>OV702287.1:191621275-201621275 GCA_916181665.1 Avena sativa
TGAACCTTGAGACTTATTTATCTTAAGTGCACTAATGTTGCTAATGAGATTATGTGAAGTTTTGTATGAAGGAAAATTTTCAGGTGTATGGAAGGAATGAGTAATGAGATGAATGATGGACTAAAGCTCAAGATTGGGGATGCCACGCGTGTCACCCCAAGAAATATCCAAGAAGTACAAGCATCAAAGCTTGGGGATGCCCAAGGCATCCCCTTCTTCATCAATGAAAATCCCAGGTTTCTTCCAAACGCTTCATTTTTATTGTTTCATGCACATTTGTGTTTTTCTTGGAGCGTCTTCTTTTTCATTTTCGTTTTGGTTTCTTAGTTTGCGTGGTTTTCTTAGTTTGTTGAATAAGACCTCCTCTTTCATGCATTGGTGTTCAAATAGTCTGGTTTGGATTGGAAAAGAGTAGGAAAGCTCATGCTTAAGTGGTAAAGAGAGCTTGTTTTTGACTGTGGCCTATGCTTTGTCATGCCATTCTTGATATTGTTTTGGCTTTATTCTTAGTATTCTTTGCTGTAGCATGACTTGTTATAAACAATTGAGATTGCTTAATGTGCCTTGGATGAATCATGCGTTTTTTTAGCATATTAAAGCATAGTATACTGGTATTCTCCTTTGATGCTTTATTTGGGTTGAATTGGCACATGCTCACACCATGTTATGACTATCTCAAGTCACCACAAGCCTTTATGATCCTTTAGTTTTCAACTTGTAGTATCACTTTATGCTTTGATCAATGATGTTTTGTCGCTCTGCATGATTATGGCTATTATTGCTCTCTCGTTTGTCGCTCCCTTACTATTGCTAGCCTTCACTTCCACTGAGCGTTTTACTCATGTTTCCAACTCCCTAAACCCAATATTTCCAAAGTGTCCACCATACCTACCTATTAGCATCATTTGCTACTCCCGTGCATATTCAATATGCCTTGTTTTCTTCCGAATAAAATGTTTGCTTGTTATGGGAAAATTAGTTAGTAAAGCTCTCACGAACTTGATGGCACACTTTATTTCCTGCACTTAATAAACCTGAACCATTGTGAACTCTCCATGAAAGTTATATGCTTGCAAATTATAGGCTGGGGATTAGCAGAACCGTGCTGTCACGGGGAACGCTTTCAACACTTGTAAATATATACCCAGTTGATACCATGCTCTTTTGTTTGCGGATGTCGTCGGTGTGAAATAAAAGGGGAGCTTGTAAGTCCATGGAGTTATGTATGTGTGTTAGAGAAACGCCTGGGCCACTGGTCTAATCCATGCTGACATGGTGGAAACCTGCAGCATAACCATAATGATATCTATGAAGCATTCTTCTTATAAAAAAGAGAGTTATAGCTATTGAGAAAAATAAAAAAAGAGAGATTTCTGAAAAGAGGAAAGAGAGAAAAAAGCACCATTTTCCCATGGTAAATAAGAAGATTGCTGAGATACTCATTGTCTGCTTGCCTTGTCATTTTGATATGGGGATTCTTCCATATCATCGGGCAAGGGGTACCCCGTTGGCGGTTTTCAATGATATGCACATACTTACGATGACAAGAACTTACCGGTAACTAAAGTTGAGTAGCATGAGGGGCGGCCCTCGTACTAAAGGGACTTGGGATTTTCAGTTTATAGTCTGTCAAGCATATAACTCAGATTGGACCTCACTTTCACCTTAACCACGTTAAATATGCTTATGATAGGGGCAATGAGAGCTCAAAGCTAACAAGTACCATACTTTTAGCATTTGGAAGCCTTTTAAACTATTCAAAACCTTTTCATTTCCTTGTTGAGTCTCCACTTATTCTTTGAGCACATTCTTGAGAGCATAGTGGCCATTCCTAGTTCTATGTGCATTGTCCCAAGACTTGTTGATTGATGCATACCTTGATATTGCTTGTTTTAAACTATTTGTATCTAGTCACTCTTGTAAACTTTGAAGGTGTCCTATGCATTTATGTTTGCTACTCTTTGAGGGACATGCTGAATGCCACTTTGCTATGTTTTCTTTATGTGAAACAAACAAACGTCTTGCAAAGCATTGTTATTCAAGAATCTTCTGTTTGTGCCTTTTCATGTTGCATCATAGTTTCTTTGTCTTATTGCTAGAACTTTGTCTTTCATGTTATGATTGAAGTACTATGATCCCAGCTTTGAATGTTTTGCAAATACTTTGATAAAGTCTTTGATGGTGCATGTCACCTCAAAAATTATTCTTTCTTTTTATCACTTACCTACTCGAGGACGAGCAGGAGTTACGCTTGGGGATGTTGATACATTGCAAATGTATCTATAATTTTTGATTTTCCATGCTTGGTTTTATCCACTTTCTTGTGTTTTGTTCCAACTTTGGAGTACTTTTCATATGATTTCTTGGACTAACCTATTAACAAGAGCCACAGTGCTAGCTGCCTGTTTTCTGCTGTTTTTGGTTCCAGGAAAGTCAGAAAATAAATATCTCGGAATTGGATGGGACAAAAGCCAAAGTGCCTATTTTTCCAGAAGACTCACGGAGCCAGAATATGAGACGAAGGAGGGCCAAGGGCTGGCCACACCACCCCCAGGCGCAGGCTGGGCCTGGCCGCGCCAGGGCATGGTGTGGTGGCCCCAGGCACCCCCTCGGCCCCTCTCTTCGCCTATAAGAAGCCTTCTGACCTAAAACTTCGGGGGGTTCGATGTTTTTCCACAAAAAGTTCCGCTGCGCCGCCACCACCGAAGGGGAGATTCGGGGGACAGAAAGTCTCTGTTCCAGCACCCTGCCAGGATGGGGAAGTGCCCCCGGAGCCATCTCCATCGATCCCCACCATCATCTTCATCGACCATCCATGTTTCTTCCATCTATGAGTGAGTAATCCCCTGCTGTAGGCAATGGGGATGGTAGGGATTGGATGAGATCGTTCATGTAATGGCATCAGATTGTTAGGAAATAGTGCCTAGTATCTCTATTAGTGCTTTATGACTTTGTTGCAACTTTGTTGTGCTTAATGCTTGTCACTAGGGCCCGAGTGCCATGATTTAAGATTTGAACTTATTATTGATTCATTATGATAGTATTGTGTTGGGTCTTATCTACAAGTTGTATACACATGTCGTTGTCTGGAACGTATGGTCCCGAAGTGACAGAAATCGGGGTAGCCGGAAGGGAAAGGCTTTGATGTGAGGATCACATGTGTTCATGGAGTGTTAATGCTTTGCTCCGGTGCTCTATTAAAAGTAGCACCTTAATTGCCAGTAGTTCCCTAGAGGCCCCGCTGCAAACGGGCTGGCAGGACAAAAGATGTTGTGCAAGTTCTCATTGCGAGCACGTATGACTATATATGGAACACATGCCTAGGATTGTCTAGTACTTGGATGCTTTATCTTATTTATCTGCAATTGCCCTATGTTTTGATTGCTATGTGAATTGTCTTATCCATGCAACGCCCGTCCATCTATCCCTATGCCTACCGCACTCGAATCCCACTGTTTTCTGCTTTTGTTACTACTGTCTTTGCTTTGCTACTGCTATTACTTTACTCTTCCTACTATAAAACTGTTGCTATTGATAAACTGCTGTGAGCAAGATTGTTTGAAGGTGCAGCTGAATTGACAACTCAGTTGTTAAGGCTGATAAGTATTCTTTGGCTCCCCTTGTGTCGAATCAATAAATTGGGTTCCACTTCCCTCGAAAATATTGCGATACACCCCTATACTTGTGGGTCATCAGCCGTCGGAACTCTCTCTCTACCTATCCCCTCGGGATTAATTTTATTACTGAATAATTGTTACTATGTACCGGCTTTGATCATGGATATTCTAAGTGGATCTTGCATGTTGCAAGATCATTTTTTTTAAATCTTAGACAAATGTTTGTTCTATTTACATGAATAATGTGTTTTATGCTCGTGCGCGACAAAGTAAAGGTTTATTCCTATTGAATCTTGATTGTGATGACACGCACATCCATAGTGTTCTAAGCATGGTAATGATAATTCCATGTATATGTGGCATTTTCATCTAGGTCATATCGGTGTAAGATGCATGAAGAAGCTCAATTCTGATGGACTTTTGGAATAATTAGATTTTTAATCGCTCGATCGATGTGAACCATGCCTTATGGGAAAGATGACCAAGACGCCATTAACCGGTATGATGGAATGGGCTGCTGATCTATTAGGAGTCATACATTCAGATGTGTGCGGACCAATAAGCATCTCCATACGCAATGGTTATCATTACTTTGTCACCTTAACTAATGATTGGGGTAGATACAAGTATATCTACTTGATGAAGTGATACGTTGCTAACGTATCCATAATTTTTGATGTTCCATGCTTGGTTTTATCTAGTTTCTTATGTTTTGTCCACACTTTGGAGTACTTTTCATATGATTTCTTGGACTAACCTATTAACAAGCGCCACAGTGCTAGTTGCCTGTTTTCTGTTGTTTTTGGTTTCAGGAAGTCGGAAAATGAATATTCTCGGAATTGGACGGGACAAAAGCCAAAGTTATTATTTTACCGGGGGACACTTAGAGCCAGAATACGAGACGAAGAAGGGCCAGAGGGTGGACACACCACATGGTGGTGCGGGCCAGGCCAGGCCACGCCAGGGGGTGGTGTGGGCCCCTCCGACACCCCCTCGGTCTCCCCTCTCGCCTATAAGAGCCTCCCGATGCAAAAACCCTAAATAATCAAGCCTCCAGCCACGGAAAGTTCCATAGTGCCGCCGCCACCGAAGGGGAGATTCGGGGGACAGAAAGTCTCTATTCCGGCACCCTGCCAGGACGGGGAAGTGCCCCGGAGTCATCTCCATCGATCTCCACCACCATCTCCATCACCGTTGCTGATTCCCATGATGAGGAGGGAGTAGATCTCTCTCGAAGCTAAGGGTTCTACCGGTAGCTATGTGTTCATCTCTCTCTCTATGCATGATCTTATTGATATAATGAGCTTGTAATCTATAGATCTACCTTGCTACTCAAGTGCTTTAATAGATCTCTGCTCTCCCCATGTGTGTGAAAGTGACAGCGTGCACACCATGGTGGCACTTAGGCTAGAGATTACAAATACTTGTTATGAGTTATATTTGGAGTTGGATGTCTTTATGAAATTGAGGTGTTTCTTTGAACCGTCTAGAGCTCAAGGTGAGAGTGTGGGGTTTTCTAGATGGGAAAGGCTTACTTTAAGGTGTGCTGTTATAGCCCTACCATGGATTAGAGTGTCCAACCAGAGAGTAGTTAAGAGTAGTATCATAAAGAGAAGATATTTGTATGAGAGTGTTCACTAGTGAAAGTATGATCCCTAGGCCTTGTTTCTAAGCACTGAAACATCGTTTGCTATTAGATCTATTACATGTTTGCTTGCTTCTATCTTTATTTCAGTTTGCCTTTAGTCTTTTCCCACATGAACCACACGCCAGCAAGCTATTTTCTGGCACCGATACCACTTATAATTATCCATACCACTTGTATTTCACTATATCTTCGCCGAACTAGTGCACCTATACACCTGACAAGTGTATTGGGTGTGTTGGGGACACAAGAGACTTCTTGTATCTTGATTGCAGGGTTCCTTGAGAGGGGATACCTTTAACCACTTCCTCCCTGAGTCCGATAAACCTTGGGTGATCCACTTAAGGGAAAACTTGCTGCTGTTCTACAAACCTCTGCACTTGGAGGCCCAACAACTGTCTACAAGAATAGAAGTGCGTAGACATCAAGCTATTTTCTGGCGCCGTTGCCGGGGAGGTAAGGTAAAAGGTACTCACATCCTCCGGTGTGAGTGCTCGAAGTTATTTCCTTTAGATTCTGCAATTTTGTCTTTTTGTTTCTTGTTTTCACTAGTTTGGCTTAATGGAAAACAAAAAAAAATTAGAGAGCTTTATAGTATTTATCTTGAGTTTGGACATGAAGTGTTTGAAGAGAAAATTAAAAAACCCATGGAACTTTATTTGCATGCTAATAGTAATGTTGTTAGTATGAATTATTTGGACACCATTATTGCTAATGCTATGGAAAAGTCTATGCTTGGGGAAGATAGTTTTTATGAAAATGATCTTTTTAGTTCCCCAGCTTTGGAAGATAGCTATTCTATTGCTTATGATGATACAAAACCTCCAATATATGATGATTACAATGATGAGTATGATATTTTAAGCCCACCTACTATTGAGGAGAAAATTAATTTTGATTACAATATGCCTCCTATATTTGATGATTATGGTGATGAGAATAATAATGATAGCTATTTTGTTAAATTTGCTCCCACTATGATTAATAAGAACGACTATGCTTTTAGGGAGAGTAATAATTATTTTATGCCTGTGGCTCATGATAAGAATGTTTTATGTGATAGTTACATTGTTAATTTTATTCATGATGCTACTGAAAGTTATTATGAGAGAGGGAAACATGGTTTTATGTGTCTCAACAATATTAAGTTTCCCCTCTTTATGTTGAAAGTCTTGAAGTTGCACTTGTTTTGCTTTACTATGCTTGTTGCTTTGTGCTTTCATGACTTGTTTCTTTATAAGATTCCTATGCATAGGAAGTGGGTTAGACTTAAATGTGCTTTGAATTTGCTTCTTGATGCTCTCTTTTACTTCAATTCATATTTCCTATGTGAGCATCTTCTCAAATTATCATGCCTAACTTAAAGGCGTTAAAGAAAAGTACTTATTGGGAGATAACCCAAAAGTTTTAGATGAGTCTTGGAAGTTATTACTTAAGTAATAACCTCTCCTTATCCTTTTTATTTGCTTTTTGTGCCAAGAGTAACCTCTAATGAGAGAGAAGTAATGATTGGGAAAGTTGCTGTCCTGAAACAGATTTCTGTGCTTCACCGTAAAAATTCTTGTAACATCTATGTACGTCCTTTTGAGGCGTGAATTTTTGTGCTTATGCCTCAGGTTGTTATCTAACTTTTTTTAGTTCAACACTTTTCGATTTGAGCAACAGAAGGTCTTTGAAAAAATTGGTTTTTACCTGCTGGTCTGTTTTGACAGATTTCTGACATTATTTGCATTTGCTTCTTGTTGATTCCTTGTTGAGTTCTTTTTGTGGAATTGAGCTTTTTGAGGCAAGTGCTACAATAGCTTGTGTTTTAATGGAAATTTTACTGGTGTTGGAACTGAACCTAAAGACCTATTATCTTGAGTGCACTAATGTTGCTAATAAAGATTGTGTGAAGTTTTGTATGAAGGAAAAATTTCAGGTGTATGGAAGGAATGAGTAATGAGATGAAGGATGGACTAAAGCTCAAGCTTGGGGATGCCACGTGTGTCACCCCAAGAAATATCCAAGAAATAAAAGCGTCAAAGCTTGGGGATGCCCAGGGCATCCCCTCTTCATCAATAAAAATCCCAGGTTTCTTCCAAACCCTTCATTTTTATTATTTCATGCACAGTTGTGTTGTTCTTGGAGCGTCTTCTTTTTCGTTTTTGTTTTGGTTTTTAGTTTGCTTGGTTTGCTAAATAAATTGATTGCGCCCCCTCTTTCATACATTAGTTTTCAAATAGTTTGGTTTGGTTTGGAAAAGAGTAGGAAAGTTCATGCTTAAGTGTTAAAGAGAGCTTGTTTTTGACCGTGGCATATGCATTGTCATGCCATGCTTGATATTGTTTTGGCTTTATGCTTAGTATTCTTTTCTGTAGCATGACTTGTTATAAACAATTAATATTGCTTAATGTGCCTTGGATGAATCATGCGTTGTTTTAGCATATAAAAGCATAGTATTGTGGTATTCTCCTTTGATGCTTTATTTGGGTTGACTTGGCACATGCTCACACCATGTTATGACTATCCAAAGTCACCATAAGACTTTATGATCCTTTAGTTTTCAACTTGTAGTATCACTTTATGCTTTGATCAATGATGTTTTGTCGCTCTGCATGATTATTGCCATTATTGCTCTCTTAGTTTGTCGCTCCCAGTCTTTTGCTAGCCTCCGCATCCAAATATGAGTTCCACTCATGCATCCAACTCCCTAAACCAAGTTATTCCAAAGTGTCCACCATACCTACCTACTAGCTTAAGCTATTCCAAGTATATTCATGTTTTTGTTTACCTTCCAAATTAAACTTGTTATGAGAAAACTAGTGATTAAAGCTCTCACGAACTTGATGGCACACTTTTCTTTTCTTGCCCTTAATAAACTTGAACCATTGTGTCGTCTATGTTGTATATGCTTGCACTTATCTGTTGGGGATTAGCAGAACCATGCTGTCATGGGGAACGCTTTCAACATTGCACTGGTACTTTGTACCTAGTTGATATCATGCTCTTTTGTCTATGGATGTTGTCGATGTGAAATGAAAGGGGAGCTTGTAAGTCCATGGAGTTATGTATATGTGTTAGAGAAACGCCTGGGCCGCTGGTCTAATCCATGCTGTCATGGTGAAAACCTGCAGCGTAACCATAATGAGCTGTCTATGAAGCATTCTTCTTATAAAAAAAGAGTCAGATATTCAGGAAAAAGAGAAAAAGAAAAGAGAAAAAAAGAGATATATGAAACGAGGAAAGAGAAAAAAACACCATATTCCCATGGTAAATAAGAAGATTGCTGAGATGCTCGTTGTCTGCTTGCCTTGTCATTTTGATATGGGGATTCTTCCGTATCATCGGGCAAGGGGTACCCCGATGGTGGTTCTCTATGATACACATGTACTTACGATGACAAGAACTTACTGGTGACTACACTTGAGTAGCATGAGGTGCGACCCTCGTATTCAAGGGACATGAGATTTCCAACTTGTACTTTGTTAATCATATACTCCATAGTTTGTTCACTTTAAACTTAATCACTTCAATATGCTTATGATAGGGCAATGAAAGCTGAAAGCTAATAAGTACCATAATTTTTGGAAGCTCTTTATGAAACTTGAATCCCTACTTCCTTCTATGAAGGCCTTTCTTTTACTTTTATGTTGAGTCTCCACCTTCTATCTTTATGCACCTACTTTGAGAGCATAGTGGCCATTCTTAGTTCTATGTGCATTGTCCCAAGACTTGTTGATTGATGCATAGCTTTGATATTGCTTGTTTTAAACTATTTGTATCGAGTCACTCTTATGAACTTTGAAGGTTTCCTATGCATTTATGTTTGCTACTCTATGAGGGACAAGCTGAATGCCACTATGCTATGTTTTCTTTATGTGAAACAAACAAACGTCTTGCAAAGCATTATTATTCATGAATCCTTTGTTTATGCCTTTTCATGTTGCAACTTAGTTGCTTTGTCTTATTGTTAGAACTTTGTCTTTCATGTTATGATTGAAGTACTATGATCCCAGCTATCAATGTTTTACAAATACTTTGATCAAGTTTATGCTGGTGCATGTCACCTCAAAAATTATTCTTTCTTTTTTATCACTTACCTACTCGAGGACGAGCAGGAGTTAAGCTTGGGGATGTTCATACGTTGCTAATGTATCCATAATTTTTGATGTTCCATGCTTGGTTTTATCTACTTTCTTATGTTTTGTCCACACTTTGGAGTACTTTTCATATGATTTCTTGGACTAACCTATTAACAAGTGCCACTGTGCCAGTTGCCTGTTTTCTGCTATTTTTGGTTTCAGGAAGTCAGAAAATGAATATTCTCGGAATTGGGCGGGACAAAAGCCAAAGTTATTATTTTACCGGGGGACACTTGGAGCCAGAATACGAGACGGAGAAGGGCCAGAGGGTGGCCACACCACCTGGTGGCGCGGGGCAGGCCAGGCCGCGCCAGGGGGTGGTGTGGGGCCCTCCGGCACCCCCTCGGTCTCCCCTCTCACCTATAAGAGCCTCCCGATGCAAAAACCCTAAATAATCAAGCCTCCAGCCACGAAAAGTTCCATAGCGCCGCCGCCACCGAAGGGGAAATTTGGGGGACAGAAAGTCCCTGTTCTGGCACCCTGCTGGGACAGGGAAGTGCCCCCGGAGCCATCTCCATCGATCTCCACCACCATCTCCATCACCGTTGTTGATTCCCATGATGAGGAGGGAGTAGATCTCTCTCGAGGCTAAGGGTTCTACCGGTAGCTATGTGTTCATCTCTCTCTCTATGCATGATCTTATTGAGATCATGAGCTTGTAATCTATAGATCTACCTTGCTACTCAAGTGCTTTAATAGATCTCTGCTCTCCCCATGTGTGTGAAAGTGACAGCGTGCACACCATGGTGGCACTTAGGCTAGAGATTACAAATACTTCTTATGAGTTATATTTGGAGTTGGATGTCTTTATGAAATTGTGGTGTTTGTTTGAACCGTCTAGAGCTCAAGGTGATAGTGTGGGGTTTTCTAGATGGGAAAGGCTTACTTTGAGGTGTGCTGTTATAGCCCTACCATGGATTATAGTGTCCAACCGGAGAGTAGTTAAGAGTAGTATCATAAAGAGAAGATATTTATATGAGAGTGTTCACTAGTGAAAGTATGATCCCTAGGCCTTATTTCTAAGCACTGAAACACCGTTTGCTATTAGATCTATTACATGTTTGCTTGCTTCTATCTTTATTTCAGTTTGCCTTTAGTCTTTTCCCACGTCAATCACACGCCAACAAGCTATTTTCTGGCACCGGTACCACTTATAATTATCCATACCACTTGTAGTTCACTATCTCTTCGCCGAACTAGTGCACCTATACACCTGACAAGTGTATTGGGTGTGTTGGGGACACAAGAGACTTCTTGTATCTTGATTGCATGGTTGCTTGAGAGGGGATACCTTTGACCACTTCCTCCCTGAGTTTGATAAACCTTGGGTGATCCACTTAAGGGAAAACTTGCTGCTGTTCTACAAACCTCTGCACTTGGAGGCCCAACAACTGTCTACAAGAATAGAAGTGCGTAGACATCATGAAGCACAAGTCTGAAATCTTTGAAAAGTTCAAGGAATTTTATTGTGAAGTTCAAAATCATCTCGATAATAAAATTAAGCACCTTCGTACTGATCGAGGGGGTGAGTATTTGAGTTATGAATTTTGCACAGATTTGAAGACTCGTGGTATCATACCACAACTTACGCCAGCAGGAACACCACAACGTCATGGTGTATATGAGCGATGTAATCGCACCTTATTAGACAGCGCACGGTTATTCTATCTCTCACCGACTTATCTATATCATTCTAGGGGTACGCACTAGAAACAACTACATTCAATTTAAATAGAGCACCATCCATGTCCGTGGAGATAATACCGTATGAGAAATGGCATGGAACAAACCCAAAGTTGTCTTTCCTCAAAGTTTGGGGATGTGAGTCTTATGTTAAGAAACTATATCCTGAAAAACCCGAACAGAAATCGAAAACATGCATTTTTGTAGGATATCCAAAGGAAACTATGGGATACACCTTCTATAACCAAGCTGAGGACAAAACTTTTGTCACAAAGAACGAGACCTTCCTCGAGACATAGTTACTTGCGTAAGGTATAAGTGGAAGGAAAATAGAACTCAATGAGATTGTTGATCTTGATCTTCAAATACAGCATGGCACAACGGAAGCTGTTCCGGAACCATCCTCATCAATTAAAGTGGGAGCAAATTCTGATGATCATGAACCTCAAGAACAGATAGCTATTGAACCTCGTAGGTCAACAAGAAGACATACTCCTCCTGAGTGGTATGACCCACTTGTAAACATGGTCATGATGATTGAACATGATGAGCCTGCGTCCTACAAGGAAAGGATGGAAGGCCCCGAGTCCGAGAAATGGCTTGAAGCCATGAAATCTGAAATGGGATCCATGTAGGACAACCAAGTATGAACCTTGGTAGATATTCCCAAATGACACAAGGCTGTAGAGAATAAATGGATCTTTAAGAAAAATACTGATGCTAATGGCAACATCACCGTCTACAAAGCTTGACTTGTCATGAAATGCTTCTAAAAATTAAAGAATTGACTACGAAGAGACATTCTCTCCCTAGTGAAGCTTAAGTCTATTAGGGTTTTACTAGTAATTGCTTCACATTTCGATTATGAAATATGGTAGATGGATGTAAGAACCGCATTCCTGTCGGTGTAATGGGATCAAGGGTCCCTCGCATTGCACCGTAGCGCGTGGACCAGGACCCACCAGTCAGCAACTCAGCGGATGCATGGCCTGGGTGGCAAGGACGTCGTAAGGATGCGAGCACCATGTGCTCCAAGAAGGTATGGCCTTGGCATGATGAGCCTATGGAGACTGACTATCGGCTGTGATGTAGATGCCTATGGATGAGACAAACGCTATGAGAGAAGCCTGGATCTGCCAGCCGGGCGCGGACAAGAAGGAAAAAACAAGGCAGTTCGATCCCTCCTTCCGGGGGCTGCCCCGGAAGGAGGGTAAGGACGTTGTTGGGGGCAGCAAGACCGAGGAGCGGCCGTGACTGAGCCTCAGAAGGACCATGGAACGCTTTTCCTGGGCCAGGTGTGGCCCGGGAACCGGAGTCAACAGACCCTGACAAGGCGTGTTAGGCCTAGACTTGGGAACTGGTGACACGCTAGCACTGCTGGACATCATCATGGTGCTATAGCCCGCTGAAGTGCACCACCGACAAGAGTGACAGTTCGGAGCTTGATCTGTCACTCAGCCATCGAGTGCACATGTGCACCGCTCACTACTGGACATCATCATGGTGCTATAGCCCGCTGCAGTGCACCACCGACAAGAGTGACATTTCGGAGCCTGATCTGTCACTCAGCCATCGAGTGCACATGTGCACCGCTCCTGGCCATCCATTGGCCACAGGAACCGCCCATCTACCTAAAGACCACGTGGAAATCCGCGATTGAGCCCGGGAATGCCCCGGACGGTGATCCACGATGGCCCTTGTAGTGACACCTTGGGGTATAAAAGGAGGCACTTGGCCGAAGGTTGAGGGGGGTAGTTTTCTCTAGGAGGTTTTTTGAGAGGGTTTCGGGAGAATGGTCCTTTGGAGGGTTTTTGAGGAGAGCTTCTAAGGAGAGTTTTCAGAGATCAAAGGGGTTCGAGAGTTGGGAGAAAGGTAATGAAGTGAGGAAAGAAAGAAAGAGGAAGCTCGGAGAGTGTAGAAGCTAGAGAGAAAGTGGCTCCCCGGCACCATAGAGATCATCTTCGTGTACCTCGATCCACCCTAGATAATCCACCAAAGAAGGACGTAGGGTTGTTAGCCAACGGGCGACCCGGACCTGGGAAAAAATGTTTGTGTGTGCTCTGTGTGTGTTGTGTGCTCGGATCAGTAGGTTCCTTCATCGACGTTGAGGTCGGAACGCCTTCATTCCCATTACCGAATAAATAGGGGGTGTCCAATATCCCCGATGTCAGCGTAGACGAGACGTGATATTTAGCGCGGTAGTTAGAGGGGCGCTCGCGTTTTTGGCTTCGGCATTCAACTTCATCGTCAACAACTTCGTGAGCTTCATTGTCATCACCATCATCATCACCGTCTTTCATTTCATCTTCGTGTTCAACAACGACATCGACCGTGCCATCACTAGCGATGGCGCCCAAGAGAGGTGCTGGCGCCGGGACTGGCCCTACCACGGTAGACTCGCCCGATGCCCAAACTCGCTCCCATGCCCTTCCCATGACTGGGGGCTTGGATTCCGAGACTCATGCATGGCGTGCGACTATCGTCATAGGCGCTGACCCGCGTCCAGGGCCAAGGGAAACTGCACCACTACCACCACCGTCGCAACCGCACCCCACGGCTGAGGAAAGCGAGCATGCTGTCGGAGGCACCGCTACGCAAGAGGTACTCACATATAGTCCATTATGTGTAGCCATATGTGGTGGATCATTCAAACTTCATATACTTTAACCAAATATTTGAGTGAATATATGTGTATTTAATTAATTAGGGAGAAGTATGAAACATTTGAAAAAATTCAAATGATTTCAAGATGAAGTGGAAATCATTGTAACGAGAAAATAAAGAATTTATGATTGGATCATAGAGAAAAATATTTGAGTTACAAGTTTAGCAAAAACACCTAAGATTCAAGGAATCATTCCATGGATTTATGTTTCCCAATAAACCATAGGAGTATGGAGTATTCGAGAGATGTAATCAAACCTTGTTTGACATGGTAGGATCAATAGTGTTATTTATAAAATTACCATTATATTTTTTGAAGATTAAGCTTTAGTAACTATCACTTTTACACTAAAAAGAGCTCCATCGTGATCCGTGGAAATGACACCATATGAGTTATGGATTAGGATAAAACCCAAGTTGCCTTTCTTAAATTTTGTTATGCTAGGCATAAGTAAAATGTTTACAACCAAAGTAGGATGAGCACGTCTTTGTAGGTTATCCCAAATAACCGCTAGGTATTTCTCCATAACACCAAAGACAAAAGTGTTTGTCACTTAGAACGTCAAGTTTCTTGAGAAGGAATTTTTCGTGAAAAGTTAAGTGGGAGGACAATAGAACTTTGATAAGGTTATTTAACCTTAGCTATATGTGCTGAGTTGCGCAACACTGGAAAGTGTACCATAGGCAGCCATAATGCTCATGGCTCCCATTCCTCAAAGGTCGTGGTCACGAAGATCTAAATTCCTATTGAACCGCGTAGGTCGGGTAAACAACCAAATACTAAGATTTGAGATAAAATCGTTATTGTTTGACAATGATGAACCAACTACATGCAAAGAAATGATGAGGGGCCATGACTCCGTCAAATGGCTTGAATCCATAAAATCCGTGATAATTCGATACACGAGAAACCAAGTTACTAAGATTGGAAGGCCCTCTGAAAGGCATAAAGCCTATCAGTCGTATTTGGATCTATAAAGACACAGACATAGATGTTTCATATCTATGAAATAGTCGACATGTTGATAAAGAGTTTACGACAATGTTCAAGGAGTTGAATACGATAAGATTCGATCTTTCGTAGCAATATTTAGTCCGTACGGATTAGTGTAGCAACCACTACATATGTCAATTGTTGTACATGCTAGTTGAATAAACAAAACAACATTCTTCTAATAGAATGGTTACCTAGGACGTGTACGTGACACGGTCCAAAGGGTTTTGTTAAATCAAAGGATGCTAAAAAGGCATGCAAACTTCAATAGTTGAAGTAATCATAGCGGAGTTGGAATCCTCACCATGATGAAAATGTTAAAATGTTTCATTTCATCAGAGACAATGAAGATGCTTGTATTTGTAAGAAATTAAGTGGGAGTGCTGAAACATATTTCTAATACATTGTGTATAAGACATAATATTGATTGGAAATGATGTATTTTTATTGACACAAGTTAGGGATTTCATTAAAATTAGATTTCAATGAAAGTTTTGGGAAAAACCAAAATATTTGGCATCAAAGTCTCTTTGGATAGATTGAGACACTAATAAGGTTATTCCATATGTACATAGATGAAATATTAAATGAGTTCAATATGGAAACGACGAGAAAGGTTCTTGCCACATGCAAAAGGTTGAATCAAGATTCAAGTGTGTTGACACTTGGTGAGTAAAATCACATGAATATATTAATCAGTCATACCATGATATGTACATATCCAGAGATGTCCTATGCTCTAAATGTTATGAGCATATACTAGGGTGACTCATAAGATGATCATTGGATGATAGTAAGGCTATTCTTATGATCTTTGGATGAACTAAGAATATATTCTGTATATCAAAGTGACAAATAGTTCATTGTAAAGTGTTACATTGACACTAAACAGATAGTTCATTGTAAGATGTTACATTGGTACTAGTTTTGCCACAAGATACAAATTAAGATTATGTAAATTTAGACTATAGGTTAAGGTGGCACAATTTGATGGAAGAAAGTTCCATGATAGATTTGGATGAGCTCCAAAAGGTTAAGTATTGTGACGAATACTAGAACGAAAGGCTAAGTATAAGACTATTCTAGTAGCAACATATGAAAGGCATCTATGTCAAGAAGTTTGTTAATCAAACTAGGTGTAGTTCCAAAGGGGATAATACTATGAAGATCTATTGTACGACAATAGTATCAACATGTTTTAAAAACCCCGAGGAACTAAGGTCTCACCAAAAGATCAAATTTAATACAGTTCCATCTCATTTGAGAATGAGTGATGCGTAGAGACGAAAAGATATGCAAATACACATGGACCTGAAAGCATCAAATCTGGAGATTATTTTTATCATTAGAAAACACGTATATACAACACCAGAAAGCCATAGGTGTTGAATCCGTAAGTTTTTCAAACTAGATTATTGACTCTAGTGCAAGTGGGAGACTAAAAGGAATATGCCCGAGAGGCAATAATAAATTGGTTATTATATTATATTCCATGTTTATGATAAATGTTTATTTCTCATGCTATAATTGTGTTAACCGGAAACATTAATACATGTGTTTTTAATAAACAAAGAAAAGGTTCCTAGTAATGCCTCTGATTACACTAGCTTGTTGATTAACATATGATCAAGGTTTCCTGATCATGACACTGTATGTTGTTAATAACGAGGTCACAACATTGGTAGAATGTTGTGATGAACATTCTCCCAAAGTATAGTAACATGATCATGCCATTGTGTTTACATTGCTATAACGTCATTCAAAGTAACTCTAATCCATATACCATAAGATCACGTGTCAGGGGAATGACCCCTGTGTAGTCCAAGCCAGGCTCAACTAGCCGGCCCTAGGGAGGCCTGGCCGGTTGGCCGCAAGACAAAGGACCACAACCAGGTGGACAACTCCATCTAGTCCGCATCAAGATTCCCCGGCTGGCCTGTCTAGCCAGGTGACCATAAGAGCCGGCTGGGTGGCCACCTCTACCTGGCTACCTCGAATCCATTGGCCAAAGATGCGGAGGGGGTTACGTTCCTTGCTGAGCACACCCTTGACTGGATAGGCTGGCGTGTTGCCCTAGCAGCACTACAAGATGAGGGCGCCAAAGCACTAAGGCTGGAAGCTGACGAGTAAAGCACCGGCTGATGGATAAAGCACCGACTGATGGATAAAGCACCAAGATGATGAATAAAGCGCCGGGTGACGCCCAAAGTAACGGTGCTAGGACACTATAGCA
This sequence comes from Avena sativa, assembly GCA_916181665.1. Classification (NCBI taxonomy): domain Eukaryota; kingdom Viridiplantae; phylum Streptophyta; class Magnoliopsida; order Poales; family Poaceae; genus Avena; species Avena sativa. The sequence goes on from OV702287.1 coordinate 191,638,236, forward strand.
CTATCCCCCTGTATTGAAGACTTGACTGGGTCCTGGCCCACCGGCTAGGCCCATCAAGCCAGGCCTCTTTGTAAACCCGAAGCCCAAACAGTAAACCCTAGAGCCCACATTGTAACCTACCTCGCCCAACAAGTATATAAGGGGGGTAGTGCTAGGGTTCTAGGTAGACAATTACAAGTTACAAGTTCCCTATATTTCACAAGTTCAGTAGTTCAACTTCCTCTAGCTCTCCATAGCATCTAGAGAAACAGCTCAAGGAGCACTTGTATTGAGCACTTGCTCCCCATATAGTAGATCCATGCAGGAGTAGGAGTTTTACCTCATCCAGAGGGCTCCGAACCTGGGTACATTGCTGTGTTTGCAATATCTGTTCCCAACCCATTGCAAGTAGCCACCAACAGCATCCCGATTGTCCCCTTCATGCCATCCTTGATGGCACTGCCATGTTCCACACCACGACAGTTGGCGCCCACCATGGGGCACAATGCTTCGGCTGGGGTCATCTTTCGCACGGGACATCCGCTCATCGCCGGTGAGCGAGTCGCCTCTAGCCTCATCCTCACCTTCAGCTCCTTCGACCACGTCATTGACAATGCATCCTGCTTCAATAGGGAAACCTTCCCAAGCGGCGGCTCTGTCATGTACTTCGGTGAGCATCGCTGTAATGCCCCAGAATTGGGTCTATGCAGATCTCAGCATTTCCCGCCAAAATCCGCATAGAAGCGATTCAAAGACGCCCACCAGACACTTTCGTGTGGGTGGATTTTTATTACAAGTATTACATCACAGTAGTTTACGACAGAATCCACAAGAACTTATATATACAACAACGACTCAACGAGTCAAGGATACTAATGATACAATTCAAAGATACAAATCTCGAAGGAAACGAAGTAGTGTTCGAGTATGGACAAGAACCAAATTGGACTAAGAGTCCTAAATAATAACCAAACGGTGTCCATAAACCTTGCCCAGGCCGCGCCAGAAGGGTAACCTTGCTAACATCGTTGATCTCGTACCTGTCAAAGCAAAGGGGTGTCGACAAAGGGCAAAGGAAAAAGAGAGCGGTCAGTACTGAGGCCAATACACGGCGAGGCTAGAATTCGGCGGTCCTCGCCTACATAGGTATGGTGGGCTCAGCGGCAGCAAAGCTTGCACTATCTAACTTATAGAGACACACTACTGAAGGAAATATGCCCTGAGAGGCAATAATAAAGTTGTTATTATGTATTCCTTGTATATGATAGATGTTTATTTTGCATGCTATAATTGTATTGATAGGAAACATCAATACATGTGTGTTTAATAAACAAAAAGGGTTCCTAGTCATGCCTCTCTTATAGACTAGCTTGTTGATTAACAGGATGATCAAGGTTTCCTGATCATGGACATTGGATGTTGTTAATAACAAGGTCACACCATTGGTGGAATCATGTGATGAACATTCATCCGAAGTATAGCATTACGATCAAGTCATTGTGTTTATATTGATATAACATCATACGAAGTAATCTTTATCCTTAGACCATGAGATCATGTTAATTGCTAACACCGGAAGAGTATCTTGATAACATCAAACGTCACACCGTAACAGGGTGACTATAAAGATGGGTTCAGTGCTACGAAGGTGTTATGTTGAGGCTCATGTATCAAGAGTGGAATTTGTCAATCCAGATGACGGATAGATATACTCTGGGCCCTCTCGGTGATATCACATTAGGATAGCTTGCAAGCAAGTGATGTGATCACTAGAATGTTATATCACGGGAACGAGAAAAGAGTGCATGTCGGTAACGAGATCGATCTAGGTATGGAGATACCGATGATCGAATCTCGGACATGTAATATATTGAGAGACAAAGGGATTTAGTTACAAGCGTTAAAGGCTCTCACGATCACAGGAGCCATCGTTTAATGTGTAGGAGTCAGTACGGATCTCCAGGTCCCGCTGCTGATTATTGATCGGAGAAGGGTCTCGATCATGTCTGCATTATTCGCGAACCGTAGGGTGGCACACTTAAGAGTTGCTGGACACCATTTTGGAGCACATATGTTTCAGACGAAAGAATTGCAAAGCGCAGGAATTGTTTCAATAGAAACCGGAAATTGTTTCGGGTGAAATTGCAGAAAGTGTTTCTGCATGTGATATTGAAATATTGCAAGGGGCTATAAGTGAATGTTTGTTAATTAAAGTAATAACAAAATTCTGAATAAATTTAATAAAAGGGTTTTATTAAATGAGAGAGCATTAAATTTGGAGAAACTTAATGCATTTAAAGTGGAGACTTTAAAAGGGAATGTGAAGAGGCATTTTAATTTGGAGGAGTTACCACCACATGAATGGGGGAGGTGAGGGGTCACCCCCCCATGCGCCGACCATGGAGAGAGGGGGCACCCCCCTCCTCCTATAAAAGGCCATCCATTCCCTCCTTCATCCACACACCTCCTTGTGAAGGATCTCTCTCCCCCTCTAGAATTATTCCCCATGGTCTCGGATTAGCGAGATACATGTTCCCGGTGGCATTTCGTCTGGAAGGAGTTTCTGCTTCCGCTGGATCGCTGGAGCGAGTATGTGGAGGTTGTCCGGTGGCTTGAACGTGTGTGCGAGTGCGGATGCGCTGCTGAGTTGCGGCACTCGGACTTCCTCACGATCTTGAGATCGGCAAGTGTACGACTACATCAACCACGAGTTCCTACTCGTTAACAAAGCTCGTTGTCTTCGAGGGTAAGTTCTCTATGGATGTATGTCCACCCGGTTGCTTTGTACCTAGTAGATAGATCTTGGCGTGTAGTTCACACCGTAGGAAAATTTTTGTTTTCTATGCTGCGGACCCAACAATGGTATCAGAGCCTAATCTATGCGTAGGTGCTTTGCACGGGTAGTACACATATGTTTATATGTGGGCGATGATGATCATGTTATTGCATCTTCTATGTACTTTGGATATTGGTGGCATAGTGGGATGAAGCGGCCCGGACCAACCTTACATGTCATCGTACATGAGACCGGTTCCAGGACTGACATGCAACTTGTTTTGCATAAGTGGCTGGCGGGTGTCTGTCTCTCCTACTATAGTAAATATCTGATTTACAACAAGTTGCTAATAACTTGGTTATCCTTGTTGTGGTTCATGTTCGTAGGTTAGACAGGTTCTATCTCCGAAATCCCTAAGCCACGTAAAACTTGCAATCGATAAATTAGAGGCGTCTAGTTTAGATCGTTGCTGGGCTAGTGTTTTGATATGGTATTGTTGTAAGTAGATGCATGATAGATACTCTTACAATTCACTTAACGTGTAAGTTCCATAGACCTTGGCCTTACACACATAGGAATGATAGAGATCATACCACGATGCAAATGATAGAGATCAAATGCATGGACCATATCATCTCACTTCACACATTAGATGTTAGCATCTTATATTGCTAGTTTGGCGCGTTTGGTAGCATTATAAGATGATCCCTCATTTAGATATCAAGATAAAATGTGTTCTTCCTTAAGTATGCACCGTTTTGTGGATCGTGTTTTGAGGCATCACGTGATGATCGGGTGTTTTCAACTCTACGCTTTTATACAACGGGTGTAAGACAGTTTTACACACGCAAATACTAAGGTTCTTACTTGACGAGCCTAGAATGTACAGACATGGCCTCGGAACACGGACCGAAAGGTTAAGCATGAGTCATAGAGTTGATATGATGCCCATATAGATGCTCTCCTTTGAAGCTACACCGACTCACGTGATGATCGGACTTGGTGTAGTGGATTTGGTTCATGTAATCACCAAAAGGACACGAGGGATGTCGTTTTTGAGTGGGAGTCCATTAGTAATTTGGATTAGTCAAACTAAATCTATCATAAACTTAGTCTAAATATACTTTACAAATTCTGTTGTAGATGGCACCACCTGCTTTTAATTTCAATGTGTTCATGGAGAAAGAGAAACTTGCTGCGAATGGTAGCAACTTCACCAACTGGGCTATGAATTTGAGGATTCTCCTCACTGCTGCACAAAAGCAATATGTGCTAGATGCGCCGCTAGGCCCCCCACCAGCTCCTGATGCCCCTGACGAGGAAAAGAACGTCTATATAACTCGTCAGGAGGACCACAACTTAGTTCATTGCGGCATACTGTATGGGCTAGAGCCAGAACTTCAAAAGCGTTTCGAAAATGGCAATGCCTTTGATACCATGGGAGAATTGAAAATGATTTTCCATACCCATGCTGCCGTAGAGAGTTATAATGCTACAGAAAAGTTCTTTAGCTGCATGATGGAGGAAAACAGCTCCGTTAGTGAGCACGTACTCAAAATGTCTGGGTACGCCGATAACCTTGTGTCCTTGGGAATAACGATTCCCATTGACTTAGGCATACATCGTGTTCTCCAATCTCTGCCACCTAGCTACAAGAGCTTCGTGATGAACTATAATATGCAGGGCATGAAGAATTCTCTTCCCGAGCTTCTGTCAATGCTTAAGATTGCAGAAGTGGAGATTAGGAAAGAAATCAAGCGTTGATGATCAATAGGACCACCGGTTTCAAGAAGGACAAGGCAAGCACAAGGGAAAGAAGGGTGGCAAGTCTGTTGCCACGCCTGAAAAGAAACCCCGAGCTGGCCCTAAGTCTGACACCGAGTGCTACTATTGCAAGGGGACTGGCCATTGAAGCGCAACTGCCCCAAGTATTTGGCGGACAAGAAGTCCGGCAAGGCAAACAAAGGTATATGTGATATACATGTTATTGATGTTTACTTGACTAGTACTCGCAGTAGCACCTGGGTATTTGATATGGGATCGGTTGCTAATATATGTAACTCGGTTCAGGGGCTGCGGAACAAGCGACAACTAGGAAGGGATGAGGTCACGATGCGGGTCGGCAATGGATCAAGAGTTGATGTGATCGCCGTCGGAACGCTGCCTCTCCATATGCCATCCGGATTAGTTATAAACCTAAATAATTGTTATTTGGTGCCTGTACTGAGCATGAACATTGTATCCGGATCGTGTTTGATGCAAAGTGGTTATTCATTTAAGTCTGAAAACAATGATTGTTCGATTTATATGAATAATATCTTTTATGGTCATGCACCTATGTTGAATGGTTTGTTTCTGTTGGATCTCGATAGTAGTATTACGCATATTCATAATGCTGATGCTAAAAGGATTAAACTTGATAATGATATATCTACATATATGTGGCACTACCGTCTAGGTCATATTGGCGTTAAACGCATGAAGAAACTCCATTCTGATGGACTTTTGGAATCACTTGATTTTGAATCATTTGATACATGTGAGCCATGCCTTATGGGCAAGACGACTAGAACGCCGTTTTCCGGTTCAATGGAACGGGCAACAGATCTATTGGAAATCATACATACTGATGTGTGTGGACCAATGAGTATGTCGGCGCGAGGTGGATATCGTTATTTTGTTACTTTCACGGATGATTTGAGTAGATATGGGTATATCTATTTGATGAAACACAAGTCTGAAACTTTTGAAAAGTTCAAAAAATTTCAGAATGAAGTGGAAAATCATCGTAACAGAAAGATCAAATTTCTGCGGTCCGACCGTGGAGGAGAGTATCTTAGTTACGAGTTTAGCACACATATGAAAGACTGTGGAATAGTTTCACAACTCACGCCTGCCGGAACACCACAACGTAATGGTGTGTCAGCATGTCGTAATCGTACTTTATTGGATATGGTTCGATCTATGATGTCTTTGACTGACTTGCCACTGTCATTTTGGGGTTATGCACTGTAAACAGCTGCATTCACTTTAAATTGGGCACCATCTAAATCCGTTGAAATGACACCGTATGGATTATGGTTTGGAAACAAACCTAAGCTGTCATTTCTTAAAGTTTGGGATGCGATGTTTATGTGAAGAAACTTCAACCGGATAAACTCGAACCCAAAGCGGAAAAATGCGTCTTCATAGGATACCCTAAGGAAACGATTGGGTATACCTTCTATCACAGATCCGAGGGCAAGGTTTTTGTTGCCAAGAATGGATCCTTTCTTGAGGAGTTTCTCGCGAAAGGTGTGAGTAGTCGGAAGGTAGAACTCGAAGAGGTTATTGAACCTTCTCTTCATGGAATGGCGAGTGGCGCAGCACCGGAAGTTGTTTCGGAGTTGACTTCACCTAATGAAGAGAGAGCTAATGATATTGATCATGAAACTCCGAAAGAGGACACTACCAAACCTCGCAGGTCAAGCAGGACACGTGCAGCTCCTGAACTGTACGGCAATCCTGTTGTGAATTTCATGGTTGATGAAATGGATGACCCTGCGACATATGAAGAAGCGATGATGAGCCCGGATTCCAACAAATGGCTAGAAGCCATGAAATACGAGATGGAATCCATGTACGAAAACCAGGTTTGGACCTTGGTGGACTTACCTCACGACCGAAAGGCCGTGGAGAATAAATGGATTTTCAAAAAGAAAACTGATGCTGATGGTAATGTGACCATCTATAAGGCTCGACTTGTCGCAAAGGGGTTTCGACAAATTCAAGGAGTTGACTACGATGAGACATTCTCTCCCGTAGCGATGCTTAAGTCGGTTAGGATTATGTTAGCAATTGCTGCATATTTCGATTATGAAATATGGCAGATGGATGTCAAAACTGCGTTCCTCAATGGTAATATTGAAGAAGAGTTGTACATGATACAACCTAAGGGTTTTGTCGATCCTAAGGATGCTAATAAGGTGTGCAAACTTCAGCGATCCATCTATGGACTGAAGCAAGCATCACGAAGTTGGAATCTCCGCTTTGATGAGGTGATCAAAGAGTTTGGATTTGTCCAAACTTATGGAGAGGCTTGTATTTACAAGAAAGTGAGTGGGAGCAATGTGGCTTTTCTGATATTATATGTGGATGACATATTATTGATTGGAAATGATTTAGATCTTTTAAACAGTGCTAAAAGTTATCTAAACAGCAAATTTTCGATGAAGGACCTTGGTGAAGCTTCATATATATTAGGCATTAAAATCTATAGAGATAGATCAAGACGCCTAATTGGGCTATCGCAGAGTACATACCTTGATAAGATATTAAAGAAGTTTAATATGGATGGAAGTAAGAAGGGGTTCTTACCTATGTTGCAAGGCAAGACATTGAGTAAGACTCAAAGTCCGGCTATGGCGGAAGAAAGAGAGATAATGGATAATATCCCCTATGCCTCAGCCATAGGCTCTATAATGTATGCCATGCTATGTACAAGACCGGATGTGGCACATGCTATTAGTTTGACTAGTAGGTACCAATCTGATCCAGGTTCGGAACACTGGATAGCGGTCAAGAATATCCTTAAGTACTTGAGAAGAACTAAGGATATGTTTCTTATATACGGAGGTGAACATGCTAGCTTTGACACTGATCCGGATGACTCTAAGTCTCAATCCGGATACGTATTTCTCTTGAACGGAGCAGCAGTTAGTTGGAGGAGCTCCAAACAACCTGTGGTGGCTGGATCAACAACGGAGGCGGAATATGTTGCTGCTTCAGAAGCAGCGCAGGAAGCGGTTTGGATGAAGGAGTTCATTATGGAACTGGGTGTGGTTCCCAGTGTGTTGGACCCGATGGTGATCTATTGTAACAACAATGGAGCCATAGCCAACGCAAAGGAACCAAGGTCTCACAAGAATTCCAAGCATATTAAGCGCCGGTTTCACTTCATCCGCGAGCATGTCAAGGATGGAGATATAAAGATTTGTAAAGTGCACATGGACCTGAATGTAGCAGATCCGTTGACTAAAGTACTCCCTAGGGCAAAACATGATCAACACCAGAACTCCATGGGTGTTAGATTTATCACTATGTGAACTAGATTATTGTCTCTAGTGCAAGTGGGAGACTGAAGGAAATATGCCCTGAGAGGCAATAATAAAGTTGTTATTATGTATTCCTTGTATATGATAGATGTTTATTTTCCATGCTATCATTGTATTGATAGGAAACATCAATACATGTGTGTTTAATAAACAAAAAGGGTTCCTAGTCATGCCTCTCTTATAGACTAGCTTGTTGATTAACAGGATGATCAAGGTTTCCTGATCATGGACATTGGATGTTGTTAATAACAAGGTCACACCATTGGTGGAATCATGTGATGAACATTCATCCGAAGTATAGCATTACGATCAAGTCATTGTGTTTATATTGCTATAACATCATACGAAGTAATCTTTATCCTTAGACCATGAGATCATGTTAATTGCTAACACCGGAAGAGTATCTTGATAACATCAAACGTCACACCGTAACAGGGTGACTATAAAGATGGGTTCAGTGCTACGAAGGTGTTATGTTGAGGCTCATGGATCAAGAGTGGAATTTGTCAATCCATATGACGGATAGATATACTCTGGGCCCTCTCGGTGATATCACATTAGGATAGCTTGCAAGCAAGTGATGTGATCACTAGAATGTTATATCACGGGAACAAGAAAAGACTGCATGTCGGTAACGAGATCGAACTAGGTATGGAGATACCGATGATCGAATCTCGGACATGTAATATATTGAGAGACAAAGGGATTTAGTTACAAGCGTTAAAGGTTCTCATGATCACAGGAGCCATCGTTGAATGTGTAGGAGTCAGTACGGATCTCCAGGTCCCGCTGCTGATTATTGATCGGAGAAGGGTCTCGATCATGTCTGCATTATTCGCGAACCGTAGGGTGGCACACTTAAGAGTTACTGGACACCATTTTGGAGCACATATGTTTTAGACGAAAGAATTGCAAAGCGCGGGAATTGTTTCAATAGAAACCGGAAATTGTTTCGGGTGAAATTGCAGAAAGTGTTTCTGCATGTGATATTGAAATATTACAAGGGGCTATAAGTGAATGTTTGTTAATTAAAGTAATTAACAAAATTCTGAATAAATTTAATAAAAGGGTTTTATTAAATGAGAGAGCATTAAATTTGGAGAAACTTAATGCATTTAAAGTGGAGACTTTAAAAGGGAATGTGAAGAGGCATTTTAATTTGGAGGAGTTACCACCACATGAATGGGGGAGGTGAGGGGTCACCCCCCCATGCGCCGACCATGGAGAGAGGGGGCACCCCCCCTCCTCCTATAAAAGGCCACCCATTCCCTCCTTCATCCACACACCTCCTTGTGAAGGATCTCTCTCCCCCTCTAGAATTATTCCCCATGGTCTCGGATTTGCGAGATACATGTTCCCGGTGGCATTTCGTTTGGAAGGAGTTGCTGCTTCTGCTGGATCGCTGGAGCGAGGAGGTGGAGGTTGTCCAGTGGCTTGAACGTGTGTGCGTGTGCGGATGCGCTGCTGAGTTGCGGCGCTCAAACTTCCTGACGATCTTGAGATCGGCAAGTGTACGACTACATCAACCACGAGTTCCTACTCGTTGACAAAGCTCGTTGTCTTCGAGGGTAAGTTTTCTATGGATGTATGTCCACCCATTTTCTTTGTACCTAGTAGATAGATCTTGGCGTGTAGTTCACACCGTAGGAAATTTTTTGTTTTCTATGCTGCGGACCCAACAACTACAACTTCGGCTATTAGAGCAAGATGAGAGAGAGCTACGCGATAACAATAGTATAACACCAGGCATAACCCATCCGAAGATTTCCCCCTCGAAGACCAATCGAGAAAGTCCTCTTGCAGAACACACGTGGTGGCAATTTTAATTATCCAGTTGTTTAGTTGATAAGTATAATTACTAATCATGTTATTAGAGTCAAAACATTATTGGCGTTATCTATGATCATGACACCGTACTCCTGAGGCGCCCATGACCGTGGACACACGGCTTCTCGAAAAGATTTACCCTGCAGGGGTGCACTACTGTACCCAAACGCATGTTCAATCCTTCAGGCAACATAATACGCGTGCCTTCGGAATCTCACAACAAGATCTGTCCCATAACTACGCGCATATCCAGAGGTATCACCTACTGTGGGGAACCAACCAAGAGGTACGATGATTCTCAAGGAAGGCACAACGTTTGCGCCTACTATACTGAACGGCCCTGGAAGATAACTTGTAGATCTCCCCTTGAACCACCGGCATGTACCGCTTATATGTATGCAATGCCCGAGCTGTCCACCAAATCATATCATAACCAAGTCCGAAGACATATTACTCAAACATGTCCGAGGACATATTATGCGTATGCACCAAATAGAAAACCAATTTTGTGACCCTCTAGATAAACGAATAGCGCCGGTAGTTGAGGGGGGGGGGATCCCATGGGCCCCCATGTTTGGTTAGCACGATCAACTCAGAACCAGTATCATAGAACGAACGGGTCCTAGGGCGGCTCAAGCAGTTCCCAAAGGTGGTCCCTGCCGGGGCCTTATCATTAGGTGAAAACATAACCATAACCAGCATCACCAATTTAATTATCATGTTATCAACCATAACCATATATCACGGTTCACCTGTATGAGAGCGGGCAGCAGACCTAAGCATGCGCTACGACTCGCAAGGACAAAGCTAGCTACTCAAACAAAGACAATAGGATAACCAAGGCAATATAGTGGAGTAAGTAAATGAGGGAAATGGTACTAGAGCATCGATAATAAGGATAGCAATAGATCAAAGGAAGGAAGTAAAGACTATAAATGCAAAATAGGTAGAAAGGGGAGAATGCTCGCCTATAAGACAAAGTCGATGGCCGAAGGCTTGTCACAACTCGCAACCACTCATCGTCCTATCCGGTGAAGAAGCAAATCACTAGAAAGGACAAATGGTGCACTATTTAATACTATGGCGGAAGGTCCGGTATGTTCATGATATGATGCATGGCATGGTAATATGCGGCCTATCTTATCAATATTAAGCGGGATCGAGATATCGACAATAAATATTATGGTTCAAGTTGTTTAACTACCCTGCAAATTAAATGTTGAATTAACAAGGCAGAGCATGGCATAGGTTCGCTACACAAATTTAAATGGAGCCAAGATAAGACTAGAAACGACCGCATATATTGTCCATATTTAATTTAGATGATCGCCTAAATACCCCAAAACAACAATGATATGCATGCAAGATGAATGATTTAATGCAACAAGTATATAACATTTATAAAATACAGCTTCGAGGAAAAGGGGTCACACATTGGGGTTCGAAGGTCTTGGGTCAGAGCGGAAGAAGAGGGCACCAAAGTTTGGTCTTAGGGTTTCCCTGAAGGGGACCTTGGTGTTCCGTGGAGGAGGCCTTGATGTTCCATATCGAAGTCCGTTTTCCGTGACGAAGATGCTCGGTGTCCATGTAGAACTTGTTGATGATCGCCTGTACCAGAACTTCAATCAGCATGCGTCTTGGCTTATTACGGTTGAACCGAGACAGCAAAAGACAAACAACAACACAGGGATCAGCAGGTCACTTAAGAGCATGGGCATGCGACACATTGATACCAAGCAGAGTAGAGGATACAGAGGATACATTAGCATAGGCGGGTCCGAACTGGGCACCGGCGCTGCAGGGAGAAGCCGAAGCGGAGCGCATCTGCGAGGTGAGGGCACGCGGGGCCAGCGCAAGTAGAGGCAGTGGCCAGCCTTCGAGGCGATGTAGGCAGGACGGTGCGGGGACTCCCTGGTGCAGATGATGGCTGCGCTCGCGAGGAAGCGCGCGGGATCAGAAATGGGGTCAACGGTTCAAGGTGGGGAGAGCAGGTGGCCAGAGGCGCGGCGGTCGCAGAGCTCGAGGACGCGGCAACGGTGCGGGTCGAAGCAGAGGTGACAGTTGAGCTCACGGGTTCCTACATGAGGGCGGTGTTGACGGCGGAGCTAGGACTCCGGCAGACGACGAGGAGGACGTATGCGGCAGCGCGGGGTGGAGGCGAGGCTCTGGCCGAAGGCGGAGCTCGAAGGGGGCGGTGGATGGCCGATCTCGGAGGAGATGTGTGGCAGCACGGGGAACTAGAGGCGGGCGACGTGCTCGAAGGAAGCGGAGGCGACGCAGGCTAGGTCGCGCTGGAGAGGCAAGGGCGCACGACGGCGGAGGGGAGCCCGCGAGTGGCGGCTTGGGACCGATGGAGAGAGGCGACGGGGTCGTGCGATTTCAGCGGCAGGGAGCTCAGGATCGAGCGAGCCTGGGGAGGGATACCTGACGAGGGCCTGATCGTGTTTTGGAAAAGATTAGGACGGGGTGGCTGCAAAGTGACCAAGAGGAGGTTGATGGGATGGTTCTGTGCGTGGGTGTGTCCGTTGCATGGGTGGAGGTGGCGGCTGGCTCGGTGTGGATTAGGGTTAGGCTTCAGTCTGGTTAGACTGGGTTGGGGTAGTAGGCCAACTGGCTGGGCCTTTGGCCTGGTCGGCTGCCTCCCCTAGTTTTTAAAGCATTTTTATTTTATTTTATTTATTTTTATTTTTAGAGAGGCGTTTGTAAATAGTTTTTAGACAAATAAAAGATCCAAAAAGACCGGGGTTTTACTTTGAAATAAAGGAGGGGGATAACTAGAAAACAAAATAGACTTTTGGCGAAAATATTTCGGAGCAAAATATGTATGATGTCATGATGATGCACAAAAATAAAAATAACAGGAAAATCTAATTGGGTAATATTTTCCCGGGAATTACAATCGCGTCTATGTCTCCACTATCGCAGAGGCCTCCCCTCGCGAGGTCATCGCTGTTTCCGGCGTGCCGCCTGTCTTCTCCGCCCCGCGCCTAGCCAGCGGCAGCGTCGAGGTTATGATGGATGGTTCAGGCAAAGGCTACCGCCCGCCTCTAGAGCACAACGCAGGCGCCAACAACGCTGCTCCACGCGAGAAAGATCCAGACCCGCTGACCGCCTCCATCCAAAACCTTCACATCCCCGTCAGTCCCGAGGTGGACCCAGCGACAGACGCGGCTGCGCTGGAAGCCACACGCGAGAACCTCCTGGAGGAAGCCAACAAGGTTGCCGCCGCCAACGCCGCCTCGAAGCGACCATGCGCGAGTACAACATCGCGCATGGCTTCTCCCGCTTACCCGGTGCAAACCGGCAGATTTCGCCCTAGGGTCGTAACTTGGGCTCGGAACTAGACCGTGCTGCTGACTCGCGTGACCTCGGGCTCAGCCGGTTTACAATACTCTAGCCAATAACATGTGGGCCACAGAAGCAGCCTTCGCCGAGCTAAGCCACCTAGAGGGTGACGAGCTGCGTCGCCAACATGCACGTGTTTAGCTCCTCGTCGCCATGGCCAACAAGTAGTAGTCCGAGGCAGGCGCAAGTCTCAGAGGAAATAGGAAGAGCCAGCAGCCTCGCCGGATGGCGGATCCAACTACATGCGGCAACAAGGCCTCCTCCCCGAACAACGCAAAGCAGAACAACCGTCCACACGGGGGATCAGCCAGCCATGGGCAAAACACACGCGACGCCATGGTCATCACCAGCAGGAACCGTGATCCGGCTGACGGAGCCAGAAGAAGCAACACGCCACCCAAGTCTCGCCTTTTGGGCCAGCTTGGCCCGCTCGAGCCAGAAGAGCCGCGGGACACACGCGCACGCATCGACCTACTAGTCTAGTCACGTGCGCTCGAAGAAGAAAGTCCGGCTGGCCGAAGATGTTTCAGACCACGCATCAGGAACAAACCGTTTCCAAAGGGATTTTTGCTCCTAAGGGACACGTGGAAGTACAATGACACGGTCAAGCTAGAGGACTGGCTGATGGAGTACACCACCGTGATGGGCATCGCAAACGGCAACCGCAGGGTAGCCATGCGCTATGCCCCCTCATGCTCCTTGACTCGGCCAGAACATGGCTCAATAGCCTCCCCGACAACAACATCAATGCTTGGATTGACTTTGAGCAGGCGTTCATCCGCAACTTCACCAGAACCTACAAGCACCTAGGTCGCCCAGGCGAGCTCGCCCTCTGCATTCAGGGCAAGGAAGAGATCGACCGCTCCTACATCACCCGGTGGACAAGAATGCACAACTCCTGCGAGGGGGTGCGCAAGCACCAGGAAGATGACTTCTCCATAAATGGCTGCAGATACGACACCATGCTAAAGCACAAGCTCCGCTGGGTGAAGCCTGACACCATGGCCAAGACCATGGCCGTCATGGACAAGTACACCACTGCCGATACGACAATGAAGAGATCCATCCGGGTAGACAACTAGGGGAAGATCATCGTGGCACTATACCTCTTCTTCGTACAGTAGCTATGCGCCTGTTTTGAAGGATGCGAGTTTCACCATGTGCCTTGTGTAAACAACGAAGAGGTGGACGCACTTGCTCGCGTCGGGTCAACAAGAGCAGCGATTCTGCCTGGAGTTGCCCTCGAACATCTGCGCAAGCCCTCCATCACACCGTCTCTAGAATCCGACTCCATCATACTGGATAGGGACCCGGGGACTACTGGCTCCAAGCAACCTGAAGCTGTAGCTAAGGCCCCAAAGACTGCCGCGCCACACCCGGGGACTATTGCGCCACACCTGGGGACTGCTACACCACACCCGAGGACTGCCGGGTCGAAGTCCACGACACTCCTAGCCGGCTCCAGCAGCCCGGGGACTGCCAGCTTAGGTCTCCCACCCGACATGCCACCCGACGAGCCCGAGATGGTCGGGAGCGAGGAAATCAAGATGATCATGGAGACGGTGTGCGCCATCTGGGAAACACCTCCATGGGGCAAGCCATTATTGAACTTCCTGGCTAAAGGGGAGCTGCCTGGCGAAGAGGTTGAGGCAAGGCAAGTGAAGCGCATGGCAAGTGCGTACACCATTATCAACAACAAGCTATACAAGCATAGTGTTGGAGGAATCTACCAGCGCTGCGTGAGCCAAGAAGAAGGAATCCGACTGCTGGTGGACATTCACCATGGCGAGTGCGGCCACCATGCATCGTCACGAGCCATAGTGGCAAAGGCATTCTGCCACGGGTTTTACTGGCCCACGGCACTAGAAGACGCCAAGCAGCTGGTGAAGGCGTGTAAATGGATGCCAGTGATTCGCCCAGCAGAAACACACTCCGTCGACGACACTCAAGACGATCCCCATCACCTAGCCATTTGCCGTCTAGGGCTTGGACATGGTGGGCCCCTCCAGAATAGCACGATCCAGCATGACGCACCTGCTGGTGGCCGTAGAAAAGTTCACCAAGTGGATTGAGGCAAAGCCAATCAAGAAGCTAGATGGGCCAACAGTGGTCAAGTTCTTCACCGACACAATCACACGTTTGGGCTACCCCAATAGCATCGTCACTGACAACGACACAAACTTCACCAAAGGGGCCTTCACGTGCTTCTGCAGAGACAAAGGTATCCGCCTATACCAAGCCTTTGTCACGCACCCCTAGTCCAATGGGCAGTGCGAGAAAGCAAACGGTCCGGTCCTAGCCGGAATCAAGCCACGACTGATCGATCCATTAATGAGATCCCCCGGATACTGGATAGAAGAGCTGCCGGCTGTGCCGTCGAGCCTGCGCACCATGCCAAACCGCTCCACCGGCTACACACAATTCTTCCTCGTATATGGAGCAGAGGTGGTCCTGCCAATTGACATCAAGTTTGACGCACCCCGCAAACTTCTATACACTGAGAAGCTGGCCAAGGAAGCGCGTGAGGACAACATTGATCTCCTCTAAGAGGCACGAGAGCTGACCTTGTCCAGGTCCAGCCGGATCCACAATGTCTCATTCCGAGAGGGCGACCTAGTTCTGCGGCTGGTACAAGACTCCAAGGGGATGCACAAGCTATCTCCACCTTGGGAGGGGCCATTCATAATTAGCAGAGCGCTGCAGAACAACTCATACTACCTCATCGACGCCCGCGAGCCGGCAAAGAACAAGATGGACCGCTCCGGCGAAGAAACTGAGCGCCCTTGTAACGCGAACCTGCTTCTCCCATTCTACACCTAAATAAAGGGCGCATGTATCTTACTTTTATGTAATGAACAAGTTGAGGAGCCTCGACACAGTCTTGGGGACTCCATAATCATTTGGCATTCTCTGCTGCATAATTTGATGTTTTCCGGCTGCATTATTTCTAACCCTGGATCCGGCAGTCTCCCCCGGGAACTCGCCTAATAGCCCAGACGGCCGCGGATTCTAGACGGAGAAGTACTGTATGCGGTTCTAAGGGTTTCCTCTTTGATTCTGGCTATAGACCGCAAGCTGGCTGACAGACATGGCAAGAGTAGAAAACTCGAAGACCCATATAGGAAAAGTCCTAAGGAAAACAAAAATGTCTGGACGTTCCCGGATGCACTTGCTCGTTTGAGGCCGATAGCTAAAATCCGAAGTATTGTGCAGTACGCCAACTAGCCAACCCTTTAGCACCGGTCACAGCTGGCAAGGGCATAGCTCGAATGGCCAACGCTCACTAATAAAAGACTAAGTTATCAGTTTCATGTGAAACAACAAAATTTTCATCCAAATAAACAACTACAGACTATATTTCTCCTATGCATATCTAGCACACAAACTATTGCCTGTGCTTCATCTTTGCATGAGCCAAAGTACCAGAGCCGGATGCTAATCGCCTCCCAAATGGCAGAAGAACAGATAAGGAGCTTCGACCTGGCTGAATTCTCCAGCCAGCCTGGACCTCGAGGACTACACCCTGTGGGTGCACTCGCGCGCCCCCACACAGAAAATCTACAACTAACAACAATACAAAGGAGCTTCAACCTGAATGAATTCTCCAGCCGGCCTGAACCTCGAGGACTACACCCTGTGGGTGTGCTCGCGCGTCCCCACATGGAAACAAGCAGACAACAAGTGCAACACATAGCCAATGCAAGCAAAAAAGTCACAAGACATCATCACAAAGTGAGACGAAGATCCCAACAGAGTTCAATACAGAACAAAAAATAATTGTTCACAGAAGGACAAAGCAGTACCGCAAAGGACAAGTTCCAAACAAGTACAAATACACCTGGCATCCTAGGGATCAAGCAGAAGGACTAGAGGAATCAGCATGCTAGACGGGTCGCTGAAGTCCCGGTCTACCTAGATGAAGCTCCCGATCTTGACACCACATGAGCGGATGTCAGGAACTTCAGCGCGAAGCTGTTCATAGCTGGTCCATTGCCGGAACCCCCTGGAGAGACTCTGAAGGTCCATGTTAGGGTACCAAGACTTCAGCAATGCCAGCACCATCTCTGTGCTGCTGCGTGCCGCCTAGTCCCGTGCAACGTCCATGATGTCAGGAGTAGAGAGGAGCTTCTCAGTTAAGGCTTCCATTGTAGCCGGCAGAGTGGTATCCGGCCAGACGTACGCGTAGATGTCAAGGGCTACATCACGCAGCTTCTTGGCCTCCTCGCATGCCACCACCACCAACTCCTCTGGAGGAAGGTCGCGTTCGGCGTCACCTCAGGAATGCGGGCCAGAGCCTAGTTAGTCGCCTCAGAATACTAAGCTATACCTAGGAAATAAGCAGTTATTATACACCAGCTGTAGCAAACGAAGAACAAGTTCACTGAAGGCGGAGCCACTTACTGACGATGATTTTGGTAATCTGGCACAGCTCCGCCAGCGCTGCCTTCTCCTTGGACTGAGCAACCTTTAGTGTCTCTGCCTTCTCCTTCTCCACCCCCACGACATTTCAGCTATGGATCACGTGCGCCAACGTAACTCCCGTAGAAGATCCCACATGCATTACTGCGGGAGGCGAGGCATGTGCACGTTCTCCAAGAAACCGCAATGATGAAGACATGTGCGCGGTTACCAAAAACTACTGCGGCAGACCAAGGGGTCAAACTGACACGACGCGCGCTAGAAGTGGCAGGCATGGTCAACGTAGGCACTGACATCATCAACCAAGCGATTCATCTCCCCCGCTGGTTGCGGCACCCGGTAGATTCAATCGCTGCTCACACCCTGTGGGTGGGCCACCGGTTCCGTAGCCGGTAAACTCCACCCGGGGAACAATAAGCATCTCGAGATGGAAAATGACAAGCACTACTAGATAGGCACTATAAGATAAACTTGCAACCAACTCTTCATCAACCATCATTTTAGCTCAGCCAATGATCACGCAACAACTTCTCCACAAGGTGAAGTCCCAATGCGCTCATGGACTAGTGTCGGGGGGATGACCCCCTAGTAGGACAAGCCAGACTCAACTGGCCGGCTCCAGGGAGGCCTGGCTAGTTGGCCACAAGACAAAGGACCACAACCGGGTGGACAGCTCCATCCGGTCTGCCATCAAGATCCCTCGGCTGGCCCATCTAGCCGGGTGACTTGAAGAGCCGGCTGGGTGGCCACCTCTACCCGGCCGCGTGAGATTCGTTAGCCAAAGATGCGGAGGGGGTGATGTTCCTTGCTGAGCACACTCCTGATCGGACAGGCTGGCGTGCCACCCTAGAGGCGCTACAAGACGAGGGTGCCAGAGCACCAAGGCTGGAAGCTTACGAGTAAAGCACCGGCTGACGAATAAAGCGCCAAGCCGATGAATAAAGCGCTAGGTGACGCCCAAAGTAACGGCGCTAGGACCTGCCCCCCTATACTAAAGGCTTGACTAGGTCCTGGCCCATCGACTGGGCCCATCCAGCCGTCCCGCTTTGTAAACGTGAAGCCGAAATAGTAAACCCTAGAGCCCACATTGTAACATACCTCTCCCAACCAGTATATAGGGGGGCTAGGTCTAGGGTTCTAGGTAGACAATTACAAGTTACAAGTTCCCTAGATTCCACAAGTGCAGTAGTTCATCTTCCTCTAGCTCTCCATACCAGCTAGGGAAACAGCTCAAGGAGCACTTGTACTGAGCACTTGCTCCCCATATAGTAGATCCATGCAGGAGTAGGAGTTTTACCTCATCCAGAGGGCTCCGAACCTGGGTACATCGCTTTGTTTGCAGTATTTGTGCCCAACCTGTTGTGAGTAGCCACCGATAGCACCCTGATTGTCCCCTTCATGCCATCCCTGATGGCACTGCCATGTTCCACACCACGACATCACGACAATCACTAACTCAGGAAGAGTACCTTCATTCCATCTAACGTCACACTATAATAGGGTGATTATAAATATGTCGTCGAGTACTAGGAAAGTCTTAGTTGAGGCTCGTGGATCAAGAGTGGGATTTGTCCATCTTGATGATGGAGAGATATACTCATGGCCCTCTTGATGATATCACATTAACATAGCTTGCAAGCAAGCGATAAGATAACTAAGAATGTTATATCACGGGAACAAGAAAAGATTACTTTTCGGTAACAAGATCGAACTAGGTATAGATGATACCAAATGATCAGATCTTGGACAAGTAAAATATTGCGAGACAAAAGGAATTGGTTACTACGAAAAAGGTTCGCGCGATCACTAGTTTATCATTTGAGCTGGTGGGAGTCATTATGGATCTCCAGGCCCGCTAATGATTATTCATCGGAGAAAGTCTCGATCATGTCCACACAGTTCACGATCCCGTAGGGAGACACACTTAAGGGCATTCAACGCATTTGAGTTGATAGGGAACACCAGAGAAAATACTAGAATGCAGGAATTGTTCTGATAAATCTTCTGGAATAGTTTCGGTGTATCAGAATATTGCGAGGGGATAAAATGTTAATGTGTTCATTAAATGAAGTGTTCATTAAATGAAGTGTTCATTAAATTGAGTGGCATTAAACCAAGTGAATTAAATTTCTTTAATGGAGAGACCTTTGATTTCTTCAGTCAAAATTGAATGAGAGATGAGTGGAGCTAAATAGATGTGAGTGGAGTGTCCCACACATAAATGGAGGATAGGTGGGGGCACCACCATGGCTGGTGCGCCATGCCCCTTGGGAATCCCCCTCACCTATGAAAGTCCCCTCCTCCTCCTTTCATCTCAGTCATTCTCCCTTCTCTCATATGCCCTTGGATGGCATCTTCCCCCTTGCTAGCTTGCCCAATATCACGAGTACAGCACTTAGGCAAAGCCCTTCTCAAGATCTTCTCCACCACCATCACCACCATGTCATAGTGTTTGCGGAGTTCTCGAGGATCGCCTACTTCCGCTGCCAAGCTGGATCGAGGGATGGAAGTTGTCGGCTCACCGTATGTGTCACCGATTACGGAGGCTCTGCACTTGTGGAGTTGTCATCATGTCCTTGAGGATGATCATGTACACTCTACAACAACCATGTTTGTGTGCAGGAACGTTATCCCGCTTTACGGTCTTCGAGGCTGAGTCCATCTAAAACCGTTACAAGTATTGCCTAGATTCGATCTTGGCAGTTGCAACCATAGGAATTTTTTCTATTAAATGAACCCCATCATGACCGCCATGGACATGCGCGTCGTTTTCATTTGCCTTGTGCTTCAGCCTGCTACTACCCCAATGCTTACCCATGGCGGAAAATGGAGTCTAGAATCCGGAAGATTAATGTGGGCGGTGAGATCCGGAGGCGGATGAATTCTGGAGGGGATGGATTCAGGAAGGGGATCAGTTGTTCGAGTTGGGATTGAGGAACCGGCACCGCCGGTCGTGTCCGCATGGAATACAAGGAAGGGGTGCTATAATTAGTGAGGGTGGGCATGGGAACCGTCTAGAGACAGTGGAAAAATTAATCGTAATATAAAAAATGCAGGGTCGCACCTGTTAGTGCGTGAAGGTTGTCACGTGCAAACGTGGCTAAGTTTGACTTAGATCATGCATGGAAGACCTTGATTCCACTGCATTCAAGTGGCACAAAACCAATTTCAGGCAGCGCTAGCATCACCGTGTAAAACCATCATTTTCCTCTACCTCCACCCACTACGAATAGTCGTGCACCATTCCACATTTTAGGAAGGGCGGTTGCAATCTTGCAATAAGTAGTTTCACTTCTTCATCTCCTTTCCTTCGCCACAGCCTCATTCTCTTCCTCCTCCATGGCCTCATTGATGGCTGTGATATACAACACTTTTTAGCAATATAAATTGTGTCATTTTCTTATCATATCATGCTCCATCTAACTATTGCTATGCTTAACATGCATGATTACTTGTTTTCGTTAAATTCAATATGAGCCTTGCA
This sequence comes from Avena sativa, assembly GCA_916181665.1. Lineage (NCBI taxonomy): Eukaryota > Viridiplantae > Streptophyta > Magnoliopsida > Poales > Poaceae > Avena > Avena sativa. The sequence continues at coordinate 191,659,159 of OV702287.1, forward strand.
CATTTAGTAGTTTAGGTAGAATTTTATCCCTCTTCCTTGTCTTTGACATGTGTGTAGGTGTTGATGATGATTATGGACAAAACAAAGGCAAAAGGAACAAAGAGAGCATAGTATGGAGGAGCTGAAGGGACTAGACTTAGCCATTTTGAGAGGTTGGAAAAGTCAACTTTTCCAACTTCTCAAAATAAAGATCCAATACCATAAGATTGTAGCCCTCGATGATACGAACTCAACGAGCCCAAGAACACCCAAAACGGAATTAGTATGAAGAAATGGCGGCCAAAATACTAAAGTGGATAGACAGTTTAACGAGCAACTATACGGCCGGAGCTATTATTTTGGTCGTATAGCTCCGCCCGTATAGTTGCCAAAAAGGTCAGAAACGACGGGATTTCGCCCCAGAAAAACTCCAGAACCTTCCCTAAGTCATATGACGGTATTGGGGGAACCCTAGGGCACCCATAATGCCTATATAAAGGAGGGAGGACCCAATGAAGCATCAATCAACCATATACAAGATCTAGATCCCATCTACCGCCTCCACGGCGGCGCCCTGCCACCATGCCGCCTCCATAGCCATTCAAGCTCCACTAAGACCTAGATCTCCATCAACACCATGAAGCCATCCAAGCAAGAAGAGGAGGAGAAGGAGGACGCCGCCATCACCACGTCGACGCCACCATCACCGCACCATCTCCATCGCCGCTACTCCTTCATCCTTTGCCATCATGATCTTCGTGATGGGTTGTAACATGGCTTGAACCCCCTTTTATTAATGTTATGATGATTTGAGTAATTGAAGTGTGGTGTGTTCTTGTTAATTAATATGTTTGTGCTTTCTCTTTACATTGTTCTATTCATGATATTATTCTAGTGATTGGAGACGTCCAATCCATTGTTGAGGAATTTACTAGGGATTCATGGAGTGTCACAAAACTTATCATTAGTCTCTACTCGTTCCATGGACCTGACAAGTCCGTGGGTAGAACTAATAGGCTATTTGCTATAAGTGATTTGTGGAGGCAATAGCAGATTAGGATGCACCACCCATTAAGATTTAATTTCCTCAAGATCACTCATGATATATATAGGTATAGTGTTGCGAATTTCTTGAACCCAAAGTGACATATGGGATATCTTGTGACTAGCACACTTGCTTAGGAGTAAGGTTGTCCATAGAACTTAATGCGTTGCTCTGGTTTACCTTAATTGGTCTTGTTACCTTAATACACTCTTCTTTTACGGATGACCCATATCCGGAGAGGGTGTGGAGAATTGAGTTGTCTAGTTTCCACTTAGCAACGATGGGAGATAACGGTATATGAGGGACCACCACAATTATAGTTAATAGCTATTCCATAAGCACTTATCATTCACACCGGTATACACAACATTACTTGAGGAATCATATCATTAATATTTCATCTCATTGCATTCACCTATTTTCAGTTTTACTTTTGTTGTAGTTTTCTTTCAGTTCTAGTAGTAGTTATTACAAAACATATAAAATTCATTTATCCTAGCAACTTATAGAATATGCTATTTCCAAACCACGGTTTGGGTACGTACGTGGTCGCATTGACAACCCGGCTGCGAGGGTCGTGTTCACCGAGCTCCCATCAGGACAAACTCTTAAATATTTGATGCTGAAGTACTGCAATAACCCTGTTTTGGTGCAGGAGCTCAGTCACATCAAATTGGCACCATTACCAGGGAGCAAAGCATTCGGTTATCTACTCGCACATAGTTTATTTCCGTTTGTTGCTATTATCTTACTGCTTTCTTTTATATTGAAAACAATAAAAAATTACAAAACCAAAAATTTATAAAAACTGTTGCTACTAATCATGTCTTCCGAGATAAATTTTGTTCAAGAGATAATACAATAATTGGAGGAGATAAAGGATTCAAGTTCATCAAGCCTGGTTGCTAGACATGAGCTGATAAAGAAATTGCTGGACCAATTGGAAAGGCATTCATTATGGTTGTGTGCTAATGATGGATCTTATTACACAATTTGTATAACAGATGACCACCTTAATTTTCAATGTAAGTATTCCAACAATCCTACTCTACCAAATTATAATAGAGATAAATCCTATGCTAGTTTGGAAGTACTAGAATACGTTCTTTTCAAAGGTGCATCTGAAATGGTATTTAGACTAGGAAGTATTGATGTTGAAAGTGAAGCACTTGATGGAGTTTTTAATTTAGTATACCTCATATTCCTCTTTTGCAAAAATAATTTAAGTGGAGAGAAAAAGGAGCACAAGGAGGAAGAACAGATTGATCACCCGCTCACACCTTCGACTCCTACTATTGATTCTATCATTGCTATTAAAACATTAGTCGATGAAAAGGAGGAGCAAAAAGGTGAGGTCGATAAATAGAGTCACACTACAACTTTTCTTTGTGATGCCTCTCACTCTAGTAGTGATTTTTATGATGCTAAAACTATTGGCAATTGTTCTGCGGGGGCCTTGTGCCTAGACACTCATATGGAGAGCATTAATAATAATGAACTAGAGATAGAACCTTGCTATACTAACATGCACGGTCCTAAACTCCCTACTATGAAGGAACAATACTATGAAGTGTTCCCCTACACAGGTAACCAAGGTAAAGATTTAAGAATTTTATATGAATCTCAAATCCTCTCATTGCAGCTATACACAGAGGCATGTTCACCAAGCTTGGTGCATCAATACTCGCTTGAAAGCGAGAACTTGTTCATCTACATGATGCCGATGCACCGTAAGCGTGTATGACTCCGACCAAACTCTACTTCGAGATGCTCCAAGATGGTATGTACAACCTCAACTCGAGTCGATATCCCTTGGGATCCAGGTGGGTAATGTATGGAGCATCCTAGCCTGGCTTTATGGCTTTAAAGAGAGCGCTTCCCAGGAGGCAACCCGTAAGTCATTAGGCGTCTTTCTTAGTTTCGTGTCTTGAGTCTAGTTGCATTCATGTTGCATTGGCACTTTTATTCTTCGCATGTCTTGCTATTAGAGTAATCTTGTTGAAGTTTTCAAAAGGTAAAATTTATTGTCACTATATTATGTGTTGCAAAAAGGAAGAGAAAATCAGTTTCAGGTGAATCCTTCAATTATATGTATTTGTTGGTTGAAAATTTAATCTATCATTTTTCTATCAAAGCATGGTATTTCACTAAGTTACAAGATAAGAAAGAATTCACGAAGAAATAGAAATTTTCTGATGTATACAGAAGGTTTAACGACCAACAATACGGCGGGAATAAAAATTCCGGCCGTATAGTTCTGGTCATATAGATATTTTTGCCATCAATAATTTTTCTTTCATATGTACTGACGGTTTAACGACCAACTATAGAGCCGGAATAAAAATTCCAGCCGTATAGGTACGGTCATATATTTATCGATGCCTTTGTCAAAATTCTTTTCAGGATACAGAGAGTTTAACTACCAACTATATGGTGAGAATAAAAATTCTGGCCGTATAGTTCCGGTCGTACAGATATCTATGCTTTTGTATATTTTCTTTCCTAGAGATAGACAGTTTGACGACCAACTATACGGCAGGAACATTTTGTTCCGGCCATATAGTTGTTCCCATATAGCTGCAGCGCCAGGAGGAAACCCTAAAATTTTGACAGAAGGCCAACTATACGGCGGGAACACATTGTTCCGGCCATATAGTTGCACCCGTATAGTTGAGAAAACCCCTCAAATGCCAACTGGAAGGTAGCCATTGCTCAAAATTTCATTCGTTCTTTTTCCTTCTTCTTCTAAAATCCTTGAAACACCAACTGGGAGCCTCTCCCATGTTTTAGAAAAGCCAAGCATATGTAAACAATAAAGTTCTATCTCAGAAATTCCTTAAGTTGTAATTCTCTTTAGTAGTTCATGTTTTCTTTTTGTTTGCTTTCATTAGTTGGGTGAATGAACTTCGTTCGTACACCAAACCGTTGTCTTTTATTTTGTGTGTTATTTTCGCAGGGACTTGAACCTTGTGTGATGACGTGTACGGTAGTGCCAACCGTGCAAACACTCGCATGTGCCACTTGGTTGCTTCAGTTCAATGTTTCAACAATCAGTGTCTGGTAAAACCTTCCAATTCAAACCTCTTTTAAATAAGCACATAGGTGTTGCACACTCGTGTCTCGTATCCTGTTTCACTTGCACCTCATCATAATCTAGGAGAGGCCTCTTCTAGAACTAGTTTGTTGACTTAAGCGTGGTGCTTAGGTTGATGAACCGACTCAGTGGAACTTGTATTTTTATCATTTGTGAGCTAAACCCGTGTCTTCAAAAACACAAAAATATTTTGTCTTATTTCTAGTCTTGTTCCTACCAGGTTCTTAAGGAAGGCATACACCGGACCATGAAGCATTCATTGAAGAAAAGGTTCTTTGTCCATCAAAGTAGAGGTTAAAAGCACCTCAATGGTAAAGTGGGTCACCCTTGCTTAAACTTAAGCTTGGGGAGGTAACCACTTCTTATACTCTCTTTTGATGACTGCATTTTCTCTTTTGTTTTCATGATCTTCTCAAAGTTCTTAGCTTGGGGAGGTTGTTTTGAATGTGTACAGTCTTGTGCAAAGTTCTTTATCTTAAAAAGTTTTCATGCTATTGTGTATCTCTCTGTTTTTGAATGCTTGCTTAGGTAAGATTTTGTTCATATTTATATAAGGGATATACTTGCTCATGTTAGGCCCCATAGGAGACAAGCCATAGCTTTGATGCACCTTGTTCAACTTTTATCTAGCTTGTGAAAAATATTGTGATCCTCTAAATATACATTGCCATGTTCTCTACATTTTGAAAAAAAATAATAATAAAGAAGTTCTTCAAAACTTGCTAGTTGTCACTGTTCAGAATTGTCTTAAGTGAATGGTTATGGAGTAGCACGACCCCATAGTGCTGGAAATGATGGTCTTAATAGATGCCCACTGAGTGAGTTGTCAAATAAGAAATGATGTTTCAAAGTTTCGAGATTACACATGCCAAAATTTTATCTTGGAAATCAAAGTGAGATATTGCTTCATGCGTGTGTTGCACCACTATCGCAAAACATGGGATGCTAAGAACTCCGCTGGCCTTTAAACAATCCAAAAAGAGGAAACTCTTGGAGTTTGGCTATGAGTTGCCCAACATATGTAGCAAAAATGCTATATTTGGGTATGCATTGGTATTCTCATGGGCCTACATTAAAAGCAAAATTCGCAATACACCTCTGACCGTTATGAGAAATCATTATACCGAAAAGGGAAACCTTGGTAACGGTTACGAGTGTCCTTCCTAGCCTGCACAGTCTCGATTGAACATATACCACCCTTTTGGCATGGTCTTGTTACTAAGAAATATATTTTCTATGACCTAAACAATCAAAGTTTGCACTTGAGAGACTTTAATAGATGGCATGAGTGGGAAGCATTGGAAAACTCTATTTCTATTTATGATTAACAACTAACCATGTTTAGCTTTGCCTTATACAAATAAAAATACAATAATACAATGAAGTGCGTATAGAAGGATCACAAGCTTACTTGCAAGCTAGATTTAACTTTGACATGGGGCATAGAAGTTTTTGACTAATATCTAGTGGTTTGGAATAATATAACTCAGCTTATATTGCCTTGTATGATTATGTGCTCTCTTACTTTGAGCTTACAGGAAAAACAAGGATATGGTGCATTGATTTCCAATGATAAGCAAGATCACATCCATTAAGTTATCGACCCCTTTTGCTCGAGGACAAGCAAGATCTAGCTTGGGGAAGTTGATGGCTGTGATATACAACACATTTTAGCAATATAAATTGTGTCATTTGCTTATCATATCATGCTCCATCTAACTATTGCTATGCTTAATATGCATGATTACTTTTTTTTTGTTAAATTCAATATGAGCCTTGCACATTTAGTAGTTTAGATAGAATTTTATCCCTCTTCCTTGTCTTTGACATGTGTGTAGGTGTTGATGATGATTATGGACAAAAAAGGCAAAAGGAACAAAGAGAGCATAGTATCGAGGAGCTGCAGGGACCAGACTTAGACATTTAAGAGGTTGGAAAAGTCAAATTTTCCAACTTCTCAAAATAAAGATCCAATACCATAGGATTTTATCCCTCAACGATACGAACTCAATGAGCCTAGGAACACCCAAAACAGAGTTCGTATGAAGAAATGGGGCCAAAATACTAAAGTGGACAAACAGTTTAACGAGCAACTATACGACCGGAGCTATATTTTTGGTCATATAGCTCCGCCCGTATAGTTGCCAAAAAGGTCGAAAACGACAAAATTTCGCCCCAGAAAAACTCCAGAACCTTCCCTAATTCATATAACGGTATTGGGGGAACCCTAGGGCACCCCAAGGCCTATATAAAGGAGGGAGGACCCAAGGAAGCATCAATCAACCATATACAAGATATAGATCCCATCAACCGCCTCAACGGCGGCGCCCTGCCGCCGTGCCACCTCCACAGCCTCTCAAGCTCCACCAAGATCTAGATCTCCATCAACACCATCAAGCCATCCAAGTAAGAAGAGGAGGAGAAGGAGGATGCCGCCATCACCACGCCGATGCCACCATCACCGCGCCATCATCACCATCTCCATCGCCGCTACTCCTTCATCCTTTCCCATCATGAACTTCGTGATGGGTTATAACATGGCTTGAACCTCCTTTTATTAATGTTATGATGATTTCAATAATTGAAGTGTGGTGTGTTCTTGTTAATTAATATGTTTGTGCTTTCTCTTTATATTGTTCTATTCATGATATTATTCTAGTGATTGGAGACATCCAATCCATTGTTGAGGAATTTACTAGGGATTCACGGAGTGTCACAAAACTTATCATTAGTCTCTACTCGTTCCATGGACCTGACAAGTCCGTGGATAGAACTAATAGGCTATTTGCTATAAGTGATTTGTGGAGGCAATATCAGCTTAGGATGCACCGCCCATTAAGATTTAATTTCCTCAAGCTCACTCATGATATAGAAGTGTTGCGAATTGCTTGACCCCAAAGTGACATATGGGATATCTTGTGACTAGCACACTTGCTTAGGAGTACGGTTGTCCATAGAAGTTAATGCCTTGCTCTGGTTTACCTTGGTTGGTCTTGTTACCTTAATACACTCTTCTTTTACGGATGACCCATGTCCGGAGAGGGTGTGGACAATTGAGTTGTCTAGTTGCCACTTACCAACAGTGGGAGACAACGTATATGAGGGACCACCACAATTATAGTTAATAGGTATTCCATAAGCACTTATCATACACACTGGTATACACAACATTACTTGAGGAATCATAGCATTAATATTTCATCTCATTGCATTCACCTATTTTCAGTTTTACTTTTGTTCTACTTTTCTTCCAGTTCTAGTAGTAGTTATCACAAAACATATAAAATTTATTTATCCTAGCAACTTATAGAATAGGCTATTTCCAAATCACGGTTTGGGTGCATACATGGTCGCATTGACAACGCGGTTGCGAGGGTCGTGTTCATCGAGCTCCCAGCGGGACAAACTCTTAAATATTTGTTGTTGCAAGTACTGCAATAAGCCTGTTTTGGTGCAGGAACTCAGTCACATCACTCGTTCATTTCCTCCGCCACAACACCACCCTCTTCCTCCGTCTCCTTTCCCTCTTGCATGTATTCATGAACTGGCGAGATGTCCAAAACGAAAGCATGATAGCGACTGTGAAATTCCACATAGAAGTCCATGGCGGGAAGAAGATAAATGTTGTCTACACCACCGACCCTATGACAGTGGAGTGCACTCTAGCCACGCACGAGAATTGGCTGTGGTTTGAAGACCACAAGTTCGTCGGTCTTGACCTTGAGTATAGCCGCAACCATCACATGATCGCCATGGTGCAACTCTTCATGAGGGGGCACATCCTCGTATAGTAGCCTTATTTCGAGGAGGGGGTGATGGGATCAGGTACATGCTGTTGTTATTTTGTTCCTAAACCATCTGTTTGCAAAAGTTCTTGCTACATTATTTTTCTAAATTCATTTTCCTACAGGTGGGGCGAAAGCATTAGGTCGCTCTTTCATGACTTTCTCGTCAACAATTATCATAATTGATATCATAACGTTTACTAGTGTTGATACCAGGGGTGACACTTGCCTTCTTACCAACCTGATTATCATAATTGATATCCCAAAATAGTACATAGTGGACATCTAGGATATTTACTGGATCCCAGGGAAGGGCGGCGAGGCTAGGATGGCTGATCTTGCAGCCAAACTCATCGACCCGTGGTACGCTAACATGAAGGACAAATACCCAGAATGTGGGTGGATGCGTTTAGGGCATGATTTCTGGGAGGATAAGCCGCTTTTTGATCCTAACCTGAAGTACGCTGCAATTGATGGGTATGTTAGCCACGAGCTGTACCGCCAGATCGAATTGTTTCATTCCAGGCAATGCCACCGTGAACTACCACCACCACCACCAAGGCAAGTGGTCTGCCCTAGGTGCGAGAATGGAGAGGAATATACAAGCTGGTTCAAGTGCCCTAAGTCAACCAGGGATCGGTCCTCTTCTCCGCCAATCATTCCAACATGCTGGGATCTCCCGTAGGACATAGTATATTAGTGCATGATTGTTGTGTTTGTACGGGGTTGTGTTCTATTTATGAAAACATGTTCTTTCACAAGTACTATGTGTGATAGCTATCTATGAGTACTTCCGAACTGTTGTTTATTACGTTTTTGAACTATAATCTGGGTTTTTTATGACTGTGTCCTTCATTATAACAAAATTATGTTTGTGCCACTACAGCCAAGCACGATGTGCCGAGTTGGCTAGCATCTTATTTTATGAATGTCTACTTATATTGTGCCCATTTGTGGACAACGACATATAATCTTGTGGATCCCACCACAATCTCAGGTAGCTATATTCACTAATAAACCCAGTCGATGCATGGCAATTCTAGATTTTGCCGCATGCAAAGGGCACATATAGAATTTCTAAGTATGAATGTTGAGCATACAAAAATGGGAAATGTAATTCATACTGGTTAATACGGTAGCACATGGATCATACGAGCTCCGTTCTGACACACGGAATGCTTATAAAATACATGCGAGATAAACTAGGAATGGAATGTGAAACTAGTAGTAGTAAACATCACACTCACTCATCTGCCAGATCCTGTTGAGCTTCTCGTAGCAGCCATACGTGTCCCTAGCTGCATATCGGATTGCATCATAATCCAGGTACCTCCATTCCCATCGATCATGCAGGTGTTTCGGGAACTCGACCTTCATGCCGGCATACTCGCGGTCGATGATGTCGGAAATAAGTCTAGCCATGCCAGCTTTCCCCATATCGTCATCCGAGTACCTCCACACACGTTAGAGATCAACATGATTGACTACATGAACCAGGAGATCCCGCACTAGATTCAGAGTGTCATTCGTGATGTCGATGCTGGCGAATTAGATCTCCCTCCTATGCAGGAAATCGCGAAGCTTCGGGCATACCCATTTGGCCCTACATACGTGGTACATGAGGCAGTAGTTGTGCATGGACAGCTACAAAAGCGCCGCCCTCTTCCAATTGCCGGTATACTCCAAGTCTAGGCCGACGATCTTATACTTGTCCATCGGCTCCTGAGCCACCGCTTGTACATTGCGATGACCTTGGCCACCTCCACTGACGCATTGGTGTGGACGACCGTCAGCTCAGTGGTGCCATGGGAAATGATAGTGTACTCATCGGTGAAGTCGCTCCCATCGCTGAACACACCATACTCTGTGTCCATGGCAGCAGCTAATGGGGCAGTGGTGGCCTAGCATCGATGGTGGTGGCTAGGATTGGGAGTTTTAGTGGAGAGATCTATTGTGGTGGTATGGCACGGCGGTGGCGGCGGCTACGGCGATGTCGATTGTTCTTGTGGTGGCTGAGGCGGCAGCGTCGTCGATGGTTCTTGCGGTGGCTGTAGCGGCAGCAAAAGGAGTTGGGGATTTTTGCACAGTGTTGTGCTATGGGGACGGGACGCTATGTGTAAAAGGGGGAGGTTGGCCAGGCGTTGTAAATTGCATTTACCATTATTCTGGTCATACCCACTCGCAAGGACGTTTGACCGGGCGAGCACCGTGGGTTTCCAATCCTAGTTCTTAAATTGGGCTGTCGTGCCCGATAGGTGATGGGACAGGTGTACACTATGGCGGAGACCGGTCACAGAGACCATCGACCCGTTGTCGCTCTACATCAGGTGCGTAGTGCTAACACAACGTAACATGACATGACCGAAGGTAGTGGAAAACTATTTGTGATCATTATGCCCAATGAATTTACGGGACATGTAAGCATAGACAGACCTAGCATCCCCACACCCTAGGCAGCCGCCCATGCTTGCCGATTGCGCAAAGCTTGCAATTTCTGATTTTTTATAGTGATTTTGTCTAGAATTTGGTAACTTAAACTTCTTTTCCCAAGCTTATAGAAGTTTCTGAGTCCGCCACTGGTGTAAGCAAGAACGATCAAGCAACGTTGCAACACACATGTTGGTAGCATATCATCAGGTTTCTAGACACCACATAGTTTCTGGTTCTAGAAACGGCAAGCCAACTAAATATTATTAGTGGCCGGGGCAGCACAGTCACGGGTTCGCCGACTAGAAATATGCTGATCTCGGCCATGATCCCTAGGTAAGGGGACACCAGGCCGGTCTTGACATAATCCCTCAGGAATTTTCCATACATAGCATGCTTAGCCTTGGTCGCTGACTTGTGTTTACTAGCCGGGATTTTACCGATGTCAACAATATGCCAAATCAAGCTGTCAATCCTCGGGTTGACTCCTTTCTTACAGAAAGAGCACCCGAGCTCCCCAAGTCGAGTACAGAAAGAGATTCTCCCGCTCTTGAGCCTCTTCATGACATGGCGGCTCTTGTTGTCCCTGTCCTTCTTGTCAGAGTCCACATCACTAAAACCTACCTGTAATGTATAAATTGCAAACATATATGAGCAAAATAATGAATAGATATTCAAACAACCATTCCAAGTTACTTTGAAAAAAATAACATATTTATACAAGTTTAGCAGTTCATTATGGCTATCTCCCTAGATCACTCCTAAATTAAGATTGCTTGTGTTCTTGATAACTTAATAAATATAAAATATGGATTCATTCAGAACATACTAAATCTCTACATGCACCGGTTTGTATGGTGCATCTAATCAGATTAGGTAGTACATGAACATATTAAAAGTTACATTTACAGCCTAAGAAGAAAATATGAAACATGGAGAAATAGATGAACCTCCGGGTACATGAGCGGAGCGTGTTTGTCGAACTCCTCACCCTCATCGGGGGCTCCAAAGTCGTCTGCACCAACAAGCACATAGTCCCCAAAGGGGTTGAACTGGACGTCCTCTTCGCCCTGGGATGCATGCTGCTCCTCCAGATTTGTGGCAGGAAGGATCTCATCGCACGTAGCAGGAGAAACTACCCCGGCGGTGATGCCCGCAGACTCACCTCCAGGCACTAGCTTCAGAATGGAGAAGGTTGGTGGCTGTACGGTACGTATTGTAGAGTTTTGCTAGATCAGGCAGAGGGAGGAGTGGATGAGTGCGAGGGACATGATGAAGACGGTTGGATTTTAAATGCAAGGACATTTAGGTATCCTCGAGGGCCCTCCTCTTCGAGGCACAATTGGGGCCCCGGTAGGCAGCTCTTCGACCTCCGACTGACGCGTGGAAGGTTCATGCGGTGGGGGCCTATTGGAAGTCATATTGTAGGTACGCTGCGTAAAAATGGGATAGCCCTTACTAAAATCCAATGACAATCAATTGCAGCGCCCATGGATGACCCGTTCCCGTGTGCAAGAGTTGTGGAGTAGTAGGCTTTTCAGACAAGATTACACGTGACATGACCATTCGCCGAATTATTTAATGTATGACTCAGTGTTCCTTCTTGTAGAAGTGTCACTGAGAGAGACACACCCCTCAAAAACCCAATGGATAAAATAGGGGGCCAGATGGCAAGTGGACTTCCGTGTGTTCTCACGATGTAGTGTGAAGGGCACGATGCGTGCAATAATCCGCATTGGATCAGAGAGGATAAATGGTAGGGGCGAACGATCCACGTGACAACTATGTCAACCAATCAGGGCATAACAGGAAACGTGAGCACACATTTGGGATTTTGTGAGAGTTTGTGACTACGAGACAGGGCAAAACTAAGTAGTATAAAAAAACAAGGGCAAAATAGACTAAGGGATTCAAATAGAAAATAGAAACAGATTTAAAAGATGGAAAATGCGTGTTTTATACAATGGAATACATATTTTCCTACATCAAATTATCTGCAATTCAAATATACATGAGTGTGCCAATATTGCCTCTATAGACTCCATGTGTCAAACCATGGTCAGAAAGCCCAAAAAGCCCCTGGAATGCAACTTCCACATGGAATGATGCACCAGTGTGACAGAAGTTGCACACCACACACAATTGAGTGTGTGTGGTCATGTGAATCAAGGTGGTTCTGAAAAGAACACATGCAATGACTCTACTGAACTCCATATGTCAAACCATGGTCAGAAAGCCAAAAAAGCCACTAGAATGCAACTGCCATATGGAATGATGCACCAGTGTGACAGAATTTGCATCACTCCATCCACTGGGGTGTGTGTTCTCATGTGGATCAAGGTGGTATACAAAAGAACACATGCAATGACTCTAGTGGACTCCATGTGTCAAACCATGGTTAGAAAGACCAACAAGACCCTGGAATGCAATTGCCACATGGAATAATGCACCAGTGTAACAGAAGTTGCATCACCACATCCACTTGAGTATGTGTGGTCATGTGCATCAAGGTGGTTTTGAAAAGAACACATGCAATGACACTCCATGTGTCAAACCATGGTCAGAAAGCCCATAAAAAATAGAGGAATGCAACCGCCACATGTAATGGAGCACTAGTGTGACATAACTTGCATCACCACATCCACATGAGTGTGTGTGGTCATGTGGATCAATGTTGTTTGGAAATAACACATGCAATGACCCTCCATGTGTAAAACCATGGTCATCAAGCCCAAAAACACAGAGGAATGCAACTGTCACATGTAGTGGAGCACCAATGTGACATAAGTTGCATCACCACACCCACTCGAGTGTGTGTGGTCATCTAGATCAAGGTTGTTTGGAAAAGAACACATGCAATGACACTCCATGTGTCAAACCATGGTCAGAAAGCCCAAAAACACAGAGGAATGTAACCTCCACATATAATGGAGCACCGGTGTGGCATAACTTACATTACCAGATCCACATGAGTGTATGTGGTCATGTGGATCAAGGTTGTTTGTAAATAATACATGCAATGACACTCCATGTGTCAAACCATGATCAGAAAGCCCCAAAACACATAGGAATGCAACTACCACATGTAATGGAGCACTAGCGTGACATAGCTTGCATCACCACATCAACATAAGTGTGTGTGGTCATGTGGATCAAGGTTGTTTGGAAAATAATACGTGCATTGACACTCCATATGTCAAACTAATGTCAAAAAGCCCCAAAACATAAAGGAATACAACTGCCACATATAATGCAGCACCAATGTGACATAAGTTGCATCCACACACCCACTTGAGTGTGTGTGGTCATCGGGATCAAGCTGGTTTGGAAAATGTAGCACCCGGTAAAACCACTACTAGAAAATCACATGATATTTTATTTTGTGAATCATAATGACCGCATGCTCATAGAATCATGCCACATTGCATTTGAGCATCGTCATGTCATCATGCATCTTTTTGGCTAAAACCATTTTCTAAAAGCCTACCTTTATTTTCTAAATACCCCATCTCTATTCAAATTAAAATCCTGGGCGCTTTCGGATATTTTTATTTGTCTAAAAACCTATTTACCAATGTGCTAAATAAATATCTTCTATAGGGGAGGCAGCCGGCCAGGCCCAAAGGCCCAGCTAGCGAGCCTACCACCCTGGTTGCTACCTAAGCCAAACCCTAGAAACCTAACCACACCCAGCTAAACCTAACCCGAACCACCCGGCTCACCACACACGCTTGCGCGCACGGCACACGCAGACGCGGCACGCTCATGACGTCGCCCTAGCGCCCTACTAGTGCGTCGCCCTGCGCAACGCAGTACACGCTACCTACTGCAAGTCTCACGAGCGACGCGATCCTGCAAACCACCCCGACACGCCTCTCTCCCCGTTCCCGTCCCGGCCCTACCTCGTAGCCCCGCACGTCGATGCAACACCGATGCCTCCATCCCTCATCTCACGATACCCTCGCCCTCTCTTCTTGCTAGCAACCGCCGCCGCACCTGGCCCTCTACAACCCCGAGGCTGCCGCCAAGTCCGCCTTGATCCGCAACCTCGACCACCCTTGCCGCCCCCAGCGCGTGGGATCCTCTGCTTCCGGCCGGAAACAGCCGCGCGAGCCATCAAGACCGTCCCCGGCAAGCCCTCCGTCAGCGACCAAGTGCGCCCCACATCCCCGCCGTAGAGCCGTTGCGCGCGTCTTCGTCCCCAGTGCCCTGAGCTGCCTCGTCGGTGCCTCACAGGAGCCCCGCCGCTACACCAAGTCCGGCCGCCTAGCACCTGCTCGACCTCCCCGATGGTGCCGCCATCTGCAGCCTCATCCGCGCCGCTCCGTCTCTGCCTCACGGGCATCCACCGCCAGGAGATCCACCCGTTGCCCTGCATCCCCCGTCCCACCGTCGAGCTTGGCCTCGACCTTGTCCTGCTGCGCCGGCCGCCCTCTGCTCTGGTACAGGCCAGCCCGTCCTCAAGCTCAGCGCCCCATCTCCAGGGCCGCACCTCGTGAGCCCCCGCAGGCCTCTGCAGCCGTCGCCTGGCGCTTGCCGCTGCCTCGCCTTGCCCCTGCATCGCCATGAGCACTACCCTCTCCTGTCGTCCCTCATCCTCGTACCCGTGTCTGCTACTGTGGTGTGTTAGGTGCTACCGTGCTGGTTTCCTCTAGTACCAGTGGGGTTGCTCCATGTGTTGCGTTTTGATTCTGATCATATGAAGATGGAGTGTGATGTTTGTTAGGGTGACAGTTTGAAGATGGATCAGTGGCGATGCTCCATTACACGAGTTAGACGAGTACCTCACCAAGACCGACAAGACTGGCTCGATGCTGATGAGTCCGAGGAATGCACATGGTGACACTCAAGACCCCGATCTCGGGCCTGAAGATCGATCCCGCCGGACCCCGAACCTCTCGGAACGCCAAGGTCTCCTTCCGGAACCACCAAGCCCTCTGTCATGGATCTGATGGATGGACATTCGAAGACCGAACCCCAACCCCTCGGACCCAAGATCGTCGAGTCCCCAATGTGATCCCCTTTTCGAGACCCCTATTTTTATAATATATGACATCTATCTTGTTGCATATTAAATCTATTCATGCTTGCATACATATAATCATGTGGTTTGGGGGGCTTTTATCCGATTCATCTAATAATTAAATATGGAGGCCATATGCGGGATATTCTAGTCTTATATTTGGCCCCATTTAAATTGGTGTAGCAAACCGATGCCATGTTTTGCCTTGTTAACACAACATTTAAAATGCGGGTATCTAAACAACAAGAACCTTCTAATTAATTGTCGAGATCCTGGTTCCGCTTAATACTGCCTAGTTGCATCGTATCTTTGACATGCCATGCATCATATCATAATCATGCTGGATCTTCTGCCATAGTATTAAATAGTGCACCCGTGTTTCTTTTAGTGCTTTGGCTCTTCGCGGATTAGGCCATTGAGTTGACGCGAGTATCGACAAGTCCTTCGGATAATGTATCTTCGGCAGTGTTTCCCAGGCGAGCAATCTCCCCCTTTCTACCTATTTTGCATTTATAGTCTTTACTTCCTTCCTGTTGATCTACTGCTATCCGTGTCGCGATGCTTTAGTGTTCCGTACTAGATATATTCCGTGCAGCTTTTATATTGCCTTGGACACCTCCTATTACCTGTTGTTTGGTAGATAGATGGTCTTGCGAGTCGTAGTCGCTTGCTCAGGTGCGATCCCGTGTCGTGAAGTACCACACAGTTGTTGGAATGTTGTCATATGCTTTACGGTGGAGAGGATCGTGACTTTAAATACAACTATTAAATTGCTGGGATAACTAATGAAAGAGGCATCGGTGGGAAATATATGCTATTTGGTTTTTCATGTCCACTTGTGTCCCGTAGGCCCAGAGTACTTGATACCTGTTCCTTGACTATTCGCACTATCCACATACGGTAGACTCTATGGATCCCCCTTAGCCAGAGCTTGATTCATTTCTTATTTCTTGGGGCCACAAACTAGTTTCGGGCTTTATTACTATCCTGTACTTATGCCATGCTTTACTGCTTTATTTATGATTGTGCGTGGATCACCTGTACTGTTTTGGAACGTGGAACGTTTTCGCGGTATCGACAAGCCCGGTCACACTTTCGAGTTCCCAGTCGTTTACAACCATTGTCACAAACCCTGGGTCTGTCTCGGAGCCGACCAACTTCATTGCAGGTGGCCCCCTGAAATATTTTATGAATCCTGTGATTGCTTTATCGTGAAAGCCTCGTTGGGTTTTGATTTGGTTTTTCCGAGGTTGATCGTGTGTGTGTGTTGCTATTTGTGCACCCCTGCAGGGTAAATCTTTCTGAAAGCCATGTCCGCGGTTATGGACGACTTGGAGCACAGTATCTCGATCATAGAAAAGCATAACTAAAGTAGTGCTATAAATTTGACTTAATATGTGACTAGTAATCAGCTTCACTACAATGGAATGGATAATAAAAGAGCCAACAACTGGTGGAACTAGGGTGTATCGTGTCATGTTATACCTGCCTAGTAAGTATCGCAACTCCAATGGAATGAAATAAAAGTGCCAACAACTGCTGGGTTTGGGATGTCACATGCTAATTGTATCTGACTAGTAAGTACTGTAACTACAACTGAATGATTAACTAAAAATGCTCACTACTTATGCTATCAGGATGACTTATGCTATCTATATCTGACTAGTAAGTGCTTCAACTATAATGGAATGAATAAAACTGCCAACTATGTTAGTTCCTCGGTTTGACTTCCTCGTTTGGTCTCGAGGGGGAATACCAGGATGGGTATGATTGGTGTTAGTATCATATTGGATTCGAATAGATCTTTCTTACCTCTCTCTAATAGCCGACAGATGTATCGAGTCTCTATAGGTTGTTTAGTGCATGCTTCGCTGCTGCTTCAGTCCACCATACCTATGTAGGCGAGAGCCGCCGAATTCTAGCCTCGCCGTGTACTGGCCACAGTACTGACCGCTCTCTTTTTTCCTTTGCCCTTTGTCGGCACCCCTTTTGTTTTAGCAGGTTTGAGATTGATGTTGTTAGCAGGGTTACCCTTCCGTCTTGGCCTAGGCAGGGTTATGGACGCCATTGGTTATTCTTCAAGGCTCTTAGCCCCATTTGCATCTTATCCGTACTCGGATGTTGTATCGTTTTCAAATTGATTTGGATCTTTGTACTGTATATCTGTATTATTGACTCATGGAGTCGTTGTTGTATATATATGTTCTATTGGTCCCATCATGGACAATTGTGTAATGATATTACTTTGTTTTCCACCCGCACGCATTGCAGGCGGCGGCTGCAGATTCCTACGGGGGCTCGCGAGGTGGGGCCCTGGAGATGGGGCGCTGAGCTTGAGGATGGGCCGGCCCGTACCAGAGCAGAGGGCGGCTGGCGCAGCAGGATAGGGTCGAGGACAGGCTCGGGGTCAAGGCCGAGCTCGACGGTGGGACGGGGGATGCAGGGCGACGGGTGGAGCTCCTGGCAGTGGAGGCCCGTGAGGCAGAGCCGGAGCGGCGCGGATGAGGCTGCGGACGGCGGCGCCGTCGGGGAGGTCGAGCAGGTGCTGGGGCGGCCGGACTTGGTGCAGCAGCGGGGCTCCTATGAGGCACCGACGAGGCAGCTCGGGGCGCTGGGGACCAAGACGCGCGTAGTG
Source organism: Avena sativa (assembly GCA_916181665.1). Lineage (NCBI taxonomy): Eukaryota > Viridiplantae > Streptophyta > Magnoliopsida > Poales > Poaceae > Avena > Avena sativa. The sequence continues at coordinate 191,677,147 of OV702287.1, forward strand.
GGTCTACGGCGGGGATGTGGGGCGCGCTTGGTCACTGACGGAGGGCTTGCCGGGGACGGTCTTGACGGCTCGCACGGCTGCTAGCGGCCGGAAGCAGAGGATCCCACACGCTGGTGGGCGGCCAGGGCGGTCGAGGTCACGGATCGAGGCGGCTTGGCGGCAGCCTCGGGGTTGCAGAGGGCCAAGTGCGACGGCAGTTGCTAGCAAGCAGAGAGGGCGAGGGGATCGTAAGATGAGGGACGGAGGCATCAGTGTTGCATCGACGTGCGGGGCTAGGAGGTGGGGCCGGGACGGGAACAAGGAGAGAGGCGTGTCGGGGTGGTTTGCGGGATCGCATCGCTCACGAGACTTGCGGTAGGTAGCGTGTACCGCGTTGGGTAGGGAGGCGCACTAGTGGGGCGCTAGGGCGGCGTCACGAGCGTGCCGCGTCTGCATGTGCCGCGCGCGCAAGCGTGTGTGGTGAGCCGGGTGGGTCGGGTTAGGTTTAGCTGGGTGTGGTTAGTTTTCTAGGGTTTGGCTTGGGTAGCAACCAGGGTGTTAGGCTCGCTGGCTGGGCCTTTGGGCCTGGCCGGCTGCCTCCCCTGTAGAAGATATTCGAAAGCGCCCGGGATTTTAATTGGAATAGAGACGGGGTATTTAGAAAATAAAGGTAGGCTTTTAGAAAATAGTTTGAGCCAAAAAGATGCATGATGACATGATGATGCTCAAATGCAATGTGTCATGATGACATGAGCATGCGGTCATGATGATACACAAAATAAAAATATCACGTGATTTTCTACTAGTGGTTTTACCGGGTGCTACAGAAAAGAACACATGCAATGACACTGCATGTGTCAAACCATGGATCAGAAAGACCAAAAACACTGAGGAATGCAACCAAAACATGTAATGGAGAACCAGGGTGACATAAGTTGCATCACCACATGCACTTGAGTGTGTGTCGTCATATGGATCAAGGTGGTTTGGAAAAGAACACATGCAATGACACTCCTTGTGTCAAACCATGGTTAGAAAGCCCAAAAACACATAGGAATGCAACTACCACATGTAATGGAGCACTAGTGTGATATAATATGCATAACCACACCCACTTGATTGTGTGTGGTCATGTGGATCAAGGTGGTTTGGAAAAGAACACATGCAATGACACACCATGTGTCAAACCGTGGTCACAAAGCCCCAAAACACACAGGAATGCAACTTCCACTTGCAATGGACAACCAGTGTTACATAAGTTGCATCACCACACCAACTTGAGTGTGTATGGTCATGTGGATCAAGGTGGTTTGGAAAAGAACACATACCATGACACTCCATGTGTCAAACCATGGTTACAAAGCCCAAACACACAGAAGAATACAACTGCCACATGTAATGGAGCACCAGTGTGTCATAAGTTCCATCACCACATCCACTTGAGTGTGTGTGGTCATATGGATAAAGGTGGTTCGGAAAAGAAAACATAAAATGACACTCCATGTGAAAACCATGGTCAGAAAGCCCCAAAACACATAGGAATGCAACTACCACATGTAATGGAGGACCAGTGTGACATAAGTTGCATCACCACACCTACTTGAGTGTGTGTGGTCATGTGGATAAAGGTGGTTTGGAAAAGAACACATGCCATGACACTCCATGTGTAAAACCATGGCCAGAAAGCCCAAAAAGACAGAGGAATGCAACTGCCACATATAATGGAGCACTAGTGTGACATAAGTTACATCACCACATCCACTTGAGTGTGTGTTGTCATGTGGATCAAGTTGGTTTGGAAAAGAACACATGCAATAACACTCCATGTACCAAACCATGGTCACAAAGCACAAAAACACACAGGAATGCAATTGCCAAACCTAATGGAGCACCAATGTGACATAAAGTGCATCACCACACCCACTTGAGTGTGTGTGGTTATGTGGATCAAAGTGTTTTGGATAAGAAGACATGCAATGACACTCCATATGTCAAACCATGGTCAGAAAGCCCAAAAACACTGAGGAATGCAATAAACATATGTAATGGAGCACCAGTATGACATAAGTTGCATCACCACATCCACTAGAGTGTGTGTGATCATGTGGATCAAGGTGATTTGGAAAACAACACATGCATTGGCACTCCATGTGTTAAACCATGGTCAGAAAGCCCAAGAACGCAGAGGAATGCAACTGCCACATGTAATGGAGCTCCAATGTCAAATAGGTTGCATCACCACACCCACTTGCGTTTGTGTGGTCATGTGGATAAAAGTGGTTTGGAAAAGAACACATGCAATGACAGTCCATGTGTTAAACCATGGTCAGAATGACCAAAAACACATAGGAATGCAACCGCCACATATAATGGAGCACCATGGTGACATAAGTTGCATCACCACACCCACTTGAGTGTGTCTGGTCATATGGATCAAGGTGGTTTGGAAAAGAACACATGCAATGACACTCCATGTGTCAAACCATGGTCAGAAAGCCCAAAAACACAATTGAATGCAACTACCAAACATAATGAAGCACTAGTATGAAATAGCTTGCATCACCACATCCACATGAGTGTGTGTGGTCACGTGGATCAAGGTTGTTTAGAAAATAACACATGCAATGACACTCCACGTGTCAAACCATTGTCAGAAAGCCCCAAAATACATAAGAATGCAACTGCCACATGTAATGGAGCACCAATGTTACATAAGTTGCATCACCACACCCAGTTGAGTGTGTCTTGTCATCTGGATCAAGGTGGTTTGGAAAACAACACATGCAATGACACTCCATGTGTCAAACCATGGTCAGAAAGACCAAAAACACATAGGAATGCAACCACCACATGTAATGGAGAACCAGGGTGACATAAGTTGCATCACCACACCCACTTGAGTGTGTGTGGTCATAGGGATTAAGGTGGTTTGTAAAAGAACACATGCAATGACACTCCACGTGTCAAACCATGGTTGGAAAGTCCCAAAACACATAGGAATGCAACTACCACATGTAATGGAGAACCAGTGTGATATAAGATGCATAACCACACCCACTTGAGTGTGTGTGGTCATGTGGATCAAGGTGGTTTGGAAAAGAACACATGCAATGACACACCATGTGTCCAACCATGGTCACAAAGCCCCAAAACACACAGGAATGCAACTTCCACGTGCAATGGACAACCAGTGTGACATAAGTTGAATCACCACACCCACTTGAGTGTGTGTGGTCATGTGTATCAAGGTGGTTTGGAAAAAACACATGCCATGACACTCCATATGTCAAACAATGTTTACAAAGCCCAAAAACACAGAAGAATGCAACTGCCACATGTAATGGAGCACCAGTGTGACATAAGTTGCATCACCACATCCACTTTAGTGTGTGTGGTCATATGGATAAAGGTGGTTTGAACAAGAACACATAAAATGACACTCCATGTGAAAACCATGGTCAGAAAGCCTCAAAGCACATAGGAATGCAACTTCCACATGTAATGGAGCACTAGTGTGACATAAGTTGCATCACCACGCCTACTCGAGTGTGTGTGGTCATGTGGATAAAGGTGGTTTGTAAAAGAACACATGCCATGACACTCCATATGTAAAATCATGGTCAGAAAGCCCCAAAACACAAAGGAATGCAACTGCCACATATAATGGATCACTAGTGTGACATAAGTTGAATCACCACATCCACTTGAGTGTGTTTGGTCATGTGGATCAAGGTGGTTTGGAAAAGAACACATGCAATGATACTCCATGTATCAAACCATGGTCACAAAGCACAAAAACACACAGGAATGCAACTGCCACACATTATGGAGAACTAGTGTGACATAAGTTGCATCACCACACCCACTTGAATGTATGTTGTTATGTGGATCAACGTGGTTTGGAAAAGAACAGATGCAATGACACTCAATGTGTCAAACCATGGTCAGAAAGCCCAAAAACACTGAGTGTGTGCATCAGAATGACATAAGTTGCATAACCACATACACTTGAGTGTGTGCGATCATGTGTATCAAGGTGGTTTGGACAAGAACACATGCAATGATACTCCATGTGCCAAACCATTGTCAAAAATCCCAAAAAACACAGAGGAATGCAACTGCCACATTTAATGGAGCTCCAATGTGACATAAGTTGTGTCACCACACCCACTTGAGTGTGTGTGTGGTCATGTGGATCAAAGTGGTTTGGAAAATAACACATGCAATGACACTCCATGTGTAAAACCATGGTCAAAAAGACCAAAAACACATAGTAATGCAACCGCCACATGTAATGGAGCACCAGTGTGACATAAGTTACATCACCACGCCAATTGAGTGTGTGTGGTCATATGGATCAATGTGGTTTGGAAAAGAACACATGCCATGATACTCCATGTGTCAAACCATGGTCAGAAAGCCCCAAAACACATAGGAATGCAACTACCACATGTAATGGAGCACCGGTGTGACATAAGAACGCACTTGAGTGTGTGTGGCCATGTGGATCAAGGTGGTTTGGAAAAGAACACATGCCATGACACTCTATGTGTCAAACCATGGTTACAAAGCCCAAAAACATAGAATAATGCAACTGCCACATGTAATGGAGCACCAGTGTGACGTAAGTTGCATCACCACATCAACTTGAGTCTATGTGGTCATGTGGATAAAGGTGGTTTGGAAAATAACACATACAATGACACTCAATGTGAAAACTATGGTCAGAAAGCCCCATATCACATAGGAATGCAACTTCCACATGTAATGGAGTACTAGTGTGACATAAGTTGCATAACCACGCCTACTTGAGTATGTGTGGTCATGTGGATAAAGGTGGTTTGGAAAAGAACACATTCCATGACACTCCATGTGTAAAACCATGGTTAGAAAGCCCAAAACATAGAGGAATGCAACTACCACATATAATGGAGCACTAGTGTGACATAAGTTGCATCACCACATCCACTTGAGTGTGTGTGGTCACATGGATCAAGGTGGTTTATAAAAGAACACATGCAATGACACTACATGTGTTGGGGGGATAACACAGAGTAGGGTTATGCCGGGGTATAATGGCCATGATAACCGAGGTACGGCAAGGTCAAAGCGTAAGTTGGCTGAGTCACCTCATGGCAAGCCGACTTATGGTAGACCTGGTCCAGACGGAGTTCATCCAATGTTACCTCGGCCAATGGAAAACATATGTCGGCAGCCTCTTTGTTACTTGTATGTAGGTACCCACAGGGCCGAGTTAACCAGGCCTGAGCCGGGTTATGTCTTACCTTACAAGGGAAGAAAGGAATCTTCTTGGTCAACGGTTTTCTCTCTCCACTGTAGCGTGAGCGCAGGGGACAGAGGGAAGGACCAGCGAGTACGGGCCGACAAAGGTGACGTTGCCTATGCCGGGTGCCGTTGGCTATGTCGGGTGACACCGTGCTGCAGAGGGGCTCAGAGAGGCTTACGCCATGAGTTCGGATCAGCTTAGACAGAGAAAAGAGGAGCATCGGTTTACTATTTTGGGAGAGGCATATTCGGAGAATATGCCTTCCACGTATTCCCTAACTTGTAACCTGGGCTCCCCTATATAAGGAGCACCAGGGCCTCCATAGAGAGGGTCGGCCATTTTTACTAAGGGAAAACCCAAGATAGTTGCGTGGGTAGTTGAGAAGTTCATCCTCTTCCTCCCCAAGAACAACTCAAGGAACACATGTAATCCACCATTGATAAGAGAGAATACAAGCATCTATGTGTGGAATCACCACACCATCCCTCCCTGGATACCTCTAGCGCACTTTGGCCCCATCTTTAGCCTATACATGGCATTTGCCGTGCCACCACCATGATAGTTGGTGCCCACCATGGGGACAGCAGCGGCGCTAACTGGGGTGAAGATCCGAACGGGAAACATCATCGCCACCGGGGAACGCATCGTCTCTGGGCTGGTTCAGCGCTTTGGAGCACTGGACTACGTCAGCGACAATGTTGGCAGCTTCACCAAGCGCCCTCCTTCGTGCAACGGCCTCTTCATCAACCTTGGCGCTCACAAGATCTACGTGGGAGTGGATGAGTCCTGCGCTGACCCGCTACACGTCATCGAGGGAGGCGAACCACCTCTCAGCGCGGCTCGCGGATCACACATCACTCGCCCCGCTAGCTGCATTGAGGTCATGATGACGGCGCCAGATACAAAAGCAAGCAAGGACCCGACACCAGATCCAGACGCTACCCGAAAGGTAGCTTGGTCAAGGTTCCCTCCACTAGAGAGGCTAGAGAACATGCTGCAGCAGGCAATAGATAGATAAGAAACTCCCATAGCACCTGTAGTAGATCCGGCTCAGGCACAGGCTGAGCTAGAAGAGACCCGACAGAAAATGCTAGTAGGGGCAAAGAAATTAGCTGAGTTGCAGCAGTCACTGAATATCAGTTTGCGTGAATATGCAAGAGCAAATAGGATTAGCCCAACTCGTATGGATGGAGTAAAAATTTGGGGTAGAAACCTAATCACTGAGATAGACAAGGAATATGTGCCTAAGCCGGGGCATTCAGCTACCTTAGTGACAACAGGGCTAGCGAGGTATAGCACCCCGGTGAAGAATCTTAGGGCTACAGAGGTAGCAGTGTCCGAGTTAGAGGGTCTGACCGAAGAATCCAGAGAGAGGCAGTAGGAAAGAGTAAACCACTTAGTGAGAGTAGCAAATAAGCAGAATGAGGAGATACTAAAAGGAAACCTGGCAATAGCGGGAGGCTCTCATATAGTTCATTCGACAAGGGGTAACCTGGCGAAATCCGTTGTGGCATCATCATCACCTCATGATGGACCTAGAAGAGAAGAGGTAGTAACCTCGGGGAGAAAGAACAAAGAGATCATCCCATATGACCCGGCAAGGGCAGGGAAAGGAAAATCAATGCAAGTCGAAGAGGATCATCACAGTGCCAACCGAGGTGAAGCTGTCCGAGGTAACCGCGACCAAGGCAATGCCGGTCAGGGGAATGCTAGAAACAACAATGCCGGTCAGCATAACTCGGCGGGAGCAGGGAAAAACCCACCTCCGCAACAGCAGTAGTAATATGTACCTCGGCAGGAACAAAGTGCGGGCCCGGCAATGCAACAATAATATGTGCGTCCGGGTTAAGATAAATACAATGATGGTTATTCAGCAATGGCTGATGTCGGGTTTCCAAGACCAGAGCACCATGTGGTAGGATCAAGATTGGGAAACATGAACTTACAACCAGATGAAGCAAGGCTGAAGTTGGACCTAATTTATAGGTCGGAAATGATTGAAGGAGAAGGTCCTCTGGGTCCTGCGTGCTTTGGACCTCGGATCATGAGAGAGCCACCTATGCTAAATTTTCAGTTAGCCAGAGGAACAAAGACGTATGATGGCAGCACTAAGTCGGAGGATGGGCTCATTAACTATGCAACTGCTGCGAACATTGCCACGAGCAATTTGAGATGGGCTATGAGATATGTACTGCAAATGTTGGAAGGGCCAACAAAAGTCTGGTTGAACAATTTGTCGCCAGGAAGTATTAACTGTTGGTTAGACTTTGAGGATATGTTTATTAGCAACTTCTCAAGCACATACAAGGGGCCGAATAGGCCACTGACACTGGCAATGTGCAAGCAAAGGCCAAATGAGACTGAACGGGAGTTCTTGACTCGCTGGTGCAATGTGTATAACTCTTGTGAGGGTGTAATTGAGTCACAGGCCATTGCTTGGTTTGCTCAAGGGTGTAGGTATGCGAGTATGCTGTGGTAGAGGCTGCAAAGGGATATGCCAACTACCTTGGCAAAACCAATCCGGATAGCAGATTCATATGCGTTGGGTGACCCGACTCAACCTCGGATAATGTCGAGTGAGTCAAATGAAGAGTACTACAACCGAGATGGAACTAGGTCATCTCGGTGAAATGACTTCCGAGGTAAAAGGAGATATGAGCGGCCGAAGTATAGGTATAGTTCGCAGCAAGTTGCGGTAGTGGATCAGGATCAGCAAAATGCTGGTGCAAGCCAACACTAGAAAACTTGGGGGAAATAGTGGACTCCAAGAAATGATGGCAAGAAAACTTGGACGCAAGAACAAAAGAAAAAGTGGCAAGAAAAAAATAACATGTCGAGGTATACATACGAGTCTATGTTGGACCAGCCATGTAAATTTCACACGCCAAATTCAAGTAACTGGGCGATCATATGACTCAGCAATGTGAGTGGATGAGGAAAATATAACAAGGTTGTTCGGGGAAGGCTCAGGCACCTCGGCACGATGCACCTCGCCATGATGCACCTCAGCATGATGGACCTCGACATGATGCACCTCGGCAGCAGCAGCTCACTAGGGCAAATGGGCAGCAGCTGATGTTACCACCACCTCCGCCGAGGTTTGAAAACCATGAGAGAAGAGATGTAGTGAATCAGGTAGATAATCAGCAGCAACAGAACCAAAGGAGCTTGCACCGAGGAGACTGATAGAAAGAGCTTGCAACGTCGACATATGGAGGTGAATGCAGGTATGCCATCTGTGATGAGGTATTGCCTTGGGCGGATCAAGAGATTACTTGGAATATCAAGGATCACCCCAAGCTCATGCCAAGTTCTGGATCGTATGCACTATTGCTAGATCCGATGTTCATTGGGCCAAATATCAACGTGAGATTCTCCAAGGTGCTAATTGACAACGGTAGTAGCATCAACATCATGTACAAGAACATAATGCACAAGTTGGGAATATCGGAGAACATGCTCCAAGCAACGAGGACAACTTTCCACGGCATTGTGCCAGGTATCTCTTGCGAGCCCATTGTCAAGGTCCGGGTTGACGTGTTATTCGGTACAAGGGAGAACTGCTGGACTGAGAATTTGGAGTTTGAAGTTGTGAACTTGGAAAGCGTGTATCACATGTTACTCGACAGGCCTGCTCTCAACAAGTTTATGGCAAGTACACACATTAGTTACTTGAAAACGAAATTGCCTGGGCCAAATGGAGTGATCACCATAACTGGGGACTTAGGAGCTCGATAGAATGTGCTTCAGCTGGGTCAAACTTGGCCGAGTCACTTGTGATTGCACAAGAGAAAAGAAGAATCCAGGAGGTGGCAGCATTGGCTTAGTCCGCGCAGCTACATATGTCGGCACTAAGTAACCCGCATGGAAGTGTCTCATTTCAAGCAACAAAGGATACCAAGAAAGTGCCCGTTGATGATTAGTTCCCAGAGCGCACCGTAACCATTGGTGCTAGGTGAAGCGACAAACAGGAAAGCTAGCTCGTCCACTTCCTCCATGAGAATCGGGATATCTTTGCTTGGTCCACACATGATCTGCAAGGTGTACCGAGGGAGTTGGCTGAGCACTCTTTGCATGTGAGACCCGGAGCTAAGCCGGTGAAGCAACCTCTCCACCACTTTGCTGAAGACAGGAGAAAGGTGATTGGTGACGAGATAGCTCGGCTCCTTGCAGCCGGGTTCATCATGGAAGTACTCTATCCGGATTGACTCTCTAATCCGGTTCTTGTGGAAAATAAAAAGGATGATTCTACTGTAGCAGTGGTGTGGCGCATGTGTATCGATTACACAAACCTAAATAAGGCGTGTCCAAAAGATCCATTCCCACTGCCAAGGATAGATCAGGTCATAGATTCGACTGTTGGGTGTGAGTTGTTGTCATTTGTAGATGCGTACTCTGGTTTCCACCAGATACCCCTGAACCAAGATGATCAAATAAAGACTGCTTTTATTATCCCGTATGGGGCTTATTGCTATCACACCATGCCATTTGGCTTACGTAATGCAGAAGCAACATATCAGAGGTGTATGCAAACATGTTTGCATGATCAAATTGGGAAGAATGTCCAAGTATATGTAGATGTTGTGATAAAAACAAAGGAAAGGAAAACGCTCCTAGATGATATCCGGCAAACATTTGCGAACCTAAGGAGGTTCCGAATGAAGCTTAACCCGGAGAAATGTACTTTTGGTGTGACGGCTGGGAAGTTACTCAGTTTTCTCATGTCTAGCCGAGGTATCGAGGCCAACCCCACTAAAATCCGAGCTATGGAGAGAATGGAACTGCCGAAGTGCCTTAACGATGTGCAGAAGTTCACTGGTTGCCTTGCATCATTAAGTTTGTTTGTATGTTGGCTAGGAGAGAAGGCATTGCCCCTCTATCAGCTAATGTAAATGGCAGATAAATTCGTTTGGACGTTGCAAGATGATAGTGCGTTTCACGAACTGAAAAAGATGCTAGCCTCTGCACCAGTGTTAGCTTCACCACTATCCAAAGAGGCAATGTTGCTCTATATAGCAGCGACCAACCGAGTCGTAAGTTCCATGGTAGTGGTGGAGCGTGACGAGGAAGGTAAGTCGATGCATGGCCAGTATATTACCTGAGCAAGGTATTGTCCACTTCGAAGGAGAACTATCCTCACTATCAAAAGATGGCCTATGGTGTGTACATGGCAGCCAAGAAGGTCAAGCATTACTTTGAGGAACACCCTATAAAAGTGATATGTGAAGTCCCCATATCCGAGATAATGAGTAACAAAGATGCAAGCGGCCAGATTGCACAATGGGCAATTGAGTTAGCCCCTTATGCACCACAATTTGATAGAAGGGATGCCAAAAGTCTCAAGCGGTAGCTTCTTTTTTCGTGGATTGGGCCGAGATGCAGTACAGGCCACCTTTGTCGGACTCTAACTATTGGAGGATGCATTTTGATGGATGAAAGCTGAAGTAAGGATTAGGGGCCGGGGTAGTGCTTACCTCGCCCAAGAAAGATCACCTGAAATATGTGCTCCAGATCTATTTTCGAGCATCAAACAATGTGGCCGAATATGAGGCGCTGTTGCATGGACTGGAGGTGGCAAAATAGGTTGGGATACGTTGGATACAATGCTTCGACGACTCGGATTTGGTGGTGCAGCAAGTATCTGGCAATTGGGATGCCCTAGATGCAAACATGGCCCTTTATAGATTTCATGTCCAAAAGATATGTGGGTACTTCGAGGGATGTGAATTCCATCACGTACCTTGGCTTGAAATTAAAGCAGACGACATACTGTCTAAGCTGGGGTCATCTCGGTAGCCCATCCCGCCAGGAGTTGCTTTGGAGCATCTAAGAAAACCATCTATCACACCCTCACCAGAATCTGAATCAATCTATATCCCGGCAAACCCCAGATCAGAAGCTACTCCTATAGACATTGACTGGGGGAATACCTTGGTAAACCTGGGGACTACCTCGGCAAATCTAGGGACTGCCTCGTAGAACCAGTGGACTATTTAGCTTTATCTAGCGGGAGCTATGTCGATGGATGCAATGGAAATTAGCGAAGTACTTTTCCCATTTCGTGCTATACCAACATGGACAAAGCCAATATTTGAGTTCTTGAAGGATGGAACCTTGCCAAGTGATGAGATACTTTCAAGGAAAATCCAGAGGCAAGTAAAGGAATACACCATCATTAACACTGACCTATACAAGAGAAGTGTCACGAGTGTTCTGCAACGATGCGTTGACCCGAAATAAGGGCTAGACATCATCCGGGATATACATCAGGGGGATTGTGGGAATCACACATCGTCCAGTGCCTTAGTGGCAAAAGATTTTCATCATAGATTTTACTGGCCTAGTGCCTTGGAACAAGCAGAGGAACTAGTAAGGAAATACAATGGCTGTCAGAGGTACGCTACCAAGACACACATGCCAATGTCGGAACTAAAAATTATACCAATCACTTGGCCATTTGCTGTATGGTGCCTAGATATGGTTGGAACATTTAAGCCGGCTAAGGGGAACATGACTCACATCTTGGTCATGGTGGACAAGTTTACCAAGTGGATTGAAGTGAATCCAATCAGAAAGTGTGATGGAGCTACAACCGTAATATTTCTCAAAGATATTATTCTGAGATACGGTTATCCTCACAGTATCATAACTGACAATGGCACCAATTTTGCCAAAGGAGCATTTGCACGATTCTGTCGAGATAAGAAGATCCAGCTAGATGTTGCATTAGTATCCCACCCTGCATCGAACGGACAAGTGGAAAGATCCAACATACTAGTTTTGTCTGGGATAAAACCCCGGCTCATTGAGCCACTGCAAAGGTTAGTGGGATGCTGGATAGAAGAACTACTAGCAGTACTATGGACTTTAAGAACAACTTCGAATCGATTAACAGGCTACACGCCATTCTATCTGGTATATGGGGCAGAAGCTGTATTACTAGCCGATATAGAGCATGACTCGCCCAGGGTCACCCAATACACATAAGCCGAAGTGCAAGAAGCCAAGCAAAATGATGTTGATCTGCTAGAAGAAGTGAGAGAACTACCCTTGTCTAGATCCGCCATATATCAGCAAAATCTCCGACGCTACCATAGCCAGAAAGTAAACCCCCGAGTCTTCCTGAAAGGTGATCTAGTACTTTGGCTGGTGCAGCGCACTGCCAGCATGCATAAGCTATCCCCTCCAAGGGAAGGGCCATTCATCATAAGCAAAACACTACAGAATGATGCCTACTACCTCATTGATGCACAACCACAGGAGAAAAACAAGGCGGACAAGTCCGGCGAGGAATCCAAGCGTCCATGGAATGTAGCTCTACTTCGCCCATTTTACACTTAGCCAAAAGTGTATGTATCTCGAACTTACATATGTCGGTCTGTATGTCGGCAATGAAGCTTATGAATGTAACTTTGGCACCCCAAGCAGAAACTCGGGGGCCGCCTTAATAAAAATTGTCTTTTCTGCATTTACTTTTGTATATGTCAGCTGGGTTAAATTACTTACACCTTAGCCGGATTAGTAATGTGTAGGCACCAAAATATAACTCTTTGATTTGCTGCTGTCCAACAATAATTGGCTTCATGGCAAGCAAGAGAACAAGTTTGGAATTGTTGATCACATAAAAAATGACCAAGGAAAGTAACGTAATCGAGCCAACATTTGTTATTCAGACTAACCCCTGTATCTGCTTTATTTCTATTATGTTGAATTATTTTGAGCTAATCCTAAAGTTTTGAGTATTGTTAAGTCAATTTTTTGAACCTCGGACTCGTAAGTCAAAAGCCGAATTAAGGTAGATGCGAGCCGAGTCATAAAATTGGGAGAACAAGAAAATGAAACTCGGGGACTTTGCCCAAGTTAATACAACATTAAAAACTTAATGGTAGAAAAATAACCCATTGTGTATATTACATCTGCGCCCGTCATACCAGTGATTTAATAAAATTTTAAGTGTTTTTGGCTCAAGGAGCGGCAGAATCCGAGGTATCTGCAGTAGGAGGCAGGTCAGCATTGGTGGGGGAACTTTGGTTTCAGCCTCTTTGTCTGGTTTGGCTTTAGCTTCATCGGCATCTTCAATTTCCTCGGTGTAGTTCGAAGCTTCTTGCTCTTCGCCATCCAAACCTTCTTCGACATAACCATCGTCGATGACTTCAAGGAAACTCGGCCCCTCATTCCATTGATGGCAAAATCATATTGGATGAGATTGTAGGAACAAGCTTTGCATTGAGCAATGCAGTCCGGGTCATTCATCCATCTGGATTTAGTGTGCATGCGGCTAAGAACCTTCTGGTCAAGACCTTCATACTAGGATAGTGTGAAGCTCAGGGCTTCGTCGGCTTCAGCGCGTGCAACGGATTCCCTCCACAGGTCAAGTTGAGTCTCGCACTCCATCAATTTTGCAATCAATGGAGCAGGACCTTTAGGAGTAGGCTCGAAGGGCCAAATGGCACTGAAGATCTAGACAGCTGTGTCCATGATGTCCGAACCATAGCTCTTCATGGGTTCAACCCAGGCTGTGAGGCTTACCAATGTATCCTCCATATCATAAGGAATGGGCTCTACGGAAGGACCAACTGGAGTACCTCGCTTCACCCAGAACTTGTCAACAGTAGTGGAATCAAGGGCGTTGGTCTCCGGAAAGTTGCCTGAAAATTAGACGAATAAGATAAGTCATTAAGGGCACACTCAAGAATCTGGACGATCCGTGACGTTTTTTTATGACGCGACCTAAAAACGTCGCGGATTCCTGACATTCTAGAATGTTTTGTCACAACAAGCTCCAAGCCCCTCCAGCCCAGTTATCCATGACGTTCCTTGTTTTCGTCGCAAATTCATCGTAGATTTCGTCCTAGGCCCTGAAGTCCCCTTTGCCATTTCGTCTAGTGCCAAATTCGTCGTGGATTTCGTCACCGCACATGTTCGACTCTTTTTTCCATCGACCCTCTCCTCCGTGCTTCAACCCCACATGTCAGCTCGGTGTCGATGGTATGTATGTAGTGTATCTCACGATAATGCTAGGTTTGACGCTGCTCCGTGACATTTTCTGCCGGCCCTAGCTGTCAGTGTGTTTGATAGAAATTAAATAACAGAAAAACATTTCGTGCAGATAGACCGAATCGAACCATCAACCAATCTTTTGCAGAACTAACTTACAACCGATGCATCTGTCCATTGGTTTTGTGCTGATCTACAACTTTATTATGTATATTATATACCAGATCTCAATCATAGGAAAGCAACAACATGAACACAATCAACCAAAAATATATAGATAGCATATGGAGATAATATTACTTAGCATGTAGAGCACCAGGTTGACAACAAGTTCCTTACCACTATAAGTTCACTGACAACATATTACATTAATGGTTCATCCAACACCACAGCATAAACGAGCAGATACTTTTTAGCCTCACTACAGAACATTAACACAACCCATGAAGCCATAGCCCCTCATTTAAAAAGGTGAAGATGCACACATTCCCCTCCCTTATTCCAGCGAGTTCGAGAAGATTAGACCAGCCTCTTGTCATCTGGGTAGCATCATTCATGCCTTGGAAGAGGTTAACATGCTCAAAAGTGGTCTTGTAGGAGCATGCGAGTGGTAACACCTTTGGGAGATATCGGTTGAGGTGTGCACGGCTATAGCTAGCTGAAAAGTACTATAGGAGAAGAATAATATTAGTTGTTGGCTAGAGTTCACTATGCATAATAAAATTTAAATATTGAAATGTCAAATTTTAAGCATTTTGGCCTTCCCACGGATGAAATTTAACTTGTTCATCTTGCACACATAGTATGGTATAGATGGCTTGTGTCGTTTAACTAACACTTTGAGGGAAGCAACTTGGTCAGAAGTCAATTGCAAATTGTTTCCAAACACGCAGTGCTCATCGAATTCCTCAACCCCCATCATACTTGGACCTAGAAAGAAAATATTAGAAAGTAATAATCTGTATCTGCATATATATAAATGTAGCAAAATGTGTATATAATACCACACCTCTAGGCATAAGGATCCTCGGTTTCTCGACTACTCAAAATATTTTCATATAAGCTTTAGCTCTTCGCCTTGCTATCTTAGCTTTGATCTTGGGAAAAACTACAGCAGCAGGTTTCTTCACATCATCATCAAATGAGACATCAATGACGAAAGCATCCTTCGTAGCCTAAATTAGACATTGCACTAATTAGAATATTTAGTTTTTATGCCATATACAATAGTAGTGCCAGTAGCATCAATTTTAGAACCTGCTCATGTATCTCCCTGGCCTTCATCGTACCTTCCCCAAAGAGTAAATACAAGAATTAAGTTAGAATACAATTCTAATTAGTGAATTATTACGAGAATCTAATTCAGTGAGTAAACTAAAGGGCGCTTCCAGTGAACTAGATTTAGCCTTTGCCATAAGCAGCAACATCGACGCACGGAGCACTAGATTGTGAGTACATACACGCTGCCATAGAACAAGGAGGCGACGCATCGAACTAGAACTAATTAAACAGCAACATCGATGCAGTGTCCTAGAATAAGGAGGCGATGCATCGAACTAGAATGAGGAGGCGACCACATCACCGGCCGGTTAACAAAGAGTTGACGTGGTGAAAGGGTGCTAGGTTGAGGAGCACTTACACGTCAGTTTGCAGCCTCCGCTGCCACCGTTGTCGCCAGGATTTGGTTGTCCATGGGGAGGGGAGAGGGTTTTCTCTAGCGCGGATTTGGGGGAAGTGGTGTGGGATTTGGGAGTGGCATGGAGGGGACAGGGTTTTTTTTCTAACTGCTATGACAGGTGGGTCCCATGCGTGAGCGGTTTTGGTTCACACTGGCATCGTCTGGTAGGCTGACGAATGGGACCCACGTGGACTGATAATAGCACAATTTTTCTACCAGAAAAAGAGCTTTTGTTCAGCCAAGTTTGACATACATAATAACAGAACAATGTTTTGGCTAATTTTCCCAATGAATAACTATTAATTCCATGAACTAAAGGACAATCATATTGATCAGTTCAAAGGCATGCACACAACCATTAGTTCAACACAAAGCATGCAACACAGGCATGCACACAACCATTAGTTCAAGCATGCACCACAAAGAATGCACACACGATCATCAGTTCGACACATGCATGAACACATCCATCAGTTCAAGCATGCAACACAAATCATCCAACACTCCACCACCATAAGCTGTAACTACTCTTCGTCTGTATCATCTTGTACTTCATCTTCTTTGTCACTACAGTACTCCTCAATGGTGTCGTCTACTTTAGGCTCACTGTCAACTTCCTCCTCTTCAACAACTTTCCTTTTTTCCTCTGATACGATCAGATAGTGATGTATCTATGATGCGGCCTCTGTTGATAGAGGGTCGATGTTTCCTGAAAGGCAGAGCCTCAGATACAGTCTCATTGTTAGAGCCTACAAACTGTTGGTATGCTACATCAGTATGCACCACCTCCTCCCCCTCCTCCTCTCCTTCGGCAACATCAAACTTATGTCTTTGAACTATTTGTTGAACCACCCGCCAGTTTTTGCCCTTGGCTGTGTCTGGCATGTAGAACACTTTTGTAGCCTGGGTTGCCAAGATGTAATTGTCTTCTTTGTACCAAAAATTGGTAATGTTGACACTCTGGAAGAGTTTATCATACACCATCTCAGTATCCTTGCGACCCTCAAGCTGATACCAATCACAGTGGAATAACACAACTGATCGTTGGTGTTCGAAATTAGAGTTAAAATACAACACCTTGATATCCTTAAGGACAACATAAAAATGGATATCCTTCTCCAAGTGACAATCTTCAGTCATTACTCCACTGTTTTGTGTTTTCATTCCCTTCTCATGATCAGTGGTGAGGAACCGAACACCATCTACAATACAAACTGAATATGTTCTTACTCGGAAGTCTGGGCCACACGCCAATGCAAAAAGCTCTTCATCCACAACTTCTGGATTCTCTTGTTGCCTTTTCATGATCTGTATGTATCGCAGCAGAAATACAATATGGTCAAATCATGCATTGAAATTCTATATATGAAGGATAGAGATAAATGCAAAAGGAAACTAACATGGTCCTTGAACCATCTTTGAAATCCCTACTCAAGCCTTCTTTCCACATTGGGCATCCCATCGTTCACCAGCTGTTCTCGGTGAAGACTACAATCCAGAGAGTAACTCGGAATTAAAATCTTTATGTGTATGGCAATATTGGATTCATAAGTATGGGAGATCAGAACATACATGATATATGGCTTAAACTCCTCGCAGTTGTTTAGGACATACCAAGTCATCTTGTGTAGCTCCCTTTGGAGGGTCAAATCAGTATCATCTCTTCCTCCATAGCAGGTGACATGGCTTCCTCCAATCAAATTCACACCATGGCCAAAAACATCACAAGCTCATTCATGTTGGTCACCTGCATTTCTTGCTGGTCGATTGAATCTTGTCGCAATACCATCAAGGTATCTAGCAAAAAAAGTCACGCACTCAGCAACAATGTAGGCCTCTGCCACTGAACCTTCTAGACGTGACATGTTCCTGACATATCTGTTCAGAGTAAACAACATCCTCTCTATTGGATACATCCACCCATAGTTCATAGGGCCTCGGAGCATTGTCTCATCAGGTAAATGCATAGCCAGGTGGACCATCACATCAAAAAATGCTGGCGGAAAGATGTGTTCAAGTTTGCATAGAATTACTAGGATTTCATCTTTGAGCCTTTCCAACACCGACAATTTCAAGTTTTTACTGCACAATTGCCTGAAATTTTTTCCCAGCTCTCCAAGTGCCATGTAGAGATCAGGATGCAAATACCCTCGCATGCTAGCAGCCAATATTCCCTACAACAGGATGTGGTAGTCATGGGTTTTAAGTCCTGTGATCTTGCGTGTAGGAATGCTGACACATTTGCCCATGTTTGAACAAAACCCATCAGGAAAAGTGCACTCCCATAGCTATTGACAGAAACCCGTCTACTACTCCTTATTCAGGTAATATGGTGCATATGGACAGAGAAGGTCCTTCTCTATGACTGTGGGTTGCACCTGTAGATCTCGCCTAATGCCTAGGGCTTCACAATCATACCTAGCCTTCAAGGTGTCCTTATTCTTCCCGTCAAGTTCAAGTAGTGTGCCAATCAAGTTGTCGCAGATGTTTTTCTCGATGTGCATCACGTTGAGATTGTGCCGAAGTTTCAACGATGCCTAGTAAGGCAAGTCCCAGAAACCATGCCACCGGTTCCAGATTGGTGCAGGATTTGTTCGCTTCCTCTTTTTGCTCCCAGGATCACATCTAGCTCCTGGTTTAAGATGCCTAACCTTATCTAGCTCAGCTTGTAACTCAACTACAGTAAATTTGCCAGGGTTCGAGTGGTCATCATGAATGCCGGCAAGCTCCGTGTCTCCCTGCAAGCGGTGGCGCGTCGGGAGGAAATGATGGTGCCCAATGTAGCATATTTTGCTCTTTATGGATTTGGACAGAGGATTTTTGTCACAATGCAGGCATGCATAATATCCTTTTGTTGTACGCCCAGACATAGTGCTGCAAGCTGGGTAGTCATGGGTATAGCAAAGAACCGCTGCTTGAAGATCAAACGTTTCGTTTTGAAATGCATCCTTCCAAACCTATTGAAAATCGTCTAGTAGAGGCTCAATAAAGAGATCAAAGTCCTTTCCATGACTTGATTTTCTAGGATTAGAAGGCAAAGCATGTAGTTTGATGCATCCATACAATCCCATGGTGGAAGGTTGTACGGAAGGGCAAATACAGGCCACATACTGTAGCTCGTGCTCATGGTTCCATAAGGATTGAAGCCATCGGTGGTAAGGCCGAGCCTTACGTTTCTATGGCAGCTGAAAAGTCCTCCCATGTTCTGTCAAAATCCTTCCATGCTTCACCATCAATCGGATGACTAAGTATACCATCTCTGGGCATTCTCCTTAACTTGTGCCACTGCATGTTCTCCGCTGTTTTCCTCGAAGAGAACAATCTCTACAACCATGGCGCTAAAGGAAAATGACGCAGCACTTTGACAGCCGGTGACCTTCTTTCTAGATATTTCCACCTTGATGCGCTACACATAATGCAGTTGTCCAGCTTGTCTTTGTCCTTCTAGAAGAGCATGCAGTTGTTTTTGCACACGTGTATGCTGTCATAGGAAAGTCCAAGCTCATTCAGATAAGTTTTTGCTTCACGATATGATCTCGGTAGGGTATTGGGATCCGGTAGTGCATCAGCAAATAGCTTCATCCAATCATCGAAAACAGTGTTGGTGATCTGGTGATATGACTTGTGATGAAGGAGCTTCACAACAAATGCAAGCCTGGAGTGTTTAATTCCCGGGTAAAGCTTGCGCTTTGCCTCTTCCATCAACTTTGCAAATAATTTCTCATGTTTATCATCAGTTGGGACATTAGCAGCAATCTTGTCTACAGTTGATGCATCGCCTGCATGCTTAAGGTCTTGCAACATATCTGGAATGCTGTGACCTCCATCATCATCACCTTCATCATCCGTATGCATATTGTCATTGTCATCACCAGCATGACCACCATTGTTACCACTATTGGGTCGATCTTCAATAATAGCAAGATCAAGTGGCTCCCCATGCTGTATCCACCGAGTATACGTGTGCGACATGCCATTGATGAGTAAGTGGTGATAAAGAAGCCCTACATGTACTGTTCTCCGGTTGAGGCGCTTACGACAGGGGCATAGAACCTCAGCATTCTTGCCATTCCCTCCTTGACAAATCTAACAAACTATTTCAGGCTAGCTTTGTAGGGTTCAGTAAACTGTCTGCCATGAATAATCCAACTCCTATCCATCTGTTAAGAATTAAATAAACAAATCACACTTTCAGAATAGGCTAGTGATTTTTTAGAAATTTTTTCTTTACAATGAACAAGCAAACTCATATCCATGTGTTGAACAATTAAAACAACAAATATTATTTTTAGAACAGGTTAGTCATTTTTCAGAAAAATTTACTTTACCACGCAACAAATCCAACTCCTCTCAATCTATTGGACAATTAAACAAACTAATCACATTCTCTGAGAAGAATAATGCTTTTTAAGAAGATTTTTCTATAGATGAACAATCCAAGTGATATCCATATGTTGAACAATTAAACAAACTATTTTTTAACTTGGCAGACAGGGAGACGAGCGAGTTGAGCACGGAGATGGCGCACGGAAGGGGAGCTACCGAGGTGCACGGAGACATCAGCCAAAAGGGGAGTCCTAGCGGACAACCTTGGAGTGCGGATGTCGAAATGGACGGGGAGATGCCGCCGCTGCATGTGGTTGACCAGCAAAGGCAACGGTGCCCTAGCCACCGCCACGTGTGGTGGACCGGATTTCAGATCTGATTTTGATATCTCCCGGGTGGAGTTCAGGTGAGTGTGTGGGCAGCAAAGACGTGGGCCCTACAAGTCAATGAAAGAATCTTCACTTGTCGAGCTGACACGTGGGGTTCATCGTAGGTGGAGGTTTCCATTTTATTGAATTACTTCGGACTTTATTTTTGCTCCATTTTGTCGGAACCGAAGAGGCACGTAGAGAGAGAGTGGACAAGACAGGTGCATCTAGATAGAGAGAGAGGCAGAGCGTGCCCCATCGGTGACTCCGACGAGCTTTCACCGGAAGCAGTTGCACGATTTATATATTCTCCAATCTCCAGCGAGCTTCCTTCGCGTATATATAGGTGTGCGGCATGCCGCCAGGTCTCATGTGTTTTCTCGACGAATGCAGGGCAGCTGCAATATCCACGAGCGTGCGCGACAACGGTAGAATAACCGGCGGCGAGGCTCTACAGCAGCAGTAAGAATCCCCTTCACCGGAGTATAACCGGTGGCAGAGATCTTCAGCAGCAGCAGCTCAATGAATCTGTAGGGTTTTTAGAGCTGCGTAAATAGTACTTGTTCTTCATCGAATCTTTAGCGTTTTCTCTATGATTGCTTCACCGAATCCGTAGAGTTTTCTCTAAGATTACTTCATCGAATCTCTTGAGTAAATCTAGGATGTGCAGATTATGTTGGGTTGAATTTCTACAGAGTTTTTGTTGGTACAATTTGTGCTGATATTTTGTTAATAACAATCTTTAGTATGTGTATATAGAACTGTAGATTAATATAGTATACACATCATTAGTTGTATTTTTGCGGGATTATCTATGTAGAACTGCAGACTAGTTGTATTTCTACACATATATAGTACTAGTTGTCATTAGTAGTATATATATACTAGATAAAGTATAATGTAATCAGTGATTATATTAGTAACATCATATCATTTATTTTCCTGATCTTTTGTAATTTTTGTGTTCAGAAAAAAAGGAATATAGCTCAAAACGAATGTGTGACATGTCAGTAGCAACCTGCCTGGTGTGGGAGTGGAAACATAGACCATGTGATGTATTTTAGAATGAGGGTGAGATCACCCTTTTTTGTAGAGGGATTTGTAACTCGATTTTCATATACATATCTTATTTTAAATTTCCATATAGATTGCTTTATGTTCACGATCTTACGGTTTTTTTTCTGTTTCACAAATTTATGCAGGGTATTCCTTGTTGTTTCGCTGAGCGTATGTGACAATTAGCTCTTGGTCCACTTCTGACCTGGATCCTTGCTTGGAGTGACCACCATGATCAAAACAGAACAATTGATGAATACTACTTCTATGTGATGTATGGTGGGAATTTTGGGAGGTCTGTAGCATTATGTGGGCCATATTGGAGGGGGTTCTGTGAAGCTTGTAACATTGAACAGAATGATGTTCAAACATTTGCATACAATAGAGTAGACATGTGCTTTATTGTTGAAGTGTCAAATGCTAATAATGTTGTCAAACCTTGGGTTGATCAAGACCAGTGTATGTATGGACTTCTTTGCATTGAAATGGTTTTTCCTTACACACATGACTAGTTTCTTAATTATATATATTCCTTACACACAAACCTTCTTCAATTTCATATGCATGATCAGGGTGTTATAAGACCGAAGATTGTTGCAAGGTGACACTAGAGAAATCCATATTTCAGGACCCATGTAATGTGAGTTGCTCTGAAATGAATTCCATATCTTGGGCATTCTACAAGGAGTTTGTAAGAGACCTGGATGAAGATGAGGTCTTTGAGATCCCTCAGTTCTTGGTGCACCGGGTGCAGGATAAAGATGATCTTCATCAGATGGTTAGTTAAATCACTTTTTCCTATGCTTTTCCTTCTTATTTTGTAAATTTATCAGGGTGGCCAGTTAACTAAGATCTATTATATTTTTTTGGTACTCAAGAAATTCCTTTGAGATTCACAAGGGAACACCAAATCCCAAAGAAAGGGTTATATTGTGTATACATGAAGAATAATTGTGACAAAGGCCTGAAAATCTTGGGGCGATATCGCATATCGGAAGTACATGACGATTGCATTGAGTTCACCGACCACTGGACTGAATTCTGTGCTAAAAATTGAATTTGCCTTGATGATCTGCTCATCGTCCAGGTCAAGGTGATGAGGCACTATATCAAGATGATTATTGATGTTCACCGGTCCGACAGAGGAACATGAGGATGCAAAAGACGACAGCGACGAGCAACAGGAGGAGGTCAAAGACGAGAGCGTTGGCTCTGTGATGTCGGTTGTAGCTCAGAACTTCTGAATAAATCATCAGAATTTAAATTTCAAGAATGCATGCTTAGAAACTTTTGTGTTGTTGTATGTTAAACTAGCAAATCTCTTTTGTTCAAATCTCTTGGGCTTTACCAACTTCATTATGTTTAATTATGAAAGAGAAAATATAAATGATTTCTCTCAATTTCTCGCATAGAAAAATGCACAACTAATTCCATATTCTCGTAGGAACCAGCCCCACTTGTTGAACCGGCGGCACTACCACGATCTCCACGTAACCACGGTGAGTTCTTGAACTGAAGCTACAGTTACCACGTTTCTTCTTCCTCTTCCTTGGTCATTCCTCTGTAGTTATTCCAGGGTGCTTCTTCTTCCTCTGTTCTGGAACCGTCGGTTCATCTTCTTCTTCCTCTCGCAGGAAGTTCCTTGCATGCATTTCCTTTCACCAATTTCCTTGCAGGCATGGATGATGGGAAACGCACACCGGAGACCCACTTGGTACCTGCCCATGGCACCACGACTTTGATAGTGGTGTACACAAATGATGAAGCGACTCTGGAGACAACTCTCGCCAGGTATGAGCAATTGCTTGAGAAAGAGAAGTACAAGTTCGTGGGGCTAGACTTGGAGTACACCCTTGCAAATAAGAGAAAAGATCCTCCACAAGAGATCACCGTCGTGCAAATCACCATACATGAGGAGGTCCTCGTTTACCACTTCTGCAGGTATGTGAAATTTAAATTTGAGATCACCACTTCTGCATCCCTTGTTCCCTTACATCCCTAAAACCATCTAAACTGCAGGAGTAAACCAACTGAGAAGCATTGTCCAGCTCTGGTCAACTTCTTGTGTAGGAAAGAGATAACTTTCACTAGCATGGATATCGCAAATGACACAATTATCCTTTCTCGTGCGTTGATAAAAATCCCAGATGGGTACCACATCGGCATCCAAAATCTATACAAGATCAAACCATACCCAGTGAAGGATGGCATGGGTGATCTGGCAGTGGAAATCATCGACAAATCCTATGCAAAACTAAAGAAATGGAAGCAAATCGAGCACAAATACTACAAGTGGAAGCCGATGAGCCAGGTGCGCCTCGAGTATGCAGCTAGAGATGCCTACATGGCATACGAGTTGTACAGTAGGCTCATTACCATGAAAGATGGGATGGTTAAGGTGGAGTTTTTGCGATAGAGCTATGCCCTGGTTGCAAGCTAGCCCACGAAGAAGAAGTGCGTGGAGGACAGAAAGCGGTATCAGGACGAGCTGGGATCTTGGAATGGTGGCGACAAGAAGCGGTTGAAGAGGAAGCAAGTCAAGGACGATAACAAGTGGATTATGTGTTTGAAGTACATTTTAGTTTATAGTTTATTTGTGTACGTAGTATATATTTTGGGATGTACAGATTAGTTTGGGATCTAAGCATTGGAAGAACTCGCATGCATATGTATGTGTTTTCCTATATGATATATATGTACAAAAGTGTGATGGGTTGTTCAGATAGGCATTATATCTAGGCCCCTGGTGAGCATATGGTCTCTCACATATATCAATCAATATGCATGCGTATGATCCAGTATTTTCTTGGGTTCAAACTTTGAGATAGGTATCATCTAGGCAACTTCAGTGGATTTTGTGATGCACCTTTTCCTTTGTGTTTTTTGGTCCGTGAGACCATATATATGGTTTGACACATGGATCCCCAAGAGTCATTAGTTGCATGTGTGTTCTCTTCCTAAACCACATTGATATATCCACTATATAGAGTCATTGATCCACATGACCACATTTGCATGTGTTCTTTTCCAATACCACGATGATATATACATGATGCATGACCGCACACACATGCTCCATTGGATTATTTATGATGCATGCAACTTCTTTCACTGGTGCAACATGCAATGTGGAAGCTGCTTTTCCTATGTGTTTTTGGTCTCCGTGACCATGCATGGTTTTTAATTTGACACATGGATCCCCAAGAGACATTGCATGATCAGAAACAATAATTTTAACACTTAGATCACTTTGAGCATCTCTATTAAATAATTTTAAACAGAAACAATTCCATTTATTTTCTCACCTTGATAGACCAAGTGACAATAAACACAAGTGAGCTTTCAAAACTTACAAGAACAAATTCAAATTCATTTGGAGGACTTTTCAAAATTGAATCTGTGTACTGCATCAAGATAGCAACTTTTCAAAAACCGTCAAAACTTTCTCCACTTGGCCAACCCTTGCAACCAGAGACTCTCAAGCTTATGATCAACAAACCCACTAAATAGAATTTGAAAATTCAAAACTTTTTCTCTTGCAGCCATTTGATCAAACACCTACCGAGCACAGTACAGAGCTACCTACTTCCCACTGTTTAGAGCACTATTGTGATCATCTTTGGTACCTCACTTGGCCTTCACAACTTGCCCACAGTCGCCCCAGTACTAGCCCGTGCTGCTAAGCCTCGCTCACACGACCATTTGACTAGTGCCAATCGTACCTGAGCTCACCATGCCACCCCGACATGGACTCGACGCTACACGCCTGACCTCCCTCACCCACGACCGCTAGGAGCTAACCGTGACCACACCGCACCCGCGCGTGTACGCCTCGACCAACGCCATCCCGTGAAAACGCCAGCGCAACCGCGCCTATTTCTCTGTCTGCCATGCCGAGACGCATGCCAGTAAGCCAAGCAATCCCACGTGACCATGCCGCTCCTCGTCCTCCCCTCGCATCAATGCACTCGTCGCGATGCCGGCAATCTCCCAGACATGCCCGTTTGACCCCGTGCGACTTGTACACGGTGTACACCGTGACGAACACCCGTGGTACCCGAGGATGGCATGGACATTCCCGACCGATTAAGACCGTGCCTCGCCGCGCCACTATGCCCATGACGATCGCCAAGAAGCACTGCGTTGGCCTACCCCCTCAGCCATGCCCATAGCTCAATATAAAGCCGTCTCCGACGAGCCCGAGCCATGCCCCGATACTTCCCATGCTGGGGTATAAATAGACCCCTCCCCTTGCCTCAAAACACACCCCACTCGACTCCTCTCTCACCCAGCATCTCTCTGACCCATCCTCGGAGCAAGCCGAAGCCAGCATCGCCGGAATTTCACTGGAGTTTGCCGTAGCAGTGGCAGAACGGAGCCAGCGCTAGGAGCCGCCCCAGGAGCCACCGCGACCACCGTTCAAACCGCCGTCTACGTCCAGTTCATCTGCCTGCATCGTCGTACCTAGCTAGAGCCCTGGTAAGCCCTCGATGACCCTCGCCATAGAATTAGGGTTGAATCCCACGCACGTTGTGCGATGTAGACGATGATGTGGAGCCATCGATCGTGCTCTAATCATGTGGCTAGGAATAGAGCATACTGCTTCGAGTTGGATCAGCCGCTGACGCGTGGGGCCAGAGCAAGTGAAGCCCGCTGCGTGCATGCTGTGTAGTTGGGCCGGCCTAGTAGCTCTCCCGCGCGCACCCACAAATTCAAATATTGGTTTTCTTTTATTTCAAAATCCTATTCTGTAGGTGAGTTTGAAATTAAATTTAAGAAGATTCACTAAACCAAATTGCATGATTCCAATTTTGTTAGAAATGAAATGAAAATATCTAAACACCCCCATTGGATTGAAACATTTTGAATTTGTAGATCACCCACATTAAAAATAACAAGGCATTGAGTTTTCCAACTTCAAACATTTTTCTAAAATCAACCATAAATGCTTTTGAGTTGATTCCAGTTGTCAAAAATCACATTTTCCATGATCTATTTGAATATGTAAAAATATATAGTTTTACATGCAGTAGTCATGGGCTAAGACTAAAAGAATGGCTATATAGTCATTTGTAGTCATTTTAATTATATTAAATAGCAATATTAAACCTTGTAAGATATGCCATCTACTTTAAATCACATTCCCAAGTATTGGAATATGTGGTGATGACATGTGTCAACATGATCCCATATTTTATAATTGGAGAATATTAAATCCTAAATATTTTTCAATGAGTAGAAATTGCATTTCCAAAATAAGATAAATAAGACCATGTCACTAATTCATGTGGTGAGTGAGATGATGCTAGATCATCTAGTGTGAGCCTTTGTATGCTGAATAGAAGTAGCTAAGTATTGTTTGGTGATTGTGTACCTCGTATTTATTTATAGACGCTAGTACCAACCCGGGCTACGAGGAGGAAGAATTCTACGAAGAAGAAGGGGAGCACTTCGACCACTGTACCAACCAAGGCAAGCTAAACTATGCATGCTATTGTGATGCAACCTTGATTATACCAAGCCCAAGTTTTACCTGCAAGCTTTATTTTTTCCCTTTACCAAGGTTTCTTAAATAGTTAATTATTGGTCATTAGTGGAAAGATAGGACATATGCCATCAAGAGCATATAACTAGGCTTAGGTAGTTACACTTGGTTAGCACCCCTCAATAGTGACACCCTCATTGATAGTTGTTAGTGCTAAACTAATATTGATCACTTTAGATGGGAACACTTGGAGCAAATGATTATGAAAACCTTAGAATGATGAGTCATTCTATTGAAATATTTTGACATGGGTTATGAAACAAAATGACTTGAACATGATGATGAATGAGGGATGTGACTTGACTTTGAATAAAAATTGATGGTTGGGTTCTCATGCGATACCATTCCAGGGTTCTCATGCGATACCATTCCAGCTTTACCGTACAACCACAATACCTGCATTGGGTAGGGCTTAATTGGAAGTTTATGTGTCTTAGTATGGGTTCCCTCGCGGAAAAAGGGGTTAAGCCGAGGCTACCTCGTGGCTGTGAGTGAAAGAAGTGACCACCTATGTAGCTCCCGGGATGGCGGATTGCCATGGCTGGGAGGCCAAGCTCATAGGGGAGGTGCTTATACTAGGGTGTATAATTGAAAGGTTATGATTGATTATCCGCATACCAAGTATGATGATTCAGGGCTATCCCTGATGGATGTATCGAATGTTGTGGTGAAAGTGTACCACCACTTCAGAGTGTCAAACTATTCGAATAGCCGCGTCCACGGTCATGGACAGTTGGATGGCCATACTGTTCCATTGTCAGATGTTTTCAAAATCACTTGTGACTTGAAATATGACTTTGACTTGACCACAACAGGGTTGTGGAAGTGAAAACTATGTTTCCACTTGAGTAATCTAAACAACTAAAATAGGTCTTTACTACTAAGTACATCTGAAATAAAACTGGCTTATTGCAAACAAGCCTAGAGCTTAGGATTCCTACTAGAATTGTCTTACCTACTTAGTGATAGTTTGCGAGTACTTTAAAAGTACTCATGGCTTTGTCCCTGGCTATTCCAATGGCCAGACTATGAAGAGAAGTATCTGGAGGACGGATAGCAGGACGTCTATGATAACTATGTTCATCTCCCATCGTCAGCATTGCCTGTGACAATGAAGATGGAGTCTCTACTATGTTTATTTCCGCTGCTTTGATGTGTATTAAGACTTGATCATGAGATCAACTATTTGTAAGACTATTATGGTTTGTAATGGATGAGGTACTATGCTATCAATTATGTTATGTCTCGCAAAAATGGTATTCCTGGGATTGCGATGTACGACATAACAGGCATATGGACTTAAAAATCTAGGTGTTCACAATATCTATACACATATGCATGACCACACATGCATATACTACTCAAGTGGATTCTGTGGTGATGGTGCAACCATGCATGCAATGTGTGGAAGCTCCTTTATTTTAATTCCTATGTGTTTTTGGTCTCTATGACCATATGGATCTCTCCTGGTGTCATATTGCATGCATGTGTGTTCTTTTCCATACTACATTATTGTTGATATAGATCCACATGGATTACAAGAAAAGGTTCCTTCCGCAATGACTTGGCCTGACGGTCGTCGTAGAAGGCGCGTCTTCCGCGATGAAATTCTCGGCTCGGCTGTGGCCAATGGAAAACTTTTTCTTCTGCTTTCGCGACCCTCTACTATGACGAATCCGCTAAAAACATGGAGGAAGCTCGACCTGTGTGTGGCAGAAGCAAGATTTTCATTTCCTCGCGTGATGCTGACTCACCGAAGTCTTTTGATGCATGTGGGTCCCAGACGTCAGTTTCTCTAGCAGACCATACTTTTCAGTCGTGCCTCCCTGATTTGAACTCGATAACATTGCTCGATGCGTCTGCCGTTTAGTCACGCTGCTAGGGCCCTCATATCAGCCTCCCATTAGAAGGATCGTGTGTATGATGGAATTTTTTCCTTCGCTCGCGCTACCCTGTTCCAAAGTTGATAGCGCTGCTCGATGCATCT
This sequence comes from Avena sativa, assembly GCA_916181665.1. NCBI lineage: Eukaryota > Viridiplantae > Streptophyta > Magnoliopsida > Poales > Poaceae > Avena > Avena sativa. The sequence goes on from OV702287.1 coordinate 191,706,370, forward strand.
ACCGTTTAATCAACCTCTTGGGACTCACATGTCATCCTCTCATCAGAAGAAATGTGTGCATGATGGAAGTTTTTCCTTCATTCGCTACCCCGTTCCGAAGTTGATAGCGCTGCTCGTCGCATGTACCGTTTAACCAACCTCCTGATCCCCACATGTCATCCTCTTATTAGAAGAAACGTGTGTATGATGGAATTTTTTTTCCTTGGCTCGCGCTACCCTGTTCCGAAATTGATAGCATTGTTCGATGCATCTACCGTTTAATCACGCTGCTGGGCCCCACATGTCATCCTCTCATTAAAAGAAATGTGTGTATGATGGATTTTTTACCCTCTATCGCACCTTCGTGTTCCGAACTTGATAGCATTGCTTGATGCATAGCCATTTATTCAGGCTAGTGGGTCCCTTATTTTAGCCTCACATTAGAAGAATCGTGGGTATGATGGAATTTTTTTCTTATCTAGCACTACCCTGTTCTGAACTAGACAACATTGCTCGACGAATCTTCCATTTGCTCACGCTGCTGGGTCCCAAACTTCAGCCTCTCATTACAAGAAACGTGTGCATTCTGAACTTTTTCTCGCTTGTGCCTCCCTGTTTTGAACTGGCAACGTTGCTCGATGCAGCATCTGTATAAGGTCGCACTGCTGGGTCCCACATATCAGCCTCTCTGTAAATGAAACATTGATTGGTCGATGCAACATCTGTATAAATTCTTTACCAGGTCCAATATGTCAGCATCTCTGCAAATACAAAGTGTGTATGATGGACTCTGCTGTTTTGACCTTGGCAATGATGTTGGGTCCCAGATGTCAGCCTTCTCTATGTAAGAAACGTGTGTATGCTGGAAAAAATGTAAAAGAACGACAGAGATTATACTATATATTATATATTTATATTGAAAAAACTAGGAATCTAACTCAAGACTTCAACAAATGGGAACCGCATGTGCTTCCACTACGCTAGAACCATCTTTCCACTACTGGAAAAGATTACATTTAGAAATGTTGAAATCACTTAAAAAGAAAAGGCAGCGACCCTAACGACTTGCCATAAAAAATGCTAAATGCTCTGTACAAATACAACATGGGTAGGAGAAGCTTGTCCTATACTTTATCAGAATGGCACGGAAATACTAAATTAAGACGATTTTGGGCGATAAAAAATAACTTGGGTCCAATCTTGTGAACCAATGGGCTTCTTATCGTGGGCTCCTTAACGAAACTTCTTCAGTGTGGTTTATGCTTAAAAAACCAAGTAACAATGTGTTGAGGGTTGGCGGCCCACGGCCAACCTGAACCCAGAAGGATAAATTAGTGAGGTTTTGGGCCACAGTTGGGTAGAATGTAGTACTATTTTCTAATAACCTCCTCACTAAAAATTCAATGTACTCAATATGTCGGGAGTCGGCAGTCCACCTGACCCGGCAGGCTAAATTTGCAAGGTTTTGGGCTAGTGTTGGGTCGAATGTGCAATCTTTTTGCTAGGTCCTTAGTGAAAATTCAATGTAGTTCGTACCCTAGCCTAAAAAAATGCAGTTGGTACCCTAAAAAATATATACTCTGCTCACCACGAAAGGCTAACTAAGGTTTTTTATTGAAACAAGAATATGGGAAGTTTTTTGTCTGAAGTGGGGTTGAAATATTTGTTTTCATAGGTTGAGTAGTAAAAATATATTATACTAAAGGTCGATGGTCCACCTGACCTGGCTGTACCTATGCCGAATCAAAAGAATGAAGTTGGAAATGGAAAAAGTGACCGATATTGCGCCTTATTATACATAGTGAACATAGCGAGGAACTTGGGCGGCGCAGGATTCGAACATGGAAAGTACTAGAGGGAGTTTGACTGATTGACATAAAATCGTGTCATATCAAGTCTTACAGTGCGCAATCATCTTTTTAGCAATGGATATATTTCGAGATGGTTTGGGTGGATTTGAATCGGCCTAAGTGCCCAATCAATTTGATGTACTCAAAACCTTGTAATCATGCCATATAAACTGTTGGCGATAGACACACGGTGGCCTTGACTTGCACAGCCACAGACAGCTCGGGTAAGAACCAACTTAAATTGATTACTCGAAGTTGTATGCTTCCATACGATGAAATTAGTACATGCTGCAATTACGCCAACATGTGGCATTGTCATCATGCAAAAAGGCTCAAAACTCGCACATTTTGTTCACAATTTTGAACACAATAATACAACCAGTTTGTACACTAGCACAAACAGTACAATGTCAACACATCAGAGCTTAACTTGTTTATGTCACATCAGAGCTTTACTTGTTCATTTCACATACAGAAGAATGAGCAAGGATACATACTATATTGAACAAGTAATTTCACGGTAGCGCCAAAAGTATGCCATGTATCAGAGACAATATGGGGTCTGCGTAAACAATTTTTTGTTTTTTTGGAAGGGTGTGCATTAACTCTTTTTTTAGAATATCGGCATAAACATTTGCGGCTATCATCCTAAGGCATCTCGGCCTGCTTTGGCGCAGCGAGCCAAGATTAATTACGGCCCAGCTAAGGCCTATTTCATGGCTCTATAAGAAGAAGTGACCTACTTTTCCCTGTTCGCTAAGAGGAAAGAAGGAATATTCCTCTCAAAACACAAAGCTGCAGGAGGTGCGATGGTTCAAAAAAAACTACACGAGTCGTGTATATACAAGCCAGTAACAGTACTGAAAACTATAGTACAGAAATCATGCTACAAAATAAGAACGGCTACATGGATTATACCATGGAAGGCAATACTAAATACAAAAGCATGACAAGGCTCATATAAACTGATTCAAGCTGGTCACTAAAACCAGTGTACTAATAGTCAACTGTTGAACCACGATGAAAAAGAGATGACACAACAATACACCAGAAAGATCCACAGCTTAGTCTAGGGACGACACAACGAGTATACCACACCTAAACTAGGCCTAAACCAAATTCCGCCGATCGCACATAGTTCCAACCATCTTTGAGAAGGTTGATAACTGCCACAGGCTCACCTTCAGTTGGCCACAGATTGCAGTGTTTAATCTGAGGGAATTGTATTCCGTGAAAGCTCCTGTATGTTTTGTACACACAGTTTTTCCTCATTAATGGGAATAATGTGCCATCAGTAGCCTTGCATCCGCGTTTCTTCATCATCTTGTCAATGATTGGATAATTAAGACCGAGAAACAGAGAGTTGTTCCCCAGGTTGTTAACCTGCCTCCAAACAATGACCCCTAGAGGTCTAGCAGAGCTAGGATCCTCTTAAAAAATGTAGACACAAGAGGCAGAATATAGGCGTAGGTTAGTCCTATTTTGAGCATGAGGAATGATTTCACCCTCTTCGCCATGGGCAACCCCATGCCATACATTGTAATTATGATCATCAAGCGTTCACCATCATCCGATCGAGCGAGCAACTACATGCCTGGCCGATCATTCAGAATAGGTGCTGGGATTACAAACGGAAGCTCCCTGTTTCTTGCAACATCCGAATTCGAGATAAAAAGTGCATTACCGGCATACATATTCTAACACCAGCATTCTTCATTGTTCATGCTAACAGTATGAATAGACAAATCCTGACAATAATATTACTCAATAAATTAACAACATTAGGAATTGCATTTCTTACTCTGCTATTCTGAATATTTGGATTTCTTGCTTATGTTAGTTTCCTAGTTGTTGTAAGATTCAAAAGAGGAAGCGCAATTTTTTTGATATAGAGGCATGTCCACTTGAATCCTATAGGATTAGATGCTACAGTATTTTTGATCAAGTGGTGTTTGATTGCACAGGAAAACCAAAGGAATTGTACAAAGAGGTTGGAGTGGATGGAATTTTTCCTCCAAAATAGAGTGCAAAGGAATCCTTTGAAGGAATTCCTAATGATTATACTCTTTTGAATCAAACAACATTTTATAGAAAAAAATCCTAAGGATCCAAATCCTACAAAAATCCTACAAAATTCCTCTGAATCCCAAGGCAAAATCCAAAAAGGAAAGATTGGTGTCCTACAAAAATCCTATGTGATTCTTATAATCCGAGGAGAAAGTATAAACAGATAAAGAAACCCGACTTCACTGTGTTGCGCTCACAATAGAGATGCTCGTTAATAATACCTTTCATATTCGAACAATGCACAAACTTACTAGTGCAGGGACGCCGTCATACACTATATTTTTGGAAGGCATATAACTGGTACTAATTCATTACTGGCAATGGTTCATTTATTTTTAGGACATAAAGCGTGTTCTCATTCAGTCATATGAAAGGTAAAACATAAAAAAGGTAGTTAAAGAACAACTTCACTGAATCACTCACAATGTATCATCATGGAACTAGAATTACCTTCCAATGTGGGATCCCAGCAGTAGGTGCAGCTTTGACTTGCGACCACAAAAATGAGGCCACCGTGTTTAATGGCATCATAGTACTGTCGTCTTCCATGACCTGAATGCTCTAGACATCTCCAAACTCAGCTACCGCCTTCCAGGTAGGCAATTTCACCGTCGAACAACGTGAGGAGCTTATAGTCTGTGTAACCCCCCCCCATATTCTGTGGACACTCTGCAGATGATGATCTTCAATAGCTCAAGAGATCCATCCCACGACTTATTGAACTTTTCTCCATACATGCGGATTTGCCAAAAAAATATATTTGAAATGTGAATAAGTTCAGAAATGACTACATGTAACTAGGGGAACCCTGGCTGGCTAGTAGCATTACAGGTTATATACTGGATGTGAGGCGGCCTCAATGCCACAAGTATCCATCGATGGAAGGTCGATTACTCGATAGGTGTAGATGTTCGCTAGGCACCAGGCCCCGTGCTGGTCCACGGCGACGAGCCAGTCACCGTTCATGCCAAACCAGAATTTTTCATGCATGAAGGGCGGTATGGCGGTGCGCTGAGGATGGTCGAGGGGCACCACTCGTACACCGTGTCGTGCAAACGATGTACCCTCGTACCGTCATAGTGCTCGTCGAACCAATAAGCAGGCTGAGGCATCAGTAGGCATGGTTCATTCCAATGGCGAAAAGTCCATTTCGTACCTTCGTTGTTGGCGATACGATCGTACAGCAGCTTGTAGCATGGGGCTAGCCTGACGGTGCTGGAAATGTCCAGACGCTGAACGACGAGGTCAACATCATCCGCGCTGAGTTGATCCCACTTGCATCGCCCGCTGAGCTTCGAATCGGCCATCACAGTCGGATGGATTTAGTGGGATACCAAGTGCGGCTGGGGTTTTCTGCAGGAGGAGGGGAGCGTTAGAAATGGGTGAGAAGAGAGAGCGTGGGGGAGATCGTGGGCGGAGTGGGGACTAGGGAAGAAGATGGAGAGGCAAAGAAAAAAAACGAGGGAGGAGATTTTACTTGCTTGCTCTGTCTAGTCAACAGCAGCATCGAGGACACCTCTGCCTAGATTTCACTTTATGTTAGACTAGCACGCCATGCAGCTAGTAATTTGACAATACTCCTACTTACTACGTATCAGAGGTGCAGTATTATCTAGTCACATCAGTTTGACCAGAGAGTTTTCTTTTTATAGGTTTCATTTCAACATAGTGTACTAATATTTTCAACGGAAAATAGGAGTACGAACTACTACTAGTAGTAGTAGTCACGACATGGACACATGTACTTTCATCTTGTTCCCCTATATGCAGAACTCATAGCACAAAACAAAAAAATATACACCGGATATAATGCACAGTACGAGTGTGTCTGTGGTATTTTTGGCATGTTGCATATGTTCATATATGTTTTAGTACAAGGTATATGGAATTACACGTGTACATCATGCAACCGCGCAGCAAAATGAGAGACGTTCACGGACACAAAATTTCGCTCAAGTCAGGCAACGTGCATGACTTTGTGTGGCTCTGATTCACTGACATGTGGGCCCTATTTAGGTTGGCCCCACCTGCCAGTGAGAATCTGCATGCAGCATGCGCTTGGAGCCACTAGGTACGTCCACAAAAAAAATTACAATTTGCAACTAGTTGCACCGGCAACAAGCTGTTGCATGTGGGACTTCCAAGTTTTCAGAAAATGTGAAATAAATCATGAACATAGATCCTATTTATATAGTTAATCTATAAATTTTCATCCCAAAAATATTATTAGTACATGGTCTGGCCACTACAAAATAAACAAATGAACACAATATATTGTTTGCTTAGGTTTTTTATTTTTCATTGACACAGGTCATATAAGATCTTATTATGGGACCGAATATTGTAGATGCACAAGATACAACATAGCCGATGTTCTGGATTTATTTCACATTTTTTGAGAACTCGAAAGTGCAACAAATAATAAAGGGGTGCAGGCACAACGAGTTGCAGAATATTCAACCCGCACTAACTAAAACTATGCCTTGCATACATAAGGACTTTGATCAAATTGTAGGCCTTGCACTATATTGTGGCGAAATGAGTGTTAGAGTACAGCAAGTTAACGGCTGAGGCCATACGATACAAATAAGGCGAAGGAAATAATTCAATATACGCAAATCCCTATTCCATATGATCTCCCTTGAACCGTTAATTATGTCGGTTCCAATCCTTCGCGTTGGCCAATCTTGGGGCGATTCACAACGGAGTCTGCCGCCAATTCCAGCCAATGTTTTTTGAGGGAAATTCTAGCCAATGTTGGTTGAGAAACCAACAAAGGCGTCTTGAGCATTCATACTGATGCGTCATATTTCAGGACAAAGATTAAATCCACCGAGACTAACTGCATATGGCGAGGTGTATACACTGTTTCTCCTTGTTAGATCTCTAGGGCCAAGTCCTCCCGCGCCAACTGGAATGGTAATCGTATAGTTCAATCCAAGGAAGATAGAAAATACTCCAAGGTCTAAAACCCTCTGCCATTGCCTCGGTGGAAGTAACCTACTAGTGTCAATCGAAAACACATGGCAGCAAAACCCGGTAGAATAGGTGTGAATATTGCGACCATGATGATAACCAACATTTTCAGCCATAGGATAACCACCATAAGTAGTTTCATACCACCTAGCACTAATGCCCACAGTATTGATGAGAATAAGGCTACCACCATCAGGAGATCTTGCTAACCACCACAGATCAAGACTATACTCACGATTACCGCCTAATTTAGGTGGCCCTGGAAGACGCATAGGACCTTGCAAGGAAAGCACATTTAGAGGTTAGCTAAGCAAAATTTGAATGATGAAGCTTTAAAATTTAAGGATGGAAATTTTACCCCATGCCCGAGGATCCCATGCATAAACATTGCCAATCTGATTTACAACATAGATAACTCCCTTGTGGATAATTGCATTGCGGTAGCTGAACATGCTGAACTGGTTCTCAAGAACCATCCACATACCATGAGAACCATCAAGGAAGGCAATTACCATGTTGAAAATGGCCAGGACAGAAATCCTTATAGTTCCCACTAGATGTGGGAACTCGGCAAAAGGCTATCTTCAGTAGATTAGTAGGCTAACCAGCCGCGATAAACTTAAGTACCTCGGGTATGGCCTCAAAATCGAAGATCAATGTAGAGGAATCCGGCGATGAGTGAACACATTCACAAGCTCCCAGTTCCAGGAGAGGCCAACAGTGGCGATCCAATCTCCATGGGCACCTGGCCACTTCTTACCCTCATAATCTGGCATCACAACATCGGAGGAGGACCTGTCCAGTGGTGTCAGCTCGCACAAGGTCCATCCGAACTTCTTCTGTGGCTTTTGCTTTCCCCTGCCGCAATAGTAGTTGCCCCTGTAGAACTGCTTCATGCGATTGTCGCGGCAGAAGACATTCTACTCACGCGGTACCTTAGTTGAGTGAGAGTGAAGAACACATGGGAGACCAAACAAATGAGATTTCGATAGGGATGCACTATGTGTTGCTGAGTAAAGATAACGTTTTAGCAGGTGACGAGGCTCACGACGGTGATGACGTCGCATCTAGCAGAGATTTCTTCAAGGGGGCCATCAGAAAACACCCTAGAAGTGTCATTGTCATTGATCAATTGGGCCATTGCGAGGAAGAGCTCGAGCAGGTGGGGGGCGATGGCGTTTGGTTTTGATTGGGGGGGGGGGTTGGAGGAGAGAGCGAGCGACAGCTGGTAGGGCGATATGGAAAACAGTCTATCAAACTGGGTGCTGGAGCTGATCCAAAAGCGGCATGGCAGCGTTGGCGCGTGCCTATATTGGTGTGCGAGTGCTAATGGACGTCGCCGGGACGCTGGAGGTAAAGTGAGGATGGAGATTGAGGCAAAGAGAAATACAGAATGAAATAAAACCAAGCGTGCCTTCTTTCTCTCTTCTAAATCTACTGTGCCTATCGAACTGAGCTACGGAGATGCTCCAAAAGCGGCATGGCGGCGTTGGCGTGTGCTAAAGGTGGGCGAGTGGGGATCAGCGAGAAGATGGAGAGAAAGAGGACGGAGAGCAAAGGAAAATAGAATAAATCTATTGAAATTGTACCGCCTACCGAGCATGGTTTTTCTCTCATCTCTGTGTTTCCTGGTGCTTATCGAGTAAATAGGTCAGGCCTTTCTAGGAGTAGTACAACATAAGATAGCCTAGCACGGGATGGACCTGTACTGTCCTTTCAAATAAATGGTCATGGTAGAGAGACGGTTTGGAGTATACTCGGAGCTCCTCTTGCCGAATGTAATAATCCTTGGATCGTCTACATTCATCTTGTGCAGGCACATTTGGAACAAGTACTACTGTAACTAATAAACACATAAAGGTTCCACCAGTAATTTAGGAACCGAAACTGGAATACTACTACTCTCGAACTCTTGTGTAGTACAACAACAAAATGCTCACAAAATGGGCTACCAGTGCCATCTGTACACCCACACGCTACCACCTCAAATAATCTTGCCTGCCACGCCACCAATTTCCTCTACCCTGTCAGCCTCTACGCCCCCATTACCGGACCCCAAATCGAACATCTCTCAGTTCAATAAAGAAAAAAAGTCGACAATATCTCAAAAAAAATCAAACAACCACCAAAAGAAAATCCATTGTCTAATGCTTCCCGTACATTATGAACGGACGGTCGCAATTGCTCGAGCATCGCGCGGGAGTAGTTGTTGTCTGAGCTACGAGTTGTAGCTCCGCGAAAGCACGCGCCTGGAAGTGGCAGAAGAATTTGTTCTCTGTCAGTGACGGAAGAAGATCGACGATATACAGTACCAAATCAACAAGTCAGTGGCTTTATCCGTCTGATCAGTGAGAGCCAATACGAGTGGTGAACAACTTGAAGCGCAGCGGAACAAGTGCCTTTGTGGCATACAATACGTACACTTCCGTTCTGATTTAGGATGGTCACATAGTGCTAAATAACTTAGACTAGTAACTTGCACATGTACCTTCATAGTGGGTAACAACATGTGTGTAGTGTCACGCAAAGGCCTAATTAATTAGTTTGTACTCCCTCCGTTTAGAAATATAAGACGTTTTAGCTTTGTGAATCGAATGTATCTATGTTGGGGATATAGTTTTCGGGTATCCTCACAGTCCTCACTGACTAGGGTGGCCCACTTTGAGTTAGAGCTTTGATTCACGGGCGGCCTAGTCAGGGAGAAGAGGCGGAGTCCAATCTGGCTACGGGAAGGCCCAGAAGACTTACCGACTTAGGTCCATAGTGTTACTTGTAGTTCAAGATGTACTTTGTAACCGACGAGAGGGAACATGCCCTAGAAGCGCGTCATCAAGTACTCCTCGATGAAGCCAAAAACATTGAGGAGGAAAAGAAACACATGGCATCTACGGAGAAGTACAACTCCAGGCAACACCAGAAGACCAGGAAACGTCATACTAATGACAACCAATTCCTGCAGATTCACAAAGTCCTTTTCGGAGGAGAAATGGGGATGCCTCGGAAAGATAGCAAAGGAGATTGGGTGTATCCAACACCAGTACAGAACACCGTTGCGGCCCGAGAAATCCTATCGGCTAATCCAGGCCCAGAGCAGATCCAGTTAGGGATCAAATTACTCAATAAGGGACTAGAGCAGCAAAAGGTCGCCATGTCCGGAAGTCAAAAGCTGGTCTCCAATTCCGACCAGTGTCGCACAGACCTGGCATGGGCTAACGTAAGACCCCAGCGCGTTCCGGAGCAGCACCATCGCTCCGATCATCGGGAAGACAATTACTCAAGAACCGGATCTTCAGGACAGCACCACAAAGCTGCCCGTGACTGGCCTAACGTTAACCAAGTTGCGGAGCAAGAGGCAATTGCTGCACTGAATCCGAGGAACCCACCCTGGAGAGAGTCGAAAGACCGCAGGGATGATGATAAAGAGAAACGTCTGGAGGAGGACCGACAAAGAATGCCACCTCCTAGACATGCAAGCCGCCCGGATGACGGGCGAAGGAACGACGGACACCGTGCTGAGACAAGCTGGCAGGGGGCTCGTCACAATGAAGACCCTCCCCAGAACCGGAATAATGACGTTCCGGATGGAGGCCAGCGATTAGCCAGAAATAACCCACCTGCTCCACCCTCTCCACCAAGTAGCCATCACAGCGGCTCCCAAGGAGGCCAAGGAGGGCGTCGTGGTGGAGGAGGTGGTGGCAGAAGCCGAAGTCCGGCTCCAAGGCACCGCAGCCATAGCCGACACTCGGGACGATCTCTATCCCCGAACGACGCAAGGCACAGGATCAACTCTAATATAGAGGCGCGGTGCTACGAAAATGATGATATATACGTGGGCCCAAAGTGCTTCGAACCACGCATAAGAGACCAAAAATCCCGAAAGGATTTTCTATCTCAAGACATATCCAAGCCTACAATAGCATAGCTCGGCCAGATACTTGGCTACAGGATTTTTTCCAAGCTTGCTGCATCGCCAAAGGCGGAAATAGCCTAGTCGCAACCCGATATCTCCCACTCATGTTGTGGAAGACGGCACGATCCTGGCTTAATGAACTTCTGGAGAACACCATCCACAACTAGTATCACATGCAAAGTGCGTTCTTTCGGAATTTCGAAGGCACATACCGGAGGCCCTATACGGTTGGAGACCTACAGCGTTGCACCCAGAAAGCCGGAGAAACTTGTCGGGATTACCTCGGACGATGGATCGACACCAAGAACTCCTGTGATGGAGTAAATGACCAAACTGCGATTGAAGCTTTCATTGCAGGTCTCCCAATTGGTTTACTACGTCATCGCTTGAAGTGTGACAAGGTCACTGATTTGGGAGAGATGATAGAAACAACGAGCAAATATACAGACGCTGATGATGATGTAGAGGGGTTACTCAACGCCCTGGCTGTGCCATAGTCGGCAAAAGAACCAAAGCAACAAGCTCAGAAGCGCAAAAATACCTCGGAAGAGAAACCCAACGCGGAAACGTCAGTGGTCACTGCTACTTTTGAGTCTAGAGGACGAGGAGGACGCGCCGGAGGCTGCGGACACGGCCGTGGGACTTCGAGAGTTCAAGGTAGAGGAGACCAGCAACCCAAAAAACCTACTCTTAGGCCGACATTGCCAATAACCCATGTGTGCATCACTTAGACGCCAATGGGGGCTCGTCCGACACAAACGCCGAGTGTCATGTCAATGACGACATTAAAAGAGATGATACCGCTGGCTACAAAGCTAAGTGGAAGAAGGGAAAGAAGAATCCCGAAAAAAGATAAAGAGACCAAGGAAGATTCTGACATGGAGGAAGCTGATGCTTCAAATCCCAACCCGGAAGGGAAGAAAAATTTTCCGACCAAGAAAGACACTTATGTCACCTTCCTCGGATCTCAACCAGCAAAGGTCAAAAAGGCAGTGCTACATGAGCTCAATGCAATAGTTCCAGTTGTCCCCCAATTCTTGGACTGGTTGGAAGTGGCAATCACATTTGACTGCGCTGATCATCCGCCTAAGTTACACATGCGAGGAAAATACGCCTTAATTGTCAACCCACTTATTGACGGTTATGGTTTCTCCAAGACTCTCATGGACGATGGTAGCAGTATTAATATTCTGTATGTCAAAACGCTACGCCAGATGAAGATCTCAGAGACCCAGCTGAACCACAGCTCTGTGATCTTTCACGGGGTTGTCCCAGGAAGACAAGCAAATTCCCTAGGAGAAATCACTTCTGATGTTACCTTTGGAACTCCAAAGAACTATCGAACGGAGGCACTTTCCTTCAAAGTGGTCCCGTTCATGAGCGCATACCACGCTATATTCAGACGTCCGGCTTACTATGCTTTTATGGCTCGTCCGTGTTACATTTACAATATGATGAAAATTCCAGGTCCCAACGGCGTGATCACCATCAGGGGAGACCCAGAAAAAGCGCGAGAGTGCGAAGATGGAAATGCCGCCTTTGCTGAAGTCGTGCTGCACGCCCAGGAGTACCAGGAGATCAAGAAGAGCATGGATCCGTCCGAGATGCCCGCAACGAAGAAGAAGGTGACAAAGCCGAATCCGGAGTTCAAGGCATCAGAAGAGACGAAGAAGACACCGTTGAAGGATGATGACCCCTCCAAGGTGACCCAGATAGGCATAGGCCTAGATAGCGCATAGGAAGGCGCGCTCGTCAAGTTCCTCAAAGCAAATCAAGATATCTTCGCATGGCTGCCATCTAACATGACCGGAGTACCTAGGGAACTTGTCGAGCACTCTTTAAATGTAAACCTGAACGCTAAACCCCTCAAACAGTCCTTACGATGTTTTGGCGATGAAAAGCGTAGGGCAATAGCTAAGGAACTAGCATGGCTCGAGTTAGCTAGATTCATAGAAGAGGTCATCCACACTGAGTGGTCGGCCAATCCTGTAATGGTCCCTAAAAAGGACACCACTGATTTAAGGATGTGTGTTGATTATACTTCCTTGAACAAGGCTTGTCCAAAAGATCCGTTCGCTCTGCCTAGGATTGATCAAGTTATCGATTCTACAGCAGGCTCGGAACTCCTCTGTTTGCTCGATGCATATTCCGGTTATCACCAAAGCCGAATGAAGGAATCTGACAAAGTCAAAACTTCATTCATAACCCCCTTTGGAACCTTCTATTTTGTTACGATGCCCTTTGGGATGAAGAACGCAGGAGCTACGTACCAGCCCACGATGCAGCGTTGCCTCCATGACCAACTCGGATGCAATGTACATGCATATGTGGATGATATTGCGATGATGTCCAAAAAGAAGGAAACACTGATTTCCGACTTGGAGGAATCGTTCGCCAATCTACGAAAATACAACATAATGCTTAATTCGAAGAAATGCTTCTTTGGAATTCCAGCCGGAAAACTGTTAGATTTCATCGTGTCTCAAAGAGGCATAGAGGTGAACCGAGACAAAATCAAGGCTATACTCAATATTTCTAGGCCAACTCGCCTGAAGGACGTACAAAGACTAACTGGTTGCATCGCTGCAGTCAGTCGGTTCGTAAGCCGGCTTGGTGAAAGAGCCGCACCATTATACAAACTCCTGAAAAAGACCAAGGATTTTGTGTGGACTTACGAAGCTGAAGCTGCATTACAAGACCTGAAGAAAGTACTCTCATCTGCTCCTATCCTTGCTGCACCAGAACCATAGGAACCGATGTTGCTTTATGTTGCTGCGACAAATAAAGTCGTCAGTATCGTCATGGTAGTGGAGAGACCGGAGGAAAATCAGGAAAACTTGGTGCAGCGCCCGACTTACTTTGTCAGCGAGGTTCTAACAGAATCAAAACAGCGGTATTCGCACTATCAAAAGCTGGCTTACGGTATTTTCCTAGCATCTCGTAAGCTATGACACTATTTTCAGGAGCATCCAATTACCGTGGTGAGCACAGCTTCCATGAGAGATATAATCAACAACAGTGACGCCACAGGACGCGTCGCCAAATGGGGCATAGAGATCTCGGCTTTCGATATTGAGTACAAACCTCGGACAACAATTAAATCCCAAATCCTTGCCGACTTTGTTGCTGATTGGACAAAGAAGAAGGAGAATATGACCCTCCCTGAGTCGGAATATTGGACCCTATATTTTGATGGGTCTAAGGCTCGCGGGGGCTCGGGGGCTGGCATGGTGCTCAAATCACCCCAAGGAGATAAACTTCTATACGTGTTGCAGATCCACTTCACAGCGACAAACAATATTACCGAGTATGAAGCACTGCTACACGGAATCCAGATTGCTAAGGATATCGGCATCCGACGTTTGATGTGTTACGGAGATTCGGATCTTGTTGCTCAGCAGGTGTCGGATATTGGTAATGCAAATAAACACATGGCAGCATATAAAGCTGTCGTGGATGATTTATCTAAACTGTTCGAAGGGTTTGAGGTTCAACACATCCCTCGAGCAGAAAATGAGGAAGCAAATGCGCTATCTCGAATAGGCTCTGCACGAAAAGAGGTCCCGGATGGCGCTTTTTTAGAGCACCTCAAAGTTCCCTTAGTAGAGGGAGTGGATGAGGAATATCCGATCAAATCCGACTCACCTCTAATAGCAGTTCTGGCTGTAATTCCCAGCTGGACCCAACCCTACCTTGATTATTTGGTAGATGGCAAATTACTCGAAGACGAGGTTCTGAGCCGACAGATTATCCGACGAGCGAAAGCCTATACTATAGTTAAAGGTGAGCTCTATAAGCGGAGTGTGTCTGGGGTTTTTCAGCGCTGCGTATCTCCGGAAGAAGGAGTGGAAATCTTAAGAGAAATCCACGAAGGCGAGTGTGGTCACCACGCTGCAGCCAAATCTTTAGTGGCAAAAGCTTTCAGACACGGTTTTTTCTGGCTTACAGCTCAGGCAGAAGCCGAATGGCTAGTCAAGACATGAAAATACTACCAAAAGTATGCCAAACAAGCTCACGTTCCAGCTGATCAGTTGCGAACAATACCTATAACATGGTCTTTTGCGGTCTGGGGGCTTGATATGGTAGGACCATATAGAAGGGCTCCAAGTGGATTTACTCACCTCTTAGTGATGGTGGACAAATTCACCAAATGGATTGAGGCTCAACCCATCACTAGTTGTGATGGAGCAATAACCAAAAGATTTGTCGAGGATGTTATAATCTGGTATGGGTATCCGCATAGAATTATCACGAACAACGGGAGTAATTTTTGTATGGGAGAATTGGCTGAATTCTGCAACGAACAAAATATCCTGCTTGACATTACGTCAGTTGCACATCCACAGGCTAACGGACAAGTCGAAAGGGCAAATGGTTTAATCCTACAAGGCCTAAAACCGAGACTCGAAGCACCACTACGACGTGCTGCGGGGGCTTGGGCAGAGGAATTACCCTCTATAATATGGAGTTTACGAACAACTCCGAACAGGTCAACCGGATACACACCTTTCTTCTTGGTCTATGGTGCAAAAGCAGTTCTTCCTAGTGATTTTATTCACACTTCTCCTAGAGTGGCCGCGTATATCAAAGAGGATGCTGAGATTTATCGACAAAATGATCTCGACTTAGTCGAAGAAGTGCGCATCGTTGCTGAAATAAGATCAACAGCCTATCAACATAAGTTATGCAAGTATCATAGCCAGAGAGTTAGAAACAAATCTTTTAATAAAGGCGATTTGGTTCTCCAGCTTGTGCAATAAAGAAAGCACAAACTTTCCCCAGTATGGGAAGGCCCCTTTTTAGTTAGTCGAGTATTGCACAATGGTTCGTACTACTTGACTGATATGAGGCCAGTCAAAGAAAGACCTACTACTAAGAAGAGAAAGAGAGCTGGAGGCAGTACAAATCCGGATGAGTTAGACAGACCATGGAATATTGCTCATCTACGTCCCTTTTATTCTTAGTTTATCCTTCTTTGTAATCATACATATGTACATGTTCTGTGAGAAATAAAAGTTTTGGTTGCCTCAAATTTTTACCATCTTATTTCCTAACGATCATGTCATAGTCGAAAATCCCAGAATATTTGAAAGTACCTTATGCTCATGTTTGTTCTGGTTTAGATTTCCGATTCTAAAAATGCTACCTTCGGGTATAACTCTAAAGTTTCTAGTCTATACTTTGGTTATTTGTCTGATTGCCGGATGCAGGCATTTTTCGAGTAGTGAATTTTTGGTACTAGCCAGCTTTGTTTCCAAGTTTAAACTGGTTTAGCAATTGATCTCTGTTGCTCAGCAAAGTTTCCGTGCAGAAGGTTTAGCTGGCTCACAAAATGGACGAGGCGGAAAGCCAGATAAACGATAAGTATAGGCAAAAAAGTACAAGTGCTGATGTAAACATTTCAGGCACACAAAAATTTAAAGCCAAAAGTGCTGAATAGATTAAAACTTAGCACTATCCAAAAGTATCATGCTACATATTTACATATCCATAATGTTTTTCAGAATAACACATTTGTTTTCTGATGATCTATGATGCAGGAGAAGAGGTAGGCGCTGCCGGCTCGCTGGATGCATCGGCCTCAGATTGATAACGTTCTGAGATGTTCAGATCTGATACGGTCTGTTCATCGTCAGAAACTTCAGCTGCTTCTTCCGGAGGCGGTGGCGGTGTGTCCACGCGGGTGAAGAAGGGAGTGTCATAGCTGGTTAAGTCAGCTACATGACACCCATATCCGGCGCAGGAGTCCATGATGGCCTTGATATCTTGCTCCTGTCCGTCTTCATCCACCTTGCAGTACCCTTTGGTCACTTGCCAAATCTCCATGTTTCCATGGTGGCTCATGACCATTGTGAGGGCGTTCTGTGCTGCTGATCGCGTGTAGGACATATTCCAGTCCCGGACGAGCTACGGCATCTCCTTCGCCTGGTCTCGCACCTCAAAGTCGGACATGCGATGCATGTCCGGAACCTTGAGAGCTTCGCCAATATCCTCAATGGATTGGCGGAAGTCATGAAGCAGATCACCGACTTGGGTAAGCCTGTGGGTGCGAGGCTCGGCAGAGGTAGAATCAGTCAAGTTCAGAGGACCTATACACATAACACAAAACGGTTAAGTAATTCCGACATCAAAAGAGTCGAAGAATGTAGACAAGTCAGAAAGATGGAAACATATTGAAGATGATGTCATCAACTTTGGTCTTCTCTTCTCGAAGACTCCGGAGTTCAGCGCGGAGCGCGTCAGAAAGATCCTTCTCTCTGCAAAGCTCATTGTTGAGATCCGAGATTTTCTGATCTTGAACCGCAATCTTACGATCACGTTCATTATTATCCATGGAGGAGGATTCGAAAATTTGAGCAATGCTCTTCTCATGATCTACCTTGAGCTTATCCAGCTCTTGGCGAAGTTCTTTATTCTCCACCACCAGGGTTTTGAGGTTCTCGGCTTCTTCAATCATAGCGCAGGACTGTTTTACCAGTGTTGTAAGTCAAAAAGAAAAACAGTTCAACAAAAAATATTCGACTATGAAAACACAAGACAAGGTTTGAGTCTCGGAATGTTTACCTTCGGCCTCATCCTTGGAAACCTTCAGCTCAGCATTCTTAAGTCGGAGAGCTCTGATCTCTCTTCGCTTGTTGCAAACATTCTTCAACAAATCGTGGTTATATGAATTAACTTTCTGTAAGTCAGAATACCCAGAGTCAGAAGTCTACTGAAGACTCGGGCTAATATTGGTACTAATATAAGCATGAGCCTTGGGGGCTACACTAGTTCATTCTTTGGCATCCTAAGGAAGCATAAACCCGGATTGTATATCCTACTTCATGCTTGGGGGCTAGAGGATATGATATAAAGTACAATAAAGAAAAACGTGAGTTGGAATTCCGACTTACATGATGTTCATGTGTGAGCTTGCTCAGGCACATGTTCACCTTGGTGGTAACCTTCTCGGCGAGGGTGAGTGGAATAATCGGAGGTGGTGGAAGCACACCAGCTCTCAGTTCCTCATCGCGAAGGAGGACTTGTTCAAAAAGGTCGGAGTACTTAATGTCCTCCGCTTCTTGTGCTTCTTCTTTGGTAGAGAGATTTCGGCTCTCTAGGCATTGCCGGGCCAGAAGCTGGATTTCTTCCGCAGATTTCCGAGACAAGCCAAATTTGGCAAGTCCCGGATTGTTCAGGAGGTTTTCGGCAAAGGTATCTGCCGAGGGATCATTACCCGAAGAGGGTTCACCCTTATCTAAACCTGAGCCACCCATGGTGGCATCAGTCTGTGATTCAAGGATCGTCGGCCCCGTTGAAGGAGCCAGATCTTCTGCGACAACCGGTGATGGAGAAATCACCGGCGTTGCGGAAGGTGGAGGGGCAGGAGTCGGAGGAGCTGCAGCAGGCGAAGCCATAGTCAGTTTTGTCTGTAGTAGGGGCTTCGAAGAAGTTCCGTTCCCCATGCCTTTGATGAGCTGCTTAGCTCTGAGAGTGTAATAGAATGGAAAACATTACATCTCGGAAGAAAATTCGAGTAAGGTACAAAGGTGGAAGTTGTGTTGAAAGTTACCTCTTCACGACTGGCACCTCCTTTGTGCCGACGGCCACTGTCAGAGCTTTGCGCTTCCTGGGCACAACGTCCGGCAGTGGGACCAGTTCCGCCTCCTGAGAAAACTCCGGAGGATATCCCTCGATAGGAGCTAGCTCCAACTCGGGGCGGTCGGCAAGCTGAAAAGAAGAAACTATCTTAGAATTGCAAAATAGCTTAAAAGGTGAAACACATAAAAGGGTCTATTATTGAAGCTTACCGGAATACAGGGTCTTCCGCTATGTGCATGTCCAGAGACAAGTCCGGAATCTTTCCCTCAATCCGCTCCTTGATCAGCCATTTGATCTGGCTTATGTAATCCTGTGGCTTTAAAGCCTTAGGACTGATGCGGAGGGAATCATTCTTCGACGCCGTGATGGAGTGCATCAGACGGAAGCTATGGTATTGGAGAGGCTGGATCCAACGTGCGACCCAGCACTAGACTAGGTCGGATCCTTTCAAGCCCTTGTGTTTTATCAGGTATTCGATCCGCCTCTTAGCGAGGATCAGATCGTCGCTGAGAGCCGGAGGAGCCTCGTCCCAAGATGGAAGGGCCGTGGCAGCTCCGTCGATGAAAGCCGGCAAAGCAGTAGCTTTGCCGGGAGCAGGAATATCCTTATGGTAAAATAAAGTGGCCGACCATTGTTTGACCGACTCACTGGAAGAAATGCGAGGATAACTACGCTCGCGTCTAACTGAAAGGCTAATAGTGCCGGTAATGTAAGGATTACCGGCAGTGATGGAGTTTCTACGAACATGAACGTAGAAGCGGAACAAAGTGATACTCGGCCTAATGCCGAGGTATCCCTCACACAACGCTGCGTAAGAGCTCATCTCTAATATGGAGTTGGGAGGAAGATGGTGAAGCTGCACACCGTAATGATCTATCACCTCAGAAAAGAAATCCGAGGGAGGGAAAGACAAACCTCTATCGAGGTGGGTGCTGAAGTGTACCTGCTCGTTGGCGTGCGGGTTGGGGATGGTTTCGCCGAAACCACTCTGCTAGTCGCCAGCATGGAGGAGACCTTCATTCTCCACACTGCGGAGCTTCTCGTCATCGAGGAGACACGATATCCAAACCCCACGGTTACTCTCTTTCTCCGCCGCCATCGCCGCTGCTGTGAAGCCAGCCAAGCCGGATGATGAAGAAGAAGCCATTTCTCTAGTGCACCGGTGACCTTGGATGGGCGGCGCTGGGAATCTGGGAGGTAGTAGAGCTCTGTGCGCGAGGGAGAAGTGGAGGAGAAGGAACGGCAAGGGAACATGTGAAGATGGGAAAAAGAGAATCCTCACCCCTTATAACCACCTAACTGCGCGAAGATTCATGCAAATGGCACTGTGTAAACGCCACGCGTCGTGTAAGGAACTGGGAAGGACCCATGCGATGATTACATCGCCTCGATCTCTGCGTACGCATTGAAACGGCGCCTCGGTTCCGCGAATGGGGGACCCACCAATGGTCGTGCTGACAGAATGTTTGTCAGATGACGTGACTTTACCATGACCAGTGTCAGGTGACGTCAGAGACTAAGTTCCGACTTAGTTTGAATATCAAGTTGGAAAATCCGTATAATGTACTGATATGTCCGACTTATTTTGAGACCCGGATCGTTTCTTTTGTTTTGAAGTTTCAGGAACCCTTCAAGATTCTGCAAGCCGAAGATCAAGCTAGATGATGAAGAATCCGACTTTGGATCTTGGAGACTTCCGGGGGCTGCTGTTGGGGATATACTTTCCGGGTATCCTCATAGTCCTCACTGACCAGGGTGGCCCACTTCGGGTTAGAGCTTTGCTTCATGGGCGGCCCAGTCAGGGAGAAGAGGCGGAGTCCAATCCGGCTACGGGAAGGCCCAGAAGACTTACCGACTTAGGTCCATAGTGTTACTTGTAGTTCAAGATGTACTCTATAACCGACGCTCAGTCGTAGCCGGATAGATCTCTCCTGTAAACCCTAGGCCGGATATCTATATAAGCCGTCCTAGGGAGAGCCTTTAGTGCACCCTCAATAGTCTACAATCTCAACTCGCATAGGAGAACCCTTGTAACCCATATTCTGGCTCTGCCGTATTACTGGATTGCTAGCAGGAGTAGGATCCGTCAAAAGCCGGCGGATTCGAACCTGGGTAAACTTGTGTGCTCACCGTCCTGGAACACTGTACGTCTCACCCCCCCTCTCTTCCGCACGCCTCGAGGACCCCCTCATGGCGTACTTATCATCAATCCGATGACAATCTAGACGTCTTTTAGTGTTTGGGTTCCTAGAGGTTCAGAGTGACCCTATACACTAAAAGGCGTCTAGATACATTCATTTCACAAAGCTAAAACATCTTATATTTCTGAACGGAGGGAGTATAATCATATACTACTAGTCTTGGTATGTGTGATGTTATGGTAACTAGCTAAATTATTACGTCACTTTCTTTTTTCATTAATTAACTCTAAAAAGACATTTAATTCGAGACAAGTATCTACGCTTACTTATAGTTCAAGTTTGTCAAGATGCAAAATCTTAGGAAGAAGTTGAACCTCTTGTCAAAACTCTCTATGGGTTCTGATACAGAGTATATTAATTGACTCTCCGATGGGTGTCTCCAAAAGCTTTTTCTTAAAACTTTCAAAGCAACCTACAATTTACTTGTAGTTCAAATTTGACCTAATTTTGAAGAATCTACATAGAGTCATTCAAGTGGCGGAGTTAGCTAGGAATTTTGAAAACTCATAAAACATAGGAATCGTTAGTACAACATGTTGGTCCACTATATATACTAGTAAGTTGCACGTGCCTTGCACGTGAGACTTAGATAGTAAACGTATGACATATCATCACTATATACAATTATAATTGGTAAAGCACAAAAAATTGTAATTTTTATCAACATCTATAAAGTATGGGTGTATATTTGGTCCTTGTACTTTGTATGATCATGTAGAAGTCAAAGATTATTAGCTACCTAACACATGAAATTTTTGATAACACGGTCTAGAAAAAGAAGGGAGAAGATTTTAGTATGATGGAGAAGTGTGTTTTGAGGTTTGTGCATAGCATTCATTATGCCGAAGACTATCAATAGAAACTTCTAGATGCTAGAATGGAAAAGAAGATCCAACAGCTAGAAAAGCTAGGATTCACGAGTCTTGATCCAACGGTCAACATTCAAAGTTATTCGTACACTATATAGTGATTTGTAATGAAGACTATCAATAGAATCTTCAAGATGCTAGAATGAAAAAGAAGATCCAACGACTAGAAATGTTGGGATTCGCGAGTCTTGATCCAACCATCAATATTCAAAGTTGTTTGTACACTATATAGTGGTAAGATCATGTAGAAGTCACCGATTATTAGCTACTAGTAAGTTGCATGTGAGACTCAGATAGTAGACGTATGACATATCATCACTATATAAAATTATAATTGGTAAAGCACCAAAAATTATAAATTTGATCAACATCTATAAAGTATGGGTGTATATTTGGTCCTTGTACTTTGTAACATCATGTAGAAGTCAAATATTATTAGCTACCTAACACATGAAATTTTTGATAACATGGTCTAGAGAAACAAGGGATAAGATTCTAGTATGATGGATAAGTGTGTTTTGAGGTTTGTGCATATCATTCATTATGTCGAAGACTATCAATAGAATCTTCTAGATTCTAGAATGGAATAGAAGATCCAACAACTAGAAATACTGGGATTCATGAGTGTTGATCCAACGGTCAACATTCAAAGTTATTCGTACACTACATAGTGGTTTGTAATGAATACTATCAATATAATCTTCAAGATGCTAGAATGGCAAAGAAGATCCAATGACTGGAAGTGTTGGGATTCCCGACTCTTGATCCAATGGTGAATATTCAAAAAGTTGTTTATACACTATATAGTGGTAAGATCATGTAGAAGTTAACGATTGTTAGTAAGTTGCACGGGAGACTCAGATAGTAGACGTATGATATATCATCACTATATCAAATTATAATTGGTAAAGCACAAAAAATTATAAATTTGATCAATATCTATAAAGTATGGGTGTATATTTGATCCTTGTACTATGTATCATCATGTAGAAGTCAAAGATTATTAGCTACCTAACACATGAAATTTTTAATAACATGGTCTAGAGAAACAAGGGAGAAGATTGTAGTATGATGGAGAAGTGTGTTTTGAGGTTTGTGCATAGCATTCATTATGCCGAAGTCTATCAATAGAATCTTCTAGATGCTAGAATGGAAAAGAAGATCCAACGGCTAGAAATGCTGGGATTCACGAGTCTTGATCCAACGGTCAACATTCAAAATTATCCGTACACTATATAGTGGTTTGTAATGAAGACTATGAATAGAATCTTCAAGAAGCTAGAATGGAAAGATGATCCAACGACTGGAAATGTTGGGATTCACGAGTCTTGATCCAACGGTCAAGATTCAAAGTTGTTTGTACACTATATAGTGGTAAGATCATGTAAAAGTCAACGATTATTAGCTACTAGTAAGTTGCACGTGAGACTCAAATAGTAGACATATGACATATCATCACTATATACAATTATAATTGGTAAACCATAAAAAATTATAAATTTGATCAACATCTATAAAGTATGGGTGTATATTTGGTCCTCGTACTTTGTATCTTCATGTAGAGGTCAAATATTATTAGCTACCTAACACATGAAATTTGATCACATGGTCTAGAGAAACAAGGGAGAAGCTTCTAGTATGACAGAGAAGTGCGTTTTGAGGTTTGTGCATAGTATTCATTATGCCGAAGACTATCAATAGAATCTTCTAGATGCTAGAATGGAAAAGAAGATCCAACGGCTAGAAATGTAGGGATTCGCGAGTCTTGATCCAACGGTCAACATTCAAAGTTATTCATACACTATATAGTGGTAAGATAAGATACTAGTAAGTTGCATGTGCCCTGTACGTGAGGCTCAGATAATAGATGTCTGACGTATCATCACTATATAAAATTATAATAGGTAAGTGGAAAAAATATAAATTTGATCAACATCTATAAAGTATGGGTGTATATTTGGTTCTTCTACTTTGTATCATCATGTGTAGAAGTTAAAGATTATTAGCTACCTAACACTTGAAATTTTTGGTAACATGGTCTAGAGAAACGAGGGAGGAGATTATAGTATGATGGAGAAGTGTGTTTTGAGAGGTTATGCATAGTGCATTCATTGTGTTCAAGACTATCAATATAATCTTCTAGATGCTAGAATGGAAAAGAAGATCCAATGACTGGAAATGTTGGGATTCGCGAGTCTCGATCCAACAATCAATATTCAAAGTTATTCGTACAGTATATAGTGGTAAGATGTCTAAAAACATGGTTTGTAGCATTCAGATCCATACTCTTTAGACTGTCTTTATAGAAAGGAATAATCTCGTCATCACTTGAAAAATTAAGAATGATATTTCCTGATATTTGGAAACTCACATCGACGACATTGTTTACTACAAGAAGATGCACCCGTCTACCTCCGAAAAGACAATTAATTCAAGAGAAATCTATCACATTTACTTGTAGCTCAGGTTTGATCTAATTTTGTTAAATTGTTAAGATGCAAAATCTTAGCAAGAAGTTGAACTTGTTGTAAAAACTATTAGTGGTGGTTTGTGATATATTAAATCAGCCCCCAATGGTTACCTCCAAAAAACGTAAAACTTTCAATGCAACCCACAATTTACTTGTAGTTCAAAATTGACCTAATTTCAATAAATCGACATAAAATCACTTTCAAGTGGGCAAAGTTAGCTATAGGAATAAGTTTGAAAACTCATAAAACACGGGAATCATAAGTACAACATGACGGTCCAATATATATGTCTGAAAGCTTGGCTTGTGGCGTTCAGGTCCATATCCTTCGGGCTTTGTTTACGAAAACGAACAATAATCTCATCATCACTTGGAAAATTGAGAATGTTCTTTCCTGATAGTTGGAAACTCACACCAGCGGTACTGATTACTAAAAGAAGATGCATCCATCTACCTCCAAAGAGACATTTAATTGAAGAAAAATCTATCGCGCTTACTTGTAGCTCAAGTTTGAGCTAATTTTTCGTTAAATTTTCAAGATGCAAAATCTTAATTAGAAAGGAGTTAAAAACCTATTGTCAAAACTCTCGGTTGGTTTCTGATATATTAAGTGAGCCCCCAATGGGTACACCTCCAAAAGTTTTTTGTAATTCTTTAGAAGCAACCTATAATAATTTAGTTATTGTAGTTCAAGTTTGACCAAATTTCGATAAATATAGGCATGAAGTCATTCAAGTGGGGCAAAGTTAATTAGCTATATAGGGAGTTTTAAAACTCATAAAAAATGGGAATCGTAAGTAAAACACGTTGGCCCAGTTAATATATCTAAAAGCTTGGCTTGTGGCATTGAGATGTGTTTTGAGGTTTGTACATAGCATTCATTATGTTCAAGACTATCAATAGAATCTTCTAGATGCTAGAATGGAAAATAAGATCCAACGACTGGAAATGTTGGGATTCACGAGTCTTGATCCAATAGTCAATATTCAAAGTTATTCGTACACTATATAGTGGTAAGTTAAGATATCTCTATCTCTACTACTATAGTGGAGCAGTTTTGATTTGGTCCATAGCACCAATCCCGACTGTTGGGTTGTTGGATCCAATGGTTCAGAGAACCTGGATTCGTGTTGAATAATACCTAGAGCAAACTCCACCATGCATGTTCTAGAACCATCATGTCACCACCCCCAAAATTTCATAGCACAATAGGATGTATTCTCCCTACTACTATAGTGGAGCAGTTTTGAATTGGATCCATAGCACCAATCATGACTGTTGGGCTGTTAGATCCAATGGTTCAGAGCAACTGGATTCGTGTTGAATAGTACTCCTTCCGCCAAAACATAAGGCGCCAAAGGATTAGTCAAAAGTCAACATTTTTTAAGTTTGACCATGATTATACACAAAATATAAAAAATTATAATACTAAATTAATATCAATAGATTCACCATAATATATATTTTCTTAATATGTCCATTCAATATTGTAGATCGAGATATTTTTTTCTAAATAGTTGGTCATAGTTAGTAAGGTTTGACTTCTGACCAATCCTTAGGCACCTTATATTTTGGGACGGAGGGAGTACATACCTAGAGCAAACTCCACCATGTTCTAGAACCATTATGTCACAACTCCCAAAATGCATAAATTAAGTCTATTAATAATAACTATCTACACATATTGAGAATACAACCTACTATGCTTTGAAATTTTGGGGTTGGTGACATGATGGTTGTAGAACATGGTGGAGTTTGCTCTAGGTACTATTCAACACGAATCCAACGGTCAGCATTGGTGCTATATATGGATCCAATTCAAAACTGCTCCATTATAGTAGTAGATATAGATAAAAAGCACACCTTAATAAGGCCTACTATGTGGAATCCGCTAAGGTTCACCTTATACATAGTGGAAACTATAAAGTATCTTGAAGCATAATGTGCACCTCAAGCTTGTGTGTTGACCATAGAGAATAGAAAAATCATTTCCCCTCTCTCCTTATTTCATGTGATCGTTTTCAAAAGGGGTTCAAAATTTTCAAGATGCAAAAACTTAGTAGCTAGAAGTCGAACAGTCTCAACTGATATATTAATTAACCGCTCAATGGGTACCCCCTAAAGCTTTTTACATAGAACTTTCAAACCAACATGCAATTTATTGCTTGTATTTTAAATTGGACCTTTTATTTTGATACATCGACATAAAGTCATTCAACAAGTGGACGTGATCAGCTAGGAACCTTGAAAACTCATAAAACATGGGAATCGTAAGTAAAACACATTGCTCCACCTAGCTAATATGTCTAGAAGCTAAAGTTTGATTTAATTTCGTTAGCTAGGAATCCTAGTACTAAAAATTTGGGTATTACGTATAAGAAACCGTGGTCCATTTTGTGTGATAATTGGGGCAGTTGCATATTGTTTTAACCTTGGTAGGTCTCATAGGAGCGAGGTGCTTGAGAGTTAACACGGTCGGTGGAAGTACAAGTGACATCAAGGACCTCATAAAGAATGAAAATTGCATCCAAGACCATGCATTTAGCAAAAGGACCCTGGAACTGAGTAATGAAGTACTGTGTTTTGAGGTTTGCGCATACTAGAACTCATTGTGCTAAAGACTATCAGTAAAATCTTTCTAGATGCTAAAAATGGAAAAGAAGATCCAACGGTTAGCAATGTCTTGATCCAACTATTAATGTTCAAAGTTAATCTCTACACTATATGTAGTGGTATGGTATTGTAAGAGATAAGAGACAAGATAAAGATAAGATAGAAGTAATGCGAATGGCCCATCTAATGGTAGGTCTCGTAAGAGCGAGGTGCTTGAGAGTTAACACGGTCGGTGGAAGTACAAGTTACATTAAGGACCTCATAAAAAATGAAAATTGCATCCAACAAGTACATGCATTTAGCACAAGGACCCTCAAAACGAGTAATGAAGTACTACATGTTTTGAGGTTTGCGCATACTAGTTTTCATCGTGCTAAACACTATTAGTGGAATCTTTCTAGATGCTAAGAATGGAAAAGAATATCCAACAGTTAGCAATGTTTGGATTTGCCAGTCTTGATCCAACGGTCAATGTTCAAATAAGTTAATCCCTAACCTATTTAGTGGTGGTATGCATGGTATTGTAAGAGATAAGAGACAAAATAAAGGTAAGATAATAAGTACCGCGAATGGCCGATCTAATGGTAGGTCTCGTAGGAGCGAGGTGATTGAGAGTTAACACGGTCGGGTGAAGTACAAGTTACATACAGAACCTCGTAAAAAATAAAAATTGCATCCAAGTCCATGCATTTTAGCACAAGGACCCTGACACTGACAAATGAAGTACGGTGTGTTTTTAGGTTTGCGCATACTAGCGTTCATCGTGCTAAAGACTATCAATAGATTGAATCTTTCTCGATGCTAAGAATGGAAAAAAGATGCAACGATTAGCAATGTTTGGATTTGCTAGTCTTGATCCAATGATTAATATGTTCAAAGTTAATCCCTACACTATGTAGTGGCATGGTATTGTTGTTGGGTCCGCAACATAGAAAACAAAAAAATTCCTACGGTGTGAACTACACGCCAAGATCTATCTACTAGGTATAAAGCAACG
This sequence comes from Avena sativa, assembly GCA_916181665.1. Lineage (NCBI taxonomy): Eukaryota > Viridiplantae > Streptophyta > Magnoliopsida > Poales > Poaceae > Avena > Avena sativa. Next base: position 191,733,883 of record OV702287.1, read on the forward strand.
GGTGGACATACATCCAATGAGAACTTACCCTTGTAGACAACGAGCTTTGTTAACGAGTAGGAACTCGTGGTTGATGTAGTCGTACACTTGCCGATCTCAAGATCGTGATGAAGTCCAGCAGGTCCGGCTCCAGCACGTCCATCAGATCCAGCTCCAGCACCACCAAGTCCAGCACCGCAAACCAGCGGTGCATCCGTGATCGCACACACGTCCGGTACCCCGACAACCTCCGTCCCTCGCTCTAGCAAAGCAGCGGAAGCAGCAACTCCTTTCTAGATTAAGCCATCGGGAACATGTATCTCGCTAATCCGAGACCATGGGGGAATAATACTAGAGGGGGAGAGAGATCCTTCACAAGGAGGTGTGTGTGAGAAGTGAGGAGGGGGTGGCCTTTTATAGGAGGAGGGGGTGCCCCTCCTTCATGGCTGGCGCATGGAGGAGGTGACTCTTCAGCTCCTCCATTCATGTGGTGGTAACTCCCTCCACATAAATTTGCCCCTTCACATTCTCTTTTAAAGTCTCCACTTTAAATGCATTAAATTTCTCCAAATTTAATGCTCTCTCATTTAATAAAAACTCTTTTATTATTTTTATTCAGAATTTTGTTAATTACTTTAATTAACAAACATTCACATAAAACCCCCTGCAACATTTCAATATTACATGCAGAACCAATTTCAGCAATTTCACCCGAAACAGTTTCGGTGTCTATTGAAATAATTCCAGCGCTTTCTTAAATCTTTACCTGAAACATATTTGCTCCAAATGGTGTCGGTATCCCTTAAGTGTGTCACCCTACGGTTCGCGAATAATGCAGACATGATCGAGACCCCTCTCAGATCAATAATCAGAAGCGGGACCTGGAGATCCATACTGACTCCTACACATTCAACGATGACTTCTGTGATCATGAGAACCTTTAACGCTAGTAACTAAATCCCTTTGTCCCGTGATATATTACATGTCCGAGATTCGATCATCGGTATCTCCATACCTAGTTTGATCTCATTACCGACATGCACTCTTTTCTCGTTCCCGTGATATAACATTCTAGTGATCACATCACTTGCTTGCAAGCTATTTCAATGTGATATCACCGAGAGGGCCCAAAGTATATCTATCCATCATCGGGATGGACAAATCCCACTCTTGATCCATGAGCCTCAACATAACACCTTCGAAGCACTGAACCCACCTTTATAGTCACCCTGTTACGGTGTGACGTTTGATGTCATCAAGATACTCTTCCGGTGATAGCAATTAACATGATCTCATGGTCTAAGGACTAAGATTACTTCGTATGATGTTATAGCAATATAAACATAATGACTTGATCGTAATTCTATACTTCGGATGAATGTTCATCACATCATTCCACCAATGTTGTGACCTCGTTATTAACAACATCCAATGTCCATGATCAGGAAACCTTGATCATCTTGTTAATCAACGAGCTAGTCTATACGAGAGGCATGACTAGGAACCTTTTTTGTTTATTAAACACACATGTATTGATGTTTCCGAATCAATACAATTCTAGCATGTAAAATAAACATTTATCATAAACATGGAATAAGATAATAACCACTTTATTATTGCCTCTCGGGCATATTCCCTTCAGTCTCCCACTTGCACTAGAGTCAAAAATCTAGTTTGAAAAACTTTGCGTATTGAACACCTATGGCTTTCTGGTGTTGCATATACGCAATTGCTAGTGGTTAACATAATCTCTGGATCTGACAGTTTCAGGTCCTTGTGTATTTGCATGTCTTTGCGTCTCTACGCATCACTCATTCTCAAATGAGATGGCATTGTATAAATTTGGTCCTTTGGTGAGACCTTCGGTTTCGTTCGGGTTTAAAATATGTTGATATTATTGTCACACAATATATCTTCATAGTATTAGCCCACTTTGAACCACACCTAGTTTGATAACAAACTACTTAACACAAATGCCCTCCTTTGCTGCTACTATAGCAGTTATATACTTAGCCTTTTGTTGTAGTATCCGTCACAATATCTCAACTTTGGAACTCATCCAAATCCATCATGGAACATCCTTTCCATTATATTGTGCCACCCATAGTCTAAATTGAGATAAATTTAATTTGTATCTTGTGACAAAACTAGTATCAATGTAACACTTTACAATGAACTACCTTTAACTATTTTTCACTTATACATGATATATTCTTACTTCTTCCAAAGCTCGTAAGAATATCTTTACTATTGTCCAATGATCATCTTATGAATCATTCTGGTATATGATCATAACATTTAGAGCATAGGACATTCGGGATATATACATATCATGGTATAATGGATCAAAATCTTCATGTGATTTCACTCACCAAGTGTTGAAACACTTGAATTTTGATACAATCCTTTCCATGCAGCAAGAACCTTTCTTGTTGTTTCCATATTGAACCCTTTCAATACCTCATATATGTATGTCTGGCGCAACCATATTTGCGCCTTAATCTATCCATATAGATATTGATGCCAAATATTCCGGGTTTTCCCAAGTCTTTCATCGAAATCTTATTTTAATGAAATTCTTAACTTGTGTCAATACAAGATACATCATTTCCAATCAACAATATGTCCTCTACATAATGTATTAGAAATATGTCTCAGCGCTCCCACTTAATTTCTTGCAAATGCAAGCATCTTCATCATCTCCGATGAATTTAAACTCTTTTAATAGTTTCATCATGGTGAAGATTCCAACTCCGCTATGCTTACTTCAACTATTGAAGTTTACATGCCCTTTTAGCACCGTTTCAATTAACAAAACCCTTCGGACCATGTCATGTACATGTCCTAGGTTACCGTTATATTAGAAGAACCTTGTTTTGTTCATTCAACTACCATATACCAAATTATATGTAGTGGTTGCTACATTAATCCGTCAAGACTATATATCGCTATGAAAGATCAAATCTTGTCATAGTCAACTCCTTGAACATTGTCGTAAACTTCTTTCCGACATGTCGAATATTTCATAGATGTTAAACATCCATGTCTTATTTCTTTATAGATCCAAACACGACCGATAGGCTTCACGCCTTTCCGGAGGGTCTTCCAAGTTCAGAAACTTGTTTTCTCATGTATGGATACTATCACGGATTCTATGACTTCTAGTAATTTTATGGAGTCAGGGCCCATCATCGCTTCTTTGCATGTAGTTGGTTCATCATTGTCAAAACAATAACGACTTGCTTATCAAACCTTACTATTTGATTCTTACCGACCCACACGGTTCAATAGGAACTCTAATCTCCGAGATCACACCTTTTGTAATCACGAGAGCCATGAGCATTATGGCCGCCACCGGGACACTTTCCGGCACTGCGCTACTTAGCACATATAGATAAGGTTCAACAACGTTATCAAAGTTCTATTGTCCTCGCACTTAACTTTTCATGAAAAGTTCCTTCTCAAGAAACTTGACGTTCCAAGCGACAAACTCTTTTGTCCTCGGTGTTATGGAGAAATTCCCAACAAATTGTTTGGGATAACCTACAAAGACGTGCTTATCCGACTTTGGTTGTAAACATTTTACTTATGCATAACATACCAAAATTTAAGAAAAGACAGTTCGGGTTTTATCCCAAACCATAACTCATATGGTGTCATTTCAATGGATCACGATGGTGCTCTTTTCAGTGTAAAAGCGGTAGTCTCTAATGCTTCAATCCTTAAAACATAATGGCAGTTTTATAAATGACACCCTTGATCTTACCATGTCAAACATGGTTTGATTTTATCTCTCGAATATGCCATACTCCTATGGTTTATTTGGAAACACAAATCATGGAAGAATTCCTCAAGTCTTAGGTGTTTTTGCTAAACATGTAACTCAAATATCTTCCTTTATGATCGAATCATAAACTCTTTATTTTCTTGTTACAATGATTTTTCACTTCATCTTGAAGGTCTTTGAACAACTTTCAAATGTTTCACACTTCTTCCTTATTAAGTAAATATACAGATATATTCACTCAAATTCTTGAAGAAAGCATATGAAGCAAAAAGATCCATCGCATATGGCTACACATAATGGACTTATGCACATCAGCATGCACAATTTCCAATAAGCTAGTCATCCGTTCCGCTTTGTCCTATGAACGGAGTTTCAGTTATCTCGAGGAAAGTCTCACATGCGTCAATTGATCAAAATCAAGGAATCCAAAATTCCATCAACATGGAGTTTCTTCATGTTTTCTTTCAAATATAATTCAAACAGCGATGTCACTTCATAAGTGATCTTTCAATCAGTTGTCTTGCGACATTTTAGCAATAATGTTTATGGATGTGATTTCTCCCACTAGACTTGTAAAAGTTCATCCATCCTTTATGGAATACGGTAATTATTTGAACAGCCATTGTTCTCATAATACCGGAACAAAATAACAATTATTTAAACAAATCTTGAAGGCTTGGTTTGATGACAACCAAAAACACAATAACACTTTATTTGTTTTCGATGAACATCATCACTCATTCTCTTGCTGGTTACATAGGCCATTGTAGTTCATGAATTGCGTTGTCCTGTATGACACTTCATACCAACCAATTCGGTATCCAATACCGGTATCCAATACCTCATAACCACATTGTTTAACAAGCAAGGAATATAGCCATAACATGTATATCTTCTATATACCCAAGTTGGACATCTCCAACCTTTTATTTTCTGCCAAATATTTTATAGATTCTCTTTCAGCAATTCCTTTTTCTTTTAAAAGAATCTATCAACATCAATAGTGGTGTCATCAACATGACACATGGTACAAAGCATATATAGTCAACTACTAATACCTTTGGACTTGCACTTTGAAGTGGATCACCATCATCAAATGTTTGGCGTTCTTTTAAAAAAAATCCATTCTTTAGTAATCTATTAGTGTATTAAACATTTTACTTACATCTTCTATTCATCCTTATCATGACAACTTTCATGATCAAGCTACTATAGCTTATAAGGAAGAATCACGAGTATAATATCAGTTCCCAAAACCTTTTGGTAGATTCGGATGCCTAGCATCTCCATCCTTCACAAATTCTCATACAATATGAGAACATGTATTTTGCTAAATTATACTCTATCATAATGCAACCAAAAAACATTGTTTCAGATATCACAATATCCTTCACACATGATGGTTTCTGAAACAATTTTCAGCTCCAATATAATCTTGATATTAAAACAACTTTTGAAGATCAATAATCATGGAGGCAAACATGATACTTTAGATACTAACATTGGAATTCTTACTCTTGATTTAATATTACTTATTAAACTTCATGGAGTAAATAGAGTTTGCTGAAAGTTTGCAATAGGACTTATAAACTTTAAATTGACATTCAAAACAATATGATACCAGTTCGTAAAGTAAATATCCATAATTCTATAGTTCTATTATCTCAAATAAAAACTAAGCATAAGGTAGTGAACGAATGCCAATGACTACAACAAATTATGCAAATTCACTTCGATTTAGTTTATGACAAATTGAGTTCGACTAATCCAAATTAGAAATGAACTCCCACTCAAAATCGACATCCCTCGTGTCTTTTTGGTGATTACATGAACCAAATCCACTACACCAAGTCCGATCATCACGTGAGTCGGTGTAGCTTCAAAGGCGAGCATCAATATGGTCATCACATCAACTATATGACTCATGCTTAACCTTTCGGTCCGTGTTCCGAGGCCATGTCTGTACATGCTAGGCTCGCCAAGTAAGAACCTTAGTATTCGCGTGTGTAAGACTGTCTTACACCCGTTGCATGAAAGCGTAGAGTTGAGAACACCCGATCATCACGTGATGTCTCGAAACACGATCCATAGAATAGTGCATACTTAAGGAAGAACACATTTATCTTGATATTTAAAAGAGGGATCATCTTACAATGCTACAGAAAGCGCCAAACTAGCAGTATAAGATGCTAACATCTAATGTGTAAAGTGAGATGATATGGTCCATGCATTTGATCTCTATCACTTGCATCGTGGTATGATCTCTATCATTCCTTTGTGTGTAAGGCCAAGGTCTATGGAACTTACACATTGAGTGTGTTGTAAGAGTATTTATCATACATCTACTTACAACAATACCATATCAAAACACTAGCCTAGCAACGATCTAAACTAGACGCCTCTAATTTATCAATTGCAAGTTTTACATGGCTTAGGGCTTTCGGAGATAGAACCTGTCTAACCTACGAACATGAACCACAACGAGGATAACCAAGTTATTAGCAACTCGTTGTAAATCAGATATTGACTATAGTAGGAGAGACAGACACCCGCCAGCCACTTATGCAAAACAAGTTGCATGTCAGTCGTGGAACCGGTCTCATGTACGATGACATGTAAGGTTGGTCCGGGCCGCTTCATCCCACTATGCCACCAATATCCAAAATACATGAAAGAAGCAATAACATGATCATCATCGCCCACATATAAACATATGTGTACTACCCGTGCAAAGCACCTATGCATAGATCAGGCTCTGATACCACTGTTGGGTCCGCAGCATAGAAAATAAAAAAATTTCTACGGTGTGAACTACAGGCCAAGATCTATCTACTAGGTACAAAGCAACGGGTGGACATACATCCAACGAGAACTTACCCTCGTAGACAACAAGCATTGTTAACGAGTAGCAACTCGTGGTTGATGTAGTCGTACACTTGCCGATCTCAAGATCGTGATGAAGTCCAGCAGGTCTGGCTCCAGCACGTCCATCAGATCCAGCTCCAGCACCACCAAGTCCAGCACCACAAAGCAGCGGTGCATCCGTGATCGCACACACGTCCGGTACCCCGACAACCTCCGTCCCTCGCTCTAGCAAATCAGCGGAAGCAGCAACTCCTTTCTAGATAAAGCCACCGGGAACATGTATCTCGCTAATCCGAGACCATGGGGGAATAATACTAGAGGGGGAGAGAGATCCTTCACAAGGAGGTGTGTGTGAGAAGTGAGGAGGGGTGGCCTTTTATAGGAGGAGGGGGTGCCCCTCCTTCATGGCCGGCGCATGGAGGAGGTGACTCTTCACCTCCTCCATTCATGTGGTGGTAACTCCCTCCACATAAATTTGCCCCTTCACATTCTCTTTTAAAGTCTCCACTTTAAATGCATTAAATTTCTCCAAATTTAATGCTCTCTCATTTAATAAAAACTCTTTTATTATTTTTATTCAGAATTTTGTTAATTACTTTAATTAACAAACATTCACATAAAACCCCCTGCAACATTTCAATATTACATGTAGAACCAATTTCAGCAATTTCACCCGAAACAGTTCCGGTGTCTATTGAAATAATTCCAGCGCTTTCTTAAATCTTTATCTGAAACATATTTGCTCCAAATGGTGTCGGTATCCCTTAAGTGTGTCACCCGACGGTTCGCGAATAATGCAGACATGATCGAGACCCCTCTCAGATCAATAATCAGAAGCGGGACATGGATCCATACTGACTCCTACACATTCAACGATGACTTCTGTGATCGTGAGAACCTTTAACGCTAGTAACTAAATCCCTTTGTCCCATGATATATTACATGTCCAAGATTCGATCATCGGTATCTCCATACCTAGTTTGATCTCGTTACCGACATGCACTCTTTTCTTGTTCCCGTGATATAACATTCTAGTGATCACATCACTTGCTTGCAAGCTATTTCAATGTGATATCACCGAGAGGGCCCATAGTATATCTATCCGTCATCGGGATGGAAAAATCCCACTCTTGATCCATGAGCCTCAACATAACACCTTCGTAGCACTGAACCCACCTTTATAGTCACCCTGTTACTTGTGACGTTTGATGTTATCAAGATACTCTTCCGGTGATAGCAATTAACATGATCTCATGGTCTAAGGACTAAGATTACTTCTATGATGTTATAGCAATATAAACATAATGACTTGATCGTAATGCTGTACTTCGGATGAATGTTCATCACATCATTCCATCAATGTTGTGACCTTGTTATTAACAACATCCAATGTCCATGATCAGGAAACCTTGATCATCTTGTTAATCAATGAGCTAGTCTATACGAGAGGCATGACTAGGAACCTTTTTTGTTTATTAAACACACATGTATTGATGTTTCCGAATCAATACAATTCTAGCATGTAAAATAAACATTTATCATAAACATAGAATAAGATAATAACCACTTTATTATTGCCTCTCAGGCATATTCCCTTCAATTGTAAGAGATAAGAGACAAGATAAAAGATAAGATACAAAGTAATGTGAATGGCTGATATAATGGTAGGTCTCGTAAGAGCCAGGTGCTTGAGAGTTAACACGGTGGGTAGAATTACAATTTACATCAAGGACCCCATAATAAATGAAAATTGCATCCAAGTCCATGCATTTATCACAAGGACCATGAAACTGAGTAATGAAGTACTATGTGTTTTGAGGTTTGCGCATACTAGTGTTCATCATGATAAAGACTATCAATAGAATCTTTATAGATGCTAAGAATGGAAAATAAGATCCAATGCTTAGCAATGTTTGGATTTGCCAGTCTTGAGATCCAACGGTCAATGTTCAAAATAAGTTAATCCCCACAGTATGTAGTGGTGGTATATAAGGTATTGTAAGAGATAAGAGACAAGATAAAGACAAGATAAGAAGTACTGTGAATGGCCGATCTAATGGTAGGTCTCGTAAGAGCGAGGTGCTCGAGCGGTCGGTGGAAGTACAAGTTACATCAAGGACCTCATAAAAAATAAAAATTACATCCAAGTCCGTGCATTTGGCACAAGGACCCTAAAACCGAGTAATAATGAAGTACTGTGTGTTTTGAGGTTTGCGCATACTAGTGTTCATCGTTCTAAAGACTATTAGTAGAATATTTCTAGATGCTAAGAATGGAAAAGAATATCCAACGATCTTCAATGTTTGGATTTGCCAGTCTTGATTGAATGATCAATGTTCAAAGTTAATCGGTTAGCAAAGTTTGATGTAATTTCATGAAACGCTGGGCAAAGTTTGACATAATTTCATTAAATAGTTAGGATGCAAAATCTTAGCAAGAAGGTGAACCTGTCATCAAAATTCTCGGTTGTTTCTGATATATATTAATTGACCCTCCCCCTGATGGGTACCACCAAGAGCTTTTTCGTAGAACTTTCAAAGCAACCTACAATTTACTTGTAGTAGTTCAAATTTGACCTAATTTTGATAAATAGACATAAGGTCATTCAAGTGGGCGAAGTTAGGTAGCGAGTTTGAGAATTCATAAAACACAAGAAATCATAAGTACAATATGTTGGTCCACTATATATATATACATATGTGAAAACTTGGCTTCTCGCATTTAGATCGATATTCTTTGAACTTCCTTTACGAGAGAGAATAATCTTGACATAACTCAGAAAATTGAGAATGGTCTTTCCTAATAGTTGGAAACTCACACCTACGACATTGTTTACTACAAGAACATGTACCCATCTACCTCCAAAAAGACATTTAGTTCAAGAGAAATCTATCGCGCTTACATGTAGCTCAGTTCTGACTTAATTTTGTTACATTGTCAACATGCAAAATCTTAGAAAGAAGTTGAACCTATCATCAAAGCTCATGGTGGTTTCTGATATATTAATTCACCCCTCCCCCGAAGGGTACCTCCAAAAGCTTTTTCATGAAACTTTCAAAGCAACCTACAATTTACTTATAGTTTAATTTCGACCTAATATAATTTCGATAAATCGGGAAAAAGTCATTCAAGTTGGCATAGTAAGATAGGAAGTTTGAAAGCACATAAAACACGGGTATCGTTAGTACAACATGTTATTCCACTATATATGTCTGGAAACCTGGATTGTGGCATTTAGATCCATATTCTTCGGACTTTCTTTACGAAAAAAAAACCTCGCTTGTCATCTCTCGGAAAATTGAGAATTGAATGTTCTTTCCTGATATTTCGAAACTCACACCGACGACATTGTTTACTGAATATTGATTTTTTTTTCAATGAGTATACTATTTAATACTGTATATAGTTGGTCAAACTTTGTAACGTTTGACTTTGACTAAACCTAATATGCTAAGTAATACTCCCTCCGCTTAGAAATATAAGACGTTTTAGCTTTGTGAATCGAATGTATCTAGACGTATTTTAGTGTATGGGTTCGTAGAGATTTAGAGTGAACCTATACACTAAAAGGCGTCTAGATACATTAATTTCACAAAGCTAAAATGTGTTATATTTCTGAATTGAGGGAGTATTAAATAAATGGAGTATAGGATAAGATTACGAAAATAGCATTTTTTTTAGAACCCTCACAAGCTTTTTCTTAGCATCGTAGATCTGAATATTACATTGACACTGATGATTAACCAAACTGCAAATAGAGCAAACCCAAACACATATGGAGTAGTAGTAGTACAACATAACGACCTCTAGGGGGACTCCGCGGTCTTCTCAGGCGACTTGGCAGCATCCTCCGCGGGCAACTTGGCTGCGTCCTCCGTGGTACCATCGGCAAGCAGGGACTCGCGGATCTTGGGCAGCACTCCACTGTGCATGATGGTAACACCGGCCAGTAGCTTGCTGAGTTCCTCGTCGCGCATGACGCCAAGCATCATGTGCCTCGGGATGATGTGGATCTTCTTGCTGTCCTTCGTGGCTTGCCCGACGAGCTCCAGCACTTCGGTGTTGAGGTACACGAGAACGGATGCGAGGTAGACGGGAGCCCCGAAGCCTATGCGCTGGGAGTACCGACCCTCCTTGAGGTAGTGTCCAATCCGGCCGACAGGGAAATGAAGCCCGACCTTGACGGACCTCGACACCTGCTTCTTCCTGCGGCTCCCTAGTGCGAGACTACGACTTGGAGTGGCCAGAGTAGGATTCAGAAGCCGGCGACATGTCTTCCTTTTCTCCACGGCCATTGTCGCCGCCACCTGGGTCTTCTTCTTCTTCCCACGGGGAGCTCCGGTCTTCGGAGCCATAACTGCAAAGTATTAAGAGGAAGAAAGGTTAATTGTCGAGGGACGGTGAAGGTGCCCAGGTCCCTTGTATTGAAACTTTAACAGCGCCATCTTTACTGATTTACAAGTATGCATTTTAAATACTACTAAAAGGCTGTGTGCATGTTTCCATATTTTCTTTCACTTTTTTGAAACATGGTCAGATGTGTCAGCATGAAAATTCATACAAAGAAGTTGTATCTTTCAAAACAATAGTCGGTTTTCAGTATGACTGCGTGGGTATAATAATTAGTACTATATGAATTTTTGACAAATTTACAAGCAATCTATCACGCAGTTGTAGTTCAAAATTTACCTACTTTGATTTTATTGACAAAATGTCATTTAATTATGCGAAATTAGCTAGAAGGCTTGAAAATTCATGAAACTTGTTAACCATAAAACATACTGTATTTTGTGTGAAATTTAGTGTGTTGTGGCATTCAGAGCCATACTATTTGCCTTTTCATAAAAAAATGTGGCACTTCTAAAATAATTTAACAAAATTCTGTACATAAAAGTTGAAAAGTCCAATTAACAACATTAGTATGCCATACCAAGATGCACCCCGTCTATCCTAAATGGACAGGACCTTTGTCATTATTTAACTTGAAACACAAGTATGTTAACACATCGCTAGTCATATTGTGAAGAAGTATTTTTAAACCTTGTCAAAATTCATGTTTATCATTTACGGCAGAGGACACCATACATAAGTTTTTAACATTTTTTATTGTTTTCTTTACTTTTCTTTAATTGATCCCAATAAATGGGATTCGTGATGCAAATATGACCTTGACATTGGTAACTTGGCTTAATATGTGAACAATGTTCATACATGGTTATGACCATATTGTGTAGCAAGTTTTTTGAAAGTTCTCCAAATCCATGTTTGTAGTTTTCGTCCAAACAAGAAAAAATATAAGAGGACACCATTTAAGTTTCAACTATGTATCACTACGACCCCCCTCCAGCAAAAAAACTATGTATCAGTACACACATTGAAATATGTATTTTCATATAGTACTAACATACGGTGGAAATTATCTATATTTTGCTAGAATATAGTGAGTGCACTCTAAGCCAAATTATCCGGACATACTTAATTACTAAAAACAAATCCTATCACTTGGAAATTAAAAAGAATTTTCCTAAAAGTTCTGAACTCTCATTGACAACATTATTTACCAAAGCCAAGATGCTTCCTAGAACGAGATATAGTACACTGCCCGCCTCTTCTCTAGACGCCATTTAATTTTGCACTCGGGCATGCTTCTTCGGGGGAGGGGGAGTGACCTCCTCGTCGTCGTCCTTGGCCTCCTCCCCATCATCGTCCTCGGCCTCCTCCCTGTCGTCGTCTTCGGCCTCCTCCTCAAGGTCGACCTCAGACTCCTCCTCTTCCTCAGTCTCATCTTCCCTCTTATCAGAGTCACTCGGCGTTGCTGGTGGCGCCCCTTCGAAAAAGCACTGACAGTGTCTATCTTCTTCATCAGAGGAGTCAGACAGTTGCAAAATCCATGGCCCGTCGACTGAGTCTGGGCTTCTAGTTGGAGTTTCGGGGCCTTTCCCATTTTTTAGGTCAATCGACGTGTTCTGGAGAAAGTTATCATACGACATTTTGGAAGGAAATAGATAGAGAGATCAAGTTCTAAGCAACGGTGGGTTGGGTGTTTTGGGTGAAAGTTGGGGTGCGTACTGTTGCAATTTATAATGTCTATTTATAGTCGTTCTTGTGTTAATACCCTAAAAACTATCCCAAATATCATAAATAGATTGCACCAGAATCATCCCGTCAACAAAAAAAGGATTATACCATACTTGTCGGTTCTTGATTTTTCTCGGCCTAGAGAATTCAGGAGGCGCCCACTTTATCCCAAAATGAAGAGAATCATGCAGATCGTGCTGAATTACTTGGTGTCTCTTACTTCCTCTATTAAAAATTAAGTGTCTATTGTAGTACGTACTTATCTAGCTACAGTACTACTAGTATACGTATACTCTTCACAAAGTTGCGTCACCGAACTTGATTAATGGTGATATGGTATGGGCCTCATATTTTTCTACACCGCTGCATCCCAGACTAGAAGTATAATCATTGCATGAAAGCTTACATGGGAAGAAAGGAGAAATGGAGAGGATAGTGGATGGATGGTGAGAGGGGGCGAAGGAGAGAGAAAATCTACTAGTAGTATGTGTACCAGTACCGCGTGTCACGAACCATCGTAATATGTACTAACTTTTAGCCGAAGTAAGATAAGAACCATGATCAACTACCGTATGTGTGAAACCATTGGCTTGTGGCATTCCGAACCATAATATTTGGACTTTTTTCACAAAAAACATCACCGTCCTCACTGGGAAAATTGAATTTCTTTTTTTCCTAATTGTTGGAAACTCCCACATGCAACAATGCTTACTATGCCAAGATGCACCCATCTACCAAACTATCGTGGGAACTCTATCAAATTGTAAACTATGATTTCAATATAGCCTTGATGACCTTGGTCGTTCGGGTTGAACTAAACCCGATAATGTCCATACACATGGTAGGACAATATTGTGAAGCTATTTTTCCAAAACTTATCTAATCCCATGATTACAGTTTTCGTGGCACGTGGTGCACAAGACATGATAGGACATCATGAGTAAAACTTTTTTTCCCGTTTATTCAATGTGACCAATGTTCAAAACAGGTTCAAATTTGCCTTCCCTCCCGATGTTTGGCCGACCTTTTGAATAACCTTCCCTCCTGATGTTTGGGAAGCAAGTGAAAATTTCAAAAACCGGAAAACTTTGAATTTTTGTGCCGCCAAGGACCAAAGTGGTTTCCTTCCTATGTACTCCTCTTCCCTACTCCACACCAACACGCGGCTGCTGAACATGCCAGAGACACAGAGCCGCTGTACCAAGGCACACGTGCGCAGCACCACACTGTGGATGAGGGGAGAGATATCAGCCGGACCGGTGCGTGAGGGGAAAGGGAAGGAGAGATGGAGCATAGGGAAGGAGAGAGAAAACACACGATTTGTTTTGCGTGCATAGGTGATGTCTGCAAGAGCACATGTCGTTTGTAGCTAGTTTCGAAGTTCAGATTTCGATCCCACAGGGAGCCCGAAGGTAAGTGTTTATTGGTGAAGTCTCTGTCACACCCGAAGTTGTCACAGGTCTTCGAGTGAATTGACTGCAAGTGTTGAAATAAGAATGGGATTTTGATTAAATGCGATACATTTAAATAGAACCAAAATGTAAACTTCAGAAATATAATGCCTAAAAGTAAAGAATGACTTTGCTTGTTTGTTGTTTCCTGCAGATGGCGAAAGAAGGCGCGGGGAGACTTAGTTCATGGTGATAGTGAATGTGTTAGGTGGATGAGTGGTAAATGTAACAATTATAATCTTATAGATATATGTGTAGGTGAGCAACCCATAATTAGCCGGAACTCCTCTTGGTAGATTTCATCCCAACTTCGATAATCCTACTAGCCTGCTACCAAAACCATGGTCAGACACTAGACAATTAGGACCCTTCAGGTCGCTTAGCGATTAAGATCCTTGGATCGAACTAATGCAATAGGCAAAGTGGTTACTCGTTATTATCGAGTCAACTAGCTTTCCATTGATATCCCCGTGTCACATGGGGGTCGCCGGTCCACTAGCGTACAAGATCTCATCTATGTAGAACAAGGTATCATGTTGTCTGGGCCCTTAATTGGACAACAAGCATTAAGCATCCCACATATAGTCAAGCACACATAATATAGTAATTAGAATCCATCACAAACTAATGGAAAATATATGAAGGCACATCACATCTCACCAATCCCCTACATCTCCCACGCCCAAGGGAATTACTCACACATGAGAGAAGAACGGATCATCAATATAATCGAATAAAGGGAATTCGTCTTGGTATTACCGTGGAGATCCACAATAAGAATAGAAAAATATCCAACACGATTCAATATGGGAATAAACAATCTCAAACCCTAGTCTTGCAAGGTGGAGATCCCTCTCTCTCTCAATTACAAGTAGTAGCTATGGGGGTGTATTGGCTAGGAGGTCGAAGATCGTGGAGCGAGATGAAGAACGTCTTCTCCTTCTTCTCTGGATCTCTTCTTTCTCCCTTCTGGATGGTGTGGCGGCTGCTATGTTGTGTTTTCGTCCCCCGTCCCTTCATGGAAGTTGTCCCTTTTGACAAGACAGAGGCGGCAGCAACTATACAGCGCAAACTATATGATCGGAAAATTTATTCCCGCCGTATAGTTGGTCGTTAAGCCCTCTATGATCTCCCTCGCGTGATTCCAAAGTGGGACTTTCTTGTTTTCTCCAGAATATTGTATTTCTCTAGTTGAATCCTTCTATTGACGTTCAGAACCTGAAACACACATTAAAATCCAAGTTTTCTTTGCTACCGAAGTATTAGCCTTAGGTAAAGCAAGAAAACGATCAAATCCGGGAGAAAACCATCAATAAAAGCCATCAAAAATGTGTCGAATCTCACAACTATCAACTCCCCCAAGCTTAGATGTTGCTCGCCCTCAAGTGACATGGAAATAAGTAAGAATAGCAGAGATTCGAGACTGAAAATAAAGGAACTCACAAGTTTGAATTGCTATCAAATTCTTTTCTTCACAATTCCCGCAATCTTAAATATGATCATACAAGTATTCACAAGATTGCACTGAGTCCACTTCCTAACCATGTATATCTTGTTAACAAATAAATCATATGCTCGAAAAAGTGTCGAAAGTTTAGCTAAAAAGGTGAGACAAATTATTTTGGTGCCTCTCTTTGTTGAGAGATGAAAAGCTTTTTGTTCTTGTTCATTTAACCAATTAAGAGTACTCAAGTTGGCATCAAAATATTTAATTTCAGAACAGCTCATCTACTCCCATGTCAAAATTTCAAGACTCTTGAAGCACCTTTTTCTTTCTCTTGTCTTTCAAAAACTTCAGCTCTTTCATAGAGAAATCATGCCACTATTTTTAACATGTTAATTGGGGTTGTGTTGTGCACTCGTGACCATGCCAATAAATAATGTTAAACAATAATGGGTCAGAGGAGTACTACAACTTCACTTGGAACGTGAAACCATGAGGAGACTAAAACTTTTACACGTCATAGCATTGCTGCTACAGACGTGTACATAACTCAATAGCCGAAATCAAGTGGTTTACCACATTTAGATTGTTCGTTGGTCACCGGAGTTAATAGTTCCCCATGGAGCATGATAGAGTTGTAATGACACGCGTAAAGCAATATCATACGGTCATTATTAGAAAAAGTAGTGGCATAATTTCTACTACATCGAAGCATCCATTTAATCAAACAATTTCAATCAAGGGTACTATCGAGTCTATTTATATTAAGCTCAAATGGGATGGATTAGTTCTAAAATCAAATTCTTTGAGCTAAGCATGGACTCAAGTCATCTTTCAGATGCTTTTTCTTGTTGTAGAAATATAGGAAGTATTTTAACCAAGTTCATTGCTCATTGTTTCAAATCTAAAAGGAGACACTAGCAAAGTAATATAATTTGTTGGATAACAAGCTAAGTGGGTAGTGACTCCAGTGCAAGCAAGTAAATAATTGTAGGATCAATTTAAGGTTGCAGAGAGTGTGATGAAAGGAATGTGATACCTCCTCTTGCTTGCTTCGTTCTTGTATTTGAGTCGAACCTCTCCTATATTTCCATATTGCCAAATCACCTGAAATTAAGTAATCTCCGAGAGAAACAAAGAAACAAACTTGCAAATAAAATTACAAACTTTTTTTATTTTTGGTTTAGTAATGCAAAACTGAAAATAAACATGCAATTTTTGAACAAATAAATCAAAAGAAGAAAATAAAAATATGAATGCAAAGTTTGGAGGTTTTCAAACCTCCCCCAAGCTTAGGCTATTGTCAGGCTCAGTTGTTGCCGTCATTTGGCGGCTGGTGCGGGTACTGCTGGTAGAAGTCGGGGAACCGGATCATGAAGTGACTCAAGTTGTGAGTCAAAGTGTTCACATCTTCATTCACATCCTAAAGAGTGTGGTCGTTCTCCCCAACACGTTGGTTGAGCTGCTCAAACGCCTGATAGGGGACGTAGCCGTACCCCTACTAACATGGGTATACCCTATAGGTACTCGAGCTTGGTATATACGGCCTGAATACAGCGGGAGCCCACGGTGTCGCCAAGGCCCAAACAGAGGACTCGAGTAACTTAAGGACTCTCGATTGCTCGAAGAACAAGAAGAAGCTAAAGATACAAAGTTCAAAGGGGAAAACCCTAACCTGTAACCGACTCGACCTGTCACCCGAGACCTAGGCTATCTATATAAAGGCTAGGAGGGGCGGCGAGGAGGACACATGCAACCCTAGTTTCCACAACCCTCGCCAGATTGCATCTGCGCACCATTGTAATCCTCGATTCCTTTGATAATTCCACGAGCAGACAAGCAGGTGTAGGGACCTCTACGAGGCCTGAACCTGGGTAAATCTTCGAGTCCCCTGTGTGCTTGTTTGCTAGCAGATAGATGTCTCCAGCGCTCCCTCCTTCTCCAAAACCCAAGTCCATAACAATGGGCATTGATGAGTTAAACCCTCGTTAATTGGCGCCGTCTGTGGGAATTGGGAGTGCTAATGTTGCGGCTTCTTCGGCCCCAGCAACCGCGATCTAAAACTCCGCAACAGCGGAGATTCGCCAGCTCTTCGGCGCGTTCGACTTCACCGTCCACACGCCAGCCACTCGCCCCGCCTCCGAATCCGTAGGCGACAGAATTAGCCTGTCGATCGGGAGCTTCCGCTTCCAAGTTGGTCAGATGGGCACGCTTCGCATGCCTGACCAGCCGACGGTACCATCGATTGCTCCAACATCATGGTTTCCTCCGCCGATCGGCACCCTCAGTGAACTCAACACCCCGACAACAGTCGAGAATACGGTCAGCGACAGCAATCGCGAATCCGATCTGAGCGATCTGGCAACTAAAGATGGAGCCTACGGTTCCGGATCTGAAAGTTGCGGGAGCAGCAGCTTCCCCAACCACTTCATGTGCGCCGTCATCAACACAGGCGACACCTCCGCCAATCGCGACAACACGGGCAACGACGGTCACGGGGCTGACCCGCCAAACGGCGGCATACCCAACGACGGACCACCGCCAAACGGCGGACCATCGCCAATCGGGGCCCCCGTCAACAATGGGGGAGCAGTCGAGCCTCCAACCATAATAAACGAGCAGACTGGCGAACGCGTCGTGATCAGGCTCAATGAACTCGAGTGGGCTCGCTGCCGCGAGGCCCTACGGGGTAATCCTCTACCCTTTGGCTCTCCGCAAGAGCTGCTAATGGGCTATCATTGGATCTTGAAGGAAGAATTCAAGCATTAGGTGCAAACAATTGCGCAACTCGAGGCACGCAAAAAGGCGGCAGATGAGTCGAGCCGTCGACGTGCTGGGCCCTCCTCCCATGGAGGATCCTCCTCCAAGTGCAATGAGTACATCGCCAACAAGAGATGATCTCCACTCACCCACCTCACTGAACAAGAACGTGTAGAAGCCGCCAAAGTCCTCGACTTCGGCTCCATGATGGTGGATACATGTGGCAATGTGCTCCCGAAAACGCCGCAAGACACGGTAACGGCGGCCACCATGTACCTCCTCAACAACCAGCTGCCAGCTAGAGATCCTCGAGCTGCCATGCACCAATCTATGATTGCAGGCCTGGGATTAATCCAGGCCGCCCTCGACAAAGAACTGGCATCAGAACCGAAGAAAGGAAAAGCCCTGGCAAAACACTACTCCTCGCCCTCATCTAGCGACGATAGTCACGATCTGTCTCGACATCGCCGCTCACGGCGACACGATCATGACTATGATGCGCGCGATGACCGTACGCAGCGCAAGAGCGACAAATCAAGGGCGCGACGTGCTCGGTCGACTGACTCAGAAGATGAATATGTGGAGCTCTATGGCACCAGATGCTTCAGTAGGGCCATCCGGCAAAAGCGAATGGCCAAGGGGTTTAAAATCCCGTCGGAGAACCCGAAGTTTGATGGCCTACAGGACCCGAAGATTTGGTTGGAGGACCACATCTCCTCCGTCAGGCTTCACGGCGGAAGTCGAAGCATGGCTATGCAATGCCTACAACTACGGTGCAAGGTGCTACCCGAGCGTGGCTCAACAACCTCCCACACGGATCCATTCGCAGTTGGGAAGAGCTGGTATACAGCTTCATGCGCAACTTCAAGGGCACGTACAGACGGCCAGCATCAATCGGAGAGCTGAGATGCTGCCAACAAAGATCTGGCGAATCGCTACGCTCCTACATCCAGAGGTGGTCCATCATCAAGAACTCCATAGAGAACATCTCGGAGGGTTGCGCGATTGACGCATTCAACGGCGGCGTACGTCGCATAGAGCTCAGGGAGGAGCTGGGCCGCTCAAAGCCCAAAACTATTGACCACCTGATGGAAATCGTGAATCGCTAGGCAGATGGAGAAGATTCGGTGAAAAATCGTGTTCACTCCAACGACGAGGCAGAACTCGAGCGTAGACACGACTGCCGAAGCAAACACCGCATGCGCATCTACGATGACCGCGACAACGTCAACATGGTCGCAGCCGGCTACGCTGACAGACGCGATGACAACCGAAATAGCGGTAACCATAGCGGTGGATACCGCGACTCCGGAAAGACCATGCAAGTGTGGCAGCGCCGCAATCGTGATGAGGCACCCGCAACATCTATTGAAGACAAGCTGTCTAGGCCATGCACTGTGCACTTCTACATCGACAAGCATGACGGAAAGAAGAAGTCCAGCCACCTCCTCAAGGATTGCCGCAAGTTCCTCAAGCTACATGAGGGACTGGATCGGATGAATCGCAGCGCAGTCGAAAGGGGCTACGGAGCCGCTCCATGCGCCGTGGCACATGGCGCTCCGCCATCACCACCTGGACTACCCCCAAATGCAGCTGTGCCGGACCAGGGAGGCAAACCATACCCACAGGCCATGGGTACCATGATGATCCAAAAGGGACGCCCCTCGAATAGGGTGCAGAAGGCCATCACTCGCCAAGTCAACTTGGCCATAAACTCGCCACCATCCACCACTGAGTACCTCAGCAGAAGCGAGTCCTCCATCACCTTCGACAAGCGTGACCACCCGCGACAAGTAACTCGCCCAGGTCATTGTCCCCTCGTCCTCGAGGCACAAATTGGAGGCTTCGACATGAGTCATGTCTTTATGGACGGCGGAAGCGGCATCAACCTTATGTTCGCGAGTACCTTGCGAGCAATGAGGATCCCTCTGACCTGCCTAGAGGCCTCAGACACAACCTTCCACGTCATCGTCCCAGGCAAGGGCGTGTATCACCTTGGCAAAATCAACCTTGACGTCATCTTTGGCACGCTGAAAAACTTTCAGCATGAGCGCATCGACTTCGAGGTCGTCGACTGGCCCTCGCAGTACCACTGCATCCTCGGACGTGTCGCGTTCGCTAGGTTCATGGCAGTGCCACACTATGCCTATCTGCAGATGAAGATGCCAGACCCTAATAGTGTCATTACACTCAACGGGAGCTTCGAGAGATCCGACAGTTGTGACAGGGAATTCAACAGAATCTCCAAGTCCTTTGGCATGGAGGAGGAACTTGCAAGACTAAAGGAGTCAACAGACAACAGTCCCCTGAGCCGGCCAAGTTCACCCGACCTATCTTTCGACTCATCGGTGCACACAAAGAAAGTTCAGGTCCACCCATCGGATCCCGCCAAGACGGCCCTCATCACCAACAACTTGAGTCCCGCATAGGAACATCGAATTCCTCTGTGAGCATTGGGAAATCTTCGCCTGGTGTCCAGTGGACATGCCAGGAGTTCCTAGGGAATTCGCCGAGCACGCACTCAATGTCAACCCAGACGCGAGGCCAGTCAAGCAAACAATTCGGCGATTTTCTGAACCAAGGGAAAAAGCAGTTGGAATGGAGATCAACAGACTCCTCGACGCCAAATTTATACGCGAGATCAAGGAAAGAACTTGGCTCGCCAACACGGTGCTAGTACCAAGAAAGGACACGGATATCCTGCGGATGTGCATGGACTTCACCTCTTTGAATAAGCACTGTCCAAGGACTACTTCCCGCTACCACGAATTGACCAGATCATCGACTCCACCGCGGGATGCGAGCGCCTCTGCTTCCTCGATGACTACTCAGGCTATAACCAGATTCAAATGAAGGAGGAAGACCAAAAAAATAGCGTTTACAACGCCTTTTGGTGTGTTCTGCTACAACACAATGCCCTTCGGGCTAAAGAACGCAGGAGCCACCTACCAGCGGTGCATGCAGGCTTGCCTCAAGAACCAACTCGGTCGCAACATTCAAGTCTATGTCGATGGCATAGTAATCAAGACCAAAGAGGAAGCCTCACTAATCGACGACTTGCACGAAACCTTCGTCAATCTCGATCGCTACAGGATCAAGCTCAATTCGGACAAGTGTGCCTTCGGCGTACCATCTAGGCAACTACTCGGGTACCTTATCTCTACGAGAGGGATCGAAGCAAACCCGAGGAAAATAAAAGCCATACTGGCCATGGAGAAGCCGAAAATCACAAGGGGCGTCCAGCAGCTGGCTGCGCGAATCGCGGCTCTCAGTCGATTTATCAGTCGGATGGGTGAAAGGGTATTTCCCTTCTACCAACTCCTACGTAAAGCCGGCAAGTTCGAGTGGACCAATGAGGCACAGGAAGCATTCGAAGACCTCAAGCGCCTTCTATCCACCTCGCCAGTACTGTTGACCCCATAAGAAAGGGAACCGTTGTTGCAATACATTCCGCCACCAACTAGGTGGTCAGCACAGTGCTAGTAGTAGTGGAACGAGCCGAAGAAACCAAGGTCCACGGGGTACATCGCCCAGTCTACTATCTCAGCGAGGTACTTACTCCAACAAAATGGCGGTACCCGCACTACCAGAAATTGGCGTACGGTGTGTTGATGACGGCTCGGCGACTGCGCCACTACTTCCAGGAACACCCAATCGTGGTAGTCAACGACGCCCCGCTTGGGCACATACTCAACAATCCCGACGCCACCGGACGAGTCGCACTTTGGGGAATAGAACTGTCTCCACGATACATCACATATGAAAAACGCGACGCCATCAAATCATAAGTTCTCCCTGACTTCCTCGTGCACTGGATGGAGAATTAGCTCCCTAAAAACCAGATATGTCCTACCTCTAGACAATGCACATCGATGGATCCAAGCGGAAGGATGGAGCTGGCGCAGGTGTCATATTGACATCGCCCTAGGGAGACAAGCTAAAATATATCCTGCGAATGCAGTTCACCGCCACTAACAACGAAGCTGAATACAAGGCCCTGCTACACGGGATGAGGATGGAAAAAGCCTGCGGCGCCAAAAGGCTCATAATATACGGCGACTCCAAGCTGGTCGTCAACCAGACAATGCACGAGTGTGACGCACTGAACGACAACATGATCGCTTACGGCGACCTCTACGACACACTCGAAGGGGATTTCGATGGCTGCGAGCTACGACACATAGGTCGCGAAAGCAATGAAGAGGCGGACGCACTCGCCAACATAGGCTATACCTGCGCCCCCATACCACCTGGGGTATTTCTCGAGCGCATCTGCGAAGGCTCCATCAAGCCAAAGGCCGCAGAGAAGAAAACAAGCGCAGCAACGGACTCGGGGGCTACACCACCCAATGAGCCAATGGCACTCGATGACTTGGAGCTAGATACAGGACTCGCAGGACCAATGAGCGTCATGATGATTGAGCCATCCTGGACTCAGCCGTACATCACGTACCTTCTCAGCAAGAGTCTACCGAACGATCCAACTGATGCACGGCACATCGCGCGGCGATCCAAGGCATTCGCTGTTATCAATGGCGAACTATACAAGCACAACATCACAGGAGTACTCCAACGATGCATCTCCATGGCCGATGGAAGAGCTGTCCTCCTCGACATCCATGAGGGGATCTGCGGGCACCATGCCAGCAGTCGCGCCCTCGTTGCCAAAGCTCTACGAGTTGGATTCTACTGGCCTATGGCCATGCGCAACACCAAGGACATCGTCCAAAAATGCAACACGTGCCGGCGATTCACGGACAAGCCACACGCACCTGGCACAGAACTCCGGCCAATTCCATTGGCCTGGCCCTTCGCGCAATAGGGACTCGACATGGTCGGCAAGCTCCCAAAGTCCTCACGAGGAGGCTACGTCTACCTCCTGGTCGCAGTCGACAAATTCACCAAGTGGATAGAGTCCATGCCAGTGACCAATCAATCAGGGCACATCGTAGTCAAGTTCTTCGAGTCCATCGTCTACCGCTTCGGAGTGCCACACAGCATCATCATAGACAATGGGACGAACTTCACATCCAAGGAGTTCCAAGAATTCTGAGAGAATCTAGGAATCAACGTCTGCTATGCCTCGGTAGCACACCCACAGACCAACGGTCAGGTCAAAAAAGCTAACGGGCTCGTCTGCGGCGGCATCAAGAAGCGACTCCTCCGGCCACTCGAACAGGTCGCGGGTGGCTGGCTAGACGAACTACAATCAGTACTCTGGAGCCTACGCACAACTCCAAACAGTGCTACAGGGTACACCCCGTTCTTCATGGTGCATGGTGCTGAATCGGTGCTACCTGCAAAGGTACGATACAAATCATCGCGAGTGGTCGCTTACAGCGAGCAGGAATCATCTCTTGCACTCGAAGACTCTATCGACCTCCTTGACGAGACAAGGGAAATCGCCACAGAGAGATCAATGATCTATCAGCAGAACCTGCGCAACTACCACAGCAGGAGGCTACGCCCCAGATCCTTCGATGAAGGCGACCTGGTCCTGCCACTGAAGCAGCAAGGGCATCTCAAGCTCGAGTCCCCATGGGAGGGACCATACGTGATTACAGAAGTAATCCTAGGTGGCGCCTATCGCCTTCAAGATTTCGAGACAGGAGTCGCATACTCCAACCCCTGGAATGTCGCGCAGCTGCGAGCTTCTACCCTTAGTCGCTTTTTACTTTTACATTGCAAATAAGGCTACTCAGCCAAGGCTACTTAGCCACACATTGTACTTCGTACTATCCCGCGAATAAATAAAGCTAAGTGCCCCAAAACTCTGTGTTTTCCTTTATTTTTTGCAAATCATACACTCGGGGGCTGCGCCATCCTACACACATCTGTTCTACGAACTAAAACACGATATCCTGAGTAGCTGGCACACCAATTGAAACCCTTAACAAAACATCAACCCAGTTGCAACGCACCTGACAGGTTGACAAGGGACTGAGATAAACACAAAGCCAGGCTAACGAAAAGGAATCGCATAGTGCAACGCACTCACAAAACATACACGCTAGCAAGCTCTTTTATACATCAACGACAATCAATTATACGCAACATATATACGAACTTTACAACACTGGTACAACTATGTGCAGGATACAAACCAAAACTATTGTTGCAGCAAGGGAACATTGGTCTACTCCTTGAAGAAGTCGACGATCTCCTGTGGTGGGCGATCCACTGCCTGGTAGTGCGGCACCATGTTCCAAGAAGAACCCGCTGGCGGCGCCGGCGGTCCAGCCGCAATCGCTGCAACGTCCACATCAGGCCTATGTAGTCGCACCAGTGACAGTGCAGCTTTAGCACCAGCCACTAACTGTTGCCGCACACACTCGCGTACCGCACTCAAGTCCTAGAATCTAAAGAGAAGGGCCAGCAGGCTCGATGGAATGACGTCCAACAGGAACATCATCTGGTAAATATTTCTCAAGCATGACTGCGACTTCTTCAAGAAATGAAGCACTCGTGACGCACGATCCTGTAGGGTCGCCAATGCGATTGCACGATCATGATCTACCCAGAAGTACCTACTCGCCTGAAGCTGCTCTTGGGTCAGATCATTCATGCGAATGGCAATTCGATCCTTCTCATCCTACGGATGTCGCGTGCTGATAACTATACAAGGCAAAAGCAAAATATGAGAACAACAAACTACTGTGAGTGACTATAAGGAAACGACATGAGGGAAGAAGACTGACATTTGAACTGGTCACCCAACTGTGTCACCTCCCCTAGCAGATACTGCTCTCGGGCGGCGGCTTTTTCCGCTTTCGACTTCCATATGTCCGCATTTCCGTGGAGCACGGGCAATTCAGCTCCAATTGCTTCTCGCGGTCATGGAGTCGCGAGAGTAGGGAAAGCTCATCCACCCTTGAACGCGATGGTGCCAAAGTTTCATCAAGGGGCGGCGAATCCTGAGGCTCCCTCAAAGGATCACTCGACGTGCCCTACCACAAGTCAAGCAAGAGAAAATAAGAGGACTAAGGTGAGGCATAAACAAAAGATTTGAGTGCATTCAAGATTAACAAAAGTATCAGCAGATACACTCGCCAACATGCATGTTCTTCACAAAAGACATAATTTATCTAACTATTACAAGTTGCGACTACTGAGGAGTGACCGACTTCTTCGACTTTGACTTCGGTTTCGGGGGCCTCATCGAGTCTGTGGCAGTATCAGATGCCACAGACTTCCTGCCGGCCCCTGACATCGCAGCCCTCGCAGCTTTCTTCGTATGTTGAAGCTCATCAGAGTACTTCGCAACTGTATTGATCAGCTGCGGGCCATATTTGCCACAAGCAGTTGCGAAGGGAGCAAAGACTACCTGCTGGCCATTGGCACTGACAGGCTCGCCTTAGAGACCGCCGCAGGATCAATTTCGACTCCATGGGCTTGAACCATTGCGAGTGACATCGAAGCGCCAGCCGCACAGAGCGAGTTCTTGAAACTTGTAGGGACGCCACCAACAAAGGACTCCACCAGCTCGTCCATATTATCGATATGCTTAGCCTTGGGCACCAGCTCTTCCTGGAGGTGTCTGAGCACGCCCTTGGCCTTGGAGAGGGTCGAATCTCAAACCGCTGGCATCTACAACAAAGCATAGGTACAAGGGTCAACACCAACAATAAATTCGAAAGAAGAAGAAAGCACCAACAATTCACACAAGGGAATACCTGAGAGAGCCTTGGCAATTGAGAAAAGCTGTTCCTCGAACAACTTCTCCCTAGCCACGATGGAGGCGTGTAGATCCTCCTCGCGCTTCCGCGACTCGGCACATGCTGCGACTGCCTCATCGCGGCCCTTTACCGCTACAACGAGCGTCTTTTCAAGGGAAGCGGCATCGCGGATGAGTGCATTATGCTCAACTATGAAACAAACAAGGAAAGGCTATCAGTCGGATATATCACAGAGAGGACGAAGAAGAAGCAAGGCAATTACTTTCAACTGCGCGGTGGCGAGTATCTAGCATCGCGTGCTGGTGACCCATCGCAAGAACTTTCTCCGCTAAGCGAGCGGCTTCTCTCACAATAAGCTGTGACAGAAGAAAATAGCAAAGGATAAACAAGATGGTAGAAAGATGATACATTCGACTGCCAACATAGAGGACACAAATACTACACTTACATGGTCCTCCAAAGACTCCGAAGTCGATGGATTCACAGTCGTCCGGATAACCATCTGGTGCTCCACATCATGCGGAGAAATCGATGAATTATGGCTGGAGTGGGCCGCCAATGGAGGAGAAGGAGTGCACTCAGCCACCTTTTTGGCTTTGGAGGTCGCGACTCCAGATTCTTTCAAAAATTTTACGTCGTCAGAAGATGACGACGCTTGCTGACTGCAAAATAAAACCAATATCAAGAGAATGCAACTCCAAAGAAGAACCAAAAGGAAGACTCGAATATTTACCAGTCAAACTTATCAAAATTGATGGTTTGATCCCCTGACTCTAACGACGATTCCTTCAGCTTTTTCGAACTTGTGGTGGTATTTTATCCTTCAACTTTTTCCTTCCGAGATCTATTAACGATGATGTTAATGCTAGTTGTGAGTGATTTGTTAACATGTTTCTGGTAGTAAACCAAAGCTTATAGTTGTAGATTGTAGAATTTTAGGTCGATGTTTGAACTCTAGATCTTGATGTCATAGAAAGTGCAGGCTTCTACCACCTGGAAAATTTTACCCAGCAATTGATTATATCACACGAATAAGTGCACAAACTTGATGTCTGTTGGAGGGAAACTGAGCAATGCAAGTGCACAAACTTGTATCAGTCGTGTGGTTGCTACTATTAATACAACCGGGGTTTCCCCTAAAAAAGCAGGGTTTGCAAAAAAAATAGTGGGGCCAAAGTTAGTTTCGAGTTCGAGGAAGCTCAGTCGTGTGCCCCTCGACCTCATTGTCATCTTCTCCGCCTAGATGCCCTCCGTCGACCAGACCGTCCCCGCCGCTCCACCATTGAACACCACCGCACCGCCGTTCGCTGGCTTGTACATCCCCAACCTCCAGCCATTACGGGCTTTCTGAAGTATATAATGCATTTATTTTTGGGCATTGTGAGCTAAATAAGCTGGTGGTGTTTATAGGAAATGGAATCGGTGTTGGAGGATGCATTTGCTGCATCAGCGGGTGCTTGTAAAGCAGAGGTGGATGCTGAAGCAACACCAGCGGATACATGTGAAGCAGATGCGGAGGCCGATCCTTGTACTGCATCAGAGTCTTGGGCAGTGTTGAGTGATGTTTGGAAAGCGGTGGAGGCACGGTCGAAATCCTCGTCGGCTGCTGCTGGAAATTTTTTGGCTATGTTGGCTGCCACTGCCAATGCGACGGCTGCGTGGGATGCTAGGAATGCATCAGCTCGTGGCCATGCTTCTTCAACGTCAACGGTTGTGGCTCGTCATTCATCAGAGGTGCCTGCTCCATCTACTCAGAACTCGTCGACCCCATTGTAAGTTCTGCGTTGGATTTTGTCTCCCTGACTTCCTCCCTCTTTTGTTTATTCTGCTCTGGGTTTTTTTTGCGTAGTGGATATTAGTTTAAACTAGTAGTACTGGGAACATAGAAATCTATTTAATCACAAACTAGTGATCCGAATGGGATGAAACTTTCACAGGATTCAAACCTAGGCACCGATGATTTACTGATTTTTGTCGGTTTTTTCGAATATTTTTACTTTTTAGTTCAAAATCTGAGCTACTGTCATATGTTTGATCTAAGATGGAAGGTGGATCCTGGGGAAAGTCACCGTGAGACTTGGGTTCACCAACTCACTAAAGCTGCGTCCATTTTTCTCCCCTTCTTTATGATAAAACAAGAAAATTCAGGTGGGGCCTTTCTGTCCTCCCCGGTGACCTAAAAAAAGTTCTTCATTCCCTTTGCCCAGTTCCGACATGCTGAAGCATTTTGCGGTGCTTTCGTACTACTCTGGTTGATTCCTTGTGTTGTTTAGGTTATTTTGTTGGCAGACTCTGCTTTTTAGGTAGTTTTTCAGATGCGTGCAGTTTAGGAAATTTCGATGATAAATTTTCCTGTCAAATCGTATGATGCATTGTGGTGTTTACTTAATTATTTTTTTAGGGTTGTGCATTGTGCATTGTGCTGTTTACTTAATTCTGATGATGCACTTGTGCTATTTGCATCATGATGGGGATATGCCAAAGGGGGTATGCCCAGCAGGACGTTCCGATTGGGCCGAAGGGCCTGTGAGTGGGCCTGAAGGACGGCGACTGGACTACGACTGAAGGAGAAGCCTGGCGACTGGAAACTGAAGGCCCATGAGCGTATATGAAGCCTAGTCGGATTAGGTCAAAAAGCCTCTGAGTCCATATCTGGCTCGGTTGTAAGTTGTAAACCCTAGCGAGGTGACTCCTATATAAACCTCCCTAGGGTATCCTAAGGACTTACGATCCATCATACACCCTCTCGAGCGACTTGCTGCTTAGACGCCGAGCTCGCCATCCTTGTAACTCGCTCTCCATTAATCCAATCTAGCAGGAGTAGGTCTTTACCCTCCGGGGGGCAAACCTGGGTAAACCATGTGCATCCGCCCCTATCTCGCACCGCATATGGCCACCAACTCTTCCTCACATTACAATCAATCGCTGCCAGTAGCAGCGATTGCCGTGGGCATTTCCATGACAGTGGCGCCCACCGTGGGGCATAGCGGGACTGGCTTGAGTTTTGCGGCGAGACCCTACTCGCCGATCGATCGGCCGCTCGCCACCGGCCGCATGATCGCCATCGGTGGGATCTTACAGATCCTGCCCAGCAGCTACATCCCAGCGTCACGCCCGGTCACTCATGGCGCGGTGATGCCGGTCGGCTCCATCAACCTCTTCGTCGGCTTCACCGGCGCGGTCGAGCCAGCTGCAATGGTGATCGTCGGCGAATCGCCGCCGCACCGCGATCTGCTCTGGGAGGAGCAGGTCCTCTCCATTAGGAGCCTCGTCACCGAGTACGACTCGTCCGCCAGCGACGCGGCCGAGACCAACGCTGCCACCAATGACAAGGCCCTAAACGACGACGCCGACTCCGTGACCCCTGCCTCGGTCGATGGATCTATCACCGCCGCATCACGAGAGGACTCCATCACGCGAGTCTCCAAACCGGAGGATATCGAGGACCCTTCCATCCTCGGGATCTTCGATTACAACTCCGGCTCGGAGTTGCCTGAAGACTTCCGTGCCAGATCCAATCGCTTTAACGCGATCTACATGGAGGGCAGCATGGCCGCCCTACCAGATCCGTTCTCCACACCGATCCCGCCAACTGCTACGGCCACAGAGGTGGAGGAAGCCCGCCTGCGACTCGTGGAGGCACAACGCAATGAACTCGCCGAGCACGAGAAATACTGCCTCGAGCGGGAAACAACGCGAGAGTTATTGCTCTATCACCAGCGCCGCATCAGGACCCGCCTGAACTCCAACGTCCAGGGCCGCGTCCTAAACTTCAACAACGAAAGCGACCCCGCACGCGCGGCCGAGCGCGAATACTGCAAGAACGCGCCACCAGGCAGAAGCAACCCCGCGAGACCACCACCCGGCGCACCGGCGACCGGAGCCCCTCCACCACCCATTGGCCGCGCGCCCCCGCCGGACCAACCGCAGATCATCATCTCACCTCAAGCCCGATGCCACCAACGGACTACCACTCTACTCCACCCCGATGGACAATGTCATCGCGACCGATGCCGCGGTCGCCAACCTCGACGTCCAAGGAGACAGCACGCTGCAGATCTAGTATGCCAAGGCCCTACTCGCCAGGGCCGTCGAGGAACAAGATGCGGGAGTCAACCCACGGGGGCGGATGTATTCCCGCTCCTTAGCAAGCAGGGCGGCATCAAGCGGCCACCCCACCGTCGCCAACGCAGTGACCTGCCCTCTAGCACAGCCCCTGGCGA
This sequence comes from Avena sativa, assembly GCA_916181665.1. Classification (NCBI taxonomy): domain Eukaryota; kingdom Viridiplantae; phylum Streptophyta; class Magnoliopsida; order Poales; family Poaceae; genus Avena; species Avena sativa. The sequence goes on from OV702287.1 coordinate 191,764,146, forward strand.
ACCAACCACGGGATGCCAACCCCCCGCTGTCCACCAACGAGCCGCGACCGGCGAATAACACGGTCGCCGCCAACGGGCAGCCCATTGATGCCCGAACGAACATCATCAACAACCAGGCATGGTGGGCGCACTAGCCCAACAACTTGAGGCACACCCTCACCAACCACGGCGACCCGGAACCAAGAGGCTCGCTCAGTCGAGTCAGACTGCAATGCTTCGGGCCCATGATCCATGGGGAAAAATACCCCGCCAACCTCAAGGCTCCCAAGGAGATCGAAAAGTACGATCCGACGTACGATCCCTCTGTCTGGCTGGGCACATACCTCATGGCAATGGGAATCGCCGGCCACACCGACCTGCTCGCCGCTCGCTACCTCCCCCTGATGATGGAGGGTGTGACTCGGCAATGGATCAACACCCTCCCCGCCGACAACATTGATTCCTGTGAAGAAATGCGAGACGCCTCATCAGACACTTCGAGGGCTCCTACACCCGTGCCACCACCATAGAAGACCTGGAGCGATGCATCCAGGGAAACGCGAGTCGACTTGCCGTTGGATTCAAAGATGGCAAGAACTGTGGATCAATGCCTCCGGCATCCACCCAGATACGGCGATACATTGCTTCAAGAACGCGTGCCGGTACGAACCCCTGGTCGCTAAGATCAAGAGGTTCTACTAGACGCTCGACAACATCCCTGACCTCTTCGAGATCGCCAAGCGCTACGTGGAGTAGGACCCCAACCAAGACTCCGAGGACGAGTCGGGAGGAAGACGCCGAACCAACATCCACGATAGCGGGCGCCTACATGACATGCGCTATAGCAACACCCGCATCACTGGCAAGCACCGCACGGACGGGCGAGTCGACTTCGTCGCCAACACCGGCTATGGCCAGCGCGACCCCAAGAGCTACCGCCGCGACAGAGGAAATTACCACGATAGCGGAAACTACTGCTCCAACAATACAGCGAGGCCAAAATTCAACCCCGCTGCCCTGCTCAATCAGCCCTACATCTACCATAGCAGGGAGGGAAAACCCGCCACCCACACCACCGCAGATTTCCACTCTCTCAAAGAGATTGAAAAGGCGAGGCGAGCAAGGGAGGACCCCAACAACAACCCACCCTAGGACAACGGGAATGCTGGCGGCTTCGGTAACGCCGTCAGCTCGCTACACACCTTCACCGTACTCGGCACCAAACGCGAGAGGAAGGTGCTCACCCGCGCGGTTGCCGTCAATGCGGTGACATAGGTCGACATCCCATGCTTCCTCAACTGGTCCGAGTAGAGTATCACTTGGAGTCGCCAAGACCATGCCCCCAGAATCGAGTACCTAGGGCGAGTCGCCCTGGTAGTCAGGCCCAAAGTGGCCGATTACTGGCTACCCAAGACATCGATGCATGGCGGGAGCTCCATCAACACCATGTACCTGGACACGTTCAAGAGGCTACAGCTCCCGGAGTCGGCAATCCAGCCGGCCCTGACAACCTTCCACGGTATTGTCCCTGGTCGGAAGGCATACCCAATCGGAAAAGTGACGCTACCCATCACCTTCGGCACACCGGCGAACTACCGCACCGAGCGAATCGAGTTCGAGCTGGTGAACTTCCGCAGCCCCTACCACTGTGTGCTGGGACGACAGAAGTTTGCCAAATTCATGGCGACCCCCCACTACGCGTACAACATGATGAAGCTCCCAGGACCAAGCGTCATCATCACCGTCCATGGTGACCCCGACATGGCCGTGGAATGCGAGGATAAAGGAGCCGAGCTCGCCGACGCCGTCATCACTGCGGAGACCGACCATGCGGAGGAGCTCGTGAAATACGCGAGCAACATCAACAAGGACGACCCCACCATCCTGAAGAAACCAACCGCCACGAACTCCACGTTTGAGGCGACCACGCACACCCGCACCATCGAGCTCGTCCCAGGCAACTCCAGATAGAGGGTCACCATCGGGGCGCACATGAGCCCTGCATAGGAAAGCGTGCTCATCGGGTTCCTCCGTGAGAACCGCGACATCTTCGCATGGAAGCCATCTGACATGCCAGGTGTCCTGAGGGAAATCGCTGAGCACAAACTCAACACCGACCCCAAAGTGCGACCAATAAAGCAGTCGCTACGACCGTTCAATGAAGAGCGCCGTTGAGCAATCGCCGAAGAAGTACAGCGCCTGCTAGCCGTAGGCATCATTCGGCCAATCAAATACTCCAAGTGGCTGGCAAACCCAGTCCTGGTTCTAAGAAAGAACAACACATGGAGAATGTGTATCGACTACACCAACCTCAACAACGCCTGCCCGAAGGAGGAGTTCGTCCTACCGCGCATCGATCAGATCATCGACTCGACCGCGGGATTGGAGTCACTGTGCTTCCTCGATGCTTACTCTAGTTATAACTAGATCAAGATGGCGGTCGAGGATGAGGAGAAGACGTCGTTCATCACGCCATTCAGCGCCTTCTGCTACACGGCCATGACGTTCGGCCTCAAGAACACCGGCGCCACATACCAGAGATGCATGCAGGAGTGCCTAGCGAGCCAAATTGGCCGCAACATCCACGTCTACATCAACGACGTGGTGGTAAAATCCACCCGCCAGGACGAACTGCTCGCTGACCTGGCCGAAACCTTCACAAACCTGCGGAGGTACAACATCAAGCTGAACCCCGGAAAATGCACCTTCGGCGTCCCCACCGGACAGCTCCTGGGGCATGTAGTCTCCAAGCGAGGCATCAAAGCCAACCCCACCAAGATCGACGCCATCATGCAACTTGGGAAACCCGAGTGCCTGCGCGACTTCCAGAAATTGGCAGGGCGAGTCACGGCCCTCATTCGCTTCATCCCCTGACTAGGCAAGAAGGCAATGCCCCTCTACCGCCTGATGCGCAAGAACCCCACGTTCCAATGGGACGCAGAGGCCGACGATGCACTCAAAGCGCTCAAAGAAGTGCTACTCGCGGCTCGACTCCTCGTCGCTCCACTTGCCAAAGAGCCAATGCTCGTCTACGTCGTGGCCTCCACTTGAGTCGCCAGCGCCTTGATGGTCGTCGAATGACCAGAGGAGGGAAAGGAGCGCCTCATATAGTGCCCTGTCTACTACATCAGCAAAGTCCTAACGGATTCGCAACAGTGCTACCCACAGTACCAGAAACTGGTGTACGCGGTATTCCAGGCTCAGCGGCGACTCCCGCACTATTTCCAGGAGAACCCGATCATGGTGGTCTCCTCTGCACCTCTACAAGACATAATACGCAATTGCGAGATGACCGGGCGAGTCGCCAAGTGGGCCGTCAAAATCGGCGTCCACAACATCAAATACGAGCCCTGCAAAGCGATCAAGTCACAAGCCCTAGCTGATTTCCTCGCAGATTGGGAAGAAGCACAGCAGCCGGAGAAGCTCCCGTACCTCCATTATTGGTCGCTCCACTTTGACGGCTCCAAGAACGCCAACGGCGCAGGGGGTGGGGTCATACTAACCTCTCCCAAAGGAGACAAGCTCCGCTACATGCTCCACCTCACCTTCAAGCCCTGCACCAACAACATGGCAGAATACGAGGCCCTCCTTCACGGCATGACAGCCGCTAAGAAGATGAACGTCAACCGCTTACGATCCTATGCAGACTCCGACCTAGTCGCCGGCCAGGTCGCCGGGACGTGCGACGCTGTCTCTCCAACAATGATCGCGTACCGCCAAGCGGTAGACCCGTTGGGAGGACACTTCAACGGCTATTCCGTCGAGTGGATCGACAAGCGCAAAAATGAGGAGGCAGACGCTCTCTCCCGCATCGGATCGACCCGACAAGCGCCACCAGTAGGCGTTTTCCTCGACATCATCCACGAACCGTCGGTTAACCCACCAAAGGAGATCGACATCGGGATACCACTGCAACCAGAACCGGCCTTAGTCTCCATGGTTGTGGAGCCTAGCGACTGGACAGCACCAGACATCGCCTTCCTGGAGCACAAGATCTTACCAAGCAACGAGACGGAGGCACGAATGATCGTGCGCCGCTGCAAATTCTTCATCATCATCAACGACGAGCTCCACAAACGCAGCGTGATCGACATGTTCTAGCATTGCGTATAGCCAGAATAAGGCCGCAAGATCCTCCAAGACATTCACGCCGGCGACTGCAGCCATCACGCCGGCGCCAAGTCGCTAGTCTCCAAGGCCATGCGGCACGGTTTCTACTGGCTCACCGCACACGCCGATGCCACCAACATCGTCCAGCGATGCGTCGGCTGCCCGAAGTACGCCCACCAGATGCACCTCCCTGGTTCGGCACTCAATACCATCCCCATTACATGTCCATTCGCCGTATGGGGCATGGACATGGTAGGCCCGTTGTAGAAGGCCCCATCTGGTTTCACCCATCTCCTGGTCGCGGTCGACAAGTTCACCAATGTGTCGAGGCCAAGCCAATAAAAAAGTGCAATGGCAAGACGACCACCATGTTCTTACGTGAGCTCATTTACCGATACAGCTACCCGCACAAAATCATAACAGACAACGGCACCAACTTCGCCAAGGGGGCCATGGCGGAATTCTGTGAAGAACATGGCGTATGACTCGACCTCGCTTCAGTCACCCACCTAGAGTCGAACGGACAAGCAGGACGCGCCAACCAGAGCATCCTCCACGGGCTTAAGCCGCGACTCCAGGTGCCCCTCGAGCGCACCCCAGGATGCTGGGTCGACGAGCTCCCCTCCATAATATGGGGGATCCGCACTTCTGTCAATCACTCCACTGGGTTCACACCCTTCTTCATGGTGTACGGCGCCGATCCCGTAATGCCAACTGAACTAGAACACGATTCACCTCGAGTTGCCAACTACATCGAGGCGACCAACGAGGTCGCCCGCCAAGACAGCATCGATCAACTCGACGAGGCACGCGACCTGGCTCGCTCTCGCACCACCATCTACCAGCAAGGGCTCCGCCGCTACCATAGCCGCCGAGTACGGACTCGCACCTTCCAGGAAGGCGACCTGGTCCTACGACAGGCCCAAGACAAGAAAGGCATGCACAAACTCTCCCCCCATGGGAGGGGACATTCTCCATAGGATGAGTCCTCGGCAATGACGACTACTACCTCATCGACATACGGGGTGACGGCCAACTCGAGGTCGGGAGGCCATGGAATGTAAACCTCCTCAGAAAGTTCTATACATAGAACCTCAAATTGTACTCAGCTGGCATATATAATGAAATTCATTCAGATCACACAAATTGTGTCTACTCTCCATATTCTTGTGCCACTCGCACTCGTACATATTAGCAATATGCTACTCACGGAAGTCAACCTTTGGTCGAGCGACCGGCACGACTAAGTAGTGTGGCACAAGGGCACCGGAAATACTCGGGCCTTGGGTCGTCCACGAAAACGCCAACCCAGAGCTGCCATTGGAGTCGCCTACCCCGACTGGCCCACCGGGCCAAGACAACCGGTACACGCTTCTAATAGCGACATGTCCCTCCCATCCTCGCGCAAAGCGACTCGAACGGTTAAGTACCACGTATGGGGCCTCTGCAAAATGGGAACCCCACGCGGCTCGGGAACACACCAAGTAAGAGAGCTACCTTGGACTCGCCAAGCGACTGGCTCTCCGGGCCAGGGGAGGAGACGTGTTACAAACAACGCATTAACAAACCTACAACAGGAACGCGGCCAATATGGTTGAGCACCATGCTCGGGGACTTGCCTACAAAACAATCCCACTCACGCTCGGGGACTCGCCACTCAGAAGACGCGAGAGATAAAACAATGTACAACCAAAAAAAACACAAAAGTATACAATCGAGTTATACCCCATTAAAGGGCGGGCGTGCTCGAGGACTCGCTCAGTCAAAAATAAACACACCACACAATCTTGGTCGCAATACGAGTTGATTGACTCCCCTTGGAATATATTACAAAACACATTACAATAGTCGCCACTTGGTCCTAATGAAGAAGCACCACTACCCCCCTTGACACGAACAAAAGGCTGCCACGGGTTCATCGGGTACGTCATCAGCGACTTCGACAATGCCGACCGGAAGGGCTGCTCTGACTTCATATTGCGATTCTCCGGCTCGGGGTCGCCAGGCGCCAACACCGTCTCCTGGTATGGCAGAAGATCCTCCATAGCCAGGACCCGATCGGCGTAAGGGGTGGCCTTCGCAGTCAGCTTCAGCACCTCTGACATCTCCACCATGCCGGTCGCTGATGGGTAGCCACTCGTCACATCGTCAAGGTCGAAGTCGTCGGGGAAGTGGGCGAGACCCAAGCTCAATGTCGTGGTGAACCCGCACCTGAACGCCGAGTGTGCCATCCACTCCACGACAACAGGCGCCTCCTCCACATAGCACCACACCTTCGTAAGCCCCCCTAGGAATAACCTCGGTGGGGGACATGCCTTGAAGAACCGCTTGGACACATAACGCCGAAGCCATGGCCTCTTTCACCATGGCAGTCACGCACTGTGAAGCGTTGAAGGTCTAAACCACCGGGTCGCCTTGGCCTATCATAGCTACACAATCAGACGTTAGTGAAACAACGGACCTCCCCAATCAGGGACTCGCCAAACAAGTCAGGCAAAGACGGAGACTCACCAAGGAGTTTGCGGCAGTTCTTCGTGACATGCTTCTCCAAGGCGGCTTGGTCATTGTGCAGCCCCACGATAATCGAATCCGCAGCCTTGTGTTCCTCCTCAGCCACAGCGATAGCAGCCTTCGCTCGGTCCTCCGAAGAAACTGAGGCCGCTCTCGCCTCCTCCAAGTCTTGGATCTACGAGGCAATTCGCCCATTTGCCGCGTCCAGCTCGGCGACTGGAACATAGCCTTCGCGGGCCTTGGAAATCGCAGCCAGGAGACCATCTGAAAGAGAAACCATCAGCACGCCATACACCAATAGTTCACACTTGAAAGAGGAAAGTACAGAAAGGTAGATACTTGCCAATAGTTTCCTGAAGCCACTGGTTCGCCTCCTGCGCTTCACGCAGATCCCATCCAAGCGCTCCCTTGCGGCCTGCCGATTGGTCTATTCCCTTTGCAAACCCTGCAAACAAACAACACAACTCAGCACTTACCAAAATCAACATCCACTTCCTAGCCACTGAAATTCAGCGACTAAGAACTCGGGGACTGAGAGTAGAAAAAAGTTCAATTCCTAGCCGCTGAAATTCAGCGACTAAGAACTCGGGGACTAGAGAGTAGAAAGAAGTTCAGTTCCTAGCCGCTGAAATTCAGCGACTAAGAACTCGGGGACTGGACATACCTGAATAGTGGCACCAAGCATCCTGTGGAGTTCTCCGGTGTCAGTCGATGGGATCGTGAAGGAAGTGCGCCCACGACGGGACCCAATGTCCGCATCCACGATTTCTGGACTCTGTGGAGACTGGGTGTCCGCCACGCCTGGAAACCCCCTAGCCATGAAGCACAGGAACATCACTGATGCTCTAGCGGGGGCACTGGTCGTTGGGGCCGGCGCCTCCGACGCGGCCGCAACCAAGACTGGCTCCGATCGCGCGGCCACCACTTCTTCGGCAACTGCTGCAAAATCGGGCTCCGCAGCGCCGTCCATGGCTATGGCGTCGTCGGCACCCCCCTTATGCTTCTTCGCGCCTTCCGCGGTCGCCACATCTCCGGCGGGTTATCTCTTCTTGGGGAGGTCGCCCTCTCCCGTGGTGGCGGCCGGCGGAATCTTTGCCACCGAAAGACGGCCAATCTTCTTGGCTCCAGATCTGCCCGAATTCCCACAATCAATATAACAATTATACAAAAAGAAGAGGCGAGTCGGAATGAAGGACAAATACTTACTTAGCAACCAGGAGAACACGCAGCCCGGTGCTGATGTGGGCAGGCTTATCCAATTCTAGACCCAGCTTGCGAGTGAGCCCCTTCTTAAAGACGTCTTGAGCCCACGACACCGCAGGCTTCCTCGACGATGAAGCCGCGGTCGCCGGAATTTCCGCCTCCAAAGACGCAGCCGCTCTCGATGGCTGCGACGACTTAGACGCCACCGCCTCAATCGCTTCCTAACTCGGGACCCCCAAAACCGTTGGCGCCATCACCGCCAGGGGAACCTCTACTGCCGCCTCGGTGTCCTCGCCCTCCAACCCCTTTGTCGGGATCGCACCCTCCGGAGCTTTGCGCGAGATTTTGGGGGAGTCTTCATCGTCAGAGTCGTTATCTGACTCGAACACCACCGCCGACTTGGCCGGCGACATTGGCTTCTTCGCTGGTGACTTGGGCTTGTGCTCGGGCTTCGATTGTGTGGCCGTACGCCAGGATGTGTGCTCCTGCGCGACCTCGATGCCTCCTTCGTGTTCATCAAGGCTGCAACTTGCCTCGAACTCGAGCTATTTCTGCATACGAGTCTTGCGAGCCACAGGCGCTGGGGAGGAACCTCCTCCTCCTCCCCGTCGCTGTCGGAAGAGTCTCCCTCGGAGGCCTCCTCGAGGTCTTGGGGAACCTCTTCATCGAGTGGAGGAAGCCAGCCCTCCAACACCTAAAACAACTGAGAACCACCACGAGTAACCACCAAATGCAGTGACTGAGAATTGAGGTGCGGAAATAGCGACTAGGTAGAAAACTTACTGTGGGGGTTTCATTCTTCACGGGAGTGTACGGGGCGAGCCCGACCGACACGCTGGTGAACTCCGCATCAGTGATCTTCTTCAGGGCGGCCTTGTAGTCCTCGACCTCCCACGATCCTTTGCTGGTTCGGGAGGGGTCGTGCTTCCCACTATATTCATACATCCAATGCAGCCGAGCCGCTAGCGGAACCAGGTGCCGCCCGAGCCAGCAGTTGTAAAGGTTGATCGAAGTCAACCCCTGGTCCTTCCGCTTCTGGATCTGGTCCATCATCTCTGCGACGGCCATCCTCTGGTCTTCGGGAAGCTTCTTCGGTGCCAGCCGGCGAGGCTCGCTCCTCTCGGCGACGAACTCGGGAAGTGCCACCTCGCCGGGGGGAGTGGATTCTTTTACGTAGAACCAACTCTTCTTCCACTCGCTGGCAGCTTTCTTTCACAGAAGGAGCTTGATGAAATTACCCTTCGGCTTCAATTGGAACGTGACGCCGCCTGCAGCCAATATCAAGCCACCGGACGCCTCGCGCCCGATGCGGCCGTGGAAGAGCTCCAACTAAAGCAGAAAATATGGTCTGCAGCCGAGATAGCACTTGCAGAAGGCGACGAAGATCGCCAGCTGCTCGATGCTGTTTGGGCCGAGATCCGACGGCTTGATCGCGTAATACGCACAGAAGCGCCGGAAGAAGAGCGAGGTGGGGAATCCCAGACCTCTTTCTAGATGGCTGGGGAAGCAGATGAATTCATCGGATCGCGGCTTCGGCTCGGTCTCAGAGGAGGGGGGAACCCGCCAGTTCCCCCTGCGAAGGACTCCGGCGTCCTCGAAGGACTTGAGTTGGGCTGTGGTCCATTTGGATTTTCCCCATGAGCCTTTGGGAGGCGCCATCAGGTAGGACGTGGAATCGCATGGTGCAGAAAGGTCGAATCGGAAGGTTGAAGGCAGGAAGATTGAAGACAGGAAGAATGAATATGGGAGAATGAAGAACTGAATCATCACTCCCCTTATATGGGAACGCCACTCGCCAAATTCAGGGTAGCCGTGACTTATGGTGATTGCGCCGAAGTTACCGTTTGAAATTCCAACAGATAGTTTGACCAGAATTGACGATCCAACTGCTCCATTCCACTCACTACCCGCTAGTCTTCTCCACTCGCCGAAGCGGCGACTTGGCAGCAGTAAAATTCGTCGGGGTGGCGAGTGGAAGCCTAGGGAAATTTTCCTCGGTTTTAATGGAGTCCATCGCCGACTCAACTAGGCGTCCAAATTGGCCTCGCCTACTTCGATCGCCAAAGGGACACCTACACCTCAATCAACGATGGCCTCGGGGACTACTGATGGGGATATGCCAAAGGGGGTATGCCCAGCAGGACGTTCCGAGTGGGCCTGAAGGACGGCGACTGGACTACGACTGAAGGCGAAGCCTGGTGACTAGAAACTGAAGGCCCAAGAGTGTATCTGAAGCCTAGTCAAATTAGGTCAAAAAGCCTCCGAGTCCATATCTGGCTCGGTTGTAACTTGTAAACCCTAGCGAGGTGACTACTATATAAACCTCCCTAGGGTATCCTAAGGACTTACGTTCCATCATACACCCCCTCGAGCGGCTCGGTTCTTAAACGCCGAGCTCGCCATCCTTGTAACTCGCTCTCCGTTAATCCAATCTAGCAGGAGTAGGTCTTTACCCTCCGGGGGGCAGAACCTGGGTAAACCATGTGCATCCGCCCCCATCTCGCACCGCAGATGTCTGCCAACTCTTCCTCACGTTACAATCAATCGCTGCCAGTAGCAGTGACTGCCATGGCCATTTCCATGACACATCATCCTACCAGCTTCGGTGGAAGAACATATGCAACAATCAACGACTTGCCAGGTGATTTATTTGGTCAGATTCTTGTCAGGCTTCCTCTGCACCCATCCTGTATATTGAGGGCATCAGTTGCCCAAAAATGTTGGATGGACTTCATGGAAAGGAATGATTTCAAAAGGCTAACCCTGTCACACAACAGAGGAATGTCGTTACTTGGGTTTTTCACCAACAGCTCCGAGGAAGCTCGATTCTTAACATATCATAATCTTGACCAATCCATCTTATAGAAGCTGAATAGGCTGGTGGAAGTACATAAAGCCTACAAACCATATGTACTTGGATGTCGCAATGGTAGGGTGCTACTTCATTATCCACAAGGGTCTAACATGACAAAGCCCTGGGAATTTGGCAGAGACGTGAGTATGATAGCGGCACAATTCTCTGTTCGAGAAATCATGGGCAATTGTCTTCACACTGTTGCAACAATTTCTAGGTTGTTTGGATAGTAACCAATGGTACCCAAACACTGGTGCAGAGGTACTCATCAGAGTTAGGAAAATGGGAGGACTAGATTGAACCTACTGAGATGGTAGCTAAGATTGATCGCGGGCCGTCAACTCTCATAGAGGACATTTTGTACTGGCCAACAATGAACTCCAAATATATAATTGCCTTTGATAACGTGACAACAAAACTGTGTTATATTGAGTGCCCCCATGAGACACATGATATTTCCAGACGCAATTTTGTCATCGCTAAGGTTGCCCTTGCGGTTATAAGAGACTTCACTCTAAACACGTGGTCCAGTGCAAGATCATCAACATGCAAATGTGAAGCTTGGGTGCCTCATATAAAGGTTGAGTTGGATACTCTCCTTGGCCTTGAGAAATCATGGGCATATGGTGGGAAGGATGCAGTAAGGTTACTCTGCGCATTTGAGGATAGAGAAATGGTGGTTATATGGGCGAAGGAGGGAGTATTCAAATTATATCTCAGCAGCATAAAGTCTAAGAAGTTCAGATCTCGTAAACGTTGGTGTACTTTACATCCCTACATTATGACACCTAGTTAGTGTAGTCATTCATGTGCAAACCTTGCACATTTTTGTACACCTATGCTGATCATTTTGTTCATTTCCTTCAGCAACCGACGTGATTCGAAGTGCGAAGTCAAAGAAACTAAAAGGAAGTCCTGTCAGCAACACAGCTGATTCAGACTACAACATCAAGAAGATGAAAATAACACTCGGATGAACAAGCAAGGCTTATTTGGGAAAGCATGTGTTTGCGCAGGTTGTATTATTTGGAGCTGCAGTCTGATATTTGTTTGTTTTGGTAGCTGATGGAGCTGTGGCGGCACCTTTGTTTGTGCTGCAGTCATAGCGGTAGGGGCTGGAATATTAGAGTTGTTTGTTCATTTTGGGGGGCCTATGTGTGTCTGATAAAACATTGTTTTATATGATGAAATGGTGTTCTCTATATACTAGTGTATGCGTAATGAAATCTTGTTTAATTTGTTCTACATATACTTTAGCTGGCCTTTGTGTTTTGATAGTATGCTATAGTAGGAGTATTTGTTTTGCAACAGGAGTTTTATTTGATCTGAATTGGTACTACCATTTAGTTAGTGCTTCCTGTAGAAGAGACTGTGCAGATACCTAAATATTAGTAGACCTTGGTTGCACACCATTTTCACATGCTTGAATCAGAGCTACTTCAGACATTTGTTTGTCGTTATGTTAAACAAACATTCTTGTATCAGAGATCTGCATTTTCATACGCGTGGTAGATAATCACTCTCCCTGACTTCGATCCCTGAAATAGAGGGAGAATAGCCTATTTTTTAAATTATTCTTTCGACAATCTCTAAATTCAAAATCACTATTGACCACCAAAACCCACTGCCTACCCTGTTTGAATCGGAGGCACCAGTTGATTTGAGTCTCGCCTTAAATTCCTGACCAGATGGCGTTTGACCTACACAACCTTTCTTCTAGTAATAAAAACTTGGCCGGAAGCCAAATTCAAAATCATAATCGAGTGGGAAAATAACCTACCAACGCGAAGCATTTCGTACCCCTCTGTTTCAAATATTTTCAGGAAAAATCACCCACCGAGGAATACCATTTTTATATTATTACATGGACGCTAGCCAAATTTAAAATCTGAGTCAAACGGCAAAATTTACCACATGTGCTGTTTGAATGGAAGGTATCCAAGTTTCTGTGCAAAAAAATGTTTATGGATGATCAGTTGATGTGACTCTCGTCCTTGAATTCCTGGACAGATAGTGTATGGTCGACTACCTTTTTCTATTAGTAGATGGACGCTAGCCAAATTCAAAATCTCAATCGAGCGGCAAAATCACCCACCTACCAAGCATTTCCCGCCCCACCGTTCAAAAACATTGAGCCAAAATATCCCACCAACCGGGGGAGTACCATTTTTCTATTGTTATTATTAGATGGGCGCAACCCAAATTCAAATTCTCAATCGAGCGGCAAAACCATACAGCAACATTGAAGCATTTCATGCCCTTCCGTTTCAAAAACTTTATAATTTAAAATTGCAAATCTACCCATTGTTCAGACGACAAATGGGCATGCTAAAGTTAGTAGCTCGGGGGAACGATAGTAATTATTTTTTCTTCTCACCTCTATGGTCCCGATTCCCCTGGTTTTTCCCGCCAATCCTCCCAAAAATCCCAAGATCCTCTGTCCCCTCGACGACCACCGCACACACCGGCTTGAGCTGCGGTCTCTTGCACTGCCGCGTAGCCGCTTCACCGACGCTCACCCACTAGATCTAGGAGCTGCGATGTCGTTCACCAGGCTGATGGCATCATCAACCGCCCAAGCTCTGCTTCCTCGCCACCGAAAGCTAACCAACCGTATCGGATCTGCTTCACCGGTGTCCATCAGGCATGTTCTAGTTCAAAGACTTCCATGTCCGTCACTCTAGACCAGTTGCACGGCCGTCGCTATTCACTGCATCGGATCTTCCTCAACAACGCTCTCGTCCACCGCTTTCAAGCCGGTATCGACCGCCCAAGATCTGCTTCCCCGATGCCAACAGGCACCGCAACCGCATCACCCTCGGTGACCTGGACGTCACTCGCATGGTACCGACGATGCTTAGACGCCTCTTCGACCAAGGTTAACCGAATCTCCAACCCGTTTTTGTTTTGTCAGCGGTAAAGCAGGTTTAAGCCTGTCGCAGTGAAGTGCATTTTTGTAATCGTGCTAGTACATACAAGTCACTAGGCATGCCTGTTCTTCGTGCCAGTACATGCAAGGTCATTAGACATGTTGGTTTGCATTCGCTGCTTTACAAATTTCAAGTCATGCACATGTCTATTATTTTTGCATGCACATGTTCTTAGCTACTCCATACACCAGTAATTGCCTGCTACCATGTAATTCTTGCAAAATCTATAGTCAGTGGAAAATATTAGTGTGGATTCCCTGCTCTACAGTTGCTGAATCTATCTGGTTCGTCCTGAGATTAGTTCCTGCTATTATTTCCTCCTTGGCATCGTTCTGCTATGATGTAGTAGCCGTCTAAACTATTCGTACTAATTCGATTACAATTTTGTTGTTGCCATAATGCCATCTGGTTCTTCAAAAGCTGCATCACTAACTATTTCCTTTTTGTTGCATAGAGCTCAAAATGGAACAATGAACATGTTGGTTTGCATAGCCTATTCTACAGGTTCACAAGAGATGCCATTACTTCCTTATCTGGTGCTGGTTCGTCCTGAGCAACGACATAACTGTCCTCTACTATGTAGTTCACTCGTGGTTTGCATTCATGCTCTAGAATTTCTCTTATCATGCCATTATAATTTCTATCTGGTTGATTTTTAGCTATGACAATAACTACATGCCATTGTGTAGCTCACCGCAAATTCTGAGTCACCCAACCACTCTATGCATCCCAGGAGATGCCACTACTTCCATATATATTTGCTAAAATTCTAAGAAACACTTTGTTTGATTGCTCATTTCATTCTAGGCACACTTGTCTAATGCTTGTTTGTCATGTTCTACAGGTTCACGAGAGATGCCATTATATCTCGCATCTTGTTCTGGGTCTGGTTCGTCCTAAGTCACGACATAACTATCCTCTACAATATATAGTTCATTCGTGGTTTGCATTCCTGTTCTACAGGTTCTTGTATGATGCGGTTAAAATTTCTATTTGGTTCATTCTTCACTATGACAGTAACTGCATGCCATTTTGTGGCTCAGTGCAAATTCCGAGTCACCCAACGTCTCTTGCATTTTAGAGTATAGAACTGCTTCCATATATATTTGTTCAAAATGACCTGGCTAGTTTATATCTGCTGAAATTCTAAGTCACACACACATTTTTTGATTGCTCGTTTCACGGTAGTCACACTCGTTTAATGCGTGCTTGCTTGTCATGTTTGATTGACATGTTGGTCAATAATTGAACCATTCACCAGTTGTAAACTCTAGTTCATAGCTCCTGTCATATCAGTCAAATGAGTAGTTTGTCTTGTTTAATGTATTAACTTGTTATTACTTAGTTTCAGACTGCAATTATTGCTAGACCCACCAAAGAGGGGGCTGCAAGATCATGTCTCCTCCAATGTAGTTGTCACATTCAATGGAAGATGCAGGTGATCGATTGAGAAAGCAAATTGAGGACTCTGATATCAACTTGATTATCAACTGAAATGCCAATTTTTCTTTCCCTTGAGTTGATAATATGTAATAATTTTAAGAAGTTTGCAGCTAATGTAATATCTAGATAACTCGCATAGGCCATGTAGGCATTTAGTTGACGCCGTCCACACATTGTGGTAGTCATTACGGTAACTACGCCAGGAAGGTCGATTAGGGAATAGTACCGTGCTTTGTTATTGGCCTGTCGTGTATTCCGCCGATGACAAACAGTAAAAAATGCTGGATTATTATACACGTTTTATGTATTGGCATGGGCTTCAGAAATGACGAAAATATAAAAGGCCGTGAACGTAATGGGCCAATCTGCATGTGGTAATAGGCCGTAACAGTAACAGGCCGTAACAGTAACATGCCATAAATGTAACAGGCCTAACAGGTCGTAACAGTAACAGGCCGTAATAGTAACATGCCGCAACAGTAGCAGGACAGAACAGAAACAACCCATTACAGTAACAGGCAAGAAACTGCAAAAATCATAGAACAGTAATAGGCCAAAACAGTAGCGGGCCACAACAGTAAAGGACCGCAACAGTAAAAGGCCAGAACAGTGATGAGCCTAAACAGTACGGGATGAGAAATTTCCATACGAGGGTAGTAATAGGCCGACAAATTTACTAGATTAGAACAGTAAAGGGCCGTTTGTGGGCCTGAATAGCTAAAGACCAGAACAGTAAAAGGCCAGAACAATAACAGGCCAGAATAGTAACGAACCATCTTATAGAAGGGCCATCAGTAGGCGGTTGACGATGGGCTGTGATAACAGAGATGGGCTGACTGCAGGCCTTATGTTTACAAGAGCGATTTGGCGCAGGCTGCTAATCGGCCGCAGAGTGTTGGACCAACATGGGCCTTCTGTAAGCCGAAACAGAATCAGGCCTGAAAGTTCACGGGCCGCTACTAGCTGCATTTTTGGGCCCATTTCAAACAGTGCAGGACAAAACAGTAACGGTCCATCTTCTTATTGGGCTCCCCTGATGGGCCGGCCCAATTAGTATTTAGTAGGACTTGGTTGGGCATGACTTCTGACACAGTTTCTATGGCTGTTAACGGTGGTAACCGGACACTAACGGCGGCTGCCACCTGGCAGTTTGTATGACGTCAGCAGTTAGAGCGGCTGGCGAACAGATCTACGATGGAACAAGTTTTTGTGGCTGAAGGGTGCGATCCGCCACGGTCGAAAAAACCGTGGTTAATTCATTTGTGATGGGCTTTTACCATGAAGGCCATCCGTCGTGGAAGACTCTTTGGACATCAAAAACGGGCCTTCAACCACGAAAACCGTCTGTTGTAAAAGCCAACTTTTCTTGTAGTGATGATGACCACATTGCATGTGTGTTCTTTTCCAATAATACCACACATAACTCTACGTGATGATGCAAGTTATGTCACACTGGTGCAACATGCAATGTGTGGAAGCTGCTTTTCCTATATGTTTGGTCTCTGTGACCATGGTTGTACACATGGAACCCCTAGAGTCATTGCATGTGTTCTTTCCTAAACCACATTGATATATATCCACACTACTAGCTTCATTGATCCACATATGACCATATTGCATGAGTTCTTTTCCAAAACCACATATACATGACCACACACACACACACTAGTGGATTCTGTGATGCAACTTCTATCACGCTGGTGCAACAAGCAATATGTTGCTTTCCTATGTGTTTTGGTCTATGCATGTGACTATGCATGACACATGGATCCCCTAGAGACATTGCATGATGTGTGTTCTTTTTCCTAAACTAGTACACACTGATATCCATGTGTGTTCTTTTCCAATAATATACCACATTTTGATATATCTACATGACCACACATATAACTATGTGATGATGCAGCTTATGTCACACTAGTGCAACATGCAATATGGGTGGAAGCTATGCTTTTCCTATATATATATATGTGTTTGGTCTCTGTGACCATGCATGGTTGTACACATGGAACCCCTAGAGTCATTGCGTATATATATGTGTGTTCTTTTACCTAAACCACATTGATATCCACACTGCTAGCTAGATGTCATTGATCCACATACATGACCACATTGCATGTGTTATCTTATCCAAAAGCACATTATTGTTGGTATATCTACCACACACACTAGTGGATTCTGTGATGCAACTTCTATCACGTTGGTGCAACATGCAATATGTTGCTTTCCTATGTGTTTTGGTCTATATGACCATGCATGGTTTAATTTGACACATGGATCCCCTAGATACATTTCATAATGTGTGTGTTCTTTTCCTAAACTAGTCCACACTGATATATCCACTAGGGCCACTGATCCCATCACATGACCATAATGCATATATGTACACCGTTCTTTTCCAAAACAACAATGATGATGATATCTCTCTACATATATGCATGACCACACACATGCATATACTCAAGTGGATTCTGTGATGATGCACCACACTTCTGTCACACTGGTCCATGCATGCATGCAATGTGGAAGGCTCCTTTATTAATTCCTATGTGTTGTTGGTCTCTATGACCCATATGGAATATCTCTCCTGTAGAGTCATATTGCATGCATGTGTTCTTTTCCTAACCCACATTGATATGGGCCACCAGAGTCATTGATAGATCCACACCATGATGACCACATTGCATGTGTGTTCTTTTCCAATAATACCACACATTGATATCTACATATATATATGACCACACACACTCTGTGATGCAACTTATGTCACACTAGTACAACATGCAATGTGTGGAAGCTGTGATTTTCCTATGCGTTTTGGTCTGTGCGTCCATGGTTGTACACATGGAACCCCTAGAGTCATTGCATGTGTTCTTTTCCTAAATAAACCACATTGATATCCACACTCCTATAGGTGTCATTGGTCCACACATGACCACATTTCACATTGATATATATCTACACATGACCACACACACTAGTGGATTCTATGACGCAAAAAACTTCTGTCACACACACACATGGATCAGTGACTCTAGCTAGTGGACAGTGTTCTTTCCATCTCACATGACCACATTGCATATATGTACACTGTTCTTTTCCAAAACGACAATGATATCTCTAGCTACATGTACATGACCACACACATGCATATACTCAAGTGGATTATTCTATGATGATGCATAACTTGTGACACACTGGTGCAACCATGCATGCAATGTGAAAGCTCCTTTATTAATTATTTCCTATGTTTTTTTGGTCTCTATGACGACCATGGATCTCTCCTAGAGTCATATTTTGCAATGATGTGTTCTTTTCCTAACCCACATTATTGATATGGCCACTAGAGTCTTTGTTGATAGACCACATGATGACCACATTGCATGTGTTCTTTTACAATAATATATACCACATTGATATATACATGACCACACACAAACTCCAGTGGATTCTGTCATGCAACTTACTTCTGTCACACTGGTGCAACATGTGCAATGTGGAAGCTGAGATTTCCTAGATATATATGTGTGTTTTTGGTCTTTGTGACCATAATTTGACACATGGACCCCCTAGAGTATATATGATGTGTGTTATTTCCTAAACCACATTGATATATATATGTATATCCACTAGAGTCATTATTGACCATAACATGACCAATTGCATGTGTTCTTTTCCAAAACAATGCATGATGACCACACACTACAGTGGATTCGGTGATAGATGCAACTTCTGTCACACACTGGTGCAACATGCAAAGTGGAAGCTACCTTTCCTATGTGTTTTTGTATCTCTGTGACCATAGTTTTTGACACATGGAACCCCTAGAGACGTTGCATGTGTTCTTTTCCTAAACCACATTTTGATATATATCTACATGATTCTGTGATGCAACTTCTATCACACACTGGCCGTGCAACATGGAATTGAAAGCTGGTTATTTATTATTTCCTATATGATGTTTAATTTTATTCTGACACACATGGATCCCCCTAGAGTCATGCATGTGTTCTAACCACAATAATATATCCACTATACTCTCTAGCCATTCACATGGATATGTGGAAGCTGCCTTAATTTTCCTACGTATTTTGGTCTGTGTAGTGATGCATCTTCTTTGGGCTCAAACTAATTTGATATATACCATATGTGCTGCTATGACCTAAAACTAACCAAAATAAGGATAAAAGTCCATCGTTCAACCCTAATCTAGAGAAATCCATTGTTCAAAATAAACCGTATTTTGAATCTTATCTAAATTTGAATATATTATCCAAAATACGTTACCTCTCTTGAGATCATTATACAAGTCAACATATAAACTAGTAGTCCACATTATTTCTTTCTTTTTAAGATTTATTCGTTAATAATTTATAGTTTTCTTCACCAAGGCCCTTTTAGTCAAGACTTTCTAAAATATGGTTAATTTATTTGAACCCTCCATCATGCATCCGACGGTCAGGACACCAACCGCAAATTTCCAGGTCAGATCCTCCCGCCCACGCGAAATTTGGCGCCAGCGCGGGAGAGTGTCTACGCAAATGAAAATTTCTTGAGCTGCAATTACCTTTGAGCCCACCCGCACAGCGCCACCCAAGCATTCGCGCCAATGTCATTTACGTAATCTATTCCAAACCCTTTTTATCCCCTTGCTGAAATGAGACAGATCCAAATTTCCCCACCGCCCTCGGTGCTGCCCTCCCCGCCGTCCTCCCCCTTTTACCCTCGCCCTCCCCGCCATCCTCCCCCTTTTCCCCTCGCCGTTGTCTGTCCCTCCGGCCTCTGCCTTTAATCCCCTCATCTTCGTTCGTCCTTCCAGTAGTAACCTCTCTGTCACCCTAGCACAAATCCGAGCCCCTACTCACTGTCCTGGTTTTCCACCATGTCCGTCGACCTCGCCGGTCCACCTCGCCGACAGTTGGCTGACCTTGTCTACCACCTCGATGTACACTTCACCCGCAAAGTTGGCCAGCTCGCCGTCCATTTCCCTGTCTAGCTCGCCGTCCACCTTGCTGACAAGGCCCGTTACTATAGTGATAAGGCCCGTCCACCTCGTCAACGAGTTCTTCTACCTCGTGATCCAGATCGATGCCACGTGCCCCGGGTCACTGCAAGAAACGTGGTATCAAAAAGGCCCTATAGCCTGCAGCCAAGGAAACACGCTCATCCTCGATGCTCATTTTTTTTACGTTGCCTGAGAAATGATGTTCATTATCCTATTCATTCCACCAATTTACCTTTTTTGTTGCAGTTATTCTCTCTTATTTGTTCTGCCTGTGAAATTGTTTGTAATTTTACAAGTCTTGTGATCAGGGTTGCATTATCCTGTATGTTGCATTAGTTTGACTGCTTCATGACATGTCTGATGAGCAGAGTATAAATTGTTCACAGTGTTCTATTTTACATGATGATTACTATTGAACAATCAACATCATATATCATGACTTGTTTAATTTCCTATTTTAATTGCATGAAAGATGCTTATCCTTCTGATGTTTAATTGTCCTGCCCTACTTATTAGTGCAACCAGCCAACCAATTGACAAGTGAGATTTAGAGTATTCGACTTATGATCATTTTACATACAGATAAAGTTTGCATTATCTTGGTTGTTCCAATGGTTTGGCTGCTTCATCCTATGTCTTTTGATCAGAGTATAAATTGCTCATAGTGGACTCTATTACATGATGATTACTATAGAACAATCAACACCACAAGTTATATTTTGTTTATTTGCAGGACAGTTGCTTATCCTTCTTACGTTTTATTTTGATTATCCTTTTTAACTACATGTATACTATTTTGGCTTATGATATGTTTGCATGTGATAAATGTTGCATTATCTTGCATTTTTTGCATTAGTTTGGCTGCTTCATCATATGCCTTATGATCATAGTAGAAATTGATCATAGTGAGCTGTCACATGATGAGTTCTATAGAACAATCAGTACAGTAGGTTATGTTTCCTCTTTAATTGCACTATTGATGCTTATCCTGCTTATATTTTATTTTCCCACTCTGCTTATTACTGCAACCAATTGGTGAATTGTCCAGCTTGTTCATCGTCTTGTCTCTTGCTTTGCTTTGGCTACTTCATCGTTAGTCTTGTGATATGAGATTCAGAGTAGAAGTTCCTCATAGTGGACTGTTGTACATTATGATTAGTATAGAACAATCAATACCATAGGACATAGGTTATATTTTTGTATCTTACTAAAGAGTTGTTTATTCATGATAGAACAACAATTGCATCCCATGGAAGAAAGACGGCTAGAAAACATCACGATAAACAATGCGCAGATGAAAAAATGGGTCTTAGGCCCCCTGGTTTATGCATCTCCCACTGAATTCTCCCCTAAAAAGAGCAAGGATGAAGGCTCTAGACCAGACTATTATCCTGAAGAGGAGGGGGAGGATGAGGTGGAGGTAGTCACCTTACTTGCCTACTCATCTTTTGTGTAATTATTTGGTTACTTAATTTTTCATATATGTTGTGCTTTTTTATTACCCGGAATTGACTACCTTTGAATTGTGTAGACTGAGAAGAGGAAATATAAGAAGAAACCTGTCGTCGTGACAAGGATGGCTGGTGGTGGTGGATAATCTGCTCGGAAGCGCGTCTTGGCTAGCATGGCTGCCTCGACAGAATGTACGAGACATACCAGGTCATAGGGAATCCGTCAGAAGTACTTCCACCTCCAAGTTCTCCACGACGCCCACCAAGACCGCCAAGTGCTGCGACCTCTTCGCAAGAAACTCAGAGTCCTATAGATCCTGATGCTCAAGGAGACACGGTAGCAGCCCAAATCGAGATGGCAGCACTCCATGGCAGGAAGACAACAGTCCAAGACGAGCAGACAGCTGCCCCAGGCAAGCAACCAACTCCCGAAAGAGAGCACATTATATTGTTTGAAGGGCACTTATTATATGGTAGAACACTAACTCCACATTATATGTTTATAGATGATTTTGACCATCATCCTTCTAAAGACACTATTAAACATGATTATCCTCAAATTGTCTTGAGGGAAAAAAAAAGAGGAAGCAGCGTGAGAACATGTCCAAAGGAGGAAAGCTTCCATTTGCCATTACTCCAGGAAGAACTATTGCTTCCAAGTTTTCCACTGAGTGTGCAAAAACAGTCAGGACTGGTATACCTATCTTCCCCCGCTGGAAAGAGTACAAGGAGAGGCCGAATGTCAGAGCAGAGTTCTACGACAGAGTTTTCGTATGTTCTGTGACTCAATTGCCCTTTTATTCTCATTACTGTTCAAGCAGAGGTTGATGCACGATGTTCTATTTCAGCAAAAATTTGTCATGGATGCATCACACCTAGATGTGCAGGTTGCTTGCAACCAGCAGTTAATGAGGCATGCAAGAGTTCAAAGGCGTCTCCTAAAGAAGCAGTTTTTTGACCCCCTCCCACTGAATGAAGTAACAAGGATTTCTCCGGTTGAACACATGAACAATGCAGAGTGGTGCAAGATTGTTGATTCTTGGACTGACCCTAGTAACCAGGTCAAGTCTTGTCTACTCAACTTCCCCCTATCTGTGTTTAACCAGGACTGCCTCTTATACTCTATGCTCTCTCTTCGTGTAGGCATGTTATCTAATAAACAGGCAAACAAGAAATAGATAACCTTATCGCAGTGACTTGTTTTTTTGTGATAGCCGGGGCTTCTCCAATCACAGTGTGAAAAAAGCAACAGTAAGCCCTCCAGAATACTTTTCATCTATCTCATCTTCCAAAATTTCAATGCCACATTTGTCTCTGAAATGAGTATGATCATTTGTAATTTGCTGGCTATTTTTCTAATGTTTGATTCTATTCCTAAAAGTCAATAGGAAACCAAGGAAGGCAAGATGGCGCCTAATGGTACAGAAGATATCACTGAGTCCGAGCAACCTGCTTCCACCGACAAGGTACACTATGCGCTATCTCAGGACATCAGCATCCATTCTTCAAGACTAGCCAAGACTCTCCTTGAAGCACAACTCCAGCCTCATAGAGCAGGGAATGCGATACTGCAAAGTGCCATTATGGGGTTGCAGACGGAGAACCCAGATGGCAAGGCAGAAGCCCTAAAGGAAGCGCAAGAAGTGTGGAAGAAGCTATACCAGGTCCATCTTTGTCATCTTTTTATAATTCAATACCCTATTTGTCCATGAAGATGTGCTTGGAATTTGCCTGCTACTTTTCTAATGTTTGCTTCTATAACTGTCAAGCACCCACTAGAAGCAAGGTGGCGCCATCTACTGCAGAAGATGGCATTGAGGATTGACCCCTTGCGTCCACTAATGAAAGCATCCATGCTTCAAGACCCACCAGCTCTCTCCTTGAAGCACAACTTTTGGCTGAGAGAGCAGCGAATGAGGCACTGGGCAGACATATTGCAGCATTTCTGAAGGAGATAGAAGCAAAGAATGAAGTGCAGAAAGCACTTGTGAACTTCGCAGACCTTATAAATGCATCACTTCAGCAATTCTTAGCTATATTGCGTAAGTGAACTGGTGGTGTGACTGAAAGCTTGTTAGGCTCTTTTCTTTATTTTGTTGGAAACTTATGTGCGAACTTATTTATGCCCCCCTGAAACATGTGCCCTGCAATTTCTGTCATTTTGATCTAGATGGTGCAATCTAGCAAAGTTGTCAGCACTCTTCTCCGATGTAAATGAAAACATCATGCTTGTTTAGTTGACGAAAATATTTCCATTACCGATAGACACCGACGTTGCACAGTTTCACTCATCAACATCCTCAACGAAACATGAATGCCATCTCTTCTGCCCTGATGAATTGAGTTCGTCATGCGTTGGAGATACGCGTCCAGCTCTCATTGGTACACAATTCGTGCTACAGATGAACCACGTGTTTCCTTCCTATTGGTCCACGTGTCACCCTGATGACCGGCCACGCGAAAGCTGGCTAGCTTATTGTCATGACAAAAATAAAATTCGTCTCCGCTAGCGTGACAAAATGGGAAGGATGACATAAGCAAATGAAAGGATGACGTCAGCAAATGGCGCTAGTGGAATCAGGTCGTGGCGGAAAAAAAACATCAGGAAGTCGATGACGTCGTAGACGGCAAACATGATGCCAGCAAACGTCACTGACGGCCACCTATGGTGCCATCCGCCATGTGGCATTGTTCATGATGAAATAAAAACGTCATGAAGGACCGGGCCTGGGCCGGGCCAGTCCAGCTGACCACGACGAAATTGGAGGAACGTCACGGACGGGCCGTGACGTTTTCAGACAGAAAAAAGTCACTGATTAAATTATGACGTGAGGTTCGTGACCTATTTTTTTCGTCGCAGAATTCATCACGGATGGACATCTACGACATTTTGACCCTCATCCACGATGATATCAGATCGTCATGACCCGCCCAGATTCTTGTAGTGGCACAAGACCCGAAGAAAGAAATGCCAGCGCAAGAGAAAAAACAGACGAGAGATATAACCGTTGATCCGAGTCAGCTCCATGAGCGATGCAGCGTTCCTCTTCTTGAGATTTTCATATTTCGTGTTCACAAACTCAAACTTGAGGTTGGCGTCCTTCAACATGTCCTGGGTCTTCTCAAGGATGATCTTTAGCCGCTCTTTTTCCTCAAATAAATTCTGATCATCTTTATCTAGCTCGGCCTTGTGGAGATTTTTCAGTTTTTCAATCTCAGCATTAACCCGATAACCTCATGATCCTTGAGCCGAAGTTTTGCAATTTTGTCATCTTTCTTCTTCATCTCGTCCTAATGCTGCCTTGCTTGTTCAAGAAAGTGGAACATCATGTCAGGCAAAGGCACACTATCTTGAAGGGACACTACAATAAGTGTTTGATCGGTCGGAGCCGAGATATGATTACCTGCCGAGTTAGAGGAAAATGGACTAAGGATGAATAACCAAGGAGAATTACCTTTTATCTCGACCAAGCTCTTCCTCATGATGATATTTTAAGCCTCCACTTTGGCTTCATAATCCAAATTGCGAGTTAGTTCGGAACACCAACGATGAAGAGGTATAAAGGGGTAATATAAAAGAGAGAAATTTACCCTTCTTCTTCAGCTCGGGGATCAAGGCATTATGCTTTGAGCGAAGGTCCTTGTGCGTGTCCAGAAGCCGCTGGAACTCAGCGGTGCAACAGTTGGTGGTGATTTAAAAAGGAAAGTGTTAGTGCATGAATCAAAGCGAATATTTGAAATTACTCAAGATCCGGGCCAAGCGGAACTTAACCTGTCTCTAGGTGAGGGAATATTTGAAACTATATAAGACCCAGGCCAAGTGGAACTTAACCCGGCTCTAGGTGAGTGAGGAATTGAAATTACTTAAGACCCGGGCCAAGTGGAACTTAACCCGGCTCTAGGTGAGTTAGGATTTGAAGCTACTATAGATCCGAGTAAAGTGGAACTTAACCCGACTCTAGGTGAGTAGATGTTTGAAATAACCAAAGCCTAATACTTCGAAATCTCAAGATGCACAAACCCAATGTTAAGAGCATCCGGCTGAGTCACATATTACCCCGCCGGAGGCTCAGGGACTGGGGGATATGTGTGTAAGTACTTGTGCATACATTTAGGATGGGCGAAAAGCTTACCTCCATCATCTTGCTAGCAATGGAAATAGCCTTAGAAGCAGTGTTCATCTGGGAGCTAAACTTGGCTAGACCAAACTTCTCCAGATTCTCGGAGTTGATGTCGACAAACTCGGCGTTGTTCCAATTGTTGATGTACTCAATCAAAGGACTGTAGCTCTCCCTGCTGAGCGTCCGGTTCGCGACCAAGCCTTTGTCGTGAGCACCTTTCCGAGTAGTTTGATCTGCGGCCGGGCTAGAGTGCAGAGTGAGTTTCTTGTTGGCGGTAGAGCCAGAACCAGTGCTCTCCTTTTGCATCATGGACGCAAGGGTATGCTTCCTAGACTCGGCCGCTGTTCCTTTGGTGGGCTTAACCTTGGCAGCCTCGACACCTTTCTTGTCCTTGGAAGCATCAATGCCTTTCTTGGCCTTGGTGCCTGACTTGGGTTGCTGTTGTGAAGAAGTGCTTTGCTCTCCGAGTTTGGTTTGAGGCTTCTACCGGAATATATCTTCGTCTGAAGAAGTTGGCGCAGAGGGTTTAGCCTTTAGGCTAGGCCGATTTTGGTCATCTCGCCAAGTCTGGGTGACTCAGACGAGGCTGGAGGAACTTGTGTAGAAGAAATTAGAGATGAAGTTGGCGCTGGAGCTGATTCAGTTTGCACTTGGGTCGATGCGGGAGTCACCGGCACCTCGGAAGGATTTTTCTCGGTGCCAATATTGCTGGCGCCACCATCATCTGGTTGTTGCTGCGGGACAGAAGAGGCACATGGCCTATCCGGCATAGCCATATCCTCGGCAGCACCACCTCCCTCTACACTGACATTGCCCTCCTCTTGCTGAGGGGGCTGAGATTCGGTGCGGCCGCAGAGCTCTCCTGGATGGGGCTTAGGGGGCTAGCGTTGTCGTGGTGAGGAGAAGGTGGAGCATATTGGAGAGGTGAGGCTATGCTAGAACCACTCTGGGGGATATCCTTGGGTGCCCTGCCAAGACTGATAGAAAGCAACAAAAAGTTAGGACAGAAAGAGAAAAACAAGAAATACACATAAAGGGTGAGAAGATAATTAAAGAACAAGGAAAGAGAGAAGGGCTTACTCGGATGAAGTAGGAAGTTCCCCGGGCTTTGGGGCTCTCCAAACCGTGGCCTTAGTAGCGGGTTTGCTGGCCCCCTTAACACCGGATTTCTTCTGTCTTTTCATGGTCTGAGGTGGCTCGGATGAAGGAGCCGAGGTTGCCGCCCCTTTCTTCACAAGGACAGGAACCAAATCACCCAAGGCAAGAGGTGGATTGGTGTGGACCAGACCAGCCGGGTTAGTTGGAGCCGAATCAACCAGAAAGGCATATGAGATAGGAACCGGATCAAATACCTCTAAGATCTCAATATCAAGTTCTTCCTCGTCATCCGTCCAATCCCTTAAGCCAGAGGTCTTACCAGAGGGTTGTCTGATGCTAGGGTCCGGAGTAGGCCAGAAATCCTTAGAATCCGGCTCCTCCGTGTGTGAGGCATCTCGGTCCTTCCCCCACTTAAGGGACGGTTCCATACCATCGTTAACTATCTGCTGAAGAAACATCTAAAAGCAATATTCCAAAAGGATTAGGTAAATGATATGATCCGACATCAAATGTAACTCGGAAAAGGGATCGAGTAAGAAATATACCGTGGGAGGTATCTTATCTTGGCAGAAGTGCTCGTACCCCCACTCCCAGTCTTCATTCATGTCCGAAGTTACCTTGAAGATGGCCTTGATCTGGCGAAAGATCTGGGTATTCTTGAGCTCAAAGGATGATGTTCGGTTGGGGTCGAGATGCTCGCTCATATGGCAAAGCTTGTGCAGATGCTCCTACAGAGGCGAGATTCGGCTGCGAACGAAAGTGATCATGATATCCTCACTGAACAACCCCAACTTATTCAGCTCCTTGATCCGTTTATCCACCTGATTCACCAAGGCGCTGGATCTCCTCGTGATTCAGTTCCATAAGGTCATGTCGGGGATGCCGAGTGAGAAGGGAAGCAGCCGAATCTTGTCCACCTCGGTATCATTCTTCACATAGAAGAATGTCTTGGCCCATGCCTTGCAGGACTCTAAGCCGGTGACTCGGGGAAAGACGGAGTGCTTCCGAGGTGAGATGGAAGATGCTCCGCACTGAGTTAGAGATTCGTCGGTAGGGACAGTTTTTGGATCTGGGATTACATTGGCCCTAAAGCCGAAGATCTTGTACTAGATATGGTAACCCTCAACCTTGGAAGCAAAAGAGGATAGCAAGCTAATGGCGTTAGCTAGAAGGTGGTGGGGTTGGAGAGAAAAAGTTGTGATGAACTCACGGAAGAAATCACTGAAGGGAAGGCCAAATTCGTGTTGGAAATGCGAAAGGAAAACAACAAACTCACCCAGATTGGGAGAGGGAATGATCTCCTGGCAAGGGAGGTGGCAGGAAACCCCGGCGGGGATGCGGCGGGTCCGGTACAGCCAGTCGATGTCATCTTGGAAGACCCAGGAACTGGCCTAGGCGCCGCGCTCGTGGGCCTCTCCGCCCTCTTCATGTTCTTCAATGACGATGACCTCCTCCAATTCAGTCATCTCCAGATATTTTCCTTCGTAGATCAAAACTGAGGCAAAGGGAAGATGTTTGGATTCGTGCGGACCCATGGTGGCTACGAGCAGCGACATTGCATCGTGGGTATGGTGGAGAAGAACAACGGCAGGGCGCGGCAGTGGCGGCACTATGCTAAGTAGCAGCGGCAGCGGGGAAAATGGCCAAGGGCCTCCCTCACCCCCAATTTAACCATGCCCCTGATGTGGGTAGTGGGATCAAGTAATGTGGTGGGCCACACGGTGTGGCCGTGTATCTGCGCAATCCACCAATCAGCAACAGGCCACAGGAGGAGCCACATGGTGCAGCGGATCCCACGACGCGACATGGCATTGCGGTTATTAAAGGGACGCCAGGACATGACGTTCGCAGCAGTTATTCCTAACAACATGCATAGTAACAGGCGCAGTAACTGGCGCATGCCCTTAAAATGAGGCAAAATGATGATTACCCTCCACGTAGGATGTGGGCAAGTGTACGCGAGAAGGAAGGGATCAAAGTGGTAACCCGGATCTGAGAAGATAACCCGGCCAGCGAGGGATACCTCAGAATGAGCCAAGGGAATGTCAAGTCACAAAAGTAAGAAAGACGAATCACCGAGTAACTCGGCAAGAGGAACAACAAATCAAGTAGGTTGAACCTGTTGTGGCCTTATCAACTGAAGTTTCTAAGACAACACCATCTTCGGGGCCTAATGTTGGGGGGATAACCCCAGGTAGGGTCATGCCGGGGTATAATGGCCATGATAGCCGAGGTACGGCAAGGTCAAAGCGTAAGCTGGCTGAGTCACCTCAAGGCAAGCTGACTTACGGAAGACCCGGTCCATACGAAGTTCATCCAACGTTACCTCGTCTGACTAAAACATATGTCAGGAGAATCGTTGTTACTTGTATGAGGTACCCACAGGGCCGAGTTATCCGGGCCTGAGCCGGGTTACGACTTAGCTTACAAGGGAAGGAAGGAATCTTCTTAGTCAACGGTTTTCTCTCTCCACTATAGCATGAGCGTAGGGGACAGAGGGAAGGACCAGCGAGTACGGGCCGGCAAAGGTGACGTTGGCTATGTCGGGTGACACCGTGCCGCAGAGGATCTCAGAGAGGCTTACGCCATGAGACCAGATCAGCTTAGACACAGAAAAGAGGAGAACCGTTTTACTATTTTGGGAGAGGCATATTCGAAGAATATGCCTTCCACGTATACCCTAACTTGTAACCTGGGCTCCCCTATATAAGGAGCACCAGGGCCTCCATAGAGAGGGTCGTCCATTTTTACAAAGGGAAAACCCTAGATAGTTGTGTGGTAGTTGAGAAGTTCATTCTCTTCCTTCCCAAGAATAGCTCAAGGAGTACTTGAAATCCACCATTGATAAGAGAGAATACAAGCATCTTTGTCTGGAATCACCACACCATCCCTCCCTGGATACCTCTAGCGCACTTTGGCCCCATCTTTAGCGTATACATGGCATCTACCGTGCCAGCACCACGACACCATTTGTCAAACCATGGTCACAAAGCACAAAAACAAACAAGAATGCAACTGCCACACGTAATGGAACATCAGTGTGACATAAGTTGCATCACCACACCCACTTTAGTGTGTGTGGTCATGTGGATCAAAGTGATTTGGAAAAGAACACATGCAATGACACTCCATGTGTCAAACCATGGCCAGAAAGCCCAAAACACATAGGAATGCAACATACACATATAATGGAGCACCAGTATGTCTTAAGTTGCATCACCACATCCACTTGAGTGTGTGTGATCATGTGGATCAAGGTGGTTTGGAAAAGAACACATGCAATCGCACTCCATGTGTCCAACCATGGTCAGAAAGCCCAAAAACACAGAGGAATGCAACTGCCACATGTAATGGAGCTCCAATTTGACATAAGTTGCATCACCACACCCACTTGAGTGTGTGTGGTCACGGGGATCAAAGTGGTTTGGAAAATAACACATTCAATGACACTCCATGTGTCAAACCATGGTCAGAAAGACCAAAAACACATAGGAATGCAACCGGCACATGTAATGGAGCACCAGGGTGACATAAGTTGCATCATCACACCCACTTGAGTGTGTGTGGTCATATGGATCAAGGTGGTTTGGAAATTAACACATGCAATGACACTCCCTGTGTCAAACCATGGTCAGAAAGCCCAAAAACACATAGGAATGCAACTACCACATGTAATGGACCACAAGTGTGACATAATATGCATCACTACACCAAATTGGGTGTGTGTGGTCATGTGGGTCAAGGTGGTGTGGAAAAGAACACATGCCATGATACTCCATGTGTCAAACCATGGTTACAAAGGCCAAAAGCATAGAAGAATGCAACTGTCACATATAATGGAGAACCAGTGTGACATAAGTCGAATCACCACATCTAGTTGAGTGTGTGTGGTCATGTGGATCAAGGTGGTTTTTAAAACAACACATACAATGATACTCCATGTGAAAACCATGGTCAGAAAGCCCCAAAACACATAGGAATGCAACTGCCACATGTAATGGACCACTAGTGTGACATAAGTCGCATCACCACGCCTACTTGAGTGTGTGTGGTCATGTGGATGAAGGTGGTTTGGAAAACAACACATGCCATGACACTCACTACTAGGAAACAGCTTATAGGTAGACAAGATATTCTGTGGCGCATATGTAAAACCATGCGCCACAGATATGTATCAGTGGCGCACTAGTAAATATGCACCACAGAAGTTTGGCAGTTCAGTGGCACACGAAACCAATATGCGCCACATAAGTCCAAACTTTTGTGGTGCATATTTTTTTTGTGTGCCACAGAAAGTGATGATTCTGTGGCGCATATAGATGTATGGGCCACAGAAAGTTGATGGGACCTAGCACCAAAAAAAGGGGGAGAAACTTCTATGGCGCATATGTCCATATGCGCCACAAAAAGTGATGTTTCTGTGGCGCATATAGGTGTATGCGCCACAGAACATGCAAAAACAGACCCCCCCGTGGATCGCCTTTTCAGTTTTGTAAAAAATAAACAAAAATGATAGAAACTTCAAAAAAATAGTTCATTTGAGTTATAGTTAGATTTTAGGGTATAGATCTAGAAAAAATTGAAAAACATGAATTTCGATGTATTTTGCAGAAATAGGTCATGGCACGGTAAAATGGCTATAACTTTTGCATACGATGTCGAAAAAAAAAATCTTTAACCTATCAAAATGATCGTCTCGAAATTTCCTATTCGATTTCAACGACGTATGGTCGTTCTGGATTTTACATAATCCCCAAATTCGAAAAGAGTAAAAAGTTATTTAGGGTAGAAGATTTTTTACTGCAAAAAAGGGGGTGAAACTTCTGTGGCACATTTCTCCATATGCGCCACAGAAGTCTTGGGCGGGATTCGAAATTTGAATCCTGCCGGTGCCCTTCTCCATCTCTTTTTCCTTTTTCTCCCCCCACTTCTTCTCTCGTCCCCACTTCTCCTCCCCTCCACACTTCTTCCCTTCTCCTCCCTCCTCCTTGTCCACTCTCCGGCGACCTCCTCCTCCTCCTCCACCACCAACTCCGGCGACCTCCTCATCCTCCTCCACCACCAACTCCGGCGACCTCCTCCTCCTCCACCACCAACTCCGGCGACCTCCACCACCAACAACTCCGGCAAACTCCTCCTCCTCCTCCACCAACAACTACGGTGACCTCCTCCTCCTCTTCCTCCACCACCAACTTCGGTGACCTCCTCCTCCTCATCCACCACCAACTCCGGCGACCTCCTCCTAGCCCTCCTCTAGCCCACTAGCCACTAGCCAATAGCCACCTGCCACCAGCCACCAGCTGCCACCACTACCACCTCCGGCCAGATCTAGATCTGGCCTGGTTTATTTTTGAAATTTGAAAAAAACTTTTGTGGCGCATATTGGCCATATGCGCCACAGAAGTTTGAGATCTGGCCTGCCTTTTTTTTTGAATTTTGGAAAAAAACTTCTGTGGTGCATATTGGCCATATGCGCCACTGAAGTTTAAGATTTCTATGGCGCATTTCAATATGCGCCACAGAAGATAGTTACCAGTGGCGAGGTAACAGTGGCGACTAAGATATGCGCCACGGATAGTGAAAACAGGTGCGCCACTGATAAGTTGTTTCCTAGTAGTGATTTATGTGTAAAACCATGGTCAAAAATCCCAAAAACATAGATGAGTGCAACTGCCACATATAATGGAGCACCAGCATGGCATAAGTTGCATCACCACATCCACTTGAGTGTGTGTGGGCATGTGGATAAAGGTGGTTTGGAAAAGAACACATGAAATGACACTCCATGTGTCAAACCATGGTCAGAAAGCACAAAAACACACAGGAATGCAACTGCCATACGTAATGGAGCACCAGTGTGATATAAGTTGCATCACCACACCCATTTGAGTGTCTATCATCATGTGGATCAAGTGGTTTGGAAAATAACACATGCAATGACACTTCATGTGCCAAACCACGGTCAGAAAGCCCCAAACATAGAGGAATGCATTTGCCACATATAATGGAGCACCAGTATGACATAAGTTGTATCACCACATCCACTTGTGTGTATGTGATCATGTGGATCAAGGTGGTTTGGAAAAGAACACATGCAGTGACACTCCATGTGTTAAACCATGGTCAGAAAGCCAAAAACACAAAGGAATGGAACTGCCACATGTAATGGAGCACCAGTGTGACATAAGTTGCTACACCACACCCACTTGATTGTCTGTGGTCATGTGGATCCAATGGTTTGGAAAAGAACACATGCAATGACACTCCATTTGTCAAACCATGGTCAAAAAGCCCCAAATACATAGGAATGCAACTACCACATATAATGGAGCACTAGCACGACATAAGTTGCATCACCACATCCACTGAAGTGTATGTGATCATGTGGATCAAGTTGGTTTGGAAAAAAACACATGCAATGATACTCCATGTGTCAAACCATGGTTAGAAAGCCCAAAAACACAGAGGAATGCAACTGCCACATGTAATGGAGCTCCAATGTGACATAAGTTGCATCACCACACCCACTTGAGTGTGTGTGGTCATATGGATCAAAGTGGTTTGGAAAAGAACACATGCAATGACACTCCATGTATCAAACCATGGTCAGAAAGACCAAAAAACACATAGGAATGCAACTGCCACATGTAATGGAGCACCAGGGTGACATACGTTGCCTCCCCACACCCTCTTGAGTGTGTGTGGTCATATGGATAAAGGTGGTTTGGAAAAGAAAACATGCAATGACACTCCTTGTGTCTCAACTACCACATGTAATGGAGCAGCAGTGTGAGATAAGAAGCATCACCACACCCACTTGAGTGTGTGTGGTCATGTGGATCAAGGTGGTTTGGAAAAGAACACATACAATGACACCCCATGTGTCAAACCATGGTCATAAAGCCCAAAAACATAAAGGAATGCAAATGCCACGTGTAATGGAGCACCAGTGTGACATAAGTTGCATCACCACACGCACTTTAGTGTATGTGGTCAGGTGGATCAATGTGGTTTGGATACGAACAACTGCAATGACACTCCATGTGTCAAACCATGGTCAGAAAGGCCAAAAACGTAGAGGCCTTCAACTGCCACATGTAATGGACCAGGGTGATATAAGTTGCATCACCACACCCACTTGAGTATGTGCGGTCATATGGATCAAGGTGGTTTGTAAAAGAACACATGCAATGACACTCCATGTGTCAAACCATAGTCAGAAAGCCCCAAAACACATAGGAATGCAACTACCACATGTGATGGAGTGTGTGTGGTCATGTGGATCAAGGTGGTTTGGAAAATAACACATGCCATGATACTCCATGTGTCAAACCATGGTTACAAACCCCAAAACACAGAAGAATGCAATTGCCACATGTAATGGAGAACCAATGTGACATAAGTTGCGTCACCACATCCACTTGAGTGTGTGTGGTCATGTGGATAAAGGTGGTTTGGAAAAGAACATATAGAATGACACTCCATGTGAACACCATGGTCAAAAAATCCCAAAACACATAGGAATGCAAATGCCACATGTACTGGAGCACTAGTGTGACATAAGTTGCATCACCACGCCTAATTGAGTGTGTGTGGTCATGTGGATGAAGGTGGTTTGGAAAAGAACACATGCCATGACAGTCCATGTGTAAAACCATGTTCAGAAATCCCAAAAACATAGAGGAATGCAACTGCCACATATAATGGAGCACCAGTGTGACATAAGTTGCATCACCACATCCACTTGATTGTCTGTGGTCATGTGGATCCAATGGTTTGGAAAAGAACACATGCAATGACACTCCATTTGTCAAACCATGGTCAAAAAGCCCCAAATACATAGGAATGCAACTACCACATATAATGGAGCACTAGCACGACATAAGTTGCATCACCACATCCACTGAAGTGTATGTGATCATGTGGATCAAGTTGGTTTGGAAAAAAACACATGCAATGATACTCCATGTGTCAAACCATGGTTAGAAAGCCCAAAAACACAGAGGAATGCAACTGCCACATGTAATGGAGCTCCAATGTGACATAAGTTGCATCACCACACCCACTTGAGTGTGTGTGGTCATATGGATCAAAGTGGTTTGGAAAAGAACACATGCAATGACACTCCATGTATCAAACCATGGTCAGAAAGACCAAAAAACACATAGGAATGCAACTGCCACATGTAATGGAGCACCAGGGTGACATACGTTGCCTCCCCACACCCTCTTGAGTGTGTGTGGTCATATGGATAAAGGTGGTTTGGAAAAGAACACATGCAATGACACTCCTTGTGTCTCAACTACCACATGTAATGGAGCAGCAGTGTGAGATAAGAAGCATCACCACACCCACTTGAGTGTGTGTGGTCATGTGGATCAAGGTGGTTTGGAAAAGAACACATACAATGACACCCCATGTGTCAAACCATGGTCATAAAGCCCAAAAACATAAAGGAATGCAAATGCCACGTGTAATGGAGCACCAGTGTGACATAAGTTGCATCACCACACGCACTTTAGTGTATGTGGTCAGGTGGATCAATGTGGTTTGGATACGAACAACTGCAATGACACTCCATGTGTCAAACCATGGTCAGAAAGGCCAAAAACGTAGAGGCCTTCAACTGCCACATGTAATGGACCAGGGTGATATAAGTTGCATCACCACACCCACTTGAGTATGTGCGGTCATATGGATCAAGGTGGTTTGTAAAAGAACACATGCAATGACACTCCATGTGTCAAACCATAGTCAGAAAGCCCCAAAACACATAGGAATGCAACTACCACATGTGATGGAGTGTGTGTGGTCATGTGGATCAAGGTGGTTTGGAAAATAACACATGCCATGATACTCCATGTGTCAAACCATGGTTACAAACCCCAAAACACAGAAGAATGCAATTGCCACATGTAATGGAGAACCAATGTGACATAAGTTGCGTCACCACATCCACTTGAGTGTGTGTGGTCATGTGGATAAAGGTGGTTTGGAAAAGAACATATAGAATGACACTCCATGTGAACACCATGGTCAAAAAATCCCAAAACACATAGGAATGCAAATGCCACATGTACTGGAGCACTAGTGTGACATAAGTTGCATCACCACGCCTAATTGAGTGTGTGTGGTCATGTGGATGAAGGTGGTTTGGAAAAGAACACATGCCATGACAGTCCATGTGTAAAACCATGTTCAGAAATCCCAAAAACATAGAGGAATGCAACTGCCACATATAATGGAGCACCAGTGTGACATAAGTTGCATCACCACATCCACTTGAGTGTGTGTTATCGTGTGGATCAAGGTGGTTTGGAAAAGAACACATGCAATTACACTCCATGTGTCAAACCATGGAGACAAAGCACAAAAACACACAGGAATGCAACTGTCACACGTAATGGAGCACCAGTGTGATGTAAGTTGCATCACCACACCCATTTGAGTGTATGTGGACATGTGGATCCAGTTGTTTGGAAAAGAACACATGCAATGACACTCCATTTGCCAAACCAGGGTCAGAAAGCCCAAAAACACATAGGAATGCAACTACCACATGTAATGGAGCACAAGTGTGACATAAGATGCATTACCACACCGACTTGGGGTGTGTGTGGTCATTGTGTCAAGGTGGTTTGGAAAAGAACACAAGCAATGACACTTCGCGTGTCAAACCATTATCACAAAGCACAAAAACACATAGGAATGCAACTGCCACACGTAATGGAGCACCAGTGTGACATAAGTTGCATCACCACACCGTAGTGATACGTCCATTTTGCATCACTATTTTATATCATAATTTACTATTATTCATTGATATATTTCATATTAAGATATGATACTTATCTTATTTCATGTATTTTTGCATGATTGATGACTTTTGGAGGATGAACCACTGGAGTCAGGATTCTAATGGAAAAAGCACTATCCAGATGCAATATTGGCGAAGATCAGAAAATACCAGAAAATATACGGAAATTCCTATTTTTTAGAAGACGAAGGAGGCCAGAAGGAGGAGTGGAGATGGGCCACAGGGGGCCCACACCACCCCCTGGCGCGGGCCAGCCCTGGCCGCGCCACCAGGTGGTGTGGCCACCCTGGTCCAACTCTGGCATCACCCTTTGGCATATATAATCCCCTCGAAACCCTAAGACTCGAGGAGCGACCATAGAAAGGTTCTGCCGCCTCTGCGGGGCAGAAACTACAGAGAGATAAAGAGCTCTCCGGCAGGCAAAAATCTGCCGGGAAAATTCCTTTCTGGAGAGGGGAGATCGTCACCATCAACACCACCATCAAGATAGACTTCATGGGGATCATCATCATATCCGCCATCATCTCCATTAGTACCATCATCACCACTCTGTACCGCTGTAACAATTTGGTTGAATCTTGCATAGTTCTTTGGGGAAACTTTCCCGATGTTGATTACTTGTTGTAGTTGATGCTATTGAGTGGAACCATTGAACTATTGTTCATGTTCAGATTGTTATTTATCATTATTTAATCTCTGATCTTGATCCATATGATGTCTCGTGGGTAGTTCGTTTAGTTCTTGAGGACATGGGAGAAGTCATGTTGTTAGTAAGGAATTGTGTTGAGAAAGATTCAATGGTTTGATATTTAAGTTGTGGTGTTATTCTTCTAGTGGTGTCATGTGAACATCGACTACATGATACTTCACCTTTATGGGCCTAGGGGAATGCATTGTGCATTTGGCTACTAATCGTGGGGTTGCTGGAGTGACAGAAACCTGAACCCCCGTTAGGTAACCTTTGCATAAGGGAGTGTAGGATCTCAAAGTTTAAGGCTGTGGTTAGGTTTTTATCTTAATTACTTTCTTCTAGTTGCGGATGCTTGCAAGGGGTATAATCACAAGTATGTATTAGTCCTAGGAAGGTCAGTACATTAGCATAGGTTCACCCACACAAGACTTATCCAACCAAAGAAGATTAATCAACTATATGAAACGAAAGCACTTGCCAATATTCCCATGTGTCCTCGAGAATGTTTGGTTATCTTAAGTAATACAACCGGCTTGCCCTTTGCTAAATAAAGGATTGGGCCACTTGCTGAAATTATTATTATTGTCTTTTCTTTACTCACACTTTATTTATCTGCATTATCAAAAACCCCTAAAATTCGTTTGCTAAGTATTTACAGAGAATTCCTGATCCAAGCCACTTGTCAACACCTTCTGCTCCTCGTTGGGTTCGACACTCTTACTTATCGAAAATACTGCGATACACCCCCTATACTTGTGGGTCATCAAGACTATTTTATGGCGCCGTTGCCGGGGAGTGAAGCGCTATTGAAGAGTGTAACTGGTAAAGGAAACTTCTACTGTGAGTATTGTTTGTTTCTGTTTGTTACTTTATTCTCAATATGGATAGTTCACTTAGTTTCTTATTTTGTAATGCTACTACCACTGCTAAGGTTGTAGATGAACCACCGCCTGCTGAAAAAAGATACTTTTAAAATACCTACAAAAATTGTTGATCGTGTTATGGATAATTACTATTTTGGAGATGGAACTGTCCATCCCGGTGATCATTTGCTCTTTATACATGAATTATATGGATTGTTCAAGTGTGTAGGTATTACAACAGATCAAGTTAAGAAGAATTTATTCTCGTTATCATTGAAAGGCAGAGCTGAGGAATGGTATAAGCTGTTGAAGAATGGTGAATCTCTTGAATGGAAGGAAATAGTACCTCTCTTTTATTCCAAATTTTATCCTTCTAGTGAGATTCATAAAGATCAGAATCAAATATATAACTTTTGGCCTCTTGATGGAGAGAGTAAAGCTCAATCTTGGGGGAGATTGAAGTCACTAATGCTCAAATGTCCTATTCATGAGCTCCCTAATAATATTATTATCAATAACTTTTATGCAAGGCTTTTTCTTCGTGATAAGGATCTATTGGAAGCTTCTTGTGCTGGATCAGTTACACGTATGGAACAAGAAGCTAAATG
Organism: Avena sativa; assembly: GCA_916181665.1. NCBI lineage: Eukaryota > Viridiplantae > Streptophyta > Magnoliopsida > Poales > Poaceae > Avena > Avena sativa. Next base: position 191,802,830 of record OV702287.1, read on the forward strand.
GGATCTTCTAGACCATATTCAAGACAATGCTGAAGCATGGGAGAATGATAAAGGAAGAAAGTTAGGTATAAACTATGATTATGAATGCATTAAATCTTTTATGGGAACTGATGACTTTCATAATATTAGTGTTGTTTATGGTCTTGATTCTCCTGTTCTTGCAAATTGTTTAAAGGATTTTGCCTCTTATATTGAAATTCCCAAAAAGGAATGGAACAAGTATCATGCACCATATAAGGATATTGTTGATTGTTCTGCTAGAAATACTGAAGTTTGCACCGTTGATCATATTTTACCTGAACCTTACAAGAGAAAATACCTTTCCCTGTTAAGGTAAAGGATCATTCTATGATAACTAGTGTGGTTAACAAAAGTACAAAGAAAGCTATAAAACCCAATGAACAAATAAACGTTGAACCTATAATAGCAATTGTGAAAGACCTGTTCACTAAAATTGTAGAAGATGGACACATTATCTTTTGTGAGGATGCTTCTAATATTGTTTCACATCCTAGTAGAACTAGGAAAGCTAATGTCCCTGTGCTTTCTGTTAGAATTGGTGATCATTGCTATTATGGTTTATGTGATATTGGTGCAAGTTCAAGTGTTATTCCTTATGATCTTTACAAAGAAAGTATGCATGAAATTGGTCCCTGTGAACTAGAAGAAATTGATGTAGTTATTCACCTTGCCTATAGACAGACCATCTCTCCAATTGGTATTGTAAGAGATGTGGAAGTCCTTTGTGGTAAGATTAAATATCCTGCTGATTTCCTACTACTTGGTTCAGCTGCTAGCAAAACTTGTCCTATCATTTTTGGTAGACCTTTCTTGAACACTTGTGGAGCCATTATAGATTGTAAGAGGGATAAAATTTTAACTAAATTTGATGGAGAATCTTATGAGTTTAATTTTTCAAAATTTGCTAAAGTTCCTTATGAAAATGAATTGCCTGATGAGGATTTTAGAGTTGAACAACTTGCTTCTATTTCTCTTGCTCCTAACAGTGCTTTGCAGCAATTTATGGAAGACCACGAAAGTGAGATCTTCATGGAAGAAAGAAATGAGATTGATGATATTCTCCTTCATCAACCCAAGATGCTTAAGCATAACTTACCTGTGGAAGATTTGGGTACCGTAGTACCACCTAAAAAGGATCCAGTTTTCGATCTAAAACCTTTACCTGATGATCTTAAATACGCTTATATTAATGATAAGAAAATATATCCTATTATTATTAGTTCTAAACTTTCAGGAAAGGAAAAAGGAAGATTATTAGAAGTATTGAAGAAACACCGTGGAGCTATGGGTTATACTCTTGATGGTTTAAAGGTAATTTCTCCTACTATATGTCAGCATGCTATTAATATAGAACTCGATGCAAAACCAGTAGTAGAACATCAACATCGTTTAAATCCCAAGATGAAGGAGGTGGTAAGAAATGAGGTATTAAAACTCCTTGATGCTTGTATTATTTATCCTATTGCTGATAGTCAATGGGTTAGTCCTGTTCATTGTGTTCCTATGAAAGGAGGAATTACTGTTATGCCTAATGAGAATAATGAGCTTATCCCCCAAAGAGTAGTAGTTTGTTATAGGATGTGCATTGACTTCAGAAAGGTTAACAAAGTTACTAAGAAAGATCATTACCCACTGCATTTTATTGATCAAATGTTAGAAAGGTTGTCTAAGAAGACTCATTTTTGCTTTCTTGATGGATACTCTGGGTTCTCTCAAATTGTTGTTAAACAACAAGATCAAGAAAAAACTACTTTTACATGTCCTTATGGAAACTTATGCTTATAGGCGTATGCCTTTTGGTTTGTGTAATTCTCCTACTACTTTTCAAAGATGCATGTCTGCTATCTTTCATGGTTTTTGTGACGAAATTGTCAAAGTAATCATGGACGATTTTTCCGTCTATGGAACTTCTTTTGATAATTGTCTGCACAACCTTGATAAAGTTTTGCAAAGATGCGAAGAAACTAATCTTGTTCTTAATTGGGAGAAATGCCACTTCATGGTTAATGAAGGAATTGTCCTTGGACATAAAATTTCCGAAAGAGGCATTGAAGTTGACAGAGCCAAAGTCGAAGCAATTGAGAAAATGCCCTGTCATAGGGATGTCAAAGGTATTCGTAGTATCCTTGGTCATGCTGGTTTCTATAGAAGGTTTATTAAAGATTTCTCCAAGATATCAAAACCTCTTACCAATCTTCTCCAAAAATATGTACCTTTTGTTTTTGATGCTGATTGTAAGGAAGCTTTTGAAACTCTAAAGAAAGCTTTAACTACTGCTCCTATTGTCCAACCACCTGATTGGAATTTACCCTTTGAAATTATGTGTGATGCTAGTGATTTTGCTATAGGTGCTATTCTTGGACAACGAATAGATAAAAAGTTGAATGTTATCCATTATTCTAGTAAGACTCTTGATGCTGCTCAAAAGAATTATGCTACTACTGAAAAAGAGTTCTTAGCTATTGTATTAGCTTGTGATAAGTTTAGACCTTATATTGTAGATTCAAAAGTTACCATTCATAAATATCATGCTGCTATTAAGTACCTTATGACAAATAAAGAAGCTAAACCCAGGCTTATTAGATGGGTGTTACTTTTACAAGAGTTCGATCCACATATTGTAGATAGGAAAGGTGCTGAAATCTTGTTGCTGATAATTTATCTTGATTGGAAAACATTTCTTTTGATCCTATGCCTATTAATGATAGTTTTCCAAATGAACAGTTAGCTGCAATAGGGGTAAGCACGCGAGAGAGTCCTTGGTATGCTAATTATGCTAACTTTATTATTTCCAAGTATTTGCCTCCGACTTTTACAGCCCAGCAAAGAAGGAAATTCTTTTATGATTTGAGGCATTATTTTTGGGATGACCCACATTTATATAAAGAGGGAGTGGATGGTATTATGGGAAGATGTGTTCCAGAATATGAACAAAAGGAGATATTGCGGAAATGTCATGGTAGTGCCTATGGACGGCATTATGCTGGAGATAGAACCGCACAAAAGGTTCCACAATCAGGTTTCTATTGGCCTACCCTTTTTAAAGATGCAACAAAGTTTATCTTATCATGTGATGAAGCTCAACGAGTTGGTAATATTTCTAGACGAAATGAAATGCCTATGAGTTACTCTCTTGTTATTGAACCATTTGACTGTTGGGGATTTGACTTTATGGGTCCTTTTCCTCCTTCAAGAGGTTATACTCATATTCTTGTTGTTGTTGATTATGTTACTAAGTGGGTAGAAGTGATGTCTACGCACACTTCTATTCTTGTAGATAGTGTTGGGCCTCCAAGTGCAGAGGTTTGTAGAACAACAACAAGTTTCCCTTAAGTGGATCACCCAAGGTTTATCGAACTCAGGGAGGAAGTGGTCAAAGGTATCCCTCTCAAGCAACCCTGCAATCACGATACAAGAAGTCTCTTGTGTCCCCAACACACCCAATACACTTGTCAGGTGTATAGGTGCACTAGTTCGGCGAAGAGATAGTGAAATACAAGTAATATGGATGATTATAAGTGGTAATTGCAATCTGAAATAAGAGTAGCAACAAGAAAACATGTAACAAGACTGATTGTAAATGGTGTTTCAATGCTTAGAAACAAGGCATAGGGATCATACTTTCACTAGTGGACACTCTCATATAAATATCTTCTCTTCATTATTCTACCCTGAACAACTCTTCGGTTGGACGATGTAGGGCTATAATAGCACACCTTAAAGTTCGCATTCCCCATATAGATAACCCTCACTATCACCTTGAGCTCTAGATGGTTCTAACAAACACCACAATCTCATAGAGACATCCAACTCAAATTATACTCATGATAAGTATTTCTGTAACCTTAGACAAAGTGCCACACATTGTGCACACTATCAACTTCACACACATGGGGATAAGCAGAGATAAATTAAAGCACTTGAGTAGCAGAATAGATCTATAGATTACAAAGCTCATGATCTCAATAAGATCACGCATAGAGAGAGATGAACACATAGCTACCGGTAGAGCCCTTAGCCTCGAGAGAGAACTACACCCTCCTCATCATGGGAGTCAGCAACGGCGATGGAGATGGCTCCAGGGGCACAGACTTCTGTCCTCCGAATCTCCTCTTTGGTGGCGGCGGCGCTGCGGAACTTTTCATGGAATTCTAATCTTGTTCCTAGGGTTTTCATCTCGGGAGGCTTTTATAGGCGAAGGGGCAAGGTCGATGGAGTACCAGGGGGACCACACCCCCTGGTTGCGCCCCCAGGCCGCGCCACCACCAGGTGTGGCCGCCCTGGTGCGCCACTTCGTCTCCCCTCCGGACTCTGTGTTGCTTCGGGTAAAATATTGACTTTGGCTTTTGTCTTGCCCAATTCTGAGAATATTTCCTTACTAGCTTTTCTGAAACCAAAAACAGCAGAAAACAGGCAGCTAGCACTGTGGCATCTTGTTAATAGGTTAGTTCCAGAAAATGTATAAAAATACCCCAAAGTGTGGACAAAACATAAGAAAGTAGATATAAAATAAGCATGGAACATCAAAAATTATAGATACGTTTACGACGTATGAAGCATCCCCAAGCTTAACTCCTGCTCGTCCTCGAGTAGGTAAGTGGTAAAAAGAATAATTTTTGAGGTGACATGCACCATCATAATCTTGATCAAGGTATTTGTAAACCATTGATAGCTGGGATCATAGTACTCAAACATAGACATGAAAGATATAGTTCTAACAATAAGACATAGAAACTATGTTGTAACATGAAAAGGTACAAACAAAAGATTCATGAATAACAATGCTTTGAAAGGCGTTTTTTCACATATAGAAAACATAATAAAAGTGGTATTCAGCTTGTCCCTCATGGTATAGCAAAACATAAATGCATAGGACACCTTCAAAGTTCATAAGGGTGACTAGATACAAATAATTTAAGAGCAAGCAATATCAAAGTTATGAATCAATCAACAAGTTTTGGGACAATGCACATTAAGCTAAGAATGACCACTATGCTCTCTCAATTGGTGCACAAAGATAGAAGATGGAGACTCAACATAAAAGTAAAAGGAAAGGCCCTTCATAGAGGGAAGCAGGGATTTCAAGTTTCATAAAGAGCCTCCAAAAATTATGGTACTTATTAACTTTCAGCTCTCATTGCCCCTATCATAAGCATCTTGAGGTGATTAAGGTTAAAGTGACACAAATATGAGGATATGCTTGACAAGTTATAAGTTGAAAATCTCATGCCCCTTGCTTACGAGTACCGAACCTCATGATACTCGACTTTAGTCATAAGTAACTTCTTGTCATTGTAAGTACATGTGTATCATGGAGAAGCACCAACGGGGTACCCCTTGCCCCATGACACAAGAGCTATCCCATATCAAAATGACAAGGCAACAAACAATGAGCATCTCATCGATCTTTTTATTTGCTATTTGCATAGGTTTTTATTGAGGATGCTTCACAGAATGCTCACTATGGTTATTCTGCAAGTTTCCACCATCATTAGGCATGGTTTAGGCTAGCCGCCTAGGCGTTTCTCTAACACATATACAAACTCCATGAGCTTACAAGCTCCCCTTTTATTTCACACCGCCAGGATCCATAAACAAAAGAGCATGATATCAACTGAATAATAAGTGCAATGTTGAAAGTGTTCCCCATGGTACATGGTTTTGCTAATTCACAACTTATAAAGCGCAAGCATATAAGCAACATAGATGGACACAATGGTTCAAGTTTATTAAGTGCAAGAAAGTAAAGTGTTCCATCAAGTTTGTGAGAGCTTTAGTCACTAATTTTCACATAACAAGTTTAATTTGGAAGATAGACAAAAACATGAATATACTTGGGATGGTGTAACACACCATGGATATGAATTTATAGTGGACTCTTTGGAATAACTTGGTTTTCTTGGGGGTTGGATGCATGAGTAGAACTCATACTCAGTACAGGTGGAGGCTAGCAAAAGACTGGGAGCGACCAACTAAGAGAGCAATAATGACCATAATCATGCAAAGAGACAAAACATTATTAATTAAAGCATAAAGTGATATTAAAAGTCAAAAACTAAATGATCATAGAGTCTAAGGTGACTGGTTCATAGTCTTAACATCGTGTAAGCATGTTCCAAGTTAACCCAAATAAAGCATCAAAGGTGAATACCACAATATTATGCTTTTGTATGCTAAAACAACCGTGATTCTTTCAAGGCACATTAAGAAATCTCAATTGTTTGAAACAAGTAATGCTACAACAATAATCACTAAGCATATGGTCAAACCAACATCTAACATGACATGATAAAGTCTAAGTCACAGTCAAAACAAGCTTCCTTTTGTACCACTATAAGCATGAAACTTCCTACTCTTTTCCAACACCAATCGACTTATTTGAAACAACTCTCAAAGATAATAATCAATAAATACCAGAGAGCATGTCTCACCCATCTACAAAGAAGAACTTAAAAGTTCTAAGGTAGAAGAATAAGAAAACTAATGCTAAACGCAGTGCTACCAAAGGAAAACACTCACAGAACAATAAGAGTGTAAACTAGAGTGTTCTAGGCAATGAATAACGGGGTGTGCCTCTCTCCAAAAGAAATGTGTTGGGATCCAACCAACTTATTGCAGAAAAGAAAGCAAAATAAAAATAAAAACAAAGACGCTCCAACAACAACACACAGTGCATAAGGTAATAAAAATAAAGTGTCTTGAAAGAAGACCTGACATTATTGATGAAGAAGGGGATGCCTTGGGCATCCCCAAGCTTTGACACTTGTACTTATTGAATATTTCTTGGGGTGACACGGATGGCATCCCCAAACTTGAGATTTTATCCATACTTCATCTCATCACATCATTCTCTCCCTACACTTGAAAACTTCCTTCATACAAAACTTCACACAATCATCATTAGCAACATTAGTGTATTCAAGATAATAAGTCTTTGGGTTTAGTTTCAACACAAGTAAAACTTCCATTAAAACACAAGCTACTGTATAAATTCCTTCTAAAAGCTCAAGCGATCAAAGAGAACTCAAAGAGAAAGAGATTAAGAGGCAAATGCAAATAATGGCAGAAATCTGTCAAAACAGACCAGAAGGTAAAAACCGATTTTTTCAAAGATCTTATGTTGCTAAAATCGAAAAGTTCAAAACTAACGAAAGTTGGGTAATACCCTGGGGCATAAGCAAAAAAAATTACATCTCAATCCGATGTACTGAGATTTTTCACGATTTTTTACAGTGACACACAAAAATCTGTTTTCGTCAGCAACTTCCCCATATCTTACTTCCCTCTCATTAGAGGTTATTCTTGGCACAAAAACCAAACAAAAAGGATAAGGAGAGGTTATTATAGAGGCAATAACTTCCAAGACTCAACAAAACAAAAATAAACTGAAAGTAAAAATATAATGGGTTGTCTCCCAAAAGCTCTTTCTTTATAGCCATTAAGATAGGCATGATAATTTCGATGATGCTCACATAAGAAATATGAATAGAAGTAAAAGAGAGCATCAAGAAGAAAATATGGAAAAAAATTAAGTCTAACCCACTTCCTATGAAAAATAATCTTGTAAAGAAACAAGTCATGAAATCACAAAGCAACAAGCATAGGAAAGAAAAACAAGTGCAACTTCAAAATTTTGAACATAAAGAGGGGAAACTTAATATTGCTGAGATACATAAAACCATATTTCCCTCTCTCATAATAACTTTTATTAGCATCGTGAATAAAATTAATAATATAATTATCACATAAAACATTCTTATCATGAGCCACATGCATAAAATAATTATTACTCTCCCTCTAAGCATAGTCATTCTTATTAATCATAGTGGGAGCAAATTCAACAAAATAGCTATCATTATTATTCTCATCACCATAATCATCAAATATAGGAGGAATATTGTAATCATAATTGATTTTCTCCTCAATAGTAGGTGGACTGAAAATATCATATTCATCATTGTAATCATCATATATTGGAGGTATAATATCATCATAAGCAATAGAATAGTTATCTTCCAAAGTGTGTTCATTTGTAAACATATCATCATTGGAAGGAACATGGATAGTACTAATAGTACATCAATTATTAACATCATCATTTTCAGAATTGGTACCGAAGAGATTTTTAATATCAAAAGTAGTGTGCTTTTCCCAATCATGATCACTACTATAGGTAACAGGCATAGGAACATCATCGAGTTCATACTCATCAAAAACTATAATAGGAGCAACATGCTTAGGGGAACATACCGTTTCCACCCTCCTTTTACTCCTCCTCTTCTTCTTTTTCTTCTTCTCTTTAGGAGAGAGAGGCTTGAAAGGAAGCTTCTCCATATACCCTGGTTTGTTGTTAGAGACAACAGAAGAAACTTTGGAGGATTCCTCCTTTTCATTAATAAGAACAAAACACATATTAGTCCTGTCATATTTTGGTAAAATCTCATATTTTATAATATTTTGTATGTAAGTATTTGTGTGGCAATTATCAACACAATAAATATGACAACCATGTAGGACTCTATTCATATCAAAAGCACTCATATGTACCAAAGAATTTTTTCTTGATAACTCTTCACACCCCAAAAATAATGTAAGTTCATCATGATGATTAGGAGTGATCATGTTATCATAATACAAACTTGCAGTACTCATTGGATTAGAAGGGCTATTATTATGGCCTGAGCATTGAAAATTTAAATGACCCACTTCAAATCAAAGTTCACAAATAAAAGGATAGCGGGCACAAACCTTTTTACCAAGATCATTTAGATCCCTATACCACGTTCTAGTTTTTTCATTCCTGTGGGTGATACAATATTCTTCTTCAATTTGATTTCTTTCACAAGGTCTATGTACTCCACAAAAATTAACATGCTTATAATAAATAGTATTTTCAGAGGTTTGAGCATGTTTATTGCTATCATTAATAACAATTTCATTTTTCAAGCAAGTGTCTTTAAAAGGCTCATGATACATGTCCCATTTTTCTTTAGGAGCATTAATATGAGAAGCAAAGTCTCTACAACAATCAACAAGAATTTGAGGACCAAGACCATATTTAGCACCAAGCTCTTGAAAATCAGCAGTTTCAGCGAAAGACTTAATGCAATCATACTCATAGTTTATACCTGATTCTTTACCTTTGTCGTTATCCCAATCTTCGGTATTGCTTTTAATTGTTTCAAGAATATCCCACTTAGCTTTGACATCCTTACTTTTGAAGGATCCCTCTAAATAGGTACCTAGATAGTCCTTGTAATGTCCTGAAAGCCTTGCATAAAAATTATTAATAACAATATTACTAGGGAGCTCATGAATGGGGCATTTGAGCATTAGTGACTTCAATCTCCCCCATGATTAAGCAATACTTTCTCCATCATGAGGATGAAAATTGTAAATATAATTCCTATCTTTATGAATTTCATGAGGAGGATAAAATTTAGAGTAAAAGAGAGATTCAAGTTCCTTCCACTCCGAATGATGACGATCGTTTAGTAGCTCATACCACTCCCTAGCTTTGCCCTTAAGTGAATAAAGAGAATAGCTTCCTCTTGACTTGGTTCATTGAAATACCTGCACACTTGAACAACTCACATAATTCATGTATAAAGAGTAAAAGATCACCATGATGGACAGTTCCATCTCCAAAATAACAGTTATTCATAACACGTTCAACAATTTCCATAGGTATTTTAAAAGGGACTCTTTCAGTATGTGGATTTAAAATATCACAAGTATCATTAGAATTACCACATATGGGAGATGAAGTATAATCAGAGCAAATTTTTTCCTCTAAAGCTGGGGAACTAAAAAGATCATTTTCATAAAAACTAGCTTCCCCAAGCTTAGATGTTTCCATAGCATTAGTAACAAAGGTGTTCAAAAATTCACACTAATAACATTGCTATTAGCATGCAAAGAAAGTTCCATGGGTTTTTAATTTTCTTTTCAAAGCATTTATGTTCTACATGAGGAAAAATACTAAAAAGCTCTCTAATTTTTTTTTGTTTTCCATTAAGACTAACTAGTGAAAATAAAAACAAGAAACAAAAAGATATAATTGCAGAATCTAAAGGAAATAACTTTGAGCACTCACACACCAGCAACAGTACTAGAAGATAACTTAGTAGCTAGAGGATGTGAGTACCTTTTACCTTACCTCCCTGGCAACGGTGCGAGAAAATAGCTTGATGTCTACGCACGCTTCTATTCTTGTAGACAGTGTTGGGCCTCCAAGTGCAGAGGTTTGTAGAACAACTGCAAATTTCCCTTAAGTGGATGTGACAAGGGTTTAACTCGTCAATGCCCATTGTTATGGACTTGGGTTTTCGAGAAGGAGGGAGCGCTGGAAGCATCAATCGGCTAGCAAACAAGCACACAGGGACACAAGGTTTACCTAGGTTCAGGCCTCGTGGAGGTCCCTACTCCTGCTTGTCTACTCTTGGAATTAACAAAGGAATCGAAGATTATAAGGGCGCGCAGATGCAATCTGGCGAGGTTGTGGAAACTAGGGTTGCATGTGTGTCCTCCTCGCCGCCCCCTCCTAGCCTTTATATGGATAGGCCAGGTCTCGGCTAGTAGGCCGAGTCGGTTACAGATTAGGGTTTTCCCTTTAAACTTTCTATCTTTAAGCTTCTTCTTGTCTCTCAAGTAATCGAGAGTTCGTGGGCCACTCGAAGTCTTCATCGGGCCATGGCAACGCCGTGGGCTTCCATCGTATCTGGACTGTATATACCAAACTCGAGTACCTGCAGGGCATACCCATGTCAATAGCCCCCGAGTGTCCAGTGGAATCATAGATTCGACTGGGGAATTTACGAAGCCTTTCGAATACATGACTGAGTATTTTTCGAGTGTTCTGCTTATGTCATAGGGATTGTTGATATGGGTTCCTGATTTAACCGATGTATCTGTATCAGTTAACTACCTTAGGGAAAAACAACGCAATCTACTCGAACTCGAGTCCCTGAAATTGAATTTGGAAAAGTGCTGGTGTAATTCGACTCAAGCCACGGAGGTCTTACAGGAGTCAAATTCCAGTGTAAGGGTGTGAGAACTCGACGCATCCATCGAGGCATGTTCATCGTACCTGTAGGCACGGATATATTTCTAGTAGTGCGCAGCAAATGCGTTGCCAGGCCTTATTCAGGTCTTATCTTCACGCTGCAAGTGCGGCATCCGAATTTTTTGTCATCGCCGAGATGATTCGGGTGACCTAGGAGACACAGTCTTTTGTAGGGAAAATATGAGGCAGTGTCGCCATAGACTTCGAGTGTGGATGTTATCAACACACGGTACGATGTACAAATAATCATAGGGTGCACGACCAGCGCTCCCTATGGGAGTAGCCCTCGAGTTCCTAGTTGAGTCGAAGACTCGGGCGGGGACTAAAGAGCTTTTGCGACTGTTGTCGTCTTTTGTTTGCTTGTTTTAGTCGAACTTATTTCCGGTGCTCCCTATGGGAGTAACCCATGATCCATAGTCGAATCGTAGATTCGAGTGGTTCGGTATGCTTTGAATGTCCATATTCCTGTTGGAAAGAAAATCGTAGGGTGCAAGACCAGCACTCCCTATGGGAGTAGCCCCCGAGTTCTTGATGGAGTCGAAGACTCGAGCAGGGACTAAAGTAGTCAAAATCTTCTACTGCTCAATCTTTGATGACATCAGTGCTGACGATGTGATGACCTCAGTTGCCCGCGTGAGCAGCTTTGACGGGACGTGACGAGCGGTGGGTCCCATTTTCTAACCCTGACTTGACCGAGCGTGCGTAATCTTTCGTTTTAACTGTGCCTCCTAGATTTCCGCGTGTAATGGAGGTAGTGGGGACGGTTCGTGTTTTAGCCTCTCCACGTGTTGATCGCGATGTGCGCCACGCATCCAATAGGGTTTCTGCTGGCCGTTGGATTGCATCCGCCAGGGGGTTAAGTAGCAGCGTAGCTGCGGTAATTTCCCATCTGCTCTTTCTTTGCTTTGTGCCTCCATCGCCATTGCTGCTGCTCTCTGCCTCCTAGAGTTTGTCCCGTTCACGGAGGTGGACCAACTCCGTGAGTTTCCAAGTTATTTTCTCCGCTCGCATCTCCACCGCAAGATGGGGAAGAAGAAAGGAGGCATTGCCGCTGAGTCCGCCGCCACCATTGCTGCTGCCAAGAAGAAAGGCAGCTCCGCCGCTGCGGGCACCAGCACCGCCGACGCTAGGAAGAAGAAGGGCGCGGGCACCCACATCACTAATGGTGCATGGCGCGCGTCCATCATCAAATCGTCTGAGCTCCGTCTTCTTTGTCAAGATGGAGTTCTACATCCGTGACCAGAAGGTCGACGGAGAGTACTATGGACTCGTGCCTTTTGATCCCACGACGCCGTGCATGAGGATGCGTTCTTGGAAGAACATGGTGATGCCCGGCGAGTCTGAGGAGACAGAAGTGCTGTACGATCACATCTATGACCTCAAGAGTCGCATGGGTAAAGAAGAGGGAGGCTGCGCCCTCATTCACACATGGTTGCCCCATCGCATCCAGCCCCTACAGGCCAGAATCCGCCCCATGTTCCAATGGGCTAGTGCGGACAATGTCACTCGCGTATCTGCCGATGGCATTTCCGCGGGTGAAGTAGATAAGAGGGTGCGACTGGTGACCAAGTACACTACCAAGGATGTACTCCCCAGTGAACCAGTCGTGCCTCCCTTTGATGCTTCTAACCCTCCTCCCGAGGTATGATTGTGCTACGAAGTAGCTTCCTTTGTCGAGTGCTTCTGGTTTTCTTGACATGTGCTAACTTGTTTTCTGTATACAGGATTGGAAGGTGTCTTCCAGTTTGCCCCCTCCTCCCAAGGGGTTATTCCTCGTGAAGTAGATGAAGAGGACGAGTCAGAATCGACCGTCCCACTTAAAGAGGAGGAGGAAGCCCCCGAGTCCAGCAGTCCGGACACTCGCAAGCATTCACGCGGTGAAGATTCAGATGCGTCGTCTCCTTCGACTCCAGAAGGTCCAGCTACTGGTGTAGAGTCACCAATTCATGCTGTTCCTGTGAGTTCTATGGCGCCATCTGCCCGCAAGAAGATGCAGCTGCCGAAGGAGTCGTCGGAGTCAGAGGACCAAATATTTGATTTTGATAAATTTGACTGGTAAGTTTACAATTCTCATCTTGGTTCTTTTTGGAGTTGCATTTCCTATTGGTTTTGTTCCGTAGTCAATCGGCGTCATCATCTTTTGGCGACGTCCAATTTTTTAAGGAATTTGGAGTCGTGGACTCCAAGGCCAAGTAAGTGGCTGAACGGACCCCTTCTCTTCCATTGGCAGCCCACTCCGGGCATAATTCATCAAGTTCTCCACACGCTGTGGAGCACCAAATGGTTATCCGGACGACTGTGCGGCAATCGAGTTCGAAGTCTCTGGAGGAGCACGTATGTGTGATGTTGCTTTTACTTGCAATCGAATTAGTCATCCATGCTATCTGCTGATCCTTTTGCTTTTCTCCTGTTGCAGCTTATTGTCAAGGAAGCTGCTCGCCTGGCGGACCTAGTACTTGCAATGGGTCGACAGCACGCCTTGCTGGACAATCACCATCGCGTGGTTGAAAGTTAGTATTTTTTGCTCCTTCTTCTTCGTCCTTGTGATATTTTTATATATTCGACTGAGCATGGTCCATCTTGTATTTTTTGCAGCTGAGCATAATGTACTTCTTCACGAAGCCGCTTCTCTTGAAAAGACGCTCGCCGCGGCGGTGAAGAGTAGCAACGAGGCAGTCGCTACGCTTGATGAATCGTGGAAACGCGAAGAGGATTTGCGCGCATCCATCGCTGCGAGGGAGAAGTTGTTCGAAGAACAGCTCTTCTCGATTGCCAAGTCTCTTTCAGGTATTTTTCCTTCTATGTATTGACTCCTTCTTTCTTCAATGTCTTGCTATTGTGCGGATGCTTTGCTCTGTGTAGATGCTGGCGGTTTGAGGTTTGACGCCCAAGTGCTTTGTCATGATGATGCCTTAGAAGGCGCTGTCGCGACAGTCGAAGACCGCAGCGCGTCCATTCAGGGAACACTGACCAAAGCTAAGGGTGTTCTCAGTCGCATCCACGAGGAGTTGGCGCCCAAGGCTGAGCTGATTGAGAACTTGGATGTCCTGGTGGAGTCCCTCGCTGGAGGTATCCCCTCAAATTTCAGGAAATCACACCGCGCGGTTGGCGCCACCATGGCACTCGCCATGGTGCAAGCCCATGGAGTGGAGATGGATCCAGCTGTAGTCTCCAAGGCGATGCTCATCGACGCAGATGGGCCACAGGTAGTTTTTGCTCCCTTTGCAACTGTCTGCGGAAAGTACGGGCTGCAACTTATCAACATAGTTGCCAAGTATTCTGAGGAGTTGCAGCGAGCCAAGAAGGCAGCGAAGGCTACAGCGTCAGGGGCCGGTGGGAAGTCTGTGGCGTCTGATACTGTCACGGACTCGATGAGGCCCCCGAAACCAAAGTCCAAGTCGAAGAAGCAGGCTGCTCCTCAGTAGTTATATTTGTAATAGTTAATAGCTCAACTTCTTTTGTTGAAAACATCCCGCTGGCTGAATGTCTCCGTTGATACTTTTGCTATGTTTGAATGCACTTGGGTTTTTGTCCATGTGTTGCTTGGTCCCTTATTACCTCTTGCTTGGCTTGTGATAGGGTACCTCGAGTGAACCTCGGGATCCACCTACCATTGGTGATACCTTAGCGCAGTCGCACTCAAGGGTGGATGAGCTGTATCTTCTTTCTTGGCTACGCGATCGTGTTAAGTAGTTGGAACACGAACTGACCGTCCTTCGCGGTAACGCGGATGTATGGAAGTCGAAGGCGTAGAAGGCCACCGCCCAAGAGCAATATCTACTAGAGGAGGTGGCACAACTGGGTGACCAGTTCAAGTGTTAGCTTTCTGCCTCCTTATCTTTTCTTGTAGTCAATCACGGTAGTTCGTTGTCTTCATACTTTTGCCTCTTGATTGGTATAGTTGTCAGTGCACGTCATCCGCAGGATGAGAAAGACAGGATCACCATTCACATGAACGACCTGACCTAGGAACAACTTTAGGCAAGTGGGTACTTCTGGGTGGATAATGATCGCGCAATCGCACTTGCGACGCTGCAGGATTGTGCCTCGCGAGTGCTCCATTTTTTGAAGAAATCGCAATCATGCCTGAGGAATATCTACCAGACAATGTTTCCACTAGACGTTGTTCCCTCGAGCCTGCTGGCTCTCCTTGCTAAATTTCAAGACTTGAGTGCAGTCCGCGAGTTTGTGTGGCAACAGTTAGTGGCTGGTGTCAAGGCTGCGTTGTCGCTGGTGCGACTGCATAGGCCTGGTGTTGATGTTGCGGCTGTTGCTGCTGGTCCGCCGACTCCGCCGGTAGGTTCAAACTGGAATATGGTTCCTCATTACCAGGCGGTGGATCGCCCAGCGGAGGAAATTGTCTACTTCTTCGAGGAGCAAACAAAGGTTCTTCTGTTGCAATAGTAGTTTAGCTTGTATCCTACACATAGGTATACCAGTGTTGTAAAGTTCATATGTATGCTGTATATAATTGATTAATATTACTATGCGATTCCTTTTCGTTGCACTACGCGACGTTCCAGGGGTTGGAGTATGCTACTCCTGTCTCGAAATCTTTGAGGCGATAGGCGCCACCTGGGATTACTTCTGTAATCACATATGGTCCTTCCCAAGGGGACTCGAGCTTGAGGTGCCCTTGCTGCTTCAGTCGCAGGACCAGGTCTCCTTCGACAAAGGATCTAGGGCGTATCCTTCTGCTGTGGTAGTTGTGCAGGTTCTACTGCTAGACCGTCGATCTTTCTACTGCGATTTCCCATGCCTCGTCAAGGAGATCGACGGAGTCTTCGAGTGCAAGTGTTGACTCCTGATCGCTGTACGCGACTACCCGTGGGGCTTTAAAGCGTACTTCTGCGGGTAGTACTGCTTCAGCTCCATGCACCATGAAGAACGGTGTGTATCTAGTGGCGATGTTTGGGGTTGTGCACAGGCTCCACAGTACGGACTGCAATTCGTCTGGCCAGCATCTGGCGGCTTGCTCGAGTGGCCGAAGGAGTCGCTTCTTGATTCCGCCGCAGACGAGCCCGTTGGCCTTTTCGACTTGACCATTGGTTTGTGGATGAGCTACGGAGGCATAGTTTATGTTGATTCCCAGGTTTTCGCAGAAACCCTGGAACTCCTTAGAGGTGTAGTTTGTTCCGTTGTCCATGATGATGTTGTGTGTCACTCCGAAGCGATAGATAATGGACTCGATGAATTTGACTACACTGGCTCCTGACTGGTTTGTCACCGGCATGGCCTCTATCCACTTGGTGAATTTGTCGACTGCGACCAAGAGGTAGACGTAGCCTCCTCGTGAGGAATTTGGGAGTTTGCCAACCATGTTGAGTCCCCATTGTGCAAAGGGCCAAGCCAGTGGTATTGGCCGGAGTTCTGCGCCAGGTGCGTGCGGTTTGTCCACGAATCGCTAACAAGCATCGCATCTCTGGATGATGTCCTTGCGACACGCGTGGCCATGGGGCAGTAGAATCTAGCTTATAGAGCTTTGGCAACGAGGGCGCGACTGCCGGCATGGTGCCCGCAAGTCCCTTCGTGTATGTCGAGGAGGACGGCCCTTCCGTCCGTGTTGGAGACGCACCGTTGGAGTACTCTTGTGATGTTGCGCTTGTATAGTTCACCGTTGATGACAGTGAATGCCTTGGATCACCGTGTAATGTGTCGTGCGTCAGTCGGGTCGTCCGGTAGCCTCTTGCTGAGAAGATATGTGATGTAGGGTTGAGTCCAAGATGGCTCGATCATCATGACCCCCATTGGTCCCTCGAGTCCTGTGTCGAGCTCCAGCTCGTCGAGTTCCCTTGGCTCATTAGGCGGTGTAGCCCCTGAGTCCGTTGTTGCACTTGTTTTTTTGTGGCCTTTGGCTTGATGGAGTGTTCACATATACGCTCGAGAAATACCCCAGGTGGTATGGGGGCGCAGGTGGAGCCAATGTTGGAAAGTGTGTCCGCCTCTTCATTGCTTTTGCGGCCTATGTGCCGCAACTAACAGCCGTTGAAGTCCCCTTCGAGTGTGTCGTAGAGGTCGCGGTAGGCGATCATATTGTCGTTCAGCGCGTCACACTCATGCATCGTTTGGTTGACGGCCAACTTGGAGTCGCCATAGATGATGAGCCTCTTGGCGCCGCAGGCTTTTGCCATCTGCATCCCATGCAATAGGGCCTCGTATTCAGCTTCGTTGTTGGAGGCGGTGAACTGCATTCGCAGGATGTATTTCAGCTTGTCTCCTTGGGGCGATGTCAGTATGACGCCTGCGCCAGCCCCGTCCTTACGGTTGGATCCGTCGAAGTGCATTGTCCAGAGGTATGACATATCTGGTTTTTTGGGGAGCTGGTTCTCCATCCAGTGCACGAGGAAATCAGGGAGGACTTGTGATTTGATCGTGTCACGCTTTTCATATGTAATGTATCGTGGAGACAGCTTGATTCCCCAAAGCGCGACTTGTCCAGTGGCGTCAGGGTTGTTGAGGATGTGCCCAAGCGGGGCGTCATTGACCACCACGATTGGATGCTCCTGGAAGTAGTGACGCAGTCGCCTGGCTGTCATGAAGATGCCGTATGCCAACTTCTGGTAGTGCGGGTACCGCTTCTTTGTTGGCATGAGTACCTCGCTGAGGTAGTAGACTGGGCGCTATACACCGTGGACTTTGTTTTCTTCAGCTCGTTCCACCACGAGTACTGTGCTGGCCACCTGGTTCGTGGCGGAGATGTATAGCAGCAATGGTTCCCTTTCGCGTGGGGTCACCAGTACTGGTGAGGTAGATAGTAGACGCTTGAGGTCTTCAAATGCTTCCTGCGCCTCATTGGTCCACTCGAACTTGTCAGTTTTGCGGAGAAGTTTGTAGAAGGGCAGTGCCTTTTCGCCCATTCGACTGATGAGTCGACTGAGCGCCGCAATTCGCCCAGCCAGCTGCTGGACGCCTCTTACATTCTTTGGCTTCTCCATGGCCAGTATGGCTTTTATTTTCTTCGGGTTTGCCTTGATCCCTATTGCAGAGATGAGATACCCGAGTAGTTGCCCAGATGGTACACCGAAGGCGCATTTGTCCGGATTGAGCTTGATCCGGTAGCGGTCGAGGTTGGCGAAGGTTTCGCGTAAATCGTCGATTAGCGAGGCTTCCTCTTTTGTTTTGATGACGATGTCGTCAAAATAGACTTGGATGTTGCGACCAAGTTGATTCTTGAGGCAAGCCTGCATGCACTGCTTATAGGTGGCTCCTGCATTTTTTAGCCCGAAGGGCATTGTGTTGTAGCAGAACACACCAAAAGGCGTCGTAAACGCCGGTTTCTCTTGAACTTCCTCCTTCATTCGAATCTGATTATAGCCTGAGTAGGCATCTAGGAAGCAGAGACGCTCACATCCTGCGGTGGAGTCGATGATCTGGTCGATCCGCGGCAGCGGGAAGTGATCCTTTGGGCAGTGCTTATTCAGGGAGGTGAAATCCACGCACATCCATAGGATATCCGTGTCCTTTTTGGGTACCAACACCGTGTTGGCGAGCCAGGTACTTTCCTTGATCTCGCATATGAATTTGGCGTCGAGGAGTCTGTTGATCTCCATTCCGACTGCTTTTGCTCTTGGTTCAGACAGTCGCCGAATTGTTTGTTTGACTGGCCTTGCGTCTGGGTTGACATTGAGTGCATGCTCGGCGAATTCCTTGGGGACCCCTGGCATGTCCGCTAGACACCAGGCGAAGATTTCCTAGTGCTCACGGTGGATTTTGACGAGAGCGAGTTCCTATGCGGGACTCAAGTTGTTGGCGATGAGGGTCGTCTTGGTCGGGTCCGATGGGTGGACCTGGACTTTTTTCGTGTGCACCGATGAGTCGAAGGATAGGTCGGGTGAATTTGGCAGGCTCAGGGGAGGCAGACTGTTGTCTGTCGACTCCTTCAATCTTGCGAATTCCTCCTGCATGCCGAAGGACTGGGAAATTCTGTTGAATTCCCTGTCGCAGCTGTTGGACCTTTCGAAGCTCCTGTTGATTGTGATGATGTTGTTTGGGCCTGGCATTTTCATCTGCAGGTAGGCGTAGTGTGGCACTGCCATGAACCTGGCAAACGCGACGCGTCCGAGGATGCAGTGGTCTATGAGGGCCAGTCGACGACTTCGAAGTCGATGTGTTTGTGTCGAAAGTTTTTCGGGTTGCCGAAGATGACGTCGAGGTTGATTTTGCCCAGGGGATATATGCCCTTGCCTGGGACGATGCCATGGAATGTCATGTCCGAGACCTCTAGATAGGTCAGAGGGATCCTCATCGCTCGCAAGGTACTTGCGAACATGAGGTTAATGCCGCTTCCACCATCCATGAAGATGCGAGTCATGTTGAAGCCTCCGATCTGTGCCTCAAGTACGAGGGGACAGTGGCCTGAGCGAGGTACTTGGAGCGGGTGGTCGCGCTTGTCGAAGGTGATGCAGGAGTCGCTTCCACTGAGGTACTTAGTGGTGGATGGTGGTGAGTTTGTCGCCAAGTTGACTTGGCGAGTGATGGCTTTCTGCACCCGATTTGAGGGGCGCCCCTTTTGGATCATCATGTTGCCCACAACCCGTGGGTATGGCTCGCCACCTTGATTGTGGACCGGTGCGGCCGCGGGTGGTGGTACTCTAGGTGGTGGTGGAGGAGCTCCATGTGCTACAGCACCTCGGGTGACTTCGTAGCCCCTGTTGACTGGGTCGCGATTCATCCGAGCCAAACCCTCATGGAGTTTGAGGAACACGCGGCAGTCCTTGAGAAGGTGGCTGGATTTCTTCTTGCCGTCGTGTTTGTCGATGTAGAAGTGCACGTTGCATGGCCCAGACAGTTTGTCCTCAATTGTTGTTGCGGGTGCCTCTTTGCGAGTGCGGCGCTGCCATACCTACGTGGTTTTCCTAGAGTCGCGGTGTCCACCACTGCGATAGCCGCTGTTGCGGTTGTCGTCGCGCCTGTCGGCGTAGCCGGCTGTGACCATGTTGACGTCGTCGCGATCATCGTAGATGCACATTCGACGTTTGCTTCGGCGATCGCGTCTGCACTCGAGTTCTGCTTCATCGTCGGAGTGAACGCGGTTTTTCACCCAGTCTTCTCCATCTGCCCACCGATTCGCGATTTCCATCAAGTGGTCAATTGTTCTGGGCTTTGAGCGGCCCAGCTCTTCCCTGAGCTCTATGCGACGAACGCCTCCTTTGAATGCGTCGATTGCACGATCCTCGGAGATATTTTCTGCGGAGTTCTTGATGATGGACCACCTATGGATGTACAAGCGTAGCAATTCGCCCGACCTTTGCTGGCAGCACCTCAGTTCTTCGACTGATGCGGGCCTTCTGTAAGTGCCCTTGAAGTTGCGCACAAAGCTGTAGACCAGCTCTTCCCAGCTGCGAATGGATCCGTGCGGGAGGTTGTTGAGCCATGCCCGAGCAGCGCCCTGTAGCTGTAGCTGCAGTCATTGCATGGCCATGCTTCGACTCCCGCCGTGGAGCCTGACGGAGGAAATGTGGTCTTCCAACCAGATCTTCGGGTCCTGCAGGCCGTCAAATTTGGGTTCTCCGATGGGAGCTTGAACCCTTTGGGCATTCGCTTTTGCCTGATAGCCCTGTTGAAGCATCTGGCGCCACAGAGCTCTACGTCTTCGTCCTCTGAGTCAGTCGATCAGGCACGTCATGCCCTTGACTTGTCGATTTTGCGCTGCATGATGTCATCACACGCATCGTAGTCGTGTCGCCGCGAGCGGTGACGTCGAGACAGATCGTGACTGTCGTCCCTGGACGAGGGTGAGGAATAGCGTTTTGCCAGGTCCTTGCTTTTCTTCGGCTCCGGCGTTGGTTCTTTGTCGAGAGCGGCCTCGGTTAGCCCCAAGCCCGCGATCGTGGATCGGTGCATGGCGGCTCAGGGATCTCCAGCCGGCGGCTGGTTGTTGAGGAGGTACATGGTGGCCGCTGTCACTGCAGCTTGCAGCGTCTTTGGGATCACGTTGCCCCGTGTGTCGACTGTCATAGAGCTGAAGTCGAGGACTTTCGCAGCTTCTATGCGTTCTTGCTCAGTGAGGTGGGCCATTCGAGAATGCCTCTTGTTGGCCACGTACTCGTTGCCCTTGGAGGAGGATCCTCCGTGGGAGGAGAGCGCAGCCCGTTGAAGACTCGACTCGTCCACCGCCTTTTTACACGCTTCGAGTTGCACGATCGTTTGTAATTGGCGTCTATACTCCTCCTTTAGTAGCCAATGATAGCCCATCAGCAGATCTTGCGGTGTGCCGGGGGGCAGAGGATTGTCTCGCAGGGCTTGTCGGCAACGAGCCCACTCAAGATCGTTGAGCTTGATCACGACACGTTCACCAGTGTGTTCGTTCACCATGGTTGGAGGTTCGACTGCCCCTCCATTGTTTATGGGCGCGCCATTGCCACCGTTGGTGGGGCCGCCATTGGGTGGTCCGCTGTTAGGTATGCCACCGTTGGGTGGATTAGGACCGTTGCCACTGTTTTCGCGATTGGCACTGGTTTCGCCGGCGTTAATGACCACACACATGAAGTGGTTGGGGAAGCCGTTGCTTCCGCAACCTTCGGATCTGGAGCCGTAGACCCCATATTCCATTGCTAGGCCACCCAGATCGGATCGGCGACTGCTATCGCTGTCTGTGCTCTCAGCTGCTGCTGAGGTGTTGAGCTCGCTGAGGGCGCCGATTGGTGGCGGGAACCACGATGCTGGAGCAATCGTGGATGCTGTTGGCTGGTCAGGCATGCGAAGTATGCCCATCTGACCAACTTGGAAGTGGAAGCAACCGATCGCCAGGCTGATTCCGTCGCCCACGGACTCGAAAGCTGGGCGAGTGGCTGGCGTGTGGACGGTGAAGTCGAATGCGTCGAAGAGTTGGCGAATCTCTGCTGTTCCGGAGTTGTAGATCGCGGTTGATGAGGCCGAAGAAGCCACAACATCAGCACTCCCAATTCCCATAGACGGCGTCAATTGACGAGGGTTTAACTCGTCAATGCCCATTGCTATGGACTTGGGTTTTGGAGAAGGAGGGAGCACTAGAAGCATCAATCGGCTAGCAAACAAGCACACAGGGATGCAAGGTTTACCCAGGTTCAGGCCTCGTGGAGGTCCCTACTCCTGCTTGTCTGCACTTGGAATTAATGAAGGAATCGAAGATTACAAGGGCGCGCAGATGCAATCTGGCGAGGGTTGTGGAAACTAGGGTTGCGTGTGTGTCCTCCTCGCCGCCCCCTCCTAGCCTTTATATATATAGGCCAGGTCTCGGGTAGCAGGTCGAGTCGGTTACAGATTAGGATTTTCCCTTTAAACTTTCTATGTTTAAGCTTCTTCTTGTCTCTCAAGTAATCGAGAGTCCGTGGGCCACTCGAAGCCCTCATCGGACCGTGGCAACACAGTGGGCTTCCATCATATCTGGACCGTCGATACCAAACTCGAGTACCTACAGGGTATACCCATGTCAGGATCACCCAAGGTTTATCGAACTTAGGGAGGAAGTGGTCAAAGGTATCCCTCTCAAGCAATACACTTATCAGGTGTATAGGTGCACTAGTTCAGCAAAGAGATAGTGCAATGCAAGTAATATGGATGATTATAAGTGGTAATTGCAATCTGAAATAAGAGTAGCAGCAAGCAAACATGTAACAGGACTGATTGTAAATGGTGTTTTAATGCTTAGAATCAAGGCCTAGGGATCATACTTTCACTAGTGGACACTCTCATGTAAATATCTTCTCTTCATTATTCTACCCTGAATTACTATCCGGTTGGACGATGTAGGGCTATAACAGCACAACTTAAAGTTCGCATTCCCCATCTACATAACCCCTCACTATCACCTTGAGCGCTAGATGGTTCCAACAAACACCACAATCTCATAGACATCCAACTCAAATTATACTCATGATAAGTATTTCTGTAACCTTAGCCAAAGTTCCACACGGTGTGCACACTGTCAACTTCACACACATGGGGATAAGCATAGATTAATTAGAGCACTTGAGTAGCAGAATAGTTCTATAGATTACAAAGCACATGATCTCAATAAGATCACGCATACAGAGAGATGAACACATAGCTACCAGTAGAGCCCTTAGCCTCGAGAGAGAACTACTCCCTCCTCATCATGGGAGTTAACAACGGTGATGGAGATGGCGGTGGAGTCGATGGAGATGGCTCCGAGGGCACTTCCCCGTCCCGGCTGGGTGCCGGGACAAAGACTTCTGTCCCCCGAATATCCTCTTCGGTGGCGGCGGTGTTGCAGAACTTTTCGTTGAATTCTGATCTTGTTCCTAAGGTTTTCATCCTGGGAGGCTTTTATAGGCGAAGGGGCAAGGTCGGAGGAGTACCAGGGGCCCACACCCCTGGTGGCGTGCCCCCCAGGCCGTGCCACCACCAGGTGTGGCCGCCCTAGTGCGCCACTTCGTCTCCCCTCCGAACTCCATGTTTCTTCGGGTAAAATATTGACTTTGGCTTTTGTCCCGCCCAATTCCGAGAATATTTCCTTACTAGCTTTTCTGAAACCAAAAACAGCAGAAAATAGGCAACTGTCGCTATGGCATCTTGTTAATAGGTTAGTTCCAGAAAATGTATAAAAATACCCCAAAGTGTGAACAAAACATAAGAAAGTAGATATAAAACAAGCATGGCACATCAAAAATTATAGATACGTTTACGACATATCAAGAAGCCATACCTACAAAAATGCTGATGGCGAGACCTCTTTAAAAATGCTTAAAGATGTTATCTTTCCTAGGTCTGGAGTGCCTAGATATCTTATGATTGATGGAGGTTCACATTTCATTCATGGTGGTTTTAGGAAGACCCTTGCTAAATATGACGTTAATCATAGAATTGCTTCATCTTATCATCCCCAAACTAGTGGGCAAGTAGAACTATCAAATAGAGAAATTAAATATATCTTGCAAACGACTGTTAATAGATCTAGAAAAAAATGGGCTAAAAAGTTGAATGATGCTTTATGGGCTTATAGAACTGTTTATAAAATCCTATGGGAATGTCTCCTTACAAAATGGTTTATGGAAAAGCTTGTCACCTACCTTTAGAATTAGAACACAAAGCTTAGTGGGCAGTGAAAGAACTAAATAGAGATTTTAAACTTGCTGGTCAGAAAAGATTTCTTGACTTGAGTACTTTAGATGAGTGGAGAAGTGAGGCTTATGAAAATGCTAGACTCTTTAAAGAAAAAGTTAAAAGATGACACGATAGGAGAATTCTTAAGAGAGAGTTTCATGTTGGTGAGAAGTTTCTATTGTATAGGTCTTGTCTCAGATTTTTTGCAGGAAAACTACTTTCAAAATGGGAAGAACCTTTTGTTATTGAATAGGTTTATCGTTCAGGTGCAATAAAAATTTCTTCCTTAAGATACAACACTACACAAGTGGTGAATGGTCAAAGACTCAAGCACTATATTGCTATAGATTCTTAGAATGAAGATATTGATGTTATTCAAGTGGTGACTTCGGAAACATTTATTAAAGACCAAATTCAGAAACCTGAAGAGTCCGTTTTCGAATAGGTAACAATCCTGGTAAGAAAAGGTCTGCGAAAAACTTTTCAATTTATATTTTTGCAGTTTTTATCTAACATGGAAGATAATGATTTGAAAGAGGGACGGAAATGGAGCCCGGGGGGCTCACATCACCCCGTGGCCGCGCCACCAGGGTTTGTGGCCACCCCGGAGCCCGTCTCTAACCCATTTTATCCTAGTACCTTCTTTTTGTTTTTAAACTTTGCAATATATAATCCCCCAGATCCCCTGAGGTCTGTATATCATGTTCTTGTTGTTTTTTCGTTCCGATCTGTTTTTGATGGGCAGATTCTCGATTTTGGAGCCACAATGTCCTCCTCTAGATCACCAAAGGAGGATTCCTCCGCTGACATCATCAACCCGTACATGTATGAGTTGAAGATTCACCCCAAGGAGTTGTTGCTCAATCATGGGAAGGTATAGATAAAAGAGGTTCAGGGCCCCAAAGGAGAAGGTAGTCTAGAAAACAGGATGGAAGCACTGGAGCAAGAAGTCTTTAGGTACAAGAAGATGGCGAAACGGGAAGTGGATATCATCCATAAGATTAGTTCAGAACTCATCGCCGAGCACAAGAAGGAGACTGCTAAGCTAAGGGATGATATTCTCTCACTCCATCGAATAACCAACCAACTACAAGCACAGCTCTACATCGTGCAAAATCAAAACTATGAGTATGAGGCTAGGTTCAAACACAGAAGTTCGGCTGCTAGTTTCAGGATTGGAAACCAAGATATCCTTTGTTGATGGGGAGCCTTTACATTGGAAGTCAGATGATGATGAGAGAACACCACCACCACCGAAGGAGTAATTCATCATCAGGTTTTGGCAACCCCTTGGTTTATTCCAAGCTTGGGGGAGTGTCGCGGTATCGCATCATTATCTTTCATCTTTTTACCTTTTTAGTAGAGTCATATCATGAATAGAGAAGTTATCATATAGGATGGTTTGCATTGTGGAAGTATCTCCCCTCTAGTTAGTTATCTATGTATCCCTTGGTGTGAGTTGCCGATATGGAATATTAATGAGAAGTTCTATCATTCACATTTTGCACATCTTATTTTAGTCTGAAATTTATGTTATATGATTGATTTTGTTGTTAGTATTCGTATCACTTTGGGATCATTAAGTAAATTTAATTGGTTTTGGCAAACCGAGCTCTGGTTAGTTGCAACACTATTTGAGAATTGGATGGAAAAGAGAAAAGTACTTTTAGAAATATAATTTCATCATCTTTCTTTCTTGTTTGGCTCATAAGCTTAGTATTCTCTAGTTAAGATCTTTTGTGTTTCCAAGGAAGATTGCATGATTGTTTCTATCACTTGTATGTTTGTTTGTTTCCTTCAACTCTTATTGCTTGCTACCCAGCCTTGCTAGCCAAAAACCTGTATTGGGAGGGAATGCTTCTCATGCATCCAATCCTTGAACTAAAACCTATGCCATTTGTGTCCACCATACCTACCTATTAGCATTATTGCTATTCCAAGTATATTCATGCTTTTATCTACCTTCCAAATTAAACTTGTTATGTGAAAAATAGTGATTAATGCTCTCACAAACTTGATGGCACACTTTATTTTTCTTGCACATAATAAACTTGAACCATTGTGTCCATCTATGTTGCTTATATGCTTGCACTTTATAAGTTGTGAATTAGCAGAACCATGTACCATGGAGAACACTTTCAACATTGCACTTATTATTCAGTTGATATCATGTTCTTTTGTTTATGGATCCCGGTGGTGTGAAATAAAAGGGGAGCTTGTAAGCTCATGGAGTTTGTATATGTGTTAGAGAAAAGCCTGGGCGGCTAGCCTAAGCCATTCCTAATCATGGTGGAAACTTGCAGCATAACCATAAAGCATTCTATGAAGCATCTTCAATAAAAACCTATGCAAATAGCAAATAAAAAGATCGCTTAGATGCTCACTGTCTGTTGTCTTGTCATTTTGATATGTGATAGCTCCTCTGTCATGGGGAAAGGGGTACCTCATTGGCGGTTCTCTATGATACACATGTACTTACAATGACAAGAACTTACTTGTGACTAAAGTTGAGTAGCACGAGGATCGGTACTCATAAGCAAGGGGCATGAGATTTGCAACTTATAACTTGTCAAGCATATCCTCATATTTGTGTCAATTTAACCTTAATCACCTCAAGATGCTTATGATAGGGGCAATGAGAGCTAAAATCTAATAAGTACCATAATTTTTGGAAGCTCTTTATGAAACTGGAAATCCCTGCTTCCCTCCGCGAAGGGCCTATCTTTTACTTTTTAGTTGAGTCACTAAACCTATTCCTTTCTATCTTAAGCAAGTATTTGAGTTGTTGTGATTCAATCATCCATATGATGATTTATTCAATCATGTTTCTTATGTTCCTTGTTTTGCACACTGCTCTTATCTTAGTGAATATTACTTTGAAAGCTATCATTGAAAACCCCATTATGTTTGACTCCTGCAACTTGTTAACCTTTCTCTGACTAAGAACAAAGTTTTCCATTACCAAGTATGATTTACTTTGTGTATCTTTATTGTGTTTCCTTTACTTATTTCAAGTTAAGTTATATAATAGTGAGTTGTTTTCTATTATGATTTGTGAATTGATGAATGTGATGCTTCTTGTCTGTATTCTCTTTACCGACACTTCACTCCATAAACTCGTGGTCATGTTTATTGAGCTCAGTTTTCACTTGGGGACAAGCAAGGTCTAAGCTTGGGGGGAGTTGATACATCCATTTTGCATCACTATTTTATATCATAATTTACTGTTATTCATTGATATATTCATATTAAGAGATGATACTTATGTTATTTCATCTATTTTTGCATGATTGATGACTTTTGGAGGATGAACCACTGGAGTCAGGATTTTGTTGGAAAAAGCACTATCCAGATGCAATATTGGCGAAGATCAGAAAATCCTAGAAAATATACGGAAATTCCTATTTTTCCAGAAGACGAAGGAGGCCATAAGGAGGAGTGGAGATGGGCCACAGGGGGCCCACACCACCCCCTAGCACGGGCCAGCCCTGACCGCACCACTAGGTGGTGTGGCCACCCTGGCCCACCTCTGACATTGCCCTTTGGCGTATATAATCCCCTCGAAACCCTAAGACTCTAGGAGCGACCACATAAAGGTTTTGCCGCCTCCACAGGGCGGAAACTACAGACAGAGAAAGAGCTCTCCGGCAGGCAGAAATCTGCTAGGGAAATTCCTTCCCGGAGAGGGGACATCGTCGCCATCAACACCACCATCAAGCTAGACTTCATCGGGATCATCATCATCATCATCTCCAACAGCACCATCATCACCACTCTGTCCAGCTGTAACAATTGGGTTGAAACTTGCATAGTTCTTAGGGGAAACTTTCCCGGTGTTGATTACTTGTTGTAGTTGATTCTATTGAGTGGAACCATTGAATTATTGTTCATGTTCAGATTGTTATTTATCATTATTTCATCTCTAATATTGATCCATATGATGTCTCGTGAGTAGTTCGTTTAGTTCCTGAGGACATGGAAGAATTTGTGTTGTTAGTAGTGGAATTGTGTTGAGAAAGATTCAATGGTTTGATATTTAAGTTGTGGTGTCATGTGAACATCAAATACATGATACTTCACCTTTATGGGCCTAGGGAAATGCATTGTGTATTTGGCTACTAATCGTGGGAGTGACAGAAACCTGAACCCTCATTAGGAAACCTTTGCATAAGGGAGTGTAGAATCTCAAAGTTTAAGGCTGTGGTTAATTTTTTATCTTAATTACTTTCTTGTAGTTGCGGATGCTTGCAAGGGATATAATCACAAGTACGTATTAGTCCTAGGAAGGTCAATACATTAGCATAGGTTCACCCACACAAGACTTATCCAACCAAAGATGATTAATCAACCATATGAAGCGAAAGCACTTGACAATATTCCCATGTATTCTTGAGAACGTTTGGTTATCTTAAGTAATACAACCAACTTGTCCTTTGCTAAAGAAAGGATTGGGTCACTTGCTGCAATTATTATTATTGTCTTTTATTTACTCACACTTTATTTATCTGCATTATCAGAAACCCCTACAAATCCATTTGCTAAGTATTTACAGAGAATTCCTAATCAAGCCACTTGTCAACACCTTCTGCTCCTCGTTGGGTTCGACACTATTACTTATCGAAAATACTACAATACACCCCCTATACTTGTGGGGCACCATGTGGTCATGTGGATCAAGTGGTTTGAAAAAGAACATATGCAATGACACTCCATGTGTCAAACCATGGTTAGAAATCCCCAAAACACAGAGGAATGCAACTGCCACATATAATGGAGCACCAATATGACATAAGTTGCATCACCACATCCACTTGAGTGTGTGTGATCTTGTGGATCAAGGCGGTTTGGAAACGAACACATGCAATGACACTCCATGTGTCAAACCATGGTCAGAAATCCCAAACACACAAAGGAATGCAACTGCCACATGTAATGGAGCTCCAATGTGACATAAGTTGCATCACCACACCCACTTGAGTGTGTGTGGTTATGTGGTCATGTGGATCAAAGTGGTTTGGAAAAGAACACATTCAATGACACTACATGTGTCAAACCATGGTCAGAAAGATGAAAAACATATACGAATGCAACCGCCACATGTAATGGAGCACCAGGGTGACATAAGTTGCATCATCACACCCACTTGAGTGTGTGTGGTCATATTGATCAAGGTGGTTTGGAAAAGAACACATTCAATGACACTCCGTGTGTCAAACCATGGTCAGAAAGCCCAAAAACACATAGGAATGCAACTACCACATGTAATGGAGCACCAGTGTGACATAATATGCATCACCACACCCACTTGAATGTGTGTGGTAATGTGGATCATGGTGGTTTGGAAGAGAACACATGCAATGACACCCAATGTGTCAAACAATGGTCAGAAAGCCCCAAAACACAGAGGAATGCAACTGCCACGTGTATTGGAACACTAGTGTGACATAAGTGGCATCACCAGACCCACTTTAGTGTATGTAGTCATGTGGATCAATGTGGTTTGGAAAAGAACACATGCAATGACACTCCATGTGTCAAACCATGATCAGAAAGCCCAAAAACACGGAGTGATGCAATTGCCACATGTAATGGAGCACTAGTGTGACATAAGTTGCGTCACCACACCTACTTGAGTGTGTGTAGTCATGTGGATCAAGGTGGGTTGGAAAAGAACACATGGAATGACACTCCATGTGTCAAACCATGGTTAGAAAGGCCCAAAACAAAAAGGAATGCAATTTCAACATATAATGGAGCACTAGTGTGACATAAGTTGCATCACCACATCCACTTGAGTGTGCGTGTTCATGTGGATCAAGGTGGTTTACAAAAGAACATATGCAATGAAACTCCATGTGTCAAACAATGGTCACAATGCCCAAAAGCACAAAGGAATGCAACTGCCACACGTAATGGAGCACCTGTGTGACATATGTTGCATCACCACACCCACTTGATTGTGTGTGTTCATGTGGATCAAGGTGGTTTGGAATAGAACATATGCAATGACACTCCTATATTATTCGTAGCATGCAAACCAAAAAAATTCTACCGCAGGAACAAACAAAACCAAGATCCAATCTATGGAGAAATCAAGATGTAATCTACGAGATAGGTGCAATGAGATACATGAGAACTAACCCTCTAAGATCCAAAGCTTTAACGAGATCTAATCTCGTGGTTGATGTAGACGATCCTTCCGGCGCTGCGATCCGACAGCGCTTCCGCACTCTATCACACGTACGAGCCGATGAAGACATTCATCTCCCCGTTCCGGTGGGCAGTGGACGTAGTACATCCCCTCGGAATCCCAGCAGCATGACAGTGTGGTGGTGGTGATGGAGTAGAATTTCTATAGGACTTTGCCTAAGCCGGAGTAGGAAGAAGGGAGGAGGGAGGAGAGGTGGCGACTAGGGTTGGGGAGTGGGCAAGGGGGGTGGCCACCCCTCCCCTCTATTTATAGAGAGAGGGTGCGGATAGGTCTCCCCCCTTTTCCCTCCACCTCCAGGGTCGGCGCATGGGGAGGGGGGAGTATCCTTCCCCCAAGTCTTATCCCCTGTTTTCTAGGGATTTGATATTATCCCAATGGGGATGGCTGGTTGGGCTTATTGGGCCTGTTTCGGCTATCCCATGGGCCCCCGCAACATTCCCTTAGCCCATGTGGCCCCTCCCGGGGTGGTGGGCCCACTAGTGGCCCTCTAGAACCTTCTAGAAGCTTCAGTCAAAAAACCAAAAAAAATTCCGAACCCGGAAGATGACATCTATTATTTGAATCGTATTCTCTGGACCATTCCGGACCTCCTCGTGTATACTGGATCCCATCCAAGACTCCGAATAACATTCAGTATCCAACTCATATTCCATATCTACTTTAAACAACATCGAACCTTAAGTGTGTCACCCTACGGTTCGCAAACTATGCAGACATGATCGAGACACCTCTCCGATAAATAACCAATAGTGGGACCTGGAGATCCATAATGGCTTCCACATATTCAATGATGACTTCATGATCGAAAGAACCATTAACATACGATACTAATTCCCTTTGTCAGCCCGGCAATGAGTGTTACCCGTTCCTCCTTCGGCTCCAGCATTACGTAATCCAAACCACCACATTTGGCGCCCACCGTGGGGGTAGCGGTGGTAGCAGGGGTGAAAATCCAGACGGGAAGCATCTCCAACACCGGTGAGCGCGTCGTCTCCGGCCTGGTTCCGCGCTTTGGAGCACTGGACTACGTCAGCAACAACGTAGGGAGCTTTGGCAGGCACCCCCGTTTGTCCAACAACGTCTTCATTAAACTTGGCGCGCATAAGATCTACGTCGGCGTGGACGAGTCCTGTGTTCATCTGCGGCACATCGTCGAGGGATGCGAACCACCTTTCAACGTAGCTCGTGGTGTGCGTATCACTCGCCCCGCCAGCAGTGTTGAGGTCCTGATGACTGCGCCAGACGCAGGGGCAAGCAAAGGACTGGCGCTAGAGCCGAAAGTCACACCGAAGTAGACTAGGTCTAGGTTCCCCCACTAGAGAGTCCGGAGAATGTGCTCTAGAAGGCAATAGATAGACTAGCAGCGCCGATAGCACTTGTGGTAGATCCGGCTCAGGCGCAAGCTGAGTTAGAAGAAACTAGGCAGAAAATGTTAGTTGGGGCAAAGAAAGTAGCGGAGTTGCAGGAGTCCTTGAACATTACTTTGAGAGAATATGCAAAGGCAAACCGCATAGATGGAGTGAAAATCCGAGGTAGAAACCTGATTACTGAGATTAACAAGGAATACGATCCTAGGCCGGGTCAGACAGCCATGATAGTAATAGGAGGGGTGGAGAGGTACAGTACCCCGGCAAAGAACCTCAGGGCAGCAAATGCGGCTGCGACCGAGTTAGAAAGTTTAACTGGGGGGCTCGGCAAAGGCAACAAGAGAGGGTGAACCACTTGTTGAGGGTCGCTTGCCAGCAAAATGAAGAAATAACCCAGCAAGATCCGAGGGATCCACATCATCTCCGGGTCACAATCCCAAGAGATAAGAGGTGGTAAACTCCGGGAGAAGAGACAAGCAGATGGTCCCCTATGACCCGGTGAGAGCTGGTAAAGGCACAACAGTTCAAGTTGATGAAGATCGACACAGTACCAGCCGAGGCGAGGTTGGCCGAGATAACTGCGACCAAGGCAATGTCGGTCAAAGGAATGTTGCCAACGGCAATGCTGGACAGCATGATCCCACAGGAACGGGACAAAACATACCTTGGTAGCTGCAACAGCGCGCACCCCGGTAGGAGAGAAGTGCAGGTCAAGCAGCCCAACAGCAGAATGCTTGTCCGAATCAGGAAAGATACAATGATGGGTATTCGACGATGATCAATGATGGATACCCCAGACCGGATCACCACATAATTGGGTCAAGGCTGGGAAGCAGAAACTTGCAGCCAGATGATGTGAGGCTAAAACTAGATAGAATTTACAGGTCGGAGCAAATCGAGGTACAAGGTCCTCCTGGTCTATCATGCTTTGGGCCCCGGATAATGAAGGAGCCATCGGTGCCGAAATTTCAGTTGGCCAGAGGAACCAGAACCTATGATGGTAGTACTAGGCCAGCGGATTGGCTGATTGATTACGCAACGGCGGTCAAGATCGCAACTGGAAATTTGAGATGGGCAGTGAGGTATGTGCCACAAAGGTTGGAACGACCAGCGAGAGTTTGGCTGAACAATTTGCCACCAGGAAGTGTTAACTGCTGGCTAGATTTTGAGGAGTTATTCGTTAGCAACTTCTCAAGCACTTACAAGAGGCCCAACATGCCACAGACTTTGGCGTTATGCCGGCAAAGACCGAATGAGCCAGACCAGGACTTCTTGACTTGTTGGTGCAACATGCGTAACTCATGCAAGGGAGTAACTGAATCACAAGAAATTACGTGGTTCCCCCAGGGCTGCAGATATGGAAGTATGTTGTGGTAGAGGCTACAACGAGATAAGCCAACCACTTTGGCTGAGACAATCCGGATCGAAGATTCGTATGCCTTGGGGGATCCGACGCAACCCCGGCTAATGTCAAGCGAGGCAAACAAGGAATATTACAACCGAGATGGCTCTGGGTCGTCGAGGAGAAATGATTTCCGAGGAAAGAGAAGGGACGAGCTTCTGGATTATAGATATATCTCGCAGTAGGTGGTAGCGGTAGACAAGGATCAGCCCAATGCCGGTGCCAGCCAGTGCTAGAAAACTGGAGGGCGAAACTGGCAATAGAAAAATGAAGGGAAGAAGCCTTGGACCCCGGAGTAGAAAAAGCAATGGCAAGAACAAAAATATCGACCGAGGTATACGTTCGAGTCTATGTTGGATCAACCTTGCAAGTTTCATACACCAAGTCTGAATAGTCCGGCAAATCATACAACCCGGCAATGTGAGTGGATGAGTAAGTTAGAGGAAAGAATCATACAACTGGGCAGTTTGGGGAATGCTCAGGCACCTCGGAACGAAGCACCTAGGAATGAGGCACCATGGCATCCATTACTGACAGGGGAAATGGACATCAACTAATGTTGCCACCACCTCCGCCGAGGTACGAAAATCAGGAAAGGAGGGATGCTATGCATGAAGTGGACAATAACCAGCAACAAGGCCAAGGTTACCACGTGAATGGGGGACGAAACGAGTACAAGGAGCATCATCAAAGCTACTGTGTGTTTACCATGGAAGAAAATGACCGGAAAAGCTTGTAGCGCCGTCATATGGAGGTAAACGCGGTAATGCCGACAGTAGTGAGATATATGCCCTAGGCGGATCAGGAGATTACGTGGAGTATTAAGGATCACCCAAAGATCATGCCTAGTCCAGGGACCTATGCACTTGTCCTAGATCCAACATTCATCGGGCCGAATCTCAATGTGAGGTTTTCCAAAGTACTGATTGACAATGGCAGTAGCATCAACATTATGTACAAGGATACCATGTACAAGTTGGGAATAACAGAGAACATGTACAAGGATACCATGTACAAGCAACGAGGACCACCTTTCATGGCATTGTGCTAGGTATTTCCTGTGAGCCAATTGGCAAGGTCCGGGTTGATGTATTATTCGGCACGAGGGATAATTTCTAGACTGAAAATTTGGAGTTCGAAGTGGTGAATCTAGAGAGCGGTTATCACGCGTTACTTGGAAGGCCCACGCTGAACAAGTTCATGGCAAGTACTCACATCAGCTACCTTAAGATGAAACTGCCCAGACCTAGAGGAGTGATAACTGTATCAGGGGATTTCAGGCGTTCGATCGAGTGCGCCTCAGCCGGATCTAACTTAGCCGAGTCACTCGCGATAGCTCAGGGAAAAAGGAAGATATTGGAAGTGGCGGCATTGGCTCAATCCGCGCAGCAGCATATGGCGGCTCTGACCAACCCGCATGGAAGCTTGTCATTTCAAGCAACCAAGGATACAAGAAAGTGCCTATCGATGATCAGTTCCCAGAGCGCACCGTATTGGTGTCGGGTTAAACAACAAATAGGAAAGCAAGCTTGTCAACTTCCTCCGTGAGAATCGGGATATCTTTGCTTGGTCCACATAGGATCTGCAAGGTGTGCGAAGGGAGTTGGCCGAGCACTCAATGAACGTAAGACCCGGGGCCCAGCCAGTGAAGTAGCCTCTCCGGCGTTTCACCAAAGATAGAAAAAAAGTCATTGGAGATGAGATAGCTAGGCTCCTTGCAGCCGGGTCTATCATGGAAGTACTCTATCCAGATTGGCTCTCTAATTCGATGCTTGTAGAAAAGAAGAAGGATGATCCGAACGTGGCCGTGGTATGGCACATGTGCATTGATTACACGAACCTGAATAAGGCGTGTCCCAAAGATCTGTTCCTACTCCCTAGAATAGATCAAGTCATAGACTCAACTGCCGGATGCGAACTGTTGTCATTCATTGATGCGTATTCTGGTTTCCACCAGATACCCCTAAACCCGAATGATCAAATAAAGACTATGTTTATTACCCCGTACGGGGCTTATTGCTATCGCACTATGCCGTTTGGATAACGTAATGCTGGAGCAACATACCAGCGATGCATGCAAAAATGTTTACATGACCAAATAGGTCAAAACGTGCAAGTTTATGTGGATGATGTGGTGATACAAACTAAGGAAAGCAATACGCTCCTTGATGACATCTGACAGACATTCGTGAACTTGAGAAGGTTCCGGATGAAGCTTAACCTAGAGAAGTGCACCTTTGGCGTGCCTGCAGGAAAGTTACTTGGTTTTCTGGTGTCTAGCCGAGGTATCAAAGCTAACCCGACAATGATCCGGGCCATAGAGAGAATGGAACTGCCAAAATGGCTTAACGATGTGCAGAAGTTCACTGGTTGCCTAGCATCGTTAAGCCGGTTCGTATGTCGGCTGGTAGAGAAGGCCCTGTCCCTCTACCAGTTAATGAAAAAGGCAAACAAGTTCACATGGACGCCACAGGCGGATATCACATTTCGAGAATTGAAAAAGATGTTGTCTACCGCACCAATCCTAGCCGCACCACTACCCAAGGAGCCAATGTTGCTCTATGTAGCCGCGACCAACCGAGTCGTAAGTGCAGTAATTGTAGTGGAACGTGAAGAAGAGGGAAAGTCGGTGCAAGGACCAGTGTACTATCTGAGTGAGGTATTATCTGCTTCAAAACAGAATTACCCACACTATCAAAAGATGGCATATGGCATGTATATGTCGGCCAAGAAACTCAAACACTATTTTGAGGAACACCCCATCAAGGTAATATGTGAGGCACCAATATCAGAGATTATGAGTAACAAAGATGCAAGTGACCGGATAGAAAAATGGGCAATTGAGTAACCCCATATGCACCACAGTTTGATAGAAGAGATGCGATCAAATCGCAGGCCATGGCTGATTTCTTTGTGGACTGGGACGAGATCCAGTACGAGCCACCTCTGCCGAACTCCAATTATTGCTGAATGCACTTCGATTGATCAAAACTGAAAGAAGGGTTGGGCGCCGGAGTAGTGCTTACCTCGCCCAAGAAGGATCAATTGAAATGTCCTTCAAATTCACTTCAGTGCCTCAAATAATGTCGCGGAATATGAAGCACTGGTGCATGGCCTCAAAGTGGCAAAAGAAGTGGGGATACGTCGGATACAGTGTTTTGGAGACTCGGATTTGGTGGTGCAATAAGTGTCTAGAAACTGGAATGCTTTGGATGCTAACATGGCCCTTTACAGATTCCATGTTCAAAAGATAAGAGGATTTTTCGAAGGATGTGAATTCCATCACATAACTCAGATTGAAAACGAGGCGGACGACACGCTGTCCAAGTTAGGCTCATCCCGGTAGCCAATCCCGCCAAATGTTGCTTTGGAGCACTTGAGAAAACCATCCATCACGCCATCGCCTGAATCAGACTCAATTTATATCCAGCACTCTCCGGATCAGGAGCTGCACTTATGGAGATAGATTGGGGAGGCACCGCAGCAAACCCGGGGACTGCCTCAACAAACCCGGGGACTCATCAGCCAGACCCGGCAGGAGTTATGTCGGTTGATGTGATGGAAATTGACAAGGAACCTTTTCCTGTCCGAGCTATACCCGATTGGGACAAGCCAATTTTTGATTTCCTGAAAGGAGGAATCTTGCCGGATGATGAGATACTCTCAAGGAAGATCTAGAGAAGGGCAAAGGCCTATACCATAATCAATGCCGAACTAGACAAGAGAAGTGTAACCATAGTACTACAGCGGTGCG
The DNA here is from genome assembly GCA_916181665.1 of Avena sativa. Lineage (NCBI taxonomy): Eukaryota > Viridiplantae > Streptophyta > Magnoliopsida > Poales > Poaceae > Avena > Avena sativa. Next base: position 191,839,694 of record OV702287.1, read on the forward strand.
TTGATCTGGAGGAAGGACTTGACATACATCGAGATATCCACCAAGGAGAATGTGGTCACCATGCATCTTCAAGAGCTCTAGTGGCAAAAGCTTTTCGGCATGGATTTTATTGGCCAAATGCTTTGGAACAGGCAGAAGATTTGGTGAGGAAATGCAATGGATGTCGGAGATACGCCACGAAAACTCATCTACCAATGTCGGAACTCAAAACGATCCCCATTACTTGGCCATTTGCTGTATGGTGCCTAGACATGGTAGGGCCATTTAAGCCGGCGAAAGGAGGAATGACCCATATCCTAATTATGGTCGACAAGTTCACCAAATGGATCGAAGTGAAGCCAATCAGGAAATGTGATGGGCCAACAGCGGTGAAATTTCTCAAGTATATAATCTTGAGATATGGCTACCCCCACAGTATCATAACCGATAATGGCACAAATTTCGCTGAAGGAGCATTTGCGAGATTCTCTCGAGAAAAGAAAATCCGGCTAGATCTAGCTTCAGTGGCCCACCCCGCATCGAACGGGCAAGTGGAGAGATCCAACAGACTAGTATTGTTCGAGATAAAATGTCGGCTCATAGAGCTGCTGCAAAGATGAGTAGGGTGCTGGATAGAAGAACTACCAGCAGTACTGTGGAGTTTAAGAACAACTCTGAATCGATCAATAGGCTATACGCCATTCTTTCTGGTATATGGGGCAGAAGTTGTATTACCAGCTGACATAGAGCATGATTTGCCAAGGGTAACCCAATACATAGAAGCCGAAGTGCGCGAAGCCTGTAAAAACAATGTTGATCTGCTGGAAGAAGCGAGAGAACCGGCCTTGTCCAGATCTGCCATATATCAGCAAAATCTCCGATGCTATCATAGCCGGAAAGTTAACCCCCGAGTCTTCCGGGAAGATGATATGGTACTCCGGTTGGTGCAGCGCACTACTGGCATGCATAAGTTGTCCCCTCCATGGGAAGGACCTTTCATTGTAAGCAAAGCTTTGCACAATGATTCCTACTATCTTATTGATGCACAACCACATGAAAAGAACAAGGCAGAGAGGTCCGGATAGGAATGTAAGCGACCGTGTAATGTAGGACTACTTCGTCCTTTTCACACCTGACAAAGAGGTGAATGTATCCGAGCTACTCATATGTCGGTATGTATGTCGGCAATGAGCTTATTAATGAAACTTTGGCACCCCAAGCAGAAACTCGGGGACTGCCATAATAATTGTTCTTCTTGTGTTTATATTTTTATGTTGGCTGGGTTAAGTCGTGTATATCTTAGCCGGATTAGTAATGTGTGAGCACCAAAAACCCAACTCTTCGACTTTGCTATTGTCCAACAAGAATTGGCTTCATGGCAAGCAAGAGAACAAGTTTTGAATGGTAAAGCACATGAAAAACGACTAAGGAAAGGAACTTAAGCGAGCCGACATTCGTTATTCGGACTAACCCTGTGTTTACTGTATTTATTTATCTAACGCCAGATTATTTTGAGCCAATCTCAAAGTTTCAAGTATTGTTAAGTCAATTTTTTGAACCTCGGACTCGTATGTCGAAAAACCGAATCAAGGTAGACGTGAGCCGAGTCAAAAATTGGGAGAACAAGAAAACGAAACTCGGGGACTTCGCCCATGATAATCCAACATTAATAACTTAGTTCCAAACAGTATAAACTGTCGCAAAATCAAACCAAGGTACTTAGATACATTTTCACCCGGCATTGCGAGTATCTAACGAATACGGTAAAGTGTTTTCTAAGGAGCAGGGGGAGCAGCCGAATCACCAGCCGAAGGAGGAGGTACTTTGGAATTTGGGGGCGAGGCGCTAGCCTCGGCCTCATCCTCGGGGTTCGCCTCGTCATCCTCCGGGTCTTCGGCCTCGTCGCCATGCTCAGAGGCCTCACCCTCACTCCCCTCATATTCTTCACCTTTAGAGGCAACTTCATCATCGAAAACGTCAAGATATCTCGGCCCTTCATTCCAAGCGTGGCAGAAGGAATACTGGATGAGTTTGTTAGCACAGGCTTTGCGACGCGCAACCCATGCCGGATCTTCGGTCCACTTGGATCCAGTGCGCATGCGGGTAAGCAACCCCAGATCTATTCCTTCGTACCATGAGAGGAAGAATTGCAAGGCAATGTCAGGCCCGTCTCGCACAGCCGACTCACGCCACAGATTCAGCTAATGCTCGCACTGCATCAGTTTCGCTATGAAAGCCGCATTTCTTTTGGGATTGGACTCAGTGGGCCAGAGGGAGTTGAACATCCGCATTGCCGCCGGTATAATGTCTGTGCCATAGTTCTTCACCAGCTCAAGGCGAGTGGAGAAGCTCGCCAGCAGATCCTCTGTATCATATGGGATTGGCTCGACATCAAGGCCTTTGGGGATACCACGTTGTTCGCGGGACCGGGCTATGGCAGCAGCAGCAAGAGTATCACCTTCTGGAAATTTGCCTAACAAAAGAGTAGAGGAAACAGTGAGTAAAAGCACCAAATCCGGAGAAATGAAAGTTGAGCAAGGAAAAAAGAACTCACGGGCAATCTGGAAGAGGAGTCACTGAAGCTCGGCCTGGACATTGGCGCTGTGGGCCTGGAGTTTCTCATATCTAGAAGTCACCGACGTAAGTTTGATGTCAGCTTCCTACAATAAGCTTTGATCGTTGGAAATTTGCGTGGTTAGATGCTCTTTTTCCTCAGCAAAATCCTGGCCAGCTTTCTCCAGTTCAGACTTACGGAGGTCTTTAAGCCTCTGGATTTCGGCATTTAGCCGAGTAATTTCCGAGTCTTGGAGGCGCAGCCGAGCTATCTCATCGTCCTTCCTCTTCAATTCAGCCTCGTGTTTCCCTGCTTGTTCGAGAAAATGGGTCATCATATCAGGCATGGGTATGCTATCTTCAAGAGCAACTGCATCAATGGGGTAATCCGGCAGAGCCGGAGTATAAGTATCCACCGGGTAAAGAAAAAAGTGCATAATGACGGTGTGAATGAGATAGAATACCTTTGATTTCAGCCAGATTTTTCCGCATGATGGTGATCTCAGCTTCAACCTCGGCTGCCTGTTTCGGGTAATAAATTAATACAGATCACAGATAACTCGAACGAACGTAAATGGAAGAAGGAAAAGTCTCAGTAAGAAAAATTACCCTTCTTCTGGTGCTCCTCCAAGAGTTTGCCATAACGCGCGTGAACGTCTTTATAGGAGTCTAGCAGGCGTTGGAACTTAGAAGATCGGCGGTTAGTGGTAATCTGAAATAAGCAAGACAATGTCAAGTTTGAAGGCAAACTAAAAATAATTCGAAGTCTACAAGATCCGGGCCAAGTGGAACTTAACCCGGCTCTAGGTGTGTGTATATTCAAAGTGTACAAGACCCGGGCCAAGTGGAACTTAACCCGGCTCTAGGTTTTTTGGATATTCGAAGTCTACAAGATCCGGGCCAAGTGGAATTTAACCCGGATCTAGGTGTGTGGATATTCAAAGTCTACAAGATCCGGGCCAAGTGGAACTTAACCCGGCTCTAGGTGTGTGGATATTCGAAGTCTACAAGATCCGGGCCAAGTAGAATTTAACCCGGTTCTAGGTGTGTGGATATTCGAAGTCTACAAGATCCGGGCCAAGTGGAACTTAACCCGGCTCTAGGTGTGTGGATATTCAAAGTCTACAAGATCCAGGCCAAGTGGAACTTAACCTGGCTCTAGGTGTTTGGATATTCAAAGTCTACAAGATCCGGGCCAAGTGGAACTTAACCCGGCTCCAGGTGTGAGGATATTCTAAGTCTACAATATCTGGGCCAAGTGGGACTTAACCCGACTCTAGTTGTGTGGATATTTGAAGTGTACAAGATCCGGGCCAAGGGTACTTAACCTGGCTATAATTTCATCACTTTGGAATTTCTAAGGACGAAAACTAAATTTTCTAGGAGCATCCAACCGAGTAACAAGTTACTCCCTTGGAGGCTCAGGGACTAGGGGATATATCTACAAGTGTTCATGCATACAAAGTACCACAGCAGAGAAAAAGAGTTATCTCCATCATCCGACCAGCCAAAGAGATGGCCTTGCTGGCGTACTCCATCTACACGCTGAACTCGGCTCGGACAAACTTCTCCAGAAGATCATCCTTGGGGTCGATGAACTCAGCGGTGTTCCAGTTACGCACATACTCGAGGAGCAGTGGACTATAACTTTCACCGCTCGGAGAATAACTCTCCACCAAGCCTTTGACATGGGCTTCTCGCCTTGCAGATTGAGCTACAGCAGGGCTGGTATGCAGGACCAGCTGCCGGCTACCCTCTGATCTGGCAGCAGGAGACCCAAAGGTGATGCCCTTGGCTGATCTGGCAGATTTCTTAAGCTTGCTGGATGACAGAGGACACGACGGAAGATCTGAGGCTGCTGATCCGGACGGAGCTTGGGAAGCTGGCGGAAAAATATCTGCAATAGATGTCATTGATCCGGAGGCGGCCGACAGAGCCTTCCTTTTTGGGGCCTTGGTGGAGGTTGCTGCTGCTGAGGCTGTTGATGTTGCTGCTGCTGGTGCCGCTATTGGTGCTGCTATTGGTACTGATGCTGGTTCTGGTGGTGACGCTGCTGATGCTGTTGATATTGCTGGAGCTGGTGCTGCTGGTGCTGTTGGTGCTGGGGACGCTGGTGCTACTTGTTCTGAAGACACTTGAACAGGAGAAGAACTTGATTGGGGTGGTGCCGATGAAACTGGCACCTCAACACTTGACGCTGGGGCCGAAGAGGAACTGGGAAGATCTGGCATGGTCGTATCCTGAGCCGCCCCAATACCCCCCACGCCGACATTGCCCTCCTCATGACAAGGTGGGCTCTGGTCAAGCGCAGCCGTGGAGCCCTCTTGAATAGGGCTGAGCGGGCGAGTGTCGTAATCACGCGGGGAGGGGGGGAGAAGGACTGCTCTGGATTGGAGAGGTAATGCCGGAGCCGCTCTGGGGAATAACCCTAGGAGCTCTAGAAAATAAAAGCACCAAGTAAACAAGAGAAAGATAAGACAAATAAGAAGCAAAGGTGAAAACAGAAAGGAAAAAACCCCAAGTGCAAATGCAAAGAGACTTACTCGTCCGAGGTTGGGGATGCCCGAGGTTTGGGTGCCCTCCGCGCCGTGCTCTTGGCGGCCAGCTTAGTCAAGGCTTTCATCCCGGACTTCTTCTGCCTCTTCTTGGGCAGCGGCGCCTCCAAAGCTGCAGCCGAGGTTGCCGCGCGCTTCTGGGAGGGAGTAGGGACCGGATCACCCGTGGCGAGGGGGGAACCTCATGGACCTGACCGGCCGGGTTAGCTAAAGATTCGAACATAACCCAATATGCGTAAGAGATGGGAACCAGGTCAAGTACCTCCAGAACCTCATTATCCGAGTCATCATCATCCGGCCAATCCCTTAAAGAAGAGGCCTTACCAGAGCTGTGTTTGACGACGTCCGGAGTGGGCAGGAAGGTCTCCGGATCAGGCTCCACCTCGTCTTCCTCGGCACGGCCCGGTACCCACTTGCTCGCCAGCACCTCACCATCTTCTAGTGGCTGCTAGAGGAATCACTAAGAACAAGACAGCAATTTCTAAGTTATGAAAATAATCCGACATAAAGAGAAGATCCAGAAAATAGTAAGAAGGAAGTTTACCTTTGGAGGAGGGTTGTCCTGGGTGAAGGGCTCAAGCCCCCATTCCCAATCTTCAGATAATTCCTTCTCCATGTTGAAAATGTCCTTAACCCGGTGGTAAACCGCCGTGTCATCAAGCTCGAAGGAGGAATTCTAGTGGGGGTCGAGGGAGCCACTCAAGTAAAAAATCTTGTGACCACGTTTCTGCAGGGGGAGACTCGGCTGCGAATGAAACTAATCATGATATCTCCCCTCCCCCCCCCCCGCAACTTCTTCTTGAGCAGCTCCTTGATCTGGCGCTCCACCTGGTTTGCCAGGGCTGTGGGTCGCTTGGGGATGGTCTCCCAAAGAGAGGTATTCGGAGGTCCAATCTTGAAGGGGAGGAGCCAGATCAAATCCTCGGAAGTTGTATTCTGGACATAGAAGAAAGTCCGGGCCCAGCCTTTGTAAGACTCGAGCCCGGTGATCCACGGAAACATGGAGTTCTTGCAGGGAGATATGGAGGCTCCACCCCATTGGGTCAGATGCTTGTCTTTCAGAGCAAGCTCCCAATCCGGAACAACATTCTTCCAAAGACCGAAGAATTTAATCTAGATCTCCTTAGAAGGCCAGAGGCCGAGGTATCCCTCTATGTCGGAGGCAAAAGAGGATAGAGAATTGATGGTCTTGGCAGGAAGATGGTGTGGCTGCAGTTGATACGTGGAGATGAAATCAAAAAATAAATCAAGGACAGGAAGGCCAAAGCCGCGCTGGAAGTGACAAAGAAAGACTGCGTACTCCCCTGGATTGGGAAAGGGGGAAATATCATCGGCGGCGAGGCGGCAGGCAACGCTGGCGGGGATGCGGCGCGTGGCACAGAGCCAGTCCAGATCATCCTCGCAGATGAACGCGTCGTCCCAGCGGCCGCGCTCGCGGCCTTCTCCTTCCTCCTCTTATTGAGTGACCACGACAGCTTCTTCCTTCGTCATGGCCAAATCAAGGTCCTCGAGGAGAAAATCGGAGTAGAGGTAACCAGTGGAGGGAAACCTAGAAGCGCAGGGCCCCGTGGTGGAGACCTGAAACGAGAACGGCCGTGCAGGTGCGAAGAGCTGCTAAGAACGGATGCGGCGGCACAGCAACGGCGAAGAAGTAGCGGTGGCGGTGGAGTTGTAGTGAGAGAAATAGGAGGCTAGGGAGCGCGAGAGAAATTGGGAACTTCCCAAAAGATTGCCCCAGGCCCCCTACTTAATCGCGTGAGAGGGCGTGTAGTGGTATCCTTTGCGGTTGCCATGCCACATGCAACAGGCTTGTACACAGCCGAATCAACCAATCAGAGCATGGCCACGGCAAGGGCCACATGGAGCAGAAGATCCCATGACGCGACATGGTGCTACAGTTAACAAGGCGTGGCAGTGAAGGGACGCGCGTAGCAGTTATTCCTGACATTGCAACAGTAACTGGTGCATTAAATGCGCATGGCCCTTAGAATGAGCCAAAATGATGATTACCCTCCACGTAGGACGTGGGGAAGCGTACGAGAGACGAAAAAGATAACCCATATAAGCGAGCAAAAGACCCGGCCAGCGAGGAATAACTCGGAATGAGCCAAAGAGACATGGATCCGGATATGAGAACCTGTTGTGGCCTTAACATCTAAAGTTGCTAAGACCACACTAGCTTCAGGGACTAATGTTGGGCGGATACCCCCAGGTAGGGTAACACCAGGGTATAAAGTCCGAGTTAGCCGAGGTATGGCGCGGTCAAAGCAAGTGCTGGCCGGGTCACCTCAAGGCAGGCCGAACCACGGAGTAACCCGGCCCGTGGAGCATCTCCTTAGCCATAGCCTGGCCGACATAAAATATATGTCAGCCATGTGTGTCTGTCTATTATGCAGGTACCCTCATAGCCGGGTTAGCCACGTGATAGCCGGACTATTATATGGCTTCCAAGAGAAGAAAGGAATCTCTCGCTGGTAAAAAGGTGGCTTTATTAGCTGTAGCATGAGCAAAGCAAAGCAGAGAGGAGGACCAGCGGGTCAGGGGCGACCAAGGTGACGCGGGCAATGTCGACTGACGTAGCCCGCGTCTGGTGACGCTTAAAGACGAGGATTACGTTGCGGGTTATATCCAAAGCTCGGACGGGCTGTTAAAGGGAATAAAGAAGCATCTAACTTTAACCAAAGGGCATATTCAGAGAATATGCTGCCACGTGTGCCCTAACTTTGTAACCCGGGCTCCCCTATATAAGGAGCACCGGGGCCTCCATAGAGGGGGATCGATCAGTTTTTCTTTGTCTAAGTTAGAACTCAAGGGCTAGATTGTGGGGAGTAAGAGACAACGTTTTCCCTCCCTGGATTCCCCTAGCACAGATTGGCCTATCCATGGCATCTTTAGCCTATCCATGGAATCTGCCATGCCACCACCACGACACGCGATACTCTACTTATCTGAGGTTCGATCATCAGTATCTCCATACCTAGTTCAACCTCGTTACCGATAAGTACTCTTTACTCGTATCGTGATATGACATCCCTTGTGACTGATATGTCCATTTTGCATCACTATTCTATATCATAATTCACTGTTATTCATTGATATTTTTCATATTAAGAGATGATACTTATGTTATTTCATCTGTTTTTGCATGGTTGATGACTTTTGGAGCATGGACCGCTGCAGTCAGGATTCTGATGGAAAAGGTGCTATTTGGAGGCAAAATTCGTGAAGATCAGAAAATCCAGGAAAATATATGGAAAATCCTATTTTTCCAGAAGACGAAGGCTGCCAGAAGAGGGACTGGAGATGGGCCATAGGGGGCCCACACCACCCCCTGGTGCGGGCCACCCTAGGCCGTGCCACCAGGTGGTGTGGCCGCCCTGGTCCACCTCTGGCTCTCCCTCTGGCGTATATATTCCTCCCGAAACCCTATGACTTGGGGAGCGAGCATAGAAAGATTTCGCCGCCTCTACGGGGCGGAAAACACCAAGAGAGAAAGATCTCTCCGGCAGACAGATTTCTGCCGGGGGTAGTCCTTCCCGGAGAGGGGAGATCATCGCCATCAACACCTCCATCAAGCTGGACTTCATCGGTATCATCATCATCATCACCACCATCATCACCATCAGCACCCTCATCACCATCTCCATATTGCTATAACAATTGAGTTGAATCTTGCATTAGTTCTTAGGGGAAAATTTCCTGGTGTTGATTACTCTTTGTAGTTGATGCTATTAAGTGAACCGTTGAATTATCATTTTTGTTCAGATTGTTATACATCATTATTCCATCTCTGATCATGACCCATATGATGTCTTGTGAGTAGTTCGTTTTGTTCTTGAGGACATGGGAGAAGTCATGTTGTTAGTAGTGGAGTTGTGTTGAGAAAGATTCAATAGTTTGATATTTAAGTTGTGGTGTACTTCTTCTAGTGGTGTCATGTGAGCGTCAACTACATGACACTTCACCTATATGGGTCTAGGGGAATGCATTGTGTATTTGGCTACTAATCGTAGGGGTTGCCGGAGTGACAGAAACCTGAACCCCCGTTAGGAAACCATTGCATAAGGGACGTCAGGGTCTTAGAGTTTAAAGCTGTGGTTAGGTTTCTACCTTAATTACTTTCTTGTACTTACGGATGTTTGCAAGGGGTATAATCACAAGTATGTATTAGTCCTAGGATGGTCGGTACATTAGCACAGGTTCACCCACACAACACTTAGCAAGCTAAAGAAGATTAATCAACTATATGAAGCGAAAGCACTTGACAGTCTTCCCATGTGTCCTCGAGAACGTTTGGTCATCTTAAGTAATACAGCCGGCTTGTCCTTTGCTGCATAAACGATTGGGCCACTTGCTAAATTTATTCCTAATGTCTTTTATTTACTCGTACTTCGTTTACTTTCTTTATCAAAAACCCCTAAAAATCCGTTTGCTAAGTATTTACAGAGAATTCCTGATCCATACCACTAGCCAGCACATTCTGCTCCTCGTTGGGTTCGACACTCTTACTTATCGAAAATACTGCGATACACCCCCTATACTTGTGGGTCATCAGAGACCTAGTCACATGCTTGCAAGCCAATTGGATGACATTCCACCGATAGGGCCTAGAGTATATCTATCCATCATTAGGATGGACAAATCCCATTCTTGATCCATGCGCTTCAGCACATACTTTCAGAATACCTAATGCGACCTTTATAACCACCCAGTTATGAAGTGGCATTTGATGTCATCAAAGAACTCATCCGGGGATGGTGATTAACATGATCTCATGGTCAAAGTATTAGGTTACAATGTATTTGAAAGCTTGTAGCAAAATGAACTTAATGAATTGATCTTATGCTATGCTTACTATGGCTGTGTGTCCATCACATCATTCTCCTAATGATATGATCTTGTTATTAATAACATCCAACGTTCATGATCAGGAAACCATGATCATCTATTATTCAACAAGCTAGCTTAATAAGAGGCTCACTAGGGAGTCCTTTATGTTTACAAAACACACAAGTATTAGTGTTTCCTATTAATACAATTATAGCATGGGATGTAAACATTTATCATAAAAACAAAGATATAATAATAACCACTTTATTATTGCCTCTTGGGCATATCTCCAAAAGTCTCCCACTTGCACTAGAGTCAATAATCTAGATTACATGGTACTATACCTAACACCCACGGCGTTCTGGTGTTGGTCATGTTTTGCTCTAGGGAGAGGTTTAGTCATCGGATCTGCCACATTCAGGTTAGTGTGTACTTTGCAAATCTATATGTCACCATCTTGGACATACTCGCAAATAGAATGAAAATGTAGCTTGATGTGCTTCAACTTCTTGTGTGACCTTGGCTCCTGAGCCTTAGCTATGGCACCCATGTTGTCACAATAGATGGACATCTGGTCCAACGCACTAGGAACCACACCAAGCTCAGTAATGATGTCCTTCATCCATATCGCTTCTTGTGTAGCCTCCAAAGTAGCTATGTATTATGATTCAGTTGAAGATTTCGCCATGACGCTTTGCTTGGCACTCCTCCATCTCATTGTTGCACCATTCAAAATAAATATGTATCCAGACTGTGACTTTGAGTCATCCGGATTGGTGTTCCAACTAGCATCGGTGTAACTGTTTACAACAAGCTCTTCGTCACCTACATAAAAAGAACCATATCCTTAGTCCATTTCAGGTACTTTAGGATATTTTTGACCGATGTCCATTGTTCCATTCCAGGATCACTTTGATATCTGCTGGTCAAACTAACAGCATGTGCGATATCTGGTCCCGTACACAGCATGACATACATGATAGAACCTAGGGATTTCTATTTTCGTGCCCCTGGTTCGTTAGTTGTACTCAGTTTTCCCGAGCCGCTTAGATTTTCTTCACTTTTCCCATCCCTCCATTCTGAAACCCCCACATGCTCTCAGACACGGGATGTCATCAGGTCAAAGGCTTGACCGTTACATGCCGACAGGTGGGACCGCGTTGGGGCGGATCTTGCGTTGAGCGTTACGTTATGTTGCCTCGACCGTTACATGTTGATGGGTGGGGCCAGGATACACGACGGACCAGCCATTCATCTCTTGCTGACTTGTGGGCCCTGTTTTTCCAGATTGTGTGGCTGGTGCATCCAATGACAAATGGGGCCGTTCTGTGGGGCCGTGGAAGCCAATGAACGATGGGGCCGCTATGTGGAGACATCCTGTGGGGCCGTCGTAGCCAATGACCAGTGGTGCCGTCATGTGAGGCTGGAGGGGGGATTTGCATATTTGCCACGTTTTGCTTTGCAGCTTGCATATTTTCCATTTTGTGTGTCACTAACATGTGGTGGTCATGTGGAAAATATGCAAATTTCAAAGAAAAAGGTTGGCAGATATGCAAAATTTGCAAATATGAAATATTTGACAGGTGGGGTCGTGTATGATATGTTGGCTCTCTCTCTCATCTGCTACCAGCCCCTAGCCCCGAGCAGCTCCTATCCCACTAGCGGATAGAGCAACCATCGTCGGCGTGTCGCCAGATCTGTCCTACTGCAGTATTAGACGGACTGCTGCGCTGCACCTCAACCACGGCTCCGACACCTGTTTCATCTGCACGCATTGTACATTGAGGCCGTACCGACCACAGGCAGGTCTACCACCCATGAGGACCGAGATTTGGTTCCACTGCCATAGCTCGACGAACAGTCGCAATAATTGCTAGTAGTGCTTGCTAAGACCTCCGCTCCTATTCCGCCATAACTCGATGAACAGTCCCGTAATTTCCTCGATATTGTAGGTGCAAATTAGTCCTCAATGTCTAGTCGTAGCGGGTACACCGGCGAGGGTGGGGAATCGATCATGTCATGGCTACATTCTCCTTCTCCTACCACATTGGAAGTGCATGTAGCTCCTTCTCTTTGTACTACTGTTGAATTTGAAGTGTTGACATGGCATGTCGGACTGATTCCAATTTGGTTTGTTTTGGGATTGTTATAGTGTGCTATGTAGGCCGATGATCCATGGTAGATTGCATACAAAGATGAATCAACTCAGTGGTCTAGCCATAGGATGGATTTGGAGGAGATGGTTGCCAAGTTAGGTGTTGAATTGGCCCGTAAAAACCTGTTGAGATTCGAGTTGAAGCGTACTGTCAAGGAAGAATTCAGAGCTTATTAGCAAAGAGAAGTTGACACATGAGGTTAATCTTGTTGTATCTGATCAAATTGTAGAAAATCTAAAACATGAACTTCAAGTGAAGAGGGGGGAGAATAGTAGATTCATGTGGGTAGTTTTAGTAGTTGTCATATGCATCCTAGTAGTTATAGTATGCGGTTGTCGTGAAGGGTGGCACGTGTAATGATTAGTTGAATAGATAGATAATTAAGAGAGTAGAATTGTTATTCAATAGATGGTTGAGAGTTCCTGCTAATTTAGTCACTTTACGGTCCCAAAGTTGTTGAGAGAATGCATTGCGGTGCCCGAGTTGCTTGCCATTGGATCTAGCGGTCCCAAAGTGGTCGAGAGATTGCATTGCGGTACCCGAGTTGCTTGCCATTGGATCTAGCGGTCCCAAAGTTGTCAAGAGAATTCATTGCGGGGCTCGAGTTGCTTGCCATTGGATCTAGCTGCCCATAGTTGGCGTGCCAAATTCCTAGAGGTTCGAGTTGGGGCCTATCAGTTTTGACTGTTCTGTCGCTACCATCGTGGCTGCCTTGTAGAGTTGCAGTGTTGGCTACATCATCCATTCCCCGTTCCAAATTAGTGGCTGAGATTGTCAATCCATGTTAATTGACTCAAATTACTCAAGATACAAACGAATCTAGACAAATCTAAATCAACTAATTTGGGTCGGAGGGAGTACTACTTATGAATCAGCTTTAGAGCATATCCACCGTCCTCACTGCTCAAATGCATATAAATTTTGATTCAAATCATACATATTTTGATCAAATTTATGCAAGCCCTCTAGAGATTTTCAAAGAAAGTACTACTACTTATGAATCAGCTTTAGAGCATACCCACCAGTCTCACGACGCAAATACATGCCAAATTTATTCAGATCATGCATATATTTTAAGTCACGGAATTTTGGTTCAAATTGGGCTTAAATTTGTCCCAATTTTAAGTGGACGGTGAGCTAGCCGCCCTCCCTGCTGTATGTGTACTCCAAGAAGTACGGGCAAAGTGCTCCCATCCAGCCTTCGCCATTGAAGTGCAACTCGACATGCCAGCCGCGGCCGCGGCCGGGCTCCCACAGCTTCGGTTCACAAGGGCCATATCTACACCGTCGTAGTGATGTTGTGGATAATGGCTTCAATCATCTTTGCATCGATGACCACTGTCGGCAACGGATCTGAGGATGTGAACAGAAGTGAGATAGAGACAGAAATTTCAGATGGTTAGATCCTCACTGCCGCACGCTGTTCTAGTAGCCGTGCTTAGATCCGTGCCGATGTAAGCCGTTCTGACCCCCACGCGTAGATCCACGCCACCGTTCCGACCTCCACGCTTAGGTCCACGCCTTCGCATGTCGTTCGGACCACCACGGTTAGATCCGCGTTACCGCACGCCTTTCGGACTGCCACGCCCTCGTACGCCGATAGGAGGGGAGCAAGATGCGGCTGGTATATGTGCAACAGGGAAATGGAGCGAGAGACATCTAGCCTGTCGGGCTCTCCTCTCCGTAGCCCAACGGGAGAGAGATACCTCCAGCCCATCGGATCTTGATATATCCAATTGTGGTTGGCCAAGATCCGGGTGACATACATCTCGACCAATCAGAGCACAACCAAACTGAGCTCTAGTTGATGCGGCAGGTATTCGTGCGTTAGGGAAAGGGAGGGAGAGACATCCAGCATGTCGGTCTCTCCATGCTGTACAAGGTTAGGTGCTCCCATCAGGAGAGAGAGAGACCTCTAGCCCGTCGGACCATGATGTATCCAACGGTGGTTGGCCAAGATTTGTGTGAAATACATCTCGACCAATCAGAGCGCTAGCCAAAATGAGACATGAGAGAGGGGAGAAGTGAGGAAAACTTTAGCAGGAGGGGAAAACTAAGGAAAACTTTAGCGGCAGGGGAAAACCGAGGAAAATTTTAGCGGGAGGGGAAAACTAAGTAGAGCTAAGGAAAAAAAGGGCGCTTAGATAAAAAAATGACTAAGGGAAATTCAAGATTTTGGCATAACAAATGGAAAATGTGTTATTTGAACAAAAAATCCATCTTGTCCAACATTATATTGTTTGGAACTCAAAGATACACAAGTGTGCCAAATTTGGCCTCATTTAGACAAAGTATGTTTTGGGATGGGTTATCTTAGAGGTTGACTGAGTAGAAAGCCATGCATCTTCATAGCTAGTAGCTCATTCCAAGAAGGATTTAAGAAGTGGTTTAGGGGAGAAGTCCATTCTCTTTACTTCCTTTTCCTTTATTATTCATGCTAGGTTGTAGGTAACATAACAAGACTCCATGCAAAGGTTGCACTATGTTTTGACTTCTTTTTTGAATTAAACTAACCCTAAAACCATTTATTTGAATTTAATCACTTAGAAAAATAAAAATGTGGCTGATTACAAGTAAATCCAAAATTTCCAATTTCGTATGGTAAATCAGTCCAAGATACACAAGTGTGCCAAATTTTGGATCAATTGGTCAACGTTTGCTATGGGTTAAGCCATGAACTAGATAAACCCCATGTGTTGACCACATGTCGAGGGCAAAACTGAGCAGTGCTATGCAACTAGGTGGATGACAATAGAAACTTGCAATAACACATACTTTATGCGGTTATCCAACATACAAACTTGGTAGCATCACACACATTGATAGTAGTTCAAATTTAATACAAACATTGACAGCAGTTCAAATTCATCATACAAATTCCAATTCATTTTTTCTTGCTCCTAGTGTTTTTTGCTGCAATATTCTCTGAGTTCACCACCTAGCTCCAGGTGATCATGGCTGGAATATTCTTGGAGTCCACCATCAGCTTCTTCCGTTTGTTCTGTTTGTTCTTTTTCTCTGCATTAAATGAATCAAGTGCTTCAGTCTGTCGTACAATTGGTTCAACCACGTTTCGATTCATTGGTTCATACGGTTCAAAACACATTGGCATCATTTCTTCAATATACTCTTGTGTAATTCCTTTACTTTTGAACTCTGCTTCCAATGAATAAATTGGTTCAATCGCCCATGCATTTGGTTCAATCTCCCGTTCAATTGGTTCAATTTCCTCTTGATCCATTGGTTCAATATTCCCTACATTTGTTTGAATCTCCCCTGCATTTGGTTCAATCTCCTCTCGATCCATTGGTTCAATCTCCCTTACATCTGGTTCAATCTCCCCTGCATTTGGTTCAATCTCCCCTGCATTTGGTTCAATCTCCTCTCGATCCATTGGTTCAATCTGCAATGTATCCATTGCTTAATTCTCCTCTCGTTCAGATACTTCATTCTCATCTACATTTGCTGCTCCTGCTTGATCATCCATTCCATAAGTTGGGTAGACTGTATTTTTACAAAGCCTAGCAATGTGCCCTAGGATCCCACAATTTTTGCACTTACGTCATCGAGGTGGTGCACCACCCTCTGCACTAGCTCTCATCCTATTCTTCTTTGGCCTACTTGCTGGTCTAGTAAAAACTAGAGGGTATAGCTTGAAGCATGGATTCACTTCCATTCATTGGTCTTTCGCCAACAAGGCTGGAATATTCAAAGCATATGCTGCCCTAAATTTGGCAACGGAGAAATACTCCGACACATACTGATCAACTTCACCCTCTTCACCTCCTAGAACACCCATGAAAAACAATGCATGTATGTAGGGTTTCCCACGGAGCTACCATTGCCTGCAATGGCATGTCCTGTCATCCAAACTCACTGGATAGCTCCATTTCCTATCTTTACTGTCAGTGTATGTTACCTCAGCCTCCATTCCTTTTCTGATGCATTTCATCTTCAATTGTTTTTCCCTGGCATGCAAAGCCTTAATCAAAGATGGGAGGATGAAATGGTCAGCATATACTATTGATGTAATTTTTTGACACAAATTGATCTTTATCATGATCATCTGCCTAATCTTATCAAATATTTGCCATAGCATAAGCCCTTTCAATGACTTGACCTTTGCATTAAAACTATCTGCAAGGTTACTTATCCCATAGTCTACCTTGCAAATATCATTGAATTGGCTTCTTGACCACACCATTCCATGATGTACATCCAAGTACTCCTGCACCGTAGGTTTTTGTTTATACAACACTTACAAATGATACAGATGCTTCCTCAAACTGCAGTTGTATAAAGCTGGCCATAGGTTGTCAGTATAAACTCTACCCTTGAATTTCTTGGTAAAATTCTACACTAAGTGTCGCATACATTCCCTATGCTCCACTCTAGGGAATACTGCTTCTACGACTTTCTCCAAACCTTTGCAAGCATTTGTGTGGATAGTAAGTCCTGGTGGATGACCTATAAGGTCGCGCAAATTCTCCAGAAACCAAGTCCAACTTTCCTCTAACTTAATCTCCAAAACTCCAAAAGCAACATGCAACATCCAATTGTGGCCATCAATTGCAGTAGCAGCTACTAGCTGTCCTTTAAATCGGCCATGAAGAACTGTTGCATCCACGGCCAAATAAGGCCTGCAACCATCTAGAAACCCTTGCCAGCAAGCTTTGAAACAAACAAAATCCCTTCTAAAGCACTACTTCTCCATTGTCTTCCCTCTTATTTTGTACTGAACTGTATGCCTGTCTATCTGTACAACACTACTTGGACTAGCCATATCCACTTCAGATTTGAAGCTATAAAGCAACTGAAAACTTTCATTCCATGGACCATTGATCCTATCAAGAGCCATTTCCTTTGCATAGAACATCCTCATGTAACGTACTGTAATATTAAATTTTTCGGAAACTTTATTTATGAGCGTTGTTGCACCGAGTGATCGGTTCACTCTCATCCAATCCATGATTACATCTGTCAACCACCTAGTCTTTGCTAGTTTTTTTGTCCTTTGGCTATCCCCCTTGAGGTGGACAAGAATGTTCGAACTGGTTACCTTTTATCTAAAACATAATGGAAATGTCAGGTACAACTAACAAATTCTACACAATGATCTAAAATACACAACTGGTTGTAATACCTGAACCAAACTGCTCCTGAGCATAGTGCATGCATGCATCCTCCACCTACCCTCTTGTATGGGCACTTCACTGTGAACCTTGCTGGCTCACTCTTAATAACAACATAATAATTAGTGGTGCAGATGCAATATGTAGTAAGGGCATCACGACAGTCCCACATCATTTCAAATACGGTCCCTTCTGAAATCTTAGGCTCGTTCCTGTCCCACTCAATTACTGGCAAGTCCTCACCATTGTACTCGGCTAAAACGAGACTGTCATTGTTCTCCTCGTTCTGTGCTTCATCAGTGTCATCAAATCTGGCACCGTGGGCCAATTCCTCTGTGTATTGATCCTCTAGTGCCTATTTACTGAATCTATCTACCAATTCAGGAAACATCAACTCATCCTCATCATCTAGTGGAGGCGCTCCCTCGGCAGGCTCTGCTTTGTCCTGCACATCGCTCGCACGAGTGATTTGGATTACACTCGCAGTGCGAATAGATGGTACTGCTGTGGACCTACAAGGAGCGCGGGGGCGCACACTATTAGCAGAGACAGCAGAGACACATGATGCCCAACCACCTGATTATGCCTGACTACCAGATGATGCTTTATCCCTCTTTTCTGTGTGTTCAACTTTATGTTGCACATGGAGACGAATTTGACCAAAACGTTCGGCAACATTCAAAGAGAAAAGCATTACTAGATCAGCTTCGCTAGTAAGTGGGAGCAATCTTTACTTGCTAATGTTGAAATATTGCAAATCAACTGAATCGCCATTGCTCTAGGGGAATTTAGAATATATTTTATCTTTCAAATCTCTGAGAGTTATGGAGGTTGCAACCACCGCTGGGAAGTAAATTCCAGAGAGATACCATTCACAACCACCAATTACGCTAGTATCCAGTTTAACCGCCAGCCGAAATGCCAGTGCTAGATCAATCCTATTTGAAAAGCAAGGTAGTTAGCTGAGCACCAACAATTCACGCTCAATTACTGCCTATAATCAATCAACAAAGGGAAACAATACTTACCTAGATGGAATCCATGCGTTAGATCCCTCCGATTCCACCCAATCTTCTCCGCGCTCGACAGGGAGGACCGATACACCCACTAGCGTTGCATACGGTTCCGCAAAAGGGGTAGATCTAATGGGGGAGGAAGCGGAGCTGGAGTGGGCTCTGCGGCTAGGGGGAGGGGGAGTCTCGGGGGCCGAGGACGACATAAGGTAGGAGGGGCTCTCAGGTAGGAGGGCACAATGGCATGGGAGTGGAGAGGAGGGGAGGTGTGGGAGTTGTTCTAGGCTCGGACGGAGAATGGCCAGTCCGACGTGTCTCCAAGCGGCCCTACCCTTCACCATGTATGAAAGACCTATCCCAATGCGGGCCCACCCTTCACCACATATGAAGGACTTATCCCAACACGGCCCAAACCTTCTGCATGTAACGGTCGAGGCGATGTAATGTAACTCTCAACACAGGACCCGCCCCAACACGGTCCCACCTATCAGCATGTAACAGTCAAGCCTTTGACCTAACAGCATCACCCCGTCCGAGTGCATGTGAGGGTTTCGTAATGGAGGGAGGGAAAAGTGAGGAAAAACTATGCGGCTGGGGAAAACTGAGTACAACTAACGAACCAGGGGCACGAAAATAGAAATCCCTAGAACCTATGGCTGAGGCATAGAGGATTTGGCTCATCCTTTCTCTTTCTTCTGTCGTAGCTGGACTTTTAGTCCTACTCAAGGTCTTACCTAGCAACATGGGCAAGAACCCTTTCTTGCTTTCTTCCATTCTAAACCTCTTTAGAACCTTGTCGAGGTATGTACTCTGTGAAAGCCCTATTAAGCGTGTTGATCTATCTCTATAAATCTTGATGCCTAAAATGTATGCTGCTTCTAAAAAGATCTTTCATTGAAAAACTATTATTCAAATAGCCTTTGACAATTTAAAGAAGTTCTATATCATTCCCAATCAACAATATGTCATCCACATATAGTACTAGGAATGCTACAAAGATCCCACTCACTTTCTTATAAATACAAGCTTGTCCAAAAGTTTGTATAAATCCAAAGTTTTTGAGCACCTTATCAAAATGTTGATTCCAGCTCCAGGATGCTTGGTTCAGTCCATAAATGGAGCGCTGAAGTTTGCATACCTTGTCAGCATCTTTAGGACCGAAAAAACCCTTGGCTTGTACCATATACAACTCTTACTCAATGTCACCATTAAAGAACGTCGTTTTGACATCCATTTGCCAAATCTCATAATCGAAAAATGCAGCGATTGCTAACAAAATCCTCACAAACTTTAGCTTCGCCACCGGTGAGAAACTCTCATCGTAGTCAACTCCTTGAATTTGTTGGAACCATTTCGCGACAAGTCGAGCTTTATAGACAGTAGCATTACCATCAGTGTATGTTTTCCTTTTAAAGATCCATTTGTTCTCGACAGCCTTGCGACCATCAGGTAGGTCTACCAAAGTCCACACTTGGTTTTCGTACATCGATCCAATTTTGGATTTCATGGACTCTTCCCATTTGTTGGAATCTGGGCTGAGCATTGCTTCCTCATACATCGCAGGGTCATTAGTGTTGTCCACCAACATGACACTCAAGATAGGGTCTTACCAATCAGGAGTGGGACGAACCCTCGTCGACATGCGAGGTTCAGCAGCAACTTCGTTGGAAGTTTCATGATCATCATCATTAGCTTCCTCTCTTATTGGTGCAGGCAGCACAGAAACATCTTCTCGCGTTGCGCTACTCTCAAATCCGAGAGAAGGTTCAACAAACTCGTTGAGTTCTACTTTCCTTCCAGTCACACCTTTCGAGAGAAACTCCTTTTCAAGAACGAACCCATTCTTGGCAACGAAAACTTTGCCTTATGATCTATGATAGAAGGTATACCCAATTGTTTCTTTAGGGTATCCTATGAAGACGCATTTTTCCGCTTTGGGTTCAAGCTTGTCAGGTTGTAACTTGTTTACATAAGCTTCACAACTCCAAACTTTAAGGAACGACAACTTAGATTTCTTACCAAAGCACAATTCGTACGGTGTCATTTCAACGGATTTAGATGGTGCCCTATTTAAAGTGAATGCGGCTGTCTCTAATGCATAATCCCAAAACGATAGCGGTAAATCTGAAGGAGACATCATAGAAAGAACCATATCTAAGAGAGTTTGATTACGATGTTCGGATACACTATTACACTGTGGTGTTCCTGGCGGTGTCAATTGTGAACATATTCCACATTTCTTTAAATGCATGCCAAACTCGTAACGCAGATATTCACCTCCACGATTAGAACGCAAAAACCTAATCTTCTTGTTACGTTGATTTTCTACTTTAGTTTGGAATTCCTTAAACTTCTCGAAAGTTTTGGATTTATGTTTCATAAAGTAGATATACCCATATGTACTCAAGTCATCCATGAAAGTAAGAACATAATGATATCCACCACGTGATGCTACACTCATTGGACCGCACACATCGGTATGTATTATTTCCAATAAGTCTATAACTCGCTCCATTATCCTAGAGAATGGAGTCTTAGTAATTTTTCCCATTAGACTTCCTTCGCATCTTTCAAGTGATTCAAAATCAAGTGATTCAACAAGTCCATCGATATGGAGCTTCTTCATGCATCTCACTCCAATGTGACCAAGACGATAGTGCCACATGTACGTGGAATTATCATTCAATTTTATTCGTTTAGCATCTATGTTATGAACATGTGTATCACTACCATCGAGATTCAATAAGAATAAAGCATTTATCTCAGGTGCATGACCATAAAGGATATTACTCATATAAATCGAGCAACCATTATTCTCATACTTAAATGAATAACCATCTCGTAATAAACAAGATCTATATATAATGTTCATGCTTAACGCATGCACCAAATGACAATTATTCAAGTTTAAAACTAATACCGAAGGTAGATGAAGAGGGAGCATGCCGATGGCAATCACATCAACCTTGGAGCCATTTCCAACACGCATCGTCACCTCGTCTCTCGTCAGTCTTTGTTTATTCCACAGTTCCTGTTTCGAGTTACAAATATGAGAAATCGAACCAGTATCAAATACCTAGGCACTACTACTATTACTAGTAAGATACACATCAATAACATGTATATCAAATATACCTTTCTTCTTGATGTTGACGTTCTTTAGATCTGCCAGGTACTTAGGGCCATTGTGCTTCTAGTGCCCATCTCCCTTGCAGTAAAAACACTCAGTATCAAGCTGAGGGCCAGCCTTGGGCTTCTTAGGCGCGACAGCTTTCTTGCTGCCCTTCTTCAAGTTTCCCTTGTTCTTATGCTTGCCCTACTTCTTGAAATTGGTGGTCTTATTGACCATCAACACTTGGTGTTCTTTCTTAATCTCCACTTCAGCAGTTTTCAACATCGAGAAGAGTTCAGGCAACATCTTATTAATGCAATGCATAATGTAGTTCGTCACAAACTTCTTATAACTACGTGGCAGTGATTGGAGGACATGATGAATCCCCAACGCATTAGGAATCGTTATTCCCAATTATTCAAGTTTGTTCGCGTGCCCAAACATTTTGAGCATGTGCTCGATAATGGAGCTGCCCTCTTCCATCTTACAGTTAAAGAACTTCTCGGAAGCTTCATAGCTTTCCATGGCCGCATGAATTTCAAATATCATTTTGAGCTCATTGACAATATCGAAAGGCTCACGATTCTCAAAGTGCATCTGAAGCTTCGATTCTAAACCGTACAGGATGGCACACTGAGTTGTGGAGTAGTGATTCTTCTGAGTGAGGTAAACATTTTTAACCTCATCGGTAGCATCCTCTGTAGGTGGTTCACCTAGCGATGCATCGAGCACATAGGTCAAATGAACAGCACCGAGGACAATCCTCATGCTATGGAACTAGTCTGTGAAGTTGCTTCCATTGTTTTTCAGCTTTTATTTCTCTAGGAACGCATTAAAGTTGATGGAAGGGGTCGCCATGATCTACAACATATTTGCAAAGAGTTTAGAATAAGTTTATGATAATTGAGTAGAAATTTAATTCTTAAATTAACTAGGTGAACTCCCACTCAAAACAGCATCCCTCATGTTGCCTTAGTAATTACATGAACCAGATTCACTACACCAAGTCTGATCTTCACGAGAGAAGATGTAGTTTCAAAGGCGAAGAATCAACATGTTCATCATATCATTCATATGACTCACTGATATGTCCATTTGGCATCACTATGCTATATCATAATTTACTGTTATTCATTGATATATTTCATATTAAAAGATGATACTTATGTTATTTCATCTATTTTTGCATGGTTGATGACTTTTGGAGGATGGACCACAAAAGTCAGGATTCTGATGGAAAAGGCACTGTTTGGAGGCAAAATTCACGAAGATCAGAAAATCCCGGAAAAGATATGGAAAACCCTATTTTTCCAGAAGACGAAGGAAGCCAGAAGGAGAAGTGGAGATGGGCCATAGGGGGCCCACACCACCCCCTGGCGTGGGCTAGCCCTAGCTGCACCACCAGGTGGTGTGGCTACCTGATACGTTCCTAACGTATCCATAATTTTTGATGTTCCATGCTTGGTTTTATCTACTTTCTTGTGTTTTGTTCCAACTTCGTGATTTCTTGGACTAACCTATTAATAAGAGCCACAATGTTAGTTGCCTTTTTTCTGCTATTTTTGGTTCCAGAAAGTAAGAAAATGAATATTCTCGGAATTGGACGGCGGAAAGCCAAAGTCATTATTTTCCCGGAAGATTCACGGAGCCAGAAGGAGAGACGAAGGGGGGGTCACAGGGTGGCCAAACCACCCCTAGGCGCAGGTCCCCCAGGCCGCGCCAGGGCATGGTGTGGGCCCCTTAGATGGCCACCGACCTCGCCCCTTCGCCTATATATTCCTCTCGATACAGAAACCCTAAATCATCAAGCCTCCAGCCATGAAAAGTTCCACGGCACCGCCAGCACCGAAGGGGAGATTCGGGTGACAAAAAGTCTCTGTTCCGGCACCCTGCCGGGACAGGGAAGTGCCCCCGGAGCCATCTCCATCGATCTCCACCACCATCTCCATCGCCATTGCTGATTCCCATGATGAGGAGGGAGTAGTTCTCTCTCGAGGCTAAGGGTTCTACCGGTAGCTATGTGTTCATCTCTCTCTCTATGCATGATCATATTGTGATCATGAGCTTTGTAATCAAGTAGATCTACTTTGCTACTCAAGTGCTTTAATAGATATTTGCTCTCCCCATGTGTGTGAAGTTGACAGTGTGCACACCATGGTGGCACTTAGGCTAGAGATTACAAATACTTGTTATGAGTTATATTTGGAGTTGGATGTCTTGATGAAATTGTGGTGTTTGTTTGAACCATCTAGTACTCAAGGTGACAGTGTGGGGTTATCTAGATGCGGAAAGCGAACTTTGAGGTGTGATGTTATAGCCCTACCATCGATTAGAGTGTTCAACCGGAGAGTAGTTCAGCGTAGTATCATAAAGAAGAATATATTTATATGAGAGTGTTCACTAGTGAAAGTATGATCCCTATGCCTTGTTTCTAAGCACTGAAACATCGTTTGCTATTAGATCTATTACATGTTTGCTTGCTTCTATCTTTATTTCAATTTTACTTTAGTCTTTTCCACGCCATCAAGCTATTTTCTATCACCGTGACCACTTATAATTATCTATACCACTTGTATTCAACTATCTCTTCGCCGAACTAGTGCACCTATACAACTGACAAGTGTATTGGGTGTGTTGGGGACACAAGAGACTTCTTGTATCTTGATTGCAGGGTTGCTTGAGAGGGGATACCTTTGACCACTTCCTCCCTGAGTTCGATAAACCTTGGGTGATCCACTTAAGGGAAAACTTGCTGCTGTTCTACAAACCTCTGCACTTGGAGGACCAACTACTGTCTACAAGAATAGAAGTGCATAGACATCAAGCTATTTTCTGGCGCCGTTGCCAGGGAGGTAAGGTAAAAGGTACTCACATCCTCCGGTGTGAGCGCTCGAAGTTATTTCCTTTATATTCTGCAATTTTTTCTTTTTGTTTCTTGTTTTTATTTTCACTAGTTTGGCTTAATGGAAAACAACAAAAAAATAGAGAGCTTTATAGTATTTATCTTAAGTTAGGACATGAAGTGTTTGAAGAGAAAATTAAAAAACCAATCGAACTTTATTTGCATGCTAATAGCAATGTTATTAGTATGAATTCTTTGTACACCATTATTGCTAATGCTATGGAAAAGTCTAAGCTTGGGGAAGCTGGTTTTGATGAGAATGATCTTTTTAGTCCCCCAAGCATGGAGGAGAAAAATTACTTTGATGATACTATGCCTCCAATATATGATGATTACAATGATGAGTATGATATTTTTAGTCCACCTAATATTGAGGAGAAAATTAATTATGATTACAATATGCCTCCTATATTTATGATTATGGTGATGAGAATAATAATGATAGCTATTTTGTTGAATTTGCTCCCACTATAATTAAGAAGAATGACTACACTTATGTGGAGAGTAATAATTCTTTTATGCATGTGGCTCATGATAAGAATGTTTCATGTGATAGTTATATTGTTAATTTTATTCATTATGCTACTGAAATTTATTATGAGAGAGGGAAACATGGTTTTATGCATCTCAATAATATTAAGTTTCCCCTCTTTATGTTGAAAATTTTGAAGTTGCACTTGTTTTTCTTTACTATGCTTGTTGCTTTGTGCTTTCATGACTTGTTTCTTTACAAGATTCCTATGCATAGGAAGTGGGTTAGACTTAAATGTGTTTTGAATTTGCTTCTTGATGCTCTCTTTTACTTCAATTCATATTTTTTATGTGAGCATCTTCTCAAACTATCTTGCCTAACTTAAAGGAGTTAAAGAAAAGTACTTATTGGAAGATAACACAAAAGTTTTAGATGAGTCTTGGAAGTTATTACTTCAGTAATAACCGCTCCTTATCCTTTTTATTTGCTTTTTGTGCCAAGAGTAACCTCTAATGAGAGAGAAGTAATGATTGGGAAAGTTGTTGTCCCGAAATAGATTTCTGTGCTTCACCGTAAAAATTCATGTAAAATCTCTGTACGTCCTTTTGAGGCGTGAATGTTTGTGCTTCGGCCCCAGGTTGTTATCTAACTTT
This sequence comes from Avena sativa, assembly GCA_916181665.1. Classification (NCBI taxonomy): domain Eukaryota; kingdom Viridiplantae; phylum Streptophyta; class Magnoliopsida; order Poales; family Poaceae; genus Avena; species Avena sativa. Next base: position 191,865,051 of record OV702287.1, read on the forward strand.
TGTTAGTTCAACACTTTTTGATTTTAGCAACAGAAGGTCTTCGAAAAAATTCGTCTTTACCTGCTGGTCTGTTTTGATAGATTTCTGCCATTTTCTGCACTTGCTTCTTGTTGGTTCCTCTTTGAGTTCTTTTGGGGAATTGAGATTTTTCAGGGAAGTGCTACAGTAGCTTGTGTTTTAATGTAAGTTTTATTAGTGTTAGAACTTAACCTAAAGACTTATTATCTTGAGTGCACTAATGTTGCTAATAAAGATTGAGTGAAGTTTTGTATGAAGGAAAAATTTCAGGTGTATGGAAGGAATGAGTAATGAGATGAAGGATGGACTAAATCTCAAGCTTGGGGATGCCACGCGTGTCACCCCAAGAAATATCCAGGAAGTACAAGCGTCAAAGCTTGGGGATGCCCAAGGCTCATCAATAAAAATCTCAGGTTTCTTCCAAACGCTTCATTTTTATTGTTTCATGCACAGTTGTGTTGTTCTTGGAGCATCTTATTTTTTATTTTTGTTTTGGTTTTTCTTTTGCTTGGTTTTCTTAGTTTGCTTGAATAAATTGGTTGGACCCCCTCTTTCATACATTGGTTTTCAAATAGTTTGGTTTGGTTTGGAAAAGAGTAGGAAAGGTCATGCTTAAGTGTTAAAGAGAGTTTGTTTTTGATTGTGGCCTATGCTTTGTCATGCCATGCTTGATATTGTTTTGGCTTTATGCTTAGTATTATTTGTTGTAGCATGACTTGTTATAAACAATTGAGATTGCTTATGTTGCCTTGGAAGGATCATGCGTTGTTTTAGCATATTAAAGCATAGTATTGTGGTATTCTCCTTTGATGCTTTAGTTGGGTTGACTTGGCACATGCTCACACCATGTTATGACTATCCAAAGTCAGCATAGCCTTGATGATCCTTTAGTTTTCAACTTGTAATATCACTTTATGCTTTGATCAATGATGTTTTGTCGCTCTGCATGATTATGGCCATTATTGCTCTCTTAGTTTGTCGCTCCCAGTCTTTTGCTAGCCTCCGTAACCAAGTATGAGTTCCACTCATGCATATAACTCCTTAAATCAAGTTATTCCAAAGAGTCCACCATACCTACCTATTAGCATTTTCTATTCCAAGAATATTCATGTTTTTGTCTACCTTCCGAATTAAACTTGTTATGAGACTAGTGATTAAAGCTCTCACGAAGTTGATGGCACACTTTACTTTTCTTGCCCTTAATAAACTTGAACCATTGTGTCGTCTATGTTGTATATGCTTGCACTTATTTTTTGGGGATTAGCAGAACCATGTTGTCATGGGGAACACTTTCAACATTGCACGGGTACTTTGTACCTAGTTGATATCATGCTCTTTTGTCTATGGATGGCGTTGGTGTGAAATGAAAGGGGAGCTTGTAAGTCCATGGAGTTATGTATATGTGTTAGAGAAACGCCTGGGCCACTGGTCTAATCCATGCTGACATGGTGGAAACCTTCAGCGTAACCATAATGAGCTGTCTATGAAGCATTCTTCTTATAAAAAAAGAGTCAGATGTTGAGAAAAAAGAGAAAAAGAAAAAGAAAAGAGATATATGAAAAGAGAAAAGAGAGAAAAGAGCACCATATTCCCATGGTAAATAAGAAGATTGCTGAGATGCTTGTTGTCTGCTTGCCTTGTCATTTTGATATGGGGATTCTTCCATTCGGGCAAGGGGTACCCCGTTGGCAGTTCTCTATGATACACATGTACTTACGATGACAAGAACTTACCGGTGACTAAACTTGAGTAGCATGAGAAGCGGCCCTCGTATTCAAGGGACATGAGATTTCCAACTTATAATTCTTCAAGCATATACACCATAGTTTGTTCACTTTAACCTTAATCACTTCAAGATGCTTATGATAGGGGCAATGAGAGCTGAAAGCTAAAAAGTACCATAATTTTTGGAAGCTCTTTATGAAACTTGAACCCCTACTTCTTCTATGAAGAACTTTCTTTTACTTTTATGTTGAGTCTCCACCGTCTATCTTTATGCACCTACTTTGAGAGCATGGTGGCCATTCTTAGTTCTATGTGCATTGTCCCAAGACTTGTTGATTGATGCATAGGTTTGATATTGCTTGTTTTAAACTATTTGTATCGAGTCACTCTTATGAACTTTGAAGGTGTCCTATGCATTTATGTTTGCTACTCTATGAGGGACAAGCTGAATGCCATTATGTTATATTTCTTTAGGTGAAACAAACAAACGTCTTGCAAAGTATTTTTATTTATGAATCTTTTGTTTATGCCTTTTCATGTTGCAACTTAGTTGCTTTGTCTTATTGTTAGAACTTTGTCTTTCATGTTATGATTGAAGTACTATGATCCCAGCTATCAATGTTTTACAAATACTTTGATCAAGTTTATGATGGTGTAGGTCACCTCAAAAATTATTCTTTCTTTTTATCACTTACCTACTCGAGGACGAGCAGGAGTTAAGCTTGGGGATGTTGATATGCTGCTAACGTATCCATAATTTTTGATGTTCCATGCTTGGTTTTATCTACTTTCTTTTGTTTTGTTCGAACTTTGGAGTACTTTTCATATGATTTCTTGTACTAACCTATTAACAAGAGCCACAATGCTAGTTGCTTCTTTTCTGCTGTTTTTGGTTCCAGAAAGTTAGAAAATGAATATTCTCGGAATTGGACCGGAGAAAAGCCAAATTCATTATTTCCCGAAAGATTCACGGAGCCAGAAGGAGAGACGAAGGGGGGCCACAGGGTGGCCAAACCACCCCTAGGCGCGGGTCCCCCCAGGCCACGCCAGGGCATGGTGTGGGCCCCCTAGATGGCCACTGACCTTGCCCCTTCTCCTATATATTCCTCTCAATACAGAAACCCTAAATCATCAAGCCTCCAGCCATGAAAAGTTCCACGGCACCGCCAGCACCGAAGGGGAGAAACGGGGGACAAAAAGTCTCTATTCCGGCACCCTGCCGGGACGGGAAAGTGCCCCCGGAGCCATCTCCATCGATCTCCACCACCATCTCCATCGCCGTTGCTGATTCCCATGATGAGGAGGGAGTAGTTCTCTCTCGAGGCTAAGGGTTCTACCGGTAGCTATGTGTTCATCTCTCTCTCTATGCATGATCATATTGTGATCATGAGCTTTGTAATCAAGTAGATCTACTTTGCTACTCAAGTGCTTTAATAGATATTTGCTTTCCCCTTGTGTGTGAAGTTGACAGTGTGCACACCATGGTGGCACTTAGGCTAGAGATTACAAATACTTGTTATGAGTTATATTTGGAGTTGGATGTCTTGATGAAATTGTGGTGTTTGTTTGAACCATCTAGTACTCAAGGTGACAGTGTGGGGTTATCTAGATGCGGAAAGCACACTTTGAGGTGTGCTGTTATAGCCCTACCATCGATTAGAGTGTTCAACCGGAGAGTAGTTCAGCGTAGTATCATAAAAAATAATATATTTATATGAGAGTGTTCACTAGTGAAAGTATGATCCCTAGGCCTTGTTTCTAAGCACTGAAACACCATTTTCTATTAGATCTATTACATGTTTGCTTGCTTCTATCTTTATTTCAGTTTTACTTTAGTCTTTTCCACTCCATCAAGCTATTTTCTATCACCGTTGCCACTTATAATTATCTATACCACTTGTATTTCACTATCTCTTCGCCGAACTAGTGCACCTATACACCTGACAGGTGTATTGGGTGTGTTGGGGACACAAGAGACTTCTTGTATCTTGATTGCAGGGTTGCTTGAGAGGGGATACCTTTGACCACTTCCTCCTTGAGTTCGATAAACCTTGGGTGATCCACTTAAGGGAAAACTTGCTGCTGTTCCACAAACCTCTGCACTTGGAGGCCCAACAACTGTCTACAAGAATAGAAGTGCGTAGACATCACTACCCTGGCCCACCTTTGGCATCGCCCTTTAGCGTATATAATCCCCTCGAAACCCTAAGACTCGGGGAACAACTATAGACAGATTTCACCGCCTCTGTGGTGCAGAAAACTACAGAGAGAGAAAGAGCTCTCCGGCAAGCAGAAATCTGCTGGGGAAATTTCTTCCCGGAGAGGGGAGATTGTCGCCATCAACACCGTCATCAAGCTAGACTTCATCGGGATCATCATCATCTCCACCAGCACCATCATCACCACTCCATACCGCTTTAACAATTGGGTTGAATCTTGCATAGTTCTTAGGGGAAACTTTCCCGGTATTGATTACTTGTTGTAGTTGATGCTATTGAGTGGAACAATTGAATTATCGTTCATGTTCAGAGTGTTACTTATCATTATTTCATCTCTGATCTTGATCCATACGATGTCTCATGATTAGTTCATTTAGTTCTTGAGCACATGGGAGAAGTCATGTTGTTAGTAGTGGAATTGTGTTGACAAAGATTCAATAGTTTGATATTTGAGTTGTGGTGTTATTCTTCTAGTGGTGTCATGTGAACGTCGACTACATGATACTTCACCTTTATGGGCCTAGGGGAATGCATTTTGTATTTGGCTACTAATCGTAGGGGTTGCCGTAGTGATAGAAACTTGAACCCCTGTTAGGAAATCTTTGCACAAGGGAGTGTCTGATCTCAAAGTTTAAGGCTGTGGTTAGGTTTTTATCTTAATTACTTTCTTATAGTTGTGGATGCTTGCAAGGGGTATAATCACAAGTATGTATTAGTCCTAGGAAGTTCAATCAATTAGGACAGGTTCACCCACACAACACTTATCCAACTAGAGAAGATTAATCAACTATATGAAGCGAAAGCACTTGACAATATTCCCATGTGTCCTCGAGAACGTTTGGTCATCTTAAGTAATACAACCGGCTTGTCCTTTTCTAAAGAAAGGATTGGGCCACTTGTTACAATTATTATCATTGTCTTTTATTTACTCGCACTTTATTTATCTACATTATCAAAAAACCCTAAAAATCTTTTTTATAAGTATTTACAAAGAATTCCTGATCCAAGCCACTTGTCAACACCTTCTGCTCCTTGTTGGATTCGACACACTTACTTATCGAAAATACTACGATACACCCCCTATACTTGTGGGTCATCACTCATGCTTTACCTTTCGGTATTCCGTGTTTTGAGGCCATGTCTGAACATGCTAGGCTAGTCAAGTTTAACCTTGATATCCGCATGTGCAAATCTGGCTTGCACCTGTTGTATGCACATGTAGAATCTATAACACCCAATCATCACGTGGTGCTTCGAAACGATAGGTCTTAGCAGCGGTGCCTACTAAGGATGAACACTTTATTACTTGATATTTAGTGAGAGGGATCATCTTATAGTGTTACCGTCATGATCTAAGCAATATAAGATGCATAAAGGATTAACATCACATGCAATTCATAATATGTGATATGATATGGACTTTCTTCTTGTGCCTTTGATCTCCATTTTCCAGCACGGACATGATGTCCATCATCACCAGCATGGCATCAAGGTCAATGGCGCCGCTTCATGGTTGTCCATCACTAATAGCAACTACTACAACTACTTGGAATAAAGCTATTACATGATGAATAGACACGGAGGTGTTAACAAATTTAAAGACAACCATTAGGCTCCTGCTGGTTGCCATAATACAATAAAGATCATCTCATACATCAAATATAATCACAATCTCATCATGGCAATATCACATCACATGCCCTTGCAAAAACAAGTTAGACGCCTATAATTTTCTTTGCATATTTTACGTGGCTTGGGGCTTTCAAATAAGAATCATTCTTACCTATGAACAAGAATCGCAACGCTGATACAAGTGTTGTCAGGTGCAGATTGTAAATTGGATCTTAACTATGGTGGGAGAGATAGACACCTGCAAAGCCACTTGTGCAATACAAGTTGCAGGTGAGGCGTGGAGCAAGTCTCATGTGCGCTGACATGTAAGGTTAGCCCGGGCCGCTTCATCCCACCATCCCGCAAGATGCAAAGTACACGAAAAGCAAATGAAAACAAGAGCATCAACGCCCACAAATCCATTGTGTTCTATTCGTGCAACAGATCTATGCATAGACACGACTCTGATACTAGTGTAGGCTTCGTATCATGGAAAACAAAAAAATCTACCGCAAGAACAAATAAAACGAAGATCCAATCTATGGAAAAGCCAAGATCTAATCTACGAGATAGGTACAGATAATAACTAACCCTCGAAGATCCAAAGCCTTAACGATATTTAATCTTGTGGTTGATGTAGACGATCCTTCCGACGCTGTGATCTGGCAGTGCTTCCGGACTCGGTCACACATACGGAGTCGATGAAGACCTTCCTCTCCCTGTTCTAGCAGGCAGCGGAGGTAGTAGATCCCCTTGGAATCCCAGCAACATGACAGCATGGTGGTGGTGGTGGAGGAGAATTCCTGCAGGGCTTCGCCTAAGCTGGTGCAGGAAGAAGGGAGGAGGGAGGAGAGGTGGCGGCTAGGGTTGGGGAGTGGGCAAGGGGGCGGCCACCCCTCCCCTCTATTTATAGAGGGAGGTTGCAGCTAGGGCTCCCCCCTTTTCCCTCCACCTCCTAGGGCCGGCGCATGGGGAGGGGGGAAGATTCCTTCCCCCAAGTCTTATCCCCTATTTTCTAGGGATTTGATCTTGTCCCTATGGGGCTGGCCGGTTGGGATTCTCGGGCCTGGTATGGCTGGCCCACGGGCCCCCACAACATTTCCTCAGCCCATGTGGCCCCTCCTAGGGTGGTGGGCCCACTGGTGTCCCTCAGAACCTACTAGAAGCTCGGGTCAAAATACCGAAAACTTTTCCGAACCTCGAAAGATAACTTCTATTATATTAATCTTATTCTACGAACCATTCCGGGCCTCCTCGTGATATCCTGGATCCCATCCGAGACTCCGAATAACATATGATCTCCAACTTATATTCCATATCTACTTTAAACAACATCGAAACTTAAGTGTGTCACCTCTCCGATCAATAACCAATAGTGGGACCTGGAGATCCATAATGGCTCCCACATATTCAACGATGAATCCATGATTGAAAGAACCATTAACATACGATACCGATTCTCTTTGTCGTGTGATACTCTAGTTATCCAAGGTTCGATCTGTAGGGGTTCCGCATATGAAAACAATATTTTTTACCCTACGCCCCTGAACCCCTGATGTTTCCAGGACCTATCTATTAGTAATACAATAACAGGAGGGGCTTTTCGCGAACTTACCCTTGAAGACCGAAAAGCGTTGTCAACGCTCAGGAGAGCGTGGTTGATGTAGACGAGCCAATGCCAACCTCCCATTTAACTAAAAAAAGAAAAAAGGTATCTAATTGAAAGAGCTTCGTGATGAAGTCCTTGCGCTCCTTTGGCTCCAACGACTTGAGTGCCTCAAGTGCGACACCTCGCGGGGAGTTACACACGTCTGGTGCCTGACGATGACTCCCGCTTCCCCGATCCAGCAGCAGCTGTGGAAGTAGAGCTTCTAGATCCGAATCATGCAGCGCGACGACGCTCCGTGGTGAAGATGTCTCTCGTTCGCACAGTTCAAACATGGGACCACGATCACGAGAGAGAGAGAGAGAAATATCAATTGGAGGTCTCCCCAAAAGTGAGGAAACCTTTATTGAATATTGTGTGTATTTATCTGGCCAAATACCCCCACTATATATAGGGGGAGGGGAGGTACTACCTCCCTCAAAGTCCTGGGGTGGGACTAAAGGAGAGGAGGGAGAGGGAAAGGCGCTGTTCGGCCCTAGTGGGCCCTGCACGGGGGGCGGGGGGGGGGGGGGGGGGGGTGGCCCAGCCGGCCACCCCCTTGCCCCTTCTCCCTCTCTCCTTTCCCTAATGGGCCCTCTCCCCTCCGGGAATTGGCCCATTAAGCCTTTTGACCTTTTAAATTGATTTTCTCTTTATTAAATAATTATGAATAAATGACTAAATCTATATTTTGAAGGGAATATGCCCGAGAGGCAAAAATAAAGTGGTTATTATCTTATTCCATGTTTATGATAAATGTTTATTTTGCATTCTATAATTGTATTGATCGGAAACATCAATACATGTGTGTTTAATAAACAAAAAGGGTTCCTAGTTATGCCTCTCTTATAGACTAGCTTGTTGATTAACAAGATGATCAAGGTTTCTTGATCATGGACATTAGATGTTGTTAATAACAAGGTCACAACACTGGTGGAATGATGTGATGAACATTCATCCGAAGTATAGCATTACGATCAAAGTCATTATGTTTATATTGCTATAACATCATACGAAGTAATCTTTATCCTTAGACCATGAGATCATGTTAATTGCTAACATCGGAATAGTATCTTGATAACATCAAACGTCACACCGTAACAGGAGGACTATAAAGATGGGTTCAGTTCTACGAAGGGGTTATGTTGAGGCTCATGGATCAAGAGTGGAATTTGTCAATCCCGATGACGGATAGATATACTCTGGGCCCTCTCGGTGATATCACATTAAGATAGCTTGCAAGCAAGTGATGTGATCACTAGAATGTTATATCATGGGAACGAGAAAAGAGTGCATGTCGGCAACGAGATCAAACTAGGTATGGAGATACAGATGATCAAATCTCGGACATGTAATATATCGTGAGCCTAATCTATGTATTTTGGATATTGGTGTGGTGGCATAGTGGGATGAAGCGGCCCGGACCAACCTTACATGTCATCGTACATGAGACCGGTTCCACGACTGACATGCAACTTGTTTTGCATAAGTGGCTGGCGGGTGTCTGTCTCTCCTACTAATAACTGAGTTGCTAATAACTGGGTTATCCTCGTTGTGGTTCATGTTCATAGGTGAGAACTGTTCTATCTCTGAAAGCCCTAAGCCACGTAAAACTTGCAATTGATAAATTAGAGGCGTCTAGTTTAGATTGTTGCTGGGCTAGTGTCTTGATATGGTATTGTTGTAAGTAGATGTATGATAGATACTCTTACAACACACTCAACGTGTAAGTTCCATAGACCTTGGCCTTACACACAAAGGAATGATAGACATCATACCACGATGCAAATGATAGAGATCAAATGCATGGACCATATCATCTCACTTTATACATTAGACGTTAGCATCTTATACTGCTAGTTTGGTGCTTTCTGTAGCATTGTAAGATGATCCCTCATTTAGCTATCAAGATAAAAATGTGTTCTTCCTTAAGTATGCACCGTTTTGTGGATCGTATTTCGAGACATCACGTGATGATCGGGTGTACTCGACTCTACGCTTTCATACAAACGGGTGTAAGACAGTTTTACACATGCGAGTACTAAGGTTCTTACTTGGCGATCCTAGCATGTATAGACATGGCCTTGGAACACGGATCACAAGGTTAAGCATGAGTCATATAGTTGATATGATACCCATATAGATGCTCGCCTTTGAAGCTACATCAACTCATGTGATGATCGGACTTGGTGTAGTGGATTTGGTTCATGTAATCACCAAAAAGGCACGAGGGATGTCGTTTTTGAGTGGGAGTTCATTAGTAATTTGGATTAGTCGAACTCAAATTTGTCAAAAATTAAATCAAAGTGAATTTGCATAGTTTTTTGTAGTCATTGGCATTCGTTTTCTACCTTATGCTTAGTTTTTCAATTGAGATAATAGAACTATAGAATTCTGGATATTTACTTTATGAACTGGTATTGTATTGTTTTGAATGTCAATTTAAAGTTTATAAGTCCTATTGCAAACTTTCAGCAAACTCTATTTACTCCATGAATTTTAATAAGTAGTATTAAATCAAGAGTAAGAATTCCAATGTTAGTATCTAAAGTATCATGTTTGCCTCCATGATTATTGATATTCAAAAGTTGTTTTACTATCAAGATTATAATGGAGCTGAAAATTGTTTCAGAAACCATCATGTGTGAAAGATATTGTAATATCTAAAACAATGTTTTTGGTTACATTATGATAGAGTATAATTTAGCAAAATACATGTTCTCATATTGTATGAGAATTTGTGAAGGTTGGAGACGCTAGGCGTCCTAATCTACCAAAAAGGTTTTGGGAACTGATATTATACTCGCGATTCTTCCTTATAGGCTATAGTAGCTTGATCATGAAAGTTGTCATGATAAGGATGAATAGAAGATGTAAGTAAAATGTTTACTACACTAATAGATTACTAAAGAATGGATTTTTGAAAGAATGCCAAACATTTGATGATGGTGATCCACTTCAAAGTGCAAGTCCAAAGGTATTAGTATTTGACTATATACAAGCTTTGTACCATGTGTCATGTTGATGACACCACTATTGATGTTGATAGATTCTTTTAAAAGAAAAGGAATTGCTGAAAGAGAATCTATAAAATATTTGGCAGAAAAATAAAAGGTTGGAGATATCCAACTTGGGTATATAGAAGATATACTTGTTATGGTTGTGTTCCTTGCTTGTTAAACAATGTGGTTATGAGGTATTGGATACCAGTATTGGATAACGAATTGGTTGGTATGAAGTGTCATATAGGACAACACAATTCATGAACTATAATGGCCTAAATAACTAGCACGAGAATAAGTGATGATGTTCATCGAAAACAAATAAAGTGTTATTGTGTTTTTCATTGACATCAAACCTACCCTTCAAGATTTGTTTTAATAATTGTTATTTTGTTTCGATATTATGAGAACAATGGTTGTTAAGATAATTACCGTATTCCATAAAGGATGGATGAACTTTTACAAGTCTAGTGGGAGAAATCACATCCATAAACACTATTGCTAAAATGTCGCAAGACAAATGATTGAAAGATCACTTATGAAGTGACATCGCTGTTTAAATTATATTGGAAAGAAAACATGAAGAAACTCCATGTTGATGGATTTTTGGAGTCTTTGATTTTGATCAGTTGACGCATGTGAGACTTTCCTCGAGATAATTGAAACTCCTTTCCATAGGCCAGAGAGGAACGGATGACTAGCTTATTGGAAATTGTGCATGCTGATGTGCATAGTCCATTATGTGTAACCATATGCGATGGATCTTTTTGCTTCATATGCTTTCTCCGAAAATTTGAGTGAATTTATCTGTATATTTACTTAATAAGGAAGAAGTATGAAACATTTGAAAATTGTTCAAAGACTTTCAAGATGAAGTGGAAAATCATTTTAACAAGAAAATAAAGAGTTACATGTTTAGCAAAAACACCTAAGACTTGAGGAATTGTTCCATGATTTGTGTTTCCCGATAAACCATAGGAGTGTGGCATATTCGAGAGATGAAATCAAACCATGTTTGACATGGTAAGATCAAGGGTGTCATTTATAAAACTGCCATTATGTTCTAAGGATTGAAGCTTTAGAGACTACCGCTTTTACACTAAAAAGAGCACCATCGTGATCCGTTGAAATGACACCATATGAGTTATGGTTTGGGATAAAACCCGAATTGTCTTTTCTTAAAATTTTGGTATGCTATGCATAAGTAAAATGTTTACAACCAAAGTCGGATAAGCATGTCTTTGTAGGTTATCCCAAAGAGTTTTTTGGGAATTTCTCCATAACACCGAGGACAAAAGAGTTTGTCGCTTGGAACGTCAAGTTTCTTGAGAAGGAATTTTTCGCGAAAAGTTAAGTGGGAGGACAATAGAACTTTGATAAGGTTGTTGAACCTTAGCTATATGTGCTAAGTAGCGCAACGCCGGAAAGTGTCTCGGTGGCGGCCACAATGCTCATGGCTCTCGTGATTACAAAAGGTGTGATCTCGGAGATTAGAGTTCCTATAGAACCGTGTGGGTCGGTAAGAATCAAATAGTAAGATTTGATAAGCAAGTCGTTATTGTTTTGACAATGATGAACCGACTACATGCAAAGAAGCGATGATGGGCCCTGACTCCATAAAATGACTAGAAGTCATAGAATCCGTGATAGTATCCATACACGAGAAATCAAGTTTCTAAACTTGGAAGACCCTCCGGAAAGGCATGAAGCCTATCGGTCGTGTTTGGATCTATAAAGAAATAAGACATGGATGTTTAACATCTATGAAATAGTCGACATGTCGGAAAGAAGTTTACAACAATGTTCAAGGAGTTGACTATGACAAGATTTGATCTTTCATAGCGATATATAGTCTTGACGAATTAATGTAGCAACCACTACATATAATTTGGTATATGGTAGTTGAATAAACAAAACAAGGTTCTTCTAATAGAACGGTTAACTAGGACATGTACATGACATGGTCCGTAGGGTTTTGTTAATTCAAAGGGTTCTAAAAGGGCATGCAAACTTCAATAGTTGAAGTAAGCATAGCGGAGTTGGAATCTTCACCATGATGAAACTGTTAAAAGAGTTTAAATTCATCGGAGATGATGAAGATGCTTGCATTTGCAAGAAATTAAGTGGGAGCGCTAAGAAATATTTCTAATACATTATGTAGAGGACATATTGTTGATTGGAAATGATGTATCTTGTATTGACACAAGTTAAGAATTTCATTAAAATAAGATTTCGATGAAAGACTTGGGCAAACCCGGAATATTTAGCATCAATATCTATATGGATAGATTGAGGCGCTAATATGGTTATGCTAGACATACATATATGAGATATTGAAAGAGTTCAATATGGAAACAACAAGAAAGGTTCTTGCTGCATGGAAAGAATTGTATCAAGATTCAAGTGTTTCAACACTTGGTGAGTAAAATCACATGAAGATTTTGATCGATTATACCATGATATGTATATATCCAAAATGTCCTATGCTCTAAATGTTATGAGCACATACCAGAATGATCCATAAGATGGTCATTGGACAATAGTAAAGATATTCTTATGAGCTTCGGAAGAACTAAGAATATATCATGTATAAGTGACAAATAGTTAAAGGTAGTTCATTGTAAAGTGTTACATTGATACTAGCTTTGTCACAAGATACAAATTAAATTTATCTCAATTTAGACTATGGGTGGCACAATGTAATGGAAAGGATGTTCCATGATGGATTTGGATGAGTTCCAAAGTTGAGACATTGTGACGGATACTACAACAAAAAGGCTAAGTATATAACTGCTATAGTAGCAGCAAAGGAGGGCATTTGTGTTAAGTAGTTTGTTATCAAACTAGGTGTGGTTCAAAGTGGGCTAATACTATGAAGATATATTGTGTGACAATAATATCAACATATTTTGAGCCGAACGAACTAAAGGTCTCACCAAAGGACCAAATTTATACAATGCCATCTCATTTGAGAATGAGTGATGCGTAGAGACGCAAAGACATGCAAATGCACACGGACCTGAAACTGTCAGATCCGGAGATTATGTTAACCACTAGCAATAGCGTATATGCAACATCAGAAATCCATAGGTGTTCAATACGCAAAGTTTTTCAAACTAGATTATTGACTCTAGTGCAAGTGGGAGACTGAACGGAATATGCCCGAGAGGCAATAATAAAGTGGTTATTATCTTATTCCATGTTTCTGATAAATGTTTATTTTGCATGCTATAATTGTACTGATCGGAAACATCAATACATGTGTGTTTAATAAACAAAAAGGGTTGCTAGTTATGCCTCTCTTATAGACTAGCTTGTTGATTAACAAGATGATCAAGGTTTCCTGATCATGGACATTGGATGTTGTTAATAACAAGGTCACAACATTGGTGGAATGATGTGATGAACATTCATCTGAATTATAGCATTACGATCAAAGTCATTATGTTTATATTTCTATAACATCATACGAAGTAATCTTTATCCTTAGACCATGAAATCATGTTAATTGCTAACAACGGAAGAGTATCTTGATAACATCAAACGTCAGACCATAACAGGGTGACTATAAAGATGGGTTCAGTCCTACGAAGGTGTTATGTTGAGGCTCATGGATCAAGAATGGAATTTTTCAATCCCGATGACGGATAGATATACTCTGGGCCCTCTAGGTGATATCACATTAAGATAGCTTGCAAGCAAGTGATGTGATCACTAGAATGTTATATCACGGGAACGAGAAAAGAGTGCATGTCGGCAACGAGATCAAACTAGGTATGGAGATACCGATGATCGAATCTCGGACATGTAATATATCGCGAGACAAAGGGATTTAGTTACTAGCGTTAAAGGTTCTCACGATCACAAAAGTCATCGTTGAATGTGTAGGAGTCAGTATGGATCTCCAGGTCCCGCTTCTGATTATTGATCTGAGAAGGGTCTCGATCATGTCTGCATTATTCGCGAACCGTAGGGTGACACACTTAAGGGATACCGACACCATTTGGAGCAAATATGTTTCAGATATAGATTTAAGAAAGCACTGGAATTATTTCAATAGACACCGAAACTGTTTCGGGTGAAATTGCTGAAATTGGTTCTGCATGTAATATTGAAATGTTGCAGGGGGTTTTATGTGAATGTTTGTTAATTAAAGTAATTAACAAAATTCTGAATAAAAATAATAAAAGAGTTTTATTAAATGAGAGAGCATTAAATTTGGAGAAATTTAATGCATTTAAAGTGGATACTTTAAAAGGGAATGTGAAGAGGCATTTTAATGTGGAGGGGTTACCACCACATGAATGGAGGAGGTGAAGAGACACCTCCTCCATGCGCAGGCCATGAAGGAGGGGCACCCCCTCCTCCTATAAAAGGCCACCCTCTCCTCACTTCTCACACACACTTCCTTGTGAAGGATCTCTCTCCCCCTCTAGTATTATTCCCCCATGGTCTCGGATTAGCGAGATACATTTTCCCGATGGATTTATCTGGAAAGGAGTTGTTGCTTCCGCTGCTTTGCTGGAGCGAGGGACGGAGGTTGTCAGGGTACCGGACGTGTGTGCGATCACAGATGCACCGCTGCTTTGCGGTGCTGGACTTGGTGGTGCTCGAGCTGGATCTGAAGGACGTGCTGGAGCCGGACCAGGACTTCCTTACGATCTTGAGATTGGCAAGTGTACGACTACATCAACCACGAGTTCCTACCCGTTAAAAAAACTCGTTGTCTTCGAGGGTAAGTTCTCGATGGATGTATGTCCACCCGTTGCTTTGTACCTAGTAGATAGATCTTGCCGTGTAGTTCTCATCGGTGGAAATTTTTTGTTTTCTATGCTGTGGACCCAACATATTTCACATTCATTCACAAATTATTAAATCTCCGTGGTTATGGAACACCTTCCACCTCCACTCCGGACATCCTCCGGACTTACCGAAACCCTTCCGGTTTTGTCGCTACTGTTCTTCGGCGATTCTACCGATCACATAAAAACTCTCTAAGCATCATCAAACCCTTAAGCGTGATACCCCACGGTTCGGGAACACTCCAGACATGGTCGGCACACTCTCGGACCAATGATCAACAGAGGGACTTGGATGGCCATGTGACCCCTGTGCATTCCATGAAGATCTTTCGTCGTTTGAATCGGGACAGTCGTGTCTTATTCCCTTTGTCTCTTGATACTTGCATTGCCCGAGATCTAATCAATGACATCACCATGTCGTGTTCAATCTCGTTACCAGACAATGCTACTTGACTCGTTCCGACAAGTGATATCCCTGTGATCAAATCACACACTGCGCAGCTATTGGATATAACCTCTCCGAGTGGGCCCTTGAATATCTTCCTGTCACATGGACGGACAAATCCTGCTCTTGACATATATTGCCTCTACGGTTTCCTCCGAGTACCTGAACACACCTTTATAACCACTGTATTACCAAGTGGCGCTTGATGCTATCAAAGCACTCTCGAGAGAGAGTGATTGATATAGCCTCACGGTCTAAGGAATAGTCTACGAGGATCCATTTCTAATCATCGTAACTTTAACTTCGTGACATGATCGGGTCACGATGTTTAGGTTGGGTATTGGTTCATCATCTCATTCTCAAAGTGAGTTGACTCCATTTCCAACTGGCATAAATGCCACATCATCAGGAAACATGATCATCTGTTGACCAATGAACCAGTGACTAGAGTTTCACTAGGAACCCCTGGTTGTTTGTCTATCACACGTGTATTGATGTTTCCACTCAATACCGTTATAACATGATATAAAACTTAATCATAAACTATATGAAATATGATAATAGTCCTTATAACTATTTGTCTCTAGGGTATATTTCCAACAGTCTCCCACGTGCACTAGAGTACAAATACACTAGCTGCATTTGTTCTTAATCATTGGCACCATATATATGGTACCCTGAACATGCTTGCTCATGGAAGAGGTTGAGTCTTCGGCCTGTACTTTATAGTCCCAAATCCTTTGCAACTTACTAATGTCACCTTGATTGACATTAATACTTTATCATCACATGATAACATCTGTGTGTATGCATCGTCGCTATGGCAGCAGAACGAGGCCCGATTACAGGAGCCTACAATGACTTTAGATCAACCTCGAGGGCTTTCTCATGGGCACTGTGCCCTGGGACACATCATTCTACGTTAAAAGCAAACTAGCCCCGCCATAACACTATACAACACTTTAGATGGTACCCTTATCTATTATTATAAATGCATTCATCGAAACACTAGTGCACTCTGTGCAACTTTCGATGTTTTGTTCACCTCCCTTCCTATTTGACTTTAATCGGTATTACGGGAGTTTCCAACATATTACCTTATGACATAAACCTTTATGTTTTAAGATATGTCATCCTTCATGGATTTGGAAAATGTGTCTGCAGTTCTCTATTAGACAATGCGGACAAACCTAGCTCAATGTTCCGTGATTAACTTAATTACTTTTAAATGTTCCTAATTGGATCATATATAATGTTAAGTTATCATCATGGTTTTCTAAGGTAGAACCTATGTCTCAACATAGTGGATGATGGTCATCCTCTTCTTTCTTTCAACCATTGATGTTAAACTTAATGCTATTCCTAACATGAGTTGTTAAGGACTAGTTCCTTAATTAACTTCTATTCTGAAACCCTTAAGGAATAATACATAATATCATAATACACCTAGTATCAACTTCTACACCTTATAAATCATTATTTATTGGTACTTGCGCTTTTATTCTTAATGTGTCGAATGCACACTTAAGAATCACTCGTATAAGCTCCCACTCAAAATATGTTCCCACATATTTGGGTACGAGTCAGTACTCTTACTCAAATTATGTTCCTACATATTTGAATTTGAGACTTATATTGCTCACACTCAAAAATATGTCATTCACATATTGTTTTAGGAAGACTTTCATAGCTCCCACTCAATTTCATGCAAGTTGCACATCTACTCACTATTTTGAACAATTTCAAAATCCTTTGATCAAATATCAAACTTGGAGATTTACTATGAGATGCTAGTACTTTTACTAGTTTTAAGTCCACTAGACATTAGGCACACTTAAATCAAATTCATTTGAATTCGTCCAATACTTGACAAATTGTGCTTTCGTCATTCACCCTTTTTTCCACTATGGCTTTGCAGTCATTTGGGAAAATTCAAGTAACCCCTTTTACTTGTGAGATTCAGCAATGAATTGCTTTCTAACCTCAAGTGAATTTTGCTTTTAGGATTTCTCATAATTCTAGTTTACCATTATTTCCTTAGTAGTTCGTAGGTATGTCATATTCCAAGAATCATGACAAATGATTCACAAATGTCTCCATATGAGATATGGATTACATTTTTAATCCTACTTCATATAGTGAAAACATCAGTGGGGAAAACACAATGATCATTATCATTGATTCTTTCCTTTGTGAAGAGAATCGTTCAGGAACGTTTTCTGTTGCACTTCTCAACATTCTGATGCAGGGATTTGAATCCTCATCGTGTTTTCAGTATCTTCCATTTGCTCCATAATCGAGAAATATCACTTAAAGTGAGCTTCCTCAATAATGCACCAAAATCCAAGAAATACCAGTTTTGCTTCCCTTTTGGTTTAGCTATGGATTTCGTATTCAAAGATTCCAATGAATACTCTACGAGGACTTATTCGCTATTGTTTTGGTTATATCGAATAACCTCAAAACTTTTACGATGATCCATACCAGATATGGAGCCGCTTTCACGAATTCAGATGGTTCAGTATATATTCTAATTGAGTTCTAACTATTTCTCACTAATGGTCTCTACATCTATACTACAATGATTTATTTGGTGCCATCTATTTACCCACTTCGATATCTAATATCACATTGTGATTCTTTGCATTTTGACGTTTCAAAACGCTTTGCATTCCATTATTTCTTTTATGCCAATCTTACAAAGTTGAATTTCATTACTATTGATCAAATCATAGTAATTAGATTCTCTTTTATATTTATAACTTTTGTTGATGAAACACTTTGATCAAATCAAATAGTTTCTTATTCATGTTTCCTTTGGTAAACTTCTTTACACATTTGAACAATCATATAATGATAATTACCATTTTGTTAAAATACAATACATCGAATATGTATGTACTTTTAACAATTCATCAAACACTTTGTATTCAAGTAATACACGGTGTTCAAGTTATTTTGCCGAGCTTAGGCATGATTTATATGTGATAAGAAATTGAATGACTTTCACATATTATCATTATAACTTTGAATTCAAACAATGGTTTCATTCATTAATGAACATATCATTAAGTTGGGTATTTTAAGGCATTTCAATATTTTAAAAATGTTCATGCATTATCAATTAGTTTCAAACAACAAGGATAATTTACATATAATCAAACAAGATATGAACGCGAATAGAAATCATTCAAAAAAGTGGAACAACTGTTTGTTACAAACTCATATGAATAACCGTCTCACAAAGTGTGAGACATACTAAGGAAGTTCACAATCTTTTGATTACAGTAATCATCCTAAAACATAAACTAAGTGATAAATGTTGAGGGAGAGCATCGTTGGCCATCATCATCATGCTCGCCATCAACACGCAACGTCACCTCCTCTCCAGCAAGCACCTCTCATGCAGAAGGACCTGTTTTCAGTAAAACAGAACAAGTATCAAATATACTTAACACTACAAATGTGTTTGCAACATTATAGTAACATTTATAAAATTGTATATCAAATATATACCTTTCTCATTGATGACCTCAGTGATAACAGGTTCAACCACCACATATTTGAAATGTGATATGAACTCGTGGAAATCCCGTGTTTCCGCGTCGCCTCTCATAATGCAAATCCTGACTTGTGCTTGGAAGCTTGGTGGCAGCGACCGCATCACAACTCCTATTGCAAAAGAGCTTGCGAACCAGTTGTCTAGGAAGTATGCCAGACTCATGTATGCATCATATATGCTCAACAAGTGATCGTCCATTGAGGAGCCTTCCTCCATATTTATGGAGAGGAAGTCCCCCATCAGCTCATACTCCCATATGCACACTTGTTCCACGAAATGCAATCTCAGATGTGCCAAAACCGTTCAGGGATTAAGACTTCCCACCATCAGCCATAGCCCATCTTCCATCCCAAGGCGCATCGTTACTGATATGAATGTGGCCATCGCACGACAATGGCAGCGGAGATCCTGCTGCTCCTGGGTCTCATGAGAATAGGGTGGCTCCAAGTACATCTCGTAGATCGTGTAGTCAGCCACTTTGTTCTCACCAAGGAGATCATAAAGGCGCATGACCCATGCAGAAAACTTGGATCCATCTAACTTGAGCTTTTCTCCTTTTAACCAATTTCCAATAGGGAAGGTAATCTCGGGGAGAACCATTTTATACATTTACAATTGCAAAAGGAATTTAGACTAAGTTTATAATTAAATGAGTTAATAATAACTCCACTCCGAAACACCTATCCCTAGAATGGTTCCTAGTGATAACACGACCCCTATTAGCCACATCTCCCTCGATCATCATGGCCATCAATGTGGGTTCAAGGGTGGACGCTAAACTTCGGTCAAATCATTCATGCAACTTCTGCTCGATCTTTCGACCATCCGTGTTCTAAGGCCACACTTCTATGGCGTTCTAGGCTCGCCAGCTCAACCTTAGTGTATTTGTTGTGCAACATGGCTTACACCCACTGTATGTGAACATAGATATGTCTGACACCCATGCATGTACCATGGATTGCCTCATACCAAAGAACTTTCTTGGTGGTGCACACTAAGGGGGAACACAATCGTTGGTAATTTTAACAGGGATCATCTTATTAGGCTACCGTCGAGTATCTAATAATAGCACACAATAAGATATACAAACAATAACATTGAATGTAAATGCAATGTGATATGGTCCTTCACGTCGTGATCTCCATCCGTCGTCACCGGATTCCGGCGCCAGGGTTCCGGCGCGGTAGACACCATGGTACCGGTGTCATTTCGGCTTGGTAGTCCGTCACCTCCGTGACTATCTAGTACTACTTAACATAAGGTAATCACTTTACCTTTGCCACAACCATATCATAAAAGCAACGCCCCCTACAAAACGTGGTTGAATGGGCTTTCGCACAAGAAACATTCTTACCTACGAACTGTCACCACAACGCTGATCAAGTAGTTGTCTCTACTACACCCCTTTCAGGGCCCTCCGTTGCAAATGGCATACCAAGTAATGTGAGAGAAACAAACACCCCCTAAGCCACTTCATACGGTACAAGCCGTATGTGAAGCGTGGAACAGTCTCACGAATGAACGCGTAAAGTCGGTTGGGGGCCGCTTCATCAAGTATTACTACGGTATGCACAAGTACACGTGGGATGGTAACAACTAAAAGATCAACGCCCACACGCTACATCTCATGTTTTCTACCCATACTAGAATTACTACACATAGATCTAGCTCTGATACCACTGTAGGGGTTCTGCGTATGAAAACAATTTTTTTTACCCTACGTCCTTGAACCCCTGATGTTGCCAGGACCTATCTATTAGTAATACAGTAAGGGGAGGGGTTTTTCGCGAACTTACCCTTGATGACCGAAAAGCATTGTCAACGCTCAGGAGAGAGTGGTTGATGTAGACGAGTCGAAGCCGACCTCAAGGTCATGATGAAGTCCTTGCGCTCCTTTGGCTCCAACGACTTGAGTGCCTCAAGTGCGACACCTCGCGGGGAGTTACACACGTCCGGTGCCTAACGATGACTCCCTCTTCCCTGATCCAGCAACAGTTGCGAAAGTAGAGCTCCTAGATACGAATCCCGCAGCGCAACGGCGCTCCATGGTGAAGATGTCTCTCGTTCGAGCAGTCCGAACTTGGGACCACGGTCAAGAGAGAGAGAGAGAAATATCAATTGGAGGTCTCCCCAAAAGTGAGGAAACCTTTATTGAATATTGTGTGTATTTATCTGGCCAAATACCCCCACTATATATAGGGGGAGGGGAGGTACTACCTCCCTCAAAGTCCCGGGGTGGGACTAAAGGAGAGGAGGGGGAGGGGTAGCCGCCGGCCGGCCCTAGTGGGCCCCACGCGGGGGGGGGGGGGGGCTTGGCCTAGCCGGCCACCCCCTTGCCCCTTCTCCCTCTCTCCTTCCCCTAATGGGCCCTCTCCCCTCGAGGAATTGTCCCATTAAGCCTTCTGACATTTTAAATTGATTTTCTCTTTATTAAATAATTATGAATAAATGCTTAAATCAATATTTAACATTCATTCACAAATTATTCAATCTCCGTGGTTATGGAACACCTTTCACCTCCACTCCAGACATCCTCCAGTCTTACCGAAACCCTTCCGGTTTTCTCTCTACTATTCTTTGGTGATTCTACTGATCCTATAAACACTCTCTAAGCATCATTAAACCCTTAAGTGTGATACCCCACAGTTCGGGAACACTCAGACATGGTCGGGACACTCCCAGACCAATGATCAACAGAGGGACCTAGATGGCCATGTGACCCCTGTGCGTTCCATGAAAATCTTTTGTCGTTTGAACCGGGACAGTCGTGTCTTATTCCCTTTCTCTCTCGATACTTGCATTGCTCGAGATCTGATCAATGGCATCACCAAGTCATATCATTGTGATCAAATCACACGCTGCGCATCTATTGGATATAACCTCTCCGAGTGGGCCCTTGAGTATCTTCTCATCACATGGATGAACAAATCCCGCTCTTGACATATATTGCCTCTACAGTTTCCTCCGAGTACCTGAACACACCTTTATAACCACTGTATTACCAAGTGGTGCTTGATGCTATCAAAGCATTCTCAGGAGACAGTGATTGATATAGCATCACAGTCTAAGGAATAGTCTACGAGGATCCATTTCTAATCATTGTAACTTGAACTTCATGATATGATTGGGTCATGATGTTTAGGTTGGGTATTGGTTCATCATCTCATTCTCAGAGTGAGTTGACTCCATTTCCAACTAGCATAAATGCCACATGATCAGAAAACATGATCATCTGTTGACCAATGAACCAGTGACTAGAGTTTCACTGGGAACCCCTGTTTGCTTGTATATCACACGTGTATTGATGTTTCCACTCAATACAGTTATAGCATGATATAAAACTTAATCATAAACTATATGAAATATGATAATAGTCCTTATAACTATTTGTCTCTAGGGCATATTTTCAACACGATCATTGGTATCTCCATACCTAGTTCAACCTTATTGCCAATAAGTACTCTTTACTCCTACCATGATATGACATCCCTTGTGACCTTGTCACATGCTTGCAAGCCAATTGGATGACAATCCATCGAGAGGGCCCAAAGTATATATATCCCATTCTTGATCCATGCGCTTCAACACATACTTTCAGAATACCTAATGCCACCTTTATAACCGCCCAGTTATGAAGTGGCGTTTGATGTCATTAAAGCACTCATCTGGTGATGGTGATTAACATGATCTCATGGTTGAAGGATTAGGTTACTACGTATTTGAAAGCTTGTAGCAAAACGAACTTAATGACTTGATCTTATGCTATTCTTACTATGGGTGTGTGTCCATCACATCATTCTCCTAATGATATGATCTTGTTATTAATAACATCCAATGTTCAGGATCAGGAAACCATGATCATCTATTAATCAACAAGCTAGCTTAACAAGAGGCTCACTAGGGACTCCTTTACACTACTAGAGAAAAGCTTATAGCAGCACCCCTTACCACCGGCGAAGTGGGAACGTGCTCGCCGGCGGTAAGGGCTTCCAGACCTGCGTACTGTTACCACCGGCGAAACACACTTGTCACGCCGGGGCTACGACACGTACCGCCGACGAACTGGTCGCGTGCATGCTAGGGATAGGGTGGGCCGCGTGCCCCCGGATGGGGCGCCACTTACAGCCGACGAATCTAGCTTTGCACGCCGGGGCTAGAAGAAGGAGCGCCGGCAAACCAGGCCCGAGCTCGCCAGGGATAGAGTGGGCCGCGTGCCCCCCGGATGGGCCGCCACTTACCGCTGGCGAAACGGCCTGCGCGCGCCGGGGATAGGTGCACATACCACCGGGAATTCTTATAAGCTCGCTGAGGATGATGTGTTTGCCTCCGGGTGGGCCACTGGGCCATGCTATTACCACCGGCGCCTTTTCTATTTCCGCCGGTGATAACCTGGGATTTATTACCAGCTCGAACCAGCCACCTACCAACACCTCCTCACTCACCACTAGCTCACTTTTCATGGAAACTCAACCCCAAGCTTTGCTAGCTCATTCCCCCACTTCTCCCCACCCATTTTAGCTAATTCAACCAACCAAGTTTGATATATTTGAGGAGATGTCGCTCCCCTCGCATGCATTACTAGATCTACCTAGCAAGATCTAGATCTAGATCTCTATCCACCACCTTTTCCACTTCTCTCTATTGGTAGATCTAGATCTCGAGCATAAGGTCCCGACAACACACACACACTCTCTTCGGTCGATGTTTGGTGTCTCTCCGGTGCTCTTGACCTCGCGTAAACTAATTGGTATAATGTGGTGGAATGTGTGCATGAGTTGGCTACAAGTTACTGTGGTGATGTCACTTGTGATGGTGAAAAGTGGTTGCACGCATATGTGGACCTTTTTTGTGTTGTTTTGCTGGTGGAATGTGCATGTACAATGAGTTGCCAATGTTTTGCCGGAATGTCTATTAACTTCCGTTCCTGCGAATTTCTGGCACTCTGGCGAGACCATTTTTAGCAAAGGTCATGCCGAATTTTTCTGTGAAAGCCGAGCCGACGGTTCTAATCTATTCTCTTATCATGTAGGCGATGATGGTAATCGAGATGAAGGAAAGCGACGTGGATAGATACGTGGAACGCGCGACTGCTGACATGTATCAAAATAACCGCATGGAAATAAAATGTCCGTGTCGAAAATGCAAACTATCATCATTGTTTGACCCCTTGTCACGCACGGTGAATGAGCACCTGCTCAGGTATGGTTTCATGGAAGGCTACACTCAGTGGATGGACGATGAAGATGACCATGAGGAAGAGGACGACGTCCAACACAAAAATGAAGAGGATGAGGAGGGAGAAGAACGGGATGTCACACACGACGACGACGGTGATGAACAAGGTCGGGAAGAAGAAGAACACGTGGACGATCAGGATAGGAGTAGTAATACCCCGCTAACTGCGGACGTGCACGACCCTCATCTTCAGGAAATTCTTATTGGCAACGCATCGACCGATCCCAGATTCACCGGTAGACGGAAGTCTAAGCTGGATCAACTAGAGATAGACTCGAGAACTCCGTTGTACGATGCAGGTCGTGGGCCGGAGGAGACCCGCTTGAGAGTAACTCTCGATCTTTTAGAGATAAAGGCAAAATACGGATGGAACGACGCAAGCGCAGACGATCTCTTCCGATACTTGAAGAAGCACTTACCTAAAGCTAACACGCTGGCAGGTAGCCTACAGGAGGCCAAGAAAGTGGTGTGCCCTCTCGATGTACCGCAAGAAAAATACCACACCTGCATCAGTGACTGCGTGATGTATCGGAACGAGCACAAGGACTTGACCGTGTGCCCAAGGTGCGGCGAGCCTCGATACAAGAGAGGGACGAGAAAAGCTCCTTGAAAAGTTGTGTGGTACTTCCCGCTAAGGCCGCGTCTCTAGCGGTACTTCACGGACCCCAAGGAAGCGAAGCTCATGCGCTGGCACGCGGAAAGGAAGGAGGCGGTGATGAAGGATCCAGTGCGGGTTGAAAACCTAGTGCTGACGCACCCTTCGACTGCAAGCAAGTGGAAATCATTAGACGATGAGTACAAAGATTTTGTGAAAAAACCAAGGAACATCAGACTGGGTACAAGCACCGACGGACTCAATCCGTTCGGGAACCAGACCAGCAAGCACAGCACATGGCCCGTGTTTGTATGGATGTACAACCTCCCCCCATGTCTATGCCTGAAGAAGAAGTACATACACATGAGCATGCTAATCCAAGGGCCGATGCAGCCAGGGAGCGATATCAACCTGTATCTTGAGCTATTAAAGGAGGAGCTAGCCATCTTGTGGGACAAAGGGGTAGAAACATGGGACGCTCACCTCCAACAACCTTTCCGTCTAAAAGCAGCGCTGATCACGACGGTGCAGGACTATCTCAGATACGGATATATCGTGTGCCATGTGTGCCACGGACACAAGGCTTGTGTGAGGTGCATGGAAAGGACGCCGTTTCTTCAGTTGGGTAAGGATCCCGGGTCTTTGAAAACCGTCTACATGAGGACTCGGATGTGGTTACCCAAGAATGACCCGTGGAGGAAGCGTGGAGATCTGTTCAACGGCAAGGATGAGCTCGAAGTACCTCCACATAAGCACAGCGGCGAGGAGATCGATGCTTTGTTGAAAAGCTGGAAACACTGCCCTTTGCCAGGTAAGATAAAGAAGCCTAACCGGAAGCGAGGAGATAAGAAGAAGGAAAAGGAACACGGCCTGCTCATGGGGGTACGGAAAAGGAGGTCCGTGTTTTGGGACTTGTCGTACTGGAAGATCCTCAGTACGCCTCATAGCCTTGATGTCATGCATATCACGAAGAACGTGTGCGAAAGCTTGCTTGGCACTCTACTCGACATGCCGGATAGGACCAAAGACGGGCTAAAAGCAAGACACAACCTGAAGGCCCTGAATATCAGAGAAGAGCTTCACCCCCTGTCTTCTTCTAGTGTTGAGGAGGAGACAAACGATCACAAGCGCAAAAGGGCGGGGAAGCAGCCGGTTGAGGAGGAGACGAAAGATCCTAAGGGAAAAAGGGCAAAGAAGAGTGAAACCCCGCATCCCTCCGGCTTCACTCTATATCCTAACGAGCTCGAACAAATGATCGTTTGCATCCACGGAACCAAGTATCCCTTAGGATACGCGGGGCTGATACATAGATGGCTGGACCGGACGAAAGGAATCTTCAGCGGGATGAAGTCTCATGACTGTCACATCATGATGACGCAGATACTTCCGGTTGCAATCTGAGGGATCATGGAACCGTACGCCCGTGCAACGCTGACTAGCCTCTGTAACTTCTTCGACGTCATCACTCGGAAGTTGATAACCATCAAGAAACTCAGGAGGCTGCAGGAAGAGATAGTCACCATCATATCCGAGATGGAGATGTACTTCCCGCCCGCATTCTTCGACATCATGGTCCACCTGCTGCTGCATATAGTGGACGATATCGAGGATCTCGGGCCTCCGTTCCTTCACAACATGATGGTGTTAGAAGGAATGAACAGGATCATCAAATGATACATCCATAACAAGGCACATCCGGATGGAAGCATGAACAAGCACCTCGCCAAATGAGGAAAACCGAGGAGTGCGTCTCTTTCTGCAAGAATTATCTAAATGAGGAAAACCCACGTCCGATTGGTTTGCCCATGAACAAGCACCTCGGCAGGTTTGAGGGAGTAGGCCACCACACCGGCAAGAAGGAAATGGATGTGGATCAGTTTGATAGGAGAGCCGACTTTGACAGGGCCCACTTAGTAGCTCTACATCACATGGGCGATGTCACGCCTTGGGTAGAAAAACACAAAACCATGATCGAGAACAATGCTAACAGGCCAATGACGGAAGAAGAGGTATTTAGAGTGCACAACTACTCTTTCATGTGCTGGTTCAAAGACCAGATTTATGCCAATCCCCCGCTGATGACAAGTGTCGCAGACAGAATCACAGTGGCCTTGTCTTACTAGCCCGCGCCAAACCTCATGACTTATCAAGCATACGACATCAGCGGTTGCACGTTCTACATGGAGGAGAGAGACAAAAGAAGTGACTATCAGAACTCAGGTGTGACGATGGAATCTTACACGGGTGAAGAGAAGAAAAGATACTACGGAAGGATCGAGGAAATTTGGGAGCTCGACTACGTCGGGGAGAAGCTACCGATGTTCTGTGTCACATGGGCTACAGATGTCAGAAAAGAAGACGAGTATTTCACCACCATGCGTTTGCCCAACAAATCCAAGACCAAGAAACCCACCACGCAAAATGAGCCATGGGTACTGGCTAAGCACGTCGAGCAATGCTTCTTCATTACCAACCCATCAAGGCCAAGCTGTGTCGTCGTGAGGAGAGGCAAAAGGGCCGTCGTCGGAATGGATGGAGTCGCTGACGAGAAAGACTTCGACTGCCTCGTCGGTGACCCGATGATGGAAGAACCCAATAAAGATGATGCATCATACAAAAAAAGAAGAAGAAGGACCATGCTACCTAGGTCGTCAGCTACAACAACTCCTCCGTATACAAGGAGTCACGATGATGAGACTGGCGGGGTCAAGTCAAAAAAGACCAAGAAGAAGGGTAAGAAGAAGAAGTAGAGTGCAAAGAAGAAACATTAAGATTGGTGCAGTAGAGAAATTAACACTCATCATTTTATGTGTATCTCTTATTAAGGATTTTATGTATAAGTGTGTACTACATACTCATTAAACTCCTACGGAGATGGCGATGGAATTGCAACTAATATAACCTAGCCATCATTTTATGTGTGTTTGCCTGCGACGGAATTGCTATCATTTTATGTGTGTTTGCCTCCGGCGGTCGGATGCGATTATATCCCTAGTTATCATTTAATGTGCGTTAACTTGCCTATAAAAAAATTTACCACCGGCGAATTTGGGCCATACGCCGGGGGTACCAGGCGCTGGCCCCACCTGCTAGTGACCCTAAGGTTACCATTTAATGTGTGTTAATTTGCCTAAAAAAACTTACCCCCGGCGAATTTGGGACAAACGCCGGGGGTACAACGCGCTGGCCCCACCTGCCAGTGACCCTAAGGTTATCACCGGCGATTACACTCATACGCCGGGGGTACTCTGACTGTGGGTCCCACCCATAGGATAAGGGTGTGTCGTCACCACACTCTGAGGATAGATTGATACCCAACACACTTTGCCTCGAGCGCCAGCCCGTCGTAGACCCTGTCGATCTGCCGACGTCCGCTGTCAGCGAGGTGAGTCCCACCCGGCCCCCTCTCCCTCCCTTCCTCTCTCCCCCTCGCCCTCCACTACCTAACCCTAGCCTCTCCACTACAAGTCCGCCTTCGAGGAGTACACGGGGTGCTCCATGCCGGCCGAGATCTTGTGCATCCTGCCCATCGATTTGCCACTGTCCGCCCGTCATCGACCCTGTCGATCTGCCACCGTCTGCCGTCAGCGAGGTGAGTCCCACCCGACCCCCTCTCCCCTCCCTTCCTCTCTCCCCCTCGCCCTCCACTACCTAACCCTAGTAGCCTTTCCATGTTTCTGTTTGGGTATGTGGTTCAGAAATATGAAACATGTTTTAACCTTCCAAGTTCAAAAATACAGTGTGTGCTCGCAATCTAATGAAAAATGAAACAATGTAGCGGCAGATGGTGATTTACATGTTCGACTGCCTCTAAGAGCATGGCTGTTACCATCCTTCTTCATATGGAAGATATAGATGTTACAATCCTCCTTCGTGTGGCTGTTACAATCTTTAGCAATGAGATAGGATGAGTAGAAGGGATCGCCTAATTAAATATTTTGAACATTTCTAAAAAGACAATTTTATAAATCCTCAAATTCAAAACAAATCTCAAGATACCGAAAAGGTGATTTCAGAACCGATGGATCTTTATTCTATGTATGATAGTTAGTTAACTAATTTTCCTACTCTATTTTCTTTTTGTAGAAGAATGTGGAGGAGGAGGCCCGAGCACCGCCACGTCCACTTCGTCCGTGACCGCACGCTACGTCAAGCCTACGCTCCAGGTGCTCGGCACCCTCGGTGAGCACCTTTTTATTTGGTGATGTTGTGAGATGGATTCTGGTGGCTTAAGCTACGACTGCCCCTGTTTTGGTGCAGGGTGGTTGAATTATGGTGGTTTAGCTACGACTGCCCCTTGTTTTGGTGCATGGTGGTTGAATTATGGTGGTTTAGCTATGGCTACCCCTTGTTTTTGTGCATGGTGATTGAATTATGGTGGTTTAGCTACGGCTGCCCCTGTTTTTGTGCCAAATATGGTGGCTGTAGCTGTGTTGCTGCAGTTGTGAATGTTGTGCAGGTACATTGAGTGCCAATGTTTCGCCGGAATGTCGATTAACTTCTGTTCCAGCGAATTTCTCGCACTCAGGCATGACCATTTTTAGCAAAGGTCATGCCGGATTTTCGCCGTGAATTTGCGTATCTAAAATCCTTTATTTTTGCTTGTGTAGTGCTTGGTATAGCCATGTCGTCTTCTGGAAACCGCAACAAAGACAATCGGGGCCAGCGAGACTTAGAGGAGCACTATAGGCTCATGTCCGAGGACATAGAGCTGGAGGAGGTAGGGGCGAAGAAGACGACGAGACCACCGATGATGGCGGTGAGGAGATGGGCGTCGATGATGGCCTTGATGGCCGTCATGAGAGGGGCGACGAGACCACCGACAGTGGTGCCGCCGGGGGTGGCTCAGAGACAACGACCGAGGCCAAGAGGGAATGGAAGAAGCGGCGACCAAACACGGTCGGCTCCACGAAGGACACATTCACAGCGGTGGACCCCAAGACCGGTATCCCTACGGAGCCGAAGCATCTCGCGAGGGGGTATGGCCTCCAGCTAGGAGCTATCCTTCGGGACGTCGTCAATGTCAACGAGACGAAACTCCGAACGAAGAATAACCATCTGCAGGACCAACTCCTCTTGCGGCTGCATGCGCGGTACCAGTTCCCCGAGGGCTTCACGAGCCTAGATCCCAAGGAGAACATCGTGAACAAGTTCGCCCTCGGTAGGTTCACCAGGAACCTCAACGGTTATAAAATCATGCTAAGGGGGATGATTGCTGACGAAGAGCCATGGGAAGAGATCAAGCACCACTTCCCGCGGCTTACGCCAGAGGACTACACGCGCTTCCTGGAAACGAGGACCTAGCCCACACCAACGATCAGTCGGCCTGGGGAAAGGAGCTGGCGGAGAAGAACATCGGTCGCCACTGTCTCTGTTGCCGTGGCTATGACGGCAAGGCGGACAAGTGGCAGAAGGAGGACCAGACCTACACAGAGAAGGGCATCGAGAACCCTTGGCCCAAGTACAAGGACCCGCTCTTCAGGGCATTTGTCAGGTCCCGGTACCGAAAAGATATGGACGAGAAACTTGTCACGAGCCCTACAGTGGTGGAGGGTGTTGTCTTGGTCACCGACCCAAAGGTGGTGCAAGTTGAGAACGCAGTGGTAAGCAATTTTACCAGCTTACTAGTTTCATACTGCTCACCACAACTCCATCTCTAAAATTCTTCATGCTACTTCTTGCAGTTCGCGGAAGAAGCGAACGAGTCTGGCTCCTCGTCCTAGGCATCGACGGGCAAAGTCCCGTGGGACAACCCTTTTATCAGGGGCTCGAACATCGTGAAGGAGCAGCCGCCGTTAAAGAGGCCGGCAAGAGGCTGTGTCCCCGGCGCCGGAGGAGGTTGCCAGCATGTCGATTATGGCTTGGATGTGCCCACCACCAAGGACTCGCTGTAGGCGAAGAAGGACTAGGAGCACGCGACTCTATTGGAGAAGGTGGCCAACTTGGAAACAACCTTTGACCAGCGCCTCCAAGCCGAGGTAGAAACCAGGGTACAGGTAGAGGTGGCCAGCAAGGTCGATGGCGTGGTGGCCAGCCGGTTCAATGAGATCATTCCTGGAATGGTGGCGTCGATCCCACTTACTTATCCAACAGCCAAATGGGACCACTCCCGGTGATCAGCCTAGACGGTAGCAACTCGGGCAATATGCGGCCTCCTACTACACGGGCTCAAGACGCGCCTATATTGGTGACTCCACCCGCCGGCGCCAATGCAAGTGCTAGGGAGGATTCGCTGGCCATGGGGGAAGCCAGCAGCCCCTCGGTCACTTGCACGCCTGACCCTGGTCCCTCGACATGAGTCGAGCTCAACACTCTCACGGTAAATAATTGAGCCTCTACGCAAGTTAATTACTTCATCGCCTCCCATCTCTGACCTACACATGGATGTTTCTTCACAGGAGCAAAGTGTTCCTTGCACCATGCTCATGTATGTGGACAACAAGCTCAAGGATGTTGCGAGGGGACACATCATGAACCCAGCACACCGGACGTTCCACTTCAAGCCTATGGATGATAGTGTGCACCGGGTTGAGGTGGATCAGTCGTTCCCAGGATGCGCCCACTTGGTTCCTCCTCATCAACCCTTGGGTGCCGAAGAAGAGCTGAAGGTCGGGCAATTGAAGAATCATGTCCTTCTATGGCCGAAAGCCCTACTTCGGCTGAAGACCGCTAAAGAAAGGGTCACTCCAACATCTGTGCCTGCGGTGGCAAGCCAAGAAATGGTCACTCCAGCGTCTGTGCCTATGGCGGCAAGCCAAGAAAGGGTCACTCCAGCGTCTGTGCCTGCGGCGGCAAGCCAAAGGGTCACTCCTCCACCTGCTGGTGATCCTCCCGAGCCCGAGACACATGAGCACGACAATGCAGTGGACATCGATAAGGCTCCCATCGATTCGTTCATCGCTGATTTGGAGGCTCCCATCGATGTTGCTCCGTCCGAGGCACCCGCCGTGATACCATGACGAAGAAGAAGCTCTTCTCTTCTCAAGAAACACCTGAGCCGGAAGACGCTACCGCCTTCACCGCTCTATCGCATGCTAAGGTTACCTCGAGGACACTCCGTGAAACGACCATGGAGGTGATAAGACAAACCGGCACCCCTCCGTTCCATAAGAAGGGCAGCAGGAAGCGGAAGCCGGAGCATGGGAAAGACGCTGCAGCAAGCAAGAAAGTGGTTCTCGACAAGCTGCCAACCAAGTGGAGGATGATGCATTCCCTTGGTGAACGGATCTTTCCGGACCACATTGTCAAGACGCTGTCGCCGGACCTGTGTAGCCTGCATGAGACTGTCTGGTATCTAGAGCAGCAGCTTCTCAAAGATAAAAATCCCTCGTACCCGCTCTTCACGGTCAGGGTGCCCACTAACTGTGTCTTCGCCACCACCACCCCCGGCGAGTTGTTCTTCATCATATATGAAGACATCTTCAAGCTCTTCCACATGTTACGGCTCGATCGAAACATGGTCCACCTGGTATCGCTAAAAATGGCGCACGATATCATCGTGGAGAAGACCCCGCACCTCGTTATCATGGACCCCTTCTACGTGACTGTAGGCACCGTCGACAAGGAACAATCGTTTGTCGCGAATTATATCACGGATTTCTTGGTGGCGAATAAGGACAAGTCTTGCTTTCTCCTTCCATACTTTCCCGAGTAAGTAGTCGGTCACTAAACTTCCCGCTATTACATTCTTTCGTGAATTTCCTTAATAGCCAAGGATGATGGTTTATTCCAACTGTTTTGTGCAGAGAGAATGGGTGCATCCTCATCGCCTTTCAACCGTATTATTCCCATGTCATCTATCTCGGCTCCGGGAGAGACGTGCAGAAAGACTACACCGACATCAAGTCTACTCTTGATAAAGCCCTCAAAGGTTTCAGAGCCGCGGTTGTCCCACTCAAGTATGAGAAACGATCCAAAGGCATCTATGTGAACTCCCTCGTAACCAATTTCCCCTGCCTTAGGCAATCATCGACTGACAATGGGATGGAGCCCTAGTTCGCCATCCTACAAATGAGGGAGTACGCAAAGGATGAGGAGCAACTCTTGATGCCATCCGGTCTCGAGAAAAGGGCCAGAGACATTATGGAAACGACCGATGCAAACATCAGAGCCGAGTTCTGTGCCATCCAGCGGGAGATTGGCACGATACTCAGGAGGGATGTCTTGACTAGAGGTGCCACATTCAACTACAGCGATATCCCGCTGACTAATGTAGAGATCGAGTACCGCTTAGCTACGGTCGCCGATGGGAGGGCATTCACCATGCTAGGTGGCATCCATCCCTTCCCGCCGAAGCCTAAGAAAACCTGATCGAGTCACAAACTTGTCTGCTGCAAATGTTAGTCATAGAATTACGATTAGTTTATTTTATGCTTTTCTTTTTGCATACCTATCTTTCCATGCAAATGTTAGTCATAGAATTACTTAGCTATATCCGATGCTTTTTATTTTTTGCATACCTATATGTTATATCTCTATTATGAATATGTGCTGACAACACTAACATTTCTTTCTTGTGTGTGTGTGCAGATGTCGTGGTATGTCGTGTATGAGGGCAGGGTTCCCGGAGTCTACGACGACTGGGAGGATTGTAGGAGGCAGGTCCACCGTTTCTGCGGGAATAGTTACAAGGGCTATGCCACTTTGGAGGAGGCGGAAACTCGCTACGCTAGGTTTCTAGCACGACGGAGGAGGGAGATGTGGAGGAGCTGGTTGACCCCCTTCGTCGTGATGATGCTCGCACCCACCGCCGCCTCTCTAGTCTATTTGCTAGTTGGAGTCCAGTAGTATCTGTTGTGTGAACTATGAACTGTTTGAATGTGTGAAACTGTTTGAATGTGTCATGCAACTCCGGATACTTGTAATATTATGTCATATATGGTCACTTTCTACACTTGTGTGAACTGTTTGAATGTTATTGATGCATGGTTTGAACATATGTATATTTCCTGTATCTGCTGTGTGTATTCTGTTATTATCCTGTGTATTCTATCAATATTACAGTATATTTTGTGTGTATTTTGATTTTCTTTTTTTAACTCCTGATAATGTTACCCCTGGCGAAATAATGTTCTATCCCTGGCGAATAAACTTTTGCCTATACTAAACTACCACCGGCGAATATTGGAGGCGCCGGGAAGGCATACTTATCCCCGACGTTTGTAGGTGCTCGCCGGCGCTGGAGCATATTACCACCGGCGAAAAACAAAGGAGCCGGCGATGCGGACCTACCCCCAGCGTTCCTAGGTGCTCACTAGCGGTAGATGCATACTACCACCTACGAATTACGAAAACGCCGGCGATGAGGACTTACCGCCGGCGAGGTGGTTGCTAGCGAGCACCGAAGCGCCGGTGATGAGCCTTTTCTGTTCGCCGGCGGTAGGGTTTTCTCTACTAGTGTTATGTTTAAAAAACACACAAGTATTAGTGTTTCCTATTAATACAATTATAGCATGGGATTTATAAAATTATCATAAACACAAAGATATAATAATAACCACTTTATTATTGCCTCTTGGGCATATCTCCAAGTACTCCATGTAGCATCACACACTACAAGAATATGGGCTGTTCATGATGATTTGATATCATCGTGGATGAGGGTCAAAACATCGTAGATGCCCATCCACGACGAAAAAAATAGGTCACAGACCTCACGTCATAATTGAATCCGTGACGTTTTTCTATCTGAAAACGTCACACCTGATCGTGAGTTCCTGTGATTTCATCACGGCCAACTAGACCGGCCCATCCCATGCCTGATCGTTCATGAAATTTTTATTTCATCAAGATCGAGGCCACGTGGCATACGACACCGTGGGTGGCTGTCAGCGACATTTGCTGATGTCATGTTTGCCGTCTACGACATCATTAATTTCTTGATATTTTTTCTATCACGGCCTGATTTCGTTGTCTCCATATCCATGACGTCATCCGACCCGTTCATGATGCCATCCATCCTATTTATGACGTCACAGGGGTCATGAAGAATTTTGTTCGTCGCCACCTTTTGACGCCATGCTGACACATGGACGGTTGGCACGACCAAGCTTGCGCCAATCGGACAAGGCTACATGGGCAAGCTATAGAACGACACATTGACAAATCAAATTAGGACACGTATCACCTACCGACGCGAATTCTATGTGATGACATCATCGTTGTCCGTGATGTTTCTGTTTCGTCTAGATAGTTGCCATGAAAGGTGGCCACGTCGGTGTTTACCTGTGACGGAAATGGTTCATCAAGAACAATTGAGATGATTTCGTTTTCGTTGCGGATGGGTGCTAGCGTCACCGTGAGATCAGGGGGCATTTGTGCACGTAAATTTCTACTAGACCTAATCGTTTGTGACCCATTTCACACGACATGCATCAAATAACAGAATTTGACAATGAATTTCAGGACAAGTTTCCACATAAATTTCGACAGCAGTTTCTGAGCCAAAAGCCTCACAAGCTTCCATAGCCAAAAACTTTCCATAGCAGTTTATGAGCCAAAAGCCTCACAAGTTTCCCTGCCTGAAAGACTCACAAGTTTCCACACTAGTTAACTTTCCTAGCCCAAGAACTCACAATTGTCAACCACAAGTTCACTTACCTTGCGACAGTTGAAGCTGTTGTTGCTGCTACTGCTTCTGCTAAGTCATCTGACATAAGGCATGCTCAAGTAAGTCGTTTGTATGGTTCTGTTTGTCCTGCATCTCTTCTTGCTTCTTCTGCATTTCTGTCATGTCTTTAGCATACTGTAGCCTATCTTCCTCGACAGCTTTGTTTGCTCTCTACAATTCCTCTATGGTACAGTGCAATTTGTCACTCCCTACTCTCTCAGCCAAAAGTTCCGCTTCAAGGACAAACCTGCTTCGTCTTGATGTACTTGGTTTGAGGCCAATGTTCTTCAAGAATGTTGGCTTTCTACTGTCCAACGAGAGTGCAAAGTGCACAGACTCGGTGGAAGAAAGTGGTTCTTCCCCCTGGACATCTGGAGCCATCTTCATTTCCATGATTTCCTATAGTATTAGGAATAGAAGCGAACATTAGAAAACTTGGAAGCAAACTACAATCATATTGTATACAATTGAGAGATGAAAAGTATTCAAGGGGACTTACAATTGCTTCCTTTACATTCTGAGTGTAGCCATTTTTTGGGCTGCAATGCGTCTTTTTGAAGAGTTTGAAGGCATCGTCCTCACCGTTGCACACAACCTCATAGCTACGAGAACTTGTGGCAGCAGGGTACAAGACTTTGCTCCTATTGAGCTTTTTTTTACACAAGTACTCTACACAAGCAAAAACCATATAGTATAATAGGCAATTCTAATCAAACAATTCAAACACAGGTAGTAATAGTTTAAGAGTAAACAAAAAGTAACATATTTCCTGGGGTTCGACCAAGTATCAACAATATTGCACCACTGCTCATCAGTCATGTGTTTCATTTCATCAGGACATTTCCTTGTAACTTGGTTCAGAGGGTAGGGATCAAAATACTTCTTCAGAATATGCCGTTGATTCCTTGCATGCCTCATAAACTGATTTGTGCAAGCATTCTGCATGTCAGGGTGATTTGTGTCCATGAAAAACTTTTGCTGAAATAAAACACGGAGCATCAGCATTTGCATGAACACAGAAATGGAAAGGTAAAGGACAACTAAGTCACAAAACATACAGAAACTTTTCCTATGAAGTCTGCTTGGACATCAACCCTCTTCTTGTAATATTTCTAGTGGGGTAAGATAGGTATGCTAGTCCTTACCGTGACTTCACACTCACTGGCAAACCTAGTAGCAACACCTGGGTCGTATGATCTAGTTCTTCCTAGAAGAACAGTAAGTGAAAGCCTCCCTCCTTTGGGTAACTTGTTAAGCATCTTCCTTATGTTTCCCCCTCACCACCAGAGCTTGACCATTATGCAGAACTATATCTTCAGAGTTCTACATTTCAGTGTCTTCGGAACAAGGTGCATGAAAGTCTTGAGACATCTGGTAGCCATCATCATCTATAGGAATACAATGTGCTGATTAAATGGATTATTGTAGAGCAAGCAGTCGGTTTAACGCATTACCATGTTGAGACCAGTCACTCAAGTCTTGGCACGGTACTTCATGACTAGGATTAGATTCCCCATATTCGGTAGCTGACTCATCGTATTGGGTAGCTGACCCCCGACCCTCAAATTGGGTACTAGAGTCCTCGCTGTTGGCATCTGAACACAAATGTTGGGTAGCCGACATAGCGCCTTGGGTGCCTAACCCATCGGTTTGGGACGGTGCACGATCGGTTCGGGGTGGTGTGGACAGTTGGGAGGTGGCTTATGGATTTGGAGAGGTGGAAAGTCACCTTTGGGGGGTGGCCGTGGGCAGAAGGGTGCGAACTTCAGGTTGGCTTTTGGAGGTGCCAGAGGACGGTAGGATGTGGGTTGGGGTTCCACACCTTGGGTACGTGGCTGCTGGCTTTGGGGAGGCGGTTGCTGGCTTTGGGGAGGTGGCTCCTAGCTTTGGGGGTGCATGCTGGCTTTGGGGAGGTGGATGCTGGCTTTGGGGAGGTGGCGGCCAGCATACCAGTGGGTCGGAGCGAGTGGGAAGCTCGCCTTGGGCAGTGTGCTGCTCATGTTGGACAGCTGCCAGCTCACCTTGGGCAGCTGGTTGCTTGCCTTGGGCTGCTGCCTTCTTGGCTTGGTAGGTGGTAGATTGACGACTGCTGGCCTCTCGCCTTGGTGGGTATCAGGAACTGCAGCTATAGCCACTTGGTCGGCATCAGGAACTGTAGCTTTGGCCACTTGGCCGGCATCAGGAGTTGCAGCTTTAGCCACTTGGCCGGCATCAGGAACTGCAGCTTTGGCCACTTGGTGAGCATCAGGAACTGAAGGTTTAGCTACTTGCCCAGCATCGGGAACTACAGATTTGGCCACAAGGTTGCCATCAAGAACTGCATCACCGGTCACTAGCAGGGGAAAATGAAGTGCAACTCTAGCCACCTCCAAGGCATTAGGAAGTGCAACTTTGGAAGTTTTCTTAGCATTAGAAAGTGCGGCTTTGGTCGTTTGCCAGGCATTAGGAAGTTCGGCTTTGGAAATCTTCTAGGTTGAACTCTGAGTTTCCTGTGAATGGGTCGCATGACTTGCCTCTTTTGTTGTACGCCATGTGGAACCTGTAGGTGGAAGTCCTACTTTTAGCGGATTCCCCTTGGACCTCGTGTCTCTCTCATTTTCTATGTCTGGAGATAGTACTGATGCCACGATGCGCTTGCGAGATGATCCACCACCAGGAGCCATCCTTCGCTTGGGAGTTATCTTCTTGAATTTTCTCTGCTTAAGCTACACATTTTACATGTAACTATCAATTATGGAAAATAAAGAGGAACAAAATATATGGCAAAAAGAGTAAGCAAACAATTCCACACAAGATGATTTGGCAGCACCTTAATTGTGGAGAAATCATGACAAGATGGTGAGCTAGCAGGTAAGGGGACTACCTGCAGCCCAGTCTCCTCGGTGACTAGTGTTTCATCACGTGATAGGTCACCTTCACTAATACCCCCCTCCGGATCATACCGAGGTCCAGAGGGATCACTGTTGCTCTTTTTAGGGGAGAATACAGTTAGGGATGCAACAACACTGGCTACAAACCTAATGCCAAGTCGTTGCATCCATGGACTCTTTCTCATGATGGTTTTCATCCAACTTTCTTCCATCGGTAGTATTTGTGTTTCTAACATGAATAAAGAATTCCAATTAATCTAGAAATATAAACTAGGAGCGATACCAACCTATGTTATATAGTATATAGTACTCATAATTTAACAGGTCACCATGAGCAATTTGAACAAAAAGATTGTAGGATGCCAAACTGATGCAACACACGGATAATGTAACATGGCCTAAGGCCTTCCTTTTTGCTACTTCTAGGGGGGTGAATACACTTGGCGATGCAACAACGTATGCTAAGAACCTAAGAGCATGTACAATGCAAGACGCTTAGAGAAGTGCTTAGCGAAATAAACCGGTTTTTGGTTAAGCAATGGTGCTTATTTATAACAGGATGATGTCTAAATTGGCCCCTCTCGAATACAAATAAGCACTATTTCTTATGAAAAAGCTTGGATTATTTTTCTAAGCAACACCCCAAGCACATTCCACTATACATTTGTGTTTCTAACGTGTATAGGGAACTCCAAATACGGCTCAATATATAACATATGGGGTAGAACAGTCCGCTATGACCAATTCATAATATGATCATAAGATATACGATGAAACAGCAAAACAAATGCAACATGGATTGCATGATACTCCTACTATGGGTAGCCTAGCTGGTATGATACACTAGTATTGTACACAGAATACTAGTGTGTACAAACTCCCCACAATGACCAACCTAAATGATGGTGTCTATGTTATAAGACCTATGACACTGCTCACTATGGAGACAATATTAAGACCAGTCATAGTGGGGAGTAATATAGCCTAGTAACATGCTATGTTACTCCCCACTATGACCAGACTTAGTATTATACACTTCAATAATAAGCATGGCAGGACGATTAAACATAAGCAGTACAAGCATCTACCGTGCAATTAAATAGGCAATTAAGTAAAATATAACCTATGGTGCTCATTGTCCTATATTAACCATCTTGTAAAATAGTAAACTATGAACTACTTATACGATGAACATAAGACATATCAGGAAGCAACCAAAGTAATGCAACAAATAGGATAATGCAACCTTTATCACATGCAACTGATCATAAGCCTAATAGTTTACAAGATGGACAATTCACCAATTGGTTCCAATAATAAGGAGGGCCTGAGAATTCAACATGAGCAGTATATGCATTTTATCTTGCCACTAAATAGGCAAGTAGGCAGAATATAACATATGTTGTTGATTGTCCAATAGTAATCATAAGTGTAAAACAGTCCACTGTGAACTATTTGTATTTATACTCTGACCATAAGACGTATTATGAAGCAGCCAAAATAATGTAACAAACAAGATAATGCAACCTTTATATGCAAAAAGAAATATAACCAAATAGCATAAAAGCAAGGTAAGTGTTTCCTTGCCTTCAGGCTATTGGACCTTTTTCTTACTGCTATTCCTGGCGGAATGCTTAAATCGTGGCATCAAGACTTGTTAGCGGACCTTGGTAGCAGACTATGTGGACGAGGTGCACGACGAGTAGGAAGACCTTGTCGATGGCGAGGTGGTAGACCTTGCCGACTAGGTGGACAGTGAGGTGCATAACGAGTAGGCATACCTTGTAGTCGAGGTGCATGTCGAGTAGGCGTACCTTGACCACGAGTGGGCATACCATGACGGCGATGTGCACGGATAGTGGGAGGACTTTGACCGTGAGGTGGCAGGCCTTGTCAATGAGGTGCACGGTGAGGTGGCATACCTTGTCCGAGGTGCACGTCGAGTGGCAGACCTTGACCGCGGGTGGGAAGACCTTGGCATCCAGGGAGCAGACCTTGACGGAGAGGTGCATGGCGAGTGGGGAGATCTTGACGGAGAGGTGCATGTAGAGGTGGAAGATCTTGTGGCTGAGGTTGACGGCGAGGTTGCAGACCTGCGATCTTCACAGTTGGCATGGCGTGGTGGAAAACCGCGAAGGTGACGACGGGCTAGGATTTGGGCTACGGTGACGACTAGCTATCTACTAGAGGGAAACACGGCAACATGGTGAGGAGGGGAATAGGGCGGCGAGGGGAGGAGGGAAGGATGGCGGCGAGTGGAGGAGGGACGGACGGTGGCAAGGGTGAGGGCGAGGCCAG
Source organism: Avena sativa (assembly GCA_916181665.1). Lineage (NCBI taxonomy): Eukaryota > Viridiplantae > Streptophyta > Magnoliopsida > Poales > Poaceae > Avena > Avena sativa. Next base: position 191,905,687 of record OV702287.1, read on the forward strand.
AGGCAGAGGACGACGAGGTGTGGAAAACTGGATCTCGTCCACATTCAGCGAGGGAGGGGATAAGGAGGGTTTCTTTTAGATTACCTAAATGCCCTCTGTGCGAATGACGTGTGGCGTTGTGCTGAAGGGCTGATCAGCCTATTCCAGGCACGAAATTTCTAGGCGCGAAATTTGACTCTTACACGCGAAATTTTAGCGGGTTGTGTTGGTCAAATCTTTTGATGGCGTATCCTGGCCGTTTATTGCATGATGAGTGTCTCAAATAAATTAATCATATAGGATACTAGTTAAAAAAGGTACCTTTTGAAGAAATTACCAATTACTGACCCAAAAAATAAGGAAAATCCATTATGCTGATTTTTGCCAAAATATTAGTATAGGTGAGATCCAAAGTGTGGTATGAAAATGATCTAGAGACCTTGCTTGTGTAGCGTTATTTGAGAAGGTAACACAAACAAGCCAAAATCTCTTTACGGGTGAACCGGATGGGAAAACATGTGGAATCATCAGGGATCAACATTGGCCAATGCATGTTGTTGCTACCTAAACCAACAAGAATAAGGGTAAAAGTATGGTCAGCCGTCATTGTGGCAGGTCGAAAGGGGGTAGGAAAGAAGCTTCAGCATTGCATGTTCCACCAGTGTGATAGAAGTCAATCACAGAATATACTAGAGAGTGATATCAATGTGGTTTTGGAAAAGAACAGAACATATGTGGTCATGTGGATCTCAATACTAGTGGATATGAATGTGGTTTAGGAAATTAAAAGAACACACATGCAATGACTACTCTAGCTAGGGGATATATCCATGTGTCAAACCATATGGTGTATAGAGACCAACACAAATGGAAAGCAGTTGCAAATTGCATATGTTGCACCAGTGTGACATAATTGCATCACAGAATCCACTTGAGAGTGTGTGTGTGGTCATGTAGATATCAATGTGAGTTTTTGGAAAAATAACACATGCAATGTGGTCACATGCGGATCAGTGACTCTAGTTGAGATATCAATGTGTGGTTTAGGAAAAGAACACATGCAATCACTCTAGGGGATCCTTTTGTCAAAGCATCATGGTCATAGAGACCAAAAACACATAGGAAAAGCAGCTCCACATTGCATGTTGCACTAGTGTGACATAAGTTGCATCACAAAATCCACTAGAGTATACATGTGTGGTCATGTGTAGATATATCAATGTGGTTTAGGAAAAGAACACATGCAATTAATGTGGTCATGTGGATCAATGACTCTAGTTGAGATATCAATGTGTGGTTTAGGAAAAGAACACATCCAATCACTCTAGGGGATCCATGTGTCAAAGCATTATGGTCATAGCTAGAGACCAAAAAGACATAGGAAAACCACCTTCCACATTGCATGTTGCACCAGTGTGATATAAGTTGCATCACAGAATCCACTAGAGTGTACATGTGTGGTCATGTGTAGATATATCAATGTGTGGTTTTCTAAAAGAACACACATGAAGTTAATGTGGTCACATGTGGATTGGATCTAGTGGAGATATCAATGTGTGGTTTAGGATAAGAACACATGCAATCACTCTAGGGGATCCACATGTGTCAAACCATCATGGTCATAGAGACCAAAACCACATAGGAAATCACCTTCCACATTGCATGTTAAGTTGCACCGTTGTGATAGAAGTTACATCATAGAATCCACTAGAGTGTACATGTGTGGTCATGTGTATATGTAGATAATGTGGTTTTGGAAAAGAACACATGCAATGTGGTCATGTGGATCAATGACTCTAGTGGAGATATGAATGTGTGGTTTAGGAAAAGAATGCATGCATCACTCTAGGGGATCCATGTGTCAAACCATCATGGTGATAGCTAGAGACCAAAAACACATAGGAAAAGCAACTTTCACATTGCATGTTGCACCAGTGTGACAGAAGTTGCATCACAGAATCCACTAGAGTGTACATGTGTCGTCATGTGTAGATATATTAGTGTGGTTTTGGAAAAGAACACGCACATGTGGATTAATGACTCTAGTGGAGCTATCAATGTCTATAGTTTAGGAAAAGAACGCATGCAATCACTCTAGGGAATCCACATGTGTTAAACCATCATGGTCATAGAGACCAAAAACACATAGCAGGAAAGCAGCTTTTCCACACATGGCATGTTGCACCAGTGTGACAGAAGTTGCATCACAAAATCGACTAGGGTGTGTGTGTGGTCATGTAGATATCAATCTGGTTTTGGAAAAGAATAGATGCAATGTGCGATGACTCTAGGGGATCGATGTGGCAAACCATGGTGTACAAAGACCAAAAACACATAGGAAAGCAGCTTCCACATTGCATGTTGCACCAGTGTGACAGAAGTTGCATCACACAATCCACTCGAGTGTGTGTGGTCATGTAGATATCAATGTGGTTTTTGAAAAGAACATATGCAACAATGTGGTCATGTGGATCACTCTAGTGGAGATATCAATGTGTGGTTTACGAAAAGAACACATGCAATCAATCTAGGGGATCCATGTGTCAAACCATCATGGTCATAGCTAAAGACCAAAAACACATATAGTAAAATCAGCTTCCACATTGCATGTTGCACCAGTGTGACAGAAGTTGCATCACAGAATCCAGTATAGTGGATATGTGTGGTCATGTGTACATACATCAATTTGGTTTTGGAAAAGAACACACACATATGCAATGTGGTCATGTGGATGAATGACTCTAGTGGAGATATCAATGTGTGGTTTAGGAAAAGAACACATGCAATCACTCTAGGGGATCCATGTGTGAAACCATCATGGTTATAGCTAGAGACCAAAAACACATATATAGGAACGAAGCTTCCACATTGCATGTTGCACCAGTACTGTGATAGAAGTTTCATCACAGAATCCACTGGAGTGTACATGGTCATGTAGATATATATCAATATGGTTCTGGAAAAGAACACATGCAATGTGCAATGGTTCTAGGGGATCCATGTGGCAAACCATGGTGTACAAAGACCAAAAACACACAGGAAAACAGCTTCCACATTGCATGTTGCACCAGTGTGTGATAGAAGTTGCATCACAGAATCCACACTATAGTGTACATGTGTGGTCATGTGTATATGTAGATATAACAATGTGGTTTTGGAAAAGAACACATGCAACAATGTGGTCATGTGGATTACTCTAGTGGAGATATCAATGTGTGGTTTAGGAAAAGAACACATGCAGTCAATCTATGTGTCAAACCATAATGGTCATAGACACAAAAACACACAGGAAATCAGCTTTCCACATTGCATGTTGCACAAGTACTATGACAGAACTTGCATCACAGAATGCAGTAGTGTGTGTGTGGTCTATGTAGATATCAATGTGGTTCTGGAAAATAACACATGCAATGTCCAATGACTCTATGGGATCCATGTGGAAAACCATGGCGTATAAAGACCAAAAACACATAGGGAAAGCAGCTTCCACATTGCATGTTGCACAAGTGTGACAGAAGTTGCTACATCACAGAATCCACTTGAGTGTGTGTGGTCATGTAGATATATTGTGGTTTTGGAAAAGAACACATGCAACAATGTGGTCATGTGGATCACTCTAGTGGAGATATCAATGTGTGGTTTAGGAAAAGAACACATACAATCACTCTAGGGGATCCATGTGTCAAACCATCATGGTCCTAGAGACCAAAAACACATAGGAAAGCAGCTTTCCACATTGCATGTTGCACCAGTACTGTGATAGAAGCTGCATCATAGAATCCACTGGAGTGTGTTTGGTCATGTAGATATTAATGTGGTTTTGGAAAAGAACACATGCAACAATGTGGTCATGTGGATCACCTCAGTGGAGATATCAATGTGTGGTCTAGGAAAAGAACACATGCAATCACTCTAGGGGATCCATGTGTCAAGCCATAGAGGTCATAGAGACAAAAAAACACATAGGAAAGCAGCTTTCCACATCACATGTTGCACCAGTACTATGACAGAAGTTGCATCACAGAATCCACTAGTGTGTGTGGTCTATGTAGATATCAATGTGGTTTTGGAAAAGAACACATGCAATGTACAATGACTCTAGGGGATCCATGTGGCAAACCATGGTGTACAAATACCAGAAACACATAGGTAAAGTCGCTTCCACATTGCATTTTTCACCAGTGTGATAGAAGTTGTAGTATCACAGAATCCACTTGAGTGTGTGTGGTCATGTAGATATCAATGTGGTTTTGGATAAGAACACATGCAACAATGTGGTCATGTGGATCAATCTAGTGGAAATATCAATGTGTGATTGAGGAAAAGAACACATGCAATCACTCTAGGGGATCCATGTGTCAAACCATCATGGTCATACAGACCAAAAACACATAGGAAAGCAGCTTCACATTGCATGTTGCACCAGTAATGTGACAGAAGTTACATCACAGAATCCATTGGAGTGTGTGTGGTCTATGTAGATATCAGTGTGATTTTGGAAAACCACACATTCAATGTGCAGTGACTCTAGGGGATCCATGTGGAGAACCATGGTGTACAAAAAGGCGAAAAACACATAGGAAAGCAGCTTCCACAAATTGCATGTTGCACCTGTGTGACCGAAGTGTTGCATCACAGAATCCACTAGAGTGTGTGTGGTGGTCTGTCTATGTGGTTTTGGAAAAGAACAGATCCAATGTGCAATGACTCTAGGGGATCCATGTGGAAAACCATGGTGTGCAAAGACCAAAAACACGTAGGAAATCAGCTTCAACAATGCATGTTGCACTAGTGTGACTGAAGTTGCTGCATCGATCATAGAATCCACTAAAGTGTGTGTGGTCATGTAGATATCAATGTGGTTTTGAAAAGAACACATGCAGCAATGTTGTCATGTGGATCACTCTAGTGGAGATATCCGTGTGTGGTTTAGGAAAAGAACACATGCAATCACTCTAGGGGATCCATGTGTCAAACCATCATGGTCATAGAGACCAAAAACACATAGGAATGCAGCTTCACATTGCATGTTTCACCAGTAATGTGGCAGAAGTTGCATCACAAAATCTATGGGAGTGTGTGTGGTGTATGTAGATATCAATGTGATATTGGAAAATAACACATACAATGTTCAATGACTCTAGGGGATCCATGTGGCAAACCATGGTGTACAAGAAGACCAAAAACACATAGGAAAGCAGCTTCCACAAATTGCATGTTGCAACAGTGTGACAGAAGTGTTGCATCACAGAATCCACTTGAGTGTGTGAGGTGGCCTGTGTATGTGATTTTGGAAAAGAACACATCCAATGTGCAATGACTCTAGGGGATCCATGTGGTAAACCATGGTGTGCAAAGACCAAAAACACATAGGAAAGTAGCTTCAACATTGCATGTTGCACTAGTGTGACAGAAGTTGCTGCATCGATCATAGAATCCACTAAGAGTTTGTGTGGTCATGTAGATATCAATGTGGTTTTGAAAAGAACACATACAACAATGTTGTCAGGTGGATCACTCTAGTGGAGATATAAATGTGTGGTTTAGGAAAAGAACACATGCAATCACTCTAGGGGATCCATATGCCAAACCATCATGGTCATAGAGACCAAAAAACACATAGGAATGCAGCTTCACATTGCATGTTTCACCAGTAATGTGACATAAGTTGCATCACAAAATCCATCGGAGTGTGTGTGGTCCATGTAGATATCAATGTGATTTTGGAAAATAACACATACAATGTTCAATGACTCTAGGGGATCCATTTGGCAAACCATGGTGTACAAAAAGACCAAAAACACATAGGAAATAAGCTTCCACAAATTTCATGTTGCAACAGTGTGACAGAAGTGTTGCATCACAGAATCCACTTAAGTGTGTGTGGTGGTCTGTGTATGTGATTTTGCAAAAGAACACATGTAATGTGCAATGACTCTAGGGGATCCATGTGGCAAACCATGGTGTACAAAGACATAAAGCATAGGAAAGCAGCTTCCACATTGCATGTTGCACTGGTGTGACAGAAGTTGATGCATTGATCACAGAATCCAATCGAGTGTGTGTGTGGTCATGTAGATATCAATGTGGTTTTGGAAAAGAACACATGCCACAATGTGGTCATGTGGATCACTCTAGTGGATATATATCAATGTGTTGTTTAGGAAAAGAACACATGCAATCACTCTAGGGGATCCATGTGTCAAATAATCATGGTAATAGAGACCAAAAACACATAGGAAAGCAGCTTTCCACATTGCATGTTGCACTAGTACTATGACGGAAGTTGCATCACAGAATCCACTGGAGTGTGTGTGGTCATGTAGATATCAATGTGGTTTTGGAAAAGAACACAGACAACAATGTGGTCATGTGGATCACTCTAGTGGAGATATGAATGTGTTGTTTAGGAAAAGAACACATGTAATCACTCTAGGGGATCCATGTGTCAAACCATCATGGTCATAGATACCAAAAACACATAGGAAAGTAGCTTTCCACATTACATGTTACACCAGTACTGTGATAGAAGTTGCATCATAGAATACACTAGTGTGTGTGTGTGGTCTATGTAGATATCAATGTGGTTTTGGAAAAGAACACATGCAATGTGCAATGACTCTAGGGAATCCATGTGGCAAACCATGGTGTAAAAAGACCAAAAACACATCAGAAAAGCAGCTTCCACATTGCATGTTGCACCAGTGTGGTAGAAGTTCCTGCATCATAGAATCCACTTGAGTGTGTGTGGTCATGTAGATATCAATATGGTTTTGAATAAGAACACATGGAACAATGTGGTCATGTGGATAAATCTAGTGGAGATATCAATGTGTGGTTTAGGAAAATGACACATGCAATAACTCTAGGGGATCCATGTGTGAAACCATCATGGTCATAGAGACCTAAAACACATAGGAAAGCAGCTTCACATTCCATGTTGCACCAGTAATGTGACAGAAGATGCATCACAGAGTCCATTGGAGTGTGTGTGGTCTATGTAGATATCAATGTGATTTCATAAAAGAACACATATAATGTGCAATGACTCTAGGGGATCCATGTGGCAAACCATGGTGTATGATACGTCCATTTTGCATCACTATTCTATGTCTTAATTCACTATTATTCATTGATATATTTCGTATTGAGAGGTGATACTTATGTTATTTCATCTATTTTTGCATGGTTGATGACTGTTGGAGCATGGACCGCTGCAATCAGGATTCTGATGGAAAAGGTGTTGTTTGGAGGCAACATTCGCGAAGATCAGAAAATCCAGGAAAATATATGGAAAATCCTATTTTTCCAGAAGACTAAGGATTCCAGAAGATGGAGTGGAGGTGGGCCACAGGGGGCCCACACCACCCCATGGCGCGGGCAGGCCTAGGCCGCGCCTAGAGGTGGTGTGGCCACCCTGGCCGACTCCAGCCTCTCCCCTCTGGCGTATATCAACCTCCCGAAACCCTAAGACTCGGGGAGCGACCACACAAAGATTTCGCCGCCTCTGCGGGGCGGAAAACACCGTGAGAGAAAGATCTCTCCGGCAGACAGATTTCTGCCAGGGGCATTCCTTCCCGAAGAGGGGAGATCGTCGCCATCAACACCACCATCAAGCTGGAATTCATCGGGATCATCATCATCATCATCATCATCACCATCAACACCCTCATCGCCATATCTATATTGCTGTAACAATTGCGTTGAATCTTGCTATAGTTCATAGGGGAAACTTTCCCGGTGTTCATTACTCTTTGTAGTTGATGCTATTGAGTGAACCATTGAATTATTGTTGATGTTCAGATTGTTATACATCATTATTCCATCTCTGATCATCCATATGATGTCTTGTGATTAGTTCATTTTGTTCTTGAGGACATGGGAGAAGTCTTGTTGTTAGTAGTCGAGTTGTGTTGAGAAAGATTCAATAGATTGTTATTTAAGTTGTGGTGTACTTCTTCTAGTAGTGTCATGTCAACATCGACTACATGACACTTCACCTATATGGGCCTAGGGGAATGCATTGTGTATTTGGCTACTAATCGTAGGGGTTGTCGGAGTGACAGAAACCTAAACCTCCGTTAGGAAACCATTCCACAAGGGACGTAAGGGTCTTAGAGTTTAAAGCTGTGGTTAGGTTTCTACCTTAATTACTTTCTTGTACTTACGGATGTTTGCAAGGGGTATAATCACAAGTATGTATTAGTCTTGGATGGGGTAGTACATTAGCACAGGTTCACCCAAACAACACTTAGCAAGCTTAAGAAGATTAATCAACTATATGAAGCGAAAGCACTTGACAGTATTCTCATGTGTCCTCGAGAACGTTTGGTCATCTATAGAAATACAACCGGCTTGTCCTTTGCTGCATAAAGGATTGGGCCACTTGCTGCATTTATTCCTACTGCCTTTTAGTTACTCGTACTTTGTTTACTTGCTTTATTGAAAACCCCTAAAAATCCGTTTGCTAAGTATTTGCAGAGAATTCCTGATCCATACCACTAGCCAGCACCTTCTGCTCCTCGTTGGGTTCGAAACTCTTACTTATCGAAAATACTGCGATACACCCCCTATACTTGTGGGTCATCAAGACTATTTTCTGGCGCCGTTGCCGGGGAGTGAAGCGCTATTGGAGAGTGGAACTGGTAAAGGAAACTTCTATTGTGAGTATTGTTTACTTCTGCTAGTTGCTTTATTTTCGTTATGGATATTTCGCTGAGTTTGTTATTTGGTAATGCTACTACCACTGCTAAGGTAGTAGATAAGCCACCACCTGCTGAGAAAGATGTTTTCAAAATACCTACAAGAATTATTGATCGTGTTATGGATAACTATTATGTTGACGATGGAACTGTCCATCCCGGTGATCATTTACTCTTTATACACGAATTATGCGGGTTGTTCAAGTGTGCAGGTATTACTACAGATCAAGTTAAGAAGAATTTATTCTCATTATCACTGAAAGGAAGAGATGAGGAATGGTATAAACTGCTGAAGAATGGTCAAGCTCTGTAATGGGAGGAAATAGTTCCTCTCTTTTATTCAAAGTTTTATCCTCCTAGTGAGATTCATAAAGATCGGAATCAAATATACAACTTTTGGCCTCTTGATGGAGAGAGTAAAGCTCAAGCTTGGGGGAGATTGAAGTTACTAATGCTCAAATGTCCCATTCATGAGCTCCCCAACAATATTATTATCAACAACTTTTATGCAAGGCTCCCTCTACATGATAAAGATTTATTGGATGCTTCTTACGCTGGATCATTCACTCGCATGGAAGAAGAAGCTAAATGGGATCTTCTGGACCATATTCAAGACAATGCTAAAGCTTGGGAGAATGACAAAGGTAGAAAGTCAGGTATAAATTATGATTATGAATGCATTGAATCTTTTATGGGAACTGGTGACTTTCAACATATTAGTAATATTTATGGTCATGATTTGCAAGTTATTATGAATTGCTTTAGAGCTTTTGCTTCCTATATCGAAATTCCAAAAAGGGATTGGAACAAGTACCATGCACCTTACAAAGATATTGTTGACTATGCTCCTATTGGAAGTGCTGAGTATTGCATTATTGACCCCATCTTACCCAAACCTTATATCAAGAAGATTCCCTTCCCCGAAAAGGTAAAGGATCATCCAATGATAACTAATGTAATCACCAAAACTGAAAACTGTAAAACCTAATGAACAAATAAACATTGAACCTGTGGTAGCAATTGTGAAAGACCTTGTCACTAAAAGCGTAGAAGATGGGCACATAGTCTTTTGTGAGGATGCTTCTAATATTGTTTCACATCCCAATAGGACTAAAAAGGCTAGTGTTCCTGTGCTTTCTGTTAGAATTGGTGATCATTGCTATTATGGTTTATGTGATATTGGTGCAAGTTCTAGTGCTATTCCTTATGAGCTTTACAGAGAAATTATGCATGAGATCAGTCCTTGCGAGTTGGAAGAGATTGATGTGGTTATTCACCTTGCTAATAGAGAGACCATCTCCCCAATTGGTATTGTACGAGACGTGGAAGTCCTTTGTGGAAAGATTAAGTACCCCGCTGATTTTCTAGTACTTGGTTTGGCTGCTAGTAAAACCTACCCTATCATTTTTGGTAGACCTTTCTTGAGTACTTGTGGAGCTATTACTGATTGCAAGAGGGAGAAAATATTGACTAAGTTTGATGGGGAATCTTATGAGTTTAATTTTTTGAAATTTACTAAAGAACCTTGCGAAAAGGAAACCCATAATGAGGATTTTAGGGTTGAATAACTTGCTTCTGTTTCTCTTGCTCGTAACAATGCTTTGCAACAATTTATGGAAGATCATGAAAGTGAAATCTTCATGGAAGAAAGGAATGAGATTAACAGGATCCTCCGTGATCAACCTAAGATGCTTAAGCACGAATTGCCTGTGGAAGACTTGGGTACCACGATGCCACCTAAAAAGGATACGGTTTTCGATCTAAAACCTCTCCCTGATGATCTTAAATATGCTTTTATTGATGATAAAAAGATATATCATGTTAATATTAGCGCTAAACTTTCAGGGGAGGAAGAAGAAAGATTATTGGAGGTTTTGAGGAAACACCGAGGAGCTATGGGCTATACTCTAGATGATTTGAAAGGGATTTCACCTACTATATGTCAGCATTCTATCAACATAGAACCAGGTGCGAAGCTAGTAGTTGAGCACCAACGATGTTTAAATCCTAAGATGAAGGAAGTGGTAAGGAATGAGGTATTGAAACTCCTTGATGCTGGTATTATTTACCCTATTGCTGATAGTGAATGGGTTAGTCCTGTTCATTGTGTTCCTAAAAAGGGAGGTATTACCATTGTCCCTAATGATAATGATGAGCTTATTCCTCAAAGAATAGTGGTAGGCTATAGGATGTGCATTGATTTTAGGAAAGTCAATAAAGTTACTAAGAAAGATCACTACCCGCTTCCTTTTTTTGATCAAATGTTGGAAAGGTTGTCTAAAAAGACCCATTTTTATTTTCTTGATGGTTATTCTGGTTTCTCTCAAATTGCTGTTAAACATCAAGGTCAAGAAAAACTACTTTTACTTGCCCTTATGGAACTTATGCTTATAGACGTATGCCTTTTGGTTTATGTAATGCTCCTACTACTTTCCAAAGGTGCATGTCTGCTATCTTTCATGGCTTTTGTGAGGAAATTGTAGAAGTGTTCATGGATGACTTTTCTGTCTATGGAACTTCTTTTGATAATTGTCTGCACAACCTTGATAAAGTTTTGCAGAGATGTGAAGAAACTAATCTTGTTCTTAATTGGGAGAAATGCCACTTCATGGTTAATGAAGGGATTGTTCTTGGGCATAATGTTTCTGAAAGAGGCATAGAAGTTGATAGAGCTAAGGTTGAGGCAATTGAGAAGATGCCATGCCCAAGAGACATCAAAGGTATTTGTAGTATCCTTGGTCATGCTGGTTTCTATAGAAGGTTTATTAAAGACTTTTCTAGGATATCAAAACCCCTTACTAATCTTCTCCAAAAAGATGTACCCTTCGTTTTTGATGATGATTGTAAGGAAGCTTTTGAAACTCTTAAGAAGGCTTTAACTATAACCCCTATTGTTCAACCACATGATTGGAGTCTACCCTTTTAAATAATGTGTGATGCTAGTGATTTTGCTGTAGGTGCTGTCCTTGGGCAACGTATTGATAAAAAGCTAAACGTTATCCATTATGCTAGTAAGACTCTAGACGCTGCTCAAAGGAATTATGCTACTACTGAAAAGGAATTTCTAGCTATTGTTTTTGCTTATGATAAGTTTAGGCCCTATATTGTGGACTCAAAAGTAACCATTCATACTGATCATGCTGCTATTAAATATCTTATGACGAAGAAGGACGCTAAGCCTAGGCTTATTAGATGGGTACTGCTTTTACAAGAGTTTGATCTACGTATAGTAGATAGAAAGGGTGCTGAAAATCCTGTAGCTGATAATTTATCTCGTTTGGAAAACATCTCTTTTAACCCTATGCCTGTTAATGATAGTTTCCCGAATGAACAGTTAGCTGCAGTGGGGGTGAGCTCGCGAGGAAGCCCTTGGTATGCTGATTATGCTAACTTTATTGTCTCCAAGTATTTGCCTCCAACTTTTACAGCTCAGCAAAGAAGAAAGTTCTTCTATGATCTGAGACATTATTTTTGGGATGACCCACACTTATACAAAGAAGGAGTTGATGGTATTATGCGAAGATGTGTTCCAGAATATGAACAAAAAGAGATATTGCATAAATGCCATGGTAGTGCCTATGGAGGACATCATGTAGGAGATAGAACTACACAAAAGGTACTACAATCAGGTTTCTACTGGCCTACCCTTTTTAAAGATGCAAGAAAATTTGTTTTATCTTGTGATGAATGTCAGCGTGTTGGTAATATTTCTAGACGCAATGAAATGCCTATGAACTACTCTCTAGTTATTGAACCTTTTGACTGTTGGGGATTTGACTTTATGGGTCCTTTCCCTCCTTCAAAAGGCTACACTCATATTCTTGTTGCCGTAGATTATGTTACTAAGTGGGTAGAAGCCATTCCTACAAAAAGTGCTGACGGGGAAACCTCTCTAAAAATGCTTAAAGATGTTATCTTTCCTAGGTTTGGACTGCCTAGGTATCTCATGACTGATGGGGGTTCTCATTTCATTCATGGCGGTTTTAGGAAGACCCTCGCTAAATATGATGTTAATCATAGAATTGCTTCAGCTTATCACCCCCAAACTAGCGGGCAAGTAGAGTTATCAAATAGAGAAATTAAATCTATCTTGCAAAAGACTGTTAACAGGTCTAGAAAAAACTAGGCTAAGAAGTTGAATGATGCTTTATGGGCTTATAGAACTGCTTATAAAAATCCTATGGGAATGTCTCCTTATAAAATGGTTTATGGGAAAGCTTGCCACCTACCCTTAGAGTTAGAACACAAAGCTTATTGGGCAGTGAAAGAACTAAATAGAGATTGTAAGCTCGTTGGTGAGAAAAGATTATTTGACTTAAGTTCTTTAGATGAATGGAGGAGTGAAGCCGATGAGAATGCTAGGCTCTTTAAGGAAAAAGTTAAAAGATGGCATGACAAGCGAATACTTAAGAGAGAATTTCATGTTGGTGAGAAAGTTCTATTGTATAGGTCTCGTCTCATATTTTTTGCAGGTAAGCTACTATCAAAATGGGAAGGACCTTTCATCATTGAAGAAGTATACCGTTCAGGAGCAATAAAAATTTCTTCTCTAAAAGATAATACTACACAAGTAGTGAATGGACAGCGACTGAAACACTATATTGCTGGAGATTCTTACAATGAAGATGTTGATGCCTTTCAAGTTATAACTCCATTGAAATTCATTGAGGACCAAATTCAGAGACCTGTAGAGTCCGTTTCCAACTAGGTAATAGTTCTTGTAAGAAAAGTTCCGCAAAAATACAATCCAACTATATTTTTGCAGTTTTCAGTCAATAAGGAATGTTTCAAAGCGAAAAAGGGACGGAACCGGAGCCGGGGTGGCCCACACCACCCCATGGTGCGGGCCCACCCCTGGCCACGCCACCAGGTGGTGAGGCTACCCAGGACTCCGCCTCCGACTCGTTTTCTCCCAGTACCTTCCTTTTGATGTGAAACTTCGTAATATATAATCCCCCGGATCTTCCGAGGTTCGTATATCGTGTTTTCGTCGCACTTTTGTTTCGATCTGTTTCTGCCAGGTAAAAATCCCAGATTTGGAGCCACAATGTCTTCCTATGGATCATCCAAGGGAGATTCCTTGGAAGATATCATCAACCCATACATGAGAGAATTGAAGATTCATCCCAAGGAGTTATTCCTCTAAGGTGGGGAGGTTCGGATTAAAGAGGTTCAAGGCCCTAAAGGTGAAGGAAGTCTGGAGGACAGGATGGAAGCGTTGGAACAAGAAGTCTTTAGGTACAAGAAGATGGCGGAGCACAAAGTGGATATCATCCGTAAGATTTGTTCTGAACTCATCACCGAGCACCACAAGGAGACTCCTGAACTCAAAGATGAAGTCCTCTCACTCCGCCAAACAACCAACGAACTGCAAGCACAGTTCTATGACATTCAAAATCAAAACTGTGAGTATGAGGCTAGATTTAAACTCATAAGTGCTGCTGCATGTTTCAGGATGTTGGAAATCACGATGTCCTTTGTTGATGGGAAGTCTTTACCTTGGAAGACGGATGAAGATGATAGGACACCACCACCACCTAAGGAGTAATTCGTCATCAGGTTTGGCATCCCCTTGGTTTGTTCCAAGCTTGGCGGAGTGCCGCAGTATCATATCACTATCTTCTATCTTTTTACCTTATTAGTAGAGTCATATCATGAATAAAGGAGTTATTTTGTAGTATGGTTTGCATTATGGAAGTGTCCCCTCTCTCGTTTGATGTGTATCCCTTGGTGTGAGTTGTCGTGATGGATTATTAATGAGAAGTTCTATCATTCACTCTTTTGCCTAGCTTATATTAGTTTTGAATTCGTGGTTATATGATTGATCTTGTTGTTAGTATTGGTATCACTTTGGGATCAGTGAGTTAATTTAGTTGGTTTTGGCAAACCTGGCTCGGTTAGAAGCAACACCTTTTTGAGAGTTGAAAAGAAAAAGATAGAAGTACTCTAAAGAAAAATAATTTCATCATCTTTCTTTCTTGATTTGCTCATAAGTCTAGTATTCTCTAGTTAAGATCGTTTGTGCTTCCAAGGAAGATTGCATGTTTGTCTTTATTACTTGTATGTTTGTTTGTTTCCTTCAACTCTTGTACTTGCTACCCAGCCTTGCTAGCGAAAAACCTGTACTAAGAGGGTATTCTTCTCGTGCATCCACCTCCTTTAAACCAAAACCTTTGCCATTTGTGTCCACCATACCTACCTATTAGCATTATTGCTATTCCAAGTAAATTCTTGTTTTATCTACCTCCCAAATTAAACTTGTTATGTGAAAATTAGTGATTAAAGCTCTCACGAACTTGATGGCACACTTTACTTTCTTGCAATTAATAAACTTGAACCATTGTGCTCACCTATGTTGCGTATATGCTTGCGCTTTGTAAGTTGCGAATTAGCAGAACCATGCTGTCATGGGGAACGCTTTCAACATTGCACTGGTACTTAGTACCAAGTTGATATCATGTTCTTTTGTCTATGGATGTCGTCGGTGTGAAATGAAAGGGGAGCTTGTACGTCCATGGATTTTTGCATGTGTGTTAGAGAAACGCCTGGGCCGCTGGTCTAATCCATGCTGACATGGTGGAAACCTGCAGCGCAACCATAACGAGTATCTATGAAGCATTCTTCTTATAAAAAAAGAGTTCGATATCGAGAAAAAAAAAGAGAAAAGAAAAAGAATAGATATTATGAAAAGAGGAAAGAGAGAAAAAAGCACCATATTCCCATGGTAAATAAGAAGATTGCTGACATGCTTGTTGTCTGCTTGCCTTGTCATTTTGATATGGGGATTCTTCTGTATCATCGGGCAAGGGGTACCCCGTTGGCGGTTCTCAATGATACACATATGCTTACCATGACAAGAACTTACCGATGACTAAACTTGAGTAGCATGAGGAGCGGCCCTCGTATTCAAGGGACATGAGATTCTCAACTTACAACTTGTCAATGCATATCCTCATTTTTTATCACTTTAACCTTAATCACCTAAAGATGCCTATGATAGGGGCAATGAGAGCTGAAAGCTAGTAAGTATCATAATTTTTGGGAGCTCTTTATGAGACTTGCAATCCCTGCTTCCCTCTTTGAAGGGCCTTTCTTTTACTTTGTAGTTGAGTCAGTAAACCTACTCCCTTCTATCTCAGCAAGTATTTTGAGTTGTTGTGTTTCATTCATTCATATGATGATTTATTCAATCATGTTTCTTATGTTCCTTGTTTTGCACATTGCTCTTATCCTGATGTTTACTACTTTGAAAGCTATCTTTGAAAAACCAGCTATTTGTGAACTCCAGGAATTTATCAACTATTCTTCGACCAAGAGCTAAGTTTGCCATTACCAATTATGATTCACTTTATGTATCTTTATTGTGTTTTCTTTACTCATTACAAGATGAGTTATATAATAGTGAGTTGTCTTCTACTATGATCTATGTATTTGATGAATGTGATGTTTTTTGTCCGTATTCTTTTATCGACTCTTCACTCCATAAACCTGAGGTCATGTTTATTGAGCTCAGTTTCGCTTGGGACAAGCGAAGTCTAAGATTGGGGGGAGTTGATACGTCCATTTTGCATCACTATTCTATGTCTTAATTCACTATTATTCATTGATATATTTCGTATTGAGAGGTGATACTTATGTTATTTCATCTATTTTTGCGTGGTTGATGAATTTTGGAGCATGGACCGCTCCAGTCAGGATTCTGATGGAAAAGGTGTTGTTTGGAGGCAAAATTCGCGAAGATCAGAAAAACCGGGAAAATATATGGAAAATCCTATTTTTTAGAAGACTAAGGATGCCAGAAGATGGAGTGGAGGTGGGCCACAGGGGGCCCACACCACCCCATGGCGCGGGCAGGCCTAAGCCGCGCCTGGAGGTGGTGTGGCCACCCTGGCCCACTCTAGCCTCTCCCCTCTGGCGTATATCAACCTCCCGAAACCCTAAGACTCGGGGAGCGACCACAGAAAGATTCTGCCGCCTCTGCGGGGCGGAAAACACCGAGAGAGAAAGATCTCTCCGACAGACAGATTTCTGTCGGGGGAATTCCTTCCCGAAGAGGGGAGATCGTTGCCATCAACACCACCATCAAGCTGGACTTCACTGGGATCATCATCATCATCACCATCATCACCATCATCACCATCAGCACCCTCATCACCATCTCTATATTTCTGTAACAATTGCGTTGAATCTTGCTATAGTTCATAGGGGAAACTTTCCTGATGTTGATTACTCTTTGTAGTTGATGCTATTGAGTGAACCATTGAATTATTGTTCATGTTCAGATTGTTATACATCATTATTCCATCTCTAATCATGATCCATATGATGTCTTGTGAGTAGTGCATTTTGGTCTTGAGGACATGGGAGAAGTCTTGTTGTTAGTAGTGGAGTTGTGTTGAGAAAGATTCAATAGATTGTTATTTAAGTTGTGGTGTACTTCTTCTAGTGGTGTCATGTGAACATCGACTACATGACACTTCACCTATATGGGCCTAGGGGAATGCATTGCGTATTTGGCTACTAATCGTAGGGGTTGCCGGAGTGATAGAAACCTGAACCCCGTTAGGAAACCATTGCACAAGGGACGTAAGGGACTTAGTGTTTAGAGCTGTGGTTAGGTTTCTACCTTAATTACTTTCTGTTACTTACGGATGTTTGCAAGGGGTATAATCACAAGTATGTATTAGTCTTGGATGGGGCGGTACATTAGCACAGGTTCACCCACACAGCACTTAGCAAGCTAAAGAAGATTAATCAACTATATGAAGCGAAAGCACTTGACAGTCTTCCCATGTGTCCTCGAGAACGTTTGGTCATCTATAGAAATACAACTGTCTTGTCCTTTGCTGCATAAAGGATTGGGCCACTTGCTGCATTTATTCCTACCGCCTTTTATTTACTCGTACTTTGTTTACTTGCTTTATCGAAAACCCCTAAAAATCTGTTTGCTAAGTATTTGCAGAGAATTCCTGATCCATACCACTAGCCAACACCTTCTGCTCCTCGTTGGGTTTGACACTCTTACTTATCGAAAATACTATGATACACCCCCTATACTTGTGGGTCATCAGTGTACAAAAAGATAAAAGACACATAGGAAAGCAGCTTCCACAAATTGCATGTTGCAGCACTATGACAAAAGTGTTGCATCATAGAATCCACTGGAGTATGTGTGGTGCTTTGTGTATGTGGTTTTGGAAAAGAGCACATGCAATGTGCAATGACTCTAGGGGATCCATGTGGCAAACCATGGTGTATAAAGACCGAAAACACATAGGAAAGCAGCTTCCACATTGCATGTTGCACCAGTACTGTGATAGAAGTTGCATCACAGAATCCACTGGAGTGTACATGTGTGGACATGTAGATATATGTCAATGTGGTTTTGGATAAGAACACATGCAATGTGGTCATGTGGATCACTGACACTATAGTGGAGATATCAATATGTGTGCTTTAGGAAAAGACCAAAAACACATAGGAAAGCTTTTTGTTCCATGGGCATGAATGCATGATGCATGCATGGAGTATCTAGAGTAAAAAATGATTTACTGAAAAATTAGTTGAAATCGAGTGGGTTTTGCATTTTCTATTGACATGCCTAAAAATGATTCACTGCAAAAGAAATCGAGCTTTGTACACCATTTCCCACTCGTGTGTTTTGCATTGACACGTGCGTTGTACACGTTTCCCACCCCGCGTGCGCTCCCATCGCCCAACTGCCCCATCTCTCCCAGTCATTTAAAATACATCAGCCACACAGTTTCCCCCAGTTCTCCACACACTCCATCCCACTCTAGCTTCCCTTTGCACACCAAAGAACAGAAGGAACCCTAGAAACAAGTAGATCGCTTTCGTGAAGATGAATAGATCAAGGTCGGTGGTCACCGAGGACACCAAGTTCGTCATCGTCAAGGAGGCAGCCAATGCCATCGTTGAGAAGGAAGCAGATAACAAGGTCGAAGAGGAAACAGTTGCAGATCCGGTGGTGCAAGTAGACTATGATTACTACGACGACAGAAAGGATGAAGATCCTACATATTTGTTCGCATTCGAGCAAGAATCCAGCAACGGAGAACCGGAGGTAATTAGATCTGAACTTTGAATGGGGTTTTCTGATTTTACTCTTCATATTTTAATTTATATGGTTTTCAGATCTTGTAGAGTTTGATTAATTAATTTGTTCTGCGCCTAGTAGTTCTATGCTCAACTTTTGTTGGTCGTTTTGATCCGCCCCTAGTCATTCTAGTCGCACATTTTCTAGTTTGATTTGATCTGCCCTAGTAGTTCTAGGCGCCTAGTAGTTCTATGCTCATTTTTTGTTGGTCGTTTTGATTGATATTTTCTAGTGATATAATTTCATGTGCAGTTTAGATCTCTTATCTAGTTTGTGTTCATATTGTCCAATGTATAGTTTGATTTGTATGATAAAATTCACATATATAGTAATCATATGAGCTCCTGATTATATTAACAGAAATTTAATATTCCGTAACTGAAAGCCAATGTATAATTTATTGAAACATTGTTAAAATTAACTTAACAAACTATTTAGTATGTTCATCTCTGTTATAGTAAGTTTGTATGTATATGTACAGATGCATTAAAATGCAGATAAATGTCCATCTCTGTTATATTTAGGGAATGATATGTCCAAAACGTATCCACTTTCCCGAACACTTTTGCTATTGTTTCTTCTCTAAACTTGTGTGATTTGGACGCAACTAACACGGACTGACGCTATTTTCAGCAGAATTGCCTTGGTGTCTAGTTTTTGTGCAGAAAATCAACTATCAGGAAAAATCCCGGAAAATATGCCAAAAATCCTATTTCACCAGAAGACTCCCGGAGCTAGAATACGAGACGGAGGGCGCTAGGCCTAGGCCACACCACCTGGCCGCGCGGGCTAGCCCAGGCCGCGCCAGGGGGTGGTCTGGCCGCCCCAGACACCCCCTCGGTCTCCCTCTTCGCCTATAAGAAGCCTTCTGACCTAAAAACTTTGGGGGTTCGATGTTTTTCCAGAAGGAGTTCCGCTCCGCCGCCACCACCAGATTCCATGAAACAGCACCAGAAACTCCGTTCTGGCACCCTGCCGAGACGGGGAATTGGAGGAGATCATCGCCATCATCATAACCATCGCTTCTCCATCAACCATCCATGTTTCCCCCATCTATGAGTGAGTAATCCCCCGTTGTAGGCTATGGGGATGGTAGGGATTGGATGAGATCGTTCATGTAATGGCATCAGATTGTTAGGGCATGGTGCCTAGTATCTTCTATTAGTGCTTTATGACTTTGTTGCGACTTGTTATGCTTAATGCTTCTCACTAGGGCCCGAGTGCCGTGATTTCAGATCTGAACATGTTATTGATTCATTATGATAGTATTATTTATGGTCTTACGTGCAAGTTGTATACACACATTTTTGTCCGGAACCAATGGCCCCGAAGTGATAGAAATCGGGATAACCGGAGGGAATGGCTTTGATGTGAGGATCACATGTGTTCACGGAGTCTTAATGCTTTGCTCCGGTGCTCTATTAAAAGGAGCACCTTAATTGCCAGTAGTTCCCTTGAGGCCCAGCTGCAAACGGGCTGGCAGGACAAAAGATGTTGTGCAAGTTCTCATTGCGAGCACGTATGACTATATATGGAACACATGCCTAGGATTATCTAGTACTTGGATGCTTTATCTTATTTATCTGCAATTGCCCTATGTTCTGATTGCTATGTGAATTGTCTTGTCCATGCAACGCCCGTCCATCCATCCCTATGCCTACCGCACTCGAATCCTACTTTTTGTTGCTGTTGTTACTACTGTCTTTACTTTACTATTGTTGTTACTTGACTATTCCTACTACAAAACAGTTGCTACTGATAAACTGCTGTGAGCGAGATTGTTTCCAGGTGCAGCTGAATTGACAACTCAGTTGTTAAGGCTTATAAGTATTCTTTGGCTCCCCTTGTGTCAAATCAATAAATTGGGTTTCACTTCCCTCGAAAATACTGCGATACACCCCCTATACTTGTGGGTCATCAAGACTATTTTCTGGCGCCGTTGCCAGGGAGCATAGCTTTATTTATCAAGTTCACTTGGATTCTCTATTGTGCGCTATTATCCATCCATCATGGGTAAGTCTCGTGATGGCAAGATTCCTATTTTACCATCCACTACAAGAAGAGGTACGGTTATGAACACCTTTGTTGCTCTTGATTCACCATCTGTTATGAGTAAGCCCGTTACACCACCACATACACATGTTACATACACTGCTACTACTTCTGAATCTGAAACTTCTGATGCTTATGCTGCTGCTTCTACTGTGCTTGATAAGAGTGGTTCATTAGGTCCTTTCCTAGATGCTACGATTGCTAGAACTATAGCTAGAAATACTGAAACTCGTAATGAAGACACTTCTACACCTGTTAGTTCACCTGAGTCTAGTGAAAGTTATCATATTGAAGATGGTTATGTTGAGATGACCGATAAATTTATTAAAGAATGTAAAAACACCCATGATAGGAGCACTGCTAAGAGTCTCCTTGAGAGGCGTACTATTAGACCCAAATTGTCTCCTATTGCTAAGTTTGCTGCTTCTCCCATAAATATTAAAGATAAATATTATGATTTCTCTCTTGATCTATCTTACATAGCTATTGTTGAGAAAGAACCTTTTTGTGGGACTAAGAATGAAAGTGCGGTATCACATATGAATGAACTTTCTACGATGAGTCGCTTATTTTCTGATGATATTAAGATGCATACTTATTTTGTTGCTAAGATTTTCCCCTTTTCACTAAAAGGAGAAGCTAAAACTTGGTTTAGTAATTTACCTCCTGGATCTATTGATATCCCTGATTGCTTGATTAGTACTTTCCTGCAGAAATATTTTCCTCCTAGTGCTAGACATGCTATTTTGCAGGAACTTTTTGATTTTAAACAGGGAGAAAAAGAGATATTGCCTGAATCATAGGCAAGGTTTTATGCTTTAATTCATGCACAAGCTGGAAGTCCATTACCAAAGAATGAGCTTCTTGATATATTTTATAATGGACTAACTGAAGAATCTTGGACAAACCTAGATAGTTGTGCTGATTGTGTTTTCAGGAATAGGACTCCCAAGGAAGCTAAGGAATTAATGGCTAAAATAAGCAAGAACTATGAAGATTGGACTCCCCCTGAACCAGCTATACCTGATGTAATCATACCTGAACCAACTATTCCAGTGCCTATACCATTATCTAAGAAGAGGGGAATTATTGAATTAAATGATGAAGTGATGAAGGAAGCTAAGAAATGTCTTAAGGAGAAGGGAATTAAAGCTGCAGATGTCAAGAATTTACCTCCTATAGAAGAATTATGTAAGCCAATTCCCCACTCATCCACTATTGAGGTACACTCTCTCCAACACTTTGATGAAGGTGATATCCCTTACTCTAAACCTCCTGATCAATGCTTAGAATAATTCGATATCTTTATTGTTAAGCAAGATAATTTTAATAAAAGGGTGCAAAATCATCTAATGGAAAACACTAGAGCTATTGTTGAATTGAAAGATATTGTGGAAAGAACCTCTAATGATGTTAAAATGATTGTTAAACACTTTCAAATGGTTCAAACTCAAATAGATCAACTCATTAAAGTGCAAAAAGACTTGCTAGTTAATGCTGCTAAAGAAAAACATGCTTATGAAATTAGAACTAGAAGTGGTGCTGCTACCCAGGATCCTCTATACCCTGAGGGGCATCCCAAAAGAATTGAGCAGGATTCTCAACAAGCTGAAAATAGTGGCTCTACTCGTAAGAAAAGGAAAAAGAAACATAAAACTATTGTAGAACCCTCTGAACCTGCTATAGATCCTAATAGTATATTTGTCTTTGATGCTGAAACTGAAAGTGGTAATGAAGAAAATGAAGTTCCTAATGAAGAAAAAGTTGAATAAGAACCTAAAAAGCACACTAAGAATACTAAATACACTAAAGAATATTTTATTGCTAAGAAACATGGTAGTGAAAGAGAGCCTTGGGTCCAAAAACCTTTGCCTTTCCCTGATAAGAAACACAAGTCAAAGGAAGATGAAAACTATAATAAGTTTTGTGAGTCGATGAAATCTTTATTCCTGCAAATTCCTTTGACTGATGCTATTAAATTGCCTCCTTACTCAAAGTATATGAAGGATATTGTCTCAATTTAAAGGAAGGTCACTAATGAAGAAATTTCTACTTTGCTTGCTAATTATTCCTTTAATGGTAAGGTTCCTAAGAAACTTGGAGACCTAGGGATTCCAACTATCCCTTGCTCTATTAAGAATAGTTATGTTAGAACTACTTTGTGTGATTTGGGAGCTGGAGTTAGTGTTATGCCTTTCTATCTCTATAAGATACTTCAACTTGAAAAACTGATACCAACTGATATATCTTTGCAAATGGCTGATAAAATCTACCACTATTCCTGTTGGTATACATGAGGATGTACCTGTTCAAGTGGCTCATAATTGTTTGATATTAACTGATTATGTTGTGCTTGAAATGCCTGAAGATGATAATATGTCTATTATTCTTGGGAGACCTTTTCTTAATACTATAGGAGTTGTTATTAATTGTAATCAAGGAAAGGTGACCTTCAATGTTAATGACAAGGAACACAGTGTCTATTTCCCCAAGAAGATTGAAAGGACTTATGGTTTGAATTCAATTGAACATGCTGAGGGCATTCAAGTTGGAGAAATATATTGACCCATACCAAGAGAAAAATTTGAAACTATGATGATTGGGACCATTGCTATCAAGGTTGAGGTAACATAATCATTAGTGGAATACAAAGTTTTGTCTCATATGAAATTGTTTTGGTAACTAGACCTGATCAACCTTGTTAACAAAAGGATTTCATTGAACAAAACAATGTTTTCACCATGATTATCTCCGTTCACTTCTATTCTATCCATTTTAGTTTTTTCTTTCGTTTAGTTTTCCTTTCTTGTGCTAGTTGCTTGCATTTTAGAGTGTCTTAGAACTTCTGTAGCTGTTGTTTTGTTTTGCATTGCATCATTTCCAAAAAAAAAATCTGTCTGTCAGAAAATCATTCATATATGCCTGAAAATTGCCCAAAAATAAAGTGTCTCGAAAAATTCCAGAAAATTCATATTAAATTTTTACGTGAAAAAGGGGCAGAGGAGTGCCTAGAAGGTACCAGGCGGACCCACCAGGCAGGCACACCACCTGGTGGCGCAGCCTTCCCTAGGTGGCGCCATGCCATGGTGTGGTCCACCCCTGGCCCTCCACTCACTCTCTCACTTGCCACTTTCTTCTCTCTCCCGAGTAAGCTCTAGTTCATTACTCAAAATCGCGTTCTTGCTATGCTTGCTCTCGATTTTTTCGATCTCCTTGCTCAGCCCATCTTTGTTGCTGAAATTTGGAGCATTTGTTCTCCGGTATGTGACTCCTCCCCTTGTCCAAGTAGATTTGTGTTTAGTGGATTATATCTTGAGTATTTTGCTGCTATAGGTGACAGGTAATGAGAGCTTGTAAGCTTGTTTGATGCTTAGAGATATACTTTTGATGCATTTTTAGGCTTCTTACAAGTCCCTATGAGTAGTGCCCTTCATTATATTCACTTTGCAATCACTTGTTTAATAGGTGTTTAAATTTCAGAATACCAAGCATGAACAACCATACCTTTGGAGAGATATTTGAGAGGGATGCACCTAGGAGGTCGAGGCCCTCGAGATCAGCCTCTCAGTTTAGGCCATCATACAATGAAGATCTCATTGCAACTCGTATTGGTAATGAAAGGGATGATGGGGATGCTCACCCATCTACTTTTCCTTGTTTTACTTTCTTACAAGCTGCAGGGATTCTTGATGATTTCTTGTTACTGATTGAGAGGGTTGGTTTGACCTCATATATGCAAGATGAGAGTGAGCAATACGCTATGCTCACCAAAACCTATGTTGAGAGCTTCGCGTTTACTAACACGCCCTATCAATCAACTGTCTCTTTCAGAATTTATAATCTGCCCTTTACCATGCCATTGGAAAGATTTTGCAGTGTTGTAGGTGTAAGCATGACAAGGACCGTGAAGAAAATTCAAGGGTGACCCGCTGATTTGCTGGAGCTTTACCGAGGGGTGACCAATGATGATGACCGCGCGGCGCAGCGCGGAAAGATAAGAAACATCCAACTCCCTGCTCTTAGATACTTTGCATATTATCTTGCTACTAGTGTGCTTGGTAGGGAGAACACAAGTAATATCTCCAACTATCATTTAGCCTTCCTTGCTGATGCGCTCAACAATGATACTCGGTACAACCTTGGCTCGCTTATTGCTCGCCTAGCTGCTAGGGGGCCTACTATGGGGGCATCATTGCCTCACGTATGGTCAATGCATTAGCGCTTTCAGTGGACCCCAATGATACTGTATTGGCACCACAAAGGCTTGACCTTGTTGCTATGAAAACTCATCATTTTGTCACTTCTGATTCTGATTTGGACGGTCTAGTATATAGGATGTTGTTTACTGACGGGGATGAGAGGGAGATCCCTCTGCGGCAGTCTTCTTTGTTTAGTGTTCACAGGAGACCGTGTTCGTGCTCCAAGGAGGAGGTGGACGAGCAGCTTTGCTTGCTAGGTTTCCACGAGCAGCTTAAGTGTTCGCGCTCCTATGATTACTCCATGCCCTACAGAGGGACATACTCGGGCTCGCACCAGGACGAGGGTTCCTCCTCGTCGTACCACGGTGACACTTCATCCTGGCCAGCTTGGGATTGACACCCACTTAGGCCAAAAGCCTAAGCTTGGGGGGAGGTACGCCGACATCACACTCATCTCCATATCATGTTGTGTCGGTACTTTGCATATTCATGTTTTGTTCTTTTTTTAGTTTTTGTTCTTTCTTTGCTTTTGCTTTCTAAAACACAAAAATACCAAAAAATATTTCTGTTGTTTCTCTTTGGTTTGCTTCTTTTCCTTTTGCTTTGGTTTGTTTTTCCCTTTTTGCTTTGTTTGAACTATTCGAAAAACCCAAAAAGATTCTGCTTTGCTTGTTCGTCCTTTTTGGTTCTTGTTTTTAAAAATCGAAAACACCAAAAATATTTGTTGTTCTTATTTGGTTTTGTGAGTTTGTTGTAGGGTTCAGCAGTCCTCAGTGGGATTTGGTTTTATATTATTATTCAAGCCACACAAGTGAAGGGCAACAATGAGGATTAATGACAACTTGAGGTGTGGTAAGAGGCTGGTAACGAACTCTACTTGTTTTCATTTTTGTACATATACTCATCATTGTGGGCATGCTTAGTCTGTTCGTGTAGGGTGTATGTTATTTATGGATGCTTAGTAGTTCTTCCTTTCATATGATTAGTTCCAGCTTGCTAATAGTTTGTAGCATATCTTATGAATGTTTGCTTGCATTACTCTATTCATAACTTGGTATGACACTGTGGTATCCTCCTCTGAATGTTTCATTTGAATTGACTTGGCACATGCTCATGCATGCATATGACTGAAATAATCAGTTAAGGCTCGATGAATTATTTTTCCTTGAGGATATTGAATCACTTTCGTGCCATGATTAGTCCTGTTTTGTTGCAAGCATGATTATGACATCTATTGCTCTCTTGTTTGTCGCTCCCTTACTATTGCTAGCCTTCATTTTCATTGAGTATTTTACTCATGTTTCCAACTCCCTAAAACCAAATATTTCCAAAGTGTCCACCATACCTACCTATTAGCATCATTTGCTATTCCGTGCATATTCAATATGCCTTGTTTTCTTCTGAATAAAATGTCTGTTTGTTTTGGGAAAGTTAGTTAGTAAAGCTCTCACGAACTTGATGGCACGCTTTATAAGTTGAAGTTAGCAGAACCATGTATCATGGGGGCTTTCAACATTGCACTGGTACATAGTACCTCGTTGATATCATGATTCTTTTGCTTATGGATCCCGGCGGTGTGAAATAAAAGTGGAACTTGTAAGACCATGGAGTTTGTATATGTGTTAGGGAAACGCCTGGGCCGCTAGCCTAAGCCATGCCTAATGATGGTGGAAACTTGCAGCATAACCATAATGAGCATTCTATGAAGCATCCTTAATAAAAATCTATGCACATAGTAAATAAAAAGATCACTGATATCCTCATTGTCTGCTTGCCTTGTCATTTTGATTATGGGATAGCTCCTGTATCATGTGCAAGGGGTACCCCGTTGGAGTTTCTCTATGATACATATGTACTTACAATGACAAGAGCTTACTTGTGACTGAAGTTGAGTAGCATGAGGTTTGGTACTCATAAGTAAGGGGCATGAGACTTTAGCTTATAACTTGTCAAGCATATCATCTTAGTTGTGTCACATTAACCTTAACCATTTAAAGATGCTTATGATAGGGGAAATGAGAGCTCAAAGCTAACAAGTACCATCCTTTCAGCATTTGGAATCCTTTCAAACTATTCAAAACCTTTTTCATTTCCTTGTTGAGTCTCCACTTATTCTATGAGCACTTTCTCGAGAGCATAGTTGTCATTCTTAGTGTAATGTGCTTGCCTCAAAACTTGATTATTTGTGTTATGACTTTGATGCTTGTATCTTTAACATCTTTACTTCTAGTCTTCACCTGAACTTCAGAGGTGCCTTGGCATTCATAATCAAAGGCAAGCGAGATACCACTCTATCATACCTTTTTATGACCATTGTAATGTTGCTTATGTTTATGTTTCTTGCTACTTATTATTTTTAAGTTGGAATCTCTTCATAACTTGCATTGCCTATTAAGTAAACTTAGTTGAATACTCTTTATTATGAATTGTCTAAGTAGTTGATCACATGCTGAGAATATATACATCATATGAAGCAAATGTGTTCGTAAAAGTTCTTTTATCGCACTCAGTTTTCAACTGAATTGCTTGAGGACAAGCAATAAGCTAAGCTTGGGGGGAGTTGATACGTCCAAAATGTATCCACTTTCCCGAAAACTTTTGCTATTGTTTCTCCTCTAAACTTGGGTGATTTGGATGAAACTAACACAGACTGACGCTGTTTTCAGCAGAATTGCTTTGGTGTCTAGTTTTTGTGCAGAAAATCAACTATCAGGAAAAATCCCGGAAAATATGCCAAAAATCCTATTTCACCAGAAGACTCCCAGAGCCAGAATACGAGACGGAGGGGGGCTGGGCCCAGGCCACACCACCTGGCCATGCGGGCTAGCCCAGGCTGCGCCAGGGGGTGGTCTGGCCGCCTAGACACCCCCTCGGTCTCCCTCTTCGCCTATAAGAAGCCTTCTGACCTAAAAACTCTAGGGGTTCGACGTTTTTCCAGAAGGAGTTCTGCTCCGCCGCCAACACCAGATTCCACGAAATAGCACCAGAAACTCCGTTCTGGCACCCTGCCGGGATGGGGAATTGGAGGAGATCATCGCCATCATCATCACCATCGCTTCTCCATCGACCATCCATGTTTCCCTCATCTATTAGTGAGTAATCCTCCGCTGTAGGCTATGTGGATGGTAGGGATTGGATGAGATCGTTCATGTAATGGCATCGGATTGTTAGGGCATGGTGCCTAGTATCTTCTATTAGTGTTTTATGACTTTGTTGCGATTTGTTATGCTTAATGCATGTCACTAGGGCCCGAGTGCCATGATTTCAGATCTGAACATGTTATTGATCCATTATGATAGTATTGTTTATGGTCTTACCTGCAAGTTGTATACACACGTTGTTGTCCGGACCCAATGGCCCCGAAGTGACAGAAATTGGGATAACCGGAGGGAATGGCTTTGATGTGATGCTCTATTAAAAGGAGCACCTTAATTGCCAGTAGTTCCCTTGAGGCCCCGCTGCAAACGGGCTGGCAGGACAAAAGATGTTGTGCAAGTTCTCATTGCGAGCATGTATGACTATATATGGAACACATGCCTAGGATTATCTAGTACTTGGATGCTTTATCTTATTTATCTGCAATTGTCCTATGTTCTGATTTCTATGTGAATTGTCTTATCCATGCAACGCCCGTCCATCCATCACTATGCCTACCGCACTCGAATCCTACTGTTTGTCGCTGTTGTTACTACTGTCTTTACTTTACTATTGTTGTTACTTTACTATTCCTACTACAAAACTGTTGCTACTAATAAACTGCTGTGAGCAAGATTGTTTCCAGGTGCAGCGGAATTGACAACTCAGTTGTTATGGCTTATAAATATTCTTCGGCTCCCCTTGTGTCAAATCAATAAATTGGGTTTCACTTCCCTCGAAAATACTGCGATACACCCTCTATACTTGTGGGTCATCTGGGAACCAAATTGTTAAATTCCTAATTAACTAAGTATATTTAGGAGAAGCAAATTCATATTTATACCATGTTCTAGTCATAACTTCTTTTTGTTTTGCCAATTTACTGATAAGATGAGTGGAAATAATTACTCCATCTGTCCTAAAAAATGATGTTTCAGTTTTCTTATTAAAATTTGGATGTTTCTATATATACTGAAACTTGTATAGATATTCATTCAAATTATTTGAAAGAATAGTATAATTTTATATAGCACTTATTTTATCATATATGTATGCAAACAGATATATGTTTGATGGACTAGTTTGTTCAAAAGCTGGTTCAACTTGTGTGCACATGCTAAAATTAATCTCTCAACACAGCCCTTTCCTAGTTTGATCTCATGATTTTGGGAGAGTAATTTTTTTTAGTCACTAACTTCTTCTCTCTACTTGCTAATTCGTAGGAACGAGATAGTGATGTCGGTGAAAATATGTGGTCCAGGCACGCAAAAAGCCGCCACATCCTGAAGAAGATGAGGAATGGGAGGTTCCCCTTATGCTGAGGTCCAAACAAGTACATGTGCCCCTTCTGTGTAAGAAGGATTGCAGAAGACTTGAACATCATCGTGCAGCATGTCGAGGGCATTGCCCATGGAGGACAGCGACGTGCGAATCATACGAACACTACTAGTGAAAAGATTATAGTAGCACTCCTTACCGCCGACGAAGTGGGCACGTGCTCGCCGGTGGTAAGGACTTCCAAATGTGCGTACTATTACCACTGACGAAACACAGTTGTCACGCCAGGGCTACGACACGTACCACCGGCGAATTTGTCGCGTGCACGCTAGGGATAGGGTGGGACGTGTGCCCCCGGATGGGGCGCCACTTACCGCCGGCGAATCCGGTTGTGCATGCCGGGGGTAGCAGAAGGAGCGCCAGCGAACCAGGCCCATGCTCGCCAGGGATAGAGTGGGCCGTGTGCCCCTCGGATGCCACTTACCGCTGGCGAAACAGCCCGCACGCATCGGGGATAGGTGCACATACCACCGACGAATGCTTATAAGCTTGCCAGGAATGATGTAGGGCCGGGTAGGCCACTGGGCCGTGCTATTACCGTCGGCGCCTTTGCTGATTCCGCTGATGGTAACCTGGGATTTATTACAAGCTCGAACCAGCCACCTACCAACACCTCCTCACTCACCACTTGCTCACTTTTCATGGAAACTCAACCCCAAGCTTTGCTAGCTCATTCCCCCACTTCTCCCAACCCATTTTAGCTAATACAACCAACCAAGTTTGATATATTTGAGGAGATGTCGCTCCCCACATGCATTACTAGATCTACCTAGCAAGATCTAGATCTAGATCTCTATCCACCACCTTTCCCACTTCTCTCTTTTGGTAGATCTAGATCTCGAGCATAAGGTCCCGACAACACACACACTCTCTTAGGTCGACGTTTGGCATCTCTCCGGTGCTCTTGACCTCGCGTCAACTAATAGGTATAATGTGGTGGAATGTGTGCATGAGTTGGCTACAAGTCACTGGTGATGTCCCTTGTGATGGTGAAAAGTGGTTGCACGCATATGTGGACCTTTTTTGTGTTGTTTTGCTGGTGGAATGTGCATGTACAATGAGTTGCCAATGTTTTGCCAGAGTGTCGATTAACTTCCGTTCCGATAAATTTCTGGCACTCTTGCGATACAATTTTTAGCAAAGGTCATGCCGAATTTTTCTGTGAAAGCTGAGCCGACGGTTCTAATATATTCTCTTATCATGCAGGCGATGATGGTAATTGACATGAAGGAAAGCGACGTGGGTAGATACGTGGAACACGTGACTGCTGACATGTATCAAAATAACCGCATGGAAATAAAATGTCCGTGTTGACAATGCAAACTATCGTCATTGTTTGATCCCTTGTCACGCACGGTGAATGAGCACTTGCTCAGGTATAGTTTCATGGAGGGCTACACTCACTGGATGGATGATGAAGATAACCATGAGGAAGAGGATGACGTTCAACAAGAAAATGAAGAGGACGAGGAGGGAGAAGAACGAGATGTTGCACACGATGACGACGGTGATGAACAAGGTCAGGAAGAAGAAGAACATGCGGACGATGAGGACAGGAGTAGTAATACCCCGTTAACCCTGGCCATGCACGACCCTCATCTTCAGGAAATTCTTCTTGGCAATGCATCGACCGACCCCAGATTCGCCAGTTAGACGGAAGTCTAAGCTGGATCAACTAGAGATAGACTTGAGAACTCCATTGTACGATGTAGGTCGTGGACCAGAGGACACCCGCTTGAGAGTAACTCTCGATCTTTTAGAGATGAAGGCAAAATACAGATGGAACGATGCAAGCATAGAAGGTCTCTTTCGATACTTGAAGAAGCACTTACCTAAAGATAACACGTTGGCAGGTAGCCTACAGGAGGCCAAGAAAGTGGTGTGCCCTCTCGATTTACCACACGAAAAATATCACGCCTGCATCAGTGACTGCGTGATGTATCATAATGAGCACAAGGACTTGACCGCATGCACAAGGTGCGGCGAGCCTTGATACAAGATAGGGACGACAAAAGCTCCTCGAAAAGTTGTGTGGTACTTCCCGCTCAAGCCCCGTCTCCAGCGGTACTTCGCGGACCCCAAGGAAGCGAAGCTCATGCGCTGGGACGCGGAAAGGAAGGAGACGGTGATGAAGGATCTAGTGCGGGTTGAAAACCTAGTGCTGACGCACCCTTCGGATGCAAGCCAGTGGAAAGCATTAGACGATGAGTACGAAGATTTTGGGAAAGAACCAAGGAATATCAGACTAGGTGCAAGCACCAACGGACTCAATCCGTTCAGGAACCAGAGAAGCAAGAACAACACCTGGCCCGTGTTTGTATGGATGTACGACCTCCCCCATGGCTATGCCTGAGGAAGAAGTACATACACATGAGCATGCTAATCCAAGGGCCGACGTAGCCAGTGAGCGATATCAACCTGTATCTTGAGGTATTGAAGGAGGAGCTAGCCATCTTGTGGGACGAAGGGGTAGAAACATGAGACGCTCACCTCCAACAACCTTTCCGACTAAAAGCATCGCTGATCACGATGGTGCAGGACTATCTCGGATATGGATATATCACGTGCCTGGTGTGCCACGGACACAAGGCTTGTGTGAGGTGCATGGAAAGGACGTCGTTTCTTCAGTTGGGTAAGGATCTCGGGTCTTCGAAAACCGTCTACATGAGGACTCGGATGTGGCTACCCAAGAATGACCCGTGGATGAAGCGTGGAGATCTGTTCAACGACAAGGATGAGCTCGAAGTACCTCCGCCTAAGCGCAGCGGCAAGGAGATCTATGCTTTGTTGAAAAGCTAGAAACACTGCCCTCCGCCGGGTAACATAAAGAAGCATAAGAGGAAGTGAGGAGATAAGAAGAAGGAAAAGGAACACGGGCCGCTAATGGGGGTATGGAAAAGGAGGTCCGTGTTTTGGGACATGCCGTACTGGAAGATCCTCGGTACGCCTCATAGCCTTGATGTCATGCATATCACGAAGAACGTGTGTGAAACCTTCCTTGGCACTCTACTCAACATGCCAGATAGGACCAAAGACGGGATGAAAGCAAGACACAACCTAAAGGCCCTGAATATCAGAGAAGAGATTCACCCCCTGTCTTCTTCTAGGGTTGAGGAGGAGACAAACGATGGCAAGCGCAAAAGGGCGGGGAAGCAGCCGGTTGAGGAGGAGACGGAAGATCCTAAGGGAAAAAGGGCGAAGAAGAGTGAAACACCGCGCCCCTCCTGCTTCACTCTATATCCAAACGAGCTCGAACAGATGATCGGTTGCCTCCTCGGAACCAAGTATCCCTTAGGCTACGCGGGGCTGATACGTAGATGGTTGGACCCGACGAAAGGAATCTTCAGCGGGTTGAAGTCTCATGACTGTCACATCATGATGACGCAGATACTTCCAGTTGCAATCCGAGGGATCATGGAACCGCACGTCCGTGTAACACTGACTAGCCTCTGTAACTTCTTCGACGTCATCACTCGGAAGTCTATAACCGTCAAGAAACTAGGGAGGCTAAAGGAAGAGATAGTCACCATCATATCCGAGATGCAGATGTACTTCCCGCCCGCATTCTTCAACATCATGGTCCACCTGCTGCTGCATATAGTGGACAATATCGAGGATCTCGGGCCTCCGTTCCTTCACAACATGATGACGTTAGAAAGAATGAACGGGATCATCAAAGGATACCTCCATAACAAGGCACATCCGGATGGAAGCATCATTCAGGGCTTTATCACCGAGTGGTGCGTCTCTTTCTGCAAGAATTATCTAAACGAGGAAAACCCGCGTCCTATTGGTTTGCCCACGAACAAGCACCTCGGCAGGTTTGAGGGACTAGGCCACCGCACCGGCAAGAAGGAAATGGACGTGGATCAGTCTGATAGGAGAGCCGACTTTGACAGGGCCCACTTAGTAGCGCTACAGCACATGGACGATGTCACGCCTTGGGTAGAAAAGCACAAAACCATGATCGAGAACAATGCTAACAGGCCGATGACGAAAGAAGAGGTATTTAGAGTGCACAAATCCTCTTTTGTGCGCTGGTTCAAAGACCAGATTGATGCCAATCCCTCGCCAATGACAAGCGTCGCGGACAGACTCACAGTGGCCTTGTCTTACGGGCCCGCACCAAACCTCATGACTTATCAAGCATACGACATCTGCGGTTACACATTCTACACGGAGGAGAGAGACAAAAGAAGCGACTATCAGAACTCAGGTGTGACGATGGAATCTTTGGTGAAGAGAAGAAAAGATACTACGGAAGGATCGAGGAAATTTGGGAGCTCGACTACGTCGGGGAGAAGCTACCGATGTTCCGTGTCACATGGGCTACAAATATCAGAAAAGAATGCTTCTTCATTACTGACCCATCAAGGCCTAGCCGTGTCGCCGTGAGGAGAGGCAAAAGGGCCCTCGTCGGAATGGATGGAGTCGCTGACGAGAAAGACTTCGACGGACTCTTCGGTGACCTGATGATGGAAGAACCCGATGAAGATGATGCAACATACACAAAAAGAAGAAGAAGGACCACGCTACCTAGGTCGTCAGATACAACAACTCCTCCGTACACAAGGAGTCACGATGATGAGACTGGCAGGATTAAGTAAAAAAGACCAAGCAGAAGGGCAAGAAGAAGAAGTAGAGTGCGAAGAAGAAACAGTAAGATTGGTGTGGTCGAGAAATTAACACTCATCATTTTATGTGTATCTGTTATTAATGATTTTATGTATAAGTGTGTACTACATACTCATTAAACTCCTATGGAGATGGCGATGGAATTGCAACTAATATAACTTTGCCATCATTTTATGTGTGTTTGCCTGCGACAGAATTGCTATCATTTTATGTGTGTTTTCCTCTGATGGAATCGCGTTACGGTTAGTCGCATCAAGTGACAAAAAAACCTTACCACCGGCGAATTCTGTTCCGTAATCGGTCGTTCTCTAAACCGGTCTGAATTCGCGGGGAAAATATGGAATAGGATATATATGGCAGAGAGGAAATCCGATCTGGTCCGATCCAATTACATCCCTAGTTATCATCTAATGAGCGTTAATTTGGGCCATACGCCGGCGGTACCACGTGCTGGCCCCACCTGCTAGTGACCCTAAGGTTACCATTTAATGTGCGTTTATTTTCCTAAAAAAATTTATCTCCGGCAAATTTGGGCCATACGCCGGCGGTACCACGTGCTGGCCCCACCTGCTAGTGACCCTAAGGTTACTATTTAATGTGCGTTAATTTTCCTAAAAAAACTTACCACCAGCGAATCTGGGCCATATGCCGGGGGTACCACACGCTGGCCCCACTGGCCAGTGACCCTAAGGTTACCGCTTGTGATTACACGCATACGCCGGGGGTACTTTAACTGTAGGTCCCACCCGCGGGTTAAGGGTGTCGTCACCAAACTCTGACGATAGATCGATCCCCACCACACTCTTCCTTGAGCGCCTGTCCACCCGTTCGCCTGATCCGCCGTCAGCGAGGTGAGTCCCACTCGGCCCCCTCTTCCCTCCCTTCCTCTATCCCCCTCACCATCCACTACCTAACCCTAACCTCTCCACCGCATGTCCGCCGTCGAGGAGTACACGGGGTGCCCCACGCCGGCACCGTCCTCTCCGTCGAGGCGCATGTCCTGCGCATCCTCTCCGTCGAGGCGCAAGTCATGTGCGCATCCTCTCCGTCGAGGCGCAAGTCCTGCGCATCCTATCCGTCGAGGCGCCGTCCTCGCAGGAGGACTTCGACCAGTGGCTCGCCTACAAGCTGCCCCAGATCCTACAAGAGGTTCAGAGTCCATCTTTTGAATGCTAAATTCATCACATGCACTTATAATTAACCTGATAGTTAATTGGATGGTGGTGACTATTTACATGAACTGCTCTGTTTGGGCTATATCAGCCTTGCATGCTAGTTTGCACTTTTCATTTTGGACGTGCCATGTGGTCTAACCTGCTCCATGTCCACTATTTATGCTAGTATTACAGATCTAGTGTTTCTTCTCGTCCAGGAACTTTGTCCTAGTAAGAAATTCATTATCTTGCCCATTGAGTTGGTGAACTACTTGTATTTACCACGATGTCTTAAAAACTCCGTGCTTGCTCATATTTTAGCAATCGTATGACTCTAGATAGGTATATTTGATCATGAACTTGATTTCTAATTATATTGCTAGATGCTTGAATAGTAGACCACTGATGTGGTTTGTCATCAGCATGTGGATAGTATTGTTGTGCTTGTGATTAGTGTATGTGTTATGCATAGTCATTACGGTGTGTTCCATTTACCTTGGCTTCTTCTAGGAGAGGCTTCTATCTAAGTTGATTCCTCGGGTTCCCTTGGATGCTGTTTGAGCTGTCGAGTTGATGCGTTGTGTACGACGGCCATTTGAGGAGTTGGACTTTTAGGAACTTTTGGTGCTTTTGAGGTCCTGGAATGTGCTGTTTGCAGACTTGTGTAGGTTGATCTTGTCAAATACTTGAAATACTAGTGTGAGTTGGGTTGTGTGTTTGAATCTCTCAAGGGGTGTGCCGTGTGCACTTTTATGTACTGTTATTTGAATTGTGGTGTTGGGATGTCGAAAGAAAGGGCAATAATCATGGTGGAATTTTGAACGGCATTGATTTAGTACTTAGCAGTGATGATCGACCGTGTTGGTGCTGGTGCAGGCCTCCTAGCGTGGCTCCGTGGCAGACCGTCCGGCCGCTTGGTTCCGGTGTTGGGCTCTGCTACTACTAATGTATAATACAGTTTTAAAGCGTTTTGTAACATTGATCTGTACGGGTCACAAGAAGGGGTGTAGTAGCTAGTTTGGTTGGCACATTACTTGTAGTGGAATAATAATCCGAGGTGGCATTTGTGTGGCTCCGATGGAGTTGGACCGTGCTATATTTTTGTGTCACGGGCAGTTGTACGCGGTCCAGAAACATGCTTTTTTTCGTGTAAAAATTCGTGGGTTAATCATCAGTCGGATCAATTAGCTTAACATGTACTCTCCGTCCCAAAATATAAGAAAATACGAGTAGTAATATTTGATTAAGCTTTGTGCATAGCTTTGCTTATTTTTTTTGGTCAGTTGTTAGTTTGCTTTCTTCATCGACTTCGGTGGCAGCTAGCATTATAGCTGGGACAAAAAAAACCTTATATTTTGCTCTTTTTTTTAGTGGAATATTTTGCTCTTGTAGCTAGGACAAAAAAAAACCTTATATAGCATTTCTCTCGCTGTTTGGGATTTCCATGCAATAACAAAGTGAAAGAGATTACAAGCCATCATATGGATGGAAGGCAACATGGTCTGTTAGGCATTTTGGACTCATGCACACATATTGCCCATGTGTTTACAATCCAATCAGTCCCATTGTGGGAGAAAAAGTATAACTAGTGGTATGCTTACAGTATAGGAATTCCTACAATATGTAAAAAAAAGGAAATTCTGCAATACACTAAGTGTAAACACCATCTGCTATAAGCTATCGCTTGAGTGATTGAGCCAGCTGTTAATTCCCAGCATTTTTAACTGATAATTCTGCAATACACTATGTGATTCTTCCAGAGGCCCATTCTGAGAACCAACTGCTGGAGGTCATAAAGCTCTCTAGAACATGCACATGTACTATATGATTTTCACTGTTTTAAAACTGGTACTATAGATTGTACACTTAGCCTTAGACAAGTAATGGCTGCCCTTATCTAGGTTCTATTAAAACAAGACACAAAAAATGATATTTCACCTACAGCTAGTCAATTACTAGTGTTTCATGAGCCTTAATCATTACAAATGTGAGCACAAACCAAAGATCATAAGTAGTACAATTATTCAAGGCAAGGAAACTGAAAGAGAGGGTATGTTCTGTAGAGCATTAAGATAGCCATAACAACTGAACATTAAAGACAGCCATGAACATTCAGAGCTTTTCATCAAATCAGAAAAAGACAGGGAGCTGGAGATCATATTAAAAGTGTTTTTTGTTTCCTCTTCTGAAAAAATCCACACGAGATTCCTAGTACCAGCAGATCAGATAGGTATTTTGTATACAGAAATGAAATCCAGAAGTCATCGTCATTAGAAACTTAAGAAACAACTATT
This sequence comes from Avena sativa, assembly GCA_916181665.1. NCBI lineage: Eukaryota > Viridiplantae > Streptophyta > Magnoliopsida > Poales > Poaceae > Avena > Avena sativa. Next base: position 191,943,292 of record OV702287.1, read on the forward strand.
GTAGTGTGTGTCCACTTCCTTTATTTGCTTATCAAATTGTTGCAATAATATTCGGTTAGTGTCAAACATTCTTTGCTTATCAAACTAATTTTCCTAATCTGTTTTCTTTTTGTAGAAGAACGTGGAGGAGGAGGCCCGAGCACCACCACGTCCACTTCATCCGTGAGCGCGCGCTATGTCAAGCCTACGCTCCAGGTGCTCGGCACCCTCGGTGAGCACCTTTTTATTTGGTGATGTTGTGAGATGGATTCTGTTGGCTTAAGCTACGGCTGCCCCTGTTTTTTGACATGGTGGTTGAATTCTGTTGGTTTAGCTATGGCTGCCCCTTATTTTGGTGCATGGTGGTTGAATTATGGTGGTTTAGCTACGACTGCCCCTGTTTTTGTGCCAAATATGGTGGCTATAGCTATGTTGCTGCAGCTGTGAAGGTTGTGCAGGTACATTGAGTGCCAATGTTTTGCCGGAATATCGATTAACTTCCGTTCCGGCGAATTTCTGGCACTCAGGCATGACCATTTTTAGCAAAGGTCATACCGGATTTTCACCAGGAATTTGCGTATCTAAAATCCTTTGTTTTTGCTTGTGTAGTGCTTGGTATAGCCATGTCATATTCTGGAAACCGCAACAAAGACGACCGGGGCCAGCGAGACTTAGAGGATCACTACAGGCTCATGTCCGAGGACATAGAGCTGGAGGAGGTAGGGGCGAAGAAGACGACGATACCACCGACGATGGCGGTGAGGAGATGGGCGTCGATGATGGCCTTGATGGCCGTCATGAGAGGGGCGACGAGACCACCTCGGGACGGAAGAAGAGGCCACCGAACATGGTAGGAGCCACGAAGGAGACATTCACAACGGTGGACCCCAAGACCAGTATCCCTATGGAGCCGAAGCATCTCGCGAGGGGGTACGACCTCCAGGTGGGAACTATCCTTCGGGAAGTTGACAATGTCAACGAGACAAAACTCCGAACGAAGAAGAAGAAGCATCTACAGGACCAACTCCTCTTGCGACTGCACGCGCGGTACCTGTTCCCGAGGGCTTCACGAGCCTGGATCCCAAGGAGAACATCGTGAACAAGTTCGCCCTCGGCAGGTTCACCAAGAACCTCAGTGGTTATAAAACCATGCTAAGGGGGATGATTGCTCACGACGAGCCATAGGAAGAGATCAAGCGCCACTTCCCGCGGCTTACGCCCGAGGACTACACGCGCTTCCTGGAAAATGAGGACCTAGCCTACACCAAGGATCAGTCGGCCTGGGGAAAGGAGCTGGCGGAGAAGAACATCGGTTGCCACCATCTCGGTTGCCGTGGCTACGACGGCAAGGCGGACAAGTGTCAGAAGGAGGACCAGACCTACGCAGAGAAGGGCATTGAGAACCCTTGGGCCAAGTACAAGGACCCACTCTTCAGGGCATTTCTCAGGTCCCGGTACCGTAAAGAGATGGACGGGAGACTTGTCACGAGCCCTACAATGGTGGAGGGTGTTATCTTGGTCACCGACCCGAAGGTGGTGCAAGTTGAGAATGCAATGGTAAGCAATTTTACCAGCTTACTAGTTTCATACTGCTCACCACAACTCCATCTCTAAAATTCTTCATGCTACTTCTTGCAGTTCAGGAAGAAGCGAACGAGTCTAGCTCCTCGTCCAAAGCGTTAACCCAGACGTTGACGGGCAAAGTCCCGTGGGACAACCCTTTTATCGGGGGCTTGAACATCGTGAAGGAGTAGCCGCCGTTGAAGAGGCCGGCAAGAGGCCGTGTCCCTGGCACCGGAGGAGGTCGCCAGCATGTCGATTATGACTTGGATGTGCCCACCACAAGGACTCACTGCAGGCGAAGAAGGACCGGGAGCACACGGCTCTGTTGGAGAAGGTGGCCAACTTGGAAGCAACCTTTGACCAGCGCATCCAAGACGAGGTAGAAACCAGGGTCCAGGCAAAGGTGGCCAGCAAGGTCGATGGCGTGGTGGCTAGCCGGTTCAATGAGATCATTCCTGGAATGGTGGCATCGATCTCCACTTACTTCGCCAACGGCCAAACGGGACCACTCCCGGTGATCAGCCTAGACGGCAGCAACTCGGGCAACATGTGGCCTCCTGCTACACGGGCTCAGACGCTCCTATATTGGTGACTCCACCCGCCGGCGCCAATGCAGGTGCTAGGGAGGATTCACCGGCCATGGGGGCAACCAGCAGCCCCTCAGTCACTTGCACGTCTAACCCTAGTCCCTCGACGCGAGCCGAGCTCGACACTCTCACGGTAATTAATTGAGCCTCTACGCAAGTTAATGACTTCATCGCCGCCCCTCTCTCACCTACAGATGCATGTTTCTTCACAGGAGCAAAGTGTTCCTTGCACCATGCTCATGTATGTGGACAACAATCTCAAGGATGTTGCGAGGGGACGCATCATGAACCCAGCACACTGCACGTTCCACTGCAAGCCTATGGACAATAGCGTGCACTGGGTTGAGGTGGATCGGTCGTTCCCGGGATGCGCACACTTGGTTCCTCCTCATCAACCCCCTAGTGCCAAAGTAGAGCTGAAGGTCCGGAAACAAAAGAAGCATGTCCTTCTATGGCCGAAAGCCCTACTTCTGCTGAAGACCGCCGAAGAAAGGGTCACTCCAACATCTGTGCCTGCAGCGGTAGGCCAAGAAAGGGTCACTCCAGCATCTGTGCCTACGGTGCCAAGCCAAGAAATGGTCACTCCAGTGTCTGTGCCTGCGGCGGCAAGCCAAAGGGTCACTGCTCCACCTTCTGGTGATCCTCCCGAGCCCGAGATACATGAGCACGGCAACACGGTGGACATCTATAAGGCTCACATCGATTCGTTCATCGTTGATTTGGAGGCTCCCATCGATGTTGATCCTTCCGAGGCACCCGCCCATGATACCATGACGAAGAAGAAGCTCTTGTCTTCTCAAGAAATACCCGAGCCAGAAGATGATACCGCCTTCACCGCTCCGCCGCATGCTAAGGTTAGCCCGAGGACACTCCATGTAATGGCCATGGAGGTGATAAGACAAACCGGCACCCCTCCATTCCATAAGAAGGGCGGCAGGAAGCGGAAGCTGAAGCATGGGAAAGACGCTGCAACAAGCAAGAATGTGGTTCTCGACAAGCTGCCGACCAAGTGGGGGAGGATACATTTCCTTGGTGAACCGATCCTGCCGGACAACATTGTCAAGACGATGTCGCCGGACCTGTGTAGCCTACACGAGACTGTTCGGTATCTGGAGCAGCAACTTCTCAAAGATTAAAATCCCTCGTACCCGCTCTTCATGGTCAGGGTGCCCACTAACTATGGCTTCATCACCACCACCTCTGGCGAGTTGTTCGTCATCACGTATGAATACATCTTCAAGCTCTTCCACATGTTATAGCTCGATCGAAACATGGTCCGCCTAGTATCGCTAAAAATGGCGCACGATATCATCTTGGAGAAGACCCCGCAGCTCGCTATCATGGACCCCTTCTACATGACTGTAGGCACCATCGACAAGGAACAAGCGTTTGTCACGAAGTATATCACGGATTTCTTGGTAGCGAATAAAGACAAGTCTTGCTTTCTCCTTCCATACTTTCCCGAGTAAGTAGTTGGTCGCTAAACTTCCTGCTATTAAATTCTTTCGTGAATTTCCTTCATAGCCAAGGATGATGGTTTATTCCAACTGTTTTGCGCAGAGAGAATGGGTGCGTCTTCATCGCCTTTCAACCGTATTATTCCCATGTCATCTATGTCGACTCCGGGAGAGACGTGTAGAAAGACTACATCGACGTCAAATCTACTCTTGATAAATCCCTCAACGGTTTCAGAGCCTCGGTTTTCCCACTCAAGTATGAGAAAAGATCCAAAGGCATCTATGTGAACTCCCATGTAACCAATTTCCACTGCCTTAAGAAATCGTCGACTGGGATGGAGCCCTGGTTCGCCATCCTACAGATGAGGGAGTACACAAAGGATGAGGAGCAACTCTTCATGCCATCCGATCTCTAAAAAAGGGGCAGAGACATTACGGAAACGACCGATGCAAACATCAGAGCCGAGTTCAGTGCCATCCATTGGGAGATTGGCACGATACTCAAGAGGGATGTCTTGACTAGAGGTGCCACATTCAACTATAGCGGTATCCCGCTGAGTAATGCAAAGATCGAGGACCGCTCAGCTGCGGTCACCGATGGGAGGACATTCACCACGCTAGGTGGCATCCATCCCTTCCCTCCGAAGCCGAAGAAAACCTGATCGAGTCACAAACTTGTCTCCAGCAAATGTTAGTCATAGAATTACGATTAGTTTATTTTATGCTTTTCTTTTTGCATACCTATCTTTCCATGCAAATGTTAGTCATATATTTACTTAGCTGTATACGATGCTTTTTCTTTTTTGCATACCTATATGTTATATCTATATTATGAATATGTGTTGACAACACTAACATTTCTTTCTTGTGTGTGTGTGCGCAGATGCCGTGGTATGTCGTGTACGAGGGCAGGGTTCCCGGAGTCTACGACGACTGGGAGGATTGTAGGAGGCAGGTCCACCATTTCTGCGGGAATAGTTAGAAGGGCTATGCCACTTTGGAGGAGGCGGAAACTTGCTATGCGAAGTTTCTAGCACGGCGGAGGAGGGAGATGTGGAGGAGCCGGTTGACCCCCTTCGTCGTGATGATGCTCGCAGCCACCACCGCCTCTCTAATATATTATGCCCTTGTTGTCTAGCTAGGTCATGCAATTCTGGAGACTTGTGATGATGTGTTTGTGTAATATTTGCTAGTTGGGGTCGAAGTTTGAACCATATGGTCACTTTCTACACTTGTGTGAACTATTTGAATGTTGTTGATGCATGGTTTGAACATTTGTGTATTCCCTGTATCTGTTGTGTGTATTTTGTCATTATCCTGTGTATTCTGTCAATATTACAGTGTATTCTGTGTATTTCGATCTGCTTTTTTTACTCCTGGTAATATTACCGCTGGCGAAATCATGGTGCTATCCCTGGCGAATATGTATTTCGCCTGTGGTATGTTGTACTACCACCGGCGAAAGAGGATAGCGCCATTGGTACTACACTACCCCCGGCGTATACAGCTGCTCGCCGGCGGTAGAGGCGTATAACCACCGGCAAATTCTGAAGGCACCGGCGATGAGGACTTACCCCCGACGTATATAGCTGCTCCCCGACGGTAGTGGCATATTATCGTCGGTGAATTATGAAGGGTTCGGCGATGCGAACTTACCGCTGGCGAGGTGGCCACCAGCGAGCACCAGTGCACCGGCGATGACCCTTTTATGTTTGCCGGCGGTAGGGTTTTCTCTAGTAGTGGAAGGCCAAGCACACTGCCTTCAGGGTTTACCTGAGCAAGTATGCCTACCTCGATCACATTGCTTTGTTACCCTAACTTCTAGCTCCCGTTGCCTCTGCTGCCGCCTCCTGTTGCATCTATTGCTTCCTCCTGTTGCCTCTACTACCTCTTGTTGCCTGTTGCTGCCTCTTGTTTATGTAATGGGCGTACTATTATAGTATATCGTTTGGGTTGTGTAATTAAGTACTACTAGTACTATATTATATGCAAGTAGTATGTGGTGGTTGTGATCGAACCTATTTAACTAGTACCTATATATATTGTCAGTACCTTTTAAGTTGTTTGTTATGATTGTTCCTGGTTTGCACATATTTTTTACCTTTCAAAATATTTTTTTAGTGTGAATCTTTGAGAAACACACACACAATTGTTCCTGGTTTTGCAACAATATTAAAATCCATGGTTATTGTTCCTGGTCGCACCATGTTTGAAATCAACAAAAGATAAATAAACATTACTTTTGTAACCATGATTTTTCCTAGTTGCAACAAGTTTGGTACACCAAGTTAAAGACATCTCATGAATACTAAAAACAACTGACTAGCTAGCAGGCTAACTAAACATCCAACAAACTCATTTCTCATACTGATTTCTAAAATGTCAAAACCAAGAGGAAGAATACATCCATAATTCAATACTTATTTCCACAATTTCCAACAACAAAAAGAACCACACACCCTAAAGTCACTACCACACTAAGCATCGTCATGAACCAAACACGCTTGTACTCCATTTGTTTTCTCATTTTCCTCATCCACAATTTAGATATCTGCAGATCCGTGTCTCCATCTGTCAGCCTTAACTCAATTATCATCTTCCTTCTTACATAGCTCGACAAGCATCCTATACATCTGTGTTGGCCATGGGTTGTCCATCCAGTACAAGTAACAACACACCTCATTTGGACAACCTAAATTTTTTCTACCAATGTCTGCACCATAGGAGGCATCCTTCCTAGAAGGAACATGGTTGCACAAGCATCTCCAACTCGGATCTAGCTCCTTCCCACTAATCTCTTGATCTAGCATGGAAATTGGCAGCTCCCCATCGATTCCAACCCAACTCTGCAGAACAAGTCATGGAGAATCTTAAATTCCCCTAACTGCTAGAACCCTAGCTAGAACAGATTCAGGGACGGAGGACGACCTAATTTACCTGGTCCACAATGTTGACCTCTCCTGCCGTCTCGCCCATCCCCATGGCAGCCGAGATGTGGCAGCGATGGCAGCGATAACGACGGAGATGTGATAGTGATGTGCAGTGCGGTGTGGTGCGGCGCGGTCTGGTGCAGTGCGGTTGGGTTAACAGCTCGTTATGAGGCCACTCGTCAGCTCCAGTGTGGGCCCCACTTGTCGTTGGGTATTATGGGTCCCTTCCACACTCTCCCAAATCCACTCACCTCCTAGTATTGGGAAAACCCTCTCCAGCAACGGCCGAATCCCCTCCCCGACCCTCCCCGGTGATGGACAAATGCCCTCCCCGGCGACGGACAAATCCCCTCCCCTCTCGTACCCTCCCCTCCCCTCCCCTATTATGGCCCCCTCCCCGATGACGACAACTACAATGTAAGTTCTCCTCGACCTACTTCCCTTCACCGCGTCACCACCTCGTTCTAGGTTCACCATGTCAGTGCTCCATCTAGGTCACCGGCGATGGATCTTGGCCTCAGTTTCACCACCTCATTTTAGGGAAGAGCGGCGGCGTTGCTGTCTATGTCACTGGATGATCTTGAAGTAGTCACCAAATTAATGTCCCAAATTGTTGTTTTGCATAGATATATGGTACTGTTGATGGATAAGCTTATGATATTAACTGTTTACAACTAGCCAATGATGAATACGTGGCACACTTAGCATGTTGATTGGATGATCTCCATCTAGTTAGTGTCTTTGTACAACCACTATGGATCTACATCTCCTTGGTAGATACAGATTCATCTCATTGACTTGTGTGTGCTATCTTACTATGGAGCCCACATTATATTTGATATAGGTCATTGTCTTCTTCACATGCATTTGGCCAATGATTAAAGTGTGGCACTATCTGTGTCCATGGGGTAATGTGCATATAGCACGTTTTCTGTACAAGCACATTTTTTGTGCATGCTTCTTGCTATATGTTCGATTATCTCATTGATTTATGTGTTCTTTGTTAGTATGAGTCCTAAATTGATGTTTTTCATAGCTATGTTAGTGCTAACGGATAATCTTATGATTTTCATTGTTTACAACTAGTTACTAATGAAAATGTGGCACTTTGACTGTTGATGGGATGATAGGTATCTACTTCCTGTCTTTGCATGGCCACTATGGTTGTACAAGCTCCTTGGTATATACAGATTCATCTCATTGGATGATGCTTGTATTTGTGACCAAACCATATGCTTTTAATTTTTTTTTCGTAGTTCACTAATTATTATTTGATTCTTCTAGTTAGCAAGTATCCAAATGGCTGCACTATCAAGGGAAGAATTAGAAAAGTGGTGCCTGTAGAAACTGTGAATACTGCAAAATGGAAGAGCCTACTATACAACATAGCATCAAAATGCAGGTTTTAAAATTGTTGCTACTGACTCTAAGATAGTAGTTAAACCTACTACACAACATCAAAACAAAACGTCCTAATTACTGCAATGTCCATTTAGGTTTCTAAAACCAACACTGGCTTAATCAATGTCACATCTGATAATGATGATGATGATTATGATGTGAAGCAACCTGTAGTCAAGAGACCTAAGGAAGCGAGGTTCAGATCATATGATGATGATGTGAAGCAACCTATAGTCAAGAGACCTAAGAAAGCGATGTTGAGAGCATCTGATGATGATGTGAAGCAACTAGTTAATAGACCTAAGAAAGCGAGGTTCAGAGCACCTGATGCTATTGTTAGAATCGCCACATCGCTGAAAACTAGGATCCCAACTCAGGTGTTTAAATTATAATACATTTAATGTATATATATAGTCTATTCCTTTTGAGAGTTTAGTTCTATATATCATTTAGACATTCATCATTTTTGCATAACATGATCTGGCGTCGTGTCTAGTATGCAAGAGCAACTGCGAATCCAGGTTGTCATTGGGCATGTCCTTTTGTATCTACTTGTCAGAGTCAGAGGGGTTCCAGAACTTAGTAGTAAGTGGTAACAAGAAATTTTCTTTCAAACTACACTATAAGTCTGTAACCGTTTGTTTAATGTCCGATTCTTTTGTTTTTGTTGCACAAACTCTACCATGCAATTCAAGGTTCATATTCAATCTAGCCATGGCTGAATGTGAGAGTGTGCCCTTCAAGGTTCTTGGGTGCACCTACAAGATTAACCTCGAGAAAATAAAGAACATGACTATCATGGGCGATGAAGGATGGAAGCAATTCATTACATAGAATAATCTTACCGGGGAAGAAATGTTATGTTTTTCTTTGATAGGACCCATGCCGAGGATAACTGTTCTCTATATCTGTGGTCTTGGCGGGTGGGGAGGAATACGTATATGAATCTACGGTTATCGACTAAAGATGCCACCTTACCGATGATGAGATGGAATACCTCCTAGATACCCTACCGCCAATCAACACCTTCATCGGGGTTCCATTTGTGACCCGTTTGACAAGGACAAATCTTGTCCAACATAAGATGGTATGGCAACTACCTTTTGTTTTGTATGGATCCATATATAACTTGTGGTGGTTGTTGTCTGACATGATTACTTCTTCTTTTTAATCCACGGCGTGACATCACGGAGATTACCTATGAAAGTGGTTTCCTCCATGGGCATCTGTGATGATGGCATGGCTGGAGTACAGGTAGGAGATTTTGAAATCACCCCAATTGCATACAAGACTGACCCAGATGTCGTGCTATCTTCAACAATCAGGGGTGGACGAAATTACACCAGACTGAAGATGACCTAAAGGTTGGACAAGCCGTGCTAATCACTGGCAGGAACACCACATAAGAGATGTTGGACGTGAAGTTTTTGTTCGAGACCATCTAGAGTGTAGTTATGGTTGGGAACTGTTAAGTTTAACTAGTATGACATAGTCTGGAACAGTTAATTAGTCGTTTGAAACCTAGTGTGTATATATAATATATTTGCCTGTTTAGTGTACTTTTGGAAGATTTTGCCGGGTATGGTTATGATTGTGTGAACTAGAAGCTACTACAAAGAATTATGGAAGCTACTAGTACAAAGAATTCTAAAAGCTTTCTAGTCCACGTGCATTCAGGTCATTTGGGCTGCTCGCGAGAGGGTCCCTGGTCACGAGTTCGAGATATTTCCATGAGACTCTGAGTGCTATGAGTAATTACAACTTGAGTGGTATGAGTAAAAGCTGAAAGATAGTACTTGCACTTAATTCTGAAAGCTAACACAGAAAATTCTAAAAGAAGCTACTAAAAATAAATACTTTGAATTTTAAAAGTACTAAAATTAAATACATTACAATTTTATCTAAAAGGTAATACGCATAGTGTTGAAACAATATAAACACAATACAAATTTTTACTTCGAAATAGACCTAAAAATGCTAGCAAATAACCTAGGATGAATATAGGATTCATTCTCCCCTATATTTTTTCGTTGATTTCGGCTCCCGCGTGCTGCAACACATGTTTAGAGAACTTTCTCCGTCTGCAATGTGCTGCTAGTATCTAGGCCAGAGGGTAAGGCCTTGGCCGGCAGATCGGACTAGTTCCTCTTCATCCGGCTGCTGGCCATGGCTTACGTGGGAATGGTTCTTATTGATCGAGGAAGAAAGAAGAACAAGGAGAGGAGACAAGGAGAATAAGAAGAATAGGAGAAGAGATGAGGGAGACGAATCAGAACTGCCACTACGAGGAGACGATTAGACGAGGGAGAAGAAGCAGAACTGCCACTGCAAGTTTGGATCAACGTGCTTTTTTCGGAACTAGCGCGTGAAGTAGCCATGCACTGCTTGCAAGTTTGGATCAAACAGATTGACATGTGAGACCGGCCAAAAAAACACCCCCAGATTCCATGAAGTGCTACCGTGCATACTGTGCTGACATGTGGGGTTAGTTCATGGATGACGTAGTCGTGGGAAAAAATGAATCAAACATGCAGCGCGACGATATCCATGACGATTATATGCGAGACGAATTGGCTAACTGAGCTTCAGGGCTGGGGACGAAATCCGCGATGATTTCACTGTGACAAAATCTAGAAATGTAATGAATGAGCGGGTCGGAGGCCCTTCGATCCCCACCCGACGAAAAAACTAGACCGTCATGGATCCGCGACATTTTTAGGTAGCGTCATGAAAAAAACATCATGGATCGCCCGATTCTTGTACTAACATTTGTCTAACAACTGTAATGCTACTTGGTTTCTATATAATGTTACTTTCTATTTTTTTGAGATTTACTTTCTACATATCATTATTGCATCATCGTTATAGCATGCCCATGACACCATGCCACATTGCATTTGAGCATCATATAAAACCCCTTTTATCTGGCTCTTCTCACATATGTATTTGTATTATTATTACTTGTATTTTCCAATTGATATATTGTGGTTGGCTCTTGATATATTGCTTGATGTCCAAGTTGAGTTGGGGAATATCTTTTCAAACTTCACCACCTTTCTTTCGTTCCACCTATAAATTCCACCATCCTAATTAATATGAGCTTCTGCATTTTCTCTTTGGTATTTAAATCTAGCTCATATGAGATAGGATGGATCCACTTTTAATCTACACGCTTCCATATATGATCCCTCATTGTTTTCACAACATGGAATATGGAAGTCTACATAGCTACCTTGCATGTCATGTAGTAGTAGGAGCCAAATTCATTTCACCATGGTTTTCTTCTTTTTGTGAGGTTATTTGATGCCATCAGGCCATAATAAATCATAGTGGAATATACACACTATATGGGTCTCATCATTCAAATGGTCTCATTGACGAAGTGTTTCTACCACATTTTTGAAGCTTCATGAATTATTCTTGTCAAGATCTTCAGTCTGAAATTCGAGAGTTGGATTACACAATTTTCCTATTCATCTACGGAGTAATGCTTTGGGTGTGGGATGGAGTAGCTACCATATCACTCTTATCATTCTCTTTTGTACATTGTATTGGTGGATCAATGCGATTTTTACTCATTCCACGGAAGTTAGAAGTGGCTGTTATCTCTTACACTTACTTTTCTCCTTGTTTTTCGGGAGGGTTTGCTCAAAAAAATAAAATCAATAACCTCTTCTTGGTGATCTCGTCTATTTATGATACTTTATATAATTATTGGTTCTAATTAATGAGCGTCCGTCCATATTTGGTTGGGTGGATGTTGTAGTGTGTCTCTACAGAACTGTTAGTTATTTATCTTTTGGTGCAATTATGTCACCCCCTGGTGGTTCCCTTTAGATGCATAAAGACTTGCTGAGTAGCCTAGGGTCTCTTAACATAAACATTGATTAGGTTGTGAGGTACATCCATATGGAGGCTACTACGTTGATGAGGCTGAGGATGGAGGCAACGACCTTTTTTCCTATAAATTCTGGGATGGAGATCTCTGAGATCTGTGGGCGGGAGTGTTCTTATTTCTGTGGCATATTATGCCGATTTGACTCTTATTCCGTACTTGGATCTGTGTTTTCGTTTCCTCTTGGTGATTTGTTGAGTGATGTATGAGGATATAATTCTAAAATATTCTACTACTATCTTATATTTACTAATTGGAGGCACCATACGAGCCTCCACATTAATCCTAGAGATTACCAAATATAATCCATCCGATAAACCTTAGAATCGTTGGTAGCCATTAGATTAGAAAGCCCTTATCCACCGGCCTCCACATAACGTGCTAAGACGAGACTCCTCAACCAGCACAAAAAAGAATGACATCAAAACAGAACTCTTTGATCCTGCTAGATCCCAATTGCCTGCTTCAGTCCGAACTTAAGAAGCCGTCATTCCCTATTCGTGGTACTGAACTGTAGCAGAGATGTCCGAGTATTACACCATCTCCATTGTCAAGTTAGCATAGGTATTTCTGAAGCGTTCATCAGGCGCCTGCGACACCGGTATGTTGCTTGCATCTCCTAGCATCGGCAAGAAATAACGTCAGTAGATGTATACAGTTTGAGGTAATTAATAATAAGAAGATTAATTATAGCTAGGAAGAAGATATTACGTACACAAGTCAGGAGAATATAGCGATCCAATTAGCAACACGGGAACCATGAGCCATGTAACGATTCTATATGTCCGCTCGCATTGCTTAATTTATCAGGTTATGCAAAGCAATTTGGCGTGACATCGTTTTTTCATGCCTCAGCCTTAAACGGTGTACATGATTAGCTTTGTTGCAACCACTTCTGAACTTCAATCTTAATTGTTTGACACCCGCTTTGCAGATCTATTTCACGGGATGGCTTGATCCCATCAGGTGCAACGATTTTTTCCCCATAGAATACGAAGGTTCGGGAGTATTGGCGCCTACAGTCTAAGAAAATAGCCAGATAAATAAAGCAAAACCTCCATATATCTTCTCTACAATCTACGAGGAACTTTTTGCCTTCTCTCTCCTCCTCGCCTACACGACTTCTTAATAATTCGGCTGTCACACTCAGTTCTGTTGAGATAGTTGTCTCTTTGGTGGAAGGTTTGTGTGGACTATTTGTAGTATATATCAATATCTCAATTTCTATCTTTTTTTTGCATCAATTTGGACCTCTGGTAAGATGACGTAGCAATTAACTTTTGCTATTTTTCTTCAAACACATAGGACAATTTTACTTACGTGAGTTTAGTATTTTTGTCCGCTCGAGACAGGTAAATTCTACTAGCTGCAGTGCTAAAAAAATCACTCATGATCAACCATGTGGTTGCATTGCCATCTATACAAATTTATGCACTCCATGTAATGAGGTTGACGCCACTTGCCACACTGTCCTTTTCTAGCTTTGCATGTTAAGCCTTTGAATTGGTGCAGAAATACTATTATGTTGAATTGACGATATAAAGTACTCCCTTCATCTCGAAATAGATGTCGGAAATTTGTTAAAATTTAGATGTATCTATATGCTAAATAGTTTCTAGCTTTATCCAAATTTTGACAAATCTGCAACATCTATTTTGAGACGGAGGGAGTAGATGATGCTGGGAAAGATCTTGCATTTTTCTGATACTTATTGTACAAAGGTCTGCAATGCCTTGCAGGTAACTATACTTAATCCAATTTCAGAATTTTCTTTGAGAAGTTATTCTCTGCTGGTGTGTTCATGGCGTTTTGTAAGTGCTTAGCACTGACTCATCAATTTTTAGACCAGTCTGATCAGCTTAATACATTTCTTTACTGTAGGTTTTGTTAGCTTTCCCTTTGTCACATATCGTCTGCTAGCTCTCTGCCGCAGCATTGCCAGGTACCCTATGCACAATTGACAAGTATCTTTTTCCGCAAGTGACAAGTATCTTTTCCACTTTCCCATTCTGTCAACAAATACTTCATCTTAGCAGCATTCAATTTTTCTATTATTTTGTTTCTACAGCATGCAACTACTTGAAAGGTATTTGCTCTAAATTGTAGGGTATCATTCTACACATCTTATTGAGAACTGAGAAAGGATGATATTTTTCATTGGTTGCTAGAAAGGAAACTTAGTGACATGAGATAGTAAGGTAATTATCTTATATGGGTTTTATAAGCTTGCAACCATAATAGTGTGATTTAAAAATCAAAGTGAAAATTGTTTATTTATTAGTGTCCATATCATCTATCTATTGCATGAAGCATGCAAATATGGGTGTGATGTGTTGTTGTACCGTTCAACTTATGGGATAAATCACACTTCAGGTTGTGTTATTCAGTGTATACACACCTCCCTAGACAACTGCACACTCACTATAGGAAAACAGTGATTTGCCGTGTGTCCAGGGCACACGACAAGCACCACAATCTTAGTAAGTATGTTCTACATTTTATAGGTTTTTCTTGCATAAGGAGTTGTATGCATGCACTGTTTTACAATGTTAGCTCGCTTACATGAGCAGGTTTGTTATTCAAAGCAAAGATAATCTCAATCCAAGAAGTAACATCAAAACAATTTTCCTAAGTTGCTGTTACAGGGCATGTGGCCAATGGTACCGAATGCATTTTAATATGTCATGCTTTACAACTGACGAGAAATCATCATAATAGTTACCCATTGACTAACTATAGAAGGTACCTGTAATATAATTTTCATGCATCAAAGTTACTGTTTGCAAGATTTATCACACTAGATATATCTAAAGCCAAACCATCTACATCAAAAGATGCAAGCCAACTCTGAGTCATCATGGAGGATTTTTATTCACTTGGAGGAGAGTGAGCATAATAAACCCTCTATAGTTAAAGGTATATAGACAACTTGGTGATTCTAAAAAAACACTCTTCATTCTTGCTTTTAACTATTTGTAAGCATGATTTTGCATGAATAAAATATTATGTAACCTGTTCTTAGTGTTCAATCATTTACATGGATGGCTATAAGAGTGAATAGCTTACTCCACCTTCATTTGAACCCAGTTCAGTCGAAGAGTATTTTTTCAAACAAAATACAAAGTCGTACAATGCAATATAAAAATCTTGATAGGTGTGCTTTAAATACTAGCCTGTGCGGGCGCACGGGTTAACGACTAGTCTATATAATTTGGATCTTGCCGTAAGGGCGTTGTAATATATTTCTATTTCTTTTAGATGGAATTGCTCTGATGTACTCTTGTATGTCGCTGTCTTACATACTCAATTTTGTATGTTAGACTCGCAGCCAGCCGGCCATGTTTCTCGCACTCGAATCTATAACCATGAATACTAGGGTGGATAGTTGGCCGGTACCGCGCCCTGCCATTGCGGCCTACTTGTGGGAGGACTCGTGGCCTCCACGGTAGTACGTCCTACCCTGATTCGGGTTATACCGGATTGTGATTTAGAAACATGAGGTGCAGGGATTACACTCCATGTGTCAAACCATGGCCAGAAAGCTCAAAAACATAGAGGAATGCAACAGACACATATAATGGAGCACCAGTATAACATAAGTTGTATCACCACATCGATTGGAGTGTGTGATCATGTGGATCAAGGTGGTTTGGAAAAGAACACATGCAATGACACTCCATGTATCAAACCATGGTCAGAAAGCCCAAAAACACAGAGGAATGCAACTTCCACATGTAATGGAGCACCAATGTGACATAAGTTGCATCACCACATCCAGTTGAGTGTGTGTGATCGTGTGGATCAAAGTGGTTTGGAAAATAACACATGGAATAACACTCCATGTGTCAAACAATGGTAAGAAATACCAAAAACACATAGGAATGCAACTGCCACATGTAATGGAGCACCAGTGTTACATAAGTTGCATCACCACATCCATTGGAGTGTGTGTTGTCATATGGATCAAGGTGATTTCGAAAACAACACATGCAATGACAGTCCATGTGTCAAACCATGGTCAGAAAGCGCAAAAACATGTAGGAATGCAACTGCCACATGTAATGGAGATCCAGTGTTGCATAAGTTGCATCGCCACATCCACTTGAGTATGTGTGGTCAGGTGGATCAAGGTGGTTTGGAAAATAACACATGCAATGGCACTCCATGTATCGAACCATCGTCAGAAAGCCCAAAAACACATAAGCATGCAACTGCCACATGTAATGGAGCACCAGTGTGACATAAGTTGCATCACCACATCCACTTGTGTGTGTGTGGTCATGTGGATCAATGTGGTTTGGAAAATAACACATGCAATGACACTCCATGTGTCAAACCATTGCTAGAAAGCCCAAAAATATGGAGCAATGCAACTACCACATGAAGTGGAGCACCCTTGTGACGTAAGTTGCATCACCAAATCAACTACCGTGTGTGTGATCATGTGGATCAAGGTGGTTTGAAAAAGAACACATGCAATGACACTCCATGTGTGAAACCATGGTCCAAAAGGCCCAAAATACATAGGAATGCAACCGCCACATGTAATGGAGCACCGAGGTGACACAAGTTGTATCACCACACCCACTTGAGTATGTGTGGTCATGTGGATCAAGGAGGTTTGGAAAAGAACACATGCAATAACACTCCATGTGTCAAACAATGGTTAGAAAGCCCAAAAACACATAGGAATGCTACTACCACATGTAATGGAGCACTAGTGTGACATAAGATGCATCACCACACCCACTTGAGTGTATGTGGTCATGTGGATCAAGGTGGTTTGGAAAATAACACATGCAATGACACTCCATGTGTCAAACCATGGCCAAAAAGCCCAAAATTACATAGGAATGCAACTGCCACGTGTAATGGAGCACCAGTGTGACATAAGTTGCATCACCACGTCCACTTGAGTGTGTGTGGTAATGTGGATCAAGGTGGTTTGGAAAAGAACACATGCAATGACACTCCATGTGTCAAACCATGGTCAGAAAGCCCAAAAACACAGAGGAATGCAACTGCCACATGTAATGGAGCACCGTTGTGACATAAGTTGCATCACCACATCCACTTGACTGTGTGTGGTCATGTGGATCAAATTGGTTTGTAAAGAACACATAAATGACCGACGAGGGTTTAACTCATCAATGCCCATTGTTATGGACTTGGGTTTTGGAGAAGGAGGGAGTGCTGGAGACATCTATCGGCTAGCAAACAAGCACACAGGGAATTCGAAGATTTACCCAGGTTTAGGCCTCGTAGAGGTCCCTAGTCCTGCTTGTCTGCTCGTGGAATTATCAAGGGAATCGAAGATTACAATGGTGCGCATATGCAATCCGGCGAGGGTTATGGAAACTAGGGTTACGTGTGTCCTCCTCGCCGCCCCCTCCTAGCCTTTATATAGATAGGCTAGGTCTCGGGTAGCAGGTCGAGTCGGTTACAAGTTAGGGTTTTTCCCTTTTGAACTTTCTACCTTTAGCTCCTTCTTCTTCTTCAAGCAATCGAGAGTCCGTAGGTTACTCGAGTTCCACATTTGGGCCTTGGAGACACCGTGGGCCTCTACGTATTCAGGCCGTATATACAAAGCTCGAGTACCCGTAGGGTATACCCATGTCAATGACACTCTATGTGAAAACTGTGATAAAAAATACCCAAAACACATAGGAATGCAACTACCACATGTAATGGAGCACCAGTGCGACATAAGTTGCATCACCACACCTACATGAGTGTGTGTGGTCATGTGGATCAAGGTGGTTTGGAAAAGAAAACATGGAATGACACTCCATGCGCCAACCCATGGTCAGAAAGGCCAAAAACACATAGGAATGCAAGCTCCACATGTAATGGAGTACCGAGTCGACATAAGTTGCATCACCACACCCACTTGAGTGTGTGTGGTCATATGGATTAAGGTGGTTTGGAAAATAACACATGCAATGACACTCCATGTGTCAACCATGGTCAGAAAGCCCAAAAACACATTGGAATGCAACTACCACATGTAATGGAGCACCATTGTGACATAAGTTGCATCACCACATCAACTGTATTGTGTGTGGTCATCTGGATCAAGGTGGTTTGGAAAATAACACATGCAATGATAGTCCATGTGTCAAACCATGGTCTGAAAGGCCCAAAACACATAGGAATACAACCGCCACATGTTAAGGAGCACTAGTGTGACATAAGATGCATCATAACACCCACTTGAGTGTGTGTGGTCATGTGGATCAATGTTGTTTGGAAAAGAACACATGCAATGACACTCCATGTGTCAAACCATGGCCAGAGACCCCAAAAATACATAGGAATTTAACTACCACATGTAATGGAGCACCAGTGTGACACAAGTTGCCTCACCACACCCACTTGAGTGTGTGTGGTCATGTGGATCAAGGTGGTTTGGAAAAGAACACATGAAGTGACACTCCATGTGTCAAACCATGGTCAGAAAGCTCAAAAACATAGAGGAATGCAACTGCCACATGTAATGGAGCATCGGTGTGACATAACTTGCATCGCCACATCCACCTGAGTGTGTGTGGTCATGTGGATCAAGGTGGTTTGGAAAAGAACACATACAATGACACTCCATGTGACAAACCATGGCCAGAAAGCCCAAAAATACATAGAAATGAAACTACCACATGTAATGGACCACCAGTGTGACATAAGTTGTATCACCACACCCACTTGAGTGTGTGCGGTCATGTGGATCAAGGTGGTTTGGAAAAGAACACATACAATGAACTCCATGTGTCAAACAATGGCCAGAAAGCCCAAAAATACATAGGAATGCAACTACCACATGTAATGGAGAACCAATGTGACATACGTTGCATCACCACATCAAATGTATTGTGTGTGGTCATCTGGATCAAGGTGGTTTGGAAAAGAACACATGCAATGACAGTCCATGTGTCAAACCATGGTCTGAAAGGCCCAAAACACATAGGAATGCAACCGCCACATGTTAAGGAGCACTAGTGTGACATAAGATGCATCATAACACCCACTTGAATGTGTGTGGCCATGTGGATCAAGGTTGTTTGGAAAAGAACACATGCAATGACACTCCATGTGTCAAACCATGGCCAGAGACCCCAAAAATACATAGGAATTTAACTACCACGTGTAATGGAGCACCAGTGTGACACAAGTTGCCTCACCACACCCACTTGAGTGTGTGTGGTCATGTGGATCAAGGTGGTTTGGAAAAGAACACATTAAGTGACACTCCATGTGTCAAACCATGGTCAGAAAGCTCAAAAACATAGAGGAATGCAACTGCCACATGTAAGGGAGCATCGGTGTGACATAACTTGCATCGCCACATCCACCTGAGTGTGTGTGGTCACGTGGATCAAGGTGGTTTGGAAAAGAACACATACAATGACACTCCATGTGACAAACCATGGCCAGAAAGCCCAAAAATACATAGAAATGCAACTACCACATGTAATGGACCACCAGTGTGACATAAGTTGTATCACCACACCCACTTGAGTGTGTGCGGTCATGTGGATCAAGGTGGTTTGGAAAAGAACACATACAATGACACTCCATGTGTCAAACCATGGCCAGAAAGCCCAAAAATACATAGGAATGCAACTACCACATGTAATGGAGCACCAATGTGACATACGTTGCATCACCACGTCAACTGTATTGTGTGTGGTCATCTGGATCAAGGTGGTTTGGAAAAGAACACATGCAATGACAGTCCATGTGTCAAACCATGGTCTGAAAAGCCCAAAACACATAGGAATGCAACCACCACATGTTAAGGAGCACTAGTGTGACATAAGATGCATCATAACACCCACTTGAGTGTGTGTGGTCATGTGGATCAAGGTGGTTTGGAAAAGAACACATGCAATGACACTCCATGTGTCAAACCATGGCCAGAAAGCCCAAAAATACATAGGAATGCAACTACCATGTGCAATGGAGCACCAATGTGACACAAGTTGCATCACCACACCCACTTGAGTGTGTGTGGTCATGTGGATCAAGGTGGTTTGGAAAAGAACACATGCAGTGACACACCATGTGTTAAACCATGGTCAGAAACCCCAAAAACATAGAGGAATGCAACTGCCACATGTAATGGAGCACCGATGAGACATAAGTTGCATCGCCACATCCACTTGAGTGTGTGTGGTCATGTGGCTCAAGGTGGTTTGGAATAGAACACATACAATGACACTCCATGTGTCAAACCATGGCCAGAAAGCCCAAAAATACATAGGAATGCAACTACCAAGTGTAATGGAGCACCAGTGTGACATAAGTTGCATCACCACACCCACTTGAGCGTGTGTGGTCATGTGGATCAAGGTGGTTTGGAAAAGAACACATGCAATGACACTCCATGTGTCAAACCATAGTCAGAAAGCTCAAAAACACATAGGAATGCAACTGCCACATGTAATGGAGCACCGGTGTGACATAAGTTGCATCGCCACATCCACTTGAGTGTGTGGTCATGTGGATCAAGGTGGTTTCGAAAAGAACACATACAATGACACTCTATGTGAAAATTGTGGTTAGAAATACCCAAAACACATAGGAATGGAACTACCACATGTAATGGAGCACCGGTGCGACATAAGGTGCATCACCACACACAAATGAATGTGTGTGGTCATGTGGATCGAGGTGGTTTGGAAAAGAACACATGCAATGACGCTCCATGCGCCAAACCATGGTTAGAAATGCCAAAAACACATAGGAATGCAACCTCCACATGTAATGGAGCACCATTATGACATAAGGATCATCACCACATCAATTGTAGGGTGTGTGGTCATGTGGATCAAGGTGGTTTGGAAAAGAACACATGCAATGGCACTCCATGTGTCAAACAATGGTAAGAAAGCCCAAAAACACATAGGAATGCAACTACCACATGTAATGGAGGACTTGTGTGACATAAGGTGTATCACCACAACCACTTCAGTGTGTGGTGTCATGTGGATCAAGGTGGTTTGTAAAATAACACATGCAATGACACTCCATGTGTCAAACCATGGAGAGAAAGCCCCAACATACATACGAATGCAACTGTCACGTGTAATGGAGAAGCAATGTGATATAAGTTGAATCACCACACCCACTTGAGTGTGATTGTTCATGTGGATCATGGTGGTTTGGAAAATAACACATGCAATGACACTCTATGTGTCAAACCATGGTCAGATAGCCAAAAAACACAGAGGAATGCAACCACCACATGTAATGGAGCACCGGTGTGACATAACTTGCATCACCACATCCACTTGAGTGTGCGTGGTCATGTGGATCAATGTGGTTTGGAAAACAACACATACAATGACACTCTATGTGAAAACTATGATCCACATCCTGTGGCCCTTCCTGTGGCTCGTTGCTGATTGGTTGATTCGGGTCATACACGGCCACACCGTGTGGCCCGTCCGCACAGCACAATCCCACTACCCTTCAAGGGCGTGGTTAAATAGGGGAGGGGGGCGCCCCTTGGGTCTTTTCCCCACTCTCGTGCCCCCTTTGCCTCTTCATCTTCCTCTCTAGCGACAGCGCGGCCGCCACCGCATTTGCTTAGCCGCGCCGTTGTCGTACCGTTTCCTCGCGCACCAGCATCGTCGCCACCTCCCTGCATCCCTTCCGCCATGGGTCCTCGTCTATCTAGGCCACTGCCCCCCACCGCCGCTAGCGCCAGTGAGGACAGTGACCTTGAGATGACAGAAGAAGAGCTCGCCGTCACGGAGCAGGAAATGGAGGAGGACGCGGTGAATGCCGACCGCGGCGCTTGGGCTGGGTCCTGGGTTTGCCAGGACGATATTGACTGGTTGTACCGCACCCGGCGTGTGCCGGAGGGCATCGTCGCACGTCTTGCCGCCGTGGAGCTTGCCCTCTCACCCAATCCGGGTGAGTATGTGGTATTCCTTTCCCAATTCTAGCGCGGGTTTGGGCTCCCCGTTAGCGATTTCTTCAACGACTGGCTCAACACCTATGAGCTTCAGCCGCACCATCTTCCGGCTAACGCCATTACCTCACTCTCTACTTTCACTTTCACCATCGAGGGCTACACTAGACTGTGGCCTACAAAGGAGCTATGGATCCGGTTCTTTGGCCTCCGCCGGAACGTAATTCCGAACAAAGAGCTTGACTCGGAGGACAAGCAGCTCACGCAGTTTGGCGCTGCTTCCATTTCTCCTCGGAAACAGTCCATCTTCCCCCAAATCACGGGGCTTGACTCCTGCAAGGGCTGGGACCGAACCTTCTTCTATGTCAGAAATGGCACGGATGAAGATCTGATCCGGCTGCGCCCCTATGATTCGGGTCCTCCTAATCTAGATCTGTGGGATAAGTTCCCCAAGAGGCCCATCGTCCCGGCGAACCAAGTCAACAAAAGGTTCCAGGAGCTGAAGGATCTAGGATTGCGCAATGAGGACGCAATGATCACAGTCCGCAACCGGATCTCCCCCTCCAGAAACGCACGCATAAACTCTATCACATGAGCTGGGGCCCTGACCCCAACCGGACCTCCTCCTTCGAGTTGAGCAACACCGAGATCTACCGCCGGGTCAAGGCCCTCTTCACCGCCCACAAGGACTTCTCTGCTGAGTGGACGTGGGGGATCGAACACTTCTGCCGAGATAGGCTTCCCCCTAGGGTAAGTCTCGTGCCCCAAACCTTTTCCGAATTAAATCATATGTCGGTTTTTGTTGTAGGTTTAATCATGTTGCCTTTTCTTTCCCTTAGATGTTTCTTCAGCAAACCATTGAGGACGGCACCGAGCCTTCTCTCAAATGGGCGCCTAATCGAGAAGCCTCGGACGAGGAGGAACCGGATCAGGAGATGTTCCTGCCTATGGCTGATGCGACCAAGCGACACACCGGTAAACTCTCTTCCATTAGAGATTGGTCTGACGATGAAGATGAATCCGACGTTGAGGTGATGGAGGCATTTGACGCTATCCCCTGTCTTACGCTTTTCTGACATCAGCTAACCCCGGTGGGCAGATCCATGAAGATCGTCCCCTTGCCACGGGTGAGCCTGTCCCGGTCGCACTGAAGAAGAGGGGGGCCACATCTTCTTCTTCCTTAGGACCTTCTCAGCCAGCTAAACGGCGAAAGAAGTCCGTGGACAAAGCTGCCACCAAGTCCACGACTAAGGCCGTGGCCCGGAGAGCTCGCAAGCCCAAGGAGCCCTTGACTTCGGATGAGTAAGTCATTTCTCCCTTTGCTATTTACTTGTTCTTCCTTTGTTATAGTCTCTCATCATTCATGATTTGATTCGGCAGGGCTGCGGTGGAGGTCCCTCAGAGTGGATCAGGCATTGCGTCACCGCTCCGACATAGTCCTTCTCCCCCTCGTGGCGATGATTCACGCCCGTTGAGCCCCATTCAAGAGGGTTCAACGGCTGCTCCGGATTCTAGCCCACCTCGTCAAGAGAAGGGCAACCTCGGAGCGGGGGAAACTGGCTCTGCCGAGGCAGCAGCAACCACCACTTCGGCTCCACTGCAACCAGCTTCATCCGAGATATCCATAGCACCTCCGCCAAAACAACTGGAACAAGGCGGAGTTCGTCCAAAATGATGATCTCCCGGAGAAATCTGGGCCCGCTGAGTTTGCTGCCCAGATGAATACCGCTGCTAAGGCAATTAACCTTGTAGGTCGGATGATGGAGGTACGTTACTTCGTCTTTTCCTTAACATGTAGTAGATATTATTGATATAGCCATTAGTCCCCGAGCCTCCGGGGGAGTAACCTGTTACTCGGCCGGATGCTCCTTAGAGAACTAACATAGCTCCTTAATAACTTTGAATATGCACACACCTAGAGCCGGGTTAAGTTCCACTTGGCCCGGATCTTGTACACTTCGAATATACACACACCTAGAGCCGGGTTAAGTTCCACTTGGCCCGGATCTTGTACACTTCGAATATGCACACACCTAGAGCCGGGTTAAGTTCCACTTGGCCCGGATCTTGTACACTACGAATATGCACACACCTAGAGTCAGGTTAAGTTCCACTTGGCCTGGATCTTGTACACTTCGAATATGCACACACCTAGAGCCAGGTTAAGTTCCACTTGGCCCGGATCTTGTACACTTCGAATATGCACACACCTAGAGCCGGGTTAAGTTCCACTTGGCCCGGATCTTGTACACTTAGAATATGCACACACCTAGAGCCGGGTTAAGTTCCACTTGGCCCGGATCTTGTACACTTCGAATATGCACACACCTAGAGCCGGGTTAAGTTCCACTTGGCCCGGATTTTGTACACTTCGAATATGCACACACCTAGAGCCGGGTTAAGTTCCACTTGCCCTGGATTTTGTACACTTTGAATATGAAAAAGACTAAGTTGTCGTTTTGTACTCTTTTCAGGTGACCACCAATTGCCGGAGCGCTGAGTTTCAGCGTCTCTTGGATACTCACAAGATGCTGCGTGCAAAACATACTGCACTTCTCGCTGAACACGAGAAAAGGGGTAAGTTTTTTCCTTGGCATTTTTCCATTTTTCTTCATCTTTTACTGCCGAACTAATCCATCATTCGGATTTCCAAGCTGGGGTGGAGGCCGAGAATACTATCATGAGGAAGAACTTGGAGCAGATAAAGGGTAAGTTACTCTTTCTCAACTTTGCTATGCTTTCTATCTCCTTTTCTCCTTGGCTCGGCAAATATTCATACCTCGTCTTTGCTGGGCCAACAAACTATTTTAGCCTCTCTTGAAGATAGTGTGCCCGTGCCTGACATGATGCTGCATTTTCTCGAACAAGCAGGGCAGCATCAGGCCGAACTCAAGAAGAAAAATGATGAGCTCGACCTCCTCCGAACCAAAGATGATGAAATTGCCAAGCTTAAGGCGGACATGAAGAAGCTCAAGGCGCAGCACCAGTCCGAACTGGAGAAAGCAGGCCAGGACTTTACTGAAGAGCGCGAGCGCCTGAACCTCCAGATCACGAAGGACCAAGAACTGCTGAAGGAGGCTGACTCTAAGCTTGAGTCGGCGAATGCTGAGCTTGTGCAACTTCGGGAGAGGCGTGACAAGTGTACCAAGGAGCTAACCCGGATCCACAGCCACATTTCTCGTAAGTTTTTTCTCTTCAGCTGTCATGAATCTCTCCGGGTCAACCTTCCTTACTTATTTCACCTGTCTTGTTTTCAGACAAATTTCCAGAGGGCAATGCTATTGCAGCTACTACTGTCGCCAAGTTCCGCCAGAAGAGGGGTACCCCACTTGCTCCTGGCCCTAGAGAAATTCCTTATGACATGGAGGACTTGCTGGTCAGCTTGTCTTCCCGTGTCGAAATTGTGAAGAACTACGACAAGGACATCTTGGATGTAGCAATCCGGATCTTTAATGCCTTTTGGCCTGAAGAAGATACTCCGTAGGGTGCCACTGCTCTTTTTGCCAGGCTTATGGAGTGCGAGACTCAGCTCGATCTCTGGAGAAAATCTGCTGGACGTGCCGGAGCTGAAATTGTCCTCCACTATGTGCTTACGTGGTATGAGAAGATCAACCTCGATCTCCTTCAGCGCATGCGCACCGGATAAAGGTGGTCTACTGACCCGGAATGGATAGCTCGTCGCAAGGCTTGCGCCCATAGCTTCATTCAATATGCCCCCGTTCATGAATGGAACGAGGGACCAAGCTTCCTAGGTGCCGCCGAGGACGAAAATGCTGAAGATGATTCGGGTGAGGACGAAGAGGACGAAGCTTCGGACGTCGAGGAAGATGAAGATGACTCTGAAGCCGAGGCTGGGGCTGCACTCGCTGGCGCCGAATTACCTCCTCCTGCTGCTCCTTGATTATAAACACTTTGAATTTCATCAGATCCTCAGTATGCCGGGTGCAATTGAATCAAACACATAAGTGATATTTTGCTACTAAGTTTTTATGCTGGATTGACTTGGGCGTAGTCCCCACTTTCTTGTTCCTCCAATTTCTTGGCTCGGCTCGTGTCTACCTTGGTTCGGTTTTATGACTTACGAGTCCGAGCTTCAAAAATTGACTTAACAATACTTGGAAACTTTAGGATTAGCTCAAAATAATTTGGCATAGTAAACATAAAATAAGCATAAGGTTAGTCCGAAAAACAAACGTCGGCTCGATTAAGTTCCTTTCCTTAGTCGTTTCTCATGTGTTACGCAATTCCAAACTTGTTCTCTTGCTTGCCATGAAGCCAAATCTTGTTGGACAGCAGCAAGTCGAAGAGTTAGGTTTTTGGTGCTCACACACTACTAATCCGGCTTAAGTAGAAACAACTTACGCCAGCCGATGTATAAATAATAAATACCAAATACAAGAAATATTATTAAGGCAGTCCCCGGGTTACTGCTCAAGGTGCCAAGATTTTATTGATAAGTTCATTGCCGACATACATACCGACATATGAGTGACTCGGATACACACACTTCTTTGCTAAGTGTAGAAAGGACGAAGTAGAGCTACATTCCATGGACGCTTAGATTCCTCGTCGGACCTGTCCACCTTGTTCTTCTCCTGTGGTTTTGCATTGATGAGATAATATGAGTCATTGTGCAATGCTTTGCTCATGATGATTGGCCCTTCCCATGGGAGTATAACTTATGCATGCCAGCAGTACGTTGTACCAACCAGAGTACCAGATCACCTTCCCGGAAAACTCGGGGGTTTACTTTTCGGCTATGATAGCGTCGGAGATTTTGCTGATATATGGAGGATCTGGACAATGCCAATTCTCTCGCTTCTTCCAGCAGATCAACATCATTTTGCCGGTCTTCTTGCACTTCGGCTTCTGTGTATTGGGTGACCCTAGGCGAGTCATGCTCTATGTCGGCTGGTAATACAGCTTCTGCCCCATATACCAGAAAGAATGGCGTATAGCCCGTTGATCGATTCAGAATTGTTCTTAAACTCCATAGTACCGCTGGTAGTTCTTCTATCCAGCATCCCGCTGATCTTTGCAGCGGCTCGATGAGCCGGGGTTTTATCCCGGATAATACCAATCCGTTGGATCTTTCCACTTGTCCGTTCAATGCGGGGTGAGCTACCGAGGCTACGTCTAGCCGGATCTTCTTATCCTGGCAGAATCGCGCAAATGCTCTTTCAGCAAAATTCGTGCCATTATTTGTTATGATACTGTGAGGATAACCGTATCTCAAGATGATATCCTTGAGGAATTTCATGGATGTAGCTCCATCACATTTCCTTATTGGCTTTACTTCGATCCATTTTGTAAACTTATCAACCATGACTAAAATGTGGGTCATGTTCCCCCTCACAGGTTTGAATGGGCTAACCATGTCCAAACACCATACAACAAATGGCCAAGTAATAGGTATGGTGTTGAGGTCAGACATTGGCATATGGGTCTTGGTAGCATACCTCTGACAACCATTGCACTTTCTTACCAAATCCTCTGCTTCTTCTAAGGCACTTGGCCAGTAGAACCCATGACGGAAAGCTTTTGCTACTAAGGCTCTAGACGAGGCATGATGCCCACATTCCCCTTGATGTATATCTCGGAGGATGTCAAGCCCTTCTTCCGGGTCAACACATCGCTGGAGAACGTTTTTCACACTCCTTTTGTATAGCTCGGAACTGATGATCGTGTATGCTTTTGCTCTCCTCTGAGTTTGCCTGGACAACACCTCCTCAGCAGAAGGTTCCATCTTTCAAGAATTGAAATATGGGCAATGCCCAAGATGGTACAGCTCGCACTGGGAACACATCCTCATCAATTTCCATCTGATCCACCGGCATAACCTCAGCCAGATCGCGCTGAGCAGTCCCCGGGTCTTGCGAAGCAGTCCTTGGGTTTGCCAAGGCAATCCCCGGGTTTCGCGTACAACCTCCCATGTCAATGTCCATAGGTATAGCTCCGGACTCCAGATCTTCCGGGACGTAGATTGAGTCGGTTTTTGGGGACGGCCTGATAGATGGTTTTCTGAGGTGTTCTAATGCTACACCCGGTGGAATTGCTTGTCGGGTTGATCCGAGCTTTCACAATACGTCGGCAGCCTCATTTTCCACCGGGGTACATGGTGAAATTCGCATCCCTCAAAATAACCAGATATTTTCTGCACATGGAATCTATATAATGCCATGTTTGGATCAAGAGCGTCCCACTGCCCCGACACTTGCTGAACTACCAAATCCGAGTCGCCAAAGCATTGGATCCGACGTATCCCAATTTCTTTTGCCACTCTGAGCCCGTGCACAAGTGCCTCATATTCGGCGACATTGTTTGATGTTGCGAAATGCATCTGCAGCACATACTTCATCTGGTCATTTTTTGGCGAGGTAAGTACTAATCCGGCGCCTAACCCAGTTTTTGTTTTTGATCCATCAAAGTGCATTCTCCAATAGTTCGGATCTGGTAATGGTGGTTCATATTGCACCTTGGCCCAGTCCACAAAAAAGTCGGCTACAACCTGAGACTTGATTGCTTCTCTTCTGTCATATTGTGGCGCATAAGGGGCTAGCTCAATTGCCCATTTTGCAATCTTGCTACTTGCATCCTTGTTACTCATTATTTCGGATATGGGAGCTTCACATATTACTTTGATGGGGTGCTCCTCAAAATAGTGTTTTAGCTTCTTAGCCGACATGTACACACCATACGCCACTTTCTGATAGTGCAGATAATTTTGCTTTGATGCGGATAACACCTTGCTTAGGTAATATACCGGCCTTTGCACTGACTTACCCTCTTCATCGCGCTCTACCACAATTACTGCACATACAACTCGGTTGGTTGTGGCTATATAGAGCAACATTGGCTCCTTTGATAGTGGAGAGGCTAATACTGGTGCAGTGGCTAACATCTTTTTTAATTGGATAAAGGCTTCATTGTCCTGCAGCGTCCAAATGAACTTGTCCGACTTTTTCATGAGTTGATAGAGAGGCAGTGCCTTTTCTCCCAACCGACATACAAACCTACTTAAGGATGCCAGGCAACCAGTGAACTTCTAGAGATCGTAAAGGCACTTTGGCAGTTCCATTCGCTCTATGGCCCGGATTTTAGTTGGATTGACTTTGGTACCTCGGCTGGAGACAATAAATCCGAGTAATTTTCCAGCCGGGACACCGAAGGTGCATTTTTCCGGGTTAAGCTTCATTCGGAACCTCCTTAGGTTCGCGAATGTCTGCCTGATATCGTCAAGGAGCGTTTTGCTTTCCTTGGTCTTGATAACAACATCATCCACATACACCTGCACAATTTGACCAATTTGGTCGTGCAAACATTTCTACATACATCTTTGGTACGTTGCCCCTGCATTACGTAAACCAAATGCCATGGTGCGATAGCAATAAGCCCCATACGGGGTGATAAACGTGGTCTTTATTTGATCACTTGGGTTCAGAGGTATCTGGTGGAAACCAGAATATGTATCAATGAATGACAACAGTTCACACCCAGTAGTGGAATCTATGACCTGGTCTGTCCTTGGCAGTGGGAATGGATCTTTCGGACACGCCTTATTCAGGTTCGTGTAATCGATACACATGCACCAAACCACTACCATGTTCAGATCGTCCTTTTTCTTCTCCACCAGCACCGGATTAGACAGCCAATCTGGGTAAAGTACTTCCATGATAAATCCAGCTGCTAGCAGCCGATCTATCTCATCTCCTATGACTTTTCTCCTATCTTTGGCGAAGCGGTAGAGAGGTTGCTTCACCGGCTTTGCTCCGGGTCTCACGTTCAAAGAGTGCTCGGCTAACTCCCTCGAAACACCTTGCAAGTCCTGTGTGGACCAAGAAAAAATATCCCGATTCTCATGGAGGAAGTTGACGAGCTCGCTTTCCTATTTGTCATTTAACCCGGTACCAATTGTTACGGTGCGCTCTGGGAACATATCGTCAACAAGCACTTTCTTGGTATCTTTTGTCGCTTGTAACGAAACACTACCATGCGGATTACTGAGCACCGGCATATACTGATGCGCGGACTAAGCCAACGCCGCCACCTCTTGGATTTTTCCCTCTCTCTTGCGCAATCACATGTGACTCGGCCAAGTTAGACCCGGTTGACGCGCACTCAATGGAACGTCGGAAATCACCAGTTATGGTAATCACACCATTTGGCCCGGGCAGCTTCATCTTCATGTAACTGATATGAGTACTCGCCATGAACTTGTTCAGAGCTGGCCTGCCGAGTAACGCGTGATATGCGCTCTCCAAATTGACAACCTCGAACTCCAAATTCTTAGTCCGGCAGTTATCTCTTGTTCCGAACAATACGTCAACCCGGACCTTGCCTATGGGCTCGCAAGAAATGCCTGGCACAATGCCATGGAAAGTTGTCCTTGTAGCTTGGAGCATGTTCTCCGAGAGACCCAACTTGTGCATCGTGTCCAAGTACATGATATTTATGCTAGTGCCATTGTTAATCAGCACCTTTGAGAACCTCACATTGATGTTTGGCCCAATGAATGTTGGGTCCACCACTAGCGCATACGAACCAGGACTTGGCATAAGCTTGGGATGATCTTTGATGCTCCAGGTAATTTCCTGGTCTCACCAAGGCATATACCTCGTCACTGCTGGCATTACCGCATTAACTTCCATGTGTCGGTGCTGCAAACTCTTTCTGTCTGTCTCTTCTGTGGTGAACACACAGTAACTCTGATGATGCTCTCTGTATTCATTCCTCCCCTCGTTTCCGGGGTACCTCTGATCTGGTTGATGCTGGTCCTCCACTTGATGCACTGCATCCCTTCTCTCATGGTTGTCATACCTCGGTGGAGGGGGAGGCAACATTAACTGTTGCGTGTTCGCTCCGGAGAGCAATTGTTGTCGGGGTAACTCCTACCGAGGTTGATCATTCCGAGGTGCCTGAGCATTCCCCGAACCACCTTGTTCTATCTTTCGCATCCACTCACACTGCCTAGTTGTGTGACCCGCTGGGTTACTCGGATTTGGCGTGTGAAATTTACACGGCTGATCCAGCATTGCCTCATAAGTATACCTCGGACGGTCCTTCTTTTCTTGCCACTATTTCTTCTGCTCTGGCGTCCAAGTTTTCTTGCCATCATTTCTTGGAGTCCATTGCTGTCCTCCAGTTTTCTGACGTTGGTTGGTTCCTGCACCAGGTTGATCTTGATTCACAACAGCAACTTCTTGCGAACTGTACCGGTAATCCGGTCTGTCATCTCTTCTTTTACCTCGGTAATCATTCCTCCGGGATGACCCGGCTCCATCTCTCTGGTAGTATTCCTCGTTTGACTCACTTGGCATTAACCTAGCTTAAGTCGGATCACCCAAGGCATACGAATCAGCGATCCGGATTGTCTCTGCCAATGTAGTTGTCATATCCGTTTGCAATCTTTGCCACAACATACTTGCATATCTACACCCTTGCGCAAACCATGCTATGGCCTGTGACTCAATTACACCCTCACAGGAGTTTTGCACTGTACACCACCGGGTTAGGAACTCCTGGTCTGTCTCGTTCGGTTTCTGCTTGCACATTGCTAGGGTCTGTGGCCTATTCGGCCTCTGATACGTACTTGAGAAATTGCTGACAAACATTTCCTCAAAATCGATCCAACAGTTAATACTTCTGGGTGGCAAATTGTTTAGCCATACCCTCGCTGGCCCCTCCAACATCTGGGGTACATATCTCACAGCCCATCTCAAGTTGCCGTCATATGTCTTAGTGCCTCTAGGTAGCTGGAAGTTAGGTACCGGAGGTTCATGATCCGGGGCCCAAAACACGCAGGACCCGGAGGACCTTGACATTCAATTTGCTCCGACCTATACAGCTGATCCAGTTTTAACCAGGCATCGTCGGGCATCAAATTCCTGCTTCCCAATCTTGACCCTATCACGTGATAATCCGGCCTGGGATACCCAGCGTTCACCATTTCCGAATCACCATCATTGTATCTACCTTGCTCCTGTGGAGCTGCTCTCTGTTGCATACCTTGGCCGGCACTGCGCTCTTGCCGTGGTATATTCTGCTGCTGCGGTTGCCCTGCACCTACCGAATTACACTGTCCGGCTTTGCCGTTTATAGCATTCCCTTGACCGGCATTGCCTTGGTCGCGGTTACCTCGGCCAGCTTCACCTCGACTCACACTTCATCGATCCTCATTTCTCTGCACTTCTTTTCCTTTCCCTGCCCTTGCCGGGTCATACAGGACTATCTGTTTGTTCCTCCTGGCCGAGGTTACTACCTCTTCTCTCCTAGGACCACCATGACGAGACGATGCAGCTCTAGCGGATTTCTCCGGGTTACCCACCACCGAATGAACGATCTTGGAGGCCCTAGCTCTCTCCGGGTTAGCCCTGAGTAATTCCTCATATTTCTTGTTCGCGATCCGAACCAACTCATTGACCCTATCTTGCTGTCTCTGACGGGCTTCACGCATCAGACCCTCTAACTCGGACGCAGCTGCATCTGCTGCTCTGAGGTTCTTTGCTGGGGTACTATACTTCGGCAGCCCCACGGACAAGCAGTTCTTTGATTCCTCGATCCTAGTATCACCCTCTTTGTTCATTTCACTCATGAGGTTCCTCCCCTTTACTTTTACAGCATGTACCTTATTTGCCTTTGTGTACTCACGCAGTATCATGTTCAA
Organism: Avena sativa; assembly: GCA_916181665.1. Classification (NCBI taxonomy): domain Eukaryota; kingdom Viridiplantae; phylum Streptophyta; class Magnoliopsida; order Poales; family Poaceae; genus Avena; species Avena sativa. The sequence goes on from OV702287.1 coordinate 191,975,680, forward strand.
CGACTGCTAAGCCGCGGCTATCTTTTTCACACCCTCTAGTATTTTTTGCCTAGTCTCCTCTAGCTCGGCCTGCGCCTGAGCCGGATCTACTACTGCTGCTACTGGGTTTGCCAAGCTATCCATCACCTGCTACAACACGTTCTCTAGCCTCTCTAGAGGAGGACCTCTACTTTTTCTCGGTGCCCTGGGCGTTACCTCCGGATCTAGTGCCGGATCCTTGCTTGCGCCAGCGCCTGGCGCAGTCATCATCACCTCGGCGCGGTCTGGGGAGCGAGCAATACATGCTCCACGAACCGTGCTAAGGGGTGGCTCGCCTCCTTCGACGACGTGTCACGGGTGAACGCATGACACATCTACAGCAATGTAGATCTTGTGCGCGCTGAGCTTGACGAAGAGGACGTTGCGCAGAAGAGGACGCTTGCCGAAGCAGCCAGCGTTGTCGCTGACGTAGTCCAGCGCTCCAAAGCGCTGAACGAGCCCGGAGACGATGCGTTCGCCGGTGCCGATGAAGTTTCCCGTCCGGATCTTCATACCTGCTAGCGCCGCTAGCCCCACGATGGGCGCCAACTGTCGTGGTGGTGTCACGACAGATTCCATGGATAGGCTAAAGGTGGGGACAAGATGCACTAGAGGAATCTAGGGAGGGATAGTGTGGTGATTCCACACACAGTTGTTTGGTATTTGATTCACTTCCACAGTTTACAAGTGCTCCTTGAGATGTATTGGGGAGAGGAGGAAGAAGAAACTCTCTTACTCTCACCACTAGCTAGCCCTCAGGAACACACTAGTCAAACACAACCCTCTGGAGATCAACCCCTTCTACAGAGGCCCTATCCCCCCTTATATAGGGGTAGCCAGGTCTCCAATTAGAGCATACGTGGAGGCATATTCCAAGGAATATGCCTCCTCCCAAAATACTAAGCCGACCGGGTCAATTTTGCCCAGCGTCATGCATGCAAAGGCTACGTGAGCCTCTACGGTGCCCGCGTCATCCGACACAGGCATCGTCACCTTTGTCGGCCACGCCTCGGTGGTCCTGGCCTCTGTCCGCTTTGCTCACGCTCCGCGTACAGTGGTCACCCTTTGACCAACGAGATACCTTCCTTCTCTTACAAGCTTGATATAACCCGGATAGTACCTAGTTGATCCGGCCATACCTATACCTGCATACAAGTTAGATACATCTTACAGACTTACGATATAAGTTGGTTGAGACCTAGTTAGGTGGACATCCCCTAGTACGGGTTACCCCGTGATTCGGCCTGCCTTGAGGTGACTCGTCCAGCACCTGCTTTGACCTTGCCATACCTCGGCTAACTCGGCCTTTATACCCCGGCGTGACCCTACCCGGGGGTATCCCCCCAACACTCCATGTGTCAAACCATGGCCAGAAAGCCCCAAAATACATACGAATGCAACTGTCACATGTAATGGAGCACCAATGTGACATAAGTTGCATCACCACACCCACTTGAGTGTGATTGTTCATGTGGATCAAGGTGGTTTGGGAAATAACACATGCAATGACACTCTATTGACACTCTATGTGTCAAACCATGGTCAGAAAGCCCAAAAACACAGAGAAATGCAACCGCCACATGTAATGGAGCACTGGTGTAACATAAGTTGCATCACCACATCCACTTGAGTGCGTGTGGTCATGTGGATCAATGTGGTTTGGAAAACAACACATACAATGACACTCTATGTGAAAACTATAATCAGAAAGCCCCAAAGTAAATAGGAATGCAACTGCCACATGCAATGGAGCACCAATGTGACATTAGATGCATCACCACACCCACTTGAGTGTATGTGGTTATGTGGATCAAGGTGGTTTGGAAACGAACACATGCAATAACACTCCATGTGTCAACCCATCGCCAGAAAGCCCAAAAATACATAGGAATGCAACTACCACATGTAATGGAGCACCCATGTGACATAAGTTGCATCACCACACCCACTCGAGTGTGTGTGGTCATGTGGATCAAGGTGGTTTGGAAAAGAACACATACAATGACACTCCATTTGTCAAACCATGGCTAGAAAGCCCAAAAATACATAGGAATGCAACTACCACGTGTAATGGAGCACCAGTGTGACATAAGTTGCATCACCACACTCACTTGATTGTGTGTGGTCATGTGGATCAAGGTGGTTTGGAAAATAACACATGCAATGACACTATGTGAAAACCATGGTCAGAAAGACCCAAAAAACATAGGAATGCAACTACACATGTAATGGAGCACCCGTGCGACATAAGTTGCATTACCACACCTACATGAGTGTGTGGTTATGTGGATCAAGGTGGTTTGGAAAAGAACACATGCAATGACACTCTATGTGAAAATTGTGGTCAGAAATCACCAAAACACATAGGAATGGAACTACCAAATGTAATGGAGCACCAGTGCGACATAAGGTGCATCACCACACCTACATGAGTGTGTGTGGTCATGTGGATCAAGGTGGTTTGGAAAAGAACACATGCAATGACGCTCCATGTGCCAAACCATGGTTAGAAAAGCCAAAAACACATAGGAATGCAACCGCCACATGTAATGGTGCACCGAGTTGACATAAGTTGCATCACCACACCCACTTGAGTGTGTGTGGTCATATGGATTAAGGTGGTTTGGAAAATAACACATGCAATGGCACTCCATGTGTCAAACCATGGTCAGAAAGTCCAAAAACACATTGGAATGCAACTACCACATGTAATGGACCACCATTATGACATAAGTTGCATCACCACATCAATTGTAGGGTGTCTGGTCATGTGGATCAAGGTGGTTTGGAAAAAGAACACATGCAATGACACTCCATGTGTCAAACAATGGTCAGAAATCCCAGAAACACATAGGAATGCAACTACCACATGTAATGGAGGACCAGTGTGACATAAGGTGCATCACCACAACCACTTGAGTGTGTGGTGTCATGTGGATCAAGGTGGTTTGGAAAATAACACATCCAATGACACTCCATGTGTCAAACCATGGCCAGAAATCCCAAAAATACATACGAATGCAATTGTCACATGTAATGGAGCACCAATGTGACATAGGTTACATCACCACACCCACTTGAGTGTGATTGTTCATGTGGATCAAGGTGGTTTGGAAAATAACACATGCAATGACACTCTATGTGTCAAACCATGGTCAGAAAGCCCAACAACACAGAGGAATGCAACCGCCACATGTAATGGACCACCGGTGTGACATAAGTAGAATCACCACATCCACTTGAGTGTGTGTGGTCATGTGGATCAATGTGGTTTGGAAAACAACACATACAATGACACTTTATGTGAAAACTATGATCAGAAAGCCCCAAAATAAATAGGAATGCAACTGCCACATGTAATGGAGCACAAGTGTGACATAAGATGCATCACCACACCCATTTGAGTGTATGTGGTCATGTGGATCAAGGTGGTTTGGAAAAGAACACATGCAATGACACTCCATGTCTCAACCCATGGCCAGAAAGCCCAAAAATACATAGGAATGCAACTACCACGTGTAATGGAGCACCCGTGTGACATAAGTTGCATCACCACACCCACTTGAGTGTGTGTGGTCATGTGGATCAAGGTGGTTTGGAAAAGAACACATGTAATGACACTCCTTTTGTCAAACCATGGTCACAAAGCCTAGAAACACAGAGGAGTGCAACTGCCACATGTAATGGAGAACTGGTGTGACATAAGTTGCATCACCACATCCACTTGACTGTGTGTGGTCATGTGGATCAAGGTGGTTTGGAAAAGAATACATACAATAACACTCTATGTGAAAACTGTGATTAGAAAGACCCAAAACACATAGGAATGCAACTACACATGTAATGGAACACCAGTGCGACATAAGTTGCATCACCACACCTACATGAGCGTGTGTGGTCATGGGGATCAAGGTGGTTCGAAAAAGAACACATGCAATGACACTCCATGTGCCAACCCATGGTCAGAAAGGCCAAAAACACATAGGAATGCATCCTCCACATGTAATGGAGCACCGAGTTGACATAAGTTACATCACCACACCCACTTGAGTGTGTGTGGTCATATGGGTTAAGGTAGTTTGGAAAAGAACACATGCAATGACACTCCATGTGTCAACCATGGTCAGAAAGCCCCAAAACACATTGGAATGCAACTACCACATGTCATGGAGCACCATTGTGACATAAGTTGCATCACCACATCAACTGTATTGTGTGTGGTCACCTGGATCAAGGTGGTTTGCAAAAGAACACATGCAATGACAGTACATATGTCAAAACATGGTCTGAAAGGCCCAAAACATATAGGAATGCAACCGCCACATGTTAAGGAGCACCAGTGTGACATAAGACACATCATAACACCCACTTGAGTGTGTGTGGTCATCTAGATGAAGGTGGTTTGGAAAAGAACACATGCAATCACACTCCATGTGTCAAACCATGTCCAGAAATCCCAAAAATACATAGGAACGCAACTACCACATGTAATGGAGCACCAGTGTGACATAAGTTGCATCACCACATCCAATTGAGTGTGTGTGGTCATGTGGATCAAGGTGGTTTCGAAAAGAACACATACAACGACACTCTATGTGAAAATCGTGGTTAGAAATCCCCAAAACACATAGGAATGAATCTTCACATGTAATGGACCACCAGTGCGACAAAAGGTGCATCACCAGAGCTACATGAGTGTGTGTGGTCATTTGGATCGAGGTGGTTTGGGAAAAGAACACATGCAGTGACACTCCATGCGCCAAACCATGGTCAGAAATGCCAAAAACACGAAGGAATGCAACTGCCACATGCAATGGAGCACCGAGTTGACATAAGTTGCATCACCACACCCACTTGAGTGTGTGTGGTCATATGGATTAAGGTGGTTTGGAAAATAACACATGCATTGGCACTCCATGTGTCAAACCATGGCCAGAAAGTCCAATAACACATTGGAATGCAACTACGACATTTAATGGAGCACCATTATGACATAAGTTGCATCCCCACATCAACCGTAGGGTGTGTGGCCATGTGGATCAAGGTGGTTTGGAAAAGAACACATGCAATGACTCTCCATGTGTCAAACAATGGTCACAAATCCCAGAAACACATAGGAATGCAACTACCACATGTAATGGATGACCAGTGTGACATAAGGTGCATCACCACAACCACTTGAGTTTGTGGTGTCATGTGGAACAAGGTGGTTTGTAAAATAACACATGCAATAACACTCCATGTGTCAAACCGTGGCCAGAAAGCACAAAATACATATGAATGCAACTGTCATGTGTAATGGAGCACCAATGTTACTAAAGTTGCATCACCACACCCACTTGAGTGTGATTGTTCCTGTGGATCAAGGTGGTTTGGAAAATAACACATGCAATGACACTCTATGTGTCAAACCATGGTCAGAAAGCCCAAAAACACAGAGGAATGTAACAGCCACTTGTAATGGAACACCGGTGTGACATAAGTTGCATCACCACATCGACATGAGTGTGTGTGGTCATGTGGATCAATGTGGTTTGGAAAACAACACATACAATTACACTCTATGTGAAAACTATGATCAGAAAGCCCCAAAATAAATAGGAATGCAACTGCCACATGTAATGGAGCACCAGTGTGACATAAGATGCATCACCACACCCACTTGAGTGTATGTGGTCATGTGAATCAAGGTGGTTTGGAAAAGAACACATGCAATGACACTCCATGTGTCAAACCATGGCCAGAAAGCCCAAAAATACATAGGAATGCAACTACCACGTTTAATGGAGCACCCGTGTGTCAGAAGTTGCATCACCACACCCACTTGAGTGTGTGTGGTCATGTGGATCAAGGTGGTTTGGAAGAGAACACATGTAATGACACTCCATTTGTCAAACTATGGTCAGATAGCCCAAAAACACAGAGGAATGCAACTACCACATGTAATGGAGCACCGGTGTGACATAAGTTGCATCACCACATCCACTTGACTGTGTGGTCATGTGGATCAAGGTGGTTTGGAAAATAACACATCCAATCACACTCTATGTGAAAACTATGATCAGAAAGACCCAAAACACATAGGAATAAAACTACACATGTAATGGAGCACCAGTGCGACATAAGTTGCATCACCACACCTACATGAGTGTGTGGTTATGTGGATCAAGGTGGTTTGGAAAATAACACATGCAATGACACTCCATGTGCCAACCCATGGTCAGAAAGGCCAGAAACACATAGGAATGCAATCTCCACATGTAATGGAGCACCGAGTCGACATAAGTTGCATCACCACACCCACTTGAGTGTGTGTGTGGTCATATGGATTAAGGTGGTTTGGAAAAGAACACATGCAATGACACTCCATGTGTCAACCATGGTCAGAAAGCCCAAAAACACATTGGAATGCAACTACCACATGTAATGGAGCACAATTGTGACATAAGTTGCATCACCACATCAACTGTATTGTGTGTGGTCATTTGGATGAAGGTGGTTTGGAAAAGAACACATACAATGACAGTCCATGTGTCAAAACATGGTCCGAAAGGCCCAAAACATAGGAATGCAACCGCCACATGTTAAGGACCACCAGTGTGACATAAGATGCATCATAACACCCACTTGAGTGTGTGTGGTCATGTGGATCAAGGTGGTTTGGAAAACAACACATGCAATGACACTCCATGTGTCAAACCATGGCCAGAAAGCCCAAAAATACATAGGAATGCAACTACCACGTGTAATGGAGCACCAGTGCGACATAAGTTGCATCACCACACCCACTTGAGTGTGTGTGGTCATGTGGATCAAGGTGGTTTGGAAAAGAACACATGCAATGACACTCCATGTGTCAAACCATGGTCAGAAAGCCCAAAAACACAGAGTAATGCAACTGCCACATGTAATGGAGTACGGTGTGACATAAGTTGCATCGCCACATCCACTTGAGTGTGTGTGGTCATGTGGATACGAGTGGTTTCGAAAAGAACACATGCAATGACACTCTATGTGAAAATCATGGTCTGAAATCCCTAAAACACATAGGAATGGAACTGCCACATGTAATGGAGCACCAGTGCGACATAAGGTGCATCAGCACACCTACATGAGTGTGTGGTCATCTGGATCGAGGTGGTTTGGAAAAGAACACATGCAATGACACTCCATGCACCAAACCATGGTCAGAAATGCCAAAAACACATAGGAATGCAACCACCACATGTAATTCAGCACCGAGTTGACATAAGTTGCATCACCACACCCACTTGAGTGTGTGTGGTCAGATGGATTAAGGTGGTTTGGAAAATAACACATGCAATGGCACTCCATGTGGCAAACCATGGCCAGAAAGTCTAAAAACACATTGGAATGTAACTACTACATGTAATGGAGCACCATAATGACATAAGTTGTATCACCGCATCAACTGTAGGGTGTGTGGCCATGTGGATCAAGGTGGTTTCGAAAAGAACACATGCAATGACACTCCATGTGTCAAACAATGGGAAGAAAGCACAAAAACACATAGGAATGAAACTACCACATGTAATGGAGGACCAGTGGGACATAAGGTTCATCACCACAACCACTTGAGTGTGTGGTGTCATGTGGATCAAGGTGGTTTGGAAAATAACACATGCAATGACACTCCATGTGTCAAACTGTGGCCAGAAAGCCCAAAATACATACTAATGCAATTGTCATGTGTAATGGAGGACCAATGTGACATAAGTTGCATCACCACACCCACTTGAGTGTGATTGTTCATGTGGATCAAGGTGGTTTGGAAAAGAACACATGCAATAACACTCTATGTGTCAAACCATGGTCAGAAAGCCCAAAAACACATAGGAATGCAACCGCCACATGTAATGGAGCACCGGTGTGACATAAGTTGCATCACCACATCCACTTGAGTGTGTGTGGTCATGTGAATCAATGTGGTTTAGAAAACAACACATACAATGACACTCTATGTGAAAACTATGATCAGAAAGCCCCAAAATAAATAGGAATGCAACTGCTACATGTAATGGAGCACCGGTGCAACATAAGTTGCATCACCACACCTACATGAGTGTGTGTGGTCATGTGGATCAAGGTTGTTTGGAAAAGAACACATGCAATGACTGTCCATGTGCCAAACCATGGTAAGGAAGTGTTGGGGGATACCCCCGGGTAGGGTCACGCCAGGGTATAAAGGCCGAGTTAGCCGAGGTACGGCAAGGTCAAAGCAAGTGCTGGCCGAGTCATCTCAAGGCAGGCCGAATCACGGAGTAACCCGGACCGGAGGATGTCCGCCTAACTAAATCCTGGCTGACGTATGTCGTATGCCGACAGGATTGATCTAACTTGTATGCAGGAACCAGTGTGGCCGGATTAACCAGACATGATCCGGGTTATATCAGGCTTGCAAGAGAAGGAAGGTATCTCGCTGGTCAAAAGGAGGTTGCTGTACGAAGAGCGTGAGCGAAGCAGACAGAGGCCAGGAACACCGAGGCATGGCCGACAAGGGTGACACTGCCTGTGTCAGATCACGCTGGCGCCGCAGAGGCTCACGTAGCCTCTACATGGCTTACGCTAGGGAAAAGAGACCCGGTCGGTTTACTATTTTGGGAAGATGCATATTCCCAGGAATATGCCTCCACGTATGCCCTAATTGGATACCTAGCCACCCTATATAAGGAGGGCTAGGGCATATGTAGAAGGGGAGAGTTTTGATTGGTTAGATCTCTAGTTGGTCCATGAGAGCTAGATAGTCGAGAGAGTAAGAGAGTTCCTTCTTCCTCCTCTCCCCAATACAGCTCGAGGAGTACTTGTAACCCTTGGACAGATATTGAATACAAGACATCTGTGTGTGGAATCACCACATTATCCCTCCCTAGATTTCTCTAGTGCATATTGTCCCCACCTTTAGCCTATCTATGGCATCTGCCATGACACCACCACGACAGTTGGCGCCCACCGTGGGGCTAGCGGTGCTAGCAGGAGTGAAGATTCGGACGGGAAACCTCATCGGCACCGGCGAACGCATCGTCTTCGGGCTTGTTTAGTGCTTTGGAGCGCTGGACTTTGTCAGCGACAACGCTGGCTGCTTCGGCAAGCGACCTCTCCCGCGCAACGACCTCTTCATGAAGCTCCGATGCGCACAAGATCTACGTCGATGCCGATGTGTCATGCGTTCACCCGTGGCACATGTCGAGGGAGGCGAGCCACCCCTTAGCGCGGCTCGCGGGGCGCGTATCTCTCGCTCCCCTGACCGCGCCGAGGTGATGATGACTGCGCCTGACGCTGGCGCAAGCAAGGATCTGGCACCAGATCCGGAGGTAACACCAAAGGCACCAAGGAAAAGTAGAGGTCCTCCACTACAGAGGCCAGAGAATGTGCTGCAGCAGGCGATAGATAGCCTAGAGAACCCCATAGCACCTGCTGTAGACCCGGCTCAGGCACAGGCCGAGTTAGAGGAGACTAGGCAGAAAATTTGAGAGGGTGTGAAAAAGATAGCAGCGGCTCAGCAGTCGTTGAACATGACACTGCGTGAGTACGCTAGGGCAAATAAGGTAAATGTTGTAAAAGTGAAGGGGAGAAACCTCATTAGTGAAATGAACAAAGAGGGTGATACTAGAGTTGAGGAATCAGAAAACATTCTGTCCATGGGACTGCCGAAGTATAGTACCCCGGTAAAGAACCTCAGAGCAGCGGATGCGGCTGCGTCCAAGTTAGAGGGTTTGACGGGTGAAGCCGTCAAAGACAGCAAGATAGGTTCAATGAGTTAGTTCGGATCGCGAACAGACAAAATGAAGAGTTACTCAGGGCTAATCCGGGAAGAGCTAGGGCCTCCAAAGTCGTTCATTCAGCAGTAGGTAACCCGGAGAAATCAGCTAGATCCGCATCATCACCACATGGTGGCCCAAGAAGAGAGGAGGTGGTAACCTCGGTGAGGAGATACAAACAGATAGTCCCATATGACCCGGCAAGGGCAGGGAAAGGAAAAGAAGTGCAGGGCAATGAGGACCGACGAAGTGTCAGCTGAGGTGAAGATGGCCAAGGTAACCGTGACCAAGGCAATGCCGGTCAAGGAAACACTGGGAATGGCATGACGGACAACATAACTCAGCGGGTGCAGGGCAACCGCAGCAGCGTAATATACCACGGCAAGAACGAAGTGCCGGCCAAGGTATGCAACAGAGAGCCGCTCCGTAGGAGCAAGATAGATACAATGATGGTGATTCGGAAATGGTGAACGCAGGATATCCTATGCCGGACTATCACGTGATAGGGTCAAGATTGGGAAGCAGGAACTTGATGCCTGACGATGCCAGGTTAAAACTAGATCGACTTTATAGGTCGCAGCAAATTGAGTGTCAAGGTCCTCCGGGTCCTGCATGTTTTGGGCCCCGGATCATGAAGGAGCCTCCGGTGCCTAACTTTCAGTTACCCAGAGGCACAAAAACATATGACGGTACCACCAAGCCGGAGGATTGGTTGATCAACTACGCGACAGCAGTGAAAATTGCAACAGGCAACTTGAGATGGGATTTGAGATATGTACCTCAGATGCTAGAAGGGCCAGCGAGGGTATGGCTAAACAATTTACCACCTGGAAGTATCAACTGTTGGATTGATTTTGAGGAAATGTTTGTCAGTAGCTTCTCAAGCACGTATCAGAGGCCGAATAGGCCACAAACCCTAGCGATGTGCAAACAGCGACCGAATGAGATGGACCGGGAGTTCTTAACCTAGTGGTGCACAATGCGAAATTCATGTGAGGGCGTGATGGAATCACAGGCCATAGCATGGTTTGCACAAGGGTGCAGATATGCAAGCATGTCGTGGCAAAGATTGCAAAGGGATATGCCAACTACACTAGCAGAGACAATCCGGATCGCTTATTCGTATGCCTTGGGTGATCCGACTCAACCTAGGCTTGTGTCAAAGGAGTCAAATGAGGAGTACTACCAGCGAGATGGAGCCGGATCATCCCGGCGAAATGATAACCGGGGTAAGAGAAGAGATGATAGGCCGGATTACAGGTACAGTTCGCAACAGGTTGCAGTTGTAAATCAAGATCAACCCGGAGCAAGGAGTAATCAGCGTCAGAAAACTGGAGGGCAACAATGGACTCCAAGAAATGATGGCAAGAAAACTTGGACGCCAGAGAAGAAGAAACAGTGGCAAGAAAAGAAGGACCGTCTGAGATATACCTATGAGGCAATGCTGGATCAGCCGTGCAAAATTCACACGCCAAATCCGAGTAACCTGGCGGGTCACACGACTCGGCAATGTGAATGGATGAAGAAGATGGAACGAAGTGGTTTGGGAATGCTCAGGCACCTCGGAATGATCAACCTTGGCAGGAGTTAGCCCGGCAGCAATTGCTCTCCGGAGCGAACACGCAACAGTTAATGTTGCCACCCCCTCTACCGAGGTATGAAAACCATGAGAGAAGGGATGCAGTGCATCAGGTGGAAAATCAGCATCAGCCAGATCAAAGATACTCTGTAAATGAGGGGAGGAATGAATACAGAGAGCATCACCAGAGTTACTATGTGTTTACCATGGAGGAAACAGATAGAAAGAGCTTGCAGCACCGACATATGGAAGTAAATGCGGCAATGCCCGCAGTGACGAGGTATATGCCTTAGTCAAATCAAGAAATTACCTGGAATATCAAGGATCACACCAAGGTCATGCCTAGCCCTGGTTCGTATGCGTTGGTACTGTACCCGACGTTCATCGGGCCAAATAGCAATGTGAGATTTTCTAAGGTGCTGATAGACAATGGCAGCATCATCAATATTATGTATGTGGATACAATGCGCAAGTTGGGTATCTCGGAGAACATGCTCCAAGCTATAAGAACAACTTTCCATGGTATTGTGCCAGGCATTTCCTGTGAACCCATTGGCAAGGTCCGGGATGACGTATTGTTCGGCACGAGAGATAACTGCCGAACTGAGAATTTGGAGTTTGAGGTAGTGAACTTAGAAAGTGCGTATCATGCGTTACTCGGCAGGCCAGCACTGAACAAGTTCATGGCAAGTTGTCACAGCAGTTACTTGAAGATGAAGTTGCCCGGCCCAAATGGAGTAATTACCATAGCTGGAGATTTCCGACGTTCCATTGAGTGTGTGTCAGCCGGGTCTAACCTGGCCGAGAAACTCGTGATTGTGCAAGAGAAAAGAAAGATCTAGGAGGTGGCGACATTGGCTCAATCTGCTCAGCAATATATGCCGGTGCTGAGTAACCCACATGGAAGTGTTTCATTTCAAGCGACGAAAGATACGAAAAAGGTGCCTGTTGATGATCTGTTCCTAGAGCACACCGTAACAATTGGTGCAGGGTTAAATGACAAATAGGAAAGTGAGCTCGTCAACTTCCTCCGTGAGAATCGAGATATTTTTGCTTCGTCCACACAGGACTTGCAAGGTGTACCGAGGGAGTTGGCCGAGCACTCTTTGAATGTGAGACCCGGAGCAAGGCCGGTGAAGCAACCTCTCCACCACTTCGCCGAAGATAGGAGAAAAGTCATTGGAGATGAGATAGCTCAGCTCCTAGCAGTTGGGTTTATCATGGAAGTGCTTTATCCAGATTGGCTATCTAATCTGGTGCTGGTGGAAAAGAAGAAAGATGATCCGAATGTGGCAGTGGTTTGGCGTAGGTGCATCGATTACACGAAACTGAATAAGGCGTGCCCAAAAGATCCATTTCCACTGCCAAGGATAGATCCGGTCATAGATTCTACTGCGAGGTGTGAACTGTTGTCATTCATAGACGCATATTCTGGTTTCCACCAGATACCTCTGAATTCGAATGATCAAATAAATACTGCGTTTATCACCCCGTATGGGGCTTATTGCTATCGCACCATGCCTTTTGGTTTACGTAATGCAGGGGCAACGTACCAAAGATGTATGCAAAAATGCTTACATGACCAAATTGGTGGAAATGTGCAAGTGTATGTGGATGATGTAGTTATAAAGACCAAGGAAAGCAAAACGCTCCTTGATGATATCAGGCAAACGTTCGCGAACTTAAGAAGATTCCGAATGAAGCTTAACCCGGAGAAATGTACCTTCGGTGTACCGGCTGGAAAATTACTCGGATTTCTTGTATCCAGCCGAGGTATCAAAGTTAACCCGATGAAAATCCGAGCCATAGAGCGAATGGAGCTGCCGAAGTGTCTTAATGATGTCCAGAAGTTCACTGGTTTCCTGGCATCTTTAAGTTGGTTTGTATGTCAGATGGGAGAAAAGGCATTGCCTCTCTATCAACTAATGAAAAAAGCGGTCAAGTTCGTATGGACGCCGCAGGCCAATGAAGCCTTCATCCAATTAAAGAAAATGTTAGCCACTGCACCAGTGTTAGCCTCTCCACTATCAAAAGAGTCAATGTTGCTCTATATAGCCGTAACCAACCGAGTTGTAAGTGTAGTGGTGGTGGTAGAGCATGATGAAGAGGGTAAGTCAGTGCAAAGGACAGTCTATTACCTAAGCGAGGTATTATCCGCATCGAAGCAAAACTATCCTCACTATCAGAAAATGGCATATGGTGTGTACATGTCGGCGAAGAAGCTAAACCACTACTTTGAAGAACACCCAATCAAAGTGATATGTGAAGCCCCCATATCTGAGATAATGAGTAACAAGGATGCAAGCGGCCGAATTGCAAAATGGGCAATTGAGCTAGCCCCTTATGCTCCGCATTACGACATAAGAGATGCGATCAAGTCTCAGGCTGTGGCCGACTTTTTCGTGGATTGGGCCGAGATGCAATACGAACCACCGTTACCAGACCCGAATTATTGGAGAATGCACTTTGATGGATCAAAAACAAAAACCGGGTTAGGCGCCGGAGTTGTACTTACCTCGCCAAAGAGCGACCAGCTGAATTATGTGCTGCAGATCCATTTCGTAGCATCAAACAATGTTGCTGAGTATGAAACACTTGTGCACGGGCTCAAAGTGGCAAAAGAATTTGGAATACATCGGATCCAATGCTTTGGCAACTCGGATTTGGTAGTTCAGCAAGTCTCAGGGCAGTGGGACGCTCTTGATCCAAACATGGCATTGTACAGATTCCATGTGCAAAAGATATCTGGGTACTTTGAGGGATGCGAGTTTCACCATGTACCCCGGCTGGAAAATGAGGCTGCCGACGTATTGTCGAAGCTCGGACAAACCCGACAAGCAATTCCACCGGGTATAGCACTAGAACACCTCAGAAAACCATCTATCAGGTCGTCCGCAGAAACTGACTCAATCTACATCCCGGTAGATCCGGAATCCGAAGTTGTACCCATGGACATTGACGTGGGAAGTGGTTCAGGAAACCCGGGGACTGCTTCGCACAACCCGGGGACTGCGCAGCGCGATCCGGCCGAGGTTATGCCGGTGGAGCAAATGGAAATAGATGAGGATGTGTTTCCAGTACGAGCTATACCAGCTTGGGGGCTGCCCATATTTCAATTCCTGAAGCATGGAACTTTGCCGAGTGAAGAGGTGCTTTCCAGGCAAATTCAGAGGCGCGCAAAGGCGTACACAATCATCAAAGCCGAACTATACAAGAGAAGTGTCACAAATGTACTACAACGATGTGTTGACCCGGAAGAAGGGCTTGACATCCTCCGGGATCTACATCAAGGGGAATGTGGACATCACGCCTCATCCAGAGCCTTAGTAGCAAAAGCTTTCCGGCATGGTTTCTACTAGCCAGGTGCCTTGGAACAAGCAGAAGATCTAGTAAGAAAATGCAATGGTTGTCAGAGGTATGCTACCAAGACACATATGCCAATGTCGGAACTCAAGACTATACCAATTACCTGGCCATTGTTGTATGGTGTTTGGACATGGTTGGCCCGTTTAAACCTGTGAGGGGGAACATGACCCCCATCTTAGTCATGCTTGATAAGTTTACAAAATGGATTGAAGTAAAGCCAATAAGAAAATGTGATGGAGCTACGGTCGTAACATTCCTCAAAGATATCATCTTGAGATACGGCTATCCTCACAGTATCATAACAGATAATGAAACAAATTTTGCTGAAGGAGCATTTGTGCGATTATGCCGAGATAAGAAGATCCGGCTGGACGTTGCCTCGGTAGCCCACCCCACATCGAATGGATAAATGGAGAGATCCAACGGATTAGTATTACCCCGGATAAAACCCCGACTCATTGAGCCGCTGCAAAGATCAGCAGGGTGCTGGATAGAAGAACTACCAGCAGTATTGTGGAGTTTAAGGACAACTCCGAATTGATCAATAGGCTATAAGCCATTCTTTCTGGTATATGGGGCAGAAGCTGTATTACCAGCCGACATAGAGCATGACTCGCCTAGGGTCACCCAATACACAGAAGCCGAAGTGCGAGAAGCCCGGCAAAATGATGTTGATCTGCTGGAAGAAGTGAGAGAATTGGCATTGTCCAGATCCCCCATATATCAGCAAAATCTCTGACGCAATCATAGCCGGAAAGTAAACCCCCGAGTCTTCCAGGAAGGTGATCTAGTACTCCGGTTGGTACAACATACTGCTGGCATGCATAAGCTATCCCCCACATGGGAAGGGCCATTCATTGTGAGCAAAGCATTGCACAATGACCCTTATTATCTCATCGATGCAAAACCACAGGAGAAGAACAAGGCGGATAGGTCTGGCGAGGAATCTAAGCGTCCATGGAATGTAGCTCTACTTCGTCCGTTCTACACTTAGCAAAGAAGTGTGTGTATCCGAGTCTCTCATACGTCAGTATGTATGCCGACAATGAGTTTATCACTAAAATCATGGCACCTCGAGCAGTAACTCGGGGACTGTCTTAATAATATTTACTGTCTTCTGTATTTATTAGTTATATGTTGGCTGGCATAAGTTGCTTCTGCCTAAGCCGGATTAGTAGTGTGTGAGCACCAAAAACTCAACTCTTCGATTTGTTGATGTCGAACAAGATTTGGCTTCATGGCAAGCAAGAGAACAAGTTTGGAATTGCGTAGCACACGAAAAACGACTAATGAAAAGAACTTAATCGATCCGACATTTGCTATTTGGACTAATTTTATATTTACCTTGTTTTTACAGCGCTGAATTGTTTTGAGCTAGTCCAAAAGTTTCCAAGTATTGTTAAGTCAATTTTTGAAACTCAGACTCGTATGTCATAAAACCGAACCAAGGTAGACACGAGCTGAGCCAAGAAATTGGAGAAACAAAAAAATGAAACTCGGGGACTACGCCCAAGTTAATCCGGCACGAGCAACTTAGTAGCAAAATATGATCAGCGTGCTTAATCCATTTGCACCCGGCATACCGGGGATCTGGTAAACTTCAAAGTGTTTGTTATCAAGGAGCAGCAGGGGGAGGTAACTCGGCGCCGGTAGGTGGAACTCCGGCCTCGGCTTCAGCATCATCTTCACCTTCTTTGACGTCCGAGGCTTCGTCCATTTCCTCCTCACCCGAACCATCTTCTACATATTCATCGTCAGTAGCACCAAGGAAACTTGGTCCCTCGTTCCATTGATGGATGGGGGCATACTAAATGAGGCTATGGGCGCAAGCCTTGCGCCGAGCTATCGAATCCGGATCATTGGACCACCTTGATCCGGTGCGCGTGCGCTCAAGAAGATTGAGGTTGATTTTCTCATACCATGTGAGCATGTAGTGGAGGACGATTTCAGCTCCGGCGCGTCCAGCGGATTCCCTCCAAAGGTCAAGCTGGGTCTCGCACTCCATTAACTTTGCAATAAGAGCAGTGGTCCCCTCCGGAGTATCTTCATCGGGCCAAAAGGCATGGAAGATCCGGATTACCACATCTAGGATATCCTTACCATAGTTCTTCACAATCTCAACGCGAGAAGATAAGCTGACGAGCAGGTCCTCCATGTCATAGGGAATAATTTCAGCGCCAGGGCCAGTAGGGGTACCCCTCTTCTGGCGGAACTTAGCAACGGCAGTGGTTGCAATGGCATCACCCTCTAGAAATTTGTCTCAAAACAAGACAAGTGAAACTGGTGAAGAAAGTTGACCTGGAAAGATCAATGTTGGTTGAAGGAAAAGAACTTACGAGAAATATGGCTATGGATCCAGGTCAGCTCCTTGGTGCAGTTGTCATGCCTCTTCCGGGGTTGCACAAGTTCAGCATTCGCTGACTCAAGCTTGGTGTCGGCCTCTTTCAGCAGTTCTTGATCCTTGGCAATTTGGAGGTTCAGGCGTTTTCGCTCTTTAGTAAAATCTTGGCCAGATTTATCCATCTCGGATTTGTGGAGCGCCTTGAGTTTTTTCATTTCTACCTTAAGTTTGGCAATCTCATCATCTTTGGTCCGGAGGAGGGCGAGCTCATCATCCTTCTTCTTGAGTTC
The DNA here is from genome assembly GCA_916181665.1 of Avena sativa. Classification (NCBI taxonomy): domain Eukaryota; kingdom Viridiplantae; phylum Streptophyta; class Magnoliopsida; order Poales; family Poaceae; genus Avena; species Avena sativa. The sequence goes on from OV702287.1 coordinate 191,993,053, forward strand.
GGCCTGATGCTTCCCTGCTTGTTCGAGAAAATGCAGCATCATATCAGGCATGGACACACTATCTTCAAGAGATGCTGAAATAGTTTGTTGACCCGGCAAAGCCGAGGTATGAATATTTGCCGAGCCAAGAAGAAAAGGAGATAGAGCGCAGAGGAAGATTAAGCAAAAATGACTTACCCTTTATCTGGTCCAAGTTTTTCCTCATGAGGATGTTCTCGGCCTCCACTACGGATGCCCAATCCGAATGACAGATTAGTTCGGCGGAAAAAGACAAAGAGAAATGGGAAAAATGCCAAGGGAAAACATACCCCTTTTCTCGAATTCGGTGAGAAGCGTAGTATGTTTCGAGCGCAGCAGCTTATGTGTGTCTAAAAGACGCTGAAACTCAGCGCTCCGGCGATTGGTAGTCACCTGAAAAGAGTACAAAAGGATAGCTTAGTCATGTGCATATTCGAAGAGTACAAAATCCGGGCCAAGTGGAACTTAACCCGGCTCTAGGTGTGTGCATATTCGAAGTATACAGAATCCGGGACGAGTGGAACTTAACCCGGCTCTAGGTGTGTGCATATTCGAAGTATACAAAATCTGGGCCAACTGGAACTTAACCCGGCTCTAGGTGTGTGCATATTCGAAATGTACAAAATCCGGGCCAAGTGGAAGTTAACCCGGCTCTAGGTGTGTGCATATTCGAAGTGTACAGAATCCGGGCCAAGTGGAACTTAACCCGGCTCTAGGTGTGTGCATATTCGAAGTGTACAGAATTCGGGCCAAGTGGAACTTAACCCGGCTCTAGTGTGTGCATATTCGAAGTGTACAAAATCTGGGCCAAGTGGAACTTAACCCGGCTCTAGGTATGTGCATATTTGAAGTGTGCAAGATCCGGGCCAAGTGGAATTTAACCCGTCTCTAGGTGTGTGCATATTCGAAGTTACTAGGGAGCTACGCTAATTCTCTAAGGAGCATCCGGCCGAGTAATAAGTTACTCCCCCGGAGGATCGGGGACTAATGATTATATGACTAAGCACTAGTGCATGTTAAAAAAAAGCAAGGTAGCATACCTCCATCATCTGACCCGCAAGGTTGATTGCCTTGGCAGCAGTGTTCATCTATGCAGCAAACTCGTTAGGCCCAAATTTCTCCAGGAGATCGTCATTATGGACGAACTCCGCCGTGTTCCAGTTATTAACAAACTTGATCAAGGTCGTAGGATAGCGTTCTCTGCTAAGCATGTGGGGCGCGATCAAACCCTTGGCGTGGGCCTCTTTCCTCTCAACTTGTGCAGCAGTGGGGCTGGTGTGCAGAACAAGTTGCACATCAGCTGACTCGGCAGAGGTGCCTTTCTTCGGTGGGGTCTTCTTCGGAAGCATGGATGCGAGAGTGCGCTGTCCAGCCTCGATAGATGCTGCCCTAGCGGTGTCAGAAGCTTTCTTGCCCTTGGGCTGCTGCTGGGCGCTTGAGGTTTATGCTATGGATTTGCCCTTGGGCTCAACCTTGGTGCTAGCCTTGGTGCCAGTTGTGTCTTCTCGCCGAGTCTTGGAAGACTCGGACGTGGCGGAGGGAGTTGGTGCTGCTGCTGATGCTTGCGCTGCTGCTGTTGGTGCTGGCGCTGGTGCTTGTGCTGGTGCTTGTCTTGGCGAGGGTGCTGTAGGTACCTTGGAGATAGCTGGTTGCGGCTGAGCCGAGGTGGAGCCACTTCCCCCTACACCGAGGTTGCCCTCCTCTGGACGAGGTGGGCTAGAACCCGGAGCAGCCGCTGAACCCTCCTGAATGGGGCTCAGCGTGCGAGATTCGTCGCCACGAGGGGGAGAGGGGTTATGCCGGAGGGGCGAAGCAATACTGGATCCGGTCTGAGGTACCTCCACCGCAGCCCTGCCGAATCAAACGATGAACAATAAGTTACAATAGAAGAAAAGCACGAAGCAGAAAATTGGATAAGGGAGAGGTGACTTACTCATCAGAAGTAAATGGCTCCTTAGGCTTCCGAGCCCTCCGGGTTATGGCCTTAGTCATAGTCTTGGTGGCTGCTTTGTCCGCGGACTTCTTTCGCCTCTTGGTTGGCTTAGAAGTTCCGGAGGAAGAAGCAGATGCGGCCTCCCTTTTCTTTGACGCAGCCGGGACTGGCTCACCCGTGGCAAGGGAGGGTCTTCATGGATCTGCCCACCCGGGTTAGCTGATGCCGGAAAGGAGTAAGAAAGGGGGACAATGTCAAATGCTTCCATCACCTCAACGTTTGAATCACCTTCATCATTAGGCCAATCCCTTAAGGAAGAGAAGTTACCGGTGGGTCGCTTGGTGGCATCGGGGAACAGCAGGAACATCTCCTGATCCGGCTCCTCCTCCTCTGGGGCATCTCGATCATTCTCCCACTTGAGAGAAGTCTCGGTGCCATCCTCGAGGGTTTGCTGAAGAAACAACTGAGGAGAAAATGCAAAGAGATCAAACAAACAACAAAATCCGATATATGATATAACTCAGAAAAAGACTGGATCACGAGATTTACCGCAGGAGGAAGCCTATCTCGGCAGAAGTGCTCGATCCCCCACTCCCAATCAGCGGAGAAGTTTTTGTTAGTAGTGAAGAGGGCCTTGACCCGGCGGAAAATCTCGGTGTTTCTCAACTCGAATGAGGAAGTTCGGTTAGGGTCAAGGCGCCAGCTCATGTGGAAAAGTTTGTGTGTGTGTTTCTGGAGAGGGGAGATCCGGTTACGGACGAAAGTGATCATCGCATCCTCGTTGCGCATCCCGGCATCCTTCAGCTCCTAGAACCGTTTGTTGACTTGGTTCGCCAGGACAGTGGGTTTCTTGGAGATCCGATCCCACAGATCCGGATTAGGAGGACCCGAAGCGTAGGGGCGCAGCCGGATCAGATCTTCAGTCATGCCATTTCTGTCATAAAAGAAGGTTTAGGCCTATCCCTTGCAAGAATCAAGCCCCGTGACTCGGGGAAAGACGGACTGTATCCGAGGAGAGATAGAAGCTGCGCCAAACTGCGTGAGAAGCTTGTCCTCCGAGTCAAGCTCCTTATTCGGAATCACGTTCTGGTGGAGACCAAAAAACGGATCCAAAGCTCCTTAGTGGGCCACAATCCGACGTAGCCCTCTATGGTGGAGGCAAAAGAAGAAAGGGAAGTGATGGCGTTTGCCGGAAGGTGCTGCGGTTGAAGCTCGTGGGTGTTGAGCCAATCGTGGAAGAAATCACTAACAGGGAGCCTGAATCCGCGCTGGAAGTGGGAGAGAAACACTACGAACTCACCCAGATTGGGTGAGGGAGCGAGCTCCTCGGCGGCGAGACGGGCAACAACACCCTCTGGGATACGGCGCGTGCGATAGAGCCAGTCAATGTCATCCTGGCATACCCAGGGCCCAGCCCAGGCGCCGCGCTCGGCGTTCTCCGCATCCTCCTCCATCTCCTGTTCCGCGATGATGAGCTCCTTTTCAGTCATGTCGAGGTCGCTGTCCTCACTGGCCCTATCGGCCGTGGGGGGCAGTGCCTTGGACTGGCGCGGACCTGTGGCGGTGGAGATGCGCGGGAGTGGCGGCAATGGTGGTGCGCAAGGAACGGTGCGGCGGCGGCATCGCTAAGCAGGTGCGGCGGCGGCATCGCTAAGCAGGTGCGGCGACGGCCGCGCTGTCGCTGGGAGGAAGAAGAAGAGGCAGAGGGGCACTGGAGTGGGGAGAATTCCCAAAGGGCACGCTCCTCCCCTATTTAACCACGCCCCAGCGTTGTAGTAGGATCGTGCGGTGCGGAAGGGCCACACGGTGTGGCCGTGTATAATCCCGATCAGCCAATCAGAGACGAGCCACAGGAGGGGCCATAGGGCGCAGGAGATCCCACGACGCGACGTGGTGATACAGTTAACGAGGAGACAGACCCGATGTGATGTGTGCAACAGTAACACCTGACATTAACTGCAGCAGTAACTGGCACAGGGAGTGAAGGAAGAATAACCCGGATAACTATAGGGTGACCCGGCCAGCGAGTGAAAACTCGGAATGTGCCAAGGGAAAAGCTAGCCAATGAAATCCGGGATATGATGTAACTCGGAAAAAGGAGCAAGAGGCTCGGTAAAATTGAACCTGCTGTGGCCTTAGCGGCTGAGGCCGCCAAGACCGCACCAGCTTCGGGGACTAATGTTGGGGGGATACCCCGGGTAGGGTCACGCCGGGGTATAAAGGCCGAGTTAGCCGAGGTACGGCAAGGACAAAGAAAGTGCTGCCCGAGTCACCTCAAGGCAGTCCGAATAACGGACTAACCCGGACCGGAGGATGTCCTCCTAACTGAGTCTCGGCGGACGTATGTTGTATGCCGGCAGGATTTATCTAACTTGTATGCAGGAACCAGTGTGGCCGGATTAACCAGGCATGATCCGGGTTATATCAGGCTTGCAAGAGAAGGAAGGTATCTCGCTGGTCAAAAGGAGGTCACTATACGCAGAGCGTGAGCAAAGCGGACAGAGGCCAGGACCACCGAGGTGTGGCCGACAAGGGTGACACTACCTGTGTCGGATGACGCTGGCGCCGCAGAGGCTCACGTAGCCTCTGCATGGCTTACTCTAGGGAAAAGAGACCTGGTCGGTTTACTATTTTGGGAAGAGGCATATTCCCTGGAATATGCCTCCACGTATGCCCTAATTGGATACCTAGCCACCCCTATATAAGGAGGGCTAGGGCATCTATAGAAGGGAGAGTTTTGACTGGTGAGATATCTAGTTGGTCCATGAGAGCTAGATAGTGGAGAGAGTAAGAGAGTTCCTTCTTCCTCCTCTCTCCAATACAGCTCGAGGAGCACTTTTAACCCTTGGATAGATATTGAATACAAGACATATGTGTGTGGAATCACCACACTATCCCTCCCTGGATTCCTCTAGTGCTTATTGTCCCCACCTTTAGCCTATCCATGACATCTGCCGTGACACCACCACGGCAGAAAGGCCAAAAATACAGTGACTCTAGGGGATCCATGTAGCGAACCATGGTGTACAGAGACCAAAAAAAAATAGGAAAGCAGCTTCCACATTGCATGTTGCACTAGTGTGACAGAAGTTGCATCACATAATCCACTAGACTGTGTGTGGTCATGTAGATATCAATGTGGTTTTGGAAAATAACACATGCAATGTGGTCATGTGGGTCAATGACTCTAGTGGATATCAATGTGGTTTAGGAAAATAACACATGCAATGACTCTAGGGGATCCATGTGCCAAACCATGGTCACAGAGACCAAAAACACATAGGAAATCAGCTTCCACATTGCATGTTGCACTAGTGTGGGATTGAAGTTGCATCAAAGAATCCACTGGAGTGTGTGTGGCCATGTAGATATAAATGTGGTTTTGGAAAAGAACACATGCAATGTGGTCATGTGGATCAATGGATCTAGTGGGTATCAATGTGGTTTAGGAAGATAACACATGCAATGACTCTATATAGGGGATCCATGTGTCAAACCATGATCACAAAGACCACAAACACATAGGAAATGAATAAGAAGCTGCTACATTGCATGGTGCACCAGTGTGTGATAGAAGTTGCATCACAGAATCTGCTGGAGTGTGTGCGGTCATGTAGATATCAATGTGGTTTTGGAAAAGAACACATGCAATGTGGTCATGTGGATCAATGGCTCTAGTGGATATCAATGTGGTTTAGGAAGATAACACATGCAATTACTCTAGGGGATCCATCTGTCAAACCATGGTCACAAAGACCAAAAACATATAGGAGATAAATAAGAAGCTTCCACATTGCATGTTACACCAGTGTGTGATAGAAGTTGCATCACAGAATCTATAACATCCCAATTTCAGCAACCCTGATTAGTTCTCCAGAATACAAAAATCGGGGGGAACAAAAACTTTTTCTTGTTTGATGCTGAAGTGTTTCCTTGTTGTTTGGATATGCTCATGCATATGAAAGTGTATTAGATGATACACTCCTTACTTTAACACCAGTTGACAAAAGCTACTTCCCAAAACTATCTTGGCTTATTTTCCATATTCTCAAATGTTCTGGCATTTAAAAACCTGAGATAAAAAGCCTTTGCAAACAAACTATTTTAGTAGCTTCTATTGATCAAACTATGGAGAGCAACCTATTATAATCTCCTTATGTTTTATAGACATAACCTTCAACTATTCTTACCTCTAGGTTTCCCAAAACCTCTTCCTAGAGCTTTTGAATTCTACTCTTGGTAGGGATACCAAGACTCTTACGTTACTCAAACTCCAACCTTTCAAAATTGCCCACCCATACCTCAAACTAAGCTTGATGGTAACCCTAGTAGTAGTTGATTTGTTTGTAAGATGAGTTGCCTTGATCTGCTGTTTGACTTGATTGCTTAGAAGTAGTATGAGATACTCTAGGAGATCATCCACTAGGACCAAGAACTGTAAAATAACCAAACCCTAAGCAATATTACAATCTGGATCTAATCTCTAGCCACCAGGGATCATCTAAAACCCTTAAACAGATCAATTCCGAACTGATCCATTCTAGAAGTTCCAAGTCAATGAAGACCAATATCAAGCATGGATCCCTTCTACTCCATCTAATATTCAATCTCATCCACTTGATGATGATTTGGTACCTTGCTTCCCATCAAAATCATCACCACCCACTTTCTAGTCAAAAACCCTAAATCTGCCAAATTTGGCCAAGTCTGGAAAACTATTTCCAACATCACCTTTTTGAATGCCTACTTTTCTCTACCCTTGTGTATTTATGGAAATGCATTCGAACCATCTTGTTAAACATCCTAATGAATACCAAGGCCCATTCGTGCCCTTGGTTAGATCATCCTCCAACCCACTTGTTCTTGATGGTTTTGCAGGCAAGAAAATAACTATTCCTGCAAATCTAGTCAACATGCCTACTTTGATAGAAGCTCACACCACTATCCCACCTGCTATGGACTAACTCTTTGCATGGATTTGTTCTACTCATATAGGTATATCAACATCTACTTCACTTTTTCCAAGTGTACCTCTGCGCTTCTTAAACCCACATGGTTTATAGGGCATCATGACTCATCTGGTATGGCAGCCTTATTTTCAACAAAGTTTGCCATCACTTCCAGACCACCTCAGATGTAACCAAGCCAAACTCCTTCTGCCATGATCATATATATGACTTGGTATAACTATCCATCTATCCCTTGCATCAAGGTGAGCTCTGAGCTCCAAGATCCAACAAGGTTTTGGTGGTATAAAAATAACATCACCCTAGATCCACAACTCCTTGTTTTCCATCTAATTCAAGTTGGATTTCCAATTCCCAAGGTTGAAAATGCTTGCTACACATTGTCTACATCATCTACCTTGATCATCAAGATTTATAAAATATTATTCATAATTATTATGGCTCAAAAACAATTTAATTCATTTAAGGGGTAAAACCTCCACAACTCCTTACATGAAGGAAAGTTTGGTTTTTGCCAAAACACTTGCCTAACTTTAAGCACAATTGAGTCCTATATATCATAGCCTATCTTCCCACTTCAAAAATAAATATTTTGAAGATCTTTATTATTTCTTTTTGCCCATTTTCTTAAATGGCAGAAATGGAATAGTAATTGTTTTAAATACTTTTAAGCCACAATAAATCTTGGGAAAATTCCCCTAAGTGTGTATTCGCATTTGGGACCACACCACATCAAAATCCAACAAGGTCCAATGTAAAAATATCAAATGAGCTCAAATACTTAAATTCTGTAGTTTTTGAATAAATAGATTTAAGTGGACTGATAACCTTCTGAAAAATCCCAAATAAATCCTAGAGATACATCTTAACCTTACCCATCTACCAGCATCCTTATCTCAAAGGGTCAAGATCAAAAATCAATAAATAAACCTTGATCATCCCTTATGTCTGAGTTGAACATTTAACCTTTTAGTACCCAAAAACCTAATCAAACCCATCCAATCTTCGCCAACACGCCTCCACAGCACCAACCCTCAGTCCTGGTCGTGTGCACTGTAGCTAAGTCACTGTAGCAACTTATACCCCTTGTCTCTAGTGCTTGTCCATGAAGGAGACACAAGACAACCCCTTTTTCTTGACCTTAAAACCACCTCCCCTTAGCCCACGTCAATACCAGCCCTGGTTTCACCCCTCACCCTTGCTCCATAGTCCATGTACACCCCATCCCTCCTCCACTTGGTTTATAAGGCCACAAACCAGCACAGCTCTCCCCCTCGCTACCCATTTGCTCCTCTCCCTCTCACTTACCCCCCCACCTAACACCACTCTTCCTCCCCTGCATTATCTTGCCAGAGAGAGGAAGAAAACGAGCTCTTGGCCTCCTCCCTCTCCTCAAGCTAAGCCTCTTCCTCCCTTCCCCTTCCTCTCTGCATGTCACCCTACGAAGATCCCCGTGTCCTCACGAGTCTAACCCACCCCCTTTTTTGTGTAGGAACCCCTGTTCCGGTGGCGCAGTTGAGCTCCGACGAGGCTCCCCCTCGGTCCACCTCGCGGGAGCCCTCTCCGTTGTAGAACCTCCTTGATGTTGCCCATCCATGTGATCCCCGTCATCTACCATGTCTCCCCTGGGTGGTGCGTGCTCCTCTCCAGCCCTCTGGAAGTAACTCCGGCGAGCACCAAAGAGAACTCCACCGGCGCTGATGCGCGCGACGCCGCCTGACGACGAACCTATCCTAGCCGTCCATTGATGGGACAGTTGTCGACCGCCACTCCTCCTCCGCTGTTTCCCGGTCGCTGGAGAGCCGTAGGTAAGCCCCGGACCTCCCCTGCCGCCGCTAGGGTTCTCGCCCCTCTGTCTGTGATGAGAGAAAGGAGATGAGTCGGGGCCGTTGATCCCGCTCTAATCAGACGACCCTAGCCTCCCCTTACCGCTTCGCCCCTCCACCCCGCTGGCGGGTGGGCTCCTTGCCCCTCGTTTGAACGTCGCCCCTCCCGCACAGAGAGGCGCCCGACTGGGCCGAATTCGGTCCCCCAGGCCCATCTCGTTACAGACCCTGCCCGACTCCCTGATTCTTTTAATAATTAATCCAGATCAAGAAATTAGGCTGCTAGAAATAAATCCATAGGGAAATGAAAAATGTTTGTTTTTGGACATCCCAAAATTTTGAAGTACTCCCTAATGATTTATCTATCATGCAGTACCAGAAACTTGAGAAAATATTACTGGTACAAGCTCTGAGAATTAATCTACCCCTTAGTGTCATTTTCAATATATAAATTTCTCTAGTAGTACCTAACCAAATGGAATGAAACAAATCCACCCTGGTATATAATTTGAATACCAATATAGTAACCTTAGCCCCATGCCAAGGTGAATAGTAGTTTGTCCTTAGCAAAAATAGCAAGAACAACTCTGATTTGACTTTAGAAAATTCCCTAGACCAAACCATGAGCGGTTTTGACCCAATTCCATCTCTGTTGGATGATATACATCCATATCTACGCAACCCTAGGAGATCACTAATGTTTGAGCTTCTGTAGATTGGTAGTGAATTAAACACTTCTACATGTGACTTTATAACTAGATAAATCACTACAGTAGCTCTGCAACTCCAAACAGAGTGAATCAAATTCCTACAGAAATGTATTCTAAATGCCTACCATGTGCCCTTGGAATCAACTCAAAAGCTTCTGTAGTTTTAATTTGGTGAAAAAGACAAAAACCCCACAGAACTACTCTTGGGAATTTCCTGAGGGCATTCTGGTAATTATTTTGACATGATTCCAATTCTCAATGAATCAGTACATCAAACTCTACTTGACCATACAAGTAAATAATTTTTGGAGCTCCAGAACTTTTCTGGTGAATTATTTCCTAAAACTAGAGCTTTTATCACTAGAATATTCATAAGAAATTAAAGAAAAGTGATAAAATAGTGAAACCACTTTTGTTGGTTTCATTTTATCAACTCCTATCTGTTGATATCATTTTTACATAATGGTATCATACAGAATTTGTCCTTGGTTCAAAACCCCTCTTAGGTAGTTCCTCGGCTATAAATCCTAAGGGATTTTCTTCCATGTTTCCAAGACAAGGCCAATCTTATCAAATCCATTCTTCCTAAGACCTACTTATTTGTAAACTTGTATTGTTCATTGCTTGCTATATGTATTGATGTTTGTATGCCTTGTGTTGATTGTGTCATTTGTTTGCTTGCATGTGACCCGTATCGACGATAGATGCGATTATATCAGAGACCAGAAGAAGTTAGATATTATTATTGGTTATTATGGGTATTCTAAGAAGTCCAGGGACAATTATGCCATATTACTGATCTCAGGCACGCCACCTTCTTGCTCATAATCCTTGTCCTACTGTTTTACTTATGCATGTTTTATCTTCTGTTTATTTAAAACGGCATTGTTTTACTATATGTTGATGTATATATGGTAGTGGTTTGGCTCCTCCGAACTATTACACTTTTATACTATTAAGTACAACCCCCTTGGTGATACCTATTTGTCCCTAGTATGGTAGATGGTGTAATTCACCATACCCCTTTTGTAGACCTTGTTTCAGCCAAAGCAAAGCTAGAGGATGGGAAGAGCCCGGAAAAAGTTTTACCAAATGTTTTATGATAAAACCTTGGTGAGGTGGAACCACCCAAGAGATGTTGAGAAAGAAAAAAGTTTAGAAAAATGCACCCGGTTCTTTGCAGTTTAGCTATAACAACTTAACCATGTGCAACCACACTACTCTGGAATGGGACAGGGCTGGATTTGATGTTTGTTTACTCTGGTATAAGCTGCCTCGCAACAACTACAGGGGATAAAAAAATCCCTAGAGGGTGGGCTTCTCACATAAGGGTCCATGTGGGACATCGACCCGGAGAAGGAACAAAGGGTTTGCGGGCCTCCACGCGTTACTATGAGCCCCTCGTTGAAAGCACACACTTGGGAAGTGCAAAATGCGCTCCGGTTGGTCCTCGGTACCCGACGTCCCGGTGTTGAGGGGAACAACACTCATAGGGTAGGCACTTATATTGGAGTGGGCATCCGGAGAGTCTTGATTGGTTACTCGACCCACGATCGGTGTAGATCATGGTAGTGTACCCGGATGGTGTGGGTAAAGTGTACAACCTCTATAGAGTGTAAATCTATTCGAATAGCCATGTCCGCGGTCATGGACGGGTTGGACAAACTTCTGTAGAGCGGTGCTGGTTTTGATTTCCAAAAGGATTTCAGAAAAGAAATGGCTTTGGAAATGTTTTGACCATGGGATGGTCGTAAAGGAGAAAGGTTTTGACCATGGGATAGTTAGAAGGAGGAGAAAGGAGTTTGGTCGTGGGACGACCTAAAGACGGGAACAAATGGGTGACCCAGTCCTGATGTTTTCCCAAACTTTTCAAAAAGGTTTCCAAAATGTTTACTAAGGTTTTCAACAAAGATATGTAGATGCTATATCTACAAGAGAAGCTAATTGAGAAAAGAACCTCTCTTGGAGCCCCCCTACTACCACAGCCATAATGCATATCCTCTTGTTATTACTGTTATCTTAAGGTGGTTTGCGAGTACATTCAGAGTACTCACTGGCATTGTCCCTGGATATTAACTTGGTCAGATATCAAGAAGAAGGTGACGTTGACGACTGTGCGAGCTAGGACATTCTCCCAGTCATTTGCCTGTAGGTTAAGGCATGGCTTGGGCTCTACGCTTAATGAAGTTCGGCTGATGTTGATCGATGTAGCCTTACTGGAAAATAAGGTATGACATGTATTCGTTATGTATTGGATGTTTACTTCGATACTTGTCGGTTATGTGCCATGACTAACTGATCATGGAATCGTGGTTGTATCCATAACAGGGATTCTCGGAGGATTAATCCGGGGGCCCCACAGAATCCACTTGAGTGTGTGTGGTCATGTAGATATCAATGTGGTTTTGGAAAAGAACACATCCAACAATGTGGTCATGTGGATCACTCTAGTGGAGATAGCAATGTGTGGTTTAGGAAAAGAACACATGCAATCACTCTAAGGGATCCATGTGTCAAACAAGCATGGTCATCGAGACCAACACATAGGAAAGCAGCTTCCCACATTGCATGTTGCACCAGTACTGTGACATAAGTTGCATCACAGAATCCACTGGAGTGTGTGTGGTCATGTAGATATCAATGTAGTTTTCAAAAAGAACGCATGCAACAATGTGGTCATGTGGATCACTCTAGTGGAAATATCAATGTGTGGTTTAGGAAAAGAACACATGCAATCACTCTAGGGGATCCATGTGTCAAACCATCATGGTCATAGAGACCAAAAACACATGGGAAAGCAGCTTTCCACATTGCATGTTGCTCTAGTACTGTGACAGAAGTTGCATAACATAATCCACTATTGTGTGTGGTCTATGTAGATATCAATGTGGTTTTGGAAAAGAACACATGCAATGTGCAATGACTCTAGGGGATCCATGTGGCAAACCATGGTGTACAAAGACCAAAAACACATAGGGAAAGCAGCTTCCACATTGTATGTTGCACCAGTGTGATAGAAGTTGCTGCATCATAGGATCCACTTGAGTGTGTGTGGTCATGTAGATATCAATGTGGTTTTGGATAAGAACACATGCAACAATGTGGTCATGTGTATCAATCTAGTGGAGATATCAATGTGTGATTTAGGAAAAGAACACATGCAATCACTCTAGGAGGTCCATGTGTCAAACCATCATGGTCATAGAGACCAAAAACACATAGGAAATCATCTTCCACATTGCATGTTGCACTAGTGTGACAGAAGTTGCATCACAGAATAATCCACTAGAGTGTGTGTGGTCATGTGGATCAATGACTCTAGTGGATATCAATGTCGTTTAGGAAAAGAAAACAGCATGCAATCACTCTAGTGGATCCATGTGTCAGAACATGGTCACAGAGACCAAAAACACATACCATAGTGCATGTTGCACCAGTGTGACAAAAGTTGCATCATAGAATCCACTGGTGTGTGGTCATGTGGATATCAATGTGTTTTAGGAAAAGAACACATGCAATGTGGTCATGTGGATCAATGAATCTAGTGGATATCAAAATGTGGTTTAAGAAAAAAACAAATGCAATGACTCTAAGGGATCCATGTGTCAAACCATGGTGTACAGAGACCAAAAGCACATAGGAAAGTAGCTTCCACATTGCATGTTGCACTAGTGTGATAGAACTTGCATCATAGAATAATCCACTGGAGTGTGTGTGGTTAAGTAGATATCAATGTGGTTTTGGAAAAGAACACATGCAATGTGGTCATGTGGATCAATGACTCTAATGGATATCAATGTGGTTTAGGAAATGAACACATGCAATTCCTCTAGGGGATCCATGTGTCAAACCATGGTCACAGAGACAAAAACACATAGGAAAGCAGCTTTCACATTGCATGTTGCACCAGTGTGATAGAGGTTGCATCACAAAATCCACTGGAGTGTGTGTGGTCATGTAGATATCAATGTGGTTTTGGAAAACAATACATGCAATTTGGTCATGTGGATCAATGGATCTAGTGGATATCAATGTGGTTTAGTAAGAGAACACGTGTAATGACTCTAGGGGATCCATGTGTCAAACCATGCTCAAAGAGACCAAAAACATATAGGAAATAAATAAGTAGCTTCCACATTACATGTTGCACCAGTGTGTCATAGAAGTTCCAACACAGAATCCACTAGAGTGTGTGTGGTCATGTAGATATCAATGTGGTTTTGGAAAAGAACACATGCGCGTGGTCATGTGGATCATTGGCTCTAGTGGATATCAATGTGGTTTAGGAAGAGAACACATGCAATTACTCTAGGGGATCCATTTGTCAAACCATGGTCACAGAGACCAAAAACACATATAGGAAATAAATATCTTACACATGGCATGTTGCACCAGTGTGATAGAAGTTCCATCACAGAATAATCCACTAGAGTGTGTTTGGTCATGTGGATATCAATGTGGTTTTAGAAAAGAACTGATATAATGTGGTCATGTGAATCAATGACTCTGGTGTATATCAATGTGGTTTAGGAAAAGAACACGTCATGCAATGACTCTAGGGCATCCATGTCAAACCATTGTCATAGAGACCAAAAACACATAGGAAAGCAGTTTCCACATTGCATGGTGCACTAGTGTGATAGAAGTTGCATCACAAAATAAACCCTAAACCCCACCAGGGGGCCTAGATGATGCCTATCTCAACTTTCATACATATTCTAGAAACACATGCAAGATCTGGACAGATTCAGACGCTCTGATGGTCGGTTTTCAACGAAACCCTAGACCGTGGGCCCCACAGACGATCTACCCCTAGATTTCTCCAGATGAGGGTTGAACAATGGATTTTATCCTTATTTTGGTTAGTTTTAGGTGATAGCAACATTGTAGATATCCAAGTTTGAGCCCAAGAAGTTGTTGGATCATGCACATATTGATATATGTGAGAGACCATGCTCACCAGGGGCCTAGATAATGCCTATCTCAACAAACCATCACACTTTTCTACATATATCATATTAACACATACATCCAAGTTTTTCCAACGCTTAGATCTCAAACTGATATGTACATCCCAAAATATATACTACACAAATAAACAATAAACTAATCTAGTTTAAACACATAATTTATCACCACTTGTTGTTGTCCTTGACGTGCTTCCCCTTCAACCGCTTGCTGTCGCCACCGTTGCAAGATTCCTACTCCTCTTGATACCGCTTTTTGTCCTCCTCGTGCTTCTTCTGTTAGGCTCGCTTGTAACAAGGGCATAGCTCTATCGCAAAAACCTGTGAACCATCCCATATTTCATGGTAATGATCCTACTATACAACTCATACGCCATGTAGGCGTCTCTGGCTGCATACTCGAGGCGCACCTGGATCATCGGCTTCCACTCCCAGTAATTGTGCTTGCTTCCCTTCAATTTCTTAAGTTCTGCAAAGGATCTGTCAATGATTTCTGCTGCCAGATCACCCATTCCATCCTTCTCTAGGTATGGTTTGATCTTGTATAGATTTTGGATGTCGATGTGGTACCCATGTGGAATTTTTATCAACGCACGAGAAAGCATAGTTGTGTCATTTGTGATATCCACGCTAGTGAAAGTTAACCCTTTCCTACACAAGAACTCGACCAAAGCTGGACAATGCTTCTCCGTTGGTTTACTCCTACAGTTAGAGGGTTTTAGGGATGCAAGGGAACAAGGGATGCAGAAATGGTAATCTCAAATTTAAATTTCAGATACCTGTAGAAGTGGTAAACGAGGACCTCCTCATGTATGGAGATTTGCACGATGGCGATCTCTTGTGAAGGATTTTTTCTCTTATCTGCATGGGTGTACTCCAAGTATAGCCCCATGAACTTGTACTTCTCTTTCTCAAGCAATTACTAATACCTAGCGAGAGTTGTCTCCATAGTCACTTTATCATTTGTGTACACCACCATCAATGTCGTGGTGCCATGGGCAAGGAAGAAGTGGGTCTCTGTTGTGCATTTCCCATCATCCATGGCTGCAAGGAAATGGGTGAAAGGAAATGCCTACAAGGAAATGCCTGCGAGGAAGAAGAAAAACCGATGGTTCCAGAATAGAGGAATGAGCGAGGAAGAGGAAAAATAAGCACGCCAGGAATAACCGCAGAGATCATGGATACATGGTAATAATGAATAACTGCAGCTTTGGTTCAAGAACTCCATGGACTTACAGGCATTTCTCTAACACACATACATAACTCCATGGACTTACAGGCTCCCCTTTTATTTCACACCGACGACATCCGCAAACAAAAGAGCATGGTATCAACTTGGTATATATTTACAGATGTTGAAAGCGTTCCCTGTGACAACACGGTTCTGCTAATCCCCAGCCTATAATTTGCAAGCATATAACTTTCATGGACAGTCACAATGGTTCAGGTTTATTAAGTGCAGAAAATAAAGTGTGCCATCAAGTTCGTGAGAGCTTTACTAACTAACTTTCTCATAAGAAGCAAACATTTTATTCGGAAGAAAACAAGGCATATTGAATATGCACAGAAATAGCAAATGATGCTAATAGGTAGGTATGGTGGACACTTTGGCAATATTTGGTTTTAGGGAGTTGGAAACATGAGTAAAACATACTCAGTGAAAGTGAAGGCTAGCAATAGTAAGGGAGTGACAAACAAGAGAGCAATAGCTGTCATAATCATGCTTGCAACAAAATAGGGCTAATCATGGCATGAAAGTGATTCAAGACCCTCAAGGCAAAATAATTCATCGAGGCTCAACTGATTATTTTAGTCATATGCATGCGTGAGCATGTGCCAAGTCAATTCAAATGAAACATTCAGAGGAGGATACCACGGTGTCATACCAAGTTATGAATAGAGTAATGCAAGCAAACATTTATAAGACATGCTACAAACTATTAGCAAGATGGGACTAATCATATGAAAGCAAGAACTACTAAGCATCCAAAGATAACATACACCCTACATGAACAAACTAAGCATGCCCACAATGATGAGTATATGTACAAAAATGAAAAAAAATAGAGTTCGTTACCAGCCTCTTACCACACCTCAAGTTACCATTAATCCTCATTATTGCCCTTCACTTGTGTGGCTTGGATAATAATATGAAACCAAATCCCACTGAGGACTGTTGAACCCTGCAACAAACTCACAAAACCAAAGAAGAAGAACAAATATTTTTGGTGTTTTCGATTTTTAAAAGAAGAACCAAAAAGGAAGAACAAGCAAAGCAAAATCTTTTTGGGTTTTTCGAATAGTTCAAACAAAGCAAAAAAAGGGAAAAACAAACCAAGGCAAAGAGAAAAAGAAGCAAACCAAAGAGAAACAAAAAAAATATTTTTGATCTTTTTGTGTTTTAAAAAGCAAAAGCCAAGAAAGAACAAAAATTAAAAAGAGAATGAAACATGAATATACAAAGTACTGACGCAAAATGATATGGAGATGAGTGCGATGTCGGCATACCACCCCCCAATCTTAGGCTTTTGGCCTAAGTTGGTGTCAATCCCAAGCTGGCCAGGATGAAGTGTCACCGTGGTACGACGAGGAGGTACCCTCGTCCTGGTGCGAGCTTGAGTATGTCCCTCCGTAGTGCACGGAGTAATCGTAGGAGAACACATCCTCCTGGTGCTGCCCGTGGAAACACAGCAAGCGGAGCTGCTCGTCCACCTCCTCCTTGGAGCGCGACCATTTTCTCCTATGAACACTAAACAAAGTAGACTGCGGCAAAGGGATCTCCCTTTCATTCCCGTCAGTAAACAGCATCCTATATACTAAACTGTCCAACTCAGAGTCAGCAGTAACAAATTGATGTGTTTTTATAGCAACAAGGTCAAGCCTTTGTGGTGCCAATATAGTATCATTGGGGTCCACTGAAAGCCCTAATGCATTGACCATACGTGAGGCAATGATGCCCCCATAGATAGCCCCCCTAGCAGCTAGGCGACGAGCAATAAGCGAGCCAAGGTTGTATCGAGTAACATTGTTAAGCGTAGCAGCAAGGAAGGCTAAATAATAGTTGGAGATATTACTCGTATTCTCCCTACCAAGAATGCTAGTAGCAAGATAGTATGCAAAATATCTAAGAGCAGGGAGTTGGATGTTTCTTATCTTTCCGCGCTGAGCCACGTGGTCATCATCGTTGGTCACCCCTCGGTAAAGCTCCAGCAAATCAGCGGGTCGCCCTTGAATCTTCTTCACGGTCCCTATCATGCTTACACCTACAACACTGCAAAATCATTCCAATGACATGGTAAAGGGCAGATTATAAATTTATAAAGAGACAGTTGACTGATAGGGCGTGTTAGTAAACACGAAGCTCTCAACAAGAGTTTTGGTGAGCATAGCGTATTGCTCACTTTCATCTTGCATATATGAGGTCAAACCAACCCTCTGAATCAGTAGCAAGAAATCATCAAGAATCCTTGCAGCTTGTAAGAAAGTAAAACAAGGAAAAGTGGATGGGTGAGCATCCCCATCATCTCCTTCATTACCAATGCGAGGTGCAATGAGTTCTTCTTTGTATGATGGCCTAAACTGAGAGGCTGATCTTGAGGGCCTTGTCCTCCTAGGTGCATCCCTCTCGAATATCTCTCCAAAGGTACGGTTGTTCATGCTTGATATTCTGAAATTTAAACACCTATTAAATAGGTGATTGCAAAGTGAATATAATGGAGGGCACTACTCATAGGGACCTGTAAGAGGCCTAAACATGCATCAAAACTATATCTCTAAGCATCAAACAAGCTTACAAGCTCTCATAACCTATCACCTATAGCAGCAAAATACTCAAGATATAGTCCACTAAACACAAATCTACTTGGACAAGCGGAGGAGTCAAATACCGGAGAACAAATACTTCAAATTTCAGCAGCAAAGATGGGCTGAGCAAGGAGATCGAACAATCGAGGGCAAGCACAGCAAGAACGCGATTTTGAGCAATGAACTGGAGTTTACTCGGGAGAGAGAAGAAAGTGGAAAGTGAGAGAGTGAGTGGAGGGCCAGGGGTGGCCCACACCATGGCATGGCGCCACCTAGGGCAGGCCGCGCCACCAGGGGTGTGCCTGCCTGGTGGGCCCCCCTGGGTCACTCCAGGTACCCCTCTGCCCCTTTTTTCACGTAAATATTTAATATGAATTTTCTGGAATTTTTCGAGACACTTTATTTTTGGGCATTTTTCAGGCATAGATGAATGATTTTCTGATAGGCAATTTTTTTTGTAAATGATGCAATGACAAAACAAGGCTAGAACTATAGAAGTTCTAAGACACTCTAACATGCAAGCAACTAACAACAGAAAAGAAAACTAAACGCAAGCAAAAACTAAGACGGATGGAATAAAAGTAAGTGGAGATAATCATGGTGAAAACATTGTTTTGCTCAATGAAATCCTTTTGTTAACAAGGTTGATCAGGTCTTGTTACCAAAAAAAATTCATATGAGACAAAACATTGTATTCCACTAATGATTATGTTACCTCAACTTTGATAGCAATGGTCCCAATCATAATTGTTTCAAATTTTTCTCTTGGTATGGGACAATATATTTCTCCAACTTGAATGCCCTCAACATGTTCAATTGAATTTAAACCATAAGTCCTATCAATATTCTTGGGTAAATAGATAGTATGTTCCTTGTCATTAACATTGAAAGTCACCTGTCCTTGATTACAATTAATAACAGCTCCTACAGTATGAAGAAAAGGTCTCCCAAGAATAATAGACATATTATCATCTTCAGGCATTGCAAGCACAACAAAATCAGTTATCAAGCAATTATGAGCCACTTCAACAGGTAAATCCTCACATATACCAACAGGAATAGTGATAGATTTATCAGCCATTTGCAAATATCTATCAGTTGGTATTAATTTTTCTAGTTGAAGTCTCTTATAGAGAGAGAAAGGCATAACACTAACTCCAGCTCCCAAATCACACAAAGCAGTTCTAACATAGCTATTCTTAATAGATCAAGGGATAGTTGGAATCCCTGGGTCTCCAAGTTTCTTAGGAACCTTACCATTAAAGGAATAATTAGCAAGCAAAGTAGAAATTTCTTCATTAGGGATCTTCCTTTTATTCGAGACAATATCCTTCATATACTTTGAGTAAGGAGGCAATTTAATAGCATCAGTCAAAGGAATTTGCAAGAATAAAGGTTTCATCCACTCACAAAACTTATTATTGTGTTCAACTTCCTTTGACTTGTGTTTCTTATCAGGGAAAGGCATAGATTTTTGGACCCAAGGCTCTCTTTCACTACCGTGTTTCTTAGCAACAAAATCTTCTTTAGTGTATTTAGTATTCTTATTATGCTTTTCAGGTTCTTCTTCAACTTTTTCTTCATTAGGAATATCATTTTCTTCAATACCACTTTTAGTTTCAGCATCAAAGATAGATATACTATTAGGATCTTTAGCAGGTTCAGAGGGTTCTACAATAGTTTTATGTTTCTTTTTCCTTTTCTTACGAGTAGTACCACTATTTTCAGCTTGTTGAGAATCCTGCTCAATTCTTTTGGGATGCCCCTCAGGATATAGAGGATCCTGGGTAGCAACACCACTTCTAGTTCTAATCTCATAAGAGTGTTTTTCTTTGGTAGCATTAACTAGCAAGTCTTTTGCACTTTAATAAGTTGGTCTATTTGAGTTTGAACCATTTGAAAGTGTTTAACAATCATTTTAACATCATTAGAGGTTCTTTCCACAATATATTTTAACTCAACAATAGCTCTAGAGTTTTCCATTAGATGATTTTGCACCCTTTTATTAAAATTATCTTGCTTAACAATAAAAATATTGAATTCTTCTAAGCATTGATCAGGAGGTTTAGAGTAAGGGATATCACCTTCATCAAAGTGTTGGAGAGAGTGTACCTCAATACTGGATGAGTAGGGGATAGGCTTACATAATTCTTCTATAGGAGGTAATTCTTGACATCTGCATCTTTAATTCCCTTCTCCTTAAGACATTTCTTAGCTTCCTTCATCACTTTATCATTTAATTCAATAACTCCCCTCTTCTTTGATGTTGGAATAGGCAGAGGAATAGTTGGTGCAGGTATAATTACTTCAGGTATAGCTGGTTCAGGAGGAGTCCAATCTTCATAGTTCTTCCTTATTTTAGCCACTAATTCCTCAGCTTCTTCGGGAGTCCTATTCCTGAAAACACAATCAACACAACTGTCTAGGTATGTCCTAGATTCTTCAGTTAGTCCATTATAAAATATATCATGAAGCTCATTCTTAGGCAATGGACTTCCAGCCTGTGCATGAATCAAGGCACAAAACCTTGCCCAAGATTCAGGCAATATCTCGTTTTCTCCCTGTTTAAAATCAAAAAGTTCCTGCAAAATAGCATGTCTAGCACTTGGAGGAAAATATTTCTGCAGGAAAGTACTAATCAAGCAATCAGGGTTATCAATAGATCCAGGAGGTAAATTACTAAACCAAGTTTTAGCTTCTCCTTTTAATGAAAAGGGGAAAATCTTAGCAACAAAGTAAGTACGCATCTTAATATAATCAGAAAACAAGCCACTCATGGTAGAAAGTTCATTCATACGTGCTACCGCACTTTAATTCTTAGTCCCACAAAAATGTTCTTTCTCAACAATAGCTATGTAAGATAGATCAAGAGCGAAATCATAATATTTATCTTTAATGTTTATGGGAGAAGCAGCAAACTTAGCAATAGGAGACAATTTGGGTCTAATAGTACGCCTCTCAAGGAGACTCTTAGCAGCGCTCCTATCATGGTTGTTTTTATATTCTTAAATAAATTCATCGGTCATCTCAACATAACCGTCTTCAATATCATAGCTCTCACTAGACTCAGGTGAACTAACAGGTGTAGTAGTGTCTTCATTAGGAGTTTCAGTATTTCCAGCTATAGTTCTAGCAGTGTTGGTAGCATGTGTATGTGGTGGTATAATGAGCTTACTCATAACAGATGGTGAATCAAGAGCAATAGAGGTATTTAGAACCGTACCTCTTCTTATAGTGGATGGTAAAATAGGAACCTTGCCATCACGAGACTTACCCATGATGGATAGATAGCAGCGAACAATAGAGAATCCAAGTGAACTTAATAAATAAAGCTATGCTCCCTAGCAACGGCGCCAGAAAATAGTCTTGATGACCCACAAGTATAGGGGGTGTATCGCAGTATTTTCAAGGGAAGTGAAACCCAATTTATTGATTCGACACAAGGGGAGACAAAGAATATTTATAAGCCTTAACAACTGAGTTGTCAATTCAACTGCACCTGGAAACAATCTTGCTCATAGCAGTTTATCAGTAGCAACAGTTTTGTAGTAGGAGTAGTGAAGTAATAGTAGTAGTAAAGTAAAGACAGTAGTAACAATAGCAGTAAACAGTAGGATTCGAGTGCGGTAGGCATAGGGATTGATGGATGGGCGTTGCATGGACATAGGGCAATTGCAGATAAATAAGATAAAGCATCCAAGTAGTAGATAATCCTAGGCATGTGTTCCATAGTCATACGTGCTCGCAATGAGAACTTGCACAACATCTTTTGTCCTGCGAGCCCGTTTGCAGCGGGGCCTCAAGGGAACTACTGGCAATTAAGGTGATCCTTTTAATAGAACACCGGAGCAAAGCATTAACACTCCGTGAACACATGTGATCCTCACATCAAAGCCATTCCCTCTGGTTATCCCGATTTTTATCACTTTGGGGCCTTTGGTTCCGGACAACAACGTGTGTATACAACTTGCAGGTAAGACCATAAACAATACTATCATAATGAATCAATAACATATTCAGATCTGAAATCATGGCACTCGGGCCCTAGTGAAAAGCATTAAGCATAACAAGTCGCAGCAAAGTCATAAAGCACTAATAGAAGATACTAGGCACCATGCCCTAACAATCTGATGCCACTACATGAACGATCTCATCCAATCCCTACCATCCCCATAGCCTATAGCGGGGGATTACTCACACATAGATGGGGGAAACATGCATGGTCGATGGAGAAGCGATGGTGATGATGATGACGATGATCTCCTCCAATTCCCCGTCCCGGCAGGGTGCGAGAACGGAGTTTCTGGTGCTGTTTAGTGGAATCTGGTGGTTGCGGCAGAGCGGAACTCCTTCTGGAAAAACATCGAACCCCCCTAAGTTTTTAGGTCAGAAGACATCTTATAGGCGAAGAGGGAGACCGAGGGGGTGTATGGGGCGGCCAGACCACCCTCTGGCGCGGCCAGGCCTAGCCCGCGCGGCCAGGTGGTGTGGCCTGGGCCCAGCCCCCCTCCGTCTCGTATTCTGGTGAAATAGGATTTTTGGCATATTTTCCGGGATTTTTCCTGATAGTTGATTTTCTGCACAAAAAGTAGACACCAAGGCAATTCTACTGAAAACAGCATCAGTCCGTGTTAGTTGCATCCAAATCACACAAGTTTAGAGGAGAAACAATAGCAAAAGTGTTCGGGAAAGTAGATACGTCTTGGACGTATCATTGGGTTTTTCTTCCGAGGTATTCTTCCGCTTCTGAGCTTGCTGCTTTAGTTGTTTTGCCGACTCTGGCACAACTAGGGTGTTCAGTAATCCCTATGCGTCGTCGTCAGCATCTGCATATTTGCTTGCTGTTTCTATCATCTCTCCCAAATCAGTTACCTTGTCGCACTTCAAGCGATGACGTAGCAAACCAATTGGGAGTCCTGCAATGAAAGCTTCAATCGCAGTTTGGTCATTTACCCCTTCATAGGAGTTCTTAGTGTTGATCCATCGTCCGAGATAATCTCGGCAAGTTTCTCCGGCTTTCTGGGTGCAACGCTGTAGGTCTCCTACCGTATAGGGCCTCCAATATGTGCCTTCGAAATTTCGAAAGAACGCGCTCTGCATGTCATACCAGTTGTGGATGGTGTTCTCCGGAAGTTCATTGAGCCATGATCATGTCGTCTTCCGCAACATGAGTGGGAGATATCGGGCTGCGACCAGGTTGTTTCTACCTTTGGCGATGCAGAAAGCTTGGAAAAAATCCTGGAGCCAAGTATCTGGCCGAGCTATGCTGTCGTAGGCTTGGATGTCTCTTGAGATAGCGAATCCTTCCAGGAATTTTGTTGCTCTTATGCATGGTCCGAAGCATTTTGGGCCCATGTATACATCATTGTTTTCGTAGCAGCGCGCCTCTATATTGGAATTAATCCTATGCCTCGTGTCACTTGGGGACAGAGATCATCCTGATTGACGGCTATGGTTGTGGTGCCTTGGAGTCGGACTTCGGCTTCTTCCACCACCTCCTCTACCATGACGCCCTCCTTGGCCTCCTTGGGAGCCATTGTGATGGCTACTTGGTGGAGAGGGTAAAGTAGTTGGATTGTTTCCGGCAGATCGCCGGCCTCCGTCCGGAGCATCATTATTCTGGCTCCGGGGAGGGTCTTCATTACGACGAGCCCCCTTCTGGCTTGACTCGGCGCGGTGTTCGTCGTTCCTTCGTCCGTCATTCCCATTGTGCTAGGGTCAGCTGGACGACTTGTATGCCTAGGAGGTGGCATTCTTTGTCGGCCCTCCTCCCGACACTTCTCTTTGTCTTCTTCCCTGCGATCGTTCGACTCTCGCCGGGGAGGATTCTTCGGATACAGGGAAGTGATCGCCTCTTGCTCGGTGGCTGGAGCAACGTTGCACCAATCATGTGCAGCTCTGTGATGCTATCCTGAAGATCCAGTTCTTGAGTAATTGTCTTCCCGATGTTCAGAACGGTGATGCTGTTCCGAAGCCCGCTGGTGTCTTACGTCATTCTAGGCTGGATCCGTGCGACATTGGTTGGATTGAGAGACCAGTTTTCCACTTCCGGATTTCGAACCTATTCCAGACCCTTGGTGAGTAGCTTGATGCCTAGTCGAACCTGTTCTGGGCGTAGAATACTTGCCAAGATGTCTCGAGCAGCGGCAGTGTTTTGCACTGGTGTTGGTACACCACATCTCCCTTGCTATCGAGCCGAGGCATCCCTGGATCTCCCTCAGAGAGAACCTTACGTACTTCCGGAAATTGATTGTCATGTGTATGTCGTTTCTGGTTCTTCTAATGTTGTAGAGAGATGAGCTTCTCCGCCTTGGCCATGTGCTTCTTCTCTTCCTCGATGTTTTTAGCTTCATCCAGGAGTACTTGGTGACGCGCTTCTAGGGCTTGGGCCCTTTCGTCCAATTCTGCAACAGTTAGTTCTACTATAGTAGGGATAGGTGTGGTTAATGCAGCATCGATGAGTTTTCGGGCACCTGCGGTGACCACGTGTCCATCCACCGATTCTTCTTTGGGCTCATCTGGGATAAGTGCTCCATCCGAGTCTTCCTCGTATTCCTCGGCAATCACCTCTTCTGCCGGAAGTTCTTTTGTCGGGGTATTGTTCTTCGTGTTCTTCTTCTTTGCCTTATAGGCAGCGCCGGTAGCCAAGACGGCTTTGGGTCCATTTCCCGGAGTCAAGCTCTGATCGGTACTTTCAGACATATGGACCTCGGGATTATCTCTGATATCCATGTCATCCTGCGCTTTGGGAGAGTTTTCCCTAGATCCTTCATCCATGGCTTCTCCTTCTTCTGCAGCTTTGGAGTTGTACTCCTCTTCATACTCCATGGAGAACTTTCGGAAATCTGCCGACGTCATCGAGTCATCCAAGGATGCGGGTAAGTCGGTGTTTGTTCCGGTCGCCTCTAGCACTAAGTCAGTGTTGGCTCCAGCATCGGCAGAGCCGGATCCGGATCCAACATATCCGACGAAGTGCGATGTGTGGGTCCTAAGGTAGTTTTGGCTTTCCGATGTCTACGCACTTCTATTCTTGTAGACAGTTATTGGTCCTCCAAGTGCAGAGGTTTGTAGAACATCAGCAAGTTTCCCTTAAGTGGATTACCCAAGGTTTATCGAACTCAGGGAGGAAGTGGTCAAAGGTATCCCTCTCAAGCAACCCTGCAATCAAGATACAAGAAGTCTCTTGTGTCCCCAACACACCCAATACACTTGTCAGGTGTATAGGTGCACTAGTTCGGCGAAGAGATAGTGAAATACAAGTGATATGGATATAAGACAACGGTGCCAGAAAATAGCTTGATGACGTGGAAGAGACTAAAGGAAAACTGAAATAAAGATAGAAGCAAGCAAACATGTAACAAATCTAGTTGCAAACGGCGTTTCAATGCTTAGAAACAAGGCCTAGGGATCATACTTTCACTAGTGAACACTCTCTTATAAATATATTATCTTCATGATACTACCCTGAACTACTCTCCGGTTGGACACTCTAATCCATGGTAGATCTATAACAAAACACCTCAAAGTTTGCTTTACCCATCTAGGTAACCCCACACTATCACCTTGAGCTCTAGATGGTTCCAACAAACACCAAAATTTCATAGAAACACCCAACTCCAAATATAACTCATAACAAGTATTTGTAATCTCTAGCCTAAGTGCCACCATGGTGTGCACGCTGTAACTTTCACACAAATGGGGAGAGCAGAGATCTATAAGCACTTGAGTAGCAAGGTAGATCTACTTGATTACAAAGCTCGTGATCACAATATGATCATGCATAGAGAGAGAGAGATGAACACATAGCTACCGGTAGATCCCATAGCCTCGAGGAAGAACTACTCCCTCCTCATCATGGGAGTCAGCAACAACGATGGATATGGCGGTGAAGATCGATGGAGATGGCTCCGGGGGCACTTCCCCATCCGCAGGGTGCCGGAACAGAGACTTTTTGTCCCCCAAATCTCCCCTTCGGTGGCGGCGGGGCTGCAGAACTTTTCGTGGCTGGAGGCTTGACGACTTAGGGTTTTTGCATCGGCAGGGATCTTATAGGCAAAGAGGCAAGGTCGGTGGGCGGCTAGGGGGCCCACACCATGCCCTAGCGCGGCCTAGGGCTGCCCGCGCCATGGGGTGGTGTGGCCACCCTGTGGCCCCTCTCCGTCTCGTCTTCTGGCTCCGTGAGTCTTCCGATAAAATATCGACTTTGGCTTTTGTCCGGTCCAATTCCGAGAATATTAATTCTCTAACTTTCCTGGAACCAAAAAACAACACAAAATAGGCAACTAGCACTGTGACATCTTGTTCATAGGTTAGTTCCAGGAAGTGTATAAAAATACTCCAAAGTGTGGACAAAACATAAGAAAGTAGATAAAAACCAAGCATGGAACATCAAAAATTATAGATACATTAGCAACGTATCAACATCCCCAAGCTTAACTCCTGCTCGTCCTCGAGTAGGTAAGTGATAAAAAGAAAGAATAATTTTTGAGGTGGCATGCACCATCATAAACTTGATCAAAGTATTTGTATACCATTGATAGTTGGGATCATAGTACTACAACATAACATGAAAGATAAAGTTCTAACAATAACACATAGCAACTACGTTGCAACATGAAAAGGCACAAACAAAAGATTCATGAATAAGAATACTTTGCAAGACGTTTGTTTGTTTCACATAAAGAAAACATAGCATAGTGGCATTCAGCTTGTCCCTCATAGAGTAGCAAACATAAATGCATAGGACACATTCAAAGTTCATAAGAGTGACTAGATATAAGTAGTTTAAGAACAAGCAATATCCAAGTTATGCATCAATCAACAAGTCTTGGGACAATGCACATAGAACTAAGAATGGCCACTATGCTCTCTCAATAGGTGCATAAAGATAGAAGAATGAGACTCAACATAAAAGTAAAAAAAAGGCCTTCATAGAAGGAAGTAGGGATTCAAGTCTCATAAAGAGCTTCCAAAAATTATGGTACTTTTTAGCTTTCATCTCTCATTGCCCCTATCATAAGCATCTTGAAGTGATTAAGGTTAAAGTGAACAAACTATGGACTATATGCTTAACAAAGTATAAGTTGGTAATCTCATGTCCCTTGAATACAAGGGCTGCTCCTCATGCTACTCAAGTTTAGTTACCGGTAAGTTCTTGTCATAGTAAGTACATGTGTATTATAGAGAACCGCCAATGGGGTACCCCTTGCCCGATGATACGGAAGAATCCCCATATCAAAATGACAAGGCAAGCAGACAACGAGCATCTCAGCAATCTTCTTATTTACCATGGGAAAATGGTGCTTTTTTCTCTCTTTCCTCTTTTCTCATCTTTTTTTTCTTTTTCTCTTTTTCTTAATCTCTGTCTCTTTTTTTATAAGAAGAATGCTTCATAGATTGCTCATTATGGTTACGCTGTAGGTTTCTACCATGATTAGGCATGGATTAGACCAGCGGCCCAAGCGTTTCTCTAACACGCATACATAACTCCATGGACTTACAAGCTCCTCTTTCATTTCACACCGACGACATCCATAGACAAACGAGCATGATATCAACTAGGTACAAAGTACAAGTCAATGTTGAAAGCGTTCCCCATGACAGCATGGTTCTGCTAATCCCCAACTTATAAGTGCAAGCATATACAACATAGATGACACAATGGTTAAAGTTTATTAGGGGCAAGAAAAGTAAAGTGTGCCATCAAGTTCGTGAGAGCCTTAATCACTAATTTTCACATAACAAGTTTAATTCGGAAGGTAGATAAAAACATGAATATACTTGGAATAGCAAATGCTAATAGGTAGGTATGGTGGACTCTTTTGAATAACTTGGTTTTATTTGGAGTTGGATGCATGAGTGGCACTCATGCTTGGTATGGAGGCTAGCAAAAGACTGGGAGCGACCAACTAAGAGAGCAATAATGGCCATAATCATGCAAAGCGACAAAACATCATTAATAAAAATATAAAGTGATATTACAAGTCGAAAACTAAAGGATCATAGAGGCTATGGCGACTTGGGATAGTCATAACATGGTGTGAGCATTTGCCAGGTCAACCCAAATAAAGCATCAAAGGAGAATACCACAATACTATGCTTTAATATGCTAATACAACACATGATTCTTTCAAGGCATATTAAGCAATCTCAATTGTTTATAACAAGTCATGCTACAACAATAATCACTAAGCATAAAGCCAAAACAATATCAAGCATGACATGACAAAGCATAGGCCACAGTAAAAAACAAACTCCTTTTTACCACTTAAGCATGAACTTTTCCTACTCTTTTCCAATCCAAACCAACCTATTTGAAAACTAATGTATGAAAGAGGGGGTCCAACCAATTTATTCAAGAAAACTAAGAAATCCAAGCAAACAAAAAAAACAAATATGCTCCAACAACAACACAACTGTGCATGAAACAATAAAAATGAAGTGTTTGGAAGAAACCTGGGATTTTTATTGATGAAGAAGGGGATGCCTTGGGCATCCCCAAGATTTGACGCTTGTATTTCTTGGATATTTCTTGGGGTGACACACGTGGCATCCCCAAGCTTGAGCTTTAGTCCATTCTTCATCTCATTACATCATTCTCTCCATACACCTGAATTTTTTTCCCTTCGTACAAAACTTCACACAATCTTTATTAGCAACATTAGTGCACTCAAGATAAAAAGTCTTTGGGTTCAGTTTCAACACCAATAAACCTTACATTAAAACACAAGATACTGTAGAAATTCCCTCAAAAAGCTCAGTTTCCCAAAGAGAACTCAAAAAGGAATCAACAAGAAGCAAATGCAAATAATGGCAGAATTCCGTCTAAACAGACCAGCAGGTAAAAACCAATTTTTGCAAAGACCTTCTGTTGCTCAAATCGAAAAGTGTTGAACTAACGAAAGTTAGATAACAACCTGGGGCAGAAGCACAAACATTCACGCCTCAAAACGACCTACAGAGATTTTACACGAATTTTTACGATGAAGCACAGAAATCTGTTTCGGGACAACAACTTTCCCAAACATTACTTCTCTCTCATTAGAGGTTACTCTTGGCACAAAAAGAAAATAAAAAGGATAAGGAGCGGTTATTAATGAGGTAATAACTTCCAAGACTCATCTAAAACTTTTGGGTTATCTCCCAATAAGTACTTTTCTTTAACGCCTTTAAGTTAGGCTTGATAGTTTGAGAAGATGCTCACATAAGAAATATGAATTGAGGTAAAAGAGAGCATCAAGAAGCAAATTCAAAACACATTTATGTCTAACCCACTTCCTATGCATAGGAATATTGTAAAGAAACAAGTCATGAAAGCACAAAGCAACAAGCATAGTAAAGCAATACAAGTGCAACTTCAAGACTTTCAACATAAAGAGGGGAAACCTAATATTATTGAGATGCATAAAACCATGTTTCCTTCTCTCATAATAACTTTCAATAGCATCATGAATAAAATTAACAATATAACAATCACATAAAACATTGTTATCATGAGCCACATGCATATAATAATTATTGTTGTCCCTATAAGCATAGTCATTCTTATTAATCGTAGTGGGAGAAAATTCAACAAAATAGCTATCATTATTATTCTCATCACCATAATCATCAAATATAGGAGGCATATTGTAATCATAATTAATTTTATCCTCAATAGTATGTGGACTAAAAATATCATATTCATCATTGTAATCATCATATATTGGAGGTTTGGTATCATCATAAGCAATAGAATAGCTATCTTCCAAAGCTGGGGAACTAAATAGATCATGTTCATAAAAACTAGCTTCCCCAAGCTTAGACTTTTCCATAGCATTAGCAATAATGGTGTCCAAAGAATTCATACTAACAAGATTGCTATTAGCATGCAAATAAAGTTCCATAGGTTTTTTAATTTTCTCTTCAAACACTTCATGCCTAACTCAAGATAAATACTATAAAGCTCTCTAAATTTTTTGTTCTTTTCCATTAAGCCTAACTAGTGAAAATAAAAACAAGAAACAAAAAGACAGAATTGCAGAATCTAAAGGAAATAACTTCGAGCACTCACAACGGAGGATGTGAGTACCTTTTACCTTACCTCCCCGGCAACGACGCCAAAAAATAGCTTCATGTCTACGCACTTCTATTCTTGTAGACAGTTGTTGGGCCTCTAAGTGCAGAGGTTTGTAGAACAGCAACAAGTTTCCCTTAAGTGGATTACCCAAGGTTTATCGAACTCAAGGAGGAAGTGGTCAAAGGTATCCGTCTCAAGCAACCCTGAAATCAAGATACAAGAAGTCTCTTGTGTCCCCAACACACCCAATACACTTGTCAGGTGTATAGGTGCACTAGTTCAGCAAAGAGATAGTGAAATACAAGTGGTATGGATATAAGACAACGGTGCTATAAAATAGCTTGATGACGTGGAAGAGACTAAAGGAAAACTAAAATAAAGATAGCATCAAGCAAACATGTAACAAATCTAGTTGCAAACAGTGTTTCAATGCTTAAAAACAAGGCCTAGGGATCATACTTTCACTAGTGAAAACTCTCATATAAATATATTATCTTCATGATACTACCCTAAACTACTCTCCGGTTGGACACTCTAATCCTTGGTAGGGCTATAACAGCACACCTCAAAGTTCGCTTTACCCATTTAGATAACCCCACACTCTCACCTTGAGCTCTAGATGGTTCCAACAAACACCACAATTTCATAGAAACATCCAACTCCAAATATAACTCATAACAAGTATTTGTAATCTCTAGCCTAAGTGCCACCATGGTGTGCACGGTGTCACTTTCACACACATGGGGAGAGCTAAAATCTATTAAAGCACTTGAGTAGCAAGGTAGATCTACTTGATTACAAAGCTCATGATCACAATATGATCATGCATAGATAGAGAGATGAACACATAGCTATCGGTAGAGCCCTTAGCCTCGAGGAAGAACTACTCCCTCCTCATCATGGGAGTCAGCAACGGCGATGGAGATGGCGGTGAAGATCAATGGAGATGGCTCTGGGACACTTCCCCGTCCTAGCAGGGTGCCGGAACAAAGACTTTCTGTCCCCCGAATCTCCCCTTCGATGGCGGTGGTGTTGCGGAACTTTTCGTGGCTGGAGGCTTGACGACTTAGGGTTTTTTCATCGGGAGGCATCTTATAGGAGAAGAGGCAAGGTCGGTGGGTGGCCAGGGGGCCCACACCATGCCCTGGCACGGTCTAGGGCTGCTCGCACCAAGGGGTGGTGTGGCCACCTTGTGGCCCCTCTCCGTCTCGTCTTCTGGCTCCGTGAGTCTTTCGGTAAAATATCGAGTTTGGCTTTTGTCCGATCCAATTCCGAGAATATTGATTTTCTGACTTTCCTCAAACGAAAAACAGGAAAAAATAGGCAACTGACACTGTGGCATCTTGTTAATAGGTTAGTCCCAGAAAGTGTATAAAAATACTCCAAAGTGTGGACAAAACATAAGAAAGTAGATAAAAACCAAGCATGGAACATCAAAAATTATAGATACATTAGCAACGTATCACTTTCCTCGTGGGCTTCCTCGAAGATCTTGATAGTTTTGAGAACCTCGTCCATGCTTGCGTCTTGCATCATCATGCGCCTCAACGTGTGCCTCAGGAACGGTTGATCTGTTCCGGCGTTAGCAAAGCCGGAACCAAGGTTGTAGTTGTGATCCTCCTGGGTTTCGACCTCAGCGGGTGGATCGATCTGGGATTCGTTCTCGCTAGGGAGATCCACTCTAGATTCGACTTGAACCGCAAGATCTGCTTCAGGCTCGGATTTCTCCACTATCTCCGCAACGGGTGCGGGCTAGGTGGGATTAGGATTTTTTGAGATCCAGAACTCTGCCGCCTCCGCGGACAAAGGGGACCCAGAAATTTCTTCTGCCTCTCTCATCACTGCTGGGGTGGGTGGGACAGGTTCAGCGAATCCGATGTACACATCGATCTTGCCAAAAGACATAATGGTATAGGTAGTCTCGGCCTCCCTAGCCGGAATCCAGGTCTCATCAAGAACGATGAGAGGACCGTCACTGGTGTAGAGGATGCGACCGAAGGTGATGGTTTCGCTGATTCTGATTCTTGTAGATTCTGCTCGGAACGCAGATCCGAAGCTCACTTGCCCCACAGTGGGCGCCAACTATCGTCGGATTGATGACTGGTACGCCATGAGGGGGTCCTCGAGGCGTGTGGATGAGAGGGGTGTGAGATGTACGGTGTTCCGAGACAGTGAGCACACAAGTTTACCTAGGTTCGAATCTGCCGGCTTTGGATAGATCCTACTCCTCCTAGCAATCCAGTAATACGGCAGAGCCGGAATATGGGTTACAAGGGTTTCGCCTATGCGAGTTAAGATTGTAGACTATTGTGAGGGCGCCTAAAGGCTTTTCCTAGGACGGCTTATATAGATATCAGGCCTAGGGTTTACAGGAGAGGTCTATCCGGCTATGACAAAGAGTCGGTTACAGCGTACATCCTGGACTACAAGTAACACTATGGGCCTATGTCGGTAAGTCTTCTGGGCCTTCCTGTAGCCGGACTGGACTCTGTCTCTTCTCCCTGACTGGGACGCCCGTGAAGCAAAGCTCTAACCCGAAGTGGGCCACCCTGGTCAGTCAGGCACAGTGAGGATACCCGGAAAGTATATCCCCAACACTGCTGTACATACAGATCATGAAAAAGCGACAGGAGAATCCAGAAGCTATGGATGAAGAGCATTTTGCATTGGCATGTGGCCCAAACTTCCGAGTAAGAACATATTCAACTTGTATTGTGGATGGTGTTCGGTTCCTCACTATTGACCGTGAGAATGGCAAGAAAACACAAATAGTGGAGTAAAGGCTGAAGGTTCTCACTTGGAGAAGGATATCCATTTTCATGGTGTCCTCAAGGATATCAAGGTGCTGTATTTTAACTCTGATTTTGAACACCAACGATCAGTTGTGTTATTCCAATACGATTGTTATCAGCTTGAGGGCCGCAAGGATACAAAGATGGTGTATGATAAACTCTGCTGGAGTGTCGACATTACCAATTTTTGGTACAAAGATGATAGTTACATCTTGGCAACCTAGGCTACAAAAGTGTTCTACGTGCCAGACACAACCAAGGGCAAAAAATGGCTATTGTTTTTCCTCTAAACTTGTGTGATTTAGGTACAACTAACACGGACTGGCGCTGTTTTCAGCAGAATTACCTTGGTGTCTAGTTTTCGAGCAAAAAATCAACTATCACGAAAAATCCCGGAAAATATGCCAAAAATCCTATTTCACCAGAAGACTCACGGAGCGAGAAGAGGAGACGGAGTAGGGCCACGAGGGGCCCACACCACCTGGCCGCGCGGGCCAGGCCAGGCCGCGCCTGGGGGTGGTGTGGCCGCCTCCGCTGCCCCCCAAGGTTGGTTCAATGTTTTTTCTAGAAAGAGTTTCGCTGCGCCACCACCACCAGATTCCCTGATTCGGAACCAGAAAATCTGTTCTGGCACACTGCCGGGACAGGGAATTGGAGGAGATCATCGCCATCATCATCACCATCGATTCTCCATCGACCATCCATGTTTTCCCCATCCATGAGTGAGTAATCCCCCATTGTAGGCTATGGGGATGGTAGGGATTGGATGAGATCGTTCATGTAATGGCATCAGATTGTTAGGGCATGGTGCCTAGTATCTATTATTAGTGCTTTTTGACTTTGTTGCAACTTGTTATGCTTAATGCTTGTCACTAGGGCCCGAGGGCCTTGATTTCAGATCTGAACATGTTATTGATTCATTATGATAGTATTGTTTATGGTCTTACCTGCAAGTTGTATACACATATTGTTGTTCGGAACCAAAGGCCCCGAAGTGACAGCAATTGGGACAGCCAGAGGGAATGGCTTTTATGTGAGTATCACATGTGTTCAGGAGTGTTAATGCTTTGCTCCGGTGCTCTAATAAAAGGAGCACCTTAATTGCCAGTAGTTCCCTTCAGGCCCCACTTCAAACGGGCTAGCATGACAAAAGATGTTGCACAAGTTCTTATTGCGAGCACGTATGACTATATATGGAACACAAGCGTATGATTATTTAGTACTTGGATGATTTATCTTATTTATCTGCAAATTCCCTATGTCTTGATTGCCATATGAATTGTCTTGTCTATGCAACACCCATCCATCCCTATGCCTACTGCGCTTTAATCCTACTGTTTACTGCAATTGTTACTACTGTCTTTACTTTTACTACTGCTATTACTTTACTATTGCTACTACAAAACTGTTGCTACTGATAAACTGTTGTGAGCAAGATTGTTTCTAGGTGCAGCTGAATTGACAACTCAGTTTTTAAGGCTTATAAATATTCTTTGTCTCCCCTTGTGTCGAATCAATAAATTGGGTTTCACTTCCCTCGAAAATACTGCGATACACCCCCTATACTTGTGGGTCATCAGTGGTTCAAAAAATAGTAGAAAGACATAAGTTTGATGTTTCCGAAGCAGAGGAGGAGGTGGAGGTGGTGCATACTGATGTAGCATACCAACAGTTTGTAGGCTCTCATAATGAGACTATATCTAAGGCTCTGCCTTTTAGTAAAAGTTGATCCTCTATCAAGAGAGGCCGCATCATACATCCATCAGTGTTTAAGCGTATCAGAGGTAAAAGGAAAGCTATTGAAGAGGAGGAAGTTGACAGTGATCCTGAAGTAGATGACACCATTGAGGAGTACTATAGTGACAAAGAAGATGAAGTACAAGATGATACTGACAAAGAGCGGTTCCATCTTATGGTGGTGGAGTGTTGGATGCTTTGTGTTGCATGCTTGAAGTGATGGATGTGTGCATGCCTATGTGCATGCTTGTGTTGATCTGATGATCATGTGTGCATGCTTTTTGGTGCATGCTGGAACTAATGGTTGTGTGCATGCCTGTGTTGCATGCTTTGTGTTGAACTAATGGTGGTTGTGTGCATGCCTTTGAACTGATCAATATGAATGTCCTTTAGTTCATGGAATTAATAGTTATTTATTGGGAAAATTACCCAAAACATTGTGATGTTATTCTATCTGTCAAACTTGGCTAAACAAAAGCTCTTTTTGTGGTAGAAAAATTATGTTGTTATTTAGTCCGCGTGGGACCCATTCGTCTGCCTAGCAAACAATGCCAGTGTGAACCAAAACCGCTCATGCATGGGACCCACCTATCATAGTAGCTAGAAAAAACCCTAACCCCTCCATGCCACTCCAAAATCCGACCCCACTCCCCCCAAATCCGCGTTACAGAAAACCCTCTCCCCTCCCCACCGATGACCAAATCCCCTCCTCACCAACCACCAAATCCTGGCGACAACAGTGGCAGGGGAGGATGCAAACTGATGGGTAAGTGCCACTCAACCTACCACCCTTTCACCGCATCAACTCTTTGTTAAATGTTTGGCGATGTGGTTGCCTCCTTGTTCTAGTTCGACGTGTCGCCTCCTAGTTCTAGGTCACCGCGTCGACGTTGATGTTTAGTTCTATGTCATAGTTTTATTCTCTGGATGTCGCATCATTCTAGTTCCATGCGTCGCCTCCTTGTTCTATGGCAGCGTGTATGTACTCACAATGTAGTGCTCCGTGCGTCAATGTTGCAACTTACAGCAACGGCTCAATCTAGGTCACTGGAAGCACCCTTTAGTTTAATCACTGAATTTGCTTCTCGTAATAATTCACTAATTAGAATTGTATTCTAACTTAATTCTTGTATTTACTCTTTGGGGCAGGTATGATGAAGGCCATGGAGATACATGACCAGGTTCTAAAATTGATGCTACTAGCACTACTAGATATGGAATAAAAACTAAACATTCTAATTAGTGCAATGTCTAATTTAGGCTAAAAAGGATGCCTACAAGGTTGGTGAAACTAAGATTATCGTCATCGATGTCTCATATGATGATGATGTGAAGAAACCTGCTGTAGTTTTTCGCAAGATGAAACCTAAGATAGCAACGCAAAGAGCTAAAGCTTATATGAAAAGATTTAGAGTAGTAGAGAAACCGAGGATCGTTATTCATAGAGGTGTGGCATTATATTGGCTAAGTACATGTTTTGCTACATTTATATGCAACTACAAATTATTACTTTCTAATATTTTCTTTCTAGGTCCAAGGATGAAGGGGGGTGATGAATTCGATGATCACTGTGTGTTTGGAAACAATTTGGAATTGACTTATGACCAAGTTTCTTCCCTCAAAGTGATAGTTAAACAACACAAGCCATCTATACCATACTATGTGTGCAAGATGAACAATTCAAATGTCATCCTTGGAAAGGCCAAGATGGTTAAAATTTGACATTTTAATATCTCAATTTTATTATGTACAGTGAACTCTAGCCAACAACTAATATTATTCTTCTCCTATAGTACTTTTAACCTGGCTACAATAGTTCCCACCTCAACCGCTATATCCCAAAGGATTTACCACTCGCGTGCTCCTACAAGACCACTTTTCAGCATGGTAACTTCTTCCAAGGCATGAATGATGATCTAAAAGATGATCTAAAAATATGCTTTATTGCTCTCTTTTTTATAGTTGTGTGAAATGTACAATATGTATCAACCGTGTCGATACATATATACTGTGATGATTTTCTATTTTCGAATTACGTCATGTCCTTTGACTGAGAGCTGGTATGTAATATACAGAATAAAGTAGTAGATCTGCACAAAACCAATGGACTTGTGCATCGGTTGAAAGTTAGTTCTGCCAAAGATTGGTGACGATTTGATTCCGTCTACCTACACGAACTGTTTTTCTATTATTTAATTTCTATCAAACGCACTGATAGTTGGGGATAGATAAAAACATCACGAAGCAGCATCAAACCCAGCACTACCGTGAGATACTACCGTGGACACCGAGCTGACATGTGGGGTTGAAGCACGGAGGAGACGGTCGATGGAAAAAAAGAGTCGAACATGTCTCGTGACGAAATCCACGACAAATTTGGCACCAGACAAAAGGGCAAACTAGGCTTCACAGCCCTGGACAAAATTTGTGATGGATTTGCCGCGAAACAAGGAACGTCATGGATAACCAGGATGGAGGGGCTTTGAGCTTGTTGTGACGAAACATTCTAGAACATCAGGAATTCACGATGTTTTTAGGTCGCGTCATAAAAAAACGTCATGGATCGTCCAGATTCTTGTAGTGATGGCCAGAAAGCCCAAAAACACATAGGAATATAACTACCACATGTAATGGAGCACCAGTGTGACATAAGTTGCATCACCACATCCATTAGAGTGTGTGTGGTCATGTGAATCAAGGTGGTTTGGAAAAGAACACATACAATGACACTCCATGTGTCAAACCATGGTTAGAAAGCCTAAAAACACATAGGAATGCAACTACCACATGTAATGGAGCACCAGTGTGACATAAGTTGCATCACCACATCCACTTGAGTGTGTGTGGTCATGTGGATCAAGGTGGTTTGAAAAAGAACACATGCAATGACACTCCATCTGTCAACCCATGGTTAGAAAGCCCCAAAACATAGAGGAATGCAACTGACACATGTAATGGAGCCCCGGTGTGACATACGTTGCATCATCACACCCACTTGAGTGTGTGTGGTTATGTGGATCAAGGTGATTTGGAATGCAACGACATCTAATGCGCCAGGTAATTTTTCTGAAATCACAGACCTCATTTGCATTCTAAACCATGGATTCCTTCATTGGATAAAACACTTTTACCCAAATCTGATCCCTGTGCAGATCTTACCAATCTCATTGATCGTCCGCACCTGATCTTCCATGCACCCTCGAGTGCGATTGATCCAATCAATCTTGCACAAACCGATCTATCTCACAGATCGACCACCGAAACCCTAAGTCGATCCTATCCTCCACCTCGTGCATATCACCATATGCACAGATCTAGAGCCTAAAACCAGAAGTTTTCGCTCTGATACCACTATTGGGCCACGCAGAGATAAACAAAAAAAATCCCCTATGCGGTACTCAAAAGATCTAGTTCAGGTCATAGGCCACGAGATTACCGCTAGAAGTGCAGATGTGGAACTTGATGTAGTGCATTGAAGCAGTGCTGAACGGTCCCACATACAGATCCTTCGGATCCCACGAACTCCTCCAATAGATCCCCACGAACACCTTCGCCTCTAGCACCACACATGCAACGCCTCTACCGGTGTCCACACATATAGGAAGGAGCTTCGGACAGAGCACTGCTAGATCCTGTCTAGCCCAAAATGGGAGTAGAGAATGTGACGGCTAGGTCAGGGACTATCCCTTGACACTCCACTTATATACACTCCTACCTGGGATCAACGCTTGAGGCCCATCTAGGCCATATCCCAATCTCCACATGGATCTCAACCACATGGTCTCCTTACCCGTAAGTGTGTGACCCTGTAGGTTCACGTACACCTGGACATGACATGAGCTACTCCTCCAAGTATCACGTCATGGCTTTGAGTCCAACTCACTCCCATGAACACTCGGCCTCAAGTCGATAGAAGGTAGCGGCCTTTACAAAGACGTGCCAACTCCCAAGTGTCGTAAAGTCAGAAGACGAACCTTCAATGTGACTTTTGTCCAAGCCCCTTTGCCACATGATATACATGTCAAGCTATAGGCGAGTAGTTGCCATCCCTTTAATAGCTTAACTCTCTTCTTGTTCTGTGATATGTGAGTCACTAGACTAACACCTAGTCTGACTCCTCAGTTAACACTTAACTAAGTAGTGAATGGCCATGCTTCCGAATCATATGACACGAGAGGGCCTAGAGAATATATATATCCATTACGGAGGGGCAAATCCCATCTAGGTAATCCATGTCATGCACCTTACTTCACAACCAACCCGAACTCTACCTTTATAACTGCCCATTTATGGAACAACATTTGATAGAACCTAAGTTGGTGATCCACAACTCGGATCATGCGATCACCTCAGGTCAAAGGATTCCATTGTTTGAGACTGCAATGACAACATGTTCATTGCATCTCAACTGTGGGTCAGTCCAACTCGCTAAAATCTTTATCCGAATCAGTGTAAGTTAGAATAGCATCACCATTACCATCACAAGTGGAACCATGTGATCAGCCGACTTGCAAATTGGTCTAAGTAGTGTGTGAAACAAAACCATAATGACCAAGGACAATCTAGTATGAACAATCATGAATATATAGTTCCACAACTGAATCACGTATTCAATGATATATATCTGATGTTCATACAAGGACAACCTTAGTACTTTCTCAATACTTTCGGAAATATCATCAACCATGATTGCCTCTAGGGCATATTCCCAACAAAGAACACATGCAATCACACTCCATGTGTCAAACCATGGTCAGAAAAAAATCCGTAAAACACAGAGGAATGCACCTGCCACATGTAATGGAGCACCAGTGTGACATAAGTTGCATCAACACATCCACTTGAGTGTGTGAGGTCATGTGGATCAAGGTAGTTTGGAAAAGAACACATGCAATGACACTCCATATGTCAAACCATGGTCACAAAGTCCAAAAACAAAGAGAAATGCAACTACCACATGTAATGGAGCACCGATGTGACATAAGTTGCATCACCACACTAACTTGAGTGTGTGTGGTCATGTGGATCAAGGTGGTTTGGAAAAGAACACATGCAATGACACTCCATCTGTCAAACCATTGTCAGAAAGCCCCAAAACATAGACGAATGCAACTGCCACATACAATGGAGCCCGAGTGTGACATAAGTTGCATCACCACATCCACTTGAGTGTGTGTGGTCATGTGGTTTGGAATATAACACATAAAATGACACTCCATGTGAAAATTATGGTCCGAAAGCCCCAAAACACATAGGAATGCAACTGCCACATTTTTGGAGCACCAGTGTAAAATAAGTTGCATCACCACACCTAATTGAGTGTGTATGGTCATGTGGATCAAGGTGGGTTGGAAAAGAACACATGCAATGACACTCCATATGTCAAACCATGGTTAGAAAGCCCAAAATCATAGAGGAATGCAATTGCCTCATGTAATGGAGCACAAGGTGACATAAGTTGCATCCCCGCATCCACTTGAGTTTATGTGGTCATGTGTATGAAGGTGGTTTGGAAAAGAACACATGCAATGACACTCCATGTGTTAGACCATGGTCAGAAATACCAAAAACACATAGGAATGCAACTTCCACATGTAATGGAGCACCAGTGTGACATAAATTACATCACCACATCCATTGGAGTGTGTGTCGTCATCTGGATCAAGTGGATTGGAAAACAACACATGCAATGACACTCCATGTGTGATGCCATGGTTAGAAAGCCCCAAAACACAGAGGTATGCAACTGCCATGCATGTAATGGAGCACCAGTGTGACATAAGTTGCATCACCACATCCATTAGCGTGTGTGTGGTCATCTGGATCAAGGTGGTTTGGAAAAGAACACATGCAATGACACTCCATGTGTCAAACCATGGTCAGAAATCCCAAAAACACATATGAATGCAACTATCACATGTAATGGAACACCAGTGTGACATAAGTTGCATCACCACATCCACTTGAGTGTTTGTGGTCATGTGGATCAAGGTGGTTTGGAAAAGAACACATGTAATGACACTCCATGTGTCAAACCATGGTCAGAAAGCCCCAAAACACAGAGGAATGTAACTGCCACATGTAATGGAGCCCTGGTGCGACATAAGTTGGATCACCACACCAACTTGAGTGTGCGTGGTAATGTGGATCAAGGTGGTTCAGAAAAGAACACATGCAATGACACTCCATGTGTCAAACCAAGGTTAGAAAGCCAAAACACGTAGGAATGCAACTGCCCCATGTAATGGAGCATCAGTGTGACATAAGTTGCATCACCATATCCATTAGAGTGTGTGTGGTCATGTGGATCAAGGTGGTTTGGAAAAGAACACATGTAATGACACACCATTTGTCATACCATGGTCAGAAAGCTCCAAATCACAGAGGAATACAACTGCCACATGTAATGGAGCCCTGTTGTGACATAAGTTGCATCACCACACCCACTTGAGTGTGTGTGGTCATGTGGATCAAGGTGGTTTCGAAAAGAACACATGCAATGACACTCCATGTGTCAAACCATGGTCAGAAATCCCAAAAACGCATAGGAATGCAACTGCCACATGTAATAGAGCACCAGTGTAGCATAAGTGGCATCACCACATCCATTAGAGTGTGTGTGGTCATGTGGATCAAGGTGGTTATGAAAAGAACACATGCAAGGACACTCCATGTGTCAAACCATTGCCAGAAAGCCCAAAAACACATAGGAATTAAACTGTCACATGTAATGGAGCACTAGTGTGACATAAGTTGCATCACCACACCCACTTGAGTGTGTGTGATCATGTGGATCAAGGTGGTTTGGAAAAGAACACATGCAATGACACTCCATGTGTCAAACCATGGTCAGAAAGCCCAAAAACATAGAGGAATGCAGCTGCCTCATGTAATGGAGCACCAGTGTGACATAAGTGGCATCACTAGAACCATTGGAGTGTGTGTGGTCATGTGGATTAAGGTGGTTATCAAAAGAACAGATGCAATGACACTCCATGTGTCATACCATGGTCAAAAAGCCCAAAGCCACATAGGAATGCAACTGCCACATGTAATGGATCACTAGTGTCACATAAGTTGCATCACCACATCCACTTGAGTGTGTGTGGTCATGTGGATCAATGTGGTTTGGAAAAGAACACATACAATGACACTCCATGTGAAAATGATGGTCAGAAACCACCAAAACACATAGGAACGAAACTGCCACATGTAATGGAGCACCAGTGTGACATAAGTTGCATCACCACAACTAATTGAGTGTGTATGGTCATAGGGATGAAGGTGGGTTGGAAAAGAACACATGCAATTGCACTCCATATGTCAAACCATGGTCAGAAATCCCACAAACATAGAGGAATGCAACTGCTCATGTAATGGAGCACAAGTGTGACATAAGTTGCATCACCATATCCACTTGAGTTTGTGTGACCAAGTGTATCAAGTTGGTTTCAAAAAGAACACATGCAATGACACTCCATGTGTCAGACCATGGCTAGAAATCCCAAAAAAACA
Source organism: Avena sativa (assembly GCA_916181665.1). NCBI lineage: Eukaryota > Viridiplantae > Streptophyta > Magnoliopsida > Poales > Poaceae > Avena > Avena sativa. The sequence continues at coordinate 192,035,380 of OV702287.1, forward strand.
TAGGAATACAACTTCCACAGGTAATTGAGAACCAGTGTGACATAAATTCCATCACCACATCCATTGGAGTGTGTGTGGTCATGTGGATCAAGTGGATTGGAAAACAACACATGCAATGACACTCCTTGTGTCAAACCATGGTCAGAAAGACCAAAAACTTAAAGGAAGGCAATTGCCACATGTAATGGAGCACCAGTGTGACATAAGTTGCATCACCACAACCACTTGAGTGGGTGTGGTCATGTGGATCAAGGTGGTTTGGAAAAGAACACATGTAATGACACTCCATGTGTATAACAATTGTCAGAAAGGCCCAAAACAAAGAGGAATGCAACTGCCACATGTAATGGAGCACCAGTGTGACATAAGTTGTATCACCACATCCACTTGAGTGCGTGTGGTCGTGTGGATCAAGGTTGTTTGGAAAATAACACATGCAATGACACTCCATATATCAAACCATGGTCATAAAGCCCAAAAACATAGAGGAATGCAACTGCCACATGTAATGGATCACCGGTGTGACATAATTTGCAACACCACTCCATTGGATTGTGTGTTGTCATGTGGATTAAGGTGATTTATAAAACAACACATGCCATGACACTCCTTGTGTCAAACCATGGTCAAAAATCCCAAACACATATAGGAATGCACCTGCCACATGTAATAGAGCACTAGTGTGACATAAGTTGCATCACCACAACCACTTGAGTGTGTGTGGTTATGTGGATCAAGGTGGTTTGTTAAAAGAAGACATGCAATGACACTCCATGTGGAAAACTATGGTCATAAAGTCCAAAAACAAAGAGGAATGCAACTTCCACATGTATTGGAGTACCAGTGTGACATATGTTGGATCACCACATCCACTTGAGTGTGTGTGGTAATTTGGATCAAGGTGGTTTGGAAAAGAACACATCCAAAGACACTTCATGTGTCGAACCATGGCCAGAAAGCACCAAAACATAGTGTAGCGCAATTTCCACATGTAATGGTGCACCAGTGTTACATAAGTTACATCACCAGACCCCCTTGAGTGTGCGTGGTCATGTGGATCAAGGTGGTTTGGAAAAAAATACATGCAATGACACACCATTTCTCATACCATGGTCAGAAAGCCCCAAATCACAGAGGAATGCAACTGCCACATGTAATGGAGCCCTAGTGTGACATAAGTTGCATCACCACACCTACTTGAGTGTGTGTGGTCATGTGGATCAAGGTGCTTTAGAAAAGAACACATGCAATGACACTCCATGTGTCAAACCAAGGTCAGAAAGCGCAAAAACACATAGGAATGCAACTGCCACCTGTAATGGAGCACCAGTGTGATATAAGATGCATCACCACACCCATTAGAGTGTGTGTGGTCATGTGGATCGAGGTGATCTGGAAAAGAACACATGTAATGACACTCCATGTGTCAAACCATGATCAGAAAGCCCAAAAAGACATAGGAATGCAATAGTCACATGTAATGGAGCACTAGTGTGACATAAGTTCCATCACAACACCCACTTCAGTGTGTGTGGTCATGTGGATCAAGGTGGTTTGGAAAAGAACACATGTAATGACACTCCATGTGTCGAACCAAGGTCAGAAAGCCCAAAAACACATAGGAATGCAACTGTCACATGTAATGGAGCACTAGTGTGACATAAGTTGCATCACCACACTCACTTGAGTGTGTGTGGTCATGTGGATCAAGGTGGTTTGTAAAACAACACATGTAATGACACTCCATGTGTCAAACCATGGTCAGAAAGCCCAAAACACAGAGGAATGCAACTGCCACATGTAATGGATCACTAGTGTCACATAAGTTGCATCACCACATCCACTTGAGTGTGTGTGGTCCGGTGGATCAATGTGGTTTGGAAAAGAACACATACAATGACACTCCATGAGAAAATCATGCTCAGAAAGCCCCAAAACACATAGGAATGCAACTGACACATGTAATGGAGCACCAGTGTGACATAAGTTGCATCACCAGACCCACTTGAGTGTGCGTGGTCATGTGGATCAAGGTGGTTTGAAAAAAAACACATGCAATGACACACCATTTGTCAAACCATGGTCAGAAAACCCCAAAACACAGAGGAATGCAACCGCCACATGTAATGGAGCCCTGGTGTGACATAAGTTGCATCACCACACCAACTTGAGTGTGTGTGATCATGTGGATCAAGGTTGTTTAGAAAAGAACACATGCAATAACACTCCATGTGTCAAACCAAGGTCAGAAATCCCAAAAACACATAGGAATGCAACTGCCACATGTAATGGAGCACCAGTGTGACATAAGTTGCATCACCACATCTGTTAGATTGTGTGTGGTCATGCGGATCAAGGTGGTTTCGAAAAGAACACATGCAATGACACTCCATGTGTCAAACCATGGTTAGAAAGCCCAACAACGCACAGGAATGAAACTGCCACATGTAATGGAGCACTAGTGTGACATAAGTGGCATCACCACATCCATTGGAGTGTGTGTGGTCATGTGGATTAAGGTGGTTATGAAAAGAACACATGCAATGACACTCCATGTGTCAAACCATGGCCAGAAAGCCCAAAAACGCACAGGAATGAAACTGCCACATGTATGTGAGCACCAGTGTGACATAAGTGGCATCACCACATCCATTGGAGTGTGTGTGGTCATGTGGATTAAGGTGGTTATGAAAAGAACACATGCAATGAAACTCCATGTGTCAAACCATGGTCAGAAAGCCCAAAAACATAGAGGAATGCAGCTGCCACATGTAATGGATCACTAGTGTCACATAAGTTGCATCACCACATCCACTTGAGTGTGTGTGGTCATGTGGATCATTGTGGTTTGGAAAAGAACACATACAATGACACTCCATGTGAAAATCATGGTCAGAAAGCCCCAAAACACATAGGAATGCAACTGCCACATGTAATGGAGCACTAGTGTGACATAAGTTGCATCACCACACCTAATTGAGTGTGTATGGTCATATGGATCAAGGTGGGTTGGAAAAGAACACATGCAGTTGCACTCCATATGTCAAACCATGGTCAGAAAGCCCAAAAACATAGAGGAATGCAACTGCTCATGTAATGGAGCACAAGTGTGGCATAAGTTGCATCACCACATCCACTTGAGTTTGTGTGATCATGTGTAACAAGTTGGTTTCAAAAATAACACATTCAATGACATTCCATTTGTCAGACCATGGTTAGAAATCCCAAAAAACATAGGAATACAACTGCCACAGGTAATTGAGCAGCAGTGTGACACAAGTTTCATCACCACATCCATTGGAGTGTGTGTGGTCATGTTGATCAAGTGGATTGGAAAAAAACACATGCAATGACACTCCTTGTGTCAAACCATGATCAAAAAGACCAAAAACTTAGAGGAAGGCAATTGCCACATGTAATGGAGCACCAGTGTGACATAAATTGCATCACCACATCCATTTGAGTGTGTGTGGTCATGTGGATCAAGGTGGTTTGGAAAACAACACACGTAATGACACGCCATGTGTAAAACTATGGTCAGAAAGCCCAAAAACACAGAGAAATGCAACTTCCACATGTAATGGAGTACCAATGTGACATAAGCTGGATCACCACATCCACTTGAGTGGGTGTGGTCATCTGGATCAAGGTGGTTTGGAAAAGAACAAATCCAATGACACTCCATGTGTCAAACCATGGTCAGAAAGCCCCAAATCATAGAGTAACATGATTTCCACATGTAATGGAGCACCATTGTGATATAAGTTGCATCACCAGACCCACTTGAGTGTGCGTGGTCATGTGGATCAAGGTGGTTTGGAAAAAAACACATGCAATGACACACCATTTGTCAAACCATTGTCAGGAAGCCCCAAAACATAGAGGAATGTAACTACCACATGTAATGGAGCCCTGGTGTGACATAAGTTGCATCACCACACCCACTTGAGTGTGTTTTGTCATGTGCATCAAGGTGGTTTAGAAAAGAACACATGCAATAACACTCGATGTGTCAAACCAAGGTCAACAAGCCCCAAAACACATAGGAATGCAACTGCCACATGTAATGGAGCACCAATGTGACATAAGTTGTATCACGACATCCGTTAGAGTGTGTGTGGTCATGTTGATTAAGGTGGTTATGAAAAGAACACATGCAATGACACTCCATGTGTCAAACCATGGTCAGAAAGCCCAAAAACACAGAGGAATGCAACTAACAAAGGTAATGGATCACTATTGTCACATAAGTTACATCACCACATCCACTTGAGTGTGTGTGGTCATGTGGATCAATGTGGTTTGGAAAAGAACACATACAATGACACTCCATGTGAAAATCATGGTTAGAAATCCCCAAAACACAAAGGAATGCAACTGCCACATGTAACGGAGCACCATTGTGACATAAGTTGCATCACCACACCTAATTGAGTGTGTATGGTCATATGGATCAAGGTGGGTTGGAAATGAACACATGCAATTGCACTCCATATGTCAAACCATGGTCAAAAAGCCCAAAAACACAGAGGAATGCAACTACTCATGTAATGGAGCACAAGTGTGACATAAGATGCATCACCACACCCACTTGAGTTTGTGTGATCATGTGTATCAAGTTGGTTTCAAAAAGAACACATTCAATGACACTCCATGTGTCAGACCATGGTTAGAAATCCCAAAAAACATAGGAATACAACTGCCACAGGTAATTGAGCACCAGTGTGAAATAAAATGCATCACTACACCCATTAGAGTGTGGGGTCATGTGGATCAAGTGGATTGGAAAACAACAGATACAATGACACTCAATGTGTCAAACCATGGTCATAAAGACCAAAAACTTAGAGAAAAGGCAACTGCCATTTGTAATGGAGCACCAGTGTGACATAAGTTGCATCACCACATCCACTTGAGTGTGTGTGGTCATGTGGATCAAGGTGGTTTGGAAAACAACACATGTAATCACACTCCATGTCAGAAAGCCCAAAAACACAAAGGAATGCAACTAGCACATATAATGGAACATCAGTGTGACATAAGTTGCATCGCCACACCCACTTGAGTGCGTGTGATCATGTGGATCAAGGTTGTTTGGAAAATAACTCATGCAATGAAACTCCATGTGTCAAAACATGGTCAGAAAGCACAAAACCACTTAGGAATGCAACTGCCACATGTAATGGAGCACCGGTGTGACATAAGTTGCATCACCACCTCCACTTGAGTGCATGTGGTCGTGTGGATCAACGTTGTTTGGAAAATAACACATGCAATGACACTCCATGCGTCAAAACATGGTCAAAAAGCACAAAAACACTTAGGAATGCTACTGCCACATGTAATAGAGCACTAATGTGACATAAGTTGCATCACCACGTCCACTTGAGTGTGTGTGGTCATGTGGATCAAGATGGTTTGTAAAAGAAGACATGCAATAATACTCCATATATCAAACCATGGTCATAAAGCGCAAAAACACTGAGGAATGCAACTACCACATGTAGTGGATCACCGGTGTGGCATAATTTACATCACCACTCCTTTGGAGTATGTGTTGTCATGTGGGTTAAGGTGATTTAGAAAACAACACATGACATGACACTCCACGTGTCAAACCATGGTCAAAAAGACCAAAAACTGAGAAAAAGGCAACTGCCACATGTAATGGAGCACCAGTGTGACATAAGTTGCATCACCAGATTCACTTGAGTGTGTGTGGTCATGTGGATCAAGGTGGTTTGGAAAACAACACATGTAATGACACTCCATGTGTCAAATAATTGTCAAAAAGCCCCAAAACACAAAGGAATGCAACTGGCACATATAATGGAACATCAGTGTGACATAAGTTGCATCACCACACCCACTTGAGTGCGTGTGGTCGTGTGGATCAAGGTTGTTTGGAAAATAACTCAGGCAATGATACTCCATGTGTCAAAACATGGTCAGAAAGCACAAAACCACTTAGCAATTCAACTGCCACAGGTAATGGAGCACTAGTGTGACATAAGTTCCATCACCACATCCACTTGAGTGCATGTGGTCGTGTGGATCAAGGTTGTTTGGAAAAGAACACATGCAATGACACTCCATGTGTCAAAACATGGTCAAAAAGCACAAAAACACTGCGGAATGCAACTGCAACATGTAATGGAACAGTAGTGTGACATAAGTTGCATCACCACATCCACTTGAGTGTGTGTGGTCATGTGGATCAAGGTGGTTTGTACAAGAACACATGCAATAATACTCCATATATCAAACCATGGTCATAAAGCCCCAAAACACAGAGGAATGCAACTACCACATATAATGGATCACCACTGTGACATAATTTGCATCACCACTCCATTGGAGTGTGTCTTGTCATGTGGATTAAGGTGATTTAGAAAACAACACATGCCATGACACTCCATGTGTCAAACCATGGTCGAAAATCCCCAAAACATATAGGAATGCACCTGCCACATGTAATAGAGCACTAGTGTGATATAAGTTGCATCACTACACGCTCTTGTTTGTGTGTGGTCATGTGGATCAAGGTGCTTTGTAAAAATAACACATGCAATGACACTCCATGTGTAAAACTATGGTCAGAAAGCCCAAAAACACAGAGGAATGCAACTTCCATATGTAATGGAGCACCAATGTGACATAAGCTGGATCACCACATCCACTTGAGTGTGTGTGGTCATCTGGATCAAGGTGTTTTGGAAAAGAACACATCCAATGACACTCCATGTGTCAAACCATGGTCAGAAAGCCCCAAATCATAGAGTAACATGATTTCCACATGTAATGGAGCACCATTGTGATATAAGTTGCATCACCAGACCCACTTGAGTGTGCGTCGTCATGTGGATCAAGGTGGTTTGGAAAAAAACACATGCAATGACACACCATTTGTCAAACCATGGTCAGAAAGCCCCAAAACATAGAGGAATGCAACTCCCACATGTAATGGAGCCCTGGTGAGACATAAGTTGCATCACCACACCCACTTGAGTGTGTTTTGTCATGTGCATCAAGGTGGTTTAGAAAAGAACACATGCAATAACACTCGATGTGTCAAACCAAGGTCAACAAGCCCCAAAACACATAGGAATGCAACTGCCACATGTAATGGAGCACCAATGTGACATAAGTTGTATCACGACATCCGTTAGAGTGTGTGTGGTCATGTTGATTAAGGTGGTTATGAAAAGAACACATGCAATGACACTCCATGTGTCAAACCATGGTCAGAAAGCCCAAAAACACAGAGGAATGCAACTAACAAAGGTAATGGATCACTATTGTCACATAAGTTACATCACCACATCCACTTGAGTGTGTGTGGTCATGTGGATCAATGTGGTTTGGAAAAGAACACATACAATGACACTCCTTGGGAAAATCATGGTTAGAAATCCCCAAAACACATAGGAATGCAACTGCCACATGTAACGGAGCAACATTGTGACATAAGTTGCATCACCACACCTAATTGAGTGTGTATGGTCATATGGATCAAGGTGGGTTGGAAATGAACACATGCAATTGCACTCCATATGTCAAACCATGGTCAAAAAGCCCAAAAACACAGAGGAATGCAACTACTCATGTAATGGAGCACAAGTGTGACATAAGATGCATCACCACACCCACTTGAGTTTGTGTGATCATGTGTATCAAGTTGGTTTCAAAAAGAACACATTCAATGACACTCCATGTGTCAGACCATGGTTAGAAATCCCAAAAAACGTAGGAATACAACTGCCACAGGTAATTGAGCACCAGTGTGAAATAAAATGCATCACTACACCCATTAGAGTGTGTGTTCAAGTGGATCAAGTGGATTGGAAAACAACAGATACAATGACACTCCATGTGTCAAACCATGGTCATAAAGACCAAAAACTTAGAGAAAAGGCAACTGCCATTTGTAATGGAGCACCAGTGTGACATAAGTTGCATCACCACATCCACTTGAGTGTGTGTGGTCATGTGGATCAAGGTGGTTTGGAAAACAACACATGTAATCACACTCCATGTCAGAAAGCCCAAAAACACAAAGGAATGCAACTGGCACATATAATGGAACATCAGTGTGACATAAGTTGCATCACCACACCCACTTGAGTGCGTGTGATCGTGTGGATCAAGGTTGTTTGGAAAATAACTCATGCAATGAAACTCCATGTGTCAAAACATGGCCAGAAAGGACAAAACCACTTAGGAATGCAATTGCCACATGTAATGGAGCACCGGTGTGACATAAGTTGCATCACCACGTCCACTTGAGTGCATGTGGTCGTGTGGATCAAGGTTGTTTGGAAAATAACACATGCAATGACACTCCATCCGTCAAACATGGTTAGAAAGCACAAAAACACTTAGGAATGCTACTGCCACATGTAACAGAGCACTAGTGTGACATAAGTTGCATCACCACGTCCACTTGAGTGTGTGTGGTCAAGATGGTTTGTAAAAGAAGACATGCAATAATACTCCATATATCAAACCATGGTCATAAAGCGCAAAAACACTGAGGAATGCAACTACCACATGTAATGGATCACCGGTGTGGCATAATTTACATCACCACTCCTTTGGAGTGTGTGTTGTCATGTGGGTTAAGGTTATTTAGAAAACAACACATGCCATGACACTCCACGTGTCAAACCATGGTCAGAAAGACCAAAAACTGAGAAAAAGGCAACTGCCACATGTAATGGAGCACTAGTGTGACATAAGTTGCATCACCAGATTCACTTGAGTGTGTGTGGTCATGTGGATCAAGGTGGTTTGGAAAACAACACATGTAATGACACTCCATGTGTCAAATAATTGTCAAAAAGCCCCAAAACACAAAGGAATGCAACTGGCACATATAATGGAACATCAGTGTGACATAAGTTGCATCACCACACCCACTTGAGTGCGTGTGGTCGTGTGGATCAAGGTTGTTTGGAAAATAACTCATGAAATAATACTCCATGTGTCAAAACATGGTCAGAAAGCACAAAACCACTTAGCAATTCAACTGCCACAGGTAATGGAGCACTAGTGTGACATAAGTTCCATCACCACGTCCACTTGAGTGCATGTGGTCGTGTGGATCAAGGTTGTTTGGAAAAGAACACATGCAATGACACTCCATGTGTCAAAACATGGTCAAAAAGCACAAAAACACTGCGGAATGCAACTGCCACATGTAATGGAACAGTAGTGTGACATAAGTTGCATCACCACATCCACTTGAGTGTGTGTGGTCATGTGGATCAAGGTGGTTTGTACAAGAACAATGCAATAATACTCCATATATCAAACCATGGTCATAAAGCCCCAAAACACAGAGGAATGCAACTACCACATATAATGGATCACCACTGTGACATAATTTGCATCACCACTCCATTGGAGTGTGTGTTGTCATGTGGATTAAGGTGATTTAGAAAACAACACATGCCATGACACTCCATGTGTCAAACCATGGTCGAAAATCCCCAAAACATATAGGAATGCACCTGCCACATGTAATAGAGCACTAGTGTGATATAAGTTGCATCACTACACGCTCTTGTTTGTGTGTGGTCATGTGGATCAAGGTGCTTTGTAAAAATAACACATGCAATGACACTCCATGTGTAAAACTATGGTCAGAAAGCCCCAAAATATAGAGGAATGCAACTTCCACATGTAATGGAGCACCAATGTGACATAAGCTGGATCACCACATCCACTTGAGTGTGTGTGGTCATCTGGATCAAGGTGTTTTGGAAAAGAACACATCCAATGACACTCCATGTGTCAAACCATGGTCAGAAAGCCCCAAATCATAGAGTAACATGATTTCCACATGTAATGGAGCACCATAGTGATATAAGTTGCACCACCAGACCCACTTGAGTGTGCGTCGTCATGTAGATCAAGGTGGTTTGGAAAAAACACATGCAATGACACACCATTTGTCAAACCATGGTCAGAAAGCCCCAAAACATAGAGGAATGCAACTCCCACATGTAATGGAGCCCTGGTGTGACATAAGTTGCATCACCACACCCACTTGAGTGTGTTTGGTCATGTGGATCAAGGTGGTTTAGAAAAGAACACATGCAATAACACTCGATGTGTCAAACCAAGGTCAAAAAGCCCCAAAACACATAGGAATGCAACTGCCACATGTAATGGAGCACCAATGTGACATAAGTTGTATCACGACATCCGTTAGAGTGTGTGTGGTCATGTGGATTAAGGTGGTTATGAAAAAAAGACACTCCATGTGTCAAACCATGGTCAGAAAGCCCAAAAACACAGAGGAATGCAACTAACAAAGGTAATGGATCACTATTGTCACATAAGTTACATCACCACATCCACTTGAGTGTGTGTAGTCATGTGGATCAATGTGGTTTGGAAAAGAACACATACAATGACAGACCATGTGAAAATCATGGTTAGAAATCCCCAAAACACATAGGAATGCAACTGCCACATGTAACGGAGCACCAGTGTGACATAAGTTGCATCACCACACCTAATTGAGTGTGTATGGTCATATGGATCAAGGTGGGTTGGAAATGAACACATGCAATTGCACTCCATATGTCAAAGCATGGTCAAAAAGCCCAAAAACATAGAGGAATGCAACTACTCATGTAATGGAGCACAAGTGTGACATAAGATGCATCACCACACCCACTTGAGTTTGTGTGATCATGTGTATCAAGTTGGTTTCAAAAAGAACACATTCAATGACACTCCATGTGTCATACCATGGTGAGAAATCCCAAAAAACGTAGGAATACAACTGCCACAGGTAATTGAGCACTAGTGTGACATAAAATGCATCACTACATCCATTAGAGTGTGTGTGGTCATGTGGATCAAGTGGATTGGAAAAAAACAGATACAATGACACTCCAGGTGTCAAACCATGGTCATAAAGACCAAAAACTTAGAGAAAAGGCAACTGCCACTTGTAATGGAGCACCAGTGTGACAGAAGTTGCATCACCACATCCACTTGACTATGTGTGGTCATGTGGATCAAGGTGGTTTGGAAAACAACACATGTAATCACACTCCATGTCAGAAAGCCCAAAAACACAAAGGAATGCAACTGGCACATATAATGGAACATCAGTGTGACATAAGTTGCATCACCACACCCACTTGAGTGCGTGTGATCGCGTGGATCAAGGTTGTTTGGAAAATAACTCATGCAATGAAACTCCATGTGTCAAAACATGGTCAGAAAGCACAAAACCACTTAGGAATGCAACTGCCACATGTAATGGAGCACCGGTGTGACATAAGTTGCATCACCATATCCACTTGAGTGCATGTGGTCGTGTGGATCAAGGTTGTTTGTAAAATAACACATGCAATGACACTCCATGCGTCAAAACATGGTTAGAGAGCAAAAAACACTTAGGAATGCTACTGCCACATGTAATAGAGCACTAGTGTGACATAAGTTGCATCACCACGTCCACTTGAGTGTGTGTGGTCATGTGGATCAAGATGGTTTGTAAAAGAAGACATGCAATAATACTCCATATATCAAACCGTGGTCATAAAGCGCAAAAACACTGAGGAATACAACTACCACATGTAATGGATCACCGGTGTGGCATAATTTACATCACCACTCCTTTTGGAGTGTGTGTTGTCATGTGGGTTAAGGTGATTTAGAAAACAACACATGCCATGACATTCCACGTGTCAAACCATGGTCAGAAAGCCCAAAAAATATAGGAATGCACCTGCCACATGTAGTGGACCACTAGTGTGACATAAGTTGCATCTGCACACCCACTCTAGTGTGTGTGGTCATGTGGATCAAGATGGTTTGGAAAAGAACACATGCAATGACACTCCTTGTGTTAAACTATGGTCAGAAAACCCAAAAACACAGAGGAATGCAACTACCACATGTAATGGAGCACCAGTGTGACATAAGTTGCATCAACACATCCATTGGAGTGTGTGTGGTCATGTGGATTAAGGTGGTTTTGAAAAGAACACATGCAATGACACTCCATGTGTCAAACCATGGTCAAAAAGCCCAAAAACACAGAGGAATACAACTGCCACATGTAATGGATCACAAGTGTCACATAAGTTGCATCACCACATCCACTTGAGTGTGTGTGGTCATGTGGATCAATGTGGTTTGGAAAAGAACACATACAATGACACTCCATCTGAAAATCATGGTCAGAAAGTGATGACTGCAAGTGAACAGATTGTTTGTAGCTAGTTTAGAAATAAAGATATTGATCCCATAGGGAGTAGGAGATAGAAGTCTAGTAACTCTTGAATTAAATACTACAATCAAAATGCTAAATAAAGTTCTAAGTGACAAGATAAAATGCGAGTATTGCGTAAAAAGGTGTTTTGGGGTTTTTGGTATAAGAGAAACAATAAACAAAGTAAAACAACTAAACACAAAAAATAAGTATCGCGTATGTAAGAGAGATTAGAACTGCAATAAGGAAAAAGTGTTCTTAGGGAGTAGCTGATACACCACTAGAATTATGAAGAGCTAAGGTAAAGATTATTATCATGAACATTCTCAACTTATTATGTGTGGGAGGAACTCCGTATATGGACAAATAGGCAGCAACCACTGCTCACATCATCCTCATAACCACAACAGTCAACAATCGACATCAATCAAATTACTGCGCTATTAAGGGACTTAATCTCGTAGGACGTTTCCAATGGCATGAATAGTGTTCCGTGAGTTTCCTCAACCTAAGTTAATATGTAAGGAGTGCCAATAGCTTTATAGTCACTTTAAGTGCTAACACACCTCCATCTACCAACAACTAGTTCCCTCCATCAAGTCCCGATAAGAGTCAAATATTTAGAGGTCGACTTCTCCCAACATCAAGATGAAGAAAATCTGACACATGGTCACAACGATGTATATCATAATAAACTTTATCTTATTTCAATCTCATACTGGGGTTTCTCCATCTCCCTAAGAACTAACGATCTACTCAGACATGGAGGTAATCAACATCATGGCAATAACAATGGAATCTATCATAGATGAATAGTACTTGTATAAATCCACAATGAGTACGGAAATTACAACAAGATCTAGACAAGATGTAGATGGGATGGATGGAGATGGTGGTGATGTAGCAGTTGATGATGAAGATCGATGCCTTAGCCTCCCGAATCTGCGCAGGGCCAAGATGGATCCCTGGTGGACAAGTTTCCCCTCCAGATGCCTTCTAAAGGTGAGGTTTCGGCGATTTCTAGGTGTTCTGTATGTCGTCTCTCTGATCCAGTTGCACGGGGTGAAACTATTTCAGGAGGCGGTGGTGGTGCCAACTATACAGCGGGAACTATACGGCCGAAATAGTATTCCAGCTGTATAGTTGGTCATTAAACCGTCTTTGTCCTTTGTCCGCTTCAGGTTTTCTTCTGGTATTATTGATATTTCGCAAATAAGCGATTTATGTTGTTTTTGACTCCTTTTCTTCTTAGCAAAATTTCTTCAAGGATTGTGCCAATGGTATCCATCATCTGTCCTGATCCTAGTGAAAACAGACATAAAATGTGCATGCGAGCGCCTAAAATACCAAGATCCTACATCTACAATGCGAAATAATAATATAAAACATGATGCAAATATGCACTTATCAGAAATCCCCAAAACACATAGGAATGCAACTGCCACATGTAATGGAGCAACAGTGTTACATAAGTTGGATCACCACACCAAATTAAGTGTGTATGGTCTTATGGATCAAGGTGAGTTGGAAATAACACATGCAATGACACTCCATGTGTCAAACCATGGTGAGAAAGCCCAAAAACACAAAGGAATGAAACTGCTCAAGTAATGGAGCACAAGTGTGACATAAGTTTCATCACCACATCCACTTGAGTTTGTGTTGTCATGTGTATCAAGGTGGTTTGGAAAAAACACATGCAATGACACTCCATGTGTTAGACCATGGTTAGAAATCCCAAAAACACGTAGGAATACAACTATCACATGTAATGGAGAACCAGTGTGACATAAATTGCGTCACCACATCCATTGGAGTGTGTGTGGTCATGTGGATCAAGTGGATTGGAAAACAACACATGCAATGACACTCCATGTGTCAAACCATGGTCAGAAAGACCAAAAACTTAGAGGAAGGCAACTGTCACATGTAATGGAGCACCAGTGGGACATAAGCTGCATCACCACATCCACTTGAGTGTGTGTGGTCATCTGGATGAAGGTGGTTTGGAAAAAACACATGTAATGACACTCCACGTGTCAAACAATTGTCAGAAAGCCCCAAACACACAGGGGAATCCAACTGGCACATATAATAGAGCATCATTATGACATAAGGTGCATCACCACACCCACTTGAGTGCGTGTGGTCATGTGGATCAAGGTCGTTTGGAAAATAACACATGCAATGACACTCCATGTGTCAAAACATGGTTAGAAAGCACAAAAACACTTAGGAATGCAAATGCCACATGTAATGGAGCACCAGTGTGACATAAGTTGCAACACCACATCCACTTGACTGTGTGTGGTCATGTGGATCAAGGTGGTTTGTAAAAGAAGACATGCAATGATACTCCATATATCTAACAATGGTCATAAAGCCCCAAAACACAGAGGAATGCAACTACCACATCTAATGGATCACCAGTGTGACATAATTTGTATCACCACTCCATTGGTGTGTGTGTGTCGCTATGTGGATTAAGGTGATTTAGAAAACAACACATGCCATGACACTCCATGTGTCAAATAATGGTCAGAAAGCCCAAAAACATATAGGAATGCACCTGCCACATGTAATGGAGCACCAGTGTGACATAAGTTGCATCACCACACCCACTTGAGTGTGTGTGGTCATGTGGATCAAGGTGGTTTGTAAAAAGAACACATGCAACAAAACTCCATGTGTAAAACTAGAGTCAGAAATCCCAAAAACACAGAGGAATGCAAGTACCACGTGTAATGGAGCACCAGTGTACCTAAGTTGGATCACCACATCCACTTGAGTGTGTGTGGTCATGTGGATCAAGGTGGTTTGGAAAAGAACACATGCAATGACACTCCATGTGTCAAACCATGGTCAGAAAGCCCAAAAACACATATGAATGCAACTATCACATGTAATGGAACACCGGTGTGACATAAGTTGCATCACCACATCCACTTGAGTGTTTGTGGTCATGTGGATCAAGGTGGTTTGGAAAAGAACACATGTAATGACACTCCATGTGTCAAACCATGGTCAGAAAGCCCCAAAACATAGAGGAACACAATTGCCACATGTAATGGAGCACTAGTGTGACATAAGTTGCATCACTAGACCCACTTGAGTTTGAGTGGTCATGTGGATCAAGGTGGTTTGGAATATAACACATGCAATTAGACACCATTTCTGAAACCATGGTCAGAAAGCCCCAGAACACAGAGGAATGCAACTGCCACATGTAATGGAGCACCAGTGTGACATAAGTTGCATCACCACATCGATTAGAGTGTGTGGTCATGTGGATCAATGTGGTTTGGAAAAGAACACATGCAATGACACTCCATGTGTCAAACCATGGTTAGAAAGACCAAAATACATATGAAGTCAACTGTCACATGTAATGGTGCACCAGTGTGACATAAGTTGCATCACCACGTCCACTTGAGTGTTCATGGTCACGTGGATCAAAGTGGTTTGGAAAAGAACACATGCAATGATAATCCATGTGTGAAACCATTGTCAAAAAGCCCCAAAACATAGAGGAATGCAACTACCACATGTAATGGAGATTTGGTGTGACATAATTTACTTCTACACACCCACTTGAGTGTGGGTGGTCATGTGGATCAAGGTGGTTTAGTAAAGAACACATGCAATGTCACTGCATGTTTCAAACCATGGTCAAAAAGCCCAAAAACACACAGGAATGTAACTGGCACATGTAATGGAGCCCAGTGTGATATAAGTTGCATCACCACATCCATTGGAGTGTGTGTGGTCATGTGGATTAAGGTGGTTTTGAAAAGAACACATGCAATGACACTCCATGTGTCAAACCATGGTTAGAAAGCCCCAAAACATAGGGGAATGCATCTGCCACATGTACCGGATCACTAGTGTCACATAAGTTGCATCACCACATCGACTTGAGTGTTCGTGGTCATGTGGATCAATGTGGTTTTGAAAAGAACACATACAATGACACTCCATGTGAAAATGATGGTCAGAAATCCCCAAAACACATAGGAATGCAACTGCCACACGTAATGGAGCACCAGTGTGACATAATTTGCAGAAACACACCTAATTGAGTGTGTATGGTCATGTGGATCAAGGTGGGTTTGAAAAGAACACATGCAATGACACTCCATGTGTCAAATCATGGTCAGAAAGCACAAAAACACAGCGAAATGCACCTGCCACATGTAATTGAGCACTCGTGTGACATAAGTTGTATCACCACACCCACTTGAGTGTGTGTGATCATGTGGATCAAGGTGGTTTGTAAAAAGAACACATGCAATGACACTCCATGTGTAAAACAATGGTCACAAAGCCCAAAAACATAGAGGAATGCAACTTCCACATGTAATGGATCACCGGTGTGAAATAATTTGTATCACCACTCCATTGGTGTGTGTGTCGTCATGTGGATTAAGGTGATTTAGAGAACAACACATGCCATGACACTCCATGTGTCAAACAATGGTCAGAAAGCCCAAAAACATATAGGAATGCACCTACCACATGTAATGGAGCACTAGTGTGACATAAGTTGCATCACCACACCCACTTGAGTGTGTGTGGTCATCTGGATCAAGGTAGTTTGTAAAAAGAACACATGCAACGAAACTCCATGTGTAAAACTATAGTTAGAAATCCCAAAAACACAGAGGAATGCAAGTACCACATGTAATGGAGCACTAGTGTGACCTAAGTTTGATCACCACATCCACTTGAGTGTGTGTGGTCATGTGGATCAAGGTGGTTTCGAAAAGAACACATGCAATGATACTCCATGTGTCAAACCATGGTCAGAAAGCCCCAAAACATAGAGGAACACAATTGCCACATGTAATGGAGCACTAGTGTGACGTAAGTTCCATCACCAGACCCACTTGAGTTGGCGTGTTCATGTGGATCAAGGTGGTTTGGAAAATAACACATGCAATGAGACACCATTTCTCAAAACATTGTCTGAAAGCCCCAAAACACAGATGAATGCATCTGCCACATGTAATGGAGCACCAGTGTGACATAAGTTGCATCACCACATCCATTAGAGTTTGTGTGGTCATGTGGATCAATGTGGTTTGGAAAAGAACACATGCAATTACACTCCATGTGTCAAACCATGGTTAGAAAGCCCAAAAACACATATGAATGCAACTGTCACATGTAATGGAGAACCAGTGTGACATAAGTTGCATCACCATGTCCACTTGAGTGTTCGTGGCCATGTGGATCAAGGTGGTTTGGAAAATAACACATGCAATGACAATCGATGTGTCAAACCATGGTCAAAAAGCCCCAAAACATAGAGGAATGCAACTACCACATGTAATGGAGATTTGGTGTGACCTAATTTGCATCTGCACACCCACTTGAGTGTGTGTGGTCATGTGGATCAAGGTGGTTTAGAAAAGAACACATGCAATGACACTCCATGTGTCAAACCATGGTCAGAAAGCCCAAAAACACACAGGAATGTAACTGGCACATGTAATGGAGCCTAGTGTGATATAAGTTGCATCACCACATCCATTGGACTGTGTGTGGTCATGTGGATTAATGTGGTTTTGAAAAGAACACATGCAATGACACTCCATGTGTCAAACCATGGTCAAAAAGCCCCAAAACATAGGGGAATGCATATGCCACATGTAATGGATCACCAGTGTCACATAAGTGTCATCGCCACATCCACTTGAGTGTGTGTGGTCATGTGGATCAATGTGGTTTGGAAAAGAACATATACAATGACTCTCCATGTGAAAATGATGGTCAGTAAGCTCCAAAACACATAGGAATGCAACTACCACATGTAATGGAGCACCAGTGAGACATAAGTTGCAGCACCACACCTAATTGAGTGTGTATGGTCATGTGGATCAAGGTGGTTTGAGAAGAACACATGCAATGACACTCCATGTGTCAAATCATGGTCAGAAAGCACAAAAACACAGCGAAATGCACCTGCCACATGTAATTGAGCACTAGTGTGACATAAGTTGCATCACCACACCCACTTGAGTGTGTGTGATCATGTGGATCAAGGTGGTTTGTAAAAAGAACACATGCAATGACACTCCACGTGTAAAACTATGGTCAGAAAGCCCAAAAACATAGAGGAATGCAATTGCCACATGTAATAGAGCGCCAATGTGACATAAGTTGGATCACCACATCCACTTGAGTGTGTGTGGTCATGTGGATCAAGGTGGTTTGGAAAAGAACACATGCAATGACACTCTATGTGTCAAACCTTGGTTAGGAAGCCCCAAAACATAGAGGAACATAATTGCCACATATAATGGAGCAGCAGTGTGACATAACTTACATCACGAAACCCACTTGAGTGTGCATGGTCATGTGGATGAAGGTGGTTTGGAAAATAACACATGCAATGAGACACCATTTGTCAAACCATGGTCAGAAAGCCCCAAAACACGAAGGAATGCAACTGCCACATGTAATGGAGCACCGGTGTGACATAAGTTGCATCACCACATCCATTAGAGTGTGTGTGGTCATGTGGATAAATGTGGTTTGGAAAAGAACACATGCAATGACACTACATGTGTCAAACCATGGTCAGAAAGCCCAAAAACACATATAAGTGCAACTGTCACATGTAATAGAGCACCAGTGTGACATAAGTTGCATCACCACATCCACTTGAGTGTGTATGGTCATGTGGATCAAGGTGGATTGGAAAAGAACACATGCAATGACACTCCATGTGTGAAACCATGGTCAGAAAGCCCACAAAACATAGAGGAATGCAACTGCCACATGTAATGGAGCCCTGCTGTGACATAACTTGCATCACCAGACCCACTTGAGTGTGTGTGGTCATGTGGATCAAGGTGGTTTAGAAAAGAACACATGCAATGTGTCAAACTATGGTCAGAAAGCCCAATAACACACATGAATGTAACTGGCACATGTAATGGAGAACAGTGTGACAGAAGTTGCATCACCACATCCATTGGAGTGTGTGTGGTGATACCTTCGATCTGGATTATGGATGTAGTATATTTTCTTTTTCCCTAGGAGACCTAGGTTATCGAATCCTCGGGAAGTGAATGCGTAGTGAAGTTACTTTAACAGACCTTCGAGAGTTTTAGAATTACTTTTGTGTTTTTACTAGACCAATAGCTTGCATATTTTTATTGTTGTCGATGATGGAGACAGAAAGCCTAGGGGGTTCGATTTCACCTATAGCTGTGCAAAACATCTGATGGGAATAAAAGATAGAAATATAGTATGCATGTACTTGTTACAACAAGATAAATTATATGTGGACAGTGCATCCATAATTTCTATTGCCTCCGTAACCGCTTATAGCAATAACCTACTAGTCTCATCCTTAGAAGAAAGAGAAGTAATGATATGCATATTGATGTCACCGTTAATCCCAAGTAAATCCCTCACATACAGCCGTACCACCCCTTCTTTCACTGGGGTTCCCAACCTGTAGATCAGTCCTTAATCATACTCCCTATACCTGGCTCAACCCTCGGGGACTTGGGGTACCTGACAAGTCCTTAGATTGAGGCAAGAGAGGATACAATAATCATCATGTCATACAAATGCTACATGGCTAGGCCGAAGCCCTTAGCCCAAGGATAATTACTCACACATAGAGATGAGATGAACAATCATAAACATTGTATTGAAAATCATAAGATTGATAGAAATAGTCTTACAATGTTGCTAAACGAAGAAGAGATCTACTATTACAAGTGGTGGAATATGGCTATGGAGATGGATAAGGGTTTTTAGATCTGGAGGCGGCTGGAGATCTGTAGCAGAGACTTTTGGCGAGGGTCTAGCTTGTTTTCTCATCGCCCGAGGATTCTTTATATAGGGGTCCCTTCATGAAAGTTGTTCTGTTTGACCTAACAGTGGTGTCGCCAACTATACGACCGGAGCTATACGGCCGGAATTTTGCTCCGGTCGTATAGTTGGTCGTTAAAGCATCTGCCTCCGCTTCACGGCTCCTAGTTTCTTCTGGTTGTTGGAAATCTCGTATCTTTGACTTTAATGCAGTGATTCCCATCTTCAAATGACATTATCTACGCAGGAAAAATATAGAAAGAAAGGATTGCATACCCCTTTTAATATTAGGCATTAGTGGCGGGGTTTAGAGAGACATTTCATAAAAAATATGAATAATATCCAGTTTAAATGTGGACGTATATGGCTATATTTCAGAGCCATCAACTTCCCCGAGCTTAAACTTGATCGTCCCCGAGCAAGAAAACCAAAATCAAAAAGGAACTCAGCATTTAAGCTGAAATAACGAGATGGTGATCTTACTCATGATTGGTAGTCTAATGTTTCCTCCACTTCATAAATCTGAAAAACTTCAGCATAGATAGAGTAATGGCAAGCATATCATACGGGTTTTATGCATCCTTATAGTGCAGCAAAATTATTATTAACATGGATGATTCAAATGAGTAAACTTTATACCATGTCATGTAATCAACTCATAGGCTTGCCTTTGAACAATGAAGTATAATCATGTAAATTGAGAGTGTGAGAGTTGTCACACTAGAGTATCTCAATCCTCCCACATGAATAAATCAAGACTTTTCAAGCACTACTTTTCTATTCATTGTCCTTCAAGAATTTCAGTTCTTGAGTAACTGAGAGCATCCCAAAGATTTTTATTAGTTTATCGGGCTATGATGGACACTCGTGGTATCACTAAGGTTTTTGTTCCTTTTGCATAATGATTACTCATAATAGCCAGAGGAGTGATTCCATCATGATTACATCTACTCGGTAGTGCCAAGAATCTTACCCACTATAGCATTGCTGCTACAAGTGTTTAATCAACTCATAGCCAAAATCTAGGAGTTTCCTCCATGAAGATCGTTCATAGGCCAGAGGAGTTGTTGGCATCCCATGAAGTTTGAAACGCATAAAGATATATCATTCTTATGATTAACAAGTCAAACTTTGGCATGCTCACAAAAACCGCTAAACATTAATTCAATCGAACAAATCCTTTAAAGAGAGCTATTAAGTCAATCAACATTTTCAGTGGTGTTGAGTGTCTCTAGCAATAAACCTTCAAGACTAAGCACTATAACACCCAAGCCTTCAATTGTGAGACTTTTTTATTACAATTGTTTAGCAATTTTTAGGTAAGACTTGGTTAATTACGAGAGCTGGAACAAAACGTACCTAACTAAATACCCATGCAAACTAAAATCTTACTACAATACAAAGAATCACTCCACTGATATAATATCTCAACATTTACTACTAACTAGCATGGATTTCTCAAACTTCAAAAGTTGGGAGTCATAAGGCATACCTCTCATGTTTGGTTCCACTTCTCTCTTCGTCTTTTTATTTGCTTCTTGGAAACTCGAAGTCGATCACTCTCCTGCAAACATATGAACCTCGAGGCGGAAAGAAAAGAAAGTGGGAAACTAAGGAAAAATGGAGAAATATTTTTGTGGTTTAAGAGAGGGAATTTAAAGATTAGAAAATTGGCGGCAAACCTTGGCTAGAAAATCTCGAAAGCAAATAGAAAGAACTAGAAAATGAAGTGTTGGGGAAACCAACACGAGTGCTTATAAACTCAAATAAAAACACAATGTCAAAATAAATAAAAGCAAATGAACGCCAAATAAAGATACATGAGGAAACTTCCCCAAGATTAGGCTTTTGCAAACCCTTCAAATCATTGTGGTGGCGGGAAAAAGTCATTACTCCAGATTGCAAATTGAGTTGAGAGGTTACTAGTTGATTCTCAGAGGCTCAAAGAGAGGCTATGCATCCTCTCCACAGTCTCTCCAAGTCCTTGGAAATCTTGGTATGTGGGGAACCAGGTTTGTGGCTGCTCCTCTTGGTAAGGAACTTATTGCTCCTCCTCTTGGTCCTCATCCTCCTCTGGAATCTCCTCCTTAGGTTGGTGTTGCTCAACCTACAAGTCATATAGCAAATGTCCCTCCTCGATAGAGAAAACACCATTAGGCATAGGAGCGGGGTAGAGACACCCAACTCCAGCAATATGCAGGTAATAAACACCACCTCTCCTGGTGAGCATTCCACAAGCTTTCAAAGTGGAGAAACCAACAGGTCGCTCACCTAGCACGGGTTGCAACTCACCTAGGTCGATTCCTAGGGCAGTGGCAAGCACGGTGATGACGCCTCCACCTGTGATTGGTCCTTGGCTTTGGGAGGCTTGGTGCTCCAAGTCGCGCACAAGGATGGCGCCAAAGTTGAGTGAGAAGCCGCAATTGATGTAAGCAGCCTTTGCAAGGACTAGGATGTCCTCCCCTTTGAGTCGCTTGAACTCATTACATGCCTGCAAGGTGTTAGCAATAACATAGAACAAATAGCGAATTGCAGGATGTTGAATATTCTTCCCCTTGCCCACTCTAGTAGTGAAACTCATTCCATTATAGTATAGTCTAGGGGTAGGTTCTAAGCCAGTAAAGGATGCACGTAGGGCATTAACATCATTGTTTGGCAAATTAAAACATGTGCACTATTGATTACCCACAAGTATAGGGTTTGTATCGCAGTATTTTTGATAAGTAAGAGTGTCGAACCCAACAAGGAGCAGAAGGTGTTGACGATTGGTTGGAGCAGGAATTCACTGTAAATACTTAGCAAACGGATTTTTAGAGATTTTTAATAATGCAGATAAATAAAGTACGAGTAAATAAAAGACAATAATAATAGATGCAGCAAGTGGCCCAATCCTTTCTTTAGCAAAGGACAAGCCGGTTGTATTACTTAAGATGACCAAACGTTCTCGAGGACACATGGGAATATCATCAAGTGCTTTCACTTCATATAGTTTATTAATCTTCTTAAGTTTGATAAGTGTTGTGTGGGTGAACCTGTGCTAAGGTACTGACCTTCATATGACTAATACATACTTGTGATTATACCCCTTGCAAGCATCCGCAACTACCAGAAAGTAATTAAGATAAAAACCTAACCACAACCTTAAATTCTGAGATCCTACACTCCCTTGTGCAAAGGTTTCCTAATGGGGGTTCAGGTTTCTGTCACTCCGGCAACCCCTACTATTAGTAGCCAAATACACAATGCATTCCCCTAGGCCCATAAAGGTGAAGTATCATGTAGTCGACGTTCACATGACACCACTAGAAGAATAACACCACAACTTAAATAACAACCTACTGAATCTTTCTCAACAAAATTCCACAACTAACAACATGACTTCTCCCATGTCCTCAAGAACTAAATGAACTACTCATGAGACATCATATGGATCAAGATCAGAGATGAAATAATGATAAGTAACAATCTGAACGTAACAATAATTCAATGGTTCCACTCAATAGCATCAACTACAACAAGTAATCAATATTGGGAAAGTTTCCCCTAAGAACTATGCAAGATTCAACCCAATTGTTGCAGCGGTATGGAGTGGTGATGATGGTGCTAGTGGATATGATGATGGAGATGATGTTGATGATCCCGATGAAGTCTAGCTTGATGACGGTGTCGATGGCTATGATCTCCCCTCTCCGGGAAGGAATTTGCCTAGCAGATTTCTACCTGTCGGAGAGCTCTTTCTCTCTCTGCAGTTTTCCACCCCGCAGAGGCGGCATAATCTTTCTATGGTTGCTCCCCGAGTCTTACGGTTTCGGGAGGATTATAAACGCCAAAGAGCAGATCCAGAGGTGGGCCAGGGTGGCCACACCACCTAGTGGTGCGGCCAAGGGTGGCCCGCGCCAGGGGGTGGTGTGGGACCCCTGTGGCCCATCTCCGCTCCCCCTTAAGGCTTCCTTCGTCTTCTGGAAAAATAGGATTTTCCATATATTTTCTGGGATTTTATGATCTTCGCGAATTTTGCCTCCAAACAGTGCCTTTTCGATCAGAATCCTAACTTCAGCGGTCCATCCTCCAAAAATCATCAACCATGCAAAAACATATGAAATAACATAAGTATCATCTCTTAATATGAAATATATCAATGAATAATAGTAAGTTATGATATAGAATAGTGATGCAAAATGGACGTATCAACTCCCCCCAAGCTTAGACTTCGCTTGTCCCCAAGCGAAAACTGAGCTCAATAAATATGACCTCATGTTTATGGAGTGAAGTGTCGATAAAAAAATACGGACAAGAAGCATCACATTCATCAATACATAAATCATAATAGAAGACAACTCACTATTATATAACTTAACTTGCAATAAGTAAAGGAAACACAATAAAGAAGCACAAAGTAAATCATAATTGGTAATGGCAAACTTTGTCCTTGGTTAAAGAACGGTTAACAATTTGAAGGAGTTCAAACATAATGGGGTTTTCAATGATAGCTTTCAAAGTAATATTCACTATGATAAGAGAAGTGTGCAAAACAAGGAACATAAGAAACATGATTGAATAAATCATCATATGAATGAATGAAACACAACAACTCAAATACTTGCTTGAGATAGAAAGGAATAGGTTTCCTGACTCAACTAAAAAGTAAAAGATAGGCCCTTCACAGAGGGAAGCAGGGATTTCAAGTTTCATAAAGAGCTTCCAAAAATTATGGTACTTATTAACTTTCCGCTCTCATTGCCCCTATCATAAGCATCTTGAGGTGATTAAGGTTAAAGTGAACAAATATGAGGATATGCTTGACAAGTTATAAGTTGAAAATCTCATGCCCCGTGCTTACGAGTTCCAGACCTCATGCTACTCAACTTTAGTCACGAGTAAGTTCTTGTCATTGTAAATACATGTGTATCATGGAGAACCGCCAACAGGGTACCCCTTGCCCGATGATACGGAAGATTCCCCATATCAAAATGACAAGGCAAGCAGACAATGAGCATCTTAGCGATCTTTTTATTTGCTATTTGCATAGGTTTTTATTGCGGATGCTTCATAGATTGCTCATTATGGTTATGCTGCAAGTTTCCACCATGATTAGGAATGGCTTAGGCTAGCCGCCCAGGCGTTTTTCTAACACACATACAAACTCCATGATCTTACAAGCTCCCCTTTTATTTCACACCGCCGGGATCCATAAGCCAAAGAACATGATATCAACTAAATAAGTGCAATGTTGAAAGCGTTCCCCATGGTATCATGGTTCTTCTAATTCACAACTTATACAGCGCAAGCATATATGCAACATAGATGGGCACAATGGTTCAAGTTTATTAAGTGCAAGAAAGTAAATTGTGCCATCAAGTTTGTGAGAGCTTTAATCACTAATTTTCACATAACAAGTTGAATTCGGAAGGTAGATAAAAACGTGAATTTACTTGGAATAGCAATAATGCTAATAGGTAGGTATGGTGTACACAAATGGCATAGGTTTTGGTTTAAGGATTGGATGCACGAGAAGCATTCCCTCTTAGTACAGGTTTTTGGCTAGTAAGGCTCGGTAGCAAGTATAAGTGTTGAAGAAAACAAACAAACATACGGGTGATAAAAAACAAACATGCAATCTTCCTTAGAAGCACAAAAGATCTTAACTAGAGAATACTAATCTTATGAGCCAATCAAGAAAGAAAGATAATGAAATTATATTCCTTAAGAGTACTTTTATCTTTTTCATTCAATTCTCATAATAGCGTTGCTACTGACCGAGCCAGGTTTGCCAAAACCAACTAAATTTACTTAATGATCCCAAAGTGATACCAATACTAACAGCAATATCAATCATATAATATAAATTGCAAACTAAAATAAGATATGGAAAAAGTAAATGATAGAACTTCACATTAATATTCCATAACGGCAACTCACACCAAGGCATACATAGATAACTAACGAGAGGGGGGATATTTCCACAATCCATACCATCCTATATGATAACTTCTCTATTCATGATATGACTCTACTGAAAAAAGTAAAAGATAAAAGATAAAATATGTGATACCGCAGCACTCCCCCAAGCTTGGAACAAACCAAGGGGATGCCAAAACCTGATGACGAATTACTCCTTTGGTGGTGGTGGTGTTCTCTCATCATCGTCCGACTTCCAAGGTAAGGGCTCCCCATCAACAAAAGACATCCTGGTTTCCAACATCCTGAAACTAGCAGCAACACTTATGTGTTTAAACCTAACCTCATACTCACAGTTTTGATTTTGCACGTCGTAGAGCTATGCTTGTAGTTGGTTGGCTGTTCAGTGGAGTGAGAGAATTTCATCCTTAAGCTCAGCAGTCTCCCTCTGGTGCTCGGCGATTAGATCTGAACTAATCGTATGGATGATATCCACTTTGCATCTCGCCATCTTCTTGTACCTAAAGACTTCTTTCTCCAGTGCTTCCATCCTGTCCTCTAGACTACCTTCACCTTTAGGGCCCTAAACCTCTTTCATCTGTACCTTCCCATCTTCGAGCAACAACTCCTTGGTATGAATCTTCAACTCATGCATGTACGGGTTGATGATGTCCATGGAGGAATCTTCCTTGGCTAATCCAGAGGAAGACATTGTGGCTCCAAAACTGAGATTCTACCTATCAGAAACAGATCGAAATGAAAACACGACGAGAACACGATATACGAACCTCGGGGGATCCAGGGGATTATATATTATGAAGTTTTACAACAAAAGGAAAGTACTGAGAGAAAATGGGTCAGAGATGGGCTCCGGGGTGGCCACACCCCCTGGTGGCACAGCCAGGTGGGCTCGCGCCATGGGGTGGTGTGAGTCACCCGGGCGCCGGTTCCATCCCTCTTTCGACTCATTGCTTTCCATGTTAGATAAAAACTGCAAAAATATAAATTGACAGATTTTTCGTGGACCTTTTCTTACCAGAACTGTTACCTATTCGAAAAGGGACTCTGCAGGTCTCTGAATTTGGTCTTTGATAAAACATTTGGAGTCACCATTGGAATAGCATAAATATCTTCATTGTAAGAATCTCGAGATATATAGTGCTTGAGTCTCTGACCATTCACCACTTGTGTAGTGTTATCTTTTAAGGAAGAAATTTTTATTGCACCTAAACGATACACCTCTTCAATAACAAAAGGTCCTTCCTATTTTGAGAGTAGTTTTCCTGCAAAAAATGTGAGAAGAGACCTATACAATAGAACCTTCTCACCAACATGGAACTCTCTCTTAAGAATTCTCCTGTCATGCCATTTTTTAACTTTTTCTTTAAATATTCTAGCGTTTTCATATGCTTCACTACTCCACTCGTCTAACGAACTTAAGTCAAATAATCTTTTCTCACCAGCAAGTTTGAAGTCTCTATTAAGTTCCTTCACTACCCAATAAGCTTTGTGTTCTAATTCTAAAGGTAGGTGGCAAGCTTTCCCATAAACCATTTGTAAGGAGACATTCCCATAGGATTTTTATAAGCAATTCTATAAGCCCATAAAGCATCATTCAACTTTTTAGCCCAATTTTTTCTAGATATATTAACAGTCTTTTGCAAGATGGATTTAATTTCTCTATTTGATAGTTCTACTTGCCCACTACTTTGGGGGTGATAAGCTGAAGCAATTCTATGATTAACATCATATTAGCAAGGGTCTTTCTAAAGCCACCATGAATGAAATGAGAACCTCCATCAGTCATAAGATACCTAGGCACTCCAAACCAAGGAAAGGTAATATCCTTAAGCATTTTTAAAGAGATCTCACCATCAACACTTTTTGTAGGTATGTCTTCTACCCACTTAGTAACATAGTCAACAACAACAAGAATATGAGTATAACCTCTTGAAGCGGGAAAAGGACCCATAAAGTCAAATCCCCAACAATCAAATGGTTCAATAACAAGAGAGTAATTCATAGGCATTTCATTGCGTCTATTACCAATACGTTGACATTCATCACATGATAGTACAATTTTTCTTGCATCTTTAAAAAGGCTAGGCCAATAAAACCCTGATTATAGAACCTTCTGTTCGGTTCTATCTGCCGCATGATGTCCTCCATAGGCACTACCATGACATTTCCACAATATCTCGTTTTGTTCATATTCTAGAACACATCTTCACATAATACCATCTAGTCCCTCTTTATATAAATGTGGGTCATCCCAAAAATAATGCCTCAAATCGTAAAAGAACTTCCTTCTTTGCTGGGCTGTAAAAGTTGGAGGCAAATACTTGGAAACAATAAAGTTAACATAATCAGCACACCAAGGACTCCCTCATGAGCTTACCCCTACTGCAGCCAACTGTTCATTTGGGAAACTATCATTAACAGGCATGGAATCAAAAGAGATGCTTTCCAATCGAGATAAATTATCTACAATGGGATTTTCAGCTCCTTTCCTATCTACAATATGTAGGTCAAACTCTTGTAAAAGCAACAGCCATCTAATAAGCCTAGGCTTAGCATCTTTCTTTGTCATAATGTATTTAATAGCAGCATGATCAATATGAATGGTAACTTTTGAATCAACAATATAAGGTCTAAACTTATCACAAGCAAAGACAACAGCTAAGAACTCTTTTTCAGTAGTAGCATAATTCTTTTGAGCATCATCAAGAGTTTTACTAGCATAATGGATAACATTTAACTTTTTATCTATCCGTTGCCCAAGAACAACACCTACAGCAAAATCACTAGCATCGCACATGATTTCAAAGGGTAAGTTCCAATCAGGTGGTTGGACAATAGGAGCGGTAGTTAAAGATTTCTTTAGAGTTTCAAAAGCTTCCCTACAATCATCATCAAAAACAAAGGGTACATATTTTTGGAGAAGATTAGTAAGGGGTTTTGATATCTTGGATAAATCTTTAATAAACCTTCTATAGAAACCAGCATGGCCAAGGATAGTACGAATACCTTTGACGTCCCTAGGACAGGGCATTTTCTCAATTGCTTCAACTTTGGCTCTGTCATCTTTGAAAAGTAGCAGGAGCATTACACAAACCAAAAGGCATTCGCCTATAAGCATAGGTTCCATAAGGACACGTAAGAGTAGTTTTTTCTTGATCTTGTTGTTTAACAGCAATTTGAGAGAACCCAGAGTATCCATCAAGAAAGCAAAAATGGGTCTTTTTAGACAACCTTTCTAACATTTGATCAATAAAAGGCAGTGGGTAATGATCCTTCTTAGTAACTTTGTTAACCTTCCAGAAGTTAATGCACATCCTATAACCTACTACTATTCTTTGGGGGATAAGCTCATTATTCTCATTAGGCACAACAGTAATTCCCCTTTTCTTAGGGACACAATGAACAAGACTAACCCATTCACTATCAACAATAGGATAAATGATACCAACATCAAGGAGTTTTAATACCTCGTTTCTTACCATTTCCTTCATCTTAGGGTTTAAATGACGTTGATGTTCCACCACTGGTTTTGCATCGGGTTCTATATTGATAGCATGCTGACATACAGTAGGAGAAATTCCTTTTTAAATCATCAAGGGTATAGCCCATAGCTCCTCGATGTTTCTTCAATACTTC
Source organism: Avena sativa (assembly GCA_916181665.1). Taxonomy (NCBI): domain Eukaryota; kingdom Viridiplantae; phylum Streptophyta; class Magnoliopsida; order Poales; family Poaceae; genus Avena; species Avena sativa. The sequence goes on from OV702287.1 coordinate 192,065,003, forward strand.
AATAATCTTTCCACTTCCTTAACTAAAAGTTTATAACTAATAATAATAGGATATATTTTTTATCATTAATGTAAGCATATTTAAGATCGTCAGGTAAAGGTTTCAGATCAAAAACTGGATCCTTTTTAGGTGGCAATGTGGTACCCAAATCTTCCACAGGCAAGTTATGCTTAAGCATCTTAGGTTGATGACAGAGAATCTCGTCAATCTCATTTCTTTCTTCCATGAAGATCTGACTTTCGTGGTCTTCCATAAATTGCTGCAAAGCATTGTTAGGAGCAAGAGAAATAGAAGCTAGTTGTTCAACTCTAAAATCATCATTAGGAGTTTCATTTTCATAAGGAACTTTAGCAAATTTCGAAAAATTAAACTCATAAGATTCCCCATGAAATTTAGTTAAAATTTTCTCCCTTTTACAGTCTATTATGGCTCCACATGTGTTCAAGAAAGGTCTACCAAAAATGATAGGATAGGTTTTACTAGCAGCTGAACCAAGTAATGGAAATCAGTAGGATATTTAATCTTACCACAAAGAACTTCCACATCTCTTACAATACCAATTGGAGAGATGGTCTCTCTGTTTGCAAGGTGAATAACCACATCAATTTCTTCTAGTTTGCAGGGACTAATTTCATGCATAATTTTTTGTAAAGCTCGTAAGGAATAACACTTGAACTTGCACCAATATCACATAAACCATAATAGAAATGATCACCAATTGTAACAGAAAGAACAGGGACACTAGCTTTTCTAGTTTTATTAGGATATGAGACAATATTAGAAGCATCCTCACAGAAGACAATGTGTTCATCTTCTACACTTTTAGTGACAAGGTCTTTCACAATTGCTACTGCAGGTTCAATGTTTATTTGTTCATCAGGCTTTATAGCTCTCTTTGTACTTTCATTAATGACACTAGTTATCATAGAGTGCTCCTTTACCTTATCTAGGAAATGTATTTTCTCGATATAAGGTTCAGTAAAATACAATCAATAGTGCAAACTTCGGTACTTCTAGAAGGAATACAATCAACAATATCCTTATATGGTGCATGATACTTGTTCCATTCTCTTTTTGGAATTTCAATATATGAGGCAAAAGCCTTAAAACAATTTGCAATAAGTTGAGAGTCTAGACCATAAGCATTACTAATATTATGAAAGTCACCAGTTCCCATAAAAGATTTAATGCATTCATAATCATAGTTTATACCTGACTTTCTTTCTTTATCATTCTCCCATGCTTCAGCATTGTCTTGAATACGGTCTAGAAGATCCCATTTAGCTTCTTCTTCCATGCGTGTAAATGATCTAGCACAAGAAGCATCCAGTAGATCCTTATCATGAAGAGAAAGCCTTGCATAAAAGTTATTGATGATAATATTGTTAGGGAGCTCATGAATAGGACATTTGAGCATTAGTAACTTCAATCTCCCCCAAGCTTGAGATGTACTCTCTCCATCATGAGGCCAAAAGTTGTATATTTGATTCCGATCTTTATGAATCTCACCATTCTTCCCATTCAAGATCTTGACCATGCTTCAGTAGCTTGTACCATTCCTCGGCTCTTCCTTTCAGTGATAATGAGAATAACTTTTTCCTGACTTAATCTGTTGTAATACCTACACACTTGAACAACCCGCATAATTCATGTATAAAGAGCAAATGATCACTGGGATGGACAGTTCCATCTCCAAAATAGTAGTTATCCATAACACGATCAATAATTCTTGTAGGTATCTTAAAAGTATCATTTTCAGTAGGTGGAGGTTCATCTACTACCTTAGCAATGGTAGTAGCATGACGAAATAAGAAACTAAGTGAATTATCCATATTGAAATAAAGTAACTAACAGAAGTAAACAATAATCATAGTAGAAGTTTCCTTTACCAGTTCCACTCTTCAATAGCGCTTCACTCCCTGGCAACGGCGCCAGAAAATAGTCTTGCTGACCCACAAGTAGAGGGGTGTATCACAGTATTTTCGATAAGTAAGCGTGTCAAACCCAATGAGGAGCAGAAGGTGTTGACGAGTGGCTTGGAGCAGGAATTCTCTGTAAATACTTAGCAAACGGATTTTTAGGGGTTTTTGATAATGCAGATAAATAAAATACGAGAAATAAAAGACAATAATAATAGAAGCATCAAGTGGCCCAATCCTTTCTTTAGCAAAGGACAAGCCGGTTGTAATACTTAAGATGACCAAACATTCTCGAGGACACATGGGAATATTGTCAAGTGCTTTCGCTTCATATAGTTGATTAATCTTATTTAGTTTGATAAGTGTTGTGTGGGTGAACCTATGCTAATGTACTGACGTTCCTAGGACTAATACATACTTGTGATTATACCCCTTGCAAGCATCTGCAACTACAAAAAAGTAATTAAGATAAAAACCTAACCACAGCCTTAAACTCTGAGATCCTACACTCCCTTGTGCAAAGGTTTCCTAATGGGGGTTCATGTATCTGTCACTCCGGCAACCCCTACGATTAGTATCCAAATACACAATGCATTCCCCTAGGCCCATAAAGGTGAAGTATCATGTAGTCGATGTTCACATGACACCACTAGAAGAATAACACCACAACTTAAATAACAAGCTATTGAATCTTTCTCAACACAATTCCAATACTAACAGCATGACTTCTCCCATGTCGTCAAGAACTAAACGAACTAATGACGAGACATCATATGGATCAAGATCAGAGATGAAATAATGATAAGTAACAATCTGAACATAACAATAATTCAATGGTTACACTCAATAGCATCAATTACAACAAGTAATCAATACCGGGAAAGTTTCCACTAAGAACTATGCAATATTCAACCCAATTGTTACAGCGGTATGGCATGGTGATGATGGTGCTGGTGGAGATGATGATGGAGATGATGACGATGATGATCCTGATGAAGTCCAGCTTGATGACGGTGTTGATGGCGACGATCTCCCTCTCAGGGAAGGAATTTCCCGGTAGATTTCTGCCTACTAGAGAGCTCTTTCTGTCTCTGCAGTTTTCCGCCCCGCAGAGGCGGCGGAATCTTTTTGTGGTTGCTCCCCGAGTCTTAGGGTTTCGGGAGGATTATATACGCCAAAGAGCAGAGCTAGAGGTGGGCTAGGGTGGCCACACTACATGGTGGCACGGCCAAGTGTGGCTCGCGCCAGGGGGTGGTGTGGGCCCCCTGTGGCCCATCTCCGCTCTCCCTTCTAGCTTCCTTCGTCTTCTAGAAAAATAGGATTTTCCATATTTTTTTTGGGATTTTTTGATCTTCGTGAATTTTGTCTCCAAACAGTGCCTTTTCCGTCAGAATCCTGACTTCAGCGGTCCATCCTCCAAAAGTCATCAACCATGCAAAAATAGATGAAATAACATAAGTATCATCTCTTAATATGAAATATATCAACGAATAATAGTAAATTATGATATAGAATAGTGATGCAAAATGGACATATCAACCATTCATCTAAAGTTAAAGTGTAGTTGTTGTTCATAAGTCGAAAATAAATAGTGTCCTCTCCTTGCCATTTTTAACGGTGCTTTGCAACGAACTTAGGAATTCAATGGTTAAGTGGCAATAAGTAGGCATATCATTGTACACAAATTTTTGCAGTCTAGATCTATTGCAAAGTAAATTGAAGTCATCAGAAAAATTGAGTTGGTTCAATATAATGGGGCAAGCCCACTTGGTGGCCTTCACTTCGCGGTTCTTGATCTTGTTGAAGCGATCACGTTGGGGATCATTCTTTAACCATATCCCCATGCGTTCTTGAGAGACATCCCGAGAAGCACTAGCGGTGGCACGAGCACAAGTTTGGATCCTTGTGTTCATCATCTAAAACATTGAAGAAAGACAAAAATAAAACTTTTTGATCCAACAACAGTAAGTACAACATATTCCTCATCATAGCACACTAAAGATACTCCCCAAAATAATAATCTAGGCAAGAAAATCATGGAAATTGGTTCATAGTAGGTCTCACCCTAGATTTATAATGACAATAGATCGAAGATGAATTTGCAAAAAGTAATTGGAGGATCGGAGGAGAAACATACCATAGATCACTTGTGTGCGAGGAAATTGAACGACATTGAGTAGAGATGAAGATCTCTTGAGGTTTTGAGAGAGTTTGGAGGTAGAAGAGAGAAAAAGAATTGAAGTATTGGAGATGGAGGTACCTTGCCATGCGATTTTGTGGTCGGACGCAACTATAAGGGCGCAACTATATAGGCACAACTATACGGCCGGAACAATGCGTTCTCGCCGTATAATTGGCCTTCTGTCAAAATTTTAGGGTTTCCTGCTGGCGGCATGATGTCTACAACTGTGCAGATCGTTTGTAGCTAGTTTTGAAGTTCAGATATCGATCCCATAGGGAGCCCAAAGGTAAGTGTTTATTGGTGAAGTCTTTGTCACACCCGAAGTTGTCACAGGTCTTTGAGTGAATTGACTGCAAGCGTTGAAATAAGAATGGGGTTTTGATTAAATGCGATAAATTTAAATAGAACTAAACTGTAAACTCCAGAAATAACATGCATAAAAGTAAAGAACAAATTTGTTTGTTGGCTTCTAAAGATGGTGAAAAAAGGCGCGGGGAAATTCAGTTCTTGGTGATAGTGAATGTGCCAGGTGGACGAGTATGAATGTAACAATTATAATCTTATAGATATATGTGTAGGCAAGCAACCCATAATTAGCCAGAACTCCTGTGTCACCCAGGGGTCGCCGGTCCACTATCGAGCTTTCCATTTATATCCCTGTGTCACCAAGGGGTCACCGGTCCACTATCGAGCAAGATCTTATCTGTGTAGAACAAGGTATCATGTTGTCTGGGCCCTTAATTGGACAACAAGCATTAAGCATCCCACAAATAGTCAGGCACACATAACATAGTACTTAGAATCAATCACAATACTAATGGAAAATATATGAAGCCACATCACATCTCACCAATCCCCTAAATCTCCCACGCCCAAGGGAATTACTCACACATGAGAGAAGAACGGATCATCAATATAATCAAATAAAGGGAATCCGTCTTGGTATTACCGTGGAGATCCACAATAAGAATAGAAAACTATCCAATACAATTCAAGATGGGAAGAAACAATCTCAAATCCTAGTCTTGCAAGGTGGAGATCCCTCTCTCTCTCTCAATTACAAGTAGTGTCTATGGAGGTGTATTGGCTAGGAGGTCAAAGATCGTGGAGCGAGATGAAGAATGTCTTCTCCTTCTTCTCCGGATCCCTTCTTTCTCCCTTATGGATGGTTTGTTTGGCTGATGCGTTGTGTTTTCGTCCCCCATCCCTTCACGGAAGTTGTCCATTTTGACAAGACAGAGGCGGTGGCAGCTATACGGCAGGAACTATACGGGCATTCCCGCCGTATAGTTGGTCGTTAAACCATCTGTGAGCTCCTCTCGCATGCTTCCAAATTGGGACTTGCTTGTTTTCTCTAGGATATTGTATTTATCTAGTTAAATCCTTCTGTTGATGTCTAGAACCTGAAATACACATTAAAATCCAAGTTTTCTTTTCTAACGAAGTATTAGCGTTAGGTAAAGCCAGAAAACGATCAAATCTGGAAGAAAACAATCAATAAAAACCATCAAAAATGTGTCGAATCTCACAGTTATTAATTCCCCCAAGCTTAGATGTTGCTCGACCTCGAGTGACAAGGAAATAAGGAAGAATAACAGAGATTCGAGACTGAGAGTAAAGGAACTCACAAGTTTGAATTGGTGTCAAATTCTTTCCTTCACAGTTCCTGCAATCTTAAATATGATCATACAAGTATTCACAAGATTGCACTGAGTCCATTTCCTAACCATGTATATCTTGCTAGCAAATAAATTATATGCCAAGCAAGTGTCGAAAGTTTTAGCTAGGAAGGTGAGACAAATTCTTTTGGTGCCTCTCTTTGGGGAATGTTCGTTTGCGGTACCAAACTTCCTGGGCGAGTGCACCGCGGTACCTGAGTTGTCATCAATCGCACGGAGGGGCCATAGTAGAATCGCCAATTGTCCAGAAGGGCCAAATAGGGGTGAATACAAATCTAATGGCCAAACAATCGTTTGAACCAGACGAAAAACGGTTGAACTCAAGTACCTCCATTAGGTCAACTCTTCTTGGCCCGCCCTGTCAGTATTCCCTGTTATATTTTGCAGTCGTGGACTAGATTACCGCTGCGTGGACCAGATTCCTGAGTGGACCAGATCTATTTCTTTGCTCTGCTCCGATCTTCTCCCCTGCTCCTCTCCCCATAACATTTGCTCAGCTCCGGCTGCTCGTCTTAGATTGGAGCTCGCACTTGCTCTAATTTTGTGTCCCCCCATGTCCGGTCAACCTCCCACGCCTCTAATCGAAGCTCGCAGCCGTTGCTATCACATCGTCCGCCGTATTGGAGCTTCGCGTCCCTGGACTAATATCTCACCACTGGCTAGTCCTTCTCGCACGACGGAGCATGTCCCGTTGGGCGATCCAGGCCGGCGACCGGCCTCGAGAAGTTGCGTGCTGCCGTGCACCCCAGGCATGGTAGCCCTAGAACAGCAGTTCGACGACCATGCTATCATGGCCACCGTGCTGGGCGTCCGTCCCATCGTGTCGCTGGTAGAGTTCGGTCGGCTTTCAGGTCTCGTTTTGGGATCAGACGAAATGAGGTCAGGATTGAGGTATGCACGCACCCATTCGATTTTTTCGTCCGGTTCGAGCATATCTCAAACACCGAGCATGTTCTGCATTTTTCCCGTTCTTTCTAGTGCTGCAGGGATAAAATGAGCTTCATGCGTTGGCATCGTGCTTGTGGGTGGGCCAGTCGCTTGGGACAGCTTCGTTTCTTCTCCAAACTCGGCTTTGACGGCCTCCCATTGGATGCTTGGGAGACGGAGGCCCTCAAGCAGGTCGTCAGTAGCCTTGGCGGCGAGCTGGTGGAAATCGTGGCACCGAGCGACAGATGGGTCATCGAGGTAAAGGCGTGGCTGAAAGATCCTGACGCCGTTCCTAAGATGTAGGAGGTGCAGATTCCAAGCAGGGCAGGGCGACAGCTTTGCTGGAAGCACCCGGTCATCATCCACCTGGAGGAGGTTCTGGAATTGGTACATGGCATTCAGGGCCCCGAAGAGGCTGCCAGAAAGCGTCCTCGTCGCCTGCAGTGTTGGCCTGGAAGGATCGATGGCACATGACCACCACCGTTTCGCGACGGCGCACACATTTTCGGTGGAGGAACTGGGCTTAGACGAGCTGGTGGTTCTGATTTCCCTCGAGCAAAGAGAGAGCTCTAGTGAATTGCCGTGGTATGTGTGGCTAATGAATTTATAGTATGGAGAGCGTAGCAGGAAGTTAACATCGACTAAAAATGTGTAATAGTTTGAATCGATGTAGTACGTGTGTGTAATAGTTTGAAGTAGTATGTGTGTGTAATAGTTTGAATCGATGTAGTATGTGTGTGTAATGAATTTGATGTAGTGTGTGTGTAATAGTTTGAATTGATGTAGTTGAACACCGTGCTTTATAATTTCTACGAATAACCAAGGACAAACTCATGAAAAGAGGGTGGTCTGGCAATGAGCAATGTCAATTTTGTGGATGCCAGGAAAATGTAGTTCATCTCCTCTTCAAGTACAAGGTAGCTATATTTATAACACGTTGAACTGCAGGACCACTTTGCAGACAACACAAGACGAAGGAAAAATGGTTTACAGCACAGACAACAGACGCAAAATCTGTAGTCTAGGATAAAAAATGCCAGTTAACTGGATTTAACCACGACTAGTAATTGAAGGAAATAGATATTTGATAGTATTTTCTTACAAAAGTAGTACTTCCATACAAAAGGGTCTTATACCTGCACAAAAGTGGGCTAAACTTCCTACTAGTTTATAGAACAATTTGTCAGCATTTCATCTACAAAAGTCATTCTTCAGTCTGAACTTAACTATTCTACACTGAAGAAACTACAGATCTCCACCAGAAAAGTTGGCTGGCCAATTGCCTTGAGACGACATATGTTCTTTGATCATTTAACCCAAACTGATCTATTGCCTTCCCGCCAAACTACAAGAAATCTGCGTCGTTCATGCACGAGCGATTTGCATGCACCAGTCCCAGTTCAATTGGACCATCCATGCCGCCCCAACGATTTTTTCGAAACTGAAATTTGGCATCTCCTTCTTGGGATCGTAGGTCCGTGCAAACTCGAACCTGAATTCTGGCACTGAGCTGATGCTCGCCGCCGGCTCCGGCTGTCGAACAATCTAGCATGCTGAGTGTAGATGCTTGGTCGCCGCCACGGTACGACCTCTAACGGTGCGTAGGATGGAGCGTCTTTGCCGCAGACGGCGTGTTCCCAGCCTCCCCCACTACGGTAAGATAGCCCACGCCAAAGCATGGACGCAAGAGTCCTAGACCTTGGCGCTGCCCTGTTCGAGGGTGTGTACCCTCGGCGGCATGCTCTCGTGAACGATTTGATACGTACCTTGTTCCCACTGCCTAGAGCATGCCGTAATGCCGCCGTGCGATTTCTCCACATCGCTCTCTTGGCCCTCCTTGCCGCATCTGGTGCCGACGCCTCCGCCTTCGTCGCCGCAGACGATTCAGCACATTCAGGGAAATCATCCGCCTGGCAAGGCAATAGGAGACCGGCCTTGAAGTAGAGCTTCATGGCCTGCCTTAGAGGGACTAAATACCCTAGTTTCGGCGGCTGTCGTGACGGCGGTGGCGACTGCTTAGGCGGGGCCATGTTACCCTAGGTGGTGCAGCGCGGAGGAGTTGCGCAAGGTGAACTGTGGTTTGTAGGAGAAGGGGAGTGAAAGATTGACAGTAGGTTTGGACTACGGTCACGCGTGAAAATAACCATCTCCCATTTCCTTAGAGGGTAATAATTCGACACTCGTTGCATTAACCACTCATCTTTATTTCCCTTCTCAGCATAAGAGTGCGAACGTATTAAAAAGATCGCTCATGGCTATCCACCTCATCAGGCAATGTACTAGGACAGGTAGGATACCGGGTTTCATTTTAGAAATGTTGACGACTGTGCCCTTATGTTTATACGATATTATTTCTATGCCACCATGTACCGTCGATTGTAGCAACACCATCAGAAACATGGGATGACAAAGTGGCGTGTTTTGTTTTTTAAAGGGCATAAGAATTAGGGGATGCTGACGTGGCATGTTTTCTGACTAGCGGGCCCGCCTCCTCCACCTTCGACGGCGCGCATCCCAGGTTTGAGGGCTGGTGCCGCCCACCAACACATTATTGTGCAATTTTCCATGTAGAACCTGAATTCCGGTACTGAGCTGATGCCCGCCGCCGGCTCCGGCTGTTGAACACAAAGAATTCTGAAAGAAGCTACTAAAAATAAATACTCTGAATTATGAAAGTACTAAAATTAAATACATTACAATTTTGTCTGAAAGGTAATACACATACTGTTGATCGACATAATATAAATACAGTACAAATTTCTACTTCGAAAAATAGACCTGAAAATGCTAGAAAATAACCTAGGATGAATATAAGATTCATTCACCCCTATATATTTCATCGGCGGCGGCTCCCGCGTGCTGCAACACATGTTCAGAGAACTCTCTCCGTCTGCAAGGTGCTGCCAGTATCTCGTACAGAGGGTAAGGCCTCTGTGTATGTTCTAGACTTAAGCCATGCATTACCATTGTTGGTTCCTCTTCCCAGGCTTGAACCTCATGACGTATAGTCTGATATAATTCAGGTAGTATATGCAACCGGGTTTGACTGTGGGGTGTAACCTGGTGTCAATGGAGATAGACCGATTGTAATCAACAAAGAGGGCACGACTTCCAATGTCACCAACAGCCTTGAGAGAGCGGTTCTCCTTGTCCACCCGGTACAACATCGGTTCCCCTTTGGCGAAATCCCCGTTCCACACAAGAAGCAGATCACCATATGACTCCACAAGGTAAAATTTGTAAGTTCCGTGTACCTATTCAAAGACTGGGGCTGAAATTATTTTAGGCATCATGACCGTGCTCGCGCACTGCTCTAACTAGATGTTGGTCGACAAGATGTGTCCATTCTCAAGTAATGCATATACTTCCCCTCGGAATGTTGTCATGCAGTCCAGAAGCGTACCAGGAGGTGGCGAATACAATCCTTCTCCAAATGATTCATTGATTTGCCTCGTTGGGGTGCTCTCATCGGTCCATGCAATATGATCTGGATAATTAGTGCAAACGAACACCATCATCGGGGACTTTGTCATGATGACAGATTGAAGAAGATCATATGGTATGTGTGCTTGAAACTCAGTGTTAGACTTATGAGTGATTGGGTTCAGAAGCTGAATCTAGTACGGCTCCACCCTCTGAGCAAGCACGATGACGCCACGAGAAACACTGACGAAGTAGAATCTTTTGGAAGAAGAGGGCATCAGTTAGCACTAAGATGTTTACAATGGAAAATACCAATAAATGAATGTTATATATATATTGGATGTGAATGTGAACCTGCGATGGATGTCCATTATATTTGTCCGGAAGCAACGACTAGTGGCGAGGTTGAGGAAGGTGAAGTCGCAAACGTCTGGAAGTGTGTGATCTATCATGATCCAGTTGTTGAGATGGAATTCGGGCACCTTTAAAGTGTGGCGCCAATCGGTGCAGACTTCCCGACAAGAAGCATAGGTGTCGACGTACTCCTCTTTCTCTCGTAAGTAGTCGGCGACCTTGCAAAGTGGGTCGGCCAGGAGATCGGACCAGTTCCTCTTCATCCGGCTACTGGCCATGGCTTACATGCGGGAATGTTTTGATCGAGGATGAAAGAAGAACTACAACTATGAGGAGAAGAAGAAGAGGAGAACAGATGAGGGAGACGAAGCGGAACTGCCACTGCGAGGAGACAAGGAGACGAGGGAGAAGAAGGGAACTGCCACTTCAAGTTTGGATCAACGGGCTTTTTTCGGAACTAGCGCATGAACCAGCCATGCACTTCATGCAAGTTTTGATCAAACAGACTGACATGTGGGACCTGCAAAAAAATTCCGTGAAGTGCTACCGTGCATATGCGCTGACAGGTGGCATGTTTTCTGACTAGTGGGCCTGCCTCCTCCACCCTCAATGGCGTGTGTCCTAGGTTCGAGGGCTAGTGCCGCCCACCAACACATTATTGTCCAATTTTCCATGCTTTGTCGCAACTAGCTCCGCTCCGCTCCACTGCTCCTGCCGCCGCCACTCCGCTCAGTCGTGCACCGCTCTCGTCCTCCCCTTGGGCCGTCATCCTCCTGCCCTCCCCTCCCTGCCATCCCCTCACGTCCCTCCCCTCCCCTCCCTGCCCTGTCTCCTTGCCGTCGTCCACCACCCAAGCATGTCTGGAAACGAAAACCGAGAGTCGGTCATTGGGTTAGGGGCCCAACAACGCTGGTGATCCGGATCCCGCTTAGAGATGGATCCTGCGAGGCTTGAGAACACGGAGATGGGTCCTGCGTGGCTAGAGAGCACGGAATCTCCTTCAAGTCTGGAGAGCACAGAGGACAACTAAACAGGGGAAGAGGAAGCAGGGTGTAGAGCTTTAGAGGTATGGAGCCCGGAGAAGGTGTCGTGCATCCACATTGAAGGGTAAGAACTGTGATTCCTTTTCTGCATACCCCAATTAGTGTTTCTAGTCCTGTGGTGATGGCAAGGATATGTGTTGGTAACCGCAAGACGTCTGTACAGCTTATCCTTGAGCATGATGCTTTGTCAAGCGAGCATAAAAGCACTGAAATGTGTGGCGGTGCGGATGATGATGAGAAAGCATATCCAGACGTGGCTGCTGACCCTGATAGGATAGAGAGTAGGGAATATTTCGTTGATTCGAACTTTGAGCCTGACTATGTGACTGATGAGGAAGAGGAATGTGAAGATGTGGAAATGGGATGTAGATACGACGACGAAGACGAGGACATGCCAGTGATACACTTTGACAGGGACAATCCTACAATTGATGAGGGGACTGTCTTTGAGAATGTGGAGGACTGCAGATATGCAGTTGCAACCTATGCAATCAGAGTTGGGTTCGAATTTCTCATTGAAAAGAGCGACCAAAAGAGATTTAGGGTGCACTGTAGGGAAAGTAATGTGTGTAAATGGAGATTACATGCATCTCCAATGCGGGGTGGACACCCATTTCATGTTGCAATAGCTACATTTAGTTTCAGTCTTTCTCATATTTATTCTGCTGATAACTAGGTCTGAATTATTTGGATTCTTATCGAATGCAGATCAAAGTAAACACGAAGAAACACAACTGCCCTAATACTTCTTTAAGTGATAAAATTAGACCAGTGATTACCAAGTGGATTGCTGCTACTGTACTTGACTGGGTGAGGCAGGATCATAACATTGGACCTGCTGAACTCAGAGCAAAGATTAGCAAAAAGTTTAACATTCTGATTCCTTACCACAGAGTCTTTGATGAGAAGGAGATGGCTCTAGCCTTCATTCAAGGCAAGTGGAATGACAGTTTTCATATGTTGTATAGTTTCAAAGCTCAGGTAGAGAAAACATCACCTAGTAGTGTTGTTGACATCGATTACGAGGTTGTGAAAGGAAGAGAAAAGGTCTTGAGGGGGGTCAGGTATAAGCATGAAGATAAGATATGCTTCAGGAGATGTTTTGTCTTCCTAAAGGCATGCTGGAAGGGGTTCCTAGACGGCTGTAGGCCATACTTGGAAATAGGCGCAACTTCTTTAACAGGGAAGTTCAAGGGACATGTTGCTTCTACTTGTGCTTTGGACGCGCATAATTGGCTTCTACCCGTAGCTTATGCTATTCTTGAGGGTGAATCAAATGAAAGTTGGACATGGTTAATGCAGAGACTACAAGAAGTAATTGGTCACCCTGAAAGGTTGGTGATACACACCGGTGCATGCGAGGGTCTTGAGAATGCTGTTTATGTTGTGTTTCCTGGGGTTGAGCATAGGCAATGCATGCGGCACCTCGCTACTAACTTCACGAAGAAGTTCAAAGGAAAGATCTTTGAAGAGGACTTGTGGCGATCATCATACACATACACCCCAAGAACGCATGTTACTTACTTGCAGAACATGTATGTAGTGCCAAAGGTGAAAAAATACCTTGAAGAACATCACACCAAGCTATGGGCCAGAAGCAAGTTTGGTCAGTTAAGCAAGGTGGATTTTGTTTGCAATAATTTGGCAGAGAGTTTCAATGATAAGATTTCGGGCATGAAGACACTTGGAATTGTTATTTTGTTGGATGCAATAAGACAGTGCATAATGGTGAAGATAGATTTAAGGCAAAGAATTTGTGCAAGAATTTTTTTAGGCCGTAACATAGTTCCAAAGGTGGTTATGTTACTGAATGCAAGAACCAGGGCAATGAGAACGATAAAGATGAGGATGGACAGAAGTTCTAGAACATTGGTTGAGGTTTATGCAGAATACAAGCAAGGAAGTGAACGGAGGTACACTCTAGACATTGGAAACAAGACTTGTTCATGCAGGCAGTGGCAGATTACTGGTCTGCCATGTCACCATGCAATTTACTTCATCTTAAAGCTTAGAGGCAGCAGAGCTAAAATAGAGAACTATGTCGATAACTATTTCTCCGTGGACAAGTTTTCTACAACTTATGCAGAAAATGTACCACCTATGGCCAATGAAAATGATTGGGAGATTGTCGATCCAATGTTCAAACTTCAACCACCAGTTCTTAGGAGGCCACCTGGGAGGCCTAGAATGCTAAGGATCGAAGCCTCCACCAATAAAGATTCAAGGCTGGGAGCTAGGAAAAGGAAATGCAAACGTTGTGGCGGATTCGGCCATATCAAGAGGTTGTGCAAAAACCCAGTTACACATGATATTGTCCCTGTTCACACCCCGGTGGCAGAAAATGATGCTTCTCAGCCAGAACTGGAGGAAGAGCAGCGCGAAGATGAAGAACTTGAGGAAGTGCAGCAGATGGAGGGAAACGGTGATGAGCACTCAGAGGAAAACGTATGTAAGCAGCCAATTTATGAAGAAGTGGAGGTGCTGGCGAGAAAAGGGTGTGAAAAGAAACAAATGGATAAGCGGAACGGGGAGGAAAGGGCAAATAATGGAGGTGTATTAGAATATGAAGAAGTTGCAGGGGTGATTGAGGATGTTCTTGAGGATCTTTCGGCTAACTGCGGGAGAAATAATAAATCCCTGCCAATTTCATCTTTGTACGATTCTCCGGATGAAAGGTAAGCTTAAAATGGTTTTATTTGCCATTTTATCATTTTTTTATCCTCATCAACCGATGCTTAATGCAGTGTGGGCTAGCAGACTAATAAGAGGAGTAGAAAGATGCGAGCACAGTAACGGCGTATGTTGAATTATATCATTGAAACTAAACTAGTCGTGTCATCTTTATTTATATCTAGCGCGTGCAACGTGTCTGTGATGGGGTCATGTGGACCAGATTACAATTTTTTAAATATTATTACATTAATTTTTTACCTGTGTATGGACGCAGCTAATAGTTCCCATCTCCCTTGGATTCCCATCTCTGGCGCACTCCAGAATTATAGCTGTGCCATCAAGTAGCAGAGTCAGTGTATTGTCCCATCAGATGTGAACGCAATGACTTTTTTTGTTCAGAATTTGACGACTTTTGATTAGTTTAAAAGACAGAGAAACCTAAAACATGTATCTAGACATGTTTTGGGTATAGACACATGTTGTCAGATTGATGACAAGTACGCCATGTGGGGGTCCTCGAGGCGTGCGGAAGAGAGGGGTGTGAGACGTACGTTGTTCCGGGACGGTGAGCACACAAGTTTACCCAGGTTCGAATCCGCCGGCTTTGGATGGATCCTACTCCTGCTAGCAATCCAGTAATACGGCAGAGCCGGATATGGGTGACAAGGTTTCGCTTGTGCGAGTTGAGGGTCTAAAGTATTGGGTGTGCCCTAAAGGCTTTCCCTAGGACGACTTATATAGATATCCGGCCTAGGGTTTACAGGAGATATCTATCTGGCTATGTCTAAGAGTCAATTATAGAGTACATCTTGAGTTACAAGTAACATTATGGGCCTAAGTCCATAAGTCTTCTGGGCCTTCCTATAGCCGGATTGGACTCCGTCTTTCTCCCTGACTGGGCCACCCATGAAGCAAAGCTCTAACCCGAAGTGGGCCACCCTGGTCAGTGAGGAACTGTGAGGATACCCGGAAAGTATATCCCCAACAACAGCCCCCGGAGGCCTCCAACATCCAAAGTCGGATTTATCATCGTCTAGCTTGATCCTCGGCTTGCAGAATCTTGAAGGGTTCCTAAAACTTCACAACAAAAGATACGATCCGGGTCTTAAAAATAAGTCGGACCTATCAGTAGGTTACTCAGATTTTCCAGCTCGTTTTTAAACTAAGCCGGAACTTGGTCTCTAACGCCAGCTGACACAAGCATGGTCAAGTCACGTCATCTGACAAGCGTTCCGGGGAGTCACACCGGGTCCATGTTTGGTCTCTGAAGAGAGCACACATGCAATGACACTGGTGGATTCATGTGTTGTCTGTGAAGAGAACATACATGCAATGACTCTAGCTGTGGTTAATGAGAAGAACACACATGCAATGACACCGATGGATCCATAGGTGGATTGTGAAAAGAACACACATGAAATGACTCAGGTTGTTTTTAGTAAAAAGAACACACATGCGATAACACTAGTGGATCCATGTGTGGTCTCTGAAGAGAACACACATTTCAATGACACTGGTGGATCCATATGTGGTATGTGAAAAGAATAGTCATGAAATGACTCGGGTTGTTGTTAGTAAAAAGAACACACATGCAATGACACTGGTGGATCCATGTGTGGTCTCTAAAGAGAACACACATGCAATGACTATAGTAGTGGTTAATGAGAAGAACACACATGCAATGACACTGGTGGATCCATAGGTGGATTGTGAAAAGAACACACATGCAATGACTCTAGTTGTTGTTAGTAAAAAGAACACACATGCAATGACACTGGTGGATCCATGTGTGGTCTCTGAAGAGAACACGCATTTCAATGACACTGGTGGATCCATATGTGGTATGTGGAAAGAACAGTAATGAAATGACTCCAGTTGTTGTTAGTAAAAAGAACACAAATGCAATGACACTGGTGGATCCATGTGTGGTCTCTGAAGAGAACACACATGCAATGGCACTCGTGGATCCATAGGTGGATTGTGAAAAGAACACAGATGCGATGACTCTGGTTGTTTTTAGTAAAAAGAACACACATGCAATGACACTGGTGGATCCATGTATGGTCTTTGAAGAGAACACACATTTCAATGACACTATTGATCCATATGTGGTATGTGAAAAGAATAGTCATGAAATGACTCCAGTTGTTGTTAGTAAAAAGAACACACATGCAATTACACTGGTGGTTCCATGTGTGGTCTCTGAAGAGAACACACATTTCAATGACTCTAGCTGTGGTTAATGAGAAGAACACACGTTTCAATGACTCTGGTTGATCCATAGGTGGATTGTGAAAAGAACACACATGCAATGACTCTAGTTGTTGATAGTAAAAACAACACACATGTAATGACTCTGGTTGATCCAAGTGTGGTCTCTAAAGAGAACACACATTTGAATGACACTGGTGGATCCATATGTGGTATGTGAAAAGAATAGTCATGAAATGACTCCAATTTTTGTTAGTAAAAAGAACACACATGCAATGACACTGGTGGATCCATGTGTGCTCTCTGAAGATAACACACATGCAATGACTCTAGCTGTGCTTAATGAGAAGAACACACATGCAATGACACTGGTGGATCCATAGGTGGAGTGTGAAAAGAAAACACATGCTATGACTCTGGTTGTTGTTAGTAAAACGAACACACATGCAATGACACTGGTGGATCCATGTGTGGTCTCTGAAGAGAACACACATTTCAATGACTCTGGTGGATCCATATGTGGTATGTGAAAAGAATAGTCATGAAATGACTCCATTTATTGTTAGTAAAAAGAACACACATGCAATGACACTGGTGGATCCATGTGTGGTCTCTAAAGAGAACACAGATGCAATGACTCTAGCTGTGGTTAATGAGAAGAACATTCATGCAATGACATTGGTGGATCCATGTGTGGTCTTTGAAGAGAACACACATTTCAAAGACTCTGGTTGTTGTTAGTAAAAAGAACACACATGCAATGACACTGTTGGATCCATGTGTGGTCTCTGAAGAGAACACACATTTCAATGACACTGGTGGATCCATATGTGGTATGTCAAAAGAACAGTCATGAAATGACTCCAGTTGTGGTTAGTAAAAATAGCACACATACAATTACACTGGTGGATCCATGCGTGGTCTCTGAAGATAACATACATGCAATGACACTGGTGGATTCATAGGTGGATTGTGAAAAGAACACACATGCAATGACTCTATTTGTTGTTAGTAAAAAGAACACACATGCAATGACACTGGTGGGTCCATGTTGGTCTCGTAAGAGAACACACATTTCAATGACACAGGTGGATCCATATGTGGTATGTGAAAAGAATAGTCATGAAATGACTCTAGTTGTTGTTAGTAAAAAGAACACACACGCAATGACACTGGTGGTTCCATGTGTGGTATCTGAAGAGAACACAGATGCAATGACTCTAGTAGTGGTTAATGAGAAAAACACACATGCAATGACACCGGTGGATCCATAGGTGGATTGTGCCAAGAACACACATGCAATGACTCCAGTTGTTGTTAGTAAAAAGAACACACATGCAATGACTCCAGTTGTTGTTAGTAAAAAGAACACACATGCAATGACACTGGTGGATCATGTGTGGTCTCTGGAGAGAACACACATTTCAATGACACTGGTGGATCCATATGTGGTATGTGAAAAGAATAGTCATGAAATGACTCTAGTTGTTTTTAGTAAAAAGAAAAAACATGCAATGACACTGGTGGATCCATGTGCGGTCTCTGAAGAGAACACACATGCAATGACTCTAGCTATGGTTAATGAGAAGAACACACATGCAATGACACTGGTGGATCCATGTGTGGTATTTGAAGTTAACACACATGCAATGACTCTGATTGTTGTTAGTAAAAAGAACACACATGCAATGACACTAGTGGATCCATGTGTGGTATCTGAAGAGAACACACATTTCAATGACACTGGTGGATCCATATGTGGTATGTGAAAAGAATAGTCATGAACTGACTCCAGCTGTTGTTAGTAAAAAGAACACACATGCAATGAAACTGGTGGATCCATGTGCGGTCTCTAAAGAGAACACACATGCAATGACTCTAGCTGTGGTTAATGAGAAGAACACACATGCAATGACACTGGTGGATCCATGTGTGGTCTTTGAAGAGAACACACATTTCAATGACTCTGGTTGTTGTTAGTAAAAAGAACACACATGCAATGACACTGGTGGATCCATGTGTGGTCTCTGAAGAGAAAACACATTTCAATGACACTGGTGGATCCATATGTGGTATGTGAAAAGAACAGTCATGAAATGACTCTAGTTTTGGTTTGTATAAAGAGCACAGATGCAATTACACTGGTGGATCCATGTTTGGTCTCTGAAGAGAACACACATGCAATGACACTGGTGGATCCATAGGTGGATTGTGAAAAGAACACACATGCAATGACTCTAGTTGTTGTTAGAAAAAGAACACACATGTAATGACACTGGTGGATCCATGCCTGGGCTGTGAAGAGAACACACATTTCAATGACACTAGTTGATCCATATATGGTATTTGAAAATAATAGTCATGAAAATGAGTCCAGTTGTTGTTACTAAAATGAACACACATGCAATGACACTGGTGGATCCATGTGTGGTCTTTGAAGAGAATACACATACAATGACTCTAGTTGTTATTAATGAGAAGAACACACATGCAATGACACTGGTGGATCCATAGGCGAATTGTGAAAAGAACACACATGCAATGACTCCAGTTGTTGTTTGTAAAAATAACACACATGCAATGACACTGGTGGATCCATGTGTGGTCTCTGAAGAGAACACACATGCAATGACTCTAGTTGTGTTTAATGAGAATAACACACATGCAATGACAATGGTGGATCCATAGGTGGATTGTGAAAAGAACACACATGCAATGACTCTGATTGTTGTTAGTAAAAAGAACACACATGCAATGACACTAGTGGATCCATGTGTGGTCTCTGAAGAGAACTCACATTTCAATGACACTGGTGGATCCATATGTGGTATGTGAAATGAATAGTCATGAAATGACTCTAGTTGTTGTTAGTAAAACGAACACACGTGCAATGACATTGGTGGATCCATGTGCGGTCTCTGAAGAAAACACACATGCAATGACTCTAGCTGTGGTTAATGAGAAGAACACACATGCAATGACACTGGTGGATCCATGTGTGGTCTTTGAGAGAACACACATTTCAATGACTCTGGTTGTTGTTAGTAAAAAGAAGACACATGCAGTGACACTGGTGGATCCATGTGTGTTCTCTGAAGAGAACACACATTTCAATGACACTGGTGGATCCTTATGTGGTATGTGAAAAGAACAGTCATGAAATGACTCTAGTTGTGGTTAGTAAAAAGAGCACACATCCAATTACACTAGTGGATCCAT
Source organism: Avena sativa (assembly GCA_916181665.1). Taxonomy (NCBI): domain Eukaryota; kingdom Viridiplantae; phylum Streptophyta; class Magnoliopsida; order Poales; family Poaceae; genus Avena; species Avena sativa. Next base: position 192,084,633 of record OV702287.1, read on the forward strand.
GTTTGGTCTTTGGGAGAACACACATGCAATGACACTGGTGGATCCATAGGTGGATTGTAAAAATAACACACATGCAATGACTCTAGTTGTTGTTAGTAAAAAGAACACACATGCAATGACACTGGTGGATCCATATGTGGTCTCTGAAGAGAACACACATTTCAATGACACCGGTGGATCCATATATGCTATGTGAAAATAATAGTCATAAAATTACTCCAGTTGTTGTTAGTAAAAAGAACACGCATGCAATGATACTGGTGGATCCATGTGTGGTCTTTGAAGAGAACACACATGCAATGACTCTAGCTGTGGTTAATGAGAAGAACACACATGCAATGACACTGGTGGATCCATAGGTGGATTGTGAAAATAATACACATGCAATGACTCGAGTTGTTGTTAGCAAAAAGAACACACATGTAATGACACTGGTGGATCCATGTGTGGTCTCTGAAGAGAACACACATGCAATGACTCTAGCTGTGGTTAATGAGAAGAACACACATACAATGACACTTGTGGATCCATAGGTGGATTGTGAAAAGAACACACATGCAATGACTCTAGTTGTTATTAGTAAAAAGAACACACATGCAATGACGCTGGTGGATCCATGTGTGGTCTCTAAAGAGAACACAAATGCAATAACTCTAGCTATGGTTAATGAGAAGAACACACATGCAATGACACTGCTAGATCCATATGTGGATTGTTAAAAGAACACACATGCAATGACTCTAGTTGTTGTTAGTAAATAGAACACACATGCAATGACACTGGTAGATCCATGTGTGGTCTCTGAAGAGAACACACATTGCAATGACACTGGTGGTTCCATATGTGGTATGTGAAAAGAATAGTCATGAAATGACTCTAGTTGTTGTTAGTAAAAAGATCACACATGCAATGACAGTGGTGGATCCATGTGCGGTCTCTGAAGAGAACACACATGCTATGACTCTAGCAGTGGTTAATGAGAAGAACACACATGCAATGACACTGGTGGATCCATGTGTGGTATTTGAAGGAAACACGCATTTCAATGACTCTGGTTGTTGTTAGTAAAAAGAACACACATGCAATGACACTGCTGGATCCATGTGTGGTCTCTGAAGAGAACACACATTTCAATGACACTGGTGGATCCATATGTGGTATGTCAAAACAACAGTCATGAAATGACTCCAGTTGTGGATAGTAAAAAGGGCACACATGCAATTACACTGGTGGATCCATGTGTGGTCTCTGAAGATAACATACATGCAATGACACTAGTGGATTCATAGGTGGATTGTGAAAAGAACACACATGCAATGACTCAATTTGTTGTTAGTAAAAAGAACACACATGCAATGACACTGGTGGGTCCATGTTGGTCTCGTAAGAGAACACACATTTCAATGAGACTGGTGGATCCATATGTGGTATGTGAAAAGAATAGTCATGAAATGACTCCAGTTGTTGTTAGTAAAAAGAACACGCATGCAATGACACTGGTGGTTCCATGTGTGGTATCTGAAGAGAACACAGATGCAATGACTCTAGTAGTGGTTAATGAGAAGAACACACATGCAATGACACTGGTGGATCCATAGGTGGATTGTTAAAATAACACACATGCAATGACTCTAGTTGTTGTTAGTAAAAAGAACACGCATGCAATGACTCCAGTTGTTGTTAGTAAAAAGAACACACATGCAATGACACTGGTGGATCAGGTGTGGTCTCTTGAGAGAACACACATTTCGATGACACTGGTGGACCCATATGTGGTATGTGAAAATAATAGTCATGAAATGACTCTAGTTGTTTTTAGTAAAAAGAACACACATGTAATGACACTGGTGGATCCATGTGCGGTCTCTGAAGAGAACACACATGCAATGACTCTAGCTGTGGTTAATGAGAAGAACACACATGCAATGACACTGGTGGATCCATGTGTGGTATTTGAAGTTAACACACATTTCAATGACTCTGGTTGTTGTTAGTAAAAAGAACACACATGCAATGACACTGGTGGATCCATGTGTGGTCCCTGAAGAGAACACACATTTCAATGACACTTGTGGATCCATATGTGGTATGTGAAAAGAACAGTCATGAAATGACTCCACTTGTGGTTAGTAAAAAGAGCACACATGCAATTACACTACTAGATCCATGTTTGGTCTCTGAAGAGAACACACATGCAATGACATTGGTGGATCCATAGGTGGATTGTGAAAAGAACACACATGAAATGACTCTAGTTGTTGTTAGTAAAAAGAACACACATGCAATGACACTGGTGGATCCATGTGTGGTCTCTGAAGAGAACACACATTTCAATGACACTGCTGGATCCATATATGGTATGTGAAAATAATAGTCATGAAATGACTCAAGTTGTTGTTAGTAAAAAGAATACACATGCAATGACACTGGTGGATCCATGTGTGGTCTCTAAAGAGAACACACATACAATGACTCTAGCTGTGGTTAATGAGAAGAACACACATGCAATGACACTGGTGGATCCATAGGTGGATTGTGAAAAGAACACACATGCAATGACTCCAGTTGATGTTAGTAAAAAGAACACACATGCAATAACACTGGTGGATCCATGTGTGGTCTTTGAAGAGAACACACATGCAATGACTCTAGCTGTGGTTAATGAGAAGAACACGCATGCAATCACACTGGTGGATCCATAGGTGGATTGTGAAAAGAACACAGATGCAATGACTCCCGTTGTTGTTAGTAAAAAGAACACAGATGCAATTACACTAGTGGATCCATGTGTGGTCTCTGAAGAGAACACACATTTCAATGACACTGGTGGATCCCTATGTGGTATGTGAAAAGAATAGTCATGAAATGACTCCAGTTGTTGTTAGTAAAAAGAACACACATGCAATGACACTGGTGGATCCATGTGCAGTCTCTAAAGAGAACACACATGCAATGACTCTAGCTGTGGTTAATGAGAAGAACACACATGCAATGACACTGGTGGATCCATGTGTGGTCTTTGAAGAGAACACACATTTCAATGACTCTGGTTGTTGTTAGTAAAAAGAACACACATGCAATGACACTGGTGGATCCATGTGTAGTCTCTTAAGAGAAAACGCATTTCAATGACACTGGTGGATCCATATGTGGTATGTGAAAAGAACAGTCATGAAATGACTCTAGTTTTGGTTTGTATAAAGAGCACACATGCAATTACACTGGTGGATCCATGTTTGGTCTCTGAAGAGAACACACATGCAATGACTCTAGTTGTGTTTAATGAGAAGAACACACATGCAATGACAATGGTGGATCCATAGGTGGATTGTGAAAAGAACACACATGCAATGACTCTGATTGTTGTTAGTAAAAAGAACACACATGCAATGACACTAGTGGATCCATGTGTGGTCTCTGAAGGGAACTCACATTTCAATGACACTGGTGGATCCATATGTGGTATGTGAAAAGAATAGTCATGAAATGACTCTAGTTGTTGTTAGTAAAAAGATCACACATGCAATGACACTGGTGGATCCATGTGCGGTCTCTGAAGAGAACACACATGCAATGACTCTAGCAGTGGTTAATGAGAAGAACACACATGCAATGACACTGGTGGATCCATGTGTGGTATTTGAAGGAAACACACATTTCAATGACTCTGGTTGTTGTTAGTAAAAAGAACACACATGCAATGACACTGCTGGATCCATGTGTGGTCTCTGAAGAGAACACACATTTCAATGACACTGGTGGATCCATATGTGGTATGTGAAAAGAACAGTCATGAAATGACTCTAGTTGTGGTTAGTAAAAAGAGCACACATCCAATTACACTAGTGGATCCATGTTTGGTCTTTGGAGAGAACACACATGCAATGACACTGGTAGATCCATAGGTGGATTGTAAAAATAACACACATGCAATGACTCTAGTTGTTGTTAGTAAAAAGAACACACATGCAATGACTCTAGCTGTGGTTAATGAGAAGAACACACATGCAATGACACTGGTGGATCCATAGGTGGATTGTGAAAAGAACACACATGCAATGACTCCAGTTGATGTTAGTAAAAAGAACACACATGCAATAACACTGGTGGATCCATGTGTGGTCTTTGAAGAGAACACACATGCAATGACTCTAGCTGTGGTTAATGAGAAGAACACGCATGCAATCACACTGGTGGATCCATAGGTGGATTGTGAAAAGAACACAGATGCAATGACTCCCGTTGTTGTTAGTAAAAAGAACACAGATGCAATTACACTAGTGGATCCATGTGTGGTCTCTGAAGAGAACACACATTTCAATGACACTGGTGGATCCCTATGTGGTATGTGAAAAGAATAGTCATGAAATGACTCCAGTTGTTGTTAGTAAAAAGAACACACATGCAATGACACTGGTGGTTCCATGTGTGGTATCTGAAGAGAACACAGATGCAATGACTCTAGTAGTGGTTAATGAGAAGAACACACATGCAATGACACTGGTGGATCCATAGGTGGATTGTTAAAATAACACACATGCAATGACTCTAGTTGTTGTTAGTAAAAAGAACACGCATGCAATGACTCCAGTTGTTGTTAGTAAAAAGAACACACATGCAATGACACTGGTGGATCAGGTGTGGTCTCTTGAGAGAACACACATTTCGATGACACTGGTGGATCCATATGTGGTATGTGAAAATAATAGTCATGAAATGACTCTAGTTGTTTTTAGTAAAAAGAACACACATGCAATGACACTGGTGGATCCATGTGCGGTCTCTGAAGAGAACACACATGCAATGACTCTAGCTGTGGTTAATGAGAAGAACACACATGCAATGACACTGGTGGATCCATGTGTGGTATTTGAAGTTAACACACATTTCAATGACTCTGGTTGTTGTTAGTAAAAAGAACACACATGCAATGACACTGGTGGATCCATGTGTGGTCCCTGAAGAGAACACACATTTCAATGACACTTGTGGATCCATATGTGGTATGTGAAAAGAACAGTCATGAAATGACTCCACTTGTGGTTAGTAAAAAGAGCACACATGCAATTACACTACTAGATCCATGTTTGGTCTCTGAAGAGAACACACATGCAATGACATTGGTGGATCCATAGGTGGATTGTGAAAAGAACACACATGAAATGACTCTAGTTGTTGTTAGTAAAAAGAACACACATGCAATGACACTGGTGGATCCATGTGTGGTCTCTGAAGAGAACACACATTTCAATGACACTGCTGGATCCATATATGGTATGTGAAAATAATAGTCATGAAATGACTCAAGTTGTTGTTAGTAAAAAGAATACACATGCAATGACACTGGTGGATCCATGTGTGGTCTCTAAAGAGAACACACATACAATGACTCTAGCTATGGTTAATGAGAAGAACACACATGCAATGACACTGGTGGATCCATAGGTGGATTGTGAAAAGAACACACATGCAATGACTCCAGTTGATGTTAGTAAAAAGAACACACATGCAATAACACTGGTGGATCCATGTGTGGTCTTTGAAGAGAACATACATGCAATGACTCTAGCTGTGGTTAATGAGAAGAACACGCACGCAATCACACTGGTGGATCCATATGTGGATTGTGAAAAGAACACACATGCAATGACTCCCGTTGTTGTTAGTAAAAAGAACACAGATGCAATTACACTAGTGGATCCATGTGTGGTCTCTGAAGAGAACACACATTTCAATGACACTGGTGGATCCCTATGTGGTATGTGAAAAGAATAGTCATGAAATGACTCCAGTTGTTGTTAGTAAAAAGAACACACATGCAATGACACTGGTGGATCCATGTGCAGTCTCTAAAGAGAACACACATGCAATGACTCTAGCTGTGGTTAATGAGAAGAACACACATGCAATGACACTGGTGGATCCATGTGTGGTCTTTGAAGAGAACACACATTTCAATGACTCTGGTTGTTGTTAGTAAAAAGAACACACATGCCATGACACTGGTGGATCCATGTGTAGTCTCTTAAGAGAAAACGCATTTCAATGACACTGGTGGATCCATATGTGGTATGTGAAAAGAACAGTCATGAAATGACTCTAGTTTTGGTTTGTATAAAGAGCACACATGCAATTACACTGGTGGATCCATGTTTGGTCTCTGAAGAGAACACACATGCAATGACTCTAGTTGTGTTTAATGAGAAGAACACACATGCAATGACAATGGTGGATCCATAGGTGGATTGTGAAAAGAACACACATGCAATGACTCTGATTGTTGTTAGTAAAAAGAACACACATGCAATGACACTAGTGGATCCATGTGTGGTCTCTGAAGGGAACTCACATTTCAATGACACTGGTGGATCCATATGTGGTATGTGAAAAGAATAGTCATGAAATGACTCTAGTTGTTGTTAGTAAAAAGATCACACATGCAATGACACTGGTGGATCCATGTGCGGTCTCTGAAGAGAACACACATGCAATGACTCTAGCAGTGGTTAATGAGAAGAACACACATGCAATGACACTGGTGGATCCATGTGTGGTATTTGAAGGAAACACACATTTCAATGACTCTGGTTGTTGTTAGTAAAAAGAACACACATGCAATGACACTGCTGGATCCATGTGTGGTCTCTGAAGAGAACACACATTTCAATGACACTGGTGGATCCATATGTGGTATGTGAAAAGAACAGTCATGAAATGACTCTAGTTGTGGTTAGTAAAAAGAGCACACATCCAATTACACTAGTGGATCCATGTTTGGTCTTTGGAGAGAACACACATGTAATGACACTGGTGGATCCATAGGTGGATTGTAAAAATAACACACATGCAATGACTCTAGTTGTTGTTAGTAAAAAGAACACACATGCAATGACACTAGTGGATCCATATGTGGTCTCTGAAGAGAACACACATTTCAATGACACCGGTGGATCCATATATGCTATGTGAAAATAATAGTCATAAAATTACTCCAGTTGTTGTTAGTAAAAAGAACACGCATGCAATGACACTGGTGGATCCATGTGTGGTCTTTGAAGAGAACACACATGCAATTACTCTAGCTGTGGTTAATGAGAAGAACACACATGCAATGACACTGGTGGATCCATAGGTGGATTGTGAAAAGAATACACATGCAATGACTCTAGTTGTTGTTAGCAAAAAGAACACACATGTAATGACACTGGTGGATCCATGTGTGGTCTCTGAAGAGAACACACATGCAATGACTCTAGCTGTGGTTAATGAGAAGAACACACATACAATGACACTAGTGGATCCATAGGTGGATTTTGAAAAGAACAGACATGCAATGACTCTAGTTGTTATTAATAAAAAGAACACACATGCAATGACGCTGGTGGATCCATGTGTGGTCTCTAAAGAGAACACAAATGCAATAACTCAAGCTATGGTTAATGAGAAGAACACACATGCAATGACACTGCTAGATCCATATGTGGATTGTTAAAAGAACACACATGCAATGACTCTAGTTGTTGTTAGTAAATAGAACACACATGCAATGACACTGGTAGATCCATGTGTGGTCTCTGAAGAGAACACACATTGCAATGACACTGGTGGTTCCATATGTGGTATGTGAAAAGAATAGTCATGAAATGACTCTAGTTGTTGTTAGTAAAAAGATCACACATGCAATGACACTGGTGGATCCATGTGTGGTCTCTGAAGAGAACACACATGCAATGACTCTAGTAGTGGTTAATGAGAAGAACACACATGCAATGACACTGGTGGATCCATATGTGGTATGTGAAAAGAATAGTCATGAAATGACTCTAGTTGTTGTTAGTAAAAAGATCACACATGCAATGACACTGGTGGATCCATGTGCGGTCTCTGAAGAGAACACACATGCAATGACTCTAGCAGTGGTTAATGAGAAGAACACACATGCAATGACACTGGTGGATCCATGTGTGGTATTTGAAGGAAACACACATTTCAATGACTCTGGTTGTTGTTAGTAAAAAGAACACACATGCAATGACACTGCTGGATCCATGTGTGGTCTCTGAAGAGAACACACATTTCAATGACACTGGTGGATCCATATGTGGTATGTGAAAAGAACAGTCATGAAATGACTCTAGTTGTGGTTAGTAAAAAGAGCACACATCCAATTACACTAGTGGATCCATGTTTGGTCTTTGGAGAGAACACACATGCAATGACACTGGTGGATCCATAGGTGGATTGTAAAAATAACACACATGCAATGACTCTAGTTGTTGTTAGTAAAAAGAACACACATGCAATGACACTAGTGGATCCATATGTGGTCTCTGAAGAGAACACACATTTCAATGACACCGGTGGATCCATATATGCTATGTGAAAATAATAGTCATAAAATTACTCCAGTTGTTGTTAGTAAAAAGAACACGCATGCAATGACACTGGTGGATCCATGTGTGGTCTTTGAAGAGAACACACATGCAATGACTCTAGCTGTGGTTAATGAGAAGAACACACATGCAATGACACTGGTGGATCCATAGGTGGATTGTGAAAAGAATACACATGCAATGACTCTAGTTGTTGTTAGCAAAAAGAACACACATGTAATGACACTGGTGGATCCATGTGTGGTCTCTGAAGAGAACACACATGCAATGACTCTAGCTGTGGTTAATGAGAAGAACACACATACAATGACACTAGTGGATCCATAGGTGGATTTTGAAAAGAACAGACATGCAATGACTCTAGTTGTTATTAATAAAAAGAACACACATGCAATGACGCTGGTGGATCCATGTGTGGTCTCTAAAGAGAACACAAATGCAATAACTCAAGCTATGGTTAATGAGAAGAACACACATGCAATGACACTGCTAGATCCATATGTGGATTGTTAAAAGAACACACATGCAATGACTCTAGTTGTTGTTAGTAAATAGAACACACATGCAATGACACTGGTAGATCCATGTGTGGTCTCTGAAGAGAACACACATTGCAATGACACTGGTGGTTCCATATGTGGTATGTGAAAAGAATAGTCATGAAATGACTCTAGTTGTTGTTAGTAAAAAGATCACACATGCAATGACACTGGTGGATCCATGTGTGGTCTCTGAAGAGAACACACATGCAATGACTCTAGTAGTGGTTAATGAGAAGAACACACATGCAATGACACTGGTGGATCCATGTGTGGTATTTGAAGGAAACACACATTTCAATGACTCTGGTTGTTGTTAGTAAAAAGAACACACATGCAATGACACTGCTGGATCCATGTGTGGTCTCTGAAGAGAACACACATTTCAATGACACTGGTGGATCCATATGTGGTATGTCAAAAGAACAGTCATGAAATGACTCCAGTTGTGGATAGTAAAAAGGGCACACATGCAATTACACTGGTGGATCCATGTGTGGTCTCTGAAGATAACATACATGCAATGACACTGGTGGATTCATACGTGGATTGTGAAAAGAACACACATGCAATGACTCTATTTGTTGTTAGTAAAAAGAACACACATGCAATGACACTGGTGGGTCCATGTTGGTCTCGTAAGAGAACACACATTTCAATGAGACTGGTGGATCCATATGTTGTATGTGAAAAGAATAGTCATGAAATGACTCCAGTTGTTGTTAGTAAAAAGAACACACATGCAATGACACTGGTGGTTCCATGTGTGGTATCTGAAGAGAACACAGATGCAATGACTCTAGTAGTGGTTAATGAGAAGAACACACATGCAATGACACTGGTGGATCCATAGGTGGATTGTGAAAATAACACACATGCAATGACTCTAGTTGTTGTTAGTAAAAAGAACACGCATGCAATGACTCCAGTTGTTGTTAGTAAAAAGAACACACATGCAACGACACTGGTGGATCAGGTGTGGTCTCTGGAGAGAACACACATTTCGATGACACTGGTGGATCCATATGTGGTATGTGAAAATAATAGTCATGAAATGACTCTAGTTGTTTTTAGTAAAAAGAACACACATGCAATGACACTGGTGGATCCATGTGCGGTCTCTGAGGAGAACACACATGCAATGACTCTAGCTGTGGTTAATGAGAAGAACACACATGCAATGACACTGGTGGATCCATGTGTGGTATTTGAAGTTAACACACATTTCAATGACTCTGGTTGTTGTTAGTAAAAAGAACACACATGCAATGACACTGGTGGATCCATGTGTGGTCCCTGAAGAGAACACACATTTCAATGACACTGGTGGATCCATATGTGGTATGTGAAAAGAACAGTCATGAAATGACTCCACTTGTGGTTAGTAAAAAGAGCACACATGCAATTACACTACTAGATCCATGTTTGGTCTCTGAAGAGAACACACATGCAATGACATTGGTGGATCCATAGGTGGATTGTGAAAAGAACACACATGAAATGACTCTAGTTGTTGTTAGTAAAAAGAACACACATGCAATGACACTGGTGGATCCATGTGTGGTCTCTGAAGAGAACACACATTTCAATGACACTGCTGGATCCATATATGGTATGTGAAAATAATAGTCATGAAATGACTCAAGTTGTTGTTAGTAAAAAGAATACACATGCAATGACACTGGTGGATCCATGTGTGGTCTCTAAAGAGAACACACATACAATGACTCTAGCTGTGGTTAATGAGAAGAACACACATGCAATGACACTGGTGGATCCATAGGTGGATTGTGAAAAGAACACACATGCAATGACTCCAGTTGATGTTAGTAAAAAGAACACACATGCAATGACACTGGTGGATCCATGTGTGGTCTTTGAAGAGAACACACATGCAATGACTCTAGCTGTGGTTAATGAGAAGAACACGCATGCAATCACACTGGTGGATCCATAGGTGGATTGTGAAAAGAACACACATGCAATGACTCTGGTTGTTGTTAGTAAAAAGAACACAGATGCAATTACACTAGTGGATCCATGTGTGGTCTCTGAAGAGAACACACATTTCAATGACACTGGTGGATCCCTATGTGGTATGTGAAAAGAATAGTCATGAAATGACTCCAGTTGTTGTTAGTAAAACGAACACACATGCAATGACACTGGTGGATCCATGTGCGGTCTCTAAAGAGAACACACATGCAATGACTCTAGCTGTGGTTAATGAGAAGAACACACATGCAATGACACTGGTGGATCCATGTGTGGTCTTTGAAGAGAACACACATTTCAATGACTCTGGTTGTTGTTAGTAAAAAGAACACACATGCAATGACACTGGTGGATCCATGTGTAGTCTCTTAAGAGAAAACACATTTCAATGACACTGGTGGATCCATATGTGGTATGTGAAAAGAACAGTCATGAAATGACTCTAGTTTTGGTTTGTATAAAGAGCACACATGCAATTACACTGGTGGATCCATGTTTGGTTTCTGAAGAGAACACACATGCAATGACACTGGTGGATCCATAGGTGGATTGTGAAAAGAACACACATGCAATGACTCTAGTTGTTGTTAGAAAAAGAACACGCATGTAATGACACTGGTGGATCCATGTGTGGGCTCTGAAGAGAACACACATTTCAATGACACTAGTGGATCCATATATGGTATTTGAAAATAATAGTCATGAAAACGACTCCAGTTGTTGTTACTAAAAAGAACACACATGCAATGACACTGGTGGATCCATGTGTGGTCTTTGAAGAGAATACACATACAATGACTCTAGTTGTGATTAATGAGAAGAACACACATGCAATGACACTAGTGGATCCATAGGCGGATTGTGAAAAGAACACACATGCAATGACTCCAGTTGTTGTTAGTAAAAATAACACATATGCAATGACACTAGTGGATCCATGTTTGGTCTCTGAAGAGAACACACATGCAATGACTCTAGCTGTGTTTAATGAGAAGAACACACATGCAATGACAATGGTGGATCCATAGGTGGATTGTGAAAAGAACACACATGCAATGACTGTGATTGTTGTTTGTAAAAAGAACACACATGCAATGACACTGGTGGATCCATGTGTGGTCTCTAAAGAGAACACATATTTCAATGACACTGGTGGATCCATATGTGGTATGTGAAAAGAATAGTCATGAAATGACTCTAGTTGTTGTTAGTAAAAAGATCACACATGCAATGACACTGGTGGATCCATGTGCGGTCTCTGAAGAGAACACACATGCAATGACTCGAGCTGTGGTTAATGAGAAGAACACACATGCAATGACACTGGTGGATCCATGTGTGGTATTTGAAGGTAACACACATTTTAATGACTCTGGTTGTTGTTAGTAAAAAGAACACACATGCAATGACACTAGTGGATCCATGTGTGGTCTCTGAAGAGAACACACATTTCAATGACACTGGTGGATCCATATGTGGTATGTGAAAAGAACAGTCATGAAATGACTCCACTTGTGGTTACTAAAAGGTGCACACTTGCAATTACACTGCTGGATCCATATTTGGTCTTTGAAGAGAACACACATGCAATGACACTGGTGGATCCATAGGTGGATTGTGAAAAGAACACACATGAAATGACTCTAGTTGTTGTTAGTAAAGAGAACACACATGCAATGACACTAGTGGATCCATGTGTGGTCTCTGAAGAGAACACACATTTCAATGACACTGCTGGATCCATATATGGTATGTGAAAATAATAGTCAGGAAATGACTCAAGTTGTTGTTAGTAAAAAGAATACACATGCAATGACACTGGTGGATCCATGTGTGGTCTCTAAAGAGAACACACATACAATGACTCTAGCTGTGGTTAATGAGAAGAACACACATGCAATGACACTAGTGGATCCATAGGTGGATTGTTAAAAGAACACACATGCAATGACTCCAGTTGATGTTAGTAAAAAAACACACATGCAATGACACTAGTGGATCCACGTGTGGTCTCTGAAGAGAACACACATTTCAATGACACTGCTGGATCCATATATGGTATGTGAAAATAATAGTCATGAAATGACTCAAGTTGTTGTTAGTAAAAATAATACACATGCAATGACACTGGTGGATCCATGTGTGGTCTCTGAAGAGAACACACATACAATGACTCTAGCTGTGGTTAATGAGAAGAACACACATGCAATGACACTGGTGGATCCATAGGTGGATTGTGAAAAGAACACACATGCAATGACTCCAGTTGATGTTAGTAAAAAGAACACACATGCAATGACACTGGTGGATCCATGTGTGGTCTTTGAAGAGAACACACATGCAATGACTCTAGCTGTGGTTAATGAGAAGAACACACATGCAATGACACTGGTGGATCCTTGTGTGGTCTTTGAAGAGAACACACATTTCAATGACTCTGGTTGTTGTTAGTAAAAAGAACACACATGCAATGACACTGATGGATCCATGTGTGGTCTCTGAAGAGAAAACACATTTCAATGACACTGGTGGATCCATATGTGGTATGTGAAAAGAACAGTCATGAAATGACTCTAGTTTTGGTTAGTATAAAGAGCACACATGCAATTACACTGGTGGATCCATGTTTGGTCTCTGAAGAGAACACACATGCAATGACACTGGTGGATCCATAGGTGGATTGTGAAAAGAACACACATGCAATGACTCTAGTTATTGTTTGAAAAAAGAACACACATGTAATGACACTGGTGGATCCATGTGTGGTCTCTGAAGAGAACACACATTTCAATGACACTAGTGGATCCATATCTGGTATGTGAAAAGAACAGTCATGAAATTACTCTAGTTGTTGTTAGTAAAAAGAACACACATGCAATGACACTGGTGGATCCATGTGTGGTTTTTGAAGAGAACACTCATGCAATGACTCTAGCTGTGGTTAATGAGAAGAACACACATGAAATGACACTGGTGGATCCATAGGTGGATTGTGAAAAGAACACACATGCAATGACTCCAGTTGTTGTTAGTAAAAAGAACACACATGTAATGACACTGGTAGATCCATGTGTGGTCTCTGAAGAGAACACACATGCAATGACTCTAGCTGTGGTTAATGACAAGAACACACATGCCATGAAACTAGTGGATCCATAGGTGGATTGTGAAAAGAACACACATGCAATGACTCTGGTTGTTGTTAGTAAAAATAACACACATGCAATGACACTGGTGGATCCATGTGTGGTCTCTAAAGAGAACACACATTTCAATGACTCTGGTTGTTGTTAGTAAAAAGAAGACACATGCAGTGACACTGGTGGATCCATGTGTGTTCTCTGAAGAGAACACACATTTCAATGACACTGGTGGATCCTTATGTGGTATGTGAAAAGAACAGTCATGAAATGACTCTAGTTGTGGTTAGTAAAAAGAGCACACATCCAATTACACTAGTGGATCCATGTTTGGTCTTTGGGAGAACACACATGCAATGACACTGGTGGATCCATAGGTGGATTGTAAAAATAACACACATGCAATGACTCTAGTTGTTGTTAGTAAAAAGAACACACATGCAATGACACTGGTGGATCCATATGTGGTCTCTGAATAGAACACACATTTCAATGACACCGGTGGATCCATATATGCTATGTGAAAATAATAGTCATAAAATTACTCCAGTTGTTGTTAGTAAAAAGAACACGCATGCAATGATACTGGTGGATCCATGTGTGGTCTTTGAAGAGAACACACATGCAATGACTCTAGCTGTGGTTAATGAGAAGAACACACATGCAATGACACTGGTGGATCCATAGGTGGATTGTGAAAATAATACACATGCAATGACTCGAGTTGTTGTTAGCAAAAAGAACACACATGTAATGACACTGGTGGATCCATGTGTGGTCTCTGAAGAGAACACACATGCAATGACTCTAGCTGTGGTTAATGAGAAGAACACACATACAATGACACTAGTGGATCCATAGGTGGATTGTGAAAAGAACACACATGCAATGACTCTAGTTGTTATTAGTAAAAAGAACACACATGCAATGACGCTGGTGGATCCATGTGTGGTCTCTAAAGAGAACACAAATGCAATAACTCTAGCTATGGTTAATGAGAAGAACACACATGCAATGACACTGCTAGATCCATATGTGGATTGTTAAAAGAACACACATGCAATGACTCTAGTTGTTGTTAGTAAATAGAACACACATGCAATGACACTGGTAGATCCATGTGTGGTCTCTGAAGAGAACACACATTGCAATGACACTGGTGGTTCCATATGTGGTATGTGAAAAGAATAGTCATGAAATGACTCTAGTTGTTGTTAGTAAAAAGATCACACATGCAATGACAGTGGTGGATCCATGTGCGGTCTCTGAAGAGAACACACATGCTATGACTCTAGCAGTGGTTAATGAGAAGAACACACATGCAATGACACTGGTGGATCCATGTGTGGTATTTGAAGGAAACACGCATTTCAATGACTCTGGTTGTTGTTAGTAAAAAGAACACACATGCAATGACACTGCTGGATCCATGTGTGGTCTCTGAAGAGAACACACATTTCAATGACACTGGTGGATCCATATGTGGTATGTCAAAACAACAGTCATGAAATGACTCCAGTTGTGGATAGTAAAAAGGGCACACATGCAATTACACTGGTGGATCCATGTGTGGTCTCTGAAGATAACATACATGCAATGACACTAGTGGATTCATAGGTGGATTGTGAAAAGAACACACATGCAATGACTCAATTTGTTGTTAGTAAAAAGAACACACATGCAATGACACTGGTGGGTCCATGTTGGTCTCGTAAGAGAACACACATTTCAATGAGACTGGTGGATCCATATGTGGTATGTGAAAAGAATAGTCATGAAATGACTCTAGTTGTTGTTAGTAAAAAGAACACGCATGCAATGACACTGGTGGTTCCATGTGTGGTATCTGAAGAGAACACAGATGCAATGACTCTAGTAGTGGTTAATGAGAAGAACACACATGCAATGACACTGGTGGATCCATAGGTGGATTGTTAAAATAACACACATGCAATGACTCTAGTTGTTGTTAGTAAAAAGAACACGCATGCAATGACTCCAGTTGTTGTTAGTAAAAAGAACACACATGCAATGACACTGGTGGATCAGGTGTGGTCTCTTGAGAGAACACACATTTTGATGACACTGGTGGACCCATATGTGGTATGTGAAAATAATAGTCATGAAATGACTCTAGTTGTTTTTAGTAAAAAGAACACACATGCAATGACACTGGTGGATCCATGTGCGGTCTCTGAAGAGAACACACATGCAATGACTCTAGCTGTGGTTAATGAGAAGAACACACATGCAATGACACTGGTGGATCCATGTGTGGTATTTGAAGTTAACACACATTTCAATGACTCTGGTTGTTGTTAGTAAAAAGAACACACATGCAATGACACTGGTGGATCCATGTGTGGTCCCTGAAGAGAACACACATTTCAATGACACTTGTGGATCCATATGTGGTATGTGAAAAGAACAGTCATGAAATGACTCCACTTGTGGTTAGTAAAAAGAGCACACATGCAATTACACTACTAGATCCATGTTTGGTCTCTGAAGAGAACACACATGCAATGACATTGGTGGATCCATAGGTGGATTGTGAAAAGAACACACATGAAATGACTCTAGTTGTTGTTAGTAAAAAGAACACACATGCAATGACACTGGTGGATCCATGTGTGGTCTCTGAAGAGAACACACATTTCAATGACACTGCTGGATCCATATATGGTATGTGAAAATAATAGTCATGAAATGACTCAAGTTGTTGTTAGTAAAAAGAATACACATGCAATGACACTGGTGGATCCATGTGTGGTCTCTAAAGAGAACACACATACAATGACTCTAGCTGTGGTTAATGAGAAGAACACACATGCAATGACACTGGTGGATCCATAGGTGGATTGTGAAAAGAACACACATGCAATGACTCCAGTTGATGTTAGTAAAAAGAACACACATGCAATAACACTGGTGGATCCATGTGTGGTCTTTGAAGAGAACACACATGCAATGACTCTAGCTGTGGTTAATGAGAAGAACACGCATGCAATCACACTGGTGGATCCATAGGTGGATTGTGAAAAGAACACAGATGCAATGACTCCCGTTGTTGTTAGTAAAAAGAACACAGATGCAATTACACTAGTGGATCCATGTGTGGTCTCTGAAGAGAACACACATTTCAATGACACTGGTGGATCCCTATGTGGTATGTGAAAAGAATAGTCATGAAATGACTCCAGTTGTTGTTAGTAAAAAGAACACACATGCAATGACACTGGTGGATCCATGTGCAGTCTCTAAAGAGAACACACATGCAATGACTCTAGCTGTGGTTAATGAGAAGAACACACATGCAATGACACTGGTGGATCCATGTGTGGTCTTTGAAGAGAACACACATTTCAATGACTCTGGTTGTTGTTAGTAAAAAGAACACACATGCAATGACACTGGTGGATCCATGTGTAGTCTCTTAAGAGAAAACGCATTTCAATGACACTGGTGGATCCATATGTGGTATGTGAAAAGAACAGTCATGAAATGACTCTAGTTTTGGTTTGTATAAAGAGCACACATGCAATTACACTGGTGGATCCATGTTTGGTCTCTGAAGAGAACACACATGCAATGACTCTAGTTGTGTTTAATGAGAAGAACACACATGCAATGACAATGGTGGATCCATAGGTGGATTGTGAAAAGAACACACATGCAATGACTCTGATTGTTGTTAGTAAAAAGAACACACATGCAATGACACTAGTGGATCCATGTGTGGTCTCTGAAGGGAACTCACATTTCAATGACACTGGTGGATCCATATGTGGTATGTGAAAAGAATAGTCATGAAATGACTCTAGTTGTTGTTAGTAAAAAGATCACACATGCAATGACACTGGTGGATCCATGTGCGGTCTCTGAAGAGAACACACATGCAATGACTCTAGCAGTGGTTAATGAGAAGAACACACATGCAATGACACTGGTGGATCCATGTGTGGTATTTGAAGGAAACACACATTTCAATGACTCTGGTTGTTGTTAGTAAAAAGAACACACATGCAATGACACTGCTGGATCCATGTGTGGTCTCTGAAGAGAACACACATTTCAATGACACTGGTGGATCCATATGTGGTATGTGAAAAGAACAGTCATGAAATGACTCTAGTTGTGGTTAGTAAAAAGAGCACACATCCAATTACACTAGTGGATCCATGTTTGGTCTTTGGAGAGAACACACATGCAATGACACTGGTGGATCCATAGGTGGATTGTAAAAATAACACACATGCAATGACTCTAGTTGTTGTTAGTAAAAAGAACACACATGCAATGACTCTAGCTGTGGTTAATGAGAAGAACACACATGCAATGACACTGGTGGATCCATAGGTGGATTGTGAAAAGAACACACATGCAATGACTCCAGTTGATGTTAGTAAAAAGAACACACATGCAATAACACTGGTGGATCCATGTGTGGTCTTTGAAGAGAACACACATGCAATGACTCTAGCTGTGGTTAATGAGAAGAACACGCATGCAATCACACTGGTGGATCCATAGGTGGATTGTGAAAAGAACACAGATGCAATGACTCCCGTTGTTGTTAGTAAAAAGAACACAGATGCAATTACACTAGTGGATCCATGTGTGGTCTCTGAAGAGAACACACATTTCAATGACACTGGTGGATCCCTATGTGGTATGTGAAAAGAATAGTCATGAAATGACTCCAGTTGTTGTTAGTAAAAAGAACACACATGCAATGACACTGGTGGTTCCATGTGTGGTATCTGAAGAGAACACAGATGCAATGACTCTAGTAGTGGTTAATGAGAAGAACACACATGCAATGACACTGGTGGATCCATAGGTGGATTGTTAAAATAACACACATGCAATGACTCTAGTTGTTGTTAGTAAAAAGAACACGCATGCAATGACTCCAGTTGTTGTTAGTAAAAAGAACACACATGCAATGACACTGGTGGATCAGGTGTGGTCTCTTGAGAGAACACACATTTCGATGACACTGGTGGATCCATATGTGGTATGTGAAAATAATAGTCATGAAATGACTCTAGTTGTTTTTAGTAAAAAGAACACACATGCAATGACACTGGTGGATCCATGTGCGGTCTCTGAAGAGAACACACATGCAATGACTCTAGCTGTGGTTAATGAGAAGAACACACATGCAATGACACTGGTGGATCCATGTGTGGTATTTGAAGTTAACACACATTTCAATGACTCTGGTTGTTGTTAGTAAAAAGAACACACATGCAATGACACTGGTGGATCCATGTGTGGTCCCTGAAGAGAACACACATTTCAATGACACTTGTGGATCCATATGTGGTATGTGAAAAGAACAGTCATGAAATGACTCCACTTGTGGTTAGTAAAAAGAGCACACATGCAATTACACTACTAGATCCATGTTTGGTCTCTGAAGAGAACACACATGCAATGACATTGGTGGATCCATAGGTGGATTGTGAAAAGAACACACATGAAATGACTCTAGTTGTTGTTAGTAAAAAGAACACACATGCAATGACACTGGTGGATCCATGTGTGGTCTCTGAAGAGAACACACATTTCAATGACACTGCTGGATCCATATATGGTATGTGAAAATAATAGTCATGAAATGACTCAAGTTGTTGTTAGTAAAAAGAATACACATGCAATGACACTGGTGGATCCATGTGTGGTCTCTAAAGAGAACACACATACAATGACTCTAGCTGTGGTTAATGAGAAGAACACACATGCAATGACACTGGTGGATCCATAGGTGGATTGTGAAAAGAACACACATGCAATGACTCCAGTTGATGTTAGTAAAAAGAACACACATGCAATAACACTGGTGGATCCATGTGTGGTCTTTGAAGAGAACATACATGCAATGACTCTAGCTGTGGTTAATGAGAAGAACACGCATGCAATCACACTGGTGGATCCATAGGTGGATTGTGAAAAGAACACAGATGCAATGACTCCCGTTGTTGTTAGTAAAAAGAACACAGATGCAATTACACTAGTGGATCCATGTGTGGTCTCTGAAGAGAACACACATTTCAATGACACTGGTGGATCCCTATGTGGTATGTGAAAAGAATAGTCATGAAATGACTCCAGTTGTTGTTAGTAAAAAGAACACACATGCAATGACACTGGTGGATCCATGTACAGTCTCTAAAGAGAACACACATGCAATGACTCTAGCTGTGGTTAATGAGAAGAACACACATGCAATGACACTGGTGGATCCATGTGTGGTCTTTGAAGAGAACACACATTTCAATGACTCTGGTTGTTGTTAGTAAAAAGAACACACATGCAATGACACTGGTGGATCCATGTGTAGTCTCTTAAGAGAAAACGCATTTCAATGACACTGGTGGATCCATATGTGGTATGTGAAAAGAACAGTCATGAAATGACTCTAGTTTTGGTTTGTATAAAGAGCACACATGCAATTACACTGGTGGATCCATGTTTGGTCTCTGAAGAGAACACACATGCAATGACTCTAGTTGTGTTTAATGAGAAGAACACACATGCAATGACAATGGTGGATCCATAGGTGGATTGTGAAAAGAACACACATGCAATGACTCTGATTGTTGTTAGTAAAAAGAACACACATGCAATGACACTAGTGGATCCATGTGTGGTCTCTGAAGGGAACTCACATTTCAATGACACTGGTGGATCCATATGTGGTATGTGAAAAGAATAGTCATGAAATGACTCTAGTTGTTGTTAGTAAAAAGATCACACATGCAATGACACTGGTGGATCCATGTGCGGTCTCTGAAGAGAACACACATGCAATGACTCTAGCAGTGGTTAATGAGAAGAACACACATGCAATGACACTGGTGGATCCATGTGTGGTATTTGAAGGAAACACACATTTCAATGACTCTGGTTGTTGTTAGTAAAAAGAACACACATGCAATGACACTGCTGGATCCATGTGTGGTCTCTGAAGAGAACACACATTTCAATGACACTGGTGGATCCATATGTGGTATGTGAAAAGAACAGTCATGAAATGACTCTAGTTGTGGTTAGTAAAAAGAGCACACATCCAATTACACTAGTGGATCCATGTTTGGTCTTTGGAGAGAACACACATGCAATGACACTGGTGGATCCATAGGTGGATTGTAAAAATAACACACATGCAATGACTCTAGTTGTTGTTAGTAAAAAGAACACACATGCAATGACACTAGTGGATCCATATGTGGTCTCTGAAGAGAACACACATTTCAATGACACCGGTGGATCCATATATGCTATGTGAAAATAATAGTCATAAAATTACTCCAGTTGTTGTTAGTAAAAAGAACACGCATGCAATGACACTGGTGGATCCATGTGTGGTCTTTGAAGAGAACACACATGCAATGACTCTAGCTGTGGTTAATGAGAAGAACACACATGCAATGACACTGGTGGATCCATAGGTGGATTGTGAAAAGAATACACATGCAATGACTCTAGTTGTTGTTAGCAAAAAGAACACACATGTAATGACACTGGTGGATCCATGTGTGGTCTCTGAAGAGAACACACATGCAATGACTCTAGCTGTGGTTAATGAGAAGAACACACATACAATGACACTAGTGGATCCATAGGTGGATTTTGAAAAGAACAGACATGCAATGACTCTAGTTGTTATTAATAAAAAGAACACACATGCAATGACGCTGGTGGATCCATGTGTGGTCTCTAAAGAGAACACAAATGCAATAACTCAAGCTATGGTTAATGAGAAGAACACACATGCAATGACACTGCTAGATCCATATGTGGATTGTTAAAAGAACACACATGCAATGACTCTAGTTGTTGTTAGTAAATAGAACACACATGCAATGACACTGGTAGATCCATGTGTGGTCTCTGAAGAGAACACACATTGCAATGACACTGGTGGTTCCATATGTGGTATGTGAAAAGAATAGTCATGAAATGACTCTAGTTGTTGTTAGTAAAAAGATCACACATGCAATGACACTGGTGGATCCATGTGTGGTCTCTGAAGAGAACACACATGCAATGACTCTAGTAGTGGTTAATGAGAAGAACACACATGCAATGACACTGGTGGATCCATGTGTGGTATTTGAAGGAAACACACATTTCAATGACTCTGGTTGTTGTTAGTAAAAAGAACACACATGCAATGACACTGCTGGATCCATGTGTGGTCTCTGAAGAGAACACACATTTCAATGACACTGGTGGATCCATATGTGGTATGTCAAAAGAACAGTCATGAAATGACTCCAGTTGTGGATAGTAAAAAGGGCACACATGCAATTACACTGGTGGATCCATGTGTGGTCTCTGAAGATAACATACATGCAATGACACTGGTGGATTCATACGTGGATTGTGAAAAGAACACACATGCAATGACTCTATTTGTTGTTAGTAAAAAGAACACACATGCAATGACACTGGTGGGTCCATGTTGGTCTCGTAAGAGAACACACATTTCAATGAGACTGGTGGATCCATATGTTGTATGTGAAAAGAATAGTCATGAAATGACTCCAGTTGTTGTTAGTAAAAAGAACACACATGCAATGACACTGGTGGTTCCATGTGTGGTATCTGAAGAGAACACAGATGCAATGACTCTAGTAGTGGTTAATGAGAAGAACACACATGCAATGACACTGGTGGATCCATAGGTGGATTGTGAAAATAACACACATGCAATGACTCTAGTTGTTGTTAGTAAAAAGAACACGCATGCAATGACTCCAGTTGTTGTTAGTAAAAAGAACACACATGCAACGACACTGGTGGATCAGGTGTGGTCTCTGGAGAGAACACACATTTCGATGACACTGGTGGATCCATATGTGGTATGTGAAAATAATAGTCATGAAATGACTCTAGTTGTTTTTAGTAAAAAGAACACACATGCAATGACACTGGTGGATCCATGTGCGGTCTCTGAGGAGAACACACATGCAATGACTCTAGCTGTGGTTAATGAGAAGAACACACATGCAATGACACTGGTGGATCCATGTGTGGTATTTGAAGTTAACACACATTTCAATGACTCTGGTTGTTGTTAGTAAAAAGAACACACATGCAATGACACTGGTGGATCCATGTGTGGTCCCTGAAGAGAACACACATTTCAATGACACTGGTGGATCCATATGTGGTATGTGAAAAGAACAGTCATGAAATGACTCCACTTGTGGTTAGTAAAAAGAGCACACATGCAATTACACTACTAGATCCATGTTTGGTCTCTGAAGAGAACACACATGCAATGACATTGGTGGATCCATAGGTGGATTGTGAAAAGAACACACATGAAATGACTCTAGTTGTTGTTAGTAAAAAGAACACACATGCAATGACACTGGTGGATCCATGTGTGGTCTCTGAAGAGAACACACATTTCAATGACACTGCTGGATCCATATATGGTATGTGAAAATAATAGTCATGAAATGACTCAAGTTGTTGTTAGTAAAAAGAATACACATGCAATGACACTGGTGGATCCATGTGTGGTCTCTAAAGAGAACACACATACAATGACTCTAGCTGTGGTTAATGAGAAGAACACACATGCAATGACACTGGTGGATCCATAGGTGGATTGTGAAAAGAACACACATGCAATGACTCCAGTTGATGTTAGTAAAAAGAACACACATGCAATGACACTGGTGGATCCATGTGTGGTCTTTGAAGAGAACACACATGCAATGACTCTAGCTGTGGTTAATGAGAAGAACACGCATGCAATCACACTGGTGGATCCATAGGTGGATTGTGAAAAGAACACACATGCAATGACTCTGGTTGTTGTTAGTAAAAAGAGCACAGATGCAATTACACTAGTGGATCCATGTGTGGTCTCTGAAGAGAACACACATTTCAATGACACTGGTGGATCCCTATGTGGTATGTGAAAAGAATAGTCATGAAATGACTCCAGTTGTTGTTAGTAAAACGAACACACATGCAATGACACTGGTGGATCCATGTGCGGTCTCTAAAGAGAACACACATGCAATGACTCTAGCTGTGGTTAATGAGAAGAACACACATGCAATGACACTGGTGGATCCATGTGTGGTCTTTGAAGAGAACACACATTTCAATGACTCTGGTTGTTGTTAGTAAAAAGAACACACATGCAATGACACTGGTGGATCCATGTGTAGTCTCTTAAGAGAAAACACATTTCAATGACACTGGTGGATCCATATGTGGTATGTGAAAAGAACAGTCATGAAATGACTCTAGTTTTGGTTTGTATAAAGAGCACACATGCAATTACACTGGTGGATCCATGTTTGGTTTCTGAAGAGAACACACATGCAATGACACTGGTGGATCCATAGGTGGATTGTGAAAAGAACACACATGCAATGACTCTAGTTGTTGTTAGAAAAAGAACACACATGTAATGACACTGGTGGATCCATGTGTGGGCTCTGAAGAGAACACACATTTCAATGACACTAGTGGATCCATATATGGTATTTGAAAATAATAGTCATGAAAACGACTCCAGTTGTTGTTACTAAAAAGAACACACATGCAATGACACTGGTGGATCCATGTGTGGTCTTTGAAGAGAATACACATACAATGACTCTAGTTGTGATTAATGAGAAGAACACACATGCAATGACACTAGTGGATCCATAGGCGGATTGTGAAAAGAACACACATGCAATGACTCCAGTTGTTGTTAGTAAAAATAACACATATGCAATGACACTAGTGGATCCATGTTTGGTCTCTGAAGAGAACACACATGCAATGACTCTAGCTGTGTTTAATGAGAAGAACACACATGCAATGACAATGGTGGATCCATAGGTGGATTGTGAAAAGAACACACATGCAATGACTGTGATTGTTGTTTGTAAAAAGAACACACATGCAATGACACTGGTGGATCCATGTGTGGTCTCTAAAGAGAACACATATTTCAATGACACTGGTGGATCCATATGTGGTATGTGAAAAGAATAGTCATGAAATGACTCTAGTTGTTGTTAGTAAAAAGATCACACATGCAATGACACTGGTGGATCCATGTGCGGTCTCTGAAGAGAACACACATGCAATGACTCGAGCTGTGGTTAATGAGAAGAACACACATGCAATGACACTGGTGGATCCATGTGTGGTATTTGAAGGTAACACACATTTTAATGACTCTGGTTGTTGTTAGTAAAAAGAACACACATGCAATGACACTGGTGGATCCATGTGTGGTCTCTGAAGAGAACACACATTTCAATGACACTGGTGGATCCATATGTGGTATGTGAAAAGAACAGTCATGAAATGACTCCACTTGTGGTTACTAAAAGGTGCACACTTGCAATTACACTGCTGGATCCATATTTGGTCTTTGAAGAGAACACACATGCAATGACACTGGTGGATCCATAGGTGGATTGTGAAAAGAACACACATGAAATGACTCTAGTTGTTGTTAGTAAAGAGAACACACATGCAATGACACTAGTGGATCCATGTGTGGTCTCTGAAGAGAACACACATTTCAATGACACTGCTGGATCCATATATGGTATGTGAAAATAATAGTCAGGAAATGACTCAAGTTGTTGTTAGTAAAAAGAATACACATGCAATGACACTGGTGGATCCATGTGTGGTCTCTAAAGAGAACACACATACAATGACTCTAGCTGTGGTTAATGAGAAGAACACACATGCAATGACACTAGTGGATCCATAGGTGGATTGTTAAAAGAACACACATGCAATGACTCCAGTTGATGTTAGTAAAAAAACACACATGCAATGACACTAGTGGATCCACGTGTGGTCTCTGAAGAGAACACACATTTCAATGACACTGCTGGATCCATATATGGTATGTGAAAATAATAGTCATGAAATGACTCAAGTTGTTGTTAGTAAAAATAATACACATGCAATGACACTGGTGGATCCATGTGTGGTCTCTGAAGAGAACACACATACAATGACTCTAGCTGTGGTTAATGAGAAGAACACACATGCAATGACACTGGTGGATCCATAGGTGGATTGTGAAAAGAACACACATGCAATGACTCCAGTTGATGTTAGTAAAAAGAACACACATGCAATGACACTGGTGGATCCATGTGTGGTCTTTGAAGAGAACACACATGCAATGACTCTAGCTGTGGTTAATGAGAAGAACACACATGCAATGACACTGGTGGATCCATGTGTGGTCTTTGAAGAGAACACACATTTCAATGACTCTGGTTGTTGTTAGTAAAAAGAACACACATGCAATGACACTGATGGATCCATGTGTGGTCTCTGAAGAGAAAACACATTTCAATGACACTGGTGGATCCATATGTGGTATGTGAAAAGAACAGTCATGAAATGACTCTAGTTTTGGTTAGTATAAAGAGCACACATGCAATTACACTGGTGGATCCATGTTTGGTCTCTGAAGAGAACACACATGCAATGACACTGGTGGATCCATAGGTGGATTGTGAAAAGAACACACATGCAATGACTCTAGTTGTTGTTAGAAAAAAGAACACACATGTAATGACACTGGTGGATCCATGTGTGGTCTCTGAAGAGAACACACATTTCAATGACACTACTGGATCCATATCTGGTATGTGAAAAGAACAGTCATGAAATTACTCTAGTTGTTGTTAGTAAAAAGAACACACATGCAATGACACTGGTGGATCCATGTGTGGTTTTTGAAGAGAACACTCATGCAATGACTCTAGCTGTGGTTAATGAGAAGAACACACATGAAATGACACTGGTGGATCCATAGGTGGATTGTGAAAAGAACACACATGCAATGACTCCAGTTGTTGTTAGTAAAAAGAACACACATGTAATGACACTGGTAGATCCATGTGTGGTCTCTGAAGAGAACACACATGCAATGACTCTAGATGTGTTTATTGAGAAGAACACACATGCAATGACACTGGTGGATCCATAGGTGGATTATGAAAAG
Organism: Avena sativa; assembly: GCA_916181665.1. NCBI lineage: Eukaryota > Viridiplantae > Streptophyta > Magnoliopsida > Poales > Poaceae > Avena > Avena sativa. The sequence goes on from OV702287.1 coordinate 192,111,715, forward strand.
AACACACATGCAATGACTCTGATTGTTGTTAGTAAAAAGAACACACATGCAATGACACTGGTGGATCCATGTGTGGTCTCTGAAGAGAACACACATTTCAATGACTCTGGTTGTTGTTAGTAAAAAGAACACACATGCAATGACACTGGTGGATCCATGTGTGGTCTTTCAAGAGAACACACATTTCAATGACATTGGTGGATCCATATGTGGTATGTGAAAAGAACAGTCATGAAATGACTCCAGTTGTGGTTAGTAAAAGAGAACACATCCAATTATACTGGTGGATCCATGTTTGGTCTTTGGAGAGAACACACATGCAATGACACTGGTGATCCATAGGTGGATTGTGAAAAGAACACACATGCAATGACTCTAGTTGTTGTTAGTAAAATGAACACACATGCAATGACACTAGTGGATCCATATGTGGTCTCTGAAGATAACACACATTTCAATGACACTGGTGGATCCATATATGCTATGTGAAAATAATAGTCATAAAATTACTCCAGTTGTTGTTAGTAAAAAGAACACACATGCAATGACACTGGTGGATCCATGTGTGGTCTTTGAAGAGAACACACATGCAATGACTCTAGCTGTGGTTAATGAGAAGAACACACATGCAATGACACTGGTGGATCCATAGGTGGATTGTGAAAAGAACACACATGCAATGACTCCAGTTGTTGTTAGTAAAAAGAACACACGTGTAATGACACTGGTGGATCCATGTGTGGTCTTTGAAGAGAACGCACATGCAATGACTCTAGCTGTGTTTAATGAGAAGAACAGACATGCAATGACACTGGTGGATCCATAGGTGGATTATGAAAAGAACACACATGCAATGACTCTGATTGTTGTTAGTAAAAAGAACACACATGCAATGACACTGGTGGATCCATGTGTCGTCTCTAAAGAGAACACACATTTCAATGACTCTGGTTGTTGTTAGTAAAAAGAACACACATGCAATGACACTGGTGGATCCATGTGTGGTCTTTCAAGAGAACACACATTTCAATGACATTGGTGGATCCATATGTGGTATGTGAAAAGAACAGTCATGAAATGACTCCAGTTGTGATTAGTAAAAAGAGAACACATCCAATTATACTGGTGGATCCATGTTTGGTCTTTGGAGAGAACACACATGCAATGACACTGGTATTCCATAGGTGGATTGTGAAAAGAACACACATGCAATGACTCTAGTTGTTGTTAGTAAAAAGAACACACATGCAATGACACTGGTGGATCCATATGTCTTCTCTGAAGATAACACACATTTCAATGACACTGGTGGATCCATATATGCTATGTGAAAATAATAGTCATAAAATTACTCTAGTTGTTGTTAGTAAAAAGAACACACATGCAATGACACTGGTGGATCCATGTGTGGTCTTTGAAGATAACACAGATGCAATGACCCTAGCTGTGGTTAATGAGAAGAACACACATGCAATGACACTGGTGGATCCATAGGTGGATTGTGAAAAGAAGACACGTGCAATGACTCCAGTTGTTGTTAGTAAAAAGAATACACATGCAATGACACTGGTATATCCATGTGTGGTCTCTGAAGAGAACACACATTTCAATGACACTAGTGGATCCATATCTGGTATGTGAAAAGAACAGTCATGAAATTACTCCAGTTGTTGTTAGTAAAAAGAACACACATGCAATGACACTGGTGGATCCATGTGTGGTTTTTGAAGAGAACACTCATGCAATGACTCTAGCTGTGGTTAATGAGAAGAACACACATAAAATGACACTGGTGGATCCATAGGTGGATTGTGAAAAGAACACACATGCAATGACTCCAGTTGTTGTTAGTAAAAAGAACACACATGTAATGACACTGGTGGATCCATGTGTGGTCTCTGAAGAGAACACACATGCAATGACTCTAGCTGTGTTTATTGAGAAGAACACACATGCAATGACACTGGTGGATCCATAGGTGGATTATGAAAAGAACACACATGCAATGACTCTGGTTGTTGTTAGTAAAAAGAACACACATGCAATGACACTGGTGGATCCATGTGTGGTCTCTGAAGAGAACACACATTTCAATGACTCTGGTTGTTGTTAGTAAAAAGAACACACATGCAATGACACTGGTGGATCCATGTGTGGTCTTTCAAGAGAACACACATTTCAATGACATTGGTGGATCCATATGTGGTATGTGAAAAGAACAGTCATGAAATGACTCCAGTTGTGGTTAGTAAAAGAGAACACATCCAATTATACTGGTGGATCCATGTTTGGTCTTTGGAGAGAACACACATGCAATGACACTGGTGATCCATAGGTGGATTGTGAAAAGAACACACATGCAATGACTCTAGTTGTTGTTAGTAAAACGAACACACATGCAATGAGACTAGTGGATCCATATGTGGACTCTGAAGATAACACACATTTCAATGACACTGGTGGATCCATATATGCTATGTGAAAATAATAGTCATAAAATTACTCCAGTTGTTGTTAGTAAAAAGAACACACATGCAATGACACTGGTGGATCCATGTGTGGTCTTTGAAGAGAACACACATGCAATGACTCTAGCTGTGGTTAATGAGAAGAACACACATGCAATGACACTGGTGGATCCATAGGTGGATTGTGAAAAGAACACACATGCAATGACTCCAGTTGTTGTTAGTAAAAAGAACACACGTGTAATGACACTGGTGGATCCATGTGTGGTCTTTGAAGAGAACGCACATGCAATGACTCTAGCTGTGTTTATTGAGAAGAACAGACATGCAATGACACTGGTGGATCCATAGGTGGATTATGAAAAGAACACACATGCAATGACTCTGATTGTTGTTAGTAAAAAGAACACACATGCAATGACACTGGTGGATCCATGTGTGGTCTCTAAAGAGAACAAACATTTCAATGACTCCAGTTGTTGTTAGTAAAAAGAACACACATGCAATGACACTGGTGGATCCATGTGTGGTTTTTGAAGAGAACACTCATGCAATGACTCTAGCTGTGGTTAATGAGAAGAACACACATAAAATGACACTGGTGGATCCATAGGTGGATTGTGAAAAGAACACACATGGAATGACTCCAGTTGTTGTTAGTAAAAAGAACACACATGTAATGACACTGGTGGATCCATGTGTGGTCTCTGAAGAGAACACACATGCAATGACTCTAGCTGTGTTTATTGAGAAGAACACACATGCAATGACACTGGTGGATCCATAGGTGGATTATGAAAAGAACACACATGCAATGACTCTGGTTGTTGTTAGTAAAAAGAACACACATGCAATGACACTGGTGGATCCATGTGTGGTCTCTGAAGAGAACACACATTTCAATGACTCTGGTTGTTGTTAGTAAAAAGAACACACATGCAATGACACTGGTGGATCCATGTGTGGTCTTTCAAGAGAACACACATTTCAATGACATTGGTGGATCCATATGTGGTATGTGAAAAGAACAGTCATGAAATGACTCCAGTTGTGGTTAGTAAAAGAGAACACATCCAATTATACTGGTGGATCCATGTTTGGTCTTTGGAGAGAACACACATGCAATGACACTGGTGATCCATAGGTGGATTGTGAAAAGAACACACATGCAATGACTCTAGTTGTTGTTAGTAAAACGAACACACATGCAATGAGACTAGTGGATCCATATGTGGACTCTGAAGATAACACACATTTCAATGACACTGGTGGATCCATATATGCTATGTGAAAATAATAGTCATAAAATTACTCCAGTTGTTGTTAGTAAAAAGAACACACATGCAATGACACTGGTGGATCCATGTGTGGTCTTTGAAGAGAACACACATGCAATGACTCTAGCTGTGGTTAATGAGAAGAACACACATGCAATGACACTGGTGGATCCATAGGTGGATTGTGAAAAGAACACACATGCAATGACTCCAGTTGTTGTTAGTAAAAAGAACACACGTGTAATGACACTGGTGGATCCATGTGTGGTCTTTGAAGAGAACGCACATGCAATGACTCTAGCTGTGTTTATTGAGAAGAACAGACATGCAATGACACTGGTGGATCCATAGGTGGATTATGAAAAGAACACACATGCAATGACTCTGATTGTTGTTAGTAAAAAGAACACACATGCAATGACACTGGTGGATCCATGTGTGGTCTCTAAAGAGAACAAACATTTCAATGACTCTGGTTGTTGTTAGTAAAAAGAACACACATGCAATGACACTGGTGGATCCATGTGTGGTCTTTCAAGAGAACACACATTTCAATGACATTGGTGGATCCATATGTGGTATGTGAAAAGAACAGTCATGAAATGACTCCAGTTGTGATTAGTAAAAAGAGAACACATCCAATTATATTGGTGGATCCATGTTTGGTCTTTGGAGAGAACACACATGCAATGACACTGGTATTCCATAGGTGGATTGTGAAAAGAACACACATGCAATGACTCTAGTTGTTGTTAGTAAAAAGAACACACATGCAATGACACTGGTGGATCCATATGTCTTCTCTGAAGATAACACACATTTCAATGACACTGGTGGATCCATATATGCTATGTGAAAATAATAGTCATAAAATTACTCCAGTTGTTGTTAGTAAAAAGAACACACATGCAATGACACTGGTGGATCCATGTGTGGTCTTTGAAGAGAACACACATGCAATGACTCTAGCTGTGGTTAATGAGAAGAACACACATGCAATGACACTGGTGGATCCATAGGTGGATTGTGAAAAGAACACACGTGCAATGACTCCAGATGTGGTTAATGAGAACAACACACATGCAATGACACTGGTGGATCCATAGGTGGATTGTGAAAAGAACACACATGCAATGACTCTAGTTGTTTTTAGTAAATAGAACACACATGCTATGACACTGTTGGATCCATGTAAGGTCTCTGAAGAGAACACACATTTCAATGACACTGGTGGATCCATATGTGGTATGTGAAAAGAATAGTCATGAAATGACTCTAGTTGTTGTTAGTAAAAAGAACACACATGCAATGACACTGGTGGATCCATGTGCGGTCTCTGAAGAGAACACACATGCAATGACTCTAGCTGTGGTTAATGAGAAGAACACACATCCAATGACACTGGTGGATCCATGTGTGGTATTTGAAGGTAAGACACATTTCAATGACTCTGGTTTTGATAGTAAAAAGAACACACATGTAATGAAACTGGTAGATCCATGTGTGGTCTCTTAAGAGAAAACACATTTCAATGACACTGGTGGATCCATATGTGGTATGTGAAAAGAACAGTCATGAAATGACTCTAGTTGTGGTTAGTAAAAAGAGCACACATGCAATTACACTGCTGGATCCATGTTTGGTCTCTGAAGAGAACACACATGCAATGACACTGGTGGATCCATAGGTGGATTGTGAAAAGAACACACATGCAATGACTCTAGTTGTTGTTAGTAAGAAGAACACACATGCAATGACACTGGTGGATCCAAGTGTGGTCTCTAAAGACAACACACTTTTCAATGACACTCGTGGATCCATATATGGTATTTGAAAATAATAGTCATGAAATGACTCCAGGTGTTGTTAGTAAAAAGAACACACATGCAATGACACTGATGGATCCTTGTGTGGTCTCTAAAGAGAACACACATACAATGACTCTAGTTGTGGTTAATGAGAAGAACACACATGCAATGACACCGGTGGATCCATAGGTGGATTGTGAAAAGAACACAAATGCAATGACTCCAGTTGTTGTTAGTAAATATAACACACATGCAATGACACTGGTGGATCCATGTGTGGTCTCTGAAGAGAACACACATGCAATAACTCTAGCTGTGGTTAATGAGAAGAACACACATGCAATGACACTGGTGGATCCATGTGTGGTCTTTGAACAGAACACACATGCAATGACTCTAGTAGTTATTAGTAAAAAGAACACACATGCAATGACACTGGTGGATCCATGTGTGTTCTCTGAAGAGAACACACATGCAATAACTCCAGCTATGGTTGATGAGAATAACACACATGCAATGACACTGGTGGATCCATAGGTGGATTGTGAAAAGAACACACATGCAATGACTCTAGTTGTTTTTAGTAAATAGAACACACATGCAATGACACTGTTGGATCCATGTAAGGTCTCTGAAGAGAACACACATTTCAATGACACTGGTGGATCCATATGTGGTATGTGAAAAGAATAGTCATGAAATGACTCTAGTTGTTGCTAGTAAAAAGAACACACATGCAATGACACTGGTGGATCCATGTGCGGTCTCTGAAGAGAACACACATGCAATGACTCTAGCTGTGGTTAATGAGAAGAACACACATCCAATGACACTGGTGAATCCATGTGTCGTATTTGAAGGTAACACACATTTCAATGACTCTGGTTTTGCTAGTAAAAAGAACACACATGCAATGACACTGGTGGATCCATGTGTGGTCTCTTAAGAGAAAACACATTTCAATGACACTGGTGGATCCATATGTGGTATGTGAAAAGAATAGTCATGAAATGACTCTAGTTGTGGTTAGTAAAAAGAGCACACATGTAATTACACTGCTGGATCCATGTGTGGTCTCTGAAGAGAACACACATACAATGACACTGTGGATCCATAGGTGGATTGTGAAAAGAACACACATGCAATAACTCTAGTTGTTGTTAGTAAGAAGATCACACATGCAATAACACTGGTGGATCCAAGTGTGGTCTCTAAAGACAACACACTTTTCAATGACACTCGTGGATCCATATATGGTATTTGAAAATAATAGTCATGAAATGACTCTAGTTGTTGTTAGTAAAAAGAACACACATGCAATGACACTGGTGGATCCATGTGTGGTATCTGAAGAGAACACACATACAATGACTCTAGCTGTGGTTAATGAGAAGAACACACATGCAATGACACTGGTGGATCCATAGGTGGATTGTGAAAAGAACACACATTCCATGACTCCAATTGTTGTTAGTAAAAAGAACACACATTCCATGACTCCAATTGTTATTAGTAAAAAGAACACACATGCAATGACACTGTGGATCCATGTGTGGTCTCTAAAGAGGACTCACATGCAATGACTCTAGATGTGGTTATTGAGAAGAACACACATGCAATGACACTGGTGGATCCATGTGTGGTCTTTGAAGAGAACACACATGCAATGACTCTACTGTGGTTAATGAGAAGAACACACATGCAATGACACTGGTGGATCCATAGGTGGATTGTGAAAAGAAGACACATGCAATGACTCCAGTTGTTGTTAGTAAAAAGAACACACGTGTAATGACACTGGTGGATCCATGTGTGGTCTTTGAAGAGAACGCACATGCAATGACTCTAGCTGTGTTTAATGAGAAGAACAGACATGCAATGACACTGGTAGATCCATAGGTGGATTATGAAAAGAACACACATGCAATGACTCTGATTGTTGTTAGTAAAAAGAACACACATGCAATGACACTGGTGGATCCATGTGTGGTCTCTAAAGAGAACACACATTTCAATGACTCTGGTTGTTGTTAGTAAAAAGAACACACATGCAATGACACTGGTGGATCCATGTGTGGTCTTTCAAGAGAACACACATTTCAATGAAATTGGTGGATCCATATGTGGTATGTGAAAAGAACAGTCATGAAATGACTCCAGTTGTGATTAGTAAAAAGAGAACACATCCAATTATACTGGTGGATCCATGTTTGGTCTTTGGAGAGAACACACATGCAATGACACTGGTATTCCATAGGTGGATTGTGAAAAGAACACACATGAAATGACTCTAGTTGTTGTTAGTAAAAAGAACACACATGCAATGACACTGGTGGATCCATATGTCTTCTCTGAAGATAACACACATTTCAATGACACTGGTGGATCCATATATGCTATGTGAAAATAATAGTCATAAAATTACTCCAGTTGTTGTTAGTAAAAAGAACACACATGCAATGACACTGGTGGATCCATGTGTGGTCTTTGAAGAGAACACACATGCAATGACTCTAGCTGTGGTTAATGAGAAGAACACACATGCAATGACACTGGTGGATCCATAGGTGGATTGTGAAAAGAACACACGTGCAATGACTCCAGATGTGGTTAATGAGAAGAACACACATGCAATGACAGTGGTGGATCCATAGGTGGATTGTGAAAAGAACACACATGCAATGACTCTAGTTGTTTTTAGTAAATAGAACACACATGCTATGACACTGTTGGATCCATGTAAGGTCTCTGAAGAGAACACACATTTCAATGACACTGGTGGATCCATATGTGGTATGTGAAAAGAATAGTCATGAAATGACTCTAGTTGTTGTTAGTAAAAAGAACACACATGCAATGACACTGGTGGATCCATGTGCGGTCTCTGAAGAGAACACACATGCAATGACTCTAGCTGTGGTTAATGAGAAGAACACACATCCAATGACACTGGTGGATCCATGTGTGGTATTTGAAGGTAAGACACATTTCAATGACTCTGGTTTTGATAGTAAAAAGAACACACATGTAATGAAACTGGTGGATCCATGTGTGGTCTCTTAAGAGAAAACACATTTCAATGACACTGGTGGATCCATATGTGGTATGTGAAAAGAACAGTCATGAAATGACTCTAGTTGTGATTAGTAAAAAGAGCACACATGCAATTACACTGCTGGATCCATGTTTGGTCTCTGAAGAGAACACACATGCAATGACACTGGTGGATCCATAGGTGGATTGTGAAAAGAACACACATGCAATGACTCTAGTTGTTGTTAGTAAGAAGAACACACATGCAATGACACTGGTGGATCCAAGTGTGGTCTCTAAAGACAACACACTTTTCAATGACACTCATGGATCCATATATGGTATTTGAAAATAATAGTCATGAAATGACTCCAGTTGTTGTTAGTAAAAAGAACACACATGCAATGACACTGATGGATCCTTGTGTGGTCTCTAAAGAGAACACACATACAATGATTCTAGCTGTGGTTAATGAGAAGAACACACATGCAATGACACCGGTGGATCCATAGGTGGATTGTGAAAAGAACACAAATGCAATGACTCCGGTTGTTGTTAGTAAATATAACACACATGCAATGACACTGGTGGATCCATGTGTGGTCTCTGAAGAGAACACACATGCAATAACTCTAGCTGTGGTTAATGAGAAGAACACACATGCAATGACACTGGTGGATCCATGTGTGGTCTTTGAACAGAACACACATGCAATGACTCTAGTTGTTATTAGTAAAAAGAACACACATGCAATGACACTGGTGGATCCATGTGTGTTCTCTGAAGAGAACACACATGCAATAACTCCAGCTATGGTTGATGAGAATAACACACATGCCATGACACTGGTGGATCCATAGGTGGATTGTGAAAAGAACACACATGCAATGACTCTAGTTGTTTTTAGTAAATAGAACACACATGCAATGACACTGTTGGATCCATGTAAGGTCTCTGAAGAGAACACACATTTCAATGACACTGGTGGATCCATATGTGGTATGTGAAAAGAATAGTCATGAAATGACTCTAGTTGTTGCTAGTAAAAAGAACACACATGCAATGACACTGGTGGATCCATGTGCGGTCTCTGAAGAGAACACACATGCAATGACTCTAGCTGTGGTTAATGAGAAGAACACACATCCAATGACACTGGTGAATCCATGTGTCGTATTTGAAGGTAACACACATTTCAATGACTCTGGTTTTGCTAGTAAAAAGAACACACATGCAATGACACTGGTGGATCCATGTGTGGTCTCTTAAGAGAAAACACATTTCAATGACACTGGTGGATCCATATGTGGTATGTGAAAAGAATAGTCATGAAATGACTCTAGTTGTGGTTAGTAAAAAGAGCACACATGTAATTACACTGCTGGATCCATGTGTGGTCTCTGAAGAGAACACACATACAATGACACTGGTGGATCCATAGGTGGATTGTGAAAAGAACACACATGCAATAACTCTAGTTGTTGTTAGTAACAAGAACACACATGCAATGACACTGGTGGATCCAAGTGTGGTCTCTAAAGACAACACACTTTTCAATGACACTCGTGGATCCATATATGGTATTTGAAAATAATAGTCATGAAATGACTCTAGTTGTTGTTAGTAAAAAGAACACACATGCAATGACACTGGTGGATCCATGTGTGGTCTCTGAAGAGAACACACATACAATGACTCTAGCTGTGGTTAATGAGAAGAACACACATGCAATGACACTGGAGGATGCATAGGTGGATTGTGAAAAGAACACACATTCCATGACTCCAATTGTTGTTAGTAAAAAGAACACACATTCCATGACTCCAATTGTTATTAGTAAAAAGAACACACATGCAATGACACTGTGGATCCATGTGTGGTCTCTAAAGAGGACTCACATGCAATGACTCTAGATGTGGTTATTGAGAAGAACACACATGCAATGACACTGGTGGATCCATGTGTGGTATTTGAAGAGAACACACATTTCAATGACTCTGGTTGTTGTTAGTAAAAAGAACACACATGCAATGACACTGGTCGATCCATGTGTGGTCTCTTAAGTGAAAACACATTTCAATGACACTGGTGGATCCATATGTGGTATGTGAAAAGAACAGTCATGAAATGACTCCACTTGTGGTTAGTAAAAAGAGCACACATGCAATTACATTGGTGGATCCATGTTTTGTCTCTGAAGAGAACACACATGCAATGACACTGGCGGATCCATAGGTGGATTATGAAAAGAACACACATGCAATGAGTCTAGTTGTTGTTAGTAAAACATTGGTGGATCCATGTGCGGTCTCTGAAGAGAACACACATGCAATGACTCTAGCTGTGGTTAATGAGAAGAACACACATGCAATGACACTGGTGGATCCATGTGTGGTCTCTGAAGAGAACACACATTTCAATGACACTGGTGGTTCCATATGTGGTATGTGAAAAGAATAGTCATGAAATGACTCTAGTTGTTGTTAGTAAAAAGATCACACATGCAATGACACTGGTGGATCCATGTGCGGTCTCTGAAGAGAACACACATGCAATGACTCTAGCAGTGGTTAATGAGAAGAACACACATGCAATGACACTGGTGGATCCATGTGTGGTATTTGAAGGAAACACACATTTCAATGACTCTGGTTGTTGTTAGTAAAAAGAACACACATGCAATGACACTGGTGGATCCATGTGACCACACATACAATGACTCTAGCTGTGGTTAATGAGAAGAACACACATGAAATGACACCGGTGGATCCATAGGTGGATTGTGAAAAGAACACAAATGCAATGACTCTAGTTGTTGTTAGTAAATATAACACACATGCAATGACACTGGTGGATCCATGTGTGGTCTCTGAAGAGAACACATATGCAATGCCTCTAGCTGTGGTTAATGAGAAGAACACACATGCAATGACACTAGTGGATCCATAGGTGGATTGTGAAAAGAACACACATGGAATGACTCTGGTTGTTGTTAGTAAAAAGAAGACGCATGCAATGACACTGGTGGATCCATGTGTGGTCTCTTAAGAGAAAAGACATTTCAATGACACTAGTGGATCCATATGTGGTATGTGAAAAGAACAGTCATGAAATGACTCCAGTTGTGGTTAGTAAAAAGAGCACATATGCAATTACACTGGTGGATCCATATTTGGTCTCTGAATAGAACACACATGCAATGACACTGGTGGATCCATAGGTGGATTGTGAAAAGAACACACATGCAATGACTCTAGTTGTTGTTAGTAAAAAGAACACACATGTAATGACACTGGTGGATCCATGTGTGGTCTCTAAAGAGAACACACATTTCAATGACACTCGTGGATCCATATATGATATTTGAAAATAATAGTCATGAAATGCCTCCAGTTGTTGTTAGTAAAAATAACACACATGCAATGACACTGGTGGATCCATGTGTGGTCTCTAAAGAGAACACATATACAATGACTCTAGCTGTGGTTAATGAGAAGAACACACATGCAATGACACCGGTGGATCCATGGGTGGATTATGAAAAGAACACACATGCAATGACTCTAGTTGTTGTCAGTAAAAATAACACACATGTAATGACACTGGTGGATCCATGTGTGGTCTCTGAAGAGAACACACATGCAATGACTCTAGCTATGGTTAATGAGAAGAACACACATACAATGACATTGGTGGATCCATAGGTGGATTGTGAAAAGAACACACATGCAATGACTCTAGTTGTTATTAGTAAAAAGAACACACATGCAATGACACTGGTGGATCCATGTGTGGTCTTTGAGGAGAACACACATTCAATGACTCTAGCTATGGTTAATGAGAAGAACACACATGCAATGACACTGGTGGATCCATAGGTGGATTGTGAAAAGAACACACATGCAATGACTCTAGTTGTTGTTAGTAAAAATAACACACATGCAATGACACTGGTGGATCCATGTGTGGTTTCTGAAGAGAACGCACATTTCAATGACACTGGTGGATCCATATATGCTATGTGAAAATAATAGTCATAAAATTACTCCAGTTGTTGTTAGTAAAAAGAACACACATGCAATGACACTGGTGGATCCATGTGTGGTCTTTGAAGAGAACACACATGCAATGACTCTTGCTGTGGTTAATGAGAAGAACACACATGCAATGACACTGGTGGATCCATAGGTGGATTGTGAAAAGAACACACATGCAATGACTCCATTTGTTGTTAGTAAAAAGAACACACATGTAATGACACTAGTGGATCCATGTGTGGTCTCTGAAGAGAACACACATGCAATGACTCTAGCTGTGTTTAATGAGAAGAACACACATGCAATGACACTGGTGGATCCATAGGTGGATTGTGAAAAGAACACACATGCAATGACTCTGATTGTTGTTAGTAAAAAGAACACACATGCAATGACACTGGTGGATCCATGTGTGGTCTCTAAAGAGAACACATATTTCAATGACTCTGGTTGTTGTTAGTAAAAAGAACACACATGCAATGACACTGGTGGATCCATGTGTGGTCTTTGAAGAGAACACACATTTCAATGATATTGGTGGATCCATATGTGGTATGTGAAAAGAATAGTCATGAAATGACTCCAGTTGTGGTTAGTAAAAAGAGCACACATCCAATTATACTGGTGGATCCATGTTTGGTCTTTGGAGAGAACAAACATGCAATGACACTGGTGGATCCATAGGTGGATTGTGAAAAGAACACACATGCAATGACTCTAGTTGTTGTTAGTAAAAAGAACACACATGCAATGACACTGGTAATCCATATGTGGTCTTTGAACAGAACACACATTTCAATGACACTTGTGGATCCATATATGCTATGTGAAAATAATAGTCATAAAATTACTCCATTTGTTGTTAGTAAAAAGAACACACATGCAATGACACTGGTGGATCCATGTGTGGTCTTTGAAGAGAACACACATGCAATGACTCTAGTTGTTATTAGTAAAAAGAAAACACATGCAATGACACTGGTGGATTCATGTGTGGTCTCTGAAGAGAACACACATGCAATAACTCCAGTTGTGGTTAATGAGAAGAACACACATGCAATGACACTGGTGGATCCATAGGTGGATTGTGAAAAGAACACACATGCAATGACTCTAGTTGCTTTTAGTAAATAGAACACACATGCAATGACACTGTTGGATCCATGTAAGGTCTCTGAAGAGAACACACATTTCAATGACACTGGTGGATCCATATGTGGTATGTGAAAAGAATAGTCATGAAATGACTCTAGTTGTTGTTAGTAAAAAGAACACACATGCAATGACACTGGTGGATCCATGTGCCGTCTCTGAAGAGAACACACATGCAATAACTCTAGCTGTGGTTAATGAGAAGAACACACATCCAATGACACTGGTGGATCCATGTGTGGTATTTGAAGGTAACACATATTTCAATGACTCTGGTTTTGCTAGTAAAAAGAACACACATGTAGTGACACTGGTGGATCCATGTGTGGTCTCTTAAGAGCAAACACATTTCAATGACACTGGTGGATCCATATGTGGTATGTGAAAAGAACAGTCATGAAATGACTCTAGTTGTGGTTAGTAAAAAGAACACACATGCAATTACACTGCTGGATCCATGTTTGGTCTCTGAAGAGAACACACATGCAATGACACTGGTGGATCCATAGGTGGATTGTGAAAAGAACACACATGCAATGACTCTAGTTGTTGTTAGTAAGAAGAACACACATGCAAAGACACTGGTGGATCCAAGTGTGGTCTCTAAAGACAACACACTTTTCAATGACACTCGTGGATCCATATATGGTATTTGAAAATAATAGTCATGAAATGACACCAGTTGTTGTTAGTAAAAAGAACACACATGCAATGACACTGTGGATCCATGTGTGGTTTCTGAAGAGAACACACATACAATGACTCTAGCTGTGGTTAATGAGAAGAACACACATGCAATGACACTGGTGGATCCATGGGTGGATTGTGAAAAGAACACACATTCCATGACTCCAATTGTTGTTAGTAAAAAGAACACACATTCCATGACTCCAATTGTTATTAGTAAAAAGAACACACATGCAATGACACTGTGGATCCATATGTGGTCTCTAAAGAGGACTCACATGCAATGACTCTAGATGTGGTTATTGAGAAGAACACACATGCAATGACACCGGTGGATCCATAGGTAGATTATGAAAAGAACACACATGCAATGACTCTAGTTGTTGTCAGTAAAAATAACACACATGCAATGACCCTGGTGGATCCATGTGTGGTCTCTTAAGTGAAAACACATTTCAATGACACTGGTGGATCCATATGTGGTATGTGAAAAGAACAGTCATGAAATGACTCCAGTTGTGGTTAGTAAAAAGAGCACACATGCAATTACATTGGTGGATCCATGTTTTGTCTCTGAAGAGAACACACATGCAATGACACTGGTGGATCCATAGGTGGATTGTGAAAAGAACACAAATGCAATGACTCCGGTTGTTGTTAGTAAATATAACACACATGCAATGACACTGGTGGATCCATGTGTGGTCTCTGAAGAGAACACACATGCAATAACTCTAGCTGTGGTTAATGAGAAGAACACACATGCAATGACACTGGTGGATCCATGTGTGGTCTTTGAACAGAACACACATGCAATGACTCTAGTTGTTATTAGTAAAAAGAACACACATGCAATGACACTGGTGGATCCATGTGTGTTCTCTGAAGAGAACACACATGCAATAACTCCAGCTATGGTTGATGAGAATAACACACATGCCATGACACTGGTGGATCCATAGGTGGATTGTGAAAAGAACACACATGCAATGACTCTAGTTGTTTTTAGTAAATAGAACACACATGCAATGACACTGTTGGATCCATGTAAGGTCTCTGAAGAGAACACACATTTCAATGACACTGGTGGATCCATATGTGGTATGTGAAAAGAATAGTCATGAAATGACTCTAGTTGTTGCTAGTAAAAAGAACACACATGCAATGACACTGGTGGATCCATGTGCGGTCTCTGAAGAGAACACACATGCAATGACTCTAGCTGTGGTTAATGAGAAGAACACACATCCAATGACACTGGTGAATCCATGTGTCGTATTTGAAGGTAACACACATTTCAATGACTCTGGTTTTGCTAGTAAAAAGAACACACATGCAATGACACTGGTGGATCCATGTGTGGTCTCTTAAGAGAAAACACATTTCAATGACACTGGTGGATCCATATGTGGTATGTGAAAAGAATAGTCATGAAATGACTCTAGTTGTGGTTAGTAAAAAGAGCACACATGTAATTACACTGCTGGATCCATGTGTGGTCTCTGAAGAGAACACACATACAATGACACTGGTGGATCCATAGGTGGATTGTGAAAAGAACACACATGCAATAACTCTAGTTGTTGTTAGTAACAAGAACACACATGCAATGACACTGGTGGATCCAAGTGTGGTCTCTAAAGACAACACACTTTTCAATGACACTCGTGGATCCATATATGGTATTTGAAAATAATAGTCATGAAATGACTCTAGTTGTTGTTAGTAAAAAGAACACACATGCAATGACACTGGTGGATCCATGTGTGGTCTCTGAAGAGAACACACATACAATGACTCTAGCTGTGGTTAATGAGAAGAACACACATGCAATGACACTGGAGGATGCATAGGTGGATTGTGAAAAGAACACACATTCCATGACTCCAATTGTTGTTAGTAAAAAGAACACACATTCCATGACTCCAATTGTTATTAGTAAAAAGAACACACATGCAATGACACTGTGGATCCATGTGTGGTCTCTAAAGAGGACTCACATGCAATGACTCTAGATGTGGTTATTGAGAAGAACACACATGCAATGACACTGGTGGATCCATGTGTGGTATTTGAAGAGAACACACATTTCAATGACTCTGGTTGTTGTTAGTAAAAAGAACACACATGCAATGACACTGGTCGATCCATGTGTGGTCTCTTAAGTGAAAACACATTTCAATGACACTGGTGGATCCATATGTGGTATGTGAAAAGAACAGTCATGAAATGACTCCACTTGTGGTTAGTAAAAAGAGCACACATGCAATTACATTGGTGGATCCATGTTTTGTCTCTGAAGAGAACACACATGCAATGACACTGGCGGATCCATAGGTGGATTATGAAAAGAACACACATGCAATGAGTCTAGTTGTTGTTAGTAAAACATTGGTGGATCCATGTGCGGTCTCTGAAGAGAACACACATGCAATGACTCTAGCTGTGGTTAATGAGAAGAACACACATGCAATGACACTGGTGGATCCATGTGTGGTCTCTGAAGAGAACACACATTTCAATGACACTGGTGGTTCCATATGTGGTATGTGAAAAGAATAGTCATGAAATGACTCTAGTTGTTGTTAGTAAAAAGATCACACATGCAATGACACTGGTGGATCCATGTGCGGTCTCTGAAGAGAACACACATGCAATGACTCTAGCAGTGGTTAATGAGAAGAACACACATGCAATGACACTGGTGGATCCATGTGTGGTATTTGAAGGAAACACACATTTCAATGACTCTGGTTGTTGTTAGTAAAAAGAACACACATGCAATGACACTGGTGGATCCATGTGACCACACATACAATGACTCTAGCTGTGGTTAATGAGAAGAACACACATGAAATGACACCGGTGGATCCATAGGTGGATTGTGAAAAGAACACAAATGCAATGACTCTAGTTGTTGTTAGTAAATATAACACACATGCAATGACACTGGTGGATCCATGTGTGGTCTCTGAAGAGAACACATATGCAATGCCTCTAGCTGTGGTTAATGAGAAGAACACACATGCAATGACACTAGTGGATCCATAGGTGGATTGTGAAAAGAACACACATGGAATGACTCTGGTTGTTGTTAGTAAAAAGAAGACGCATGCAATGACACTGGTGGATCCATGTGTGGTCTCTTAAGAGAAAAGACATTTCAATGACACTAGTGGATCCATATGTGGTATGTGAAAAGAACAGTCATGAAATGACTCCAGTTGTGGTTAGTAAAAAGAGCACATATGCAATTACACTGGTGGATCCATATTTGGTCTCTGAATAGAACACACATGCAATGACACTGGTGGATCCATAGGTGGATTGTGAAAAGAACACACATGCAATGACTCTAGTTGTTGTTAGTAAAAAGAACACACATGTAATGACACTGGTGGATCCATGTGTGGTCTCTAAAGAGAACACACATTTCAATGACACTCGTGGATCCATATATGATATTTGAAAATAATAGTCATGAAATGCCTCCAGTTGTTGTTAGTAAAAATAACACACATGCAATGACACTGGTGGATCCATGTGTGGTCTCTAAAGAGAACACATATACAATGACTCTAGCTGTGGTTAATGAGAAGAACACACATGCAATGACACCGGTGGATCCATGGGTGGATTATGAAAAGAACACACATGCAATGACTCTAGTTGTTGTCAGTAAAAATAACACACATGTAATGACACTGGTGGATCCATGTGTGGTCTCTGAAGAGAACACACATGCAATGACTCTAGCTATGGTTAATGAGAAGAACACACATACAATGACATTGGTGGATCCATAGGTGGATTGTGAAAAGAACACACATGCAATGACTCTAGTTGTTATTAGTAAAAAGAACACACATGCAATGACACTGGTGGATCCATGTGTGGTCTTTGAGGAGAACACACATTCAATGACTCTAGCTATGGTTAATGAGAAGAACACACATGCAATGACACTGGTGGATCCATAGGTGGATTGTGAAAAGAACACACATGCAATGACTCTAGTTGTTGTTAGTAAAAATAACACACATGCAATGACACTGGTGGATCCATGTGTGGTTTCTGAAGAGAACGCACATTTCAATGACACTGGTGGATCCATATATGCTATGTGAAAATAATAGTCATAAAATTACTCCAGTTGTTGTTAGTAAAAAGAACACACATGCAATGACACTGGTGGATCCATGTGTGGTCTTTGAAGAGAACACACATGCAATGACTCTTGCTGTGGTTAATGAGAAGAACACACATGCAATGACACTGGTGGATCCATAGGTGGATTGTGAAAAGAACACACATGCAATGACTCCATTTGTTGTTAGTAAAAAGAACACACATGTAATGACACTAGTGGATCCATGTGTGGTCTCTGAAGAGAACACACATGCAATGACTCTAGCTGTGTTTAATGAGAAGAACACACATGCAATGACACTGGTGGATCCATAGGTGGATTGTGAAAAGAACACACATGCAATGACTCTGATTGTTGTTAGTAAAAAGAACACACATGCAATGACACTGGTGGATCCATGTGTGGTCTCTAAAGAGAACACATATTTCAATGACTCTGGTTGTTGTTAGTAAAAAGAACACACATGCAATGACACTGGTGGATCCATGTGTGGTCTTTGAAGAGAACACACATTTCAATGATATTGGTGGATCCATATGTGGTATGTGAAAAGAATAGTCATGAAATGACTCCAGTTGTGGTTAGTAAAAAGAGCACACATCCAATTATACTGGTGGATCCATGTTTGGTCTTTGGAGAGAACAAACATGCAATGACACTGGTGGATCCATAGGTGGATTGTGAAAAGAACACACATGCAATGACTCTAGTTGTTGTTAGTAAAAAGAACACACATGCAATGACACTGGTAATCCATATGTGGTCTTTGAACAGAACACACATTTCAATGACACTTGTGGATCCATATATGCTATGTGAAAATAATAGTCATAAAATTACTCCATTTGTTGTTAGTAAAAAGAACACACATGCAATGACACTGGTGGATCCATGTGTGGTCTTTGAAGAGAACACACATGCAATGACTCTAGTTGTTATTAGTAAAAAGAAAACACATGCAATGACACTGGTGGATTCATGTGTGGTCTCTGAAGAGAACACACATGCAATAACTCCAGTTGTGGTTAATGAGAAGAACACACATGCAATGACACTGGTGGATCCATAGGTGGATTGTGAAAAGAACACACATGCAATGACTCTAGTTGCTTTTAGTAAATAGAACACACATGCAATGACACTGTTGGATCCATGTAAGGTCTCTGAAGAGAACACACATTTCAATGACACTGGTGGATCCATATGTGGTATGTGAAAAGAATAGTCATGAAATGACTCTAGTTGTTGTTAGTAAAAAGAACACACATGCAATGACACTGGTGGATCCATGTGCCGTCTCTGAAGAGAACACACATGCAATAACTCTAGCTGTGGTTAATGAGAAGAACACACATCCAATGACACTGGTGGATCCATGTGTGGTATTTGAAGGTAACACATATTTCAATGACTCTGGTTTTGCTAGTAAAAAGAACACACATGTAGTGACACTGGTGGATCCATGTGTGGTCTCTTAAGAGCAAACACATTTCAATGACACTGGTGGATCCATATGTGGTATGTGAAAAGAACAGTCATGAAATGACTCTAGTTGTGGTTAGTAAAAAGAACACACATGCAATTACACTGCTGGATCCATGTTTGGTCTCTGAAGAGAACACACATGCAATGACACTGGTGGATCCATAGGTGGATTGTGAAAAGAACACACATGCAATGACTCTAGTTGTTGTTAGTAAGAAGAACACACATGCAATGACACTGGTGGATCCAAGTGTGGTCTCTAAAGACAACACACTTTTCAATGACACTCGTGGATCCATATATGGTATTTGAAAATAATAGTCATGAAATGACACCAGTTGTTGTTAGTAAAAAGAACACACATGCAATGACACTGTGGATCCATGTGTGGTTTCTGAAGAGAACACACATACAATGACTCTAGCTGTGGTTAATGAGAAGAACACACATGCAATGACACTGGTGGATCCATGGGTGGATTGTGAAAAGAACACACATTCCATGACTCCAATTGTTGTTAGTAAAAAGAACACACATTCCATGACTCCAATTGTTATTAGTAAAAAGAACACACATGCAATGACACTGTGGATCCATATGTGGTCTCTAAAGAGGACTCACATGCAATGACTCTAGATGTGGTTATTGAGAAGAACACACATGCAATGACACCGGTGGATCCATAGGTAGATTATGAAAAGAACACACATGCAATGACTCTAGTTGTTGTCAGTAAAAATAACACACATGCAATGACCCTGGTGGATCCATGTGTGGTCTCTTAAGTGAAAACACATTTCAATGACACTGGTGGATCCATATGTGGTATGTGAAAAGAACAGTCATGAAATGACTCCAGTTGTGGTTAGTAAAAAGAGCACACATGCAATTACATTGGTGGATCCATGTTTTGTCTCTGAAGAGAACACACATGCAATGACACTGGTGGATCCATAGGTGGATTGTGAAAAGAACACACATGCAATGAGTCTAGTTGTTGTTAGTAAAACATTGGTGGATCCATGTGCGGTCTCTGAAGAGAACACACATGCAATGACTCTAGCTGTGGTTAATGAGAAGAACACACATGCAATGACACTAGTGGATCCATGTGTGGTCTCTGAAGAGAACACACATTTCAATAACACTTGTGGATCCATATATGGTATTTGAAAATAATAGTCATGAAATGACTCCAGTTGTTGTTAGTAAAAAGAACACACATGCAATGACACTGATAGATCCATGTGTGGTCTCTAAACAGACCACACATACAATGACTCTAGCTGTGGTTAATGAGAAGAACACACATGAAATGACACCGGTGGATCCATAGGTGGATTGTGAAAAGAACACAAATGTAATTACTCTAGTTGTTGTTAGTAAAAAGAAGACGCATGCAATGACACTGGTGGATCCATGTGTGGTCCCTTAAGAGAAAACACATTTCAATGACACTGGTGGATCCATATGTGGTATGTGAAAAGAACAGTCATGAAATGACTCCAGTTGTGGTTAGTAAAAAGAGCACACATGCAATTACACTGGTGGATCCATATTTGGTCTCTGAAGAGAACACACATGCAATGACACTGGTGGATCCATAGGTGGATTGTGAAAAGAACACACATGCAATGACTCTAGTTGTTGTTAGTAAAAAGAACACACATGTAATGACACTGGTGGATCCATGTGTGGTCTCTAAAGAGAACACACATTTCAATGACACTCGTGGATCCATATATGGTATTTGAAAATAATAGTCATGAAATGCCTCCAGTTGTTGTTAGTAAAAAGAACACACATGCAATGACACTGGTGGATCCATGTGTGGTCTCTAAAGAGAACACACATACAATGACTCTAGCTGTGGTTAATGAGAAGAACACACATGCAATGACACCGGTGGATCCATGGGTGGATTATGAAAAGAACACACATGCAATGACTCTAGTTGTTGTCAGTAAAAATAACACACATGTAATAACACTGGTGGATCCATGTGTGGTCTCTGAAGAGAACACACATGTAATGACTCTAGATATGGTTAATGAGAAGAACACACATACAATGACATTGGTGGATCCATAGGTGGATTGTGAAAAGAACACACATGCAATGACTCTAGTTGTTATTAGTAAAAAGAACACACATGCAATGACACTGGTGAATCCATGTGTGGTCTTTGAGGAGAACACACATTCAATGACTCTAGCTATGGTTAATGAGAAGATAACACATGCAATGACACTGGTGGATCCATAGGTGGATTATGAAAAGAACACACATGCAATGACTCTAGTTGTTGTTAGTAAAAAGAACACACATGCAATGACACTGGTGGATCCATGTGTGGTCTCTGAAGAGAACGCACATTTCAATGACACTGGTGGATCCATATATGCTATGTGAAAATAATAGTCATAAAATTACTCCAGTTGTTATTAGTAAAAAGAACACACATGTAATGACACTAGTGGATCCATGTGTGGTCTTTGCAGAGAACACACATGCAATGACTCTAGCTGTGGTTAATGAGAAGAACACACATGCAATGACACTGGTGGATCCATAGGTGGGTTGTGAAAAGAACACACATGCAATGACTCCATTTGTTGTTAGTAAAAAGAACACACATGTAATGACACTAGTGGATCCATGTGTAGTCTCTGAAGAGAACACACATGCAATGACTCTAGCTGTGTTTAATGAGAAGAACACACATGCAATGACACTGGTGGATCCATAGGTGGATTGTGAAAAGAACACACATGCAATGACTCTGATTGTTGTTAGAAAAAAAAACACACATGCAATGACACTGGTGGATCCATGTGTGGTCTCTGAAGAGAACACACATTTCAATGACTCTGGTTGTTGTTAGTAAAAATAACACACATGCAATGACACTGGTGGATCCATGTGTGGTCTTTGAAGAGAACACACATTTCAATGATATTGGTGCATCCATATGTGGTATGTGAAAAGAATAGTCATGAAATGACTCCAGTTGTGGTTAGTAAAAAGAGCACACATCCAATTATACTGGTGGATCCATGTTTGGTCTTTGGAGAGAACAAACATGCAATGACACTAGTGGATCCATAGGTGGATTGTGAAAAGAACACACATGCAATGACTCTAGTTGTTGTTAGTAAAAAGAACACACAGCAATGACACTGGTAATCCATATGTGGTCTCTGAACAGAACACACATTTCAATGACACTGGTGGATCCATATATGCTATGTGAAAATAATAGTCATAAAATTACTATAGGTGTTGTTAGTAAAAAGTATACACATGCAATGACACTGGTGGATCCATGTGTGGTCTTTGAAGAGAACACACATGCAATGACTCTAGTTGTTATTAGTAAAAAGAACACACATGCAATGACACTAGTGGATCCATGTGTGGTCTCTGAAGAGAACACACATGCAATAACTCCAGCTGTGGTTAATGAGAAGAAGACACATGCAATGACACTGGTGGATCCATAGGTGGATTGTGAAAAGAACACACATGCAATGACTCTAGTTTCTTTTAGTAAATAGAACACACATGCAATGACACTGTTGGATCCATGTAAGGTCTCTGAAGAGAACACACATTTCAATGACACTGGTGCATCCATATGTGGTATGTGAAAAGAATAGTCATGAAATGACTCTAGTTGTTGTTAGTAAAAAGAACACACATGCCATGACACTAGTGGATCCATGTGCGGTCTCTGAAGAGAACACACATGCAATAACTCTAGCTGTGGTTAATGAGAAGAACACACATCCAATGACACTGGTGGATCCATGTGTGGTATTTGAAGGTAACACACATTTCAATGACTCTGGTTTTGCTAGTAAAAAGAACACACATGCAGTGACACTGGTGGATCCATGTGTGGTCTCTTAAGAGCAAACACATTTCAATAACACTGGTGGATCCATATGTGGTATGTGAAAAGAACAGTCATGAAATGAATCTAGTTGTGGTTAGTAAAAAGAGCACACATGCAATTACACTACTGGATCCATGTTTGGTCTCCGAAGAGAACACACATGCAATGACACTGGTGGATCCATAGGTGGATTGTGAAAAGAACACACATGCAATGACTCTAGTTGTTGTTAGTAAGAAGAACACACATGCAATGACACTGGTGGATCCAAGTGTGGTCTCTAAAGACAACACACTTTTCAATGACACTCGTGGATCCATATATGGTATTTGAAAATAATAGTCATGAAATGACACCAGTTGTTGTTAGTAAAAAGAACACACATGCAATGACACTGGTGGATCCATGTGTGGTCTCTGAAGAGAACACACATACAATGACTCTAGCTGTGGTTAATGAGAAGAACACACATGCAATGACACTGGTGGATCCATAGGTGGATTGTGAAAAGAACACACATTCCATGACTCTAACTGTTGTTAGTAAAAAGAACACACATTCCATGACTCCAATTGTTATTAGTAAAAAGAACACACATGCAATGACACTGGTGGATCCATGTGTGGTCTCTAAAGAGGACTCACATGCAATGACTCTATATGTGGTTATTGAGAAGAACACACATGTAATGACACTGGTGGATCCATGTGTGGTATTTGAAGAGAACACACATTTCGATGACTCTGGTTGTTGTTAGTAAAAAGAACACACATGCAATAACACTGGTCGATCCATGTGTGGTCTCTTAAGTGAAAACACATTTCAATGACACTGGTGGATCCATATGTGGTATGTGAAAAGAACAGTCATGAAATGACTCCAGTTGTGGTTAGTAAAAAGAGCACACATGCAATTACATTGGTGGATCCATGTTTTGTCTCTGAAGAGAACACACATGCAATGACACTGGTGGATCCATAGGTGGATTGTGAAAAGAACACACATGCATTGAATCTAGTTGTTGTTAGTAAAATATTGGTGGATCCATGTGCCGTCTCTGAAGAGAACACACATGCAATGACTCTAGCTGTGGTTAATGAGAAGACCACACATGCAATGACACTGGTGGATCCATATATGGTATTTGAAAATAATAGTCATGAAATGACTCCAGTTGTTGTTAGTAAAAAGAACACACATGCAATGACACTGATGGATCCATGTGTGGTCTCTAAAGAGAACACACATACAATGACTCTAGCTGTGGTTAATGAGAAGAACACACATGCAATGACACCGGTGGATCCATAGGTGGATTGTGAAAAGAACACAAATGCAATGACTCCAGTTGTTGTTAGTAAATATAACACACATGCAATGACACTGGTGGATCCATGTGTGGTCTCTGAAGAGAACACACATGCAATAACTCTAGCTATGGTTAATGAGAAGAACACACATGCAATAACACTGGTGGATCCATGTGTGGTCTTTGAAGAGAACACACATGCAATGACTCTAGTTGTTATTAGTGAAAAGAACACACATGCAATGACACTGGTGGATCCATGTGTGGTCTCTGAAGAGAACACACATGCAATAACTCCAGCTGTGGTTAATGAGAAGAACACAATGCAATGACACTGGTGGATCCATAGGTGGATTGTGAAAAGAACACACATGCAATGACTCTAGTTGTTTTTAGTAAATAGAACACACATGCAATGACACTGTTGGATCGATGTAAGGTCTCTGAAGAGAACACATATTTCAATGACACTGGTGGATCCATATGTGGTATGTGAAAAGAATAGTCATGAAATGACTCCAGTTGTGGTTAGTAAAAAGAGCACACATGCAATTACATTGGTGGATCCATGTTTTGTCTCTGAAGAGAACACACATGCAATGACACTGGTGGATCCAAAGGTGGATTGTGAAAAGAACACACATGCAATGAGTCTAGTTGTTGTTAGTAAAACATTGGTGGATCCATGTGCGGTCTCTGAAGAGAACACACATGCAATGACTCTAGCTGTGGTTAATGAGAAGAACACACATGCAATGACACTGGTGGATCCATGTGTGGTCTCTAAAGAGAACACACATCTCAATGACACTGGTGGATCCATATATGGTATTTGAAAATAATAGTCTTTAAATGACTCCAGTTGTTGTTAGTAAAAAGAACACACATGCAATGACACTGATGGATCCATGTGTGGTCTCTAAAGAGAACACACATACAATGACTCTAGCTGTGGTTAATGAGATGAACACACATGCAATGACACCGATGGATCCATAGGTGGATTGTGAAAAGAACACAAATGCAATGACTCCAGTTGTTGTTAGTAAATATAACACACATGCAATGACACTGGTGGATCCATGTGTGGTCTCTGAAGAGAACACATATGCAATGACTCTAGCTGTGGTTAATGAGAAGAACACACATGCAATGACACTAGTGGATCCATAGGTCGATTGTGAAAAGAACACACATGCAATGACTCTGGTTGTTGTTAGTAAAAAGAAGATGCATGCAATGACACTGGTGGATCCATGTGTGGTCTCTTAAGAGAAAACACATTTCAATGACACTGGTGGATCCATATGTGGTATGTGAAAAGAACATTCATGAAATGACTCCAGTTGTGGTTAGTAAAAAGAGCACACATGCAATTACACTGGTGGATCCATATTTGGTCTCTGAAGAGAACACACATGCAATGACAGTGGTGGATCCATAGGTGGATTGTGAAAAGAACACACATGCAATGACTCTAGTTGTTGCTAGTAAAAAGAACACACATGTAATGACACTGGTGGATCCATGTGTGGTCTCTAAAGAGAACACACATTTCAATGCCACTCCTGGATCCATATATGGTATTTGAAAATAATAGTCATGAAATGACTCCAGTTGTTGTTAGTAAAAAGAACACACATGCAATGACACTGGTGGATCCATGTGTGGTCTCTAAAGAGAACACACATACAATGACTCTAGCTGTGGTTAATGAGAAGAACACACATGCAATGACACTGGTGGATCCATAGGTGGATTATGAAATGAATACACATGCAATGACTCTAGTTGTTGTCAGTAAAAATAACACACATGCAATGACACTGGTGGATCCATGTGTGGTCTCTGAAGAGAACACATAAGCAATGACTCTAGATGTGGTTAATAAGAAGAACACGCATGCAATGACACTGTGGATCCATAGGTGGATTGTGAAAAGAACACACATGCAATGACTCTGGATGTTGTTAGTACAAAGTACACACATGCAATGACACTGGTGGATCCATGTGTGGTGTCTGAAGAGAATACACATTTCAATGACACAGTTGATCCAGATGTGGTATGTGAAAAGAATAATCATGAAATGACTCTAGTTGTTGTTAGTAAAAAGAACACACATGCAATGACACTAGTGGATCGATGTGCAGTCTCTGAAGAGAACACACATGCAATTACTCTAGCTGTGGTTAATGAGAAGAACACACATGCAATGACACTGGTGGATCCATGTGTGGTCTTTGAAGAGAACACACATTTCAATGACTCTGGTTGTTGTTATTAAAAAGAACACACATGCAATGACACTGGTGGATCCATGTGGGGTCTCTGAAGAGAACACACATGCTATGACTCTAGTTGTGGTTAATGAGAAGAACACAGATGCAATGACACTAGTGGATCCATAGGTGGATTGTGAAAAGAACACACATGCAATGACTCCAGTTGTTGTTAGTAAAAAAACACACATGTAATGACACTTGTGGATCCATGTGTGGTCTCTAAAGAGAACACACATGTAATGACTCTAGCTATGGTTAATGAGAAGAACACACATCCAATGGCACTGTTGGATCCATAGGTGGATTGTGAAAAGAACACACATGCAATAACTCTAGTTGTTGTTAGTAAAAATAACACACATGCAATGACATTGGTGGATCCATGTGTGGTCTATGAAGAGAACACACATGCAATGACTCTAGCTGTGGTTAATGAGAAGAACACACATACAATGACACTGGTGGATCCATAAATGGATTGTGAAAAGAACACACATGCAATGACTCTAGTTGTTATTAGTAAAAAGAACACACATGTAATTACACTAGTGGATCCATGTGTGGTCTCTGAAGAGAACACACATTTCAATGACACTAGTGGATCCATATGTGGTATGTGAAAAGAATAGTCATTAAATGACTCTATTTGTTATTAGTAACAAGAACAAACATGCAATAACGCTGGTGGATCCATGTGCGGTCTCTGAAGAGAACACACATGCAATCACTCTAGCTGTGGTTAATGAGAAGACCACACATTCAATGACACTGGTGGATCCATCTATGGTATTTGAAGAGAACACACATTTCAATGACTCTGGTTGTTCTTAGTAAAAAGAAACACACATGCAATGCCACTGGTTGATCCATATGTGGTATGTAAAAAGAACAGTCACGAAATGACTCCAGTTGTGGTTAGTAAAAAGAGCACACTTGCAATTACACTTGTGGATCCATGTTTGGTCTCTGAAGAGAACACACATGCAATGACACTGGTGGATCCATAGGTGGATTGTGAAAATAACACACATGCAATGACTCTAGTTGTTGTTAGTAAAAAGAACACACATGCAATGACACTGGTGGATCCATGTGTGGTCTCTGAAGAGAACACACATTTCAATGACACTCGTGGATCGATATATGGTATTTGAAAATAATAATCATGAAATGACTCCATTTGTTCATAGTAAAAAGAACACACATGCAATGACACTGGTGGATCAATGTGTGGTCTCTAAAGAGAACACACATACAATGAATCTAGCTGTGGTTAATGAGAAGACCACACATGCAATGACACCGGTGGATCCATAGGTGGATTGTGAAAAGAACACACATGCAATGACTCCAGTTGTTGTTAGTAAAAAGAATACACATGCAATGACACTGGTATATCCATGTGTGGTATCTGAAGAGAACACACATGCAATGACTCTAGTTGTGGTTAATGAGAAGAACACACATGCAATGACACTGGTGGACCCATAGGTGGATTGTGAAAAGAACACACATGCAATGACTCTGGTTGTTGTTAGTAAAAAGAACACACATGCAATGACACTGGTGGATCCATGTGTGGTCTCTGAATAGAATACACATTTCAATGACACTATTGATCCATATGTGGTATGTGAAAAGAATAGTCATGAAAAGACTCTAGTTGTTGTTAGTAAAAAGAACACACATGCAATGACACTAGTGGATCCATGTGCGGTCTCTGAAGAGAACACACATGCAATGACACTGGTGGATCCATGTGTGGTCTTTGAAGAGGACACACATTTCAATGACTCGGGTTGTTGTTAGTAAAAAGAACACACATGCAATGACACCGGTGGATCCATGTGTGGTCTCTGAAGAGAACACACATGCAATGACTCTAGCTGTGGTTAATGAGAAGAACACACATGCAATGACATTGGTGGATCCATAGGTGGATTGTGAAAAGAACACACATGCAATGATCCAGTTGTTGTTAGTAAAAAGAACACACATGTAATAACACTGGTGGATCCATGTGTGGTCTCTGAAGAGAACACACATGTAATCACTCTAGCTGTGGTTAATGAGAAGAACACACATGCAATGGCACTGGTGGATCCATAGGTGGATTGTGAAAAGAACACACATCCAATGACTCTAGTTGTTGTTAGTAAAAATAACACACATGCAATGACACTGGTGGATCCATGTGTGGTCTCTGAAGAGAACACATGTGCAATGACTCTAGATGTGGTTAGTGACAAGAACACACATGCAATGACACTAGTGGATCCATCGGTGGATTGTGAAAAGAACACACATGCAATGACTCTAGTTGTTTTTAGTAAATAGAACACACATGCAATGACACTGTTGGATCGATGTAAGGTCTCTGAAGAGAACACATATTTCAATGACACTGGTGGATCCATAAGTGGTATGTGAAAAGAATAGTCATGAAATGACCCGAGTTGTGGTTAGTAAAAAGAGCACACATGCAATTACATTGGTGGATCCATGTTTTGTCTCTGAAGAGAACACACATGCAATGACACTGGTGGATCGATAGGTGGATTGTGAAAAGAACACACATGCAATGAGTCTAGTTGTTGTTAGTAAAACATTGGTGGATCCATGTGCGGTATCTGAAGAGAACACACATGCAATGACTCTAGCTGTGGTTAATGAGAAGAACACACATGCAATGACACTGGTGGATCCATGTGTGGTCTCTAAAGAGAACACACATTTCAATGACACTGGTGGATCCATATATGGTATTTGAAAATAATAGTCATGAAATGACTCCAGTTGTTGTTAGTAAAAAGAACACACATGCAATGAAACTGATGGATCCATGTGTGGTCTCTAAAGAGAACACACATACAATGACTCTAGCTGTGGTTAATGAGATGAACACACATGCAATGACACCGGTGGATCCATAGGTGGATTGTGAAAAGAACACAAATGCAATGACTCCAGTTGTTGTTAGTAAATATAACACACATGCAATGACACTGGTGGATCCATGTGTGGTCTCTGAAGAGAACACATATGCAATGACTCTAGCTGTGGTTAATGAGAAGAACACACATGCAATGACACTAGTGGATCCATAGGTGGATTGTGAAAAGAACACACATGCAATGACTCCGGTTGTTGTTAGTAAAAAGAAGATGCATGCAATGACACTGGTGGATCCATGTGTGGTCTCTTAAGAGAAAACACATTTCAATGACACTGGTGGATCCATATGTGGTATGTGAAAAGAACAGTGATGAAATGACTCCAGTTGTGGTTAGTAAAAAGAGCACACATGCAATTACACTGGTGGATCCATATTTGGTCTCTGAAGAGAACACACATGCAATGACACTGGTGGATCCATAGGTGGATTGTGAAAAGAACACACATGCAATGACTCTAGTTGTTGTTAGTAAAAATAACACACATGTAATGACACTGGTGGATCCATGTGTGGTCTCTAAAGAGAACACATATTTCAATGACTCTAGCTGTGGTTATTGAGAAGAACACACATGCAATGACACCGGTGGATCCATAGGTGGATTATGAAAAGAACACACATGCAATGACTCTAGTTGTTGTCAGTAAAAATAACACACATGCAATGACACTGGTGGATCCATGTGTGGTCTCTGAAGAGAACACATATGCAATGACTCTAGATGTGGTTAATAAGAAGAACACGCATGCAATGACACTGGTGGATCCATAGGTGGATTGTGAAAAGAACACACATACAATGACTCTGGATGTTGTTAGTACAAAGTACACACATGCAATGACACTAGTGGATCCATGTGTGGTGTCTGAAGAGAACACACATTTCAATGACACAGTTGATCCAGATGTGGTATGTGAAAAGAATAATCATGAAATGACTCTAGTTGTTGTTAGTAAAAAGAACACACATGCAATGACACTAGTGGATCGATGTGCAGTCTCTAAAGAGAACACACATGCAATGACTCTAGCTGTGGTTAATGAGAAGAACACACATGCAATGACACTGGTGGATCCATGTGTGGTCTTTGAAGAGAACACACATTTCAATGACTCTGGTTGTTGTTATTAAAAAGAACACACATGCAATGACACTGGTGGATCCATGTGGGGTCTCTGAAGAGAACACACATGCTATGACTCTAGTTGTGGTTAATGAGAAGAACACAGATGCAATGACACTAGTGGATCCATAGGTGGAATGTGAAAAGAACACACATGCAATGACTCCAGTTGTTGTTAATAAAAAAACACACATGTAATGACACTGGTGGATCCATGTGTGGTCTCTGAAGAGAACACACATGTAATGACTCTAGCTGTGGTTAATGAGAAGAACACACATCCAATGGCACTGTTGGATCCATAGGTGGATTGTGAAAAGAACACACATGCAATAACTCTAGTTGTTAGTAAAAATAACACAC
Source organism: Avena sativa (assembly GCA_916181665.1). NCBI lineage: Eukaryota > Viridiplantae > Streptophyta > Magnoliopsida > Poales > Poaceae > Avena > Avena sativa. The sequence continues at coordinate 192,143,746 of OV702287.1, forward strand.
ATGCAATGACACTGGTGGATCCATGTGTGGTCTATGAAGAGAACACACATGCAATGACTCTAGCTGTGGTTAATGAGAAGAACACACATACAATGACACTGGTGGATCCATAAGTGGATTGTGAAAAGAACACACATGCAATGACTCTAGTTGTTATTAGAAAAAAGAACACACATGCAATTACACTAGTGGATGCATGTGTGGTCTCTGAAGAGAACACACATTTCAATGACACTGGTGGATCCATATGTGGTATGTGAAAAGAATAGTCATTAAATGACTCTATTTGTTGTTAGTAACAAGAACAAACATGCAATAACACAGGTGGATCCATGTGCGGTCTCTGAAGAGAACACACATGCAATCACCCCACCTGTGGTTAATGAGAAGACCACACATTCAATGACACTGGTAGATCCATCTGTGGTATTTGAAGAGAACACACATTTCAATGACTCTGGTTGTTCTTAGTAAAAAGAAACACACATGCAATGCCACTGGTGGATCCATATGTGGTATGTAAAAAGAACAGTCACGAAATGACTCCAGTTGTGGTTAGTAAAAAGAGCACACATGCAATTACACTTGTGGATCCATGTTTGGTCTCTGAAGAGAACACACATGCAATGACACTGGTGGATCCATAGGTGGATTGTGAAAAGAACACACATGCAATGACTCTAGTTGTTGTTAGTAAAAAGAACACACATGCAATGACATTGGTGGATCCATGTGTGGTCTCTGAAGAGAACACACATTTCAATGACACTCGTGGATCCATATATGGTATTTGAAAATAATAGTCATGAAATGACTCCATTTGTTCATAGTAAAAAGAACACACATGCAATGACACTGGTGGATCCATGTGTGGTCTCTAAAGATAACACACATACAATGAATCTAGCTGTGGTTAATGAGAAGACCACACATGCAATGACACCGGTGGATCCATAGGTGGATTGTGAAAAGAACACACATGCAATGACTCCAGTTGTTGTTAGTAAAAAGAATACACATGCAATGACACTGGTATATCCATGTGTGGTATCTGAAGAGAACACACATGCAATGACTCTAGCTGTGGTTAATGAGAAGAACACACATGCAATGACACTGGTGGATCCATAGGAGGATTGTGAAAAGAACACACATGCAATGACTCTGGTTGTTGTTAGTAAAAAAACACACATGCAATGACACTGGTGGATCCATGTGTAGTCTCTGAAGAGAACACACATTTCAATGACACTATTGATCCATATGTGGTATGTGAAAAGAATAGTCATGAAATGACTAGTTGTTGTTAGTAAAAAGAACACACATGCAATGACACTAGTGGATCCATGTGCGGTCTCTGAAGAGAACACACATGTAATGACTCTAGCTGTGGTTAATGAGAAGAACACACATGCAATGACACTGGTGGATCCATGTGTGGTCTTTGAAGAGAACACACATTTCAATGACTCGGGTTGTTGTTAGTAAAAAGAACACACATGCAATGACACCGGTGGATCCATGTGTGGTCTCTGAAGAGAACACACATGCAATGACTCTAGCTGTGGTTAATGAGAAGAACACACATGCAATGACATTGGTGGATCCATAGGTGGATTGTGAAAAGAACACACATGCAATGACTCCAGTTGTTGTTAGTAAAAAGAACACACATGTAATCACACTGGTGGATCCATGTGTGGTCTCTGAAGAGAACACACATGTAATCACTCTAGCTGTGGTTAATGAGAAGAACACACATGCAATGGCACTGGTGGATCCATAGGTGGATTGTGAAAAGAACACACATGCAATGACTCTAGTTGTTGTTAGTAAAATAACACACATGCAATGACACTGGTGGATCCATGTGTGGTCTCTGAAGAGAACACACGTGCAATGAGTCTAGATGTGGTTAGTGACAAGAACACACATGCAATGACACTAGTGGATCCATAGGTGGATTGCGAAAAGAACACACATGCAATGATTCTAGTTGTTGTTAGTAAAAAGAACACACATGCAATGACACTGGTGGATCCATGTGTGGTCTCTGAAAAGAACACACATGCAATGACTCTAGCTGTGGTTAATGAGAAGAACACACATGCAATGACACTAGTGGATCCATAGGTGGATTGTGAAAATAACAGACATGTGGGGCCCCCGGATTGATCCTCCGAGAATCCCTATTATGCATACAACCACGATCCTATGATCAGTTAGTCATGGCACATAACAGACTAGTATCAAAGTAAGCATCCAATACATAGCGAATACATGTCATACCTTATTTGCCAGTATGGCTACATCGATCAACATCAGCGGAACTTCATTAAGCGTAGAGCCCGAGCCATGCCTTAACCTACAGGCAACTGACTGGGAGAATGTCCTAGCTCGCATAGTTGTCCACTTCACCTTCTTCTCGATATCTGACCAAGTTAATAGCCAGGCACAATGCCAGTGAGTAATTTGAATGTAGTCGCAAATCACCTTAATAGAATAATAAAACAAGAGGATATGCAATATGGTTGTGTAGTAGGAGGGCTCCAGGCGGGGTTCTTTTCTAAAATAGTTTCTCTTGTAAATATGGTATCTCCATATATTTGTTAAAAACTTTTGTAAAGCCTTTTTGGAAACCTTTTGAAAAGTTTTGTAAACACTAGGATTGGGGTACCCATTTGTTCTCGTCTTCAGGTCATCCCACAACCAAACTCCTTTCTCCTCCTTCTGACCATGCCATTGTCAAAACCTTTCTCCTTTACGACCATCCCATGGTCAAAACATTTCCAAAGCAATTCCTTTTTTCGAAATCCTTTTTGAAATCAAAACCAACACCGCTCTACAGCAACCTTCCCAACCGTGCATGACCACGGACACGGCTATTCCAATAGATTTACACTCTGTAGAGGTTGTACACTTTACCCACACCATCCGGGTACACTACCCTGATCAACACCGATCGTGGGTCGAGTAACCGATCAAGACTCTCCGGATGCCCACTCCAATATAAGTGTCTACCCTATGAGTGTTGTTCCCCTCAACACCGGGGCATCGGGTACCGAGGACCAACTGGAGCACTTTTTCCACTACACGAGTGTGCGCTTTCAATGAGGGGCTCATAGTAACGCGTGGAGGCTCGCAGGCCTTTCGTTCCTTCTCCAGGTTGATGTCCCATATGACCCCTTATGTGAGAAGGCCCACCCTCCAAGGATTTTTATCCCCTGTAGTTGTTGCGAGGCAGCTTATACCAGATTAGACAAACATCAAATCCCGCCCTGTCCCATTCCAGAGTAATGTGGTTGCACAGGGTTAATTGTTCTAGCAAAACTGCAAAGAACCGAGTGCGTTTTGGTAAACCTTTTTGCTCCATCTGTCCTTTAGCATTTTGTAAAACAAAACCTTTTTATTTCTCAACATCTCTTGGGAGGTCCCCCCTCACCAAGGTTTTATCATAAAACATATGGTAAAACTTTGTCGGGGTCTTCCCATCCTATAACTTTGCTTCGGCTAAATCGGGGTCTCCAAAGGGTATGGTGCGTTACACCATCTACCACACTAGGGACAAGTAGGTGTCATCAAGGGGGTTGTACTTAATAGTACAAAAGTGTAAGTTCGGAGGAGCCAAACCACTACCATATATACATCAACATATAGTAAAACAATGTAGTTTTAATAAACAGTAGATAAAACATGCATGAGTAAAACAGCAGGACAAGGCTTATGAGCAAGAAGGTGGCTTGCCTGAGATCAGTAATATGGCATAATTGTCCCTAGAAATCTTCTTATAATACCCATAATAACCAATAATAATATCCAACTTCTTCTGGTCTCCGATATAATCGCATCTATCGTCGATACGGATCACATGCAAGCAAACAAATGACACAATCAACACCAGGCATACAAACATCAATACATACAGCAAGTAATGAACAATACAAGTTTACAAATCAGTAGGTCTTAGGAAGGATGGATTTAATAAGATTGGCCTTGTCTTGGAAACATGGAAGAAAATCCCTTAGGATTTATCGCCAAGGAACTACCTAAGAGGGGTTTTGGACCAAGGACATATTCTGTATGATACCATTGTGTGAAAATTATATCAACTAATAGGAGTTGATAAAATGAAACCAAAAAAAGTGGTTTCACTATTTTATCACTCTTCTTTAATTTCTTAAGAATATTCTAGTGATAAAAGCTCTAGTTTTAGGAAATAATTCACCAGAAAATTTCTGTAGCTCCAAAAATTATTTCCTTGGATGGTCAGGTATAGTTTGATGTACTGAATAGCTGAGAGTTGGAATCACTACAAAATAATTACCATAATGCCCTCAAGAAATTCCGAAAAGTAGTTCTGGAGCTGTTTTGTCTTTTTCACTAGGTTTAATCTACAGAAGCTTTTGATGTGAATCCAAAGACACATTGCAGGTATGTAGGATACCTTCCTGTAGAAATTGGAATCACCTCATTTGAAGTTACAAAATTCCTGTAGTGATTTTGTTACTGAAATAACCATAGACAGAGATGTTTAAATCACCAGAATTAAATAATGGCTCAATAAATCAGTATCTCCTAAGAGTTGGAATTGGGTAAATTGGACTCAAGGTTTGGTCTAGAGAAATTTCTAAAGGAAGAAAAGCTCCGTTTTTATTATTTTTGCAACAGGTGATCCATAGCTCAACATGGGTTGGGATTAATGTCACTAGAGTGTATATCCAATGCCTACCAGAGGCAGTTGGATTTTCTCAATTTTGATAAAGGGTACTCACTATGGAATTTATTCATTAGAAAAGATACCTTTTAGTAGTTTAATTATCAGAAAATAATAAGAAAAACTCTGGCCCTAGGGTTTGGTCTGCATGTTATAAAAAACATATAGGAACATGTAGTAATTTATATCTAGACATTTCAAATGGTTTCCCATTTTTGTTTTGAATTAAAGCTAACAGGAAGAAAAGTAGATCTATATTTCTAAATAAAAGAAAAGGAAAAGAGCAAGGGGGCGCAGGCCAAATCTGCTTGGAATTGGGCCGCACTGAGGCGAGCCGGCCTAGCTCACCGCCGGCGGGAGCACACGAGACTGCGGGTCAAACTGGCCTTGCGGGGCCCGCCTGTCATGGACGCGGGGCACCGAAGCAGTAAGGAGGCTCGGGGGCCATCCGATCAAGTGAAGATGGACGGTCCTCGGTCGTCCTCTCCGACGGACACCACCGACGGTGCGGAAACCCTGGGCGGTGGCAGAGAGGCTTGGTGGCTCACTTGGGGGCACGGGGAGGTGGAGCTGAGGTTGCAGAACGACGCGGCGCACTGAGGGGAGCACATCGAGGGGCTGCGTGGTGGGGTTTGATGACGGTGTGATGCTTGCATGAAGACGACTGAGGCTAGCTCGCCGGAGCACATCGGTGCAGCTTCGAGGAGGCGGTCCAGGGCCAAAAGAAAAACAGGGTGAGATGTAGGGGGACAGGGAGATCCGGGTAGGATGGCATGCAGAGGGAGTGGAGCAGTGAGGAGAGCTCTAGGCTCGATTCTTCAAGGAGGCTGAAGCTCCTTCTCCTCCATCTCTCGGGCTGTACAGAGCAGGGGAGGAAGAGAGGGTGCTGGGGGAGGTAAGTGGAGAGTAGAGGGGGAAAATGAGGGTAGAGGGAGGTGCTGAGGTGGACTGAGATCTTATATCCAGGGAGGGGGCGGTCTAGGTGCACCGAGTCCATTTTGGACATGGGGGAAGGGTGGCAGCAGTGGATTAGTTGAGAGGGGCGATGGGAGTTCATGGAGGTGGAGTGGGTGATATGTGAGAGGCTTTTGCCAGGCTACAAGGTATAGGGGAAGTGATTAGACCACTCTCTCTCTAGCCTCGGGCATAGGAAGGAAAAAGGAGAGAGAGGGCTTATCTGCCAGGTGGGGTAGGGAACGGCAGTGGGTGCAGATACACGCTAGTTAAGTGGAGAGGGGAGAGGGTGTCTGTTGTTTGTGAGATATGGGAGGATACCCATTAATGACAAGATCTTCTCCTCTACTTCTTCCAAGTACAAAAGGAAAAAGAAGAGATGCTACAGTTTAGGTACTGTAGCACACGACCAGGGGTGGTGTGGTAAGCTGTGGAGAAGTATGGGACAAGCGTGATGAAGTTTTGAGTTGGCTTTGGTCATAGTTTTGAAGAATTTCAATTTTTGGCCAATTGAAGATTCATGAGTAACCTCTTGATTTTTAATCTTGGAAAGCTGAGGTGAGGATGCTGGTAGGTGTATATGGTACAGGTACATTTCTATGAATTATTTGGGAATTATTGGATGAAGTTTGGTCCCCTATATATCACATATTCAAAAAGTGCAGAAATGGTTTCTAGAAGCTCATTTGATATTTTTACATTGTACCAGGTTGGATTTTGATGTGAGATGGTCATAAATATGAATTCACACTATGGTGATTTTTCCCAAGATTTATTGGGGATTAAAAGTATTTAAAGCAATTATTATTCCATTTCTGCCATTTAAGTGAATAGGCATAAAGAAATAATAAAACCCTTCAAAAATATTTATTTTTTAAGTTGTAAGTTAGGTTATGACATATGGATCTCAATTGAGCCAAAAGTTGAGGAAGTGTTTTGGCAAAAACCAAACTTTCCATTGGGGAAGGAGTTTGGAGATTTTGACTATTAAAGAGAATAATTATATTTGGAGCTATAATAATTATGGATAATATTTGATAAATCTTGATGATCAAGTTAGATGATGTATACAAGGTTTAACCAGCATTTGCAACCTTGGGATTGGAGAATCCAAGTTGATTTTGGTGAAAACTACAGATTTAAGGATCTTGGGTAAGATTGTTTTCATGCCACCAAAACCTTGTTGGATCTTGGAGCTCAGATCTCCCCCTGTGGAGTGGGATAGATGGATGGATAGACCAAGTGATGTAAATTGAAATGGTGTAGAGGTTTGAGCTTGATCCTGCTTGATCTCACCAAGAATTTATTTCAAACTTTGAATAAAATAAGTCTGCCAAGGCAGATTATCAACTAGCCTTCAAAACCATGTGGGTTTAAGAAGCACAAAGATCCAATTGGAACAAGTGAAGTAGATATTGATATAAATATATTAGTAGCACACCACCATTCAAATATTTGGTCCATAGAAGGTTGGATGATGGTGTGAGCTTCTGTCAAAGTAGGCATGTTGACTAGATTTGCAGGAATAGTTATTTTCTTGCCTACAAAACCATCAAGAACAAGTGGGTTGTAGGATGATATAAACAAGGGCAAGAGTGTTCCTTGGTAGTCCTTAGGATGGTTAATAAGATGGTTCAAGTGCATTACCAAAAATTCACAAGGGTTGAGAAAGGGAGACATCCAAAAAGGTGATGTTGAAACAGATTCCAGACTTAGCCAATTTTGGCAGATTTAGGGTTTTTAGACTAGAATGTGGGTGGTGATGATTTTGATGGGTTGCAAGGTACCAAAGCATCATCAAGTAGATGATGTTGAAGTGTAGATTGGGTAGTAAGGATCCTTGCTTGATACTGGTCTTCATTGACTTGGAAACTTCTAGAATGGATCACTGCAGAATTGATTTGGTTAAGGGTTATAGATGATCACCTAGTACCTAGAGATTAGATCCAGATTGTATTCTTGCTTAGGGTTTGGTGATTTTTAAAATATCTTGATCCTAGTGGATGAGCTCCTAGAGTAGCTCATACTGCTTCTAAGCAATCAAGTCAAACAGCAGATCAAGGCAACTCATCTTACAAACAAATCAACTACTACTACGGTTACCATCAAGCTTAGCTTGAGGTAAGGGTGGGAAATTTTGAAAGGTTGGAGTTTGAGTAAGGTAAGAGTCCTTGGTATCCCTACCAAGATTAGAATTCAAAAGTTTTATACAAGGTTTTGAGAATCTTAAAGGTAGGAGTAGTTGAAGGTTCTGTCTTGAAAACATAAGGAGATTATATTCTATGTCTCTCCATAGTTTTGTCAATAGAAGCTACTAAAATAGTTGGCTTGCAAAGGCTTCTTGGCTCAGGTTTTGAAATGCCAGAACATTTGAGAATATGGAAATTAAGCCAAGAATGTTTTGAGAAGTAGCTTTTGTCAACTGATGTTGAGGTAAGGAGTATATCTTCTAATACACATTCATCAACATAAACATTGTCAAACAACAGGCCAACACTTCATCACTAAACAAGAAAAAGTTTTTGTTCCCCCTGATTTTTGCATTCTCGACAACTAATCAGGGTTGCTGAAATTGGGATGTTACAGACCTTTCCCCCTTAAAAGAATCTCGCCCCGAGATTCAGGAGAGTAGGATTAGGGGATTTTAAGTCAAGGTTAGCGCTACTGGTTTCGAGCGTACTATATTACAGACTCCGCATTTGGAAGTGGTGACTACATCGATGAAGTTGAGCTTCAGTATTCCGGGATGCACGGAGAGTTGAGCAGAGTCCAGTCCTGATTTCGAGGGATGACCTTCTTTTCCTTCCGGACTCTATATCTCGAGGGCTTAGACTGGGAAGACTATCTTGATGCTGAACTTCACGGAGTACTCGTCGGAGGATAGAATCTACGGCTTGGTGTACCTTTCTCTAAGGGTCCACGACTCTTCTTTAGGGGCGTAGCATATCCTAATTAAAGATTTTACGGTCGATACTCCTGGGTTTGCTTCTAGTGAAGGGGTTACTCTATTTGATGGGAAAGACGAAGTCTTTCCCCCTTATGATTAAACTGGGGTAGATCGGAGAGTTGACATAGTCCTTCCTTCTTGGAGTCGTAGATTGATGTTTTGAAGACTGTCATCACTCTTTCTCCTAGAGTTGGAATCTTCCGATGATGTCCACGAAGGTAGGTCCTACGGGGCTTATATACTACAATTATTCGTACTTAGTCAGTTGAAGCCATCAGAGACTTACATCCTCTAAGCGATTGGAACTGAGGGGTTGGCGATGCTGTGGTCCTTATGGTATGTCTACAGCTGAAATAGCAGAGGGACTTCGTAGGATCTTCAGTTAGTTTCTCCTTTGATAACTCGCGGGTGGTTGTTTGGCGGAATGACGGTGTATCTAAGATCTCTTCTGAAGAATCCTCTGGTAGACAGTCTTCTGAGGATTAAGTGGAAAGACGCAGTCCTTCCACCTTAGAGCTTCATTAAGGTGCTTTAGGAGTGGTGAAGATCTTTTTTCTGGGAGTGCTGATCTGATGTTAGCGGAAGGCGGTATCTTCTTGGGTCTTGGTAGGAGGTCCTTGAGTGAAGTTCTATTGATTCAACCCTTTCGTGGGTGGCTTCCTAACGAAGTTTGATGGGTTTAGCTTAGGGAAAGTTAGCGGTTAACGACTCTCTTGCAAGTCTTCGGACAAGGTAGGGTAGCTAACGTCATAGAAAACATCTTCACTTGAACTCTTTGCTTTGCTTTTGCTCGATGGTGGAGTAAGCTCGGTGTCTTCATGCATCCTTGTCTTTCGGGAACTGAAGAATTCTAGCCTTATGGTGAGGAACTTCCCGTTGGTTGGGCAGAGGGATCTATTACTAGTTAGTCTCTCGGGGTTGTGGGGAGTTCTAATATACCAAGGTTTAGCGGAGTCAAGTTTTCACTTCTTGTCTTGGTTGACTTATCGGGTGGTTTCTTGTGGATATTGAAGATCCTTCGGAGATTGAATTTCGGCTTCAACGAGATTCTTGCTATAGTAGACTGAGGAACAAGGGAGTGTGGTGCTATTGACGAGTCTTGCAAGGAGAGTTTGACGAGGTATGCCATCCTGCTGAGGTGAGGTCTTCGAGTTGTTTCTGACTTGTCGATGTCGAACTCCTGGTTCTTGGGATGTTTTTCCTCTCATATACTCTCAAGGTTAGTCTGGGTCTCATTACCGACATCTAACACAGGGGTTTCCTGAGTTACTTGGTGGGTTATTGCTCCTCGAGTCACATTTTTAAGGAGGTCAAAGCAAACCAGAGCATACAAACAAGGCGAACAGAGCGAGGGGATCGGAATGTCCTCGGCAAACAACACACATCAAGCAACACAGGATGCACTTAGGCAAGCAAACACGGTCAACGCTAGGGACCAAGGAGTTAACTACTCGCGATGTAGGGGAATCCTATTCTTAGGACTATCGACCCTAGATATCGTCTTTCTTCAGGTCGGAGTCACTATCTTGTGTATGAAGCCTTCACTGGGTCGTTGGATGCTTCTTGATAGGGCAATATTTGACTTCTTCTGATTAGGAGGATTCCGCTGGTGGGGCGATCTTGTAGTCTCCTTGTGTTTTCTGGTAGTTGCTTGTCTTCATCTTGTTCTCATTGTCTTCATCGGGTTCTAGATCCTAGTTATTTAAAATCCGTAGATTTGAAGTTTGGACAAGAGTTAGAGGAAACCATTTCCGAAAGCATTTACTTAGAGTAAGAGAATAAGTAGAACTTTTTGAAACTTATTGAGAAACTAGTTTTCGAAAGCCGGGGTTATCAAAATAAGGTTCCTGTCTAGCAACCATGCTAACTAAGGTTCTACTATAGTCAGGATGGCTCTGATGCCAAGTCTGTGGGCCCCCCGGATTGATCCTCCGAGAATCCCAGTTATTCATACAACCACGATCCCATGATCAGTTAATCGTGGCACATAACTGACAAGTATCAAAGTAAGCATCCAATACATAGCGAATACATGTCATACCTTATTTGCCAGTATGGCTACATCGATCAACATCAACGGAACTTCATTAAGCGTAGAGCCCGAGCCATGCCTTAACCTACATGCAACTGACTGGGAGAACGTCCTACCTCGCATAGTCGTCCACTTCACCTTCTTATCGATATCTGACCAAGTTAATAGCTAGGGACAATGCCAGTGAGTACTTTGAATGTACTCGAAAACAACCTTAATAGAATAATAAAACAAGAGGATATGCAATATGGCTGTGTAGTAGGAGGGCTCCAGGCGGGGTTCTTTTCTAAAGTAGTTTCTCTTGTAAATATGGCATCTCCATATCTTTGTTAAATTTTTTTGTAAAGCCTTTTTGGAAACCTTTTGAAAAGTTTTGTAAACACTAGGATTGGGGTACCCATTTGTTCCCGTCTTCAGGTCGTCCCACCACCGAACTCCTTTCTCCTCCTCCCGACCATCCCATGGTCAAAACCTTTCTCCTTTCCGACCATCCCATGGTCAAAACATTTCCAAAGCCATTCCTTTTTCCGAAATCCTTTTTGAAATCAAAACCAGCACCGCTCTACAGCAACCTTCCCAACCGTCCATGACCGTGGACACGGCTATTCGAATAGATTTACACTCTGTAGAGGTTGTACACTTTACCCACACCATCCAGGTACACTACCCTAATCTACACCGATCGTGGGTCGAGTAACCGATCAAGACTCTCTGGATGCCCACTCCAATATAAGTGCCTACCCTATGAGTGTTATTCCCCTTAACACCAGGACGTCGGGTACCGAGGACCAACCAGAGCGCTTTTTCCACTTCACGAGTGTGCGCTTTCAATGAGGGGCTCATAGTAATGCGTGGAGGCTCGCAGGCCCTTCATTCCTTCTCTAGGTCGATGTCCCACATGGACCCTTATGTGAGAAGGCCCACCCTCCAAGGATTTTTATCCCCTGTAGTTGTTGCGAGGCAGCTTATACCAGAATAGACAAACATCAAATCCAGCCCTATCCTATTCCGGAGTAATGTGGTTGCACAAGGTTAATTGTTCTAGCAAAACTTCAAAGAACCGTGTGTGTTTTCGTAAACCTTTTTGCTCCATATTTCCTTCAACATTTTGTAAAACAAAACCTTTTTCTTTCTCAACATCTCTTGGGATGTCCCACCTCACCAAGGTTTTATCATAAAACATTTGGTAAAACTTTGTCGGGGTCTTCCCATCCTATAGCTTTGCTTCAGCTAAATCGGGGTCTCCAAAGGGTATGGTGTGTTACACCATCTACCACACTAGGGACAAGTAGGTGTCATCAAGGGGGTTGTACTTAATATTACAAAAGTGTAGTAGTTCGGAGGAGCCAAACCACTATCATATATACATCAACATATAGTAAAACAATACAGTTTTAGTAAACAGTAGATAAAACATGCATGAGTAAAACAGTAGGACAAGGCTTTTGAGCAAGAAGGTGGCTTGCCTGAGATCAGTAATATGGCATAATTGTCCCTAGAATTCTTCTTAGAATACCCATAATAACCAATAATAACATCCAACTTCTTCTGGTCTTTGATATAATCGCATCTATCATCGATACGGATCACATGCAAGCAAACAAATGACACAATCAACACCAGGCATACAAACATCAATACATACAACAAGTAATGAACAATACAAGTTTACAAATCAGTAGGTCTTAGGAAGGATGGATTTAATAAGATTGGCCTTGTCTTGGAAACATGGAAGAAAATCCCTTAGGATTTATCGCCCAGGAACTACCTAAGAGGGGTTTTGGACCAAGGACATATTCTGTATGATACCATTGTGTAGAAATGATATCAACTGATAGGAGTTGATAAAATGAAACCAACAAAAGTGGTTTCACTATTTTATCACTCTTCTTTAATTTCTTAAGAATATTCTAGTGATAAAAGCTCTAGTTTTAGGAAATAATTCACCAGAAAAGTTCTGTAGCTCCAAAAATTATTTCCTTGGATGGTCAGGTATAGTTTGATGTACTGAATAGTTTAGAGTTGGAATCACTCCAAAATAATTAACAGAATGCCCTCAGGAAATTCCGAAAGGCAGTTCTAGATCTGTTTTGTCTTTTTCACTAGGTCTAATCTACAGAAGCTTTTGATTTGAATCCAAAGACACGTTGTAGGTATGTAGGATACCTTTCTGTAGAAATTGGAATCACCTCATTTGGAGTTACAAAACTCCTGTAGTGATTTTGTTACTGAAATAACCCTAGACAGAGATGTTTAAATCACCAGAATTAAATAATGGCTCAATAAATCAGTATCTCCAAGGGTTTGAAGGATATGGATGAAACACATCATTGAGAGTTGGAATTGGGTCAATTGGACTCATGGTTTGGTCTAGGGAAATTTCTAAAGGAAGAAAATCTCTGTTTTTATTATTTTTGCTACAGGTGATCCATAGCTCAACATGGGTTGGGATTAATGTCACCAAAGTGTATATCCAATGCCTACCAGAGGCAGTTGGATTTTCTCAATTTTGATAAAGGGTACTCACTATGGAATTTATTCATTAGAAAAGATACCTTTCTATAGTTTAATTATCAGAAAATAATAAGAAAAACTCTAGCCCTGGGGTTTGGTCTACATGTTATACAAAACATATAGGAACATGTAGTAATTTATATCTAGACATTTCAAACGGTTTCCCATTTTTGTTTTGAATTAAAGCTAGTAGGTAGAAAAGTAGATCTGGAGTTCTAAATAAAAGAAAAGCAAAAGAGCAAGGGGGCGCGGGACAGATCTGCTTGGAATTGGGACGCACTAGGGCGAGCCGGCCCAGCTCACCGCCGGTGGGAGCGCGCAAGACCGCGGGTCAAACTGGCCTTGCGGGACCCGCCTGTCATGGACGCGGGGCACCGAAGCGGTAAGGAGGCTCGAGGGCCGTCCGATCAAGTGCAGATGGACGGTCCTCCATCGTCCTCTCCGACGGACACCACCGACAGTCTGGAAACCCTAGGCGGCAGAGGAGAGGCTTGGTGGCTCACCTGGGGGCACGAGGAGGTGCCGCCGAGGTTGCAGAACGACGTGGCGTACTGAGGGGAGCACATCGAGGGGCTGCATGGTGGGGTTTGACGACGGGGTGATGCTTGCGCGAAGACGACCGAGGCTAGCTCGCCGGAGCACGTCAGTGCAGCTACGAGGAGGCGGTCCTGTGCCAAAAGAAAAACAGGTTGAGATGCAAGGGGACAGGGAGAGCTGGGTAGGGTGGCATGCAGAGGGAGTGGAGCGGTGAGGAGATCTCTAGGCTCGATTCTTTAAGGAGGCCGAAGCTCCTTCTCCTCCATCTCTCGGGATGTACAGAGCATGGGAGGAAGAGAGGGTGCTGGGGGAGGTAAGTGGAGAGTAGAGGGGGAAAATGAGGGCAGAGGGAGGTGTTGGGGTGGACTGAGATCTTATTTCCAGGGAGGGGGCGGTCTAGGTGCACCAAGTCCATTTTGGACATGGGGGAAGGGCGACAACAGTATATTGGTCGAGAGGGGCGGTGGGAGCTCGTGGAGGTGGAGTGGGGGATGTGTGAGAGGCTTTTGCCAGGCTGCAAGGTACAAGGGGAGTGATTAGACCACTCTCTCTCTAGCCTCGGGCATAGGAAGGAAAAAGGAGAGAGAGAGGGCTTAGGGCTAGCCATGGGTAGCTGCCACGTGGGGTAGGGAACGACAGTGGGTGCAGATACACGCTAGATAAGTGGAGAGGGGAGAGGGTGGCTGTTGTTTGTGAGATATGGGAACAGCAGTGGGTGCCGATACCGGCGGCACGGAAACCCTAGGCGGCGGCGGAGAGGCTTGGTGGCTCACCTGGGGGCACGGGGAGGTGGAGCCGAGGTTGCAGAACGACGCGACACACTAAGGGGAGCACATCGAGGGGCTGCGTGGTGGGGTTTGACGACAGGGTGATGCTTGCGCGAAGACGACCGAGGCTAGCTCGCCGGAGCACGTTGGTGCAGCTTCGAGGAGGCGGTCCTGGGCCAAAAGAAAAACAGGGTGAGATGCAGGGGGACAGGGAGATCCGGGTAGGGTGGCATGCAGATGTAACATCCCAAAACTCTAATCCAAGGTTACCAAGATCCAAATCCTCAAATTTAGAGTTAACAAAAACTTTTCCATTTAAAAATATTAAAGCATTCATATGTGTGTGCATTTAAATAGGAGTTGTTTTGAATTGCCATGATTAAGTGATCCATTGATTGTAAAATGATTCTTAGGCGAAATAAACATTATCTAGATCATTCCCAAACAAATCCCAAAGAAAAACAAATCAAAATGAATAAAATAACCAAATGGTCATTTGTGCCATTTTAATCCACATGCCTACTTTGGCTATTCCTAGAACTCAATTCTTAACAGAAACAAATGTGGATCTTTGCACCCCTTGCTAGTACATGTAGTGATGTACCAAGGCCCACTTTGTGATCTACCAAAAACTTGCAAACAGTAATTTTAAATGGCATTTGAAAATTGAATGTAGTTCATATGAGAAGATCCCACTTATGCAAAACCAACCAACACAATTCACCTTGACATTTCCCAGCAACCAGAGACTCCCAAGCATAAGGTCAGATCACACACCAAAAATCTTTTCAAAATTCGAATTTAAATTTCTCGCGGACATTTGATCGAACACCTTGCAGATAGAAATAAAATGGCCTAACTATTACTGTTTCTAATTAAGCCACTGTCCCCCATTGCACCCTCTCTACTCTCCCTTGTCCCCCCTGAGACCAACCAGACCCTCACCGGCCTACCCCTAAGCTACAACAGCAGTGGAGCGTCGCCCCTTTGTGGTCGCCACCGGCCAGAAGAGGGCAGAGTGCCAGGGACAGCGCGGCGCCAAAACAGCAAGCCCTCTAGCTCTGCCCAGCCCTACCGCACCTCCCTGTCCACCCCTCGATCACCCATAGTCCCTGGACCACTCCCCAGCACCGCCGCACATTATCTCTACGAGCTCGCCAGAGCGCGCCAGATCACCTTAGCCGCCAGCACGCCACAAACCGCCCCACGAGCCAATACCGTGCACGCCGCTACGCCTCGACCCTAGCACCCCGCCAGACATGGCCGTGCGTCGCCGCGTGACCCATATTCGTCGTGTGCCGCGTCGAGCACCGCCTCTGTCTCCGAGAGCGCGGGATGCTCCCGACCAAACGCCACGGCCCCTAGCCACACATTTAAGCCGTAGAGCACCGCTAGGAGGCAGTCCACCATCCCTACCTCCAGCCATTCCGCTAGCATGTTGTGCAGCCCTTGCCGGAGTCGCCAGCCCATCCCGCTCGGTCGCTTCGTCGCCCTATAAAAGGAGCCCTCCCCAGCACAAAGTACTCACACCATCTCACTCCCCTCTCTCCACTGATCCTTCCACCCTATCCCCGGAGCAAGGCGAGCTGCTGTTCGCCAGAATTTAGCCGGAGCTTGCCGCAGCAGAGGAGGAGAGGCGCCGTCGATTTCGTCCACCCCAGGAGCCACCGCGACAATGCCTGAGTCCGCTGTCGACAGCACGTTCGATCGCCCCCATCACCATGCTAGCTGGAGCCCTGGTATGCCCCCATTGCACCCCCACCGAGCCGCTAGGGTTAGCTCTCGCCGGCGACCTATTCGCCGGGGACAAAGATCCTTAGCCGTCGATCCCCCTTTTAATCGTAGCGCTGAGAGTGCCCCGTACCGCTTCGTGTTTGACGGGTCGCTGACCTGCGAGACCCCCCTGTCAGTTGTCATTCGTACCGTGGAGCGCCACTAGGCCAGCCTATTTTATTTCCCGCGCTAGCCCATGAATTCAAATATGGATTTTTCTATTTTAGTTTGAACCCACTTCTGTCCCTTAGTTCAAAAATCAATCTAGGAAGATTTACTGAACCAAATTGAGTGATTAAAATTTTGTTAGAAAGCTACTGAAAAGATCTATCCAATCCCGTTGGAATTAATTCATTTAGTGTTAGGGATCTCTCCTAGTAAAAATAACAACACAGAAGCATTTGCACATTCAAACATTTTTATAAAATCAACCATGATAGCTTTTGAGTTGATTCCAACTCTCAAAGATCACATTTAACTATACCTATCTGAATATGTAATAATATCAAGATTTACATGCAGTGACTTTGGACTAGTACCAAAATAATGCTATATTGGCATTTCTAGTCACTTTGAATCATTAAATTCTAAACTTAAACTTATTAAAATGTGATCCAACCCTTAAATCACATTCCCACATGTTAGAATATGTGGTGATGACATGTTTCCACATGATCCCATATTTTAAGTGGTGAATATTAAATCTTAGTTATTTTGAATGAGTAGGAATTACTTTTCTTAAATAAAAAGAATGAAGCTAGTTAATAAAACCTTGTGATGCTTGTGATGATAATAGATCATCCAATGTGTGCCTTAGAGTTCTAAGTAGACTAGTTAAGTATTGTTTGGTGATTGTGCAATCCGTATGTATTTATAAACGATAGTACCGACCAAGCTTTCGAGGAGGAGGAGTTCTACCAAGTGGAGGAGGAAGAAAACTTGAACCACTACACCCACCAAGGCAAGTTAACACTTGCAAGTATTATGCTTAGCAAGCCATCATTAACAATACAAGCTAACCCTTGCAAGCTAGATAACCTAAGCAAAGGCATTAGGCATGCTTTGGTGATACCATTGGGATTTATACCTAGTCCAAGATTTAATTTCAAGCTTTACTTTCTTTAATTTACCAAAGTCCTCTACTTGTTTTGAAGGTAGCATAAAGAGTATAAAACTTGACCTATCTAGATAACCTTAGATGTCATTCTATGGCATGAGATTTATCTTAGCATCCCACATTAGTGAACACTCTTAATTTAGTAGTTTAGAGATAAACTAAAACTTGAGCCACTTTAGATGGAAACACTTGTGGAAAATGACTTGTGAAAACCTTGGAATGATGAGTCATTCCATTGAGATATTTTGACATGTGTTGAGAAACACAAATGGTTTATGATGATGAAAATGTTGAGGCATGAGCCTTAACCCTTTTACCAAACTGATGGTTGGATTCAGATGCGATACCATTCCAATTTTACCGTACAACCACAATACCTAAACCGGGCAAGGCTTAGCTGGAAGTTTATATGAATTAGTATTAGTTCCCTCGCGGGAGAGGTTTGAGCTGAGGCTACCTCTCGATGTTGTCCACCTATGAAGTGCCCAAAATGACAGATGGTCATGGTTGGGAGGCCATGCTCATAGGAGAGGTGCTTATACTAGGGTGTGTAAAGGTAAGATTATGATTCATTATCTTCATACTAAGTATGATGATTCAGGGTTATCCCTGACAGATGTATCGAATCTTGTGGTGAAAGTGTACCACCTCTGTTGAGTGTCAAACTATTCGAATAGCCGTGTCCGCGGTTATGGACAGTTGGAGTGGCCATACTGTTTCGTTGTCAGATGTTTTCAAAATAACTTATGAAATGAATGATGAATCTTGACTTGACCACAACAGGGTTGTGACTATGACACTAGCTTCCCAACTTAAGTGATTCTAGAACTTTACTTTATCTTTCTTTGTTTCTGAACTCAGCTTAGGTTTCGAACTTAACTTTATAGTTAAACTTAGAGTTAGCATTTACACTAGTACTATCTTACTTGTTAGTGGTAGTTTGCGAGTACTTAAAGAGTACTCATGGATTTTGTCCCTGGCTATTCCTTTGGCCAGACTATGAAGGAGACTACCAAGATAACGGCCATCAGGACGGCTATGATAACTAGGACTATCTGCCTTCATCAGCATTGCCTATGCCCTTGAAGATGGACACCACTGCTACGCTTATTAATTATTCCGCTGCTTGTTGTATTAAGACTGGATCATGAGATCCTTATTTGTGTAAGACCTTATTTATGGTTTGTAATGGATGATGTACTGTGATATCCAATCTGTTATGTCTCGCAAAAAATGGTAATCCTAGGATTGAGATGTATGACATAACAGGCATCTGGGATTAAAAATTCGGGTGTTAACAGCAGAGGGAGTGGAGCAGTGAGGAGAGCTCTAGGCTCGATTCTTCAAGGAGGCCGAAGCTCCTTCTCCTCCATCTCTCGGGTTGTACAGAGTAGGGGAGGAAGAGAGGGTGTTGGGGTAGGTAAGTGGAGAGTAGAGGGGGAAAATGAGGGCAGAGGGAGGTGCTGGGGTGGACTGAGATCTTATATCCAGGGAGGGGGCGGTCTAGGTGCACCGAGTCCATTTTGGACATGGGGGAAGGGCGGCAACAGTGGATTGGTCAAGAGGGGTGGTGGCAGCTCGTGGAGGTGGAGTGGGGGATGTGTGAGAGGCTTTTGCCAGGCTGCAAGGTACAGGCGGAGTGATTAGACCACTCTCTCTCTAGCCTCAGGCATAGGAAGGAAAAAGGAGAGAGAGGGCTTAGCTGTCAGGTGGGGTAGGGAACGGCAATGGGTGGAGAGGGGAGAGGGTGGCTGTTGTTTGTGAGATATGGGAGGATACCATTAATGACAAGATCTTCTCCTCTCCTTCTTCCAAGTACTAAAGGCAAAAGAAGAGATGCTACAGTGGAGGTACTGTAGAACACGACCAGGGGTGGTGTGGTAAGCTGTGGAGAAGTATGGGACAAGTGTGATGAAGTTTTGAGTTGGCTTTGGTCATAGTTTTGAAGAATTTCAATTCTTGGCCAATTGAAGATTCGTGAGTAACCTCTTGATTTTTGATCTTGGAAAGCTGAGGTGAGGATGTTGGTAGGTGTATATAGTACAGGTACATTTCTATGAATTATTTGGGAATTATTGGATGAAGTTTGGTCCCCTATATATCACATATTCAAAAAGTGCAGAAATGGTTTCTAGACGCTTATTTGATATTTTTACATTGTACCAAATTGTATTTTGATGTGAGATGGCCATAAATATGAATTCACATTATGGTGATTTTTCCCAAGATTTATTGGGGATTAAAAGTATTTAAAGCAATTATTATTCCATTTCTGCCATTTAAGAGAATAGGCATAAAGAAATAATAAAACCCTTCAAAAATATTTATTTTTGAAGTTGGAAGTTAGGTTATGACATATGGATCTCAATTGAGCAAAAAGTTGAGGAAGTGTTTTGTCAAAAACCAAACTTTCCATTGGGGAAGGAGTTTGGAGATTTTGACTATTAAAGAGATTAATTATATTTGGATCTATAATAATTATGGATAATATTTGATAAATCTTGATGATCAAGTTAGATGATGTAGACAAGGTGTAACAAGCATTTTCAACCTTGGGATTGGAGAATCTAAGTTGATTTTGGTGAAAACTAGAGATTTAAGGATCTTGGGTAAGATTGTTTTCATGCCACCAAAACCTTATTGGATCTGGGAGATCATATCTCCCCTTGGGGAATGGGATATATGGATGGATAACCCAAGTGATGTAAATTGCAATGGTGTAGAGTTTTGAGCTTGATCCTTCTTGAGCTCACCAAGAATTGATTTGAAACTTTGAATAAAACAAGCCTGCCAAGGCAAATTATCAACTAGCCTTCAAAACCTTGTGGGTTTAAGAAGCACAAAGATCCACTTGGAACAAGTTAAGTAGATATTGATAGACCTATATGATTAGCACACCACCATGCAAATAGTTTGTCCATAGAAGGTTGGATGATGGTGTGAGCTTCTGTCAAAGTAGGCATGTTGACTAGATTTGGAGGAATAGTTATTTTCTTGCCTGCAAAACCATCAAGAACAAGTGGGTTGTAGGATGATATAACCAAGGGCAAGAGTGGTCCTTGGTAGTCCTTAGGATGGTTAACAATATGGTTCAAGTGCATTGCCAAAAATGCATAAGGGTTGAGAAAGGGACACATCTAAAAAGGTGATGTTGAAACAGATTCCAGATTGTATTCTTGCTTAGGGTTTGGTTGCAAGGTACACATTTAGGGTTTTCAGACTAGAATGTGGGTGGTGATGATTTTGATGGGTTTCAAGGTACCAAAGCATCATCAAGTGGATGATGTTGAAGTGTAGATTGAGTAGGAAGGATCCTTGCTTGATACTAGTCTTCATTGACTTGGAAACTTCTAGAATGGATCACTGCAGAATTGATCTGGTTAAGGGTTTTAGTTGATCACCTAGTACCTAGAGATTAGATCCAGATTGTATTCTTGCTTAGGGTTTGGTGATTTTTAAAATATCCCGATCCTAGTGGATGAGCTCCTAGAGTAGATGATACTGCTTCTAAGCAATCAAGTCAAACAGCAGATCAAGGCAACTCATCTTATAAACAAATCAACTACTACTAGGGTTACCATCAAGCTTAGCTTGAGGTAAGGGTGGGCAATTTTGAAATGTTGGAGTTTGAGTAAGGTAAAAGTCCTTGGTATCCCTACCAAGAGTAGAATTCAAAAGTTTTATACAAGGTTTTGAGAATCCTAGAAGTAGGAGTAGTTGAAGGTTCTGTCTTGAAAACATAAGGAGATTATATTCTATGTCTCTCCATAGTTTTGTCAATAGAAGCTACTAAAATAGTTGGTTTGCAAAGGTTTCTTAGCTCAGGTTTTGAAATGCCAGAACATTTGAGAATATGGAAATTAAGCTAAGACTGTTTTGAGAAGTAGCTTTTGTCAACTGATGTTGAGGTAAGGAGTATAT
The DNA here is from genome assembly GCA_916181665.1 of Avena sativa. Lineage (NCBI taxonomy): Eukaryota > Viridiplantae > Streptophyta > Magnoliopsida > Poales > Poaceae > Avena > Avena sativa. Next base: position 192,165,022 of record OV702287.1, read on the forward strand.
CTTCTAATACACATTCATAAGCATAAACATTGTCAAACAACAGACCAACACTTCATCACTAAACAAGAAAAAGTTTTTGTTCCCCCTGATTTTTGCATTCTGGACAACTAATCAGGGTTGCTGAAATTGGGATGTTACAACACATGCAATGACTCTAGTTGTTGTTAGTAAAAATAACACACATGCAATGACACTAGTGGATCCATCTGTGGTCTTTGAAGAGAACACACATTTCAATGACACTGGTGGATCCATATATGGTATGTGAAAAGAATAGTCATGAAATGACTCTAGTTGTTGTTAGTAAAAAGAACACACATGCAATGACACTGGTGGATCCATGTGCGGTCTCTGAAGAGAACACACATGCAATGACTCTAGCTGTGGCTAATGAGAAAAACACACATGCAATGACACTGGTGGATCCATGTGTGGTCTTTGAAGAGAACACACATTTCAATGACTCTCGTTGTTGTTAGTAAAAAGAACACACATGCAATGACACTGCTGGATCCATGTGTGGTCTCTATAGAGAACACACATTTCAATGACACCGATGGATCCATATGTGGTATCTGAAAAGAATAGTCATGAAATGACTCCAATTGTGGTTAGTAAAAAGAGCACACATGCAATAACACTAGTGGATCCATAGGTGGATTATGAAAAGAACACACATGCAATGACTCTAGTTGTTGTTAGTAAAAAGAACAAACATGCAATGACACTAGTGGATCCATGTGTGGTCTCTAGAGAGAACACACGTTTCAATGACACTAGTGGATCCATATATGGTATGTGAAAATAATAGTCATGAAATGACTCTAGTTGTTGTTAGTAAAAAGAACACACATGCAATGACACTGGTGGATCCATGTGTGGTCTCTGAAGAGAACACACGTGCAATGACTCTAGCTGTGGTTAATGAGAAGAACACACATGCAATCACACTGGTGGATCCATAGGTGGATTGTGAAAAGAACACACATGCAATGACTCCAGTTGTTGTTAGTAAAAAGAACACACATGCAATGACACTGGTGGATCCATGTGTGGTCTCTGAAGAGAACCCACATTTCAATGACAGTGGGGGATCCATGTGTGGTCTCTAAAGAGAACACACATGCAATGACTCTAGCTGTGGTTAATGAGAAGAACACACATGCAATGCCACTCGTGGATCCATAGGTGGATTGTGAAAAGAACACACATGCAATGAATCTAGTTGTTGTTAGTAAAAAGAACACACATGTAATGACACTAGTGGATCCATGTGTGGTCTCTGAAGAGAACACACATGCAATGAATCTAGCTGTGGTTAATGAGAAGAACACACATGCAATGACACTGGTGGATCCATAAGTGGATTGTGAAAAGAACACACATGCAATGACTCTAGTTGTTGTTAGTAAAAAGAACACACATGCAATGACACTGGTGGATCCATGTGTGGTCTCTGAAGAGAACACACGTGCAGTGACTCTAGCTGTGGTTAATGAGAAGAACACACATGCAATCACACTGGTGGATCCATAGGTGGATTGTGAAAAGAACACACATGCAATGACTCTAGTTGTTTTAGTAAGAAGAACAGACATGCAATGACACTGGTGGATCCATGTGTGGTCTCTGAAGAGAACACACATTTCAATGACACTGGTTGATCCATATGTGTTATGTGAAAAGAATAGTCATAAAATGACTCTAGTATTTGTTTGTAAAAAGAACACACATGTAATGACACTGGTGGATCCATGTGCGGTCTATGAAGAGAACACACATGCAATGACTCTAGCTGTGGTTAATGAGAAGAACACACATGCAATGACACTGGTGGATCCATGTGTGGTCTTTTAAGAGAACACACTTTTCAATGACTCTGGTTGTTGTTAGTAAAAAGAACACACATGCAATGACACTGGTGGATCCATGTGTGGTCTCTAAAGAGAACACACATTTCAATGACACCGGTGGATCCATATGTGGTATGTGAAAAGAACAATCATGAAATGACTCCAGTTGTGGTTAGTAAAAAGAGCATTGATGACCCACAAGTATAGGGGGTGTATCGCAGTATTTTCGATAAGTAAGAGTGTCGAACCCAACGAGGAGCAGAAGGTGCTGGCTAGTGGTATGGATCAAGAATTCTCTGCAAATACTTAGCAAACGTATTTTTAGGGGTTTTCGATAGAGCAAGTAAACAAAGTACGAGTAAGTAAAAGACAGTAGGAATAAATGCAGCAAGTGGCCCAATCCTTTATGAAGCAAAGGACAAGACAGTTGTATTTCTATAGATGACCAAACATTCTCGAGGACACATGGGAAGACTGTCAAGTGCTTTCACTTCATATAGCTGATTAATCTTCTCTAGCTTGCTAAGTGTTGTGTGGGTGAACCTGTGCTAATGTACCGCCCCATCCAATACTAATACATACTTGTGATTAAACCCCTTGCAAACATCCGTAAGTACAAGAAAGTACTTAAGGTAGAAACCTAACCATAGCTTTAAACTCTAAGACCCTTACGTCCCTTGTGCAATGGTTTCCTAACGGGGGTTCAGGTTTCTGTCACTCCGGCAACCCCTACGATTAGTAGCCAAATACACAATGCATTCCCCTAGGCCCATATAGGTGAAGTGTCATGTAGTCGACGTTCACATGACACCACTAGAAGAAGTACACCACAACTTAAATAACAATCTATTGAATCTTTCTCAACACAACTCCACTACTAACAACAAGACTTCGCTCATGTCCTCAAGAACAAAACGAACTACTCACAAGACATCATATGGATCATGATCAGAGATGGAATAATGATGTATAACAATCTGAACATAAACAATAATTCAACGGTTCACTCAATAGCATCAACTACAAAGAGTAATCAACACCGGGAAAGTTTCCCCTATTAACTATGCAAGATTCAACTCAATTGTTACAGCAATATGGAGATGGTGATGAGGGTGCTGATGGTGATGATGGTGGTGATGATGATGATGATGATGATCCCGATGAAGTCCAGCTTGATGATGGTGTTGATGGCGACGATCTCCCCTCTCCGGGAAGGAATTCCCCCGGCAGAAATCTGTCTGCCGGAGAGATCTTTCTCTCTTGGTGTTTTCCGCCCCGCAGAGGCGGCGGAATCTTTCTGTGGTCGCTCCCCGATTCTTAGGGTTTTGGAGGTTGATATACGCCAGAGGGGAGAGGCTGGAGTGGGCCAGGGCGGCCACACCACTCCCAGGCGCGGCCTAGGCCTACCCGCGCCATGGGATGGTGTGGGCCCCCTGTGGCCCACCTCCACTCCATCTTCTGGCATCCTGAGTCTTCTAGAAAAATAGGATTTTCTATATATTTTCCCGGATTTTCTGATCTTCACGAATTTTGCCTCCAAACAGCACCTTTTCCATCAGAATCCTGACTGCAGCGGTCCATGCTCCAAAAGTCATCAACCATGCAAAAATAGATGAAATAACATAAGTATCACCTCTCAATACGAAATATATCAATGAATAATAGTCAACTAAGACATAGTGATGCAAAATGGACGTATCAAGCACACATGCAATTACACTGGTGGATCCATGTTTGGTCTCTGAAGAGAACTCACATGCAATGACACTGGTGGATCCATAGGTCGATTGTGAAAAGAACACACATGCAATCACTCTAGTTGTTGTTATTAAAAAGAACACACATGCAATGACACTGGTGGATCCATGTGTGGTCTCTGAAGAGAACACACATTTCAATGACACTAGTGGATCCATATCTGGTATGTGAAAATAATAGTCATGAAATGACTCCAGATGTTGTTAGTAAAAAGAACACACATGCAATGACACTGGTGGATCCATGTGTGGTCTCTGAAGAGAACACACATGCAATGACTCTAGTTGTGGTTAATGAGAAGAACACACATGCAATGACACAGGTGGATCCATAGGTGGATTGTGAAAAGAATACACATGCAATGACTCCAGTTGTTGTTAGTAAAAAGAACACACATGTAATGACACTGGTGGATCCATGTGTTGTCTCTGAAGAGAACACACATACAATGACTCTAGCTGTGGTTAATGAGAAGAACATACATGCAATGACACTAGTGGATCCATAGGTGGATTGTGAAAACAACACACATGCAACGACTCTAGTTTTTGTTAGTAAAAAGAACACACATGCAATGACACTAGTGGATCCATGTGTGGTCTCTGAAGAAAACACACGTGCAATGACTCTAGCTGTGGTTAATGAGAAGAACACACAAACAATGACAGTGGTGGATCCATAGGTGGATTGTGAAAATAACAGACATGCAATGAGTCTAGTTGTTGTTAGTAAAAAGAACACACATGCAATGACAATGGTGGATCCATGTGTGGTCTCTGAAGAGAACACACAAGCAATGACTCTAGATGTGGTTAATGAGAACAACACACATGCAATGACACTGGTGGATCCATAGGTGGATTGTGAAAAGAACACACATGCAATGACTCTAGTCGTTGTTAGTAAAAAGAACACACATGCAATGACACTGGTGGATCCATATGTGGTCTCTAAAGAGACTACACATTTCAATGACACTAGTGGATCCATATAAGGTATGTGAAAATAATAGACATGATATGACTCCAGTTGTTGTTTGTAAAATGAACATACATGCAATTACACTGGTGGATCCATGTGCGGTCTCTGAAGAGAACACACATGCAATGACTCTAGCTGTGGTTAATGAGAAGATCACACATGCAATGACATTGGTCGATCCATAGGTGGATTGTGAAAAGAACACACATGCAATGACTCTAGTTCTTGTTAGTAAAAAGAACACACATGCAATGACACTTGTGGATCCATGTCTGGTCTCTGCAGAGAACACACATTTCAATGACACTAGTGGATCCATATGTGGTTTGTGGAAAGAACAGTCATGAAATGACTCCAGTTGTTGTTAGTAAATTGAACACACGTGCAATGACACTGGTGGATCCATGTGTGGTCTCTGAAGAGACCAGAAATGCAATGACACTGGTAGGTTCCATAGGTGGATTGTGAAAAGAACACACATGCAATGACTCTGGTTGTTGTTAGTAAAGAGAACACACATGAAATGACACTGGTGGATCCATGTGTGGTCTCTGAAGAGAACACACATTTCAATGACACTGGTGGATCCATATGTGGTATGTGAAAAGAACACACATGCAATGACTCCAGTTGTTGTTAGTAAAAAGAACACACATGCAATGACACTGGTGGTTCCATGTGTGGTCTCTGAAGAGAACACACATTTAAATGACTCTAGCTATGGTTAATGAGAATAACACACATTTCAATGACTCTGGTGGATCCATAGGTGGACTGTGAAAAGAACACACATGCAATGACTCTAGTTGTTGTTAGTAAAAAGAACACACATGCAATGACACTGGTGGATCCATGTGTGGTCTCTGAAGAGAACACATATTTCAATGACACTGGTGGATCCATATGTGGTATGTGAAAAGAATGGTCATGAAATGACTCCAGTTGTTGTTACTAAAAAGAACACACGTGTAATGACATCGGTGGATCCATGTGTGGTCTGTGAAGAGAACACACATGCAATGACTCTAGCTGTGGTTAATGATAAGAACACACATGAAATGACACTGGTGGATCCATGTGTGGTCTTTGAAGAGAACACACATTTCAATGACTCAGGTTGTTGTTAGTAAAAAGAACACACATGCAATGACACTGGTGGATCCACCTGTGGTCTCTGAAGAGATCACACATTTCAATGACACTAGTGGATCCATATCTGGTATGTGAAAAGAACAGTCATGAAATGACTCCAGTTGTGGTTAGTAAAAAGAGCACACATGCAATTACACTGGTGGATCCATGTTTGGTCTTTGAAGAGAACACACATTTCAATGACTCTGGTGGATCCATAGGTGGATTGTGAAAAGAACATGCATGCAATGACTCTAGTTGTTGTTAGTAAAAATAACACACATGCAATGACTCTGGTTGATCCACGTGTGGTCTCTGAAGAGAACACACATTCCAACGACACTGGTGGATCCATATGTGGTATGTGAAAAAAATAGTCCTGAAATGACTCCAGTTGTTGTTAGTAAAAAGAACACACATGCAATGACACTTGTGGATGCATGTGTGGTCTCCGAAGAGAACACGCATGCAATGATTCTAGATGTGGATAATGAGAAGAACACACATGCAATGACAATGCTGGATCCATAGGTGGATTGTGAAAACAACACACATGGAATGACACTGGTGGATCCATGTGTGGTCTCTGAAGAGAACACACATGCAATGACTCTAGCTGTGGTTAATGAGAAGAACACACATGCAATGACACTGGTGGATCTATAGGTGGATTGTGAAAATAACACACATGCAATGACTCTAGTTGTTGTTAGTAAAAAGAACACACATGCAATGACACTGGTGGATCCATATGTGGTCTCTGAAGAGAACACACATTTCAATGACACTGGTGGATCCATGTGTGGTACGTGAAAAGAATAGTCATGAAATGACTCTAGTTGTTGTTTGTAAAGAGAACACACATGCAATGACACTGGTGGAACCATGTGCGGTCTCTGAAGAGAACACACATGCAATGACTCTAGCTGTGGTTAATGAGAAGAACACACATGCAATGACACTGGTGGATCCATGTGTGGTCTTTGAAGAGAACACACATTTCAATGACTCTGGTTGTTGTTAGTAAAAAGAACACACATGCAATGACACTGGTGGATCCATGTGTGGTCTCTGAAGAGAACACACATTTCAATGACACTGGTGGATCCATATGCGGTATGTGAAAAGAACAGTCATGAAATGAATCCAGTTGTGGTTAGTCAAAAGAGCACACATGCAATTACACTGGTGGATCCATGTTTGGTCTCTGAAGAGAACACACATGCAATGACACTGGTGGATCCATAGGTGGATTGTGAAAAGAACACACATGCAATTACTATAGTTGTTGTTAGTAAAAAGAACACACATGCAATGACTCTGGTTGATCCATGTGTGGTCTCTGGAGAGAACAAACATTTCAACGACATTGGTGGATCCATATGTGGTATGCGAAAAGAATAGTCCTGAAATGGATCCAGTTCTTGTTAGTAAAAAGAACACACATGCAATGACACTTGTGGATGCATGTGTGGTCGCTGAAGAGAACACACAGGCAATGACACAAGATGTGGTTAATGAGAAGAACACACATGCAATGACAATGATGGATCCATAGGTGGATTGTGAAAACAACACACATGCAATGACTCTAGTTGTTGTTAGTAAAAAGAACACACATGCAATGACACTGGTGGATCCATGTGTGGTCTCTGAAGAGAACAGACATGCAATGACTCTAGCTGTGGTTAATGAGAAGAACACACATTTCAATGACACTGGTGGATCCATATGTGGTATGTGAAAAGAATAATCATGAAATGACTCTAGTTGTTGTTAGTAAAGAGAACACACATGCAATGACACTGGTGGAACCATGTGCGGTCTCTAAAGAGAACACACATGCAATGACTCTAGCTGTGGTTAATGAGAAGAACACACATGCAATGACACTGGTGGATCCATGTGTGGTCTTTGAAGAGAACACACATTTCAATGACTCTGGTTGTTGTTAGTAAAAAGAACACACATGCAATGACACTGGTGGATCCATGTGTGGTCTCTGAAGAGAATACACATTTCAATGACACTAGTGGATCCATATGCGGTATGTGAAAAGAACAGTCATGAAATGACTCCAGTTGTGGCTATTCAAAAGAGCACACATGCAATTACACTGGTGGATCCATGTTTGGTCTCTGAAGAGAACACACATGCAATGACACTGGTGGATCCATAGGTGGATTGTGAAAAGAACACACATGCAATCACTCTAGTTGTTGTTAGTAAAAAGAACACACATGCAATGACTCTGGTTGATCCATGTGTGGTTTCTGAAGAGAACAAACATTTCAACAACACTGGTGGATCCATATGTGGTATGCGAAAAGAATAGTCCTGAAATGACTCCAGTTGTTGTTAGTAAAAAGAACACACATGCAATGACACTTGTGGATGCATGTGTTGTCGCTGAAGAGAACACACATGCAATGACTCTAGATGTGGTTAACGAGAAGAACACACATGCAATGACAATGGTGGATCCATAGGTGGATTGTGAAAACAACACACATGCAATGACTCTAGTTGTTGTTAGTAAAAGAACACACATGCAATGACACTGGTGGATCCATGTGTGGTCTCTGAAGAGAACACACATTTCAATGACACTGGTGGATCCATGTGTGGTACGTGAAAAGAATAGTCATGAAATGACTCTAGTTGTTGTTAGTAAAGAGAACACACATGCAATGACACAGGTGGAACCATGTGCGGTCTCTGAAGAGAACACACATGCAATGACTCTAGCTGTGGTTAATGAGAAGAACACACATGCAATGACACTGGTGGATCCATGTGTGGTCTTTGAAGAGAACACACATTTCAATGACTCTGGTTGTTGTTAGTAAAAAGAACACACATGCAATGACACTGGTGGATCCATGTGTGGTCTCTGAAGAGAACACACATTTCAATGACACTGGTATATCCATATGCGGTATGTGAAAAGAACAGTCATGAAATGACTCCAGTTGTGGTTAGTCAAAAGAGCACACATGCAATTACACTGGTGGATCCATGTTTGGTCTCTGAAGAGAACACACATGCAATGACTCTGGTGGATCCATAGGTGGATTGTTAAAAGAACACACATGCAATCACTATAGTTGTTGTTAGTAAAAAGAACACACATGCAATGACTCTGGTTGATCCATGTGTGGTCTCTGAAGAGAACAAACATTTCAACGACATTGGTGGATCCATATGTGGTATGCGAAAAGAATAGTCCTGAAATGACTCCAGTTCTTGTTAGTAAAAAGAACACACATGCAATGACACTTGTGGATGCATGTGTGGTCGCTGAAGAGAACACACAGGCAATGACACAAGATGTGGTTAATGAGAATAACACACATGCAATGACAATGATGGATCCATTGGTGGATTGTGAAAACAACACACATGCAATGACTCTAGTTGTTGTTAGTAAAAAGATTACACATGCAATGACACTGGTGGATCCATGTGTGGTCTCTGAAGAGAACAGACATGCAATGACTCTAGCTGTGGTTAATGAGAAGAACACACATGCAATGGCACTGGTGGATCCATAGGTGGATTGTGAAAAGAACACACATGCAATGACTCTAGTTGTTGTTAGTAAAAAGAACACACATGCAATGACACCGGTGGATCCATGTGTGGTATCTGAAGAGAACACACATTTCAATGACACTGGTGGATCCATATGTGGAATGTGAAAATAATAATCATGAAATGACTCTAGTTGTTGTTAGTAAAGAGAACACACATGCAATGACACTGGTGGAACCATGTGCGGTCTCTGAAGAGAACACACATGCAATGACTCTAGCTGTGGTTAATGAGAAGAACACACATGCAATGACACTGGTGGATCCATGTGTGGTCTTTGAAGAGAACACACATTTCAATGACTCTGGTTGTTGTTAGTAAAAAGAACACACATGCAATGACACTGGTGGATCCATGTGTGGTCTCTGAAGAGAACACACATTTCAATGACACTGGTGGATCCATATGCGGTATGTGAAAAGAATAGTCATGAAATGTCTCCAGTTGTGGTTATTCAAAAGAGCACACATGCAATTACACTGGTGGATCCATGTTTGGTCTCTGAAGAGAACACACATGCAATGACACTGGTGGATCCATAGGTGGATTGTGAAAAGAACACACATGCAAACACTCTAGTTGTTGTTAGTAAAAAGAACACACATGCAATGACTCTGGTTGATCCATGTGTGGTCTCTGAAGAGAACAAACATTTCAACGACATTGGTGGATCCATATGTGGTATGCGAAAAGAATAGTCCTGAAATGACTCTAGTTCTTGTTAGTAAAAAGAACACACATGCAATGACACTTGTGGATGCATGTGTGGTCGCTTAAGAGAACACACAGGCAATGACACAATATGTGGGTAATGAGAAGAACACACATGCAATGACAATGATGGATCCATAGGTGGATTGTGAAAACAACACACATGCAATGACTCTAGTTGTTGTTAGTAAAAAGAACACACATGCAATGACACTGGTGTACCATGTGTGGTCTCTGAAGAGAACAGACATGCAATGACTCTAGCTGTGGTTAATGAGAAGAACACACATGCAATGACACTGGTGGATCCATAGGTGGATTGTGATAAGAACACACATGCAATGACTCTAGTTGTTGTTAGTAAAAAGAACACACATGCAATGACACTGGTGGATCCATAGGTGGATCCATTGGTCGATCCATAGGTGGATTGTGAAAAGAACACACATGCAATGACTCTAGTTCTTGTTAGTAAAAAGAACACACATGCAATGACACTTGTGGATCCATGTCTGGTCTCTGAAGAGAACACACATTTCAATGACACTAGTGGATCCATATGTGGTTTGTGGAAAGAACAGTCATGAAATGACTCCAGTTGTTGTTAGTAAATTGAACACACGTGCAATGACACTGGTGGATCCATGTGTGGTCTCTGAAGAGACCAGAAATGCAATGACACTGGTAGGTTCCATAGGTGGATTGTGAAAAGAACACACATTCAATGACTCTTGTTGTTAGTAAAGAGAACACACATGAAATGACACTGGTGGATCCATGTGTGGTCTCTGAAGAGAACACACATTTCAATGACACTGGTGGATCCATATGTGGTATGTGAAAAGAACACACATGCAATGACTCCAGTTGTTGTTAGTAAAAAGAACACACATGCAATGACACTGGTGGTTCCATGTGTGGTCTCTGAAGAGAACACACATTTAAATGACTCTAGCTATGGTTAATGAGAATAACACACATTTCAATGACTCTGGTGGATCCATAGGTGGACTGTGAAAAGAACACACATGCAATGACTCTAGTTGTTGTTAGTAAAAAGAACACACATGCAATGACACTGGTGGATCCATGTGTGGTCTCTGAAGAGAACACATATTTCAATGACACTGGTGGATCCATATGTGGTATGTGAAAAGAATGGTCATGAAATGACTCCAGTTGTTGTTACTAAAAAGAACACACGTGTAATGACATCGGTGGATCCATGTGTGGTCTGTGAAGAGAACACACATGCAATGACTCTAGCTGTGGTTAATGATAAGAACACACATGAAATGACACTGGTGGATCCATGTGTGGTCTTTGAAGAGAACACACATTTCAATGACTCAGGTTGTTGTTAGTAAAAAGAACACACATGCAATGACACTGGTGGATCCACGTGTGGTCTCTGAAGAGATCACACATTTCAATGACACTAGTGGATCCATATCTGGTATGTGAAAAGAACAGTCATGAAATGACTCCAGTTGTGGTTAGTAAAAAGAGCACACATGCAATTACACTGGTGGATCCATGTTTGGTCTTTGAAGAGAACACACATTTCAATGACTCTGGTGGATCCATAGGTGGATTGTGAAAAGAACATGCATGCAATGACTCTAGTTGTTGTTAGTAAAAATAACACACATGCAATGACTCTGGTTGATCCACGTGTGGTCTCTGAAGAGAACACACATTCCAACGACACTGGTGGATCCATATGTGGTATGTGAAAAAAATAGTCCTGAAATGACTCCAGTTGTTGTTAGTAAAAAGAACACACATGCAATGACACTTGTGGATGCATGTGTGGTCTCCGAAGAGAACACGCATGCAATGATTCTAGATGTGGATAATGAGAAGAACACACATGCAATGACAATGCTGGATCCATAGGTGGATTGTGAAAACAACACACATGGAATGACACTGGTGGATCCATGTGTGGTCTCTGAAGAGAACACACATGCAATGACTCTAGCTGTGGTTAATGAGAAGAACACACATGCAATGACACTGGTGGATCTATAGGTGGATTGTGAAAATAACACACATGCAATGACTCTAGTTGTTGTTAGTAAAAAGAACACACATGCAATGACACTGGTGGATCCATGTGTGGTCTCTGAAGAGAACACACATTTCAATGACACTGGTGGATCCATGTGTGGTACGTGAAAAGAATAGTCATGAAATGACTCTAGTTGTTGTTTGTAAAGAGAACACACATGCAATGACACTGGTGGAACCATGTGCGGTCTCTGAAGAGAACACACATGCAATGACTCTAGCTGTGGTTAATGAGAAGAACACACATGCAATGACACTGGTGGATCCATGTGTGGTCTTTGAAGAGAACACACATTTCAATGACTCTGGTTGTTGTTAGTAAAAAGAACACACATGCAATGACACTGGTGGATCCATGTGTGGTCTCTGAAGAGAACACACATTTCAATGACACTGGTGGATCCATATGCGGTATGTGAAAAGAACAGTCATGAAATGAATCCAGTTGTGGTTAGTCAAAAGAGCACACATGCAATTACACTGGTGGATCCATGTTTGGTCTCTGAAGAGAACACACATGCAATGACACTGGTGGATCCATAGGTGGATTGTGAAAAGAACACACATGCAATTACTATAGTTGTTGTTAGTAAAAAGAACACACATGCAATGACTCTGGTTGATCCATGTGTGGTCTCTGGAGAGAACAAACATTTCAACGACATTGGTGGATCCATATGTGGTATGCGAAAAGAATAGTCCTGAAATGGATCCAGTTCTTGTTAGTAAAAAGAACACACATGCAATGACACTTGTGGATGCATGTGTGGTCGCTGAAGAGAACACACAGGCAATGACACAAGATGTGGTTAATGAGAAGAACACACATGCAATGACAATGATGGATCCATAGGTGGATTGTGAAAACAACACACATGCAATGACTCTAGTTGTTGTTAGTAAAAAGAACACACATGCAATGACACTGGTGGATCCATGTGTGGTCTCTGAAGAGAACAGACATGCAATGACTCTAGCTGTGGTTAATGAGAAGAACACACATTTCAATGACACTGGTGGATCCATATGTGGTATGTGAAAAGAATAATCATGAAATGACTCTAGTTGTTGTTAGTAAAGAGAACACACATGCAATGACACTGGTGGAACCATGTGCGGTCTCTAAAGAGAACACACATGCAATGACTCTAGCTGTGGTTAATGAGAAGAACACACATGCAATGACACTGGTGGATCCATGTGTGGTCTTTGAAGAGAACACACATTTCAATGACTCTGGTTGTTGTTAGTAAAAAGAACACACATGCAATGACACTGGTGGATCCATGTGTGGTCTCTGAAGAGAATACACATTTCAATGACACTAGTGGATCCATATGCGGTATGTGAAAAGAACAGTCATGAAATGACTCCAGTTGTGGTTATTCAAAAGAGCACACATGCAATTACACTGGTGGATCCATGTTTGGTCTCTGAAGAGAACACACATGCAATGACACTGGTGGATCCATAGGTGGATTGTGAAAATAACACACATGCAATCACTCTAGTTGTTGTTAGTAAAAAGAACACACATGCAATGACTCTGGTTGATCCATGTGTGGTTTCTGAAGAGAACAAACATTTCAACAACACTGGTGGATCCATATGTGGTATGCGAAAAGAATAGTCATGAAATGACTCCAGTTGTTGTTAGTAAAAAGAACACACATGCAATGACACTTGTGGATGCATGTGTTGTCGCTGAAGAGAACACACATGCAATGACTCTAGATGTGGTTAACGAGAAGAACACACATGCAATGACAATGGTGGATCCATAGGTGGATTGTGAAAACAACACACATGCAATGACTCTAGTTGTTGTTAGTAAAAGAACACACATGCAATGACACTGGTGGATCCATGTGTGGTCTCTGAAGAGAACACACATTTCAATGACACTGGTGGTTCCATGTGTGGTACGTGAAAAGAATAGTCATGAAATGACTCTAGTTGTTGTTAGTAAAGAGAACACACATGCAATGACACTGGTGGAACCATGTGCGGTCTCTGAAGAGAACACACATGCAATGACTCTAGCTGTGGTTAATGAGAAGAACACACATGCAATGACACTGGTGGATCCATGTGTGGTCTTTGAAGAGAACACACATTTCAATGACTCTGGTTGTTGTTAGTAAAAAGAACACACATGCAATGACACTGGTGGATCCATGTGTGGTCTCTGAAGAGAACACACATTTCAATGACACTGGTGTATCCATATGCGGTATGTGAAAAGAACAGTCATGAAATGACTCCAGTTGTGGTTAGTCAAAAGAGCACACATGCAATTACACTGGTGGATCCATGTTTGGTCTCTGAAGAGAACACACATGCAATGACTCTGGTGGATCCATAGGTGGATTGTTAAAAGAACACACATGCAATCACTATAGTTGTTGTTAGTAAAAAGAACACACATGCAATGACTCTGGTTGATCCATGTGTGGTCTCTGAAGAGAACAAACATTTCAACGACATTGGTGGATCCATATGTGGTATGCGAAAAGAATAGTCCTGAAATGACTCCAGTTCTTGTTAGTAAAAAGAACACACATGCAATGACACTTGTGGATGCATGTGTGGTCGCTGAAGAGAACACACAGGCAATGACACAAGATGTGGTTAATGAGAATAACACACATGCAATGACAATGATGGATCCATTGGTGGATTGTGAAAACAACACACATGCAATGACTCTAGTTGTTGTTAGTAAAAAGATTACACATGCAATGACACTGGTGGATCCATGTGTGGTCTCTGAAGAGAACAGACATGCAATGACTCTAGCTGTGGTTAATGAGAAGAACACACATGCAATGACACTGGTGGATCCATAGGTGGATTGTGAAAAGAACACACATGCAATGACTCTAGTTGTTGTTAGTAAAAAGAACACACATGCAATGACACCGGTGGATCCATGTGTGGTATCTGAAGAGAACACACATTTCAATGACACTGGTGGATCCATATGTGGAATGTGAAAATAATAATCATGAAATGACTCTAGTTGTTGTTAGTAAAGAGAACACACATGCAATGACACTGGTGGAACCATGTGCGGTCTCTGAAGAGAACACACATGCAATGACTCTAGCTGTGGTTAATGAGAAGAACACACATGCAATGACACTGGTGGATCCATGTGTGGTCTTTGAAGAGAACACACATTTCAATGACTCTGGTTGTTGTTAGTAAAAAGAACACACATGCAATGACACTGGTGGATCCATGTGTGGTCTCTGAAGTGAACACACATTTAAATGACACTGGTGGATCCATATGCGGTATGTGAAAAGAATAGTCATGAAATGTCTCCAGTTGTGGTTATTCAAAAGAGCACACATGCAATTACACTGGTGGATCCATGTTTGGTCTCTGAAGAGAACACACATGCAATGACACTGGTGGATCCATAGGTGGATTGTGAAAAGAACACACATGCAATCACTCTAGTTGTTGTTAGTAAAAAGAACACACATGCAATGACACTGGTGGATCCATGTGTGGTCTCTGAAGAGAACACACATGCAATGACTCTAGCGGTGGTTAATGAGAAGAACACACATGCAATGACACTGGTGGATCCATAGGTGGATTGTGAAAAGAACACACATGCAATGACTCTAATTGTTGTTAGTAAAAAGAACACACATGCAATGACACTGGTGGATCCATGTGTGGTCTCTGAAAAGAACACACATGCAATGACACTGGTGGATCCGTAGGTGGATTGTGAAAAGAACACACATGCAATGACTCTAGTTGTTGTAAGTAAAAAGAACACATATGCAATTACACTGGTGGATCCATGTGTTGACTCTGAAGAGAATACACATTTCAATGACACTGGTGGATCCATATATGGTATGTGAAAATAATAGTCATGATATGACTCCAGTTGTTGTTAGTAAAAAGAACACACATGCAATTACACTGGTGGATCCATGTGCGGTCTCTGAAGAGAACACACATGCAATGACTCTAGCTGTGGTTAATGAGAAGAGCACACATGCAATGACACTGGTGGATCCATAGGTGGATTGTGAAAAGAACACACATGCAATGACTCTAGTTGTTGTTAGTAAAAATAACACACATGCAATGACACTGGTGGATCGATGTGTGGTCTCCGAAGAGAACATACATTTCAATGACACTAGTGGATCCATATGTGGTATGTGGAAAGAACACTCATGAAATGACTCCAGTTGTTGTTAGTAAAAAGAACACACATGCAATGACACTGGTGGATCCATGTGTGGTCTCTGAAGAGAGCACACATGCAATGCCACTAGTGGATCTGTAGGTGGATTGTGAACAAGAACACACATGCAATGACTCCAGTTGTTGTTAGTAAAAAGAACACACATGCAATGACACTGGTGGATCCATGTGTGGTCTCTGAAGAGAACACACATGCAATGAATCTAGCTGTGGTTCATGAGAAGAACACACATGCAATGACACTGGTGGATCCATAGGTGGATTGTGAAAAGAACACACATGCAATGACTCTAGTTGTTTTTAGTAAAAAAACACACATGCAATGACACTGGTGGATCCATGTGCGGTCCCTGAAGAGAACACACATGAAATGACTCTAGCTGTGGTTAATGAGAAAAACACACATGCAATGACACTGGTGGATCCATGTGTGGTCTTTGAAGAGAACACACATTTCAATGACTCTGGTTGTTGTTAGTAAAAAGAACACACATGCAATGACACTGGTGGATCCATGTGTGGTCTCTGAAGAGAACACACATTTCAATGACACTGGTGGATCCATATGCGGTATGTGAAAAGAACAGTCATAAAATGACTCCAGTTGTGGTTAGTCAAAAGAGAACACATGCAATTACACTGGTGGATCCATGTTTGGTCTCTAAAGAGAACACACATGCAATGACACTGGTGGATCCATAGGTGGATTGTGAAAAGAGAACACATGCAATCACTCTAGTTGTTGTTAGTAAAAAGAACACACATGTAATGACTCTGGTTGATCCATGTGTGGTCTCCGAAGAAAACACACAGTTCAACGACACTGGTGGATCCATATGTGGTATGTGAAAAGAATAGTCATGAAATGACTCTAGTTGTTGTTAGTAAAAAGAACACACATGCAATGACACTGGTGGATCCATGTGTGGTCTCTAAAGAGAACACACATGCAATGACTCTAGCTATGGTTAATGAGAAGAACACACATGCAATGACACTGGTGGATCCATAAGTGGATTGTGAAAAGAACACACATGCAATAACTCTAGTTGTTGTTAGTAAAAAGAACACACATGTAACGACACTGGTGGATCCATGTGTTTCTCTGAAGAGAACACACATGCAATGACTCTAGCTGTGGTTAATGAGAAGAACACACATGCAATGACAATGGTGGATCAATAGGTGGATTGTGAAAACAACACACATGCAATGACTCTAGTCGTTGTTAGTAAAAAGAACACACATGCAATTACACGGGTGGATCCATGTGTGGTCTCTGAAGAGAATACACATTTCAATGACACTGGTGGATCCATATATGGTATGTGAAAATAATAGTCATGATATGACTCGGGTTGTTGTTAGGAAAAAGAACACACATGCAATTGCACTGGTGGATCCATGTGTGGTCTCTCAAGAGAACACACATGCAATGACTCTAGCTGTGGTTAATGAGAAGAACACACATGCAATGACACTGGTGGATCCATAGGTGGATTGTGAATCCACACACATGCAATGACTCTGGTTGTTGTTAGTAAAAATAACACACATGCAATGACACTAGTGGATCGATGTGTGGTCTCTGAAGAGAACATACATTCCAATGACACTAGGGGATCCATATGCGGTATGTGAAAAGAACAGTCATGAAATGACTCCAGTTGTGGTTAGTAAAAAGAGCACACATGCAATTGCACTGGTGGATCCAAGTTTGGTCTCTGAAGAGAACACACATGCAATGACACTGGTGGATCCATAGGTGGATTGTGAAAAGAACACACATGCAATCACTCTAGTTGCTGTTAGTAAAAAGAACACATCCAATGACACTGGTGGATCCATGTGTGGTCTCTGAAGAGAACACACATTTCAATGACACTAGTGGATCCATATATGGTATGTGAAAATAATAGTCATGAAATGACTCAAGTTGTTAGTAAAAACAACACACATGCAATGACACTGGTGGATCCATGTGTGGTCTCTAAAGAGAACACACATGCAATGACTCTAGCTATGGTTAATGAGAAGAACACACATGCAATGACATTGGTGGATACATAGCTGGATTGTGAAAAGAACACACATGCAATGACTCCAGTTGTTGTTAGTAAAAAGAACACACATGTAATGGCACTGGTGGATCCATGTGTTGTCTCTGAACAGAACACGCATGCAATGACTCTAGCTGTGGTTAATGAGAATGACACACATGCAATGACAATGGTGGATCCATAGGTGGATTGTGAAAACAACGCACATGCAATGACTCTAGTTGTTGTTAGTAAAAAGAACACACATGAAATGACACTGGTGGATCCATGTGTGGCCTCTGAAGAGAACACACATGCAATGACTCTAGCTGTGGTTAATGAGAAGAACACACATGCAATGACACTGGTGGATCCATAGGTGGATTGTGAAAATAACACACATGCAATGACTCCAGTTGTTGTTAGTAAAAAGAACACACATGTAACGACACTGGTGAATCCATGTGTTGTCTCTGAAGAGAACACGCATGCAATGACTCTAGTTATGGTTAATGAGAAGAACACACATGCTATGACAATGGTGGATCTATAGGTGGATTGTGAAAACAACACAGATGCAATGACTCTAGTCGTTGTTAGTAAAAAGAACACACATGCAATTACACAGGTGGATCCATGTGTGGTCTCTGAAGAGAGTACACATTTCAATGACACTGGTGGATCCATATTTGGTATGTGAAAATAATAGTCATGATATGACTCCAGTTGTTGTTAGTAAAAAGAACACACATGCAATTACACTGGTGGATCCATGTGTGGTCTCTGAAGAGAACACACATGCAATGACTCTAGTTGTGGTTAATGAGAAGAACACACATGCAATGACACTGGTGGATCCATAGGTGGATTGTGAATCCACACACATGCAATGACTCTGGTTGTTGTTAGTAAAAAGAACACACATGCAATGACACCGGTGGATCCATGTGTGGTCTCTGAAGAGAACACACATTTCAATGACACTGGTTGATCCATGTGTGGTATGTGAAAAGAATAGTAATGAAATGACTCTAGTTGCTGTTAGTAAAAAGAACACACATGCAGTAACACTGGTGGATCCATGTGCGGTCTTTGAAGAGAACACACGTGTAATGACTCTAGTTGTGGTTAATGAGAAGAACACACATGCAATAACACTGGTGGATCCATGTGTGGTCTTTGAAGAGAACACACATTTCAATGACTCTGGTTGTTGTTAGTAAAAAGAACACACATGCCATGACACTGGTGGATCCATGTGTGGTCTCTGAAGAGAACACACATTTCAATGACACTGGTGGATCCATATGCGGTATGTGAAAGGAACAATCATGAAATGACTCCAATTGTGGTTAATAAAAAGAGCACACATGCAATTACACTAGTGGATCCATGTTTGATCTCTGAAGAGAACACACATGCAATGACACTGGTGGATCCATAGGTGGATTGTGAAAAGAACACACATGCAATCACTCTAGTTGTTGTTAGTACAAAGAACGCACATGCAATGACACTGGTGGATCCATGTGTGGTCTCCGAAGAGAACACACATTTCAATGACACTAGTGGATCCATATATGGTATGTGAAAATAATAGTCATGAAATGACTCCAGTTGTTAGTAAAAACAACACACATGCAATGACACTGGTGGATCCATGTGTGGTCTTTAAAGAGAACACACATGCAATGACTCTAGCTATGGTTAATGAGAAGAACACACATGCAATGACATTGGTGGATCCATAGGTGGATTGTGAAAAGAACACACATGCAATGACTCCAGTTGTTGTTAGTAAAAAGAACACACATGTAATGACACTGGTGGATCCATGTGTTGTCTCTGAAGAAAACACGCATGCAATGACTCTAGCTGTGGTTAATGAGAAGAACAGACATGCAATGACAATGGTGGATCCATAGGTGGATTGTGAAAACAACACACATGCAATGACTCTAGTTGTTGTTAGTAAAAAGAACACACATGCAATGACTCTAGTTCTTGTTAGTAAAAAGAACACACATGCAATGACACTGGTGGATCCATATGTGGCCTCTGAAGAGAACACACATGCAATGACTCTAGCTGTGGTTAATGAGAAGAACACAGATGCAATGACACTGGTGGATCCATAGGTGGATTGTGAAAAGAACACACATGTAATGACTCTAGTTGTTGTTAGTAAAAATAACACACATGCAATGACACCGGTGGATCCTTGTATGGTCTCTGAAGAGAACACACATTTCAATGACACTGGTGGATCCATATGTGGTATGTGAAAAGAACACACATGCAATGACTCCAGTTGTTATTAGTAAAAAGAACACACATGCAATGACACTGGTGGATCCATGTGTGGTCTCTGAAGAGAACACACATTTCAATGACTCTAGCTATGGTTAATGAGAAGAACACACATTTCAATGACTCTAGTGGATCCATAGGTGGATTGTGAAAGGAACACAAATGCAGTGACTCTAGTTGTTTTTAGTAAAAAGAACACACATGTAATGACTCTGGTTGATCCATGTGTGGTCTCTGAAGAGAACAAACATTTCAACGACACTGGTGGATCCATATGTGGTATGTGAAAAGAATAGTCATGAAATGACTCCAGTTGTTGTTAGTAAAAAGAACACACATGCAATGACACTGGTGGATCCATGTGTGGTCTCTGAAGAGAACACACATGCAATGACTCTAGCTGTGGTTAATGAGAAGAACACACATGCAATGACACTGGTGGATCCATGTGTGGTCTTTGAAGAGAACACACATTTCAATGACTCTGTTGGTATGTGAAAAGAACACACATGCAATGACACTGGTGGATCCATGTGTGGTCTATGAAGAGAACACACATTTCAATGACTCGGTTGGTATGTGAAAAGAACACACATGCAATGACACTGGTGGATCCATGTGTGGTCTATGAAGAGAACACACATTTCAATGTCACTGGTGGATCCATATATGGTATGTGAAAAGAACTGTCATGAAATGACTCCAGTTGTGGTTAGTAAAAAGAGGACACACATGCAATGACACTGGTGGATCTATGTGTGGTCTCTGAAGAGAACACACATTTCTTTTTTTTGAAAGGGGAGAACACACATTTCAATGACACTGGTGGATCCATATGTGGTATGTGAAAATAATAGTCATGAAATGACTCCAGTTGTTCTTAGTAAAAAGAGAAAATATGCAATGACACTGGTGGTTCCATGTGTGGTCTGTGAAGAGAACACACATGCAATGACTCTAGCTGTGGTTAATGAGAGGAACACACATGCAATGACACTTGTGGATCCATAGGTGGATTGTGAAAAGAACACACATGCAATCACTCCAGTTGCTATTAGTAAAAAGAACACACATGCAATGACACTGGTGGATCCATGTATGGTCTCTGAAGAGAACACACATGCAATGACACTAGTGGATCCATATGTGGTATGTGAAAAGAATAGTCATGAAATGACTCCAGTTGTTGTTAGTAAAAAGAACCCACATGCAATGACACTTGTGGTTCCATGTGTGGTCTCTGAAGAGGACACACATTTCAATGACTCTGGTGGATCCATAGGTGGATTGTGAAAACAACACACATGCAATGACTCTAGTTGTTGCTAGTAAAAAGAACACACATGCAATGACTCTGGTTGATCCATTTGTGGTCTCTGAGGAGAACACACATTTCAATGACACTGGTGGATCCATATGTGGTATGTGAAAATAATAGTCATGAAATGACTCTAGTTGTTGTTAGTAAAAAGAACACACATGAAATGACACTGGTGGATCCATGTGTGGTCTCTGAAGAGAACACACATGCAATGACTCTAGCTGTGGTTAATGAGAAGAACACACATGCAATGACACTGGTGGATCCATGTGTGGTCTTTGAAGAGAACACACATTTCAATGATTCTAGTGGTATGTGAAAAGAATACACATGCAATGACACTGGTGGATCCATGTGTGGTCTATGAAGATAACACACATTTCAATGACACTTGTGGATCCATATATGGTATGTGTAAAGAATAGTCATGAAATGTCTCAAGTTGTGGTTAGTAAAAAGAGAACACATGCAATTACACTGGTGGATCCATGTGTCGTCTCTAAAGAGAACACACATGCAATGACACTGGTGGATCCATAGGTGGATTGTGAAAAGAACACACATGCAATGATTCTAGTTCTTGTTACTAAAAAGAACACACATGCAATGACACTGGTGGATCCATGTGTGGTCTCTGAAGAGAACACACATTTTTTTTTGAAAGGAGAGAACACACATTTCAATGACACTGGTGGATCCATATGTGGTATGTGAAAATAATAGTGATGAAATGACTCCAGTTATTGTGAGTAAAAAGAACACACATGCAATGACACTGGTGGTTCCATGTGTGGTCTCTAGAGAGAACACACATGCAATGACTCTAGCTGTGGTGAATGAGAAGAACACACATGCAATGACACTGGTGGATCCATAGGTGGATTGAGAAAAGAACACACATGCAATGACTCTAGTTGTTCTTAGTAAAAAGAACACACATGCAATGACGCTGGTAGATCCATGTGTGGTATCTAAAGAGAACACACATTTCAATGACACTGGTGGATCCATATGTGGTATGTGAAAAGAATAGTCATGAAATGACTCCAGTTGTTGTTAGTAAAAAGTGCATGCATGTAATTACACTGGTGGATCCAGGTGTGGTCTCTGAAGAGAACACACATGCAATGACTCTAGCCGTGGTTAATGAGAAGAACACACATGCAATGACACTGGTGGATCCATGTGTGGTCTATGAAGAGAACACACATTTCAATGACTCTGGTGGTATGTGAAAAGAACACACATGCAATGACACTGGTGGATCCATGTGTGGTCTCTGAAGAGAACACACATTTCAATGACACTGGTGGATCCATATGTGGTAGGTGAAAAGAACAGTCATGAAATGACTCCAGTTGTGGTTAGTAAAAAGAGCACACATGCAATTACACTAGTGGATCCATGTTTGGTCTCTGAAGAGAACACACGTGCAATGACACTAGCTGTGGTTAATGAGAAGAACACACATGCAATGACACTAGTGGATCCATAGGCGGATTGTGAAAAGAGATTTGCCCTCTCTCTCGATCACAAATCTCACAAAAGCCCAAACGTGTGGAGATCCCAAACGTGTGCTCACTCTGGGTGTTATGCCCTGATTGGCTGACATAGATGTCACGCAGTTCGTCTCCACCAACCGTTGATCCTATGTGATCCAACAGGCAGGATAACCCCTCCCTTCTCCACTTTTTTTATGCATGGTCAATCTGTGCCACCTCTCTATCCGTTCCACCGATACTTTACCTCCATAAACAAGTGAAAATCCATGTATCTAACTAAATTAAATTAAATAACTGATCATATTTCGAAGAAGCCATCGTCTTCGTCCTCCGGTTCGTCCTCGTCTTTGTCAAAGCCATGGTCCCTGCCATCGCCGACATCTGTGTCCTCCTCTGACGACTCGACACCGCCCTCTTCCTCGAATAAGCACGCTATCTCCTCGTAGGAGTCCTCCTCCTCCTCTTCGTAGTCCCACGGGTCCACATCACTCTCCTCCGCTTCTACCTCCAACTGATCGATGAACGCCTCCTCGTTGGCCGAGTCGGACTCATCCAAATAGCTATCTCCTCTCTTCTTCATGGTCTTCTTCTCGTTCCTCTTCTTGTCCGTACTCGCCGGTGCAACACGCTCCCCTGTCCTGGCTGCTGCTTTGCGCTCGTCCGACGTTGCAGGTACCCCACACTCCTCCTGCATGGCCGGTACGAGCTTCCATGTCGCGGTGTCCTCAAGTGCCGATGTCGATGGATCCTGGCGCGGTTGGACATGACGTGCTGCCTCAGTAGGCGACTCGCGAGCGCGAACGATGCAGTGAAGAGCCGGGGACGCAAGACGGTCAGTGGATGGCTTTGACCTGCCATTACCACGGCGAGGGGGCATCGTGCTCGAGGTAGTTTCTCCGAATGGTCGATGGAGGGTACACGGAGTGGGGTGCCGATCTTATCAAGGATGAGCAGCGGTTTCGTGCGTCATGTCCATGCATTCATTTGTCGATTATCAAAAAAAGAAGAAGTAATATCTCGCGTACTGAACATAAATTGATCACAACAAAAGTGGCACAATGTATTCTAGACTCGTAAATATCCCATGCGTGCCTGTTGACGTGGAGTTCAACGGAGTTCGACGTGCCGACGTGATCGTGCAGCAGTTGCGTGCGTCATTGCCCCATCAACACGTGACACACGCACGCGGGATGTGCGCGTCGATGCCTGTGATGACCACCCGGCTCGCACTCCCCTTATTATATACTAGATTTTGGGCGGCGCCGAAGACCATTGAAGTGTCCATCGCAATAAAGACAAGTCCCATCGATTCCCTACCCCTGCCTCCCTGGCTTCTTTGAGAGGTAGACCATACACGGTGGTCTTGTATAATAGTACTAGTACTACTGGACCATGGCCTATACTCTTTGACTCTTCTCCCACACTAATCACTATCTCCTTCCTCCTACCGCTGCCACCCTCACACTGCAAGCCATGGCTACCCTGAGGAGGGGGAGAGGCCGGTCAACGATCCTCATGGAGAAAAGGGAGAGAAATCGTCGCGAGGCACTTCTTGCTCTACCAGCCACTCAATCCCACCCTCTCATCGAGGCCCAATCTCCCCTGACAATGGAGCCGAATGTTCTAGCAGGCGAGGGCTCCTCCCGGTATAGTCTTCTTGTTCTACTTCTTCTCCATCTCCCTCTCCATCATGATCTTATTCAGCTTCTTCTTGTTTTTCTTCTTCTTCTTGCTCTTCCTCTTCTACATATTACAGGCCAGCCGTGGAGCCCGAACCCACCACGACAGAGGTGTTGTAGGACCTGTTCAGCCCCATTCCACACCTCAACAAGGTAGCAAATCTCCACACTGTTATTTCTCCGAGTTGTGATGTGGATTTCTTAGATCCTGTCCACCCCGCATTGGTTTTTTCTTCTTGTTTTGCGAGTTGTATTAGTTTTCATGAATATGATTGATCTCTTGGTCTTTCCTTAATACCGCTGTTCATAGATTCACTATGGATTTTTTGTGATTAGGATTAGTTTATTGTGGTCATGAATAGATCTCTAGGTCCATTTTTTAACACTGCGGTCAATAGATTCAACGGGGATTTTTTGATCTGTATTAGTATTCACCTGGAACCTGGAGTGTAATTATAGAATTCCTATTTCAATTAACATGAACGATGTAGCAATCAAAGGCCGAGTACCGTGACAAGGTGGCCGCAATCAGTTCCAAGATTTTCAACCAACATGAGCTTGCACGCTTCCTCACCCAAGCTAATGAGAGCCTACACAAGCAATTATCTGTGTAGAAGGAGATCTCGCTAGATTTTGCACGTGATGTCGTGAGGCTGCAGAAACTGCTCGACCGTAACTTGAACAGGCAAGAACAGGCCATCAAGATAATCAACGAGCTCATGGAGGAGAAGAAGAATCTCGTGGAAAGGTGGACTCTCCTGCGGGACGAAGTCACTGAGGCACTCAAAGGACGTATCGAGGAAACCAAGGCTATCATCCAAGCCTACCATGACAGGAACCGTTGCTTGGATGCAGTGAAGGAGATGAAGGAGGACATGAGCAAATGGATCACCATAGTCGAGGGTGTTCGGAAAGAGAACGAGGAGCTAAGGTCTTGTCTAGAGGCGTATCAGAGCAATGCCCAAGTCTGATTCCCGTTAGCGGGGACACGAATATCAGTTTGTCCTCCACTCCTATTGTAATGTTTAGGGTTCACGGAGCAATGCCCAAGTTTGCTTCCCATTATAGGGTGCAATAAGAATCCTAGGGCAACTCCTTATCTATCTGGACATGTGTTGGTGTTCATGTTCATGAATGGACACCATGTGCTCTTTCCATTATGTATCTGGACATGGGTTTCTGCATTATGAGTTTACCACTAGCCCACTACTATTTGGTGATATTGAGGAAAACCCGTAGCACACTAAACTGCAGATAAATCTTATTTGTATTTGAAATTGAAATTATGACAGTGCCACTAGTCGATTCATAAAATGTTGATTAGTGCTAGATTGCTTCTTCCTTGAAATTATGACAGTGCCACTAGTCGATTCAGTTAATTATGGAAACTAACCAGCTTGTCCTGGTGAACTGAACAAACCAATTTTGTTGCAGGGAAAGAGGCGAAAGATCGACCAGGACCTGGCGACCTGGCTAAATGGCATGATAGCAATCCAAAGGGAGAAGCAGAATTCCCAGAAACCGGCCTTTGACCACCTACGTGCTGAAGTCGTGGTCCTTTTTGACAAGTGCTAGAAACTGAAGGAGTTAAACACCGGCCGGGCGAAGCTACATACTGAAGGTCACACCTCGGCTAGGAAGCAGATGGAGATCATGAAAGGGATCCTGAAGGAAAATCGTATGGCTATGGACCAACTTCTCCAATCCGTGACGGAGCACTGGAACCTAGAACTGAAGCACGACAAAGTACTGAAGGAGCTGGCCGATCTTAGGAAGGAAAACAAGCAGCTCTGGGCCAGGCTCGCTTGAACACAACATATCTCTATTTAGTATTGAACTGCCTGGTTTATCCTCTTAGTGGTGATTTTGTAAGCGTGAACTTAACTCTATGCATGATATGTGTGTTTGTCTGAAATTAGTTTGCTCGAGGATTGAGTTTGGCTTAGTTAAGAAAGCGCAACTACAAGTCTTACGGTTAACTAGTTTCAGGCATTGGCATAACATAAATTATTCATCTCGATTTTCCTTTATCCTCTATAGTCTGTCCTTGTTCACCCTCGCGCGCCTTCTTCAGTTCCTTCAATAGATCCGCAATGCAATACTCTAGCTTCTTCTTGTCTTCCCTGAGCTGATCCCTCTCCTTTTCTGCATTATGAATCAGCAACCTGTGACTATCCTGAAGCTTCTTTGCAGTTCCAACAACCAAGCTCCCATTGATCCCGTCAGTTAGCTCTGACTACAAATTCTCGATTTCTTGTTCCAACTCCTTATTTTGTACCGACATCTTGTAATTTTTTTCAGCTGCATCACTTACATCAGTAAATCTCCCTGACCTTTCCAACTCATACATCTCCCATAACTGTGCCAAACATTTCTTAAGTGCATATGGCCACTCAAGATCCACCCACTCTACTACTTTACACACCAGGCCAACCTAAAAACACACACACTATAGTGTTATGAACATGCATGATACATTTTACTTCATGTCACAGTTGCACATAATGTAAACAAACCTGATTTTTACAGCCCAAAAACCTTATCCCAGTGTTACTTCCTTCGAATGCAACATATATCCTCGGTTTTAGGCCATGGTCACATGGCACTTCTCCATCGAGATCTAGGCCCTCCCATTCGGAGTCGTAGATCGTCCGTGGTACCTATAGGTAAACGCAAAGCTGAAATCGAACACGATTGCATGCACCTATGGAGCTCAGATCAAGAGATTTACCATTGCCTAACCCTAGCCCAAGAAAACAGAGGAACTCACATCATGGAAGGAATACTCGATGTCGGAGAGAAGGTTGTCGGTGCTCGATTGGTCGTCCTCCCTGTTCAAGGACAGCATGGCGAATGCATCGTCGCAGGCGACGGTGTCGGTGTCAGCGTCGGCCAGAGAGAGAGAGAGAGAGAGAGAGAGAGAGAGAGAGAGAGAGAGAGAGAGAGAGAGAGAGAGAGAGAGAACCCCTTCTACCACTTCAACAATGACTAAATTGGCAAGTTACAATAGTTTAATGGATAACATGCCCTTTCCCTAGATTACTGTCTCATGCGTAATATGGATTCTCTTCATACATTCTTATTTCAAATATTAAACCTGTACTCCCTCTGTAACATCCCAATTTCAGCAACCCTAATTAGTTGTCCAGAATGCAAAAATCAGGGGGAACAAAACCTTTTTCTTGTTTAATGCTGAAGGGTTTGCTTGTTGTTTGGATATGCTTATGCATATGAATGTGTATTAGATGATATACTCCTTACCTCGACACTAGTTGACAAAAGCTACTTCCCAAAATTGTTTTGGCTCAATCTCCATATTCTCCAATGTTTTGGCATTTCAAAACCTGAGCCAAGAAGCCTTTGCAAACCAACTATTTTAGTAGCTTCTATTGATCAAACTATGGAGAGCTATAGAATACTATCTCCTTATGTTTTCAAGACAGAACCTTCAAATGCTCTTCTATCCAGGTTTCCCAAAACACCTTTATTAAGCTTTTGAATCCTACTCTTCGTAGAATACCAAGGATTCCCACCTTATTCAAATCCAACACTTCAAAATACCCATACTTCAAGCTAGGCTTGATGGTAACCCTAGTAGTAGTTCATTTGTTAGTAAGATGAGTTGCCTTGACCTGCTGTTTCACTTGATTGCTTAGAAGTAGTATGAGCTACTCTAGGAGCTAATCAGTAGGATCAAGAGGTCTCCAAATAACCACACCCTAACAAAGAATATACGATGGATCTGATCTCTAGCCACTAGGTGATCATCTAAAACCCTTAACTAGATCAACTCTGAAGTGATCCCTTCTAGAAGCTTCCAAGTCAATGAAGACCAGTATCAAGCAAGGATCCTTACTACCCAATCTACACTTCAACATCATCTACTTGATGATGCTTTGGTATATTGCTATCCACCAAAAGCCTTCCCTCTCATGCCCTAGTCAAAAACCCTAAATCTGCCAAATTTGGCTGTCTGGAAACCTATTTCCAACATCACCTTTTTGAATGTCTCCCTTTCTCAACCCTTGTGCATTTTTGAAAATGCATCTGAACCATCTGGTTAACAATCCGAAGGACTACCAAGGCCCACTCTTTCCCTTGGTTAGATAATCCTACAACCCACTTGTTCTTGATGGTTGTGCAGGCAAGAAAATAACTATTCCCGCAAATCTAGTCAATATGCCTACTTTGACAGAAGCTCACACCACCATCCAACCTTCTATGGACCAAATTTTTGCATGGTTCTGTTCTACTCATATAGGTCTACAAATATCTACTTCACTTGTTCCAAGTGGATCTTTGTGCTTCTTAAGCCCACAAGGTTTTGAAGGCTAGTTGATAATCTGCTTTGGCAGGCTTATTTTATTCAAAGTTTGAAAGCCTGTCTTGGTGAGCTCAAGCAGTATCAAGCTCAAACCCCTACACCATTGCAATATAAATCACTTGGTATATCCATACATATATCCCATGCCCCAAGGGTAGCCCTGAGCTCCAAGATCCAACAAGGTTTTGGTGGCATGAAAACAATCTTACCCAAGATCCTTAAATCTCTAGTTTTCACCAAAATCAACTTGGATTCACCAATTCCAAGGTTGCAAATGCTGGCTATCCCTTGTCTACATCATCTACCTTGATCATCAAGATTTATCAAATATTTTCCATAATTCTTAGGGCTCCAAATCTAATAAATCTCTTTAATAGTCAAAATCTTCAAAACTTCTTCCATAAAGGAAAGTTTGGTTTTTGCCAAAACACTTCCTCAACTTTTGGCTCAATTGAGGTACATACATCATACCCTACCTTCCCACTTCAAAAATAAATATTTTTGAAGAGCTGTATTATTTCTTTTTGACCATTTTTTTAAATTGTTGAATTAGAATAATAATTGTTTTAAATACTTTTAAGCCCCAATAAATCTTGGGAAAATTCCCCTAAGTGTGAATTCACATTTGGGACCATCCCACATCAAAAACCAATCTTGTCCAATGTAAAATTTTCCAATGATCTTTTATAAACTACTTCTGCACTTTTTGAATAAAGGATTTTAAGTGGATTTCTAATCTTCTAAAAAATCCCAATAAATTCCTATAGCTATGCCTTGACCTCATCTACCTATCAGTATCATTTCCCTAGCATGCCCACTGCCAATTCTTGAACATCCTTCACCAGCCCCATTGTGATCAAATTTACGAACTAAGTAAATCTCTTAAACACCACCCCACTAAACCTCCCCTAAAGTGGTCAACCAAGCTTGCACAGCAAATCTCACCCTCTCTGGTCGATACCACTATAGCAAACCCTAGCTATTTTTCTTTTGTGCTTGGAAGCAAACCAAAGGAAGGGACACCCACATCTTGCCAAATTCCTCTTGCAACAATAGCACCACTCCCTCTCTGTCCCCTGCATGACCATAGTGGCCTCTCCACCACCCTACACGCCCAATGGATGGCCAGCTCCCCTCACTTGCCCAATGGTGGATATGGTCCATAGTGAACCACCCCTCCTCGAAATATATAGCAAGAAGCTCCTCTGCCTCTTCTTCGGCCCTCATTTGCTTCCCACCCACCTCCACTCTCCCCTGCCTCTGCATGTCGCTGGAGAGAAGGAAAGCTCCCCCTCCCGGCCATTTCCAAGATTTGGCCTGTGTGCTCCCTCCTCTGACTTAATTCCTCTACATGTCGCCGTGCTTAGATCCCCTGTCCCTTCTGCTTCTAACCCTCTCTGTTTCCCTCCTAGGAATGGCTCCACCAAGGATGATGGCGAGCTCCGACGAGGTTTCCCCTCGGTCATCTCCAAGCGAGCCCCTTTCAGCCGCCAACGACACCTACGCCGCCCACTGTCCACTTCGCCGCGATCTCCGCAACCGCCTGGAGCCATCTGCACAGACTCGCAGGCCTCCCAGACCTACCCCGGTGAGCTCCCGAGCGGTGCATGCAGCTGTCCTCGCGCGAGAGCACTCCCGGCATGGAAACCACCATTTCCGCCCATCGTCGAGGTTATCGTCGACTACCACTTCGCTCTGTCGCATCCTCGACGCCTCTCGGGTAGCAGGTGAGCTTCCCGGCCGCCACCGCCGTAGTTAGGGTTCCCTCTCTGGCCTCTCTATCGCTAGGAGGACGATGCCAGACAGCAGTCGATCTCCCATAGATCCAACGGCTGAAGCCGCCGGATACCGCTTCGGCCGCTGCGGTCGCTGACCAGTGGGCCCTGCCCGGAGGGATTCGAAATCCTCTCTCGCGTGTCGCCCCTCCTAACTGGGCCGCCCTGGCGCCGTGCGGCCCACTGCCACCCAGATCTGGCCCGGCCACCCTGGCCTATTTCCCTTTTATTAACTCCTTTTCCAAATCTGTTTATTAAGCTGCTTGGTTTAATTCAATATAAAATTGGAAATTACCCTTTTGCCCAGATCAAAAATTTTAACAACTACCTTAGTGTGTTTTGCAACCTACATAACTGGTCATTTGCCAAACGTAATTTTCATTATTTATGGGCATTATTTCCACCAAAATGTGTCTATCCCACTAATTAAATTCCTCTGTGAGCTTCACATCTCCAAATGGAATGAAATCAAGTGCCACTGGTAGATTTTGAATGTACCCATCTCTGGACCTTGGTATCATGCCAAGGTAAACAGTAGGTTAGCATGAGTAAAAATAACAAAAACAATTCATTTATGACTTACAAAATTACCTACACTAAACCATGGGTCCAATTGAGCCATTTCAAATTATCCTGGTTGAGATACATACATATCTAGCAAACCCTAGGAGATCATAATTTATTGATCCTTGGATATTTTTCTGTGAATTAAACTATTCTATGCATGGTTTATTCACCTCTAAATTCACTACAGTAGTTCTGCTAATCCAAAAATGTTGATTTAAATTTCTACAGAAAGGTATCCTCAATACCTATCACGTGTCCTTCGAATCAACTCAAAAGCTAATGTAGATTAAATCTGGTGAAAAAGACAAATTGTCTATAGAACTTCCTTTGGGAATTTCCTGAGGGCATTCTGGTAAACATTTTGGCATGATTCCATCTCTCAGTGAATAAGTACGTCAATACCTACCTAACCATCCAAGGAAATAATTTTTGGAGCTACAGAACTTCTCTGGTGATTTATCCCCTAAATGTAGAAGCTAATTCACTAGGTAAATCATAACTATTTAAAGAAAAGTGATAAAGTAGTGAAACCACTTTTGTTGGTTTCATTTTATCAACATCTACTTGTAGGTATCATTTTTATACAATAGTATCATACAAAATATGTCCTTGGTCCAAAACCCCTCTTAGGTATTTCCTAGACTATAAATCCTAAGGGGATTTTCTTCCATGTTTCCAAGACAAGGCTAATCTTGTTAAATACTTTATTCCTAAGACCTACGGATTTGTAAACTTATATTGTTCATTGCTTGCTGTATGTATTGTTTCTTGTATGCCTTGTGTTGATTGTGCTTTTGCTTGTTTGCATGTGTGCTCCCTGACGACGATAGTTGCGATTACCTCGGAGAACAAAAGAAGATGGTTATTATGGTTATTATTATGGTATTATAAGAAGTCCAGGGACATTTATGCCATATAGCTGATCATCAGGCAAGCCACTTTCTTGCTCATAATCCCTATCCCACTGTCTTACTTATGCATGTTTTATCTAATGTTTATTAAAACTGCATCGTTTACTATATGTTGATGTATATATGGTAGTGGTTTGGCTCCTCCGAACTATTACACTTGTGTACTACTAAGTACAACCCCCTTGGTGACACCTACTTGTACCTAGACGAATGGGTGGTGTATTACACCATACCCTTTGGAGACCCCGTTTTAGCCAAAGCAAAAACTAGAGGATGGGAAGATCCCGAAAAAAGTTTAGAAAATGTTTTATGATAAAACCTTGGTGAGGTGGGACCTCCCAAGAGTTGTTGAGAAATAAAAAGGTTTTGTTTTACAAAATGTTGAAGGAAAGATGGAGGAAAAAGGTATATGAAAACGCACCTGGTTCTTTGCAGTTTTTCTAGAACAATTAACCCGTGCAACCCCTTTACTCTAAGATGGGACAGGGATGGATTTGATGTTTGTTTACTCTGGTGTAAGCTGCCTCGCAACAACTACAGGGGATCGGGGATCCCTGGAAGGTGGGCCTTCTCCGATAAAGGTCCATGTGGGACATCGACCTAGAGAAGGAACGAAGGGTCTGTTGGCCTCCACGCGTTACTATGATCCCGTCATTGAAAGCGCACACTCGAGAAGTGGAAAAAGCGCTCCGGTTGGTCCTCGGTACCCAACGTCCCGGTTTTGAGGGGATTAACACTCATAGGGTAGGCACTTATATTGGAGTGGGCATACGGAGAGTCTTGATCGGTTACTCGACCCACGATCGGTGAAGATCAGGGTAGTGTACCCGGTTGGTGTGGTTAAAGTGTACAACCTCTGCAGAGTGTAAATCTATTCGAATAGCCGTGTCCACAGTCATGGACGGTTGGGAAGGTTGCTGTAGAGCGGTGTTGTTTTTGTTTTCAAAAAGGATTTCGGAAAATCAAAAGATTTGAAAATATCCTGACCATGGGATGGTCGAAAAGGAGAAAGCTCTTGACCATGGGATGGTCAGAAAGGAATGAAAGGAGTTTGGTTGTGGGACGACCAGAAGAAAGGAACAAATGGGTGACCCAGTCCTAATGTTCAAAAGGGTTTCCAAAAATGTCTACAAAAGTTTTCAACAAAGATATGTAGATGCTATATCTACAAGAGAAACTATTTGAGAAAAGAACCTCTCTTGGAGCCCTCCTAATACCATAGCCATGTTGCAAATCCTCTTGTTATTATTATCTTCTTAAGGTGGTTTTGCGAGTACATTCAAAGTACTCATTGGCATTGTTCCTGGCTATTAACATGGTCAGATATCCAGAAGAAGGTGAAGTGGACGACTATGCGAGCTAGGACGTTCTCCTAGTCAGTTACCTTTAGGTTAAGGCATGGATCGGGCTCTCGCTTGATGAAGTTCCGCTGATGATTATTGATGAAGCCATAACGACATTTATGTAAGTCTTGTAATTCGATATGTCTCGGATGTTGTAATGATACTTGTCGGTTAAGTGCCACGACTAACTGATCGTGGGATCATGGTTGTATGCATAACAGGGATTCTCGGAGGATTAATCCGGGGGCCCCACAGACTTGGTATCAGAGCCATCCTGACTGTCGGAGAACCTTAGTTAGCATGGTCGCTAGACATGAACCTTATTTTGAAACCCCGGCTTTCAAAAAACTAGTTTCTCAATGAATTTCAAAAGGTTCTACTTCTTTTCTTACTCTAAGTAAATGCTTTCGAAAATGGTTTACTCCAACTCTTGTCACCAAACTTCAAACCTCCGGATTTTGAATAACTAGGATCTAGAACTCGGTGAAGACAATGAGAACAAGATGAAGACAAGAAACTACCAGCAAACACAAGGAGACTACAATATCGCTCTACCAGCGGAATCCTCATAGTTAGAAGACCCCAGGTGTTGCACTAGCAAGAAGCATCCAAGATACGATGAAGGATTTATCGGCAAGATAGTGACTCTGACCTGAAGAAAGACGAGATCTAGGGTCAATAGTCCTAAGAATAGGATTCCACTACATCGCGAGTAGTTAACTCCTTGGTCCCTAACGTTGACCGTGATTGCTTTCCTAAGTGCCACATGTGTTGCTTGATGTGTGATGTTTGCTGAGGACATGGCGATCCTCCTCGCTTTGTTCGCCTTGTTTGTATGTTCTGGGTTGCTTTGACCTCCTTAAAAATGTGACTCGAGGAGCGCTAACCCACCTAGTAACTCAGAAAAACCCTATGTTAGCTGTCGGTAATGAGACCCAGACTAACCTTGAGAGTATATGAGAGGAAAAGCGTCGCAAGAACCAGGAGTTCGGCATCGTCAAGTCAGAATCAACCCAAAGTTTTCACCTCAGCAGGACGGCATACCTCGTCAAACTCACCTCGCAAGACTCGTCAATGGCACCACACTCCTATGTTCCTCAGTCTACTACAGCCATAATCCCGTTGAAGCCGAAAGTCGATCACCGAAGGATCCTCAATATCCACAAGAAACCCCACTCGATAAACCAACCAAGACAAGAAGTGAAGACCTAACCACATTAACCTTTAGTGTATTAGAGCTTCTGACCGCCTCAGGAGACTAACTAATCTAGTCGACCCTACCCAAACCGACGGGAAGTTACTCCATAGAAGGTCAGAACCACCCCTGAAGCCAGATGATAAGGAAGCGTGAAGACAACGAGTCCACTCCACCATCGAGTAGAAACAACGCCCGGAGTTCAAGAAAAGACAACTCCTCGGCAGTTGATGCCTCCAATCCGACGAAGAACTATCAAGATGATTCGTAAACCGCTAACTTGTCCTAATCTAACTCCTTAAGCATTCGTTAGGAAATCACCCCTGCCAAGGTTGATAAAATAAGGTGTCCCTCGACAACCTCAGCTCCAGACTCCGGGAAGTTACAACCTTCCGCTAACATCAAGTCAACACTCCAAGACAGAAGATCCGCACCCCTCCCAAAGCGCCTTAGTGAAGCTCTAAGGTGGGAACACTGCGTCTTTCCAACCCAATCCTCAGAAGACTATCTACCTGAGGATACCTCAGAAAGACCACCAGATTTGATGCCTCCTCACCAAACAACAACCCACGAGGCATCAAAAGCGAAACTAAGTGAAGATTCTACGACTCCAAGAAGAAAGGAATGTGCTATCCCCGTGCTATCCTAGTCAAATCTTAAGGGGGAAAGACTGCGTGTTTTCCACAAAAATAGAGTAACTCTTCACCAGAAGCAAAATCAGGAGTCCTAATCCTAGCATCGTTAATTAGGATACTCTACGACCCTAAGGAAGAGCTGTGGACCCTTAGAGCGAGGTACCCCCAACCGTAGATTCTATCCTCCAATGACTACTCCGTGATGTTGAGAATCGAGGTAGCTTGTCTAGCCTAAGCCCACAAGGTATCGAGCCCCAAAGGAATATACGATCATTCCTCACAATCAAGGATGGACTCTGCTCAACTCTCCGTGCATCCTGAAAGACTGAAGCAGCTTCATCGACAGAGTAGCCACTTTCAAAGACGGAGTCCGTAAGATAGCACGCTTGAAACCAGTAGCGCTAACCTTGACTTAAAATCCCCTAACCCTACTCTCCTGAATCTCGGGACGAGATTCTTTTAAGAGGGAAAGGTGTGTAACATCACAATTTCAGCAACCCTGATTAGTTGTCCAGAATGCAAAAATCAGGGGGAACAAAACCTTTTTTTTTGTTTAATGCTGAAGGGTTTGCTTGTTGTTTGGATATGCTTATGCATATGAATGTGTATTAGATGATATACTCCTTACCTCAACACTAGTTGACAAAAGCTACTTCCCAAAATTGTTTTGGCTCAATCTCCATATTCTCCAATGTTTTGGCATTTCAAAACCTGAGCCAAGAAGCCTTTGCAAACCAACTATTTTAGTAGCTTCTATTGATCAAACTATGGAGAGCTATAGAATACTATCTCCTTATGTTTTCAAGACAGAACCTTCAAATGCTCTTCTCTCTAGGTTTCCCAAAACACCTTTATTAAGCTTTTGAATCCTACTCTTGGTAGAAATACCAAGGATTCCCACCTTATTCAAATCCAACACTTCAAAATACCCATACTTCAAGCTACGCTTGATGGTAACCCTAGTAGTACTTGATTTGTTAGTAAGATGAGTTGCCTTGACCTGCTGTTTCACTTGATTGCTTAGAAGTAGTATGAGCTACTCTAGGAGATAATCAGTAGGATCAAGAGGTCTCCAAATAACCACACCCTAACAAAGAATACACGATGGATCTGATCTCTAGCCACTAGGTGATCATCTAAAACCCTTAACTAGATCAACTATGAAGTGATCCCTTGTAGAAGCTTCCAAGTCAATGAAGACCAATATCAAGCATGGATACCTTCTACTCAATCTACCCTTCAACCTCATCCACTTGATGATGCTTTGGTATCTTGCTATCCACCAAAAGCCTTCCCTCTCATGCCCTAGTCAAAAACCCTAAATCTGCCAAATTTGGCAAAGTCTGGAAAACTATTTCCAACATCACCTTTTTGAATGTCTCCCTTTCTCAACCCTTGTGCATTTTTGAAAATACATCTGAACCATCTTGTTAACCGTCCTAAGGACTACCAAGGCCCACTCTTGCCCTTGGTTAGATCATCCTCCAACCCACTTGTTCTTGATGGTTTTGCAGGCAAAAAAATAACTATTCCTGCAAATCTAGTCAATATGCCTACTTTGACAGAAGCTCACACCACCATCCAACATTCTATGGACCAAATCTTTGCAAGGTTGTGTTCTACTCATATAGGTCTACAAATATCTAATTCACTTGTTCCAAGTGGATCTTTGTGCTTCTTAAACCCACAAGGTTTTGAAGGCTAGTTGATAATCTGCTTTGGCAGGCTTATTTTATTCAAAGTTTGAAAGCCTGTCTTCGTGAGCTCAAGCAGTATCAAGATCAAACCCCTACACCATTGCAATATACATAACTTGGTATATCCATACATATATCCCATGCCCCAAGGGTAGCCCTGAGCTCCAAGATCCAACAAGGTTTTGGTGGCATGAAAACAATCTTACCCAAGATCCTTAAATCTCTAGTTTCACCAAAATCAACTTGGATTCTCCAATTCCAAGGTTGAAAATGCTGGCTATCCCTTGTCTACATCATCTACCTTGATCATCAAGATTTATCAAATATTTTCCATAATTCTTAGGTCTCCAAATCTAATAAATCTCTTTAATAGTCAAAATCTTCAAAACTTCTTCCATAAAGGAAAGTTTGGTTTTTGCCCATTTTCTTAAATAGTTGAATTATAATAATAATTGTTTTAAATACTTTTAAGCCCCAATAAATCTTGGGAAAATTCCCCTAAGTGTGTATTCACATTTGGGACCATCCCACATCAAAAACCAATCTTGTCCAATGTAAAACTTTCAAATGATCTTCTATAAACTACTTCTGCACTTTTTGAATAAAGCATTTTAAGTGGACTTCTAATCTTCTAAAAAATCCAAATAAATTCCTACAGCTATGCCTTGACCTCATCTACCTATCAATATCAGTTCCCCAGCACGACCACTATAAATTCTTGAACATCCTTCACCAGCCCCATTGTGATCAAATTTACAAACTAAGTAAATCTCTTAAACACCACCCCACCAAACCTCCCCTAAAGTGGTCAACCAAGCTTGCATAGCAAATCTCACCCTCTCTGGTTGATACCAGTGTAGCAAACCCTAGCTATTTGTCTTTTGTGCTTGGAAGCAAACCAAAGGAAGGGACACCCACATCTTGCCAAATTCCTCTTGCAACAGCAGCACAACTCCCTCTCTGTCCCCTGCACGACCATAGTGCCCTCTCCACCACCCTCCACGCCCAATGGATGGCCAGCTCCCCCTCTCTTGCCCAATGGTGGATATGGTCCATAGTGAACCACCCCTCCTCGAAATATATAGCAAGAGGCTCCCCGCCTCTTCTTCGGCCCTCATTTGCTTCCCACCCACCTCCACTCTCCCCCTGCCTCTACATGTCGCTGGAGAAGGAAAGCTCCCCCTCCTGGACATTTCCAAGATTTGGCCTGTGTGCTCCCTCCTCTGCCTTGATTCCTCTGCATGTCGCCATGCTGAGATCCCCTGTCCCTTCTGCTTCTAACCCTCTCTATTTCCCTCCCAGGAATGGCTCCACCAAGGACAATGGCGAGCTCCAACGAGGTTTCCCCTCAGTAATCTCCACGTGAGCCCCTTTCGGCCGCCAAGGACACCTACGCCGCCCACCGTCCACTTCGCCGTGATCTCCGCAACCGCCTGGAGCCATCTGCACAAACTCGCAGGCCTCCCAGACCTACCCCGGCGAGCTCCTGAGTGGTGCATGCAGTCCTAGCATGGAAACCACCGTTTCCGCCCATCGTCGAGGTTGTCGTTGACTACCACTTTCCTCAGTCGCATCCTCGACGCCTCTCGGGTAGCAGGTGAGCTTCCCAGCCACCACCGCCGCCGGTAGGGTTCCTGCTCCGGCCTCTCTATCGCTAGGAGGACGACGCCGGACAACTGTCGATCACCCATCGATCCAACGGCTGAAGCCGCCGGATACTGCTTCGGTCGCTGACCAGCGGGCCCCGCCTGGAGGGATTCGAAATCCTCTCCCGCGTGTCGCCCTCCTAACTGGGCCGCCCTGGCGCCGTGCGGCCCACTGCCACCCAGATCTGGCCCGGCCACCCTGGCCTATTTCCCTTTTATGAACTCCTTTTCCAGATTTGTTTATTAAGCTGCTTGGTTTAATTCAATATAAAATTGGAAATTACCCCTTTTGCCTAGATCAAAAATTTTAACAACTACCTTAGTGTGTTTTGCAACCTACAGAACCGGTCATTTGCCCAACGTAATTTTCATTATTTATGGGTATTATTTCCACCAAAATGTGTCTATCCCACTAATTAAATTCCTCTGTGAGCTTCACATCTCCATATGGAATGAAATCAAGTGCCACTGGTAGATCTTGAATGTACCCATCTCTGGACCTTGGTATCATGCCAAGGTGAACAGTAGGTTAGCATGAGTAAAAATAACAAAAACAATTCATTTATGACTTACAAAATTACCTACACTAAACCATGGGTCCAATTGAACCATTTCAAATTATCCTGGTTGAGATACATACATATCTAGCAAACCCTAGGAGATCATAATTTATTGATCCTTGGATATTTTTCTGTGAATTAAACTATTCTATGCATGGTTTATTCACCTCTAAATTCACTACAGTAGTTCTGCTAATCCAAAAATGTTGATTTAAATTTCTACAGAAAGGTATCCTTAATACCTATCATGTGTCCTTGGAATCAACTCAAAAGCTAATGTAGATTAAATCTGGTGAAAAAGACAAATTGTCTACATAAGTGCCTTTGGGAATTTCCTGAGGGCATTCTTGTAAACATTTTGGCATTATTCCAACTCTCAGTGAACAAGTACATCAATACCTACCTATCTATCTAATAAAATAATTTTTGGAGCTACAGAACTTTTCTGGTGATTTATCCCCTGAATCTAGAAGCTAATTCACTAGGTAAATCATAACTATTTAAAGAAAAGTGATAAAGTAGTGAAACCACTTTTGTTGGTTTCATTTTATCAACATCTACCTGTAGGTATCATTTTTATACAATAGTATCATACAAAATATGTCCTTGGTCCAAAACCCCTCTTAGGTATTTCCTAGACTATAAATCCTAAGGGGATTTTCTTCCATGTTTCCAAGACAAGGATAATCTTGTTAAATCCTTTCTTCCTAAGACCTACGGATTTGTAAACTTATATTGTTCATTGCTTGCTGTATGTATTGTTTCTTGTATGCCTTGTGTTGATTGTTCTCTTGCTTGTTTGCATGTGTGCTCCCTGACGATGATAGTTGCGATTACCTCGGAGATCAAAAGAAGATGGTTATTATGGTTATTATTATGGTATTCTAAGAAGAAGTCTAGGGACATTTATGCCATATAGCTGATCATCAAGCAAGCCACCTTCTTGCTCATAAGCCCTATCCCACTGTTTTACTTATGCATGTTTTATCTAATGTTTATTAAAACTGCATCGTTTACTATATGTTGATGTATATATGGTTGTGGTTTGGCTCCTCTGAACTAGTACACTTGTGTACTACTAAGTACAACCCCCTTGGTGACACCTACATGTCCCTAGAAGAATAGGTGGTGTATTACACCATACCCTTTGGAGACCCTGTTTTAGCCGAAGCAAAAACTAGAGGATGGGAAGATCCCGGAAAAAGTTTAGAAAATGTTTTATGATAAAACCTTGGTGAGGTGGGACCTCCCAAGAATTGTTGAGAAATAAAAAGGTTTTGTTTTACAAAATGCTGAAGGAAAGATGGAGGAAAAAGGTATACAAAAACGCACCCGATTCTTTGCAGTTTCGCTAGAACAATTAACCCGTGCAACCACATTACTCTGAGATGGGACAGGGCTGGATTTGATGTTTATTTACTCTGGTGTAAGCTGCCTCGCAACAACTACAGGGGATCACAGATCCCTAGAGGGTGGGACTTCTCCGGTAAAGGTCCATGTGGGACATCGACCTAGAGAAGGAACGAAGGGTCTGCTGGCCTCCACGCGTTACTATGAGCCCCTCATTGAAAGCGCACACTCGTTAAGTGGAAAAAGCGCTCCGGTTGGTCCTCGGTACCCGACGTCCTGGTTTTGTGGGGATTAACACTCATAGGGTAGGCACTTATATTGGAGTGGGCATACGGAGAGTCTTGATCGGTTACTCGACCCACGATCGGTGAAGATCAGGGTAGTGTACCTGGATGGTGTGGGTAAAGTGTACAACCTCTACGGAGTGTAAATCTATTGGAATAGCTGCGTCCGCGGTCATGGACGGTGGGAAGGTTGCTTTAGAGTGGCTCACTGGTATTGTCCCTGGCTATTAACATGGTCAGATATCCAAAAGAAGGTGAAGTGGATGACTATGCAAGCTAGGACGTTCTCCTAGTCAGTTGCCTGTAGGTTAAGGCATGGATCGGGCTCTACGCTTAATGAAGTTCCGCTGATGATTATTGATGAAGCCATAACAGCATTTATGTAAGTCTTGTAATTCGATATGTCTCGGATGTTGTAATGATACTTGTCGGTTATGTGCCACGACTAACTGATCATGGGATCGTGGTTGTATGCATAACAGGGATTCTCGGAGGATTAATCCAGGGGCCCCACACCCTCCATCCCAATTTCATTGCCTAACGAAAACATACCAGTATATTACATCATCTAAAGAAACAATATCATGTCAAATGCATCACTTCTTCAGTCACGGTTTCACAAAAAATTACATTACAATATCTCAACAAACATAATCACATCATGGTTTTAGAAAACATCACATTACAATCTCTCAACAAACATAATCACAGAAACAAGTATATTACATCAACTCAAGAAACAAAATCATGTCGACTACAAGGTACTTACGCATCACTTGTCCTGTCATGGTTTCGCAAAACATTACATTGCAATCTCTCAACAAACAAAATAACAAAAACAAGTACAGTACATCATCTCAAGAAACATAATCATGTCAACTACAATGTATTTATGCATCACTTGTCCAGTCATGGTTTCACAAAACATTACATTACAATGTCCCAACAAACATAATAACAGAAACAAGTACGGTACGTCATCTTAAGAAACATAATCATTTCAACTACAATGTACTTATGTATTATTACAACAACGATGGTTTCAGTGAGTGACATGTCCGAAAATCTCAACAGCTCGCACAGCATTATATCGCAATCTCTCAACAAACATAATCACAGAAACATGCTCTAAATACAATAGCAGTCAATATTACAAATATAGGCAGGGGAACCCCGCCATCCGTATGACAAGCCTAGGGTAGCAGCTCTCATCAGATCTCATCAACATCGACCACCTCATTCTCTTCATCCACTACAGGGGCATCTACATCCATTATAACCTGTTCAACAACATCAGAAATGGTACCAAGGAAGAACACCTTCCTGGTTCGCTTCTTTCGTCGCATAATCTGCATAAGATCTTCAGTATCCAAAACATCTATGAATTACTACTTCTTATGATACCACCACCGGATTTTTGCCATCTACTTAGGTACAATACTGATTTCCTTACCGATCATCTCTCTCATTTCAGCAAGAGTTGTGTTTAACTCCCTCATCAAGTTTTTCCATGTATGAATCCACCTCTATGTGTATCCTGAACTTATCCAGATCAGCATCTATTGGTCTGTATTCTCTAGGAGCAGAAGCTCTGGCAGCAAGATCTCCAGCATCTACATATCTCCATGTATGAATCGACCTCTATGCGTATCCTGAACTTATCTAGATCAACATCTATTGGTCCGTATTTACTACTTGGCTACTAGATGGTAGACAAAGGTCAGAAACAACAAGGGAAAAGGAACATGCTCAGGATGTGATCCCGAGATGTGGATGCATAGGTCAACAATCTTCTGATGAGCGATGTTTAAAAGGGAAGGTGTGGCAGAGTCACGATTATAGAAGTGAGACTCACGAGGAGCTCTTTTGTCGTGATCTATTTTGTTCCTTTAAAGAACATCTGCCATAGCATGTGGTAGGGGAAGTCCTTTGTTTGTCGTAATTTAA
The DNA here is from genome assembly GCA_916181665.1 of Avena sativa. Taxonomy (NCBI): domain Eukaryota; kingdom Viridiplantae; phylum Streptophyta; class Magnoliopsida; order Poales; family Poaceae; genus Avena; species Avena sativa. Next base: position 192,208,447 of record OV702287.1, read on the forward strand.
TCACAAAAATAATCACAAGCTTGAAGGCTGTACTAGAAGGTACTAGCCATCCTGAGGTAATGTTAAGTCATTAACAACTGGGATCAAAAAAATGGATCTTGGGTTAAAGGTTAGCTTCATGTACAAGATTCACAACACGAGAATCCAGCATAATCAGGGATCTTCGGTTCAAGTCCAACGGTTAAAACTCGAAGAAAGGAGTAATTACTATCATAGTAATATAAAGGGTAGTACAAAGTAGTAACCACGAGGTAGTTTCCAAGAGAAGAAATATCTTCTGAAGTACCCAAACAAATGAAAAGGAGGCACACAAGGTGAAAGGAAACTTTGAGGCCTAGAACATATCACTTTGGAACCATCAACATAAAGTTGTGGGCCCGTAAAATTTAGAGATCATGATGGAAAGGAATCTCTCAACTGAACAAGAGCAAAGGGAAACAAGGAACACACACCAGACTCTAGAGAACTAAGCACTAGGCCAACTGGTTGAGAAACGACATGCCAAAAAGGCACCTAAGCTTTGAAAGACAAGATGAGATAGGAAAACTTTTCCCAAATCAACACAAGATAAGGTGAGACAGAGTTGGAGCGAAACTAGATAAGGAGAAAAAGAAGCATACTAGAGTTTTTGCAAAGACTTTTGATCTTTTAAATAGTGTTCACAAACACTAGACTCAACATCGACTAGTAGAAAGGTTTTCCTACAGTCGGCACTGCTCTGATACCAAAAACCTGTGACACCCCCGGGATTAAGGCTAGACAAATCCTAGACCTCTGTCTGATATAAGCCTAACCTAAATCTCAGAAGCATACAGAGAGAGAATCGTTAACACAATAGTGACCCTACCACACAAAAATTATTACAGCAAGCTCATAACTGAGCGAATAACCAAATTATTACAATCAAAGGTCACTGACCAAAACATCAAACAACGGAAGGCAAATTATGCTATTAAGTATAGCAAACTTAACAAATGGCCTAAGAGGCCTAAATCATAACGATTGCGTCCCATTCCATAGATTCTAGGCTGCCGACCGGGAACCCCAAGCTACTCTTTGATGTAGATGTTGTAACAAACTCTTCTTCCGTGGTAACACTTACTTGCTGCAAAAGTATCAACAAAGCAAGACTGAGTACAGGGTGTACTCCGCAAGACTTATGGCTGATGGGGTTACTTTGCATAAAGTTGACTTTCTTTGTAAAACAGAGAGAGGAGAAGCTCGTCTAATCAGAATATTTTAAAAGGGGATAAGAGAGCGACATCTCTAAAGAATTAATCACCATATTTTGATATCCACCAAGTAATCCTCAACTCACAACTAGGATCACCCCCTCATACCCATGAGGAAGCATCCTTAAGCACACCTCACATCTCTTGTCAAGTTTTATGATTAGGTTATTCTTCTCTATGATCTTTGAATCCATTCCCAAGTCGTCCATAACGGTGGACACGGCTTTTTGAAAAGATTATTATCCTGCAGGGGTGCACAACTTTACCCACACGTACCAACTGACTCTTAATGCCACTATAGATTATCCCTCTTCCTTGGAAGCCCAAAAGAGGGTGGTTGGCCACGACCTTTACCTTGTGTTTGCCGAGACCATGAGTCACGCCCTAAGGAGATGCCGCCGTAACGGGTCAAGTCCTGAAGCCGATCCCTAGAGATGTGTGCGGGGAACAAGATTACGGAGGCCGTGCCCCTCTTGCTCCCGACCACGCTTACCTACCTGTATGAATGCACCTTGTCCACCTCCTTCAAGAACGACCAGAATGCATAAGTCGAATGGAACGCCCGAACTTTGTGACTCATGGAATCAACTAGGCAAGTTAATCAGCGGAGGCGTCCCCATAAACCCCGTGTGGCTGTACGCTCGTCTTGGTTCAAGAGGCAACAACTCAGGTCCTAATGGTGGCAAGTATGGGACTGCAAAAACCACAACCCACTGTGGCCTCCCATACAAGCCTTAGCTTGTTTAACCTTCATCTATAATCATACCACGTCATCATGGCATACTAGGTTCACTCGCAACTCTGATTCATCAACTAGATGGACCAACGGTAACAACTAAGCATGGCTGAGCACAATAGGTATAGCAGCTTTAGCGAAGCTCATAAGCCAAACCCTAGTTATGCTAGGAGCAGTGAATTAGGGAATATAGGTTACAAAGGAAACATGCATCAGATAGGATTAAACTAACTATCGTAAAAGACTTTGGAATCGTATGCACATGGCGAGAATAAAATACTTTGAAAGCATAGGATTTTATCATGTGTGGGGCTAAGCTTGCCTTTGCCTATTTATACTCAAATACAGATATTCGGAAGCCTTGTACTTGACTTGATTATAGTTGGTCAAGTATTGTTCGTCAATCTTCAATTGTGTTAATCTCGGTCTTTGATCTCGATCTCGGTATCGTACCGGGAAGAAGCAAACAACGGACAGAAAAGAAACAATCAACACATGGAATTAATGCAATGCTCAAGCAAGGATGATGATATGACAAGTTAAAGTGTATTGAAATGTCACCCTAAAACATGCTTGAAAATTTAAGCGGGATCCGAGGGGTACAAACCCTAAAATAGGGGGAACCTCGGAGTCACCCGTGGGGTTCAATTAGTTCTTCTAATTAAACTTGTCATGTAAGTTGCTTAACAATGCATGAGTATGACTCTATTGTGTAGCTCTCATTTTTCTGAACATTTTGATATATTATACATAATTTTTCTAACTTAAAATGAATTAGTAATTGAATTTACAATATTTATTCAATTTCTAAAAATATTAAACCAAAGCTATAAACTTTTTACACCGCTGATGTATCTGCCCAGAGTCACTGACAGAGGGGCTCTAGGGCCACCTCAGCTTCCACATAGGAAGGGTGGGACCCAGACCGGGTTTGACTGGGCTGACCGCGCCTTGCTGATGTTGCCATGACTTCACCATGACGTCGGCTAGCCGGTCCTCTCAGATTGATGGCGGGGATGGTGTTTGGCGGCAAACTGGGACGATCTAGAAGGTGGGCTAGACGCAGGGCTAAGCGGGAAACCATCTAGCGGTGGAGCCGCTTAGTTTGGGTGACCGGAGCAACGGCGGCGACAGCTACTAATGGAGGCGCATGGCAGAACACGGCGACAGAGCAAACCAGACAGGGAGGGGGCAAGGGAGAAGGTCCATAGGGACCAGCAGCTCACAAGGAAGATGATGGAGGGGTCGGCGAGGCTGAGCAAGGTCAGGAATGGCGGTGATGGCTACGACGGCACTCGTCGGTGCCGAGGAAGATGCGCTCGATTCCGGTGACTCATGGCATCCCTGCAAGCATGCTTCGAGGACGAGAACAAGAACGACAAGGCGGTTATAACGGTAGCCTCAGAACGACGAGGGGTGGTCAGGAACAACGGGACACCGGTGAGGTCTGGGGGCTAGGATTCGGCCACGAGGAGGAACGAGGGAGGGAGAGGAAGAGGGGGAGTGGGGCATGGCTAGGGTCACTCACGGCGGCGTAGGGGATCTTGTAGACGTCTAGGGCGACGATGGTCATCACGGCCCGGCCGGCGGCATCGAGCGGCCTCGGGCGCGCCAGGAAGCTGCTTCCTCCGACGGAGTAAAACGACGAGGAAGAAAGAGGCTGAAGGCATACCGGGCCAAGGGTGGGCTGTAGCTGGGCCAGGCTGGGCCTGTTATGGGCGCGCGTGAGCGGTAGAGAAGAGGAGCTAGGTTGCGGGCTGCTGCGGCGGCATATAGAGGGGGAGGAAAGATGGGCTTCGGCCTGGATTAGGTTAGGAGCTGTTTTTATTTCCAGAAATAATTTTCTTTTTCTGATTTACTCTTTTCCAATTGTATTTCAATTTCCTTTCTATTTTGTATTATTGCGTCTGCAACATAGAAAACAAAAAATTTCCTACGATGAGAACTATACGCCAAGATCTATCTACTAGATACAAAGCAACGGGTGGACATACATCCATGGAGAACTTACCCTCGAAGAAAACGAGTTTTGTTAACGAGTAGGAACTCGTGGTTGATGTAGTCGTACGCTTGCCGATCTCAAGATCGTGTGGAATTCCAAGCACCGCAAATCAGCAGCGCATCCATCCTTGCACACACGTTCAAGCCACCGAACAACCTCCACCTCCTCGCTCCAGCGAATCAGCGGAAGCAGCAACTCCTTCCAGATGCAAGGCCACCGGGAACATGTATCTCGCTAATCCGAGACCATGGGGAAATATCTAGAGGGGGAGAGAGATCCTTCACGAGGAGGTGTGGTTTGTGAGAGGGGAGAGGGGGGCTTTATATAGGAGGGATAGAGACCCCTCCCCTCCCATAGCCGGCGCATGAGGGGGGGGACTCCTCCCCTCCTTCATTCATGTGGCGAACCTCCACTCACATAAACATGGCCTCCACCCAAAATCCCACTCACATGTATTTAATTTCCACCAAATTAAATGCAACTCTCAATTAATAAAACTCTTTTATTTATTTTATTCAGAATTTTGTTAATTACTTTAATTAAAAAACAATCACATAAAACCCCTTGCAACATTTCAATATCACATGCAGAACCACTTTCTGCAATTTCACCCGAAACAATTCCGGTTTCTATCAAAACAATTCCTGTTTCTATCGAAACATTTCCTACGCTTTGCAAACCTTTTGTCTGGAACATATGTGCTCCTAAATGGTGTCCGGAAACCCTTAAGTGTGTCACCCTACGGTTCGCGAATAATGCAGACATGATTGAGACTCCTCTCAGATCAATAATCAGAAGCGGTACCTGGAGATCCATACTGACTCCTGCATATTCAACGATGACTTCTGTGATCGTGAGAACCTTTAACGTCAGCAATTTAATCCCTTTGTCTCATGATATAATAAATGTCCGAGATTCGATCATCGGTATCCAAATACCTAGTTTGATCTCGTTACCGACATGCACTCTTTTCTCTTTCCCGTGATATAACATTCTAGTGATCACATCACTTGCTTCCAAGCTATCTTTATGTGATATCACCGAGAGGGCCCAGAGTATATCTATCCGTCATCGGGATTGACAAATTCCACTCTTGATTTATGATCCTCAACATAACACCTTCATAGCACTGAACCCACCTTTATGGTCACCCTGTTACGGTGTGACGTTTGATGTTATCAAGATACTCTTCCGGTGTTAGCAGTTAACATGATCTCATGGTCTAAGGACTAAGACTACTTTGTATGATGTTATAGCAATATAAACAAAATGACTTGATCGTAATGCTATACTTCGGATGAATGTTCATCACATCATTTCACAAATGCTGTGACCTTGTTATTAACAACATCCAATGTCCATGATCAGGAAACCTTGATCATCTTGTTAATCAACAAGCTAGTCTATAAGAGAGGCATAACTAGGAACCCTTTTGTTTTTTAAACACACATGTATTGATGTTTGCTATCAATACAATTATAGCATGCAAAATAAACATCTATCATATACAAGGAATACATAATAACAACTTTATTATTGCCTCTCAGGGCATATTTCCTTCAGTCTCCCACTTGCACTAGAGACAATAATCTAGTTTATATTGTGATAAATCTAACACCCATGGAGTTCTGGTGTTGATCATGTTTTGCCCTAGGGAGTACTTTAGTCAACGGATCTGCTACATTCAGGTCCATGTGCACTTTACAAATCTTTATATCTCCATCCTTGACATGCTCGCGGATGGAGTGAAACTGGCGCTTAATATGCTTGGAATTCTTGTGAGACCTTGGTTCCTTGGCGTTGGCTATGGCTCCATTATTGTCACAATAGATCACCATTGGGTCCAACGCACTAGGAACCACACCTAGTTCCGTTATGAACTCCTTCATCCAAACCGCTTCCTGCGCCGCTTCTGAAGCAGCAACATATTCCGCCTCCGTCGTTGATCCAGCCACCACAGGTTGTTTGGAGCTCCTCCAACTAACTGCTGCTCCGTTCAAGAGAAATACGTATCCGGATTGAGACTTAGAGTCATCCGGATCAGTGTCAAAGCTAGCATCAACATAACACTTAGCGACTAGCTCTTCTTCACCTCCGTATACAAGAAACATATCCTTAGTTCTTCTCAAGTACTTAAGGATATTTTTGACCGCTATCCAGTGTTCCGAACTTGGATCAGATTGGTACCTACTAGTCAAACTAATAGCATGTGCCACATCTGGTCTTGTACATAGCATGGCATACATTATAGAGCCTATGGCTGAGGCATAGGGGATCTTATCCATTATCTCTCTTTCTTCCGCCGTAGCCGGACTTTGAGTCTTACTCAATGTCTTGCCTTGCAACATAGGTAAGTACCCCTTCTTACTTCCTTCCATATTAAACTTCTTTAATATCTTATCAAGGTATGTACTCTGTGATAGCCCAATTAGGCGTCTTGATCTATCTCTATAGATTTTAATGCCTAATATATATGAAGCTTCACCAAGGTCCTTCATCGAAAATTTGCTGTTTAGATAACTTTTAACACTGTTTAAAAGATCTATATCATTTCCAATCAATAATATGTCATCCACATATAATATCAGAAATGCCACATTGCTCCCACTCACTTTCTTGTAAATACAAGCCTCTCCATAAGTTTGGACAAATCCAAAATCTTTGATCACCTCATCAAAGCGGAGATTCCAACTCCGGGATGCTTGCTTCAGTCCATAGATGGATCGCTGAAGTTTGCACACTTTATCGGCATCCTTAGGATCGACAAAACCCTTAGGTTGTATCATATACAACTCTTCTTCAATATTACCATTGAGGAACACAGTTTTGACATCCATCTGCCATATTTCATAATCGAAATATGCAGCAATTGCTAACATAATCATAACCGACTTAAGCATCGCTACGGGAGAGAATGTCTCATCGTAGTCAACTCCTTGAATTTGTCGAAACCCCTTTGCGACAAGTCGAGCCTTATAGATGTTTACATTACCATCAGCATCAGTTTTTCTTTTGAAAATCCATTTATTCTCAACGGCCTTTCGATCGTGAGGTAAGTCCACCAAGGTCCAAACCTGGTTTTCGTACATGGATTCCATCTCGGATTTCATGGCTTCTTGTCATTTGTTGGAATCAGGGCTCATCATCGCTTCTTCATACGTCGTAGGGTCATCTATTTCATCAATCATGAAATCCATAACAGGATTGTCGTACAGTTCAGGAGTTGTACGTGTCCTGCTTGACCTGCGAGGTTCGGTAGTGTCCTCTTTCGGAGTTTCATGATCAATATCATTAGCTCTGTCTCTTCATTAGGTGAAGTCAACTCCGAAACAACTTCCGGTGCTGCGCTAATCGCCATTTCATGAAGAGAAGGTTCAATAACCTCTTCGAGTTCTACCTTCCAACTACTCACACCTTTCGTGAGAAACTCCTTCTCAAGAAAGGATCCATTCTTGGCAACAAAAACCTTGCCCTCGGATATGTGATAGAAGGTATACCCAATCGTTTCCTTAGGGTATCCTATGAAGACGCATTTTTCCGCTTTGGGTTCGAGTTTATCCGGTTGAAGTTTCTTCACATAAACATCGCATCCCCAAACTTTAAGAAATGACAGCTTAGGTTTGTTTCCAAACCATAATTCATACGGTGTCTTTTCAACGGATTTAGATGGTGCCCTATTTAAAATGAATGCAGCAGTTTCCAGTGCATAACCCCAAAATGACTGTGGCAAGTCAGTCAGAGACATCATTGATCGAACCATATCCAATAAAGTACGATTACGACGTTCTGACACACCATTACGTTGTGGTGTTCCTGCAGGCGTAAGTTGTGAAACTATTCCACAGTCTTTCATATGTGTGCTAAACTCGTAACTAAGATACTCTCCTCCACGGTCGGACCGCAGAAATTTGATCTTTCTATTATGATGATTTTCCACTTCATTCTGAAATTCTTTGAACTTTTCAAAGGTTTCAGACTTATGTTTCATCAAATAGATATACCCGTATCTACTCAAATCATCTGTGAAAGTAACAAAATAACGATATCCACCTCGCTCCTACACACTCATTGGTCCACACACATCAGTATGTATGATTTCCAATAAATCTGTCGCCCGTTCCATTGAACCGGAAAACAGCGTTCTAGTCATCTTGCCCATAAGTCATGGCTCACATGTATCAAATGATTCAAAATCCAGTGATTCCAAAAGTCCATCATAATGGAGTTTCTTCATGCGTTTAACGCCAGTATGACCTAGACGGCAGTGGCACATATATGTAGTTGTATCATTATCAAGTTTAATCCTTTTAGCATCAACATTATGAATATGCGTAATACTACTATCAAGATCCAACAGAAATAAACCATTCAACACAGGTGCATGACCATAAAAGATATTATTCATATAAATCGAACAACCATTGTTTTCAGACTTAAACGAATAACCACTTTGCATCAAACACGATCCGGATACAATGTTCATGCTCAGTGCAGGCACCAAATAACAATTATTCAGGTTTATAACTAATCCCGACGGCATATGGAGAGGCAGCATTCCGACGGCGATCACATCAACTCTTGATCCATTGCCGACCCGCATCGTGACCTCATGCCTTGCTAGTTGTCGCTTGTTCCGCAGCCCCTGAACCGAGTTACATATATTAGCAACCGATCCCGTATCAAATACCCAGGTGCTACTGCGAGTACTAGTCAAGTATACATCAATAACATGTATATCAAATATACCTTTGTTTGCCTTGCCGGCCTTCTTGTCCGCCAAATACTTGGGGCAGTTGCGCTTCCAATGGCCAGTCCCCTTGCAATAGTAGCACTCGGTGTCAGACTTAGGGCCAGCTCGGGGTTTCTTTTCAGGCGCGGCAACAGATTTGCCGCCCTTCTTTCCCTTCTGCTTGCCTTTCTTGTCCTTCTTGAAACCGGTGGTCTTATTGATCATCAACACTTGATGTTCTTTCCTAATCTCCACTTCTGCAGTCTTAAGCATTGACAGAAGCTCGGGAAGAGACTTCTTCATGCCCTGCATATTATAGTTCATCACGAAGCTCTTGTAGCTAGGTGGCAGAGATTGGAGAACACGATGTATGCCTAAGTCAATGGGAATCGTTATTCCCAAGGACACAAGCTTATCGGCGTACCCAGACATTTTGAGTACGTGCTCACTAACGGAGCTGTTCTCTTCCATCATGCAGCTAAAGAACTTTTCAGAAGCATTATAACTCTCTACGGCAGCATGGGTATCGAAATTAATTTTCAATTCTCGCATGGTATCAAAGGCATTGCCATTTTCGAAACGTTTTCGAAGTTCTGGCTCTAGCCCATATAGTATGCCGCAATGAACTAAGTTGTGGTCCTCCTGACGAGTTATATAGACGTTCTTTTCCTCGTCAGGGGCATCAGGAGCTGGTGGGGGGGCCTAGCGGCGCCTCTAGCACATATTGCTTTTGTGCAGCAGTGAGGAGAATCCTCAAATTCATAGCCCAGTTGGTGAAGTTGCTACCATTCGCAGCAAGCTTCTCTTTCTCCATGAACACATTGAAATTAAAAGCATGTGATGCCATCTACAACAGAATTTGTAAAATATATATAGACTAAGTTTATGATAGATTGAGTTCAACTAATCCAAATTACTAATGAACTCCCACTCAAAAACGACATCTGTCATGTCCCTTTGCTGATTACATGAACCAAATTCACTACACCAAGTCCGATCATCACGTGAGTCGGTGTAGCTTCAACGGCGAGCATCTATATGGGCATCATATCAACTATATGACTCATGCTTAACCTTTCGGTCCGTGTTCCGAGGCCATGTCTATACATGCTAGGCTCATCAAGTAAGAACCTTAGTATTCATGTGTGTAAAACTGTCTTACACCCGTTGTATGGAAGCGTAGAGTCGAGAACACCCGATCATCACGTGATGCCTCAAAACACGATCCACAAAACGGTGCATACTTAAGGAAGAACACATTTTATCTTGATATCTAAATGAGGGATCATCTTATAATGCTACCAAAAGCGCCAAACTAGCAATATAAGATGCTAACATCTAATGTGTGAAGTGAGGTGATATGGTCCATGCATTTGATCTCTGTCATTTGCATCGTGGTATGATCTCTATCATTCCTTTGTGTGTAAGGCCAAGGTCTATGGAACTTACACGTTAAGTGAGTTGCAAGAGTATCTATCATACATCTACTTACAACAATACCATATCAAGGCACTAGCCCAGCAACGATCTAAACTAGACGCCTCTAATTTATCAATTGCAAGTTTTACGTGGCTTAGGGCTTTCGGAGATAGAACCGGTCTTACCTACGAACATGAACCACAACGAGGATAACCAAGTTATTAGCAACTCGTTGTAAATCAGATATTGACTATAGTAGGAGAGACAGATACCCGCTAGCCACTTATGCAAAACTAGTTGCATGTCAGTCGTGGAACCGGTCTCATGTACGATGACATGTAAGGTTGGTCCGGGCCGCTTCATCCCACTATGCCACCAATATACAAAGTACATAGAAGATGCAACAACATGATCATCATCACCTACATATAAACATATGTGTACTACCCGTGCAAAGCACCTACGCATAGATCAGGCTCTGATACCACTGTTGGGTCCGCAGCATAGATAACAAAAAATTTCCTACGATGAGAACTATACGCCAAGATCTATCGACTAGATATAGAGCAACGGGTGGACATGCATCCATGGAGAACTTACCCTCGAAGACAACGAGTTTTGTTAATGAGTAGGAACTTGTGGTTGATGTAGTCGTACGCTTGCTGATCTCAAGATCGTGTGGAAGTCTGAGCGCCGCAAATCAGCAGCACATCCATCCTCGCACACATGTTCAAGCCACCGGACAACCTCCACCTCCTCGCTCCAGTGAATCAGCGGAAGCAGCAACTCCTTCCAGACTCAAGGCCACCGGAAACATGTATCTTGCTAATCCGAGACCATGGGTAAATATCTAGAGGGGGAGAGAGATCCTTCACGAGGAGGTGTGGTTTGTGAGAGGGGAGAGGGGGGCTTTATATAGTAGGGAGGGAGACCCCTCCCCTCCCATAGCCGACGCATGAGGGGGGTGACTCCTCCCCTCCTTCATTCATGTGGTGAACCTCCACTCACATAAACATGGCCTCCACCCAAAATCCCACTCACATGTATTTAATTTCCACCAAATTAAATGCAACTCTCAATTAATAAAACTCTTTTATTTATTGTATTCAGATTTTTTCAATTACTTTAATTAACAAACATTCACATAAAACCCCTTGCAACATTTCAATATCACATGCAGAACCACTTTCTGCAATTTCACCCGAAACAATTCCGGTTTCTATCGAAACATTTCCTGCACTTTGCAAACCTTTTGTCTGGAACATATGTGCTCCTAAATGGTGTCTGGCAACCCTTAAGTGTGTCACCCTATGGTTAGCGAATAATGCAGATATGATTGAGACTCCTCTCAGATCAATAATCAGAAGCGGGACCTGGAGATCCATACTGACTCCTGCATATTCAACGGTGACTTCTATGATCGTGAGAACCTTTAATGTCAGCAATTTAATCCCTTTGTCTCATGATATAATACATGTCCGAGATTCGATCATCGGTATCCAAATACCTAGTTTGATCTCGTTACCGACATGCACTCTTTTCTCGTTCCCATGATATAACATTCTAGTGATCACATCACTTGCTTGCAAGCTATCTTAATGTGATATCACCGAGAGGGCCCAGCATATATCTATCCGTCATCGGGATTGAAAAATTCCACTCTTGATCCATGAGCCTCAACATAACACCTTCATAGCACTGAACCCACCTTTATGGTCACCCTGTTACGGTGTGACGTTTGATGTTATCAAGATACTCTTCCAGTGTTAGCAATTAACATGATCTCATGGTCTAAGGACTAAGACTACTTTGTATGATGTTATAGCAATATAAACATAATGACTTGATCGTAATGCTATACTTCAGATGAATGTTCATCACATCATTTCACAAATGCTATGACCTTGTTATTAACAACATCCAATGTCCATGATCAGGAAACCTTGATCATCTTGTTAATCAACAAGCTTGTCTATAAGAGAGGCATAACTAGAAACCCTTTTGTTTATTAAACACACATGTATTGATGTTTCCTATCAATACAATTATAGCATGCAAAATAAACATCTATCATATACAAGGAATACATAATAACAACTTTATTATTGGCTCTCAGAGCATATTTCCTTCATGTATAATTTCAGAAAATGCAAGAGACTTTGTTAAAGTATTGAAATATTGTAGGGGCCCTATTAGTCCATTTGGGCTCCAACATTTTTCGTAGTTTTCAAAATAATCGAAACCATTCGAAGGTTTTCAAAGAGAGGGGAAACACTAGGGTTTTAGGGTTTTCTTCTTTCTCTTAATGCAAAATTTATCAAACCATGAGATGCATGCTATGCTCATGATGCACAAAACAAACCCTAATTAGTGTTAATAAAACCAGGGGTGTTGCAGGTATTTATTGATCCTCCTGTTGAGCAGTCAAGCAGTTCTCTACATTGAGTATTGAGACCATGGTAAAATAAATGGCAAATTGTTAGATCAGAATAGCCATGATTAGGAATACTATTGATCATCCCAAAGAATCTTTCCCAGGCTTCTGGGTAGTTTTCTCCCACTTTCTAACTAAAGTTGCCTATGTTCTTCCTTAGTTCAGTTACCTTTTTAAAAGGAAGAAACCTGTTTATGAATTTAGTAATGCAGTTTTCCTAACATTTAATGTAATGGCGAGGGAGAGAATATAACCAGTCTGGAGCTTTACCTTTAAGAGACCATCGAATAATTTAAGACGGGTGAAGTCCCTTGGAAAACCTTTTGGTCCAAGCGATGTTATCACATCGTCAAACTCTCTTATATGCCTTACTGGATTTTTGTCTTCCCTTCCACTGAAAGCTTTTTCCTTAAATTTTTTAATAATCACATCATCAAATCGATATTCTCTAACTCCAGGATTAGGAAACTCTATTGGTTGTTTAAGAAATTCAGAACTTGGATCACTGTATTCCCTGAGAGTTTTCTTAGGTTTCGGAGGAGTTGTCCTGTAAATAGACATGATTTCCATAATATCACTCAGGTTTTCAACTTCAACTTTATTTATCATAAATGTTTTTCAATAATTTCTTCGCGCCTCTGAGCAGGCACACGCTCAATATAATCTGGCAGGTAGGTCCTACAAGAACGTATAGACTCCCTGTCTCTTGAGGAGAACATTTTGTAGCAACACCTGAAATGTCAAAACACAAACACTTAGCGCTTAGCTCCCCGGCAACGGTGCCAGAAAATAGCTTGATGTCTGCAAGTGCACAGATCGTTTGTAGCTAGTTTCGAAGTTCAGATATCGATCCCATAGGGAGCCCAAAGGTAAGTGTTTATTTGTGAAGTCTCTGTCACACTCAAAGTCGTCACATGTCTTCGAGTGAATTAACTGCAAGCGTTGAAATAAGAATGGGGTTTTGATTAAATGCTATAAATTTAAATAGAACTAAAATGTAAACTTCAGAAATAAAATGCATAAAAGTAAAGAACGAATTTGTTTGTTGGTTTCTGTAGATGGTGAAAGAAGGCGCGGGGAAATTCAGTTCATGGTGATAGTGAATGTGCCAGGTGGACGAGTATGAATGTAACAGTTATAATCTTATAGATGTATGTGTAGGCGAGCAACCCATAATTAGCCAGAACTCCTCTTGGTAGATTTCATCCCAACTTAAATAATCCTACTAGCCTGCTACCAAAACCATGGCCAGACACTAGGCGATTAAGACCCTTTAGGTCGCTTAGCGATTAAGCTCCTTAGATCGGAGTAATGCAATAAGCACGGTGGTTACTCATTATCCGCGAGTCAACTAGCTTTCCATTGATATCCTTGTGTCATCCAGGGGTCGCCGGTCCACTAGCGAGCAAGATTTTATCTCTGTAGAACAAGGTATCATGTTGTCTGGGCCCTTAATTGGACAACAAGCATTAAGCATCCAACAAATAGTCAAGCACACATAACATAGTAATTAGAATCAATCACAATACTAATGGAAAATATGTGAAGGCACATCACATCTCACCAATCCCCTACATCTCCCATTCCCAAGGGAATTACTCACACATGAGAGAAGAACATACCATCAATATAATCAAATAAAGGGAAATCGTATTGGTATTACCGAATATATCCACAATAAGAATAGAAAAATATCCAATACAATTCAAGATGGGAAGAAATAATCTCAAACCCTAGTCTTGCAAGGTGGAGATCTCTCTCTCTCTCAAGTACAAGTAGTGGCTATGGAGGTGTATTGACTAGGAGGTCGAAGATCGTGGAGCGAGATGAAGAACGTCTTCTCCTTCTTCTCTGGATCCCTTCTTTCTCCCTTTTGGATGGTGTGGCGGCTGCTGTGTTGTGTTTTTGTCCCCCGTCCCTTCATGGAAGTTGTCCCTTTTGACAAGACAGAGACAGCGGGAGCTATACGGCGGGAACTATACGGGCATTCCTGCCGTATAGTTGGTCGTTAAACCGTTTGTGAGCTCCCCTCGCGTGCTTCCAAATTGGGACTTGCTTGTTTTCTCCAGAATATTGTATTTCTCTAGTTAAATCCTTATGTTGACATCCAGAACCCGAAACACACATTAAAATCCAAGTTTTCTTCGCTACCGAAGTATTAGCATTAGGTAAAGCCAGAAAACAATCAAATCTGGAAGAAAACCATCAATAAAAAACCATTAAAAATGTGTCGGATCTCACAGTTATGACGGCGCAACTATACGCCCGCAACTATACGGCCAGAACAAAATGTTCCCGCCGTATAGTGGGTCGTTAAACTGTTTGTGCCTGGTAAAGAAAATATACAAAGGCATCGATATCTTTACGACCGGAACTATACGGCCGGAATTTTTATTCCCACTATATAGTTGGTCATTAAACTCTTAGTATATTAGAAAACAATTTGTACGAAGGCACCGATATTTATACGACCGGAGCTATACGGCCGGAATTTTTATTCCCGCCATATAGTTGGTCGTTCAACTCTCAGTACATATGAAAGAAAAAAAATCGATGGCAAAGATATCTATACGACCGGAACTATACGGCCTGAAGTTTTATTCCCGACGTATAGTTGGTCGTTAAACTCTTTGTATGCATCAAAAAAAATTATGTTTCTTCGAAAATCATTTCTTTTCCTGTAACTTAGTGATATACCTTGTTTATGGCAGAAAATTGACAGTTAAAATTATCGACCAACAACAGCATGTATATAGCAGAATTTTAAGTACTACCGAACTTCTTCTCCTCAAATGGAGTTTTCTAGCACTCTTTTTTAAATATAAACTTAAACTAAAAACATAAAACTTAACTCAAACCTTTATTTAACATGGGTTGCCTCCCATGGAGCACTATTTTACGGTCAATAGCTTGACCTTGACGTTACTCACTTGGGCCAGATGAGTGGAACATCCACTCCAAAGTAGTTGGCCTTCAAGGTGATGGCCTCCTTCTCATCATGTTTGGCTTTCTTTTTCCTGGGGAAATGGATAACAAAAGGATCCTGCGAAGGCAATTGCAGCTCCACGTTCCCTTCATGGAGGTTAATTAAAGCCTTTATAGTTCTGAAGGAAGGACGTTCTAGTATGATAGGAGCAATAGTATCTTTAGGCATGCCAATAGTAACAAAGTCAATTAGAGCAGGACAACCTTTAATGTAAACTAAAGTGTTCTCCTTAATTCCTACAACTTGTTTATAAGTGGAATCTGCAAGATGTAGTTTTAGTTCAGTGATTTTGAAAGAGCCAAGGTTTATCTTGTTAAAAAGACTCTTTGGGATTGTTCAGATGCTTGCACCTAGATCACAAAGTGCAGCTATCTCATTAGTCCCAATCTTATTTTTAATCATGGGCTCAAATATATCATCTAGTTGAATAGGTAACTTTTCAGCGATTTTCGTGTATTCCTCTTCAAGATCGCGTACCTTTATCGCTACTTGATCAACAAAGTGTTGATACATGGCTTCATCATTACCTTCACTCACCGGAATTTTGACGTTGATCCTCTTTACAAGGTCTTCGATGGTACAACTTGGTGAAGGGGCATTGCTATAATCAAGCTCTTCACGCTCCTCCCTTTGGATCCTCATAATTTTGAGTTCTTTAATGGGATTGGGCTCATCTTTACCTGCAAATTTAGCTAGAATAAGAGTTTGACTCTCGGTTACCTTACCTAGCTATGCCTCAATGATCCTCGTTCTTTCTTGGAGGGCTGCAAATCATTTCTCAAACTAACGGCTTGGTTAGACAATTTACCAAGCATAGAATCATGGACCAGTGTGACATAAGTTGCATCACCACATCCACTTGAGTGTGTGTGGTCATGTGGATCAACGTGGTTTGGAAAATAATACATGCAATGACACTCCATGTGTCAAACAATTGTTAGAAAGCCCAAACACATAGAGGAATGCAACTACCACATATAATGGAACATCAGTGTGACATAAGTTGCATCACCACACCCATTTTGAGTGCATGTGGTCATGTCGATCAAGGTTGTTTGGAAAATAACACATCCAATGACACACCATGTGTCCAAACATGGTTAGAAAACCCAAAAAACATTTAGGAATGCAACTGCCACATGTAATGGAGCACCACTGTGACATAAGTTGCATCACCACATCCACTTGAGTGTGTGTGGCCATGTGGATCAAGGTGGTTTGTAAAAGAACACATGCAATGATACTACATGTGTCAAACCATGGTCATAAAGCCCAAACACACCGAGGAATGCAACTGCCACATGTAATGGATCACCGGTGTGACATAATTTGCATCACCACTCCATTGGAGTGTGTGTTGTCATGTGGATTAAGGTGATTTAGAAAACAACACATGCCATGACACTCCATGTGTCAAACCATGGTTAGGAAGTCCAAAAACATATAGGAATGCACCTGCCACATGTAATGGAGCACTAGTGTGACATAAGTTGCATCACCACACCCACTTGAGTGTGTGTGGTCATGTGGATCAATGTGGTTTGTAAAAAGAACACATGAAATGACACTCCATGTGTAAAACTATGGTCAGAATTCCCAAAAACATAGAGGAATGTAACTGCCACATGTAATGGAGCGCTAGTGTGACATAAGTTGCATCACCATATCCACTTGAGTGTGTGTGGTCATGTGGATCAAGGTGGCTTGGAGAAGAACACATGGAATGACACTCCATGTGTCAAACCATGGTCGGAAAGCCCCAAAACATGGAGGAACGCAACTGCCACTTGTCATGGAGCACCAGTGTGACATAAGTTGCATCACAAGGCCCACTTCAGTGTGTGTGGTCATGTGGATCAAGGTGGTTTGGAAAATAACACATGAAATGACACACCATTTGTTAAACCAAGGTCAGAAAGCCCAAAAACATAGAGGAATGCAATTGCCACATGTAATGGAGCACCAGTGTGACATAAGTTGCATCACCACATCCATTAGAGTGTGTGTGGTCAAGTGGATCAAGGTGGTTTGGAAAAGAACACATGCAATGACACTCCATGTGTCAAACCATGGTCAGAAAGCCCAAAACACAAATGAATGCAACTTTCACATGTAATGGAGCACCAGTGCAACATAAGTTGCATCACCACGTCCACTTGAGTTTGTGTGGTCATGTGCATCAAGGTGGTTTGGAAAAGAACACATGCAATGACACTCCATGTGTCAGAACATGGTTACAAATCCCAAAACCACGTAGGAATACAACTGCCACTTGTAATGGAGCACCAGTGTGACATAAATCGCATCACCACATCCATTGGAGTGTGTGTGGTCATGTGGATTGGAAAACAACATATGCAATGACACTCCATGTGTCAAATCATGGTCAGAAATACCAAAAACTTAGATGAAGGCAACTTCCATATGTAATGGAGCACTAGTGTGACATAACTTGCATCACCACATCCACTTTAGTGTGTGTGGTCATGTGGATCAAGATGGTTTGGAAAACAACACACGTAATGACACTCCACATGTCAAACAATTGTCAGAAAGCCCAAAAACATAGAGGAATGCAACTGGCACATATAATGGAACATCATTGTGACATAAGTTGCATCACCACACCCACTTGAGTGCGTGTGGTCGTGTGGATCAAGGTTGTTTGGAAAAAAACACATGCAATGACACTCCATGTGTCAAAACATGGTCAGAAAGCACAAAAACACTTAGGAATGCAATTACCATATGTAATAGAGCAACAGTGTGACATAAGTTGCATCACCAAATCCACTTGAGTGTGTGTGGTCATGTGGATCAAGGTGGTTTAACAAAGAACAGATGCAATGATACTCCATATATCAAACCAACGTCATAAAGCCCAAAAACACAGAGGAATGAAACTACCACATGTAATGGATCACCAGTGTGACATAATTTGCATCACCACTCCATTGGAGTGTGTGTGTTGTCATGTGCATTAAGGTGATTTAGAAAACAACACATTCCATGACACTCCATGTGTAAAACCATGGCCAGAAAGCCCAAAAACATATAGGAATGCACCCACCACATGTAATGGAGCACTAGTGTGACATAACTTGAATCACCACACCCACTTGAGTGTGTGTGGTCATGTGGATCAAGGTGGTTTGTGAAGCGAACACGTGCAATGAAACTTCATGCGTAAAACTTTGGTCAGAAATCCCAAAAACACAGAGGAATGCAACTGCCACATGTAATGGAGCACCAGTGTGACATAAGTTGGTTCACCACATCCACTTGAGTGTATGTGGTCATGTGGATCAAGGTAGTTTGGAAAACAACACATGGAATGACACTCCATGTGTCAAACCATGGTCAGAAAGCCCCAAAACATAGAGGAACGCAATTCCCACATGTAATGGAGCACTAGTGTGACATAAGTTGCATCACCAGACCCACTTGAGTGTGCGTGGTCATGTGGATCAAGGTTGTTTTGAAAATAACATATGCAATGACACACCATTTGTCAAACCATGGTAAAAAGCCCCAAACACAGAGGAATGCAACTGCCACATGTAATGGAGCACCAGCGTGACATAAGTTGCATCACCACATCCATTAGAGTGTGTGTGGTCATGTGGATCAAGGTGGTTTGGAAAAGAACACATGCAATGACAGTCCATGTGTCAAACCATGGTCAGAAAGCCCAAAAACACATATGAATGCAACTTTCACATGTAATGGAGCACCAGTGTGACAGAAATTGCATCACCACATCCATTGGAGTGTGTGTGGTCATGTGGATCAAGTGGATTGGAAAACAACATATGCAATGACACTCCATGTGTCAAATCATGGTCAAAAATACCATAAAATTAGAGGAAGGCAAATTCCACATATAATGGAGCACCAGTGTGACATAAGTTGCATCACCACATCCACTTTACTGTGTGTGGTCATGTGGATCAAGATGGTTTGGAAAACAACATACGTAATGACACTGCATGTATCAAACAATTGTTAGAAAGCCCAAAAACATAGAGGAATGCAACTGGCACATATAATGGAACATCAGTGTGACATAAGTTGCATCACCACACCCACTTGAGTGTGTGTGGTCATGTGGATCAAGGTAGTTTGGAAAATAACACATGCAATGACACTCCATGTGTCAAAACATGGTTAGAAAACACAAAAACACTTAGGAATGCAATTGCCACATGTAATAGAGCACTAATGTGACATAAGTTGCATCACCACATCCACTTGAGTGTGTGTGGTCATGTGGATAAAAGTGGTTTAAAAAAGAACACATGCAATGCTACTCCATATATCAAACCAACGTCATAAAGCCCAAACACAGAGAGGAATGAAACTACCACATGTAATGGATCACCAGTGTGACATAATTTGCATCACCACGCCATTGGAGTGTGTGTTGTCATGTGTATTAAGGTGATTTAGAAAATAACACATGCCATGAGACTCCATGTGTAAAACCATGGTCAGAATGCCCCAAAACATATAGGAATACACCTGCCACATGTAATGGAGCACTAGTGTGACATAAGTTGCATCACCACACCCATTTGAGTGTATGTGGTCATGTGGATCAAGGTGGTTTGTAAAAAGAACACATGCAATGAAACTTCATGTGTAAAACTATTATCAAAAAGCCCAAAAACATAGAGGAATGCAACTGCCACATGTAATGGAGCACAAGTGTGACATAAGTTTGATCACCACATCCACTTGAGTGTGAGTAGTCATGTGGATCAAGGTGGTTTGGAAAACAACACATGCAATGACACTCCATGAATCAAAACATGGTAAGAAAACACAAAAACACTTAGGAGTGCAACTGCCACATGTAATAGAGCACCAGTGTGACATAAGTTGCATCACCACATCCACTTGAGTGTGTGTGGTCATGTGGATCAAAGTGGTTTAAAAAAGAACACATGCAATGATACTGCATATATCAAACCAACGTCATAAAGACCAAACACACAAAGGAATGAAACTACCACATGTAATGGATCACCAATCTGACATAATTTGCATCACCACTCCATTGGAGTGTGTGTTGTCATGTGGATTAAGGTGATTTAGAAAATAACACATGCCATGACACTCCATGTGTAAAACCATGGTCAGAAAGCTCCAAAACATATAGGAATGCACCTGGTACATGTAATGGAGCACTAGTGTGACATAAGTTGCATCACCACACCCATTTGAGTCTGTGTGGTCATGTTGATCAAGGTGGTTTGTAAAAAGAACACATGCAATGACACTTCATGTGTAAAACTATGGTCAGAAAGCCCCAAAACATAGAGGAATGCAACTGCCACATGTAATGGAGCACAAGTGTGACATAAGTTAGATCACCACATACACTTGAGTGTGAGTGTTCATGTGGATCAAGGTGGTTTGGAAAACAACACACGCAATGACACTCCATGTGTCAAACCATGGTCAAAAAGGCCCAAAACATAGAGGAACGCAATTGCCACATGTAATGGAGCACTAGTGTGACATAAGTGGCATCACCAGACCCACTTTAGTGTGCGTGGTTATGCGTATCAAGGTTGTTTTGAAAATAACACATGCAATAACACACCATTTGTCAAACCATGGTAAGAAAGCCCCAAAACATAGAGGAATGCATCTGCCACATGTAATGGAGCACCAGCGTGACATAAGTTGCATCACCACATCCATTAGACTGTGTGTGGTCATGTGGATCAATGTGGTTAGGGAAAGAACACATGCAATGACACTCCTTGTGTCAAACCATGGTCAAAAAGCCCAAAACACATATGAATGCAACTGTCACATGTAATTGAGCACCAGTGTGACATAAGTTGCATCACCACATCCACTTGAGTGTTTGTGGTCATGTGGATCAAGGTGGTTTGGAAAAGAAAACATGCAATAACACTCCATGTGTCAAACCAAGGTCAGAAAGCCCCAAAACATAGTGGAATGCAACTTCCACATGTAATGGATCCCTGTGTGACATAATTTGCATCACCACACCCATTTGAGTGTGTGTGGTCATGTGGATCAAGGTGGGTTAGAAAAGAACACATGCAATGACACTCCATGTGTCAAACCATGGTCAGAAAGCCCAAAAACACACAAGAATGCAACTGTCACATGTAATGGATCCCAGTGTGACATAATTTCCATCACCACATCCATTGGAGTGTGTGTGGTCATGTGTATTAAGGTGATTTTTAAAATAACACATTCAATGACACTCCATGTGTCAAACCATGGTCATAAAGCCCAAAAACATAGAGGAGTGCAACTGCCACATGTAATGGATCACCAGTGTCACATAAGTTGCATCTCCACATCCACTTGAGTGTGGGTGGTCATGTGGATCAATGTGTTTTGGAAAAGAATAAATACAATGATAGTCCATGTGAAAATCATGGTCATAAATCCCCCAAAACACGTTGGAATGCAAGTGCCACATGTAATGGAGCACCAATGTGACATAAGTTGCATCACCAAACCTAATTGAGTGTGTATGGTCATGTGGATCAAGGTGGGTTGGAAAAGAACATAGGCAATGACAGTCCATGTGTCAAACCATGGTGAGAAAGCCTAAAAACACATATGAATCGAACTTTCCCATGTAATGGAGCACCAGTGTGACATAAGTTGCATCACCGCGTCCACTTGAGTTTGTGTGGTCATGTGTATCAAGGTGGTTTGGAAAAGGACACATGCAATGACACTCGATGTGTCAGAATTGCATCACGACATCCATTGGATTGTGTGTGGTCATCTGGATAGAGTGGATTGGAAAACAACACATGCAATGACACTCCATGTGTCAAACCATGGTCAGAAAGCCCCAAAACACAGAGGAATGCACCTACCACATGTAATGTATCACTAGTGTGACACAATTTGCATCACCACACCCACTTGAGTGTGTGTGGTCGTGTGGATCAATGTTGCTTGGAAAATAACACATGCAATGACACTCCATGTGTCAAACCATGGCCACAAAGCACAAAAACACATAGGAATGCAACTGCCACATGTAATGGAGCACCAGTGTGACATAAGTTGCATCACCACATCCATTAAAGTGTGTGTGGTCATGTGGATTAAGGTGGTTTTGAAAAGAACACTTGCAATGACACTCCATGTGTCAAGCCATGGTCAGAAACCCCAAAAACATAGAGGAATGCAACTTCCACATGTAATGGATCACCAGTGTCACATAAGTTGCATCACCACATCCACTTGAGTGTGCGTGGTCATGCGGATCAATGTGGTTTGGAAAAGATCACATACAATGACACTCCTTATGAAAATCATGGTCAGAATGCCCAAAAACACATAGGAATGCAACTGCCACATGTAATGGAGCACTAGTGTGACATAAGTTGCATCACTGATACATCCATTTTGCATCACTATTCTATGTCATAATTCACTGTTATTCATTGATATATTTCATATTGAGAGGTGATATTTATGTTATTTCATCTGTTCTTGCATGGTTGATGACTTTTGGAGCATGGACCGCTGCAATTAGGATTCTGATGGAAAAGGTGCTGTTTGGAGGCAAAATTCACGAAGATCAGAAAATCCGGGAAAATATACGGAAAATCCTATTTTTCGATTAGATGAAGGAAGCCGGAAGGGGGGCTGGAGATGGGCCACAGGGGGCCCACACCACCCCTGGCGCGGGTTATCCTATGTCGTGCCACCAGGTGGTGTGGACACCCTGGTCCACCCCTGGCACTCCCCTCTAGCGTATATTATCCTCCCGAAACCCTAAGACTCGGGGAGCGACCACAGAAAGATTCTGCCGCTAATACATTGCAAATGTATCTATAGTTTTTGATGTTCCATGCTTGGTTTTATCCGCTTTCTTGTGTTTTGTCCATACTTTGGGTGCTTTTCATATGATTTCTTGGACTAACCTATTAACAAGAGCCACAGTGCCAGCTGCCTATTTTCTGCTGTTTTTGGTTCCAGGAAAGTCAGAAAATGAATATTATCGGAATTGGACGGGACAAAAGCCAAAGTGCCTATTTTTCCGGAAGTCATCAGATGCTAGAATACGAGACGAAAAGGAGCCAGGCGGCCACCACACCACCTGGCCACGCGGGCCATGCCTGGCCGTGCCAGGGGGTGGTGTGGCCAGCCCAGGCACCCCCTCGGCCTCGCCTTCCGCCTATAAGATGCCCTCGGGACAAAAACCCCATCAAAAATCCACGAAAGAGTCTATACCCGCCGTCATCTCCATCCCTAGATCGGGAGGGATCTGAAGCTCTTCCCGGCACCCTGCCGGAGAGGGGAATTCACCCTGGAGGCCTTCTTCATCACCATGCAAGCCTCCGGTGTGATGCGTGAGTAGTTCATCCTTGGACTACCGATCCATGTAGTAGCTAGATGGCTGGTTCTCCTCCTTTGTGCTTTCATGTTTAGATCTTGTGAGCTCCGTTCATGATCAAGATCATCTATTTGTAATCATACATGTTGTGTTTGCGGGGATCCGATGGATATTGATATGCTATTTCAGATTGATTATTGATTCTATCATGTCTTTGGTATTTGTGATCTTGCATGCTTTCTATTGTTAGTAGCTATCTTGGACAAGTAGATGCTAGCAACTCCAAGAGTTAGTATTTATGCTCGATAGTGGGTTCATGCCTCTGGGGAAGTGACAGAAATCTCTAAGGTACTAGATGTGCTGCTACTAGGGAGAAAACAACAATCCTTTGTTCATAGAACAATCGTATTGTTTACTTTACAAGCAACTCGTAAAGCAATAATTTGTTGCTTGCAACTTAATACTGGAGGGGGTTCGGATGATAACCTGAAGGTGGATTATTAGTCATAGATGCAATTGGATGGCGGTCTATGTATAATGTTGTAATGCCCAATCAAGTCTCAAAGGAGTCAAGATGATTAGTATATGCATGTACTTCTTTCTCGATGCTTGTCAATTTCCCCGCTGTAATTTGTTCACCTAGCATGTTATCTATCTTAAGGAGAGGCACCTCTAGTGAACTATGGATCCCGATCCTTTTTCTTTGCATACAATCTATAAACTGTTTACTGCTTTGCGTTTACTTTCTGCAAACTATTACTTCCTTCCATTCGATACGTTTAATCCTTTGTTTTCAGCAAAACATGGTGAGATTGACAACCTCATCGCAAGTTGGGGATAAAGTTTTGTGGTTGTGTTGTGCAGGTCTCCACGTTGCTACTAGCACCGGTAGTGCGCTCTGCCAAGGCTCAGCTAGCAACACCTTTGGGGTGTTTCCTTGCTCCTACTGGTTCGATTAAACCTTTGTTTCATAACCCTCCTCTTGGGGTTCCCAATGAGCTCTACATCAACACCGAGCCATGAAGCATTTTTCTGGCGCTGTTGCCAGGGAACGAAGAATAAGAAACTCCCACGTCAACCAGGCGCCATCAAAAGTACATTTTTCGGGCGCCGTTGTCGGGGATTCAAGGACATCTTCACAAGGGGAGTCCCTCATAACCAATCTCTTTACTTTGTTATTTTTGTTTTGCTTAGTTTCTTTTTGCTTTGTTTGCTTGTTTCTTTATCAAAAACACAAAAAAATAGTTTTACAAGTTTGCTTTCTTTATTGAAAACACACAAAAAATTAGTTCCTATCTTAAGTTGCCACTATGTCTAGCCTTGCTCCAATCACTATCTCACCCGAGGAAATGATTTTCACTTTTAAACAAGGAATCCAGGAAAGTTTTAAAGAAGCTTGGTCTAGAATCTCTGATCTACATGAAAAAACTAAGCCTAAAATGACTCAAAGCTTGTTCCTTAGCAGTTTTTACCTTGGAATTGCTCTTTGCTATAGATTTGCTTTAGATGTTGTTGTGGGAGGAGATTTCCTCCAATGTAAAGAGGATGATGCTATAAATGCTATAAAGAAATTTATCCTTACTTACAACTTTCCTAGCCAAACTGATATTTCTTTCGCAAAAATATTTGCTAGATTGAACACTCTTGAGACTGGCACTGCTAGCTTAAAAGATTGCTATAATACGCTTAGGGAGCATCACAATTATGTTCCGATAAATTCTGAACCATCAAAGTGGCTCCCTACAGTAAAGATTGAGATAAACACTGAAACTTTTCAAGCTCGATGTGATATCATGTCTAAATTTTGTCTTACGCCCAAAGATATTTATGAATTTTAAGTACTACCAAACTTCTTCTACTCAAATGGAGTTTTCTAGAACTCTTTTTTAAACATAAACTTAAACTAAAAACTAAAAACTTAACTCAAACCTTTATTTAACATGGGTTGCCTCCCATGGAGCACTATTTTACGGTCAATAGCTTGACCTTGACGTTACTCACTTGGGCCAGATGAGTGGAACATCCACTCCAAAGTAGTTGGCCTTCAAGGTTATGGCCTCCTTCTCATCATGTTTGGCTTTCTTTTTCCTGGGGAAATGGATAACAAAAGGATCCTGCGAAGGCAATTGCAGCTTCACGTTCCCTTCATGGAGGTTAATTAAAGCCTTTATAGTTCTGAAGAAAGGACGTTCTAGTATGATAGGAGCAATAGTATCTTTAGGCATGCCAATAGTAACAAAGTCAATTAGAGCAGGACAACCTTTAATGTAAACTAAAGTGTTCTCCTTAATTCCTACAACTTGTTTATAAGTGGAATCTGCAAGATGTAGTTTTAGTTCAAGGATTTCGAAAGAGCCAAGGTTTATCTTGTTAAAAAGACTCTTTGGGATTGTTCAGATGCTTGCACCTAGATCACAAAGTGCAGCTATCTCATTAGTCCCAATCTTATTTTTAATCATGGGCTCAAATATATCATCTAGTTGAGTAGGTAACTTTTCAGCGATTTTCGTGTATTCCTCTTCAAGATCGCGTACCTTTATCGCTACTTAATCAACAAAGTGTTGATACATGGCTTCATCATTACCTTCACTCACCGGAATTTTGACGTTGATCCTCTTTACAAGGTCTTCGATGGTACAACTTGGTGAAGGGGCATTGCTATAATCAAGCTCTTCACGCTCCTCCCTTTGGATCCTCATCATTTTGAGTTCTTTAATGGGATTGGGCTCATCTTTACCTGCAATTTTAGCTAGAATAAGAGTTTGACTCTTGGTTATCTTACCTAGCTATTCCTCAATGATCCTCGTTCTTTCTTGGAGGGCTGCAAATCATTTCTCAAACTAACGGCTTGGTTAGACAATTTACCAAGCATAGCATCATGGACCAGTGTGACATAAGTTGCATCACCACATCCACTTGAGTGTGTGTGGTCATGTGGATCAACGTGGTTTGGAAAATAATACATGCAATGACACTCCATGTGTCAAACAATTGTTAGAAAGCCCAAACACATAGAGGAATGCAACTACCACATATAATGGAACATCAGTATGACATAAGTTGCATCACCACACCCATTTTGAGTGCATGTTGTCATGTCGATCAAGGTTGTTTGGAAAATAACACATCCAATGACACACCATGTGTCCAAACATGGTTAGAAAACCCAAAAAACATTTAGGAATGCAACTGCCACATGTAATGGAGCACCACTGTGACATAAGTTGCATCACCACATCCACTTGAGTGTGTGTGGCCATGTGGATCAAGGTGGTTTGTAAAAGAACACATGCAATGATACTACATGTGTTAAACCATGGTCATAAAGCCCAAACACACAGAGGAATGCAACGGCCACATGTAATGGATCACCGGTGTGACATAATTTGCATCACCACTCCATTGGAGTGTGTGTTGTCATGTGGATTAAAGTGATTTAGAAAACAACACATGCCATGACACTCCATGTGTCAAACCATGGTTAGGAAGTCCAAAAACATATAGGAATGCACCTGCCACATGTAATGGAGCACTAGTGTGACATAAGTTGCATCACCACACCCACTTGAGTGTGTGTGGTCATGTGGATCAATGTGGTTTGTAAAAAGAACACATGAAATGACACTCCATGTGTCAAACTATGGTCAGAATTCCCAAAAACATAGAGGAATGTAACTGCCACATGTAATGGAGCGCTAGTGTGACATAAGTTGCATCACCATATCCACTTGAGTGTGTGTGGTCATGTGGATCAAGGTGGCTTGGAGAAGAACACATGGAATGACACTCCATGTGTCAAACCATGGTCAGAAAGCCCCAAAACATGGAGGAACGCAACTGCCACATGTAATGGAGCACCAGTGTGACATAAGTTGCATCACAAGACCCACTTCAGTGTGTGTGGTCATGTGGATCAAGGTGGTTTGGAAAATAACACATGAAATGACACACCATTTGTTAAATCAAGGTCAGAAAGCCCAAAAACATAGAGGAATGCAATTGCCACATGTAATGGAGCACCAGTGTGACATAAGTTGCATCACCACATCCATTAGAGTGTGTGTGGTCAAGTGGATCAAGGTGGTTTGGAAAAGAACACATGCAATGACACTCCATGTGTCAAACCATGGTCAGAAAGCCCAAAACACAAATGAATGCAACTTTCACATGTAATGGAGCACCAGTACGACATAAGTTGCATCACCACGTCCACTTGAGTTTGTGTGGTCATGTGCATCAAGGTGGTTTGGAAAAGAACACATGCAATGACACTCCATGTGTCAGAACATGGTTACAAATCCCAAAACACGTAGGAATACAACTGCCACTTGTAATGGAGTACCAGTGTGACATAAATCGCATCACCACATCCATTGGAGTGTGTGTGGTCATGTGGATTGGAAAACAACATATGCAATGACACTCCATGTGTCAAATCATGGTCAGAAATACGAAAAACTTAGATGAAGGCAACTTCCATATGTAATGGAGCACTAGTGTGACATAACTTGCATCACCACATCCACTTTAGTGTGTGTGGTCATGTGGATCAAGATGGTTTGGAAAACAACACACATAATGACACTCCACATGTCAAACAATTGTCAGAAAGCCCAAAAACATAGAGGAATGCAACTGGCACATATAATGGAACATCATTGTGACATAAGTTGCATCACCACACCCACTTGAGTGCGTGTGGTCGTGTGGATCAAGGTTGTTTGGAAAAAACACATGCAATGACACTCCATGTGTCAAAACATGGTCAGAAAGCACAAAAACACTTAGGAATGCAATTACCATATGTAATAGAGCAACAGTGTGACATAAGTTGCATCATCAAATCCACTTGAGTGTGTGTGGTCATGTGGATCAAGGTGGTTTGACAAAGAACAGATGCAATGATACTCCATATATCAAACCAACGTCATAAAGCCCAAAAACACAGAGGAATGAAACTACCACATGTAATGGATCACCAGTGTGACATAATTTGCATCACCACTCCATTGGAGTGTGTGTGTTGTCATGTGCATTAAGGTGATTTAGAAAACAACACATTCCATGACACTCCATGTGTAAAACCATGGCCAGAAAGCCCAAAAACATATAGGAATGCACCCACCACATGTAATGGAGCACTAGTGTGACATAACTTGCATCACCACACCCACTTGAGTGTGTGTGGTCATGTGGATCAAGGTGGTTTGTGAAGCGAACACATGCAATGACACTTCACGCGTAAAACTTTTGTCAGAAATCCCAAAAGCATAGAGGAATGCAACTGCCACATGTAATGGAGCACCAGTGTGACATAAGTTGGTTCACCACATCCACTTGAGTGTATGTGGTCATGTGGATCAAGGTAGTTTGGAAAACAACACATGGAATGACACTCCATGTGTCAAACCATGGTCAGAAAGCCCCAAAACTTAGAGGAACGCAATTCCCACATGTAATGGAGCACTAGTGTGACATAAGTTGCATCACCAGACCCACTTGAGTGTGCGTGGTCATGTGGATCAAGGTTGTTTTGAAAATAACATATGCAATGACACACCATTTGTCAAACCATGGTCAGAAAGCCCCAAACACAGAGGAATGCAACTGCCACATGTAATGGAGCACCAGCGTGACATAAGTTGCATCACCACATCCATTAGAGTGTGTGTGGTCATGTGGATCAAGGTGGTTTGGAAAAGAACACATGCAATGACAGTCCATGTGTCAAACCATGGTCAGAAAGCCCAAAAACACATATGAATGCAACTTTCACATGTAATGGAGCACCGGTGTGACATAAATTGCATCACCACATCCAATGGAGTGTGTGTGGTCATGTGGATCAAGTGGATTGGAAAACAACATATGCAATGACACTCCATGTGTCAAATCATTTTCAAAAATACCATAAAATTAGAGGAAGGCAAATTCCACATATAATGGAGCACCAGTGTGACATAAGATGCATCACCACATCCACTTTACTGTGTGTGGTCATGTGGATCAAGATGGTTTGGAAAACAACATACGTAATGACACTGCATGTATCAAACAATTGTTAGAAAGCCCAAAAAATAGAGGAATGCAACTGGCACATATAATGGAACATCAGTGTGACATAAGTTGCATCACCACACCCACTTGAGTGTGTGTGGTCATGTGGATCAAGGTAGTTTGGAAAATAACACATGCAATGACACTCCATGTGTCAAAACATGGTTAGAAAACACAAAAACACTTAGGAATGCAATTGCCACATGTAATAGAGCACTAATGTGACATAAGTTGCATCACCACATCCACTTGAGTGTGTGTGGTCATGTGGATAAAAGTGGTTTAAAAAAGAACACATGCAATGCTACTCCATATATCAAACCAACGTCATAAAGCCCAAACACAGAGAGGAATGAAACTACCACATGTAATGGATCGCCAGTGTGACATAATTTGCATCACCACTCCATTGGAGTGTGTGTTGTCATGTGTATTAAGGTGATTTAGAAAATAACACATGCCATGAGACTCCATGTGTAAAACCATGGTCAAAAAGCCCCAAAACATATAGGAATGCACCTGCCACATGTAATGGAGCACTAGTGTGACATAAGTTGCATCACCACACCCATTTGAGTGTGTGTGGTCATGTGGATCAAGGTGGTTTGTAAAAAGAACACATGCAATGACACTTCATGTGTAAAACTATTGTCAAAAAGCCCAAAAACATAGAGGAATGCAACTGCCACATGTAATGGAGCACAAGTGTGACATAAGTTTGATCACCACATCCACTTGAATGTGAGTAGTCATGTGGATCAAGGTGGTTTGGAAAACAACACATGCAATGACACTCCATGAATCAAAACATGGTAAGAAAACACAAAAACACTTAGGAATGCAACTGCCACATGTAATAGAGCACCAGTGTGACATAAGTTGCATCACCACATCCACTTGAGTGTGTGTGGTCATCTGGATCAAAGTGGTTTAAAAAAGAACACATGCAATGATACTCCATATATCAAACCAACGTCATAAAGACCAAACACACAAAGGAATGAAACTACCACATGTAATGGATCACCAATGTGACATAATTTGCATCACCACTCCATTGGAGTGTGTGTTGTCATGTGGATTAAGGCGATTTAGAAAATAACACATGCCATGACACTCCATGTGTAAAACCATGGTCAGAAAGCTCCAAAACATATAGGAATGCACCTGGTACATGTAATGGAGCACTAGTGTGACATAAGTTGCATCACCACACCCATTTGAGTCTGTGTGGTCATGTGGATCAAGGTGGTTTGTAAAAAGAACACATGCAATGACACTTCATGTGTAAAACTATGGTCAGAAAGCCCCAAAACATAGAGGAATGCAACTGCCACATGTAATGGAGCACAAGTGTGACATAAGTTTGATCACCACATACACTTGAGTGTGAGTGGTCATGTGGATCAAGGTGGTTTGGAAAACAACACACGCAATGACACTCCATGTGTCAAACCATGGTCAAAAAGCCCCAAAACATAGAGGAACGCAATTGCCACATGTAATGGAGCACCAGTGTGACATAAGTGGCATCACCAGACCCACTTTAGTGTGCGTGGTTATGTGTATCAAGGTGGTTTTGAAAATAACACATGCAATGACACACCATTTGTCAAACCATGGTAAGAAAGCCCCAAAACATAGAGGAATGCATCTGCCACATGTAATGGAGCACCAGCGTGACATAAGTTGCATCGCCACATCCATTAGACTGTGTGTGGTCATGTGGATCAATGTGGTTTGGTTAAGAACACATGCAATGACACTCCTTGTGTCAAACCATGGTCAAAAAGCCCAAAACACATATGAATGCAACTGTCACATGTAATTAAGCACCAGTGTGACATAAGTTGCATCACCACATCCACTTGAGTGTTTGTGGTCATGTGGATCAAGGTGGTTTGGAAAAGAAAACATGCAATAACACTCCATGTGTCAAACCAAGGTCAGAAAGCCCCAAAACATAGTGGAATGCAACTTCCACATGTAATGGATCCCTGTGTGACATAATTTGCATCACCACACCCATTTGAGTGTGTGTGGTAATGTGGATCAAGGTGGGTTAGAAAAGAACACATGCAATGACACTCCATGTGTCAAACCATGGTCAGAAAGCCCAAAAACACACAAGAATGCAACTGTCACATGTAATGGATCCCAGTGTGACATAATTTCCATCACCACATCCATTGGAGTGTGTGTGGTCATGTGTATTAAGGTGATTTTTAAAAGAACACATTCAATGACACTCCATGTGTCAAACCATGGTCATAAAGCCCAAAAACATAGAGGAATGCAACTGCCACATGTAATAGATCACCAGTGTCACATAAGTTGCATCTCCACATCCACTGGAGTGTGGGTGGTCATGTGGATCAATGTGTTTTGGAAAAGAATAAATACAATGATAGTCCATGTGAAAATCATGGTCAGAAATCCCCCAAAACACGTTGGAATGCAAGTGCCACATGTAATGGAGCACCAATGTGACATAAGTTGCATCACCAAACCTAATTGAGTGTGTATGGTCATGTGGATCAAGGTGGGTTGGAAAAGAACATAGGCAATGACAGTCCATGTGTCAAACCATGGTGAGAAAGCCTAAAAACACATATGAATCGAACTTTCCCATGTAATGGAGCACCAGTGTGACATAAGTTGCATCACCGCGTCCACTTGAGTTTGTGTGGTCATGTGTATCAAGGTGGTTTGGAAAAGGACACATGCAATGACACTCGATGTGTCAGAATTGCATCACGACATCCATTGTATTGTGTGTGGTCATCTGGATAGAGTGGATTGGAAAACAACACATGCAATGACACTCCATGTGTCAAACCATGGTCAGAAAGCCCCAAAACACAGAGGAATGCACCTATCACATGTAATGTATCACTAGTGTGACACAATTTGCATCACCACACCCACTTGAGTGCGTGTGGTCGTGTGGATCAATGTTGCTTGGAAAATAACACATGCAATGACACTCCATGTGTCAAACCATGGCCACAAAGCACAAAAACACATAGGAATGCAACTGCCACATGTAATGGAGCACCAGTGTGACATAAGTTGCATCACCACATCCATTAAAGTGTGTGTGGTCATGTGGATTAAGGTGGTTTTGAAAAAAACACTTGCAATGACACTCCATGTGTCAAGCCATGGTCAGAAACCCCAAAAACATAGAGGAATGCAACTTCCACATGTAATGGATCACCAGTGTCACATAAGTTGCATCACCACATCCACTTGAGTGTGCGTGGTCATGCGGATCAATGTGGTTTGGAAAAGATCACATACAATGACACTCCTTATGAAAATTATGGTCAGAATGCCCAAAAACACATAGGAATGCAACTGCCACATGTAATGGAGCACTAGTGTGACATAAGTTGCATCACTGATACATCCATTTTGCATCACTATTCTATGTCATAATTCACTGTTATTCATTGATATATTTCATATTGAGAGGTGATATTTATGTTATTTCATCTGTTCTTGCATGGTTGATGACTTTTGGAGCATGGACCGCTGCAATTAGGATTCTGATGGAAAAGGTGCTGTTTGGAGGCAAAATTCACGAAGATCAGAAAATCCGGGAAAATATACGGAAAATCCTATTTTTCGATTAGATGAAGGAAGCCGGAAGGGGGGCTGGAGATGGGCCACAGGGGGCCCACACCACCCCTGGCACGGGTTATCCTATGTCGTGCCACCAGGTGGTGTGGCCACCCTGGTCCACCCCTGGCACTCCCCTCTAGCGTATATTATCCTCCCGAAACCCTAAGACTCGGGGAGCGACCACAGAAAGATTCTGCCGCTAATACATTGCAAATGTATCTATAGTTTTTGATGTTCCATGCTTGGTTTTATCCACTTTCTTGTGTTTTGTCCATACTTTGGGGTGATTTTCATATGATTTCTTGGACTAACCTATTAACAAGAGCCACAGTGCCAGCTGCCTATTTTCTGCTGTTTTTGGTTCCAGGAAAGTCAGAAAATGAATATTATCGGAATTGGACGGGACAAAAGCCAAAGTGCCTATTTTTCCGGAAGTCATCAGATGCTAGAATACGAGACGGAAAGGAGCCAGGGGCCACCACACCACCTGGCCACGCGGGCCATGCCTGGCCGTGCAAGGGGGTGGTGTGGCCAGCCCAGGCACCCCCTCGGCCTCGCCTTCCGCCTATAAGATGCCCTCGGGACGAAAACCCCATCAAAAATCCACGAAAGAGTCTATACCCGCCGTCATCTCCATCCCTAGATCGGGAGGGATCTGAAGCTCTTCCTGGCACCCTGCCGGAGAGGGGAATTCACCCTGGAGGCCTTCTTCATCACCATGCAAGCCTCCGGTGTGATGCGTGAGTAGTTCATCCTTGGACTACCGATCCATGTAGTAGCTAGATGGCTGGTTCTCCTCCTTTGTGCTTTCATGTTTAGATCTTGTGAGCTCCGTTCATGATCAAGATCATCTATTTGTAATCATACATGTTGTGTTTGCGGGGATCCGATGGATATTGATATGCTATTTCAGATTGATTATTGATTCTATCATGTCTTTGGTATTTGTGATCTTGCATGCTTTCTATTGTTAGTAGCTATCTTGGCCAAGTAGATGCTAGCAACTCCAAGAGTTAGTATTTATGCTCGATAGTGGGTTCATGCCTCTGGGGAAGTGACAGAAATCTCTAAGGTACTAGATGTGCTGCTACTAGGGAGAAAACAACAATCCTTTGTTCATAGAACAATCGTATTGTTTACTTTACAAGCAACTCGTAAAGCAATAATTTGTTGCTTGCAACTTAATACTGGAGGGGGTTCGGATGATAACCTGAAGGTGGATTATTAGTCATAGATGCAATTGGATGGCGGTCTATGTATAATGTTGTAATGCCCAATCAAGTCTCAAAGGAGTCAAGATGATTAGTATATGCATGTATTTCTTTCTCGATGCTTGTCAATTTCCCCGCTGTAATTTGTTCACCTAGCATGTTATCTATCTTAAGGAGAGGCACCTCTAGTGAACTATGGATCCCGGTCCTTTTTCTTTGCATACAATCTATAAACTGTTTACTGCTTTGCGTTTACTTTCTGCAAACTATTACTTCCTTCCATTCGATACGTTTAATCCTTTGTTTTCAGCAAAACACGGTGAGATTGACAACCTCATCGCAAGTTGGGGATAAAGTTTTGTGGTTGTGTTGTGCAGGTCTCCACGTTGCTACTAGCACCGGTAGTGCGCTCTGCCAAGGCTCAGCTAGCAACACCTTTGGGGTGTTTCCTTGCTCCTACTGGTTCGATTAAACCTTTGTTTCATAACCCTCCTCTTGGGGTTCCCAATGAGCTCTACATCAACACCGAGCCATGAAGCATTTTTCTGGCGCTGTTGCCCGGGAACGAAGAATAAGAAACTCCCACGTCAACCAGGCGCCATCAAAAGTACATTTTTCGGGCGCCGTTGTCGGGGATTCAAGGACATCTTCACAAGGGGAGTCCCTCATAACCAATCTCTTTACTTTGTTATTTTTGTTTTGCTTAGTTTCTTTTTGCTTTGTTTGCTTGTTTCTTTATCAAAAACACAAAAAAATAGTTTTACAAGTTTGCTTTCTTTATTGAAAACACACAAAAAATTAGTTCCTATCTTAAGTTGCCACTATGTCTAGCCTTGCTCCAATCACTATCTCACCCGAGGAAATGATTTTCACTTTTAAACAAGGAATCCAGGAAAGTTTTAAAGAAGCTTGGTCTAGAATCTCTGATCTACATGAAAAAACTAAGCCTAAAATGACTCAAAACTTATTCCTTAGCAGTTTTTACCTTGGAATTGCTCTTTGCTATAGATTTGCTTTAGATGTTGTTGTGGGAGGAGATTTCCTCCAATGTAAATAGGATGATGCTATAAATGCTATAAAGAAATTTATCCTTACTTACAACTTTCCTAGCCAAACTGATATTTCTTTCGCAAAAATATTTGCTAGATTGAACACTCTTGAGACTGGCACTGCTAGCTTAAAAGATTGCTATAATACGCTTAGGGAGCATCACAATTATGTTCCAATAAATTCTGAACCATCAAAGTGGCTCCCTACAGTAAAGATTGAGATAAACACTGAAACTTTTCAAGCTCGATGTGATATCATGTCTAAATTTTGTCTTACGCCCAAAGATATTTATGAATTTTAAGTACTACGAAACTTCTTCTACTCAAATGGAGTTTTCTAGCACTCTTTTTTAAACATAAACTTAAACTAAAAACTAAAAACTTAACTCAAACCTTTATTTAACATGGGTTGCCTCCCATGGAGCACTATTTTACGGTCAATAGCTTGACCTTGACGTTACTCACTTGGGCCAGATGAGTGGAACATCCACTCCAAAGTAGTTGGCCTTCAAGGTGATGGCCTCCTTCTCATCATGTTTGGCTTTCTTTTTCCTGGGGAAATGGATAACAAAAGGATCCTGCGAAGGCAATTGCAGCTTCACGTTCCCTTCATGGAGGTTAATTAAAGCCTTTATAGTTCTGAAGAAAGGACGTTCTAGTATGATAGGAGCAATAGTATCTTTAGGCATGCCAATAGTAACAAAGTCAATTAGAGCAGGACAACCTTTAATGTAAACTAAAGTGTTCTCATTAATTCCTACAACTTGTTTATAAGTGGAATCTGCAAGATGTAGTTTTAGTTCAGTGATTTCGAAAGAGCCAAGGTTTATCTTGTTAAAAAGACTCTTTGGGATTGTTCAGATGCTTGCACCTAGATCACAAAGTGCAGCTATCTCATTAGTCCCAATCTTATTTTTAATCATGGGCTCAAATATATCATCTAGTTGAGTAGGTAACTTTTCAACGATTTTCGTGTATTCCTCTTCAAGATCGCGTACCTTTATCGCTACTTGATCAACAAAGTGTTGATACATGGCTTCATCATTACCTTCACTCACCGGAATTTTGACGTTGATCCTCTTTACAAGGTCTTCGATGGTACAACTTGGTGAAGGGGCATTGCTATAATCAAGCTCTTCACGCTCCTCCCTTTGGATCCTCATCATTTTGAGTTCTTTAATGGGATTGGGCTCATCTTTACCTGCAAATTTAGCTAGAATAAGAGTTTGACTCTTGGTTATCTTACCTAGCTATTCCTCAATGATCCTCGTTCTTTCTTGGAGGGCTGCAAATCATTTCTCAAACTAACGGCTTGGTTAGACAATTTACCAAGCATAGCATCATGGACCAGTGTGACATAAGTTGCATCACCACATCCACTTGAGTGTGTGTGGTCATGTGGATCAACGTGGTTTGGAAAATAATACATGCAATGACACTCCATGTGTCAAACAATTGTTAGAAAGCCCAAACACATAGAGGAATGCAACTACCACATATAATGGAACATCAGTATGACATAAGTTGCATCACCACACCCATTTTGAGTGCATGTGGTCATGTCGATCAAGGTTGTTTGGAAAATAACACATCCAATGACACACCATGTGTCCAAACATGGTTAGAAAACCCAAAAAACATTTAGGAATGCAACTGCCACATGTAATGGAGCACCACTGTGACATAAGTTGCATCACCACATCCACTTGAGTGTGTGTGGCCATGTGGATCAAGGTGGTTTGTAAAAGAACACATGCAATGATACTACATGTGTTAAACCATGGTCATAAAGCCCAAACACACAGAGGAATGCAACGGCCACATGTAATGGATCACCGGTGTGACATAATTTGCATCACCACTCCATTGGAGTGTGTGTTGTCATGTGGATTAAGGTGATTTAGAAAACAACACATGCCATGACAATGGTTAGGAAGTCCAAAAACATATAGGAATGCACCTGCCACATGTAATGGAGCACTAGTGTGACATAAGTTGCATCACCACACCCACTTGAGTGTGTGTGGTCATGTGGATCAATGTGGTTTGTAAAAAGAACACATGAAATGACACTCCATGTGTAAAACTATGGTCAGAATTCCCAAAAACATAGAGGAATGTAACTGCCACATGTAATGGAGCGCTAGTGTGACATAAGTTGCATCACCATATCCACTTGAGTGTGTGTGGTCATGTGGATCAAGGTGGCTTGGAGAAGAACACATGGAATGACACTCCATGTGTCAAACCATGGTCAGAAAGCCCCAAAACATGGAGGAACGCAACTGCCACATGTAATGGAGCACCAGTGTGACATAAGTTGCATCACAAGACCCACTTCAGTGTGTGTGGTCATGTGGATCAAGGTGGTTTGGAAAATAACACATGAAATGACACACCATTTGTTAAATGAAGGTCAGAAAGCCCCAAAACATAGAGGAATGCAATTGCCACATGTAATGGAGCACCAGTGTGACATAAGTTGCATCACCACATCCATTAGAGTGTGTGTGGTCAAGTGGATCAAGGTGGTTTGGAAAAGAACACATGCAATGACACTCCATGTGTCAAACCATGGTCAGAAAGCCCAAAACACAAATGAATGCAACTTTCACATGTAATGGAGCACCAGTACGACATAAGTTGCATCACCACGTCCACTTGAGTTTGTGTGGTCATGTGCATCAAGGTGGTTTGGAAAAGAACACATGCAATGACACTCCATGTGTTAGAACATGGTTACAAATCCCAAAACACGTAGGAATACAACTGTCACTTGTAATGGAGCACCAGTGTGACATAAATCGCATCACCACATCCATTGGAGTGTGTGTGGTCATGTGGATTGGAAAACAACATATGCAATGACACTCCATGTGTCAAATCATGGTCAGAAATACGAAAAACTTAGATGAAGGCAACTTCCATATGTAATGGAGCACTAGTGTGACATAACTTGCATCACCACATCCACTTTAGTGTGTGTGGTCATGTGGATCAAGATGGTTTGGAGAACAACACACATAATGACACTCCACATGTCAAACAATTGTCAGAAAGCCCAAAAACATAGAGGAATGCAACTGGCACATATAATGGAATATCATTGTGACATAAGTTGCATCACCACACCCACTTGAGTGCGTGTGGTCGTGTGGATCAAGGTTGTTTGGAAAAAACACATGCAATGACACTCCATGTGTCAAAACATGGTCAGAAAGCACAAAAACACTTAGGAATGCAATTACCATATGTAATAGAGCAACAGTGTGTGGCATCCCGCAAAACCACTACTAGAAAATCGCGTTGTTTTTGGTGCATTGCATCATCATGACCGCATGCTCATGTCATCATGCCACATTGCATTTGAGCATCGTCATCATCTTGCATGTGCTTGCATAAAACTATTTTCGGAAAAACCTGTTTTTGTTTTCTAAACGCCCCGTCTTTGTTCAAACGCAAGCCCGGGTCTCCGGATTATTTTGTTTTGTGTACTATCGGATTGCAAAAGCCCTGTTCGAAATAAATAAAATAGTTAATTATTTTTAGTGGGGAAGTCGTACGGGCCGATTCGACCCGAACGACCACCCCCAGAATAAAAATCGGTCCACCCAAAATCCTAAAACTACCAGTCCTAGTCTAACCAGCCCCCCCTTCCACATCACCCTGGCCAATGCCCTCCCGCCACCTCACCTCTCATCCCTCCTCCAGCCAACCCACCTCTGCCACCTCACCCCACACAGCCAACCGGCCCCACTCCCCCTGTCCCAACCCCACTCTACACCACTAACATAGAGCACACACAACACCACACACCGGATCCACCCCCTAACCCCACCTACCGTCTGGCCCCACCGATCCTCTCCCTAACCCCCCCCCCCCCGCGTCGTCCTCCTCCCGCAAGCCCGACCGCCTCCTCGCCGCCGCCCCGGCTCTGCCGCCCGCCTCCTCGCCGGCAGCCGCGGCCCCCTCCCGCCGCCTAGCATCTCCACCTCCGGCGCCGGCTTCCGCCTCTCTTCTCTCCCCACCGCCCCGCTCGTCCGCCTCCGGCCACCGCTCCTTCCTCCCTCCCCCGACCTCCGGCGACCACCATCCGCCGCACGCCGGCGTCCCCATCGTCACCGCCTCCTCCAACCTCGCCCTCCCCGGCCTCCAGCAACCGCCGGTCCGCCGCTGCCAGTCGCCCGCCTCAAGCGCCGCCCTCCGTCCGCAGCAGGGCCCGCGTCCGGCCGGCCGGCCCCGTCCCGAGCCGCCTCCCGCCGCCGGCGACGTCCTTGCCGCGCCGGACCGTCCCCGAGCTGAACCCCCGCGTCCCCTCGCCGGTGGTCCCGCTGCCCCGTCGTCCCGAGCCGGCCGCGTCGCGCGTGAGGCCGCCCCTGTGAAGCTGCTGCTCCGCTGTTCGAGTTGGTATCATGTGCTGCATACATGGTACTGCAAGTTGGTAACTCGGCATACAATCCGTCCGGTGAACAAGAGCTGCAAGCCGGACTAATACCCCGTTAAGCCACCCGAACATGCGCTGCTAAGTCCAAGTTCGCCATCGACAATTGAAGCCTCGAAACCCCAAGACCTCCTTCACGGAACCCGAAGATCTTCTAAGGGAAAACATCAAGTAGTCCACCGACCCCTAACCCGAGCTCTTCGACGCGACGACAAGATCTCCTACATGGGAGCCCGGAGAACCCGTACCCAAAGGCCGCGGATGCGAAGTCGAGAACCCGAACGCCAAGACCGATCCGTTGCCGACCCAAGTTCTTCCTTCCGGACCCGTCGAGATCTCCGTCACCAAACCCACGCGGCCTTCCACACGGAACGCCGAGAACTTCCTCCTGAACGCCAAGGTCGTCGACACGGTTACGACATGAACTTCCGCTCGGCAACGCCAAGTGCTCCTTCCCGGACCCGAAGACCATCGGTCAAGTTCACCACCGACAAAAGACGCACTACAAGTCTACTTCACGGATACCAAGCGACAAGATCTACTACCCCGATCCGAAGACCCTAACCCCGGAGTCCGAGAATGATTCCGTCGAGACTGATTCCGTCGAACCCCGAACCCCAGATCCGGACCCCGAGACCCGACCCCGAACCCTGTCGAACCCTAACCAAGATCGTCGAACCCTAATGTGTGACCCCTTTTCTCAAGCCCTATTTTACAAATGATATTAATTGTTGCATATTAAATTGTTCATGCATGCATGCTTGTCTGTGGTTTGGGGGCCTTATGCCGATTCACCTTATAATTAAATATGGGGCCCATATGCGGGCAAATTTAGTCTCATATTGGCCTCATTTAAATTGGTGTAGCGAACCGGTGCTATATTTTGCCATGTTCCAAACAATATTTAAATTGCGGGGTATCTAAATAACATGAACCGTCTAATTAATTGTCGGGACCCCGGTTCCGCTTAATATGACATAATTGCATCGCATCCTTTGCCATGTCATGCATCTTACATGCATCATGCCCGATCTTTTGCCGTAGTTTTAAATAGTGTATCCGGTGTTTATTCTAGTGTTTTGCTTCTTCGCGGATAAGGCCGTTGAGTTGATGCGAGTGTCGACCCGATCTTCGGTTGAACCTTCGACAATGTTTTCAGGCGAGCATCTCCCCCTTTCTACCTATCTTACTTTTATAGTATTTATTCCCTCCTGTTGATCTATTGCTGTCTGTGTTGCGATGCTCTAGTTTTCGTACCCGTGATATCCCTTGCAGCCTTATATTGCCTTGGACACATCCTATTACCTGTTGTTTGGTAGATAGCTGGACTTGCGCGTCGTAGTCGCTTGCTCAAGTGCTGTTGCGTGTCGTCAAGTGCCACAGTTGTTGGTGTATTGCCGCATGTTAATGTTGGAGATGATCATGGTTTTACTTATCGTTCACTTTAATTCCTGTTTAACAACTAAAATTGAAGTAAGTAAGCAGAGGCATCGGTGGGTGATAGATAATATTTGGTTTCCGAACGCCCACTTGTGTTCCGTAGGACCCCGAGTACTTGATACCTGTTCCTTGATTTATCGCGCTATCCACATCCGGGAGGCCTTATGGACCCCCCTGAGCCAGAGCTTGATTCATTCCTATTTCTTGGGGCCACAAACTAGTTTGAGGTTTTATTTACTATCCTGTACTGATGCCATGCTTTACTGTTTTATTTAAATTGTGCGAGGTACTGCACACTGTACTGTTTAGGATCGTGGCCCGATTTCGCTGTATCGACAAGCCCAACCACACTTTCGGGTTCCCAGTCGTTTACAGCCGCCTCCACAACCTTAAGCCCGTTTCGGAGCCGGCCGGCTTCGTTGCGGGATCTACTTAAAGGGGTGGCCCCCTGAAATATTTCTAAATCCTGTAATGGCTTTGTCGTGACTGTCTCGTTGGGTTTTGATTTGGTTTTTCCGAGGCATATCGAGTGTGTGTTGCTATTTGTGCACCCCTGCAGGGTTAAAACTTTCTGAAAGCCGTGTCCGCGGTTATGGACGACTTGGAGCACAGTATCTCGATCATAGACAACTATAACTAAAGTAGTGCTATAAATTTGACTTTATAATGACTAG
The DNA here is from genome assembly GCA_916181665.1 of Avena sativa. Classification (NCBI taxonomy): domain Eukaryota; kingdom Viridiplantae; phylum Streptophyta; class Magnoliopsida; order Poales; family Poaceae; genus Avena; species Avena sativa. The sequence continues at coordinate 192,250,837 of OV702287.1, forward strand.
TAATCAGCTTCACTATAATGGAATGGCTAAATATAACTGCCAACAATTGCTTGTTTGCGTGTCGCTTGCGACCATTGTACCTGACTAGTAAGTATTGCAACTACAACGGAATGGCTAAATAAAAGTACCAACAACTGCTGGGTTTTGGGTTTATCTCATGCTATCTGTACCTGATTAGTAATTGTTGCAACTATAACGGAATGGTTAACTAAAAGTGCCCACTGCTTATTTTATCAGGATGACTATCTATACTTGACTAGTAATTGCTGCAACGATAACTGAATAAATAAAACTGCCAACTGTGTGAGTTCCTCGGTTGACTTCCTCGTTTGGTCTCGAGGGGGAAATACCAGGAAGGGTTTGTTTGGTGTTAGTACCAGGTTGGTTCCGAATAGGTCTTTCTTTCCCCTCTCTAATAGCCGCTAGCTGTATCGAGTCTCTATAGGTTGTTTAGTGCATGCTACGCTGCCGCTTCAGTCCACCATACCTATGTAGGCGAGGACCGCCGAATTCTAGCCTCGCCGTGTACTGGCCTCAGTACTGACCGCTCTCTCTTTTTCCTTCGCCCTTTGTCGGCACCCCTTTTTGTTTAAGCAGGTTTTGAGATCGACGTTGTTAGCAGGGTTACCCTTCCGGCTTGGCCTGGGCAGGGTTATGGACGCCATTGGTTATTCTTCAGGGCTCTTAGCCCCATTTGCATCTTGTCCGTAGTCGGACGCTCTACCGTTTTCAAGGTGATTTGGATCTTTGTATTGTATATCTGTATTCTTGACTCTTTGAGTCGTTGTTGTATATATCTGTTCTGTGGGTCCCATCGAGGACTGTTGTGTAATGTTATTACTTCGTTTTCCACCTGCACGAAAGTGCCTGGTGGGCACCTTTGAATCGTTTCTATGCGGGTTTGGCGGGATTCGCTAAAACTTGCATAGGGCCGATTTGAGGGTGTTACAGAGTGGTATCAGAGCTCAGCAGTTGCGATACCCCACAAGTCCAGCCTGTAGGATAACCTAGCTAACGGCCGAAGTAGAGTGTCAAAAACTATTTTGCAAAATCGGTTGGATAGTTCTGATTAGGTCTGATTTTACTCCTTACCCCTCTGCTATTCTCCTCTTACCTCTACGCGTTTTGAATCCACCTCTTATCTTTTCTTCGAGTCCAGGATTTCTCGTGGTTGGGTTTCTGTCGTACCTTCAGGGTTTCGCTTCCTCCTTGGTAACGGTGTTGCTACATCTGGTCTTCGTGCTGTCCGAGGAATCCTTCGTCTGGTGGCCTTCTCTTTGTTCCTTCTCGTGCCTTCCGGTGTTTTCCGACGCGACGACATCATCTACGCCAGATCCGCTGCAGAGTCTGCATCACTCCTTTGTCTCTGAACCTCGCTGTCAAGATCTTCAGTCTGATTCCGAGAGTTGGTTGCATAATCCGCCTATTCGTGTGCAGAGTAATGGTTTGGGTGCGCGATGGACTGATCACCATTCGACTACTCTTATCATTCGCTCTTGAACATCGAATCAGTGGATCCAGCAATTTTACTCCGTCCACGGAAGCTAGAGGTGCCTTTATTTGTTGATACCTCTACCTTCGACCTTTTGTTTCCGGAGTGTTCTCTCGACGATCACGGACAACGACCTCTTGTTAGTGGTGTCGCGAGGATCTACACGAAGCGCGAAGGATCAGATCGTCGGCCTTCTTCCTGGTACCATGAGGCGGATCTCGAGGGCGAGATCCATTGTTAGTGGTGTCGAATTGTGGCATCCCGCAAAACCACTACTAGAAAATCGCGTTGTTTTTGGTGCACTGCATCATCATGACCGCATGCTCATGTCATCATGCCACATTGCATTTGAGCATCGTCATCATCTTGCATGTGCTTGCATAAAACTATTTTCGGAAAAACCTGTTTTTGTTTTCTAAACGCCCCGTCTTTGTTCAAACGCAAGCCCGGGTCTCCGGATTATTTTGTTTTGTGTACTATCGGATTGCAAAAGCCCTGTTCGAAATAAATAAAATAGTTAATTATTTTTAGTGGGGCAGTCGAACGGGCCGATTCGACCCGAACGACCACCCCCAGAATAAAAATCGGTCCACCCAAAATCCTAAAACTACCAGTCCTAGTCTAACCAGCCCCCCCTTCCACATCACCCTGGCCAATGCCCTCCCGCCACCTCACCTCTCATCCCTCCTCCAGCCAACCCACCTCTGCCACCTCACCCCACACAGCCAACCGGCCCCACTCCCCCTGTCCCAACCCCACTCTACACCACTAACACAGAGCACACACAACACCACACACCGGATCCACCCCCTAACCCCACCTACCGTCTGGCCCCACCGATCCTCTCCCCAACCCCCCCCCCCGCGTCCTCCTCCTCCCGCAAGCCCGACCGCCTCCTCGCCGCCGCCCCGGCTCTGCCGCCCGCCTCCTCGCCGGCAGCCGCGGCCCCCTCCCGCCGCCTAGCATCTCCACCTCCTGCGCCGGCTTCCGCCTCTCTTCTCTCCCCACCGCCCCGCTCGTCCGCCTCCGGCCACCGCTCCTTCCTCCCTCCCCCGACCTCCGGCGACCACCATCCGCCGCACGCCGGCGTCCCCCTCGTCACCACCTCCTCCAACCTCGCCCTCCCCGGCCTCCAGCAACCGCCGGTCCGCCGCTGCCAGTCGCCCGCCTCCAGCGCCGCCCTCCGTCCGCAGCAGGGCCCGCGTCCGGCCGGCCGGCCCCGTCCCGAGCCGCCTCCCGCCGCTGGCGACGTCCTTGCCGCGCCGGACCGTCCCCGAGCTGAACCCCCGCGTCCCCTCGCCGGTGGTCCCGCTGCCCCGTCGTCCCGAGCCGGCCGCGTCGCGCGTGAGGCCGCCCCTGTGAAGCTGCTGCTCCGCTGTTCGAGTTGGTGTCATGTGCTGCATACATGGTACTGCAAGTTGGTAACTCGGCATACAATCCGTCCGGTGAACAAGAGCTGCAAGCCGGACTAATACCCCGTTAAGCCACCCGAACATGCGCTGCTAAGTCCAAGTTCGCCATCGACAATTGAAGCCTCGAAACCCCAAGACCTCCTTCACGGAACCCGAAGATCTTCTAAGGGAAAACATCAAGTAGTCCACCGACCCCTAACCCGAGCTCTTCGACGCGACGACAAGATCTCCTACATGGGAGCCCGGAGAACCCGTACCCGAAGGCCGCGGATGCGAAGTCGAGAACCCGAACGCCAAGACCGATCCGTTGCCGACCCAAGTTCTTCCTTCCGGACACGTCGAGATCTCCGTCACCAAACCCACGCGGCCTTCCACACGGAACACCGAGAACTTCCTCCTGAACGCCAAGGTCGTCGACACGGTTACGACATGAACTTCCGCTCGGCAACGCCAAGTGCTCCTTCCCGGACCCGAAGACCATCGGTCAAGTTCACCACCGACAAAAGACGCACTACAAGTTCTACTTCACGGATACCAAGCGACAAGATCTACTATCCCGATCCGAAGACCCTAACCCCAGAGTCCGAGAACGATTCCGTCGAGACTGATTCCGTCGAACCCCGAACCCTAGATCCGGACCCCGAGACCCGACCCCGAACCCCGTCGAACCCTAACCAAGATCGTCGAACCCTAATGTGTGACCCCTTTTCTCGAGCCCTATTTTACAAATGATATTAATTGTTGCATATTAAATTGTTCATGCATGCATGCTTGTCTGTGGTTTGGGGGCCTTATGCCGATTCACCTTATAATTAAATATGGGGCCCATATGCGGGCAAATTTAGTCTCATATTGGCCTCATTTAAATTGGTGTAGCGAACCGGTGCTATATTTTGCCATGTTCCAAACAATATTTAAATTGCGGGGTATCTAAATAACATGAACCGTCTAATTAATTGTCGGGACCCCAGTTCCGCTTAATATGACATAATTGCATCGCATCCTTTGCCATGTCATGCATCTTACATGCATCATGCCCGATCTTTTGCCGTAGTTTTAAATAGTGTATCCGGTGTTTATTCTAGTGTTTTGCTTCTTCGCGGATAAGGCCGTTGAGTTGATGCGAGTGTCGACCCGATCTTCGGTTGAACCTTCGACAATGTTTTCAGGCGAGCATCTCCCCCTTTCTACCTATCTTACTTTTATAGTATTTATTCCCTCCTGTTGATCTATTGCTGTCTGTGTTGCGATGCTCTAGTTTTCGTACCCGTGATATCCCTTGTAGCCTTATATTGCCTTGGACACATCCTATTACCTGTTGTTTGGTAGATAGCTGGACTTGCGCGTCGTAGTCGCTTGCTCAAGTGCTGTTGCGTGTCGTCAAGTGCCATAGTTGTTGGTGTATTGCCGCATGTTAATGTTGGAGATGATCATGGTTTTACTTATCGTTCACTTTAATTCCTGTTTAACAACTAAAATTGAAGTAAGTAAGCAGAGGCATCGGTGGGTGATAGATAATATTTGATTTGCGAACGCCCACTTGTGTTCCGTAGGACCCCGAGTACTTGATACCTGTTCCTTGATTTATCGCGCTATCCACATCCGGGAGGCCTTATGGACCCCCCTGAGCCAGAGCTTGATTCATTCCTATTTATTGGGGCCACAAACTAGTTTGAGGTTTTATTTACTATCATGTACTTATGCCATGCTTTACTGTTTTATTTAAATTGTGCGAGGTACTGCACACTGTACTGTTTAGGATCGTGGCCCGATTTCGCTGTATCGACAAGCGCAGCCACACTTTCGGGTTCCCAGTCGTTTACAGCCGCCTCCACAACCTTAAGCCCGTTTCGGAGCCGGCCGGCTTCGTTGCGGGATCTACTTAAAGGGGTGCCCCCCTGAAATATTTCTGAATCCTGTAATGGCTTTGTTGTGACTGTCTCGTTGGGTTTTGATTTGGTTTTTCCGAGGCATATCGAGTGTGTGTTGCTATTTGTGCACCCCTGCAGGGTTAAAACTTTCTGAAAGCCGTGTCCGCGGTTATGGACGACTTGGAGCACAGTATCTCGATCATAGACAACTATAACTAAAGTAGTGCTATAAATTTGACTTTATAATGACTAGTAATCAGCTTCACTATAATGGAATGGCTAAATATAACTGCCAACAATTGCTTGTTTGCGTGTCGCTTGCGACCATTGTACCTGACTAGTAAGTATTGCAACTACAACGGAATGGCTAAATAAAAGTACCAACAACTGCTGGGTTTTGGGTTTATCTCATGCTATCTGTACCTGATTAGTAATTGTTGCAACTATAACGGAATGGTTAACTAAAAGTGCCCACTGCTTATTTTATCAGGATGACTATCTATACTTGACTAGTAATTGCTGCAACGATAACTGAATAAATAAAACTGCCAACTGTGTGAGTTCCTCGGTTGACTTCCTCGTTTGGTCTCGAGGGGGAAATACCAGGAAGGGTTTGTTTGGTGTTAGTACCAGGTTGGTTCCGAATAGGTCTTTCTTTCCCCTCTCTGATAGCCGCTAGCTGTATCGAGTCTCTATAGGTTGTTTAGTGCATGCTACGCTGCCGCTTCAGTCCACCATACCTATGTAGGCGAGGACCGCCGAATTCTAGCCTCGCCGTGTACTGGCCTCAGTACTGACCGCTCTCTCTTTTTCCTTCGCCCTTTGTCGGCACCCCTTTTTGTTTAAGCAGGTTTTGAGATCGACGTCGTTAGCAGGGTTACCCTTCCGGCTTGGCCTGGGCAGGGTTATGGACGCCATTGGTTATTCTTCAGGGCTCTTAGCCCCATTTGCATCTTGTTCGTAGTCGGACGCTCTACCGTTTTCAAGGTGATTTGGATCTTTGTATTGTATATCTGTATTCTTGACTCTTTGAGTCGTTGTTGTATATATCTGTTCTGTGGGTCCCATCGAGGACTGTTGTGTAATGTTATTACTTCGTTTTCCACCTGCACGAAAGTGCCTGGTGGGCACCTTTGAATCGTTTCTATGCGGGTTTGGCGGGATTCGCTAAAACTTGCATAGGGCCGATTTGAGGGTGTTACAGAGTGGTATCAGAGCTCAGCAGTTGCGATACCCCACAAGTCCAGCCTGTAGGATAACCTAGCTAACGGCCGAAGTAGAGTGTCAAAAACTATTTTGCAAAATCGGTTGGATAGTTCTGATTAGGTCTGATTTTACTCCTTACCCCTCTGCTATTCTCCTCTTACCTCTACGCGTTTTGAATCCACCTCTTATCTTTTCTTCGAGTCCAGGATTTCTCGTGGTTGGGTTTCTGTCGTACCTTCAGGGTTTCGCTTCCTCCTTGGTAACGGTGTTGCTACATCTGGTCTTCGTGCTGTCCGAGGAATCCTTCGTCTGGTGGCCTTCTCTTTGTTCCTTCTCGTGCCTTCCGGTGTTTTCCGACGCGACGACATCATCTATGCCAGATCCGCTGCAGAGTCTGCATCACTCCTTTGTCTCTGAACCTCGCTGTCAAGATCTTCAGTCTGATTCCGAGAGTTGGTTGCATAATCCGCCTATTCGTGTGCAGAGTAATGGTTTGGGTGCGTGATGGACTGATCACCATCCGACTACTCTTATCATTCGCTCTTGTACATCGAATCAGTGGATCCAGCAATTTTACTCCGTCCACGGAAGCTAGAGGTGGCTTTATTTGTTGATACCTCTACCTTCGACCTTTTGTTTCCGGAGTGTTCTCTCGACGATCACGGACAACGACCTCTTGTTAGTGGTGTCGCGAGGATCTACACGAAGCGCGAAGGATCAGATCGTCGGCCTTCTTCCTGGTACCATGAGGCGGATCTCGAGGGCGAGATCCATTGTTAGTGGTGTCGAATTGTGGCATCCCGCAAAACCACTACTAGAAAATCGCGTTGTTTTTGGTGCATTGCATCATCATGACCGCATGCTCATGTCATCATGCCACATTGCATTTGAGCATCGTCATCATCTTGCATGTGCTTGCATAAAACTATTTTCGGAAAAACCTGTTTTTGTTTTCTAAACGCCCCGTCTTTGTTCAAACGCAAGCCCGGGTCTCCGGATTATTTTGTTTTGTGTACTATCGGATTGCAAAAGCCCTGTTCGAAATAAATAAAATAGTTAATTATTTTTAGTGGGGCAGTCGAACGGGCCGATTCTACCCGAACGACCACCCCCAGAATAAAAATCGGTCCACCCAAAATCCTAAAACTACCAGTCCTAGTCTAACCAGCCCCCCCTTTCACATCACCCTGGCCAATGCCCTCCCGCCACCTCACCTCTCATCCCTCCTCCAGCCAACCCACCTCTGCCACCTCACCCCACACAGCCAACCGGCCCCACTCCCCCTGTCCCAACCCCACTCTACACCACTAACACAGAGCACACACAACACCACACACCGGATCCACCCCCTAACCCCACCTACCGTCTGGCCCCACCGATCCTCTCCCCAACCCCCCCCCCCGTGTCGTCCTCCTCCCGCAAGCCCGACCGCCTCCTCGCCGCCGCCCCGGCTCTGCCGCCCGCCTCCTCGCCGGCAGCCGCGGCCCCCTCCCGCCGCCTAGCATCTCCACCTCCGGCGCCGGCTTCCGCCTCTCTTCTCTCCCCACCGCCCCGCTCGTCCGCCTCCGGCCACCGCTCCTTCCTCCCTCCCCCGACCTCCGGCGACCACCATCCGCCGCACGCCGGCGTCCCCCTCGTCACCGCCTCCTCCAACCTCGCCCTCCCCAGCCTCCAGCAACCGCCGGTCCGCCGCTGCCAGTCGCCCGCCTCCAGTGCCGCCCTCCGTCCGCAGCAGGGCCCGCGTCCGGCCGGCCGGCCCCGTCCCGAGCCGCCTCCCGCCGCCGGCGACGTCCTTGCCGCGCCGGACCGTCCCCGAGCTGAACCCCCGCGTCCCCTCGCCGGTGGTCCCGCTGCCCCGTCGTCCCGAGCCGGCCGCGTCGCGCGTGAGGCCGCCCCTGTGAAGCTGCTGCTCCGCTGTTCGAGTTGGTGTCATGTGCTGCATACATGGTACTGCAAGTTGGTAACTCGGCATACAATCCGTCCGGTGAACAAGAGCTGCAAGCCGGACTAATACCCCGTTAAGCCACCCTAACATGCGCTGCTAAGTCCAAGTTCGCCATCGACAATTGAAGCCTCGAAACCCCAAGACCTCCTTCACGGAACCCGAAGATCTTCTAAGGGAAAACATCAAGTAGTCCACCGACCCCGAACCCGAGCTCTTCGACGCGACGACAAGATCTCCTACATGGGAGCCCGGAGAACCCGTACCTGAAGGCCGCGGATGCGAAGTCGAGAACCCGAACGCCAAGACCGATCCGTTGCCGACCCAAGTTCTTCCTTCCGGACCCGTCGAGATCTCCGTCACCAAACCCACGCGGCCTTCCACACGGAACACCGAGAACTTCCTCCTGAACGCCAAGGTCGTCGACACGGTTACGACATGAACTTCCGCTCGGCAACGCCAAGTGCTCCTTCCCGGACCCGAAGACCATCGGTCAAGTTCACCACCGACAAAAGACGCACTACAAGTTCTACTTCACGGATACCAAGCGACAATATCTACTACCCCGATCCGAAGACCCTAACCCCGGAGTCCGAGAACGATTCCGTCGAGACTGATTTCGTCGAACCCCGAACCCCAGATCCGGACCCCGAGACCCGACCCCGAACCCCGTCGAACCCTAACCAAGATCGTCGAACCCTAATGTGTGACCCCTTTTCTCGAGCCCTATTTTACAAATGATATTAATTGTTGCATATTAAATTGTTCATGCATGCATGCTTGTTTGTGGTTTGGGGGCCTTATGCCGATTCACCTTATAATTAAATATGGGGCCCATATGCGGGCAAATTTAGTCTCATATTGGCCTCATTTAAATTGGTGTAGCGAACCGGTGCTATATTTTGCCATGTTCCAAACAATATTTAAATTGCGGGGTATCTAAATAACATGAACCGTCTAATTAATTGTCGGGACCCCGGTTCCGCTTAATATGACATAATTGCATCGCATCCTTTGCCATGTCATGCATCTTACATGCATCATGCCCGATCTTTTGCCGTAGTTTTAAATAGTGTATCCGGTGTTTATTCTAGTGTTTTGCTTCTTCGCGGATAAGGCCGTTGAGTTGATGCGAGTGTCGACCCGATCTTCGGTTGAACCTTCGACAATGTTTTCAGGCGAGCATCTCCCCCTTTCTACCTATCTTACTTTTATAGTATTTATTCCCTCCTGTTGATCTATTGCTGTCTGTGTTGCGATGCTCTAGTTTTCGTACCCGTGATATCCCTTGCAGCCTTATATTGCCTTGGACACATCCTATTACCTGTTGTTTGGTAGATAGCTGGACTTGCGTGTCGTAGTCGCTTGCTCAAGTGCTGTTGCGTGTCGTCAAGTGCCACAGTTGTTGGTGTATTGCCGCATGTTAATGTTGGAGATGATCATAGTTTTACTTATCGTTCACTTTAATTCCTGTTTAACAACTAAAATTGAAGTAAGTAAGCAGAGGCATCGGTGGGTGATAGATAATATTTGGTTTCCGAACGCCCACTTGTGTTCCGTAGGACCTCGAGTACTTGATACCTGTTCCTTGATTTATCGCGCTATCCACATCCGGGAGGCCTTATGGACCCCCCTGAGCCAGAGCTTGATTCATTCCTATTTCTTGGGGCCACAAACTAGTTTGAGGTTTTATTTACTATCCTGTACTTATGCCATGCTTTACTGTTTTATTTAAATTGTGCGAGGTACTGCACACTGTACTGTTTAGGATCGTGGCCCGATTTCGCTGTATCGACAAGCCCAGCCACACTTTTGGGTTCCCAGTCGTTTACAGCCGCCTCCACAACCTTAAGCCCATTTCGGAGCCGGCCGGCTTCGTTGCGGGATCTACTTAAAGGGGTGGCCCCCTGAAATATTTCTGAATCCTGTAATGGCTTTGTCGTGACTGTCTCGTTGGGTTTTGATTTGGTTTTTCCGAGGCATATCGAGTGTGTGTTGCTATTTGTGCACCCCTGCAGGGTTAAAACTTTCTGAAAGCCGTGTCCGCGGTTATGGACGACTTGGAGCACAGTATCTCGATCATAGACAACTATAACTAAAGTAGTGCTATAAATTTGACTTTATAATGACTAGTAATCAGCTTCACTATAATGGAATGGCTAAATAAAACTGCCAACAATTGCTTGTTTGCGTGTCGCTTGCGACCATTGTACCTGACTAGTAAGTATTGCAACTACAACGGAATGGCTAAATAAAAGTACCAACAACTGCTGGGTTTTGGGTTTATCTCATGCTATCTGTACCTGATTAGTAATTGTTGCAACTATAACGGAATGGTTAACTAAAAGTGCCCACTGCTTATTTTATCAGGATGACTATCTATACTTGACTAGTAATTGCTGCAACGATAACTGAATAAATAAAACTGCCAACTGTGTGAGTTCCTCGGTTGACTTCCTCGTTTGGTCTCGAGGGGGAAATACCAGGAAGGGTTTGTTTGGTGTTAGTACCAGGTTGGTTCCAAATAGGTCTTTCTTTCCCCTCGTTGATAGCCGCTAGCTGTATCGAGTCTCTATAGGTTGTTTAGTGCATGCTACGCTGCCGCTTCAGTCCACCATACCTATGTAGGCGAGGACCGCCGAATTCTAGCCTCGCCGTGTACTGGCCTCAGTACTGACCGCTCTCTCTTTTTCCTTCGCCCTTTGTCGGCACCCCTTTTTGTTTAAGCAGGTTTTGAGATCGACGTCGTTAGCAGGGTTACCCTTCCGGCTTGGCCTGGGCAGGGTTATGGACGCCATTGGTTATTCTTCAGGGCTCTTAGCCCCATTTGCATCTTGTCCGTAGTCGGACGCTCTACCGTTTTCAAGGTGATTTGGATCTTTGTATTGTATATCTGTATTCTTGACTCTTTGAGTCGTTGTTGTATATATCTATTCTGTGGGTCCCATCGAGGACTGTTGTGTAATGTTATTACTTCGTTTTCCACCCGCACGAAAGTGCCTGGTGGGCACCTTTGAATCGTTTCTATGCGGGTTTGGCGGGATTCGCTAAAACTTGCATAGGGCCGATTTGAGGGTGTTACACAGTGTGACATAAGTTGCATCATCAAATCCACTTGAGTGTGTGTGGTCATGGGGATCAAGGTGGTTTGACAAAGAACAGATGCAATGATACTCCATATATCAAACCAACGTCATAAAGCCCAAAAACATAGAGGAATGAAACTACCACATGTAATGGATCACCAGTGTGACATAATTTGCATCACCACTCCATTGGAGTGTGTGTGTTGTCATGTGCATTAAGGTGATTTAGAAAACAACACATTCCATGACACTCCATGTGTAAAACCATGGCCAAAAAGCCCAAAAACATATAGGAATGCACCCACCACATGTAATGGAGCACTAGTGTGACATAACTTGCATCACCACACCCACTTGAGTGTGTGTGGTCATGTGGATCAAGGTGGTTTGTGAAGCGAACACATGCAATGACACTTCACGCGTAAAACTTTGGTCAGAAATCACAAAAGCACAGAGGAATGCAACTGCCACATGTAATGGAGCACCAGTGTGACATAAGTTGGTTCACCACATCCACTTGAGTGTATGTGGTCATGTGGATCAAGGTAGTTTGGAAAACAACACATGGAATGACACTCCATGTGTCAAACCATGGTCAGAAAGCCCCAAAACTTAGAGGAACGCAATTCCCACATGTAATGGAGCACTAGTGTGACATAAGTTGCATCACCAGACCCACTTGAGTGTGCGTGGTCATGTGGATCAAGGTTGTTTTGAAAATAACATATGCAATGACACACCATTTGTCAAACCATGGTCAGAAAGCCCCAAACACAGAGGAATGCAACTGCCACATGTAATGGAGCACCAGCGTGACATAAGTTGCATCACCACATCCATTAGAGTGTGTGTGGTCATGTGGATCAAGGTGGTTTGGAAAAGAACACATGCAATGACAGACCATGTGTCAAACCATGGTCAGAAAGCCCAAAAACACATATGAATGCAACTTTCACATGTAATGGAGCACCGGTGTGACATAAATTGCATCACCACATCCATTGGAGTGTGTGTGGTCATGTGGATCAAGTGGATTGGAAAACAACATATGCAATGACACTCCATGTGTCAAATCATTTTCAAAAATACCATAAAATTAGAGGAAGGCAAATTCCACATATAATGGAGCACCAGTGTGACATAAGTTGCATCACCACATCCACTTTACTGTGTGTGGTCATGTGGATCAAGATGGTTTGGAAAACAACATACGTAATGACACTGCATGTATCAAACAATTGTTAGAAAGCCCAAAAACATAGAGGAATGCAACTGGCACATATAATGGAACATCAGTGTGACATAAGTTGCATCACCACACCCACTTGAGTGTGTGTGGTCATGTGGATCAAGGTAGTTTGGAAAATAACACATGCAATGACACTCCATGTGTCAAAACATGGTTAGAAAACACAAAAACACTTAGGAATGCAATTGCCACATGTAATAGAGCACTAATGTGACATAAGTTGCATCACCACATCCACTTGAGTGTGTGTGGTCATGTGGATAAAAGTGGTTTAAAAAAGAACACATGCAATGCTACTCCATATATCAAACCAACGTCATAAAGCCCAAACACAGAGAGGAATGAAACTACCACATGTAATGGATCGCCAGTGTGACATAATTTGCATCACCACTCCATTGGAGTGTGTGTTGTCATGTGTATTAAGGTGATTTAGAAAATAACACATGCCATGAGACTCCATGTGTAAAACCATGGTCAAAAAGCCCCAAAACATATAGGAATGCACCTGCCACATGTAATGGAGCACTAGTGTGACATAAGTTGCATCACCACACCCATTTGAGTGTGTGTGGTCATGTGGATCAAGGTGGTTTGTAAAAAGAACACATGCAATGACACTTCATGTGTAAAACTATTGTCAAAAAGCCCAAAAACATAGAGGAATGCAACTGCCATATGTAATGGAGCACAAGTGTGACATAAGTTTGATCACCACATCCACTTGAATGTGAGTAGTCATGTGGATCAAGGTGGTTTGGAAAACAACACATGCAATGACACTCCATGAATCAAAACATGGTAAGAAAACACAAACACACTTAGGAATGCAACTGCCACATGTAATAGAGCACCAGTGTGACATAAGTTGCATCACCACATCCACTTGAGTGTGTGTGGTCATGTGGATCAAAGTGGTTTAAAAAAGAACACATGCAATGATACTCCATATATCAAACCAACGTCATAAAGACCAAACACACAAAGGAATGAAACTACCACATGTAATGGATCACCAATGTGACATAATTTGCATCACCACTCCATTGGAGTGTGTGTTGTCATGTGGATTAAGGTGATTTAGAAAATAACACATGCCATGACACTCCATGTGTAAAACCATGGTCAGAAAGCTCCAAAACATATAGGAATGCACCTGGTACATGTAATGGAGCACTAGTGTGACATAAGTTGCATCACCACACCCATTTGAGTCTGTGTGGTCATGTGGATCAAGGTGGTTTGTAAAAAGAACACATGCAATGACACTTCATGTGTAAAACTATGGTCAGAAAGCCCCAAAACATAGAGGAATGCAACTGCCACATGTAATGGAGCACAAGTGTGACATAAGTTTGATCACCACATACACTTGAGTGTGAGTGGTCATGTGGATCAAGGTGGTTTGGAAAACAACACACGCAATGACACTCCATGTGTCAAACCATGGTCAAAAAGCCCCAAAACATAGAGGAACGCAATTGCCACATGTAATGGAGCACCAGTGTGACATAAGTGGCATCACCAGACCCACTTTAGTGTGCGTGGTTATGTGTATCAAGGTGGTTTTGAAAATAACACATGCAATGACACACCATTTGTCAAACCATGGTAAGAAAGCCCCAAAACATAGAGGAATGCATCTGCCACATGTAATGGAGCACCAGCGTGACATAAGTTGCATCACCACATCCATTAGACTGTGTGTGGTCATGTGGTTCAATGTGGTTTGGTTAAGAACACATGCAATGACACTCCTTGTGTCAAACCATGGTCAAAAAGCCCAAAACACATATGAATGCAACTGTCACATGTAATTAAGCACCAGTGTGACATAAGTTGCATCACCACATCCACTTGAGTGTTTATGGTCATGTGGATCAAGGTGGTTTGGAAAAGAAAACATGCAATAACACTCCATGTGTCAAACCAAGGTCAGAAAGCCCCAAAACATAGTGGAATGCAACTTCCACATGTAATGGATCCCTGTGTGACATAATTTGCATCACCACACCCATTTGAGTGTGTGTGGTCATGTGGATCAAGGTGGGTTAGAAAAGAACACATGCAATGACACTCCATGTGTCAAACCATGGTCAGAAAGCCCAAAAACACACAAGAATGCAACTGTCACATGTAATGGATCCCAGTGTGACATAATTTCCATCACCACATCCATTGGAGTGTGTGTGGTCATGTGTATTAAGGTGATTTTTAAAAGAACACATTCAATGACACTCCATGTGTCAAACCATGGTCATAAATCTCAAAAACATAGAGGAATGCAACTGCCACATGTAATGGATCACCAGTGTCACATAAGTTGCATCTCCACATCCACTTGAGTGTGGGTGGTCATGTGGATCAATGTGTTTTGGAAAAGAATAAATACAATGATAGTCCATGTGAAAATCATGGTCATAAATCCCCCAAAACACGTTGGAATGCAAGTGCCACATGTAATGGAGCACCAATGTGACATAAGTTGCATCACCAAACCTAATTGAGTGTGTATGGTCATGTGGATCAAGGTGGGTTGGAAAAGAACATAGGCAATGACAGTCCATGTGTCAAACCATGGTGAGAAAGCCTAAAAACACATATGAATCGAACTTTCCCATGTAATGGAGCACCAGTGTGACATAAGTTGCATCACCGCGTCCACTTGAGTTTGTGTGGTCATGTGTATCAAGGTGGTTTGGAAAAGGACACATGCAATGACACTCGATGTGTCAGAATTGCATCACGACATCCATTGGATTGTGTGTGGTCATCTGGATAGAGTGGATTGGAAAACAACACATGCAATGACACTCCATGTGTCAAACCATGGTCAGAAAGCCCCAAAACACAGAGGAATGCACCTACCACATGTAATGTATCACTAGTGTGACACAATTTGCATCACCACACCCACTTGAGTGCGTGTGGTCGTGTGGATCAATGTTGCTTGGAAAATAACACATGCAATGACACTCCATGTGTCAAACCATGGCCACAAAGCACAAAAACACATAGGAATGCAACTGCCACATGTAATGGAGCACCAGTGTGACATAAGTTGCATCACCACATCCATTAAAGTGTGTGTGGTCATGTGGATTAAGGTGGTTTTGAAAAGAACACTTGCAATGACACTCCATGTGTCAAGCCATGGTCAGAAACCCCAAAAACATAGAGGAATGCAACTTCCACATGTAATGGATCACCAGTGTCACATAAGTTGCATCACCACATCCACTTGAGTGTGCGTGGTCATGCGGATCAATGTGGTTTGGAAAAGATCACATACAATGACACTCCTTATGAAAATCATGGTCAGAATGCCCAAAAACACATTGGAATGCAACTGCCACATGTAATGGAGCACTAGTGTGACATAAGTTGCATCACTGATACATCCATTTTGCATCACTATTCTATGTCATAATTCACTGTTATTCATTGATATATTTCATATTGAGAGGTGATATTTATGTTATTTCATCTGTTCTTGCATGGTTGATGACTTTTGGAGCATGGACCGCTGCAATTAGGATTCTGATGGAAAAGGTGCTGTTTGGAGGCAAAATTCACGAAGATCAGAAAATCCGGGAAAATATACGGAAAATCCTATTTTTCGATTAGATGAAGGAAGCCGGAAGGGGGGCTGGAGATGGGCCACAGGGGGCCCACACCACCCCTGGCGCGGGTTATCCTATGTCGTGCCACCAGGTGGTGTGGCCACCCTGGTCCACCCCTGGCACTTCCCTCTAGCGTATATTATCCTCCCGAAACCCTAAGACTCGGGGAGCGACCACAGAAAGATTCTGCCGCTAATACATTGCAAATGTATCTATAGTTTTTGATGTTCCATGCTTGGTTTTATCCACTTTCTTGTGTTTTGTCCATACTTTGGGGTGCTTTTAATATGATTTCTTGGACTAACCTATTAACAAGAGCCACAATGCCAGCTGCCTATTTTCTGCTGTTTTTGGTTCCAGGAAAGTCAGAAAATGAATATTATCGGAATTGGACGGGACAAAAGCCAAAGTGCCTATTTTTCCGGAAGTCATCAGATGCTAGAATACGAGAAGGAAAGGAGCCAGGGGGCCACCACACCACCTGGCCACGCGGGCCATGCCTGGCTGTGCCAGGGGGTGGTGTGGCCAGCCCAGGCACCCCCTCGGCCTCGCCTTCCGCCTATAAGATGCCCTCGAGACGAAAACCCCATCAAAAATCCACGAAAGAGTCTATACCCGCTGTCATCTCCATCCCTAGATCGGGAGGGATCTGAAGCTCTTCCCGGCACCCTACCGGAGAGGGGAATTCACCCTGGAGGCCTTCTTCATCACCATGCAAGCCTCTGGTGTGATGCGTGAGTAGTTCATCCTTGGACTACCGATCCATGTAGTAGCTAGATGGCTGGTTCTCCTCCTTTGTGCTTTCATGTTTAGATCTTGTGAGCTCCGTTCATGATCAAGATCATCTATTTGTAATCATACATGTTGTGTTTGCGGGGATCCGATGGATATTGAGATGCTATTTCAGATTGATTATTGATTCTATCATGTCTTTGTTATTTGTGATCTTGCATGCTTTCTATTGTTAGTACCTATCTTGGCCAAGTAGATGCTAGCAACTCCAAGAGTTAGTATTTATGCTCGATAGTGGGTTCATGCCTCTGGGGAAGTGACAGAAATCTCTATGGTACTAGATGTGCTGCTACTAGGGAGAAAACAACAATACTTTGTTCATAGAACAATCGTATTGTTTACTTTACAAGCAACTCGTAAAGCAATAATGTGTTGCTTGCAACTTAATACTGGAGGGGGTTCAGATGATAACTTGAAGGTGGATTATTAGTCATAGATGCAGTTGGATGGCGGTATATGTATAATGTTGTAATGCCCAATCAAGTCTCAAAGGAGTCAAGATGATTAGTATATGCATGTATTTCTTTCTCGATGCTTGTCAATTTCCCCGCTGTAATTTGTTCACCTAGCATGTTATCTATCTTAAGGAGAGCCACCTCTAGTGAACTATGGATCCTGGTCATTTTTCTTTGCATATAATCTATAAACTGTTTACTGCTTTGCGTTTACTTTCTGCAAACTATTACTTCCTTCCATTCGATACGTTTAATCCTTTGTTTTCAGAAAAACACGGTGAGATTGACAACCTCATCGCAAGTTGGGGATAAAGTTTTGTGGTTGTGTTGTGCAGGTCTCCACGTTGCTACTAGCACCGGTAGTGCGCCCTGCCAAGGCTCAGCTAGCAACACCTTTGGGGTGTTTCCTTGCTCCTACTGGTTCGATTAAACCTTTGTTTCATAACCCTCCTCTTGGGGTTCCCAACGAGCTCTACATCAACACCAAGCCATGAAGCATTTTTCTGGCGCCGTTGCCGGGGTATGAAGAATAATAAACTCCCACGTCAACCAGGCGCCATCAAAAGTACATTTTTCGGGCGCCGTTGTCGGGGAGTCAAGGACATCTTCACAAGGGGAGTCCCTCATAACCAATCTCTTTACTTTGTTATTTTTGTTTTGCTTAGTTTCTTTTTGCTTTGTTTGCTTGTTTCTTTATCAAAAACACAAAAAAAATAGTTTTACAAGTTTGCTTTCTTTATTGAAAACACACAAAAAATTAGTTCCTATCTTAAGTTGCCACTATGTCTAGCCTTGCTCCAATCACTATCTCACCCGAGGAAATGCTTTTCACTTTTAAACAAGGAATTCAGGAAAGTTTTAAAGAAGCTTGGTCTAGAATCTCTTATCTACATGAAAAAACTAAGCCTAAAATGACTCAAAGCTTGTTCCTTAGCAGTTTTTACCTTGGAATTGCTCTTTGCTATAGATTTGCTTTAGATGTTGTTGTGGGAGGATATTTCCTCCAATGTAATGAGGATGATGCTATAAATGCTATAAAGAAATTTATCCTTACTTACAACTTTCCTAGCCAAACTGATATTTCTTTCGCAAAAATATTTGCTAGATTGAACACTCTTGAGACTGGCACTGCTAGCTTAAAAGATTGCTATAATACGCTTAGCGAGCATCACAATTATGTTCCAATAAATTCTGAACCATCAAAGTGGCTCCCTACAGTAAAGATTGAGATAAACACTGAAACTTTTCAAGCTCGATGTGATATCATGTCTAAATTTTGTCTTATGCCCAAAGATATTTATGAATCTTTGAATACTTGGGGGCTTACTAAAGGAGGAAAAGAAATATCTCTTGCTAATAATTCTACCATATTACCTATTGGAATAGCTGAAGGAGTGTTTACAAAGATCCTTGGGAAAATGATTTCTACTGATTATCTTGTTATTGAATGTGCAGGAAAAGGACAAATTACACTTGGAATGTCCCTATTAGAACTCCTTGGAGCAATAATAGATGTGGGAAAGGGGACCATGCACCTTTCTTCTCCACCAAACAATCATATTTTCCCCAAGGTTAAAAATAAAAGTAAGAGAGGTAAGGGCAAGAAATTTGATCTTAATGCTTCTTCATTTGAGAACACTTGATTCTTTCTTGCTTCTTATGCCTAACTTAAAGGCGTTAAAGAAAAGTACTTATTGGGAGATAACCCAAAAGTTTTAGATGAGTCTTGTAAGTTATTACCTCTGTAATAACATCTCCTTATCCTTTTTATTTGCTTTTTGTGCCAAGAGTAACCTCTAATGAGAGAGAAGTAATGATTGGGAAAGTTGTTGTCCCGAAATAGATTTCTGTGCTTCACCGTAAACATTCGTGTAAAATATCTGAACGTCTTTTTGAGGCGTGAATTTTTTGCTTCAGCCCCAGGTTGTTATCTAACTTTCGTCAGTTCAACACGTTTTGATTTGAGCAACAGAAGGTCTTCGAAAAAATTCGTCTTTACCTGCGGGTCTGTTTTGACAGATTTCTGCCATTTTCTGCATTTGCTTCTTGTTGGTTCCTTTTTGAGTTCTTTTGGGGAATTGAGCTTTTTAAGGGAAGTGCTACAGTAGCTAGTGTTCTAATGGAAGTTTATTTGGTGTTAGAACTGAACCTTAAGACTTATTTATCTTGAGTGCCCTAATGTTGCTAATAAAGATTGTGTGAAGTTTTGTATGAAGGAAAAATTTCAGGTGTATGGACGGAATGAGTAATAAGATGAAGGATGGACTAAAGCTCAATCTTGGGGATGCCACGCGTGTCACCCCAAGAAATATCCAAGAAGTACAATAATCAAAGCTTGGGGATGCCCAAGGCATCCCCTCTTCATCAATAAAAATCCCAGGTTTCTTCCAAACGCTTCATTTTTATTGTTTCATGCACAGTTGTGTTGTTCTTGTAGCGTCTTCTTATTCGTTTTCGTTTTGGTTTTTCGTTTTCTTTTGTTTTCTTAATTTTTTGAATAAATTGGTTGGACCTCCTCTTTCATACATTGGTTTTCAAATAGTTTAGTTTGGTTTGGAAAAGAGTAGGAAAGTTCATACTTATGTGGTAAAAAGAGCTCGTTTTTGACTGTGGCCTATGCTCTGCCATGCCATGCTTGATATTGTTTTGGCTTTATGCTTAGTATTCTTTGTTGTAGCTTGACTTGTTATAAACAATTGAGATTGCTTAATGTGCCTTGGATGAATCATGCGTTGTTTTAGCATATGAAAGCATAGTATAGTGGTATTCTCCTTTGATGCTTTATTTGGGTTGACTTGGCGCATGCTCACACGATGTTATGACTATCTCAAGTCACCATAGCCTTTATGATCCTTTAGTTTTCAACTTGTAGTATCACTTTATGCTTTGATCAATGATGTTTTGTCGCTCTGCATGATTATGGCCATTATTGCTCTCTTAGTTTGTCGCTCCCAGTCTTTTGCTAGCCACCACAACAAAGTATGAGTTCCACTCATGCATCCAACTCCCTAAACCAAGTTATTCCAAAGAGTCCACCATACCTACCTACTAGCTTATGCTATTCCAAGTATATTCATGCTTTTGTTTACCTTCCGAATTAAACTTGTTATGAGAAAACTAGTGATTAAAGCTCTGGTAATCTGGGGAAGTGATAGAAATCTCTAAGGTACTATATGTGCTGTTGCTACTAGGGAGAAAACAACAATCCTTTGTTCATATAACAATCGTATTGTTTACTTTACAAGCAACTCGTAAAGCAATAATCTGTTGCTTGCAACTTAATACTGGAGGGGGTTCGGATGATAACCTGAAGGTGGATTATTAGTCATAGATGAAGTTGGATGGCGGTCTATGTATAATGTTGTAATGCCCAATCAAGTCTCAAAGGAGTCAAGATGATTAGTATATGCATGTATTGCTTTCTCGATGTTTGTTAATTGCCCCTCTATAATTTGTTCACCCAGCATGTTATCTATCTTAAGGAGAGCCACCTCTAGTGAACTATGGATCCCGGTACTTTTTCTTTGCATACAATCTATAAAATGTTTACTGCTTTGTGTTTACTTTCTGCAAACTATTACTTCCTTCCATTTGATACGTTTAATCCTTTGTTTTCATCAAAACACGATGAGATTGACAACCTCATTGCAAGTTGGGGACAAAGTTCTGTGGTTGTGTTGTGCAGGTCTCCACGTTGCTACTAGCACCGGTAGTGCGCCCTACCAAGGCTCAGCTAGCAACACCTTTGGGTTATTTCCTTGCTCCTACTGGTTCGATTAAACCTTAGTTTCATAACTGAGGGAAACTGGCTGATGTGCTCATCATACCTTCCTCTTGAGGTTCCCAACGAGGTCTACATCAACACCGAGCCATCAGCCGCCTCTGCGGGGTGGAAAACACCGAGAGAGAAAGATCTCTCTGGCAGACAGATTTCTGCCGAGGGAATTCCACTTAGTAGTGTCACTTTAACCTTAATCACCTAAAGATGCCTATGATAGGGGCAATGAGAGATGAAAGCTAGTGAGTATCATAATTTTTGGGAGCTCTTTATGAGACTTGAAATCCCTGCTTCCCTCTGCGAAGGGCCCTTCTTTTACTTTTTAGTTGAGTCAGTAAACCTATCCCTCTCTATCTCAACAAGTATTTTGAGTTGTTGTGTTTCATTCATTCATATGATGATTTATTCAATCATGTTTCTTATGTTCCTTGTTTTGCACATTGCTCTTATCTTGGTGTTTACTACTTTGAAAGCTATCATTGAAAACCAGTTATTTGTGAACTCTAATAGCAAATTATCAACTATTCTTCGACCAAGAGCTAAGTTTGCCATTACCAATTATGATTCACTTTATGTATCTTTATTGTGTTTCCTTTACTTATTGCAAGTTAAGTTATATAATAGTGAGTTGTTTTCTATTATGATCTATGTATTGATGAATGTGATGCTTCTTGTCCGTATTCTTTTATCGACTCTTCACTCCATAAACCTGAGGCCATGTTTATTGAGCTCAGTTTCGCTTGGGGACAAGCGAAGTCTAAGCTTGGGGGGAGTTGATACGTCCATTTTGCATCACTATTCTATGTCATAATTCACTGTTATTCATTGATATATTTCATATTGAGAGGTGATAGTTATGCTATTTCATCTGTTTTTGCATGGTTGATGACTTTTGGAGCATGGACCGCTGCAGTCAGGATTCTGATGGAAAAGGTGTTGTTTGGAGGCAAAATTCGCGAAGATCAGAAAATCCGGGAAAATATACGGAAAATCCTATTTTTCCAGAAGACGAAGGAAGCCAGAAGGAGGGCTGGAGATGGGCCACTAGGTGGTGTGGCCACCCTGGTCAACCCCTGGCACTCCCCTCTGGGGTATATTATCCTCCTGTGTAGCATCCCAATTGTCTAACAATTGCAATGCTACTATCCTAGTCTATATAATGATACCTTCCTACATATAATTGTTGCATCATAATTATATCATGCTCATGTCATCATGCCACATTGCCTTTGAGCATCATATAAAACCCTTTTTCATTTGGTTCTTATATCATATGCATTATTAATTGTAGTTGCCTCTTGATACATTGTATTTGGCTCTTGATAAATTCTTGATGCCCAAGTTGAGTTGGGGGCATATCTTTTATTAACTCCACCACCTTTTATTTGTCACCACCCCATAATTCCACCATCCAAACTATATATGGCTTTTGCACTTCTTTTGGCTCTTGTCTAGCTCACATATATTTAAGATGGATCCACTTCTACTTCCACATGCTCCCATATATGCATCATGTTGTTTTCACAATATTGATATGTGGAGAGCCACATGGCCACCTTTGCATGCTATTTGAGTAGTTTTCCTTGTCTAGTTTCCATATGGTTTGTATTGGAATATTTGATCATGTATGAATATAATTATGGCTATATATTTGTTTAGTGGAACACACACACACTAGCAATTCCATTATATTCATTCATGCGTATTTCTTCCACTCTTGGACATATGGGTTTAATCCAAACCATGTGTTAATTCCTTGTGCATGTATCTTATGTGTGGGTACCATTATTTCATGTCACATGGAATATAAACCCCACATCCCCATCTAAATCTAGTTCTTCTATTTGTTGTTCTTATTTAACCTCTTCAAACCTTTTGCTTGTCTTTATTCAAATTTGAGTGCATGTGACTATATGGGGTCATTTGAGCTTATATTTGTTTTCACAAATATACTGTGGCCTATCTAAGGATCATGCACGAGCCATGGAAACAACCTCTCACCTTCCCCTTCTTATCATTGGGAGTTCTTTTCTATGCATGGGTTTTTGAATTCAAACCACCTAATCCAAAAATCCTAATATCTCTCTCTCTCCCTCTTTAAATCTAGCTAAGCTAGCTAATCACCCCTTCAACCCAAACCTCCCCTACCCGAGCCTGGCACGTGCCCCTGATCAAGCAAACCCAGGTGCACCTTTTTCCCCTACCCAAGCCGACTCGCCATGTGCACCATGTGGCCGTGCACGCACCCCTCGTGAGCCTTGCCGATCCCCTCTCTCTAGTTGTACTCCCTTCTCTCTTCAAAGTGTGCCTTGCCTCACCTGCCACATCTCCATCTCCCTCTCCTCACGTTTTCTTCCTCGCCTAGAACACCACCGACACCAAAGCCCATCGCCGCTTCCGTGCCCATGCTGCCGCCACCACGAGCCGCCGTCTGCTGCCGGTGAGCCTCGCCTGAACCTGCTCAAGCCTCTACACGTTGGGACGCAAGGAGGAGCAGCTCCCGCTCGCCACCGTCTCCGCCGCCGTAGACGTAAGCACCACGGCGCTGCTGAGCCCGGCCACTCGAGTTGGGCGTTGGTACGTGCAGGACGCGCTCTCCATGTCACCGTAGACGCCGTCTCGTCGCCGGCATCGTCGCCGCCACCGTCCTTTGACCGGCTCTCCCTCACCCCGCCACCACTCAGGTGAGCAGCCACACGACCCCTCCCCTCTGCCCTTGCCGTGCGCCAACCTCCGTTGTCCCCGCCGCGTGCCGTGTAGATAGCAGCAGGTCGCACGCGGTGCAAACTGCTCCCGCCCCTTTGTTCCTCGCAGTTTTCTGGCCGCTTTGGTCGTTTTTACGGGGAACTCTCTGAACATAAGTTGCAGCCAGATGTCCCAGATTCGTCTAGGTCCAAACCTCTCTAGAAACCAAGCCCTATAGCCATCGGAAGC
Organism: Avena sativa; assembly: GCA_916181665.1. NCBI lineage: Eukaryota > Viridiplantae > Streptophyta > Magnoliopsida > Poales > Poaceae > Avena > Avena sativa. Next base: position 192,274,677 of record OV702287.1, read on the forward strand.
TTGCTCGCAGGATTGCGCCACCGCGCCGGCTTTCTCTGTCAGTTTTCCTATCCACGACACCGTTTACCTTCTCTGTTCCTCGATGTTTTGCGGTTGCTACAGCTCAGATCCGGCGAAGTCCTAGTAATGAAAGTTGATGCCCTTAATCCAATCTACATCATTGCTTCTTGCGGTATCACCAAATTCTCAACGAAACTCTCGCAATCTACCGCCTAAAGCCAGATCAGCTACCTGCTTTTCGCGACGCGTTCTTCAGATTTAGACTAGTTCGAGAAGCTTTTGCTGAAAAGCCCTTCACCCTTCCGAGTTTTCCTCCCGTAGTCCCTGGCTTCGCCATGTGGCGCCAACCGGCTGGCTAGCGCGCGAGCGGGGCCCCTTGCCCCTCGGCCCCATCCATCAGTGGCTGTGGGTAGGTTTCCTCTGAGTGCAAAAAGTTTCGGTGATCTTTGTAGTTAACAAAAATTCCAGAAATATATTTAACATGTTTAAATCCAGAAAATATCTTTTAATTGGTAATTCCAAATTTGACAAATAATATATGTTTTTGAATTAGAAAAATGTGAGGAATTCAAATATGCCATCCAAAATAATGTTTGACTAATTTAAAATTTCGAGATGATTAAATTGCAATAAAAATGCCTTTTTATCCTTTAATTAATAACTTTAATTCTACAACTCCAAATTTGACAAATAAGATGTCTAAAATTATCAGCTCGACAAGCCCGTTCTGTTTATGCATTCCATGATATGAATTGAAGCATGCATCATATAAATATTGAATAATCAGAACTGTTTATGGTAATAAAACTTGACCAAATAATTAATAAAATGATTTATTCTTGTCCCCACACCTCACCCTTGCCATGCTATATTATTGCCATGTAAATTGTGCATCATTCACCATGGCATGCTTGGTTGCTTGTCGCATTTTATTTATATGCTTGTGCACTTTATTTATGTTGGCCTTGTTTGTTTGGTTCTTCTCGGATAGACGCCGAGCAGGGGAATTATCAGGAATCCCAGGAGTACTACCCAGATCCATCCCTCGCTTCAACTGAGCTGCCAGGCAAGCACTACCACATTCTTGCATGCATATAGTACCTATTGCTTCTATCTTATTCTTGCATCATGGAGTCGCGACTGCATTAAACTGAATCGCAAGTATTGCATGGCCTTTACTTTTAAACCCCACCGAAGCTTGTTCCTCCATCATATGAACCATTACTACAGGAGTTGCTTGAGCCTTGCGAGTCGTAGAATTGCATGTGTTGGGTTTGTGAGTGTCTGGTGGAAAACGAGGTATCGAAACAACTTAACCTGAGTTGTAATGGGACAACTAATGAATGAGGCACCGGTGGGCAATATCTGTTATTTGGTTTTTCATGCTCACTTGTGTCCCGTAGGACCCCGAGTACTTGATTCCTGTTCCTTGACTATTCGCACTGTCCACATCCGGGAGGACCTGTGGACCCCCCTGAGCTAGAGCTTGATTCATTTCTATTTCTTGGGGCCACAAAGTAGTTTGGGGCTTTATTATTATCCTGTACTTATGCCATGTTTTACTGCTTTAATTACGATTGTGCATGGAGCACCTGTACTGTTTTGGATCGTGGAATGTTTTCGCGGTATCGACAAGCCCAGTCACACTTTCGGGTTCCCAGTCGTTTACAGCCATTGACACAAACCTTGGGTCCGTCTCGGAGCCGGCCAACTTCGTTGCGGGTAGCTTAATGGGGTGCCCCCCTGAAATATTTTATGAATCCTATGACTGCTTTGTCGTGAATGCCTCGTTGGGTTTTGATTTGGTTTTTCCAAGGTTGATCGAGTGTGTGTTGCTATTTGTGCACCCCTGCAGGGTAAATCTTTCTGATAGCTATGTCCGCGGTTATGGATGACTTGGAGCATAGTTTCTCGATCATAGACAAGTATAACTAAAGTACCGTCTTTAATTTGACTAAATATCTGACTAGTAATTAGTGCAATATTCATGGAATGATTAATAAAACTTCCAACGGATGGGTTGTTCGTCCGCTTTCTCGTTGGTAAGCGAGAAGGAGGATGGATTTGTTACTTTATACTGTTATAACTGTTGTTTCTAATTAATGGACATCCGCCTATCATTGGTTAGGCGGACGGTTAGCGAGTATCTATGGACTTGTTAGTTATTATTTTTCGCTGCAATTGCGTCACCCCCAGGTTGTTCCCTTTAGATGCATTAAGACTTGCTGAGTACCCCTAGGGTCTCACACGATAAATATTTGGTTTAGGTGGACAGGTATACTCTCAGGAAGGCTACTGGGTGAAGGAGACCGAGTATGGTGGCAACGACTATCAGGTGTAAAGATTTCGGGGATGGAGATCCTTGAGATCTGTGGGTGGGATGTGCTTATTTATGTGGCATCTTATGCCGATTTTCTTCTTATCCGTACTCGGATCTTGTTTCCCGCTTTCGCTTGCTACTCTGTTGATTGATGTATGAGGACCTATCCTACACTATTATCTCTATCTAGGATATTTGGATCTTGCCGTATGGCGTTGCAATATTTCTATTTCTTTTAGATGGTATGGCTCGGAGAACTGTTGTAAGGTAGCTTGCATACATACTCACTTGTGTATGTATTTGATCTCTTCGCCTGTTGCCTACGCCGCTCGCTCTTGTCCTGATGTTCTTGGAAGTGGTTAGGGCGGTCGATTGGCCTACACGTGGGTGGCTCTGGGCCCCGCTGTAAAATTCCTTAACCACTTTTGGTTCATCCAGGCTTGAACTTAGAGCGTAGGGTCCGATGTTGTTACAATTGGTATCAGAGCCATTCCGCCCTTTAGGGTCTAAGCCAAAATGGTCGTTGTCGGTCTAGCAAATATTTTGGTAGCTATGTATACTAGGGAAAAACAAAACGCGAGAGTAGGACTGCTTCCATTTTTCTTCTTACCCACCCACCCACCCTTTTCTGGTAAGGAAGTGTAACGTTTTCAATCCTCTTCTACAAATTCAAACTAGGATTCACGTGTTCTGGGTTCAGTAGTACCATAGGTGTGAGTGTGTGTGTGTAATTCTTTGTCTATCTGTTGCATCCAACTTGTTATTGCTATCTGCCTTTTGGTTATCAACTGTTGGTACATTCCATACCGACAGGCTTTGTGTAAACCGACGCGATCTATCCGACTCTTTGTTAACCGGTGCCATCTTGTTAAGGGTGTTCTTCCTTCCAGCATGTTTTCACAGAATGTGGAGTTGATAATCTCTACCTGGTAAGTGGTTTTGCGCATCTATTGGTATCTTAATGCCGAAAATGCGGATTTTTTTCTTTGATACATCTATGTTTCCACACTCCTCTTCGGTCGTGTGTGAAACATTATCTATCTTCCTTTTATCGGCATGTTCATGCTAACCCATCCTTTTGTCGCCGGCGCTTGATCCTAGAGTTTTACTTCAATTTCAAAAATCTTCTGGGCTAAATACATAACGTGTGTCGATCTAATGCTTGTGATTGTAATTCGGTTCTCGGCATAGCTATATGACACTTATCATGAGTGGAATATGGACAATGCTATCGATCCAATCCTCCAAATGATGGGGGTTATCTCCTGTGATTTTGAGTTATACCGTGATCATATCTTTATCATATGCAAGTATCTTTGTCAACCCGGAGTTTTCTCAAGGCACTACGGTGGTCTATCATCTGTTTATCATGGTTCACATCTTTTTGAACTCCATATCTGCAAGATTCTCTTTGATATAGGAGAATCACATCTTTTCATTTCGGGTAGCTTTGCTTAAGGTATGAGCTATCATCGTTTCTTTATCCAAGATCTCTTTATCTTGTAACCGATGATCCAATCGACAATGTGAACCAGGTGGCATTTCTTGTTCTCTTCCGAAGGACCAGATAATCTATTCTTCCAATGCATCTTCTTCAACACGAACCCATGCTCTTAATATTGATCTTTCAAAGAGCGTTGAGCTCAGGAAGTGTTTCGAGCATTTGTTTGTTTCTCCCGTCTTTTGAACCGATATTCTTGGAATATCTTGTTAATCCATGATGGTGTATTTTGATGATATGCTTGCCTATTCTATATCAATGGAAGAACAGGGAAGGTGATATGTGTCTCTTTCTCTCAAGCTTCGCGAACACTGCCTGTGTGCAAAGTTCTCAGAGTGTAAATTCTAGCTTCTTGAAGTCACCTATCTCGACCATGTCTTTCTGCTAAATACATCGCTTCAATTCTGGAATCAGCAAGTCCATTGTTAATTCCACCCTCCACCTTCAATCAAACCCGGAGTTTTCCTTGCTAGCAAGTTATCATCGTCGTTCTGCTGAAGCTTCCCTCAAGACAGTTAAATCTTTCTTGGTTATTCTTCAGAAGGATCAGTAAATCTTTTGATCTTCCGCTCATCAAGTAACCTTTGAACCATCTCGTTCTTTTGTTTATGCTCAATCCACCGGAGGCCATGAAGATTATTCTGATCTGCTGTAATCCTTCTGTTCAAGTTGGTGTTATCCTTTCTATATCTATTGAATCTTGCAGATGTTCTCTGAATTCGTCCTTCTTATCTTTTTCTGGTGGCCTAGTACTTCCGACATGACGACAACATCATATTTATCTATCTTGGATCCAGCAAATCGTTGCATCAAACTTTGTTTTCTTATGGAGTTCCATGAGCTCTTCTTGTCAATACCTTTGGTCTGTTTTGAGAGTTGGGTTGCATGGTTTTCCTATTCATGTGCGGAGTAATTCTTTGAGTGCGGGATGGGGTAGCTACCATACCACTACTCTTATCATTCGCTCTTGTACATTGGATTAGTGAATTTGTGCGATTTCACTCATTCCACGGAAGTTAGAAGTGGCCTTTATTCCTCGATACTTTTACTTACGACCTTGTTTTTTCCGGAGTGCTCTCTCGAAGAAAGTAATCAATAATCTCTTGTTGGTGGCCTGTCTATTCTAGATGGAGCAAAATCTTCAATTATCTGGTGGGAACAAACGCAAACTCTTTTCTGTCCTCGTCATTCTACCGGTGCTCGACATCCCCAAACAAGATGAAAGGAAACTATCTCTCTCTTTGTTTCATCAATTCTTTTTCTTTGGTAAAGTCAATTATGGTTGATGCCATTAATCGCAAATCTATTCCACATTCCACTTCTTCTAAGGATTCTACCATAAGCTAGCATTCCCTCTTTATCTTGAAGTTATATCCGCGCACCTCAATTGCGTGATCCTTTGGTTCTTACCGGCGCAACAAGAATCCAATCCGACAATTTCTAACTCAACCTTTCCATTGATATCAAGGAACTCTATTGTTTTAAGGCAATATTGTTTCCGAACTTCATTTCTCAAATCCGAGAGAAGATACAATGCTATTTTTCATAGTGGTTGATATCCCCTCCAAAGTAGCTCTTTTCTTCCGGCGAGACAGAGATTCATCTTCGCTTGCATCTGTTGATCTCTAATCCTAACGATGTGTCTTTTTTTCTACATGATACATCGTTCCTTATAATTCCTTCAACAAGGGTTTCTATTCATTTATCATGTTTCTCGAAAAACCGGAGCTAAGTTCATCCTATCCTTCTTGTCTCATGATAATCCTTCAACTCTTCTAACCCATTGTTTCTCAAGAAAAATGCAAGACTCGCAACAAGTCTAGCAAGTTTTGCAAGGTGTAGTGGTTGCACCATTCCGTTGTTCATCAACTTGGGAACATGAGGGTCACCTTCGTTCCGAACACCCGCCTCTCGTCGTGTCTTTTTCTTTTTCATAGGAATCTCGGGCGAGATTCTTGTTAAGTGGGGGAGAGTTGTAGCATCCCAATTGTCTAACAATTGCAATGCTACTAGCCTAGTCTATATAATGCTACCTTCCTACATATAATTGTTGCATCATAATAATATCATGCTCATGTCATTATGCCACATTGCATTTGAGCATCATATAAAACCCTTTTTCATTTGGTTCTTATATCATATGCATTATTAATTGTAGTTGCCTCTTGATACATTGTATTTGGATCTTGATAAATGCTTGATGCCCAAGTTGAGTTGGGGGCATATCTTTTATTAACTCCGCCACCTTTTCTTTATCACCACCCCATAATTCCACCATCCAAACTATATGTGGCTTTTGCACTTCTTTTGGCTCTTGTCTAGATCACATATATTTAAGATGGATCCACTTCTACTTCCACATGCTCCCATATATGCATCATGTTGTTTTCACAATATTGATATGTGGAGAGCCACATGGCCACCTTTGCATGCTATGTGAGTAGTTTTTCTTGTCTAGCTTCCATATTGTTTGTATTGGAATATTTGATCATGTATGAATATAATTATGGCTATATATTTGTCTAGTGGAACACACACTAGTAATTCCATTATATTCATTCATGCTTATTTCTTCCACTCTTGGACCTATGGGTTTAATCCAAACCATGTGTTAATTCCTTGTGCATGTATCTTATGTGTGGGTACCATTATTTCATGTCACATGGAATATAAACCCCACATCCCCATCTAACTCTAGTTCTTCTATTTGTTGTTCTTATTTAACCTCCTCAAACCTTTTTCTTGGCTTTATTCAAATTTGAGTGCATCTGACTATATGGGGTCATTTGAGCTTATATTTGTTTTCACAAATATAGTGTGGCCTATCTAAGGATCATGCACGAGCCATGCAAACAACCTCTCACCTTCCCCTTCTTATCATTGGGAGTTATTTTGTATGCATGGATTTTTGAATTCAAACCATCTCTGTCTCTCCCTCTTTAAATCTAGCTAAGCTAGCTAATCACCCCTTCAACCCAAACCTCCTCTATCCGAGCCTGGCACGTGCCCCTGATCAAGCAAATCCAGGTGCACATTTTTCCCCTACCCGAGCCAACTCGCCATGTGCACCATGTGGCCGCGCACGCACCCCTCGTGAGACTTGCCGATCCCCTCTCTCTAGTTGTACTCCCTTCTCTCTTCAAAGTGTGCCCTGCCTCACCTTCCACATCTCCATCTCCCTCTCCTCATGTTTTCTTCCTCGCCTAGAACACCACCGACGCCAAAGCCCATCGCCGCTTCCGTGCCCATGCCGCCGCCTCCACGAGCCGCCCTCTGCTGCCGGTGAGCCTCGCCTGAACCTGCTCAAGCCTCTGCACGCTGGGACGCAAGGAGGAGCAGCTCCCGCTCGCCACCGTCTCTGCCGCCGTAGACGCAAGCACCACGGCGCTGCTGAGCCCCGCCACTCGAGTTGTGCGTTGGTACGTGCGGGACGTGCTCTCCATGTCACCGCAGACGCCATCTCATCACCGACATCGTCGCCGTCGCCGTCCTCCGACCGGCTCTCCCTCACCCCGCCACCACCGAGGTGAGCAGCCAAACGACCCCTCCCCTCTGCCCTTGCTGTGCGCCAACCTCCGTTGCTCGCCGCCGCACGCCGCGTAGACAGCAGCAGGTCGCACGCACGTGCAGACTGCTCCCGCCCCTCTGTTCCTCGCAGTTTTCTGGCCGTTGTGGTCGTTTTTCCGGGGAACTCTCTGAACATAAGTTGCAGCCAGATGTCCCAGCTTCGTCCAGGTCCAAACCTCACCAAAAACCAAGCCCTATAGCCATCGCAAGCTTGCTCGCAGGATCGCGCCGCCGCGCCGGCTTTCTCTGTCAATTTTCCAGTCCGCGACACCGTTTACCTTCTCTATTCCTCGATGTTTTGCGGCTGCTACAGTTCAGATCCGGCGAATTCCTAGTAATGAAAGTTGATGCCCTTAATCCAATCTACATCTTTGCTTCTTGCGGCATCACCAAATTTTCAATGAAACTCTCGCAATCTACCGCCTAAAACCGGATCAGCTAGCTGCTTTTCGCGACGCGTTCTTTAGATTTAGACCAGTTCGAGAAGCTTTTGCTGAAAAGCCCTTCACCCTTCTGAGTTTTCCTCCCGCAGTCCCCGACTTTGCCATGTGGCGCCACCCGGCTGGCCAGCGCACAAGCGGGGCCCCTTGCCCCTCGGCCCCATCCATTAGTGGTTGTGGGTAGGTTTCCTCTGAGTGCAAAAAGTTTCGGTGATCTTTCTAGTTAACAAAAATTCCAGAAATATTTTTAACATGTTTAAATCCAGAAAATAAATATCTTTTAATTGGTAATTCCAAATTTGACAAATAATATATGTTTTTGAATTAGAAAAATGCGAGGAATTCAAATATGCCATCAAAAATAATGTTTGACTAATTTAAAATTTTGAGATGATTCAATTGCAATAAAAATGCCTTTTTCTCCTTTAATTAATAACTTTAATTCTACAACTCCAAATTTGACAAATAAGATGTCTAAAATGATCATCTCGACAAGCCTGTTCTGTTTATGCATACCATGATATGAATTGAAGAATGCATCATATAAATATTAAATAATCAGAACTGTTTATGGTAATAAAACTTGACCAAATAATTAATAAAATTATTTATTCTTGTCCCCACACCTCACCCTTGCCATGCTACATTATTGCAATGTAAATTGTGCATCATTCATTATGGCATGCTTGGTTGCTTGTCGTATTTTATTTATACGCTTGTGCACTTTATTTATGTTGGCCTTGTTTGTTTGGTTCTTCTCGGATAGACGCCGAGCAGGGGAATTATCAGGAATCCCAGGAGTACTACCCAGATCCATCCCTCGCTTCAACTGAGCTGCCAGGCAAGCACTACCACATGCTTGCATACATATAGTACCTATTGCTTCTATCTTATTCTTGCATCATGGAGTCGGGACTGCATTAAACTGAATCCCAAGTATTGCATGGCCTTTACTTTTAAACCCCACCGAACCTTGTTCCTCCATCCTATGAACCATTACTACAGGAGTTGCTTGAGCCTTGCGAGTCGTAGAATTGCATGTTTAGGTTTGTGAGTGTTTGGTGGAAAACGAGGTATCTAAACAACTTAACCTGAGTAGTAATGGGACAACTAATGAAAGAGGCACCGGTGGGCAATATCTGTTATTTGGTTTTTCATGCTCACTTGTGTCCCGTAGGACCCCGAGTACTTGATTCCTGTTCCTTGACTATTCGCACTATCCACATCCGGGAGGACCTGTGGACCCCCCTGAGCCAGAGCTTGATTCATTTCTATTTTTTGGGGCCACAAAGTAGTTTGGGGCTTTATTACTATCCTGTACTTATGCCATGCTTTACTGCTTTATTTACGATTGTGCGTGGAGCACCTGTACTATTTTGGATCGTGGAATTTTTTTGCGGTATCGACAATGAAGGAAATATGCCCTGAGAGGCAATAATAAAGTTGTTATTATGTATTCCTTATATATGATAGATGTTTATTTTACATGCTATAATTGTATTGATAGGAAACATCAATACATGTGTGTTTAATAAACAAAAAGGGTTCCTAGTCATGCCTCTCTTATAGACTAGCTTGTTGATTAACAAGATGATCAAGGTTTCCTGATCATGGACATTGGATGTTGTTAATAACAAGGTCACACCATTGGTGGAATGATGTGATGAACATTCATCCGAAGTATCGGAATACGATCAAGTTATTGTGTTTATATTGCTATAACATCATACTAAGTAATCTTTATCCTTAGACCATGAGATCATGTTAATTGCTAACACCGGAAGAGTACCTTGATAACATCAAACGTCACAGCGTAACAAGGTGACTATAAAGATGGGTCCAGTGCTACGAAGGTGTTATGTGGAGGCTCATGGATCAAGAGTGGAATTTGTCAATCCAGATGACGGATAGATATACTCTGGGCCCTCTCGGTGATATCACATTAGGATAGCTTGCAAGCAAGTGATGTGATCACTAGAATGTTATATCACGGGAACGAGAAAAGAGTGCATGTCGGTAACGAGATCAAACTAGGTATGGAGATACCGATGATCGAATCTCGGACATGTAATATATCGAGAGACAAAGGGATTTAGTTACAAGCGTTAAAGGTTCTCACGATCACAGGAGTCATCGTTGAATGTGTAGGAGTCAGTACGGATCTCCAGGTCCCGCTGCTGATTATTGATAGGAGAAGGGTCTCGATAATGTCTACATTATTCGCGAACCGTAGGGTGGCACACTTAAGAGTTACCGGGCACCATTTTGGAGCACATATGTTTCAGACGAAAGAATTGCAAAGCGCAGGAATTGTTTCAATAGAAACGGGAAATTGTTTCGGGTGAAATTGCAGAAGGTGGTTCTGCATGTGATATTGAAATATTGCAAGGGGCTATATGTGAATGTTTGTTAATTAAAGTAATTAACAAAATTCTGAATAAATTTAATAAAAGAGTTTTTATTAAATGAGAGGGCATTAAATTTGGAGAAACTTAATGCATTTAAAGTGGAGACTTTAAAAGGGAATGTGAAGAGGCATTTTAATGTGGAGGAGTTACCACCACATGAATGGGGGAGGTGAGGGGTCACCCCCCCATGCGCCGGCCATGGAGAGAGGGGTCACCCCCCTCCTCCTATAAAAGGCCACCCATTCCCTCCTTCATCCTCACACCTCCTTGTGAAGGATCTCTCTCCCCCTCTAGAATTATTCCCCCATGGTCTCGGATTAGCGAGATACATGTTCCCGGTGGCATTTCGTCTGGAAGGAGTTGCTGCTTCCGCTCGATCGCTGGAGCGAGGAGGTGGAGGTTGTCCGGTGGCTTGAACGTGTGTGCGAGTGCGGATGCGCTGCTGAGTTGCGACGCTCGGACTTCCTCACGATCTTGAGATCGGCAAGTGTACGACTACATCAACCACGAGTTCCTACTCGTTAACAAAGCTCGTTGTCTTCGAGGGTAAGTTCTCTATGGATGTATGTCCACCCTTTTGCTTTGTACCTAGTAGGTAGATCTTGGCGTGTAGTTCACACCGTAGGAAAAATTTTGTTTTCTATGCAGCGGACCCAAAAGTGGTATCAGAGCCTGATCTATGCGTAGGTGCTTTGCACGGGTAGTACACATATGTTTATATGTGGGCGATGATGGTCATGTTATTGCATGTTCTATGTACTTTGGATATTGGTGGCATAGTGGGATGAAGCGGCCCGGACCAACCTTACATGTCATCGTACATGAGACCAGTTCCACGACTGACATGCAATTTGTTTTGCATAAGTGGCTGGCGGGTGTCTGTCTCTCCTACTATAGTCAATATCTGATTTACAACGAGTTGCTAATAACTTGGTTATCCTCGTTGTGGTTCATGTTCGTAGGTTAGACAGGTTCTATCTCCGTAAGCCCTAAGCCACGTAAAACTTGCAATTGATAAATTAGAGGCGTCTAGTTTAGATCGTTGCTGGGCTAGTGTTTTGATATGGTATTGTTGTAAGTAGATGTATAATAGATACTCTTACAACTCACTGAACGTGTAAGTTCCATAGACCTTGGCCTTACACACAAAGGAATGATAGAGATCATACCACGATGCAAATGATAGAGATCAAATGCATGGACCATATCACCTCACTTCACACATTAGATGTTAGCATCTTATATTGCTTGTTTGGCGCGTTTGGTAGCATTATAAGATGATCCCTCATTTAGATATCAAGATAAAATGTGTTCTTCCTTAAGTATGCACCATTTTGTGGATCGTGTTTTGAGGCATCCCGTGATGATCGGGTGTTTTCAAATCTACGCTTTCATACAACAGGTGTAAGACAGTTTTACACACGCAAATACTAAGGTTCTTACTTGACGAGCCTAGCATGTACACACATGGCCTCGGAACATGGACCGAAAGGTTAAGCATGAGTCATATAGTTGATATGATGCCCATATAGATGCTCGCCTTTGAAGCTACACCGACTCACGTGATGATCGGACTTGGTGTAGTGGATTTGGTTCATGTAATCACCAAAAGGACACGAGGGATGTCGTTTTTGAGTGGGAGTTCATTAGTAATTTGGATTAATTGAACTCAATCTATCATAAACTTAGTCTAAATATACTTTACAAATTCTATTGTAGATGGCACCACCTGCTTTTAATTTCAATGTGTTCATGGAGAAACAGAAACTTCATGCGAATGGTAGCAATTTCACCAACTAGGCTATGAATTTGAGGATTCTCCTCACTGCTGCACAAAAGCAATATGTGCTAGATGCGCCGCTAGTCCCCCCACCAGCTCCTGATGCCCCTAACGAGGAAAAGAACTTCTATATAACTCGTCAGGAGGACCACAACTTAGTTCATTATGGCATACTGTATGGGCTAGAGCCAGAACTTCGAAAGACTTTCGAAAATGGCAATGCCTTTGATACCATGGGAGAATTGAAAATGATTTTCGATACCCATGCTGCCATAGAGAGTTATAATGCTACAGAAAAGTTCTTTAGCTGCATGATGGAGGAAAACAGCTCCGTTAGTGAGCACGTACTCAAAATGTCTGGGTACGCCGATAAGCTTGTGTCCTTGGGAATAACGATTCCCATTGACTTAGGCATACATCGTGTTCTCCAATCTCTGCCACCTAGCTACAAGAGCTTCGTGATGAACTATAATATGCAGGGCATGAAGAAGTCTCTTCCCGAGCTTCTGTCAATGCTTAAGACTGCAGAAGTGGAGATTAGGAAAGAACATCAAGTGTTGATGATCAATAGGACCACCGGTTTCAAGAAGGACAAGAAAGGCAAGCACAAGGGAAAGAAGGGTGGCAAGTCTGTTGCCACGCCTAAAAAGAAACCCCGAGCTGGCCCTAAGTCTGATACCGAGTGCTACTATTGCATGGGGACTGGCCATTGGAAGCGCAACTGCCCCAAGTATTTGGCGGACAAGAAGTCCGGCAAGGAAAACAAAGGTATATGTGATATACATGTTATTGATGTGTACTTGACTAGTACTCGCAGTAGCACCTGGGTATTTGATACGGGATCGGTTGCTAATATATGTAACTCGGTTCAGGGGCTACGAAACAAGCGACAACTAGCAAGGGATGAGGTCTCGATACGGGTCGACAATGGATCAATAGTTGATGTGATCGCCGTCGGAACGCTCCCTCTCCATATGCCATCGGGATTAGTTATAAACCTAAATAATTGTTATTTGGTGCCTGCACTGAGCATGAACATTGTATCTGGATCGTGTTTGATGCAAAGTGGTTATTCATTTAAGTCTGAAAACAATGGTTGTTCGACTTATATGAATAATATTTTTTATGGTCATGCACCTATGTTGAATGGTTTATTTCTGTTGGATCTCGATAGTAGTATTACGCGTATTCATAATGTTGATGCTAAAAGGATTAAACTTGATAATGATATATCTACATATATGTGGCACTGCCGTCTAGGTCATATTGGCGTTAAACGCATGAAGAAACTCCATTCTGATGGACTTTTGGAATCACTTGATTTTGAATCATTTGATACATGTGAGCCATGCCTTATGGGCAAGATGACTAGAACGCCGTTTTCCGGTTCAATGGAACGGGCGACAGATCTATTGGAAATCATACATACTGATGTGTGTGGACCAATGAGTATGTCGGCGCGAGGTGGATATCGTTATTTTGTTACTTTCACGGATGATTTGAGTAGATATGGGTATATCTATTTGATGAAACACAAGTCTGAAACTTTTGAAAAGTTCAAAGAATTTCAGAATGAAGTGGAAAATCATCGTAACACAAAGATCAAATTTCTGCGGTCCGACCGTGGAGGAGAGTATCTTAGTTACGAGTTTAGCACACATATGAAAGACTGTGGAATAGTTTCACAACTCACGCCTGCCGGAACACCACAACGTAATGGTGTGTCAGAACGTTGTAATCGTACTTTATTGGATATGGTTCGATCTATGATGTCTCTGACTGACTTGCCACTGTCATTTTGGGGTTATGCACTGGAAACCGCTACATTCACTTTAAATAGGGCACCATCTAAATCCGTTGAAAAGACACCGTATGAATTATGGTTTGGAAACAAACCTAAGCTGTCATTTCTTAAAGTTTGGGGATGCGATGTTTATGTGAAGAAACTTCAACCGGATAAACTCGAACCCAAAGCGGAAAAATGCGTCTTCATAGGATACCCTAAGGAAACGATTGGGTATACCTTCTATCACAGATCCGAGGGCAAGGTCTTTGTTGCCAAGAATGGATCCTTTCTTGAGAAGGAGTTTCTCGCGAAAGGTGTGAGTAGTCGGAAGGTAGAACTCGAAGAGGTCATTGAACCTTCTCTTCATGGAATGGCGAGTGGCGCAGCACCAGAAGTTGTTTTGGAGTTAACTTCACCTGATGAAGAGAGAGCTAATGATATTTATCATGAAACTCCGAATGAGGACACTATCGAACCTCGCAGGTCAAGCAGGACACGTGCAGCTCCTGAACTGTACGGCAATCCTGTTATGAATTTCATGATTGATGAAATGGATGACCCTGCGACATATGAAGAAGCGATGATGAGCCCGGATTCCAACAAATGGCTAGAAGCCATGAAATCCGAGATGGAATCCATGTACGAGAACCAAGTTTGGAACTTGGTGGACTTTCAAAGAAAAACTGATGCTGATGGTAATGTGACCATCTATAAGGCTCGACTTGTCGCAAAGGGGTTTCGACAAATTCAAGGAGTTGACTACGATGAGACATTGTCTCCCATAGTGATGCTTAAGTCGGTTAGGATTATGTTAGCAATTGCTGCATATTTCGATTATGAAATATGGCAGATGGATGTCAAAACTGCGTTCCTCAATGGTAATATTGAAGAAGAGTTATATATGATACAACCTAAGGGTTTTGTCGATCCTAAGGATGCTAATAAGGTGTGCAAACTTCAGTGATCCATCTATGGACTGAAGCAAGCATAACGGAGTTGGAATCTCCGCTTTGATGAGGTGATCAAAGACTTTGGATTTGTCCAAACTTATGGAGAGGGTTGTATTTACAAGAAAGTGAGTGGGAGCAATGTGGCATTTCTAATATTATATGTGGATGACATATTATTGATTGGAAATGATTTAGATCTTTTAAACAGTGTTAAAAGTTATCTAAACAGCAAATTTTCGATGAAGGACCTTGGTGAAGCTTCATATATATTAGGCACTAAAATCTATAGAGATAGATCAAGACGCCTAATTGGGCTATCGTAGAGTACATACCTTGATAAGATATTAAAGAAGTTTAATATGGACGGAAGTAAGAAGGGGTTCTTACCTATGTTGCAAGGCAAGACATTGAGTAAGACTCAAAGTCCGGCTACGACGGAAGAAAGAGAGATAATGGATAGGATCTCCTATGCCTCAGCCATAGGCTCTATAATGTATGCCATGCTATGTACAAGACCGGATGTGGCACATGCTATTAGTTTGACTAGTAGGTACCAATCTGATCCAGGTTCGGAACACTGGATAGCGGTCAAGAATATCCTTAAGTACTTGAGAAGAACTAAGGATATGTTTCTTGTATACGGAGGTGAAGAAGAGCTAGTCGCTAAGTGTTATGTCGATGCTAGCTTTGACACTGATCCGGATGACTCTAAGTCTCAATCCGGATACGTATTTCTCTTGAACGGAGAAGCAGTTAGTTGGAGGAGCTCGAAACAACCTGTGGTAGCTGGATCAACAACGGAGGCGGAATATGTTGCTGCTTCAGAAGCGGCGCAGGAAGCAGTTTGGATGAAAGAGTTCATAACAGAACTGGGTGTGGTTCCCAGTGCGTTGGACCCGATGGTGATCTATTGTGACAACAATGGAGCCATAGCCAACACCAATGAACCAAGGTCTCACAAGAATTCCAAGCATATTAAGCGCCGGTTTCACTCCATCCGCGAACATGTCAAGGATGGAGATATAAAGATTTGTAAAGTGCACACGGACCTGAATGTAGCAGATCCATTGACTAAAGTACTCCCTAGGGCAAAACATGATCAACACCAGAATTCCATGGGTGTTAGATTTATCACTATGTGAACTAGATTATTGTCTCTAGTGCAAGTGGGAGACTGAAGGAAATATGCCCTGAGAGGCAATAATAAAGTTGTTATTATGTATTCCTTATATATGATAGATGTTTATTTTACATGCTATAACTGTATTGATAGGAATACTTAATACATGTGTGTTTAATAAACAAAAAGGGTTCCTAGTCATGCCTCTCTTATAGACTAGCTTGTTGATTAACAAGATGATCAAGGTTTCCTGATCATGGACATTGGATGTTGTTAATAACAAGGTCACACCATTGGTGGAATGATGTGATGAACATTCATCCGAAGTATAGCATTACGATCAAGTCATTGTGTTTATATTGCTATAACATCATATGAAGTAATCTTTATCCTTAGACCATGAGATCATGTTAATTGCTAACACCGGAAGAGTATCTTGATAACATCAAACGTCACACCGTAACAGGGTGACTATAAAGATGGGTTCAGTGCTACGAAGGTGTTATGTTGAGGCTCATGGATCAAGAGTGGAATTTGTCAATCCAGATGACGGATAGATATACTCTGGGCCCTCTCGATGATATCACGTTAGGATAGCTTGCAAGCAAGTGATGTGATCACTAGAATGTTATATCACGGGAACGAGAAAAGAGTGCATGTCGGTAACGAGATCAAACTAGGTATGGAGATACGGATGATCGAATCTCGGACATGTAATATATCGAGGGACAAAGGGATTTAGTTACAAGCGTTAAAGGTTCTCACGATCACAGAAGTCATCGTTGAATGTGTAGGAGTCAGTAGGGATCTCCAGGTCCCGCTGCTGATTATTGATCGGAGAAGGGTCTCGATCATGTCTGCATTATTCGCGAACCGTAGGGTGCACACTTAAGAGTTATCGGACACCATTTTGGAGCACATATGTTTCAGACGAAAGAATTGCAAAGCGTAGGAATTGTTTCAATAGAAACCGGAAATTGTTTCGGGTGAAATTGCAGAAGGTGGTTCTGCATGTGATATTGAAATATTGCAAGGGGCTATATGTGAATATTTGTTAATTAAATTAATTAACAAAATTATGAATAAATTTAATAAAAGAGTTTTTATTAAATCAGAGAGCATTAAATTTGGAGAAACTTAATGCATTTAAAGTGGAGACTTTAAAAGGGAATGTGAAGAGGCATTTTAATGTGGAGGAGTTACCACCACATGAATGGGGGAGGTGAGGGGTCACCCCCCCCCATGCGCCGGCCATGGAGAGAGGGGGCACCCCCCCTCCTCCTATAAAAGGCCACCCATTCCCTCCTTCATCCTCACACCTCCTTGTGAAGGATCTCTCTCCCCCTCTAGAATTATTCCCCCATGGTCTCGGATTAGCGAGATACATGTTCCTGGTGGCATTTCATCTGGAAGGAGTTGCTGCTTCCGCTGGATCGCTGGAGCGAGGAGGTGGAGGTTGTCCGGTGGCTTGAACGTGTGTACGAGTGCGGATGCGCTGCTGAGTTGCGGCGCTCGGACTTCCTCACGATCTTGAGATCGACAAGTGTACGACTACATCAACCACGAGTTCCTACTCGTTAACAAAGCTCGTTGTCTTCGAGGGTAAGTTCTCTATGGATGTATGTCCACCCTTTTTCTTTGTACCTAGTAGATAGATCTTGGCGTGTAGTTCACACCGTAGGAAATTTTTTGTTTTCTATGCTGCGGACCCAAAAGACAAGCCCAGTCACACTTTCGGGTTCCCAGTCGTTTACAGCCATTGACACAAACCTTGGGTCTGTCTCGGAGCCGGCCAACTTCGTTGCGGGTAGCTTAATGTGGTGGCCCCCTGAAATATTTTATGAATCCTGTGACTGCTTTGTCGTGAATGCCTCATTGGGTTTTGATTTGGTTTTTCCGAGGTTGATCGAGTGTGTGTTGCTATTTGTGCACCCCTGCAGGGTAAATCTTTCTGAAAGTCGTGTCCGCGATTATGGACGACTTGGAGCACAGTTTCTCGATCATAGACAAGTATAACTAAAGTACCGTCTTTAATTTGACTAAATATCTGACTAGTAATTAGTGCAATATTCATGGAATGATTAATAAAACTGCCAACGGATAGGTTGTTCGTCCGCTTTCTTGTTGGTAAGCGAGAAGGAGGATGGATCTGTTATTTTATACTGTTATAACTGTTGTTTCTAATTAATGGACATCCGCCTATCATTGGTTAGGCGGATGGTTAGCGAGTATCTATAGACTTGTTAGTTATTATTTTTCGCTGCAATTGCGTCACCCCCAGGTTATTCCCTTTAGATGCATTAAGACTTGCTGAGTACCCCTAGGGTCTCACACGATAAATATTTGGTTTAGGTGGACAGGTATACTTACAGGAATGCTACTGGGTCGAGGAGACCGAGTATGGTGGCAACCACTATCAGGTGTAGAGATTCTGGGGATGGAGATCCTTGAGATCTGTGGGCGGGATGTGCTTATTTATGTGGAATCTTATGCCGATTTGCTTCTTATCCGTACTCGGATCTTGTTTCCTGCTTCCACTTGCTACTCTGTTGATTGATGTATGAGGAGCTATCCTACACTATTATCTCCGTCTAGGATATTTGGATCTTGCCGTATGGCGTTGCAATAATTCTATTTCTTTTAGATGGTATGGCTCTGAGAACTGTTGTAAGGTAGCTTACATACATACTCACTTGTGTATGTATTTGATCTCTTCGCCTGTTGCCTACGCCGCTCGCTCTTGTCCCGATGTTCTTGGAAGTGGTTAGGGCGGTCGATGGGCCTACACGTGGGTGGCCCTGGGCCCCCGTTGTAAAATTCCTTAACCACTTTTGGTTCATCCAGGCTTGAACTTAGAGCGTAGGGTCCGAGGTTGTTACATCCTGAAACCCTAAGACTCGGGGAGCGACCACAAAAAGATTCCGCCGCCTCTCCGTGGTGGAAAACACTGAGAGAGAAAGATCTTGCATAGTTCATAGGGGAAACTTTCCCGGTGTTGATTACTCTTTGTAGTTGATGCTATTGAGTGAACCATTGAATTACTATTTATGTTCAGATTGTTATACATCATTATTCCATCTCTTATCATGATCCATATAATGTCTTGTGAGTAGTTCTTTTTGTTCCTGAGGACATGGGAGAAGTCATGTTGTTAGTAGTGGAGTTGTGTTGAGAAAGATTCAATAGTTTGATATTTAAGTTGTGGTGTACTTCTTCTAGTGGTGTCATGTGAACATCGACTACATGACACTTCACCTATATGGGCCTAGGGGAATGCCTTGTGTATATGGATACTAATCGTAGGGGTTGCCGGAGGGACAGAAACCTGAACCCCCATTAGGAAACCATTGCACAAGGGATGTAAGGGTCTTAGAGTTTAAAGCTATGGTTAGGTTTTACCTTAATTACTTTCTTGTACTTATGGATGTTTGCAAGGGGTATAATCACAAGTATGTATTAGTCCTAGGAAGGTCGGTACATTAGCACAGGTTCACCCACACAACACTTAGCAAGCTAAAGAAGATTAATCAACTATATGAAGCGAAAGCACTTGACAATGTTCCCATGTGTCCTCGAGAACGTTTGGTCATCTTAAGTAATACAACCGACTTGTCCTTTGCTGCATAAAGGATTGGGCCACTTGCTGCATTTATTCCTACTGTCTTTTTTTTACTCGTACTTTGTTTACTTGCTTTATCAAAAACCCCTAAAAATCCGTTTGCTAAGTATTTGCAGAGAATTCCTCATCCACACCACTAGCCAGCACCTTCTGCTCCTCGTTGGGTTCGACACTCTTACTTATTGAAAATACTACAATACACCCCCTATACTTGTGGGTTATCAAGACTATTTTCTGGCGCCGTTGCCGGGGAGTGAAGCGCTATTGGAGAGTGGAACTTGTAAAGGAAACTTCTACTATGAGTATTGTTTATTTATATTAGTTGCTTTATTTTCATTATGGATAATTCGCTGAGTTTCTTATTTGGTAATGCTACTACCACTGCTAAGGTAGTAGATAAGCCACCACCTACTGAGAATGATGCTTTCAAAATACCTACAAGAATTATTGATCGTGTTATGGATAACTACTCTGTTGGGGATGGAACTGTCCATCTCGATGATCATTTACTCTTTATAGACGAATTATGCGGGTTGTTCAAGTGTGCAGGTATTACTACAGATCAAGTTAAGAAGAAGTTATTCTCATTATCGCTGAAAGGAAGAGCTAAGGAATGGTATAAGCTGCTAAAGAATGGTCAAGCTCTGGAATGGGAGGAAATAGTGCCTCTCTTTTATTCAAAGTTTTATCCTCCTAGTGAGATTCATAAAGATCGGAATCAAATATACAACTTTTGGCCTCTTGATGGAGAGAGTACAGATGAAGCTTGGGGGAGATTGAAGTTACTAATGCTCAAATGTCCCATTCATGAGCTCCCCAACAATATTATTATCAATAACTTCTATGCAAGGCTCCCTCTACATGACACAGATTTATTGGATGCTTCTTGTGTTGTATCATTCACTCGCATGGAAGAAGAAGCTAAATGGGATCTTCTGGACCGTATTCAAGACAATGCTGAAGCTTGGGAGAATGACAAAGGTAGAAAGTCAGGTATAAATTATGATTATGAATGCATTGAATCTTTTATGAGAACTGATGACTTTCAAAATATTAAAAATGCTTATGGTCTAGACTCTCAAGGTATTGCTTCTTATTTTAAGGCTTTTGCTTCCTATACTGAAGTGCCTAAAAAGAAGTAGAATAAGTATCATGAACCTTAGAAAGATGTTGCTAAGAGTGTTCGTGCAAGAAATACTGAAGTTTATACTACTAATCATTTCTTACCTAAACCTTACATTGAGAGAATCCCTTTCCCATGTAAGATAAAGGAACATTCTTTGGTAGCTAGTATGGTTGATGAAAGTATGAATGAAGCTGTTGAACCTGATAAACAATTGGTTGAAATGTGAAAGACTTTGTTACTAAATATGAAGAAGAGGGACACACTATCCTTTGTAAGGATACCTCTAATATTGTTTCACAAAGTAGTATTATGAGAGCTAGTATTCCTGTGTTTTCTGTTAGAATGAGCGATCATTGCTACGATGGTCCTTGTGATAGTTATATTGTTAAGTTTATGCATGATACTGATAGTTACTATGAGAGAGGGAAAAGTGTTCTTATGTATCTCAATAATAGCAAGTTTCCTCGTTTTATGCTGAAAGTTTTTATGTTGCACTTCTTTTGCCTTTTTATGCAAGTAGCCTCTGGTTTCAACAATTTGTTTGTTTACAAAATTCCCTTGCATAAGAAGTGGGTTAGACTTAAATGTGTGTATTTTTTCTTCTTAATGCTCCCTTTCACCTCAATTCATATTCTTATGTGAGCATCTCCAAAATTATCACGCCCATCTTAATGGCTTTAAAGAAAGAGCTTTTTGGGAGACAACCCAATTTGTTTTTGCTTTCAGTTTGTTTGTGTTTCTCTGAGTCTTGGAAGTTATTACTTTGGTAATAACCTCTCCTTATCCGTTTTGTTTGGTTTTTGTGTCAAGATCAATCTCTAATGAGAGAGAAGTAAGATTTGGGGAAGTTTCTGTCTCGAAACAGATTTTTGTGCTTCACCGTAAAAATCCGTGAGAGATCTCTCTATGTCGGATTGAGCTGTAATTTTTTGTGCTTCTGACCCAGGTTGTTATTTAACTTTCGTTAGTTTTGGACTTTTTGATTTGAGCAAAAGAAGAGTTTCGAAAAAATTGATCTTTACCTGCTGGTCTGTTTTGACAGATTTTGTCACTCTTGCATTTGCTTCTTTATTCGATTTCCTTTTTGAATTCTTTTTGGGTTTTCGGAAGGAGTTGATACAGTAGATTATGTTTTGATGGTTTTCAGTTGAAGTTGGACTCAAAAGGTTTTATCACTTCACTTATACAAATGTTGCTAATGAGAACTGTGTGAAGTTTTGTGTGAAAGAAATTTCCAGCAAGTGGAGATAATGGTGTAATAAGGAAGAGAAAGGTTTTATGACTTAAGTAATAAGAGTATGAAGATGAGATATTGATGTTATTCAAGTGATGACTCCAGAAGAATCTACTAGATACCAAATTTAGAGACCTGCAGAGTCTGTTTTCAAATAGGTAACAGTTCTGGTAAGGAAAGTTCCGCGAAAATACAATCCAACTATATTTTTGCAGTTTTCAGTCAATAAGGGAAGCTACGAAGCGAAAAAGGGACGGAAATGGAGCCAGGGTGGCTCACACCACCCTGTGGCGCAGGCTCACCCTTGGCCGTGCCACCAGGTGCTGAGTCCACCCCGGACTCCGCCTCCGACTCGTTTTCTTCCAGTACCTTCCTTTCGTCATGAAACTTCGTAATATATAACCCCCCGGATCCCCCGAGGTTCGTATATCGTGTTTTCGTCGTGTTTTCATTTCAATCTGTTTCTGACAGGTAGAGTCCCAAATTTGGATCTACAATGTCTTCCTCTGGACCAGCTAAGGAAGATTCTTTAGAGGATATCATCAACCCATACATGAGAGAGTTGGAGATTCATCCCAAGGAGTTGTTGGTAGAATATGGGGAACTACGGATAAAAGAGGTCCGATGCCCTAAAGGTGAAGGAAGTTTGGAGGACAGGATGGAAGCGCTGGAGCAAGAAGTCTTTGGGTACAAGAAGATGGCGGAGCGCGAAGTGGATATCATCCATAAGATTTGTTCTGAACTCATCGCCGAGCACCAAAAGGAGACTGCTGAACTCAAGGATGAAGTCCTCTCAATCCGCCAAACAACCAACGAACTGCAAGCACAGTTCTATGATGTTCAAAATTAAAACTATGAGTATGAGGTTAGGTTTAAACGCATAAGTGTTGCTGCAAGTTTCAGGATGCTGGAAACCACGATGTCCTTTGTTGATGGGAAGCCCTTACCCTAGAAGTCGGACGAAGATGAGAGGATACCACCACCACCGAAGGAGTAATTCGTCATTAGGTTTGGCATCCCCTTGGTTTGTTCCTAGCTTGGGGGAGTGCCGCGGTATCACATCACTATCTTCTATCTTTTTACCTTATTAGTAGAGTCATATCATGAATAGAGGAGTTATTATGTAGGATGGTTTGCATTATGGAAGTGTCCCCTCTTTTGTTAGATATGTATCCCTTGGTGTGAGTTTCCGTTATCGATTATTAATGAGAAGTTCTATCATTCACTCTTTTTCATAGCTTATATTAGTTTTACATTCGTGGTTATATGATTGATCTTGTTGTTAGTATTGGTATCACTTTGGGATCATTGAGTTAATTTAGTTGGTTTTGGCAAACCTAGCTCGGTCAGTAGCAACACTATTTTTGAGAGTTGAATGAAAAAGATAAAAGTACCTCTAAAAGAAAAATAATTTCATCGTCTTTCTTTCTTGATTTGCTCATGAGTCTAGTATTCTCTAGTTAAGATCTTTTGTGCTTACAAGGAAGATTTCATGTTTGTTTTATCACTTGTATGTTTGTTTGTTTCCTTCAGCTCTTATACTTGCTACCCAGCCTTGCTAGCCAAAAACCTGTACTGAGAGGGAATTCTTCTCGTGCATCCACTTCCTTTAAACCAAACTCATGCCATTTGAGTCCACCATATCTACCTAGTAGCATTATTGCTATTCCAAGTAAATTCTTGTTTTATCTAACTCCCAAATTAAACTTGTTATGAAAATTAGTGATTAAATCTCTCACGAACTTGATGACACACTTTACTTTCTTGCATTTAATAAACTTGAACCATTGGGTCCTTCTTTGTTGCGTATATGCTTGCGCTTTATCAGTTGAAGTTAGCAGAACCATGTATCATGGGAAACGCTTTCAAGACAGCCATGGTACTTTGTACCTAGTTGATATCATGTTCTTTTGCTTATGGATCCCGGCAGTGTGAAATAAAAGTGGAGCTTGTAAGACCATGGAGTTTATATGTGTGTTAGAGAAACGCCTGGGCTGCTAGCCTAAGCCATGCCTAATCATGGTGGAAACTTGCAACATAACTAGTGAGCATTCTATGAAGCATCCTCAATAAAAACCTATGCAAATAGCAAATAAAAAGATCGTTGAGATGCTCACTGTCTGCTTGCCTTGTCATTTTGATTATGGGATAGCTCCTCTGTCATGTGCAAGGGGTACCCCGTTGGCGGTTCTCAATGATACACATATATTTACAATGACAAGAGCTTACTGGTGACTAAAGTTGAGTAGCATGAGGTTCGGTACTCATAAGTAAGGGGCATGAGATTTCAACTTATAACTTGTCAAGCCATATCCTCTTAGTAGTGTCACTTTAACCTTAATCACCTAAAGATGCCTATGATAGGGGCAATGAGAGCTGAAAGCTAGTAAGTATCATAATTTTTGGAAGCTCTTTATGAGACTTGAAATCCCTGCTTCCCTCTATGAAGGGCCCTTCTTTTACTTTTTAGTTGAGTCAGTAAACCTATCCCTCTCTATCTCAACAAGTATTTTGAGTTGTTGTGTTTAATTCATTCATATGATGATTTATTCAATCATGTTTCTTATGTTCCTTGTTTTGCACATTACTCTTATCTTGGTGTTTACTACTTTGAAAGCTATCATTGAAAACCAGTTATTTGTGAACTCCAGCAAATTATCAACTATTCTTCGACCAAGAGCTAAGTTTTTCATTACCAATTATGATTTACTTTATGTATGTTTATTGTGTTTCCTTTACTTATTGCAAGTTAAGTTATATAATAGTGAGTTGTCTTCTATTATGATCTATGTATTGATGAATGTGATGCTTCTTGTCCGTATTATTTTATCGACTCTTTACTCCATAAACCTGAGGCCATGTTTATTGAGCTCAGTTTCGCTTGGGGACAAGCGAAGTCTAAGCTTGGGGGAGTTAATACATCCATTTTGCATCACTATTCTATGTCATAATTCGCTGTTATTCATTGATATATTTCATATTGAGAGGTGATACTTATGTTATTTCATCTGTTTTTGCATGGTTGATGACTTTTGGAGCATGGACCGCTGTAGTCAGGATTCTGATGGAAAAGGTGTTGTTTGGAGGCAAAATTCGCGAAGATCATAAAATCCGGGAAAGTATACGGAAAATCATATTTTTCCAGAAGACGAAGGAAGCCAGAAGGGGAGCTGGAGATGGGCCACAGGGGGCCCACACCACCCCCTGGTGTGGGCTAGTCTAGGCCGCACCACCAGGTGGTGTGGCCACCCTGGTCCACCCCTGGCACTCCCCTCTAGGGTATATTATCCTCCCAAAACCCTAAGACTCGGGGAGCGACCACAAAAAGATTCTGCCGCCTCTACGGGGTGGAAAACACCGAGAGGGAAAGATCTCTCCGGCAGACAGATTTCTGCCGAGGGAATTCCTTCCCGGAGAGGGGAGATCGTCGCCATCAACACCACCATCAAGCTGGACTTCATCGGGATCATCATCATCATCATCACCACCATCATCACCATCAGCACCCTCATCACCATCTCCATATTGTTGTAACAATTGCGTTGAATCTTGCATAGTTCATAGGGGAAACTTTCCCGATGTTGATTACTCTTTGTAGTTGATGCTATTGAGTGAACCATTGAATTACTGTTTATGTTCAGATTGTTATACATCATTATTCCATCTCTTATAATGATCCATATAATTTCTTGTGAGTAGTTCGTTTTGTTCCTGAGGACATGGGAGAAGTCATGTTGTTAGTAGTGGAGTTGTGTTGAGAAAGATTCAATATTTTGATATTTAAGTTGTGGTGTACTTCTTCTAGTGGTGTCATGTGAACGTCGACTACATGACACTTCACCTATATGGGCCTAGGGGAATGCATTGTGTATATGGCTACTAATCGTAGGGGTTGCCGGAGTGACAGAAACCCGAACTCCTGTTAGGAAACCATTGCACAAGGGATGTAAGGGTCTTAGAGTTTAAAGCTATGGATAGGTTTCTACCTTAATTACTTTCTTGTACTGACGGATGTTTGCAAGGGGTATAATCACAAGTATGTATTAGTCCTAGGAAGGTCGGTACATTAGCACAGGTTCACCCACACAACACTTAGCAAGCTAAAGAAGATTAATCAACTATATGAAGCGAAAGCACTTGACAATCTTCCCATGTGTCCTCGAGAACGTTTGGTCATCTTAAGTAATACAACCGGCTTGTCCTTTGCTGCATAAAGGATTGGGCCACTTGCTGCATTTATTCCTACTGTCTTTTATTTACTCGTACTTTGTTTACTTGCTTTATCAAAAAACCCTAAAAATCTGTTTGCTAAGTATTTGCAGAGAATTCCTGATCCATATCACTAGCCAGCACCTTCTGCTCCTCGTTGGGTTCGACACTCTTACTTATCGAAAATACTGCGATACACCCCCTATACTTGTGGGTCATCAATCACCACACCTAATTGAGTATGTATGGTCATCTAGATAAAGGTGGGTTGGAAAAGAACACATTCAATGACACTCCATGTGTCAAACCATGATCAGAAATCCCAAAAATACAGAGGAATGCAACTTCTCATGTAATAGAGCAGAATTGTAACATAAGTTGCATCAACACATCCACTTGAGTTTGTGTGGTCATGTGTACCAAGGTGGTTTGGAAAAGAACACATGCAATGACACTCTATGTGTCAGAAATACCAAAAACACGTATGAATACAACTGCCACATGTAATGGAGAACCAGTGTGACATAAATTGCATCACCACATCCATTGGAGTGTGTGTGGTCATGTGGATCAAGTGGATTGGAAAACAACACATGTAATGACGCACCATATGTCAAACCATGGTTAGAAAACCCAAAAACTAGAGGAAGGCAACTGATGTAATGGATCACCAGTGTGACATAAGTTGCATCACCACATCCACTTGAGTGTGTGTGGTCATGTGGATCAACGTGGTTTGGAAAAGAACACATGCAATGACACTCCGTGTGTCAAACAATTGTTAGAAAGCCCAAAAACACATAGGAATGCAACTGCCACATATAATTGAACATCAGTGTGACACAATTTGCATCACGACACCCACTTGAGTGCGTGTGGTCGTGTGGATCAAGGTTGTTTGTAAAATAACACATGCAATGACACTCCATGTGTCAAAATTGAAGGGTTCGCAACATAGAAAACAAAATTTTCCTACGATGAGAACTATATGGCAAGATCTATCTACTAGATACAAGCAACGGGTGGATATGCATCCATGGATAACTTACCCTCGAAGAGAACAAAGTTTTGTTATCGAGTAGGAACTCGTGGATGATGTAGTCGTACGCTTGCTGATCCCGAGATCGTGTGGAAGTCCTAGCGCCGCAAACCAGCAGCGCATCAACACTCGTATACACGTTCAGGCCACCAAACAACCTCCGCCTCCTCGCTCTAGCGATGCATCGCAATCAGCAACTCCTTCCAGACGAAATGCCACCAGGAACATGTATCTCGCTAATCCGAGACCACGGGGGAAAAATTCTAGAGGGGGAGAGAGATCCTTCACGAGGAGGTGTGAGGAAGAAGGGTGAGAGGGGTGGCCTTTTATAGGAGGAGGGGGTACCCCTCCCCATGGCCGGCGCTCCATGGGGGTGACCCCTCACCTCCCCCATTCATGTGGTGGTAACTCCCTCCACATTAAAATGCCCTTCACATTCTCTTTTAAAGTCTCCACTTTAAATGCATTAAATTTCTGCAAATTTAATGCTCTCTCATTTAATAAAACTCTTTTAATAATTTTATTCAGAATTTTGTTAATTACTTTAATTAACAAACATTCACATAAAACCCCCTGCAACATTTCAATATTACATGCAGAACCAATTTCAGCAATTTCACCCGAAACAGTTTCCGTGTCCATTGAAATAATTCCAGCCCTTTGCAATTCATTCATCTGAAACATATTTGCTCCAAATGGTGTTGGTGTCCCTTAAGTGTGTCACCCTATGGTTCATGAATAATGCATACATGATCGAGACCCCTCTCAGATCAATAATCAGAAGCGGTACCTGGAGATCCATACTGACTCCTACACATTCTACGATGACTTCTGTGATCGTGAGAACCTTTAACGCTAAGTAACTAAATCCCTTTGTCTCGTGATATATTACATGTCCAAGATTCAATCATCGGTATCTCCATACCTAGTTTGATCTTGTTACCGACATGTACTCTTTTCTCGTTCCCGTGATATAACATTCTAGTGATCTTATCACTTGCTTGCAAGCTAACCAATGTGATATCACCGACAGGGCCTAGAGTATATCTATTCATCATCGGGATGGACAAATCCAACTCTTATCCATAAGCCTCTACATAACACTTTCGTAGTATGGAACCCACCTTTATAATCAACCTTTCACGTGGTGACGTTTGATGTTATCAAGATACTCTTCCAGTGTTAGTGATTAACATGATCTCATGGTCTAAGGACTAGGATTACTTCGTTAGATGTTATAGAAATATATACACAATGACTTTGATCGTAATGCTATACTTTAAATGAATGTTCATCACATCATTCCACTAATGTCGTGACTTCGTTATTAACAACATCCAATGTCCATGATCAGGAAACCTTGATCATCTTGTTAATCAACGAGCTAGTTTAAAAGAGAGGCATAACTAGGAACTTTCCTTTTGTTTATTAAACACACATGTATTAACGTTTCCAAATTAATACAATTATAGCATGCAAAATAAACATATATCATATACTTGGAATATGTATAATAACAACTTTATTATTGCCTCTCGGGGCATATTCCCTTCAAAAACATGGTCAGAAAGCCCAAAAACACTTACGAATGCAACTGCCACATGTAATGAAGCACCATTGTGACATAAGTTGCATAAACACATCCACTTGAGTGTGTGTGGTCATGTGGATCAAGGTGGTTTGTAAAAGATACACGCAATGATACTCCATGTGTCAAACCATGGTCATGAAGCCCCAAAACACAGAGGAATGCAACTGCCACATGTAATGGATCACCGATGTGACATAAGTTGCATCACGACTCCATTTTACTGTGTGTTGTCATGTGGCTTAAGGTGATTTAGAAAACAACACATGCCATGACACTCCATGTGTAAAACCATGGTCAAGAAGCCCAAAAACATATAGGAATGCACCTGCCACATGTAATGGAGCACTAGTGTGACATAATTTGCATCACCACACCCACTTGAGTGTGTGTGGTCATGTGGATCAATGTGCTTTATAAAAAGAACACATGCAATGACACTCCATGTGTAAAACTATGGTCAGAAAGCCCCAAAACATAGAGGAATGCAATTGCCACATGTAATGGAGCACTAGTGTGACATAAGTTGCATCACCACATCCACTTGCGTGTGTGTGCTCATGTGGATCAAGGGGGTTTCGAAAAAACAAATGCAATGACACTCCATGTGTCAAACGATGGTCAAAAAGCCCCAAAACATGGAGGAATGCAACTGACACATGTAATGGAGCACCAGTGTGACATAAGTTGACTCACCAGACCCACTTGAGTGTTTGTGGTCATGCGGATCAAGGTGGTTTGGAAAATAACACATGCCATAATACTCCATGAGTCAAACCATGGTCATAAATCCGAAAAACATAGAGGACTACAACAGCCACATGTAATGGAGCACCAGTATGACATAAGTTAAATCACACATCCTTTGGAGTGTTTGTGGTCATGTGGATCTAGGTGATTTAGAAAAGTACATATGCAATGACACTCCATGTGTCAAACCATGGTCAGAATGCGCAAAAACACAGACGAATGCAACTACCATATGTAAAGGAGCACAAGTGTGACATAAGTTGCATAATCATATACACTTGAGTGTGTGTGGTCATTTGGATCAAGGTGGTTTGGAAAAGAACACATACAATGACACTCCATGTGAAAACCATGGTCCGAAAGACCAAAAACGTATATGAATGCAACTGTCACATGTAATGGAGCACTAGTGTGACATAAGTTGCATCACCACATCCACTTGAGTGTTTGTGGTCATGCGGATCAAGGTGGTTTGGAAAAGAACACATGCAATGGCACTCCATGTGTCAAACCATGGTTAGAAAGCCCCAAAACATAGAGGAATGCAACTGCCACATGTAATGGAGCCCAGGTGTGACATAAGTTGCATCACCACACCCACTTGAGTGTGTGTGGTCATGTGGATCAAGGTGGTTTAGAAAATATCACATGCAATGACACTCCATGTGTCAAACCAAGGTCAGAAATCCCAAAAACACATAGGAATGCAACTACCACATGTAATGGAGCACCAGCGTGACATAAGTTGCGTCACCACACCCACTTGAGTATGTGTAGTCATGTGGATCAAGGTGGTTTAGAAAATAACAAATGCCATAATACTCCATGAGTCAAACCATGGTCATAAATCCCCAAAACATAAAGGAATGCAACTACCACATGTATTTAGCACCAGTGTGACATAAGTTAAATCACCGCATCCTTTGGAGTGTGTGTGGTCATGTGGATCTAGGTGATTTAGAAAAGAACACATGCAATGACACTCCATGTGTCAAACCATGGTCAAAAAGCGTAAAAACACAGAGGAATGCAACTGCCACATGTAACGGAGCACCAGTGTGACATAAGTTGCATAATCATATCCACTTGAGTGTGTCTGGTCAGGTGGATTAAGTCATTTGGAAAAGAACACATACAATGACACTCCATGTGAAAACCATGGTCAGAAACCCCAAAATACATAGGAATGCAACTGCCACATGTAATGGACCACCAATGTGACATAAGTTGCATTAGCACACCTACTTGAGTTCGTGTTTTCATGTGGATCAAGGTGGTTTGGAAAATAACACATGCAATGATACTCCATGTGTCAAACCATGGTCGTAAAGACCAAAAACACAGAGGAATGCAACTACCACATGTAATGGAGCACCAGTGTGACATAATTTAAGTCACCACATCCATTGGAGTGTGTGTGGTCATGTGGATATAGGTGATTTAGAAAAGAACACATGAAATCACACTCCATGTGTCAAACTATGGTCAGAAAGCCTAAAGACACATAGGAATGCAACTATCACATGTAATGGAGCACCAGTGTGACATAAGTTGCATCACCACATCCACTTCAGTGTGTTAGGTCATGTGGATCAATGTGGTTTGGAAAAGAACACATGCAATGACACCCCATGTGTTAAACCATGGTCAGAAAGCCCCAAAACACAGAGGAATAACTACAAGAAAAGTTGCCTTTTATAACAGACGGTTTTCATGGTTGAAGGCCCTTTTTTGTGGTTAAAAATTCTTCTTCGATGGATGGTCTTCGTGGTAAAAGCCCCATCACAAATGAATCTACCACGAAAACTTGTTCTGTCGTAGATCTGTTCACCAGGCGCATTGACTATTGACTTTTTGTAAACAGCCATGTGGCAACCACCGTTAGCACCCAGTTACCATAGTTAACGGCCACCAAAACCATGGTATAAGCCAGCCCCAGCTAAGGCCTGCTAATTATTAAGCAGGCCGTCCCATTACGAGCCTAATAAGGGAACGCCCCGTTAATGCTTTGTTCTACACTATGTGAAATGGGCCCATTAGTGCAGCCAGCCGTGGCCCATGAACTTTCAGGCCCGACACTATTTCATCCTACAGAAGGCCCACCTTGGTCCAATATTGTGCGGCCCATTCCCCACCTGGGCCATGTCTATCGATTACTATTAAGGCCTGCGGTCAGCCCGTCACTTTTCTCACACCCATCATGGGCCCATTCTGTCCATCTGCCATTACTACCTTTTATTGTTCTATCCTTTCGCTGCTAAGTTTTTGGCCTGCTAAAGTTCTGGCATCCTATTGTTATGGCATTTTTACCATTCTAGCCTTGTTACTATTTCCGGCCTGTTACTATTCTGGCATCCTACTGTTTTCCTGTACCGGCCTTTACTATTCTGGCCTTTTACTGTTTTGTCCTTTCACTGTTATGGCCATTTACTGTTCTGGCCTTTTACTATTATGGCCTTTTGCGGTTTAATATTTGCGGTCAAATTCTACAGTATAATGGCTTCAGTGTAGGCCAGTCATTGTTGATTGGCAGCCCATCAAGGACTGGTAGAACCATTGTGGGCTTGCTATTGTTTAAGCCTATCTAACTTTGATCCATTGTCAGGACATAAAAGTGGATAAACAAAGAACATAAGAACTATAAAAAAACTTAACTAGAAAAATAGTAAATTATTACAGTCCTAAAAAATTTCTTGTCTCATAAAGCATCATCGGAGTACAATACTGCTAATAAACAATATAATCTCAATTTCAAAAATGTTCCTTTAAGGGAGCTCACACTACCTCACATGTAATGACAGGATTACCACGAGACTTGATGAGGATATTATTAAGTAGATTTTTTGTCAAAGCTTGCCTATTTTTCAACTCAGATATCTCCTTCCTTGCTATGGAGACAACTACATTTGTTCTGTTGGCTTCCTGTCCAACTACATCAAGTGCATCTTGGAGTGCAGCACCAAATTTTTTTTTTGTTGGAATGTATGGAGCAGTCGAGATCATGTACCTACGTGAGTAATACGCACTATCACTGCTACTCTGTCCAAAGAGATCTACACTTGAGGTAGTTATTTTCTGTTCTACCTTCATATTTATATTTGCAACATGAAACAAAAAGAAACGTCATATAAAATCATTACCAAGGAAAACAAAACCAACGAATTTCAAATCAGTCCTTTTGCTAAAAGGAAAAAGCAATTAGTAACATCAGGGCACCATACATCTCTTTCGTCTAGAATAACTGGAATAGTAGACTTCATAGAGGGATGAGATCATGTGCAACTATCACTTCTGCCCTGTGAGATGACTACTCTACTTGATAAAGGCTAAAACTAAGATAAAAGAAGTTATAACATCATACAAAGGAACAAAACTACCATGTTCATTCTCAAAGATTTTCAAAAGATTATTTGGTCTGTTATAGCAATGTAAGCCCTCAACACAAGGACCTCATGCAGACTGATCAAAGCAGAATGTGAGAATTATGCATGTAATGAATCTGGCAACTGAGAGCATAACTAGGCATGCACAGGATAATGGAAATCTAGCAAATATTGTCAAAAGCTCCTTAACCTGATAGACAAGCATTTACCAAAAAAACAAAATACGAATTTAAACAGTGTACCTGATATTAACTAGCATACTCAATATGCAGTTGGATTAGAAACTTAGGTAGGTGGTATTTTTGTAATCATCAGCAAACTATTATAGTGCCTCAGTCAAATTAGAAATAGACGTGTGCCTCTAATAGACTAGCCAAATCATTTCACAGAAACGGTCAAACAATCTATCAAATAGTTAGATTGTTTAAATATTTTGATTGTCTGCCCAAAGACAAAGTGTACTATCATGTACCTTGTATTAAAATAGCCATACGTGTGGCAGATACCAGAGTGAGATTTGAAGTGCGTTGTTGCTTATGATCCTTTTGTTTCTGTTATATTGGATTCCATTGCATGTCTGTACTTGTTATAATCACCCTAGTCCTCCGACAAAAAAAAACTCAACTAGAGTAAATGGCTTGATACCAGGGGACTTAAACCTTAAAAAAAGGGGGCGTCCTTACAGTAGCTCTATGTAGAGTCTTAGGCTTGCTGATCTGGTTACAAGTATGTTTGTCGATGATGTCCGCTGCATCAAGTAATTATACTAGTGGTCTCCATACTTAAGTGTTGGGCCTCGGCATAATGGTGCAGCAAATAGTAAACACAAAAAGGTTCCAGTCAGATACATGTTAGCATAAAGTGATACAAAAACAATAGGTACTTACGAGATTATAGGGACCATTCATTCTATGATTTCTAGTTTAAACTACACATGTTCATTGCATAACAACAACAAACTATTAGGAATCATCGGGTAAGTAGAAGCAAATAAAGCAGACATATTAGTGGAAGTAGTATACCGAATGTAAACATGTACTATACAGAGAAGAGAACATCAACAAGCAGGAAATAACAATTAGTGCCATAGCCTACGCCAAGCTAGAGAGAAATTATAACCACATCACATATGGGCACTTAATAAAGGAGATAATGGAAACAAATGTGTTAACCATTGGCTGACTCATATTTCGCCATGACATACAAAATTGCAATTCAATGTCTTACGGTTGAACTTGACTACAGAGAATTTATTTAGGAAGATACGGGTAACAAGTATAACACTTGTAAGTTAATACTACCTCTGTTCCACAATATAAGCCTTTTAGCAAGCTAAAACAACTTTCTAAAAAGGCTTATATCACTACAAGAAAAGTTTCCTTCCGCGACAGTCGTGGCCGATGGAAAACTTTTTTTCCGGTTTCGCAGCCCGACGGTCGTCGTAGAAGGCGCGTCTTCTGCGAAGAAATTCTCGGCTCGGCCGTGGCCGATGGAAAACTTTTTTTCCGGTTTTGCGGCCCTCTACTATGACGGATCTGCTAAAAACATGGAGGAAGCTCGGCTGGCGCGTGGTAGAAGCAAGATTTTTGTCTCCTCACGTGATGTTGACTCGCCGAAGTCTTTTGAGGCGTGTGGGTCCAGGACGTCAGTGTCTCTAGTAGACCATACTTTTCGGTCGTGCCTCCTTGATTTGAACTTGATAACATTGCGCGAGGCTTTTGTTGTTTAGTCAGGCTGCTAGGTCCCACATGTCAGCCTCTCATTAGAAGGATCATGTGTATGATGGATTTTTTTCCTTCGCTCGCGCTACCCTGTTCCGAAGTTGATAGGACTGCTCCATGCATCTACCGTTTAATCAACCTCCTAGGACCCACATGTCATCCTCTCATTAGAATAAATGTGTGTATGATGTAATTTTTTCTTCACTGGCGCTACCTGATATGTTGCTAACGTATCCATAATTAATGATGTTCCATCCTTGGTTTTATCTACTTTCTTATGTCTTGTTCCACCTTTGGAGTATTTTTTATACACTTTCCTGGACTAACCTATTAACAAGATGCCATAGTGCTAGTTGCCTATTTTCTGCTATTTTTGGTTCTAGGAAAGTCAGAAAATCAATATTCTCGGAATTGGACCGGACAAAAGGCAAAGTCGATATTTTACCGGAAGACTCACGGAGCCAGAAGACGAGACGGAGAGGGGCCACAGGGTGGCCACACCATATGGTGGTGCGGGCTAGCCCTGTCTGCGCCACCAGGTGTTGTGGGCCCCCTGGCTGCCCACCAACCTTGCCTCTTCACCTATAAGATGCCTCCCGATGCGAAAACCCTAAGTCGTCAAGCCTTCAGCCACGAAAAGTCCGCAGCATCGCCGCCACCGAAGGGGAGATTCGGGGGACAAAAAGTCTCTGTTCCCGCACCCTGCCGGGATGGGGAAGTGCCCCCGGAGTCATCTCCATCGATCTCCACCACCATCTCCATCACCGTTGTTGATTCCCATGATGAGGAGGGAGTAGTTCTCTCTCGAGGCTAAGGGTTCTACCAGTAGCTATGTGTTCATCTCTCTCTCTCTCTCTATGCATGATCTTATTGAGATCATGAGCTGTAATCTATAGATCTACCTTGCTACTCAAGTGCTTTAATAGATCTCTGCTCTCCCCATGTGTGTGAAGTTGACAGTGTGCACACCATGGTGGCACTTAGGCTAGAGATTACAAATACTTGTTATGAGTTATATTTGGAGTTGGATGTATTTATGAAATTGTGGTGTTTTTTGGAACCATCTAGTGCTCAAGGTGACAGTGTGGGGTTATCTAGATGGGAAAGGCTTACTTTGAGGTGTGATGTTATAGCCCTACCATGGATTAGAGTGTCCAACCGGAGAGTAGTTCAGAGTAGTATGATAAAGAGAAGATATTTATATGAGAGTGTTCAGTAGTGAAAATATGATCCCTAGGCCTTGTTTCTAAGCATTGAAACACCGTTTGCAACTAGATCTACTACATGTTTGCTTGCTGCCATCTTTATTTCCGTTGCCTTTAGTCTCTTCCACGCCATCAAAGTACTTTCTGGCACCGTTACCACTTATAATTATCCATACCACTTGTATTTCACTATCTCTTCACCAAGCTAGTGCACCTATACACCTGACAAGTGTATTGGGTGTGTTGGTGGACATAAGAGATTTCTTGTATCTTGATTGCAGGGATGCTTGAGAGGGATACCTTTCACCACTTCCTCCCTGAGTTCAATAAACTTTGGGTAATCCACTTAAGGGAAAACTTGCTGCTATTCTACAAACCTCTGCACTTGGAGGCCCAACAACTGTCTACAAGAATAGAAGTGCGTAGACATCAAGCTATTTTCTGGCGCTGTTGCCGGGGAGGTAAGGTAAAAAAGTTACTCACATCCTCCGGTGTGAGTTCTCGAAGTTATTTCCTTTAGATTCTGCAATTTTGTCTTTTTGTTTCATGTTTTCACTAGTTAGGCTTAATGGAAAATAACAAAAAAATTAGAGAGCTTTTTAGTATTTTTCCTAATGTAGAACATGAATTGTCTGAAAATAAAATTAAAAAAACCAAGGAGGTTTCTTTGCATGCTAATAGCAATGTTATTAGTATGAATCTTTTGAACACCTTTGTTACTAATGCTATGGAAACGTCTAAGCTTGGGGAAGTTAGTTTTTATGAAAATGATCTTTTTAGTTCCCCAGCTTTAAAGAAGAAAATTTGCTCTGATGATACTTTATCTCAAATATGTGGTAATTCTAATGATACTTGTGATATTTTAAATCCACATACTGAAAGCATCTCTTTTAAAATACCTATAAAAATTGTTGAATGTGTTATGAACAACTATTATTTGGGAGATGGAACTATCCATCCTGGTGATCATTTACTCTTTATACACGAATTATGCGGGTTGTTCAAGTGTGCAGGTATTTCAATGAACCAAGTGAAGAGGAAGCTATTCCCTTTTTCACTTAAGGGCAAAACAAGGGAGTGGTATGAGCTACTAGATGATCCTCATCATTTGGAGTGGAAGGAACTTAAATCTCTCTTTTACTCTAAATTTTATGCTCCTCATGAAGTTCATAAAGATAGGAATTACATTTATAATCTTCATCCACATGATGGATAAATTATTGCCCAATCATGGGGGAGATTGAAGTCACTAATGCTCAAATGTCCCATTCATGAGCTCCCCAGTAATATTGTTATTAATAATTTCTATGCAAGGATTTTGGGACATTGCAAGGACTATCTAGATACTTGTTTAGAGGGATCCTTCACAAGTAAGGATGTCAAAGCTAAGTGGGATCTTCTTGAAACAATTCAGAGCAATACCGAAGATTGGGATAACAAGAAAGGTAAAGAACCAATAAACTAAGAGTATGATTGCATTAAGTCTTTCGCTGAAACTGCTAATTTTCGAGAGCTTAGTGCTAAATATGGTCTTAATACTCAAATTCTTGTTGATTGTTTTAGATCCTTTGCTTCTCATATTAATGCTCCTAAAGAAAAATGGGACATGTATCATGAGCCTTTTAAAGACACTTGCATGGAAAATGA
Source organism: Avena sativa (assembly GCA_916181665.1). Classification (NCBI taxonomy): domain Eukaryota; kingdom Viridiplantae; phylum Streptophyta; class Magnoliopsida; order Poales; family Poaceae; genus Avena; species Avena sativa. Next base: position 192,312,070 of record OV702287.1, read on the forward strand.
AATTGTTATTAATGATAGCAATAAACATGCTCAAACCCCTGAAAGTACTATTTCTTATAAGCATGTTAATTTTTGTGGAATACATAGACCTTGTGATAATAATCAAATTGAAGAAGAATATTGTATCACCCACAGGAATGAAAAAACTAGAATGTGGTATAGGGCTTTAAATGATCTTGGTAACAAAGTTTCTTCCCTTTATCCTTTCATTTGTGAACTTTGCTTCGAAGTGGGTCATTCAATTTTCAATGCTCGGGCCATAATAATATCCCTTCTAATCCAATGAGTACTTCAAGTTTCTATTGTGATGACATGATCACTCCTAATCAGCATGATGAACTTACATTATTTTTAGGGCATGAAGAATTATCAAGAAAAACTTCTTTGGTAGATATGAGTGCTTTTCATATGAATAGCGTCCTGCATGGTTGTCATCTTTTTTATGTTGATAATTGTCACACAAATACTTACATACAAAATATTATATAAGATGAGATTTTACCAAAATATGATAGGACTAATATGTGTTTTGATCGTATTAATGAAAAGAAGGAATCCTACAAAGTTTCTTCTATTGTCTCTAACAATAAACCAGGGTATATGGAGAAGCTTCCTTTCAAGCCTCTCCCTCCTAAAGAGAAGAAGAAAAAGAAGAAGAGGAGGGGTAAAAGGAGAGAGGAAACAATATTTTCCCCTAAGCATGTTGCTCCTATTATAGTTTTTGATGAGTCTAAACTCGATGATGTTCCTATGCCTATTACCTATAGTAGTGATGATGATTGGGAAAAGCACACTACTTTTGATATTGAAAATCTCTTTGGCACCAATTCTTAAAATGATAATTTATGTACTATTAGTGCTATCCATGATCCTTCCAATGATGATACGTTTACAAATGAACACACTTTGGAAGATAATTGTTCTATTGCTTATGATGATACTATACCTCCAGTATATGATGATTGCAATGATGAATATGATATTTTCAGTCCACCTACTATTGAGGAGGAAATTAATTATGATTACAATATGCCTCCTATATTTGATGATTATGGTGATGAGAATAATAATGATAGCTATTTTGTTGAATTTGCTCCCACTACAATTAATAAGAATGACTATGTTTATGTGGGGAGTATTAATTCTTTTATGCATGTGGCTCATGATAAGAATGTTTAATGTGATAATTATATTGTTAATTTCATTCATGATTCTACCGAAAGTTATTATGAGAGAGGGAAACATGGTTTTATGCACCTCAATAATATTAAGTTTCCCCTCTTTATGTTGAAATTTTTGAAGTTGCACTTGTTTTGCTTTCCTATGTTTATTGCTTTGTGCTTTCATCACTTGTTTCTTTACAAGATTATTTTGCATAGGAAGTGGGTTAGACTTAAATGTGCTTTGAATTTGCTTGTTGATGCTCTCTTTTACTTCAATTCATATTTCTTATGTGAGCATCTTCTCAAACTATCATGCCTAACTTAAAGGCGTTAAAGAAAAGTACATATTGTGAGATAACCCAAAAGTTTTAGATGAGTCTTGGAAGTTATTACTTCAGTAATAACCGCTCCTTATCCTTTTTATTTGCTTTTTGTGCCAAGAGTAAGCTCTAATGAGAGAGAAGTAATGATTGGAAAAGTTGCTGTCCCGAAACAGATTTCTGTGCTTCACCGTAAAAATTCGTGTAAACTCTCTGTATGTCCTTTTGAGGTGTGAATTTTTGTGCTTCTTCCCAGGTTGTTATCTAACTTTTGTTAGTTCAACACTTTTTGATTTGAGCAACATAAGGTCTTCGAAAAAATTCGTCTTTACCTGCTAGTCTGTTTTGACAGATTTCTGCCATTATTTGTATTTGCTTCTTGTTGGTTCCTTTTTTAGTTCTTTTGGGGAATTGAGCTTTTTGAGGGAAGTGCTACAGTAGCTTGTGTTATAATGGAATTTTTATTGGTGTTGGAACTGAACCTAAAGACTTATTATCTTGAGTGCACTAATGTTGCTAATAAAGATTGTGTGAAGTTTTGTATGAAGGAAAATTTTCAGGTGTATGGAAGGAATGAGTAATGAGATGAAGAATTGACTAAATCTCAAGATTGGGGATGCCACGCTTCTCACCCCAAGAAATATACTAGAAGTACAAGCGTCAAATCTTGGGGATGCCCAAGGCATCCCTTTCTTCATCAATAAAAATCCCAGGTTTCTTCCAAACACTTCATTTTTATTGTTTCATGCACAGTTGTGTTGTTCTTGGAGCGTCTTCTTTTTCGTTTTCGTTTTGGTTTTTTGTTTGCTTGGTTTTCATAGTTTGCTGAATAAATTGGTTGGACCCACTCTTTTCATACATTGGTTTTCAAATAGTTTAGTTTGGATTGGAAAAGAGTAGGAAAGTTCATGCTTAAGTGGTAAAGAGAGCTTGTTTTTGACTATGGCATATGCTTTGTCATGCCATGCTTGATATTGTTTTGGCTTTATGCTTAATATTCTTTGTTGTAGCATGACTTGTTATAAACAATTGAGATTTCTTAATGTGGCTTGGAAGAATCATGTGTTGTTTTAGCATATTAAAGCATAGTATTGTGGTATTCTCCTTTGATGCTTTATTTGGGTTGACTTGGCGCATACTCACACCATGTTATGACTATCCCAAGTCACCATAGCCTTGATGATCCTCTAGTTTTCAACTTGTAGTATCACTTTATGCTTTGATTAATGATGTTTTGTCGCTCTGCATGATTATGGCCATTATTGCCGTCTTAGTTGGTCGCTCCCAGTCTTTTGCTAGCCTCCGTAACCAAGTATGAGTTCCACTCATGCATCCAACTCCTAAAACCAAGTTATTCCAAAGAGTCCACCATACCTACCTATTAGCATATGCTATTCCAAGTATATTCATGTTTTTGTCTACCTTCCGAATTAAACTTGTTATGAGAAAACTAGTGATTAAAGCTCTCACGAACTTGATGGCACACTTTACTTTCTTGCACTTAATAAACTTGAACCATTGCGTCCATCTTTGTTGCGTATATGCTTGCGCTTTATAAGTTGAAGTTAGCAGAACCATGTATCATTGGGAACGCTTTCAACATTGCACCTGTACTTTGTACCCCGTTGATATCATGTTCTTTTGCTTATGGATCCCGATGGTGTGAAATAAAAGGGGAACTTGTAATATCACGGAGTTTATATTTGTGTTAGAGAAACGCCTGGGCTGCTAGCCTAATCTATGCCTAATCATGGTGGAAACTTGCAGCATAACCATAATTGTGGGTCCCCCGGATTAATCCTCCAAGAATCCCTGTTATGCATACAACCACAATCCCTTGATCAGTTACTCATGGCACATAACAGACAAGTATCAAAGTAAACATCCAATACATAACGAATACATGTCATACATTAGTTGCCATTATGGTTACATCGATCAACATTAGTGGAACTTCATTAAGCATAGAGCCCGAGCCATGCCTTAACCTACAGGCAACTGACTGGGAGAACATCCTAGCTTGCTTAGCCGTCAACTTCATCCTCTTCTTGATATCTAACCAAGTTAATAGCCAGCGACAATGCCAGTGAGTACTTTGAATGTACTCGCGAACCACCTTAAGATAACAATAATAACAAGAGGGTATGCATTATGGCTGTGGTAGTAGGAGGGCTCCAATAGAGGTTCTTTTCTCAAATAGTTTTTCTTGTAGATATAGCATCTACATATCTTTGTTGAAAACCTTTGTAAACCATTTTGGAAACCTTTTGAAAAATTTTGTAAACACTAGGATTGGGGGTACCCATTTGTTCCTGTCTTCAGGTCGTCCCACGACCAAACTCCTTTCTCCTCCTTCCGACCATCCCATGGTAAAAACCTTTCTCCTTTACGACCATCCCATGGTCAAAACATTTCCAAGCCATTTCTTTTCCGAAATCCTTTCTGAAAACAAAACCAACACCGCTCTACAAAATTTTGTCCAACCCGTCCATGACTGCGGACACGGCTATTCGAATAGATTTACACTCTGCAGAGGTTGTACACTTTCCCCACATCATCCGGGTACACTACCCTGATCTACACCGATCGTGGGTCGAGTAACCGATCAAGACTCTCCGGATGCCCACTCCAATATAACTTCATACCCTATGAGTGTTACTCCCCTCAAAACCGGGACGTCGTGTACCGAGGACCAACCAGAGCGCATTTTACACTTTACACAGTGGGCGCTTTCAATGAGGGGTTCATAGTAACGCCTGGCTGCCCGCAGACAGTTCGATCCTTCTCCAGGTCGATGTCCCACATGGACCCTTAAGGGAGAAGGCCCAGCCTCTAGGGATCGCGATCCCCTGTAGTTGTGAGGCAGCTTATCCCAGAATAGACAAACATCAAATCCAGCCATGTCCCATACCAGAGTAATGTGGTTGCACAGGTTAAGTTTTAATAGCTAAACTGCAAAGAACCGGGTGCGTTTTCATAAACCTTTTTCCTCCAGCTATCCATCAGCATTTTGTAAAACAAAACCTTTTTCTTTCTCAACATCTCTTGGGAGGTCCTACCTCACCAAGGTTTTATCATAAAACATTTGGTAAAACTTTTCCGAGGTCTTCCCATCCTAAAGCTTTGCTTCGGATAAAACAGGGTCTCCAAAGGGCTACGGTGTTATACACCATCTATTCTACTAGGGGCCAGTAGGTGTCATCAAGGGGGTTGTGCGTAATAGTACAAGAGTGTAATAGTTCGTAAGAGCCAAACCACTACCATATATACATCAACATATAGTAAAACAGTGTAGTTTACATAAACAGAAGATAAAACATGCATAAGTAAAACAGTAGGACAAGGCTTATGAGCAAGAAGGTGACTTGCCTGATGATCAGCAATATGGCAATATGTCCCTGGACTTCTTCTTTAGATAACCAAGAATACCAATACCAATAATAATAAGATCTCTTCTTCTCGGCGTCAATACAAGCGCAACTATCATCGTCATCGAGTATACATGCAAACAAGCAAGACCACAATCAAAACAAGGCATACAAGTGGACATTCACATAGCAATAAAGTGGACAATACAAGTATAATATTCAGTAGGTTTTGAGTGGTTGGGTTTAGAACAATTGCAAAAACCCTATTTGGAGTGGTGGGATTTCTTTTATTCGGGAAATGGTCAAAACCACTAATGAAGGGGTTTGGGACCAAGGCCTGGGTAAGTATGGTATCAATGTGCAACCAGAAAACCATCAGGTAGGTTTTGACAAGACAAGACCAACAAAAGTGGTTTCATGATTTTATCACTTTTCTTTAATTTCTTATAAATTTTCTAGTGATAAAGGCTCTAGTTTTAGGAAATAATTCACCAGAAATCTTCTATATGTCAGAAATTATTTCCTTGTGTTGTTAGGTAGGGATTGATGTACTTGTTCACTGAGAGATGGAATCATGTCAAAATAATTACCAGAATGCCCTTAGGAAATTCCCAAAGGCAGTTTTGGAGCTGTTTTGTCTTTTTCACCAAATTAAATCTACAATTGCTTTTGATAGGAATCCAATGCCAAATGGTAGGTATTTTGAATACCTTTCTGTAGGAATTGGATTCACTCTTTTTGGAGTTGTCAAACTCCTTTAGTGGTTTTTCTATTGACATAACACTATATAGAGATAATTAATTCACCAAAATTGAACAGAGCCTCAAGAAATTAGATCTTCTGGATTTTGGTAGACCTTACTGTACCACATCACACAGAGTTGGAATTATGTCAATACCATTTTATAATTAATCTTGTCATTTTTATATCTTCTGGTCTATAATTCCACTTAGCTGGAAACAAAGGCTATTAGATAAGTATATCAACTACCTTTCATAGGCACTTTGAATCATACCATTTGGGTATGTACAACTCACTGTGGAAATTATTTAGTAAAAAGATACAGTTTAGTGGATTTAATGTCAGTAAATAATGATATTTATATTTGTAAAAGTACCAGTTCTGAATGTTGCACAAGACACTATGGTACTTGGTAAAAATTAGATCTGGACAAAAAGTAGTACTTTCCATTTTTATTTGTATTTAAACCAACAGGTAACTTGCAGATCTGGACTTAACTCAAAAAATAAAAGGAAAAAGGGGCAAGTGGAGACTGGGCCAGGAATCCGAAGTAACTAGGCCGCAGGGGAGGATGCAGTCCACCCCGGTGTCACTTTGTGTGGCGGGAGGATCCGATTTGAGCTGCTGACGGGCAGGGCCCGCTTGTCAGCCACTAGGGGAGGGCAAAGAGGTATTTGTGGATTTCAGTTGTTCGATTAAAACAAGATGGACGGCCTGAGACCATCGTCTCCATGCGAGCTAGCGCGGCGGTACTGAAACCCTAGGCACAGCGCCGGCGGGTGCAGGGGCTCACCTGGGATGCTCCTCAGGCGACAGGGAACATAGGAGGTGAATCGGTGCTCGACACCGACCCCGGCGAAGGGCGGGAAAGGGGGTATCAGTGCAGATCTCGCACAGCGAGGGTGACGGAGACGGAGCACACTCGGGTGCTCTCCGGAGGTAGCCCCAGGGTGGTCCTAGGCATAAAATAGAGCGGGGGTGAGATAGATGGAGGTGGGGATATTGACATGCATGCACAGAGAGGAGGGTAGAAGGTAGGAGAGGGAGGGGAACTTTCCTGCAACCCGGCAAAACATCGGCTATTTTCTTCATCTTCCGAGTAGCGGAGGGGGAGGGAGCCTTTGGTCCTTTTGGGTGGGGAGTACTGAGGTATGGGAGTGTTCTGGCAGTAGTGGAGGGGTTCGGGGTGGTTGGAAACGAGCACGAGCTCGGGAGCTCGAGAATGGCTGAAGGGAGGTTTCCGTTCCTCTCTAGAGCAATGGAGGATGAGGAAGGGGGCAGGAGCGAGTGGGGTGGTGCTCTGGGTTCCAGGGGAGGAAATGAAGGAGCAGGGGCAGGGGTGAGAGCCTCTGGCCTCTTTAACCCGGGTTGGAGTGGCTCATGGTGGGCTAGGACCATGGAAGGCTTGGAGGGATGGAGGTGGCCATCCATTGGTCAGCAGGGGTGGTGGAGAGGTGAGGTGGTGCTAGGGACACGACCAGAGGGAGATGTGAGGCGTGTTGCCGCTGCTGTTGCTTTTCAGGCCAAGATTTAAATTCCCTAGGCCTAGTCTCTCTCTCTCTCACTTCCAAAAGCAAGGGACAAGTGAGAGGTGAGTGCTATAGTAGCATTGCTGCAGTAGGGAGTCGACCAGAGATGAAGTAGTGGTGCTCCGGAGAAATGCTGGACATGATTTTGATGAGTTGGGATGAGTTCGAGCTCATGGTTTTGAATATCTCCATTTTTGGCCATTTTGATGATCAGGAAGAACCTCATGATTTTTGATCTTGGAAAGTAGGTGTATATGGTCCAGGTACATCTCTATGAAGTATTTGGGAATTATTGGCTGAAGTTTGGTCCACTATATTACATATCCAAATATTGCAGAAATGGTTTTTAGGATTTAATTTGATATTTTTGAATTGGACAAGTGGAGTTTTTGATGTGAGATGGTCCCAAATGTGAATACACACTTAGGGGAATTTTCCCAAGATTTATTGTGGCTTAAAAGTATTTAAAACAATTATTTATCCTTTCTGCCATTTAAGACAATAGGCAAAAAGAAATAATAAAAATCTTCAAAAATATTTATTTTTGACGTTGGAAGTTAGGGTATGATATATGGATCTCAATTGATCCATAAGTTGGGGAAGTGCTTTGGCAAAAACCAAACTTTCCCTTGGGAAAGGAGTTTTGGAGATTTTGTCTATTAAAGAGATTAATTAGATTTGGAGCCATAATAATTATAGATAACATTTGATAAATCTTGATGATCAATTTAGATGATGTAGACAAGGTGTAGCAAGCATTTGCAACCTTGGGATTTGAGAATGAAAGGTGATTTTGGTGAAAAACTAGAGATTAAGGATCTAGGGTAAGATTGTTTTCATGCCACCAAACCCTTGTTGGATCTTGGAGCTCAGATCTCCCCTTGGGGCATGGGATAGATGGATGGATAGAACAAGTGATGTAGATTGCAATGGTGTAGAGGGTTGAGCTTGATGCTGCTTCAGCTTACCAAGACAGGCTTTCAAACTTTGAATAAAATAAGCCTGTCAAGGCAGATTATCAACTAGCCTCCAAAACCTTGTGGGTTTAAGAAGCACAAAGATCCACTTGGAACAAGTGAAGTATATATTGATAGACCTATATGAGTAGAACACAACCATGCAAATATTTGGTCCATAGAATGTTGGATGGTGGTGTGAGCTTCTATCAAAGTAGGCATGTTGACTAGATTTGGAGGAATAGTTATTTTCTTGCCTGCAAAACCATCAAGAACAAGTGTGTTGGAGGATGATCTAACCTAGGGAAAGAGTGGGCCTTGGTATTCCTTAGGATGGTTAACAAGATGGTTTAAATGCATTTCGAAAAATGCACCAGGGTTGAGAAAGGGAGACATTCAAAAAGGTGATATTGAAACGGTTTCAATAGACTTAGTCAAATTTGGCAGTTTTGAGGATTTTGACTAGAGTATGAGAGGGGATGTTTTTGATGGGTTGCAAGGTACCAAGTCATCATCAAGTGGATGATGTTGAATTGAGGATTGGGTAGAATAGATCCATGCTTGATATTGGTCTTCATTGACCTGGAACTTCTAGAATAGATCAGTTCAGAATTGATCTGGTTAAGGGTTTTAGATGATCACCTAGTGGCTAGGGATCAGATCCATCTTGTATTCTTGCTGAGGGTTTGGGGATTTTAAAGTTTCTTGATCCTAGCGGATGAGCTCCCAGAGTAGCTCATACTATCTCCTAAGTAGACAAAACAAGCAGCAGATCAAGGCAATTCATGAGACAGTAGTTCAAGGCAACTCATCTTACAAACAAAGCAAACCTACTACTGGGGTTACCATCAAGCCTAGCTTGAGGTAAGGTGTATATCTTCTAATACACAATCATAAGCATAAACATATTCAAACAACAAGCAAACACTTCATCACTAAACGAGAAAAAGTTTTTGTTCCCCCTGATTTGCATTCTAGACAGCTAATCAGGGTTACTGAAATTGGGATGTTACAGACCTTTCCCCCTTAAAAGAATCTCGTCCCAAGATTCAGGAGATTAGGGGTAGGGAATTTTGAGTCAAGGTTAGCGCTACTGGTTTCAAGAGTGTTATCTTACGGTGCCCGTCCTTGGAAGTGGTTACTACATCGATGAAGTTGAGCAAAGTCTAGTTCTGGTTGCGAGGGATGACCTTCTTTTCCTTTTGAAATCTATATCTCGAGAGCTTAGACTGGGCAGACTATCTCGATTCTGAACTTCATGGAGTACTCGTTGGCGGATAAAATCTACAGCCGGGAGTACCTCTCTCTAAGGATTCACAACTCTTCCTTAAGGTCGTAGCGTATCCTATTTAAAGATTTTTGGGTTGGGACTCCTGAGTTTGCTTCGGCGAAGGGTTACCCTATTTTTGTGGGAAAGAAGCAGTCTTTCCCCCTTAGGATTAAACTGGGGTAGATCGGAGAGTTGACATAGTCCTTCCTTCTTGGAGTCGTAGATTGATGTTTTGGAGACTGTCGTCACTCTTTCTTCTAGATTTGGAATCTTCTGATGACGTCCACGAAGGTAGGTCCTACGGGGCTTATATACTACGATTATTTGTACTTAGTCTATTGGAGCCATTGGAGTCTCACGTCCTCTAAGCGATTGGAACTGAGCGGTTAGTGATCATGTGGTCCTTCGGATAGGTTTTCAGCTGACGTAGCGAAGGGATTTCGTAGAATCTTTAGTTCGTTTCTCCTCTGATGAACCGCGAGTTGCTACTTGGTGAAAAGACGTCGAATCTGGGGATCTTTTCGGAAGTATCTTCCGGTAGTCAGTCTTCTGGAGATTTGAGTGGAAAGATTTAGTCTTTCCACCTTAGATCTTCACTAAGGTTCATCGAGAAGGGTTTGGATCTTCCGTCTTGGAAGCCTGACTTGCTGTTAGAAGAAGGATATATCTTACCTGAATCTTGAGCTGAGGTCTTCGAGTGACGCCCTATTCTATAAACCTTGGCGAGGGTGGTTCCTAACGAAGCCTTATGGAGTTAGCTCAGGGCAAGGTAGCGGTTTATGACTCTCCTGGCTAGTCTTTAGTCAGGGTTGATGCAGTAAGCATCGGAGAAGAGGTCTTCACTTGAATATCTTGCGTTGCTTGAGGGCGGAGGGTACTCGTTGTCTTCGTGCATCCTCGTCTTCGAGTTTTTGGATTATTTTGACCTTCTAGTGAGGAACTTCCCGTTGGGTTGGGTAGGGTCGACTAGAATAGTTAGTCTCCTGAGGTGGTTAGAAGGTCTAATATACCGGAGGTCAGCATAGTTAGGTCTTCACTTCTTGTCTTGGTTGACTTATTGGGTGGTTTCTTGTGGATATTGAGGATCCTTCGGTGATTGACTTCCGGCTTCAACGGGATTCTTGCTATAGTAGACTAAGGAACAAGGGAGTGTGGTGCTATTGATGAGTCTTGCAAGGTGAGTTTGACGAAGTATGTCATCCTGCTGAGGTGAAATCTTCGAGTTGATTCTGACTTGACAATGTCGAACTCCTGGTTCTTGCGATGCTTTTCCTCTCATATACTCTCGAGGTTAGTCGGGGTCTCATTACCGACAGCTAACACAGGGGTTTCCTGAGTTACTAGGTGGATTATCGCTCCTCGAGTCACATTCTTAAGGAGGTCAAAGCAAACCAGATCATACAAGCAAGGCGAACAGAGCGAGGGAATCGCAATGTCCTCAGCAAACAACACACATCAAGTGACACAGGATACACTTAGGCAAGCAAACACGGTCAACGCTAGGGACCAAGGAGTTAACTACTCGCGATGTAGGGGAATCCTATTCTTAGCACTATTCACCCTAGATATCGTCTTTCTTCAGGTCGGAGTCACTATCTTGCAGATGAAGCCTTCGTCATATGTTGGATGCTTCTTTATAGTGCAACACCCGATGTCTTCTGACTTTGAGGATTCCGCTGGTAGAGCGATATTGTAGTCTCCTTGTGTTTGCTGGTAGTTGCTTCTCTTCCTCCTGTTCTAATTGTCTTCACCGGGTTCTAGATCCTAGTTATTTAAAATCTGTAGGTTTGAAGTTGGACGAGAGTTGGATTAAACCATTTTCAAAAGAATTTACTTAGAGTAAGAGAAGAAGTAGAACTTTTTGAAACTCATTGAGACACTAGTTTTCGAAAGCCGGCGTTTTCAAAATAAGGTTCCTGTCTAACGACCATGCTAACTAAGGTTCTCCTACAGTCAGGATGGCTCTGATACCAAGTTTGTGGGTCCCCCGGATTAATCCTCCGAGAATCCCTGTTATGCATATAACCACGATCCCATGATCAGTTAGTCGTGTCACATAGCAGACAAGTATCAAAGTAAACATCCAATACATAACGAATACATGTCATGCCTTAGTTGCCATTATGGCTACATCGATCAACGTCAGCGGAACTTCATTAAGCGTAGAGCCTGAGCCATGCCTTAACCTATAGGCAACTGACTGGGAGAACATCCTAGCTTGCTTAGCTGTCAACTTCATCCTCTTCTTGATATCTGACCAAGTTAATAGCCAGGGACAATGCCAGTGAGTACCTTGAATGTACTCGCAAACGACCTTAAGATAACAATAATAACAAGAGGATATGCATTATGGCTGTGGTAGTAGGAGGGCTCCAAGAGAGGTTCTTTTCTCAAATAGTTTCTCTTGTAGATATAGCATCTACATATATTTGTTGAAAACCTTTGTAAACCATTTTGGAAACCTTTTGAAAAGTTTTGTAAACACTAGGATTGGGGGTACCCATTTGTTCCCGTCTTCAGGTCGTCCCACGACCAAACTCCTTTCTCCTACTTCCGACCATCCCATGGTCAAAACCTTTCTCCTTTACGACCATCCCATGGTCAAAACATTTCCAAGCCATTTATTTTCCGAAATCCTTTCTGAAAACAAAACCAACACCGCCCTACAGAAGTTTGTCCAACCCGTCTATGACCGCGGACACAGCTATTCGAATAGATTTACACTCTGCAGAGGTTGTACACTTTACCCACATCATCCGGGTACACTACCCTGATCTACACCGATCGTGGGTCGAGTAACCGATCAAGACTCACCGGATGCCCACTCCAATATAAGTGCCTACCCTATCGGTGTTACTCCCCTCAAAACTGGGATGTCGGGTACCGAGGACCAACCGGAGCGCATTTTACACTTTACACAGTGGGTGCTTTCATTGAGGGGCTCATAGTAACACCTGGCTGCCCGCACACAGTTCGTTCCTTCTCAAGGTCGATGTCCCACATGGACCTTTAAAGGAGTAGGCCCAGCCTCCGGGGACCGCGATCCCCTGTAGTAGTTGCGAGGCAGCTTATACCAGAATAGACAAACATCAAATCCAGCCCTGTCCCATACTAGAGTAATGTGGTTGCACAGGTTAAGTTGTTATAGCTAAACTGTAAAGAACCGGGTGCGTTTTCGTAAACCTTTTTCCTCCAGCTTTCCTTCAGCATTTTGTAAAACAAAACCTTTTTCTTTCTCAACATCTCTTGGGAGGAACCACCTCACCAAGGTTTTATCATAAAACATTTGGTAAAACTTTTCCGGTGTCTTCCCATCCTATAGCTTTGCTTCGACTAAACAGGGTCTCCAAAGGGCTATGGTGTTATACACCATCTATTCTACTAGGGGCCAGTAGGTGTCATCAAGGGGGTTGTGCGTAATAGTACAAGAGTGTAATAGTTCGTAAGAGCCAAACCACTACCATATATACATCAACATATAGTAAAACAGTGTAGTTTACATAAACAGAAGATAAAACATGCATAAGTAAAACAGTAGGACAAGGCTTATGAGCAAGAAGGTGACTTGCCTGATGATCAGCAATATGGCAATATGTCCCTGGACTTCTTCTTTAGATAACCAAGAATACCAATACCAATAATAATAAGATCTCTTCTTCTCGGCGTCAATACAAGCGCAACTATCATCGTCATCGAGTATACATGCAAACAAGCAAGACCACAATCAAAACAAGGCATAAAAGTGGACATTCACACAGCAAGAAAGTGGACAATACAAGTATAATATTCAGTAGGTTTTGAGTGGATGGGTTTAGAACAATTGCAAAAACCCTATTTGGAGTGGTGGGATTTCCTTTATTCGGGAAATGGTCAAAACCACTAATGAAGGGGTTTGGGACCAAGGCCTGGGTAAGTATGGTATCAATGTGCAACCAGAAAACCATCAGGTAGGTTTTGACAAGACAAGACTAACAAAAGTGGTTTCATGATTTTATCACTTTTCTTTAATTTCTTATGAATTTTCTAGTGATAAAGGCTCTAGTTTTAGGAAATAATTCACCAGAAATGTTCTGTATGTCCAAAAATTATTTCCTTGGGTGGTTATGTAGGTATTGATGTACATATTCACCGAGAGTTGGAATCATGTCAAAATAATTACCAGAATGCCCTCAGGAAATTCCCAAAGGCAGTTCTGGAGCTGTTTTGTCCTTTTCACCAAATTAAGTCTATAGTAGCTTTTGATAGGAAACAAATGGCAAATGGTAGGTATTTTGAATACCTTTCTGCAGGAATTGGATTCACTCTTTTTGGAGTTGTCAAACTCATTTAGTGGTTTTTCTATTGACATAATACTATACAGAGATAATTAATTCACCAAAATTGAACAGAGCCTCAATAAAATTAGATATTTTGTATTTTGGTATACCTTAGTGTACCACATCACACAGAGTTGGAATTAGGTCAATACCTTTCATATATTGTCCTAGAGAATTTTCTAAAGACAGAACATAATTAATCTTGTCATTTTTATATCTTCAGATCTATAATTCCACTTAGCTGGAGACAAGGGCTATTAGATAGGTATATCAACTACCTTTCATAGGCAATTTGAATCATACCATTTGGATATGTACAACTCACTGTGGAAATTATTTAGTGAAAAAGATACAATTTAGTGGATTTAATGTCAGTAAATAATGATATTTATATTTGTAAAAGTACCAGTTCTGACTGTTGCACAAGACACTATGGTACTTGGTAAAAATTAGATTTGGACAAAAAGTAGTACTTTCCATTTTTATTTGTATTTAAACCAACAGGTAACTTGCAGATCTGGATTTAACTCAAAAAATAAAAGGAAAAACGGGGCAGGTGGAGACTGGGCCAGGAATCCGAAGTAACTGGGCCGCAAGGGAGGATTCGGCCCACCCAGGCGTCACTGCGCTTGGTGGGAGGATCCGGTTTGAGCTGCCGATGGGCAGGGCCTGCTCGTCAGCCACTAGGGGAAGGTGAAGAGGTATTTGCAAATTTCAGTCGTTCGATTAAAACAAGATGGACGGCCTCAGGGCGTCATCTCCATGCGAGCTGGCGCGGCGCTGAACCCCTAGGCACAGCGCCGGCGTGTGCAGGGGCTCACCTGGGGTGCTCCTCAGGCGACAGGGAACGGAGGAGGTGGATCAGTGCTTGACACCGACCCCGGGGAGAGGCGGGAAAGGGGGTATCGGTGTAGATCTCGCACGGCGAGGGTGACGGAGACGGAGCATGCTCGGGTGCTCTCCGGAGGTAGCCCCAGGGTGGTCCTAGGCATAAAATAGAGCGGGAGTGAGATAGATAGAGGTGGGGATATTAACATGCATGCATAGAGAGGAGGTTAGAAGGTAGGAGAGGGAGGGGAACTTGCCTGCAACCCGGCAACACATCGGCTAGTTTCTTCATCTTACGAGAAGCGGAGCGTAAGGGAGCCTTTGGTCCTTTGGGGGAGGGGAGTACTGAGGTATGGGGTGTTCTGGCAGCAGTGGAGGGTTCAGGGTGGTTGGAAACGAGCATGAGCTCGGGAGCTCGAGAAGGGCCTAAGGGAGGTTTCCCTTCCTCTCTAGAGCAATGGAGGAGGAGGGAGGGGGCAGGAGTGAGTGGGGTGGTGCGCTGGGTGCCAGGGGGAAATGAAGGAGCAGGGGCAGGGGTGAGAGCCTCTGGCCTCTTTAACCTGGGTTAGAGTGGCTCATGGTGGGCTAGAACCATGGAAGGCTTGGGGGGATGGAGGTGGCCATCCATTGGGCAGCAGGGGTGGTGGAGAGGTGAGGTGGGGCCAGGGACTCGACCAGAGGGAGATGTGAGGCGTGTTGCCATTGTTGTTGCTTTTTAGGCCAAGATTTAAATTCCCTAGGCCTAGTCTCTCTCTCTCACTTCCAAAAGCAAGGGACAAGTGAGAGGTGAGTGCTACAGTAGCATTTCTGCAGTAGGGAGTCGACCACAGATGAATTAGTGGTGCTCCAGAGAAGTGCTGGACATGATTTTGATGAGTTGGGATGAGTTTGAGATCATGGTTTTGAATATCTCCATTTTTGGCCATTTTGATGATCATGAAGAACCTCATGATTTTTGATCTTGGAAAGCTGAGGTGAGTATGCTGGTAGGTGTATATGGTCCAGGTACATCTCTATGAAGTATTTGGGAATTATTGGATGAAGTTTGGTCCACTTTATATTACATATCCAAATATTGCAGAAATGGTTTTAGGATTTAATTTGATATTTTTGAATTGGACAGGTGGAGTTTTTAATGTGAGATGGTCCCAAATGTGAATACACACTTAGGGGATTTTCCCAATATTTATTATGGCTTAAAAGTATTTAAAACAATTATTTTATCCTTTCTACCATTTAAGACAATAGGCAGAAAGAAATAATAAAAATCTTCAAAAATATTTATTTTTGACGTTGGAAGTTAGGGTATGATATATGGATCTCAATTGATCCAAAAGTTGGGGAAGTGCTTTGGCAAAAACCAAACTTTCCCTTGGGAAAGGAGTTTTGGAGATTTTATCTATTAAAGAGATTAATTAGATTTGGAGCCATAATAATTATAGATAAGATTTGATAAATCTTGATGATCAAGGTAGATGATGTAGACAAGCTGCAGAAAGCATTTTCAACCTTGGGATTTGAGAATGAAAGGTGATTTTGGTGAAAAACTAGAGATTAAGGATCTAGGGTAAGATTGTTTTCATGCCATCAAAACCTTGTTGGATCTTGGAGCTCCGATCTCCCCTTGGTGCATGGGATATATGGATGGACAGACCAAGTGATGTAGATTTCAATGGTGTAGAGGGTTGAGCTTGATCCCGCTTCAGCTCACCAAGACAGGCTTTCAAACTTTGAATAAAATAAGCCTGTCAAGGCACATTATCAAATAGCCTTCAAAACCTTGTGGGTTTAAGAAGCACAAAGATCCACTTGGAACAAGTGAAGTAGATATTGATAGAACTATATGAGTAGAACACAACCATGCAAAGAGTTGGTCCATAGAAGGTTGGATGGTGGTGTGATCTTCTATCAAAGTAGGCATGTTGACTAGATTTGAGGAATAGTTATTTTCTTGCCTGCAAAACCATCAAGAACAAGTGTATTGGAGGATCATCTAACCAAGGGAAAGAGTGGGCCTTGGTAGTCCTTAGGATGGTTAACAAGATGGTTTAAATGCATTTCCAAAAATGCACCAGGGTTGAGAAATGGAGACATTCAAAAAGGTGATGTTGAAACAGTTTCCAGACTTGGTCAAATTTGGCAGTTTTGAGGATTTTGACTAGAGTATGAGAGGGGGTGTTTTTGATGGGTTGCAAGGTACCAAGTCATCATCAAGTGGATTATGTTGAAGTGAGTATTGGGTAGAATAGATCCATGCTTGATATTGGTCTTCATTGACTATGAAACTTCTAGAATAGATCAGTTCATAATTGATCTGGTTAAGGGTTTTAGATGATCACCTAGTGGCTAGAGATCTGATCCATCTTGTGTTCTTGCTTAGGGTTTGGGTATTTTAAAGTTTGTTGATACTAGCGGATGAGCTCCTAGAGTAGCTCATACTATCTCCTAAGCAGATAAATCAAGCAGCAGATCAAGGCAATTCATCAGACAGCAGTTCAAGGTACCTCATCTTACAAACAAAGCAAACCTACTACTAGGGTTACCATAAGGCCTAGATTGAGGTAAGGAGTATATCTTATAATACACAATCCTAAGCATAAACATATTCAAACAACAGGAAAACACTTCATCACTAAACAAGAAAAAGTTTTTGTTCCCCCTGATTTGCATTCTGGACAGCTAATCAGGGTTGTTGAAATTGGGATGTTACAATAATGAGCACTCTATGAAGCATCCTCAATAAAAACCTATGCAAATAGCAGATCAAAAGATTGCTGAGATGCTCATTGTATGCTTGCCTTGTCATTTTGATTATGTGATAGCTCCTGTATCATGTGCAAGGGGTACCTGATGATAACCCAAATTATATCGAGCTCATTGGGGAACCCCAATAGGAAGGTATGATGAGCACAACAGCAAGTTTTCCCTCAGTACGAAACCAAGGTTATCAATCTAGTAGGAGCAAGGAAACACCCCAAAGGTGTAGCTAGCTGAACGTTGGCAGGGCGCACTACCGGTGCTAGCAGCAACGTGGAGACCTGCACAACACAACCACAGAACTCTGTCCCCAACTTGCGATGAGGTTGTCAATCTCACCGGTTTTGCTGAAAACAAAGGATTAAATGTATCGAATGGAAGGATGTAATAGTTTGTAGAAAGTAAACACAAAGCAGTAAACAGTTTGTAGATTGAAAGTAAAAGAAAGGACTGGGGTCCATAGTTCACTAGAGGTGGCTCTCCTTAAGATAGATAACATGCTGGGTGAACAAATTATAGTGGGGCAATTGACAAACATCGAGAAAGCATACAAGCATATACTAATCATTTGACTCCTTTGAGTTTCGATTGGCCATTACAACATTATACATAGACCACCATCCAACTGCATATATGACTAATAATCCACCTTCAGGTTATCATCCGAACCCCCTCCATCATTAAGTTGCAAGCAATAGATTATTGCTTTACGAATTGCGTGTAAAGTAAACAATACGATTGTTCTATGAACAAAGGATTGTTGTTTTCTCCCTAGTAGCAATAACACATCTAGTACCTTAGATATTTCTGTCACTTCCCCAGATTACCAGAGGCATGAACCCACTATCGAGCATAAATACTAACTCTTGGAGTTGCTAGCATCTACTTGGCCAAGATAGCTACTAACAACGGAAAGCATGCAAGATCACAAATAACAAAGACATGATAGAATCAATAATCAATATGAAATAGCATCTCAATATCCATCGGATCCCCGCAAACACAACATGTATGGATTACAAATAGATGATCTTGATCATGAACGGAGCTCACAAGATCTAAACATGAAAGCACAAAGGAGGAGAACCATCCATCTAGCTACTACATGGACCCGTAGTCCAGAGATGAACTACTCACACCTCACACCGGAGGCTTGCATGATGATGAAGAAGGCCTCCAGGGTGAATTCCCCTCTCCGGCAGGGTGCTGGGAAGAGATTCAGATCCCTCCCGATCTAGGGATGGAGATGACAGCGGTTATAGACTCTTTCGTGGATTTTTGATCGGGTCCTTAGGGTTTTGGTATCGGAGGCAATATATAGGTGGTAGGAGACGCCGAGGGGGTGTTGGGGTCGGCCAGACCACCCCCTGGCACGGGCCAGGCCTGGCCGCACGGCCAGGTGGTGTGGCCAGGCCCTAGCCCTTCTCCGTCTCGTATTCTGGCTCCAGATGTCTTCCGGTAAAATAGCAACTTTGGCTTTTGTCCTGTCCAATTCCGAGAATATTCATTTTCTGACTTCCTAGAACCAAAACAGCAGAAAATAGGCAGCTGGCACTATGGCTCTTGTGGACAAAACACAAGAAAGTAAATAAAACCAAGCATGGAACATCAAAAATTATAGATACATTTGCAATGTATCAACATCCCCAAGCTTAAGTCCTGCTCGTCCTCGAGTAGGTAAGTGATAAAAAGAAAGAATAATTTTTGAGGTGACATGCACCATCATAAACTTGATCAAAGTATTTGTAAAACATTCAAAGCTGGGATCATAATACTTCAATCATAACATGAAAGACAAAGTTCTAGCAATAAGACAAAGAAACTATGATGCAACATGAAAAGGCACAAACAAAAGATTCATGAATAACAATGCTTTGCAAGATGTTTGTTTTTTTCACATAAAGAAAACATAGCATAATAGTATTCAGCTTGTCCCTCATTGAGTAGCAAATATAAATGAATAGGACACCTTCAAAGTTCATAAGAGCGACTAGATACAAATAGTTTAAAACAAGCAATATCAAGTTATGCATCAATCAACTAGTCTTGGGACAATGCACATAGAACTAAGAATGGCCACTATGCTCTCAAATTAGGTGCATAAAGTTAGAAGGTGGAGACTCAATATAATGGTGGAAGAAAGGCCTTCATAGAAGGAAGCAGAAATTCAAGTTTCATAAAGAGCTTCCAAAAATTATGGTACTTATAGCTTTCAGATCTCATTGCCCCTATCATAAGCATCTTGAAGGTGATTAAGGTTAAAGTGACATAACTAAGAGGATATGCTTGACATGTTATAAACTGAAATCTCATGCCCCTTACTTACGAAGACCGAACCTCATGCTACTCAACTTTAGTCAAAAGTAAGATCTTGTCATTGTAAGTACATATGTAACATAAAGAACTGCCAACGGGGTACCCCTTACACATGATACAGGAGCTATCCCATAATCAAAATGACAAGGCAAGTAGACAATGAGCATCTCAGTGATATTTTTATTTGCTATTTGCATAGGTTTTTATTGAGGATGCTTCATAGAGTGATCATTATGGTGATGCTGCAAGTTTCCACCATGATTAGGCATGGCTTAGGCTAGCGGCCCAGGCGTTTCTCTAACACACATACAAACTCCATGATCTTGCAAGTTCCACTTTTATTTCACACCGCTAGGATCCATAAGCAAAAGAACATGATATCAACGGGGTACAAAGTACAGGTGCAATGTTGAAAGTGTTCCCCATGATACATGGTTCTACTAACTTCAACTTATAAAGCGCAAGCATATACGCAACAAAGAAGGACCCGATGGTTCAAGTTTATTAAATGCAAGAAAGTAAAGTGTGCCATCAAGTTTTCTCATAACAAGTTTAATTTGGAAGGTAAACAAAAACATGAATATACTTGGAATAGCATATGCTAATAGGTAGGTATGGTGGACTCTTTGGAATAACTTGGTTTAGGGAGTTGGATGCATGAGTGGAACTCATACTTGGTTGTGGCGACTAGCAAAAGACTGGGAGCGACAAACTAAGAGAGCAATAATGGCCATAATCATGCAGAGCGACAAAACATCATTGATCAAATCATAAAGCGATACTACAAGTTTAAAACTAAAGGATCATAAAGGCTATGGTGACTTGAGATAGTCATAACATGGTGTGAGCATGTGCCAAGTCAACCCAAATAAAGCATCGAAGGAGAATACCACTATACTATGCTTTAATATGCTAAAACAACGCATGATTCATCCAAGGCACATTAAGCAATATCAATTGTTTATAACAAGTCATAAAGCCAAAACAATATCAAGCATGGCATGACAAAGCATAGGCCACAGTAAAAAACAAGCTCTCTTTACCACTTAAGCATGAACTTCCCTACTCTTTTCCAAACCAAACCAAACTATTTGAAAACCAATTATGAAAGAGGGGGTCCAATCAATTTATTCAGCAAACTAAGCAAAACAAGCAAACGAAAAACCAAAACAAAAACAAAAGAGAAGACGCTCCAAGAGCAACACAACTGTGCATGAAACAATAAAAATGAAGCGTTTGGAAGAAACCTGGGATTTTTATTGATGAAGAGGGGGATTTTTATTGATGAAGAGGGGGATTTTTATTTATAAAGTTTGACCAATTATATGTACAAACATACTAACTTACATAATGTCAAACACATATAATATGAAAACATGGTTCGTGATGATTTTGATAACATTGAGTTGATGTCGTAGATGTCCATATTATTTTCTAGATATTTAGGCTAAATTCCAGGGCAACCTATCCTGCACGCTGGACCCACGTCGATGCATTGTCCACACCAGCGTAATTTCGATGGCAATCTTGGTTCAAGACTTAAATCAAGTCGAATTGACAAGTTTAGGCATACAATTGCGTAATCACTGAGTTAGAAGACTAAAATCGAAGCACCATAAGAATGGTTAGTGTGTTTATCTCTTTTCCATGTCGTTGAAGTGAACAATTACATAAAAGTCGTACTAAACCCCTAAATACTCCGTAATAACATTAGCAGCAAACTTAGTTTACATCCAAAATGCATCCTTCCTAGTACCAAAAGAGAATCTACATGCGACTACTCCTAGTAAACTAGAGTAGTAAAATAGTACTACTAGTAGTACTATTTATCTGCTAATACACCATTACAGTTTTGATCATCAGCCGTAGATCATTTTTTTCTGTCGATACAAATCCAGAAAGATACATGGGTGGATTGTCCAACGTTCATCAAGAACCGCCGTGGCACCCCGAGGTACGTCCTGAGCTTGTCAGACGGGAGGTTGGCCGGAGACGAGCTGCTCATTAGCTCGATTACCGCATTAAGTCTCTCGACCATCGACAAGTCCGCCCACCCCGACGGGCCAGGAGCACACAGTTTCACCGTGTACCACGGCCACAAGGACTTGTCCTGCCTGATGCACACCAAGGACACGACGGTGGCTAGGCCGAGCATGCTGATGGTCAAGCCGAACACGGCACCATCATCCCCACAGAGGAACCGCGTGAATCCCCTCGTACTTGTTGGTGCTGGAGTTGGGATGAGGCAAAAGAAGGCGCTGCCGTAGATGGCCCTGGTTACTATGACCCCGTGGTCCTCCTTCATGTGGGGAAGGAGCCCTGCCGGCGAGGCAATAAATCACAGGCGGAGTCAATGCAGGAGCACGGGACGTGCGAGCACGCGATCTTTTGCTCGTTGAGCTTGTCGAAGGTGGCCAAGCTAAAGCAGCCGTCGTAGGGGCACGCAATCATCGCCTTATACTGGACGGCGTCCATAGCAGCCGGCTCATGGTCGAATCCGCCGATGCAGTACATGAACTTGTGGGAGTGGTTATAGAGGGAAGATCGGCTCGCCGACGTACTGCCCGCCGGCTAGAAACCCAGGTTGGGTCGGTATACTGAAGAGTATACTGATTCAGTTTTGTACTGTACTGGTAAGATTGTACAGGAATACGCTAGGCTTGGGCGCACCGGCGGCAGTTGCACTTGGCCAGTTTTTTCTTAGATAGTGTCCACACGCTGTACATGCTTCGTCAAAACAAAAAGGCTGCAGAAAGTTAACAAGTGAGTAATAAAGCAGGTCTCATGCTGTACTGTACCATACAATACAATACAGATAGAGGGAGAGACCGAGGCAAGAAGATCCAAGTGAGTGAGAGGCAAGAAGATCTACTCCTGGAGAGACGAAAAGCCTGCGACCTGCTGCAGGGTGTACAGTGCTACAGGGGAGAGACCAAGGACTGCATGCATGTCTTCAACACCAACCTGTAATTAAATTTTTTGGTCTTATCAAATTTAAATGTCCTTAATAATCGCACATAGAAGGAGTACTAGTAATAGTAGTAGTACTACATCTTAGAACAAATCAGACAAACCATTACTGCATTTATTAGTGGTACTTTTTTGAGAAATTATAATTAGTAGTAGTACTTAGATATGTGAAAAACCAATCCAAGTTACTACTCCAATTGAGAGTACGATCACTTTGTTTTATGGATTCTTGTTTACTATACATACTAGTAGTAAAAGCTAGAATGTAAATTGTTTCAGAACAAATTTTGGCTCTACAATATCTAGCATACGTGCAAACCTCAAAAGACACTTCATTGCTTAGTTTCAGGGACCTTGCTAAATGCATGGACTTGGATGTAATTTTCATTTTTATGAGGTCCTTGATGTAAATTGTACTTCCACCGACTGCGTGTTAACTAATAAAGCACCTCGCTCCTACGGGACCTACCACAATTAAAAAATAATTACACTGCCCCGATTATCAAACAAAGTGGAACATGGTTTCTTATAATTCCAAAGTTTTTAGAAATAGGATGTTTCAAGCTTCCCAGCTAACTTTGCACACTTTAGTGACTTTTTGTGGATTTAACGAAATTAGGTCAAACATTTACACAAGTAAGGGTAATTGATTGCTATTGAATTAAATGTATTTTTAGAGGTAGATGGGTGATGTAGTAAACAATGTCGTCGGTGTTAGTTTCCAACTATCACGAAAGAACATTTAATTCTCAATTTTTCGAGTGATGACGAGATTGTTCTTTTACGTAAAGAAACTCCGAAGAATATGGATCTGAATACCACAAGACAAGTTTTCAGACATAAAGAGTGGACCAACATGTTCTGGCGATACCCATGTTTTATGAGCTTTCAAACTTCCAAGCTAACTCCGCCAACTTGAATGACTTTATGCCAATTATTTATCGAATTTAGGTCAAATTTGAACTACAAGTAAATTGTAGGCTGCTTTGAAAGTTTTATGAAAACTCTTCTGGAGGTACCTATTCAGGGGACAATTAATATATCATTAACCACTAAGAGTTTTGACAACACGTTCAACTTCATTTTAAGATTTTGCATCTTGACAGTTTAACAAAATTAGGTCAAACGTGAGCTACATGTAAGCGCGAAAGATCGATCTTGAATTAAATGTTTGTTGATATTTGAATGACTTCCTAGCTAAATCTGCCCATTTGAATGACTTTATGTCGATTTATCGAAATTAGGTCAAATTTGAAACTACAAGTAAATTGTAGGTTTCTTTGAAAGTTCTAAGAAAAAGATTTTGGGGCACACCCTTCGAGGGGTCATAATCAATATGTCATAAACCACCGAGCGTTTTGACGATAATTTCAACTTTTTGCTAAGATTTTGCATCCTGACTATTTAACGAAATTAGGTCAAACTTCAGCTACAAGCAAGTAAGCGCGATAGATTTCTCTTGAATTAAATGTCTTTTCTAGGATAGATGGGTGCATCTTCTTGTAGTAAACAATGTTGTCAGTGTGAGTTTCCAACTATCAGGAAAGAACATTCTCAATTTTTCGAGTGATATCGAGATTATTCTCTCCTATAAAGGAAGTCCGAAGAATAAGGATCTAAATGCTACAAGCCAAGTTTTCACACATATATAGTGGACCAACATATTGTACTTATGATTTCCCGTGTTTTATGAGTTCTCAAACTTCCTATAGCTTATCGCTCTGCCCACTTGAATGACTTTATATGTCGATTAATCAAAACTAGGTCAAATTTTAACTATATACTACAAGTTTTGTAGGTTGCTCGGAAAGTTATACGAAAAAGCTTTTGTAGGTACCCATCAGGGGGTCACAATCAATATATGAGAAACAACCGAGAGTTTTGACAACTGGTTTGACTTTATGCTAAGATTTTGCATCATGACACTATTTAACGAAATTGGGTCAAACTTGAGCTACAAAGTAAGCACGATAGATTGCTCTTGAAATATATGACTTTTCAAAGGTAAATGGGTGTATTTTCCTGTAGTAAATAATATTGTCGGTGTGATTTTCCAACTATCAAGAAAGAATTTTCAATTCTCAATTTTTCGAGTGATGACGAGCGAGGTTGTTCTTTTCTGTAAAGAAATGTCCGAAGAATATTGGATCTGAATGCCAGAAGCCAAGTTTACCGACATATATAGTGGACCAACATGTTGTACCAATGATTCCCATGTTTTATTTATGAGTTTTCAAGCTTCCTAGCTAACTCTGCCCATTTGACTAGATGACTTCATGTCGATTTATCGAAATTAGGTCAAATTTGAAACTACAAGTAAATTGTAGGTTGCTTTGAAAGTTTTACGACAAAACTTTTGGAGGTACCCATCGAGCGGTCACAATTAATATATCATAAAATACCGAGAATTTTGACGATATGTTCAACTTCTTGCTAAGATTTTGCATCTTAAAAATTTAACGAAATTAGGTCAAACTTGAGCTACAGGTAAGCGCGATAGATTGCTCTTGAATTAATGTATTTTCAGAGGTAGATCGATGCACCTTGTTGTAGTAAACAATGTCATCAATGTGAGTTTCCAACTTTCAAGAAAGAACATTCAATTCTACATTTTCCGAGTGAAGTCAAGCGAGGCTACTAGTTGTTATTTTTCGGAAAGAGAAGTCTAAAGAATATTGGATGTGGATGCCACAGGCCAAGTTGACAGACATATAAGTCGATTGACAACATGTTGTACTTGCGATTCCCATGTTTTATGAGCTTTCAAACTTCCTAGCTAACTCTGCCCATTTTAATGACTTTAAGCCCATTTATCGAAATTAGGTCAAATTTGAAAGTATAAGTAAATTGTAGGTTTTGCTTTGTAAGTTTTACGAAAAAGCTTTTAATTTGGAGGTACCCATCGAGGGGTCACAATTAATATATCTGAAAACAACATGAGTTTTGACGATAGGTTCAACTTCCTGCTAAGATTTTCCATCTTGACAATTTAACAAAATTAATTAGGTCAAACTTGAGCTACAAGTAAACGCGATAGATATCTCTTGAATTAAATGTCATTTCATAGGTAGATGGGTGAATTTTCTAGTAGTAAGTAGTGTCGTGGGTGTGAGTGTCCAACTACCAGGAAAGAACATTGAATTCTATGTTTTCTGAGTGAAGACGAATGAGGTTAGTTGTTCTTTTCCGTAAACAAAAGTCCAAAGAATATTCGATGTGGATGCCACAAGCCAACTTGACAGATATATATATAGTGGATCGACAACATGTTGTACTTGTGACTCCCATGTTTTATGGGTTTTGAAGCTTCCTATAGCTAACCCCGCACATTTGAATAACTTTATGTCGATATCTCGGAATAAGGTCAAATTTGAAACTACAAGTAAATTGTAGGTTTTGCTTTGATAGATTTACGAAAAAGCTTTTGGACGTACCCATCGAGGGTTCAAAATTAATATACCAGAAACCAGCGAGAGTTTCGACGATAGGTTCAACTTCTTGCTAAGACTTTGCATATTGGTAATTTAATGAAATTAGGTCAAACTTGAGCTAGCTACAAGTAAACGCCATAGATTTCTCTTGAATTAAATGTCTTTTTATAGGTAGATCATCGGTGCATCTTCTTGTAGGAAACAATGTTATCGATGTGAGTTTACAACTATCAAGAAGGAACATTCAATTCTACATTTTCCGAGTGAAGAATACGAGCGTGGTTGTTCTTTTTCCTAAGGAAAAGTCCCAAGAATATTGGATATGAATGCCACAAGACAAGTTTATATACATATATATTGGACCAACATGTTGTATGAACGATTCCCATGTTTTATGAGTTTTCAAACTTCCCAGCTAACTCTGCCCATTAGAATGACTTTTTGTCGATTTATAGAAATTAGGTCAAATTTGAAACTACAAGTACTAGTAAATTACGCGTTCCCTGCACGTGAAACTCAGATAATAGACATCTGGCATATCATCACTATATAAAATTATAATAGGCAAAGCGGAAAAATATAATAGGTAAAATTTGAACTACTACAAGTAAACTGTGTAGGTTGCTTTGAAAGTTTTACAAAAAAGCTCTTAGAGGTTCATCTTCTTGCTAAGATTTTGCGTCTTGATAGTTTAATGAAATTAGGTCAAACTTGAGCTATAACTAAGTGCGATAGATTGCTCTTGAATTTAATGAAATTAGGTCAAACTTGAACTACAGGTAATAATTGTAGGTTGCTTTGAAAGTTTTATGAAAAAAGCTTTTGGAGGTACCCATCAAACGGTTAATTAATATATCAGAAACCACAGAGAGTTTTGACGAGTGGTTCGACTTCTAGGAAAGATTTTGCATCATGAAAATTTTGAACACCTTTTGAAAACGATCACATGAAATAGGGAGAGAGGGGAAATGATATTTCTATTCTCTATGGGCAACCCACAAGCTTGAGGTGCACCTTAGGCTTAAAGATAACTTTATTTTTTCCACTATGTATAAGGTGAACCTTAGCGGATGCCACATAGTAGGCCATTTTTTTTGAACAGGTAGTAGGCCATATTTAGGTATGATTTTTTACACAATGCGGGAGTAGTATATTTCCTTGCTTAGACATATGGTCACCTCTGTCCACGCGCTGTACATGCTGAGAGAATAAAACGTTGGCAGGGAAAGAGGGCAGCAGTGAAGAGAAGTTGAAGGAGGTTCCATGTCAGAGCAAAGTTATGATGGGTTTTTATGTATTGTACTATTTCTTTGTGAATTATTAGTCACTTAACATATTTGTTTACATTCTCTGCTGTACCTGTCGATATGAGATATGATTATATAATATCTCTCTCATTCGCCGATTTACGAACTATAGTATTTCCATCGTGCTATTGTCCTGCTATCTTATACTATATGTTTACACACGTCATACTACTTGACCATTATGTACTGTCGATTTGATCCCTCTTAACCTGCGGCTCAAAATGTTTGCTGTTAATATGCAAGGAGCAGCCTCAGTTTGCACACAATATCATAGAGTGAATGGCTCCTATAATCTCGTAAGACCCCATCATTTTTGTTTCACTTCATGCCAACATATATCATGTTGGAACCTATTTGTATTTACAGTTGGCTTTACGTTTATGCAGAGGAGCAACAATGGAGTAAAAACTCCACCCATCCACACGAGCCGATGTAGATCTCGTGTAACACCTACCATAAGGCCCCCACCCGAAGTTTGGTCCTTGCCACATTTTTGTTTTCTTAAATTTACCATTTGTCTTTCTTGTTTTCATATTTTTTTGCCAAAAATTAGCGTCAAACATTTTAGCCCCACTATGGTATGCTTTTGTTCCATGTGCTTAGTTCAATTTCCTAGATGTGGAGAGGTCGGGTGTATTGCATCTGAGTTGTCTAATAATAAGAACAAGGCCACACTAGCGATAAGATCCACACATGTATCATAAGGAACTCTGTGTAGTTCATCTCACTCTTGTATCTACTGTGTATCATAGTTAAATGAACTGGATATTTTAATACGAGGCACTTGATGGTTCAATTTGTTGTTCTCAGGCCGCCGAAGCATTGAAATTATCTGGCTATTCATGAATAATTCAATGTATGATTGCTTGATTCATTTTTTTTGAAATTATCTGGCTAGCATATTCGAGGCTCACAATTGATGTATTTTTATTGGCTGAGTTACTCTTTTTTATCTATGATTAAATCAGTGGCAGATTTCGTTGTGTAATTCCTGGCTAGTTTATATATGAGAAACATAATGGTTTAGTTTTAATTTGATTTATTCATGTTCTGCACATTCTAGTTTGAGCAGTTTGCATGAGGTACTTTGGTTGATTGCTCGCATTGTTATTCAAAATGAACTTGTAGTTTCTTTCCCAAGTTTGTTGTTTAAGTAACTTGTTTTGTCTTGGTCTCAGCCATCTTCAAGTAGAGCAGTCATTTCCCAGAGCAGCACATGCTCGCATCGCTCCATGGCGCCAGCTGGTCCACTTATTCAAGAAGAAATAGATGTATGAGCCACCACTGTTAATTGCTTCCTACCTTATATATTATCGCATTGACACATTTAAAATTCATGGTGGTGTGATTGCATGGTATTTGAAATGGATCGTATGGGCACCTAGAGGGGGGGGTGAATAGGTGCTACACCAATTTTTAATTCTTTTTCAATTTTAGGCTTAGCACAAAGGTAAATTCTCTAGATAAACTAATGTGTGGAATTTCCCTATATGCAAACCTATCTACTAGCGAGTAAGGAGCGAGTGGAAGAGGAACGAGTGAACCGATGTGAAGCATGCAGAGATACAGGATTTGTTTGACCGCAGTTCCTTCCTTGTTAAGGGAAGTACGTCTGTGTTGGAGGGGTGGGCGGTAATAAGACCACCACGCCACAAAAGGCCTCACCCTGTTCTTCGATGGATCTCGCCACAACAGGCCTGATCCACCTTCCACTATAGGTACCCTTCGAGGCGGGCACCGGCGCCTTTACACAACTAGCGGGGCAACAACTCCACAACAACTTGGAGGCTCCCGAAGTGAAAACAAGCTGCCACAAGAACAAAGTTGTTAAATACAATAACACGATCTAGGTATTAACGAGAATACTAGATCAGGGATTTCTCCAAGTGAATGGATAGGAGTTGGAGCGCTTGATTCTTGATGTTGATGATGAACTTCTCCTCCTTCAATTCCTCCAAAGATCAAGACCTTAGGGTGGTTGAAGTGGGAGATCAAGATTTAGAGCTCTTGCAGAGGGTCTGGTCAAATTCGAATGAATCAAGAGTTCTGGACGTTGGGGAAGAAGGGGTACTTATACCCCCTTCCAAAAACCAGCCGTTGCACACTTTGGGGGCCGGATTATCCGGCCCAAGTGAGGGCCGGATTATCCGGCATGAGGAAACTCCGCCCCAGACTCGGAATATCCAGCAGAAAAACCGCCCCCTATCTGAGCGTCGCGCCGAGCTTGCCCTTGATCAACTTCTGGGGGCCGGATTATCCGGCCCTATGCGAAGGCCGGATTATCCGGCTTGGGGAAGAAAAACCGCCCCAGTTTGGATTTTCCGGTAGAAAATCCGACCGGATACCGAGCGACGCGCCTTGGATCCTTTGGCTCAAAAACTGGGGGCCAGATTATCTGGCCCTTGCGAAACCCGGATTATCCGGCCTGGGGAGGAAAAACTGCCCCAGTTCGGATTTTCCGGGAGAAAATCCGACTGGACACAGAGTGACGCGCCTTGGCTTCCTTGAGAGATGAGGTAGGCCGTATTATCCGTCCCTTAGAGGGCGGATTATCCGGCCCCCCTCAAAACTTCCTGCACACTTAGCACACATGAAAAGTCTCCATAGTATTGTTATCTAACACGCAAAACATAGGGAAACATGAAATGTTCTTTCAATCTCCCCCCTTTTTGGTGTTAGATGACAATACCAGGATTTGCAGGAGAAAGACACACACAGATAACTATGAAAGGGACTCCCCCTCAATGTGTGCATAAAAGAGTTTTGCATTGGAATACAAATGCACACAAATAGGTGAATCTATTCCATAGACAAACGGGAAAAAACACATACCACCGAAGTAGAGAATAGGCATCCTTGACATAAATCACAATTATTATTGGATAACCATTATGAGCGCGCGCCTTCCGTGATAAACCTCCAGCAACAGGATATGAATAGATATAACCATGAGCATAATCCATGATATGAAGTCCATAGGTATCATCCAGACAACCACATAAAGTCTCAACCGAAGTCCATGACATCCAGCCTGTACTGCACTGACTCGTCCTCGCAGGAGGCAACCTCATGAGAAAATTGAAGTAGCTGAACAAGGTGACCACGGATGTTGTCATTGTTGCCCCCACTCGGTGTTATAGAGTCACGGAAGAGTCCCACCAATGCAGCATAGATGGGAGCAAGACCAGCCACAGTACCGACAATTCCATTGTCCACAGTGCAGGGAGAGAGATCAACATCCTTGTTGGGCTTCAACTGAGTGATGATGCGGTGGCCACTGGCTCTATCCCTGCTGCGGAAGGAGTACCCCAAAACCTCAGCAAACACGTGAAAATCAGCAGTCATGGTCCTGTCATGAGTCATCCACTTCATAGTGCGGCGCTCATCACCACAAATCAACAGAGTGGAGAAGAATTGCTTCACCACCTCAGAGTCAAAGGAGCACTAGAGGGACATGAGATGGTGCAGCCCCATCCTCTCAGCCACATACATCGCATCCACAAGATGCGCCTTCTCCAAAGCATCAGCAAGTACTAGAGGGTGCATAGGCCTAATGTTCATCCAGGCATAGATGTCTTCATAAATCCCTTTCTGTTCTGCACACCAAAACCGGGTATCCCCCAGCTCATCATCATGAGGCAGCTCAGCAAACAAGTCACGGTGACGAATGGCAGAGAAGGATACCGCATCCAGAGCCCTGTTGTTGATCTTGGGCTCCTTGCCCTTCCTCTTGGACACACCCTTCCTAGTCCTCTTGGATTGTTCAGCCATGCGCCTCTCTTCGTTCTTCCTTCTCTGCAATTCAACTTCGTCCACTAGGTTACCTTGACCATCGTCCCGAAACTACTTCGCACGAGGACGGCACTTGAAGGTCTTGGGAACACCGGAACCACCTGTGAGGAGAATAAGGGCGATAGCAAGGGGATAAGCATACACACAAGTCCAGGAGAGAGCATGGAACAAGTAGGCAAAAAATTCATAGGTCAAAAGTACTCAATACATACACCATAGTGAAACTGAAGCAGACTTGAATCTGTCAGGCCGGATTATCCGGCCCTGGCAGAAATTTTCGATTTCACCAAGAATGCATGCAAAAAAGTAGATCGGGCCTAGAAACTATAAGACTACGACTTCTATGCGAAAACACATCCTTCTAGACAACGTTCCATCCAACAAGATACACATCTAGCCAAAGATGGGGAGAGAGGGAGTTACCCTCACTCATTGGAGGAAGAACGCGAAGAAGGTACACGGAGGCGCAGAGAAGAAGATCCGGGAAGGCCCGGAAAATACGGTGGCCGGAGAGGCTCCGAGGAGGGTGAGGGGCGGCAGGCAGCGGCTGGGGAGAAGGAGAGGGCTGGGGGAGAAGTGTTGCTCGATATGAGCCCTTCCCCCCGAGCCCTACCCTTTAAGATCGAATCCGCCAGGGCCGGATTATCCGGCCAACACTTGGGCCGGATTATCCGGCCTAAAATCTGGGATTCTGTTGTACACAGAACCAGGCCCGCGTGTCCCCAAACAACACCCCCGCAAGGTGTATAAGGGACTTGTGTGCAAGAATAGATGTCTTAGGGGTAGGGAAGGCTTAGGATTGAGAATGCCAAATTGAGATGGTACTAGACACTCAAAATTGCAAAATCCAAATCAAATAAAAGCCAAGATTGAGTGTGATTCCCATAAGAACATGAGAGAGAAAATAACATCCAAAAAGATCCAATTCTCCACAAGGGAGAGGGCGGTGGCCGCAGCCACCTTGTTGGAGTGTATGGTATGACACCGCAAAGATATATCTTGGGTTCATGACCAATACTCATCAATAAGCTCACATATCATAACATGATATTAAGAGAAATGATATACTTGCTATTGGCATTATGGGGGGAGGGTTAGCCCAATAAGTTAGGACCACACTCCCCCTATATCCATGCCCACACCTAGACCAAACAAGGATTGAGACGTATGAGTGGGTGCATGGGTAATCAAGACAAACTCCCGGAATCAATGATATTTAGCTCATTCCTCAAATAGCAGAATCTTGCTTCATCAAGTGGCTTTGTAAAGATATCCGCCAGTTGGTTCTTTGTGCTCACAAAAGATAGATCAATATCGCCTCGAGCAACATGGTCACGAATAAAATGATTTCGAATCTCAATATGCTTCGTCCTTGTGTGCTGAACTGGATTGTACGCAATTTTGATAGCACTTACATTATCACATAAAAGAGGCACTCTGTCACAATTGACACCGTATTCCTTTAAAGTTTGCCTCATCCACAATAATTGAGTACAAGCGCTGGCCGCAACAACATATTTAGCTTCGGCGGTGGAGAGAGATATACAATTCTGCTTTTTGGAGGACCAACATACAAGAGATATTCCCAAGAATTGACACGCTCTAGAAGTTGACTTTCGATCATCCTTATCACCAGCCCAATCTGAGTCAGTATAACCACATAAAGAGAAATTGGATCCCTTGGGATACAGAGACCAAAGTTGGGGGAATGAACTAAATATCGAAAGATCCTCTTGACTGCCACTAAGTGGCTTTCTTTAGGAGCTGCTTGATACCTTGCACACACTCCCACACTCAACACAATATCGGGTCTAGATGCGCAGATGTAAAGAAGAGAGCCGATCATGGACCTGTATACCTTTTGGTCCACATCTTTACCATGAGGGTTGAGTTCGAGATGACACTTTGTTTGCATCGGAGTAGCGACACCATTTAGATATGTCATCTTGAATCTCTTGAGCATGTCTTGGATGTACTTTGCTTGATTAATAAAGGTTCTTTCTCTTAGATGCTTGATCTCGAATCCAAGAAAGAACCGTAATTCCCCCATCATAAACATCTCAAACCTGTCAGTCATAAGCTTTGAAAATTCATCGTTAAAAGCTTTGTTAGTAGAACCAAAAATGATATCGTCTACATATAGTTGGCATATGAAGAGCTCTCCCTTAACCTTCTTAGTAAAAAGAGTGGGGTCGATTTGCCCAACTTCGAAGCCACGATCTAACAAAAGCTCTTTAAGGTGCTCATACCACGCACGTGGGGCTTGTTTAAGGCCATAGAGTGCCTTATCGAGTTTGTAGACATGGTTCGGGAAGTTAGGATCCTCAAACCCCGGGGGTTGCTTTATGTATACCAACTCATGTAGAGGACCGTTAAGGAAGGAACTCTTGACGTCCATTTGCTGCAACTTAAAATTGTTATGAGCAGCAAAAGCAAGTAGGATACGGATGGACTCAAGGCGAGCCACATGAGCATAAGTCTCGCCGAAGTCGATGCCCTCAACTTGTGAGTAACCTTGTGCCACAGGTCTTGCCTTGTCCTCACAACAATGCCATTCTCATCCTGCTTCTTCTTGAAAATCCACTTGGTGCCGTGCGGCACTCTTTGGGTTTCTCCACTAGTTTCCAGACTTTGTTGCGCTCGAAATTATTCAATTCTTCATGCATAGCAACAACCCAGTCTGGGTCTTCAAGAGCTTCAAAGACCTTCTTAGGTTCCACCATGGAGATATGAGCTTGATGCTCACCAAAACTAGCCAATTCTCTTCTAGTAGACACCCTTCATCGAAGATCACCAACAACCTTGTCGAGATTGTGACCCCTCAACTCAAGGTTACGATCAGCCCGAGCCTTGCGACGAAGTTCCATAAGATTGTTGTCTCTTGGTGGAGGAGATTCATCACTTGAGTCTTCATTGGAGGCATTTTCTCTGCCTTGATCAGTAGCTGGAACATCAGTAGCAGGTGGTGGAGATGCATGCCCTTGAGGTGAGTCTATAGCCATAACAGGAGGCTGCAGAACTGGAGTCAGGGCCGGATAATCCGGCGGATGAAGTGGCCAGATAATCCGGCCTGGGAGGACTTGCAGCATCATCATCAGGAAGCCTGGGACTTGCTTGACCTAGCGAGGAGCCGGATAATCCGGGGTCATCTGGAAAATCCGGCCTGGAGCTTGTGTTGATATCTTCACCACCAGGAGCTGCATGGACAGCTGGAGCGGGGTGGCCGGATAATCCGGTATCCACCAGAAAATCCAGCCTGGAGCTTTCTGGAGCATCTTGACCTTCAGCAGTTGATGGAGGTGGTGTAGAAGTTGCCCCCGTGGTTGGAGCATGTTGCGTATGTGTAGATGAGGGCTCTATATGAGTAGAGCATTGTCCTTCCCGGTCCGCCACAAGGGGTTCCTCAATGGGGCGGAAGAATCCCACGCCCATTCTTCTTATGGCATCTTGGGGTATTTCAACATCTGCATCACAAACACCAACTTGCTCCGCACGGGAACCATCATTTTCCTCGAACACCACACTACAAGATTCTACAACAGTTCCGGAGAGCTTATTGTAGACTCTATAAGTGTGGTATTCGGCACCATAACCAACAAAAATACCTTCTAGAGCCTTAGATTCAAACTTAGATAAACGAACTCCTTTAATAAGAAAGAAACACTTACACCCGAATACCCGAAAGTATGAGATGTTTGGCTTGCTACCTGTAAGTATTTCATACGGAGTCTTGTCCAAAATATTGCGGAGGTATAACCGATTGGATGAATGACAAGCAGTAGAGATTGCTTCAGCCCAGAAGTTATATGGAAATTTGAATTCGGCCAACATTGATATTGCCATGTCCATTAGATCCCGATTCTTCCTCTCGGCTACACTATTTTGTTGAGGGGTGTACGCAGCGGAATATTGATGTATTATCCCCTCTTCACTTAGGAACTCATTTAAGGTGTAGTTCTTGAACTCCGAGCCGTTATCACTCCTTATATCCAGAATGGGGACGTTGTGTTGACGTTGAACCTCGTTGGCGAAGTCGATGACAGCTTGTTGAGTTTCACTCTTCAACTTGAAGAAATAAACCCAAGTGTATCTGGAGTAATCATCAACAATCACTATACAATACTTCTTCCCACCGAGGCTTGCATGAGATGGAGGTCCGAAGAGGTCCACATGAAGGAGCTCCAAGATCCTTTTTGAAGAGATAATGGTTTTCCTTCGATGAGGTGAATCATGCATTTTCCCTTCAACACATGCCCTGCAAACACGATCTTTGCAAAAGAGACATTTTCTTTTAGTCCAAGAATGTGGCCACCCTTGTGGAGACTTTGCAGAGTTCTCATATTGACGTGGACTAGTCGGTGATGCCATAGCCAAACCGCGTCAGCCTTTCCGAAAAGACACATCAGACCTGTAGTGGTTTTCCCCGAAAAGTCTACCACGTACAGGTCGTTTTCGACATATCCCATGAAAGCGACTTTTAGAGACTTGCTCCAGAAGAGTACCACCAAATCAGCATCAATGTAAACTGCAAAGCCCATCTTACCAAGGGCACGAACAGAAAGTAAGTTATACCCGAGGGTCTCAACAAGCATGACGTCCACGAGAGAGATATCATGAGCCACCACAACTTTGCCGAGACCCAATACCTCAGATTTTGACTTGTCACCATAGGAGACGGTAACGTGATCAAGGTTTGGCCGCATCTCCGTGATGATCTCCTTGCTTCCCGTCATATGACTTGTACAACCGCTATCGAGTACCCATTTAGAACCACCGGAAGCATAGCCCTGCAAGAAAATTACTTCTTGGTTTTAGGTACCCATTTTTCAATGGGTCCTCTCATGTTAGTAACAAGGGTCTTGGGAACCCAAATAGACCAAGGAATGTAACAATCATCAGGCCCTACATAACTAGCATAAACATCACCATAATAATCACAATATAGTTCAAAGTTAGGATTGTTGATCCCTGCAAAACCATCATAATTAGTCTTGTCATTGGTAATGTTGCTAGTCTTTGATTGAGCAGTCTTGTTCTTTTTCTTGCTCTTTATCTTGGGTATGTAACCAAGACCTTCTTTACTGTTGTTTGTCCTTTGCCTGCTCAGTATCTCATCAATAACCCCTTTACCTTTGTGTTGAGAACTCCATGCAAAATCTTCTTTTCCAAAGGATGAAGATGAGGTACTTGGTATATTATACCGTTTCAATTGAGTTTGGAGCTGGTCATGAGACTCATTTAGAGTAGAATGATCACTCTTCAATGCCTTGTGAGCACTTTCAAGATCATCAAACTTCTCCAAAAGTCTAGCATGAACAGCCCCAAAATCAATCTTTTCTTTCTTTAGTTTCTTTACATTGGCAAGGGCATGGTCACGTTCTTTAATGAGCTGAGCTACAACTTCTTCTTGTGACTCCTCTAGGGATTCGAGTCTTACTTCCAAAGAAACTCGAGTTTCCTCTTCCTCTTCCAAGGCATTCTTCAAAGAGGCTATCTCCAAAGCATCTTCTCTTTCAATTCTGCCCTTTTCTTCAAGGAGATCTTCGGCTTGAGCAAGTTGACTCATAAGAGTATCAAAATGGAGTTTGTGCTCACCTTGTAGGTTAGTGAAAAAAGGATCCAAGGCAATAACTTCTTCTTTCATTTCAAGACTGTCATGATCATCCATATCCAAAATTATGTTAGTCTTAGAAAATGAGGAGTTAGAAGTCAATACCTCGGATCCTCTTGCCATTAGGAAAGTGGCGTTGTTGTTGATGGCATTCTCGTTCGACGAGTGGAAGAGAGAGGAGGGAGTCGATGTGGTGGCTATAGCAGCCACTTCGCGGGAACTATCATCATCCTCTTCATCTTCACTTGCGGAGGAGTATTCCTCTTGAGCTACAAGGACCATCTAGGGTTGCTTCTTGAAAGGACCATTCTTCTTAGCAAATGGCTTCTTCTTAGGAACTTTGGATTTCTCTTTGAGAATGAGCTTGCCACCATTGTCTTCTCTATTTTCATAAGGACACTCGGCTACAAAGTGCAGTCTATCTCCACAGTTGAAGCAAGTTCTCAATCTTGGGCCACTTTCTCTTCTTCCATTTGACCCGTTCTTGCGCTCAAGTTTAGACTTGTCTTTGGCAGGGTCCTTCCAAAAGTTCCTTGCATAGAATGCCATGTACTCACCATGAGCACGTTTGACCTCATCGGGGCAGTCCATGGATATCCTCTCAAATGCTCCTTCATCATCCTCTTGCTCAACAACATTGGCTTTGAGAGCCACATTGACACCTTTTTGCATTCCAATGGCCCGAGCACAGGCATCTTCAGCATTCTTTGCCGCCACTTTGAATGACGCCATTTCTTGCATGACTTCATTGGATGTCATTTGATGATAGTTGTGTCTACCTTGCAAGCTCTTCAAAGCCGTCGGTGTTAAGGCACTCACATACTTCCTTTTTATCCATGCATCATCAATGTGAGTGGCCCCATGCTTCCGAAATGTTGTTGCGATGCCCTTGAGTCTTCTGTACATGTCCTCATGGTTTTCACCATCCAACATGTAGAATCCCTCAGCTTCATTACTAAGGGCATCATACCGGTTTCTTCTCAAGCTTTCATTTCCAACAAAAAGGTCTGTAAGAGCATCCCACGCCTCTCTATCCGTGTTGAGATGTTCAATGTGTGGCATGTCCTTGGGACCCACACCCAGCTGTATCATGTGGAGAGCAGTGGCATTCAACTGGCTATCCACAACTTCCCTTCTTGTTAGATTGGTTTGATCTCCAACATGAAGACCTTCTTCAATGATCCTCTATAATTCAATAGAGGTGCTGCAAACATGAGATTTCATTAGAAATTGCCATTGGTTAAAAGAAGATGCAGTGAGCTTGGGTGGATCACCCCTATTATTTATATGAGGATGAGGGATAGGTGGGTCGGGGGAATATACATGGTGAACCTCACTATATTCCTCCTTGCCACTTCCCTTTTTGGAGGTGGAACCATTTAGTTTTTCACCTTCCACATCATCATCCTTAGACCCGGTGTTACCCTTTTCCTTAGATTATGGTGAGGGAGCCTCAGAGGAGGATGGAGATGGGGCTATGGATGATGTAAGACGAGCAATCATTTGATTCATCTCCTCCATCTTGGCCTCAAAGGATTTCAACAAGGTTGTTTCCAATGACTTGAGATCATCCATTGTGACCTTATCCACAGCCTCATTTCCATCATCCTTGGTACCCATACTACTCTTAGGTGGTTAAGCCCGAATTAAGAGCCGGGGCTCTGATACCAATTGAAATGGATTGTATGGTGACCTAGAGGGGGGGTGAATAGGTGCTACACCAATTTTTAATTCTTTTTCAATTTTAGGCTTAGCACAAAGGTAAATTCTCTAGATAAACTAATGTGTGGAATTTCCCTATATGCAAACCTATCTACTAGCGAGTAAGGAGCGAGTAGAAGAGGAACGAGTGAACCGAAGTGAAGAACGCGGAGACATAGGATTTATTTGACCGCAATTCCTTCCTTGTTAAGGGAAGTACGTCTGCGTTGGAGGGGTGGGCGGTACTAAGACCACCACACCACAAAAGGCCTCAACCTGTTCTCGGATGGATCTCGCCACAACATGCCTGATCCACCTTCCACTATAGGTAGCCTTCGAGGCGGGCACCGGCGCCTTTACACAACTAGCGGGGCAACAACTCCACAACAACTTGGAGGCTCCCAAAGTGACAGCAAGCTGCCACAAGAACAAAGTTGTCAAATACAATAACACGATCTAGGTATTAAAGAGAATACTAGATCAGGGATTTCTCCAAGTGAATAGAGAGGAGTTGGAGCACTTGATTCTTGATATTTATGATGAACTTGATGGGTTCGTAGCATGGAAAACAAAAAATTTCTACCGCAAGAACGAACAAAACCCAGATCTAATCTAGATAAAAGCCAAGATCTAATCTATTAGACATGTGCAACGAGATAGATCTGTACTAACCCTCGTAGAATCGAAAGCATTACGAGATTAGATCTCGGGGTTGATGTAGTCGATCACTTGCCGATCTCAAGATCGTGTGGACGATCCTTCCTGTGTCGCGTTCCGGCAGCGCTTCCGTAGTCGGTCACACGTGCGGAGTCGAAGCAGACCTTCCTCTCCCCGTTCCAGCGAGCAGCGGAGGTAGTAGATCTTCTCCACGGAATCCCAGTAGCACGACGGTGTGGTGGTGGTGGAGTAGAGAATTCTGCAGGGCTTCGCCTAAGCCGGAGCAGAGCAAAGGAGGAGGAGAGAGGCGGCGGCTGGGGTTTGTTATGGGGAAGTGCAAGGGGGTGGCGCCCCCTCCCCTCTATTTAAAGGAGGGAGGCGCCATGGGAGGGGGGAGTCCTAGTAGGACTCCCCTCCCTCCTTGGCCGGCGGATTGGGAGGGGGGAGGAATCCTCCTCCCCCACGAATCCGTGTCTTGCCCCACAAAGACTCCTTGATCCTTTCTTGGCTTTCAAGCAACCTCCAAGAAATCTACTAGAACCTTTCGGAACATTCCGAAACCTTCTAGAATCCCCATACAAATACTCCGGAACATTTCCTAACTTAGAAAATGATCCCCAATATATGAATCTCATTCTACGGACCATTCCGGATCTCCTCGTGATGTCCCGAATCCAATCCGAGACTCCGAACAACATTCGGTCTCCAACGCATATTCCATATCTACTTAAAACAACTTCGAACCTTAAGTGTGTCACCCTACGGTTCGTGAACATTTAGACATGATGGAGACACATCTCCGATCAATAACCATTAGCGGGATCTGGAGATCCATAAAGGCTCCCACATACTCAATGATGACTTCATGATCGATAGAACCATTTACATACGAGACCAATTCCCTTTGTCACACGATACTACACTTATCCGAGGTTTGATCGTCGGTATCTCCATACCTAGTTCTACCTCGTTACTGATAAGTACTCTTTACTCGTTCCATGATATGTCATACCTTGTGACCTAGTCACATGCTTGCAAGCTAACTAGATGACATTCCACCGAGAGGGCCCAGAGCATATCTATCTGTCATATGGATGGACAAATCCCAATCTTGGTCCATGCGCTTCAACACATACTTTCAGAATACCCAATGACACCTTTATAATGTAACTACCTCGGTGAATTACGCTCCTAGTTACAAGCCTGGATGAATGGAAATGGTTGAAATAGTACGGTGGGGCCCAACTGCCACTCACAGGTAGACCTTTCGGCCGTCCCAACCATTTCCAAACATCGGGACAAGAACGGGCGGCGTAATCGGCAGGCGAAGGGATCAACTACATACACAAATGAGTATGTATGCAAGCCACCATACAACAGTACATCAGAGCCATTCCATCTAAAAAGAAAGGAAATATAGCAACGCCATACGGCAAGATCCAAATATCCTAGATAGATATAATAGTTTAGGATATCTCCTCATACATCAAACATCAGAGTATCAGGCGGAAGCGGAAGACAAAATCCGAGTACGGATAAGAAGCAAATCGGCATAAGATGCCCCATAAATAAGCAGATCCTGCCCACAGATCTCACGGATCCCCGTTCCCGGAATCTCTACACCGAATGATCATTGCCCACATCATTCGTCTCTTCCACCCAGTATCCATCTTGCGAGTGTACCTGTTCATCTGAACCAATAATTTATCGTGTGAGACCCTAGGGGTACTCAGCAAGTCTTTATGCCTCTAAAGGGGACACAACCTGGGGTGACGCAATTGCAGCAAAAGATAAACCCTAGCAATTCTACAGATACTCGCTAACCATCCGCCTAACCAGAGATAGACGGATGTCCGTGAATTAATAACAACAGTTATAACGGTAATATTAACAGATCCATCCTCCTCCTCGCTTACCAACGAGGAAGCGGACGAACAACCCCCATCCGTTGGCAGTTTTATTATCCATTCCGTGAGTGTTGCACTATTTACTAGTCAGGTACCTAGTCTAGTCAAATTTAAAAGCGGTACTTTAGTTATGCTTGTCTATGATCGAGAAACTGTGCTCCAAGTCGTCCATAACCGCGGACACGGCTTTCAGAAAGTTTTACCCTGCAGGGGTGCACAAATAGCAACACACACTCGATATGCCTCGGAAAAACCAAATCAAAACCCAACGAGGCAGTCACGACAAAGCAATTACAGGATTCAGAAATATTTCAGGGGGCCACCCCATTAAGCTACCCGCAACAAAGCTGGCCGGCTACGAGACGGACTCAAGGTTTGTGTGGCCGGCTGTAAACGACTAGGAACCCGAAAGTGTGACTGGGCTTGTCGATACAGCGAAAACGGGTCACGGACCTAAACAGTACAGTGTGTAGTACCTCGCACAATTTAAATAAAACAGTAAAGCATGGCATAAGTACAGGATAGTAAATAAAACCTCAAACTAGTTTGTGGCCCCAAGAAATAAGAATGAATCAAGCTCTGGCTCAGGGGGTTCATAAGCCTCCCGGATGTGGATAGCACGAATATTCAAGGAACAGGAATCAAGTACTCGGGGTCCTACGGGACACAAGTGAGCCTGAAAAACCAAATAGCGAATATGGCTCACCGATGCCACATTCATTAGTTATCCCATTACTACTCAGGTTAAGTTGTTTAGGTACCTCGTTTTCCATCAGACACTCACAAACCCTACACATGCTGTCCTACGACTCGCATGGCTCAAACAACTCCTGTAGTAATGGCTCATGGGATGGAGGAACAAGCTTCGGTGGGGTTTAAAAGTAAAGGCTATGCAATGCTTGGGATTCAGTTTAATGCAATCGCGACTCAATGATGCAAGAATAAGATAGAGGCAATAGGTACTATATGTATGCAAGCATGTGGTAGTGCTTGCCTGGCAACTCAATTGAAGCAAGGGATGGATCTGGGTAGTGCTCCTGGTTCTCTTGATATATCCCCTACTCAGCGTCTATTCAAAGAAGAACCAAACAAACAAGGGACAACATAAATAAGGTGCACAAGCATATGAATAAAATGCGACAAGCAAGCAATCATGCCATGATGAATGATGCACAATTTGCATGGCATTAAGGTAGCATGGCATGGGTGAGGTGTGGAGTACAAGAATAAATCATTTTATTGGGTTTTGGCCCCATTTTAACCTCATTTTAGTTGCTGTATAATTTATATTTATATGATGCATGCTGCAAAACAGATCAAGGAATGCATAAACAGAAAGGTCTCGTCGAGCTAAACATTTTAGACATATTATTTGTTAAATTTGGAGTTATAAAACAAAAGTTATTAATTTATTAAGTCAAAAGGGCATTTTATTGTAATTAAATCAACTTGGAATTTTAAAGTGTTCAAAATATATTTTAGAGGCCATATTTGAATTCCTCACATTTTTCTGATTTGAAAACATATATTATTTGTATTATTTGAAGTTAAGAATTAAAAGTTATTATAAAACAGATTTGAATTTGAATTTGAAATAAATTTAAAAAGATTTGAATTAAACAGAAATCTAGAAAACCTTTTTATACCTAGACAGATTCAGACACAGACACCGACGGGTGGGGTCACTGGCTGACTCAGCAGCCCAGCGCGCAGAACAGCTTTACACCGCGGCCTAATCTAGTTCTAGCGAATGACAGGTGGGACCACGGCACAAGCGGACCCACACGCCAGTGGGTGGGCTCGAGGTTGCCACGCAGCTCAGGGGGGACTGCGGGTTGATGCGGCCAAAGCAGGGGAGCCTTTTTGCAAAAACGCCACGAGGCTGACAAGTGGGCCACGAGGGAGTGCGGGTTGAGCAGAAAAGAAACGGAGGGGATGTTCTGTAAAACTACCACGCCGTACTGTGCTTCTTCTCTCTCTCTCTTGCGCGACAGGTCGATGCACGCCCGCGGCAGAGCGTGGCGCGCGGGCTCGAACTCGAGACGTTGCGGGCGCACGCGCAGAGGCGGAGCCACTGCGCTGGCTTGGGCTTGGTGTCAGGGAGGTGGGCGTGGCCTAGCTAGGGTTTCTGCGCGTCGGGAGAGCGAGTCGACGCTGCGCTCGCCGGCGCACAGAGCGTGCTCGATGAAACGCACGGCACGACCAGGCAACGGATCGGCACGCAGGGGTGTCTGGGAGGGTCAGGCGCTCACCGCGGGGGCGTCGGTGGAGGTGGATCGGGTCGGCGAGCAGCAAGGCGACGGTGATGCAGACGGACAGATGAACTAGGGTTTCGGCGCGGGCGTCGATGGTTCTGGCAGTCTGGGGCTTCCTCTTCGCGGCTCCGTGTATGGGGCTGCTGCAGGGGGTCTCCTTGTACGCCTCGTCCGCCTCCACGTCGCGCTCGTCGCCCGGTACGGTGTAGCCGAGAGGAGGCCGAGGGTGCCGGTGAT
Organism: Avena sativa; assembly: GCA_916181665.1. Lineage (NCBI taxonomy): Eukaryota > Viridiplantae > Streptophyta > Magnoliopsida > Poales > Poaceae > Avena > Avena sativa. The sequence goes on from OV702287.1 coordinate 192,355,502, forward strand.
GGTGTAGCCGGTGGCGATGGAGAAGAGAGGGGAGAGGGCAGGGCACCCTTGGGGTATATCTGGGGGGTAGCTGGGCGAGGCAGAGAGGTGGTGGGGTGGTGGTAGGTAGCAGAGAGGGGGAGATGCCGTGGGAAGGTGGGGTAGATGGAAAAAGGTGGCTCGGCCACCCTTTTTCTCTCCTTCCTCCTTCACGTGCTAGGGTCGGCAGGGCAGGGCAGGTAGAGGAGGGGGCTTCCAGGTGGGGCATGGTGGTCTGGGAGGGCAGGCTCGGGCTGGGGCCACCTAGGCAGAGAGAGAGCTAGAGAAAGGAGAGGGGGTAGGCTCGGGCTAGGTTAGGGTTTGGAGCTAGGCTCGGGTTAGGGCTTGTGGGGTGGAGGGAGTAGCTAGGTGGGGCCAGGGAGAGAGGGTGGCCGGTGGGCCAGCTAGGTGAGAGAGGGGGTAAGGCCGAGAGAGAGGGGAACATGGTAGCTAGGGTTTGGTCATGGTGGGGTTTAGGAGAGAGGGGGGGTTATGGTGATGAAGGGTAGATGATATGAGTGGCACCTAGATAGAGGTTAAGAGGGAAGGGGTGGTGGTTAGGGTTTGCCTTGGACAAGATCATGCCAAGAACAACCAAGATCAAACAAGAAAAAGAGAGGGATGGAGTGCTAGGGTTTAAGCAAGATCAACATAGATCAAGCCAAAAGAAGGGATAGAGTCAGAGAGAGGTGATGATCCCCTCAAGACTCAAATAAAAACCAAATACTAGAAAAGGTGGCACTTGCATGGCCCATGCAAAATATTTATTGCCATGTTGATTCTTGTGGAAACAATATTATTACATGGCATTATTATTTTGCATTCCCAAAAATTGGAATATAGCCAAGAAAAAAGGATTAAGAGGATGCCCCATGTGGAGTAGATGGAGATGACCATGTTTGAATAGAAATGGGACTTGCTAGTGTGTATGTGCCACTAGATGCTCAATAGTCCCAAAAATATCCCAACATGGCATAATCCATAATAATCCGTGTGGAAGCTAGGAAAAAGGGTTCCACTCACAAGGCATGCAAAGGTGGCCATGTGGCTCTCATATATCACTAATGTGAAAACATCATGATGCCAAGATGAGAGCAGGTGGAAAAGAATAGAATTGGATCCATCCCAACCCACATGAGCTAGAGGTAAAACCAATAAATTGCAATGCTCATATATGGTGGAATGATGGGGTGATGACAAGAAAGGTGGTGGAGTTAAGTAAGAGATATGCCCCCAAATCAACTTGGGCATTAAACAATATATCAATATCCAAATACAATATCAAGAGGCAAATACAATTTGCAATGCATATGAGAAAAGAACCAAATGGAAAAGGGTTTTATATGATGCTCAAATGCAAGGAGGCATGATGACATGAGCATGATATAATGATGATGCAACAATTATATATTTGAAGTAGCCATTATATAGACTAGGCTAGTAGCATTGCAATTGTTAGACAATTGGGATGCTACATATAACCACCCAGTTACGAAGCGGTGTTTGATGTCATCAAAGTACCCATCCGGTGATGGTGATTAACATAACCACATGGTCGAAGGATTAGGTTACTATGCATTTGAAAGCTTACAGCAGTACGAACTTAATGACTTGATCTTATGCTACGCTTACTATGGGTGTGTGTCCATCACATCATTCTCCTAATGATATGATCTTGTTATTAACGACATCCAATGTCCATGATCAGGAAACCATGATTATCCATTAATCAACAAGCTAGTTTAACAAGAGGCTTACTAGGGACTCTTTTATGTTTACAAAACACACAAGTATTAACGTTTCCGGTTAATACAATTATAGCATGGGATGTAAACATTTATCATAAAAATAAAGATATAATAATAACCACTTTATTATTGCCTCTTGGGCATATCTCCAACAGTCTCCCACTTGCACTAGAGTCAATAATCTAGTTAAAAATTTGTGTATTCAACACCTATGGCTTTTTGGTGTTGTATAGACACTATTGCTAGTGGTAAACATAATCTTTGGATCTGACACTTCCAGGTCCGTGTGCATTTGCATGTCCTTGCATCTCTACGCATTACTCATTCTCTAATGAGATGGCATTGTATAAATTTGGTCCTTTGGTGAGACCTTTAGTTCCTTGGGATTAAATCATGTTGATACAATCGTCATACAATGTATCTTCATAGTATTATCCCGCTATGAACCACACCTAGTTTGATAACAAACTACTTGACGCAAATGCCCTCATTTGCTGCTACAATAACAGTCATATACTTAGCCTTTTGTTGTAGTATCTGTCACAATGTTTTAACTTTGGTACTCACCAAATCCGTTATGGAACTTCCTTTCCATTACATTGTGCCACCCATAGTTTAAATTGAGATAAACTTAATTTGTGACAAAACTAGTATCAATGCAACAATTTACAATGAACTATTTGTCACTACTATAATATATTGTTAGCTCTTCCAAAAGATCATAGGAATATCCCTACTATTGTCCAATGATCATCTTATGAGTCATTCTGGTATATGCTCATAACATTTAGAGCATAGGACATATCTGGATGTGTACATCTCAAAGAATGATTGATCAAAATATTCTTGTGATTTCACCAAGTGTCAAAATACTTGAATCTCATGTCAACACACTTGAATCTTGATTCAGTCCTTTCCGTGCGTCAAGAACCTTTCTTGTTGTTTCCATATTGAACTCATTCAACATCTTATCTATGTACATTTGGCAAAACCATATTAGCGCCTCAATCTATCCATATAGACATTGATGCCTAATTCTTGGGTTATGCCTAAGTCTTTCATCGAAATGAAATTCTTAACCTGTGTCAATAAAAGATACATCATTTCTAATCAACAATATGTCTTTCACATAATGTATTAGAAATATGTCTTAGCGCTCCCACTTAATTTCTTGCAAAAATGCAAGCATCTTCATCGTCTCTGATGAAATTAAACCTTTTAACGGTTTCATCACGGTGAAGATTCCAATTCCGCGATGCTCACTTCAACCATTGAAGCTTTGCATAATCTTTTAGCATCCTTTGGATTAACAAAACCCTTTGGATCATGTCATGGACACATCCTAGGTAACCATTCTATTAGAAGAACTTGTTTTGTTTGTTCAACTACCATATACCAAAATATATGTAGTGGTTGCTACATTAATCCGTCCAGACTAAATATCGCTATGAAAGATCAAACCTTATCATAGTCAATTCCTTGAACATTGTCGTAAACTTTTTCCGACATGTCGACTATTTCATATATGTGAAACATCCATGTCTATTTCTTTATAGTTCCATATACGACTGTAAGGTCTTACACCTTTCCAGAGGGTCTTTCAAATTCAAAGCTTGATTTCTCGTGTATGGAATTATCACGGATTTTATGGCTTCAAGCCACTTAACGAAGTCAGGGCCCATCATTGATTATTTGCATGTAGTCGGTTCATCATTGTCAAACAACAATGATTTAACTCTCAAATCTTGGCATTTGATTACTTACCCGACCTACTTGGTTCAATAGGAACTTAGATCTTCGTGACCACAACCTTTGAGGCACGTGAGCCATGAGCATTGTTGCTGCCTCCGGGACACTTACCGATGCTGCGCAACTCATCACATATTAGCCAAGGTTCAACAACCTTGTCAAAGTTCTATTGTCCTCCCACTTGACTTTTCACCAAAAATTCCTTCTCAAGAAACTCGACACTCTAAGCGACAAACAATTTTGTCTTCGGTGTTATGGAGGAATACCCAATGGTTATTCGGAATAACCTACAAAGACATGCTCATCTGACTTTGGTTGTAAACATTTTACTTATGCCTAGCATACCAAAAATTTAAGAAAGGACAACCTGGGTTTTATCCCAAACCATGACTTATATGGTGTCATTTCAACGGATCACGATGGAGCTCTTTTCAGTGTAAAAGCGGTAGTCACTAAAGCTTTAATCTTTAAAATATAATGGCAGTTTTATAAATGACACCTTTGATCTTACCATGTCAAACAAGGTTTCATTACATATCTTGAACACTCCATACTCCTATGGTGTTTTGGGAAATGCAAATCCATGGAACGATTCCTCAAATCTTAGGTGTTTTGCTAAACTTGTAACTCAAACATCTTTCTTTATGATCCAATCATAAACTTTTTTATTTTCTTGTTACAATAACTTTCCACTTCATCTTGAAAGTCTTTGAACATTTTCAAATGTTTCATACTTCTTCCTTATTGAGTAAGTATATACATATACTCACTCAAATCTTTGGAGAAAGCATATGAAGTTGAAATCCATCGCCCACGACTACACATAATGGACTATATACATCAATATGTACAAATTCCAATCAGTTAGTCGTCCGTTCCTCTTTTGGCCTATGAACGGAGTTTTAATTATCTCCAGGAAAGTATCACAAGCGTCATTTGATCAAAATCAAAGACTCCAAAAATCCATAAACATGGAGTTTCTTCATGTATCCCTTTCAATATAATTTAAACGGCGATGTCACTTCGCAAGTGATCTTTCAATCATTTGTCTTACGACATTTTAGCATTAGTTTTATGGTCGTTATTTCTCCAACCAGACTTGTATATTATCCATCTATTATGGAATACGGTAATTATTTGAACAACCTTTTGTCGTCATAATACCTGATCAAAATAACAATTATTGAAACAAATCTTGAAGGTAAGCTTTGATGTTAACGAGCAACACAACAACCCTTTGTTTGTTTTCAATGAACATCATCACATATTCTCTTGCTAGTTACTTAGGCCATTGCAGTTCATGAATTGTGTTGTCCTGTATGACACTTCATACCAACCAATTCGGTATCCAATACCGCAGAACCACATTGTTTAACAACCAAGGAATGCAGCCATAACATGTATCTTCTATATACCTAAGTTGGACATCTCCAATCTTTTCTTTTCTGCCAAATATTTTATAGATTCTCTTTCAACAATTCCTTTTCTTTTAAAAGAATCTATCAACATCAATAGTGGTGTCATTCACATGACACATAGTACAAAGTGTGTATAGTCAAATACTAATTCCTTTGGACTTGCACTTTGAAGTGGATCACCTTCATCAAATGTTTGGCATTCTTTCAAAATTCCATTCTTTAGTAATCTTTTAGTGTAGTAAACATTTTACTTACATCTTCTATTCATCCTTATCATGACAACTTTCATGATCAAGCTGCTATAGCTTATAAAGGTGAATTGCGAGTATAGTGTTTCTTTTCCAAAACCTTTTGGAGGATTAGGACGACTAGCGTCTCCAACCTTCACAAATTCTCATCAAATATGAGGACATATACTCTTTCATGTTGTAACCAACACATTGTTTTAGATATCGCAATACCTTTCACATATGAAGGTTTCTGAAACATTGCTTTCAGCTCTTAGATAAACTTTTTATTAAAAACAATCTTTTGAGTATCAAGAATCATGGAGGCAAACATGATACATTAGATACTAACACTGGAATTGTTACTCTTGATTTAATACTGTTTATTAAACTTCACAGAGTAAACGGAGTTTGCTGAAGGTTTGCAATAGGACTTTTAAACTTTAGATTGACACTCAAAACAATACGATACCAGTTCGTAAAGCAAATATCCAGAATTTCTATAGTTCCACTATCTCAACTATAACTAAGCGTAAGGTGGTGAACGGATGCCAATGACTATAACAAACTATGCAAATTCACTTTGATTGTGTTTATGATAAATTGAGTTCGACTAATCCAAATTACAAATAAACTCCCACTCAAAACAACATCCCTCCAGTTGTTTTAGTGATTACACGAACCAAATCCACTACACCAAGTCCGATCATCACGTGAGATGATGTAGCTTTAAAGGCGAACAATCAACATGTTCATCATATCATCCATATGACTCATGCTTTACCTTTCGGTATTCCGTGTTCCGAGACCATGTTTGTACATGCTAGGATCGTCAAGGTTAACCTTAGTATCATCATGTGCAAATCTGGCTTGCACCCGTCGTATGCACACGTAGAATCTATCACACCCTATCATCAAGAGATGCTTCGAAACGACGAGTCTTAGCAACGGTGCCTACTAAGGACGAACACTTTATCACTTGATATTTAGTGAGAGGGATCATCTTATAATGCTACCGTCGTGATCTAAGCAATATAAGATGCATAAAGGATTAACATCATAGGCAATTCATAATTAGTGTGATATGATATGGCCCTTTCTTCTTATGCCTTTGATCTCCATCTCCAAAGCACGGACATGATCTCCATCATCACCAGCATTGCGTCAAGGTCAGTGGCGCCGCTTCATGGTTGTCCATCATCACTAGCAACTATTACAACTACTTGGAATAAAGCTATTACAAGATGAATAGACACGCAGGTCTTAATAGAATTATAGACAACCATTAGGCTCCTGCCATTGCCATATTACAACAAGGATCATTGCATACATCAAATATAATCACAATCACATGATGGCCATATCACATCACAAAACCCCTGCAAAAACAAGTTAGACGCCTCTAATTTTCTTTGCATGTTTTACGTGGTTTGGGGCTTTCGAATAAGAACGGATCTTACCTATGAAACTGAACCACAACGTTGATACAAGTGCTATCAAGTGCAAAGTGTAGATTGGATCTATACTATGATGGGAGAGACAGACACCCGCAAAGCCACTTGTGCAAAGCAAGTTACACGTCAAGCGTGGAGCAAGTCTCATGTGCGATGACATGTAAGGTTAGCCCGAGCCGCTTCATCCCACCATACCGCAAGATGCAAAGTACACAAAGCAAAAGACGGCACGAGCACCAACGCTCACAAAAACATTGTGTTCTACTCGTGCAATAGATCTATGCATAGACACGACTCTGATACCACTGATGGGTTCGTAGCATGGAAAACAAAAAAATTCTACCGCAAGAACGGACAAAACCCAGATCTAATCTAGATAAAAGCCAAGATCTAATCTATTAGACATGTGCAACGAGATAGATCTGTACTAACCCTCATAGAACCGAAAGCGTTACGAGATTAGATCTCGGGGTTGATGTAGTCGATCACTTGCCGATCTCAAGATCGTGTGGATGATCCTTCCGCCGTCGCGTTCCGGCAGCGCTTCCGCAGTCGATCACACATGCAGAGTCGAAGCAGACCTTCCTCTCCCTGTTCCAGCGAGCAGCGGAGGTAGTAGATCTTCTCCACGGAATCCCAGCAGCACGACGGTGTGGTGGTGGTGGTGGTGGAGTAGAGAATTCTGCAGGGCTTCGCCTAAGCCGGAGCAGAGCAAAGGAGGAGGAGAGAGGCGGTGGCTAGGGTTTGTTATGGGGAAGTGCAAGGGGGTGGCGCCCCCTCCCCTCTATTTAAAGGAGGGAGGCGCCATGGGAGGGGGGAGTCCTAGTAGGACTCCCCTCCCTCCTTGGCCGGCGGATTGGGAGGGGGGGAATCCTCCTCCCCCACGAATCCGTGTCTTGCCCCACAAAGACTCCTTGATCCTTTCTTGGTTTTCAAGCAAACTCCAAGAAATCTACTAGAACCTTCCGGAACATTCTGAAACCTTCTAGAATCCCCATACAAATACTCCGGAACATTTCCTAACTTAGAAAATGATCCCCAATATATGAATCTCATTCTCCGGACCATTCCGGATCTCCTCGTGATGTCCCGAATCCAATCCGAGACTCCGAACAACATTCGGTCTCCAACGCATATTCCATATCTACTTAAAACAACTTCGAACCTTAAGTGTGTCACCCTACGGTTCGTGAACATGTAGACATGATGGAGACACATCTCCGATCAATAACCATTAGCAGGATCTAGAGATCCATAACGGCTCCCACATACTCAATGATGACTTCGTGATCGATAGAACCATTTACATACGAGACCAATTCCCTTTGTCACGCGATACTACACTTATCCGAGGTTTGATCGTCGGTATCTCCATACCTAGTTCTACCTCGTTACTGATAAGTACTCTTTACTCGTTCCATGATATGTCATCCCTTGTGACCTAGTCACATGCTTGCAAGCTAACTAGATGACATTCCACCGAGAGGGCCTAGAGCATATCTATCCGTCATATGGATGGACAAATCCCAATCTTGGTCTATGCGCTTCAACACATACTTTCAGAATACCCAATAACACCTTTATAACCACCCAGTTACGAAGCGGTGTTTGATGTCATCAAAGTACCCATCCGGTGATGGTGATTAACATAACCTCATGGTCGAAGGATTAGGTTACTATGCATTTGAAAGCTTACAACAATACGAACTTAATGACTTGATCTTATGCTACGATTATTATCGGTGTGTGTCCATCACATCATTCTCCTAATGATATGATCTTGTTATTAACGACATCCAATGTCCATGATCAGGAAACCATGATCATCCATTAATCAACAAGCTAGTTTAACAAGAGGCTTACTAGGGACTCTTTTATGTTTACAAAACACACAAGTATTAATGTTTCTGGTTAATACAATTATAGCATGGGATGTAAACATTTATCATAAACATAAAGATATAATAATAACCACTTTATTATTGCCTCTTGGGCATATCTCCAACAGAACTTCTCCTCCTTCAATTCCACCAAAGATCAAGACCTTAGGGTGGTTGAAGTGGGAGATCGAGATTTAGAGCTCTTGCACAAGGTCTGGTCAAATTCGAATGAATCAAGAGTTCTGGATGTTGGGGAAGAAGGGGTACTTATACCCTCTTCCAATAACCAGCCGTTGCACACTTTGGGGGCCGGATTATCCGGCCCAAGTGAGGGCCGGATTATCCGGTCGGAGGAAACTCCGCGCCAGACTCGGAATATCCGGCAGAAAAACCGCCCCCTATCTGAGCGTCGCGCCGAGCTTGCCCTTGATCAACTTCTGGGGGGCAGATTATCCGGCCCTATGCGAAGGCCGGATTATCCAGCCTGGGAAGAAAAACTGCCCCAGTTCGGATTTTCCGGTAGAAAATCCGACCGGATATCGAGTGATGCGCACTGGCTCCTTTTGCTCGAAAACTGGGGGCCGGATTATCCGGCCCTTGCGAAACCCGGATTATCTAGCCTGGGGAGGAAAAACCGCCCTAGTTCAGATTTTCTGGGAGAAAATCCGACTGGACACAGAGTGACGCGCCTTAGCTTCCTTGAGAGATGAGGTAGGCCAGATTATCCGGCCCTTGGAGGGGCGGATTATCTGGCCCGCCTCAAAACTTTCTACACACTTAGCACACATGAAAACTCTCCACAGTATTGTTATCTAACACGCAAAACATAGGGAAACATGAAATGTTCTTTCAGTGCTATTATAACTTGTTTTGTGTTTGTTTCAGGCTGCAAATGACCATCTGAATGCTAAACAAAGACCCACTTCTGCAAGTTTAGATATTGTTTCACACCGTAGCAGTGACAATACCTATTGCTCATGGCACACCGCTTCGACTAATCCTCGTTTTTCAGCTGAAAGATCATTTGAGGATGCCCTCCAAGATGTCCGTGATATTGTTGAGCAAGAAGCCAACAAAACAGATTCAGTAATCACCATAGCACGCAAAGACTTATATGAATTGGAAAACAGACAAGCTTTAACACAGAACATACTTAATAATCTCATCTGCAAGTCTCATGGGAAGCCAGTTGTTACATGTCTCGGGATGCAAGCTCCATAGAGACCTTTTCTTTAACACTAGTTATGGTGTTTTTTTAGTTGTCTGGACTCTGATGCAACTTTTATGCTTCATTTTATTACTATCAAGTTTACTGGGGATTGTAATAATCTACTGTAATTTGCAGTTGTAAGTTGTTTGAGGATTGTTACAAACTGAGCATCTATCAGAATTACTACACACACATGAAAAAACAGTGAAATTGTAAGAGGTACAACACACGATCTACCGGAACAGGGAGAACGTCCATTGTATTACACGGGCACCATAGAACTTGCAAAATTCATAGACGTTCACTCAACAAAGTGAACACATAAAGAGCTAACCTAAAGACAATATATCAGGACCAGACCCACACAATCCATCAATCTGATGGATAGCTGTCGTAGTAATCGTAGTGGGTGGTACCATCCTCGCCATATGGCGGCACCATCTGCAGCTCCGAATGCTCGACGATTCTGCAATACTCCGCCAGCAATCGATCAAATTCGAAAGGACAGTTATTGATACATAATCCTCCTACTCCATACCCATATACAATGCTTGGCTCCTCATCCCACGCAAGAGCCTCAAAGTTGTAAGATTTAATCTCGGATAGGTCCGCATAGTATATGCTGCCGGCCTACACCGTGGGTACCCTGGCGCTGTCGAAGCAGACGCATCGATTGTCAGCAACAAAGAGAACACAACTTCCGATGCCTCTGACTGGCTAAACGACACGGTTCTAGGTATCAACCCGGTAAACAACTATCTTGCCGCCGTAGACCGGTCCACTCACAACGAACAACAACTCCCCGTCGGACTCGATGAGGTCAAAATGATTCTCTAAGAACTGGTAGCCCGGAACAGGGCCTGCAACGGTGGGATGCATCTCCAGGGTTCATGCGGAGCACTGCAGCTGCACATCTCCATGAGCTGCATCACACATAGTCTAACATACCCGTGTCTGTCTACGCGAAGTCATACGGCGAGTACCACCCTTCACCAAAGACCAGGCGACTCCCTTCCTCCATGCTCTGATCCGCCCACCGGATGGTGGTGTTCTGATGGTTTGATGTAAACACATCAACAACGGGAACATCGTCACATCAACAAAAGCCACCTGCTCGGTCGGTATCTCCGCCCTTAGGCGCTTGATAGCGCCCGAGAAGGGGTTGTACAACCGGGTCTTGTACGGCTGCACCCTCTGTCCAAGCACAAGGAGGCCGCCGGTTGTGCTACCGATATAAAAGTACCTTCCAGAGATAGAGGGAGGAGAAATAGAGATTCAGTCAAGGTAAACAGACTAAAATTCAATCAAGGTAAACCATGGCGCAAAACCCTAGGCAACAAGTGGACAAAGAAACATGATTTGAATAATAGATAGTATAGGATGTGAATGCAAAAAATGGATCGCATGTATACAGATGAATGTAAATAAAGCACCTGCGAATAACCCGGCTAATCTTCTTCTCAAGGTGGCGGCCAGTTCTCACGTTCAGCAACATGATGGCGGCGTCTTCTACCTGATACTGCTCCGACAACTGGTGCTCTAGAACAATCTAGTTGGCTAGCATAAAGCGCTCCTCTGTGAAGCCGCGACAGGCGCTGCATACTTCCTGAAAGGCGGCGTAGTAGTCGAAGTTGTCCATTGAAAGGAAGATGTCACCTATCTTCTGGACGAGTCCCTCAGGGAGACCAGCCCATGGAGAGTCCTCCTGCTTCTTGCCGGCCATGGATGATAGCGTTCGTGTGGTCTCTGTCCCACCGACTAGCACATGAAGCGGTTCTAGAGACACACATTTAAACAAAGGCCTGGGAAAGCCAAGCAAATCGTGTGGAAACGAGAGGATGGCATGCACACAGCAACCGAAAGCGCGTTTCATCAAACTGGCACGGGCACGTGCATGCGCACGCGCACTAATTATGGTACAACGGTCGTGCGCACACCAGCTTATGACTCCTTGGAGCACACAAGTGTGTAGGTGTACGATGATACTAGTAGTAGTAGTATCATAACCTCATTGTATTTAATTATCCCAAAATCTGAGAACAAAACCTGCACTCCCTGGTCCCTCAGGGCACACGCAAACGCAGGGCATTTTCCTTTTTTTGCATGGCATTTTCCATTTTTCAATTTCGCTTTTTGGTTGTGCCCTTGGATGCTCACCATTTGGCCGGATGGGGTGTATGCTCTGTAGAGTTAAAAAACTCATGTTCTCTCAATAGCACGGTCGTTAATTATTGAGGTATATACGTTTTTAGTCCCACGACTTACACCGCGGGAGCGTTTTAGTCCCACATCTTGGAAAGTGAGCAACACTAGCTAGAGAACTTGTAACCAGGAACATTTTAGTCCAATTCAATCAAATTTCTGTAATTTTGTCCAAATTCGTCGTAACTAATTCTAGAAGTGACATGTGGTATCATATTTTTTGCAAAATGACCCCTGTGTATTTTCTGTCTGCCAGTTGTGACCTTGGTATGACTTGACAGGAGGATATGAATAAGAAAACAAATAAGAAAAACTACCAACGCATTGTAGGATATCGAACTGATTACCTGCGCTACTGAAGAAATCAACCATGCCACTACAACATGCACACAGAAGTGATTAACTAAAGAGCGCTCTGGCTGGTGTGTTCTTTATTTTGGATATTATGTGTTCTGGGCTACAATAACAACTCAACTTTATTCCTTTTCATTTTTTCAAATAAGAAAAAACTTAAGTTTATTCTATACACTGCAGCTAGCTACTAGGTTAACGATAAAACTAAACAATTGGTATTATGGACCGTGCCAACATAGGCGTGAGCATTTTTGCATTCGTTTGTTCTTTTTTATTGTATAAATAATTATTTCCCCCAAAGTACTCCTTGTCTGGCATAATTACGTCCTCTTAAGTACTCCTTGTCTCACATGAGTAGTCGTGGGCATCTACCGGCATAGTGGCTTATGGGTGTGTATGTCATTGTACAAAACTGTTAAGTTTGAATCCATTCTCTTCTTAGAGATTTAACTATTTTATTTATACGTCTACTAACAGGTGGCCCACTTATCAGTCCGCATAGGGACACAAATGACATAAAAAAATATAGAGGGGTCATTTTAAAAAATTCAACGTCATTTGTGGACAAATTATGTCAAATTCGCTAAAATTCCATTAAATTGGACTAAAATGCTCTCGAGATATAAGTTGAGGGACTAGTATTGCTCATTTTTCAATATGTGGGACTAACACGCTCTCGCGGTGCAAGATGTGGGACTAAAGGTGTATATACCTCTTAATTATTTTACATCCTCAATTGCTAGGCCGGAGGACCAATTAATGCTCCTAGATTTGCTCAATTACTCCTCTAGTTTACCGTAAAATATGAACCACCACGTCATGTAATGCTCCTGGACGATCATGTTGTTAAAACGGGAGTGCATCCATTGGCCTGCATGTTTTCAATTAGATACGGTGGCCACGTGCATTGGCTGGATTTTAGGATTACTACTGCATGCAATAACTAGCTATAAAGCAAGTAGGTGAAGTTAATTCTCCAAACTAGTACTACTCCGGCCTAGTAATACTGAACACAGGGAGTACCTCAAGTGTGGTTAAATGGATGATCAGTTGATGTGACTCTCGGCCTTGAATTCTTGACCATATAGCCGTACGTTCTACCACCTTTTTTTAGTACTACTACTACTAGTAGTACATGGACGCTAGCAAAATTCAAAATCTCAATCGAGCGGCAAAATCACACACACCGACTTCGAAGCATTTCCCGCCTAACCGTTTCAAAAACTTTGAGCCAAAATCTCGCACCTAGGGAGTACCATTTTTATATTATTATTATTATCAGATGGGCACTTGTCGAATTCAAAATCTCAATCGAGCGGCAAACCGTACACCGACTTTGAACCATTTCCCGCCCCTCTGTTTCAAAAACTTTGAGGCAAAATCTCCCACCGGGATGTACCATTTTTGTATTATTATCAGATGGGTTCTTGTCAAATTCAAAATCTCAATCGAGCGGCTAAACCATATACTGACTTTGAAGCATTTCCTGCCCCTCAGTTTCAAAAACTTTGAGGCAAAATATCCCACCGGGGTAGTACCATTTTTATATTATTATTAGATGGACGGTCGCCAAATTCAATATCTCAATCAAGCGGCAAAAGCACACACCGATCTTGAAGCATTTCCCGCCCCTTAGTTTCAAAAAAATTGACTTCAAAATTCCGATTCTACCCATTGTTATGACACCCTATGGGTAAGCTAAAGTTGGTAGCTTGGGGGCACGGTCATAATTTATGTTTCTGTTCACCTCCTTAGTACGGATTCACCCAGATTTTCCCGCTGGTCCTTCCAAAAATCCTAGCTCCCTCTCTCCCATGCCCTCACCTCCACGACCACGACGCGCACCGACCGGCGGCAATTCCACGGTGGCCGGACCCGCTTGAGCGGCGGTCTCGTTCACCGCCCCAGAGCCGCTTCACCGATCCTCACCCACCAGATATGGTTCATCGGGTCTCTCTACCACTGCACCAGAGCTGCGGTGTCGTTCACCATGCCGATAGCATCATCGATCGCCCAAGCTCTGCTTCTCAGCCACTGAAAGCTACCCAACCATACCGGATCCGCTTCACCGGTGTACACCGAACGTGATCTAGTTCAGGGAGTTCCATGTCCACCGCTCTAGACCAGCTGCTCGGCCGTCACAGTTCACAGCACTGGATCTACCTCAGCGACGCTCTCGTCCACCGTGCTCAAGCCGGCATCGACCGCCCAAGATCTGCTTCCCTGACGCCAACAGCCACCGCAACCGCAGCATCCTCGGTGACCTGGACGTCACCTGCATGGTACCGATGATGCTTAAAGCCTCTCCCACCAAGGTTAACCAAATCTGCAACCCGTTTTTGTTTTGTTAGCAGTATAGCAGGTTCAAGCCTGTCGCAGTGAACTGCATTTTTTATCATCGTGCTCGTACATACAAGTCAGTGGGCATGCATGTTCTTCGTGCTAGTACATACAAGGTCATTAGATATGTTGGTTTGCATGCGTAGCTCTACAAATTTCAAGTCATGGACATGTCTGTTATTTTGTCATAGACATGTTCTTAACTACTCCATACAACAGTAATTGCCTGCTACCGTCTAATTCTTGCAGTCCCTGCTCTACAGTTGCTGAATCTATCTGGTTCATCCTGAGATCAGTTCCGGCTATTATTTCCTCCTTGGCATCGCTCTACTATCCTGTAGTAGCCGTTTAAACTCTTTGTACTAATTCGATTATAATTTTGTTGTTGCCATCTCCTTCTTCAAAAGCTGCATCACTAACTATTTCCTTTTTCTTGCATATAGCTCAAAATGGAACAACGAACATGTTGGTTTGCATAGCCTATTCTACAGGTTCACAAGGGATGTCATTAATTCCTTATCTGGTGCTGGTTCGTCTTGACAACGGCATAACTGTCCTCTACTATGTAGTTCACTCGTGGTTTGCAATCCTGCTCTAGGCGTTCTCTTATGATGTCATTATAATTTCTATCTGGTTGATTCTTAGCTATGACAGTAACTACATGCCATTGTGTAGCTCACCGCAAATTCTGAGTCACCCAACAACTATGCAATCCAGGAGATGCCACTACTTCCATATATATTTGCTGAAATGACCTCGCTTGTTTATATTTTCTAAAATTCTAAGAAACACTTTTTTTGATCGCTCATTTCATTCTAGGCACACTTGTCTAATACTTGTTTGTCCTTCTCTACAGGTTCACGAGCGACGCCATTATATCTTGCATCTGGTTCTGGTTCTGGTTCGTCCTAAGTCACGACATACCTATCCTCTACAATATATTCATTCGTGGTTTGCATTCCTGCTCTACAAGTTCTCGTATCATGCGGTTATAATTTTTATCTGGTTCATTCTTTGCTATGACAGTAACTACATGCCATTTTGTGTCTGAGTGCAAATTTCGAGTCACCCGACGTCTCTTGCATTTTAGGGTATATAATTGTTCCATATATATTTGTTGAAATGACCTAGCTAGTTTATTTTTGCTAAAATTCTAAGCCACACACACACACACATTATTTGATTGCTTGTTTCACGGTAGGCACACTTGTTTAATGCATACTTGCTTGTCCTGTTTGTCTGACATGTTGGTCAATAATTGAACCATTGACCTCTTGTAAACTCCAGATCATAGCTCCTATCATATCAGTCAAATGAGTATTTTGTCTTATTTGATGTATTAACTTGTTATTACTTAGTTTTAGGGTGCAATTACTGCTATCGCCACCAAAGAGGGGCTGCAAGATAATGTCTCCTCCAATGTAGCTGTCACACTCAAAGGAAGATGTAGGTGATCAATTGAGGACTCTGCTATCAACTTGATTGTCAACTGAAATGCCGATTTTTCTTTCCCTTGATTTGATAATATGTAATAATTTAAAGAAGTTTGCAGCTGATGTAATATCTAGATAACTCGCGTAGGCCATGTATGCGTATAGTTGACACCGTCCACATATGCGTTAGTCGTTACGGTAACTACGCCAGGCAGTTTGATTAGGGAACAGTACCATGCTTTGTTATTGGCCCGTCGTGTATTCGGCCGACGATGAATAGTAAATAATGCTGAATTATATAAACATTTTATGATATTGGCATGGGCTTCAGAAAAAGCCGAAACTGTAAAAGGCCGTAAACATAATGGGCCGACCTACAAGTTGTAAGTGGACATAACAGTAACAGGCCGTAATGGTAAAGGCCGTAAGAGTAACAGGTCATAACTATAACAGGCTATAACAGTATCAGGCCTTAATAGTAGCAGGTCGTAACAAAAACAGCTCATCACAGTAACAGGCAAGAAACCGTGAAATCCTAGAACAGTAACAGGCCAAAGCAGTAGCCGACCGCGACAGTAAAGGGCCACAACAGTGAAAGGCCAGAATAGTGACAAGCCAGAACAATAACGGCCCAAGAAATTTCCAGGCGAGGGCAGTAACAGGCCGACACTTTTACCAAACTAGAACAGTAAAGGGCCGCTTGTGGGCTTGAACAGGTAAAGCCCAGAACAATGAAAGGCCAGGACAGTAACATGCCCGAACAGTAACGGGCCATCTCAGACAAGGGCCATCAGTAGGCCGCCCACGATGGGCTGCGGTAAACAGTGATGGGCTGTGAGACCAGGCACATGGCTCAATAGGATTAATAGAATACTCATACCAACAAGTTGCAACTTCTTTTACGGAAGCTCATTCGAAAAGAACTCTAAGGTTAAGCGTGCTTGGCCTAGAGCAATTCTAGGATGGGTGACAGGCCGGGAAGTGGGTACCGGGTGCGCACAAGTGAGGACAAACTGTGCAGAAAAGACTAGTGTTGGTCTATGGGGTCAGTCAAGATATCCTATTAAGCTGCCAGGAGTGACACCCCCCGGGCCTAGTGGACGGGGTGTTACAAGTGGTATCAGAGCCGACCCTCGAGATTAAGCGGGTGTGTGCGGGTGATACATTGCAAACGTATCTATAATTTTTGATGTTCCATGCTTGGTTTTATCTACTTTCTTGTGTTTTGTCCACACTTTGGAGTACTTTACATATGATTTCTTGGACTAACCTATTGACAAGAACCACAGTGCCAGTTACCTGTTTTCTGCTGTTTTAGGTTCCAGGAAGTAAGAAAATGAATATTCTCGGAATTGGACTGGACAAAAGCCAAAGTCGTTATTTTCTCGGAAGATTCATGGAGCCAGAAGGAGAGATGAAGGGGGGCCACAGGGTGGCCAAGCCACCCCTAGGCGCGGGTCCCCCTGGCCGCACCAGGGCATGGTGTGGGCCCCCTGGCCGCCCACCGACCTTGCCTCTTCGCCTATAAGATGCCTCCCGATGCAAAAACCCTAAATCGTCAAGCCTCTAGCCACGAAAAGTTCCACAGCGCTGCCGCCACCGAAGGGGAGATTCGGGGGACAGAAAGTCTCTGTGCCGGCACCCTGACAGGATAGGGAAGTGCCCCCGGAGCCATCTCCATCAATCTACACCACCATCTCCATCGTCGTTGCTGATTCCCATGATGAGGAGGGAGTAGTTCTCTCTTGAGGCTAAGGGTTCTACCGGTAGCTATGTGTTCATCTCTCTCTATGCATGACCTTATTGAGATCATGAGCTTGTAATCTATAGATCTACCTTGCTACTCAAGTGCTCTAATAGATCTCTGCTCTCCCCATGTGTGCAAAGTTGACAGTGTGCACACCATGGTGGCACTTAGGCTAGAGATTACAAATACTTGTTACGAGTTATATTTGGAGTTGGATGTCTTTATGAAATTGTGGTGTTTGTTGGAACCATCTAGTACTCAAGGTGATAGTGTGGGGTTATCTAGATGGGAATAGAAGACTTTGAGGTCTGCTGTTATAGCCCTACCATGGATTAGAGTGTCCAACCGGAGAGTAGTTCAGAATAGTATCATAAAGAGAATATATTTATATGAGAGTGTTCACTAGTGAAAGTATGATCCCTAGGCCTTGTTTCTAAGCACTGAAACACCGTTTTCTATTAGATCTATTACATGTTTGCTTGCTTCCATCATTATTTCAGTTTTCCTTTACTCTCTTCCACGCCATCAAGCTATTTTCTATCACCGTTACCACTTATAATTATCTATACCACTTGTATTTCACTATCTCTTTGCCGAACTAGTGCACCTATACACCTGACAAGTGTATTGGGTGTGTTGGGGACACAAGAGACTTCTTGTATCTTGATTGTAGGGTTGCTTGAGAGGGGATACTTTTTGACCACTTCCTCCCTGAGTTCGATAAACCTCGGGTGATACACTTAAGGGAAAACTTGTTGTTGTTCTACAAACCTATGCACTTGGAGGCCCAACAACTGTCTACAAGAATATAAGTGCGTAGACATCACGGGTATATAGTAGCATTTATTCAAAACCAATAGTAATCCTGACGGTAGACGGAGATGCAAGGTGCCGACGGCCATCACTTCGACTCTCGAACCATTGCCGACGTGCATCGTCACCTCGTCCTTCCTCAGGCGCCTCCTACTCTGCAGATCTTGCTGAGAGTTACAAATCTGAGCAACAGATCCGGTATCAAATACCTAGGTGTTACTCCCGGCGCTTGTAAGGAATACATCAATAACATGTATATCATATATACCTTTGTCCTTGGCAGCTATCTTGCTGGCTCGCTTGTCTTCAAGGTACTTGCGGTAGTTGCGTTTCTAGTGCCCATACCCTTTCAGTAGAAGCACGTTGTACCGGGCTTAGGGCCAGGTTTGGCAGTCTTTAGGGTACTAGCAATGATCTTGCCATCCCTCTTGGACTTCTTGCCCTTGCCCTTTCCCTTTTTCCCTGGCTTCTTAAAATTGTTGGTCTTATTGACCATCAACACCGTGTGCTCCTTCTTGATTTCAACCTCAGCAGTTTTGAGCATGGAGAACACCTCAGCAAGGGTCTTAGTCATCCCTTGCATGTTGTAGTTCATCAGAAAGCTCTTATAGCTAGGGGTAGCGAGTGCAGCACCCTATCAATTGCGAGCTCCTCCGGGATTTTGCAATCCAGGGCGTTCAGACGCTTAACATAGCCAGACATTTTGACCACATGCTCACTAATATCGCTGTGCTCTTCCATTTTAGCAGAGAAGAAGAGCTCGGAAGCATCATACCTCTTTGCACGGGCCTGTGGAGCAAAGACGGCCTTCAGATCCTCAATGATCTCAAAAGCATTCATCTTCTCAAAATTCTTTTGAAGCTCCGGCTCCATGGCATAGAGCATTCCACTTTGGATGAGGGAGAAATCGTCCGCCTTGGACTGCCAGTCATTCTTTTCGTCCTGGGAGGCGGAATCTGCAGGCTTAGCCGGAAGCTCGGCCTCAATGACATAAGTCAACTTGTAGGGGACTAGGAGGATCCTAAGATTGCGGAACCATGCGGTGAAGTTGGTTCCATCAGTTTTCAGCTTGTCCTTCTCGAGGAAAGTGCTAAGGCTGAAGGTGGGTGGGAGAGACATCTATAATGGATTTGCAAAGTGTTTATACCATGTTCATAATAATGAGTTCAAATTTTAATCATGTTTTCAAACTTAAAAAAAAAGAACTCCGACTTAAACAAACATCCCTCTACTCGTTTAGTGATCACATGATCCCTATCCCCTGCACATCCCCCGATCATCACGGCCATGAGTGCAGTATCAAAGGTGGACATTCCCTAATGTCGATCACATCAACTATGTGATTCATGCTCGACCTTTCGGTCTCCTTTATTCTGAGGCTATGTCTGTACATGCTAGGCTCGCCAGTTCTAACTCGTGTGTATTCACAGTGCAACATGGCTTGCACCCATTGTATGCGAACGCAGATATGGCTGACCCCAGATCATCACGGCCAGCCTCATACCGAAGAACTTTCTTGGTGGTGCACACACAAGGGGAATACGATAACTAGAATACTATGAGGGATTATCTTATTATGCTACCGTCGAATATAAAAATACTAGCATAATAAGTAGCACTTCAAAAGTAAAGTGTTATGACATTGTTATAGCATCTTGATCATCATCAATAGCTTCAACGAAAGTTTCATAAGCTTGTCATTTCCACGTTATAGTACTTTCCCCTATGCAATAATAAAATAGACGCTTCTATATTATCTATTGCAAGTTTTACGCGGCTATAGGGCCTTCGCAGTAGAACCCCTTCCCACCTACGAACGTGGAGCCACAACATGGATTCAATGATTGTCGTTCTTCTTCCCTTTTCAGGGCCCTCCAATGTAAATGCTATATCAACTACTGTAGAGAGACAGACACCCCCCTAAGACACTTTGATTCGTGGACCAGTCTCGTGAATCACCACGTGTGGTCGGTTGGAGGCCGCCTCATCAAACAGTGCCGCGATTTGAACAACAACATTAAAAAGGGTAGAAACTAGAGAATAAATGCCCACATATCGCTATGTGTTCTATTTGTATGACATGTCTACCCATAGACCCGCTCTGATACCACTGTAGGGTTCCGTAGTAGAAAACAAAAAAATCTATCTACTCGAACACTAATACCAGGATCTATACTATGTAGACATAAGTAACGGAGGAGGGATACGATATTCATACCTTTGAAGACCGAGGCACGCCTTACGCAGGAAGGCGTATATTGATGAAGACGAGCAGCACCCCAAGTGTGGTGCCTCCGAAGTTTGTCACACGTCCGGTGTAGGAGACGTCAACCGGACTCCGATCCAGCCAAGCAGCAGAAGAAGTAGATGCCGGATCGCAGATCACACGACGGTGGTGTGAAGGTGGAGAACTCAACCACGAGGTCGTCCCCAATATTATGGAGAAGTCCTCAATGGATGAGAGAGAGAGAATGAGAGGGAATGGGATGATTCTAAAGGTGGAGGAGAGACCCCTATATATAGTGGGAGGGGGCGCACCACCCTAAGGCCAGGTGGTGTGGGACTAACCCACACCCGCCGGCCACCTAGGGGCAGCCGCCGGCCCTAGGTGGGCCCCATTGGGGTGGCCCACCAAGCCTAGGCCGGCTGGCCCCCTCTCCCCATGCGCCATGCCTTGTTGGGCCTCCCTTCGGGTGAGGCCCATTAGCATTATGATGCCTTTAATAATAAAATAAAATATATATTTAATATTAATTCTCCAATTAATATTCAAATACACATATTGTATTATTCCTTCACTCCGGAACATCTTCCGGACCCCTTCCGATCTCCATCGGATGTTACCCGGAACTATTCCGGTTTCTCTTTCTCTATTTCTCCTATGATACCTCATCTACCCTAAGCGTCCCTACCCTTAAGCGTGACATCCTTCGGTTCGGAAACACTCCGTACATGATTGAGACTACACTCACATCAATGATCAATAGAGGGACCTAGATGGCCATGTGAACCCCGTGCGTTTCACGAATAAAATCACTCGAACTATGAGATAGTCGTTTCCTGTTCCCTTTGTCATATGATACCTAATTCATTCGAGACTTGATATTCGGTATCCCCATACCTTAGTTCGGTCTCATTACCAATGAACTTGTTTACTTGTTCTCTTGCCGTTGCATTTTGTGACCAATTCACATGCTTCCAAGCTTCATTAATGCAACGTCACCGAGATGGACACATGTATCGGTCCGTGACATGGAGTAGACAAATCCTGGTCTTGATATGTACTCCTCTACGCATCCCTTCAGAAAACCTGAGTGGCACCTTTTTTATCACCCTTTTACGAGATGACTCTTGATAACCATCTAAGCTTTCTCCGGAATGGTGGTTTGCATTACCTCATAGTCAAAGTTTCAGGTTGCAAGGTTCTCTATGTTTTATCATCAATGTTTAACTTTGTAACTAGATCTCATTCAAGATATAACGGTCGGATGTTTGTCTATCATGTTATTCAACTAATAACATGACCCCATTGTGAATTGGCATAAATGCCCATGATCTTGAAACCCATACCATCCTCATGACCAATGAACTAGTTAGCTATAGGTAACTAGAGACACGGTTTGTTTACATACCACACGTGTATTAACGTTTCGTATTAACACAGTTATAGCACAATATGAAATGTATTATGATCATATAGGAGTCATATCAAATAATACACTTTATTATTTGCCTCTAGGGCATAACTCCTTCATATACATGTGTAGCACATGCCTTTTACTAGTATTCTCTAACTCATAGTCTCTTTGATTGTTTTCAAAACACGGTCAAATTCCTAGGCATGCCTATGATTAGCAACAAGTTCAATCTTTCCAAACTCTCACTCGTTCTTGATACATTGACTGCATGGTGTGTCCATTGAACAGATTATCGCAAGGAGTTAATTTCGAAACACATAGCTAAATTTCAAAACACGTTGAGTCAGAGTCTCTTTGATAGTTTTCAAACCACGGTCAAATTTCTAGGCATGCATATTCATAGAAAGAAGTGTGAATCTTTCCAAACTATCACTAGTTCTCGATACATTTACTACCTGGTGGGTCCATTGAATAGATTATCGCAAGTTGTGAAGTTAATTTCTGAACACAACCAAAATTTCAAAACATGCTGAGTAATAGTCTCTTTGATTGTTTTCAAAACACTGTCAAAGTTCTAGGTATGTATATTCTTAGCAAGAAGTGTGAATCTTTCCAAACTATCACTCGTTCTCGATACATTGACTTCCTCGTGGGTCCATTGAATAGATTATCGCAATGTCTAAATTTAATTTTGAAACCCAACCAAAATTTCAAAACACGGTGAGTCATAGCCTCTTTGATTGTTTTCAAAACATGGTCAAATTTCTAGGAGTGCATATTCTTTGGATGAACTTGAATCTTTCCAAACACTCACTCGTTCTGGATACATTGTCTGCCTTGTGGGTCCATTGAATAGATTATCGCAAGGTGTGAAGTTAATTTCAAAACACAGCCAAAATTTTAGAACATGGGGAGTCAGAGTCTCTTTGGTTGTTTTCAAAACACGGTCAAATTCCTGCTAGGCATGCATATTCTTTGCAAGAAGTTGAATTTGTCCAAACTCTCACTCGTTCTCAATACATTGACTGCCTGGTGGGTCCATTGAACAGATTTTCGCAAGGTGTGAAGTTAATTTCAAAACACAACCAAAATTTCAAAACACGTTGAGTCATAGCCTCTTTGATTGTTTTCAAAACATGGTGAAATTTCTAGGCATGCATATTCTTAGCAAGAAGTTGAATCTTTCCAAACTCTCACTCATTCTCGATACATTGACTGCCTAGTGGGTCCACTTAACATATTATCACAAGGTGTGAAGTTAATTTCGAAACACAACCAAAATTTCAAAAAATGGTGTGTCGTAGTATCTTTGGTTGTTTTCAAATGTTTCAAACATTGTCAAATTTCTCTAGGAATGCATATTCTTAGCGAGAAGTGTGAATCTTTCCAAACTACCACTTTTTCATGATACATTGACTGCCTAGTGGGTCCATTGAATAGATTGTCGCAAGGTGTGAAGTTAATTTCAAAACACAGCCAAAATTTCAAAACACAGTGAGTCAGAGTCTCTTTGGTTGTTTTCAAAACATGGTCAAATTCCTGCTAGGCTTGCATATTTTTTGCAAGAAGTTGAATCTTTCCAAACTCTCACTTGTTCTCGATACATTGACTGCCTGGTGGGTCCATTGAACAGATTGTTTCAAGGTGTGAAGTTAATTTCGAAACACATCCAAAATTTCAAAACACGGTGAGTCATAGTCTCATTGATGGTTTTCAAAACATGGTCAAATTTCTAGGTATGCAGATTCTTAGCAAGAAGTTGAATCTTTCAAAACTCTCACTGGTTCTTGATACATTGACTGCCTGGTGGGTCCACTGAACAGATTATTGCAAGGTGTGAAATTAATTTCGAATCTGGACAAGTTTGAACGCTTGATTTGCTACAACTAGTATGGATTGGTGAATACTACTTAGTAGTCCTACTTTAAAATGACGACAAGATCCAAAATGCTTCCTTTCAATGTACACTAATGCATCTGATGAACACGTCAGACACAGGACAGACACAAAGCCGCCGTATAAGGCACACATGCGTATTCGCCAAGCTGTGGACGAGGGAGAGATTAGCGGGGCCGGTGCGCGTGGGGAGAGGGGAGGAAATCTGGTGATGGGAGGCTGCAAAGGAGAGAGAAAATACAAATTGTTTTGCGTGCATATATAGTGAAGATCCTGAAATTTACTAGTACTACTACTCACTGTACCCTGTACCTCGTGTCAGCAACCCATCATAGCTTTGCCCTGACATTGCCTACTCCTCTTCGTTGTTCTCGTGATGCCTCCCATTTATATTTCCTCCTCTTTGTTTCCCCTACATTTCTTCTTCTCTTCTAAAGATTTGGGGTTAATTTTCTTATATCCCTAGTTCAATAGAAGTACGACAGAGTATTCAAGTTTCTAGGCACGACTCCTCTTTGTGTGAAAAATGGGTTTGTGGCATTCACAACCATATTCTTTGTCCTTTGCTTAATAGAAAAAACATTCTCACTACTACTTGGTGATATTGTTGGAATGAGCCAACAATTTGCACACACATGTATATTGGTATATCTTGTTGTTCTTACCACTATATAGTGTACGAATAACTTTGAATGTTGACCGTTGGATCAATATTCGCGAATCCAAACATTTCTAGCCACTGGATTTTCTTTTCCATTCTAGCATCTAGAAGATTCTATTGATAGTCTTCAGTAGATAAATGCTATGCACAACTCTGAAAACACACTTCTCCATCATACTAGTAGTAGAATCTTCTCCCTTGTTTCTCTACACCATGTTATAAAAAAATTCAAGTGTTAGGTAGCTAATAATATTTGACTTCTACATGATGATACAAAGTACAAGAACCAAATTTACACCCATACTTTATAGATGTTGATCAAATTTGTAATTTTTTGTACTTTTCTTACTATAATTTTATATAGTGATGATATGTCATACGTCTATTATCTGAGTCTCGCATGCACGGCACATCTAACTTACTAGTCTTACAACTATATAGTGTACGAATAAATTTGAATTTTGACTGTCGGATCAAGACACGCGAATCCCAATATTTCCACTCGTTGGATCTTCTTTTCCATTCTAGCATCTAGAAGATTCTACTGATAGTCTTCATCACAATAAATGCTATGCACAAACCTCAAAACACACTTCTCCATCATTCTAGAATCTTCTCCCTCGTTTCTCTAGACCATGTTACCAAAAATTTCAAGTTTTAGATAGCTAATAATCATTGACATCTACATGATATACAAAGTACAAGAACCAAATATACATCCATACTTTATAGATGTTGATCAAATTTATAATTTTTTGCTGCTTTACCTATTATAATTTTATATAGTGATGATATGTCCGACATCTATTATATGAGTCTCATGTGCAGGGCACGTGCAACTTACTAGTATATACTAGGTCATGTATTTTACTAAAGTATACCTCGTCTTAGTAACACATCTTAAATTTTCTCTGACATCGCATCGCCTTTCAACTCATCTTCGCTACTCTAGCGTTGTCCCCGATTTCTCTACTACTATAATGGAGCAGTTTTGAATTGGATACATAGCACCAGTCTTGACCATTGGATTGTTTGATCCAATGGTTCAGAGCAGCTGGATTCATGTTGAACAGTAAATAGATGAAACTCCACCAAGTTCTAGAACCATTATATCACACCCCTTCCCAAAAATATCGATATCACCATAGGACGATGTATTCTCAGTATGTGTAGATAATTATTATTAATAGACTTAATGTGTTTTTTTACTCTAAAAATACAGTTGGTTAACAACAACTTAATATTTGTTGACAAAAAACATTTCATACAGTATATATACGTGTGTAGCATGTGCCTTTTACTAGTATTCTCTAAGCTCATAGTCTCTTTGATTGTTTTTAAAAAATGGTCAAATTCATGCTAGGCATGCATATTCTTTGCAAGAAGTTGAATCTTTCCAAACTCTCACTCATTTTCGATATGACACTGACTTTTTGGTAGGTCCATTGAAAATATTTTCGCAAGGTGTGAAGTTAATTTCGAAACACAACAAAAAATTTAAAACACAGTGAGTCATAGCCTCTTTAATTGTTTTCAAAACACGATAAATTTCTAGGAATGCATATTCTTAGCAGGAAGTTGAATCTTTCCAAACTCTTACTCATTCTCGATACATTGACTACCTAGTGGGTCCACTAAACAGATTATTGCAAGGTGTGAAATTAATTTCATAATACAACCAAAATTTCAAAAAGCGGTGAGTCATAGTCTCTTTGATTGTTTTCAAAACACGGTCAAATTTCTAGGCATGCATATTCTTAGCGAGAAGTGTGAATCTTTCTAAACAACCACTTGTTCTCGATACATTGACTGCCTGGTGGGTCCATTGAACAGATTGACGCAAGGTGTGAAGTTAATTTTAAAACATAGCCAAAAATTCAAAACACGGTGAGTCATAGTCTCTTTGATTGTTTTCAAAACACGGTGAGCCGTAGTCTCTTTGATTGTTATCAAAACACGGTCAAATTTCTAGGCATGCATATTCTTAGCAAGAAGTGTGAATCTTTCCACACTATCACTCATTCTCGATACATTGACTTCCTAGTGGTTCCATTGAACATACTGTCGCAAGGTGTGAAGTTAATTTCAAAACACAACCAAAATTTCAAAACACGTTGAGTCATAGTCTCTTTGATTGTTTTCAAAACACAGTCAAATTTGTATGCATGCATATTCTTAGCATGAAGTGTGAATCTTTCCAAACTATCACTCAATCTAGATACATTGACTGCCTGGTGGGTCCATTGAATATATTGTCCCAAGGTGTGAACTTAATTTTGAAACACAGCCAAAATTTCAAAACACGGTGAGTCATAGACTCTTTGATTGTTGTCAAAACATGGTCAAATTTCCAAGCATGCATATTCTTAGCAAGAAGTGTGAATCTTCACAAACTATCACTCGTTCTCGATACATTGACTGCCTGGTGGGTCCAATGAACAGATTGTCGCAAGGTGTGAAGTTAATTTCGAAACACAGCAAAAATTTCAGAACATGGTGAGTCATAGTCTCTTTGATTGTTTTCAAAATACGGTCAAATTTCTAGGTATGCATATTCTTAGCAAGTGTTGGGGGGATACCCTCGGGTAGGGTCACGCCGGGGTATAGAGGCCGAGTTAGCCGAGGTACGGCAAGGTCAAAGCGTATGCTGGCCAAGTCACCTCAAGGCAGGCGGACTTACAGAGTAACCCGGACCGGAGGATGTCCACCTAACTAAGTCCCGGCAGACATATGTCGTATGCCGGTAGGCTTTTTATAACTTGTATGCAGGTACCCACGAGGCCGGATTAACCAGGCATGATCCGGGTTACATCAGGCTTGCAAAAGAAGGAAGGTATCTCGTTGGTCAAAGGGTGACCTCTGTGCGCATGAGAATGAGCGAAGCAAACAGAGGGAGGGACCAGCGAGGTGTGGCCGACAAAGGTGACGCAGCCTATGTCGGCTGACCCTGGCGCCGCAGAGGCTTACGTAGCCTCTACATGGCTTAGGATGGCAAAAGATGACCCAGTCGGTTTGCTATTTTGGGAGAGGCATATTCCCAGGAATATGCCTCCACGTATGCCCTAGCTAGTAGCCTGGCCTCCCCTTTATAAGGAGCGCCAGGACCTCAGTAGAAGGGGATCGCGAGCTGGCTGGTTGGCACTTGAGTAGTTCATTGGTAGAGAGGCAAGTAGTGGTGGGAGTAAGAGAGGTTCTTCTTCCTCCTCTCCCCAATACAACTCAAGGAGCATCTGTAAACCATGTGAACTTGGAGAATACAAAGATTCTGTGTGTGGAATCACCACACTGTCCCTCCCTGGATTCCTCTAGTGCATATTGGCCCCACCTTTAGCCTATCCATGGCATCTGCCGTGACACCACCACGACAGTTGGCTCCCACCATGGGGCTAGCGGCGCTAGCAGGAGTGAAGATCCGGACGGGAAACCTCATCGGCAGCGGCGAGCGCATCATCTCTGGGCTCGTTCAGTGCTTTGGAGCACTGGACTATGTCAGCGACAATGCTGTTTCCTTCGGCAAGCGACCTCTACCGCGCAATGGCGTCTTCGTCAAGCTTGGCGCCCACAGGATCTACATCGGCGTCGATGTGTCTTGCATCCACCGGCGGCACGTCGTCCAGGGAGGCGAGCCACCCCTTAGCGCGGCTCGCGGTGCGCGTATCACTCGCCCCCCTGACCATGCTGAGGTGATGATGACAGCACCTAACGCTGGTGCAAGCAAAGATCCGGCAATAGATCCGGAGGTAACACCTAAGGCGCCCAAAAAAATTAGAGGTCCTCCGCTAGAGAGGCCAGAAAACTTGCTGCAGCAGGCAATAAATAGCTTGGAAAGCCCCATAGCACCTGTGGTAGACCCGGCTCAGGCACAGGCCGAGTTAGAGGAAACTAGGCAGAAAATACTAGAGTGGGCGAAAAAGATAGCCGCGGCTCAGCAGTTGTTGAACATGACGTTGCGCGAGTACGCAAGAGCAAATAAGGTAGATGTTGTAAAAGTAAAAGGCATAAACCTGATTAGTGAGATGAACAAAGAGGGTGACACTAGAGTTGAGGAATCAGAGAACCCTTTGTCCATGGGGTTGCCGAATTACAGCACCCCGGCAAATAACCTCAGAGCAGCAGATGCAGCTGCATCCGCGTTAGAAGGTTTGACGGGTGAAGCCCGGCAAAGACAGCAGGAGTGGGTCAACGAGTTAGTTCGGATCGCTAACAAACAGAATGAGGAATTGCTCAGGGCTAACCCGGCAAGAGCTGGGGCTTCCAAGGTCGTTTATTCGGTAGTGGGAAACCCGGAGAAATCCGCTAGGGCTGCATCATCACCTCATGATGGCCCTAGAAGAGATGAAGTGGTAACCTCGGCGCGGAGAAACAAACAGATAGTCTCGTATGACCTGGCAAGGGCAGGGAAAGGAAAAGGAGTGCAGAGAAATGAGGATAGACAAAGTGTCAGCCGAGGTGAAGCTGGATGAGGTAACCGCGACCAAGGCAATGCCGGTCAGAGAAACGCTAAAAACAGCAATCCCGGACAGCGTAACTCAGCGGGTGCAGGGCAAAACCCACCTCGGCAACAGCAGGAGCGGAGTGTACCTCGGCAAGAGCAGAATGCCGGCCAAGGTATGCGGAAAAATTGCGCTCAACAAGATCAAGACAGATACAATGACGGTGATTCGGAAATGGTGAATGTTGGATACCCTAGGCCGGATTATCATGTGATAGGGTCAAGGTTGGGAAGCAGGAACTTGATGCCTGATGACGCTAGGTTAAAGCTGGATCGGCTCTATAGGTCGGAGCAGATTGAGGGGCAAGGTCCTCCGGGTCCAGCGTGCTTTGGGCCCCGGATCATGAAAGAGCCTCCGGTACCTAATTTCTAGTTACCCAGAGGCACAAAAACATATGACAGCAGCACCAAGCCGGAGGATTGGTTGATCAACTACGCAGCAGCAGTGAAAATTGCGACAGGCAATTTGAGATGGCCAGTGAGATACGTACCTAAGATGCTGGAAGGGCCAGCAAGGGTATGGTTAAATAATTTACCACCCGGTTGTATCAACTGCTGAATCGACTTTGAAGAAATGTTTGTCAATAACTTCTCGAGCACGTATCAGAGGCCGAATAGGCCACAAACACTAGCGATGTGCAAGCAGAGACCAAATGAAATAGACAGGGAGTTCCTAACCTGCTGGTGCACCGTGAGAAACTCATGAGAAGATGTGATTGACTCTTAGGCCATAGCTTGGTTTGCACAAGGGTGTAGATATGCAAGCATGTTGTGGCAAAGATTACAAAGGGATATGCCAACTACACTGGCTGAGCCAATCCGGATTGCTGGTCCGTATGCTTTGGGTGATCCGAGTCAACCCCGGCTTGTGTCAAACGAGTCAAATGAGGAGTACTACAAGTGAGATGGAGCCGGATCATCTCGGCGAAATGATTACCGGGGTAAGAGAAGGGACGATAGACCGGATTACAGGTATAGTTCGCAACAAGTTGCTGCTGTGAACCAAGATCAAACCATAGCAGGGAGTAATCATCGTTAGAAAACTGGAGGGCAACAGTGGACCCTAAGAAATGATGGCAAGAAAACTTGGACGCCCAAGCAAAAGAAAGATAGGCCGAGGTATACGTATGAGGCAATGCTAGATCAGCCATGTAAATTTCACACGCCAAATCCGAGTAACCCGGCAGGTCATATAACCAGGCAATGTGAGTGGATGAGGAAGATAGAGCAAAGTGGTTCGGGGAATGCTCAGGCACCTCAGAACGATCAACCTCGGCAGCAGTTGCTCTCCGGAGCAAATACGCAATAGTTAATGTTACCGCCACCTCCGCCGAGGTATGAGAATCATGAAAGAAGGGATGCAGTGCATCAGGTGGAAAACTAGCATCAGCCAGATCAAAGGTATCCCGACAACAATGGGAGAAATGAATACAGGGAGCATCACCAGAGTTACTGTGTGTTTACCACGGAGGAAACAGATAGGAAGAGCTTGCAACACCGACATATGGAAGTGAATGCGGTTATGCCGGCGGTGACAAGGTATATGCCTTGGTCGGATTAGGAAATTACCTGGAGTATCAAGGACCATCCCAAGCTTATGCCAAGCCCTGGTTCGTATGCATTAGTGCTGGACCCAACGTTCATCGGGCCAAATATCAATGTGAGGTTCTGTAAGGTGCTGATTGACAATGGCAGCAGCATTAATATCATGTACGTGGACACAATGCGCAAGTTGGGTATCTCAGAGAACATGCTCCAAGCCACGAGGACAACTTTCCACGGCATTGTGCCTGGTATCTCCTGTGAACCCATTGGCAAAGTCTGGGTTGATGTGTTATTCGGCACAAGAGATAACTGCCGAACTGAGAATTTAGAGTTTGAGGTTGTGAACTTAGAAAGCGCATATCACGCGTTAGTAGGCAGGCCAGCCCTGAACAAATTCATGGAAAGTACTCATATCAGCTACCTAAAGATGAAGTTGCCCGGGCCAAATGGAGTAATTACCATAGTTGGGGATTTCTGACGTTACATTGAGTGTGCGTCGGCCGGGTCTAACCTGGCCGAGTCACTCGTGATTGCACAAGAAAAGAGAAAGATCTAGGAAGTAGCGGCATTGGCTCAGTCCGCGCAGCAGTATATGCCGGCGCTGAGCAACCCGCATGGAAGTGTCTCATTTCAAGCAACAAAAGATACAAAGAAAGTACCTGTTGATGACCTATTCCCAGAGCGCACCGTAACAATTGGTGTCGGGTTAACTGACAAGTAGGAAACCGAGCTCGTCAACTTCCTCTGTGAGAATCAGGATATCTTTGGTTGGTCAACACAGGACTTGCAAGGTGTTCCGAGGGAGTTGGCCGAGCACTCGTTGAATGTGAGACCCGGAGCAAAGACGGTGAAGCAACCTCTCCGCCGCTTCATCGAAAATAGGAGAAAAGTCATTGGAGATGAGATAGCTTGGCTCCTCGCAGCCGGGTTCATCATGGAAGTGCTTTATCCGGATTGGCTATCTAATCCGGTGCTGGTGGAAAAGAAGAAAGATGATCCGAATGTGGCAGTGGTTTGGCGTATGTGCATCGATTACACGAACTTGAATAAGGCATGCCCAAAAGATCCATTCCCACTGCCAAGGATAGATCAGGTCATAGATTCTACTGCTGGGTGTGAACTGTTGTCATTCATAGACACATATTGTGGTTTCCACCAAATACTTCTGAACCCGAATGATCAAATAAAGACTGGCGTTTATTACCCCGTATGGGGCTTATTGCTATCGCACCATGCCTTTTGGTTTACGTAATGCAGGGGCAACGTATCAAAGATGTATGCAAAAATGCCTACATGATCAAATTGGTCGAAATGTGCAAGTGTATGTGGATGATGTGGTAATAAAAACCAAGGAAAGCAAAACGCTCCTTGATGATATCAGGCAAACGTTCGCAAACCTAAGGAGGTTCTGAATGAAGCTTAACCCGGAGAAGTGTACCTTCGGTGTCCCGGCTGGAAAACTACTCGGGTTTCTTGTCTCCAGCCGAGGTATCGAAGCTAACCCAACTAAAATCCGAGCCATAGAACGAATGGAATTGCCGAAGTGTCTTAACGATGTCGAGAAGTTCACTGGTTGCCTGGCATCCTTAAGTCGGTTTGTATGTCGGTTGGGAGAAAAGGCACTGCCTCTCTATCAACTAATGAAAAAGTCAGACAAATTCGTATGGACGCCACAGGCCAATGAAGCCTTCATCCAGTTAAAAAAAATGTTAGCCATTGCACCAGTGTTTGCTTCTCCACTATCAAAAGAGCCAATGTTGCTCTATATAGCCGTAACCAATCGGGTTGTAAGCGCAGTGATTGTGGTAGAACATGACGAGGAGGCTAAGTCAGTGAAAAGGCCAGTCTATTACCTGAGCGAGGTATTATCAGCATCAAAGCAGAACTATCCTCACTATCAGAAGATGGCATATGGTGTGTATATGGCAGCTAAGAAGCTAAAGCATTACTTTGAAGAACACCCCATAAAAGTGATATGTGAGGCCCCCATATCTGAGATAATGAGCAACAAGGATGCGAGCGGCAGGATCACAAAATGGGCAATTGAGCTAGCCCCTTATGCTCCACAATACGACAGGAGAGATGCGATCAAGTCTCAGGCTGTGGCTGACTTTTTCATGGATTGGGCTGAGATGCAATATGAGCCACCGTTGCTAGATCCGAATTACTGGAGAATGCATTTTGACAGATCAAAAACGAAAACTGGGTTAGGCGCCGGAGTTGTGCTTACCTCACCCAAGAAAGACCAGCTGAAGTATGTACTTCAGATCCACTTCGCAGCATTAAACAATGTTGCAGAATATGAAGCACTTGTGCATGGGCTCAAAGTGGCAAAAGAAATTGGAATACGCCGGATCTAGTGCTTTGGTGACTCGGATTTGGTAGTTCAGCAAGTCTCGGGGCAATGGGATGCTTTGGATGCGAACATGGCGTTGTATAGATTTGATGTGCAAAAGATATCAGGATACTTCGAGGGATGCGAATTTCACCGTGTACCCCGGCTGGAAAACGAGGTTGCCGACGTATTGTCGAAACTCGATTCAACCCGACAAGCGATTCCACCGGGTGTAGCACTAGAGCACCTCAGAAAGCCATCTATTAGGCCATCCCCAGAATCCGAATCAATCTATATAACGGCAAATCCTGAGTCGGAAGCTGCGCCCATGGACATTGATGTGGGAAGTGGTTCAGGAAACCCGGGGACTGCTTCGCAAAACCCGGGGACTGCGCAGCATGATCCGACTGAGGTCATGTCCGTAGATCACATGGAAATTGATGAGGATGTGTTTCCGGTGCGAGCTATACCAGCTTGGGCACTGCCCATATTCCAGTTCCTGAAGGATGGATCTTTGCCCAATGAAGAAGTGCTTTCAAGGCAAATTCAGAGGAGCGCAAAGGCATACACGATTATCAATGTCGAGCTATACAAGAGGAGTGTCACTAATGTCCTGCAACGGTGTGTTGACCCGGAAGAAGGGTTGACATCCTCCGGGATATACATCAAGGGGAATGTGGGCATCACGCCTCATCTAGAGCCTTAGTGGCAAAAGCTTTCCGGCATGGATTCTACTGGCCAAGTGCCTTAGAACAAGCAGAAGATCTAGTAAGAAAATGCAATGGTTGTCAGAGGTATGCTACCAAGACACACATGCCAATGTTGGAGCTCAAGACCATATCAATTACCTGGCCATTTGCTGTATAGTGTTTGGATATGGTTGGTCCATTTAAGCCGGCGAGAGGAAATATGACCCATATCTTGGTTATGGTTGAAAAATTTACGAAATGGATTGAAGTAAAGCCGATAAAAAAATGTGATGGAGCTACAACCGTGACGTTCCTCAAACATATCATCCTGAGATATGGCTATCCTCACAGTATCATAACAGATAACGACACCAATTTTGCTAAAGGAGCATTTGCGCGATTCTGCCAAGATAAAAAGATCTGGCTGGATGTTGCTTCAGTATCCCACCTCACATCGAACGGACAAGTGGAAAGATCTAATGGATTAGTTTTATCCAGGATAAAACCCCGGCTCATTGAGCCGCTGCAAAGATCAGTGGGGTGCTAGATAGAAGAACTACCACCGGTACTGTGGAGTTTAAGAACAACTCTGAATCGATCAACGGGCTATACGCCATTTTTTCTGGTATATGGGGCAGAAGCTGTATTACCAGCCGACATAGAGCATGATTCTCCTAAAGTCACCCAATACACTGAAGCCAAAGTGCGAGAAGCCGGGCAAAATGATGTTGATTTGCTGGAAGAAGCGAGAGAATTGGCATTGTCCAGATCCGCCATATATCAGCAAAATCTCCGACGCTATCATAGCCAGAAAGTAAACCCCCGAGTCTTCTGGGAAGGTGATCTAGTACTCCGGCTAGTACAACATACTGCTGGCATGCATAAGTTATGCCCCCCATGGGAAGGGCCATTCATTGTGAGCAAAGCATTGCACAATGACTCTTATTATCTCATCGATACAAAACCACAGGAGAAGAACAAGGCGGACAGGTATGGCGAGGAATCTAAGCGTCCATGGAGTGTAGCCATACTTCGTCCATTCTACACTTAAAAAATAAGTGTGTGTATCCGAGTTTCTCATATTTCGGTATGTATGCCGGCAATGAGTTTATCAATGAAATCTTGGCACCTCGAGCAGTAACTCGAGGACTGCCTTAGTAATATTTGTTGTTTTTCTGTGTTTGTTATTTATTTTTATGTCGGCTGGCTTAAGTTGCTTCTGCTTAAGCCGGATTAGTAGTGTGCGAGCACCAAAAACTCAACTCTTCGACTTGCTGCTGTCCAACAAGAATTGGCTTCATGGCAAGCAAGAGATCAAGTTTGGAATTGCGTAGCACATGAAAAACGACTAAGGAAAAGAACGTAATCGAGCCGACATTCTTTATTCAGACTAACCTTATGTTCACTTTACTTTTACTACACTGGATTATGTTGAGCTAATCCTAAAGTTTCCAAGTATTGTTAAGTCAATTTTTGAAACTCGGACTCGTAAGTCAGAAAACCGAATCAAGATAGACGCGAGCCGAGCCATGAAATTGAAGGAACAAGAAAATGAAACTCGGGGACTATGCCCAAGTTAATCCGGCATGAACAATTTAGTTGCAAAACATAATCTGTGTGCTTAATACATCTACACACGGCATACCGGGGATCTGATAAATTTCAAAGTGTTTTTTGGCGCTCAAGGAGCAGCAGCAGGTGGGGGGTAACTCGGTGCCAGCGGGTGGAACTCTAGCCTCAGCCTCATCGTCATCTTCATTTTCTTCGACATCTGAGGCTTCGTCCTCTTCCTCGTCATCGGAACCATCTTCAACATATTCGTCGTCAACAGCGCCAAGGAAGCTTGGTCCTTCGTTCCATTGATGGACAGGGGAAAATTGGATGAGGTTGTGGGCGCAAGCCTTGCACCGGGCTACCCAATCCGGATCATTCGACCACCTTGACCCGATGCGCAAGCGCTCGAGAACCTTCAGATCCAGTTTTTCATACCACGTGAGCATGAAGTGGAGGACGGTATCAGCTCCGGCGCGTGCGGCCGATTCCCTCCAGAGGTCAAGCTGGGTCTCACCATCCATAAGCCTGTTGATAAGAGAAGTGGATCCTTCCGGGACATCCTCATCAGGCCAAAGGGCACGGAAGATCCGGACGGCTGCATCCAAGAGACCCGAGCCATAGTTCTTCACAATTTCAATTGGGGCAGATAGGCTGACTAGCAAGTCCTCCATGTCATAAGGAATAGTTTCAGACCCAGGACCAGTTGGGGTACCCCTTTGCTGGCGGAACTTGGCGACGGCAGTAGCCGCAATGGCATCGCTCTGGGGGAATTTGCCTGAAAACAAAACTAGTGAAATGAGTAAAAGAGTTTAATCCGGAGAGATATATGTCAGCTGAAGTAAAAGAACTTACGGGAGATATGACTATGGATCCGGGTCAGCTCATTGGTGCAATCAGCACGCCTCTTCTGGAGCTTCTCAAGTTCAACGTTAGCCGAGTCAGGCTTGACGTCGGCCTCCTTTAGCAAATCTTGATCTTTTGAAAGTTGAAGGCTAAGACGCTCTCACTCTTTGTTGAAGTCTTGGCCAGCCTTGTTCATCTCTGTTTTGTGGAGCTCTTTAAGTTTTTTCATCTCAGCCTTGAGCTTGGCAATTTCATCATCCTTGGCTTGGAGTTTGGCAAGTTCATCATCTTTCTTCTTGAGCTCGGCCTGATGTTGCCCTGCTTGTTTGAGAAAATGTAGCATCATATCAGGCACGGGCACACTATCTTCAAAGGATGCTGAAACGGTTTGTTGACCCTGTAGAGCCGAGGTATGAATATCTGCCGAGCTCAGGAGAAAAAAGACAGAGCACGGAAATTGAGTAACCAAGGCAAATTACCTTTTATCTCGGCCAAGTTTTTTCTCATAATTTTGTTTTCGGCCTCCACTCCGGCTGCACAATTCGAATGATAGATTAGTTCGGTGGGAAAAGGCACAGAAAAGTGGGAAAAAAGTCAAAGAGAAAACTTACCCCTTTTCTCGAACTCAGCAAGAAGCACAACATGTTTCAAGCGCAGCGCCTTGTGTGTGTCCAAGAGGCGCTGAAACTCAGCACTCCGACGATTGGTAGTGACCTGGAAAAAGCAAGGTTGGCTCAGTTATATGCATATTCGAAGTGTAAAAGATCCGGGCCAAGTGGAACTTAACCCGGCTCTAGGTGTGTGCATATTCGAAGTGAACAAAATCCGGGCCAAGT
The DNA here is from genome assembly GCA_916181665.1 of Avena sativa. Classification (NCBI taxonomy): domain Eukaryota; kingdom Viridiplantae; phylum Streptophyta; class Magnoliopsida; order Poales; family Poaceae; genus Avena; species Avena sativa. The sequence continues at coordinate 192,392,584 of OV702287.1, forward strand.
GGAACTTAACCCGGCTCTAGGTGTGTGCATATTCGAAGTGTACAAAATCCGGGCCAAGTGGAACTTAACTCGGCTCTAGGTGTGTACATATTCGAAGTGTACAAAATCTGGGCCAAGTGGAACTTAACCCGGCTATAGGTGTGTGCATATTCGAAGTGTACAAAATCTGGGCCAAGTGAAACTTAACCCGGCTTTAGGTGTGTGCATATTCGAAACTGCTAAGGAGCTACGCTAGTTCGCTAAGGAGCATCTGGCCGAGTAACAAGTTACTCCCCCGGAGGCTCGGGGACTAATGGATATGTCTCTATGCACTTGTGTGTATTAAGTAAAAGACAAAGTAGCGTACGTCCATCATCCGGCGAGCAAGGTTGATAGCCTTGGCTGCTGTGTTCATTTGTGCGCTAAACTCGGCGGGCCCAAATTTTTCCGGGAGATCATCTTTTAGATTGATGAACTCCGTGTTGTTCCAATTGTTTACATATTCAATCAAGTCTGGAGGATAGATCTCTCCACTAAGAATGTGAGGCGCAACCAAGCCTTTGGCATGGGCCTCCTTCCTTGCAACTAGGGCAGCAGCAGGGCTGGTGTGCAGTGTGAGTTGCTTACTGCCAGCTGACCCACAGGGGACATCTTTCTTCGGCAGCATGGACGCAAGCCTGCATTGTCCAGCTTCAATAGATGCTGCCTTGGTGGCCCCAGAACCTTTCTTGGCCTTGGGTTGTTGTTGGGAGGCAGAAGCTTGAGCTGCTAATTTGGACTTGGGTGCTGCTTTGGTGCTAGCGGAGTCTTCTTGCCGGGTCTTGGAAGACTCGGACGAGGCACAAGGAGTTGCGGCTGATACTGGTGCTTGTGTTGCTGCTGGTGCTGCTGTTGGTGCTGCCGCTGGTGCTTGTGCTGGTGCTGGTGTTGGCGGTGGTGTTGCCGCTGCTGATGGTACCTCGGAGGTGATGGGCTGCGGCTGAGCTGATGAAGAGCTGGGAGCATAAGCTACCTCGGTCGTGCCGCTTCCCCCTGCTCCGAGGTTGCCCTCCTCTGGACGAGGTGGGCTGTGGCCCGGAGCACCCACGGAACCCTCATGAATTGGGCTTAGTGGGCGTGTGTTGTCACCACGAGGGGGAGATGGGGTACGCCGGAGGGGCGAAGCAACGCTGGAGCCACTCTGGGGAACCTCCATCGCAGCCCTGTCGAATCAGACAACGAATAACAGGTTATAACAAAAAGAAAAGCGTGAAGACAAAGAAACTTGAAGCAGAGAATTGGCCAAAAGGAAAAAGTGACTTACTCGTCAGAAGTCAAAGGCTCCTTGGGCTTCCGAGCTCTCCGAACTATGCCTTTAGTCAGAGGCTTGGTGGCGGCCTTGTCGGCGGACTTCTTCCGCCTTTTGGGTGCTTGGGGTTGCTTGGAGGAAGCAGCCGAGGTAGCGGCCCGCTTCTTAGACGCGGCTGGGGCCGGCTCACTCGAAGCAAGAGGGGGATCTTCATGAATCTACCCAGCCGGGTTAGCTGAAGCCGGAAATGCATAAGAAATGGGTATCGCATCAAATACCTCAACCACTTTAATGCCAGAATCATCTTCATCATCAGGCCAATTCCTTAAGGAAGAGAAGTTACCAGAGGGCCGCTTGGTCGCATCCGAGGTAGGCAGGAATATTTCCTGATCTGGCTCCTCCTCGTCCGAGACAAGTCGATCCTTCCCCCATTTGAGGGAAGGCTCGGTGCCATCTTCGAGGGTCTGCTGAAGAAACGACTAAGAGGAAAATGCAAAAGGGATCAAATAAACAACACGCTCCGACATAGGATATAACTCGGAAAAGGGGTGGGTAATGAGATTCACCACAGGAGGAGGCTTGTCCTGGCAGAAATGCTCCATCCCCCACTCCCAATCAGCGGAGAAGTCCTTATCGGTCGTGAAGATGGCCTTGATCCAGCGGAAGATCTCAGTATTGTTCAACTCAAAGGAGGAGGTCCGGTTGGGGTCAAGTCGCCAGCTCATATGGCAAAGTTTGTGTGTGCGCTTTTGAAGGGGGGAAATCCGGCTGCGGACGAATGTGGTCATCACATCCTCGTTGCGCAGCCCTAGATCCTTCAGCTCCTGGAACCGCTTATTGACCTGATTCGCCAAGGCAGTTGGTTTCTTGGGAATCCGGCCCCATAGATCCGGATTAGGAGGACCAATCACAAAGGGGCAGCCGGATCAGATCTTCATCCGTGTCATTCCTCACATAGAAGAAGGTTTGGGCCCAGCCCTTACAGGAATCAAGCCCCGTGACCCGGGGGAAGACAGATTGCTTCTGGGGAGAGATGGAGGCGGCACCAAATTGGGTCAGGTGTTTGTCCTCCAGGGCAAGCAGCTTATCCGGAACAACGTTTCTCCGCAGACCAAAGAACCGGATCCAGAGCTCCTTAGTAGGCCACAGGCCGACTTATCCCTCTATGGCGGATGCGAAGGAAGAGAGGGATGTGATGGCGTTCGCCGGAAGATGGTGGGGTTGGAGTTCGTAGATGTTGAGGAAATCATGGAAGAAATCACTCACTGGCAGGCCGAAGCCGCGCTGGAAGTGAGAGAGGAACACGACGAACTCACCCGGATTGGGTGAGGGAGCGAGCTCCTCAGAGGCAAGGCGAGAAATCACGCCCTCCGGGATGCGGCGGGTACGGTAGAGCCAATCCAGGTCATCTTGGCACACCCAAGTACCGGCCCAGGCACCGCGCTCCATGGGTTCCCCCTTCCTCCATGTCTTCTTCAACGATGGTGAGCTCCTCCTCAGTCATCTCCAGGTCGCTGTCCTCGCTGGCCCGTTCAGACGAGGGAGGCAGTCGCTTGGATTGGCACGGACCCGTGACGCTGAAGCAGCGCGGGAACGGCAGCAAGGCTAGTGAGAAAAGGCACGGTGCGATGGCGGCGCTGCAGAGCAGATGCGGCGGCGGCGGTGCTGTCGCAAGGAAGAAGAAGAGGCAGAGAGGCTAAGGGGCGCAAGAAGGGGAAAATGCCCAAGGGACGCGCCCCCTCCCCTATTTAACCACACCCCAGCGGTGGGTAGTGGGATCGTGTTGTGCGTCAAGGCCGCACGGTGTGGCCGTGTACCAGCCGGATCAACCAATCAGAGGCAAGCCACAAGAAGGGCCACATGAAACAGGGGATCCCATGACACAACGTGGTGATACAGTTAACGGGGAGGCAGCTGCGACGCGACGTGTGCAACAGTAACCCCTGACAATAAGTGCAGTAACTAGCGCATGAGAGAAGGAAGGATAACCCGGAAAACTGAAGGGTAGCCCGGCCAGCGAGTGATGACTCGGAATGTGCCAAGGGAATGCTACGCCACGGGATCCGAGCTACGGAGTAACTTGGAAAAAGGAGCAAAAATATTGAACCTTTCGTGGCCTTTGCAGCTGAAGTTGCTAAGACCGCACCAGCTTTAGGGACTAATGTTGGGGGGATACCCCCGGGTAGGGTCACACCGGGGTATAGAGGCCGAGTTAGCCGAGGTACGGCAAGGTCAAAGCATATGCTGGCCGAGTCACCTCAAGGCAGGCCGACTTACGGAGTAACGCGAACCGGAGGATGTCCACCTAACTGAGTCCTGGACAACGTATGTCGTATGCCGTCATGCTTTTTATAACTTGTATGCAGGTACCCACGAGGCCGGATTAACCAGGCATGATCCGGGTTACATCAGGCTTGCAAGAGAAGGAAGGTATCTCGCTCGTCAAAGGGTGACCTCTGTGCGCAGGAGCGTGAGCGAAGCGAACAGAGGGAGGACCAGCGAGGCGTGGCCGACAAAGGTGACACGGCCTATGTCGGCGGACGCTGGCGCCGCAGAGGCTTATGTAGCCTCTGCATGGCTTACGATGGGAAAAGATGACCCGGTCGGTTTGCTATTTTGGGAGAGGCATATTCCTAGGAATATGCCTCCAAGTATGCCCTAGCTAGTAGCCTGGCCTCCCCTTTATAAGGAGCGTCAGGACCTCAATAGAAGGGGATCGCGAGCTGGCTGGCTGGCACTTGAGTAGTTCATTGGTAGAGAGACAAGTAGTGGTGAGAGTAAGAGAGCTTCTTCTTCCTCCTCTCCCCAATACAGCTCAAGGAGCATCTATAAACGTTGTGAACTTAGAGAATACAAAGCATCTGTATGTGGAATCACCACACTATCCCTCCCTGGATTCCTCTAGTGCATATTGGCCCCACCTTTAGCCTATCCATGGCATCTACTGTGACACCACCACGACAGTAAGAAGTGTGAATCTTTCCAAACTACCACTAATTCTCGGTAGATTAACTGCCTACTGGGTCCATTGAATAGATAGTTGCAAGGTGTGAAGTTAATTTCAGAACACAACCAAAATTTCAAAACATGGTTAGTCACAATCTCTTTGATTGCTTTCAAAACATGGTGATTCATAGTCTCTTTGATTGTTTTCAAAACACGGTCAAATTTCTAGGCATGCATATTCCTAGGAAGAAGTTGAATCATTCCAAACTATCACTCGTTTTTGATACATTTACTGCCTGGTGGGTCCATTGAATAGATTGTTGCCAGGTGTAAAGTTGATTTCGAAACACAACCAAAATTTCAAAACACGATGAGCTGTAGTCTCTTTGATTGTTTTCAAAACATAGTGATTCATAGTCTCTTTGATTTTTTTCAAAACACGGTCAAATTTCTAGGCATGCATATTCTTAGCATGAAGTCGAGATCATTCCAAACTATCACTCGTTATCGATACATTGACTGCCAGGTGGTTCCATTGAACAGATTCTTGCAAGGCGTGAAGTTAATTTCGAAACACAGCCAAAATATCAAAACACGGTGATTCATAGTCTCTTTGATTGTTTTTAAAACACTGCCAAATTTCTAGGAATACATATTCTAAGCAATAAGTTGATTCTTTCGAAACTATCACTCGTTCTCAATACATTGACTACCTAGTGGGTCCATTGAACATATTGTTGCATGGTATGAAGTTAGTTTCAAAACATAGCCAAAATTTCAAAACACGGTGAGTCATAGTATCTTTGATTGTTTTCAAAACACTGTCAAATTTCTAGGGATGCATATTCTTATCAATAAGTTGAATCTTTCCAAACTCCCACTCGTTCTTGATACATTAAGTGCTTGGTGGGTCCACTGAACAGATTATCACAAGGTGTGAAGTTAATTTTGAAACACAGCTAAAATTTCAAAACAAGGTTAGTCATAGTCTCTTTGATTGTTTTCAAACCATGGTCAAATTTCTAGGCATGCATATTCTTATCAAGAAGTTGAATCTTGCCAAATGATCACTCCTTCACAATACATTGACTGCCTAGTGGGTCCATTGAATAGATTATCTGTTGGGGGGATACCCCCGGGTAGGGTCACTCCGGGGTATAGGGGCCGAGTTAGCCGAGGGTCGGCAAGGTCAAAGCGGATGCTGGCCGGGTCGCCTCAAGGCAGGCCGGATCACGGAGTAACCCGGACCAGGGGGACGCCTAACATTGTCTCATCCGACTTAAGGAGTAAGTCGGAAGTGCTTGTCTAACTTATATGCAGGAAGAGGTGTAGCTGGATATACTATGATCCGGGTCCTCGCTTAGCTTCTGGGAGAAGGAAGGAATCTCTCTGGTCAAAAAGAAGGTTCGGTACGTACTGCATGAGCGGAGAAAGCAAGGGCAGGACCACCGGATCGTGGCCGACAAGGGTACGACGCCCATGTCGGCTGACGCGGGCGCCGTAGAGGCTTACGTCGCTAAAGCATGTATGACGTGGGGGAAAAGCACCCCGGTCGGGTTACCACTTTGGGAGGGGGCATATTCTTAGGAATATGCCTCCACGTATGCCCTAGGCCAAGACCGAACTTCCTCTATATAAGCGGGGGCTAGGGCTCTGTTAGAGGGGGCTGGTTGAGTTCTAGTTGGATGAACACTAGTTGATCTAGGGTTATAAGGAAAAATAGTGGGCAAGGGTAAGAGAGCTCCTTCTTCCTCCTCTCGCCAATACAGCTCAAGGAGCACTTGTAATCTTCGGGATCTAGCAATACAAACTTCTGTGTGGAGAATCACTCCACTATCCCTCCCTGGATTCCCCTAGCGTATATTAGTCCCCACCTTTAGCCTATCCATGGCATCTACCGTGACACCACCACGACAGTTGGCGCCCACCGTGGGGCTAGCGGTGCTAGCAGGGGTGAAGATCCGGACGGAAAACCTCATCGGCACCGGCAAACGCGTCGTCTCCGGGCTCGTCCAGCGCTTTGGAGCGCTGGATTTCGTCAGCGACAATGCTGGCTACTTCGGCACGCGCCCACTTCCGCGCAGTGGCCTCTTCATCAAGCTCGGTGCGCACAAGGTCTACGTTGCTGTGGACGTCACATGCGTTCATCCGCGCCGTGTCGTCGATGCGGGGGAACCACCCCTCACTGTGGCTCGCGGGGCACGTATCGCTCGCTCCCTGGACCATGCGGAGGTGATGATGACCGCGCCAGGTGCAGGCGCAAGCAAGGACCCAGCACCAGACCCGGAGGTAACACCTAAGGCACCGAGGAAAGGTAGAGGACCTCCACCAGAGAGGCCTAAGAACGTACTAAGAGAAGCTATGGACAGCTTGGCTAACCCGGTAGCAGCAGTGGTAGATCCGGCTCAAGCACAGGCCGAGCTAGAGGAAACTCGGCAAAAGATACTAGAGGACGCAAAGAAAATAGCCGCGGCTCAGCAGTCACTGAACATGACGCTGCGTGAGTACGCAAAGGCAAATAAAGTCGATACGGTAAAAGTAAAAGGGAGAAATCTCATAAGCGAGATGAACAGAGAAGGTGATGATGGAGCAGAGGGGCCGGAAAAGAATCTGTCTGTGGGGTTGACGAAGTATAGTACCCCGGCGAAGAACCTCAGAGCAGCAGATGCGGCTGTGTCCGATTTAGAGGGTCTGACGAGTGAAGCCCGTCAAAGACAGCAAGATAGAGTTAACGAGCTGGTTCGGATCGCGAACAGACAGAACGAAGAGCTGCTGAGAGCTAGCCCAGAGAGAGCTGGAGCTTCCAAAATCATCCATTCGGTGATGGGTAACCCGGAGAAGTCCGCTGGAGCCGCATCATCGCCTCATGGTGGTCCGAGGAGAGAAGAGGTAGTAACCTTGGCCAGACGGAACAAACAGATCGTCCCGTATGACCCGACGCGTGCGGGAAAAGAAAAAGAGATGCGGAAAAATGATGATCGACGGAGTGTGAGCCGAGGTGAAGCTGGCCGAGGTAATCACGACCAAGGCAATGCCGGTCAAGGGAACGCTGCCAACAGCAATGCCGGACAGCGCAACTCCGCAGGAGCAGGACAACCGCAGCAGCGGAATATACCAAGGCAAGAGCAAAGGACCGGCCGAGGTATGCAGCAGAAAGGTGCGCAACGAGAGCAAAACCGATACAACGACGGTGATTCGGAGATGGTGAACGCAGGGTACCCCAGACCGGACTATCATGTGATAGGGTCAAGATTGGGGAGCAGGGATTTGATGCCGGATGACGCCAGGTTAAAACTGGATCGCCTGTATAGGTCGGAACAGATCGAATGTCAAGGTCCTCCGGGTCTAGCATGCTTCGGACCCCGGATCATGAAGGAACCGCCCGTACCAAACTTCCAGTTACCCAGAGGCACGAAGACGTATGATGGCAGTACCAAGCCAGAGGATTGGCTGATAAACTATGCTACGGCGGTAAAAATTGCAACTGGCAACTTGAGATGGGCTGTACGTTACGTACCCTAGATGTTGGAAGGCTCGGCCAGAGTATGGCTGAATAATTTGCCACCTGGAAGCATCAACTGCTGGATTGATTTCGAAGAGATGTTTATCAGCAACTTCTCAAGTACATATCAGAGGCCGAACAGACCACAGACCCTAGCAATGTGCAAGCAAAGACCTAACAAGGCGGATCGTGAATTCTTGACCCGGTGGTGTACCGTGAGAAACTCGTGTGAGGGTGTCATAGAGTCACAGGCCATAGCGTGGTTTGTGCAAGGGTGCAGATATGGCAGCGAGATGTGGATGAAGTTGCAAAGGAAAATGCCAATTACGGTGGCAGAAATGATCCGGATTGCTGATTCATATGCGTTGGGTGATCCGACTCAACCTAGGCTCGTCTCGAACGAGTCAAACGAGGAGTACTATCCAAGGGATGGAGCTGGGTCGTCCCGGAGGAACGATTACAGAGGAAAAAGGAGAGATGATAGACCGGATCATCGCTACGGTTCGCAACAAGTTGGAGCTGTGAATCAAGATCAGCCCGGAGGAGGAAGTAACCAACGCCAGAGAACGGGAGGGCAATGGACTCCAAGAAACGATGGCAAGAAAACATGGACTCCAGAGCAAAAGAAACAGTGGCAAGAAAAGAAAGACTGTCCGAGATATACCTACGAGTCAATGTTGGACCAGCCGTGTAAGTTTCACACGCCAAACCCGAATAGCCCGGCGGGTCACACGACGAGGCAATGTGAGTGGATGCGTAAGATAGAGCAAGGTGGTTCGGGGAATGCTTAGGAACCCCAGAATGATCAACCTCGGCAGGAGTTACCTCGGCAGCAAGTACTCTCCGGGGCAAACGCGCAGCAGCTAATGTTGCCTCCCACTCCGCCGAGGTATGACAACAATGAGAGAAGGGATGTAGTGCATCAGGTGGAAAATCAGCAACAACCGGATCAGAGGTACCCTAGAAACAAGGGAAGGAATGAGTACAGGGAACATCACCAGAGTTATTGTGTGTTCACGACTGAGGAAACAGATAGAAAGAGCTTGCAGCACCGACATATGGAGGTCAATACGGTCGTGCCAGCAGTAACGAGGTACATGCCTTGGTTGGACCAGGAAATCACCTGGAACATCAAGGATCATCCTAAACTTATGCCGAGTCCATGTTCGTATGCGCTAGTGCTAAATCCGACATTCATTGGGCCGAACATCAACGTGAGGTTCTCCAAGGTTTTGATTGATAACGGCAGTAGCATTAACATCATGTACACCGATACGATGCGCAAGTTGGGCATCTCGGAGAACATGCTCCAGGCTACGAGAACAACTTTCCATGGCATTGTACCAGGCATTTCTTGTGAGCCCATAGGCAAGGTCCGGGTCAACGTGCTATTCGGCACAAGGGATAACTGCCGAACTGAAAATCTGGAGTTTGAAGTGGTGAACTTGGAAAGTGCATATCATGCGTTACTCGGAAGACCAGCATTGAACAAATTCATGGCAAGCTGTCACATCAGTTATCTGAAGATGAAGTTGCCCCGGCCAAATGGAGTGATTACCATTGCTGGAGATTTCCGACGTTCCATTGAGTGTGCTTCAGCCGGGTCTAACCTAGCCGAGTCACTCGTGATTGTGCAAGAGAAAAGAAAAATCCAAGAGGTGGCGGCACTAGCTCAGTCCGCGCAGCAATATATGTCGGCGTTAAGTAACCCACATGGCAGCGTTTCATTTCAAGCCGCAAAGGACACCAAGAAGTTTCCGGTTGATAACATGTTCCCGGAGCACACTGTAACAATTGGTGCCGGGTTAACTGACAAATAGGAAAGCGAGCTCGTCAACTTCCTCCATGAGAATCGGGATATTTTTGCTTGGTCTACACAGGACCTGCAAGGTGTTCCGAGGGAGTTGGCCGAGTACTCTTTGAACGTAAGACCCGGAGCAAGGCCGGTGAAGAAACCTCTCTGCCGCTTCGCCGAGGATAGGAGAAAAGTTATTGGAGACAAGATAGCTCGGTTAATAGCTCGGTTACTTGGAGAAGGATTTATCATGGAGGTACTATATCCGGATTGGCTCTCTAACCCGGTGCTGGTAGAAAAGAAGAAGGACGATCCGAACGTGGCAGTGGTTCGGCGTATGTGTATCGATTACACGAACCTGAACAAGGCGTGTCCAAAAGATCCATTTCCACTGCCGAGGATAGATCAGGTCATAGACTCGACCGCGGGATGCGAACTGTTGTCATTCATTGATGCATATTCTGGCTTCCACCAGATACCTCTGAACCCGGATGATCAAATAAAGACTGCATTTATTACCCCGTATGGGGCTTACTGCTATCGCACTATGCCGTTTGGTTTACGTAATGCAGGTGCAACGTACCAAAGATGTATGCAAAAATGTTTGCACGACCAAATAGGTCAAAACGTACAAGTATACGTGGATGATGTAGTTATAAAGACCAAGGAAAGCGCAACGCTCCTTGACGACATAAGTCAAACATTCGTGAACTTGAGAAGGTTCCGGATGAAGCTTAACCCGGAAAAATGTACCTTTGGTGTCCCGGCTGGAAAATTACTCGGATTTCTCGTCTCCAGCCGAGGTATCGAAGTTAATCCAACTAAGATCCGAGCCATCGAACGAATGGAGCTGCCGAAGTGTCTTAACGATGTCCAGAAGTTCACTGGATGCCTGGCATCGTTGAGTCGGTTTGTATGTCGGTTGGGAGAAAAGGCACTGCCTCTCTACCAACTCATGAAAAAGTCGGATAAATTCGTTTGGACGCCACAGGCCGATGAATCCTTTGCCCACTTAAAAAAGATGTTGGCCACTGCTCCAGTGTTAGCCTCTCCACTATCAAAGGAGCCAATGTTGCTCTACATAGCCGCAACCAACCGAGTTGTAAGTGCAGTAATTGTAGTGGAGCGCAATGAAGAGGGTAAGTCGGTGCAGAGGCCAGTATATTACCTAAGCGAGGTATTGTCTGCCTCAAAATAGAACTACCCGCACTTTCAAAAGGTGGCATACGGTGTCTATATGGCGGCAAATAAGTTAAAGCATTACTTTGAGGAGCACCACATCAAAGTAATATGTGAAGCTCCCATATCCGAGATAATGGGTAACAAGGATGCGAGTGTCAGAATTGCAAAATGAGCAATTGAGTTAGCCCCTTATGCGCCCCAATACGACAGATGAGAAGCGATCAAATCCCAGGTTGTGGCGGACTTTTTTGTGGATTGGGCCGAGGTACAATACGAACCACCGCCACCAGATCCGAATTACTGGAGGATGCACTTTGACGGGTCGAAAACCAAAACCGGGCTAGGCGTCGGGGTTGTGCTTACCTCGCCAAAGAAGGACCAGCTAAAGTACGTATTGCAGATCCATTTCGCGGCATCGAACAATGTCGCTGAGTATGAGGCTCTTGTGCATGGGCTCAAAGTGGCAAAGGAGATTGGCATACGTCGGATAATATGATTTGGCGGCTCAGATCTGGTGGTGCAGCAGGTGTCCGGAGTGTGGGATGCCCTGGATCCAAACATGGCACTATACAAATTTCACGTGCAAAAGATATCTGGTTACTTCGAGGGGTGCGAATTTCACCATGTACCCCGAGTGGAAAACAAGGCTGCCGACATGTTGTCAAAACTCGGATCGACCAGACAGGCGATTCCACCGGGTGTAGCATTGGAACACCTCAGAAAACCATCTATCAGGCTGTCCCTAGGAACCGACTCAATCTATGTCCTGGAAAATACGGAATCCGGAGCTGAGCCCATGGACATTGACACAGGAGGTAGTACGCGAGACCCGGGGACTGCATCAGCAAACCCGGGGACTACCTCGCTAGACTCGGGGACTGCTCAGTGTGATCCGGCTGAAGTTATGCCGGTGGATCAGATGGAAATTGATGAGGAGATGTTCCCTCCACGAGCGATAACAGCTTGGGCACTGCCTATATTCCAATTCCTGAAAGACGGAACATTACCCGCTGAGGAGGTGTTAGCCAGGCAAACTCAGAGGAGAGCAAAAGCATACACAATCGTCAATTCCGAGTTGTACAAACAGAGTGTAACCAATGTCCTCCAACGATGCGTTGACCCGGAAGAAGGGCTTGACATCCTCCGAGATATACACCAAGGAGAATGTGGGCATCATGCCTCATCCTGAGCCTTGGTGGCAAAGGCGTTCCGGCATGGATTCTACTGGCCAAGTGCCTTGGAACAAGCAGAAGATCTAGTGAGGAAATGCAATGGTTGTCAAAGGTACGCCACCAAGACACATATGCCTATGTCGGAATTCAAGACCATACCAATTACGTGGTCGTTCGCTGTATGGTGCTTGGATATGGTTGGCCCGTTCAAACCAGCGAGAGGAAACATGACACATATTTTGGTCATGGTTGAAAAGTTTACAAAATGGATTGAAGTGAAACCTATAAGAAAATGTGATGGAGCTACGGCCGTGACATTTCTCAAAGACATCATCTTGAGATACGGTTATCCACACAGTATTATAACTGACAATGGAACAAATTTTGCGGAAGGAGCATTTGCGCGCTTCTGCCGAGATAAGAAAATCCGACTCGATGTCGCCTTGGTAGCCCACCCTGCATCAAACGGACAAGTGGAAAGATCCAACGGATTAGTATTATCCGGGATAAAACCCCGGCTCATTGAGCCACTGCAAAGATCAGCGGGGTGCTGGATAGAAGAACTACCAGCGGTACTGTGGAGCTTAAGAACAACTCTGAATCGATCAACAGGCTATACGCCATTTTTTCCGGTATATGGGGAAGAAGCTGTATTACCAGCCGACATAGAGCATGATTCGCCTAGGGTCACCCAATACACAGAAGCCGAAGTGTAAGAAGCCCGGCAAAATAATGTTGATCTGGTGGAAGAAGCGAGAGAACTGGCACTGTCCAGATCCGCCATATATCAGCAAAATATCTGACGCTACCATAGCCGGAAAGTGTGGCCCCGAGTCTTTCGGGAAGGCGATCTGGTGCTCCGGTTGGTACAACGTACTGCTGGCATGCATAAATTATCCCCCCCATGGGAAGGGCCATTCATTGTGAGCAAAGCATTGCACAATGATTCTTACTATCTTATAGATGCAAAGCCACAGGAAATGAACAAGGCAGACAGGTCCGGAGAGGAATCTAAGCGATCGTGGAATGTAGCACTACTTCGTCCCTTCTACACTTAGCTAAGAAGTGTATGTATCCGAGTCGTCTCATATGTCGGTATGTATGTCGGCAATGAGCTTATCAATGAAATAGCAGCGCCTCGAGCAGTAACTCGGGGACTACCTTAATAACGTTTGTTGTTATTTTTTATGCGGTAGCTGGAATAAGTCGTTTTACTTAGTCCGGATTAGTAATGTGTGAGCACCAAAGACCCAACCCTTCGACTTGCTGCTGTCCAACAAGAATTGGCTTCATGGCAAGCAAGGGAACAAGTTTGGAATTGCGTAGCATATGAAAAACCACTAAGGAAATGAATTTATTCAAGCTAACGTTTGTTTTTTCGGACTAACCCTGTATTTATTTTCAAGTTATTATGCTGAATTATTTTGAGCTAAGCCTAAAGGTTTCTGAGTATTGTTAAAACAATTTTCGAAGCTCGGATTCGTAAGTCGTAAACCCGAATCAAGGTAGACACGGACCGAGCCAGAGAATTGGACGAACAAGAAAATGAAACTCGGGGACTACGCCCAAGTTAATCAGGCATAAAGATGTAGTAGCAAAATATCACATATCCAGCATACAATAGCACTCGGCATACCGGGGATCTGATAAATTTTCAAGTTTTTTTGGAACTAAGGAGCAGCAGGAGGAGGAAGTTCGGCGTCATTGTCGCTGTCTTCAATATCTGAAGCATCATCTTCTTCGCCTTCATCCGACCCACCTTCAACATTCTCATTATGCTCGTCCCCAGCGGATTCCAGGAAGCTCCGTCCTTTAACCCAATCATGAATGGGAGAATATTCGACGAGGCTGTAGGCGATGCCTGGCGCCGAGCTACCCACTCCGGATCATCGGTCCATCTGGATCCGGTGCACCGGCGTGTAAGGAGGCTGAGGTCGATCTTCTCGTACCATGTCAGAATGTGGTGAAGGATGGTATCTGCTGCGGCACGACCAGCGGACTCTCTCCAAAGGTCAAGCTGGGTCTCAACTTCCATTAACTTCTCAACGAGAGTTGTGATGGTGTCCGGGCTACTCTCTCCGGGCCAGAACGTATTGAAAATGCGAACTACAACGTCGAGGATATCCTTGCCATAATTCTTGATGGTCTCCACGCGAGAGGACAAGCTGACCAATAGGTCCTCCATGTCCAAGGGAATGTTCTCACCATCAAGAGCAATGGGAGTACCCCTCTCTCGGCGAAATTTGGCAATAGCAGCGCTTGCAATAGCAGTACCCTCTGGAAAGTGGTCTAGAAACAAGGCAAAGGAAGAAGGTAAAGAAAACACATATGAGGTAACCCGGAGAATTCTGCCGGACAAGAGAAAGGAACTTACGAGAAATATGGCTATGGATCCGGGTCTTTTGCGAAGTTGCTCAAGCTCAGCGTTTGCCAACCCAAGCTGGACGCCGGATTCTTTGAGTAGGTCCTGGTCCTTAGAGATCTGGAGAGTAAGGCGCTCACGCTCTTCTGTGAAGTTCTGGCCAACCTTTTGGAGCTCGGTTTTGTGCTGGGCCTTCATCTTCTCCATATCAGCCTTGAGCTTGGCAATCTCGTCGTCCTTAGTCCGAAGGAGAGCAAGTTCATCATTCTTTTTCTTCAGCTCAGCTTGGTGCTGCCCTGCTTGTTCGAGAAAATGCAGCATCATATCAGGCACGGGCACACTATCCTCAAGCGATGCTGAAATAGTATGTTGACCCGGCAGAGCCGAGGAGTGAATGTTTGCCAAGCCAAGGAGAAGAAGAAATGGAAAACACTACGAGGTCGAACAAAAGAGGACATACCCCGGATTTCCTCCAAATTCTTCCGCATGATTTTGTTCTCAGCCTCCATCCCAGCTGCAGAAAACCGAATGAGGAGATTAGCTCGGCGGAAAAAAGCAAAGAAAAACGGAAAGGTGCCGAGGGAGAAAATTACCCCTCTTTTCATGTTCTGCACCAAGTGCAACATGTTTTATGCGTAGGATCTTGTGGGTACCAAGCAGGTGTTGGAATTCAGCGCTCCGGCGATTGGTAGTTACCTGAAAAAAGTACAGAAGTGTAAAATTAGCTTGGTGCATATTCGAAGTGTACAAGATCCGGGCCAAGTGGAACTTAACCCGGCTCTAGGTGTGTGCATATTCGAAGTGTGCAAGATCCGGGCCAAGTGGAATTTAACCCGGCTCTAGGTGTGTGCATATTCGAAGTGTGCAAGATCCGGGCCAAGTGGAACTTAACACGGCTCTAGGTGTGTGCATATTCGAAGTGTGCAAGATCCGGGCCAAGTGGAACTTAACCCGACTCTAGGTGTGTGCATGTTCGAAGTATGCAAGATCCGGGCCAAATGGGACTTAACCCGGCTCTAGGTGTGTGCATATTCGAAGTGTACAAAATCCGGGCCAAGTGGAACTTTACCC
This sequence comes from Avena sativa, assembly GCA_916181665.1. NCBI lineage: Eukaryota > Viridiplantae > Streptophyta > Magnoliopsida > Poales > Poaceae > Avena > Avena sativa. The sequence goes on from OV702287.1 coordinate 192,407,881, forward strand.
GGCTCTAGGTGTGGGCAAATGCGAAGTTTACATGCAGCTACGTTAGTTTTCTAATGAGCATCCGGCCGAGTAACAAGCTACTCCACCGGAGGCTCGGGGACTAATGGTTATTATCTACAACAGGTAAAGGAGAAATGACATACCTCCATCATTCGCCCCGCAAGGTTAATTGCCTTAGCGGCAGTATTCATCTAGGCAAAAAATTGTGCGGGGCCGAACTTTTCTGGGAGATCGTCGTTGTGGACGAACTCCGCCTTGTTCCAGTTCATGACGAACTCGATAAGGCTCGGAGGGTACCGTTCGCCAGTGGGCATGTGGGGTGCCACCAAGCCCTTCGCATGAGCTTCTTTCCTCTCAACTAGGGAAAGAGACGGGCTGGTGTGCAGAACCATCTGCTGCGCATCGGTTGGCTCGGCAGGAACATCCGTCGCTGCTGGTGATTTCTTCGGAAGCATCGACGACAGGGTTCGCTCGCCGGCATCAATGGATGCAGACTTGGCAGTATCCAGAGCCTTTTTGCCCTTAGCTTGCTAGGAAGAAGTAACCATGGTGGATTTCCCTTTAGAAGCTGCTGGGATAGTTCCTCGCCGAGGCTGAGATGACTCGGACGAGGCAGAAGAACTTGGCACTAGAGCTGTTGTTGGTTTCCTTGGTGCCGGGGCAGGTGCTGGCTCGGTCGCTGGTACTGGAGCTGGTGCTGGTGCTGGTATTGTGACAGTCTCGGTGGTTGCTGGTTGGGGCAATGCCGAAGTAGTGGACGCCGTCGCCTCGGCTGGACCGACCCCTCCTGCTCCAAGGTCGCGTTCCTCTCGATGAGGCACTGCGGAACCCGGAGCAGCCGCATAACCCTCCGGAATAGGGCTCAGCGGGCATGACTCATCGTCATGAGGAGGAGAAGGGCCAGACCGAAGGGGTGAAGAGATGCTTGATCCGCTCTGAGGGACCTCCACCGGAGGCCTGAAAAAGAGAATAATGTCAGGAGAGAAATTACCACGATGCAAGGAAAAGTGAGTTACGCAATGAAAAATAACTTACGCATCCGAGGTCTCGGCCTCCTTGGGTTTCCGAGCCCTCCGTGCTGGGGCTTTGCCTGCCCGCTTGGAGGAAGTCTTGTCTCCGGCCTTCTTTTTCCTTTTTGTGGGCTGAGAAGGTTCGGAGGAAGAACTTGATGCGGATCCGCGCTTCTTCTTCGATGCCACCGGAACCAGCTCGCCTGTAGCAAGTGGAGGATCCTCGTGGATATGCCAACCGGGGTTAGCTGATGCCGGAAAGGCAAAAGAAAGAGGGACAGCCTCAATAGTTTCAATCACGTCGACATCCGAGTCATCCTCATCATCGGGCCAATCTCTAAGGGAAGAGAATTTACCACTGGGTCGTTTGGTAGCGTCGGTCATAGGGAGGAACATCTCCTGGTCTGGCTCCTCCTCATCCAGGATTTCTCGGTCCGGCGCCCACTTAAGGTTCGGATCCGTACCATCCTCGAGAGTTTGCTGAAGGAACAGCTGAGAAAAAGCATGAAGAATAGAGTCAGAAATACAACAAAAACCGACACATACTTGATCCGAAATAAGTTTTCCCCTTGAAGCTTACCGCGGGAGGGAGCCTGTCACGACAGTAGTGCTCGATTCCCCACATCCATTCGGCGGAGAAATCCTTGTGGGTGGTGAAAAGAGCCTTAACCCGACGAAAGATCTCCGTTTTGCTCAGTTCGAAGGAGGAGGTTTGGTTGGGGTCGCGGCCGAAACTCATATGGCACAACTTGTGGGTGCGCTTCTGGAGGGGAGAGATTCGGTTGCGCACGAATGTGATCATAGCATCCTCGTTGCGCAATCCGAGCTTCTTCAGCTCCACGAACCTCTTGTTAACTTGGTTGGCCAGAGTTGTAGGCTTCTTGGGGACCTCCTCCCAGAAATCCGATTCAGGTAGACCCGGAGCGTAGGGCAGCACCCGAACCAAATCTTTGGTACCCTCGTTCCAGACCATCCTTTGCAGGAGTCAAACCCGGTAACCCGGGGAAAGACCGAAAACCTCCAGGGCAAGATGGAGGCAGCTCCGAATTGGGTGAGCTGCTTATCCTCCGACTCAACGTGGATATTGGGGACAACGTTGCGACGAAGGCCGAAGAACCGAATCCACAGCTCCTTCGTGGGCCATAGTCCGGTGTAGCCTTCGATCATAGAGGCAAAGGCGGAAAGAGAGGTGATAGCGTTCACCGGGAGATGGTGCGGCTGCAAGTGGTAGGTCCTAACCCAATCTCGGAAGAAATCGCTCACCGGGAGACCAAATCCCCGTTGGAAGTGGGACAGGAATACAACGAACTCACCCGGATTGGGTGAGGGGGCCAGTTCGGCGGAGGGGAGACGAGCGACGACGCCGGCGGGAATATGCCTTGTCCGTTAGAGCCAGTCAATGTCATCTTGACAGACCCGTGAACCGGCCCACGCACCGCGGTCCGCCGCGCCGGTGTCCTCCTCCATCTCCTGCTCGGCGACGACGAGCTCCTCCTCCGTCATTTCGTGTTCGCTATCCTCGCTAGAACTAGCGGCGGCGGGGATCTGAGGCCTGGATTGGCGAGGACCCGTGGCTAAGCAGTTGCGCAGCGGTGGCTGCGAAGCAGAAGCATGGGGAGAGTGCGGCGGCGGCGCTACTGCTAGAAGCACCGGCAGCAGCGTGGTCGCGAGGAAGACGAAGGAGAAAACGCAACGGGCAGAGGGGCGCAGAGGTGGAAAAACGCTAAGGGATGCGCCCCTCCCCTATTTAACCACTCCCAGAGATGGATGAGTGGGATCGCGCCGTGCCGACGAGCCACACGGTGTGGCTGTGTATCACCAACATCAGCCAATCAGAGAAAAGCCACACAGGGGGCCACAGAGTAGAAGCGATCCCATAACGCGACGTGCTGATGCGGTAAACGAGGAGGCAGGCATGACGTGACCCACGCACAGTGATAACTGACAATTACTGCGGCGGTTACTGTGCAGGCCCTTAAAATAAGATGAGGTAATGATTAGCCTCCACGTGGGTTGGCGTATGAGAGAAGGAAACGGGGCCCGGATCGAACCATGATAACCATGGGATCCGAGCCAAAGTGGTGACCTAGCCGGCAAGTGAAAACTTGGAATGTGTGAAGGGAACGTAAATCCATATAATCCGAGATAAGGAGCTGGCCCGGAATTAAACGTCCGAGGCTTGAACATGAATGAACCTGATGTGGCCTTAGCGGCCAAGGCAGCTAAGACCGCACCAGCTTCGGGGACTAATGTTGGGGGGATACCCCCGGGTAGGGTCACTCCGGGGTATAGGGGCCGAGTTAGCCGAGGGTCGGCAAGGTCAAAGCGGATGCTGGCCGGGTCACCTCAAGGCAGGCCGGATCACGGAGTAACCCGGACCAGGGGGACGCCTAGCATTGTCTCATCCGACTTAAGGAGTAAGTCGGAAGTGCTTGTCTAACTTATATGCAGGAACAGGTCTGGCCGGATCTACTATGATCCGAGTCCTCGCTTAGCTTCTGGTAGAAGGAAGGAATCTCTCTGGTCAAAAAGAAGGTCCGGTACGTACTGCATGAGCGGAGAAAGCAAGGGCAGGACCACCGGATCATGGCCGACAAGGGTGACGACGCCCATGTCGGCTGACGCGGGCGCCGCAGAGGCTTACGTCGCTAAAGCATGTATGACGCGGGGGAAAAGCACCCCGGTCGGGTTACCACTTTGGGAGGGGGCATATTCTTAGGAATATGCCTCCACGTATGCCCTAAGCCAAGACCGAACTTCCTCTATATAAGGGGGGGCTAGGGCTCTGGTAGAGGGGGCTGGTTGAGTTCTAGTTGGATGAACACTAGTTGATCTAGGTTTCTAAGGACAAATAGTGGGCAAGGGTAAGAGAGCTCCTTCTTCCTCCTCTCGCCAATACAGCTCAAGGAGCACTTGTAATCTTCGGGATCTAGCAATACAAACTTCTGTGTGGAGAATCACTCCACTATCCCTCCCTGGATTCCCCTAGCGTATATTAGTCCCCACCTTTAGCCTATCCATGGCATCTGCCGTGACACCACCACGACATTATCACAAGGTGTGAAGTTAATTTCAAAATAGACCCAAAATTTCAAAACAGGGTGAGTCATAGTCTCTTTGATTGTTTTAAAAACACGGTCAAATTTCTAGGCATGCATATTCTTAGCAAGAAGTGTGAATCTTTCTAAACTATCATTCGTTCTCGATACATTGACTGCCTGGTGGGTCCATTGAACAGATTATCCCAAGGTGTGAAGTTAATTTCGAAACACAGCCAAAATTTCAAAACACGGTGACTCATAGTATCTTTGATTGTTTTCAACACACGGTCAAATTTCTAGGCATGCATATTCTTAGCAAGAAGTGTGAATCTTTCCAAACTATCATTCGTTCTCTACATTGACTTCCTGGTGGATCCATTGAACAGATTATCGCAAGGTGTGAAATTAATTTCGAAACACAGCCAAAATTTCAAAACACGGTGAGTCATAGTCTCTTTGATTGTTTTAGAAACACGGTCAAATTTCTAGGCATGCATATTCTTAACAAGTAGTTGAATCTTTCCAAACTCTCACTCACTCTCGATACATTGACTTCCTGGTGGGTCCATTGAACATATTTTTGCAAGGTATGAAGTTAATTTCAAAACACAGCCAAAATTTCAAAACATGGTGAGTCATAGCCTCTTTGATTGTTTTCAAAACACGGTCAAATTTCTAGGCATGCATATTCTTGGAAAGAAGTTAAATCTTTCCAAACTCTCACTCGTTCTCGATACATTGACTGCCTAGTGGGTCCCCTGAACAAATTATCTCAAGGTCTAAAGTTAATTTTGAAACACAACCAAAATTTCAAAACACGGTGAGTCATAGTCTCTTTGATTGTTTTCAAAACACGGTTAAATTTCTAGGCATGCATATTCTTAGCAAGATGTTACATCTTTCCAAACTCTCACTCGTTCTCGATACATTGACTGCACCGTGGGTCCTTTGAATCGATTTTCGCAAGGTGTGAAGTTAATTTTGAAACAAAGCGTACATTTCAAAACACTATGAGTCATAGCCTCTTTGATTTTTTTTGAAAGGTCAAATTTCTAGGCATGCATATTCTTATCAATAAGTTGAATCTTTCCAAACTCTCACTCGTTCTCGATACATTGACTGCATGGTGGGTCCACTGAATAGATAATCACAAGGTGTGAAGTTAATTTCGAAACACAGCCAAAATTTCAAGACACGGTGTGTCATAGTCTCTTTGATTGTTTTCAAAAGACGGTCGAATTTCTAGGCATGCATATTCTTAGAAAGAAGTTGAACCCTGCCAAACTGTCACTCGTTCTCGATATATTGACTTCTTGGTGGGTCCACTGACCAGATTATTCGAAGCTGTGAAGTTAATTTCGAAACATAGCCAAAATTTTAAAAAACGGTGAGTCATAGCCTCTTTGTTTGTTTTACAAACACGGTCAATTTTCTAGGCATGCATATTCTTAGCAAGAAGTTGAATCTTTCCAAACTCTCAGTTGTTCTCAATACATTGACTGCATGGTGGTTCCATTGAACAAATTATCGCAAGGTGTGAAGTTAATTACGAAACAAAACCAAAATTTCAAAACACGATGAGTCATTGTCTCTTTGATTGTTTTCAGAGTAAAATGCACCGGAAGTCCTAAAAGTTTGGAGAAAATGTATGCAGGTCCTAAAAGTTTCAACTCGTGTACCGTAGGTCCTAATTCATAGATCCATGTGCATTGTAGCCAGGACTATAGCTGAGAATTAGGACCTACAATGCACAACTAGCTAAGAATTAGGACCTGCAGTGCACAACTAACTGAGAATTAGGACCTCCAGTATACGAGTTGAACCTATTAGGACCTGTATATGGTTTCCTCCAAACTTTTAGGACCTCCAGTGCATTTTACTCTTGTTTTCAAAACACGGTCAAATTTCCAGGCATGCATATTCTTAGCAACAAGTTGAATCTTTCCAAACTCTCACTCGTTCTTGATAGATTAACTACCTGATGGGTCCACTGAACAGTTGATCGCAAGGTGTGAAGTTAATTTTGAAACACAGGCAAAATTTCAAAACACGGTGAGTCATAATCTCTTTGATTGTTTTGAAAAAACGGTCAAATTTCTAGGCATGCATATTCTGAGCAAGAAGTTGAATCTTGCCAAAGTCTCACTCCTCATGGCCACCCACCATTGGAGCTAGGATTGATATCCCCGCGCTCTCTCCCTAGGTTTTTTTAGGGTTGCTCTGTCCCTAACTTTGTTCAAGTTTGGCGGCCCAGCACCGGTTTGCCACAGAGGCCAACAAAAAATTACTCCTACAAGTTTGCCACCAAGATCTTAAAAAAATAGATTTTTCTGTGTTTTTTTTACAATTTGAAATTTGTGAGGCTTTTCATGATGCTCTCTGACGAGAGGTAACCTCGGCAATGTCCATGGTGATAGACTTGGGGTTTTGGCGGAAAAGAGAATCGCTGGGGATTTTGTCGTATGTCTGGTAAACAAGAGAATCGAAGTCGCCTGATTACTTGATGAACAACACTATTACAGATTTCTTGGGGTTTTTTGGTACCTCCTCATAGGCTTCTCCCTTCCTATATATAATAGGCCGGACCTCAAAGTCGTATACAGATAGGTTACATATGTACAATTACAATATCAACACAATGTCGGTTCATGTTTCCTTTCCTAATACGACTAAGGATTTTATCGGTTGCTTTCTTCGGCCATCATCTTGGATCTTCATGGGTCGTGAGCCTTTATGCAGCTAGGGTAGAAATTTATAAGCACCCGATAAATCGTACCTATGTCAGTAGCCCCGAGACTCTACCTGAACCATAGATTTTGGTTCAGTCTCAAAGATATTTTTTCTTTCCTTTCTTTTGTATTGTTTTTAGTTTTATAGGGATTTGGTATAACAAGCCTGATGCATCCGACGGATCAGGAATCATTTAGTTGCTCTTGGGAAAAAACAATGTTGACCTACATCAAATTCAAGTCCCCAGGCCTGAACTCGGCATTATAACCGTCGTAATTCAGTTCGAGCCGCTGAGGTCTTATAGAATACTGAATTCCAATTCTATTTGTCGGGTACCCAACATGTCGGGCGGATGAACCCTGGATACCCCAACCAGACAAGAACTAAGGCAGGCGGCTCGCGACCAGCTAGCAGAGCATAGCTGGACATGGGCACTTCGTACGGGTTACCAGCCTGTAGTTGGAACCAGGAAGGGTGGCAAGATTCAAGGCCAGCTACATGGACGTAGCCAGGTGCAGTCAGGAGGATAGGACAACATGATGCACAATGCACGGTACGCCCTGATACAACAACAAGAGCCGCAACTATGAAGCCATACCGAAGACTTTGCTAGTGATGTGGGCATAGTGGACGGATGCTGACGATGGGATCGCACGGTGTTCACTATACCCACAACGACCCACACGACATGTACTTCGATCGTACATATCGTAATAGATATTGTAGATGACCAGCCGGCTGGGGCCCTCATGTTGGACCCATCAGCCGGACTGGCCAGTGAGATCGTTGCTCCTCTGCCTATATAAGGAGGGGCAAGGCTCTCGTAGCAAGGGTTGGACTCTGAGAATTTAAGAAGGTAGCTAGATCATACAGCTCGAGGAGCGATTGTACCCCGTATTCTACTCATAGTCAAATCGGCAAGAGTAGGAGTTTTACCTCACCGCGAGGCATCCAAACCTGGGTACTTCTTGTGTCTCGCTACACTAGCTCGTACCCAATCCAGCCTGCGGACGCCGTTGAGAGCTTCCCTGCTAGTCCGCACACCTCTATCTAACCTTTTCAGGTACTGTCGTTCCCAATTCAACGACAGTTGGCGCACACCATGGGGCTACATGGCTTTGACCGGAGTCACGTTCCGCATGGGACCCCGCACTTCAGCTGGTGATCGCGTGGCCTCTGGCCTAGTGCTTATGCTCGTCAGGTTTGCGGCATCGACAACGCGTCGTGTTTCGCCGGATCCACCTTTCCGGCAAACGGCTCCATCTTGCTTTTCAGCGACCTTCCTGTCTACGCCGCCATTGTGCCGGAGCATTTCCCTAGGGATATTGTCTCCATCTCGGAGGCGCTGCTCCCTAGCAGCGGTGTTTCTGTTGCTTCTTGCAGCGTTGAGGTCATGATGGCCGGCTCCAGCTCCCAGCCTTGCCATCCTCGGGAGCAGGGCGATGATGAGCCCGGAACTTCCGCCCTGCCGCGGCCAAAGAACCCGGTGGAGGAGGCCATTGACCGGGTCCTCACTTCGGTTAACCACGGGGATAACCCGAAGGAGGCAGAGGCGAACTTTGCCATGGAGAGGCAGCTCCTCCTGCAGAAGGCCATCGAGCTGGCTGCCGCCAAGAAGCAAGTCAACATCACTAGGCGCAAGTACAACCGCGCTCATGGCCATACTCCGGCTACCCAAGAGCCGAGCCGACACGGACAAGTGCGACGCCGAGGCGGCGAGCTAGGTGGAAGAATGGAGAGGGAAGGTGATCCGGATCCACCGCCTCTTATTGCCTGGCCCACCTACAGCACGCCCATCAAGAACCAGCACGCGGTGCGAGCCGTGGCGGATGAGCTGCCCAACATGGAGGGCGAGGAGCGAGACTGGCAACATGCCCGGGTATAGGAGCTTCTCCGGATCACGGATGACCAAGCCGATGCCATCCGGCAGATGCACGAGGACCCCAGCTGCTCCAGGGGAAGCAAGCCGCCCAGCAACAGCAAGGGTGCACCCTGCAAGACCCAGCAGGCGTCCTCTCCTCCGGCTAGATCCTGCAGCAGGCACCACGACTCGGGCCACAGGGGCTAGCCGCGTCAGGAGCAGACAGTAAAGAACAACCCACCACCTCCTCCTCCACCAACCGGAGCGCCACGACCTGCCGGTTCACGTCTCGTGTCCCAGGTAGGAGTGCCCAACTCGGACCGTCCGGATGCCCATGACCGCATCGAGCTCCTAGCTCAAGCGCGCATCACGGAAGAGGAAGATTCCACCGGGCAGGTTTGTTTTGGACCCAGATAAGTTTACCCTGCCGCGGGACACCCCCAAGTACCACAACAGTATGAAGCTGGAGGACTGGCCGACCGACTATGCCACGGCAGTCGGCATCGCCCACGGGAACAAGCGCATAGCGGTGTGCTACGTCCCCCTCATGCTAACCGGCTCGGCAAGGACATGGCTTAACAGCCTCGTGCCCAACAGCATCAACGCCTGACCAGATTTCGAGAGGGTGTTCTTCCGCAACTTCAATGGGACGTACAAGAGTCCGGGTCGCCCTCGCGATCTGGCCCTGTGTGTCCAGGGCGACCGCGAGTCAGACCGCGAGTACCTCTCCAGGTGAATGCTGACGGCCGACCGACTCCCATGGAGCCGACTTGGGCGGAGAATCCAGATCCTCCAAGCGGTACGACAACGACAACCGGTTTCATGGGGACCGCCAGACCGGCCAGGAGAAGCCCCGCTACCACGCGAGGCAAGTCAATGTTGTGGAGGGCGCGCCCGATTCCCTGGCTGGTGACGCAAGGAGACAGAAGCCTCGGTTCACCTTCGAACAAATGTTCGATGGCCCGTGCAAGTGGCCTCGGTTCACCTCCAAACTGCAGCTGAACCCGCCAGTTGAAGGACCAAGGAGGCCAGCCTCGTCTTCCACCTCCCCCTCTGGGCAGACCACCACCAACGGCTAGGGGAGACGGCAACAATGGCAACAGCGGCAACAACAACAACGGCTACCCTCAGCCGCACACTACTTACCACATCTTCAAGACCGAGCAGGATGATAAGCACAGCCGCAGGCGATGCTCCAAGGAGGTTAACGCCATCGTCTCCCCAGTCCCCTAGTAGCTGAACTGGTCGGAGACTCCCATCACCTGGAGCCGGGAGGATCAGCCGGATCGCCTCCCGAATCCCGGGGGCTACACAATGGTGCTCGACCCCCTCATCGTCTCCAACGATCATACCTGCCGCTTCTCGCGCGTCCTCATCTACGGAGGTAGTAGCCTCAACCTGCTCTACTGGGCCTCCCTAGAGAATCTCAGCATCCGCGAGTGCGACCTATGCCCGACTACCACGACATTCCATGGTGTGCTGCCGGGGCTGGCTTGCGCCATGTTGGGAAAAATCTAGCTGGACGTCATCTTCAGAACCGAGGAGATCTTCCGGCGCGAGCCGGTATGGTTCGAGGTGATAAACCTGACAAGCTCCTACCACGCTCTCCTTGGGCGCCCCGCACTTGCCAAGGTCATCGCCATCCCCCACTACGCGTACCTTGAGACGAAGATGCCAGGACCAAATGGCGTGATCACCGTCGCCGGCTGCTTCAAGCGATCCATGGAGTGTGCGTCATCCAGCTCCAAGCTGGCCGAAGCCCTCATCATAGCCGAGGAGAAGCGCGAGATCATGCGCAACATGGCCCTAGCTCAGCAAGAAGTGGCAGCTAACAGGAAGCCGACTAGTGACGCGGCTTTCCAGCCGGCCAAGGAGACGAAGAAGATCATGCTCGACCCCACCGACCTGACCAAGTTCATCACCATCGGTGCCGGCTTGGACGGCAAATAGGAAGGCGCGCTTGTCGACTTCCTCCGTGAGAATCAGGATATCTTTGCATGGTCACCCAAGGACATGTCGGGTGTCCCGAGGGAGTTCTCCGAGCACTCACTCCACGTGCAATCAGATGCCAAGCCGGTCAAGCAGCCCCTATGACAGTTCTCGGAAGAAAAGAGGAAGATCATTGGTGACGAGATCACCTGACTCCTTGCAGCCGGGTTCATCATGGAAGTGTACCACCCGGACTGGCTAGACAACCCAGTCTTGGTGTTGAAGAAAAACAAGACCTGGCGCATGTGTATTGACTACAGCAGCCTGAACAAGGTGTGCTCGAGAGACCCCTTCGCTATGCCCCGTATCAATCAGGTTATCGATTCCACGGCCGACTGCGACTTGTTGTCCTTCTTGGACTGTTATTCAGGTTACAATCAGATCCGATTGAACCCGGCTGATCAGATTAAGACATCGTTTATAACCCCATACGGGGCCTTCTGTTACGTAACCATGCCTTTCAGTCTAAAAAACGCAGGCGCTACCTATCAGCATTGTATGCAGCAATGCTTGCACTCAAAGATCGGGCAAAACGTGCATGCTTAGATGGACGATGTCGTCATCAAGACGAAGGAGAAGCGCACCCTCCTCGAGGACTTGTGGGAAAAGTTCGGCAACCTCCGCCAGTACCAGATGAAGCTGAACCCGAAGAAGTGCGTCTTCGGCGTTCCATCCAGCCAGCTGCTCGGTTTTCTCATTTCACAACGAGGGATCGAGGCAAACCCGGAGAAGATTGCGACCATCAAGAGGATGCAGCCACCCAAGAGCTTGCTCGGTGTCTAGAAGTTCACTGGATGCTTAGCTTCCCTTAGCAGTTTTGTCAGCCGACTGGGGGAGAAGGCACTCCCACTATACCAGCTAATGAAGAAGACGGACAAGTTCTCCTAGACCTCGCAAGCAGACGTCGCCTTTCACGATCTCAAGCGCATGCTATCCACAGCGTCGGTTCTAGCCACGCCGACTAGCATGGAGCTGATGTTGCTCTATATAGCAGCCATCAGTCGGGTCGTCAGCGCCGTCCTGGTGGTGGAGCGCCCCGAGGAAGGCAAGGTCAGCCGGTTTAGAGACCCATCTACTACCTCAGCAAGGTTCTCTCCCTCTCCAATCAGAACTACCCCCACTACCAGAAGATGTGCTACAGAGTGTACCTGGCATGCAAGAAGCTCAAGCACTACTTCCAGGAGCATCCGATTAAGGTAGTGTGCACCGCACCCCTTTCGAAGTTCATCGCAACAAGGACGCCATCGGCCGAGTCACCAAGTGGACAATCGAGCTCGCCGCCTACTCCATCTAGTACGAGTCGAGGCTCATGATCAAGTCGCAGGCTCTGGCGGACTTCCTCGTCGACTGGACTGAAACCTAGTACCTACCACCGGTTCCTGACTCGGATCACTAGAGGATGCACTTCGACGGCTTGAAGATGCGCGGGGGCTTGGGATCCGGCATCGTCCTCACCTCGCCCAAGGGAGACCGGCTGGAGTATGTTCTCCAGATCAAATTCAAGGCCTCCAACAACATCGCCGAGTACGAGGCGTTGGTGCATGGTCTACAGTTGGCCAAGGAGATTGGCGTCAACTGGATCCTTTGCTTCGGCGATTCGGATCTGGTGGTGCGGCAAGTATCCGGCGAATGGGATGCCCGCCACGCCAACATGGCCCTCTAACGATTCCACATCCAGAAGCTCAGCCCTTGTTTCGACGGATGTGAGTTCCATCACATCCCTCGCGTAAACAACGAGGCAGCCCACTCACTCGCCTGAATCAAATCCACCAGTCAGGCGATCTTGCCGGGGGTCTCCTTGGAGCATCTGCACAAGCCCTCGATCGCCCTGTCCCCCAAGTCGGATTCCATCGTCTGGGCCGGAAATGCGTCGGCTGACGGCTCAGCGGACCCGGAACCTTTGGAACCAGCAAAGAAGAAGGCTCGCACCGACTCTAGCGCGTCCGCACCCTCCGGCTCGAAAGACCCAGGGGCTGCCGTCTCGTCAATTTGCTCGAGGGCTGCCGTCCCGGGTACCCCACCCGGACGACCCCCTGACATCCCTCAGCCGGAGCTCGAGAACGTCCTCACCATCCAAGAGATACCATCCTGGGCGCAACCCTTCATGAACTACATCGCCAATAGGGAGCTTCCGGATGACGAGGTGGAGGCCAGGCAAATCCGACGATGCGCGCACACATACACCATCATCAACAAGGAGCTGTACAAGCGCAGCATATCCGGCAGCTTCCAGCAGTGTATCGACGTGGACACAGGCTACCGGATACTGGAGAACATCCACCAGGGTGAGTGCAGAAACCACGCTTCATCTCGGGCGATAGTCGCCAAGGAGTTTTGCCATGGCTACTATTGGCCCACCGCCCTCGAGGATGCCGAGAAGCTGGTCCGCGCGTGCAACGGATGCCACCGCTTCGTACAGTTAAGGCACATGCCGGCAACAATGCTCAAAACCATACTGATTACCTGGCCCTTCGCCGTTTGGGGGCTCGACATGGTCGACCCCTTCAAGTCAGCGCGCGCGGGCATGACCCATCTGCTGGTGGCAGTGGACAAGTTCACGAAGTGGATAGAGGCCAAGCCTATCCGGAAGCTGGATGGGACGACAGTCGTCACCTTCTTCATCGACATCATCAACCGGTTCGGCTATCCCAACAACATCATCACAGACAACGACACGAACTTCGCCAAGGGGCCTTCCCCCAGTTCTGCAGCAACAAGGGTATCCGGTTGGACCTGGCATCCGTCGCCCACTAGTAGTCCAATGGGCAAGTCGAAAGGGCAAATGGCCTAGTGCTAGCTAGCATCAAGCCACGCCTCATCGAGCCTTTGGAGCGGTCACCTGGATGCTGGATCGAGGAACTTCCAGCTGTGCTGTGGAGCCTCCGCACCACGTCGAATCGATCAACCGGCTTCAACCCGTTCTTCCTCGTCTATGGCTCGGAAGCTGTCCTCTTAGCGAACATCGAGTTCGACTCGCCGTGCAAGCTCCTCTATGATGAAATGGCCAATGAGGAGGCAAGGGAGGATGGTATGGACCTCCTCGAGGAAGACCGCGAGCTGGCACTCTCTAGATCAACACTGTACCAGCAACACCTACACCACTACCATTCGAGCAGCATCCGACCCATCACGTTCCGCGAGAGTGATCTGGTTTCTCCGGCTGGTGCAGGACACGAAGGGCATGCACAAGATGTCGCCACCTTGGGAGGGCCCTTCATCATCAGCTGGGCGCTACACAACAACTCCTACTACCTCATCAACACGCAGTAGCCGCACAAGAACAAGATGGACAAGTCGGACAAAGAGATGGAACGCCCCTGGAACACGGCCCTGCTCCGCCCATTTTACACCTAGTCGTCTGATAGTGTATGTATCCCATGAACTCTATGAATGAAAAATGCGGAACCTCGAGAGATACTCGGGGGCTCCTGGCAAGAAAATTGTGTATGTTTGTTTCCGGTTCAGTTTTTTCCGGCTCCGGCAACCCCTACCCGGGGGCTTGCCGGCTAGCTCGGCCTGCTAATTCTATAAACTGGTTGAGTAGTGTGAGGCGGTTTTAGAGGCCCACTCTTCGTCTCATCTACAGACCGCAACCCGGCTGTCCGGCTAGCAAGAGAAAAAGCCCGAGGCATCCCACATTAAAAACGGCGAAAAGATGCGACAGATCGAGCGGTCCGGCCTTGTGCCTAGTTTGAGATGATCCGGCTACTGAGCCTCCAGTACTGTGCGCAATGTATTGTTAGCTCCCTTCCATTCCGGTTGCAGACTGCAACCCGGCTGCCTAGCAAGGACGCAGTGTAAACAGCAGAGCGCACGGGAAAATGACTAAGTATCCAGAGAAACGCAAGTTGGTTTTCGAAAAAACCAAAGCTATCCTCCGGCTAATAAGCACTACCTTAACCGACTAACATATTAACAATGAACCTATATGTGTGTTCGTTTTGTACGACTACAACGAGTCTGTCATCAAAAGGAGAGAAGATTTGAAGTCCTTGCCTTCATCAAGTGCTCCGAATCTCGGGGGCTACACCCACTGGGTGCGCTCGCGCGCCCATAGTGGAATCATGTAGTTCCGACCGGCTAAAGGTGTTTAGCCGGATATTCAGGCCCAGGTGAGGGCAAGGGAAAGAAAAGAAGAGAAGATTTGAAGTCCTTTCCTTCATCAAGCGCTCTGAATCTCGGGGGCTACACCCACTGGGTGCGCTCACACGCCCCCTGTGGAATCATGTAGTTCCGACTGGCTAAAAGTGTTTAGCCGGATATTCGGGGCTAGGTGAGGGCAAGTGACGGAAAAGAAGAGAAGATTCGAAGCACTTGGCTTCACCAACTACTCCAAATCTAAGGGGCTACACCCAGTGGGTGCGCTGGCGCGCCCGCACTGTTGGTTGTGGTTGACCGGATGGTCCAAGCAAGGTTAGGATAGCTAGCTAGAGGCGTCTAGCCGGAAGAAAAGAAAAGAAAAGAAGATTCGAAGTCCTTGGCTTCGCCAAGGACTCTGAGTAATCCAGCTAAGGGAGTTTAGCCGGACAAAGAGAGTCGGACGATGTTAACCGACAAAAGAGAAAAAACATTACAACACACAAGATCACAAGGAAAAATAGGAGCAAGCAAATAGCATGACTTAATAAAGGGGGGTCGAAGCTCCCATAGGTTTGACCGACATCATAAACAGTCATCACAAGTAGCAAGTTCGGCAGAAAGAAAAAGTTATTACAAATACACCCGGCATCTCGGGATCAAGTCTAGACGGCGGGGCCTTTTCCGTGTGGAAGATCCTGGCCGGCTGCGGCTTCGAGAGGCGGAGGAGGCGCGCTAGAGGTTCTGACTCAGACATCTCCGACAGTCGGCTGCCACGACGCCTCGGCCTCCGTCTCTAGCGTCCAAGCAAACTCCAAGTCATTGATGACCTCGTCAACGTCGACGTAGCCGGCGATCTTGATGGTGGAGGCACGGAGCACATGATGGGCTTGGCGGATGGCGGCAAGGTCGGCACCGGCACGGAAGCCCCCGTTGATCTTCCCGACACGTGCGTCCTTGTACCAGGACAGCATCAGCGCCAGGGCCATCTCCGCTCCGGCTCGTGCTGCCAGGTCCCTCAGCCGGTCGACAGCAGTCGGCTCCTCTATGACCTTGGTCGCCAGCTGGGTGATTGTCTCTGGCATGGCTGCATCCGGCCACAGGAACTCGAAGACCATGTGAGACGCTTTACGCAGCTCAGCGGCCTCCTCGTCGAGAAGGGAAACCAGCTCTTGGGAAGTGCGCTGCTCCCCTGTCCAGTTCTCCTGGAGCTAGTTGTAGGCTAGCAGGTCTATGCCGGGATAAAATGCTGTTAGAAAAAGGAAATTCAGGTCCGGCTTCCGGATCTGGACAGGAAAAGCAAGTCGGAAGAATACTTACCCTTGGCGGTGCGCCCAATCTACAGCAACTCCTCAAGAAGGGCCTTCTCCCGCTCCCCCAGCCATTTGATCTCCTTCTCCTAATCTTTGTTCTGGGCATCGAGGAGATCAAAGGCCTGGGCCCGGCTGGCGAGGGCGGAGTCGAGCTCCTTGATGGTAGCCTCCAGCTGGTCCGTCTTGGAGTGCCACTCCTTGTTCTACAGCCGGAAGTTGGAGTTGGACTTGTTCAGCCGGTTATTCGCCTTGGTCAGGCGATCGATCTCCCATTGGGCGCACACCATGAGGGCTAGAAGAAACCGGCTATTAGCAAAAAAATGAAGCCGGCTAAGAAAACCAGGTAAAAGGACTTACTCTGGGAGGTACCGTTGGCGGTGGCCAATTTCTGCTCTAGCGTCCGGTTGGTCCCAGCCGCGGTTTCGAGCAGCCGGATCTCCTTCACTGCCAGCTCGAGGGTGGCGGCGAGATCCGCCAGCGAAGCGGTAGGAGAGGTGTCGTCGTCAACAGCGTTGAGGGTCAGCAATTCCTTCGCCTCGCGGACCGCCACCCACCACTCCTATCTCGGCTCGCCATCGGAGTTGTCATCCTGGACGACCACCAGCTCCTTGCCAACTGCCGCCCTTCTCGTTCGCATGGAGGAACCACCTCCACTTTGCGGGTACGCCGCGTCTGGCTACACCACTATGGTCGGCGGGGCATCCCCAGTCACATCTCCAGTAGCCGGATCCACGTGAGGCAGCGGTTGTGGAGCCCTAGACGTCGGAGTGGGGGCGGTGGTGGCAGCAGGAGGCGGTGCGGTAGGCGGCACACGGGGCTGGTGGCGCCAAAGGAGACAAGCGAGCTTAAAGAACAAAAGAAAATCTAGTAAGAAAACAAAAGAAGGAAAAATTGTGCAAGAACAAAAGGGGAAGAAGCACAAGGCAAGTACGGAAGTTTCTTACCCCTGCACCACCGGCGGCGGTGCTGTAACACCCCAGCATTAGAGCTTAGAAATAAGTTGAACACATGTGTGTGCATTGCATTCATGCATAGAAAATCCGGATAATTTTCGCGCTTTTTAATAAAAACTTGTCAAAGTGATTGAATCTTCTCTTAACTTGGTGGAACTGAAGTAGCATCAAGTTGAATGCGATAAGTTTCAATATGACCTTTGCTAAAACCTTATCTTTGGGTGATATAATTTGATCTAAGGGTAGATCAAATGTAATAAAACTAAGTCACAACACACTACTTAATAAGGAGTACTAGATCCTCTAGAGATCATTGCATGGTATTCCATACAACAACTCAAGGATGAATACTTAATATTCTAAAGATGATATTAAGATAATACCTACCATAAACTTTGTATACCAAGTTAAGTATATAACTTAAGTAAAAGAAACTCTATAACTAAATCTTGATACACTTGTTTGCTATAGTTATTCCTACCATGGGTATCATGGTAGTTCTTAAACATTTACTCTTATTACAAATAGAGTAGAAAGGAAAGTCAAGCCAAGACCATCCAGCATATACTCTTAATATGATATTAATAGATGACAATCCTATTTAACCAAGACCTAGTATCAATTGATCATCAATATTGAGTGATCAATTCTTGACCTAGAACTTATTGACTCATAGCCTTTGACCTATTGTGTTGACCTTTCAAATACCTTAAGTAAATTAATCTGAAGGAAGAACTAGATACGGTTGAGTGTACCATCATCAATGGAATGTGATCCTTAGTGGAGATCAAACAATTTGATGTTGCAGTAGTTAACTCACTCATGAGTTAACTAGAAGCAGTACCTAAACTCAAGGGTTGAGCTAGTAATTGAGGAACTATGAGAAAGCTAGTAGTATTAGTACATTAGATAACAATCTTGTTAGGACAAGTGGATATAGATTTAGAGTAAGCTTGCTTAACAAGATAAGTCTATAGAGAGACTAATACAAGTTTACTACTTAGTTGAGTATAGATCTTGATCAGACAATTAGAAGCCTAAGCTTAGTTTGATCGAATGATGGTGGTCATTATTCTCATGTCACTTGAGAATAGATGATTAGGTGTTGAAGAAGAGTTATGAATATACCAAGTTAGGCAAGTCCTAGTAAGTTGAATCATCTATCTTGATCATTAGAAGTCAAGCTAAAGTAGGATGAAGTATATAACATAAATAAATGGAGTAGTTGGAAGTGTAGTAGTTTAATCAAGCTAATACAAGAACAAACTTGTATTGTGGAGAGTAGTACCATACTTATTCTAGAAGATTGATATCCCTTGTTATCTATAGTGAGGACTGTAATCTTGTAAGCCTTGGATATGGTTACAAGATGAGTTTAAGGAAGTTAATAGATAGAGTTAGTAGTAGCTACATTGATAGGTGTATCAATGGTAGTTAACTAAGAAGAGTTATATGCTAGAAGTAAGAATGGAGTAATGTTGAAGTGGCATGACCATGTCATCATATGATGATGGATATGGTGGAGTCAGATGATTGTCTTATTCAGGAAGATGCGATCTTTGTGAATAAGATAAGAGAGATTTATAGAGTATATTTAGGAAAGGAATTCCTTATCTAAAGATAACCTTGGTGAGGTATTAAGGTAAGGATTCTTTAGAAGCCTTAACCAAGAATATATCAAGCCATGACAAGAACCATGTCTATTGTATTATTCAAGACCGTAGAATCAAATGGATAGTGTAACCATTTCCTATTCCTAAGTAACTGTTGGAAAATACCTCTTGGACAAATAAAGCTTCCAAGAGGTAATTAGAGAACCAAGTGAGTGTTTGAGAAGCCTTGTCCAGTTGATTGTCTTAAACTCTAATAGGAACCTAGAGTGATAGAATTATCATGATCACATTAATAAGTAGTTCCAATATCTCACTCTATGTGGAGATATTAAACCACTCATGGATTTAGAAGTATTATCCTAAACCTTGATCCTTGTCCCTATCTATAATTGAATATGGGTTATTAAATCCTCTCAAAACCTATCTACCTATATTTGAATAAAACCTTAGTATTTCTCTACCAATTATTAATATTGATTCATGATGACTTAACCAAGACTGTTCTATGGTAATTCTAAACACTACAAATCAAGTAGAATTGGATTTGGTGAAATCACCAAATAGGTAGAACCATGGAATTCAAGTCACCATATTATAAAACTAGGATTTAAACCAATATCTAATGTGGTTATTAAAAGTGGTTAAATATATATATATATATTTCATGACTATCACTCGCCATCATAAATCATTAGCCTCTTGAACCACTACTAATACATTATTTTAGTGGTAATATAAATCATTTCTATAAGATTTTCTTATAGGAAGTAAACCCTAAAACCCAAAGTTATATTTACTTTACTTAATAAAAGAACCTCTCATATGGGTGTATTTTCTTTTGATACAACAAAATAATACAGGGAAATTGGTTATAGTGAATCTTTACACTATTCTGAGTATTCTACCAGAATTTCAAATGCTTAAACCTTGTAGAAATAAAAGTGGAAAAGAAATTGTAAATAGAAAAGAAGGCAGAATATAAAGAAAAAAAGGGAAAAGACTAGAACAGAAGTTCCTGGCTCGTGGCCCAATTCTCCACGTGTCTATTCGATGCTCGCGAGCAGCAACAGTTATATACCGCTTGCTCCACCGCAGCGCAGAACAAGTCCATTTAGCCTCCCTCTCTTTGACTGACCGGTGGGACCATAAAAGGACCGCGGGTTGAGACGAAGATTTGGCCAGGGGGTTTTCTGCAAAGAATGCGTTGTCGTCTACCTCGCAACATCACAAGCAGCTTGCTGGAGAACTCGCTGCCGCCCGATGCCGTCGTCGACGTCAGCTCTGCACTGTGATACTCACCACCGACGCCTGGGCGAGGGATAAGATCGCCACCGAGACGCTCTAGGCCATCCTCATCCTCATTTCCCCTCGCTCGCTTACTTCCTCTCTCTGATTTCCTTATCCGCCAAAACCCTACCTCGCCGGAGCTCCGAGTTGGCGCCGTACCCGAGCTTTCCTCGGAGTTCTGAGCGCACTATTGAATTGGCCTCGAAGTCCTCGTTCTTCCAAGCCAGGCCACGGAAGCCGGAGAGCTCCCAAATGGCTCAATCGATACCTCACTATCATCGATGTTCACCAGAGTTTCCCATCGATTCCGGTCACCATTCACTTCATCGACCGCACCACGGCATTCCTGGTGAGTCACTGAGTATTCCAGTACCCCCCTCGAATCCTCTTTCATTTTGCATCACCGTCACGCCGTAGACCGCCATGCACCGCCGCTGTCCGCCGTCGTACACCATCCTCCGGTGACCAAAAATGGGCGTCGCCGCCACTATTATGCTCAGCGTGCACGTCCGCATCCAACACAACCCCTCTCGCGAGCCGGGTTAGTCAGGATCACCATCGGTGACCTCGATCTTGTGGTGGAGGCCGTTGCTGACGTCACCATGATGTCATGCCGACGTCATCCCTGCCACCTTAGTGCAGTTTGACATGGTCATTGCTCACGTGTCAGCCAACATGGTCTAGGCCCCACCTGTCTGTGACCCTGGGTAGAATAGGACCCGGTGTGAAAAGTTTCCTCTATTAGTAAATAGATAAAACAACATAGGTTTATATATATAAATACATTTTAGGAATTTAGGAAAATAGTTAAATCTTAAAAATTGAATATCTTTTGTTTTATAATTCAGAAAAATGTATATAATATATCAAAATGCTTAGAAAAATAAAATCTATATTATAAACTTATTATCAAATATTATTTTGTTAACTATTAAAATAATTATTATTTAATAAAGACTTTATAAGTAATAATACTTTGAAAATTAATATTTTAATACTGGTAAATAAGAAAAAAAATATACCAAAATTCTTATAAAAAACAAAATCTACATTTATAAACTTCTTTCAATTATTTTTGTATCCTTTAACTAATATTTATTATTTGTTTAGTATTTATAAAGTGAGTAAACTTATAAAAATTATATCTTATTATTTAAAATTCAAAAAAATACTTATAATATACCAAAATGATCACAAAAATGAAATCTACACACTAAAAATATCAACTCATACTTTTAAAGTAAAATAAAAGGTAAAGGTCTAATAAATCTTATTTAAACCCTTTTCTTTTATTTTAATTCATTTAAAATATATAAACCTTTACTATTGTCTTTAGTATTATTTGTTTAAAGTCCACAGATGTAATAATAAGTCAATTAATGCTTAAGTGAAGTTAAAATAGGTCAAACCATTTTAAAATGTAACTACTAAAACTATAATCTCAAATTAAGGTATTTTAGCTTTCCTAAAAAGATTTTACCAATTATAAAATCACCAAACTCTTATTTACTAATTCATTCCCTAGTTTGAGAAAACCACTTGAAGATTCAAACCAAGTTTCAAAGTAATTGAAGTAATACCTATTATTTACTTATTAAGTATAACCATTGATTTATATGATAGAAAGGTAAATGCATCCACTTATACTATGATTGTTTAATGTAGTAATGTCTTCCTTTCTAATAATCTTAGCTAATAAGAAAACCTTAAAGTGTTAGCCTTAAGTTTAAATACTTATTACTTTGTAAAGTAATATTTTCCTCAAAAGTTGTTCTTTTAAGAAACGTTAAAAGTAATCCTTGAACACTTCTCTCAAAGATCTAATTGATTCTTAATCTTGTTTGAGAAATATTTCAGATACCATACCCATTTGAGTGTTTTAATATTGCATATTACTTGTTGTATTTACTTATTGTTTCACACACACTCTCACAAGCCTTAATAAGAAGCACAAGTGTGAAACTGAGATAAAAGTGCAACACATTCCTAAGAACTCATCACAAACTCCAAACCCTAGATCAGATACGACTATTCAGGGGATTCACGTTTCTCAAATTGCATTTCATTACTTAGCCATCGTTGCATCTTGCTTATTTAAACATTAGTCCTTACCGGACCAATGATGTGATTTACAGAATTTGGATCTTCTATTGTCTTGAAGACCGTGAGTGCATAATCTTGCAATCACAAAAGGCAAGTTCACAACTTGCGCATGTCCTTTAATTATTTTCTATGCTTGTAACTCAATTGTGTCATCACCTGCATTTCAAAAGGTCAGAAAACACTATTTTCATAATAATATGGTTATGGATTATTTACTAGATGGTAATAATCTACTGATATAGTTCTAGTGGTAAAGGAACATAATATCTAGGACTTAACAACCAATGCGCTAGTCATTCTAGCGCCGTATATTACGCGTCAACCATGAGATTTGGAATGGTACAGAGAAGTCAGTTGTATCTTCTTCCTTTCATATGGAGGCAAGATGACTTTATCGTGACGTTGGGATACCCGATGTGGATCCAACATATGGGTGGGCACCCCTAGGCCCCATGATTTTGGTGTCTAGATTATTTATGTGTGGCTTCCGGAGGTATAGCCAAACCTCCAGGGGCATCACCAGCTCATAGACTCTTCAGGAACTCCCCATGGTTATAGCTTGCCCTAGTTGGCCGCTTAACTGAGGTATAGTTAGCCCCGGAGGATCGTGCAGACATATGGGGTCGCGAAGAGGGCAGCGGTTGGCTTGGAGCTTAAGTTGGGCCTCAAACCATGGATGTTTGAACGGGGACATACTCCCGGCTGTGCAACATAGCTTAAGGTCTCTTGTGGGAAAAGTGACGCACCTCTGCAGAGTGTAAGAATTGTGACATGTTACTCCCTGTTCCGGGAAGGAGCTACGAACGCGGCAGGAAAGGAACTCCATGAAGTTCTGGTCAACCTATGAAGGTTGTCGGACATAGTTTTCTGAATAAAAGCAACCTTTGAAGAAATGTTTACGAAAACCTGCATTGCCTACGACCTATGGTCTGTGGCTTTAGAGATAGTGCATCATACACTCCTTTTTAGTGAACTTGCTGAGTACGCTCGTACTCAACCATACCTTCTTAACCCTTCCTAGGTTCTAAGCCATTGAAGACGACGTCAACATCAATTTCTGCTCAAGAAACCATCATCAACAACTCAAGTTCTTCAATGAAGTCAACATATACATCAGCTGAAGTGAAGATAAAGTGTCGGTTTAGATAGGAGTAGATTCTCTAGCCATAAAACCTATTTCTGTAGAGCATTGCAATAGCAGCAATGGCAAGCCAAATAGTTTAGATGCTAGTCTTAGTTAATAGATATTTTTGAGTTATTATTTCTGGTTCTTCTTTGTAAGAAGTCCTTTCTCTCTCTTTAACCTAGAGTGTTCTTTGGATCTTTTGTAAAGAGTCGTGTTGTAATCTATAGTCATGTCTTGGACCTGCTGTGTTTCTGTTGTACCACTCTGAGAGATGTAATACTAGTGAACGGTGTTTCATTGGTGTTATGTCAACGACTATAGTGTACTACATCATGCATTGGTATGCTGGGTCACTGCAGGCGCCTTCTTGTGGCTGTGCCGGCTTAGGGGGAGGGCACTAGTCCGGATCCTTTTGGGGGTCGGCTCCTCCACTGCGGGTCGGCTGGACCCGCTCCCTCTGGTGTTTCACCGGGAGGACCCACTTCCTCCGGCGCCTGACCGGCTGGAATCGCCGTCCGTCACGCGGCGCTGAGTCGGATCGTGGTCCGGGGCAGCCTCCTCCTCCTCCTCATTGTCTTGCGCGTGGGGGTCGTGCACCGGCTCGTCATTCCGGCTAGGGAAGACGTTGGCGTCACCATCCGACTCCTCGCCTGACCGACGCATGCATGGCTCGGGAAGGTAAGGCGCGAAGTTCTGGAGGGGGCCTCGTCCTCCTCCCGGATGATACACGGGAAGTTCTGTCAAAAGAAAAGAAGATAAGGAATCAGCCGGATGGCAGGGTGGGCCAAAAGACAGAAAGTATCTAGCTGATGAGAAAAATTACCCGGGGCGCGCGGTTGTCGCGGGAGTACGGGGCTACCCAAACTTCCAGCCCTCCAGTAGCCGCTCCTTGGTGATCATCCACACCCACTCCTTGAGGTTGTGGAAGCGGGGATCACGGCAAGACAGCCGGGTGGGGTCCAGCCGGCCAGAGTAGTAGCACATCTTGTGGGCGCGCTGCTGCAATGGCATCATCAGCCAAGATATCCAGCTAAGCGTGATGTCTAGACCGGTTAAGTCGGAAGTGACGAGGGAGTGCATCCGATGCAGCATCGCATCCGACTCCGCCTTCTTCTAGACTCCACATCCTCGAAAGCCGACAGGTTGATCCGGTCGATGTCGGTGACGTTGCTGACATAGAAGTACGACTACTACCATAGTCAGACCGTATCCTAGAGCTTGAACTTGGGGTAGCCGGTCTGGGAGCGGGAGTAGATGGACGCGCCACCACAGGCCACCAGCGGCCCCTGGGTGAACTGCACCTGTGGCCGGACTCGGAAGAGCTGGCAGAAGACCCCGAGATCCAGCTGGATCCCGAGGTAGCACTCGCAGAAGGCTACGAAGTGCGCAAGGTTGCCGATGGCACTAGCGTCGAGGTGGTGGAGGCGGAGGTCGATGAAGGCCAAGAACGTGAGGAAGAAGGGGTGCACGGGCAAGGCGAAGCCAGGCGCGAGGTGGGAGAGGAAGATCACCCGCTCCCCTCTGTTGGGTGCGGCGAATCCTCCTCCAGAGGCGTGAGCGGCACCATCACCTCCGTCTCCGGCGGCAATACCCGGGTGGCATGGTATTTGGCGATGTGGTCTTCAGTGATGGAGGACCCGCACCACGTGCTACGCTCAAAGGCCATCACAACTTCCACCGTTGTGGTGAGCTCCTAAAACCGGTGGCCCATGTCACCGGCGACACTAAGCGGGTGGCGCGGCTAAGTCTAGCGGCAGAGCACACAGAAGAATAAGCGAGGAAGCGAGAGCGCAAGGAGGTAAGTGGGGAACGTCTCTCCCGCGTGACCTTTTAAGGACCGGGGAGGGCAACCGTCTACAAAACCACGTGGCGTCCACCGAACCGTGTCGCATCCCCTCCACCGCTCCTGATCCTCTGTGCTGGCACTGAATGTGCAAAGGATCCCGGTCCAGAAACCGAAACGCAAGATGACGGTTCCCGAGGCAATGTGCGACGCGACGTTACACTGCACGTGACATCGCAATGATGGCGCGTGCGCACATGTCCGGCGTCAGTACTGACGTCACAGGCAGCACAACCGTCAGGTGTAGCCGAACACAGATTTCAAATTCAAGAGGGAGCGCGCGCACATTTCGCCTAAGGGCGAAATCCACACGTGCTCAGGGGCTAGTGTCGGGGGATGACCCTAAGATACCCCAACTAGACAAGAACTAAGGCAGGCGGCTCGCGTCCGGCTAGCAGATCATAGCCGGACAAGGGCACTTCGTACAGGCTACCAGCCCATAGCCAGAACCAGGAAGGGCGGCAAGATTCAAGACTGGCTACACGTACGTAGCCGGGTGCAATCAGGAGGATAGGACAATGTGCTTCACAGTGCATGGTATGCCCTGGTACAGCGACAAGACCCGCAACTATGAAGCCATACTGAAGACTTTGCTAGTGACATAGGCACAGTGGCCAGATGCTGAAGATAGGCTCGCACGGTGTTCACTGTACCCACGACGACCCACACGACATGTACTTCAATGGGACATACCGTATCGGATACTGTAGATGACCAGCCAGCTAGGGCCCGCCTGTGGGACCCGTCAGCCGGACTGGCCAGTGAGATCGTTGCTCCTCCGCCTATATAAGGAGGGGCAAGGCTCTCATAGCAAGGGTTGGACTCTGAGCATTTAAGAAGGTAGCTAGATCATACAGCTCAAGGAGCGATTGTACCCCGTATTCTACTCATAGTCAGATCGGCAGGAGTAGGAGTTTTACCTCATCGCGAGGGCTCTGAACCTGGGTACTTCTTGTGTCTCGCTACACTAGCTCGTACCCAATCCCGCATGCGGACGCCGTCAAGAGCTTCCCTGCTAGTCCCCACACATCAATCTAACCTTTTTAGGTATTGTCGTTCCCAATACAACGACACAACGCGTTCGTCAGGATTTTTCATCGTATCATTGATACGGATATTTTACTGGCGGAGCGGATTCTTGTGCAGTTACTAGTCCACACAGGACGAATCCTGGGGTCTTACCTTCATGTCTTGGACACAACATTCGAAGTTTTATCGCGCCGAGTGCTATTTGAGATTTTTGTATTGCCTTTTTGTCGGCTGCCCTGTTTAGCTATTCAAATTGTTGAAGTTTTCTAATTTCTGTAGACGCTCCCGATAGGAGTAATAATTGAAGGATACTTTTTTTTTTTGTTCGTAAGGTGCGCGGCAGCGCTCCTGATGGGAGTAGCCCCTGAGGCTATGTTCGAATGTGTTCATCAGGACATAGGCTTGAAAACATGCACTATATCTATGCCGCCAGTATTCCTTCGAATTTCTGTCAGGTGCGCGGCCAGGGCTCCCGATAGGAGTAGCCCCCGAGGCTACAGTCGAGATATTTGTATTCGATTGTAGTCTCAAAGTCTCTTTTGTAGAGGATTTTACTTTGACTCCAAATTTTATTTTCTTCGGGTCCTTGTCCTTTTTAGAGAGCCACAGTTCTCTGTGCGACTTGCATTGTATGACATCACTGATGACAAATTTACACCATTGATTCCTATAAGACACGTCTCGATGGGACGTGTCGAACATGGGACCGTGCAGTAATAATGATGACATGTGGGTGGCGTATTCAGCGGAGTTTTTTGACTACATGTCCCCTTTTTCGCACGAAGATCGACGCATCATGTGGGGTTCTCATGTTTTTACTGTAGTAAGAACTGCTTAAGTTTTTTTTCCTTATTTCCCCATTTCCACGATTTCCGCAATTTCCATGATACTCTACATTATCGCTTGATAAAATATCATCGGGGTCAAAAATAGGGTTACCGTTAGAGTCCTGCTAAGTTGAGGCATCTCTGATGATCACGCACACTTCATGTTGGGTCATGTATGAACTAGTAACATCATCGTCGGAACTGATGGAGACACTGTCTGGTGGGTTAGTGAAGTCCAGTAGTTTCTGCTCTGGGTAAATTTTGGCCATCCTGATTCCAAAGTTGATGCTCTTGTCACTTTCTTCGGGTTCCGCGTTTATCGGACTTGATCCGTGTGGCGTGGTTGGCTGGGGGTCTGATCCAAAGGAGAGATCGTCGTATAGACCATCAAGGTCACCTAGATCTACAATGATTTTCTTGTTTTCTTCAGTTGCCTCTATCTATATCATGACTTCTGCGGAAGATCCGAGGGATGATGCAGCTATCGCCGTAGGCGCAATTTTTCCGACCGACGGTCCTGATGAGATCAGAGCCGAGAGGTGTGATTCTTCGGGATCTTCTACTTGGAAGTGGAAACTTCCGATGATGATATTGGATTTGCCGTTGAAATCAGCGGGTACCAAAATAGTGGTGGGCGAGCGTGGTGCCGCTTCTGTTGGATCGTTGCTTGAAGAAAAGGGGTCCACCAAATCCATGACTCTATCGTTCAGGTTTCCCATAGATGGTGCCAATGGACGAGGGGTAACCTCGGCAATGTCCATGGTGATGGACCTTGGGCGTTTGCAGAAAAGAGAATCGCTAGGGATTTCGTCGGATGTCAGGCAAACATGAGAATCGAAGTCGCCTGATTACTTGATGAACAACACTATTACAGATTGCTTGGGGGGTTTCGGTACCTCCTCTTAGGCTTCTCCCATCCTATATATAATAGGTCGGGTGTCAAAGTCGTATACGGATAGGTTACATATGTACAATCACAATATCAACACAATGTCGGTTCATGTTTCCTTTCCTAATATGACTAAGGCGTTTATCTGTTGCTTTCTTGTGCCATCATCTTGGATCTTCATGAGCCGTGAGCCTTTATGCAGACAGCGTAGCAATTTAAAAGCACCCGAGTAATCGTACCTATGTCACTCTTCCTCTATAATTTTACATTTTGAGGCTTTCATGATGCTTTTAATAATCAGGAAGTTGCGCACCATGCCAAGAAATGAAGAGCGAGCAGAGACGAGTAGAGAGAAGAAAATCACTGAGAAATAGTAGAAAGTAGCAAAATGAATTTCCTTGGCTGTGTGGTCAGGCAACAAGACTTTATCCAATCGCTAGGCATCGGGGCCCACCTAGGACGTGCACCTGAGCACCTATGTCTCTGGCGTCTCCCTAGGAACCGTGTGATGACAGCTGCATCTGAGCACTACCGGACTATAGTACACTACTGAAGTGTTACTTCATGAATCAGTGAGAAGGAGTACTCGAGTACTAGTCCCTACTACTAGAACCCTACTACCACCGCTGCCCGGCCGCCTAGGAGTAGTAAAATGCCGCAAATAGCCAACGCCGCCTGCTACCCGCCGCCCGCAGATGCCTACCTAGTGGAGTAAAGTAAAAAAGAAGACATATGTATTACTATTGGAGTACTAGTAGTACTACTCAAGTATAAAAAAGACATATACTTCGTATTACTAGAGTACTAGTTCAACTGTACTACTACTACTCTGTATCTGGACAAGATTAACCACAAGAAAGAAATAGAGAAGAGAAACGAGTCTGTCATGCCAAGAAATGAAAGAGCCAGAAGAGACAATCAGATAGAATAAATGCAGATGGTGTTGAAGACATGCATGCAGTCCTCGATCTTTCCCTGCAGGACTTTACACTTTGCGCCAAGCCCTAGGTTTCTCTATCTCTCTCTAGGTGAAGACCTTCTCCATTTCCAAAAAAAGGCGTAGACCTTCTTACCACTCATGCGGGTAGGATATGTTTGTCTGGTACAATACTATACAGGATGATACCTGATTTACCCTCACATGTGAACTTTCTGCAGCCTTCGTTCAAAAAATATTTTCTGCAGCATTGTTTTTACCGAGCTGTGTGAAGCATGGTGTTGTAGTGGCCTTCACTGAAACCTTGTGTTGTACTACTCCATAGTACGCAAAGTGCACAACCTCAGCTAGTCAGCGGCCACCAATGCGGCAATACCTTACTTTTACTATGAGTAGTACAATACATTTTTATGCAAGAGCATGGCTCTAGGATGGATCATGGGACCCCATAATCAATTCCCTCAATGCTGCATAAAAATTCTGGACTGCGCGCACTACATTGGCGGGATGAGCTTCTAGGGAACCACTCCAACACTGGCCACGTCGGTGGATTCCACCAAGAGCTAGCCGGCGATGGAAAAAGACGAGCTAGCCCCGACGACGGCTGCCTCATCATGGTCGCCTACCATGAGCTCGACGAACACAAGACTGTCGTCGGATTGATGACAAGTATGCCATGAGGGGGTCCTCGAGGCGTGCGGAAGAGAGGGGTGTGAGACGTACGGTATTCCGGGACGGTGAGCACACAAGTTTACCCAGGTTCAAATCCGCCGGCTTTGGATGGACCCTACTCCTGCTAGCAATCCGGTAATACGGCAGAGCCGGAATATGGGTTACAAGGGTTTCGCCTGTGCGAGTTGAGATTGTAGACTACTCAGGTGTTGCCCTAAAGGCTCTCCCTAGGACGGCTTATATAGATATCTGGCCTAGGGTTTACAGGAGAGATCTATCCGGCTACGACTAAGAGTCGGTTACAGAGTACATCTTGAACTACAAGTAAAATTATGGGCCTAAGTCGGTAAGTCTTCTGGGCCTTCTCGTAGCTGGATTGCACTCTATCTTTCTCCCTGACTGGGTCGCCCGTGAAGCAAAGCTCTAACCCGAAGTGGGCCACCCTAGTCAGTGAGGAACTGTGAGGATACCCGGAAAGTATATCCCCAATAGCAGCCCCCGGAGGCCTCCAAGATCCAAAGTCGGATTTATCATCGTCTAGCTTGATCTTCGGCTTGCAGAATCTTGAAGGGTTCCTGAAACTTCACAACAAAACTACGATCCGGGTCTTAAAAAATAAGTCGGACCTATCAGTAGGTTACTCGGATTTTCCAGCTTGATTTCAAACTAAGTCGGAACTTGGTTCCCAACGCCACCTGACATAAGTCATGGTCAAGTCATGTCATCTGACAGGCATTCCGTCAGCACGACCGTTGGTGGGTCCACGGTTCGCGGAACCGAGGCGCCGTTTCAATGCGTGCGTGGAGATCGAGGCGATGCAATCATCGCGTGGGTCCTTCCTAGTTCCTTCCACGACACGTGGCGGTTACACTGTAGCATTTGCACGAATCTTGGCGCAGTTAGGTGGATATAAGGGGTTAGTATTTCTTCCTTCTCCTTTCACCAGTCCTTTGCCTTTTCCTCTCCTCCCAATCCTCTTGCACGCACAGAGCTCCCTGTTCCTCCCCCAAAAAACTCCCAGCACCGCCCCTTTTAGGTTAAACACTCACCGGAGAAATGGCTTCATCTTCCTCTTCTGGCTTAGCGGCAGCGGCGGCGGCGACGGAAGCAGTGGCGAAGAAAGAGAGCTTCCGTGGGCACTGGATCCCCTGCGCCCTCAAGGAGGAGGGCCTCAAGAATGTGGATAAGGAGGGGCTTCTTGCCGCCGGCGACTGGTGGAGCGGCTTCGAGGAAACCATCCCCAACCCGCGCGATGGCGAGCGGGTCCACTTCGGCACCCACCTTGATAGAGGTTTGTCGTTTCCTCCCTCAGAGTTCTTCTCCGAGGTGATTGATCATTACGGAGTTCAACTCCATCATCTTCCTCCCAACTCTCTCTTAGATATGAGCGCGTACGCTTCGCTGTGTGAGGGCTTTCTCGGCATTAGGCCGATTTTGACTCTTTTCTGGTACTATTTTCATGTCCGGAGAAACTCCATTACTGCCGGTGTTCCTTACATCATCGGCACTATTAGCTTTTCTCTTAGACGCGAGCGCACGTATCCCAAAATTCTAGCTAGTGACTCGGTCAAACAATGGCCAGCCACGTTTTTCTATCATAGGGATATTCCGGCTCCCGGCAAAGCCACTGCTTTGCCAGCTTTCATCGACGGAGCCGCCACGGCCCAACCTTCTTGGGACGAGGCTGCTCCGGCTCTCACCGACGATCTGATCCTCGCTAAGAGGCGGATCGAATATTTGATCAAACACAAGGATCTGAAGGGATCCGACTTGGTCCAGTCCTGGGTCTCACGTCGGATCCAGCCCCTCCAGTATCACGGAACCCGACTGATGCATTCCATCACGTCGTCTTCGAAAGACTCCCTCTGCATCAGCTCCAAAGCCTACACCACTCAAGGCTACATAAGCAAGATCAAGTGGCTGATCCGGGAGCGGATCGAGAGGAGAATCCAGGAGGTTTCTCTGGACATGCACATGGCGGATAACCCTGTAGTGCCGGTAAGCTTCTATCAGTACACCTTTTTATGTGTTCCAATCTTTGAGTTATATCGCAATACTGATATGTTTTCTTCTTTTCAGCTTGCTGACCTCCCCGAGTCGGAATTTGCTCTGCTCGAAGGATATCCTCCGGAGTTCTCTTAGGAGGTAGAAGTGGTCCCATTGCCAGATCTTGCGCTCAAGAAGCGCAAAGCTCCGACAGTGGCTGTCGGCACAAAGGAGGTGCCTGTCGTGAAGAGGTATCTTTAAATCACAATTTTCCGCCTTGGTACTTTACTTGAATTTCTTTCTGAGATGTAATGTTTCCGACTTTACTACATTCTCAGAGCAAAACCTCTCCTCAAGGGCAAAGGGAAAGGGATTCCTTCAAAGCCGCTGCGGCAAACGAAGCTTACGATAGCTTCTCCTGCCGTGGCTCCTCCGACTCCTGCCCCTCAACCTTCTACAACGCCGGTGATCTCCCCGGACGCTGCAGAAGATCCGGCTCCTTCAATGGGGCCTGCGAACCTTGGGTCGCAAACTGACGTCACCATGGGTGCGTCAGATCTAGATAAGGGTGAACCCTCTTTGGGTAATGATCCCTCGGCAGAAACCTTCACCGAAAACCTCCTGAGCAATCCGAGTCTTGCCAAGTTCGGCTTGTCCCGGAAATCTGCTGAAGAAATCCAGCAGCTTGCCAAGCAATGCTTGGAGAAGAGAACCTTATCCACCGAGGAAGAAGCGCAAGAAGCAGAGGACGTCAAGTTCTCCGACCTTCTTGCCCAGGTGCGCCTCCGTGACGAGAGGATTAGGACTGGTGAGCTTCCAACAGCCCCGGTGATTCCTCTGACTCTTGCCGAGAAGGTGGCTGCTGAAGTGAACGCGGGTTTGGATAAACTCACCCGCAAACAATATGTAAGTTGGAATTCCAACTCCTGTTTTTCCTTTATTGTATTTTATATCATATCCTCTAGACCCCAAGCATGAAGTAGGATAAACAATCCGGGTTTATGCTTTATTAGGATGCCAAAGAACGAACTAGTGTAGCCCCCAAGGCTCGTGCTGATATTAGCAACAATATTAGCCCGAGTCTTTAGTAGCTTTCTGACTTTGGGTATTCTGACTTACAGAAAGTATGTTCCTATAACCAGGATTTACTGAGAAATGTCTGCGATAAGCGGAGAGAGATCAAGGCTCTCCGGCTTAAGAATGCTGAACTTAAAGTTGCTAAGGATGAGGCCAAAGGTAAAACATTCCGAGACTCAAACCTTGTCCTTGTATTTTCAATGTCGAATTTGTTCTTGAACTGTTGTTCCTTTTTGACTTACAGTGCTCGTGAAACAATCCGTCGCCATGATTGAAGAGGCTGAGAACCTCAAGACCCTGGTGGTGGAGAACAAGGAGCTTCGCCAAGAGCTGGACCAGCTCAAGGAAAATCATGAAAAGAGCATAGCTCTAGTCCTTGAATCCTCCTACATGGCTACTGAAGAGCGTGATCGCAAGATCGCTGCTCAAGATAAAATAATCTCGGACCTCAAGGATGAGCTTAGCAGAGAAAAGGATATGTCCTAGGCGCTCCGGGCTGAACTCCAGAATCTCCGGGAGGAGAAGACCAAAATTGACGACGTCATTTTCGGTACGTTCCATCTATCTGACTTGTCTCTTTCTTCGACTTTTATCAATGTCGGATTTTGCTTAACTTGTTTTGTGTATAGGTCCTCTGAACTTGACGGACTCTTCCTCCTCCGAGCCCCACACCCACCGGCTTACCCAAGTCGGTGACCTGCTTCATGACTTCCGCCAGTCCCTTGAAGACATCGGCGAAGCTCTCAAGATTCTGGACATGCCAAGAACGTCGGATTTTTAGGTGCGGGACAAGGCGAAGGAGATGCCGCAACTTGTTCGAGACTGGAACATGTCCTACGTGCGGACTGCTGCGCAGAACACTCTCACCATGGTCATGAGCCACCATGGAAACATGGAAATATGGCAAGTGACCAGAGGGTACTGCAAGGTAGATGAAGACGGCCAAGAGCAGGACCTTCAAGCCATCATGCACTCCTGCGCCGGATATGGGTGTCACGTGGCTGACCTGACCAGCTACAAGATCCCCTTCTTCACCCGCGTGGCTACCCCGCCTCCTCCTCCGGAAGAACCAACAAAAGTTTCCGACGATGAACGCACCACCTCGGATGCGGACATCTCGGAACGATATCAAGGCGGAATATCCAGCGAGCCGGTAGCTCCTTCATCTCCTCCTGCATCATAGACCAGAAAATTTTGTATTATTCCGGAAAAACATGATGCATCTGTAAATATGCAGTACTTTAATTTTGCTAGTGCTAAGCTTTTGATCTATTCAGCACTTTTGGCTTTGAGTTTTTTTTTGTGTGCCTAAAATGTTTACATAAGCACTTGTATTTTTTTGTCTGTACTTATCATTTATATGGATTTCCGTCTCGTCCCTTTCGTGAGCCGGCTAAACCTTCTGCCGGAAAATTTGCCGAGCAATGGATCCCAATTGCTAAACCAGTTTAAACTCGGAAACAAAGCCGGCTTCCAGTACCAACAATTCACTACTCGGAAAATGCCCGCATCCAGCAATCAGACAAATAACCAAAGTAAAGACTAGAAACTTTAGAGTTATACCCAAGGGTAGCAGTTTTAGAACCGGAAATCTAAACCAGAACAAACATGAGCATAAAGTACTTTCAAGCATTCTGGGATTTTTGACTATGACATGACCATTCGGAAATAAGATGGTAAAAACTTCTCAGAAAAATTTGAGGCAACCAAAACTTTTATTTCTCACAGAATCATGTACATATATATGTTTACAAAGAAGGATAAACTAAGAATAAAAGGGACGTAGCTGAGCAATATTCCACAGTCTGTCTAACTCATCCGGATTTGTACTGCCTCCAGCTCTCTTTCTCTTCTTAGTAGCAGGTCTTTATTTGACTGGCCTCATGTCATTTAAGTAGTACGATCCATTGTGCAACGCTCGACTAACTAAAAAGGGCCCTTCCCATACTGGGGAAAGTTTGTGCTTTCTTTGTTGCACAAGCCGGAGAATCAAATCGCCTTTATTGAAAGATCGGTTTCTGACTCTCTGGCTATGATACTTGCGTAACTTCTCCTGATAGGCTGTAGATCTCATTTCAGCAACGACGCGACCTTCTTTAACTAAGTCGAGATCATTTTGTCGAGAAATATCGGCATCCTCTTCGATATACGTGGCCACTATAGGAGAAGTATGAATCAAATCACTAGGAAGAACTTCTTCGGCGCCATAGACCAAGAAGAAAGGTGTGTATCCTGTTGACCTGTTTGGAGTTGTTCGTAAACTCCAAATTACAGAAGGTAATTCCTCTGCCCAAGCCCCCGCAGCACGTCATAGTGGTGCTTCGAGTCTCGGTTTTAGGCCTTGTAGAATTAAACCATTTTCTCTTTCGACTTGTCCATTAGCCTGTGGATGTGCGACTGACGCAATGTCAAGCCGGATATTTTGCTCGTTGCAGAATTTAGCCAATTCTCCCATAGAAAAGTTACTCCCGTTGTCAGTGATAATTCTATGTGGATAACCATATCGGATCATAACATCCCCGACAAATCTTTTGGCTGTTGCTCCATCACAACTAGTGACAGGTTTAGCCTCAATCCATTTGGTGAATTTATCCACCATCACTAAGAGGTGGGTAAATCCACTTGGAGCTCGTTTAAAAGGTCCTACCATATCAAGCCCCTAGACTGCGAAAGGCCATGTTATAGGTATTGTTCGCAGCTGGTCAGCCGGAACATGAGCTTGCTTGGCGTACTTTTGGCAGCCTTTGCACGTCTTGACTAATCGTTCGGCATCTGCCTGAGTTGTAAGCCAGAAAAATCCGTGTCTAAAAGCTTTTGCCACTAAAGATTTGGCTGCAGCGTGGTGACCACACTCACCTTCATGGGTTTCTCTTAAGATTTCCACTCCTTCTTCTGGAGATACACAGCACTCAAAAACCCCAGAAACACTCTGTTTATGGAGATCACCTTTAACAATAGTATAGGCTTTTGTTCATCGGATAATCTGCCGGCTCAGCACCTCATCTTCAGGTAATTTGCCATCTACCAAATAATCGAGGTAGGGTTGAGTCCAGCTGGGAATTACAGCTAGAACTGCTATCAAGGGTGAGTCGAATTTGGTCGGATATTCCTTATCTACTCCCTTTATTGAGGGAACTTTGAGGTGCTCTAGAAAAGCGCCATCCGGGACCTCTTTCCGCACAGAACCTATCTGAGATAGTGCATCTGCTTCCTCATTTTCTGGTCGAGGGATGTGTTGAACTTCAAACCCTTCGAATGATTTAGATAGATCATCCACGATAGCTTTATATGCTTCCATGTGTTTATTTGCGTTACAAACATCCGACACTTGCTGAGCAACAAGATCCGAATCTCCGTAACACATCAAACGTCGGATGCCAATATCCTTAGAAATCCGGAATCCATGCAGTAATGCTTCATACTCGGCAATATTGTTTGTCGCTGTGAAGTGTATCTGCAACACGTATAAAAGTTTATCTCCTTGGGGTGATTTGAGCACCACGCCAGCCCCCTCGAGCCTTAGACCCATCGAAAAAGAGGGTCCAATATTCCAACTCAGGGAGGATCATGTTCTCCTTCGTCTCTGTCCAATCAGCGACAAAGTCAGCAAGGATCTGGGATTTAATTGCTGTCCGGGGTTTGTACTCAATATCGAAAGTTGAAAGCTCTACGCCCCATTTGGCGACGCGTCCTGTGGCGTCACTGTTGTTGATTATATCTCTCATGGGAGTTGTGCTCACCATGGTAATTGGATGCTCCTGAAAGTAGTGTCGTAACTTACGAGATGCTAGAAAAACACCGTAAGCCAACTTTTGATAGTGCGGATACCGCTATTTTGATTCTATCAGAACCTCACTGACAAAGTAAGTCGGACGCTGCACCAGGTGTTCCTGATTTTCCTCTGGTCTCTCCACCACCATGACGATACTAACGACCTTATTTGTTGCAGCAAGATAGAGCAACATCGGTTCCTTAGGTTCCGACGCTGCAAGGATAGGAGCAGATGAGAGTACTTTCTTTAGGTCTTGTAGTGCAGCTTCAGCTTCGTTAGTCTAGACAAAATCATTGGTCTTTTTCAGGAGTTTGTATAGTGGTGCGGCTCTTTCACCAAGCCGGCTTACAAATCGACTGACCGCAGCAATGCAACCAGTTAGTCTTTGTACGTCCTTCAGGCGGGTTGTCCTGGAAATATTGAGTATAGCCTTGATTTTGTCTCGGTTCACCTCTATGCCTCTTTGAGACACGATGAAACCTAACAATTTTCCGGCTGGTATTCCAAAGAAGCATTTCTTCGGGTTAAGCATGATGTTGTATTTTTGTAGATTGGCAAATGTTTCCTCCAAGTCGGAAATCAGCGTTTCCTTCTTTTTGGACATTACCGCGATATCATCCACGTATGCATGTACATTGCATCCGAGTTGGTCATGAAGGCAACGCTGCATCGTGCGCTGGTACGTAGATCCTGCGTTCTTCAGCCCAAAGGGCATCGTAACAAAACAGAAGGTTCCGATAGGGGTTATGAATGAAGTTTTGACTTTGTCAGTGAAGGGAATATGCCCGAGAGGCAATAATAAAGTGGTTATTATCTTATTCCATATTTATGATAAATGTTTATTTTACATGCTAGAATTGTATTGATCGGAAACATCAATACATGTGTGTTTAATAAACAAAAAAGGGTTCCTAGTTATGCCTCTCTTATAGACTAGCTTGTTGATTAAGAAGATGATCAAGGTTTCCTGATCATGGACATTGGATGTTATTAATAACAAGGTCACACCATTGGTGGAATGATGTGATGAATATTCATCCGAAGTATAGCATTACGATCAAAGTCATTATGTTTATATTGCTATAACATCATACGAAGTAATATTTATCCTTAGACCATGAGATCATGTTAATTGCTAACACCGGAAGAGTATCTTGATAACATCAAACGTCACACCATAACAGGGTGACTATAAAGGTGGGTTCAGTGCTACGAAGGTGTTATGTTGAGGCGCATGTATCAAGAGTGGGATTTGTCCATCCCGATGACGGATAGATATACTCTGGGCCCTCTCGGTGATATCACATTGAAATAGCTTGCAAGCAAGTGATGTGATCACTAGAATGTTATATCACGGGAACGAGAAAAGAGTGCATGTCGGTAACGAGATCAAACTAGGTATGGAGATACCGATGATCGAATCTCGGACATGTAATATATCGCGGGACAAAGGGATTTAGTTACTAGCGTTAAAGGTTCTCACGATCACAGCAGTCATCGTTGAATGTGTAGGAGTCAGTATGGATCTCCAGGTCCCGCTGCTGATTATTGATCGGAGAGGGGTCTCGATCATGTCTGCATTATTCGCGAACCGTAGGGTGACACACTTAAGGGATACTGACACTATTTGGAGCAAA
This sequence comes from Avena sativa, assembly GCA_916181665.1. Taxonomy (NCBI): domain Eukaryota; kingdom Viridiplantae; phylum Streptophyta; class Magnoliopsida; order Poales; family Poaceae; genus Avena; species Avena sativa. Next base: position 192,445,653 of record OV702287.1, read on the forward strand.
TATGTTTCAGATAAAGATTTAAGAAAGCGCTGGAATTATTTCAATAGACACCGAAACTGTTTCAGGTGAAATTGCTGAAATTGGTTCTGCATGTAATATTGAAATGTTGTAGGGGGTTTTATGTGAATGTTTGTTAATTAAAGTAATTAACAAAATTCTGAATAAAAATAATAAAAGAGTTTTATTAAATGAGAGAGCATTAAATTTGGAGAAATTTAATGCATTTAAAGTGGGGACTTTAAAAGGGAATGTGAAGGGGCATTTTAATGTGGAGGGGTTACCACCACATGAATGGAGGAGGTGAAGGGTCACCCCTCCATGTGCCGGCCATGAAGGAGGGGCACCCCCCCCCCCCTCCTCCTATAAAAGGCCACCCCCTCCTCACTTCTCACACACACCTCCTTGTGAAGGATCTCTCTCCCCCTCTAGTATTATTTCCCCATGGTCTCGGATTAGCGAGATACATGTTCCCGGTGGCTTTATCTAGAAAGGAGTTGCTGCTTCCACTGCTTTGCTGGAGCGAGGGACGGAGGTTGTCGGGGTACCAGACGTGTGTGCGATCACGGATGCACCGCTGCTTTGCGGTGCTGGACTTGGTGGTGTTGGAGCTGGATCTGATGGACGTGTTGGAGACGGACCTGCTGGACTTCATCACGATCTTGAGATCGGCAAGTGTACGACTATATCAACCACGAGGTCCTACTCGTTAACAAAGCTTGTTGTCTACGAGGGTAAGTTCTAAAGTTGGATGTATGTCCACCTGTTGCTTTGTACCTAGTAGATAGATCTTGGCGTGTAGTTCACACCGTAGGAAATTTTTTGTTTTCTGTGCTACGGACCCAACAGTGGTATCAGAGCCTGATCTATGAGTAGGTGCTTAGCACGGGTAGTACACATATGTTGATATGTGGGCGATGATGATCATGTTATTGCATCTTCTATGTATTTTGGATATTGGTGGCATAGTGGGATGAAGCGGCCCGGACCAACCTTACATGTCATCGTACATGAGACCGGTTCCACGACTGACATGCAACTTGTTTTGTATAAGTGGCTGGCGGGTGTCTGTCTCTCCTACTATAGTCAATATCTGATTTAAAACGAGTTGCTAATAACTTAGTTATCCTTGTTGTGGTTCATGTTCGTAGGTAAGAACGGTTCTATCTTCGAAAGCCGTAAGCCACGTAAAACTTGCAATTGATAAATTAGAGGCGTCTAGTTTAGATCATTGTTGGGCTAGTGTATTGATATGGTATTGTTGTAAGTAGATGTATGATAGATACTCTTACAACACACTCAACGTGTAAGTTCCATAGACCTTGGCCTTACACACAAAGGAATGATAGAGATCATACCACGATGCAAGTGATAGAGATCAAATGCATGGACCATATCATCTCACTTTACACATTTGATGTTAGCATCTTATACTGCTAGTTTGGCGCTTTCTGTAGCATTGTAAGATGATCCCTCTTTTAGATATCAAGATAAAAATGTGTTCTTCCTTAAGTATGCACCGTTTTGTGGATCGTACTTTGAGATATCACGTGATGATCGGGTGTACTTGACTCTACGCTTTCATACAAACGGGTGTAAGACAGTTTTACACATGCGAGTACTAAGCCTAGTCTATATAAATGCTACTTCCTACATATAATTGTTGCATCATAATGATATCATGCTCATGTCATCATGCCACCTTGCATTTGAGCATCATATAAAACCCTTTTGATTTGGTTCTTCTCTCATATGCATTGTTAATTGTATTTGCCTCTTGATATATTGTAGTTGGTTCTTGATATATTGCTTAATGCCCAAGTTGAGTTGGGGGCATATCTTTTATTCTACTCCACCACCCTTTCTTTTCACCACCTTATAATTCCACCATCCCATTATCCATGAGCTTGTACTTTATTTTCTCTTGGTATTTAATCTAGCTCATGGGAGATAGGATGGATCTACTTCTACAAATTCTTTTGCTTGGCTTTTATTCCACTTTTGGGAATGCATAAGAATAATGCCATGTTAATATTATTGTTTTCACAAGAATAAACATGGCATTAATTATTTTGCATGGGCCATGCAAGCACCACCACATCCTAGTCCTTTGGGATTTTATATGAATTTTTGAGTGGTGTAAATCTCTTGGAGCTCTCCCTTCTCTCTCAAATCTTTCACCTTGTTTGGGTTACTTCTTTTTTCCTAGTGCTCATCAAGTTTTTCTCACATGTGTATGCCATGCATGGTCATGTAAAATCCTTACCATCCCCATCTTTTGTCCTCCTTTGTTTTTATTTGATCTTTTGAGTGAATCATCCATCTCCCTCTCTACCACTCCTTTTGCTTGATCTAGTTTGTTCTTGCTTAAAAAGCCACCACCACATCACCCTCTCTCTTTCCTATTTCCTCATCAAAACCCTAAGCCACCTATCTTCCTCTCTCTCACCCTCTCCTCTCACCATGCCGAGGTATCCCCTCTCCCTACCATGCTGGCCCCACCTGGCCCTCTCTCTCTCTGGCCCACCACCCCAGCCTCTCCTCTCTCTAACCTAGCTAACCCAAACCCTAACCCTAGCTAAACCTAACCCGAGGCCACCATCTAACCAACCCGAGCTAGCCCCTCTCTCTCTTCTCTCTCTCACGCCAGCCCCACCTTGCAGCCTCTCTGCCTCGCCCTGGTAGCCCCTGCCCCTGCCGTCCAGCCCGAGCACGTGAGAGGAGGTGGAGAAAAGGTGACCGAGACCACCTTTTTCCTCTACCCGTGCCCACACGCCACCTCCTCCCTCCCTCTCGCTTGCCCTCATCCACATGACTCCTCTGCCTCTCCCAGATCCGCCCAGAGCCCTGCCTCTCCTCCCCTTCCTCTTCACCGACGCCCAGCTCTGCCGCCAGCCGCCGCCGTCTACCCTGCCGTCTCCTCGTTCCAGCCAGCGAGCACGACGTGGGGGTGGTCGAGGAGACCGAGAAGGCCGCCCTGCATCGCCCAGTACGCGCCTGCGAGGAGGAGACGACCCCAGTACGCACTACCACCAGCGCGCTCACCGAAACCCTAGATCACCGGAGCGTCTGCTTCCTCGCCGTTCCGACGAATCCCAAGCCGATCCACCGTCATCAACCTCCCCTAGGTGAGTACCTCGTCCTAACGGACATCTCCTTTGTCGCTGCCACGGTCTGTGCTCGCCGGAGTTTTCGCCGAACGTCCTCCGTGCACGGCAGCCGTTGTTGTCTGCGAGTCGATGCGCCTCGCAGAGGCTTAGCTAGGCCTCGCCCGCTCCTCTGTCACCATCCTGTAGCCATCCGCACTGGCCACCATCCCCTGCGCCAGCGCCCGCGACCTGGGTTCGATCCCCCGCCCCGCGCCGCGCACCGATCGATCGTCAGATCGCGTAGAAGAAAAACAGTGGTCGTGGCCCTTTTGCGCATACCCCCCCTTCATGTTAGCTTTTTCAACCCGCGGTCCAGCCTAGCCCCACCTGTCTGCCTCTGTGCGGTTTTACAAAAAGGGCACCGCTAATTTGCGGTACTCAACCCGCAGTCCCTGGGTCCGCCGCGTGTCACCGATGCGTCCAACCACTGGCGCGTGGGTCCGCTCGCCCGTCGGGCCTGCTGGTCAGTTGCTGCGGCTAGATCAGCTCGCGGTAAGAAAAGTCCTGCGCGTTGTTTCCACTTAGTCAGCATCGGTCCCACCGTCAGCGACTGGGGCTAGCTCTGGCTGAGTATAAAAAGATCTGCCTGTTTATCTGTTTAATAAAAATGATTCTAGAAAATGTTTAAATACAAATTTAAATCTGTTTTCAAATAACTTTTAAAATATAATTCCAAATTAAACATGTAATATATGTTTTGAAATCAGAAAAATGTGAGAAGTTCAAATATGCCCTTCAAAATAGATTTTGAACACTTTAATTTTTGAGTTGATTAAAATTACAAATAAAATGCCCTTTGCTTTAATTAATTAATAACTTTTGTTTTATAACTCCAAATTTGACAAATAATATGTCTAAAATGATCAGCGCGACGAGACCTTTCTGTTTATGCATTCCATGTTCTGAATTGCAGCATGCATCATATAAATATAAAGTATACAGCAACTTAATTGAGGATAAAAGGTGACTAAAACTCCATAAAATGCTTTATTCTTGTATTCCACACCTCACCCATGCCATGCTACTTTATTGCCATGCAAATTGTGCATCATTCATCATGGCATGATTGTTTGTTTGTCGCATTTTATTCATATGCTTGTGCACTTTATTTAAGTTGGCCCTTGTTTGTTTGGTTCTTCTTCGAATAGACGCTGAGCAGAGGATATATCAAGAAACCCAGGAGCACTACCCAGATCCTTCTCTCGCTTCAACTGAGCTGCCAGGCAAGCACTACCACATGCTGCATACATATAGTACCTATTGCCTCTATCTTATCCTTGCATCATTGAGTCGCGATTGCATTAAACTGAATCCCAAGTACTGCATAGCCTTTACTTTTAAACCCCACCGAAGCTTGTTCCTCCATACCATGAGCCATTACTACAGGAGTTGTTTGAGCCATGCGGGTCGTAGAATAGCATGTGTAGGGTATGTGAGTGTCTGATGGATAACGAGGTACCTATACAACTTAACCTGAGTAGTAATGGGAAAACTAATGAAAGTGGCACCGGTGAGCAATATCTGCTATTTGGTTTTTCATGCTCACTTGTGTCCCGTAGGACCCCGAGTACTTGATTCCTGTTCCTTGAATATTCACGCTATCCACATCCGGGAGGCTTATGAACCCCCCCTGAGCTAGAGATTGATTCATTCCTATTTCTTGGGGCCACAAAGTAGTTTCGGGCTTTATTACTATCTTGTACTTATGCCATGCTTTACTGCTTTATTTACGATTGTGCGTGGAGCACCTGTACTGTTTAGGATCGTGACACATTTTCGCTGTATCGACAAGCCAAGTCACACTTTCGGGTTCCCAGTCGTTTACAGCCGTCCACACAAACCTTGAGTCCGTCTCGGAGCCGGCCAACTTCGTTGCGGGTAGCTTAATGGGGTGGCCCCCTGAAATATTTCTGAATCCTGTGATCGCTTTGTCGTGACTGCCTCGTTGGGTTTTGATTTGGTTTTTTCCGAGGTTGATCGAGTGTGTGTTGCTATTTGTGCACCCCTGCAGGGTAAATCTTTCTGAAAGCCGTGTCCGCGGTTATGGACGACTTGGAGCACAGTTTCTCGATCATAGACAAGTATAACTAAAGTACCGCTTTTAATTTGACTAAGTACCTGACTAGTAAATAGTGCAACACTCATGGAATGGATAATAAAACTGCCAACGGATGGGGGGCTGTTCGTCCGCTTCCTCGTTGGTAAGCGAGGAGGAGGATGGATCTATTAATACTACTGTTATAACTGTTGTTATTAATTCGCGGACATCCGTCTATCTTTGGTTAGGCGGATGGATAGCGAGTATCTATAGAATTGTTAGGTATTATCTTTTGCTGCAATTGCGTCACCCCAGGTTGTGTCCCCTTTAGAGGCATAAAGACTTGCTGAGTACCCCTAGGGTCTCACACGATAAATTGTTTGATTCAGATGAACAGGTAAACTCGCAAGATGGATACTGGGTGGAGGAGACGGACGATGTCGGCAACGATCACTCGGTGTAGAGATTCCGGGAACGGGGATCCGTGAGATTTGTGGGCGGGATGTGTTTATTTATGGGGCATCTTATGCCGATTTGCTTCTTATCCGTACTCGGATCTTGTTTTCCGCTTCCGCCTGATACTCTGATGTTTGATGTATGAGGAGATATCCGAAACTATTATATCTATCTAGGATATTTGGATCTTGTCGTATGGCATTGCAATATTTCTATTTCTTTTAGATGGAATGGCTCTGAGAACTGTTGTATGGTGGCTTGCATACATACTCATTTGTGTATGTAGTTGATCCCTTCGCCTGCTGATTACGCCGCTCGTTCTTGTCCCGATGTTTGGAATGGTTAGGACGGCCGAAAGGTCTACCTATGAGTGGCATTTGGCCCCACCGTACTATTTTAACCATTTCCGCTCATCCAGGCTTGTAACTAAGAGCGTAATTCACCGAGGTAGTTACACCCGCTTTGCCCTAGGGGTCATGTTGGACCTCCCGGAGGAGGTGGAGCTGCAGCACTCCCATAGGGCCCAAAGGTGGTGGGTGCACGTGAAGATCCTCCCGCCCAACAAGATGTACCTCTACGATGGTTGGGGCCAGTTCCTCGCCGACCACCTCATTCAGCGCGGTTCCGTCCTATGGTTTAGCTTCGTCGGGGAGGGGGTTCTTTGTCTCCATATTCGACACCCTGTTGTGCGGGGTTGAATACCCCGCTCACCTCCCTTGAGGAGTTGGGGTTAGGCCCATTCGGGGTCCATCGACCTGGCCCAGGAGCTACGAGAATTTTGCTAGTGTAGGTACTATGCCACCTAGCACTCCATCCCCGTGTGGGGTGTTATGACCTCGGATCGTTAAAGATCCTAAGTCCCTGTGATTAACATGCTAGTCCCTGGATCAATAACTAGCATATCACAGTCGATGAATATCATGTAAAACACAAGTCTTTATTACACGAATAATCTAGAGTATATTTATTACAACTTGCATAGCTTATAGCTAGCTCAAATAAAATAGCGGAAACTAATAAAACTTGATTCCATCAACGCCCCAGGCTAGTTGCGTGAAGACCCGCGATCCCTACGCACCATTCAATCTTCGGATTTTGCACATAAAACATGCAGCCAAGAAGTTGGGTCAATACTTTCAATGTATTGGCAAATTACACCAAGGAAATAATAAGGCTAACTCTACATGCAAGGCTAGGAGTAGGATTTGGGGATCATTTGCATAAAGCCAATTTTCTCTAAGTGAGAAGAAAAGAAGGAGAGCTCTACCCTACTTTGTAAACATTGTTTAAGTAGTATAGGGTCGAGTGGAACATGGGGATATTATGCACCCAGTGTCCAATCAACCTAGCACTTGGATATTACGCACCAAGTCCCAAAAATCCCACCCATTGGCGATATTACGCACGCCATAGAGTTTTAGAAAACTTTAAGCTTGGAAAGAGAGAGGAAGATCCTTCAGAGGCCCCATCCTTCAGATGCTCAAAGTGTTATTTTCTGTAAACTCGGCTGATCGATTAGATTGCAATACTCTCGAGAGGTTGTGCACTTTACCCACAATCCATGATCAAGTCCTTTTACAGACAAGACCTTGGCGAGGTTTTCCCTTAGTAGCCCTTCTACCAGCTAGATCCAACCGTGCCAAGAACCTCCAAATGTTGGTACCCCGGTGAGGTTTCCTACTAAATACTAGGCCAAGAAAGATCCCATATGTAGTATGGTTGCACTGGAAGCTTCTGAATTCTGAAACATGACATACTTCTTTGATTCCTGGTCGGTCGTCCTCCACCAAATTCCACTCGTTGACCCGACAACCATTCTGCCCAGAAGAAAACTTAGTTTTATTTTGAAGGGGGTTTTGAGAGGAAAAGGTTCGCTCGAGAGAGCTCTTGTACTTAGAAAATTTTGAGTCATTCGAACCCCCCCAAATGGTACTTTATATATATAGCATAGCAAGCAAAATTTAGCAAAACAGGATAAACTATTAGGATGAGAAAATCCTAAGTATAGAGCTACTCATGGCATACTACAAAACCGCACTTGCAAAATAATACTAAGAAAATATACCAAAAACCTACACATGCATACTACAGAATTTGAAGAGCAAAATATGCATAGTCAAAACTGGGACATAGATATGAACAAGTGGTGTAACTCCGAACAATAGTACTCCTCAGTGCACTCCGAACAATCTAACGAATCACAAACATAGATCCAATCACAACTTGCACAAAACATTGCCACAACAGTAATTATGCATGCATGCCACATGGTAATATGGAAGAATGGTTTCAAATTCGAATAATAAAATTAATCAGGGGTGATATTACGTTGGGGATGTCATTAGTATCAATCTCCCACAAATTTTAAGTGTTTAGGATTATTACTTAATTAAATATGCCCATAAAGAGATCCACCCTTCAAATTTACCACGAAACATATCCATACACCCTAAGCAAGATTTACCAATTTTGCACAGTAGATCTCGTAGATACAAAGCCAACGCAACAAGATTCAACTAAAATGGAGTTACGGTTATTTTCCTAGAATTAAAATACTCCAAACTAGACTTTAAATTCTATAATAAAATTAGTACAGTAAACTAGCAAATATTATTGCAGATCTGTGTTCTACAAAATTTTGTGAATCCAACGGTATATTATATGCAATTTTTGGCCAAGTATTTGAATTACTACGAATTTTGCAAGATTAAAAAAATATCTGACTATTTAAAAACAATTTCTGGAGTTAACCCGACAATCCTTGTCGCACAGCTATTGGCCGCGTGTTGCTGGCTAGGCGCTGACGCGGGCTGATGAAGCGCGCTTGCCATGCGGCACATCGCTATTCATTGGTACCCCTTCATAAACATATCTAATCTATCCTGTCTATTTGCGATCGGACGGGTGAGGTCGAGGCTCACATAAAGAGAACGGCAGGCGGCGATGACCTTGGTGGCGACGACGGCGGATGACAGGTGGTGGTGCTTGTGGATGTTCTGGTGAGCTCCCAGTTGCGCGAAGCAGACGGCGACGTGGTCCTCCTCCTCGCGGTTCTGCTCACGAGTTCATCATCGACCTTCTCTTCCTCCCCTTGTTGCAGTACCCGACTGCCCCTCGCGAGCTCTGGCGACTCGATGGTGATGAATTCCCGGTGCTCCGACGATCTGCTGAAGGGGAAAGAGGGGTTAGGTGGCAGAGAAGAGCAAGAGGAACCGATTAGGTGCAGAGATAGAGGCGGAGGAGGGCTCGGAACCTCGACTTCGAGCTCGGCGGCGGTGCAACTCCGGCGAGATCGAACTCGATCTAGATGGCGGCAGCCCGGTGGCGGTTGGCGAAATTTGTTTAGGGTTTCAGTGCAGCGTGATATGGGGGTTAAATAGGCGGTTGGCTTGGCGCGGGGGACACGGGATCGTCTCCGATTAGGCCGGGGAGCTTGTTCCCGACGCGGCAGTGCTGTTCGAGTTTGTTCCAAACTCGCGGACGGGATGACATGCGGGCCCGGGCGGTCAGCGATAGTGTGGCTGGCGGGCTGCGCGGCGTGGCAATGTGCAGAGGGGATCTAGGCCGGCCCAGCTAGCGGTTGTGGTGCGCGCTGCTCGCCCGCTGGTGCGCGCGGCGGATAGGGTGTGCTGGCTCGGCTGGCCCGCTTAGGTTAGATAGTTTTTTTGTATTACTCTTTATTATTTCTGTTTTACATTTCTTTCAACAAATTTTGCATACTTTACTCAAATTTAATGAAATTGGTCTCTAAAAATTTTTAAAAAGGAGGAGATCACCATAGGATCATAAAATAACACTTTTTCAAGGATTTTGAAGGTTAGGTTTAATATAACCCCTTCTTTTCTTTATATGACTATAAGAGAAATCAACATAGGGTTTAGGGAAAAAGATTTTGATGCAACTTTATTGTGTGATGCCATGATGCAAATGATATGATGCATGCTTCTAGTAACATCTGGAATATCAAATTTTGGGATGTTACAAACCTACCCCCCCCCTTAAGAAGAATCTCGTTCTCGAGATTCGGGTTGGCTAGCAAATAGGTGTGGGTGTTCCGTCTTTAGGTCATCCTCACGTTCCCACGTGGCTTCTTCCTCGGAATGGTGATTCCATTGAACTTTGCAAAACCTGATGGTCTTTGTATGAGTAATCCTCTTGGTTGTTACCAGAATCTTGGTGGGTTTTTCCTCATAGGTGAGATCATTTTCCAATTGAACCTCATCCAGGGGAACTGTATCCCTTAGCGGTGTTTTAGCCATTTTTGGCTGACACTTCTTTAGTTGTGACACATGAAATACATCATGAACCGTCAATACTTCAGGCAAGTCCAACTGATAGGCCACCTCCCCTCTACGAGCCAAAATTTTATAGGGCCCTATGAATCGAGGTGCCAATTTACCCTTGATTCCAAATCTCTTAACTCCTCGTAGTGGCGAAACACGGAGATATGCACGGTCTCCCACTTCATAAGTTACATCCCTGCGCTTGGAATCAGCAAAACTCTTTTGTCTGGATTGGGCTACTTTTAACCTGTCTTGAATCTGCCTTACCTTTTCTTCGGCATCCTTGATTATCTCAGGTCCAAACAAACTACGTTCTCCAACTCCATTCCATAGAAGTGGAGGTCTACATTTTCTGCCATATAGAACTTCAAATGGAGCCATCTTGATACTAGTTTGATAACTATTATTGTATGATAACTCTGCATATGGCAAGTTGTCATCCCAACTAGACCCATAGTCTAGGGCACAAGCTCTCAACATGTCCTCCAAGATCTGGTTAACTCTTTCTGTTTGACCATCTATTTGTGGGTGGAAAGCAGTACTAAACTCCAGTCGTGTCCCTAGATTTGTGTAACTTTTGCCAAAACTTCGAGGTGAATTGGGTACCCCCATCAGAGACAATTCCCTTAGGAACACCATGCAGACTTACAATCCTTGACATATAAATCTTGGCGAGTTTGGCGCTTGTATAGGTGGTCTTTACGGTAATGAAGTGAGCCACCTTGGTGAAATGATCAACTACCACCCAGATAGAGTCATGCCTAGAACGAGTCTGGGGTAGTCCCGTGAAAAAGTCCATGCCAACCTTGTCCCACTTACAGTCAGGCATAGGTGATGGTTAAAGCAGCCCTACTGGTTTCTGATGTTCGGCCTTGACTCTATTGCATACGTCACACAAAGAGATGTACTCGGCAATTTCTCTTTTCAAGTCATTCCACTAGAATCTATCCTTCACATCCCTGTACATCTTTGTATTACCGGGATGAATTGAGTAAGGTGAATCGTGAGCCTCCTGAAGAATTAACTTCCTGATATCGGGGTCATCGTGAATGAACAAACGCTTCTCATACCAAACTATTCCTTGTTCATCCATATGGAACCCTTTTGCTTTACTCCTGCTTATGTTAACCTTTATTTCTTCCAACTCTTTGTCCCCCTTTTGAGCTTCTTTGATTCGGTCCAGAAGAGTTGGCACTATCTCCATAGTCGCTAAGTATCCTTCTGGAACTATTTCTAGCCTGAATCCTTGAACTGTTCACACCATTCCTTTGGGAGTTATCCCATGGTAAGTCCATTTACATAGACTTTCTGGCTTAAAGCATCAGTTACAACATTGGCTTTTCTAGGATGGTACTGCAGGTCCAGGTCATAGTCCTTGATGAGTTCAAGCCATCTCCTTTGCCTCATATTTAACTCCTTTTGGGTGAAGATATATTTCAGACTCCTGTGATCCATGAACACATCACAATGTTTGCCCATGAGGTAATGTCTCCATACCTTATGCACATGCACAATTGATGCTAGTTCCAAATCGTGTGTGGTGTCGTTATTCTCATGGTTCTTAAGTTGCCGAGAGGCATATGACACTACCTTCCCATCTTGCATCAGTACACTACCATGTCCTTCTTGAGAAGCATCATAATAGAGTTGGAAATCCTTATGGATATCAGGCAGACACAAAACTGGTGATGTTACTAGGCGCTTCTTCAATTCTTGAAAACTTGCTTCACATGCCTCGGTCCATTGGAACTTCTTTTCTTTCTTCAACAATTCAGTCATAGGTTTGCTATCTTGGAAAAGTTTTCAATGAACCTTCGGTAATATCCTGCAAATCCCAAGAAACTCCTGACATCTCCCACATTCTTAGGTGACTGCATTCTGTCACGGAAGCTACCTTACTTGAGTCCACAGCAACTCCTTTTGCTGACACAATATGACCAAGGTATCCCACTTCATTTAACCAGAACTCGCATTTGCTGAACTTGGCATAGAACTTGTGTTCCCTTAACTTTTCCATAATTAGGCGCAGATGCCTCTCATGTTCCTTCTCATCCTTGTAGTATATGAGTATGTCATCAATGAATACAACAATAAACTTATCCAAGTACTCCATGTACACCTTGTTCATCATAGTCATGAAGTATGTTGGGGCATTGGTTAGACCAAAAGACATCATAGTATACTCATACAACCCATATCTTGTGGTGAAGGCAGTCTTGGGTACATCCTGTTCTCGAATCTTTAACTAGAAGTAACCTGATTGGAGATCAATATTAGAGAACATGCTAGCTCCCTTTAATTGATCAAACAGGTCGTTGATATTGGGTAGAGGGTACTTGTTCTTGATTATCACTTCATTCAATGATCGGTAGTCCACAACTAACCTCTTAGTTTTATCCTTTTTCTCCACGAATAAGACATGTGCTCCCTAGGATGATGCACTTGGTTGAATGAATCCTTTGTCCAATTGCTCTCTAAATTGTTTCTTATGTTCCTTCAACTCATCGATATCCATCTTGTATAGTCTTTTGGCTATCGGTCCAGTCCTGGGCATCAAGTCAATGAGAAACTCGATATCTCGGTCAGGAGGCATCCCTGGTAATTCTTCCGAAAAGACATCTGGATACTCCTTCACAACTAGTACATCCTGCAAGCTAACCCCCTTAAGAGAGTTCACCATACTTCCCTTGAGTGCAAAAGCTGACTTAAAGTAGATCCTTCTCTTATCCGGAGTTGTGAGTGCGATAGTCCTTTTGGCACAATCTATGACTCCCTCATATTCGGTCATCCAATTCATGCCCAAAATTATGTCTAAGCCTTGTGACTCCAAAACGACTAGGCTTGTGGGAAATATGTGTGTCCCAGTCCTTAGTTCTAACCCACGGCATCCAGAGTTTGCCACTATTTCTCCTACATGAGAACTTGCCCTTAGAGGAGTACTAATAGTCTCTGTAGGTATCTTGCCTCTATCCACAAATACCCTTGATATGAATGAATGTGATCCACTAGTATCAAAAAGAACAACTGTGGGGATGGAATTAAGCTTGAACTTACCAATCACGTAGTCTGGTGCCTCACGAGCATCCTCCACGGAGACATGATTCACCATGGCTTTGATGAATGGATTCGGCTTCTTCACATTCCCATTACCATGGTTGTGTCCGTTGTTGTTCCCATTGCCATTCCCATTTTTCATCCTCTCGGGGCAATTAGTTCCATAATGCCTTGTCTTGTTACACTTAAAGCATGTCACCTCACTCAGATCCTTTCCATTGCCATTTCCATTCCCATTGTGTTGCTTATGGCCATTGTGGTTATGTCCACCATGACGATGACCATTGTGGTTGTGGCCATTGTGGTTGTGGGGTGGTGGTGACGAAGTGCGTTGCTTCTGGTATGGAGTCGAGTTATGCTTGTGTGAGGTGGACTTTCTCTTGCGGTTCTCTATACTCTTTTCCTTTGATTCAACCACAACTGCCATGTCCAGAAGTTCCTGATAGTTATCAAACTTTAGAGCCACAAGATGAATGGATATCTCATCATTAAGTCCCCTTAAGAACTCTTCCTGCCTCTTGGCACCAGTGGAAACATCATTGGGTGCATAGTGCGCCAGCTTGTTGAAAAGGTCCCCATACTCGGAGACAGAGCGGTGCAGTTGCTTCAAGTCGCGGAACTCACATCTCTTCAGTGACATGACACCATCAGCTACATGATGAGTACGAAAGGCCCCCTCAAACTGGTTCCAGGTGATAGCATCAATATCAGGGTGGGTGACTTGGTAGTTATCCCACCATTCAGCAGCAAGTCCTTCGAGTTGGTGTGCGACAAAGCGCACCCTGTCAACTCCAACAACCTGGACGGTGTCTAACTTCTTGTTGATGGTGAGGAGCCAGTCATTCGCCATAATCGGCTTAGAGCTACTAGAGAAGGTAGGAGGGTTGAACCTCAAAAACCGAGTCAAGCGATCATGTTGGGGCGGCGGAGGTGGTGGAGGTGGCGGGTTGTTGTTGTTTTGCAGGTTTTGGGTGAGGATCAGCTGATTCTGGGAGTTCAGAAGTTGGGCAATCTCCGGAGGTAAATTATTGTTCGTACGCCGCAACATCTATGGGGTTGGGGAAACAAGTTAAGAGATAGATAGAAAGGCTAAGTAATAAACTCCTACCCTTATGTAAACACAAGAAAAAAACACGAGAACACAAAAGGCACACATAGCACAAAGTTTAACACAACTCAACCAAGTTTAACTAAACCAATATTGTTTTGGTATTTATTACAATCATGAATAACGTTTAACCATAAATATAAAGGTGGTCCAACTATCTACCCTACTCATCATCCACTTCCTCGTCCTCAATAGAGAAGCCTTCCTTTTCCATCATTGACTTGTATAGCTCCATGTCCTTTGTCGTGGCTTCGAGCTTCTCCTGAAGGTCCTTCACCCCCATGCAGCTCCTGTGTAGCAGCTTCGAGCTTCTCTTGAAGGTCCTTCACCGCATGCAGCTCATGTGCAGCAGCTTCGAGCTTCTATTGAAGTTCCTTCTTCTCCTCTTGCAGCTCCTCAACCAGGTTTGACTCCTTATTCATAGGCGCGATCTTCTCCTCCAAGCTCCCCTTGGTGGCCCGCATCTCCTTCATCATGTGAGAAAAGTTCTTGAACTCATTCTGTTCCCCAATTCTCTTGTTCTTATCCTGCACCCTCTTCTCTTGATTAACGAACTTCTTGTCTTGGGTTGTGAGCTTCTCTTCTAGGGACTTGATCATCTCTTCTAGCTCTTGGATCTTCTCGTCCTTCTCCTGGACTACACTGCATAACTCATCATTCTTTATGATATCAAAGCACCTGCCCTCCTCAAGATCATTGATGTGGCACTCCAAGTCTTGGTATTGGATCCTTCGACGCTTGGATGTCGCCCTTTCCTCCTAGGTTAACTCTATTGGTACTCCTTGCTCATCACGACTTCCAAAGAGATTGATGTAGTGGCCTTCAAACTCTTCATGGTGGCATCCGCGGAGCAGGGAGGCGCGGTGGCCACGGTACGGCACTCGCCGTGCTCACGCCCGCGGGTCCGGGTTCAGCCTCGCGAGGACCTCCCCCAAGAGTGGGTGTGGCCGTCCCCAAGGGAGTGGCAGGGGTCGCCATGGGGGCATGGTGGTGGGGCCAGAGTTGAATCTAGCCTAGACGCTCCTGTTGCCACCGAAGCCCTTGCTCCCATGGTCGTCAAGATCAAGGACGACCTTGATCCTGAAAGGGTCATCGATTTTATTGTCATCCTTGGGAACCCCGATTGGTTCCTCAAGGTGAGGCTCCCAACCCGCTTCGCCCTAGGGTCATGTTGGACCTCCCGAAGGAGGTGGAGCTGCAGCACTCCCGCGGGGCCCAAAGGTGGTGGGTGCACGTGAAGATCCTCCCGCCCGACAAGATGTACATCTACGACGGCTGGGGCCAGTTCCTCGCCGACCACCGCATTCAGCGTGGTTCTGTGCTATGGTTTCGCTTTGTCGGGGGAGGAGGTTCTTTGTCTCCATCTTCGACACCCTATTTTGCTGGGTTGAATACCCCGCTCCCCTCCCTTGAGGAGTTGGGGTTAGGCCCATTCGGGGTTCGTTGCTCTAGCCAGGAGCTGCAAGCATTTTGCTGGTGTAGGCACTATGCCACCTAGCACTCCATCCCCGTGTAGGGTGTTATGACCTTGGATCGTTAAAGATCCTAAGTCCTTGTAATTAACATGCTAGTCCCTGGATCAATAGCTAGCACATCACAGTCAATGAATATCATGTAAAACACAAATCTTTATTACACGAATAATCCAGAGTATATTTATTACAACTTGCATAGCTTATAGCTAGCTCAAATAAAACAGTGGAAACTAATAAAACTTGAGTCCATCACCGCCCCAGGCTAGTTGCGTGAAGACCCGCGATCCCTACGCACCTTTCAATATTCAGATTCTGCACATAAAACGTGCATCCAAGAAGTTGGGTCAATACTTTGAATGTATTGGCAAATTACAGCAGGGAAATAATAAGGCTAACTCTACATGCAAGGCTAGGAGTAGGGTTTGGGGTTCATTTGCATAAAGCCAATTTTCTCTAAGTGAGAAGAAAAGAGGGAGAGCTTTACCCTACTTTGTAAAAATTGTTTAAGTAGTATAGGGTCGAGTGAAACACGGGGATATTACGCACCTAGTGTCCAATCAACCTAGCACTTGTATATTACGCACCATGTCCCCGAAATACCACACATTGGTGATATTACGCATGCCATGGGGTTTTAGAAAACTTTAAGTTTGGAAAGAGAGAGAAAGATCCTTCAGAGGCCCCATCCTTTAGGTGCTCAAAGTGTTCTTTTCCGTGAACTCGGCTGATCGATCAGATTGCAATACTCTCGACAGGTTGTGTACTTTACCCACAATCCAAGATCAAGTCCTTTTAAAGACAAGACCATGGGAAGGCTTTCCCTTAGTAGGCCCTCTACCAGATAGAACAAACCGTGCCAAGAACCTTCAAATATTGGTACCTCGGTGAGGTTTCATGCTAAGTACTAGGCCAAGACACATCCCATATGTATTGTGGTTGCACTGGAAGCTTTTGAATTCTGAAACATGGCAAACTTCTTTGATTCCTGGGCGGCCGTCCTCCACTAAATTCCACCCGTTGACCTGATAACCATTCTGCCCAGAAGAAAACTTAGTTTTATTTTGAAGGGGTTTTTGAGAAGAAAAGGTTCGCTCGAGAGAGCTCTTGTACTTTGTAAATTTTGAGTCTTTTGAACCCCCTCCCCCCAAACGGTACTTTATATATATAGCATAGCAAGCAAAATTTATAAAACAGGATAACCTATTAGGATGGGAAATTCCTAAATATAGAGCTACTCATGGCATACTACAAAACCGCTCTTGCAAAATAATACTAAGGAAATCTACCAAAAACCTACACATGCATACTACAGAATTTGAAGATCAAAACATGCATAGTCAAAAATGGGACATAATATGAACAAGTGGTGTAACTTGCCTTGATCCGAGCAGCACTCTACGCAACAGTACTCTTTCAGCACACTCCGAACAATCTAACAAATCACAAACATAGATCCAATCACAACTTACCCAAAACATTGCCACAAAAGTAATTATGGATGCATGCAACATGGTAATATGCATGGATGGGTTCAAATTCGATCAATAAAATTAATCAGGGGTGGTACTGCGTTTGGGATGTCATTAGTATCGATTTCCCATAGGTTTTAAGTGTTTGGGATTATTACTTAATTAAATATGCCCATAAAGAGATCCACCCTTCAAATTTACCACGAAACAGATCCATACACCCTAAGCAAGATTTACCAATTTTAAACAGTAGATCTCGTAGATATAAAGCCAACGCAACAAGATTCAACTAAAACGGAGTTAATGTTATTTTCCTAGAATTAAAATACTCCAAACTAGACTTTAAATTCTACCACAAAATTAGTACAGCAAACTAGCAATTTTATTGCAGATCTGTTTTCTACAAATTTTGTGAATCCAACGGTATATTATACGCAAATTTTGGCCAAGTATTTGAATTACTATGAATTTTTCGAGATTAAAACAATATCTATCTATTTAAAAACAATTTCTAAAGTTAACTCGACAATCCTGCCACTTGTCGCACTGCTACTAGCCGCGTGTTGTAGACAAGGCGCTGACGCAGGCTGACGGTGCGCACTTGCCACATGGCACATCGCTATTCGTTGGTACCCCTTCGGTCAACAGATCTAATCTACCCTGTCGATTTGCGATTGGACGGGTGAGGTCGAGGCTGACTTACAGAGAATGGCGGGCGGCGGCGATGTTGGTGGCAACGGTGGCGAACCGTAGGTGGCGGTGCTTGCGGACGTTCCGGCGAGCTCCCTATTGCGCGAAGCAGACGATAGCGTGGCCCTCCTCCTTGCGGTTCGCTCATGAGATCGTCGTCGACCTTCTCTTCCTCCCCTTGTTGCAGTACCCGACTGGTCCCCGCGAGCTCCGGCAACTCGATGGCGATGAATTCCCGGCGCTCTGACAATCTGCTGAGGGGGAAAGAGGCATTAGGTGGCGGAGAAGAGCGAGAGGAACCGATTAGGTGCGGAGAGAGGGGAGGAGGAGGGCTAAGAACCTCGGCTTCGAGCTTGGTGGCGGTGCTACTCCGGTGATATCGAACTCGATCTAGACGGCGGCATCCCGGTGGCGGTTGGCGAAATTTTTTTAGGGTTTCGGTGCGGCGCGACATGGGGTTAAATAGGCGGTTTGGCTTGGCGCGGGGGACACGGGATCATCTTCGATTAGGCCGGGGAGGTTGTTCCCAACACGGCGGCGCTTTTTGAGTTTGTTCCGAACTCGACGGACGGAATGACATGCGGGCCCGGGCGGTCAGCGACAGCGTGGCTGGCGGGCTGCGCGGCGCGGCATCACACAAGGGGGTCTGGGACGGCCTAGCTAGCGGCTGCGGTGCGTGCTGCTCGCCCGCTGGTGTGCGCGGCGGATAGGGTGCGGGCTGGCTTGGCTGACCCACTTAGGTTAGATAGTTTTTTTTGTATTACTCTTTATTATTTCTGATTTACATTTCTTTCAATAACTTTTGCATACTTTACTCAAATTTAATGAAATTGGTCTCTCAATATTTGTAAAAAAGGAGGAGATCAACATAGGATCATAAAATAACACTTCTGCAAGGATTTAGAAGGTTAGGTTTAATATAACCCCTTCTTGTATTTATATGACTATAAGCTAAATCAACATAGGGTTCAGGGAAAAGGATTTTGATGCAACTTTATTGTGTGATGCCATGATGCAAATGATATAATGCATGCTTCTAGTAACATCTGGAATATCAAAATTTGGGATGTTACATGGTGCTTGTAAGAAAGACTTGTTTTCTATGTCTATAAGCAGATCTTTACGCTGGTTGTTTTTTCCTTGGCATGTTTACAACATAGTGATTGCGGCGGTCCATGATGGCAGCTTGTGTTTCCTTTCTTGTAGGGACGACTTTCTGGGAGTGCCGAGCATGCTCGTTGTAGGGTCGGACGTCCAGGGGTGGAGCCCTCGTGAGGCGTGGCTGAAGGTAGGACGCCTGGGGAGGCGATCTCCAAGGGCGGCGCTTTGAGCAGCCTGCCAGCGAGGGCTCCCTTCAGTTGTAGGACCGGCCCGTCACGGAGCGGGCTGCACTCGATCGGGTTGGTGGGAATCTAGGCTCCTCGGGTGGATGGCTCCTCGTGGCTCGTGGACTGTAGTGAGTCCGGGAGGTTCTCACGAGGAGTTACTTATGCGTGTACCCTCAAGGAGTGGTCCATGTTAACTTGTGGAGGTCACCCTCTTAAGAGGGGATGTGGCCTCATGAGATCTGTGTCCCTTTCTGGGTGCCTCTAGTGGGGGCGAACCGCGAGCGAGATACCGACTCCGCCTCGGGTCGTAGGTTTTTAGGACTCACGCCTTTCGACCCCTCCAAGCTTAACCACTGAAGAGGGTGTCTCTAGGGGCATCATGTGTGTCCCTCGAGGAGAAACTATGGGGTTAGGTGTTCCATCACTCAGCCCCTGTGCCGAGGGTTTTAAGGGGTTAGGTGACCCACGACCGACGAGCGAGCCATGGAGTTTAGGTCAGGCAAGTTCGGGCTGCCGAGGGGCATGGCCTCATTAATCATCACGAGGATAGAGATAGGGTTAGGAACCATGGGTGAGGTAACTTACAGCCGTGCGACAAGCCATAGAGTTCAGATCTCGATGCTTTAGGTTCTGACGAGATCGGGCTGCGGGGAACAGGGCCTCGTGAACCGTTGCGAGAATAAGAACGAGGTCAGGGACCGTGTGCGAGGTAACCAACGGCCGAGGCACGGGCCATGGAGTATAGATCTCGACACTTTGGGCCCTGACGAGGTCAGGCTGCGGAGGACAGGGCCTCGTGAGCCATCCTGACGATAAAAACAAGGTCAGGGACCATGGGTTAGGTAACTCTCGACCGAGGAACGGGCCGTAGAATTCAGAGCTCGACACTTTAGGCCCTGACGAGTTCAGGTTGCGGAGGACAGGGCCTCATGAGCTGTTGCAGGGATAAAAACAAGGTCCGGGACCGTGGGTGAGGAAACTCTTAGCCGAGGAACATACCGTAGAGTTCCGAGCTCGACACTTTAGGCCCTAACGATCTCGGCCTATGGAGGACAGGGCCTCATGAGCCGTTGCGAGGATAAAAATGAGGTCAGAGACCGTGGGTGAGGTAACTCTCGGTCGAGGAACAGACCATAGAGTTCAGAGCTCGACACTTTAGCCCCTGACGTGGTGCCTGTACCGGGAGAGTGTCGTATGAAAAAAGCACCCAGTGTCAAAAGCCCGTACACGGGCCACGCGAGGTTTTTAGGCACCAGGAACCGTGTGACGAGTAACTCTAGGCCAGGTCTGTCCCGTGAGTATAGAGCTCTACACTTTAGGCCCTGATGCCGACAGGGAGCCGAGTCGGCCTGGTGAAGGGTACTGTCTCTATCCCCCACCCGCGCGGAGTGTGTGAGGGAAACCGGGTGGTGCGGTTTTTTGGAAAAATGCTTTTTCGAAGGAAAAACCAAATATCCAATCATGCGCTCAGCACAAGATCTAAAGAAGTTCCAGTAGTGTAGGCTTATAACAAATGCCACCATGGTCTAACGAGCAGCAAAAACTGTAAGGGATGGGTTTTTCGAGGTTCACCTTCAAAAAGTCGCGGATCCAGGCATGTCGCTTGGAGAGGTTTGTCCACCTCCTGGTAACCTGCGTTGCCAGCCCTCCTAGCCGGTTAGTTTCTATCGTGGGCTTGGCAGGTATTGTATGTGCGCTGGGTACAGTCCATGGGGAAGTCTGGATCCCCCGCGCCGTCGCCATCCTTAGGAAGCGCTTCCACCCTTGAGAGGACGAGCGGCAGCACGCCCATTCCCCTCCTGAGGTCACGGGTACTGGTCATGCCCGGCTCCCCGCAAGGTGGGAACAGCATGGCTGTCGCCCTTTTTGCCATGGCGTTCTCCTGGGCCATCTTTTGCTTCCTCCTGGTGGAGCCTCCGACGTATTCGAGGGCGTCCACATTCTCGGGGTAGGTGGCGGTAGCGGTATTGTAGGCATTCTCCAGGGAGCGCATGGATTCCACCTCGTCACAATGGACCATGATGACCCCATCGCTGCCACCAGGCATCTTGAGCATGTTGTAGGCATGGTGAGTGGCGGCCATGAACTTGGCCAATGCAGGGTAGCGGAGGATGACGTTGTACGGAAGGTTGATGTGCACCATGTCAAAGTCGGCGAGCTCAGTGTGGTAGTTGTCACATGTTCTGAACGTGACGGAGAGGCGCACCTGCCCGATGGGTGTGCTGGACCCGCTTGTCACCCCGGAGAATGGCATGGTCGGCATCAGCCTGTCATAAGGCACTTGTAGCTGGGCGAAGGTCTCGGTGGTGATCGTGTTCAAGCCCGTGCCTCCGTCGATGAGGGTCTTTGCAACGGTGATGGTGTTGATGGTGGGGGTGCAGATCAGGGAGAGTGTGCCCACGGGCCTGGTGGAGATGGCGTGGTCGCTTGCGTCGAAGGTGATGGCGCACTGGGACCACTTAAGCTTTGGCGAGGGGATTCCTGGTCTAGCGGCCGCGAGCTCGCGCGTGAGATCCTTGAAGTGCCGGTTGGACGTCAAGGCTTGGGAGCCACCAAGGTTGCAGGCTATGGCACCTTGCGGACCCTAGTAGCCCCCAGGGTCCTAGGAACGTGCTTTCTCCTGTGGGTACGGTGCTATTGCGCGGCGTTGGCTTGGTGACCTGCATGAGGGGCGTCATACCCACCGGAGTTGTTGTTGCAGCGGTTTCCTCCCTGGTTGCCCCCGCTTTGGCCTCCTTGCTCGCCTCTCGGCCTTCCCTTTCTCTGGTTGTTGTGCAGGTGGCGAAGTTTCTTGAGCTTGTAGCAGTCGTCGGTGGGGTGGCCTGGCTTCTTATGGAAGTGGCAGTATGAGCTTTCATCTCGCTCCCACTCGTGGGCCCCCTCGCGAGGGCTCTTCCGCTCCAGCTCAGCCGCCAGGACGGTGGCGGTCTTGCACTTGGGCTCCTTGTCTTTACCGTTGGATAAACCAGAGGCGTTGGGAGTGACTTCCGCCTCTGCGAGGCCGAACATCTTCCCTGCCTCGGCATTGCCGCACTTCTCGGCCATGACGAAGAGTTAGGCGGCGGTGGTGAGGCTCTCAGCCCAAATCCCGATCTTTTCTATCATCTTGACATCCTTCATGCCCTCGGAGAAGGTAGTGATGATGTTGGAGTCTGAGATCTTGGGAATCTTGTTGGGGACTCAACTAAACCTCTACAGGAACTTTAAGAGGGTCTCCCCAGGTGATACGTTGCTAACGTATCCATAATTTTTGATGTTCCATGCTTGGTTTTATCTACTTTCTTGTGTTTTGTTCAAACTTTGGAGTACTTTCTATACACTTTCTTGGACTAACCTATTAACAAGTGCCACAGTGCCAGTTGCCTGTTTTCTGCTGTTTTTGGTTCCAGGAAAGTGAGAAAATCAATATTCTCGGAATTGGACCGGACAAAAGCCAATGTCGATATTTTACCAGAAGACTCACGGATCCAGAAGACGAGACGGAGAGGGGCCACAGGGTGGCCACACCATATGGTGGCGCGAGCTAGCCCTAGTCACGCCACCAGGTGGTGTGGGCCCCCTGGCCACCCACCGACCTTGCCTCTTCGCCTATAAGATGCCTCCCGATGCAAAAACCCTAAATCATCCAGCCTCCAGCCACGAAAAGTTCCGCAGCGCCGCCGCCACCGAAGGGGAGATTCAGGGGACAGAAAGTCTCTGTTCCGGCACCCTGCCGTGACGGGGAATTGCCCCGGGAGCCATCTCCATTGACTCCATCGCCATTTCCATCGCCGTTGCTGACTGCCATGATGAGGAGGGAGTAGTTCTCTCTCGAGGATAAGGGCTCTACCGGTAGCTATGTGTTCATCTCTCTCTCTATGCGTGATCTTATTGGGATCATGAGCTTTGTAATTTATAGATCTATTCTGCTACTCAAGTGCTTTAACGAATGTCTGCTTATCCCCACGTGTGTGAAGTTGATAGTGTGCACACCCTGTGGCAATTTGGCTATGGTTACATAAATACTTGTTATGAGTTATATTTGGAGTTGGATGTCTCTATGAAATTGTGGTGTTTGTTGGAACCATCTAGCGCTCAAGGTGATAGTGATGGGTTATCTAGATGGGGAAAGCGTACTTTGAGGTGTCCTGTTATAACCCTACCATGGATTAGAGTGTCCAACCGGAGAGTGGTTCAGAGTAGTATCATGAAGAGAAGATATTTATATGAGAGTGTTCACTAGTTAAAGTATGATCCCTAGGCCTTGTTCTAATCATTGAAACACCGTTTGCTACTAGATCAGTTACATGTTTGCTTGCTTCCATCTTTATTTCAGTTTGCCTTTAGTCTCTTCCACGCCATCAAGCTATTTTCTGTCACCGTTGTCTTTTATCCTTACCACTTGTATTTCACTATCTCTTCGCTGAACTAGTGCACCTATACACCTTACAAGTGTATTGGGTGTGTTGGGGACACAAGAGACTTCTTGTATCTTGATTGCAGGGTTGCTTGAGAGGGGATACCTTTGACCACTTCCTCCTAGAGTTCAATAAACCTTGGGTGATCCACTTATGGGAAAACTTGCTGCTGTTCTACAAACCTCTGCACTTGGAGGCCCAACAACTGTCTACAAGAATAGAAATGCGTAAACATCAAGCTATTTTCTGGCGCCGTTGCCGGGGAGGTAAGGTAAAAGGTACTCAAATCCTCCGGTGTGAGTGCTCGAAGTTATTTCCTTTAGATTCTGCAATTTTGCCTTTTTGTTTCTTGTTTTCACTAGTTAGGCTTAATGGAAAACAACAACAAAATTAGAGAGCTTTATAGTATTTATCTTGAGTTAGGACATGAAGTGTTTGAAGAGAAAATTAAAAAAACCTATGGAACTTTATTTGCATGCTAATAGCAATGTTGTTAGTATGAATTCTTTGGACACCATTATTGCTAATGCTATGGAAAAGTCTAAGCTTGGGGAAGCTAGTCTTTATGAAAATGATCTTTTTAGTTCCCCAGCTTTGGAAGATAGCTATTCTATTGCTTATGATGATACAAAACCTCCAATATATGATGATTACAATAATGAATATGATATTTTCAGTCCACCTACTATTGAGGAGAAAATTAATGATTACAATATGCCTCCTATATTTGATGATTATGGTGATGCGAATAATAATGATAGCTATTTCGTTGAATTTTCTCCCACTATAATTAATAAGAATAACTATGCTTATGTGAAAAGTAATAATGATTATATGCATGTGGCTCATGATAAGAATGTTTTATGTGATAGTTATATTGTTAATTGGATTCGTGATGCTACTGAAAGTTATTATAAGAGAGGCAAACATGGTTTTATGTATCTCAACAATATTAAGTTTCCCAACTTTATGTTGAAAGTCTTGAAGTTGCACTTGTTTTGCTTTACTATGCTTGTTGCTATGTGCTTTTATGACTTGTTTATTTACAACATTCTATGCATAGAAAGTGGGTTAGACTTAAATGTGCTTTGAATTTTCTTCTTGATGCTCTCTTTTACTTAAATTCATATTTCTTATGTGAGCATCTTCTCAAACTATCAAGTCTAACTTAAAGGCGTTAAAGAAAATTACTTATAGGGAGATAACCCAAAAGTTTTAGTTGAGTCTTGGAAGTTATTGCTTCAGTAATAACCGCTCCTTATCCTTTTTATTTGATTTTTGTGCCAATAGTAACCTCTAATGGGAGATAAGTAATGCTTGGGAAAGTTGCTGTCCCGAAACAGATTTCTGTGCTTCACCGTAAAAATTCGTGTCAAATCTATGTACGTCGTTATGAGGCATGAATTTTTGTGCTTCTGCCCCAGGTTGTTATCTAACTTTCGTTAGTTCAACACTTTTCGATTTGAGTAACAGAAGGTCTTCGAAAAAATTGGTTTTTACCTGCTGGTCTGTTTCGACAGATTTCTGCCATTATTTACATTTGCTTCTTGTTGGTTCCTTTTTGAGTTCTTTTGGGGAATTGAGCTTTTTGAGGGAAGTGCTACAGTAGCTTGTGTTTTAGTGGAAGTTTTATTGGTGCTGAAACTGAACCTAAAGACTTATTATCTTGAGTGCACTAATGTTGCTAATAAAGATTGTGTGAAGTTTTGTATGAAGGAAAATTTTCAGGTGTATGGAAGGAATGAGTAATGAGATGAAGGATGGACTAAAGCTCAAGCTTGGGGATGCCACACGTGTCACCCCAAGAAATATCCAAGAAGTACAAGCGTCAAAGATTGGGGATGCCCAAGGCATCCCCTGCTTCATCAATAAAAATTCCAGGTTTCTTCCAAATACTTCATTTTTATTCAGTTGTATTGTTCTTGGGGCGTCTTCTTTTTCATTTTCGTTTTGGTTTGTTTTCTTAGTTTGCTGAATAAAATGGTTGGACCCCTCTTTCATACATTGGTTTTCAAATAGTTTGGTTTGGATTGGAAAAGAGTAGGAAAGTTCATGCTTAAGTGGTAAATAGAGTTTGTTTTTTACTGTGGCCTATGCTTTGTCATGCCATGCTTGATATTGTTTTGGCTTTAGGCTTAGTATTATTTTCTGTAGCATGACATGTTATAAACAATTGAGATTGCTTAATGTGACTTTAAAAAATCATGCGTTGTTTTAGCATATTAAAGCATAGTATTGTGGTATTCACCTTTGATGCTTTATTTGGGTTGACTTGGCACATGCTCACACCATGTTATGACTATCCCAAGTCACCATAGCCTTTATGATCCTTTAGTTTTCAACTTGTAGTATCACTTTATGCTTTGATTAATGATGTTTTGTCGCTCTACATGATTATGGCCATTATTGCTCTCTTAGTTGGTCGCTCCTAGTCTTTTGCTAGCCTCCATAACCAAGTATGAGTTCCACTCATGCATCCAACTCCTAAAACCAAGTTATTCCAAAGAGTCCACCATACCTACCTATTAGCATATGCTATTCCAAGTATATTCATGTTTTTATCTACCTTCCGAATTAAACTTGTTATGAGAAAACAAGTGATTAAAGCTCTCACGAACTTGATGGCACACTTTACTTTTCTTGCCCTTAATAAACTTGAACCATTGTGTCATCTATGTTGTATATGCTTGCACTTATATGTTGGGGATTAGCATAACCATGCTGTCATGGGGAACGCTTTCAACATTGCACTTGTACTTTGTACCTAGTTGATATCATGCTCTTTTGTCTATGGATGTCGTCGATGTGAAATGAAATGGGAGCTTGTAATTCCATGGAGTTATGTATGTGTGTTAGAGAAACGCCTGGGCCGCCGGTCTAATCCATGCCTAATCATGGTGGACTGCAGCATAACCATAATGAGCTGTCTATAAAGCATTCTTCTTATAAAAAAAGAGTTAGATATTGAGAAAAAGGAGAAAAAGAAAAAAAGAGATATGAGAAAAGAGGAAAGAGAGAAAAAAGCACCATATTCCTATGGTAAATAAGAAGATTGCTGAGATGCTCGTTGAATGCTTGCCTTGTCATTTTGATATGGGGATTCTTCCGTATCATCGGGCAAGGGGTACCCCGTTGGCGGTTCTCTATGATACACATGTACTTACTATGACAAGAACTTACTGGTAACTAAACTTGAGTAGCATGAGGAGCGGCCCTCGTATTCAAGGGACATGATATTTCCAACTTATACTTCGTCAAGCATATACACCATAGTTTGTTCACTTTAACCTTAATCACTTCAAGATGCTTATGATAGGGGCAACGAGAGCTGAAAGCTAAAAAGTACCATAATTTTTGGAAGCTATTTATGAGACTTGAATCCCTACTTCCTTCTATGAAGGGCTTTTTTTTACTTTTATGTTGAGTCTCCACCTTCTATCTTTATGCACCTACTTTGAGAGCATAGTGGCCATTCTTAGTTCTATGTGCATTGTCCCAAGACTTGTTGATTGATGCATAGCTTTGATATTGCTTGTTTTAAACTATCTGTATCTAGTCACTCTTATCAACTTTGAAGGTGTCCTATGCATTTATGTTTGCTACTCTATGAGGGACAAGCTGAATTCCACTATGCTATGTTTTCTTTATGTGAAACAAACAAACGACTTGCAAAGCATTCTTATTCATGAATCTTTTGTTTGTGTCTTTTCATGATGCAACATAGTTGCTTTGCCTTATTGTTAGAACTTTGTCTTTCATGTTCTGATTGAAGTACTATGCTCCTAGCTATCAATGTTTTACAAATACTTTGATCAAGTTTATGATGGTGCATGTCACCTCAAAAATTATACTTTCTTTTTATCACTTACCTACTCGAGGACGAGCAGGAGTTAAGCTTGGGGATGTTGACATGTTGCTAACATATCCATAATTTTTGATGTTCCATGCTTGGTTTTATCTACTTTATTGTGTTTTGTTCCAACTTTGGAGTACTTTCTATACACTTTCTTGGACTAACCAAATAACAAGTGCCACAGTGCCAGTTGCCTATTTTCTGCTGTTTTTGGTTCCAGGAAAGTCAGAAAATCAATATTCTCGGAATTGGACCGAACAAAAGCCAAAGTCGATATTTTACCGGAAGACTCACGGAGCCAGAAGACGAGACGGAGAGGGGCCATAGGGTGGCCACACCATATGGTGGTGCGGGCAAGCCCTGGCCGTGCCACCAGGTGGTGTGGGCCCCCTGTCCGCCCACCAACCTTGCATCTTCGCCTATAAGATGCCTCCTGATGCAAAAACCCTAAATCATCCATCCTCCAGCCACGAAAAGTTCTGCAGCGCCGCCACCACCGAAGGGGAGATTCGGGGGACAGAAAGTCTCTGTTCGGGCACCCTGCCGGGATGGGGAATTGCCCCGAGAGCCATCTTCATCGACTCCATCACCATTTCCAGCACCGTTACTGACTCCCATGATGAGGAGGGAGTAGTTCTCTCTCGAGGCTAAGGGTTCTACCGGTAGCTATGTGTTCATCTCTCTCTCTATGCGTGATCTTATTGAGATCATGAGCTTTGTAATCTATAGATCTATTCTGCTACTCAAGTGCTTTAATGAATCTCTGCTTATCCCCATGTGTGTGAAGTTGACAGTGTGCACACCGTGTGGCACTTTGGCTAAGGTTACATAAATACTTATTATGAGTTATATTTGGAGTTGGATGTCTCTATGAAATTGTGGTGTTTGTTGGAACCATCTAGTGCTCAAGGTGATAGTGAGGGGTTATCTAGATGGGGAAAGCAGACTTTGAGTTGTGTTGTTATAGCCCTACCATGTATTAGAGTGTCCAACCGGAGAGTGGTTTAGAGTAGTATCATGAAGAGAAGATATTTATATGAGAGTGTTCACTAGTGAAAGTATGATCCCTAGGCCTTGTTTCTAAGCATTGAAACACCGTTTGCTACTAGATCAGTTACATGTTTGCTTGCTTCCATCTTTATTTCAGTTTGCCTTTAGTCTCTTCCACGCCATCAAGCTATTTTCTGTCACCGTTGTGGTTTATCCTTACCACTTGTATTTAACTATCTCTTCGCCGAACTAGTGCACCTATACACCTGACAAGTGTATTGGGTGTGTTGGGGACACAAGAGACTTCTTGTATCTTGCTTGCAGGGTTGCTTGAGAGGGGATACCTTTGACCACTTCCTCCCTGAGTTCGATAAACCTTGGGTGATCCACTTAAGGGAAAACTTGCTGCTGTTCTACAAACCTCTACACTTGGAGGCCCAACAACTGTCTACAAGAATAGAAGTGCGTAGACATCACCAGGCTGCTAGCATATCTAGCGGAGGTCGTAGTAGGTGAGCGGGCACTCGTAGGTCCCTTTGAAGTTGGAGATGAAGAGGGAGCTGAGTTCCGCCCATGAGTCAATTGATCCCTCGGGGAGGTTCAACAGCCAGGTGCTGTCCGCCTCCTTCAGGCATAGGGTAAACTAGTTTGCCATGACACGGTCGTCTCCTTCCTCTACTTCGACGCCTGTGGTGTAAAGATGGAGGAACTCGCATGGATTGGTGGTGCCGTCATAGCATGTCGGCATTTCCGGGTGGAACTTGTTTGGCCAGACCACACGGCGGAGGTTCTTGGTAAAGGCGAGACAGCCGTTGGCATGGACCGCCCTGCCGCTGTCGAGGGATGCGTGGTTCTGCAGCCCTGCATCGGCTATTTCCTCGGCGAGGTGGTCCTTGCGCTCGTGTGGCGGTGCCGTGGAGAAAGGAGGGGAGATGATCTAATAGCTGTTTGCGGGTGGTGGCAAGGCGTCGCCCGACTTTGCTGCACCCCGTGCTGACGGGGCGGGACCGAGCCCCCAGACCCCGGCGTCGCCCGGCTTTGTTGCACCCCGCCCATGGCTCGAATCCCCGGGCCCTTTGGGGAGAGGGTGGCAGCATTGACGAGCTCGGCGATACGGTCGCCCCACTTCTCCTGGCCTTGCTCGGCCGGCGGGTGGTCCAGGAGCGCACATATCATGCGCTTGGCAGCCTCCGGGGTGAGTGGCTCGAGGTGGCTACGAGAGGACGCGGTGTAGGAGAGCGACGTAATGACGTGCGAGGAGGGGGCCGGCTCCAGTGACGGGTGGTAGGAGGAGACGCCCTCGTCCTCTGTCCACGGGACTTGCTCGGAGGCGGCACGCTGCTGGACCAGCTCCTTCTGGGCCTTGCTCGCCGCACGACGGAGGGCCCGCTCGACGCGCGTCTCTTGGTTGGCCGACATGCTACCGAGGTCGTCGAAGATCTTGAAAACGCGCCTCAGCCCCCTACCTGGCGCGCCAAATGTCAGAGATTTGTCCCACGAAGGAACTAGGGTCCAACGATCCCTTGGTTTGTGAGGGGGCTGAACACGCGAGTCCGAAGGAGTCCAGCATCGGCTACGGCGGCGGAGCGGGTGCATGATAGAGTTGGCACGAGGTTTTTTGACCCAGGTTCGGGACCCTCATGAGGAGGTAAAGCCCTGTTGGGTCCGCAGCATAGAAAACAAAAAATTTCCTACGGTGTGAACTACACGCCAAGATCTATCTACTAGGTACAAAGCAAACGGGTGGACATACATCCATAGAGACCTTACCCTCGAAGACAACGAGCTTTGTTAACGAGTAGGAACTCGTGGTTGATGTAGTCGTACACTTGCCGATCTGAAGATTGTGAGGAAGTCCGAGCGCCGCAACTCAGCAGTGCATCCGCACTCGCACACACGTTCAAGCCACCGGACAACCTCCACCTCCTCGCTCCAGCGATCCAGCGGAAGCAGCAACTCCTTCTAGACGAAATGCCACCGGGAACATGTATCTCGGTAATCCGAGACCATGGGGGAATAATTCTAGAGGGCGAGAGAGATCCTTCACAAGGAGGTGTGTGGATGAAGGAGGGAATGGGTGGCCTTTTATAGGAGGAGGCGGTGCCCCCTCTCTCCATGGCCGGCGCATGGGAGGGTGACCCCTCACCTCCCCCATTCATGTGGTGGTAACTCCTCCACATTAAAATGCCTCTTCACATTCCCTTTTAAAGTCTCCACTTTAAATGCATTAAGTTTCTCCAAATTTAATGCTCTCTCAATTAATAAAACTATTTTATTAAATTTATTCAGAATTTTGTTAATTACTTTAATTAACAAACATTCACATATAGCCCCTTGCAATATTTCAATATCACATGCAGAACCACCTTCTGCAATTTTACCCGAAACAATTTCCGGTTTCTATTGAAACAATTCCTGCGCTTTGCAATTCTTTCGTCTGAAATATATGTGCTCCAAAATGGTGTCCGGTAACTCTTAAGTGTGCCACCCTACGGTTGGCGAATAATGCAGACATAATCGAGACCCTTCTCCGATCAATAATCAGCAGCGGGACCTGGAGATCCATACTGACTCCTACACATTCAACGATGACTCCTGTGATCGTGAGAACCTTTAAGGCTTGTAACTAAATCCCTTTGTCTCTCGATATATTACATGTCCGAGATTCGATCATCGGTATCTCCATACCTAGTTTGATCTCGTTACCGACATGCACTCTTTTCTCGTTCCCGTGATATAACATTCTAGTGATCACATCACTTGCTTTCAAGCTATCCTAATGTGATATCACCGAGAGGGCCCAGAGTATATCTATCCGTCATCTGGATTGACAAATTCCACTCTTGATCCATGAGCCTCAACATAACACCTTCGTAGCACTGGACCCATCTTTATAGTCACCCTGTTACGGTGTGACGTTTGATGTTATCAAGATACTCTTCCGGTGTTAGCAATTAACATGATCTCATGGTCTAAGGATAAAGATTACTTCGTATGATGTTATAGCAACATAAACACAATGACTTGATCGTAATGCTATACTTCGGATGAATGTTCATCACATCATTCCACCAATGGTGTGACCTTGTTATTAACAACATCCAATGTCCATGATCAGGAAACCTTGATCATCTTGTTAATCAACAAGCTAGTCTATAAGAGAGGCATGACTAGGAACCCTTTTTGTTTATTAAACACACATGTATTGACGTTTCCTATCAATACAATTATAGCATGTAAAATAAATATCTATCATATACAAGGAATACATAATAACAACTTTATTATTGCCTCTCAGGGCATATTTCCTTCAGTCTCCCACTTGCACTAGAGACAATAATCTAGTTCACATAGTGATAAATCTAACACCCATGGAGTTCTGGTGTTGATCATGTTTTTCCCTAGGGAGTACTTTAGTCAACGGATCTGCTACATTCAGGTCCGTGTGCACTTTACAAATCTTTATATCTCCATCCTTGACATGTTCGCAGATGGAGTGAAACCGGCGCTTAATATGCTTGGAATTCTTGTGAGACCTTGGTTCCTTGGCGTTGGCTATGGCTCCATTGTTGTCACAATAGATCACCATCAGCTCCAACACACTGGGAACCACACCCAGTTCCGTAATGAACTCTTTCATCCAAACCGCTTCATGCGCCGCTTCTGAAGCAGCAACATATTCTGCCTCCGTTGTTGATCTAGCCACCACAGGTTGTTTGGAGCTCCTCCAACTAACTGCTGCTCCGTTCAAGAGAAATACGTATCCGGATTGAGACTTAGAGTCATCCGGATCAGTGTCAAAGCTAGCATCGACATAACACTTAGCGACTAGCTCTTCTTCACCTCCGTATATAAGAAACATATCCTTAGTTCTTCTCAAGTACTTAAGGATATTCTAGACCGCTATCCAGTGTTCCGAACCTGGATCAGATTGGTACCTACTAGTCAAACTAATATCATGTGCCACATCCGGTCTTGTACATAGCATGGCATACATTATAGAGACTATGGTTGAGGCATAGGGGATCCTATCCATTATCTCTATTTCTTCCGCCGTAGCCGGACTTTGAGTCTTACTCAATGTCTTGCCTTGCAACATGGGTAAGAACCCCTTCTTACTTCTTTCCATATTAAACTTCTTTAATATCTTATCAAGGTATGTACTCTGCGATATCCCAATTAGGCGTCTTGATCTATCTCTATAGATTTTAATGCCTAATATATATGAAGCTTCACCAAGGTCCTTCATCGAAAATTTGTTGTTTAGATAACTTTTAGCACTGTTTAAAAGATCTAAATCATTTCCAATAAATAATATGTCATCCACATATAATATCAGAAATGCCACATTGCTCCCACTCACTTTTTTGTAAATACAAGCCTCTCCATAAGTTTGGACAAATCCAAACTCTTTGATCACCTCATCAAAGCGGAGATTCCAACTTCGTGATGCTTGCTTCAGTCCATAGATGGATCGCTAAAGTTTGCACACCTTATTAGCATCCTTAGGATCGAAAAAACCCTTAGGTTGTATCATATACAACTCTTCTTCAGTCTTACCATTGAGGAACGCAGTTTTGACATCCATCTGCCATATTTCATAATCGAAATATGCAGCAATTGCTAACATAATCCTAACCGACTTAAGCATCGCTACGGGAGAGAATGTCTCATCGTAGTCAACTCCTTGAATTTGTCGAAACCCCTTTGTGACAAGGCGAGCGTTATAGATGGTCACATTACCATCAGCATCAGTTTTCCTTTTGAAAATCCATTTATTCTCAACGGCCTTTCGGTCGTGAGGTAAGTCCACCAAGTTCCAAACTTGGTTCTCGTACATGGATTCCATCTCGGATTTCATGGCTTCTAGCCATTTGTTGGAATCCGGGCTCATCATCGCTTCTTCATATGTCGCAGGGTCATCCATTTCATCAATCATGAAATTCATAACAGGATTGCCGTACAGTTCAGGAGCTGCACGTGTCCTGCTTGACCTGCGAGGTTCGGTAGTGTCCTCTTTCGGAGTTTCATGATCAATATCATTAGCTCTCTCTTCATTAGGTGAAGTCAACTCCGAAACAACTTCTGGAGCTGTGCTACTCGCCATTTCATGAAGAGAAGGTTCAATAACCTCTTCGAGTTCTACCTTCCGACTACTCACACCTTTCGCGAGAAACTCCTTCTCAAGAAAGGATCCATTCTTGGCAACAAAGACCTTGCCCTCAGATCTATGATAGAAGGTATACCCAATCGTTTCCTTAGGGTATCCTATGAAGACGCATTTTTCCGCTTTGGGTTCGAGTTTATCCGGTTGAAGTTTCTTCACATAAACATCGCATCCCCAAACTTTAAGAAATGACATCTTAGGTTTGTTTCCAAACCATAATTCATACGGTGTCGTTTCAACGAATTTAGATGGTGCCCGATTTAAAGTGAATGCAGCTGTTTCCAGTGCATAACCCCAAAATGACAGTGGCAACTCAGTCAGAGACATCATAGATCGAACCATATCTAATAAAGTACGATTACAACGTTCTGACACACCATTACGTTGTGGTGTTTCGGCAGGCGTGAGTTGTGAAACTATTCCACAGTCTTTCATATGTGTGCTAAACTCGTAACTAAGATACACTCCTCCACGGTCGGACCGCAGAAATTTGATCTTTCTGTTACGATGATTTTCTACTTCATTCTGAAATTCTTTGAACTTTTCAAAAGTTCCAAACTTGTGTTTCATCAAATATATATACCCGTATCTACTCAAATCATCTGTGAAAGTAACAAAATAACGATATCCACCTCGCGCCGACACACTCATTGGTCCACACACATCAATATGTATGATTTCCAATAGATCTGTCGCCCGTTCCATTGAACCGGAAAACGGCGTTCTAGTCATCTTGCCCATAAGGCATGGCTCACATGTATCAAATGATTCAAAATCAAGTGATTCCAAAAGTCCATCGGAATGGAGTTTCTTCATGCGTTTAACGCCAATATGACCTAGACGGCAGTGCCACATATATGTAGATATATCATTATCAAGTTTAATCCTTTTAGCATCAACATTATGAATATGCGTAATACTACTATCGAGATCCAACAGAAATAAACCATTCAACATAGGTGCATGACCATAAAAGATATTATTCATATAAATCGAACAACCATTGTTTTCAGACTTAAATGAATAACCACTTTGCATCAAACACGATCCGGATACAATGTTCATGCTCAGTGCAGGAACCAAATAACAAGTATTTAGGTTTATAACTAATCCCGATGGCATATGGAGAGGCAGCGTTCCGACGGAGATCACATCAACTCTTGATCCATTGTCGACCCGCATCGAGACCTCATCCCTTGCTAGTTGTTGCTTGTTTCGCAGCCCCTAAACCGAGTTACATATATTAGCAACCGATCCCGTATCAAATACCCAGGTTCTAGTGCAAGTACTAGTCAAGTACACATCAATAACATGTATATCACATATACCTTTGTTTGCCTTGCCGGACTTCTTGTCCGCCAAATACTTGGGGCAGTTGCGCTTCCAATGGCCAGTCCCCTTGCAATAGTAGCACTCGGTGTCAGACTTAGGGCCAGCTCGGGATTTCTTTTCAGGCGTGGCAACAGACTTGCCACCCTTCTTTCCCTTGTGCTTGCCTTTCTTGTCCTTCTTGAAACCGGTGGTCCTATTGATCATGAACACTTGATGTTCTTTCCTAATCTCCACTTCTGCAGTCTTAAGCATTGACAGAAGCTCGGGAAGAGACTTCTTCATGCCCTGTATATTATAGTTCATCACGAAGCTCTTGTAGCTAGGTGGCAGAGATTGGAGAACACGATGTATGCCTAAGTTAATGGGAATCGTTATTCCCAAGGACACAAGCTTATCGGTGTACCTAGACATTTTGAGTATGTGCTCACTAACGGAGTTGTTTTCCTCCATCATGCAGCTAAAGAACTTTTCTGTAGCATTATAACTCTCTACGGCAGCATGGGTATCGAAAATCATTTTCAATTCTCCCATGGTATCAAAGGCATTGCCATTTTCGAAACACTTTCAAAGTTCTGGCTCTAGCCCATACAATATGTCGCAATGAACTAAGTTGTGGTCCTCCTGACGAGTTATATAGACGTTCTTTTCCTCGTCAGGGTCATTAGGAGCTGGTGGGGGGCCTAGAGGCGCATCTAGCACATATTGCTTTTGTGCAGCAGTGAGGAGAATCCTCAAATTCATAGCCCAGTGTGCGAAGTTGCTACCATTCGCAGCAAGTTTCTCTTTCTCCATGAACACATTGAAATTAAAAGCAGGTGGTGCCATCTACAACAGAATTTGTAAAGTATATTTAGACTAAGTTTATGATAGATTGAGTTCAACTAATCCAAATTACTAATGAACTCCCACTCAAAAACGACATCCCTCGTGTCCTTTTGGTGATTACATGAACCAAATCCACTACACCAAGTCCGATCATCACGTGAGTCGGTGTAGCTTCAAAGGCGAGCATCATATGGGCATCATATCAACTATATGACTCATGCTTAACATTTCGGTCCGTGTTTCGAGGCCATGTCTGTACATGCTAGGCTCATCAAGTAAGAACCTTAGTATTTGCGTGTGTAAAACTGTCTTACACCCGTTGTATGAAAGCGTAGAGTTGAAAACACCCGATCATCACGTGATGCCTCAAAACACGATCCACAAAACGGTTCATACTTAAGGAAGAACACATTTTATCTTGATATCTAAATGAGGGATCATCTTATAATGCTACCAAACACGCCAAACTAGCAATATAAGATGCTAACATCTAATGTGTGAAGTGAGATGATATGGTCCATGCATTTGATCTCTATCATTTGCATCGTGGTATGATCTTTATCATTCCTTTGTGTGTAAGGCCAAGGTCTATGGAACTTACATGTTAAGTGAGTTGTAAGAGTATCTATTATACATCTACTTACAACAATACCATATCAAAACACTAGCCCAGCAACGATCTAAACTAGACGCCTCTAATTTATCAATTGCAAGTTTTACGTGGCTTAGGGCTTTCGGAGATAGATCCTGTCTAACCTACGAACATGAACCACAACGAGGATAACTAAGTTATTAGCAACTCGTTGTAAATCAGATATTGACTATAGTAGGAGAGACAGACACCCACCAGCCACTTATGCAAAACAAGTTGCATGTCAGTCGTGGAACCGGTCTCATGTACGATGACATGTAAGGTTGGTCCGGGCCGCTCCATCCCACTATGCCACCAATATCCAAAGTACATAGAAGATGCAATAACATGATCATCATCGCCCACATATAAACATATGTGTACTACCTGTGCAAAGCACCTACGCATAGATCAGGCTCTGATACCACTATTGGGTCCGCATCATAGAAAACAAAAAATTTCCTACGGTGTGAACTACACGCCAAGATCTATCTACTAGGTACAAAGCAAATGGGTGGACATACATCCATAGAGAACTTACCCTCGAAGACAACGAGCTTTGTTAACAAGTAGGAACTCGTGGTTGATGTAGTCGTACACTTGTCGATCTCAATATCGTGAGGAAGTCTGAGCGCCGCAACTCAGCAGCGCATCCGCACTCGCACACACGTTCAAGCCACCGGACAACCTCCACCTCCTCGCTCCAGCGATCCAGCGGAAGCAGCAACTCCTTCTAGACGAAATGCCACCGGGAACATGTATCTCGCTAATCCGAGACCATGGGGGAATAATTCTAGAGGGGGAGAGAGATCCTTCATAAGGAGGTGTGTGGATGAAGGAGGGAATGGGTAGCCTTTTATAGGAGGAGGGGGGTGCCCCCAATCTCCATGGCCGGCGCGTGGGGGGTGACCCCTCACCTCCCCCATTCATGTGGTGGTAACTCCTCCACATTAAAATGCCTCTTCACATTCCCTTTTAAAGTCTCCACTTTAAATGCATTAAGTTTCTCCAAATTTAATGCTCTCTCATTTAATAAAACTCTTTTATTAAATTTATTCAAAATTTTGTTAATTACTTTAATTAACAAACATTCACATATAGCCCCTTGCAATATTTCAATATCACATGCAGAACCACCTTCTGCAATTTCACCCGAAACAATTTCCGGTTTCTATTGAAACAATTCCTGCGCTTTGCAATTCTTTCGTCTGAAACATATGTGGTCCAAAATGGTGTCCGGTAACTCTTAAGTGTGCCACCCTACGGTTCGCGAATAATGCAGACATGATCGAGACCCTTCTCCGATCAATAATCAGCAGCGGGACCTGGAGCTCCGTACTGACTCCTACACATTCAACGATGACTCCTGTGATCGTGAGAACCTTTAACGCTTGTAACTAAATCCCTTTGTCTCTCGATATTACATGTCCGAGATTCGATCATCGGTATCTCCATACCTAGTTTGATCTCGTTACCGACATGCACTCTTTTCTCGTTCCCGTGATATAACATTCTAGTGATCACATCACTTGCTTGCAAGCTATCCTAATGTGATATCACCGAGAGGGCCCAGAGTATATCTATCCATCATCTGGATTGACAAATTCCACTCTTGATCCATGAGCCTCAACATAACACCTTCGTAGCACTGAACTCATCTTTATAGTCACCCTGTTACGGTGTGACGTTTGATGTTATCAAGATACTCTTCCGGTGTTAGCAATTAACATGATCTCATGGTCTAAGGATAAAGATTACTTCGTATGATGTTATAGCAATATAAACACAATGACTTGATCGTAATGCTATACTTCGGATGAATGTTCATCACATCATTCCACCAATGGTGTGACCTTGTTATTAACAACATCCAATGTCCATGATCAGGAAACCTTGATCATCTTGTTAATCAACAAGCTAGTCTATAAGAGAGGCATGACTAGGAACCCTTTTTGTTTATTAAACACACATGTATTGATGTTTCCTATCAATACAATTATAGCATGTAAAATAAACATCTATCATATACAAGGAATACATAATAACAACTTTATTATTGCCTCTCAGGGCATATTTCCTTCAAGCCCCTACTCCTGCTTGGTTGTATTGCTCGCTTGCCTCGCGAGGTTACAATGGTGGATGAATTCTAGGGTTTTAGGTCTCTAGGATCCGTCCCCCTCAAGGTCGGAGAAGGATCCTTTATATAGGGCGGCGTCAACCCTCTTCCCCTGGTCCATGGACGGAGAGGGTCACCACAGTGCCGTCCCTAGTGATCTCTGTTTAGGGGACTACTTTTTGGTGGACTTTTTGGTCCAGCCTGCTACGCTTCACTCTGTCCTCCTGTAAAGTGTCCTTCGTCGATGTCCTTTGTCTTTACCTGACGCTCTCTAATTTTTCCCTCCTTTCACCGAAACGGCAACTGAGAGAGCCTCCTGCCACCGGATCACCTTCCCTGGCCCTGCGAAAGGAGGGTGGACCAGGTCCTCTTTCCCGAGGCGGTTGATACTAGTTGTACTTATTGTCGGGGCCGTAGCCCCCGCTCCACGCGGCGTAGTGACCGTTCTACCCCGGACATGCTTAGGGGTATCCGAGGTTCGGAGGCACTACGTGAGGTCGGGGCAGCCTCCTCAGGGAGGTAACCTCGCGAAGCTCGTTCGGGCCCGCTCTCCGGAGGGACGCCCTTCCTCTTGAAGGCGTCCTACCTCGCGAAGGTGGAGGCCCTTAAGCTGCAGGGCCTGTTCCAGCGCGGTGACATGGCACCCTGGATGCCAGGGCTCCGACAGATTCTAGTATGATGGAAAAGTGTGTTTTGAGGTTTGTGCATATCAGTCATTGTGCTGAAGACTATCGAATCTTCTAGATACTAGAATGGAAAAGAAGATCCAATGGCTGGAAATGTTCGGAGTCGCGAGCCTCAATCCAACGGTCAATATTTAAAGTTATTTCTTATCTTATCTTACCTTATCTTATCTTACCACTATATAGTGTAGCCGTGGGACCTTCTTTTCCCTTCTAGGATCTAGAAGATGTCATTGATAGTCTTCAGCATAATGAATGCTATAATGCATAAACCTCAAAATACACTTCTCCATCATACTAGAATCTTCTCCCAAATTTCTCTAGACCTTGTTATAAAAAAATTCAAATGTTAGGTACCTAATAATCTTTGACTTCTACATAATGATACAAAGTACAAGAACCAAATATACACCCATACTTTATAGACTAGTAAGTTGCACGTGCTTTGTACGCTTATATATATTTGTAATTTGTTTGTGAAATTGTACTTGTTGAGCCAAAAAATATATAACTACCATAAATATATTCTTCATGTCCTCCGGGCAAATAACAATTAATAAATTTATGTCACAGACATCTCCATCCATATATGATATATCAAGAATATACACGAAAATGTATTAGTTTTTCATGTTATGAAAATAATAATATTGTTTCATTGTGTGATAAACTTTTTACTACAGATTGTACACGTGTAACAAGAATGTATTTAAGTAATATGTGCCGTGTGTAGGATGGCTCTATCATTTTCTCCATGGTTAATAAGAGCGATGCTTCTATTGATGTAGTCGAATTAACTTGAATCAAATTGAAAAGGCGGTCTCATATTGTTTCCTAGATACCATATCTTTACTTGCGAGATAGTAAAGTAGACACTGAAAATTAAAATACAACCAACTCTAAAGTTACATAATTGCATGTTTTTACTTGCGTGTAATTGCAAAACCAACGCTCATACCACTTCCTCAATAAAATAATTTTGTTGCGATATAGGGGGAAAAGTGGACACTTGAAACTAATAAGCCAACTGACTAAATTGAGGTTTAGTACCATATGGATGTCGAATTGGAGCTGAGAGTAACTCTACGTGTGCTGAAAAGATCAGGTTTGGTAGCAGCAAAAAAACGTCGTTTTTCTGCAAGAAAAGGCAGTACTCTATTCTACATGTTTGTTTATATAACAGACCAGACCTTATGTGGGACCGATAAGGTCATGGCCCCACATGTACTGATGTGCAATACCGTCCCTATGGAACAAGTTAGAGTTTGTTCGTAGTGTATTGGAGTCGCCCAGAAGTTTCTAGCACCATCAAAAGTACTCCACGTGTGGCAAAGTAGAATGGCGAATCCGAGCGTTCTCAGCCATACGATCCAACAAGGTGTGCTATGATGAGCGGCAGATAGCAGGGCCAACTTACGAATACACCACCAGCAAACTCTAGGGTTTCTCCATCTCCCCAAGAACTAGAAATCTACTCAGACATGGAGGCAATCAACATCATGGCAATGGTAATGGAAACAATTGTAAATGAATAGTTCTTGTATAAATCCACAACGAGTATAGAGATTACAGCAAGATCTAGATGGGTGAGATGGAATGGATGGAGATGGTGATGGTGCAGCGATTGATGAAGATGGAGATCGATTCCTTGGCCTCCTAGATCTGCGTAGGGCAAAGATGGATCCCTTGGGCAAGTTCCCCCTCTAGATGCCTTCTGGAGGTGAGGTTTTCACGATTTCTGGTTGTTCTGTATGTCGTCTTTCTGATCTAGTTGCACTGGGTAAAACTATTTGGGAAGGCGGTGGCGGCGCCAACTATACGACCGGAACTATACGGACGGAAGAAGTATTCTGGTCGTATAGTTGGTCGCTGAACCATCAGTATGTCTCGATTGCTTCGGGTTTTCTTCTGGTATTATTGATATTTTCCAAATAAACGATTTACGTTGTTTTTGACTCCTTTTCTCCTCAATACAACTGCTCTAAGAATTGTGTCCATTGGATCCATCATCTGTCCTGATCCTGCTGAAAATTGACATAAAATGTGCGTGCGAACGCCGTAAAATACCAAGATCCTACATCTACAATGAAAATAACAATATAAAACATGATGCAAATATGCACTCATCAGTAGCATAGAGGGTGGAGCCATACAAGACCCGGTTGTACAACCCCTTCTTGGGCGCTATCAAGCGCCTGAGGGTGGAGATACCGACCAAGCAGGTGGCTTCTGTCGCTGTGAAGATGTTCCCGTCGTTGATGGTGTTTCTATCAAAGCATCTACACAACAACATTCGGTGGGCAGATGAGAGCACGGGGGAAGGGAGACGCCCGGTCTTTGGCGAAGGGTCGTACTCGCCGTATGACTTCGTGGAACTCTGGAGCATGACCTCTTATGCTGGTGCTGTTTTCGTTGCAGACAGATACGGGTCTATCCTCTCGACTATGTGTGGTGCTGCTCATGGAGATGTCCAGCTGCAGTGCTCCGCATGGACCCTAGAGATGCATCCCACCGTTGCAGGCCCTGTTCCGGACTGCCAGTCCCTAGAGAATCGTTTTTACCTCGTCGAGTCCGATAGAGAGTTGTTGTTCATTATGAGTGGACCGGTCTACGGCGGCAGGCCGGTTGTTTACCGGGTTGATACCCAGAACCATATCCTTCAGCCGGTTAGATGCATCGTAAGTCGTGCTCTCTCCGTTGCTAACAATCGGTGCGTCTGCGTCGACAGCGCCAGGGTACCCACGATGCAGGCAGGCAGGATATACTATGCGGACCTATCCGAGATTAGATCTTACAACTTTGACGCTCTTATGTGGGAAGAGGAGCCAAGAGTTGTATATGGGTATGGAGTAGGAGGATTACGGATCAATTACCATCCTTTTGAACACGTAAGATTGTTGGCGGAGTATTGCAGAATATACGAGCATTCTGAGCTAGAGATGGTGTAGCATCCCAATTGTCTAACAATTGTAATGCTACTTGGTCTAGTAATATAATGGCTACTTCAAATATATAATTGGTGCATCATAATTATATCATGCTCATGTCATCATGCCACCTTGCATTTGAGCATCATATAAAACCCTTTTTGTTTTGGTTCTTATCTCATATGCATTGTAAATTGTATTTGCCTCTTGATATTGTATTTGGTTCTTGATATATTGTTTAATGCCCAAGTTGAGTTGGGGGCATATCTTTTATTAACTCCACCACCTTTTCTTTCACCACCTTATAATTCCACCATCCAACTAAATATGAGCTTTGCACTTTATTTGAGTTTACCTCTAGCTCATGTGGGTTGGGATGGATCCAATTCTATTTTTCCACATGCTCTCATCTTAGCATCATGTTGTTTTCACATCATTGATATATGAGAGCCACATGGCCACCTTTGCATGCCTTGTGAGTGGAACCCTTCTTCCTAGCTTCCACATGGATTATCATGGATTTATGCTCATGTTGGGGTATTATTGGGACTACTAAACATCTAGTGGAATAAACACACTAGCAAGTACCAATTATAATCAAATGTGAGCATCTCCATCGAATTCATCTGAAACTTTCACTTGTTTCTGTTGCTTGGCCTTACTCCACATGTTTGGGTAATGCATAGTAATAATGCCTTGTTAATAATATTGTTTTCACAAGGATAATCATGGCATTAATTATTTATGCATGGGCCATGCAAGTACCACCTTTTGCTTGTCCTTTGGGTTTTATTTGAATTTTGAGTGGATCTTTTCTCCCATCTCTCTCTACCTCTCTTCATGATTGTTTTGTTTGGGACATGCTAAAAACTACATCTATCCCCATCCATACCCTCATCCACCTATTCTTGTTGATCTAGCTTGGTGCAAGCAAGTAGCTAAACCCTAATCATCCCACTTATCTCTCTCTCTTACCCTCTAGATAAGCTCCTCCCTATCATCTACTCCATCATCACCATACCCCCCTCTCTCTCTAACCCCTCTTTCTTCTAACCCCAAACCCTAAGTCCACCTTCCCCTCTCTCGGACTCCCTCTTTTCTCTACCAGCTGGCCCCACCTGGCCCCTCTGTCCCTGGCCCCACCTAGCTACCCCAACCCTAATGCCAACCCTAGCCCGAGGCTACCACCACCCAACCCGAGCCTACCCTCTCCCTCTCCCTCTCTCTTCTCTCCCTGCCTGCCCTGCCCCACCACCCGAGACTCCCCCTACCTCCTTGGCCGCACCCTGCCGGCCCCACCTGCCAGCTGCCCCTGCCCTGCCCCTGCCGACCGAGCACATGAGGAGAGGAGGAGAAAAGGTGGCCGAGCCACCTTTTCCATCTACCCCTCTCCACGGCGCCTCCCTCTCCCCTCTGCCTTATCTCCTTCCACACGGCTCTCCTCTCTGCCTCGCCAGATCCAGCCCCAGCGCCCTGGCTCTCCCCTCCTTCCTCTCCACAACCGTCTTCATCATCGCCGGCCACCGTCGGTTACACCGGCGCTTCTCCGATCTAGCCCGTTCGCGCGACGTGGGGGTGGTCGAGGAGTACGAGGAGGCTTCTCTGCGTCGACCAGTACCTGTCGCGGAGGAGGAGAAGGACCAGCAAAAGGAGTACGCCGACGAGCCGACGCCAAACCCTAGATCGCCCGGCCTCTGCCTCGACGTCGATCCCCTGCCTCCCAGCCCGATCCACCTACACCGACGCCCTCCCGGTGAGCTCCTCTCTCTTCTGGACATGGTCCGCCTCTCTGTAACCCCCTAGCCTCGCCGGACTTTGCGTCGAACGCGTCGGAGTGCACCGGCGTCTGCACGCTAGCGCTCTGTGTAGAACCCTATCTAGGCCTCGCCCGCTGCCTTGACGTCTACCCCGCCCTACCGCAGCGGCTCCGCTCCTCCGCGCGCACGCCAGGTCGCGGGTTCGAGTACCTGCGCCGCACCCTGCCGCGATCGGCATCGATCTGTCGACAGACGTTTTCAGAGAAGAAGCACAGTGCGAGCGCTCGTTTTGCAGAAAACCCCCTACACCTTTTAACTCCTGGAACCCGCGCTCCTTTTGGCCCACCAGTCAGCTGCCCTGCCCCTTTTGCATAGAGCCCCCGCAGTTTTAAGCGCTTAACCCGCGCTCCCGAGCTCTCCCACATGGCACGCCCCCGCTGGCGCGCCCGCGTGTGGCCCCGAGGATGCCCAGACCCCACCTGTCTTTCGCTGGGACTACACTAGCTCGCGGTGACAGAATCTTTTTCTGCGCGCGCGTGTCCCAGTCAGCAGAGACCCCACTGGTCAGCGTCTGTGGCTAGGTCCTGTGCGTGTAACAAAAGGATTCCTGAAATCTGTTTTAAATTCAAATCTTTTTAAATTTAATTCAAATTCAAATTTATTTCTGTTTTTAAATAGCTTTTAAAATATAAATCCAAATAATACAAATAATATATGTTTTCCAATCAGAAAAATGTGAGGAGTTCAATTATGCCATCCAAAA
This sequence comes from Avena sativa, assembly GCA_916181665.1. Taxonomy (NCBI): domain Eukaryota; kingdom Viridiplantae; phylum Streptophyta; class Magnoliopsida; order Poales; family Poaceae; genus Avena; species Avena sativa. The sequence goes on from OV702287.1 coordinate 192,490,141, forward strand.
TATATTTTGTACACTTTATTTTCCAAGTTAATTAAAATTACATTAAATTGCCCTTTTTCTTAATAAATTAATAACTTTTGTTTTATAACTCCAAATTTAACAAATGATATGTCTAAAATGATTAGCTCGACGAGACCTTTCTGTTTATGCATTCCATGTTTTGATTTAAAGCATGCATCATGTAAATATAATGTGAACAGCAACTAATATGAGGATAAAATGTGGTTAAAACCCAATAAAAATGGTTTATTCTTGTATTCCACACCTCACCCATGCCATGCTACTTTATTGCCATGCAAATTGTGCATCATTCATCATGGCATGATTGTTTGCTTGTCGCATTTAATTCATATGCTTGCGCACTTTATTTATGTTGGCCCTTGTTTATTTGGTTCTTCTTCGAATAGACGCTGAGCAGGGGATATATCAAGATACCCAGGAGCACTACCCAGATCCTTCTCTCGCTTCAACTGAGCTGCCAGGCAAGCACTACCACATGCTTGCATACATATAGTACCTATTGCCTCTATCTTATTCTTGCATCATTGAGTCACGATTGCATTAAACTGAATCCCGAGTATTGCATAGCCTTTACTTTTAAACCCCACCGAAGCTTGTTCCTCCATCCCATGAGCCATTACTACAGGAGTTGTTTGAGCCATGCGAGTCGTAGAACAGCATGTGTAGGGTATGTGAGTGTCTGATGGATAACGAGGTACCTATACAACTTAATCTGAGTAGTAATGGGATAACTAATGAAAGTGGCATCGGTGAGCAACATCTGTTATTTGGTTTCTATGCTCACTTGTGTCCCGTAGGACCCCGAGTACTTGATTCCTGTTCCTTGAATATTCGCGCTATCCACATCCGGGAGGCTTATGAACCCCCCTGAGCCAGAGCTTGATTCATTCTTATTTCTTGGGGCCACAAACTAGTTTGAGGTTTTATTTACTATCCTGTACTTATGCCATGCTTTACTGCTTTATTTAAATTGTGCGAGGTACTGCACACTGTACTGTTTAGGAAAGCGGAGTGTTTTCGCGGTGTCGACAAGCCTAGTCACATTTTTGGGTTCCCAGTCGTTCACAGCCATTGACGCAAACCTTGAGGTCGTCTCGGAGTCAGCTAACTTCATTGCGGGTAGCTCAATGGGGTGGCCCCCTGAAATATTTCTGAATCCTGTAATTGCTTTGTCGTGACTGCCTCGTTGGGTTTTGATTTGGTTTTTCCGAGGCATATCGAGTGTGTGTTGCTATTTGTGCACCCCTGCAGGGTAAAACTTTCTGAAAGCCGTGTCCGCGGTTATGGACGACTTGGAGCACAGTTTCTCGATCATAGACAAGCATAACTAAAGTACCGCTTTTAATTTGACTAGACTAGGTACCTGACTAGTAAATAGTGCAACACTCACGGAATGGATAATAAAACTGCCAACGGATGGGGGTTGTTCGTCCGCTTCCTCGTTGGTAAGCGAGGAGGAGGATGGATCTGTTAAGATTACCGTTATAACTGTTATAACTGTTGTTATTCATTCACGGACATCCGTCTATCTCTGGTTAGGCGGATGGTTAGCGAGTATCTATAGAATTGCTAGGGTTTATCTTTTGCTGCTATTGCGTCACCCCAGGTTGTGTCCCCTTTAGAGGCATAAAGACTTGCTGAGTACCCCTAGGATCTCAAACGATAAATTATTGGTTCAGATGAACAGGTACACTCGCAAGATGGATACTGGGTGGAAGAGACGGACGATGTGGGCAACGATCATTCGGTGTAGAGATTCCGGGAACGGGGATCCGTGAGATCTGTGGGCGGGATGTGCTTATTTATGGGGCATCTTATGCCGATTTGCTTCTTATCCGTACTCGGATTTTGTCTTCCGCTTCCGCTTGATACTCTGATGTTTGATGTATGAGGAGATACCCTAAACTATTATATCTATCTAGGATATTTGGATCTTGCCGTATGGCGTTGCTATATTTCCTTTCTTTTTAGATGGAATGGCTCTGATGTACTCTTGTATGGTGGCTTGCATACATACTCATTTGTGTATGTAGTTGATCCCTTCGCCTGCCGATTACGCCGCCCGTTCTTGTCCTGATGTTTGGAAATGGTTGGGACGACCGAAAGGTCTACCTGTGAGTGGCATTTGGGCCCCACCGTACTATTTCAACCATTTCTGCTCATCCAGGCTTGTAACTAGGAGCGTAATTTACCGAGGTAGTTACAGATGGTGCCACCTTACGATGAGGATGGTAACAACCACTACGATTACTACGACGGCTATCCGTTAGATTGATGGATCGTGTGGGTCTGCTCCTGATGTATTCTCTTCAGGTTAGCTCTTTGTGTGTTCACTTTTTTGTAGTGAACGTCTATGAATTATGCAAGTTCTATGTGGTTCCCGTGTAATATAATGGATGTTCTCCCTATTTCCAGAAGATCGTGTGTTGTATCTCTTACAATTTAACTGTTTTTTCATGTTCGTGTAGTAATTCCGATAGATGCTAGATTTATAACAATTTTCAAACAACTTACAAGTGCGAATTATAGCAGATTATTACAATCCTTAGTAAACTTGACAGTAATAAAATGAGGCTTAAAATTTGCACTCATACTAAACACAACCGAAATTGCAACCAGCCTAAACAATATCTAAACCTAGATCACACCTATTGTAAACAGAGGTAACTCACCCGCAATTAGCCAAAACTACTTCTTCGTCAGTAGTAGGATCCGCTATCCTCCGTGCTGCTCAGCTCGGCAGCAGCGGAGGCGGGCTAGAGCCTCGCAACGGCAGCAGAGGCGTACGACATTGGATCTCGGGAAAAGCGAATGGGCGCAGCAAATTGGCGCCGGAAGTAAAATGTCCGAAGGGATCATTTTGCTTGGAGGGTGGATTTCGACGCTGCCGGCGCTAGGGAAATGAGGGAGAGGATTTGTGAAATTAGTCAACACACCAAGCCACTTATTTCCTTGATTTGACTAAGAGGTTGCCGCGTTGGCGCTCGCGTCACGGACAGATTACTGACATGTGACTGGGCAGTTTAACGGAATGTTTGAATTTGGTAGGGGTGAGATGAGTTTGCCTCGAATTGTCCCCTCTCGGTAGTTGGCAGCCCAAGTTTGCGAGATGCCCTGCAATTTCAGGCAACTTTGGTACCGCGATGCACTCACCCGGCAACTTTCAGGCTCCAAACCAACAAGCCCCTCTCTTTCCCCTCTTTCTTCCCACCTGCACGCCCCCAGGCCAAGTCGGAGCCACAACCCCGTCGGTGCCTCTTCGTCATCGTCTCTGACGAATCACTGAGTGGTGCTACTCCCTTTTACTTCATCCCACTTATGTTTGACCTCACGCATTCCCTCACCTCTTATTCCCCCACTTAACTACAGCAAAGCATTGGCCCCATCCTTTTCTGAAGCTCGTCGACAACCGTTGCCCTCCGTCTACTTCGCCACGCCGCTCCTGGAAGCAACGACGAATGTCGCCTTCGCCCTCTTCACCGATGTGCTCGCCCATATTTTGTCGTGCCATTTTCGCTCGTCGAAAGTCACCGCAACTGCCTCGCCGTGCGCGTGTGCGCCGTCCGCGGCCGACTTCTCCCCTGTCTCCAGTCGCTCAGCCAAGGTGAGCACATTCCCCTCCCATTGGCCGTCCAATCGGACACCAACAACCACGATCTGCCCAAGCCGAGCCACGCCGCGGCTTAGCCGCAAACCTTGGCTGGACCCAAGCCGCGAGCCAGGACCATCTGGTCCGTTTGTTTTATAATGATCCAATGCCCCACAACAATCAGTCCCCGAAGGGGTATCTTCTAATAAGACGTTGCCGCCTGGCATTTCTGTTTTGTTAAATTATTTCTCCTTTTTAAATAAGCAGAATTTGATAATGGTTTGTAGAATTCATAGAAAATGTTCTGTATATCAGAAAAAATCATATAATATATTCCTGGATTCATAAAAATGTGTATAATATTATAGAGATTTAAATTTTGAATTTTGCTGAAATATTTAAACTCTAGCATAGAGTATGTAAATCATAGTAAATAATCTGTAAATCCAAAAATTGCACATAATACCTTTCTGGAATCCTTATGACTAGTACTATAGTCCACTGTTAGATTTCAAACTTGAACATTTTAAATTGAACAATATTTCAGAAATGCCATTTAGCCATTTTAGGCATAACTTTCAATTCTAAAAAGTATTTTCGAATGATACTTTTAGTAAAATGCTCTTGTTTGAATACTCTATCCATTAGTATTATAGGGTAAAATTATCTTAAAAGATTATTATGAGGTTATTAAATTATAAAACCTTATTTCTCTCAAATACAATGTTGAACTTTATTTAAATAGGGAAGTGGTATTAAAATGAAACCTTTTTGCAAAATGTTCAGAAATTGTTTATTTGTACAATAGGGATAAATGAAACACTTTTTCAAACATAAACACAACATATTAGAAGCATTTTACCTAGTGCTACTATAAGCACGATTTAGTCAAAAGCAACCATAAGAAAGTAAATATTTCAAACCTAGGACTAGTAAATTACTTAGTGAACCAAGTCTTGGTGTATTAAAACATGTGCAACCTAACCCAAACCTTTTAGCATGATTTGCTTGTTTTATTCATATTATCTTGATTGATGTGTATGTTTGGTTTGTTTACTCGTGGCAATGTCTGTGAACCGTGTAGATTGACCGGAGAGTAACCGTTGAGTTGTGAAGAGAGTGAATCCGACAACTTCAACAAGAGGCAAGTTCACTACATAAATATCCCAATATTTTCCTATGCACTTACTATTTACTTAGTAGGCATGTACAGTCTTATATAGTATTATGTTATGCAATGCAACCCTGTTTGGTTAGTCACATGAATCCCTGACTGTTGAGTAGAAGACAACGTAGGAGTTGAAAGCTTAGCCCTGTAGTAGTTCCGTGAATGATTTCACAAGAAGTTTTTGATACTGAAAGTGTATTTTTCAAAGGTTGGAAAACAACTTAATTTAATGAACTACCTGGGTGTTGGAACTGATATTTTATGGTGGGATGTCAATCAGGAGTCAGCCCTTTCAACGGCTCGCTCCTGTCGTATGTACGCATGCGGATAGCCACACAGGCTTAAAGAGATTGGAGGTGCCTCGTGTTTTAGAAGCTTTCCTGTACAGCCACATGTCACATGGCTCTGTCCTGGCTAAGTATGTTGTGGAAACCCGGCCCGGCGTGACCAGCAGATGTAGATAGTGTAGGTTGTATGGGTCCGTCAGAGGATCAGGGGACTACTTCTAAAAGGTCTTGTCTCATTCTTCTCCCGGTCGTGCCACATATGGGTGGTATTGGTGCGGGGGATTACTGGGTCTTGTGGATAAAGTGTACAAATCTCTCGAGAGTATCAAACCTAAGTACTTAGCCATGTCCCTGGTTAAGTACAATTATAAGCGACTTGACTGTGAAGCTAACCGAGAATCTCAGCATTCTAATTTCTTTAATTAAAATTTTGATCGGTGTACAAGGGTAGGAGGGTTCACCGGTTTCTATCGGTGGTACCCAGGTTCACTGCTTTCAACCAGTGGAACCACTTAATAGATGGAAGATGTGTTTTATCAAATGATAGGATAAAATCATTGCTTTATGCAAAGTTCAGCCAAACCCCACCTAGCCAAAAATGCGTTTACAATATAGGTTGAGATTTGTGTCCACCATAAATAGTGAACTTGCCAATACATTCAAAGTATTAACCATTCGTGGCTGCAACCTATCATGTTATAGGTTGCCTGAAGATGAGTGAGGTACAATGTTTGGGTTGCGAGTCTATACTCAACATGTCTTCGCATGTGGCTCTTAATGGAGCTCTTTGTAGTTATTAGTCTTCCGATGTTGACCTTTGTATTGAGGAGCTAGCCCTTCTGCTATGCATTTTGATGTGATTAACCCCTACCGGGTCAGGTCGCTTCATTTGAATACAAAAAACTATCTAACATATCACAAAATACTATGTAGAAAATGTGTGTTGGCCTCCGATGTCCATAGAGTAAAACGGAGAAGAGACCACTAGTAGAAAATGGGCCTTTGGTTCGGGCCACTAGTCCCGGTCGTGGCTGGAGCCGGGACTAATGGTCCGAACCAGACGACCCGAGGAGGCCGAGGTACTTTGTCCCGGTCCGTAAGGAACCATTAGTCCCGGTTGTATCTCAAACCGGGACTAATGGCCTGGCCCTATATATATGCACCCAGTTTGATATATATGCATGGTTGTATGATGCAGATGAGCCACCCATGGATGTACGGTGACCGACGCTCTGACGCTTACAGAGAAGGCGTGCATTCTTTTCGCCTTGTGGCCGAGGCGAACAAGCGGCAGGATGGTTTTATGTGTTGTCCATGTGTTGAATGTCGGAATGAGCAGGCTCACACTTCCTCAAGAGCCACCTGCTTCGGTCCAGTTTCATGTCCGGCTATAATGTTTGGACCAAGCACGGAGAAAGAGGGGTTATGATGGAAGACAACGATGAAGAAGAGAACGATGATGACAACTACCGATCTATGTTCCCTGAATACGATGATACCGCAGTTGAAGATAATGAAGAAGAAGGGGTGAAGAACGGGAACCAGATGAGCCCGTTGATGATTTTGGTCGGGTCATTAGTGATGCAAGGCGAGACTGTGACACAGAAAAGGAGAGGTTGCAGTTCGAGCAGATGTTACAGGACCACAACACATTGTTGTATCCAACTTGTGAAGGTGGCCAGAAGAAGCTGGGTAGCACACTGAAATTGTTGAAGTGGAAGGCAGAGACCGGTATGACTGACTCGGGATTTGAAAAGTTGCTGGTAATAATGAAGAAGCTGCTTCCAAGAAATAACCAATTGTCCTCCAGTACGTACGAAACAAAGAAACTTGTCTGCCCTCTAGGATTAGACGTGCAGAAGATACATGCATGCCCTAATGACTGCATCCTCTACCACGGTGAGAAGTACGAGAATATGGATAAATGCCCGATATGCACTGCATTGCGGTATAAGATCAGAAAAGATGACCCTGGTGATGTTGAGGGCGAGCCACCCAGGAAGAGGGTTCCTGCCAAGGTGATGTGGTATGCTCCTATAATATCACGGTTGAAACGTTTGTTCAGAAATAAAGAGCATGCCAAGTTGTTGTGATGGCACATGGAAGACCGTAAGGAAGACGGGATGTTGAGGCACCCTGCTGATGGTCGGCAGTGGAGAAGAATCGGGAGAGACTTCCCGGACTTTGCTGGTGACGCAAGGAACTTATGGTTTGGTCTAAGTACCGATGGCATGAATCCTTTTGGGGAGCAGAACTGTAGTCACAGCACCTGGCCCGTGACTCTATGTATCTACAACCTTCCTCCTTGGTTGTGCATGAAGTGGAAGTTCATTATGATGCCAGTGCTCATCCAAGGCCCGAAGCAACCCGGCAACGACATTGATGTGTACCTAAGGCCATTAGTTGATGAACTTCTACAGTTGTGGGCCAAACCAGGTGTACGTGTGTGGGATGAGCACAAACAGCAGGAATTTGACCTACAAGCGTTGTTGTTCATAACCATCAATGATTGGCCTGCTCTTAGTAACATTTCAGGACAGACGAACAAAGGATACAATGCATGCACGCACTGTTTAGATGAGACTGAAACTATATATCTAGATAAATGTAGAAAGAATATGTACCCATACAATCGTCATTTTCTTCCGCCCAGTCATCCGTTAAAGAAGAAAGGCAAGCATTTCAATGGCAAGGCAGAAACCGGACGAAGCCTGTCCCCCATAGAGTGGTGCTGATATATTTGGTATGGTCAAGGATTTGGATGTAATCTTTGGAAAGGGTCCTGGAGGACAACCTGTTCTGAAAGACCCCATTACCGGACACGCACCCATGTGGAAGAAGAAATCTATATTTTGGGAGCTACCCTATTGGAAAGTGCATGAGGTCCACTCTACAATTGACGTGATGCACCTGACGAAGAATCTTTGCGTGAATATTCTAGGCTTCCTGGGCTTGTATGGGAAGTCAAAAGATACCCCGGCAGCACGGAAGGACCAGCAACATCATAAAGGACGAGACGGCAAGCATCCAGGGCAGTTTCAAGGGCTTTCCAGCTACGCTCTTACCAAATAAGAGAAGGAAATCTTTTTTGAAGTCCTTTTCAGTATCAAGGTCCCGTCTGGCTTCTTGTCGAATATAAAGGGAATAGTAAATATGAAAGAGAAAAAATTTCAAAACCTAAAGTCTCATGACTGCCATGTGCTTATGACGCAATTGCTTCCAGTTGCATTGAGGGGAATTCTACCAGAAAATGTTCGACTAGCCATTGTGAAGGTATGTGCATTCCTCAATGCAATTTCTCAGAAGGTAATCGATCGAGAAAGTCTATCAGGGTTACAGATTGATGTGGTCCAATGTCTGGTCAGCTTCGAGTTGTTGTTCCCGCCATCCTTCTTCAATATTATGACGCACCTCCTAGTTCACCTAGTCGAAGAGATTAGAATTCTCGGTCCTTTGTTTCTACACAATATGTTCCCCTTCGAGAGGTTCATGGGACTCTTAAAGAAATATGTTCATAACCATGCTAGGCCAGAAGGAAGCATCTCCAAGGGCTATGGAACAGAGGAGGTCATTGAGTTTTGTGTTGACTTTCTTCCTGACCTTAAGCCGATTGGTGTTCCTGAATCTCGGTATGAGGGGAGGATGACTGGAAAAGGCACACTAGGAAGGAAATCAATGGTATGTAGGGATGGGCATTCTTTCACTCAAGCACACTACACAGTTCTACACAATTCCACCATGGTGGCTCCGTATATCGAGAAACACAAGAATATTCTATGCTCCGAAAACCCGGGGAAGCCTGAAACCTTGATTAAAGGGGAACACGAGAAGAATTTTGGCAATTGGTTGCAGACACATCTAATGAATAACACCACTGTTGGAGATGAGTTGTACTCGTTGGCCAGGTTACCATCTTCGACTATATGTACTTTCCAAGGGTACGAGATAAATGGGAATACATTTTACATGATCGCCCAAGATAAAAAGAGCACCAACCAAAACAGTGGTGTCCGCTTTGATGCAACAGATGATAATGGGCAGAAGGACACATATTATGGGTACATAGAGGAGATATGGGAACTTGACTATGGACCTACTTTTAAGGTCCCTTTGTTTCGGTGCAAATGGGTCAAGGTGACAGGAGGCAGGGTACATGTAGACCAAAAGTACGGCATGACAACAGTGGATCTCAACAATCTTGCGTACATGGATGAACCATTCGTCCTAGCCAACGATGTGGCTCAGGTTTTCTATATGAAGGACATGTCTACCAAACCGAGAAAAAGGAAAGATAAGCAAAAGAGTACATAATACGATGAGCCAAAGTGCCACATAGTTCTTTTAGGGAAAAGAAACATCGTGGGAGTGGATGACAAGACAGACATGTCAGAAGATTACAATAAGTTTCATGAAATTCCGCCCTTCAAAGTGAAAACTGACCCAAGCATCCTGTTAAATGATGAAGATTCTCCATGGCTACGGTGCAGAAGAAAACCACAACACTAGATGTTGGTGATGTGTAATAATGTATTAAACCTTTTATTTGAGACATGAATCTATGTAATGTATTAAACCTTTTATTTGAGACATAAAGGTCCCCTTTCATGTAATACATCTTGCTCAATCAAACTAGACGTTGACGACCGGGTTCTGAGCCGCAGCAGCCCAAAACGACAAATGTCGCCCCTCCCAAGAGTACCTCATAAGAATCTTCCCATCAGACCTTACGATCGTACTGATGAGGAAACCGACATGATCGTAAAGGCCGAATGTGTTGCGCAACTTCAAAAGAAGAAACCCGAGCCCGCCCCGGTATACACCGAGAAGCAAAAAGTGTATGCACTTTCTTTTCTGAACACAAAAACGCAATATGAATTGCACCATAAGCCAGATGACTATCGACACACACTTCACAAGGAAGTGAAGAAGAGCAAATCAAGTAGAAGTGCAAGCGGGAGCAAATCATCAGGTCAAAGTGCAACCGAGAAAAGAATGGACATCCCCCAGCTTGGTAAACAGGCCAAAACATCGATCCTACCCCTCCAGGTGTTATCCTATGATACTCCCCAGCAGGATATGGAAGAAGCTAAGAAGCTTGCGGCTGCTATGAATGTGACTGTTGAGGAATTGCTAGCTGCCCAGGACGACAAGTTACCCAAGGCTCAGGTAGTCCCTACATATGTCCCAGGGAAGCCTCTGGTCAGCTTTGAGCAGTTTCAACAATTGCCAACACAAATGCGGAGTTTACATAACTAATACTTGAAAGCCGTAAAGCAGGAGAGAATAATGATCATGGCGAAAGTCCCACATGACTACTACTTCTGAGAAGAAGAGGTCCATGTTGAGTTTCCAGAACTCTTTCAGTTATACAGTTTCGACGCCCTCGACAAAAGTCTCATGAGTTGCTATTGTCTGTAAGTTGCTGAATTCATTGTCTATATATAAGTTGTTCATTTTTTCAGTTGTTCAGTTCATTGCATATAATTATCCTCATTATATCCTTTTGTACTCTGTTATTATGCAGAATGAAGATCATGGAATGTAAAAGAAGGTCACTCTTTAGTGTTGGGTTCATTGACCCAGATAAAATACATTGTAATACGCTAAAGGATAAACCCGAGGAGACGCAGGAAAACCTTCTAAGGTTTCTAACAGAGCAACATTTTTGTGACCACATACTGTTTCCTTACAATTTCCGGTGAGGGTCTTACTATGTTGTACACATTCACTTTTTCTTACTCGATGTTAAATGTAATTGATAAGTTACTGATGTATATATAAACGTGTGCAGTTTCCACTGGATTCTCATAGACATTCAACTTGATAAGGGAAGAGTTGAAGTCATGGACCCATCAAAGAGACCCCTGGAACAGTTTAGGGACATGTAGGACATGCTCCAGAGGTAATTTCCGTGCTACATCGGTCTCTTTATTTGATTTCCTGAGATATCACGTAATAAATAACTCATTCATTCATTTTCTTTGTCGGGCAGGATTTGGAGCATGTTCAAGAGTAGGATTAAGGGTTCCTTTAGTAAGCAGCTGACGTTTACTCCGGTCTCGGTAAGTAATACGTGATATGTCCATGCATCTTTTTACTTCTAGTTTCAAGACAATTATGATGCTAGATTATAATTTTGATTGAATTCTATTCTCGTAAAGTGCGCGAGGCAGCCACAGGGGACGAATCTATGTGGATTCTATGTTTGCGAGTTTATTCGCACGTTTTCCACTGAGCACAAAGATTATAGAGTCGATGTAAGCAGTACATTCACAACATTATTTTATTACCGTCACTTTTTGTTATCATGATTGATATTCATATTGATCTCCTTTTCTTATATAGTTCGAGAGAATGCGGGATCAGCTCCTACCAGAGAAACGCGTACGAGGAATTGCTAAAGAACTGGCAGGATTCTTGATGAACGAGATGATAGATGACGCCGGGGAATTTAGCGTGAATAGGCGCTACCGATGATCCCCGACCATGTAATTAAATCGTCGAATTGTGATCTCCATGTAACTATCATGATCATGTATATATTTATATGCTCGATCTTAAGAGAAGTTATGTTATGTATGCATGAACATGTACGGTATGTGGTAGCGTAGAAAACTATTTTTGAAATGAAAAGAGAAAAAAAAAGATACAAATTGAATTCTCTGCCGCGGCAGAGAAAGTGCCTAAACTTCTACCGCGGCAGAGAACCATTTGTCCCGGTTCGTATAGGGGGGCACCCAGCGCCCGCAGAGACGGCCACATGGATACCCATTGGTCCCGGATGGTAAGCGGTCCGGGACTAGTGGGGGGGCCTTTAGTCCCGTCCCTCCAGTACCGATTACCAGGACCGGGACTAAAGCCCCTTACGGGCCGGGACTGGAGGCCCTTTTTCCACTAGTGGACCGGGAAGGCTTGGATGGGAGTTCGGTAAACTAATGCATATGACATGGCAATCGTTCCATTTTGACTAACAAAATATTTTAGAAAACCATATGTAGCAAAATTTTATGAATGGCATATCCTTGTGTATATAAAATGCAAGAACAATTTGCATACAAACTAGACATACACGTGCATACACATAGTATCTAGGTTTAGCACAAATGTTGTACATGCGATAACAAGCACATTTGCACTTCCACGAATATGAACCAAGTAAAACAACCACTAACAGTGTCTGGAAACAAAATATTTACATGCTAAATATCTAACACGATGAGAAATAGGCAACAATATATATTCTATGATTATTCTAGTCTACAAGTATGATAAGCAAATATTACAAATAAAGGTTACAAATAAGCCGATAAATTATACGTACGGGCAGTAACCAAACTAAATTAAAATATAACAAAATACATCGATTAATTCTAGCAAATACACATATAGCTAAACATGTGACTTCTAATGAAATTGCTAGAGCTGAACTAGATAATCGTAAATACAACTATAAGTAGCAGTAGTATACTTGACAAAAACATCTACACATGCATTATCGTATGCCATATTGACGAACTTAATTCAACTATCAATTTAAAATAGATTGATAAACATTGAAGGTATTCGCATCTAACTACACAAGTGGGTTTCTAGAGGTCTTTGGCATGTTTTTTAGGTTGCGCTCGAGTTGATCCGATGCGTGCAAAGTATACTACAAGGCTGATGTCATCGAGTGGCATTCGGTTGACCGGCCACGCGGTGGACTGGAAAATTAGGGACAGACACCATGTCTAGGAGGTAGGCATAGATGCGATGCGATTATAGTTAAAAGGAATTGCTGCGATTCTTACCGTGCGCGACAAATTCGTCCGATGAACATCTAGATCAAACTATGGCAGATGGCAAAATTGAGAAGCTGTGGTTGATGGATGGAGAAATAAATTCTCTGAGTCAGATCCTCATGTCAAGGAGGATCTGGTGGCATAGTAATTCGAGTAGCGGAGGTCCGGATAGTTGAATTAGATGGCGGCAGCCATGGTGCTAGTTGTGGCGGGGAGTTGTGTGCTGGCAGATGGAAAGCGGGTCCACTGGGGAAGAGGATGTGGAGAGGTGCAGTATTAAGAGGAATATGAAAGCTAGGATTCAGAGCGTTCGTGGCATGAACGAAAGAGAAGCGGCGGCTCTGCATGATGTGCTTCTGGTCCGAACGAGACTAATAGAGTCCAGCTGTTGGGCTAAAAGAGGATATAATAAAGGTGTCATGCACGGTCGTTACATTGGGCTTGAGACCAATAAGAAAGGAAACAAAGAAAATATATATCTATATCTATACTTAATAATAAAAGAAGCAGTGTTTCTGTCCTTCATCCGTACAGAATTGACGATTTTGACCCTATATTTGATGGAAATTACCCGCCAGTGCCACTGGTGAGTAGAAATAAACCGTTCATTATTATTTTTATCGTTCCAACCCGTAGCTCGCCCAGGCCTTCGATCCCCCCACGGCCTCCCGTCCGCGCGGACGCCACCCATCCTGCGAATTCTCCACGCCAGCCCTGCCATCTCCGGCCGCCCTCCCAATTCTCCAAGCCAGCCCCACCATCTCCGGTCGCCGCCCGCGATTCGCTAAGTAATTTGGTGATCGGCACACGCCCCAAAGCCCCGCCATCTTCGGTCCCGTGGTCTCAAATCACATCGTTGATCCACATCTCTTCACTGCCTCGCCACCCCAACTCCCGTCGCCCGATTCAGCGTCAGCTGCCGCGTATGGCCTGGTACTGGGCGGAGATGAGGTGTGGCATCCGGCCTGTTCCTGGGTCTTATTTATTCTTCTGAAGAAGCTTCAGCGCAGTTGTTGTGCGCATGTCGAAGGAGTTCCTGGGTCCGCCGCCGCGTACGGCCTGGTCCTAGGCGGAGACGAGTTGCGACATCTGGCCTGGTCATGTATTTCTCCCCCACACAATCACCACGCAGGCGCCTCCCTGCCTACACCGTCGCCGGCCCACCAACCACATCCTCCCTCGCCCACGTCTGCGATCACTGGATCTCGGATCCCATCGCATGCTCCACCCTGTTGGCCCCTCCCTCCTACACACTGTCGTCCTTGACGTCGTCTAGGAACCCGTCCATGAGGAGTAAGGAGTATGGTCGAAGCTTGGCGAGCACGGATATCGGCATCACGCAGAGCTTGGATGCCCTTGCCGATGGCGGCAGCCGGGTGGATGTTTGCAGGAGGCCCAGCGATTCTACGCCCTGAGTACATGCCCGAGGCAGTGGGCCTGGAGCTAAGCTACTGGCTGGAGAAAGACAGGGTCAGCGGCTATAAGGGGTTTGGCCGCTACGGTATGAGCATCCAGAGGGAAGGTTGTGGCATGCCGAGATCCTACCGGAGGTCTCCGTTCAGGAGCAACTAGGTGGTCTCCGAGTGCCCAATTTTGTAGAGCCTGATAAACATGTTGCTGATACCTGATGAGTGATGGGAGCTCGATGACATTGCACAAAAGGTAAATATAGACGCCGCGTAAGCTGCATCTACACTGTGTGCATCTCGGCAACTGCAACATCATCTCCATCTAATTCTCTAGCTGTCCAACCTGTTTTGACATTGTTTGCGTTGGTGTCTTAGAGGTTACTTTTCCCCTGCATATATGCTTCGGTTTTGACCCAAATCTCTATTTTATTGTTGCATTCTTTATGTAATTTTAATTTAATTCTCATCAGGGCATATGTGCAAGTATCAAAATTAGTGGAGAAGAATTAATACAGTCTGGGATATGCATGCTTTTTTGTGTGTAGTACCAGATATTGAGATATGTCATCTACAGCTTGCTCGATTCATAGCCATTGGAAATCTGTCAATCTGTTTGCCTCTGCATACTGGAAGCATTCTGACTTGAACACATGTTATTATTAGAAGATATGAGCTCTTATTGTATGTTCTGTCTTTCATCATGTTTTGAAGGCTGAGCTTATTTAGCTGTCTCATCAAGTCTATAAGAACTATTTTTCATCTTCACAAACATATATCTACTTATTCTAAAGTATAATGACAAATTGTTTTATTGTTACTTCAAGTTTAAAACATGCTTCATTTCTCCTGAAGGTATTGATGCACCTATGCATCACTGACTTGATGATAACATCTGCTTTATTTTATATCTACAGGAAACCTTTCATACTTTTGTCGTTTCGTCTCTGACTCAAGGACATCCATGTAGTATACTCTGAAGATCGTGAAACTGATTTCTGCGTGTTAAAGTGTATCAAAACCGAGATCACTGATCCTGAAGAAGCTATTTCATGTCCTATTGGAAGTAGAAGTTGCTCTCGTGCAATCTTTGTCCTTCCTTCACCATCATAAACTAATGTTGCTTTTGTTGCTGACAGTGAGGTTGACAAAGATATTTCTCTCAAGGATTTAAGAGATATAAAGCTAAGATCCCGAGGACTGAAAAGCTTGTATCTGAAGGACCTGACACCGTGAATCAGAATCAAAGTATGAGTCTTGAGAATGAAAAACCAGATGAGGAAGTTGATCTGGATGAGCCCATTATTGCCTTGAAACAGAAGAGACAAAAAAGATCCCTTCGTAAAGCAAAAAAAGAAGATACGTGCACCAGCTTCTCCACATTCGGCAATTGTAGAAGATATAATGTCAAAGAGGGACAGAACCAACAAATAATGTGACAATTAAGCCAAAATAAGTATACATGATTTTCGTACAATTCACTGTGGAATCTAACAAACTTCTGGGTTCTATTCCTTTCGCTACCAACTTAGTCTGACAGTAGTTGATACAATGATAATCATAGTTTGCCATTTTTGGCTATTCCTTATTTGCTACTTCGGAGGAACCTGAATACAAGCTCATTGATGGTGTTTGCAAAATTGTCGTTACTGGATGTAGTTCTGATCTCTACTATTACAATTCTGTAATTTGTGAACTCATAATACGTCAAGACACTATATGATTTTTTATTTGTGTGCATTGCTGTCTTATATCGATTTTATATTTCAAAATTAATAATATATATTGTAGCAGAAAATAGGAAAAGGGACAAATAGAACTAGCTTTATGGTGATTCCTAAATTGTCAGGAAACATTTAAGTCGCACACACAATTTTTCTTACTCCCTCTGATATATAATAAGTGTCGGTCATTTAGTATTGTTTTAGTACAAGGTTTGTGCTGAATCTCCGACTCTTATTTTGGGTTGGATGGAGTACTAAATTTTGTGACAGTGAGTGAAACATTTGGTCGTAAAATCAAAATATTCAATTTCAACCTAACCCAAAATTTACCTTTGGATGGAGTATCAGATATAAGAAAATAACGATTGAGAAAAAGGCCAAACTGGGGCTAGAAAATTTTGACTTGATCGATTTTGGGAAAAGTTTGGATCATGTCACGTTATTCATTCAAAAGTTAATTTTTATCCTGTTGCAATGCACGAGCATTTGTGCTAGTATAATAAATAGATGGGATTTTCCCATCACGTGGTCAAGGCAAGGATCGAAGGGTTACAGGAAGGATTTAGTAATACAGCCTAGGCTTAAGGATAGAAAAGAAATTATTTTCTCTTTTAGAATAATATCTAGAAAATACCATAAAGCGCAAAATAAACTAAAAAATTTCAATCCAACTCCAAAGACAAATTAAAAAAATGTTTGTGTTGGTATTAATTCATATTAAAGCCATTTGCATATGAAACTTTAGTCAAACTTCCATTAATTAAATGAAATTTTCTAATCCTCATTTTGGATTGAAGTTATTGAAAACACCAAAAATTAGTCTATTACACTTTGCATCTCTTATTGTTTTACTTGTCAAAATTTCTAACCAACACCTGTAGCTCCGCCGTGGGTTTAACAACCTTTTATTTATTGAAAGGTACTACGGTAGATCTCCTGCACTCGGGAGACACCGGTGACCGAAAAATGTCCATCATGCACATGTTTGTTTTAAAGACACGCTGACATGTGGGACCCAACAGGGAGAGTAAACGACTAATACATCGAGCAACATTACCAAGTTCTAAACAGGGAGGCGCGAGTGGAATAAGAAATTCCATCATGCACACTTTTCTTCTAATGAGAGGCTGACATCTAGGACTCAACTGCCTGAGTAAATGACTGATATATCGAGAAAACTTTATCAAATTCTAAACGGGGACGCGTGATCGGAAAAATAAATTCCATCATACACACGTTTTGTTTACAGACAGGCTGACATCTGGGACCAGCATCCTGACTAAACAATTGATGCATCGAGCAATGTTATCGAGTTCAAACCAGGGAAACGTGATCAAAAAAAGAAATTACATCATACACACATTTCATTTATAGAGAGGCTGACATCTAGGACCAGCAGTCTGACTAAACGGTTGATGCATCGAGCAACGTTATGAACTTCAAAACCGGAAGGCACGATCCGAAAAATAAATTACGTCATACACATGTTTCGTTTATGGAGAGGCTGATATTTGGGACCCAGCAACCTAACTACATCGTTGTTGCATCGAGCAACGTTATAAAGTCCAAAACAAGGAGGCACGAGCTTCATGCACACATTTCTTATGATAAGAGGCTAACATTTGGGACCTAGCAGTCCGACTAAACGGCTGATGCATCGAGAAACTTTATCAAGTTCAAAAAGGGAGGCGCGATTGAAAAAATTGGTCCACTAGAGACACTGACATCGTGGCCCCACGGGCTTCAAAATACTTCGGTGACATCAGCCAAAGTCAAAATCACGCGAGCAACCAAAAATCTAACATCTACCATAGCCTGACTGAGCTTCTGCCATGTTTCTAATGATTCTATGGCACTAGTGAGCTGCGAAAACAAAAAAAATCTATCTATCATGGGAAAAATAATGAAATCATGGTATAAGGTGCACCTTCTACCACCCTTGGCGGACCACACCGATGTGGATTGCGACTTTTCTTGTAGTGCCTCAATGACTGCTTTTCCATTGAGATCCTTTGGGTTCATCTCCCACTAGCATCTAGTGGAGGTATTAGTGGTGATCTTTGCCAGCATCGGTCTGAGATATGGCCTGAAGGCTTTAATAGGAAGATACACTAACCCTAGGGACACCAGCACCTTGATTGTAACATCTCAAAAATATTAAAAGGAGAAAATCAATTTCCAATCATCCAAAATTAGGGTTAACAAAAACTTTTACTATTAAACACTATATGAATGCATGTGTGTTTGTTAATGATGTATGAATGCTTGTTATGCCATGTTTGATTGTTATATATGATGAGGATTAGTTTAAAGATCAAAACAATATCATCGGGGTCAAATCCAAACCAAATCAAATCAAACTATGAAGCATATGACCTAATAATCATTTTTGACAATGTTAACACCTATGCCACTTTGGGCATCTCTATTAAATGATTTCAAACATAAACAATTCCATTTCTTTTCTCACCTTGCTAGACCAAGTGACAATAAACACAAGTGAACTTTCAAAACTCACCAGAACATATTCAAATCCATTTGAGGGAATTTTCAAAATTGAATCAAGTGTATGCATCAAGATAGCCATTTTTCAAAAACCACTCAAACTTTCTCCACTTGACCAATCCTTGTAACCAGAGACACTCAAGCATATGACCAACACACCAACCAAAAAGAATTTGAAAATTCAAATGCTTATTTCATGCGGCCATTTGATTGAGCACTTAGCAGGCACAGTATAGATATACCAACTATACACTATTTTGATCAATGTTGTGATCATCCTTGTATTCGACCCAGCCTCCACTACTCGCCCACGATCACCCCAGTACTAGCCCGTGCAATTGAGCCTCTCTCAATAGACCAAATGACCAGTGCAAAGTGGTACCCGACCATGCCATGCCGGCCGGACATGAACATGACGCCACAAGACTCGCCGCCCTTGTCCACGACCACAGGGGATAGGCGTGACCTCACCGCACTCGCCAGTGTATGCCTCGGCCAACGACAGCCAGTGGAGATGCTAGCACCGCCGCGCCCATTTATCTTTCTGCCATGCCGAGCGCACACCAGAGCGTCGAGCTGTCCCGCGCAACCACGTCGCGCCTCGCTCTCCGCTTGCATAAATGCAATCGCCATGACACTAGCGACCTCCCAGACACGCCTATTTGACGCCACGCGACCCGTGACCACCGTATGCCGTGATGAACACATGTGGTACCCAAGCAGAGCATGGACCTCCCCGTCCAATTAAGACTGCGCCTCGACGTGCCACTATGCGCATGACGATCGCTGAAGAGCACCGCGTCAACCTACACCCTCTTCCATGCCTATAGCCCCCTGTATCGATGTCGCCGATGAGCCTGAGCCATGCCCCAATGATCCCCTCGCCGGGGTATAAATAGACCCCATCCCGTGCCTCAAAACGCACACCATTCGACTCACCTCTCCCCCAGCTATCCCTCTGACCCATCATCGGAGCAAGGCGAGCAGTGCAGTGCCGGAATTTCGCCGGAGCTCGCCGCTGCTGTGGTGGAACAGAGCCATTGCTAGGAGCCGCCCCAGGAGCTGTCGCGACCACCAATCAAACCGCCGTGGTCGACCAGTTCGTTCGCCCCTATCGTTGGACCTAGCTGGACCCTGGTAAGCCCCCGACGACCCCCACAGTAGAGCTAGGATTGAAATCCCCCATGCGCCGTGCGACGGAGACGATGACATTGAGTCATTGATCGCGCTCTAATCGTGTGGCCCAGATTAGCGCATACTGCTTCGCGTTAGAACAGCTGCTGACATGTGGGACCAGCACTAGTGTAGCCCGCTGCGTGCGTGTCGTGCAGTTGGGCCGGCCCAATATCGTTCACTGAACCAAATTGCATGATTCCAATTTTGTTAGAAAGGTAATGAAATTAACCACTCCCGTTGGATTCAAACCCTTTGAATTTATAGATCTCCCACCACAAAAATGACAAGGCAGAGACTTTTTCAACTTCAAACATTTTTCTAAAATTAACCATAAATGCTTTTGAGTTGATTCCAATACTCAAAAATCACATTTGCCATGCTCTATCTGAATATGTAAAAATATTTAGTTTTACATGCAGTAGTCTTGGGCTAGTATTAAAAGAATGGCTATATAGTCATTTCTAGTCATTTTAATCATATTAAATAGCAATATTAATTTTAAATATATGCCATCTACTTTAAATCACATTCCCATGTATTAGAATATATGGTGATGACATGTGTCAACATGATCCCCTATTTTGTAATTGGAGAATATTAAATCTTAAGTATTTTTCAATGAGTAGAAATTGCATTCCCAAAATATGATAAATAAGACTAGGTCACTAATTCATGTGATGATTGAGATGATGCCAGATCATCTAGTGTGAACCCTTGTGTGCTAAATAGAAGTAGCTAAGTATTGTTTGGTGATTGTGTACCTCGTATTTATTTATAGACGCTAGTACCAACCCGGGCTACGAGGATGAAGAGTTCTACGAAGAAGAAGAGAACTTCAACAACTTTACCAACCAAGGAAAGCCTCACTATGCAAGATTAACTATGCAAGCTAACCTATGCAGGATACACTATCCATACTATTGTGATGCAACCTTGATTATACTAATCCCAAGTTTTACCTACAAGCTTTATACTTTTACCCTTTTCCAAAGTTTCTTAAATAGTCAATTATTGGTGATTAGTGGAAAAATAGGATAGATGCCTTCAAGAGCATAGAACTAATCTTGGGTGGTTACACTTGATTATTACCCCTCAATAGTGACACCCTCATTGATAGTTGCTAGTGCGAAACTAATATTGATCACTTTAGATAGGAACACTTGGAGAAAATGATTATGAAAAACTTAGAATAATGAGTCATTCTATTCCAATGTTTTGACATGTGTTATGAAACACAATGATTTGAAGATGATACTGAATGAGGCATGTGCCTTGACTTTGATAAAACTGATGGTTGGGTTAGGATGTGATACCATTCCAACTTTACCGTACAACCAGAATACCTAAGTTGGATAGGGCTTAACTGGAAGTTTATATGTATTAGTATGGGTTCCCTCGCGGAAAGAGGATAAGCTGAGGCTACCTCGTGACTATGAATGTCCATCTATGCAGTTCCCTGGATGGCAGATGGCCATGGCTGGGAGGCCAAGCTCATAGGGGAGGTGCCTATACTAGGGTGTGTAATTGAAAGGTTAGGATTGATTATCTGCATACCAAGAATGATGATTCAGGGCTATCCCTGACGGATGTATCGAATTTTGTGGTGAAAGTGTGCCACCTCTATAGAGTGTCAAACTATTCGAATAGCCGCGTCCGCGGTCATGGACAGTTGGATGTCCATACTATTCTGTTGTCAGATGTTTTCAAAATGACTTGTGACTTGAAATATGACTTTGACTTGACCATAACAGGGTTGTGGAAATGAAAACTAGGTTCCCACATGAGTAATCTAGAGAATTAAAATAGGTATTTACTACTAAGTACTTCTGAAATAAAATTAGCTTATTGCAAACAAGCCTAGAGCTTAGGATTCCTACTAGAATTGTCTTACTTACATTAGTGATAGTTTGCGAGTACTTTAAGAGTACTCATGGCTTTGTCCCTGGCTATTCCCATGGCCAGACTATGAAGAGGACTATCCGGAGGATGGACTACGGGATGTCTATGATAACTAGGATTATGTCTCATCGTCAGCATTGCCTATGACAATGAAGATGGAGCCTCTACTATGTTTATTTCCGCTGATTTGATGTGTATTAAGACTTGATCACGAGATCAACTATTTGTAAGACTATTATGGTTTGTAATGGATGATGTACTGTGCTACCAATTCTGTTATGTCTCGCAAAAATGGTATTCCAAGGATTGCGATGTATTTCATAACAGGCATCTGGACTTAAAAATCTGGGTGTTCACAAGTTGGCATCAGAGCCATCCTGAACATAGGAGACCCTAGTTAGAATGGACGTCTGAAAAACTTAGTTTCAAAAAAAAGGAAGTGATTATTTATGAAAACCTATTCTCACTCTTATCCTTAAGATTCTTTCAAAAAAATAGTTCACCTGTTGAAAGAACATGTGTGCCCCATGTGTGGTTTTGATAATTAATGACGATCTTTATGGACTTATGTTTGCATTGAGTTTTACTTGTAGGATTTGTCCATAGGCAATGCTTGAACCATATGTTGGCTTCAAGGTTGGAATAAGAAGAAAGTGAAGAAGATCAAGTGTTCATAAAGGTTTCAAGGAATAATCCAGAGATTGGTCAAGTAGAAGTTGAGCCTATGGCAAGTGTGTCTTGAATAATAAGATGATCTCAAGTGTAGCTTGCCATCCTTATGTTGATCATGGATATGTTAAGATATGCCTAAAAGATAGGCACTTCCATAGTGGAGTATGGGGAGCAAATTCCAAGTCTTCACCAAGTTAGCGCAATCAAGAAAGGTGTTCCATCTTGAGGTGTAGAAGATCGTGATCATCAACATCAAGTGGAATATACACAAGGAAATTGTTTGATCTTGATATGGTTTCTTTCTTACCAGTCTCGTGGTGTTAGTTGGGGAGACCGGTTTATAGGATAGATAACCGTACTATCAAGAGGGGCTCTCGAGTGAGTAACTTGATCATATCCCTCGGTGAGAGCTCAAACCTTTGCATACTTGGTATCATCTTTCTTGGTTCTTATTTGGGTCTTACTCATGTGAGTATTTAGAGCTTGTGTTAATCTCCATGACAATCTCAAGTTCATCGAAAATGAATTTCATATGCATTCTCTATTGCGTTTTCGATGTTGGGGGTTTTATCGGTTCGTCTTTTTGGGAGAGGTCAAACCTTTCGTCATTTGGTTCTATCCTACCTTGATGTACTATGATGTTTCTCTAGATTACCTTGTAGATCTCATTGTCCTCTTTAAAACGATCCCAAGATCATCAAAAATGGAGTCCGGATGCAAAAGTTATGATTGTTTCAATTTTGTTGTTTCTGCCAGTTTTCAGGGGGGCGGATTATCCGGCCCAATTTTCGGAAAACGGCTAAGGACTTTGAGGTGTGGCTCTTTGTAACAGGGGCGGATTATCCGGGCCTCCAGGAGGCGGATTATCCGGCCCAAATATCCGCCCCCTATACAGAGGGTCGCGCCGCGAAGTTCTTAGCCATATTTTGGCCCGGGGAACCTGAAATATCCGGGGGAGGGGCGGATTATCCAGCCTGGGAGGTCCCAAACGGTCACATTTTGTTGGGGGGGTATAAATAGACCCCTTCTTCCTCCTTAGGCTGGTTTCTTGCATTCTCTCTCTCCTCCATTGTTTTTACCTTCAAGAGCTTGCAAATACTCTCAATCCCTCCTATATTTCTTGAATATTTGGGGGGATTTGAAAGGGGGATCTAGATTTATAAATCTACCAATCCATCTCTCCTCTATGTGAGGGGAACATATTGGGATCTAGATCTTAGGGTTTCTTTTGTGGATTTCCTCTTGTGTTATTTCTCTCTTATTCTCCCACTAGCTTTTGTAGCTTTGGTAGAATTTGGGAAAGAAGGACTTGAGCACTTCTTGGGTTCTTGCCATTGCATTTGGTGCATCGGTTTGAGTTCTCGGCGAGGATTCGATTGGGTGAAAGGTGAGAAGCTTTTTACTCTTGGGTTCTTGGAACCCTAGACGGTTTAGTTATTTTGCAGGTTTGTGGTTTACTCGGGGCCTCCAATTAAGTTGTGGAGATTCCCCCGAGCTTGTTTGTTGGGAGCCTCTAATTGAGTTTGGAGAAGTGCCCCAATCTTTGTGAGGGGCTACGTACTGCCATCGACAAGTGCACCGATAGTGAAGAAGTGAACCAGGCCTCTTGTGGCGAGTTTCACGGGAGAATACGGTGAGGACTTTTGTGGCGTGGTGGTCTTAGTACCGCCCACTCCTCCAACGAGACGTACTCTCTTTATAGGAGGAACTCGGTAATAAATCATCATCTCCACGTGCCTCGGTTATCTCTATACCCGACCTATTTACTTATGCACTTTACTTTGTGATAGCCTTCGTGCTTGAAGTCTTATATCTAGCTATCACATAGTTGCTTGTTTTGCTTAGCATAAGTTGTTGGCGCACATAGGTGAACCGTAGTTTATATAGGTTTTGTGCTTAACAAAGTAAACGCTAGTTTTATTCCGCCTTTGTTAAGCCCTTCTCGTAAACGTTTTTAACCGCCTATTCACCCTCCCTCTAGGCGGCATCTGTATCCTTTTCAATTGGTATCAGAGCCTAGTCTCTCTTTTTGGGCTTCACCGCCTTGAGAGTAAAGATGTCGGCTAGGGGATTAGTGCATGATGACATTTTCATATTCGATGGCACATGTTATGAGATTTGTAAAATTCATATGCTTAACCATTTTTGGGCCATGGACCAAAATTTGGAGCGAATTGTAGATATAGGTTTTTCTCCTCCAATGGATTTCCTAAATCTATCTTGTGAGGATGAGAAAAACTTAAATCTCGATGATCAAGCTTCTAATGTTCTTGTTAATGCTTTGAGCCATGTAGTTACTTCATCTATCATACCTTTTTGGAGTGCTCATGAGTTATGGACAAAACTTCAAGATAAATATGATGTGTCCAATATTATTGAGAATGATGGTACTGCTTTCACTTCTGTCCGTGGTGAGTTCTCATCTTCATCCACTTCACCAAAGTGTGGCAAGACACAAGGTAATGATATGGTGAGTGGTGATGAAAATTGCAAGTGGATAGTAAGCTTATTTTTGATGATTCTTCATCCCTATCTCATTGCAATGCTTCATCTTTGGACATAAACACTTCTAGCACTATAAATATTTTACATGCTTGTGTTGATGGTCCTTGCATATCATGTACAAATTGCCTCAATAGACCTCATGATGATATGCTTGCTATGCCTTGTTGCCATGATAAAAATTCTTGTATTTCCTCTAGTTGTTGTGTGTCTAACAATGTAGAGGAGACCGAAGATTCTATGGGCCAAGGCAAGATCTTGAATGGAGCTTCAAGTAATTCTTCATTATCATCATCTCACGGTTCCCATCTATGCCTTATGGCTAGGACTTCAAAGGTATCTCCTACTTTGGAACCCAATACCTCTTGTGATGATGAGGATGAGTATAATGAGGAAGAAGAGATTGATGTTGATTTGTTACATGAAAAGGGTGAGATTATTTATCATGCTCTTGTTAAGAATAAGATTGCTTCCTCTAACTTCGTTGAAATCTTGGGTTTTGCTATTGAGAGCAAAGAACGTATTGATAAGTTAGAAGCTCATGTTGAGTAGCATGAGAACACCATTGACAAAATGAGTAGCCTTAAGTGTGAGTGTGCTAATGATATTTCAAAACTAAATGTAGCCCTTGAAGAAGCACAAGCAACAAAACAATCTCTTAAGGAGACATTTACTCTAGAAGTGTCTAAAGTAAAGGAAACCCGTGATAAAGCTCTTGAGGTAGCAATTGATCTCAAAAGGAAATATAATGAGCTTGCTAAATTATCTTCTTCTATTGCTAATTATAATGGTGCTTGTGCTACTAACTCTATTTCTTGTGAAGCATCTATTTTGAAGGATAATGTTGAGCTAAAGGCTCAACTTGCTTTGCTAACTAGCAATTATGGGATATTGGAAGAAATTCATGTTATGCTATCAATCTCTCATGGAGATCTTCTAGCCTCCCATGATAGGATAAAGTTAGCTCATGAGGCTATTATGTCGAAGGTAACATCTAGTGAAACTCATGTGGACATTAGCACTATATCCACTACAAATGTCATACTTCCATGTTCTAGTCCTAGTAATTCATGATCTCATATTATTGCTACATCTTATAATGAATTGCCTTCCATGCCTTGTTGCTCTAACAATGAAGTTTCTACTTCCTCTAGTATTTGTGTTGATACTAACCATGTAGAGGAAATCAAAGAGCTCAAGGCCCAAGTATCATCTTTGAAGAGGGACTTGAAAAGGGGTCATGAAGGGAAGGCCACACTCAACAAGATCTTGAGTGCGTAAAAATTCCCAAATGACAAGAGTGGGCTTGGATTCAAATCCAATGTCAAGAACAAGTCCACTAACAAGAATAAGTTCAAGAGAAACAAGAAGAAGGGTCAAGAACAAGTCAAGAATTCATCCAAGATTGTTTGCTTCAAGTGCAAAATTGAATGGCACCATGTTAGATCTTGCCCTTTGAAGAAGAAGCCTCTTGGTGAGAGGAAACAAGGGAACCGGTCTAAAGTTAAAGTTCACGGTTTACCTCAAGTTGAAGAAATACCACTTACCAAGAAGAATCAAGCTAATACTCCCGTGGTGGAGAAATCAAGTGAGAAGAAAGGTAGCGAAGAACTTGCTACATATGTCGTGAGAAGGGTCACCTCTCTTCTTCATGCACTATTGGTAACTCCTCATCCAACCCTACCATAATTGATGATGTGTATTCCCTTCATAAGGATAAGGTTGGAAATGTGTTTGCAAAATATGTTGGTGCCCAATGTGGTGTCAAGAAAAGAACCATTTGGGTTGCTAAGCCTATTGTGACTAACTTCTTAGGACCCAACTTGGTTGGGGACCAACAAGCTAAAACTTGATGAATAGGTGTTGTTGGAGGGCATTGGAGACCTAGCTACATCATGAAGAATTAAGGGAACTTCATCAATTATATTATCTCAAGCCAAGTCATTTGTTTTATCATATCTCTATCATATATCCAATGTTCCTCCTTGCGGTAACATGTTATTAACTCATTCACATTGAAAGTTACTCGCCCCTTGTGCATGTGTTGGTTTTGTACCTTGCATCTATTTGTATATGTTGTGCATGACCACTTACTTATCTTGAGTTATCAAGTTTATTTGTGTATGTTGGCTAGCACATCATGTACTTGATTTGCTGTGTTGAGCCTTTATTGAATCTATTTTTATACTATTTGGCTCTTGCGAGAAATTAATGGACTATCCCATTTTGGGAGAGTGGTGTGCTTTGGGCATTCCACAATCCTAAAACTGCATGTACATGATGAATGCCACTTAGTATTTATATTTCAAGATTATCTAGTTTCTATGTGGTATGCCATACTCATGAGAAATTCAAATTCTATAATGGCCATTAATATTCTCTAGTTGTATCTTTTTGCCTCTTATGGATATTGATTTGACTTGAAATTGTTTAGTGCTCTATTTGATGTAGGAAGATATGCTGATACATGTGTGTGCATTTTGTATTCAAATGTAAAATCTTAAATAATGCACTAATCATGGGGGAGTTCTCCTATATTATTTAGAACACTCGTTTTATGCTTCTTCATAACATGTTTTGACCCATCTCGTGTTTTATGTCTTTGGAAGATAAACCTTTTTGTTTTGGTACTTTGTGCCATCATGAAAATTGTGGAGAGTTTTCTTTGGTTATTCGAACCTCATTATTTTGGGGAATTGTATTTGTCTCATTCCTTGTTAATTATTTTGACCTTTTAGAATGAGATAAATCCTTGAGCATTTGTGTTTTTGTCTATCTCTTTCTCTTTGGCTTTTGCCTAGTTCATTTGTTGAACTTGTCGTCGTTCATGTGTTGATTTGGTCTTTGATCTAATTTGGACAACCATTAGTATTGTCACACTTTGGTGTGCCTTCTTGGTTTACTTGGTATTTTGTTCAAATTATATCTTGTTTGTTTCTTGAAAATCTTGCGCATGCATATGTACTAAGTATATATTATGGCATTCTTGTTTTCCTTGATCCAATATGTAGGGGAAACTCCACCAAATCCTAATTGGTTAAGATGTGCATGAAATTCATTTTCATATCAATATACACATATTTATGTGGAGTCTCTCCTATGTATTGTAGTTGTCTAACTACTTTGGACACAATAAGTTTGGGGACCATATTGTACTTGAATTTTGTTTTAGGTACATTGGAGATGCATTGGATGCTTGTCTCTTTCATAAGGAAGAAGTGATGACTCAATTAAAATTAGAGACAAGCTAGGATGGTCAGCAAACTCCTATCTACTTCATCACACCAATGATATCTCGGTAACAAGTATCTCTTACCCATGCATACATATCTTCTTCCAACCTATGGTAGGTTGCATTTTGGCATGATTTTTTTTGTATTTGCAGTTGTTGTGGTTCTTTCTTTGGCCTTAAAGAACACTCTCTATTTCATATGTGAGTAAGTTGAGATGAGTGCATATAATTGGGACTATACAAAATCATGCTCATGATTCACCAATCCCAAATATGTCAATCTAGCAATTATATTGCCTATTGTTTCCTCAAAGTACTCTCATGTGCAATATTGATGAATTTGCAAAGTTGATTCTTTCTTTGTGATACTTGATTCCTCTCTCAATACATTCCAACTATCTCTACTTCCCTTAGTGATAGTTATGATGTATTTGATATGTTTGTGGTTGAAGTTCATGAATATACAATAAGATAAAATTGAGCCTTTTGGCCATGCTATCAAGCAAAGATCTTAGTGGTGTATTGTCATGACTTCGTTTTGGATATCTTGCTCTATTTATTTTAGTATCTATTTTGTGTGTACATGTTTCTTTGTGGATCAATATCTTTATGAGATTGTCTACTTAGAAACTTATACACATGAGATATGTTACTTCTCTATTTTTGATATTTTCTTTGTTTCGTGTGTGTTGTATGGTCATACTAAGCAATATCATTCATTGAAGACTATGTTGATGCTCAATGATCATCCTTGCATTAGTCTTATACTATGCTTTGTCATGCCTCTCACACATACTCGTGGTTGAGCCTGCTATTATGTTGTCTCTTACTCGTTTCTCAACCATTTGTTTATTGCAACTTTTATGCCTTGGTATATGCTCTTTTGTACATATTTGGGTTTTAAATAATATCGAGGGAGTGAGGATGCCATGTTTGTCCATATTGTATTCAAATGCAAAAAAAAATTGCACAAACCTTGGGGAGCCTCCTCGTATTATATAAAACACTCTCTTTTCAATCTTATCATAATATCTATTTTTCATTTGGTATGTTCTTTTTGTCAAGTGGTTCTTTGGATCTTTTGATTGTTTGCTTCATTTGTTGATGCTTCTTCACCTTGTTAAAAAATATTTGCAATCTTTTGATCCTCAATATTGTTTAACCTCCTCCTAAGTATTCGTTATTGGATACATGCATTTTATTCCACTCACACTATGATAAATGTACACATTTTGGAGGAATTATCACTCTATTGGCCGTCTAGAGCTTTTCACCCATTTTGGCAATCGATGCCAATAGGGTAGAAGTTTTGGAGGGTTTATGGGAAGTTTGTTTCACGCTTTGAGTTTGTTCTTAACTATTTGCCTCTCATGCTCTTGTATCTATGTTGTTGCTTTGCATGTTGAATATATGAATTTTCCTCTCATGCTCTTGCATCTTTGTTGTTGCTTTGCATGTTTAATATATAGATGTAAACCCTCTCAAAGGAATTGTCATCAATTACCAAAATGGGGGAGATTGAAAGAACATGTGTGCCCCACGTGTGGTTTTGGTAATTAGTGACAATCTTTATGGACTTATGTTTGCATTGAGTTTTAATTGTAGGCTTTGTCCATAGGTAATGCTTGAACCATATGTTAGCTTCAAGGTTGGAATAAGAAGAAAGTGAAGAAGATCAAGTGTTGATAAAGGTTTCAAGGAATGATCCGGAGATTGGTCAAGTAGAAGTTGAGCCTATGGCAAGTGTGTCTTGAATAATAAGATGATCTCAACTGTAGCTTGCCATCCTTATTGTGATCATGGATATGTGAAGATATGCCTAAAAGATAGGCACTTCCATAGTGGAGTATGGGGAGCAAATTCCAAGTCTTCACCAAGCTAGCGCAATCAAGAAAGGTGTTCCATCTTGAGGTGTAGAAGATCATCATCATCCACATCAAGTGGAATATACACAAGGCAATTGTTTGATCTTAATATGGTTTCTCTCTTACCAGTCTCGTGGTGACATGGGTATACCCTATAGATATTCGAGCTTGGTATATACGGTCTAAATACGTATAGTCCCACGGTGTCGCCAAGGCCCAAACGAAGGACTCGAGTAACCTACAGACTCTCGATTGCTTGAAGAACAAGAAGAAATTAAAGATAGAAAGTTTGAAGGGGAAAAACCCTAACTTGTAACCGACTCGACCTGCTACCCGAGACCTAGCCTATCTCTATATAAAGGCTAGGAGGGGGCAGCGAGAAGGACACACGCAACCCTAGTTTCCACCACCCTTGCCAGATTGCATCTACGCACCCTTGTAACTTTCGATTCCTTCGATAATTCCACGAGCAGACAAGCAGGAGTAGAGACCTCTACGAGGCTTGAACCTGAGTAAATCTTTGTCCCCTGTGTGCTTGTTTGCTAGCCGATAGATGTCTCCAGCGCTCCCTCCTTCTCCAAAACCCAAGTCCATAACAATGGGCATTGATGAGTTAAACCCTCGCCAAGTGGCGCCGTCTGTGGGAATTGGGAGTGCTGATGTTGCGGCTTCTTAGGCCCCATCAACTACGATCTACAACTCCGCAACAGCGGAGATTCGCCAGCTCTTCGGCGCATTTGACTTCACCGTCCACACGTCGGCCACCCACCCGGCCTTCGAGTCCGTGGGCGACGGAATCAGCCTGGCAATTGGGAGCTTCCGCTTCCAAGTTGGTCAGATGGGCATGCTTCGCATGCCTGATCAGTCGACAGCACCGGCGATTTCCCCGGCATCATGGTTCCCTCCATCGATCGGCACCCTCAGCGAGCTCAACGCCCCGGTGGCAGTCGAAAACACGATCAGCGACAGCAGTCGCGATTCCGATCTGAGCGATCTGGCCACTAAAGATGGAACCTACGGTTCCGGATCTGAGAGTTGTGGAAGCAACAGCTTCCCCAATTGCTTCATGTGCGCCGTCATCAATGCAGGCGACACCTGTGCCAATCGCGACAACGGTGGCAACCCTGGTAACGGCACCGATCCACCCAATGCCGGCAACGGTGGCAATGGCGGCAACGACGGTAATGGTGGCAATCGCGCCCCCGTCAACAATGGAGGAGCAGTCGAACCTCCCAGTATAATCAATGAGCAAACCGGTGAACGCATCATAATCAGGCTCAACGAGCAAGAGTGGGATCGCTGTCGCGAGGCCTTACGAAGGACACCTCTACCCTTCGGGTCCCCGCAAGAACTGCTGATGGGCTATCACTGGCTCCTGAAGGAGGAATTCAAGCGCCAACTACAAATAATCTCGCAACTTGAAGCGCGTAAAAAGGCAGCGGACGAATCGAGCCTTCATCGCGCTGGCTCTCCTCCTACGAAGGATCCTCCTCAAGGGGTAACGAGTACCTCGCTAAGAAGAGGCAGTTGCGGATGGCTCATCTCACCGAGCAAGAACGCATAGAGGCCGTGAAAATCCTTGACTTCGGCTCTATGACAGTCGACACGCGAGGCAACGTGGTCCCCAGGACACCACAGGCTGCGGTGACAGCAGCCACCATGTACCTCCTCAACAACCAGCCGCCAGCTGGAGATCCCCGAACTGTCATGCACCGATCTACGATCACGGGTTTGGGATTAATCGAGGCCTCCCTCGACAAGGAGCCAATACCAGACCCAAAAAAAGGTAAAGCGCTAGCAAAGCGCCACTCCTCGCCCTCATCCAGCGATGACAGTCATGACCTGTTTCGGCGCCGCCGCTCATGGCGACACGACCGTGACTACGATGCGCGTGACAACCTCACGCAGCACAAGATCGACAACTCAAGGGCACGATGTGCTCGGTCGACTGACACAAAAGAAGAAGATGGGGAGCTCTACGGCGCCAGATGCTTCAGCAGATCAATTAGGCAGAAGCGAATGCCTAAAGGGTTTAAACTCCCATCGGAGAACCCGAAATTTGACGGTCTACAGGACCCCAAGATCTGGCTGGAGGACCACATCTCCTCCGTCTGACTCCATGGAGGCAGTCGAAGCATTGCCATGCAATGCTTTAAGCTACAGCTGCAGGGCGGCGCCCGAGCGTGGCTCAATAACCTCCCACGCGGATCCATTCGCAGTTGGGATGAGCTGGTCTACAGCTTCATGCGCAACTTTAAGGACACGTACAAGCGTCCCGCATCAATCGAAGAACTGAGATGCTGCCAGCAAAGATCTCGTGAATCGCTGCGCTCCTACATCCAAAGGTGGTCCATCATCAAGAACTCCGCGGCGAACATCTCGGAAGACCGCGCGATTGATGCATTCAATGGTGGTGTCCGCCGACTAGAACTCAGGGAGGAGCTGGGCCACTCAAAGCCCCAGACCATCGACCACCTGATGGAGATCGCGAATCGGTGGGCCGATGGAGAAGATTCGGTGAAGAATCGCGCTCACTCCGATGAGGAGGAAGAACTCGAACGCAGACGCGGCCGCCGAGGCAAGCGTCGCATGCGCATCTACGATGACCGCGACGACGTCAACATGGTCGCGGCCGGCTACGCCGATAGAAGCGACGATAACCGGAACAACGGATACCATAGCAGCGGATACCGCGACTCCGAAGAAAACCACGCAAGTATGGCAACGCCGCACTCGCGATGAGGCACCCGTGACCTCCATCGAGGACAAACTATCCGGGCCATGCACAGTACACTTCTACATCGACAAGCATGATGGCAAGAGAAAGTCCAGCCACCTCCTTAAGGACTGCCGCGAGTTCCTTAAGCTACACGAGGGATTGGTTCAGATGAACCGCAATGCAGTCGAAAGAGGCTACGGAGCCGCTCCAGGCGCCGTGGCACATGGCGCATCGCCACCACCACCTGGGCCACCCCCGAACGGAGCCGCATCGGACCAGCACCACGGAGGCGAACCGTACCCACGGGCCATGGGCACCATGATGATCCAAAATGGACGCCCCTCCAACAGGGTGCAGAAGGCCATCACTCGCCAAGTCAACTTGGCCACGCACTCGCCACCATCCACCACTGAGTACCTCAGTGGAAGCGAGTCATGCATCACCTTTGACAAGAGCGACCACCCGCCTCAGATACCCCGTCCAGGTCATTGCCCCCTCGTACTCGAGGCACAAATTGGAGGCTTAGACATGAGTCACGTCTTCATGGATGGCGGAAGCGGCATCAACCTAATATTCGCTAGTACCTTGCGAGCAATGATAATCCCTCTAACCTGCCTGGAGGCATTGGACACAATGTTCCACGGCATCGTCCCAGGGAAAGGCGTATACCCCCTGGGCAAAATCAACCTCGACGTCATCTTCGGCACGCCGAAGAACTTTCAGCGCGAGCGCATCGATATTGAGGTCGTCGACTGGCCCTCGCAATACCACTGCATCCTCGGGCGCGTCACGTTTGCTAGGTTCATGGCAGTGCCCCACTACGCCTACCTCCAGATGAAAATGCCAGGTCCCAATGGCGTCATCACGATCAACGGGAGCTTTGAATGATCTGACAGTTGCGACAGGGAATTCAACAGAATCTCCCAGTCCTTCGGCATGCAGGAGGAGCTCGCGAGATTGAAGGAGACGACTGACAATATCCTACCTCTCCTGAGCAGGCCAAGCTCACCTGACCTCTCCTGAGACTCATCTGTGCATACAAAGAAGGTGCAGGTCCATCCATCGGATCCCACCAAGACGGCCCTCGTCGCCAACAACTTGAGTCCCGCATAGGAACTTGCGCTCGTCGAATTCCTCCGTGAGCATTGGGAAATTTTTGCCTGGTGTCCTGCGGACATGCCAGGAGTTCCCGGGGAATTCGCCGAGCACGCACTCAACGTCAACCCCGACGCAAGGCCAGTCAAGGAAACAATCAGGCGACTGTCTGAGCCACGAGCACAGGCAGTTGGAATGGAGAACAACAGACTCCTCGAGGCCAAGTTCATACGCGAGATCAAGGAAAGTACTTGGCTCGCCAACATGGTGCTGGTACCAAAAAAGGACATGGATATCTTGCGGATGTGCGTGGACTTCACCTCTCTGAACAAGCACTGCCCAAAGGATCACTTCCCGCTGCCACGGATCAATCAGATCATCGACTCCACCGCGGGATGCGAGCGCCTCTACTTCCTCGACACCTACTCAGGCTATAATCAAATTCGAATGAAGGAGAAAGATAAAGAGAAAACAGCATTTACAACGCCCTTTGGTGTGTTCTGCTACAACACAATGCCCTTCGGGCTAAAAAACGCGGTAGCCACCTAACAGCGGTGCATGCAGGCTTGTCTCAAGGAACAACTAGGTCGCAACATCCAAGTCTATGTCGACGACATAGTAATCAAGACCAAGGAGGAAGCCTCTCTAATCGACGATTTGCACGAAACATTCGCCAACCTCGACCTCTACTGGATCAAGCTCAATCCGGACAAAGGCGCCTTCGGCATACCATCTGGGCAGCTACTCGGGTATCTCATCTATGCGAGAGGAATCGAGGCAAACCCGAAGAAGATAAAAGCCATACTGGCCATGGAGAAGCCGAAGAACATAAGAGGCGTCCAGCAACTGGCCGGACGAATCGCGGCCCTTAGTCGATTTATCAGTTGGATGGGTGAAAAGGCACTGCCCTTCTACCAGCTCCTCCGCAAAGCTGAAAAATTCGAGTGGACCAATGAAGCACAAGAAGCATTCGAAGATCTCAAGCGCCTGCTATCCACTTCACCAGTGCTGGTGACTCCACGAGAAAGGGAACCACCGTTGCTGTACATCTCCGCCACCAACCAGGTGGTTAGCACAGTGCTCGTCGTCGAGCGAGTTGAGGAAAACAAGGTCCACAGCGTACAACGCC
The DNA here is from genome assembly GCA_916181665.1 of Avena sativa. Classification (NCBI taxonomy): domain Eukaryota; kingdom Viridiplantae; phylum Streptophyta; class Magnoliopsida; order Poales; family Poaceae; genus Avena; species Avena sativa. The sequence continues at coordinate 192,524,911 of OV702287.1, forward strand.
CAGTATACTACCTCAGCGAGGTCCTCACGCCAACAAAACAGCGGTACCCGCACTACCAGAAGCTGGCGTACGGCGTCTTTATGACCGCCCGGCGACTGTGCCACTACTTCCAGGAACACCCAATCGTGGTAGTCAACGACGCCCCATTGGGACATATCCTCAATAACCCCGACGCCACGGGGCGAGTCGCGCTCTGGGGAATAGAGTTGTCTCCACGAGACATCACATACGAAAAGCGTGACGCAATCAAGTCGCAAGTTCTCCCTGACTTCCTCGTGCACTAGATGGAGAACCAACTCCTGAACAAGCCAGATATGTCCTACCTCTGGACAATGCACTTCGATGGGTCCAAGCGGAAAGACGGAACAGGCGCAGGTGTCATACTGACATCACCTCAAGGGGACAAGCTGAAGTATATCCTGCGAATGCAGTTCACAGCCTCCAACAATGAGGTTGAATACAAGGCCCTGCTGCACGGAATGGGGATGGCAAAAGCCTGCGGCGCCAAGAGGCTCATCATATACGGCGACTCCAAGTTGGTCGTCAACCAAACAATGCATGAGTGCGACGCACTGAACGATAACATGATCGCGTACCACGACCTCTACGACACACTCGAAGGAGACTTTGATGGTTGCGAGCTGCGACACGTAGGTCGCGAAAGCAACGAGGAAGCAGACACACTCGCCAACATAGGCTCTACCTGCGCCCCCATACCGATTGGGGTATTTCTCGAGCGCATATGCGAATGCTCCATCAAGCCAAAGGCCACAGAGAAGAAAACAAGCGTAGCAATGGACTCGGGGGCTACGCCACCCAATGACCCAATGGCACTTGATGACTTGGAGCTGGACACAGGACTCGAGGGACCAATGAGCGTCATGATGATCGAGCAATCCTGGACATAGCCATACATCACGTACCTCCTCAGCAAGAGGCTACCAGACGATCCGACAGATGCACGGCACATCGTGCGGCGATCCAAGGCATTCGCTGTTATCAATGGCGAAATGTATAAACGCAGCATCACGGGAGTACTCCAACGATGCGTCTCCATCACCGATGGAAAAGCAGTTCTCCTAGACATCCACGAAGGGACCTGCGGGCACCATGCCGGCAGTCGTGCCCTCGTTGCCAAAGCTCTACGAGCTGGATTTTACTGTCCTATGGCCATGCGCGACGCCAAGGACATAGTCCAAAAATGCAATGCTTGCCAGCGATTCGCGAACAAACCACACGCACTAGGTGCAGAGCTACGGCCAATACCACTGGCTTGGCCCTTCGCACAATGGGGGCTCGACATGGTCGGCAAACTTCCAAGGTCCTCGCGAGGAGGCTACGTGTACCTCTTGGTCGCAGTCAACAAATTCACCAAGTGGATTGAAGCCATGCCAATGACCAACCAATCAGGACACATCGCAGTCAAGTTCTTCGAGTCCATCGTCTATCGCTTCGGGGTGCTGCACAGCATCATCACCGACAACGGGACGAACTTCACATCCAAGGAGTTCCAAGAATTCTGCGAAAACTTGGGGATCAACATCAGCTACGCCTCAGTAGCGCATCCATAGACCAACGGTCAGGTGGAAAAAGCAAACGGGCTCGTCTGCAGCGGCATCAAGAAGGGACTCCTCTGGCCACTCGAACAAGCCGCAGGTTGCTGGCCGGACGAGCTACAAACCGTACTCTGGAGCCTACGTACAACTCCAAACAGCACCACGGGCTACACGCCATTCTTTATGGTGCACGGAGCTGAAGCAGTGCTACCCGCCGAGGTACGGTACAAGGCATCGCGTGTGGTCGCTTACAGCGAGCAAGAGTCATCCCTCGCACTCGAAGACTCCATCGACCTCCTTAACGAGGCATGGGAAATCGCCGCAGAAAGATCCACGATCTACCAGCAGAACCTGCGCAACTACCACGGTAGGAGGCTTCGCCCCAGATCCTTCGTCGAAGGTGACCTGGTCCTGTGACTAAAGCAGCAGGGGCATCTCAAGCTCGAGTCCCCCTGGGAAGGACCGTACGAGATTACAGAAGTAATCCCAGGTGGCGCCTATCGCCTTCAAGATTTAGAGACAGGAGTCACGTACTCCAACCCTTGGAACGTCGCACAACTGCGACGCTTCTACCCTTAGTCATTTTTTCCCTTTTCATTACAAATAAGGCTACTCAGCCAAGGCTACTTAGCCACACATTGTACCCGTTGGCGGTTCTGAATGATACACATGTACTTACGATGACAAGAACTTACCGGTGACTAAACTTGAGTAGCATGAGGAGAGGCCCTCGTATACAAGGGACATGAGATTTTTGACTTATAATTCGTCAAGCATTTACACCATAGTTTGTTCACTTTAACCTTAATCACTTTAAGATGCTTATGATAGGGGCAATGAGAGCTGAAAGCTATAAGTACCATAATTTTTGGAAGCTCTTTATGAGACTTGAATCCCTACTTCCTTTTATACAAAAGGCCTTTCTTCCACCATTATATTGAGTCTCCACCTTCTATCTTTATGCACCTACTTTGAGAGCATAGTGGCCATTCTTAGTTCTATGTGCATTGTCCCAAGACTAGTTGATTGATGCATAACTTGATATTGCTTGTTTTAAACTATTGTATCTAGTCACTCTTATGAACTTTGAAGGTGTCCTATGCATTTATATTTTCTACTCTATTGAGGGACAAGCTGAATACTATTATGCCATGTTTTCTTTATGTGAAACAAACAAACGTCTTGCAAAGCATTGTTATTCATGAATCTTTTGTTTGTGCCTTTTCATGTTGCATCATAGTTTCTTTGCTTATTGCTAGAACTTTGTCTTTCATGTTATGATTGAAGTACTATGATCTCAGCTTTGAATGTTTTGCAAATACTTTGATCAAGTCTTTGATGGTGCATGTCACCTCAAAAATTATTCTTTCTTTTTATCACTTACCTACTCGAGGACGAGCAGGAGTTAAGCTTGGGGATGTTGATACATTGCAAATGTATCTATAATTTTTGATGCTCCATGCTTGGTTTTATCCACTTTCTTGTGTTTTGTTCCAACTTTGGAGTACTTTTCATATGATTTCTTGGACTAACCTATTAACAAGAGCCACAGTGCCAGCTGCCTGTTTTCTGCTGTTTTTGGTTCCAGGAAAGTCAGAAAATGAATATTCTCGGAATTGGACGGGACAAAAGCCAAAGTACCTATTTTTCCAAAAGGGATCAAGTGCCAGAATACGAGATGGAGAAGGGATCAAGTGCCAAAACGCTATATCCTGAGTAGCTGGTACATCAATCGAAACCCTTACGCACAACCTCAATCCAGCTACAGCGCACCTGACAGGTTGACAAGGGACTGAGATAAAACATGGCCAGGCTAACGAAAAGGACTCGCATAGTGCAACGCACTCCATACTAACAAAGCTCTTTATGCACATTCGACAATCAATTATTTAGAAGACCTATACGAACTTTACAACACAAGTACACTTATGTGCAGGATACAAACTAGGCTACTGTTGCAGCAGAAGAACGTTGGTTTGTTCCTCGAAGAAGTCAACGATCTCTTCTGCTGGGCGGTCCATCGCCTGGTAGTGCGGCACCATATTCCAAGCAGAACCTGCTGGTGGCGCAGGCGGTCCAGACGCAATGGCAGCAACATCTATGTCAGGCATGTGCGATCGCACCATCGACAGAGCAGCCTTGGCACCAGCCACCAACTGTTGTCTCACGCATTCGCGAACCGCGGACAGATCTTGAAACTTGGCAAGGAGGGCCAGCAAGCTTGAGGGAGTATCATCCAGCGGGAACATCGCCCGATAAATGTTCTTCAAGCATGACTGCGACTTCTTCAGAAAGAGCAGCACTCGCGATGCACGATCCTGCAGGGTCGCCAACGCAGTTGCACGATCATGATCTACCCAGAAGTATCCACTCTCTTGAAGTTGCTCCTGGGTGAGATCATGTAGGCGAATGGTAATTCTATCCTTCTCCTCCTGCGGATGACGCGCGCTAACAACTACACGAAGCAGCACCAGCAGCATGAGTACAACGTACCACTGCGAATGACTACAAGGAAAAGATGAGAACAAGCAAACTAACATTTGAATTGGTTGCCCAGCTGCGTCACCTCGCCAAGAAGATATTGCTCTCGGGTGGCGGCTTTTTCCGCCTTCGACTTCCACACGTCCGCGTTACCGCGGAGCACGGGCAACTCACGCTCCAGCTGCTTCACACAATCACGCAGTCGCGAAAGCAAGGACAGCTCATCTACCCTAGAGCGCGATGGTGCCATGGTATCATCAAGAGTTGGCGAGTCCTAGGTCCCCCCATAGGATCACTTGATGTACCCTACCACAAGTCAAGATAGAAGCAAATAAGACGACAAAATCGACACAACGACAAAAGGGTCAGATGCATTCAAGACCAGCATAAGTATCAGCAGATACACTCGCCAGCAGGCATGTTCTTAAACAAAAGGACATAAACTAATCAACTATTTCAAAGCTAACTAAGGAGCAGCCGGCTTCTTCGACTTCGACGGCTTCGGGGGCTTCATCAAGTCCGTGGCAGTATCAGACGCCACTGACTTTCCGCCGGCCCCTGAGGCCGAAGCTTTCGCCGCCTTCTTGGCATGTTGGAGCTCCTCAGAGTACTTCGCAACAGTATTTATCAAGTGATGTCCATATTTTCCACAGGCAGTCGTGAAAGGAGCAAAGACTACCTGCTGACCGTCCGCCAACAGGCATCGCCTTTAACACCGCGGAAGGATCGATCTCGACTCCGTGGGCCTGTACCATGGCGAGTGACATGGACGCGCCAGCCACGCGGAGTGAGTTCTTGTAGCTGGAGGGCACACCCCCGGTGGGTGACTCCACCAGCTCGTCCATATTATCGATCAGCTCCGCCTTAGGCATCAACTCCTCATGGAGGCGGCTGAGGGTGCCCTTGGCCTTAGAAAGTGTGCCCTGGATGGTGGCGCTATGGTTCTCGACTACAGACAGCGCACCCGCCAGAGCGTCATCACGACGAAGGGCCTGCGGGTCAAAGCTCAAATCTCCAGCGTCTGTACATAAACCAACACACGGACAAAACATCAGCGCCATCAGCAAAAACATTAGAAGCAGAGAAGGATAGCAATAGCTACAAGCAAAAGTACATGAGAGAGCCTTGGCAATTGAGAACAGTTGTTCTTCGAACAACTTTTCCTTGGCCGCGAAGGAGGCACGCAAATCCTCTTCATTCTTCCGCGCCTCGTCAGCGCTGCGATTGCCTCGTCGCGGCCCTTCACAGCCATGGCAAGCGTCTTCTCCAAGGTGGCGGCGTTACGCAATAAGGCATTATGTTCAGCTACACGACAAGCAAAGATTGATTATCAGTCGACTATATCAAAATGAGAAGACGGAGAAGAATAAGTGTAGAACACTTACTTTCAACCACGCGGTGACGCGTCTCCAGCATTGCATGCTGGCGGCCCATCGCCATCACTTGTTCCGCCAAGAGCGCGGCTTCCTTCACAAGGAGCTGTAGCACAAACAAGGAATCGGCAGAGGCAACAGATAACGTCGACTGCAACACTAAAACAAAGAAAAGCTACACTTACATGGTCCTCCAGTGACTCCAAAGATGTTTGTTGTACCGTCATCCAGGCAACCATTCGATGCTCCCCTGCATGAGGAGAACTGGAAGAGTTGTGCCCCGAGTGGACCGCCACCGGAGTGGAAGGAGCGCGCTCGACCTCTTCCTTGGCCTTTGAGGTCGCGACTCCTGATTCCTTTAAAAATTGGACGTCGCCAGAAGATGACGACGCCTCTTGACTGCAAGATAATGACCATATCAACAAATGGCAAACCCAGAGACAAGCCAACAAGGGCAAAACAGAAAAGGACAAGTAAGCTAGAAAACTTACCACTCAAACTTGTCAAAATCAAATGTGGCCTCCACCGACTCCGACGAAGACTCCTTGGGCAATCGCATCTTCTTGCGAGAAGATGGTGCCACAGCCCTCACAGGAACGGCAGGAATTGGCGACTCCGCACCAATGCCCGTACCTTCCGGAGTCGAAGGAGACGATGCGTCGGAATCCTTGTTGCGCGAACGTTTGCGAGTATCCGGACTATCGGACTCAGGGGCTTCCTCCTCCACATCAGAAGGGACAGTCGACTCAGACTCATCCTCTTCCAAGGCTTCACGAGGAATAATCCCCTCAGGGAGAGGGGGCATACAAGGCGACACCGCCAAATCTTGCATACAGACAACAAAAATCAGCAAAAAACAAGTAAGCAACAGAAAAGCAATCGACAAAATAAGCTACTGTGTAGTACAACTATACCTCAGGAGGAGGATTCGAAGAATCAAAGGGAGGAACAACTGGCTCACTAGGAAGCACATCCTTTTCGGTGTACTTCGTGACCAGTCGAACCCTCTTGTCCACCTCACTCGCGGACATGCCATCGGCGGACACGCGAGTGGCATCATCAGTGCCAGCCCATTTAAACATGGGGTGGACTCTGGCTTGCAGGGGCTGGACGCGACGGCGCAGCCAAGTCCGGATGAGAGCGCAACCTCCCTCCTCTTTACCTATGCGACTCTCGAGGTCGCAGACGCGTTGATACAACACGTCTATCTCCGCGAGCTCGCCAGGCATAACTACGTTCTTCTAGGAGCGCATCTTCTTGCACGGTGTCGCGGGATCGAAGGGAGCGAGTCCAAAGTGCTCATCTTTGGCCTTCTGATCACGGACGTAGAACCATTTATCCCTCCATCCTTGGACGGACTTTGTGAGCTTGATGTCGAAGTAGGTGGCGGATGGGTCGACGTGGATTCCGCAACCACCTACATCGTAAACTAAAGAGCCAGATGCAGACTGACGCTTCAATTTGAAGATGCGCTTGAAAAGGCCGAAGTGTGGCTCGATTCCGAGCCAGCACTCGCAAAGTGTGATGAAACAAGAGATGTGGAGGATCGAATTTGGGGACAGCTGATGGAGCTGGAGCCCGTAGAAAAAAATAAGACCCCTAAAAAAGGGGTGAAGAGGCAAGGAGAGACCGCGAATGATGAATGCAAGAAACATCACTCGAAAACCAGCGGGAGGAGCAGGAATGGTCTCACCGTTGGGGACGCGCGCATCAGCGACTGCCATGGACAGCACTCCCTCTTGGCGAATAAGAAGGAGATCAGACGCCTTGATGATGGAAGGGCGCCACGCACCATTCATGACGCGGGTGCCCGCGACCTTCTTCTTCCCGCCGGTGGCGCTGCTGGTGCCCGCACTGGCGGAGCCGCCCTTCTTCTTTGCTGCGGCAACAGTGGCCGCGGAATCAGTGGCAGTGCCTCCCTTCTTCTTCCCCATTGCACGATGGTGATGTGAGCGAAGAAAGTAGCTCGGGAACGAGCGGAGCTTGTCCAGCGTCGTGGAGGAAACAGGCGCAGGAAAAAGCAGAGGAGTACCAGCAATGGCGATGGCAGCAAGGAAGAATGAGCACAGATGGGAAAATTACCGCCGTAGCGCCGCTACTTAACCCCTGGAAGATGCAATCCAACGGCTCAAAAAAACCCTATTGGATGTGTGGCACACATCGTGTTGGACACGTGGAGAAGGGGAAGCACGAACCGTCCCTCCACTACTCCCATTACGTACGGAAATCGAGGAGGCGCAGTTAAAATAAAGATTACGCACGCACAGTCAAATCAAAGTCAGGAAGTGGGACCCACTGCTCGTCTCGTCCCGTCAAACTCACTCACGCGGGCAACTGAGGTCATACAAGCGTCAGCACTGACATCATCAAAGCTACGGAGCGAAAAACTTCGACTACTTTAGTCCTTGCTGGAGTCTTTGACTCCACCAAGCACTCAGGGGCTACTCCCATAGGGAGCGCTGGCCGCGCACCCTACGATTTTCTTTTCTTTCTGCAGGAATAAGGACAATCAGAAGCAAACCCAAACCATTCGAAATGAGATTCGACTATGGACATGGGTTACTCCCATAGGGAGCGCTGGAAAATTCGACTGAAACAAGCAACCAAAAGACGACGGAAGTTGCAAAAGTTATTTAGTCCCTGCCTGAGTCTTCGACTCAACCAGGCACTCGGGGGCTACTCCCATAGGGAGCGCTGGTCGCGCACCCTATGATTATTTCTACAGAAAACTGTGTGTTGATAACATCCGCACTCGAAGATCAAGGCGACACCGCCTCATAATTTTCCCTACAAAGAGACTGCGTCTCCTGGGTCACCCGAATAGTCTCCGCGATGATAAAATTCGGATGCCCCGCTTACAGCGTGAAGGTAAGACCTGAATAAGGCCTGGCAATGCATTTAGCTACGCACTACCAGAAATGTATCCGTGCCTACAGGTACGATGAACATGCCTTGACGGACGCGTCGAGTGCTCACACCCATATAACTGGAATTTGAATCCTGTAAGACCTCCGCGGCCTGAGTCGAATTACGCCAGCACTTTTCCGGATTCGAGTTCGGGGACTCGAGTTCGAGTAGATTGCGTTGTTTCACCCTAAGGTGGTTAACTGATACCGATACTTTGGTTATATCAGGCACGTATATCAACAATCCCTATGACACAAATAAAAGCAGTCGAAATGCACTCGTTCAGGCACTCGAAGACTTCAAAAAGTCCCCAGTCGAATCTGCGATTCCACTAGACACTCGGGGGCTACTGACATGGGTATACCCTACATGTACTCGAGCTTGGTATATATGGTCTAAATACGTACAGGCCCACGGTGTCGCCAAGGCCCAAACGAAAGACTCGAGTAACCTACAGACTCTCGATTGCTTGAAGAACAAGAAGAAATTAAAGATAGAAAGTTTGAAGGGGAAAAACCCTAACTTGTAACCGACTCGACCTGCTACCTGAGACCTAGCCTATATCTATATAAAGGCTAGGAGGGGGCGGCGAGGAGGACACACGCAACCCTAGTTTCCACCACCCTCGCCAGATTGCATCTGCGCACCCTTGTAACTTTCGATTCCTTTGATAATTCCACCAGCAGACAAGTAGGAGAAGGGACCTCTACGAGGCCTGAACCTGGGTAAATCTTTGTCCCCTGTGTGCTTGTTTGCTAGCCGATAGATGTCTCCAGCGCTCCCTCCTTCTCCAAAACCCAAGTCCATAACAATGGCCATTGATGAGTTAAACCCTCGTCACGTGGTGTTAGTTAGGGAGACCGGTTTATAGGATAGATAACCGTACTATCAAGAGGGGCTCTCGAGTGAGTAACTTGATCATATCCCTCAGTGAGAGCTCAAACTTTTGCATACTTGGCATCATATTTCTTGGTTCTTATTTGGGTCTTACTCATGTGAGTATTTAGAGCTTGTGTTAATATCCATGACAAGCTCAAGTTCATCGAAAACGAATTTCATATGCATTCTTGATGTGCTCGCCGTTCGACGTAGATCTTGTTGGGAACCCCAAGAGGAAGGTATGATGAGCACATCAGTAAGTTTTCCCTCAGTTATGAAACCAAGGTTTAATCGAACCAGTAGGAGCAAGGAAACACCCCAAAGGTGTTACTAGCTGAGCTTTGGCAGGGCGCACTACCGGTGCTAGTAGCAACGTGGAGACCTGCACAACACAACCACAAAACTTTGTCCCCAAATTGCGATGAGGTTGTCAATCTCACCGTGTTTTGCGGAAAACAAAGGATTAAACGTATCGAATGGAAAGAAGTAAAAGTTTGCAGAAAGTAAACACAAAGCAGTAAATAGTTGTAGATTGTATGTAAAGTACAAGGACCGGGATCCATAGTTCACTAGAGGTGGCTCTCCTTAGATAGATAACATGCTGGGTGAACAAATTACACTGGGTAATTGACAAACACCGAGAAAGCAATACATGCATATACTAATCATCTTGACTCCTTTGAGACTTGATTGGGCATTACAACATAATACATAGACCGCCATTCAACTGCATCTATGACTAATAATCCACCTTCAGGTTATCATCCGAACCCCCTCCAGTATTAAGTTGCAAGCAACAGATTATTGCTTTACGAACTGCGTGTAAAGTAAACAATACGATTGTTCTATGAATAAAGGATTGTTGTTTTCTCCCTAGTAGCAACAGCACATCTAGTACCTTAGAGATTTCTGTCACTTCCCCAGATTACCAGAGGCATGAACCCACTATCGAGCATAAATACTAACTCTTGGAGTTGCTAGCATCTACTTGGCCAAGATAGCTACTAACAACAGAAAGCATGCAAGATCACAAATAACAAAGACATGATAGAATCAATAATCAATCTAAAATAGCATCTCAATATCCATCGGATCCCCGCAAACACAACATGTATGAATTACAAATAGATGATCTTGATCATGAACGGAGATCACAAGATCTAAACATGAAAGCACAAAGGAGGAGAACCAGCCATCTAGCTACTACATGGATCCGTAGTCCAAGCATGAACTACTCACGCATCACACCGGAGGCTTGCATAGTGATGAAGAAGGCCTCCAGGGTGAATTCCCCTCTCCGGCAGGGTGCCGGGAAGAGCTTTAGATCCCTCCCGATCTAGGGATGGAGATGACAACGGCTACAGACTCTTTCGTGGATATTTGATCGGGTACTTAGGGTTTTCGTCCCGAGGGCAATATATAGGCGGAAGGAGAGGCCGAGGGGGTGCCGGGAGCGGCCACACCACCCCCTGGCGCGGTCCAGGCCTGGCCGCGCGGCCAAGTGGTGTGGTGGCTCCCTGGCCCTTCTCCGTCTCGTATTCTGGTACTTGATCCCTTCCGGAAAAATAGGCACTTTGGCTTTTGTCCCGTCCAATTCCGAGAATATTCATTTTCTGACTTTCCTGGAACCAAAAACAGCAGAAAACAGGCAGCTGGCACTGTGGCTCTTGTTAATAGGTTAGTCCAAGAAATCATATGAAAAGTACTCCAAAGTTGGAACAAAACACAAGAAAGTGGATAAAACCAAGAATGGAGCATCAAAAATTATAGATACATTTGCAATGTATCAACATCCCCAAGCTTAACTCCTGCTCGTCCTCGAGTAGGTAAGTGATAAAAAGAAAGAATAATTTTTGAGGTGACATGCACCATCAAATACTTGACCAAAGTATTTGCAAAACATTCAAAGCTGGGATCATAGTACTTCAATCATAACATGAAAGACAAAGTTCTAGCAATAAGCAAAGAAACTATGATACAACATGAAAAGGCACAAACAAAAGATTCATGAATAACAATGCTTTGCAAGACGTTTGTTTGTTTCACATAAAGAAAACATGGCATAATAGTATTCAGCTTGTCCCTCAATAGAGTAGCAAATATAAATGCATAGGACACCTTCAAAGTTCATAAGAGTGACTACATACAATAGTTTAAAACAAGCAATATCAAGTTATGCATCAATCAACTAGTCTTGGGACAATGCACATAGAACTAAGAATGGCCACTATGCTCTCAAAGTAGGTGCATAAAGATAGAAGGTGGAGACTCAATATCATGGTGGAAGAAAGGCCTTTTGTATAAAAGGAAGTAGGGATTCAAGTCTCATAAAGAGCTTCCAAAAATTATGGTACTTATAGCTTTCAGCTCTCATTGCCCCTATCATAAGCATCTTAAAGTGATTAAGGTTAAAGTGAACAAACTATGGTGTACATGCTTGACGAATTATAAGTCAAAAATCTCATGTCCCTTGTATACGAGGGTCGCTCCTCATGCTACTCAAGTTTAGTCACCGGTAAGTTCTTGTCATCGTAAGTACATGTGTATCATTCAGAACCGCCAACGGGTACAATGTGTGGCTAAGTAGCCTTGGCTGAGTAGCCTTATTTGTAATGAAAAGGGAAAAAATGACTAAGGGTAGAAGCGTCGCAGTTGTGCGACGTTCCAAGGGTTGGAGTACGCGACTCCTGTCTCTAAATCTTGAAGGCGATAGGCGCCACCTGGGATTACTTCTGTAATCACGTACGGTCCTTCCCAGGGGGACTCGAGCTTGAGATGCCCCTGCTGCTTTAGTCACAGGACCAGGTCACCTTCGACGAAGGATCTGGGGCGAAGCCTCCTACTGTGGTAGTTACGCAGGTTCTGCTGGTAGATTGTGGATCTTTCTGCGGCGATTTCCCTTGCCTCGTCAAGGAGGTCGACGGAGTCTTCGACTGCGAGGGATGACTCTTGCTCGCTGTAAGCGGCCACACGCGGCGCCTTGTACCGTACCTCGGCGGGTAGCACTGCTTCAGCTCCATGCACCATAAAGAATGGCGTGTAGCCCGTGGCGCTGTTTGGAGTTGTACGTAGGCTCCAGAGTACAGATTGCAGCTCGTCCGGCCAGCAACCCGCGGATTGTTGGAGTGGCCGGAGGAGTCGCTTCTTGATGCCGCTGCAGACGAGCCCGTTTGCTTTTTCCACCTGACCGTTGGTCTGTGGATGTTCTACTGAGGCGTAGCTGATGTTGATCCCCAAGTTTTCGCAGAATTCTTGGAACTCCTTGGACGTGAAGTTCGTCCCGTTGTCGGTGATGATGCTGTGCGGCACCCCGAAGCGGTAGACGATGGACTCGAAGAACTTGAATGCGATGTGCCCTGATTGGTTGGTCATTGGCATGGCTTCAATCCACTTGGTGAATTTATCGACTGCGACCAAGTGGTACACGTAGCCTCCTCGCGAGGACCTTGGAAGTTTGCCGACCATATCGAGCCCCCATTGTGGGAAGGCCAGGCCAGTGGGATTGGCCGTAGCTCTACACCTGGTGCATGTGGTTTGTCCGCAAATCGCTGGCAAGCGTTGCATTTTTGGACTATGTCCTTGGCGTCGCGCATGGCCATAGGCCAGTAAAATCCAGCTCGTAGAGCTTTGGCAATGAGGGCGCGACTGCCGGCATGGTGCCCGCAGGTCCCTTCGTGGATGTCTAGGAGAACTGCTTTTCCATCGGCGATGGAGACGCATCGTTGGAGTACTCCCGTGATGCTGCGTTTATACAGTTCGCCATTGATAACAGCGAATGCCTTGGATCGCCGTGCGATGTGTCGTGCATCTGACGGATCGTCTGGTAGCCTCTTGCTGAGGAGGTACGTGATGTATGGCTGCGTCCAGGATTGCTCGATCATCATGACGCTCATTGGTCCCTCGAGTCTTGTGTCCAGCTCCAAGTCATCAAGTGCCATTGGCTCATTGGGTGGCGTAGCTCCCGAGTCTGTTGCTACGCCTGTTTTCTTCTCTGCGGCCTTTGGCTTGATGGAGCGTTCGCAGATGCGCTCAAGAAATACCCCAGGTGGTATGGGGGCGCAGGTAGAGTCTATGTTGGCGAGTGCGTCCGCTTCCTCGTTGCTTTCACGACCTACGTGTCGCAGCTCACAATCGTCGAAGTCTCCTTCGAGTGTGTCGTAGAGGTCGCGGTACGCGATCATGTTATCGTTTAGTGCGTCGCACTCATGCATTGTTTGGTTGACGACCAACTTGGAGTCGCCGTATATGATGAGCCTCTTGGCGCTGCAGGCTTTTGCCATCCTCATTCCGTGCAGCAAGGCCTCGTATTCAGCCTCATTGTTGGAGGCTATGAACTGCATTCGCGGGATATACTTCAGCTTGTCCCCTTGAGGTGATGTCAGTATGACACCTGCGCCTGCTCCGTCTTTCCGCTTGGACCCATCGAAGTGCATTGTCCAGAGGTAGGACATATCTGGCTTGTTCGGGAGTTGGTTCTCCATCCAGTGCACGAGGAAGTCAGGGATAACTTGCGACTTGATTGCGTCGCGCTTTTCATATGTGATGTCTCGTGGACACAGCTCTATTCCCCAGAGCGCGACCCGCCCCGTGGTGGCGGGGTTATTTGTGGCGCCCCGCTAAAACCACTACTAGAAAATCACGGTGTTTTTGTGCATTGCATCATCATGACCGCATGCTCATGTCATCATGCCACATTGCATTTGAGCATCTCATCTTGCATGGTTTGTTTAAAAACTATTTTCATTTTCTAAACGCCCCGTCTTTTATTCAAACCGTAAAACCCCCGGTCTTATCCGGATCTTTTATTTGCCTAAAAACTTTTACAAAATCTTTTAAAAATAAAAAAAATTAAATAAAAGTTATACCGAGGGAGGCCGCCAGCCTACCAGGCCAAAAGCCCGGCAAGCCAACAGCCTACTACCCCGGCCCAGTTAAAACCAGACCAAAACCCTAAATCAGATCTAGCCAAATCCTAGCCCTAGACTAAACCTACCCAGACCCAACCCGCCACACCTTTTCCTCCAACCAGCCACCCAGCCGCCAAAAGAAAGCGCTCGCACTCAGCGCGCGAAGCACACACAGACACGCGCCCCACCTACCGCCGCCTGGCCCCACCTCCCCGCGGTACACGCACGCCTCCATTGGCCACAACACAACGCGCGCGCGCTGCACCCATGCACCCCGCCACCTGTTGCACACCAACCACCCCGCGAGACGCGCCCGTTCCTGTCAGCCGCACCACACCGCTCGCACACCCACGCGCTTCCTACACGCAGGCCCCGACAGCGCACCTGTCACCTGGTCGCCCCGACCCCGTCTGGCCCCACCACTCCCTCGCGAAGAGCGTCCATCCCGCGTCGCCCCCATCCCCACCAACCCCCACCTCGCGTCTCTCTCTCCCTCTCCTCGATTCTCACCGTTGCCAGCGCCTGCGACTCCAGGCCCGTCCCCGTGACCCTCGCTGCCCTTTCGTTCATCGCCGGTCGGTCTCCGTCTACCTTCTCGAAGCCGCGTCATCCAAGCTCCGACCACCTGCGCCCCGCGCGTCGAGCCGCCAAAGCCTCTCCTCTCCGGCCTTCCTCGTCGACGGCCGCGCTGCCAGCTCGGACCCCGCGTGCGCGCCGTCCCTCTGCCGTCGGGTGACCACCCTCCCCTGTGGGAGCTCGCGTCTTCCCCGCATCAGGCCTCCACCGCGGCCCTTCTCCGCCTCGGACCGGCCGCCGTCGACCCCTGCACGCTGCCTCATCTCTGCTCCCCTACCCGCAAGCAGCAGCATCCATGGCCGCCTCTCCCCACGACCGTGAGCCGGCGTCCGCCTCCCTGCATCGCGTCCTCGAGTCCTGCCACGAGGCCGCCTGCAACCGCCCGCAGGTCCCTGCCGTCACGCGCCTGCCTGCCCTCAAGCTCGGCGCCGTACCACTCCTCAAGCCCCACACGACCTCGCCTCTGATGCCCCTGCAACTCGAGCATGTCCGAGTCAGCGTCGGCCGCTCATCTTCGCCCATCGCGTGTGTGCTCTCCCTCGCCTCTCCCGCTCAAGCTATTGCGCCAGGCTACCCGACGTCAATGCCATGGTCCTCTACCCCACATGGCATCATTCCAAGTCCACCTGGACGTCCTCTGCCGAGCCTTCGGGTGATGGTCATCTCGTGTGTGTGTTGCAGGTACAGCCCCAGACGCCTACACGCTTGCTTCTGGTACCCATGTGTGTTTATAGGAGCTCAAGCTAACACTTGTTTTCTCCCTTCATTCGATGCCCCATGTAGTTTGGTGTTGACATAGTGCTGCTGCTCTTTAACCAAGCCAGTGAGATGTAGTTGGCGCCACCCACGACAAGATCTTTGACACATCCAGAGAATTGACATCGACTTCGAGGACCACCGTGATAATTCAAGTCCGTCATCGCCACCGAAACTAGAACCCTAAGCTCGACGACATGGACCCGAAGATCTCCTTGGAACGTCAAGTTCCCCTTCACGGAACCCGAAGACCGATCTCGTCGACCCGAACCAAAGAACGCCAAGATCGTCGAGTCCCCTATGTGTGACCCCTTCCTGAGCCCTATTTTTTTTATAAATGAAATACAAACTTGTTGCATATTAAATTATCCATACTCGCATCGCATCATGTGGTTTGGGGGCATTATGCTGATTCACTTCATAATTAAATAGGGAGGCTATATGCGGGCTAATCTAGTCTTATATTGGCCTCCATTTAAATTGGTGTAGCGAACCGATGCCATGTTTCGCCCTTTAATACAACATTTAATTTGCGGGGTTTATAAGTAACTTGAACTGTCTATTAATTGTCGGGACCCCGGTTCCGCTTAATATTGCCTAATTGCACCGTATTTGTGCCATGCCATGCATCATATCATAAGCATGCCGGATCTTCTGTCGTAGTATTAAATATTGCATCCGGTGTTTCTTCTAGTGTTTGCTTCTTCGCGGATTAGGCCGATGAGTTGATGTGAGTATCGACAAGTTCTCTAGATATGATCTGTCGGCAGTGTTTCCCAGACGAGCATCCCTTCCCCTTCTACCTATTTTGCATTTATAGTCTTTATTCCCCTGTTGATCTATTGCTATCCGTGTCGCGATGCTTTAGCTTCCGTGCACCAGTTATATCCCGTGCAGCCTCTATATAGCCATGGACACCTCCCAATACCTGCTATATGGTAAATAGATGGCCCTACGAGTCGTAGTTGCTTGCTTCTGAGTTGCTTCGTGTCGTTGTCGTTCCACCGTTGACGGCAAATTGGCACATGATAAACGATGGAGATGCTTAATGGTGGAGATGATCATGACTATAAACACAACTATTAAATTGCTAGATATAACTAATGCAGAGGCATCGGTGGGTAATAGATGTTATTTGGTTCTTCCATGCTCACTTGTGTCCCATAGGACCCCGAGTACTTGATACATGTTCCTTGATTTTTCGCACTATCCACATCCGGGAGGCCTTATGGACCCCCCTGAGCTAGAGCTTGATTCATTTCTATTTCTTGGGGCCACAAACTAGTTTGGGGTTTTATTTACTATCATGTACTTATGCCATGTTTTACTGCTTTATTTAAGATTGTGCGTGGAGCACCTGTACTGTTTTGGATGCGGAGTGTTTTCGCGGTATCGACAAGCCCAGTCACATTTTCGGGTTCCCAGTCGTTTACAGCCATTGACACAAACCCTCGGTCCGTTCCGGAGTCAGCCAACTTTGTTGCGGGTAGCTTAGTGGGGTGGCCCCCTGAAATATTTTATGAATCCTGTGATCGCTTTGTTGTGAATGCCTCGTTGGGTTTTGAGTTGGTTTTTCCGAGGTTGATCGAGTGTGTGTTGCTATTTGTGCACCCCTGCAGGGTAAAACTTTCTGAAAGCCGTGTCCGCGGTTATGGACGACTTGGAGCACAGTATCTCAATCATAGACAAGCATAACTAAAGTACTGCTATAAATTTGACTTAATATGTGACTAGTAATCAGCTCAATTATAACGGAATGGATATTAACAATGCCAACAACTGGTGGATCTTGGTCGTATCGTGTTCTTATATACCTGCCTAGTAAGTATTACAACTCCAATGGAATGTGATAAAAGTGCCAACAACTACTGGGGTTTTGGGATTCCTTAGGACAATTATATCTGACTAGTAAATGTTCCAACCACAACGGAATGTTAACTAAAACTGACCACTACTTATGCTATCCGGATGACTCATGCTATATATCTGACTAGTAAATGCTGCAACCATAATGGAATGAATAAAACTGCCAACTGTGTGAGTTCCTCGGTTTGACTTCCTCGCTTGGTCTCGAGGGGGAATACCAGGATGGGTATGTTTGGTGTTACTATCAGATTGGATCCGGATAGGTCTTTCTTATCCCTCTCTAATAGCCGATAGTAGTATCGAGTCTCTATAGGTTGTTTAGTGCATGCTTCACAACCGCTTCAGTCCACCATACCTATGTAGGCGAGAGCCGCCGAATTCTAGCCTCACCGTGTACTGGCCTCAGTACTGACGCTCCTCTTTTTTCCTTTGCCCTTTGTCGGCACCCCCTTTTGTTTTAGCAGGTTTGAGATCGACGTCGTTAGCAGGGTTACCCTTCCGGCTTGGCCTAGGCAGGGTTATGGACGCCATTGGTTATTCTTCAGGGCTCTTAGCCCAATTTGCTTCTTGTCCGTACTCGGACGTTGTATCGATTTCAAGGTGATTTGGATCTTTGTATTGTATATCTGTATTCTTGACTCGTTGAGTCGCTGTTGTATATATATATATCTGTTCTGTGGGTCCCATCGAGGACTGTTGTGTAATGGTATTACTTCGTTTTCCACCCGCGCGAAAGTGTCTGGTGGGCGTCCTTGAATCGTTTCTATGCGGGTTTGGCAGAAAGGGCTAAAATTTGCATAGGGCCGATTTGAGGGTGTTATAGAGTGGTATCAGAGCTCAGCAGTTACGATACCCCACAAGTCCAGCCTGTAGGATAACCTAGCTAACGGCCAAAGTTGAGTGTCAAAACTATTTTGTAAAATCGGTTGGATAGATCTGATTAGGTCTGATTTTACTCCTTACCCCTCTGCTATTCTCCTCTTACCTTTGCGTGTTTTGAATCTGCTCTCTTATCTTTTCTTCGAGTCCAGGAAATTCTCGTGATTGGGTTTCCGTCGTACCTTCAGGGTTTCGCTTCCTCCTTTGGTAACGGTGCTTCTACAGCCGGTCTTCATGCTATCTGAGGAATCCTTCATCCGTTGGACTTCCCTTTGTTCCTTCTCATGCCTTTCGGTGTTTTCCGACGCGACGACATCATCTACGCCACATCCGATGCAGAGTCTGCATCATTCCTTTGTTCTCCGAACATCGCCTGTAAGATCTTCAGTCTAAATTCCGAGAGTTGGTTGCACAATTCTTCTATTCATGTACGGAGTAATGCTTTGAGTGCGGGATGGAGTAGCTACCATACCACTACTCTTATCATTCGCTCTTGTACATTGAATCGATGGATCAAGCAATTGTACTCCTTCCACTGAAGTTCGAGGTAGCCTTGTGACCTCTTTCTTCGCCTTTGTTTCTACGGAGTGTTCTCTCGACGAATGCGAGCAACGACCCCTTGTTGGTGGTGTCGCCGATTTCAAGATGGAGCAACAACCTTGTTAGCGGTGTCGCTGGGATCTACACGAAGCGAGAAGATTCAGATTGCTGACCTTCCGTCTGGTACCATGAGGCGGATCTCGAGGGCGAGATCCTTTGTTAGTGGTGTCGAATTGTGGCGCCCCGATAAAACCACTACTAGAAAATCGCGGTGTTTTTGTGCATTGCATCATCATGACCACATGCTCATGTCATCATGCCACATTGCATTTGAGCATCGTCATCATCTTGCATGGTTTGTTTAAAAACTATTTTCGAAAAGCCTATTTTTGTTTTCTAAACGCCTCGTCTTTTATTCAAACCATAAAACCCTCGGTCTTATCCGGATCTTTTATTTGCCTAAAAACTTTTACAAAATCTTTTAAAAATAAAAAAATCTTTTAAATAAGAAGTTATACCGGGGGAGGCCGCCAGCCTGCCAGGCCAAAAGCCCGGCAAGCCAATAGCCTACTACCCCGGCCCAGTTAAAACCAGACCAAAACCCTAAATCAGATCTAGCCAAATCCTAGCCCTAGACTAAACCCACCCAGACCCAACCCGCCACACCTTTTCCTCCAACCAGCCACCCAGCCGCCAAAAGCACGCGCTCGCACTCAGCGCGTGAAGCACACACAGACACGCGCCCCACCTACCGCCGCCTAGCCCCACCTCCCTCCGGTACACGCACGCCTCCACCGGCCGCAACACAACATGCGCCAGCGCCTGTGACTCCGGGCCCGGCCCCGCGACCCTTGTTGCCCTTTCGTTCGTCGCCGGCCGGTCTCCGTCTACCTTCTCGCGGCCGCGTTGTCCAAGCTCCGACCACCTGCGCCCCGCGCGCTGAGCCGCCATAGCCTCTCCTCTCCGGCCTTCCTCGTCGACGGCCGCGCCGCCAGCTCAGACCCCGCGTGCGTGCCGTCCCTCTGTCGTCGGGTGACCACCCTCCCCTGTGGGAGCTCGCGTCTGCCCCGCATCAGGCCTCCACCGTGACCCTTCTCCGCCTCGGACCGTCTGCCGTCGACCCCTGCACGCTGCCTCGTCTCTGCTCCCCTACCCGCGAGCAGCAGCATCCATGGCCGCCTCTCCCCACGACCGCGAGCCGGCGTCTGCCTCCCTGCATCGCGTCCTTGAGTCCTGCCGCGAGGCCGCCTGCAACCGCCCGCAGGTCCCTGCCGTCGCGCGCCTGCCTGCCCTCGAGCTCGGTGCCGTACCGCTCCTCAAGCCCCGCACGACCTCGCCTCCAATGCCTTTGCAACTCGAGCCCGTCCGAGTCAGCGCCGGCCGCTCATCTTCGCCCATCACGCGTGTGCTCTCCCTCACCTCTCCCGCTCAAGCTATTGCGCCAGGCTACCCCGACGTCGATGCCATGGTCCTCTGCCCCCACATGGCATCGTTCCAAGTCCACCTGGAAGTCCTCTGCCGAGCCTTCGGGAGATGGTCATCTCGTGTGTGTGCTGCAGGTACAGCCCCAGACGCCTACCTGCTCGCTTCTGGTACCCATGTGTGCTTGTAGGAGCTCAAGCTAACACTTGTTTTCTCCCTTCATTCGATGCCCCATGTACTTTGGTGTTGACATAGTGCTGCTGCTCTTTAACCAAGACAGTGAGATGTAGTTGGTGCCACCCACGACAAGATCTTCGACACATCCAGAGAATTGACATCGACTTCGAGGACCACCGTGATAATTCAAGTCTGTCATCGCCACCAAAACCAGAACCCTAAGCTCGACAACAAGGACCCGAAGATCTCCTTGGAACGTCAAGTTCCCCTTCACGGAACCCGAAGACCGATCTCGTCGATCCGAACCATAGAACGCCAAGACCGTCGAGTCACCTATGTGTGACCCCTTCCTGAGCCCTATTTTTTTATAAATGAAATACAAACTTGTTGCATATTAAATTATCCATACTCCCATCGCATCATGTGGTTTGGGGGCATTATGCTAATTCACTTCATAATTAAATAGGGAGGCTATATGCGGGCTAATCTAGTCTTATATTGGCCTCCATTTAAATTGGTGTAGTGAACCGATGCCATGTTTCGCCCTGTTAATACAACATTTAATTTGTGGGGTTTCTAAGTAACTTGAACCGTCTATTAATTGTCGGGACCCCGGTTCCGCTTAATATTGCCTAATTGCACCGTATCTGTGCCATGCCATGCATCATATCATAAGCATGCCGGATCTTCTGCCGTAGTATTAAATATTGCATCCGGTGTTTCTTCTAGTGTTTGCTTCTTCGCGGATTAGGCCGATGAGTTGGTGCGAGTATCGATAAGTTCTCTGGATATGATCTGTCGTCATTGTTTCCCAGGCGAGCATCCCTTCCCCTTCTACCTATTTTGCATTTATAGTCTTTATTTCCCCCTGTTGATCTATTTCTATCCGTGTCGTGATGCTTTAGCTTCCGTGCACCAGTTATATCCCGTGCAGCCTCTATATAGCCGTGAACACCTCCCAATACCTTCTATATGGTAGATAGCTGGCCCTGCGAGTCATAGTTGCTTGCTTCTGAGTTGCTTCATGTCGTTGTCGTTCCACCGTTGACGGCAAATTGGCACATGATAAACGGTGGAGATGCTTAATGATGGAGATGATCATGACTTTAAACACAACTATTAAATTGCTAGATATAACTAATGCAGAGGCATCGGTGGGCAATAGATGTTATTTGGTTCTTCCACGCTCACTTATGTCCCGTAGGACCCCGAGTACTTGATACATGTTCCTTGATTTTTTGCACTATCCACATCCGGGAGGGCTTATGGACCCTCCTGAGCTAGAGCTTGATTCATTTTTATTTCTTGGGGCCACAAACTAGTTTGGGGTTTTATTTACTATCATGTACTTATGCCATGTTTTACTGCTTTATTTAAGATTGTGCGTGCAGCACCTGTACTGTTTTGGATGCGGAGTGTTTTCGCGGTATCGACAAGCCCAGTCACATTTTCGGGTTCCCGGTCGTTTACATCCATTGCGCAAACCCTAGGTACGTTCCGGAGTCGGCCAACTTCGTTGCGGGTAGCTTAGTGGGGTGGCCCCCTGAAATATTTTATGAATCCCGTGATCGCTTGTCGTGAATGCCTCGTTGGGTTTTGAGTTGGTTTTTCCGAGGTTGATCGAGTGTGTGTTGCTATTTGTGCACCCCTGCAGGGTAAAACTTTCTGAAAGCCGTGTCCGCGGTTATGGACGACTTGGAGCACACTATCTCGATCATAGACAAGCATAACTAAAGTAGTGCTATAAATTTGACTTAATATGTGACTAGTAATCAGCTCAATTATAACGGAATAGATATTAAAAATGCCAACAACTGGTGGATCTTGGTCGTATCGTGTTCTGATATACCTGCCTAGTAAGTATTACAACTCCAATGGAATGTGATAAAAGTGCCAACAACTGCTGGGGTTTTGGGATTCCTCAGGACAATTATATCTAACTAGTAAATGTCCAACTACAACGGAATGTTAACTAAAACTGTCCACTACTTATGCTATCCGAATGACTCATGCTATATATCTGACTAGTAAATGTTGCAAATATAATGGAATGAATAAAACTGCCAACTGTGTGAGTTCCTCGGTTTGACTTCCTCGTTTGGTCTCGAGGGGGAATACCAGGATGGGTATGTTTGGTGTTACTATCAGATTGGATCCGGATAGGTCTTTCTTATCCTTCTCTAATAGCCGATAGTTGTATCGAGTCTCTATAGGTTGTTTAGTGCATGCTTCGTAGCCGCTTCAGTCCACCATACCTATGTAGGCGAGAGCCGCCGAATTCTAGCCTCGTCGTGTACTGGCCTCAGTACTGACGCTCCTCTTTTTCCTTTGCCCTTTGTCGGCACCCCCTTTTGTTTTAGTAGGTTTGAGATCGACGTCCTTAGCAGGGTTACCCTTCCGGCTTGGCCTGGGTAGGGTTATGGACGCCATTGGTTATTCTTCAGGGCTCTTAGCCCAATTTGCTTCTTGTCCGTACTCGGACGTTGTATCGATTTCAAGGTGATTTGGATCTTTGTATTGTATATCTGTATTCTTGACTCGTTGAGTCGCTGTTGTATATATATATCTGTTCTGTGGGTCCCATCGAGGACTGTTGTGTAATGGTATTACTTCGTTTTCCACCCGCACGAAAGTGCCTGGTGGGCGTCCTTGAATCGTTTCTATGCGGGTTTGGCGGAAAGGGCTAAAACTTGCATAGGGCCGATTTGAAGGTGTTACATTATTGAGGATATGTCCCAACGGGGCGTCGTTGACTATCACGATTGGGTGTTCCTGGAAGTAGTGGCTCAGTCGCCGGGCGGTCATAAAGACGCCGTACGCCAGCTTCTGGTAGTGCGGGTACCGCTGTTTTGTTGGCGTGAGGACCTCGCTGAGGTGGTATACTAGGCGTTGTACGCCGTGGACCTTTTTTTCCTCAGCTCGCTCGACGACGAGCACTATGCTAACCACCTGGTTGGTGGCAGAGATGTACAACAACAGTGGTTCCCTTTCTCGTGGAGTCACCAGCACTGGTGAAGTGGATAGCAGGCGCTTGAGTTCTTCGAATGCTTCTTGTGCTTCATTGGTCCACTCGAATTTTTCAGCTTTGCGGAGGAGCTGGTAGAAGGGCAGTGCCTTTTCACCCATCCGACTGATAAATCGACTGAGGGCCGCGATTCGTCTAGCCAGTTGCTGGACGCCTCTTATGTTTTGTGGCTAATCCATGGCCAGTATGGCTTTTATCTTCTTCGGGTTCGCCTCGATTCCTCTCGCGGAGATGAGATACCCGAGTAGCTGCCCAGATGGCACGCCGAAGGCGCATTTGTCCGGATTGAGCTTGATTCGGTAGCGGTCGAGGTTGGCGAAGGTTTTGCGCAAATTGTCGATTAGAGAGGCTTTCTCCTTGGTCTTGATTACTATGTCGTCGACATAGACTTAGATGTTGTGACCCAGTTGTTCCTTGAGACAAGCCAGCATGCACCGCTGGTAGGTGGCTCCCGCGTTTTTTAGCCCGAAGGGCATTGTGTTGTAGCAGAACACACCAAAGGGCGTTGTAAACGCTGTTTTCTCTTGATCTTCCTGCTTCATTCGAATTTGATTATAGCCTGAGTAGGCGTCGAGGAAGCAGAGGAGCTCGCATCCCGCGGTGGAGTCGATGATGTGATCGATCCGTGGCAGCGGGAAGTGATCCTTTGGGCAGTGCTTGTTCAGAGAGGTGAAGTCCACGCACATCCGCAGGATATCTGAGTCCTTTTTTGGTACTAGCACCGTGTTGGCGAGCCAAGTGCTTTCCTTGATCTCGTGTATGAACTTGGCCTCGAGGAGTCTGTTGATCTCCATTCCAACTTCCTGCGCTCGTGGCTCAAACAGTCGCCTGATTGTTTGCTTGACTGGCGTTGCGTCGGGGTTGACATTGAGTGCGTTCTCGGAGAATTCCCTGGGAACTCCTGGCATGTCCGCAGGACACCAGGCAAAAATTTCCAAGTGCTCACTGAGGAATTCGACGAGCGCGAGTTCCTATGCGGGACTCAAGTTGTTGGCGATGAGGGCCATCTTGGCGGGATCCGATGGATGGACCTGCACCTTCTTTGTGTGCACATATGAGTCGAAGGAGAGGTCAGGTGAGCTTGGCCTCCTCAGGGGAGGCAGGCTGTTGTCTGTCGTCTCCTTCAATCTCGCGAGCTCCTCCTGCATGCCGAAGGACTAGGAGATTCTGTTGAATTCCCTGTCGCAACTGTTAGATCGTTCAAAGCTCCTGTTGATCGTGATGACGCCATTGGGACCTGGCATTTTCATCTGCAGGTAGGTGTAGTGGGGCACTGCCATGAACCTAGCGAACGCGACACGCCCGAGGATGCAGTGGTATTGCGAGGGCCAGTCGATGACCTCAAAATCGATGCGCTCGCGCCGGAAGTTCTTCGGCGTGCCGAAGATGACGTCGAAGTTGATTTTGCCCAGGGGGTAGACGCCTTTCCCTGGGACGATGCCATGGAACATTGTGTCCGATGCCTCCAGGCAGGTTAGAGGGATTCTCATTGCTCGCAAGGTACTCGCGAATATGAGGTTGATGCCGCTTCCGCCATCCATGAAGACGCGACTCATGTCAAAGCCTCCAATTTGCGCCTCGGGTACGAGGGGGCAATGACCTGGACGGGGTATCTGAGGCGGGTGGTCGCGCTTGTCAAAGGTGATGCATGACTCGCTTCCACTGAGGTACTCAGTGGTGGATGGTGGCGAGTGCGTGGCCAAGTTGACTTGGCGAGTGATGGCCTTCTGCACCCTGTTGGAGGGGCGTCCCTTTTGGATCATCATGGTGCCCATGGCCCGTGGGTACGGTTCGCCTCCATGGTGCTGGTCCGGTGCGGCTCCGTTCGGGGGTGGCCCAGGTGGTGGTGGCAGTGCGCCATGTGCCACGGCGCCTGGAGCGGCTCCGTAGCCATACTTGCGTGGTTTTCCCAGAGTCGCGGTATCCACCGCTATGGTATCCGCTCTTGCGGTTATCCTCGCGTTTATCAGTTTAGCCGGCCGCGACCATGTTGACGTCGTCGTGGTCATCGTAGATGTGCATGCGATGCTTGCCTCGGCGGTCGCGTCTGCGTTCGAGTTCTGCCTCCTCATCAGAGTGAGCACGATTCTTCACTGAATCTTCTCCATCGGCCCACCGATTCATGATCTCCATCAGGTGGTCGATGGTCTGGGGCTTTGAGCGGCCCAGCTCCTCCCTGAGTTCTAGTCGGCAGACACCACCGTTGAATGCATCAATCGCGCGGTCTTCCGCGATGTTCTCCGTGGAGTTCTTGATGATGGACCACCTTTGGATGTAGGAGCACAGCGATTCACCAGATCTTTGCTGGTAGCATCTCAGTTCTTTGATTGATGCGGGCCGCTTGTACGTGTCCTTAAAGTTGCGCATGAAGCTGTAGACCAGCTCATCCCAACTGCGAATGGATCCGCGTGGGAGGTTATTGAGCCATGCTCGGGCGGCGCCCTGCAGCTGTAGCTGCAAGCATTGCATGGAAGTGCTTCGACTGCCTCCATGGAGTCTGACGGAGGAGATGTGGTCCTCCAGCCAGATCTTGGGGTCCTGTAGACCGTTAAATTTCGGGTTCTCTGATGGGAGTTTAAACCCTTTAGGTATTCGCTTCTGCCTAATTGATCTGTTGAAGCATCTAGCGCCGCAGATCTCCCCATCTTCTTATTCTGTGTCAGTCGACCGAGCACGTCGTGCCCTTGATTTGTCGATCTTGTGCTGCCTGAGGTCGTCGCGTGCATCGTAGTCACGGTCGTGTCGCCGTGAGCGGCGGCGCCGAGACAGGTCATGACTGTCATTGATGGATGAGGGCGAGGAGTGGCGCTTTGCTAGCGCTTTACCCATTTTTGGGTCTGGTGTTGGCTCCTTGTCGAGGGCGGCCTCGATTAATCCCAAACCCGCGATCGTAGATCGGTGCATGGCAGTTCAGGGATCTCCAGGTGGCGGCTGGTTATTGAGGAGGTACATGGTGGCTACTGTCACCGCAGCCTGTGGTGTCCTGGGGACCATGTTGCCTCGCGTGTCGACTGTCATAGAGCCGAAGTCGAGGACTTTCGCGGCGTCTATGTGTTCTTGCTCGGTGAGATGAGCCATCCGCGACTGCCTCTTCTTAGCGAGGTACTCGTTACCCCTTGAGGAGGATCCTCCGTAGGAGGAGAGCCTAGCGTGACGAAGGCTCGATTCGTCCGCTGCCTTTTTACGCGCTTCAATTTGCGCGATTGTTTGTAGTTGGCGCTTGAATTCCTCCTTCAGGAGCTAGTGATATCCCATCAGCAGTTCTTGCGGGGACCCGAAGGGTAGAGCTGTGCCTCGTAAGGCCTCACGACAGCGATCCCACTCTTGCTCGTTGAGCCTGATTACGACGCGTTCGCCGGTTTGCTCATTTATTATGCTGGGAGGTTCGACTGCTCCTCCATTGTTGACGGGGGCGTGATTGCCACCGTTACCGCCGTTGCCGCCATTGCCACCGTTGCCGGCGTTGGGTGGATCGGTGCCATTACCAAGGTTGGCACCGTTGTCGCGATTGGTAGAGGTGTCGCCTGCGTTGATGACGGCACACATGAAGCGATTGGGGAAGCTATTGCTTCCACAACTCTCAGATCCGGAACCGTAGGTTCCATCTTCAGTGGCTGGATCGCTCAGATTGGAATCACGACTGTTGTCGCTGACCGTGTTTTCGACTGCCGCCGGGGCATTGAGCTCGCTGAGGGTGCCGATCGATGGAGGGAACCATGATGCCGGGGCAATCGCCGGTGCTGTCGGCTGATCAGGCATGCGAAGCGTGCCCATCTGACCAACTTGGAAGCGGAAGCTCCCAATTGCCAGTCTGGTTCCCTCGCCCACGGACTCGAAGGCCGGGCGGGTGGCCGACGTGTGGACGGTGAAGTCAAATGCACCGAAGAGCTGGCGAATCTCCGTTGTTGCGGAGTTGTAGATCGCAGTTGATGGGGCCGAAGAAGCCGCAACATCAGCACTCCCAATTTCCACAGACGGCGCCAATTGACGAGGGTTTAACTCATCAATGCCCATTGTTATGGACTTGGGTTTTGGAGAAGGAGGGAGCGCTGGAGACATCTATCGGCTAGCAAACAAGCACACATGAGACAAAGATTTACCCATGTTCAGGACTCGTAGAGGTCCCTACTCCTGCTTGTCTGCTCGTGGAATTATCAAAGGAATCGAAAGTTACAAGGGTGCGTAGATGCAATCTGGCGAGGGTGGTGGAAACTAGGGTTGCGTGTGTCCTCCTCACCGCCACCTCCTAGCCTTTATATAGAGATAGGCTAGGTCTCGGGTAGCAGGTTGAGTCGGTTACAAGTTAGGGTTTTTCCCCTTCAAACTTTTTATCTTTAATTTCTTCTTGTTCTTCAAGCAATCGAGAGTCTGTAGGTTACTCGAGTCCTTCGTTTGGGCCTTGGCGACACCGTGGGCCTGTACGTATTTAGACCGTATATACCAAGCTCGAGTACCTGTAGGGTATACCCATGTCAGTACCCCTTGCCCGATGATACGGAAGAATCCCCATATCAAAATGACAAGGCAAGCAGACAACGAGCATCTCAGCATTCTTCTTATTTACCATGGGAATATGGTGCTTTTTACTCTCTTTCCTCTTTTCATAGTATCTATTTTTTTTCTTTTCTCTTTTTTATTCTCAATACAGGACTCTTTTTTTTATAAGAAGAATGCTTCATAGATAGCTCATTATGGTTACGCTGCAGGTTTCCACCATGTCAGCATGGATTAGACCAGCGGCCCAGGCGTTTCTCTAACACATATACATAACTCCATGGACTTACAAGCTCCCCTTTCATTTCACACCGACGACATCCATATACAAAAGAGCATGATATCAACTAGGTACAAGTACCAAGTGCAATGTTGAAAGCATTCCCCATGAAAGCATGTTCTGCTAATTCCCAACAAATAAGTGCAAGCATATACAACATAGACGACACAATGGTTCAAGTTTATTAAGGGCAAGTAAAGTAAAGTGTGCCATCAAGTTCATGAGAGCTTTAATCACTAGTTTTCTCATAACAAGTTTAATTTGGAAGGTAAACAAAAGCATGAATATACTTGGAATAGCATAAGCTAGTAGGTAGGTATGGGGGTTGGTTGCATGAGTGGAACTCATACTTGGTTGTGGAGGCTAGCAAAAGACTGGGAGTGACAACCTAAGAGAGCAATAATGGCCATAATCATGCAGAGCGACAAAACATCATTGATCAAAGCATAAAGTGATACTACAAGTTGAAAACTAAAGGATCATAAAGGCTATGGTGACTTGAGATAGTCATAACATGGTGTGAGCATGCACCAAGTCAACCCAAATAAAGCATCAAAGGAGAATACCACTATACTATACTTTAATATGCTAAAACAACGCATGATTCATCCAAGGCACATTAAGCAATCTCAATTGTTTAAAACAAGTCATGGGACAACAAAGAATACTAATCATAAAGCCAAAAAATATCAAGCATGGCATGACAAAGCATAGGCCACAGTAAAAAACGAGCTCTTTTTACCACATAAGTATGAACTTTCCTACTCTTTTCCAAACCAAACCAAACTATTTGCAAAACAATGTATGAAAGATGGGGTCCAACCAATTTATTCAGAAAACTAAGCAAACCAAGAAAACTAAAAACCAAAACGAAAACGAAAAAGAAGACGCTCCAAGAACAACACAACTGTGCATGAAACAATAAAAATGAAGCGTTTGGAAGAAACCTGGGATTTTTATTGATGAAGAAAGGGATGCCTTGGGCATCCCCAAGTTTTGACGCTTGTACTTCTTAGATATTTCTTGGGGTGACACGCGTGGCATCCCCAAGCTTGAGCTTTAGTCCATCCTTCATCTCATTACTCATTCCTTCCATACACCTGAAAATATTCCTTCATACAAAACTTCACACAATCTCATTAGCAACATTAGTGCACTTAAGATAAATAAGTCTTAAGGTTCAGTTCTAACACCAAATAAACTTCCATTAGAACACTAGCTACTGTAGCACTTCCTTCAAAAAGCTCAATTCCCCAAAAGAAAAGGAACCCACAAGAAGCAAATGCAGAAAATGGCAGAAATCTGCCAAAACAGACCAGCAGGTAAAGACGAATTTTTTCGAAGACCTTATGTTGCTCAAATCAAAAAGTGTTGAACTAACGAAAGTTAGATAACAACCTGGGGCAGAAGCACAAACAATGACAGCTCAATCCGACATACATAACTCTCTCAAGAATTTTTACGGTGAAGCACAAGAATCTGTTTTGGGACAGCAACTTTCCCAATCATTACTTCACTCTCATTAGAGGTTACTCTTGGCACAAAAAGAAAATAAAAAGGATAAGGAGAGGTTATTACTGAAGTAATAACTTCCAAGACTCATCTAAAACTTTTGGGTTATCTCCCAATAAGTACTTTTCTTTAACGCCTTTAAGTTAGGCATAAGAAGCAAAGAAATAATCAAGTGTTCTCAAATGAAGAAGCATTAAGACCAAATTTTGTTTTCATAGGAGAAGCAAAAGAAATCTTTTCTCTCTTTTTAGGGAAGTGTTCTATACCTTTCTTGAGTGGGATTTGATATTTAATGGTTCCTTCTTTCATATCAATGATGGCACCAACAGTTATAAGAAAAGGTCTTCCCAAAGTAATAGGACAAGAAGCATTGTATTCAACATCCAAAACATAGAAATCAACGGGGACATAGGAATTGTTAACCATAATAAGAACACCATTAAGACTCCCCATGAGTTTCTTTTTAGCATTATCATCAAGTGGGACATTCAAATAACAATCTTCAAGAGGAGGCAAATCAAGTATATCATAAATCCTTCTAGGCATAATAGAAACACTACTATCAAGATCACATAAAGCTTTGAAATCAAAGTCTTTCACTTTCATATTAATGATGGGTTCCCAACCATCTTCTTGTTTTATAGGAATAGAAGCTTTATGTTTCATCTTTTCTTCTTTAATCTTTATGAGAGCATCAGTAATGTGTTTTGTAAAGGCCATGTTCATAGCACTAGCATTAGGACTTTTAGCAAGCTTTTGTAGGAACTTAATAACCTCAGAGATGTTGCAACCATCAAGATCAAAATCAACTTTATCATCTAAAGTAGTAGAACTATTACTAGCCTCAACACTAGTGGTGGTGATAGTAGAAACACTAATGTTTCTAGCAATTTCATCTTCTCTTTCCCACTTAGCATGTAATTCAGCTAATAGTCTAACATTTTCATCAATTCTTACTTGTATGGCATTAGTAGTTGCAAAGGGATTATCATTAGTTTCAGGTTTAGCAGACATTTTATTCAAAGAAGATTGAGTTTCAGCCAAAGATGTTATATTTCTTTCAGCATCAGAGAGTTTTTCCTCAATAGTTTTGTTGAAAGCAGTTTGTTTACTAATAAACTCTTTAAGCATAACTTCAAGTTCAGAGGGACCACTCTTATTATTGTTATAAGAATTCCCATAAGCATTACCATTGTTGGGAGGATATGGCTTATAATTGTTGTTACCAAAATTGTTCCTATAAGCATTATTACCATAAGCATTGTTGCCAAAGTTGTTATTTCTTATGAAGTTCACATCAACTTGCTCTTCTTGAGCAACCAAAGAGGCTAAAGGAACATTATTTGGATCAATATGGGCTTTCCCATTAATAAGCATAAACATAATAATATCAATCTTATCACTCAAGGAGGAAGTTTCCTCAACAGAATTTACCTTCCTACCTTATGGAGCTCTCTCAGTATGCCATTCAGGATAATTAACCATCATATTGTCCAGAAGCTTAGTTGCAGCACCCAAAGTAATGGTCATAAAGGTACCTCCAGCAGCAGAATCCAATAGGTTCCTTGAAGATTAGTTCAATCCTGCATAAAAAGTTTGGATGATCATCTAAGCAGTCAGTCCATGAGTGGGACAATTCTTTACCAAAGATTTCATTCTTTCCCAAGCTTGAGCAACATGCTCATTATCAAGTTGTTTAAACTTCATTATTTCACTTCTCATGGATATAATCTTGGCAGGAGGATAATATTTTCCAATAAAAGCATCTTTGCACTTAGTCCAAGAATCAATACTATTCTTAGTTAAGGAATTCAACCACTCTTTAGCTTTTCCTCTCAAAGAGAAAGGAAACAATTTCAGTTTAATAATATCACCATCTACATCCCTATGCTTTTGCATCTCACAAAGTTCAACAAAGTTATTTAGATGGGAAGCAGCATCTTCATTACCAATACCAGAAAATTGTTCTCTCATAACAAGATTGAGCAAAGCAGGTTTTATCTCAAAGAAAGTGTTTTCAGCCACAGGTGGAGCAATAGGTGTACTAATAAAATCATTGTTGTTGGTGCTAGTGAAGTCACACAACTTAGTGTTTTCAAGATTAGTCATTTTTTTTGAATTTCCAAATAAGAAAGCAAACAAGTAAAACTAATTTTTTTGAGTTTTTGAAAGAACAAAACAAGCAAACAAAGCAAAAAGAAACTAAGCAAAATAAAAACAACAAAGTAAAGAGATTGGTTATGAGGGACTCCCCTTGTGAAGATGTCCTTGACTCCCCGGCAACGGCGCCAGAAAAGATCTTGATGTGCTCGTCGTTCGACGTAGAGCTCGTTGGGAACCCCAAGAGGAAGGTATGATGAGCACAGCAGTAAGTTTTCCCTCAGTTATGAAACCAAGGTTTAATCGAACCAGTAGGAGCAAGGAAACACCCCAAAGGTGTTACTAGCTGAGCTTTGGCAGGGCGCACTACCGGTGCTAGTAGCAACGTGGAGACCTGCACAACACAACCACAGAACTTTGTCCCCAACTTGCGATGAGGTTGTCAATCTCACCGTGTTTTGCGGAAAACAAAGGATTAAACGTATCGAATGGAAAGAAGTAAAAGTTTGCAGAAAGTAAACACAAAGCAGTAAACGGTTGTAGATTGTATGTAAAGTACAAGGACCGGGATCCATAGTTCACTAGAGGTGGCTCTCCTTAGATAGATAACATGCTGGGTGAACAAATTACACCGGGGTAATTGACAAACACCGAGAAAGCAATACATGCATATACTAATCATCTTGACTCCTTTGAGACTTGATTGGGCATTACAACATAATACATAGACCGCCATCCAACTGCATCTATGACTAATAATCCACCTTCAGGTTATCATCCGAACCCCCTCCAGTATTAAGTTGCAAGCAACTGATTATTGCTTTACAAACTGCGTGTAAAGTAAACAATACGATTGTTCTATGAATAAAGGATTGTTGTTTTCTCCCTAGTAGCAATAGCACATCTAGTACCTTAGAGATTTCTGTCACTTCCCCAGATTACCAGAGGCATGAACCCACTATCGAGCATAAATACTAACTCTTGGAGTTGCTAGCATCTACTTGGCCAAGATAGCTACTAACAACGGAAAGCATGCAAGATCACAAATAACAAAGACATGATAGAATCAATAATCAATCTGAAATAGCATCTCAATATCCACCGGATCCCCGCAAACACAACATGTATGAATTACAAATAGATGATCTTGATCATGAACGGAGCTCACAAGATCTAAACATGAAAGCACAAAGGAGGAGAACCAGCCATCTAGCTACTACATGGATCCGTAGTCCAAGGATGAACTACTCACGCATCACACCGGAGGCTTGCATGGTGATGAAGAAGGCCTCCTGGGTGAATTCCCCTCTCTGGCAGGGTGCCGGGAAGAGCTTCAGATCCCTCTCGATCTAGGGATGGAGATGACGGCGGCTACAGACTCTTTCGTGGATTTTTCATCGGGTACTTAGGGTTTTTGTCCCGAGGGCAATATATAGGCAGAAGGAGAGGCCGAGGGGGTTCCGGGAGCGGCCACACCACCCCCTGGCGCGGGTCAGGCCTGGCCGCGCGGCCAGGTGGTGTGGTGGCTCCCTAGCCCTTCTCCGTTTCGTATTCTGGCACTTGATCCCTTCCGGAAAAATAGGCACTTTGGCTTTTGTCCCGTCCAATTTCGAGAATATTCATTTTCTGACTTTCCTGGAACCAAAAACAGCAGAAAACAGGCAGCTGGCACTATGGCTCTTGTTAATAGGTTAGTCCAAGAAATCATATGAAAAGTACTCCAAAGTTGGAACAAAACACAAGAAAGTGGATAAAACCAAGGATGGAGCATCAAAAATTATAGATACATTTGCAATGTATCAATTCTCTATTGCATTTTCGATGTTGGAGGTTTTATCGGTTCATCTTTTTGGGAGAGTTCAACCCTTTCCTCTTTAAAATGATCCCAATATCATCAAAAACGGAGTCCATGTGCAAAAGTTATGATTGTTTCAATTTTGCTGTGTCTGCCAGTTTTCACGGGGTGGATTATACGGCCATGGGGGCGGATTATCCGACCCAATTTTCAGAAAACGGCTAAGGACTTTGAGGCGTGGCTCTCTGTAACAGGGACAGATTATCCGGCCCTCCGGGGGGCGGATTATCCGGCCCAAATATTTGCCCCCTATACAGAGGGTCGCGCCGCGAAGTCCTTAGCCATATTTTGGCCCGGGGAACCCGGAATATCCGGGGGAGGGCCAGATTATCTGGCCTGGGATGTCCCAAACGGTCATATTTCATTGGGGAGGGGTATAAATAGACCCCTTCTTCCTCCTTAGGCTGGTTTCTTGCATTCTCTCTCTCCTCCATTGTTTTGACCTTCAAGAGCTTGCAAATACTCTCAAACCCTCCCATATTTCTTGAATCTTTTGGGGGGATTGGAAAGGGGGATCTAGATCTACAACTCCCCCAATCCATCTTTCCTCTATGTGAGGGCAACATATTGGGATCTAGATCTTAGGGTTTCTTTTGTGGATTTCCTCTGGTCTTCTTCCTCTCTTATTCTCCCACTAGCTTGTGTAGCTTTGGTGGAATTTGGGAAAGAAGGACTTGAGCACTTCTTGGGTTCTTGCCATTGCATTTGGTGTATCGGTTTGAGTTCTCGGCGAGGATTCGATTGGGTGAAAGGTGAGAAGCTTTTTACTCTTGGGTTCTTGGTACCCTAGACGGTTTAGTTGTTTTGCAGGTTTGTGGATTATTTGGGGCCTCCAATTAAGTTGTGGAGATTTCCCTGAGCTTGTTTGTTGGGAGCCTCCAATTGAGTTATGGAGAAATGCCCCAATCTTTGTGAGAGGTTACGGATTGCCACCGACAAGTGCACCTATAGTGAAGAAGTGAACCAGGCCTCTTGTGGCGAGGTTCACGGGAGAATAGGGTGAGGCCTTTTGTGGCGTGGTGGTCTTAGTACCGCCCACTCCTCCAACGAGACGTACTCTCTTTATGGGAGGAACTCGTTAATAAATCATCGTCTCCGCGTGCCTCGGTTATCTCTATACCCGACCTATTTACTTATGCACTTTACTTTGTGATAGCCTTCGTGCTTGAAGTCTTATATCTAGCTATCACATAGTTGCTTGTTCTGCTTAGCATAAGTTGTTGGCGCACATAGGTGAACCGTAGTTTATATAGGTTTTGTGCTTAACAAAGTAAACTCTAGTTTTATTCCGCCTTTGTTAAGCCCTTCTCATAAAAGTTTTAAACCGCCTATTCACACCCTCCCCCCCCCCTCTCCGCGGCATCTGTATCCTTTTAACCTATTCCTCAAAATTCTTGCAATCCTACATAAAATTTTACACACTTGATCACCTCACTAACTTACTCATCCTAATTCCTTATAGATGGAAGTCAAGTACAGCAAGTTCTATCAGCTTGGAAATGGAGGAGAGCTCATCTTCGAGAGGGACTTGAGCCAGTGATACGTTGCTAACATATCCATAATTTTTGATGTTCCATGCTTGGTTTTTATCCACTTTCTTATGTTTTGTTACAACTTTGGAGTACTTTCTATACACTTTCTTGGACTAACCTATTAATAAGAGCCACAGTGCCAGCTGCCTGTTTTCTGCTGTTTTTGGTTCCTGGAAAGTCAGAAAATGAATATTCTCAGAATTGGACGGGACAAAAGGCAAAGTTAGTTTTTCACCGAGGGACACAAGGAGCCAGAATACGAGATGGGGAGGGGCCAGGGGGCTGCCACACCACCTAGCCGTGCGGCCCAGCCTGGCCTGCGCCAGGGGGTGGTCTGGCCGCCTCCAGCACCCCCTCGCCCTCCCCTTTTGCCTATAAGATGCCTCCGATACAGAAACCCTAAGTACCCGATCAAAATTCTATAAAAGAGTCTATAGCCGCTGTCATCTCCATCCCTAGATCGGGAGGGATCTGAAGCTCTTCTCGACACCCTGTCGGAGGGGAGAATTCACCCTGGAGGCCTTCTTCATCATCATGCAAGCCTCCGGTGTGATGCGTGAGTAGTTCATCCTTGGACTACAGGTCCATGTAGTAGCTAGATGGCTGGTTCTCCTCCTTTGTGTTATCATGTCTAGATCTTGTGAGCTCCGTTCATAATCAAGATCATCTATTTGTAATCTTACATGTTGTGTTTGCGGGGATCTAATGGATATTGAGATGCTATTTCAGATTGATTATTGATTCTATCATGTCTTTGTTATTTGTGATCTTGCATGGTTTCCGTTGTTAGTAGCTATCTTGGCCAAGTAGATGCTAGAAACTCCAAGAGTTAGTATTTATGCTCGATAGTGGGTTCATGCCTCTAGTAATCTGGGGAAGTGACAGAAATCTCTAAGGTACTAGATGTGCTGTTGCTACTAGGAAGAAAACAACAATCCTTTGTTCATAGAACAATCGTATTGTTTACTTTACATGCAATGCGTAATGCAATTATCTATTGCTTGCAACTTAATACTGGAGGGGGTTCAGATGATAACCTGAAGGTGGATTATTAGTCATAGATGCAGTTGGATTACGGTCTATGTATAATGTTGTAATGCCCAATCAAATCACAAAGGAGTTGAGATGAGTAGTATATGCATGATTGCTTTCTCGATGTTTGTCAATTGCCCCGTTGTAATTTGTTCACCCAACATGTCATCTATCTTAAGGAGATCCACCACTAGTGAACTATGGACCCAGGTCCTTTCTTTTATCATCAATCTACAATCAATTGTCTACTACTTCCTGTTTACTTTCTGCAAACTATTACTTTCTTCCACACAATACGTTTAATCCTTTGTTTTCAGCAAAACCGGTGAGATTGACAACCTTAATGTAAGTTGGGGACAGAGTTCTGTGGTTGTCTAGGTCTCCACGTTGCTACTGGCACCGGTAGTGCGCCCTGCCAAAGTTCGGCTAGCAACACATTTGGGGTGTTTCCTTGGTCCTACAGGTTCGATTAAACCTTGGTTTCATAACTGAGGGAAAACTTGCTGCTGTGCTCATCATACCTTGCTCTTGGGGTTCCTCAACGAGCTCGAGATATCTTGGGCCATCAAAGCTTTTTCTGGCGCCGTTGCCGGGGAGTCAAGGACATCTTCACAAGGGGAGTCCCTCATAACCAATCTCTTTACTTTGTTATTTTTGTTTTGCTTAGGTTACTTTTGCCTTGTTTGCTTGTTTCTTTATCAAAAACACAAAAAAATAGTTTTACTAGTTTGCTTTCTTTATTAAAAACACACAAAAATGACTACTCTAGAAAATACTAAGTTGTGTGACTTCAGTAGAACCAACAACAATGATTTCATGAGCACAACTATTGCTCCACCTGTTCCTAAAGCTACTTTCTTTGAAATAAAACCTGCTTTACTCAATCTTGTTATGAGAGAACAATTTTCTGGTATTGGTAATGAAGATGTTGCTGCTCATCTAAATAACTTTGTTGAACTTTGTGGGATGCAAAAGCATAGGGATATAGATGGGGATATCATTAAGCTTATATTGTTTCCTTTCTCTTTGAGAGGAAAAGCTAAAGAATGGTTGAATTCCTTAAGCAGGAATAGTATTGATTCTTGGACTAAATGCAAAGATGCTTTCATTGGAAAATACTATCCTCCTGCTAAGATTATATCTATGAGAAGTGAAATAATGAAATTTAAACAATCTGATAATGAACATGTTGCTCAAGCTTGGGAAAGAATGAAATCTTTGGTAAAGAATTGTCCCACTCATGGACTGACTGCTTGGCTGATTATCCAAACCTTTTATGCAGGATTGAACTATTCTTCAAGAAATCTATTGGATTCTGCTGCTGGAGGTACCTTTATGACCATTACTTTGGGTGTTGCAACAAAGCTTCTGGATAATATGATGGTTAACTATTCTGAATGGCATACTGAAAGAGCTCCACAAGGTAAGAAGGTAAATTCTGTTGAAGAAACCTCCTCCTTGAGTGATAAAATTGATATTATTATGTCTATGCTTGTTAATGGGAAAGCTCATATTGATCCAAATCATGTTCCCTTAGACTCTTTGGTTGCTCAAGAAGAGCAAGTTGATGTGAACTTTATAAGAAATAACAATTTTAGCAACAATGCCTATAGGAATAATTTTGGTAATAATAATTATAGGATGTATCCTCCCAATAATGGTAATGCTTATGGAAATTCCTACAACAATAATAAGAGTGCTCCCTCTAAACTTGAAGTTATGCTTAAAGATTTTATTAGTAAATAAACTGCTTTCAATAAAACTATTTAGGAAAAACTCTCTAATGCTGAAAGAAATATAGCATCTTTGGCTGAAGCTCAATCTTCTTTGAATAAAATGGCTGCTAAACCTGAAACTATATATAATCCCTTTGCTTCTACTAATGCCATACAAGTAAGAATTGATGAAAATGTTAGACTATTAGCTGAATTGCATGCTAAGTGGGAAAGAGAAGATGAAATTGCTAGAAACATTAGTGTTTCTACTATCACTACCACTAGTGTTGAGGCAAGTAATAGCTCTACTACTTTAGATGATAATTATGATTTTGATCTTGATGGTTGCAATATCTCTGAAGTTATTAAGTTCCTACAAAAGCTTGCTAAAAGTCCTAATGCTAGTGCTATGAATATAGCCTTTACAAAACACATTACTGATGCTCTCATAAAAATTAAAGAAGAAAAGATGAAACATAAAGCTTCTATTCCTATAAAACAAGAAGATGGTTGGGAACCCATCATTCATATGAAAGTGAATGATTTTGATTTCAAAGTTTTATGTGATCCTGATAGTAGTGTTTCAATTATGCCTAGAAGGATTTATGATATGCTTTATTTGCCACCATTGGAAGATTGTTATTTAAATGTCCCACTTGATGATAATGCTAAAAAGAAACTCATGGGGAGTATTAATGATGTTCTTATTATGGTTAACAATGCCTATGTCCCCGTTGATTTCTATGTTTTGGATGTTGAATGCAATGCGTCTTGTCATATTACTTTGGGAAGACCTTTTCTTAGAACTGTTGGTGCCATTATTGATATGAAAGAAGGCACCATTAAATATCAACTCCCACTCAAGAAAGGTATAGAACACTTCCCTAAGAAGAAAGATAAGATTTGTTTTGCCTCTCCTATGAAAACAAAATTTGCTCTTAATGCTTCTTCAT
Source organism: Avena sativa (assembly GCA_916181665.1). Classification (NCBI taxonomy): domain Eukaryota; kingdom Viridiplantae; phylum Streptophyta; class Magnoliopsida; order Poales; family Poaceae; genus Avena; species Avena sativa. The sequence continues at coordinate 192,563,728 of OV702287.1, forward strand.
TGTAGAACACTTGATTCTTTTTCTTGCTTCTTATGCCTAACTTAAAGGTGTTTAAGAAAAGTACTTATTGGGAGATAACCCAAAAGTTTTAGATGAGTCTTGGAAGTTATTACTTCAGTAATAAACACTCCTTATCCTTTTTATTTTCTTTTTGTGCCAAGAGTAACCTCCAACGAGAGAGAAGTAATGATTGGGAAAGTTGCTGTCCTGAAACATATTTCTGTGCTTCACCGTAAAAATTCATGTAAAATCTCTGTACGTCCTTTTGAGGCGTGAATGTTTGTTCTTCTGCCCCAGGTTATTATCTAACTTTCGTTAGTTCAACACTTTTCGATTTGAGCAACAGAAGGTCTTCGAAAAAATTCGTCTTTACCTGCTGGTCTGTTTTGACAGATTTCTGCCATTATTTGCATTTGCTTCTTGTTGGTTCCTTTTTTAGTTCTTTTGTGGAATTGAGATTTTTGAGGGAACTGCTACAGTAGCTTGTGTTTTAATGGAAGTTTTATTGGTGTTGAAACTGAACCTAAAAGACCTATTATCTTGAGTGCACTAATGTTGCTAATAAAGATTGTGTGAAGTTTTGTATGAAGAAAAATTTCAAGTGTATGGAAGGAATGATGTAATGAGATGAAGAATAGACTAAAGCTCAAGCTTGGGGATGCCACCCCGTTTCACCCCAAGAAATATTCAAGAGGTACAAGCGTCAAAGCTTGGGGATGCCCAAGGCATCCCCTTCTTCATCAATAAAAATCCCAGGTTTCTTCCAAACACTTCATTTTTATTGTTTCATGCACAGTTGTGTTGTTCTTGGAGCGTCTTCTTTTTCGTTTTCGTTTTGGTTTTTCATTTGCTTGGTTTGCTTAGTTTGCTGAATAAATTGGTTGGACCCCCTCTTTCATACATTGGTTTTCAAATAGTTTGGTTTGGATTGGAAAAGAGTAGGAAAAGTTCATGCTTAAGTGGTAAGAGAGCTTGTTTTTTACTATGGCCTATGCTTTGTCATGCCATGCTTGATATTGTTTTGGCTTTATGCTTAGTATTCTTTGATGTAGCATGACTTGTTATAAACAATTGAGATTGCTTAATGTGCCTTGGAAGAATCATGCGTTGTTTTAGCATATTAAAGCATAGTATTGTGGTATTCTCCTTTGATGCTTTATTTGGGTTTACTTGGCACATGCTCACACCATGTTATGACTATCCCAAGTCACCATAAGCCTTTATGATCCTTTAGTTTTCAACTTGTAGTATCACTTTATGCTTTGATTAATGATGTTTTGTCGCTCTGCATGATTATGGCCATCATTGCTCTCTTAGTTGGTCGATCCCAATCTTTTGCTAGCCTCCATAACCAAGTATGAGTTCCACTCATGCATCCAATTCGTAAAACCAAGTTATTCCAAAGAGTCCACTATACCTACCTATTAGCATATGCTATTCCAAGTATATTCATGTTTTATCTACCTTCTGAATTAAACTTGTTATGCGAAAACTAGTGATTAAAGCTCTCATGAACTTGATGGCACACTTTACTTTTCTTGCCCTTAATAAAATTGAACCATTGTGTCGTATATGTTGTATATGCTTGCACTTATATGTTGGGGATTAGAAGAACCATGTTGTCATGAGGAACGCTTTCAACATTGCACTTGTACTTTGTACCTAGTTTATATCATGCTCTTTTTTCTATGGATGTCATCGGTGTGAAATGAAAGGAGAGCTTGTAAGTCCATGGAGTTATGTATGTGTGTTAGAGAAACGCCTGGGCCGCTGGTCTAATCCATGTTGTCATGGTGGAAACCTACAGCTTAACCATAATGAGCTGTCTATGAAGCATTCTTCTTATAAAAAAAAGAGTCAGACATTGAGAAAAAAGAGAAAAGGGAAAAAAGAAATTTGAGAAAAGAGGAAAGAGAGAAAAAAGCACCATTTTCCCATGGTAAATAAGAAGATTGCTGAGATGCTCGTTGTCTGCTTGCCTTGTCATTTTGATATGGGGATTCTTCCGTATCATCGGGCAAGGGGTACCCCTTTGGTGGTTCTCTATGATACACATGTACTTACTATGACAAGAACTTACTGGTAACTAAACTTGAGTAGCATGAGGAGCGGCCCTAGTATTCAAGGGACATGAGATTTCCAGCATATACTTCGTCAAGCATATACACCATAGTTTGTTCACTTTAACTTTAATCACTTCAAGATGCTTATGATAGGGGCAATGAGAGCTGAAAGCTAACAAGTACCATAATTTTTGGAAGCTCTTTATGAAACTTGAATCCCTACTTCCTTCTATGAAGGCCTTTCTTTTACTTTTATGTTGAGTCTCCACCTTCTATCTTTATGCACCTACTTTGAGAGCATAGTGGCCATTCTTAGTTCTATGTGCATTGTCCCAAGACTTGTTGATTGATGCATAGCTTTGATATTGCTTGTTTTAAACTATTTGTATCTAGTCACTCTTATGAACTTTGAAGGTGTCCTATGCATTTATGTTTGCTGCTCTATGAGGGACAAGCTGAATGCCACTATGCTATGTTTTCTTTATGTGAAACAAACAAACGTCTTGCAAAGCATTGTTATTCATGAATCTTTTGTTTGTTCCTATTCATGTTGCAACATAGTTGCTATGTCTTATTGATAGAACTTTGTATTTCATGCTATGTTGAAGTACTATGATCCCATCTATCAATGTTTTACAAATACTTTGGTCAAGTTTATGATGGTGCATGTCACCTCAAAAATTATTCTTTCTTTTTATCACTTACCTACTCGAGGACGAGCAGGAGTTAAGCTTGGGGATGTTGATACGTTGCTAACGTATCCATAAATTTTGATGTTCCATGCTTGGTTTTTGTCCACTTTCTTATGTTTTGTTCCAACCTTGGAGTACTTTCTATACACTTTCTTGGACTAACCTATTAACAAGAGCCACAGTGCTAGCTGCATGTTTTCTGTTGTTTTTGGTTCTAGGAAAGTCAGAAAATGAATATTCTCGGAATTGGACGGGACAAAAGCCAAAGTCAGTTTTTCACCGAGGGACACAAGGAGCCAGAATACGAGACGGAGAGGGGCCAGGGGGCGCCACACCACCTGGCCGCGCGGCCTAGCCTGGCCCGTGCCAGGGGTGGTCTGGCCGCCTCCGGCACCCCCTCGGCCTCCCCTTTCGCCTATAAGATGCCTCCGATACAGAAACCCTAAGTACCCGATCAAAATTCCATGAAAGAGTGTGTAACCGCTGTCATATCCATCCCTAGATCGTGAGGGATCTGAAGCTCTTCCCGGCACCCTGCCGGAGGAGAGAATTCACCCTGGAGGCCTTCTTCATCATCATGCAAGCCTCCGGTGTGATGTGTGAGTAGTTCATCCTTGGACGACGGGTCCATGTAGTAGCTAGATGGCTGGTTCTCCTCCTTTGTGCTATCATTTCTAGATCTTGTGAGCTCCGTTCATGATCAAGATCATCTATTTGTAATCTTACATGTTGTGTTTGCGGGGATCCGATGGATATTGAGATGCTATTTCAGATTGATTATTGATTCTATCATGTCTTTGTTATTTGTGATCTTGCATGTTTTTCGTTGTTAGTAGCTATCTTGGCCAAGTAGATGCTAGTAACTCCAAGAGTTAGTATTTATGCTCGATAGTGGGTTCATGCCTCTAGTAATCTGGGGAAGTGACAGAAATCTCTAAGGTACTAGATGTGTTGTTGCTACTAGGGAGAAAACAACAATCCTTTGTTCATAGAACAATCGTATTGTTTACTTTACACGCAATGTGTAATGCAATTATCTGTTGCTTGCAACTTAATACTGGAGGGGGTTCGGATGATAACCTAAAGGTGGATTATTAGTCATAGATGCAGTTGGATTACGGTCTATGTATAATGTTGTAATGCCCAGTCAAATCTCAAAGGAGTCAAGATGAGTAGTATATGCATGATTGCTTTCTCGATGTTTGTCAATTGCCCCGCTGTAATTTGTTCATCCAACATGTCATCTATCTTAAGGAGAGCCACCACTAGTGAACTATGGACCCTGGTCCTTTCTTTTATCATCAATCCACAATCAACTGTTTACTGCTTCCTGTTTACTTTCTGCAAACTATTACTTTCTTTCACACAATACGTTTAATCCTTTGTTTTTAGCAAAACCGGTGAGATTGACAACCTCATTGTAAGTTGGGGACAGAGTTTTTTGGTTGTGTTGTGCAGGTCTCCACGTTGCTGCTAGCACCAGTAGTGCACCCTGCCAAAGTTCAGCTAGCAACACATTTGGGGTGTTTCCTTGCTCCTACTGGTTCGATTAAACCTTGGTTTCATAATTGAGGGAAAGCTTGTTGCTATGCTCATCATACCTTCCTCTTGGGGTTCCCCAACAAGCTCAAGATATCTTGGGCCATTAGCCAGCTAGGGGAGTTTCTTGGGTGCCCGCATCTCGAGTTCTTTGGAGCACAACTCAATGATCAACCAGGAGGAGAACTGAAGTGGTTGATCGTTGCAGATCTGAGAGGAGAGATGGATCCATCCACCTCAGAGAAGATACAGTTCACTTTGAGGGAGAACAACTGGGTGGATGGACTAGCTAGAGCAATGCAGGAAGCACTTGCCCGTCTGTGTGGGAAAACATCAACCAGATCAATGGCACTCGCTTCGCTCGCTACGCCCGTCTGTGTGGACTCCATGAGATAGCCCTTGGCCATGCTAGGACATCCGGAGCTGAAGCATCATGTGGATCACCTCGACTTCATGCTGCACGAGACTCGGAACGAGTTGGACAACGCCCGTGCCTACGCCAACCAGAAGCACATTGTTGCAACCGAGAAGAACCAATGTAACATCCCAAAACTCTAATCCAAGGTTATCAAGATCCAAATCCTCAAATTTAGAGTTAACAAAAACTTTTCCATTTAAAAATATTAAAGCATTCATATGTGTGTCCATTTAAATAGGAGTTGTTTTGAATTGCCATGATTAAGTGATCCATTGATTGTAAAATGATTCTTAGGTGAAATAAACATCATCTAGATCATTCCCAAACAAATCCCAAAGAAAAACAAATCAAAATGAATAAAATAACCAAATGGTCATTTGTGCCATTTTAATCCACATGCCTACTTTGGCCATTCCTAGAACTCAATTCTTAATAGAAACAAATGTGGATCTTTGCACCCCTTGCTAGTACATGTAGTGATGTACCAAGGCCCACTTTGTGATCTACCAAAAACTTGCAAACACTAAGTTTAAATGGCATTTGAAAATTGAATGTAGTTCATATGAGAAGATCCCACTTATGCAAAAACAAACCAAACCAATTCACCTTGACATTTCCCAGCAACCAGAGACTCCCAAGCATAAGATCAGATCACACACCAAAAATCTTTTCAAAATTCAAATTTAAATTTATTGCGGCCATTTGATCGAACACCTTGCAGACAGAAAGAAAATGGCCTAACTATTACTGTTTCTAATTAAGCCATTGTCCCCCATTGCACCCTCTCTACTCTCCCTTGTCCCCCTTGAGACCAACCAGACCCTCACCAGCCTACCCCTAAGCCGCAGCAGCAGTGGAGCGCCGCCACTTTGTGGTCGCTGCCGGCCAGAAGAGGGCAGAGCGCCAGGGACAGCGTCGCACCAAACCAGCAAGCCCTCTAGCTCCGCCCAACCCTACCGCACCTCCCTATCCACCCCTCGATCACCCACAGCCCCTGGACCACTCCCCAGCACCGCCGCCCATTCTCTCTGCGAGCTCGCCAGAGCGCGCTAGAGCGCGTTAGCCGCCAGCACGCCACAGACTGCCACTCGACCCAATACCGTGCACGCCGCTTCGCCTCGACCCCAGCACCCCGCTAGACACGGTCGTGCGCCGTCACGCGACCCACAGTCGTCGTGCGCCGCGTCGAGCATCGCCTCGGTCTCCCAGAGCGCGGGACGCTCCCGACTAAACGCCACCGCCCTAGCCGCGCATTTAAGCTGTAGAGCACCACCACGAGGCATCCCACCGTCCCCTACCTCCAGCCACGCCGCTAGCACGTTGTGCAGCCCTCGTCGGAGTCGCCAGCCCATCCCGCTCGGTCGCCCTATAAAAGGATCCCTCCCTAGCACAAACTACTCACATCATCTCACTCCCATATCTCCACTGATCCTTCCACCCCATCCCCGGAGCAAGACAAGCCACCATTCGCCGGAATTTAGCCGGAGCTTGCTGCAGCAGAGGAGGAGAGGCTCCGTCGATTTCGTCCACCCTAGGAGCCACCACGACCATGCTTGAGTCCGCTGTTGACAGCACGTTCGATCGCCCCCATCACCATGCTAGCTGGATCCCTGGTATGCCCCCATTGCACCCCCACCGAGCCGCTAGGGTTAGCTCTCGCCGACGACTTGTTCGTCGGGGACGACGATCCTCAGCCGTCGATCCCCCTTTTAATCGTAGCACTGAGAGTGCCCTGTACCGCTTCGCGTTTGACGTGTCGCTGACCTACGGGACCCCCTGTCAGTTGTCATTCGCACCGCGGAGCACCACTGGGCCGGCCTGTTTTCTTTCCCGCGCTAGCCCATGAATTCAAATATGGATTTTTCTATTTTAGTTTGAACCCACTTTTGTCCCTTAGTTCAAAAATCAATCTAGGAAGATTTACTGAACCAAATTGAGTGATTCAAATTTTATTAGAAAGCTACTGAAAAGATCTATCCAAGCCTGTTGGAATAAATTCATTTAGAGTAGGAGATCTCTCCTAGTAAAAATAACAAGACGGAAGCATTTGCACATTAAAACATTTTTATAAAATCAACCATGATAGCTTTTGAGTTGATTCCAACTCTCAAAAATCACATTTAACCATACCTATCTGAATATGTAATAATATTAAGATTTACATGCAGTGACTTTGGACTAGTACCAAAATAATGCTATATTGGCATTTCTAGTCACTTATATCATTAAATTCTAAACTTAAACTTATTAAAATGTGATCCAACCCTTAAATCACATTCCCACATGTTAGAATATGTGGTTATGACATGTGTCCACATGATCCCATATTTTAAGTGGTGAATATTAAATCTTAGTTATTTTCAATGAGTAGAAATTACTTTTCTTAAATAAAAAAATGAAGCTAGTTAATAAAACCTCGTGATGCTTGTGATGATAATAGATCATCCAATGTGTGCCTTAGAGTGCTAAGTAGACTAGTTGAGTATTGTGTGGTGATTGTGTACTCCGTATGTATTTATAGACGATAGTACCGACCAAGCTTTCGAGGAGGAGTTCTACCAAGAGGAGGAGGAAGAAAACTTCAACCACTGCACCAACCAAGGCAAGCTAACACTTGCAAAAGTATTATGCTTAGCAAGCCATAATTAACAATGCAAGCTAACCCTTCCAAGCTAGATAACCTAAGCAAAGGTATTAGGCATGCTTTGGTGATACCATTTGGATTTATACCTAGTCCAAGATTTAATGTCAAGCTTTACTTTCTTTACTTTACCAAAGTCCACTACTTGTTTTGAAGGTAGCATAAAGAGTATAAAACTTGACCTATCTAGATAACCTTAGATGTCATTCTATGGCATGAGATTGATCTTAGCATCCCACATTAGTGAACACTCTTAACTTAGTAGTTTAGAGCTAAACTAAAACTTGAGCCACTTTAGATGGGAACACTTGTGGAAAATGACTTTTGAAAACCTTGGAATGATAAGTCATTCCATTGAGATGTTTTGACATGTGTTGAGAAACACAAATGGTTTATGATGATGAAAATGTTGAGGCATGAGCCTTAACCCTTTTACAAAACTGATGGTTGGATTCGGATGCGATACCATTCCAATTTTACCGTACAACCACAATCCCTAAACTGGGTAAGGCTTAGCCGGAAGTTTATATGCATTAGTATTAGTTCCCTCGTGGGAGAGGTTTGAGCTGAGGCTACCTCTCGATGTTGTCCACCTATGCAGTGCCCACGATGACAGATGGTCATGGTTGGGAGGCCATGCTCATAGGAGAGGTGCTTATACTAGGGTGTGTAAAGGAAATGTTATGTTTGATTATCTGCATACTAAGTATGATGATTCAGGGTTATCCCTAACAGATGTATCAAATCTTGTGGTGAAAGTGTACCACCTCTGCAGAGTGTCAAACTATTCGAATAGCCGCGTCCACGGTTATGGACAGTTGGAGTGGCCATACTATTTCGTTGTCAGATGTTTTAAAAATGACTTATGAAATGAATGATGAATCTTGACTTGACCACAACAGGGTTGTGACTATGACACTAGCTTCCCAACTTAAGTGATTCTAGAACTTTACTTTATCTTTCTTTGTTTCTGAACTCAGCTTAGGTTTCAAACTTAACTTTATAGTTAAACTTAGAGTTAGCATTTACACTAGAACTATCTTACTTGTTAATGGTAGTTTGCGAGTACTTAAAGAGTACTCATGGCTTTTGTCCCTGGCTATTCCTATGGCCAGACTATGAAGGCTACTACCAACATGATGGCCAGCAGGACGGCTATGATAACTAGGACTATCTGCCTTCGTCAGCATTGCATGTGCCCTTGAAGATGGACCCCACCGCTACGCTTATTAATTATTCCGCTGCTTGTTGTATTAAGAATGGATCATGAGATCCTTATTTGTGTAAGACCTTATTTATGGTTTGTAATGGATGATGTACTGTGATATCCAATCTGTTATGTCTCACAAAAATGGTAATCCTAGGATTGCGATGTATGACATAACAGGCATCTGGGATGAAAAATCCGGGTGTTGACAAGTTGGTATCAGAGCCATCCTGACCATAGGAGACCCTAGTTAGAATGGACGTCCAAACAAAAACTTAATTTCAAAACCAAAGTGAGTATTTATGAAAAACTATTTCCTCTCTTACCCTTGGGAATTCGTTCTTTCTCAAAAATGCATGTTCCTCCAATTCTTACATTACCACCTAAAATTTGACACACTTGATCACTTCACTAACTTCCTCATCCTAAATTCTTGTAGATGGAGACTCAGTTCGGCAAGTTCTACCAGTTGGGCAATGGAGGCCAGCTGATCTTCGAGAGGGATCTGGATTCACTGTCTGAGTTATTGGGACGCCCACATCCGGAGTTTCTTGGAGCTCAACTTCCAGGACCCCCAGGAGGAGACTTACAGTGGCTAGTCACCGATGATCTTCGAGGAAGCATAGAAGCACCAACGTCCGGGAGAATCCAGTTCTTCGTCAGAGAGAACAACTGGCTAGATGGATTAGCCAGGGTAATGCATGAAGCTCTCGCACGTCTATGTGCCCTTAGTGTCAACCAAATCCAAGGAACCCGCTTTGCGCACTATGCAAGGCGTTGAAGGAAATATGCTCTGAGAGGCAATAATAAAGTTGTTATTATGTATTCCTTGTATATGATAGATGTTTATTTTGCATGCTATAATTGTATTATTAGGAAACATCAATACATGTGTGTTTAATAAACAAAAAGGGTTCCTAGTTATGCCTCTCTTATAGACTAGCTTGTTGATTAACAAGATATTCAAGGTTTCCTGATCATGGACATTGGATGTTGTTATTAACAAGGTCACAGCATTTGTGAAATGATGTGATGAACATTCATCCGAAGTATAGCATTACGATCAAGTCATTATGTTTATATTGCTATAACATCATACAAAGTAGTCTTAGTCCTTAGACCATGAGATCATGTTAATTGCTAACACTGGAAGAGTATCTTGATAACATCAAACGTCACACCGTAACAGGGTGACCATACAGGTGGGTTCAGTGCTATGAAGGTGTTATGTTGAGGCTCATGGATCAAGAGTGCAATTTGTCAATCCCGATGACGGATAGATATACTCTCGGCCCTCTCGGTGATATCACATTAAGATAGCTTGCAAGCAAGTGATGTGATCACTAGAATGTTATAACACGGGAACGAGAAAAAAGTGAATGTCGGTAACGAGATCAAACTAGGTATTTGGATACCGATGATCGAATCTCGGACATGTATTATATCATGAGACAAAGGGATTAAATTGCTGACGTTAAAGGTTCTCACGATCACAGAAGTCATCGTTGAATATGCAAGAGTCAGTATGGATCTCCAGGTCCCGCTTCTGATTATTGATCTGAGAGGAGTCTCAATCATGTCTGCATTATTCGCGAACTGTAGGGTGACACACTTAAGGGTTGCTGGACACCATTTAGGAGCACATATGTTCCAGACAAAAGGTTTGCAAGGCGCAGGAAATGTTTCGATAGAAACAGGAATTGTTTCGATAGAAACCGGAATTGTTTCAGGTGAAATTGCAGAAAGTGGTTCTGCATGTGATATTGAAATGTTGCAAGGGGTTTTATGTGAATGTTTGTTAATTAAAGTAATTAACAAAATTCTGAATAAAATAAATAAAAGAGTTTTATTAATTGAGAGTTGCATTTAATTTGGTGGAAATTAAATACATGTGAGTGGGATTTTGGGTGGAGGCCATGTTTATGTGAATGGAGGTTCACCACATGAATGAAGGAGGGGAGGAGTCCCCCCCCCCTCATGCGTCGGCTATGGGAGGGGAGGGGTCTCCCTCCCTCCTATATAAAGCCCCCCTCTCCCCTCTCACAAAACACACCTCCTCGTGAAGGATCTCTCTCCCCCTCTAGATATTCCCCCATGGTCTCGGATTAGCGAGATACATGTTCCCGGTGGCCTTGCGTCTGGAAGGAGTTGCTGCTTCCGCTAATTCGCTAGAGCGAGGAGGTGGAGGTTGTCCGGTGGCTTGAACGTGTGTGCGAGGACGGATGCGCTGCTGATTTGCGGCGCTCGGACTTCCACACGATCTTGAGATCGGCAAGCGTACGACTACATCAACCACGAGTTCCTACTCGTTAACAAAGCTCGTTGTCTACGAGGGTAAGTTCTCGTTGGATGTATGTCCACTCGTTGCTTTGTACCTAGTAGATAGATCTTGGCGTGTAGTTCACACCGTAGGAAAATTTTTGTTTTCTATGGTGCGGACCCAACAGTGGTATCAGAGCCTGATCTATGTGTAGGTGCTTTGCACGGGTAGTACACATATGTTTATATGTGGGTGATGATGATCATGTTATTGCATCTTCTATGTACTTTGGATATTGGTGGCATAGTGGGATGAAGCGGCCCGGACCAACCTTACATGCCATCGTACATGAGACCGGTTCCACGACTGACATGCAACTAGTTTTGCATAAGTGGCTAGCGGGTGGCTGTCTCTCCTACTATAGTCAATATCTGATTTACAACGAGTTGCTAATAACTTGGTTATCCTCGTTGTGGTTCATGTTCGTAGGTAAGACTGGTTCTATCTCTGAAAGCCCTAAGCCACGTAAAACTTGCAATTGATAAATTAGAGGCGTCTAGTTTAGATCGTTGCTGGGCTAGTGTCTTGATATGGTATTGTTGTAAGTAGATGTATGATACATACTCTTACAACTCACTTAACGTGTAAGTTCCATAGACCTTGGCCTTACACACAAAGGAATGATAGAGATCATACCACGATGCAAATGATAGAGATCAAATGCATGGACCATATCACCTCACTTCACACATTAGATGTTAGCATCTTATATTGCTAGTTTGGCGCTTTTGGTAGCATTATAAGATGATCCCTCATTTAGATATCAAGATAAAATGTGTTCTTCCTTAAGTATGCAACGTTTTGTGGATCGTGTTTTGAGGCATCACGTGATGATCGGGTGTTCTCGACTCTACGCTTTCATACAACGGGTGTAAGACAGTTTTACACACGTGAATACTAAGGTTCTTACTTGACGAGCCTAGCATGTACAGACATGGCCTCGAAACACAGACCGAAAGGTTAAGCATGAGTCATATAGTTGATATGATTCCCATATAGATGCTCGCCTTTGAAGCTACACCGACTCACGTGATGATCGGACTTGGTGTAGTGGATTTGGTTCATGTAATCACCAAATGGACACGAGGGATGTCGTTTTTGAGTGGGAGTTTATTAGTAATTTGGATTAGTTGAACTCAATCTATCATAAACTTAGTCTAAATATATTTTACAAATTCTGTTGTAGATGGCACCACCTGCTTTTAATTTCAATGTGTTCATGGAGAAAGAGAAGCTTGCTGTGAATGGTAGCAACTTCACCAACTGGGCTATGAATTTGAGGATTCTCCTCACTGCTGCACAAAAGCAATATGTGCTAGAGGCGCCGCTAGGCCCCCCACCAGCTCCTGATGCCCCTGACGAGGAAAAGAACGTCTATATAACTCATCAAGAGGACCACAACTTAGTTCATTGTGGCATACTGTATGGGCTAGAGCCAGAACTTCGAAAACGTTTCGAAAATGGCAATGCCTTTGATACCATGGGAGAATTGAAAATGATTTTCGATACCCATGCTGCCGTAGAGAGTTATAATGCTTCTGAAAAGTTCTTTAGCTGCATGATGGAAGAGAACAGCTCCGTTAGTGAGCACGTACTCAAAATGTCTGGGTACGCTGATAAGCTTGTGTCCTTGGGAATAACGATTCCCATTGACTTAGGCATACATCATGTTCTCCAATCTCTGCCACCTAGCTATAAGAGCTTCGTGATGAACTATAATATGCAGGGCATGAAGAAGTCCCTTCCCGAGCTTATGTCAATGCTTAAGACTGCAGAAGTGGAGATTAGGAAAGAACATCAAGTGTTGATGATCAATAAGACCACCGGTTTCAAGAAGGACAAGAAAGGCAAGAAGAAGGGAAAGAAGGGCGGCAAATCTGTTGCCGCGCCTAAAAAGAAACCCCGAGCTGGCCCTAAGTCTGACACCAAGTTCTACTATTGCAAGGGGACTGGCCATTGGAAGCGCAACTGCCCCAAGTATTTGGCGGACATGAAGGCCGGCAAGGCAAACAAAGGTATATGTGATATACATGTTATTGATGTGTACTTGACTAGTACTCGCAGTAGCACCTGGGTATTTGATACGGGATCGGTTGCTAATATATGTAACTCGGTTCAGGGGCTGCGGAACAAGCGACAACTAGCAAGATGCGGGTCGGCAATGGATCAAGAGTTGATGTGATCGCCGTCGGAACGCTGCCTCTCCATATGCCGTCGGGATTAGTTATAAACCTGAATAATTGTTATTTGGTGCCTGCACTGAGCATGAACATTGTATCCGGGTCGTGTTTGATGCAATGTGGTTATTCGTTTAAGTCTAAAAACAATGGTTGTTCGATTTATATGAATAATATCTTTTATGGTCATGCACCTGTGTTGAATGGTTTATTTCTGTTGGATCTCGATAGTAGTATTACGCATATTCATAATGTTGATGCTAAAAGGATTAAACTTGATAATGATATATCTGCATATATGTGGCACTGTCGTCTAGGTCATATTGGCGTTAAACGCATGAAGAAACTCCATTCTGATGGACTTTTGGAATCACTTGATTTTGAATCATTTGATACATGTGAGCCATGCCTTATGGGCAAGATGACTAGAACGCCGTTTTCCGGTTCAATGGAACGGGCGACAGATTTATTGGAAATCATACATACTGATGTGTGTGGACCAATGAGTGTGTCGGCACGAGGTGGATATCGTTATTTTGTTACTTTCATAAATGATTTGAGTAGATACGGGTATATCTGTTTGATGAAACATAAGTCTGAAACCTTTGAAAAGTTCAAAGAATTTCAGAATGAAGTGGAAAATCATCGTAACAGAAAGATCAAATTTCTGCGGTCTGACCGTGGAGGAGAGTATCTTAGTTACGAGTTTAGCACACATATGAAAGACTGTGGAATAGTTTCACAACTCACGCCTGTCGGAACACCACAACGTAATGGTGTGTCAGAATGTCGTAATCGTACTTTATTGGATATGGTTCGATCTATGATGTCTCTGACTGACTTGCCACTGTCATTTTGGGGTTATGCACTGGAAACCGCTGCATTCACTTTAAATAGGGCACCATCTAAATCCGTTGAAAAGACACCGTATGAATTATGGTTTGGAAACAAACCTAAGATGTCATTTCTTAAAGTTTGGGGATGCGATGTTTATGTGAAGAAACTTCAACCGGATAAACTCGAACCCAAAGCGGAAAAATGCGTCTTCATAGGATACCCTAAGGAAACGATTGGGTATACCTTCTATCATAGATACGAGGGAAAGGTCTTTGTTGCCAAGAATGGATCCTTTCTTGAGAAGGAGTTTCTCGCGAAAGGTGTGAGTAGTCGGAAGGTAGAACTCGAAGAGGTTATTGAACCTTCTCTTCATGAAATGGCGACTAGCGCAGCACCGGAAGTTGTTTCGGAGTTGACTTCACCTAATGAAGAGAGAGCTAATGATATTGATCATGAAACTCCGAAAGAGGACACTACCGAACCTCGCAGGTCAAGCATGACACGTACAGCTCCTGAACTGTACGACAATCTTGTTATGAATTTCATGATTGATGAAATAGATGACCCTGTGACGTATGAAGAAGCGATGATGAGCCCTGATTCCAACAAATGGCTAGAAGCCATGAAATCCGAGATGGAATCCATGTACGAAAACCAGGTTTGGACCTTGGTGGACTTACCTCACGATCGAAAGGCCGTTGAGAATAAATGGATTTTCAAAATAAAAACTGATGCTGATGGTAATGTAACCATCTATAAGGCTCGACTTGTCGCAAAGGGGTTTCAACAAATTCAAGGAGTTGACTACGATGAGACATTCTCTCCCGTAGCGATGCTTAAGTCGGTTAGGATTATGTTAGCAATTGCTGCATATTTCGATTATGAAATATGGCAGATGGATGTCAAAACTACGTTCCTCAATGGTAATATTGAAGAAGAGTTGTATATGATACAACCTAAGGGTTTTGTCGATCCTAAGGATGCTGATAAGGTGTGCAAACTTCAGCGATCCATCTATGGACTGAAGCAAGCATCCCGGAGTTGGAATCTCCGCTTTGATGAGGTGATCAAAGAGTTTGGATTTGTCCAAACTTATGGAGAGGCTTGTATTTACAAGAAAGTGAGTGGGAGCAATGTGGCATTTCTGATATTATATGTGGATGACATATTATTGATTGGAAATGATATAGATCTTTTAAACAGTGTTAAAAGTTATCTAAACAGCAAATTTTCGATGAAGGACCTTGGTGAAGCTTCATATATATTAGGCATTAAAATCTATAGAGATAGATCAAGACGCCTAATTGGGATATCATAGAGTACATACCTTGATAAGATATTAAAGAAGTTTAATATGGACGGAAGTAAGAAGGGGTACTTACCTATGTTGCAAGGCAAGACATTGAGTAAGACTCAAAGTCTGGCTACGGCGGAAGAAAGAGAGATAATGGATAAGATCCCCTATGCCTCAGCCATAGGCTCTATAATGTATGCCATGCTATGTACAAGACCGGATGTGGCACATGTTATTAGTTTGACTAGTAGGTACCAATATGATCCAGGTTCATAACACTGGATAACGGTCAAAAATATCATTAAGTACTTGAGAAGACTAAGGATATGTTTCTTGTATACGGAGGTGAAGAAGAGCTAGTCGCTAAGTGTTATGTTGATGCTAGCTTTGACACTGATCCGGATGACTCTATGTCTCAATCCGGATACATATTTCTCTTGAACGGAGCAGCAGTTAGTTGGAGGAGCTCCAAACAACCCGTGGTGGCTGGATCAACGACAGAGGTAGAATATGTTGCTGCTTCAGAAGCGGCGCGGGGAGCGGTTTGGATGAAGGAGTTCATAACGGAACTAGGTGTGGTTCCTAGTGTGTTGGACCCAATGGTGATCTATTGTGATAATAATGGAGCCATAGCCAACGCCAAGGAACCAAGGTCTCACAAGAATTCCAAGCATATTAAGCGCCAGTTTCACTCCATCCGCGAGCATGTCAAGGATGGAGATATAAAGATTTGTAAAGTGCACACGGACCTGAATGTAGCAGATCCGTTGACTAAAGTACTCCCTAGGGCAAAACATGATCAACACCAGAACTCCATGGGTGTTAGATTTATCACTATATAAACTAGATTATTGTCTCTAGTGCAAGTGGAAGACTGAAGGAAATATGCCCTAAGAGGCAATAATAAAGTTGTTATTATGTATTCCTTGTATATGATAGATGTTTATTTTGCATGCTATAATTGTATTGATAGGAAACATCAATACATGTGTGTTTAATAAACAAAAGGGTTCCTAGTTATGCCTCTCTTATAGACTAGCTTGTTGATTAACAAGATGATTAAGGTTTCCTGATCATGGACATTGGATGTTGTTAATAACAAGGTCACAACATTTGTGAAATGATGTGATGAACATTCAGCCGAAGTATAGCATTACGATCAAGTCATTATGTTTATATTGCTATAACATCATACAAAGTAGTCTTAGTCCTTAGACCATGAGATCATGTTAATTGCTAACACCGGAAGAGTATCTTGATAACATCAAACGTCACACCGTAACAGGGTGACCATAAAGGTGGGTTCAGTGCTATGAAGGTGTTATGTTGAGGCTCATGGATCAAGAGTGCAATTTGTCAATCCCGATGACGGATAGATATACTCTGGGTCCTCTCGGTGATATCACATTAAGATAGCTTGCAAGCAAGTGATGTGATCACTAGAATGTTATATCACGGGAACGAGAAAAGAGTGCATGTCGGTAACGAGATCAAACTAGGTATTTGGACACCAATGATCGAATCTCGGACATGTATTATATCATGAGACAAAGGGATTAAATTGCTGACGTTAAAGGTTCTCACGATCACAGAAGTCATCGTTGAATATGCAGGAGTCAGTATGGATCTTCAGGTCCCGCTTTTGATTATTAATCTGAGAGGAGTCTCAATCATGTCTGCATTATTCGCGAACCGTAGGGTGACACACTTAAGAGTTGACGGACACCATTTAGGAGCACATATGTTCCAGACAAAAGGTTTGCAAAGTGCAGGAAATGTTTCGATTGAAACAGGAATTGTTTCGATAGAAACCGGAATTGTTTTGGGTGAAATTGCAGAAAGTGGTTCTGCATGTGATATTGAAATGTTGCAAGGGGTTTTATGTGAATGTTTGTTAATTAAAGTAATTAACAAAATTCTGAATAAAATAAATAAAAGAGTTTTATTAATTGAGAGTTGCATTTAATTTGGTGGAAATTAAATACATGTGAGTGGGATTTTGGGTGGAGACCATGTTTATGTGAGTGGAGGTTCACCACATGAATTAAGGAGGGGAGGAGTCCCACCCCTCATGCGCCGGCTATGGGAGGGGAGGGGTCTCCCTCCCTCCTATGTAAAGCCCCCCTCTCCCCTCTCACAAAACACACCTCCTCGTGAAGGATCTCTCTCCCCTCTAGATATTCCCCCATGGTCTCGGATTAGTGAGATACATGTTCCCGGTGGCCTTGCGTCTGGAAGGAGTTGCAGCTTCCGCTGATTCGCTGGAGAGAGGAGGTGGAGGTTGTCCGGTGGCTTGAACGTGTGTGCGAGGACGGATGCGCTGCTGATTTGTGGCGCTCGGACTTCCACACGATCTTGAGATCGGCAAGCGTACGACTACATCAACCACGAGTTCCTACTCGTTAACAAAACTCGTTGTCTTCGAGGGTAAGTTCTCCATGGATGTATGTCCACCTGTTGCTCTCTATCTAGTAGATAGATCTTGGCGTATAGTTCTCATCGTAGGAAATTTTTTGTTTTCTATGCTGCGGACCCAACACCTTCATGCCGCTCCACGTCTTCTGTTCGCACCTGATGTCCTCGAGTTAGGCATCCGACGCACAATATGGGAGTTGCCGAATCCGAAACACCGTCAACACTAAAGTATCCCACCGTCTACTCCTCGTCGTCCTCATGACCAAAGATAGGAATGAAGCGACCCGAACCAGTAGGGGTCCAAGTCTCTGTGCCATTTAGTACTAGTCCCTGGATTGACTCGCTGGCACACACAGTTCAGGATGTAATATCACGAAACAAAGGTCATATTTATATTACATTGCATGATCCAGAACTTTACATAATCACATACAATTCGCAGAGCAGAAGGGCTAGCTCCTCATTACAAAGATCAATAGAGGAAGACTATTAACTATAAAGAGCTCCATCAAGAGCCACATGCAATAGCCTAGTGGTTGGGTCACAGTTGGTGCATCCCAGCGACCGGAGTTCTATCCCTGTCAGGGATGAATTTCCAGAATTCTCACGATCACCCACTTCTACTATATCAAAAAAGTGTCTAGTTCCTCCTAGCACTGTTTCATTTTTAAGAGCCACAGGCGAACACATGCTAAGTATAGACTCGCAACCCTAGCATCGTACCTCACTCATCTTCAGGGCAACCTGCAACATTAAAGGTTGCAGCCACGAATGGTCAATACTTTGAATGTATTGGCAAGTTCACTATTTATGGTGGACTCAAATGTCAACCTACACTGTACCTGCATATTTGGCTAAGTGGGGCTTGGCTGAATTTTTCATAAAGTAGAGGTTTTATCCTATCATTTGATAAACATTGTTTTTCAATCAAATTAAGCGGTACCACTGGTTGACAGCAGTGGACCCGGGTACCACCGATAGATACCGGTGAAACCTCCTACCCTTGTTGACCCTTCAATTTTAATTAAAGAAATTTGAATGATGAGACTCTTGAGTTACTTCAAGTCCAGTCGCTCAAAGTTGTCCGTAACCAGGGACATGGCTAAGTACTTAGATTTGACACTCTCGAAAGGTTTGTACACTTTACCCACAAGACCAAATCTACCCCCGCACACGTACCACCTAGATGTGGCACGGTCGGGAGAAGAATTAGTCCCTCAACCACAACGAACTTGTTACACCTACACGAATACCACCCTCTGTCATGCCAGGTTGAGTTCTCACAACTTAGTTAGTCACGATAGAGTCCCTATGACAAGTGGTTGTACATGAAAGCTTGTAGACAAGAACAACGCTAAATCTCTTTAACTCTGGGTGCTTTTCGCGTGTGCACATATGACAGGAGCCAGTCGTTGATAGGGCTGACTTCCTGATTGGCACTCCACCAAAAAATATCAATAAAACACCTTTTTTATCTCAAAATGTTTGATAATATCCCATCCATGAATTCTATAGCAGGGCTAAGCAATAACACCTACGTTGTTTTCTACTCATCATTCAGGAAGTCATATGGCTACCCTATCTGGGTTGTATAGCATAGCAATAGTACCATAACATTCCTACCAATGCAGTCTAGTAAAAACCACTAAGTGCATAAGAAAATAGTAGGATATTTATGTAGTGAATTTGCCTCTTGTTAAAGTTGTCGGAATCACTCTCTTCACAAGACAACGGTTACTCTCCGGCAATCTACACGATTCACAAACATTGTAACGAATAAACAAACCAAGCAGACACACCAAATCAAGGCAATACAATGAAAGTAAGCAAGGCATGCTAATGTGTTTGGTTTAGGTTGTGCAAGTTTTATTAAACCAATACTTGCTTCACAAAAATATTTTACTAGTCCTAGTACTTATGGTAGCACTAGTTCATGAGCATCTAACATGTTATAGTTATGTTTGAAAAAGTGTTTCATTTAATCCTGTTGGATAAATAAAACATTTCTGGACATTTTGCAAAAAAGGTTTCGTTTGAAAACCATTTTCCAAATTTAGTAATATCCAAAATAGCTTTTGAAAACAGGTAAGGCTTCATATTTTAATCACATTGTTGTAAACCTACAAAGAAATTACTCTATAGTCCTATTGGACAGAGGACCAAATTATGAGCATTTTGCAAAAAGAATCATTTAAAAATCATTTTTAAAGTTATGCCTATAATGGCTAAATGGTATTTCTGAAATATTGTTCAAGTTAAAAATATTCAAATTTGGAAACTAACAGTGGGATACTATAGTAATATTCAAGAGGATTCCAGAAAGGTATTATTTATAAATTTTGGAATTATAAAATAATTACTATCACTTAAATACCCTATATTAGAGTTTAAATATTTAAAACAATTTGCTACAGTAAAGTTTAAATTTTAAATCACTATAATATTCTACACATTTTTCTGAATCTAGGAATATATCACATGCATTTTTATGAGAAGCAGAACAATTTCTATAAATTTTACAAGTAAAACATTTTTCTGCCTATTTTAAATCTAAACAGATACACACGGTGCAAGGCTAGCCCACGTAGCGTTGACGCGGTGCTGACGCAGCTGCCACATGTCGTTAACGCGACGCTGACGGAGCAGGCCATGTGACGTGATCTAATAGTCGGGTACCCTTTCGGCCTAAATCTAATCTAGTGCATGAGTGCTCGATCCTACGGCCGGGAACAGAAAGGAGCGTGGCTCACTGTGGCTTGGTCGCCGGTGTTGAGGAAGACGACGACGAGCGGTGCAGACGTCAGCGTCGAGGTGGTTGTGGCGTTCCTTGGCGACCATGGAGGGGGTAACGAGAAGCGGAGCGTCGAGGGGAGTTTGCAGGTGGCGGCGGTGTAGTCACTCGCGTTCTAGAACGGCGTGGATGTATGGCTGGAGTCGTGGAGTCGCCGGCGAGCTTCGGTCGAGCTCGTTCCTATCGATTTGGCTGCAGATAAAATCAACCCAGGACATGAGACAATGCGGAAGAGAGTAGAGTAGGATAGTGGCCATAAAAGGAAGGCTCCATGCCTCAGTCTCGTCGGAATTTTCCCGGAGGCGGCGGCGGTAGTGTGGACTCCGGCGAGCAATTTCTGGAGCAGCCTAGTGGCGTGTGGGTGGGACGAAAGAAGGAGAAGAGAGACGGGGGTCGGGGCTTTGTAGGGGCGGCGCCAGAGAGGTGCGGAGTGGTTCGAGTGAGTGTGGGGAGTGGGGGAGCGGGGACGACACGGTCGTTGGTCGTGCACGCGGTGATGGGCGAGCGAGAAGTTCGGGAGGAGGGAGAAGGTGGGCGGGGCCCGCCCGTAAGTTAGAGAGAGAGAGGAGGGGCTAGCTGGGCCAGGTACGGTAGATAGCGGGCGGAGTTGCAGATGTTGTTTTCTGTTTTGTTTTATTCCTTTTCTTTTCTGTTTTTATTTCTTTTAGCCTCAAAGTGGCTCTAGTATTCAATAAATCTTTTAGAAAATTTCTTTAAAATATAATTACTTAATATTATGTTTATTTGCACCCTTTCAAATACAAAACAAAAATTTGAAAATAATAATATTTTAAATGAGTATTAAATTTACAATAGGGGATATTCCCTATAGGGCTTCTATTTTGAATTGAAAACAATAAAAATAAAATAGGTGAATTTTATAAAACCTAAAATAGATATTTTAGGCTTTTAGGGAACCATTTCAAAACAAAATATTAAATTTTATAACTATAATTTTATATTTGGCGCAAAACAAATCATTTAACAAATATGGGATCAAACAATCAAACTAGGATTTATTTTATATTTATTTTCCTAGACCAAATATTTTTATTAGGGCTTGTTTTATGCAAGAAGGTTTTGTAAATGGATTTTATTTGGCAAGAGACTTTATGTTTTATCAAAATGATTTTAAAATCCTTTGTTTTCCCATAAAACAAAATAACTTTAACGAGTTTTGAAATATCATTTTTTCCCTATCCACTTGTACCAAAATATCTTGTTTAGAAAAGGCACTTGCTTTATTATCATAAACTTTCAAAAGTTTCTTTTCTTTTGAAATTCGAATAAGGAAAAGAAATTTTTAGCACCTATTTTAATAAATTTATTTTATTTTAGCGTTTCAAAATTTTAAAAGTTTTGGGATGTTACAAGGAACCACCACCATTGCCACGTCGCTCACCAAAGAGTCGCCCGTGCATACCACCTTCTAGGGCCACCATCCCGGCATCCCCAAACTCGACCCACAACTCCAACCAATGCCACATCGCATGACCAAGGAGTAGGACGGGATAGCTCAATCACGTACTTGCAGGCATCGAGCTACATGGTAGCCTAGGGGAGCGAAACTTCCCTCCAACACCTGCGGTGGTTTCCATCTGGACGCAACAGTAGTGTCGATCGGGCCTAGATCAGGCCCTATCAGCTCCGCTGCCGCGCAGCCATGCCGATGGTGCCGTCCATCTGCCACCTCGTGTTGTCCCTGCCCCGCCACCAACGTCAAGAACTGTGCCGCCATGTCATGTCGTCGGCTGCCATCAGCCACATCGCCGCCGCATCACCGGACCCGAGTCCGCGCGCCGCCCAGCAGGAGCGCAACACCACCGCCGCGACTCCCGAGGACAGCTCGTGCCTCCAGGAGATGACGCCTTATCGCCGCTGACCGAGTTTGTCGTCCCGCCGTGGTCGCACCGCCGCCATCTTCATCCTCCTGCGAGAATGAAATTTCACTGGGTAAGAGAGAGCACGTAACCGTCGGCATCGCATGGGCTTTGCCTGGCGGTACGCGCCTACGGCTGCGGTAGAGGAGGTGGCGGTGGTTAGGGTTGGCGTGTCGGTCGCCCGCGTAGGGGGGCAAAGCAAGACGGTGGCCAGGAGTGCAGTGTGTAGTGAACTTCAATCGGTCGACACTTCTTCATTTAAGTTATGGGTCGATCTATCTTAGTATCAATTGGTGTTGAAAAGTGCAATTTAGAGCAGAAAAGTACAAGTTATTTCACAAGCTTTAAAAAAAGACCTCAATCTCGACTAAGATTTAGCAAAACCTTTAAGCTATTTGAGGAGTACTTGTACCCATTAGTTTTTTTTTTACATTTGAGGAGTACCCTTATGTTCTCCACGTAGAAAGACTTTTGTGCTAGAAAACACGCGCTGTGTAGTGTTTGAGCTAACTGTTGGTGGAAAATTGCAAAGCTTTATGCTGCACCACAAGAAGAGCCCGTGGCACGCAACGCTCTCCGTAGCCCGAAAATGCGTCGGTGAACCTGGGGATGCTGCCGCCCCATATCCCACCCTACAATAAGCACCCACAGCCGTCCATTGTACCTAGAAGTTGGATTATTGGCGCCATCAGGTATTTCACCAGTTTATTGCTACAGAACGCGGTACAGAGACTCACGGGTGACGCAAGCATAGAGGTTTGGTGGCTAATTAATGCGGTGGACCGTTGCCGGACTGTGGGGGTGGATGGGAGAGCCGAGAGGGCATCCCGCATTCATCTCCATTCTCCACCTACCCCTCCAGTTTTTCCCCCAATATTTCTGTCCCGGCTCCAGTTTCTTCTCTGCATCGCCGCCGCATCCCCTGAACACCATGTCTGCATCTTCTTCCGCGCGCCCCAGTTCCTGCGGTGAACCAGGTGGATCAAGCTCCTCTGCCGCTCATCCGATGCCCGAGATGCAATCTTGGGGTCACCCAGTGGGCTATATCCCACACGGTGAAGAACCCTGGACAACACTACTACAAGTGTAGCCGCCACTATGTAAGTATTCAATCACCATTTCGAGATCTGCCGAGCTCTCCATTTTTCTGCGTGGTTTTCTGTACAAGCCTCCCCAGATCCCCTTTTTATAACCTTTTGGTCCAGTGTTTACCCCCCGCAGATCCATTTGTCACACCTGATCTCCCTATTTTCGTTTGTCCTCAGCACAGCCTTTGGAGCTTCTGGAAATGGGAGGATGCCTACATCGAATACTTCAGCGCTCGCTCAAAACCAGGCTGAACTGAAGAACATCTTCCTCGTGGTGGTTGAGACTCTCCTGGCCGTGCTCGTCCTGCTCACCAACAAGATCTAGATGTGCACATCAGTGTGTTTCTGTTATAAAATGCACTGGTCTGCCCCCTTAGAACCACCATCATTTAGTACTGATAGCCAGGATTAGCCTTCCGTGATCAGATCCAGTACGAGGACTACAAGCACTGCGTTTGTTTGCAGTAATGCCAGTGCGCTGCTACGGCTCCACAATTAGTCTTGCATATATATCAAATGTAGTAGTTTCTAGAAATTCACATGTATAAAAAAACAGCCACAAGATATTCCAAACACATAATATTCCACATGTTTGGAGTATATATTTCAATAACCGATGTAATTTGATATCATTCAAATACGAAACAAGCACTAAGACTGATTAACTAACATAATAATATCTACTCTTTGATACTCATTAGATATTGTCGCGCAATGTTAGAGATATTCCCTTCTGCTTCATTCCCATGGTACTTGAGTAAGTGTACCAAAAATTTCTTTCTCAACTCAAAAACGTTTTGCATAAACAATACATGTCATTACCAAAAGTATTTTTATATGGAATATATAAATATATACAAGGTATTATACCCACAGTCAATATTGGATGAACCAATTCTTTCCACGAAAGCATAATGTAAAAAATAAAATAACCATACATATTCTTGTAGATGAATGCCTCGTTATTATGTTATTGAATAGCAAATGCAAAAAACATGAGCTTATTTTAAGAGATATTCACCTGTGTGGACTTTTTAGAATACCAACCGGTGATCTATGTGGCTAAGAAAATATATCAGAATCCCAACCCGGTTGTGCTAATCCGAGTGCTTCTCCTAAGTAGATTCCAGTTCTTTATAACTTTAATTGCATGATGTGAGATCGACGCAGAGAGGATCAAAAACAGATACAAAAGAGCCATGCTTATCGATGGAGAATAATGTAAAATGGTCCACGGATGCATAAGGAAGCAAAACCTATAAAGGGACAACCATTAGAAACACATAACTGGATAATGATGGATAAGTGAAATATTTTTACCAAACAGATTTTATAATCTGTCCTAGGCCAACTATCGAGCAACATTGCAAGATACTGGATATTCGGCTTTTTGCACCATTTGTAACCTCGCGTGAAATCGGCCATCGCAGTCTAAGAAAAAAAGCAGTTTATAAACATAGTGATAACAATAAAATTATGAGATTATAGTAACTTATAGAAAAACGCAAATCCATGTAGTGCATATCTGTCTCTACCAGTTGTATGATCTCGTCGTATGCTACTGTGCGTGTGACCAAGTTAAAACATTCATTGTCCATAGGCTTATCCATCCTAAGTATGTCCTGGTTTTTCTTAAAACTCAAACCTATTGGGTATGGTTTGGAGCTTCGCACCCAGTCTTGTCTATAAGAAAAATGTTAAAAATGATGAAATCAGAACAATGCGTATTAGAAAAATCATAACATGTTTCTTACTCCAAATGCTTGGCATCACGAATGGACAGGATATGTTTACAAAGCTCGTAAACTAATTTACGTGGGTTTGTTGGCACCAGGTGAACCGGAAGAGTACATTTGTTTTTAGCTCCATCAGCCGAGTCTAGTAGATTTGGCCCCTCTACAATCATACAATCAGAATCATGCACATTCTTGACATCGCTAGGGTGATAGTATATTGGCTTTTCTTTTATCTTATTCAATCCCGACTCTATCCATATAACGATCAATTTTTGACGAAATTCTTTCATATCCTTCTGTAAAATAGTATTTAAAAATGTTTAAGTAAGGTATAAGCAAGTACTAATGTGTTATCATGAACAAAATTGACATATCTAGGTGACATGATCTGACAACATATCGTATGTCCAATATTCCATATAATTAATCATGAATAACCCACATGATGCACTACAAAATTACCGGACAGTTGTTTAGTCTATCATATAGACAAATGAACATAAATTAACTATTTGAACATGTATAGTGGAGCTAATGCAATTGTTATCTACTTTTACACACATAAATGCACCAAATTTTAAAGATCAATTTGAGATTTTAATAAGTTTTCAAGTACCCATCAGTTTGGACACGTTCTTGGAAATATTCTACTATAGGCCATATTATGATATTGAGATCTTGCCACTTTTCACCTATGTTAAATTCTTTTATTTGGGATATGATCTTCAACTATTTCTCAAGTCCCTGCAACTATTAAATGAGAAAAAAAGTATTAGATATTGTGGCAAACAAAATGTTTAAAAAAAATCAATACACACTTACCACGAGAGTGAGGTCACTCCGACTCATTCCAGCCCCAAACGAGTCCAATACTTGGATCAAACGTTTTTTCGCATTGATGACAGCTAAGTACCAGTGGCTCTTAGTAATGTTTATCGGAAGAAAGACCTGAAGTAAATATTGTATTAAAACTAAGCAACAAACGGATTCAAAACATATTGAATGAGATGTAGATTTAGTGAGTTAACTCTGACTATATCATGCTTCAGATAAAGATGCAATCATTTTATGGCGCGGCGATGTTCTGATTTGTCTTGTTTCATGACTGTAGAGACAAACGTGTTGTCTAGATAGACATTCCATCCGCTCTATCCAAGAGATGATCGCATGCACTCATGCAATATATGTACGCATTTATCGTCTATAATTGGACACATATTTAGAATAAATTTAAGTTTAATATAATTTTTTAGACATTAACATGTAAGGTTTTTATGTTGACTTACGGCATCGGGCAAGAATCCATGTTACGTATAAAACATGCCAAGTCGTTATTAGACAGTTCCGCATCACTGATGTCTACAAACTTAGTTTTTTCGGTGCAGAGATGATTGATTCAATAACAGCAACATCTTCAATGATGCAGACATAGTCTGCCATGATATATAGTTGTGCAAGATCAGTTAGGTAAAAAATAATCTAGCAAAAAGAAAAAAAAGATAACCGGAGCATAGCTAATTACCTTCAGATATAACCTTAGTCTTCGCTTTTTTTGGTTTATTATGTCGCATCTCAGGGCTTATGGTCATGGATTTTTTTGGAACGTCGACAAAATCCATTTCTATATTGTCCACGACCTGCAAAAGCATAACATTTATCGAAATAAATTTTAAATGTATCATATGGTAACATGCATAGAAACGTTTGAACAATATCTCATTTGACTTTGCAAAACTCGATAAGTTTTTTGTCTCTTCCACCAACATCTCATCGTCGCCTATGTCAACGGGTTCTTTATGAGCGTCAACAATATCTATATTTGTTTTTGTCCCGCCCTGGATCTGCAAACGTGGAACATTTTTATCGGTTAAAATAATAAATATAAGTTTGAAAGTGTGTCATATCGTAACATGCATAGAAGTAAAAAAGATAATCACCTCCTTTGATCGTGTAAAACTCGATGAGTTTTCTATCTCTGCCACCAACATCATATCATCGCCTATATCGGTGAGTTCATTGTGAGTGTTGCCAATATCCGTTTCCGGTCCGTCCATGATATGCTAACATGAAGCATATATAGAATATATACATTTAAATATTGTAAGATAAAAATAAAATTATCTTGCTGCACCTCTTTTGATTTCGTCAAGCTCGCAGAATTTGTGTACCTTTTTCACATCGTCGTGTTAGGGTCTATTGTCTCCATAAGTTTACTTGATCTAAAAATTACATAATATGAATATGAATTTGGCATATACTCAGAATAATAAAATGAAAAAAAATCTAGAGACATGTCTTAATAAAGACAATAAAATAGAAGAAATATTAAAACAGAATTTTGCATATGCTTAGAATAATAAAATGGGCTCTAGCTAAAATGAGCTGACTCTGTATAAATCTTGAAATTGCAAATCGAGCGGAATAGTCGATTTCATGAACGACTGCAGCTGAAAATAGAAAAGCTTAAGATCTGGTACAATATAGACGCACAAGTACTGAACGTACTGAATTGATCAAAAGCTACTAATCCAAATAGCCGGCTCATCCTTGCTATTGCAATCGACCAAACGCGTCGACCTGGCAAGGCCAGCTTTGCCGAGCTAGTTGAGGCTTGAGCAAAGCAACCAAACGCACATTCAGTCTTACTTTCCCCAATTCTCACAGTTTCGCGAACTGTCTATCACCGCCGGCCGCCGCCCAACGGCCCCACTCCCGCCCCGCCGCCTGCTCTCCGCTCCAGCTGCTCACTCCCCTCCCCCCGCTTGGTCTCTCACAGCCGCAAGACCCCTCCGCCTCGTCTCCCACGACCTGACCGCATGATTCCGGCCGTCGGCCCGGTGCCGGGCGGCACAAAAATCTTCTGATTTCGCCCCATCCATGAACTCCCATGTGCCCCATCGTATGCACGCCTGAGTCTTCCCTTGATTCCTCAGCACAACCGCTGGCACGGTGCCTCCAAGAACCGGGCGATGGCGCATATCGAGCCAGGCCGCTGCAACCTACCGGCACCAGCGGCGCCTGCTCTCCCGCGCTGCCACCGTCTCCGATGTGCCGCGTGACACCTCAACTACCAATCCCTAGGTTCCAGAGCGTGATGGGTTCTAGGATGCAGCGTTGACGGGCATGGAATCGAGGGAGGCAGAGGCCTTGGCTAGGAATTGGCGACGCATGGCCTCGGATCATACCTTGTCGCCAATGATGATTCGTCGTGTGTTTGATTGACTCTGGTTAAGGTTGGTGTTATATGTTGATCCAAATTCTACAAAGTAAAGGCCAACTTCTGACGGAGCGGAGCGAGGCCCGTTGATGACCTAGGTTACCACCGCTATATATACTTCTTGTAAGCCGCCGGTTGGGACAAGTTGCATCTGTGAAATCCCCGGCATTGTGTAAACACTCTCCGATATAGTGAAGTTTCGCTGGCTGGCGCCCGTGGTTTTTCCCTTCTCTTTGTTGGAGAGGGTTTTCCACGTTAAATCTGTGTCCCCCTCGCTGCAATTTTATTTTCGTTCTTCATTATTTACTTGTCGCAAAGCTAACAGCTGGTAATCTCTATTTATATTGGTAGTTGTTGGGTCAATTTCTCGTGTTCCCTTAATTCAGGAATAGACGACGAAGGCTACTTATTCCTTGGCGGAGATATTTCCTGTTTATTTTGATACGGGATTATGCTATATTTATTAACGGATCCGATTACTTCCATATGATGCTTTGTTTTCGTACAAGATCTTCAATCATGGATATAGTCAAAGAGCTTCCATATGATGTGTATATATAACCAAATACACGTATCTTGTATTACTTTTAAGGCCAATAATATGTATAAATTCCTTGCAACCAATGATTCAGTAATGAGTTAATAGTTTTGAACAATGCAACGTATATTTCTTAGACATTTGTAGTGAAAGACAACCTACATGAGGGCAGTGATTTTCTATTAAAAAAGACAATTCAAATTTGTCCCTTTTCTTTTGTACAATTTTAGGCTTCTGATCACACAAGGCCTTGTCCTAGATTTCTTTAGCAAAAGAACAATGTATAGTGCTTGGGATACATATTAAATTTTAGATTCTACACAGTCTCCATTGATAAAATTTGAGCAAATAGAAAACCTAGTCATCCAGTGCAAGCTTTATGTCGGCAACCACAATAGAACAATGCATAAGAAAACCCATGTACTTCTACATGTATGAATTTCTTGATTTATAGTAAGTAGTTGATTTCTATTGGTTATGTAACTTGGATCTTACCAATTTGTTTTCCGACATACAAATTTTTTCTTTTCTTGGCAGGCTATCCGCAACCTAGCAAGGTGTTCTTCTTTATTTTCAGTAGATAATCGGCCATACAAGTTCGCTCCACTGGCGTGCTGTGCTGACATTGTTTCATTTGCACCTTTGTTGGTTAGATCTTTAAATGGGGTACGCTCCCCCACAGCCGATTCCAGCGCATTCTTCTATTTTCGCATCTGTAGTAATAATGGGATGAAGACAAATAAGGTAAATACAATGGTACTATCTACACCATGGTACTGCTACCAATTTATTTCCTTGCCTGATTTGTGTCAGTTTCTGTCTAAATCAGAGATGGTGAAACTTCATCCATAAAACGCAAAGCAATGTTCTGAGAACATGCTTGACCTAAATGAATGAACAATGGTAATT
The DNA here is from genome assembly GCA_916181665.1 of Avena sativa. NCBI lineage: Eukaryota > Viridiplantae > Streptophyta > Magnoliopsida > Poales > Poaceae > Avena > Avena sativa. Next base: position 192,593,490 of record OV702287.1, read on the forward strand.
TTTCAATTTCCTTTTTCTAATTGACACATTATTGTACAAACCAGTCATGACTGGTAAATAGTTTTAAACAGTATATGGTTGCATGTTTACTACCTTTTTCTGGAAGTTGCTTTGGTTCTTCTGAACTTTTGAGTTTTAGAGATGTAGTCTTTTTTAGTTCGCGGTATTGTCTTTGCTTTCTTAGGTATTCTTCTTTACCGCCAGGAGACAATCGACCATACCAACTTGTGCCACTGCTATTTTGTATTCCCTTCTTTCCTTTTGCACCTTTTTTGGCTTGATCCTTAACTAGGGTAAGCTCCATCGATGGAGATTCACCGAGAATCACTTGACTATGTGTCTGGTAAAAATGATGGGAGGAAGACAAATAACGTCAATACATAGTTCCACATAATATTTATCGGTTTAGATGCTAGAGAGATGACCTGAATCAGAGATGATGAATCTTTGTTCATTAAACTCGAAGCAGCGTTAGTAGAACCTGTTGGACCTAATGAATTGCCATTACGACCATTCAAAATTGTATGTATATCTTTAGTATTAATTTGAATACAATATGTTTTGGATCCTGGAAATTACCTTGACTTTGAGATGTAATATGATGTTGAGGTTCGTGATTTTCGCCAATAAATTTGTCTGCCTGGTCGTTCCCTGGGATATTATCTCCTGAGCAAGTACAAAAGGTGAGTATTAAACATATCTATAATACTTTGATATGGAATTTGTAATTATTCATCAAATTAACCAATGATTGGAGCTGCATTTTTCTTTTGTTGGCGGTCTGTCCACAGCCTCTTCAGGCGTTCTTCTTTATTTGTAGCAGACAATCGGCCATACCAATTTGCTCCACTACTTTGTTGTGCTAACTGTGTTTCATTTGCAACTTGGTTTGTCAGATCCTTAAATGGGGTATGCTCACCCGCTGAAGATTCCAGTGCATTATTCTGTTTTCGCATCTGCAGTATTAATGAGAGGAAAAGAATAGGGTAAATACAACTGTTTGCACCATGTCACTGCTACCAATGTTCCACTATTGATTTCACTTCTGCAGTAATTTAACACACGCTCAAACCATACAACTGGTCTTATAGAAACATAAGAAAATCATATGTCGTGTTACTTCGAATCAAGCCATATATGATATTTGGTGTATTGGGTTATAGAGCCATGCACACGGCATCCCTATCAACTGATAGAAAGTTTTTGTCTCTAAAAGGAAATATACAGTCTTGCTTGGTCATTTTTAGTTTCTCCTTTATTGATGGAGTGTGCTAAGTCTGAAGATGCTTAAACATCTACAATAGAACATGAATGTTTTATAATATGTGCCTGATTCTCTGAAATTCTCTGTAATAGAATGTGAGTTGGCTTCGGCATTCTTCTATTCAGAATAACCTAAGTTGGAGTTTATAGAATTGTTGCCATTTAAAAAAATAGAGAGATCAAACACAGCTGTCAGACATGCAAAATTTTATCTCAAGTTGTAGAATTGGTATTGCTTCTCATTCTTCTATTCAGAATAACCTAAGTTGTAGAATTGCCTGATTCTCTGAAATTCTCTGAAATAGAATGTGAGTTGGCTTCGTCATTCTTCTATTCATAATAACCTAAGTTGGAGTTTATAGAATTGCTGCCATTTAAAAAAAACAGAGAGATCAAACACAACTGTCAGACATGCACAAATTTATCTCAAGTTTTTGTATTGGTACTGTTTCATTATTTATCTTAGCATCAATGTAAAGAAATGTTTACCTACAGAAGTGTAAACATGAGATGCTTAATTACAGAAGATGGTGTGTACCTTTAAGTCCGATTTTTTCAGAGCGGGGGAGGATGCCACCGATGACGTGATTGATGGCGGCTGGCTGTGGTGTGCTCCAATGAGATCGACTGGTGTGTACCTTTAAGTCCGATTTTTCAGAGCAGGGGGATGCCACCGATGACGTGATTGATGGCGGCTAACTGTGGTGTGTTCCAATGAGATCGACTGATTCCAGGATCGATGCGGCCAGGTGAAGATAGACCACAGTGGTGCGGAAGACGGCACGCACTCAATCACGCTGAACGATGATCGATGCGTCTTGCTGGTCGGTGGATTCCAGTGAGATTGGCATATGAGAGGATTGCTCCGGCCAGGTGACGATGGAGCACCGTGCGCAGAAGTCGCGGCAAACGAACGTCTAGCCGGCGAGCTCCCGTGAGCTGTGCCTCTTGGGCTAGGTGGACATATTTTTTTGTTTAGTCAGCTGATTTTACGGGTTTGATTGACAAACGGGTGACTGGTTTCCAAATTACCGTGTGCCTGAGTTATTTTGGTTAGCGTGCGTGTGTGGGCAATTCCCACTTATCGGTGGCATAGCAGATGCATATCATATGGTCTAAATTGTTCCAATGTTCGCGGCGGTCATGGTGCTGGCGGCGGCGTTGAAGATGCTGGCGGCCACGGTGATGCTGTCCGCTGCCGCCTCCACGATGGACATCGGATCCTCCTCGTCTGGTGGCGTTCCCACGACGGGGCAGAGCGGATTCCCTCCGCGGCCTGCAGCTGTCCCTCGTCCGCGACCACCGCGCCCTGCAGCTGTCCCTAGTCCGCGACCACCGCGCCCTGCAGCTGCCCCTCTTGCACGACCACCACGCCCGGCAGCTCCACGTCCACGGCCGGATAGACCAAGACGGCCTCGTCCGCGGATGGACTGGCTCGTGAACATGAAGACGCCGTCGAAGAGAGGGTGACGAACGAGTTCAGGCTCGTCGTCGACTCGGCCACGGCCAGCTCCGTCACCGCTCGGGTTTTCCGTGAACTGCAGGTCGCGGCGAGCTCTGTCGCCGCTCGGGTTTTTCCCGTACTGAGGGCTACGGCCAGCTCCGGCTGTGCTCGACTCGCCCACAAACTGCGGGCGACGGCCACGCCCGGCGCTGCTCGAGTCGCCCGTGGTCGCTGGGAGAGAAGAAAGAGGGGGGCGAGAAAGCCAGCTACCGCGCGCGGCGTGCGAATGAGAAACGAGGAGAGGAGAGGCGTGCGGGGAGAAATAACTGCGCGTGTGCATGCAAGGGCAAGACGGAAAGTACTCCCTAATTTTCTCTCCAAGATCTCCTGCCTAAATAACTGTGCTATACGCCTAAAGCCCTGGTACGGAGGGAGTAGGGGTGAGGCGTGCCCAGGTTCTGAAAGTGCGGGTTACTCTGTAGCCTCCCTTTCTTACACGGAAATTGGTACGTACGTAAGCAGGCATGCAGCCCGTGATATTATGATAGGCGGATCTTGCATCATAAATTCAGGATCAACACCGTCCATAATGACGTTCGCCACTGTCCTAGTATTACTGTGTACACATGGGGTCAAAGGATGACCTAGCTACAGGATGGTTGGACTAGACCACAGGGCGATTGTCGGGCGCCTTGAAGCCGTTTATTTATGAGCAGAGGATTTCATGTTATAAATTTGTTGCTGTGCCAACCCAGTGTCGCGTACAGCGGGGCACGAGAATTTGGGAGCAGTTTCGTCACCTGATTATTGTATACAATCTCTGTTTGTATTATAAGGGCAGAGAGCTTTTTTCTATATTGTTAAATTATACTCCCTCTGTTTCAAATTACTCCGCCGGCGCGCTTATGTAGGTGGGCTAGTACTTTCTCATTTCTCATTTAAAAAATCTTAAGATTTTTGAAATAGATAGTATGAAATATGTACTACGTATACCAAAAATTCTAAGAATTTTTTGATGAAAAATGAAAGAATACTAGACCACCTAGGTAAGCGTGCGCGCGGAGTAATTTGAAACAGAGGGAGTAAGATCTATCTTATTTATTAGTTTCTCATACATATTCTTCTTTTCTCCTCACTTCTCTAGTGTATGTAAAACTATTGGTGCATGCATAAATGAATAAGAGAGAGTTATGAAGTGCCTTGGTCTTAGCAACTTAGCTCTTAGGACTAAAAATCTCAAACAGAGGTAGTATGTGGTAGTATTATTCAAAGAAGGAACAGGGGCCACCCAAAGAGATCTCATGCTTCGGCGTGTTTGGTTAGGCTGATCTTTGTTTCTCGCACGGCGCGGGAAGAAATCGTCCCGTTTGGCTTGCTGGGTCGCATGAAATTTTTGCATGGCACGAGATTTAAACCAGACCAAAAGTTGGCTGCTCGGAATGTCGATTTCGGCCGTTTCCACGGGATAGGCCCAGTGGCTGCAAGTTCTTCTCCTCGCATGCAAACCCGTTCATTTAAACTTCACTCACTAAACGTGATTTACTTAATCCTCTCTGATCTATATAATCATGCATCAATTTAAAATAAGTTGTACATAAAAAAGATACGAATCGATGTTGTGAATCGATCCCGATGACGATCGGTTCCTAGTTTCGTTGACTTTTTGGGGTCTATTTCATGTTCATGTTTATACATTCTCTGGACGAATTTTGCCAAATTCTTTGTACACGGGCGACCGTTTGAAATTTCTTTCAAGGTGTAGCTTCGGCTCACCATTTCACACAACTTTCATGTTGTAAGTTTTTTTTTACATTCATAAACGAGTATATCTAAACTATCCTAATATATGTGCGTACACGTAGATCTTCTCGTATAAGAAACTCAAATCATAAAACTCACAACATGAAAGTCGTGCGAAATAATGAATAGAAGTTTCCCCTTGAAGGAAATTTCAAATAATCAACTGTGTGTGTGACGAATTTAACAACATTCGTTCAAAAAACTCTAAAAGGGAAAACAACGTAGCGTTTTAAACACTCAACGAAATTACAAATCGTTCACGGTAGTGGATTCGTAACATCGAGGAGCATCTTTTTCATCTAGACATTATCTCAAATGAAGACACAGTTGGATGAATTAGAGAGGATTAAGAAAAAGCAGTTTTTTTTGCACGATCAACCAAACACCGGACTTTTTGCTAGAGAAACCACCGTGTGGACAATCAAATAAAGTGTCAAAGTTGGCCCAAGACAAATCTCGCCACGTGCAACACCTAGCGGGCCAAATGACAAAAACTAGAAATATTGGCAGAGCAACCAAACACGTCCCAGAGTACTTACTCGCACTTGTACTATCTTCGAGTATACTGATTCACCAACAAAATGATGCACATCCCAAAGTACTTACTCGCACTTGTACTATCTTCGAGTAATTCACCAACAAAATAATACACGCCCCAAAGTACTTACTCGCACTATCTTCGAGTATACCGATTCACAAACAAAATGATGCACGTCACACTATCATAAGCTCTCACTTGGCAGTTCGAAATCAAACGCCTATATCTAGTCTAGAGAGTAAGGCTGGTTATAGTGGGGATTAAATTAGAGTAGTAACATGCATATGTTATTAGTCTAAGTTACTATCTCTATTGTAGAAAATAATCGAATTGTGGTATCATATAATGTCTCATTTATTGCAATGTAGGCTTATTTTGTCTTGAAATGTGTGATGTTATGGTAACATAGCTAATTATCACAAAGCTCCTTCATCATTTAATTGCATACTGATATGGGTATGTCCAATAGGCACTCGACTACCTGGTATGGCTCGACGGAAGGCGCACTCGACTACCTGCACAGGTCCATGACGCCCATGACGGTTCGACTGATATGAAGCCCATATGGACACCGACTCCCAACGTACAAGACAAGGAAAGCTCAAGACTAGAGTTCTAATCTAACTTGTAACCAACTCGTATTGGTACCTGAGACCTAGCCTCCTCATATATAAAGGCTAGGAGGGTCTAACGAGAAGGCATCCTCTCCCCCAACACGCTACACAACAATAGATCTAGACATCGCGACTCCCACAATAGACAATAGATAGATCTACGATCTAGACATACGCCAGATTCAATCTGCGCATCTACCGCCATCGGCGACCTTGTAATCCTTCAGATCATCATCAATCAAGAGCAGACAAGCAGGAGTAGGGTCCTCTACGAGGCCTGAACCTGGGTAAACCTTGTGTCCCTGTGTGCTTGTTTGCTAGCCGTACCGAGATTTCCAGCGCTCCTCAATTCCTGAATCTAAGTCCATAACAACGGGCATTGATGAGTTAAACCCTCGTCAATTGGCGCCGTCTGTGGGAATTGGGCGCGCTGATGTTGCGATCTTGACGGCTCCATCATCACAGCGATCTCCGATCATGCGTCGATCTCAGGGGATCAATCTCGCTCAAGATGCGAAGGATTCGGTGTTGTGCGATCACAGGCTCAACATCGCCGTCGCCCTGTGTGCAGATCCGTTTGATGTCAAATCGGATCAAGGAAATTCTAGCGGCCGTCTCCTGCAACGCATGGACAAAAATCTATAACCCGACGCTCGGGATACATCTCGGAGCAGCAGTGCTCCAGACTGGTTATCACATGCAAGTTCCAAAGACCCGAGGAGTATATTCTCGTGCGGGCTGCAATCCAGATTGATCAGGCAGCCAAGCACATAATCAGCTGGGGGCTAGCAATTTGATTGAGGTGTACGTAGTCCATGCTCTGTCAATTGACATCAGAATAAATTTGTGGAGCTGGACACCGCAAGCAGGCTTAGAAAAAACTCCGATCTAAAAAATAGTCAATCTCGTGGACCGCGCCATCGTGGCCTTCACGTGAAGCAAAGAACTTGTCTTAGAAAAAGATGCGTGATCAACTTCAAGAATTGTACGATCAAGACAAACATTGCAGGAGGAATCAAATCCCGGTGACAAGTTTGCATATGGAAAAATTATAAATGAGTCGGCAGATTCAGCGACTCACGCGACACGCGAAGATCTATGGCTGATTGGTACTAATCTATGTCACAAAGTTGAGATATACTCGGTTTGCATGACTTCGTGAAGCAATAAGTTATGGCAAATTCAGCTCCATACGCGTGTACTAGTCTAGGCTGGATTGATCTGGCTGTGGAGCTGTCGATTGTACGCACAACAAAGTTTCCGAAAAAAAAGATTGACCAACTCCATCGCGTGACTCGCTACGGTCTTGAATAAGGCGATTCGGGGGCTCTGGAGACCCACCGCGGTTTTCGACTTCGACGACCCGCCGCTACAACTTTCTGCTTCGGTCCTCGACTCGGGGGCTCCCTCATCATTGGCGGCCTAACGACGAGCTGCGACCTTCGACTCCGGCGAGATGTTGCCTCCTTCGGCAACGGCAACCCATTACAACCTTCGACTCCACTGACCTACTGAGTCTTCGACTCCATCACGCGAGTCACCGCGGTCTTCAGCTGCGGTCTTCGGGTGAGGTGACCCGATGCGGTCTTTGACTGCTATGGCCCGTTACAGTCTTCATATACGCCAACTCGTCATCACCACGCGACTCCGATCCGCCGCGTCGACTACGTCCGCCGCGTGACTTGCTACCACGTCAACTATAGTCTTTGACTCTAGTGATTCACTACGATATTCGACTCGAGGGCTCGGGGGCTCCCTCCGCTTCGGCGACCTGCCGCGGTCTTCAGCTTCAACGACCGGCTACGGTATTCATATCAGATGACTCGGGGGCTCCCTCGACTCCCGCGACCACGAGCCGCTACAATCTTCGACTCCCACGGCCCACCGATCGCATCGGATCTTACGACTCGTTCATCATGACAACTATCAGTAAAGCTAAGTTTTTCTCTACTTAGAGATGATTTCTTTTTAACTCGCACTCGAAACACTCGGGGGTTGCACCCTCTTCGAGTAACCTAATGTTCCATCGATTACATGCACTCGAGCACCTCATACGCGATAGCCCGAGTAGCTGATTCTGCCTGACCGTCGAATCCTTGAACTCCGAGTGCCTCGGCAAGGTACTGAGACTAAGGGTAATCAGGCTAACGAAAAGGCCTAGCATGCAGTGCAAAAGTGTCGATTCGATTGGCACCAGAATTTTACTTTAATAAGCCGACGGGCAAATATCTTTACAAGATACAAGTACTTCACAATTCGTAATGTTTTATGCAGCTTATAAGGATGTCGACTGCGTCGAGCTATTCTATTGGGTCCTCCAACAGGAGTCGACAAAACAACTGGCTACGACATAAACTCAAGACCCGAGTCGAGTCCCTCCTCGGATGGTTGCATCGCTGGATGCTACAAAAGACGTGACCATCACCGCGCACCTGACGGAAGCGACTGTGTCGACTCCATCCACATCGTCGACTCATCTGGCTAAAACTCCGCATGATTCCACTACTGGTTTCTCCTCGCATGATTTTCGAAAACCACTACAAGATACAAGTCTCGAGTCTCTGCCCGAGTCTACGACTCCGCCAGACACTCGAGGGCTACTCCAAACTGGAGCGATGGACGCGCATATACAATATCCTCGAGTGACATGCTCTGAATCCTCACTCGAATCCACGATTCGACTAAGGACTCGGGGGCTACTCCCATAGGGAGCGCTGACCGCGCATCCGAAGAAATTTGTGAAGATATCCAAGCATCATGAAAACCCTTCACTCGAATCTACGATTCGATTGTGGACTTCGGGTTACTCCCATAGGGAGCGTTGAAAGCATATTCGACTGAAAACCAGCAAAGACGACAGCAGTCGCAAAAGTTCTTTAGTCCCTGCCTGAGTCTTCGACTCAACCAGGCACTCGGGGGCTACTCCCATAGGGAGCGCTGGTCGCGCACCCTATGATTATTTTTCTTGTACATCGTACTGTGTGTCGATAACATCCACAATCGAATGCTATGGCGACTCCGCCACATATTTTCCCTACAAAGAGATTACGTCTCCTGGGTCACCCGAATCATCTCCGCGATGACAAAAAATTCAGATGTCGCGCTTACAGCGTGAAGATAAGACCTGAATAAGGTCTGGCAACGCATCTGCTGCGCACTACCAGAGATATATCCGTGCCTGCAGGTACGATGAATATGCCTTAACGGACGCGTCGAGTGCTCACACCCATACACTGGAATTCGACTCATGTAAGGCCTCCGCGGCATGAGTCGAATTACGCTAGCAATTTCCGGATTCGAGTCCGGGGACTCGAGTTTGAGTAGGTGGCGTTGTTTTTGCCTAGAGCAATTAACTGGTCTCGATCCATCGAGCACACCAGGCACGTTTACCATCATCCCTATGAACTACTACAAATTCGACTGACTCGATGTACTTCCAGGTGAAGTGCTTCGCACTCAACACAATTGTCGACTCCGACATCCTAATGCAAAGATCAAGACTTCTGAGTCTCCATCCGAATCTACGATTCACATGGACACTCGGGGGCTACTGACATGGGTATGCCCAATAGGCACTCGACTACAGCCTACCTAGTGTGGCTCGACGGAAGGCGCACTCGACGACCTGCACAGGTCCATGACGCCCATGACGGTTCGACTGATATGAAGCCCATATGGACACCGACTCCCAACGTACAAGACAAGGAAAGCTCAAGACTAGAGTTCTAATCTAACTTGTAACCAACACGTATTGGTACCTGAGACCTAGCCTCCTCATATATAAAGGCTAGGAGGGTCCAACAAGAAGGCATCCTCTCCCCCAACACGCTACGCCACAATAGATCTAGACATCGCGGCTCCCACAATAGACAATAGATAGATCTACGATCTAGACATACGCCAGATCCAATCTGCGCATCTACCGCCATCGGCGACCTTATAATCCTTCGGATCATCATCAATCAAGAGCAGACAAGCAGGAGTAGGGTCCTCTACGAGGCCTGAACCTGGGTAAACCTTGTGTCCCTGTGTGCTTGTTTGCTAGCCCTACCGAGATTTCCAGCGCTCCTTAATTCCTGGACCTAAGTCCATAACAATGGGCATTGATGGGTTAAACCCTCGTCACATACCATATCTCTAAATACTTGTAAGACTATGATACTACTCAAGTTACTCCCACTATGACTAGGCGCGAAAATCTCTCGCACCCGATGGCGGCAAGGACGAGCAGTGAGCTCCTAGGCGCACCCGCTGTCCACTACCGACCTGGAAAGCCAAGTTCTGAATCCTAGATTCAACACCTCATAATTAGATCGAGAGTAAATATTATTAAGCTATGACAACATTCCCTGGCGTAAGAGCATCTCCACTCACAACCCTCAATTTAACTCCGGCGTAAGACCATATGGGGGGTGCCGGCGCAAGAACCGGCTATGGGGAGAGCCGGTCTCCAGCCGTAACCCCCAAATCGGCCCCCAAATTCGAAATTCGAATAAGAAAAAATATGACGGGTAGAACGGCCGATCACCGATCGCATAGCCGAACATAAACAGTCTAGACGTTTAAATGTTACAAAACAAAGTCTCGACGATCCCATCGTCGCAAATCGCTGCAAATCATCATAGTCTAGCGATCAAAAGAAGTGGCGCCGGCATCACAAAGCATAGCGGCGCATCAGACGGCGACGACGACATCGACGACCGGCGGGGGAGTGCCTGTCGCCGGTGCGCTCGCAGGTGTTGGGGTAGTGGATGCCGCAAGTGCTGGTGAAGTGGATGCCGCAGGTGCTGGTGAAGTCGATGCCGGTGGACCTCGGACCTTGTACAGGATGGTGGTGCGTTGGGCCTCCCACCACGCCCACACGTCGGCGTCCATGTCCCTGGTGTCGACCATGAGGATCGACAGGTCCTCCCTCCTCTTCTTCGCGGCCACATTGGCCCTAATCAGCTCGATTTTGGCGTCCTTCCTCTCGATGACCGACGCCCACCTGACCGCGACAACCTGCTCCATCTTGGTGGCCTGCTCCGCCCTCTCGGCAGCGTGCGAGGCGGCATTCCCCATGCAGGCCATGATCGAGCTGTGCAGCTTCTCGATGGCCGGAGCGGCATCCCTTGCCGCCTTGGCCTTCTTCTGCCCGATCGGACGGCCTCCTGAGGAGAGAGTTGGCGGCGCGTCGGGGTCGTACTTGCCCTTGGCGAGCGCTGTGCGCGTCTCGGTCCACTTGTCGCACATCTCGATCCTGGCGAACACATGGATGAACTTGAACTCGACGTCGTCGTTGTCCTCGCGGTAGACGGTGATCATGGCGCGCATCTACGAAAGCAATGCAATGCAACGAACAAACGACCGTGCTCAATGGCCGGCGACCAAACACTAGACTACGATGGACAAGGGACACGCTGAGTTCACTTACTTGGTCCTCGAAGTTGGTGCCGCTGACATGGACACGGCGCACCTCCTCCATGACGCCATGCCACTTGTTGCAAGCATGCTGGATCATGTGCCAGCGGTGCGACATGCCGGAGTCGTTGCGGTCATGGTACAAGTCCTTAAAGTAGGGGTCCAAGAGCCGCCGCTCGTCGTACACCGCCTTGACGCGCAGCCAGTAGGCCTTAGAGCTCTGGTTTGCGCCGGTGAAGGGGTCAATGCTCACCGACTTCCAAGCCTCGGCGAGGCACTCGTCCTCCTGTGAGCTCCACTTCGGGCCACGGCCGTCGTTCTTCTTCTTCTTGACCATGGGCACCTTCTCGGGCACGGGCACGGCCTCGGGCACCGGCACGTGCGCCTGCACCTCCACCTCGTCGTCATCGGCAAACGCGTAGGCCTCGTTCTCCCAAGGCTCTTGGCTGTCGTCACGACTGCCGTAGGCCTCCGCCTCCTCCTGAGTGTAGAACGGTGGCAGCCCCCCACCGTTGATGATGTCGGCCATAATGGTGTCGGTGCCTAGCGGCGTTCCGCCGAGCACCCCATGGCTACTGCTGCTAACAGCGGCGGTGGGCATACCGCCATGGAAGAGGGGCGGCGGAGACCAGGAGAGGCGGCCAGGTTGAAGCTGGTGTTGAGGTCGACGACGCTGAAGGCATTGGGGTTGAAGCTGTCGGCCGGGTCGAGTGGCCCGCACGGCGAGAAGCGAGACAGCTTGGGTGTACCATGGCTGTCCTGGGACATCGGCCCAGCCTGGGTTGTTGCCGAAGACGGCGACGGCGACGAGACGCTCCCTTGGCTCCCCCACGCGTGCGGGGGAAAGCCCGCCATGTGGGCGGCTCTCTGCGCCATGAGTACCTCCGTGGCCAGAGCCTCCGAGGCCCGCCTCTTCCTCGCCTTGAGCCCTCTATGCCGACAGCTGGCGTTCTCGACCTGCCGGCACTACAGGTCGAACACCCACTCCGCCTTCGTCATCCCCTCTGGCCGCTCCTTCTTCGGCTTGCCCCTCTTCTTCGTCGACGGCGCTGCTGCGGTCACGCGGGGAGCAACGTACTTCTTCGGCAGCATGGTGGCGCGATCTGTCTTTGCTAGGAAATGGTGGGAGTGGGAGGCGAGACGGGAGAGGAGGGAGATAGGGGCAAATTTTGGAGGGAACCGGCACTAATTTTGATAGGAAAAGAGAATAATTTCAACTAGATCGCCAACAAGACTAGACGCTAATTTTGGTGGAAAAAGAGAATAATTTCAACTAGATTCCCAACAAGGCTGGCCCATCGAACTTTTCCCCGCCCTCCGGCGCCCCTGCTAGCCTCCCTTGGAATTAGGTTTCGACATGGCACGCCGGGTAAATCAAGCGCACGCGCCAGCGCCAAAACAAAATTGGGGACGCAGCTAGGGCAGAAAATTGGCGTCAACGGCCCTCAAAGGCCTAGATGCTCTAAACGTAGTAACATCTACTAACTCATATAGCGGAGTGAAAAGAGGGTAGCAGACAAGCTATACATCAATACAGTACTGTAGCACCCAAAGATACAGGATACTCCCAACCCGTGAACCCAGTCACTATCCAACACAGCAATCAGCCACGACATCAGGGACACTATGACGACTCACGACTAACAACGGAACAAAAACCACATGCTCTTCTTTCGCCCCAAGTAGGCCGTATTATAGGGCAAAGCAAAAGGCCACCTGTGAGTCGGATCCTCACTTGCTGCTGCAGTTGAAGCCATGGCACACAGACAGGATGATGATGAGAATGAGGGCGATGATGATGCCGAGAACGATGAGCTTGATCTTCATATTCTGTAGCCACATCTTCCTCCGCACCTGTGTGCCCTGCTGTCTGAAATCTTGTGCCTGCAAACCGCCACTCAAATTGTCGTAACATACAGGTAACATATTTCTATGTAGGAACCAAGTAGAGTACTGTGACACATTTATATTTTCTATAATAATACTGAGACAGTATTTATTTAGCACTCTTCCAGGTTTTACTACTGACAGTTGCTAGTTGCAATCAGTTATTATCAACTTTAACCAGGATTTGCCAGCGTATGTAGTACCCACTGTGCGTAATTGTGGCAATGCAGGTTCCAGATTTTAGTTATCTATAGATGCATATCATAACCTTATAACACACACATAATTTAGTATTTTCAGATATTGGCATCTGCCTGCAAGCTTGTTAGTCATCATCTGACAAAACAACTGTTGGCACGATTTGTTACTCTTTGTGACAATCATCGTTTCATGACATGAATGTTCAGGGTAAAATGAGCCATATTCTAGAAGTGAAGATTCTTATAAATTAATAAAATACAGCCCATACATACTGTAGTCATAATGATGCCTCCACCAACAAAACAGATATAACCCTTGCAATCATGCTTTTAGGGAGTGGTTAGAAACAAGACTTCAGAACCATGTTATTGATTAGCTCACTTTGTTACGGACTAAAATTAAGATAATACCCATATTCTGTACTCTAACTAGATAGATTCAAGCAAACTTGTATCGGTACTTTCTCATCAGCGTATTAAATACTTGTCCTTAGAGATTACGGGGCTCGTTAGGCCATTTTTCTATAAAATACAGTAATTCAGACTTTCAGAGATTAAGCTAAGTTCAAACCTGAGAACGCAGGTTTTCAGTTTTGTCAACAAGCAGTTCAATCTTCTCACCACGGTCAAGAACCTGAATTCAAAATTGTAATACAGAATCAGAAACGACCTTTTCAAAAGTACTGTCACTTTCAAACTGCATAAGAAGTGGAGTTCCTCTGGATGAGGAATTCTTAATACAGTACCTTCTCGATGTTTTCCATCATAACTCCTTTGACCTCCGAAACTTGGGCTTTAACCTTGGCAAGCTTGTTGATCTCCTCAGGGTTGTCGACACAGTACTGCATGTGCTCTTTAAGTTTTGATCTTTCAACATTGAATAAACAAATGTTAGTCAAGGCCTCCTGGGGGCAGGGAGCATCAGCATCACATCTTGCGTAAATATGGTAACTGGTAAGCACTAAGCAGTACAGAGAACATACCCAAACTCTCGGTTGAGGCTGCTTGCTCCAGCAGTAGCTGCCTTCCCACCACCATATCTTTTGGTGAAATCATCCTTCACTCTATCCAGAAAAGCAATGGGGGTTTGCCGCCCAACAGATTCAACAGCAACCACACAGTAAGCTGCAAGAAAAATTATAATTATTGCAAATGCATACTAAGAGTTTATTCCTCCATTCAGAAATATAAGGTATATTTTGACTGTCCTGGTCCAAGCTTTGACCGTAAATTCCTTCTACAACACGTTGTCAACAGATACAAATCACAGCTTTAAAAAATGCTTTGAACACGAATTTAATATTATCAGTCTTATTGTTCATAACCCACATATTATTGGATTATGCTTGGATTTGAAAAGTTAATATTCGCCTTATATTTCTGAATGAATGGAGTAGATGCCAGCGAAAGAAACATGATTATTTTTCTAAATGAGTATCATAGGTTCATAGTTAGTAAATCTAAGAAATACAAAAGAAATATTAAGTCATTATTCACTAACCTAAGAAATGCTGATAAAACTTTCCTACGTTTAAGTCATTATTCACTTAACGAAGAAATACAAAATACTCCCAAAATAGAACTCCGGAAGTCAATAAGTTTGGGGCTTGTGAATCATTTGCGTACACATATTTCTACAAGCCTCTCTTTAGCAAGGACTGTAGCTGTAGGGCTTGAGCCCCACAGCATTTTATTAAAGAAGGTTCAAAAATAATTTACAACATGTTTAAATCTACCCTTCCATCCTCTGAATGAAGGTATTATCTTCTGAAATATTGCTTCATTTCTCTGTTTCCAAATGTGCCAGCAATCCCTCATTCCATCAATCAACCATGTAATTAGAGCCTAACTAGTATAAATGGTTTGTTGAGTAGATAGAATTGTCTGTAGCAAGCCCTCTTGCACAATATCTTACCTTAACTGTTATGGAACAATGCAATTCAATCAAACAGGAACTTGCACATTAATTGCACACGATTGCAACCTCTTCTAAACCAATGTAATAAATGGAAAATCGATTGAGCTACATAGCCGTGAGCCAGAATAACAACCACGGACATGACACAGCAATAGCTCATGCGATCACCATAAAGCATAAGGACATGACAAACCTGCAGGCACGCAAATTTCCCTCACCAATCCCTGATACACCCTCAAACATACAAGATACACAATATTATTCAAAAAAGCACGTCTGTAAACTCAGAAACTCCTATATTTTCTCCTAACATGCAAAATATCTGGGCATCCCCTAAGAATAGTAATGTCAATACCTCATCTCCCTTCCAACTCCCAAGTACCTCTCAACCTGAACTGAAGCCTACATAGGCAGGTACGTTGCTTGCTAAGAAACAAGCAGCACAACTCATATTACAATCGACGCACACGGAAATTCAAAATAATTGAGATAAACCTAGTTAGGCAGATCGATCGAGATCTACGCGCAGGGGAAACCCAAATAGAGCACGCAACCCATAAGATTCAGATCTAGGCAGATGGACGCGGGACCGATCGGGATCGAGGCGGGAAAAGGGGCACTTACTGAAGCCTTCCTCGACGAGGTAGTTGAAGGTGTGTCCGTCGCAGTTGTAGGTGAACTTGTTGTTGCTGGAGGGGAGCTTCTGGAGGCATTGCGCGGCGATGGTGGTGAAGTTGCCGGTGAACTCCGTGTATTCTGCCAGAACCACCGTGCCGCGCGCCACGAACGCGTAGATTAGCGACTGCTGCCCCATGGCCCTCGCCTCGTCTCCTCCCTCTGCTTCTTATCAGGCTCCGCCGCTGCGGCCGCCTATGAGGTGCTGGACTGAGCCGGTCTCGGAGAGGGTCGGAAGGGGAGGGAGGTGCGAGGCGTGGTGAGGCTGCGGGGAGAGACAGAGAGAGAGACAGAGGACGGGAAGAGAGAAAAAGGACGACGAGAATGGTGGGCCGAGGTGCGCGTGGAAAAAGGGAGAAAAAAATCGAATTCGAGATGAGTGGGGACGAGTGGGAGTTTTGCGCCGTAGTCCTAGGTAGATCCCACTATTTCCTTATAAACCCCTCCTTCACAATTATTCCTTTTTATATTTCTTGTTAAATATGACCAAGTTTGCAGGAAAAAACTTTAAGAAAAACTATTATACACTTCACATGAAGAGTGCATCACTATCGCTTGCGAAAATACAATAGAAAATTGAACGTTATGAAGGTTAATCGAGGCACACCTAATTAGGGATACGCATTCAGTTTTTTTAACCAAAAGTTCGGTTCAGTGTTTCTGGTGTTTTCTATCATTTGGGGTTTAAGAAATTTGCACCAAAATTCTAGCGGGTTTTAATTACCACCAGTTTAGTTAACCAATAATTCGGTTCTATGTTTGATTTTAATCTGACATGGACATCAAACTCTTCGAAGGTGAACGCAAGTACCCCTCCCTCCTCCCGCGGTAGGTGGAGTCTTGGCCTTATCATTTTTATTAAACATCATGGGTGGACGTTAGAAATTATGATTGCTTTATCGATATTGGTATGGTGTGTCGTGATGGTGCGAAATGCTAGCTTGAGGACAAGCATTTTATAAGTACCCAGGTTGTCCCAAATTACTTGTCATAGAGTTATTTAGATACGCACATCGATACAATTTAGTGTATGGATACATGCAAATTTAAATAAAATTGTGACATCTAATTTGGAACAAATGGAATATTATTCTTTTAAGTAAATGATTTTGTAAAAGATATATAGAACTAGCTTATGCATATCCAGTGTGACACAACTAACGTTAGGAATTGCTGTTGCTTTCTCGATATTGGT
This sequence comes from Avena sativa, assembly GCA_916181665.1. Classification (NCBI taxonomy): domain Eukaryota; kingdom Viridiplantae; phylum Streptophyta; class Magnoliopsida; order Poales; family Poaceae; genus Avena; species Avena sativa. The sequence continues at coordinate 192,610,424 of OV702287.1, forward strand.
ATGGTGCGTCGTGTCCGTCTGAAATGCTAGCTTGAGGACATCGAGGACATGCATTTTATAAGTACTCACATTGTCCCAATTACTTGTCACAGAGTTATCTGGATACGCATGTATAATTTGGTGTATGGATACATGCAAATTTAAATATGCGACATCTAATTTGGAATAGGAGAAATATTATTGCTTAAGTAAGCGATTTAGCTAGTGTATTCTTTGTGATTGGGTGACTTGTTAGGGTGACATATAAGTGCTCCGTTCTTTTAAGCCAACAAACCAGTAGGTAGCGGCAATGACACTTCCTCGGCTTTGACAGACGACATGGTCTCAAACAACCCATTAGCGTTGGTTATAACAAAGAACAAAATTTTACTAACAATGTGATCTTCGAATCAAATGCAGCAGAAATGTTGTGACGGAGACCAGGCAACGCATGTTAACCCTTGTTCAATTAGCCTTTTTATCTTTGTGTTTGTTGTATATCACTAATTATTTTAGTTTCACAGTCACCCTGAACAAATACATAAGAGATAACTATATTGAGCACACGGGACTCTAAACTCCCACGAGACAAGTTGATGGATAAATAATTTGGCATTCGGGTGTTCGTGTGATGCTCGAGGGAACCATGGTGATAGGTGGTGGCTTTGGCGGCGGTCGCCCAAGAAGGGGATGACTTCACTACAAAGAAGAACTTTGGTAGAGCGGTGGAGCAATCCTGGCCATATTGCCAGGATTTTTGGGTATACCCGAGGCACCAAGAAAAAGGTGGCCCAATGCACGGCTTGACACGGCTAAATCAGGTTGTGTTAGGCCTAAAGCCCATAGAAGGATGAGCTTTTTTCAATTCATGCATGTGGGCCGGCCCGAGCCCCAAAAAATGAGGCCGTGAGTCCACGATGCCATGACCTAACTAATCCTTGCGGTAAGGCCCTAACCTAATCCCACAACATACGTCGCCTCGGGAGCCTGCATAACATCTTCGCACTTGATATTCGTTGCCTCCCCCTCTAGGCCATCACCTTGCTCGCCCTCCTCCTCTCCCACCAGCAACCGAGCACGCCAACACCTTCTGGCTTACTATGCTCTATTCTCGCCGCCTGATGATATAGGACACAACTCGCAATTGTGCCTCCATTAATTTTGTGCGCCGCCAGGATCCCCGATGCCACCCACGGCTCCCAGCCCTCCTCTATGTCGACCTCAGTCCTCTACATCGCATGCGTCACGGAGGTGCCGCCCCAAGCTCCTAGGCTCTCAGGCCACCCGACTCTCTCGGTCCGTACACAAATATCTATCATGTTGTGTTTTTCCTCGGTTCTAGGCACGTGGGGCTGCCTGGCGCAACACGATAGGGGGATGGGTCACATCGGGCCGTGTCGAGCCGTGCCTAGCACTATGTGCCCGGGCCGGTCCTATGACCAACATTAGGGTGAAGACATACTACGGTGACCCAGCATACCACTGCATGTTGTAATATGCAGGTTGTTGGCATAACACCAATGAAACATCATTCTATTAATATTACATCCCTCAGTATGGTACAACAGAAATATTGCAAGTCCAATGTAAATTACAGCTCAGTACATTACAAATGATATTCAGAACTTCCTAGATACATTAAGTAAAGTTCCAATATAAATAAATCCATAAAGAGTAACACATAGTCTACTCTATGATTGAATCTACCTTAAATATTAACTTGTGACCAATGCTACAGAAATAGGTTCTATTTTTCTACGATTGAACTCCTATCTACTCTTGGAGTTTGTTTCCGCCCCGATTGATGTAGTCATTGCATCTATCGACTTCACTAGGTAGCTTGGGTGTCTTGTAGTAGTCCTCCTCTGTATCTTGTTGGGTTTGGTGACATCTTTAAATGGCTCCAAAATCTAAGAAGGCGTGACTGAGAGTACGAGCGTACTCAGCAAGTTTATTAGAAATGATTGTTTATTTGCTTTACCTATAGCCACGGACCATATGTCATAGGCTATGCATGTTTTCGTAAATATTTCTTCGAGAGATTGCTTTTATTTTCGAAAAATATGTTCGTCAGCCTTCACATGTTTACTAGAACTTTATGGAATTCTTTTCCTACTGCTTTCGTAGCTCCTTCCCAGAACAGAGAGTAACATGTCACAATTTTTACACTCTACAGAGTTGCGTTGTTTTACCCTTAAGAGATTTTAGCTTTGTTGCACAGTCGGACCGCAAATCTCGTTCATACTTACTTGGTATGAGGCCTAGTCTAAGATTCAAGTCAGTCGTTTCCCTTCTCCACAACCCCGCATGTCCACTCTTTTCTGCAAGTAGAACTACCTCTAGTATTCCCCCTGTGGCTGATATACCTCTGCTAGTCCCTTACAGACCCTCATAGATACCAATATCGTGGGAGGATGTGGGTTCCCACCCATGTGCATGTAGCCTCGTGGGCAATACAGCTTACGGTAAGGTCATCTGTTGACATGCGAAAGAAAGAAGATCTAGCTAACGTTTCTGCTCCATTCCAGATCTTATGGTTAACACATAATATATGGCGGGAAAATTACTAGCGACATTTCTTATTAAGTCCTAGATGATACATTCTGTGCAAATGGAACCTCCAACAACCACAAAGCATATCGTGGTTCTATTGCCAACCATAATAGGTTACCACCACTCGAATCGATAATCAACAAGTCATGTTATAATGAAAATAATATTTTCTACCACCTTTTTGAAATGCCTGTGATATCAATAGTAGATTGTTAATACTTGATATAACATAACCAAATGGCATGAGCAAGTGATGAATTTCCTTTATTACTAGAAGATTATGCAGCCAAGGTATTATAGTTGAGATAAACTCCAAAATCTAAAACAACATCATTGTCTGGTAAGGACTAATATTTAAACAATCAATATGCTATTATGCGTAAAGTATGCTATGTAGTCGTGATAAATCCTAAACCCAGAATAAACTTTGATGATCTAGTATTTGTTGAGTTGTGACAAAAAATAGGATGTGTTGTCATTTTAGATTGGTTTCTCACTTGTGCTTATTATTAGGTTTTGATGGCTTAAGGAATATCTTACAAGTTTGATATGAAATATACCACAAAATGACACATAATTGTTGATAATTGTCCACAATCTTATCATATGAAGACTTGTTATTCATTTTGAGACTTGAAGAGATAGTTAAAGTTTATTTATAATGTACTTTGAAAGAATAACTTTTGAAGAAAATCTTATTTAATGAATAGAAAGTATTAAAACATACAACTAGGTACTTTAGGTTTTAATATAACTCTAGGTTAGTAGGAAAGAAAATAATCATTATAATTACATGAATGAAACAATTTCAATTCATTAAAGGCTTGTGTATCTTTAGTACTCCCATCCGTCCAGGTTTAGTGGGCTATTAGCCATGTGCAGCGCGACCAAGGTAGTTAGGCATTGGGCTAGAAAATTGCCGTTTTAGCGATTTGGCGAGGTACGTATCTACGTCATAATGGTGAGGAGGTGAACGATCTGGGCATGCACCAGCCGATCCTATTTTCACGCGGACATGCAAACAATTTCCATCATTTTCACTTAGGACATGCAGTACTACTCCCGTATATGCAAACACACAATTGGCCGAGCTTTAATTGGGAGAGGAAACAAGGAGGAAAATCCAACGGACTGAGGAGTAATTAACAGCAATTAATACTGCTACGAGCCCAATTTTTCGGTCCAACTTCAAAATGGCTAATAGCCAAATAAACCTGGACGGAGGGAGTAGAATATGGAAAGGTATTTTGTTAATTTCATAATACTCCATAAGGTTAAATAAAAATAGCATTACCTCTATCTGTGTTGTATTTTATTACCATTTTTAAGTAAATGGAATACTTTATCATTATAAGAAATAGTGATTATAGTTTATTATTTATGGAAACAATATTACCTTAACTACTTAAGAATTTTCATTGGATTTAAATAAATTCATAAACTTATAAAAGGAATGGTAGGAAAAATGTTTAATAATTTAAAAATACATTCAATGTAAAGCAAGAGATTAACATACCTAAAAATAACCCATTTGTAATTTATTAATTGATTACTAAAAATATATAAATGGATAATTGAAATTCTATTTTTAGAATTTCATCTCATTATTGAGATATTAATAAAAATATTACCTTTATTTGTTTAATAATAAGAAAGGTTCTACTTGTATTTGTTTGTATTTTATTAAAATTGGAATTTCATTCCTAATATTCATCTTTATATTTTATGGAGCAATAAAATATTGATAGTGCAATATTATGAATCTTATTTTATTTTAGGTACTCCCTCTGTTTCAAATTACTCCGCCGGCGCGCTTATGTAGTTGGGCTAGTACTCCCTCATTTTTCATTAAAAAAAATCCTGTGATTTTTGAAATAGATAGTATGAAATATGTACTACGTATACCAAAAATCCTAGAAATTTTTCGATGAAAAATGAGAGAGTACTAGTCCACCTAGGTAAGCGTGCGCGCAGAATATTTTGAAACAGAAGGAGTATTTTATTATTTTATTAAGATATTTAGAGGGTTTAATATAGAGTTGCATTTTATTTAACTCAACGTAATAAAATCATTTTTCCTAAGTAGAGTTTTATTATTTTGATACCTTAAATATATTTTTATGAATTTTATATGTTCTTTTAAAGTTTTAACAATTTCTAGTAATTTTAGAAATTGGAAAAGGTTTTTTAAGTGGATAATGAATTGGAACGCACTACAAGAATAATTGGCTTTTACAACGGATGATTTTCGTGGTTGAAGGCTCATTTTCGTGGTTAAAAAGTCTTCTACGACAGATGGCCTCCGTTGTAGAAACCTAGTCACAAATGAATCTACCATAATTTTCGTGTGTGAGTCTTTATGGTATCGAGACGGTCAATACATTAAAAACCAACGAGATTTTTGTAGGATTCCAGTTCTTGCTACGAATATGCATGTTGATAATTTAATCCTCACTATCTATGAAGGAAAATTATGAAAAACCTAAAAATGAAGCCTTTTGCATGGCGTCCTCTTGTGTGTACTACTATTTGCAATGAAAATAATTAATAACCGTGAGTCATCATAAATTACGAAAAAATTGATACACAATATGGCCTACCGTGTATGAACAATCTTGGTTTTAAGCCGAACAACAAAGGTAACAGTCATATGCACATCGTATTGTATTGTAATGTTCTCATATTTGGTAGATGTGTGCATCTTGGCTATATGAAAAATGGTGGCAACCATAGTTTCCAACTAATAGGAACAACAACAAAATCAATTTTCGAGGCGACAAGATTTTTTCTGTAAAGGAAGCACGAAGAAAAAAGACTCAGAGTACCACGACAACAACCCTAGTTTTCAGACAAAGCGTGGACCTTGATACACTTCTCATTGATTATCATGTTTTATGAGTTCTCAAGCTTCCTAGAAAACTTTGACCACTTAAATGAATTTAAGTCAATTTGTCAATATTAGGTAAAATTTGAACTACGAGTAAGTGGTAGCAAGATTGAAGTAGTATGAAGAGCAAAATTTGAATTACGATTAAGTGGTTAAATTTGAACTACGAGTAAGTGGCTCAGAAGAGGAAGTAGTATGATGAGTATGGCTCGATCAGCTGCTCTCTTGAGAAGGAGCCGAATCTGACTCTTTTCCTTGCTTAATTTTAGGATGTTTCATGCTAAATGCATGGACCTCGATATAATTTTTCCTTTTTAGGTCCTTGATGTAAAATATAATCCCACCGCCCATGTAAAATTCGAACCTAAAAGTAAGTGGTAAAATCTAAATGAATTTAAGCATAGTTATCAATGAGTATGAACATTCTTGGATTTCAAGCCGAACGGCCAATGTCATGGCCATATCTACATCATTCTTTATGCTGATGTTGATCCCATATCTAGGAATTTGAATGCCACCAAATTTGGCCATATTTTGAGAACAAATGAAGAGGAAGTAGTATGAAGAATATGGCTCGATCAGCCACACTCTTTAGAAGGAGTCGGACCCGACTTTTATCCTTGCTTAATTTTAGGGTGCCTCGTGCTAAACGTATGGACCTGGATGTGATTTCCCCCTTTTTAAGTCCTTGATGTAAAATATACACCCACCGTCCATGTAAAATTCGAACCTAAAAGTAAGTGGTAAAATTTAAACAAATTTAAGCTTAGTTATCAATGAGTATGGACATTCTTGGATTTCAAGCCAAACGGCCAACAAGGTCATGGCCATGTCTACATCATACTTTCTGCGGATGATGCATGATCCGATATTCAAGAATTTGCATGCCACCAAATTTGGCCATGGTTTGAAAACAAACGAAGAGGAAGTATTATGAAGAGTATGGCTCAATCGGCTGCTCTCTCGAGAAGGAGCCGAACTCGACTATTTTCCTTGCTTAATTTTATGGTGCTTCGTGCTAAATGTATAGACCTCGATATAATTTCCCCCTTTTTAGGTCCTTGATGTAAAATGTACTCCCACCGTCCAAGTAAGTGCTAAAATTTAAACGAATTTATGCTTAGTTGTCAATGAGTATAAACATTCTTTGATTCCAAGACGAACGGACCAAGGTCATGGCCATATCTACATTATACTTTATGCTAACGATGATCTGATATCCAAGAATTTGCATGATGCCAAAATTGGCTATATTTTGAAAAAAAACAAAGAGGAAGTAGTATGAATAGTATGGCTCGATCAGCTGCTCTCTCGAGAAGGAACCGACACGATTGTTTTACTTGCTTAATTAAAGGGTGCTTCATGCTAAATGTATGGACCTTGATGTAATTTCCCCCTTTTTAGGTCCTTGATGTAAAATGTACTCCCATCATCTGTAACATCCCAATTTCAGCAACCCTCATTAGTTATCTAGAATGCAAAAAATAGAGGGAACAAAACCTTTTTCTTTTTAAGTGATGCAGTGTTTGCTTGTTGTTTGTTTGGGCTTATGCACCTGACTGTGTATTAGATGATATACTCCTTATCTCACCATCAGTTGACAAAAACTATTTAACAAAATTGACCTGGTTCATCTTACATTTTCTCAAATGCTCTGGCATTTCAAAACCTGAGCCAAGATGCCTTTGCAGCAACAAGTATTTTAGTAGCTTCTATTGACCAAACTATGGAGAGCTATAGAATATAATCTTCTTATGTTTTCAAGACAGAACCTTCAACTACTCTTATCTCTAGGTTTTTCCAAAACCTTTTTATAAAGCTGCTGAATTCTACTCTTGGTAGAGATAACAAGGACTCTTACCTCATTCAAACTCCAACCCTTTCAAAATACCAATCCTTCTCTCAAGCTAGGTTTGATGATAACCCTTGAATTAGATTGAATTGTTTGTAAAGATGAATTGTCTTGATCTGCTGTCTGATGATTTGCCTTGATCTGCTATCTAACTTGTTTGCTTAGTGTCAACACCCGGATTTTTAATCCCAGATGCCCGTTATGCCATACCTCGCAATCCCAGGATTACCATTTTTGCGAGACATAACGGATTGGATATCACAGTACATCATCCATTACAAACCATACATAAGGTTGTACACAAATAAGGATCTCATGATCCAGTCTTTAATACAACAAGCAGCGAAATTAAACGATAGCGTAGAGGTGGGGTCCATCTTCAGGGGCACAGGCAATGCTGACGAAGACAGATAGTCCTAGTTATCATAGCCGTCCTGCTGACCCTCATCTTGATAATCTCCTTCATAGTCTGGCCATGATAATAGCCAGGGACAAAAGCCATGAGTACTCTTTAAGTACTCGCAAACTACTACTAGCAAGGTTTATGATTCTAAGTTAAAGTGTTGAATTGAAAGAATAACTATCAAGTTAAGTTTGAAACCTAAGCTGAGTTCTGAAGCAAGAAAAGATAAATTAAAGTTCTAGAATCACTTAAGTTGGGAAGATATTATCATCTACACAACCCTGTTGTGGTCAAGTCAAAGTTCATCATTCTTTTCAAGTTATTTAGAAAACATCTGACAACGAAACAGTATGGCCATTCCAACTGTCCATAACCGTGGACGCGGCTATTCGAATAGTTTGACACTCTGCAGAGGTGGTACACTTTCACCACAAGATTCGATACATATGTCAGGGATAACCCTGAATCATCATATTGAGTATGCAGATAATCAAACATAACCTTCCCTTTACACACCCTAGTACAAGCACCTCTCCTATGAGCATGGCCTCCCAACCATGACCATCAGTCATCTTGGGCACTGCATAGGTGGACATCATTTAGAGGTAGCCTCAGCTCAAACCTCTCCTGTGAGGGAACTAATACTAATGCATATAAATTTCCAGCTAAGCCTTACCCAATTCAGGTAATGTGGTTGTACGGTAAATTTGGAATGGTATCGCATCCGAATCCAACCATCAGTTTTATAAAAGGGTTAAGGCTCATGCCTTATCTTTTTATCATCATCAACCCATTGTATTTCTCAACACATGTCAAAACAATCTCAATAGAATGACTCATCATTCCAAGGTTTTCATAACTCATTTTCACCAAGTGTTCCCATCTAAAGTGACTCAAGTTTTGATCTATTCTAAAATACTAAGTTAAGAGTGTTCACTAAGGTGGAAAGATGGTATCAATCTCATGCCATAGAATGACATCTAAAGGTTTCTAAGTAGGTCAAGTTTTATACTCTTTATGCTACCTTCAAAATTAATTAAAGAACTTGGTGTAACTAAGGGGGTAAAACTTGTTAATAAGACTTGAGGTACTAAGAGTTAAAGGGGTGTGATCAAAGTATGCTTAAGGCATCTTTACTAAACTATCTAGTTTTATTCTAGCTTGCTACAATAGTTTACTAAAGCATGTTTGCAAGGGTTAGCTTGCCACTAATAGCTTGCCTTGGTTGGTGCAGTGGTTGAAGTTTTCTTCTTCTTCTTGGTAGAACTCCTCCTCCTCGAAGGCTGGGTCGGTACTATCGTCTAGAAATACATAGGGAGTGCACAATCACCAAACAATCCTTAACTAGGCTAAGTATTATTCTAAACCACATGATTGATGATCTATTATCATCACAAGCATCACAAGTTTAATTCAATAGTTTCAACCTTTTTATTTTGGAAAAGTAATTTCTACTCATTGAAATATTAACTAAAATTTAATATTCACCACCAAAATATGGGATCATGTGGACACATGTCCTCACCACATATTCTAACATGTGGGAATGAGATTTAAAGGTTGGATCAATATTACTTTGGTTTAAGTTCATTATTTAATGATTTAAAGTGACTAGAAATGCCTATATAGCACTATTTTGGTACTAGTCCAAAGTCACTGCCTGTAAACCTTAATATTATTACATATTTGGATAGATATGATGAAATGTGATTTTTGAGAGTTGGAATCAACTCAAAATCTAACTTTGTTGATTTTACAAAAATGTTTCAAGTTGCAAAAGCTTCTGTCTTCTTATTTTTTTAGGAGAAATCTATAACTCTAAATGAATTAAATCCAACGGTCTTGGATAGAGCATTTCAATACCTTTCAGACAAAATTAGTTTCATGTAATTTGGATTTGTCAAACTCATAGAATTGAATTTTGAAACACTGGACAGAAACTATATTCTAACTAAAAAGAAAAACCTAGATTTGAATCTATGGGCTTGCGCGGGAAAGGAAATGGGCCGGCCCAGTGGCGCTACGCGGCACGGGGCTTAGCTGACAGGGGGGTCCCACTTGTCAGCGGCACTTAAAACGCGAAACGGTACGCGCGCTGTGGGCCATGCGATTAGAGGCTAGATCTATGGCTGAGGGTCGTCGTCAACGACGGACGGGTCGTCGGCGAGCTCGAACCCTAGCGGCTCGGTGGGGGTCTACTGGGGGCGTACCAGGGCTCCAGCAGGGTCGGCGATGCGGGCAAACAAAGTGGAAGACGACAGCGAGGCGAGGCATGGTCGCGGTGGAGCTTGGGGTGGCCAGAATCAATGGCACCCTTCTTCTCCAGAGGCGGCGGCTCCGGCTCCAATTCCGGCGAGCTGCTGCTCCACTTGCTCCGGTGAGGGGTGGTTGAGGTTCAGAGAGGTGAGGGGAGTGGAATGGTGTGAGTCTTTGGTGCTGGGGAGGGCTCCTTTTATAGGCTCGACATTGAGACCGAGCGGGATGGGCGGTCGACAATGGCGACATGGCTACGGCGAGCTAGCGGCATGGCTGGGGATGGCGATCGATGGGCGGTTCCCTGGCGGTGCTCTAGTGCTTCAATGCGGCCGTAGGGGCGGTGGCATGCGGTCGGGGCGAGGTGGCACTCTGCGCGGCCGAAGCGGCTGTGTCCACGGCGAGCGGTGGCTGTGGGGCTTTGGGCGGTGAACGGAGGTGTCTGGGGCGTTCTCCAGGTCTAGGCGGAGCGGTGGGCGCGGGCTGGTGTCGAGCGGCGGCTTGTGCACGCGGGGACAGTGCGCGCTCTGCGGGCGGCGTCGGCATGCTCGACAAGCTCCGGGCGCGGCGGTTCCTGGCCGCTCTGGTCGCTGTCCTTGGGCTGGGACTAGTTGGACGGTGGAGGTGGACCACTGGCTATCTCCAGGACACGGTGGATGGCGCTGGCGGCGGCTGTGGCTTGCTGTCGCCGGTGGGGTGCCCAAGTGGGGGTTCGGCCTTAATGGCCATGACCATTTGGTCGTGGCACAGTGTGGGGCTAGGCTAGAGAGGGTGAGGGGGAGTAGTGGAGAGGTTTTTTGTGGCAATTTGGGGAACAAGTTTGGCCAGAGCACTATTTAAAATAGTGAAATTTGTTTAGTTTGTAATCTGCCTGCCAAGTATTTGATGAAATGGTCGCAAGAGAAAAAGTTTTGAATTTTGAGTTCAAAATTTTTGGGTGATCTCCCCTAGTGCTAGGTAATCTCTGGTTGCAAGGGTTTTGAAAATGGAGCTCAAATACATGGTTTTTGAAATAGGGGTGATCTATGCATATGCATTAGATTCAATTTTAAACTGTCATTTAAAATAGTTAACAGAAGGTTTTTAGTAGATCAAAAGGTGGGCCTTGGTACCTCATTATGTGTACTAGCAAGGGGTGTAAAGATCAAGAATTGTTTCTGTTAAGAGTTGAGTACTAGGAATAGCCAAAGTAGGTATGAGAGTTAAATTTGTCCAAATGACCATTCCTTCATTTTAATTCTTTTTGATTTGATTTTCTTTAGGAAAAGTTTGGGAATGATGTAGATGATGTTTAAAGCACCTAAGAAACATTTTAGAAGCAAAGGATCACACAATCATGGCAATTCAAAACAACTCCTATTTTAAATGCACACATATATGAATGCTTTTATTTTAAATATGGAAAAGTTTTTGTTAATCCTAATTTTGGATGATTTTATCTTTGATAAACTTGGATTGAAGTTTTGGGATGTTACAAACCTTCCCCCTTAAATAAAATCTCGTCCCGAGATTTACAAGAAAACTAGGAACTAAAGAGATCTGGTAACTCTGTCCTAATGTAATCCTCGCGTTCCCAAGTGGCTTCCTCCTCGGTATGGTTGCTCCACTGAATCTTGAGAAACTTGATACTCCTGGTCCTGGTGGTTCTGTAGGCTTCCTCTAAGATACGGATGGGCACTTCCCGATAGGTCAGGTCATTGTTGATTTCCACTGCTCTGTGATCGATATTCTTGAAAACTTCAGTCTTCTCAGGCACTTCCAAGCATTTGCGAAGTAACGAGATATGGAACACATTGTGGATGGCTGACATCTCTTCAGGCAATTCCAGCTGATACGATACTTCTCCTCAGCGGTTCAGAATCTTGAAAGGTCCGATATATCTGGGAGCTAACTTTCTCTTCAGGCTAAAGTGTTGGGTTCCCTTCAATGGTGAAACCTTGAGATATACGAAATCTTCGACATTGAAAGTCAGGTCTATCCTTCTCTTGTCAGCATAGCTTTTCTGTCTGGATTGGGCGGTCTTGAGGTGCTCACGAACTTTGTGAACTTTCTCTTCTGCTTCTCGGAGAATGTCGGGTCCAAAGATCTGACTCTCTCCTACTTGCGACCAATTCAAAGGGGTACGGCACTTTCTTCCGTATAGGAATTCAAATGGTGCCATCTGCAAACTAGCTTGATAACTGTTATTATATGAGAATTCTGCGAAGGGCGGGCAGTCTTCCCATTTTGATCCGTATTCCAACACACAAGCTCTAAGCATATCCTCCAAGATCTGGTTGACTCTCTCAGTCTGTCCATCTATTTGCGGGTGATACGCGGTACTGAAGTTTAACTTGGTTCCTAATCCTTCCTGAACTTTCTGCCAAAATCTTGAAGTAAACTGAGTTCCTCGATCTGATACGATGGTCTTGGGGGTTCCATGCAGACTAACAATCCTAGCAATGTACAGCTCTGCTAGTTTTGCACTCTGGTAGGTTGTCTTGACTGGTATGAAGTGGGCTACCTTAGATAGTCTATCAACTATGACCCAGATTGAGTCATTTCCCCTACTAGAAGTAGGTAAACCGGTGATAAAATCCATTCCGACGGAATCCCATTTCCATTCCGGAATCTGCAATGGTTGCAACAATCCTGCAGGTCTCTGATGCTCCGCTTTGACTCTTTGACAAATGTCACATTTGGCGATGTAGCTTCCGATCTCTCTCTTCATCTTGTGCCACCAAAATTGCTCTTTCAAATCCTGATACATCTTTGTTCCTCCGGGGTGGATAGAATAAAGAGTATCATGAGCTTCCTTCATGATAATTTCCTTCAGCTCCGAATCTGCTGGTACACAGATACGTCCCTTGTACCACAGTACACCTTCTTCGTCTTCGGTGAATCCAGATACTTTGCCTGTACCAATACAATGTTTGATTCCGTCGATACTTTCATTCCCCTTCTAGGCTTCCTTGATTTGGCTAATCAAAGTGGGTTGAAGTTCAATGCTAGCGAGGAATCCTTTGCTGACTAACTCAGTCTTGAACTGCTCCAACTCCTCATACAAACTTGGTTGCTTCTCTTTGATCATGGTGTTCAGCCTACACGGCAATCTGCTACCACATTGGCTTTGCCGGGGTGATAGTGAATGTCAAGGTCACAATCCTTGATTAACTCTATCCATCTTCTTTGCCTCATATTCAACTCCTTCTGGATGAAGATATACTTCAAGCTCTTATGATCTGAGTAAATCTCACAGCGATTACCCATCAAATAATGACGCCATGTCTTCAACTCTAGAACCACCGCTGCTAGCTCAAGATCATGGGTCGGATAGTTCTGCTCATGCTGCTTCAGTTGTCAAGACAGATACGCGATGACTTTGCCTTCTTGCATCAATACACATCCTAGACCAATCTTTGATGCATCACAATACACATCAAATGGCTTCTTGATGTCGGGCATGATCAAAATTGGGGCTGATATTAATCTCTTCTCCAGCTCCTGGAAACTGGCTTCACACTTGTCTATCCATTCAAGCTTCTTGTCCTTCTTCAACAATTGGGTCATTGGTCGGGCTATGCTTGAGAATCCTTCTATGAATTTGCGATAATATCCCGCTAATCCGAGAAATGAACGAACTTGGATTTGATTGGTTGGGGCTTCCCATTCTTCGACATCTTTGATCTTGCTGGGATCAACAGAGACTCCTCCGGCAGACACAATATGTCCTAGGAATCCTACTTCTTTCAGCCAAAACTCACATTTGCTGAACTTGGCATATAACTGATGCTCTACTGTTACTCCAGAACTACTGGTCATGGTGATGGCTTTCTTAGCACAGTCTATCAGTCCTTTATGCCTTGACATCTAGTCCATACCTAGTACTACTTCCAAACCTTTGGTTCCAAGTACAATTAGGTTGACATAAAAATCTATCCCATGTATTCTGATAGGTACAGCTTTGCAAATTTTTCTAGCTTTTGTTGTTGAACCAGGGATTTGAACTATCATGACATGCTTCAGGTTGGTTGGGCGAATCTTACTAGTGCATACAAATTCTTCGGTGACAAATGAATGCGATGCTCCAGAATCAAACAATACTCTTGCTAAAACTGAGTTGACAGAAAACATACCCAGCACTACATCTGGTGCTTCCTAGGCTTCTTCTGCGTTCATGTGGAAGAGACAATCGTTGCGCTTGTGCGGGTTCCCTGGGGCAAATCTCCTGCCTGGTTGAACACGACGCTGCTGCTGAGCTGGGGCATTCATAGGGGCATTGGCGGCAGTCTTCTTGGGACACTCATTGGAGTAGTGACCCTTCACTCCACACTCGAAACAAGTGATCTGAGACTTGTCCTTGACTGCAACAGGTACAACATTGCTGCCAGTTCTGTAGGCAGTGTTGTTGTTGCTCTTGGGAGGGGCACAGTTGAAGTTGTTGGCGTTGCCGGAGTTGTGATTGTTTCCTCCGGGCTTCACATTTCCTCCGCTACGGTTGGGGTAGCTTGGGCGATAATTTGGGGGTCGGTTGTTCCTTGGTGCATATCCTGGTGAGGGGTTGGGACGGTACTTCTGGTGACTACTGGATCCAGACTGCTGCATCATACGACGCTTGCGGTTGTCGTTTGCCTGGTTAATCTTCCCTTCCATCTGAATGGCAGAGTCGACTAGCTCTTCAAGATCCTGGAAACGGATGTTGACGAGGACAGTCTGCATCTCATCATGCAGTCCGTTTAAGAATCTCTCTTTCTTCTTGTCCTCCGTGTTGATTTCATCCGGTGCATATCTGGCAAGTGACAAGAATTTGTCACGGTACTCTACTATAGTCAATCTTCCTTGCTTCAGTTCACGAAATTCATCTCTCATCATATTGACAAGACCTTGCGGCACGTGGGTGCGGCTGAACTTGACCTTGAATGCTTCCCAGGTCATCACCTGGCCATGGTTCATGTTGCGGACGCTATTCCACCAAGCTCTTGCATCTCCCGCCAGATAGTGGGTGGCGAAGAGAACTTTCTCATTATCCTCAACTCCTGCAACTTCGAGGTTGTTTTCCATGGTATTTAACCAGTCATCAACATCTAATGGGTTTTCAGATTGGTTGAAGATTGGGGGATTGGTGTTCTGAAAGTTTTTGAGTTTAGATCCATGGTGATCCTGATTTCCCTATCCTTGGTTGTTGAGAGCCATTTGGGCGATCTGCTGCAATGTCGCTAAGTTGGCTTGACGCTCGGCCCTACTTGCTTCACGGTCCACGATGAGATTCTACAAGATCTGCAGCATTGGGTCCTGCGATGAGCTGCTCCCTCCTTGGTTTCCACGAGTCATCTGAAGATTGAGATAGATATAGGGGTAAGAGGGAAATTCTAAGGTTCATGGTTTTGGGTTTTCAAAGCTACAACTTTGAGTTAGACTCAGGTTTTTTTTTCAACTAACTTCATTCTCATTCATGCAAGCAAGTACACGATACAACACACACCACAACAATCAAAGGGGAAAACGGATGGTTTGAAGAACCATTCTGCAAACTACGATGCAATGAGATGATACATCTCATGCTACGACAGTGCTCTAGTGCATCTACTCATCGTCGATGAAGTCGGAGTCTTCATCATCAGTGTAGAAGTCCACAACATCCTCTGCCAGAAAATCGTCATCGTTGCTGAGGTAAGAATCCATATCTCCCTGGATGTCTTCACCCTCATCATCTTCTTCTTTAGCGGCAAGCTGAGCTTCCTGCTCCTTGACGGTCTTCTCGAGGTCGGCCACCTTCTTGCGAAGACGGGCGATGGTGCGATCCTTCTTGGCATGCTGGCAACGAAGAGACTGGCGATCTTGGACGAGCAGTGCGAAAGTCTGGGCCTTCTGGTTGGCGATGGCACGGTTCTGGTTGGCTAACTCTCTGGCATTGTCCAGTTCCTGCTGTCGGTCATGAAGCAAGAAGTCAAGGTTCTCCACTTGACGCCTCAACTCTGGGTGACTTGGCATCTCCATCGGCATTACCATGAAGTCACGTCTTGCATAGTGGGCAAAACGGGTTCCTTGAATCTTGTTAACGCTGAGGGCACATAGACGTGCGAGAGCTTTATGCATTTCCCTGGCTAATCCATCTAGCCAGTTGTTCTCTCTCACAGAGAACTGAATTCTCCCGGAAGTTGGTGCTTCAATGCTTCCTCGAAGATCTGCGGTGACTAGCCATTGTAGGTCTCCTCCTGGGGGTCCTGGAAGTTGAGCTCCAAGAAACTCCGGATGTGGGCGTCCCAGTAATTCTGACAGTGAATCCAGATCCCTCTCGAAGATCAGCTGACCTCCGTTTCCCAACTGGTAAAACTTGCTGAACTGAGTCTCCATCTACAAGAATTTAGGATGAGGAAATTAGTGAAGTGATCAGGTGTGTCAAATTTTAAGTAGTAATGTAAGAATTTTGAGGAACATGTATTTTTGAGAAAGAATGAGTTCACAAGGGTAAGAGGGGAAATAGTTTTTCATAAATACTCACTTTGGTTTTGAAGCTAAGTTTTTGGTTTGGACGCCCATTCTAACTAGGGTCTCCTATGGTCAGGATGGCTCTGATACCAACTTGTCAACACCCGGATTTTTAATCCCAGATGCCCGTTATGCCATACCTCGCAATCCCAGGATTACCATTTTTGCGAGACATAACGGATTGGATATCATAGTACATCATCCATTACAAACCATACATAAGGTTGTACACAAATAAGGATCTCATGATCTAGTCTTTAATACAACAAGCAGCGGAATTAAACGATAGCGTAGCGGTGGGGTCCATCTTCAAGGGCACAGGCAATGCTGACGAAGGCAGATAGTCCTAGTTATCATAGCCGTCCTGCTGACCCTCATCTTGATAATCTCCTTCATAGTCTGGCCATGATAATAGCCAGGGACAAAAGCCATGAGTACTCTTTAAGTACTTGCAAACTACTACTAGCAAGGTTTATGATTCTAAGTTAAAGTGCTGAATTGAAAGAATAACTATCAAGTTAAGTTTGAAACCTAAGCTGAGTTCTGAAGCAAGAAAAGATAAATTAAAGTTCTAGAATCACTTAAGCTGGGAAGCTATTATCATCTACACAACCCTGTTGTGGTCAAGTCAAAGTTCATCATTCTTTTCAAGTTATTTAGAAAACATCTGACAACGAAACAGTATGGCCATTCCAACTGTCCATAACCGCAGACGCGGCTATTCGAATAGTTTTACACTCTGCAGAGGTGGTACACTTTCACCACAAGATTCGATACATCTGTCAGGGATAACCCTGAATCATCATATTGAGTATGCAGATAATCAAACATAACCTTCCCTTTACACACCCTAGTACAAGCACCTCTACTATGAGCATGGCCTCCCAACCATGACCATCAGTCATCTTGGGCACTGCATAGGTGGACATCATTTAGAGGTAGCCTCAGCTCAAACCTCTCCCGTGAGGGAACTAATACTAATGCATATAAATTTCCAGCTAAGCCTTACCTAATTCAGGTAATGTGGTTGTACGGTAAATTTGGAATGGTATCGCATCCGAATCCAACCATCAGTTTTATAAAAGGGTTAAGGCTCATGCCTTATCTTTTTCATCATCATCAACCCATTGTATTTCTCAACACATGTCAAAACAATCTCAATAGAATGACTCATCATTCCAAGGTTTTCATAACTCATTTTAACCAAGTGTTCCCATCTAAAGTGACTCAAGTTTTGATCTATTCTAAAATACTAAGTTAAGAGTGTTCACTAAGGTGGAAATATGGGATCAATCTCATGCCATAGAATGACATCTAAAGGTTTGTAAGTAGGTCAAGTTTTATACTCTTTATGCTACCTTCAAAATTAATTAAAGAACTTGGTGTAACTAAGGGGGTAAAACTTGTTAATAAGACTTGAGGTACTAAGAGTTAAAGGGGTGTGATCAAAGTATGCTTAAGGCATCTTTACTAAACTATCTAGTTTTATTCTAGCTTGCTACAATAGTTTACTAAAGCATGTTTGCAAGGGTTAGCTTGCCACTAATAGCTTGCCTTGGTTGGTGCAGTGGTTGAAGTTTTCTTCTTCTTCTTCTTCTTCTTCTTCTTCTTCTTCTTCTTGGTAGAACTCCTCCTCCTCGAAGGCTGGGTCGGTACTATCGTCTAGAAATACATAGGGAGTGCACAATCACCAAACAATCCATAACTAGGCTAAGTATTATTCTAAACCACACGATTGATGATCTATTATCATCACAAGCATCACAAGTTTAATTCAATAGTTTCAACCTTTTTATTTTGGAAAAGTAATTTCTACTCATTGAAATATTAACTAAAATTTAATATTCACCACCAAAATATGGGATCATGTGGACACATGTCCTCACCACATATTCTAAC
The DNA here is from genome assembly GCA_916181665.1 of Avena sativa. NCBI lineage: Eukaryota > Viridiplantae > Streptophyta > Magnoliopsida > Poales > Poaceae > Avena > Avena sativa. Next base: position 192,628,718 of record OV702287.1, read on the forward strand.
ATGTGGGAATGAGATTTAAAGGTTGGATCAATATTACTTTGGTTTAAGTTTATTATTTAATGATTTAAAGTGACTAGAAATGCCTATATAGCATTATTTTGGTACTAGTCCAAAGTCACTGCCTGTAAACCATAATATTATTACATATTTGGATAGATATGATGAAATGTGATTTTTGAGAGTTGGAATCAACTCAAAAGCTAACTTGGTTGATTTTACAAAAATGTTTCAAGTTGCAAAAGCTTCTATCTTCTTATTTTTATTAGGAGAAATGTATAACTCTAAATGAATTAAATCCAACGGTCTTGGATAGAGCATTTCAATACCTTTCAGACAAAATTAGTTTCATGTAATTTGGATTTGTCAAACTCACAGAATTGAATTTTGAAACACTGGACATAAACTATATTCTAACTAAAAAGAAAAACCTAGATTTGAATCTACGGGCTTGCGCGGGAAAGGAAATGGGCCGGCCCAGTGGCTCTACGCGGCACGAGGCTCAGCTGACAGGGGTGTCCCACTTGTCCGCGGCACTTAAAACGCGAAACGGTACGCGCGCTGTGGGCCGTACGATTAGAGGCTAGATCTACGGCTGAGGGTCGTCGTCGACGACGGATGGGTCCCCGGCGAGCTCGAACCCTAGCGGCTCGGTGGGGGTCTACTGGGGGCGTACCAGGGCTCTATCAGGGTTGGCGATGCGGACGAACGAAGTGGAAGACGACGGCGAGGCGAGGCGTGGTCGCGGCGGAGCTTGGGGTGGCCGAAATCAACGACACCCTTCTTCTCCAGAGGCGGCGGCTCCGGCTCCAATTCCGGCGAGCTGCTGCTCCACTTGCTCCGGCGAGGGGTGGTTGAGGTTCAGAGAGGTGAGGGGAGTGGAATGGTGTGAGTCTTTGGTGCTGGGGAGGGCTCCTTTTATAGGCTCGACGTTGAGACCGAGCGGGATGGGCGGTCGACGGTGGCGACATGGCTACGACGAGCTAGCGGCATGGCTGGGGATGACGATCGATGGGCGATTCCCTGGCGGTGCTCTAGTGCTTCAATGCGGCCGTAGGGGCGGTGGCATGCGGTCGGGGCGAGGTGGCGCTTTACGCGGCCGAAGCGGCTGTGTCCACGGCGAGCGGTGGCTGTGGGGCTTTGGGCGGCGAACCGAGGTGTCTGGGGTGTTCTCCAGGTCGAGGCGGAGCGGTGGGCGCGGGCTGGTGTCGAGCAGCGGCTTGTGCACACGGGGATAGTGCGCGCTCTGCGGGCGGCGTCGGCATGCTCGACAAGCTCCTGGCGCGGAGGTTCCTGGCCGCTCTGGTCGCTGTCCTTGGGCTGGGACTGGTTGGACGGTGGAGGTGGACCACTGGCTATCTCCAGGACACGGTGGATGGCGTTGGCGGCGGCTGTGGCTTGCTGTCGCCTGTGGGGTGCCCAAGTGGGGGTTCGGCCTTAATGGCCATGACCATTTGGTCGTGGCACAGTGTGGGGCTGGGCTAGAGAGGGTTAGGGGGAGTAGTGGAGAGGTTTTTGGTGGCAATTTGGGGAACAAGTTTGGCCAGAACACTATTTAAAATAGTGAAATTTGTTTAGTTTGTAATCTGCCTGCCAAGTGTTTGATGAAATGGCCGCAAGAGAAAAAGTTTTGAATTTTGAGTTCAAAATTTTTGGGTGATCTCCCCTAGTGCTAGGTAGTCTCTGGTTGCAAGGGTTTTGAAAATGGAGCTCAAATACATGGTTTTTGAAATAGGGGTGATCTATGCATATGCATTAGATTCAATTTTAAACTGTCATTTAAAATAGTTAACAGAAGGTTTTTAGTAGATCAAAAGGTGGGCCTTGGTACCTCATTATGTGTACTAGCAAGGGGTGTAAAGATCAAGAATTGTTTTTGTTAAGAGTTGAGTACTAGGAATAGCCAAAGTAGGTATGAGAGTTAAATTTGTCCAAATGACCATTCCTTCATTTTAATTCTTTTTTATTTGATTTTCTTTAGGAAAAGTTTGGGAATGATGTAGATGATGTTTAAATCACCTAAGAAACATTTTAGAAGCAAAGGATAACACAATCATGGCAATTCAAAACAACTCCTATTTTAAATGCACACATATATGAATGCTTTCATTTTAAATATGGAAAAGTTTTTGTTAATCCTAATTTTGGATGATTTGATCTTTGATAAACTTGGATTGAAGTTTTGGGATGTTACACTTAGGAAGTAGTATGATCTACCCTAGGATATCATCATCTAGCATCTAGCTAATCCAAGAATATAAACCTTAAGCAAGTTAACCAAGCATGATCTAATCTGTAGCCACTATGTGATTATCTAAAACCCTAAACCAGATCACTTCTGAATTTATCCCTTCTAGAAGCTTCCAGGTCAACAAAGACCAAATCCAAGAATGGATCCCTTCCAACCAACCTATACTCCAACATCATCCACTTCATGATGATTTGGAACCTTGCATACTCTCAAAACCATCCCCTCCTATGTTCTAGTAAAAAAAAAACCAAACTGCCAAAAAAATGACCAAGTCTAGAAATCTGATATCAATATCACATATTTGATCCTCCCTCATTTCCAATCCTTCTGGCGAGTGTTCAACAAGATCAGCAGTTCCCACCAGCCGCATCCATGCAGTCCCAACGGAGATTCAGCCAGGTGCTTCCTGAGCCACAACACCAGAAGATGCATGCCAGTGTTCAATAAGATCAGCAGCTCCCACTAGCCACATCCATGTAGTCCCAACAGAGATTCGGCCAGGTGTTTTCTGAGCCACAACACTAGAGTGGCTGGAGTAGACAGAACTCAGCGCAATCATCAGGAGGAGAGAGCGAGCTTGCAGATCCCGGTGCTCAGGACAGAACCCAAGGCAAGCATCAGGAGGAGGAGGAGAGAGCGAGCTTGCAGATCCCGGTGCTTAGGACAAAACCCAAGGCAAGCATTAGGAGGAGGAGGAGGAGAGAGCGAGCCTCCAGATCCCACCAAATCCCGTTGGCACATAGTGGTCTCCTCTTGGCACCTACTGCAGCCATGGTTTTGAAACAATATTCTGCTGCAAGATATGTACCGACTTCATGGGCCTCGACGAGTTTTACTTCTGCATTTTTGGTAATGCACTTGAACCATATTGTAGACCATATTACATACTATCAAGGACCACTCTTGCCCCTAGCTAGACCATCCTCTAACCCACTTGTTCTTGATGGTTTTGTAGGAAATAAAATAATAATTCCTGTAAACCTTATCAACATGCCTATTTTGGCAGAAGCTCACATCTCCATACTATCTTCCTTGGACCAACTCTTTGCATGATTGTGCTCTACTCATAAAGGTATATCCATACATACTCCACTTGTTTTAATTGGAGACTCGTGCTTCCAAAACCCACATGGTTTTGAAGGCTAGTTGCTGATCTGTTTTGGCACCCTTATTTTATTCAAAGTTTGTCATCAATCCTTGGAGAGCTCAATCATGAGAAACCTCAACAATTTGATCCTTGGTGATCTACATCACTTGGTCTATCCATCCATATATCCCATGACCCAAGGGGAACTCCGAGCTCCAAGATCCAACAAGGTTTTGATGGTATGAAAATAGCATCACCCTAGATCCTTTATTCCTTGTTTTCTACCAAAATCAAGTTGTATTTCCCAACCCCAAGGTTGCAAATGATAGATACTCCAAGTTAAACTCATACACCTTGGATATAATCATTTACCAAATAATTTCCATACTTATTTGGAACCTAAAACTTTTTAAATTCCCTCCCTTGCAAAATCCTCAAAACCCCTCCTATAAAGGCAAGTTTGTTTTTCTCCAAACTACTTTGCAAACTCAAGGCGCATTTGATGCATATATATCCTATCCTATTTCCCACCTCAAAAATAAATATTTTTGAGAGGCTTTATAATTTATTTTTTCCCTTTTTCTTAAATGGCAAAAACAAGAAATAATTGCTTAAAAATACTTTTCTATCTCAATAAATTCCAGGAAAATTCTCCAAAGTGCAACTTGGTACCCAATATCATATCACATCAGAAACCAACCTTGTCCAATGTAAAAAATATTAAATGAACGTCTATAACACATTTCAACACTTTTTGCTTAAATGATAATTAGTGGACATTAAATCCTTAGAAAAATCTAAAATAAATCATAGAGAGACTTCCTCACCTCCTCTATCTTCCATTACCATTTCCCCATCATGTATAATGCAAGTTTCTATACTTCCTTCCTAACAACCTATCTAATCAAAAATGCAAAATTAAGCAAATAGTCTAAGCAAAACCCACCAAACCTTTCCTATCTAGGTCAACCGAACTTACACAGTACACTACCTCACCCCTGGTCGAGCTACACTGTAGCTAGTCACTGTAGTAGCTCTTACCCCACCGTCCCTTGTGTTTGTCCATGAAGGAGACAAGTGCCAAGTCATGTCTTGATCTTTGTTAAGCCTTGCAGCTACTCCCCACCCCCTCTCTTCCCACTGCACGACATCAGGGAATCTACCTCACCTCTCTGCACTATTGAAAGCAGGGCCTTGCTGCCCTAGCCCTTCCCCCTCCACATTTCCTTATCTAAGCCGAAATACAAAAAGGAGAGAACTTAAACCCCACTTCTCCTCTACCCCACTCTGACCCTCTATGACCATAACACAACACTCTCCACCATCCCTCGCAGCCAACCAACGCCCAGCACCCTCCTCCCATGGCTCCTTGAGCTCGATCCACCCTAGACCAAAACCTCCCGGTTAAAAGGGCCTGAGGCCAGCCAGCCTCCCCCTCTGCCCCTCATTTTCTCCACCACACTCTCAACTACCACACCCGAGACCCCATCCTCTCCCATGTTCTACCCTGCTCCTAGGAGAAGAAAGATGGCCCTTTGGCCATTGCCAACAAGATGAGCAAGACCCCCTCTCCCTTGCTCCCCACTGTATGCATGTCACACTACTGGAATCTCCTCATCCTCCTCTGTCTAACCGTGTGTCTCTTTTCTACATGCATGCACCACATGCCTCAACACCAGCGATCACCAACACGAGCTCCATGGGTGCTCGCGCGCGAGCTAAGTCTCGACATCAAACCCGGCCCAGCCACCCCTCTCCAGACTCATCACTGAATGCCGCATTGCCCTGGACCTTCCCCGGCTCTCCTCCGCCCTTCGGTAAGCTCCCCGAGCCCTGCTGTTGCCTGCTAGGGTTTCCTCCCTATTCCCTAGACGCGAGGAAGATGACACTCAGGGGCCATCGATCCTCACTTAATCGGGCGGCCCCCGTCGCTTCATACCCCTTCAGCCGCCCTTAGTCGCTGATGAAGGGAATATGCCCTGAGAGGCAATAATAAAGTTGTTATTATCATATTCCAAGTATAAGATATATGTTTATTTTACATGCTATAATTTTATTTATTGGAAACATTAATATATGTGTGTCTAATAAACAAATAAAGGGTTCCTAGTTATGCCTCTCTTATAAACTAGCTCGTTGATTAACAAGATGATCAAGGTTTCCTAATCATGGACATTGGATGTTGTTAATAACGAGGTCACAACATTGGTGAATGATGTGATGAACATTCATCCGAAGTATAGCATTATGATTGAAGTCATTGTGTCTAAATTGCTATAACATCATACGAAGTAATCTTAGTCCTTAGACAATGATATCATGTTAATCGCTAACACTAGAAGAGTTACTTCATAACATCAAACGTCACACCGTAACAGGGTGACTATAGAGATGGGTTCAGATACTCCAAAGCAATTATGTTGAGGCTCGTGGATGAAGAGTGGGATTTTTCCATCCCGGTGATGGATAGATATACTCTGGGCCCTCTCGGTGATATCACATTGAGATAGCTTGCAAGAAAGTGATGTGATCACTAGAATGTTATATCACGAGAACGAGAAAAGAGTGCATGTCGGTAAAGAGATCAAACTAGGTATTGAGATACCGATGATCAAATCTCGGACATGTAATATATCGCAAGACAAAGGGATTTAGTTACTAGCGTTAAAGGTTCTCAAGATCACATAAGTCATCATTGAATGTGTGGGAGTCAGTATGGATCTCCAAGTCCTGCTACTGATTATTGATCGGAGAAGGGTCTCGATCATGTTTGCATTATTCGTGAACAGTAGGGTTACACAATTAAGGGATACCGACACCATTGGGAGCAAATTTGTTCCAGAGAAAAGATTTACAAAGCGTTGGAATTATTTCAATGGACACCGAAGTTGTTTCAGGTGAAATTGCTGAAATTGGTTCTCCATGTGATATTGAAATGTTGCAGGGGTTTTATGTGAATGTTAATTAAAGTAATTAACAAAATTCTGAATAAAATAAATAAAATAGTTTTATTTAATGAGAGTTGCATTAAATTTGGTGAAAATTTAATGCATGTGATTGGGATTTTTGAGTGGAGGCTTTTATGTGAGTGGGAGCTCCACCCACATGAATGAGAGGAGGTGAGGGGGCACCTCCATGGCCGCCGCCCATGGGAGGGGCTGCCTGCTATCCCCTATAAAAGGCCCCCACTCCTCCTCACAAAGCACACCTCCTCGTGAAGGATCTCTCTCCCCCTCTAGAATTATTCCTCCATGGTCTCGGATTAGCGAGATACATGTTCTCGGTGGCTTTTCGTCTGAAAGGAGTTATTGCTTCCGCTGCATCACTAGAGCGAGGAGGCGGAGGTTGCTCGGTGGACCGGACGTGTGTGCAAGCATGGATGCGCTGCTGATTTGTGGTGTTGGGACTTCCTCTCGATCTTGAGATTGGCAAGCGATCGACTACATCATCCACGAGTCCAATCTCGTTACACTTTGTCAGTATTCAAGGGTATGATCTCTATGGATGTATATCCACCCGTTGCTTGTATCTAGTAGATAGATCTTGGTGCTTAGTAGTTTCCATCGTAGGATTTTTTTTGTTTTCTATGCTGCAAACCCAACAGTGGTATCAGAGCCTGATCTATGCGTAGATGCTTTGCATGTGTAGTACACATAAGAGTATGTGGGCGATGATGATCATGTTATTGCATCTTATATGTATTTTGGATATTGGGGGCATAGTGGGATGAAGCAGCCCGGACTAACTTTACATGTCCTCGCACATGAGACCCGTTCCACGCTTGACATGCAACTAGCTTTGCATAAGTGGCTAGTGGGTGTTTATCTCTCCTACTATAGTCAATATCTGATTTACAATGAGTTGCTAATAATTTGGTTATCATTGTTGTGGTTCCATGTTCGTATGTAAGACCGGTTCTATCTTCGAAATCCCTAAGCCACGTAAAACTTGTAATTGATAAATTAGAAGCGTGTTTAGATTGTTGATGGGATAGTGTCATGATATGGTAATGTTATAATTTGAAGTATAGTTGATACTCTTGGAAATTATAGCATACCTAACGTGTAAGTTCCATAGACCTTTGTAACATCTCAAAAATATTAAAAGGGGAATATCATTTTCCAATTAACCAAAATAAGGGTTAACAAAAAACTTTTAATCTTAAACCCTTATGAATGCAAGTGTGTGTTTATTAATGATGTATGAATGCATGGTATGCCATGTTTGATTGTTATATATGTTGAGAGTTGGTTTAAGGATCAAAACAATATCATCTAGGTCAAATACAAACCAAATCAAATCAAAAGAAAATCAAATTATGAAGCATAGGACCTAATGGTCATTTTTGCAAAAGTTAACACCTAGCCCACTTTGGGCATCTCTAGTAAATGATTTCAAACAGAAAAAATTCCATTTCTTTTCTCACCTTGCTAGACCAAGTGAAAATGAACACAAGTGAACTTTCAAAACTTACAGAAACAAATTCAAATTCTTTTAAAGGACATTTCAAAATTGAATCCATCATAGGCATCAAGATAGACATTTTTCAAAAACCATCCAAACTTTCTCCGCTTGACCAATCCTTGCAACTAGATACTCCCAAGCATATGATCAACCAACCCACCAAATATAATTTGAAAATTCAAATAATTCTTTCGTGCAGCAATTTGAGCGAACACATATCAGGCACAGTACAAAGCTACCAACTATACACTGTTTGGAGCAATCTTGTGATCATCTTGGTACCTCACTAAGCTTCCACTACTCGCCCACGGTCACCCCAGTACCAACCCGTGCAGTGGAGCCTCTCTCACTCGCCAATTGGACTAGTGCCAGCTCGTACCCGAGCATGCCATGCCGGCCGGACATGGACACGACGCCACAAGCCTCGCCGCCCTCGTCCACGACCACTAGGATATAGGCATGACCTCACCACACCCGCCAGTGTACGCCTCGGCCAACGACAACCAGTGGAGACGCTAGCGCAGTTGTGCCCATTTACTCTGTCTGCCATGCCGAGCGCATGCCAGAGCGCCGAGCCGTCCCGCGCAACCACGCTGCGCCTCGCTCTCTCCTTGCATCAATGATATCTCCACGACGCCAGCGACCTCCCAGACATGCCCGTTTGACGCCGCGCGACCCGTGACCACCGTACGCCATGACGAACACCTGCGGTACCCGAGCAGAGCATGGACTTCCCCGTCTGATTAAGACCGCGCCTTGCCGTGCCACTGTGTGCATGACAATCGCCGCGGAAACCTGCTTCGACCTATACCCTCAGCCATGCCGATAGCACCCTGTAGCAACATCGCCGACAAGCCCGAGCCATGCCCCAATGCTCCCTTGTCGGGGTATAAATAGACCCCTCCCCTTGCCTCAAAACACACCCCACTCGACTCACCTCTCCCCCAACAACCCCCCTGAACCATTCTCGGAGCGAGCCGAGGAGCGCAGCGCCAGACTTTCATCGGAGCTCCCCGCTGCTGTGGTGTAGCAGAGCCATCGCTAGGAGCCGCCCCAAGAGCCACCGCGACCACCATTCGAACCGCCATCGTCGACCAGTTTGTTCGCCCACATTGCTGGACCTAGCTGGAGCCCTAGTAAGCCCCCAACGACCCCCATCATAGAGCTAGGGTTGAAATCCCCCGCGCGCCGTGTAACAGAGATGATGACCCTGAGCCGTTGATCATGCTCTAATCGTGCGGCCTAGATTAGTGTGTACCGCTTCGTGTTAGAATAGCCGCTGACAGGTGGGGCCAGCGTAAGTGCAGCCTGCTGCGCGCGTGCCCTGAAGTTGGGCCAGCCCATTATCATTCCCGCACGTGCCCACGAATTCAAATTTAGATTTTCCCTTTTATTCCAAAACCCTATTCTATAGTGGATTTCAAAATTGAATTCAAGGAGATTTACTAAATCAAATTGCATGATTCCAATTTTGTTAAAAAGGTAATGAAAATATCTAAACACTCACGTTGGATTCAAACAGTTTGAATTTATAGATCACCCATAGTAAAAATAACAAGACAATGACTTTTCCAACTTCAAACATTTTTCTAAAATCAACCATAAATGCTTTTGGGTTGATTCCAATTCTGAAAAATCACATTTGCCATGCTCTATCTGAATATGTAAAAATGTTTAGTTTTACATGCAGTAGTCATGGACTCATATTAAAAGAATGGCTATATATTCATTTCTAGTCATTTTAATCATATTAAATAGCAATATTAAATCTTGTAATATATGCCATCTACATTAAATCACATTTCCCAAGTATTGGAATATGTGGTGATGACATGTGTCAACATGATCCCATATTTCATAATTGGATAATATTAAATCTTAAGTATTTTTCAATGAGTAGAAAATGCATTTCTAAAATAAGATAAATAAGGCTATGTCAATATTTCATGTAGTGATTGAGATGATGCTAGATCATCTAGTGTGAACCTTTGTGTGCTAAATAGAAGTAGCTAAGTATTGTTTGGTGATTGTGTACCTCATATTTATTTATAGACGCTAGTACTAACCCGGGCTACGAGGAGAAAGAATTCTACAAAGAAGAAGAGGAGCACTTCGACAACTATACCAACAAAGGCAAGCTAAACTATGCAAGCTCCACTATGCAAGATACACTAGGCTGCTATTGTGATACAACCTTGATTACACCAATCCCAAGTTTTAAATGCAAGCTTTATCTTTTCTTCCCTTTACCAAAGTTTTGTAAATAGTTAATTATTGGTGATTAGTGGAAAAATAGGAAAGATGCCATTAAGAGCATGGAACTAGTCTTGGGTAGTTACACTTGATTAGCACCCCTCAATAGTGACACCCTCATTGATAGTTGCTAGTGCTAAACTAATATTGATCACTTTAGATGGGAACACTTGGAGAAAAGGATTATGAAAACCTTAGAATGATGAGTCACTCTATTGAAATGTTTTGACATGTGTTATGAAACACAATGAGTTGAAGATGATATCGAATGAGGCATGTGCCTTGACTTTGATAAAAACTGATGTTTGGGGTCGGATGCGATACCATTCCAACTTTACCGTACAACCATAATACCTGAGTTGGGTAGGGCTTAATTGGAAGTTTATGTGTCTTAGTATGGGTTCCCTCGCGGAAAGAGGTTAAGCTGAGGCTACCTCGTGAATATGAATGTCCACCTATGCAGTTCCCGAGAAGGCGGATGGCCATGGCTGGGAGGCCAAGCTCATAGGGGAGGTGCCTATACTAGGGTGTGTAATTGAAAGGTTAGGATTGATTATCCGCATACCAAGTATGATGATTCAGGGTTACCCCTGACGGATGTATCGAATTTTGGTATGAAAGTGTACCACCTCTGCAGAGTGTCAAACTATTCGAATAGCCGCATCCACGGTCATGGACAGTTGGAGTGGCCATACTGTTCCGTTGTCAGATGTTTTCCAAATGACTTGTGACTAGAATATGACTTTGACTTAACCACAACAGGGTTGTGGAAATGAAAACTAGGTTCCCACTTGAGTAATCTAGATAACTAAAATAGGTCTTTACTACCAAGTACTTCTGAAATAAAACTAGCCTATTGCAAACAAGCCTAGAGCTTAGGATTCCTACTAGCATTGTCTTACTTACATTAGTGACAGTTTGCGAGTACTTTAAAAGTACTCATGGCTTTGTCCCTGGCTATTCCCATGGCCAATCTATGAAGAGGACTACCTGGAGGACGGACAACAAGATGTCTACGGTAACTAGGATCATCTCCCATCGTCAGCATTGCCTGTGACAATGAAGATGGAGCCTCTACTACGTTTATTTCCACTGCTTTGATGTGTATTAATACTTGATCATGAGATCAACTATTTGTAAGACTATTATGGTTTGTAATGGATTATGTACTGTGCTATCAATTCTGTTATGTCTCGCAAAAATGGTATTCCTGGGATTGCGATGTATGGCATAACAGGCATCTGGACTTAAAAATCTAGGTGTTCACCACCTTGGCCTTACACACAAAGGAATGATAAAGATCATACCATGATGCACATGATAGTGATCAAGTACAAGAACCATATCATTTCACTTTTTGCATATGATGTTTGCATCTTATATTGCTTGTTTGGAATTTTAGTATTATTATAAGATGATCCCTCTTTTAGATATCAAGATAAAAATGTGTTCTTCCTTAAGTATGCACCATTCTATGGATCGTTGTTTCAAGGCATCACGTGATGATCGGGTGTTTTTTGATTCTATGCTTTCATACAACGAGCGTGAGACATTTTTACACACGCGAGTACTAAGGTTCTTACTTGGCGAGCCTAGCATGTACAAACATGGCCTCGGAACATGGACCGAAAGGTTAAGCATGAGTCATATAGTTGATATGATGCCCATATAGATGCTCGCCTTTGCTACACCGACTCACATGATGATCGGACTTGGTGTAGTGGATTTGGTTCATGTAATCACCAAAAAGACATGACAAATGTTGTTTTTGAGTGGGAGTTCATTTGTAATTTGGATTAGGTGAACTCGATATATCATAAACTTAGTCTAAATAAACTTTATAGATTCTATTCTAGATGGCACCACCTGCTTTTAATTTCAATGTGTTCATCGAGAAACAGAAACTTGCGACAAATGGTAGCAACTTTACCAACTAGGCCCTGAATCCGAGGATTCTCCTCACTGCTGCACAAAAGAAATATGTGCTAGAAGCACCGCTAGGCTCCCCCAGCTCCTGATGCCCTGACGAGGAAAAGAATGTCTATTTGACTCGCCAGGAGGACCACAACTTACTTCATTGCGGCATACTGTATGGGCTAGAGCCAGAACTTCGAAAGCATTTCGAAAATGGCAATGCCTTTGAGACCATGGGAGAATTGAAAATGATTTTCGATACCCATGCAGCCGTAGAGAGTTATGACGCTTCTAAAAAGTTCTTTAGGTGCATGATGGGAGAGAACATCTCTGTTAGTGAGCACATACTCAAAATGTCCGGGTATGCCGATAAGTTTGTGTCCTTGGGAATAACAATTCCCATTGACTTAGGCATACATCATGTTCTCCAATCTCTACCACCTAGCTACAAGAGCTTCATGATGAACTATAATATGTAGGGCATGAAGAAGTCTCTCCTTGAGATTCTTTCAATGCTTAAGACTACAGAAGTGGAGATGAGGAAAGAGCATCAAGTGTTGATGATCAATAAGACTACCGGTTTCAAGAAATACAAGAAGGGTAAACAGAAGGGAAAGAAGGACGACAAATCTGTTGTTGCGCCTAAAAAGAAATCTCGAGCTGGCCCTAAGTCTGATATCGAGTGCTATTATTGTAAGGGGACTGGCCATTGGAAGCACAATTGCCCCAAGTATTTGGCGGACAACAAGGCCGGCAAGGCAAACAAAGGTATATGAGATATACATGTTATTGATGTGTACCTGACTAGTACACACAGTAGCACATGGGTATTTGATACTGGATCGGTTCCTAATATATGTAACTCAAAACAAGGGCTGCAGAACAAGTGACAGGTAGCAAGGGATGAGGTCACAATGCGTGTCGGTGACAGATCAAGAGTTGATGTGATTGCCGTTGGAATGTTGCCTCTCCATATGCCATCGGGATCAGTTATAAATCTAAATAGTTGTTATTTGGTGCCTACGCTAAGCATGAACATTGTATCTGGATCGTGTTTATTGTGAAGCGGTTATTCATTTAAATCCGAAAACAATGGTTGTTCGATTTATATGGATAATATCTTTTATGTTCATGCACCTATGATGAATGGTTTATTTCTGTTAAATCTCAATATTACTGATACACATATTCGTAATGTTGATGCTAAAAGGATTAAACTTGATAATGATATATTTGCGTATATGTGGCACTGCCGTCTAGGTCATATTAGCGTTAAAGCATGAAGAAGCTCCATTCTGATGGAATTTTGGAATCAATTTATTTTGAATCATTTGATACATGTGAGCCATGCCTTATGGGCAAGATGACTAGAACCCCGTTTTCTGGTACAATGGAGTGGGTGACAGATTTATTGGAAATCATACATACTGATGTATGTGGTCCAATGAGTGTGTCGGTGCGAGGTGGATATCATTATTTTGTTACTTTCATGGATGATTAAAGTAGATACAGGTATATGTATTTGATGAAACACAAGTATGCAACCTTTGAAAAGTTTAAGGAATTTCAGAGTGAAGTGGAAAATCACCGTAATAGAAAGATCAAATTTCTAAAGTCCGACTGTGGAGGTGAGTATCTAAGTTACGAGTTTATATGAGAGAGTGTGGAATAGTTTCACAACTCACGCCTGCCAAAACACCACAACGTAATGGCATGTCGGAATGTTGTAATCAAACTCTTTTGGATATGGTTCGCTCCATGATGTCTCTGACTGACTTGCCACTGTCATTTTGGGGTTATGCACTAGAAACCATTGTATTCACTTTAAATCGGGCACCGTCTAAATCTATTGAAACGACACCATATGAATTGTGGTTTGGAAACAAACTAAGCTGTCATTTCTTAAAGTTTGGGGATGCGATGTTTATGTGAAGAAACTTCAGCCTGATAAACTCGAACCCAAAGCTGAAAAATGCGTCTTCATAGGATACCCTAAAGAAACAATTGGTATTCCTTCTATCACAGATCCGAGAGCAAGGTTTTTGTTGCCAAGAATGGATCCTTTCTAGAGAATGAGTTTCTCACGAAAGGTGTGAGTAGTCGGAAGGTAGAACTCGAAGAGGTTATTGAACCTTCTCTTCATGAAACGACGAGTGGCACAGCGATGGAAATTGTTCCGGAGTTGACTTCACCGAATGAAGAAGGAACTAATGATAAAGATCATGAAACTTCGAAAGAGGATACTACCAAACCTCGCAGGTCAAGTAGGACACGTGCAGCTCCTGAACTGTATGGAAATCCTAGCATGAATTTCATGGTTGATGAAATTGATGACCCTACGACGTATGAAGAAGCGATGATGAGACCGGATTCCAACAAATGGCTAGAAGCCATGAAATTCGAGATGGAATCCATGTACGAAAACTAGGTTTGGACCTTGGTGGACTTACCTTACGATCGAAAGGCCGCTGAGCATAAATGGATTTTTAAAAGAAAATTGATGCTGATGGTAATGTGACCATCTATAAAGCTCGACTTGTCACAAAGGGGTTTCGACAAATTCAAGGAGTTTACTACAATGAGACATTCTCTCCCATAGCGATGCTAAAGTCGGTTAGGATTATGTTAGTAATTTCTGCATATTTCAATTATGAAATATGGCAGATGGATGTCAAAACTATGTTCCTCAATGGTAATATTGAAGAAGGGTTGTATATGATACAACCTAAGGGTTTTGTCGATCCTAAGGATGTTGACAAGGTATGCAAGCTTCAGCGATCCATTTATGGACTAAAGCAAGCATACCGAAGTTTGAATCTATGCTTTGATGAGGTGATCAAAGAGTTTGGATTTGTCCAAACTTATGGAGAGGCTTTTATTTACAAGAAAGTGAGTGGTAGCAATGTGGCATTTCTGATATTATATGGGGATGACATATTATTGATTGGAAATGATATAGATCTTTTAAACAATGTTAAAAGTTATCTAAACAGCAATTTTTCGATGAAGGATATTGGTGAAGCATCATATATATTAGGCATTAATATCTATAGAGACATATCAAGGGGCCTAATTGGGTTATCGCAAAGTACATACGTTGATAAGATTTTAAAGAAGTTTAATATGTACGGAAGTAAGAAGGGGTTCTTACCTATGTTGCAAGGCAAGACATTGAGTAAGACTCAAAGTCCGGATACGGTGGAAGAAAAAGAGATAATGGATAAGATCCCCTATGCTTCAGCCATAGGCTCTATAATGTATGCCATGCTACATGCTATTAGTTTGACTAGTTGGTACCAATATGATCCAGGTTTAGAAACTGGATAGTGGTCAAGAATATCCTTAAGTACTTCAGAAGAACTAAGGAAATGTTTCTTATGTATGGAGGTGAAGAAGAGCTGGTCGCTAAGTGTTATGTTGATGCTAGATTTGACACCGATCCGGATGACTCTAAGTCTCAATCCATATACATATTTCTCTTGAACAGAGCAATAGTTAGTTGGAGGAGGTCCAAACAACCTGTGGTGGCGAGATCAACAACGGAGGCAGAATATGTTGCTACTTTAGAAGAAGCACGGGAAGCAGTTTGGATGAAGGAGTTCATAACTGAACTAGGTGTGGTTCCAAGTGCGTTGGATCCAATGGTGATCTATTGTGACAACAATGGAGCCATAACCAACACCAAGGAACCAAGGTCTCACAAGAATTCCAAGCATATTAAGTGCCGGTTTCACTCCATCCGCGAGCATGTCAAGGATGGAGATTTAAATATTTGTAAAGTACACTCGGACCTGAATGTAGCAGATCCTTTAACTAAAGTTCTCCCTAGGGCAAAACATGATCAACACCAGAACTCCATGGGTGTTAGATTTATCATTATGTAAACTAGATTATTGTCTCTAGTGCAAGTGGGAGACTTAACGGAATATGCCCTGAGATGCAATAATAAAGTTGTTATTATCGTATTCCAAGTATATGATAGATGTTTATTTTACATGCTATAATTTTATTGATAGGAAACATTAATACATGTGTGTTTAATAAACAAATAAAGGGTTCCTAGTTATGCCTCTCTTATAAACTAGATCGTTGATTACCAAGATGATAAAGGTTTCCTAATCATGGACATTGGATGTGGTTAATAACGAGGTCACAACATTGGTGGATGATGTGATGAACATTCATCCGAAATACAGCATTATGATCAAAGTCATTGTGTTTAAATTGCAATAACATCATACGAAGTAATCTTAGTCCTTAGACCATGAGATCATGTAAATCGCTAACACTAGAAGAGTAACTTGATAACATCAAACGTCACACCGTAATAAGGTGACTATAAAGGTGGGTTCAGATACTTTGAAAGTGTTATGTTGAGGCTCATGGATCAAGAGTGGGATTTATCCATCCCGATGACGGATAGATATACTCTGGGCCCTCTCGGTAATATCACATTGAGATAGCTTGCAAGCAAGTGATGTGATCACTAGAATGTTATATCACGGGAACGAGAAAATAGTGCATGTCGGTAACACGATCAAACTAGGTATTGAGATACGATGATCAAATCTCAGACATGTAATATATCGCGAGACAAAGGGATTTAGTTACTAGCGTTAAAGGTTCTCACGATCACAGAAGTCATCGTTGAATGTGTGGGAGTCAATATGGATATCCAGGTCCTGCTACTGGTTATTGATCAGAGAAGGGTCTCGATCATGTATGCACTATTCACGAACCGTAGGGTGACACACTTAAGGGATACCGACACCATTTGGAGAAAATGTGTTCCAGAGAAAAGATTTACAAAGTGCTAGAATTATTTCAATGGACAACGAAATTGTTTCTGGTGAAATTGCTGAAATTGGTTCTGCATGTGATACTGAAATGTTGTAGGGGGTTTTATGAGAATGTTTGTTAATTAAAGTAATTAACAAAATTCTGAATAAAATAAATAAAATAGTTTTATTTAATGAGAGTTGCATTAAATTTGGTTTTAATTTAATGCATGTGAGTGGGATTTTTGAGTGGAGGCTTTTTATGTGAGTGGGAGCTCCACCCACATGAATGAGAGGAGGTGAGGGGGCACCTCCATGGCTGCCGGCCATGGGAGGGGCTGCCCCCTCTCCTCCTCACAAATCATACCTCCTCATGAAGGATCTCTCTCCCCCTCTAGAATTATTCCCCTATGGTCTCGGATTAGCGAGATACATGTTCTTGGTGGCTTTTTGTCTGGAAGGATTTGTTTCTTCCGCTGCATCTCTAGAGCGAGGAGGCGGAGGTTGTTCGGTGGACCGGACGTGTGTGCGAGCATGGATGCATTGTTGATTTGTGGCACTAGGACTTCCTCTCAATCTTGAGATCGAAAAGTGATCGACTACAACATCCACGAGTCCAATCTCGTTACACTTTGTCGGTCTTCAAGGGTATAATCTCTATGGATATATATCCACCCGTTACTTGTATCTAGTAGATAGATCTTGGTGCTCAGTAGTTCCCATTGTAGGAATTTTTTTGTTTTCTATGCTGCAAACCCAACAGCTAACCGGCGGGCCACCCCGTCAAGTTTAAGCGTGCCGCGCGCGCTCACCCGTGATGCTGAGTGGGCCGGATCCCTCCCCTTGGCCCAACTACTCCCCAGATCCCAGCCTGAGATTTCCTATTTTTTTAGTCTTTTGTCTATATCCAGAAATCTTTCCCTCGGTTTAAATCCATTTGAAAATGGAAACCAACTCCTCTGGCCCAGATCTAAAATTCCTAGGGTTGCTGAAGGTTTTCTTAAACATGCAGTACCCCTGGTTAGCCCAGTTGATATCTAGATTAACTGTAGTAAATCTAGCACCTGGATATATCCTTTTCACTAATAAAATCTTTCTGTTAGTTTTGTAACTCCAAATGAGTTGAAACCTTTGTGTGTTGAAAGGTACCCTAAGTAATTTGCATGTCCCTCTAGCCCCATCTTAAATTGCTTCCTATATTGCCCTTGGTAAAAATAACAAAAACAAGCCATTTTAGCCTTTAGGAAATTCTCCAGGTTAAACCAAAGGTGGTATTGACCTATTTCCAACTCTCAGAACTCATGTAATGCAGAATCTACCTAAATCCAGAAGCTCACTAATTATTGAGGTTTTTATGAATTTTGGATATTTAAAATCTCCTGCTAGGGGTATTTGCACTAGAGAATTCATTTAAGGAATTATGTAACCCCTAAATTGGTAAATCCAATTTATACAGAAAGGTATTTGGAATACCTAACATGTGACTTTGGAATAATATCAAAATACCTAGTAGTTTAGATCTAGTGAAAAGGACAAATACCTTGCAAAATTGCCTTTAAGATTTTTCTGGGGGCATTCTGGTAATTATTCGGAAGTGTTTCCAACTCTCAAAAATCATAATCTCAAAGACATACATTATTCTCTAAGCACAAATTATATTTGAGCTACAGATCTTTTCTGGTGATTTATTCACCTAAACTAGTGTTATTTCCACTATAATAATCATACCTAATTAAGAAAAATTGATAAAATCATGAAACCCCTTTTTTTAGCCTTGTTATTCCAATACCTGCCTAATGACATATTTTTAGCACATTTATATCACACAAACTGAAGCCTTAGTCAAATCCCCTTCATTAGGTGGTATTTGGCAATTTAAATCATTAAACAAGTTCCACAAAGTCTTTCCCACTGTTTCCTATGGCAATAAACTAAATCCATAAAAACCTACTGAACTTAGTAAGATGTTGTATGTTTGCTGTATTGTATTGATGCTTGTATGCCTTGTGTTGATTGTGGCCTTTGTTCGTTTGCATGTACTCTCTTTTACGGTGATAGTTGCGATAATATCGAAGACCATATGAAGATGATTATTATTGGTATTTATGGTATTCTGAGAAGAATTCCAGGGACATTTGGCCATATTGTTGATCATCAGGCAAGCCACCTTCTTGCTCATAAGCCTTGTCCTATTGTTTTACTTATGCATGTTTTACCTACTGTTTATGAAAACTACATTGTTTTATTATACAATGATCTATATCTGGTAGGGGCTTGGCTCCTCCAAATCACTACTCTTTGATACTAGTAAGTACAATCCCCTTGATGACACCTAATTTTCCCTAGGATGATAGTTGGTGTATAACACCATACCCCTTTGGAGACCCTGTTTTAGCCAAAGCAAAAACTAGAGGATGGGAAGACCCCAGAAAAGTTTTACAAAATGTTTTATGATAAAACCTTGGTGAGGTTTGACCTACCAAGAGAAGTTTGAGAAAAGAAAAAGATTTTTGTTTTACAAAAGAAAGAGGAGGAAAATGTTCTGAAAAACACACCTGTTTCTTTGCAGTTTGCTAGAACAATTAACCCGTGCAACCACATTACTCTAGAATGGGACAAGGCTAGACTTAGTGGTTGTTTACTTTGGTATAAGCAGCCTCACAACTACTACATGGGAATTCAAAATCCCTTAAGGGTGGGCCTTCTCTAGGTGCCTGTAATGTATATCACACCTAGGAGAAGGAACAAATGGTCTATGGGCCTCCATGCGTTACTATGAGCCTCTCATTGAAAGCATACTAAGGCGCTCCGGTTGGTCCAAGGTACCCGATGTCCTGGTGTTGAGGGGAACAACTCTCATAGGGTAGGCACTTATACTGGAGTGGCATCCGGAGGGTCTTGATCGGTTACTCGACCCATGATCAGTGTAGATCAGGGCAGGGTACCCGGATGGTGTGGGTAAAGTGTACAACCTCTGCAGAGTGTAAATCTATTCGAATAGCCGTGTCCGTGGTCATGGACGGTTGGGAAGGTTGCTATAGTGCGGTGCTGGTTTTGATTTCAAAAAGGACTTGGAAAAAGAAAATGCTTTGGAAATTTTTTGACCATGAGATGGTCGGATAGGAAGGAAAGGAGTTTGTTCATGAGATGACCTGAAGGAAGAAACAAATGGGTGACCTAGTCCTAGTGTTTTCCCAAAACTTTTCAAAAAGGTTTCCAAAACTGTTTTACAAAAGTTTTCAACAAAGATATGTAGATGCTATATCTACAAGAGAAACTATTTTAGAAAAGAACCTCTCTTGGAGCCCTCCTACTATCACAGCCATATTACATATCCTCTTGTTATTATTATTATCTTAAGGTGGTTTGCGACTACATTCAAAGTACTCACTGGCATTGTCCCTGGCTATTAACTTGGTTAGATATCAAGAAGAAGGTGATGTTGATGATTATGCGAGCTAGGATGTTCTCCCAGTCAGTTGCATGTAGGTTAAGGCATGGCTCGGGTTCTACACTTGATGAAGTTCCGCTGATGATGATCGATGGAGCCATAATGGCAAATAAGGTATGGCATGTATCCGCTTAAGTAATGGATGTTTACTTTGATATTTGTCGGTTATGTTCCACGATGAACTAATCATGGGATTGTTGTGGTATGCATAACTGGGATTCTCGGAGGATTAATCTGGGGGCCCCACACCATCCATGTAAAATTCAAACCTAAAAGTAAGTGGTAAAGTTCAAACGAATTTAAGCTTAGTTCTCAATGAGTATGGATATTCTTGGATTTCAAGACGAATGACCCCATGACCATATCTACATCATTCTTTATGTTGTTGTTGATCCCTTATCGAGGAATTTGAATGCCGCCAAATTTGGCCATATTTTGAGAACAAACAAAGTGGAAGTAGTATGAAGAGTATGGGTCGATCAGCTGCTCTCTCGAGAAGGAGCCAAACCTGACTGTTTTCCTTGCTTAATTTTAGGGTGCTCCATGCTAAATTTATGAACCTCGATGTAATTTCCCCCCTTTAGGTCCTTAATGTAAAATGTACTCCCACCATCCGTGTAAAATTCGAACCTAGAAGTAAGTGGTAAAATTTAGGCGAATTTAAGGTTAGTTGTCAATGAGTATGAACATTCTTGGATTTCAATCCGAACAACCAAGGTCATGGCCATATATACATCATACTTTATGCTAATGATAATCCCATATCCAAGAATTTGCACGCCGCCAAATTTGGCCATATTTTGAAAACAATCGAAGAGGATGTAGTATTAAGAGTATGGCTCGATCAGCTTCTCTCTTGAGAAGGAGCCAACCCGACTATTTTCCTTGCTTAATTTTAGGGTGCTTCATGCTAAATGTATGGACCTTGATGTAATTTTACCTTTTTAGGTCCTTGATGTAAAATGTACTCCCACCGTCTATGTAAAATTCGAACCTAAAAGTAAGTGGTAAATTTTAAACGAATTTAAGCTTAGTTGTTAATGAGTATGAACATTATTGTATTTCAAGCCGAACAACCAAGGCCATGGACATATCTACAACATATTTTATGCTGATGATGATTCCATATCCAAGAATTTGCATGCCGCCATATTTTGAAAACGACCAAAGTGGGAGTAGTATGAAGAGTATGGTTAGATCAACTACTCTCTCAATAAGGAGCCAACCCGACTATTTTCTTTGCTTAATTCTAGGGTGTTTCATGCTAAATGTATTGACCTCGATGTAATTTTACCTTTTTAGGTCCTTGATGTAAAATGTACTCCCACTGTCCGTGATGTTCCCATATTTGGGAGTAGATGGGTGAATCATGGCATGGTAACAATGCTACCACTCGGAGTTTCCAACCATTAGGAAAAGAAAAAAAATTCAAGTGGCATGAGTGTTTTTTCTATAAAGCAAGTAGGAAGACTATGCATTTTCTATAGAAAAACAAAGAGAAAGAAGAGAAACTATCACTACAAGAAAAGTGTCCATCCATAATGATTTGGCCCGTCTGTCGTTATAGAAGACACGTCTTCCGTGACGAATTTCTCGGCTCGATCGTGGCCGATGGAAAACTTTTTTCTGGTTTCGTGGCCCTCTACTACGATGAAACCGCTAAAACCATGGAGGAAGCTCGGCCGGCACGTAGCAGAAGCAAGATTTTCGATTCCTCGCTCGATGTTGACTCGCCGAAGTCTTTTGAGGCGTATGGGTCCCGGACGTTAGTGTCTCTAGCGCACCATACTTTTCCAGTCACGCCTCCCTGATTTGAACTCGACAACATTTCTCGATGCATTTGTCATTTGGTCAGGTTGCTGAGTCCCACATGTTAGCCCCTCATTAGAAGAATTGTGTGTCTGATGGAATTTTTTTCTTGGCTCGTGCTACCCTGTTCCAAACTTGATAGCATTGCTCGATGCATCTGCCGTTTAATGAGGCTATTGGGTCCCATATGTCATCCTCTCATTAGAAGAAATGTGTGCATGATGGATTTTCCCCCTTGGATCGTGCATCCCTGATGTGAACTCGATAACGTTGCTCGATGCATCTGCCGTTTAGTCATGCTGCTGGGTCCCCCATGTCAGCCTCTCATTAGAAGAATCATGTGTATGATGGAATTTTTTCCTTCGCTTGTGCTACCCTATTCCAAACTTGATAGCGTTGCTCGATGCATCTATTGTTTAATCATGCTATTGGGCCCCACATGTCATCCTCTCATCAGAAGAAACATGAGTTTGATGGAATTTTTTCCCTTAGTCGCGCCTCCGTGTTCCAAACTTGATAGCGTTGCTGACTGCATCAACCATTTATTCAGGCTGGTGGGTCCCCTATGTCACCCTCTCACTAGAAGAATCATGTGTATGATGGAATTTTTTTCTTCTCTAGCGCTACCCTATTCCGAACTAGATAGTGTTGCTCGATGAATCTGTCGTTTGGTCACGCAGCTGGGTCCCACATGTGTAGCACCCCGGTAAAACCACTACTAGAAAATCACGTGTTGTTTTTATTTTTATGCATCATCATGACCGCATGCTCATGCCATCATGCCACATTGCATTTGAGCATCGTCATCATCATGCATCTGTTTGCCTAAAACTAATTTCTACAAGCCTATCTTTGTTTTCTAAATATCCCCAGCATTATTCAAATTAAAACCCGGTCCCGTCTGGATATTTTTATTTGTCTAAACACTATTTCTGAAAGCCTTTTCAAATTAAAATAAATAAAACTATTTTGTACCGGGAGGCCGCCACCGGGCAGGCCCAAAGGGCTCAGCTAGTAGCAGCCTACCAGCCCAAAATAAAACCCTAACCCTATTTTTTTCCTCACCCCACCTACCACCTGCTCCCCGCTGCCACCCCGATCCCTCAACCTGGTCCCATCCGCCAGGACCCCGCGCGTACACGCAACGCTGATAGGCCACCTACCGCCTGTAGCCCGACCCACTCCCACGCTACTGACACGCTCGACGCATTCCAGGAACCGTCCCACACGTCGCGATTCCTTGGCCCGCAACCACCCACACGGGAATCCCCTTGATCTTGTCGCGATGCCTCGCCCTCCCTTGATCCAACGCGAGACCCGACCCCACCACCTTTTCTCCTTCCCGCATCGTGCGACGGACACCGCTCCCTTGTCTCATTCCCCACCGCTCGAGCCCCAGATCCCTC
This sequence comes from Avena sativa, assembly GCA_916181665.1. Classification (NCBI taxonomy): domain Eukaryota; kingdom Viridiplantae; phylum Streptophyta; class Magnoliopsida; order Poales; family Poaceae; genus Avena; species Avena sativa. The sequence continues at coordinate 192,652,128 of OV702287.1, forward strand.
CATTTCCGGCGCCCGGCCGTCCCCTTCCTCCCCAAGATCGAGAGCCGCCGCCTCCCTCGACCAGGGCCCCACTCGACCCTGCTGCCTTGTCGCCCTTCCTCATCCACACGCCCCTCTCTGCACTCCGCCAAAGCGAGCCGCCCCGCCCCTGCATCCTCGCGCCGCCGGCCGCCTTCCCTACGTCCTGCCGTAGCCTCGTCGCCAAACATCCTCCTCCCTGCCCTGCAGCATCCCCACCGACCTCCCTCTGCGTGAGCACCGCCCCGGGTGCCGCCCTTCTCTTGGTCGACTCCATCATCCCGGGCGCTGCCTCCTCCTCCGCCGCGGTCCCCATCGAGCTCGGCCACCACCCTTCGCCACTGTGCGTCGTCTCGGGTTGACGTCGTCCGACCTCCTCTGCGGTCGCCCTTGTCCTCGCGCCTATGCAAGCTCACCGGCGCCCCGCCTGGTGCCCCGACGGCCTCCCTCGCCTAGCGCCCGCCTCCGCAGCCCTTGCCACTGTCTCTGCTCTCCTCTCCCGTGGCACCTCGAGCTCCCTGGCACCGCCTATGGCCAGTTATCCTCTGCCGTGTGTGCCCACCTTGTCGACCCCTGCCTAGCACTAGTACTTCACCAAGTGTTGTGCAGGTCCTACTCATGTTTGTGTGGCAGTGCTAAGGCAGTTGGTTTCTATCCATTGTATGCCTGTCCAGGCCTCATCATCCAGGTGTTCGACTCCATGCCCGTGTGGGTATTTTTGTTGCTGATGTGCGCCCCAGGTACTGTGCTGCTATTGGCTTGTGTGTATCTGTTGATGACCATGTCCGAGACCTATGCTCAGTACCTACACCTCCAATTATATCCTCCTTGACATCATCAAGATCTTCGCATCGGGTATAATGCATCTGAAGATCACGGTGCTGAACAATACGCCATCATCACTCGAAGCCAAGACCTAAGTACCTCGACATGGACAACAAGATCACCAACAGGGAATCGAAGGACTCCACCCATCAAGATCTTCATCCCGAAGTGCCAAGGTCGCCGACATGGAACACCAAGGCCCCGAGCTCTCCCTCTGGATCGAAGGTCCCGTTCCTAGAAACCGAAGACTGATCCTGGCGAGACCGAACCCGAACCACATCGAACCAAGATCGTCGAACCCCGATGTGTGACCCTGATCCTAGCCCCTATTTTATTAAATGTCATATACTTGTTTCATACTAAATTGTTCATGATTGCACACATATTTTGTCATTGGGGGGTATTTTGTCGATTCACCTCATAATTAAATCTGGAGGCCATGTGCTGACTATTCTAGTCTTATATTGGCTCCATTTAAATTTGTGTAGCGAAATGCCATGTTTTGCATTGTTAAGTGAACATTTAAATTGCAGGTTATATAAACAACATAAACAATATAATTAATTGTCGGGACCCCGGTTCCGCTTAATATTGCCTAGTTGCATCGCATCCTTGCCATGTCATCATGCATTCATTATGCCCGATCTTCTGCCGTAGTATTAAATAGTGCATCTGGTGTTTCTTTTAGTGTTTTGCTTCTTCATGGATTAGACCGTTGAGTTAATGCGAGTATCGACAAGTTCTTCGGTGTATCTTCGGCTATGTTTTCCAGGCGAGCATTCTCCCCCTTTCTACCTATTTTGCATTTATAGTCTTTACTTCCTCCTGTTGATCTATTGCTATCCGTGTTGCGATGCTTTAGTTTCCGTGCACCCTTTATATTCCTTGCAGCCTCTATATTGCCTTGGACACATCCTATTGCTTGTTGTTTGATAGATAGTCGGCCTTGCGTGTCATAGTTGCTTGCTCAAGTGCTGCTTCGTGTCATTGTTGTTCCACCGTTGTTGGGAGGTTGGCACATGCTAAATGGTGGAGATGATCATGACTTTAAATACAACTGTTAAAATGCTAGGGATAGATATAATTAATGCAGAGGCACCGGTGGGCAATAGATAATATTTGGTTTTTAACTGCTCACTTGTGTCCCGTAGGCCCCGAGTACTTGATACCTGTTCCTTGACTATCGCACTATCCGCATGTGGGACCATGAATCCCCTTAGCCAGAGCTTGATTCATTTATTATTTCTTGGGGCCACAAACTAGTTTGGGGCTTTATTACTATCCTGTACTTATGCCATGCTCTACTGTTTTATTTAAGATTGGTCGTGGAGCACCTGTACTGTTTTGGATCGTGCCACGTTTTCGTGGTATCGACAAGCCTAGTCACACTTTCGGGTTCCTAGTCGTTTACAGCCATCGTCACAAATCTTGGGTCCGTCTCGGAGCCGGCCAACTTCGTCACGGGTAGCTTAGTGGGGTGGCCCCCTGAAATATTTTATGAATCCTGTGATTGCTTTGTCGTGAAAGCCTCGTTGGGTTTTTATTTGGTTTTTCCGAGGTTGATCGTGTGTGTGTTGCTATTTGTGCACCCCTGGAGGGTAAATCTTTCTGAAAGCCGTGCCCGCGGTTATGGACGACTTGGAGCACAGTATCTCGATCATAGACAACTATAACTAAAGTTGTGTTGTGAATTTGACTTAAATATATGACTAGTAATCAGCTTCACTATAATGGAATGGATATAAAAGTGCCAACTACAGGAGGAATTGGGGTGTATCATGTCATACCTGCCTAGTAAGTATTGCAACTATAATGGAATGGTTAAAATAAAACTGCCCACTACTCATGCTATCAGGATGACTCATACTATCTATATCTGACTAGTAAGTGTTGTAACTATAATGGAATAAATAAAACTGCCAACTGTGTGAGTTCCTTGGTTTGACTTCCTCGTTTGGTCTCGAGGGGGAATACGAGGATGGGTATGATTGGTGTTAGTATAAGGTTGGTTCCGAATAGGTCTTTCTTATCTCTCTCTAATAGCCGACAGTTTATCGAGTCTCTATAGGTTTTTTAGTGCATGCTTCGCTGCCGCTTTAGTCCACCATACCTATGTAGGCGAGAGCCGCCGAATTCTAGCCTCGCCGTGTACTGGCCTCAGTACTGACCGCTCCCTTTTTCCTTCGCCCTTTCTCGGCACCCCTTTTGTTTAACAGGTATAACTTCGACGTCGTTAGCAGGGTTACCCTTCCGGCTTGGCCTGGGCAGGGTTATGGACGCCATTGATTATTCTTCAGGGCTCTTAGCCCCATTTGCATCTTATCCGTACTCTGATGTTGTATCGTTTCAAGGTGATTTGGATCTTTGTATTGTATATCTGTATTTTTGACTCATGGAGTCGTTGTTGTATATATATGTTTCTGTGGGTTCCATCGTGGGCTATTGTGTAATGTTATTACTTCGTTTTCCACCCGCACGCAAGTGCCTGGTGGGCATCTTTGAATCGTTTCTATGCGGGTTTGGCGGGAATCGCTAAAACTTGCATAGGGCCGATTCGAGGGCGTTACAACATGTCAACCTCTCATTAGAAGGATCGTGAAGGGAATATGCCCGAGAGGCAATAATAAAGTGGTTATTATCTTATTCCTTGTTTATGTTAAATGTTTATTTTGCATGCTATAATTGTATTAATTGGAAACGTTAATACATGCATGTTTAATAAAAAAATAAAGGGTTCCTAGTTATGCCTCTCTTATAAACTAGCTCGTTGATTACCAAGATGATCAAGGTTTCCTGATCATGGGCATTGGATGTGGTTAATAACGAGGTCACAACATTGGTGGAATGATGTGATGAACATTCATCCAAAGTATAGAAATATGATCAAAGTCATTGTGTTTAAATTGCTATAACATCATACTAAGTAATTCTAGTCCTTAGACCATGAGATCATGTCAATCACTAACACCAGAAGAATAACTTGATAACATCAAACGTCACACTGTAATAGGGTGACAATAAAGGTGGGTTCAGATACTCCGAAGGTGTTATGTAGATGCTCATGGATCAAGAGTGGGATTTGTCCATCCTGATGATGGATAGATATACTCTGGGCCCTCTCGGTGATATCACATTGAGATAGCTTGCAAGCAAGTGATGTGATCACTAGAATGTTATATCACGAGAATGAGAAAAGAGTGCATGTCGGTAATGAGATCAAACTAGGTATGGAGATATCGATGATCAAATCTCAGGCATGTAATATATCACGAGACAAATGTATTTAGTTACAATGTTAAAAGGTTCACACGATCACTAGATTCATCGTTGAATGTGTGGGAGTCAGTACGGATCTCCAGGTCCCGCTGTTGATTATTGATCGGAGAGGGGTCTCTATCATGTCTGCATTATTAGCGAACTGTAGGGTGACACACTTAAGGGATACCGACACCATTTAGAGCAAATATGTTTCAAATAAAGATTTAAGAAAGCGCTGCAATCATTTCGATGGAAACCAGAATTGTTTCGGGTGAAATTGCAGAAACTAGTTCTACATGTGATATTGAAATGTCGTAGGGGGTTTTATGTGAATGTTTTGTTAATTAAAGTAATTAACAAAATTCCGAATAAAATAAATAAAAGATTTTTATTAAATGAGAGTTTGCATTAAATTTGGTGGAAATTTAATGGAGGTGAGTGGACGTTTGAGTGGAGGCATGTTTATGTGAGTGGGAGCTCCACCCACATGAATGATGGAAGAGGTGGGGTCACCACCTTGGCCGCCGGCCATGGGAGGGGCTGCCCCCCTCTCCCCTATAAAAGGCCCTCCACTCCTCCTCTCATCTGACACCTCCTCATGAAGGATCTCTCTCCCCCTCTAGAATTATTCCCCCACGGTCTCGGATTAGTGAGATACATGTTCCCGGTGGCTTTTCATATGGAAGGAGTTGCTGCTTCCGCTGCATTGCTGGAGCGAGGAGGCGGAGGTTGTTCAGTGGACCGGACATGTGTGCGAGCACGGATGTGCTGCTGATTTGCGGCGCTAGGACTTCCTCTCGATATTGAGATCGACAAGCGATCGACTACATCATCCATGAGTCCAATCTCGTTACACTTTGTTGGTCTTCAAGGGTATGATCTCTATGGATGTATATCCACTCGTTGCTTGTATCTAGTAGATAGATATTGGTGCTTAGTAGTTCCTATTGTAGGAATTTTTTTGTTTTCTATGATGGGAACCCAACATATCGGTTGTATGATTGACTTATTTCTTTGCTCACGCCTTCGTGTTTCGAACTTGATAATGTTACTCGCTGCATCATCCCTTTTTCAGGCTGCTGGTTCCCCCATGTGAGACTCTCATTAGAAGAAACATGTGCATGCTAGACTTTTTTCTCGCTTGTGCCTCCCTATTTCGAACTTGGCAACGTTGCTCGATGCAACACCTATATAATATTGAGCTACATGGTCCCACACATCAGTCTCCTATAAGTGAAACGTGTGTATGATGGACTTTTTCGGCCGCGTCCGCTGTTTTGACCTTGGCAACATTGCTCGATGCAACAACCTTGTATGGTCTTGCTGCTGGGGCCCCCATGTCATCCTATATGGTATGTTCTGGCTTGTGGGTCCCCGATGCAGCCTTGTATGTCCTGGCTGGTGGATCCTCGATGCTAGCCTCTTTGTACAAGTATTTAATTTTTTTTCAAACCCGCCCATTAAACTCGAGGGATGCTACTGAAATGGATCGTATGGGCACCTAGAGGGGGGGGGGGTGAATAGGTGCTACACCAAAGTTTTAGTTCTTTTTCAATTTTAGGATTAACACAAAGGTAAATTCTCTAGATATGGAACTACAAGCCATTTCCCTATATGTAAACCTAACTACTAAGCAAGTAACGGTGGAGAGAGTGGAACGAGGTAACCGTAGTGAAGCACGTGGAGACACAAGATTTGTTTTACCGCAGTTCCTTCCTTGTTAAGGGAAGTACGTTTGCATTGGAGGGGTGGGCAGTACTAAGACCACCATGCCACAATAGGCCTCACCCTGTTCTCCGATGGATCTAACCACCAAAGGCCTGATCCACCTTCCACTATTTGGCACCCTTCTAGGCGGGAACCGGTGCCTTTACAACTCTACCGGGGCACACATCCACAACTGAATTGGAGGCTCCCATGATGACAACAAGCTGCCACAAGAATAAGTTAATTGTCATCAGATTGAGGACAAGTACGCCATGGGTAGTACGACTGTATGTGCAGGATTTACTTGGATCAACGGTGACGTCACTATGCATATCATTAGTTCTCTTTCTTCTATGGATGCGAATAGTAGGTTATTGCTATAAGAGGTTACGGAGGCAATAGCAATTATGGATGCACTGCCCACATATAATTTATCTTGCTCTAACAATTACATGCATACTTTATTTTTATCTTTTATTCCCATCAGATGTTTTTGCACAGCTACTGGTGAAACCGAACGCCCTAGGCCCTCTCTCTCCATCATCGACAACAACAAAAAGATGCAAACTCTTGGTCCGATAAAAACACAAAAGGAATTCTAAAACTCCCAAAGGTCCATTAAAGTAACTTCACTATGCTTCTACTTCCCGAGGATTCGATAAATCTAGGTCTACTAGGGAAAAATTGCTATACTACATCCGTAATCCGGATCGAAGGTATCACCGCCTAGAGCCAGATAAGAACCGCGCCGCACGTCTCTCTCTGCATATGGTCTTATCCCCTCCTTGTGCATTCTCTCTCGCTCGTTCTCTCTGAGGCCGAAACCCTAGCCGGCCAGAGCCACCCGTTGCAATCGTTTTGGACCTCCCTGCAAGCAATTGAGGACACCATCACACTCACCGTGCCCTCCTTGGTCCTCCTCATTGATCCAATCGAGCCAACGAGCTCCCCATTAAGCCAATCCCCCTCCATCCCAAGCTCCGGCCCGGCCGCCGTGTTCACCACCGATTTCGGCCACCCCGCTCCTCGCCATCGTCTCCGTCTGCCCCATGGTGAGCTGATGGTCCCGTTGGGCCCCTCCTTCCCCTTGATCTCACTTTGCTTTGGCCTCGCGTCGAGCACCACTGATACGTCCATAATGTATCTATAATTTTTGATGGTTTTATGCTAATAATATGCTTTTGACACTCCTTTTTGTATAAAGTTTATGATTTATTTGGACTAATCTACTAATAGTTGCAAAAGTGCACAATATTCTTGTTTTACACTTTGATGTGTAGGAATTACCAAGAATACAAGTGGAAACCTTGTTGGAGTCAAATTGGGATTTTTCCAGAAATCTGTCTCAGAACTCTTTTTGAAGATGGTCACGTTTCGGGTCTAACACGGCATCAAACGGAAAACTCTTAAACTACAAAGTTTTTGGAAATTTCACGACAAACGTTCTGGACATAAAAATTAGCTGATTCCAACTCCGTATGGGCCTTCTCATCCCGATTTACTGCAGCCCAAGATGGGGTGACGGGAATCCGAGAAGCTATATAAAGGGAGGAAACCTAATTCTCCTAGGGCATCTCCAGCCACGAATTTGCAGCCACTAAAGCCACGTTTTTGCCTCCCCCATGGATCCCATCTCCATGGGGTAAGGCTCCCAAAAATCCATGAAGGAAGGGGGCTAAGGGGCGATGCTTCCACATGATACCGGCGGCGGGGAAGGAGTCCCCCGCGCCGCCGCCGCCGTCGCCACCTTCTTCACCATCTTCATCGCCATCTCCATCACCTAATACTCCTAGTATGTAGTGGTTCATCCTCCCACACACCTCTGGACCGTCCTATGTAAACATGATGTTTGATGCTATAAGTTATAATCCTATGATCTATGTCATGTTTGCGTAGTTTCTTTGTTCTTAGATTGAATGGTTGAACGTTTTTGGTTCATTAGAGTTGTATGTTGATATGGTATAGTCCTTTGGTGTCCATTATATTTGTGCGCGCATGGATTAAACATCATAGGGTTTGTAGTATGTGTAAAAGGAAGGGGGAGTTCTGCTGGAGTGACAGAAACCTGAGGACGCGAACCGGAACGTTGCACGTATGAGAGTAAGAGGACCATTAAACTTAAGGCTATGGTTGGAGAAACCTTAATGCATTGTTAGTACTTACGGATGTTTGCTAACAATCCAATCATATAGTACATATAATTCCAAGTAGTGAAGCGCATGTATATTTAGCCTCTCCCACATAGAAAACTACATCGAAGACAATGAACCTGATCTATTCGCTATTTAAACTTGGACAAAGCCACCAAAATTACCACCACTATTCCACACTCATGGTTCTGTTAGTTTAGTGTATTTTATTGCTGCAGCAACTAGCTTTACTTTCTTGTTATTTATTATCATGCAAAGCTATCTCTATTACTCGTATTGTTGCTCTAGTTTTATTTCCTAGATAATGCAAACGTTTAGTGTGTGTAGAGTTGTATCAGTGGTTGATAGAACTTGAGAGAATATTTATCCTACCTTTAGCTCCTCGTTGGGTTCAACACTTTTACTTATCGAAAAGGCTACACACGATCTCCTATACTTGTGGGTTATCAACCACCGCCCGCTGCCGCAGTCAACTATCGCCATCAAGCTTCCGGTGACCCTTCTGTAGAGGCGCTGACCCTATTAGGTAGCCTGTGACGAGCTACGTCGAATGCATGCATCCGCGCTAGCCCACTCGTCCCTAGCGCCGCCAACCACCGACGGCCGACGCGTCCTCCGGCGAACCCACGTGCCGCCGATGTGGTGATTGGGTCAGCGCTGCGCAAGCTTCACCATGGTGGCAAGCCAGTGTGGCATGGGCCCCTCCTATCATTGACTGAGGCTAGGTTAGGTGGGATAATAAAATTATTAACCTATGATGATGATGTTAGTCTGATGTCATATATCCTTTAATATTTTCAGAAATGATTTAAATAAGGCAGAAATTGTTATAATCTTATAAAATTCATAACTAATTCATATTAAATCAGAAAAATATGAAGAATATATCAAAATATTCAGAAAAATGAGATCTATCTTATAGAATCAAATTCATGCATTGTCCAACAACTTTTATTACAAGTTTAATTAGAAGAACAAATGAACCCTCGCAGGTTATTCTGGGGTCTCTCTCCTGTATTAGGGTTTGCACCCCTCGGATGCCGCTTAATTTGCCAAGCATGCTTCAAGGTTTCATTTCGATGCTATTTAACTTGTCATATCATCATCGTTGCTTGAGCATTGCATAGATGCCATGTGTTGATTGTTGTCCTCTTTGTTTCCGGTATTTTGCTTCTTCCTGGTAGAATACGATATCGAGATCGAGATCGAAGATCGAAATCAGCACCATCCAATTCTGAAGAACAATACTTGATCAACTATAATCAAGTCAAGCACAAGGCTTCCGAAGATTTGCTTATTGGTTATCAACAAGCAAAGGAAAGCATAGCCCCACTTATAAAATAATCCTATGCTTTCAAAGTATTTCAATTCTTGCCATGATGCATACGATTCTACTGTGGTCTTTTATTGATAGATAGAGTATCCTATCTGTTGCATTACTCCCATTGAGCTTATATTACCTGATCCACTACTCCTAGCATAACTAGGTTTGGCATGTGTGCATTGCTAGAGCTATTATTTGTGTCTTGCTTAGCCATGCTTAGCTGGCAGTGCTGGTTCATCCAGATGATGTATCAGTTTCAGATAATCTAGTATGATAGGAGAACAAGATGAGGTGAGATCAGTGGTAAAGGGTAAACATGCTAAGGCTTGTATGGGAGGCCATGGTGAGTTGTGGTTTATGTAGTCCCATACTCGCCACCACTAGGACACGAGTTCTAGCCTCTTGAACCAAGACGAGTGTACAGCCACACGGGGCCTACAAAACCCCACGAGTAACCAACTTGCCTAGTAGATTCCATGAGTCACATAGTTCGGGTGTTCCATTCAACATATGAATATTTGGTTGTTCTCGAAGGCGGTGAAGGAGGTGCATCATAATAGGTAGGTAAGGGTGGCTGGTGTTTCTTGGGGTAGAAAACACCCCTGATAAACCAACCTCGCCTCATATCTCTAGGGACCGGCTTCGGGATTAGACCCGTTACGGCGGAACCCTCCTTAGGGCATGACTCATGTCTCGGCGAAGGTCATGTCCAACCGCCCTCTGTCGGCCTTCCAAGGAAGAAGACTAATCTTAAGTGATGTTAAGAGAAGGTTGGTATGTGTGGGTAAAGTTGTACACCCTTACAGGGTTAAATCTTTTCTAAAAGACATGTCCACGGTTATGGATGACTTGGGAATGGACGTGAAGATCATAGAGAACTATAACCTAATCGTAAAACTTGGAGGTTTCAACGTGTGCTTAAGGATGCTTCCTCATGGGTACGAGGGGGTGATCCTAGTTTGGAGATGATGATGATTTGATGGATATAAAAAGATGATGATCAATACTTTGGAGATGTCGCTCTCTTATTCCATTTTAAAATATTCTGATTAGACGAACTTCTTCTCCCTCTTGTTTTACAAACAAAGATGGCTTTATGCAAAATAACCCCACCAGCCATAAGTCTTGCGGAGTACATCCTGTACTCACCCCTTGCTTTGTTGATACTTTTTGTAACAGAGTAAGTGTTTCCCGGAAGACGAGTTCCGTACGGCATTGACACCAACGAGTAGCTTGGGGTTCCTGGCCTATAGCCTGGAATCTATGGGTTGGGACGTCATCATTATGCTTCAGGCCTCTTAGGCCATTTATTAAGTTTTCTACACTTAATAGCATAACTAGACCTTCAGTTGTTTGATGTTTGTGGTCACGGACCTATGCTTGTAATATTTTGGTTCTTTGCTCATTTATGAGCTTGCTATAATAATTTTGTGTCACAGGGTTACTGTTGTGTTACCGATTATCCACTGGATATTCTCGAGCTCTAAACCTATGTCAGGCTAAGGTCTAGGATTTGTTTAACCCTGATCCTGGGGGTGTCACATAAAGTCAGCAACATAAATATATTCTATGAAGTTGCTTATGTAATAATCAATGATGATAGTGATCACACATTTATATTTACTAGCTATAGTGCTATTTACATGTTCATCAATGAAGGTTTCTACTCCCATAAAAGAAACAAATTGCTCTACTTATTCCATACCTAAATGAGCATAATCACCTCTATGGTAAGATCCTATAATTTATTCTTCATGGAACATACACTAAAATTGAAAGTGTCTACCACATTTTTTAGAGAAACAAGTCTGATCATAATATTCAAGAAACTCACTAGAAATACAATTTAGTTTGTTCATGAAACATTCTAGTATTATCCCTTCTCTTGATTCTATATGTTTCTTAGCAATTTCAGCAACATTCAAGTACATAGACAAAGTGCCATTTATATCCATACTTGTGCACATGATAGAAGTGTTTTTTGATATTTTACATTTTCTAATTTTTGGATTTTTAGTTTTATATGTTAGTAAAAGAACTAGCATGATTGTGTGATAATGTGGTTGAACTCAATATGGCTAAAACATTCTCGGGGGTGTAGGATACACTACTAGCATGGTATTATTATTCATAATTAAGATAACATACTTCTTGTGTCATGATATGTGTGGAGAGAGCTCCATAATAAGATGTTCACTACAAGGCTCGTAGGAAGCCACTTTGTTGAGCCAAGAATGAGGTCACCTCTAAATAACTATCGTGATGTCTGAGAGCAATCACCTGTACAGACCACCACAATTAAGGGTCTCCCTGTGGATATTGTAATTATCTTAGGGAGTCTCTCTTTATCCTCCTTTGTGAGATCTAGGCACATGGCTTAATAGGATTGATAGGATACTCATACCAACAAGTTGCAACTTCTTTTCCGGAAGCTCATTCGAAAAGAACTCTAAGGTTAAGCGTGCTTGGCCTAGAGCAATTCTAGGATGGGTGACCGACCGGGAAGTGGGTAACCGGGTGCGCACGAGTGAGGACAAAGTGCGTAAAAAAGACTAGTGTTGGTCTGTGGGGCCAGTCCAGATATCCTATTAAGCTGCCAGGAGTGACACCCCCCGGGCCCAGGAGTGGACGGGGTGTTACAAGTGGTATCAGAGCCGAGCCTTGCGATTACACGGGTGTGTGTGGGTCAGTGGCGGGACATGTGGAGCATGGCGCGTGTGGCCTAGAGTGGACACGGCATGGCACATGTGCCGGCACTAGACGCACATACGCGTGCCAAGAGGGAACGTTCCTGGGGTGTGCTTGATCGATGAGGGCATCGATCTTCTAAAGGGTGGGTGTATGTGAGATCTAGGCACATGGCTTAATAGGATTGATAGGATACTCATACCAACAAGTTGCAACTTCTTTTCCGGAAGCTCATTCGAAAAGAACTCTAAGGTTAAGCGTGCTTGGCCTAGAGCAATTCTAGGATGGGTGACCGACCGAGAAGTGGGTAACCGGGTGCGCACGAGAGAGGACAAAGTGCGTAGAAAAGACTAGTGTTGGTCTGTGGAGCCAGTCTAGATATCCTATTAAGCTGCCAGGAGTGACACCCCCCGGGCCCAGGAGTGGACGGGGTGTTACATCCTTTGACTGTGTAGGTTGCTAGTCGACGACAATTGTCACAAAACTCTCCAGGCACACTTCCAAACACGTCCAAAGGATTTCTCCCTCACTTTAGTCCTGAAGGCAAATGATATGTGGCCGACTACACATACCATCTAAAGAGAGAGATCAAATACAAATCATAAATCTGTCATAGACCGACAAGTCATATGGATACAAGAATAGATCATTTTTATTGCAACTTCATAATAGTTCTAGGGTTTCTCCATCTCCCCAAGAACGAGGGAGAACTACTCACACATGGAAGCAATCAATGACATCATCATAATCAATGGATGGATAAAAGTACGGGGATAAATCTAGTTCAAACCACAATTGAATCTAGAATTACAAAAAGATCTAATAGATGAGAGATTGGGGGTAGTAATGGTGATGGATATGCAGCGGTTGATGATGACGGGATGATGCGATGTCCTCCAATGATACGTGAAGCAGCAGGTGATACGACCAAAACGTATCTACTTTCCCGAACACTTTTGATATTGTTTCTCCTCTAAACTTGTGTGATTTGGATGCAACTAACGCGGACTGACGCTGTTTTCAGCAGAATTGCCTTGGTGTCTACTCTTTGTGTAGAAAATCAACTATCAGGAAAAATCCAGGAAAATATGCCCAAAATCCTATTTCACCAGAAGACTCCTAGAGCTAGAATACGAGACGGAGGGGAGCTGGGCCCAGGCCACACCACTTGGCCACACGGGCTAGGCCTGTCCGCGCCAAGGGGTGGTCTGGCCGCCCCGGACACCCCCTCGGTCTCCCTCTTCACCTATAAGATGCCTTCTGACCTAAAAACTCAGGGGGGTTCGACGTTTTTCCAGAAGGAGTTCCGCTCCGCCGCCACCACCAGATTCCACGAAACAACACCAGAAACTCCGTTCTGGCACCCTACCGGGACTGGGAATTGGAGGAGATCATCGCCATCATCATCACCATCACTTCTCCATCGACCATCCATGTTTCCCCATCTATGAGTGAGTAATCCCCCACTGTAGGCTATGGGGATGGTAGGGATTCGATGAGATCATTCATGTAATGGCATCAGATTGTTAGGGCATGGTGCCTAGTATCTTCTATTAGTGCTTTATGACTTTGTTGCGACTTGTTATGCTTAATGCTTGTCACTAGGGCCCGAGTGCCATGCTTTCAGATCTGAACATGTTATTGATTCATTATGATAGTATTGTTTTTGGTCTTACCTGCAAGTTGTATACACACATTGTTGTCCGGAACAAATGGCCCCGAAATGACAGAAATCGGGATAACCGGAGGGAATGGATTTGATGTGAAGATCACATGTGTTCACGGAGTGTTAATTCTTTGCTCCGGTGCTCTATTAAAAGGAGCACCTTAATTGCCAATAGTTCCCTTGAGGCCCCGCTGCAAACGGGCTGGCAGGACAAAAGATGTTGTGCAAGTTCTCATTGCGAGCACGTATGACTATATATGGAACACATGCCTAGGATTATCTAGTACTTGGATGCTTTATCTTATTTATCTGCAATTGTCCTATGTTCTGATTGCCATGTGAATTGTCTTGTCCATGCAACGCCCGTCCATCCATCCCTATGCCTACTGCACTCGAATCCTACTGTTTACTGCTATTGTTACTGCTGTCTTTACTTTACTACTGCTGTTACTTTACTATTCCTACTACAAAAATGTTGCTACTGATAAACTACTGTGAGCAAGATTGTTTCCAGGTGCAGCTGAATTGACAACTCAGTTGTTAAGGCTTATAAATATTCTTTGGATCCCCTTTGTCGAATCAATAAATTGGGTTTCACTTCCCTCGAAAATACTACGATACACCCCCTATACTTGTGGGTCATCAAGACTATTTTCTGGCACCGTTGCCAGGGAGCATAGCTTTAAAGTTCACTTGCATTCTCTATTGTTCGCTGCTATCCATCCATCATGGGTAAGTCTCGTGATGGCAAGGTTCCTATTTTACCATCCACTACAAGAAGAGGTACGGTTCTGAACACCTCTATTGCTCTTGATTCACCATCTGTTATGAGTAAGCTCGTTACACCACCACATACACATGCTACACACACTGCTACTACTACTGAATCTGAAACTTCTGATACTTATGATGCTGCTTCTACTGTTCTTGATAAGAGTGGTTTATTAGGTCCTTTCCTAGATGCTACGATTGCTAGGACTATAGCTGGAAATACTGAAACTCCTAATGAAGACACTACTACACCTGTTAGTTCACCTGAGTCTAGTGAGAGCTATGATATTGAAGACGGTTATGTTGAGATGACCGATGAATTTATTAAAGAATGTAAAAACACCCATGATAGGAGCGCTGCTAAGAGTCTCCTTGAGAGGCATACTATTAGACCCAAATTGTCTCCTATTGCTAAGTTTGCTGCTTCTCCCATAAACATAAAAGATAAAGATTATGATTTCTCTCTTGATCTATCTTACATAGCTATTGTTGAGAAAGAACCTTTTTGTGGGACTAAGAATGAAAGTGCGGTAGCACATATGACTGAGATTTCTACCATGAGTGGCTTGTTTTATGATGATATTAAGATACGTACTTATTTTGTTGCTAAGATTTCCCCTTTTCACTGAAAGGAGAAGCTAAAGCTTGGTTTAGTAATTTACCTCCTGGATCTATTGATAGCCCTGATTGCTTGATTAGTACTTTCCTGCAGAAATATTTTCCTCCAAGTTCTAGACATGCTATTTTGTAGGAACTTTTTGATTTTAAACAGGGAGAAAAGAGATATTGCCTGAATCATGGGCAAGGTTTTGTGCTTTGATTCATGCACAGGCTGGAAGTCTGTTACCTAAGAATGAGCTTCTTGATATATTTTATCATGGACTAACTGAAGAATCTAGGACATACCTAGATAGTTGTGCTGATTGTGTTTTCAGGAATAGGACTCCCAAGGAATCTGAGGAATTAATGGCTAAAATAAGAAAGAACTATGAAGATCAGACTCCTCCTGAACCAGCTATACCTGAAGTAATCATACTTGAACCAGCTATACCTGAAGTAATTATACCTGCACCAACTATTCCTATGCCTATTCCAACATCAAAGAAGAGGGGAGTTATTGAATTAAATGATGAAGTGATGAAGGAAGCTAATAATTGTCTTAAGGAGAAGGGAATTAAAGCTGCAGATGTCAAGAATTTACCTCCTATAGAAGAATTATGTAAGTCTATCCCCTACTCATCCATTATTGAGGTACACTCTCTCCAACACTTTGATGAAGGTGATATCCCTTACTCTAAACCTCTTGATCAATGCTTAGAAGAATTCGATATTTTTATTGTTAAGCAAGATAATTTTAATAAAAGGGTGCAAAACCATCTAATGGAAAACACTAGAGCTATTGTTGAGTTAAAAGATATTTTGGAAAGAACCTCTAATGATATTAAAATGATTGTTAAACACTTTCAAATGGTTCAAACTCAAATAGATCAACTTATTAAAGTACAAAACGACTTGCTAGTTAATGCTGCCAAAGAAAAACACGCTTATGAGATTAGAACTAGAAGTGGTGCTGCTACCCAGGATCCTCTATATCCTGAGGGGCATCCCAAAAGAATTGAGCAGGATTCTCAACAAGCTGAAAATAGTGGCTCTACTCATAAGGAAATAAAAAAGAAACATAAAACTATTGTAGAACCCTCTGAACCTGCTATAGATCCTAATAGTATATCTGTCTCTAATGCTGAAACTGAAAGTGGTAATGAAGAAAATGATGTTCCTAATGAAGAAAAAGTTGAAGAAGAACCTAAAAAGCACACTAAGAATACTAAATACACTAAAGAAGATTTTATTGCTAAGAAACATGGTAGTGAAAGAGAGCCTTGGGTCCAAAAACCTATGCCTTTCCCTGATAAGAAACACAAATCAAAGGAAGATGAACACTATAATAAGTTTTGTGAGTGGATGAAACCTTTATTCTTGCAAATTCCTTTGACTGATGCTATTAAATTGCCTCCTTACTCAAACTATATGAAGGATATTGTCTCGAATAAAAGGAATATCCCTAATGAAGAAATTTCTACTTTGCTTGCCAATTATTCCTTTAATGGTAAGGTTCCTAAGAAACATGGAGACCCAGGGATTCCAACCATCCCTTGCTCTATTAAGAATAGCTATGTTAGAACTGCTTTGTGTGATTTGGGAGCTGGAGTTAGTGTTATGCCTTTCTCTCTCTATAAGAGACTTCAACTGGAAAAACTAATACCAACTGATATATCTTTGCAAATGGCTGATAAATCTACCACTATTCCTGTTGGTATATGTGAAGATGTACATGTTCAAGTGGCTCATAATTGCTTGATATTAACTGATTTTGTTGTGCTTGAAATGCCTGAAGATGATAATATGTCTATTATTCTTGGGAGACCTTTTCTTAATACTGCAGGAGCTATTATTAATTGTAATCAAGGAAAGGTGACCTTCAATGTTAATGACAAGGAACATACTGTCTATTTCCCCAAGAAGATTGATAGGACTTATGGTTTGAATTCAATTGAACATGTTGATGGCATTCAAGTTGGAGAAATATATTGTCCCACACCAAAAGAAAAATTTGAAACTATTATGATTGGGACCATTGCTATCAAGGTTGATGTAACATAATCATTAGTGGAATACAAAGTTTTGTTTCATATAAAATTGTTTTGGTAACAAGACTTGATCAACCTTGTTAACAAAAGGATTTCATTGAGCAAAACAATGTTTTCACCATGATTATCTCCGCTTACTTTTATTCTATCCATCTTAGTTTTTGCTTTCGTTTAGTTTTCTTTTCTGTTGTTAGTTGCTTGCATGTTAGAGTGTCTTAGAACTTCTGTAGTTCTAGCCTTGTTTTGTCATTGCATCATTCAAAAATATCTTTCTATTAGAAAATCATTCATCTATACCTGAAAATTGTCCAAAAATAAAGTGTCTCGAAAAATTCCAGAAAATTCATATTAAATTTTTACGTGAAAAAGGGGCAGAGGAGTGCCTGGAAGGTACCGGGGGCCCCCACCAGGCAGGCACACCACCTGGTGGCGCGGCTTGCCCTAGGTGGCGCCATGCCATGGTGTGGGCCACCCCTGGCCCTCCACTCACTCTCTCACTTGCCACTTTCTTCTCTCTCCAGAGTAAACTCCAGTTCATTGCTCAAAATCGCGTTCTTGCTATGCTTGCCCTTGATTTTTCGATCTCCTTGCTCAGCCCATTTTTGCTGCTGAAATTTGGAGCATTTGTTCTCCGGTATGTGACTCCTCTACTTGTCCAAGTAGATTTGTGTTTAGTGGATTATATCTTGAGTATTTTGCTACTGTAGGTGACAGGTTATGAGAGCTTGTAAGCTTGTTTGATGCTTAGAGATATAGTTTTGATGCATGTTTAGGCCTCTTACAAGTTCCTATGAGTAGTGCCCTTCATTATATATTCACTTTGCAATCACTTGTTTAATAGGTGTTTAAATTTCAGAATAGAAGATGAATGAGCATCAACTAAACCAACATGAACTATGGGTGCCTGAGGTCATGAAGGTTCACCGGGCGGAGGAAGTTTTTCCTTCCATTTACCCATGCTCTGAATTCATGAGAGCTTCAGGAATTCTCCAGGATTTCCACACTTTGGTTTCTAATGCAGGGCTGGAGCACTTTTTGGAAGATGAACCTTGTCAATTTGTGAAGCTAACCATGTCTGTTGTGCAGGACTTTCAATTTAGTTACTCTTTGCCTAACCCCATGGTCCACTACAAAATTTACAATATTGCTGTCGACCTTTCTCTCGATGACTTTTGTGCAGCTATTAAGGTACCTCAGTGGGGATCATGTAGAAGGATTAAAGAGAGACTTTCACCACTCATGGATTTATACGTAGAAATTTGCCAAGGGAGCATATTTTCGAAGGAGAGTGGAAAAATCCGTAACATTCATCTCCCCTCTATTCACTACTTTGCTTACTTTATTGCCAAGTGTGTTCTTGCTAGGAAAACTACCAATAAGTTATCTTCGTATGATCTAGCATTCATCTCTACTACTCTTAAACGAGATAGGACTTATAACTTGGGTGCTTTGATAACTTTCCGTCTTGCTGCTAACTGCGAGAAAGGTGGAGTTTGTGGAGGCCTCATTGCTTCTCGTTTATTAGCGTTGCATGGTTTAGTTCCCCATCATCTAGACCTACAGTTTCCCATAGAAAGGCTTGACCTTAATTCCATGATACAGCATATATTTGTTTCTTCTTGGGCTAATTTGAGTGAGCTATCTTATGAAATAACCTTTCTCAAAGCTGGTTGGAGAAAGAGCAAGTCCGAGCGTGTTGTCCTTTTGCCTGCACCTGTTTTGTTTAACCTTGATAATAGGGTAGGATGGTCCCTCATGGAGGAGGAGTTTGATGCGTATTTGGGAGAGCTCTCCCAACAGGAGAAGGACACTAGAAGGGAGGTCACAGATGATTCGGTCCAGCCCTCGAATGAGGGGGAGTCTTCATATCAGCAACCTACTTATGATTGGGGAGCTTCTTCCTCGTCCCATGGGCCTAACTACGATCATTCTTACAATGACCCTCCTGCTTGGAACCCTTACCCATATCTGGATTGACACCCACTTAGGCCAAAATCCTAAGCTTGGGGGGAGGTACGCCGACATCGCACTCATCTCCATATCATTTTGCGTCGGTACTTTGTATATTCGTGTTTCATTCTCATTTTAGTTTTTGTTCTTTCTTTGCTTTTTGCTTTCTAAAACACAAAAAGACCAAAAATATTTATGTTGTTTCTCTTTGGTTTGCTTCTTTTTCTCTTTGCCTTGGTTTGTTTTTCCCTTTTTTCTTTGTTTGAACTATTCGAAAAACCCAAAAAGATTTTGCTTTGCTTGTTCTTCCCTTTTGGTTCTTCTTTTAAAAATCGAAAACACCAAAAATATTTGCTGTTCTTCTTTGGTTTTATGAGTTTGTTGCAGGGTTTAGCAGTCCTCAGTGGGATTTGCTTTCATATTATTATTCAAGCCACACAAGTGAAGGGCAATAATGAGGATTAATGACAACTTGAGGTGTGGTAAGAGGCTGGTAACGAACTCTATTTGTTTTCATTTTTGTACATATACTCATCATTGTGGGTATGCTTAGCCTGTTCGTGTAGGGTGTATGTTATTTATGGATGCTTAGTAGTTCTTGCTTTCATATGATTAGTCCCGGCTTGCTAATAGTTTGTAGCATGTCATTTGAATGCTTGCTTGCATTACTCTATCCATAACTTGGTATGACACCGTGGTATCCTCCTCCGAATGTTTCATTTGAATTGACTTGGCACATGCTCACGCATGCATACGACTGAAATAATCAGTTAAGCCTCGATGAATTATTTTGCCTTGAGGGTCTTGAATCACTTCCATGCCATGATTAGTCCTATTTTGTTGCAAGCATGTTTATGACAGCTATTGCTCTCTCGTTTGTTGCTCCCTTACTATTGCTAGCCTTCACCTTCACTGAGTATGTTTTACTCATGTTTCCAACTCCCTAAAACCAAATATTGCCAAAGTGTCTACCATACCTACCTATTAGCATCATTTGCTATTTCTGTGCATATTCAATATGCCTTGTTTTCTTCCGAATAAAATGTTTGCTTGTTATGAGAAAGTTAGTTAGTAAAGCTCTCACGAACTTGATGGCACACTTTATTTTCTGCACTTAATAAACCTAAACCATTGTGACTATCCATGAAAGTTATATGCTTGCAAATTATAGACTGGGGATTAGAAGAACCGTGCTATCACGGGGAACACTTTCAACACCCGTAAATATATACCCAGTTGATACCATGCTCTTTTGTTTGCGGATGTCGTCGGTGTGAAATAAAAGGGGAGCCTGTAAGTCCATGGAGTTATGTATGTGTGTTAGAGAAACGCCTGGGTCGTCGGTCTAATCCATGCTGTCATGGTGGAAACCTGCAGCATAACCATAATGATATCTATGAAGCATTCTTCTTATAAAAAAGAGAGAGATAGCCATTGAGAAAAAGAAAAGAAAAAAAAGAGATTTGAGAAAAGAGGAAAGAGAGAAAAAGCACCATTTTCCCATGGTAAATAAGAAGATTGCTGAGATACTCATTGTCTGCTTGCCTTGTCATTTTGATATGGGGATTCTTCCGTATCATCGGGCAAGGGGTACCCCGTTGGCGGTTCTCTATGATACGCATGTATTTACGATGACAAGAACTTATAGGTAACTAAAGTTGAGTAGCATGAGGAGCGGCCCTCGTACTCAAGGGACATGGGATTTCCAGTTTATAGTCTGTCAAGCATATAACTCAGATTGGACCTCACTTTCACCTTAACCATATTAAAGATGCTTATGATAGGGGCAATGAGAGCTCAAAGCTAATGAGTACCAAACTTTCAGCATTTGGAAGCCTTTCAAACTATTCAAAACCTTTTCATTTCCTTGTTGAGTCTCCACTTATTCTACGAGCACTTCCTTGAGAGCATAGTTGTGATTCTTTGTGCCTGTCCCATTACTTGATTATTTGTGTTATGACTTTGATGCTTGTATCTTTGACATATTTACTTCTAGTCTTCACCTGAACTTCAGAGGTGCCTTGGCATTCACAATAAAAAAGCAAGCGAGATACCACTCTATCATACCTTATTATGAGCATTGTAATGTTGCTTATATTTATACTTCATACTACTTATTATTTTTAAGTTGGAATCTCTTCATAGCTTGCAACGCCTATTAAGTAAACTTAGTTGCATACTCTTTATTATGAATTTTCTAAGTAGTTGATCACATGCTGAGAATATATACATCATATGAAGCAAATGTGTTCGTGAAAGTTTCTTTTATCGCACTCAGTTTTCAACTGAATTGCTTGAGGACAAGCAATAAGCTAAGATTGGGGGGAGTTGATACGTCCAAAACGTATCTACTTTCCCGAACACTTTTGCTATTGTTTCTCCTCTAAACTTGTGTGATTTGGATGCAACTAACACGGACTGACGCTATTTTCAGCAGAATTGCCTTGGTGTCTACTTTTTGTGTAGAAAATCAACTATCAGGAAAAATCCCGGAAAATATGCCAAAAATCCTATTTCACCAGAAGACTCCCGGAGCCAGAATACGAGACGGAGGGGGGCTGGGCCCAGGCCACACCACCTGGGCGCGCCAGGGGGTGGTCTGGCCGTCCCAGACACCCCCTCGGTCTCCCTCTTCGCCTATAAGATGCCTTCTGACCTAAAAACTAAGGGGGTTCGACGTTTTTCCAAAAGGAGTTCCGCTCCCCCGCCACCACCAGATTCCATGAAACAGCACCAGAACTCCATTCTAGCACCCTGCCGGGACGGGGAATTGGAGGAGATCATCGCCGTCATCATCACCATCGCTTCTCCATTGACCATCCATGTTTCCCCCATCTATGAGTGAGTAATCTACCGCTGTAGGCTATGGGGATGGTAGGGATTGGATGAGATCGTTCATGTAATGGCATCAGATTCTTAGGGCATGGTGCCTAGTATCTTCTATTAGTGCTTTATGACTTTGTTGCGACTTGTTATGCTTAATGCTTGTCACTAGGGCCCGAGTGCCATGATTTCAGATCTGAACATGTTATTGATTCATTATGATAGTATTGTTTTTGGTCTTACCTGCAAGTTGTATACACACATTGTTGTCCGGAACCAATGGCCCCGAAGTGACAGAAATCGGGATAACCGGAGGGAATGGCTTTGATGTGAGGATCACATGTGTTCACGGAGTGTTAATGCTTTGCTCCGGTGCTCTATTAAAAGGATCACCTTAATTGTCAGTAGTTCCCTTGAGGCCCCGCTGCAAACGGGCTGGCAGTACAAAAGATGTTGTGCAAGTTCTCATTGCGAGCACGTATGACTATATATGGAACACATGCCTAGGATTATCTAGTACTTGGATGCTTTATCTTATTTATCTACAAGTGCCCTATGTTCTGATTGCCATGTAAATTGTCTTGTCCATGCAATGCCCATCCATCCATCCCTATGCCTACCGCACTCGAATCCTACTGTTTACTGCTATTGTTACTGCTGTCTTTACTTTACTACTGCTGTTACTTTACTATTCCTACTATAAAACTGTTGCTACTGATAAACTGCTGTGAGCAAGATTTTTTCAAGGTGCAGCTGAATTGACAACTCAGTTGTTAAGGCTTATAAATATTCTTTAGCTCCCCTAGTGTCGAATCAATAAATTGGGTTTCACTTCCCTCGAAAATACTGCGATACACCCCCTATACTTTTGGGTCATCAGCAGGGATTTTCCCTTCTCCAAGTTCCTCCTCCAGTTCCTTTTCTGGTGTGTTTTTTCATGGTTCTAGGTTGCTGTGAATGTCGGATCTCTCTGCCGTCTTCGCTAGGAGAAAGTATTTGACGAGGCAGACATGCTGCCGCGTGGTACGGGCGGGCTCTCTCCGTCCCACTAGTCGTTATCATGGCAGATGCTTTCCTCATGTTTTGTATTTTCCCACGTGCGAAGGTAAATATACAAAAATGACTTTTATCACTTAAAAATATTATATTATAACATAATATGATAGTTCCAATTGATAAGTTCATAAAAGACTTAGTAATTCAGGATTCTGTTGAAACAAGGACAAAAAGGTGCGTGCAAAAACAGCGAAATACATAAATCCCTATTCTATTTATGCAAAAACAAAAGGTAAAAAATGCTTCAATTTTGGACTCATCAGGTACACAGTGAACAAGACTAACCCATTTACTATCAGCTATGTGATAAATAATACCTGCTTCTATGACCTAAATTATCTCTTTCCTTACCACTTCTTTCATTTTTCGATGGGGATGGTGTTGATAATCAACAACATGCTTTGCATCTTCTTCCAAATTAACTTTATGCATACATAAATCTAGTCTTGCCTTTCAAATCATCAAGAGAATAACCAATAGCTAGTCTATGAGAATGAAGTACATCAAGTAGCTTTAATTCTTATTTAGTTGAAAGGTTCGCACTAACAATAACATGATCCATATTCTTTTAATCAAGGTATGCATATTCCATATTATCATGCAAAGTTTAAGTTAAAAACTAGGATCTTCTTTAGGTGGAGGTAGTTCTCCTAAATCAATAGGTGGAATATGTAGTTGCAATGGTGGGGGTTGTTAAGATAGTATTTGTTCTAAATCTTCTTTCTCTTCTTCACTAAAGGGTTCATCTTGGTTAAGTACATATTTCTCTAAGCAACTGCAACATAAGAAAGAATTTCAACTTCATCCTTCATAAATATTTCTTTTTATAAATGTTCATTAGTAAACTTGGAAAAATTAAAATCTAGCTTTTCACCAGCATATTTAATCAACACTTTCTCTTTAGGCAAAATAATTTCAGCACCTATAGTATGTAAGAAAGGCCTACCAAACTTAATAGGACAAAATGAATCTTGAAGACAACCTAATACTATAAAATCTGCAGGGTATTTAATCTTTCCTACAAGTACTTCAACATTTTTTACAATACCAAGAGGACAAATGTATTTTTATTAGCAAGTTGGATGGTCATACCCGCCTCTTCCATTTGTATTGGATCAATACCAGGTTTAATCTCAAGATACAAAGAATATGGTATAACACTTATGCTTGCTCCAATATCTCAAAGACTATGATAGCATGAAGTTCCAATATCACATGATATAATTGGCTTACCCACCTTAGTGGTGTTTACTTGAATTACCTTGGTGGAATCTTCACGTAAATAAACATCACAATGGTCTTCTTCATTTAATTCTTGCAGTGACCCAGCATACCACTGCATGTGTAGTACACTATAGTCGTTGACATGACATCCACAGAACACCGTTCTGTAAATATCACATCCCTCAGAGTGGTACAATAGAAACATTGCGGGTCCATATTACAAACATACACACTTCAATATTATTACAAACCAGAAGTTCCAACTTCAAGTGTTACAAAATTACAAACCAACTTAAGTAGTTTCAGCGGAAGATATAAAGTTCAAACTCATACTTCGAATTGAGCTCAACAACTTATTTTATAAAGTTCTTGCTGTTCGGCTCCATTGGTTTACTTATAACTAAAGAAACTACTCGGACACGTTGCCCTCCACTCCATAGCGTATTTCGTAGTCCACCCCTTCAACTCCTCTGGACGGGTCTGGCTCCTCGTAGTAGACATCTTCTTGCCCTTTCAGCCGTGAACATCGAAGGGTCTTCTGGATTCTCAGAGTCTAAGTAGGGGTTCAAAGGAAAGAGTGAGTAACAACGTTACCCAGCAAGTTCATTATATGCAAGGTGGGAAGTTTGATGCTCTATCTACCACCTCGGACTATAAATCCTTGGCACTATGCAGTTTTCATAAAGATTTCTTCAAAGATTGATTTTATCATCAAAAACTATGCCCATCAGCCTTCACAGGTTGACTAGAACTTCATGGAGTTCCTTTCCTGCTGCGCTCGTAGCTCCTTCCCGGAACAGGGAGTAACAAGTTACAGTTCTTACACTTTATAGAGGTGTGTTGCTTTACCCATGAGAGATCAACTCCTTTTTGCACAACCGGGCGTACTTTCCCGTCCATAATTCTGTGATGTGGGGCCCAATAGGTGATCCAAGCCAAACACTGCCCTCTCCACGACCCCATATGTCTGCACGATCCTCCGGGGCTAACTACACCTCCGTTAAGCCCCCTTTCGGGCAAGCTACAACCTTGGTGAGTTCCCGAAGACTCTATGAGCTGGTGATGCCCCTGGAAAGCTCCATAAAGGTCTGACTATACCTCCGGCAGCCACTCATAGATAATCTAGATACCAAAATCATGGGGCCTAAGGGTGCCCACCCATATGCTGGATCCACACAAGGAATCACAGCATCATGATAAGGTCATCTTGCCTCCATATGAAAGGAAGAAGATACAACTGACTTCTCCGTCCCATTCCAAATCTCATGGTTAACGCGTAATATACGACACTAGAATCACTGATGTCATGGATTGTTAAGCCTATGGTGACTTGTGCAATTGGAACCCTAAGTTCTATTGCCAATCTTTATCATCACTTAGGATGATAACTACATCTTATTTATTAGAGAAGATAATATTTTCTTTTCCAGATCATAGATGATAACACACAATTTGCAACATCTTTGATAAAGACTCTTCAAAGGACATGAGCAAGTTATGAAATTGCCTAGTGACTGCAAGGTAGTGAAGTCGGATGCTTCCACCTGACCTTGAGCTCCGGTTTCTATAATGAACCATTATTGCCCGATAAGGACAATATTTAAAGAAGCAATATGAAATGCATAGTAATGTCATGCAATGGTTTATTATTTGTTTATTTGCATGTTTTACCCTCATAGTAAAAATTTACTATTTCTTTAATTAAAAGAAAAGTATTACATAAAGTCTTTGAAATTTTGTTATAAACATTATATTTGGTATTTTTATAAAGACTAAAATTATTTAAAGAGTTTAAAATTGAATTTATTTAATTTTTAACTCCTTTAAATATTTAACTAAAATTCCTTTAAGGAAATAAGACTTTATTTTTATTACATTTAATTTACCTTTAAAAAATACAAATTAGTATTTTTCTATAATAGCATTTCCTTTTAGAATTATAAACATGAATTTTATTCAATTTTTATGTGTTTGTATAATTTTATAAAATTCCAAAAGGAATATATATCCTAGTAATAATAATTTTAATTTTAATCACCTAAAATTCCATTTGTTATTTTTCTTAAGTCATTGTTTTGGTTCCATTAATATTTTATTTATATTTTTAGGATTTTTATTTTATTTCTTAGAGCAATTTTAGTCCTAGGGGTATTTTGGTCATTTGATAATCTAATTATATTTTCCTTTTTTAAAACTGGACCTAGCCCATTGGGCTAGCCCAGCCCTGACCCGGCCCATCTGGGCTGGTCAACCCTTACCTGTGAAGGGTACTAGACCACATCGGCCTAGTACGCACTCCACCTATCTCTCGCCCCCCTCGTGTTCTTCCTCGACCTGTTGCGGCGTGGTGTCGCCGACGTTGTTGCCGCTCGATTGCTATCGCCTTGGGCCTCCCCGGCCGCTGTCGTGGTGTATGGCGAGGTTGTGGACTCTACTCCTTCGCCTAGTCCATTTCGATTTGGCTCTGGGGCCCTCCTTCGGTGAGGCTGGCTCCGTTCCAAACCCTAGGGTTTGGGGTGCCGCCAGTGATGCCTTCGTCGTCGCTCCAGTGGTGCTTTGAGGTGCTCCAATGTTGATGTGGTGGTGCTGTGCATCCTCAAACGATGTTGTGGCCGCTTCCTCTGCTCAGTGCGGGTTGCAGCGCCCTTCGGGTGCTCCGCGTGCTGCCATGCGCTCGTCAGCCCCTCTGCTTCCTCTTCTAATCTACAGCGAGGACCTTGAGTAAGTTCTTATGCTTCCTCTTCGTGCTCTCTCTATACTCCCCTTGCTGGCCATTGAGTGCTCCAGAGACAAATTCCTCTTTAGGGTGATTTGTTCTATTAGGGTTTCACTCCTTTGTGTTGCTAATTGAGGATGCTGAGCTATTTAGGAATGGCTCTGGTGTTGATTCTATGTTGAACCATAGCCTACTAATGACCAAGGAATTACTGATATTTCTCTAAGATAAACTGTTATCTTAGCCTTGTTACTGTCAGCACAAAACTGGGAATGTTGTGACTTTAAGCTAGCATATTTATCTGATTAGTGATGATGGTTAACTAGTTTCAATACTTGAACTTGTATTTGGCTATCTAAAATTATCATTGAGGTCTCTGGTGATAGTTCTTCTAAGTAAAAGAATGATTCCTAATTGATATATTAGGAAGATGATTAACTATTCCTCTTTAAATGATCTGGATTATGTGATCTCTGGGTAGGATTGTCTTAGTTAGAACAAGTCCTGATGACACCTTCCTAGGAATGGTACACAGGGTTTGCTCTCGTACTGGCTTTATTTTACACATACTCCAGAATGGCTTGATGCTAAATTAAGTTGAAAACTCCTACTGAATATGTTGGCTTATGATATTCAATAATTGCTTTATGCCTGTGATGCTGGTCTGAGGCAATATTAGATAAAAACTAAGGTTTTTATCTCATGTGTATCTCTCAAATATGCTTTGGTACTCAGTTTAGAACAATGGTTCTGATAGACTTGAATAAAATGATTTGCTCAACCATGATGTGTATTATAGCTTTAATATGAACTGCTTTCTAAGGTGATGCCATCCTTTGGATGTGCCCAGAAACATTCAGTTACAACTAATGAATAAGTGGATGTATTAGTATGGTTTATTCTCCAAGATCCATGATGCATAGGCTAAGATCTTGGTATTATTTGCAAAGATAGATTGCTTGGCTTTGGTTTTAATTACTCTATGATGGATACACCCCACTTGGGTGAATCTAAGAGGATTATGTATAAAACAACACATGCTCAACTAAAAATTAGCATGTGATGGTTTTGTATAACTCACCACATAGGTTGTTTAGTTGCTGTTGTGTTGGTGTTGCTGGTGGCTTGATCTTGGCCTGCACCTCCTGGTCTCCTGTGATCTGGAAGTTGCCCTTGCTATCCTTATGCACCACCCCCTCTTTATGTCACCATTTTGAGGTGAACTACTGGTTAATTTGGTAGAGTGGCTGGTGATTTTGTTGAGGCTTTGGTAAGCTCGATGAAGTCTGAGCGTGTGCTTGAGAAGGAGAGTGTGTTGTCTGTGGATGAGCCTTGGCTGAGTGCTCTGTTTGAGTGCTAGTAGTGTTGCTGCTGTATTGAGAGCACACTGCATGCAATCTATGACTAAGCTATGTGCCTGTGTGGCCTGGTCATGTGGATCAACTCAAGTGATAATATCTCGACCTGTTACTTTTTTACTGTTTACTGTCTGGTGAAACTTGTCCCTTTTAATGACTTGATGATGTAATTGGAACAATGCATTTCATTGTTCACCACTGAGAGTAACACTAACTGATTAACCCCTTGTTTTCTTTTTAGTTGTTTTCATCTTATTTGCAGGAACAAGATCTAGAGATACAAGATTTAGTCTACGAATAACTAAGTAGCATAGGTCTTAAATGTAATCTTCTTTTCTTTATTCTTTTTGTAAAGAATCTTGTAAATATTTATTATAAAGGAATAAAGTTGTATTTCCATTCTCTTTAATCTTCTACTTTTGATGTATTATTATCATTTGTATTGTTATGATGTAATCAAGAAATAAGAATTCATTTCTTATCTAATTTTTATTTCTCAGATCCTTATTGTTGTTTACTATATCTATGATTTAATCAAATCATGTTAATAAAGTATTTTGGAAAACAATTTAATATTACTAACTCCCAAATCTTAAATACTTTCAAATTGATTCAAATTTCAAAATTGAATTTATAATAACTTCCCCAAAACTTAATAATTCCCAAAGGTCATGTCAAAATTCATAGCAATCACTAACGAGAGCTATTCCTACCTCCAGTTAGTGAAAGAAACTCTCATCCCTTTAGGTTTTTGTCTGGCGAAAATTTACCTAGATTTTTACAGATGTATGCATGCACAAACTTAGATTCCTATTTCTACCCTTCGTTTGATCCTAATGCTGGGATGCTACAATTCTTTAATAGCATAAACTTGATGTTGAACTTCAATTTGTTCATATGGAACATAACATCTTCCAGAAATCTTGTTTGTAATAGAAATGAGTAAATTTTCTTGCACTTTACTTGGATATGGAGGAGTTCCAACATATTCTTTAGTTTCAGTAGATGGGACTTGGCTGACCTGCTTAACGATTTTAGGCACAACAATAGAATCCTTAACAGGTTCAACATATACATCACATCCTTATTTAGGGAAATCAATATGATTACCAAAAGATTTAGAAACTTATACTATATCATATGGATCAAGAACAAACCTACTACTCAATTCCTCAAACAAAATAGAAGTAGAGAAAATTTGTAAACATGAATATTCATATGCTAAACGTGGTTTATTATCTTTGTCAAGGTCCCAATTATTAGGATTATCGGATATTGTATTTAATAGGTCCCATGCTTCATCATCACTCTTATGAGTAAAACTCCATCGAGAAGAATTATCTAGAAAGCCCTTTTGATGCTGAGGGAGTATCACATAAAAATTGATCAATATAAAAATCTTAGATAAACCATGAGAAGGATTCTTATGAAGGAATTCCTTTAATCTCCCCAAGCTTGAGTAATATTTTCTCCCACATGAGGCCAAAAATTGTAAATATGACAACGATCATTATAAGCCTCCATAGGAGTATAATATTTAAGATAGAAAGCCTTCTTCAGATATTCCCAATCAAGATGGTGTTCTTCATCTAGAGATTTAAACCATTTGCTAGCATCACTAGAAATACATAAATATAATAACTTCCTTTTCACTTCATCTTCAGAGATACCAAAAAGTTTAAATAAAGAACATATATATCCTCAATCATCTGCAATTGATCCTGGATAGTTTTACTTCCATCCACTTAAAAAGCTTGTTTCATAACCTTTTTAAGATGGCCAATGGGAATTTGATACTCTCTTTCTAGCTCTCGAGGTTTATGAACCTTTTCATTAATAGAGTTAACATATTTAAACAAAGAAAGCTTTATGACTACATAATTCATTGTGACAACAACAAAGTAAAATAGTAAATAGTAAAAACATCTTTCAAGTTCCTTTAGCAAACGAACCTACCAATAGCACAAATCTCCTAGGCAACGGTGCTACAAAAGTATCCATATGTCTCCCAAGTGTAGGCGATCTATTATAGTACCTTCCAGTAAATAAAAGGTTGTCAAACCCATGAGGATATGAAGGTATTGGTTAGCAAGTTTGACAAGTAAAATGATAAAAGATGGAAAGGTTTGGTGTTTTTGTGTTTATAGTTTGTAGAAAATTAAATTGTTATAAAGTAATTTGCAATAAAGTAAATCCTCTTTTCAGAGAAATCCCAATCCTCTATGCAGAAATATGACAAGCTCATGTGTATGTTAGTATATGTTACCAACGTTCCTAAGGGAGACATGGATTTGCTTAGCATAAATATTTCTAAACAACATGGTAAGTATCTTGTCAAGTTTTATTCTCTTTGGATGGAGCCTAAAATAGGTGCAACCATATACATGTGCAAGTGCACTCATTATGATTGGTCCTAAGGCCATTTTCATGTGAAAACAAAGGATTCATTAAGACATAAAGACTAACCACAACATAAATTTACAAGGTCACCGATCTAGAACACCCTAATACAACTCAAAGACTCAAGACACGATTTCTATCATTCCAGTCCTCCATACTATGTTTATTACACTAAGGTGCAACCCAATGATCCCATATAGGTGAAGTAATATGCAATCATCGTTCGCATATTACCATCATATAACCACATAAAAGATTAAAACTTAACCAAATACTCATTGCATACTATATAAAAATCACAGTGAATTCATCCTATGCCCTCACACAACATGGGGAACTACTCACAATGGGGAAACATGATATGAATCAGTAGCATATGGAATACAACACAATCTAAAAATATAACTTCACTACCAAATAATGACAAGTTACCAAGCACAATCATGCACAAGGCACTAAAACAATATCCAAGGTTTAATCTTATCACAAACTATGAAGGGGATGATATGAATCTTCGAGATGGAGATTGTGCTGGTGTTGGGGATGATGGAGATGGTGATAGAGAAGCCTCCCCTACTCCAAGGAGGAGTCGTTATGTTTATGGATTCGATTGCTCCCTCTCCAGAGGCCTCAGAGCAGCAGGATCTGCACTATCCTAGAGTAGAAGAGGGATTTCTCCTTTGTCGACGCCTTTGTAAATCATGGAAAAATATGGCATAGGTATTTGGGAAAAATGGAGGCTGGCCCTCGTGGCTCGCCTCACGTGGTTCAAGTGCCCAATCTCCATCTCGTGATTAAAAACTTGAGTCATATTTTTTCTAGAATTAATTGGTGTCTAGAAAGTCCCTAAAACAACAAAATACGAAAAGGAGGTTCCTTGCCTCCCATATATTAAATACCAAAACAAGGGACTCTGTAGTAAAGTCCCATATATCATCTAAAAGATGCATAAGCAATGATATAACAATGGAAATAACAATATAAACTACTCCAATTTGTGGCTATTATGATGATACAAAATGCAAGTATCAGCCGCGTTCACTATTTTGACCTTGGCAATATTGCTCGATGCATTAGCCATGTAGGGTCTGGCTATTGGATCCCATACGTCGGCCTCTCTTTAGAACTTGACAACATTGCTCGATGCGGCAGTTCTGTAGGGTCTGGCTGCTAGGCCCCAGATATCAGCCTCTCTATTCAAAGAAATGTGTCAATTTTGGATTTTTTATTTTCATCGTTATGTCCATTTTAATATTGGTAATGTTGATTGATGCAACAAACATGTATGGTCTCTGGCTATT
The DNA here is from genome assembly GCA_916181665.1 of Avena sativa. Classification (NCBI taxonomy): domain Eukaryota; kingdom Viridiplantae; phylum Streptophyta; class Magnoliopsida; order Poales; family Poaceae; genus Avena; species Avena sativa. The sequence continues at coordinate 192,684,011 of OV702287.1, forward strand.
GGGTCTCTGATCCTAGCCTCTCTGTACAAGAAACATCTCCTCTCTTGGACTTTTTTGGGTCATGTTAGTTGTTTTAACCTTGCCAACGTTGCTCGATGCAGCGGTGCATGGTCTACCTGCTTGGTCCTGATAGCAGTCTCTCTATACATGTATGTTGCATATTTTTTACACATGAATAAAAAGTTCTATTTTTTAACCTGCCTGTTAAACTTGACCTTGTTATGGTTGAGGTGCACTACAGGCATGTGGGTGGGCGATGTCAGCCTCACAGTATGAATATATTACTATAAGAAAAAATGTAATCTAAATAGTATATACACACGCCTAGGATTCAAATTTTTGACTTTTAGAACATGTGAACTAGGTTCCTTGCCACTAGGCAAGAACAATATTTTCTAGTTATTTATAAGAAAGTTATACAAACTATAGCTTACATATTTCTCTCATTACAAAAAATGCGCGTACATAATTATTAAGTTCAAAAGAAAAAAAACGCATCTCACGGATTCTTAATAAAATATTACTACATGATGGTGTGTACAAAACTTGAGGTAGAAGTTGTTTTAGGGGTGGGGGCAATGCACCCAAAGGGGCAAATAAAGAAAATTTGGGGCCAAAGTTGCAGGAAAATGAGCTATTCCTCGTGGGCTCCATATAGAAAAACCAATATTGTGGGAAACGACAGCTCCTGACCGCGTAGGCCAAATTGAGAATGTTTTGGGCCAAAATAGTGGCAGAATGGGGATATCTTCATGGCTTCCTTATTAAAAATTCAACAAGGTGCTAAAAAGTAAAAAATCAATGTAAATCCAAGGAAAAACTAAAAATTCAATGTGCCAGGGGTCAGCAAACGCCCTGACCTTTTTGTTTTTAGAGCCGTGGACTCCCTAACCTGGCTTTCGGATGTAGCACCGTCCGATTCGAAACAAATACCTTTCAACAAGGAAGATAAAAACCATCTTTTAAAGACAAGGGATATAAAATTGATAAACAAAAGGGTGAAAAATTGACAAGACACACACCCCACACACAGAAGAGGGACAAAATGTGTCCTGTTGTACACAACATGTATAATGAACCTATTCTTGTTCAATCTGCTAATTCGCCAGATTCCCATGGCCAAAATACAGATTAATATGAAGACAATCATTGTCATAATAGTTGATCATATATATACATATAAACTCGTACCCTACAACTAGTCGTAGCTCCAATCTAGCAAAAGGTTGTCACGGTTTTACCACCCATATATGACCAGTGGAGATAACACAACTACATAATTAATTATAATAGCATATGATCAAAGAACTAGACAACTTGAAACTTCATGACCAACATGTAGTAGTCAAGGCAGCGAGATACATCGACATTGACAATTGTTCAAATGGTAAGGTTGAACTTGATCTACCTAGAAGTAGCTGCCAAACATCCATCAGTCCAGTTAATGGCATAGCGTCCCTAGATTAACACTCCTTCCCTCTGCATCTTGAACGGTATTTTACCCTTTCATCTAGCCAATAGCTGATTGGGATTTCTATTTTCGTGCCCTCAGTTCGTTAGTTGTACTCAGTTTTCCCCAGTCGCTTAGTTTTTCCTCACTTTTTCTCATCTCCTTGTACGAAACTCTCACATGGTCTGAAACTGGCTGTTCGTCAGCCTTGCCATTACATGCTGATAAGTGGGGCCATGTTTAGTCGGGTCCCGTAGTGGACCCTCGCTATTACATGCTGACGAGTAGGGCCGCGTTCTGTCGGGTTCCCGTAGGATACCCTTGCCGTTACATGCTGACAAGTGGGGCCGCATTCAGTCGATTCCCGTAGTAGACACCTCTCTCAACTTATCCAGATCAGCATCAAACCCACAGCTTATCCACGTGAGCGCCGGACCCATAGCTTATCCACGTGAGCGTCGGACCCATAGCTTACCCAGGTTGGTGTTGCAAGATTGGACCCCGAGCCATCCCAGCGCTCGCGCTCGTGCCGTTGCTTCATTTTCATATAGTGAAATGTAATGCATATACGAAAATTATACACCTTTCAACTCTTTTAAATCACACTTAGGACATGATAATGTTGTGCTAATAAAATGCTGATCATTTATCATTTCCATGGAGTGAAATATAATGCATAAACTTGCGTATATAAAAATTATACACCTTTGAACTCTTTGAAATCGCACTTAATGCGTGATAATGTCGTACTAAGAAAATCTTGAGACATATCATTTTCATAGTCACATGGGTATACCCTACAGGTACTCGAGTTTGGTATATACGGTCCAGATACGGCAGAAGCCCATGGCGTTGCCAAGGCCCGATGAAGAATTCAAGTGGCCCACGGACTCTCCGATTGCTTGCGAGTCAAGAAGAAGCTTAAGATAGAAAGTTCAAAGAGCGAACCCTAATCTGTAACCGACTCGACCTGCTACCTTAGACCTAGCCTATATATATAAAGGCTAGGAGGGGGGCGAGGAGGACGATCACAACCCTATTTTCCACAACCATCACCAAATTGCATCTGTGCACCCCTGTAACTTTCGACTCTCTCGATAATTCCAAGAGCAGACATGCAGGAGTAGGGACCTCTACGAGGCCTGAACCTAGGTAAACCTTGCGTCCGTGTGTGCTTGTTTGCTAGCTGATTGATGCCTCCAGTGCTCCCTCCTTCTCCAAACCCCAAGTCCATAACAATGGGCATTGACGAGTTGAACCCTCGTCAATTGGTGCCGTCTGTGGGAACTGGGAGTGCTGATGTCGTGGCTTCTTCGGCCCCGTCAACTGCGATCTACAACTCTGCAACAGCGGAGATTCGCCAGCTCTTCGGCGCGTTCGACTTCACCGTCCACACGCCAGCTACTCGTCCGACTTTCGAGTCCATGGGCGATGGGATCAGCCTGACGATTGGGAACTTCCGCTTCCAGGTTGGTCAAGTGGGCACGCTTTGCATGCCTGACCAGCCAACAACACCCATGATTGCTCCAGCATCGTGGTTCCCGCCACCAATCGGCACCCTCAGCGAGCTCAACACCTCAGTAACAACTAGGGGTATGGATAGAGACGGCAGTCATGGATCCGATCTGGGTGACCTAGCCACAGAAGATGGAGCCTACGGCTCCGGATCTGAAAGTTGTGGGAGCAACAGCTTCCCAATTACTTCATGTGTGCTGTCATCAACGTGGGCGATACCGGCGTCAATCGCGAAAACACCGACACCGGATCTAGCATCGGGCCGCCCAATGGTGGTATACCCAATGGCAGTACACCCAACGGTGGCCCCACCAACGGCGCGCCCACCAATAACGGGACAGGAGGAGAACCATCGCTCACGGTGAATGAGAACACTAGAGAGCACATGCTGATCAAGCTCAACGACAACGAGTGGGCCCGCTGTCGAGAAGCTCTACGGGGCAATCCTCTACCCCCAACACCTCGCAGGACATGCTGATGGGCTACCATTGGCTGCTAAAGGAAGAATTCAAGCGCCAACAACAAGTAATCGCGTAACTCGAGTCGCGTAGAAAGGCGGCGGACGAGTCGAGTCTTTGATGAGCTGGGCTCTGCTCCCACGGAGGATCCTCCTCCAAAGGCAACGAGTACGTGGCCAACAAGAGGCGATCTCGACTGGCCCACCTCACCGAGCAAGAGCACATAGAAGCCGCAAAAGTCCTCGACTTCAGCTCCATGACAGTGGATACGCGGGGAAACATGCTCCCGAAAACGCCGCAAGCCACAGTAACAGCGGCCACCATGTACCTCCTCAACAACCAACCACCGGCTGGAGATCCGTGAGCTGCCATGCACCAATCTACGATCGGGGGCCTGGGGTTAATCGAGGCCGCCCTCAATAAAGAACCAACACCAGAGCCGAAGAAAAGCAAGGCTCTGGACAAATATTACTACTCGTACTCCTCTAGTGACGATAGTCACGATTTGTCACAGCGACGTCGCTCACGGCGGCATGACCGTGACTACGACGCACGTGATGACATCACTCAACGCAAAGTCGACAAGATGCAAGCAAGGCATGCTCGTTCGACTGATTCATAAGAAGATGAGATAGAGATCTGCGGTGCCAGATGCTTCAGCAGGGCCATCAGGCAGAAGCGAATGCCTAAGCGGTTCAAACTCCTGTCGGAGAACCCAAAATTTGATGGCCTGCAGGACCTGAAAATCTGGTTGGAGGACCACATCTCCTCCGTCAGGCTGCATGGCGGGAGTCGAAGCACCGCCATGCAATGCCTGCAGCTACAGCTGCAGGGCGCCACCCGCACATGGCTCAAAAACCTCCCCCGCGGATCCATTCGCAATTGGGAAGAGCTGGTCTACAGTTTCATGCGCAACTTCAAGGGCACTTACAAAAGTCCCACATCAATCAAAGAACTGAGAAGCTGCCAACAAAGGTCTAGCGAGTCGCTGCGCTCGTACATCTAGAGGTGGTCCATCATCAAGAACTCCACAGAAAACATCTCGGAGGACCACACAATCGACGCGTTCAACAGCGGCGTTCGCCGTATAGAGCTCAGGGAGGAGCTGGTCCGCTCGAAGCCCAAAACGATCGACCACTTGATGGAAATCGCGAATCGGTGGGCTGATGGAGAAGATTCGGTGAAAAACCGCACCTACTCCGATGATGACGACGACCTTGGGCGCAGACGCGACCACCGAGGCAAACGTCGAATGCGCGTCTACGAGGACCGCGACAAAGTCAATATGGTCGCAGCTGGCTACACCGACAAACACGACGACAACCGCAACATCGGATACCGTAGTGGTGGATACCGTGATAGCGGGAAAACCACACAGGTGTGGCAGCACCGCACTCGTGAAGAGGCACCCGCAACATCCATCCAGGACAAACTGTCCGGACCATGCAACGTGCACTTCTACATCGACAAGCACGATGGCAAGAAAAAATCCAGCCACCTTCTCAAGGATTGCCGTGAGTTTCTCAAACTCCACGAGGGCCTTGCTCAGATGAATCGCGACGTGATCAACATGGGCTATGGAGCTGCCCTAGGCGCCGTGGCACACGGAGCTCTGCCACCACCTCCCGGGCCACCACCACCTGCAGCTGCGCCATTCCAGCATCGTGGAGGAGAGTCGTACCCACGAGCTGTGGGCAACATGGGGATGATCCAAAAAGGGCGTCCCTCCAATCTAGTGCAGAAGGCAATCACTCGCCATGTCAATTTGGCGATAAACTCCCTACCTTCCACCACTGAGTACCTTAGTGGAAGCGACTCCTGCATCACCTTCGACAAGCGTGACCACCCGCGCCAAGTTCCATGTCCAGGCCACTGTCCCCTCGTACTCGAGGCGCAAATCGGGGGCTTCGATATGAGTCGTGTCTTCATGGATGGCGGAAGCGACATCAACCTCATGTTCGCGAGTACCTTGCATGCGATGAGGATCCCTCTGACTTGTCTAGATGTTTCAGACACAACGTTCCACGTCATCATCCTAGGGAAGGGCGTATATCCCGTGGGCAAAATCAACCTTGACGTCATCTTTGGCATGCCGCAAAACTTTCGGCGAGAGCGCATCGACTTTGAAGTCGTCGACTGGCCCTCATAATACCACTACATCCTCGGACATGTCGCGTTCGCGAGGTTCATGGCAGTGTCGCACTACGCCTACCTACAGATGAAAATGCCAGGTCCAAACGGCGTCACAACAATCAATGGAAGCTTCAATAGGTCTGACAGCTGCGACAGGGAATTCAACAGAATCTCCTAGTCCTTCGGCATGCAGGAGGAACTCGCAAGATTGAAGGAGTCGACAGACAACAGTCTGCCTCCCCTAAGAAGGCCAAGTTTACCCGACCTGTCCTTCGACTCGTCGGTGCACATGAAGAAAGTCCAGGTCCACCCAACAGACCCGACCAAGACATCCCTCATCACCAACAACTTGAGTTCCGCATAGGAACTCGTGCTCGTCGAATTCCTCTGTGAGCACTGGGAAATCTTCGCCTGGTGTCCAACGGACATGCCAGGGGTTCCCAAGGAATTCGCCGAGCACTCACTCAATGTGAATCTAGACGCAAGGCTAGTTAAGCAGATAATACGGTGACTGTCTGAACCAAGAGCAAAAGCAGTCGGAATGGAGATCAACGGACTCCTCGACGCAAACTTCATACGCGAGATCAAGAAAAGCACCTGGCTCGCTAACACAATGCTCGTACCTAAAAAATACATGGATATCATGTGGATGTGCGTGGACTTCACCTCCTTGAATAAGCACCACCCAAAGGATCACTTCCCGTTGCCACGAATCGACCAAATCATTGACTCCACCGCGGGATGTGAGCGCCTCTGCTTCCTCGACGCTTACTCAGGCTATAATCAGATTCGAATGAAGGAGGAAGACCAGGAGAAAATAGCATTTACAACGCCCTTTGGTGTGTTGTGATATAACACGATGCCCTTCGGGCTAAAAAACGCAGGAGCCACCTACCAGCGGTGCATGCAGGCTTGCCTCAAGAACCAACTTGGTCGCAACATCCAAGTCTATGTTGACGACATCGTCATCAAAACCAAAGAGGAAGCCTCGCTAATCGACAATCTACGCGAGACCTTCGATAACCTCGACCGCTACCAGATCAAGCTAAGTCCAGACAAATGTGCCTTCGGCGTGCCATCTGGGCAATTACTCGGGTATCTCATCTCCGCGAGAGGGATCGAGGCAAGCCCGAAGAAAATAAAGGCTATCTTGGCCATGGAGAAGCCGAAGAACGTAAACGGCGTCTAGCAGCTGGTTGGACGAATCGCGGCACTCAGTCGTTTCATTAGTCAAATGGGCGAAAAGGCACTGCCCTTCTACCAACTCCTCCACAAAGCTGACAAGTTCAAGTGGACAGACGAGGCGCAAGAAGCATTCGAAGATCTCAAGCGTCTACTATCCACCTCGCTAGTACTGATGACGCCTCGCAAAAAGGAACCACGGCTGCTCTACGTCTCCACCACCAACCAGGTGGTCAGCACGGTGCTCGTGGTAGAACGAGCCGAAGAAAATAAGGTCCACGGGGTCCAGCGCCCAGTATACTACCTCAGCGAGGTGATCAACAAAGCAGCGGTACCGGCACTACCAGAAGCTAGCATATGGCGTCTTCATAACAGTCAGGTGACTGCACCACTACTTCCAGGAGCACCCAATCGTGGTGGTAAACGATGCCCCGCTCGGGCATATACTCAATAATCCTGATGCCACCGGACGAGTCGCGCTCTGGGGAATCGAATTGTCTCCACGAGACATCACATACGATAAGTGCATTGCGATCAAGTCGCAAGTTCTCCCGGATTTCCTCGTGCACTGGATGGAGAACCAAATCCCCGACAAGCCAGACATGTCCTATCTTTGGACAATGCACTTCGATGGATCCAAGCGAAAGGACGGAGTTGGCGCAGGTGTCATACTAACATCGCCCCAAGGAGATAAGATAAAATATATTCTGCGAATGCAGTTCACCGCCTCCAATAACGAAGCTGAGTATGAAGCCTTAATCCATGGGATGCGGATGGCGAAAGATTGTGGCGCTAAGAGGCTCATCATCTACAGCGACTCCAAACTGGTGGTCAACCAAACGATGCACGTGTGATGCACTGAGCGACAACATGATCGCCTATCGCAACCTGTACGACACACTCGAGGGAGACTTCGATAACTGCGAGCTGCGACACGTGGGCCGCAAAAGCAATGAAGAGGCGGATGTACTCGCCCACATTGGCTCCACTTGTGCCCCCATACCACCTGGTATTTCTCGAGCGTCTCTGCGAATGCTCCATCAAGCCCAAGGCTCCAGAGAAGAAGGCAAGCACGTCAACGGACTTGGGGGCTGTGCCACCCAACGAGCCAATGGCACTCGACGACATGGAGCTTGATACAAGACTCGAGGGACCAATGGGGGTCATGATGATCGAGCCATCTTGCACACAGCCTTACGACACATCGCGCGATGATCCAAGGTATTCACCCTCATCAACGACGAACTATACAAGCGCAGTATTACAGGGGTACTTTAATGATGCATCTCCAACGGGGGTGGAATGGCTATCCTCCTCGACATACATGAAGGCACCTGCGTACATCATGCTGGCAGTCACGCCCTCATTGCCAAAGCTCTACGAGCTAGATTCTACTGGCCCATGATCATGCACAACGCTAAGGACATCGTCCAGCGCTGCAACACCTGCCAGTGGTTCACGGACAAACCCCACGTACCTGGTGCGGAACTCAGGCCAATACCATTGGCTTGACCCTTCGCACAATGGGGACTCGACATGGTCGGCAAGCTCCCAAAGTCCTCGCAAGGAGATTACGTCTACCTCTTAGTCACGGTCGACAAATTCACCAAGTGGATCGAGGCCATGCCAGTGACGAATCAATCAAGGGCCAGCGATGTCAAGTTCTTCGAGTCCATTGTCTATCGCTTTGGAGTGCCACATAGCATCATCACGGACAACGTGACAAACTTCACCTCTAAGGAGTTCCAGGAATTCTGCGAAAACCTGGGAATCAACATAAGCTACGCCTCGGTGGCTCACCTGCAGACCAACAGTCAAGTCGAAAAGGCCAACGGCGTCATCTGCAGTGGAATCAAGAAACGACTCCTCCGACCACTCGAAAAAGCCACTGGATGCTGGCAGACGAGCTGCAATCAGTTCTTTGGAGCCTGCGTACAACTCCAAATAGCGCCACGGGATACACTCCGTTCTTCATGATGCACGGTGCTGAAGCGGTGCTACCCATAGAAGTATGCTACAAAGCCCCATGGGTGGTTGCTTTTAGCGAGCATGAGTCAAATCTTGCACTCGAAGACTCTGTCGACCTCCTTGACGAGGGACGGGAAATCACAACGGAGAGATCAACAATCTACCAGCAGAGCCCCCACAACTACCACAGCAGAAGGCTATGCCCCAGATCCTTCGTCAAAGGAGACTTGGTCCTGTGACTTAAGCAACAAGGGCATCTCAAGATCGAGTCCCCTTGGGAAGGACCTTACGTGATTACCGAAGTAATCCCAGGTGGCCCCTATCGCCTTAAAGATTTCGAGAGCGGAGTCGCATACTCCAACCCCTTGAACATCACGCAACTGCGTCGCTTCTACCCCTAGTCGTTTTTATATTACAAATAAGGCTATTCAGCCAGGCTACTTAGCCACACATTGTACCTCATACTATTCTGTGAATAAATAAAGCTAAGTGCCCCAAAACTCTCTGTTTTTCCTTATTTTCTTGCACTTTCATCACTCGGGGGCTGCGCCACCCTTCACACTTTCGTTCTATGAACCAACCCAGTTACAACGCACCTGACAGGTTGGCAAGGATACAAACTATGCTACTACTGCAGAAGATGAACGTTCGTCTGCTCTTCAAAAAAGTCGACGATGTCCTTCGTCGGCCGATCAACCGCCTGGTAGTTAGGCACCATGTTCCAGGTCATCCCTTCTGGTGGTGGCGGCGGCCCAGCAGCAACGACCGCTATGTCCACATCTGGCTGAAGCAGACGCACCAACGACAGGGCAGCCTTGGCACTTGCGACCAGTTGCTTACGCACGCACTCGCGCACCGCGCTTATATGTTGAAACTTCGCCAGAAAAGCCAACAGGCTTGAAGGGACGACGTCCAGTGAAAACATCTTCTAATAAATGTGCCTAAGACACGATTGTGCCTTCTTCAAGTATTGGAGCACTCGAGAAGAGCGATCCTGCAGGGTCGCCAACGCGACTGCATGGTCGTGGTCCACCCAAAAATACCCACTCGCCTACAGTTGCTCCTAGGTTAGGTTGTTCATTCGAATGGCCACCCTGTCCTTCTCATCCTGCGGATGATGAGCGCTAACAACTACACCAAGCAAGCAGCAAAGTGTGAAGACAAGGCATCGCCGCGACTGACTAAAAGAAAAGATGACAAGGCAAAAAGCTAACATTTCAACTGCTCATTCAACTGCGCCACTTCCTCCAAGAGATACTTCTAGCGGGCGGTGGCCTTCTCAGCTTTCGACTTTTACACATTCGCGCTACCACGGATGATGGGCAACTCACGCTCCAATTGCTTAATGCGGTCGCACAGTCGTGAAAGCAATGACAATTCCTCCACCTTTGAATGCGGCTGCGCCGTGGTTTCATCGGTGGGAGGAGAATCATGAGGACCACTCGAAGGACCCTAGGTACAATCAAGCAAGAGGAAAATGAGACTCATCATACATCGATAAACAAGGAACTGCAGTCAAACTTGATAAAATGTCAAGGGAACACCCCCAACAAAAGCACGGTTCAGACAAGAGGCTAAGCTACAACTATTACATATAAAGACTAGGGAGCATTTTGCTTCTTCGACTTCGACTTCGGGGGCTTCATCGCATCGACACCACGGATTTGCGGGTGGTAGCCCCAGATGCCGCGGCCTTTGCTGCCTTCGCTCGCCGCCGCTCCTCAGAGTATTTAGTGATTGTCTCAATAAGCGGAGACCCATATTTAGCACAGCTACTAGCGAAGGGAGCAAACACTACCTGCTGGCCTTCAGCGTCGACAGACATCACCTTGACAATCGCGGTGGGATCCAAATCCACGCCATGGGCTTGCACCATCGCGAGTGCCATGGTGGCCCCAACCAACGCAGCAACGACAGCAACAGCGCCAGCCAACGCATCCGCGTGACGCAGGGACTGGGCGTCAAAGCTCAGGCCATCGGCATCTACATACACAAAGGCATTAGCACAACAACATGACATCCAACAAGGAGAAACGCAATTCAAACTGAAAATTACCTGAGAGGGCCTTGGCAATCAAAAAAAGTTGTTCTTCGAACAACTTTTCCCTCTCAACATTGGAAGAGCGCAACTCTTCCTCATGCTTCTGCGACTCCTCTAGAGCCACGACTGCCTCATCGCGCCTTTTCTCCGCCACGGCAAGCCCCTTCTTGAGGGACGTAACGCGACGGAAAAGTTCATTGTGCTCACCTACAAAAACACAGGGCATATCAACAATTGAGATAACAAATTTCCATGAAGACAAAGACAAAGTCAAAGCTAACCTTCGACTGCACGGTGGCAACTGTCTAGCAGAGCATGCTGTCGACCCATAGCAAGGACTTCCTCTGCAAGGCGAGCAGTTTCCTTCACAATGAGCTACATAAAAAAAACCGAGATTTAACGACAACCCAAAGTACAAATTCGACTACCAAAATAGCAAAAGGGACACTCACATGTTCCTCCAAGGACTCCGAAGATGACTGTCGTGCAGTCGTCTGGGCAACCATCTGATGCTCCCCAGCATGTGGGGAACTCGAAGAATTGGCGCTGGAGTGGGCCGCCACTGGAGGAGAAGGAGAGCGTTCGGCCACCTCCTTGGCCTTGGAGTCTGCGACTCTGGACTCTTTCACAAATTGGACGTCGTCAGAAGACGATGACGCCGCTTGACTGCAAAACATGCCTAGCATCACTTCAGAAAAGGAAACCTCAAAGATAGCAAGACGAACTAGCGGACGTTAAAAGCTTACCAGTTGAATTTGTCGAGGTCAAAGGAGTCATCTGACGACTCCTTCGGCAGTCGCAGCTTCTTCCGAGCAGGAGGAACCATGGCACGCATAGGCACGACAGGAATCGGCCCCTCTACAGTAGCAGAAGGACCTTCCGGCATCGTCGGTGAAGAAGCGTCAGAATCCTCGTTGCAGGAGCGCTTGCGAGTGTCGTGGCTGCTGGACTCGGGGGCTCCCTCCTCTTCTTCAACCGGGACGGTGGATTCTGACTCGTCCTCTTCCTCCACTTCGCGAGGGATAACCCCTTCAGGTCGACGAGGAAAATTGGAAGACACTTTCCAGTCTTGCATTCAGAAGAAACAACAACACAAATTCAAGCACTTGGAAACCAATCGAACAAATACAATACTACTTCGGAAAAAACTCTACCACTGGTGGAGGGTTGTTGGCATCGAAAGGAGGCACGATTGATTCGCCAGGGAGATCCTCCTTGGCGGTATACTTGGTCACCAGTCGTAACCTCTTATCTACCTCACCCGCAAAAATGCCCTCGGCAGATATGCGAGTGACATCGCCAGCACCGGTCCAGTGGAACATAGGATGGACTCTAGCTTGCAGAGGCTGGATGCGGCGGTGCAACCACGTGCGAATGAGAGAGGCGCCACCCTCTTATTTGCCTATGCGTCCTTCGAGGTCGTAGACGCGCTGATATAGCACCTCCATTTCCTCGGACTCGCCAGGAATCACGAGGTTCTTCCAGGAACGCCTTCTCTTACAAGCTGGCACGGGGTCGAAGGGCGCGAGTCCGTAGTGCTCTCCGTCAGCCTTCTGGTCGCGGATGTAAAACCACTTGTTTCTCCATCCTTGGACAGACACCATAAGCTTGATGTCGAAGTAGACAGTGGAGGATTCGACGTGGATTCCGCAGCCTCCTACATCATAGACTACGCGAACCAGACACCGACTTGCATTTGAGCTTGAAAAGCCTCTTTAAGAGGCCAAAGTGTGGCTCGATTCCGAGCCAGCACTCGCAAAGTGTGATGAAGCAAGAGATGCGGAGAATGGAATTTGGGGACAGCTGGTGCAGCTAGAGCCCATAGAAACAAAGAAGACCTCTGAAGAAAGGATGCAGGGGAAGAGAGAGACCTTGAATGACGAACACAAGGAACATCACCCGAAAATCTGGAGGAGGACGGGGGATTACCTCGTCGCCAGGCACCCGCACGTCATCATCTGCGGGTGGAAGAGCTCCATCTTGACGAAGAAGATGCAGCTCGGAAGACTTGATGACGGACGCGTGTCAGGAGCCGTTGGTGACGCGGGTGCCCGCACCCTTCTTCTTCCCAGCGCCAACGGTGGTGGTGCCGCCTTCTTCTTAGTGGTGGCAATGGTGGCTGTAGATCCAGCGGCGGCGCCTCCCTTCTTCTTGCCCATCTTTTGATGGCGATGCAAGCGGAGAAAGTAACTTGGGAAAACACGGAGCTGGTCTAGTGCCACGAAGAGGAAGCGCGCAAGGAAGCAGACAGAACAACAATGACGAAGGGGGAACGAGCAAGAAGAGAGATGAGTAAAATTTAACGCAGCTGCACTGCTACTTAACCTCCTCGCAGATTTCATCCAATGGCTAGCAAAAACCCTACTGAACGCATGCCGCACATCGCCATCGACACGTGGCGAAGGTGAACCACGAACCGTCCCCCACTACTACCATTATGCGCAAAAATCGAGGAGACACAGTTAAAACAGAGGATTACGCACGCCCAGTCAAATCTAAATCAGAAAGTGGGACCCCACCGCTCGTCACGTCCCGTCAAAGCTGCTCACGCGGGCAACTGAGGTCATCACATCATCAGCACTGACGTCATCGATTCCAGCAGAAGAAGATTTTGACTAGATTAGTTCTTGCCCGAGTCTTCGACTCAACCAAGCACTCGGGGGGCTACTCCTAACAGGAGCGCTGGCCGCGCACCCAAAAGAATTTTTACACAGGTGTACAAGATTCAAGACAAATCCATCACTTGAATCAACGATTCGATTGTGAACTTCGGGTTACTCCCATAGGGAGCGTTGGAAGCACATTCGACTGAAACAAGCAACCAAAGACGACAGCAGTCAAATGTTTTTAGTCCCTACTCGAGTCTATGACATGAATAGGCACTCGAGGGCTACTCCCATAGGGAGCGCTGGTCATGCACCCTGTGATTATTTTCCTTTGTACATCGTACTTTGTGTTGATAACATCCACACTCGAAAGCCATGACGACTCCACCTCATATTTTCCCCTACAAAGAGATTATGTCTCCTGGGCCACCCGAATCATCTCCGTGATGACCAAAATTTGGATGCCACGCTTACAGCGTGAAGATAAGACCTGAATAAGGCTTGGCAATGCATCTGTTGCGCACTACCAAAAATGTATTTGTGCCTGCAGGTACAATGAACATGCCTTGATGGACGCGTCGAGTGCTCACACTTATATACTGGAATTCGACTCCTGTAAGACATCCGCGGCCTGAGTCGAATTACACCAGCACTTTTCCGAATTCGAGTCTGGGAACTCGAGTTTGAGTAGATTGCGTTGTTTTACCCTAATGCAGTTAACTGATACCGATACATCGGATAAATCAGACACGTATCTCAACAATCCCTATGACACAAACAGAACACTCAAAAAGATGCTCAGACATGCACTCGAAAGACTTCATAAAGTCTCCAGTCGAATCTATGATTCCACTAGACACTCGGGGGCTACTAACATGGGTATACCCTACAGGTACTCGAGTTTGGTATATATGGTCCAGATACGGCAGAAGCCCACGGCGTTTCCAAGGCCTGATGAAGAATTCGAGTGGCCCACGGACTCTCCGATTGCTTGCGAGGCAAGAAGAAGCTTAAGATATAAAGTTGAAAGGGCGAACCTTAATATGTAACCGACTCGACCTGCTACTTGAGACCTAGCCTATCTATATAAAGGCTAGGAGGGGGTGGCGAGCAGGACGATCACAACCCTAGTTTCCACAACCATCGCCAGATTGCATCTGTGCACCCCTGTAACTTTCGCTCCCTCGATAATTCCAAGAGTAGACAAGCAGGAGTAGGGACCTCTACGAGGCCTGAACCTGGTTAAACCTTGCGTCCCTGTGTGCTTGTTTGCTAGCCGATTAATGCCTCCAACGCTCCCTCCTTCTCCAAAATCCAAGTCCATAACAATGGGCATTGACAAGTTGAACACTCGTCACATAGAGTGGAATGTAATGCACAAACTTGCATATGCGGAAATTATAAACATTTGAACACTTTTAAATCACACTTAATACATGATAATGATGTGCTAACAAAATTTTGAGAGATTATTATTTACTCCCCTATTTTCATAGAGTGGAATGTAATGCATAAACTTGCATATACGAAGTTTGTACACCTTTGAGCTCTTTGAAATTGCACTTAATACGTGATAATGTTGTGCTAAGAAAATCTTGAGAGATTATCATTTCCATGGAGTGAAATATAATGCATAAACTTGTGCATACTAAAATTATACACCTTTGAACTCTTTGAAATCACACTTAATACGTGATAATGTTGTGCTAAGAAAATCTTGAGAGATTATCATTTTTATATAGTGGAATGCAATGCATAAACTGGCATATATGAAAATTATACACCTTTGGACTCTTTGAAATCGCACTTAGGTCATGATAATATTGTGCTAATAAAATCCTGATTATTTATCATTTCCATGGGGTGAAATATAATGCATAAATTTGCGTATACGAAAATTTTAAACCTTTAAACACTGTGAAATCACACTTAATAACGAGATAATGATGTGCTAGCAAAATTTTGAGAGCTTATCATTTTCTCCTCCCATTTTCATAGAGTGGAATGTAATGCATAAACTTGCATATACGAAAATTATACACATTTGAACTCTTTGAAATCGCACTTAATACGTGATAATATTGTGCTAAGAAAATCTTGAGAGATTATCATTTTCATAGAGTGGAATGTAATACACAAATTATACACATTCAATATGTTCTCTTCAAATTATATTTAAGTTCATTTGTTTATGGAGCTAAAGTACCGGTGGCATACTTGTTATTTTGCATGGATAGAGGGGTGCCCTCGACAGATATAGGGGTTATCCTGTCCGCTAGATCATAGAGGATCAATGGTTGGTGGGCACGATCCGTGTGACAACTGTCTTGACCAATTAGAGCGTAGCAGCGAAGATGAGCATATGTGCGAAAGATTGATACAAAGAGAGGGGAAAACTGAGTAGCACTTAAGAACTAAGGGCAAAACTGAGTAGAACTTAAAAACCAAGGACAAGACTGACAAAGGGATTAAAATAGAAAATAGAAAAAGATTTAAAAAATGGACAATGCGTTTTTTATACAATAAAATACATATTGGCATAGATCAAACTATTTGCAATTTAAAATTACACCAGTTTGACAATTATTGCGGCATTCAGACAAACTATGTTTTGGGGAGAGATGTTTTGGGAAGAGGCTTGAATAGAAAGCCATGAACCTTCATAGATAGTAGGTGATTTGAGAAGTGGTGATTTAGGTTAAAACTTGGTTTACATATATTTATTATGGTGGTAGGTCACATAATAAGACTCCCTGGGTAGATGCCACTATGTTTTGCTCTTTTTGAATTTGTTGTGCATAAAATGACTCAATTAGATAACTAAAACCTATCTGTTAACTCTCTGTTGACCAGCCACCGGAGGGTAAAACTGAGTATGTTGCACCCGGCAGTGTTAGTACTAGAGGGCAAAACTAAGTACAACCAAACTGCCAGTGTTACACTCGAGAGCAAACCTGAGTACAACTGAGTCGCCAGGGTTAGACACGAGGGAAAAACATGACTCACAGTACACGTGTGCGGTGCACGGGGCGGTACAAGACACGTTTGGTCGTGCACGGTGCAGTAGCATACGTGGTTACACGGTGCATAGTAGTGCAACTGAATGTCACTTCCCTTTACAGTAGATGGTTTTTCTTGTACAAAGACTAATTTATTCTCTACGTCATTCGTTCTCTACGTCTGCTCCATTTTATAATTTTTGATAATTCACTTTTGTTAATGAACAAACCATACATGCACATGTTTAGAGGAGAATATTCTATGACTTAAGCGTGACCAAAAGAGAGTGCTAGCAGGCCATCTGCCGCACGTTGAATCATTGCTTGCCTCTAACTATAGGCCAGGGGCGGCACCCACACCTCCTCGCATGGTCGCACCCGTAAACCCAGCCCTGCAAGCCGTCCCTTTTATTTTTCTCCTCTCACTTTTCTTCTTCTATTCCTCCGAGCACCCGTTCTATGGTTTCTGGCCGCTGCCGTCTGCCCTTCCTCCTCACCCGCGCCGCCTTCTTCCCCGTCGATGCCCCCCTCCCCCGCATCAGGAACACCCGACAACCTCATTTGGGGAGTCGGCGGTGAGATAGGGTGAGGAAGGTAGGGTTCTGGTGCCACCCCTTTCTGGCCACCATCCAACCTCACCGCCGCCACAAGCCTTGCACCAGACCATCGACGCCCATATTCCCTTCTTCCACGTTGTGCCCTCCCGTTCCCGTACCAACTGGTGTCGTCCGCTATCTTCCCCTCACACCCTGATTGTCGCTGCCCTCTTGGGGACCGGCTGCCGCGTGCTTGCAACTGCCGCAACTACACCATTGGAGGAGGTCGCCGCCCCAGACCCAACCCGCCTCTACCCTGTTGAAGCTCTCTATCAAGCTCGTTTTCAAGTTCGAGGTCGCCACCCAGTGACGAGGTCGATGCCCGACGCTACTCCTGTGTGCTCTCTGCTCCCTCCTCCATTCTAGTCCCGGCGAGCACGTCTTATTAGCCTAGCAATTCGAGAGAATGGCATTGGCAGAGAGAAAATTAATGTTTCTTGTGTATATATGGACAGATCAACTATATTCATTTGTTGAACTGATAGGTGATGACGAGATCAGTTTCAACTGGCACACTAATCATACATGTGTCGGTGTATGGTAGACTTTTGTTTACAGTTAGATGACGTGACCAGTTTTATACAAATGTTGAATTTGACTTTTTTAATTAGTTTTATTTGTCACGAAAATTTAGCTTTTGACTTCTTAATAATATTGTCATCAAGTTCTGTATATTATGATAAGTAATATTTCTAGACTTTAAAGGCCATCATTCAAACTTTTAACAATACGCATATGTTTTCAACCTGAGTATAATAACATAGATCATGTAGTCGAATAGTTTCAGGCTATACCCAGTCTTTTTACTCTTAATTTCAGTCCTTATTTCATCAGTTCTTTTCTATGTTAAGACAATTGAAACGATTATAAATAGTGGTTTACAAATTAGCATGTAAATTTTCCGCTCATCATTGTGTGACAAAAAGAAAAATGTCCTGATCACCTCATTCTTTCGCTTTCACATTTGATAAGTGACAAATACTCTTACAGTTTTATTAAAATGCTCTGTAGAACTATATAATGATGATTCGCAATTGAGTCTTATTATCCTATTCACCATTGTTATCTTGAAGGTAGCAATAAAACAATAGAGCATGCTTCGTTTCTGCTCCTTTATCGTGATAGATCTAGCATAACGAAATAAACTCTTCGGCGACTTCTTCGCCTTCTAGAGATGCTTATTCTTATGGTTGGATTTTCTCTAACTCCCTTGACTGCTTAAGCTCAAACTATGTCTTATAATTACAGCAAACCGGAGACCCAATGTATCAAAAAGGATCTTCCTAGAGGCTCAAGTAAAGTCTAGGAAAATTAATGGGTGGGGCATTTGTTGGATGTACCAGTTTCATTGGTACATGCCGCCATAGCTTTATAGATGTATAGCATTTTCTACCATTTTTATCAAGGGATTCTATTTTCGTGCCTCTAGTTTGTTAGTTGTACTCAGTTTTCCTCAGCTGCTTAGTTTTTCCTCACTTTTTCTCTCCCTCCATTCTGAAACCCTCACATGCGCTTGGATGGGGGATGCCGTCAGGTCAAAGGCTTGACCGTTACATGCTGATCGGTGGGACCATGTTGGGGCGGGTCGTGCGTTGAGTGTTGCGTTACGTCACCTCGACCGTTACATGCTGACAGGTGGGGCCGTGTTGGGACGGGTCCTGCATACGTGGTGAAGGGTGGAGCCGCGTTGGGACGGGTCTTGCATACGTGGTGAAGGGTGGGGCTGCATGGAGACATGTCGGATCAGCCATTCTCGTTCCGATCCTGGAACAACTCCCACACCGCCCCTCCGCTCCGTTCCCCCGCCATCGTGTCCTCATACCTGAGAGCCCCTCCTACCTTATGTTGTCCTCGGTCCCTGATCCGCCCCCCTAGCCGTGGAGCCTACTCCGATTCTGCTTCCTCCCCCGCTAGATCTACCCCTTTCGCGGAACAGTATGCGACACCGGCGGGTGTACCGGCCCTCTCCGTCGAGCGTGGAGAAGATTGGGTGGAATCGGAGGGATCTAACGCATGGATTCCATCTGGGTAAGTAATGTTTCCCTTTGTGGATTGATTATAGGTAGTAATTGAGCGCGAATCGCCGGTGCTCAACTAACTACCTTGCTTTTCGAATAGGATTGATCCAGCGCTGGCTTTTCGGCTGGTGGTTAAACTGGATACTAGCATAATTCGTGGTTGTGAATGGTATCTCTATGGATTTTACTTCCCAACGGTGGTTGCAACCTCCATAACTCTCAGAGATTTGAAAGATAAAATATATTCTAAATTCCCCTGGAGCAATGGAGATTCAGCTGATTTGGAATATTTCAACATTAGCGAGCAAAGATTGCTCCCACTAACTAGCAAAGCTGATCTGGTAATGCTTTTCTCTTTGAATGCTGTAGAACATTTTGGTCGAATTTGTCTTCATGTGTAACCTAAACTTGAACACACAGGAAAGAGGGCTAAAGCATCATCTGGTGGTCAGGCATCATCAGGTGGTCGGGCATCATGTGTCTTTGCTATCTCTGCTAATAGTGTGCGCCCCCGCGCTCCTTGTTTGGTCCACATCAGTACCATCTGTTCGCACTGCGAGTGTAAGCCAAATCGCTTGTGCGGCCGATGTGGAGGAAGAAGCAGAGCTTGCCAAGGGAGCTCCTACATTAGATGATGAGGATGAGTTGATGTTTCTTGAATTGGTAGATAGATTCAGTAAACAGGCACTAAAGAATCAATACACGGAGGAATTGGCCCACGGTGCCAGATTTGATGACACTTATGACGAAGAGAACGAGGAGAACAATGATAGTCTCATTTTAACCGAGTACGATGGTGAGGACTTGCCAGTAATTGAGTGGGACGGGAACAATCCTAAGATTTCAGAAGGCACCGTATTTGAAACAATGCAGGACTGTCGTAATGCCCTTACTACATATTGCATCTGCACCAATAATGATTATGTTTTTATTAAGAGTGAGCCAGCAAGGTTCACAGTGAAGTGCCCATACAAGAGGTGTAGGTGGAGGATGCACGCATCCACTATGCTCAGGAGCAGTTTGGTTCAGGTATTACAACCAGTTGTGTATTTTAGATCATTGTGTAAAATTTGTTAATTGTACCTGGCATTTTCATTATGTTTCAGATATAAGGTAACCGGTTCGAACATTCTTGTCCACCTCAAGGGGGACAACCAAAGGACAAAACAAAACTAGCAAAAACTAGGTGGTTGGTAGATGAAATCATGGATTGGATGAGAGCGAACCCATCACTTGGTGCAACGACGCTCATAAAAATGTTTCTGAAAGGTTTAATATTATAGTACCTTACATGAGGATGTTCTATGCAAAGGAAATGGCTCTTGATAGGATCAATGGTCCTTGGAATGAAAGTTTTCAGTTGCTTTATAGCTTCAAAGCTGAAGTGGAGATGGCTAGTCCAGGTAGTGTTGTACAGATAGACAGGCATACAGCTCAGTACAAAATAAGAGGGAAGACAATGGAGAAGGAGTGCTTTAGAAGGGCTATTGTTTGTTTCAAAGCTTGTTGGCAAGGGTTTCTGGATGGTTGCATGCCTTATTTGGCCGTGGATGCAATATCTCTTCATGGCAGATTTAAAGGACAACTAGTAGCTGCTACTGCAGTTGATGCCCACAATTGGATGTTCCCTGTTGCTTTTGGAGTTTTGGAGATTGAGTTAGAGGAAAGTTGGACTTGGTTTGTGGAAATTTGTGTGACCTTATAGGTCATCCACCAGGACTTACTATCCACACGGACGCTTGCAAAGGTTTGTAGAAAGCTATAGAAGTAGTATTCCCAAGAGTGGAGCATAGGGAATGTATGTGACACTTAGTGCAGAATTTTACAAAGAAATTCAAGGGTAAAGTTTATACTGACAACCTATGGCCAGCTCATACACATGCAGCTTGAGGAAGCATCTGTATCATTTAGAAGTGTTGTATAAACAAACACCTACGATGAAGGAGTACTTGGATGCACATCATGGAATTGTGTGGTCAAGAAGCCAATGGATACATTGCAGATTGAACCAATGTGCCCTAGGACATTGCAGATTGATCAGGCAGGAGCAGCAATGTGCCCTAGAACCAATGTGCACCACCAATGATCAGGAAGGAGCAGAAAATGCAGATGAGAATGAAGTATCTGTACGAGAGGAGAATGAAGCAATGGATACATTGCAGATTGAACCAATGGATCGAGAGGATATTGAACCAGATGCAGGGGAGATTGAACCAGATGCAGGGGAGATTGAACTAGATACAGAGGAGATTGAACCAAATGCAGGGGAGATTGAACCAGATGCAGGGGAGATTGAACCAATGGATTGAGAGGAGATTGAACCAAATGAAGGGGAGATTGCACCAAATGCATGGGAGATTGAAGCAGTTTATTCATTGGAAGCAGAGTTCAAAAGTAAAGGAATTACACAGGAGGATATTGAAGAAATGATGCCAATGTGTTTTAAATCGTATGAACCAATGAATCGAAACGTGGTTGAACCAATTATACGACAGACTGAAGCACTTGATTCATTTGATGCAGAGAAAAAGAACAAAGGGAACAAACGGAAGAAGCTGATCGTGGACTCCGAGAATATTCTAGCCAGGATCACCTAGAGAAAGGTGGTGAACTCCGAGAATATTCTAGCGAAAAACACTAGGAGCAAGAAAAAATGAATTTGAATTATTAATCTGAATTTGTATGATGAATTTGAACTATTGTCAATGTTTGTATTGAATTTGAACTATTGTCAATGTTTGTGACGCTTCCAAGTTTGTATGTAGGATAACTCCATGATGTATGTGTTATTGCAAGTTTCTATTTTCATGCACCTAGTTGCTTAGCACTACTCAGTTTTGCCCTCGACATGTGGTCAACAGATGGGGTTTAGCTAGTTCATGGATTAAACCATAGCAAACGTTGACCAATTGATCCAAAATTTGGCAAACTTGTGTATCCTGGATTGATTTACCATATGAAATTGGAAATTTTGGATTTACTTGTAATCAGCCACATTTTTCTTTTTCTAAGTGATTAAATTCAAATAAATGGTTTTAGGGTTAGTTTAATTCAAAAAAGAAGTAAAAACATAGCGCAACCTTCGCATGGAGTCTTGTTATGTTAACTAAAACCTAGCATGAATAGTAAAGGAAAAGAAAATAAAGAAAAATAGACTTCTCCCCTAAACCACTTATTGGAATGAGCTACTAGCTATGAAGATGCATGGCTTTCTACTCAGTCAACCTCCAAGATAACCCATCCCAAAACATACTTTGTCTAAATGAGGCCAAATTTGGCACACTTGTGTATCTTTGAGTTGTAAACAATATAATATCGGCCAAGATGGATTATTTTGTTCAAATAACACATTTTCCATTTGTTATGCCAAAAGCTTGAATTTCCCTTAGTCATTTTTTTATCTGAGCGCCCTTGTTTTCCTTAGCTCTACTCAGTTTTCCCCTCGGGCTAAAATTTTCCTCAGTTTTCCCCTCCCGCTAAAGTTTTCCTTACTTTCCCCTCCCGCTAAAGTTTTCCTCAATTTTCCCCTCTCTCGTGTCTAAGTTTGGCTAGCGCTCTGATTGGTCGAGATGTATGTCACACGGATCTTGGCCAGCCACCATTGGATACATCACGATCTGACGGGCTGGAGGTCTCTCTCTCTCTCCCGATGGGCGCACCTAACCTTGTACAGTGAGGAGAGCCTGATAGGCTGGATGTCTCTCCCTCCATTTCCCTGTCGCACATATACGAGCCGCATCAACTAGCGCTGAGTTTTGGCTGCGCTCTGATTGGTCGAGATGTATGTCACACGGATCTTGGACAACCACCGTTGGATACATGATCCGCGGGCTGGAGGTCTCTCCCTCCCTTTCCCTGTCACATGTATACCAGTCCCATCTTCCTCCCCTCCTACCGACGTACAGCGGCACAGACCTACGCGTGGGGGCCGGAATGGCTTGCGGCGGTGCGGATCTAAGCGTGGCTGCTAGAACGGTGTGCGGCGGTGAGGATCTAACCATCTGAAATTTGTGTCTCTGTCTGTCTCACTTCCGTTCACATCCTTAGATCCGTTGCTGATGAAAGACACCGATGGAAGCCATCATCCGCAACATCAGTGTGATGGCGGTGGTGCCGACAGTGGCCATCAATGAAAGACATCGATGTAAGACATCATCCACAACATCTATGGCAGTGGTGCCGATAGTGGTCATTGATGCGACGACAATTGAAGACATCACCCACAACATCTACGGCTGTGGTGCCGACAGTGGTCATCGATGCGAAGACGATTGAAGCCATCATCCGCAACATCACTGGGACGGCGTAGATCCTGCCCTCGTGAACCGAAGCTATGGGAGGCAGGCCGCAGCCGTGGCTGGCATGTCAAGGTGCACTTCCATGGTGAAGGCCGGATGGGAGAACTTTGCACGTACTTCTTGGAGTACACATACGGCAGGGAGGGAGGCTAGCTCACCGTCCACTTAAAATTGGGACAAATTTAAGCCCAATTTGAACCAAAATTCCATGACTTAAAATATATGTATGATTTGAATAAATTTGACATGTATTTGAGCCGTGAGACCGGTGGATATGCTCTAAAGCTTATTCATAAGTAGTAGTACTTGCTTTGACAATCTCCGGTGGGCTTGTATAAATTTGATCTAAATATGTATGATTTGAATCAAAATTGATATGTATTTGAGCAGTGAGGACGGTGGATATACTCTAAAGTTGATTCATAAGTAGTACTCCCTCTAACCCAAATTAGTTGATTTAGATTGTATCTTGAGGAATTTGAGTCAACTAACTTGGATTGACAATCTCAGCCAGTAATTTGGAACGGAGAATGGATGCTGCTGCCAACGCTGCAACTCTACATGGCAGCCATGATGGCAGCGACAGAACAGTCAAAACTGATACGCCCCCAACTTGACCCTCTAGGCATTTGGCATGCCAACTATGGGCAGCTAGATCCAATGGCAAGCAACTCGATCCCCGCAAATGCATTCTCTCGAAAACTTTGGGACCGCTAGATCCAATGGCAAGCAACTCAGGTACCGCAATGCATTCTCGCGACCACTTTGGGACCGCTAGATCCAATGGCAAGCAACTCAGGCACCACAAAGCATTCTCGCGACAACCTTTGGACCGCAAAGTGACTAAATTAGCAGGAACTCACAACCATCTATTGAATAACAATTCTACTCTCTAAATTAGCTATCTATTCAACTAATCATTACGCATGCCAACCTTCACCACAAACGCATACTGTAACTGCTAGGACGCGGATGACAACTACTAAAACTTCCCACATGAATCTACAATCCCCCCTCTTCACTTGAAGTTCATATTTTTGATTTTCTACGACTTGATCAGATACGGCAAGATCAACCTCAGGTGTTAACTTCTCTGTGTGAATAAGCTCTGAATTCTTCCTCGATAGTACACTTCAGCTCGAATATCAACAGGTTTTTACAGGCCAATTCATCACCTAACTTGGAAACCATCTCCTCCAAATCCATCATATGGATATACCACTGAGTTGATTCATCTTGGTATGCAATGTAACATGGATCACTGACCTACATAACACATTGTAGCAATCCCAAAACAAACTAAATTGGAATCAGTCCGATAGGCCATGCCAGCACTTCAAATTCAACAGTAGTACAAAGAGAAGGAGCTACATGCACTTCCGACGTGGTAGGAGAAGGATAATGTGTCCACGACATGATCGATTCCCCGCCCTCGCAGGTGTACCCGCTATGACCAGACATTGAGGACTAATTTGCACCTACAATATCGAGGAAATTATGGGAACCGAATCGTTTAGGGTGGGTGGAGCAGGAGCGGAGGTCTTAGCAAGCACTACTAACAATTGCAGCGACTGTTCGTCGAGCTATGGCGGCGGAACCAAATCCCAGTCGTCGTGGGCGGCGGACCTGCCTGTGATCGGTACTGCCTCAACGTACAATGCATATAGACGAAACAGGTGCCAGCGCCGTGGTTGAGGTGCAGCGCGACAGTCCGTCCGATACCGCCTTAGGACAGATGTGGCGACGCGCCGACACGATGACGATGGCTGCTCTGTCCGCCGGTGGGATAGGAGCTGCTCGGGGCTAGGGGCTAGGAGCGGATGAGAGAGAGAGAGCCGACGTGTCATACACGACCCTACCTGTCAATTATTTCATATTTGCCAATTTTGCATATCTGCCAAACTTTTTCTTTGAAATTTGCATATTTCCCACATGGTCACCACATGCCAGTGACACACAAAATGGCAAATATGCAAGTTGCAAAGTAAAACGTGGCAAATATGCAAATCCCCCTTCCAGCCCCACATGACGGCCCCACCGGTCATTGGCTACGAAGGCCCCATAGAACGGCTCCACATAGCGGCCCCATCGTTCATTGGCTTCGACGGCCCCATAGAACAGCCCCATTTGTCATTGCCTGCACCGGCCACACAATCAGGAAAAACAGGGCCCACAAGTCAGCGAGAGACGGATGGATGGACCACCGTGTATCCTGGCCCCACCTATCAGCATGTAACGGTCGAGGCGACATAACGTAATGCTCAACGTAGGACCCGCCCAACGCTGTCCCACCTGTCAGCATGTAACGGTCAAGCCTTTGACCTGACGATATCCCCCGTCTGAGCGCATGTGAGGGTTTCAGAATGGAGAAAAGGGGAAAAGTGAGAAAAAACTAAGTGGCTCAGGAAAATTGAGTACAAGTAACGAACCAAGGGCACGAAAATAGAAATCCCATTTATCAATCAGATGTGTGTGTTTGTTCTTGGGTCAATCAGTGTGGAGATTTGTCTGCTGGAGTAGGTGATACATTTGACACTCTCCCGGTGATGTAGTTCAGAGTATCGTTGTTGACAAAGATGTTCACAATCAGAAGACATATATCATGCCTAGTCATTTGTAGATTTCCCTTTAGTGCTTGATGCTGAGATTATCATGTAAGGTTTTTGGTTCAAGTGTTATTGTATTGCTAAAGAAGCTCTGTACATTGTCTTTTCGATGTTCTTTTCAGGTAAAGGTTATGTTAGTTGATTGTTTGAACTGATGGTGGGATTCTTCATCAACAGGGAGTAGCGGCAGGTCCATGGTGTCGATGGGCTTCATCAGGTAGTAGGGCTCTCCATGGAGCAGCTCCACACCAAGCCTAGCGACCTCCATGGGAAGCTTGGCCCCCCTTCTTTGAGGCTTTGAAATGCTCTTCCATACTGCCTCTTCAAGGTATGTACCTTGTCCTTGAGAAGCAACATGTAAACTCTTTAGTGTCCATTGGTGGGGTTAGCAGAAAGAATAACACAAGAACATACAAATTTTTCTTTACAAGCATATTATTATAATCTACCTCTATGTTGTGCTACATTTGGGTTTAGCAAGTTCTGCTTCTTCCATGGATGGGTTACCGGCAGCACAACAAGCTCCCACATGGGTACCTCGTGTTGGTCCTTATATGCAACAAGATAAGTTATTTGTCTATTTTTGGCTCATGGTTATGAGTGGTCCTTTTTAGAGGACGGTTTATGGTCAACGAGAAATGGAATAAAAAATTGCTAAATTGGCCTATTTCTTGTGCATACCAGTTGAAGTATTTTGAGTACCCATTTTGTAAACTGAATTAAATGAAGAATAATTGAATCGGAAGAACAAAAGCCTCTTGAAATTGGATTTGTTATTGCAAGGGTATTTTCAAGTATTTATCTAGAGGAAGGTACAAATTAGGATAAGAGAAAATTGTTTTAATTCATTTTGTCCGAGGGAGATATATCCCATACTTTCCTCCAGATTCATTTGAAAGGTCTTTTTTATTCTATCTCATTATTCCACTATGTCTAGATCTATGTAAGAACCCAATGCTATGAAATTACACTAATATACAAAAAAAATGAATAAATACCGGTATCAAACCTTTCTATACTTGCTACAGAGAAAAGGACAACATATTAGGTTACTCCATCTTTTTCAGTAACACATCTGGTCCAATCTGATCATGCCTGCAGCCTTTTCTTAAGCATCATTGTTAAGAGAGAATATTCTGATGACGAGTTTAAAGAGGAATACTTAATTTCTTTTGTGTAGGATTTTGCTAGGTATACCTCCATAGTGGAAATAGTTTCAGTTTTCCATATATTCAGAACAAAAGGTTGCTAATAATTGTGTGACTCAAGTTGAAAAAATATACAACTTAAGAATACTTCTTAGGAAAAGTATTATGATTTTTGGTTATGCATTTTTTTTATGAATTTTTCCATTGTAGATAAAAGGAGGGGATACAATTCCATGCCCTAGTCACAACTTTGGGTGTGTATCAATTATAGTTAGATTAGCACATAGAATTTAAGGAGAATGGAATGCTTTGGTGATAGGATTAACATAATGTGCTTAAGTATGTTGTTTAATTTTATATTTGGTACTTTGACTAATAGATTGAATGGCCAATTTATGACAATGTGACTATGACTGTCTCATATTCTTCTCATGTACTATGTGAAGAGAGAAAAATATATTATATTATTTAGTTATTTGTTGTGCTTCCTTTTTGAATGTACGTGTAAATGAACTATGACCATTCAGGACACATTGGAAAAACAATCTTTAACTGTGAGAAACTTGTGTTGTGTTTTGATGTGATGAACTAATAATGCGATAAAAATTACCATCTGAATTCCTTATATCCTCAAAATGGCATGTTTTTAACACAGATACACAACATTCTTTCATTGTTGTGCAACATTTCATTTTCCCGTTAGTCGATAGGGTGATATGAACTGAAGAAGAATATCGTAATTGACTGCAAATGAACCTTTTTGGGTCAAAAACTAAATAAAATCATGTCAAGGAAATTGCTAAAACATTTGTTGTCTAACTCAATGAACTATATCTTGTTTTATTAAAATTCTTCTTACCTATTTGTTTCATGCAAGTCCTAGGATGAGTTGGTGCATGTATGATTCTATCCAACATGTGTAATATGTTTTGTGCACGTAGGAGGTGCTATCTTCTATTGAAATCCTTGGTTCTTTACAACGTTATTATTCTTAGATTTTATTTATGTATTGTTTGGGAGCACTTATTCCTTGAGTTCTTATAGATTTTTTTGTTAGATCATGGCTAACAAAGGGCGTGTCATGAATAACAGATTATTGCGATAATAGCCTGGATAACACTTTTAACTTGTGGGTGGAATTAACAAACAATAAGGAGTATTACAATCGGTTAGCCACACAACCAAAAGCACGTTCAATCCCACTAAGCCTTTCACACAATGTCATAACAGGGTGTAGGCGGCAATAGATTTGCCAGAATTCGTCTGATGCAATAGATTTGTGTGTTTCTGTTAGGAGACACTACTTAGATTACAGAATCATCTCTTTTGGGAGAGTTAGTTCTTTGAAACACCTGAAGCTATACATGTTCTTAATCCACTTACAATATGCTTATGCTCTTACCTCTTTTTCATGCTAATTATGTGTAGACTGAAACAAATGCATATATGTTATCCATGAAGTACTACCTACTTTTTTCTCCCTATCTATAATTCCTATATCTTTTTTTTGGCAAGAATCATATATGATCGCTCATGTATAAAAACAAGAATTGCAACCGGTTAGATCAAAGATATTATTGTAGAAAAGTTTTGCTACAAAAAGAAGGTACCCATTGCTGCCCTTTTTCCAATGCCTACGTGTGATTGTTTGTCCTTGGAGTTCCAAATTACATGCCATGTAACACACACACACTTTTACAATTTTCATATATCCCATGATATTCGTTTCTTACATCACTATCAGGTCTTCAGTTCATCTACATATTTGTTTGAGAAAAAACTTCTCTTAGTCTTAGGGCACTAAAATTATCTCTTTCTTGCTTCTGGATTTATTCCAGTTTTGCTTTATCATGCTCGAGCTGATCTGTTTTTTGCACTCTGTGATTTGGGATATGCTTCTATTAATATGGATGAATTGCATATGATTCCGCTACTCATTTATGTGCTATTGACTAAATTAGGCCACTCCTTTTGTTCTGGTAATTTCTATACCATCAACTGTAGCACACATTAATTACCATAGTTTTTTTGAATGTTACCAGTGTTTCTGTCTAGGTCAGCTGACTTAAGTATCTATCATGTAGAAACACTAGAGAGAAAAACTTTGAAGTTTGCTTATTTCTCATTTTCATCCTTATAATATTGTTATTCTTAGAATTTGTTTGCTCAAATTTATTACATACATTCTTCTTTCCTAGCACATGTGCATAGGTGTCATGCTGCTTTGGTTGTCTTTACCATGGATGAAGTTCACGTTCCTAAGAAAAAGGATATCACAAGTATGTTTCTTTTTCATCAATCCAATAACCCTCATACTTAGCAAGGGGCACCTCTACGTGACCCATGATTATGGCACTATGAGAACACGAGAATACCTCCTTTAGTTATTTTTGTGTTGTATTGTACAGTTTGATGATTCCATCATAGGCTGTCTTCCTTATTCCATCTAAGGGTGCCTTTGATCATTTTGGAGCCATCATTTTATGACACCAAAGCATGGTATTCCTCGGGTTTTCTACCCCCCCTCTCGGACAAAAGAAATATGGGTATGTATGTTTGGTTAAGTGGATATTTCTCTTACCCTAAGTTGTATCCCTATAGTCATCCCCACTTGATATAGGACCCGTGATCCAGTTTGGATTATTATAAATGAAGTTATGCTGGTATGCAGGGATAAATTGTTGCATGACTTACTAGTTAATATGTTCCTTTGCATCTATAGATGCCTCATAAGAGGTTTTATAGGGGTGAATTTTTTACCCATGCTCCAACTTCCTTTTTCTAACATTACTTCCTTTATTTGTTATCCTCTGTTCCCATCATTTAGGCCTTCTATTATTTTATCGTACAATATTTAGCTATGTTATTGGAGATACAAGTAGTCTATACTAAGAGTTTGTAGAGCCTATGGATCCTGATGTGAGTACTTATAATCTGAAACGTTCTTATGCATTTTGCATTCTAATGTTTGGGTTTTGGTTGTTCATTTGGACTGGCTCATATTCACTGACTGCATGCTCACTAAATTTCAGTGTGGTTCTCACACATGGAGGGCCCACATTTCAGTGATCCCAGCACCATTTGGTCATAAGATGGAGACTGAAGGTCCTTTCTCGGTAAGAGACGAAAAGCTATTATACTACAAATGGTTCTATGTTCATTCTTCTTACATTTATGTCGCTCTTTGAATTCTGGATAGTGATCTTTAGAAGTGTTTTAGGCGTTTCTGTTTATTGAAGGATAGCTCGTGAAGTTTGCAAGTGTCATCATGGCTTTGAAAAGGAAAGGGACTACTAGAGCATATTGAAATTTGTTCTCTAAAAATGTTTAGTTATTTGGCCAGACATGTATGAGGACCCAACAATCTGCCGACAAAGTATAATGTATAAAGTTGTCAACACCCGGATTTTGAATCCCAGATGCCTGTTATGCCATACATCGCAATCCCAGGATTACCATTTTTGCGAGACATAACAGATTGGTTATCGCAGTACATCATCCATTACAAACCATAATAAGGTCTTACAAATAAAGGATCTCGTGATCCAATCTTAATACAATCAAAGCAACAGAAATTAAACGTAGTAGGGGCTCCATCTTCAGGGTCACAGGCAATGCTGACGATAGGAGATGATCCTAGGTGTCGTAGACCTCCTATTGTCCATCATCCTGGTAGTCCTCCTCATAGTCTGGCCATGGGAATAGCCTGGGACAAAGCCATGAGTACTCTTTAAGTACTCGCAAACTATCACTAACAAGTAAGTTAGTTCTACTAGGAATCTTAAGCTCTAGGTTTATTTGCAAAAAGCCAGATTTATCTAAAGCTGAGTTTAGAAGTAAAGAAAACTAAGTTAATATTCTAAATCACTTAAGTGGGAACCTAGTTTTCATATCCACAACCCTGTTGTGTTCAAGTAAAAACCATAGTTCACTTCACAAGTCATTTTGAAAACATCTGACGACAGAACAGTATGGCCACTCCAACTGTCCATAACCGTGGACGCGGCTATTCGAATAGTTTGACACTCTGCAAAGGTGGTAAACTTTCACCACAAAATTTGATATATCCGTCAGGGATACCTGAATCATCATACTTAGTATGCGGATAATCAATCATAACCTTTCAATTACACACTCTAGTATAGGCACCTCCCCTATGAGCTTGGCCTCCCAGCCATGGCCATCTGCCATCCTAGGCACTACATAGGTGGATATTCACACTCACGAGGTAGCCTCAACTCAACCTATTTCTGTGAGGAAACCCATACTAAGGCATATAAGTTTCCAGCTAAGCCCTACCCAATTCGGGTATTGTGGTTGTACAGTAAAATTGGAATGGTATCGCATCCGAACCCAACCATCAGTTTTTATAAAGGGCTAAGGCTCATGCCTCAACATTTTCATCATCAAATCCTTTGGTGTTTCACAACACATGTCAAAACATCTCAATAGAATGAATCATCATTCAAAGGTTTTCATAATCATTTTCACCAAGTATTCCCATCTAAAGTGATCAACTTTTATGCTTAGCACTAGCCACTAAAGTTAAGAGTATTCACTAATGAGGGGTGCTAATCAAGAGTAACTATCCAACTCTAATCTCATGCCTTGGAATGACATCCAAGTATAACTAGTTAGACCTAGTTTTATACTCTTTATGGTATCTATACTATTCTTCCAAAACTCACAAAGCACTAACTAAAAGTAAAGAACTTTGGTAAAGTAAAAGAATAAAGCTTGTAAGTAAAACTTGGGATTGTCATAATCAAAGTTATATAACCAAGCATGCCTAATGCATTTTGCTTAAGTTATCAAGTGGGCAAGTGTTAACTTGCATAGTTAACTTGTAGTGCTAGGCTTGCAATTAGTGATGGCTTGCCTTGAGCAGTGAAGTGGTTGAAGTTTTCTTCTTCTTCTTGGCAGTACTCCTCCTCCTCGTATCCCGGGTCGGTGCTATCGTCTATAAATAATCATAGGGTACACTATCACCAAACAATACTTAACTATTTCTATTTAGCACACTAAGGCTCACACTTTATGATCTAGCATCATCACATGAAATAAAGACTTAAACTTATTCATTTTATTTTAGAAAAGTAATTTCTACTCATTGAAAATACTTAAGATTTAACATTCTCCAATTAAAATATAGGATCATGTTGACACATGTCATCACCACATATTCTAATACTTAAGAATGTGATTTAAAGTGTTGGTCATATTTTATTAATTTTAAGATTATCATTTAATAGATTTAAAGTGACTAGAAATGCCTATATAGCATTCTTTTGGTACTAGTCCAATGTCACTGCATGTAAACCTAAATATTTTTACATATTCAGATAGATCTCATCAAATGTGATTTTTGAGAGTTGGAATCAACTCAAAAGCATTTATGGTTGATTTTTGAAAAATGTTTGAAATGAAAAGGTCTCTGTCTTGTTATTTTTACTATAGATGATCTCTAACTCCAAATGATTTGAATCCAATGGGCTTAGATATACAATTTAAATAGCTTTCTAACAAAATTGGAATCATGCAATTTGGTTCAGTGAATCTCTCTGAATTGATTTTTAAATTTATGGACAAAAACTAGTTTTAACTACATTAGAAAATATTTATTTGAATTCATAGGCCCGGGCGGGAAAGAAACTGGTCGGCCCAATCTGCACAGCACAGCGCAGCAGGCTACTGATAGCACGGACCCATTAGTCAGCGACTCAGTCTAAGCGAAATGGTATCGTGCAATCTAGGCACTATGATTAGATTCTAGTCTAACAGCTGAGGTTCATCATCGACGACGAACAGCTCCGGCGAGGTTCTAACCCTAACGTGGCGGTAGGGGTCATGTGAGGCTCACCAGGGCTCCAGCTAGGGTTGGCGATGGGGGCGAACGACATTGTCTATGATGGCGGTTCGAATGGTGGTCGTGGCAGCTCCTGGGGCGGCTCCAATCGACGGCGGCCTTCCTTCACTGTAGCGGCGGGCTCCAGCTAAATTCCGGCGAAGCAGCATTCGCCTTGCTCTGGGAAAGGTGGGGGAGTGTCTGTGAGGAGTGGGGAGTGAGGTGGTGTGAAGAATTGAGGCGGAAAGGGCCTCTATTTATACACCGACAAGAGGACTGAGCGGGATGGGCTGGCGTCTCCGGCGACGACGGTACAACGGGCTATCGGCGTGGCTGCGGGTAGGGGATGGTGTGTTGTTCCCTGGCGGTCATCGCAGGCGTAATGGCGCGGCATGGGGTGGTGTGGAACGGTCGGGCGCGTGTAATGCTCTGCGCGGGACCGACGGTGTTCGAGACGGAGCACGGGTGCTACGGGTCGCACGGCGGCAAACGGCGGTGTCTAGGAGCTAGCTAGGGTTAAGGAGAGTCTGTGCACATGAGGTGAGGGCTAGGCGCGGTGCGTGCGAGCTAGTCGGCTGTGGCGCTCTGGCGTGCTCTCGGCACAGCGCAAAGACACTGGGCGCGACGATGCTGGGGTGGTCCAGGGCCTGGTTGTGGTCGTGGGCTAGACAGGGGGTGGCGGTGGACGGCCGCCTGTCTAGTGATCGTCGTGGGAGAGGGCGGCGTGGCCTGGGGTCGAGCTGTCTGTGGTTGACCTGGCGCGGCGGCTTCGGGCGGCGGCACACTGGTGCAAAATGGCCAAGGGGGAGCGTGTTTGGTGCGGCTAGAGGTTGGGGGAGATAGGGGATTGTAATTAGGGCATTTGGTCGAGTGATCAATGCTCCCAATAGTGAAGTTAGGCAGGTTTAACATGTGTCTGCAAGATGTTTGATGAAATGGCCAAAAGAAATTTAATTTGAAAATTTTGAATCAATTTTGGTGAGTGATCTCAACTTATGCTTGGTAGTCTCTAGTTGCTTGGGAAGGTCAAGGTGAATTGATTTAGCTTGTTTTTGCAAAATGATGATCTTACCATATGAACTAGATTCAAATTTGAACTGTCCTTTAAATTGATTTGAAAATAGTTTCTGTGATTTTGTAAAGTGGGCTTGGGTTTACTTTTACTTGGTCTAGCAAGGGGTGAAAAGAAGTGGAATTGTTTCTATTAGACTTTCTTTTCTAGGAACACTCCAAGTGGCCTAGTGGTTAACTTTGGTCAAAATGACCATTAGCTTATTTAATTCATATTTGATTTCTTTTTCTTTTGATTTGTTTGTAATTGGCCTAGATGATGTAGTATTCATCTTTAAACCATTTCTCATCATTTGTAGCAATCAAACATGGCAAATTCAATCAATCATACACTAATGCAAAACACACATGCATGCATATATACATTATTA
This sequence comes from Avena sativa, assembly GCA_916181665.1. Lineage (NCBI taxonomy): Eukaryota > Viridiplantae > Streptophyta > Magnoliopsida > Poales > Poaceae > Avena > Avena sativa. The sequence continues at coordinate 192,718,316 of OV702287.1, forward strand.
ATAAAAGTTTTTGTTAACCCTAAATTTGGGTGATTAGAACTTGATAATCTTGATTAGCATTTTTTTGGGGTGTTACAAACCTTCCCTTCTTAAACAAAATCTTGTCCCAAGATTTAAGAAAAACTAGGAACTAAAGAGATCTGGAAACTCAGTCCTAATGTAATCCTCTCGCTCCCAAGTAGCTTCTTCTTCAGTATGGTTGCTCCACTGGATCTTGAGAAACTTGATACTCCGGGTCCTGGTGGTTATGAAGGCTTCTTCCAAAATTTGAATGGGTACTTCACGATACGTCAGATCCTTGTTGATATCTATGGCTCGGTGATCGATATTCTTGAAAACTTCGGTCTTCTCGGGAACTTCTAAGCATTTGCGAAGTAACAAGACATGGAACACATTATGGATGGATGACATCTCCTCTGGCAGTTCCAGTTGATATGACACTTCTCCTCGGTGATTCAAAATCTTAAAGGGTCCAATATATCTGGGGGCTAACTTCCCTTTCAGTTGAAAACGTTACATTCCCTTCAGGGGTGATACTTTGAGATACACAAAATCTCCGACATTGAAAGTCAGGTCTCTACGTCTCTTGTCAGCATAACTCTTTTGTCTGGATTGGAAGGTCTTGAGGTGTTCGCGGACTTTGTAAACCTTCTCTTCATCTTCTCATAGGATGTCGGTTCCGAAAATCTGACTCTCTCCTACTTGCGACCAATTCAAGGGGGTACGACATTTCCTTCCATACAGAATTTCGAATGGGGCCATTTGCAAACTGGCTTGATAACTGTTGTTGCATGAGAATTCTGCGAAAGGCAGACAATCTTCCCATTTTGATCCATATTCTAGCACACAAGATCCCAACATATCTTCTAAGATTTGGTTGACTCTTTCAGTTTGTCCATCGGTCTGCGGGTGATAAGCTGTGTTGAAATTCAGCTTGGTTCCTAATCCTTCTTGGACTTTCTGCCAAAATCTTGAGGTAAACTGGGTTCCTCGATCCGATACTATGGTCTTAGGGGTTCCATGCAAACTGACTATTCTAGCAATATACAACTCTGCTAGCTTTGAACTCTGGTAGGTAGTCTTGAGAGGTATAAAATGGGCTACCTTGGACATTCTATCAACTATGACCCAAATAGAGTCATTTCCCCTACTAGAAGTAGGCAAACCGGTGATAAAGTCCATTCCGACAGAATCCCATTTCCATTCTAGAATCTATAATGGTTGCAAAAGTCCTACGGGTCTTTGATGTTCCGCTTTGACTCTCTGACATATATCACACTTGGCTATGTAGCTTCCAATTTCTCTCTTCATCTTGTGCCACCAAAATTGCTCCTTCAAATCCTGATACATCTTTGTTCCTCCGGGTGGATAGAATAAAGAGTATCATGAGCTTCCTGCATGATAACATGCTTCAGCTCGGAATCTGCTGGCACACAGATACGTCCTTTGTACCACAAAACTCCTTCATCCTCGGTGAATCCGGGTACCTTTCCTGTACCGATACGACACTTGATTCCGTCGATACTTACATTTCCTTTCTGCGCTTCCTTGAACTGACTGATCAAAGTGGGTTGAAGTTCTATGCTAGCTAAAAATCCTTTGCTAACTAGCTCTGTTCTAAACTGCTCCAACTCTTCATGCAAACTTGGCTAGGCTTCTTTAATCATGGTGTTTAATGTACACGGTAATCTGCTAAGAGCATCCGCTACCACATTGGCTTTGCCGGGGTGATAGTGAATGTCAAGGTCATAATCCTTGATTAACTCTATCCATCTCTTTTGCCTCATATTCAGCTCCTTCTGGGTGAAAATATACTTCAGACTCTTGTGATCCGAATAAATCTCACAGCGGTTACCCATCACATAATGACGCCATGTCTTCAAGGCTAAAACTACAGCTGCTAGTTCAAGGTCATGGGTAGGGTAGTTTTGCTCATGCTGCTTCAGTTGTCGGGACAGATATGCTATGACTTTGCCTTCCCACATCAACACACATCCGAGACCAATCTTGGATGCATCACAATACAGATCAAAAGGCTTCTTGATATCGGGCATAATCAAAATTGGGGCTGAAATCAATCTCTTCTTGAGCTCTTGAAAACTTGCTTCACATTTGTCTGTCCATTCAAACTTCTGATCTTTCTTCAACAACTGGGTCATTGCTGACTCGTGTACTAATGAGCTCGTTGGGGAACCCCAAGAGGAAGGTATGATGAGCACATTAGTAAGTTTCCCCCAGTTATGAAACCAAGGTTATCAATCCAGTAGGAGCAAGGAAACACCCCAAAGGTGTTGCTAGCTGAACTTTGGCAGGGCGCACTACCAGTGCCAACAGCAACATGGAGACCTGCACAACATAACCACAGAACTCTGTCCTCAACTTGCGATGAGGTTGTCAATCTCACCGGTTTTGCTAAAAAAGGATTAAACGTATCGAATGGAAGAAAGTAATAGTTTGCAGAAAGTAAACACAAAGCACTAAACAGTTGATTGTAGATTGATGATAAAAGAAAGGACCGGGGTCCATAGTTTACTAGTGGTGGCTCTCCTTAAGATAGATGACATGTTGGGTGAACAAATTACAGCGGGGCAATTGACAAACATCGAGAAAGCAATATGCATATACTACTCATCTTCACTCCTTTGAGATTCGATTGGGCATTACAACATTATACATAGACCGCCATCTGATATGTCCATTTTGCATCACTATTCTATGTCTTAATTCACTATTATTCATTGATATATTTCGTATTGAGAGGTGATACTTATGTTATTTCATCTCTTTTTGCATGGTTGATGACTTTTGGAGCATCGACCGCTGCAGTCAGGATTCTGATGGAAAAGGTGTTGTTTGGAGGCAAAATTTGTGAAGATCAGAAAATCCGGGAAAATATACGGAAAATCCTATTTTTCCAGAAGACTCAGGGTGCCAGAAGATGGAGTGGAGGTGGGCCACAGGGGGCCCACACCACCCCATGGCGCGGGCAGGCCTAGGCCACGCCTAGGAGTGGTGTGGCCGCCCTGGCCCACTCCAGCCTCTCCCCTCTAGCGTATATCATCCCCACGAAACCCTAAGACTCGGGGAGTGACCACAGAAAGATTCCGCCGCCTCTGCGGGGCGGAAAACACCGAGAGAGAAAGATCTCTCCGACAGACAGATTTCTGCAGGGGGAATTCCTTCCCGGAGAGGGGAGATCGTCGCCATCAACACCACCATCAAGCTGGACTTCATCGGGATCATCATCACCATCATCACCACCATCATCACCATCAGCACCCTCATCACCATCTCCATATTGCTGTAACAATTGCGTTGAATCTTGCATAGTTCATAGGGGAAACTTTCCCGGTGTTGATTACTCTTTGTAGTTGATGCTATTGAGTGAACCATTGAATTATTTTTTATGTTCAGATTGTTATACATCATTATTCCATCTCTGATCATGATCCATATGATGTCTTGTGAGTAGTTCGTTTTGTTCTTGAGGACATGGGAGAAGTCTTGTTGTTAGTAGTGGAGTTGTGTTGAGAAAGATTCAATAGATTGTTATTTAAGTTGTGGTGTACTTCTTCTAGTGGTGTCATGTGAACATCGACTACATGACACTTCACCTATATGGGCCTAGGGGAATGCATTGTGTATTTGGCTACTAATCATAGGGGTTGCCGGAGTGACAGAAACCTGAACCCCTGTTAGGAAACCATTGCACAAGGGACGTAAGGGTCTTAGAGTTTAAAGCCGTGGTTAGGTTTCTACCTTAATTACTTTCTTGTACTTACGGATGTTTGCAAGGGGTATAATCACAAGTATGTATTAGTCTTGGATGGGGCGGTACATTAGCACAGATTCACCCACACAACACTTAACAAGCTAGAGAAGATTAATCAGCTATATGAAGCGAAAGCACTTGACAGTCTTCCCATGTGTCCTCGAGAACGTTTGGTCATCTTAAGTAATACAATCGGCTTGTCCTTTGCTGCATAAAGGATTGGTCCACTTGCTGCATTTATTCCTACTGTCTTTTATTTACTCGTACTTTGTTTACTTGCTTTATCGAAAACCCCTAAAAATCCGTTTGCTAAGTATTTGTAGAGAATTCCTGATCCATACCACTAGCCAACACCTTCTGCTCCTCGTTGGGTTTGACACTACTTATCAAAAATACTGCGATACACCCCCTATACTTGTGGGTCATCAAGACTATTTTCTGGCACCGTTGCCGGGGAGTGAAGCGCTATTGGAGAGTGGAACTGGTAAAGGAAACTTCTACTGTGAGTATTGTTTACTTCTGCTAGTTGCTTTATTTTTGTTATGGATAATTCGCTGAGTTTCTTATTTGGTAATGCTACTACCACTGCTAAGGTAGTAGATAAGCCACCACCTGCTGAGAAAGATGTTTTCAAAATACCTACAAGAATTATTGATCGTGTTATGGATAACTACTATGTTGGGGATGGAACTGTCCATCCCGGTGATCATTTACTCTTTATACACGAATTATGCAGGTTGTTCAAGTGTGCAGGTATTACTATAGATTAATTTAAGAAGAATTTATTCTCATTATCACTGAAACGAAGAGCTGAGGAATGGTATAAGCTGCTGAAGAATGGTCAAGCTCTGGAATGGAGGAAATAATGCCTCTCTTTTATTCAAAGTTTTATCCTCTTAGTGAGATTCATAAAGATCGGAATCAAATATACAACTTTTGGCCTCTTGATGGAGAGAGTACAACTCAAGCTTGGGGGAGATTGAAGTTACTAATGCTCAAATGTCCCATTCATGAGCTCCCCAACAATATTATTATCAATAACTTTTATGCAAGGCTCCCTCTACATGACAAATATTTATTGGATGCTTCTTGTGCTGGATCATTCACTCGTATGGAAGAAGAAGCTAAATGGGACCTTCTAGACCGTATTCAATACAATACTAAAGCTTGGGAGAATGACAAAGGTAGAAAGTCAGGTATAAATTATGATTATGAATGCATTGAATCTTTAATGGGAACTGATGACTTTCAAAATATTAGTAATATTTATGGTCTTGATTTGCCAGTTATTACAAATTGCTTTAGAGCTTTTGCTTCCTATATCGAAATTCCAAAAAGGGGATGGAACAAGTACCATGCACCTTACAAAGATATTGTTGACTGTGCTCCTATTGGAAGTGTTGAGTATTGCATTATTGACCCCATCTTACCCGAACCTTATATCGAGAAGATTCCCTTCCCCGAAAAGGTAAAGGGCCATCCTATGATAACTCATGTAATCACCAAAAGTGAAAAAAGAACTATAAAACCTGATGAACAAATAAACATTGAACCTGTGGTAGCAATTTTAAAAGACCTTGTCACTAAAAGCGTAGAAGATGGGCACATAGTCTTTTGTGAGGATGCTTCTACTATTGTTTCACATCCCAATAGATCTAAAAAGGCTAGTGTTCCTGTGCTTTCTGTTAGAATTGGTGATCATTGCTATTATGGTTTATGTGATATTGGTGCAAGTTCCAGTGCTATTCCTTATGAGCTTTACAGAGAAATTATGCATGAAATCAGTCCTTGCGAGTTGGAGGAGATTGATGTGGTTATTCACCTTGCTAATAGAGAGACCATCTGTCCAATTGGTATTGTACGAGAGGTGGAAGTTCTTTGTGGTAAGATTAAGTACCCTGCTGATTTTCTAGTACTTGGTTCAGCTGCTAGTAAAACCTACCCTATCATTTTTGGTAGACTTTTCTTGAATACATGTGGAGCTATTATTGATTGCAAGAGGGAGAAAATCTTGACTAAGTTTGATGGGGAATCTTATGAGTTTAATTTTTCAAAATTTACTAAAGAACCTTGCAAAGAGGAAACCCATAATGAGGATTTTAGGGTTGAACAACTTACTTCTATTTCTCTTGCTCCTAACAATGCTTTGCAGCAATTTATGGAAGATCATGAAAGTGAAATCTTCATGGAAGAAAGGAATGAGATTGACAGGATCCTCCGTGATCAACCTAAGATGCTTAAGCACGACTTGCCTGTGGAAGACTTGGGTACCACGATGCCACCTAAAAAGGATCCGGTTTTCGATCTAAAACCTCTCCCTGATGATCTTAAATATGCTTTTATTGATGATAAAAAGATATATCCTGTTATTATTAGCGCTAAACTTTCAGGGGAGGAAGAAGAAAGATTATTGGAGGTGTTGAGGAAACACTGAGGAGCTATGGGTTATACTCTGGATGATTTGAAAGGGATTTCATCTACTATATGTCAGGATTCTATCAACATAGAACCAGATGTGAAGCCAGTAGTGGAGCACCAACGATGTTTAAATCCTAAGATGAAGGAAGTGGTAAGAAATGAGGTATTGAAACTCCTTGATGCTGGTATTATTTACCCTATTGCTGATAGTGAATGGGTTAGTCCTGTTCATTGTGTTCCTAAAAAGGGAGGTATTACCGTTGTCCCTAATGATAATGATGAGCTTATTCCTCAAAGAATAGTGGTAGGCTATAGGATGTGCATCGATTTTAGGAATGTCAATAAATTTACTAAGAAAGATCACTACCCGCTTCCTTTTATTGATCAAATGTTGGAAAAGTTGTCTAAAAAGACCCATTTTTGTTTTCTTGATGATTATTCTGGTTTCTCTTAAATTGCTGTTAAAAACCAAGATCAAGAAAAAACTACTTTTACTTGCCCTTATGGAACTTATGCTTATAGACGTATGCCTTTTGGTTTATGTAATGCTCCTGCTACTTTCCAAAGATGCATGTCTGCTATCTTTCATGGTTTTTGTGAGGAAATTGTAGAAGTGTTCATGGATGACTTTTCTGTCTATGGAACTTCTTTTGATAATTGTCTACACAACCTTGATAAAGTTTTGCAGAGATGTGAAGAAACTAATCTTGTTCTTAATTGGGAGAAATGCCACTTCATGGTTAATGAAGGGATTGTTCTTGGGCATAAAGTTTCTGAAAGAGGCATAGAAGTCGATAGAGCTAATGTTGAGGCAATTGAGAAGATGCCATGTCCAAGAGACATCAAAGGTATTCGTAGTATCCTTGGTCATGCTGGTTTTTATAGAAGGTTTATTAAAGATTTTTCTAGGATACCAAAACCCCTTACTAATCTTCTTCAAAAAGATGTACCCATCGTTTTTGATGATGATTGTAAGGAAGCTTTTGAAACTCTTAAGAAGGCTTTAACTACAGCCCCTATTGTTCAACCACCTGATTGGAGTTTACCCTTTGAAATAATGTGTGATGCTAGTGATTTTGCTGTAGGTGCTGTCCTTGGGCAACGTATTGATAAGAAGTTAAATGTTATCCATTATGCTAGTAAGACTCTAGACGCTGCTCAAAGGAATTATGCTACTACTGAAAAGGAATTTCTTGCTGTTGTTGTTGCTTGTGATAAGTTTAGGCCCTATATTGTGGACTCAAAAGTAACCATTCATACTGATCATGCTGCTATTAAATATCTTATGACGAAGAAGGACGCTAAGCCTAGGCTTATTAGATGGGTACTGCTTTTACAAGAGTTTGATCTACATATAGTAGATAGAAAGGGTGCTGAAAATCCTGTAGCTGATAATTTATCTCGTTTGGAAAACATCTCTTTTGACCCTATGCCTGTTAATGATAGTTTCCCGAATGAACAGTTAGCTGCAGTGGGGGTGAGCTCGCGAGGAAGCCCTTGGTATGCTGATTATGCTAACTTTATTGTCTCCAAGTATTTGCCTCCAACTTTTACAGCTCAGCAAAGAAGAAAGTTCTTCTATGATCTGAGACATTATTTTTGGGATGACCCACACTTATACAAAGAAGGAGTTGATGGTATTATGCGAAGATGTGTTCCAGAATATGAACAAAAGGAGATATTGCTTAAAGTTCATGGAGGACATCATGCAGGAGATAGAACTGCACAAAAGGTACTACAATCAGGTTTCTACTGGCCTACCCTTTTTAAAGATGCAAGAAAATTTGTCTTATCTTGTGATGAATGTCAGCGTGTTGGTAATATTTCTAGACGCAATGAAATGCCTATGAACTACTCTCTAGTTATTGAACCTTTTGATTGTTGGGGATTTGACTTTATGGGTCCTTTCCCTCCTTCGAAAGGCTACACTCATATTCTTGTTGCCGTTGATTATGCTACTAAGTGGGTAGAAGCCATTCCTACAAAAAGTGCTGATGGGGAAACCTCTCTAAAAATGCTTAAGGACGTTATCTTTCCTAGGTTTGGAGTGCCTAGGTATCTCATGACTGATGGGGGTTCTCATTTCATTCATGGCGGTTTTAGGAAGACCCTCGCTAAATATGATGTTAATCATAGAATTGCTTCAGCTTATCACCCCCAAACTAGCGGGCAAGTAGAATTATCAAATAGATAAATTAAATCTATCTTGCAAAAGACTGTTAATAGGTCTAGAAAAAACTAGGCTAAGAAGTTGAACGATGCTTTATGGTCTTATAGAACTGCTTACAAAAATCCTATGGGAATGTCTCCTTATAAAATGGTTTATGGGAAAGCTTGCCACCTACCGTTAGAATTAGAACACAAAGCTTGCCGGGCAGTGAAATAATTAAATAGAGATTGTAAGCTCGCTGGTGAGAAAAGATTATTGGACTTAAGTTCTTTAGATGAATGGAGGAGTGAAGCCTATGAGAATGCTAGGCTCTATAAGGAAAAAGTTAAAAGATGGCATGACAAGCGAATACTTAAGAGAGAATTTCATGTTGGTGAGAAAGTTCTATTGTATAGGTCTCGTCTCAGATTTTTTGCAGGTAAGATACTATCAAAATGGGAAGGACCTTTCATCATTGAAGAAGTATACCGTTTAGGAGCAATAAAAATTTCTTCTCTAAAAGATAATACTACACAAGTAGTGAATGGACAGCGACTCAAACACTATATTGCTGGAGATTCTTACAATGAAGATGTTGATGCTTTTCAAGTTATAACTCCAGAGAAATTCATTGAGGACCAAATTCATAGACCTGCAGAGTCCGTTTCCAACTAGGTAACAGTTCTGGTAAGAAAAGTTCCGTGAAAATACAATCCAACTATATTTTTGCAGTTTTCAGTTAATAAGGAAAGTTTTGAAGCGAAAAAGGGACGGAACCGGAGCCGGGGTGGCCCACACCACCCCATGGCGCAGGCCCACCCCTGGCCGCGCCACCAGGTGGTGAGGCCACCCAGGACTTCGCCTCCGACTCGTTTTCTCCCAATACCTTACTTTTGATATGAAACTTCGTAATATATAACCCCCCGGATCTTCCGAGGTTCGTATATCGTGTTTTCGTCGTGTTTTTGTTTCGATCTATTTCTGCTAGGTAGAATCCCAGATTTGGAGCCACAATGTCTTCCTCTGGATCATCCAAGGGAGATTCCTTAGAAGATATCATCAACCCATACATGAGAGAATTGAAGATTCATCCCAAGGAGTTGTTGCTCGAAGGTGGGGATGTCCGGATTAAAGAGGTTCAAGGCCCTAAAGGTGAAGGAAGTCTGGAGGACAGGATGGAAGCACTGGAGCAAGAAGTCTTTAGGTACAGGAAGATGGCGGAGCGCAAAGTGGATATCATCCATAAGATATGCTCCGAACTCATCACCGAGCACCAAATGGAGACTGCTGAACTCAAAGACGAAATCCTCTCACTCCGCCAAACAACCAACAAACTGCAAGCACAGTTCTATGACGTTTAAAATCAAAACTGTGAGTATGAGGATAGATTTAAACGCACAAGTGTTGCTGCAAGTTTCAGGATGTTGGAAACCACGATGTCATTTATTGATGGGAAGCCTTTACCCTGGAAGACGGACGTAGATGAGAAGACACCACCACCACCAAAGGAGTAATTCGTCATCAGGTTTGGCATCCCCTTGGTTTGTTCCAAGCTTGGGGGAGTGCCGCGGTATCACATCACTATCTTCTATCTTTTTACCTTTTTAGTAGAGTCATATCTTGAATAGAGGAGTTATTTTGTAGTATGGTTTGCATTATGGAAGTGTCCCCTCTATCGTTAGATTTGTATCCCTTGGTATGAGTTTCCGTTATGGAATATTAATGAGAAGTTCTATCATTCACCCTTTTGCATAGCTTATATTAGTTTTCAATTCGTGGTTATATGATTGATCTTGTTGTTAGTATTGGTAGCACTTTGGGATCATTGAGTTAATTTAGTTGGTTTTGGCAAACCTGGCTCGGTCAGTAGCAACACCTCTTTGAGAGTTGAAAGAAAAAGATAGAAGTACTCTAGAGAAAAATAAATTTCATCATCTTTCTTTCTTTATTTTCTCATAAGTCTAGTACTCTCTAGTTAAGATCTTTTGTGCTTCCAAGGAAGATTGCATGTTTGTCTCTATCACTTGTATGTTTGTTTGTTTCCTTCAACTCTTATACTTCCTACCCAGCCTTGCTAGCCAAAAACCTATACTGAGAGGGTATTCTTCTCGTGCATCCACTTCCTTAAACCAAACCTTTGCCATTTGTGTCCACCATACCTACCTAGTAGCATTATTGCTATTCCAAGTAAATTCTTGTTTTATCTACCTCCCAAATTAAACTTGTTATGAGAAAATTAGTGATTAAAGCTCTCACAAAATTGATGACACACTTTACTTTCTTGCATTTAATAAACTTGAACCATTTGGTCCTTCTTTGTTGTGTATATGCTTGCGCTTTATGAGTTGAAGTTAGCCGAACCATGTATCATGGGGACCGCTTTCAACACTTCATTGGGACTTGTACCTAGTTGATATCATGTTCTTTTGCTTATGGATCCCGACGGTGTGAAATAAAAGTGGAACTTGTAAGATCATGGAGTTTATATGTGTGTTAGAGAAACGTCTGGGCCGCTAGCCTAAGCCATGCCTAATCATGGTGGAAACTCGCAGCATAACTATAGTGAGCATTCTATGAAGCATCCGCAATAAAAACCTATGCAAATAGCAAATAAAAAGATCGCTGAGATGCTCACTGTCTGCTTGCCTTGTCATTTTGATTATGGGATAGCTCCTGTGTCATGTGCAAGGGGTACCCCGTTGGCGGTTCTCGATGATACGCATGTATTTACGATGACAAGAGCTTGCTCATGACTAAAGTTGAGTAGCATGAGGATCGGTACTCATAAGTAAGGGGCATGAGATTTCAACTTATAACTTGTCAAGCATATCCTCTTAGTTGTGTCACTTTAACCTTAATCACCTAAAGATGCCTATGATAGGGGCAATGAGAGCTGAAAGCTAGTAAGTATCATAATTTTTGGGAGCTCTTTATGAGACTTGCAATCCCTGCTTCCCTCTTTGAAGGGCCTTTCTTTTACTTTGTAGATTGAGTCAGTAAACCTACTTCCTCTCTATCTCAGCAAGTATTTTGAGTTGATGTGTTTCATTCATTCATATGATGATTTATTCAATCATGTCTTATGTTCCTTGTTTTTCACATTGCTCTTATCTTGAAGTTTACTACTTTAAAAGCTTTCATTGAAAAAACCAGCTATTTGTGAACTCCAGCAAATTATCAACTATTCTTCGACCAAGAGCTAAGTTTGCCATTACCAATTATGATTCACTTTGTGTATCTTTATTGTGTTTCCTTTACTAATTGCAAGTTGAGTTATATAATAGTGAGTTGTCTTCTATTATGATCTATGTATTTGATGAATGTGATGCTTCTTGTCCGTATTCTTTTATCGACTCTTCACTACATAAACTTGAGGTCATGTTTATCGAGCTTAGTTTCGCTTGGGGACAAGCGAAGTGTAAGCTTGGGGGGAGTTGACACGTCCATTTTGCATCACTATTCTATGTCTTAATTCACTATTATTCATTGATATATTTCGTATTGAGAGGTGATACTTATGTTATTTCATCTCTTTTTGCATGGTTGATGACTTTCGGAGCATGGACCGCTGCAGTCAGGATTCTGATGCAAAAGGTGCTGTTTGGAGGCAAAATTCGCGAAGATCAGAAAATCCAGGAAAATATACGGAAAATCCTATTTCTCCAGAAGACTCAGGATGCCAGAAGATGGAGTGGAGGTGGGCCACAGGGGGCCCACACCACCCCATGGCGTGGGCAGGCCTAGGCCGCGCCTGGGAGTGGTGTGGCCGCCCTGGTCCACTCTAGCCTCTCCCCTCTGGCGTATATCATCCCCACAAAACCCTAAGACTCGGGGAGCGACCACAGAAAGATTTCGCTGCCTCTGCGGGGCGGAAAACACCAAGAGAGAAAGATCTCTCCGGCAGACAGATTTCTACCGAGGGAATTCCTTCCTGGAGAGGGGAGATCGTCGCCATCAACACCACCATCAAGCTGGACTTCATTGGGATCATCATCACCATCATCACCACCATCGTCACCATTATCACCCTCATCACCATCTCCATATTGTTGTAACAATTGCGTTGAATCTTGCATAGTTCATAGGGGAAACTTTCCCGGTGTTGATTACTCTTTGTAGTTGATGCTATTGAGTGAACCATTGAATTATTGTTTATGTTCAGATTGTTATACATCATTATTCCATCTCTGATCATGATCCATATGATGTATTGTGAGTAGTTCCTTTTGTTCTTGAGAACATGGGAGAATTCTTGTTGTTAGTAGTGGAGTTGTGTTGAGAAAGATTCAATAGATTGTTATTTAAGTTGTGGTGTACTTCTTCTAGTGGTGTCATGTGAACGTCGACTACATGACACTTCACCTATATGGGCCTAGGGGAATGCATTGTGTATTTGGCTACTAATTGTAGGGGTTGCCGGAGTGACAGAAACCTGAACCCCCGTTAGGAAACCATTGCACAAGGGACGTAAGGGTCTTAGAGTTTAAAACTGTGGTTAGGTTTCTACCTTAATTACTTTCTTGTACTTACGGATGTTTGCAAGGGGTATAATCACAAGTATGTATTAGTCTTGGATGGGGCGGTACATTATCACAAGTTCACCCACACAACACTTAGCGAGCTAGAGAAGATTAATCAGCTATATGAAGCGAAAGCACTTGACAGTCTTCCCATGTGTCCTCGAGAACGTTTGGTCATATTAAGTAATACAACCGGCTTGTCCTTTGCTGCATAAAGGATTGGGCCACTTGCTGCATTTATTCCTACTATCTTTTATTTACTTGTACTTTGTTTACTTGCTTTATTGAAAACCCCTAAAAATCTGTTTGCTAAGTATTTGCAGAGAATTCCTGATCCATACCACTAGCCAGCACCTTCTGCTCCTCGTTGGGTTCGACACTCTTACTTATCGAAAATACTGCGATACACCCCCTATACTTGTGGGTCATCACCATCCAACTGCATCTATGACTAATAATCCACCTTCAGGTTATCATCCGAACCCCCTCCAGTATTAACTTGCAAGCAACGGATAATTGCATTACAAATTGCGTGTAAAGTAAACAATATGATTGTTCTATGAACAAAGGATTGTTTTTTTGTTGGGTCCGCAGCATAGAAAACAAAAAATTTCCTACGATGAGAACTATACGCCAAGATCTATGTACTAGATACAGAGCAATGGGTGGACATACATCCATGGAGAACTCACCCTCGAAGACAACGAGTTTTGTTAACGAGTAGGAACTCGTGGTTGATGTAGTCGTACACTTGCCGATCTCAAGATCGTGTGGAAGTCCGAGCACCGCAAATCAGCAGCGCATCTGTCCTCGCACACACGTTCAAGCCACCGGACAACCTCCACCTCCTCGCTCCAGCGAATCAGCGGAAGCATCAACTCCTTTCAGACGCAAGGCCACCGGAAACATGTATCTCGCTAATCCGAGACCATGGGGGAATATCTAGAGGGGGAGAGAGATCCTTCACGAGGAGGTGTGTTTTGTGAGAGAGGAGAGGGGGCTTTATATAGGAGGGAGGGATACCCCTCCCCTCCCATAGCTGGCGCATGAGGGGGGGACTCCTCCCCTCCTTCATTCATGTGGTGAACCTCCACTCACATAAACATGGCCTCCACCCAAAATCCCACTCACATGTATTTAATTTCCACCAAATTAAATGCAACTCTCAATTAATAAAACTCTTTTATTTATTTTATTCAGAATTTTGTTAATTACTTTAATTAACAAACATTCACATAACACCCCTTGCAACATTTTAATATCACATGCAGAACCACTTTCTGCAATTTCACCCGAAACAATTCTGGTTTCTATCGAAACATTTCCTGCGCTTTGCAAACCTTTTGTCTGGAACATATGTGCTCCTAAATGGTGTCTGGCAACCCTTAAGAGTGTCACCCTATGGTTCGCGAATAATGCAGACATGATTGAGACTCCTCTTAGATCAATAATCAGAAGCGGGACCTGGAGATCCATACTGACTCCTGCATATTCAACGATGACTTCTGTGATCATGAGAACCTTTAACGTCAGCAATTTAATCCCTTTGTCTCGTGATATAATACATGTCCGAGATTCGATCATCGGTATCCAAATACCTAGTTTGATCTCGTTACCGACATGCACTCTTTTCTCGTTCCCGTGATATAACATTATAGTGATCACATCACTTGCTTGCAAGCTATCTTAATGTGATATCACCGAGAGGGCCCAGAGTATATCTATCCGTCATCGGGATTGACAAATTCCACTCTTGATCCATGAGCCTCAACATAACACCTTCATAGCACTGAACCCACCTTTATGGTCACCCTGTTATGGTGTGACGTTTGATGTTATCAAGATACTCTTCCGGTGTTAGCAATTAACATGATCTCATGGTCTAAGGACTAAGACTACTTTGTATGATGTTATAGAAATAGAAACATAATGACTTGATCGTAATGCTATATTTCGGATGAATGTTGATCACATCATTTCACAAATGTTGTGACCTTGTTATTAACAACATCCAATGTCCATGATCAGGAAACCTTGATCATCTTGTTAATCAACAAGCTAGTCTATAAGAGAGGTATAACTAGGAACCCTTTTGTTTATTAAACACACATGTATTGATGTTTCCTATCAATACAATTATAGCATGCAAAATAAACATCTATCATATACAAGGAATACATAATAACAACTTTATTATTGCTTCTCAGGGCATATTTCCTTCAGTCTCCCACTTGCACTAGAGACAATAATCTAGTTTATATAGTGATAAATCTAACACCCATGGAGTTCTGGTGTTGATCATGTTTTTCCCTAGGGAGTACTTTAGTCAACGGATCTGCTACATTCAGGTCCGTGTGCACTTTACAAATCTTTATATCTCCATCCTTGACATGCTCGTGGATGGAGTGAAACCGGCGCTTAATGTGCTTGGAATTCTTGTGAGACCTCGGTTCCTTTGCGTTGGCTATGGCTCCATTGTTGTCACAATAGATCACCATCGAGTCCAACGCACTAGGAACCACACCTAGTTCTGTAATGAACTCTTTCATCCAAACCGCTTCCTGCGCTGCTTCTAAAGCAGGAACATATTACGCCTCCGTCGTTGATCCAGCCACCACAGGTTGTTTGGAACTCCTCCAACTAACTGCTGCTCCGTTCAAGAGAAATACGTATCCGGATTGAGACTTAGAGTCATCCGGATCAGTGTCAACGCTAGCATCGACATAACACTTAGTGACTAGCTCTTCTACACCTCCGTATACAAGAAACATATCCTTAGTTCTTCTCAAGTACTTAAGGATATTTTTGACCGCTATCCAGTGTTCCGAACCTAGATCAGATTGGTACCTACTATTCAAACTAATAGCATGTGCCACATCCGGTCTTGTACATAGCATGGCATACATTATTGAGCCTATGGCTGAGGCATAGGGGATCTTATCCATTATCTCTCTTTCTTCCGCCGTAGCCGGACTTTGAGTCTTACTCAATGTCTTGCCTTGCAACATAGGTAAGTACCCCTTCTTACTTCCGTCCATATTAAACTTCTTTAATATCTTATCAAGGTATGTACTCTGTGATATCCCAATTAGGCGTCTTGATCTATCTCTATATATTTTAATGCCTAATATATATGAAGCTTCACCAAGGTCCTTCATCGAAAATTTGTTGTTTAGATAACTTTTAACACTGTTTAAAAGATCTATATCATTTCCAACCAATAATATGTCATCCACATATAATATCACAAATGCCACATTGCTCCCACTAGCTTTCTTGTAAATACAAGCCTCTCCATAAGTTTGGACAAATCCAAACTCTTTGATCACCTCATCAAAGCGGAGATTCCAACTCCGG
Organism: Avena sativa; assembly: GCA_916181665.1. Lineage (NCBI taxonomy): Eukaryota > Viridiplantae > Streptophyta > Magnoliopsida > Poales > Poaceae > Avena > Avena sativa. The sequence goes on from OV702287.1 coordinate 192,734,532, forward strand.
GATGCTTGCTTCAGTCCATAGATGGATCGCTGAAGTTTGCACACCTTATCAGCATCCTTAGGATCGACAAAACCCTTAGGTTGTATCATATACAACTCTTCTTCAATATTACCATTGAGGAACGCAGTTTTGACATCCATCTGCCATATTTCATAATCGAAATATGCAGCAATTGCTAACATAATCCTAACCGACTTAAGCATCGCTACGGGAGAGAATGTCTCATCGTAGTCAACTCCTTGAATTTGTCGAAACCCCTTTGTGACAAGTCGAGCCTTATAGATGGTTACATTACCATCAGCATCAGTTTTTCTTTTGAAAATCCATTTATTCTCAACGGCCTTTCGATCGTGAGGTAAGTCCACCAAGGTCCAAACCTGGTTTTCGTAAAAGGATTCCATCTCGGATTTCATGGCTTCTAGCCATTTGTTGGAATCAGGGCCCATCATTGCTTCTTCATACGTTGTAGGGTCATCTATTTCATCAATCATGAATTTCATAACAGGATTGCCGTACAGTTCAGGAGCTGTACGTGTCCTGCTTGACCTCCGAGGTTCGGTAGTGTCCTCTTTCGGAGTTTCATGATCAATATCATTAGCTCTCTCTTCATTAGGTGAAGTCAACTCCGAAACAACTTCCGGTGCTGCACTACTCACCATTTCATGAAGAGAAGGTTCAATAACCTCTTCGAGTTCTACCTTCCGACTACTCACACCTTTCGCGAGAAACTCCTTCTTAAGAAAGGATCCATTCTTAGCAACAAAAACCTTGCCCTCGGATCTGTGATAGAAGGTATACCCAATTGTTTCCGTAGGGTATCCTATGAAGACGCATTTTTCCGCTTTGGGTTCGAGTTTATCCGGTTGAAGTTTCTTCACATAAACATCGCATCCCCAAACTTTAAGAAATGACAGCTTAGGTTTGTTTCCAAACCATAATTCATACGGTGTCTTTTCAACAGATTTAGATGGTGCCCTATTTAAAGTGAATGCAGCGGTTTCCAGTGCATAACCCCAAAATGACAGTGGCAAGTCAGTCAGAGACATCATAGATCGAACCATATCCAATAAAGTACGATTATGACGTTCTGACACACCATTACGTTGTGGTGTTCCGGCAGGCGTGAGTTGTGAAACTATTCCATAGTCTTTCATATGTGTGCTGAACTCGTAACTAAGATACTCTCCTCCACGGTCGGACCGCAGAAATTTGATCTTTCTGTTACGATGATTTTCCACTTCATTCTGAAATTCTTTGAACTTTTCAAAGGTTTCAGACTTATGTTTCATCAAATAGATATACCCGTATCTACTCAAATCATCCGTGAAAGTAACAAAATAACGATATCCACCTCGCGCCGACACAGTCATTGGTCCACACACATCAGTATGTATGATTTCCAATAAATCTGTCGCCCGTTCCATGGAACCGGAAAACGGCGTTCTAGTCATCTTGCCCATAAGGCATGGTTCACGTGTATCAAATGATTCAAAATCAAGTGATTCCAAAAGTCCATCAGAATGGAGTTTCTTCATGCGTTTAACGCCAATATGACCTAGACGGCAGTGCCACATATATGCAGATATATCATTATCAAGTTTAATCCTTTTAGCATCAACATTATGAATATGCGTAATACTACTATCGAGATCCAACAGAAATAAACCATTCAACACAGGTGCATGACCATAAAAGATATTATTCTATAAATCGAACAACCATTGTTTTCAGACTTAAATGAATAACCACTTTGCATCAAACACGATCCGGATACAATGTTCATGCTCAGTGCAGGCACCAGATAACAATTATTCAGGTTTATAACTAATCTCGACGGCATATGGAGAGGCAGCGTTCCGACGGCGATCACATCAACTCTTGATCCATTGCCGACTCGCATCGTGACCTCATCCCTTGCTAGTTGTCGCTTGTTCCGCAGCCCCTGAACCGAGTTACATATATTAGCAACCGATCCCGTATCAAATACCCAGGTGCTACTGCGAGTACTAGTCAAGTACACATCAATAACATGTATATCACATATACCTTTGTTTGCCTTGCCGGCCTTCTTGTCTGCCAAATACTTGGGGCAGTTGCGCTTCTAATGGCCAGTCCCCTTGCAATAGTAGCACTTGGTGTCAGACTTAGGGCCAGCTCGAGGTTTCTTTTCAGGCACGGCAATAGATTTGCCGCCCTTCTTTCCCTTCTGCTTGCCTTTCTTGTCCTTCTTGAAACCGGTGGTCTTATTGATCATCAACACTTGATGTTCTTTCCTAATCTCCACTTCTGTAGTCTTAAGCATTGACAGAAGCTCGGGAAGAGACTTCTTCATGCCCTGCATATTATAGTTCATCACGAAGCTCTTGTAGCTAGGTGGCAGAGATTGGAGAACACGATGTATGCCTAAGGCAATGGGAATCGTTATTCCCAAGGACACAAGCTTATCGGCGTACCCAGACATTTTGAGTACGTGCTCACTAACGGAGTTGTTCTCTTCCATCATGCAACTAAAGAACTTTTCAGAAGCATTATAACTCTCTACGGCAGCATGGGTATCAAAAATCATTTTCAATTCTCCCATGGTATCAAAGGCATTGCCATTTTCGAAACGTTTTCGAAGTTCTGGCTCTAGCCCATACAGTATGCCGCAATGAACTAAGTTGTGGTCCTCCTGACGAGTTATATAGACGTTCTTTTCCTCGTCAGGGGCATCAGGAGCTGGTGGGGGGCCTAGCGGCGCCTCTAGCACATATTGCTTTTGTGCAGCAGTGAGGAGAATCCTCAAATTCATAGCCCAGTTGGTGAAGTTGCTATCATTCGCAGCAAGCTTCTCTTTCTCCATGAACACATTGAAATTAAAAGCAGGTGGTGCCAGCTACAACAGAATTTGTAAAATATATTTAGACTAAGTTTATGATAGATTGAGTTCAAGTAATCCAAATTACTAATGAACTCCCACTCAAAAACGACATCCCTCATGTCCTTTTGGTGATTACATGAACCAAATCCACTACACCAAGTCTGATCATCACGTGAGTCGGTGTAGCTTCAAAGGCGAGCATCTATATGGGCATCATATCAACTATATGACTCATGCTTAACCTTTCGGTCCGTGTTCCGAGGCCATGTCTGTACATGCTAGGCTCGTCAAGTAAGAACCTTAGTATTCACGTGTGTAAAACTGTCTTACACCCGTTGTATGAAAGCGTAGAGTCGAGAACACCCGATCATCACGTGATGCCTCAAAACACGATCCACAAAATGGTGCATACTTAAGGAAGAACACATTTTATCTTGATATCTAAATGAGGGATCATCTTATAATGCTACCAAAAGCGCCAAACTAGCAATATAAGATGCTAACATCTAATGTGTGAAGTGAGGTGATATGGTCCATGCATTTGATCTCTATCATTCCTTTGTGTGTAAGGCCAAGGTCTATGGAACTTACACGTTAAGTGAGTTGTAAGAGTATCTATCATACATCTACTTACAACAATACCATATCAAGACACTAGCCCAGCAACGATCTAAACTAGACGCCTCTAATTTATCAATTGCAAGTTTTACGTGGCTTAGGGCTTTCGGAGATAGAACCGGTCTTACCTTCGAACATGAACCACAACAAGGATAACCAAGTTATTAGCAACTCGTTGTAAATCAGATATTGACTATAGTAGGATAGATAGACACCCGCCAGCCACTTATGCAAAACAAGTTGCATGTCAGTCGTGGAACCAGTCTCATGTACGATGACATGTAAGGTTGGTCCGGGCTGCTTCATCCCACTATGCCACCAATATCCAAAATACATAGAAGATGCAATAACATGATCATCATCGCCCACATATAAACATATGTGTACTACCCGTGCAAAGCACCTACGCATAGATCAGGCTCTGATACCACTGTTGGGTTCGCAACATAGAAAAAAAATTCCTACGATGAGAACTATACGCCAAGATCTATCTACTAGATACAGAGCAACGGGTGGACACACATCCATAGAGAACTTACCCTCGAAGACAACGAGTTTTGTTAACGAGTAGGAACTCGTGGTTGATGTAGTCGCACGCTTGCCGATCTCAAGATCGTGTGGAAGTCCGAGCGCCGCAAATCAGCATCGCATCCGTCCTCGCACACACATTCAAGACACCGGACAACCTCCACCTCCTCGCTCCAGCGAATCAGAGGAAGCAGCAACTCCTTCCAGACGCAAGGCCACCGGAAACATGTATCTCGCTAATTCGAGACCATGAGGGAATATCTAGAGGGGAGAGAGATCTTTCACGAGGAGGTGTGTTTTGTGAGAGGGGAGAGGGGGGCTTTATATAGGAGGTAGGGAGACCCCTCCCCTCCCATAGCCGGCGCATGAGGGGGGGGACTCCTCCCCTCCTTCATTCATGTGGTGAACCTCCACTCACATAAACATGGCCTCCACCCAAAATCCCACTCACATGTATTTAATTTCCACCAAATTAAATGCAACTCTCAATTAATAAAACTCTTTTATTTATTTTATTCAGAATTTTGTTAATTACTTTAATTAACAAACATTCACATAAAACCCCTTGCAACATTTCAATATCACATGCAGAACCACTTTCTGCAATTTCACCCGAAACAATTCCGGTTTCTATCGAAGCAATTCATGTTTCTATCGAAACATTTCCTGCGCTTCGCAAACCTTTTGTCTGGAACATATGTGCTCCTAAATGGTGTCCGGCAACCCTTAAGTGTGTCACCCTACGATTCGCGAATAATGCAGACATGATTGAGACTCCTCTCAGATCAATAATCAGAAGCGGGACCTGGAGATCCATACTGACTCCTGCATATTCAACGATGACTTCTGTGATCGTGAGAACCTTTAACGTCAACAATTTAATCCCTTTGTCTCATGATATAATACATGTCCGAGATTCGATCATCGGTATCCAAATACCTAGTTTGATCTCGTTACCGACATGCACTCTTTTCTCGTTCCCGTGATATAACATTCTAGTGATCACATCACTTGCTTGCAAGCTATCTTAATGTGATATCACCGAGAGGGCCCAGAGTATATCTATCCGTCATCGGGATTGACAAATTCCACTCTTGATCCATGAGCGTCAACATAACACCTTCATAGCACTGAACCCACCTTTATGGTCACCCTGTTACGGTGTGACGTTTGATGTTATCAAGATACTCTTTCGGTGTTAGCAATTAACATGATCTCATGGTCTAAGGACCAAGACTACTTTGTATGATGTTATAGCAATATATTCATAATGACTTGATCGTAATGCTATACTTCGGATGAATGTTCATCACATCATTTCACAAATGATGTGACCTTGTTATTAACAACATCCAATGTCCATGATCAGGAAACCTTGATCATCTTGTTAATCAACAAGCTAGTCTATAAGAGAGGCATAACTAGGAACCCTTTTGTTTATTAAACACACATGTATTGATGTTTCCTATCAATACAATTATAGCATGCAAAATAAACATCTATCATATACAAGGAATACATAATAACAACTTTATTATTGCCTCTCAGGGCATATTTCCTTCAGTTTTCTCCCTAGTAGCAACAACACATCTAGTACCTTAGAGATTTCTGTCACTTCCCCAGATTACCAGAGGCATGGACCCACTATCGAGCATAAATACTAACTCTTGGAGTTGCTAGCATCTACTTGGCCAAGATAGCTACTAACAACGGAAAGCATGCAAGATCACAAATAACAAAGACATGATAGAATCAATAATCAATCTAAAATAGCATCTCAATATCCATCGGATCCCCGCAAACACAACATGTATGAATTACAAATAGATGATATTGATCATGAACGAATCTCACAAGATCTAAACATGATAGCAAAAAGGAGGAGAACCAGCCATCTAGCTACTACATGGACCCGTAGTCCAGAGATGAACTACTCACGCATCACACCGGAGGCTTGCATGATGATGAAGAAGGCCTCCAGGGTGAATTCCCCTCTCCGGCAGGGTGCCGGGAAGAGCTTCAGATCCCTCCCGATCTAGGGATGGAGATGATGACGGCTACACACTCTTTCGTGGAATTTTGATCAGGTACTTAGGGTTTCTGTATCGGAGGCAATATATAGGCGGAAGGAGAGGCCGAGGGGGTGCCTGGGGCGGCCAGACCACCCCCTGGCGCAGGCCAAGCCTGGCCGCGTGGCCAGGTGGTGTGGCCGAGCCCGAGCCCCTCTCTGTCTCGTATTCTGGCTTTGGGTGTCCCTCGGTGAAAAACTAACTTTTGCTTTTGTCCCGTCCAATTATGAGAATATTCATTTTCTGACTTTCCTGGAACCAAAAATAGCAGAATACAGGCAGCTGGCACTGTGGCTATTGTTAATAGGTTAGTCCAAGAAATCATATGAAAAGTAATCCAAAGTGTGGACAAAACATAAGAAAGTAGATAAAACCAAGCATGGAACATCAAAAATTATGGATACGTTAGCAACGTATCAGTCATTGGTCTGGCGATGCTCGAAAATCCTTCAACAAACTTGCGGTAATATCCCGCTAATCTGAGAAATGCACGGACTTGGGTTTGAGTGGTTCGGGCTTTCCATTCTTCAACATCTTTGATTTTGGCAGGATCAACAACGACTCCTCCTGCCGACACAATATGTCCCAGGAATCCTACTTCCTTCAACCAGAACTCGCATTTGCTAAACTTGCATTCAACTGATGTTCTCTAAGGGTTTCAAAGATGGTTCTTAGATGTAGCTCATGGTCTTCTTCTGACTTGGAATAGATCAGAATATCGTCGATAAAAACAACGACAAACTTATCCAGGAAATTCATAAAAATCTTATTCATGAGATTCATGAAATAAGCAGGGGCATTGGTTAATCCAAAAGACATGACAATATACTCATACAATACATATCTGGTGGTAAAGGAGGTCTTTGGGATATCTGTTGCATGAATCTTGAGTTGATGGTAACCAGTTCTAAGATCAATCTTAGAAAACACTCTAGCACCAGTCAACTGGTCAAACAGATCCTCTATCTTTGGCAGTGGGTACTTGTTCTTGATGGTGACATCATTCAGCTTCTGGTAATCTGTGCACAAACGGTTACCTCCATCTTTCTTATCCACAAACAAAACAGGTGATCTCCATGGTGATGCGCTTCGTTGAATTAGACCTTTCTCCAACATAGCATCACGTTGCTTCTTCGGCTCCACTAATTCCGATGGGTTCATACTATAAGATCTCTGAGCTATGGGTCCAGTTCCAGGAATTAGTTCAATGATGAACTCGATATCCCGATCTGGGGGCATACCGGGCAATTCATCTAGGAATACGTCGGGGTATTCACAGACTACTCTGACTTGGTTTATGGTTGGTTGGGCTAGACTCTTGTTGCATTTGAACTGACGGGGCAATATCTCCGATACATGCTCTATGATACTCCAGAGCTACTGGTCATGGTTATGGCTTTCTTGGCACAGTCGATCAATCCTTTATGTTTCGACATCCAATCCATTCCTAGTACTACTTCCAAAACTTTGCTTCCAAGTATTATTAGATTGGCATAAAATTCTATTCCATGGAATCTGATAGGTACAACCTTGCAAATTTTTCTAGCTTTGGTGGTTGAACCAGGTATTTGAACTATCATAACATGCTTCAATTTTGTTGGTTGAATCTTACTACTGCATGCAAATTCTTCTGTAACAAAGGAGTGCTATGCTCTAGAATCAAACAACACTCTTGCAAGTACCGAGTTAACAGAAAACATACCTAGCACGACATCGGGCGCTTCCTGAGCTTCTTCAGCATTCATGTGGAATAGACGGCCGTTGCGGTTGAGTGAATTCCCTGGGTAAATCTCCTTCTAGGCTGAACACGGCGTTGCTGCTGAGCGGGTGCATTCACATTGGTGGCTGCTGCAAGCTTCTTGGGGCACTCATTGGAGTAGTGACCCTTGACTCCACATTCAAAGCAAGTAATCTGGGACTTGTCTTTTCCTGCAACAGGCACAACATTGCTTCCAGTCCTTGGGGTAGTATTGTTGTTGTTGTTATTGGACTTGGGCGGTGCACGGTTGAAGTTGTTGGAGTTGCCAGGGTTGTTGTTGTGGTTTCCTCCAGACTTCAGGTTTCCTCTGCTACGATTGGGATAGTTTGGACGGGTCATAGGGGGTCGGTTGTTTCTTGGCGCATATCCTACAAACGGGTTGGGGTGATACTTCTGGGTATGATGGGATCCAGTCTGGTGCATCATCCTGCGCTTGCGATTGTCATTGGCTTGGTTGATCTTCCCTTCCATCTGAATGGCAGAGTCTACTAGCTCTTCTAAATCTCCAAAACGGATGTTGACTAACACAGTCTGCATCTCATCATGCAATCCATTTAGGAACCTTTCCTTCTTCTTTGCTTCGATGTTAATCTCATCAGGGGCATATCTAGCTAGTGACAAAAATTTGTCATGGTACTCAACTACCGTCAATCTTCCTTGCTTCAGTTCCCTGAACTCATCTCTCATCCCGGTGGCCAAACCTTGGGGCACATGGGTCCAGCTGAACTTGATTTTGAAAGCTTCCCAAGTCATCATCTGACCTTCGTTCATGGTACGGATGCCATTCCACCAGGCTCTTGCATCTCCTGCCTGATAATGGTTGGCAAACAGTACCTTCTCATTGGCTTCAACTCCTGCAACCTCCAAGTTGTTCTCCATGGTTTGCAGCCAGTCATCAGCATCTAAGGGATCCTCAAACTTATTAAAGATAGGTGGGTTAGTATTCTGAAAGTTCTTGAGATTTGATCCATGGTGATCCTGGTTTCCGTGACCTTGGTTATTGTGGGCCATCTGAGCTATTTGTTGAAGAATGGCTAGGTTGGCTTGGCATTCAGCTCTACTAGCTTCACCGTCAAAAACTAGCATTTGCAGAATCTGCAGCATTGGGTCCTGAGATGAACTGCTTCCACCGGGGTTTCCACGAGTCATCTGAAGATTGAGATAGATAATGAGATAAGGGGGAAATTTCTAAGGTTCATGGTTTTGTTTCAAAAGCTTTAAACTTTGAGTTTGACTCAGGTTTTGCAAACTAACAACTTCCTCTCATTCATTCATTCAAAGCACACAATACAAACACACACCACACACAAATAGAAAACACATGGTTTTAAGAACCATTCTATGAAACTACGATACAGTGGGACCGGTACAACTCATTCTTATGGTAGTGATCAAGTGCATCTAATCATCATCAATGAAGTCGGAATCATCATCATTAGTGTGGAACTCCATAGCATCATCCTCTAGGTAGTCGTTGTCATCACTGAGGTAAGATTAAAGATCTCCCTGGATATCTTCACCTTCCTCCTCCTTCGCTTCAAGCTGGACTTCCCGTTCACAGATGGTCTTCTCGAGAGCGGCCACTTTCTTGCGAAGACGATCGATGGTGCGATCCTTCTTGTCGCGCTGACGACGAAGTGATTGGCGCTCCTTGGCGAGAATGGCGAGGGTCTGGTCCTTCTTGACTGCAATGGCATGGTTGTGGTTCGCGTAGGCGCGAACATTGTCCAATTCCTTCTACCTATCATACAACATGAAGTCAAGATTGTCCACCTAGTGCTTCAGCTCCGGGTGTCCTGGCATCTCCAATGGCATTCCCATAGAATCACGCCTTGCGAAGTGAGCAAAGCGAGTTCCCTGGATCAAGTTAATGTTTTGCCCACACAAACGGGCAAGAGCTTCATGCATATCCCTGGATAATTCATCTAGCTAGTGGTTCTCACGCAAGGTGAACTGGATCTTCTCCGAAGTGGGGGCTTCCATCTTGCCTCTGAGATCTGCAACTATCAGCCATTCTAGATCTCCTCCTATGTGATCGTTGAGTTGTGCCCCGAAGAACTCCGGATGCGGGCACTCAAGATACTCTGACAGTGCATCTAGATCCCTCTCATAGATCAGCCAGCCTCCGTTGCCCAACTGGTAGAACTTGCAATACTGAACTTCCATCTATAAGAATTTAGGGTGAGCAAGTTAGTGAGGTGATCAAGTGTGTCAAATTTTATGTAGGAAAGCAAGAATTTTTTAGGAACATGATTTTTTGAAAGAATCAAGGATAAGAGTGGGAATAGGTTTTCATAAATACTCACTTCTTTTGTTTTGAAACTAAGTTTTTGTTCGGACGTCCATTCTAACTAGGGTCTCCTATGGTCAGGATGGCTCTGACACCAACTTGTCAACACCCGGATTTTTAATCCCAGATGCCTGTTATGCCATACATCACAATCCCAGGATTACCATTTTTGCGAGACATAATAGATTGGTTATCACAGTACATCATCCATTACAAACCATAATAAGGTCTTACAAATAAAGGATCTCATGATCCAATCTTAATACAATCAAAGCAGCGGAAATTAAATGTAGTAGGGGTTCCATCTTCAGGGTCATAGGCAATGCTGACGATGGGAGATGATCCTAGTTCTCGTAGACCTCCTGTTGTCCATCATCCTGGTAGTCCTCCTCATAGTCTGGCCATGGGAATAGCCAGGGACACAGCCATGAGTACTCTTTAAGTACTCGCAAACTATCACTAACAAGTAAGGTAGTTCTAGTAGGAATCTTAAGCTCTAGGTTTATTTGCAAAAAGTCAGATTTATCTAAAGCTGAGTTTAGAAGTAAAGAAAACTAAGTTAATGTTCTAAATCACTTAAGTGGGAACCTAGTTTTCATATCCACTAACCTGTTGTGGTCAATTCAAAATCATAGTTCACTTCACAAGTCCTTTTGAAAACATCTGATGACGGAACGATATGGCCACTCCAACTGTCCATAAGCGTGGACACGGCTATTTGAATAGTTTGACACTCTGCAAAGGTGGTACACTTTCACCACAAAATTCGATACATCCGTCAAGGATAACCCTGAATCATCATAATTAGGATGCGGATAATCAATCATAACGTTTCAATTACACACTCTAGTATAGGCACCTCCCCTATGAGCTTGGCCTCCCAGCCATGGCCATCTGCCATCCTGGGCACTTCATAGGGGGATATTCACACTCACGAGGTAGCCTCAGCTCAACCTCTTTCCGTGGGGGAACCCATACTAAGGCATATAAGTTTCTAGCTAAGCCCTACCCAATTCGGGTATTGTAGCATCCCATCTATCTAACATCTGTAATGCTACTTGGTCTAATAATAAAATGCTACTTCCTACATATAATTGTTGCATCATAATTATATCATGCTCATGTCATCATGCCACATTGCATTTGAGCATCATATAAAACCCTTTGCTTTTGGTTCTTATCTCATATGCACTATTAATTGTATTTGCTTCTTGATAAACTGTAGTTGGTTCTTGATATATTGCTAGATGCCCAATTTGGGTTCAGGGAAAATCTTTTAAACTCTTTCCACCTATTAACTTGTCCATATCAACTTCCTTGTGATCATATCCTCCTTCCACCATATGCATGTATGTGGCACATCTTTTCTTTCGTAGATTTAATTCATGCCAGATATATTCTTAGGGTTCTTTTCTTCTTCTTCTACACCTTGCTTATTATGGTTTACTCCAAAATAGGCTAGATATACCATGGGCACTTGCCTATCCAAAAATCTTGGTTTATTTGCATCTTTATTTTGGCAAATCTTCTCCTCACCCATATGTGCAACATATTTTGTTCCCACAAAATATGCCCACATGCATGTATGCATATCCCTTATTGCATGTCCCATGCAATCATAACCCTTGGTCTTCTCCTCTTTGTTTTATTCTATCTTATTTGAGTTTTGCTTTTAAATTCAAACTAGATGTTTTATTTTTATTCTTGCATCTCTTAAACCCTACTCTAAACCTACCCGTTGGTTTGACTAAACCAAACCATCATCCTCACTCTAATCTACCTGGTCCACCCACTAATCTATCTAGATAAAACCACCTGGAACAAAAAATTTCCCCTCTCCTAATCTATCTTGGAACCTAAGTGGACGAAGACATCTTTTTCACCATCGTTCTCTTGCTATTTTTTTCAACCGTGGAGGAATACAACCCTAACCTAGCTAGCTCCAAACTACCTGCTGCACCCTGCCCAAACCGTGGTCAGCCTCCCTCTCATTCGCAGGTGCCGCCAGGCCACCGACAGGCGTCCTCTCTCGGGTGCGGCTCGACCAGGCCCAAAGGAGCCGCGTGCACGCCTCCTGTTTTTCTTCCAGCCATCTGCACGTGATCACCCCAACTAAATTTTTTTTCCTTGCCGTGTGTGTGACTCCCTCTTCCATCTTTTCCTAGCAATAAAGCAGAGGCAGAGAGAATCATCTCTTCCAACAACTACTCGTCTCCATCGAGATCCAGATCGTCTTCACTTGTTCTTCCTCCCACGCGTGCCATGGCCGCCGCCGTGCGCACCTTCTAACTGTTGTATCCGTCGACGACCGAGACCGTGGAGTAGCGCAGGAGCTTCTCTGTCCTCGTCCGCGTCGAGCCATCCTTCCAGGAAGAGTCGGACCAGCTGAGGACTACCTCCTCATCGTCATCCCTGTACAGCTATCGCTCGCCGCCTCGGACGCCAACCCTCGTCGCCGTCACCGACCTCGTCCGGCTCATCCACCACGTCAGCAAAACCCTACGTGAGCCCCTCATCCTCCTCTGCATCTCCTTCCTCTCACATGCTTGTTGATCTACCCCGCCAAGGCACCTCCACCATCGCACCCTTCTGGTCGCCGTTGTTCGACGCCGCCCGCACGCAGACAGCAGTTGTGCACGCAGCAGCCTCCTCTGGCCCTCTGTTTCCGAGCCAACCTCGACCACATCACTTCTTTTCTGGCTTCGATGAGCACCCGAGTGTGTAGAGGGGATAACCAGCGTCACCCAGCTTCAAACCTCACTCAAAACCATGGCTCGTAGAACTCACAATCTTCCTCGAAAGATTGGGAAATTTTTCTGTCCGCGCAACTTCTCGTGCGACAGTTTTGGCAGTATAGAAACCCATCTGTTCATCGTCAATTACCGGGCTCCACAGTGCTCCACGGGAGAAACTCCGTACATGAAAGTTTTACATCTTGCTATCTTCTTCAACTTTGCTTTTTGTGCCATCTCCAATTTCCCAAAGGTTTTCTCGCCATCGTCTTCCGAAGATCAGACGAGCTAGCTCCTGTAGTTGGATCAAATTTTCAGATTCGTTGTTCTTTTTGCATAAAACCCCCTGGCAGATTCGGTCCGCCACAGACAGGCCCTCCCACGCTTCCCCGGATCTGCCGCGTGGCATGCCCCAGCTGGCGCACACACGCGGTGGACCCGCCGTCCCCGGTCCCGCTTGTCAATCTTTGCGGCTGGGTAAACCCGCGGTGAGAAAAGCCCCTTGTAGAGCCGCTACGCCAGCTGGCGTTGACTCAGAGCTGGCCCCGCTCATCAGTGACTCGGGCTAGACCCACCTGAGTACAAAAAGTTTCTGTGTGCCTTTTTCCAAATAAAAACAATCCCAGAAAATGCATATATGTTTTTAATATCCAGAAATTAATAACTTTTTGTTGACTTTTCCAAATAATACAAATGATATATGTTTTTGAATCAGAAAAATGTGAGGAATTCAAATCTGCCATCCAAAATAATGTTTGACTAATTTAAATTTTCGAAATTGTTTAAATGCAATTAAAATGCCTTTTTCTTAAATAATTAATAACTTTAATTGTATAACTCCAAAATTGACAAATAATATGTCTAAATCGATCAACGCGACGAGCCTGTTCTAACTATGCATTCCATGATATGAATTGAAGCATGCATAATGTCATTATTAAAAATCAGAACTGTTTATGGTAATAAAACTTGACCAAATAATTAATGAAATGAGTTATTCTTGTCCCCACACCTCACCCTTGACATGCTACATTATTACCATGTAAATTGTGCATCATTCATCATGGCATGCTTCTTTGTTTGTCGCATTTTATTTATATGTTTGTGCACTTTATTTATGTTGGCCCTTGTTTGTTTGGTTCTTCTTTCGAATAGACGCCGAGCAGGGGAATTATCAGGAATCCCAGGAGTACTACCCAGATCCATCCCTCACTTCAACTGAGCTGCCAGGCAAGCACTACCACATGCTTGTATACATATAGTACCTATTGCCTCTATCTTATTCTTGCATCATTGAGTCGCGATTGCATTAAATTGAATCCCAAGCACTGCATAGTCTTTACTTTTAAACCCCACCGAGCCTGTTCCTCAATCCCATGAGCCATTACTACAGGAGTTGTTTGAGCCATGCGAGTCGTAGAACAACATGTGTAGGGTATGTGAGTGTCTGATGGATAATGAGGTACCTAAACAACTTAACGTGAGTAGTAATGGGATAACTAATGAAAGAGGCATCGGTGAGCAATATCTGTTATTTGGTTTTTCATGCTCACTTGTGTCCCGTAGGACCCCGAGTACTTGATTCCTGTTCCTTGACTATTCGCACTATCCACATTCGGGAGGCCTTATGGACCCCCCTGAGGCAGAGCTTGATTCATTTCTATTTCTTGGGGCCACAAAATAGTTTGGGGCTTTGTTACTATCCTGTACTTATGCCATGCTTTACTGTTTTATTTAAGATTGTGCGAGGAGCACCTGTACTGTTTTGGATGCGGAGTGTTTTCGCGGTATCGACAAGCCCAGTCACACTTTCGGGTTCCCAGTCGTTTACAGTCATTGGCGCAAACCTTGGGTCCGTCTCGGAGTCGGCCAACTTTGTTGCGGGTAGCTTAATGGGGTGGCTCCCTGAAATATTTCTGAATCCTGTGATCGCTTTGTCGTGAATGCCTTGTTGGGTTTTGAGTTGGTTTTTCTAAGGTTGATCGAGTGTCTGTTGCTATTTGTGCACCCCTACAGGGTAAATCTTTCTGAAAGCCGTGTCCGCGGTTATGGACGACTTGGAGCACAGTTTCTCGATCATAGACAAGTATAACTAAAGTACCATTTTTAATTTGACTAAATACCTAACTAGTAAATAGTGCAATACTGATGGAATGGTTAATAAAACTGCCAACGGAGGGGTTGTTAGTCCGCTTTCTCGTTGGTAAGCGAGAAGGAGGATGGATCTGTTACTTTATACTGTTATCACTGTTGTTCCTAACTAACGGACATCCGTCTATCATTGGTTAGGCGGATGGTTAGCGAGTATCTATAGACTTGTTAGTATTATCTTTTGCTGCAATTACGTCACCCCAGGTTATGTCCCCTTTAGAGGCATAAAGACTTGCTGAGTACCCCTAGGGTCTCACACGATAAATTGTTTGATTCAGATGAACAGGTGTATTCGCAAGACGGATACTGGGTGGAGGAGACAGATGATGTTGGCAACGATCACGCGGTGTAGAGATTCCGGGGATGGGGATCCACGAGATCTGTGGGCGGGATGTGCTTATTTATGTGGCATCTTATGCCAATTTGCTTCTTGTCCGTACTCGAATCTTGTTTCCCGCTTCCGCTTGATACTCTGATGTTTGATGTATGAGGAGCTATCCTACACTATTATCTCTATCTAGGATATTTGGATCTTTCCGTATGGCGTTGCAATATTTCTATTTATTTTAGATGGAATGGCTCTGAGAACTGTTGTAAGGTAGCTTGCATACATACTCACTTGTGTATGTATTTGATGTCTTCGCCTATTGCCTACGCCGCTCGGTCTTGTCCCGACGTCTTGAAAGTGGTTAGGACGGCCGACGGGTCTACACGTGGGTGGCCCCTGGGCCCCCGCTGTACTATTTTAACCACTTCCGGTTCATCCAGGCTTGAACTTCGAGCGTAGGGTCAGAGGTTGTTACAATTGGTATCAGAGCCATCCCGCCCTTCAGGGTCTCAGCCAAATGGTCGTTGTCAGTCTAGCAAATATTTTGGTATCTATGTATACTAGGGAAAAACAAAACGTGAGAGTAGAACTGCTTCCATTTTCTTCTTACCCACCCACCCACCCTTTTCTGGTAAGGAAGTGTAACATTTTCAATCCTCTTCTAAAATTCGAACTAGGATTCACATGTTCTGGGTTTCGTAGTACCATAGGTTGAGTGTGTGTGTGTGTGTGTGAATTCCTTGTCTATCTATTGCATCCAACTTGTTATCGCTATCTGCCTTTTGGTTATGAACTGTTGGTACATTCCATACCGACAGGCCTTTGTAAACCGACGTGATCTATCCGATTCGTTGTATATCGACGTGATCTGTCTTACTCTTTGTTATCCGACGCTATCTTGTTTGGGGTGTTTGTTTCCATAGTTGCTAATCTTTAGGTTCATCTTAAGAAAGAAGGAAGTTGGGATATGTGTTTTACTTGTTCATGTGCGGAGTAATGATTTGAGTGCGGGATGGAGTCGCGACCATACCACTACTTTTATCATTCGCTCTTGTATATTGAATTGGTAGAGTTACTAATCTTGATTCGTTAAGAGGTTTTGTGCATATAGTGGTATTTTAATGCCGAAATTTGCGGAAATTTTTTCTTTGATAGCTTTATGTACCACACTCCTTGTTCAGTCGTGTGCGATATGCTTAATATCTTCTAGGTGCTTTGAACTTTGTTGATATTTTAATATCATCTTAGTAATGCGTATCCTTTAATCTTGGTTAATTCCATTTTGGTACTATTTTGGATTATTATTATTTTCCATTATGGTACTGACTTGTGTTTTATATCAATCACAGGATGGCACCACCACGCCGTTCTGAGGAGGACATACCACCTGAACTAGGGGCTGTGTTGGCAAGTATTGCTAATGCCTTGGGAGCAATGCAGCAGAACCAGCAGCGATTTGAAGAAAGTGTCAGGAGGAATGAGTTTGTTCCGCTACCTCCACCTCCCAAGCGAGGAGACATCAAGAGCTTTTTGAAGTTTAACCCGCGCCACTTTGAGGTGTCTGATCAGCCACTTGATGCTGATGATTGGTTGCGTGAGATGTCAAGGTTGCTGACGTCTGCTGATGTTCCTAAGCAAGAATGGGTAAAATGTGCCACTCACCTTCTGAAGGGAGACACAGCTCTGTGGTGGGAGAATTACCTGAAGGCAAACCACTCTGGTTTTCAGCCTACTTGGGAGAAGTTCACTAGGGCTTTCAAAGAGCAATATCTGTCAGAAATTGTCATGGAAAGGATGAAGGAAGTGTTTCTCAACCTCAAGAAGGGCAATGACAATGTCAATACCTATATCAGAAACTTCATGAATCTTTCTCGGTATGGTAGCGATGAGATCTCTGATGACAAGAAGAAGCAAAAGAGGTTCAGGCAAGGGATCAATGCATCTATCAAATATGCAATCACTCATGCAAGGCCGGGGCTTTTCTGGAACTCCAACATACAGCTTATCAGGAAGAGGCAAGTAGGCAAGTGTTTGAGGAGTCCAAGAAACACAGCCGTGACGCAACAAGCTCTTCAGCTATGACAGCTCCTTCTAAGCGCCGCGTGTGGGTTCCTAACACCCCACCGTCGCTCCCGGCTCCACCAAGACCTTCAAGCTACGCGGAAAGGCCACCAAACTCCTTCACCGCGGCTCCTAGGGGCTACAACCACAACTACCCTGGAGCGCCTGGCGGAGTCCCTGGCTACGCTGCTCCACGTCCACCTGGTGCTTGCTACACTTGTGGGAACACGGGGCATCAACATTGGAGTTGTCCCATGAACAACAAAGCTCTTCCTCCACCACCTCCAAGGCCTGCAACAAGTTCTTCTATGGTTCGTGCACCTCCACCTTGGGCTCTCAACATCAACACTAAGCCCGGGTCCACTGTTGCTCGTGCCAACTGTGTCAACGTCGCTCAAGCTGAACATGCACCTAGAGTTGTGATGGGTACGCTTCCCGTTAACTCAGTCCCTGCACGAGTTTTGTTTGATTCTGGTGCATCGCATTCTTTTGTCTCTACAAGTTTTGCTGATGAGAATGGGTTACCTATGGATCCTCTCCCTAAACGTTTAATGGTCCTTTCTCCTGGAGCAACAATGGCATCTTCCAAAATCAGCCATGGCAATCAAATTGAGATTGGTGGTTCTTCGTTCCCGGCTTCCTTAATTATTCTGGGCAATTCTGACATTGATATTATCTTGGGCATGGATTGGTTGACAGCAAATGCAGCTGTGATTGATTGTGCTGAACGCTCGGTTTCTCTGAAAATTCCTGCAGGCCATATAGTCTATTCTCCAAGTCTGACTCCTGTAATTCAGCTTTTCTCTTTGGCGGCTCTGAATGATGATGCTATGGATGCTATTCAGAGTGTTCCGGTGGTCTGTGAGTTCCCAGATGTTTTTCCTGAAGAGTTACCAGGTATGCCTCCTGACCGAGAGGTCGAGTTTGTGATTGAGCTTGAACCTGGTACCGCTCCTATCTCTAAGCGGCCTTATAAAATGGGTCCTGCTGAATTGGCTGAACTCAAATGTCAGCTTGATGAACAAGAGAAGTTGGGTTTCATTCAGCACAGTACTTCTTCTTGGGGTAGCCCAACCATCTTTGTGAAGAAGCGAGACAAGACTGATAGACTTTGTGTTGACTATCGGGCTCTCAATGCTAAAACCATCAAGAATAAATATCCACTTCCGCGGATTAATGATCTCTTCGATCAACTAGCTGGAGCTGTGGTATTCTCTAAGCTTGACTTGAGAAGTGGATATCATCAAATCAAGATTCGCAAGGAAGATGTCCCCAAAACAGCTTTCACCACCCGCTATGGCCTGTACGAGTACACGGTCATGTCTTTCGGTCTCACCAACGCACCTGCCACCTTCTCGAGGCTTATGAACTCGGTTTTCATGGAGTATCTTGATAAGTTCGTTGTGGTCTATCTGGATGACATTCTAGTCTATTCTAAGTCAAAGGAAGAACATGAAGAACACCTTCGGTGTGTCCTAAACAAGCTTCGTGAGAACCGCCTGTATGCAAAGTTCTCCAAGTGTGAGTTCTGGCTGCCTGAAGTCACCTACCTTGGTCACGTCATCTCTGCCAAGGGCATTGCCGTCAACCCAGAAACTGTTCGGACAATTGTTGACTGGCTTCCACCCATAAATGTCAAAGAAGTCTGGAGTTTCCTTGGTTTGGCTAGTTACTGCCGTCGCTTCGTTCAGAATTTCTCGAAGATTGCGAAGCCTCTTACAGATCTCCTCAAGAAAGGCAAGAAATACCTTTGGTCTCCTGCATGTCAAGCAAGCTTTGAAACCCTCAAAGAGAAGCTCACTTCCACACCAGTCTTGATTCCTCCAGATACATCAAAGCCTTTCCAGATATTCTGTGACGCCTCCTTGCAAGGATTGGGTGCGGTCCTTATGCAAGAAAAACAAGTTGTTGCTTATGCCTCTCAACAGTTGAAGATGCATGAGCTCAACTATCCAACTCATGACCTTGAACTCGCAGCAGTTGTCTTTGCTTTGAAAATATGGAGGCACTACTTGCTTGGTAACCGTTGTGAAATCTTTTCTGATCACAAGAGTCTAAAGTATATCTTCACACAACCTGACCTCAACCTTCGTCAGAGGAGGTGGATTGAAGCAATTAATGATTTCGATCTGACCATCAACTACACTCCGGGAAAAGCTAATGTGATGGCCGATGCTCTCAGCCAAAAAGCTTATGTCAACAACCTCATGGTGGAAGAACAACAGCCTCTCTTGTGCGAGGAATTCCGTCAGCTCAACCTTGAAATTGTGGATCAAGGGTATCTTCTGAACCTTCTGGCAACCCCTCTCTTGGAAGAAAAAGTTCGCTCCATTCAACTTGGTGATCCTTACACTAAAAAGATCATCTCCAACATTCAGCTTCCAAAGTACGAGTCCTTCCACGTCGACGACCAAGGCGCTCTTTTCTTTGAACACCGGATGTTTGTTCCGAACTACCCGGGTTTAAGAGAGCAGGTTCTCAAGGAGGCGCATGATTCTGTTCTTTTTATACATCCTGGCAGCACTAAGATGTACATGGATCTGAAAACACAATATTGGTGGCCTGGGTTGAAATGATATTGTGCCAAGTATGTCTCGAAGTGTGATGTCTGCCGTAGAGTTAAAGCTATTCATCAGAAACCTTCCGGTCTTCTATAGCCATTGAAGCCTCCGGAATGGAAATGGGAGAAAATGGAGATGGACTTCATAACTGGTTTTCCAAGGTCGCAGAAGGGCAACAATGCAATCTTTCTTGTCATCGACAGGCTTTCTAAAGTGGCTCACTTGTTTCCCGTCAAGGAAATAATTTCTGCTATTCAGTTGGCTGAGCTCTATATCAACAGAATTGTCTCTCTGTATGGGGTTCCTCTTGAGATCAGTTCAGACCGTGGAAGCATCTTCACTTCCAAGTTCTGGGGAAGTTTCCAAAATGCTTTGGGAACAAAGTTGAACTTCAGCACAACTTACCATCCTCAGTCACAAGGACAAGTTGAAAGGATCAATCATATTCTAGAAGATATGCTCCGTGCTTGCGTCATCTCTTTCGGCATGAAGTGGGAAGAATGCCTTCCTTATGCTGAATTCTCTTACAACAACAACTTCCAGAAGAGTCTAAAGATGGCACCATTTGAGGTTCTCTACGGCCGCAAATGCAGAACTCCGATTGGTTGGTCGGGTGCAGGTGAAAGAACATTGTTTGGCCCCGACATTGTAACTCAAGCGGTGGAGAAGGTTCACATCATTCTTGAAAACCTGAAGGTTGCTCAAAGTCGCCAGAAGAGCAACTATGACAGAAAGCACACGGACATGGAGTATGTCCTTGGTGATCTCGTTTACCTTCGTGTCACTCCCATCAGAGGCACGCACCGGTTTGGTATCAAAGCAAAGTTGGCTCCTAGATACATCGGTCCTTTCAAAGTTCGTGGAAGAAGAGGAGAAGTCGCTTATGCTCTTGAGCTCCCTGAAAAACTCAAGGTCCATGATGTTTTCCATATCTCTCAACTCAAGAAGTGCTTCAAGGATCCCGGCAGGACCGTGGACCATGAACTCCTCAATCTCCAAGAAGACCTGTCTTATCAAGAACACCCCACAAAAATCCTAGAAGTCACAGAAAGAAGGACTCGCAACAAGTCCATCAAGTTCTGCAAGGTGCAGTGGTCGCACCATTCCGTTGATGAAGCCACTTGGGAACGCGAGGATGAGCTCTGTGCCAAGTATCCTACCCTCTTCGTGTCTTCTTCTTCTTCCTAGAACCTCGGGACGAGATTCTTGTTTAGTGGGGGAGAGTTGTAGCATCCCATCTGTCTAATATATGTAATGCTACTTGGTCTAATAATAAAATGCTACTTCCTACATATAATTGTTGCATCATAATTATATCATGCTCATGATATCATGCCACATTGCGTTTGAGCATCATATAAAACCCTTTGCTTTTGGTTCTTATCTCATATGCACTATTAATTGTATTTGCTTCTTGATAAACTGTAGTTGGTTCTTGATATATTGCTAGATGCCCAATTTGGGTTCAGGGCAAATCTTTTAAACTCTTTCCACCTATTAACTTGTCCATATCAACTTCCTTGTGATCATATCCTCCTTCCACCATATGCATGTATGTGGCACATCTTTTCTTTCTTAGGTTTAATTCATGCCAGATATATTCTTAGGGTTCTTTTCTTCTTCTTCTACACCTTGCTTATTATGGTTTACTCCAAACTAGGCTAAATATACCATGGGCACTTGCCCATCCAAAAATCTTGGTTTATTTGCATCTTTATTTTGGCAAATCTTCTCCTCACCCATATGTGCAACATATTTTGTTCTCACAAAATATGTCCACATGCATGTATGCATATCCCTTATTGCATGCCTCATGCAATCATAACCCTTGGTCTTCTCCTCTTTGTTTTATTCTATCTTATTTGAGTTTTGCTTTTAAATTCAAACTAGATGTTTTATTTTTATTCTTGCATCTCTTAAACCCTACTCTAAACCTACCCGTTGGTTTGACTAAACCAAACCATCATCCTCACTCTAATCTACCTTGTCCACCCACTAATCTATCTAGATAAAACCACCTGGAACAAGATTTCCCCCCTCTCCTATTCTATCTTGGAACCTAAGTGGCCGAAGACATCTTTTTCACCATCGTTCTCTTGCTATTTTTTTCAACCGTGGAGCAAAACAACCCTAACCTAGCTACCTCCAAACTACCTGCTGCACCCTGCCCAAACCGTGGTCAGCCTCCCTCTCGTTCGCAGGCGCCGCCAGGCCACCGACAGGCGTCCTCTCTCGGGTGCGGCTCGACCAGGCCAGGAGGAGCCGCGTGCATGCCTCCTATTTTTCTTCCAGCCATCTGCACGTGATCACCCCAGCTAGATTTTTTTCCTTGTCGTGTGTGTGACTCCCTCTTCCATCTTTTCCTGGCAATAAAGCTGAGGCAGAGAGAAGCATCTCTTCCAAAAACTACTCGTCTCCATCGATATCCAGATCGTCTTCACTTGTTCTTCCTCCTGCGTGTGCCATGGCCGCCGCCGTGCGCACCTTCTAACTGTTGTATCTGTCGACGACCGAGACCGTGGAGTAGCAGAGGAGCTTCTCTGTCCTCGTCCGCGTCGAGCCATCCTTCCAGGAAGATCCGGACCAGCTGAGGACTACCTCCTCATCGTCGTCCCTGTACAGCTATCGCTCGCCGCCTCGGACGCCAACCCTCGCTGCCGTCACCGACCTCGTCCGGCTCATCCACCACGTCAGCAAAACCCTACGTGAGCCCCTCATCCTCCTCTGCATCTCCTTCCTCTCACATGCTTGTTGATCTACCCCGCCGAGGCACCTCCGCCATTGCACCCTTCTGGTCGCCGATGTTCGACGCCGCCCGCACGCAGACAGCACTTGTGCATGCAGCAGCCTCCTCTGGACCTCTGTTTCCGAGCCAACCTCGACCACATCACTTCTTTTCTGGCTTCAATGAGCACCCAAGTGTGTAGAGGGGACAATCAGCGTCACCCAGCTTCAAACCTCACTCAAAACCATGGCTCGTAGCACTCGCAATCTTCCTCGAAAGATTGGGAAATTTTTATGTCCGCGCAACTTCTCGTGCGACAGTTTTGGCAGTATAGAAACCCATTTGTTCATCGTCAATTACCGGGCTCCACAGTGCTCTACCGGAGAAACTTCGTACATGAAAGTTGTACAACTTGCTGCCCTCTTCAACTTTGCTTTTTGTGCCATCTCCAAATTCCCAAAGGTTTTCTCGCCATCATCTTCCGAATATCAGACGAGCTAGCTCCTGTAGTTGGATCAAATTTTCAGATTCATTGTTCTTTTTGCATAAAACCCAATGGCAGATTCGGTCCGCCACAGACAGGCCCTCCCATGCTTCCCCGGATCTGTCGCGTGGCACGCCCTAGCTGGCGCACACGCGCGGTGGACCCGCTGTCCCTGGTCCCGCTTGTCAATCTCTGCGGCTGGGTAAACCCGCGGTGAGAAAAGCCCCTCATAGAGGCGATGCGCCAGCTGGCGCTGACTCAGCGCTGGCCCCGCTCGTCAGTGACTCGGGCTAGACCCACCTGAGTACAAAAAGTTTCTGTGAGCCTTTTTCCAAATAAAAACAATCCCAGAAAATGCATATATGTTTTTAATATCCAGAAATTAATAACTTTTTGTTGACTTTTCCAAATAATACAAATGATATATGTTTTTGAATCAGAAAAATGTGAGGAATTCAAATCTGCCATCCAAAATAATGTTTGACTAATTTAAATTTCGAAATTGTTTAAATGCAATTAAAATGCCTTTTTCTTAAATAATTAATAACTTTAATTCTATAACTCCAAAATTGACAAATAATATGTCTAAATCGATCAGCGCGACGAGTCTGTTCTAACTATACGTTCCATGATATGAATTGAAGCATGCATCATGTCATTATTAAAAATCAGAACTGTTTATGGTAATAAGACTTGACCAAATAATTAATGAAATGAGTTATTCTTGTCCCCACACCTCACCCTTGCCATGCTACATTATTACCATGTAAATTGTGCATCATTCATCATGGAATGCTTGTTTGTTTGTCGCATTTTATTTATATGCTTATGCACTTTATTTATGTTGGCCCTTGTTTGTTTGGTTCTTCTTTCGAATAGACGCCGAGCAGGGGAATTATCAGGAATCCCAGGAGTATTACCCAGATCCATCCCTCACTTCAACTGAGCTGTCAGGCAAGCACTACCACATGCTTGCATACATATAGTACCTATTGCCTCTATCTTATTCTTGCATCATTGAGTCACGATTGCATTAAATTGAATCCCAAGCACTGCATAGCCTTTACTTTTAAACCCCATCGGGCCTGTTCCTCAATCCCATGAGCCATTACTACAGGAGTTGTTTGAGCCATGCGAGTCGTAGAACAGCATGTGTAGGGTATGTGAGTGTCTGATGGATAATGAGGTACCTAAACAACTTAACCTGGGTAGTAATGGGATAACTAATGAAAGAGGCACCGGTGAGCAATATTTGTTATTTGGTTTTTATGCTCACTTGTGTCCCATAGGACCCCGAGTACTTGATTCTTGTTCCTTGACTATTCGTACTATCCACATCCGGGAGGCCTTATGGACCCCCCCTGAGCCAGAGCTTGATTCATTTCTATTTCTTGGGGCCACAAAGTAGTTTAGGGCTTTGTTACTATCCTGTACTTATGCCATGCTTTACTGTTTTATTTAAGATTGTGTGAGGAGCACCTGTACTGTTTTGGATGCGGAGTGTTTTCGCGGTATCGACAAGCCCAGTCACACTTTCGGGTTTCCAGTCGTTTACAGCCATTGGCGCAAACCTTGGGTCCGTCTCGGAGTCGGTCAACTTCGTTGCGGGTAGCTTAATGGGGTGGCCCCCTGAAATATTTCTGAATCCTATGATTGCTTTGTCATGAATGCCTCGTTGGGTTTTGAGTTTTTTTTCCGAGGTTGATCGAGTGTGTGGTGCTATTTGTGCACCCATGCAGGGTAAATCTTTCTGAAAGCCGTGTCCGCGTTTATGGACGAGTTGGAGCATATTTTCTCGATCATAGACAAGTATAACTAAAGTACCGCTTTTAATTTGACTAAATACCTGACTAGTAAATAGTGCAATACTGATGGAATGGTTAATAAAACTGCCAACGGAGGGGTTGTTCGTCCGCTTTCTCGTTGGTAAGCGAGAAGGAGGATGGATCTATTACTTTATACTGTTATCACTGTTGTTCCTAACTAACGGACATCTGTCTATCATTGGTTAGGCGGATGGTTATCGAGTATCTATAGACTTGTTAGTATTATCTTTTGCTGCAATTGCGTCACCCCAGGTTATGTCCCCTGTAGAGGCATAAAGACTTGCTGAGTGCCCCTAGGGTCTCACACGATAAATTGTTTGATTCAGATGAACAGGTGTATTCGCAAGATGGATACTGGGTGGAGGAGACAGATGATGTTGGCAACGATCACGTGGTGTAGAGATTTCGGGGATGGGGATCCGCGAGATCTGTGGGCGGGATGTGCTTATTTATGTGGCATCTTATGCCGATTTGCTTCTTGTCCGTACTCGGATCTTGTTTCCCGCTTCCGCTTGATACTCTCATGTTTGATGTATGAGGAGCTATCCTACAGTATTATCTCTATCTAGGATATTTGGATCTTGCCGTATGGTATTGCAATATTTCTATTTCTTTTAGATGGAATGGCTCTAAGAACTGTTGTAAGGTAGCTTGCATACATACTCACTTGTGTATGTATTTGATCTCTTTGCCTGTTGCCTACGCCGCTCGCTCTTGTCCCGACGTCTTGGAAGTGGTTAGGACGACCGACGGGTCTACACGTGGGTGGCCCCTGGGCCCCCGCTGTACTATTTTAACCACTTCCGGTTCATCTAGGCTTGAACTTAGACGTAGGGTCTGAGGTTGTTACAGGTATTATGGTTGTATGGTAAAATTGGAATGGTATCGCATCCGAACCCAACCATCAGTTTTTATAAAGGGCTAAGGCTCATGCCTCAACATTTGCATCATCAAATCCTTTGGTGTTTCTCAACACATGTCAAAACATCTCAATAGAATGAATCATCATTCCAAGGTTTTCATAATCATTTTCACCAAGTATACCCATCTAAAGTGATCAACTTTTATGCTTAGCACTAGCCACTAAAGTTAAGAATGTTCACTAATGAGGGGTGCTAATCAAGGGTAACTATCCAACTCTAATCTCATGCCTTGGAATGACATCCAAGTATAACTAGTTAGGCCTAGTTTTATACTCTTTATGGTATCTATACTATTCTTCCAAAACTCACAAAGCACTAACTAAAAGTAAAGAACTTTGGTAAAGTAAAAGAATAAAGCTTGTAAGTAAAACTTGGGATTGGCATAATCAAAGTTATATAACCAAGCATGCCTAATGCATTTTGCTTAAGTTATCAAGTGGGCAAGTGTTAACTTGCATAGTTAACTTGTAGTGTTAGGCTTGCAATTAGTGATGGCTTGCCTTGAGTAGTGCACTGGTTGAAGTTTTCTTCTTCTTCTTCTTGGTAGTACTCCTCCTCCCCGTATCCCGGGTCAGTACTATCGTCTATAAATAAACACGGGGTACACAATCACCAAACAATACTTAACTATTTCTATTTAGCACACTAAGGCTCACACTTTATGATCTAGCATCATTACAATCATCACATGAAATAAGGACTTAAACTTATTTATTTTATTTTAGAAATGTAATTTCTACTCATTGAAAATACTTAATATTTAACATTCTCCAATTAAAATATGGGATCATGTTGACACATGTCATCACCACATATTCTAATACTTGGGAATGTGATTTAAAGTGTTGGTCATATTTTATTAATTTTAAAATTATCATTTAATAGATTTAAAGTGACTAGAAATGCCTATATATCATCCTTTTGGTACTAGTCCAATGTCACTGCATGTAAACCTAAATATTTTTACATATTCAGATATATCTCATCAAATGTGATTTTTGAGAGTTGGAATCAACTCAAAAGAATTTATGGTTGATATTTGAAAAATGTTTGAAGTTGAAAAGGTCTCTGTCTTGTTAATTTTACTATAGGTGATCTCTAACTCCAAATGATTTGAATCCAACGGGCTTAGATAGAAAATTTAAATAGATTTCTAACAAAATTGGAATCATGCAATTTGGTTTAGTGAATCTCTCTGAATTGATTTTTAAATCTATGGACAAAAACTAGTTTTAACTAAATTAGAAAATATTTATTTGAATTCACAGGCATGTGCGGGAAAGAAACTGGCCGGCCCAATCTGCACAGCGCAGTGCAGCGGGCTACTGATAACACGGACCCATTAGTCAGCGACTTAGTCTAAACGAAACGGTATCGTGCAATCTAGGCCCTACGATTAGATTCTAATCTAATGGCTTAGGTTCATCATCGACGACGAACAGCTCCGGCGAGGTTCTAACCCTAACGCGGCGGTGGGGGTCGTGTGAGCCTCACCAGGGTTCCAGCTAGGGTCGGCGATGGGGGCAAACGGCGTTGTCGACGATGGCGGTTCAAATGGTTGTCGTGGCAGCTCCTGGGACGGCTCCAATCGACGGCGCCCTTCCTTCACTGCAGCGGCAGGCTCCGGCTAAATTCCGACGAAGCGGCGCTCGCCTTGCTCTGGGGAAAGGTGGGGGAGTGTCTGTGAGGAGTGGGGAGTGAGGTGGTGTGAAGAATTGAGGCAGAGAGGGCCTCTATTTATACACCGACGAGGGGACTGAGCGGGATGGGCTGGCGTCTCCGGCGACGGCGGTACAGCGTGCTATCGGTGTGGAACGGTCGGGCACGTGCGATGCTCTACGCGGGACCGGCGGTGTTTGAGACGGCGGACGAGTGCTACGGGTCGCGCGGCGGCGAATAGGGGTGTCTAGGAGCTAGCTGGGGTTAAGACGAGTCTGTGCACGCAAGGTGAGGGCTAGGTGCGGCGCGTGCGAGCTGGTTGGCTGTGGCGCTCTGGCGCGCTCTCGGCACGGCGCAGAGACACTGGGCGCAGTGATGCTGGGGTGGTCCAGGGCCTGGCTATGGTCGTGGGCTAGACAAGGGGTGGCGGTGGACGGTCGCCTGTCTGGTGATTGTCATGGGAGAGGGCAGTGTGGCCTGGGGCGAGCTGTGGTCGACCTGGCGCGGCGGCTTCGGGCGCTGGCGCACTGGTGCGAAACGGCCAAGGGGGAGTGTGTCTGGTGCGGCTAGAGGCTGGGGGAGACAGGAGGAGTGTAATGAGGGCATTTGGTCGAGTGACCAAATCTCCCAATAGTGAAGTTAGGCAGGTTTAAAATGTGTCTGCAAGATGCTTGATGAATGGCTGAAAGAAATTAAATTTGAAAATTTTGAATGAATTTTCGTGATTGGTCTCAACTTATGCTTGGTAGTCTCTGGTTGCTTGGGAAATTCAAGGTGAATTGATTTAGTTGGTTTTTGCAAAATGATGATCTTACCATATGAACTAGAATCAAATTTAAACTGTCCTTTAAATTGATTTAAAAATAGTTTTTGTGATTTTTTAAAGTGGGCTTAGGTTCACTTTTACTTGGTCTAGCAAGTAGTGAAAAGAAGTGGAATTATTTCTGTTAGACTTTCTTTTCTAGGATCACTCAAAGTGGCCTAGTGGTTAACTTTAGTCAAAATGACCATTAGCTTATTTAATTCATATTTGATTTCTTTTGATTTTGATTTTGTTTGTAATTGGCCTAGATGATGTAGCATTCATCTTTAAACCATTTCCCATCATTTGTAGCAATCAAACATGGCAAATTCAATCAATCATACACTAATGTAAAACACACATGCAATCATATATAAATTATTAATAAAAGTTTTTCTTAACCCTAAATTTGGGTGATTAGAACTTGATAATCTTGATTAGCATTTTTTTAGGGTGTTACAAAAGTGCATGCATATTGGTTTTAGAAAATATATTGGCTTACCTTTCTCTTTCATACGAAATAGTCTTGAGTGTTCAAAGCAAAGTGTTGCTGTCGTGATGAAAATATCTCGAGAAATGCAATTAATAATAATATCTGAGATGAAATTTAGAAATGCAATCTATTAATATAATATTTTAAATGGAATGTTGAGACATGTCATCAATTACGCTATATATACATCTAGCCATTATCATTGACAACCAAATAGAGTATTATGTGCCATTGATACCTACTTATCACCTGCAGGTAGTAGTGGCGTGGCGGAAACACACTCTCTGCGACTATGGTGTGCCCCTGGCTGGTGCATTCAAATGGTGATTCCAGAATACCATGCCTTCAGAAAATGCTAGAAAACCGACATTTTACTCCCGGCAGTAGTAGAGAACAACACACTTACAAGTCTCTATCAAACTGGCCATGCGCCATGCAGCAGCGCGGCAAAGCACGCTTTCCCATCTAGTCTTATTCATATCCGTGGGATAATCTGCTCATCCACTTTCAATCCGTGGAACAGTACATGTCTTATATGGCGGGACAAAATTTTCTTACCGAGGGGAATGAGAAGAACTGGAAGTATGTTCTGCAAAACATTCGACACTTCAAGAGTTCCGTCGCCTCGATTTTTTTCTTTCCAACCATGTCTGACCGCAAATTTTATCCTCTCCGATGTGGCATGTGCACTTATTCTTATAAAATCTTATATGAGAACATGGATTATAAAAACACGCATACAAAATTCAAGCATAATTTTTTTACAAGTCTAATACTTTTCCCCAAAAGCGAATGAGCAAAAATCAATGGGTAGCAATGCAGGCAATTGTGCTATTTGATAATAAATACTATGATGTATCTATACTATTAAATAGTATATTAGAGCATCTTCATCAGACGCGCTATATTAGTGCTGCGCTAAAAAAATGACGAAATAGCGCGTTGCGTGCGCGCTCTCCTAGCAGGCGAGGGAAAATTTTCGCGCGCTGTATATTTTACAACGCGCGCCCTTCTACGCTATTCGGTGCGCCAAATATGCTTCGTCCATTACACCGCGCTATAAAGCCAAGCGCGTGTATCTCCAACTGCCTGGAAGTTCCAGCGCATGCCCACAATCCACCGACGACCCACTTTTGCCGCCCTGAGCGCGCCAACGTCGTCCCTTTCCATCCCTCTCCTCCCCCTTATGTCCCCGTGCCGTAGTCCGTCGCCGGCATGCCGCCTCTCCGCCGCGGTTGCCGCGGTTCATCAGGGTTCCGGGGCGTGCGCGCGCGGGAGAATGACACGTTCTAAGCCGAGCTACGCGCCGACAGGTTTCACCTCACGCCCGGCACGTATGAGACCGGGCGAGGCCGTGCGCACCTAAGCCGCCGCAGCGTGGCGCCTCGGTCGCCCGCATGCCTCAATGAACTTCGGCGACGTTAACTCGCTCGAGGAGGCGGAATTTGCCGCGCCCGTGCCACACCTCATGACCGAGGAGGATCGTCGCCGTCACCGCCAGGCGCAGCGGCGGATCACCGTCGCCGAGCATGACGAGAGCGCCATGGCCGCGTGGAGGCACGATTTCCCGCAGGACGTCCAAGCGAAGCTCAAATTCTACGCAGCAAAGAGGGCCGAGAGGAGGGCGAAGAGGGCAGAACGGCGTCAGAGGAAGGCCTTCATCACCACCCAGCTGGAGGGCCCGTCGACGATTGCCGACGACGATCCGAGGTGGGATGACCTGTGGACCGAGTCCAAAGACACCACCTCGGAGGATGATGAGGACTAGATAGGTTTACTTTTAGTTTGCAATATGTTTTAATTTCTGTACTAGAATCTTATATGTTTGCACTATGTTTAATTTCTGTTCTATGTAATACATTTCTAGCTATTTTCTAGATCTTATTTGAGTGTGTGTTTTTGAAAATTCTTGTTTCTGGCGCTCTAAAATGGCGTGTCTGCGGGGCACGTTTTTTGCTTGGTAGCGCGTGCTGCAAAATGGCGCCGCCAGTGGAGGTCGCGTCGTCGCCGCGCGCGCTAAACTGCTGCATGACCATTTTACAACATCAACTTATAGCGTCTCTGGTGAAGGTGAAGATGCTCTTACATATATACATAAAATGTCTCCAACGGTTACAGAATAAAACCTAAAAAGAGAAAATCTTTAAGGCCTTCAAAATCTTCTTCTCAATTTTATACTTTTCTAAAGACAGCTGAACAAACATGACATAAATATTAGTGGCTCTCCGAGAGCCGCTTCTGGTTGTTGTCTTCGGATGGGGAGGATTCGTCTGGCAGCGAGAGATATAGCATCTCGTCTTCTGCATCGACCTATCGATGGGATGCGCTATCCTAGGATCCTAGGCGGGATCTGATGGAGGATACGAAGAAGATCCTCAAGAAATTGGCCAAGAGAAGGGAACAACAGCGGGCAACGCTGATCCTCCGATCGGCGGTAAGCAGCGATGATGATGATTTCAATTCCTTTTCTTATCACTCTTTTGCAGCATGCAGGCGTATCATTCACAAACCAGAGCCTTTAACATTCACGTCATTGGATCTGAATGAACAGGGTTGGACGATCGTCACTCGATGGAGGAAATGTTCTTCGCCGGTGATGACGCCGCCGATCGCCGGTCGAAGGAGATCTGTTTTTTCAAAAAATTCCGCCTCTCCTGTCATAGGCCATACGGGCTGGTTCTGCAATTCCGGGCCGCGTACAACGTCGGGACATACGGGCCTGTCTAGTACGGTGGGGGGTTTTGGTCTCCTTCATGTTTTCGGTCTTGCCTGTGGTCGATCGATTTAGTTTGCCGCTAGGGTTCATCCATGATCGTTTCTTGGTGTCGAGCGACGGCGTACAGTCATGGCGAACCGTGGAGGAGGAAGGTTCGGCCCTCTACCTGCGGGAGGGAAGAGGCCTTTCCAAGATCAGGGCCGCCCTAGCAAATATGGTGGTCAAGGCAGTCGAGGTCCATATGGTGGCAACAATAGCAACTTCGGTCCACCGGGGCCAGGATTCAATGGCGATGGCAGAGGTATGGATAGAGGCGGCTACAATGGAGATGACAGAGGCTTGCATCGGGGTGGCTTCAATGGCAGCGATCAAGGTTTCAACAACAACGGCTTCAACGGAAACCAGATGTATCAAGTCATTGGCCCATCCAACAATAACAACCAGTTCGGGGGTTTTCAGAACAATGGTGGTCAGTTCCAGGGATCCAGTCCTATGGGCGATTTTGGAGAATATCACCCCGGTGCTGGTAGTAGAGAGTTTGGCAGCAGAGCAAACAGTGGTGGAAATAATGACTACCGCCGGTATAACCCAAACTTCAGACCTAATCGAGGCGGCGGGTATGGTGGTTGCTGATGTCTACGCACTTTTATTCTTGTAGACAGTTGTTGGGCCTCCAAGTGCAGAGGTTTGTAGAACAGCAGCAAGTTTTCTCTTAAGTGGATTACCCAAGGTTTATCGAACTCAGGGAGGAAGTGGTCAAAGGTATTCCCTCTCAAGCAATCCTACAATCAAGATACAAGAAGTCTCTTATGTCCCCAACACACCCAATACACTTGTCAGGTGTATAGGTGCACTAGTTCGGCGAAGAGATAGTAAAATACAAGTGGTATAGATAATTATAAGTAGTCACGGTGCCAGAAAATAGCTTGATGGCGTGGAAGAGACTAAAGACAAACTGAAATAAAGATAAAATCAAGCAAACATGTAATAGATCTAGTTGCAAATGTGTTTCAATGCTTAGAAACAAGACCTAGGGATCATACTTTTACTAGTGAACACTCTCATATAAATATATTATCTTCATGATACTATTCTGAACTACTCTCCGGTTGGACACTCTAATCCATGGTAGGGCTATAACAGCACACCTCAAAGTAGGCCTTTCCCATCTAGATAACCCCACACTATCACCTTGAGCACTAGATGGTTCCAACAAACACCACAATTTTATAAAGACATCTAACTCCAAATATAACTTATAACAAGTATTTGTAATCTCTAGCCTAAGTGCCATCATGGTGCGCAACGCTATCACTTTCACACACATGGGAAGAGTAGAGATCTATTAAAGAACTTGAGTAGCAAGGTAGATCTACTTGATTACAAAGCTCATGATCACAATATGATCATGCATAGAGAGAGATGAACACATAGCTACCAGTAGAACCCTTAGCCTCGAGGAAGAACTACTCCCTCATCATCATGGGAATCAGCAACGGCGATGGAGATGGTGGTGGAGATCGACGGAGATGGCTCCGGGGACACTTCCCCATCCCGGCAGGGTGCTGGAACAGAGACTTTCTGTCCCCCGAATCTCCCCTTCGATGGCGGCGGCACTGCGGAAATTTTTATGGCTGGAGACTGTTCGATTTAGGGTTTTTGCATCGGGAGGCATCTTATAGGCGAAGAGGCAAGGCGAGGAAGCAGCCAGGGGGGCCACACCACCTGGTGGCGCCACCAGGGTTGGCCTGCGCCACCATATGGTGTGCCCACCCTGGTGCCCTACTCCGTCTCTGCTTCGTATTTCCGTGTTGCTCCGGGAAAATAGGCATATTGGCTTTTGTCCTGTCCAATTCTGAGAATATTCATTTTATGACTTTCCTGGAACCAAAAACAGCAGAAAACAGCAACTGGCACTGTGACATCTTGTTAATAGGTTAGTCCAGAAAATGTATAGAAATACCTCAAAGTATAAACAAAACATAAGAAAGTTGATACTATACAAGCATGGAGCATCAAAAATTATAGATACGTTTACAACGTATCAGTCACAACGGTGGCTGTGGCCGCGGCCGAACCTCGAGGAGCAGCCCCAGCCCAGTTGAATGGTAGGGGAAGAGAGAGCGAAGGAGTTGGAAATTGTACTAGTTGTATGAGCACAGCGACAGTGACAATTGTTGGGAAAGAGGGGCCCTCGGCGCAGGTTTACGAACCTAAGAAGAATGTAGCTTAATCATAGACAAATGGGCAGCAGGGGATCGGTTTTACCGGAGGTAGGAGCTTTTCCATCGATACATCAGCGGCATACAGCCTATCTTGTGATTGATAAGTCCAAGGATAAAGAAGTGGAGAAGATCAAATGTTTTCGCTGTGAAAACAAGGGACATCGGTCTATAGAGTGCACGGTGGAAATATGAAATTTTGTGAGTCCTCGGAGCACTCTAATGAGGCTTGTCATCTTCATGCAGTTCCAAAGCCGGCTCGGATGATATATAGGTATGGACACGAAGATCTAGTGTTCATTGAGGCACAGCCAACTCGAAACTATAAGTCCAAGTCTGATAATGGCCATATGTGTCAGCTCACTATTACAAGTGGCTCTCTTACGATAGAGCAGATCATTGAGAGGTTGCGGTGGTGTGTAGATGACACTTTTGCTTGGGATGTTGAGCCACAGGGACACAATGTGTATAGGACACAATTTCCCAATAAACTTAAGTTTTAGTGTGATATTCGCATTGGTGGATATCCGATGAAGGGAACCTCATGTGCTATAAAGTTTGCTGAATGAAAGCCAATCACTAAGCCCACTTTGAAGCTCTAGGATGAATGGGTTCTTATTCATGGAGTGCCATATGATATTTTGAGAAACTATTTGCAGTGTTGGAGTATGGGTCACCTCATAGGAAATACCATGGAAGTGGACATGGCATTCACTCGTAAACACGGAGTTATTCGAGTCCGGATCAAGGTTACCGACGCTCTTCATATTCTATATATGAAGAATTATTATTATGATGACGAGGGATACGTCCTAAGTTTTGAGTTAGAGGATGATGAGTATGATGAGGACGATGATACTACCATGGCGGATGCCGACAAGGAGAGGAAAGACAAAGAAGAGGATGACAAACGTAAGCGCAATTCAGGGGCTAATAATTCGGAGAATCCAAAGGCTCCTAGCCAAAGTGATAAAACTACTCCAAAAACAAAGTCAACTGACTCTCAGAATAATCCTAAAGGCTCGCATACGACGGCTGTGGATGCTCTTATTTCTTTCGGGTCTTTTGGAGCCATTGTTTCACAAGAATTAGTGGCTGCAAATATTGAGAGGACGAAGAATGCAGAGAGGAGGTTATGTATCTCTCCGGCCAAGGGGTTGTCTGGATGGTCTCTTGTGGCGGCTGAGCAGCAGTCCAGCATGATGGCTGCCCCGTCGGCGGATGCGGCAACAACACCGAGTGCGGTCTCGGCTGCTAGTATGCAGGAGAATGCAGTGGCAAAGGCTACTGCTGTGGAAGGGGACCTCAAGTAGACGGACGAGGAACGCCCTGTATCTGCGACTGTGGTCTGCATCACTGACAACTGCGATGGTGACCATGGTGATATTGCAGCGCCTACACCTCTCTACTCACCGCAGATGTCGATGACTAAGGGCAAAAGTACCTAATCCTTTTCTCCGAACATGAGTGGAGCCTCGAGCGGATGCACCTCGTCGAGCATGTCTCTGGTTCAGGAACCGAGGCTGAATCAGAGGACTCGACACGGGGGTCTTATCTCATCGCCGTCCCATGTCTCTTGTTAGTGCGTTGCTGCAACAGAGGCCCCTAGTGCTAATGCTGGTACTATGCATGGATCGGACCTACTTTGTACTCCTGTTGACTCTCCAAGGGATGGGAAGAAGAATGTAGATGTGCCCTCTCTTTCTCCCCTGCTTTGTTTTATGCATCCAAGCAAACGATCACTCAGATCTCGCCTTTGCCGCGGGTTTTTCATGAGAGTTCTGTTTCTTTTTCTGATGACCTTAGTAACGAACCGAGGAATGAATTAATCTTTCCTGGTATTTCTCTACATATTAACAGTACGCCACGAGTCATGACCCCAAACGAGGGTCTCAACCCGCAAGCATGCAGTTCTTTGCCTTCAAATTGTCACCCGAGCATTGATGGGTCTAACCGTTTTGAGACTGAAAAGGTGTGTCATGACGCATACATTTTTTCTCAGTCTAATATTAATATTTTGAGCATACAAAGAAATAATTTTGAAAAATTCTTACAGGAGCCGAGTCCGAGAATTGTTACGATTCCATAAAGGGGTCATTTTTGTTCACCGGCAGACTTCTCGCCAATGATGCGTACACCGTCGGCGGCAAAGGTTATTGCTTTTGGAGGGATCGAGGAGCAGTCGGCGGTTGGGGTACGGTCGAGTGGACACATACATGCACAACCAAACGCCGATGATACCCAAATGGAGCATGCGATGAAGATGGCCGAAATTCGAGATTCTCCAGGTTCGTGTTCAGAACCAAACTTATCATTGTTATCTAGTAGTCTCTAGAGCTAGTATGCTTGGACTTTCACTTGGAGAGTCACCTTCAGCAATAAATGACTCGGTAAATAAGTTGTATGATGTTGAGAAAGAGCGAGCTTTAGTTATTCTTAACCGCAAAAGAAGTTCGGAGGAAATCGATCCTAAGAGCCTTTTTGTTTTGAAAGTCTCAGGTTTGTGTGATGATTTAGTAGATGAGGATCCGCTAGACGTGGTTGATTATCATACGGATCAAAAATACCAAGAAAAGAAAGTGGGTAGAGGCCAGAAAAAATTGTTGCCAAGAATAATACAGTTAGAAGAAGTGCTAGGATTAAGAGTATTAACGAAAAAGGACTTTACAATGAGAGCTTTTATCTAGAACAGTGAAGGGATTAGGGATACTTTAAAACATATTTTTATTCAAGAAAGCATTATAGATCGGGATTTGGATATAGTGGCTTTACTTGAGACTAGGAGAGACAACTTATCCGCATCTTTCCTGAGGGAACTGTCAGCGGGGCGTGACTTTATTTGGTTCTGCCTACCTTCATATGGGAGATCAGGCGGAATTCTAGAAGGGATAAATGCTGAATCTCTGACTGTCAAAGCCATTGACGTGGGAGATTTCTTGATTAAACTAAAGCTTTGATAGAAAGTGGATGGTTGTGAATGGTCTTTTATGGCGGTTTACGATGCAGCCCAAGAGAAGCATAAACCAGCTTTCCTAGCCGAATTAGCCAGGATATGCGATAGCCCAGGAACTCCAATGATGCTAGGCGGTAATTTTAATATTATTCGTAGTCCTTTAGAAAAGAATAACAGTAATTATAATCCTAAATGGCTGAATTATGTTTAATGCCATAACTGAGAGTTTAAACTTATGGGAGATTGTGTTGCCAGTACGACAATATGCTTGGGCAAGTCGTAGAGAAATAACAACCTATGAAAAGTTAGACCGGGTGTTAGCTGATGGCTCTGAAATATAGCCATCTAAGTCCATATTTAAACTGGATATTATTCATAATTTTGATAAAATATCTCTCTAAACCCTACCACTAATGCCTAATATTTAGAGGGGTATGTAATCCTTTCTTTTATATTTTTCCAGCGCAGATAATGCCGTTTGAAGATGAGAATCACTACATTAAATTCAAAGATATGAGATTTTCAACAACTAGAAGAAACCAGGAGCCATAAAGCAGAGGCAGACGCTTTAACGACCAACTATACGACTAGAGCAAAAATTCTGGTCAAATAGCTCCGGTCGTATAGTTGGCGTCGCCACCGTTAGGTCAAACAGAACAACTTTCATGAAGGGACCCCTAAATAAAGAAACCTCGAGCGACGAGAAAACAAGCCAGACCTCGCAAAAAAGTCTCTGCCACAGATCACCAGCCGCCTCCAGATCTCAAAACCCTTCTCCATCTCCATAGCCATATTCCACTACTTGTAATAGTAGATATCTTCTTTGATTGGCGACATTGTAAGACTATTGCTATCAATCTTATGATTTTCATTACAATGTGTGTGATTGTTGATCTCATTTCTATGTGTAAGTAATTCTCCTTGGGCTAAGGGCTTCGGTCTAGCCATGTAGCGATTGTGCATGTTATTTATCATAGATGGGATCGTGTATTAGTTTGTATGACATGATGATTATTGTATCCTCTCTTGCCTCAATCCAAGGACTTGTCAGGTACCCAAGACCCCGAGGATTGAGCCAGGTATAGGGAGTATGAATAATGACTGATCTGCAGGTTGAGAACCCTAGTGACCGAAGGGGTAGTACGACTGTATATGAGGGATTTACTTGCGATTAACGGTGACATCACTATGCATATCATTAGTTCTCTTTCTTCTATGGATGAGACTAGTAGGTTATTGCTATAAGCGATTGCGAAGGAAATAGCAATTATGGATGCACTGCCCACATATAATTTATCTTGCTCTACATGCATACTTTATTTCTATCTTTTATTCCCATCAGATGTTTTGCATAGCTACAGGTGAAACCGAACGCCCTAGGCCCTCTCTCTCCATCATCGACAACAACAAAAAGACGCAAGCTATTGGTCTGGTAAAAACACAAAGGAATTCTAAAACTCCCGAAGGTCCATTAAAGTAACTTCACCACGCACTCTCTTCCCGAGGATTTGATAACCTAGGTCTACTAGGGAAAAAGAAGCTATACTACATCCGTAGTCCGATCGAAGGTATCACTAGCAAGCATAGAGTGAGAACAAAAATATCAGTTGGCCTCGATGCAAGCGCTGGCCTTAACAGAGTCGGACCACACACCTTTGTTTGTGGATTTAGGAGAACAATCTCACCTGGGGAAAAAATCTCATTTCTCATTTGAATTATCTTGGTTACAGAAACAAGGTTTTTTTCATATGATCACGAATGAATGGGAATCAATCACTTTGCGGGTTAGCCCAATTGATCTTTGGCAAAAGAAAATTCATCATTTACATTGCTTCCTTCGTGGATGGGCGAAAAAGAGAATTGGTATTTATAAAAACAGAGAGAGATAGACTCACCGAGCATATCGAGGAGCTAGATATTCGAGCGGAAACTATTCCATTAAACGCAATGGAACAGGAATCACTTAAGAGAGCTAATGATCAATTAGGAAAACTTAGATGCGAAGAGGAATCTAAATGGGATCAAAGGGTAAATGTGAAATTCATTCAAGAGGGAGGGAATAATATGAAATATTTCCACCTCATGGGGAATGGTAGATATAGGAAGAAAGGAATCTTTCAGTTAGAACAAGACGAAGGGACAATTATTGGTGAGGAAAACTTAAGAATTTATATAACAGAATATTATAAAAAGCTATTTGGGGCACCGGCCAAGGTGTCGTGGTGGTGTCACAGCAGATGTCATGGATAGGCTAAAAGTGGGGACTAATATGCGCTAGGGGAATCCAGGGAGGGATAGTAGAGTGATTCTCTACACAGAAGCTTTGTATTGATATTCAATCTCCAAGATTACAAGTGCTCCTCGAGCTGTATTGACAAGAGGAGGAAGAAGGAACCCTCTTACTCTTGCCTACCAACTAGCCCAAGAACCCTAGATCCACTAGTGCTCAACCAACTAGGAGTCTCCTTGCTCTGTATCAGAAAAAACCCAACCCCCTTACCAAAACCCTAACCCCCCCCCTTATATAGAGGTGGTTCGGTCCTGGCCTAGGGCATACGTGGAGGCATATTCCTAAGAATATGCCCCCTCCCAAAGTAGTAACTCGACAGGGGTGCTTTTCCCCCGCGTCGCACTTGCTTTAGCGGCGTATCCTCTGTGGCGCCCGCGTCAGCTGACGTGAGTGTCGTCACCCTTGTCGACCACGATCCGGTGGTCCTGCCCTTGCTTTATTCGCTCATTCAGTACGCATCGGACCTTCTTTTTTGACCAAAGAGATTCCTTCCTTCTCCTAGAAGCCAAACGACGATCCGGATCATAGTTGATCCGGCCATACCTGTTCCTGCATACAAGCTAGACAAACATTTCCGACTTACTCCTTAAGTCGACAAGACAATGTTACGCGACCCCCTGGTCTGGGTTACTCCGTGATCCGGCCTACCTTGAGGTGACTCGGCCAGCATTCGCTTTGACCTTGCCGACCCTCGGCTAACTCGGCCCTTATACCCCGGAGTGACCATACCCGGGGTTATCCCCCCAACATTAGTCCCTGAAGCTGGTGCGGCCTTAGCGGCCTTGGTCGCTAAGGCCACATCAGGTTCATTCTATTTAAGCCTCGGACGTTTTAGTTCCGGGTTAACTTCTTGTCTCGGATTATATGGATTTACGTTCCCTTCGTATGTTCCAAGTTTTCGCTTGCCGGCCGGGTTACCATTGTAGTTCGGGTCCTATGGTTTTACTTTCCCTCTGCACATTTCAAGTTTTCACTTGTCGGCCGGGTTACCATGGAGGCTCGGATCCGGGCCCTGCTTCCTTCTCTCGTACGCCAACCCACGTAAGGGTTAATCATTGCGTTACCTCATTTTAAGGGCCTGCACTGTAACTGCCGCAGTAACTGTCAGTGATCACTGCGCGTGGGTTACGTCACGCCTGTCTCCTCGTTTCCCGCAACTACACGTCGTGTCATGGGATCATATTTACTCTGTGGCCTCTGCTGTGGCTTCTCTCTGATTGGCTAATGCCGGTGATACACGGCCACTGCGCGTGGCTCTCCAGCGCAGCGCGATCCCACTTGTTGATTACTGGGGGCAGTTAAATAGGGAAGGGGCGTGCTCCTTAGTGCTTTTCCATCTCTGCGCCCCCTTGCCCGTTCCTCTTCTTCTTCCTTGCGACCGTGCCGCCGCCAGTGCCCGTCGCAGCAGCGCCGCCGCCGCACCTTCTCCGTGCCTCCGCACCGTAGCCCCCGCCGCACCACTGTTTAGCCACGGTTCCTCGTCTATCTAGACCGCAGAGCCCCGCCGCCGCCAGCTCCAGCGAGGACAGCGGATTCGAGATGACGGAGGAGGAGCTCATCATCATCGAGCAGGAGATGGAGGAGGACGCCGGCGCGGCGGACCGTGGCGCGTGGGCCGGTTCGTGGGTCTGCCAGGACGACATCGACTGGATCTACCGGACCCGGCGTATTCCCGCCGGCGTCGCCGCTCGTCTCCCCTCCTCAGAATTGGCCCCCTCACCCAATCCGGGTGAGTTCGTCGTTTTCTTATCCCATTTCCAATGGGGATTTGGTCTTCCAGTGAGTGATTTCTTCCGGGACTGGGTCCGGACCTATCACCTGCAACCACACCATCGCCCGGCGAATGCCATCACCTCTCTGTCCGCTTTCATCTCTTCGATCGAGGGCTACACCGGACTATGGCCCACGAAGGAGCTGTGGATCCGGTTATTCGGCCTCCGTCGCAACGTCGTCCCCAACATCCACGTCGAGTCGGAGGACAAGCAGCTCACTCAGTTCGGAGCTGCCTCGATCTCACCCCGGAGATTTTCAATCTTTCCCCGGGTCACTGGTCTTGACTCCTGCAAAGGATGGGCCCGGACCTTCTTCTACGTCCGGAACGAAGGCACGGAAGACTTGCCGGTTGCTGCCCTACACTCCGAGTCCCCCTGACTCGGATTTCTAGGAGGAGGTCGCCAAGAAACCTACAGCTCTGGCCAACCAAGTCCACAAAAGGTTCACGGAGCTGAAGAAGCTCAGATTGCGCAACGAGGATGCCATGATCACATTCGTGCGCAACCGAATCTCTCCCCTCCAGCGGCGCACTCACAAGTTGTGCCATATGAGCTTCAGCTGCGACCCCAACCGAACCTCCTCGTTCGAGTTGAGCAATACAGAGATCTTCTGCCGGGTCAAGGCTCTTTTCACCACCCATAAGGACTTCTCCGCCGAATGGACGTGGGGAATCGAGCATTACTGCCATGACAGGCTCCCTCCCGCGGTAAGCTTCGCGGGGTAAATTTATTTCGGATCAGCTTCCTGTCGGTTCTTATCATATTCTTGACTCTGCTCCTCGTGCTTTTTTCTCAGCTGTTTCTCCAGCAAACACTCGAGGATGGCTCGGACCCAACCCTTAAGTGGGCCCCGGACCGAGATATCCCGGATGAGGAGGAGCCGGACCAGGAGATGTTCCTCCCTACGACCGACACCACCAAACGACCGAGCGGTAAATTCTCTTCTCTTAGAGATTGGCCCGACGATGAGGATGACTCGGATATCGACATGATTGAACCCGTTGAGGTTGTCCCTCTTTCTTTTGCCTTCCCGGCATCAGCTAACCCCAGTGGGCACATCCACGAGGATTCTCCACTTGCCACG
Organism: Avena sativa; assembly: GCA_916181665.1. Taxonomy (NCBI): domain Eukaryota; kingdom Viridiplantae; phylum Streptophyta; class Magnoliopsida; order Poales; family Poaceae; genus Avena; species Avena sativa. The sequence continues at coordinate 192,776,438 of OV702287.1, forward strand.
GGCGAGCCTGTTCCGGTGGCGTCGAAGAAGAAGCGCGGATCCGCGTCAAGTTCTTCTTCTGAACCTTCTTAGCCTACTAAAAGGCAAAAGAAGGCCGGAGACAAGACTGCCTCCAAACGGGCTGGCAAAGCCCCGACACGGAGGGCCCGGAAACCTAAGGAGGCCGACACCTCGGATGCGTAAGTCATTTTTCACTTCACAACACACTTCTCCCTGCATCGGGGTAATTTCACTCCTGACATTATTTTCTTTTGCAGGGCTCCTGTGGAGGTCCCTCAGAGCGGATCGAGCATCTCCTCTCCTCTTCGGTCTAGTCCTTCCCCTCCTCGTGACGACGAGTCACGCCCGCCGAGCCCTATTCCGGAGGGCTCTGTGGCCGCTCCGGGTTCCGCAGTGCCTCCTTCAGAGGAACACGCCCTTGGATTGGGAGGGGTCAGATCGGCCAGGGCAACGACGTCCGTCACTTCGGCATTGCTGCACCCAGCAACCACCAAGTCTACCACAACTCCAGCACCAGCAGCAGCTCTAGCACCAGCCACCGAACCAGCGCCTGTCCCGGCTCCGAAGAAACCAACAGCAGCTCCAGCACCAGCCACCAAAGCTCCCGTGCCAAGTTTATCTGCCTCGTCCGAGTCATCTCAAGCTCGGCGAGGACCCACTCCAGCGGCTTCCAAGGGCAAATCCACTGTGGTCACATCCTCCCAGCAACCGGGCAGCGAACTTTGTCGTCAATGCTTCCAAAAAAGTCACCAGCAGCAACGGATCCTCCTGCCGAGCCAGCCGATTCGCAGCAGATGTTCTTCACACTAGCCTAGCTCTTGCCCTGATTGAAAGGAAAGAAGCTCATGCAAAGGGCTTGGTGGCGCCCCACATGCCCACTGGCGAACGGTGCCCTCCGAGCCTCATCGAGTTCGTCATGAACTGGAATAAGGCAGAGTTCGTCTACAACGACGATCTCCCGGAAAAGTTCGGCCCAGCTGAATTTTCCGCTCAGATGAATACCACCGCCAAGGCCATTAACCTTGCTGGGCATATGATGGAGGTACGTCGTTTCTTCTTTACATGCTGTAGGTAATAACCATTAGTCCCCGAGCCTCCGGCGGAGTAACTTGTTACTCGGCCGGATGCTCATTAGAAGATCAACGTAGCTACATGTAAACTTCAATTATTCACACACGAAGTGACGGGTTAAGTTCCACTTGGCCCGGACCTCGCACACTTCGAATATGCACACACCTAGAGCCGGGTTAAGTTCCGCTTGGCCCGGATCTTGTACACTGCGAATATGCACACACTAGAGCCGGGTTAAGTTCCGCTTGGCCCAAATCTTGTATACTTCGAATATGCACATACCTAGAGCCGAGTTAAGTTCCGCTTGGCCCGGATCTTGTATACTTCGAATATGCACACACCTAGAGCTGGGTTAAGTTCCGCTTGGCCCGGATCTTGTACACTTTGAATATGCACACACCTAGAGCCGGGTTAAGTTCCGCTTGGCCCGGATCTTGTACACTTCGAATATGCACACACCTAGAGCCGGGTTAAGTTCCGCTTGGCCCGGATCTTGTACACTTCGAATATGCACACACCTAGAGCCGGGTTAAGTTCCGCTTGGCCCGGATCTTGTACACTTCGAATATGCACACACCTAGAGGCTGCTTAATTCCGCTTGGCCCGGATCTTGTACACTTCGAATATGCAACGAACTAACTTTACACTTCTGTACCTTTGTCAGGTAACTACCAATCGTCGGAGCGCCAAGTTTCAGCGCCTGCTTGATACCCACAAGATCTTGCGCGCAAAACACGTTGCACTTGGTGCGGAGCATGAAAAGAGGGGTAATTTCTTCTCTTAACACCTCTCTGTTTCGTTTGTTTCCGCCGGATTAACCTCCTTATTCGGTTTTTTGCAGCTGGGGTGGAGGCTGAAAACAAGATTATGCGGAAGAACTTGGAGGAAATCCGAGGTATGTCCTCTTTTCGGCCAACGTTGTTGTGTTTTCCATTCTTTCTTCTCCTTGGCTCGGCAAACATTCACTCCTCGGCTTTGCCGGGTCAACACACTATTTCAGCATCGCTTGAGGATAGTGTGCCCGTGCCTGATATGATGCTGCATTTTCTCGAACAAGCAGGACAGCATCAAGCCGAGCTAAAGAAGAAGAACGATGAGCTCTCCCTCCTCCGGACCAAGGACGATGAAATAGCCAAACTCAAGGCCGAGATGGAGAAGATGAAGGCCCAACACAAAACCGAGCTCCAAAAAGTTGGCCAGAACTTCACCGAAGAGCGTGAGCGCTTTACCCTTCAGATCTCCAAGGACCAGGACCTGCTTAAGGAATCCGAGGTCCAGCTTGGGTCGGCGCTCGCCGAGCTTGAACAACTTCGCCAGAGATGCGGCAGTTGTATCAACGAGTTGACCTGGATCCATCGTCATATCTCACGTAAGTTTCTACCCCTTGTCCGACCTAGTTTTCCGGGTTAGCCCATATGCCTTTGCTTCAGCATTTTCCCTTTCCTTATTTTCAGATCATTTTCCGGAGGTTACCATCATCGCCAGTTCTGCCGTTGCCAAATTCCGCCAAGAGAGGGGTACTCCCATCGCTCCTGATGGTGAGAGCATCCCCTTAGACATGGAGGACCTGTTGGTCAGCGTGTCGGCTCGGGTGGAAACCATCAAGAACTATGGGAAAGATCTCCTCGACGTTGCGGTCCGGATCTTCAACGCTTTCTAGCCCAGCGAGAGCGCTCCGGAAAGGATCACGCTCCTTGCCGAAAAACTGATAGAGGTTGAGACTCAGCTTGACCTCTAGAGAGAATCCGCCGGGCGTGCCGCAGTAGATACCCTCCTCCATCATATCCTTTCATGGTACGAGAAGATCGATCTGAGCCTCCTCACCCTTCGGCGCACCGGATCCAAATGGACCGATGATCCGGAGTGGGTAGCTCGGCGCCAGGCTTGCGCCTACAGCCTCGTCGAATATTCTCCAGTCCATGACTGGGTTGAGGGGCCGAGCTTTCTGGAATCCGGCGAGGAGGAGCAGATGGAGAACGTGGAGGATGGGTCGGGCGATGATGGAGAAGATGCTGCTTCAGATATTGAAGACAGTGATGATGACGCCGAACTTCCTCCTCCTGCCGCTCCTTAGTTGAAAAAACTCGAAAATTTATCAGATCCCCGGTATGCCGGGTGCAATTGTATGTTGAATACATGATATTTTGCTACTATGCTTGTATTCCGGATTAACTTGGGCGTAGTCCCCGAGTTTCATTTTCTTGTTCGTCCAATTCTCCGGCTCGATCCGTGTCTACCTTGATTCGGTTTTACGACTTACGAATCCGAGCCTCAAGAATCGTTTTAACAGTACTGAGAAACTTTGAGGCTTGGCTCAAAATAATTCAACATAATAGCTTGAAAGTAAATACGAGGTTAGTCCGAAAAAAAACGTTAGCTGGAATAGGATCGTTTCCTTAGTAGTTTTTCATGTGCTACGCAATTCCAAACTTGTTCCCTTGCTTGCCATGAAGCCAATTCTTGTTGGACAGCAGCAAGTCGAAGGGTTGGGTTTTTGGTGCTCACACATTACTAATCCGGGTTAAGTGAAACGAGTCATTCCAGCTAACGCATAAAAAGTAACAACGATCATTTATTAAGGCAGTCCTCGAGTTACTGCTCGAGGCTCCGCTATTTCATTGATAAGCTCATTGCCGACATACATACCGACATATGAGATGACTCGGATACATGCACTTCTTAGCTAAGTGTAGAAGGGACGAAGTAGTGCTACATTCCACGGTCGCTTGGATTCCTCTCCGGACCTATCCACGTTGTTCTTTTCCTGTGGCTTTGCATCTATAAGATAGTAGGAATCATTGTGCAATACTTTGCTCACAATAAATGGTCCTTCCCATGGGGGGGATAATTTATGCATGCCAGTGGTATGCTGTACCAACCGGAGCACCAGATTGCCTTCCCGGAAGACTCGGTGGCACACTTTCCGGCTATGATAGCGTCGGAGATTTTGCTGATATATGGCGGATCTGGACAGTGCCAGTTCTCTCGCTTCTTCTAGCAGATCAACATCATTTTGTCGGGCTTCTTGCACTTCGGCTTCTGTGTATTGGGTGACCCTAGGCGAATCATGCTTTATGTCGGCTGGTAATACAGCTTCTGCCCCATATACCAGAAAGAATGGCGTGTAGCCTGTTGATCGATTCGGAGTTGTTCTTAAACTCCACAACACTGCTGGTAGTTCTTCTATCCAGCACCCCGCTGATCTTTGCAGCGGCTCAATGAGCCGGGGTTTTATCCCGGATAGCACTAATCCATTGGATCTTTCCACTTGTCCGTTTGATGCGGGTGGGCTACCAAGGCAATGTCGAGTCGGATTTTCTTATCTCGGCAGAATCGTGCAAATGCTCCTTCAGCAAAATTTGTGCCGTTATCAGTTATGATACTATGAGGATAACCGTATCTCAAGATAATGTCTTTGAGAAATGTTACGGCCGTAGCCCCATCACATTTTCTTATAGGTTTCACTTCGATCCATTTTGTAAACTTGTCCACCATGACCAGAATGTGTGTCATGTTTCCTCTTGCCGGTTTGAACGGGCCAACCATATCCAAGCACCACACAGCAAATGGCCATGTAATTGGTATGGTTTTAAGTTCCGACATAGGCATATGTGTCTTGGTGGCGTATCTTTTCTCACCAGATCTTCTGCTTGCTCCAAGGCGCTTGGCCAGTAAAATCCATGCCAGAATGCCTTTGCCACTAAGGCCCGGGATGAGGCATGATGCCCGCATTCTCCTTGGTGTATATCTCGGAGGATGTCAAGTCCTTCTTCTGGGTCAACACATCACTGGAGGACATTGGTTACACTCCGTTTGTACAGCTCGGAATTGATGATTGTGTAAGCTTTGGCTCTCCTCTGAGTTTGCCTGGCTAGCACTTCCTCAGTGGGTAACGTTCCATCTTTCAAGAACTGTTATATAGGCAGTGCCCAAGCTGGTATTGCTCGCGCAGGGAACATCTCCTCATCAATTTCCATCCGATCCACCGGCATAACTTCAACCGGATCACGCTGAACAGTCCTTGGGTCTAGCGAGGTAGTCCCCGGGTTCGCCGAGGTAGTCCCCGGGTTCGGCGTGCTACCTCCCATGTCAATGTCCATGGGCTCAACTCCGGATTCCGCGTTTTCCGGGACATAGATTGAATCGGTTCCTAGGGACGGCCTGATAGATGGTTTTCTGAGGTGCTCCAATGCTACGCCTAGTGGAATTGCCTGTCGGGTCGATCCGAGCTTTGACAGCATGTCGGCAGCTTCGTTTTCCACGCGAGGTACATGGTGAAATTCGCATCCCTCAAAGTAACCCGAGATCTTCTGCACATGAAATCTGTATAGCGCCATGTTTGGATCTAGGGCGTCCTACACTCTGGGCACTTGCTGTATTACTAGATCCGAGTCGCCAAAGCAGATTATCCGACGTATGCCAATCTCCTTTGCCACTTTGAGACCATGCACAAGAGCCTCGTACTCAGCGACATTGTTTGATGCCGCGAAATGGATCTGCAATACGTACTTGAGCTGATCCTTCTTTGGCGAGGTAAGCACAACCCCGACACCTAACCCGGTTTTGGTTTTCGATCCGTCAAAGTGCATCTTCTAGTAGTTCGGATCTGGCGGCGGTGGTTCGTACTGTACCTCGTCCCAATCCACGAAGAAGTCCGCCACAGCCTGGGACTTGATCGCTTCTCTCCTATCATACTGGGGTGCGTAAGGTGCTAGCTCAATTGCCCATTTCGCAATTCTGCCATTCGCATATTTGTTGCCCATTATCTCGGATATGGGGGCTTCGCATATCACCTTGATGGGATGCTCCTCAAAGTAGTGCTTTAACTTCTTTGCCGCCATATAAAATCCGTATGCCACCTTTTGAAAATGCGGGTAGTTCTGTTTTGAGGCAGACAATACCTCGCTCAAGTAATACACTAGCCTCTGCACCGACTTACCCTCTTCATCTCTCTCCACTACAATTACTGCACTTACATCTCGGTTGGTTGCGGCTATGTAGAGCAACATTGGCTCCTTTGATAGTGGAGAAGCTAACACTGGTGCAGTGGCCAACATCTTTTTCAAGTGGGCAAAAGCTTCATCGGCCTGCGGCGTCCAAACGAATTTATCTGATTTTTTCATGAGTTGGTAGAGAGGCAGTGCCTTTTCCCCTAACCGACATACAAACCGACTCAACGACGCCAGGCATCCAGTGAACTTCTAGACATCGTTGAGACACTTCGGCAGCTCCATTCGTTCGATGTCTCGGATCTTAGTTGGATTAACCTCGATACCTCAGCTGGAGACGAGAAATCCGAGTAATTTCCCAGCCGGGACACCGAAGGCACATTTCTCCGGGTTAAGCTTCATCCGGAATCTCCTCAAGTTCGCGAATGTTTGCCTTATGTCGTCAAGGAGCGTTGCGCTTTCCTTGGTCTTAATAACCACATCATCCACGTAGACTTGTACATTTTGACCTATTTGATCGTGCAAACATTTTTGCATACATATTTGGTACGTTGCTCCTGCATTTCGTAAACCGAATGGCATAGTGCGATAGCAATAAGCCCCGTACGGGGTAATAAAGGCAGTTTTTATTTGATCATCCGGGTTCAGAGGTATCTGGTGGAAACCAGAATAAGCGTCAATGAATGACAACAGTTCACATCCCGCGGTAGAGTCGATGACCTGATCTATCCTCGGTAGTGGAAATGGATCTTTTGGACACGCCTTGTTCAGGTTCGTGTAATCGATACACATACGCCACACCACTGCCACGTTCGGATCATCCTTCTTCTTTTCTACCAGCACCAGATTAGAGAGCCAATCCGGATACAGGACTTCCATGATAAATCCTGCTGCTAGCAACCGAGCTATCTCGTCACCAATGACCTTTCTCCTATCCTCGGCGAAGCGTCGGAGAGGCTGCTTCACCGGCCTTGCTCCGGGTCTTACATTCAAAGAGTGCTCGACCAACTCCCTCGGAACACCTTGCAAGTCCTGTGTGGACCAAGCAAAAATATCCCGATTCTCACGGAGGAATTTGACGAGCTCGCTTTCCTATTTGTCAGTTAACCCGACACCAATTGTTACGGTACGCTCCGGAAACAGGTTATCCACCGGGATCTTCTTGGTGTCCTTCGCGGCTTGAAACGAAACGCTTCCATGCGGGTTACTTAACGCCGGCATATACTGCTGCGCGGACTGAGCTAATGCCGCCACCTCTTGGATTTTTCTTTTCTCTTGCGCAATCACGAGTGACTCGGCTAGGTTAGACCCGGCTGAGGCGCACTCAATAGAACGTCGGAAATCCCCAGCGATAGTAATTGCTCCATTTGGCTCGGGCAACTTCATCTTCAAATAACTAACGTGGCAACTTGCCATGAATTTGCTCAGTGCTGGTCTCCCGAGTAATGTATGATACGTGCTCTCCAAGTTCACCACCTCAAACTCCAGGTTTTCAGTTCGGCAGTTATCCCTCGTACCGAATAGCACGGCGACCCGGACTTTGCCTATGGGCTCACAGGATATGCCTGGTACGATACCATGGAAAGTTGTTCTTGTAGCCTGGAGCATGTTCTCCGAGATGCCCAATTTGCGCATTGTATCCGCATACATGATGTTAATGCTACTGCCATTGTCGATTAGTACCTTGGAGAACCTCACATTAATGTTTGGTCCAATGAACGTCGGATCTAACACTAGTGCATACGAGCCCGGACTTGGCATAAGCTTGAGATGATCTTTGACGCTCCAGGTAATTTCCTGGTCCGACCAAGACATGTACCTCGTCACTGCAGGCATAACCGCGTTAACCTCCATATGTCGGCGCTGCAAGCTCTTCCTATCTATTTCCTCTGTTGTGAACACACAATAGCTCTAGTGATGTTCCCTGTATTCATTCCTTCCCTCGTTTCCCGAGTACCTCTGATCCGGTTGTTGCTGGTTTTCCACCTGATGCACTGCATCCCTTCTCTCACTGTTGTCATACCTCGGCGAAGGGGGAGGCAACATCAATTGCTGCGTGTTTGCTCCAGAAAGCAATTGCTGCCGGGGTAACTCCTGCCGAGGTTGATCATTCCGGGGTGCCTGAGCATTCCCCGAACCACCTTGTTCTATCTTGCGCATCCACTCACATTGCCTCGTTGTGTGACCCGCCGGGCTGTTCGGATTTGGCGTGTGAAATTCACACGGCTGGTCCAACATTGACTCATAGGTATACCTTGGACGATCTTTCTTTTCTTGCCATTGCTTCTTCTGCTCCGGAGTCCATGTTTTCTTGCCATCGTTTTGAGGAGTCCATTGCCCTCCCGTTTTCTGGCGTTGGTTGCTCCCTGCTTCGGGCTGATCTTCATTCACAGCTGCAACTTGTTGCGAACCATACCGGTGATCCGGTCTATCGTCTCTCCTTTTTCCCCTGTAATCGTTCCTCCGAGATGACCCGGCTCCGTCCCTCGGATAGTACTCCTTGTTGGACTCGTTCGACGCGATCCTAGGTTGAGTTGGATCACCCAAAGCGTAAGAGTCCGCAATCCGGATCATCTCTGCCAGCGTGACTGGCATTTTCCTTTGCAATTTCATCCACAACTCGCTGCCATATCTGCACCCTTGTGCGAACCATGCTATAGCCTGTGACTCTATGACTCCTTCACACGAGTTTCTTACGGTACACCACCGGGTCAAGAATTCACGATCCGTTTCGTTAGATCTCTGCATGCACATCGCCAGGGTCTGCGGTCTATTCGGCCTCTAATATGTACTTGAGAAGTTGCTGATAAACATTTCTTCAAAATCTATCCAGCAATTGATGCTCCCGGGTGGCAAATTATTCATCCATACCCTAGCCGGACCTTCCAACATCTGCGGTACATATCGAACAGCCCATCTCAAGTTGCCAGTTGCAATTTTCACAGCTGTTGCGTAGTTTATCAGCCAATCCTCCGGCTTTGTACTGCCGTCGTACGTCTCCGTGCCCCTGGGTAATTGGAAATTGGGTACCAGTGGTTCCTTCATGATTCGGGGTCCAAAGCACGCTGGACCTGGAGGACCTTGACATTCGATCTGTTCTGACCTATACAGGCGATCCAGCTTTAACCTGGCGTCATCCGGCATCAAATCCCCGCTTCCCAATCTCGACCCTATCACATGATAGTCCGGTCTTGCGTATCCTGCATTCACCATCTCCGAGTCTCCGTCATTGTATCGGTCTTGCTCTCGTGGTGCTCCTCTCTGTTGCATACCTCGGCCGGACTTTGCTCTTGCCATGGTATATTCCGCTGCTGCGGTTGGCCTGCTCCTACCGAGTTTTGCTATCCGGCATTGCCGTTGGCAGCATTCCCTTGACCGGCATTGCCTTGGTCCTGATTACCTCGGCCAGCTTCACCTCGGCTCACACTTCGTCGATCGTCATTTTTCCGCATCTCTTTTTATTTTCCCGCACGTGTTGGGTCGTACGGAACGATCTGCTTGTTCCGTCTGGCCGAGGTTACTACCTCTTCTCTCCTTGGGCTACCATGAGGCGACGATGCGGCTCCAATGGATTTCTCCGGGTTACCCATCGCCGAATGGACGATCTTAGAAGCTCCAACTCTCTTCGGGTTACCTCTCAGCAGCTCCTCATTCTGCTTGTTCGCGATCCGAACCAGCTCGTTAAACGGTCTTGTTGTCTTTGACGGGATTCACCCGTCAGACCCTCTAGCTCGGACGCCGCGGCATCTGCTGCTCTGAGGTTCTTTGCCGGGGTACTGTACTTCGGCAACCCCACGGATAGACACTTTTCCGACCCTTCTGGTCCATCATCACCTTCTCTGTTCATCTCACTTATGAGATTTTTCCCTTTTACCCTTGCTGCATCAACCTTGTTCGCTTTCGCGTACTCGCGCAGCGTCATGTTCAACGACTGCTGAGCCGCTGCTATTTTCTTTGCGCCCTCCAGTATTTTTTGCCGGGTCTCCTCTAGCTCGGCCTATGCCTGAGCCGGATCTACCACTGTTGCCACTGGGTTTGCCAAGCTATCCATAGCTTCCCTCAGCACGTTCTCAGGCCTCTCTAGCGGAGGACCCCTAGCTTTTCTCGGTGCCTTAGGCGTTACCTTTGGGTCTGGCGCTGGATCCCTGCTCATGCCTGCGCCTGGCGCAGTCATCATCACCTCTGCACGGTCCGGGGAGCGAGCGATACACGCCCCGCGAGCCACAGTGAGGGGTGGTTCTCCTGCATCGACGACACGACGCGGATGAACGCAAGACACGTCCACAGCAACATAGACCTTGTGCGCACCGAGCTTGACGAAGACGCCGTTGCGCGGAAGGGGACGCGTGCCGAAGCAGCCAGCATTGTCGCTGACGTAGTCCAGCGTTCCAAAGCGCTGAACGAGCCCGGAGACGATGCGTTCGCCGGTGCCGATGAAGTTTCCCGTCCGGATCTTCACCCCTGCTAGCGCCGCTAGCCCCACGGTGGGCGCCAACTGTCATGGTGGTGTCACGGCAGATGCCATGGATAGGCTAAAAGTGGGGACTAATATGCGCTAGGGGAATCCAGGGAGGGATAGTAGAGTGATTCTCTACACAGAAGCTTTGTATTGATGTTCAATCTCCAAGATTACAAGTGCTCCTCGAGTTGTATTGACAAGAGGAGGAAGAAGGAACTCTCTTACTCTTGCCTACCAACTAGCCCAAGAACCCTAGATCCACTAGTGCTCAACCAACTAGGAGTCTCCTTGCTCTGTATCAGAAAAAACCCAACCCCCTTACCAGAACCCTAACCCCCCCTTATATAGAGGTGGTTTGGTCCTGGCCTAGGGCATATGTGGAGGCATATTCCTAAGAATATGCCCCCTCCCAAACTAGTAACCCGACAGGGGTGCTTTTCCCCCGCGTCGCACTTGCTTTAGCGACGTATCCTCTGCGGCGCCCGCGTCAACCGACATGAGCGTCGTCACCCTTGTCGGCCACGATCCGATGGTCCTGCCCTTGCTTTATTCACTCATTCAGTACACACCAGACCTTCTTTTTTGACCAAAGAGATTCCTTCCTTCTCCTAGAAGCCAAACGATGATCCGGATCATAGTTGATCCGGCCATACCTGTTCCTGCATACAAGCTAGACAAACATTTCTGACTTACTCCTTAAGTCGGACGAGACAATGTTACGCGACCCCCTGGTCCGGGTTACTCCGTGATCCGGCCTGCCTTGAGGTGACTCGGCCAGCATCCGCTTTGACCTTGCTGACCCTCGGCTAACTCGGCCCTTATACCCCGGAGTGACCCTACCCGGGGTTATCCCCCCAACACAAGGATAGCTTTACTCTTAGAGGGGAGGTTAATGCGGATATTCCTCAAGTAATACCTTTGGAGAGTATAATTTTGCCAGCTAAGTTTCAGGAGAAAGAAGTTTTAGAGGCAATTTCGCAAATGGAGCATAATAAAGCACTAGGACCAGACGGGTTTCCTACTGAATTTTATCAATGCTTCTAGGAAGTGATTCAAAAAGATCTAATGGCAATTTTTAATCAACTACAAAATTGTGATTTGCCTTTGTATAAGCTTAACTTCAGGATCATTACGTTGATCCTAAAAAAGGAAGATGCTACACAAACTCAACAATATAGATCCATCTGTTTACTTAACATAAGTTTCAAGATTTTCACACAGGTGGGTACAAATAGAATTACTAATCTCGCCCCCAAAGTTATCAAGCCTTCTCAAATAGCTTTTATGCATGGTAGATGATGACCCACAAGTATACGGGGTGTATCGCAGTATTTTCGAGGGAAGTGAAACCCAATTTATTGATTCGACACAAGGGGAGCCAAAGAATATTTATAAGCCTTAACAACTGAGTTGTCAATTCAGCTGCACCTGGAAACAATCTTGCTCACAGTAGTTTATCAGTAGCAATAGTTTTGTAGTAGGAATAGTAAAGTAACAGCAGTAGTAAAGCGAGGACAGTAGTAACAAAAGTAGTAAATAGTGGGTTTCGAGTGCGGTAGGCATAGGGATGGATGGACGGGCGTTGCATGGACAAGACAATTCACATAGCAATCAGAACATAGGGCAATTGCAGATAAATAAGATAAAGCATCCAAGTACTAGACAATCCTAGGCATGTGTTCCATATATAGTCATACGTGCTCGCAATGAGAACTTGCACAACATCTTTTGTCCTGCCAGCCCATTTGCAGTGGGGCCTCTAGGGAACTACTGGCAATTAAGGTGCTCCTTTTAATAGAGCACCGGAGCAAAGCATTAACACTCCGTGAACACATGTGATCCTCACATCAAAGCGATTCCCTTCCGGTTATCCCGATTTCCGTCACTTCGGGGCCATAGGTTCTGGACAACAACATGTGTATACAACTTGCATATAAGACCAAAAACAATACTATCATAATGAATCAATAACATGTTCAAATCTGAAATCATGGCACTCGGGCCCTAGTGACAAGCAATAAGCACAACAAGTTGCAACAAAGTCATAAAGCACTAATAAAAGATACTAGGCACCATGCCCTAACAATCTGATGCCATTACATGAACGATCTCATCCAATCCCTACCATCCCCATAGCCTACAGCGGGGGATTACTCACTCATAGATGGGGGAAACATGGATGGTCGATGGAGAAGCGATGGTGATGATGACGGTGATGATCTCCTCCAATTCTCCGTCCCGGCAGGGTGCCAGAACAGAGTTTCTGGTGCTGTTTTGTGGAATCTGGTGGTGGCGGCGGAGCGGAACTCCTTCTGGAAAAACGTCGACCCCCCCCGGAGTTTTTAGGTCAGAAGGCTCCTTATAGGCGAAGAGAGAGGCCGAGGGGGTGCCTGGGGGGCCCACACCACCCCCTGGTGCGGCCTGGCCTGGCCCGCGCCACCAGGTGGTGTGGCCACCCCTTGGCTCTTCTCCGTCTCGTATTCTGGCTCCTGGAGTCTTCGGGTGAAATAGGATTTTTGGCATATTTTCCGGGATTTTTCCTGATAGTTGATTTTCTGCACAAAAAGTAGACACCAAGGCAATTCTGCTGAAAACAGCGTCAGTCCGCATTAGTTGCATCCAAATCACACAAGTATAGAGGAGAAACAATAGCAAAAGTGTTCGGAAAAGTAGATACATTTTGGACGTATCAACTCCCCCAAGCTTAGCTTATTGCTTGTCCTCAAGCAATTCAGTTGAAAACTGAGTGCGATAAAAGAACTTTCACGAACACATTTGCTTCATATGATGTAAATATTCTCAGCAATGTGATCAAATACTTAGACAGTTCATAATAAAGAGTATGTAACTGAGTCTACTTAATAGTCATTGCAAGCTATGAAGAGGTTCCAACTCAAGAATAATAAGTAGCATGAAGCACAAACATAAGCAACATTACAATGCTCATAAAAAGGTATGATAGAGTGGTATCTCGCTTGCCCTTTGATTATGAATATCAAGGCACCTCTGAAGTTCAAGTGATGACTAGAAGTAAAGATATCAAGGATACAAGCATCAAAGTCGTAACACAAATAATCAAGTAATGGAGCAAACACAAAGAATGACAACTATGCTCTCAAGAAGGTGCTCAAAGAATATGTGGAGACTCAACAAGTAGAAGAAAAGGTTTTGAATAATTTGAAAGGCTTCCAAATGCTGAAAGTATGGTACTCGTTAGCTTTGAGCTCTCATTGCCCCTATCATAAGCATCTTTAATGTGGTTAAGGTGAAAGTGAGGTCCAATCTGAGTTATATGCTTGGCAGACTATAAACTGAAAATCCCAAGCCCCTTGAGTACGAGGGACGCTCCTCATGCTACTCAATTTTAGTTACCGGTAAGTTCTTGTCATCGTAAGTATGTGCGTATTATTGAGAACCGCCAATGGGGTACCCCTTGCCCGATGATACGGAAGAATCCCCATATCAAAATGACAAGGCAAGCAGATAATGAGTATCTCAGCAATCTTCTTATTTACCATGGGAAAATGGTGCTTTTTTCTCTATTTCCTCTTTTCATAAATCTTTTTTTTTTATTTTTCTCAATAGCTATCTCTCTCTTTTTTATAAGAAGAATGCTTCATAGATATCATTATGGTTATGCTGCAGGTTTCCACCATGTCAGCATGGATTAGACCAGCAGCCCAGGCGTTTCTCTAACACACATACATAACTCCATGGACTTACAAGCTCCCCTTTTATTTCACACCAACGACATCCGCAAACAAAAGAGCAAGGTATCAACTGGGTATATATTTACAAGTGTTGAAAGTGTTCCCCGTGACAGCACGGTTCTGCTAATCCCCAGCCTATAATTTGCAAGCATATAATTTTCATGGAGAGTTCACAATGGTTCAGGTTTATTAAGTGCAGGAAATAAAGTGTGTCATCAAGTTCGTGAGAGCTTTACTAACTAATTTTCCCATAACAAGCAAACATTTTATTCGGAAGAAAACAAGGCATAATGAATATGCACGGGAGTAGCAAATGATGCTAATAGGTAGGTATGGTGGACACTTTGAAAATATTTGGTTTAGGGAGTAGGAAACATGAGTAAAACACTCAGTGGAAGTGAAAGCTAGCAATAGTAAGGGAGCGACAAACGGGAGAGCAATAGCTGTCATTATCATGCTTGCAACAAAACAGGACTACCCATGGCATGAAAGTGATTCAAGATCCTCAAGGCAAAATAATTCATTGAGGCTCAACTGATTATTACAGTCATGTGCATGCGTGAGCATGTGCCAAGTCAATTCAAATGAAACATTCAGAGGAGGATACCACGGTGTCATACCAATTTATAAATAAGGCAATGCAAGCAACCATTCATAAGACATGCTACAAACTATTAGCAAGCTGGAGGTAATCATAAGAAAGCAAGAACTACTAAGCATCCAAAGATAACATACACCCTACTCGAACGGACTAAGAAAGCCCACAGTGATGAGTATATGTACAAAAATGAAAACAAATAGAGTTTGTTACCAGCCTCTTACCATGCCTCAAGTTGTCATTGATCCTCATTATTGCTCTTCACTTGTGTGGCTTGAATAATAATATGAAACCAATATCCACTGAGGACTGCCGAACCATGTAGCAAACTCGCAAAAACCAAAGAAGAACGACAAATATTTTTGGTGTTTTCGATTTTTAAACAAGAACCAAAAGAGAAAAACAAGCAAAGCAAAATCTTTTTGGGTTTTTCGAATAGTTCAAACAAAGCAAAAAGGGAAAAGCAAACCAAGGCAAAAAGAAGAAGCAAACCAAAGAGGAACAACAGAAATATTTTTGGTCTTTTTGTGTTTTTAGAAAGCAAAGGCAAAGAAGAACGAAAAATAAAAAGAGAACGAAAACGTGAATATACAAAGTACCAACGCAACATGATATGGAGATGAGTGCGGTGTCGGCGTACCTCCCCCCAAGCTTAGGCTTTTGGCCTAAGTGGGTATTAATCCATGTACGAATAGGGGTTCCAAGCGGGCGGATCTTGGTAAGAATGGTCGTAGCTGGGCCCATGAGAAGAAGAAGCTCCCCAATCATAAGCGGGCTGCTGATATGAAGATTCTCCCTCATTCGAGGGCTGGACCGAATCATCCGTGACCTCCCTTCTAGTGTCCTGCTCCTGTTGGGAGAGCTCTCCCAAGTACGTGTCAAGCTCCTCCTCAGTGAGGGACCATCCTTCCCTGTTATCAAGGTTAAACAAAACAGGTGCAGGCAAAAGAACAACACGCTCGGACTTGCTCTTTCTCCAACCAGCTTTGAGAAAGGTTATTTCATAAGATAACTCACTCATACTAGCCCACGAGGAAACAAATTTATGTTGTATCATAGAATTAAGATCAAGCCTTTCTATGGGAAACTGTAGGTCTAGATGATGAGGCACTAAACCATGCAATGCTAGTAAACGAGAAGCAATGAGGCCTCCACAAATTCCACCTTTCTCACGGTTAGCAGCAAGACGAAAAGCTATCAAAGCACCCAAGTTTTAATACCTATCTCGTCTAAGAGCAGCAGAGATAAATGCTAGATCAAACGAAGATAACTTATTGGCAGTTTTCCTAGCAAGAACACACTTGGCAATAAAGTAGGCAAAGTAGCAAATGGAGGGAAGATGAATGTTACGGATTTTTCCACTCTCCTTCGAGAAGCTACTCCCTTGGCAAATTTCTGTGTATAAATCCATGAGTGGTTCAGGTCTCTCCTTAATCTTCCTACATGATCCGCATTGAGGTACCTTAATAGCTGCACAAAAATCATCAAGAGAAAGGTCGACAGCTATATTGTAAATTTTGTAATGGACCATAGGGTTAGGCAAAGAGTGACTAAATTTGAAGTCCTGCACCACAGACATGGTTAGCTTCACAAATTGACAAGGTTCATCTTCCAAAAAGTGCTCTAACCCTGCATTAGAAACCAAAGTGTGGAAATCTTGTAGAATTCCTGCAGCTCTCATGAACTCAGGGCATGGATAAATGGAGGGAAAAACTTCCTCCTCCCTATGGACCTTCATGACCTCAGGTACCCAAAGCTCATGTTGGTTTAGGTGGTGTTCACTCATCTTCTATTCTGAAATTTAAACACCTATCAAACAAGTGATTGCAAAGAAAATATAATGAAGGATTGTACTCATAGGGACTTGCAAGAGGCCTAAACATGCATCAAAACTATATCTCTAAGCATCAAACAAGCTTACAAGCTCTCATAACCAGTCACCTACAGCAGCAAAATACTCAACATATAATCCACTAAACACAAATCTACTTGGACAAGGGGAGGAGTCACATACCAGGGAACAAATGCTCCAAATTTCAGCAAGAAAGATGGGCTGAGCAAGGAGATCGGAAAAAAATCGAGAGCAAGCACAACAAGAACGCGATTTTGAGCAATGAACTAGAGCTTATTCGGGAGAGAGAAGAAAGTGGAAGGTGAGAGAATTAGTGGGAGCCCAGGGGTGGCCCACACCAGGGCATGGCGCCACCCAAGGCTGGCCGCGCCACCATGTGGTGTGCCTGCCTGGTGGTCCCCCCTGGTACCTCCCATGTACTCCTCTGCCCCTTTTTTCATGTAAAAAATTAATATGAATTTTCTGGAATTTTTCGAGACACTTTATTTTTGGGCATTTTTCAGAAATAGAAGAATGATTTTTCTGACAGACAGATTTTTTTATTTTGGAAACATGATGCAAGGACAAAACAAGGCTAGAACTACAGAAGTTCTAACATGCAAGCAACTAACAACAAAAAGAAAACTAAATGAAAGAAAAAACTAAAATGCAAAGGATAGAAATAAACGGAGATAATCATAATGAAAACATTGTTTTGTTCAATGGAATCCTTTTGTTAACAAGGTTGATCAAGTCTTGCTACCAAAATTATTGCATATGAGACAAAACTTTGTATTCCACTAATGATTATGTTACCTCAACCTTGATAGCAATGGTCCCAATCATAATAGTTTCAAATTTTTCTCTTGGTATGGGACAATATTTTTCTCCAACTTGAATGCCTCCAACATGTTCAATTGAATTCAAACCATAAGTCCTTTCAATCTTCTTGGGGAAATAGACAATATGTTCCTTTTCATTAACATTGAAGGTCACCTTTCCTTGATTACAATTAATAACAGCTCCTGCAGTATTAAGAAAAGGTCTCCCAAGAATAATAGACATATTATCATCTTCGGGCATTTCAAGCACAACAAAATCAATCAATATCAAGCAATTGTGGGCCACCTGAACAGGTACATCCTCACATATGCCCACAGGAATAGTGGTAGATTTATCATCCATTTGCAAAGATATATCAGTTGGTATTAATTTCTCAAGTTGGAGCCTCTTATAGAGAGAGAAAGGCATAACACTAACTCTAGCTCCCAAATCACATAAAGAAGTTCTAACATAAATGTTCTTAATAGAGCAAGGGATAGTTGGAATCCCTGGGTCTCCAAGTTTCTTAGGAACCTTACCATTGAAGGAATAATTAGCAAGCAAAGTAGAAATTTCTTCATTAGGTATCTTCCTTTTATTCGAGACAATGTCCTTCATATACTTTGAGTAAGGAGGCAATTTAATAACATCAGTCAAAGGAATTTGCAAGAATAAAGGCTTCATCCACTCACAAAACTTATTATAGTGTTCATCTTCCTTTGACTTGTGTTTCTTATCAGGGAAAGGCATAGGTTTTTGGACCCAAGGTTCTCTTTCACTACCATGTTTCTTAGCAATAAAATCTTCTTTGGCGTATTTTGTATTTTTAGTGTGGTTTTCAAGTTCTTCTTCAACTTTTTCTTCATTAGGAACAACATTTTCTTCATTACCACTTTCAGTTTCAGCATCAGAGATAGATATACTATTAGGATCTATAGCAGGTTCAGAGGGTTCTACAACAGTTTTATGTTTCTTTTTCCTTTTCTTACGAGTAGAACCACTATTTTCATCTTGTTGAGAATCCTGCTCAATTCTTTTGGGATGCCCCTCAGGATATAGAGGATCCTGGGTAGCAGCACCACTTATAGTTCTAATTTCATAAGCATGTTTTTCTTTAGCAGCATTAACTAGCAAGTAGTTTTGCACTTTAACGAGTTGATCTATTTGAGTTTGAACCATTTGAAAGTGTTTAACAATCATTTTAACATCATTAGAGGTTCTTTTCACAATATCTTTCAACTCAACAATAGCTCTAGTGTTTTCCATTAGATGATTTTGCACCCTTTTATTAAAGTTATCTTGCTTAACAATAAAGATATCAAATTCTTCTAAGCATTGATTAGGAGGTTTAGAGTAAGGGATATCACCTTCATCAAAGTGTTGGAGAGAGTGTACCTCAATAGTGGATGAGTAGGGAATAGGCTTACATAATTCTTCTATAGGAGGTAAATTCTTGACATCTGCAGCTTTAATTCCCTTCTCCTTAAGACATTTCTTAGCTTCTTTCATCACTTTATCATTTAATTCAATAACTCCCCTCGTCTTTGATGTTGGAATAGGCACCGGAATAGTAGGTTCAGGTACAATTACTTCAGGTATAGCTTGTTTAGGAGGATTCCAATCTTCATAGTTCTTGCTTATGTTAGCCATCAATTCCTCAACTTCCTTAGGAGTCCTATTCCCGAAAACACAATCAGCACAACTATCTAGGTATGTCCTAGATTCTTCGGTTAGTCCATTATAAAATATATTAAGAAGCTCATTCTTAGGTAATGGACTTCCAGCCTGTGCATGAATCAAAGCACAAAATCTTGCCCAAGATTCAAGCAATACCTCTTTTTCTCCCTGTTTAAAATCAAAAAGTTCCTGCAAAATAGCATGTCTAGCACTAGGAGGAAAATATTTCTGCAGGAAAGTACTAATCAAGCACTCAAGGCTATCAATAGATCCAGGAGGTAAATTACTAAACCAAGTTTTAGCTTCTCCTTTCAGTGAAAAGGGAAAAATCTTAGCAACAAAGTAAGTACGCATCTTAATATCATCAGAAAACAAGCCACTCATGGTAGAAAGTTCATTCATATGTGCTACCGCACTTTCATTCTTAGTCCCACAAAAAGGTTCTTTCTCGACAATAGCTATGTAAGATAGATCGAGAGAGAAATCATAATCTTCATCTATAATGTTTATGGGAGAAGCAGCAAACTTAGCATCAAGAGACAATTTGGGTCTAATAGTACGCCTCTCAAGGAGACTCTTGGCAGCGCTTTTATCATGGGTGTTCTTACATTCTTTAATAAACTCATCGGTCATCTCAACGTAATCTTCTTCAATATCATAACTCTCACTAGACTCAGGTGAGCTAACAGGCGTAGTAGTGTCTTCATTAGGAGTTTCGGTATTTCCAGCTATAGTTCTAGCAATCGTAGCATCTAGCAAAAGACCTAATAAACCACTCTTATCAAGCACAGTAGAACCAGCATCATAAGCATCAGAAGTTTCAGATTCAGCAGTAGTAGCAGTGTGTGTAACATGTGTATGTGGTGGTGTAACGAGCTTACTTATAACAGATGGTGAATCAAGAGCAGCAGAGGTGTTTAGAACCGTACTTCTTCTTGTAGTGGATGGTAAAATAGAAACCGTACCTCCGCATCGGCCCAAGCCTCCGGTGACGGGACTCGCTCCGCTCCGTCAGAAGTTGGCCTTTACTTTATAAAATTTGGATCAAAATATAACAACCGCCATGTGCGTTTAACCACTGTAGCCACCCTATTTGTACCTTGCACGACCATAACCATCACGCCGCCTCCAGCCACGTTTGTTGCACCGGTGGACAGAGCTATGTCCCAGCTCGCCGTAGCCATCGTCCGCGCACGATTTGGTGCAGCACAGCTATCGCCATCGACGCTGCAGTCGCGCTGCCGCACGCGTCACTGTCAGTTTCCGTAGTCGAGTTCAGTTCTTCAGTTGAGCAGCAACAACAGTAGCACGCGCGCAAGATGGATAGATTGTCTATTGTTCATCCTTTTTGTGGTTGATATTTGTTTTAACCTTTTCGATATTTTTTTGTAAAACTTTTTTAATTCTTGGATACTTTGCAATAAAGGGTTGTGTGCATCACTCGATGTAGAGGCCAGTATTAAAAAACGCACGCGCGCAGCTGTTACCGTCGCGGCCCTCTGTTTCCGTCCGTTTTCCGACTTCCCTAATGCTCCTTGCCGAGAACTCTCTGAACCAAAATCATGGACTTACCTCCCCTCTGTCCAATGCGCCCGAGAACGCCCAAAATAATGCAACAAAGCCATGGGAATCTTAATCACAAAATTGATGCACATCACGACGCTGCCGGACGAAAATTCAGTCCGCGCAGACGTGGTTTTGTGCCTCTGTTTGTCAGCAGTGTAAGTCATACACAAACCTCTTGTGGAGAAACTATAAACATAAAAGTTGTAGGACTAGGTGAGGTATCCAACTTCTATTTTTGCATCGAGAGCTAATTCGACTCGGTTTTGATCCGAGCATCCTCGCAAGGTACTGCCAAATTCTAGAATTCAGCTTCAGGTTCGTCAGTAACATAACAGCCGGCCAGAACCTTTTATAAAACGACCCCTGGACTTTTTGAACCCCGAACCCATGGTCCCTAGGTTCGCCATGTATCACACACATACTAACCCGCGCGCGCAGCAGCCCAGTCAGCATCCGACCCCACGCGTCATTGACTGTGGCTAGGTTTTCCAAGGTACAAAATGTTTTCCCAATTATTTTCTAAATAATAAAATTCCAAAAAATGATTAAATCTAAATTAATCCATAACTTTTTAAATAACTTGAATTTAAGAAAACTTATAGAATGAAAAGTGAATCATTTTTGAATATGAATTCAAATTTATTTTAAAATTTGGCCAGAGTCAACTTTAACTAGTTAAACCTCTACCTTTTAATCCTATTTTAGTTGTTTGCATTTAAATATTGTTTAAATTCATAAATCCAAATAATACATATAATCTATGTTTTCTGGTCCCAAAAATGCCAGGATTTCAAATATGCTATCCAAAATAATTTTTGAGCAATTTAAAATTTCGAAATTATTTAAATACCAATAAATGTCTATTTCATAATACATTCATAACTTTAAAACCGTAATTACAAATTCGGAAATAATATGTTTAAATAGATCAGCGCGACGAACCCGTTCTAATTATGCATTACAAGATATGAATTGAAGCATGCATCATATAAATATTAAGAAAACCGCAAGTATTATGTGGCTAAAACATGCCTAAATAATTAATTAAAGTGCTTTGTTAATGTTCCCACACCTCACCCATGCCATGCTATGTTATACCATGCAAATGTACATCATTCTATCATGACATACTTGTTCACTTGTTGCATATATTCATATGATTGCACACTTTATTTATTATAGCCTTTGTGTATTTGGTTTTTTTTGGACAGACGTCGAGTAAGGAAACTATCAGGAGAACCAAGAGTACTACATAGATCCCGGTTACTCTACTGCTTATCTGACAGGCAAGCAATTTTTCATGCTTGCATACATATAGCACATATGTCTTTATCTTATTCTTACATCATTGAGTCTCGTTTGTATTAAATTGAATCCCAAGTATTCCATAGCCTTTATTTTTAAACCCCAACGAAACTTGTACATTGAATCCTATGAGTCATTACTACATGAGTTGTTTGAGCCATGCGAGTCGTAGAACCGCATATGTAGGGTTTGTGCGAGTCTTTGGATAATGAGGTGCCTATAAAAGTTAAACTATGTAGTTATGGAATAACTAAAGAAAGAGGGACCGGTGGGCAATAGCTGTTATTTGGTTCTTCCACGCTCACTTGTGTCCCGTAGGACCCGAGTACTTGATACATGTTCCTTGACTATTCGCACTATCCACATGTGGGAGACTCTATGAATCCTTCTTCGCTTGAGTTTGATTCACAGTTTATTTCTTGGGATCACAAACTAGTTTGGGGCTTTATTACTATCATGTACTTATGTCATGTGAAAGGGAAATGGACGTCGCCTAGAGAGGGGGTGAATAGGTGTTTTAAAATTATTATGGTTTAGGCTCTAGCCAAAACCTATATTCATTAGGTTCACTAAGTGCACCAAATACCTATGCTAAGCAAGATAAACAACAAGGTGATAGCAAGATATAATACTTCAAGCACGATGGCTATCACAATGTAAATTGCATAAGTAAAGGGCTCGGTTGAGAGATAACCGATGGACGCGGAGACGATGATTTGTTTCCCGAAGTTCACTTCCAAAGAAGCTACGTCTCCATTAGAGAGGTGCGGGGGCGCAATGTACTTCGAACGCCACAAGTGGCTCACCTCGAGGTGTGGTGGCTCGATGCTCACCCAACGCCACACAAGGCCTCACCCCAAGATGCGAAGGCACGCAACCTACCAACACCACAAAAGGCTCATCCTATTCTCCCGTGAGATCGCCACAAAGGCCTACTCATGTTCCACTATGGGACACTTGAGGGCGGTCACTGAACCCGTACAAGGCTTGGGGCAAACTCCACAACAATTGGAGGGCTCCCAAGAAATACCACAAAGGCTCCACAATGCCACAAAAGGCCAACAAGCTTGAGGAATCTCCACAACTCAATTGGAGGCCTCAAGAATACACCACAACTCCACACAATCATCTAAGGTTCCAAGAACCCAAGAGAAACAAGCCCAAGAGCTTGAACTCGCTGAATCTCTGAGGAGAACTCAAACCTATGCACCAAATTCAAGAGGCAAGTCCTTCTCTCTAAAATTTTACCAAAGCTACAAAAGCTATTGGGAGAATAAGAGAGGAAGAACATAAGAGGAGAACACAAAACTCTCCAAGATCTAGATCCCAAAGATTCCTTCACAAAGAAGGGATTTGGTTTGGTGGGGAGTGTAGATCTAGATCTCCTCTCTCAAATCCCTCAAAGAGATGCAAGAATCATGGGAGGGAGAAGGGAAGAGGGCAAGCTTTTGAAGGTCAACAATGGAGGAGAGAGAGTGGAAGAGCTAGCAAAAATGACCTCCCAACTTGGGAAAACTTTGGGGAAGAGGGGGGCATTAAATAGGGCAAGAGAAATCTTCACGTTTCGGCCAGATTCGTACCCCATCGGAACTATCGGTGCCCCACCGGTACTACCGGTAAATAGAAACACAAGATACAGAATAAAAACGAGATTTACCGGAACTTGGCCCGGTACTACCGCTCAAGCAAAAACGTTGGACAACATTGCACGAAAACTTTAATAACTTTTGACTTCGGACTCCGATTTCGATGATCTTGGGCTTGTTTTGAAGAGAACAAAAATCTCTACAAGATTATGCAAAGAAACATCATAGTACAACAAGGGAGGATAAAAATAAAATAGATAAAGGTATGACCTCTTAGAAGCGACGAACCGGTAAAACCTCCAGAACCCAAAACGCAAGAAGTTGAGCTTGAAAACTCCAATTGGGATGAAACCAATTTTGTTGGAAAGATAATAAAGAGTAGAATCCAACAAAAGGTGAAATATTGGTATCACCAAGGATAAAATATCATGAATATATAAGTGATATATCTCCCAAGGAGTGAAGCCGGAAAACCCGCAAGATAAAAAATGCAATAACATATGCAAGGGAAATATGTTTTTGATAAACTAGAGCTTGTTATAAAGATAACCACAAGCTCTAGATCCTCACATGGACAAGAACCAAACAACAACCAAGAAATATGATGCTATGTATGCAAAGGTTTGAGCTCTCTCTGAAAGATATGATCGAGCTACTCACTCGAGAGCCCCTCTTGATAGTACGGCTATCTATCCTAAACCCGGTCTCCCAACACTACAAGAGACCGGTAAAATAGAAACCCTATCAAGATCATACCATTGCCTTGAGCATCCCACTTGAGCTTGATGTAGACGATATTGTCACCTTCAAGACGGAACACCTTTCTTGATTGCACTTGCTTGATGAAGTCTTGAGAAATGCTCCCCATACTCCATGGGGAAGCCTCTTATTCGAACTTGTCATCATCATTCCATCATTGCCGAGGATGGCAAGCTTCAAGTATGAGTGTTGGGGATATACTTTCCGGATATCCTCACGGTTCCTCGCTGACAAGGGTGGCCCACTTCGGGTTAGAGCATTGCTTCACGGGCGGCCCAGTCAGGGAGAAAGACGGAGTCCAATCCGGCTACAGGAAGGCCCAGAAGACTTACCGACTGTGAGATCCAGGCACATGGCTTAATAGGATTGATAGGATACCCATATCAACAAGTTGCAACTTCTTTTCCGGAAGCTCATTCAAAAAGAACTTTAAGGTTAAGCGTGCTTGGCCTAGAGCAATTCTAGGATGGGTGACCGGCCGGGAAGTGGGTAACCGGGTGTGCACGAGTGAGGACAAAGTGCACAGAAAATATTAGTGTGGTCTGTGGGGCCAGTCTAGATATCCTATTAAGCTGCCAGGAGTGACACCCCGGGCCCAGGAGTGGACGGGGTGTTACAAGTGGTATCAGAGTTGACCCTTGCGATTACACGGGTGTGTGTGGGTTAATGGCGGGACATGTGGAGCATGGCGTGTGTGGCCCGGAGTGGGCACGGCATGGCACATGTGTCGGCACTGGACGCACATACGCGTGCCAAGAGGGAACGTTCCTGGGGTGTGCTTGATCGATGAGGGCATCGATCTTCTAAAGGGTGGGTGTATGTGAGATCTAGGCACATGGCTTAATAGGATTGATAGGATACCCATATCAACAAGTTGCAACTTCTTTTCCGGAAGCTCATTCGAAAAGAACTTTAAGGTTAAGCATGCTTGGCCTAGAGCAATTCTAGGATGGGTGACCGGCCGGGAAGTGGGTAACCAGGTGCGCACGAGTGAGGACAAAGTGCACAGAAAATACTAGTGTTGGTCTGTGGGGCCAGTCTAGATATCCTATTAAGCTGTCAGGAGTGACACCCCGGGCCCAGGAGTGGACGGGGTGTTACACTGACTTAGGCCCATAATGTTACTTGTAGTTCAAGATGTACTCTGTAACCGACTATCAGTCGTAGCCGAATAGATCTCTCCTATAAACCCTAGGCCGGATATCTATATAAGCCGTCCTAGGGAGAGCCTTTAGGGCACACCTCAATAGTCTACAATCTCAACTCGCACAGGCGAGACCCTTGTAACTCATATTCTGGCTCTGCCGTATTACTGGATTGCTAGCAGGAGTAGGATCCGTCCAAAGCCGGCGGATTCGAACCTGGGTAAACTTCTGTGCTCACCGTCCCGGAATACCGTACTTCTCACACCCCTCTCTTCCGCACGCCTCGAGGACCCCCTCATGGCGTACTTGTCATCAATCCGACGACAGTTGGCGCCCACCGTGGGGCAAGTGAGCTTCGGATCTCCGTTCCGAGCGGAATCTGCAAGAATCGGAATCGGCGAGACTATCGCCGTCGGTCGCATCCTCTACGCCAGCGACGTCCCTCTCATCGTTCTCGACGAGACTTGAATTTCGGCTAGGGAGGCCGTGACTGCCTACACAATCATGTCTTTTGGCGAGATCGATGTTTACATCGGTTTCGCTGAACCTGCCCAACCCACCCCAGCGGTGATGATAGAGGCAGAAGAAACTTCTGGGTCCCCTTTGTCCACAGAGGCGGCAGAGTTCCGGATCTCAGAAAACCCTAATCCCACCCAGCCCGCACCAGTTGCGGAGATAGTGGAGAAATCCGAGCCTGAAGAAGACCTAGCGGTCCACGTCGAATCTGGAGTGGATCTCCCTAGAGGAGCCAGATCCCAGATCGACCCACCCGTGGAAGTCGAAATCCAAGAGGAGCATATCAGTGACACTGATTCCGGCTCTGATGATGCCGGGACAGACAGACCTTTCCTAAGGTACACATTACGACGTATGATACTGCAAGGCAAAAGCGCAGATGCAATTCTCGAGAACATCAAAAGTTTCGGATGGCTGATCGTGAAAGCCGCAGGTACCTTAGGAAGCACGCGTTGCACTTTGTCGGATACGTGGGATCCGGATCCGGCTCTGCGGATGCTGGAGAAAACACCGACTCGGTGCTGGAGGCAATTGGAACAAACGCCGACGTACCCGCATCCTCGGATGAATCGATGACGTCAGCAGATTTCCGAAAGTTCTCCACGGAATATGAAGAGGAGTACAACTCCAAAGCTGCAGAAGAAGGAGAAGCCATGGATGAAGGATCCGGGGAACACTCTCCCAAAGCGCAGGATGACATGGACGTCGGAGACAATCCCGAAGTCCAGATGTCCGAAAGTACCGATCAGAGCTTGACTCCGGGAAACGGACCCAAAGCCGTCTTTTCTACCGGCGCTGCCAAGAAGGCAAAGAAGAAGAACAAGAAAAACAAGACCCCGGCAAAATACCCTCTGACAGAGGAGGTGATTGCCGAGGAATACGAAGAAGACTCGAATGGAGCGCTTATCCCAGAAGAGCCGAAAAAAGAAGCATCGGTGGATGGACACGTGATCACCGAAGGTGCACGTAAACTCATCGATGCCGCATTAACCACACCTATCCCTACAGCCGCAGAACTTACTGCGGATGATCTAGACGAAAGGGCGCAAGCCCTAGAAGCGCGTCGTCAACAACTCCTCGATGAAGCCAAAAACATCGAGGTGGAGAAGAAATGCATGGCAACTAAAGACTACATGTCTCGGTTGCACCAGAAAACACGGAAACGTCACACCAAGGATGACCAGTTCCCAATTGTCCATGCCGTCCTTTTCGGAGATGAGATGGGGAAGCCATGGAAAGATAGCAAAGGAGATTGGGTATACCCAACCGCAGTACAGAATACCGTGGCGGCTCGAGAAATTCTATCGGCTAATCCAGGACCGGAGGAGATCCGTTTGGGTATCAAGCTACTCAATAAGGGACTGGAGCAGCAAAAGGTCGCCCTGTCCGGAAGTCAAAAACTGGTCTCATATTCTGACCAATGTTGCACAGATCCGACATGGGCTGACGTAAGACCCCATCACGTTCGGGAGCAGTATCATCGCCCCGAACGCCGGGAAGACAATTATTCAAGAACCGGATCGTCAGGACAGCACCACAAGACCACGCGCAACTAGAGCAACGTCGTTCCAGCGGCCGATAAAGACGCCATTGCTGCATTGAATCTGACGAACCCTCCCCGACGAGAATCTAACGATCAGAGGGGAGAAGATAAAGAGAAACGACGGGAGGAGGATCGTTAAAAAATGCCACCTCCTAAATATATGAGCCGTCCGGCTGATCCTTACCGTGGTGGGAACGACGGACGAAGGAACGACGGAAACCACGCTAGAACAAGCCGGCAGGGGGCTCGTCGTAGTCAAGATCCTCCCCGGAACCGGAATAATGATGCTCCGGACGGAGGTCGGCGATCAGCCGGAAACTATCTAGCTGCACCACCCTCTCCACCACACAGTCATCACAATGGCTCCTATGGAGGGCAAGGAGGACAACATGGCGGAGGAGGTCGTGGCAGAAGCCGAAGTCCGGTTCCAAGGCACCACAACCACAGCCAGCATTCAGGACGATCTCTATCCCCGAACGATGCAAGGCACAGGATCAATTCCAACATAGAGGCGCGACGCTATGAAAACGATGACATGTCCGTGGGCCCAAAGTGCTTCGGATCACGCATCAGGGCTACAAGATTCCCGGAAGGATTTGCTATCTAAAGGCACATCCAAGCCTACGACGGCATTGCTCGGCCAGACACTTGGCTATAAGATTTTTTCTAAGCTTGCTGCATCGCCAAAGGCGGAAACAGCCTGGTCGCAACCCGATATCTCCCACTTATGTTGCGGAAGACGGCGCGATCATGGCTCAATGAACTTCCGGAGAAAACCATCCATAACTGGTATGACATGCAAAGTGCGTTCTTTCGTAATTTCGAAGGCACATATCGGAGGCCCTGTTCGGTCGGAGACCTACAACTTTGCACCCAGAAAGCCGGAGAAACTTGCCGAGATTATCTCGGACGATGGATCGACACCAAGAACTCCTGTGAAGGAGTAAACAACCAAACCACGATTGAAGCTTTCATTGCAGGTCTCCCAATTGGTCTACTGCGTCAT
Organism: Avena sativa; assembly: GCA_916181665.1. Lineage (NCBI taxonomy): Eukaryota > Viridiplantae > Streptophyta > Magnoliopsida > Poales > Poaceae > Avena > Avena sativa. The sequence goes on from OV702287.1 coordinate 192,804,981, forward strand.
CGCTTGAAGTGTGACAAGATCACTGATTTGGGAGAGATGATAGAAACAGCGAGCAAGTATGTAGATGTTGACGACGATGCAGAGGGATTACTCAATGTCCTAGTTGTACCTCAGTCGGCAAAAACAAAGCAACAGGCTCAGAAACATAAGAACACCTCGGAGGAAAAACCCAACACGGAAACAGCGGTGGTTACTACTGTTTCCGGGTCTGGAGGACGAGGAGGACGTGGAGGAGGCCACGGGCATGGCCGTGGGACTTCAAGGGTCCAAGGTAGAGGAGAACAGCAACCAGGCAAAACCTACTCTTGGGCCGACATTGCCAATAACCCATGTGTGCATCACCTAGACGCCAATGGGGGCTCGTCCTACAACAACGATGAATGTCGTTTCAATGACGACATCAAAAGAGATGACACCACGGGCTACAAAGCTAAGCGGAAGAAGGGAAAGAAAAATCCCGAAAAGGACAAAGAGACCAAGGAAGATTCTGACATGGAGGAAGCCGATGCTTCAAATCCCAAGTCGGAAGGTAAGAAGACTTTTCCCACCAAAAAGGACACTTATGTCACTTTCCTCGGATCTCAACCAGCAAAGGTCAAGAAAGCAATTCTACACGAGCTCAATGCAACAGTTCCGGCTATCCCACAGTATCTGGGCTGATCGGAAGTGGCAATCACATTTGACCGCGATGATCATTCGCCTAAGTTACACAGGCGAGGAAAATACGCCTTAATCGTCAACCCACTTATTGACGGTTATGGTTTCTCCAAGACCCTCATGGACGGTGGTGGTAGCATCAATATTCTCTATGTCGAAACGTTATGCCGGATGAAGATCTCGGAGACCCAGCTGAACCATAGCTCTGTGATTTTTCACGGAGTTGTCCCAGGAAGACAAGCTAATTCCCTGGGAGAGATCACTTTGGATGTTACCTTTGGAACTCCAAAGAATTATCGGACGGAGGCACTTTCCTTTGAAGTGGTCCCGTTCAAGAGCGCATACCACGCTATATTCGGACGTCCGACTTACTGGGCTTTTATGGCTCGTCCGTGTTACATTTACAATATGATGAAAATTCCAGGTCCCAATGGCGTGATCACCATCAGGGGAGACCCGAAGAAAGCGCGAGAGTGCGAGGATGGAAATGCTGCCTTTGCCGAAGTCGTGTTGCACGCCCAGGAGTACCAGGAGATCAAGAAGAGCATAGATCCGTCTGAGATGCCCGCAACGAAGAAGGAGGTGACCAAGCCAAATCCGGAGTTCAAGGCATCAGAAGAGACGAAGAAAGCGCCATTGAAGGATGATGACCCCTCCAAGGTGACCCAGATAGGCGTAGGCCTAGATAGCGCATAGGAAAGCGCGCTCGTCAAGTTCCTCCAAGCAAATCAAGACATCTTCGCATGGCAGCCATCTGACATGACCGGAGTACCTAGGGAACTTGCCGAGCACTCTCTAAATGTAAACCCGAACGCTAAACCCGTTAAACAGACCTTACGATGGTTTGGCGATGAAAAGCGTAAGAAAATAGCTAAGGAACTAGCGCGGCTCGAGTTAGCCGGATTCATAGAAGAGGTCATCCACACTGAGTGGTCGGCCAATCCTATAATGGTCCCTAAAAAGGACACCACTGATTTAAGGATGTGTGTTGATTATACTGCCTTGAACAAGGCTTGTCCAAAAGATCCATTCGCTCTGCCTAGGATTTATCAAGTTATCGATTCTACGGCAGGCTCGGAACTCCTCTGTTTTCTCGACGCATATTCTGGTTATCACCAAATCCGGATGAAGGAATCTGACAAAGTCAAAACTTCATTCATAACCCCTTTTGGAACCTTATGTTTTGTTACGATGCCCTTTGGGCTGAAGAACGCAGGAGCTACGTACAAGCGCACGATGCAGCGTTGCCTCCATGACCAACTCGGATGCAATGTACATGCATACGTGGATGATATCGCGGTGATGTCCAAAAAGAAGGAAACACTGATTTCCGACTTAGAGGAAACATTCACCAATCTACGAAAATACAACATCATGCTTAACCCGAAAAAATGCTTCTTTGGAATACCAGCCAGAAAATTGTTAGGTTTCATCGTGTCTCAAAGAGGCATAGAGGTGAACCGAGACAAAATCAAGGCTATACTCAATATTTCCAGGCCAACTCGCCTGAAGAACGTACAAAGATTTGTAAGCCGACTTGGTGAAAGAGCCACACCATTATACAAACTGCTGAAAAAGACCAAAGATTTTGTTTGGACTGACGAAGCTAAAGCTGCACTACAAGACCTGAAGAAAGTACTCTCATCTGCTCCTATCCTTGCAGCGCCGGAACCTAAGGAACCAATGTTGCTCTATCTTGCTGTGACAAATAAGGTCGTTAGTATTGTCATGGTGGTGGAGAGACCAGAGGAAAATCAGGAACACCTGGTGCAGAGTCCGACTTACTTTGTCAGCGAGGTTCTGACAGAATCAAAACAGCGGTATCCGCACTATCAAAAGTTGGCTTATGGTGTTTTTCTAGCATCTCATAAGTTACGACACTACTTTCAGGAGCATCCAATTACCATGGTGAGCACAGCTCCCATGAGAGATATAATCAACAACAGTGACACCACAGGACGCGTCGCCAAATGGGGCATAGAGCTCTCAGCTTTCGATATTTAGTACAAACCTCGGACAGCAATCAAATCCCAGATCCTTGCTGACTTTGTCGCTGATTGGACAGAGACGAAGGAGAATATGATACTCCCTCAGTCGGAATATTGGACCCTCTTTTTCGACGGGTCTAAGGCTCAAGGGGGCTCGGGGGCTGGCGTGGTGCTCAAATCACCCCAAGGAGATAAACTTTTATACGTGTTGCAGATCCACTTCACAGCGACAAACAATATTGCCGAGTATGAAGCACCGCTACATGAAATCCGGATTCCTAAGGATATTGGCATCCGACGTTTGATGTGTTACAGAGATTCAGATCTTGTTGCTCAACAAGTATCGGATATTTGTAATGCAAATAAACACATGGCAGCATATAAAACTATCGTGGATGATCTATCTAAATTGTTCGAAGGGTTTGAAGTTCAAGACATCCCTCGAGCAGAAAATGAGGAAGCAGATGCATTATCTCGGATAGGTTCTGCACGGAAAGAGGTTCCGGATGGCGCTTTTTTAGAGCACCTCAAAGTTCCCTCAATAAAGGGAGTAGATGAGGAATATCCGACCAAATCCGACTCACCTTTAATAGCAGTTCTGGCCGTAATTCCCAGCTGGACTCAACCCTACCTCGATTATTTGGTAGATGGCAAATTACCCGAATACGAGGTGCTGAGCCGGCAGATTATCCGACGAGCTAAAGCCTATACTATTGTTAAAGGTGAGCTCTATAAACGGAGTGTTTCTGGGGTTTTTCAGCGTTGTGTATCTCCAGAAGAAGGAGTGGAAATCTTAAGGGAAATCCACGAAGACGAGTGTGGTCACCACGCTGCAGCCAAATCTTTAGTGGCAAAAGCTTTTCGACACGGATTTTTCTGGCTTACAGCTCAGGCAGATGCTGAACGATTAGTCAAGACGTGCAAAGGCTGCCAAAAGTACGCCAAGCAAGCTCATGTTCCGGCTGATCAGTTGCAAACAATACCTATAACATGGCCCTTTGCGGTCTGGGGGCTTGATATGGTAGGACCTTTTAAACGAGCTCCAAGTGGATTTACTCACCTCTTAGTGATGGTGGATAAATTCACCAAATGGATTGAGGCTAAACCCGTCACAAGTTGTGATGGAGCAACAGCCAAAAGATTTGTCGAGGATGTTATAATCCGGTATGGTTATCCGCATAGCATTATCACGGACAACGGGGGTAACTTTTCTATGGGAGAATTGGCTGAATTCTGCGACGAGCAAAATATCCAGCTTGACATTGCGTCAGTCGCACATCCACAAGCTAACGGACAAGTCGAAAGAGCAAATGGTTTAATCTTACAAGGCCTAAAACCGAGACTCAAAGCACCACTACGACGTGCTGCGGGGGCTTGGGCAGAGGAATTACCATCTGTAATTTGGAGTTTACGAACAACTCCAAACAGGTCAACAGGATACACACCTTTCTTCTTGGTCTATGGTGCAGAAGCAGTTCTTCCTAGTGATTTGATTCATACTTCTCCTAGAGTGGCCATGTATATCGAAGAGGATGCCGAGATTTCTCGACAAAATGATCTCGACTTAGTCGAAGAAGTTTGCGTCGTTGCTGAAATGAGATCTACAGCCTATCAGTAGAAGTTACGCAAGTATCATAGCCAGAGAGTCCGAAATAGATCCTTCAATAAAGGTGATTTGGTTCTCTGGCTTGTGCGACAAAGAAAGCACAAACTTTCCCCAGTATGGGAAGGGCCCTTTTTAGTTAGTCGAGTATTGCACAATGGATCGTACTACTTAACGGACATGAGGCCAGTCAAAGAAAGACCTGCTACTAAGAAGAGAAAAAGAGCTGGAGGCAGTACAAATCCGGATGAGTTAGACAGACCATGGAATATTGCTCAGCTACGTCTCTTTTATTCTTAGTTTATCCTTCTTTGTAAACGTATATATGTACATGTTCTGTGAGAAATAAAAGTTTTGGTTACCTCAAGTTTTTTTGAGAAGTTCTTAAACCATCTTATTACCGAATGATCATGTCATAGTCGAAAATCCCAGAATGCTTGAAAGTACTTTATGCTCATGTTCGTTCTGGTTTAGATTTCCGATTCTAAAATTTCTACCCTCGGGTATAACTCTAAAGTTTCTAGTCTTTACTTTGGTTATTTGGCTGATTTCTGGATGCAGGCATTTTCCGAGTAGTGAATTGTTGGTACTGGAAGCCGGCTTTGTTTCCGAGTTTAAACTGGTTTAGTAATTGAGCTCCGTTGCTCGGCAAAGTTTCCGGCGGAAGGTTTAGCCGGCTCACGAAAGGGAAGAGGCGAAAAGCCAGATAAACGATAAGTAGAGACGAAAAAATACAAGTGCTTATGTAAACATTTCAGGCACACAAAAAAATTCAAAGCCGAAAAGTGCTGAATAGATCAAAAGCTTAGCACTAGCAAAGTTAAAGTATTATATATTTACAAACGCATCATATTTTTTCCGGAATAATACATAAGTTTCTGGTCTACGATGCAGGAGGAGATGAAGGAGCTGTCGGCTCGCTGGTTACTCCGCCTTGATATCGTTCCGAGATGTCCGCATCCGAGTTCGTGCGTTCATCGTCGGAAACATCTGTTGGTTCTTCCGGACGAGGAGGCGGAGTATCCACGCGGGTGAAGAAGGGGATCTCGTAGCTGGTCAGGTCAGCCACGTGACACCCATATACGGCGCAGGAGTGCATGATGGTTTGAAGGTCTTGCTCCTGGCCGTCTTCGTTTACCTTGCAGTACCCTCTGGTCACTTGCCATATTTCCATGTTTCCATGGTGGCTCATGACCATGGTGAGAGTGTTCTATGCAGCAGTCTGTGCGTAGGACATGTTCTAGTCCCGAACAAGTTGCGGCATCTCCTTCGCCTTGTCCCGCACCTGGAAGTCCGACATGCTTGGCATGTCCGGAATCTTGAGAGCTTCGACGACATCCTCAAGGGACTGGCGGAAGTCATGAAGCAGGTCACCGACTTGGGTAAGCCGGTGGGTGCAGGGCTCGGAGGAGGAAGAGTCCGTCAAGTTCAGAGGACCTATACACAAAACAAGTTAAGAAAAAACTGACATTGGTAAAATTCGAAGAAAGAGACAAGTCAGATAGATGGAACGTACCAAAAATGACGTCGTCAATCTTGGTCTTCTCCTCCCGGAGACTCTGGAGTTCAGCCCGGAGCGCCTGGGACATGTCCTTCTCTCTGTCAAGCTCATTCTTGAGGTCCGAGATTATTTTATCTTGAGCAGCAATCTTGCGATCATGCTCTTCAGTGGCCATCGAGGAGGATTCAAGGACTTGAGCTATGCTCTTTTCATGATTGGCCTTGAGCTGATCCAGCTCTTGGCGAAGCTCCTTGTTCTCCACCACCAAGGGCTTGAGGTTCTCGGCCTCTTCAATCATGGCGACGGATTGTTTCACCAGTGCTGTAAGTCAAAAAGAACAAAAGTTCAGAAAAATTCGACATTGAAAAGACAAAGACAAGGGTTGAGTCTCGGAATGTTTACCTTCGGCCTCATCCTTGGCAACTTTGAGTTCAGCATTTTTAAGCCGAAGAGCTTTGATCTCTCTCCGCTTATCACAGACATTTGTTAGTAATTCCTGGTTATAGGAACATACTTTCTGTAAGTCAGAATACCCAAAGTCAGAAAGCTACTTAAGACTCGGACTAATATTTTTGCTAAAATATCAGCACGAGCCTTGGGGGCTACACTAAGTTCGTTCTTTGGCATCCTAATAAAGCATAAACCCGGATTGTTTATCCTACTTCATGCTTGGGGGCTAGAGGATATGATGTAAAATACAATAAAGGAAAGTTAGGAGTTGGAAATCCGACTTACATATTGTTCACGGGTGAGTTTATCCAAACCCGTGTTCACTTCAACAGCCACCTTCTCGGCGAGAGTCAGAGGAATCACTAGAGCTATTGGAAGCTCACCGGTCCTAATCCTCTCGTCGCGAAGGCGGACTTGGGCGAGAAGGTCAGAGAACTTGACGTCCTCTGCTTCTTGCGCTTCTTCTTCGGGAGATAAAGTACTTTTATCCAAGCATTGCTTGGCGAGCTGCTGGATTTCTTCAGCAGATTTCCGAGACAGGCCAAACTTGGCCAGTCCCGGATTGTTGATGAGGTTTTCGGTGAAGGTTTTAGCCGAGGGATCATTACCCGAAGAGGGTTCACCCTTATTTAGATCTGACGCACTCGTGGTGATGTCAGTTTGCGATCCAAGGTTCGCAGGCCCCGTTGAAGGAGTCGGATCTTCTGCAGCGTCCGGCGAGATAACCAGCGTTGCAGAAGGTTGAGGGGCAGGAGTCAGAGGAGCCACGGCAGGGGAAGCTATGGTAAGCTTCATCTACCGCAGCGGCTTCGAAGGAATCCCTTTCCCCTTGGCCTTGACGAGCGGTTTTGCTCTGAGAATGTAGTAAAAGTCGAAAACATTACATCTCGGAAAGAAATTTGAATAAGGTACAAAGGCGGAGGTTGTGATTGAATGTTACCTCTTCACGACAGGCACCTCCTTTGTGCCAACAGCCACTGTCGGAGCTTTGCGCTTCTTGAGCGCAAGATCCGGCAATGGAACTACCTCCACCTCCTGAGAGAACTCCGGAGGATATCCTTCGAGCGGAGCAAGTTCCGACTCGGGGAGGTCAGCAAGCTGAAAAGAAGAAAACATATCAGTATTGCAGTATAACTCAAAGAAGGAAACACATAAAAAGTATACTGATGGAAGCTTACTGGCACCACGGGGTTTTTTGCCGTATGCATATCCAGAGAAACCTCCGGAATTCTCCTCTTGATCCGCTCCTTGATCAGCCATTTGATCTAGCTTATGTAGCCTTGAGTGGTGTAGGCTTTGGGGCTGATTCGGAGGGAGTCGGTTTTGGAAGACGTGATGGAGTGCATCAGTCTATCCCCGTGGTACTGAAGTGGCTAGATCCGACGTGAGACCCAGCACTGAACCAAGTCGGATCCTTTCAGATCCTTGTGTTTGATTAAGTATTCGATCTGCCTCTTAGCAAGGATCAGATTGTCGGTGAGAGCCGGAGCAGCCTCGTCCCAAGAAGGTTGGGCTGTGGCAGCTCCGTCGACAAAATCCGGCAAAGCAGTAGCTTTGTCGGGAGCCGAAATATCCCTATGATAGAAAAAAGTGGTCGGCCATTGTTTGACCGAGTCACTAGCTAGAATCTTGGGATAAGCCCGGTCACGTCTAAGTGAAAAGCTGATAGTGCCAGTGATGTAAGGAACACCGGCAGTAATGGAATTCCTCCGGACATGGAAATAGTACTGGAAGAGAGTCAAACTCGGCCTAATGCCGAGAAAGCCCTCACAAAGCGAAGCATACACACTCATCTCTAAGAGAGAGTTGGGAGGAAGATTGTGGATTTGAACTCCGAAATGATCTATCACCTTGGAGAAGAACTCCGAGGGAGGAAAGGACAGACCTCTATCGAGGTGGGTGCCGAAGTGGACCCGCTCGCCGTCACGCGGGTTGGGGACGGTTTCCCCGAAGCCGCTCCGCCAATCGCCGGCAACGAGAAGCCCCTCCTTCTCCACGTTCTTCAGGCCCTCCTCGTTGAGAGCGCAGGGAATCCAGATCCCGTGGAAGCTCTCTTTCTCCGCTACTGCTTCCGCCGTCGCCATCGCCGCCGCTGCCACCAAGCTGGAGGAAGAAGATGAAGCCATTGCTCTGATGAGAAGATGACCTAAAAGGGGAAGCGCTAGGAGCTCTGTGGAGGAAGAATGAGGAAGCTCTGTGCGCGCAGGAGGATTGGGAGGAAAGGAAACGGCAAAGGATTGGTGGAAAGGAGAAGGAAAAATCCAAACCCCTTATATCCACCTACCTGCACCAAGATTCATGCGAATGCTATAGTGTAACCGCCACACGTCATGGAAGGAACTGGGAAGGACCCACGTGATGATTGTGTCGCCTCGATCTCCACGCACGCATTGAAACGGCGCCTCGGTTCCGCGAACCATAGACCCACCAATGGTCGTGCTGACGGAATGCCTGTCAGATGACGTGACTTAACCATGACTTGTGTCAGGTGGCGTTGAGAGCCAAGTTCTGGCTTAGTTTGAAATCGAGCTGGAAAATCCGAGTAACCTACTGATAGGTCCGATTTATTTTTTAAGACCCGGATCGTATTTTTTGTTGTGAAGTTTTAGGAACCCTTCAAGATTCTGCAAGCCGAAGATGAAGCTAGACGATGATAAATCTGACTTTGGATCTTGGAGGCCTCCGGGGGCTGTTGTTGGGGATATACTTTCCGGGTATCCTCACGGTTCCTTGCTGACTAGGGTGCCCACTTTGGGTTAGAGCATTGCTTCCCGGGCGGCCCAGTCAGGGAGAAAGACGGAGTCCAATCCGGCTACGGGAAGGCCCAGAAGACTTACCGACTTAGGCCCATAATGTTACTTGTAGTTCAAGATGTACTCTGTAACCGACTATCAGTCGTAGCCGGATAGATCTCTCCTGTAAACCCTAGGCCGGATATCTATATAAGCCATCCTAGGGAGAGCCTTTAGGGCACACCTCAATAGTCTACAATCTCAACTCGCACAGGCGAAACCCTTGTAACCCATATTCCGGCTCTGCCGTATTACTGGATTGCTAGCAGGAGTAGGATCCGTCCAAAGCCGGGAGATTCAAACCTGGGTAAACTTGTGTGGTCACCGTCCCGGAATACCGTACTTCTCACACCCCTCTCTTTCGCACGCCTCGAGGACCCCCTCATGGTGTACTTGTCATCAATCCGACGACAATGAGATCTTCTAGAGATGACGCATCTTGAGATTGCACTTTAATTCTTGATGATGTCTTGAAGATAGCCATGAGGAACTCCATCTTCTTCTTCTTCTTCTTCAAGACATACTTGATATTTAGTACCTTAGAGATTTCTGTCACTTCCCTAGATTCCTAGAGGTATGAACCCACTATCGAGCATAAATACTCCCTCTTGGAGTTGCTAGCATCTACTCGGCCAAGATAGCTACTAACAACGAAAAGCATGCAAGATCACAAATAACATAGACATGATAGAATCAATAATCAATCTCAAATAGCATCTCAATATCCATCGGATCCCCGCAAACACAACATGTAGGATTACAAATAGGTGATCTTGATCATGAACGGATCTCAAAGATCTAAACATGGTAGCATAAAGGAGAAGAACCAACCATCTAGCCACTACATGGACCCGTAGTCTAGGGATGAACTACTCACGCATCACACCAGAGGCAGTCATGGTGATGAAGAAGGCCTCCAAGGTGATCTCTCCCCTCCGGCAGGGTGCCAGGAAGAGCTTCAGATCCCTCCCGATCTAGGAATGGAGATGGCGGTGGCTATAGACTCTTTTGTGGAATTTTGATCGGGTTCTTAGGGTTTTCGTCCCGGAGGAAATATATAGGTGAAGGGGCAAGGTCGGTGGAGCACCAGGGGGCCCCCACCAGGTGGCGGCGTGCCTAGGGTGTGGCCGCCCTGGTGCCCCTCTGGACTCTGTGTTGCTTCGGGTAAAATATCGACTTTGGCTTTTGTCCGGTCCAATTTCGAGAATATTTCCTTACTAGACTTTCTGAAACCAAAAACAACAGAAAACAGGCAACTGGCACTGTGGCATCTTGTTAATAGGTTAGTTCCAGAAAATGTGTAAAAATACTCCAAAGTGTGGACAAAACATAAGAAAGTAGATATAACACAAGCATGGAACATCAAAAATTATAGATACGTTTGCAACGTATCAACATCCCCAAGCTTAACTCCTACTCGTCTCGAGTAGGTAAGTGATAAAAAAGAATAATTTTTGAGGTGACATGCACCATCATAATCTTGATCAAGGTATTTGTAAAACATTGATAGCTAGGATCATAGTACTTTCACATAGCATGAAAGACATAGTTCTAACAATAAGACATAGCAACTATGTTGTAACATGAAAAGGTACAAACAAAAGATTCATGAATAACAATGCTTTGAAAGATGCTTATTTGTTTCACATATAGAAAACATAATGAGAATGGTATTCATCTTATCCCTCATAGTGTAGCAAAACATAAATGCATAGGACACCTTCAAAGTTCATAAGGGTGACTAGATACAAATAGTTTAAGAACAAGCAATATCAAAGTTATGAATCAATCAACAAGTTTTGGGACAATGCACATTAAACTAAGAATGACCACTATGCTCTCTCAATAGGTGCATAAAGATAGAAGATGGAGACTCAACATAAAAAGTAAAAGAAGGGCCCTTCATAGAAGGAAGCGGGGATTCAAGTCTCATAAAGAGCTTCCAAAAATTATTGTACTTATTAGATTTCAGATCTTATTGCCCCTATCATAAGCATCTTTAGGTTATTAAGGTTAAAGTGAACAAATATGAGGATATCTTTGACAAGTTATAAGTTGAAATCTCATGCCCCTTACTTATGAAGACCGAACCTCATGCTACTCAACTTTAGTCACGAGTAAGTTCTTGTCATTGTAAGTACATGTGTATCATAGAGAACCACCAACTGGTACCCCTTGCCTGATGATACGGAAGCTTTCCCACATCAAAATGACAAGGCAAGCAGACAATGAGCATCTCAGCGATCTTTTTATTTACTATTTGCATAGGTTTTTATTAAGGATGCTTCACAGATTGCTCACTATGGTTATGCTGCAAGTTTCCACCATGATTAGGCATGGCTTAGGCTAGCGGCCCAGGCGTTTATCTAACACATATACAAACTCCATGAGCTTACAAGCTCCCCTTTTATTTCACACCACCGGGATCCATAAGCATAAGAACATAATATCAACTAAATAAAGTGCAATGTTGAAAGCGTTCCCCATGGTAACATGGTTCTACTAATTCACAACTTATAAAGCGCAAGAATATACGCAACATAGATGGGCACAATGGTTCAAGTTTATTAAGTGCAAGAAAAGTAAAGTGTGCCATCAAGTTTGTGAGAGCTTTAATCACTAATTTTCACATAACAAGTTTAATTCGGAAGGTAGATAAAAGCATGAATATACTTGGAATAGCAAATGCTAATAGGTAGGTATGGTGGATTCCTTGGAATAACTTGGTTTTATTTGGAGGTGGATGCATGAGTGGAACTCACACTTGGTATGGAGGCTAGCAAAAGACAGGGAGCGACCAACTAAGAGAGCAATAATGGCCATAATCATGCAAAGCGACAAAACATTATTAATTAAAGCATAAAGTGATATTACAAGTCGAAAACTAAATGATCATAGAGGCTATGGTGACTTGGTATAGTCTTAACATGGTGTGATCATGCGCCAAGTCAACCCAAATAAAGCGTCAAAGGAGAATACCACAATATTATGCTTTTATATGCTAAAACAACGCATGATTCTTTCAAGGCACATTAAGCAATCTCAATTGTTTGTAATAAGTCATGCTACAGAAATAACCACTAAGCATAAAGCCAAAACAATATAAAGTATGACATGATAAAGTCTAATTCACAGTCAAAAACAAGCTCCTTTTATACCACTTAAGCATGAACTTTCCTACTCTTTTCCAATCCAAATCAATCTATTTGAAACTATGTATCAATGCGGGGCTCCAGCCAATTTATTCAACCAAACTAATAAAAAAAGGAAACGAAAACTAAAAAAAAATGAAGACGACCAAGAACAACACAATTGTGCATGAAACAATAAAAATGAAGTGTTTGGAAGAAAACCTGAGATTTTTATTGATGAAGAAGGGGATGCCTTGGGCATCCCCAAGCTTTGACGCTTGTACTTATTGAATATTTATTAGGGTGACACGTGTGGCATCCCCAAACTTGAGCTTTTGTCCATCTTCATCTTATCACATTACTCTTCCCTACACTTTAGAATTTCCTTCATACAAAACTCCACACAATCTTTATTAGCAACATTAGTGTACTCAAAATAATAAGTCTTTTGGTTCAGTTTCAACACAAGTAAAACTTCCGTTAAAACACAAGCTACTGTAGCACTTCCTTTAAAAATTTCAAGTGATCAAAGAGAACTCAAAGAGAAAGAGATTAAGAGGCAAATGCAAATAATGGCAGAAATCTGTCAAAACAGTTCAGCAGGTCAAAACTAATTTTGTCGAAGACCTTCTGTTGCTCAAATCGAAAAGTGTTGAACTAACAAAAGTTGTATAACAACCTGGGAAAGAAGCACAAAAAATTACATCTCACATGGACGTACAGATATTCTTCACGAATTTTTACAGCGAAGCACAAAAATCTGTTTCGGGACATCAACTTTCCCAAATCTTACTTCTCTCTCATTAGAGGTTACTCTTGGCACAAAAAGCACACAAAAATGATAAGGAGAGGTTATTACTGAAGCAATAACTTACAATACTCAACAAAAGACTTCTAAAGAAATTTGGGTTATCTCCCAATAAGTGATTTTCTTTAACGCATTTGAGCTAGCATAAGAAACAAGAAAAGAATAGTGTATTCTCAAATGAAGAAGCATTAAGAGCAAATTTTGAATTAATAGGAGAGGCAAAAGGAATCTTCTCTATCTTCTTAGGGAAGTGTTCTATACCTTTCTTGAGTCGGAATTGATATTTAATGGTGCCTTCTTTCATATCAATAATGGCACCAACAGTTCTAAGAAAAGGTCTTCCCAAAATAATAGGACAAGAAGCATTGCATTCAACATCCAAAACATAGAAATCAACAGGCACATAGGCATTTTTAACCATAATAAGAACATCATTAATACTCCCCATGAGTTTCTTTTTAGCATTATCATCAAGTTGGACATTTAAATAACAATCTTCCAATGGTGGTAAATCAAGCATTTCATAAATCTTTCTAGGCATAATAGAAACACTACTATCAAGATCACATAAAGCTTTGAGATAAAAATCATTCACTTTCATATTAATGCTGGGTTCCCAACCATCTTCTAATTTCATAGGAATAGAAGCTTTATGTTTCATCTTTTCTTCTTTAATTTTTATGAGAGCATCAGTAATGTGTTTTGTAAAGGCCATATTCATAGCACTAGCATTAGGACTTTTAGCAAGATTTTGTAGGAATATAATTACTTCAAAGATATTGCAACCATCAAGATCAAATCATAAATACCATCTAAGGTAGTAGAGCTATTGTTTCCCATATTTCGAAGAATTTCAGCATTTTTATTAGAAAAGGTTCCATTGGTTTTAGGCATTGTTGCAGAAGGTATGGGGACTTCATGTGGTTTGCTAGCATCAACATTAGTGGTGGTGATAGTAGAAATACTAATATTTCTAGTAATTTCATCTTCTCTTTCCCACTTACCATGCAATTCAGCTAACAATCTAATATTTTCATCAATTCTAGCTTGTATGGCATTAGAAGCAGCAAAGGGATTTTCAATAGTTTCAGGTTTAGTAGCCATTTTATTCAAAGAAGATTGTGCTTCAGACAATGATGCTATATTTATTTCAGCATTAGAGAGTTTTTCCTCAATAGTTTTATTGAAAGCAGTTTGTTTACTAATGAAATCTTTAAGCATGACTTCAAGTTCAGAGGGTGCACTTCTATTATTGTTGTAGGAATTTCCATAAGCATTACCATTATTGGGAGGATATGGCCTATAATTATTATTACCAAAATTATTCTTGTAGGCATTGTTGCTAAAATTATTATTTCTAATAAAGTTCACATCAACTTGCTCTTCTTGAGCAACCAAAGAGGTTAAGGGAACATGATTAGGATCAATATGAGCTTTCCCATTAACAAGCATAGACATAATAACATCAATTTTATCACTCAAGGAGGAGGTTTCTTCAACATAATTTACCTTCTTACCTTGTGGAGCCCTCTCAGTGTGCCATTCAGAATAGTTAACCATCATATTATCCAGAAGCTTTGTTGCAGCACCCAAAGTAATGGTCATAAAGGTACCTTCAGTAGTAGAATCCAGCAGATTTCTTGAAGAATAATTCAGTCCTGCATAAAAGGTTTGGATAATCATCCAAGCAGTCAGTCCATGAGTGGGACAATTCTTTACCAAAGATTTCATTCTTTCCCAAGCTTGAGCAACATGTTCATTATCGGATTGTTTAAATTTCATTATTTCACTTCTCATAGATATAATCTTAGCAGGAGGATAGTATTTTCCAATAAAAGCATCTTTGCATTTAGTCCAAGAATCAATACTATTTCTAGTTAGGGATAGCAAACTTGTACTCAAGTTTCCTGCTACTTATCTGTTTCTATCATGTATATATTTTTAAGCAAGTGCTGGCTTATCCATTATTCTAGTTCATATGCTTGACCTTTCGTTAGACAGAAGACTCGCAACACAGAACTATGCCCTTAGGTGATGATACTTAATAGCACCGTCAAGAACCTAAGAGAAAAATCGCCGGATTTGAGTGCCGAGAAGTCACTACTCCAGAATCCACATAAAAACTTCAGAAAACCATTAGACCAGAAAACTTAAGCTAACGCATGTAGGCGGAATTTTCACAAGTGCAAATGCAAACTTGCGCATAAAGGGTTTATATGATCAAAAAATGAACAACTAAAGGAGTTAAAAGACTCAGAGAATATAAATGAACCAAATGCTTTATTTCGTTGATAATATAAAAACTTATTAAATAATATAAATGTGCTAAGTGTAAAAGGGACATAGTTGTGCTATGTTTCATGGCCGATCTGACTCTGGGTAATCATCATCAGAGTCATGTTGCTTGCGCTTGTGATTTTTTGGCCTATCCTTCAACTCATGAATATCGACGACGTAATAGGAACCATTTAGCAATGCTTTGCTTATGACGAACGGTCCTTCCCAAGGCGGGGATAGTTTGTGTGATTTCTCATGCTTGAGTCTAAGCACTAGATCCCCCTCTTTAAATGAGTGATGCTTTACACGGAGACTATGGTAGCCATGTAGCTTCTGCTGGTAGACGGCGGATCTCTGGCATGCCAGCACGTGCTCTTCCTCAAGTAGGCCCACATATAGGCCTATATGTAGACCTATATGTGGTCGTGTAGGCAGTGTTGCATTGTTCGCTGGTAAGTGGCACCAGGGTTTTTCAGCCCAAAGGGCATCATCACATAGCAATATGTGTCGTAAGGTGTGGTGAACAAAGTGGCCAATTAGTCCGACTTTCGCATCCAGATTTGGGTGGTAACCTGAGTAGGCGTCGAGAAAACACAGAAGTTCTGAGCCAGCCGTCGAGTCAATGACTTGGTCAATGCGAGGCAAAGCAAACTGATACTTCGGACACACTTTGTTCAAGCTGGTGTAATCAACGCACATTCTTAATTCATTGGTTCCCTTTTGGGGGACAAGTACAGGATTTGCCACCCATCGGGTGTGAATAACTTCTCGGATAAAGCCATCCTTAAGTAACCTAGCTATTTCTTTGCCTATAGCCCTTCGTCTTTCGTCACCAAAGCATTGTAGAGGTTGTTTCACTGGTTTAGCATTAGGATCAATATTCAAGCTGTGCTCGGCAAGTTCCCTAGGTACACCTTTCATGTCGGCAGGTTGCCAGGCAAAGATGTCCCTATTCTCACGGAGGAACTTGACGAGCACACTTTCCTATTTGGGATCCAGGTCCGTGCCAATGGCGGTGGTATTGGAG
Source organism: Avena sativa (assembly GCA_916181665.1). Lineage (NCBI taxonomy): Eukaryota > Viridiplantae > Streptophyta > Magnoliopsida > Poales > Poaceae > Avena > Avena sativa. The sequence goes on from OV702287.1 coordinate 192,821,215, forward strand.
GAATCTCCTTCAACAAGTTCCACCTGCTTGGTCCTGATGGCGGCCTTGAAGGCGGGTACGGCAGCAGTGATCTGCTTCTTCGAAGCTGGCATGTTGGAGGCATCGACCTGGTTCTGGATCTCCTTGAACTCCTCACTCTAGAGAACTGCTTCAGCGAAGGCGGCTTCACTGAGCTCGCACTCCCGTGCCTTGATGAAGCTTCCGTCAACGGTGATGATGCCGTTTGGTCCGGGTATCTTGAGCTTGTTGTAGACAAAGCATGGCCTTGCAAGGAAGGACTAGAAGATGTCGCTGCCAAAGATGACGTGGTACACGCTCTTGAAAGGCACCACTTCAAAGGTCATGCGTTCTTGGCGGTAATTATTGACATCGCCAAAAGCAACCGGAAGGGTGATGCAGCCCAGGGAATTTGCTAGTTGGTCGGGGACAACCCCATGGAACACGGTGTTGCTCTTCCTTAGCTGGGTCTCCGTCAAGTTCATCATGTGCAGTGTATCCAGATACATGATGTTGATGCTACTTCCACTGTCCACGAGGCACTTGGTGAACTCTGTGCCGTCAATCAAAGGGTTGATGACCATGGCATACTGGTTCTCTATTGGGATAAGATCTGGGTGATCCTTCCTATCCCAAGTAATTGGAATCTCCGACCACCTGATGTATTGGGGAACTGGGGGGAGTGTAGCCATCAGTATCCTCGGTGAGATTTTCTGGGCTCGGACGGTGGGGGTACCAAGGAAGGTGTGGTAACATGAAGCCTTCTTTTCGAAGGGGTTTTCCCCTTTGCCCTTTCCCTTGTCAGAAGATTTGGGTTCCACATCTTCATCCATATCTCTTGATTCCTTGGATTCCTCCTCCTTCTTCTTCCCTTTGCCCTTTCCGCGGGGTCTGTTCTTCCGACTTTGCTTGTAGCCGGACTTAGGGTATTCCTTGAGATCAATGAAAAACTTTCATTGGCGGTTGGTGTGAGTGGCTTTGCTGTTTGCGTCGAGGTGGACGAAACATGGCATATCGCGGTACTCTTCATACGTTTGGGGAACGCGGGGCACTGAGGGTGTAGAATCACTCCTCTGCTAGCCATGGCTAGCCACTCGGCCATGTCCACGCTGTCCGTCTCCGCCTCTGCCAGTGAACATAGTGGCGACCATGTCGGCTGTTTGCTTTTCTTCAGGCGGAGTCTTCCACTTAATAGAACTATTCTTTCTGGCTTGGGTAGGAATTGCTATTTCCGGCAACGACCCACGCGCGTCGTCATCAGTAGCGGTGAACTCGCTAGCAATGACAATCATTGCATTGAGGTTGAGCTCATTGTTGACTTGCTTGCGCTTCAACGTATGCTAGAGCAAAATTCCCTTCTCCAAACTATCGATGAAGGCGGACATAGAGGTTTGTTCGTGCACCGCTGTGTAGGAATTTTTCATATCCAGCCAGCAAGAGAGGTAGGCATGAGAGGTTTCATCCTTTTCTTGTATGCCCCGTTGTAGGTCTCCGACAGTGCAGGGACGCTTGTGTGTACCCTCGAAGTTCTTGGTGAACGCTTCATGCATGTCCAGCCAATTGCATATTGATTTCTCCGGCAAGTCATCGATCAATTATCGGGTAGTGCTGGTCAGCATGAGTGGGAGGTATTTGACGGTGACATTGGGGTTTCCCCCTGCGATGTGAATCGCTTTGCTGTAATCCTAGAACACTGTTGCTAGCCTGGCAGTGCCGTAATAGGGCTTGATGGTCTTGTCTATCTGGAGACCCTTGGGGTAAGTTGTGGCCCGTATTACTGGTCCAAAACAGCGTGGCCCAAGGTATGGGAACTCCTGAGCTTCTTGGATCTTGTCCAGCCATGAACATGCGTCGTACGGCTTTGGTTGCTTCCCTTTTCCGTCATGGGGAGAGGAATTGCAGTGTGATCTATGAGATCCACCATGTCCTCCGCCATGATGGCTGCTAGGTGGTGGAGGTGGCGACCAACGAGGGCGAGCCTTTTATCCATGATCGGAGGATATGGGTATGGTGTTAACCCTATCACGCGCCTCCCTCCGTCTTTGCTCCATAGAGCCTGTGTGATATCCTTCATCACGAGGAGATCTTGGCCTTCTACGGCTATTCAGGGTTGACTGGCAAAGCTCCGGGATGGACTCAAGCCTTTGCGAGGTAGCCTTTTCATGTTGCTTGCATGCCATGGCGACGAAGTCATGCACCTGAGCAACTGCTTCTGGTGACCTGTCCTACTCCAGGAGGGTCTTGGCAATGGCAATGTTGAGGGCGGGAGTTGGCATTACTTGCCTCCCCTCTGAATCAATGTATGGGGTGGCTTTTGTCGGTTTGGATCCGCCATACCCCAACTTGCACCGAACGCCGGGGTCTTCGATGACATGAGCTGGTGCTTTCTTTGATTTGTGCTTTAGTAGCAACTGATTGTATTCCATATCTCGTTACTTCGCAGGCAGACAATGCAACACTTACGTGTATTTCTTGGTGATTGTGTAACCCGTCTATAAATGCTTCAGTAGCAACTGCTTGTATTCAGCCTCCATAGCTCTTGCTGCCTTGATAGATTGTTGCACCTTGGTCATATCTTCGTCTAGCTTAGCGCCCTGCTCTGCGATGCACTTGTCCTCTGCTAGGATTGCCGCACGCTTCTCATCAAGCTCTGTAATGATCCGGATATGGGTGACGGTAATGGGCTCGATGAGGAGTGCGCCATAGATTGCCTTGTCAGCGGGAGTAACCAATGGATTGCCAATTGCAGACGTTGATGGTGGCATTGGCGGCTAGTTTGACTGATTGGTAGTACTAGGGGTTGTGGTGAGTTCCTGTGTCGGTTGCAGGCGGATAACTAGAGGGGGCATGGCCTTAGCCAGAGCCGAAGGCTCGGCGGCTTTCTTGGTTGATGTTTCTCTGGTAACCGCTGACGTGGGCGGAGCTCTCTCACGCTCCGGTTCCTGTCCGTCTTCTTCCATCACGCTCCCAATGGCGACTAGCACCTGGTGGGATGTGTTGGCCTTCTCGGTGCGCTCCTCCTTCTCGATCTCCTACTTGATCTCCCTCATAATAGCATCATATTCCTTCGAATTAGCATCCGAGCCGCCACCATCCATATTGATGTTGGAGTATAGGGCATCAAGGACGGAGTCAGAGTTGGCTTCGGTGTTGTTGACGGCGGATCTGGAGGGTGATGGAGGCAGGACATTGTTGTCATTATTTCCCCCTCTGGCTACGACGGCGATCATGGCCTCCGCTTCCTCATTGGCGTCCGCGTATTCGTTAACGATTGCAACCATATCACCAAGGGTGAGAGGGCTCGCGGCCTGCCACCTTCGGAGGGTATGCTGGAGGAGTGTTCCGGGTGTGATCCCTTCCACGAAGTGGTATACGAGCTTGTCGGTGCGATCTCCCTCTAGGGTTTCCCTCATCCTCATCCATCTGGCAAGGTATTCGCGGGGAGGCTATCCATCCCTTTGAACACATCTGGCTAGATCGAAGCTGGTGACGACGCTGACAAAGTGTGACCTTCGCATCTCTAACGCTCAAGGAAGCCAAGCGGATTTGCGGGGACCTTCCACCTTTATATCATGCACAGGGGAGGTTTGGGTGGGCCTTGAATTTTCCTGATCTGAGCCACCATACTCTAGAGAGAGGTACGGCCTAGATCCTTCCACGAACGTGTCCTACACGTAGGTGGTCTGTGCGAGGCTTGATGAGTTTATGACTTCCTGGGAGCTAGGACCCAAGTCAGTTTCGCTGATGAAGATGTGGATGTCTCCGAAGGGGATGACAGAGCAGTGTGTAGGGTTCGTCTTCGCCGGCACCCAGAACTCATCTAGAGGGACGATCGAGACGTTGCCAGAGAAGAGAACACGTCTGATGGCTACGGTGTCACCGATTCCTGCGAAGAGATTGGACCTCGCCCGGTGTAGAGCTCGAAGCGCCTCTTTCCCCATGGTGGGCGCCAACTGTCGTGGTATTGCCGACGAGTACGCCATGGAGGGGTCCTCACAGTGCGTGTTTAGAGATGTGGGGTAAGGCGGAGAGTTCGCGGGTATGAGGTAACACAGCTTACCTAGGTTCAAGTCCCACAACGGTGGCGTAACTCTACTCCTTCTATAAATCACTATAATGGCAATACGCCGAGTTAAGAGATAGGTTCACTGTGCGAGGTGTTGCATGTTGTACGTAGCAATCTAATAGGTTGTGCCCTAAAGGCTCCCACATGTCCGGTTTATAAAGGCACAGGACCTAGGGTTACAGGGAAAGGTCCTGGCCGGACAAGGTAAAGAGTCCTACAATAATACGAACTAGTCTTTCGTGTCTTGCACTCCAAGGCTCTGAGTACGTCGGTGACTCCTGCATAGCCTTCCTTTATCCGGCATAGGCCTTCCTTCTAGATCCGTCTAACTAGGTCGCCCAGTAGGCCATAGGCTTTGTTACCAACTGTGGGCCACCCGAGTTAGCCAGATTAGAGACATTCTATGATGATACCCATTTAGCATATCCCCAATAAACCCAGAGCACCATAATGCGACATCTAGGATTAATAGTCCTAAGATAGGATTCCCCCAAAACGTGCGTAGTTAACTCCTTAGCCTCCCTATAGTAGGTCGTGTTTGCTTGCCTAAGTGCTTAATGTGTTGCTAGATGTGTGTTGTTTGCTGATAACATTGTGACCCCGTCACTCTGTTCACCTTGTATGTGTGTTCTAGATTGTTTTGACCTTAGTCAAATGTGAATCGAGGATCAATAATCCACCTAGTAACTCAGGAAACCCCCCTCCCTAGGTTAGTCGTCGCTTACCAGAACCCACACTAACCTCGGGAGATATGAGAGGAAAAGCATCGCCAGAAACCCGAGTTCGACTTTGTCAAGTTAGAAAACACATGAAGACTTCTCCTCAGCAGGATGGCACACTTCGTCAAACTCACTTCTCAAAACTCGTCATTGACATTGTGCGCCAGCATTCATTGGCTCATGATAAACAGAGTCCCGTTGAAGCCGGAAGTCTACCACCAAAGGATCCCCCACGCTCAACAAGGAACCACAAGACTTGCTAACCAAGACAAGAAGTGAAGACCCGACTCCACTAACCCTCGGTATATTAGGATTTCCGACAGCTCCTAAAAGACTAACTATTCTAGTCGACCCTCCCAAACCGACGGGAAGTTCCTCACCAGAAGGCCAGAATCACCCCAAAATACTAAAGACACGGATGCCGGAAGACAATGAGTCTACTCCACCAGCGAGTAGAAGCAACGCAAAGAATTCAAGAGAATACGGTTCCTCGGAAGCTAGATGTTTCTACTCTAACGGAAGACTAGCAACACGTGTTGCTAAACACTAACCTGTGCAGAGCTAACTCCCTAAGGCTTTGTTAGGAAACCACCCCGACAAGGTTTACGCAATAGGACATCACTCGAGGACCCCAACGCAAGACCCAAGGAGATACATCCATCTTTACCATCACGCCAGCACTTCAAGATGGAAGATTGGCACCACTCTCGAAGGACCTTAGTGAAGCTCTAAGGTGGAAAGACTGCATCTTTCCACTTAAATCCCGAAGACCGTCTACCGAGAGATAATTCATAAAGATTTCTAGATCTGACGTCTTTTCACCAAGCCTCAATTCTCGAGCCATCATATGAGACAATAATTGAAGGTTTACGAAGTCCCCCCTGCTACTTCATCTCAAGACCCACCTGGAGGACCGCCAATTCGCTGGCACCTTCAGTTTAACCTGTTTAGAAGATCCACGAATTTAACTGCCCTGATAGGCTAAGTATGAATAAACATATAAGTCTCATAGGACCCAGTTCATGAACGTCATCGGAAAGTTTCAATTCCGGACATAAGATTGCGATAATCATCTAACATGATCGGACGACTCTAAGAAGGAAGCACCTAGGTCATGCTAGAGCTACTCTAGTTTAACCCTAAGGGGGAAGACTGTGTCTTTCCCAGAAAAATAAAGTAACCATCTGTCAGAAACTACCCCAGGCGTCATGTCCCTAACTCGTTAGATATGATATGAAAAGCCTCTAAGGAAACACAGTGGCCCCTTACTGAAAAAGGCATCAAGATGTAGACTCTACCCTTCGCGAAGTTCCACCTAGAAATAGTTCACCTAGCCAAAACCCTCGAGATATCAAGCCCAAAAAGGAAAAGAAGATCATCCATCACCATCAGGACTGGAACCTGCTCAACTCTCTGTGCATCCAAGAAGATTGAAGTTTATCCCCATCGACACGGTAACCACGTTAGAAGACGAAGTCCGTAAGTTAATACGCTTGAGACACACAACACTAACTCCGACTCAAAATCCCCTAACCCTACTATCCCGAATCTTGGGATGAGATTCTTTTAACGGGGAAGGTCTATAACATCCCAATTTCAGCAACCCCAATGAGTTATCCAGAATGCAAAAATCAGAGGGAACAAAAACTTTTTCTTGTCTAGAGATGCATTGTTTACTTGCTTGATTGCTTTTGTTTATGCATCTGATTGTGCAATAGAAGTTGTACTCCTTACCTCAACCCCAGTTGACAAAAACTATTTAACAAAACAGTCCTGGATCATTTTACATATTCTCAAATGTTCTGGAATTTCAAAACCCGAGTCAAGATGCCTTTGCAGCAACAACTATTTTCTTATCTTCTATTTACAAAACTATGGAGATCAATATGATATAATCTCCCTATGTTTTCAAGATAGAACTTTCAGCTTCTCTTACCCCTAGGTTTTTCCAAAACCTTTTATAAAACTTTGAACTCTACTCTTGGTAGAAATACCAAGGGACTCTTATCTACTTCAAAACACAACCTTTTCAAAATACCCATCCTTATCTAAATCTATGCTTGATGATAACCCTAGTAGTAGATTGGTATGCTTGCTTAGAAGAATTGGCTTGATCTATTGTCTAATGAATTTCCTTGAACTGCTATGTGACTTGTTTGCTTAGGAAGAAGTATGTGCTACCCTAGGAGCTCATCCTCTAGGATCCAGATAAACTAAGAATATAAACCTTAACCAAGTTTACAAAGCTTGATCTGACCTATAGTCCCTAAAGTGAACCATTAACCCCCTTAACCAGATCATTTCAGACCTAATCCTTTCTAGAATCTTGCAAGTCAATGAAGACCAACTCCAAGCTTGGACCCTTTCTACTCATCTTACACTTCAAAATCATCCACTTTATGATGATTTGGAACCTTGTACCCAATCAAAAACCTTAACTCTTGTATTCTAGTCAAAATTTCCAAATCTGCCAAAAATGACTAAGTCTAGAAAACTGTTATCAATGTCTCATCTTTGAAACTATCCCTTTCTCAAACCCTTGTGAACTTTTGTAAATTAACTTGAACCATCTTGTAAACCATCCTAAAGACTCCTAAGTCCCACGTTTACCCTTGGGTAGATCAACTTCTGAACCACTTGTTCTTGATGGTTTTGCAGACAAAAAAATAATGTTTTCTGCAATTCTTCCCAACATGCCTATTTTGGCAGAAGCTCACATCTCCATGATATCTTATTTTTCCCAACTCTTTGCATGGTTGTGTTATAATCATGAAGTTCTATCAATCCCCACTTAACATGTTTCAATTGGATCCTTGTGCCTCTAAAACCCACATGGTTTTGAAGGTCATTTGATAATCTGTCTTGGCACCCTTATTTTATTCAATGTTTGCCATCAATCCTTGGAGAGCTCAATTATGATCAACCTCAATCCTCTATACCATGGTGATCTACATAGCTGGATCTATCTATCCATATAGCCCATGACCCAAGAGGAGCTCTGAGCTCCAAGATCCAACAAGGTTTTGAAGGTATAAAAACAATAATGCCTAAGATCCTTTATCCCTTGTTTTCCTTCCAAATAAAGTTGAATTTCCAAAACCAAAAGTTTTAAATGATTGATCCATCATGGGTAAATCATCTACCTTGGAGAATAAAATTTATCCAATGTTTTCCCAAAATTGTTTTGACCCAAAAACAATTTATTTCCTTTCCCTACAATAATCTCAAAATCTCCCTCTATACAAGAAAGTGTGTTTTTCTCCAAAACACTTGTAGAACTTTAAGAACATATTATTCCTATATACCATACCCCCTATCCTCCCACTTCAAAAATAAATATTTTTGAAGAGTTTCATTAATTATTTTTTCCCTTTTTCTTAAAGGCAGAAATAAGAAAATAAATATTCTAAATACTTTTACTTCTCCATAACTTAATGTTTAGGACCATCTCAAACCAAAAACCCACCTTGGCCAATTCAATTTTTTCAAATAAACTAAATAAAACATATTCAGCACTATTTGAATAAATGATATAAACATGATCTATGATCCAATAAATGCCAAATAATTCTTGGTGAAGCACCCTGACCATATCTATCTACCAGTACTTTTGAATCATATTGCCAAGATCAACTTGTATGAAGTTCTTCATAACCTCTAGTTAAGACAAATCTTGGACAATTCTCAATTCTTGATCAAGATCTCATCAAACTACTCCCAAACTTTAGTTAATCACCACAACAACCCCACTCATCCTTATGGTGGAGCACTATTGTAGCTCCACTGTAGCAGTACCATCCCCATTGTATTTTGTGCTTGGAAGAGAAGGAGAGAGTATCATGCATTTATAGGTGTATCTTACCATATATTGTTGCAGCAGCTCCACCCCTCCTACCACCACCCCCTACCGTGCTAAAGTGGCCACCTGAACCCTAAGAACACTTGGCCTCTACCCCAGCTAGCCCTAGACCTCACACTCCCTCATTTATTTTAATGGCCAAAGGAAACCAAGAGAGGAGCCTCACACTCTCTCTATGTCTTGTAGAAGTTCTGGTCGCACAGGTGTGTCCCACGCTTCACACCCACGAGCTCCACCACCCTCTTCAACCAACCAGAGCGTTACCCCCTTCACTTTGCCTCCTTGGTCTCGGTTCACCATGAACTGTAAGCCACTTCGGATAAGAGGACCCCGGGCCCTCCCAACTCGCCACCCCACTCTCATTCTACTCCCCTACCTTCTCCTAGTACCTCCCAACCGAGCCAAGTTATTCCTCGCTCTCTCTTGGCCAGTAGAGCCCGAGCCTTATCCTTCGTATCCAGGAAGAAAAGTCGACATGGTTGTCACTACCAACCTCCCCTACTCTCTCTCTCTCTCTCTGCCTGCATGTCCCCTCCTTGATGATATATATCTAACTATCCACATTTTCTGGCCTAGGAACGTCTGCAACTGGCGCCTCGTCCCGCCTCCGACGCGGACGTCGCCGGTAGCATCGATCATGTCCTCATCTGGGATACTCCGCCGCTGAACCAGGAGGTCCTCTTACCTGTCCCAAGCTCCTGCATCCTTCCCACTACACCGCTGTCCACCTCCACAATGCCCCTAGGTAAGCTCCGCCCGATCTTCCGCAAGCTAGGGTTTTGGTGTCGGCACGCCCTTTTAGAGATAGACGATGGCATCCTAGTCGTAGAGAGACTACTAATTGGATGGATCACAGCGCTAGATACCTCTTCCCTTCTCCCTCCGGCTGATGACTAGGCCCTGTCCTACAACATTTGAATGGACCTCCTGCGTGCGACCAGGAAGCAGAATGGGCCGACCAGCGCAGTGCGACCCAAGTATCCTTCAGACCTCGCCCTTTTCCCCTCTTTCCTTTCCTTATAGGATTTTATTCTAAGGTCTATTAAACTGCTACCAAGTTTGAATCCCAAAGAAAATTAAAAATGCATATTTGGGCCCAAATTTAAATACTGGCATGTTCTCCCATATTTTATTCAACATGAAGAGTCAAACTTTCACAAAAATAACACTTAGGACTTTTATGATAATTTAAATACTAAAATATATATTGCACACTTAATAAATTCTTGAAGGAATTATGTAGGGGCAATTAGGATAGAACCACTTGGTATTGCAAGGTATTCCTTGTACCATTCATTTCACCTTTAACCCACCCCAAAAAGATCTACCTTTTCTCCGTAGTAAAAATGACAAAAACAATTCCAAACCGCCTTTAGAAAATTCTCTAGGTCAAACCATGCAATATTTTGACCAAATTCCAACTCTTAGTAAAATGGTACATCAATTTCTCTCAGAAACTAGGAGATCATTAATTTTTGAGCCTCTATTGAATTATGGTAAATTAAATCTCTATGTCTAGGGTTAATTCAATAAATAAATTCCTACAGAAGTTTTAACTCCAAATAGGGTGATTCCAATTTCTATCGAAAGGAAATTCAAATACCTCCCATGTCCTCTTGGTTTCACATCAAAACCTTATGTAGATTAAATCTGATTAAAAAGAAAAATTGCTTCTAGAATTGAATTTGGGAATTTCCCAAGGGCATTCTGTTAATAATTTTAAGGTGATTCCAACTCTCAAAAATCACAAACTCAAATATATAATAAACCCTATGAGGACAAATTTGATTGACATGTAGATCTTTTCTAGTGAATTATTCACCTAAACTAGAGTTTATTCCAGAATTGTATGTTTGTTTGTTGTATTGTATTGGTGCTTGTATGTATGGTGTAGATTGTGCCCCTTGTTTGATTACATGTATGATCACTGACGATGAAAGTTGCGACTATATCAAAGACCGAAGAATATGGTTCTTAATGGTTATTGTGGTATTCTAAGAAGAAGTCCAGGGATATATGGCCAGATTGCTGATCACGGGCAAGCCACCTTCTTGCTCATAAGCCTTGTCCTATGGTTTACTTATGCATGTTTTCCTTACTTATTTATAAAAATTTCATTGCTTTAATATAGGAAGATCTATCTCTGGTAGTGGCTTGGCTCCTCCAAACCATTACACATTTGTACTACTAAGTACAACCCCCTCGATGTCACCTACTTGTCCCTAGTATGGTAGATGATGTACAACACCATACCTCTTTGGAGACCTCGTTTTAGCCGAAGCAAAACTATAGGATGGGAAGACCCCGGAAAAAGTTTTACAAAAATGTTTTATGGAAAAACCATGGTGAGGTTTGACTTACCAAGAGAAGTTTGAGAAAAGAAAAAGGCTTTGTTTTAAAAATGATGGAAGAAATAGGAGGAAAAATGTTTGCAAAAACGCACCCGGTTCTTTGCAGCTTTAGCTATAACAACTTAACCCGTGAAAACACATTACTCTAGAATGGGACAGGGATGGACTTGAAGTTTGCTACTTTGGGTAGGAATTCTCACAACTACTTCTAAGGGATCATCTCCCTCTAATACCAGAATTCCTTTACAGAAAGGGTCAACTATTACATAGTCACCTGGAGGAATTGCGAACTGCCCTCGGGAGAATCCGGGCGATACTATCAGCCTCTCATTGAAAGTGCCCACTCTCGAGGAGTCGGAATGTGCTCAGGTTAGTCTTTGGCCCAAATGTCCTGGTGTTGAGAGGAACAACTCATAGGGTAGGGCTTATACTAGAGTGGCATCCAGAGAGTCTTGATCTGTTACTCGACCCATGATCCATAGGTGATCAGGGCAGGGTAGTCGGATGGTGTGGGTAAAGTTTACAACCTTTGTAGAGTGTAAATCTATTCGAATAGCCGTGTCAGTGGTTATGGACAGGTTGGACAAACTACTGTAGAGCAGTGCTAGTTTTGAATTCAAAAAGGACTTCTGAAAAGCAAAGGCTTTGGAAATGTTTTAACCATGGGATGGTCGAAATGGAACGAAAAGAGTTTGGTCATGGGATGACCAAAAGGAGGAACAAATGGGTGACCCAGTCCTAGTGTTTTCCAAAAGTTTTCAAAAGATTTTGAAAATGTTTCACAAAAAAATTTCAACAAAATTATGTAGATGCTATATCAACAAGAGAAACTATTTTAGAAAAGAACCGCTCTTGGATCCCTCCTACTACCACATCCATATTGCATATCCTCTAGTTATTATTTCTGTTAAGGTGGTTTTCGAGTACATTCAAAATACTCACTGGAATTGTCCCTGGCTATTAACTTGGTCAGATATCAAGAAGAAGGCGATGATGATGACTATGCGAGCTAGGAAGTTCGCCCAATCAGTTAATTGTAGGTTAAGGAACGGTTCAGGCTCTATGCTTAATTAAGTTCCACTGATGATGATTGATGTAGCCATAATGGCAAATAAGGTATGACATGTATCCGCTTAAGTAATGGATGTTTACTTTGATACTTCTCGATTATGTGCCATGACAAACTGATCATGGGATCGTGGCGTATGCATAATAGGGAGTCTCGGAGGATTAATCCGGGGGCCCAACACACCCGCACTAAGCCCGAGCTACTAACCTCGGCCTACAAGCGATACACCCGCACCGTGCAAGAGCTACTAACCTCGGCCTCCAAGCGACATGCCCGCAAATAATACGAGTTGCCAACCCAAGTCAGTTTTAACTCATGGAGCTCCTTACACATTCACAGGATACTAGCCGTGGTCAGACCTAGTGGAGCAAAATACCTTGGCACAAAACAGTTATAGACAAGTTTGCACTTGAAGTATTGGATTCAGAGAAGGAACGAGCCAACATTATGAAGTAGTACCATGTTATACACGACCACACAGACAGTCAAAAGGGAAGGTACTTACTGTTTTGATGAAATCTCATGTGCGTAGCTCTTGCAAGTTTTGCTCAATGGCAAGTTTTCATGAAATCTCATGTATGCAGCTCTTGCATTAACTTGTGGAATATTATTGAAGAAGGGCTCAAAATTAAGGATCCAACCAACTTGACAAGAAGAGAAGTGGTCACCAGTCAACTCAATGCCACCGACTTGCACATGATTCAACTTGGTGTGGGGCCAAAATATTTCCCTCACATTGAACACCTCAACGCCACCAAGGAAGCTTGGGATGCTCTCATTGTTTTATTTGTTGGAAATGAGAGCATGACCGATATGATGCTTTGAGCAATGAAGCCAAAGGCTTCTATATGAAGGATGGTGAGGACCATGAAGACATGTATTGAAGACTCAAATCCACTTCCACCACCATTAGAAATGTTGGTGCCTCTTATGTGGATGATGCTTGGATAAAGAGGAAGTATGTGAGTTCTCTCATGCCCTTCGATCCCACCGACTTCAAGAGTCTCCAAGGAAGACACAACTACCATCTCATGACCTCCAATGAAGTTATGCAAGAGATGTCTACCTTCAAGGTTGCTGCCAAAGATGCCCGCGCTCGTGCCCTTGGAATGAGCAATGGTGTTAATCTTGCCCTGAAGGCCAAGGTAGTGGAGTTTGAGGAAGAAGAAGAAAGTGATGAAGTTCTTGCTATGAGCCACCCTGAAGATGTCAAGGTTGCTGGCCTTCTATGTAAGGAACTTCTGGAAAGATTCCGCCAAGGCCAAGATGGAGATGCAATGAAGAAACAACCCAAGTGGTAGAAAATAGAATGGTTCAAGATTGAGAACTTTCTTAAACAGTGGTGAATGCTATCATTTTGTTGCTGAAAGGCCATATGAGAAGAGAGAAGATCATGGTGGTGTACTTGTATTGAATAAAAAGTCAAAGGTTCCTTTGAAGAAGCCTTTCATCAAGAAGAATGCCACCAACAAGAAGTCAGCTGACATAGCATTAATAGCACATGAATAGTTATCATCCAATGATGAATATGAGGAAGAAGAAGAAACATCAAATGGTGTGGCAGCCATCGCCACCACCTCTACGTCCACCTTCTCACTCTTCGACTCTCCAAATGAGAATATCACCAACAAGAACGTCACTTGCCTTATGGCTAGAGCATCGGAGGTATAATCATATCCTCTCTCCACCTCTGTGATCAACGGTGAATTAAATGATGATATAATTCTTGAGGTGAAGGAGGAATTAGTTGCTTTCAATTTTTATATAACTAACTTGCAAGGGGAGCACAAGAAGCATTTTGTGAATCTCTTGAATCAACTTTCTCACACACAAGAGATTCTTGATGAGAGATGCAAACTTGGGAGAGAGCACATTCTTGAGATGAATTCTCTAACTAGTGCTCTAGAAGAAGAGCAAGAGACGAGAGAGTCTCTTGAAGAAAAACTTGAAGGCCTCGATGAGGGAAATGATCAAATTGTTGCTAAACTCATTAAGGAACGTGATCATGCCATTGCTAAGTATAACAAGGCTAAAAATGATAAGATTGAGTTTGGTGTTGTTCATGAAAAACTTGTAGAGGACTTTGAGAAGCTTGACAAGTCTCACAAGGCCTTGGAAAGTGAACTCTTGACTCTCACAAAGTCTCGTGAAAAATTTCAAACTCAATTGACTAATGTTGATTCACCTAGTATTTTCATTCCTTATACTAGTACAAAAATCTTTGAGGAAAATGCTAGGTTGAAGGGGGAGCTTGCAAAGGCCACCTTCCCCGAAGGAAACAAGTCTCTTGATGATCTTTTGAGTAAGCAAAGGTCAAATAATGAGAAATGTCCATTGGCTATGTGTCCAAGGCAAAGAAGAAGAAGAACAAGAATAAGAAGGCCAAGCCCGCACAAGAAAAAGAAAAGACCATTATGGGTAGTAATACCACAAGTGGCAAAACTATGTCACAAGATGACTTTGCGGGAATTGCTAACCCTCACTATGTTTAATTGCGTCATTATTATGGTGATGTTTATGCACAATATGTTGGCCCACTTGATGGCTATATTGGTCGGTCTATTTGGGTTCCCAAGACCCTTGTCACTAACAAAAGAGGACCCATTGAAACATGGGTACCTAAAAACTAGTTTGATCTCTTGTAGAACTATGCTTCCAGCAGGTCAAAGTGGGTGCTTGATAGTGGATGCACAAGTCATATAACCGGAAGCAAGGCGATAATGATGGATATAAGGTCGAATCATGATCAAATAACCGTCACACATGCCGATAAATCAAGATCTCATGTAATGGGTCTTGGCAAGGTTGTGGTTGCACACGATACTACTCTCATGGACATCATGCTTGTTGAGACCCTTGGGTATAATTTACTTTAAGTTTGTGCTCTTGGAAAGATGGGATTTGTCATCTTTATTAATAATGATATTGTGGTTCTCTTATGGAGCAAGACTCTAAAGGTTGCTATCATTGGGTAGCGTTGAAAATGACTTGTATATGGTGGACTTTTCGGGGAAAACCACTACAAGTGTGATGTGCCTATTCGAAAAGGCTAATGTGGGTTGGCTATGGCATTGCCGTCTAGCTTATGTCAATATGAGAACTTTGCAAAGTCTCCACAAGGGTGGCCATATTGTTGGACTAAAATAAAATGTTTGTTTTGCCAAAGATCGGGTGTGTAGGGCTTGTGTTGAAGGAAAAATGCATGATTCTCCCCACAAACCCAATAACATTGTAAAGTCCAAGAGGATCTTGGAGCTTCCTCATATGGATATCTTTTGTCCTCCATCTCATGCAAGTCTTGGTGGGAAGAAATATTGTTTGGTGATTGTTGATGACTACTAAAGATATACATGGGTATACTTCAAGTTGAAGAGTGAGACCCAACAAAACTTCATCGACTTTGTTAATATGGTTCAACGTTAATACAATGTCCCCGTGTTGGTGATAAGAAGCGACAATGGCACCGAGTTCAAGAACTACACCTTGAATGGATTCCTTAGTGATGAGGGGATAAAACATCAATATTCCGCTTCATATACCCCTCAACAAAATGGTGTAGCTGAGAGTAAGAACCGAACATTAATGGATATGGCAAGGTCCATGTTGGCAGAGTTTAAGTCTCCATACAACTTTTGGGCTGAGGCAATCTCCACTACATGACATGCATCAAACCGGCTCTACCTCCGCAAAAAGTTGATCAAGACTCCATATGAGATACTTACCGATAACAAGCCCAACATTTCATACTTTTGGGTGTTTGGTTGTAAGTGTTTCTACCTCATAAAAGGTGTTCGTTTGTCCAAATTTGATTCCAAATCTTTAGAGGGTATCTATGATAAACTCTCCAGAATTGTCATAGAGTCCTGTAGTGTGGTTTCCTAAGAATATGATGGGCCCCAAGCGGGGTGTGTTGATTGTTTGTGATGTAGATGATGAAATACCTGAAGATGCCATAATAAGAATGTGTGCGGGATTCATTCGCCCTTTTGAGGAACCCCTTGTGGCAGATCGAGAAGAACTATGCTCTAGTCAAGTGGAGCCCTCATCTTCACAACATCAATAAGATCCTATTGATCAACCAATGATGATGCAAGCCAAAGACAAGTTGAGAACCCTCACTATTTTGATCATGGTGGAAGTCCGAGGCCGGGCTATCCGGCCTCTCCATTAACCAGATTGTCCAGCCCTACGCAATCAATTGCATAAGGCAGATTCATTGAGTCCTTCACAAGGTCATCTCGATGTCTCTCAATAAGTATGCCTGATCAAGACCAAGATCAACTTGTGCCTCGTGATGATGAATGAACCCAATGATGATCAAGGTCAAGTTGGAGGTCAAGACAAGGACAAAAACGATGAAGAGATCCCCACAAGAAACAACAAGGAGATCGAAACTCGTCACAAATCTAGAGTGGATAGAATGTTGGAAAGAAGAGACCACACTCTTGAGAATGTTCTTGGTGATCTAAGGAGTGGAATGCCTATTGGAGCTCAATTGAAGCATTTTGGTGAGCATCAAGCTCACATATCCATGGTGGAGCCCAATAAAGTGTGGGAAGCTCTTGAAGATTCAGATTCATTAGAAGCCTTGCATAATGAGCTCAACAACTTTGAGAGAAACAAAGTTTGGAAGTTAGTAGAAAAGCCCAAAGAGTGTCGCAATGTTATTGGCACAAAATGGATATTCAAGAACAAGAAAGATGAACATGGCATTGTTGTGAGCAACAAGGCAAGATTGGTAGCTCAAGGGTTCTCTCAAATTGAAGGCATTGATTATGGAGAGACTTATGCTCCCGTGGCTTTCCTTGAGTCCATCTGTATCCTTCTTGCATATGTTGCACATCATAACTTTAAATTGCAACAAATGGATGTGGAAAGTGCTTTTCTAAATGGTGCATTACATGAGTTGGTTTATGATAAGCAACCCCCGGGGATCGAGGATCCCAACTTCTCAAATCACGTCTACAGGCTTGATAAGGCGATATATGGGCTTAAACAAGCCCCACGTATGTGGTATGAGAACCCTAGAGAGTTGTTGTTAGACCGTGGGTTTGAAGTTTGAAAAATTGATCCCACTCTTTTACTAAGAAAGTTAATAGGGAGCTTTTCATTTGATGAGGTTGATGATATTATGTTTGGTTCATCTATCTAAGCTTGTAATGATGAACCCTCAAACCTTATGACCGATAGGTTCAGGATGTCTATGATGGGAGAGTTGAGGTTGTTCCTTGGCTTTGAGATCAAGCAAATAAGAGGAGGAACCTTCTTCAATCAAGCCAAGTATACTCAAGACATGCTCAAGAGGTTCAACGTGAAAGAACTAAATGGATCTCCTACTCCCATGGAAACTAAGACTCATCTTGAACTTAATCCAAATGGTTAAGATGTGGATCAAAACGTATAGCGGTCTATGATTGGTTATTTGCTTTACCTTTGTGCATCTAGATCCGATATAGTGTTAAGTGTAGGAGTGTGTGCAAGATATCAAGAGTCTCCTAAAGAAATCCACTTGATGGCGGTCAAAAGAATCTTTCGATATTTGGTTCATACCCCAAACTATGGTGTGTGGTATCCTAGGGGCTCAACATTCTCTCTTTGTGGGTACACGGATTCAGATTGGGCTGATGACAAGGATGATAGGAAATCAACCTCTAGGGCTTGCCAATTTCTTGGTAGGTCCTTGGTGTGTTGGTCCTCCAAGAAGCAAAATTGTATATCTCTCTCCATCGCCGAAGCCGAATATGTGGCAGCCTTAAGTGCATGCACTCAGATGTTATGGATGAGGTAAACTTTAAAGGAATATGGTGTCCATTGTGACAAAGTGCCTCTTTTATGTGACAATGTGAGATCAAGATTTACTATAACCTGGTGGACCATACAAGGACAAAGCATATTGAGATCCATCATCATTTTATTATAGATCATGTTGCCCGGGGAGATATTGAGCTATCTTATGTTTCAACCAAAGACCAACTTGCAGATATTTTCACAAAGCCTCTTGATGAAGCAAGGTTTTGCTATTTGAGGAATGAGCTAAATATCGTAGATTCAAGGAGTTTGACTTGATCATCTTGCATACTCACGTATATCTTGATCCTTATTTGGTTTAGGTGTGGGCATGGAGATAGGGGAGTGCGGTCCTAATCAATTGGGTTATCCCTACCCCCATAATGCCAACATTAAGTAATTCAATACTCTTTATATCATTTTGTGATATGTGAGATTTATTGTTGAGTAGTGGCTATGAACCCAAGATAGATCTTCGTTGTGTCATGCCACACACTATTACATGGTGGCCTCGGCCACCGCCCTCTTCTCTACGAAGAGTTGGTTTTTCCAATCTTGTTGGATTTCATTTGGCACGTATTTGGATTACCTTTATTTTGTTGAGTCTACCCCTAGTAGATTCTCCATCCCAGACCTGATCCTACCCCAAATCATGCTCATCTTGCCACACATTTGTCCAACAGCTTGTTCCTGGTGTTTTTGGTCGAAGGGGACGGACTGTTCGCGCTTTACACCCGGGAGTATCCAGTTGGCCCAGACACTCTGCTCTGTGCACCCCGGACTATCCGGCTAGGCCGGACATTCCGGCATATACCGCCCGGACACTCCGGCCTGAGCAGTTTCAAACTCGGGACAAGGGGGCCGAGGAGAAGTGGACGGTTCAGTCCTCCTTCTTCTTCCCCGACTCCCTCTTCCTCCCAACCTCCTGCCCATGTCGATTTGGTGTGCCAAATAGCATCATCACGGATAATGGAACTAATTTTACTTCCAATGAGTTTAAGGAATAATGTGAGGAGATGGATATCAAAGTAAGCTATGCCTCAGTAGCCCACCCGCAAACCAATGGGCAAGTGGAGAAAGCCAAGGCCCAGTAACTGCTGGCCTCAAGAAGAGATTACTAGCACCACTCGATAGGGAAAAAGGAGCATGGGTTGATGAGCTACCATATGTTCTGTGGTGTTTACGTACTACTCCAAATAGCTCGACACAAGAAACACCTTTCTTTCTGGTCCACGGTGAGGAAGTCGTCCTTCCAGTCGAAGTATCACATGAATCTCCACGAGTAGCCGCATATGACGACGAGGCATCAAGAGAAGCACTTGAAGACGATGTTGATGCACTTGATGAAGCCCGAGACACCTCCCTACAAAGAGCTACTATATATCAGCAAAACTTACGCAACTACCACAGTCGACGGCTGCGTCCTAGGTCCTTCATTATAGGGGACCTAGTTCTTCACCTCAAACAAGACAGTCACGGTAAATCAGAGTCACCTTGGGAAGGACCTTATATTGTTATAAAAGTTATTCCTGGAGGAGCATATCAGCTACAAGACAAGAAGACAGGGGTCAAATACTCCAATCCGTGGAACGTCGCACAACTACGGCGCTTTTACCCTTAAGAATTTATATTTTTCTCGCAAATAGTAATTAGAATAAGGCCTATGGCCCAGCTTCTTAGCCAGAATATTTTGGCCAACGGCCAAGCAGCAATCCACCAAATAATGTATCGTCGGGTTTGGCATATGAATAAAAGATAAGTTCTTCATACTCTGAGTCTTTATTATATATCCTTTTTGCCATCAAAACAAGGATCTCAATTTCTATATAAGCATTTTTCTGATAAAACTAATAATAAATTATGAGCCTATGTCCAGATATAGGCATCCAAACATAGCCTCGGGGCTACTCCCATCGGGAGCGCTGGAACGCACCCGATACAAAATTATACATACAAAATCAAGACAATCGATACCTAAACCTATGAATTTTACTTTCATGTATCCTGAATATATATGGGCATGGGCAGCCCGACCTGGCCCGAAAAATCCCAAAGGGCTAGGCTTTTAAGGCCCGTGGGTCAGGCCTGGGCACCAGATTTGCAGCCCGAAGACTGCGCGGGCCGGGCTCGGGACAAGGGAAAACGCAAAATAGGAAAGGGCTCGGCCTGCAGCCCAAAGGATTATGAGCTGCACGGGTCGGGCTCGGGCTCAGTTTTCAGGCCCGACAGCCGAGCCGGGATCAGGCCTGGGATTTGCACGGGCAGGCTTTGTCAGGCCCGACCCGAGCCTGGCCCGGCCCGGCCCAGAAAATGCCCAGGTATGATACTGAAAATGTTACTCCCTTCGGGAGATTTTATAAATTATTAAAAAAATCTGATAAAATTCAGAAATTTCAGTAGCCAAACACGGCAGCCGACAAAAGTCAATACAAAAATATCGAATCGCAGTCGACGCGATAAAACTCCGAATGCCATGTACAAGACATGAAGGTAAGACCCCGAGATTCGTCCTGTGTGGCCTGGTAATCGCACAAGAATGCGCTCTGCCAGTAAAATATCTGTATCAATGATATGATGAAAAATCCAGACAGACGCGTTGGGTACCCGATAAAATAGAACTGGGATTCAGTATTCGATAATACCTCAGAGGCTCGAACTGAATTACGCCAGTTATAATTCCGAGTTCAGGCCTGGGGACTTGAATTTGATGTAGGTCAACATTGTCTTTTCCTATGAGCAATTAACTGAATCCTGATCCATCAGATGCATCAGGCCTGTTGTACCAAATCCCTATAAAACTAAAACCAATACAATGCAAAAGAAAGGAACTAAAAATGTCTTTCAGCCTCAACCAGAATCTACGGTTCAGGTAGAGTCTCGGGGGCTACTAACATAGGTATGATTACTCGGGTACTTATGATTCACTACCCTGGCTGCATAAAGGCTCATGACCCATAAAGATCCAAGATGATGGCCCAGGAAAGCAACCGACAAAAAACCTTGGTTGTATTAGGAAAGGAAACATGAACCAGTGTTGTGTTGGTATTGTAATTGTACATATGTAACCTATCCGTATATAGCTTTGAGACCCGACCTATTATATATAGGATGGGAGAAGCATATGAGGAGGTACCAAAAAAACCCAACCAATCTGTAGTAGTGTTGTTCATCAAGTAATTAGGCAACTTCGATTCTCTTGCTTGCCTGACATCCTACGAAATCCCCAGCATTCTCTTTTCCACAAAACCCCAAGTACATCACCATGGACATTGCCGAGGTCACCCTGCGTCACGGACATTAATGTATATGGCAAGGTCCATGTTGGCGGAGTTTAAGTCTCCATACAACTTTTGGGTCGAGGAAATCTCCACCGCATGCCATGCATCGAAGCGGATCTTCCTCCGTAAAAAGTTGATGAAGACTCCATATGAGATACTTACCGGTAGCAAGCCAAATGTTTCATACTTCCGGGTGTTTGGTTGTCAGTGTTTGTACCTCATAAAAGGTGTTCGTTTGTCCAAATTTGATTCCAAAGCTTTAGATGGTATTTTTGTTGGCTATGGTCTCGATTCCCACACTTATAGAATCTATGATAGACTCTCTGGGATCGTCATAGAGCCTTGTAGTGTGGTTTTAGAAGAATATAATGGCCCCCAAGCAGGGCGTGATGATGTTTGTTATGTAGATGCCATAAGAAGAATGGGTGTGGGATTCATCCGCCCCGTTGAGGAACCCCTTGTGGCGGATCAATAAGAACAATTCTCTACTCAAGTGGATCCCTCATCTTCACAGCATCAACAAGCTCCTATTGCTGAAGCCAATGATGATGCAAGACAAAGACAAGCTGAGAACCCTGACGATGTTGATCAGGAAGGAAGCTCCAGGTCAAACTATCCGGCCTCTCCATTGACCAGATTGTCTAACCCTGCATAGTTAATTACACAAGGCAGATTCATTGAGTCGTCCGCAAGATCATCTCGACGTCTCTCAAGGAGTATGCCTGATCAAGAACAAGATCAACTTGTGCCTCATGATGATGAGAATGAACCTGCTGATGATCAAGGTCAAGTTGAAGGTCAAGACGAGGACTAAAATGATGAAGAGATCCCCACAAGAAACAACAAGGAGATCGAAGCTCGTCACAAAGCTAGAGTGGATAGAACATTGGAAAGAAGAGACCACATGCTTGAGAATGTTCTTAGTGATCTAAGGAGTGGAATGTCCACTCGAGCTCAATTGAAGCATTTTAATGAGCATCAAGCTCATATATCCATGGTGGAGCCCAAGAAAGTGTGGGAACCTCTTGAAGATTCAGATTGGTTAGAATCCATGCATAATGAGCTCAACAACATAGAGAGAAACAAAGTTTGTAAGTTAGTAGAAAATCCCAAAGATTGTCGCAATGTTATTGGCACTAAACGTATATTCAAGAACAAGCAAGATGAACATGGAATTGTTGTGAGGAACAAGGCAAGATTGGTAGCTCAAGGGTTCTCTCAAATTGAAGGCAATGATTATAGAGAGACCTATGCTCTCGTGGCTCGCCTTGAGTCCATCTATATCCTTCTTGCATATGCTACACATCATAATTTTAAATTGCAACAAATGGATGTGGAAAGTTCTTTTCTAAATGGTCCATTGCAAGAGTTGGTTTATGCTAAGTGACCCCCTGGGGTTTGAGGATCCCAACTTACCAAATCACATCTACAAGCTCGATAAGATGCTCTATGGTCTTAAATAAGCTCCACGCACGTGGTATGAGCACCTTAGAGAGTTGTTGTTTGACCATGGGTTTGAAGTTGGGAAAATTGACCCCGCTCTCTTTACTAAGAAAGTTAACAGGGAGATTTTCATTTTCTAAATATATGTTGATGATATCATCTTTGGTTCGTCTAACAAAGCATTTAATGATGAATTATCAAATCTTATGACTGACAGGTTTAGGATGTTTATGATGGGAGAGTTGAGGTTATTCCTTGGTTTTGAGATCAAGCAAGTAAGAGGAGGAACTTTCTTCAATCAAGCCAAGTATATTCAAGACATGCTCAAGAGGTTCAACATGAAAGAACTAAATGGAGCTCCTACTCCTATGGTAACCAAGACTCATCTTCAACAAATTCCAAATGGTAAAGATGTGGATAAAAAGGTATACCGGTCTATGATTGGTTCTTTGCTTTACCTTTGTGCATCTAGACCCGATATAGTGTTAAGTGTAGGAGTGTGTGCAACATATCAAGCGGCTCCTAAAGAAAGCCACTTAATGGCGGTCAAAAGAATCTTTCAATTTTTGGTTCATACCCCAAACTATGGTGTGTGGTATCCTAGGGGCTCAACATTTCTCTTTGTGGGTACACGGATTCAGATTGGCTGGTGACAAGGATGATAGGAAATCAACCTCTGAGGCTTGCCAATTTCTTGGTAGGTCCTTAGTGTGTTGGTCCTCTAAAAAGAAAATTTGTATATCTCTCTCCACCGCCGAAGCCGAATATGTGGCAGCCACTAGTGCATGCACTCAATTGTTATCGATGAGGCAAACTTTTAAGGAATATGGTGTCCATTGTGACAAAGTGCCTCTTTTATGTGACAATGAAAGTGCTATCAAGATTGCCAACAACCCAGTGGATCATACAAGGACGAAGCATATTTATATTCTTCATCATTTCATTAGAGATCATGTTGCCCGAGGAGATATTGAGCTATCTTATGCAACCAAAGACCAACTTGCCGATATTTTCACAAAGCCTCTTGATGAAGAAAGGTTTTTCTATTTGAGGAATGAGCTAAATATCATAGATTCAAGGAGTTTGACTTGATCATCCTGCATACTCACCTATATCTTGATCCTTATTTTGTTTAGGTGTGGGCATGGAGATAGGGGGAGTGTGGTCCTAATACATTGGGCTATCACTCTCCCCGTAATGCCAAAAGTAACAAGTGTCATACTTGTTATATCATTTCTATGATAAGTGGGCCTAAATGACAAGTAGTGTCTATGAACTCAGGATATATCCTCGCAGTGTCATGACACATATACTCAAACATGGTGGCTACGGTTTCCGACCCTCTCATTATGGAGAGGTTGCATCTCATTGATAATTCTTGGTTCTTTTATTGGATTTGATTGCATATTCTCTTAGTCGGTTGTTTCATGGCTTTGATTTCAATCCTATTGCGGTTTATGATCTTTGAAGTATGGTATATTATCCCAAGCCTTATTCCCTTCCCTAAAAACATGCTCTCTATCATATATGTCTTCATACACTTAAACTGGCAGTTTTAGTCGAAGAGGGCCGGAGTTTCCGGTGTTTCCACACCAGAATCTCCGGTCAGTTTGGAGTTTCTGGTCCCACGGACTGGAGTCTCCGGTCTGAGACAGTTTCAGGCACTGAGTAAAGGGAGGTCGGGGGTGAGAGAAACACCCAGTTTCTTTCTTCCACCTCCGACCTCCCCACTCACTCGTTGCCTCCTCCTCCAAAATCGTTGTCCCATGGCCCTACTACCGCTAGGATCCGCCGTGCCTCTGGCCTCCTCCACCCTCTCAATCCTTGGGCCATCCCCCGCCAGTGGATTTACTCCAATAGATAAATTTGGTACTTTTCCTCTCACCATGAACCTAGGGTTCATCCCATTTGCTTCTTTTGAGCAATGTACATTTTTCCTCCACCGGAATCTCACTTTTGCGTGCACTCCTCTCATATTGGCTCCATTTCCTTGCTCGATCTGTTCGAAATAAGTCTCTCGCAGCCTCCTTTGTGCAAACCGTTCTTCGGACCAAAGTTTCTGGTCTCTCAGACCGGAGACTCTGGTGTGCTTTTTGCACATAGCGGAGATTCCGGTGTTGCATATTAGAGACTCAGGTGTGGTTTACTTCTGGCACATCAAGCAAGGGTTTGAGGCTTTTGTCTTGAATCATGGACATATATGCTTATGTACATGCTTTCCCCTTCCTCTATATTCTTAGGTGGCTCTGGTTTGCGTCGTGCACCTCGTATCAAGGCCAAGTCCAAAAGGAGGGTGCCTTAATATGATGGACTGGCTCGATTGTTGTGCCTTCAACCAGGAGGCAGCAGGCCAGAGATGCTGCCTATATGCAAAGGGAAGCTGAGCGTGTTGAGGATGAAGCCCGTGCCAAGAGAGCCAAGTATGAAAACTTGCAGTCCTTAACCAACATGTCCAAGAAAGAATACCGTGAGATGCGCAAGATGGGGTTCTTTGACATGCCAATAACTAGTGATGACCCATGCTACTGGAGGAGGGAGAAAAAGGTGTTCATGAAGGATATCTATCGCAAACTCACCAAGTCCCCAATTTTTCAACAGAGGTATATGGACTTTTCCTACATGCGTGCAAATGACTATTTCACGAGGCTCTTTGGATCACTGAGAAGCTTGGGTTGCATGGTCTTATGGAGCTCCATGAGGACTACAATATTACCCTTGTCCAACAATTTTATGCCACCATTGTGTTTGATCATGATGAGGCAAGGACCATGACATGGATGACTGGTAACGTCCGCTGCACTGCAAACTTCTATGATTTTGCTAGAGCCATTCGCCAGCCTTTCAGTGGCGTGTCTATTCCTATTAGTCACCGCATGCATGATGTCGCTCTTGGCGAAGATAAAGGAAATCCCGCACCTCTCTATGGGAGCAATGCCACTGTTGGGGAGTCCAAGGGACTCAAGCCTCTCTACAATTTGTTGTTGAGGATATTTCGCCACACCATTGCTCCTAGTGCTGGAAATGATGA
Organism: Avena sativa; assembly: GCA_916181665.1. Lineage (NCBI taxonomy): Eukaryota > Viridiplantae > Streptophyta > Magnoliopsida > Poales > Poaceae > Avena > Avena sativa. Next base: position 192,846,812 of record OV702287.1, read on the forward strand.
TGCTATTCGGGATGGACTTGTCAACTTGCTCCATCATGCACGCAAAGTAGTTTGTGCTAGGCCTACTGCCGAAGGATACAACATTGATGTCATGGACTTCATTTTTTAGGAGATGTATCATGCCATACTTTTCAGAAAATCTCCTCCATATGCGGCTCTTGTGATGAGGCTCATCAACACTCAGCCTCATGGTTCACCTCTTGCCCTTCCTCCTAATCTTGAAGAACCTGTTTTTGTGGCCCTCCAAAGGAAAGGGAGGATGGGTCCAGCTCCTAGACAGCACTAAGCTAGTGAGGAGGAAGAAATTTCCGAGGCAGAGCGGGCTCCCACTCCTCCAAGGAGATCTAGAAGGAAGACTGCTTCCAATGTTACTATGCCACCTATCACTCGTGAGTATGTCCAGGAAAAGGTCAAGAAGGCATCCTTTTGGGAGAAGACACTATGTTGCATGAATGTGGATATTCGCAAAGAACAACATGCATCTTATAAAAGCAGCCGCAGAATTGAGAAGCTCCTTAAGGAGATCAAGGCTCAAGGTGAAGAGGAAGAAGAGGAAGAATACAATGATGAGCGTGGGGCTGAACCGTCTAAGGAATCGGATCACACTCTCTCCTTTGGTTCATGAAACGCAAAGAACAACAACCTGGTTGATTGGAAGACCTTCTCTGAGGTCACGTTTGGCTTTGGTTCTCAGGGTACATCCTTCTCCCGCCCTCATGGCAAAGGCCCCAAGGCCCCAAGTGGTGATGATGACTATGAGGAGGATGGAGAGGATGACGACGACGACGAGTGACTCCTTTGGGATGCTAGCTTGGTTTTTTCCCTTTTTGGTGTTTCGATGCCAAATGGGGAGAAGATCCTATTAGGATCATCTGGGATTTGCATGGGTTGGGCATTATGTTGCTTCTTATTCCCTTTTATCTTAAAATTCAAACATTTGCTTTACTTGGTCTAGTTCTTGTGAAACTATCTCCTATGCATGTGGACATGCTATGCTCGTTTCATTATTGTAATGGTAAAGACTCAGGTGGTAACCTCTCTACTCTATGAGAGCCTTTACCGTCTATTCCCTGATATGCGTTATATTACATATATATCTTGCTGCACATCGTCAGCGGGAGCATAGTTATTTTCCTTTTTTAAGAATATCATGCAAAACCTCTTGTTGTCATCGAACGCCGAAAAGGAGGAGATTGAAAGCACATTTATTGTCCTACTCAGTTTTGGTGTTCGTTAACAACTTGAGGACCCTTTTTACCGTGTGCTAATGATTTCAAGTTAGTCTACTGAAAAGTGAAAAGTCCGCGGCAATAGGAAATATCCCTGGCTGAAACAAAGTATACTTGGAAAGTTCAGACCGGAATCTCCGGTCTGGGCAGTCCGGAGTATTCGGTGTGAACTCATAGGCCGGAATCTCCGATGTGAAAAGACCGGAGTCTTCGGTGTTCCTGATAGGAGTTTCTGTACGAGTCTCCGGTGTGATCCTCAAAACCAAGTCCAAGCCATTCTGTATAGGGGTCCAGAGATTGTCCAGAGATGGACCGAAATCCCCGGTTTGAGATGATTACAGACCGGAGTCTCTGGTGTGGTATTTCCCCAACGGACAGAAAATGGTCTGAAAGGAGTGGGCCTATAAAAAGGGGACATCATACCCTACCTTCAGTTGCTTGTTTTAGAAAAGAAGAACACCCAAAGTTGAGCCACCAAATCAACAAGATCTCCCCCTCCAATCATCTAAAGTCCTTAATCTTTGGAGAATCGAAGGAGGAGACCTTGATCTATATCTTCACCAAAAGAGATCTTCCTTTCCCCATCATTCACTTGAGGGCCCCTTACTCTAGTGTTTCATTAGAAACCCTAGGCCTTGATTTGTTTCTTACAAGCTTATCTTTGATTGTTGTGATAGCTTACTTGCATTCGGGAGCTTCCAATTCAGTTGTGGATGTGTGCCTTGAACTTATTGTAAAGGTGTTGGTTTCCACCTCGAAGGTTACCGATATAGTGTAAGAGTGAATCGATCCCTTTGGAGTGAGGTTCAACCGGATAACAAGGGAGGCCTTTTGTGGCGCTGGTGGTTTGAAACCACCCCCTCTCCAAACGCAAACGTACTTCCTTTCAAAAGGAAGGAACTGTCGGAAATCATCATTTTGTCTCCGCGTGCTCCATTTCGGTTACCTCTATCCTTTACCGTATTTTACTTATATCTTACTCTTGCTTAGTTAGTTGTGCTAGTGTGACATATAGGTAAATTCACCTCATTTGCATATCTAGAGAATTTATCTTTTGTGTCAAACCATTAATTGAAAAGAGTAAAATTTAAAGTAGTACCTATTCAACCCCCCTCCCCTCTAGGTGCTCATACGATCTTTTCAATGGTGTCATGTGAAGGTGGCGCCGTGTCAAGGTCGGATGAGCCGACATGGATTTTTCACGAGCCCCACACAAAAAAATCCTTGCTACAATGGAGCACCACCACCTAGCTTCTCTGCCCACCAGCACGCGTCACCACGATCTTAAAGTCACCATCACCGTTGATCTTAAAGTCACCATCACCGTCACTTTGAGGACACTAGCGAGTGGCCAGTAAGACAGAGGCACACGACATCACTGGAACGAGGGACAACAACCTCGTAGCTGCGCGGGAGGGATCCGCTTCCACTGCTGAGATGCGGTCATCGATCAAACAGGGCAGCATGGCACACCAGGCCCATACGGGCCCGATCAGGCCCGTAAAGCCCCGACCTTCCTGCTGCAACACGCGAGCCGTAACGCCGCTGTCCCCAATCATATCCTAGTTGGCACTGCCACCTCCAGAGAGCTCCGAAGCAACGCCCCTGCCCACCCAAGCCTATCTAAATAGTGTCTAGATATATATATCCAAATTTAAACAAATTTAAGACGTCTATTTCCAGATGGAGGGAGTATAATAACATCCGTGTATGGTAGTGCTATTCATCTTTGCTCCCCCACGTGGCCTGATATAGTTCGAAATTGTGAACCCTGAACCTGAGATAAAAAACAAGCCAGAAATAAAGTGTGGCCTCATAACAAGAGCGAGAAAAACGTCAGTTTTAGGTTCTTGTGTCCGTAGCGGTAGCTCCAGCAAAAGCATGTGATCCATCCTGCTCCTTCACTTCCTTGATCCTTCCCGCCACGACGAACAGAATATGTGCACAATATTATAACAGTGGAGAAGAATGTTATGGAGTGTTGCAACCATGCCATCCAATTCAGGAGACGTTAAATCGTTCATATCAGCCTGTTTGCATTTAACAGTTCAACTTAAATTCCCGCAAGAATCCAAGAAAATTCCAGTATTTTGAACAGTCTGTGATTTTTTCCAGTCCTTATGCAACTAACCGTAATACATCAGCCGTGAGGTAACTTGGAGAAACAAATCTAAGGCCATGGATTTGATTGATCCTGGCACTCTTTATTGGCCACCAAAAGGAATGTTGTCAAATGGAATCCCATGTTTATTCATGTCACTCTTTCATATGTGGTGCCGATCTGCATGTGAAGCCACTCTGATGATGAGCCCTGGGTGTATTCCCTTGGCGTCTGTGGATCTAATGCCAAACCAAGAGTTGTATGATATGGCTGAGCATCAGCCTACAAAAAGCAGGCACATGAATATTTGACCCTTAATTTAAGATTGCAAGCACATCAAAAACATGCCACTACAACATTGCACTAGCCTTAAAATTTCAAACTTTAGCTACAACAGTTGTCGCGAGAGCAGAATCTTGAAGAGAAGACCATACTGCTAAACAGCGAAAACATGTGGAAATGCTAGGTAGCCCTGGGTATTCAGGTTGCAAAATTACGATACTAGTAGTGGTGGTTATGTCTCTGTAAGAAATTTTGCATAAGAATTTAGTAACAAGTCATGACCGAAAACTTTTTCAATGGTTCAGATGGATTGTCTGATCACTTGAAAACAATACAGAGAAATAATAAAGCTGCAGAATTCAAACATCAACGTCCGGCCGATTAATAAGCAAACTTGGGACAGGTAGCATTTGGATTGTAGCAAGACAAGAAACGGCAAGTTGGGCAATCAGTTCAATTTGAAATATTAAGTTTAAAGCTGAGATTGTATGCAAAAGCAGGATATGCCATAACTTTTTTAACAATCTCGACAAAGCTCAGTTACTTTTTCAAGAATGCAGGAAGCTCTGTTATTTTTGCAGAATGCAGGAAGCTCAGTTATGGACATAAACTGTTCAGAACCACCGACTAAACTTACATCTTTAGACTCAAACGCAACTCTGTTATTCACATGAGCATTTACTGCTTCAAGCTTCATCGACAAAAACTGTGGAAATAAGATTACTTGAGTTCATCAAGTCTTGAACGTGGATGAGAAGGATATTCCACACAAGGCGCAATTGAGAAAGGCCCATACCTCCACTTGACGTTGTAAAGCCTGGACATAATTTATGATCTCATCAAGAACTGATGCTTTCCCAACAACCTAAAAAACGAAACGGAATGTTTCAGAAGGGTATCATGCACTGACAACAAGATTTTTAGAGACATGAAATTCAGAGCACATAGCGTTATGCAAAGTAAACCTTATTGCATCCAGGGACAAGATCTTGGAGCATTTTCATGCGTTCACTTATCTTCTCTCGCCGTGCCTGTTGTCAACAAACAAACATTGAGTTGCTAGGACAACAGGTTGAATACCTATCATGTGCTGTAGGGACATTTGAGCATTCCAAATAGTTCGATCAATTTGGCACAAATGATCTGGTACTATAGTCTTATAAGTGATAATCAGAACCCATATATCGTTAAGGATGCAAATCTCCAGGGTGAAAAGGCCAGTCAAAAAAGGTAACAGCTTTACCCTTTCTGCAAGGCTATGGCTGTCAGTTGCTTGACCTCTTCGTGCCCTCACATGGATGTAGTCTTGTTTTGGTGGCTCTGGCGGTTTTGTGTTTTTATGAACAGCCTTATTAGCATTTCCTGAATCAGTTTGGGAGGCATCGTCATCATCAGGCTTGACCTTCTTCAAACGTTTTGCTTCTGGACGAGCCTGCAGAACCGAGCATGAAACTTTCAGTGAACTATATCATCAGATGGACGGACAGTTAAAGACAAGTACACACACGTAACATCCACATTGAAACAGCCATAATTCTACTTGGTTCATTAAAAATGGGAAATAACCGCAATCATAAACAAGAAACACGGTGGGTCGTGGCGTGCTACATTGCATTGACCTCCATCTTGCTCAGCACCCAGCATTTTCAGAATTCGTATCGACCAGACGCATTCTTATTCACCACGTGTTATTCTGATCTAAGCTAATCAGATTGCATTGCCCATGCGAACTGTACTGCATTTTTAACTGCCGTACACAAGCATGAGCGTATCTGAGCAGATGGAGGAGCAGATCACAACGACAGGACCCGTCACAGAGGCAATTTTCCAGCTCCCGATGCCAAGAAAAGCATCTAAAATCACCAACCCCATACAGATCACACCCAATGGCTGCGTGAGTGGGGGACGGGAGCAGCTAAAAGAGCAATAGCCTCACCGCTTCCTGGTCGGCGCCAGAGGTGGAGACGAACAAGGAAAACTCTTCATCTTGCGCAGCCGCGTCTCCGCGGGGCCTCCTACGGCCGGCTCCGCGGCTGCCGTTGCTCCGGTTGGTGACGACGGAGGATGCCTCGCGGTGGACCGGCCGCCAGAGGTCCGCGGCGAGCGACAGGGCGGGGTCCATGAGCCGGGCTGCGCGGGAGATGGGGCCAGGCTTTCGCGCTCGCGCGCGTGCGTCCCGCCAAGATCGGGAGGCGGCGGCGGCTCGGTGTTTAGCTCCTCCGAGCAAGGGAGAGTAGCTCAGTGAAGACTGGAAGAAGAGCTGTGATCCATGTCAGAGCGAGAGAGAAAAAAATTCAAAAATGACCGAGCTAATCGGGCTAGCTAGTGTTGACTAGATCGGGGTTGGATCTAGCGCGTGCGGTGGATGGATCGGACTTGGGTCCGGCCGGACTGGTGGCGCCAGTACAATTTTTTTTCCGAAATGAAGTATCGCGAGAAAATTCACATTACTACTACTAGTACTCCCTTTTCACCTTCTAGATTTTTTTTTTTTTTGAGGGACACCTTCTAGATATTTTATTAACCCAAGTGCTTCGCTCGTTCCGCCATCCGTTTCCTGGCCGTTTGAACGATTCCATCAACCCATCGTGGCCATTTTCCGATAAAAATGGAGACACCATTTCGCCGTCAACCTTCCTGCTGTATTCCCTGTCTCCACCCGAGGATCCCCACCACTGCCGCTTCCCATGCAGCCGGCGCGCTCCCTCGCCACCCCGGGAACCGACTCCTGCACAACCGTAGCCCCACCGCCCTTGCTTCCCCCACTGCCGGTGCGCTCCCCATAGCCAACCCAAGTTCCTGTACAACCGCCGATCCGGAGGTCCCGTGCACGTGCACTAGAGGGCGCCCATCCTTCCACGTCTCGCCCGGCGCCGCTCCTTATCTTCTCACCGCCTTGGCCTCCACCTTCCACCCTGCGCGCCCACTCCTCCTCCCACCTGCCGTCGGGATTTCCTGTGCGTCCGTTCCCGACTGTACGCCATTTCGCCTTTGCCCGATGAGCAGCCCGGTTGTTGTGCGCCGTCCCCTGATATCTACATGACGACTTGACGAGGGTGCTGCTTGGTCGAGGATGACCTCCTCCAGACCGCGTGCAGTGGGACGAAGGGCCGGCCGTCGCCGCGCATCCTGTCCCACCACACACCCTCCTGCGCTGATTCCCTCTGGGCGCGCCTTTTGTCCTTGAGCCCGGCGGCTTTGTTCTGCTAGGGCCTAGAGGGCGGACGACCTCGAGCTCCGGTCCTTGGAGTTATTGAGAAGAAAGATGACGAATTTGGATGTGGATTTTGGAGAGAAAGAGAGAGACTCGGGAAGAACATAGGTACAAACAGTTTGGATCGAAAAAAACTGGGGAGAGAGTGGGTGGGGCCCAGTAACTTGCTGCCCCATTTTAATGCGTTGGATGAATAAAATTTGACCGATCTCCCTCAATATCTCATTACTGGAGCTAAGTTGTATTTTAGACAGTAAAATGTTGATCCACCTGTGTGTTGAGTTGTATTAGACCGTGTACTATTTTGTAGGCCGTATTATTGTTTTCTCATATATCTCAGCACTAGATTACAGAAAATGAAAATTAAGTTAATGATCATCGACCTCGCTCGACTAATCTTGCGAGAAAATTAGCTTGCGTGAGCCACGGTTATGCGGAGGCTAGGCATCGCCGGTTTCAAAGTGACATTCTGTAACATCCTAAATCTTTAATCAAGGTTATTAAGATCCAAATCACCCAATTTAGGGTTAACAAAAACTTTTATTATTAAAAATAATTATGAATGCATGTGTATTTGCATGAATATAGAATTGTTTGAAAATGCCATGTTTGATTGTTCTAATGGTTGTAAAATGATTCAAAGATGAATGCCATATTATCTAGATCATTCAAAAATAAAATGCAAAGAAAAAGAAATTAAATAAGAATAAAAATACCAAATGGTCACTTTGGCCATTTTAATCCACTAGGCCACTTTAGGTGTTCCTAGAAGTCAATTTCAAATAGAAACATTATCAACTCTCTTGACCCCTTGCTAGACCAAGTAAAGAAGTACCAAGGCCCACTTTACAATCTTACAGAAACCTTTAGCAAGACAATTTAAATGTCATTTGAAAACTGAATCCATTTCATATGCATAGATCCCACTTTTTTTAAAACCACTCAAATGAACTCCACTTGACAATCCCAAGCAACCACAGACTACCAAGCATAAGATCAAAGCACCCACCAAAAATCTTCTCAAAATTCAAATAAAATTCTCTTGCGACCATTGTGTCGAACACTTAGTGAGCACCGAATTAACTGCCTAACTATTACTGTTCTAGAGCAGTGATCAAGTTCCACTAAGGCCTCAATCCACTCCCCTTGTCTCCCCTAGTTCCAACCATGCCATCAAGGAGCTACCTCTTACCCTCTAGCAGCAGTGCCGAGCCACCCTGAGGCCATGCTCGCCGGTCGAGCATGGACAGCTCCAAGCCGACCGTCCCGCCCTCTTCCGCCATGCCTAGGAGGTAGGCGAGACCACACCGCTGCCCCCTGTCCCTTCCCCGAGCAGTGCCAGGCACTGGACCACCCACAGAGCACTACGCCCACCGTGTTTGCGCCATGCCGAGCATGCGCTAGAGCGTCGCGCCCGACTAGCGTGCACACACCACCCCTCGACCACAGCCCGCGAGCGCCGTTCCGCCTTGAGCCCAGCAGCCGCCCGAACATGCCCTTTTGCCGCCGATTGACCCGCTGCCACTGTGAGCCGCGTCGAACGCCGTCTCTGCCGTGCAGAGCACGAACCGCGTCCGACCAATTGCCACCGCCCCTAGCCGCGCTATTACACCATAGAGGACCGCCAGCAGACCGCGCACCGTCCCCTACCATCAGCCACGACGATAGCAAGATGTACCGCCCTCGCCGGAGACGCCCGCCCATCTTGTTCGGTCGCTTCGTCGGACTATAAGTAGAGGCCACCCCCAGCCTCATTCTGCACACCACTCACCTCCCCTCTCGCCACTGACCATCCCACACTTCTCCCCGGAGACACTCGAGCCCTCAGTCGCCGGAATTTTGCCGGAGCTCGCCTCAGCAGAGGAGAAAAGGGGCCGTTGATTGCGACTGCCACAGGAGCCGCCGCGACCACACCTAGCACCGTCGTCGTCCACCAGTTCAATCGCCCCCACCGCCGAGCCTAGCTGGAGCCCTGGTAAGCCGCAATGCACCCCCATCGAGCCGCTAGGGTCCGTTCTCACCGGCGACCTGTTCGTCGTCGACGATTAACCACAGCCGTTGATCCCTGTTCTAATCGCACGACTGATTTTGCCCCGTACTGCTTCGCGTTAGATGTGCCGCTGACATGCGGGACCCCCTTGTCAGTTGCCCTCTGCGCCGTGGAGCGCCATTGGGCCGGCCCATTTAGTTTCTCGCGCTAGCCCACAAATTCAAATAGATGTTTTTCTATTTTAGTTTAAACCATATTTTATCCACTTGTTTAAAAATCATTTCAGAGAGATCCACTTAACCAAAATGCATGATTCAAATTTTGTTAGAAAGATAATTAAAATCTCTATCCAAACCCGTTGGATTTAAATCAATTGGAGTTAGAGATCACATATAGCAAAAATAACAAGATGGAGACTTTTTTACATTCAAATATTTTTCAAATATCAACCATAATAGCTTTTGAGTTGATTCCAACTCTCAAAAATCACATTTGACAATACCTATCTGAATATGTAATAATATTTAGGTTTGCGTGCAGTGACTTTGGACTAGTACCAAAATAATGCTATATAGGCATTTCTAGTCAATTTAAATCATTTAAATAATAAACTTAAACTTATCGAAATATGAGCCAACATTTAAATCATATTCCTATACATTAGAATATGTGGTGATGACATGTGTCCACATGATCCCATATTTTAATTGGAGAATATTAAATCTTAATTAATTTCAATGAGTAGAAATTACTTTTCTCAAATAAAATAAATGAAACTAGTTCATTAAATCTTGTGATGAATGTGATGATACTACATCATCAAGTGTGTGCCTTAGTGTGTTAAATAGACTAGTTAAGTATTGTTTGGTGATTGTGTATCCCGTATGTATTTATAGATGATAGTACCGACCAAGTCTACGAGGAGGAGGAGTTCTATCCTGAAAAAGACGAGGAGAATTTCAACCACTACACCAAACAAGGCAAGTTATTGTTAGCAAGCTAGAATTATACAAGATAATCTAAGCAAGATGAATTAGGCATTCTTTGGTTATACCTCTTGATTGATACTCATCCCAAGTTTTACTTATAAGTTTTACTTACAAGTTTTACTTTTACTTTACCAAAGTTCTTTACTTCTAGTAATGCTTTGTGAGATTTTAGAAAGTAGTATAGATAGCATAAAGAATATAAAACTTTGCCTATACTAGATGTCATTCTATGGCATGAGATTGAGATTTGCATCCCACCTTAGTGAACACTCTTAACTTAGTGGTTAGAGCTAAATCAAAAACTTGATCACTCTAGATGGGAATACTGGTGAAAATGCTTATGAAAACCTTGGAATGACGAGTCATCCTATTGAGATGTTTTGACATGTGTTGAGAAACACAAATGGTTTATGATGGTGAAAATGTTGAGGCATGAGCCTTAGCCCTTTATAAAAACTGATGGTTGGGTTCGGATGCGATACCATTCCAATTTTACCGTACAACCACAATACCTGAATTGGATAAGGCTTAGTCAGAAGTTTATATGCATTAGTATTGGTTCCCTCACGGGAGAGGTTTGAGATGAGGCTACCTCTTGATGTTGTCCACCTATGCAGTGCCCAGGATGGCAGATGGCCATGGCTGGGAGACCAAGCTCATAGGAGAGGTGCTTATACTAGAGTGTGTAAAGGAAAGGTTATGATTGATTACCCGCATACTAAGTATGATGATTCAGGGTTATCCCTGACGGATGTATCAAATTTTGTGGTGAAAGTGTACCACCTCTGCAGAGTGTCAAACTATTCGAATAGCCATGTCTGCGGTCATGGACAGTTGGAGTGGCCATACTGTTCCGTTGTTAGATGTTTTCCAAATGACTTATGAAATAAATTGTGACATGACTTGACCACAACAGGGTTGTGACTATGAAAACTAAGTTCCCACTTAGGTGATTTAGAACTTTATTTTATCTTTCTTTGTTTCTAAACTCAGCTTAGGTTTCAAACTTAACTTTGCAAATAAACTTAGAGTTTAGCATTCCTACTAGAACTACCTTACTTGTTAGTGATAGTTTGCGAGTACTTAAAGAGTACTCATGGATTTGTCCCTGGCTATTCCCGTGGCCAGACTATGAGAAGGACTATCCGGAAGAAGGACAACAGGACGGCTACGACAACTAGAATCATCTCCCATCGTCAGCATTGCCTGCGACACTAAAGATGGAGCCCACCGCTATGCTTATTATTCCTCTACTTGTTTATACTAAGACTGGATCATGAGATCCTTTATTTGTGTAAGACCTTATTATGGTTTGTAATGGATGATGTACTGTGATATCCAATCTATTATGTCTCGCAAAAATGGTAATCCTAGAATTGCGATGTATGGCATAACAGGCATCTGGGATTAAAAATCCGGGTGTTGACAAGTTGGTATCAGAGCCATCCTGACCATAGGAGACCCTAGTTAGAATGGACGTCCGAACAAAAAACTTAGTTTGCCAAAATCAAAGAAGTGAGTATTTGCGAAAACCTATTTCCCCTCTTACGCTTGAGATTCTTTCAAAAAGATTCATGTTCCTCAAAAATTCTTATTACTACATAAAATTTGACACACTTGATCACCTCACTAACTTACTCATCCTAAATTCTTATAGATGGAAGTTCAGTACTACAAGTTCTACCAGTTGGGCAACGGAGGCCAACTGATCTTCGAGAGGGATCTTGATGCACTGTCTGAGTACCTTGAGCGTCCGCATCCGGAATTCTTCGGAGCCCAACTCAAGGATTTTCCCGGAGGAGATTTACAATGGCTGATAGTTGCTGATCTTTGAGGAAAAATGGAGGCACCCCTTTCCGTGAAGATTCAATTCACCATTCGAGAGAACAACTGGCTAGATGGATTAGCCAGGTCTATGCATGAATCTCTCGCCCATCGTTACGGACAGAACGTCAACTTGATCCAGGGAACTCGCTTTGTTCACTATGTAAGGCGTGATTCTATGGGAATGCCACTAGAGATGCCAAGTAACCCGGAGTTGAAGCGCCAAGTGGAGAACCTTGACTTCCTGATGTATGATAGACAGAAGGAATTGGACAATGCTCGATCCTACGCCAACTACAACCTTGCCATTGCCACCCAGAAGGCCCAAACTTTCTCACTTCTCGTCAAGGATCGTCAATCACTTCGCCGGCAACACAAGAAGAAGGATCGCACCATCGCTCGTCTTCGCAAGAAGGTGGCTGACCTCGAGAAGACCATCCAGGAGCAAGAAGCTCAGCTTGCAGCAAAAGAAGAAGAAGAAGAAGAAGGTGAAGACATCCAGGGGGATATTCACTCATACCTCAGTGATGACAATGACTATCTGGAGGATGATGTCATGGACTTCTACACCGACTATGATGACTCCGACTTCATCGATGATGAGTAGATGCACTAGAGCACTTTCGTAGGAGAGAGAAGTATCGGTCCCATTGTATCTTAGCTCACAGAATTGTTCTTAAAACCATCAGTTTTTCCTTTTATGTTGTGGTGTGTGTGTTTGTATCGTGTGCTTTGACTGAATGAATGAATGAGAAGAAGCTAGTTTGCAAAACCTGAGTTCCAACTCAAAGTTTTAGCTTTGAAAACAAAACCATGAACCTTAGAACTTTCCCTCTTACCCCATTATCTATCTCAATCTTCAGATGACTCGTGGAAACCCAGGAGGGAGAAGCTCATCGCAGGACCCGATGCTACAGATTCTGCAGATGCTAGTTTTAGACCACGAAGCTAGTAGAGCAGAGCGCCAAGCCAACCTAGCCACCCTGCAATAGATCGCCCAGATGGCCCACAATAATCAAGGCCATGGAAATCAAGATCATCATGGATCCAAAATCAAAAACTTCCAGAATACCAATCCCCCTATCTTTAGCAAGTCTAAAGACCTGCTGGATGCTGATGATTGGTTACAGACCATGGAGAACAACCTAGAAGTCGCAGGAGTTGACGCCAACGAGAAAGTCCTGTTTTCCACCCACTATCTGGCAGGAGATGCAAGAGCCTGGTGGAACAGCACCCATACGATAAACCACGGTCAAGTGATGACGTGGGAAGATTTCAAGGTCAAGTCCAGCCGCACCCATGTGCCGCAGGGTTTAGTCACCAGAATGAGAGATGAATTCAGAGAACTAAAGCAAGGCAGAATGACTGTAGTGGAGTACTGTGACAGATTTTTGTCCCTCGCCAGGTATGCACCTGATGAGATCAACACTGAAGCCAAGAAAAAGGAGAGATTTCTGAACGGACTGCATGATGAGATGCAGACGGTGCTAGTCAACATCTGTTTTAATGATCTCGAAGAGCTAGTTGACTCTGCCATCCAGATGGAAGGAAAGATCAACCAAGTGAATGACAACCGCAAACGTCGGATGATGCACCAAGCTGGGTCCCACAATACCCAAAAGTATCGCCCCAACCCATCTGCAGGATATGCCCCGTGGAACAATAGACCCCCAATGTCTCGTCCAAGCTACCCCAACCATAGCGAAGGAAATGTGAAGACCGGAGGAAACAACAACAACAACCCCGGCAACTCCAACAACTTCAACCGTGCATCGCCCAAGTCCAACAACAACAACAACAATACTGCCCCAAGGACTAGAAGAAATGCCGTGCCTGTTGCAGCCAAAGACAAGTCCCAGATTACTTGTTTTGAGTGTGGAGTGAAGGGTCACTACTCTAATGAGTGTCCCAAGAAGATTGACACCACTGCCAATGTGAATGCCCCAGCTCAGCAGCAGCGTCGTGTTCATCCCGGAAGAATATTCGCCCCTGGGAATTCGCTCAACCGCAATGGTCGTCTCTTCCACATGAATGCCAAAGAAGCCCAAGAAGCGCCAGATGTCGTGCTGGGTATGTTTTCTGTTAACTCAGTATTAGCAAGAGTGTTGTTTGATTCTGGAGCATCGCACTCGTTTGTTACCGAAGAATTTGCATGCACTAGTAAGATTCACCCAACCAACTTGAAGCATGTTATGATAGTTCAAATACCTGGTTCAACCACCAAAGCTAGAAAAATTTGCAAGGCTGTGCCTATTAGAATACGTGGAATAGACTTTTATGCCAATCTAATAGTACTTGGAACCAAAGGTTTGGAAGTAGTACTAGGAATGGATTGGATGTCGAAGCATAAAGGATTGATCGATTGTGCCAAGAAATCCATCACCATGACCAGTAGCTCTGGAGTATCAGTAGAGCATATATCTGAAACCTTGCCCCGTCAATTCAAATGCAACAAGAGTCTAGCCCTACCCACCATAGACCAAGTTAGAGTAGTCTGTGAATACCCGACGTATTCCCAGATGAATTTCTCGGTATGCCCCCAGATCGGGTTATTGAGTTCATTATTGAACTAATTCCTGGAACCGGACCCATAGCTCAGAGACCCTATAGCATGAACCCATCAGAGTTAGTGGAGCGGAAGAAGCAACTTGATGCTATGCTGGAGAAAGGCTTGATTCAACCAAGCGCATCGCCATGGAGATCACCTATTCTGTTTGTCGACAAGAAAGATGGAGGCAACCGTTTGTGCACAGATTACCGGAAGCTGAATGATGTCACCATCAAGAACAAGTACCCATTTCCCAAGATAGAGGATCTGTTTGATCAGTTGACTGGTGCCAGAGTGTTCTCTAAGATTGATCTTAGGACTGATTATCATCAACTTAAGATTCGTGTAACGGATATTCCAAAGACCGCCTTTACCACCAGATATGGATTGTATGAGTATACGGTCATGTCTTTTGGATTAACCAATGCTCCCGCTTATTTCATGAATCTCATGAATAAGATCTTTATGAACTTTCTGGGTAAGTTTGTCGTGGTGTTTATCGACGATATTCTTATCTACTTCAAGTCAAAAGAAGACCATGAGAAACACCTGAGAATCATCCTTGAAACCCTTAGAGAACATCAATTGTATGCCAAGTTCAGCAAATGTGAGTTCTGGCTGAAAGAAGTAGGATTCCTCGGACATATTGTGTCGGCAGGAGGAGTAGCTGTTGATCCTGCCAAGATCAAAGATGTTGAAGAATGGGAAGCCCCAACCACTCAAACCCAAGTCCGTGCATTTCTTGGATTAGCGGGATATTACCGCAAGTTCGTAGAAGGATTTTTGAGCATCGCAAGACCCATGACCCAATTGTTGAAGAAGGACAAGAAGATTGAATGGACCAACAAATGTGAAGAAAGTTTCCAAGAGCTCAAGAAGAGATTGATTTCAGCCCCAATATTGATTATGCCAGATATCAAGAAGCCGTTTGACGTGTATTGTGATGCATCCAAGATTGGTCTCGGATGTGTGTTGATGCAAGAAGGCAAAGTCATAGCATATATGTCCAGACAACTGAAGAAGCATGAGCAAAACTACCCCACCCATGATCTTGAATTAGCAGCGGTAGTTTTAGCCTTGAAGACATGGCATCATTACCTTATGGGTAATTGCTGTGAGATTTATTCAGATCACAAGAGTTTGAAGTATATTTTCACTCAGAAGGAGCTAAATATGAGGCAAAGGAGATGGATAGAGTTAATCAAGGATTATGACCTTGACATTCACTATCACCCCGGCAAAGCCAATGTGGTAGCGGATGCTCTTAGCAGATTGCCGTGTAGGTTAAACACCATGATCAAAGAGAACCAACCAAGTTTGCATGAAGAGTTGGAGCAGTTTAGAACTGATCTAGTTAGCAAAGGATTTTTAGCTAGCATTGAACTTCAACCCACTTTGATCAGTCAGATCAAGGAAGCCCATAAGGGAAATGCAAGCATCGACGGAATCAAGCGTCGTATTGGTACAGGAAAGGTGCCCGGATTCACCGAAGATGAAGAAGGAGTTTTGTGGTACAAAGGACGTATCTGTGTGCCAGCAGATTCGGAGTTGAAGCAAGTTATCATGCAAGAAGTTCATGATACTCTTTATTCTATCCACCCCGGAGGAACAAAGATGTATCATGATTTGAAGGAGCAATTTTGGTGGCACAAGATGAAGAGAGAAATCGGAAGCTACATCGCCAAGTGTGATATCTATCAGAGAGTCAAAGCAGAACATCAGAGACCCGCGGGACTGTTGCAACCATTGCAGATTCCGGAATGGAAATGGGATTCCGTCGGAATGGACTTTATCACCGATTTGCCTACTTCTAGTAGGGGAAATGACTCTATCTGGCTCATTGTTGATAGACTGTCCAAGAAAGCCAATTTTATACCGGTCAAGACAACCTACCAAAGTTTGAAGCTAGCAGAGCTGTACATTGCCAGAATTGTAAGTTTGCATGGAACCCCCAAGACCATAGTGTCGGATCGAGGAACCCAATTTACCTCGAGATTTTGGTAGAAAGTCCAAGAAGGATTAGGAACCAAGTTAAATTTCAGCACACCTTATCACCCGCAGACCGATGGACATACTGAAAGAGTCAACCAAATCTTTAGAAGATATGTTGAGAGCTTGTGTGTTAGAGTATGGATCAAAATGGGAAGATTGTCTGCCTTTCGCAGAATTCTCATACAACAACAGTTATCAAGCCAGTTGCAAATGGCCCCATTTGAATTTCTGTATGGAAGAAAGTGTCGTACCCCTTTGAATTGGTCGCAAGTAGGAGAGAGTCAGATTTTTGGACCCGACATCCTATGGGAAGCCAAAGAGAAGGTTCGCAAAGTCCGCGGGCACCTCAAGACCACCCAATCCAGACAGAAGAGTTATGCTAACAAGAGACGTAGAGACCTGACTTTCAATGTCGAAGATTTTGTATATCTCAAGGTTTCGCCGTTGAAGGGAACGCAATGTTTTAGTCTGAAAGGAAAGTTAGCCCCCAGATATATTGGACCCTTCAAGATTCTGAATCGTCGAGGAGAAGTATCGTATCAGCTGGAACTGCCAGAAGAGATGTCATCCATCCATAATGTGTTCCATATCTCGTTACTTCGCAAATGCCTAGAAGTTCCGGAGAAGACCGAAGTGTTCAAGAACATCTATCAACGAGCCGTTGATATCAACAAGGATCTGACGTATCGTGAAGTGCCCATCCGTATCTTGGAAGAAGCCTTCAGAACCACCAGGACCCGGAATATCAAATTTCTCAAGATCCAATGGAGCAACCACACCGAAGAAGAAGCCACTGGGAGCGAGAAGATTACATTAGGATTGAGTTTCTAGATCTCTTTAGTTTCTAGTTTTTCTTAAATCTCGGGACGAGATTTTGTTTAAGGGGGGAAGGTTTGTAACATCCCAAATCTTTAATCAAGGTTATGAAGATCCAAATCACCCAATTTAGGGTTAACAAAAACTTTTATTATTCAAAACAATTGTGAATGCATGTGTGTTTGCATGAATATAGAATTGTTTGAAAATGCCATGTTTGATTGTACTAATGGTTGTAAAATGATTCAAAGATGAATGCCATATCATCTAGACCATTCAAAAATAAAACCCAACGAACAAGAAGTCAAATAAGAATAAAAAGACCAAATGGTCACTTTGGCCATTTTAATCCACTAGGCCACTTTAGGTGTTCCTAGAAGTTAATTTCAAACAAAAACATTCCCAACTCTCTTCAGCCCTTGCTAGACCAAGTAAAGAAGTACCAAGACCCATTTTACAATCTTACAGAAACCTTTAGCAAGACAATTTAAATGGCATTTGAAAATTGAATCCATTTCATATGCATAGATCCCACTTTTTCAAAAACCACTCAAATGAACTCCACTTGACAATACCAAGCAACCACAGACTACCAAGCATAAGATCAAAGCACCCACCAAAAATCTTCTCAAAATTCAAATAAAATTCTCTTGCGGCCATTGTGTCGAACACTTAGTGAGCACTGAATTAACTGCCTAACTATTATTGTTCTAGAGCAGTGATCAAGTGCCACTAAGGCCTCAATCCACTCCCCTTGTCTCCCCTAGTTCCAACCATGCCATCAAGGAGCTACCTATTAGCCTCTAGCAGCAGTGTCGAGCCACCCCGAGGCCATGCTCGCCGGTCGAGCATGGACAGCTCCAAGTCGACCGCCCCGCCCTCTTCCGGCGTGCCTAGAAGGTAGGCGAGACCACAACGCCGCCCCCTGTCCCTTCCCCGAGCAGTGCCAGGCACTGGATCACCCACAGAGCACCGCGCCCATCATGTATGCGCCATGCCGAGCACGCGCTAGAGAGCCGCACCCGACAAGCGTGCACACGCCGCCCCTCAACCGCAGCCCGCGCGCGCCGCTCCGCCTTGACCCCAGCAGCGCCCGGACATGCCCTTTTGCCGCCGATTGACCCGCTGCCACCGTGAGCCACGTCGAACGCCGTCTCTGCCGCGCAGAGCACGAACCGCGTCCGACCAATTGCCACCGCCCCTAGCCGCGCCATTACGCCATAGAGGACCGCCAGCAGACTGTGCACCGTCGCCTACCATCAGCCACGACGATAGCACGTTGTACCACCCTCGCCGGAGACGCCCGCCTATCCCGTTCGGTCGCTTTGTTGGACTATAAGTAGAGGCCACCCCCAGCCTCATTCTGCACACCACTCACCTCCCCTCTCGCCACCGACCATCCCACACTTCTCCCCGGAGACACTCGATCCCTCAGTCATCGGAATTTTGCCGGAGCTCGCCGTACTAGAGGAGAAAGGGGGTTGTTGATTGCGACTACCCCAGGAGCCGCCGCGACCACACCTAGCGTCGCCGTTGTCCACCAGTTCGACCGCCCCCACCGTGGAGTGCCATTGGGCCGGCCCGTTTAGTTTCCCGCGCTAGCCCACAAATTCAAATAGATGTTTTTCCATTTTAGTTTAAACCATATTCTGTCCACTTGTTTAAAAATCATTTCAGAGATATCCACTTAACCAAAATGCATGATTCAAATTTTGTTAGAAATATAATTAAAATCTCTATCGAAGCCTGTTGGATTTAAATCAATTGGAGTTAGAGATCACATATAGCAAAAATAACAAGATAGAGACTTTTCTATATTCAAATATTTTTCAAAAATCAACCATAATAGCTTTTGAGTTGATTCCAACTCTCAAAAATCACATTTGACATTACCTATATGAATATGTAATAATATTTATGTTTGCACGCAGTGACTTTGGACTAGTACCAAAATAATGCTATATATGCATTTCTAGTCACTTTAAATCATTTAAATAATAAACTTAAACTTATTGAAATATGAGCCAACATTTAAATCACATTCCCATGCATAAGAATATGTGGTGATGACATGTGTCCACATGATCCCATATTTTAATTGGAGAATATTAAATCTTAATCAATTTCAATGAGTAGAAATTACTTTTCTCAAATAAAATAAATGAAACTAGTTCATTAAATCTTGTGATGAATGTGATGATACTAGATCATCAAGTGTGTGCCTTAGTGTGATAAATAGACTAGTTAAGTATTGTTTGATGATTGTGTATCCCGTATGTATTTATAGACGATAGTACCGACCAAGTCTATGAGGAGGAGGAGTTCTACCCCAAAGAAGACGAGGAGAATTTCAACCACTGCACCAATCAAGGCAAGCTATTGTTAGCAATCTAGAATTATACAAGATAACCTAAACATGATGCATTAGGCATGCTTTGGTTATACCTCTTGATTGATACTCATCCCAAGTTTTACTTACAAGTTTTACTTTTACTTTACCAAAGTTCTTTACTTCTAGTAATGCTTTGTGGGATTTTAGAAAGTAGTATAGATAGCATAAAGAGTATAAAACTTGGCCTATACTAGATGTCATTCTATGGCATGAGATTGAGATTTGCATCCCACCTTAGTGAACACTCTTAACTTAGTGGTTAGAGCTAAACCAAAAACTTGATCACTCTAGATGGGAATACTTGCTGAAAATGCTTATGAAAACCTTGGAATGATGAGTCATTATATTGAGATGTTTTGACATGTGTTGATAAACACAAATGGTTTATGATGGTGAAAATGTTGAGGCATGAGCCTTAGCCCTTTATAAAAACTGATGGTTGGGTTCGAATGCGATACCATTCCAATTTTACCGTACAACCACAATATCTGAATTGGATAAGGCTTAGCCGGAAGTTTATGTGCATTAGTATTGGTTCCCTCGCGGGAGAGGTTTGACCTGAGGCTACCTCTTGATGTTGTCTACCTATGCAGTGCCTAGGATGGCAGATGGCCATGGCTGGGAGGCCAAGCTCATATGAGAGGTGCTTATACTAGAGTGTCTAAGGAAAGGTTATGATTGATTATCCGCATACTAAGTATGACGATTCGGAGTTATCCCTGATGTATGTATCAAATTTTATGGTGAAAGTGTACCACCTCTTCACAGTGTCAAACTATTCGATTAGCCGCGTCAACGGTCATGGACAGTTGGAGTGGCCATACTGTTCCGTCGTCAGATTTTTTCCAAATGACTTATGAAATGAATTGTGACATGACTTGACCACAACAGGGTTGTGACTATGAAAACTAAGTTCCCACTTAGGTGATTTAGAACTTTATTTTATCTTTCTTTGTTTCTGAACTCATCTTAGGTTTCAAACTTAACTTTGCAAATAAACTTAGAGTGTAGCATTCCTACTAGAACTACCTTACTTGTTAGTGATAGTTTGCGAGTACTTAAAGAGTACTCATGGCTTTGTCTCTGGCTATTCCTGTGACCAGACTATGAGGAGGACTATCCGGAAGAAAGACAGCAGGACGGCTACGACAACTAGGATCATCTCACATCATCAATATTGCCTGTGACACTGAACATGGAGCCTACCGTTACGCTTATTAATCCTCTACTTGTTGGTACTAAGACTGGATCATGAGATCCTTTATTTGTGTAAGACCTTATTATGATTTTTAATGGATGATGTACTGTGATATCCAATTTGGTATGTCTCACAAAAATGGTAATCCTGGGATTGCGATGTATGGCATAACAGGCATTTGGGATTAAAAATCCGGGTATTGACACATTCTCTTCACCTTTTTGCAGCTCATGGTGTGCCTCATCTCATCGCTCACGAACCGGCTACATCTGTGTTGATTGAGGTGGAGTTGTACTATGCGGCGGCGGCCACGAAGATAAATTATTTGTTTACGCATGTACTAAGTTGTATTTCTACCGCCGGTATTATTGGTTCCACATATGAGTTAAATTGTATTTTGCACACAATAAATTGTTCACTCACATTTTTGTTAAAGCGTCTTTGTAGATAGTAAATTGTTGTTACACACATGTGCTAAGTTGCATATTCACTACTGCAAGTTTCATACTCACCATTGCAAGTTGTATACCAACTATTGCTTAGTTGTATACCCACTAGTTGTAACTTGCATACCCTATTTATGATACATCACAGTAAAAGCAACTTATTTTCAAGAAGTGGCAATGACTGTAGCTTGCACCAAATACAACTTTGTGGGGATATGATTGTAACTAAAACATCACATGTAGCAAGTTGCTTTTTAATCCCAATTTTTTTCCACTATTGTGCAAAAAAAGCTGCTTTTTAATCTCAAATTGCATCCATTTACAAACTGAGTTGTACCTGAAAAAGCAAAGTTGTATGTTGAAAATGCTAAGTTGTGTTTGTCCATAGTAAATTTTTGCTTCACACATTTGCTAAGTTATGTTGAAGCTATGGAGTTCGGATGGACCATGACCGCTTCTCTAGTGTCGGTCTCCTTTGTTCTCCCAATGGTGGTCGTCTTCTCCAGCTACTATTGTCGGCATCGTCAGGACGGAGGCTACCACAATGGGCAGCATCAGGGCTGTGACCACCGCAGCTGGGTGGTAGTGGCCTCATGATTACACCAGTAGTACCTAAGTCATCTAGCATCACATTTGTGAACCTGTGTACCATTGTCACGAAGTTTCTACCGTTGTGTATAAGTTGCGCACGATTTGTTATGAAGTTTTATTTTTATTGCTACTAAGTTGTTTACCTAAAAACAAGTTATAACGATAACAAAAAAATATGATGTCTGGGTACTATGAAGTTGATGTCTGCTATTACTAAGTGAATATCTCGGAAACTAAGTTGGCTACAGGATATAAAAAAAAGCAGTGTAGGCAACCCTTTATATAAAGTTGCTTTGTTTTAACACTAAGTTGATATTTTTTAAAATAAAAGTTTATCAAAATATATATAAATAGATCTAGTTTCGAAGGTCTCATCGTGAGACGTCCAACGGTGAAAACGTGTCACAATTCACAGTTTAAGAGTTATGTATTTTTAAATTTTCCACGTATGAAAATAAATACAATATGAGCTTTTTTTGGGTGAGTGCTAGAAAAAAACGAACCAGCATCCGGATGCTATGTAGCCATGTCCTTTTATTAAAATGGACTAGTACAGTGGTACTCATTTTTAAGACATTCCAAATATAGTTTGCGTGATGCTTCAACTCGGGATAGCAATGGGACCAGGTACCTGCTAACCCGATGACCCGATGGGTACCCTCATCAAACGGAGAGGGTATGGTTTAAAAATAAACAGTGGGTCTAGTTATTGGTAAAACCCCATACCATCGGGTCTGGCGGAGGTGGGTATGGAGGTGCCAAACCCGAACCCTCTAACCTGCAAACCTGATTATGGTAAGTAGGGACCCCACATGTAAGTGTCTAAACATGAAACCCTAAGAACCCAACTCCCAGGTTCACATCTTGATTTCCCCTAGTACCCCTCCCACCCAGTCCCCTAATCGTCCACTCCCAGTCCCAAGTTCTCCCACCCAGCCGCTGTGCCGCGTGGTCAACCAAGGATGCATGCGACGCCGCCGCCCTCTCCCCCTCGCATTCCCTCCCTCTCAGTTTTCTCCTGCGCCACCAACGGCCCGCCGCACAAGCGCGGCCATGGAGGCCGAACCACTCGAGGTCACGGGCGAAGAGGCGACCGACTCCGTCGATGGCACGTGTCAGCAACGATTTGACTGGGAGACTGAGCCCACACCGTAGCTGTCGTCAGGAGAGGAGTTGCAGCCACCCCAGATTCCGCCAAACGAAAGCGGTGCTCGGCTAGGCTTCCTCCTTGACGTGAGCCCGTCGCTGTCGAGCACCAAGGGAGCGGAAGGAGGCGTCTAGCACGCTGCTTTGCCACCGATGGCTGGCACCGGGAGAAGACGGAAGCCATCCATGCGCCGCCCGTTGCTGCCTCCTTCGGCGGTGGCGGGCGAGTCCCGGAGAAGAGGAAACACATCAAGAAGAAGGGGAAGCTAGCCGACAGCGAAAAAAGCCACAAACGACCACATCTCCTAGTCCATTGTAAGTTGATTTTTTTATTAGCTGTTTCCAATGTAACGAGATCTAGATATATTAGTAATCTGGATATATTAGATACTTGGATGTATGCTTATTCTAAAATCTGATCAGGTACTATGTTTATTTTGCTAGATGTATGCTTGATGTTAGATACTTGGATGTATGCTTATTCTGAAATCCGATCTGGTACTATGCTTATTTTACTAGATGTATGCTTACTGTTAGATACTTGGCTGCTCCACAACAGCTCTAATAAGTTATTCCTACTGATATCATATAATATAACTATAACTAAAAGCGCGTGGCTTTCCCGGCCGCGTGCCATGCTGTTCATTGCGCCTATGAACAGTGCTTGCTGCTCATTCGGCCGTCTATTTTTGATCCAACGGTCCATTTTAGACATTGTAGATTTCTACTTTTGGCCAATGAATAGTCGCACTGCTGTAATTTTTTGACTATAATTTTACTCGATAATTCTGATGACTATAAGTCGAACAACTTACGCAGCAGTAATTTTTTGATGATTAATTTGTCGTCAGTAACTCTTTGACGGTCTTTCCTCAACAGTGCGTGAACGGTAATTTCTGACAGTAATTTTCTAATCTAAATCGGTATTTCACTGTAATTTCCCGACGTACTATTTTTTGCCGCCAATAATTTTCATGGTCTTCTCTATGGTGGTTTTCTTGTTTTTTCGTACTTTGACTAATAATTTTTTAGGACGATTTTCTGCGATTTCCTGACCAAAATTATTTGTATCACCTTGGCGGTGAGTACTTCCCCCACTGTAATTTTTCTACAATAATTTATTTATGTGAATTTCTATTCTATTCTTTGGCAGTAATTCCGGACATATTCTCCCGGTCGTAATTCTCCGTCTATAATTATTCCGAACGTAACTCCTCGCCGGTCAGTGATTCTCTCACTGTAATTCATCATCAGTTTTTCTTCTATGATATAGCTACCCGCGGGTAATTCTTTGACTGCGAGTAATTTCTAGGACACATTTCTCCATCGGTAATTTAGATTGTTTTGATCTTTCAAATTCTTCAACAATAATTTCACAGTCATTCGTCTCTTTTATCAGGTAAGATAGTACAACTATCTTCTACAGAACTTGAGACAACAATTTATGCTAAATTACATATCGGGCCGATCTCCAGAATTACTTCTGACCAACTATTAGACGGTGCCCGGCGTGGCGTGCCGCCGCGGCATGTTCCCTAGTACTATATATTAAGGCACATGGGTATGGCAGCCTCTCAACAAGCTGGCCACGTTCATCGCGCAGATGAACAGTGCGTTGGCCGTTCCCTACCATTCAGCTTCGATCCGGTGGCCAGTTTACGCGCGTGTACTATTCATCATATAATTTTATCCAATCGTGTACGAGATCACGTAGAGGCAATATAACTTTTTGGCAAAATTTTCTTGCTCCAAACCGTTATGTTTTTACGTTCACCTTTTCTAACTATGCGGTTTAAATTTTCTGGCTCATCTTTTCGGCCATTCGATCCGGCGGCCCGCGTGTACTATTCATCGTATGATTTTGCCCAATCGCGTGCCACGTCTCGTAGACGCAACACTTTTTGGTTAAATTTTCTTGCTCTAACCGATATCTTTTTACGTTCATATTTTCTAACTATTCGGCTAAATTTTTTTGGTCCATCTTTTCTGGCTGTAAGTTTTCTACTTAATTTTTGGACATAACTTCTTGGGTTAATTTTTGTAGCGGTAGTTATTCTATGTCTACGATAATATTTTTTGTTCAATTTTTTATTATTCGAAGGTACTTTTGTAAAATAACTCTATGGCCATAATTTTGCATCGGTAGTTAACCCATGGTAACTTCCTGCCGGTGTATAATTGTATAACCTTAGTTTGCTATCAATATTTCTTTGAGGCTTATTTCATATTCTTTAGCGAAGGTGTTTCTTTTAGGTTATTTCATATTCTTTAGCAATAATTTTTTCTCGCACTTCCCATCTATAATTTCCACATGGTAGTTACCCTTCGGTACTTTTCCAAGGATGAATAATTTTCTAGCTATAATTAACAAGCAGCGATTCAATTTTTTATACTCTTTTATTCTTTGACACTAAATATACCATCCGTCGCCTTTTTCATCTGCAAATAGTACTACTATTTTTTCTTCTGCCGCAACTTCGGACAATAATAATACACTGCATAGGGCGTAATCTCCAGCAATAATTTTAACCGATTATTTCACCATATTGCCACTCACGGATGTCGTGTCACGCCGCGCCATGTTCCCTAGTATGCAATTTATTTGATGTAGTGCTTACTGTTAGATACTTGGTTGCTTTGAGGACTATGAAGTGGAAGGAGATGGATATGAAGCAGCCACAGAATGTTCCTTGTCTTCAATGTCTGCTCCTTCCATGATATTGTAGCACAAAAAAGCCCGCGACAGCTAGACTTCAAGGTGAGATGGATCATTACTTGTCTGATGACTTAGTGCCATATACCGAGAATTTCAGTGTGTTGGATTAGCGAAAAGTGGCTGGCACGAGGTACCCAACCTAACAAAGGTTGCAAGATATATATATTCTATTTTAGTCACAATGGTTGCTTCGAAATCTACATGTAGCACTAGTGGAAAAATAGTGACTAGTGGAATTTAGCACTAGTGGCAAAATAGTGACTGAACATAGGAGCCCCCTCACTCGTCACATGCTTGAGGTATTGATGTTCTATCAAGATTGGCTTAGAAACAAAAGGTGAGCAAGTCATGCATTTTCCTAATATGTATCGCTTATTCTCATATGCATCTTGCTCTTATGTCTATTTCTACTTATGCTTATTCTCTTCTTGTATGCGCAAAATTCGTAGATGCTCAACTTGGGGAAGGCGGCTTCTGGACTTGTCTTCAAGACACACAAGAACAGAATGAGGTTAGTAACTAGGCTGACTTGTCTTTCTAGAATTGTGCTATCATGATGTACCATATTTTTATGACTACAATGAAATATAATTAATGCTCTCATGTTTGTTGTTTGCCAATATGTTGTATCTAGTACTAATGTTTGACCTCTGCATGAGATGAAGTGGAGTTGGGAGATGAAGTGTTGAACTTGGACTTAGCTAGTTGTTGTGGATGGAATGGATGGAGTATTGATCTCATTATTTACCGGACATGGAGTTGTATATTGCTACCATATGTATTATGTTGTGATTTGTGAAACTAAATTATTGATATGCTTGAAGCCTTGAACTGCTATTGTGTATTTGTGCTTGCTGTTGTACAAATATTTCTAGAATGTGTATTTGTGCAGCTGTGCTATTGTGGGATCTCGCACATTGTGGGAAGAAATAAGATTGTTTGGATGGCCGTACATTGGGCTAGGCTTGCATGACACACATCTTAAAGAAGGGAAATCGTTGGCGCCAGGAACTTCCAAATCGACTGCTTTTGCGGGGAGAGGCCCTGACGAGCCAAGGAACAGCACGCGCAGGGAATAGGGGGAGACGCCATGCCGCATCGAGAACGTGCGTCATAAATCCTATCACCCCTCACTCTCCACTCTCACGTGCCTTATTCACAACCACAATTTCTTCTCTCTCCCTCACCGTCGGTGTTCCTCTACCACCGATAGATCAAAGACCACCACTAGGACGGGAGGCGGTGATAGATAAATGAGGACCTCTTTGCTTCCACTATCGATAGGGCATCCTCGACTGCGACGACTTCTTCCTAGGTCTATTAAGTGTTACCTACCTCGAACAATGGCGTTAAGACCTCAAACCACTCTCTCTTTTGGTTTACTACGGTAGATCTATAAGCTATAGCATAGTTCTATATGTTTCATTGACATGCACGGTGGATTTCTGTCAATTTGGTATAGTTTGAGTCGATTTGATGTATTTCTGTCTTCGTAGTTCATCTGTTGTGTCCGGTACCTTGGTACAAAGAAGATCTACCAACACATTACTTCATTCTAGGATTTTGATTGGGCCGATTTAGGTCGATTCTCTATTTAGGGTTTCTTGGATGCTAAAAATGGGGATTATTAATCTGCAGCACAACATAATGGAAGGGGTGAACCTTTTGAACCTGCTTGTGAGATCAAATGTCTATCATGCACCTTGGTTTGGTAGAATAATCTCTTTTATGTGTATGTGTTATTGCCGATGATTAAATCTATAATACCTTGTTTTCGAGGGATGAATCTGTATTACCTTGAATGGTTTACAACAAACATTGTTCTTGGTAGTATAGATTCATCTGCCCAGTCTTCGTGTGCACATCATATATGAGGCTCCAAAATCATGTTGAGGTACCGAGATACACTACAAGAAAATTTTCCTTCTGCAACGACTTGGCCCGATGATCGTTGTAGAAGGTGTGTCTTTCGCGACGAATTTCTCGGCTCGGCCGTGGCTGATGGCAGGTTTTTTTTCGGTTTCACGGCCCTCTACTATGACGGAACCGCTAAAAACGTGGAGGAAGCTGGGATGGTGCGTGGAAGAAGCAAGATTTTCGTTTCCTCGCGCGATGTTGACTCGCCGAAGTCTTTTGAGGCGTGTGGGTCCCAAACGCTAGTGTCTCTAGTGGACCATACTTTTTGGTCGCGCCTTCCTGATTTGAACTTGATAACGTTGCTCGATGCGTCTGTCGTTTAGTCAGGCTGCTAGGTCCCACATGTCAACCTCTCATTAGAAGAATCGTGTGTATGATGGAATTTTTTTCCTTCGCTTGCGCTACCCTGTTCCGAAGTTGATAGCGCTGCTCGATGCATCTATCGTTTAATCAACCTCCTGGGACCCACATGTCATCCTCTCATTAGAAGAAACGTGTGTATGCTGGAATTTTTCCTTCACTGGCGCTACCATGTTCCGAAGTTGATAGCGCTGCTCGACACATCTACCATTTAACCAACATCCTGAGCCCCACATGTTATCCTCTCGTTAGAAGAAATGTGTGTATGATGGATTTTCCCCCTTCGCTCATGCTACCCTGTTCCGAACTTGATAGCACTATTCGATGCATCTATCGTTTAATCACGCTGATGGGCCCCACATGTCATCCTCTCATTAGAAGAAACATGTGTATGATGGGCTTTTTACTCTTTGTCGCGCCTTCGTGTTCCGAACTTGATAGCATTGCTCGTTGCATCAACCGTTTATTCAGGCTGGTGGGTCCCTTATGTCAGCCTCACATTAGAAGAATCCTGGGTATGATGATTTTTTTCTTTTCTAGACCCTGTTTCGAACTAGATAGCATTGCTCGACGAATCTATCGTTTGCTCACACTGCTGGGTCCCCCATTTTAGCCTCTCATACAAGAAATGTGTGCATGCTGGACTTTTTTCTCGCTTGCGCCTCCCTGTTTCGAACTGGCAACTTTGCTCGATGCAGCATCTGTATAAGGTCGCTCTACTAGGTCCCACATATCATCCTCTCTATAAATGAAACATTGATTGCTCGATGCAACATCTACATAAGGTCTCTGTTGGGTCCAACATGTCAGCGTCTCTGCAAATGCAACATGTGTATGATGGACTCCGCTGTTTTGACCTTGGCAACATTGCTAGGTCCTAGATGTCAGCCTTCTCTGTGTAAAAAACGTGTGTATGCTGGAAAAAATGTAAAAGAACGACAAAGATTATACTATATATTATATATTTACATTGAAAAACCTAGGAATCAAACTCAAGACTTCAACAAATGGGAACCTCATGTGCTTCCACTACGCCAGAACCATCTATGCCACTACCGGAAAATATTACATTTAGAAATATTGAAATCACTTAAAATGAAAAGGCAACGACCCTGACGACTTTCCATAAAAATGCTAAATGCTCTGTACAAATACAACATGGGTAGGAGAAGCTTGTCCTATACTTTATCAGAACGGCACGAAAATATTGAATTAAGACGATTTTGGACGATACAAAAAATAACTTGTGTCCAATCTTGTGAACCAATGGGCTTCTTATCATGGTCTCCTTAATGAAACTTCTTTAGTGTGATTCATGCTTAAAAAACCAAGTAACAATATGTTGAGGGTTAGCGCCCCACGACCGACCTGAACCCGGAAGGATAATTAGCGAGGTTTTGGACCACAGTTGGGTAGAATGTAGTACTATTTTCTAATAACATCCTCACTGAAAATTTAATGTACTCAATATGTCGGGGGTCAGCAGTCCACCTGACCCGGCAGGCTGAATTTGCAAGGTTTTGGGCCAGTGTTGGGTCGAATGTCCAATCTTTTCGCTAGGTCCTTAGTGAAAATTCAATGTAGTTCGTATCTCATCCCAAAAAATGCAGTTAGTACCCTAAAAAATATATACTCTGCTCACCACGAAAGGTTAACTAAGGGAATTTTTTTGAAACAAGAATATGGGAAGTTTTTTGTCCGAAGTGGGGTTGAAATATTCGTTTTCATAGGCTGAGTAGTAAAAATACATTGTACTGAAGGTCGATGGTCCACCTGACCTAGCTGTACCTACGCCGAATCCAAAAGAATGAAGTTCGAAAGGGAGAAAAGTGACCGATATTGCTCCTTATTAAGAGTTTTACATAGTGAGGAACTTGGGCAACGCAGGGTTCGAACATGAGAAGTAGTGGAGGGAGTTTGACTGATTGACATAAAATCGTGTCATATGAAGTCTTACAGCATGCAATCATATTTTCAGCAAAGGATATATTTCGAGATGGTTTGGGTATCTTTTGTAACACCCTCGAATCGGCCCTATGCAAGTTTTAGCGCTTCCCGCCAAACCCGCATAGAAACGATTCAAGGACGCCCACCAGGAACTTTCATGCGGGTGGAAAACAAAGTAATATCATTACACAATAGTCCATGATGGAACCCACAGAACAGATATATATATACAGCAATGACTCACTGAGTCAAGAATACAGATATACAGTACAAAGATCCAAATCACCTTGAAAATGATACAGCATCCGAGTATGGATAAGAAGCAAATTGAGCTAAGAGCCCTAAAGAATAACCAATGGCGTCCATAACCCTGCCTAGGCCAAGCCGGAAGGGCAACCCTTCTAACGACGTTGAACTTATACCTGTTAAACAAAAGGGGTGCCGACAAAGGGCGAAGGAAAAAGGGAGCGGTCAGTACTGAGGCCAGTACATGGCGAGGCTAGAATTCGGCGGCTCTCGCCTACATAGGTATGGTGGACTGAAGCGGCAGCGCATCATGCATAAACAACCTATAGAGACTCGATGCAACTGTCGGCTATTAGAGAGGGATAAGAGAGACCTAATTGGGACCAATCTGATACTAACACCAATCATACCCATCCTGGCATTTCCCTCTCGAGACCAAACGAGGAAGTCAAACCGAGGAACTCACACAGTTGGCAGTTAATTCATTCCATTATAGTTGAAGCACTTACTAGTCAGATATAGATAGCATGAGTCATCCTGATAGCATAAGTAGTGGGCGGTTTTAGTTAACCATTCAATTATAGTTGCAGTACTTACTAGTCAGATACAATTAGCATGTGACATCCCAAACCCAGCAGTTGTTGGCACTTTTATTTCATTCTATTGGAGTTGTGATACTTACTAGGCAGGGATAACATGACACGATACACCCCGGTTCCACCAGTTGTTGGCACTTTTGTTATCCATTCCATTGTAGTGAAGCTGATTACTAGTCACATATTAAGTCAAATTTATAGCACTACTTTAGTTATGCTTGTCTATGATCGAGATACTGTGCTCCAAGTCGTCCATAACCGCGGACACGGCTTTCAGAAAGATTTACCTTGCAGGGGTGCACAAATAGCAACACACACACGATCAACCTCGGAAAAACCAAATCAAAACCCAACGAGGCTTTCACGACAAAGCAATCACAAGATTCATAAAATATTTCAGGGGGCCACCCCATTAAGCTACCCGCAACGAAGTTGGCCGGCTCCAAAATGGTCCCAAGGTTTGCGCCAATAGATGTAAACGACTGGGAACCTGAAAGTATGACTGGGCTTGTCGATACCACGAAAACACTCCGCAATTCCTAAACAGTACAGGTGCTCCACGCACAATCGTAAATAAAGCAGTAAAGCATGGCATAAGTACAGGATAGTAATAAAGCCCCAAACTAGTTTGTGGCCCCAAGAAATAAGAAATGAATCAAGCTCTGGCTAAGGGGATTCATGGTCCCACATGCGGATAGTGCGATAGTCGAGGAACAGGTACCAAGTACTCGGGGTCCTACGGGACACAAGTGGGCGGTTAAAAACCAAATAACATCTATTACCCACCGGTGCCTCTGCATTAGTTATAACTATTCTCAGCATTTTAATATCAAGTTGTATTTAAAGTCATGATCATCTCCACCATTAAGCATGTGCCAACCTTCCAACAACAGTGGAACAACAACGATGCGAAGCAACACCTGAGAAAGCAACTGCGACTCGCAAGGCCAACTGACGATCAATCAACAGGCAATAGGATGTGTCCAAGGCAATATAGAGGCTGCAAGGATTATAAATGGTGCAGGGAAACTAAAGCATCGCAATACGGGTAGCAATAGATCAACAGGAGGAAGTAAAGACTATAAATGCAAAATAGGTAGAAAGGGGGAGATTGCTCGCCTGGAAAACACTACCGAAGATACATTATCCGAAGAACTTGTCGATACTCGCATCCACTCAACGGCCTAATCCGCGAAGAACCAAAACACTAAAAGAAACACCGGGTGCACTATTTAATACTACGGCAGAAGATCGGGCATGATGCATATATGATGTATGACATGGCAAATGTGCGATGCAATTAGACAATATTAAGCGGAACTGGGGTCCCAACAATTAATAGAAGGTTCAAGTTATTTAGGTAACCCGCAATTTAAATGTTGACTTAACAAGGCAAAACATGGCATCGGTTTGCTACACAAATTTAAATGGAGGCGGTATAAGACAAGAATAGCCCGCATATGCGCTCCATATTTAATTATAAGGTGAATCAATAAAATAGCCCCAAACCGCAATATGTATGCAAGCATGTTCAATTCATATGCAACAAGTATATGTCATATATTCTAAAATATAGGGGTCTCTGATAGGGGTCACACAACGGATCGATGATCTTGGTGTTTACCGAGGGTTCGGGTTCACCGGGATCAGTCTTCCGACCCGGGTAGGAGCACTTGACGTTCCAGGATGAAGATCTTGGCGTTCCACCACTTGGAAATTATGTCGGTGTTTCGCCGAATGTCACTGGATTCAGAAGGGGTCTCTAGTTGGCTATTGAGCAGTCCAGACACCACGCCAATACACCAACACTTCACTTGTATCAGCACAGGCACAACCTAAACAACATCACAGACTCGGGAATCCAGAAAAAGAAAATAATGCAGCAAGCAGATACATGTGGCTCGTGCGGGGATAAACTTGCAGATGGTTTCCCCCTGTCCATTAGCCAGGAGGACCGTGGCAGAGGTAGGCGCCCGGAGTCGAGGAAGGTGGCAGAGGTCACCCGCGTCGAGCAGGACATGGCCGGAGGAGAAGCTTGAGGTGGAAGGTGGCTCGCGGGCGGATGCGAGGAAGCCGGCACCGCGAGACGGCGAGGATGCGGTGGTGGTGCTTTGCGAGGGGTGGAGGTCGATGGGAAGGGCGCACAGACGGGAAGGAGCAGGGACGACGCCACTCGCTATGGAGGGCAGGGAATCGGGGCGGAAGCAGATGCGCCGCGGGCAGCGCTCACGAGGGAACTCACTACGGCGGCCCGGAGGAGGTGGCGTCGATGGCGGTGGCTTTGGGGAGGGCTCGAGGCGGTGGCTGGCTCGGTACCTGGCGGAGGGACACCGACAAGGTCGTGAGCGGGGATTCGGGCTTCGGGGCTCTGCTCAGGGTAGCGTCCCTGGCGGCACTGGAAGGCGAGCTCGCGTGAGCGGAGCTCCTATGATGGCGGGGTGGACCATGGCAACGTCGATGTTCACGCCGGGCTTCGACGGAGGGCCAACACGGGCCGCAGGGAGGAGGGGTCTACGGTCTCCGCGGCGCGCGACCGAGGGTCAAGGGCGGCGGCGGCGCTGCAAGACGAGGTGGAGAGGAGGCATCGGGGACGGGTGGCTCGGTCGGGATTGGGGATCGAGGCAAGAGGGAGGGGTGTGGGGTAGGAGGCGTGCGAGGGAGAGATAAGGTGGGTGGGCCCCATGTGCAGTTGATGGCGATGGCGTGTACGCGTGCTATGTTGTTCGGTGGGGTGTGACTAGAGCGTGTGTGCACCGCGTGCTTTTGTGGCTTGGGTGTTTCGATCAAGGTGTGGCGTTTCCAGCTGCGGCGGTGGGGTGGGGATTAGGTAGGGGCTGGGTTTGGGGTAGGCTAGGGTTTAGTTGGAGGTGGCCGGCTGGGCTTTTGGGCCTGGCTGGCTGCCTCCCAAAAATAATATAAGTTTTAATTATTCATTTAGAAGACTATTGCAATTAGTTTTTAGAAAAATAAAATATCCAGAAGGACCCAGTTTATAATTTGAAATAAAGACAAGGGATATATATAAAACAAAGATCCTTTTAGAACATAGTTTTAGGCAAACAAATGCATGATGTCATGATGATGCATAAACACAAGCGATTTTCTAGCAGTGGTTTTACCGGGGTGCTACAATTCGACACCACTAACAATGGATCTCACCCTCGAGATCCGCCCCATGGTACGGGGCAGAAGGACGACGATCTGAATCTTCTCGCTTCGTGTAGATCCTCGCGAGACCACTAACAAAGATCCTGCTCCATCTTGAATTCGACGACACCACCAACAAGGGGTCGTTGCTCACGTTCATCGAGAGAACTCTCCAGAGAACAAAGGACGAAGGTAAAGGCATCAAAAGGTAAGGCCAACTCTAACTTCAGTGGAAGGAGTATTTGCAGATCCACCGATTCAATGTACAAGAGCGAATGATCAGAGTAGTCGGATGGGGATCAGTCTATCGTGCACCCAAAGCATTACTCTACACATGAATGGAGAAATCATGCAACCACCTTTGGAATTCAGACTGAAGATCTTCACAAGCAATGTTTGGAAACAAAGGATCGATGCAAGCTCTTCATCAGATCTGACGTAGATGATGTCATCATGTTGGAAAACTCCGGAGGGTACACAGAAAATCGTATGAAAAGATACAATGATTAGGTTCCGCGATGATTCCATTGGCATGAACAACACATGCTCAAGGTATACTCCAACTTCACCAATGCTCACCCTTCTCATATGCTTCTCAACGATATAGATATCCATCAAGGTGCAGATACAGATAAAGAGTCCAAGGACAAAAAGATAGGATGAAGGTACAACAAACGAGATACAAATTTGATGATTGTAGCTCCACTGTTATAAAAGAGAGGAAGAGAAACCCTGAAGGTACGACGGAAACCCAACCACAAGAAATCCTGGACTCGAAGAAAAGATAAGGGTAGATTCAAAACACGCAGAGGTAAGAGGAGAATAGCATAGGGGTAAGGAGTAAAAGTAGACCTAATCAGATCTATCCAACCAATTTTTTTTCAAAATAGTTTTGACACTCTAAATCGTCCATTAGCTAGGTTATCCTACAGGCTGGACCAGTGGGGTATCGCAACTGCTGAGCTCTGATACCACTTTGTAACACCCTCGAATCGGCCCTATGCAAGTTTTAGCGCTTCCCGCCAAACTCGCATAGAAACGATTCAAGTATGCCCACCAAGAACTTTCATGCGGGTGGAAAACGAAGTAATATCATTACACAATAGTCCACGATGGAACCCACAGAACAGATATATATATACAGCAACGACTCACTGAGTCAAGAATACAGATATACAGTACAAAGATCCAAATCACCTTGAAAACAATATAGCATCCGAGTACGGATAAGAAGCAAATTGAGCTAAGAGCCCTGAAGAATAACCAATGGCGTCCATAACCCTGCCCAGGCCAAGCCGAAAGGACAACCCTGCTAACGACGTCGAACTTATACTTGTTAAACAAAAGGGGTGCCGACAAAGGGCGAAGGAAAAAAGGGAGCGGTCAGTACTGAGGCCAGTACACGGCGAGGCTAGAATTCGGCGGCTCTCGCCTACATAGGTATGGTGGACTGAAGCGGAAGCGCATCATGCATAAACAACCTATAGAGACTCGATGCAACTGTCGGCTATTAGAGAGGGATAAGAGAGACCTAATCGGGACCAACCTGATACTAACATCAATCATACCCATCCTGGCATTTCCCTCTCGAGACCAAACGAGGAAGTCAAACCGAGGAACTCACACAGTTGGCAGTTTATTCATTCCATTATAGTTGAAGCACTTATTAGTTAGATATAGATAGCATGAGTCATCCTAGTAGCATAAGTAGTGGGCGGTTTTAGTTAACCATTCAGTTGTAGTTGCAGTACTTACTAGTCAGATACAATTAGCATGTGACATCCCAAACCCAGCAGTTGTTGGCACTTTTATTTCATTCCATTGGAGTTGCGATACTTACTAGGCAGGGATAACATGACATGATACACCCCAGTTCCACCAGTTGTTGGCACTTTTATTATCCATTCCGTTGTAGTGAATCCGATTACTAGTCACATATTAAGTCAAATTTATAGCACTACTATAGTTATGCTTGTCAAGGATCGAGATACTGTGCTCCAAGTCATCCATAACCGCGGACACAGTTTTCAGAAAGATTTGCCCTGCAGGGGTGCACAGATAGCAACACACACACGATCAACCTCGGAAAAACCAAATCAAAACCCAACGAGGCTTTCACGACAAAGCAATCACAAGATTCATAAAATATTTCAGGGGGACACCCCATTAAGCTACCCGCAATGAAGTTGGCCAGCTCCGAGATGGACCCAAGGTTTGCGCCAATGGCTGTAAACGACTGGGAACCCGAAAGTGTGACTGGGCTTGTCAATACCGCGAAAACACTCTGCAATTCCTAAACAGTACAGGTGCTCCACGCACAATCGTAAATAAAGCAGTAAAGCATGACATAAGTATAGGATAGTAATAAAGCCCCAAACTAGTTTGTGGCCCCAAGAAATAAGAAATGAATCAAGCTCTGGCTAAGGGGATTCATGGTCCCACATGCGGATAGTGCGATAGTCAAGGAACATGTATCAAGTACTCGGGGTCCTACAGGACACAAGTGGGCGGTTAAAAACCAAATAACATCTATTACCCACCGGTGCCTCTGCATTAGTTATAACTATTCTCAGCATTTTAATATCAAGTTGTATTTAAAGTCATGATCATCTCCACCATTAAGCATGTGCCAACCTTCCAACAACGATGGAACAACAACGACGCGAAGCAATACCTGAGCAAGCAACTACAGCTCGCAAGGCCAACTGACTATCAATCAACAGGCAATAGGATGTGTCCAAGGCAATATAGAGGCTGCAAGGATTATAAATGGTGCATGGAAACTAAAGCATCGCAATACGGGTAGCAATAGATCAACAGGAGGAAGTAAAGACTATAAATGGAAAATAGTTAGAAAAGGGGAGATTGCTCGCCTGGGAAACACTGTCTAAGATACATTATCCGAAGAACTTGTCGATACTCGCATCCACTCAACAGCCTAATCCGCGAAGAACCAAAGCACTAAAAGAAACACCGGGTGCACTATTTAATACTACGACAGAAGATCGGGCATGATGCATATATGATGTATGACAAGGCAATATTAAGCGGAACCGGGGTCCCGACAATTAATAGAAGGTTCAAGCTATTTAGGTACCCTACAATTTAAATGTTGACTTAACAAGGCAAAACAGGGCATCGGTTCGCTACACAAATTTAAATGTAGGCAGTATAAGACAAGAATAGCCCGCATATGCGCTCCATATTTAATTATAAGGTGAATCGATAAAATAGCCCCAAACCGCAATATGTATGCAAGCATGTTCAATTCATATGCAACAAGTGTATGTCATATATTATAAAATATAGGGGTCTCGGATAGGGGTCACACATCGGATCGACGATCTTGGTGTTTATCGGGGGTTCGGGTTCGCCGGGATCGGTCTTCCGATCCGGGTAGGAGCACTTGACATTCCAGGATGAAGATCTTGGTGTTCCACCACTTGGCAATTATGTCGGTGTTTCGCCGAATGTCACTGGATTTGGAAGGGGTCTCTAGTTGGCTCTCGAGCAGTCCAGACACCACGCCAATACACCAACACTTCACTTGTATCAGCACAGGAACAACCTAAACAACATCACAGCCTCTGGAATCCAGAAACAAAAAATAATGCAGTGATCAGATACATGTGGCTCGTGCGGGGATAAACTTGCAGATGGTTTCCCCCTGTCCAATAGCCAGGAGGACCGCGACAGAGGTGGGGGATACATTGCAAATGTATCTATAATTTTTGATGTTCCATGCTTGGTTTTATCCACTTTCTTGTGTTTTGTTCCACTTTGGAGTACTTTTCATATGATTTCTTGGACTAACCTATTAACAAGAGCCACAGTGCCAGCTGCATGTTTTCTGCTGTTTTTGGTTCCAGGAAAGTCAGAAAATGAATATTCTCAGAATTGGACGGGACAAAAGCCAAAGTGCCTATTTTTCTGGATGTCATCAAGTGCTAGAATACGAGACGGAGAGGGGCCAGGGGGCCACCACACCACCTGGCCATGCGGCCAGGCCTGACCCGCGCCAGGGGGTGGTGTGCCCGCTCCCGGCACCCCCTCGGCCTCCCCTTCTAACTATAAGATGCCCTCGGGACGAAAACCCTAAGGGCCCGATCAAAAATCCACGAAAGAGTCTGTAGCCGCCGTCATCTCCATCCCTAGATCGGGAGGGATCTGAAGCTCTTCCTGGCACCCTGCCGAAGAGGGGAATTCACCCTTGAGGCCTTATTCATCACCATGCAAGCCTCTGGTGTTATGCGTGAGTAGTTCATCCTTGGACTACAGATCCATGTAGTAGCTAGATGGCTGGTTCTCCTCCTTTGTGCTTTCATGTTTAGATCTTGTGAGCTCCGTTCATGATCAAGATCATCTATTTGTAATTCTGCATGTTGTGTTTGCGGGGATCCGATGGATACTGAGATGCTATTTCAGATTGATTATTGATTCTATCATGTCTTTGTTATTTGTGATCTTGCATGCTTTCCGTTGTTAGTAGCTATCTTGGCCAAGTAGATGCTAGCAACTCCAAGAGTTAGTATTTATGCTTGATAGTGGGTTCATGCCTCTGGTAATCTAGGGAAGTGACAGAAATCTCTAAGGTACTAGATGTGTTGTTGCTACTAGGGAGAAAACAACAATCCTTTGTTCATAGAACAATCGTATTGTTTACTTTACACACAGTTCGTAAAGAAATAATCTGTTGCTTGCAACTTAATACTGGACGAGGTTCTGATGATAACCTGAAGGTGGATTATTAGTCATAGATGCAGTTGGATGGCGGCCTATGTATTATGTTGTAATGCCCAATCAAGTCTCATTGGAGTCAAGATGATTAGTATATGCATGTATTGCTTTCTCGATGTTTGTCAATTGCCCCGCTGTAATTTGTTCACCCAGCATATTATCTATCTAAGGAGAGCCACCTCTAGTGAACTATGGATCCCGGTCCTTTTTCTTTACATACAATCTATAAACTGTTTACTTCTTTGTGTTTACTTTCTGCAAACTTTTACTTCTTTCCATTCGATACGTTTAATCCTTTGTTTTCCGCAAAACACGGTGAGATTGACAACCTCATCGCAAGTTGGGGACAAAGTTTTGTGGTTGTGTTGTGCAGGTCTCCACGTTGCTACTAGCACCGGTAGTGCGCCCTGCCAAAGCTCAGCTAGTAACACCTTTGGGGTGTTTCCTTGCTCCTACTGGTTCGATTAAACCTTGGTTTCATAATTGAGGGAAACTTGGTGCTGTGCTCATCATACCTTCCTCTTGGGGTTCCCAACGAGCTCTACATCAACACCGCCATCAAGCATTTTTCTGGGCGCCGTGCATTGAGCCATCAAGCATTTTTCTGGCGCCATTGCCGGGGAGTCAAGGACATCTTCACAAGGGGAGTCCTTCATAACCAATCTCTTTACTTTGTTATTTTTGTTTTGATTAGTTTCTTTTTGCTTTGTTTGCTTGTTTTGTTATCCAAAAAACACACAAAAAAATTAGTCTTACTAGTTTGCTTTCTTATTCAAAAACACAAAAAAATGACTACTCTTGAAAACACTAAGTTGTGTGACTTCACTAGCACCAACAACAATAATTTTATGAGCACACCTATTGCTCCACCTGTGCCTGAAAATACCTTCTTTGAGATAAAACCTGCTTTGCTCAATCTTGTTATGAGAGAACAATTTTCTAGTATTGGTAATGAAGATGCTGCTTCCCATCTAAATAACTTTATTGAACTTTGTGAGATGCAATGTAGATGGTGATATTATTAAGCTGAAATTGTTTCCTTTCTCTTTGAGAGGAAAAGCTAAAGAATGGTTGAATTCCTTAACTAGGAATAGTATTGATTCTTGGACTAAGTGCAAAGATGCTTTTATTGAAAAATACTATCCTCCTGGTAAGAATATATCCATGAGAAGTGAAATAATGAAGTTTAAATAACTTGATAATGAGCATGTCGCTCAAGATTGGGAAAGAATGAAATCTTTGGTAAAGAATTGTCCCACTCATGGACTAACTACTTGGATGATCATCCAAACTTTTTATGCAGGATTGAACTATTCTTCAAGGAACCTATTGGACTCTGCTGCTGAAGGTACCTTTATGACCATCACTTTGGGTGCTGCAACAAAACTTCTGGACAATATGATGGTTAATTATTCTGAATGGCATACTGAGAGAGCTCCACAAGGTAGGAAGGTAAATTATGTTGAGGAAACCTCCTCCTTGAGTGATAAAATTGATATTATTATGTCTATGCTTGTTAATGGGAAAGCCCATATTGATCCAAATAATGTTCCTTTAGCCTCTTTGGTTGCTCAAGAAGAGCAAGTTGATGTGAACTTCATAAGAAATAATAATTATGGTAATAATGCTTATAGGAACAATTTTGGTAACAACAATTATAAGCCATATCCTCCCAACAATGGTAATGCTTATGGAAATTATTACAACAATAATAGGAGTACACCCTCTGAACTTGAAGTTATGCTTAAAGACTTTATTAGTAAGCAAACTGCTTTCAATAAAACTATTGAGTAAAAACTCTCTAATACTAAAAGAAATAATGCATCTTTAGCTGAAGCTCAAACTACTTTGAATAAAATGGCTGCTAAACCTGAAACTAATGATAATCCCTTTGCAGCTACTAATGCTATACAAGTAAGAATTGATGAAAATGTTAGACTATTAGCTGAATTACATGCTAAGTGGGAGAGAGAAGATAAAATTGCTAGAAACATTAGTGTTTCTACTATTACCACCACTAGTGTTGAGGCTAGTAATAGTTCTACTACTTTAGATGATAAGTATAATTTTGATCTTGATGGTTGCAACATCTCTGAAGTTATTAAGTTCCTACAAAAGCTTGCTAAAAGTCCTAATGCTAGTGCTATGAACATGGCCTTTACAAAACACATTACTGATGCTCTCATAAAGATTAAAGAAGAAAAGATGAAACAAAAAGCTTCTATTCCTATAAAACAAGAAGATGGTTGGGAACCCATCATCAATATGAAAGTGAATGACTTTGATTTCAAAGCTTTATGTTATCTTGATAGTAGTGTTTCTATTATGCCTAGAAGGATTTATGATATGCTTGATTTGCCTCCACTTGAAGATTGTTATTTGAATGTCCCACTTGATGATAATGCTAAAAAGAAACTCATGGGGAGTCTTAATGATGTTCTTATTATGGTTATCAATTCCTATGTCCCTGTTGATTTCTATGTTTTGGATGTTGAATACAATGCTTCTTGTCCTATTACTTTGGGAAGACCTTTTCTTAGAACTGTTGGTGCCATCATTGATATGAAAGAAGGCACCATTAAATATCAACTCCCACTCAAGAAAGGTATAGAACACTTCCCTAAAAAGAAAGAAAAGATTTCTTTTGCTTCTCCTATGAAAACAAAATTTGGTCTTAATGCTTCTTCATTTGAGAACACTTGATTCTTTCTTTGCTTCTTATGCCTAACTTAAAGGCATTAAAGAAAAATACTTATTGGGAGATAACCCAAAAGTTTTAGATGAGTCTTGGAAGTTATTACTTCAGTAATAACCGCTCCTTATCCTTTTTATTTGCTTTTTGTTCCAAGAGTAACCTCTAATGAGAGAGAAGTAATGATTGGGAAAGTTGTTGTCCCGAAATAGATTTCTGTGCTTCACTGTAAAAATTCATGTAAAATCTCTGAACGTCTTTTTGAGACGTGAATTTTTGTGTGCTTCTGCCCCAGGTTGTTATCTATCTTTCTTTAGTTCAACACGTTTTGATTTGAGCAACATAAGGTCTTCGAAAAAATTCGTCTTTACCTGCTGGTCTATTTTGACAGATTTCTGCCATTTTCTGCATTTGCTTCTTGTTGGTTCCTTTTTAAGTTCTTTTGGGGAATTGAGATTTTTGAGGGAAGTGCTACAATAGCTAGTGTTCTAATGGAAGTTTATTTGGTGTTGGAACTGAACCTTAATACTTATTTATCTTGAGTGCACTAATGTTGCTAATAAAGATTGTGTGAAGTTTTGTATAAAGGAAAATTTTCAGGTGTATGGAAGGAATGAGTAATGAGATGAAGGATGGAATAAAGCTCAAGCTTGGGGATGCCACGCGTGTCACCCCAAGAAATATCCAAGAAGTACAAGCGTCAAAGCTTGGGGATGCCCAAGGCATCCCCTTCTTCATCAATAAAAATTCCAGGTTTCTTCTAAACGCTTCATTTTTATTGTTTCATGCACAGTTATGTTTTTCTTGGAGCGTCTTCTTTTTCGTTTTCATTTTGGTTTTTTGTTTTCTTTGGTTTTCTTAGTTTGCTGAATAAATTGGTTGGACCCCCTCTTTCATACATTGGTTTGCAAATAGTTTGGTTTGGTTTGGAAAAGAGTAGGAAAGTTCATGCTTATGTGGTAAAAAGAGCTTGTTTTTGACTATGGCCTATGATTTGTCGTGCCATGCTTGATATTGTTTTGGCTTTATGCTTAGTATTCTTTGTTGTAGCATTACTTGTTATAAACAATTGAGATTGCTTAATGTGCCTTGGATGAATCATGCATTGTTTTAGCATATTAAAGCATAGTATAGTGGTATTCTCCGTTGATGCTTTATTTGGGTTAACTTGGTGCATGCTCACACCATGTTATGACTATCTCAAGTCACCATAGCCTTTATGATCCTTTAGTTTTCAACTTGTAGTATCACTTTATGCTTTGATCAATGATGTTTTGTCGCTCTGCATGATTATGGCCATTATTGCTCTCTTAGTTTGTC
The DNA here is from genome assembly GCA_916181665.1 of Avena sativa. NCBI lineage: Eukaryota > Viridiplantae > Streptophyta > Magnoliopsida > Poales > Poaceae > Avena > Avena sativa. Next base: position 192,889,248 of record OV702287.1, read on the forward strand.
ACTCCCAGTCTTTTGCTAGCCTCCACAACAAAGTATGAGTTCCACTCATGCATCCAACTCCCTAAACCAAGTTATTCCAAAGAGTCCACCATACCTACCTACTAGCTTATGCTATTCCAAGTATATTCATGCTTTTGTTTACCTTCCAAATTAAACTTGTTATGAGAAAACTAGTGATTAAAGCTCTCACGAACTTGATGGCACACTTTACTTTACTTTACTTTCCCTTAATAAACTTGAACCATTGTGTCTTCTATGTTGTATATGCTTGCACTTATTTGTTGGGAATTAGCAGAACCATGCTTTCATGGGGAACACTTTCAACATTGCACTTGGTACTTGTACCTAGTTGATATCATGCTCTTTTGTATATGGATGTTTTTGGTGTGAAATGAAAGGGGAGCTTGTAAGTCCATGGATTTATGTATATGTGTTAGAGAAACGCCTGGGCCGCTGGTCTAATCCATGCTGACATGGTGGAAACCTGCAGCGTAACCATAATGAGCTGTCTATGAAGCATTCTTCTTATAAAAAAAGAGTCCTATATTGAGAAAAAAAAGAGAAAAGAGAAAAAAGGAAGAGATTATGAAAAGAGGAAAGAGAGAAAAAAACCATATTCCCATGGTAAATAAGAAGAATGTTGAGATGCTCGTTCTGATTGCCTTGTCATTTTGATATGGGGATTCTTCTGTATCATCGGGAAAGGGGTACCCTGTTGGCGGTTCTCTATGATACACATATACTTACAATGACAAGAACTTACCGGTGACTAAACTTGAGTAGAATGAGGAGCGGCCCTCATATACAAGGGACATGAGATTTCTAACTTATACTTCGTCAAGCATGTACACCATAGTTTGTTCACTTTAACCTTAATCACTTCAAGATGCTTATGATAGGGGCAATGAGAGTTGAAAGCTATAAGTACCATAATTTTTGGAAGCTCTTTATGAGACTTGAATCCCTACTTCCTTTTACAAAGGCCTTTCTTCCACCATTATATTGAGTCTCCCCCTTCTATCTTTATGCACCTACTTTGAGAGCATAGTGGCCATTCTTAGTTCTATGTGCATTGTCCCAAGACTAGTTGATTGATGCATACTTTGATATTGCTTGTTTTAAACTATTGTATCTAGTCACTCTTATGAACTTTGAAGGTGTCCTATGCATTTATATTTGCTACTCTATTGAGGGACAAGCTGAATACTATTATGCCATGTTTTCTTTATGTGAAACAAACAAACATCTTGCAAAGCATTGTTATTCATGAATATTTTGTTTGTGCCTTTTCATGTTTCATCATAGTTTCTTTGCTTATTGCTAGAACTTTGTCTTTCATGTTATGATTGAAGTACTATGATCCCAGCTTTGAATGGTTTACAAATACTTTGATCAAGTCTTTGATGGTGCATGTCATCTCAAAAATTATTCTTTCTTTTTATCACTTACCTACTCGAGGACGAGCAGGAGTTAAGCTTGGGGATGTTGATACATTGCAAATGTATCTATAATTTTTGATGTTCCATGCTTAGTTTTATCCACTTTCTTTTGTTTTGTTCCACTTTGGAGTACTTTTCATATGATTTCTTGGACTAACCTATTAACAAGAGCCATAGTGCCAGCTGCCCGTTTTCTGCTATTTTTGGTTCCAGGAAAGTCAGAAAATGAATATTCTCGGAATTGGACGGGACAAAAGCCAAAGTGCCAACATACGAGACGGAGAGGGGCCAGGGGGTCACCACACCACCTGGTCGTGCGGCTAGGCCTTGCCCGCGCCAGGGGGTGGTGTGGCCGCTCCCGGCACCCCCTCGGCCTACCCTTCCGACTATAAGATGCCCTCCGAACGAAAACCCTAAGGGCCCGATCAAAAATCCACGAAAGAGTCTGTAGCCACCGTCATCTCCATCCCTAGATCGGGAGGGATCTGAAGCTCTTCCCGGCACCCTGCCGGAGAGGGGAATTCACCCTGGAGGCCTTCTTCATCACCATACAAGCCTCCGGTGTGATGCGTGAGTAGTTCATCCTTGGACTACGGATCCATGTAGTAGCTAGATGGCTGGTTCTCCTCCTTTGTGCTTTCATGTTTAGATCTTGTCAGCTCCGTTCATGATCAAGATCAAATATTTGTAATTCTACATGTTGTGTTTGCGGGGATCCGATGGATATTGAGATGCTATTTCAGATTGATTATTGATTCTATCATGTCTTTGTTAATTGTGATCTTGCATGCTTTCCGTTGTTAGTAGCTATCTTGGCCAAGTAGATGCTAGCAACTCCAAGAGTTAGTATTTATGCTCGATAGTGGGTTCATGCCTCTGGTAATCTAGGGAAGTGATAGAAATATCTAAGGTACTAGATGTGTTGTTGCTACTAGGGAGAAAACAACAATCCTTTGTTCATAGAACAATCGTATTGTTTACTTTACACACAGTTCGTAAAGCAATAATCTGTTGCTTGCAACTTAATACGGGAGGGGGTTCGGATGATAACCTGAAGGTGGATTATTAGTCATAGATGCAGTTGGATGGCGGTCTATATATTATGTTGTAATGCCCAATCAAGTCTCAAAGGAGTCAAGATAATTAGTATATGCATGTATTGCTTTCTCGATGTTTGTCAATTGCCCCGCTGTAATTTGTTCACCCAACATGTTATCTATCTAAGGAGAGCCACCTCTAGTGAACTATGGATCCCGGTCCTTTTTCTTTACATACAATCTATAAACTGTTTACTTCTTTGTGTTTACTTTCTGCAAACTTTTACTTGTTTCCATTCGATACGTTTAATCCTTTGTTTTCTGCAAAACACGGTGAGATTGACAACCTCATCGCAAGTTGGGGACAAAGTTCTATGGTTGTGTTGTGCAGGTCTCCACGTTTCTACTAGCACCGGTAGTGCGCCCTGCCAAAGCTTAGCTAGTAACACCTTTGGGGTGTTTCCTTGCTCCTACTGGTTCGATTAAACCTTGGTTTCATAACTGAGGGAAACTTGCTTATGTGCTCATCATACCTTCCTCTTGGGGTTCCCAACGAGCTCTACATCAACACCGCCATCAAGCATTTTTCTGGGCGTCGTGCATTGAGCCATCAGTGGGCACTCGGAGTCGAGGAAGGTGGCAGAGGTCACCCGCGTCGTGGAGGACACGGGCGGAGGAGAAGCTTGAGGTGGAAGGTGGCTCGCGGGCGGATGCGAGGAAGACGGCACCGCGAGACGGCGAGGATGTGGTGGCGGTGCTCTGCGAGGGGTGGATGTCGATGGGGAAGGGCGCGTAGACGGGCAGGAGCAGGGACGACACCACTCGCTGTGGAGGGCAGGGCGACCGGGGCGGAAGCAGATGCCCTGCGAGCAGCGCTCACAAGGGAACTCACTGCAGCGACCCGGAGGAGATGGCGTCGATGGCGGTGGCTTTGGGGAGGGCTCGAGGCGGCGGCTGGCTCGGTACCTGGCAAAGGGACACCGACGAGGTCGCGAGCGGGGAGTGGGGCTTCGGGGCTCTGCCCAGGACAGTGTCCCTGGCGGCACTGGAAGGAGAGCTCGCACGAGCGGAGCTCCTATGACGGCGGGGCAGACCTTGGCAACGTCGATGTGTGCACCGGGCTTCGACGGAGGGCCAGCATGGGCTGCGGGGAGGAGGGGTCTACGGGCTCCGCGGCGTGCGACCAAGGGTCAAGGGCGGCACTAGCGCTGCGAGACGAGGTGGAGAGGAGGCATCGGGGACGGGTGGCTCGGTCGGGATTGGGGATCAAGGCAAGAGGGAGGGGTGCGGGGCAGGAGGCGTGCGAGGCAGAGATAAGGTGGGTGGGCCCCGCGTGCAGTTGATGGCGATGGCATGTACGCGTGCTATGTTGTTCGGTGGGGTGTGACTAGAGCGTGTGTGCACCGCGTGCTTGTGTGGCTTCGGTGTTTCGAACAAGGTGTGGCGTTGCCAGCTGCGGCGGTGGGGTGGGGATTAGGTAGGGGCTGGGTTTGGGGTAGGCTAGGGTTTAGTTGGAGGTGGCCGACTGGGCTTTTGGGCCTGGCTGGCTGCCTCCCAAAAATAATATAAGTTTTAATTATTCATTTAGAAGACTATTGCAATTAGTTTTTAGACAAATAAAATATCTAGCAGGACCCGGTTTATAATTTGAAATAAAGACAAGGGATATATATAAAACAAAGATAGCCTTTTAGAAAATAGTTTTAGGCAAACAAATGCATGATGTCATGATGATGCATAAACACAAGCGATTTTCTAGCAGTGGTTTTACTGGGGTGCTACATCTTTGAATCGACCTAAGTGCCCAATTGATTTGATGTACTCAAAACCTTGTAATCATGCCATATAAACTGTAGGCGATAGAGACATGGTAGCCTTGACTTGCCCAGCTTCAGACAGCTCAGGTAAGCACCGGCTCATACTAACCACTCAAAGTTGTATGCTTCTATATGATCAAATTAGTACATGCCACAATTAGCGCCAATATGTGGCATTGTCATCATGCAAAAAGGCTCAAAATTCGCAAATTTAGTTCAAAGTTTCAAACGCAATAATATAACCAGTTTGTACACTAGCACAGATAGTACAATGTCAGCATATCAGAGATTGACTTGTTCATGTCACATCAGAGCTTGACTTGTTCATTTCACATATAGAAGAATGAGTAAGGATACATACTATATTGAACAAGTAATTTCACGGTAGAGGCAAATGCCATGTATCAGAGATAATATGGGGTCTGTGTAAACAATTTTTCTTTTTTGGAAGGGTGTGCATTAACCTTTTTTAGAATATCGGCATAAACATTTGTGGCTATCATCCTAGGGTGTCTCGGCCTACTTTGGCGTACTGAGCCAAGATCCATTACGACCCAATTAAGGCCTGTTTCGTGGCCCTATAAGAAGCAGTGACCTACTTTTCCCTGTTCTCTAGTTGGAAAGAAGGAATATTCCTCTCAAAACATAAAGCTGCACGAGGTGCGATGGTTCAAAACAAAATGCTGCATGAGTCGCATATATACAAGCCAGTAACAGTACTGAAAACTATAGTATAGAAATCACGCTACAAAATAAGCACCACTACATGGATTATATCGTGGAAGGAAATACTAATTACAAAAGTATGGCAGGGCTCATATAATCCGATTCAAGCTGGCCACTAAAACCAGTGTACTAACAGTCAACTGTTGAACCACGATGCAAAAAAAGATGACGCAACGATACACCAGAAAGATCCACAGCTCAGTCTAGGGATGACACAATGAGCCTACCACACCTAAACTAGGCCTAAACCAAATTGCCACCCATGGCACACAGTTCCAACCATCTTTGGGAAGGCTGATAACTGCCATAGGCTCACCTTCAATTAGCTACAGGTTGTAGCATTTAATCTGAGGGAATTGTATTCCACGAAAGCTCCTGTATGTTGTGTACACAGTTTTTCCTCATGAATGGGAACAATGTGCCATTAGGAGCCTTGCATCCGCGTTTCTTCATCACCTTGTCAATGATTGGATAATTGAGACCGTGAAACAGAGAGGTGTCACCTAGGCTATTAATCTTCCTTCAAACGATGACCCCTGGAGGTCCAGCAGACCTAGGATCCTCTTCAAAAATGTAGACACGAGAGGCGGGATATAGGCATAGGTTAGTCCAATTTTGAGCATGGGGAATGATTTCACCCTCTTCGCCATGGGCAACCCCCATGCCATACGTTGTAATTATGATCATCAAGCATTCACCATCAGCCGATCAAGGGAGGAACCACATGCCTGGCCGATCCTTCAGAATAGGTGCTGGGATTACAAACGGAAGCTCCTTGTTTCCCGCAACATCTAAATTCGAGACAAAAAGTGCATTACGGGCATACATATTCTAACACCAGCATTCTTCATTGTTCATGCTAACAGTGTGAATAGGCAAATCCTGACAATAATATTACTCAATAAATTAACAACATTAGAAATTGCATTTCTTATTCTGCTATTCCAAATATTTGGATTTCTTGCTTATCTTAGTTTCCTAGTTGTTGTAAGTTTAAAAGAGGAAGCACCACTTTTTATTGATATAGAGGCATGTCCACTTGAATCCTATAGGATTAGATGCCTACAGTATTTTGGATCAAGTGGTGTTTGATTGCACAGGAAAACCAAAGGAATTGTACAAAGAGGTTGGAGTGGATGGAAATTTTCCTCCAAAATAGAGTGCAAAGGAATCCTTTGATTATACTCTTTCGAATTAAACATCATTTTATAGAAAAAATCCTAAGGATCCAAATCCTAAAAAATTCCTACATAATTCGTCTGAATCCCAAGGCAAAATCCAAAAAGGAAAGATTGGTGTCCTACGAAAATCCTATGTGATTCCTACAATCCGAGGAGGGCCTGAAAGTACAAATAGATAAAGAAACCCGGCTTCATTGTGTTGCACACATAATTGAGATGCTAGTTAATAATACCTTTCATATTCTGACAATGAACAAACTTACTAGTGCAGGGACGTCGTCATACACTATATTTTTGGAAGGCGTATTACTGGTACTAGTTCATTACTAGCAATCGTTCATTCATTTTTTAGGACATAAAGCGTGTGCTCATTCAGTCATATAAAAGGTAAAACATAAACAAGGTAGTTAAAGAACAACTTCACTGAATCACTCACAATGTATCATCATGGAACTAGAATTACCTTTCGATGTGGGATCCTAGTAGTAGGTGCATCCTTGACTTGCGACCGCAAAAATGAGGCCACCGTGTTCAATGGCATCATAGTACTATCGTCTTCCATGACCTGAATGCTCCAGACATATCCAAACTTGGCTACCGCCTTCCAGGTAGGCGATTTCACCATCGACGAACGCGGGGAGCTTATAGTCTGTATAACCCCTAGATTTTGTGGGCACTCTGCAGATTACGATCTTCAACAGCTCAAGAGATCCATCCCACAACTTATTGAACTTTTCTCCATACCTGTAGATTCGCCAATTTTTTTTGAAATATGCATGAGTTCAGAAATGAGTACAGGTAACTGGGGGAATCCTGGCTGGCTAGTAGCATTACACGTTATATACTAGAGGTGAGGCGGCCTCAATGCCACAAGTATCCGTCGATGGAAGTTCGATTACTCGATAGGTGTAGATGTTCGCTAGGAACCAAGCCCCACAGCGGCGAGCTAGTCGCCATTCATGCCAACCCAGAATTTTTCGTGCATAAAGGGCAGAATGGCGGTGCAACGAGGATGGTCGAGGGGCACCACGTCGTACACCGTGTCGTGCAGACGATGTACCCTCGTACGGTCATAGTGCTCGTCGAACCAATAAGCAGGCTGAGGCATCAGTAGGCATGGTTCATTCCAATGGTGAAAAGTCCATTTTGTATCTTTGTTGTTGGCGATACGATCGTATAGCAGCTTGCAGCATGCGGCTAGCCTGACGGTGCTGGAAATGTCCAGACGCTGAACGATGAGGTCGACATAGTCCACGTAGAGTTGATCCCACTTGCATCGCCCGCTGAGCTTCGAATCGGCCATCAGAGCCGGATGGATTTAGGCAGATGCCAAGTGCGGCTGGGGTTTTCGGCATGAGGAGGGGAGCGTTAGGAATGGGTGAGAAGAGAGAGCGTGGGGGAGATCATGGGAGGAGTGGGGACTAGGGAAGAAGATGGAGAGGCAAAGAAAAAAACGAGGGAGGAGATTTTACTTGCTTGCTCTGTCTAGTCAACAACCGCATCGAGGACACCGTCGCTTAGACTTTACTGTATGTTAGACTAGCACTCCACATAGCTAGTAATTTGACAATACTCCTACTTACTACGTATCAGAGGTGCAGTATTGTCTAGTCACATCAGTTTGACCAGAGGGTTTTCTTTTTACAGCTTTCATTTCAACATAGCGTAGTATTTTCAACGAAAAATAGGAGGACGAACTAGTACTATTAGCAGTAGCCGCGACATGGACACATGTACTTTCATCCTGTTCCCCTACATGCAGAACTTGTAGCACAGAACCAAAAATATATACACCGGATATAATGCACAGTACGGGTGTGTCCATGATACCTTTGGCATGTTGCATGTGTTCATATATGTTCTAGTACAAGTTACATGAAATTACATGTGTACAATATGCAACTGCGTAGCAAAATGAGAGACGTGCACGGACACCAGATTTCGCTCAAGTTAGGCAACATGCATGACTCTGTGTGGCTCTGATACACTGACATGTGGGCCCTATTTAGGTCGGCCCAACCTGCCAGTGAGAATCTGCATGCATCATGTGCTTGGAGCCACTAGGTACGTCTACGGCGGAAATTACAATTTGCAACTAGTTGCACCGGCAACAAGCTGTTGCATGTGGCACTTCCAAGTTTTCAGAAAATGTAAAATAAATCATGAACATAAATCATATTTATATAGTTCATCTATAAATTTATATCCCAAAAATATTACTAGTACATGGTATGGCCACCACAAAATGAACAAATGAACACAAGATATTTTTCGCTTAGGTTTTTTCTTTTTCATTTACACAGGTCACATAAGATCTTATTATGGGACCGAATATTGTAGATGCACAAGATATGACATAGCCAATGTTCCAGATTTATTTCACATTTTTTGAGAACTGGAAAGTGCAACAAACAATAAAGGGGTTCGATCCGCACTAACTAAAACTATGGCTTACATACAGAAGGAGTTTGATCAAATCGCAGGCATTGCACTACATTGCGGCGAAATGAGTGTTAGAGTACATCAAGTTAACGGCTAAGGCCATACGATACAAATCAGGCGAAGGAAATAATTCAAGATACTCAAATCCCTATTCCATATGATCTCCCTTCAACCGTTAATTATGTCTGTTCCAATACTTCACGTTGGCCAAGCTTGGGACGAACCATAATGGAGTCTGCCGGCAATTCCAGCCAATTTTTTTGGAGGGAAATTCCATCCAATGTTGGTTGAGAAACCAACATTCATACTGAAGTGGCATATTTCATGATGAAGATTAAATCCACCGAGACTAACTGCATGCGGCGAGGTGTATACATAGTTGCTCCTCGTTAGATATCCAGGGCAAAGTTATGCCGTGCCAACTGGAATGGTAATTAGATAGTCCAACCCAAGGAAGATAAAAAATGCTCCAAGGTCTAAAACCCTCCGCCATTGCCTCGGTGGAAGTAATCTACTAGTGTCAATCGAGAACACATGGCAGCAAAACCTAGTAGAATAGGTGTGAATATTGCATCCGTGATGATAACCAACATTTTCAGCGACAGGATAACCATAATAAGTAGTGTCATACCTCCTATTACTAACGCCCATAGTATTGATCAGAATAAGGCTACCACCATCAGGAGATCTTGCTAACCACCACAGATCAGGACTATACTCATGATTACTGTCTAATTTAGGTGGCCCCAGAAGATGCACAGGACCTTGCAACGAAAGCACATTCAGAGGTCAGCTGAGCAAAATTTGCATGATGAAGCTTGAAAATTTAAGGATGGATATTTTACCCCATGTCCGAGGATCCCATGTATAAACATTGCCAATCTAAGTTACAACATAGACAACTCCCTTGTGGATAATTGCATCACGGTAGCTGAACATGTTGGACTAGTTCTCAAGAACCATCCACATACCATGAGAACCATCAAGGAAGGCAATTACTGTGTCGAAGATGGCCAGGACAGAGAAATCCTTATAGTTCCTAGCAGTTGTGGGAACTGGGGCAAATGGCTATCTTCAGTAGATTAGTAGGCTAACTAGCCACCATAAACTTAAGTACCTTGGGTGTGGCCTCAAAATCGAAGATTGCTGGTAGAGGAATCCGGCAACGAGTGAACACATTCACAAGCTCCCAGTTCCATGCAAGGCCAATAGTGGTGATCTAATCTCCATGGGCGCCTGCCCACTTCTTACCCTCACAATCTAGCACCACAACATTGGAGGAGGACCTGTCCAGCGACGTCAGCTTGCACAAGGTCCACCCGAACTTCTTCTGTGGCTTCTGCCTGCCCCTGCCACAATAGTAGCTGCCCCTATATAACTGCTTCATGCGATTGTCAAAGTAGAAGACATTGTACTCACGTGGTACCTCAGTTGGGTGAGTGTGAAGAACACAGGGGAGACCAAACGGATGAGATTTTGACAGGGATGCACTATGTGTTGCTGAGTAAAGATAATGTTTGCAGCAGGCGACGAGGATCATGTCGGTGATGACATCGCATCTGGCTGAGATTTCTTCAAGGGGGCCATCGAAAAACACCCTAGAAGTGTCATTGTCATCGATCAATTGCACCATCACAAGGAAGAGCTCAAGCATGTGGGGGTGATGGCGTTTGGTTTTGATTGGGTTTTGGAGGAGAGACCGAGCGGTAGCTGGTAGGGTGAGACAGAAAATAGTCTATCAATCTGGGCACCGGAGCTGATCCTAAAGCGGCATGGCGGCATTGGCGCGTTCCTGTATTGGTGCACGAGTGGGAATGGCCGTCGCCGGGATGCTAGAGGTGAAGTGAGGATGGAGATCAAGGCAAAGAGAAATACTGAATGAAATAAAACCAAGTGTGCCTTCTTTTTCTCTGCTAAATCTACTATGCCTATCAAACTGGGCTATGGAGATGCTCCAAAAGCGGCATGGCGGTGTTGGCGTGTGCTAAAGGTGGGTGAGTGGGGATCAGCGATAAGATGGAGAGGAAGAGGACGGAGAGCAAAGGAAAATAAAATAAATCGATTGAAATCGTACCGCCTACCGAGCGTGGTTTTTCTCTCTTCTCTATGTTTCCTGGTGCCTATCAAGTAAATAGGTCAGGCCTTTCTAGTAGTACATCATAGCTAACCTAGCACGGGAGCTGTACTATCCTGTCAAAGAAATGGTCATGGCAGAGAGACGGTTTGGAGTATACTCGGAGCTCCTCTTGCCGAACGTAATAATCCTTGGATATTCTACATTCATCATCTTGTGCAGGCACATTTAGAAAAAGTACTATACTACTACTACTATAACTAATAAACACATAAAAATTCCACTGATAATTAAGGAACCAAAACTGGAATACTACTCTCGAACTCTTGTAGTACAACAACAAAATGCTCACAAAATGGGCTAGCAGTACCATCTGTACATCCACACGCTGCCACCTCAAATAAGCTTGCCTCCCACACCACCAATTTCCTCTCCCCTGTCGGTCACTACGCCCATGTTATCGGACCCCAAATCGAACATCTCTCCCTTCAATAAAGAAAAAAGTCGACAATCTCTCAAATAAAATCAACCATCCACCAAAAGAAAATCCATTGTCTAATGCTTCCCGTTCATTATGAATGGGCAGTCGCAATTGCTTGAGCGTCACAGGAGTAGTCGTCTGAGCTACTGGTTGTAGCTCCACGAAAGCACACGCTAGAAGTGGCAGAAGAAATTATTCTCTATCAATGACGAAAGAAGATCAATATTATATAGTACCAAATCAACAAGTCAGTGGCTTTATCCGTCTGACCAGTGAGAGCCGACATGAGTGGTGAATAGCTTGAAGTGCAGCGGAACAGGTGCCTTTAAGGCATACAGTACGTACACCTCCGTTCTGATTTAGGATGATGACATAGTGCTAAATAACTTAGACTAGTAACTTGCACATGTACCTTCATAGTGGGTAATAACATGTGTGTAGTGTCATGCAAATGCCTAATTAATTAGGTTCTAGAATCATATACTAGTCTTGGTATGTGTGATGTTATGGTAACTAGCTAAGTTATTATGTCACTTTCTTTTTTCATTAATTAACTCTAAAAAGACATTTAATTTGAGACAAGTATATACTCTTACTTGTAGTTCAAGTTTGTCAAGATGAAAAATCTTAGGAAGAAGTTTAACCTCTTGTCAAAACTATATAAATTTGATCAACATCTACAAAGTATGGGTGTATATTTGGTTCTTCTACTTTGTATCATCATGTGTAGAAGTCAAGGATTATTAGCTACCTAACACTTGAAATTTTTGGTAACATGGTCTAGAGAAACGAGGGAGAAGATTCTAGTATGATGGAGAAGTGTGTTTTGAGAGGTTTATGCATAGTGCATTCATTGTGTTCAAGACTATCAATAGAATCTTCTAGATGCTAGAATGGAAAAGAAGATCCAATGGCTGGAAATGTTCGGATTCACGGGTTTCAATGCAATGGTTAATATTCAAAGTTATTCGTACACTATATAGTCACTAAAAGAAAAGTTGGCCTTTACAATGGACGATTTTCGTGGTTGAAGGCCCGTTTTTCGTTGCTAAAAAGTCTTCTACGATGGATTTCCATCGTGGTAAAAGCCCCATCACAAAAGAATCTACCACAATTTTTCTGACCGTGGCGGATCGCACCATTTAGCCACGAAAACTTGTTCCATCATAGATCTGTTCGGCAGCCCCATTGACTGCTGACGTCATGCAAAATTTCACGTGGCGAACACCGTTAACGCCTAGTTACCACCATTAACGGTCATAGAAACCATGGCAGAAGCCAGGCCCAGACAATGCATGTTGAATATTAAGTGGGCCGGCTGATACGTCCAAAACGTATCTACTTTCCCGAACACTTTTGCTATTGTTTCTCCTCTAAACTTGTGTGATTTGGATGCAACTAACACGGACTGACGCTGTTTTCAACAGAATTGCAATGGTGTCTACTCTTTGGGCAGAAAATCAACTATCAGGAAAAATCCTAGAAAATGTGCCAAAAATCCTATTTCACCAGAAGACTCTCGGAGCCAGAATACGAGATGGAGGGGGCTGGGTTCAGGCCACACCACCTGGCCACGCGGGCAAGCCCAGGCCGCGCCAGGGGGTGGTCTGGCCGCCCCAGACTACCCCTCGTTCTCCCTCTTTGCCTATAAGTTGCCTTCTGACCTAAAAACTCAGGGGGGGGGGTCGATGTTTTTCCAGAAGAAGTTTCTCTCCACCGCCACCACCAGATTCCATGAAACAGCACCAGAAACTCCGTTCTGGCACCCTGCCGGGAGGGGGAATTGGAGGAGATCATCGCCATCATCATCACCATCGCTTCTCCATCGACCATCCATGTTTCCCCCATCTATGAGTGAGTAATCCCCCGCTGTAGGCTATGGGGATGGTAGGGATTGGATGAGATCGTTCATGTAATGGCATCAGATTGTTAGGGCATGGTGCCTAGTATCTTTTATTAGTGCTTTATGACTTTGCTGCGACTTGTTGTGCTTAATGCTTGTCACTAGGGCCTGAGTGCCATGATTTCAGATCTGAACATGTTATTGATTCATTATGATAGTATTGTTTTTGGTCTTATCTACAAGTTGTATACACATGTTGTTGTCCGGAACCAATGGCCCCGAAGTGACAGAAATCGTGATAACCGGAGGGAATGGCTTTGATATGAGGATCACATGTGTTCATGGAGTGTTAATGCTTTGCTCTGGTGCTCTATTAAAAGGAGCACCTTAATTGCCAGTAGTTCCCTTGAGTCCCCGCTGCAAACGGACTGGCAGGACAAAAGATGTTGTGCAAGTTCTCATTACGAGCACGTATGACTATATATGGAACACATGCCTAGGATTATCTAGTACTTGGATGCTTTATCTTATTTATCTGCAATTGCCCCATGTTCTGATTGCTATGTGAATTGTCTTGTCCATGCAACGCCCGTCCATCCATCCCTAGGCCTACCGCACTTGAATCCTATTGTTTACTGCTATTGTTACTACTTTCTTTACTTTACTGCTGCTGCTACTTAGCCATTCCTACTATAAAACTGTTGCTACCGATAAACTGTTGTGGGCAAGATTGTTTCCAGGTGCAGCTGAATTGACAACTCAGTTGTTAAGGCTTATAAATATTCTTTGGCTCCCCTTGTGTCGAATCAATAAATTGGGTTTCACTCCCCTCAAAAATACTGCGATACACCCCCTATAATTGTGGGTCATCAAGACTATTTTCTGGCACCGTCGCCGAGGAGCATAGTTTTATTTATCAAGTTCACTTAGATTCTCTATTGTTCGCTGCTATCCATCCATCATGGGTAAGCCTCGTGATGGCAAGGTTCCTATTTTACCATCCACTACAAGAAGAGGTACGGTTCTGAACACCTCTATTGCTCTTGATTCACCATCTGTTATGAGTAAGCTCGTTACACCACCACATACACATGCTACACACACTGCTACTACTGCTAAATCTGAAACATCTGATGCTTATGATGCTGCTTCTACTGTGCTTGATAAGAGTGGTTCATTAGGTCCTTTCCTAGATGCTACGATTGCTAGAACTATAGCTGGAAATACTGAAACTCCTAATGAAGACACTACTACACCTGTTAGTTCACCTAAGTCTAGTGAAAGTTATGATATTGAAGATGGTTATGTTGAGACGACCGATGAATTTATTAAAGAATGTAAAAACACCCATGATACGAGCGCTGCTAAGAGTCTCTTGAGAGGCGTACTATTAGACCCAAATTGTCTCCTATTGCTAAGTTTGTTGCTTCTCCCATAAACATTATAGATAAAGATTATGATTTCTCTCTCGATCTATCTTACATAGCTATTGTTGAGAAAGAACCTTTTTGTGGGACTAAGAATGAAAGTGCGGTAGCACATATGAATGAACTTTCTACCATGAGTGGCTTGTTTTCTGATGATATTAAGATGCGTACTTACTTTGTTGCTAAGATTTTCCCCTTTTCACTGAAAGGAGAAGCTAAAACTTGGTTTAGTAATTTACCTCCTGGATCTATTGATAGCCATGATTGCTTGATTAGTACTTTCCTACAGAAATATTTTCCTCCTAGTGCTAGGCATGCTATTTTGCAGGAACTTTTTGATTTTAAACAGGGAGAAAAAGAGGTATTGCCCGAATCTTGGGCAAGGTTTTGTGCTTTGGTTCATGCACAAGATGGAAGTCCATTACCTAAGAATGAGCTTCTTGATATATTTTATAATGGACTAACTAAAGAATCTAGGACATACCTAGATAGTTGTGCTGATTGTGTTTTCAGGAATAGGACTCCTAAGGAAGCTGAGGAATTAATGGCTAAAATAAGTAAGAACTATGAAGATTGGACTCCTCCTAAACAAGCTATACCTGAAGTAGTTGTACCTAAACCTACTATTCCGGTGCCTATTCCAACATCAAAGAAGAGGGGAGTTATTGAATTAAATGATGAAGTGATGAAGGAAGCTCAGAAATGTCTTAAGGAGAAGGGAATTAAAGCTACAGATGTCAAGAATTTACCTCCTATAGAAGAATTATGTAAGCCTATTCCCTACTCACCCATTATTGAGGTACACTCTCTCCAACACTTTGATAAAGGTGATATCCCTTACTCTAAACCTCCTGATCAATGCTTAGAAGAATTTGATATCTTTATTGTTAAGCAAGATAATTTTAATAAAAGGGTGCAAAATCGTCTAATGGAAAACATTAGAGCTATTGTTGAGTTGAAAGATATTGTGGAAAGAACGTCTAATGATGTTAAAATGATTGTTAAACACTTTCAAATGGTTCAAACTCCAATAGATCAACTCATTAAAGTGCAAAAAGACTTGCTTATTAATGTCGCTAAAGAAAAACATGCTTATGAAATTAGAACTAGAAGTGGAGCTGCTACCCAGGATCCTCTATATCCTGAGGGGCATCCCAAAAGAATTGAGCAGGATTCTCAACAAGCTGAAAATAGTGGCTCTACTTGTAAGAAAAGGAAAAAAGAAACATAAAACTATTGTAGAACCCTCTAAACCTGCTATAGATCCTAATAGTATATCTATCTCTGATGCTGAAACTAAAAGTGGTAATGAAGAAAATGAAGTTCCTAATGAAGAAAAAGTTGAAGAAGAACCTGAAAACCACACTAAGAATACTAAATACACTAAAGAAGATTTTATTGCTAAGAAACATGGTAGTGAAAGAGAACCTTGGGTCCAAAAACCTATGCCATTCCCTGATAAGAAACACAAGTCAAAGGAAGATGAACACTATAATAAGTTTTGTGAGTGGATGAAACCTTTATTCCTACAAATTCCTTTGACCGATGCTATTAAATTGCCTCCTTACTCAAAGTATATGAAGGATATTGTCTCGAATAAAAGGAGGATCCCTAATGAAGAAATTTCTACTTTGCTTGCTAATTATTCCTTTAATGGTAAGGTTCCTAAGAAACTTAGAGACCTAGGGATTCCATCTATCCCTTGCTCTATTAAAAATAGTTATGTTAGAACTGCTTTGTGTGATTTGGGAGCTGGAGTTAGTGTTTTGCCTTTCTCTCTCTATAAGAGGCTTCAACTAGAAAAACTGATACCAACTGATATATCTTTGCAAATGGCTGATAAATCTACCACTATTCATGTTGGTATATGTGAGGATATACCTGTTCAAGTGTCTCATAATTGCTTGATATTAACTAATTTTGTTGTGCTTGAAATGTCTGAAGATGATAATATGTCTATTATTCTTGGGAGACCTTTTCTTAATACTACAGGAGTTGTTATTAATTGTAATCAAGGAAAGGTGACTTTCAATGTTAATGACAAGGAACATACTTTCTATTTCCCCAAGAAGATTGAAAGGACTTATGGTTTGAATTCAATTGAACATGTTGAGGGCATTCAAGTTGGAGAAATATATTGTCCCATACCAAGAGAAAAATTTGAAACTATTATGATTGGGACCATTGCTATCAAGGTTGAGGTAACATAATCATTAGTGGAATACAAAGTTTTGTCTCATATGAAATTGTTTTGGTAACAAGACCTGATCAACCTTGTTAACAAAAGGATTTTGTTGAACAAAACAATGTTTTCACTATGATTATCTCTGTTTACTTCTATTGCTATCCATTTTAGTTTTAGTTTTCATTTAGTTTTCTTTGTTGTTAGTTGCTTGCATGTTAGAGTGTCTTAGAACTTCTATAGTTCTAGCCTTGTTTTCTCATTGCATCATTTCCAAAAAAAAATCCGTCTGTTAGAAAATCATTCTTCTATACCTGAAAAATGCCCAAAAATAAAGTGTCTCGAAAAATCCCAGAAAATTCATATTAAATTTTTACATGAAAAAAGGGGCAGATGAGTGCCTGAGAGGTGCCAGGGGGACCCACCAGGCAGGCTCACCACCTGGTAGCGCGACCTGCCCTGGGTGGCGCCATGCCATGGTGTGGGCCACCCCTGGCCCTCCACTAACTCTCTCACCTGCAACTTTCTTCTCTCTCCCGAGTAAGCTCCAGTTCATTGCTCAAAATCGCGTTCTTGATGTGCTTGCTCTCGATTTTTCGATCTCCTTGCTCAGCCCATCTTTGTTGCTTAAATTTGGAGCACTTGTTCTCTGGTATGTGACTCCTCCCCTTGTCCAAGTAGATTTGTGTTTAGTGGATTATAACTTGAGTATTTTGCTGCTGTAGGTGACAGGTTATGAGATATTGTAAGCTTGTTTGATGCTTAGAGATTTAGTTTGGATGCATGTTTATGCCTCTTACAAGTCCCTATGAGTAGTACCCTTCATTATATTCACTTTGCAATTACTTGTTTAATAGGTGTTTAAATTTCAGAATACCAAGCATGAACAACCATACCTTTGGAGAGATATTTGAGAGTGATGCACCTAGGAGGTCGAGGCCCTCAAGATCAGCCTCTCAGTTTAGACCATGATACAACGAAGATCTCATTGCAACTCGTATTGGTAATAAAGGGATGATGGGGATGCTCACCCATCTACTTTTCCTTGTTTTACTTTCTTACAAGCTGCAGGGATTCTTGATGATTTCTTGCTACTGATTGGGAGGGTTGGTTTGACCTCATATATGCAAGATGAGAGTGAGCAATACGCTATGCTCACTAAAACCTTTGTTGAGAGCTTCATGTTTACTAACACGTCCTATCAGTCAACTGTCTCTTTCAAAATTTATAATCCGCCCTTTACCATGCCATTGGAGAGATTTTGCAGTATTGTAGGTGTAAGCATGACAGGGACCGTGAAGAAAATTCAAGGGCGACCCACTGATTTGCTGGAGCTTTACCGAGGGGTGACCAATGATGATGACTGCGTGGCGCAACACGGAAAGATAAGAAACATCCAACTCCCTGCTCTCAGATACTTCGCACATTATATTGCTACTAGCATACTTGGTAGGGAGAACACAAGTAATATATCCAACTATCATTTAGCCTTCCTTGCTGCTGCGCTTAACAATGATACTCGGTACAACCTTGGCTCGCTTATTTCTCGCCGCCTAGCTGCTAGGGGGCCTATCTATGGGGGGATCATTGCCTCGCGTATGGTCAATGCATTAGGTATTTTAGTGGACCCCAAAGATACTGTACTGGCACCACATAGGCTTGACCTTGTTGCTATGAAAACTCATCACTTTGTCACTGCTACTTCTGATTTGGACAGTCTAGTATATAGGATGTTGTTTACTGACGGGGATGAGAGGGAGATCCCTTTGCCGCGGTCTTCTTTGTTTAGTGTTCACAGGAGACCGTGGTCGCGCTCCAAGGAGGAGGTGGACGAGTAGCTTCGCTTGCTGGGTTTCCACGAGCAGCACCAGGAGGATGTACCCTCCTATGACTACTCCGCACACTACGGAGGGACGTACTCGAGCTCGCACCAGGACGAGGGGACCTCCTCGTCATACTATGGTGACACATCATCCTGGCCGGCTTGGGATTGATACCCACTTAGGCCAAAAGCCTAAGCTTGGGGGGAGGTACGCCGACACCGCACTCATCTCCTTATCATGTTGCGTCGGTACTTTGTATATTCATGTTTTGTTTTCTTTTTAGTTTTTGTTCTTTCTTTGCTTTTGCTTTCTAAAACACAAAAAGACCAAAAATATTTATGTTGTTTCTCTTTGGTTTGCTTCTTCTTTTCGCCTTGGTTTGCTTTTCCCTTTTGCTTTGTTTGAACTATTCGAAAAAACCAAAAAGATTTTGCTTTGCTTGTTTTTCCTTATTGGTTCTTGTTTTAAAAATCGAAAACACCAAAAATATTTGTCGTTCTTCTTTGGTTTTGTTAGTTTGGTAACAAACTCTATTTGTTTTCATTTTTGTACATATACTCATCATTGTGGGCATGCTTAGTCTGTTCGTGTAGGGTGTATGTTATCTTTGGATGCTTAGTAGTTCTTGCTTTCTTATGATTAGCTCCAGCTCGCTAATAGTTTGTAGCATGTCTTATGAGTGTTTGCTTGCATTGCTCTATTCATAAATTGGTATGAAACCATGGTATCCTCCTCTAAATGTTTCATTTGAATTGACTTGGCACATGCTCACTTATGCACATGACTGTAATAATCAGTTATGCCTTGATGAATTATTTTGCCTTGAGGATCTTGAATCACTTTCATGCCACGATTAGTCCTGTTTTGTTGCAAGCATGATGACAGCTATTGCTCTCTCGTTTGTCGCTCCCTTACTATTGCTAGCCTTCACTTACACTGAGTATGTTTTACTCAAGTTTCCAACTCCCTAAACCAAATATTTCCAAAGTGTCCACCATACCTACCTATTAGCATCATTTTCTACTTCCGCGCATATTCAATATGCCTTGTTTTCTTCTGAATAAAATGTTTGCTTGTTATGAGAAAGTTAGTTAGTAAAGCTCTCACAAACTTGATGGCACACCTTATTTTCTTGCATTTAATAAACCTGAACCATTGCGTCCTTCTTTGTTGCATATATGCTTGTGCTTTATAAGTTGAAGTTAGCAGAACCATGTTTCATGGGGAACATTTTAGTACTTAGTACCTCGTTGATATCATGTTCTTTTGCTTATGGATCCCGACGGTGTGAAATAAAAGTGGAACTTGTAAGATCATGGAGTTTGTATGTATGTTAGAGAAACGCCTGGGCCGCTAGCCTAAGCCATGCCTAATCATGGTGGAAACTTGCAGCATAACCATAATGAGCATTCTATGAAGCATCCTCAATAAAAATCTATGCACATAGTAAATAAAAAGATCGCTGAGATGCTCATTGTCTGCTTGCCTTGTCATTTTGATTATGGGATAGCTCCTGTGTCATGTGTAAGGGGTACCCCATTGGCGGTTCTCTATGATACGTATATACTTACAATGACAAGAGCTTACTTGTGACTGAAGTTGAGTAGCATGAGGATCGGTCTTCATAAGTAAGGGGCATGAGGCTTCAATTTATAACTTGTCAAGCATATCCTCTTAGTTGTGTCACTTTCACCTTAACCACATTAAAGATGCTTATGATAGGGCAATGAGAGCTCAAAGCTAATGAGTACCATACTTTTAGCATTTGGAAGCCTTTCAAACTATTCAAACCCTTTTTCTTTTACTTGTTGAGTCTCCACATATTCTTTGAGCACCTTCTTGAGAGAATAGTTGTCATTCTTTGTGCTTGTCCCATTACTTGACTATTTGTGTTATGACTTTGATGCTTGTATCTTTGACATCTTTACTTCTAGTCTTCACCTGAACTTCAGAGGTGCCTTGGCACAAAGGCAAGCGAGATACCACTCTATCATACCTTGTTATGAGCATTGTAATGTTGCTAATGTTTATGCTTCATGCTACTTATTATTTTTTAGTTGGAATCTCTTCATAGCTTGCAATGCCTATTAAGTAAACTTAGTTGCATACTCCTTATTATGAATTGTCTAAGTACTTGATCACATGCTGAGAATATATACATCATATGAAGCAAATGTGTTCGTGAAAGTTCTTTTATCGCACTCAGTTTTCAACTGAATTGCTTGAGGACAAGCAAGAAGCTAAGCTTGGGGGGAGTTGATACGTCCAAAACGTATCTACTTTCCCGAACACTTTTGCTATTTTTTCTCCTCTAAAATTGTGTGATTTGGATGCAACTAACACAGACTGACGCTGTTTTCAGCAAAATTGCATTGGTGTCTACTTTTTGTGCAGAAAATCAACTATCAGGAAAAATCCCGGAAAATATGCCAAAAATCCTATTTCACCAGAAGACTCCCGGAGCCAGAATACAAGATGGAGGGGGGCTGGGCCCAGGCCACACCACCTGGCCGCGCGGGCAAGCCCAAGTCGCGCCAGGGGGTGGTCTGGCCGCCCCAGACTGCCCCTCGGTCTCCCTCTTCGCCTATAAGTTGCCTTCTGACCTAAAAACTCAGGGGGGGTCGATGTTTTTCTAGATGGAGTTCCGCGCCGCCGTCACCACCAGATTCTAGGAAACAGCACCAGAAACTCCATTCTGGCACCCTGTCGGGACAGGGAATTGGAGGAGATCATCGCCATCATCATCACCATCACTTCTCCATCGACCATCCATGTTTCCCCATCTATGAGTGAGTAATCCCCCACTGTAGGCTATGGGGATGGTAGGGATTGGATGAGATCGTTCATGTAATGGCATCAGATTGTTAGGGCATGGTGCCTAGTATCTTTTATTAGTGCTTTATGACTTTGTTGCGACTTGTTGTGCTTAATGCTTGTCACTAGGGCCCGAGTGCCATGATTTCAGATCTGAACATGTTATTGATTCATTATGATAGTATTGTTTTTGGTCTTATCAACAAGTTGTATACACACGTTGTTGTCCGGAACCAATGGCCCCGAAGTGACAGAAATCGGGATAACCGGAGGGAATGGCTTTGATGTGAGGATCACATGTGTTCACGGAGTGTTAATGCTTTGCTCCGGTGCTCTATTAAAAGGAGCACCTTAATTGCCAGTAGTTCCCTTGAGGCCCCGCTGCAAACGGGCTGGCAGGACAAAAGATGTTGTGCAAGTTCTCATTACAAGCACGTATGACTATATATGGAACACATGCCTAGGAGTATCTAGTACTTGGATGCTTTATCTTATTTATCTGCAATTGCCCTATGTTCTGATTGCTATGTGAATTGTCTTGTCCATGCAACGCCCGTCCATCCATCCCTATGCCTACCGCACTCGAATCCTATTGTTTACTGCTATTGTTACTACTGTATTTACTTTACTACTGCTGCTACTTTGCCATTCCTACTATAAAACTGTTGCTACTGATAAACTGCTGTGAGCAAGATTGTTTCCAGGTGCACCTGAATTGACAACTCAGTTGTTAAGGCTTATAAATATTCTTTGGCTCCCCTTGTGTCGAATCAATAAATTGGGTTTCACTCCCCTCGAAAATACTGCGATACATCCCCTATACTTGTGGGTCATCACCGGCCCATGAGGAGATCCCAATAATAAGAAGGCTCGTTACTGTTTTGTCCAGCACTGTTTTAAATGGGCCCACTAGTGCAGCCATCCACGGCCCATGAACTTTCAGGCCCGGCACTGCTTCAGTCTACAAAAGGCCCACCTTGGTCCAATACTGTGCAGCCCATTCTCCGCCTAGGCCAAGTTTGTCCGTTATTGTTAAGGCCTGCTGTCGGCCTATCACTTTTCTCGCACCCATCGTGGGCCCTTACGACCCTCTACCATTACAGCCCTTTACTATTCTAGACATTCACTGTTCTAGCCTTCTACTATTTAGTCCCATAAACGGGCTGTGAAGTTTCTGGCCTGCTAAAGTTCTGGCCTTGTTACTGTTTCTGCCCTATTACTGTTCTGGCATCCTATAGGTTTCCTGTACCAGGCTTTTACTGTTCTAGCCATTTACTATTATGGCCATTAACTGTTCTGGCCTTTCACTGTTCTGGTCTTTCACTGTTCTGGCTATTTACTATTCTGGCCTTTTACTGTTCTGGCCTTTTACTGTTTTGTTCTTTTGCAGTCAGATTCTACATATAATGGCGTTAGTGTAGGCCCGTCACTGTTGATTGGCGGCCCATCAAGGACTGATACGAACGTTGTAGGCCTACTACTATTTAAGCCTATCTAACTTAGATCCATTGCCAGGACATAAAGATGGATAAACAAAGAACACAAGTTCTCTAAAATGCTAAATAAATTATAGAACTGTGTAAAAAAACTTATAAATGGAAAAATAGTAAATTATTACAGTCCTGAAAAATTCCGTAGCTTGTAAAGCATCATCGGAGTACAACATAGCTGATAAACAATATAATCTTAGTTTCAAAAATGTTCCTTTTAGGGAGCTCGTGTCGCCTCACATGTAACGATGGGATTACCACGAGACTTGTTGAGGATATTATTAAGTAGATTCTCCATCAAATCTTGCCTGTTTTTCAACTCAGAGGAATCCTTCCTTGCTACTTAGACTACTACATCTATTTTTTTTGGCTTCCTGTCCAACTACATCAAGTGCATCTTGGAGCGCAGCACCAAAAATTCTTTCTGCTAGAATGTATGGAGCAGTCGAGATTGTGTACCTACGTGAGAAATACGCACTGTCACTGCTTCTCTGTCCAAAGAGATCTACACTTGAGGTAGTTGTTTTGTGTTCTGCCTTCATATTTATATTTACAACCTAAAACAAAAAGAAATGGCATATAACATCATTACCAAGAAAAACAAAAACCAACGAATTTCAAATCAGTCCTTTTGCTAAAAGGAAGAAAGCAATTAGTAACAGCAGGGCATCATACATCTCTTTCTTCTGGAATAACTGGAACAGTAGACTTCATAGAGGGATGAGATAGTGTGCAACTATTACTTCTGCCCTGTGAAATGAATACTCTACTTGATGAATGCTGAAACTAAGATAAAAGAAGTTACAACATCATACAAAGGAACAAAACTACCATGTTCATTCTCAAAGATTTTCAAAAGATTATTTGGTCTGTTATAGAAATGTAAGCACTCAACACAAGGATCTCATGCAGACGTGAGCCTCTAATAGACTAGCCAAATCATTTTAGAGAAATGATCAAACAATCTATCGAATAGTTAGAATGTTTAATTTTTTTGATTGTCTGCCCAAATACAAAGAGTACTATCATGTGCCTCGTATTAAAATAGCCATACATGTGTAGATACCAGAGTGAGATTTGAAGTGTGTGGTTGCTTATGATCCTTCCGTTTTTGTTATATTGGATTTTGTTGCATGTCTGGCCTTGTTATAATCACCCTAGTGCCTCTGACAAAAATAACAACTCAATTAGAGTCAATGGCATGACACCAGGGGACCTAAACCTTAAAAAAGGGGGGGGCGTCCTTACAGTATCTCTATATAGAGTCTCAGGGTTGCTGATATGGTTACATGTATGTTCGTCGACAATGTCCGCTGCATCAAGTAATTGGACTAGTGGTCTCCATACTTTAGTGTTGGTCCTCTACATAATGGTGCAGCGAATAGTAAACACAAAAAGGTTCTAGTCTCATAGATGTTAGCATGAAGTGATACAAAAGCAATAGATACTTACGAGATTATAGGGGCCATTCATTCTACGATTTCTAGTGTAAACTGCACCTGTTCATTGTGTAACAACAGCAAATGGTTAGGAATAGTGGGGTAAGCAGAAGCAAATGAAACATACAGCTTAGTGGAAGCAGTATAACGAATGTAAACATGTACTACATAGATAGGACAAAAGCATCAAGCAAGGAATAACAGTTAGTGTTATAGCCTACACCAAGCCAGAGAGAAATTATAACTGCATCACACATGGGCACTTACTAAAGTAGATAATGGAA
Organism: Avena sativa; assembly: GCA_916181665.1. Lineage (NCBI taxonomy): Eukaryota > Viridiplantae > Streptophyta > Magnoliopsida > Poales > Poaceae > Avena > Avena sativa. The sequence continues at coordinate 192,913,747 of OV702287.1, forward strand.
ACAAATGTGTTAACCGTTGGCTGGCTCATATTTCACCATGACATACAAAATCGCATTTGAATGCCTTACAGTTAAACCTGACTACAACAAAATTATTTAGGAAGATACGGGTAACAAGTATAGTACTTGTAAGTTACTACAAAAGTATCACCAATACAAAAAAAGAGTTAACTGCTACATATTTATCTTACCAAACTCCAAGGAGATATGGTTACCTCGGTCGCGACGACGTTTAGGAATCCTGTGAATCCTGGGTGGTGACGTCGAGGTTGTCGAGGGTGCTGCGGTTGCGGTGCTTTTGGGCGAAGGTGAAGCAGAACAGGGGTTCCTCCGAGCACTGGATGACAACAGCGAAGAAGCAGATTCCTGGCGGTGTGAATGTGTTCGGCGCCAGGAGAGTGGGTCGGTGAAGCAGATATGGTGCGGTGCATGATGATGATGGTGAATCAGATCTAAGGTGGTGAAGGTAGATCTAGGGTTTTCCGCAGGGCTTGCGCAGCTAGGGGCGAGAATAGTGTGTGGTTGTGGTGGTGGGGGGTTGATACGTTGCAAACGAATCTATAATTTTCGATGTTCCATGCTTGGTTTTATCTACTTTCTTATGTTTTGCCCAAACTCTGGAGTACTTTTTATACACTTTCTTGGACTAACCTATTAACAAGATGCCACAGTGCCAGTTGCCTATTTTCTGCAGTTTTTGGTTCTAGGAAAGTAAGAAAATGAATATTCTCGGAATTGGACGGGACAAAAGCCAAAGTCAGTTTTTCACCGAGGGGGACACGTGATCCAGAATACGAGACGGAGAGGGGCCAGGCTTGGCCCGCGCCAAGGGGTGGTGTAGCCGCCTAGGGCACCCCCTCGGCCTCCCCTTTCGCCTATAAGATGCCTCCGATACAGAAACCCTAAGTACCCGATCAAAACTCCATGAAAGAGTCTATAGCCACCATCATCTCCATCCCTAGATCGGGAGGGATCTGAAGCTCTTCCCGGCACCCTTTCGGAGGGGAGAATTCACCCTGGAGGCCTTCTTCATCACCATGCAAGCCTCCGGTGTGATGCCTGAGTAGTTCATCCTTGGACTACATGTCCAAGTAGTAGCTAGATGGTTGGTTCTTCTCCTTTGTGCCACCATTTTTAGATCTTGTGAGCTCAGTTCATGATCAAGATCATCTATTTGTAATCATACATGTTGTGTTTACGGGGATCAGATGGATATTGAGATGCTATTTCAGATTGATTATTGATTCTATCATGTCTTTGTTATTTGTGATCTTGCATGCTTTCCGTTGTAAGTAGCTATCTTGGCCAAGTAGATGCTAGCAACTCCAAGAGTTAGTATTTATGCTCGATAGTGGGTTCATGCCTCTAGTAATCTGGGGAAGTGACAGAAATCTCTAAGGTACTAGATGTGCTGTTGCTACTAGGGAGAAAACATCAATCCTTTGTTCATAGAACAATCGTATTGTTTACTTTACACGTAATGCATAATGCAATTATCTGTTGCTTGCAACTTAATACTAGAGGGGGTTCGGATGATAACTTGAAGGTGGATTATTAGTCATAGATGTAGGTGGATTATGGTCTATGTATAATGTTGTAATGCCCAATCAAATCTCAAAGTAGTCAAGATGATTAGTATATGCTTGTATGCTTTCTTGATGTTTGTCAATTGCCCGGCTGTAATTTGTTCACCCAACATGTCATCTAGCTTAAGGAGAACCACCACTAGTGAACTATGGCCCCCGGTCCTTTCTTTTATCATGAATCTACAACTGTTTACTGCTTTCTGTTTACTTTCTGCAAGCAATTACTTTCTTCCACACAATATGTTTATTCCTTTGTTTTCAACAAAACCGCTAAAATTGACAACCTCACTGTAAGTTGGGGGCAAAGTTTGGTGGTTCTGTTGTGCAGGATTCCAAGTTGGAAACAACACCTTGGAGGTGTTTCCTTGCTCCTACTGGTTCGATAACCTTGGTTTCATAACTGAGGGAAACTTACTGTTGTGCTCATCATACCTTCCTCTTGGGGTTCCCCAACGAGGAAGGTATCAACCACGAGCCAGTAAGTATTTGTTTGGCGCCGTTGCTAGGGAGTCAAGGACATCTTCACAAGGGGAGTCCCTCATAACCAATCTCTTTACTTTGTTTTATTTGTTTTGCTTAGTTTATTTCTCCTTTGTTTGCTTGTTTCTTTATCAAAAACACAAAAAAATTATTAGTTCCTTTCTTAAGTTGCCATTATGTCTAGCATTGCTCCAGCTACTATGTCACCTGAGTTTCACTTTTGAACAAGGAATTGAAGAGAGTTTCAAAGAAGCTTGGTTTAGAATCTCTGATCTACATGAAAAAACTGAATCTAAAATGAATCAAAGCTTGTTCCTTAGCAGTTTTTACCTTGGAATTGCTTTTTGCTATAGATATGCTTTGGATGCTGTAGTAGGAGGAAATTTCCTCCAATGCAATGAGGATGATGCTTGTAATGCCATAAAGAAGCTGGTCTTTACTTAAAACTTGCCTAGCAAATCTGATTCTTCCTTCATAAACATATTTGCTAGACTGAATACTCTTGAGACCAGCACTGCTAGTTTAAAAGATTGCTATAATACACTTAGAGAGCATCATGACTATGTTCCAATAAATTCTGAACCCTCGAAGTGGCTTCCCATAGTAAAGATTTTTATAAATAATGAAACTTTTCATGCTCGCTGTGATATCATGTCTGAATTCTGTCTTATGCCTAAATATATCTATGAATCTTTGAATCTTTGGGGATTTTCTGAAGGAGGAGAAGAAATATTTCTTGCTAACAATGCCACAATATCACCAATTGGAATAGCTGAAGGAGTGTTTACAAAGATCCTAGGGAAAATGGTTTCTACTGATTATCTTGTTATTGAATGTGTAGGAAAAGGACAAATCACACTTGGAAGATCCCTATTGAAACTCCTTGGAGCAATAATAGATGTGGAAAAGGGCACCATGCACTTTGCTTCTCCACCAAACAATCATATGTTCCCCAAGGTTAAGAATAAAAGTAAGAGATGTAAGGGCAAACAATTTGGTTTTAATGCTTCTTCATTTGAGAACACTTGATTCTTTCTCTTGCTTCTTATGCCTAACTTAAAGGCGTTAAAGAAAAGTACTTATTGGGAGATAACCCAAAAGTTTTAGAAGAGTCTTGGAAGTTATTACCTCAGTAATAACCTCTCCTTATCCTTTTTATTTGCTTTTTGTGCCAAGAGTAACCTCTAATGAGAGAGAAGTAATGATTGGGAAAGTTGCTGTCCAGAAACAGAATTTTGTGCTTCACCGTAAAAATTCGTGTAAAATCTCTGTATGTCGTTTTGAGGCGTGCAGTTTTGTGCTTCTGCCCCAGGTTGTTAATCTAACTTTCGTTAGTTCAACACTTTTCGATTTGAGCAACAGAAGGTCTTCGAAAAAATTGGTTTTTACCTGCTGGTCTATTTTGACAGATTTCTGCCATTATTTGCATTTGCTTCTTGTTGGTTCCTTTTTGAGTACTCTTTGGGGAATTGATATTTTTGAGGGAAGTGCTTCAGTAGATTGTGTTGGAAGTTTTATTGGTGTTGAAACTGAACCTAAAGACTTATTATCTTGAGTGCACTAATGTTGCTAATAAAGATTGTGTGAAGTTTGTATGAAGGAAAAAATTTAGGTGTATGGAGAGAATGATGTAATGAGATGAAGAATGGACTAAAGCTCAAGCTTGGGGATGTCACCCCATGTCACCCCAAGAATTATCCAAGAAGTACAAGCGTCAAAGCTTGGGGATTCCCAAGGCATCCCCTTCTTCATCAATAAAAATCCCAGGTTTCTTCCAAACACTTCATTTTTATTGTTTCATGCACAGTTGTATTGTTCTTGGAGCGTCTTTGTTTTTGTTTTTGTTTTTTGTTTGCTTGGTTTTCTTAGTTTGCTTGAATAAATTTGTTGGACCCCCTCTTTCATACATTAGTTTTCAAATGGTTTGGTTTGGATTAGAAAAAGAGTAGGAAAGTTCATGCTTAAGTGGTAAAGAGAGCCTGTTTTTGACTGTGGCCCATGCTTTGTCATTCCATGCTTGTTATTGTTTTGGTTTTATGCTTAGTTATCTTTGCTGTAGCATGACATGTTATAAACAATTGAGATTGCTTAATGTGCCTTGGAAGAGTCATGCGTTGTTTTAGCATATTAAAGCATAATATTGTGGTATTCTCCTTTGATGCTTTATTTGGTTTGACTTGACGCATGCTTAGGCCATGTTATGACTATCCCAAGTCACCATAGCCTTTATGATATTTTAGTTTTCGACTTGTAGTATCACTTTATGCTTTGATTAATGATGTTTTGTCACTCTGCATGATTATGGCCATTATTGCTCTCTTAGTTGGTCGCTCCTAGTCTTTTGCTAGCCTCCATAACCAAGTATGAGTTCCACTCATGCATCCAACTCCTAAAACCAAGTTATTCCAAAGAGTCCACCATACCTACCTATTAGCATTTGCTATTCCAAGTATATTCATGTTTTTATCTACCTTCCGAATTAAACTTGTTATGAGAAAACTAGTGATTAAAGCTCTCACGAACTTGATTGCACACTTTACTTTCCTTGCCCTTAATAAACTTGAACCATTGTGTCGTCTATGTTGTATATGCTTGCACTTATATGTTGGGGATTAGCAGAACCATGCTGTCATGGGGAACGCTTTCAACATTGCACTTGTACTTTGTACCTAGATGATATCATGCTCTTTTGTCTATGGATGTCATCGGTGTGAAATGAAAGGGGAGCTTGTAAGTCCATGGAGTTATGTATATGGGTTAGAGAAACGCCTGGGCCGCCGGTCTAATCCATGATGTCATGGTGGAAACCTGCAGCGTAACCATAATGAGCTGTCTATGAAGCATTATTCTTATAAAATAAGAGTCAGATATTGAGAAAAAAGAAAAAAAGAGATATGAGAAAATAGGAAAGAGAGAAAAAAGGACCATTTTCCCATGGTAAATAAGAAGATTGCTGATATGCTCGTTGTCTGCTTGCCTTGTCATTTTGATATGGGGATTCTTCCGTATCATCGGTCAAGGGGTATCCCATTGGCGGTTCTCTATGATACACATGTACTTACTATGACAAGAACTTACCGGTAACTAAACTTGAGTAGCATGAGGAGCGACCCTCGTATTCAAGGGACATGATATTTCCAACTTATACTTTGTCAAGCATATACTCCATAGTTTGTTCACTTTAACCTTAATCACTTCAAGATGCTTATGATAGGGGCAATGAGAGCTGAAAGCTAATAAGTACCATAATTTTTGGAAGCTCTTTATGAAACTTGAATCCCTGCTTCCTTCTATGAAGGCTTTTCTTTTACTTTTATGTTGAGTCTCCACCTTCTATCTTTATGCACCTATTTTGAGAGCATAGTGGCCATTCTTAGTTCTATGTGCATTGTCCCAAGACTTGTTGATTGATGCATAACTTTGATATTGCTTGTTCGTAAACTATTTGTATCTAGTCACCCTTATGAACTTTGAAGGTGTCCTATGCATTTATGTTTGCTACTCTATGAGGGACAAGCCGAATGCCACTATGCTATGTTTTCTTTATGTGAAACAAACAAACGTCTTTCAAAGCATTGTTATTCATGAATCTTTTGTTTGTGCCTTTTCATGTTACAACATAGTTGCTATGTCTTATTTTTAGAACTATATCTTTCATGCTATGTTAAAGTACTACGATCCCAGCTATCAATGTTTTACAAATACTTTGATCAAGTTTATGATGGTGCATGTCACCTCAAAAATTATTCTTTCTTTTTATCACTTACCTACTCGAGGACGAGCAGGAGTTAAGCTTGGGGATATTGATATGTTGAAACGTATCTATAATTTTTGATGTTCCATGCTTGGTTTTATCTAATTTCTTATGTTTTCCCCACACTTTGGAGTACTTTCTATACACTTTCTTGGAATAACCTATTAACGAGATGCCACAGTGCCAGTTGCATGTTTTCTGTTGTTTTTGGTTCCAAGAAAGTCAGTTTTTCACCGAGGGGGACACAGAGTCAGAATACGAGACGGAGAGGGGCCAGAGGGCCACCACACCACCTAGCCACGCGGCCAGGCCTGGCCTTTGCCAGGGGGTGGTGTGGCCGCCTAGGGCACCCCCTCAGCCTCCCCTTTCGCCTATAAGATGCCTCCAATACAGAAACCCTAAGTACCCGATCAAAACTCTATGAAAGATTCTATAGCCGCCATCATCTCCATCCCTAGATCGGGAGAGATCTGAAGCTCTTCCCGGCACCCTGCCGGAGGGGAGAATTCACCCTGGAGGCCTTCTTCATCACCATGCAAGCCTCTGGTGTGATGCGTGAGTAGTTCATCCTTGGACTACGGGTCCTTGTAGTAGCTAGATGGTTGGTTCTTCTCCTTTGTGATACCATGTTTAGATCTTGTGAGCTCCGTTCATGATCAACATCATCTATTTGTAATCATACATGTTGTGTTTGCGGGGATCCGATGGATATTGAGATGTTATTTCAGATTGATTATTGGTTATATCAGGTATTTGTTATTTGTGATCTTGCATGCTTTCCGTTGTTAGTAGCTATCTTGGCCAAGTAGATGCTAGCAACTCCAAGAGTTAGTATTTATGCTCGATAGTGGGTTCATGCCTCTAGTAATCTGGGGAAGTGACAGAAATCTCTAAGGTACTAGATGTGATGTTGCTACTAGGGAGAAAACATCAATCTTTTGTTAATATAACAATCATATTGTTTACTTTACACGCAATGCGTAATGAAATTATCTGTTGCTTGCAACTTAATACTGGAGGGGGTTCGGATAATAACCTGAAGGTGGATTATTAGTCATAGATGTAGTTGGATTACGGTCTATGTATAATGTTGTAATGCCCAATCAAATCTCAAAGGAGTCAAGATGATTAGTATATGCTTGTATGCTTTCTCGATGTTTGTCAATTGCCCCGCTGTAAGTTGTTCACCCAACATGTCATCTATCTTAAGGAGAACCACCACTAGTGAACTATGGACCCCGGTCCTTTCTTTTATCATCAATCTACAACAGTTTACTGCTTTCTATTTACTTTCTGCAAGCAATTACTTTCTTCCACACAATACGTTTAATCCTTCGTTTTCAGCAAAACCGGTGAGATTGACAACCTGACTGTAAGTTGGGGGAAAAGATCTGTGGTTGTGTTGTGCATGATTCCAAGTTGGAAACAACACCTTGGAGGTGTTTCCTTGCTCCTACTGGTTCGATAACCTTGGTTTCATAACTGAGAGAAACTTACTGCTGTGCTCATCATACCTTCCTCTTGGGGTTCCCCAACGAGCTCGACATCAACCACGAGCCAGCAGGGGTTGGTGGTAGGGGGCGGGGCTATAGAGGTACTGAACGGGGAAATTACGATTGAAGCCCCAACGAACCGACTTCACTAGGGGTAGAAGGGGGATTCCAAGATGTTTGAAACATTGGATAGCGGGAGATTTTCCCGCTCGACTAAATTCAGATTTATGTATAGTCCAAGTAGTAGTAAATTGGTAAGCCGTACTCCCTGGAATCAAAGGCCGACAGGCACATCAGTGATCATCCATATCCCATACTGCCACAATTTAGAAATTAAGGGCCCATTTGGCCATTTGGAATCTAAATATTGATCATCCATGTCCCAGATTGGCTTAGTTTAGATATTAAGGCCCAGTTTGGCATCAAAGTATTTTTAAATTATTTAGAAAACATTTTGATTTCTGAATAAACTGAACTATTGAATACCTTTTAGTGTTTTGTTCCAACAAATAATACAGGTTTAAACTGAAGTATTCTCCAAAACTATGTTTTTTAAAATAATTGAGAAAGAGGTCAGACCCCTTTTTGAAGAAATTGAGAAGAGAGAAAACTGAAGTATTACTTTGGTAGGCACTAAAATACTATGGCACTGATATATTTCCGTATTATATCTATTCATCAACGATGATGTGTATGAAGATGTTGTCACCAAGACAGGTAGTGAGCCCAAAAATTATGATTAAAGCCCCAACCAACTCGACCGAATTTGAATTTATCCATAGTCCAACTAATAGTAGCAAAATGGTAGGCCGGTGGTATGGGGAATCGAGTGTAATAATAAAGCGCCCTGAGCTTTAAACAAATAAAGCTCCCTTTATCGATAACTTTTCAATCACTATGGTTGGGAGTGTTCATACTTCTATTCTAAACAAAAATTTGGGAACCCACTATTTGGCTAACGTGAATAATCTAGCGCCTGAGTGATGATATCAAACCACCCATAAGGTAAGCATCAACGGTGTTTTCATCAAAAAAATTGTGAAAGTTGCTAGGCCCCACAAGTACTTTGTTCTCACAACTCTTATTGTCCCTTCGCTCTAAAGATCGTAGTTTTTCCCATGAGTGCCCGCAGGTACCGTACCCGCGTTGGTAGGGTATGGGCACACTTTTATACCCATGGGTAATACCCATACCCTAACCCGTTAAGTCATGGCTACGGGCACGGGTAGATAGACTCATACCCTACCCATTTAAACTGATATAGTAGTAAACTTACCTGTAGAGTTACAACCTATAGGGCCGAGCAACCTAGGGAAGAGTATGATACTGTGACTTCTATACTTCAATAATTTTCATGGGTACGGGCATGAGTAAAGTTTTATACCCGTGAGTATGGGTATGGGTAAAATTTTCTACCCATTGACTAAATGGTAGTGGGTATGATATTGCTCTACCCTAGTCATACCCTACACATTTCCATCCTTACTTCACGCTCATTGATTAATGCGGCCACGTTTTCCTTCAGGTTTTTAAAATTTGTTCGGTCATGCACACATAGCATATTCTATGAAGTACAATAGTACAACATACATAGACCGCAATTAATTAGTCGAGCTAATCACTATTGTTCTTATTTAAGAAGAAAAATTATTGGGTTTTAGAGCATGTACAACAACCTTTTTGTATTTAATTGCTAAAATCTGACTCTAGGAAGAGGAGCACGAATGTTTATCAATGGAACACAATTTCCAATTTCCTATCCTTCCTATAAGCATTCATTAGTGTTTGTCCTTCCTAGCAAAAATCATGTCTACATGACAATGACATATGGAGTCAACCACTCGGCCACCCAATAAATAAATCCCCTTTATCGATAAATTTTGAATCACTCTGGCTGGGAGTGTTCAACCTTATGTTTAAAAGAAAAATTTAGGAACCCATTATTCCGCTTACATGAATAATATAGTGCACCTAAGCAACGACATCAAGGCCAGCCATAAGATAAACTCATTAAAAAACAAGAAGAAATGTGGGGTTGCTAGGCCCTACAAGTGTAGCATCCCAACTGTCTAACAATTGCAATGCTGCTTGCCTAGTCTATATATTGTTACTTCCTACTTGTCATTCATTGCATCATCATTATATCATGCTCATATCACCATGCCACCTTGCATTTGAGCATCATATAAAACCCTTTTCATTTGGTTCTTCTCTCATATGCATTTGTATTCTTATTAATTGTATTTGCCTCTTGATACATTGTAGTTGGTTCTTGATATATTGTTTAATGCCCAAGTTGAGTTGGGGGGATATCTCTTTTAACTCCACCACATTTCTTTGTCACTACCTTATCATTCCACCATCCAAACTATATATGAGCATTTGCATTGCTTTTGGTATTATGTCTATCTCATATATAATAAGATGGGTCCGCTTCTAAATCTACATGCTCCCATATATGGTCTCTATTGTTTTCACAATATTAAGTATGTGGAGCCTCATGGCCACCTTTGCATGCCATGTGAGTAGAATTTCCTTTATTAAGCTTCCATATGGTTTCATCTACTATATGCTCATGTGTGATGCTAGGATTGGCTATAAGATGATCTAGTGGGAAATACACACGATAATGGTCATTTAATTACATGTGTGTATATGCTATCTAAATTCTCTTGAATGCAAGCTTGTTGTTTTTGTGGGGCCAGAATTCAAGTATTTTTGAATGCAAGTTTAAATGGATGTCCATGTGAATTCATAATTGTTTTTACGATTATGTTAGTGGCATTATTACATCATGCATGGGACATGCAAGCTTGCACCACTTGTCCTCTATTTTAGTGTTCCTTTGAATTGTGGTTATAACACATGCCCAATTGGACTTTGGGGCATATTTTATAATTTCAATTCCATCTACCACTCCCTTAATCTTGTATCTATTCTTATCATCCACTTCCTTTTATTTCTTGCAAGCATAGGATACTCTCTATTAGTATCTCTCTTTTGCCACATGCCTTCTTCTCTCTCTTCTAAATGCCCCGCACAGACATACTCCCTCCGTTTCAAAATTTAAGATGTTTTAGCTTTGTGAAAGAAGTGTATCTAGAGCCCTTTTAATGTGTAGGTTCATTTAGGTCTGGAGCGAACCTACACACTAAAAAGAGTCTAGATACACTTCTTTCATAAAGCTAAAACATCTTATATTTTAAAACGGAGGGAGTACATGTGATCATGCCCTTTTACATATCCCACATGAGATAGTGCCCCTTTTAAATCTCTACACTAATCCTTGCCTAAATATTCTTCTAAACCCAACCTACACGTGTGCACCCACTCAAACACTCATACCTCTCTCCCTGAACCACCAGCCCAGCTAGCTTAACCTTCTCTCTCCCTAGCGTGAACCGAACCCAGCAGTAGCCGAGCACTCCTGCGCGTGTACCAGCTGCACCAGCCGCATCGTCAACCCCTTTTCTCTTCTTGGCTCGACCGAACCGCTGGAGACCGACGCCACGTCGTTGTCTCTGTTGATCTTCCACGAAGCCGATCACGTGCCGACGCCAGCAATGCCCACGCCAAGTCCATGTCTAACCTTCCCCTCTCTCTCTGTCCACAAAAGCAAGACCCCGCCCTGCCGCCTACACTATCCTCTCCATCCCAGATCCCGATCTAGACTTCACCTTCTTCCTCCCCACGGCAACCTCAAACCCCACCGTGGCCATGTTAACCTTGTCGGCCACCGTGCTCTGCCGTTCATCGTGTGCCACCAGAGCCTAGCCACCGTGTCCTGGAGCGTTGCAAGGTGCTGCTGGAGCCTCTCGGTTCACGGGGCAAGGAGGAGATGCAGCATATCGACCACGCCCCACCCGTGCACCCGAAAGCCCACCGGTCGCCGCTCATGCCAGCGCCTTGGTCACCACCATCGATGCGCCACCGTCTCCCGACCGGCCACCACATCTCCGTCCACACCTCAGTGAGCCCCACCTCGCCCTTCTCTCTGGTCGCCTTGCATCGCATGCCGCGCCGCGCACATATGACGGAAGCAATAGCAGCCGCGCGCACTGCAGGCTGGCTTTTCCTCTCTGTTTGTCGCAGAAGCGCACCCTCTGCAGTCCACCTTAGGCCCGACATTCTGAAAACAATTGTAGCCCTAGAAACCCTCTTCAAAACGATCCGCTGCATGCTTGATTTAATCCACTGTGCCGCTTGTAATCATCCTCGAAAGATCCCCCCAAACTCTCTAAATTTTGGCCTGCAGTTTGACAGTTTGGGGTCTGCGTTTTGGCCTCTGTTCTATGCAAGTTTGCGAACGATACAGTGCATCTCCTGCGCCGTCCTTCAAACTTACATGAACTTGTATGTACTAGATCTCTGTAGCAACAAACCTCGCATCATTTGGTGCTCTACATCACCCGCAACCCTCTCCCAAAGTCCGCTGTTCATCACTGCAAATCTGCTGTTTCGGTTCGTCAGTTAATCGACTGAAACCCCTCTGTTCTTTGCAAGTTCCCGAGCACTACAGTCTTCCTTCATCGAAGCTTATTTGATAAAAGTTGATCTCCTACATCTCCTCTTCACACCAGCAAAAACTTCTCTTAAAACGGTGGCACGTAGCTCTCGAAATCATCCACTGATTAACGCGCAATGTCACTGTCAGTGTACGTATTTGCGAAACAGTGTGTTTCTATCCATGTTATCGAATTTATCCCGGCTATCTTAGTGGTGTTCCGGAGAATCATTTTATTCTAGGTTCTTCTCCTACGTACCATATTTTCTCAGAAACAATTCGTGTTCAAATCGGAGGTCAAACGAGCTCACAATCTTTAGCCAAAGTTCGGCAATTTACACTATGTCTCTGTCTTCGTTTTCAATTAAAACCGGTCCTGTCTTGTTCCCTTCGCCCGCGTGCGGCAGATAGCCAACCCGCGGCCCAGTTCTCCCTTCCGGTGGTCCACTGCCCTTTATTCTTTTCCCTAAACAATTCTTGTAAATATTTCAAATAATGCAAAGCCAAATATAAAAACATATCTATAAATCTGTTTGGAATTTGTAAAAACTTTCAAAAATAAAAGTAAATATATTTCAGAGGTGAATTCAAATCCATTTCCAGGAAATTACCTTAATGCCCCTAGCTATTCAAACTAATGACAATTTTGCCCCTTGTTCTATATAAAATGCAATTATTATATCTTTTAATCACTATTTTCGAATAATACATGTAATATATGTTTTCTAATCATAAAAATGTGAAGAATTCAAATATGCCATCCAAAATAATTTTTGAGCAATTTAAAAATTTCGAAATTATTTATATGCCAATAAATACCTTTATCTTAATAAATTCATAACTTTACTTTTATAATTTCAAATTTAGCAAATAATATGTCTAAATCGATCAGCGCGGAGAGCCTATTCTGTTTATACATTCTATGATATAAATTGAAGCATGCATCATATAAATACTTAAAAACCTGAATGGTTTATGCAAGTAAAACTTGACCAAATAATTAATAAGATGCTTATTTCTTGTTCCTACCTCTCATCTATACCATGTTATGTTATACCATGTAAATTATGCATCATCCCATCATGACATACCTTGCTTGCTTGTTGCATATGATTTATATGATTGTGTAATGTATTTATTTTGGCCTTTCTGTGTTTGGTTTTTATCCGGATAGACACTGAGCAGGGAGAATACCAGGAGCCTCAGGAGTATTACCCAGATCCTTCTTATTCCACAACTGAACTTCCAGGCAAGCAATTCCCCATGCTTGCATACATATAGTACCTATGCTTTTATCTTACTCTTGCATCATTGAGTCGCGATTGCATTAAATTGAATCATAAGTATTGCATGGCCTTTACTTTTAAACCCCTCTGAAGCTTGTTCCTCAATCCTATGAGCCATTACTACAAGAGTTGTTTGAGCCATTCGAGTCGTAGAATTACATGTGTAGGGTTTGTGCCAGTCTTGGATAATTAGGTACCTAAACAACTAAATCTCAGTAGTAATAGGATAACTAATGAAAGAGGCACCGGTGAGCATTATCTGCTATTTGGTTCTTTAAGCTCACTTGTGTCTCGTAGGACCCCGAGTACTTGATTCCTATTTCTTGACTATCCCACTATCTGCATGTGAGACCATGAATCTCCTTTGCCTGAGCTTGATTCACACTTTATTTCTTGGGGCCACAAACTAGTTTGAGGTTTTATTACTATCCTGTACTTATGCCATGCTTTACTGCTTTATTTACGATTGTGTGTGGAGCACCTGTACTATTTAAGAATGTGGAATGTTTACACGGTATCGACAAGCTCAATCACATTTTCGGGTTCCCAGTCGTTTACATCCATTGTCGCAAACTCTGGGTTCGTCTCTGAGCACTACAAGAAATGTGTTGATTAGTAACCTTTTCTTAACGATCCTGAGTTTTTTGGTAATAAATCTATGACCATTTCGAACCAACTGGTCGTAGGCCATTTCAGAGGGTATAAACCCTGAAAAACTATGATAATTTTTGTCAGAAAGGTCATAGCTTGCTTATACCGGTTGGTCATAACATATACATCACTGGTCCATGACCTTAATTTTGCGCGACTATGACCAATTTAAATGGTCGTGGGTGTTATTCATGATAACTTAAGAATGAATGATGGCCACCTCAGCAGGTTGATCTAGGTGTCGCGTCCATGTGTCAAGTTTCGCTGAAGTGTCTGCATATATGTCATACCCATGTGTCAATTTACGCTTACATGTCACCTCCATATGGCGTTGACCTATTGACTACCAATTATACTCCTACCCAATGACATGTGATGCCTGCTTACCATGTTGGTTTTGTGCTATTGACCAGAACCTGTCGGTCAGAACTGAAGTCATGTACTGTGGATAGGACCTATCAGACCGAATTTTAATTAGACAAAAAGAGGCTGAGCCATGGGTCGAACTCGCGACCTCCGGAGCGTCGCGTCCTTCTAAACCAGTATACCACCTGGCCACTTCAATGTTGTTGTACAAAGGGGAGTACCACGTTGTTTTAACCAAGTATCAGCCTTGTTAACCCATACAGGCCTCACCTTGTTGCTTCTTGGGCTGCTTCCTGGGCTCACCATGGGACGACGCCAGCAAGCGAGCGCGCAAGGATTGCTCGGCTGGCCTGTTTTCCTAGCGGGTTCATCGGGCCGGCCACCTCCAGCGTTTTTTCCTTTTTTTGATTCTTTTGTATCTTTTTAATCATAAATTCAAATTGAGTCAAACAAAATTCGAGAGAAATTGTAAAATTTTAGAAAATGTTTTTAGGACATTATGGAACACTTTGACTTTCTAGGAAAACTACAATAAGATATTTTTATAGAAAACCTTAATATGTGTAAATAGAGATTTTGAATCATGGTTTTGACAATAGGAGTTTGAAATTGAATTTTTTCTTCTACGGGACGAGCCTTGCTAAACTTGCATTGGATCTCTGAAGAAACATCATATTGTGAGTCTAAAAATCATTTTTTCAAAAAATCATGAGCATTAGATCATGCACATATAGTTCAAATCGGACCCACTTCCTACCGATTCGGCAAGAATTTCTCTTTTTCGCCAGGGGTGGACAGAAAAGTTTTATATACCTTGGTTGGAACATTTTCCATGTAATATGGTCTAGTATTTTTGAAAAATATGGTGCTAGCATTTTGAATTAGCCCTTTGGTGGTTGCTTCACAAAACACCCTGTTTTTTGCACTCGGAATATGAAAAATGCCTTTTTTGTGCGACAAAAAGGAAAATTTCCTCTTGTAACATTGTTAGCTATCTCAGGATGCACATGTGTACATAATATAGGCATATTATCACAAACTATGTCGTGAATCTGGCCATAACATTGGTCGTTTCACCTGAATGCCATGAAACCCCGCACATGATAGGTCATTTATGAGAAGGTTTCTTTGAGATATTTACAATATACCAAGTTTGGTATTTTTCCTGGCAAATATGTCACATATTATGACACCATGTGAAGGTGTTTTACGCTGGTTGGACCGTTTTTGAATTTTTTTTGCCTATTTCAAACGATGGTCAAAACGGCAGGCATGAAGGTTCATGGATAGGGTATGATCCTCGCTAAACTTGCATTAGATCTCTGAAGAAACATCATATTGTGAGTCTAAAAATCATTTTTTTTAAATCATGAGCATTAGATCATGTACCTGTAGTTTAAATCGGACCCACTTCCTACCGATTCAGCAGGAATTTGTCTTTTTCGCCAGAGGTGGATAGAAAGGTTTCACATACCTTGGTTGGAACATTGTCCATGTAATATGGTCTAGTAGTTTTGGAAAATATGGTGGTAGCATTTTGAATTAGCTCTTTGGTAGTTTTTTGCACTCGGAAAATGAAAAATGCCTTTTTTGTGCGACAAAAAGGAAAACTTCCTCCTGCAACATTGTTAGCCATCTCAAGATGCACATGTTTGCACAATATGGGCACATTATCACAAACTATGCCGCGATTCTAGCCATAACATTGGTCGTTTGACCTGAATGCCATGGAACCTCGCACATGATAGGTCATTTATGAGAAGGTTTCTTTGAGATATTTACAATATACCAAGGTTGGTATTATTCCTTGCAAATATGTCA
Source organism: Avena sativa (assembly GCA_916181665.1). Lineage (NCBI taxonomy): Eukaryota > Viridiplantae > Streptophyta > Magnoliopsida > Poales > Poaceae > Avena > Avena sativa. The sequence continues at coordinate 192,929,688 of OV702287.1, forward strand.
CATAATATGACACCATGCGAAGGTTTTACACTTTTTGGACTGTTTTTGAATTTTTTATGCCTGTTTCAAACTATGGTCAAAATGGCGGGCATGAAGGTTCATAGATAGGATATGAGCCTCGCTAAACTTGTATTGGACCTCTGAAGAAACATCATATTGCGAGTCTAAAAATGATTTAAAAAAATCCTAAGCATTAGATCATGTATCTGTAGTTCAAATCAAACCCACTTCCTGTCGATTAGGCAGGAATCTTTTTCACTAGGAGTGGATAGAAAGGTTTTAGATACCTTGGTTGGAACATTGTCCATGTAATATGGTCTAGTATTTTTGAAAAATATGGTGGTAGAATTTTGAATTATCCCTTTGGTGGTTGCTTCACAAAACGTCCCGGTTTTTGCACTCAGAAAATGAAAAATGCCTTTTTTGTGCGACAAAAAGGAAAACTTCCTCCTGCAACATTGTTAGCCATCTCAGGATGCACATGTTTGCACAATATGAGCACATTATCACAAACTATGCCACGATTCTGGCCATAACATTGGTCGTTTGACCTGAATGCCATGAAACCTCGCACATGATAGGTTATTTATGAGAAGGTTTCTTTGAGATATTTACAATATACCAAGTTTGGTATTTTTCCTTGCAAATATGTCACATAATATGACAGCACGCGAAGGTTTTACCCTGTTTGGACCTTTTGAATTTTTTATGCTTGTTTCAAACTATGGTCAAAATGGCGGGCATGAAGGTTCATAGATAGGTTATGAGCCTCGCTAAACTTGCATTTGATCTCTGAAGAAACATCATATTGTGAGCCTAAAAATGATGTTTTCAAAAAATCATGAGCATTAGATCATGTACATGTAATTCAAATCGGACCCACTTCCTACCGATTCGGCAGGAATTTGTATTTTTTGCTAGGGGTGGACAAAAAGGTTTCAGATACCTTGGTTGGAACATTGTCCATGTAATATGGTCTAGTATTTTTGAAAAATATGGTGGTAGCATTTTGAATTATCCCTTTGGTGGTTGTTTCACAAAACGCCCCGTTTTTTGCACTCGGAAAATGAAAAATGCCTTTTTTGTGCGACAAAAAGGAAAACTTCCTCCTGCAATATTGTTAGCCATCTCAGGATGAACATGTTTGCACAATATGGACACATTATCATAAACTATGCCACGATTCTAGCATAACATTGGTTGTTTGACCTAAATGCCATGAAACCTCGCACAAGATAAGTCATTCATGAGAAGGTTTCTTTGAGATATTTATAATATACTAAGTTTGGTATTTTTCGTTGCAAATATGTCACATAATATGACACCACACGAAGGTTTAACACTGTTTAGATCGTTTTTGAATTTTTTTAGCCTGTTTCAAACTATGGTCAAAACGGCGGGCATGAAGGTTCATAAATAGGGTATGAGCCTCGCTAAATTTGCATTGGATCTCTGAAGAAACATCATATTGTGAGTATAAAAATGATCTTTTCAAAAAATCATGAGCATTAGATCATGTACCTGTAGTTTAAATCGGATCCACTTCCTACCGATTCAGCAGGAATTTGTCTTTTTCGCCGGGGGTGGACAAAAACGTTCCAGATACCTTGGTTGGAACATTGTCTATGTAATATGGTCTAGTATTTTTGAAAAATATGGTGGTATCATTTTGAATTAGCCCTTTTGTGGTTGCTTCACAAAGCGCCCCATTTTTTGCACTCGGAAAATGAAAAATACCTTTTTTGTGAGAAAGATTTTTAGATAAGACATTTGGTCAATAGTCAGTGTAATGTGGTATAGTATTTTAGAAAAATGGGTGGAACAATATGTCACCTTATTTTTCGTGGTTGGTTCACAAAAAAACCCATTTTACCACTTGGAAAATAGAAAATAGATGTAGCCAATCAGAAAAGAGAGCAAGACTACCCTTGGATCACTCCAATGAAATAGATCTCAGCCGTCCACATTGCCTGCATCCAACACCCAAAATTTCCATAGCCCCCTACCCTCTGCCAAAATTCTGAAATGCCCTACAGTTCCTATTTACATCAAAACATAATCAGGGGTATTTGCGTGAAATCCTCCATCACGAGACCCCAACTGCCCCAAACCCTAAATCCCCTCACGAGACCCCAACTACAGCCGCCACTTCTTCCTCACTCCGCTTTGCTCGCAAATGGTGCGGCGATGGACGCCAGATCCTCAGCCCACCTCTCACCGGATCGAGCATGGAGGCGCAGGATGGGCGCGTTGGGAGATCCATAGCCTCCCGCGCCTGCCGGGTGCATGTCTCTATCGTTGTTTCGTCGGTGCAGAGGAGGACGCCGTCGGGCGTGGCGGGAACCTCGACGAGCAACTACGTGGTGCCGTTGGACGCCGTGTCGTTGGGTATCGTGCGCCTGCTCATCGAGATCCTCCACGACCTCAACAAGCGCTTCCCCGACACCATCGTGCGCCGCGCATCACGCCGCGCCTATGCCTCCGACCCCGTCGTACCCTGGTAGGTGGCCTTCTCTGTCCCTCTCCCTCTGCAACGAGCGCATCCTCTCCTCTTCCTTTGTGACCCGCGGCCGGCCTCCCGCGCTGCTTCCTTCTAAGCCACAACCGTCCTCCCGCAGCCCTCCTCCCGTGCTGGTGGTCTGTGGTGAGTGTAGCTGCTCTCGCAAGCAAATAGGATTTCTTGGATAGAAGAGGTCAATAGGGATCTGATTTTGTGTGTTATTCCCCTGGCACGAAACTACTTGGTGCCCTGTTTCCGATTAGTCTAACTAGCAAGCGAATAGGATTTTATTTTCCCGTAGATGTTAAATTATGATCTGTTTTCTTCTTTGTTTGATCTGCATTAGACTTTTGTAGATTTCCATGTGACTAGATGATGTATATGCCTCAAGCGATTGTTACTTTCTTGATCATTGTAGGTTTGGCAAGTGTTGGAATATAACTGTCGCATGTACCTTGTGCTATTTTTAGACATCAAATGGCATGCGCTTGATCCATCAGGCGTGGTGCACTGTCAAGGTTTGCTTGGCTCAATAATCTGAAGCCTTAGCAAATTTGTTGTCCGCTAGTTTTGTCTAATATTTCAAACCTTAAAAACAGAAAATCCTATTTCTTATCATTCAGTTGCTAGCACAGTGTAGCATGCCTTGTCGGTTAACCTTACTATACCACCAGAATGAGCACCCATCCGAAGGCAAGTCCCTACCACTGTTAACCTTACTACTGGTTTTGCTAACAAGCAAGATCTTCCCAATACCATGAATGCTGCTGAAATAACAGATAAGCTTGGTCTCCACTCAGCGTTAGTGACACTATTATTTGACCCTTTGCTGATTTTTATGCCTAGAAATTGCTGATAGGTGTGGTCTTACTTCCATCCTATTACAGGTACATTCAGAGTGCTTGTGCTACAAGTGAGGAGGGTTTGTATGAAGGGATATTTCCAGCAAGGTTTCTTTCTTTACTCTCTAGATTGACGTTCTAAGTTTCTTAGGGTCACTTCTCATCTAGAGAGTAAGGCGACAGAGGCCACAGTCGACCACCTTTCTATTAACCTGTTGTGCTATTTGTGATTGGCCTGCTGTATGTTAGAAACTTCTCTATTATAGCAAGAACTAGGAACACCATAGTATCAGAATATAAGAAAACATAGTTGTAAAGCTACTAGATGATACATATGTGCATCTTGTCAATTTTTGTTCAGGGTCACTGAATGAACTCATACCTGTCACTGAATGCATGTAATATAAGATGCGAGGTGCATCCCAATATAAGATTTATTGTTCTTAGGAACTGAAGTTTTCTATGGTTCTTACTTCAGGGTTTACCTATTTTAGGATTTTTGCTACCTTCTGTTGTGATCCCGACATCATGCTTGTTGCATATTCTAACATGTTTTAGTTCTGAACGCTTAATATCTACAGAATTTGACAGTGTGGTGTGTTTGCATTGTTTCAGGTTCTTCTTGGTATTGCGTATATTGTTAGACTCGGCTTGAATCTTTGGACTGAGGTATCTCACAAGGAGGCGTCCTTCTTGTGGGTCCGAGCCATGAACTAACAATTTGTGATGTCTTATTGCTATCGGTGATCGCCCTCTTCCTTCCCCTTGTTTGGATTTTAGTAGTCCTAGCCTAATGTAGATTATGTTTCTTAATTGTTTATCCGCTGGTTTGGTTGCTCGTTGGCAGAAAAATTTAGGGTTGTCCTTTGCTTGAACGCTTGCTCTCTTCCTTGCAACATAATGATGATGTAAATATTTATCTACCTATCTTAGCTAGCCTTAGTAAGTACTAGTAGTACCTATATTAACCTACCAGCAGTAGCTATAAGATAACTATAAGGGGATGATGTAAATATTGTTTATCCGGAAGCGTAATGGCGTATGTCTGATCCAGTTTAATTTATTAATGGTTATAGAGTGAGAGTGATCTGGTGGTGGGGTGTCACTGTCCGTAGCGATCCTAGGGTGCACGCATGATATAGTTGTCGCTGTTTGTACCGTATATTGTTAAAAATAAGCTATGTGATATCTACAACACCTTCCAGACCATGCTTCACGTAGCACCTTGTGCCCTTGTGTTTGCCTTTTGAAATACACTTTCTCACGATTATCATTATCTATTGGTATGTTGTTTAAGATAAAAAATAACCTTAATATTATTCTTATTGCTGTTGAAATTTATATGGAGTTACTTTATGGTTTTTAGAACATTTGGTTCGATGTTTCTGGACCGTCTGTTTTGGCTATGTTGAATTTCCTGTCTTAATTTTGTTGTCACGTTTGGATGGATGTGTGGGTTAGTTGTAACTTCCATTGTATTTCACTTATATTTTATGTAAATCAGGATCTATTGTTGTTGTAGATGCTACTGCTGTGACAGAATATCAGAAGAAGGCTGGAGTTGTGCACTATTCTTTTAGCTGATAGAGCCACCATGTTTTGGTGCTTGTATATCTGTTTGATATTGTATGTAGGCTGTTGGATCTAAATTGTAATTAAAGTTGTTCTGAATATGTTACTGTGTGGGCATGTAACTTTGTCTTATTCAGGTAGCTTTCTCATAGTAGAAAGTGCTTTATCTATGTACATTATATTATTTGAAATATCTGGCCTGATATGGATGTACATTCCCGTTGAAAATGCTTTTGGCCCTGTATTGGTTATATAGTAACTGGATTGTAAAATGGCATCGGCCCCTGGCAATGTTGGATCGCAACTGTGTGAAATTTGGAAAAGAACAGAACAAAAAAGAAATGGACTATAAATGGCCGAAGCCCAAAAATAAAACTGACTATAAAAGGCCAAAGCCCAAAAACAAAAAACTAACTATAAGGGGCCAAAGCCCAAAAAAAACTGACTATAAACAGTCAAAGGCCCAAAAAATGCACAATAAAAAGACTAAGAAGAAGTCCAGAATTGTTGGGCTTGGCCCATTTGGAAGGCTGAACCGGACCGGGCTAAATCTTATCTACGACCAACCAATTGGTCATAGAAATCTGCCACGTCAGATTGCTTACGTGGACATGTCAGATTGTCCATGACCAAAATTTTGGTCATAAACTCTATGACCATCTATTTTGGTCATAACTGTCCATGACCAATTCAAAAAAAGGTCATTAGTTGTCTATAGTGACCCTCGCTATGTGACCAACTGCTTTTGGTCATAAAAAGGTTATATATGGATTACTATGACCTTTCAGTGACCAATATTTGGGGTCACCAGTTAGCACATACCTTGTAGTGGAGCCAGCCAAATTTGTTGTGGGTAGCTTATTGGGGTGGCCCCCTGAAATGATTTATGAATCCCGTGAATACATTGTCGTGAGGCCTCGTTGCGTTTTATTTATTTCTTTCCGAGGTTGATCGTGTGTGTGTTGCTATTTGTGCACCCCTGCAGGGTAAATCTTTCTAAAAGTCGTGTTCGCGGTTTTGGACGACTTGGAGCACAATTTCTCGATCATAGACAAGCATAACTAAAGTACCGCCTTTAATTTGACTAAGACATGACTAGTAATTAGTACAACACTCATTGAATGGTTAATAAAATTGCCAACAGATGGGTTGTTCTTCCGCCTTCTTGTCGGTAAGCGAGAAGGAGGATGAGCGAGGTTATTTATGTTGCTTATGTAATTGTTGCTATTAATTAACGGGCGTCCTTCCATATCTTGTTGGGTGGATGTGTAGCGAGTCTCTATAGCTCTTTGTAGATATTATCTTTTGCTACAATTGCATCACCCCAGGTTATTCCCTTTAGCTGCATTAAGATTTGCTAAGTACTCCTAGGGTCTCACATGATAAATATTTGGTGTAGGTGGAGAAGTATACTCTCAGAAAGGCTACTGGGTCGAAGAGACCAATGATGGTGGCAATGACCATCAGGTGTAGAGATTCTGGGAATGGAGATCCATGAGATCTATAAGCGGGATGTGCTTATTTTTAGGGCATCTTATGCCGATTTGCTTCTTATCCGTACTCGGATCATGTTTTTCGCCTCCGCTTGATACTCTGTTGCGTGATGTTTGAGGATGTATCCTAAAATATTATATCTATTTAGGATATTTGGATCTTGCCGTATGGCGTTGAATATTTCTGTTTCTATTGTTTCTAGATGGTGTGACTCTGCTGTCTATTGTAAGTCGCAGACATACATACTCATTTGTGTACGTCGTGGTCGTGTCACCTGTCGCTTACGTCGCTCTCTCTTGTCCTGATGTTCTTGAAAGTGGATAAGATGGTAGGCGGTATCGTTCCCTACTCCGCTTCGATGTGCCTATACGTGGGTGGCCTTGGGCCTCCGCGGTAGAATCACTTATCCACTTTTGGTTCGTCCAGGCTTGAACTTAGAGCGTAATGTCCGAGGTATTACAACTGGTATCAGAGCCATTCCACCCTTCAGGGTCTTAGCCAGATGGTCGTTGTCGTCTAGAAAATATTTTGGTAGCTATGTATACTAGGGAAAAACTAAAAGTCAGAGTAGGATTGCTTCCATTTTTCTTCTTACCCACCCACCCACCCTTTTCTGGTAAGGAAGTGTAACGTTTGTCTATCCTCTTCTAAAAATTCAAACTAGGATTCACGTGTTTAGGGTTTCAATAGTACCATAGGATGTGTGTGTAATTCTTTGTCAATCTGTTGCATCTAACCTTTTTGTCGCAATCTTCCTGTGGTTATCAACTATTGGTACATTCCATACCTATAGACTTATGTGTAAACCGGCGCGATCTATCTGACTCTTTATTAACCGACGCAATCTTTTTAAGGGTGTTCTTCCTTCCGTCATGCTTTCACGGAATGTGGAGTTGGTAATCTCTATTTGTTAAGTTATTTTCGCATCTATTGGTATTTTAATGCCGAAAAATGCGGAATTTTTTTCTTTGATACATCTATGTTCCACACTTATTTTCAGTCATATGTGATACATGTTTCACCTTCTTTGTCAGCATGTTCATGCTAACTTGATCTTTGGCTACCGACGCATAATCCTGGAGTTTTTACTTCATCTGCAAATTCTTTTGGGCTAAATACATAACGTGTCAATTCGAAGCTTGTGATTGTAATTTGGTTCTCAACATAGCTATATGACACTTATCAGGAGTGGAATATGGTCAATGCTATCAATATAATCCTCCAAATGATGGCGGTTATCTCTTGTGATTTTGAGTTATACTATGATCATATCTTCATCATATTCAAATATCTTTGGCAATCCGGAGGTTCCTTAAGGCACCATGGTGGATTATCATCTGTTATCATGCTTCACATCTTTGAACTCCATATCTGCAAGGTTCTCCTTGATGCAGGAGAATCTCATCCTTTCATCTCTGATAGCTTTGCTTCATGTATGAGCTATCATCGGTTCTTATCCAAAGTTGTCCTCTTTTCAAATGATGTTTCGATCAACAAGGTGAACAAGTCGGTATCCTTTCTCGTCCGAAGGGTAGATAATCTATTCGTCTAGTGCATCTCTTTTGCTCTTAATGTGATCTTTCGAAGAGCGTTGAGCTTAGAAAGTGTTTCGAGCATTCGTTCGTTCTCCTGCTTCATGGACTTGGTATTCTTGGAATATATCGTTAAATTCTTGGTGGTATATCTTGACGATATTCTTGCCTATTCTATATCAATGAAAGAACATAAAGAACATCTTATTTTCGTTCTCTCAAGCTTCGAGAGCTCCGCATCTATGCAGAGTTCTCAAAGTGTGAATTCCGACGTTTTGAAGTCACCTACCTCGACAACGTCCTTCTGCTAAAGACATCACTACAATTCTAGAACCATCAAGTTAGTTGTTAATTCCATCCTCCACCTTCAATCAACTCCGGAGCTTTTTCATTGGTTTGACAAGTAATTCTTGCTGCTTTGTTGAAGACTTCCTCAAGGTGGCTAAATCTCGCTCAGATATTCCTAAGAAGGAAAAGAAACTCTTTTGGTCTTCGCTCATCAATAAAACTTTGGAAACCCTCTCGCTTTATCTTCTATCCTCAATCCGCCGGATGACATGAAGACTATCTAGATCTTTCGTATTCTTCTATCAAAGTTTGGGGGTGCTATCCTTGATCTATCTATTAAATCTTTTATCATTCTCCGTGATCTTCGTACATATATTTTTCTGATGGCCAGGAACTTCCAACACGACGACAACATCATCGTCTTTATCTATTGTGGATCTGCCGAAGTGCTTGCATCACATCTTTGTTTCTTCTGAAGCTTCATGAATTCTGCTTGTCAAGATCTCTAGTCTAATTTTCTGAGAGTTGGGTTGCACGATTTGCCTATTCATCTATGGAGTAATGCTTTGGGTGCGCGATGGACTGATCCCTATCCGACTACTCTTATCATTTTCTCTTGTACATTGAATTGGTGGATTAGTGCGATTTTACTCATTCCACGGAAGTTAGAAGTGGCCTCTATCTCTTGATACTTTTTACTCCCGTCCTTTTTTTTGGAGTGTTATCTCAAGAATGTAATCAATAATCTCTTGTTGGTGGTTTCGTCTATTTCAAGATGGAGCAAATCTTCAACGATTTGGTGGAAACCAATGCAAAATCTTCCCCTAATAATCTTCATTCTACCGGAGCTCGACATCATCAAGAAGATGGATGGAAGATATATCTAACTTCTTTTCAACAATTCTTTTCTTTTTGTGAAGCCAATTATGGTTGATGCCATGAATCGAAAATTTATTGCATTAACCTCATGGTTAAATAAAGAAGTAAGCATCTCTGCAATAGACTATAGATATTCAACATTCCACTTCTTCTCCAGGATTCACCCATAAACTAGCATCACCTCCTTCTCTAGAAGATATATTCGCGTACCTCAATTGCGTGATCTTTTGGTTCTTACCGGCGCAAGAAGAATCTAATCCAAGAACTCCTAACCCAAATCCTTTTCCGTTGATATCAAGGAACTCTGTTGTTTGAAGGCAACATTGTTTTCCCAACTTATTTTCTTAAAACTAAGGGAAGAAACAATGCTATTTTCATAGTGGTTGATAACTTCTCCAAAGTTGCTCTTTTCTTCCGGTGAAGAAAACAATCATATTCACTTGCATCTTTTGATCTTTAATCCTAATGATGTGTCTTTTCCTTCTCCATGATACATTATCTTTTCAAGATTCTTTCAAGAAGTATTTCTATTATTTTATTGTGTTTCTCAATAGCACCGGAGCCATGTTCATCCTATCTTTCTCGTCTCACAACAATCCTCCAGGTCCTTCAAGTCCTTGTTTCTAAGAAGCAAAATTCAAGACTTGCAAAAAGTCTAGCAATTTTGCAAGGTTTAATGGTCGCACCATTCCGTTTCTCATCATCTTGGGAACGCGGGGATCACCTTCGTTCCGAACACCCGCCTCTCTTTGTGTATTTTTCTTTTTTCCTAGGAATCTCGGGGCGAGATTCTTGTTTAGTGGGGGAGAGTTGTAGCATCCCAATTGTCTAACAATTGCAATGCTACTTGCCTAGTCTATATATTGCTACTTCCTACTTGTCATTCATTCCATCATCATTATATCATGCTTATGTCACCATGCCACCTTGCATTTGAGCATCATATAAATCCCTTTTCATTTGATTCTTCTCTCATATGCATTTGTATTCTTATTAATTGTATTCTCCTCTTGATACATTGTAGTTGGTTCTTGATATATTGTTTAATGCCCAAGTTGAGTTGGGGGCATATCTCTTTTAACTCCACCACCTTTCTTTGTCACTACCTTATCATTCCACCATCCAAACTATATATGAGCATTTGCATTTCTTTTGGTATTATGTCTAGCTCATATATAATAAGATGGGTCCGCTTCTAAATCTACATTCTCCCATATATGGTCTCTATTGTTTTCACAATATTAAGTATGTGGAGCCTCATGGCCACCTTTGCATGCTATGTGAGTAGAATTTCCTTTATTGAGCTTCCATATGGTTTCATCTACTATATGCTCATGTGTGATGCTAGGATTGGCTATAAGATGATCTAGTGGGAAATACACACTATAATGGTCATTTAGTTTCACATGTGTGTATATGCTATCTAAATTCTCTTGAATGCAATCTTGTTGTTTTTGTGGGGCCAGAATTCAAATATTCTTGAATGCATGTCCATGTGAATTCATGATTGTTTTTACGATTATGTTAGTGGCATTATTACATCATGCATGGGACATGCAATCTTGCACCACTTGTCCTCTATTTTGGTGTTCCTTTGAATTATGGTTATAATACATGCCCAATTGGACTTTGGGGCATATCTTATAATTTCAATTCCATCTACCACTCCCCTAATCTTGTATCTATTCTTGTCATCTACTTCCTTTTATTTCTTGCAATCATAGGATACTCTCTATTAGTATCTCTCTTTTGCCACATGCCTTCTTCTCTTTCTCTTCTAAATGCCCCGCACACACATACGTGTGATCATTCCCTTTTACATATCCCACATGAGACAGTGCCCCTTTTTAATCTCTACACTATCCTTGCCTAAATATTCTTCTAAACCTAACCTACACGTGTGCACCCAATCAAACACTCATCCCTCTCTCCCTGAACCACCAACCCAGCTAGTTTAACCTTCTCTCTCCCTGGCGTGAACCGAACCGAGTAGCAGCCGAGCACTCCTGCGCGTGTACCAGCTGCACCAGCCGCATCATCAACCCCTTTTCTCTTCTTGGCTCGACCGAACCGATAGAGATTGACGCCACGTCGCTGTCTCTGTCGATCTTCCACGAAGCCGATCATGTGCCGACGCTAGCAAAGCCCATGCCAAGCCCGTGTCTGACCTTCCCCTCTCTCTGTCCACAAAAGCAAGACCCCGCCCTGCCGCCTACCCTATCATCTCCATCCTAGATCCCGATCTAGACTTCACCTTCTTCCTCGCCACGGCAACCTCAAACCCCACCGTGGCCATGTTAACCTTGTCGGCCACCGTGCTCCGCGGTTCATCGTGTGCCACCGGAGCCTAGCTGCCCTGTCCTGGAGTGTTGCAAGGTGCTGCGGGAGCCTCTCGGTTCACGGGGCGAGGAGGAGATGCAGCATATCGACCACGCCCCACCCGTGCACCCGAAAGTCCACCGGTCGCCGCTCATGCCAGCGCCTTGGTCACCACCGTCGCTGCGCCACCGTCTCCCGGCCGGACACCACATCTCTGTCCACACCTCGGTGAGCCCCACCTCGCCCTTCTCTCTGGTCGCCTTGCATCGCATGTCGCGCCACGCACATCTGACGGAAGCAATAACAGCCGCGTGCACTGCAGGCTGCTTTTCCTCTCTGTTCGTCGCAGAAGCACGCCCTCTGCAGTCCACCTTAGGACCGACATTCTGAAAAACATTGTAGCCCTAGAAACCCTCTTCAAAATGATCCACTGCATGCTTGATTTAATACACCGTGCCGCTTGTAATCATCCTCGAAAGATCCCCCCAAACTCTCTAAATTTTTGCCTGCAGTTTGACAGTTTGGGGTCTGCGTTTTGGCCTCTGTTCTATGTAAGTTTGCGAACGGTCCAAGTCTTCCTTCATCGATTATTATTTAATCAAAATTGATCTCCTACATCTCCTCTTCACACCAGCGAAAACTTGTCTTAAAACGGTGGCCCGAAGCTCTCGAAATCATCCACTGATTAACGCCCAATGTCTCTGTCAGTGTACGTATCTGCGAAACAGTGTGTTTCTATCCATGTTACCGAATTTATCCCGGCTATCTTAGTGGTGTTCCGGAGAATCATTTCATTCTAGGTTCTTCTACTACGTACCATCTTTCCTCAGAAACAATCCGTGTTCAAATTGGAGGTCAAACGAGCTCACAATCTTTAGCCAAAGTTCGGCAATTTACACTATGTCTGTGTCTTCGTTTTCAGTTAAAACCGGCCTGTATTATTCCCTTCGCGCACGTGCGGCACATAGCCAACCCGCGGCCTAGTTCTCCCTTCCAGTGGCCCACTGCGCTTTATTCTTTTCCCTAAACAATTCTTGTAAATATTTCAAATAATGCAAAGCTGAATATAAAATCATATCTATAAATCTGTTTGGAATTTGTAAAAACTTTCAAAAAGAAAATTAAATATATTTCAGAGGTGAATTCAAATCCATTTCCAGGAAAATACCTCAATGCCCCTAGCTATTCAAACTAATGACAATTTTGCCCCTTGTTCTATATAAAATGCAATTACTATATCTTTTAATCACTATTTTCGAATAATACATGTAATATATGTTTTCTAATCAGAAAAATGTGCAGAATTCAAATATACCATCCAAAATAATTTTTGAGCAATTTAAAAATTTTGAAATTATTTAAATGCCAATAAATACCTTTATCTTAATAAATTCATAGCTTTAGTTTCATACTTCCAAATTTGGCAAATAATATGTCTAAATCGATCAGCGCGACGAAAACGTTCTGTTTATGCATTCTATGATATAAATTGAAGCATGCATCATATAAATAATTAAAAACCTGAATGGTTTATGCAAGTAAAACTTGACCAAATAATTAATAAGATGCTTATTTCATGTTCCTACCTCTCACCTATACCATGCTTTCTTATACCATGCAAAGTTTGCATCATCCCATCATGGCATATCTTGCTTGCTTGTTGCATATGATTTATATAATTGTGCAATGTATTTATTTTGGCCCTTGTGTGTTTGGTTTTTATCCGGATAGACACTGAGCAGGGAGAATACCAGGGGCCTTAGGAGTATTACCCGGATCCTTCTTATTCCAGAACTGAACTTTCAGGCAAGCAATTCCCCATGCTTGCATACATATAGTACCTATGCTTCTATCTTACTCTTGCATCATTGAGTCACGATTGCATTAAATTGAATCCTAAGTATTGCATGGCCTTTACTTTTAAACCCCTCTAAAGCTTGTTCCTCAATCCTATGAGCCATTACTACAAGAGTTGTTTGAGCCATGCGAGTCATAGAATTGCATGTGTAGGGTTTGTGCGAGTCTTGGATAATGGGGTACCTAAACAACTAAATCTGAGTAATAATGGGATAACTAATAAAAGAGGCACCGACGAGCATTATCTGCTATTTGGTTCTTTAAGCTCACTTATGTCCCGTAGGACCCCGAGTACTTGATTCCTGTTCCTTCACTATCGCACTATCCGCATGTGGGACCATGAATCCCCTTGGCCTGAGCTTGATTCACACTTTATTTCTTGGGGCAACAAACTAGTTTGGGGTTTTATTACTATCCTGTATTTATGCCATGCTTTACTGCTTTATTTATGATTGTGCGTGGAGCAACGGTACTGTTTAAGAATGCGGAATTTTTACGCGATATCGACAAGCCCAGTCACATTTCCGGGTTCCCAGTCGTTTACAACCATTATCGCAAACCATGGTTCTGTCTCGGAGCTGGCCAACTTCATTGCGGGTAGCTTATTGGGGTGCCCCCCTGAAATGATTTATGAATCTTGTGAATGCATTGTCGTGAGTCCTCGTTGTGTTTTATTTGGTTTTTCTCGAGGTTGATCGTGTGTGTGTTGCTATTTGTGCACCCCTGTAGGGTAAATCTTTCTGAAAGCCGTGTTCACGGTTATCGATGACTTGGAGAACTCTTTCTCGATCATAGACAAGCATAACTAAAGTACCGCCTTTAATTTGACTAAGACATGACTAGTAATTAGTACAACACTCATAGAATGGTTAATAAAATTGCCAACGGATGGGTTGTTCTTCCGTCTTCTCGTCGGTAAGCAAGCAGGAGGACGAGCGAGGTTATTTATATTGATTATATAATTGTTGCTATTAATTAACGGGCATCCGTCCATCTCTGGTTGGGTAGATGTGTAGCGAGTCTCTATAGCTCTTTGTAGAATTTACCTTTTGCTGCAATGCGTCACTTCCAGGTTGTTCCCTTTAGCTACATTAAGACTTGTTGAGTACCCCTAGGGTCTCACACGATAAATATTTGGTGTAGGTGGACGGGTATACTCTCAGAAAGGCTACTGGGTCAAAGAAACTAATGATGGTGGCAATGACCATCAGGTGTAGAGATTCCGGTGATGGAGATCCATGAGATCTATGAGCGAGATGTGCTTATCTTTAGGAAATCTTATGCTGATTTGCTTCTTATCCATACTCGGATCCTATTTCCACTTCCTGTTGATACTCTGTTGCATGATGTTTGAGGATGTATCCTAAAATATTATATCTATTTAGGATATTTGGATATTGCCGTATGGCATTGAATATTTCTGTTTCTATTGTTTCTAGATGGTGTGACTCTGCTGTCTATTGTAAGTCGCAGACATAGATACTCATTTGTGTATGTCGTGGTTGCGTTACCTGTCGCTTACGCCGCTCGCCTTGTCCTGATGTTGTTGAAAGTAGATAAGATGGTAGGCCAGTACCGTGCCCTGCTCCACTTCGACGGGCCTACACGTGGGTGGCCTTGGGCCTCTGTGGTAGAAGCACTTATCCACTTTTGGTTCGTCCAGGCTTGAACTTAGAGCGTAATGTCCGAGGTATTACAACAAGTAATCTGTCCTCACAACTCTTATTGTCCATTCACACTCATTGATACATGTGGCTTTGATTTTCCTTGAGATTATCCCAAAGTTGTTCGGTCATACACATATAGCATCATCACTAATGTTTTCGAATTATCTCTGCTACTATAATGGATTAGTTTTGAATTGGATCTATAGCACCAATCCTGACTGTTGGGCTGTTAGATCCAATGGTTCGGAGCAGTTGGATTCGTGTTGCATGAGTAGTACCTAGAGAAAACTCCACCATGTTCTAGAACCATCATGTCACCCTCCCCCTGCAAAAAACGTTCATAGCATAGTAGGTTGTATTCTCAATATGTGTAGATAGTTATTATTAATATACTTAATGTATGCCTTTTTTATCTAACAAGACTATTGGTTAATAACAACTTAATGTTCGTTAAATCACATTTTATATAGTATATATGAGTGTGGCACGTGCCTTTTACTAGTAGGAAGTAGCGTGTGACTTCTTACAAATCTTACCACTATATAATGTACGAGTAACTTTGAAAATGACAATTGAATCAAGACTAGCAAATCCCAACAATGTTAACTCTTGGATATTTTTTCCATTCTAGCACGTAGAAGATTCTATCGATAGTCCTTAGCATAATGAATGCTATGCAAAAACCACAAAGATTCTAATGACATGTTATACATTTAATTATCTTAGCATACCCTAGTATATAGTGTACGCATAACTTTGAACTTTAACCATTGGATCAAGATTAGAAATCCCAACATTGCCAATCGATGGATTTTCCTTCCACTCTAACTGATATGGGTATACCCTACAGGTACTCGAGTTCGGTATATACGGTCCGAATATAGCGGAATCCCACGGCGTTGCCAAGGCCCAAATGGAGAATTCGAGTGGCCCACAGACTCTCGATTGCTTGCGAGACAAGAAGAAGCTTAAGATAGAAAGTTTAAAGGGAAAACCCTAATCTATAACCGACTCGACCTGCCACCTGAGACCTAGCCTATCTATATAAAGGCTAGGAGGGGGCAGCGAGGAGGACACACGCAACCCTAGTTTCCACAACTCTTTCCAGATTGCATCTGCGCACCCCTGTAATCTTTGGTTCCTTCGTGAATTCCAAGAGCAGACAAGCAGGAGTAGGGACCTCTACGAGGCCTAAACCTGGGTAAAACTTGCGTCCATGTGTGCTTGTTGGCTAGCCCACTGATGCCTCCAGCGCTCCCTCCTTCTCCAAAACCCAAGCCCATAACAATGGGCATTGACGAGTTAAAACCTCATCACTAACATTTAAAAGATTCTATTGATATAGTCTTTATCACAATGAATGCTATGCATAAACCTCAAAACACACTTTCCATCATTATAGAATCTACATATCATTTATCTAGAGCATGTCGGGTATTATGTACCTACTAATAGGTTGATTTCTAAATGATACAACTTACAAGAACCAAAAATACACCAGATACTTTATGGATGTGGCTCAAAATTATAATTATTTTTTAGCTTTACCTATTATTAATTTAGAAAAAATTATATGTTAGTACTATATTATATAATTAACTATGAAATGTTTCCCAAAAAACTAAGAAACATTCAATGACTGGTTATGTATTATATGCAACAATTATAGAAAATGTCTATATTTTGCACAGAAAAGGTCTATGGTTGTTGTTATGTGCAAAAACCTCCCAAACATGTGGTGGTACTTGCAATATCCTTGCTGGTGATGCTCTCAGGGCAAAGGAGTACTAACCATTCGATCTTGTTTCAATGATGGAAGGGAACTCTTGTATAAAAATACGATGGAAGGGAACTGCTAGGCTGCTCCTACGGCACGTGGCAACTCCTAGATGTCCTGAGCAAGCCTTTCTAAGCAGCCATCAACAACAACCATCTCTCCCATCTAGGCATGATGCACACAGCGAAGAACGCTCTCTGTCTCTCCCTATCTCTTTAGGCTGGCCAAGCCACCACACACACAAAAATGCCGCGCAACTACTCCGATCAGTGCACCTCCATTGACGAGTCCAACGCACGACCTAACGGGGATATCAGTCCCTACCATGGTGATAGCAGGGAGTCTGTTGACGGGCCATAATATTCCGACACATCGGAAGGTAATTTTTCTGATGAGGACCCTGCTTACTGTCATCTGATGGAGGGGACGCAGCCAGCAGAGAGCAAAGAGGAGGATGAGGGGAAGTAGGATCCTTGGTCTTTCGTCTATGAAGGAGACATCGTCTTCAAGAAGAGTTCACTCGATCCATCCTCCATCGACAAGAAGAAGAGGGAGCAGGAGGATGAGGGGTCGGAAGATTTATGGCCATTTCTCGACTTTGTTTCCAAGAAGAATGCACTCGATCCCGCCTTCATTGGAAATGAGAAGAGGAAGGAGAAGCATGCGAGAGATGGGGCATGCCATGGGAAGCCTAAGGACGACACCAACACCAAGGTGATAGCAGAAGGATCTAGGTCTAAGAAAACAAAGAAGTCTTAGGATTAATTTTGTTTAATTTCACCTCTACTTCCTTTCTGTAATAATGTTCGGATATTGAATATTATTATCAAGTGTAAATTGGAACAGAGTTTGCAATATAGTACTAGCATAAGTACTCCGTTTGTCATTTCATCTTCCACTGCGACGCAATAAAACCTCTTGTATTAGCGAGGAAGGTGAAATTACTTCCTCCCCTTAATTTTTGCATGCGTTCAAGGAAAGAAGGGTGCCAATACAGAGAAACCCACGTTAATTATTCACATGAATTTAGGTAATTAATAATAAAAAGAAGAAGCCTGGGAACCCGCATGTATTCTTTAATTACTAATATTAATCATTATAAGTGAAATACGGATTAGTAGTATATCAAAGTCCATAGATAAAAAATAACCTCTGTACAGTCCACGTAAAACATCTCCTTGCACGACATTGATTTGAAATTATTTAATGTCCCATTGATTTGAAAACTCAATTGCACCCAACGTGCCACGTGCACTCCCCTATCCCCTGGCCGTCACCCCGACACGTCAAAAAGGCTGCGTCGCCTGCAAAATCAAGCAAGCACGAAACATCGGTCTTTATACGCCAGAAGAATCCAGCAGACACGCAAACATCAGAATCATAGCCCTAGCTAGCCTCGGTCCCTTCTATGCTCACCGGCGAGGCATCTGCGATTACATTAGCATTAAGGTGCACCTCAAGCTTGTGGGTAGCCCACAAGAAATAGAAAATTGATTTTCCATCTCTCCTCTCTCTTCCATTTTCTGAGTTCATGCCGATTTTCACTAGAAACGTCCTCCGTTTGCTCTACAAGTGTCCCATAGTTTTGCTCATGTTTTTTTAATATTGGTAGCTCCACAATATGTCATTTCATCAAAATTTCCAAAAAGGATTCACGAAACACCTTTTTGGGTGCACAAGGTGTTCTTCTATGTGTTGTAGGGTCAGGCCCTGATTGGTCGAGACCTACCTCACACAGATCATGACCACCCACTTTAGGATCCTCTACGATCCAACGAGCTTGATATCTCCATAGTATCTCCCTTTTCGCTCGAATTTGGCACTAGAGCACTAGTTTGACACCGAAGCCATAAAAAAAGTTCTTCGAAAAACTCTAGGATTTTTTCGGTGATGTTTTTATAATTTGACATTTGTGAGACTTTTTTGGAATCGTTCCCTTTGTAATTTGAAATTTGTGAGGCTTTTTATGATGTTTTTTATAATTTTAAATCCGTGATTCATTTTGTGATCCTTTTTATAAGCTAAGATCTATGATATGTTTACAAATATAGGATTCCTTTTATAATTTGAATTTTGTAAGGATTTTTTGATCCTTTTTATAAGTTGAAATTTGTGAGGATGTTTATAAATATATGACCCTTTTATATTTTGAAAATTGTGAGGCTCTTTGTGTTGCTTTTTATAATTTGAAATTTGTGAGGCTGTTTATGAATTCGTGTTGCTTTCTAGAATTGTTTTCAAAACACAGTAAAATTTCGAGGCATGCATATTCTTAGCAAGAAGTTAAATCTTTCCAAACTCTCACTCGTTTTATACATTGACTTCCTGGTAGGTCCACTGAACAGATTTTCGCAAGGTGTGAAGTTAATTTTGAAACATAGCCAAACTTTCGAATCATGGTGAGCCATAGCCTCTTTGATTGTTTTCAAAACACAGTTAATTTTTTTTGAGGTAGAACGGTAGGGAAAAACCCCCACTGCAATTGTTTCTTTATATATATGCTATAATATTTAAAGTGATATAGAGAGAGATCTAAAAAACATAATCCACCTCTAGGATGGAAAAACAAACTTAAGGAATTATCCCTGGTCTAATTGCTGATATAGCCATGCTTGAAATCTCTCTTGGTGCTTTCTTTTAATTCTGTACTGCACCCATCTCATTTCTTGGTAGAAAATTGTCTTCCATCCTTCCAGGGTTGGCCTTTTATCATTAAAAATATTGTTATTCTTGCAAATCCAGATTCCCCATGCGGCCAGGATGATTATCTCCATTGCAAATGGTAAGTTCAACTTGGTTCTAATGTCTGCAAATGCATCAAAGCCCGAGAGATCTACTGCTCTGTTTGGACATATGTAGTTCCAGCACAGTGTTGAAAAAGAGCAATCCCAAAACAAGTGTACTAAGGTTTCCTCCAAAGAGCAGTTAAGTGTTGCACAATTATAGGTGGGCAAAGAAAATTGTTTCCTTCCTAGCAAGTTCCTTGTGTTTAGCCTGTCCAGAAGCAATAGCCAGGAGAAGAATTTGTGTTTGGGTTGACATGAGGATGCCCAAATCCATGAGAAATGTGGTGGGGTAGGAGTATATCCAACCATAGCAGAATAAGCCTTTTTGACAGATAAATTGTCAGATCCCCAAATATAACTCCATCTGTCAGGTTGTTCTTCTTGGATAGGTGGCAAAATCTCTTGACAGGTATCTTCCAAAAGTACAAATTTAGACTATGCTTGTTGAGATAGAGGCAGTTGAAAATGGTCTTCTAAGAATTCTGTCTAGACAAACTCTTGGACACTGATGTTTCAAGATTTTGCAAAAGAAAACAGGTGTGGGAATTTGTTTTGTAAACATTCATCTTGCCATAGGTCAGTTCAAAAATATATAGTTTTCCCAGACCTCAAATTGCATCTAGCCATGGCTTTAAATGTGTCAATTAATTTAATGTGAGTTTTCCACCAAAATTATCCTTCCATGCTTCTTCCAGGTAACTTTCCATTCTGGTAATATGTACCCCAAATGAGATGAACCCGAGGAATATCATGGTGATTGAAAAATTTGTCCAAGTTTTTTAAGAGGAGAATAGTGTTTTGTATGTTGAGGTCAAGAACTCCTAGACCCCCTTGCTCCTTTGGCCTGCAAATATTTTTCCATGCCTCAAGAGCCTGTCCTTTTGCCTAAACATCCTCAATATTCTTTCTCAAGATGCAATGTCTCATATATTTGATGATCTATTGCTTAATGGCAATAGGCACATCCAAGCAACTCATAAGGAATAAAGGAAGAGAGGATAGGACAGATTTAACCAGCTAAAGTTTTCCACCATAATTTAAAAAATCAGCAACGCCACATAATCTTATTTTAACTCTCTGAACAATAGGTAGAAAATGTTCCATAGATGGCTTAGTAAAACTGAGTGGCATTCCAAGATATGTGAAGGGAGGCTCCCAGTTTGGCAGCGAATTGTTTGAGTAAAATGGGTGAGTCTTTCATGGCTTAAGTTTATTGGCATCATGCTTGATTTCATATAGTTCACTTTAAAACCAGTAGAAAGAGCAAAAGTGTGGATAAGAGCTTTTAAACATAGCATCTGTCCAGCATCATCTTTCAGAACCACTAATGTATCCTCAGCATGTTGAATCACAAGGAAATCTGTGTAGGAGGGACATTCCAAAGGTGGAGTCAGAATCTCCAGGTGCATTGCCTTATTCATAATCAATTGTAAAAGGTTAGCAGCTAGTATAAACAAGAGAGGGGATAAAGGGTCCCCCTGTCTAACCCCTCTTCTATAGTAGAATTGTTTCCCAGGGACTCCATTCAGAAGAACTTCAGCAGTACCAGACTCAAAGATCATCTCAATCCATTTCATCCATTTCTCTCCAAAACCTCTTGCACTTAGAATCTTTAATATGGTGGAATGCTCAATTGTATCAAATGCCTTTTCAAAATCCAGTTTTAAAATGACAATTTCTTCTTTGGATTTATGGCATTGAAGAAGGTATTCAAAAGCCCACCCCAGACAATCCTGAATAGATCTTCTTTTGAGAAAACCATATTGATTCTTGTGAACCAGCTTTAAAATAATTTCTTGCAGTCTGTTGGCCAGGAGCTTGGTAATAATCTTGAGGACACAGTTGAGGAGAGAAATGGGTCTGAAATCTACAAGGGTTGTAGGATTTTCAACTTTTGGAATGAGGGTTATAAAGGAGGAATTAATACTCTCAAGAGAGATGTGCCCATCATAGAAGTCAGAGATAAGTTTCTTAATATCACTTCCAATTATGGGCCAACAACTTTTGATGAATTCATTGTTAAAACCATTTGGTCCAGGTGATTTATCATTGGGAAGTTCTCTGATCACATCCTCAATTTCCTTGTCCAATGTAACTACCTCGGTGAATTACGCTCTTAGTTACAAGCCTGGATGAGCGGAAATGGTTAAAATAGTACGGTGGGGCCAAATGCCACTCACAGGTAGACCTTTCGGCCGTCCTAACCATTTCCAAACATCGGGACAAGAACGAGCGGCGTAATCGGCAGGCGAAGGGATCAACTACATACACAAATGAGTATGTATGCAAGCCACCATACAACAGTCCTCAGGGCCATTCCATCTAAAAGGAATAGAAATATTGCAACGCCATACGGCAAGATCCAAATATCCTAGATAGATATAATAGTTTAGGATAGCTCCTCATACATCAAACATCAGAGTATCAGGCGGAAGCGGAAAACAAGGTCCGAGTACAGATAAGAAGCAAATCGGCATAAGATGCCCCATAAATAAACACATCCCGCCCACAGATCTCACGGATCCCCGTTCCCGGAATCTCTACACCGAGTGATCGTTGCCCACATCGTCCGTCTCCTCCACCCAGTATCCATCTTGTGAGTTTACCTGTTCATCTGAATCAAACAATTTATCGTGTGAGACCCTAGGGGTACTCAGCAAGTCTTTATGCCTCTAAAGGGGACACAACCTGGGGTGACGCAATTGCAGCAAAAGATAATACCTAACAATTCTAGGGATACTCGCTAACCATCCGCCTAACCATAGATAGACGGATGTCCGTGAATTAATAACAACAGTTTTAACAGTAATATTAACAGATCCATCCTCCTCCTCGCTTACCAACGAGGAAGCGGACGAACAACCCCCCATCCGTTGGCAGTTTTATTATCCATTCCATGAGTGTTGCACTATTTACTAGTCAGGTACTTAGTCAAATTAAAAGCGGTACTTTAGTTATACTTGTCTATGATCGAGAAACTGTGCTCCAAGTCGTCCATAACCGCGGACACGGCTTTCAGAAAGTTTTACCCTGCAGGGGTGCACAAATAGCAACACACACTCGATCAACCTCGGAAAAACCAACTCAAAACCCAACGAGGCATTCACGACAAAGCGATCACAGGATTCAGAAATATTTCAGGGGGCCACCCCATTAAGCTACCCGCAATGAAGTTGGCCGGCTCCGAGACGGACTCAAGGTTTGTGTGGACGACTGTAAACGACTGGGAACCCGAAAGTGTGACTGGGCTTGTCGATACAGCGAAAACGTGTCACGATCCTAAACAGTACAGGTGCTCCTCGCACAATCGTAAATAAAGCAGTAAAGCATGGCATAAGTACAGGATAGTAATAAAACCCCAAACTAGTTTGTGGCCCCAAGAAATAAGAATGAATCAAGCTCTGGCTCAGGGGGGTTCATAAGCCTCCCGGATGTGGATAGCGCGAATATTCAAGGAACATGAATCAAGTACTCGGGGTCCTACGGGACACAAGTGAGCATGAAAAACCAAATAGCAGATATTGCTCACCAGTGCCACTTTCATTAGTTATCCCATTACTACTCAGGTTAAGTTGTTTAGGTACCTCGTTATCCATCAGACACTCACATACCCTACACATGCTGTTCTACGACCCGCATGGCTCAAACAACTCCTGTAGTAATGGCTCATGGGATGGAGGAACAAGCTTCGGTGGGGTTTAAAAGTAAAGGCTATGCAATACTTGGGATTCAGTTTAATGCAATCGCGACTCAATGATGCAATAATAAGATAGAGGCAATAGTTACTATATGTATGCAAGCATGTGGTAGTGCTTGCCTGGCAGCTCAGTTGAAGCGAGAGAAGGATCTGGGTAGTGCTCCTGGGTTTCTTGATATATCCCCTGCTCAGCGTCTATTCGAAGAAGAACCAAACAAACAAGGGCCAACATAAATAAAGTGCACAAGCATATGAATAAAATACGACAAGCAAACAATCATGCCATGATGAATGATGCACAATTTGCATGGCAATAAAGTAGCATGGCATGGGTGAGGTGTGGAATACAAGAATAAGGCATTCTATTGAGTTTTAGTCACATTTTATACTCGAATAAGTTGCTGTATACTTTATATTTATATGATGCATGCTGCAATTCAGAACATGGAATGCATAAACAGAAAGGTCTCGTCGAGCTGATCATTTTAGACATATCATTTGTCAAATTTGGGGTTATAGAACAAAAGTTATTAATTAATTAAGAAAAAGGGCATTTTATTGTAATTCTAATCAACTCGAATTTTAAAGTGTTCAAAATATCTTTTGAAGGGCATATTTGAATTCCTCACATTTTTCTGATTTCAAAACATATATTACATGTTTAATTTGGAATTATATTTTAAAAGTTATTTGAAAACAGATTTGAATTTGAATTTAAAACAAATTTGAAAAGTTTGAATTAAAACAGAAAAACAGAAATCCTTTTCGTACTCAGACAAACCTAGCCATAGACACCGACAAGTGGGTCCAGCGCTGACTCAGCAGCAACCGGCGTGGCGGGGACTGAACTGGACCTTTCTTACCGCGCGTTTGTCTAGCCACCGAGACCAACAGGTGGGACCGGCCGATCCGCGGGGCCACTCACGCGCACGGCCAACCGGTGGGCGACACGTGGGCGATCCAGGGGAGCGCGGGTTGAGAAGCCACAAAGCGCGGGGGTTTACTTGCAAGAATGTACCGGGGCTGACAGGTGGGGCTCCGGGGACGGCGGGTTCAGGCGGGAAAAACGGCAGGGTTATTTCTGAAAAAGCGTCGCCGCCGCCGGACTGTCTGCTGCGCGCCGATCTGCAGAGAGCAGGGGATCGGTCGGAGTTTGGATGACGATGGCGACCAAACAGCGGCGAATCTCGCCAAGCCGCAAAAAGGAAAGATGGAGAGGGTGGTGCGGGCTACACTTCTCGTTTAGCAAGCTCGCACGGAGGCGGCCTACAGCGCGCGGGGCACGACGAAGAACAGAGGTGGGACGGAAGCTGCTGCAGCTGCTGCTGTCTGCCAGAGTGCGATGCACGGCGGTGCACGGAGGCTGCTCGACGGAGCGCGACGGCGTTGCGGCGGGCTAGAAGGAAAAGGAAGATGTCCGAGAGGTAGAGGTGCTCACCAGCGACCATCCGGTGCAGACTAGCGTGCTCGAGGCGGACCAGATCAACGGCGTGGCTCGTGGCCGGCTTCGTCGGCTCCCTCGCGGCATGGTGGCGTCGATGATGCTCCGGCGAGGTTCAGGCATGGCTGCAGGTCCAGGGCGACAGTGAGGTAGCGGGGAAAGGTACTGGTACTCATGGATCGGCTTGACATCCACCGGAACGGCAAAGGACAAAGGGGGTCGTGGCTAGGGTTTAGGAGGAGGAGATGGCCATGGCGTCTTGGGAGGAAGAAGGAGAAGGGGTGAGGGACTTGGGCGCCTCCTAGATGGGATCTGGGTGGGGTGAGGCGGTAGAGAGGAAAAAGGGAAGCACATGGGGGTGGTGGTAGCTTTGCAAAAAGTGGAAAAGAGAGGAGGAAGGATGCATCGGGTAGTCTCTCCTCTTCTCTTCTCTTTGTCTTGAAGCCAAAGAAAGGAGTGGGAAGGGCAGATGAGGGGTGAGACGTGGTGGAGCCTGCCTGGTAGGGAGAGAGGGGGAAGCCAAGAGAGAGGGAGAGGGGAAGGGGTAGCTCGGCAAAGTTAGATGGTGGCCTCGGGGTTAGGGTTAGGTGGTCCTCATGGTATAGAGAAAAAGAGAGAGAGAGGGAGATGGCTTAGGGTTTGGTTTGATGGGGTTTAGAGGGGTAGATGGGGTAGCCTAGGGCTGGGGTTGATGCTTCGGCATGGAGGGGGTAGAGAGAGAGAGATGGAAGATTTTGGTTAGCTAGGTAGATTAGAGTGAGGATGATGGTTTGGTTTAGCCCAAAACAAAGAGGTAGGTTTAAAATAGGGTTTAAGAGATTCAAAAACACGAGGACAACTAGATTGAATTTAAAAGCAAAGCTCAAACCAAAATAAAACAAAACAAAGAATAGAAGGCCAAGGGTTATGATTGCATGGAGTATGCAATAAGTGACTTGCATGCATGTGAGCATATTTTGTGGAACAAAATATGGGGCACATACATGTGAGGAGAAGATTTGCAAAGATAAAAGATGCAATTAAACCAAGATTTTGAGAATGGACATGTTTACATGGCATGCTAGAGATGATTTGGATCACAACCATATAGCCATGTGTAGAAGAAGAGGGGGACCCATAATATACATGTGGAAAGAATTAAAATGTCATCCAACAATATGACCACATACCTATACATGGTTGGAAATAGAAGATGAAATCAAAGAGGAGGTGATATGGCAAGTTAGTAGATGGAAGGAATTTAAAAGAGATGCCCTCAACTCAAATTGGGCATTAAACAATATATCAAGAGCCAACTACAATGTATCAAGAGGCAAATACAATTAATAAATGCATATGAGATAGAACCAAATGAAAAGGGTTTTACATGATGCTCAAATGCAAGGTGGCATGATGACATGAGCATGATATAATTATGATGCAACAATTATATATAGGAAGTAGCATATATATAGACTAGGCTAGTAGCATTGCAATTGTTAGACAATTGGGATGCTACAACTCTCCCCCACTAAACAAGAATGTCGCCCCGAGATTCCTAGGAAAAGGAAAACAACACAAGGAGAGGCGGGTGTTCGAACGAAGGTGACCCTCACGTTCCCAAGTTGATGAACAACGGAATAACTTGCTAGACTTGCTGCGAGTCTTGCATTTTGCTTGAGAAACAACAGGTTAGAAGAGTTGAAGGATTGCCGTGAGACAAGAAGGATAGGATGGACATAGCTCCGGTTTTCTCAAGAAACATGATAAAAGAATACAACCACTTGTGAAAGAAAAGGAAAAGATGATGTATCATGGATAAAGGAAGACACACCGTTAAGATTAAAGATTTATCGATACTAGAGAGGATGAACCTTTGTTTCGCCGGAAGACTAGGTTGGAGAGGTTTGAACCACTATGACAATAGTATCGTATCTTCTCTCGGATTTGAGAAATGAAGTACGGAAACAATGTTGCCTTCAAACAATAGAGTCCCTTGATATCAACAGAAAGATTTAGTTAGACATCGTCCGATTAGATTCTTCTTGCACTGGTAAGAACCAAGGATCACGCAATTGAGGTGCGCGGATATAACTTCTAGAGACGGATGTGAAGCCAGATCATGGTGGACTCCCGAGAAGCAAAGAATATGGAAGATCTGGAGTTGATTGTAGA
This sequence comes from Avena sativa, assembly GCA_916181665.1. NCBI lineage: Eukaryota > Viridiplantae > Streptophyta > Magnoliopsida > Poales > Poaceae > Avena > Avena sativa. The sequence continues at coordinate 192,956,493 of OV702287.1, forward strand.
GATACTTATTGCTTTCTTTAGCCTTGAGGCTAACGCAATAGATTTGTGGCTGATGGCATCAACCATAATTGGCTTTACCACAGAAAAAAGAATTGATGAAACAAAGAGAGATAGTTTCCTTTCATCTTGTTTGGGGATGTCGAGCATCGGTAGAAAGACGAGGAACGAAAGGAGTTTGCGTTTGTTTCCACCAGATAATTGAAGATTTTTCTCCATCTAGAATAGATAGACCACCAACAAGGGATTATTGATTACTTTCTTCGAGAGAGCACTCCGGAAAAACAAGGACGGAAGTAAAAGTATCAAGGGATAAAGGCCACTTCTAACTTCCGTGGAATGAGTGAAATCACATTAATTCACCAATTCAATGTACAAGAGCGAATGATAAGAGTAGTGGTATGGTAGCTACTCCATCCCGCACTCAAAGCATTACTCCGCACATGAATAAGAAAACCATGCAACCCAACTACCGAAACAGACTGAAGGTATTGACAATAACTCGTGGAACTTCGTTAGAAAACAAGGATAGATGCAAACGATTCGCCGGATTCATAGATAGATAAAGATGATGATGTTGTCGTCATGTCTGAAGTACCAAGCCACCAGAAAGATATGAAGGAAGATTACGGATAAGAACTGCAAGATTCAACAGCTACAGAAAAGATAGCACCAACTTGAACGAAAGGAAAATACAAGATCTGGAAGGTCTTCCTGGCCTCCGGTGGATTGAGCATAGACGACAGAGCGAGAGGGTTTCAAGAGATTACTTGACGAGACTGAGGTGAAAAGAACTCCATGTTGTTCTTGAAAAGATTGAGAGAGGTTTAGCGGTCTTGAGGAAAATCTTTAGCGAAACGACGATGATAACTTGCCAACAAGGAAAACTCCGGGTTTGATTGAAGATGGAAGATGGAATTAACAATGGACTTGCTGATTCCAGAATTGAAGCGATCTATTTAGCAGAAGGACGTGGCCGAGATAGGTGACTTCAAAAAGTCAGAATTCTCACTTTGAGACTTTGCACACAAGCGGTGTTCTTGAAGCTTGAGAGAAAGAGACACAGATGATCTTCCATGTTCTTCCATTGATATCGAATAGGCAAGCATATTATCAACATATACCCCCATGGATTAACAGGATATTCCCAGAATACCAAGTTCAAAAGGCGAGAGAAACAAACAAATGCTCGAAACACTTTCTGAGCTCAACGCTCTTAGAAAGATCAATATTAAGAGCACGGGTTCGTGTTGAAGAAGATGCACTGGAAGAATAGATTATCTGGTCCTTCGGAAGAAAAAGAGATGTCACCTGGTTCACATTGCCGATCGGATCACCGGTTACAAAGATAAAGAGATCTTGGATAAAGAAACGATGATAGCTCATACCTCAAGCAAAGCTACCAGAGACGAAAAGATGCAATTCCCTCGTTTCAAAGAGAATTTTGCAGATATGGAGTTCAAAAAGATGTGCAGCATGATGGATAGATGGTAGACCGCCGTAGTGCTTTGGGAGACTCCGGATTGCCAAAGATGCTTGAATATGCATAGATATGATCACGGTGTACTCAAAATCACAGGAGATAACCGTCACCATTTGGAGGATAGTGTTGATAGCATTTTCCATATTCCACTCATGATAAGTGTCATATAGCTATGCTGAGAACCAAATTACAATCACCAGCATCGGATCGACACATGTTATGTAATTAGCCCAAGAGAATTGGAGATGAAATAAAACTCCAGGATTAAGCGCCGGTGACAAAAGAATGAGTTAGCATGGACATGCTGATAAAAGGGAGATAGGTAATGTTTCACACACGACTGAAAAGGAGTGTGGAAGCACAGATGTATCAAAGAAAATTTTCCCGCACTTTTTTTTGGCATTAAAATACCAATAGATGCGCAAAATCACTTATCAGGTAGCGATTAGCAACTCCACATTCTGTGAAAGCATGCTGGAAGGAAGAACACCCTTAAGAAGATGGCACCGGTTAACAAGGAGTCAGATAGATCACGCCGGTTTGCAAGAGCCTGTCGGTATGGAATGTACCAACAGTTGATAACCAAAAGGCAGATAAAGATAACATGTTGGATGCAACAGATAGACAAGGAATTACACACACACACACACTTTCTATGGTACTACGGAAACCCAGAACACGTGAATCCTAGTTTGAATTTTAAGAAGAGGATTGAAAACGTTACACTTCCTTACCAGAAAAGGGTGGGTGGTTGGGTAAGAAGAAAAGTGGAAGCAGTCCTACTCTCGCGTTTTGTTTTCCCTAGTATACATAGCTACCAAAAATATTTGCTAGACTGACAACGACCATTTGGCTGAGACCCTGAAGGGCGGGATGGCTCTAATACCAATTGTAACTACCTCGGTGAATTACGCTCTTAGTTACAAGCCTGGATGAGCAGAAATGGTTAAAATAGTACGGTGGGGCCAAATGCCACTCACAGGTAGACCTTTCGGCCGTCCTAACCATTTCCAAACATCGGGACAAGAACGAGCGGCGTAATCGGCAGGCGAAGGGATCAACTACATACACAAATGAGTATGCATGCAAGCCACCATACAACAGTCCTCAGGGCCATTCCATCTAAAAGGAATAGAAATATTGCAACGCCATACGGCAAGATCCAAATATCCTAGATAGATATAATAGTTTAGGATAGCTCCTCATACATCAAACATCAGAGATCAGGCGGAAGCGGAAAACAAGATCCGAGTACGGATAAGAAGCAAATCGGCATAAGATGCCCCATAAATAAACACATCCCGCCCACAGATCTCACGGATCCCCGTTCCCGGAATCTCTACACCGAGTGATCGTTGCCCACATCGTCCGTCTCCTCCACCCAGTATCCATCTTGCGAGTTTACCTGTTCATCTGAATCAAACAATTTATCGTGTGAGACCCTAGGGGTACTCAGCAAGTCTTTATGCCTCTAAAGGGGACACAACCTGGGGTGACGCAATTGCAGCAAAAGATAATACCTAACAATTCTAGGGATACTCGCTAACCATCCGCCTAACCATAGATAGACGGATGTCCGTGAATTAACAACAACAGTTTTAACAGTAATATTAACAGATCCATCCTCCTCCTCGCTTACCAACGAGGAAGCGGACGAACAACCCCCCATCCGTTGGCAGTTTTATTATCCATTCCATGAGTGTTGCACTATTTACTAGTCAGGTACTTAGTCAAATTAAAAGCGGTACTTTAGTTATACTTGTCTATGATCGAGAAACTGTGTTCCAAGTCGTCCATAACCACGGACACGGCTTTCAGAAAGTTTTACCCTGCAGGGGTGCACAAATAGCAACACACACTCGATCAACCTCGGAAAAACCAACTCAAAACCCAACGAGGCATTCACGACAAAGCGATCACAGGATTCAGAAATATTTCAGGGGGCCACCCCATTAAGCTACCCGCAACGAAGTTGGCCGGCTCCGAGACGGACTCAAGGTTTGTGTGGACGGCTGTAAACGACTAGGAACCCGAAAGTGTGACTGGGCTTGTCGATACAGCGAAAACGTGTCACGATCCTAAACAGTACAGGTGCTCCTCGCACAATCGTAAATAAAGCAGTAAAGCATGGCATAAGTACAGGATAGTAATAAAACCCCAAACTAGTTTGTGGCCCCAAGAAATAAGAATGAATCAAGCTCTGGCTCAGGGGGGTTCATAAGCCTCCCGGATGTGGATAGCGTGAATATTCAAGGAACATGAATCAAGTACTCGGGGTCCTACGGGACACAAGTGAGCATGAAAAACCAAATAGCAGATATTGCTCACCGGTGCCACTTTCATTAGTTATCCCATTACTACTCAGGTTAAGTTGTTTAGGTACCTCGTTATCCATCAGACACTCACATACCCTACACATGCTGTTCTACGACCCGCATGGCTCAAACAACTCCTGTAGTAATGGCTCATGGGATGGAGGAACAAGCTTCGGTGGGGTTTAAAAGTAAAGGCTATGCAATACTTGGGATTCAGTTTAATGCAATCGCGACTCAATGATGCAAGAATAAGATAGAGGCAATAGGTACTATATGTATGCAAGCATGTGGTAGTGCTTGCCTGGCAGCTCAGTTGAAGCGAGAGAAGGATCTGGGTAGTGCTCCTGGGTTTCTTGATATATCCCCTGCTCAGCGTCTATTCGAAGAAGAACCAAACAAACAAGGGCCAACATAAATAAAGTGCACAAGCATATGAATAAAATGTGACAAGCAAACAATCATGCCATGATGAATGATGCACAATTTGCATGGCAATAAAGTAGCATGGCATGGGTGAGGTGTGGAATACAAGAATAAGGCATTCTATTGAGTTTTAGTCACATTTTATACTCGAATAAGTTGCTGTATACTTTATATTTATATGATGCATACTGCAATTCAGAACATGGAATGCATAAACAGAAAGGTCTCATCGAGCTGATCATTTTAGACATATCATTTGTCAAATTTGGGGTTATAGAACAAAAGTTATTAATTAATTAAGAAAAAGGGCATTTTATTGTAATTTTAATCAACTCGAATTTTAAAGTGTTCAAAATATCTTTTGAAGGGCATATTTGAATTACTCACATTTTTCTGATTTCAAAACATATATTACATGTTTAATTTGGAATTATATTTTAAAAGTTATTTGAAAACAGATTTGAATTTGAATTTAAAACAAATTTGAAAAGTTTGAATTAAAACAGAAAAACAGAAATCCTTTTCGTACTCAGACAAACCTAGCCATAGACACCGACAAGTGGGCCCAGCGCTGACTCAGCAGCAACCGGCGTGGCGGGGACTGAACTGGACCTTTCTTACCGCGCGTTTGTCTAGCCACTGAGACCGACAGGTGGGACCGGCCGATCCGCGGGGCCACTCACGCGCACGGCCAGCCGGTGGGCGACACGTGGGCGATCCAGGGGAGCGCAGGTTGAGAAGCCACAAAGCGCGGGGGTTTACTTGCAAGAATGTACCAGGGCTGACAGGTGGGGCTCCGGGGACGGCGGGTTCAGGCGGGAAAAACGGCAGGGTTATTTCTGAAAAAGCGTCGCCGCCGCCGGACTGTCTGCTGCGCGCCGATCTGCAGAGAGCAGGGGATCGGTCGGAGTTCGGACGACGATGGCGACCAAACAGCGGCGAATCTCGCCAAGCCGCAAAAAGGAAAGATGGAGAGGGTGGTGCGGGCTACACTTCTCGTTTAGCAAGCTCGCACGGAGGCGGCCTACAGCGCGCGGGGCACGACGAAGAACAGAGGCGGGACGGAAGCTGCTGCAGCTGCTGCTGTCTGCCAGAGTGCGATGCGCGGCGGTGCACGGAGGCTGCTCGACGGAGCGCGACGGCGTTGCGGCGGGCTAGAAGGAAAAGGAAGATGTCCGAGAGGTAGAGGTGCTCACCAGCGACCATCCGGTGCAGACTAGCGTGCTCGAGGCGGACCAGATCAACGGCGTGGCTCGTGGCCGGCTTCGTCGGCTCCCTCGCGGCATGGTGGCGTCGATGATGCTCCGGCGAGGTTCAGGCACGGCTGCAGGTCCAGGGCGACGGTGAGGTAGCGGGGATAGGTACTGGTACTCATGGATCGGCTTGACGTCCACCGGAACGGCAAAGGACAAAGGGGGTCGTGGCTAGGGTTTAGGAGGAGGAGATGGCCATGGCGTCTTGGGAGGAAGAAGGAGAAGGGGTGAGGGACTTGGGCGCCTCCTAGATGGGATCTGGGTGGGGTGAGGCGGTAGAGAGGAAAAAGGGAAGCACATGGGGGTGGTGGTAGCTTTGCAAAAAGTGGAAAAGAGAGGAGGAAGGATGCATCGGGTAGTCTCTCCTCTTCTCTTCTCTTTGTCTTGAAGCCAAAGAAAGGAGTGGGGAGGGCAGATGAGGGGTGAGACGTGGTGGAGCCTGCCTGGTAGGGAGAGAGGGGGAATCCAAGAGAGAGGGAGAGGGGAAGGGGTAGCTCGGCAACGTTAGATGGTGGCCTCGGGTTAGGGTTAGGTGGTCCTCATGGTATAGAGAAAAAGAGAGAGAGAGGGAGATGGCTTAGGGTTTGGTTTGATGGGGTTTAGAGGGGTAGATGGGGTAGCCTAGGGCTGGGGTTGATGCTTCGGCATGGAGGGGGTAGAGAGAGAGATGGAAGATTTTGGTTAGCTAGGTAGATTAGAGTGAGGATGATGGTTTGGTTTAGCCCAAAACAAAGAGGTAGGTTTAAAATAGGGTTTAAGAGATTCAAAAACACGAGGACAACTAGATTGAATTTAAAAGCAAAGCTCAAACCAAAATAAAACAAAACAAAGAATAGAAGGCCAAGGGTTATGATTGCATGGAGTATGCAATAAGTGACTTGCATGCATGTGAGCATATTTTGTGGAACAAAATATGGGGCACATACATGTGAGGAGAAGATTTGCAAAGATAAAAGATGCAATTAAACCAAGATTTTGAGAATGGACATGTTTACATGGCATGCTAGAGATGATTTGGATCACAACCATATAGCCATGTGTAGAAGAAGAGGGGGACCCATAATATACATGTGGAAAGAATTAAAATGTCATCCAACAATATGACCACATACCTATACATGGTTGGAAATAGAAGATGAAATCAAAGAGGAGGTGATATGGCAAGTTAGTAGATGGAAGGAATTTAAAAGAGATGCCCTCAACTCAAATTGGGCATTAAACAATATATCAAGAGCCAACTACAATGTATCAAGAGGCAAATACAATTAATAAATGCATATGAGATAGAACCAAATGAAAAGGGTTTTACATGATGCTCAAATGCAAGGTGGCATGATGACATGAGCATGATATAATTATGATGCAACAATTATATATAGGAAGTAGCATATATATAGACTAGGCTAGTAGCATTGCAATTGTTAGACAATTGGGATGCTACAACTCTCCCCCACTAAACAAGAATGTCGCCCCGAGATTCCTAGGAAAAGGAAAACAACACAAGGAGAGGCGGGTGTTCGAACGAAGGTGACCCTCACGTTCCCAAGTTGATGAACAACGGAATAACTTGCTAGACTTGCTGCGAGTCTTGCATTTTGCTTGAGAAACAACAGGTTAGAAGAGTTGAAGGATTGCCGTGAGACAAGAAGGATAGGATGGACATAGCTCCGGTTTTCTCAAGAAACATGATAAAAGAATATAACCACTTGTGAAAGAAAAGGAAAAGATGATGTATCATGGATAAAGGAAGACACACCGTTAAGATTAAAGATTTATCGATACTAGAGAGGATGAACCTTTGTTTCGCCGGAAGACTAGGTTGGAGAGGTTTGAACCACTATGACAATAGCATCGTATCTTCTCTCGGATTTGAGAAATGAAGTACGGAAACAATGTTGCCTTCAAACAATAGAGTCCCTTGATATCAACAGAAAGATTTAGTTAGACATCGTCCGATTAGATTCTTCTTGCGCTGGTAAGAACCAAGGATCACGCAATTGAGGTGCGCGGATATAACTTCTAGAGACGGATGTGAAGCCAGATCATGGTGGACTCCCGAGAAGCAAAGAATATGGAAGATCTGGAGTTGATTGTAGAGATACTTATTGCTTTCTTTAGCCTTGAGGCTAACGCAATATATTTGTGGCTGATGGCATCAACCATAATTGGCTTTACCACAGAAAAAAGAATTGATGAAACAAAGAGAGATAGTTTCCTTTCATCTTGTTTGGGGATGTCGAGCATCGGTAGAAAGACGAGGAATGAAAGGAGTTTGCGTTTGTTTCCACCAGATAATTGAAGATTTTGCTCCATCTAGAATAGACAGACCACCAACAAGGGATTATTGATTACTTTCTTCGAGAGAGCACTCCGGAAAAACAAGGACGGAAGTAAAAGTATCAAGGGATAAAGGCCACTTCTAACTTCCGTGGAATGAGTGAAATCACATTAATTCACCAATTCAATGTACAAGAGCGAATGATAAGAGTAGTGGTATGGTAGCTACTCCATCCCGCACTCAAAGCATTACTCCGCACATGAATAAGAAAACCATGCAACCCAACTACCGAAACAGACTGAAGGTATTGACAATAACTCGTGGAACTTCGTTAGAAAACAAGGATAGATGCAAACGATTCGCCGGATTCATAGATAGATAAAGATGATGATGTTGTCGTCATGTCTGAAGTACCAATCCACCAGAAAGATATGAAGGAAGATTACGGATAAGAACTGCAAGATTCAACAGCTACAGAAAAGATAGCACCAACTTGAACGAAAGGAAAATACAAGATCTGGAAGGTCTTCCTGGCCTCCGGTGGATTGAGCATAGACGACAGAGCGAGAGGGTTTCAAGAGATTACTTGACGAGACTGAGGTGAAAAGAACTCCATGTTGTTCTTGAAAAGATTGAGAGAGGTTTAGCGGTCTTGAGGAAAATCTTTAGCGAAACGACGATGATAACTTGCCAACAAGGAAAACTCCGGGTTTGATTGAAGATGGAAGATGGAATTAACAATGGACTTGCTGATTCCAGAATTGAAGCGATGTATTTAGCAGAAGGACGTGGCCGAGATAGGTGACTTCAAAAAGTCAGAATTCTCACTTTGAGACTTTGCACACAAGCGGTGTTCTTGAAGCTTGAGAGAAAGAGACACAGATGATCTTCCATGTTCTTCCATTGATATCGAATAGGCAAGCATATTATCAACATATACCCCCATGGATTAACAGGATATTCCCAGAATACCAAGTTCAAAAGGCGAGAGAAACAAACAAATGCTCGAAACACTTTCTGAGCTCAACGCTCTTAGAAAGATCAATATTAAGAGCATGGGTTCGTGTTGAAGAAGATGCACTGGAAGAATAGATTATCTGGTCCTTCGGAAGAAAAAGAGATGTCACCTGGTTCACATTGCCGATCGGATCACCGGTTACAAAGATAAAGAGATCTTGGATAAAGAAACGATGATAGCTCATACCTCAAGCAAAGCTACCAGAGACGAAAAGATGCAATTCCCTCGTTTCAAAGAGAATTTTGCAGATATGGAGTTCAAAAAGATGTGCAGCATGATGGATAGATGGTAGACCGCCGTAGTGCTTTGGGAGACTCCGGATTGCCAAAGATGCTTGAATATGCATAGATATGATCACGGTGTACTCAAAATCACAGGAGATAACCGTCACCATTTGGAGGATAGTGTTGATAGCATTTTCCATATTCCACTCATGATAAGTGTCATATAGCTATGCTGAGAACCAAATTACAATCACCAGCATCGGATCGACACATGTTATGTAATTAGCCCAAGAGAATTGGAGATGAAATAAAACTCCAGGATTAAGCGCCGGTGACAAAAGAATGAGTTAGCATGGACATGCTGATAAAAGGGAGATAGGTAATGTTTCACACACGACTGAAAAGGAGTGTGGAAGCACAGATGTATCAAAGAAAATTTTCCCGCACTTTTTTTTGGCATTAAAATACCAATAGATGCGCAAAATCACTTATCAGGTAGCGATTAGCAACTCCACATTCTGTGAAAGCATGCTGGAAGGAAGAACACCCTTAAGAAGATGGCACCGGTTAACAAGGAGTCAGATAGATCACGCCGGTTTGCAAGAGCCTGTCGGTATGGAATGTACCAACAGTTGATAACCAAAAGGCAGATAAAGATAACATGTTGGATGCAACAGATAGACAAGGAATTACACACACACACACACACTTTCTATGGTACTACGGAAACCCAGAACACGTGAATCCTAGTTTGAATTTTAAGAAGAGGATTGAAAACGTTACACTTCCTTACCAGAAAAGGGTGGGTGGTTGGGTAAGAAGAAAAGTGGAAGCAGTCCTACTCTCGCGTTTTGTTTTCCCTAGTATACATAGCTACCAAAAATATTTGCTAGACTGACAACGACCATTTGGATGAGACCCTGAAGGGCGGGATGGCTCTGATACCAATTGTAACTACCTCGGTGAATTACACTCTTAGTTACAAGCCTGGATGAGCAGAAATGGTTAAAATAGTACGGTGGGGCCAAATGCCACTCACAGGTAGACCTTTCGGCCGTCCTAACCATTTCCAAACATCGGGACAAGAACGAGCGGCGTAATCGGCAGGCGAAGGGATCAACTACATACACAAATGAGTATGTATGCAAGCCACCATACAACAGTCCTCAGGGCCATTCCATCTAAAAGGAATAGAAATATTGCAACGCCATACGGCAAGATCCAAATATCCTAGATAGATATAATAGTTTAGGATAGCTCCTCATACATCAAACATCAGAGATCAGGCGGAAGCGGAAAACAAGATCCGAGTACGGATAAGAAGCAAATCGGCATAAGATGCCCCATAAATAAACACATCCCGCCCACAGATCTCACGGATCCCCGTTCCCGGAATCTCTACACCGAGTGATCGTTGCCCACATCGTCCGTCTCCTCCACCCAGTATCCATCTTGCGAGTTTACCTGTTCATCTGAATCAAACAATTTATCGTGTGAGACCCTAGGGGTACTCAGCAAGTCTTTATGCCTCTAAAGGGGACACAACCTGGGGTGACGCAATTGCAGCAAAAGATAATACCTAACAATTCTAGGGATACTCGCTAACCATCCGCCTAACCATAGATAGACGGATGTCCGTGAATTAATAACAACAATTTTAACAGTAATATTAACAGATCCATCCTCCTCCTCGCTTACCAACGAGGAAGCGGACGAACAACCCCCCATCCATTGGCAGTTTTATTTTCCATTCCATGAGTGTTGCACTATTTACTAGTCAGGTACTTAGTCAAATTAAAAGCGGTACTTTAGTTATACTTGTCTATGATCGAGAAACTGTGTTCCAAGTCGTCCATAACCGCGGACACGGCTTTCAGAAAGTTTTACCCTGCAGGGGTGCACAAATAGCAACACACACTCGATCAACCTCGGAAAAACCAACTCAAAACCCAACGAGGCATTCACGACAAAGCGATCACAGGATTCAGAAATATTTCAGGGGGCCACCCCATTAAGCTACCCGCAACGAAGTTGGCCGGCTCCGAGACGGACTCAAGGTTTGTGTGGACGGCTGTAAACGACTAGGAACCCGAAAGTGTGACTGGGCTTGTCGATACAGCGAAAACGTGTCACGATCCTAAACAGTACAGGTGCTCCTCGCACAATCGTAAATAAAGCAGTAAAGCATGGCATAAGTACAGGATAGTAATAAAACCCCAAACTAGTTTGTGGCCCCAAGAAATAAGAATGAATCAAGCTCTGGCTCAGGGGGGTTCATAAGCCTCCCGGATGTGGATAGCGTGAATATTCAAGGAACATGAATCAAGTACTCGGGGTCCTACGGGACACAAGTGAGCATGAAAAACCAAATAGCAGATATTGCTCACCGGTGCCACTTTCATTAGTTATCCCATTACTACTCAGGTTAAGTTGTTTAGGTACCTCGTTATCCATCAGACACTCACATACCCTACACATGCTGTTCTACGACCCGCATGGCTCAAACAACTCCTGTAGTAATGGCTCATGGGATGGAGGAACAAGCTTCGGTGGGGTTTAAAAGTAAAGGCTATGCAATACTTGGGATTCAGTTTAATGCAATCGCGACTCAATGATGCAAGAATAAGATAGAGGCAATAGGTACTATATGTATGCAAGCATGTGGTAGTGCTTGCCTGGCAGCTCAGTTGAAGCGAGAGAAGGATCTGGGTAGTGCTCCTGGGTTTCTTGATATATCCCCTGCTCAGCGTCTATTCGAAGAAGAACCAAACAAACAAGGGCCAACATAAATAAAGTGCACACGCATATGAATAAAATGCGACAAGCAAACAATCATGCCATGATGAATGATGCACAATTTGCATGGCAATAAAGTAGCATGGCATGGGTGAGGTGTGGAATACAAGAATAAGGCATTCTATTGAGTTTTAGTCACATTTTATACTCGAATAAGTTGCTATATACTTTATATTTATATGATGCATGCTGCAATTCAGAACATGGAATGCATAAACAAAAAGGTCTCGTCGAGCTGATCATTTTAGACATATCATTTGTCAAATTTGGGGTTATAGAACAAAAGTTATTAATTAATTAAGAAAAAGGGCATTTTATTGTAATTTTAATCAACTCGAATTTTAAAGTGTTCAAAATATCTTTTGAAGGGCATATTTGAATTACTCACATTTTTCTGATTTCAAAACATATATTACATGTTTAATTTGGAATTATATTTTAAAAGTTATTTGAAAACAGATTTGAATTTGAATTTAAAACAAATTTGAAAAGTTTGAATTAAAACAGAAAAACAGAAATCCTTTTCGTACTCAGACAAACCTAGCCATAGACACCGACAAGTGGGTCCAGCGCTGACTCAGCAGCAACCGGCGTGGCGGGGACTGAACTGGACCTTTCTTACCGCGCGTTTGTCTAGCCACCGAGACCAACAGGTGGGACCGGCCGATCCGCGGGGCCACTCACGCGCACGGCCAACCGGTGGGCGACACGTGGGCGATCCAGGGGAGCGCGGGTTGAGAAGCCACAAAGCGCAGGGGTTTACTTGCAAGAATGTACCGGGGCTGACAGGTGGGGCTCCGGGGACGGCGGGTTCAGGCGGGAAAAACGGCAGGGTTATTTCTGAAAAAGCGTCGCCGCCGCCGGACTGTCTGCTGCGCGCCGATCTGCAGAGAGCAGGGGATCGGTCGGAGTTCGGACGACGATGGCGACCAAACAGCGGCGAATCTCGCCAAGCCGCAAAAAGGAAAGATGGAGAGGGTGGTGCGGGCTACACTTCTCGTTTAGCAAGCTCGCACGGAGGTGGCCTACAGCGCGCGGGGCACGACGAAGAACAGAGGCGGGACGGAAGCTGCTGCAGCTGCTGCTGTCTGCCAGAGTGCGATGCGCGGCGGTGCACGGAGGCTGCTCGACGGAGCGCGACGGCGTTGCGGCGGGCTAGAAGGAAAAGGAAGATGTCCGAGAGGTAGAGGTGCTCACCAGCGACCATCCGGTGCAGACTAGCGTGCTCGAGGCGGACCAGATCAACGGCGTGGCTCGTGGCCGGCTTCGTCGGCTCCCTCGCGGCATGGTGGCGTCGATGATGCTCCGGCGAGGTTCAGGCACGGCTGCAGGTCCAGGGCGACGGTGAGGTAGCGGGGAAAGGTACTGGTACTCATGGATCGGCTTGACGTCCACCGGAACGGCAAAGGACAAAGGGGGTCGTGGCTAGGGTTTAGGAGGAGGAGATGGCCATGGCGTCTTGGGAGGAAGAAGGAGAAGGGGTGAGGGACTTGGGCGCCTCCTAGATGGGATCTGGGTGGGGTGAGGCGGTAGAGAGGAAAAAGGGAAGCACATGGGGGTGGTGGTAGCTTTGCAAAAAGTGGAAAAGAGAGGAGGAAGGATGCATCGGGTAGTCTCTCCTCTTCTCTTCTCTTTGTCTTGAAGCCAAAGAAAGGAGTGGGGAGGGCAGATGAGGGGTGAGACGTGGTGGAGCCTGCCTGGTAGGGAGAGAGGGGGAAGCCAAGAGAGAGGGAGAGGGGAAGGGGTAGCTCGGCAAGGTTAGATGGTGGCCTCGGGTTAGGGTTAGGTGGTCCTCATGGTATAGAGAAAAAGAGAGAGAGAGGGAGATGGCTTAGGGTTTGGTTTGATGGGGTTTAGAGGGGTAGATGGGGTAGCCTAGGGCTGGGGTTGATGCTTCGGCATGGAGGGGGTAGAGAGAGAGATGGAAGATTTTGGTTAGCTAGGTAGATTAGAGTGAGGATGATGGTTTGGTTTAGCCCAAAACAAAGAGGTAGGTTTAAAATAGGGTTTAAGAGATTCAAAAACACGAGGACAACTAGATTGAATTTAAAAGCAAAGCTCAAACCAAAATAAAACAAAACAAAGAATAGAAGGCCAAGGGTTATGATTGCATGGAGTATGCAATAAGTGACTTGCATGCATGTGAGCATATTTTGTGGAACAAAATATGGGGCACATACATGTGAGGAGAAGATTTGCAAAGATAAAAGATGCAATTAAACCAAGATTTTGAGAATGGACATGTTTACATGGCATGCTAGAGATGATTTGGATCACAACCATATAGCCATGTGTAGAAGAAGAGGGGGACCCATAATATACATGTGGAAAGAATTAAAATGTCATCCAACAATATGACCACATACCTATACATGGTTGGAAATAGAAGATGAAATCAAAGAGGAGGTGATATGGCAAGTTAGTAGATGGAAGGAATTTAAAAGAGATGCCCTCAACTCAAATTGGGCATTAAACAATATATCAAGAGCCAACTACAATGTATCAAGAGGCAAATACAATTAATAAATGCATATGAGATAGAACCAAATGAAAAGGGTTTTACATGATGCTCAAATGCAAGGTGGCATGATGACATGAGCATGATATAATTATGATGCAACAATTATATATAGGAAGTAGCATATATATAGACTAGGCTAGTAGCATTGCAATTGTTAGACAATTGGGATGCTACATCCAAGCAAGGCATTTCAAGAGAGTTTCTTGTCTCCTCAGACATGCCATTGCCATAGAAATCTTCAAGGTTGAAATGCATCTCAGTCTTTTCAGATGTACCCATTCTAGTTTTGAAAGCTTCCCAAAGAAGAGCAGCTTTATCAAAATGCTCAAAAACCTCATGATTGTTTTCATTCTTTAGCATTGAGATATATTTGTGCCTATAACTTATAGTAGCCTTTGAGTGGAAGAATTTTGTATTTTCATCCCCTAATTTCACCCATTTGATTTCCCCTCTCTGTTTCCAATAGCCATTTTGGTTCTGAAGTAAAGTAATGACATGTGACTTCAGTAAATCTCTAAGGTGCCATTCATTGATAGTTAGAGTTCTGGTTTCCTCAACACATCTATAAGATCAATTGTTTCATTGACCTTTTTTATTTGGTCTTTTAGACAAGGAATCTGTTTGGCCCGTAGCTTAAGGCCTCTTCTCACATTTTTTAGCTTGGCATTAATTTTTTTGCACTGTCACTGTGTCCAATTGGTATATTCCAGGCATTCTGCAGAATTTGTTTGAAATCACTATGTTGCAACCAGAAGTTTTCAAATCTAAAAATTTGAGACTTGGGAATATTGGTGCCAATACAAATGACACAAGGAAGATGATCAGAGGTTGGTTTGGAAAGAGGGTAAACAAAAGTAGAGGGATAACTATGGGTCCAAGAACTAGAAGTAAAAAAACCAATCCAGCCTTTCTAGCAGAGGATCTTTTTGCATGTTGCTCCATGTGAAATTTCTACCTTAAAGTGGCAACTCAATTAGGCCCAAATTACTGATAGCTTCATTGAATAACAGAATATCATTTACATCTCCTCCAATCCTGTTTCTATCAGATAGCCTTCTAAGCAATCCATATTATCAGGCATAACAATGTGAGTAAACCAATCCAAAAAATCAGCTTTTCTTTTAGTTTGACAAGGTCCATAAATGTTGGTGAGAGTCTAGGAGTCATTGGAAAGATGAGAAGTGAAAGTGACAGAGGTGTCCCCAGAGGTGAAATCATTCTGGAAGGCTCTATGTCCACTAAAGAGAGCACTGTTCCAAATAATTATATTTCCCCTAGAAGCACCAATGGAGGGAAGAAAATCAAAGCTATCAAACTTCCTCGGGAAATAATTCAAGTAATTCAGGTCAAAATTTTCCCTTTGGGTTTCTTGTAGGCAAATGATGTCACAATCAAACTCAAGAATTTTGTTTCTTAAGGCTAACCACTTTTTGTCAGAGTTAATACCTCTAAGATTCCAGTTCAGGATATTCCATTTTATTTTGTTATCCATAATAAACCAGGTGACAAGAATTTTTTGGTGACACAAGATATGTAATCACACAGACATAACAAACCATATCATAGGATCCACATAACATAACAGATAATAGATCCATATAGAGCAAAGTGAGCTCATTACATGTCCAAAGAGCAAATAATCTAGACACAAAATATCTTAAGTTGTGATACATCTAGGCACCTATTTTGGGGTCTTTTTCTTGGTCTGCTGACCACAGGTATCAGCAACCACACTCTTCTTCTTGCCATTCTGAACTGTGTCAGTGCCACTCTTCTTTGGTCCAATCTTGCTAGGTGGCTTGATGGCAATTTTTGTGATCCTGCTCTTTTTCATCAACTTTTTCTCTAGTTCTCCCTTCTTGAACTTAAAAAAAGAATCAGCAAGATTCTTAACAACTTTATTACCGAGACAAGGTGGAGCAGCATTGGAAGATAGATAGTTCAAATCAGAACAATTTACATGGCTTTCAAAACCCCCATTTAATTCCACAATCCTAGGACTCCTTCTCACCTCAGTATCCACTAGAGGCTCCTTTCCCCTTCTTTTTTGGAGGGAGCATTGGGGGCCTGTATGTTTGGAGGGAGCAATGGGGGCCTGTATGTTTGGAGAGCATCCAATATTCAGGCAGGGGGAGCCATCTGTCCAACACACTCATTAGGGATGATGAAGTTAATGGTATTTTCTTCAGCAATTGGTTCTTTAATAATTTCCCATAGTGGTGAAGTAACAAAATGTTATTCCCAACTAAATTTCTCAGGAGTAAGGAGCATGACTGTTATAAAGTTGAACCAACTTACAGGAATGTCACACTTCAAGCTGTTCCTGATGAAGAATTGTTGATGTGAGGGGCAAAACACCTATCCCAAAGATCCAGGCCTTGCTTGGTGAAGGTTTGCTTAGTAGGAAGCACATCAGGAATATGGACAAAAGTTGTGCAGACCATTCCCACCTATAGGTGGGCCTCATTTTGTGAAAGGAGATTAGTATGTTCTAACATCCAATCTTCATGATCATTGGACCCATTGTCTTGAGCCTCATCCTCATCTTCCTGATAGTTCTGAAGTATATTCAAAAGACCTTACCCCATACAAACATCTTCAAGATTTTCAACAAACTGCTGTTCCACTTCTTGATCATCATCAGCATGTATAGATTGATTGTTAGAGGAGATGTTTACAATTGGAACAGAACCAGTGACATCACTGTTAGCAGCAAAAATAGGTCCTTGCATAGGTGCAACATTCCATTGGCCCCATCCTGCAACATCTCCATCAGGCTGTGGTGCAAAAGCATTCCCAGCAACCCAATGATCCTAGCCACCAGCATCACCAACAAGCTAGGCGGTGGTGGTGGAGGTGGAGGTCCAAACTGAGGTCCCAGGTCAGGCAGAGGATGTGGGCCCTCATTGTCATCTGGCAGAGGATCTTCATTAGGTGGGCCCCCACCAAGGAGGTTGCTAATTAAAAGTTCCACAAAAAATGTCCATGATTCAGACTCCACAAGGTCACCAATAGTAAATCTGACACTTTTTGGCGCATCTACTAAGTCAGTAACTCTAAGCTTAGCAATAATTCTTCCTTTCTTCTCTAGGTCCCTTTCCCAAAGAAGAACTTTCCCAATGTCAGAGAAGACGACATTCAGGTCCTCAGTATGCCAGCGGTCAAGTGGGGGACCAACAAGCATGACCCAACACTCGTTGTTGAACTGTGTCCTGTGCCAGTTGATCCCCTCATTGTGTTTGACGAAGGAAACAGTGACATCTTGGAAATGGATAGGACTAGCATCGATCAGACGCTCTCTGTCGCTGACATTGTTAAACTGCACATATGCAGAGCCAAAAGGGCAGTTCTGAATGGCTCGAAAATCCACCCTAGCAACATTGTTAAGGAAATCCAGGAGCACATCTCTTACATTCTCAAATGGAACCGGACCTGGAGGAAGAGGATGAATGTTGGTGATGGCGTACTATTCATGAGCACGAGGGCGACACGGAACCACCACTCTCTTGACACGGTTCCGCCCTTCCACTTGCATAATTTGGAAGCCAGGGGAGAAAATGATGTGGTTTAATTGGAATATTCGCCATTGCGGCAGTAGTTGTCATCGACAACGAGCAGAGCGGGGTGGTTCGGGTTTCTGCAGGCATGGGAGTTGAGGAGGCAGGGTCTTCTGATTTACCTTTTTGCTGGGAGAGAGCAAAATATTTTAGACAGGGGAATACCCTGGTCCGTGTATTTTATGCTGAAACTTGGGCGTTGAACCAGTTAAGGTCAGAATTGTCGGGCCTATAGTGAGAGGGGAAGGTAGGGAAATTCAAAAATGGCAAAAGACCAGGCAGTTTAATTACAGCGGGATTGTTGCACGGAATTGTTTTCTCGTCCTCTTTAAGTCTACCATTAACCAGGATTTCCGCAAAAGTCGTGCCAGATTTATGCACTTTATTATCACCCTTAATTTGTCTCTCTTTGCATGGAGAGTCCGAAGATATATCCGGGAAACAAAGACGACCGAAAACAGTCGATTTATCTTTCTTTTTATATGTGAAAAATGTCCAATCTTTGTCAATTTCCTTGTAATATTCTTTTTCCTCAAATCTCCAATTTGGACCTCCTTCACCCCACAATCATGAGGAAAAATTCATTTGAAAATTTTGAAATATTATAGATTTCAAAACCCACTGCCCTAGAAGCAACCAAAAACCAATAAGTTCTGTCTTGCAATAATTTGACATGAAATTTTGAAGCAGATCCACCAAAACATGATTGTAGAGCAATGCCAACAGTATGGACATCAAGTTTGAAATTTGCACGTCCAAATGAACAAACTAGAAAGATGTTTACGTCAAAATCTCCAGTAAAATTAACATGGTGGCAAAACTTCTTGTAGATGTTTACGTTAAAATCTTTGCCTTTAAAAAAATCCAATGTGGTGGCCTTGGAGGTCATCGCAGGTTTGGCATGGTTGTTACCAATTCTCTGATCTTCAAGAATTTCTGCCCCCACAGTCACCCTTTTGACAATCAAATCAAGAGTCATACCAGAAGTGATCTTTTCATCTTGTAGCAAATATCTTGCATCAATTACTACCTTGTTTTGGTTGAAGAGGACCAGCCTCTTAGCTCGAGGAAAGAGCACTAAAAATCCCGGGGAGTGACCCAGATCATCCACTAGCAGGGAAGAGCAAAGTGCATGCCAATTAAGACCAATATCTTCATCAGATTCAAAATCAGAAGCAGATCTACTAAGAAATCCAGAAAGAGAGATCGAAAGATCATTGACTCTATAAATATGAGAGGGGAACCTCACCATAGATCCAATAGATAGCACCTCCCCATTTTCAAGGCATTTTCCTTCAAGTGGAGAGCCTTTGGCATTGAGAAGAACCAGCCAATGATCTGCCAAGAGAATCAAAGTGCCTTCAAGAAACTTACCACCAGTGGATACCCCAGAGTAGGTGATTTTCCAACAACCACCAGAGGAATCCAACGAAGAAGGACCCATGGACCGGGACAAAGGTGTGCATATTCTTAGCAATAAGTTGAATCATTCCAAACTCTCACTCGTTCTCGATACATTGACTGCCTGGTGGGTCCAGTGAATAGATTTTCGCAAGGTGTGAACTTAATTTTGAAACACATGCAAAATTCCAAAACATGGTGAGCCATAGCCACTTTGATTGTTTTCAAAACACGTTCAAAATTCTAGGTATGCATATTGTTAGCAATAAGTTGAATCATTCCAAACTCTCACTCGTTCACGATACATTGACTGCCTCATGGGTCCACTGAACAGATTATCACAAGGTGTGAAGTTAATTTCGAAACACAGCCAAAATTTCAAAACACGGTGAGTCATGGTCTCTTTGATTGTTTTCAAAACACGATCAAATTTCGAGGCATGCATATTCTTAGCAAAAAGTTGAATCTTGCCAAACAACTCTCACTCATTCTCGATACATTGACTGCCTGGTGGGTCCACTAAAAAGATTATCGCAAGGTGTGAAGTTAATTTCGAAACATAGCCAAAATTTCAAAACACAGTGAGTCATAGTATCTTTGGTTGTTTTCAAAACACGGTCAAATTTCTAGGCATGCATATTCTTAGCAAGAAGTTGAATCTTTCCAAACTCTCGCTCGTTCTCGATACATTGATTGCCTGGTGGTGGGTCCACTGAATAGATTATCGCAAGGTGTGAAGATAACATAGCCAAAATTTCAAAACACGGTGAGTCATAGTCTCTTTGATTTTTTTTCAAAACACGGTCAAATTTCAAGGCATGCATATTCTTAGCAAGAAGTTTCATCTTGACAAACAAATCTCACTCGTTTTCGATACATTGACTACCTAGTGGGTCCACTCAATAGATTATCGCAAGAAGTCAAGTTAATTTTGAAACACAGCCAAAATTTAAAAACACGGTGAGTCATAGTCTCTTTGGTTGTTTCCAAAACACGGTCAAATTTCAAGGCATGCATATTCTTAGCAAGAAGTTGAATCATTCCAAACTCCCACCCATTCTCGATACATTGACAGCCTGGTGGTGAGTCCACTGAACAAATTTTCGCAAGGTGTGAAGTTAATTTCGAAACACATCCAAAATTTCAAAACACAGTGAGTCATAGTCTCTTTGATTGTTTTCAAAACATGGTCAAATTTCGAGGCATGCATATTCTTAGCAAGAAGTTGAATCTTTCCAAACTCTCACTGGTTCTCGATACACCGACTGCCTGGTGGTGGGTCCACTTAACAATTTTTTGCAAGGTATGAAGTTAATTTTGAAACACATCCAAATTTTCAAAACACGGTGAGTCATAACCTCTTTGATTGTTTTCAAAACACGGTCAAATTTATAGGCATGCATATTCTTAGCAAGAAGTTGAATCTTTCCAAACTCGC
The DNA here is from genome assembly GCA_916181665.1 of Avena sativa. Lineage (NCBI taxonomy): Eukaryota > Viridiplantae > Streptophyta > Magnoliopsida > Poales > Poaceae > Avena > Avena sativa. The sequence continues at coordinate 192,977,197 of OV702287.1, forward strand.
ACTCATCTCGATACATTGAGTGCCTGGTGGTGGGTCCATGATACATTGCAAATGTATCTATAATTTTTAATGTTCCATGCTTGGTTTTATCTACTTTCTTGTGTTTTGTCCACACTTTGGAGTACTTTTCATATGATTTCTTGGACTAACCTATTAACAAGAGCCACAGTGCCAGCTGCCTGTTTTCTGCTGTTTTTGGTTCCAGGAAGTCAGAAAATGAATATTCTCGGAATTGGACAGGACAAAAGCCAAAGTTGCTATTTTACCGGAAGACATCTGGAGCCAAAATACGAGACGGAGAGGGGCTGGGGCCGGACCACACCACCTGGCCACGTGGCCAGGCCTGGCCTGTGCCAGGGGGTGGTCTGGCTGACCCCAACATCCCCTCGGCCTCTCCTTCCGCCTATATATTGCCTCTGATACGGAAACCCTAAGTACCCGATCAAAATTCCATGAAAGAGTCTGTAGCCGCCGTCATCTCCATACCTAGATCGGGAGGGATCTGAAGCTCTTCCCGGCACCCTGTCGGAGAGGGGAATTCACCCTGGAGGCCTTCTTCATCATCATGCAAGCCTCCGGTGTGATGCGAGAGTAGTTCATCTCTGGACTACGGGTCCATGTAGTAGCTAGATGGCTGGTTCTCCTCCTTTGTGTTTTCATGTCTAGATCTTGTGAGCTCTGTTCATGATCAAGATCATCTATTTGTAATTCTGCATGTTGTGTTTGCGGGGATCCGATGGATATTGAGATGCTATTTCAGATTGATTATTGATGCTATCATGTCTTTGTTATTTGTGATCTTGCATGCTTTGTGTTGTTAGTAGCTATCTTGGCCAAGTAGATGCTAGCAACTCCAAGAGTTAGTATTTATGCTCGATAGTGGGTTCATGCCTCTGGTAATCTGGGGAACTGATAGAAATCTCTAAGGTACTAGATGTGCTATTGCTACTAGGGAGAAAAGAACAATCCTTTGTTCATAAAACTATCGTATTGTTTACTTTACACGCAATTCGTAAAGCAATAATCTGTTGCTTGCAACTTAATACTGGAGAGGGTTCGGATGATAACCTGAAGGTGGATTATTAGTCATAGATGCAGTTGGATGGCGGTCTATGTATAATGTTGTAATGCCCAATCAAGTCTCAAAGAAGTCAAGATGATTAGTATATGCTTGTATGGTTTCTCAATGTTTGTCAATTGCCCCGCTGTAATTTGTTCACCCAACATGTTATCTATCTTAAGGAGAGCCACCTCTAGTGAACTATGGACCCCGTCCATTCTTTTACATACAATCTACAAACTGTTTATTTCTTTGTGTTTACTTTCTGCAAACTATTACTTCCTTCCATTCGATACGTTTAATCCTTTGTTTTCAGCAAAACCGGTGAGATTTACAGCCTTATCACAAGTTGGGGGCAAAGTGCTTTGGTTGTGTTGTGCAGGTCTCCACGTTGCTGCTGGCACCGGTAGTGCGCCCTGCCAACGTTCAGCTAGCTACACCTTTGGGGTGTATCCTTGCTCCTACTGGATTGATAACCTTGGTTTCATACTGAGGCAAAACTTGCTGCTGTGCTCATCATACTTCCTCTTGGGGTTCCCCAACAAGCTCGATATATTTTGGGCCATCAACAACTTTTTCTGGCGCCGTTGCCGGGGAGTCAAGGACATCTTCACAAGGGGAGTCCCTCATAACCAAGCTCTTTACTTTGTTATTTTTGTTTTGCTTAGTTTCTTTTTGTTTTGTTTGCTTGTTTCTTTATCAAAAACACAAAAAATTAGTTTTACTAGTTTGCTTTCTTTATTAAAAACACAAAAAAATGACTACTCTTGAAAACACTAAGTTGTGTGACTTCACTAGCACCAATAACAATGATTTTATGAGCACACCTATTGCTCCACCGGTTCCTGAAGCTACTTTCTTTGAGATAAAACATGCTTTACTCAATCTTGTTATGAGAGAACAATTTTCTGGTATTGGTAATGAAGATGCTGCTGCCCATCTAAATAACTTTGTTGAACTTTGTGAGATGCAAAAGCATAGGGATATAGATGGAGATATTATTAAGCTTAAATTGTTCCCTTTCTCTTTGAGAGGAAAAGCTAAAGAATGGTTGAATTCCTTAACTAGGAATAGTATTGATTCTTGGACTAAGTGCAAAGATGCTTTTATTGGAAAATACTATCCTCCTGCTAAGATTATATCTATGAGAAGTGAAATAATGAAGTTTAAACAATCTAATAATGAACATGTTGCTCAATCTTGGGAAAGAATGAAATCTTTGGTTAAGAATTGTCCCACTCATGGACTGACTGCTTGGATGATCATCCAAACTTTTTATGCCGGATTGAACTATTCTTCAAGGAACCTATTGGATTCTGCTGCTGGAGGTACCTTTATGACCATCACTTTGGGTGCTGCAACAAAGCTTCTGGATAATATGATGGTTAACTACTCTGAATGGCATATTAAGAGAGCTCCACAAGGTAAGAAGGTAAATTCTGTTGAGGAAACCTCCTCCTTGAGTGATAAGATTGATGTTATTATGTCTATGCTTGTTAATGGGAAAGCCCAAATCGATCCAAATAATGTTCCTTTAGCTTCTTTGGTTGCTCAAGAAGAGCAAGTTGATGTGAACTTCATAAGAAATAACAATTTTGGCAACAATGCTTCTGGTAGTAACAATTATAGGCCTTACCCTCCTAATAATACTTATGGTTATAATGGCAAGCCTAGATTACCTAGTGAAGGAAGAATTTTAGAAGTTGAAAGAGCCACTAAGAACTTCATGCAAATGCAATATGAACAAAATCAACTATTTACTAAAACTATGGAGGAACAATCTACCATTTTGAAGAACATTAGCCATCAACTTGAGAGTCTAAATAGGTAAATTCCTAGTTTACAATTGAAACTTTCTAATGCTGAAAGAAATATATCATCTTTGTCTGAACCTCAATCTTCATTGATTAATAAAATGGCTGCTCAACCTGAAACTAATGATAATCCCTTTGCAGCTACTAATGCCATATAGGTTAGAATTGATGAAAATGTTAGACTATTAGCTGAATTACATGCTAAGTGGGAAAGAGAAGATGAAATTGCTAGAAACATTAGTGTTTCTACTATCACCACCACTAGTGTTAAGGGTAGTAATATCTCTACTACTTTAGAAGATAATTATGATTTTGATCTTGATGGTTGTAATATCTCTGAAGTTATTAAGTTCCTACAAAATCTTGCTAAAATTCCTAATGCTAGTGCTATGAACATGGCCTTTACAAAACACATTACTGATGCTCTCATAAAGATTAAAGAAGAAAAGATGAAACATAAAGCTTCTATCCCTATAAAACAAGAAGATGGTTGGGAACCCATCATTAATATGAAAGTGAATGATTTTGATTTCAAAGCTTTATGTGATGTTGATAGTAGCGTTTCTATTATGCCTAGAAGGATTTACGATATGCTTGATTTGCCACCACTTGAAGATTGTTATTTGAACGTACCACTTGATGATGATGCTAAAAAGAAACTCATGGGGAGTATTAATGATGTCCTTATTATGGTTAACAATGCCTATGTCCCTGTTGATTTCTATGTTTTGGATGTTGAATACAATGCTTCTTGTCCTATTACTTTGGGAAGACCTTTTCTTAGAACTGTTGGTGCCATTATTGATATGAAAGAAGGCACCATTAAATATCAACTCCCACTCAAGAAAGGTATAGAACACTTCCCTAAGAAGACATAGAAGATTTCTTTTGCCTCTCATATGGAAACAAAATTTTCTCTTAATGCTTCTTAATTTGACAACACTTGATTCTTTTTCTTGCTTCTTAAGCCTAACTTAAAGGCGTTAAAGAAAAGTACTTATTGGGAGATAACCCAAAAGTTTTAGATGAGTCTTGAAAGTTATTACTTCAGTAATAACCGCTTCTTATCCTTTTTATTTGCTTTTTGTGCCAAGAGTAACCTCTAACGAGAGAGAAGTAATGATTGGGAAAGTTGTTGTCCCGAAACAGATTTCTGTGCTTCACCGTAAAAATTCGTGTAAAATCTCTGAATGTCCTTTTGAGGCGTGAATTTTTGTGCTTCTGACCCAGGTTGTTATATAACTTTCTTTAGTTCAATACTTTTCGATTTGAGCAACAGAAGGTCTTCTAGAAAATTCGTCGTTACCTGCTGGTCTGTTTTGACAGATTTCTGCCATTTTCTGCATTTGTTCTTGTTGGTTCCTTTTTGAGTTCTTTTGGGGAATTGAGCTTTTTGAGGGAAGTGCTAAAGTAGCTAGTGTTTTAATGGAAGTTTAATTGGTGTTAGAACTGAACCTAAAGACTTATTATCTTGAGTGCACTAATTTTGCTAATAAAGATTGTGTGAAGTTTTGTACGAAGGAAAAATTTCAGGTATATGGAATGAATGAGTAATGAGATGAAGGATGGACTAAAGCTCAAGCTTGGGGATGCCACGTGTGTCACCCCAAGAAATATCCAAGAAGTACAAGCGTCAAAGCTTGGGGATGCCCAAGGCATCCCCTTCTTCATCAATAAAAATCCCAGGTTTCTTCCAAACGCTTTATTTTTATTGTTTCATGCACAGTTGTGTTGTTCTTGGAGTGTCTTCTTTTTCGTTTTTGTTTTGGTTTTTCGTTTGCTTGGTTTTCTTAGTTTTCTTAATAAATTGGTTGTACCCCCTCTTTCATACATTGGTTTTCAAATAGTTTGGTTTGGAAAAGAGTAGGAACGTTCATTATTAAGTGTTAAAGAGAGCTTGTTTTTGACTGTGGCCTATGCTTTGTCATGCCATGCTTGATATTGTTTTGGCTTTATGCTTAGTATTATTTGCTGTAGCATGACTTGTTATAAACAATTGAGATTGCTTAATGTGTCTTGGATGAATCATGCGTTGTTTTAGCATATTAAAGCATAGAATTGTGGTATTCTCCTTTGATGCTTTATTTGGGTTGACTTGGCACATGCTCACACCATGTTATGACTATCTCAAGTCACCATAGCCTTTATGATCCTTTAGTTTTCAACTTGTGGTATCACTTTATGCTTTGATCAATGATGTTTTGTCGCTCTACATGATTATGGCCATTATTGCTCTCTTAGTTTGTCGCTTCCAGTCTTTTGCTAGCCTCCGCAACCAAGTATGAGTTGCACTCATGCATCCAACTCCCTAAACCAAGTTATTCCAAAGATTCCACCATACCTACCTACTAGCTTATGCTATTCCAAGTATATTCATGCTTTTGTTTACCTTCCAAATTAAACTTGTTATGAGAAAACTAGTGATTAAAGCTCTCACCAACTTGATGGAACACTTTACTTTTCTTGCCCTTAATAAACCTGAACCATTGGGTCCTTCTTTGTTGCGTATATTCTTGCGCTTTATAAGTTGAAGTTAGCAGAACCATGTATCATGGGGAACGCTTTCAACATTGCACTTGTACTTTGTACCCCGTTGATATCATGTTCTTTTGCTTATGGATCCCGACGGTGTGAACTAAAAGTGGAACTTGTAAGATCATGGAGTTTGTATGTGTGTTAGAGAAACGCCTGGGCCGCTAGCCTAAGCCATGCCTAATCATGGTGGAAACTTGCAGCATCACCATAATGAGCACTCTATGAAGCATGCTCAATAAAAACCTATGCAAATAGCAAATAAAAAGATCGCTGAGATGCTCATTGTCTGCTTGCCTTGTCATTTTGATTATGGGATAGCTCCTGTATCATGTGCAAGGGGTACCCCGTTGGCGGTTCTTTATGATACATATGTACTTATAATGACAAGAGCTTACTTGTGACTAAAGTTGAGTAGCATGAGGTTCGGTCTTCTTAAGTAAGGGGCATGAGTTTTCGGTTTATAACTTGTCAAGCATATCCTCTTAGTTGTGTCACTTTAACCTTAATCACCTTCAAAATGCTTATGATAGGGGCAATGAGACCTTAAAGCTATAAGTACCATAATTTTTGGAAGCTCTTTATGAGACTTTAATCACTACTTCCTTCTATGAAGGCCTTTCTTCCACTTATATACTGAGTCTCCACCCTCTACCTTTATGCACCTACTTTGAGAGCATAGTGGCCATTCTTAGTTCTATGTGCATTGTCCCAAGACTAGTCGATTGATGCATATCTTGATATTTCTTGTTTTAAACTATTTGTATCTAGTCACTCTTATGAACTTTGATGGTGTCCTATGCATTTATATTGCTACTTTATGAGGGAAAGCTGAATACTATTACGCTATGTTTTCTTTATGTGAAACAAACAAACGTCTTGCAAAGAATTATTATTCATGAATCTTTTGTTTGTGCCTTTTCATGTCGCATCATAGTTTCTTTGCCTTATTGCTAGAACTTTATCTTTCATGTTATGATTAAAGTACTATGATCCCAGCTTTGAATGTTTTACAAATACTTTGATCAAGTTTATGATGGTGCATGTCACCTCAAAAATTATTCTTTGTTTTTATCACTTACCTACTCGAGGACGAGCAGGAGTTAAGCTTAGGGATATTGATACATTGCAAATGTATCTATAATTTTTGATGTTCCATGCTTGGTTTTATCTACTTTCTTGTGTTTTGTCCACACTTTGGAGTATTTTTCATATGATTTCTTGGACTAACCTATTAACAAGAGCCACAGTGCCAGCTGCCTGTTTTCTGCTGTTTTTGGTTTCAGGAAGTCAGAAAATGAATATTCTCGGGAATTGGACGGGACAAAAGCCAAAGTTGCTATTTTACCGGAAGACATCTAGAGCCAGAATACGAGACGGAGAGGGGCTGGGGCCCGACCACACCACCTGGCCGCGCGGCCAGGCCTGGCCCGCGCCAGGGGGTGGTCTGGCCGACCCCAACACCCCCTCGGCCTCTCCTTCCGCCTATATATTGCCTCTGATACAGAAACCCTAAGTACCCGATCAAAATTCCACGAAAGAGTCTGTAGCCGTCGTCATCTCCATCCCTAGATCGGGAGGGATCTGAAGCTCTTCCCGGTACCCTGCCGGAGAGGGGAATTCACCCTGGAGGCCTTCTTCATCATCATGCAAGCCTCCGGTGTGATGCGTGAGTAGTTCATCTCTGGACTACGGGTCCATGTAGTAGCTAGATGGCTGGTTCTCCTCCTTTGTGCTTTCATGTCTAGATCTTGTGAGCTCCGTTCATGATCAAGATCATCTATTTGTAATTCTGCATGTTGTGTTTGCGAGGATCCGATGGATATTGAGATGCTATTTCAGATTGATTATTGATGCTATCATGTCTTTGTTATTTGTGATCTTGCATGCTTTCCGTTGTTAGTAGCTATCTTAGCCAAGTAGATGCTAGCAACTCCAAGAGTTAGTATTTATGCTCGATAGTGGGTTCATGCCTCTAGTAATCTGGGGATGTGACAGAAATCTCTAAGGTACTACATGTGCTGTTGCTACTAGGGAGAAAACAACAATCCTTTTTTCATAGAACAATCGTATTGTTTGCTTTACATGCAATTCGTAAAGCAATAATCTGTTGCTTGCAACTTAATACTGGAGGGGGTTCGGATGATAACCTGAAGGTGGATTATTAGTCATAGATGCAGTTGGATGGCGGTCTATGTATAATGTTGTAATGCCCAATCAAGTCTCAAAGGAGTCAAGATGATTAGTATATGCTTGTATGGTTTCTCGATGTTTGTCAATTGCCCCACTGTAATTTGTTCATCCAACATGTTATCTATCTTAAGGAGAGCCACCTCTAGTGAACTATGGACCTTGGTCCTTTCTTTTACATACAATCTACAAACTGTTTACTGCTTTGTGTTTACTTTCTGCAAACTTTCACTTCCTTCCATTCGATATGTTTAATCCTTTGTTTTCAGCAAAACCGGTGAGATTGACAACCTCATCGCAAGTTGGGGGCAAAGTTTTGTGGTTGTGTTGTGTAGGTCTCCACGTTGCTGCTGGCACCGGTAGTGCGCCCTGCCAACGTTCAGCTAGCTACACCTTTGGGGTGTTTCCTTGCTCCTACTGGATTGATAACCTTGGTTTCATACTGAGGGAAAACTTGTTGTTGTGCTCATCATACCTTCCTCTTAGGGTTCCCCAACGAGCTCGATATATTTTGGGCCATCAGTCCACTGAACTCATTTTCTCTAGGTGTGAAGTTATTTCAAAACACGGGAAAAATTTCAAAACACGGTGAGCCATAGTCTCTTTGATTATTTTCAAAACACGGTCAAATTTCTAGGCATGCATATTCTTAGCAAGAAGTTGAATCTTTCCAAACTCTCACTCATCTCGATACATTGACAGCCTGGTGGTGGGTCCACTAAACAGATTTTCGCAGGGTGTAAAGTTAATTTCGAAACACAGGCAAAATTTGAAAATACAGTGAGTCATAGTCTCTTTGATTATTTTCAAAACACGGTCAAATTTCTAGGCATGCATATTCTTAGCAAGAAGTTGAATCTTTCCAAACTCTCAGTCGTTCTCGATACATTGACTACCTAGTGGTGGGTCCACTCAACAGATTTTCGCAAGGTGTGAAGTTAATTGCTAAACACATCTAAATTTTCAAAACACGGTGAGTCATAGCCTCTTTGATTGTTTTCAAAACATGGTCAAATTTCTAGGCATGCATATTCTTAGCAAGAAGTTGAATCTTTCCAAACTCTCACTCATCTCGATACATTGACTGCCTGGTGGTGGGTCCACTGAACAGATTTTTGCAAGGTGTGAAGTTAATTTGGAAACACGGGCAAAATTTCAAAACACGGTGAGTCATAGTCTCTTTGATTATTTTCAAAACACGGTCAAATTTCTAGGCATGCATATTCTTAGCAAGAAGTTGAATCTTTCCAAACTCATAGTCGTTCTCGATACATTGACTTCCTGGTGGTGGGTCCATTGAATAGATTTTCGCAAGGTGTGAAGTTAATTTCGTAACATGGCCAAAATTTCAAAACACGGTGAGTCATAGCCTCTTTGATTGTTTTCAAAACATGGTCAAATTTCTAGGCATGCATATTCTTAGAAAGAAGTTGAATCTTGCCAAACTCACACTCATTCTCGATACATTGACTGCTTGGTGGGTGCACTGAACAGATTTTCGCAAGGTGTGAAGTTAATTTCGAAGCATAGCCAAAATTTCAAAACATGCTGAGTCATACCCTCTTTGATTATTTTGAAAACATGGTCAAATTTCGAGGCATGTATATTCTTAGCAAGAAGTTGAATCGTTCCAAACACACTCGTTCTCGATACATTGACTTCCTGGTGGGTCCAGTGAACATATTATCGCTAGATGTGAAGTTAATTTCGAAACATAGCCAATATTTCCAAACAGGGTGAGTCATAGCCTCTTTGATTGTTTTCTAAACACAATAAAATTTCTAGGCATGCATATTCTTACCAAGAAGTTGAATCATTCCAAACTCCCACTCGTTGTTAATACATTGACTGTCTGGTGGTGGGTCCACTAAACAGATTTTCGAAAGGTGTGAAGTTAATTTTGAAACACGGCCAAAATTTCAAAACACGATGAGTCATAGTCTCTTTGATTGTTTTCAAAACAAGGACAAATTTCTAGGCATGCATATTCTTAGCAAGAAGTTGAATCATTCCAAACTCCCACTCGTTCTCGATACATTAACTGCCTGGTGGTGGGTCCACTAAACAGATTTTTGCAAGGTGTGAAGTTAATTTTGAAACATAGCCAAAATTTGAAAACACAGTGAGTTCTCTTTGATTGTTTTCAAAACACGGTCACATTTTGAGGCATGCATATTCTTAGCAAGAAGTTGAATCTTTCCGAACTCTCACTGGTTCTCGATACATTGACTACCTGGTGGTGGGTCCACTTAACAAATTTTCGCAAGGTGTGAAGTTAATTTCAAAACACATCCAAATTTTGAAAACACAGTGAGTCATAGCCTCTTTGATTGTTTTCAAAACACGGTCAAATTTCTAGGCATGCATATTCTTAGCAAGAAGTTGAATCCTTCCAAACTCTCACTCATCTCGATACATTGACTGCCTGGTGGTGGGTCCACGGAACATATTTTTGCAAGGTGTGAAGTTAATTTCGAAACACGGGCACAATTTCACAACACGGTGAGTCATAGTCTCTTTGATTATTTTCAAAACACGGCCAAATTTCTAGGCATGCGTATTCTTAGCAAGAAGTTGAATCTTTCCAAACTCTCAGTCGTTCTCGATACATTGACTACCTGGTGGTGGGTCCACTAAACAGATTTTCGCAAGGTGTGAAGTTAATTTCGAAACACATCCAAATTTTCAAAACACGATGAGTCATAGCCTCTTTGATTATTTACAAAACACGGTCAAATTTCTAGGCATGCATATTCTTAGCAAGAAGTTGAATCTTTCCAAACCCTTACTCATCTCGATACATTGACTGCCTAGTGGTGGGTCCACTGAACAAATTTTCGCAAGGTGTGAAGTTAATTTCGAAACACGGGCAAAATTTGAAAACACGGTGAGTCATAGTCTCTTTAATTATCTTCAAAACACGGTCAAATTTCTAGGCATGCATATTCTTAGCAAGAAGTTGAATCTTTCCAAACTCTTAGTCATTCTCGATACATTGACTTCCTTGTGGTGGGTCCACTGAACATATTTTCGCAAGGTGTGAAGTTAATTTCGAAACACAGCCAAAATTTAAAAACACGGTGAGTCATAGGCTCTTCGATTGTTTTCAAAACACAGCCAAATTTCTAAGCATGCATATTCTTAGCAAGAAGTTGAATCATGCCAAACTCACACTCGTTCTCGATACATTGACTGCCTGGTGGGTCCATTGAACAGATTTTCGCAAGGTGTGAAGTTAATTTCGAAACATAGCCAAAATTTCAAAACACGGTGAGTCATAGCCTCTTTGATTATTTTCAAAACATGGTCAAATTTTGAGGCATGTATATTCTTAGCAAGAAGTTGAATCATTCCAAACAGTCACTCGTTCTCGATACATTGACTGCCTGGTGGGTCCAGTGAACAGATTATCGCCAGATGTGAAGTTAATTTAGAAACACAGCCAATATTTCCAAACACGGTAAGTCATAGCCTCTTTGATTGTTTTCTAAACACGGTCAAATTTTAGGCATGCATATTCTTAGTAAGAAGTTGAATCATTCCAAACTCCCACTCGTTCTCGATACATTGACTGCCTGGTGGTGGGTCCACTAAATAGATTTTCACAAGGTGTGAAGTTAATTTCGAAACACAACCAAAATTTCAAAACATAGTGAGTTTTCTTTGATTGTTTTCAAAACACGGTTAAATTTTGAGGCGTGCATATGCTTAGCAAGAAGTTGAATCTTTCCAAACTCTCACTGGTTCTCGATACATTGACTGCCTGGTGGTGGGTCGACTTAACAAATTTTCGCAAGGTGTGAAGTTAATTTCTAAACACATCCAACTTTTCAAAACATGGTGAGTCCTGGCCTCTTTCATTGTTTTCAAAACATGGTCAAATTTCTAGGCATGCATATTCTTAGCAAGAAGTTGAATCTTTCCGAACTCTCGCTCGTTCTCAATACATTGCCTTCCTAGTGGAGGGTCCACTTAACCGATTTTTGCAAGGTGTGAAGTTGATTACCAAACAAAGCCAAAATTTCAAAACATGGTGAGTCATAGCCTCTTTGATTATTTTCAAAACACGGTCAAATTTCTAGGCATGCATATTCTTAGCAAGAAGTTGAATCTTTCCAAACTCCCACTCGTTGTCGATACATTGACTGCCTAGTAGTGGGTCCACTGAACATATTTTTGCGAGGTGTGAAGTTAATTTCGAAACATAGCCAAAATTGCAAAACACGGTGAGTCATAGTCTCTTTGTTTGTTTTCAAAACACGGTGAAGTTTCTAGGCATGCATATTCTTAGCAAGAAGTTTAATCTTGCCAAACAACTCTCACTCGTTCTTGATACATTGACTGCCTGGAGCGTCCACTAAACAGATTATCGCATGGTGTGAAGTTAATTTCAAAACATAGCCAAAATTTCAAAACACGACGAGTCATAGTCATTTTGTTGTTTTCAAAACACGGTCAAATTTCTAGGCAAGCATATTCTTAGAAAGAAGTTGAATCTTTCCAAACTCTCACTCCTCTTGATACCTTGAATGCCTGGTGGTGGGTCCACTGAACATATTTCCGCAAGGTGTGAAGTTAATTTGAAAACACGGGCAAAATTTCAAAACACGGTGAGTGATAGCCTCTTTGATTGTTTTCAAAACACGGTCAAATTTCTAGGCATGCATATTCTTAGCAAGAAGTTGAATCTTTCCAAACTCTCACTCGTCTCGATACTTTGACTGCCTGGTGGTGGGTCCACTGAACATATTTTCACAAGGTGTGAAGTTAATTTCACAACATAGCTAAAATTTCAATACACGGTGAGTCATAGCCTCTTTGATTGTTTCCAAAACACGGTCAAATTTCTAGGCATGCATATTCTTAGCAAGAAGTTGAATCTTTCCAAACTCTCACTCGTCTCGATACATTAACTGCCTGGTGGTGGGTCGATTGAATAGATTTTCGCAAGGTGTGAAGTTAATTTCTAAACAGAAGGAATATTTCAAAACACGGTGAGTCATAGTCTCTTTGGTTGGTTTCAAAACACGGTCAAATTTCTAGGCATGCATATTCTTAGCAAGAAGTTGAATCTTTCCAAACTCTCACTCGTCTTGTTACCTTGAATGCCTAGTGGTGGGTCCACTGAACATATTTCCGCAAGGTGTGAAGTTAATTTCAAAACACGGGCAAAATTTCAAAACACGGTGAGTCATAGCCACTTTGATTGTTTTCAAAACACGGTCAAATTTCTAGGCATGCATATTCTTAGCAAGAAGTTGAATCTTTCCAAACTCTCACTCGTCTCGATACTTTGACTGTCTGGTGGTGGGTCCACTGAACATATTTTCGCAAGGTGTGAAGTTAATTTCAAAACATAGCCAAAATTTCAATACATGGTAAGTCATAGCCTCTTTGATTGTTTCCAAAACACGGTCAAATTTCTAGGCATGCATATTCTTAGCAAGAAGTTGAATCTTTCCAAACTCTCACTCATCTCGATACACTGACTGCCTGGTGGTGGGTCGATTGAATAGATTTTCGCAAGGTGTGAAGTTAATTTCGAAACACAAGCAATATTTCAAAACACGGTGAGTCATAGTATCTTTGGTTGGTTTCAAAACACGGTCAAATTTCTAGGCATGCATATTCTTAGCAAGAAGTTGAATCTTTCCAAACTCTCACTTGTTCTTGATACATTGAGTACCTGGTGGTGGGTCAACTGAATAGATTATCGCAAGGTGTGAAGTTAATTTCAAAATGCAGCCAAAATTTCAAAACATGGTGAGTCATAGTCTCTTTGATTGTTTTCAAAACACGATCAAATTTCTAGGCATGCATATTCTTAGCAAGTAGTTGAATCTTGCCAAATAAGTGTCACTCATTCTCGATACATTGACTGCCTAGTGGGTCCACTGAACAGATTATCGCAAGATGTGAAGTTAATTTCGAAATGCAGCCAAAATTTTTAAAACACGGTGAGCCATAGTCTCTTTGATTTTTTTCATAACACGGTCAAATTTCTAGCATGTTATTCTTAGCAAGAAGTTGAATCTTTCCAAACTCTCACTCGATTTCGATACATTGACTATATGCTCTCCCTCATTTTACATTTTGAGGCTTTTATGATGCTTTTATAATCAGGAGGCTGCGTGCCATGCCAAGAAATGAAGAGCAAGTATAGACGAGAAGAGAGAATAAAATGACTGATAAATAGTAGTAGAGAGTAGCGAAATGAATTGCCTTGGCTGTGTGGTCAGGCATCAAGGCTTTATCCAATAGGCATCGTGGCCCACCTGGGACGTGCATTTGAGCACCTGTGTCTCTGGCGTCTCCCTAGGAACCGTGGTATGATGACCGCTGCATCTCAGCAGTACAGGACTATAGTACACTACTCAAGTTTTATTTCATGAATCAGTGAGCAGGAGTACTCGAGTACTACTTCGTACTACTAGAACCCTACTGCTACTGCTGCCCACCACCCGCCGCCCTAGGAGTAGTAAAAAGACGCAAATAGCCACCGCTGCCAGCCACCCACCTCCCGCAGATGCCTACTTACTGGAGTATAGTAAAAAGAAGACATATGTATTACTATTGGAGTACTGGTAGTACAACTCGAGTACAAAAAGACATATACTCCGTATTACCGGAGTACTAGTTCAACTATACTACTACTACTCTGTAGCTGGACAAGCTTTAACCACAAGAAAGAAATGGAGAAGAGAAACGAGTCTGCCAGGCCGAGAAATAAAAGAGCCAGAAGAGACAAGCAAATAGAATAAAATGCAGATGGTTTTGAAGACATGCATGCAATCCTCGTTCTCTCCCCCGCAAGACTGTACACTTTGCGCCAGGCCCCAGGTTTCTTTGTCTCTCTAGGTGTAGACCTTCTCCAATTCCAAAAAAAGGCATAGACCTTCTTACAACTCATGCGGGTAGGATCTGTTTGTCTGGTACAGTACTGTACAGGGTAATAAGTACCTGATTTACTCTCACCTGTCAACTTTCTGCAGCCTTCGTTCAAAAAAACGCAATGCTGCATATTTTTTTGGACTGTGGGCACTATATCGGCGAGCTGACCTTCTAGGGAACCACTTCAACACTGGGCACATCGGAGGATTCCACCAAGAGCTAGTCGATGATGGACAAAGACGAGCTAACACCGATATATGTTCTATGCGCCCATGATGGCTGCCTCACCATGGTCGCCAACCACGAGCTCGACGACCACAAGGCTGCGTGCCCGTACAGCCCATGCGGCTGCACGGAGGTCAACTGCATATTCACCGCCTCGCCGGTCGAGCTCCTTTTGCACCTCAATAGCGTCCACAAGGTACAAGTGCATAGGCTATCGTACGGCCAACCCATGGAGTGTATAGTAACAATGTTGTTACCGTTCCTTCCGCCATCCATGGTCATCATCTACGGTGATGACGCTACCATGTTCAGCCTCATCATCGGCGAGCTCGGCCAAGCTATCGCCATTTCCTCGGTGTGCGTCAGGGCGGCCTCGTGCTCGTGGCCCCAGTACAGGGTGAAGCTGTGCGCAACTGGCCCGCAGTCTCCGACGGACTTCTCGACGGACACCCTTAATGGGGTCATTGAGCCGACGAGCTGTGCGTCGCCCGCCAGTGTTGGCCTCGAAGATCTGACGTTCCTCACAGTGCCGCCATGGTACATTACCATAGTTGATGGACAATACCGGATGATCAAGGTGTTGTCTTTCTACGTTTGCATTGATAGGATGAATTGATCTAATCTTCAGCTAAGTGATCATAATGCGATGGTAATGATGTATTACTAGTTAATTTAGTTGTAGATAAGTACCACTCGTTTACTAGTTAATGTAGTAGTAGTCGGTGGCAGGGTCTCTTTTGGGCACTAGGAAGGGTGTATTTTGGCTGTAAACAGTCTTTGCTGCTAATGTTTATATTCTGGATTTTAAGTGTTTTCTCAAAATGTTCAACTACTACTCCACGTGCCCACTTCTAGGGGGACTTAGATCAACATGCCCCCTATATCTACCATCCAATATTCATCTGATGGACAAAAGTGATCCAAAGCAACGTAGAAAAGAAAACTTCTCACACTTATGCCCTAGTTTTCAACTATGTTTAATTTTTTAGATACTAGACAATAAAAACATTTTGTCAGTCATTAATAGTTCAAATACATGCATATATTTATTAAAAAATACAGACATATAATTTTACCGAATTTGCATAAACTAATTTTCATACTTTTGTTCGCACACTATATATAATTGTGGTAAGATAAGAAAAGAAAGACTACCAATATTATATGCTCGATGCTAAAATGGAAATGAAGATCCAACATCTGACAATGTTGGGATTCACGTCTTGATCCAATGGTCAATATTCAAAGTTATTCGTACACTATACAATGCTAAGAAAAAAAATGAGAAACATGTGCTTTGACACCTTTGAATACAAAAAATGCTCTGGCTTCTTCACAATGTGTATTGGCCTACGGTGTATGAAGAGTATGGCTCGATGAGATGCTCTCTCGAGAAGGAGCCGTACCCGACTATTTTCCTTGCTTGGTTTTAGGGTCCTTTGTGCTAAACGTATGGACCTCGATGTAATTTTCCCTTTTTTTATTGTTGGGAATATTCCCTAGAGGCAATCATGTATGATGTTATTCCCAATGTATTCATAAAGTTATTGTCCATGTATGAACTACTAATATGTATCATTGGATATGTGATTCGATTGTGGAACTATATATTCATGTTGTTCATACTGATTGTCCTTGGTCGTTGAGGTTGTGTTGGACACACAACTTAGACTAATGTGAAAGTTGGCTGATGACTCGGTTCCACCTGTCATGGGCATGGTGATGCTATTCCAACTTACACTGATTCGGCGAAAGAGTTTAGCGAATCGGATTGACCCACAGTTGAGATGCAACGAGCATATTGTCATCTGTATTCTCAAGCAATGGAATCCTTCGACCTGAGGTGATCGCATGATCCGAGTTGTGGATCGCCAACTTAGGTCCTATCAAACGTTGTTCCGTAAATGGGTAGTTATAAAGGTATGGTTCGGGTTGATTGTGAAGCAAGCTGCGTGACGTGGATTGCCGAGATGGGATTTGCCCCTCCGTAATGGAGATATATTCTCTGGGTCCTCTCGTTTGATATGATTCGGAAGCATGGCCATGCGCGATTTGGTTAAGTGTTAACCAAGGAGTCGGACTAAGTGTTAGTCCAGTGACTCGTATATCACGGAACGAGAAGAGAGATTTGAGCTATTAAAGAGATGGCAACAACTCGCCTATAGCTTGACAAGATATATCATGAGGCAAAGGTACTTGGACGAAAGTCACATTGAGAAAGTTTTGTCTTCTAACTTTACGGTGCTTGGGAGTTGGCACATCTTGCTAGAGACCGCTACCAACTATCAACTCGGAGTGGTGACTCATGTCGTGTCTAGGTGTACGTAAACCTACAGGGTCACACATTAAAGGGTAAGGAGCCCATGTGGATTCGATCCATGTGGAGATTGGGATACGGCCTATATGGGCCTCAAGCATTAAGCCCAGCTAGGAGTGCATATAAGTGGAGTGACAAGGGATTGTCCCTAACCTATCCGTCACTTTCTCCACTCCCATTTCGGGCAAGACAAGATCTAGCAGTCCTTTGCCTGGAGCTCCTTCATGTACGTGTGAATACCGGTAGAGGCGTTGCACGTGTGGCGCTGGAGAGAAGAAGGTCCGTGGGGATCTAGACGTGCTGTACGGGGATCATTCGGCACGGCATCAACTGACGCGCTTCATCAATAATCCGCACCTGCGTGTCTAGTGGTAAATCTCGTGGCCTATCACCTGAGCTAGATCTTGGGAGCATCACGTAGGGTAAAAAGTTTTGTTTATCTCTGCACGGCCCCACAGTGGTATCAGAGCGATAGCTTCTGGTTTTAGGCTCGAGTTCTTGCATATGTGATACGCGTTTGTCATTAGATTGGATCTAATTGCAGTTTTGGTGGTCGATATATGAGATAGATCAGTTTTGTACAAAGTTGATTGGATCAACTATACTCGGGGAATGGATGATCTAGTTTCCGTGATCTAACTGCTAAGGTCGTGGAACGACATACCCCTACCGGTCGGTTTCCGCCATCGGGGTAGACTATGACACGTAAATCTAGATGCGGTGATCGAAGATCAAAGAGTTTGGTCGAATCGGAGTACAAATCTGATTTGGGTAAAATTGTTTTATCTGATGATGAAACCCATGTTTGAAAGGCAGATGATGGGACCACCTGCTTCGCCATGTTGTGGCGCCTTAGATGTCGTTGCGAGTTTCACAACGCCGGTAGATATCGTATCTATGCATAACTTGTTTTTGCATGATGATGTTGTGAATGGTATGGCTTATGTGCATGTGATCTGTGTAATCCATACGTGATTTGCGTATCACGGTTTTGTCAGCCGCCTGGAGCCTAGGTGCTGTCATTTTATTGTATAACGATCTGCGTGTCGGATTCTCTATGTAATTTACATTACTAGCTAGTGTAGCTGTTTGGAGAACCCGGATGGCATGCAAGTCGATGTGCAAGTCGGCTACATGGTGTAAGGCGACACGTGACAAGAGTTGACACGAGTCGAATTACAAGCTTTGTGGAGATGGAGATCACCATGAAGAGGGCCATACCATTTCACATTATAATTGCTTTATTTTGTGTTACTGTTATGTCTCTGTTTTACCTCTATTAGATAGTTGGTAGAAAGTAATCCCTCAAAGAAGGTCTAGTCGGTTTCCCCGCTAGTGTTGCACCATCACAAGTCTGACATTTTTGGTAGTGGGCTCATAAAATTGAGGTGCTATCAATTCTTTTCGACTAGGAGGGTTCGAGTCGGACTCTTACAGCGGAAGCACTCAGTAATCTAGACAGGTCTATCACAACGGTTGTGGGACTCGGGGGAAGGTCGGATGGGAGCCCGGGCATGTGATGCCACCCATCCAACATGAGTCGTATGAGATATGATTGACAAGGAGTTGTCTACCTAGATCACTTGACGGCTAGCGGTGATGCTAAAGCTTACTAGTCGACTTGCTTATTTAGGGTCCTGAATCACTAAGTAACCATCGGAGGGGTGTTGGTTCTAGTGGGAGCATAAGTGTTTAATATGTTTGCTCTTTTATGGATACATGTCTTAAGTGTTTTGCATATTTTTCTATTGTAGATTGTCGGAGGGATGACCCCCGGGTAGACCAAGACGGGACCAACTGGCCGGCTCCAAGGATCATGGGCCGTCTGGACCCAGATGAAAGAACCGCAGCCGGGTGGAACTCCCACCCGGTCCGCACTCAAGTTTCCTCGGCTGGACCCTCTAGCCGGGTGGCCAGAAGAACCGGCTGGGAGGCCGCTCCTACCCGACCGCCTCGGATCCGCTAGACACTATATGGTGGGGATGACGCTCCTTGCTGAGCGCACCCTTTACCGGACAGGCTGGCTGGCCTGGCCGGCGCTACTGGACAACTGCGCCAAAGCTGGAGGCTAACGAGCAAAGCAAGGGTTGACGAGGAAAGCCTTGGCTTATGCATAAAGAGCCGGCTGACAGATAAATAGCCGGATGACAAGTAAAGTAGGGGCGCTGAGCGCTAAAGCATGGTCCTCCCCTGTACTGGAGGCTTGACTGGACCCGGGCCTACCGTTTGGCCCTGTCTAGCCGGCCCACTTTGTAAAACCCAAATCCAAACAATAAACCCTAGAACCCATCTTATAAGCTATCTCCTCGACCTGTATATAAAGGGGGTAGCGCTAGGGTTCTAGGTAAGCTCAAGCAGAAGGAAGAATAGACACCAGAAGAAGGACTTAGAGAATTCCTAGCAAGAAGTAGCTAAGGAAATAGCTCAAGGAGCACTTGTATTAGGCATTCACCCCCTTTGATAGTAGATCCTTGCAGGAGTAGGAGTTTTACCTCGCCAAGAGGGCTCCGAACCTAGGTACATCGCTGTGTTTGCAGTATCTGTGCCCAACTCGTTGCGAGTAGCCACCGATAGCAACCTGATTATCCCCTTCAAGCCATCCTCCATGGCACTGCCATGTTCCACACCACGACAGTTGGCGCCCATCGTGGGGCACAGCTCTTCGGCTGGGATCATCTTTTGCACGGGACTTCCACTCGTCGCTGGTGAGTGAGTAGCCTCTGGCCTCGTCCTCACTCTCGGATCCTATGACTGCGTCCTCGACAATGCGTCCTGCTTCGCTGGTGGGACTTTCCCAAGAGGAGGCTCCATCATGCGCTTCGGCGAGCACCGCGTCTACGTCGTCACCGTCCCTAAGTCCTTCCCTCGTGAGGTCGTCACCATCTTCGGCGCACCCCCTAGATTCTCCGCCTCACGCATCGCCAGCAGTAGCATCGAGGTCATGATGGTAGGCTCGGTGGAGAACCGCCGCCCGCCTCTGGAGCGCAATGTGGACGGCCGTGCCACTAACTCACGCCTCCTGAACCTAGACTTGATCAACGCGTCCATCGAGCATCTCCGCAACCCTATCACCCCCATCGAGGCGGATCCAGCTGCAGCTGCGGTAGCCCTGGAGACCACCCACCAGAACCTTCTGGAGGAGGCCGGCATGGTGGCAGCCGCCCAACGGTGGATGAATGCCACCATGCGGCAGTACAACATCGTGCACGGCTTCGCGCGCCTACCCGGCACCAGCCGCCTGGCTCAACCGCAAGGCCAAAACCTCGGTTCGGAGATGGATCGTGTCGCTGATCCGTGCAATCCCGCGGTGCAGCCCGTCTACAGCACCCCCGCCAAAAACATGTGGGCCGTGGAGGCGGTAGTCGCGGAACTTAGCCACCTGGAGGGCGAGGAACTGCTCCATCAGCAAGCGCGTGTCCAGCTCCTCGCGGTCACGGCGAACAAGCAGCAGGCCAAGCCAGAACTCAGCATGGCTACCAACAGCAGAGCCCAACCGGCTCGCCGGATGGCGGACCCGGCTATAGGTGGTAGCAAGGCGTCTTCCCCAAAATGGAGCAAGACAGATCAACCGCCCACGCGGTGGATCTGCAGGCCGCGGCCACAATGCCCACGACGCAGCAGCTGTTACCAGCAAAAATCACGAGCCGACTGACGAAGCCGGAAAAGGCCAAGCACTCCCCAAGTCCCGCCTATCTGTCCGGCTGGGACCGCTCGAGCCGGACGAACAACAAGATGTGCGCGTGCGAATCGACCTACTGGTCCAATCATGTGCGCTCGAGGAAGAAAGTCCAGCCGAACCAAGATGTTTCGGACCATGCATCCGGAATGAACCGTTTCCAAAGGGATTTTCGCTCCCAAGGGATACGCCAAAGTACAATGGCTCGGTCAAGCCGGAGGACTGGCCGGTGCATTACACCACCGTCATGGGCATCGCCAACGGCAACTGCCGGGTAGCGGTGTGCTACGCCCCTCTCATGCTCCTCGACTCAGCCAGAACGTGAAACAGTCTCCCCGACAATAGCATTAACACTTGGATCGATTTCGAGCAGGCGTTCGTTCGCAACTTCACCGGCACCTACAAGCGCCCAGGCCGGCCAAGCGAGCTCGCTCTCTATGTACAGGGCCCGGATGAATCTGATCGCTCCTACATCACCCGATGGACGAGAATGCACAACTCCTGTGAAGGGGTACGCGAACATCAGGCGGTTGATTTCTTCATCAACGGCTCCAGAGACGGCACTATGCTCAAGCATAGCTTCGCCAGGTGGAACCCACAACCATGGCACATACCATGGCCATCGCGGATAAGTACGCCACGACCAACGCGACAATGAAAAGATCCGTCCGGGTGGACGATCAAGGGCAAATAATCATCGACGTCGTCGTGGATCGGCACCAGCCGGAAGGGAATGAGCACAACTCCAGGTGGCACGACAACTGCCA
Source organism: Avena sativa (assembly GCA_916181665.1). Taxonomy (NCBI): domain Eukaryota; kingdom Viridiplantae; phylum Streptophyta; class Magnoliopsida; order Poales; family Poaceae; genus Avena; species Avena sativa. The sequence continues at coordinate 192,998,669 of OV702287.1, forward strand.
CGGCAAGAGAAAGGACGACCAGCCGGATAACCAATATGGCTCCAGGCAGGTGGCGGAAGTGTAGGAGGATCCGGCTACAGCGGAAGCCGGAGACAGAAGCCTGATGACCAGCCTCCAAGGCCCAAGTACACCATTGAGTCGATGCTTGATAGGCCATGCAAGTTACACAACATGGCAACAAGCCGGCTACACACACCACACGCCAGTGCACCTGGACGAAGAAGATGGCAGAAATTGCCGGCGCACCGGCTGGACAGGCGCCACCTCCTCGAGCCGGCTGGACAGGATGATGATAACAACTACCCTTGCCAGGTGGGAAATTACCACATCTTCACCACGGAGCCAGACACCAAGCACAACAAAAGGCGTCGCGATGCGGAGGTGAACGAATCGTTCCTCCCGTTCCCCAGTACCTCAACTGGTCGGAGCAAGAAGTTGCATGGAGCCGGAAGGACCAGCCGGCTGAGCTGCCTCACCCGGGCACCTATGCGATGGTTCTGGATCCTATCATTGTCTCCCAGAAGCATTCCTGCAGATTCTCCCGTGTCCTTGTAGACGGAGGGAGCAGCATCAACCTCCTGTACCGCAGCTCGCTCGACCGGCTCGGTATCAGTTAGTCGTAGCTGGAGCCATCAAGCACCTCCTTCCATGGAGCCGTCCCTGGCCCTTCGCATTCCCCCATCAGAAAAATCCGGGTGGACGTCATCTTCGGCATGGAGGACAATTTCTGTCGCGAGCCCATCTGGTTCAAGGTGGTTAACCTCTACAGCGCATACCACACAATCCTGGGGCGCCCAGCGCTCACCAAGTTCATGGCGGTACCGCATTACGCCTACCTCAAGATGAAGCTACCAGGGCCAAAAGGCGTCATTACCGTGGCCGGCTGCTACACACGGTCCGTGGAATGCGCCACAGATGGCTCCAAAATAGCTGAAGCCATGATCATCGCGGAAGAAAAGCGCGTCATCATGCAGAACGTGGCGGTCCTGAAGAAGGACATGCCGGCTAGCGAGCCCAAGCCGACCGGAGAGGCACAATTCAAGCCATCCAAGGGCACAAGGAAGATCCTGCTGAACGTGGTTGAGCCGGACAAGTTCGTCCTGGTCGGAGGCGGCCTCGACAGCAAATAGGAAAGCACGCTCGTCGACTTCCTCCATGAGAATCGGGATATTTTCGCATGGTCCCCCAAGGACATGCCAGGTGTTATGAGGGAGCTCGCCGAGCACTTTTTACATGTCAAGCCGGATGTAAAACCGGTCAAACGGTCACTGTGCCGCTTCGCAGAAGAAAAAAGAAGAACAATTGGGGAGGAGATCACCCGGCTGCTCGCAGCCGGATTCATCATGGAAGTTTTCCACCCGGAATGGCTGGCAAACCCAGTACGCGTGCTGAAGAAGAACAAGATTGGCGCATGTGTGTTGACTACACCAGTCTAAACAAAGCATGCCCCAAGGATCCATTCGCCCTGCCAAGGATAGACCAAGTGATCGATTCCACGGCCGACTGCGAGCTGTTGTCATTTCTGGACGCATATTCCGGCTACCGCCAGATCCAGCTAAACCCCGCTGATCAAATAAAGACATCATTCATCACTCCTTATGGAGCCTACTGCTACACCACAATGCCATTCGGATTGAAGAACGCTGGAGCAACAGACCAGCGCTGCATGCAGAAGTGCTTACAGGCTCGGATTGGCAGAAACATACACGCCTACGTCGACGATGTGGTAGTCAAGACCAAGGAGCGCTAGACACTCCTAGAGGATCTAAAGGAAACATTCACTAACATCCGCTGGTTCCAGATGAAGCTGAACCCGGAGAAGTGCGTATTCGACGTCCCAGCCGGTCAGCTACTTGGTTTTCTCGTATCTGAGCGAGGAATTGAGGTGAACCCAGAGAAGATCGGCGCAATCGAGCGCATGCAGCCGCCCAAGAACTTGAGAGATGTCCAGAAGTTCACCGGCTTCCTGTCCTCCCTCAGCTGGTTCATTAGCCGGCTGGGCGAGAAAGCACTCCCATTGTACCAGCTCATGAAGAAAACGGACAAGTTCGTCTAGACATCGCAGGCGGATGAAGCTTTCCTTGACCTCAAGCGCATGCTCACCTCGCCACCTATCCTGGAAGCACCAACAGCAAAGGAACCCATGTTGATGTACATCGCAGCAACAAACATGGTTGTTAGTGTGATGTTGGTAGTGGAGAGGCCGGAAGAAGGAAAGGTGCAGCCAGTGCAACGACCGGTGTACTACCTGAGTGAGGTACTCTCGCTCTTGAAGCAGAACTACCCTCATTACTAGAAGCTGGTGTACGGCGTGTACATGGCCGCCAAGAAACTGAAGCACTACTTCCAAGAACACTCCATCCGGGTGGTGGCGCTAGCGCCACTTGTGGAGATCATCGGCAACAGAGATGCCACAAGCCGGGTGGCGGAATGGGCCATAGAGCTCGCTGCCCACAACATACAGTACGAGCCAAGAACGGCAATCAAGTCACAGGCCTTGGCGGCTTTCCTCGTCGATTGGGCAAAAACACAGTACCTGCCATCTTGCCCTGACTCCACGCATTGGAAGCTGCATTTCGACGGCTCCAAGATGTATGGAGGTCTCGGAGCCGGAGTGGTCATCACCTCTACAAAAGGAGATCGGCTGGAATACGTGCTATAGATCCACTTCCACGCGTCCAACAACGTCGCTGAGTATGAAGCGCTCGTCCACGGCCTCAAGATGGCAAAGGAAATAGGAATCCGGCGCATCCTATGCTTCGGCTATTCTGATCTGGTGGTGCAGCAAGTGTCAGGCGACTGGGACGCCAGAGATGCAAACATGGATCTATACCGTTTCTTCGTACAGCAGCTATGCGCCTGTTTCGAAGGATGCGAGTTTCATCATGTTCCCAGGGTAAACAACGAGGACACATACATGCTCACCCACATCGGGTCGACAAGACAACCAATTCCGCCTAGAGTTTCCCTTGAGCACCTACGCAAGCCATCAATCACACCGTCTCCCGAATCCGACTCCATCATATTGGACGCGGACCCGGGGACTGCTGGCTCCAAGACCTCCACGACGGCTGCACCGCACCCGGGGACTGCTTCGCCACACCCAGGGACTGCCGGCTCCAAGACCTCCACGACGGCTGCATCGCACCCGGGGACTGCTTCGCCACACACGGGGACTGCCGGCTCCAAGACCTCCGCAATGGCTGCATCGCACCTGGGGACTGCTCCTGTGCACCCGAGGACTGCCGCCTCCAGCCTAGAAGCTGCCGCCTTCGCCGCCCCACCCAGACGGCCTTCGGACGGGCCTGACCCGGCCATCCAAGCAGAAGTAAATCTGCTAATGCAAGCGGTATGCACCATCCGGGAAACACCAACATGGGCCAAGCTGTTCATGGATTTCCTAGCCAACGGAGAGCTGCCCGAAGAGGAGGTGCAGGCAAGACAGGTCAAGCATAGAGCCAGCGCATACACCATCATCAACAACGAGCTCTACAAGCGCAGCGTTGGCGGCATCTATCAATGATGTGTGGGCCAAGAGGAAGGAATTCGGCTGCTGGTTGACATCCACCAAGGCGAGTGCGGACACCATGCATCATCACGAGCCATAGTGGCAAAGGCATTCCGCCACGGGTTCTACTGGCCCACAACATTAGAAGACACTGAGAAGATTGTCAAGGCGTGCAACAGGTGTCAGCAGTTCAGCCAGGAGAAGCACACTTCGTTTACAACACTCAAGACTATTCCCATCACCTGGCCGTTCGCTGTCTGGTGGCTGGACATGGTTGGCCCCTTCAAAATAGCCAGATCCGGCATGACCCACTTGCTGGTGGTGGTGGAAAAGTTCACCAAGTGGATAGAGGCAAAGCCAATAAAGAAGCTGGATGGGCCAACGGTGGTCAAGTTCTTCACAGACATAATCACACGCTTTGGCTACCCCAACAGCATCATGACCGACAATGGAACAAATTTTGCCAAGGGAGCTTTCGCACGATTCTGCGGAGATAAGGGCATCCGCCTGGACCTCGCATCTGTGACACATCCCCAGTCCAACGGGCAGTGCGAGCGAGCAAATGGCCTAGTACTAGCCAGAATCAAGCCCCGACTGATCAAACCACTAATGCGATCCCCCGGCTGCTAGATTGAGGAGCTGCCGGCTGTACTATGGAGCCTGCGCACAACGCCAAACCGGTCCACCGGCTACACTCCCTTCTTCCTTGTTTACGGGGCGGAGGCAGTTTTGTCCACTAACATCGAGTTTGATGCACCCCGCAAACTGCTCTACACAGAACAGCATGCCAAAGAAGCACGGGAAGACAGTGTCGATCTCCTGGAGGAAGCACACGAACTGGCCTTGTCCAGGTCCACCATCTACCAGCAGAACCTGCGCCGCTAGCACGCCAGCCGGATATGTAGCGTCTCGTTCCGCGAGGGGGATCTGGTACTAAGGCTGATCCAAGACACCAAGGGGGTGCACAAGCTGTCTCCACCTTGGGAGGGCCCGTTCATAATCAGCCGGGCACTGCAGAACAACTCGTACTACCTCATCGACACCTGCAAGCCGGAAAAGAACAAGATGGACCGCTCAGGCGAAGAAACTAAACGCCCATGGAACACGAGCCTGCTCCGCCCTTTCTACACTTGAACAAGAAGTGTATGTACCTTACTTCATGTAGCATGGGAGCCTCGACATAGTCTCGGAGACTCCACAATAAAATAAGCAAGTCATGCTGCACAAGTTAATTCTTCCGGCTGCATTACTCTAACCCCAGAGCCGGCGATCCGCCTTAGGGACTCGCCGGTTGGCCTAGACGGCTGCGCGATCCATGCGGTAAAGTACTGTACGCGGTTCCTAAGGCTTCCTCTTCGGTTCCGGCTGTAGACCGCAAGCCGGCTGACAGATCCGGCAAGAGCAGAACGCTCAAAGTCCCCTACACGAAAATGCCACGAGGAAAACAAAAACGTCTGGACGACCCGGATGCGCTCGCTTGCTCAAAGGCAATGACCCAAACCCGAAGTATCGTGCAGTACGCCTACCAAGCTACCCTTCGACTCCGGCTAAAAGCCAACAAGGGAACAACACTGAAATTGGCCAATGCTCTCTGAGAAAAGGGCAAAGACATTGAATTTGCGCAAAACAGCAAAAATCCGAAAACTAGTTCATCTAAGATTATAGTTTGGACTTGCATATGCTTAACCAGACAAACAGCTTGTTTGTTTCTATGTTTACATGAGCCGAAGTTCAACGACGAACACCGCTAAGGCGGAGGCAGAAAGCTCCCACGCGGTAGCAGAGCAGGTCAAGGAGCTTCAACCCGGCTGTATTCTCCAGCCGGCCCGAACCTCGGGGACTACACCATGTGGGTGCGCTCGCACGCCCCCACACAGAAACCTGCAAAACAAAGAACATAAAGGAGCTTCGATCCGGCTGAATTCTCCAGCCGGCTAAAACATCGGGGACTACACCCTATGGGTGCGCTTGCACGCCCCCATAAAGAAATAGGCATGCAAAAGATGCAAAACAGAAAGTGCAAACAGAAGAGCACGAGCAAATAAGCAAATAAGATAGAGGGAGGCGATGCTCCCACAGAAGTTCAATATGTCACAAATGGACAATTGTTCACATGGCGCACAAAAAAGATGAATTTTTCAAGTCACAAATACTCCCGACATACCGGGGATCAAATTCACTGAGGGACAGAAGGGCCGGAGGCGTCAGCTGGAGCGCAGCTGCATGAGGCGATATCCGTCGAGGCGGTCTGCGTCGCAGCCGGAGCATCAGTGCGTGCTGCATCCGGGCTGTGGAAGTATTGCTCTGTGCCGGCTGGGTCGCTGAAGTCCCTGTCCAGCGCGACGTAGCTCCCGATCGTCACACCACAGGAGCGGATGTCGGGGACCTCAGCGCGGAGCTGGTCATAGCTGGTCCCTTGGCAGAATCCACGGGAAAGGCTCCACAGATCCACATCCAGGTACCAGGACTTAAGCAGTGCCAGCACCATCTCCGCGCTGCCTCGAGCTGCCCACTCCTGGGCCACATTCATGAGCTCCGGAGCACCCCAGAGACGCTCAGCCAGGACATCCATGGTGGCAGGCGGGATGGCCTCAGGCCAGACATAGTCAAAGACCTCGAGAGCGGAAGTACGGAGCCGGTTCGCCTCCTCGCTAACGACCGTCACCAGCTCCCCCGGGTGGAGATCCCGGTCCGGATCCGTCTCGGGTATCCGACCCAGCGCCTTATCTGTTGCCTCAGGGTACTGAGCTGTAGCCAGATAAGAGGGCAGCGGTCAGTATCAATCAAAAGAGACAAATCCGCAAAAGGGGGTCAAGTCAAAGGCACTTACTGACAACGATTTCAGCGATCTGGCAGAGCTCCAACAACGCCGCCGCCTCCTTGGCCTTGGAAGCCTTGAGGGCATCCGCCTGGGTGGCATAGAGCCCCTCCAGGTTCTTCAGCGCCTCGCCCCGGGTGTCCGCAACCTTCTTGGCCCTACCAGCCTTGATCTCCATCTGGTGCTGCTGTGCAATCAATTTGGCGATCTGGTCCTGGCGGGTCTTGTTGGCCTCCTCCAGCCGGGCGACCTCGTCCTTTAGCCGGGCCACCTCGCGGTCTCGGTCCGCCATTAGAGGTGCAGGAGGTTAACCAATACTCAACAAGAAGCGCGAGAAATCGCGCAATAGGGAAGATACAGCAGAGCAAGCGATCTTACATCCCAGGTCTCGCGAAGTCTTGGCAGCGTCGGTAAGAGCCCTTTGTGCAAGAAAAGAGAGATAAGAACCAAAAGAAACAACTACGTCGCAAGACAGTGACAAAAAACAAGACTGGCGACATAACACCTACCTCGACGGAAGCTCCCAGCGTCCTAGCTTGGCCGAGCCCCTGCTCCAGTGCTCCTACCAGCTGGCGGATCTAGCCAACGGCCAGAGGAGCCACCTCCGACAACTGTGCCAGGAGGACATCCAGCGGCGGCACGGCGCACGCTGGCATCCAGCCGGTGACCTGGAGGTCGTCGTCGCTCACCGAAGCCGCGGAGGGACCAACAACCGCCTGGATAGGGGCAACCGACGGCGGCACCTCCACCGGCTCCTCCACCCGGTAGGTGTTGGAGTCAGCACCCATTGTCGAGCCGGATGGAGGGACAGCCGCACCGGCACGGCCGAATGACAAACCCCCCGCAAGCCGGGAGACGGCCCCGGCACGGTGAAGTGTCGTGGGCTCAGCCGGCGACACCACATCCGTCGCTGCCGCCTTGGACGCCGGAGCCGGAGCCGGCACATCCTCGGGGGCCGGAGCCGGCGGAACCTCGGACGCCAGAGCCGGTGCAGACTCGGAAGGACAAGGGAACCTACCCGGCAGAACAAATACAAGTAAGGCAATACTCGCACCAAAAGGACAAGGGAACCTACCCGGCGATGCTCGGCATGGTGGCAGCAGGGCAGAGGCGGCGCGCCTTCTTGGCGCCACCTGCAGCCAAGGTGAAGCTGGTAGGGGCAGCTCGTTTCCCCTGCCCCTGGCCGCAGCGAGCTCGGCGAGGTCCACATCCTCGCCGTGAGCAGCTAGTCAAAGGACAAGCGAAAAGTCAAGAATACAACTACAAGCATAGCAAGTGCAAGCAAGACAAAGGCAGGGAACAAATTCTCACCGGGTGGGAACTCGCAGCCCTTGTTAGCTCGCATGGGGAACCGCTCCGCCTCCTCGGGCAGAGCCTTCACCAGCTTGAAGTCCGCGGTGAAGTTGGGGAGCTCGGTGTCCCCCACACCGTCTTCCGCTAGCTGCGCCGTGAAAATCTACTCAACAAGGGAAGATAAGAGGCACGAAACGGGAGTCCCTCAGGAAAATCCACCCGGAGAAGAGCAAGAAAACATACCTTCGGCGGTAGCCAGCCGCGGTGGTATGGCCGGCAAGAGAACTGCCACCCCTCCTCCAACGCCTCCTTCAAAATGGTGGCGAGCCATTCGCGGAGGGTGGCGTACGGCGCGTCTAGCCGGGATACTCGGGTGGGATCCAGATGGCCAGAGAGGTGGCACATCTTGTGCGACCGGTGCTGTAGCGGGAGCACGCGGGTCGCCATCCAGGACAACAGAATGTCCCGGGTGGTGAGACACTCCTTCTCCACGAGGACGGCCAGGCGGGCACCCATCCGATCGATGTTTCCCTGGGCGCCCAAGTAATGGACGGTCCAGGCCTTCCGGCTGGAGGGGACGTTGCCGAAGGCGGGGACCTTGACGAAGTCCACCTCCGTGTTGTTGCGCAAGTAAAAATATGAGCGCTGCTAGAGCTTGATGGTGTCGGGGAGCTCCAGGCGGGGTATGGGCGCTGACGGTCGTGGGTAGATGGCGCAGCAGCCCGTCTCCATCAACGGGCCGCCCTTCCCTACCACCTGCACCTTGAAGTCAAAAAATTCAAGAAATTTGCGGCGTCGGGGCAGACACCAAGGAACGCCTCGCAGCAGGTCGCGTGATGCGACAACATCGACACGGTGTTGGCTCCGAGATGGTGAGGTTGCAGATCAAAGGTGACCAGCAGCTCCAAGACGAAGCGGCTCAGCAGCAGCCCAAGGCCGTGAGCAAAGTGCGCGAGGAAAACGACGGACTCGCCAGGATGGGGGTGGGGAACCCGCTCGCCCTCCGGCACGAGGCGATGCTTCACCACCCGTTCTGACGGCAGGAATTTCCCCCGCTGGTACTTCTTCACAAGCTCCTCTATGACATAAGAGCCACACCAGCCGCCGACGACCTCGGACAGCATATGACCTGGAAAGGTAGCCATGATGGAGGCGCGGGGTCCCGTGGTCGAAGAAGAGGAACGATGCCAGTGACCAGGAAACGACAGCGCAGAAGAGCAGAGAGAGGCTAGAGCGCGAGGAAGTGTGAGGATGGCAGGCGCAGGGAGGCGAAGTGAGGAACCACTGCTCCTTGCGCACGTATTTATCGGTGAAGGATAACCGTGCCGGTTCCCCTGCCTCCATGCCACGTGGCAAAGCAACTACCCCACTACCCCGCGATGGTTCGAGGAAGATTGCATGCGCTAGCACCGCACGCACATAGGATCCCGCAGAAGTTACTGCGGGAGGCAAAACGATCCCACAATCTCCAAGGAGACACAATGATGAAGGCTTGCACACGGTTACCAAAAACTGCAGCGGCAGACCCAGAAGTCAAACTTACGCGATGCGCGCCAGAAACAGCAGGCGTGGCTTACACAAGCACCAACGACAGCAGACTGGCGATCCATCTCCCGGCCGGGTGCGGTACACGATCAAGAAGATCACCCATCACGCCCTGTGGGTGGGTCTATTGGCTCCATAGTCGGTGAACCCCAGCCGGGAAAACAACACAGAATCTATAGCCGGTATAGGACAAAGACTACCAGACAAAGGCTACAAGACAAACGAAAACGACAAGGCACCTGCATCATCAATCATTTCAAATGAGCACGCAAGAACTTCTCTGCGAGGCCAAGTCCTAACACACTCAGGGACTAGTGTCGTGGGGATGACCCCCGGGTAGACCAAGACGGGACTAACTGGCCGGCTCCAAGGAGTACGGGCCGTCTGGACCCAGATGAAGGAACCGCAGCCGGGTGGAACTCCCACCCGGTCCGCACTCAAGTTTCCCCGGCTGGCCCGTCTAGCCAGGTGGCCAGAAGAACCGTCTGGGAGGCCGCTCCTAGCTGACTGCCTCGGATCCGCTGGACACTGTACGGTGGGGATGACGCTCCTTGCTGAGTGCACCTTTGACCAGATAGGCTGGCTGGCCTGGCCGGCGATACTAGACAACTGCGCCAAAGCTGGAGGCTGAAGAGCAAAGCAAGGGCTGACGAGGAAAGCCCCGGCTTACGCATAAAGAGCTGGCTGACGGATAAAGAGCCGGATGACAAGTAAAGCAGGGGCGCTGAGCGCTAAAGCATGGTCCTCCCCTATACTGGAGGCTTGACTAGACCCGGGCCTACCGTTTGGCCCTGTCCAGTTAGCCCACTTTGTAAAACCCAAATCCAAACAATAAACCCTAGAACCCATCTTATAAGCTATCTCCTCGACCTGTATATAAAGGGGGTAGCACTAGGGTTCTAGGTAAGCTCAAGCAGAAGGAAGAATAGACACCAGAAGAAGGACTTAGAGAATTCCTAGCAAGAAGTAGCTAAGGAAACAGCTCAAGGAGCACTTGTATTGGGCATTCGCCCCTTTGATAGTAGATCCTTGCAGGAGTAGGAGTTTTACCTCGCCAAGAGGGCTCCGAACCTAGGTACATCGCTGTGTTTGTAGTATCTGTGCCCAACCCGTTGCGAGTAGCCACCGATAGCAACCTGATTGTCCCCTTCAAGCCATCCCCGATGGCACTGCCATGTTCCACACCACGACATAGATCAATGGCACCTTAGCAGTCTCCCTCAGATTTCCAGTTTTGCTTTGAGAACCATCTTAGAGAAAGATAAGCTAAATGGAACTAACTTCACCAACTGGTATCGTAATCTGAGAATTGTTCTCAAGCAAGAAAAGAGGGACCATGTCCTAGACAACTGACTTCTAGATGAGCCGAATGAGAATGCGAGTGTCGCAGCCACCAATGCCTACTGTAGGACATGTGATGAGTCTACGGAGATTAGTTGTCTTATGCTTGCTCACATGGAACCGGACTTGCGGCAGCAGTTCGAGAATGTTGAGGCCTACGATATGATCGAAAGCCTCAAAAGTATGTTCGAGGCTCAGGCAAAGACTGAGAGGTATCAAGTCTCTCAGGCTTTGTTGAGTTGCAAGCTTAAGGATGGTGATCCACTGAGTCCACATGTGATCAAGATGGTTGGTTACATGCTGTCTCTGGAAAGGCTTGGCTATCAAGGCGAAGAGTTTGCTACAAACATAATTCTGAACTCTCTTTCTAGTGCGTATGGTAAGTTCATATCGAACTACCACATGCATGGTATGGATAAGAATCTCACTGAATTACATGGGATGCTTAAGTAGGCTGAGGCGGATCTCAAGAAAGGCGCCAGTCAAGTGTTGATGGTGCAGAATAAGGCTAAGTTCAAGATGAGTTCTAGGACTAAGAAGAAGAAGGTAAAGTCGGGAGGTAAGGCCGAGGACCCGGTCCAAAGCGCTTCCTCAAGGACTAAGCCAACTCCTGCAGCCGGATCCACTTGCTTCTATTGCAAGGCGGATGGCCACTGGAAGAGGAATTGCAGCAAATATCTAGCTGATAAAGCCAAGAGTGGAGGTGTGACTTCTGGCTCAGGTACGCTTGTTTGCAATCTTATAGACATTTATCTTGCTGATGCACCTGGTAGTTCTTGGGTATATGATACCGGATCAGTTATTCACATCTGCAACTTGTTGCAGGGACTGGTAAGAACTAGGAGCATGGTGAGAGGCGAGGTTGACATTCGAGTCGGCAACGAAGCGAGAGTCGCTGCATTGGAAGTCGGCACGATGCAACTTCATTTACCTTCTGGATTCTTAATGGAGCTAAATAATTGTTATTATGTTCTAGTGCTTAGTCGAAACATTATTTCTGCCTCATGTTTGATGAGACAAGGCTATGAGTCGAATATTAAGAATAATGGTTGTTCTTTGTATTTGAATAATATGTTTCACGGCTTAGCACCCGTCTAGGACGGGTTATTTATTTTGAATCTTGAAGGAGAATCTTTCTATAACATAAATGGGAAAAGGTTGAAATCAAATGATCTGAATATTACTTACTTTTGGCATTGTCGACTTGGTCATATAAGTTGGAAAGTCATGAAGAAGATCCATGATGATGGACTCCTAACTTTGTTCGACTTGGAGTCGTTCGAGACATGTGAATCCTGCCTACTCGGCAAGATGACCAAGACAACTTTTGCAAAGAGTTGTGAAAGGGCGTCCGACTTATTGGGACTAATACATAGTGATGTATGTGGCCTGATGAGCATGACAACCAGAGGTGGTTATGAGTACTTCATTACCTTCACTGATGATTTGAGTAAGTATGGATATATCTACTTGATGAAACATAAGTCGGAAGCCTTTGAAAAGTTCAAGGAATTCCAGAATGAGGTACAAAATCAACTCGACAAGAAGATAAAGTTTCTTCGGTCGGACCAAGGAGGTGAGTACATGAGCCATGAGTTTGATAACCATCTAAAGAGTTGTGGAATAGTTCCCCAGCTCACTCCTCCAGGAACGCCGCAAAGAAACATTATGTCGGAAAGGAGGAATCGGACCTTGTTGGACATGGTACGATGAATGATGAGTCGGATAAATCTGCCTTTATCATTTTGGGGTTATTGTCTAGAAACTGCAGCATTCACACTAAACAGAGTACCATCAAAGTCGGTAGAGAAGACATCGCATGAGATGTGGACTGGTAAGAAGCCGAGTTTGTCTTTTCTTAAGATTTGGGGTTATGAAGCTTTTGTCAAGCGACTTCAGTCAGACAAGCTTACAACCAAGTCGGATAACTGTATTTTCATGGGGTATCCGAGGGAAACCTCGGGTTACTACTTCTACAACCGAGAAGAGGGAGAGTGTTTGTCGCTTGGAATGGTGTCTTCCGTGAGAAAGAGTTTCTCAGTCGGGGAGTCAGTGGGAGTACAGTGCAGCTCGACGAAATTCAAGAGATATCGAACAATAGCGAGTCGGAAAAAGCCTTAGAGGTTGAGCCGATCGTGGTACCCGAGCTGGCAACTGCACCAACACTGCGAAGATCGGCCAGATTGCAAAGTGTTCATGATGTGTTGCTGTTGGACAGTGATGAGCCGGCAACTTATTCGGAAGCGATGATGGGTTCTGATTCTGAGTCATGTCTTGGAGCCATGAGATCCGAGTTAAAGTCCATGGATGAAAATCAAGTTTGGAACTTGGTTGGTCTGCCATACGGTGCAAGACCCATCGAGTGCAAATGGGTCTTTAAGAAGAAAACTGATATGGATGGAAATATTTCTTTCTATAAAGCACGGTTTGTCGCGAAGGGGTTTTGGCAGATTCAAGGAGTTGACTATGATGAGACTTTCTCTCCCATGCCGATGCTTAAGTCAGTTCGGATCATGTTAGCTATAGAAGCCTATTTTGACTATGAGATATGGCAGATGGATGCCAAGACGGCTTTCCTTAATGGAAATTTAATAGAGGACGTGTATATGATACAGCCCGAGGGTTTTTTCAATCCGAATAATGCTGACAAGGTATGCAAGCTTCGGAAATCCATTTATGGGTTGAAGCAAGCATCTCGGAGTTGGAATATTCGCTTTGATGAGGTAGTCAAATTGTTTGGCTTCATCAAGAGTGATCATTATTCTTGTTTATACAAGAAGTTTAGTGGGAGCAAAGTAAAATTTCTCATCTTGTATGTGGATGACATATTACTAATTGGAAATGATGTCCAAATGTTGCAAGAAACCAAGGAGTCATTAGAAAAGAGTTTCTCAATGAAGGACTTGGGTGAGGCAACCTACATACTAGGAATCCGGATCTATAGAGATAGATCAAGGCGGCTCATTGGATTGAGTCAGAGTACATACTTGGACAAAGTGTTGAAGAAGTTCAACATGGAATCGTCTAAGAAGGGGTTCTTACTGATGTTCCATGGCGTGAAACTTAGCAAGACTCAGTGTCCTTCGACAACTGATGAGCAAAGTCGGATGAGTGTGATTCTGTATGCTTCTGCAGTTGGATCCATCATGTATGCTATGATTTGTACTAGGCCGGATGTTTCCTATGCTCTAAGTGTTGTGAGCAGATACCAAGCTGACCCTAGAGAGATCCACTAGACATCGGCTAAAAATTTCCTCAAGTACTTGAGAAGGATTGAGGATATGTTCCTGGTTTATGGAGGTGAGGATGAACTCAGTGTAAGGGGTTACACGGATGCGAGTATCTCACTGACTCGGATAATTCTCGTTCGCAATCTGGATATATGTTTGTTATAAATGGAGGGGCTATGAGCTGGAAGAGTTCCAAGCAAGAGACGGTGTCTGCGTCTACGACAGAGGCTGAGTATATTGCTGCCTTGGAGGCGACAAAGGAAGCCGTTTGGATGAGGAATTTCCTCATGGATCTTGGTGTGGTTCAGGGCTCGTCTAATCCGTTAGACGTGTATTGTGACAACAATGGTGCTATTGCACAAGCCAAGGAACCTAGATAACACCAGAAGAACAAACATATACTCATGCGGTACCACCTGATTCGCTAGTTCGTGGATCAAGGTGATATCAAATTATGCAAGGTACACATGGATGCAAATATTGCGGATCCGTTGACAAAGCCGCTACCACAGCCGAAACATGAGGTGCACCTAAGAGCTATGGGCATTAGATGCCTAGACATGTGATGTCGGATGATTGGCTCTAGTGCAAGTGGGAGACTGTTGGGAATATGCCCTAGAGGCAATCATGTATGATGTTATTCCCAATGTATTCATAAAGTTATTTTCCATGTATGAACTACTAATATGTATCATTGGATATGTGATTCGATTGTGGAACTATATATTCATGTTGTTCATACTGATTATCCTTGGTCGTTGAGGTTGTGTTGAACACACAACTTATACTAATATGAAAGTTGGCTGATGACTCGGTTCCACTTGTCATGGGCATGGTGATGCTATTCCGATTTACACTGATTCGGCAAAAGAGTTTAGCGAATCGGACTGACCCACAGTTGAGATGCAACGAGTATGTTGTCATTTGTATACTCAAGCAATGGAATCCTTTGACGTGAGGTGATCGCATGATCCGAGTTGTGGATCGCCAGCTTAGGTCCTATCAAACGATGTTTCGTAAATGCACAGTTATAAAGATAGGGTTCGGGTTGGTTGTGAAGGAAGCTACGTGACGTGGATTGCCGAGATGGGATTTGCCCCTCCGTAATGGAGAGATATTCTCTGGGCACTCTCGTGTGATATGAATTGGAAGCATGGCCATGCGCGACTTGGTTAAGTGTTAACCATGGAGTTGGACTAAGTGTTAGTCTAGTGAATCGTATATCACAGAACGAGAAGAGAGAGTTGAGGTATTAAAGGGATGGCAACAACTCTCCTATAGCTTGAAAAGATATATCGTGAGGCAAAGGGACTTGGACGAAAGTCACAATGAGAAATGTTTGTCTTCTGACTTTACGGTGCTTGGGAGTTGGCACGTCTTGCTAGAGACCGCTACCAACAATCGACTCAGAGTGGTGACTCATGTCGGGTCCAAGTGTACGTAAACCTACAGGGTCACACACTTAAGGGTAAGGAGCCCATGTGGATTCGATCCATGTGGAGATTGGGATACAGCCTAGATGGGCCTCAAGCGTTGAGCCCAGCTAGGAGTGCATATAAGTGGCGTGACAAGGGATTGTCCCTAACCTATCCATCACTTTGTCCACTCCCATTTTAGGCAAGACATGATCTAGCAGTCCTCTGCCTGGAGCTCCTTCCGGTACATGTGGATACCGGTAGAGGCGTTACACGTGCGGCGCTGGAGACAAGAAGGTCTGTGGGGATCTGGACGTGCTATACGGGGATCGTTCGGCACGGCATCAACTGACGCGCTTCATCAAAAATCCACACCTGCGCGTCTAGTGGTAAATCTCGTGGCCTATCACTTGAGCTAGAACTTGGGAGCACCGCGTAGGGTAAAAAGTTTTGTTTATCTCTGCGTGGCCCTACATTTATGTCCTTGGTGTAAAATGTACTTCCATATCCGTTAAAAATTCTAACCAAAAAGTGTAGGTGGTGAAATTTAAACGAATTTAAGCTTACTTGTCAATGAGTATGAACATTCTTTGGATTTCAAGCCGAACGACCAAGGCCAAGGCCATATCAACATCATACTTTATGTTGATGACCCCATATCAGAGAATTTGCATGGCAATAGATTTGGCCGTATTTTGAAACAATCGAAGAAGAAGTAGTATGAAGAGTTTGGCTCAGATCAGCCAATCTCTTGAGAAGGAGCCAAACCAGAAAGTTTTCCTTTTAGGGTCCTTTGTGCTAAATGTATGGACCTTGATGTAATAATTTTCCTTTTTAGGTCCTTGATGTAAAATGTACTCCCACCGACCATGTAAAATGTTATCCTAAAAGTAGGTGGTGAAATTTAAATGAATTTAAGCTTAGTTGTCAACGAGCATGAATTTTCTTGGATTTCAAGCCGAACGACCACAAGTTCAAGGCCATATCTCTACATCATATACTTTTTTGAGGCCCCCGATGTAAAACGTACTCCGATCAACCATGTAAAGTTTTATCCTAAAAATAAGTGTTGAAATTTACACGAATTTAAGCTTAGTTGTCAACGAGTATGAAGCATTCTTGTATTTCAAGACGAACGACCAAGGTCAAGGCCATATCTACATCATACTTTATGCTGATGATCCCATATCCAAGAATTTGCATGCCGACAAATTTGGCCATATTTTGAAAACAATCGAAGATCAAGTAGTATGAAGAGTATGGCTCGATCAGCTACTCTCTAGAGAAGGAGCTGAACCCTTTTCCTTGCTTAATTTTAGGGTCCTTTGTGCTAAATGTATGGACCTCAATGTAATTTCCCCCCTTTTGTTAGGTCTAAAAGTGTAAGTGGTGAAATTTAGACGATTTTAAGCTTACTTGTCAATGAGTATGAGCATTCTTGGATTTCAAGCCGAACGACCAAGGTCAAGGCCATATCAACATCATACTTTATATGATGATGATCCCATGTCAGAGAATTTGCATGGCAACAGATCTGGACATGGTTTGAAAACAATCAAAGAGGAAGTAGTATTAAGAGTTTGGCTCAGATCAGCTGATCTCTCGAGAATGAGCCGAACCAGATTTTTTTCTTTTAGGGTGCTTTATGCTAAATGTATATGGACCTTGATGTAATTTTTTGCTTTTTTGAGGTCCCTGATGTAAAATGTACTCCGATCGACCATGTAAAGTTCTAACATCAAAGTATGTCATGAAATTTAAAAGAATTTAAGCTTAGTTGTCAATGAGTATGTAGAATTCTTGTATTTCAAGATGAACCACCAAGGTCAAGGGCATATCTACATCATACTTTATGCTAATGATCCCATATCCAAGAATTTGCATGCCGACAAATTTGGCCATCGGAGATGAATTAGTATGAAAAGTATGGCTCGATCAGCTACTCTCTCGAGAAGGAGCCAAACCCGACTATTTTCCTTGCTTAATTTTAGGGCCCTTTGTGCTAAATGTATGGACCTCGATGTAATTTCCCCCTTTTTAGGTCTAAAAGTGTAAGTGGTGAAATTTAGACGATTTTAAGCTTACTTGTCAATGAGTATGAGCATTCTTGGATTTCAAGCCGAACGACCAAGGTCAAGGCCATATCAACATCATACTATATATGATGATGATCCCATGTCAGAGAATTTGCATGGCAACAGATCTGTACATGCTTTGAAAACAATCGAAGAGGAAGTAGTATTATGAGTTTGGCTCAGATCAGCTGATCTCTCGAGAATGAGCCGAACCAGATTTTTTTTCTTCTCTGGTCCTTTATGCTAAATGTATATGGACCTCGATGTAATTTTTGCTTTTTTGAGGTCCCTGATGTAAAATGTACTCCGATCGACCGTGTAAAGTTCTAACCTAAAAGTATGTGGTGAAATTTAAATGAATTTAAGCTTAGTTGTCAACGAGTATGAAGCATTCTTGTATTTCAAGACAAACCACCAAGGTCAATGCCATATATACATCTTACTTTATGCTGATGATCCCATATCCAAGAATTTGCATGCCGACAAATTTGTCCATATTATGAACACAATCAAAGATAAAGTAGTATGAAGAGTATGACTCGATTAGCTACTCTCTCGAGAAGGAGCCGAACCCAACTATTTTCCTTGCTTAATTTTAGGTTCCTTTGTGCTAAATGTATGGACCTCGATGTAATTTCCCCCTTTTTAGGTCTAAAAGTGTAAGTGGTGAAATTTAGACGATTTTAAGCTTACTTGTCAATGAGTATGAACATTCTTGGATTTCAAGCCAAACGACCAAGCTCAAGGCCATATCAACATCATTCTTTATATGATGATGACCCCATGTTAGAGAATTAGCATGGCAACATATTTGGCCATGTTTTGAAAACAATTGTAGAGGATGTAGTATTAAGAGTTTGGCTCAGGTCAGTTGATCTCTCGAGAATGAGCCGAACCAGATTTTTTTTCTTTTAGGGTCCTTTATGCTAAATGTATATGGACCTCGATGTAATTTTTTCCTTTCTGAGGTCCCTGATGTAAAATGTACTCCGATCGACCGTGTAAAGTTCTAACCTAAAAGTATGTGGTGAAATTTAAACGAATTTAAGCTTAGTTATCAACGAGTGCCGAGGGTTTAACTCGTCAATGTCCATTGTTATGGACTTGGGTTTTGGAGAAGGAGGGAGCACTGGAGGCATCAATCAGCTAGCAAACAAGCACACAAGGACGCAAGGTTTACCCAGGTTCAGACCTCGTAGAGGTCCCTACTCCTCCTTGTCCGCTCTTGGAATTATCGAAGGAAACGAAGATTACAGGGTGCGCAGATGCAATTTGGCGAGAGTTGTGGAAACTAGGGTTGTGATTGTCCTCCTCGCTGCCCTCTCCTAGCCTTTATATAGATAGGCTAGGTCTTGGGTAGCAGGTCGAGTCGGTTACAAATTAGGGTTCTCCTTTTGAACTTTCTATCTTTAAGCTTCTTCTTGCACCACAAGCAATCGAAGAGTCCATGAGTCACCCGAATTCTGCATTGGGCCTTGGCAACGCCGTGGGCTTCTGCCGTATCTAGACCATATATGCCAAACTCGAGTACCTGTAGGGTATACCCATGTCAGTATCCCTCGAGTGTCTAGTGGAATCGCAGATTCGACTAGAGACTTTATGAAGTCTTTCGAGTGCATGACTGAGCATTTTTTCGAGTATTTTGTTTGTGTCATAGGGATTGTTGATATACGTGCCTGATTTATCCGATGTATCAGTATCAGTTAACTGCCTTAGGGCAAAACAACGCAATCTACTCAAACTCTAGTCCTCAGACTCGAATTCGGAAAAGTGCTGGCATAATTCGACTCAGGCCGCGGAGATCTTACATGAGTCGAATTCCAGTGTATAAGTGCGAGCACTCGACGCGTCCGTCAAGGCATGTTCCTCGTACCTACAGGCACAGATATATTTCTGGTAGTGCACAACAGATGCATTGTCAGGCCTTATTTAGGTCTTATCTTCACGCTGCAAGCACGACATCCGAAATTTTGGTCATCACGGAGATGGTTCGGATGGACCAGGAGACGTAATCTCTTTGTAGGGAAAATATGAGGACGAGTCGCCATAGCATTCGAGTGTGGATGTTATCAACACACAATACGATGTATAAGGAAAAATAATCATAGGGTGCGCGACCAGTGCTCCCTATGGGAGTAGCCCCCGAGTGCCTATTCGAGTCGTAGACTCAAGTGGGGACTAAAAAATTCCGCGACTGCTGTCGTCTTTTGGTTACTTATTTTAGTCGAATATGCTTCCAGCGCTCCCTATGGGAGTAAACCGTAATTCACAATTTAATCGTTGATTCAAATGATGGGTTTGTCTTGAAAGCTCATACACCTACATTAAAATTCTTTCGGGTGTGCGGCCAGCGCTCCTGTTAGGAGTAGCCCCCGAAGTGGAGGAAGAGGATGAGTTGGAATCGACTATCCCAATTGAAGAAGAGGAGGGAGCCCCCGAGTCCAGCGGCCACGACACTCGCAAGTGGTCCTGCAGCGAGGATTCTGATGCTTCTTCGCCGACGACGCCGGAAGGTCCCTTTGTTGCTGCAGAGGAGCCAATCCCTGCTGTGCCTGTGAGCGCCACGGCTCCTCCTGCTCGTAAGAAGCTTGACTGCCAAAGGAGTCATCAGATGACTCCTTTGACCTCGACAAATTCGCTTGGTAAGCTTTTTAATCCCCACGAGTTTGTCTTGCTTTCTGTGAGGTTGCTTTTTCTGAAGTGGTGTTGTGCATGTTTTGTAGTCAAGCGGCGTCGTCGTATTCAGATGATGTCCAATTTGTTAAAGAGTTCGGAGTCGTAGACTCCAAGACCAAGGAGGTGGCCGAACGGTCTCCTTCTCCTCTGGTGGTGGCCCACTCCGGTGCCAATTCTTCGAGTTCCCCGCATGTTGGGGAGCATCAGATGGTTGCCCGGATGACTGCGCGACAGTCATCTTTGGAGTCCCTAGAGGAGCATGTAAGTGGCTTTTTATTGATTGGTAGTCGAATTTGTACTTTGGGTTGCCACTGAGTCTTCGTTTCCCTTTGGTGTAGCTCATTGTGAAGGAAGCTGCACGCCTCATAGAGCAAGTTCTTACTATGGGTCGACAGCATGCCTTGATGGACAATCGCCACCGCGCAGTCGAAGGTTAGCTTTTGGATTTTGTCTTTGTCTACGTGGAAATTTGTCGGCTCAACTATTGCTATGCCTGGTCCTTTGTAGGTGAGCACAATGAGCTTCTTCGTCGTGTTGCGTCCCTCGAGAAGGGGCTTGCCGGTGGCAAAGAATCGTGACGAAGCAGTCGTAGACCTAGAGGAGTCGCGAAAGCATGAAGAAGATTTGCGCTCTTCCACTGCTGAAAGGGAGAAGTTGTTCGAAGAACAACTTTTCTCGATTGCCAAGGCCCTCTCAGGTAATTTTCAGTTTGATTTGCGTTGCTCTTTGTTTGATGTCATGTTGTTGTGCTAACACCTTGTGTATGTAGATGCCTATGGCCTGAGCTTTGACGCCCAGTCCCTGCGTCGCGCAGATGCGTTGGCTGGCGCCATTGCTGCAGTCGAGGACCACAGTGTTTCCCTCCAAGAGACGTTGGGGAAGGCCAAGGATGTGCTCAGTCGCATCCATGAGGACCTAACTCCCAAGGCTGGGCTGATCGACAACTTTGATGACATGGTGGAATCCCTCGCTGGAGGTATTCCCATGGAATTCAGGAACTCTCAGCGGTCCGTCGGCACCACCATGGCACTCGCGATGGTGCAAGCTCATGGCGTGGAGTTGGATCCCGCCGCTATCTCCGAGGCGATGCCTGTCGACATCGGAGGCTAGCAGGTAGTGTTTGCTCCCTTCGCTGGTAGCTGCGCTAAATATGGTCCTCAACTTATCGAGACAGTCGCCAAGTACTCTGAGGAGCGGCGGCGAGCGAAGGCGGCAAAGACCGCGACATCTGGGGCTACCGCTAGAAATTCCATGGTGTCGGAAGATGCCACGGATACAATGAAGCCCCCGAAGACGAAGTCAAAGTCGAAGAAGCAAAATGCTCCTTAGTATTTATTTGTAATAGTTGTAGCTTAGCCTTTTCTCTGAATCGTGCTTCTGTGGGGGGGGGGTCTTCCCTTGACATTTATCGAACTTGACTGCAGTTCTC
Organism: Avena sativa; assembly: GCA_916181665.1. NCBI lineage: Eukaryota > Viridiplantae > Streptophyta > Magnoliopsida > Poales > Poaceae > Avena > Avena sativa. The sequence continues at coordinate 193,019,999 of OV702287.1, forward strand.
TGTTTATTAATGCCTGATGAGTTTCATTGTCCTCTGTTGCTTGATTGTACCTAGGGTCCTTCGAGTGGTCCTTCAAGTGGTCCTCATGATTCTCCTCCCACCGATCAAACGAAAGCGAAGCTGCGTTCAAAGGTGGAAGAATTGTCGTTGCTTTCGCGACTATGCGATCGCATTAAGCAATTGGAGCGTGAATTGCCCATCATCCGTGGTAGTGCAGTTGTGTCAGTCGCGGTGATGCCTTGTCTTCACACGTTGCTGCTTGCTTGGTGTAGTTGTTAGCGCTCGTCATCCGCAGGATGAAAAGGACCGGGTGGCCATTCGAATGAACAACCTGACCCAGGAGCAACTGCAGGCGAGTGGGTATTTTTGGGTGGACCACGACCGTGCAATTACATTGGCGACCCTGCAGGATCGTTCTTCTCGGGTACTTCAATGCTTGAAGAAGGCGCAATCGTGCCTCAGGCACATTTACCAGATGATGTTTCCTCTAGATGTTGTCCCTTCAAGCCTGTTGGCCCTTTTCGCGAAGTTTCAAGATATAAGCACGGTAGGCGAGTGTGTGCGGAAGCAGCTGGTTGCTGGTGCCAAGGCTGCCTTGTCAATGGTGTGACTGCATCGGCCAGATGTGGACATGGCATCCGTTGTTGCTGGACCGCCGCCGCCACCAGAAGGGATGACTTGGAACATGGTGCCGAATTATCAGGCAATTGATCAACCAGCAGAGGACATCATCGACTTCTTTGAGGAGCAAACAAATGTTCATCTTCTGCAGCAGTAGCGTAGTATGTATCCTGCACATAGATGTATGAGTGTTGTAAAGTTCGTATGATTGTGTTGGGTGTATATAGTGAGAATATCATTTTGCGGCCCGAAAGTTGGGGTGTCCACGCAACGCGGTACCCAAGTTGCTTGCAATCAGCTGTGTTGCCCAAAGTTGGCATGCCAAATACTCAGAGGGTCTTTTTCAGCACGAATTTAACTTCACATTTCAATATAAAATATCAGGCTAACGGCCGTCAAGTTGGCCCCCCCGTCAGTTCTCGCTGTTATGTCGCTCCCGTCGCTTAGGTGGGGTGGCTCTCACGTAGGCTTGCAGCGCTGGCATAGTGGATAGGACAACACCCCCTGCCCAGTGTATTGACGTGACAAAACAGGGCACATGTATTGGCGTTATAATTATTTTTTGTTTAGTCAGAAGCTGGAACGGCCACCGCCACGCGTCTCTCCTTGGACTTCCGTCCCAATCGTTAACCACTACCTTAAAAGCGCATTGACGGTTCCACTGGTCCCCTACCTCGCAGAAACCACTCTTCTTCTTCCTGTCATCTGTCTTCTTCCCATCTTCTCCTTGCTGCCATGGAAGATCGTTGCACTCTAGAGACAAGCTTCACTACCCATGACAATAAGAAGATAGACATTGTCTACACCAACAAGGAGGAGACAGTGGTGCGAGTCCTGAGGATGTACGAGGGTTGGCTTGAGAAAGACGAGGACAAGTTTGTGGGATTGGACCTAGAGTACACCCCGGAGCACCCATATGAAGGGAGTGAAGTCGCTGTTGTTCAACTGGCCATGCGGAAACACGTCCTCGTCTACCACCTCTCCCGGTTTGTAGATTTGCTCTCTGTAGCTAACCGCTTTTAGGGTTTTCTCCTCTTGTTCTTTATCCACTTGCTCATCTTGCAACTACTGGATTTTATTTAGGACCAAATAAATTATGACAAGACAATGTTGAGAGTCTTGATCTTGCATTCACTAAACTTTTCAAAATTATATTCAGATGATGATCATGCATTGACAAAATATTTGTAGTTACAAATTTTGGTGATGACAAACTACATACTTTCAGGACTGACAGGAATTGTCCGGCGCTGCGCCGGTTCCTTGTAGAAAAGGGAATTGTTTTCTACACTGTCGACAAAACAACTAATTTTTCGAAAGTTTATCAAGAGGGAATTATAATTCATGCGCACAACTAGATCGATATTTAGAGTCTTGTCAAGATCCTAGGGGTCTCGAGGAAGGATGTAATGGCATCACTCGCAACTAGAATCCTTGATGAGTCGTACGACAGAATGAAGGAAGATTTCCCTATGGATAGGGACGATTTCTGGGACGAGTGGCCGTTATCTGATATAAACCTGAAGTATGCATCCATAGATGCTTACGTGACATACCAGCTGCACAAGAAGATCCATTTTTTTCTATGTTACCTCGTGTTTTGCCCTATTTGCAAGAGGGAAGACGAGCTTAGGGGAGCCCTTTATAGAAAATGCAGAATAGCTGAGTTTGAAGCTGCATATGCAAAGAAAATGGCTGCATATGAAGCAGCTGACAGAGAGGCTGCAGAAGCAGCTGAAAGAGAGCTTGCAGCTGAAGCTGAAGCAGCTGACAGAGAGGCTGCAACTGAAGCAGCAACTAGAGAGGCAGCATCTTCTAGTGGCAACAATCAGGCCTATGATGCACCGCTAATTGTGCCGTAGGACGCTGAAGATATGGAAGCCAAGTCAGATCCCAGGTGGGACGAAGCATTTCGTGAGTTGTGGAGTACCTGGAATGGTCGTAGTTGGTTGCCTAGGAAAGATGGCAAGCGCCTCAAGTGGTCTGATGAGAAGTGAATTAAATTTAACTTCTCAGTGTTATGTTTCTGTTTTGTGGAACTCAGTTAGCTTGTCAAGATGTTTAGCACCTCAAGTGATAGTACTAAAATAAATTTAACCCTCTTTGTGTTATGTTTATGTATGTGTCTTGTAGCTTGTCAAGATGGTAGCTCGTTAACTGGCAGTTTGAAAGAGTGCCCTTTTCCTCTCTCGCTAAATAAATATGTTTCATTTTGCCCAAATTGGTAGCAAATCTAGAGAAGATTCTCACTTCGATAATTCGTTCCCTTTAGGACCTCTTTTTGCCTCCAATCAGGTAGAAAATCTAGAGCAGCAAATCACACCAGGCAGAATACATTCATTCAGAGAACAAAACAAATGTAGATATAGTTGTGCGTAGCTAAATAGGATATAGCGATAGAAAGTAGGTTGCTTAACGAGGTTCGATGCATTCAGCCAGAAATAGGATGCAAGCAAAATATAGAAAATCAAAAGCTGCTTAGTAGCAGCAGCCGACGCAACAGCAGTTACATTCAAGGACACATCCAACCCGTCCTTCATGTGCCCGCGCCTCCGCCTCCTCCCTCCGGTGCTTCCTCCACTTCTTGCTGCCTAGTCCCTTGATCTTGGGGGCCTTGGGCCTGATTGGAGGCATGCGACCCTCTTTGATGGCCACCCGCTGGAGGTTTCAGAGGTGAATGCTGAGAGCCCGGTGTTCAGTGATGTAGGCGTTGATGTTCACGGTCTCGCGCTCGCCGCCTTCGTGGATGCCGGAGCCCGAGGCCTCTGCATGCTTCAGTAAGGAGTTGAAGTTGGTGCCGGTGAGACTCACCCAGCCGAAGGCGATCCCCTTGCAGAAGGGGCAGCGCCAGGAGCCGCCCCTGAAGAAGGCATCGTACTGGCCAGCCTGCAGCCTCCTCAGCACCTGACGAGTCTTGGTGTGGATGGACTCGTCATCGCTGCAGACGTTGCTGCCGGAAACCTATTGGAAGAAAAGGAAAATGGGGGAGTAGATGATGTAAGAAGACCGAGAAATCGAAATGCGAACAAGCGAATCCTAATAAACTAAGATCTAGCATCCAATGATGGGAACGGTAGAAGAACCAGGGGAGGGGAGCAAACCCTAGTTACCTCCGACCATGGGTCGTCGATGCCGGTGTCATAGGGGTTCAGCGAAGCGATGTACTTATATGGATCATAGGTGCCCAATAAGTGCTTGATATGCTTGTGACCGGCGGGGGCCTCCTCGCCGACGGGGGGCTCCTCTTCGGCGGCCCCGTCGATAGCAGGGACGGGGGCCTGGACGGGAATGGCGGCTGCCATCGATGGCTCGACTGGGGCCTGGATAGGGACGGCGGCTGCTTTCAACATGTCGAGGGGGACCGACGAGGAGACAGGGTCCTCCTCGCCGGCGGCCTCAGAGGCGACGATGGCCACCTTATCCTCCTCCACCATCACCGGCACTAACGGGGTATTCTCGGGAGTTTGCGGGTGCTGATGGGACAGTGGAGAGGGTTGCGTGGGGAGAGTGAGCGAGATTGAGAGTGGGTGTGTGGAGAGGGGCTCTATAGTTAATGTGGATGGAAGCAAGGCACATTTCGTTGCACCACCGTGAAATGTGCCGCGCAGTCTACTGCACCGTGCACCACGACACGCGCATGGTACGTCATGTTTTTTCCCGGGCCATGCATGGCTGTTCTGTATTGAGCCACATGCAAAGGGCGTATACACAATTTCTATGTACGAAGTTTGACACAGCCCTAAAATTGGCGATAGTTAAAAGTGGAAATGTAGAGGGGAAGGTAGGTGGCTGTATGACGAGATTTGTGGGGTTGTGCTAGATCGGGTAGAGGGATGTGTTGATGGCTGCGAGGGACTCGATGAAGGCGGAGACGTTAGGTCTCATCGATCTCAGCTCTTCGGCCTCCGGCTAGCGCGTGCAAGCTTCTTACAGTGGGGCCCAGTTGGAAGTGAGATTGAGAGCCGCTGCGTAAAAAATGGGATATGTCTTATTAAAATCAAGTGGCAATAAATTGCAGCTATCCATCAACAACCGTGCACTCGATGACGCATGTGTTGTGGCATAGTAGTAGCAGCAGTAGGCTTTTTCATACTTGATTAAACATGACATGACTGCTCGACGACTTTTTCCATGGACGGCTTCGTGTTCCTTCTTGTAGAAGTCTCGCTGAGGGAGACGTCCGTGATGTCTCACGCTATACTGTGAAGGGCACAAAGTGTGCAACGATCATCGTTGGATCGCACAGGACCAACGGTTGGTGCGCACGATCCACGTGACAACTGTGACAACCAATCAGGGAGTAGTAGACAGAGTGGGCACATGTTTGGCCTTCTACGAAAGATAGAGAGAAGGGGCAAAACTGACTAGTGTCAAAAAACCAAGGGCAAAACTGAGTAGTATAAAAATGGAAAGTGAGTGTCGTGTACAATGAAATACATGGATCAACCAATGGCATTGCATGTTAGTTCTTCTCACAAACCACATAAGGATACACCAGTGTCATTGCATGTGTGTTCTTTTCATGAACCACACCTAGTGTGATTGCATGTCTATGCTTTCCACAAACCACATATGGATACACCAGTGTCATTGGATGTCTATTCTTTTCATTAACCACACCAAGTGTCATTGCATGTGTGTTCCTCTAAACAAGCCACACATGGATCCACCAAGTGTGATTCCATGTCTGTTCTTTTCACAAACCACACATGGATCCACCATTGTCATTGCATGTGTGTTCTTTTTCATGAACCACATCTAGAGTCATTGCATGTGTGTTCTTCTAAACAAACCACATAAGGATCCACCACTGTCATTAGATGCGTGTTCTTCTCATGAACCACACCCAGTGTCATTGCATGTGTGTTCTTCTCATGAACCACACATGGCTCCACCAGTGTCATTGCATGTGTGTTCATTTCATGAACCATAGCTAGAGTCATTGCATGTGTGTTCTTCTAAACAAACCACATAAGGATCCACCAGTATCATTGTATGTGTGTTCTTCTCATGAACCACACCCAGTGTCATTGCATGTTTGTTCCTCTAAACGAACCACACATGGATCCACCTAGTGTGATTGCATGTCTGTTCTTTTCAGAAACCACACATGGATACACCAGTGCTATTGCATGTGTGTTCTTTTCATAAACCACAACTAGAGTCATTGCATGTGTGTTCTTCTCAACAAACCACACATGGATCCACCTAGTGTCATTGCATGTCTGTTCCTCTAAACAAAACACACATGGATCCACCTAGTGTCATTGCATGTCTGTTCTTTTCATAAACCACACATGGATCCACCAGTTTCATTTCATGTGTGTTCTTCTCATTAACCACAGCCAGTGTCATTGCATGTATGTTCTTCTCACAAACCACATAAGGATCCACCAGTGTCATTGGATGTGTGTTCTTCTCATGAACCACACATGGATCCACCCAGTGTCATTGCATGTCTGTTCTTTTCATGAACCATAGCTAGAGTCATTTCATGTCTGTTCTTTTCATGAACCACACCCAGTGTCATTGCATGTCTATTCCTCTAAACAAACCACACATGCACCTAGTGTGATTGCATGTATGTTCTTTTCACAAACCACACATGGATCCACCAGTGTCATTTCATGTGTGTTCTTTTCATGAACCACAACTAGAGTCATTGCATGTGTGTTCTTCTAAACAAACCACACATGGATCCACCTAGTGTGATTGCATGTCTGTTCTTTTCACAAACCACACATGGACCCACCTAGTGTGATTGCATGTCTGTTCTTTTCACAAACCACACATGGATTGAACAGTGTCATTGCATGTGTGTTCTTTTCATGAACCACACATGGATCCACTAGTGTCATTGCATGTGTGTTCTTTTCATGAACCATAGCTAGAGTCATTGCATGTCTGTTCTTTCCACAAACCAATCATGGATCCACCTAGTGTGATTGCATGTCTGTTCTTTTCACAAACCACACATGGATCCACCAGTGTCATCGGATGTGTGTTCTTCTCATGAACCACAGCCAGTGTCATTGCATGTATGTTCTTCTCACAAACCACATAAGGATCCACCAGTGTCATTGCATGTCTGTTCTTCTCAAGAACCACAGCCAGTGTCATTGCATGTCTGTTCTTCTCAGAAACCACATAAGTATCCACCAGTGTCATTGGATGTCTTTCTTATCACAAACCACATAAGGATCCACCAGTGTCATTGGATGTGTGTTCTTCTCATGAACCACACATGGATCCACCAGTGTCATTGCATGTCTGTTCTTTTCATGAACCACAAGTAGAGTCCTTACATGTCTGTTCCTTCCACAAACCACATATGGATCCACAAGTGTCATTGCATGTCTGTTCTATTCATGAACCACACCCAGTGTCATTGCATGTCTGTTCCTCTAAACAAACCACACATGGATCCACCTAGTGTGATTGCATGTCTATTCTTTTCACAAACCACACAAGGATCCACCAGTGCCATTGCATGTGTGTTCTTCTCATGAACCACAGCCAGTGTCATTGCATGTCTATTCTTCTCACAAACCACATAAGGATCCACCAGTGTCATTGGATGTGTGTTCTTCTCATGAACCACACATGGATCCACCAGTGTCATTCCATGTCTATTCTTTTCATGAACCATAGCTAGAGTCATTACATGTCTGTTCCTTCCACAAACCACATATGGATCCACCAGTGTCATTGCATGTATGTTCTTTTCATGAACCACACCCAGTGTCATTGCATGTCTGTTCTTTTCCTGAACCACACCCAGTGTCATTGCATGACTGTTCCTCTAAACAAACCACACATGGATCCACCAGTTTTATTGCATGTGTCTTCTTCTCATGAACCACAACCAGTGTCATTGCATGTATGTTCTTCTCACAAACCACATAAGGATCCACCAGTGTCATTGGATGTGAGTTCTTCTCATGAACCACACATTGATCCACCAGTGTCATTGCATGTCTATTGTTTTCATGAACCACAGCTAGAGTCATTGCATGTCTGTGCTTTCCACAAACCACATATGGATCCACCAATGTCATTGCATGTCTGTTCTTTTCATGACCCACACATGGATCCACCAGTGTCATTGCATGTATGTTCTTTTCATGGACCACAACTAGTCATTGCATTTGTGTTCTTTCCACAAGCCACACATGGATCCACCTTGTGTGATTGTATGTCTGTTCTTTTCACAAACCACACATGGATCCACCAGTGTCATTGCATGTGTGTTCTTCTCATGAACCACAGCCAGTGTCATTGCATGTATGTTCTGCTCACAAACCACATAAGGATCCACCAGTGTCATTGCATGTGTGTTATTCACATGAAACACAACCAGTGTCATTGCATGTCTGTTCTTCTCACAAACCACATAAGTATCCACCAGTGTCAGTAGATGTCTGTTATTCTCACAAACCACATAAGGATCCACCAGTGTCATTGGATGTGTGTGCTTTCCACAAACCACATATGGATCCACTAGTGCCATTGCATGTATGTTCTTTTCATGAACCATAGCTAGAGTCATTGCATGTCTGTTCCTTCCACAAACCACATATGGATCCACCAATGTCATTGCATGTCTGTTCTTTTCATGAACCACACCCAGTGTCGTTGCATGTTTGTTCCTCTAAACAAGCAACACATGGATCCACCTAGTGTGATTACATGTCTGTTTTTTTCACAAACCACACATGGATCCACCGGTGTGATTGCATGTGTGTTCTTCTCATGAACCACAACTAGTGTCATTGGATGTCTGTTCTTCTCACAAACCACATAAGGATCCAGCAGTGTCATTGGATGTGTGTTCTTCTCATGAACCACACATGGATCCACCAGTGTCATTGCATGTGTGTTCTTTTCATGAACCACAGCTAGAGTCATTCCATGTCTGTTCTTTCCACAAACCACGCATGGATCCACCTAGTGTGATTGCATGTATGTTCTTTTCACAAACCACACATGGATCCACCAGTGTCATTGCATTTGTCTTCTTCTCATGAACCACAACTAGTGTCATTGCATGCGTGTTCTTCTCACAAACCACATAAGGATCCACCAGTGTCATTGCATGTGTGTTCTTCTCACGAACCACATCTAGTGTCATTGCATGTCTGTTCTTCTCACAAACCACATAAGTATCCACCAGTGTCATTGGATGTCTATTCTTCTCACAAACGACATAAGGATCCACCAGTGTCATTGGATGTGTGTTCTTCCGATGAACCACACCTAGTGTCATTGCATGTGTGTTCTTCTCATGAACCACACATGGATCCATCAGTTTCATTGCATGTGTGTTCATTTCATGAACCACAACTAGAGTCATTGCATGTCAGTTCTTCTCACAAACCACACAAGGATCCACCTAGTGTGATTGCATGTCTGTTCTTTTCACAAACCACACATGGATCCACCAATGTCATTGCATGTGTGTTCTTTTCATGAACCACATCTAGAGTCATTTCATGTGGGTTCTTCTAAACAAACCACACATGGATCCACCTAGTGTGATTGCATGTTTGTTCTTCTCACAAACCATATAAGTATCCACCAGTGTCATTGGATGTATGCTCTTCTCACAAACCACATAAGGATCCACCAGTGTCATTGCATGTGTGTTCTTCTCATGAACCACAACCAGTGTCATTGCATGTCTGTTCTTCTCACAAACCACATAAGTATCCACCAGTGTCATTGGATGTCTATTATTTGCACAAACCGCATAAGGATCCACCAGTGTCATTGGATGTGTGTTCTTCTCATGAACCACACATGGATCCACCAGTGTCATTGCATGTATGTTCTTTTCATGAACCACAGCTAGAGTCATTGCATGTCTGTTCCTTCCACAAACCACATATGTATCCACCAGTGGCATTGCATATTTTTTCTTTTCATGAACCACACATGGATCCACCAGTGTCATTGCATGTGTGTTCTTTTCATGAACCACAGCTACAGTCATTGCATGTATGTTCTTTCCACAAACCACACATGGATCCACCTAGTGTGATTGCATGTCTATTCTTTTCACAAACCACACATGGATCCACGAGTGTCATTGCATGTGTGTTCTTCTCATGAACCACAACCAGTGTCATTGCATGTATGTTCTTCTCACAAACCACATAAGGATCCACCAGTGTCATTGGATGTGTGTTCTTCTCACAAACCACATAAGGATCCACCAGTGTCATTGGATGTGTGTTCTTCTCATGAACCACACATGGATCTACCAGTGTCATTGCATGTATGTTCTTTTCATGAACCACAGATAGAGTCATTGCATGTCTGTTCCTTCCACAAACCACATATGGATCCACCAGTGTCATTGCATGTCTGTTCCTCTAAACAAACCACACATGGATCCACCTAGTGTGATTGCATGTCTTTTCTTTTCACAAACCACACATGGATCCACCAGTGTTATTGCATGTGTGTTCTTCTCATGAACCACAGCCCGTGTCATTGGATGTTTGTTCTTCCCACAAACCACATAAGGATCCACCAGTGTCATTGATGTGTGTTCTTCTCATGAACCACACATGGATCCACCAGTGTCATTGCATGTGTGTTCTTTTCATGAACCATAAAAAGAGTCATTGCATGTCTGTTCTTTCCACAAACTACTAATGGATCCACGTAGTGTGATTGCATGTATGTTCTTTTCACAAACCACACATGGATCCACCAGTCTCATTGCATGTGTGTTCTTCTCATGAACCACAACCAGTGTCATTGCATGTATGTACTTCTCACAAACCACAAAAGGATCCACCAGTGTCATTGCATGTGTGTTCTTCTCACGAACCACAACTAGTGTCATGGCATGTCTGTTATTCTCACAAACCACATAAGGATCCACTAGTGTGATTGGATGTGTGTTCTTCTCATGAACCACACCTAGTGTCATTGCATGTGTGTTCTTATCATGAACCACACATGGATCCACCAGTGTCATTGCATGTGTGTTCTTTTCATGAACCACAACTAGAGTCATTGCATGTTAGTTCTTCTCACAAACCACACAAGTATCCACCTAGTGTGATTGCATGTCTGTTCTTTTCACAAACTACACATGGATCCACCAGTGTCATTGCATGTGGTTTATTTTCATGAACCACAGCTAGAGTCATTGCATGTGTGTTCTTCTAAACAAGCCACACATGGATCCACCTAGTGTGCTTGCATGTCTGTTCTTCTCACAAACCACATAAGTATCCACCAGTGTCATTGGATGTCTGTTCTTCTCACAAACCACATAAGGATCCACCAGTGTCATTGCATGTGTGTTCTTATCATGAACCACAACCAGTGTCATTGCATGTCTGTTGTCTTCACAAACCACATAAGTATCCACCAGTGTCATTGGATGGTTGTTCTTCTCACAAACTACATAAGGATCCACCAGTGTCATTGGATGTGTGTTCTTCTCATAAACCACACATGGATCCACCAGTGTCATTGCATGTCTGTTCTTTTCATGAACCACAGCTAGAGTCATTACATGTCTGTTCCTTCCACCAACCACATATGGATCCATCAGTGTCATTGCATGTCTGTTCTTTTCATGAACCACACCCGGTGTCATTGCATGTCTGTTCCTCTAAACAAACCAGTCATGGATCCACCTAGTGTGATTGCATGTCTATTCTTTTCACAAACCACACATGGATCAAACAGTGTCATTGCATGTGTGTTCTTCTCATGAACCACAACTAGTGTCATTGCATGTATGTTCTTCTCACAAACCACATAAGGATCCACCAGTGTCATTGGATGTGTGTTTTTCTCATGAACTACACATGGATCCACCCAGTGTCATTGCATGTCTGTTCTTTTCATGAACCATAGGTAGAGTCATTGCATGTCTGTGCTTTCCACAAACCACATATGGATCCACCAGTGTCAGTGCATGTCTGTTCTTTTCATGAACCACACCAAGTGTCTGTCCGTTCCTCTAAACAAAACACACATGGATTCACCTAGTGTGATTGCATGTCTGTTCTCTTCTCAAACCACACATGGATCCACCAGTGTCATTGCATGTGTGTTCTTTTCATGAACGACAACTAGAGTCTTTGCATGTGTGTTCTTCTAAACAAACCACACATGGATCCACCTAGTGTGATTGCATGTTTGTTCTTTTCACAAACCACACATGGATCCACCTAGTGTGATTGCATGTCTCTTCTTTTCACAAACCACACATGGATCAACCAGTGTCATTGCATGTGTGTTCTTTTCATGAACCACAGCTAGAGTCATTGCATGTCTGTTCTTCTAAACAAACCTCACATGGACCACCTATTGTGATTTCATGTTTGTTCTTTTCACAAAACACACATGGATCAACCAGTGTCATTGCATGTGTGTTCTTTTCATGAACCACAGCTAGAGTCATTGCATGTCTGTTCTTCTAAACAAACCTCACATGGATCCACCTAGTGTGATTGCATGTCTATTCTTTTCACAAACCACACATGGATCCACCAGTGTCATTGGATGTGTGTTCTTCTGATGAACCACAACTAGTGTCATTGCATGTATGTTCTTCTCACAAACCACATAAGGATCCACCAGTGTCATTGCATGTGTGTTCTTCTCATGAACCACAGCCAGTGTCATTGCATGTCTGTTCTTCTCACAAACCACATAAGTATCCACCAGTGTCATTGGATGTCTGTTCTTCTCACAAACCACATAAGGATCCACCAGTGTCATTGGATGTGTATTCTTCTCATGAACCACACATGGATCCACCAGTGTCACTGCATGTCTGTTCTTTTCATGAACCACAGCGAGAGTCATTGCATGTCTGTTCCTTCCACAAACCACATATGGATCCACCAGTATGATCGCATGTGTGTTCTTTTCATGAACCACACCTAGTGTCATTGCATGTTTGTTCCTCTAAACAAACCACACATGGATCCACCTAGTGCGATTGCATGTCTGTTCTTTTCACGAGCCACACATGGATCCACCAGTGTCATTGAATGTGTGTTCTTCTCATGAACCATAGCAAGTGTCATTGCATGTATGTTCTTCTAAACAAACCACACATGGATCCACCTAGTGTGATTGCATTACTGTTCTTTTCACAAACCACACATGGATCCACCTAGTGTGATTGCATTTCTGTTCTTTTCACAAACTACACATGGATCCACCAGTGTCATTGCATGTGTGTTCTTTTCATGAACGACAACTAGAGTCATTGCATGTGTGTTCTTCTAAACAAACCACACATGGATCCACCTAGTGTGATTGCATGTTTGTTCTTTTCACAAACCACACATGGATCCACCTAGTGTGATTGCATGTCTGTTCTTTTCACAAACCACACATGGATCAACCAGTGTCATTGCATGTATGTTCTTTTCATGAACCACAACTAGAGTCATTGCATGTCTGTTCTTCTAAACAAACCTCACATGGACCACCTAGTGTGATTTCATGTTTGTTCTTTTCACAAACCACACATGGATCCACCAGTGTCATTGGATGTGTGTTCTTCTGATGAACCACAGCCAGTGTCATTGCATGTATGTTCTTCTCACAAACCACATAAGGATCCACAAGTGTCATTGCATGTGTGTTCTTCTCATGAACCACAGCCAGTGTCTTTGCATGTCTGTTCTTCTCATAAACCACATAAGTATCCACCAGTGTCATTGGATGTATGTTCTTCACACAAACCACATAAGGATCCACCAGTGTCATTGTATGTGTGTTCTTCTCATGAACCACACATGGATCCACTAGTGTCATTGCATGTCTGTTCTTTTCATGAACCACATCTAGATTCATTGCATGTCTGTTCCATCCACAAACCACATATGGATCCACTAGTGTGATTGCATGTATGTTATTTTCATGAACCACACCCAGTGTCATTGCATGTATGTTCCTCTAAACAAACCACACATGGATCCACCTAGTGTGATTGCATGTCTGTTGTTTTCACAAACCACACATGGATCCACTAGTGTCATTGCATGTTTGTTCTTCTCATGAAGCACATCCAGTGTCATTGCATGTATGTTCTTCTAAACAACCCACACATCGATCCACCTAGTGTGATTGCATGTCCGTTCTTTTCACAAAACACACATGGATCCACCTAGTGTGATTGCATGTCTGTTCTTTTCACAAACCACACATGCATCCACCAGTGTCATTGCATGTGTGTTGTTTTCATGAACCACACATGGTTCCACCCAGTATCATTGCATGTCTGTTCTTTTCATGAACAACACAAGTTGCAACTTCTTTTCCGGAAGCTCATTCGAAAAGAACTCTAAGGTAAAGCGTGCTTGGCCTAGAGCAATTCTAGGATGGGTGACCGACCGGGAAATGGGTAACCGGGTCCGCACGAGTGAGGATAAAGTGTGCAGAAAAGACTAGTGTTGGTCTGTAGGGCCAGTCTAGATATACTATTAAGCTGCCAGGAGTGACACCCCCCGGGCCTAGGAGTGGACGGGGTGTTACAAGTGGTATCAGAGCCGACCTCGCGGTTAAACGGGTGTGTGCAGGTTAGTGGCGGGACATGTGGAGCATGGCTCGTGTGGCCCGTAGTGGACACGACATGGCACATGTGCGGCACTGGACGCACAAACGCGTGCCAAGAGGGAACGTTCCTGGGGTGTGCTTGATCGATGAGGGCATCGATCTTCTAAAGGGTGGGGGTATGTGAGATCCAGGCACATGGCTTAATAGGATTGATAGGATACCCATATCAACAAGTTGCAACTTCTTTTCCGGAAGCTCATTCGAAAAGAACTCTAAGGTTAAGCGTGCTTGGCCTAGATCTATTCTAGGATGGGTGACCGACCGGGAAATGGGTAACCGGGTGCGCACGAGTGAGGACAAAGTGCACAGAAAAGACTAGTGTTGGTCTGTGGGGCCAGTCTAGATATCCTATTAAGCTACCAGGAGTGACACCCCCCGGGCCCAGAAGTGGACGGGGTGTTACAGTGTGATTGCATGTCTGTTCTTTTCACAAACCACACATGGATCGACCAGTGTCATTGCATGTGTGTTATTTTCATGAACCACAACTAGAGTCATTGCATGTGTGTTCTTCTAAGCAAACCACACATGGATCCACCTAGTGTGATTGCATGTCTGTTCTTTTCACAAATCACACATGGATCCACCTAGTGTGTTTGCATGTATGTTCTTTTCACAAACCACACATGGATCCACCAGTGTCATTGCATGTGTGTTCTTTTCATGAACCACACATGGATCCACCAGTGTCATTTCATGTGTGTTCTTTTCATGAACCACAGCTAGAGTCATTGCATGTCTGTTCTTCTAAACAAACCTCACATGGATCCACCTAGTGTGATTGCAT
The DNA here is from genome assembly GCA_916181665.1 of Avena sativa. Taxonomy (NCBI): domain Eukaryota; kingdom Viridiplantae; phylum Streptophyta; class Magnoliopsida; order Poales; family Poaceae; genus Avena; species Avena sativa. Next base: position 193,035,009 of record OV702287.1, read on the forward strand.
GTCTATTCTTTTCACAAACCACACATGGATCCACCAGTGTCATTGGATGTGTGTTCTTCTGATGAACCACAACTAGTGTCATTGCATGTATGTTCTTCTCACAAACCACATAAGGATCCACCAGTGTCATTGCATGTGTGTTCTTCTCATGAACCACAGCCAGTGTCATTGCATGTCTGTTCTTCTCACAAACCACATAAGTATCCACCAGTGTCATTGGATGTCTGTTCTTCTCACAAACCACATAAGGATCCACCAGTGTCATTGGATGTGTATTCTTCTCATGAACCACACATGGATCCACCAGTGTCACCGCATGTCTGTTCTTTTCATGAACCACAGCTAGAGTCATTGCATGTCTGTTCCTTCCACAAACCACATATGGATCCACCAGTATGATTGCATGTGTGTTCTTTTCATGAACCACACCTAGTGTCATTGCATGTTTGTTCCTCCAAACAAACCACACATGGATCCACCTAGTGCGATTGCATGTCTGTTCTTTTCACGAACCACACATGGATCCACCAGTGTCATTGAATGTGTGTTCTTCTCATGAACCATAGCAAGTGTCATTGCATGTATGTTCTTCTGAACAAACCACACATGGATCCACCTAGTGTGATTGCATTACTGTTGTTTTCACAAACCACACATGGATCCACCTAGTGTGATTGCATTTCTATTCTTTTCACAAACTACACATGGATCCACAGTGTCATTGCATGTGTGTTCTTTTCATGAACGACAAATAGAGTCATTGCATGTGTGTTCTTCTAAACAAACCACACATGGATCCACCTAGTGTGATTGCATATTTGTTCTTTTCACAAACCACACATGGATCCACCTAGTGTGATTGCATGTCTGTTCTTTTCAAAAACCACACATGGATCAACCAGTGTCATTGCATGTGTGTTCTTTTCATGAACCACAGCTAGAGTCATTGCATGTCTGTTCTTCTAAACAAACCTCACATGGACCACCTAGTGTGATTTCATGTTTGTTCTTTTCACAAACCACACATGGATCCACCAGTGTCATTGGATGTGTGTTCTTCTGATGAACCACAGCCAGTGTCATTGCATGTATGTTCTTCTCACAAACCACATAAGGATCCACAAGTGTCATTGCATGTGTGTTCTTCTCATGAACCACAGCCAGTGTCTTTGCATGTCTGTTCTTCTCATAAACCACATAAGTATCCACCAGTGTCATTGGATGTCTGTTCTTCACACAAACCACATAAGGATCCACCAGTGTCATTGGATGTGTGTTCTTCTCATGAACCACACATGGATCCACTAGTGTCATTGCATGTCTGTTCTTTTCATGAACCACATCTAGATTCATTGCATGTCTGTTCCATCCACAAACCACATATGGATCCACTAGTGTGATTGCATGTATGTTCTTTTCATGAACCACACCCAGTGTCATTGCATGTATGTTCCTCTAAACAAACCACACATGGATCCACCTAGTGTGATTGCATTTCTGTTGTTTTCACAAACCACACATGGATCCACTAGTGTCATTGCATGTTTGTTCTTCTCATGAAGCACATCCAGTGTCATTGCATGTATGTTCTTCTAAACAACCCACACATCGATCCACCTAGTGTGATTGCATGTCCGTTCTTTTCACAAAACACACATGGATCCACCTAGTGTGATTGCATGTCTGTTCTTTTCACAAACCACACATGGATCCACTAGTGCCATTGCATGTGTGTTGTTTTCATGAACCACACATGGTTCCACCCAGTATCATTGCATGTCTGTTCTTTTCATGAACCACACAAGTTGCAACTTCTTTTCCGGAAGCTCATTCGAAAAGAACTCTAAGGTAAAGCGTCCTTGGCCTAGAGCAATTCTAGGATGGGTGACCGACCGGGAAATGGGTAACCGGGTCCGCACGAGTGAGGACAAAGTGTGCAGAAAAGACTAGTGTTGGTCTGTAGGGCCAGTCTAGATATACTATTAAGCTGCCAGGAGTGACACCCCCCGGGCCTAGGAGTGGACGGGGTGTTACAAGTGGTATCAGAGCCGACCTCGCGGTTAAACGGGTGTGTGCAGGTTAGTGGTGGGACATGTGGAGCATGGCTCGTGTGGCCCGGAGTGGACACGACATGGCACATGTGCCGGCACTGGACGCACAAACACGTGCCAAGAGGGAACGTTCCTGGGGTGTGCTTGATCGATGAGGGCATCGATCTTCTAAAGGGTGGGGGTATGTGAGATCCAGGCACATGGCTTAATAGGATTGATAGGATACCCATATCAACAAGTTGCAACTTCTTTTCTGGAAGCTCATTCGAAAAGAACTCTAAGGTTAAGCGTGCTTGGCCTAGAGCAATTCTAGGATGGGTGACCGACCGACCGGGAAATAGGTAACCGGGTGCGCACGAGTGAGGACAAAGTGCACAGAAAAGACTAGTGTTCGTCTGTGGGGCCAGTCTAGATATCCTATTAAGCTGCCAGGAGTGACACCCCCCGGGCCCAGGAGTGGACGGGGTGTTACAGTGTGATTGCATGTCTGTTCTTTTCACAAACCACACATGGATCGACCAGTGTCATTGCATGTGTGTTATTTTCATGAACCACAACTAGAGTCATTCCATGTGTGTTCTTCTAAGCAAACCACACATGGAACCACCTAGTGTGATTGCATGTCTGTTCTTTTCACAAATCACACATGGATCCACCTAGTGTGTTTGCATGTATGTTATTTTCGCAAACCACACATGGATCCACCAGTGTCATTGCATGTGTGTTCTTTTTATGAACCACACATGGATCCACCAGTGTCATTTCATGTGTGTTCTTTTCATAAACCACAACTAGAGTCATTGCATGTCTGTTCTTCTAAACAAACCTCACATGGATCCACCTAGTGTGATTGCATGTCTATTCTTTTCACAAACCACACATGGATCCACCAGTGTCATTGGATGTGTGTTCTTCTGATGAACCACAACTAGTGTCATTGCATGTATGTTCTTCTCACAAACCACATAAGCATTCACCAGTGTCATTGCATGTGTGTTCTTCTCATGAACCACAGCCAGTGTCATTGCATGTCTGTTCTTCTCACAAACCACATAAGTATCCACCAGTGTCATTGGATGTCTGTTCTTCTCACAAACCACATAACGATCCACCAATGTCATTGGATGTGTATTCTTCTCATGAACCACACATGGATCCACCAGTGTCACTGCATGTCTGTTCTTTTCATGAACCATAGCGAGAGTCATTGCATGTCTGTTCCTTCCACAAACCACATATGGATCCACCAGTATGATTGCATGTGTGTTCTTTTCATGAACCACACCTAGTGTCATTGCATGTTTGTTCCTCTAAACAAACCACACATGGATCCACCTAGTGCGATTGCATGTCTGTTCTTTTCACGAACCACACATGGATCCACAAGTGTCATTGAATGTGTGTTCTTCTCATGAACCATAGCAAGTGTCATTGCATGTATGTTCTTCTAAACAAACCACACATGGATCCACCTAGTGTGATTGCATTACTGTTCTTTTCACAAACCACACATGGATCCACCTAGTGTGATTGCATTTCTGTTCTTTTCACAAACTACACATGGATCCACCAGTGTCATTGCATGTGTGTTCTTTTCATGAACGACAACTAGAGTCATTGCATGTGTGTTCTTCTAAACAAACCACACATGGATCCACCTAGTGTGATTGCATGTTTGTTCTTTTCACAAACCACACATGGATCCACCTAGTGTGAATGCATGTCTGTTCTTTTCACAAACCACACATGGATCAACCAGTGTCATTGCATGTGTGTTCTTTTCATGAACCACAACTAGAGTCATTGCATGTCTGTTCTTCTAAACAAACCTCACATGGACCACCTATTGTGATTTCATGTTTGTTCTTTTCACAAACCACACATGGATCCACCAGTGTCATTGGATGTGTGTTCTTCTGATGAACCACAGCCAGTGTCATTGCATGTATGTTCTTCTCACAAACCACATAAGGATCCACAAGTGTCATTGCATATGTGTTCTTCTCATGAACCACAGCCAGTGTCTTTGCATGTCTGTTCTTATCATAAACCACATAAGTATCCACCAGTGTCATTGGATGTCTGTTCTTCACACAAACCACATAAGGATCCACCAGTGTCATTGGATGTGTGTTCTTCTCATGAACCACACATGGATCCACTAGTGTCATTGCATGTCTGTTCTTTTCATGAACCACATCTAGATTCATTGCATGTCTGTTCCATCCACAAACCACATATGGATCCACTAGTGTGATTGCATGTATGTTCTTTTCATGAACCACACCCAGTGTCATTGCATGTATGTTCCTCTAAACAAACCACACATGGATCCACCTAGTGTGATTGCATTTCTGTTGTTTTCACAAACCACACATGGATCCACTAGTGTCATTGCATGTTTGTTCTTCTCATGAAGCACATCCAGTGTCATTGCATGTATGTTCTTCTAACAACCCACACATCGATCCACCTAGTGTGATTGCATGTCCGTTCTTTTCACAAAACACACATGGATCCACCTAGTGTGATTGCATGTCTGTTCTTTTCACAAACCACACATGGATCCACTAGTGCCATTGCATGTGTGTTGTTTTCATGAACCACACATGGTTCCACCCAGTATCATTGCATGTCTGTTCTTTTCATGAACCACACAAGTTGCAACTTCTTTTCCGGAAGCTCATTCGAAAAGAACTCTAAGGTAAAGCGTGCTTGGCCTAGAGCAATTCTAGGATGGGTGACCGACCGGGAAATGGGTAACCGGGTCTGCACGAGTGAGGACAAAGTGCGCAGAAAAGACTGTTGTTGGTCTATAGGGCCAGTCTAGATATACTATTAAGCTGCCAGGAGTGACACCCCCCGGGCCTAGGAGTGGACGGGGTGTTACAAGTGGTATCAGAGCCGACCTCGCGGTTAAACGGGTGTGTGCAGGTTAGTGGCGGGACATGTGGAGCATGGCTCGTGTGGCCCGGAGTGGACATGACATGGCACATGTGCCGGCACTGGACGCACAAACGCATGCCAAGAGGAACGTTCCTGGGGTGTGCTTGATCGAGGAGGGCATCGATCTTCTAAAGGGTGGGGGTATGTGAGATCCAGGCACATGGCTTAATAGGATTGATAGGATATCCATATCAACAAGTTGCAACTTCTTTTCTGGAAGCTCATTCGAAAAGAACTCTAAGGTTAAGCGTGCTTGGCCTAGAGCAATTCTAGGATGGGTGACCGACCGGGAAATGGGTAACCGGGTACGCACGAGTGAGGACAAAGTGCACAGAAAAGACTAGTGTTGGTCTGTGGGGCCAGTCTAGATATCCTATTAAGCTGCCAGGAGTGACACCCCCCGGGCCCAGGAGTGGACGGGGTGTTATAGTGTGATTGCATGTCTGTTCTTTTCACAAACCACACATGGCTCGACCAGTGTCATTGCATGTGTGTTATTTTCATGAACCACAACTAGAGTCATTGCATGTGTGTTCTTCTAAGCAAACCACACATTGATCCACCTAGTGTGATTGCATGTCTGTTCTTTTCACAAATCACACATGGATCCACCTAGTGTGTTTGCGTGTATGTTCTTTTCACAAACCACACATGGATCCACCAGTGTCATTGCATGTGTGTTCTTTTCATGAACCACACATGGATCCACCAGTGTCATTTCATGTGTGTTCTTTTCATGAACCATAACTAGAGTCATTGCATGTCTGTTCTTCTAAACAAACCTCACAGGGATCCACCTAGTGTGATTGCAAGTCTATTCTTTTCACAAACCACACATGGATCCACCAGTGTCATTGGATGTGTGTTCTTCTGATGAACCACAACTAGTGTCATTGCATGTATGTTCTTCTCACAAACCACATAAGGATCCACCAGTGTCATTGCATGTGTGTTCTTCTCATGAACCACAGCCAGTGTCATTGCATGTCTGTTCTTCTCACAAACCACATAAGTATCCACCAGTGTCATTGGATGTCTGTTCTTCTCACAAACCACATAAGGATCCACCAGTGTCATTGGATGTGTATTCTTCTCATGAACCACACATGGATCCACCAGTGTCACTGCATGTCTGTTGTTTTCATGAACCACAGCTAGAGTCATTGCATGTCTGTTCCTTCCACAAACCACATATGGATCCACCAGTATGATTGCATGTGTGTTCTTTTCATGAACCACACCTAGTGTCTTTGCATGTTTGTTCCTCTAAACAAACGACACATGGATCCACCTAGTGCGATTGCATGTCTGTTCTTTTCACGAACCACACATGGATCCACCAGTGTCATTGAATGTGTGTTCTTCTCATGAACCATAGCAAGTGTCATTGCATGTATGTTCTTCTAAACAAACCACACATGGATCCACCTAGTGTGATTGCATTACTGTTCTTTTCACAAACCACACATGGATCCACAAATGTCATTGCATGTGTGTTCATTTCATGAACCACACATGGATCCACCAGTGTCATTGCATGTGTGTTCTTTTCATGAACCACAACTAGTCATTGCATGTCTGTTATTTCCACAAACCACACATGGATCCACCTAGTGTGATTGCATGTCTCTTCTTTTCACAAACCACACATGGATCAACCAGTGTCATTGGATGTGTGTTCTTCTCATGAAGCACAGCATGTGTCATTGCATGTATGTTCTTCTCCAAACCACATAAGGACCGACTAGTGTCATTGCATGTGTGTTCTTCTCATGAACCACAACAAGTGTCATTGCATGTCTGTTCTTTTCACAAACCATATAAGTATCCACCAGTGAAATTGGATGTTTGTTCTTCTCACAAACCACATAAGGATCCACGAGTGTCATTGGATGTGTGTTTTTCTCATGAACCACACATGGATCCACCATTGTCATTTCATGTCTGTTCTTTTCATGAACCACAGCTAGAGTCATTTCATGTCTGTTCCTTCCACAAACCACATATGGATTCACCAGTGTCATTGCATGTCTGTTCTTTTGATGAACCACACCCAGTGTCATTGCATGTCTATTCCTCTAAAAAACACATGGATCCACCAAGTGTGATTGCATGTCTGGTCTTTTCACAAACAAGACATGGATCCACTAGTGTCATTGCATGTGTTGTTCTTCTCATGAACCACAGCTAGTGTCATTACATGTATGTTCTTCTCACAAACCACATAAGGATCCACCAGTGTCATTGGATGTGTGTTCTTCTCATGAACCACACGTGGATCCGCCAGTGTCATTGCATGTCTGTTTTTTTCATGAACCACATAAGGATCCACCAGTGTCATTGGATGTGTGTTCTTCTAAACAAACCACACATGGATCCACCTAGTGTGATTGCATGCCTGTTCTTTTCACAAACCACAAATGGAGCCACCTAGTGTGATTGCATGTCTGTTCTTTTCACAAACCACACATGGATCCACCAGTGTCATTGCATGTCTGTTTTTTTCATGTACCATAGCTAGAGTCATTGCATGTCTGTTCCTTCCACAAACTACATATGGATCCACCGGTGTGATTGCATGTCTGTTCTTTTCATGAACCACACCTAGTGTCATTGCATGTCTGTTCCTCTAAACAAACCACACATGGATCCACCTAGTGTGATTGCATGTCTGTTCTTTTCACAAACCACACATGGTTCCACCAGTGTCATTGCATGTGTGTTCTTCTCATGAACCACAGCCAGTGTCGTTGCATGTATGTTCTTATAAACAAACCACACATGGATCCACCTAGTGTGACTGCATGTATGTTCTTTTCACAAACCACACATGGATCCACTTAGTGTGATTGCATGTCTGTTCTTCTCACAAACCACATAAGGATCCACCAGTGTCATTGGATGTGTGTTCTTCTACTGAACCACACCTGGATCCACCCAGTGTCATTGCATGTCTGTTCTATTCATGAACCACAGCTAGAGTCATTACATGTCTGTGCTTTCCAAAAACCACATATGGATCCACCATTGTCATTGCATGTTTGTTCCTTTCATGAACCACACCTAGTGTCATTGCATGTTTGTTCCTCTAAACAAACCACACATGGATCCACCTAGTGTGATTGCATGTCTGTTGTTTTCGAATACCACACATGGATCCACCAGTGTCATTGCATGTGTGTTCTTTTCGTGAACCACAACTAGAGTCATTGCATGTCCGTTCTTCTAAACAAACCTCACATGGATCCACCTAGTGTGATTGCATGTCTGTTCTTTTCACAAAACACACATGTATCCACCAGTGTCATTGGATGTGTGTTCTTCTGATGAACCATAGACAGTGTTATTGCATGTATCTTCTTCTCACAAACAACATAAGGATCCACCAGTCTTATTGCATGTGTGTTCTTCTCATGAAACATAGCCAGTTTCATTGCATGTCTATTCTTCTCACAAACCACATAAGTATCCACCAGTGTCATTTGATGTCTGTTCTTCTCACAAACCACATAAGGATCCACCAATGTCATTGGATGTGTGTTCTTCTCATGAACCACACATGGATCCACCAGTGTCATTGCATGTTTGTTCTTTTCATGAACCACAGCTAGAGTCATTGCATGTCTGTTCCTTCCACAATCCACATATGGATCCACCAGTGATTGCATGTTTGTTCTTTTCCTGAACCACACCCAGTCTCATTGCATGTTTGTTCCTCTAAACAAACCACACATGGATCCACCTAGTGTGATTGCATGTCTGTTCTTTTCACAAACCACACATGGATCCACCAGTGTCATTGCATGTGTGTTCTACTCATGAACCACAGCCAGTGTCATTGTATGTATGTTCTTCTAAACAAACCACACATGGATCCACCTAGTGTGATTGCATTACTGTTCTTTTCAGAAACCACACATGGATCCACCTAGTGTGATTGCATGTCTGTTCTTTTCACAAACCACACATTAATCCACCAATGTCATTGCATGTGTGTTCTTTTCATGAACCACACATGGATCCACCAATGTCATTGCATGTGTGTTCTTTTCATGAACCATAGCTAGAGTCATTGCATGTCTGTTCTTTCCACAAACCACACATGGATACTCCTAGTGTGATTGCATGTCTGTTCTTTTCAGAAACCAGACATGGATCCACCAGTGTCATTGGATGTGTGTTCTTCTCATGAACCATAGCCAGTGTCATTGCATGTATGTTCTTCTCACAAACCACATAAGGATCCACCTAGTGTCATTGCATGTCTGTTCTTTTCATGAACCACACCTAGAGTCATTCATGTCTGTGCTTTCCACAAACCACATATGGATCCACTAGTGTCATTGCATGTTGTTATTTTCATGAACCACACCTAATGTCATTACATGTCTATTCCTCTAAACAAACAACACATGGATCCACCTAGTGTGATTGCATGTCTATTCTTTTCACAAACCACACATGGATCCACCTAGTGTGATTGCATGTCTGTTCTTTTCACAAACCACACATGGATCCACCTAGTGTGATTGCATGTCTGTTCTTTTCACAAACCACACATCGATCCACCAGTGTCATTGCATGTGTGTTCTTTTCATGAACCACACATGGATCCACCAGTGTCATTCCATGTGTGTTCTTTTCATGAACCACAGCTAGAGTCATTCCATGTCTGTTCTTCTAAACAAACCTCACATGGATCCACCTAGTGTGATTGCATGTCTATTCTTTTCACGAACCACACATGGATCCACCAGTGTCATTGGATGTGTGTTCTTCTGATGAACCACAGCCAGTGTCATTGCATGTATGTTCTTCTCACAAACCACATAAGGATCCACCAGTGTCATTGCATGTGTCTTCTTCTCATGAACCATAGCCGTGTCATTGCATGTCTGTTCTTCTCCCAAACCACATAAGTATCCACAGTGTCATTGGATGCCTGTTCTTCTCACAAACAACATAAGGATCCACCAGTGTCATTGGATGTGTGTTCTTCCCATTAACCACACATTGATCCACCACTGTCATTGCATGTCTGTTCTTTTCATGAACCACAGCTAGAGTCATTGCATGTTTGTTCCTTCCACAAACCACATATGGATCCACCAGTGTGATTGCATGTATATTCCTCTAAACAAACCACACGTGGATCCACCTAGTGTGATTGCATGTCTGTTCTTTTCACAAACCACACATGGATCCACCAGTGTCATTGCATGTGTGTTCTTCTCATGAACCACATCCAGTGTCATTGCATGTATGTTCGTCTAAACAAACCACACATGGATCCACCTAGTGTGATTGCATGTGTTTTTTTCACAAACCACACATGGATCCACCTAGTGTCATTGCATGTGTTTTTTTCACAAACCACACATGGATCCACCTAGTGTGATTGCATGTCTGTTCTTTTCACAAACCACACAGGGATCCACCAGTGTCATTGCATGTGTGTTCTTTTCATGAACCACACAAGGATCCACCAGTGTCATTGCATGTGTGTTCTTTTCATGAACCACAGCTAGAGTCATTGCATGTCTGTTCTTTCCGCAAACCACACATGGATCCACCTAGTGTGATTGCATGTCTATTCTTTTCACAAACCACACAAGGATCCACCAATGTCATTGGATGTGTGCTCTTCTCATGAACCACAGCCAGTGTCATTGCATGTATCTTCTTCTCACAAACCACATAAGGATCCATTGGTGTCATTGCATGTGTGTTCTTCTCATGAACCACAACCAGTGTCATTGCATGTCTGTTCTTCTCACAAACCACATAAATATCCACTAGTGTAATTGGATGTCTGTTCTTCTCACAAACCACATAAGGATCCACCAGTGTCATTGGATGTGTGTTCTTCTCATGAACCACACATGGATCCAGCATTGTCATTGCATGTCTGTTCTTTTCATGAACCACTGCTAGAGTCATTGCATGTATGTTCCTTCCACAAACCACATATGGATCTACCAGTGTCATTGCATGTCTGTTATTTTGATGAACCACACCTAGTGTCATTGCATGTCTATTCCTCTAAACAAACCACACATGGATCAACCTAGTGTGATTGCATGTTTGTTCTTTTCACAAACCACACATGGATCCACCAGTGTCATTGCATGTGTGTTCTTTTCATGAACCACACATGGATCCACCAGTGTCATTGCATCTTTTCATGAACCACAACTAGAGTCATTGCAAGTGTGTTCTTCTAAAGAAACCACACATGGATCCACCTAGTGTGATTGCATGCCTGTTCTTTTCACAAACCACAAATGGATCCACCTAGTGTGATTGCATGTCTGTTCTTTTCACAAACCACACATGGATCCACCAGTGTCATTGCATGTGTGTTCTTTTCATGAACCACACATGGATCCACCAGTGTCATCCATGTGTGTTCTTTTCATGAACCACAGCTAGAGTCATTGCATGTCTGTTCTTTCCACAAACCACACATGGATCCACCTAGTATCATTGCATGTTTGTTGTTTTCACAAACCACACATGGATCCACCTAGTGTGATTGCATGTCTGTTCTTTTCACAAACCACATATGGATCCACCAGTGTCATTGCATGTGTGTTATTTTCATGAACCACACATGGATCCACCGGTGTCATTGCATGTGTGTTCTTTTCATGAACCACAGCTAGAGTCATTGCATGTCTGTTCTTTCCACAAACCACACATGGATCCACCTAGTGTGATTGCATGTCTATTCTTTTCACAAACCACACAAGGATCCACCAATGTCATTGGATGTGTGTTCTTCTCATGAACCACAGCCAGTGTCATTGCATGTATCTTCTTCTCACAAACCACATAAGGATCCACTAGTGTCATTGCATGTGTGTTCTTCTCATGAACCACAACCAGTGTCATTGCATGTCTGTTCTTCTCACAAACCACATAAATATCCACTAGTGTAATTGGATGTCTGTTCTTCTCACAAACCACATAAGGATCCACCAGTGTCATTGGATGTGTGTTCTTCTCATGAACCACACATGGATCCAGCATTGTCATTGCATGTCTGTTCTTTTCATGAACCACTGCTAGAGTCATTGCATGTATGTTCCTTCCACAAACCACATATGGATCTACCAGTGTCATTGCATGTCTGTTATTTTGATGAACCACACCTAGTGTCATTGCATGTCTATTCCTCTAAACAAACCACACATGGATCAACCTAGTGTGATTGCATGTTTGTTCTTTTCACAAACCACACATGGATCCACCAGTGTCATTGCATGTGTGTTCTTTTCATGAACCACACATGGATCCACCAGTGTCATTGCATCTTTTCATGAACCACAACTAGAGTCATTGCAAGTGTGTTCTTCTAAACAAACCACACATGGATCCACCTAGTGTGATTGCATGCCTGTTCTTTTCACAAACCACAAATGGATCCACCTAGTGTGATTGCATGTCTGTTCTTTTCACAAACCACACATGGATCCACCAGTGTCATTGCATGTGTGTTCTTTTCATGAACCACACATGGATCCACCAGTGTCATCCATGTGTGTTCTTTTCATGAACCACAGCTAGAGTCATTGCATGTCTGTTCTTTCCACAAACCACACATGGATCCACCTAGTGTGATTGCATGTTTGTTGTTTTCACAAACCACACATGGATCCACCTAGTGTGATTGCATGTCTGTTCTTTTCACAAACCACATATGGATCCACCAGTGTCATTGCATGTGTGTTCTTTTCATGAACCACACATGGATCCACCAGTGTCATTGCATGTGTGTTCTTTTCATGAACCACAGCTAGAGTCATTGCATGTCTGTTCTTTCCACAAACCACAGATGGATCCACCTAGTGTGATTGCATGTCTGTTCTTTTCACAAACCACACATGGATCCACCAGTGTCATTGCATGTGTGTTCTTCTCATGAACCGCAACTAGTGTCATTGCATGTATGTTCTTCTCACAAACCACATAAGGATCCGCCAGTGTCATTGCATGTGTGTTCTTCTCATGAACCACAACCAGTGTGATTGCATGTCTGTTCTTCTCACAAACCACATAAGTATCCACAAGTGTCATTGGATGTCTGTTCTTCTCACAAACCACATAAGGATCCACCAGTGTCATTGCATGTGTGTTCTTCTCATGAACCACAGCCAGTGTCATTGCATGTCTATTCTTCTCACAAACCACATAAGTATCCACCAGTGTTATTGGACGTCTGTTCTTCTCACAAACCACATAAGGATCCACCAGTGTCATTGGATGTGTGTTCTTCTCATGAACCACACATGGATCCACCAGTGTCATTGCATGTCTATTCTTTTCATGAACCACAGCTAGAGTCATTGCATGTCTGTTCCTTCCACAAACCACATATGGATCCACTAGTGTAATTGCATGTCTGTCCTTTTCATGAACCACACCCAGTGTCATTGCATGTCTGTTCCTCTAAACAAACCACACATGGATCCACCTAGTGTGATTGCATGTCTGTTCTTTTCACAAACCACACATGGATCCACCAGTGTCATTGGATGTGTGTTCTTCTAATGAACCACATCCAGTGTCATTGCATGTATGTTCTTCTCACAAACCACATAAGGATCCACCAGTGTCACTCTATTTGGTTCAACTTTGGTAACGTAAATGGTAATGGTATCAATTTACGGGAGGTACCTGCATTGGAATGGGAAAATGACAGATTTGTTTGGTTCGGCTCGGTAACGGAAACAGTTCCCTTATCAGCGTTTGGTTGAGCAAGTTGACTAATGGTACCAGGTTGTCTCATAAGACAGCTTCAAAATGACTGATTTCCACCTCAAAAATCACACTAGACCAGTAGAAAATGCTTAAAAATTGCTAGGTTTGATAGAATAATTTTCACATGCAGTTCACAAGTGCTTGACTAACCAGCAGATAATATTAAAAATAGGTTTACATACATCAAGTGCAAATTCATCTCTTTATCATAATTTGACCACACCTGAAAATAAATATAACATGAGAGTTGAAGGATTTAGCAATCGATACAAATTCAGACATCAAATATTTAGCCATCGATAGAGCTGTTCATAGTTCTCATCAGCACCACTTCCTTCAAAATCAACCTCCCCTCGACTCTTTCTCTCATCTGACAATGAACAACAAAACCAGTTAAACAATGGAGGAAGAAACCCAAATAACGACGCAGAATAATCAAGATTGTAGACATTTGATTATGTAAAATATGTTGATGCACGTACACACGCACACACACACACACACACTATCATTCTTTTTTTCGAGAGAGGATTATATCTAACATGTAACCCAGATCTGGAAGCACATAAGATATTGCACATATAGATTAGATCATATATAATGCCAAAATAGTTCAGTGGACATGTTAGAGATGAAAGAACAGGTGCAACATCTCATCTATATAATGCCAAAATAGATCATATATAATGCCAAAATAGAGATGAAAATAAATAAAAGCATTCCTTGTCAACATCTCATCTCTGCCAATAAATAAACGCACATGTATAAGCTAGCACAAGTTCGAATTTCATGATCATGAAAAATTAATTCCTTGAGTACGTGTACATGAGCAATACAAGTTGCCAACAAAGCATACCATGCATATATAAGCTTATCTAGAAAATGGTAGGAGAGACAAGTCACTGTCTAGATTATAAGAACAACTATGCATAAAGATAGTAGAAGGGCACATATACCTAATTAAGCTTCCTTGTCAATTTCTCATGTTCTACTTTGCATCATCTACCAGCCTCATCTACCAGAAAATAGAACATTTATAAGCACACACATAAGGGGTTTCATAGCAAGAAAAGGCATATAAAATCAAATGAGAAATCATCTTACTTTTCAACATCTTCAGCACATACTCCCTCCTCAGAATATCTGGAAGTGCCATCATCATTTGCATCTGCTCCGGTGCTTTTGCAAAGATTATTGCTGCATCTACTATGTCACTTCCGGCAAAGCCAAGCTTGTGTAATTCACTGATAGCCTTCTCTTTCAGCTTTTGGTTAGGATCTTCATGCAGCCTCTTCTCATGAACTGTAGCTTCACGATCCGCTACAACTGCCATTGTTCCCACATGCTGTGACACAGCATTAAGCTGATTGTTGACATTTTCAAGCATAATAACAATTGGATCAGTTTGCTGTGCCTTTCTATGTCCAGCAACCTTTCTTGGCCTCTTAGAACTGCTTGATGTATCCAACGAGTGGCTCTGTGAGTCAACAGATCGTCTTGGAGTCTCTCTAGACATCCTATCCTCTTCGCCCCTCTCCCTTTCCTCGGCATCTATTTCAATGTCCAAATTTGTCACAGCCTCATCAAAACCTTCAGCACCTTCCCCTGTTGCTATATCCTTGCTATAGATAGCACACAACTTCTCAAAGTAAGGAAATGAAACACCATACAATCCTTTGGCTTCTTTGTTGATCTACAAGTTTAAAACACAATATCAATTTACAACACAAAACTACTGATGTGATTTCATAATAGAAAATGAAGTAAAGAACAACTAGGTCGCTCATTAGTAGGTGAGGGATTTACCTTACAGTGTGCATCATATTGTGCCTTTTCGCACTGAATCATATGCCTGTTTCCATCCCATGTAAAACCACTTCTTGATAACATTACTTCAATTGCCCCATATTTTTTCCTAAAGTGCCTAACTCGTGACTCAATATGTGGAACTGCGGTAAGACCACAACCTGGACACTTCTTAGCAAGTATCTTCTCTATCACTGTAGAGTAACCATTCTTGAAAGCACCTTCTCCTTTCCATCTTGGATCTAAAGACAAATCATATAATGCTTTAATCAGCTCATTATCCTCAGTAGAAGTCCACGTCCGTTTATTCCTGCCCCTTCCACGTGACACACTTGAGCTACCCAAAGAATCCATATTTGCAAGAGTCAACCATAGAATTAACACAAAACACATATGTACAACGTATCACGAATTAAAACCAAGCTACATAATGCAAAATATTAAATAAAACCAACATAAGTATTGTACCTCAACGATTCCTAGCAGCCCTATAGCTATTATATAGCTCTTGAGCAAGAACATTCCGAAAATTGGTCCACTCATTACTCGTTGAGATAGATGTAATAAATTCTGGTTCAGCTAATTCTCCCTCCACGATATCCCATGTATCTTCCATTATGTAGTCTTCATTATCGAGTGGGTCAAAAGACATCTTTTGCAATATAAGATTGTGTAAGAGTGCACATGCCATTATAATTCTTCCTTGGGTTTTGATAGGATAAAAAGATTGGGACCTCAAAATAGCCCACCTTCCCTTGAGTCTTCCAAAGCCCCTTTCTACAATATTTCGGGCCTTAGCGTGCAGCATGTTAAAATACTCCTCTGCACTATTGGGTGGGTTTTGCGCTGTCCAGCCACCTAGGTGGTACCTTTGACCTCTGTATGGAGCTAAAAATCCTCTGGCATTAGTGTATCCAGCATCAACGAGGTAATATTGGTCTTTGGGGACGCGTAACCCATTTGGCCTTGTGATGGCATCCCTAAGCACACGACCGTCATGTGCAGAACCCTCCCAGCCAGGTAGTACATAGATGAACTGCATGTCAGGTGCACATACACCTAACACGTTTGTATCTATATCACCTAACCTTGATCTATATCTTCCTTTCATGTTAGCCGGGGCAGTTACCTTTACGTGTGTACCATCTAGAGCACCCAAACAATTCTACAACATAAACAACCGTGATATAATATTAGTATCTTCTACAAATATTACATTTTCAGCTAGTGAATACCATATTTTTATTAAGTAGCTATTTACCTTGAAATATTTCCATCTACCATCTGTGCAATCCTCAGGTATAGGTTCTGGTTTCTTAAGTAGAAGTCGGTGCCGCTTCAAAACAGCTAGAAGGCATGCATTGAAGTTTCTACTAACTGATTCTGGGCTTCGGTAAAAAAAATTCCCTACTGTCCTGTTCTTGAAGTGATGAGATAGTATGTAGAGAAATGATGCCACTATCTCCTCCAATGACATATTTCTTGAACCCTCTAGACCACCAACATCTCGAACCATCTCACACAATATGCTAAATGTTCTCCTATCCATACGAAGCTGACTTATACACATTGTGTCGCTCTGACTAATTAGTTCATACAAATTGTGCCCTCTTAGCTCTCTAATTTTAATCCTCCGTTCTATTTTCAAACACTTTCTTCTATAAGCTAATGCAAAAAATTAACCACACGTGATAGTACAAAAGCATGATGCTAGTCATAAGATTCCTAGTTGCTACATTCCGTCGTCGATATCTCATATTTAAAGGGAGACGAGCCATAACACTGAAAATAAAAAGTGTAATAGAAAAATATAAGCATCACTTGCCTTTGCTAAATTTAGAGGCAATCAAGAAAGAGAGAACAAATCATGAACGGTTACTAGTAAATAAACAAGTATTGCATGCAAATTTATAATCAAGCCTGGGCATAACATGATGAACATATATACACATTGGCGGACCTAGGAACATTTTAAAGCCTGGGCACACAACAAAGCTAAAATACTACTTCACTTTAGTCTATCAAGAACTAGAAAATATCACGAGGTAGAAATCTAATGCGGCCAATACACCGCTTAGTGTCAGGTCAAGGTAGTAGTACTAGCTACCAATAGGGTTGGAGACTTGGGGTCAATTTATCTTCACAGGCTGTTAAATGAACTAATGATTCTGTGTGTCTACGAGCTCGACGGGCAAATACTAGCAGGGTTGATGATGGTAAGAGGATCCAGAATCCATTTGCGCGCATGCACGTCAAGGATTACTTGGTGCAGAATCATGACAGATCCATATAAAACTACGGACAGGTCGTCGTGCTGTGTTGTGCTCTCTGAAGATTCATGTGTTCTAATACGATAACAATCACAAGCTAGTAGCCGTGTTCTATCAGGAACATGATATTCATGTACTACTAGTAAAAACACCACTAAGTTGTGCATCTACGGATGGCCTTGTAGAGTGATATAAAACGACCATAGGCAGAGGCAGTTAAAAAACGACTAGATCAAGCGTGTTCTTGATCATAAAAGCATGCTCTTCCAGAAAATAAAATGCAATTTCAGATGTATACCTTATTTCTCACTTGGTTTCAGATGTATAAGTCGACCAGGAGAGGGAAAATCTGTATGAAGACCAATCACCAAAATCTAGGTACTACCAGTGCCAAAGATCGGAAGCACAATAACCTGCTCATGATGAACAAGAACCGGTCACAACATTGAACACAAGAAAAAACCCTAATCTAAACAAAGATCTATACGGAGACCTCAAGAACAGATGGAAGAGGAGGAGAAAGGTTCTCGACAAGGAGCAGTACTTACCTCAAGATTGGGAATCGTTGGACACCGCTGCTCCTCCCGTGTCGCCGAAGCTCCTCCTTTACACTGGTGTGGCGCCGCTGCCGGTGAAGTGGGGAACGTTGTAGAGGGACAAGTGGAGGACGTCGAGGGACAGATCGCTGGGCTCCCGACGCGCGCTCCTGACGCTGTCGCTGGTGGCAGAACTCGGTGGGAGGAGGGGGAGGAAGAGGGACGAGATAGGGATCTGGGGACGGCAAACACTCGCAGTCGTGGCCGGTAATGCGACCTGTTTCTGGAGGGGTACGACCGGTAACACCTTTGTACAGCGGTGGGAATCGTTTCCGGAGTAACTGATTACGGAGTTTTTGAACCATACACTTTTTAACGCAACCTGTTTCCGGTGTAATCAGGTTACGTTACAGAAACGTGAACCAAACACGTTCCTAGTGTGATTGCATGTCTATTCTTTTCACAAACCACACATGGATCCACCAATGTCATTGGATGTGTGTTCTTCTCATGAACCACAACCAGTGTCATTGCATGTATCTTCTTCTCACAAACCACATAAGGATCCACTAGTGTCATTGCATGTGTGTTCTTCTCATGAACCACAACTAGTGTCATTGCATGTCTGTTCTTCTCACAAACCACATAAATATCCACTAGTGTAATTGGATGTCTGTTCTTCTCACAAACCACATAAGGATCCACCAGTGTCATTGGATGTGTGTTCTTCTCATGAACCACACATGGATCCAGCATTGTCATTGCATGTCTGTTCTTTTCATGAACCACGGCTAGAGTCATTGCATGTATGTTCCTTCCACAAACCACATATGGATCCACCAGTGTCATCGCATGTCTGTTATTTTGATGAACCACACCCAGTGTCATTGCATGTCTATTCCTCTAAACAAACCACACATGGATCCACCTAGTGTGATTGCATCTTTGTTCTTTTCACAAACCACACATGGATCCACCAGTGTCATGGCATGTGTGTTCTTTTCATGAACCACACATGGATCCACCGGTGTCATTGCATGTGTGTTCTTTTAATGAACCACAACTAGAGTCATTGCAAGTGTGTTCTTCTAAACAAACCACACATGGATCCACCTAGTGTGATTGCATGCATGTTATTTTCACAAACCACAAATGGATCCACCTAGTGTGATTGCATGTCTATTCTTTTCACAAACCACACATGGATCCACCAGTGTCATTGCATGTGTGTTCTTTTCATGAACCACACATGGATCCACCAGTGTCATGCATGTGTGTTCTTTTCATGAACCACATCTAGAGTCATTGCATGTCCGTTCTTTCCACAAACCACTCATGGATCCACCTAGTGTGATTGCATGTTTGTTCTTTTCACAAACCACACATGGATCCACCTAGTGTGATTGCATGTATGTTCTTTTCACAAACCACACAGGGATCCACCAATGTCATTGCATGTGTGTTCTTTTCATGAACCACACATGGATCCACCAGTGTCATTGCATGTGTGTTCTTTTCATGAACCACAGCTAGAGTCATTGCATGTGTGTTCTTTCCACAAACCACACATGGATCCACCTAGTGTGATTGCATGTCTATTCTTTTTCACAAACCACATATGGATCCACCAATGTCATTGGATGTGTGTTATTCTCATGAACCACAGCCAGTGTCATTGCATGTATGTTCTTCTCACAAACCACATAACGATCCACTAGTGTCATTGCATGTGTGTTCTTCTCATGAACCACAACCAGTGTCATTGCATGTCTGTTCTTCTCACAAACCACATAAGTATCCACGAGTGTCATTGGATGTCTGTTCTTCTCACAAACCACATAAGGATCCACCGGTGTCATTGGATGTGTGTTCTTCTCATGAACCACACATGGATCCAGCATTGTCATTGCACGTTTGTTCTTTTCATGAACCACAGCTAGAGTCATTGCATGTCTGTTCCTTCCACAAACCACATATGGATCCACCAGTGTGATTGCATGTCTGTTCTTTTCATGAACCACACCCAGTGTCATTGCATGTCTATTCCTCTAAACAAACCACACATGGATCCACCTAGTGTGATTGCATGTCTGTTCTTTTCACAAACCACACATGGATCCACCAGTGTCATTGCATGTGTGTTCTTTACATGAACCACACATGGATCCACCAGTGTCATTGCATGTGTGTTCTTTTCATGAACCACAGCTAGAGTCATTGCATGTCTGTTCTTTCCACAAACCACACATGGATCCACCTAGTGTGATTGCATGTCTGTTCTTTTCACAAACCACACATGGATCCACCAGTGTCATTGCATGTGTGTTCTTCTCATGAACCGCAACTAGTGTCATTGCATGTATGTTCTTCTCACAAACCACATAAGGATCCACCAGTGTCATTGCATGTGTGTTATTCTCATGAACCACAACCAGTGTGATTGCATGTCTGTTCTTCTCACAAACCACATAAGTATCCACCAGTGTGATTGGATGTCTGTTCTTCTCACAAACCACATAAGGATCCACCAGTGTCATTGCATGTGCGTTCTTCTCATGAACCACAGCCAGTGTCATTGTATGTCTATTCTTCTCACAAACTACATAAGTATCCACCAGTGTTACTGGATGTCTTTTCTTCTCACAAACCACATAAGGATCCACCAGTGTCATTGGATGTGTATTCTTCTTATGAACCACACATGGATCCACCAGTGTCATTGCATGTCTATTCTTTTCATGAACCCCAGCTAGAGTCATTGCATGTCTGTTCCTTCCACAAACCACATATGGATCCACTAGTGTAATTCCATGTCTGTCCTTTTCATGAACCACACCCAGTGTCATTACATGTCTGTTCCTCTAAACAAACCACACTTGGATCCAACTAGTGTGATTGCATGTCTGTTCTTTTCACAAACCACACATGGATCCACCAGTGTCATTGGATGTGTGTTCTTCTGATGAACCACATCCAGTGTCATTTCATGTATGTTCTTCTCACAAACCACATAAGGATCAACCAGTGTCATTGCATGTGTGTTCTTCTCATGAACCACAGCCGTGTCTTTGCATGTCTGTTCTTCTCACAAACCGAATAAGTATCCACAATGTCATTCGATGTCTGTTCTTCTCAGAAACCACATAAGGATCCACCAGTGTCATTGGATGTGTGTTCTTCCCATGAACCACACATAGATCCACCAGTGTCATTGCATGTCTGTTCTTTTCATGAACCACAGATAGAGTCATTGCATGTTTGTTCCTTCCACAAACCACATATGGATCCACTAGTGTGATTGCATGTCTGTTCCTCTAAACAAACCACACATGGATCCACCTAGTGTGATTGCATGTCTGTTCTTTTCACAAACCACACATGGATCCACCAGTGTCATTGCATGTGTGTTCATCTCATGAACCACAACCAGTGTCATTGCATGTATGTTCTTCTAAACAAACCACACATGGATCCACCTAGTGTGATTGCATGTCTGTTTTTTTCACAAACCACACATGGATCCACCTAGTGTGATTGCATGTCTGTTCTTTTCACAAACCACACAGGGATCCACCAGTGTCATTGCATGTGTGTTCTTTTCATGAGCCACACATGGATCCACCAGTGTCATTGCATGTGTGTTCTTTTCATGAACCACAGCTAGAGTCATTGCATGTCTGTTCTTTCCACAAACCACACATGGATCTTCCTAGTGTGATTGCATGTCTATTCTTTTCACAAACCAAACATGGATCCACCAATGTCATTGGATGTGTGTTCTTCTCATGAACCACAGCCAGTGTCATTGCATGTATGTTCTTCTCACAAACCACATAAGGATCCAATAGTGTCATTGCATGTGTTTTCTTCTCATGAACCACAACCAGTGTCATTGCATGCCTGTTCTTCTCACAAACCACATAAGTATCCACTAGTGTAATTGGATGTCTGTTCTTCTCACAAACCACATAAGGATCCACCAGTGTCATTGGATGTGTGTTCTTCTCATGAACCACACATGGATCCAGCATTGTCATTGCATGCCTGTTCTTTTCATGAACCACAGCTAGAGTCATTGCATGTATGTTCCTTCCACAAACCACATATGGATCCACTAGTGTCATTGCATGTCTGTTATTTTGATGAACCACACCCAGTGTCTTTGCATGTCTATTCCTCTAAAAACCACACATAGATCCACCTAGTGTGATTGCATGTCTGTTCTTTTCACAAACCACACATGGATCCACCAGTGTCATTGCATGTGTGTTCTTTTCATGAACCACAACTAGAGTCATTGCAAGTGTGTTCTTCTAAGCAAACCACACATGGATCCACCTAGTGTGATTGCATGCCTATTCTTTTCACAAACCACACATGGATCCACCTAGTGTGATTGCATGTCTGTTCTTTTCACAAACCACACATGGATCCACCAGTGTCATTGCATGTGTGTTCTTTTCATGAACCACACATGGATCCACCAGTGTCATGCATGTGTGTTCTTTTCATGAACCACAGCTAGAGTCATTGCATGTCTGTTCTTTCCACAAACCACACATGGATCCACCTAGTGTGATTGCATGTTTGTTCTTTTCACAAACCACACATGGATCCACCTAGTGTGATTGCATGTCTGTTCTTTTCATAAACCACATATGGATCCACCAGTGTCATTGCATGTGTGTTCTTTTCATGAACCACACATGGATCCACTAGTGTCATTGCATGTGTGTTCTTTTCATGAACCACAGCTAGAGTCAATGCATGTCTGTTCTTTCCACAAACCACACATGGATCCACCTAGGGTGATTGCATGTCTGTTCTTTTCACAAACCACACATGGATCCACAAGTGTCATTGCATGTGTGTTCTTCTCATGAACCGCAACTAGTTTCATTGCAGGGATGTTCTTCTCACAAACCACATAAGGATCCACCAGTGTCATTGCATGTGTGTTCTTCTCATGAACGACAACCAGTGTGATTGCATATCTGTTCTTCTCACAAACCACATAAGTATCCACCGGTGTCATTGGATGTCTGTTCTTCTCACAAACCACATAAGGATCCACAAGTGTCATTGCATGTGTGTTCTTCTCATGAACCACAGCCAGTGTCATTGCATGTCTATTCTTCTCACAAACCACATAAGTATCCACCAGTGTTACTGGATGTCTGTTCTTCTCACAAACCACATAAGGACCCAAAGTGTCGTTGGATGTGTGTTCTTCCCATGAACCACACATGGATCCACCAGTGTCATTGCATGTCTATTCTTTTCATGAACCACATCTAGAGTCAGTGCATGTCTGTTCCTTTCACAAACCACAGACGGATCCACTAGTGTAATTGCATGTCTGTCCTTTTCATGAACCACACCCAGTGCCATTGCATGTCTGTTCTTCTAAACAAACCACACATGGATCCACCTAGTGTGATTGCATGTCTGTTCTTTTCACAAACCACACATGGATCCACCAGTGTCATTGCATGTGTGTTCTTTTGATGAACCACAGCCCGTGTCATTGCATGTATGTTCTTCTCACAAACCACATAAGGATCCACCAGTGTCATTGCATGTGTGTTCTTCGCATGAACCACAGCCAGTGTCATTGCATGTCTGTTCTTCTCACAAACCACATAAGTATCCATAGTGTCATTGGATGTCTGTTCTTCTGACAAACCACATAAGGATCCACAAGTGTCATTGGATGTTTGTTCGTCCCATGAACCACACATGGATCCACCAGTGTCATTGCATGTCTGTTCTTTTCATGAACCACAGCTAGAGTCATTGCATGTTTGTTCCTTCCACAAACCACACATAGATCCACCTAGTGTGATTGCATGTATGTTCTTTTCACAAACCACACATGGATCCACCAGTGTCATTGCATGTGTGTTCTTTTCATTAACCACAACTAGAGTCATTGCAAGTGTGTTCTTCTAAACAAACCACACATGGAAATACCTAGTGTGATTGCATGCCTATTCTTTTCACAAACCACACATGGATCCACCTAGTGTGATTGCATGTCTGTTATTTTCACAAACCACACATGGATCCACCAGTGTCATTGCATGTGTGTTCTTTTCATGAACCACACATGGATCCACCAGTGTCATGGATGTGTGTTCTTTTCATGAACCACAGCTAGAGTCATTGCATGTCTGTTCTTTCCACAAACCACACATGGATCCACCTAGTGTGATTGCATGTCTGTTCTTTTCATAAACCACACATGGATCCACAAGTGTCATTGCATGTGTGTTCTTCTCATGAACCGCAACTAGTGTCATTGCAGGGATGTTCTTCTCACAAACCACATAAGGATCCACCAGTGTCATTGCATGTGTGTTCTTCTCATGAACCACAACCAGTGTGATTGCATATTTGTTCTTCTCACAAACCACATAAGTATCCACCGGTGTCATTGGATGTATGTTCTTCTCACAAACCACATAAGGATCCACCAGTGTCATTGCATGGGTGTTCTTCTCATGAACCACATCTAGTGTCATTGCATGTCTATTCTTCTCACAAACCACATAAGTATCCACCAGTGTTATTGGATGTCTGTTCTTCTCACAAACCACATAAGGATCCACCAGTGTCATTGGATGTGTGTTCTTCTCATGAACCACACATGGATCCACCAGTGTCATTGCATGTCTATTCTTTTCATGAACCACATCTAGAGTCATTGCATGTCTGTTCCTTCCACAAACCACATACGGATCCACTAGTGTAATTGCATGTCTGTCCTTTTCATGAACCACACCCAGTGTCATTGCATGTCTGTTCTTCTAAATAAACCACACATGGATCCACCTAGTGTGATTGCATGTCTGTTCTTTTCACAAACCACACATGGATCCACCAGTGTCATTGCATGTGTGTTCTTTTGATGAACCACAGCCAGTGTCATTGCATGTATGTTCTTCTCACAAACCACATAAGGATCCACCAGTGTCATTGCATGTGTGTTCTTCGCATGAACCACAGCCAGTGTCTTTGCATGTCTGTTCTTCTCACAAACCACATAAGTATCCATAGTGTCATTGGATGTCTGTTCTTCTGACAAACCGCATAAGGATCCACCAGTGTCATTGGATGTGTGTTCTTCCCATGAACCACACATGGATCCACCAGTGTCATTGCATGTCTGTTCTTTTCATGAACCACAGCTAGAGTCATTGCATGTTTGTTCCTTCCACAAACCACATATGGATCCACCTAGTGTGATTGCATGTTTGTTCTTTTCACAAACCACACATGGATCCACCCGTGTCATTGCATGTGTGTTCTTTTCATGAACCACACATGGATCCACCAGTGTCATTGCACGTGTGTTCTTTTCATGAACCACAACTAGAGTCATTGCAAGTGTGTTCTTCTAAACAAACCACACATGGATCCACCTAGTGTGATTACATGCCTGTTCTTTTCACAAACCACACATGGATCCACCTAGTGTGATTGCATGTCTGTTCTTTTCACAAACCACACATGGATCCACCAGTGTCATTGCATGTGTGTTCTTTTCATGAACCACACATGGATCCACCAGTGTCATGCATGTGTGTTCTTTTCATGAACCACAGCTAGAGTCATTGCATGTCTGTTCTTTCCACAAACCACACATGGATCCACCTAGTGTGATTGCATGTTTATTCTTTTCACAAACCACACATGGATACACCTAGTGTGATTGCATGTCTGTTCTTTTCACAAACCACATATGGATCCACCAGTGTCATTGCATGTGTGTTCTTTTCATGAACCACACATGGATCCACCAGTGTCATTGCATGTGTGTTCTTTTCATGAACCACAACTAGAGTCATTGCATGTCTGTTCTTTCCACAAACCACACATGGATCCACCTAGTGTGATTGCATGTCTGTTCTTTTCACAAACCACACATGGATCCACCAGTGTCATTGCATGTGTGTTCTTCTCATGAACCACAACTAGTGTCATTGCATGTATGTTGTTCTCACAAACCACATAAGGATCCACCAGTGTCATTGCATGTGTGTTCTTCTCATGAACCACAACCAGTGTGATTGCATGTCTGTTCTTCTCACAAACCACATAAGTATCCACCAGTGTCATTGGATGTCTATTCTTCTCACAAACCACATAAGGATCCACCAGTGTCATTGCATGTGTGTTCTTCTCATGAACCACAGCCAGTGCCATTGCATGTCTATTCTTCTCACAAACCACATAAGTATCCACCAGTGTTATTGGATCTCTGTTCTTCTCACAAACCACATAAGGATCCACCAGTGTCATTGGATGTGTGTTCTTCTCATGAACCACACATGGATCCACTAGTGTCATTGCATGTCTGTTCTTTTCATGAACCACAGCTAGAGTCATTGCACGTCTGTTCCTTCCACAAAACACATATGGATCCACTAGTGTAATTGCATGTCTATTCTTTTCATGAACCACACCCAGTGTCATTGCATGTCTATTCCTCTAAACAAACCACACATGGATCCACCTAGTGTGATTGCATGTCTGTTCTTTTCACAAACCACACAAGGATCCACCAGTGTCATTGCATGTGTGTTCTTTTGATGAACCACAGCCAGTGTCATTGCATGTATGTTCTTGTCACAAACCACATAAGGATCCACCAGTGTCATTGCATGTGTGTTCTTCTCATGAACAACATCCAGTGTCTTTGCATGTCTGTTCTTCTCACAAACCACATAAGTATCCACAGTGTCATTGGATGTCTGTTCTTCTCACAAACCACATAAGGATCCACCAGTAGCATTGTATGTGTGTTCTTCCCATGAACCACACATGGATCCACCAGTGTCATTGCATGTCTGTTCTTTTCATGAACCACAGCCAGAGTCATTGCATGTTTGTTCCTTCCACAAACCACATATGGATCCACCAGTGTGATTACATGTCTGTTCCTCTAAACAAACCACACATGGATCCACCTAGTGTGATTGCATGTCTGTTCTTTTCACAAACCACACATGGATCCACCTGTGTCATTGCATGTGTGTTCTTTTCATGAACCACACATGGATCCACCAGTGTCATTGCATGTGTGTTCTTTTCATGAACCACAACTAGAGTCATTGCAAGTGTGTTCTTCTAAACAAACCACACATGGATCCACCTAGTGTGATTGCATGCTTGTTCTTTTCACAAACCACACATGGATCCACCTAGTGTGATTGCATGTCTGTTCTTTTCACAAACCACACATGGATCCACCGGTGTCATTGCATGTGTGTTCTTTTCATGAACCACACATGGATCCACCAGTGTCATGCTTGTGTGTTCTTTTCATGAACCACAGCGAGAGTCATTGCATGTCTGTTCTTTCCACAAACCACACATGGATCCACCTAGTGTGATCGCATGTTTGTTGTTTTCACAAACCACACATGGATCCACCTAGTGTGATTGCATGTCTGTTCTTTTCACAAACCACATATGGATCCACCAGTGTTATTGCATGTATGTTCCTTCCACAAACCACATATGGATCCACTAGTGTCATTGCATGTCTGTTATTTTCATGAACCACACCTAGTGTCATTGCATGTCTGTTCCTCTAAACAAACCACACATGGATCCACCTAGTCTGATTGCATGTTTGTTCTTTTCACAAACCACACATGGATCCACCAGTGTCATTGCATGTGTGTTCTTCTCATGAACCACAACTACTGTCATTGCATGTATGTTCTTCTCACAAACCACATAAGGATCCACCAGTGTCATTGCATGTGTGTTCTTCTCATGAACCACAACCAGTGTGATTGCATGTCTGTTCTTCTCACAAACCACATAAGTATCCACCAGTGTCATTGGATGTCTATTCTTCTCACAAACCAGATAAGGATCCACCAGTGTCATTGCATGTGTGTTCTCCCCATGAACCACAGCCAGTGTCATTGCATGTCTATTCTTCTCACAAACCATATAAGTATCCACTAGTGTTATTGGATGTCTGTTCTTCTCACAAACCACATAAGGATCCACCAGTGTCATTGGATGTGTGTTCTTCTCATGAACCACACATGGATCTACCAGTGTCATTGCATGTCTGTTCTTTTCATGAACCACAGCTAGAGTCATTGCATGTCTGTTCCATCCACAAACCACATATGGATCCACTAGTGTAATTGCATGTCTGTTCTTTTCATGAACCACACCCAGTGTCATTGCATGTCTGTTCCTCTAAACAAACCACACATGGATCCACCTAGTGTGATTGCATGTTTATTCTTTTCACAAACCACGCATGGATCCACCAGTGTCATTGCATGTGTGTTCTTTTGATGAACCACAGCCAGTGTCATTGCATGTATGTTTTTCTCACAAACCACATAAGGATCCACCAGTGTCATTGCATGTGTGTTCTTCTCATGAACCATAGCCAGTGTCTTTGCATGTCTGTTCTTCTCACAAACCACATAAGTATCCACCAGTGTCATTGGATGTCTGTTCTTCACACAAGCCACATAAGGATCCACCAGTGTCATTGGATGTGTGTTCTTCTCATGAACCACACATGGATCCACCAGTGTCATTGCATGTCTGTTCTTTTCATGAACCACAGCTAGAGTCATTGCATTTCTGTTCCAACCATAAACCACATATGGATCCACCAGTGTGATTGCATGTCTGTTCTTTTCATGAACCACACCCAGTGTCATTGCATGTCTGTTCCTCTAAAAAAACCACACATGGATCCACCTAGTGTGATTGCATGTCTATTCTTTTCAGCAACCACACATGGATCCACTAGTGTTATTGCATGTGTGTTCTTCTCATGAACCACAGCCAGTGTCATTGCATGTCCGTTCTTTTCAAAAACCACACATGGATCCACCTAGTGTGATTGCATGTCTGTTCTTTTCACAAACCACACATGGATCCACCAGTATCATTGCATGTGTGTTGTTTTCATTAACCACACATGGTTCCACCGAGTGTCATTGCATGTCTTTTCTTTTCATGAACCACAGCTAGAGTAATTGCATGTCTGTGCTTTCCTCAAACCACATATGGATCCACCAGTGTCATTGCATGTCCGTTATTTTCATGAACCACACCCAGTGTCATTGCATGTCTGTTCCTCTACACAAACCACACATGGATCCACCTAGTGTGATTGCATGTCTATTCTTTTCACAAACCACACATGGATCCACCAGTGTCATTGCATGTGTGTTCTTTTCATGAACCACAACTAGAGTCATTGCATGTGTGTTCTTCTAAGCAAGCCAGACATGGATCCACCTAGTGTGATTGCATGTCTGTTCTTTTCACAAATCACACATGGATCCACCTAGGGTGTTTGCATGTATGTTCTTTTCACAAACCTCACATGGATCCACTAGTGTCATTGCATGTGTGTTCTTTTCATGAAACACACATGGATCCAGCAGTGTCATTTCATGTGTGTTCTTTTCATGAACCACAGCTAGAGTCATTGCATGTCTGTTCTTCTAAACAAACCTTACATGGATCCACCTAGTGTGATTGCATGTCTATTCTTTTCACAAACCACACATGGATCCACCAGTGTCATTGGATGTGTGTTCTTCTCATGAAGCACAACCAGTGTCATTGCATGTATGTTCTTCTCACAAACCACATAAGGACCCACTAGTGTCATTGCATGTGTGTTCTTCTCATGAACCACAGCCAGTGTCATTGCATGTCTGTTCTTTTCACAAACCACATAAGTATCCAGTGGTGTCATTGGATGTCTATTCCTCTCACAAACCACATAAGGATCCACAAGTGTCATTGGATGTGTGTTTTTCTCATGAACCACACATGGATCCACCATTGTCATTTCATGTCTATTCTTTTCATGAACCACAGCTAGAGTCATTGCATGTCTGTTCCTTCCACAAACCACATATGGATCCACTAGTGTCATTGCATGTTTGTTCTTTTCATGAACCACACCCAGTGTCATTGCATGTCTATTCCTCTAAACAAACCAAACATGGATCGACCTAGTGTGATTGCATGTCTGTTCTTTTCACAAACCATACAAGGATCCACCAGTGTCATTGCATGTGTGTTCTACTCATGAACCACAGCCAGTGTCATTGCATGTATGTTCTTTTCATGAACCATAGCTAGAGTCAGTGCATGTCTGTTCCTTCCACAAACCACCTATGTATCCACCAGTGTCATTGCATGTATGTTCTTTTCATGAACCACACCCAGTGTCATTGCATGTCTGTTCTTTTCATGAACCACACTCAGTGTCATTGCATGTCTGTTCTTTTCATGAACCACACCTAGTGTCATTGCATGTCTGTTCTTTTCATGAACCACTCCTAGTGTCATTGCATGTCTGTTCCTCTAAACAAACCACACATGGATCCACCTAGTGTGATTGCATGTCTGTTCTTTTCACAAACTACACATGGTTCCACCAGTGTCATTGCATGTATGTTCTTATAAACAAACCACACATGGATCCACCTAGTGTGATTGCATGTATGTTCTTTTCACAAACCACACATGGATCCACCTAGTGTGATTGCATGTCTGTTCTTCTCACAATCCACATAAGGATCCACCAGTGTCATTGGATGTGTGTTCTTCTCATGAACCACACATGGATCCACCTAGTGTCATTGCATGTCTGTTCTTTTCATGAACCACAGCTAGAGTCATTGCATGTCTGTGCTTTCCACAAACCACACATGGATCCACCAATGTCATTGAATGTGTGTTCTTTTCATGAACCACAACTAGAGTCATTGCAAGTGTGTTATTCTAAACAAACCACACATGGATCCACCTAGTGTGATTGCATGTCTGTTCTTTTCACAAACCACACATGGATCCACCTAGTGTGATTGCATGTATGTTCTTTTCACAAACCACACATGGATCCACCAGTGTCATTGCATGTGTTCTTTTCATGAACCACAACTAGAGTCATTGCATGTCCGTTCTTCTAAATAAACATCACATTTATCCACCTAGTGTGATTGCATGTCTATTCTTTTCACAAACCACACATGGATCCACCAGTGTCATTGGATGTGTGTTCTTTTGATGAACCAGAGCCAGTGTCATTGCATGCATGTTCTTCTCACAAACAACATAAGGATCCACCAGTGTCATTGCATGTGTGTTCTTCTCATGAACCACAGCCAGTGTCATTGCATGTCTGTTCTTCCCACAAACCACATAAGTATCCACTAGTGTCATTGGATGTATGTTATTCTCACAAACCACATAAGGATCCACCAGTGTCATTGGATGTGTGTTCTTCTCATGAACCACACATGGATCCACCAGTGTCATTGCATGTTTGTTCTTTTCATGAACCACAGCTAGAGTCATTGCATGTCTCTTCCTTCCACAATCCGTATATGGATCCACCAGTGTGATTGCATATTTGTTCTTTTAATGAACCACACCCAGTCTCATTGCATGTCTGTTCCTCTAAACAAACTACACATGGATCCACCTAGTGTGATTGCATGTCTGTTCTTTTCACAAACCACACATGCATCCACCAGTGTCATTGCATGTGTGTTCTACTCATGAACCACAGCCAGTGTCATTACATGTATGTTCTTCTAAACAAACTACATATGGATCCACCTAGTGTGATTGCATTACTGTTCTTTTCACAAACCACACATGGATCCACCTAGTGTGATTGCATGTCTATTCTTTTCACAAACCACACATGGATCCACCAGTGTCATTGCATGTGTGTTCTTTTCATGAACCACACATGGATCCACTAGTGTCATTGCATGTGTGTTCTTTTCATGAACCACAGCTAGAGTCATTGCATGTCTGTTCTTTCCACAAACCACACATGGATACACCTAGTTTGATTGCATGCCTGTTCTTTTCAGAAACCACACATGGATCCACCAGTGTCATTGCATGTGTGCTCTTTTGATGAACCACAGCCAGTGTCATTGCATGTATGTTCTTCTCACAAACCACATAAGGATCCACCAGTGTCATTGCATGTGTGTTCTTCTCATGAACCACAGCCAGTGTCATTGCATGTCTGTTCTTCTCACAAACCACTAAGTATCCACCAGTGTCATTGGATGTTTGTTCTTCCACAAAACACACATGGATCCACCTAGTGTGATTGCATGTCTGTTATTTTCACAAACCACGCATGGATCCACCTACTGTGATTGCATGTCTGTTCTTTTCACAAACCACACATGGATCCACCAGTGTCATTGCATGTGTGTTATTTTCATGAACCACACATGGATCCACAAGTGTCATTTCATGTGTGTTATATTGATGAACCACAACTAGAGTCATTGCATGTCTGTTCTTTCGACAAACCACACATGGATCCACCTAGTGTGATTGCATGTCTGTTCTTTTCACAAACCACACATGGATCCACCAATGTCATTGGATGTGTGTTCTTCTCATGAACCACAACCAGTGTCATTGCATGTATGTTCTTCTCACAAACCACATAAGGATCCACTAGTGTCATTGCATGTTTGTTCTTCTCATGAACCACAACCAGTGTCATTGCACTTCTGCTCTTCTCACAAACCACATAAGTATCCACCAGTGTCATTGGATGTCTGTTCTTCTCACAAACCACATAAGGATCCACCAGTGTCATTGGATGTGTGTTCTTCTCATGAACCACACATGGATCCACCTTTTTCATTGCATGTCTGTTCTTTTCATGAACCACAGCTATCGTCATTGCATGTCTGTTCCTTCCACAAACCACATATGGATCCACTAGTGTCATTGCATGTCTGTTCTTTCCATGAACCACACCCAATGTCATTGCATCTCACTTCCTCTAAACAAACCACACATGGATCCACCTAGTGTGATTGCATGTCTGTTCTTTTCACAAACCAAACATGGATCCACCAGTGTCATTGCATGTGTGTTCTTCTCATGAAACACAACCAGTGTCATTGCATGTATGTTCTTCTCACAAACAACATAAGAATCCACCAGTGTCATTGGATGAGTGTTCTTCTCATGAACCACACATGGATCCACCTAGTGTGATTGCATGTCTGTTCTTCACACAAACCACATAAGGATCCACCATTGTCATTGGATGTGTGTTCTTCTCATGAACCACACATGGATCCACCCAGTGTCATTGCATGTCTGTTCTTTGCATGTACGATAGCTAGAGGCATTGCATGTCTGTTCCTTCCACAAACCACATATGGATCCACCATTATGATTGCATGTCTGTTCTTTTCATGAACCACAACTAGTGTCATTGCATGTCTGTTCCCCTAAACAAACCACACATGGATCCACCTAGTGTGATTGCATGTTTGTTCTTTTCACAAACCACACATGGTTCCACCAGTGTCATTGCATGTGTGTTATTCTCATGAACCACATCAAGTGTCATTGCATGTATGTTCTTCTAAACAAACCACACAGGGATCCACCTAGTGTGATTCCATGTCTGTTCTTCTCACAAACCACATAAGGATCCACAAGTATCATTGGATGTGTGTTCTTCTCATGAACCACACATGGATCCACCTAGTGTCATTGCATGTCTATTCTTTTCATGAACCACAGCTAGAGTCATTGGATGTCCGTGCTTTCGACAAACCACATATGGATCCACCAGTGTCATTGCATGTTGTTCTTTTCATGAACCACACCAGTGTCATTGCATGTCTGTTCCTCTAAACAAACAACACATGGATCCACCTAGTGTGATTGCATGTATATTCTTTTCACAAACCACACATGGATCCACCTAGTGTGATTGCATGTCTGTTCTTTTCACAAACCACACATGGATCCACCTACTGTGATTGCATGTCTGTTCTTTTCACAAACCACATATCGATCCACCAGTGTCATTGCATGTGTGTTCTTTTCATGAACCACACATGGATCCACCAGTGTCATTGCATGTGTGTTCTTTTCATGAACTACAGCTAGAGTCATTCCATGTCTATTCTTCTAAACAAACCTCACATGGATCCACTTAGGGTGATTGCATGTGTATTCTTTTCATAGACCACACATGGATCCACCAGTGTCATTGGATGTATGTTCTTCTGATGAACCACAACCAGTGTCATTGCATGTATGTTCTTCTCACAAACCATATAAGGATCCACCAGTGTTATTGCATGTCTTCTTCTCATGAACCACAACCAGTGTCATTGCATGTCTGTTCTTCTCACAAACCACATAAGTATCCATAGTGTCATTGGATGTCTGTTCTTCTCTCAAACCACATAAGGATCCACCAGTGTCATTGGATGTGTGTTCTTGCCATGAACCACACATGGATCCACCAGTGTCATTGCATGTCTGTTCTTTTCATGAACCACAGCTAGAGTCATTGCATGTTTGTTCCTTCCACAAACCACATATGGATCCACCAGTGTGATTGCATGTCTGTTCCTCTAAACAAACCACACATGGATCCACCTAGTGTGATTGCATGTTTGTTCTTTTCAGAAACCACACATGGATCCACCAGTGTCATTGCATGTGTGTTCTTCTCATGAACCATAACAAGTGTCATTGCATGTATGTTCTTCTAAACAAACCACACATGGATCCACCTAGTGTTATTGCATGTCTATTCTTTTCACAAACCACACATGGATCCACCTAGTGTGATTGCATGTCTGTTCTTTTCACAAACCACACATGGATCCACCAATGTCATTGCATGTGTGTTCTTTTCATGAACCACACATGGATCCACCAGTGTCATTGCATGTGTGTTCTTTTCATGAACCACAGCTAGAGTCATTGCATGTGTGTTCTTTCCACAAACCACACATGGATCCACCTAGTGTGATTGCATGTCTATTCTTTTCACAAACCACATATGGATCCACCAATGTCATTGGATGTGTGTTATTCTCCTGAACCGCAGCCAGTGTCATTGCATGTATGTTCTTCTCACAAACCACATAACGATCCACTAGTGTCATTGCATGTGTGTTCTTCTCATGAACCACAACCAGTGTCATTGCATGTCTGTTCTTCTCACAAACCACATAAGTATCCACGAGTGTCATTGGATGTCTGTTCTTCTCACAAACCACATAAGGATCCACCAGTGTCATTGGATGTGTGTTCTTCTCATGAACCACACATGGATCCAGCATTGTCATTGCATGTTTGTTCTTTTCATGAACAACAACTAGAGTCATTGCATGTCTGTTCCTTCCACAAACCACATATGGATCCACCAGTGTGATTGCATGTCTGTTCTTTTCATGAACCACACCCAGTGTGATTGCATGTCTATTCCTCTAAACAAACCACACATGGATCCAACTAGTGTGATTGCATGTCTGTTCTTTTCACAAACCACACATGTATCCACCAGTGTCATTGTGTGTGTGTTCTTTTCATGAACCACA
Organism: Avena sativa; assembly: GCA_916181665.1. Classification (NCBI taxonomy): domain Eukaryota; kingdom Viridiplantae; phylum Streptophyta; class Magnoliopsida; order Poales; family Poaceae; genus Avena; species Avena sativa. Next base: position 193,070,795 of record OV702287.1, read on the forward strand.
TATGGATCCACCAGTGTCATTGCATGTCTGTTCTTTTCATGAACCACACCCAGTGTCATTGCATGTCTATTCCTTTTCACAAACCACACATGGATCCACCTAGTGTGATTGCATGCATGTACTTTGCACAAACCACACATGCATCCACCTAGTGTGATTGCATGTCTGTTCTTTTCACAAACCACACATGGATCCACCAGTGTCATTGCATGTGTGTTCTTTTCATGAACCACACATGGATCCACCAGTGTCATGCATGTGTGTTCTTTTCACGAACCACAGCTAGAGTCATTGCATGTCTGTTCTTTCCACAAACCACACATGGATCCACCTAGTGTGATTGCATGTCTGTTCTTTTCACAAACCACACATGGATCCACCTAGTGTGATTGCATGTCTATTATTTTCACAAACCACATATGGATCCACCAGTGTCATTACATGTGTGTTCTTTTCATGAACCACACATGGATCCACTAGTGTCATTGCATGTGTGTTCTTTTCATGAACCACACATGGATTCATTGCATGTCTGTTCTTTCCACAAACCACACATGGATCCACGTAGTGTGATTGCATGTCTGTTCTTTTCACAAACCACACATCGATCCACCAGTGTCATTGCATGTGTGTTCTTTTCATGAACCACAACTAGAGTCATTGCATGTGTGTTCTTCTAAACAAACCACACATGGATCCACCTAGTGTGATTGCATGTATGTTCTTTTCACAAACCACACATGGATCCACCTAGGGTGATTGCATGTCTGTTCTTTGCACAAACCACACATGGATCCACCAGTGTCATTGCATGTGTGTTCTTTTCATGAACCACACATGGATCCACCAGTGTCATTGCATGTGTGTTATTTTCATGAACCACAGCTAGAGTCATTGCATGTCTGTTCTTTCCACAAACCACACATGGATCCACCTTGTGTGATTGCATGTCTATTCTTTTCACAAACCACACTTGGATCCACCAGTGTCATTGGATGTGTGTTCTTCTCATAAACCACAACTAGTGTCATTGCATGTATGTTCTTCTCACAAACCACATAAGGATCCACCAGTGTCATTGCATATGTGTTCTTCTCATGAACCACAACCGGTGTCATTGCATGTCTGTTCTTCTCACAAACCACATAAGTATCCACCAGTGTCATTGAATGTCTATTCTTCTCACAAGCCACATAAGGATCCACCAGTGTCATTGCATGTGTGTTCTTCTCATGAACCATAACAAGTGTCATTGCATGTATGTTCTTCTAAACAAACCACACATGGATCCACCTAGTGTTATTGCATGTCTATTCTTTTCACAAACCACACATGGATCCACCTAGTGTGATTGCATGTCTGTTCTTTTCACAAACCACATAGGGATCCACCAATGTCACTGCATGTGTGTTCTTTTCATGAACCACACATGGATCCACCAGTGTCATTGCATGTGTGTTCTTTTCATGAACCACAGCTAGAGTCATTGCATGTGTGTTCTTTCCACAAACCACACATGGATCCACCTAGTGTGATTGCATGTCTATTCGTTTCACAAACCACATATGGATCCACCAATGTCATTGGATGTGTGTTATTCTCCTGAACCACAGCCAGTGTCATTGTATGTATGTTCTTCTCACAAACCACATAACGATCCACTAGTGTCATTGCATGTGTGTTCTTCTCATGAACCACAACCAGTGTCATTGCATGTCTGTTCTTCTCACAAACCACATAAGTATCCACGAGTGTCATTGGATGTCTGTTCTTCTCACAAACCACATAAGGATCCACCAGTGTCATTGGATGTGTGTTCTTCTCATGAACCACACATGGATCCAGCATTGTCATTGCATGTTTTTTCTTTTCATGAACAACAGCTAGAGTCATTGCATGTCTGTTCCTTCCACAAACCACATATGGATCCACCAGTGTGATTGCATGTCTGTTCTTTTCATGAACCACACCCAGTGTCATTGCATGTCTATTCCTCTAAACAAACCACACATGGATCCAACTAGTGTGATTGCATGTCTGTTCTTTTCACAAACCACACATGTATCCACCAGTGTCATTGTGTGTGTGTTCTTTTCATGAACCACATATGGATCCACCAGTGTCATTGCATGTCTGTTCTTTTCATGAACCACACCCAGTGTCATTGCATGTCTATTCCTTTTCACAAACCACACATGGATCCACCTAGTGTGATTGCATGCATGTACTTTGCACAAACCACACATGCATCCACCTAGTGTGATTGCATGTCTGTTCTTTTCACAAACCACACATGGATCCACCAGTGTCATTGCATGTGTGTTCTTTTCATGAACCACACATGGATCCACCAGTGTCATGCATGTGTGTTCTTTTCACGAACCACAGCTAGAGTCATTGCATGTCTGTTCTTTCCACAAACCACACATGGATCCACCTAGTGTGATTGCATGTCTGTTCTTTTCACAAACCACACATGGATCCACCTAGTGTGATTGCATGTCTATTATTTTCACAAACCACATATGGATCCACCAGTGTCATTACATGTGTGTTCTTTTCATGAACCACACATGGATCCACTAGTGTCATTGCATGTGTGTTCTTTTCATGAACCACACATGGATTCATTGCATGTCTATTATTTCCACAAACCAAACATGGATCCACGTAGTGTGATTGCATGTCTGTTCTTTTCACAAACCACACATCGATCCACCAGTGTCATTGCATGTGTGTTCTTTTCATGAACCACAACTAGAGTCATTGCATGTGTGTTCTTCTAAACAAACCACACATGGATCCACCTAGTGTGATTGCATGTATGTTCTTTTCACAAACCACACATGGATCCACCTAGGGTGATTGCATGTCTGTTCTTTGCACAAACCACACATGGATCCACCAGTGTCATTGCATGTGTGTTCTTTTCATGAACCACACATGGATCCACCAGTGTCATTGCATGTGTGTTATTTTCATGAACCACAGCTAGAGTCATTGCATGTCTGTTCTTTCCACAAACCACACATGGATCCACCTTGTGTGATTGCATGTCTGTTCTTTTCACAAACCACACTTGGATCCACCAGTGTCATTGGATGTGTGTTCTTCTCATAAACCACAGCCACTGTCATTGCATGTATGCTCTTCTCACAAACCACATAAGGATCCACCAGTGTCATTGCATATGTGTTCTTCTCATGAACCACAACCAGTGTCATTGCATGTCTGTTCTTCTCACAAACCACATAAGTATCCACCAGTGTCATTGAATGTCTATTCTTCTCACAAGCCACATAAGGATCCACCAGTGTCATTGCATGTGTGTTCTTCTCATGAACCATAACAAGTGTCATTGCATGTATGTTCTTCTAAACAAACCACACATGGATCCACCTAGTGTTATTGCATGTCTATTCTTTTCACAAACCACACATGGATCCACCTAGTGTGATTGCATGTCTGTTCTTTTCACAAACCACACAGGGATCCACCAAAGTCATTGCATGTGTGTTCTTTTCATGAACCACACATGGATCCACCAGTGTCATTGCATGTGTGTTCTTTTCATGAACCACAGCTAGAGTCGTTGCATGTCTGTTCTTTCCACAAACCACACATGGATCCACCTAGTGTGATTGCATGTCTATTCTTTTCACAAACCACATATGGATCCACCAATGTCATTGTATGTGTGTTATTCTCATGAACCACAGCCAGTGTCATTGCATGTATGTTCTTCTCACAAACCACATAACGATCCACTAGTGTCATTGCATGTGTGTTCTTCTCATGAACCACAACCAGTGTCATTGCATGTCTGTTCTTCTCACAAACCACATAAGTATCCACGATTGTCATTGGATGTCTGTTCTTCTCACAAACCACATAAGGATCCACCAGTGTCATTTGATGTGTGTTCTTCTCATGAACCACACATGGATCCAGCATTGTCATTGCATGTTTGTTCTTTTCATGAACCACAGCTAGAGTCATTGCATGTCTGTTCCTTCCACAAACCACATATGGATCCACCAGTCTGATTGCATGTCTGTTCTTTTCATGAACCACACCCAGTGTCATTGCATGTCTATTCCTCTAAACAAACCACACATGGATCCACCTAGTGTGATTGCATGTCTGTTCTTTTCACAAACCACACATGTATCCACCAGTGTCATTGCGTGTGTGTTCTTTTCATGAACCACATATGGATCCACCAGTGTCATTGCATGTCTGTTCTTTTCATGAACCACACCCAGTGTCATTGCATGTCTATTCCTTTTCACAAACCACATATGGATCCACCTAGTGTGATTGCATGCATGTACTTTGCACAAACCACACATGGATCCACCTAGTGTGATTGCATGTCTGTTCTTTTCACAAACCACACATGGATCCACCAGTGTCATTGCATGTGTGTTCTTTTCATGAACCACACATGGATCCACCAGTGTCATGCATGTGTGTTCTTTTCACGAACTACAGCTAGAGTCATTGCATGTCTGTTCTTTCCACAAACCACACATGGATCCACCTAGTGTGATTGCATGTCTGTTCTTTTCACAAACCACACATGGATCCACCTAGTGTGATTGCATGTCTATTATTTTCACAAACCACATATGGATCCACCAGTGTCATTACATGTGTGTTCTTTTCATGAACCACACATGGATCCACTAGTGTCATTTCATGTGTGTTCTTTTCATGAACCACACATGGATTCATTGCATGTCTATTATTTCCACAAACCAAACATGGATCCACCTAGTGTGATTGCATGTCTGTTCTTTTCACAAACCACACATCGATCCACCAGTGTCATTGCATGTGTGTTCTTTTCATGAACCACAACTAGAGTCATTGCATGTGTGTTCTTCTAAACAAACCACACATGGATCCACCTAGTGTGATTGCATGTATGTTCTTTTCACAAACCACACATGGATCCACCTAGGGTGATTGCATGTCTGTTCTTTGCACAAACCACACATGGATCCACCAGTGTCACTGCATGTGTGTTCTTTTCATGAACCACACATGGATCCACCAGTGTCATTGCATGTGTGTTATTTTCATGAACCACAGCTAGAGTCATTGCATGTCCGTTCTTTCCACAAACCACACATGGATCCACCTTGTGTGATTGCATGTCTGTTCTTTTCACAAACCACACTTGGATCCACCAGTGTCATTGGATGTGTGTTCTTCTCATAAACCACAGCCAGTGTCATTGCATGTATGTTCTTCTCACAAACCACATAATGATCCACCAGTGTCATTGCATATGTGTTCTTCTCATGAACCACAACCAGTGTCATTGCATGTCTGTTCTTCTCACAAACCACATAAGTATCCACCAGTGTCATTGAATGTCTATTCTTCTCACAAGCCACATAAGGATCCACCAGTGTCATTGGATGTGTGTTCTTCTCATGAACCACACATGGATCCACCAGTGTAATTGCATGTGTGTTCTTTTCATGAAGCACAGCTAGAGTCATTGCATGTATGTTCCTTCCACAAACCACATATGGATTCACCAGTGTTATTGCATGTCTGTTCTTTTCATGAACCACACCCAGTGTCATTGCATGTCTATTCCTCTAAACAAACCACACATGGATCCACCTAGTGTGATTGCATGTCTGTTCTTTTCACAAATCACACATGGATCCACCAGTATCATTACATGTGTGTTCTTCTCATGAACCACAACCAGTGTCATTGCATGTATGTTCTTCTCACAAACCACATAAGGATCCACCAGTGTCATTGCATGTGTGTTCTTCTCATGAACCACAGCCAGTGTCATTGCATGTCTGTTCTTTTCACAAAGCACACATGGATCCAGCAGTGTCATTGCATGTGTGTTCTTTTCATGAACCACAACTAGAGTCATTGCATGTCTTTTCTTCTAAACATACCACACATGGATCCACCTAGTGCGATTGCATGTATGTTCTTTTCACAAACCACACATGGATCCACCTAGGGTGATTGCATGTCTGTTCTTTGCACAAACCACACATGGATCCACCAGTGTCATTGCATGTGTGTTCTTTTCATGAACCACATATGGATCCACCAGTGTCATTGCATGTGTGTTATTGTCATGAACCACAGCTAGAGTCATTGCATGTCTGTTCTTTCCACAAACCACACATGGATCCACCTAGTGTGATTGCATGTCTGTTCTTTTCACAAACCACACATGGATCCACCAGTGTCATTGGATGTGTGTTCTTCTCATAAACCACAGCCAGTGTCATTGCATGTATGTTCTTATCACAAACCACATAAGGATCCACCAGTGTCATTGCATATGTGTTCTTCTCATGAAGCACAACCAGTGTCATTGCATGTCTGTTCTTCTCACAAACCACATAAGTATCCACCAGTGTCATTGAATGTCTATTCTTCTCACAAACCACATAAGGATCCACCAGTGTCATTGGATGTGTGTTCTTGCCATGAACCACACTTGGATCCACCAGTGTCATTGCATGTCTGTTCTTTTCATGAACCACAGCTAGAGTCATTGCATGTTTGTTCCTTCCACAAACCACATATGGATCCACCAGTGTGATTGCATGTCTGTTCCTCTAAACAAACCACACATGGATCCACCTAGTGTGATTGCATGTTTGTTCTTTTCAGAAACCACACATGGATCCACCAGTGTCATTGCATGTGTGTTCTTCTCATGAACCATAACAAGTGTCATTGCATGTATGTTCTTCTAAACAAACCACACATGGATCCACCTAGTGTTATTGCATGTCTATTCTTTTCACAAACCACACATGGATCCACCTAGTGTGATTGCATGTCTGTTCTTTTCACAAACCACACAGGGATCCACCAATGTCATTGCATGTGTGTTCTTTTCATGAACCACACATGGATCCACCAGTGTCATTGCATGTGTGTTCTTTTCATGAACCACAGCTAGAGTCATTGCATGTGTGTTCTTTCCACAAACCACACATGGATCCACCTAGTGTGATTGCATGTCTATTCTTTTCACAAACCACATATGGATCCACCAATGTCATTGGATGTGTGTTATTCTCCTGAACCACAGCCAGTGTCATTGCATGTATGTTCTTCTCACAAACCACATAACGATCCACTAGTGTCATTGCATGTGTGTTCTTCTCATGAACCACAACCAGTGTCATTGCATGTCTGTTCTTCTCACAAACCACATAAGGATCCACCAGTGTCATTGGATGTGTGTTCTTCTCATGAACCACACATGGATCCAGCATTGTCATTGCATGTTTGTTCTTTTCATGAACAACAGCTAGAGTCATTGCATGTCTGTTCCTTCCACAAACCACATATGGATCCACCAGTGTGATTGCATGTCTGTTTTTTTCATGAACCACACCCAGTGTCATTGCATGTCTATTCCTCTAAACAAACCACACATGGATCCAACTAGTGTGATTGCATGTCTGTTCTTTTCACAAACCACACATGTATCCACCAGTGTCATTGTGTGTGTGTTCTTTTCATGAACCACATATGGATCCACCAGTGTCATTGCATGTCTGTTCTTTTCATGAACCACACCCAGTGTCATTGCATGTCTATTCCTTTTCACAAACCACACATGGATCCACCTAGTGTGATTGCATGCATGTACTTTGCACAAACCACACATGCATCCACCTAGTGTGATTGCATGTCTGTTCTTTTCACAAACCACACATGGATCCACCAGTGTCATTGCATGTGTGTTCTTTTCATGAACCACACATGGATCCACCAGTGTCATGCATGTGTGTTCTTTTCACGAACCACAGCTAGAGTCATTGCATGTCTGTTCTTTCCACAAACCACACATGGATCCACCTAGTGTGATTGCATGTCTGTTCTTTTCACAAACCACACATGGATCCACCTAGTGTGATTGCATGTCAATTATTTTCACAAACCACATATGGATCCACCAGTGTCATTACATGTGTGTTCTTTTCATGAACCACACATGGATCCACTAGTGTCATTGCATGTGTGTTCTTTTCATGAACCACACATGGATTCATTGCATGTCTGTTCTTTCCACAAACCACACATGGATCCACGTAGTGTGATTGCATGTCTGTTCTTTTCACAAACCACACATCGATCCACCAGTGTCATTGCATGTGTGTTCTTTTCATGAACCACAACTAGAGTCATTGCATGTGTGTTCTTCTAAACAAACCACACATGGATCCACCTAGTGTGATTGCATGTATGTTCTTTTCACAAACCACACATGGATCCACCTAGGGTGATTGCATGTCTGTTCTTTGCACAAACCACACATGGATCCACCAGTGTCATTGCATGTGTGTTCTTTTCATGAACCACACATGGATCCACCAGTGTCATTGCATGTGTGTTATTTTCATGAACCACAGCTAGAGTCATTGCATGTCTGTTCTTTCCACAAACCACACATGGATCCACCTTGTGTGATTGCATGTCTGTTCTTTTCACAAACCACACTTGGATCCACCAGTGTCATTGGATGTGTGTTCTTCTCATAAACCACAGCCAGTGTCATTGCATGTATGTTCTTCTCACAAACCACATAAGGATCCACCAGTGTCATTGCATATGTGTTCTTCTCATGAACCACAACCAGTGTCATTGCATGTCTGTTCTTCTCACAAACCACATAAGTATCCACCAGTGTCATTGAATGTCTATTCTTCTCACAAGCCACATAAGGATCCACCAGTGTCATTGCATGTGTGTTCTTCTCATGAACCATAACAAGTGTCATTGCATGTATGTTCTTCTAAACAAACCACACATGGATCCACCTAGTGTTATTGCATGTCTATTCTTTTCACAAACCACACATGGATCCACCTAGTGTGATTGCATGTCTGTTCGTTTCACAAACCACACAGGGATCCACCAAAGTCATTGCATGTGTGTTCTTTTCATGAACCACACATGGATCCACCAGTGTCATTGCATGTGTGTTCTTTTCATGAACCACAGCTAGAGTCATTGCATGTCTGTTCTTTCCACAAACCACACATGGATACACCTAGTGTGATTGCATGTCTATTCTTTTCACAAACCACATATGGATCCACCAATGTCATTGGATGTGTGTTATTCTCATGAACCACAGCCAGTGTCATTGCATGTATGTTCTTCTCACCAACCACATAACGATCCACTAGTGTCATTGCATGTGTGTTCTTCTCATGAACCACAACCAGTGTCATTGCATGTCTGTTCTTCTCACAAACCACATAAGTATCCACGATTGTCATTGGATGTCTGTTCTTCTCACAAACCACATAAGGATCCACCAGTGTCATTTGATGTGTGTTCTTCTCATGAACCACACATGGATCCAGCATTGTCATTGCATGTTTGTTCTTTTCATGAACCACAGCTAGAGTTATTGCATGTCTGTTCCTTCCACAAACCACATATGGATCCACCAGTCTGATTGCATGTCTGTTCTTTTCATGAACCACACCCAGTGTCATTGCATGTCTATTCCTCTAAACAAACCACACATGGATCCACCTTGTGTGATTGCATGTCTGTTCTTTTCACAAACCACACATGTATCCACCAGTGTCATTGCGTGTGTGTTCTTTTCATGAACCACATATGGATCCACCAGTGTCATTGCATGTCTGTTCTTCTCATGAACCACACCCAGTGTCATTGCATGTCTATTCCTTTTCACAAACCATATATGGATCCACCTAGTGTGATTGCATGCATGTACTTTGCACAAACCACACATGGATCCACCTAGTGTGATTGCATGTCTGTTCTTTTCACAAACCACACATGGATCCACCAGTGTCATTGCATGTGTGTTCTTTTCATGAACCACACATGGATCCACCAGTGTCATGCATGTGTGTTCTTTTCACGAACTACAGCTAGAGTCATTGCATGTGTGTTCTTTCCACAAACCACACATGGATCCACCTAGTGTGATTGCATGTCTGTTCTTTTCACAAACCACACATGGATCCACCTAGTGTGATTGCATGTCTATTATTTTCACAAACCACATATGGATCCACCAGTGTCATTACATGTGTGTTCTTTTCATGAACCACACATGGATCCACTAGTGTCATTGCATGTGTGTTCTTTTCATGAACCACACATGGATTCATTGCATGTCTATTATTTCCACAAACCAAACATGGATCCACCTAGTGTGATTGCATGTCTGTTCTTTTCACAAACCACACATCGATCCACCAGTGTCATTGCATGTTTGTTCTTTTCATGAACCACAACTAGAGTCATTGCATGTGTGTTCTTCTAAACAAACCACACATGGATCCACCTAGTGTGATTGCATGTATGTTCTTTTCACAAACCACACATGGATCCACCTAGGGTGATTGCATGTATGTTCTTTGCACAAACCACACATGGATCCACCAGTGTCATTGCATGTGTGTTCTTTTCATGAACCACACATGGATCCACCAGTGTCATTGCATGTGTGTTATTTTCATGAACCACAGCTAGAGTCATTGCATGTCTGTTCTTTCCACAAACCACACATAGATCCACCTTGTGTGATTGCATGTCTGTTCTTTTCACAAACCACACGTGGATCCACCAGTGTCATTGGATGTGTGTTCTTCGCATAAACCACAGCCAGTGTCATTGCATGTATGTTCTTCTCACAAACCACATAATGATCCACCAGTGTCATTGCATATGTGTTCTTCTCATGAACCACAACCAGTGTCATTGCATGTCTGTTCTTCTCACAAACCACATAAGTATCCACCAGTGTCATTGAATGTCTATTCTTCTCACAAGCCACATAAGGATCCACCAGTGTCATTGGATGTGTGTTCTTCTCATGAACCACACATGGATCCACCAGTGTAATTGCATGTGTGTTCTTTTCATGAAGCACAGCTAGAGTCATTGCATGTATGTTCCTTCCACAAACCACATATGGATTCACCAGTGTTATTGCATGTCTGTTCTTTTCATGAACCACACCCAGTGTCATTGCATGTCTATTCCTCTAAACAAACCACACATGGATCCACCTAGTGTGATTGCATGTCTGTTCTTTTCACAAATCCTACATGGATCCACCGGTATCATTCATGTGTGTTCTTCTCATGAACCACAACCAGTGTCATTGCATGTATGTTCTTCTCACAAACCACATAAGGATCCACCAGTGTCATTGCATATGTGTTCTTCTCATGAACCACAGCCAGTGTCATTGCATGTTTGTTCTTTTCACAAAGCACACATGGATCCAGCAGTGTCATTGCATGTGTGTTCTTTTCATGAACCACAACTAGAGTCATTGCATGTCTTTTCTTCTAAACAAACCACACATGGATCCACCTAGTGCGATTGCATGTATGTTCTTTTCACAAACCACACATGGATCCACCTAGGGTGATTGCATGTCTGTTCTTTGCACAAACCACACATGGATCCACCAGTGTCATTGCATGTGTGTTCTTTTCATGAACCACATATGGATCCACCAGTGTCATTGCATGTGTGTTATTGTCATGAACCACAGCTAGAGTCATTGCATGTCTGTTCTTTCCACAAACCACACATGGATCCACCTAGTGTGATTGCATGTCTGTTCTTTTCACAAACCACACATGGATCCACCAGTGTCATTGGATGTGTGTTCTTCTCATAAACCACAGCCAGTGTCATTGCATGTATGTTCTTCTCACAAACCACATAAGGATCCACCAGTGTCATTGCATATGTGTTCTTCTCATGAACCACAACCAGTGTCATTGCATGTCTGTTCTTCTCACAAACCACATAAGTATCCACCAGTGTCATTGAATGTCTATTCTTCTCACAAACCACATAAGGATCCACCAGTGTCATTGGATGTGTGTTATTCTCATGAACCACACATGGATCCACCAGTGTAATTGCCTGTGTGTTCTTTTCATGAAGCACAGCTAGAGTCATTGCATGTATGTTCCTTCCACAAATCACATATGGATTCACCAGTGTTATTGCATGTCTGTTCTTTTCATGAACCACACCTAGTGTCATTGCATGTCTATTCCTCTAAACAAACCACACATGGGTCCACCTAGTGCGATTGCATGTCTGTTCTTTCCACAAAACACACCCAGTGTCATTACATGTCTGTTCCTCTTAACAAATCACACATGGGATCCACCTAGTGTGATTACATGTCTGTTCTTTTCACAAACCACACATGGATCCACTAGTGTCATTGCATGCGTGTTCCTTTCATGAACCATAGCTAGAGTCATTGCATGCAGGTTCTTCTCACAAACCACATAAGGATCCAGCAATGTCATTGCATGTCTGTTCTTTTCATGAACCACACCCAGTGTCATTGCATGTGTGTTCTTCTCACAAACCACATAAGGATCCACTAGTGTCATTGGATGTGTGTTCTTCTCATGAATCACAACCAGTGTCATTGCATGTCTGTTCTTCTCCCAAACCACATAAGTATCCACCAGTGTCATTGAATATCTATTCTTCTCACAAACCATATAAGGATCCACTAGTGTCATTGGATGTGTGTTCTTCTCATGAATCACAACCAGTGTCATTGCATGTCTGTTCTTCTCACAAACCACATAAGTATCCACCAGCATCATTGGATGTCTGTTCTTCTCACAAACCACATAAGGATCCACCAGTGTCATTGGATGTGTGTTCTTCTCATGAAGCACACATGGATACACCAGTGTCATGCATGTGTGTTCTTTTCATAAACCATAGCTAGAGACATTGCATGTCTGTTCTGTCCACAAACCACACATGGATCCACCTAGTGTGATTACATGTCTATTCCTTTCACAAACCACACATGGATCCACCTAGTGTGATTGCATGTCTGTTCTTTTCACAAACCACATATGGATCCACCAATGTCATTGCATGTGTGTTATTTTCATGAACCACACATGGATCCACCAGTGGCATTGCATGTGTGTTCTTTTCATGAACCACAGCTAGAGTCATTGCATGTCTGTTCTTTCCACAAACCACACATGGATACACCTAGTGTTATTGCATGTCTGTTCTTTTCACAAACCACACATGGATCCACCAGTGTCATTGCATGTGTGTTCTTCTCATGAACCACAAGTAGTGTCATTGCATGTATGTTCTTCTCACAAACCACATAAGGATCCACCAGTGTCATTGCATGTGTGTTCTTCACATGAACCACAACCAGTGTGATTGCATGTCTGTTCTTCTCACAGACCACATAAGTATCCACCAGTGTCATTGGATGTTTGTTCTTCTCACAAACCACATAAGGATCCACCAGTGCCATTGCATGTGTGTTCTTCTCATGAACCATAGCCAGTGTCATTGGATGTCTATTCTTCTCACAAACCACATAAGTATCCACCAGTGTCATTGGATGTTTGTTCTTCTCACAAACCACATAAGGATCCACCAGTGTCATTGGATGTGTGTTCTTCTCATGAACCACACATGGATCCACCAGTGTCATTGCATGTCTGTTCTTTTCATGAACCACAGCTCGAGTCATTGCATGTCTATTCCTTCCACAAACCACATATGGATCCACCAGTGTCATTGCATGTCTGTTTTTTCATGAACCACACCTAGTGTCATTGCATGTCTGTTCCTCTAAACAAACCACACATGGATCCACCTAGTGTGATTGCATGTCTGTTCTTTTCACAAATCACACATGGATCCACCAGTATCATTACATGTGTGTTCTTCTCATGAGCACAACCAGTGTCATTGCATGTATGTTCTTCTCACAAACCACATCTGGATCCACCAGTGTCATTGCATGTGTGTTCTTCTCATGAACCACAGCCAGTGTCATTGCATGTCTGTTCTTATCACAAACCACATAAGGATCCACTAGTGTCATTGCATGTGTGTTCTTCTCATGAACCACAGCCAGTGTCATTGCATGTCTGTTCTTCTCACAAACCACATTAGTATCCACCAGTGTCATTGGATGTCTGTTCTTCTCACAAACGACATAAGGATCCACCAGTGCCATTGGATGTGTGTTCTTTTCATGAACCACAGCTATAGTCATTGCATGTCTGTTCCTTCCGCAAACCACATATGGATCCACCAGTGTCATTGCATGTCTGTTCTTTTCATGAACTACACCCAGTGTCATTGCATGTCTGTTCCTCTAAACAAACCACACATGGATCCACCTAGTGTGATTGCATGTCTATTCTTTTCACAAACCACACATGGATCCACCAGTGCCATTGCATGTGCGTTCTTCTCATGAACCACAACTAGTGTCATTGCATGTATGTTCTTCTCACAAACCACATAAGGTTCCACCACTGTCATTGCATGTGTCTTCTTCTCATGAACCACACATGGATCGACCTAGTGTCATTGCATGTCTGTTCTTTTCATGAACCACAGCTAGAGTCATTGCATTTCTGTGCTTTCCACAAACCACATATGGATCCACTACTGTCATTCCATGTCTGTTCTTTCATGAACCACACCCAGTGTCATTGCATGTGTGTTCCTCTAAACAAACCACACATGGATCCACCTAGTGTGATTGCATGTCTGTTGTTTTCATGAACCACACCCAGTGTCATTCCATGTCTGTTCCTCTAAACAAACCACACATGGATCCACCTAGTGTGATTGCATGTCTATTCTTTTCACAAACCACACATGGATCCACCAGTGTCATTGCATGTGTGTTCTTCTCATGAACCACACATGGATCCACCAGTGTCATGCATGTGTGTTCTTTTCACGAACCACAGCTAGAGTCATTGCATGTCTGTTCTTTCCACAAACCACACAAGGATCCACCTACTGTGATTGCATGTCTGTTCTTTTCACAAACCACACATGGATCCACCTAGTGTGATTGCATGTCTATTATTTTCACAAACCACATATGGATCCACCAGTGTCATTACATGTGTGTTCTTTTCATGAACCACACATGGATCCACTAGTGTCATTGCATGTGTGTTCTTTTCATGAACCACACATGGATTCATTGCATGTCTGTTCTTTCCACAAACCACACATGGATCCACCTAGTGTGATTGCATGTCTGTTCTTTTCACAAACCACACATCGATCCACCAGTGTCATTGCATGTGTGTTCTTTTCATGAACCACAACTAGAGTCATTCATGTGTGTTCTTCTAAACAAACCACACATGGATCCACCTAGTGTGATTGCATGTATGTTCTTTTCACAAACCACACATGGATCCACCTAGGGTGATTGCATGTCTGTTCTTTGCACAAACCACACATGGATCCACCAGTGTCATTGCATGTGTGTTCTTTTCATGAACCACACATGGATCCACCAGTGTCATTGCATGTGTGTTATTTTCATGAACCACAGCTAGAGTCATTGCATGTCTGTTCTTTCCACAAACCACACATGGATCCACCTTGTGTGATTGCATGTATGTTCTTTTCACAAACCACACTTGGATCCACCAGTGTCATTGGATGTGTGTTCTTCTCATAAACCACAGCCAGTGTCATTGCATGTATGTTCTTCTCACAAACCACATAAGGATCCACCAGTGTCATTGCATATGTGTTCTTCTCATGAACCACAACCAGTGTCATTGCATGTCTGTTCTTCTCACAAACCACATAAGTATCCACCAGTGTCATTGAATGTCTATTCTTCTCACAAGCCACATAAGGATCCACCAGTGTCATTGCATGTGTGTTCTTCTCATGAACCATAACAAGTGTCATTGCATGTATGTTCTTCTAAACAAACCACACATGGATCCACCAAGTGTTATTGCATGTCTATTCTTTTCACAAACCACACATGGATCCACCTAGTGTGATTGCATGTCTGTTCTTTTCACAAACCACACAGGGATCCACCAATGTCATTGCATGTGTGTTCTTTTCATGAACCACACATGGATCCACCAGTGTCATTGCATGTGTGTTCTTTTCATGAACCACAACTAGAGTCATTGCATGTTTGTTCTTTCCACAAACCACACATGGATCCACCTAGTGTGATTGCATGTCTATTCTTTTCACAAACCACATATGGATCCACCAATGTCATTGGATGTGTGTTATTCTCATGAACCACAGCCAGTGTCATTGCATGTATGTTCTTCTCACAAACCACGTAACGATCCACTAGTGTCATTGCATGTGTGTTCTTCTCATGAACCACAACCAGTGTCATTGCATGTCTGTTCTTCTCACAAACCACATAAGTATCCACGATTGTCATTGGATGTCTGTTCTTCTCACAAACCACATAAGGATCCACCAGTGTCATTGGATGTGTGTTCTTCTCATGAACCACACATGGATCCAGCATTGTCATTGCATGTTTGTTCTTTTCATGAACCACAGCTAGAGTCATTGCATGTCTGTTCCTTCCACAAACCACATATGGATCCACCAGTGTGATTGCATGTCTGTTCTTTTCATGAACCACACCCAGTGTCATTGCATGTCTATTCCTCTAAACAAACCACACATGGATCCACCTAGTGTGATTGCATGTTTGTTCTTTTCACAAACCACACATGTATCCACCAGTGTCATTGCGTGTGTGTTCTTTTCATGAACCACATATGGATCCACCAGTGTCATTGCATGTCTGTTCTTTTCATCAACCACACCCAGTGTCATTGCATGTCTATTCCTTTTCACAAACCACACATGGATCCACCTAGTGTGATTGCATGCATGTACTTTGCACAAACCACACATGGATCCACCTAGTGTGATTGCATGTCTGTTCTTTTCACAAACCACACATGGATCCACCAGTGTCATTGCATGTGTGTTCTTTTCATGAACCACACATGGATCCACCAGTGTCATGCATGTGTGTTCTTTTCACGAACCATAGCTAGAGTCATTGCATGTCTGTTCTTTCCACAAACCACACATGGATCCACCTAGTGTGATTGCATGTCTGTTCTTTTCACAAACCACACATGGATCCACCTAGTGTGATTGCATGTCTATTATTTTCACAAACCACATATGGATCCACTAGTGTCATTACATGTGTGTTCTTTTCATGAACCACACATGGATCCACTAGTGTCATTGCATGTGTGTTCTTTTCATGAACCACACATGGATTCATTGCATGTTTGTTCTTTCCACAAACCACACATGGATCCACCTAGTGTGATTGCATGTCTGTTCTTTTCACAAACCACACATCGATCCACCAGTGTCATTGCATGTGTGTTCTTTTCATGAACCACAACTAGAGTCATTGCATGTGTGTTCTTCTAAACAAACCACACATGGATCCACCTTGTGTGATTGCATGTATGTTCTTTTCACAAACCACACATGGATCCACCTAGGGTGATTGCATGTCTGTTCTTTGCACAAACCACACATGGATCCACCAGTGTCATTGCATGTGTGTTCTTTTCATGAACCACACATGGATCCACCAGTGTCATTGCATGTGTGTTATTTTCATGAACCACAGCTAGAGTCATTGCATGTCTGTTCTTTCCACAAACCACACATGGATCCACCTTGTGTGATTGCATGTCTGTTCTTTTCACAAACCACACTTGGATCCACCAGTGTCATTGGATGTGTGTTCTTCTCATAAACCATAGCCAGTGTCATTGCATGTATGTTCTTCTCACAAACCACATAAGGATCCACCAGTGTCATTGCATATGTGTTCTTCTCATGAACCACAACCAGTGTCATTGCATGTCTGTTCTTCTCACAAACCACATAAGTATCCACCAGTGTCATTGAATGTCTATTCTTCTCACAAGCCACATAAGGATCCACTAGTGTCATTGGATGTGTGTTCTTCTCATGAACCACACATGGATCCACCAGTGTAATTGCATGTGTGTTCTTTTCATGAAGCACAGCTAGAGTCATTGCATGTATGTTCCTTCCACAAAGGACATATGGATTCACCAGTGTTATTGCATGTCTGTTCTTTTCATGAACCACACCCAGTGTCATTGCATGTCTATTCCTCTAAACAAACCACACATGGATCCACCTAGTGTGATTGCATGTCTGTTCTTTTCACAAATCACACATGGATCCACCAGTATCATTACATGTGTGTTCTTCTCATGAACCACAACCAGTGTCATTGCATGTATGTTCTTCTCACAAACCACATAAGGATCCACCAGTGTCATTGCATGTGTGTTCTTCTCATGAACCACAACCAGTGTCATTGCATGTCTGTTCTTCTCACAAACCACATAAGGATCCACCAGTGTCATTGCATGTGTGTTCTTCTCATGAATCACAGCCAGTGTCATTGCATGTCTGTTCTTCTCACAAACCACATAAGTATCCACTAGTGTCATTGGATGTCTGTTCTTCTCACAAACCACACATGGATCCACCTAGGGTGATTGCATGTCTGTTCTGTGCACAAACCACACATGGATCCACCAGTGTCATTGCATGTGTGTTCTTTTCATGAACCACATATGGATCCACCAGTGTCATTGCATGTGTGTTATTGTCATGAACCACAGCTAGAGTCATTGCATGTCTGTTCTTTCCACAAACCACTAATGGATCCACCTAGTGTGATTGCATGTCTGTTCTTTTCACAAACCACACATGGATCCACCAGTGTCATTGGATGTGTGTTCTTCTCATAAACCACAGCCAGTGTCATTGCATGTATGTTCTTCTCACAAACCACATAAGGATCCACCAGTGTCATTGCATATGTGTTCTTCTCATGAACCACAACCAGTGTCATTGCATGTCTGTTCTTCTCACAAACCACATAAGTATCCACCAGTGTCATTGAATGTCTATTCTTCTCACAAACCACATAAGGATCCACCAGTTTCATTGGATGTGTGTTATTCTCATGAACCACACATGGATCCACCAGTGTAATTGCCTGTGTGTTCTTTTCATGAATCACAGCTAGAGTCATTGCATGTATGTTGCTTCCACAAATCACATATGGATTCACCAGTGTTATTGCATGTCTGTTCTTTTCATGAACCACACCTAGTGTCATTGCATGTCTATTCCTCTAAACAAACCACACATGGATCCACCTAGTGCGATTGCATGTCTGTTCTTTTCACAAAACACACACAGTGTCATTACATGTCTGTTCCTCTTAACAAATCACACATGGATCCACCTACTGTGATTACATGTCTGTTCTTTTCACAAACCACACATGGATCCACTAGTGTCATTGCATGCGTGTTCTTTTCATGAACCATAGCTAGAGTCATTGCATGCAGGTTCTTCTCACAAACCACATAAGGATCCAACAATGTCATTGCATGTCTGTTCTTTTCATGAACCACAACCAGTGTCATTGCATGTGTGTTCTTCTCACAAACCACATAAGGATCCACTAGTGTCATTGGATGTGTGTTCTTCTCATGAATCACAACCAGCGTCATTGCATGTCTGTTCTTCTCACAAACCACATAAGTATCCACCAGCATCATTGGATGTCTGTTCTTCTCACAAACCACATAAGGATCCACCAGTGTCATTGGATGTGTGTTCTTCTCATGAACCACACATGGATACACCAGTGTCATGCATGTGTGTTCTTTTCATAAACCATAGCTAGAGACATTGCATGTCTGTTCTGTCCACAAACCACACATGGATCCACCTAGTGTGATTACATGTCTATTCCTTTCACAAACCACACATGGATCCACTTAGTGTGATTGCATGTCTGTTCTTTTCACAAACCACATATGGATCCACCAGTGTCATTGCATGTGTGTTATTTTCATGAACCACTCATGGATCCACCAGTGTCTTTGCATGTGTGTTCTTTTCATGAACCACAGCTAGAGTCATTGCATGTCTGTTCTTTCCACAAACCACACATGGATACACCTAGTGTTATTGCATGTCTGTTATTTTCACAAACCACACATGGATCCACCAGTGTCATTGCATGTGTGTTCTTCTCATGAACCACAACTAGTGTCATTGCATGTATGTTCTTCTCACAAACCACATAAGGATCCACCAGTGTCATTGCATGTGTGTTCTTCACATGAACCACAACCAGTGTGATTGCATGTCTGTTCTTCTCACATACCACATAAGTATCCACCAGTGTCATTGGATGTTTGTTCTTCTCACAAACCACAAAAGGATCCACCAGTGTCATTGCATGTGTGTTCTTCTCATGAACCATAGCCAGTGTCATTGGATGTCTATTCTTCTCACAAACCACGTAAGTATCCACCAGTGTCATTGGATGTCTGTTCTTCTCACAAACCACATAAGGATCCACCAGTGTCATTGGATGTGTGTTCTTCTCATGAACCACACATGGATCCACCAGTGTCATTGCATGTCTGTTCTTTTCATGAACCACAGCTAGAGTCATTGCATGTCTATTCCTTCCACAAACCACATATGGATCCACCAGTGTCATTGCATGTCTGTTTTTTCATGAACCACACCTAGTGTCATTGCATGTCTGTTCCTCTGAACAAACCACACATGGATCCACCTAGTGTGATTGCATGTTTGTTCTTTTCACAAATCACACATGGTTCCACCAGTATCATTACATGTGTGTTCTTCTCATGAGCACAACCAGTGTCATTGCATGTATGTTCTTCTCACAAACCACATATGGATCCACCAGTGTCATTGCATGTGTGTTCTTCTCATGAACCACAGCCAGTGTCATTGCATGTCTATTCTTATCACAAACCACATAAGGATCCACTAGTGTCATTGCATGTGTGTTCTTCTCATGAACCACAGCCAGTGTCATTGCATGTCTGTTCTTCTCACAAACCACATAAGTATCCACCAGTGTCATTGGATGTCTGTTCTTCTCACAAACGACATAAGGATCCACCAGTGTCATTGGATGTGTGTTCTTTTCATGAACCACAGCTAGAGTCATTGCATGTCTGTTCCTTCCGCAAACCACATATGGATCCACCAGTGTCATTGCATGTCTGTTCTTTTCATGAACTACACCCAGTGTCATTGCATGTCTGTTCCTCTAAACAAACCACACATGGATCCACCTAGTGTGATTGCATGTCTATTCTTTTCACAAACCACACATGGATCCACCAGTGTCATTGCATGTGTGTTCTTCTCATGAACCACAACCAATGTCATTGCATGTATGTTCTTCTCACAAACCACATAAGGTTCCACCACTGTCATTGCATGTGTCTTCTTCTCATGAACCACACATGGATCGACCTAGTGTCATTGCATGTCTGTTCTTTTCATGAACCACAGCTAGAGTCATTGCATGTCTGTGCTTTCCACAAACCACATATGGATCCACTAGTGTCATTGCATGTATGTTCTTTCATGAACCACACCTAGTGTCATTGCATGTCTGTTCCTCTAAACAAACCACACATGGATCCACCTAGTGTGATTGCATGTCTGTTCTTTTCATGAACCACACCCAGTGTCATTGCATGTCTGTTCCTCTAAATAAACCACACATGGATCCACCTGGTGTGATTGCATGTTTGTTCTTTTCACAAACCACACCCAATGTCATTGCATGTCTGTTCCTCTAAACAAACCACACATGGATCCACCTACTGTGATTACATGTGTGTTCTTTTCACAAACCACACATGGATCCACTAGTGTCATTGCATGTGTGTTCTTTTCATGAACCATAGCTAGTGTCATTGCATGTCTGTTCTTTTCATGAACCACACCCAGTGTTATTGCATGTGTGTTCTTCTCATGAACCACACATGGATCCATCAGTGTCA
The DNA here is from genome assembly GCA_916181665.1 of Avena sativa. NCBI lineage: Eukaryota > Viridiplantae > Streptophyta > Magnoliopsida > Poales > Poaceae > Avena > Avena sativa. The sequence continues at coordinate 193,092,580 of OV702287.1, forward strand.
TTGCGTGTGTGTTGTTTTCCTGAAACACGGCTAGAGTCATTGCATGTCTGTTCTTTCCACAAACCACACATGGATCCACCTAGTGTGATTGCATGTGTGTTCTTATCATGAACCACAACCAGTGTCATTGCATTTCTGTTCTTCTCACAAACCACATAAGTATCCACCAGTGTCATTGGATGTCTGTTCTTCTCACAAACCACGTAAGGATCCACCAGTGTCATTGGATGTGTGTTCTTCTCATGAACCACACAAGGATTCACCAGTGTCATTATATGTTTGTTCTTTTCATGAACCACAGCTAGAGTCATTGCATGTCTGTTCCTTCTACAAACCACATATGGATCCACCAGTGTCATTGCATGTCTGTTCTTTTCATGAACTACACCCAGTGTCATTCCATGTATGTTCCTCTAAACAAACCACACATGGATCCACCTAGTGTGATTGCATGTCTATTCTTTTCACAAACCACAGATGGATCCACCAGTGTCATTGCATGTGTGTTCTTCTCATGAACCACAACCAGTGACATTGCATGTATGTTCTTATCACAAACCACATAAGGTTCCACCAGTGTCATTGCATGTGTGTTCTTCTCATGAACCACACATGGATCCACCCAGTGTCATTGCATGTCTGTTCTTTTCATGAACCACAACTAGAGTCATTACATGTCTGTGCTTTCCACAAACCACATATGGATCCACTAGTGTCATTGCATGTCGGTTCTTTTCATGAACCACACCCAGTGTCATTGCATGTGTGTTCCTCTAAACAAACCACACATGGAACCAGTTAGTGTGATTGCATGTCTGTTCTTTTCACAAACCACACATGGATCCACCAGTGTCATTGCATGTGTGTTCTTTTCATGAACCACAACTAGAGTCATTGCATGTGTGTTCTTCTAAACAAACCACACATGGATCCACCTAGTGTGATTGCATGTATGTTCTTTTCACAAACCACACATGGATCCACCTAGGGTGATTGCATGTTTGTTCTTTGCACAAACCACACATGGATCCACCAGTGTCATTGCATGTGTGTTCTTTTCATGAACCACACCCAGTGTCATTGCATGTGTGTTCCTCTAAACAAACCACACATGGATCCACCTAGTGTGATTGCATGTCTGTTCTTTTCACAAACCACACATGGATCCACCAGTGTCATTGCATGTGTGTTCTTTTCATGAACCACAACTAGAGTCATTGCATGTGTGTTCTTCTAAACAAACCACACATGCATCCACCTAGTGTGATTGCATGTATGTTCTTTTCACAAACCACACATGGATCCACCTAGGGTGATTGCATGCCTGTTCTTTGCACAAACCACACATGGATCCACCAGTGTCATTGCATGTGTGTTCTTTTCATGAACCACACATGGATCCACCAGTGTCATTGCATGTGTGTTATTTTCATGAACCACAGCTAGAGTCATTGCATGTCTGTTCTTTCCACAAACCACACATGGATCCACCTAGTGTGATTGCATGTCTGTTCTTATCACAAACCACACATGGATCCACCAGTGTCATTGGATGTGTGGTCTTCTCATAAACCACAGCCAGTGTCATTGCATGTATGTTCTTCTCACAAACCACATAAGGATCCACCAGTGTCATTGCATATGTGTTCTTCTCATGAACCACAACCAGTGTCATTGCATGTCTGTTCTTCTCACAAACCACATAAGTATCCACCAGTGTCATTGATTGTCTATTCTTCTCACAAACCACATAAGGATCCACCAGTGTCATTGGATGTGTGTTCTTCTCATGAACCACACATGGATCCACCTGTGTAATTGCATGTGTGTTCTTTTCATGAACCACAGCTAGAGTCATTGCATGTATGTTCCTTCCACAAATCACATATGGATTCACCAGTGTTATTGCATGTCTGTTCTTTTCATGAACCACACCCAGTGTCATTGCATGTCTATTCCTCTAAACAAACCACACATGGATCCACCTAGTGCGATTGCAAGTCTGTTCTTTTCACAAAACACACCTAGTGTCATTGCATGTCTGTTCCTCTAAACAAATCACACATGGATCCACCTAGTGTGATTACATGTCTGTTCTTTTCACAAACCACACATGGATCCACTAGTGTCATTGCATGCGTGTTCTTTTCATGAACCATAGCTAGAGTCATTGCATGCAGGTTCTTCTCACAAACCACATAAGGATCCACCAATGTCATTGCATGTGTGTTCTTTTCATGAACCACACATAGTGTCATTGCATGTGTGTTCTTCTCACAAACCACATAAGGATCCACTAGTGTCATTGGATGTGTGTCCTTCTCATGAATCACAACCAGTGTCATTGCATGTCTGTTCTTCTCACAAACCACATAAGTATCCACCAGCATCATTGGATGTCTGTTCTTCTCACAAACCACATAAGGATCCACCAGTGTCATTGGATGTGTGTTCTTCTCATGAACCACATATGGATACACCAGTGCCATGCATGTGTGTTCTTTTCATAAACCATAGCTAGAGTCATTGCATGTCTATTCTGTCCACAAACCACACATGGATCCACCTAGTGTGATTGCATGTCTATTCCTTTCACAAACCACACATGGATCCACCTAGTGTTATTGCATGTCTGTTCTTTTCACAAACCACATATGGATCCACCAGTGTCATTGCATGTGTGTTATTTTCATGAACCACACATGGATCCACCAGTGTCATTGCATGTGTGTTCTTTTCATGAACCACAGCTAGAGTCATTGCATGTCTGTTCTTTCCACAAACCACACATGGATACACCTAGTGTTATTGCATGTCTGTTCTTTTCACAAACCACACATGGATCCACCAGTGTCACTGCATGTGTGTTCTTCTCATGAACCACAACTAGTGTCATTGCATGTATGTTCTTCTCACAAACCACATAAGGATCCACCAGTGTCATTGCATGTGTGTTCTTCACATGAACCACAACCAGTGTGATTGCATGTCTGTTCTTCTCACAGACCACATAAGTATCCACCGGTGTCATTGGATGTTTGTTCTTCTCACAAACCACATAAGGATCCACCAGTGTCATTGCATGTGTGTTCTTCTCATGAACCACAGCCAGTGTCATTGGATGTCTATTCTTCTCACAAACCACGTAAGTATCCACCAGTGTCATTGGATGTCTGTTCTTCTCACAAACCACATAAGGATCCACCAGTGTCATTGGATGTGTGTTCTTCGCATGAACCACACATGGTTCCACCAGTGTCATTGCATGTCTTTTCTTTTATTGAACCACAGCTAGAGTCATTGCATGCCTATTCCTTCCACAAAGCACATATGGATCCACCAGTGTCATTGCATGTCCATTTTTTCATGAACCACACCTAGTGTCATTGCATGTCTGTTCCTCTAAACAAACCACACATGGATCCACCTAGTGTGATTGCATGTCTGTTCTTTTCACAAATCACACATGGATCCACCAGTATCATTACATGTGTGTTCTTCTCATGAACCACAACCAGTGTCATTGCATGTATGTTCTTCTCACAAACCACATAAGGATCCACCAGTGTCATTGCATGTGTGTTCTTCTCATGAACCACAGCCAGTGTCATTGCATGTCTGTTCTTCTCACAAACCACATAAGGATCCACCAGTGTCATTGCATGTGTGTTCTTCTCATGAATCACAGCCAGTGTCATTGCATGTTTGTTCTTCTCACAAACCACATAAGTATCCACTAGTGTCATTGGATGTCTGTTCTTCTCACAAACCACATAAGGATCCACCAGTGTCATTGGATGTGTGTTCTTCTCATGAACCACACATGGATCCACCAGTGTCATTGTATGTCTGTTCTTTTCATGAACCACAGCTTGAGTCATTGCATGTCTGTTCCTTCCGCAAACCACATATGGATCCACCAGTGTCATTGCATGTCTGTTCTTTTCATGAACTACACCCAGTGTCATTGCATGTCTGTTCCTCTAAACAAACCACACATGGATCCACCTAGTGTGATTGCATGTCTATTCTTTTCACAAACCACACATGGATCCACCAATGTCATTGGATGTGTGTTATTCTCATGAACCACATCCAGTGTCATTGCATGTATGTTCTTCTCACAAACCACATAAGGATCCACCAGTGTCATTGCATGTGTGTTCTTCTCATGACCCACAGCCAGTGTCATTGCATGTTTGTTCTTCTCACAAACCACTAAGTATCCACCAGTGTCATTGGATGTCTCTTCTTCTCACAAACGACATAAGGATCCACCAGTGTCATTGGATGTGTATTCTTCTCATGAACCACACATGGATCCACCAGTGTCATTTCATGTCTGTTCTTTTCATGAACCACAGCTAGAGTCATTGCATGTATGTTCCTTCCACAAACCACATATGGATCGACCAGTGTCATTGCATGCCTGTTCTTTTCATGAACTACACCCAGTGTCATTGCATGTCCGTTCCTCTAAACAAACCACACATGGATCCACCTAGTGTGATTGCATTTCTATTCTTTTCACAAACCACACATGGATCCACCAGTGTCATTGCATGTGTGTTCTTCTCATGAACCACAGCCAGTGTCATTGCATGTATGTTCTTATCACAAACTACATAAGGATCCACCAGTGTCATTGCATGTGTGTTCTTCTCATGAACCACACATGGATCCACCCAGTGTCATTGCATGTCTGCTCTTTTCATGAACCACAACTAGAGTCATTACATGTCTGTGCTTTCCACAAACCACATATGGATCCACTAGTGTCATTGCATGTCTGTTCTTTTCATGAACCACACCCAGTGTCATTGCATGTGTGTTCCTCTAAACAAACCACAAATGGATCCACCTAGTGTGATTGCATGTCTGTTCTTTTCACAAACCACACATGGATCCACTAGTGTCATTGCATGTGTGTTCTTTTCATAACCACAACTAGAGTCATTGCATGTGTGTTCTTCTAAACAAACCACACATGGATGCACCTAGTGTGATTGCATGTATGTTCTTTTCACAAACCACACATGGATCCACCTAGGGTGATTGCATGTATGTTCTTTGCACAAACCACACATGGATCCACCAGTGTCATTGCATGTGTGTTCTTTTCATGAACCACACATGGATCCACCAGTGTCATTGCATGTGTGTTATTTTCATGAACCACAGCTAGAGTCATTGCAAAACTGTTCTTTCCACAAACCACACATGGATCCACCTAGTGTGATTGCATGTCTGTTATTTTCACAAACCACACATGGATCCACCAGTGTCATTGGATGTGTGTTCTTCTCATAAACCACAGCCAGTGTCATTGCATGTATGTTCTTCTCACAAACCACATAAGGATCCACTAGTGTCATTGCATGTGTGTTCTTCTCATGAACCACAACCAGTGTCATTGCATGTTTGTTCTTCTCACAAACCACATAAGTATCCACCAGTGTCAATGAGTGTCTATTCTTCTCACAAACCATATAAGGATCCACTAGTGTCATTGGATGTGTGTTCTTCTCATGAACCACACATGGATCCACCAGTGTCATTGCATGTGTGTTCTTTTCATGAACCACAGCTAGAGTCATTGCATGTCTGTTCCTTCCACAAATCACATATGGGTTCACCAGTGTTATTGCATGTCTGTTCTTTTCATGAACCACACCCAGTGTCATTGCATGTCTATTCCTCTAAACAAACCACACATGGATCCACCTAGTGTGATTGCATGTCTGTTCTTTTCACAAAACACACCCAGTGTCATTGCACGTCTGTTCCTCTAAACAAATCACACATGGATCCACCTAGTGTGATTACATGTCTGTTCTTTTCACAAACCACACATGGATCCACTAGTGCCATTGCATGCGTGTGCTTTTCATGAACCATAGCTAGAGTCATTGCATGCAGGTTCTTCTCACAAACCACATAAGGATACACCAATGTCATTGCATGTCTGTTCTTTTCATGAACCACACCCAGTGGCATTGCATGTCTGTTCTTCTCACAAACCACATAAGGATCCACTAGTGTCATTGGATGTGTGTTCTTCTCATGAACCACAACCAGTGTCATTGCATGTATGTTCTTCTCACAAACCACATAAGTATCCACCAGCGTCATTGGATGTCTGTTCTTCTCAGAAACCACATAAGGAACCACCAGTGTCATTGGATGTGTGTTCTTCTCATGAACCACACATGGAGACACCAGTCTCATGCATGTGTGTTCTTTTCATGAACCATAGCTAGAGTCATTGCATGTCTGTTCTTTCCACAAACCACAAATGGATCCACCTAGTGTGATTGCATGTCTGTTCCTTTCACAAACCACACATGGATCCACCTAGTGTGATTGCATGTCTGTTCTTTTCACAAACCACATATGGATCCACCAGTGTCATTGCATGTGTGTTATTTTCATGAAACACACATGTGTCCACCAGTGTCATTGCATGTGTGTTCTTTTCATGAACCACAACTAGAGTCATTGCATGTCTATTTTTCCACAAACCACACATGGATACACCTAGTGTTATTGCATGTCTGTTCTTTTCACAAACCACACATGGATCCACCAGTGTCATTGCATGTGTGTTCTTCTCATGAACCACAACCAGTGTCATTGCATGTATGTTCTTCTAACAAACAACATAAGGATCCACTAGTGTCATTGGATGTGTGTTCTTCACATGAACCACAACCAGTGTGATTGCATGTCTGTTCTTCTCACAGACCACATAAGTATCCACCAGTGTCATTGGATGTTTGTTCTTCTCACAAACCACATAAGGATCCACTAGTGTCATTGCATGTGTGTTCTTCTCATGAACCACAGCCAGTGTCATTGGATGTCTATTCTTCTCACAAACCACGTAAGTATCCACCAGTGTCATTGGATGTCTGTTCTTCTCACAAACCACATAAGGATCCACCAGTGTCATTGGATGTGTGTTCTTCTCATGAACCACACATGGATCCACCAGTGTCATTGCATGTCTGTTCTTTTCATGAACCATAGCTAGAGTCATTGCATGTCTATTCCTTCCACAAACCACATATGGATCCACCATTGTCATTGCATGTCTGTTTTTTCATGAACCACACCTAGTGTCATTGCATGTCTATTCCTCTAAACAAACCACACATGGATCCACCTAGTGTGATTGCATGTCTGTTCTTTTCACAAATCACACATGGATCCACCAGTATCATTACATGTGTGTTCTTCTCATGAACCGCAACCAGTGTCATTGCATGTATGTTCTTCTCACAAACCACATAAGGATCCACTAGTGTCATTGCATGTGTGTTCTTCTCATGAACCACAGCCAGTGTCATTGCATGTCTCTTCTTCTCACAAACCACATAAGGATCCACCAGTATCATTGCATGTGTGTTCTTCTCATGAACCACAGCCAGTGTCATTGCATGTCTGTTCTTCTCACAAACCACATAAGTATCCACCAGTGTCATTGGATGTCTGTTCTTCTCACAAACCACATAAGGATCCACCAGTGTCATTGGATGTCTGTTCTTCTCATGAACCACACATGGATCCACCAGTGTCATTGTATGTCTATTCTTTTCATGAACCACAGCTAGAGTCATTGCATGTCTGTTCCTTCTGCAAACCACATATGGATCCACCAGTGTCATTGCATGTCTGTTCTTTTCATGAAGTACACCCAATGTCATTGCATGTCTGTTCCTCTAAAAAAACCACACATGGATCCACCTAGTGTGATTGCATGTCTATTCTTTTCACAAACCACACATGGATCCACCAGTGTCATTGCATGTGTGTTCTTCTCATGAACCACAACCAGTGTCATTGCATGTATGTTCTTATCACAAACCACATAAGGATCCACCAGTGTCATTGCATGTGTGTTCTTCTCATGAACCACACATGGATCCATCAAGTGTCATTGCATGTCTGTTCTTTTCATGAACCATAACTAGAGTCATTACATGTCTGTGCTTTCCACAACCACATATGGATCCACTAGTGTCATTGCATGTCTGTTCTTTTCATGAACCACACCCAGTGTCATCGCATGTGTGTTTCTCTAAACAAACCACACATGGAACCACCTAGTGTGATTGCATGTCTGTTCTTTTCACAAACCACACGTGCATCCACCAGTGTCATTGCATGTGTGTTCTTTTCATGAACCACAACTAGAGTCATTGCATGTGTGTTCTTCTAAACAAACCACACATGGATCCGCCTAGTGTGATTGCATGTATGTTCTTTTCACAAACCACACATGGATCCACCTAGGGTGATTGCATGTCTATTGTTTGCACAAACCACACATGGATCCACCAGTGTCATTGCATGTGTGTTCTTTTCATGAACCACACATGGATCCACCAGTGTCATTGCATGTGTGTTCTTTTCATGAACCACAGCTAGAGTCATTGTTTATGTCTGTTCTTTCCACAAACCACACATGGATCCACCTAGTGTGATTACATGTGTGTTCTTTTCACAAACCACACATGGATCCACCTAGTGTGATTACATGTGTGTTCTTCTCATGAACCACAACTAGTGTCATTGCATGTATGTTCTTCTCACAAACCAAATAATTATCCACCAGTGTCATTGCATGTGTGTTCTTCTCATGAACCACAACTAGTGTGATTCCATGTCTGTTCTTCACACAAACCACAAAAGTATCCACCTGTGTCATTGGATGTCTGTTCTTCTCACAAACCACATAAGGATCCACCAGTGTCATTGCATGTGTTTTCTTCTCATGAACCACAGCCAGTGTCATTGCATGTCTATTCTTCTCACAAACCACATAAATATCCACCAGTGTTATTGGATGTCTGTTCTTGTCACAAACCACATAAGGATCCACCAGTGTCATTGGATGTGTGTTCTTCTCATGAACCACACATGGATCCACCAGTGTCATTACATGTCTGTTCTTTTCATGAACCACAGCTAGAGTCATTGCATGTCTGTTCCTTCCACAAACCACATATGGATCCACTACTGTAATTGCATGTCTGTTCTTTTCATGAACCACACCCAGTGTCATTGCATGTCTGTTCCTATAAGCAAACCACACATGGATCCACCTAGTGTGATTGCATGTGTGTTCTTTTCACAAACCACACATGGATCCACCAGTGTCATTGCATGTGTGTTCTTCTCATGAACCACAACTAGTGTCATTGCATGTATGTTCTTCTCACAAACCACATAAGGATCCACCAGTGTCATTGCATGTGTGTTCTTCTCATGAACCACAGCCAGTGTCATTGCATGTCTGTTCTTCTCACAAACCACTAAGTATCCACCAGTGTCATTGGATGTCTCTTCTTCTCACAAACCAAATAAGGATCCACCAGTGTCATTGGATGTGTGTTCTTCTCATGAACCACACATGGATCCACCAGTGTCATTGCATGTCTGTTCTTTTCATGAACCACATCCAGAGTCATTGCATGTCTGTTCCTTCCACAAACCACATATGGATCGACCAGTCTCATTGCATGCCTGTTCTTTTCATGAACTACACCCAGTGTCATTGCATGTCCGTTCCTCTAAACAAACCACACATGGATCCACCTAGTGTGATTGCAATTCTATTCTTTTCACAAACCACACATGGATCCACCAGTGTCATTGCATGTGTGTTCTTCTCATGAACCACAGCCAGTGTCATTGCATGTATGTTCTTATCACAAACCACATAAGGATCCACCAGTGTCATTGCATGTGTGTTCTTCTCATGAACCACACATGGATCCACCCAGTGTTATTGCATGTCTGTTCTTTTCATGAACCACAACTTGAGTCATTACATGTCTGTGCTTTCCACAAACCACATATGGATCCACTAGTGTCATTGCATGTCTATTCTTTTCATGAACCACACCCACTGTCATTGCATGTGTGTTCCTCTAAACAAACCACACATGGATCCACCTAGTGTGATTGCATGTCTGTTCTTTTCACAAACCACACATGGATCCACCAGTGTCATTGCATGTGTGTTCTTTTCATGAACCACAACTAGAGTCATTGCATGTGTGTTCTTCTAAACAAACCACACATAGATCCACCTAGTGTGATTGCATGTATGTTCTTTTCACAAACCACACATGGATCCACCTAGGGTGATTGCATGTCTGTTCTTTGCACAAACCACACATGGATCCACCAGTGTCATTGCATGTGTGTTCTTTTCATGAACCACACATGGATCCACCAGTGTCATTGCATGTGTGTTATTTTCATGAACCACAGCTAGAGTCATTGCATGTCTGTTCTTTCCACAAACCACACATGGGTCCACCTGGTGTGATTGCATGTCTGTTATTTTCACAAACCACACATGGATCCACCAGTGTCATTGGATGTGTGTTCTTCTCATAAACCACAGCCAGTGTCATTGCATGTATGTTCTTCTCACAAACCACATAAGGATCCACTAGTGTCATTGCATGTGTGTTCTTCTCATGAACCACAACCAGTGTCATTGCATGTCTGTTCTTCTCCCAAACCACATAAGTATCCACCAGTGTCATTGAATGTCTATTCTTCTCACAAACCATATAAGGATCCACTAGTGTCATTGGATGTGTGTTCTTCTCATGAACCACACATGGATCCACCAGTGTCATTGTATGTCTATTCTTTTCATGAACCACAACTTGAGTCATTGCATGTCTGTTCCTTCCACAAACCACATATGGATCCACCAGTGTCATTGCATGTCTGTTCTTTTCATGAAGTACACCCAATGTCATTGCATGTATGTTCCTCTCAACAAATCACACATGGATCCACCTAGTGTGATTGCATGTCTATTCTTTTCACAAACCACACATGGATCCACCAGTGTCATTGCATGTGTGTTCTTCTCATGAACCACACCCAGTGTCATTGCATGTATGTTCTTCTCACAAACCACATAAGGTTCCACCAGTGTCATTGCATGTGTCTCCTTCTCATGAACCACACATGGATCGACCTAGTGTCATTGCATGTCTGTTCTTTTCATGAACCACAGCTAGAGTCATTGCATGTTTGTGCTTTCCACAAACCACCTATGGATACACTAGTGTCATTGCATGTCTGTTCTTTCATGAACCACACCCAGTGTCATTGCATGTCTGTTCCTCTAAACAAACCACACATGGATCCACCTAGTGTCATTGCATGTCTATTCCTCTAAATAAACTACACATGGATCCACCTAGTGCGATTGCATGTTTGTTCTTTTCACAAACCACACCCAGTGTCATTGCATGTCTGTTCCTCTAAACAAACCACGCATGGATCCACCTAGTGTGATTGCATGTGTGTTCTTTTCACAAACCACACATGTATCCACTAGTGTCATTGCATGTGTGTTCTTTTCATGAACCATAGCTAGAGTCATTGCATGCAGGTTCTTCTCACAAACCACATAAGGATCCACAAGTGTCATTGCATGTCTATTCTTTTCATCAACCACACCCAGTGTTATTGCATGTGTGTTCTTCTCATGAACCACAAATGGATCCACCAGTGTCATTGCATGTGTGTTATTTTCATGAACCACGGCTAGAGTCATTGCATGTCTGTTCTTTCCACAAACCACACATGGATCCACCTAGTGTGATTGCATGTGTGTTCTTGTCATGAACCACAACCAGTGTCATTGCATGTCTGTTCTTCTCACAAACCACATAAGTATCCACCAGTGTCATTGGATGTCTGTTCTTCTCACAAACCAAATATGGATCCACCAGTGTCATTGGATGTGTGTTCTTCTCATGAACCACACATGGATCCACCAGTTTTATTGTATGTCTGTTCTTTTCATGAACCACAGCTAGAGTCATTGCATGTCTGTTCCGTCCGCAAACCACATATGGATCCACCTATGTCATTGCATGTCTGTTCTTTTCATGAACTACACCCAGTGTCATTGCATGTCTGTTCCTCTAAACAAAGCACACATGGATCCACCTAGTGTGATTGCATGTCTATTCTTTTCACAAATCACACATGGATCCACCAGTGTCATTGCATGTGTGTTCTTCTCATGAACCACAACCAGTGTCATTGCATGTATGTTCTTCTCACAAACCACATAAGGTTCCACCAGTGTCATTGCATGTGTCTTCTTCTCATGAACCACACATGGATCGACCTAGTGTCATTGCATGTCTGTTCTTTTCATGAACCACAGCTAGAGTCATTGCATGTCTGTGCTTTCCACAAACCACATATGGATCCACTAGTGTCATTGCATGTCTGTTCTTTCATGAACCACACCCAGTGTCATTGCATGTCTGTTCCTCTAAACAAACCACACATGGATCCACCTAGTGTCATTGCATGTCTGTTCTTTTCATGAACCACACCCAGTGTCATTGCATGTCTGTTCCTCTAAATAAACCACACATGGATCCACCTAGTGCGATTGCATGTTTGTTCTTTTCATAAACCACACCCAGTGTCATTGCATGTCTGTTCCTGTAAACAAACCACACATGGATCCACCTAGTGTGATTACATGTGTGTTCTTTTCACAAACCACACATGGATCCACTAGTGTCATTGCATGTGTGTTCTTTTCATGAACCATAGCTAGAGTCATTGCATGCAAGTTCTTCTCACAAACCACATAAGGATCCACCAGTGTCATCGCATGTCTGTTCTTTTCATGAACCACACCCAGTGTTATTGCATGTGTGTTCTTCTCATGAACCACACATGGATCCACCAGTCTCATTGCATGTGTGTTGTTTTCATGAACCACGGCTAGAGTCATTGCATGTATGTTCTTTCCACAAACCACACATGGATCCACCTACTGTGATTGCATGTCGGTTCTTGTCATGAACCACAACCAGTGTCATTGCATGTCTGTTCTTCTCACAAACCACATAAGGATCCACCAGTGTCATTGGATGTGTGTTCTTCTCATGAACCACACATGGATCCACCAGTGTCATTGTATGTCTGTTCTTTTCATGAACCACAGCTAGAGTCATTGCATGTCCGTGCTTTCCACAAACCACATATGGATCCACCAGTGTCATTGCATGTTTGTTCTTTTCATGAACCACAGCTAGTGTCATTGGATGTGTGTTCTTTTCATGAACCACACCCAGTGCCATTGGATGTGTGTTCTTTTCATGAACCACACCCAATGTCATTGGATGTGTGTTCTTCTCACAAACCACACATGGATCCACCAGTGTCATTGCATGTGTGTTATTCTCATGAACCACACATGGATCCACCCAGTGTGATTGCATGTCTATTCTTTTCACAAACCACATATGGATCCACCAGTGTCATTGCATGTCTGCTCTTTTCACAAACCACATATGGATCCTAATTAACCTTAGGAGAGCCCTAACCGTAGCCCCCCAATGGGTGGTCGTTAGATCGAGTCTTCTAGAAGGCATGCCCTAACACAGTTGTTCTGCTTGACGATTGTTACATACCGTTCGATCGGGGCGCTTGGACGGTTGGGATGGTCTTCGTGAGAGTGATCCGCGAGTAGGCTGTTCTGCGGCATGATTGGCCACGCTTGCTATGGACAAACTGGCAACACCGGGCGCTCCCCTGTTGCGAGTGTCACGACTCACGAGTTCAGTGGGTTACATCCCAGTGTCACGTCCCCATTACTTCTCTTCCTCCTCGTACTTCTCTTCCTTCCCCTCGAAGCCACTTTCCCTACTTCACTCCCATCCTCCGTAGCCACAAGCCGACGGCGCCTCTATCCCAATCCCCTCTCCGGCAGCCACCCCCCTCCCCTCTCGCCATGGGTTCAAGGGGAGACAGCGAGGAAACGCGTCGTGACGATAGGGACGGTGATTTCGATGTGAGTCATCATCTCTATCTCTATCATCTGTGGCCAGTTATCTATTTTTTGAGCTAGATCTACTCTGTTTACTCATGCGCGTATGATGTGTTAGGCCAACCAGACGATGTATGACTCCGACTATCACGGTTTAGTGGATGAATACAGTCCACTGCTATGTAAACATGGACATGTGCCGGCTAAATTTGTAGCGTTCGAAGGACGAAACACAGGCAGGAGGTTTCTATGGTGTCAAGTACATCGTGCAATGATGCAAGGCGGAAGTTGCTGTGTTGTCAAATGGGTAGACCCAGAGTGGCCCAAATCGATGCAGAAAACGCTGGACAAACTATTGGATATGACTATTGAGTTGAAAGAATCCGTAGTCACCCCAATTCTTGACAGTGTTGAGATGAAGCTATGGGACCCAATTAACACGACCAAGCTTAACCAAGATCTCAGGAGGGTGCAAGACAATGTTAGCAAAGTCGAGACGGAGAGGGACGTGGCGTTGGCCCTAAAGGCTAAAGCAGAGCAAGAACTGACTCAAGCAAGGAATGGTCTTCACCAGGCCAAAGTCCTGCAGTTCACAACTACGAGTATTGACAAGTGCATGAGGAAAAATATAGAGAAACAATTGAAGCTATGCAAGGAAGATGCTAGAAGGAAGGAGCAGACGAATCAAACCTTGCTCTCGCAGGAAGATGCGCATCGGGCTAAGATTAGGAAGATCAAGGAGATGTGTGATAACTAGTTCTATTTAGCTTGAGCTCCATGCCTTTTTAAGTTGTAATAGTAGTACTTGTTGACCTAGCGGTCTGAACTAGTGGTCCCGGAGTCCTGGGAGGAAAAAATTGCTCTCCCGTTAGTTTGTCTCAACCCTGCATCACTTCCTTTTATCTGATCATGGTGGTATTCTGAAATTGGTGGTTTGTTTAAACGTAATCTACATGGATTGTGCCGCATGCAAATGGCACATCCACAATTTATAAAGTGGAAGAATGTACACCCGGTTAATGGAGATCTGGGAGCTTCACCAAACGGAGGGGATGCAGGAGCAGGGAGCCGGTGAGATAGACAGGCTCAAGCGTCTGGGCATTATCGGTTGCCATTGTTGTTTATGTTTCCACGTCATTGTGCATCATCCGAAATGAGTTGCTGCTTCGTGGAGTGTGGCAGCTTAAATAATTTATTTCTGTGCCACTTACATTCCGTCGTATTTGGAGACCTTCTGCCCCTCAGCAATCGTGGAACCGGTGCTGCGTGTTTTCAGATAACAGTGGCACAATCACAATTTCAGATTCAACTACTGACTCGGGCATTTCCAAACCCTAAGTCGTGGTACATTTTACTCAGAGAACATGGTAGATTGTTTCGCCCAGCAACGTGCCACACACAGAGCTCCAGAATTTAACAGAATTACATATATAGGTTCAAGTTCAACACATTACTATGCATCTTCATTCCAGAAGCCTTCTTTCGTAGCCTGGGTGCCAAGCCTTCACGTCCACTGGCTTCTACATTTCCTGCCTTCTTCCTCTTCCTTGGTGCCAATTTTCTTAGCTTCACGTACTCTGCATCGCCGGGACAATGGGCACCAGAATCGTGTCCAGCATCATCTTTCCACTCGTTTTTAATTTCTTCAGGCAGCAAAATGACTAACCTGGTAGTCATGTTTCTAACCTTGCGGCGCTTCACGTTCATCCATGATGCTAAACTTTGCAGTGTGCTTCGGCCATAATTCATCATGATTACACAGAGTAGCAACCATACCAGATATAGTGTAGATCTACGCGGCCGCTTCTTCCATCGTGATACAATGGTGTCCATACCATTTGCCCTTAGAGTTGTACCTGAAGAGGACTACCGTAACCAGGTAAGGGGGGGTCCGCGGAGATCCCACTTGACAGAAAACTATGGACAAAATATGTTTGTCAGGGTTGGGCTAACAAACAATTTGAGGTTCAGTAGCCATCTAGCAGTTATAATTAGTGCGAATAGCAAAGAGAAGGGTAGCTCACCCGCTTGTAGCTAGAACTTCTTCTTCCTTGGTAGTAGGATCTGCCATCCTCCGAGCTGCTCAGCTCGTCAGCAGCGGAGGCGGGCTAGAGCCTCGCAACAGCGGCTACGGCATGCGCCATTAGAGCTCGGGATCAGCGACTGGGTGCAGCAAGTTGGCGCCGGAAGTCAAATGTCTGAAGGGATCGTCCTGCCTGGAGAGTGGATTCCCACGCTGCTGGTGCTAGGTGAAAGGTGGGAATGGATTTGTGAAATTGGTCAATGCATCCAAACCACTTAGATACTCGATTTGCCTAAGAGGTTGCCACATTGGCGCTCGCGTCATGGACAGATGACCGACATGAGGGTCCCAACCGTCTCCTTCATGGGGCAGTTCAACGGATTGTTTGAATTTGGCAGGGGTGAGATGAGTTTGCCTCGAAATGGCCCCTCTCAGTAGTTGGCGGCCCAACATTTCGAAACACGGCAATTTTAGGCAACTTAGGTACCGCCATGCGCTGGCCTGCGAACTTTGGTACCACAGACGAATAGGCCCGTATATAGTACCCATTGATATGTGAAGAGCTTGCTAGCTCGTATATTTTTTTCGAGTGTATTGTACTCTACAGTTCCTTTTCATTAGCCTGACTTGTGTTTTATCTCAGCACCTTGCCAACCTATCAGGTGCGTTGCAACTGGGTTGGTGTTTATCAAGGGTTCGATTGGTGTTGTGTCAGCTACTCAGGATACTACGATTTGTTCATAGAGCAAAAGTGTAAAGGGTGGCCCAGCCCCTGAGTGATAAAATTGCAAGAAAAATAAGGAAAACACAAAGTTTTGGGGCACTTAGCTTTATTTATTTGCAGGATAGTACGAGGTACAATGTGTGCCTAAGTAGCCTGGCTAAATTGCCTTATTTGTAATGTAAAAACGACTAGGGATACAAAATGACGTAGTTGCGTGACGTTCTAGGGGTTGGAGTATGCGACTCTGCTCTCAAAATCTTTAAGGCGATAGGCGCCACCTACGATTACTTCGGTAATCACGTAAGGTCGTTCCCAAGGGGACTCGAGCTTGAGATGCCCTTGCTGATTCAGTCGCAGGACCAGGTCTCCTTCAACGAAGGATCTGGGGCATAGCCTTCTGCTGTGGCAGTTGCGGAGGCTCTGCTAGTAGATCGTTGATCTCTCCGCTGCAATCTCGCGTGCCTCGTAAGGAGGTCGACGGAGTCTTCGAGTGCGAGAGTTGACTCCTTCTCGCTGTATGCATCCACCCATGGGGCTTTGTAGCGTACTTCTACGGGTAGTACCACTTCAACACCGTGCACCATGAAGAACGGAGTGTATCCTGTGGCGCTGTTTGGAGTCATGCATAGGCTCCAAAGTACGGATTGCAGCTCATCTGGAAAGCACCCAGCGGCTTGCTCGAGTGGTCGAAGGAGTCGCTTCTTGATTCTACCATAGACGAGGCCGTTGGCCTTTTCAACTTGACCGTTGGCCTGTGGGTGAGCCACCAAGGCATAGCGTATGTTGATTCTCAGTCTTTCACAGAACTCCTGGAACTCCTTGGAGATGAAGTTTGTCCCATTGTCCATGATGATGCTATGTGGCATTCGAAAGCGGTAGACAATGGACTTGAAGAACTTGACGGTGCTGGCTCCCGATTGATTCGTCACTGGCATGGCCTCGATCCACTTTGTGAATTTGTCGACCGTGACCAAGAGGTAGACATATCCTCCTTACGAGGACTTTGGGAGTTTTCCGACCATGTCGAGTCCCCATTGTGCGAAGGGCCAAGCCAATGGTATTGGCCCGAGTTCTACGCCAGGTGCGTGTGGTTTGTCCACGAATCGCTAGCAAGTGTTGCAGCGCTGGACGATGTCCTTGGCGTTGCGCATGGCCGTGGTCCAGTAGAATCCACCTCGTAGAGCTTTGGCGACGAGGGCGCGACTGCCAGGATGATGCCCGCAAGTGCCTTCATGTATGTCAAGGAGGACGGCCCTTCCGTCCCCGTTGGAGACACACCGTTGAAGTACTCCTGTGATGTTGCGTTTGTACAGTTCGCCACTAATGAGGGCGAATGCCTTGGATCGTTGCGTGATGTGTCCCGCATCAGTCGGGTCATCTGGCAGCCTCTTGCCGAGTAGATATGTGATGTAGGGCTGTGTCCAAGATGGTTCGATCATCATGACGTCCATTGGCCCTTCGAGTCCTGTATCGAGCTCCATGTCGTCCAGTGCCATTGGCTCGTTGGGTGGCGTAGCCCCCGAGTCCGTTGGCATGCTTTCTTTCTTCTCTGGAGCTTTGTGCTTGATGGAGCGCTTATAGATGCGCTCGAGGAATACCCCAGGTGGTATGGGGGCGCAGGTGGAGCCAATATTGGCGAGTGTATCTGCCTCTTCAGTGCTTTCGTTGCCCACGTGCCGCAGTTCACAGCCATCAAAATCTCCCTTGAGTGTGTTGTAGAGGTCGTGATAGGCGATCATGTTGTGGCTCAGTGCGTCGCACTCATGCATCGTTTGGTTCACCACCAGCTTGGAGTCGCTGTAGATGATGAGCCTCTTGGCGCCGCAGGCTTTCGCCATCTGCATCCCATGGATTAAGGCTTCATACTCGGCTTTATTATTGGAGGTAGTGAACTACATTCGCAGAATATATTTCATCTTGTCCCCTTGGGGCGATGTTAGTATGACACCTGCGCCAGCTCCATACTTTCACTTGGATAAGATATATCTGGTTTGTCGGGGAGCTGGTTCTCCATCCAGTGTACGAGAAAATCCTCGAGGATTTGCGACTTGATCGCGTCACGCTTCTCATATGTGATGTCTCATGGAGACAGTTCGATTCCCTAGAGCGCGACTCGTCCGGTGGCGTCAGGATTATTGAGTATATGCCCGAGCGGGGCGTCGTTTACCACCACGATTGGGTGCTCCTGGAAGTAGTGGCGCAGTCGCCTGGCTATCATGAAGACGCCATACGCCAGCTTCTAGTAGTGCGGTTACCGCTGCTTTGTTGGCGTGAGCACCTCGCTGAGGTAGTATACTAGGTGCTGGACCCCGTGGATCTTATTTTCTTCGGCTCGTTCTACCATGAGCACCGTGCTAACCACCTGGTTGATGGCGGAAATGTAGATTAGTAGTGGTTCCTTTTCGTGAGGCATCACCAGTACTACCGAGGTGGATAGTAGACGCTTGAGATCTTCGAGTGCTTCCTGCGCCTTTTCTGTCCACTCAAACTTGTCAGCTTTGAGGAGAAGTTGGTAGAAGGGCAATGCCTTTTCACCCATTCGACTGATGAATCGACTGAGCAAGGCGATTCGCCCAACTAGCTGCTGGACGCCTTTTACGTTCTTCGGCTTCTCCATGGCCAGTATGGCCTTTATTTTCTTTGGGTTTGCTTCGATCCCTCTCATAGAGATGAGATACCCGAGTAACTGCCCAGATGGCACGCCGAAGGCACATTTGTCCGGATTGAGATTGATCCGATAGTGGTCGAGGTTGGCGAAGGTCTCGCCGAGATCGTAGATTAACGAGGCTTCCTCTTTGGTTTTGATGACGATGTCGTCAACATAGACTTGGATATTGCGACCAAGTTGATTCTTGAGGCAAGCCTGCATGCACCGCTGATAGGTGGCTCCTGCGTTTTTTAGCCCGATGGGCATCGTGTTGTAGCAGAACACACCAAAGGGCGTTGTAAACGCCGTTTTCTCCTGGTCTTCCTCCTTCATTTGGATCTGGTTGTAGCCTAAGTAGGCATCAAGGAACCAGATGCACTCACATCCCGCGGTGGATTCGATGATTTGGTCGATTCGTGGAAACAGGAAATGATCCTTTGGGCAGTGCTTATTCAAGGAGGTGAAGTCCACGCACATCCGCATGATATATGTGTCTTTTTTAGGCACAAGCACTATGTTAGCGAGCCATGTGCTTTCCTTGATCACGAGTATGAAGTTTGCGTCGAGGAGTCTGTTGATCTCCATTCTGACTGCTTTTGCTCTTGGTTCAAATTGTCGTCGTATTGTCTGCTTGAGTGGCCTTGCGCCTGGATTTATGTTGAGTGAGTGCACGGCGAATTCCCTAGGAACCCCTGGCATGTCCGCTGGACACCAGGCGAAGATTTCCCAGTGCTCATGGAGGAATTCGACGAGCGCAAGTTCCTATGCGGAACTCAAGTTGTTGGCGATGAGGGCCGTCTTGGTCGGGTCCGTTGGGTGGACCTGGACTTTCTTCGTGTGCACCGATGAGTCGAAGGACAGGTCGGGTGAACTTGGCCTGCTTAGGGGAGGCAGACTGTTGTTTGTTGACTCCTTCAATCTTGCGAGTTCCTCCTGCATGCCGAAGGACTAGGAGATTCTGTTGAATTCCCTATCAAAGATGTCGGACCTCTCGAAGCTTCCATTGATTGTGATGACGCTGTTTGGACCTAGCATTTTCATCTGCAGGTAGTCGTAGTGCGGCATTGCCATGAACCTAGCGAACAAGACACGTCCGAGGATGCAGTGGTATTGTGAGGGCCAGTCGACGACCTCAAAGTCGATGCGCTCTTGCCGAAAGGTTGATTTTGCCCAGGGGATATATGCCCTTGCCCAGGACGATGTCGTGGAACGTCGTGTCTGAGACTTCCAGACAAGTCAGAGGGATCCTCATCACACGCAAGGTACTCATGAATATGAGGTTGATGCCGCCCCCGCCGTCCATGAAGACGCGACTCATATCGAAGCCCCCGATATGTGCCTCGAGTACGAGGGGACCGTGGCCTAGACGAGGAACTTGACACGGGTGGTCGCGCTTGTCGAAGGTGATGCATGAGTCACTTCCACTGAGGAACTCAGTGGTGGAGGGTGGAGAGTTTATTGCCAAATTGACTTGGCGAGTGATGGCCTTCTACACTCGATTTGAGGGACGCCCTTTTTGGATCATCCCCATGTTGCCCACGACTCGTGGGTATGGCTCGCCTCCGTGATGCTGGACCGGTGCGGCCACGGGTGCTGGTGGTCCGAGCGGTGGTGGAGGAGATCCATGTGCCAAAGCGCCTGGGGAGGCTCCATAGCCCATGTTGATCACGTTGCGATTCATCCGAGCTAGGCCCTCGTGGAGTTTGAGGAACTCACGACAATCCTTGAGAAGGTGGCTGGATTTCTTCTTGCCGGCGTGCTTGTTGATGTAGAAGTACATGTTGCATGGTCCGGACAGTTTGTCCTCGATAGATGTTGCGGGTGCCTCTTTGCGAGTGCGGTGCGGCCACACCTGCGTGGTTTTTCCGCTGTCGCGGTATCCACCGCTACGATATCCGTTGTTGCAGTCGGCGTAGCGGGCTACAGCCATATTGAATTCGTCGTGGTCATCATAGACGCGCATTCGACATTTGCCTCGGTGGTCACGTATGCGCCCAAGGTCATCGTCATCGTCGGAGTAGGTGCGGTTTTTCACCGAATCTTCTCTGTCAGCCCACCGATTTGCGATATCCATCAGTTGAATCTTCTCCCTGAGCTCTATACGGCGAATGCCACCCTTGAGTGTGTCGATTGCACAGTCCTCCGAGATGTTTTCTGCGGAGTTCTTGATGATGGACCACCTCTGGATGTACGAGCGCAGCGACTCGCCAGATCTTTGCTGGCAGCTTCTCAGTTCCTCGATTGATGCGGGCCTTTTGTAAGTGCCCTTGAAGTTGCGCACGAAATTGTAGACCAGCTCTTACCAGCTGCAAATGGATCCGCGTGGGAGGTTGTTGAGACATGCGCGAGCGGCGCCCTGCAGCTGCAGCTGTAGGCATTGCATGGTCGTGCTTCGACTCCTGCCGTGCAGCCTGACGGAGGAGATGTGGTCCTCCAACCAGATTTGCGGGTCCTGTAGGCCGTCAAATTTTGGGTTCTCTGACAGGAGTTTGAATCCCTTAGGCATTCGCTTCTGCCTGATGGCTCTACTAAAGCATCTGGTTCCATAGAGCTCCATCTCGTCTTCTTCCGAGTCAGTTGAACGAGAACATCTTGCCCACATCTTGTCGACTTTGTGCTACATGATGTCATCACGCGCGTCATAGTCGCGGTCATGCCGCCATGACCGACGTCGCCATGATAGATCGTGACTGTCGTCACTGGAGGAGTACGAGTAGTAGTACTTATCCAGAGCCTTTCTTTTCTTCGGCTCTGGTGTTTGTTCTTTATCAAGGACGGACTCGATTAGTCCTAGGTCCGCCATCGTAGATCGGTGCATGGCAGCTCGCGGGTCTCCAGCCAGTGGCTAGTTGTTGAGGAGGTACATGGTGGCCGCTGTCACCGCAGCTTGCGGCATCTTCGGGAGCACGTTGTCTCGCGTATCCACCATCATAGAGCCGAAGTTGAGGTCTTTCGCGGCTTCTACGCATTCTTGCTCGGTGAGGTGGGCCAGTCGAGATCTTATTTTGTTGGCCACGTACTCGTTGCCTTTGGAGGAGGATCCTCCGTGGGAGAAGAGCCCAGCTCGTCGAAGGCTCGACTCGTCCGCCGTCTTTCTGTGTGCCTCGAGTTGCGAGATCACTTGTTGTTGGCGCTAGAATTCCTCTTTCAGCAGCCAATGGTAGCCCATCAGCATGTCTTGTGGTGTGTTGGGGGGTAGAGGATTGCCCCGTAGAGCTTCTCGATAGCGGGCCCACTCGTTGTCGTTGAGCTTGATCAGCATACGCTCGCCGGTGTTCTCATTCACCATGAGCGATGGTTCTCCTCCCGTCCCATTATTGACGGGCGCACCGTTGCCACCGTTGGTGGGGCCACAGTTGGGTGTACTGTCATTGGGTATACCTCCGTTGGGCGGCCTGGTGCCAGATCCGGTGCCGGTGTTTTCGCGATTGACGCCGGTATCACCTGTGTTGATGATGGCTCACATGAAGTGATTGGGGAAGATGTTGCTCCCACAACTTTCAGATCTGGAGCAGCAATCTCCATCTTCTGTGGCTAGGTCACCCAAATCAGATCCACGACTGCTGTCGTTGTTCGTACTCCGAGCTGTTGCTGAGGTGTTGAGCTTGCTGAGGGTGCCAATGGGTGGGGAGAACCACGATGCTGGAGAAATCGCGGGTGCCATTGGATGGTCAAGCATGCGAAGAGTGCCCAGTTGACCAACCTGGAAGCAGAACCTCTCAATCGCCAAGCTGATCCCATCGCCCACGGACTTGAAGGCCGGGCGCGTGGCTGGTGTGTGGACGGTGAAGTCGAACGCGCCGAAGAGCTAGCGAATCTCCGTTGTTGCAGAGTTGTAGATCGCGGTTGACGGGGCCGAAGAAGCCGCGACATCAGCACTCCCAATTCCCATGGACGGTGCCAATTGACGAGGGTACAACTCATCAATGCCCATTGTTATGGACTTGGGTTTTGGAGAAGAAGGGAGTGCTGGAGGCATCAATCGGCTAGCAAACAAGCACACAGGGATGCAAGGTTTACCCAGGTTTAGGCCTCGTAAAGGTCCCTACTCCTACTTTTCTGCTCTTGGAATTATCGAAGGAATCGAAGATTACAGGGGTGCACAGATGCAATCTAGCGAGAGTTGTGGAAACTAGGGTTGTGATTGTACTCCTCGCTGGCCCCTCCTAGCCTTTATATAGATAGGCTAGGTTTCGGGTAGCAGGCCGAGTCGGTTACACATTATGGTTCACCTTTTGAACTTTCTTTCTTTAACCTTCTTCTTGCACCGTAAGCAATCGAAAAGTCCGTGGGTCACCCGAATTCTGCATTGGGCATTGGCAACACCGTGGGCTTCTACCGTATCTGGACCGTATATGCCAAACTAGAGTACCTGTAGGGTATACCCATGTCAACGAACCACCAAGGTCAAGGCCATATCTACATCATACTTTATGCTGATGATCCCATAGCCAAGAATTTGCAAGCCGACAAATTTGGCTATATTTTGAAAACAATTGAAGATGAAGTAGTACGAATAGTATGGCTTGATCAGCTACTCCCTATAGAAGGAGCCAAACCCGACTATTTTCCTTGCTTAATTTTAGGGTCCTTTGTGCTAAATGTATGGACCTCGATGTAATTTCCCCCCTTCTGTTAGGTCTAAACGTGTAAGTGGTGAATTTTAGACGATTTTAAGCTTACATGTAAATGTGTATGGGCATTCTTGGATTTCAAGCCGAATGACCATGGTCAAGGCCATATCAACATCATACTTTATATGATGATAATCCCATGTCAAAGAATTTGCATGGCAACAGATCTGGACATGTTTTGAAAATAATTGAAGAGGAAGTAGTATTAAGAGTTTGGCTCAGATCAGCTGATCTCTCGAGAATGAGCCGAACCAGATTTTTTCTCTCTTAGGGTTCTTTATGCTAAATGTATATGGACCTCGATGTAATTTTTGCCATTTTGAGGTCCCTAATGTTAAATTTACTCCGATCGACCATGTAAAGCTCTAACCTAAAAGTATGTCATGAAATTTAAACGAATTTAAGCTTAGTCGTCAACGAGTATGAAGCATTCTTGTATTTCAGACGAACCACCAAGGTCAAGGCCATATCTACATCATACTTTATGCTGATGATCCCATATCCAAGAATTTGCAAGCCAACAAATTTGGCCATATTTTGAAAACAATCGAATATGAAGTAGTATGAAGAGTATGGCTCAATCAGCTACTCTCTATAGAAGGAGCCGAACCCGACTGTTTTCCTTGCTTAATTTAGGGTCCTTTGTGCTAAATGTATGGACCTCGATGTAATTTCCCCCTTTTTAGGTCTAAAAGTGTAAGTGGTGAAACTTAGACCATTTTAAGCTTACTTGTCAACGAGTATGAACATTCTTGGATTTCAAGCCAAACGACCAAGTCAAGGCCATATCAACATCATTCTTTATATGATGATGATCCCATGTTAGAGAATTTGCATGGCAACATATTTGGCCATGTTTTGAAAACAATCGAAGAGGAAGTAGTATTAAGAGTTTGGCTCAGATCAGCTGATCTCTCGAGAATGAGCCAAACCAGATTTTTTTCTTTTAGGGTCCTTTATGCTAAATGTATATGGACCTCGATATAATTTTTGCCTTTTTGAGGTCCATGATGTAAAATGTACTCCGATCGACTGTGTAAAGTTCTAACCTAAATGTATGTGGTGAAATTTAAACAAATTTAAGCTTAGTTGTCAATGAGTATGAAGCATTCTTGTATTTCAAGACAAACCACCAAGGTCGAGGCCATATCTACATCATACATTATGCTAATGATCACATATCCAAGAATTTGCATGCCGATAACTTTGGCCATATTTTACAATGAAAGATGAAGTAGTATGGCTTGATTACATTCTCGAGAAGGAGCCAAACCCGACTATTTTCCTTGCTTAATTTTAGGGTCCTTTGTGCTAAATGTATGGACCTCGATGTAATTCCCCCCCCCCTTAGGTCTAAATTGTAAGTGGTGAAATTTAGACGATTTTAAGCTTACTTGTCAACGAGTATGAACATTCTTGGATTTCAAGCCAAACAACCAAGGTCAAGGCCATATTAACATCATTCTTTATATGATGATGATCCCATGTTAGAGAATTTGCATGGCAACATATTTGGCCATGTTTTGAAAACAATCAAAGAGGAAGTAGTATTAAGAGTTTGGCTTAGATCAGCTAATCTGTCGCGAAAATGTCCACGGCAGTCGCTGCTACTGGCAGCGATTGATTGTAACGTGAGGAAGAGCTAGCGGCCATCTGTGGTGCGAGATGGGGGCGGATGCACATGGTTTACCTAGGTTCGCCCCCCCGGAGGGTAAAGACCTACTCCTGCTAGATTGGATTAATGGAGAGCGAGTTACAAGGGTGGCGAGCTCAGCGTCTAAGCAGCGAGTCGCTTGAGGGGGTATATGATGGAACGTCCGTCCTAAGGATACCCTAGGGAGGTTTATCTAGGAGTCACCTCGTTAGGGTTTACAAGTTACAACCGAGCCAGATATGGACTCGGAGGCTTTTGACCTAATCCGACTGGGCTTCAAGTACGCTTCTGGGCCTTCAGTCTCCAGTCGCCAGGCCTTTCCTTCAGTCGTACTCCAGTCGCCGTCCTTTAGGCCCACTTGCAGGCCCTTTGGCCCAATCGGAATGTCCTGCTGGGCATACCCCCTTCGGCATATCCCTATCAGTAGTCCCCGAGGCCATCGTTGATTCAGGCGCAGGTGTCCCTTTGACGGTTGAAGTAGGCGAGCCCAATTTGGACACCTAGTTGAGTCGGCGATGGACTCTATTAAAACCGAGGAAATTTTCCCCAGACGAATGTCACTGCTGCCAAGTCGCTGCTTCGGCGAATGGAGAGGACTAGCAGGTAGCGAGTGGAATGGAGGAGTTGGAAATCCCAACGGTAACTTCGGCGTGATTACCGCAGGTAACGGCTACCCCGAATTTGGCGGGTAGCGTTCCCCTATAAGGGGAGTGATGAATCAGCTCCGCAGAACCTTCCCCGCATTCTTCATTCTCCCACATTCACTCTTCCTGTCTTCAATCTTCTTGAATTCCTCCGATTCAACCCTTCCGCACCGTGCGATTCCACATCCTTCCTGATGGCGCCTCCCAAAGGCTCATGGGGAAAATCCAAGTGCACCATAGCCCAGCTCAAGTCCTTCGAGGACGCCGGAGTCCTCCGCAAGGGGAACTGGCGGGTTCCGCCTCCTCCGAGACCGAGCCAAAACCGTGAGCCGGCGAATTGATCTATTTCCCCAGTCATCTAGAAAGAGGTTTGGGGTTCCCCACCTTGCTATTCTTCCGGCGCTTCTGCGTGTATTACGCGATCAAGCCGTTGGATCTCGGCCCACACAGAATCGAGCAGCTGGCGATCTTTGTTGCCTTCTGCGAGTGCTACCTTGACTACAGGCCGTATTTTCCGTTGTGGTTGGAGCTCTTCCACGGCTGCATCGGCCGCGAGGCGTCCGACGGTTTGATATTGGCTGCAGGCGGCGTCACGTTCCAATTGAAGCTGAATGCTAACTTCATCAAGCTCCTTCTGCTGAAGAAAGCTGGCAGCGAGTGGAAGAAGTGTTGGTTCTATGTGAAAGAATCCACTCCCTCCGGCAAAGTGGCGCTTCCCGAGTTCATCACCGACATGAGCGAGCCTCGCCGTTTGGCGCCGAAGAAGCTCCCTAAAGACCAGAGGATGGCCGTCACGGAGATGATGGACCAGATCCAGAGGCTGAAGGACCAGGGGTTAACTTCGATCAACCTCTACAACTGCTGGCTCGGGCGGCGCCTGGTTCCGCTAGCGGCTTGGTCGCATTGGATGTACGAGTATAGCAGGAAGCATGACCCTTCCCGAACCAGCAAAGAATCGTGGGAGGCCGAGGACTACAAGGCTGCCCTGAAGAAGATCACTGACACGGAATTCACCACGGTGTCGGTCGGGCTCGCCCCATACACTCCCGTGAAGAACGAAGCCCCCACAATAAGTTTTCTCCTCAGTCGCCATTTCCGCATCTCGATTCGCAGTCGCATCATTTGGTACTTACCCGTGGTGGTTCTCAGCTGTTTCAGGTGTTGGAGGGCTGGCTTCCTCCGCTCGATGAAGAGGTCCCCCAGGAGCTCGAGGAGGCCTCCGAAGGAGACTCCTTCGACAACGACGATGAGGAGGAGGAGGTCCCTCCCCTAGCGCCTGTGGCTTGCAAGACTCGTATGCAGAAACAGCGCGAGTTCGAGGCAAGTCACAACCTCAATGAACACGAAGGAGGCGACGAAGGAGGCGATGAAGTCGCGCAGGAGCACACATTTCGGCATACGGCCACACCGTCGAAGCCCGCGCGCAAGCCCAAGTCACCAGCGAAGAAGCCAATGTCTTCGTCCAAGTCGGCGGTGGTGTTTGAGTCAGATGACGACTATGATGATGAAGACACCCCTGACATCTTGCACAAGGCTCCAGAGGATGCGATCCCGACGAAGGGGTTGGAGGGCGAGGACACCGAGGTGGTGGTAAAGGTTCCCCTGGCGGTGATTGCGCCGATGGTTTCAGGGGTTCCAGGCCAGGAAGCGGTTGGGGCAGCGGCATCTAAGTCGCCGCAGCCGTCGAGAGCGGCCATGTTGTCGGAGCCAGAAATTCCGGCGACCACGGCTTCGTCATCGAGGAAGCCCGCGGTGTCGTGGGCTTTAGATGTCTTTGAGAGGGGGCTCACTCGCAAGCTGGGTCCAGAGTTGGATAAGCCTGCCCACATCAGTACCGGGCTGCACGTTCTCCCGGTCGGTAAGTAAGTGTTGCTTCTTCATTCCGACTCGCCTCTTGTTTCTGTATTGTCGTTGTATTGATCGTGGAAATTTGCGCAGATCTAGGGCCAAGAACATTGGCCGTCCTTCGGTGGCAAAGATTCCGCCGGTCACCACCATGGGAGAGGGCGACCTCCCCAAGAAGAGAAAACCCGCCGGAGATGTGGCGACCGCGGAAGGCGCTAAGAAGCAGAAGGGGGCGCTGACGACGCCACAGCTATGGACGGTGCCGCGGAGTCTGATTTGGTAGCAGTTGCCGAAGAAGTGGTGGCAGCACGGTCGGAGCCAGTCATGGTTGCGCCTGCGATGGAGGCGCCAGCCCCGACAACCAGTGCTCCCGCTAGAGCATCGACGACGTTCCCGCGCTTCATAGCTAGGGGGTTTCCAGGCATGGCGGACACCCAGTCTCCACAGAGTCCGGAGATCGTGGATGCAGACATTGGGTCCCATCGTGGGCGCACTTCCTTCATGATCCCGTCGACTGACGCCGGAGAACTCCACAGGATGCTTGGCGCCGCTATTCAGGTATGTCCAGTCCCCGAGTTCTTAGTCGCTGAATTTCAGCGGCTAGGAACTGAACTTTTTTTTACTCTCCAGTCCCCGAGTTCTTAGTCGCTGAATTTCAGCGGCTAGGAATTGAACTTTTTTCCTACTCTCCAGTCCCTGAGTTCTTAGTCCCTGAAGGGCCGTAGCGACTGCTTTACTGGTCGCACTTTGGGGTCGGCGTTGAGTTTGTGCTCAGCGAGTTCCCTCGGGACACCTGGCATGTCAGATGGCTTCCATGCGAAGATGTCGCGGTTCTCACGGAGGAACCCGATGAGCGCTCTTTCCTATGCGGGGCTCATGTGCGCCCCGATGGTGACCGTCTGGCTGGAGTCGCCCGGGACGAGATCGACGGTGCGGGTGTGCGTGGTCGCCTCGAACGTGGAGTTCACGGCGGTTGGTTTCTTCAGGATGGTGGGGTCGTCCTTTTTGATGTTGCCCGCGTATTTCGCAAGCTCCTCCGCGTGGTCGGTCTCCGCAGCGATGACGGTGTCAGTGATCTCGGCTCCTTTGTCCTCGCATTCCACGGCCATGTCGGGGTCACCGTGGACTGTGATGATGCCGCTTGGCCCTAGGAGCTTCATCATGTTGTAGGCATAGTGTGGGGTCGCCATGAATTTTGCGAATGCCCGGCGGCCCAGGATGTAGTGGTAGGGACTGCAGAAGCTCACCAGCTCGAATATGATCCTCTCCGTGCGGTAGTTTGCCAGAGTGCCGAAGGTGACTAGCAGCGTCACTTTTCCGATCAGGTACGCCTTCCGACCGGGGACGATACCGTGGAAGGTCGTCAGGTTTGGCTCGATGGCTGCATCTGGGAGTTGGAGCCTCTTGAACGTGTCTAGGTACATGATGTTGATGGAGCTCCCACCATCCATTAGTGTCTTGGGCAGCCAGTAGTCGGCCACGTTGGGCCTGACTACCAGAGCGACTCGCCATGGGTATTCGATTCTTGGCGCGTGGTCCTGGCGACTCCAGGTGATGCTCTACTCGGACCAGTTGAGGAAGCGAGGGATGTCGACTTGGGTCACCGCATTGAAGGCGACCGCGCGGGCGAGCACCTTCTTCTCGCGCTTGGTGCCGAGTCCGGTGAAGGTGTGTAGAGAGCCGACGGTGTTGCCGAAGCCGCCGGCGTTCCCATTGTCCCGGGGTGGGTTGTTGTTGGGGTCCTCCCTTGCTCGCCTCGCCTTTTCAATCTCTTTGAGAGAGTGGCAATCCGCGGTGGTGTGGGTGGCGGGTTTTCCCTCCCTACTATGGTAGATGCAGGGCTGACTGAGTAGGGCAGCGGGGTCGAATTTCGGCCTCGCTGTATTATTGGAGTGGTAGTTTCTGCTGTCGCGGTAATTTCCTCCGTCGTGGTAATTTCCTCCATCGCGGTAATTTCCTCCGTCGCGGCGGTAGCTCTTGGGGTCGCGCTGGCCTTATCCAGCGTTGGCTACGAAGTCGACTCGCCCGTCCGTGCGGCGTTTGCCGGTGATGCGGGTATTGCTTTAGTGCATGTCGTGTAGGCGCCCGCTATCGTGGATGCTGGTTCGGCGTCTTCCTCCCGACTCGTCGTCGGAGTCTTGCTTGGGGTCCTCCTCCACGTAGCGCTTGGCGATCTTGAGGAGTTCGGGGATGTTGTCGAGCGTCCGGTAGACCCTCTTGATCTTAGCAACCAGGGGTTCATACCGGCACGCGTTCTTGAAGCAATGTATCACCGTATCTGGGTGGATGCCGGAGGCGTTGATCCATAGTTCTTGCCATCTTTGAATCCAGTGGCGAGTCAACTCGCGTTGTCCCTGGATGCATTGCTCCAGGTCTTCTATGGTGGTGGCACGGGTGTAGGAGCCCTCGAAGTGCCTGATGAAGGCGTCCCGTATTTCTTCCCAGGAGTCGATGATGTTGGCGGGGAGGGTGTTGATCCATTGTCGAGTCGCACCCTCCATCATTAGGGGGAGGTAGTGAACGGCGAGCAGATCGGTGTGGCCTGCGATTCCTATTGCCATGAGGTATGTGTCCAGCTAGACAGTCGGGTCGTACGTCGGATCGTACTTTTTGATCTCCTTGGGAGCCTTGAAGTTGGCGGGGTATTTTTCCCCACAGATCATGGGCCCAAAGCATTGCGGGCTAACTCGACTGAGTGAGCCTCTTGGTTCCGGGTCGGTTGGTGAGGGTGTGCCTCAAGTCATTGGGATGGCGCGCCCGCCACGCCTGGTTATTTATGATGTTCGTTCGGGCATCAATGGGCTGACCGTTGGCGGCGACCGTGTTATTCGCCGGTAGCGCCTCGTTGGTGGACAGCGCGGGTTGGTGGCCCGTGGCTGGTTCGCCAGGGGCTGCGGTGGAGGGCAGGTCAATGCGTTGGCGACGGTGGGGTGACCGCTTGATGCCGCTCTGCTTGCTGAGGAACGGGAATACATCCGCCCCGGCGGGTCGACTCCCGCAGCTTGTTGCTCGATGGCCCTGGCGAGTAGGGCCTTGACATACTGGATCTGCAGCATGCTGTCACCTTGGACGTCGAGGTTGGCGACCGTGGTGTCCGCCGCGACGACATTGTCCATCGGGGTGGAGTAGAGTGGTAGTCCGTTGACGTCGCGGGCTTGAGGCGAGATGATGATCGGCGGTTGGTCCGGCGGGGGCACGCGGCCAATGGGTGGTGGAGGGGCTCCGGTCGCCGGTGCACCGGGTGGTGGTCTCGCGGGGTTGCTTCCGCCTGGCGGCGCGTTCTCGCAGTATTCGCGCTCGGTCGTGCATATGGGGTCGCTTTCATCGTTGAAGTTCAGGACTCGGCCCTGGACGTTGGAGTTCAGGCGGGTCCTGATGCGGCGCTGGTGATAGAGCGATAGCTCCCGTGCTGTTTCCCGCTCCAGGAAGTATTTCTCGCGCTCGGCGAGTTTGTTGCGTTGCGCCTCCGCGAGTCGCAGGCGGGCTTCCTCCAGCTCTGTGGCCGTAGCAGTCGGCGGGATCAGCATGGAGAACGGATCTGGCAGGGCGGCCATGCTGCCCGCCATGTAGATCGCGTTAAAGCGATTGGATCTAGCGCGGAAGTCTTTAGGCGACTCTAAGCCAGAATCGGAATCGAAGATCCCGAGGATGGAAGGGTCCTCGAAATCCTCCGGGTTGGAGACTCGCGTGATGGAGTCCTCTCGTGATGCGGCTGTGATAGATCCGTCGACTAAGGCAGGGGTCGCGGAGTCGGTGTCGTTTTTTAGGGCCTCGTCATTGGTGGCGCCGTTGGTCTCGGCCGCGTCGCTGGCAGCCGAGTCATACTCAGTGACGAGGCTCCTGATGGAGCAGACCTGCTCCTCCAAGAGCAGATCGCGGTGCGACGGCGATCCGCCGACGATCACCATTGTAGCTGGGTCGACCGCGCCGGTGAAGCCTATGAAGAGGTTGATGGAGCCGACCGGCATCACCATGCCCTGAGTGACCGGGCGTGACACCAGGATGTAGCTGCTGGGCAGGATCTGTAAGTTCCCACTGATGGCGATCATGTGCCCCGTGGCGAGCGGCCGGTCGATTGGCGAATAGGGTCTCGCCATAGAACTCAGGCCAGTCCTGCTATGCCCCACGGTGGGCGCCACTTTCGTGGAAATGGCCACGGCAATCGCTGCTACTGGCAGTGATTGATTGTAACGTGAGGAAGAGCTGACGGCCATCTGCGGTGCGAGATGGGGGCGGATGCACATGGTTTACCCAGGTTCGCCCCCCGGAGGGTAAAGACCTACTCCTGCTAGATTGGATTAATGGAGAGCGAGTTACAAGGGTGGTGAGCTCGGCGTCTAAGCAGCGAGTCGCTTGAGGGGGTATATGATGGAACGTTCGTCCTAAGGATACCCTAGGGAGGTTTATATAGGAGTCACGTCGCTAGGGTTTACAAGTTACAACCGAGCCAGATATGGACTCGGAGGCTTTTGACCTAATCCGACTGGGCTTCAAGTATGCTTCTGGGCCTTCAGTCTTCACTCGCCAGGCCTTTCCTTCAGTCGTACTCCAGTCGCCGTCCCTCAGGCCCACTCGCAGGCCCTTCGGCCCAATCGGAACTTCCTGTTGGGCATACCCCCTTCGGCATATCCCCATCATAATCTATCGAGAATGAGCCGAACGCATGGATATTTTAAAAATACATAAACTTGGCAACTATAAGAAATAATTGTCCACTTTGTACAAAAATTTGGTGGGGCATTCTTTCTTCTTTTTTCTACCAATAAAAGTACTTGAAAAACTCACACTTCTGGAATAGCCTACTATATCATGTACTCCCTCCGTCTAGAAATAACTTACTTAGGTTTGTGTATCTAGACATGTTTTAGTGTGTAGATATGTTCGAATCTAGACAAATACAAGTCAAATATTTCTGGATGGAGGGAGTACTATGTATGATCTTTCTTGGGTTTCAAGCCAAATGACCAAGGTAATGGACATATTCTGTCTTCATCAAGAAAATCACGGTGTCCCATATTTTGGTATAGGTCGGTGTATGTTAGCAAGGTAAAGAAGTAAATCTATTTTTGGAAGGAAGTGCGATTAATATGGCTTAGAGTTCATAGCATGTGCCATTTATTTACTATAGTATATAAAGTAGTTAGATAAATTACTTGTTATATTTTTTAATCTTAATTTTCTAGCTAATTTTACCCACTCATATGACTTTCCATAGATTTGTCGAATTAGGTCTAAATTAATATTCTACACGTCTATGAGATCTAGTTCAATAGTATAACCGAGTGTTAGGTATAACAAAGTGAAACATCATCTATTGTCGGCCTTATACCAGCATGTACAATAACTAACAATTAAACTATAGAACAACTAGCATTACATGCAACAACCTCATTAAAAAGCAATAAGATTAAACAGGGATAAAACGAAAAACATTTCTATGCCCGCTTGAAAAATCCTAAAACTTGGGCATTGTAAGAAAGCATGGTACACTTTGTCTGAAAATTAGGGCGGTGGCATTCTTTATTTCTTTTTTAGAACCAGGGTACTATAGGTCCGGAAGGAGCGAGACACTCCAATTAACGCACTTGGGTTTGTAGTCGTTGCAAGGTGGTCTAAGGACCTTTTTGTAATTATTATTATTACTTTTGAAACTTTTTGTATTGGTGTAGATGATTATTAATCCAGTACTAGATCGCTTGAATTTCTAGGGAAAACGGTTGCTGGAAGTAGATTGGTGTGTCGTACCAAGGCACGCGTGCGCAGCGCCACGCTGTGGACAAGGAAGAGACAAGACGGACTGTGCACCCGCAGGTGCAGAGAAGAGATCGATGGAGGATGGATGGTGAGAAGCAGAGAAGGAGAGAGAAAACACAACTTGTTTTGTGTGCATATTAATTGTAGTAGGTCCATACATTTACTAGTAGTGGAGTGTACCATGTACCTCGTGTCAGCATCCCATCATAGCTTAGCTTTGACATCGCACCACCTTCGACTCCTTCTCTCGCTGCTCTCACGCTACCTCCCTTTTTTCGAAAGGAGCTGCCTTCCTTTTGGAGTAGTAGTACGGAAGTGGAGTACTCTGCTTTATAGAAAAAAATATTTCCATCGCTTAGAAAATTGGAGTTGTTAGTTTTCCTAGTATTTGGAAACTCCCATTGGCAAAGTTGTTTACCTATGCCAAGATGCACACATCTACTTTCTTGTAGTACTACCAAATTATCATAAACTATGATGTGGATATGTCCATGACCTTACTTGGTCGCTTGCCCTGAAACCTGTTCATACTTATACATGTAGGCCATTTTTGTGAAGCGGGTTTTCTCAAAAGTTGTGAAAAGTGATGTTTATTATTTTTCATGGCAGGTAATACAAGAAAAGGACGCCATGCATGAGTCCCTTGTTTTTGCCTATTTATCTTTCTTTTTTCAAAGCAGGTTCAACTTTGTCGGCATGAAAATTCGAGAAAGAAGTTGCATCTTTCAAAACTCTTGGTCGTGTTCTCGATATATTGGCTATCTGGTGGGCAACTTAAATTTTTTTTTTGTAAAATTTTAAGAGCAATTGGCAGCTCCCATGTGGTTCAAATTAATTTGACATAATTTTGATAGACTCCCTCTGATCCATATTAATGTTCATAGATTCGTCTAGATTCAAATGTATCTAGTCATGTTTTTGTGTTAGATACATATACCTGAATCTACGAACATTAATTTGAATCAGAGACATCAGTGTAATTTAAGTGGGTTAATTTATCTATCAACCTTGAAAACTCAAAGAACCTAGGAATCGCAAGTCAAACATGCATGGTTTGCTATGTCCGAAAACATGGTGCACTTCTCGCATTCCGAGCCACATTCTTCTCACTTTGTTTACTGCTAGTACAAAACATCCCCGTAATCACTTGGAAAGGTGAATTTTTTTTCCTAATTTTTCGAAAATCCCACGGGAAACATTGTTTACTAGGCCAAGACGCACCCATATCTACCCTATGTGAGAACCGTATCTAAAATTTGACGGTATGCAAAATCCTAATCAGTAATGGCATTTTTCAAAACTATTGTTGGCCCTTGATATATTGGCTGCCTGGGTACATTCAAAAGATGTTTAGAAAAATTCAAGACTAATAGTCTATCATGCTCACATGTATTCAAGTTTGAACTGATTTCATTTTATCGACATAGAGTCATGCATTTAAGTGTGTGGAGATTTAGCTTGGAAGTTTGAACTTTCATGGGTTTCAAGCCAAATGACCAAGGTCATGGGCATACTCTGTCATCATCAAGATAATGATGGTGTGCCCATATTTTGGTATAGGTCGGTGCATGTTAGCATGGTAAAGAAGTAAAAATTATTTTCAGAAGGAAGAACGATTATATGGCTTAGAGCTCATCGCATGTGCCATTTATCTTATCTGACCTCTTACCACTATATAGTGTACAAATAACTTTGAATATTGACCGTTGGATCAAGACTCGCGAATCCCAACATTTCTAGCCGTTGGATCTACTTTTCCATTCTGGCATTTAGAAGATTCTATTGATAGTCTTCATCACAATGCATGCTATGCACAAAACTCAAAACACTTGTCCATCATTCTAGAATCTTCTCCCTCATTTCTCTAGACCATGTTACCAAAATTTTCAAGTTTTAGATAGCTAATAATCATTCACTTCTATAAGATATCCAAAGTACAAGAATCTTAATGAATAATACTAGCAAAAGTATACACCAATCGTAATGAAGTCTCATGTTTTTATTTTATGCTTTATTTTGTTTGAATGTTTTCCATATGCGGTCCAATTTTCTGGTATGCAAATACTAATCAGTAGTGGAATTTTTCAAAACTATTGTTGGCCCATGATATATTGGCTGCCTGGGTACCTCAAAAGAATTTTGGAAATATTAAGTAGTAATATTAAGGAAATATTTTGGAAACTGTTGTTGGACATACTCTGTCTTCATCAAGATAAAGACGGTATGCCCATATTTTGGTATAGGTTGATGCATTTTAGCATGGTAAAGAAGTAAAAGTATTTTTGGAAGGAAGTGCGATTAATATGGCTTAGAGTTCATAACATGTGTTATTTATTTACTATAGTACATAAAGTGGTTGGATAAATTATATGTTATATTTTTCAAGCTTAATTTTCTAGCTAATTTCACCCACTCAGATGACTTTCCGTCGATTTGTCGAATTATGTCTAAATTCATATTCTACAAGTCCGTGAGAGCTAGTTCAATAGTATACCCGAGTGTTAGGTATAACAAAGTGACATGTCATCTATTGCCGGTCTTATACCAGCATGTACAATACCTAACAATTGAACTATAGAACAACTAGAATTACGTGCAATAACCTCATCAAAAAGCAAGAAGATTATACTGGAGTAAAATTAAAAACATTTCTATGCCCGCTTGAAAAACCTAAAACTTGGGAATTGTAAGAAAGCTTGGTACACTTTGTCTGAAAATTGGGGTGGTGGCATTCTTTATTTATTTTTGGGAACCGGGTTACCGTAGATTCGGAAGGAGCGAGACACTCCAATTAGCGCACTAGGGTTTGTAGTTGTCGCAGGATGGTCTGAGGACCTTCTTGTAATTATTGTTATTACCTTTGAAACATTTTGTATTGATGTAGATGATTATTAATCCAGTACTAGATCGCTTGAATTTCAGGGGGTAGGTTGCTGGAAGTAGATCGGTGTGCCGTACCAAGGCACACATGCGTAGAATCCCACTGTGGACGAGGAAGAGACAAGCAAGATTGTGCACCTGCAGCTGCAAAGAAGAGATTGATGGAGGATGGATGGTGAGAGGCAGCTAAGGAGAGAGAAAACACAACTTGTTTTGCATGCATATTACTAGTAGTAGGTCCATACATTTACTACTAGTGGTGTACCTCATGTCAACAGCCCATCATAGCTTTTCTCTGAGTTTGCACTGCCTTCGACTTCTCCTTTCGCTGCTCTCGTGTTGCCTCCCTTTTTTTAAAGGAGCTACCTCCCTTTTGGAGTAGTAGTGCCAAAGTGGAGTACTTTGCTTTACAAAAAAAAAATATTTCCATCGCTTAGAAAATTGGAGTTGTTACTTTTCCTAGTATTTGGAAAATCCCACCGGCAAAGCTGTTTACCAATGCCAAGATGCACATATCTACTTTCTTGTAGTAATACCAAATTTCCATAAACTATGATGTGGATATGTCCATGACCTTGCTTGGTCGCTCGGCATGAAACCTATTCATACTTATAAATGGTAGGCCATTTTTATGAAGCGGGTTTTTTCAAAAGTTGTGAAAACTCATGTTTAATATTTTCCATTGAGGGAATACAAGCAAAATGATGCCATGCATGAGTCCTCCTATTTATTTTTGCCTATTTCTCTCTCTTTTTTCAAAGCAGGGTCAACTTTGTCGGCATGCAAATTTTAGAAAGAAGTGAGTCTTTCAAAACTCTCGGTCGTGTTCTCGATATATTGGCTGTTGCTGGGCAACTTCAAAATATTTTTGTAAAATTTTAAGAGCAATTGGCATCTCACATGTGGTTCAAATTAATTTAACCTAATTTAGATAGACTCCCTCCGATCCATATTAATGTTCATACATTCGTCTAGATTCAAATGTATCTAGTCATGTTCCTGTGCTAGATACATATACCCAAATCTAGACAAATTTGAGAACATTAATTTGAATCAGAGACAATAGTGTAATTTATGTGGGTTAATTTATGTACGAACCTTGAAAACTCAAAGAACCTAGGTCTGCTATGTCCGAAAACATGCATGGTCTGCTATGTCCGAAAACATGGCACTCTTGGCGCAT
Organism: Avena sativa; assembly: GCA_916181665.1. Taxonomy (NCBI): domain Eukaryota; kingdom Viridiplantae; phylum Streptophyta; class Magnoliopsida; order Poales; family Poaceae; genus Avena; species Avena sativa. The sequence goes on from OV702287.1 coordinate 193,130,405, forward strand.
TTAGAGCCACATTCTTGTGAGATTCTTTACTGCTAGTACAAAACATCCCCATAATCACTTGGAAAAGTGAAAAATGTTTTTTCCTAATTGTTCAAAACTCCCAAAGGAAACATTATTTACTAGGCCAAGATGCACCCATATCTACCCTATGTGAGAACCGTATCTAAAATTTGTCGGTATGCAAAATCCTAATCAGTAATGGCATTTTTCAAAACTATTGTTGGCCCTTGATATATTGGCTGCTTGGGTACATTCAAAAGATGTTTGGAAAAATTCAAGACTAATAGTCTATCATGCTCACATGTATTCAAGTTTGACCTAATTTCATTTTATCGACATAGAGTCATGCATTTAAGTGTGTGGGGATTTAGCTTGGAAGTTTGAACTTTCATGGGTTTCAAGCCAAATGACCAAGGTCATGGGCATACTCTGTCATCATCAAGATAATGATGGTGTGCCCATATTTTGGTATAGGTTGGTGCATGTTAGCATGGTAAAGAAGTAAAATTATTTTTAGAAGGAAGAACGATTAATATGGCTTAGAGTTTATAGCATGTGCCATTTATCTTATCTTACCTCTTACCACTATATAGTGTACGAATAACTTTGAATATTGACCGTTGGATCAAGACTCATGAATTCCAACATTTCTAGCCGGTGGATCTTATTTTCAATTCTAGCATCTAGAAGATTCTATTGATAGTCTTCATCACAATGAATGCTATGCACAAAACTCAAAACACTTCTCCATCATTCTAGAATCTTATCCCTTGTTTCTCTAGACCATGTTACCAAAAATTTTAAGTTTTAGATAATCGTTCACCCTACATGATATACAAAGTACAAGAACCAAGTATTTTTTTCTTTTTTCAAAATGGAGCATGGCTCTGGCATCTGCATCAAAGTGATGCACATAGCCTGATATTATTGCAAAAAAGTCTTCGAAGGTATCAAAGTGCCAAAATTATTACATCAAATGAAAGGAAAAAAAGCTAGGTTGAGACAACTATCAACCAGCTATAAATGAAAAGCAACACGCATATGAGGCTATCCATCTTGAAGTCTAAGACTATGGCGCCATCCAGTAGCTCGATAAAAATAGTCCTGCGTAACTGTAAGGAGTCTGGTGCAGCCAGACACCGTTGGATCCCGCTGATCCTCTGGGAGCAAAAGGGACCATAGGTCTAGCCAGTGCGCAGCTAACCGGATAACCTGCAAAAAATTAGTTCTGTTTTGTTAAAGATAATACTATTATGACTTGTCCAAATGGACCAACATAAAGCTGAAACTCCGACACGAATTGTAGCTTTAGTTTTACTATCCACCCCATTCAACCAATTACTAAATATATTAGTGATGCTAGTTGGTGGTGTTATGTTGAAAGCAAAGAAAATCATTCGCCATAGAATTTTAGCAAAGGGGCATGAGATAAAAAGGTGTTCTATGGTTTCCAACAAATCACAAAAAGAACACTTCTGAAATCCATGCCAATTCCTCTTCGCAAGATTATCCTTAGTTAAAGAACCTTTTCAATTAGGAACCACATAAAGATCTTAATTTTTTATGGCATTTTAAGTTTCCAAAGATATTTTTCAGAAATCTAGTATGAACATTCATTAGATCAAGATACATAGATTTAACAGAGAAAATTCCTAAATCGTTCAGTTTCCAAACAAAAACATCCGAATCAGCAAACAAATTAACCTCCATAACTTCTCACACAAATGCAACCAATCAGTCCACTTATTACCAGTCAAAACCCTTCTAAACGCAATATTCAGTGGTGATTGACTCAAAAGATCTTCTACAAGAACATTTTTTCGTTGAACAATGTTATATAAAGATGGATATTGATTTGCTAACGAGCTATCCCCTAGCCAAACATCTTCCCAAAACCGTACAGTCCGTCCATCCCCAATTTAAAAAAAACCTCATGTAAAGAAAACATGCTTCACTTTCATAAGACCTTTCCAAAACTATGAATCCGTAGGCTTGGCTTCAACATGTGATAAAGTTGTGTTCTTTAGATATTTATTTTGAATCAACTCTTGCCACATCCCTTTTTCACTAAGTATTTTGTAAATCCATTTACTTAACAAACACTTATGTTTCAAGTCTAGTACTTCAATTCCTAAACCCCCTTGATCCTTAGGATGGCATATTATATTCCATCGAGTCAGCCTATATTTCTTCTTCTCATCACATTGCCAAAAGAACCACAATCTATAAAAATCTAAACTCTTTCGTACCCGCACCGGTATATCTAAAAAAGACAACATGAACATTCGCAAACTTGTCAAAACCGAATTTATAAGAACCAATCGATCTCCATATGAAAGTAACTTTCCTTGCCAACAGCTCAGTTTAGACATAAACCTACTTTCAATTGGATTCCATTCAGAATTTCTTAGCTTTCTATGGTGAATAGGAATTCGTAATTACTTAAAAGGCAAACACCCCGCCTCATAACCAAACATTTCCTTATATTGTTGTTCCAAATATTTTGCCTTTCCAAAATAGAAGATTTCACTCTTATAGAAGTTAATTTTGAGCCTAGAAAGTTCTTTAAACGTACATAAAATGAGTTTCATGTTTATTTCCTTATCAAGGACATTTTCCATAAATAAAATCGTATCATCCACGTATTGAAGAATTGAGACCCCCCTCCACCAAATGAGGTATGAGTCCCCCCACCTGGTCGTCTTCTTTTGCTCTAGAGATAATGATAGCGAGCATATCTGCAATAATATTGAAAAGCATAGGATATAATGGGTCCCCTTGAAGAAGGCCTTTTTTAGTTTGAAAAGAATGGCCACTGTCATTGTTAACTCTCACGGCAACACTACCGCCTTGAACAATTTTTTAATCCACTCACACCAAACTGGATCAAAACCTTTCATCCTAAGCGCCTGCTGCAGAAATGGCCAATTTACTTTGTCATATGCTTTTTTAAAATCAATTTTGAGTAACACCCCATCAAGTTTTTTCCTATGAAACTCGTGGATTATTTCATGCAATACCACCACCCCTTCAAGAATGTATCTCCCAGGAATAAACGCTAATTTTGTTGGACGGATTATTTTTTGGGCCAAGTTTGTGATACGATTAGTAGCCACTTTTGTTAAAAATTTGAAGCTCACATTAAGCAAACAAATTGGTCGATATTGCTGAATTTGGACTACATTTTCTTTTTTCGGTAGCAAGGTTATTACCCCGAAATTTAACTTATATAAAGGGAGCTGACCATCATAAAGTGATCTAAACATAGACAGTAAGTCATCTTTAATGATGGTCCAAAAATGTTGATAGAATTCCGCTGAAAAACCATCAGGTCCCGGCGCCTTATTATGTTCCATTTGAAAAATAGCTTCATAAACTTCTTCCTTAGAGAATTCCACAATTAAAAGAGCATTCTCTTCTGCGGACAATTGAGGGATATCATCAACCCACTCTTCCAACATAGAGACTGATGAAAGTTTAGACTCCCCAAAAAGTTTTTTGTAATATTCCATAATATAAATCTGAAGATTATATTCACCTACAATAGTACCTTCCTCTTGTTCTAATTGAATTTTTTTCTTTTTCCTATGTTTTCCATTTCCTATTAAGTGGAAGTACTTAGTGTCGTCTCCCCCTTCCTGAATGTGTTCTACTTTTGCTCTTTGTGCCCATTTAATTTCCTCCTCTCTCCTTAGCTTACAAACATTTTCGTTAGCATCATGAAGTTGTTGTTTCTTAGCTGGTGTTAGGGGTGTCGTGGGAATGGCCACGGCAGTCACTACCAGGGGTAGCGATTGATAGTATTGGGGGCAAGATCTGGCGGCCATCTATGGTGCGAGATGGGGGTGGATGCACATGAGTTACCCAGGTTCGCCCCCCGGAGGGTTAAGACCTACTCCTGCTAGATGGTATTGGCGGAGAGCGAGTTACAGGGGTGGCGATCTCGGCGTCTAAGGAGCGAGTCACTAGAGGGGGTGTATGATGGAATGTGTGTACTCAAGGAACCCTAGGGGGGTTTATATAGGGGGTACCTCGCTAGGAATTACAGTATACAACCGAACAAGTTATGGATTCAGAGGCTTTGGACCTAATCGGACTAGGCTTCAACTACGCTTCTGGGCCTCCAGTCTCTAGTCGCCAGGCCTTCCTCTCAGTCCTGTTCCAGTCGCCGTCCTGCAGGCCCACTCGCGAGGCCTTTGGCCCAATTGGAACGTCCTGCTGGGCATACCCCGTTTGGCATATCCCCATCAGTAGTCCCCGAGGCCATCATTGATTTAGGGCAGGTGTTCATTTGGCAGTCGGAGTAGGCGAGTCCAATTTGGATGCCTAGTCGAATCGGTGATGGACTCTGTCGAGAATGGAGGAAATTTTACACACGACTTCCAGTCATGGCTTTGGTGAACGTATTCTTGCTCGAATCGCTGCCCCTGTCGATTGGATAGGGCGTACCTGTAGGAGAGTTGAGTGGAAAAAGTTGGACCGTCAGCTTGGTCAAACTAGCCGTTGGGTAATCCAATGGCAACTTCAGCATAATTACCGTGGGTAACGGCTACCCCGAGATTGGCGGGTAGCACTTCTTTATAAGGAGAGTGACGGAAAATTCCTGTAGATCCTCTCCCACATTCCTCACTTTCTCGCATCTCGTTCTCTCTGTCCCTTCACGATCCAGATTTCCCGGACCGAGCAACCTTATCTCTCCCTCGATGGCGGCTCCGAAAGATCTATGGGGGAAATCCAAGTGCACCACAGTGCATCTCAAATCGTTTGAGGACGTGGGGGTCCTCTGAAGGGGAATTGGCAAATTCCCATGCCCTTCGAGATCGAGCCGAAACCCGTGCCGGTGAATTCATCTGCTTCCCGAGCCATTTGGAGAGGGGTTTGGAGTTCTCGACCTCGGTCTTCTTCCGGCAGTTGTGTGCATACTATGTGATCAAGCTGTCGCACCTTGGCTCGCACAGCATCGAGCAGCTAGCGATCTTCGTCGCCTTCTGCGAATGCTACCTTGGCTGTAGGCCATACTTACCGATGTGGCTGGAGCTGTTCCACGGCCGTATTGGCTGCAACTGATCCGGCGGTCCCGTCTTGGCGGCAGGAGGTGTCACATTCCAGCTGAAGCTAAAGGCAAATTTCTTCAAGCTCCTGCTGCCGAAGAAGGCCGCGATCGAGTGGAAGAAGAGTTGGTTCTACGTGAGGGAAACCACCCCCTCCGGCAAAGTGGCGCTTCCTGAGTATGTCGTAGAAAGGAGTGAACCTCGCCGGCCGATAGCAGACAAGCTCCCTGACGATCAGAGGATGGCCATCATGGAGATGATGCACCAAATCCAGGCGTTGAAGGACAAGGGATTTTTGACGATCAATATGTACAACTACTGGCTTAGGCGTCGCTTTGTCCAATTGGTAACCCGCCCCCACTGGATGTATGAATACACCGGGAAGAATGACCCTTCCCGGACCAGCAAAGAGTCGTGGGACACCGCGGACTACAAGGCCGCCTTGAAGAAGATCACGGACGCAGAGTTTACCACCACGTCGGCCGGGCTCGCCCCGTATGTGCCTGAGAAGAACGAGGCTCCTACGTAAGCCGCTCTCATTACCTTCGTCTTTGATCATGACTTTCACGGGGCAATTTGCAACCGCGGCTTGTAATGTTCACTCCTGGCCCCTAATCGGACCACTCTTTCTTGCCCATTCTTAGTTGTTTCAGGTCCTCGATGGCTGGCTTCCCCCACTCAACGAAGAGGTTCCCAAAGAACTCGAGGATGGGACCGAAGGGGAATCCTCCAAGAGTGAAGGAGTAGAGAGGGAGGTTCCTCCCTCAGCACCCACGGCCCGCAAGACTCGCATGCAGAAGCAACGCGAGATCGAGGCGAGTCGTAGTCTTGAAGAACACGATGAAGATCATGAAATCTTGCAGGAGCATAGTTCACGGCGAATGGCCACGCCGGCGAAGCCCGCGCGCAAGCTAAAATCGCACGCGTAGAAGCCAGCTCTGAAGCCAGCATCGCCGCCCAGGTCAGTGGTGGCGTTTGGGTTGGACGACGAGTCCGATGATGACGTGAACAAGACCTCACCCGAGACCCCGGAGGACATGACTCCGATGATGGGACCAGAAGTTGTAGACACGTTGGTGGAGATGGAGGTTCCTCTTGCAGCGATCGCGCCAAAAGTCCCGACTGCATCGGAGCTGGGTGCCGCTGAAACCGCTGCATCAAGGTCGCCACAGCTGGTAGGGACGACCGCGTCGTCCGGGCCAGAGATTCCTGCGACCGCAGCTTCATCATTGAAAAAACCCGTGGTGTCATGGGCTGCAAGTGTCTTTGAAAAGGGGATCTCGTGCAAGCTGGGCCCGAAGTTGGACAAGCCTGCCTACATCAGCACGGGGCTACGTGTTTTTCCAGTCGCTAAGTGAGTCTGGTGTTCTCTTTTCCATTCTTGGATGTTTTCTTGTATGATTTTTTGCCGATCCGGTGCCAAGAAGATAGGTCGCCTTATGGTGGCTAAGATTCCGCCAGTCATCGCCGTAGAGGAGGCTGATCCCTCCAGGAAGAGGAAGCCTGTTACGGGGGTCGCGCCTGGTGAGGGCACGAAGAAGAAGAAGAAAGGAGATGTCATAGATGCTACGACGGAGGATAACACGAGGGGGGGGTGACCCTTCTGCCCGTGCCGAGGAAGTGACGGTCATCCAATCGGAGCCAGCAAGGGGCTCCATCGACGGAACCGCTGGCCCCAACGACTAGCACTCCGACGAGGGTGGCTGCGTCGTTTCCACGCTTCATGGCGAAGGGGTTCCCGTTTGTGGCGGAGAACCAGGCTCTGTAGTTTCCAGAGATTGTTGATGAAGACGTTAGGCCTCGTCGCGGGCGCACGTCCGTTGTAGTTCCTTCAACAGACGCCAATGAAACTCATGGCATGCTTGGTGCCGCCATTCAGGTATGTCCAGTCCCTGAGTGCCTCATCACTGAATTTCAGTGGTCGGGCACTAAATTTCTTTTAGTCGCCAGTCCCCGAGTGTCTAGTCATTGAATTTTAGTGTCTAGGCACTTAAAGTTGTAGTCGTCCAGTCGCTGAATGTTTGTTCTGTTCACACGGCCTGTGGAGGGAATCGGCTGATCGGCAAGCCGCGAAGGAATGCCTGGAGCATGACCTAAGCGTCGCCCAGCAGGCCAACCAACGACTCCAGGAAACTGCTGGTGAGTTGTTGTTATGCTTGGCGAGCTCGAGCTGTTGGTGTTTACACGAGACTGACTTGTGTTACACCTTCTTTGTAGATGGTCTTCCGGCTGCTATTGCCAATTCCCGGGAGGGGTATGTCCCGACTGTTCAACTGGATGTAGCGAAGGGGCGGATCAACTCGCTAGTGAAGGAACTGGAGGAGGTGAAGGCATCGATGATCTCTTCTGAAGAGAGGGCCAAGGCCGTAGTCGCCGCAGCGGAGGAGGAACAGAAAGCCGCCGACTCGGTTATCCTTGGCTTGCAGGGTAACCTAGGTGCCCTTGAAAATCATGTGATGGAGAACTGTCGTAAGCTCCTTGGTAACTATCCCTTCTTCTCTTTCTTGTATGCGGCGAGTCCCCAAGCAGGGTGGTCCGTAATGACGTTGAGTTCCCGACGTGCAGCTCTGATAGGTCAAAGCGACCTGGTGGTGCAGACCTACAATGCCTCGCAATGTGTGACTGCGGTGGTGAATGCGGACACCGCCTCGGCGCTGTGCGTCCAGGCTGTTCTTTAAGGGGTGTCTTCACCGAGGTTATTCCTGGGGGCTGACTGAAGTGTGGCACTATCTGGAGGAGGTGCCCGCCGTCGTGGAGTGGATCGCACGTTTGGCCTTCCGGCGTGGGGCCACCACGGCGTTGAACCTGGGGCTCACGCATTTCCTCGACGACTTTGACCTCGACGACGTCACCAGTGGCTACCCTTCGGTGACTGGCTCGGTGGAGATGTCGGAGGTTCTGAGGCTAACCGCCAAGGCTTCTCCATTTGCGGATCGGGTGCTGGCGATGGGGGACTTGTTCTCGTACTAGGAGACGGTGGTAGCACTGGGCGACCCTGAGCCGGAGCATCGCGACCTGAATTCGGAACAGCCCTTCCAGTCAGTGTTGTCGAAGTCGCTGACAACGTACTCGACGAATCCGTGGGAGCCATTCATCTGGGTCAAGGGCGATGGTATCGCTTCTTCATCAGAGCCTGCAAAATAGATCGCTGCCCTAGGGGGCTTATGTAAATTACGCCGAGTGGCCACTTTTGTAATATGAACAATACATATGTATGGAAGTAAGAGGAGTCAATCGACTCGCAATGCATGGTCAAGTATGTGATATGTTGATTTTTATTTGAGCGAGTCCCCGAGCGCGTCCGCCCTTTAATGGGGTATAACTCATTTATGTGCATGTGTGTTTTCTTTGAGTTTTTGTTTTGGTTGGGGATGATTTGTCATGGCGCGTAGGGCCAGTCGCCTTGCGACTCCGAGGGAGCTCTGTACTTAGTTGTTTTCCCGGGAGCAAGCAGGGTCGGTTTAGGCGAGTCCCCGAGTGTGGTACTTAGCCGTTCTAGGCGCGTGCCCATCGTAGGATCTGATACGTTGTTTGTAACGCGTCTCTACCCCTGGCTTGGAAAGCCAGTCGCGTGGCGAATCCAAGGCAGCTCTCTTACTTGGTGTGTTCCCGAGCCGCGTGAGGTTTTCTTGTTGCGAGGTCCCGTGCGTGGTACTTAACCGTTCGAGTCGCTTTGCACGAGGATGAGGTTGACAGGTCACTGTGAGAAGCGTTTATCGGTCGTCTTGGCCCGGTAGGCCAGTCGAGCAAGGCAACTCCGATGGTGGCTCTGGGGTGGCGTGTTCGTGGATGACACAAGGCCCAAATATCTTCGGTACCCTTGGGTTGCACTACTTAGCCGTGCCGGTCGCTTGACCAAGGGTTGACTTTCGTAGGTAGCATATTACTGAATGTACGAGTGCGAGTGGCACAAGGAGATGGCGAATAGACACAATTTGTGCGATCCGAATGTATTTCATTATATAGAAGCTGAGTACAAGTTTGAGTTCTATGTATAGAACTTCCGGAGGAGGTTTACATTCCATGCCCTCCCGACCTCGAGCTGGTCTTTGCCTCGTATGTCGATGAGGTAGTAGGCATCGTTGCCGAGGACACACCCTATGGCGAATGGCCCCTCCCATGGGGGAGAAAGCTTGTGCATGACCTTCTTGTCCTGGACCAGACGTAGGATCAGGCTCCTTCCTAGAAGGTGCGGGTCCGGACTCGGCGGCTATGGTAGCGGCAGAGTCCCTGCTGGTAGATGGCGGTGCGGAGCGAGCTAGGTTGCATGCCTCGTCGAGCTGGTCGATTCCGTCTTGGCCGGCGATCTCGTTTGCCACCTCAACATAGTTGGTAACCCGAGGTGAGCCGTGCTCCATGTCGGTTGGCATTATGGCCTCAACGCCGTACACCATGAAGAAGGGCATGAACCCCGTGGAGCGGTTGACGGAGGTGCGGATTCCCCATATTACGAAGGGGAGCTCTTTGACCCAACATACTGGGGTTCGCTCGAGGGGCACCTGAAGTCGCGGTTTGAGCCAATGGAGGACACTTTGATTGGCGTGTTCCGCTTGGCTATTCGACTCGGGGTGGGCGACTGAGGCGAGGTCGAGTCGTATGCTGTGCTCCTCGCAGAATTCTGCCATGGCGCCCTTGGCAAAGTTGGTGCTGTTGTCCGTTATGATGCTATGCGGGTAGCCGTACCGGTAGATGAGTTGGCGGAGGAACTTGGTGGCGGTCTTGCCATCGCACTTCTTGATCGGTTTGGCTTCGACCCACTTGTGAACTTGTCGACCACGACCAGGAGGTGGGTGAAGCCGGATGGGGCCTTCTTGAATGGGCCGACCAGGTCCATGCCCCATATGGCGAATGGCCAAGTGATAGGGATGGTCTTGAGTGCCGAACCAGGGAGATGCGTCTGGTTGGCGTACTTTTGGCACCCGAGGTATCGTTGGACGATGTCGATGGCGTTGGCATGCACGGTGAGCCAGTAGAAGCCGTGTCGCATGGATTTGGCGACCAGTGACCTGGCGCCGGCGTGATGGCCGCAGTCGCTGGCATGGATGTCTTGGAGGATATTGCGTCCTTCTTCTAGTTGTACGCAGCGCTGGAACACGCCGGTCATGCTGCATTTGTGGAGCTCGCCGTTTATGATGACGAAGGATTTGCAATAGCGCATGATCATTCGTGCTTCCATCTCGTTGCTTGGCAGGACCTTGTGCTTGAGGAAGGCGACATACGGTGCGGTCCAGTTGCTGGGCTCAATGACCATGGAGACTAGGGTGGGCTCGGGCTGCAGTGGTATCCTGATGTCGATCTCCTTGGGTGAGGAGACCGAGGGTTTGTGGATGATGTCGAGGAAGACTCCTGTAGGCGGCATTTGTCGAATCAACCCAATGCGGGAGAGGGCATCTGCCTCCTCGTTTTTGCGCCTATCGATCCACTCGACTGAGTAGCCGGTGAAGTGTCCTCCCAGCTGGTCTACCGCTTAGCGGTATGCTATCATTGTCAGGGAGATGGCGTCAAAGGTCCCCGTGACTTGTCTGGCAACTAGGGAAGAGTCGCCGTAACACCATAGGCGATTGAAGTTCATCTCCTTAGCGGCCCGCATGCCGTGAAGGAGGGCCTCATACTCGTCCTCGTACCCCGGCCCTAGCGCCATCGGAGTTCTTGGAACCGTCGAAGTGGAGCGACTAGTAATGGAGGTAGGGGAGCTTCTCCGGCTGTTGTGCTTCTTCCCAGTCGGCGAGGAAATCAGCCAGGGCCTGCGATTTGATCGCTTTGCGTGGCTCGTACTTGATGTTGTGGATGCCGATCTCGACGGCCCACTTAGCAACTCGCCCAGTCGCCTCGTGGTTGCGGATGATGTCCTGCAGCAGCACGGAGGAGACGACCGTGATGGGGTTCTCCTGGAAGTAATGCAGGAGTCGCTGCTGGGCCCTGAAGACCGCATACACCAATTTTTGGTACTGCAGGTAGCGCTATCTTGAGTCTATTAGGACCTCGCTAATGTAGTAGACGGGGCACTGTACGGGGCTCTCCTTGCCCTCTTCTGGCTGTTCGACGACCATTACGGTGCTGACGACTGAAATGGAGGCCGTGACGTAGACGAGCATTGGCTCTTTGTTGATTGGGGCGGCGAGTAGTGGATCCACGAGTAACACTTCTTGGAGTGCCTTGAGCGTGTTGTCTGCTTCTGTGTCCCATTGGAACGTTGGGTTATTGCGCATTAGGCGGTATAGGGGCATTTCCTTCTCGCTGAGCCGGGGAATGAAGCAACTAAGAGCCGAGACTTGCCCGGCCAACTTCTGGACATCGCGTAGGCACTCGGGTTTCCCGAGCCGCAAGATGGTGTCAATTTTGGTGGGGTTAGCCTCGATGCCTCGCTTGGAGACCACGTACCCTAGGAGTTGTCCCGTGGGGACACCGAAGGTGCATTTCCCTGGGTTGAGCTTGATGTTGTACCTCCGTAGATTTGCGAAGGTCTCGGCCAGGTCGGCAAGCAGGTCGTCCTGGCGGGTGGATTTTACCACCACGTTGTTGATGTAGACGTGGATGTTGTGACCAATTTGGCTCGCGAGGCACTCCTGCATGTACCTTTGTAGGCGTCATGGCCGTGTAGCAGAAGGTTGTAGCCGAAATACGCGTCGAGGAAGCACAGTGACTCCGATCCCGTGGTCGAATCGATGATCCGGTCGATGTGCGGTAGGACAAACTCCTCCTTTGGGCAGGTGTTGTTGAGGTTGGTGTAGTTGATACACATTCTCCAGGTGTTGTTCTTTTTCAGGACCAGGACTGGGTTTGCCAGCTAGTTGGAGTACTTGATGGGCCGAATGAAGCCTGCGGCTAGCAGGCGCTGTACTTCTTGGGCGATTACTCGGCGGTGCTCTTCATTGTAGGGCCGCAGCGACTGCTTCACTGGTAGCACTTTAGGGTCGTCGTTGAGTTTGTGCTTAGCGAGTTCCCTCAGGACACCAGGCATGTCTGATGGTTTCCATGCAAAGATGTCGCGATTCTCACGTAGGAACTCGATGAGCGTGTTTTCCTATGCGAGGCTCATGTGTGCCTTGATGGTGATCGTCTGGCTGGAGTCACCTGGAACAAGCTCGATGGTGCGGGTGTTCGTGGTCGCCTCGAAGGTGGAACTTGCGGCGGTTGGCTTCTTCAAGATGGTGGGGTCATCCTTGTCGATGTTGCTAGAGTATTTCGCGAGCTCGTTCGCGTGGTTTTTTTCCACAGCGATGACGGCGTCGGGGATCTCGGCGCCTTTGTCTTTGCGCTCCACGGCCATGTCGGGGTCGACGTGGACGTTGATGATGCCGCTAGGCCCTGGGAGCTTCATCATGTTATAGGCGTAATGCGGCGTCGCCATGAACTTGGCGAATGCCAGGCGCCCTAGGACGCAGTGGTAGGGGCTGCGGAAGTTCACTAGCTCGAAGACGATCTGCTTGATGCGGAAGTTCGCTGGTGTGCCAAAGGTGACAGCGTTGGTGATGGTTGGGGGCCGCTTGAGGCTACCCTGCTTGCCGATAAGCGGGAATACATCCACCCCCGCAGGTCGACTCCCACGGCTTGCTGCTCGACGGCCCTAGCGAGTAGGGACTTAGCGTACTGGATCTGTAGCGCGCCCTCTCCTTAGATGTCGAGGTGGGCGACCACGGCATCGGCCGCAATGACTTTGTCCGCTGGAGTGGAGTATAGTGGGAGCCCGTTGGCGTCGCGGGCCTGTGGCGAGATGATGATTCGTAGCTGGTCCGGTGGGGGCGCGCGACCAATTGGTGGCGGTGGGGCGCCAGTCGCCGGTACGCCGGGTGGTGGTCGGTTGCTGCCGCCTGGCGGCGCGTTATTGCAGTATTCGCCCTCGGCTGCGTGTTGATGTCTACGCACTTCTATTCTTGTAGACAGTTGTTGGGCCTCCAAGTGGAGAGGTTTGTAGAACAACATGAAGTTTTCCCTTAAGTGTATCACCCAAGGTTTATCGAACTTAGGGAGGAAGTGGTCAAAGGTATCCCCTCTCAAGCAATTCTGCAATCAAGATACAAGAAGTCTCTTGTGTCCCCAACACACTCAATACACTTGTTAGGTGTATAGGTGCACTAGTTCGGCGAAGAGATAGTAAAATACAAGTGGTATGGATAATTATAAGTGGTAACGGTGATAGAAAATAGCTTGATGGCGTGGAAAAGACTAAAGTAAAACTGAAATAAAGATAGAATCAAGCAAACATGTAACAGATCTAGTAGCAAACGGTGTTTCAATGCTTAGAAAGAAGGCCTAGGGATCATACTTTCACTAGTGAACACTGTCATATAAATATCTTCTTCTTTATGATACTACACTGAACTACTCTTAGGTTGGACACTCTAATCAATGGTAGGGCTATAACAACACACCTCAAAGTAAGCCTTTCCCATCTAGATAACCCCACACTGTCACCTTGAGCACTAGATGGTTCAAACAAACAACACAATTTCATAAAGACATCCAACTCCAAATATAACTCATAACAAGTATTTGTAATCTCTAGCCTAAGTGCCACCATGGTGTACATGCTGTCACTTTCACACATATGGGGAGAGCAGAGATATATTAAAGCACTTGAGTAGCAAGTTAGATCTACTTGATTACAAAGCTCATGATCACAATATGATCATGCATAGAGAGAGAGATGAACACATAGCTACCGGTAGAACCTTTAGCCTTGAGAGAGAACTACTCCCTCCTCATCATGGGAATCGGCAATGGTGATGGAGATGGTGGTGGAGATCGATGGAGATGGCTCCGGGGGCACTTCCCCATCCCGGCAGGGTGCCGGATCAGAGACTTTCTGTCCCCCAAATTTCCCCTTCGGTGGTGGAGGGGCTGTGGAACTTTTTGTGGCTAGAGGCTTGACGATTTAGGGTTTATGCATCCGGAGGCTCTTATAGGCGAGAGGGGAGACCGAGGGGGTGCCAGAGGGGCCCACACCGCCCCCTAGCGCGGCCTGGCCTGGACCGTGCCACCAGGTGGTGTGACCACCCTCTGGCCCTCCTCCGTCTCATATTCTGGCTCCAAGTGTCCCCCGGTAAAATAATAACTTTGGCTTTTGTCCCGTCCAATTCTGAGAATATTCATTTTCTAACTTCGTGGAACCAAAAACCAGCAGAAAACAGGCAGCTGGCACTGTGGCTCTTGTTAATAGGTTAGTCCAAGAAATCATATGAAAAGTACTCCAAAGTGTTGACAAAACACAAGAAAGTAGATAAAACCAAGCATGGAACATCAAAAATTATAGATACATTTGCAATGTATCAGGCGTGTGGACGTTGGAGTTCAGGACGCGGCCCTGGACGTTGGAGTTCAGGCGGGTCTTGATGCGGCGTTGATGGTAGAGTGACACCTCCAGCGCTGTTTCCCGCTCGAGGTGGAATTTATCGTGCTCGGCTAGCTCCCTGCGCTGCGCCTCCTGCAGTCGCAGGAGGGCTTCCTCCACCTCCGTGGTCGTGGAGGTTGGTGGGATCGGCATGGAGAATGGATCTGGCAGGGCGGCCGTGCTTCCCTCTAGGTAGATCACATTGAAGCGATTGGATCTAGCACGGAAGTCCTCAGGAGACTCCAAGCCGGAGTCAGAATCGAAGATCCCAAGGATGGAGGGATCCTCGAAGTCCTCAGGGTTGGAGACCCGCGTGATGGAGTCCTCCCGTGAAGCTGCGGTGATGGATCCGTCGACCGAGGCAGGGGTCGCGGAGTCGGCGTCGTCGTGGAGAGACGCATCGTCCATGGCGGTGTTAGTCCTGACCATGTTGCTGGCGGACCTGCTCCTCCGAGAGCAGATCGCGACGTGGCGGTGATCTGCCGACGATCATCGCCCCTGCCGTGTCGACTGTGTCGGTGAAGCCGACGAACAAGATGATGGTGCCGATCAGCATCACCGCGCTGTGCATGATCGGGCGCGATGCTGGGATGTAGCTGCTAGGCAGGATCTACAGGATCCCGCCGCTGGCAATCATGCGACCGATGGAGATCGGCCAATCGATTGGCATGTAGGGTCTCGCCGCAGAACTCAGGCCAGAGCGGCGAGGGCCCACGATGGGCGCCACTGTCATGGGAATGGCCACGACAGTCGCTACCAGGGGTAGTGATTGATAGTATTGGGGGCGAGAGCTGGCGACCATCTGCGGTGCGAGATGGGGGTGGATGCACATGAGTTTACCCAGGTTCGGCCCCCCGGAGGGTAAAGACTTACTCCTGCGAGATTGTATTGGCGGAGAGTGAGTTACAGGGGTGGCGAGCTCGGCGTCTAAGCAGTGAGTCGCTAGAGGGGGTGTATGATGGAACGTGTGTACTCAAGGAACCCTAGGGAGGTTTATATAGGGGGTACATCGCTAGGGTTTATAGTATATAACCGAACAAGTTATGGATGGAGGCTTTCGACCTAATCCGACTGGGCTTCAACTACGCTTCTAGTCCTCCAGTCTCCAGTTGTTAGGCCTTCCTCTCAGTCCCATTCCAGTCGACGTCCTGCTGGGCATACCACATTTGGCATATCCCCATCAAGGGGGACAACCTCCGCTTTACATCCATCTGATCGATAATCGCCAATAGATGCTCCTTTTCTTTCCTATATTTCCCACATTGACTTTTGGCCCATCCACAAAGAAAGCGACACAAGTGTCGTATTTTTTTTTGCCAAATCTGAATGGGTGTGCCGTGCTTAAGAACATTGCTCCATTCTTTAATTACCAAGTATACGCCAAATATACACCCGTACTTTATAGATGTTGATCAAATTTATATTTTTTCTGCTTTTACCTATTATAATTTTATATAGTGATGATATGTCAAACGTCTATTATCTGAGTCTCACGTGCAGGGCACATGCAACTTACTAGTTTACTATAGTACTACATGAAGTGGTTGGATAAATTACATGTTATATTTTTCAAGCTTAATTTTATAGCTAATTTCACCCGAAAGTGCATAATGCTTCAATCAACATAGTCGGTGGAATTAAAGGTTACATCAAGGACATCAAAAAATATAAAATTACATAAGTCCATATAATTGGCAGAAAGGCCCCTAAAATTTAGCTTGGAAAGGCAGTCGGGTCCGTCCCAATTTCAACCGAGCAGGTGAGCCATAGTCTACCTACTACTGTTTTCTTCACATATGAAACACGGTGCGCTCCTGCGTGTTGATCATGGTGGAAGGGACGAGATTGGTCGGAACGAGTAGAGGAGCACACCCAAGAATCTGGTAAAACAAATTTAAGGACTGAAGTCACTGCTGTACGTGGTTAATGTCAGGCAAAGGTCCGAAGAGGTCGACCTGCCCCCTACCGAGTCGATTCCCCCAGCCGCACCTTCATCGGCCGCAAGTTCCTCACACTCAATCTCGAACTCGAGCATATCCCGATGGTAAGAAATGGCCAGCATAGGATCGATAGGCTCTAGGGGACCCAGGATGGTGTCATCTGGCACGACCATAGCCACGGCGACCTGGCGCCCACTCGAGTAGTCTGCCCCGGTCACATGCTTCTTGGCCGCATGTTCCTTGCGCAAGAGCTCGGACTTGAGCATGTCCTGATCGTAAGCAAGGGCCAACATATGCTCAAGGGGACCCAGGATGGTGTCGGCCATGGCCATGGAGACCTGGCGCACACCCGAGTTGTTTGCCGCGGTTGAATTCTCATTGGCCGTGGGTTCCCGATGAAGGATTGGCTGCTGTCTCACATGGGCTTAACTAGGCCATGGTTGATGTCCAGCCAGAGTGCCCCCCCAGACACAGCTCCATCACAGTCAAAAGGGAGGCACACCTGGACCGGCGCTTTTTTGTAGAGTTCCACTTTTCTTCGCCTGCCGTGTTGACACCTCTGTGACGCGAACAGTGCAGGATCGGTAGCCTCGAGGGGGCCCAAAATCACATCATCAGCCAGCAGGGCCAACGCACATTTACCGTGGGCGACTAGGCGCTCTACATAGGCGGCTCCAATGGCGCCATGTTCCCACCGGATGAACTGTTCTCGGGCCTGGCCTCGAGCCAAAGCAGACCTCCGAGGACGATGCAGCCAATCCACCAGGATTCCTTCAAGTATTTCTGAGGGTAACATGCCTTTCGTGGAAGAAATAAATTTGGCCGTAGAGTATAATGAAGGAGAAGTTGAACTACTTTTTGTGAAGGAATAGTATACGAGTAGTACTACTAGCGATGCTACTGCTACAATGAATAAACAATAAGGGGACCTTGTTTTCGGTGTTTTTTCTTTGACCAAGCATTTCTCCAAGGAGTAATTTTTTTAGATGCTCCAAGGAGTACTTAGTACAAGGGCAACATGCAGAGCGACCGCTTGGCGGACCATGATTTTTTCTGCAGTCGGTGGTGGTCCGGGGCATTAAACACTCAGAAGAGAAATGTCATATCGGTACTTGTAGTGGCCGTACTTTCAGCTGGCCGTAGTCTATCGAATAGTAGGAGTACTATACACTCTCGAAACAGAGGTGGCGAGTAGCTGGCAGCTCGTGCAACGAGTCTGGTAAATTCTTGGAGTATGTACTCCAGTATACAGTACTAGTATACTTACTAGTAGTAATAACTTGCATATGCCTTAGTACTCCGGCACGTGAGACTTGGATAATAGAACTATGTCATATTATCACTATATAAAAAATTGCCCAAAAAATAATTATAATTTTGTGCCCAAAAAATATAGGTTTGCTATTGTTCGAGGACCGGCTCGTATCCTTAAACTATCTAGTGTATATTTGATTCTTGTACTTTATATCATTGACAAATCAGCCTTTACTATAGCTACCTAATACTCGATTTTTTTTCTAACATGCTCTAGAGAAATGACTGAAGGTTCTAGAATGGTGGATAAGTATGTTTTGAGGTTAGTGCATGGCACTCATTATGCTAAAGACTATCAATATAATATTCAAGGTTCTGAAATAGAAAAGAAGATCCAACAGTTAGCAATGTTGGAATTTTCCATTCTTGATCCAATGGTGAATGTTCAAAGTTATCCGCACACTATATAGTGGTGAGATAAGATAAGATAAGATAGTATATAACACTATCCAATATTGATAATTGTTAAGTGGTATGAATAGTGGCTCATGACGAATCACTGAGCCACTTGCACTATGTTCTAGAACCATCCTATCTTCCATATTAAGAAAATAACATGCCTACATTACCTATGTTTTTAGCTAAAGAAAATTATAGATGGCCCTCAAATGTTAATACATGCATTGCACATATATACATACTAGTCTTACCACTGTAGTGTGCGATAACCTTTGAACGTTGACCGCTAGCAGATCAAGACTGGCAAATCCCAACATTGCTAACCATTGAATTTTCTTTGCCATTATAGTATGTAGAAGATTCTATTGGTAGTCTTATCACAATGAACACTATGCATAAACCTCAAAATACACTTCTCCATAATTTCTCTAGAGCATGTTATAAAAAAACAAAGTATTAGGTAGCTAGTAAAGGTTGATTTCTACAATATATAAAGTACAAGAGCCAAATATACACCCGATATATTATGGATATGTTGTGGCTCAAAATTACAAATATTTTTCAAGCTTTACCTATTACATGTTTCTGATATGTCATACTCCTATTTTCTTAGTCTCACAAGCAAGGCAGATGCAATTTACTACTAGTACACACTAGTGGCATTTAACGCAGATGAAAAACACAAAAAGTCGTCTCTCATGTCCCCTTCTGGAAAAATTCAAGAGAAACCACATGCTTAAAAGTATGGCATACTAATTCAACTTCTAACTAGGAATATCCACACCTAAAATTTGATCACCTTTGAAAAAATTCAATGAAAAATAATTTCCACAAAAAATGCTAAATGTTAATTTGGAAAACATTTGAAAAAACTAGTTTAATGGTTTTCCTTAGCATGCGCAAACATTCTTGTGTTTCAAGCCAAATTACCAAGGGTATTCCCATATATCCACATCATCATAGTTTGTGGACCTACAAGTAATCACGTCGAACCAAGGCGACCGTCTTGTTATATCTGGTGACTAGGCAAAATGCTAGCGTAGATAACTAATTTCTGGTGGAGTGACATATAGGTGAAAATTTTATTCACGATAGGTGTACACCCGCTGATGTCGTTCCCATATCTAGCTAGTAGACGATGGCTCATCTTGGTATGTTAACTAAACAATGTTGGTTCTGGTAGTTTCTAACTTTTATGAACAAAACATTTTTTTTAATTTCATCCTCTTAAACCATTTTATGTTAGTTTAACAAATCTTGATCCACAAGTGTTTGATAGCTTCCTTCTATTTTTTAGAAAACCATTTATATTTACCCGAGCAGTCACTCTATCTAGAACCTCTATAGTTTTATAGATTTCAACTTCTTACTAGGAATTTTCATAATGGCAAATTTATCCTTGTTTTGGAAAAATAAATAAAACTAACTAAACAAAACATTTTTTGGGGAAAACTAACATGTCGCGTTATCTTACATGTATCGGTTCCATGAAAAATTCTAGACATGAATTTTGCATTGTTTTTGAAAAAAACATGGTTCAAAGTATGGCCCCATTCAACTTCTTGCTAGGAATATACATGCAAGAAATTTGACACCCTCTTCAAAAATTCAAGCAAAATCTTATCTTACTATTGTATAGTGTACGAATAACTTTGTATACTGACTGTTGGATCAAGACTCATGAATCCCAATATTGCCAGCTATTGGATCTTCTATTTCATTCCAGTATCTAGAAGATACTATTGATATTCTTTAGCACGATGTACGCTATGCACAAACCTCAGATACACTTCTCCATCATTATAGAATATCTTCTCCATCGTTTTGCTAGACCATGTTACCAAAAAATCAAGTATTAGATATAGCTAATAAACGTGACTTATGCATGACACAAAGTACAACAACCAAATATACACCCATAGTTTATAGATTTTGATCATATTAATATTTTTGAGCTTTACCTATTATATAATCTTACCACACTATATTGTGTACGCAGTACTTTGAACTTTGAAAAATTGATCAAGACTGGCAACTCCCAACATTGCAAAACGCTGGATGTTCTATCCATGCTAGCATATAGAATATTCCATTGATAGTCTTTAGCATAGTGAATGCTATGACAAACCTCCAAATGCACTTCTCAATAATTCTAGAATCTTCTTCGTCATTTCTCTAGAGAATATCGAGTAATAGGTAGCTAATAGTAGTAGGTTGATTTCTACATGACACAAGGTACAAGAACAAATTATACACCCGATACTTTATGGACATGCCTCGAAATTATAATTATTTTTAAGTGTCACCTATGAAATTTTTATGTAAATATAAGATGATATGTCATACGGTACTTCTATTACTATCTAATTCTCACGTGCAAGGCACGTGCAAGTTACTATAGTCCTTGTACTCCGTGCAAGGTACGCACTACTCCATCCCGGAGTACTCCTCCCTCTATTTTTTATTATAAGGATAGATACCTTTTTAAAATTGCTTGAGATTATAAGCCATGTCTCATTAGTTGTTCTCTCTTCACCAATAATGCATTTCTCCTTTTTTTCTCTCTCTTCTATGATGCAAGTGAAACTATTTGTGCACGAGGCAATAATGAGGTAGAGTAGTTAACTTTCTTGATTTTATTAACTTGCCTCTATGGCCTATAAGGTTGGTCACAGGCAAGAGTAACTTAGAGTAGTAACATATTACTACTACTGTAAGTTACTATGGGTAGTGTGATAAGTGTAGTAACATAAGTAGCAAATATTATTTATTATTTTGTAGACATATTTTGCATTGGAAAGTGTGATGTAATAGTAACATATTTCTTATGTTACTCTATTTGCTTATCTCTTCATTAATTGCTTACCACATCATCTTTTTTGCATAGGTGGCATCTATGTTATCACTAATGTTACTCCCACTATGACTAACCTTAGACTAGTCACAATAGAGAGGAGTATGATACAGTAGTATCATGCACTACTCCCTCCGTCCAAAAATAACTCTATTATATTTGTCTAGATTCAAATGTTTCTAGACATGTTTTAATGTGTAGATACATGCAAATCTAGACATATACAAGTCAGTTATTTCTAGACGGAGGGAGTATATGATACTAGTATGTGATACCATCTCCACAATGTGTATTACTACTATCAAGTACTGTATAGTACTTAGTACTAGTAGTATCATAGTCTTAGTGTATTTATTGTTTTGTAATCTCAAGGTAAAATTGTGTATAAGATTTATTTAAGATTATTTTTCTATCTTACCGTATCTACCTGTGATACCAACACAGTCTCTTTCATTATTAATTGACGTGGCACATAAGCATTTTCCATGCATGTAATAATGCATGATACGTACCATTTGGGCTAGTCTCATCCTAAATAGAGGTAGAGTAGTACTAGTACCTCCATCCCGAAGTAGTACTAGAGTACAGTATTTAGTCTTCCACGTAGCCCTAGGTCGTCAAAGCGACATGTACAACGGGTTGGATGGGAGATAATTACTCGAGAACACAGCACTTCCCTAGTTTTATCCGTGCCAGTCTATTGCCAAAGAGATAAGGTATCGGCTCATGGCCGTTGAATTTGGATGGACGGGCGATATTGCCTAGATTTAGATGAGGAGTCTAGTACTCCTAGTATTTAACTATTGTACAAGTCTCTCTCGCTCGCTCTCATCAATCCTCTTAGATCCGCGCTCCGCCCTTTGCTCTCTCTCCCTCTCTCTCTCTCGGTCTCAAAATCCCTCTCAGATCCACCGTAGTTGAAGAAGGCATCTCTATGGCAGACGAGTGGTTTGAAGCAACGATTGACATGAGTGCACTAAGGCAGGCCTTCAGCTGCATGATGTGTTCTCAAATTGTTCGTCATCCCGCGTACATGGTTATTACTTCTTCCTTCAGGATGTTTTCCACACTGGTTCGATACAACTCTTGTTTTTGGGCTAAAGCTATTTTCCTTGCACGAGCAGTACTTTGGCAAGGCCACATCACACATTGCATGCACAATGTGTTGGAAAATTTTCTGATGGCGAGTGCCCGGGATGTGAGTACGGAGGCGTCTTCAAACCAACCACTACCGTGGATCAGATGTCGTTGGGAATGAGGCTCAAGTGCGGCAACAAAGGGTGCGACATGGCTGGCAGCTTCTTTGAGTTCATCGAAAACTAGACGACATGCCCGCACGGGCAGAGGGAAACATAGGTTCTTGACAAAAAAGAACCGTATGATATTCGGGTATCTATGTGCGGGTTAATTCCATCTAGAGTATGGTTTAGTTTCTGCCATGGTTGTGTTGTACCTATACTAGTTATGTTATATAAATTAATTGAAACATCATCGCATCCACATAGTTTCTCTCTTTACTGATAACAAGGGGAAGTACCACCAGCATGTGCATCTACATAGTTTCTCTCTTTTAGCTAAAAATCTTGAAAATCCGTAGAACTTGGGTGGCCCTCCACAGCGTATGAAAATATCGGTTCCCAAACCACTTCTCATCCATCTCGCACTGGTGCCTACACTGCACATTCGATGCCACAAAAACAATTCAAGGAACCGGAGCAGCTACTTGCTCTGATGCCCAAACTCAGCATGTGTTAAAATATTTGTCTTCCCTATCCAGCTCAATAACCCTTCCTCTATTTAATGCAGAGACGACAACCATCCCTCTGGTCAGGTTAAGCTGAATCATTTTGTTATCAATGTGGGGTCGATTTCTTTTCTGCAAAGTGGAGCTCTCCATTATGGAGACGGTGCCACAAAAACATTATTTGGCATCGATTCAAAATAGACCAGGATTGATAAGTTTGGAGAGCCAATTTCAAGGATTTGGTGTAGGAGTTCGATTTACCTTTCCCTACAAATTCAAGGTTTATTTTAGACTTCCCATAAGGCTAGTCATAGTGGGAGTAACTTATTAGCTAGTAACTTGCATGTACATGCAATGCCAACTAAGCAAATTGGTGACATGGCATGATAATTAATGATGAAAGAGAGGGAGGTACTAACTTAGCTAGTTACCATAACATCACACAAACCAATACTATATGAGTCTAGAACCTAACTAATTAGGTCTTGCATGACACCACACACATGTTATCACCCACTATGAAGGTAGTAACATCTGTAAGTTACTAGTCTAAGTTATTTAGCACTATGACCAGCCTAAATAGAACCATGAAGAGAGGACAATCTAGGGCTGACGTTGGGGAGTGACGAGTTAGCGCAGCCCCGCCTTCGAGCAGTCCACTCTCACCCATTTCTCCTAGCCTCTTCCCCCTCATCCACGCCAGCACCATCAACTATCCCCTGCCCCCACCCCCTACCCTCCCCTCCCCCCTCACAAGAGCGCATCATCGAGTCTGGCCCCATGTCTTCCATGCCTATCGTGTCTCCATAGCCACAACCAACTTCTCCATCATCGAGGTATAGTTAGTTGATGAGGCGGTGTCGTACACAATTACATTGAAGATCTTCTTCTCGAGGATGTATGAGCTCAGGAGGATGCCTGGATCCATCCCAGTCCCTCTGGAGGAGGACGATGTCGTGACCACACCCTGCGAAGAGGAGGTGTTGAATCTCAGTCTACCTCCCAGCAAGCTGCGAAGAGCGAGTAAGGTCGTGGGAACTATGCGTAAGGTTCTTGGCCGTGTATGGCTGCTGAAGAACCTACAACTCATGGAGGAGGAGTGGGAGATCACCCTGCCGTATGACATTCTACACCGGCTCTGGCATGATGCATGTATGTGGGTCGACGGGTTCCACTTCGACCTAACCCTCAGCGTGGATCTCCGGCTCATCGTGAACATGCTGGCGCTTAAAGACAGTTGGTACCTGGTTGAGTAGGAGGATGGTCATTGCAACATATGCATGCATGCACTATTGAAGTGCACAACGGTGCGTCTCCAGGGATGCAACCATCTGTACCACCACAAGTGCATCTTCACTTGGTTTGAGACCAACGCTAGTTGCCATATCTGCCGAGACAATGTGCTCGCCCATCCCTACTGTCATGAGGTGCATATGCCCCCTTCTGTATGAAACCTAGTCTGGTGGTTGATAATTAATTAATGTACTAAACCAATGTATCTGCTGCATGCCAAGTGAACCTGTTCTACATATGTTTGCACTTGTCAAATTAAGCTTAATCCAATTTAGACAGGGAAAACAATTAGTCTAGGATTACAATCCAACAGGAAATTGTCATCATGTCTCATACATTTTACAAAGAGAAAACCAATACGAATCACCGTTCATCATATCACTGCATAACATGAAACAACAGTCTAATCATCATCGCCATCATCGCTTTCAGCACCACAACGTTCTAGATCCACACATTCTAACTGGGTTGGATCATCTTCCCCTTTCCATTGATCATACATGTCCTAAGATTCATTAGGTAGAACCAGTTTATTCCTGTCTTTGTCAACTACACTAACCTCAACTATGAAATCTACTTGTCCATCATGCGTAGAGTCGCCTATGGCAATCAAATTTTCATCGACGTTAGCCAGTTCAGTTACCATACAACCACTGGGATCATCTTGGTGGGCAACGTCTATGGTGACCGGCTCGTCATACTCATTCACATCATAGGTGCTCCTTGCCTCAAACTTTTGCACATACTACTAGTTGTTATTATCTCTAGCATCCAAGAATATTACCATGGAAGCTTGAGTTACCAAAATATAAGGTTCCTCCTTGTACCACTTAGCGGTAGTATTGATCGATATGAAATTCCCATCATTTCTGGTGCCTCTTTTCTTGTTCGGATCTTGGTCATACCAATAACACCTGAATAAAACTACAGATCTACCACCAGTCTTGTCATTATAGTTCAACTCAATAACCTCTTTTATCTGACCATAATGATCATAGTCATCTGACTTCTTCATTTTGGCTGTCAAGTGCTCTCCACTGGTCGTGATGCCACTGTTTTGTGTCTTCAGATGTTTCTCACGCTCACAAGTGTTGTAGTGGATACCATCATCATTTCAAGCTAAAGATGTTTGCGCCCTCTTTGCTGGGACACGTGATAGGGCATAGAGACCATCACTAACATCACCTGGATTCTCTTCACACAGCTTCGTGATCTATGGTTAAACATAATAATCAAGAGGTCATCTCATGTGCACAATTTGTATGCAATTCAAAGTTCAATTGAACATCTTACATGATTCCTAAACCATTCCTAAAACCCACCCCCACATACTGGTGCAGCATAATCTTTTCCTTTGGTTGCTTTAAATAACCTACAAAAACGATACTCAAGTAAGACATCTGAACATATCTTGCTACAAGATTCATTTCATATATGTGAGGATATGTATGAATAGTACTCACAAAACAAAGTTTTCATCCTCATCAGCGTTATTCAACACATACCAAGTAAGTTGGTCATATTCATGTTGCATTAATGTTCTATGTTCCTTCTTTTCTACTAGGCAAACACCATGGTTACAAACAGATTTTTTAACTTCTTCAATTCTGCCACCCAGATTGGATCTCGTTTTATGATGAGGAATGTATCTTGAGAAAAATGCAAATGCTTTAGCAGCAATGTATGCCTCTGCAATGCACGCCTTTGCTGTAGCCTTGTTCCTAACAGTACCCTTGAAAGTGCAAACTCGACATTCTATAGGGTACGTCCATCTGTACTGTATGGGACCTCTATAAAGTGCATCTTCAGTCAGATGAACAACCAAATGCACCATCACATCAAAGAAGGCTGGTGGATATATCAGCTCAAGCTTGCACAGCATTTTTGCTATGTCCGTCTGAAGACGCGCTACCACTCTTATGTCTAGAGTTTTGCTATAGATTTAACTAAAGAACTTTCCCAACTCTGCAAGCACTTCATACAAATCCTTATTCACTAAACCTTTAACGCCAAGAGCTAAAAGCCTATGTAGTAGGATGTGGCAATTGTGAGTTTTCAACCCTTGGAGCTTGTTCCCCTCTACATTGATACAATTTGCAATGTTGGAAGCAAATCCAGATGGGAACTTCACACCTTGGAGGAAGTCACAAAATAGTACCCTTTTATTCATCGGCAAGGTAAATTCTGCACCTCGAAGTTTGTAATGTTTTTTACCGCCCTTATCAATCATATCTTCAAGATGTAGCTTCAATTTGTTGTTAACGTTGAGTTTTTCATAGTCAAGCATAGCATTATAGCTATCTTTTGTCTTGGATGGAATGTTGAGTAATGTGCCTGTAATGCTATCACATATGTTTTTCTCCATGTGCATGACATCAATATTATGTCGAAGCGTCTTACCGGCCCAATACGGCAAGTCCCATAGAGTGGATCTATGCATATAAAATATTCTCGGTTCCTTTTCCTTCCCTTGGGCATCTGCTGCTACTTCTTCCGTTCTCTTCCTTTTGGATGTCGCTCCTACTATCGGTGCATCTTCTGTATTCTTTTTTTACCTTATTTGGCAGCTGGTTGTTTTCCTGGTTTGACATTTCTGACCTTTTGTAGATGCACCTGCAACTCAGCTAAAGTGAACTTTTATGGAATAGTTCCATATTCAGTCCTCTTTCCAGAGAACTACAGTTTTTTTAAGTTTTTTCAAAATTTGTGGCCTTGAGTAAGAAAAACCTGGTGGCCAAGGAAACCAGTCTTATTTTGTAGCCTCACTGTGACATGTTTTGTCTCATAGCGAACACATGCATTATAACTTGATGTCACTGTGCCTGACATAGTGCTAAGAGCTAGAAAAACATGGGTGCAGAATAGCACAGCAGCACGCATAGGGAACTTGGCATCTTCAGGTTTACTGGCAAGGATATCAGGAGTCATGAAACCCTTCATAGTTCCTGCAAGTCTCATATAAGAGGCTGCATGAACATATCAAAATCCTTCCCAGGTGATTTGGGACCTAGGATGAGTAAAGCTGGCAAGCAGTTCGACTGATTAGTGCATGCCCAGGGAGGAAGGTTGTAAATTCTTACAAGTACTAGCCAGATGCTGTACGAGTTACTCATGTTGCAAAATGGGTTAAATCCATCTATATCTAGGACAAGTCTCAGGTTCCTTGGATCCGCTGCAAATCCTGGATGAGCCTTGTCAAAGTTTTTTCCATTCATCGCCATCAGCTGGATGTCTCAATAAGTAATTGTCTGGCTTGAAAATATCTTTGTGCCATCTTGTTTCCTTAGATGTTTGTTCTGACTGAAACAACCTCTTCAATCTATCTATAATTGAAAAATATCTCAGAACCTTACAAGGATCTTTCTTCTTTTATCACCATGTTTTCATCTTGATTCGTTACCTACTAGGCATTCATCGAGGTTTTCATAATCCTCCCAGAATAGTACATAGTTATTTGGACAAAACTGGATCTTCTCATATGATAGTCCAAGTACCTTGATGTATTGTTTCATCTCATAAAAGGATTTTGGCAGTCCTTCCCTAGGGATTGACTCACTGTACACCTTAATCATTGAATCGAAAGCTTTGTTGGAAATATTGTTGAACGACTTTTCCTTTAGTAATTTCATTACCAATTCGAATCTTGAGATACCAGAATCAGGTTCCATTGAACACTTGGCATATTATATCAGGTCAGAGAAAAGTGATCTTTTAAGAGAAGGAGCACCTTTTTTGCTTATAGTGGGGTACAGGTCTCTTAACAAACCAGAAAGGTCCTCATCCTCGATCCGATGAGCTTCAGGCGGATCGGCATCAACTAGAGGATCAAGAATAGGTTGATCATATGGTTCACCATGTTTAGTCCACCTAATATATGTGTGTTGCATCCCATTAACGAATATATGGTATGCGATTGTGCCCTGACTCAGCTTTTTATAATTAAGGCATTGTCGGCATGGGAAAAACACATCTGGGTCATTTTTATGCTATCTAACAAACTTCATGAAGTCATTAACACCTTCCCTATATGAAGGTGTTGCTTTTCTCCATTCAGTATCCAATATATTTCCATCTGTTGAGGATAGAGATTGTCAGAAGCTTTCAAGATATTTCACCGAATAGGTTGATTACAGATCTAATTAAGCCAAGATATCTGAGCAACCTGATTGAATATAGAACTATAAATGCCACGTAATTTTATCTTAATTCAAAAATCGAGTGCAGAACTATGTTACATATTTGAGAGAGCAGATCGACCCAACACAAAATGCCAACCAATTCGAACAAATAGATCAAGTGCAGAACAATGTCAAACGAACAAATCGAGTATGAAACAACTTCTAGGGAATGATCCGAGCGAACTAAGGATATTATAAGCATATCATGGGGATCGACCAGCCGACCGTCAGCCTATGTGCATCTCGAAAAGAATGGTGCCGCCAACAATGGTGTCAGGCCGCCCCGGCTGATAGACGGGGTGTGAATGTTTTGGTGTGTGGCATGTGGTTTTAACCGTCTGTGCATCTACAGAAGAATGGCGTGCTGGAGTGAAGGCGTGAGTTCGAAGGCGCGAGTAGGAAAGTATTGGCGCGCACAGGGTATGTGTCCTGGTTGTCAACAATTTTCACGCGAAATATCGACCAAAGGTTTCTCCCTCGTTTTTTTCTTCTTTGTTGAGGTCTGGAATTTTTATGACTGAGCCCATGAAATTAGCCTATCAGGCCTAAACATAGCCCAAAACCTTCAATTCGGCCTTTTCATTGTCTTGTGGCTGCCGACCATAGCGCATTCAGCTTTGAAGTGAGCCCATGAAGAATAGGTCATCCGCCCCCAGTTAGCCTAGAATCTTTTTATTTCGGCCTTTATGGTCATCCCCTTCCCCAACCCCCCCTCCCAAAAGCTCCGCCTATCTATGTTTTTTGAAAAAACTACTGCATTACTAGTAAGTTCCACGTACCCTACACGTGAGACCCAGATAATAGATATATGACATATCATCACTATATTAATTATAATAGATAATGCTCAAAAATAATAATTTGATCGACATCTATATAGTATGAGTGTATATTTGGTCCTTTACTTTGTACCATGTATATTTGGACCCAGCAACGGGCCAATGTCAAAATAGCGAACAGGGATAAAAAAGTCCATCATGTGCACGTTTCATTTACAGAGAGGTTGACACATGAGACCCAACAGCGCGACCTTATAGAGATGATGCATCAATCAACATTGCCAAGTTCAAAATAGGGAGGCGCGAGCGAGAAAAAAGTCTAGCATGGTGAGAGGCTAACATGGAGGACCCATCAGCCTGAATAAATGGCTGATGCAGCAAGCAATGTTATCAAGTTTGACCTGAAAAAACAGTCCAACATACACACGCCTTTTCAGGTTCAGGGAACTGTATTTTTAGCGCGGGGTCAGGGAACTGCTGAGCATAGGCCAGTAAAATTTGAGAAAGGATCCAATGGAGCACATGCAAGAACATTTTAATTCGGCCTTGTCAGGGTCAAGGGACTTCTTACCAGAGCCCAGTGAAATTTAAGAAAGGAGCCCATGGAGTATAGCGCATGTAGATGGACCATGTAGAATAGCCCAAAATAGTTTTATTTCGGCCTTTTGATCATGGCCCCCCACCTCTTAAAAAAGACTCTGCCTCCACCTGTTAAAAAACTTCTCCTACCCATAATTTTAAGAAACTAGTCCATTATATATGTGGCATTTTATAAATTGAAATACCAGGAGGCTGCCCTTTTATTTTTAAAAATATAAACATCGATACACGACATCTTTTTAAAAACATTAACACATAACTTGAAGGTACTAAGGAATGTTTAATAATATATTTTCTATAACTATCTTTGGCGTAGTGGCAACACACACAGTTTAAATCTATTGGAAGTCTTGAGTTTTTTCTTCTACTGTAGTAAATATTGCATTAAGGCAAGGCTGACATCACCGACCCACCAGCCTGCAGCATCCCTCGAGTTTATTGGTCGGGTTTGAAAAAAAGTTAAATACTTGTACGGAGAGGCTAGCATCGAGGACCTACCCGCCAGAACATACAAGTCTGCATCGGGGACCCACAAGCTAGAACATACCAGAAAGCTGACATGGGGGCCCCAACAGCAAGAACATACATGGCTACCACATCGAGCAACGTTGCAAAGCTCAAATCAGTAGGTGCGGCCGAAAAAAGGTCTATCATACATACATTTCATTTAAAGATAGACCGACATGTAGGACCCACCAGCGCGACCTTATACAGGTGCTGTATCGAACAATGTTGCCAAGTTCGAAACCGGGAGGCGTGAGCGAGAAAAGTCCATCATGCACACGTTTCTTCTAATGAGAGGCTGACATGGGGGGACCTAGCAGCCTAAAAAAGGCTGATGCAGCAAGCAACGTTATGAAGTTCGAAATGCGGAGGCACGAGCATAGAAAAAAGTCAATCATACAACCGATCCTTCTAATGACAGGCTGGCATGTGGGACCCAACTGCGTGACCAAATGGCTTCGTCGAGCAATGCTATCTAGTTAGGAGCAGGGTAGCGCTAGAGAAGAAAAATATCGATCATACCCGCAATTCTTCTAATGTGAGGCTGGCATAAGGAACCCACCAATAGGGTTGTTGCAGCGAGCAACACTATCAAGTTCGGAACACGGAGGCGTGATCGAGGGAAAAAAATCATCGTACACACGTTTCTTCTAATGAGAGGATGACATGTGGTGCCTAGTAGCGTGATTAAACAGTAGATGCATCAAGTTTCTTCTAATGAGAGGATGACATGTGGTGCCTAGTAGCGTGATTAAACAGTAGATGCATCAAGCAGCCGTTCAGAACAGGGTAGCACGAGCAAAGGAAAAAATTCCATCATGAACACGTTTCTTCTAATGATAGGATGACATGTGAGTCCCAGCAGCCTGATTAAATGGTAGATGCATATGCATCGAGTAATGCTATTAAGTTCAGAATAGGGTAGCACAAGCGAAGGAAAAAATTCCATCATCCACACAATTCTACTAATGAGAGGCTGACATGTGGGACCCAGCAACCTGACTAAACGGCAGATGCATCGAGCAACGTTATCGAGTTCAAATTAGGGAGGCGCGATCGAAAAGTGATGATGGTTTTTTAAAACACATGCAATGACACTCGGGGATCAAGGTGGTTTTGAAAAGAACACATGCAATAACTCTAGGGACTCCATGTGTCAAACCATGGTCAAATATCCCAAAAACACATAGGAATGCAACTGCCACACGGAATGATGCACTAGTGCAGAAGTTGCATCACCACATCTATTGTAGTGTGTGTTCTCGTGTGGATCAAGAAGGTTTTAAAAATAACACATGTAATGACTCTAGGGACTCCATGTGTCAAACCATGGTTAGAAAGCCCAAAAAGCCCTTGGAATGCAACTACCACATGGAATGGTGCACTAGTGTGACATAAATTGAATCACCACATCCATTATAATGTGTATTATCAGTGGATCAAGGTGGTTTGGAATAGAACACATTCAATGACTCTAAGGACTCCATGTGTCAAACCATAGCTAGAAACCCAAAAAGCTCCTGGAATGCAACTACCACATGGAATGGTGCACCAGTGTGAAAGAAGTAGTATCACCACATCCCTTGGAGTGTGTGTGGTCTTGCGGATCAAGGTGGTTTTAAAAAAACATGCAATTACTCTAGGGTATCATGGTGGTTTTGAAAAAACCACATGTAATGACTCTAGGGACTCCATGTGTTAAACCATGGTTAGAAATCCCAAAAACACATAGGAATGCAAATGCCACATGGAATGATGCACGAGTGTGACATGCATTGGAGTGTGTGTTCTCGTGTGGATCAAGGTGGTTTTGAAAAGAACACATGCAATGACTCTAGGGACTCCATGTGTCAAACCATGGTCAGAATGCCCAAAAAGCCCTTGGAATGCAACTGCCACATGGAATGGTGCACCGGTGTGACAAAAGTTGCATCACCACATCCAGTGGAGTGTGTGTGGTCATGTATATCAAGGTGGTTTTGAAAACAACTCATGCAATGACACTAGGGGATCAATGTTGTTTTGAAAAGAACACATGCAACGACTCTACGGACTCCATGTGTCAAACCATGGTTATAAAGCCCAAAAACACATAGGAATGCAACTGCCACATGGAATGATGCACTAGTGTGACATAAGTTGCATCACCACATCTATTGGAGTGTGTGTTCTCCTATGGATCAAGGTGTTTTTTAAAAGAACACATGCGATGACACTTGGGACTCCATGTGTGAAACCATGGTCAGAAATCCCAAAAGACACATAGGAATGCAACTGCCACATGGAATTACGCACTAGTGTGACAAAAGTTGCATCACCACATCCATTGGAGTGTGTTCTCATGTTGATCAAGGTTATTTTTAAAATAACACATGTAATGACTCTAGGGACTCCTATGTGTCAAACCATGGTCAGAAACCCCAAATATCCCTTGGAATCCAACTTCAACATGGAATGGTGCACTAGTGTGACAGAACTTGCATCACCATATCAATTGGATTGCGTGTTCTCATGTGGATCAAGGTGGTTTTGAAAAGAACTTATGCAATGACTCTAGGGACTCCATGTGTCAACTGCCGCATGGAATGGTGCACTAGTGTGACAAAAGTTGCATCAGCACATCCATTGGAATGTGTGTCCTGATGTGGATCAAGGTGGTTTGGATAAGAACACATTTAATGGCTCTATTGAATCCATGTGTCAAACCATAGATAGAAAGCCCAAATAGGCCCTGCAATGCAGCTGCCACATGGAATGGTGCACCAGTGTGACAGAAGTAGTATCACCACATCCATTGGAGTGTGTTTGGTTATGTGGATCAAGGTGGTTTTAAAATGGGGCATGTTCGTCTGCGCTACCAAAGTTCGCAGGCCATCGCATGGCGGTACCTACATTGCCTGAAATTGCCGAGTTTCAAAATGTCGGGCCGCCAACTACTGAGAGGGGCCATTTCGAGGCAAACTCATCTCACCCCTGCCAAATTCAAACATTCTGTCAAACTGCCCCGTGAGGTAGACGGTCGGGACCCTCATGTCGGTCATCTGTCCATGATGCGAGCGCCAACGCGGCAACCTCTTTGGCAAATCGAGTAGCTAAGTGGATTGGATGCGTTGACCAATTTCACAAATCCATTCCCACCTTTCCCCTAGCACCGTCGACATCGGAATCCACCCTCCAGGAAGGACAATCCCTTCGCACATTTGACTTCTGGTGCCAAGTTGATACACCCAGTTGCTGCGCCCAGTCGTTGATCCTGAGCTCCAATGGCGCATGCCGTAGCTGCTGTTGTGAGGCTCTAGTCCGCCTCCGCCGCCGACGAGCCGAGCAGCTCGGAGGATGGCAGATCCTACTACCAAGGAAGAAGAAGTTCTGGCTACAAGCGGGTGAGCTACCCTTCTCTTTGCTATTCGCACTAATTATAACTGCTAGCTGGCTACTGAACCTCAAATTGTTTGTTAGCCCAACGCTGACAAACATATTTTGTCCACAGTTTTCTGTCAAGTGGGATCTCTGCGGACCCCCATTTCCTGGTTATGGTAGTCCTCTTCAGGTACGACTCTAAGGGAAAGTGGTATGGACACCATTGTATCATGATGGAAGAAGCGCTTGCGCAGATCTAGACTATATCTGGTATGGTTGCTGCTCTATGTAATCATGATGAATTATGGCCGAAGCAGACTGCAAAGTTCAGCTTCATGGATGAACGTGGCATCATGGTTCCTCTAACGTGTGACAGTCAGCTAATTGGGTTGATGAAAAGGTATGCTTCGTCTTGCATGTTTGAGCTGAATTGTGATGTACTAGATGTGGAAGCTGCTGCAACTGGGAGTCGTCCTTCTATTCTTGGACAGGGTGGTTGCTCGAACCCAATTAGCTCCTGGTAAGCAAAGGTCGCTTGGGGTTCGCATGTTTGTGTTGAATTGTAATTTTTGTTTTATTTACTCTATAGATATTGGGCAGTTATGCAATAGTCTTGTTTCTTTGACAGGAAGCGCCACAAGGTTAGAAACATGACTGCCGGGTCAGTCATTTTGCTGCCCAAAGAAATTAAAAATGAGTGGAAAGATGATGTTGGACATGATTCTGGTGCCCATTGTCCCGTCGATGCAGAGTACGTGAAGCTAAGAAAATTTGCACCGAGGAAGAGGAAGAAGGCAGGAAATGAAGAAGCCAGTGGACGTGAAGGATTGGCACCCAGGCTGCGGAAGAAGGTTGCTGGCAATGAAGATGCATAGTAATGTGTTGAACTTGAACCTATATATGTAATTCTGTTAAATTCTGGAGCTCTGTGTGTGGCACGTTGCTGGGCGAAACAATCTACCCACGTTCTCTGAGTAAAATGTACCACGACTTAGGGTTTGGAAACTCCCGAGTCAGTAGTTCAATCCGAAATTGTGATTGTGCCACTGCTATCTGAAAATATGCAACACCGGTTCCACGATTGCTGAGGGGCAGGAGGACTCCAAATACGACGGAATGTAAGTGGCACAGAAATAAATTATTTAAGCTGCCACACTCCACGAAGCAGCAACTTATTTCAAATGCTGCACAATGACGTGGCAACATAAACAGCAATGGCAACCGATAATGCCCAGACGCTTGAGCCCGTCTATCTCACCGCCTCCCTGCTCCTGCATCCCCTGCGTCTGGCGAAGCTCCCTGATTTCCATTAACCGGTGTACGTGCTTCCACTTTATAAATTGTGGCTATGCCATTTGCATGCGGCACAATCCACGTAGATTATGTTTAAACAAACCACCAATTTCAGAATACCACCATGATCAGACAAAAGGAAGTGATGCAAGGTTAAGACAGACTAACGGGAGAGCAATTTTTTTCCTCCTAGGACTCCGAGACCACTAGTTCAGACCACTAGGTCAACAATTACTACTATTACAACTTAAAAAGGCACAAAGCTCAAGCTAAATAGAACTAGTTATCACACATCTCCTTGATCTTCCTAATCTTAGCCCGATGCGCATCTTCCTGCGAGAGCAAGGGTCGATTTGTCTGCTCCTTCCTTTTAGCATCTTCCTTGCACAGCTTCAATTGTTTCTCTGTATTTTTCCTCATGCACTTATCAGTACTCGTAGTTGTGAACTGCAGGACTTTGGCCTAGTGAAGACCATTCCTTGCTTGAGTCAGTTCTTGCTCTGCTTTAGCCTTCAGGGCCAAAGCCACGTCCCTCTCCTTCTCGACTTTGCTAACCTTGTCTTGCACCCTCCGGAGATCTCGGTTAAGCTTGGTCATGTCAACTAGGTCCTATAGCTTCATCTCAACACTGTCAAGAAGTGAGCTGACTACGGATTCTTTCAACTCAACAGTCATATCCCATAGTTTGTCCAGCGTTTTCTGCAACGATTTGGGCCACTCTGGGTCTACTCATTTGACAACACCGCAACTTCCACCTTGCATCATTGCACGATGTCCTTGACACCATAGAAACCTCCTACCTGTGTTTCGTCCTTCGAACGCTACAAATTTAGCGGGCATATGTCCATGTTTACATAGCAGAGGACTGTCTTCATCCACTAAACTGTGATAGTCGGAGTCATACATCGTCTGGTTGGCCTAACACATTATACGCGCATGAGTAAACAGAGTAGATCTAGCTCAAAAAATAGATAACTGGCCACAGATGATAGAGATAGAGATGAGACGACTCACATCGAAATCACCATCCCTATCGTCACGACGCGTTTCCTCGCTGTCTCCCCTTGAACCCATGGCGAGATGGGAGGGGGTGGCTGCCGAAGAGGGGATTGGGATGGAGGCGTCGTCGGCTTGCGGCTACAGCAGGATGGGAGTGAAGTGGGGAAAGTGGCTTCGAGGGGAAGGAAGAGAAGTACGGGGAGGAAGAGAAGTAATAGGGACGTGACACTTGTATGTGGCCCACTGAAATCGTGAGTCGGGACACTCGCAACAGGGGAGCGCCCGGTGTTGCCAGTTTGTCCAGAGCAAGCGTGGCCAACCATGTCGCAGAACAGCCTACTCACGGATCGCTCTCACGAAGACCATCCCAATCGTCTAAGCGCCCCGATCGAACGGTATGTAACAACCGTCAAGCAGAACAATTGTGTTAGGGTGTGCCTTCTAGAAGACCCAGTCTAACGTCCACCCATTGGGGGCCTAAGGTTAGGGCTCTCCTAAGGTTAATTAGGATCCATATGTGGTTTGTGAAAAGAGCAGACATGCAATGACATTTGTGAAAGTAATATACATGCAATCACACTGGGTGGATCCATGTGTGGTTCATGAGAAGAACACACATGCAATGACACTGGTGAATCCATGTGTGGTTTGTGAGAAGAACACACATCCAATGACATTGGGTGTGGTTCATGAAAAGAACACACATCCAATGGCACTAGGTGTGGTTCATGAAAAGAACACACATCCAATGACACTAGATGTGGTTCATGAAAAGAACATACATGCAATGACACTGGTGGATCCATATGTGGTTTGTGGAAAGAACGAACATGCAGTGACTCTAGTTGTGGTTCATGAAAAGAACAGACATGGAATGACACTGGTGGATCCATGTGTGGTTCATGAGAAGAACACACATCCAATGACACTGGTGGATCCTTATGTGGTTTGTGAGAAGAACATACATGCAATGACACTGGATGTGGTTCATGAGAAGAACAGACATGCAATCACACTAGGTGGATCCATGTGTGGTTTGTGGAAAAAACAGAGATGCAATGACTCTAGCTGTGGTTCATGAAAAGATCACACATGCAATGACACTGGTGGATCCATGTGTGGTTCATGAGAAGAACACACATGCAATGACACTGGGTGTGGTTCATGAAAAGAACAAACATGCAATGACACTGGTGGATCCTTATGTGGTTTGTGAGAAGAACTGGCATGCAATGACTCTAGCTATGGTTCATGAAAAGAACACACATGGAATGACACTGGTGGATCCATGTGTGGTTTGTGAAAAGAACAGACATGTAATCACACTAGGTTGATCCATGTGTGGTTTGTTTAGAGGAACATACATGCAATCACACTAGGTGTGGTTTGTGAAAAGAACAGACATGCAATCACACTAGGTGGATCCATGTGTGGTTTGTTTAGAGGAACTGACATGCAATGACAATGGGTGTGGTTCATGAAAAGAACAAACATGCAATCACACTGGTGGATCCATATGTGGTTTGTGGAAGGAACAGACATGCAATGACTCTAGCGGTGGTTCATGAAAAGAACAGACATGCAATAACACTGGTGGATCCATGTGTGGTTCATGAGAAGAACACACATCCAATGACATTGATGGATCCTTATGTGGTTTGTGATAAGAACAGACATCCAATGACACTAGTGGATACTTATGTGGTTTGTGAGAAGAACATACATGCAATGACACTGGCTATGGTTCATGAGAAGAACACACATGCAACGACACTGGTGGATCCTTATCTGGTTTGTGAGAAGAACATACATGCAATGACACTGGTTGTGATTCATAAGAAGAACACACATCCAATGACACTTGTGGATCCATGTGTGGTTCATGAAAAGAACACACTTTCAATGACACTGGTGGATCCAGTGTGGTTTGTGAAAAGAACAAACATGCAATCACACTAGGTGGATCCATGTGTGGTTTGGGAAAAGAACAGACATGCAATCACACTAGGCGGATCCATGTGTGGTTGGTTTAGACCAACACACATGCAATGACTCTAGTTGTGGTTCATGAAAAGAACACACATGCAATGACACTGGTGGATCCATGTCTGGTTTGTGAAAAGAACAGACATGCAATCACACTAGGTGGATCCATGTGTGGTTTGTGGAAAGAACAAACATGCAATGACTCTAGCTGTGGTTCATAAAAGAACACACATGCAACGACACTGGTGGATCCATGTGTGGTCATGAAAAGAACACACATGCAATGACACTGGTGGATCCATGTGTGGTTTATGAAAAGAACAGATATGCAATCACACTAGGTGGATCCATGTGTGGTTTGTGAAAAGAACAGACATGCAATCACACTAGGTGGATCCATGTGTGGTTTGTTTAGAAGAACACACATGCAATGACTCTAGTTCTGGTTCATGAAAAGAACACACATGCAATAACACTGGTGGATCCATGTGTGGTTTGTGAAAAGAACAGACATGTAATCACACTAGGTGGATCCATGTGTGGTTTGTTTAGAGGAACATACATGTAATGACACTGGGTGTGGTTCATGAAAAGAACAGACATGCAATGACACTGGTGGATCCATATGTGGTTTGTGGAAAGCACACACATGCAATGACTCTAGCTGTGGTTCATGAAAAGAACAGACATGCAATGACACTGGGTGGATCCATGTGTGGTTCATGAGAAGAACACACATCCAATGAAACTGGTGGATCCTTATGTGGTTTGTGAGAACATACATGCAATGACACTGGCTGTGGTTCATGAGAAAACACACATGCAATGACACTGGTGGATCCATGTGTGGTTCGTTTAGAGGAACAGACATGCAATGACACTGGGTGTGGTTCATGAAAAGAATAGACTTGCAATGACACTGGTGGATCCATATGTGGTTCATGAGAAGAACACACATCCAATGACACTGGTGGATCCTTATGTGGTTTGTGAGAAGAACAGACATCAAATGACACTGATATGGATACTTATGTGGTTTGTGAGAAGAACAGACATGCAATGACACTGGTTGTGGTTCATGAGAAGAACACACATGCAATGACATTGGTGGATCCTTATGTGGTTTGAGAGAAGAACAAACATCCAATTACACTGGTGTATACTTATGTGGTTTGTGAGAAGAATAGACATGCAATAACACTAGGTGGATCCAGGTGTTTTGTTTAGAAGAACACACATGCAATGAATCTAGTTGTGGTTCATGAAAAGAACACACATGCAATGACACTGGTGGATCCATGTGTGGTTTGTGAAAAGAACAGACATGCATTCACACTAGGTGGATCCTTGTGTGGTATGTGAGAAGAACTGACATGCAATGACTCTAGTTGTGGTTCATGAAAAGAACATACATGCAATGACACTGGTGGATCCATGTGTGGTTCATGAGAAGAACACACATCCAATGACACTGGTGGATCCTTGTGTGGTTTGTGAGAAGAACAGACATCCAATGACACTGGTGGATACTTATGTGGTTTGTGAGGAGAACAGACATGCAATGACACTGGTTGTGGTTCCCGAGAAGAACACACATGCAATGACACTGGTGGATCCTTATGTGGTTTGCGAGAAGAACATACATGCAATGACACTGGCTGTGGTTCATGAGAAGAACACACATGCATTGACACTGGTGGATCCATGTGTGGTTTGTGAAAAGAACAGACATGCAATCACACTAGGTGGATCGATGTCTGGTTTGTTTAGACGAACAGACATGCAATGACACTAGGTGTGGTTCGTGAAAATAACATACGTGCAATCACACTGGTGGATCCATATGTGGTTTGTGGAAGGAACAGACATGCAATGACTCTAGTTGTGGTTCATGAAAAGAACAGACATGCAATGACACTGGTGGATCCATGTGTGGTTCATGAGAAGAACACACATCCAGTGACACTGGTGGATCCGTATGTGGTGTGTGAGAACAACAGACATCCAATGACACTGGTGGATACTTATGTGGTTTGTGAGAAGAACAGACATGCAATGACACTGGATGTGGTTCATGAGAAGAACACACATGCAATGACACTGGTGGATCCTTATGTGGTTTGTGAGAAGAACATACATGCAATGACACTGGCTATGGTTCATGAGAAGAACACACATCCAATGACACTGGTGGATTCATGTGTGGTTTGTGAAAAGAACAGACATGCAATCACACTAGGTGGATCCATGTGTGGTTTGTGGAAAGAACAGACATGCAATGACTCTAGCTGTGGTTCATGAAAGAACGCACATGCAATGACACTGGTGGATCCATGTGTGGTTCATGAAAACATCACACATGCAATGACACTGGTGGATCCATGTGTGGTTTGTGAAAAGAACAGACATGCAATCACACTAGGTGGATCCATGTGTGGTTTGTGAAAAGAACAGACATGCAATCACACTAGGTGGATCCATGTGTGGTTTGTTTAGAAGAACACACATGCAATGACTCTAGTTGTTGTTCATGAAAAGAACACACATGCAATGACTCTGCTGGATCCATGTGTGGTTTGTGCAAAGAACAGACATGCAATCACACTAGGTGGATCCATGTGTGGTTTGTTTAGAGGAACATACATGCAATGACACTGGGTTTGGTTCATGTAAAGAATAGACATGCAATGACACTGGTGGATCCATATGTGGTTTGTGGAAAGCACAGACATGCAATGACTCTAGATGTGGTTTATGAAAAGAACAAACATGCAATGACACTGGGTGGATCCATGTGTGGTTCATGAGAAGAACACACAGCCAAACACTGGTAGATCCTTATGTGGTTTGTGAGAAGAACATAAATGCAATGACACTGGCTATGGTTCATGAGAAGAACTCACATGCAATGACACTGGTGGATCCATGTGTGGTTTGTGAAAAGAACATACATGCAATCATACTAGGTGGATCCATATGTGGTTTGTTTAGAGGAACAGACATGCGATGACACTGGTTCTGGTTCATGAAAAGAACAGACATGCAATCACACTGGTGGATCCATATGTGGTTAGTGGAAGGAACAGACATGGAATGGCTCTAGCTGTGGTTCATGAAAAGAACAGACATGCAATGACACTGGTGGATCCATGTGTGGTTCATGAGAAGAATACACATCCAATGACCCTGGTGGATCCTTATGTGGTTTGTGAGAAGAACATACATCCAATGACACTGGTGGATACTTATGTGGTTTGTGAGAAGAACAGACATGCAATGACACTGGCTATGGTTCATGAGAAGAACATACATGCAATGACACTGGTGGATCCTTATGTGGTTTCTAAGAAGAACATACATGCAATGACACTGGCTGTGGTTCATGAGAAGAACACACATTCAATGACACTGGTGGATCCATGTGTGGTTTTTGAAAAGAACAGACATGCAATCATACTCGGTGGATCCATGTGTGGTTTGTGAAAAGAACAGACCTGCAATCACACTAGGTGGATCCGTGTGTGGTTTGTTTAGAAGAACACACATGCAATGACTCTAGTTGTGGTTCATGAAAAGAACACACATGCAATGACACTGGTGGATCCAAGTGTGGTTTGTTAAAAGAACAGACATGCAATCTCACTAGGTGGATCCATGTGTGGTTTGTTTAGAGGAACAGACATGCAATGACACTAGGTGTGGTTCATGAAAAGAACAGACATACAATGACACTGTTGGATCCATATGTGGTTTTTGGAAAGCACAGACATGCAATGACTCTAGCTGTGGTTCATGAAAACAACGGACATGCAATGACACTAGGTGGATCCATGTGTGGTTCATGAGAAGAACACACATCCAATGAAACTGGTGGATCCCTATGTTGTTTGTGAGAAGAACATACATGCAATGACACTGGTTGTGGTTCATGAGAAGAACACACATGGAATGACACTGGTGTATCCATGTGTGGTTTGTGAAAAGAACAGACATGCAATCACACTAGGTGGATCCATGTGTGGTTTGTTTAGAGGAACAAACATGCAATGACACGGGGTGTGGTTCATGAAAAGAACAGACATGCAATGACACTGGTGGATCCATATGTGGTTTGTGGAAAGCACACACATTCAATGACTCTAGCTATGGTTCATGAAAAGAACAGACATGCAATGACACTGGGTGGATCCATGTGTGGTTCATGAGAAGAACACACATCCAATGAAACTGGTGGATCCTTATGTGGTTTGTGAGAAGAACAGACATCCAATGACACTGGTGGATACTTATGTGGTTTTTGAGAAGAACAGACATGCAATGACACTGGTTGTGGTTCATGAGAAGAACACACATGCAATGACACTGGTGGATCCTTATGTGGTTTGTGAGAAGAACATACATCCAATGACACTGGTGGATACTTATGTGGTTTGTGTGAAGAACGGACATGCAATCACACTAGGTGGATCCATGTGTGGTTTGTTTAGAAGAACAAACAGGCAATGACTCTAGCTGTGGTTCATGAAAAGAACACCCATGCAATGACACTTGTGGATCCATGTGTGGTTTGTGAAAAGAATAGACATGCAATCACACTAGGTGGATCCTTGTGTGGTTTGTGAGAAGAACTGACATGCAATGACTCTAGTTGTGGTTCATGAAAAGAACACACATGCAATGACACTGGTGGATCCATGTGTGGTTCATGAGAAGAACACACATGCAATGACACTGGGTGTGGTTCATGAGAAGAACACACATCCAATGACACTGGTGGATCCTTATGTGGTTTGTGAGAAGAACAGACATCCAATGACACTGGTGGATACTTATGTGGTTTGTGAGAAGAACAGACATGCAATGACACTGGGTGTGGTTCATGAGAAGAACACACATGCAATGACACTGGTGGATCCTTATGTGGTTTGTGAGAAGAACATACATGCAATGACACTAGCTGTGGTTCATGAGAAGAACATACATGCAATGACACTAGGTGGATCCATGTGTGGTTCATGAGAAGAACACACATCCAATGACACTGGTGGATCCTTATGTGGTTTGTGAGAAGAACATACATGCAATGACACTGGGTCTGGTTCATGAGAAGAACACACATGCAATGACCCTGGTGGATCCATGTGTGGTTTGTTGAAAGAACAAACATGCAATCACACTAGGTGAATCCATGTGTGGTTTGTTTAGAGGAACAGACATGCAATGACACTGGGTGTGGTTCATGAAAAGAACAGACATGCAATGACACTGGTGGATCCATATGTGGTTTGTGGAAGGAATAGACATGCAATGACTCTAGCTGTGGTTCATGAAAAGAATAGACATGCAATGACACTGGTGGATCCATGTGTGGTTCATGAGAAGAACACACATGTAATGACACTGGTGGATCCATGTGTGGTTTGTGAGAAGAACAGACATCCAATGACAATAGTGGATACTTATGTGGTTTGTGAGAAGAACAGACATGCAATGACAATGGTTGTGGTTCATGAGAAGAACTCACATGCAATTACATTGGTGGATCCTTATGTGGTTTGTGAGAAGAACATACATGTAATGACACTGGTGGATCCTTATGTGGTTTGTGCAAGGAACAGACATGCAATGACTCTAGCTGTGGTTCATGAAAAGAACAGACATGCAATGACACTTGTGGATCCATGTGTAGTTCATGAGAATAACACACATCCAATGACACTGGTGGATCCTTATGTGGTTTGTGAGGAGAACAGACATCCAATGACACTGGTGGATACTTATGTGGTTTGTGAGAAGAACATACAAGTAATGACACTGTTTGTGGTTCATGAGAAGAACACACATGCAATGACACTGGTGGATCCTTATGTGGTTTAAGATAAGAACATACATGCAATGACACTGGCTGTTGTTCATGAGAAGAACACACATCCAATGACACTGGTGGATCCATGTGTAGTTTGTGAACAGAACAAACATGCAATCACACTAGGAAGATCCATGTGTGGTTTGTGGAAAGAACAGACATGCAATGACTCTAGCTGTGATTCATGAAAAGAACACACATGCAATGACACTGGTGGATCCATGAGTTGTTCATGAAAAGAACACACATGCAATGACACTGGTGGATCCACGTGTGGTTTGTGAAAAGAACAAACATGCAATCACACTAGGTGGATCCATGTGTGGTTTGGGAAAAGAACAGACATGCAATCACACTAGGCGGATCCATGTGTGGTTGGTTTATAAGACACACATGCAATGACTCTAGTTGTGGTTCATGAAAAGAACACACATGCAATGACACTGGTGGATCCATGTGTGGTTTGTGAAAAGAACAGACATGCAATCACACTAGGTGGATCCATGTGTGGTTTGTTTAGAGGAATATACATGCAATGACACTAGGTGTAGTTCATGAAAAGAATAGACATGCAATGACACTAGTGGATCCATATCTGGTTTATGGAAAGCACAGACATGCAATGACTCTAGCTATGGTTCATGAAAAGAACATACATGCAATGACACTGGGTGGATCTATGTGTGGTTCATGAGAAGACCACACATGCAATGACACTGGTGGATCCTTATGTGGTTTGTGAGAAGAACATACATGCAATGACACTGGCTGTGGTTCATGAGAAGAACACACATGCAATGACACTAGTGGATCCATGTGTGGTTTGTGAAAAGAACATACATGCAATCACACTAGATGGATCCATGTGTGGTTTGTTTAGAGGAACAGACATGTAATGACACTGAGTGTGGTTCATGAAAAGAACAGACATGCAATGACACTGGTGGATCCATATGTGGTTCGTGGAAGGAACAAACATGCAATGACTCTAGTTGTGGTTCATGAAAAGAACAGACATGCAATGACACTAGTGGATCCATGTGTGGTTCATGAGAAGAACACACATGCAATGACACTGGTGGATCCATGTGTGGTTTGTGAGAAGAACAGACATCCAATGACACTGATGGATACTTATGTGGTTTGTGAGAAGAACAGACATGCAATGACACTGGCTGTGGTTCATGACAAGAACACACATGTAATGACACTGGTGGATCCTTATGTGGTTTGTGAGAAGAACATACATGCAATGACACTGGCTGTGGTTCATGAGAAGAACACACATCCAATGACACTGGTGGATCCATGTGTGGTTTGTGAAAAGAACAGACATGTAATCACACTAGGTGGATCCATGTGTGGTTTGTGGAAAGAACAAACATGCAATGAGTCTAGCTGTGGTTCATGAAAAGGATACACATGCAATGACACTGGTGGATCCATGTGTGGTTCATGAAAATAACACACATGCAATGACACTGGTGGA
The DNA here is from genome assembly GCA_916181665.1 of Avena sativa. NCBI lineage: Eukaryota > Viridiplantae > Streptophyta > Magnoliopsida > Poales > Poaceae > Avena > Avena sativa. The sequence continues at coordinate 193,175,385 of OV702287.1, forward strand.
GCCATGTGTTGTTTGTGAAAAGAACAGACATGGAATCACACTAGGTGGATCCATGTGTGGTTTGTGGAAAGAACAGACCTGCAATCAAACTAGGTGGATACATGTGTGGTTTGTTTAGAATAACACACATGCAATGACACTAGTTGTGGTTCATGAAAAGAACACATATGCAATGACACTGGTGGATCCATGTGTGGTTTATGAAAAGAACAGACATGCAATCACACTAGGTGGATCCATGTGTGGTTTGTGGAAAGCACAGAAATGCAATGACTCTAGCTGTGGTTCATGAAAACAACAGACTTGCAATGACACTAGGTGGATCCATGTGTGGTTCATGAGAAGATCACACATCCAATGACACTGGTGGATCCTTATGTGGTTTGTGAGAAGAACATACATGCAATGACACTGGTTGTGGTTCATGAGAAGAACACACATGGAATGACACTGGTGGATCCATGTGTGGTTTGTGAAAATAACAGACATGCAGTCACACTAGGTGGATCCATGTGTGGTTTGTTTAGAGGAACAGACATTCAATGACACTGGGTGTGGTTCAGGAAAAGAACAGACATGTAATGACACTGGTGTATCCATATGTGGTTTGTGGAAGGAACAAACATGCAATGACTCTAGCTGTGGTTCATGAAAAGAACAGACATGCAATGACACTGGTGGATCCATGTGTGGTTCATGAGAAGAACACACATCCAATGACACTGGTGGATCCTTATATGGTTTGTGACAAGAATAGACATCCAATGACACTGGTGGATACTTATGTGGTTCGTGAGAAGAATAAACATGCAATGACACTGGTTGTGGTTCATGAGAAGAACACACATGCAATGACATTGGTGGATTCTTATGTGGTTTGTGAGAAGAACATACATGCAATGACACTAGTGGATACTTATGTGGTTTGTGAGAAGAACAGACATGCAATCACACTAGGTGGATCCATGTGTGGTTTGTTTAAAAGAACACACATGCAATGACTCTAGATGTGGTTCATGAAAAGAACACACATGCAATGACACTGGTGGATCCATGTGTGGTTTGTGAAAAGAACAGACATGTAATCACACTAGGTGGATCCTTGTGTGGTTTGTGAGAAGAACTGACATGCAATGACTCTAGTTATGGTTCATGAAAAGACCACACATGAAATGACACTGGTGGATCCATGTGTGGTTCATGAGAACAACACACATGCAATGACACTGGATGTGGTTCATGAAAAGAACACACATCCAATGACACTGGTGGATCCTTATATGGTTTGTAAGAAGAACAGACATCCAATGACACTGGTGGATACTTATGTGGTTTGTGAGAAGAACAGACATGCAATGACACTGAGTGTGGTTCATGAGAAGAACACACAGGCAATGCCATTGGTGGATCCTTATGTGGTTTGTGAGAATAACATACATGCAATGACACTGGCTGTGGTTCATGAGAAGAACACACATGCAATGACACTGGTGGATCCATGTGTGGTTCATGAAAAGAACAGACATGCAATGACCCTGGTGGGTCCATATGTGGTTTGTGGAAAGAACAGACATGCAATGACTCTAGCTGTGGATCATGAAAAGAACAGACATGCAATGACACTAGGTGGATCCATGTGTGGTTCATGAGAAGAACACACATCCAATGACACTAGTGGTTCCTTATGTGGTTTGTGAGAAGAACATACATGCAATCACACTGGTTGTGGTTCATGAGAAAAACACACATGCAATGACACTGGTGGATCCATGTGTGGTTTGTGAAAAGAACAGACATCCAATGACACTTGTGGATCCTTATATGGTTTATGAGAAGAACATACATGCAATGACACTGCCTGTGGTTCATGAGAAGAACACGCATGCAATGACACTGGTGGATCCATGTGTGGTTTGTGAAAAGAACAAACATCCAATGACACTAGTGGATCCTTATGTGGTTTATGAGAAGAACATACATGCAATGACACTGGCTGTGGTTCATGAGAAAAACACACATGCAATGACACTGGTGGATCCATGTGTGGTTTGTGAAAAGAACATACATCCAATGACACTGGTGGATCCTTATGTGGTTTATGAGAAGAACATACATGCAATGACACTAGCTATGGTTCATGAGAAGAACACACATGCAATGGGACTGGTGGATCCATGTGTCGTTTGTGAAAAGAACAGACATGCAATCACACTATGTGGATCCATGTGTGGTTTGTTTAGAGCAACAGACATGCAATGACATTGGGTGTGGATCATGAAAAGAACAGACATGCAATGACACTGGTGGATCCATATGTGGTTTGTGGAAAGCACAGACATGCAATGACTCTAGCTGTGGTTCATGAAAAGAACAGACATGCAATGACACTGGGTGGATCCATGTGTGGTTCATGAGAAGAACACACGTCCAATGACACTGGTGGATCCTTATGTGGTTTGTGAGAAGAACATACATGTAATGACACTAGCTGTGGTTCATGAGAAGAACACACATGCAATGACCCTGGTGGATCCGTTTGTGGTTTGTGAAAAGAACAGACATGCAATCACACTAGGTGGATCCATGTGTGGTTTGTTTAGAGGAACATACATGCAATGACACTAGGTGGATCCATGTGTGGTTTGTTTAGAAGAACACACATGCAATGACTCTAGTTGTGGTTCATGAAAAGAACACACATGCAATGACACTGGTGGATCCATGTGTGGTTTGTGAAAAGAACAGACATGCAATCACACTAGGTGGATCCATGTGTGGTTTGTTGAGAGGAACAGACATTCAATGACACTGGGTGTAGTTCATGAGAAGAACACATATCGAATGACACTGGTGGATCCTTATGTGGTTTGTTTAGAAGAACACACATGCAATGACTCTAGTTGTGGTTCATGAAAAGAACACACATGCAATGACACTGGTGGATCCATGTGTGGTTTGTGAAAAGAACAGACATGCAATCACACTAGGTGGATCCATGTGTGGTTTGTTTAGAGGAACAGACATTCAATGACACTGGGTGTAGTTCATGAGAAGAACACATATCGAATGACACTGGTGGATCCTTATGTGGTTTGTTTATAAGAACACACATGCAATGACTCTAGCTGTGGTTCATGAAAAGAACACACATGCAATGACACTGGTGGATCCATGTGTGGTTCATGAGAAGAACACACATGCAATGACACTGGGTGTGGTTCATGAGAAGAACACACATCCAATGACACTGGTGGATCCTTATGTGGTTTGTTTAGAAGAACACACATGCAATGACTCTAGCTTTGGTTCATGAAGCGAACACACGTGTAATGACACTGGTGGATCCATGTGTGGTTTTTGAAAAGAATAGACATGCAATCACACTAGGTGGATCCATGTGTGGTTTGTTTAGAGGAACACACATGCAATGACACTGGGTGTGGTTCATGAAAAGAACAGACATCCAATGACCCTGGTGTATCCATATGTGGTTTAAGGAAAGCACAGACATGCAATCACATTGGGTGTGGTTCATGAAAAGAACACACATGCAATGACACTAGTGTATCCTTATGTGGTTTGTGAGAAGAACTGACATGCAATGCCATTGGTTGATCCATGTATTTCATTATACACGACACTCACTTTCCATTTTTATACTACTCAGTTTTGCCCTTGGTTTTTTGACACTACTCAGTTTTGCCCCCTCTCTCTATCTTTCGTAGAAGCCCAAACCTGTGCTCACTCTGTCTGCTACTCCCTGATTTGTTGTCACTGTTGTCATGCGGATCGTCCGCACCAACCGTTGATTCTGTGTGATCCAAAGATGATCGTTGCACACGTCGTGCCCTTCACAGTACAACGTGAGACATCACGGACGTCTCACTCAGCGAGACTTCTACAAGAAGGAACACGAAGCCGTCCATGGAAAAAGTCGTCGAGCGGTCATGTCATGTTTAATCAAGTCTGAAAAGCCTACTGCTGCTACTACTACACCACAACACATGCGTCATCGAGTGCACGGTCGTCGATGGACAGCTGCAATTTATTGCCACTTGATTTTAATAAGACATATCCCATTTTTATGTAGCGGCTCTCAACCTCACTTCCAACTGGGCCCCACTATAAGAAGCTTGCACGCGCTAGACGGAGGCCGAAGAGCTGAGATCGACGAGACCTAACGTCTCCGCCTTCATCGAGTCCCTCGCGGCGATCCACACATCCCTCTACCCGATCTAGCACAACCCCACAAATCTCGCCGTACAGCCACCTACCTTCCCCTCTACATTTCCACTTTTAACTATCGCCAATTTTAGGGCCGTGTCAAACATCGTACATAGAAATTGTGTATACACCCTTTGCATGTGGCTCAATACAGAACTACCATGCATGGCCTGGGAAAAAAACATGACGTACCGTGCGCGTGTCGCGGTGCACGGTGCAGTAGACTGCACGGCGCGTTGCACGGTGGTGCAACGAAACGTGCCTTGCTTCCATCCACCTTAACTATAGAGCCCCTCTCCGCACACCCACTCTCACTCTCGCTCACTCTCCCCGTGCAACCCTCTCCACTGTCCCACAAGCACCCGCAAACTCCCGAGAATACCCCGTCCGCGCCGGCGATGGCGGAGGTGGATAAGGTGGCCATCGTCGCCTCCGATGTCGCTGGAGAGGAGGCCTCCCGTCTCCTCGCCGGTCACCCTCGACGCGTTGAAAGCAGTCGCCGTCCTTGTCCAGGCCCTAGTCGAGCCATCGATGGCAGTCGCCGTTCCCGTCCAGGCCCCCGTCCCTGCTACCGATGGGGCCACCGAAGAGGAGCCCCCCACCGACGAGGAGGCCCCCGCCGGTCACAAGCATATCAAGCACTTCTTGGGCACCTACGATCCAGATAAGTACATCACTCCGCCGAACCCCTACGACACCAGCATCGACGACCCATGGTCGGAGGTAACTAGGGTTTGCTCCCCTCCCCTGGTTCTTCTACCGTTCCCATCGTTGGATGCTAGATCTTGGTTTATTAGGATTCACTTGCTCGCATTTTGATTGCTCGATCTTCTTACATCATCTACTCCCCCATTTTCCTTTTCTTCCAATAGTTTTCCGGCAGCGACGTTGATACATTGCAAATGTATCTATAATTTTTGATGTTCCATGCTTGGTTTTATCCACTTTCTTGTGTTTTGTCCACACTTTGGAGTACTTTTCATATGAGTCTTGGACTAACCTGTTAACAAGAGCCACAGTGCCAGCTGCCTGTTTTCTGCTATTTTTGGTTCTAGGAAAGTCAGAAAATGAATATTCTCGGAATTGGACGGGACAAAAGCCAAAGTGCCTATTTTTCCGGAAGTCATTAGATTCCAGAATACGAGACGGAGAGGAGCCAGGGGGCACCACACCACCTGGCCGCTCGGGCCAGGCCTAGCCACGCCAGGGGGTGGTGTGGCCAGCCCAGGCACCCCCTCGGCCTCTCCTTCCACCTATAAGATGCCCTCGGGACGAAAACCCTAAGTACCCAATCAAAAATCCATGAAAGAGTCTGTAGCCACCGTCATCTCCATCCCTAGATCGGGAGGGATCTAAAGCTCTTCCCAGCACCCTGCCGGAGAGGGGAATTCACCCTGGAGGCCTTCTTCATCACCATGCAAGCCTCCGGTGTGATGCGTGAGTAGTTCATCTCTAGACTACGGGTCCATGTAGTTGCTAGATGGCTGGTTCTCCTCCTTTGTGCTTTCATGTCTAGATCTTGTGAGCTTCGTTCATGATCAAGATCATCTATTTGTAATTCTGCATATTGTGTTTGCAGGGATCCGATGGATATTGAGATGCTATTTCAGATTGATTATTGATTTTATCATGTCTTTGTTATTTGTGATCTTGCATGCTTTCCGTTGTTAGTAGCTATCTTGGCCAAGTAGATGCTAGCAACTCCAAGAGTTAGTATTTATGCTCGATAGTGGGTTCATGCCTCTGGTAATCTAGGGAAGTGATAGAATTCTCTAAGGTACTAGATGTGCTATTGCTAATAGGGAGAAAACAACAATCCTTTGTTCATAGAACAATCGTATTGTTTACATTACACACAATTCGTAAAGCAATAATCTGTTGCTTGCAACTTAATACTGGAGGGGGTTCGGATGATAACCTGAAGGTGGATTATTAGTCATAGATGTAGTTGGATGGCGGTCTATGTATAATGTTGTAATGCCAAATCGAATCTCAAAGGAGTCAAGATGATTAGTATATGCATGTATTACTTTATCGATGTTTATCAATTGTCCTGCTGTAATTTGTTCACCCAGCATGTTACCTATCTTAAGGAGAGCCACCTCTAGTGAACTATGGATCCAGGTCCTTTCTTTTACATACAATCTATAAATTGTTTACTGCTTTGTGTTTACTTTCTGCAAACTATTACTTCCTTCCATTCGATACGTTTTATCCTTTGTTTTCAGCAAAACCGGTTAGATTGACAACCTCATCGCAAGTTGGGGACAGAGTTCAGTGGTTGTATTGTGCAGGTCTCCATGTTGCTGCTGGCACCGGTAGTGCGCCCTGCCATCGTTCAGCTAGCAACACCTTTGGGGTGTTTCCTTGCTCCTACTGGATTGATAACCTTGGTTTCGTACAGAGGGAAAACTTGTTGCTATGCTCATCATACCTTCCTCTTGGGGTTCCCCAACGAGCTCGATATATTTTGGGCCATCAAGCATATTTTCTGGCGCCGTTGCCGGGGAGTCAAGGACATCTTCACAAAGGGAGTCTCTCATAACCAATCTCTTTACTTTGTTATTTTTCTTTTGCTTAGTTTCTATGCTTGTTTCTTTATCAAAAACACAAAAAAGTTAGTTTTACTAGTTTGCTTTCTTATTTGAAAACACAAAAAAATGACTACTATTGAAAACACTAAGTTGTGTGACTTCACTAGCACCAACAACAATGATTTTATGAGCACACCTATTGCTCCACCTGTGCCTGAAGATACTTTCTTTGAGATAAAACCTGCTTTGCTCAATCTTGTTATGAGAGAACAATTTTCTGGTATTGGTAATGAAGATGTTGCCACCCATCTAAATAACATTGTTGAACTTTGTGAGATGCAAAAGCATAGGGATGTAGATGGTGATATTATTAAGCTGAAATTGTTTCCTTTCTCTTTGAGAGGAAAAGCTAAAGAATGGTTGAATTCCTTAACTAAGAATAGTATTGATTCTTGGACGAGTGCAAAGATGCTTTCATTGGAAAATACTATCCCCCTGCTAAGATTATATCTATGAGAAGTGAAATAATGAAGTTTAAACAATCTGATAATGAGCATGTTGCTCAAGCTTGGGAAAGAATGAAATCTTTGGTTAAGAATTGTCCCACTCATGGACTGACTGCTTGGATGATCATCCAAACTTTTTATGCAGGATTGAACTATTCTTCAAGGAACCTATTGGATTCTGCTGCTGGAGGTACCTTTATGACCATCAGTTTGGGTGCTGCAACAATACTTCTGGACAATATGATGGTTAATTATTCTGAATGGCATACTGAGAGAGCTCCACAAGGTAGGAAGGTAAATTTTGTTGAGGTAACCTCCTCCTTGAGTGATAAGATTGATATTATTATGTCTATGCTTGTGAATGGGAAAGCCCATATTGATCCAAATAATGTTCCTTTAGCCTCTTTGGTTGCTCAAGAAGAGCAAGTTGATGTGAACTTCATAAGAAATAACAATTTTGGCAATAATGCTTATAGGAATAATTTTGGTAACAACAATTATAAGACATATCCTCCCAACAATGGTAATGCTTATGGAAATTCCTAAAACAATAATAGGAGTGCTCCCTCTGAACTTGAAGTTATGCTTAAAGACTTTATTAGTAAACAAACTGTTTTCAATAAAACTACTGAGGAAAAACTCTCTAATGCTGAAAGAAATATAGCATCTTTGGCTGATGCTTAATCTTCTTTGAATAAAATGGATGCTAAACCTGAAACTAATGATAATCTCTTTGCAGCTACTAATTCTATACAAGTAAGAATTGATGAAAATGTTAGACTATTAGCTTAATTACATGCTAAGTGGGAAAGAGAAGATGAAATTGCTAGAAACATCAGTGTTTCTACTATCACCACCACTAGTGTTGAGGCTAGTAATAGTTCTTCTACTTTAGATGATAAGTATGATTTTGATCTTGATGGTTGCAATATCTTTGAAGTTATTAAATTCCTACAAAAGCTTGCTAAAAGTCCTAATGCTAGTGCAATGAACATGGCCTTTACAAAACACATTACTGATGCTCTCACAAAGATTAAAGAAGAAAAGATGAAACATAAAGCTTCTATTCCTATAAAACAATAAGATGGTTGGGAACCCATCATTAATATTAAAGTGAATGATTTTGATTTCAAAGCTTTATGTGATCTTGATAGTAGTGTTTCTATTATGCCTAGAAGGATTTATGATATGCTTGATTTGCCTCCACTTGAAGATTGTTATTTGAATGTCCCACTTGATGATAATGCTAAAAAAAACTCATGGGGAGTATTAATCATGTTCTTATTATGGTTAACAATGCCTATGTCCCCGTTGATTTCTATGTTTTGGATGTTGAATGCAATGCTTCTTGTCCTATTAGTTTGGGAAGACCTTTTCTTAGAACAGTTGGTGCCATTATTGATATGAAAGAAGACACCATTAAATATCAACTCCTACTCAATAAAGGTATAGAACACTTCTCTAAGAAGAGAGAGAAGATTTATTTTGCTTCTCCTATGAAAACAAAATTTGGTCTTAATGCTTCTTCATTTGAGAACACTTGATTCTTTTTCTTGCTTCTTATGCCTAACTTAAAGGCGTTAAAGAAAAGTACTTATTGGGAGATAACACAAAAATTTTAGATGAGTCTTGGAATTAATAACCGCTCCTTATCCTTTTTATTTGCTTTTTGTTCCAAGAGTAACCTCTAATGAGAGAGAAGTAATGATTGGGAAAGTTGCTGTCCCGAAACAGATTTTTGTGCTTCACTGTAAACATTCGTGTAAAATCTCTAAACGTCTTTTTGAGGCGTGAATTTTTGTGCTTCTGCCCCAGGATGTTATCTAACTTTTGTTAGTTCAACACTTTTTTATTTGAGTAACAGAAGGTCTTCAAAAAAATTCGTCTTTACCTGCTGGTCTGTTTTGACAGATTTCTGCCATTTTCTGCATTTGCTTCTTGTTGGTTCCTTTTTGAGTTCTTTTGGGGAATTGAGCTTTTTGAGGGAAGTACTTCAGTAGCTAGTGTTCTAATGGAATTTTATTGGTGTTGGAACTGAACCTTAAGACCTATTATCTTTAGTGCACTAATGTTGCTAATAAAGATTGTGTGAAGTTTTGTATGAAGGAAAAATTTCAGGTGTATGGAAGGAATGAGTAATGAGATGAAGGATGGACTAAAGCTCAAGCTTGGGGATGCCACACGTGTCACCCCAAGAAATATCCAAGAAGTACAAGCGTCAAAGCTTGGGGATGCCCAAGGCATCCCCTTCTTCATTAATAAAAATCCCAGGTTTCTTCCAAACGCTTCATTTTTATTGTTTCATGAACAGTTGTGTTGTTCTTGGAGCATCTTATTTTTCGTTTTTGTTTTGGTTTTTTGTTTGCTTGGTTTTATTAGTTTGCTGAATAAATTGGTTGGACCCCCTCTTTCATACATTGGTTTGCAAATAGTTTGGTTTGGATTGGAAAAGACTAGGAAAGTTCATACTTATGTGGTAAAAAGAGCTTGTTTTTGACTGTGGCCTATGCTTTGTCATGCCATGCTTGATATTGTTTTTGCTTTATGCTTAGTATTCTTTTCTGTAGCATGACTTGTTATAAACAATTGATATTGCCTAATGTCCCTTGGATGAATCATGCGTTGTTTTAGCATATTAAACCATAGTATAGTGGTATTCTCCTTTGATGCTTTATTTGGGTTGACTTGGCACATGCTCACACCATGTTATGACTATCTCGAGTCACCATAGCCTTTATTATCCTTTAGTTTTCAACTTGTAGTATCACTTTATGCTTTGATCAATGATGTTTTGTCGCTCTGCATGATTATGGCCATTATTGCTCTCTTAATTTGTCGCTCCCAGTCTTTTTCTAGCCTCCACAATCAAGTATGAGTTCCACTCATGCATCCAACTCCTTAAACCAAGTTATTCCAAAGAGTCCACCATACCTACCTACTAGCTTATGCTAGTCCAAGTATATTCATGTTTTTGTTTACCTTCTGAATTAAACTTGTTATGAGAAAACTAGTGATTAAAGCTCTCACGAACTTGATGGCACACTTTACTTTTCTTGCCCTTAATAAACTTGAACCATTGTGTCGTCTATGTTGTATATGCTTGCACTTATTTGTTGGGAATTAGTAAACCATGTTGTCATGGGGAATGCTTTCAACATTGCACTTGGTACTTGTATCTAGTTGATATCATGCTCTTTTGTATATGGATGTCTTCGGTGTGAAATGAAAGGGGAGCTTGTAAGTCCATGGAGTTATGTATATGTGTTAGAGAAACGCCTGGGCCGCTAGTCTAATCCATGCTGACATGGTGGAAACCTGCAGCGTAACCATAATGAGCTGTCTATGAAGCATTCTTCTTATAAAAAAAGAGTCCTATATTGAGAAAAAAAAGAGAAAAAGAAAAAAAGAGATTATGAAAAGAGGAAAGAGAGAAAAAAGCACCATATTCCCATGGTAAATAAGAAGATTGTTGAGATGCTCGTTGTCTGCTTGCCTTGTCATTTTGATATGGGGATTCTTCCGTATCATCGGGCAAGGGGTACCCTGTTGGCGGTTCTCTATGATACACATGTACTTACGATGACAAGAACTTACTGGTGACTAAACTTGAGTAGCATGAGGAGCGGCCCTCGTATACAAGGGACATGAGATTTCTAACTTTTACTTCGTCAAGCATGTACACCATAGTCTGTTCAATTTAACCTTAATCACTTCAGGATGCTTATGATAGGGGCAATGAGAGCTGAAAGCTATAAGTACCATAATTTTTGGAAGCTCTTTATGAGACTTGAATCCCTGCTTCCTTTTATAAAGGCCCTTCTTCCACCATTATATCGAGTCTCCACCTTCTATCTTTATGCACTTACTTTGAGAGCATAGTGGCCATTCTTAGTTCTATGTGCATTGTCCCAAGACTAGTTGATTGATGCATACCTTGATATTGCTTGTTTTTAACTTTGAAGGTGTCCTATGCATTTATATTTGCTCCTCTATGAGGCACAAGCTGAATACTATTATGCTATGTTTTCTTTATGTGAAACAAACAAACGTCTTGCAAAGCATTGTTATTCATGAATCTTTTGTTTGTGCCTTTTCATGTTGCATCATAGTTTCTTTGTCTTATTGCTAGAACTTTGTCTTTCATGTTATGATTTAAGAACTATGATCCCAGCTTTGAATGTTTTACAAATACTTTGATCAAGTCTTTGATGGTGCATGTCACCTAAAAAATTATCCTTTCTTTTTATCACTTACCTACTCGAGGACGAGCAGGAGTTAAGCTTGGGGATGTTGATACATTGCAAATGTATCTATAATCTTTTATGTTCCATGCTTGGTTTTATCCATTTTCTTGTGTTTTGTCCAAACTTTGGATTACTTTTCATATGATTCTTGGACTAACCTATTAACAAGAGCCACAGTGCTAGCTGCCTGTTTTCTACTGTTTTTGGTTCCAGGAAAGTCAGAAAATGAACATTCTCGGAATTGGACGGGACAAAAGCCAAAGTGCCTATTTTTCCGAAAGTCATCAGATGCAAAAATACGAGACGGAGAGGAGCCAGGGGCCACCACACTACCTGGCCGTGCGGGCCAGGCCTAGCCGCGCTAGGGGGTGGTGTGGCCAGCCCAGGCAGCCCCTCGGCCTCTCCTTCCGCCTATAAGATGCCCTCAAGACGAAAACCCTAAGTACCCAATCAAAAATCCACGAAAGAGTCTGTAGCCGCCGTCATCTCCATCCCTAGATCAGGAGGGATCTGAAGCTCTTCCCGGCACCCTCCTGGAGAGGGGAATTGACCCTGGAGGCCTTCTTCATCACCATGCAAGCCTTCGGTCTGATACGTGAGTAGTTCATCTCTGGACTATGGGTCCATGTAGTAGCTAGATGGCTTGTTCTCCTCCTTTGTGCTTTCATGTCTAGATCTTGTGAGCACTTTTCATGATCAAGATCATCTATTTGTAATTTTGCATGTTGTGTTTGTGGGGATCCGATGGATATTGAGATGCTATTTCAGATTGATTATTGATTCTATCATGTCTTTGTTATTTGTGATCTTGCATGCTTTCCGTTGTTAGTAGCTATCTTGGCCAAGTAGATGCTAGCAACTCCAAGAGTTAGTATTTATGCTCGATAGTGGGTTCATGCCTCTGGTAATCTAGGGAAGTGACAGAAATCTCTAAGGTACTAGATGTGTTGTTGCTACTAGGGAGAAAACAACAATTCTTTGTTCATAGAACAATCGTATTGTGTACATTACACGCAATTTGTAAAGCAATAATATGTTGCTTGCAACTTAATACTGGAATGGGTTCGGATGATAACCTGAAGGTGGATTATTAGTCATAGATGCAGTTGGATGGAGGTCTATGTATAATGTTGTAATGCCCAACCGGATCTCAGAGGAGTCAAGATGATTAGTATATGCATGTATTGCTTTCTCGATGTTTATCATTTGCCCCGCTGTAATTTGTTCACCCAGCATGTTATCTATCTTAAGGAGAGCCACCTCTAGTGAACTATGGATCCCGGTCCTTTCTTTTACATACAATCTATAAATTGTTTACTACTTTGTGTTTACTTTCTGCAAACTATTACTTCCTTCCATTCGATATGTTTAATCTTTTGTTTTCAGCAAAACCGGTGAGATTGAAAACATCATCGCAAGTTGGGGACAAAGTTCTGTGGTTGTGTTGTGCAGGTCTCCACGTTGCTGCTGGCACCGGTAGTGCGCCCTGCCATCATTCAGCTAGCTACACCTTTGGGGTGTTTCCTTGCTCCTACTGGATTGATAACCTTAGTTTCGTACTAAGGGAAAACTTGATGTTGTGCTCATCATACCTTCCTCTTGGGGTTCCCCAACGAGCTCGATATATTTTGGGCCATCAGACGTCTAGCGCGATGATGAGTCCATCCACACCAAGACTCGTCAGGTGCTGAGGAGGCTGCGGGCCGGCCAGTATGACGCCTTCTTCAGGGGCGGCTCCCGGCGCTGCCCCTTCTGCAAGGGGATCGCCTTCGGCTGGGTGATTCTCACCGGCACCGACTTCAACTCCTTACTGAAGCATGCAGAGGCCCCGGGATCTGGCATCCATGAAGGCGGTGAGTGCGAGACCGTGAACATCAACTCCTACATCGCTGAACACCGGGCTCTCGGCATTCACCTCCGAAACCTATAGCGGGTGGCCATCAAAGAGGGTCGCATGCCTCCAATCAGGCCCAAGGCCCCCAAGATCAAGGGACTGGGAAGCAAGAAGTGGAGGAAGCGCCGGAGGGAGGAGGCAGAGGCGCGAGCGCATGAAGGACGGGTTGAATGTGTCCTTGAATGTAACTGCTGCGGCGGCGGCTGCTGCTGCTAAACAGCTTCTTTTGATTTTCTATATTTTGCTTGCATCCTATTTCTGGCTGAATGCATCGAACCTCGTTAAGCAACCTACTTTCTATCGCTATATCCTATTTAGCTGCGCACAGCTATATCTACATTTGTTTTGTTTTCTGAATGAATGTATTCTGCCTCGTGTGATTTGCTGCTCTAGATTTGCTACCTGATCGGAGGCAAAAAGAGTTCCAAAAGGGAATGAATTATCGAAGTGAGAATCTTTTCTAGATTTGCTACCAATTTGGCCAAAATGAAACATATATGTTTAGGCGAGAGAGGAAAAGGGCACTCTTTCAAACTGCCAGTTAACGAGCTACCATCTTGATAAGCTACAAGACACATACATAAACATAACACAAAGAGGGTTAAATTTATTTTACTACTATCACTTGAGGCGCTAGACATCTTGACAAGCTAACTGAGTTCCACAAAACAGAAACATAACACTGAGAAGTAAAATTTAATTCACTTCTCATCAGACCACTTGAGGCGCTTGCCATCGTTCCTAGGCAACCAACTGCGACCATTCCAGGTACCCCACAGCTCACGAAATGCTTCGTTCCACCTGGGATCTGACTTGGCTTCCCTATCTTTAGCGTCCTGCGGCACAATTAGCGGTGCATCACTCGCCTGATTGTTGCCGCTAGAAGATGTTGCCTCTCTGTTTGCTACTTCAGCTGTAGCCTCTCTGTCAGCTGCTTCAGCTTCAGCTGCAAGCTCTCTTTCAGCTACTTCTGCAGCCTCTCCATCAGCTGCTTCAGATGCAGCCATTTTCTTTGCATATGCAGCTTCAAACTCAGCTATTCTGCATTTTCTACAAAGGGCTCCCCTAAGCTCATCTTCCCTCTTGCAAATAGGGCAAAACACGAGGTAACGTAGAAAAAAATGGATCTTCTTGTGCAGCTGGTATGTCACGTAAGCATCTATGGCTGCATACTTCAGGTTTATATCAGACAACGGCCACTCGTCCCAGAAATCGTGCCTATCCATAGGGAAATCTTCCTTCATTCTGTCGTACGACCCATCGAGGATTCTAGTTGCGAGTGATGCCATTCCATCCTTCCTCGAGACCCCTAGGATCTTGACAAGACTCTGAATATCGATCCAGTTGTGCGCATGAATTATAATTCCCTCTTGATAAAATTTCGAAAAATCAGTTGTTTTGTCGATAGTGTAGAAAACAATTCCCTTTTCTACAAGGAACTGACGCAGCGCCGGACAATTCCTGTCAGTCCTGGAAGTATGTAGTTTGTCATCACCAAAATTTGTAACTACAAATATTTTGTCAATGCAAGATCATCATTTGAATATAATTTTGAAAAGTTTAGTGAATGCAAGATCAAGACTCTCAACATTGTCTTGTCATAATTTATTTGGTCCTAAATAAAATCCAGTAGTTGCAAGATGATCAAGTGGATAAAGAACAAGAGGAGAAAACCCTAAAAGCGGTTAGCTACAGAGAGAAAATCTACAAACCGGGAGAGGTGGTAGACGAGGATGTGTTTCCGCATGGCCAGTTGAACGATGGCGACTTCACTCCCTTCATATGGGTGCTCCGGGGTGTACTCCAGGTCCAATCCCACAAACTTGTCCTCGTCTTTCTCAAGCCAACCCTCGTACATCCTCAGGACTTGCACCACTGTCTCCTCCTCGTTGGTGTAGACAATGTATATCTTCTTATTGTCATGGGTAGTGAAGCTTGTCTCTAGAGTGCGACGATCTTCCATGGCGGCAAGGAGAAGATGGGAAGAAGACAAATGACAGGAAGAAGAAGAGTGGTTTCTGCGAGGCAGGGGAACGGTGGAACCGTCAATGCGCTTTTAAGGTAGTGGTTAACGATTGGGACGGAACTCCAAGGAGAGACGCGTGGCGGTGGCCGTTCCAGCTTCTGAGTAAACAAAAACTAATTATAACACCGACACATGTGCCCTGTTTTGTCACGTCAATACACTGGTCAGGGGGTGTTGTCCTATCCATTGTCCAGCGCTGCAAGCCTACGTGACAGCCACCCCGCCTAAGTGACGGGAGCGACATAACAGCGAGAACTAACAGGGGGGCCCAACTTGACGGTCATTAGCCTGATATTTTGTATTGAAACATAAAGTTAAATTCGTGCCGAAAAAGACCCTCTGAGTATTTTGCACGCCAACTTTGGGCAACCCAACTGATTGTAAGCAACTTGGTACCGCATTGCCTGGATACCCCAACTTTCGGGCCGCAAAATGATATTCTCTTTAAAATGAACACTTGCAATTACTCTAGGGGATCAAGGTGGTTTTTATAAGAACACATGCAATGACTCTATGGACTCCATGTGTCAAACCAAGGTCAGAAAACCAAAAAACACATAGAAATGCAAGTGCTACATGGAATGATGCACTAGTGTGACAGAAGTTGCATCACCACATACATTAGAGTGTGTGTTCTCATGTGGATCAAGGTGGTTTTAAACATAACACATGGAATGACTCTAGGGACTCTATGTGTCACACCATGGTTAGAAAGCCCAAAAAGCCCTTGGAATACAACTTCCACATGGAATGGTGCACCAATGTGACATAAGTTGCATTAGCACATCCATTAGAGTGTGTGTACTCATGTGGATCAAGGTGGTTTGGAAAAGAACACATTCAATGACTCTAGGGACTCCATGTGTCAAACCATGGTCACAAATCCCAAAAACACATAGGAATGCAACTGCCACATGGAATGGTGCACTAGTGTGACAGAAGTTGCATCGCCACATCCATTGGAGTGTGTGTGATCATGTGGATCAATGTGGTTTTGACAATAACACATGAAATGACTCTAGGGGATCAAGGTGGTTCTGAAAATAACACATGCAATGACTCTAGAGACTCCATGTGTCAAACCATGGTCAAAAAGGCCAAAAATACATAGGAATGCAACTACCATATGGAATGTTGTAGTAGTGTGACACAAGTTGCATCACCACGTACATTGTAGTATGTGTTCTCATGTGGCTCAAGACGGTTTTGGAAAAGAACACATGCAATTACTCTATATACTCCATGTGTCAAACCATGGTCAGAAAGCCCAAAAGCCCCTAGAATGAAACTGCCACATGGAATGCTGCACCCGTGTGACAGTAGTAGCATCACCAAATCCATTGGAGTGTGTGTGGTCATGTGGATCAAGGTGGTTTTGAAAAACACATGCAATGACACTAGGGTATCAAGGTGTTTTTGAAAGAACACAAGCAATGACTCTAGGGACCCCATGTGTCAAACTATGGACAAAAAGCCCAAAAAGTCCTTGGAATCCAACTGCCACATGGAATGATGCACTAGTGTGATAGAAGATGCATCACCACATACATTGGAGTGTGTGTTCTCATGTGGATCAAGGTGGTTTTGAAAAGAACACATTCAATGATTCTACAGACTCCATGTGTCAAACCATGGTCAGAAAGATCATAAAGCCATTGGAATGCAACTGCCATATGGAATGGTGCACTAGTGTGACAGAAGTTGCATCGCCACATCCATTGGAGTGTGTGTTCTCAAATGGATAAATGTGGTTTGTAAAAGAACACATTCATTGACTCTATGGATTCCATGTGTAAAACCATACTCAAAAATCCCTAAAAGCCCCTGGAATGCAACTACCACATGTAATGGTGCACCAGTGTGACAGAAGTAGCATCACCACATCCATTGGAGTGTGTGTGGTCATGTGGATAAAGGTTGTTTTGAGAAAAGCACATGCAATTACTCTAGGGTATCAAGGTGGTTTTGAAAAAACCACATGCAATGACTCTAGGGACTCCACATGTCAACACATGGTCAGAAAGATGAAAAACACATAGGAATGCAAATGCCACCTGGAATGATGCACGAGTGTGACAGAAGTTGCATCACTACATCCATTGGAATGTGTGTTCTCATGTGGATCAAGGTGGTTTTGAAAAGAACACATGCAATGACTCTAGGGACTCCATGTGTCAAACCATGGTCAGAAATCCCAAAAAGCCCTTGGAATGCAACTGCAACATGGAACGGTGCACCAGTGTGACAGAAGTTGTTTCACCACATCCATTGTAGTGTGTGTTCTACCGACAAGTTCTGTTTCATTTGTTCCCGTGATATTCCTTCCCCGTTACCAAGTCACATGTTGCAACATTATGGATGTAATCTCACCAAGTCGGCCGTGTGTATAATCCCGTCAAGCAGGTGAACAAATCCCGTTCTTGATACATAGGCCTCAAGTGCTCCTATGGAATACCTGAAACACACCTTTATGGACACCTGGTTACGGACATGGCGGTTGATGCGATCAAGTTGCCTCGAGAGATGGTGATTAATATGATCTCATGGTCTAAGGAAAATGATACTACACTTATAACTATTGCAACGATGAACCATGTGTCTTGATGTCACAATACCTATCTTTGGGTAATGTCCATAATATAAATATATGACTCTATTGTCAACTGGCATAAATGCTCCATGATTAGGAAACCTTTATCATCGGCTGCCCGATGAACTAGTATAAATAGAGGCTACTAGGGACTTGGTTTGTTTCATACCACACCTGTATCAATGTTTCTGCTTGATACAGTTATAGCACAATATGAAACTATTACAAACTAATTGAGATGTGATAAAAATCCATTTAGTATTTGCCTCTAGGGCATATCTCCTTCAGCAACTCTGGTGAGTTCTCTTTATCAACATAAAATACGAAGTCCCACTTCACGTACTGGTGGTGACACCCAAGGAACTTGCGGCCGATGTTCATGTCCTCGTATGCGCTCGTAGGCCACACTTGCAAAGTTGATCAAAGTTCGACTTGAAGATGTCGGTCCATGCATGTACTTCCAAATCGATCCACCTCGGCATGATTCCCTGATCGAGGAAAGGGAAACCCGAAATTTTTATTTTTATAGGATCGAAGTATAAGAAATTAATCCCAAAAAACATATATAATGATAAAAATTTCCACCACCCCTGGCAACACGTCCATGTTCCAACATCTCGCTGCCGCCGCCGCACTCAACACCTTGAGGATTCTGCATCGTGATGTCACCGCCGGTTGCCGCCTCTATAGTACCCTCTGATGCGGTAGTGAGAGCTATCTGTAGAGGGTGGGGAAGAGATAAGTATGGTGTATCTAGGAAACGGACATGGGAGATGAATAATAGGTGGTGGGACACACAAGTCAGTGAGATTAGCATGGCCAGTAAACACGATCTGCTGATGGGCCAAAATATATCGAGCTCGTTGGGGAACCCCAAGAGGAAGGTATCGGGTACTTAGGGTTTCTGTATCGGAGGAATCTTATAGGCGAAAGGGGAGGCCGAGGTGGTGCCCTAGGAAGCCACACCACCCCCTGGCGCGGGCCAGGCCTGGCCGCGCGGCCATGTGGTGTGGCCGGCCTCTGGCCCCTCTCTGTCTCGTCTTTTGGCTCTGTGTCCCCCTGGTGAAATATTGACTTTGGCTTTTGTCCCGTCCAATTCCGAGAATATTCATTTTCTGACTTTCCTGGAACCAAAAATAGCAGAAAACGGGCAGCTGGCACTATGGCATCTTGTTAAAAGGTTAGTGCAAGAAAGTGTATAAAAATACTTCAAAGTGTGGACAAAACATAAGAAAGTAGATATAAACAAGCATAGAACATCAAAAATTATAGATACATTTGCAACGTATCAGCTGCTTGACCAGTCCACAATGTGGGACACACCTAAGCATCACGTACAATGCATGCCACACTTGTATATGCCTCCATCCACCTACTCTGTCATTAAAATATGTCGGCCTACCCAGTCAACTACTACATCGGTAATTATTGCTGGTATTGTGTGTACTACAGTGTATATGTGACGGCTGTGACCAAATGGTGTCGCGGTTTCTCATCTTCTAGCTAACCAAATTTTGCAGGCGCTTTTTTATTACGCCACCCCAAAAAAGTGCCACACTCGAGCGTATTTTGGTAGTGTGAAGTAAATAACATAAAGAAATCAAAGTACGAAATTTTATCGGAGTTCTTGCAGATGGAAAGTTAGGCGCGAAGAGATTCAGTTAATGGTGATAGTGAATGTGCAAAATGGATAAAGCGGGGTAAGTAATAGTAATTCTTCATATAAATATGCAAGTAGGCGAGCAACCCATTATTAGTCAGTACTCCTCCGGGTGGATTTGTCTGACTCCCATGATTCTTTTACATGTTACTATAAGCCATGGTCGGCGTAGCTTTCAAGGTATTTAGACCAAATCAAGGCTTTAAGATTCGTGGTTCCTCGTACTCCTCGAGTGTTACTAGTTCCTATTTTATATCAGTCGTGTCACTCGGAGGCCGCTGATTCACTAGCAAACAAGTTCTTATCTATGTAGTTCTTTAGATCATGTTACCTAGGCCCTTAGATTAGATAATAAGCATTACCCTCAACATAGGCCTTCATTCTTGCACAAAATCAGAGTAACTAATAGCGCTAGAATGTTTCAGCCCAAACTGCTACCCACGTCGTCCTGATTCATTTCCGCCATGGGGTGGATGCCCAAAAGGACATGCGGCTTCGTCGCAATGGAACCCTTCTCTTCCAGGAGGTAGGCCCTGTTGCGGGCCAAGGGGACAAGATTCCTTACTGTGGACGGGTTTTGTGTGTGCCATCCTACCCCATGTCGTGGTCTGATGCCATCTTTTCTAGGCAGCCAACCGCTCTATGAGAGGCGTTCAGGATGTGACACGCCTCCACATCTGCCGGGGTGGCAGGTCCCACTTAGAGCCGACGTATTGCTCTAGGCCTTGTCTAGATGCATTTTTTCTCGGTGGAGAGACCAGCTGGCAGTGCAGGTGGATCGGAAGGCATGGCTAGACACAAGTTCTTGTGGAAAATTGTAACACGCTCGAATTGGTCCTATGCAGATTTTAGCGCTTCCCGCCAAACCCGCATAGAAATGATTCAAAGATGCCCACCAGGCACTTGCGTGCAGGTGGAAAACAAAGTAATACCATTACACAATAGTTCACGATCGAACCCACAGAAGATATATATATACAACAAGGACTCATCACTCTTGAGTCAAGAATATAGATACATAGTATAGATATCCAAATCACCTTGAAAACAATAAAACATCCGAGTACAGATAAGAAGAAAATTGGGATAAGAGCCCTAAAGAATAACCAATGGCGTCCATAACCTGCCCAGGCCAAGATAGAAGGGTAACCCTGCTAACAACGTTGAAGTCATACCTACTAAAACAAAAGGGGTGCCAACAAAGGGCAAAGGAAAAAGAGAGCGGTCCGTACTAAGGCCAGTACAAAGTGAGTCTAGAATTCAGCGGCTCTCGCCTACATAGGTATGGTGGACTGAAGCAGCAGCAAAGCATGCACTAAACAACCTATAGATACTCAATACAACTGTCGGCTATTAGACAGGGATAAGGAAAATACCTATTCAGATCCAACCTGATACTAATACTAAACATACCCATCATCGTATTTCCCCCTCGGGACCAAATGAGGAAGTCATCCCGAGGAACTCACACAGTTGGCAGTTTTATTAATCCTTTCATTATAGTTGCAGCACTTACTAGTCAGATATAGAAGGCATGAGACATTCCAATATAACAAGATGTTGGCACTTTTAATTAACCATTTCGTTGCAGTTGCAACAATTACTAGCCAGATGTCGATAGCATGAGACACCCCAGTTCCATTAGTTGTTGGCACTTTTATTATCCATTTCGTTGTAGTGGAACTGATTACTAGTCATGCCAAAGTCAAATTTATAGAACTACTTTATTTATAGTTGTCTATGGTCAAGACACTGTGTTCCAAGTAGTCCATAACCGCGAACACGGCTTTTCGAAAAGATTTACCCTGCAGGGGTGCACAAATAGCAACACACACACGATCAACCTCATGAAGAACCAAATAAAAAGCAACGAGGCCTCACGACAATACATTCACATGATTCAAAAATTATTTCAGGGGGCCACCCCGATAAGCTACCCACAACAAAGTTGGCCGGCTCCGAGAAGGACCCAGGGTTTACAACAATGGATGTAAACGACTGGAAACCCGAAAGTGTGACTGGGCTTGTCGATACCGCGAGAACATTCTGCATTCCTAAATAGTAAAGGCTCTCCACGTGCATTCATAAATAAAGCAGTAAAGCATGGCATAAGTACAATATAGTAATAACGCCCCAAACTAGTTTGTGGCCCCAAGAAATAAGATGTGAATCAAGCTCAGGCGAAGGGGGATTCATAGAGTCTCCCACATGTGGATAATGCGATAGTCAAGGAATAGGTATCAAGTACTCAGGGCCTACGGGACACAAGTGAGTGTGGAAGAACCAAATAACATCTATTGCCCATCGGTTCCTCTGTATTAGTTATATCTATTCCCAGTATTTTGATTATCAAGTTTAAATTAAAGTCATGATTATCTCCACCATTAATCATGTGCCAACCTCCCAAGAAGGATGAAACAACAACGACACAAAGCAGCACCTGAGCAACCAACTATGATTCACAAGGCCGATTGTCTATCAAACAACAGGAAATAGGATGTGTCCAAGGCAATATAGAGGCTCTAAGAAATATAAATGGTGCACGGAAACTAAAGCATCGCAACATGGATAGCAATAAATCAACATGAGGAAGTAAAGACTATAAACGCAAAATAGGTAGAAAGGGTGAGAATGCTCACCTAGGAAACACTACCGGAGATACACCGGTGAACGGGTCGAATCTCGGCATATCCTTGAAGAAGAAAATCACTAGAAGAAACACCGGAGGTACTATTTAATACTATGGCAAAAGACCAGGCATATTCATGATATGATGCATAACATGGAAAAGATACGATGCAACTAGACAATATTAAGCGGAACTGGGGTCCCGACAATTAATTAGGAGGTTCATGTTGTTTAGATAGCCCTCGATTTTAGAGGTTGACTTAATAAGGCAAAACATGCATCGGTTCGCTACACAAATTTATAATGAGCCGATATAAGACTAGAATAGCCTGCATATAGTCTCCATATTTAATTATTAGGTGAATCGACAAAATCCCCCAACCCACATGGTATGAATGCAATCATGTACAATTTAAATGCAACAAGATAGATGTCATGTATTATAAAAATAGAGGGTCTCGGATAGGGTGACACATGTCGGATCGAAGATTTTGGGTTCGGAGGGGGTTCGTGATCGGTCTTTGGGGTTGGGGTCTTGGGGGTTCGGTCTCTAGATCCGTGTAGGAGAACTCGAGGTGTCCAGGTCCATGTAGGAGAACTCAAGGTGTCCAGATGTTAGAGTTCCGTGAAGAAGGCGAACTTGAATCCGCATCGATTACTTCGAGTGGCATCTCAGAGTTCTTTTTGACTTGTAGATATGTTTTCACAAACATCTTGCCGAGAGGTTGTAGTAGTAGCACATCTGTGTCCAAGCACCATTGGATCAGGAAGCCGGGATAACCATCATCCAAGGTAAAAAAGGAATATGCAGCGGTACCACATCGGTCCGCATTGTTATGTATATATACACGATGAACAGTTTATAGGAGATTTACAACGTGATCTTGTCGTACACGACAAGGACAGGACGTACACGACAAGGACAAGGACATCTACTACACATTAGTCCGGACCTAGTACAGTATAATGTTTAACACTCCCTGTCAATCATAACTTATCTAAGTTAAGATTGCGTTTAAAAGCTTCTAATCGACTAGTAGAGAGTGCCTTGTAAAACCGTCCGCAAGTTGATCTCCTGAAGGTATAAACCGTATGTCCAAAAGTTTCTGAGCTACTCTCTCACGAACGAAGTGATAATCCACCTCTATATGTTTTGTCCTTGCATGAAATATAGGATTGGCAGAGAGATACGCAGCTCCAATATTATCACACCACAAACACGCAGCTCTTGGATGTGGTACTCCCAGCTCCTTTAACAAAGTTTGTATCCAAATTACTTCCGCAGTGGCATTTGCTAGGGCTTTATACTCAGCCTCTGTACTTGAGCGAGAAATTGTAGCTTGTTTCCTGGCACTCCATGATATCAAATTAGATCCAAAGAATACAGCAAAACCACATGTAGATCTTCGATCATCTAGACAACATGTCCAATCAGCATCAGAGAACGCACTGACAAGAATAGACTCCGACTTAACCTCAAGCCAACAGAAACGGTTCCACGCAGATATCTCAAAATCCGCTTAACCGCTGTCCAATGAACTATAGTAGGTGCATGCAGAAACTGACAAACCTTATTGACAGAATATGCAATGTTAGGTCTAGTCAAAGTAATATACTGTAATGCTCCTACAATACTCCTGTAGCGAGTAGAATCTTCACTACTCAACAATTCTCCATCAGTCAAGGACAATTTTCTGAAGTAGACAAAGGAGTATCAACATTTTTGCACATCTTCATATTCACACGTGCAAGTAAATCATTGGCATACTTTTCTTGAGATAGAATAATACCATCATGAGTCTTCTTTACTTCTATTCCTAAGAAGAAATGTAATTCTCGTAAGTCCTTTAATGCAAAAGCCATACCAAGATCATGAACAAGAGCATCAACAGCTGTATCTGAGGAGCTGACTACAACAATATCATCAACATAGATAAGCATAAAAATAGTCACTCCCTCTTTGATGTAGAAGAACAACGAAGTATCAGCCTGCGATGCAGAAAAACCAAGCTGCTGAAGTTTAGAGCTAAGACGAGCATACCACGCACGGAGAGCCTGCTTGAGACCGTAAAGAGATTTATCAAGCTTACAAATATACTTTGAGCAAGAAGCGTCAATATAACCAGGAGGTTGTCGCATATAGACCTCTTCTACCAGAACACAATGCAAGAACGTGTTCTTCACATGAAGTTGCCAGAGCTTCCAATTACGCGAGACTACTAAAGACAAAACCAGTCTAATAGTAGCAGCCTTAACTACAGGACTAAAGGTGTCCTCGTAGTCAATATCATACTGTTGCTTGAATCCTTTTGCAACAAGTCGGGTCTTGTACCTGTCAATAGTACCATCAGTCTTGCGCTTGACCTTATAGACCCATTTACAGTCAATTATATTTCTCCTAGAAGTAGAAGGAACCAAATGCCATGTATTATTACGCAAGAGAGCAAAAAACTCTTCATCCATAGCTTCCTTCCAACGAGGATCATCCAACGCCTCCTCAACAGATTCTGGTTCACCAGTGGAGCAAAAATTTGCAAAACGAAGATGGTCATACCGAACACGCCCATCCGTGATAATTTTTGGCCGCACAATTCCATGTTGCAGATGTGTGCGTGGACGTTCCTCCAAGGGAGACTGCACAATTGTTGTGGGTAAAGAAAATCCAGAATCTGTGTTGCAAGGAGAAAAACCGACAGGCTCAGCCGCACCAGATCCGTGTGTGCTGGTGTGCATACTTGAAGACGAAGTGACACCCGCAGAAGATCCAGGAGCCGACAGGGGGAATCATGCGTCACTGTCACGCGACCTTGCGCGCGCGCGCACGGGAGAAGAGCGAGGCGTGTCCTCTTGCTCCACGTGAAGAGGACCAGTTGAAGACTGATTTAGATCATCTCTCGAACTGCAATCTGACGTGTTAGGGTTCAAAAAATCACTGGTGTCCTGCACAAACGACTCAGCAACCGGGTGATTAGCAGGATTAACATCATCATCAGTTCGTACATCAGTACCCTCAAACATAGGACCAAGATTTAAACGAAGAAGACTGATTTTAGCACGAAGTTGAGCACCAGGAAAAACGGACTTGTCGAAAACAACATCACGAGAGATGTAAATACGACTGGTGGAAATATCAAGACACCTATAGCCTTTATGTTGACCACTATACCCAATAAACGCACATTGCGTAGAACGAAATTGTAACTTGCGAGCATTAAAAGGATGAAGATTGGTCCAACAAGCACACCCAAAAATCCGTAAAAACGAATAATCACCCTTATTTTTAAAAAGATGCTCAACAGGAGTTTGATTATGAATAACTCGACTAGGAAGATGATTGATAAAAAAAACGCCGTTTGAAATGCCTCGTCCCAAAATTTAAGAGGCATCGAGGCATGAGCTAGTAACGAGAGGCCAACCTCAACAGTATGTCGGTGCTTATGCTTAGCTAAGCCGTTTTGCTGATGTGCATGAGAAAATGAGACATGATGTGAGATACCTACTCGCTGAAAAAAAAAGAATTGAGTTTGTGATATTCACCACCCTAATCAGACTGAAGAGCCAAAAATTTCCTATCAAAGAGTCATTCTACATGATGCTGAAAGTCATGAAATTTTTGGAACACATCAGATTTATTTTTAAGCAAATATATCCTAGTGAACTTGCTATAATCATCAATAAAACTGACATAATACTTGTTTCTTCCAACAGAAGGTGTAGCAGGACCCCATACATCAGAAAACACAAGCTCTAAAGGAGCAGAAGACTCAGTAGAAGATTTTGGATAGGGTAATTGATGACTCTTAGCCTTTTGACAAACATCACAAATTGACTCTTTATTTGACTCACTAAAGGGAATATTATTATCTCGAAGGATTTGTTGGACCACTACTGAAGACGGATGACCTAGACGCATATGCCAATGCGACGAAGATTGAACCCCCAAAGCTTGCTTCCTTGATGTCCAGGGTGGAGACGACATAGGATAGAGATCCCCCACACATCTACCTTGAAGAAGAATTTTCCTCGTGTCCTGGTCCTTAATAGAGAAAAATTAGGCCAATATTCAAGAAAGACATAATTATCTTTTGCAAGATGATGAACAAAGAGGAGACTTTTGGTGGCATCGGGAACATGTAAGATATTATTAAGGCGAAAATTATGATAGGCGGTATGATATAACAAATGACCAATGTGATGTATATCCATACCTTTACCATTTGGTCCATGAATCTGATCTTGACCATTGTAGTTCTCATGCATGGTTAATTTTTCTAGCTCTCCTTTTATGTGATGGCTGGCACCCGTATTAGTGTACCAGGCAGGACCTACACCATATGACCCTAAAGCTGCATTAGCAAAGCGTTGAGGAGCCTGAAAATTCTTGTTGAATCTTTTCCAACAACGAAACGTAGGGTGTCCTTCTTTGTCACAAATCTGGCATGTGACGTCACGATCCTGTTGACCATTGGGGCAGCCTCCACCTTGGCACTGCTGCTGGTAGCCTCCATAATTTCCACCACCATAGTTACCGCCACCATAATTGCTGCCCCCGGCCTGATTATTGCAACCGTAGTGGTGGTTTCCACCGCCGTTTTGTCCACGACCACGACCACTACCAAAATTGCCTCGCCCACCACCTCGACCACCCTTGTTGTGGTTCCAATTCCCATGGGTTGCAGCATTGGAAGAAGGATCACCACCATTACCACTGCTAGGGTTTTGGCTATCAAGGCGAGATTCATATGAGAGAAACTGTGAATATAGATCACCGAGGCTCACAAATTGTTGAGCCTTGATCAAGGCCGTGATTGCTGCCACGAAGCCACTGTACTCATCATCCAGGCCAGCGAGCACATAGGAGGCGACATCATCATCGTCTTGAGGCTTGCCAGCACTTGACATCTCATCGGTCGAAGACTTGATGCGATCAAAATAGGCCGCACTCGAGGTGAAATTCTCCCTCTTGGTCTGAGTAAGCTGGGTGCGAAGATGCACTATCCCAGCTTTTGATTGTGCCGAGAACATCTCGGTCACCTTCTTCCACATAGCAACGGAACTCATGAGTCCTACCAGCTGCGTCAGCACCTCTCTCGTCATATTCCGAAGAAGGTAAGCAAGCACGAACTGATCTTGAGCGATCCATCGTGCGTAATCCTGATTCGGGATCGACACCTTGACCCCGTCCTTGTCCTTTGTATTGATCTCCTTTGCCGGTTCCGCCACCGACCCGTCTAGATACCCCATGAGTTGGGCACCTCGAATCTCCGACAAGACCTGGGATTGCCAGATCAGAAAATTCTCCCTCGTCAGCTTCTCAGTCACGATCCCTCCAAGCGATCGACCCGCCATCGCAGGCGCCGAAGAGGAAGAGGGGAAGCTCATGGCGATTTCTCAGATGCGGTCAGGAAGATCGGCTCTGGTACCATGAAAAACGGAATATGCAGCGGTACCACATCGTTGTCCGCATTGTGATATATATATACACGATGAACCGTTTACAGGAGATTTACAACGTGCTCTTGTCGTACACGACAAGGACAGGACATACACGACAAGGACAAGGACATCTACTACACGTCAGTCTGGACCTAGTACAATACAATGTTTAACACAAGGAGTGTGGACATCCAACACTAGAGAAAGCTGCCATCACCGGGACACAAAGCTTGGCATCAGACATCACAGGAACGTGACATGGAGTGTCAACGCAGCCCACCCCCAC
The DNA here is from genome assembly GCA_916181665.1 of Avena sativa. Taxonomy (NCBI): domain Eukaryota; kingdom Viridiplantae; phylum Streptophyta; class Magnoliopsida; order Poales; family Poaceae; genus Avena; species Avena sativa. The sequence goes on from OV702287.1 coordinate 193,203,413, forward strand.
CACAATAACACGCAAAGAAGTCGGTTACATTTGGGATTCCTCTCTCGCGACTGCGGAGGCAAAACCAAGCTTTCTCGACACCATTTGTCGACGATCCGGCTCCGGTCGTTGTCGTCATCTCGATCCCTCCTTCCCATGTGTCCCTCAGTCCTCTCTGATCCTGCGTGACCAATCGCACTCGGGGCGAACAAGGGGTGAACCTGGTTCACTACCCACCCTTGGTGCTAAGCGGTTTTTGCGGATCGTGAGTTTTGATGGCGGATCCAAAGGAGGCGGGGGTAGATCAAGTTCCCAATGTTGTGTCAGCGGCAAAGGGGATCATGTCGGTCCGGTCTTCGGATGCGGCAGAGAAGGGGAAGAGGTCCGAGGGATCTACGTCAACTCCGGCGACGGCGGGAGACAAAGTCGCGGAGATGCTAGGTCGGCTAAACCTTTCGTCGCAGGAATCTGCAGCTTTCATCCTGGACGATGAGGAGGACGAGTACCCTGATTGCCCGGAGTGGGCTCTGGAAGGGAAGGTCTTGGCTCCAAACCCGCTGCACATCTCGACCATCCGGTCGGTGCTGCTGCCGGCGTGGGGCAACCCCAAAGGTATGGTGACCAGATCTCGGGGGACTAACCAGTTTCTGGCTGAATTCGCGTGTCAGTCTGATGAGGATCGTATTCTGAGAGGATCTCCATGGAATATCAGCAAGAATGGGATTCTTTTGAAGGAGTTTGATCCAGCGGTTAAACCGGGTGAGATTGTCTTTGATCGGCTCCTAGTGTGGGCACGCATTATGCATTTACCTTATGGCCTAATGAATGATACTCGTGGAAAAGACCATGTTGGTAATTTGGGCGAGGTGGTCAGTTAGGATGTGGACAGTACTGGTCGTGCATGGGGTGAGTTCCTGCGTGTTAGGGTGTCTATTAAAGTGCTTGAACCTCTGATGCGTTGTGTCTCAGTGTTCTCACAGAAGAGGCAAATGACAGAGGTGTTCCAGGTGATGTACGAAGGGATGTCCACCTTTTGCTTCTCGTGTGGTCTCTTGGGCCATTCGTCTACATCATGCCCCACGCCGGGAGAGAGAGATGCAGAAGGCCTGCTGCCATACCATGGTCCAAGGTTTTGTGTTCCGGATGATAGAAAGAACAAGATATCTGGGACTAGATCGGGTCAGAGTTTGTTCTCAAGCAACCACTCTAATCATGGAGGTGTCCACAATGGTCAAGCTACCACCCTTGCGAGGAAGGGGGACAGTGGCACGGGTGAGGTGATCTCACCTAAGAGGAAGCCTCGTGCGGGGGAAACCCTGGCGGTGGCGAAAACTGATGCAACAGTCAAGAATTTAAAAGGCAAGGCTGGAGTTGCGGCATCAGGGAGCAATTCTCAGATCAGTGGGCAGAAAAGAAAGCAGGTTTATCGGATCAAGGCCAAACCGAATGAGGGTAATGTTACGCCATCTGAGCTGCAGCTAGTGTCAGTTCCAAAGGACGCTGTGACTGCCCCTGTCACTGTTGAGGATGGAGGCAATTTTTCAGTAGCAGATTCAAACAAGAAGTAGAAAACGAGTTCTCCATCTTCCTCAAACCGATCGGCGGATCAGGCAGGGACTACGGAGCAGCGCTGCCGTACGCAATGGATCTTCTATGTTGGAACTGTCGAGGGCTTGGGTCAGACTCGACAGTTGGCGAACTTCACTGGTTAGTGAGGTTTTTCCGTCCCACCTTCCTCTTCCTGTGCGAGATGAAGATGAAGGATACAAGAGTGCAGAACTTTATGTGGTCGTTGGGTTATTCTGGAAGTTTTGCAGTTAGTAGTGATGGTCTGAGCGGAGGCCTAGCTTTATTTTGGTTGCAGCCCTATTCTGTTTCCTTAAGGGGTACAATGCTCACTTCATGGATGTGGTGATTTCAAAGGAGAACAATATCCCGTGGCGTGCAACCTTCGTGTACGGAGAACCGAAAAGAGAACTACGGCATGAAGTTTGGAACCTTTTGCGACGGTTGCGCACTTAGTGGAAGGGACCATGGATTTGCTGCGGTGATTTCAATGAGGTTCTCTGTGGCGATGAGCATCTTGGCTCTAATGATCGATCGGAAACCCAAATGTCTTTGTTCAGAGAATGCTTAGAGGATATCTTGGTTACTCAGGTCCGAAGTTCACGTGGAGTAACATACAAGAGGGTGATAATCTGGAACGGGTTCGGTTGGACCGGGCGGTCGCTAATGCTGCGCTCATGGAGCTCTTTGATCGGTTTCGAGTGGAGAACGTGATCACCACGTCATCGGACCATTTGGCTATCTCTATCACTTTGGCCGGTTTGGATGGTTTGCCCACACCAGCTCCTGTTCAACAATCTTTCCGATTTGAAGCTGCTTGGTTGAGGGCACTGGATTACCGTGAAGTGACGGAACGGGCCTGGGAAAATGGCAGAGACGACACTACATCACTACAAGCGACATGTGATAATCTGCAGCGTCTTGCCATGTCACTGAAAAATTGTAGTCGTGACTCCTTTGGTGCTATACAAAAGAAGATTTGGAAACTAGAATTCAAACTGAAAGATCTTCGCTGTATGGATGGTGATCAAGCCGAGATAAGGATGGCTGAGAGGACACTCTACAAACTCTTTGAGCGAGAGGAGCTAATGGCTCGCAAACGCTCAAGAGTAGAGTGGCTTCAAGAGGGAGACCGTAATACGGCCTTCTTTCATACGAGGGCGACGGCTCGGAAACGAGCCAACATAATTACAAGGCTTGAGAGAACTGATGGGTCGTTGTGTGATGACAGTGATGAAATTAAAAGTATGGTATATCATTTTTATGAGCATCTGTTTACCACTGAAACTTGCCCGTCTATTGATGTTGTTCTTGATGCTATTCCTCCTAAAGTTACTGTTGATATGAATGAGTCCCTTTGCAAAGCTTATTCAGATGAGGAGATCAAGATGGCATTGTTTCAAACGGGTCCAACTAAAGCGCTGGGGCCGGATGGTTTCCCAGGATTATTTTATCAAACCCATTGGGAGTTTCTCAAGGATGAGATTTGCAGCGCTGTTCGGAGTTTCTTATTGGGAGATCCAATTCTAGAAGGTTTCTGTGACTCGGTTATTGTCCTAATTCCAAAGACCACCAACCCTCAACTCCTGAAGAACTTCCATCCAATTAGTCTCTGTAATGTTTTGTATAAAATTGCTTCAAAGGTGTTGGCCAACCGTTTGAAGCTTATCTTGCCTGATGTTGTTTCTGAAAATCAGAGTGTGTTTTTCCCCGGCAGATTAATAACTGACAATGCTCTGATTGCTTTTGAGTGTTTCCACACTATTAGATAACAAAGGGTGAAGAAGCCGTATTTTGCTCTGAAAATTGATATGATGAAGGCTTATGATCGTGTCGAATGGAGCTTTCTTCATGGTTGCCTTGCCAAGCTGGGGTTTGATCATAATTGGATTAATTCAGTCATGAGGTGTGTGACGTCGGCAAGGTTTGCGGTTCGTGCAAATGGTGAACTTACTGAACCGGTGGTGCCCACGAGAGGCATTCGTCAGGGCGATCCCATCAGCCCCTATCTCTTTCTTCTTTGTACTGAAGGTCTGTCATGTCTTCTGCAAAAACAGGAGGTCCAAGGTGAGGTACAAGGTTTAAAAAATGGTAGACTTGGCCCTTCTATATCACATCTATTGTTTGCAGATGATAGTATCTTCTTTGCCCGGAGTGATAAGAGAAGTGTTGATGCGCTGCAGCGTACCCTGGCTCTTTATTGTGATGGATCTGGACAGAAAATAAATTTGGATAAGTCTACAATTTTCTTTGGTTCTGGATGTCGGGTGGATCTAAAAGCCGAGGTCAAACAAAAAATGGGTGTCCACAATGAGACCCTGCAGGATTCCTATCTCAGCATGCCTACTCAAATCGGTCGGTCGCCAATTGTCACGTTCCGATACCTCTTGGATCGGATGTGGAGGCGGATCATGGGGCTCTCGGATAGACCGCTAACTAGAACGGGCAACGAAGTTATGCTGAAGGCTGTGATCCAGGCGATTCCGACGTACGTGATGGGTTGTTTTCTGTTACCGATTGGAACCTGCGAAGAGATGAGGAAGATAATTGCAAATCAATGGTGGGGTTTCGGAGACGGTAAGAGAAAGATGCATTGGAAGTCTTGGGACTGGCTTTCTTCTCCAAAAGCATTAGGAGGTATGGGGTTCCGTGATATGGAGCTGTTCAATCAGGCCATGCTTGGGCGTCAATGTTGGCGCATGATCACAAAGCCGTCCTCTCTATGTGCTCTGGTCCTTAAGGGACGTTATTTTCCCAGTGGTGATTTCTGGACTGCTCCCTGTCCTAAGTCGGCGTCGTATACATGGCGCAGCATAATTCATGGCAGGAGTTTGCTTGAAAAAGGCATCATTTGGAGAGTCGGAAATGGTTCGAAGATCAAAATTATGCAAGATAGGTGGATTCCTGGAGTTATTCCAAGCTCACTTCGTACTCTGGTACCATTGACTAATGGGCAGACGGTTGATTATCTTCTTTCTGATGATGGACTGTCATGGAATGAGCCTCATGTTCGTTCTGCTTTTGATGAGAATGTGGTTGAGCTAATACTCCAGATTCCAATCAGTCGCCAAGGGGGCTAGGATTTCTTATCGTGGCCACACAACAAGATCGGTGTCTACACTGTTCGGTCGGCATACTTCTTGGCTCGCTCTGATGTTGCTCTCATTAATCGTAGCAGTACTGGCCGAGGTATGACATCCGATTCATGTTCTGAAGAGAATGGGTGGAAGGCAATATGGAAGATTTGTGCACCGGGTAAAATGAAGACCACTTTGTGGCATTTCGCTTATGATTGTCTCCCATCTGGTCGTCAACTTCAACACCGGCATGTGCCAGCTTCCTTGACATGTATTCATTGCTCTGAGGAAGATGTGCAACATGCACTGCTTTTGTGCCCTTTTGCTAGGGACGTATGGGAGGAAGTGAAGAAGACGTACCAGTTTAAGCTGAACCGCAAGGGTTTCAAGTCTCCAAAACTATGGCTCTTTGATTTTATGTCCAAGTGTAGCAGTCAAGCTGCCACAGCCCTTGCAGTCACTGTTTGGCACCTTTGGGATGTGAGAAACAAGGTGCGTGAAGGAGGGCCGGTAAACCCTTCTAGTGTTGCTCTGAGGATCAAGGCTTACATCGATATGATTTTGACACACCTAGCAAAGCAAGCTACCAGCCCGAGGCACGAGGACTACTCAGTTGTTCCCTAGACTCCGCCACCGGCAGGGAACCTGCTAATTAATGTCGATGCAGCTTTGTTTTCCTCCTCCAAGAGTATGGGTACTGGTGTGGTCATCAAAGATCATAACGGGGATTGTGTTGCGGCGTGCTGTAATAGTTTCTCCAATGTAATCATACCTGAGCTAGCTGAAGCCATGGCGGTCAGGTTTGCGCTCTCCTTTGCTCAGGATGAGGGTCTGGACAACCTAATCCTCGCCTCTGATTGCTTATCGGTGGTTCAAAGTGCCAAAGCTTCGACGAGAGATCGACCTTTATGTGGCCCTGTGTTAGAAGATATTAAATCTTTGATGGCTTCCTTTAATTCTTGTTCTATTCGTCATGTGTATCGTGGGCAGAATGTTGCCGCGCACTGTTTAGCTCGCTCTAGCGACGACAGTAGTTTGTCTATTTGGCGGGGTGTGTCTCCTGTATTTAGGATACAATTTGTATTGACTCTATGTCTGGATGATGAATAAAGCTCACAAGTTTTATCAAAAAAAAAAGGAACGTGACATGGAGGTTGATTGCCGCGGGGAACATGGGAAGAAACTTGGCCTTCTGCAGGAGACAGCAAAGACAACAAACGGGTGCGATGGCTTGGAGGCGACAGCGGACGCGCAGGGCGTCAAGGAGCATGGTCGCCAGTGACCAAGACGGCGCTGCGGTTAGCGAGGAGGGCGCTGGGCTCCGGGCGAGGGCGGCAGCTTCTGGGGATGTAGAAGAAGTCGCGGGCGCGCCCATAGAGGCGGCGGAAAGTGGTCGCTGACGGCATGGAGCTTCATGGTGGCGGTAGGGAGGAGCCTGATGGCGACCTTGGAGGAGCGGGGCCGCCATGGGGAAAAAGAGGAGACGCGGGAACAGACGCACGGCATGGGGCCTGCCTGGGGTGGAGGATGGAGAAGGTCGACGGCGGCTCTGCAGACGAGGAGGCGAGCGGTGGAGCCTAGCCCTGGCGAGGGAAGCAGAGGCGGCGGGAATAGCGAGCTTGGCAGGATCATGGCAGGGACGAAGGCCTGGGTGCTCCCAGAGCAGGCGGTGGTAGGGGAGACGAGTGGTGACGAAGGAAGGTGCCGGTGCTAGCGACTGCATGGAGGAGAGCCTGTGCGCAGCGGTGAGGTAAGGAGGCGATAGAGAGGAGAGGGGCGGTGGGGCTTGCTCGACGAGGCGAGGAGGGATCCCTGGCGGCAGACAGAGAAGGTCAGGGGCGGCCGGGTCGAGCGGCTCTAGCGCCGGGGATCCGGGGAGAGAGGGAGACACGAATGAGAAGGTTGGTGGTGGCTCGCGATGGGAGGGCGGGGCCGGGACTTTGCAGGGTGGATGGTTCCGGTCGGGGAGGCGTGTGCATGCGTGATCCGAGGGTGGAGCAAATTGCACAAACCACCACACATTCCAAAACACCAACTTTATCTCTTTTTTGTATGGATCACCAACTATTGGTGTAATACGTTGCACACAGGTTTAGATTCTAGATTAGGTTGTTTAATTAAAATCTGATGACCAGGATCCACAAGGCAGTGATGAAATGGTGTCAACGTGTCATTATCTAGTGAGTTGTTTCTAAACTTTTTCAAAAAGATAAAAAACTTTTGGTAATTGAAATAATATAGATAACCCTAAACTACCTAATCTAGAAAATTTTGAAAAAATATTTTTTTATTATTTAGAAATTTTATTTTTTTAAAAAGATAAAAAAACTGTCTGCGCATTTGACCACCTGCTAAGATGAAGATGGTGACGTTATCCTGTCGCTATCTGCGCATTTGACCGACGAGGTCGTGGATTGGTGTCTGCGCCTAGAAGACTAGGCTATAGATACCCGCGGGTTCTCTTGGCTGCCAGCCGAGCTGGTAGCATAGTCTGTGCATTCTAGTGGCGAGGCCTTGCATTGGGGTATGCTCCTGGCACCCTAGGTTGTAGAAGTTTGTGAGTTCTCACTTCTTCTAGTCGAGGTGGCAGCGTGATTCCATCATTGTGTGTGTGCTCTATCATCGAGGTCATGCGTCGGGTATAAAACACCTTCCTTGATGCCATTTATTAGCTAGCTTCTCTCCTCTCTCCTCTCTCCACCTCCGCGCTGCTTTGGTTTGTCTTCATGATCAACAACATGTTCTGGTCCGATGACCACACCCGGATCTGGTACTACAGCTTCTCATTAGAGAGAGACGGAGCAAGACGTTGTGCATTTCTATAGCCACCTCTGTCAGCCCTCCTTTCGTCTTCGTGATTGTTTGCATGCATAGTCCGGTGACCACACCTGGAGCTGGCTCTGCAGATGGTCATGAGCGCGAGAGAAAGCATGACGTGGTGTGTCCCATTCCTTTCTCTCTTCTAACCCTCCCACCAAAAAAACATATTCGTGCTACGCTCTTTCTCTTGCGACTGCTGTGGCACAAGCCGGCCTTGTCTTCCCGTACCTCGGTGCGGTCGTAGGCTTGGGTTGCCTCCTCTGTAACCAGCTATATTGTGTACAATGTGGAGGGTACGGACAACTAGACTATTCCCTTCGTCTTATGTTTCATAAAACCAAATCCGTTTAAATCTCAGACCTTCAAACTCAATACCCATTGATAGCGAATGCGTCCAAAAAAAGAAGTTTAGACTGATTACATCCAAGACATACATTGTGATCGAGTATATCCAGCATACCCGTTGAATGCGATTACGTCCAAACATGATGATCCATAGTCGTTCGAATCAAAAGATGTTCAAAAGCGATGACATGTAATAGTGTGAGATAAAGAATCTATTCTGGAAAATAAGAGGCAACAAATGCGGAAAGAAGAAAACGTATTATGACAAAACTAAAAAAATCTTGCAAAAAGAGGAACCACTACTATGTTGAAAACCCGTTGAAATGGATCGTATGGGCACCTAGAGGGGGTGAATAGGTGCTTCATCAATTTTTAATTCTTTTTCAGTTTTAGGCTTAACACAAAGGTAAATTCTCTAGATATGCAACTAAGAGGAATTTCCCTATATGCCAACCTAACTACTAAGTGAGTGAAGGCAAAGGGAGTGGAACGAGGTAACCATAGTAAAGAACACGGAGACACATGATTTGGTTTACCACAGTTTCTTCCTTCTTAAGGGAAGTACGCCTGTGTTGGAGGGATGGAAGGTACTAAGGCCACCACGACACAAAAGGCCACATCCTGTTCTCCAATGGATCTCGCCACCAAAGGCCTGACCCCCCTTCCATTATTTGGTACCCTTCTAGGCGGGAACCGATGCCTTTACAACACTAGCAGGGCATGCATCCACAACTCAATTGGAGGCTCTGTGATGATAACAAGCTACCACAAGAAGCAAGTTTATCAATAATCATAACCAAGATCTAGAAAAACATAAGAACTCTAGATCAAAAATCCTCCAAGTGAATGGAGGGGAAATGGAGAATTTGATCGATAGCGATGAATATCAAAGTCTCCTCCTTCGATTCCCCAAAGCCCGGAGCCTTGAGTCGTTGAAGATGGAGAACACGCTTGAATCAATATGAATAGGGTAGTGCTTTTTCGTAGGATCCAAGAGATCTAAAATGGGATTTGAAGGGGTATTTATATAGCCCCATCCAAAAGGCTGCCATTGGAGGAATTGGGGGCTGGATTATCTAGCCTAAGTGGGGGCCAAATTATCCGGTCGTGGCAAACATCCGACCTAGACTCGGATAATCCAGATCAAATGTCCGCCCCCTCTCCGCGTGACGCGTCTTGGTTGCCTTTGGAAAACTCATGGTGGGACGGATTATCCGGCCCCCTGGTGGGGCGGATTACCCCGCCTGGGCAAAAGCTCCGGCCCTGGCCAGTTAATCCGGGAAAAATCTGCCCCCCTTCCGCGTGATGTGCTTGGTTGCCTTTGGAAAATCCTAAGGGGCGGATTATCTCGCCCGGACAAAATCTCCAGCCCTGGTCGGTTAATCCGGGGAAAACTCCACTCCCTTTTACGTGATGCGCCTTGGTGGTTTTGATGAACAAGGTGGGCCGAATAATCCTGCCATTGGTAGGGGCGGATAATCCATCCCCCAAAAATCTGGTTCAACAACATTTGGGTGAAAAGTAGTTTGCACCACTAAACACACAATTAAATGATCCTTGGCATTGTTATCTAACACACAAAATACTATAGATCATGAAATGTTCTTTCAATCTCCCACTTTTTGGTGTTAGATGACAATACTAGGATTTGCAATATAGCCCTACTAACACATCATTCCAAGGATGAAAAAGGACCCCCCTAAATGTGTGCATATATTAAGTTTGCATTGAATACAAATGCACACACATAGGTTCAGTACCTTTTCATGAATTGGAAACTAATATCAAATGATGAGTTAGAAAGAAAGAGATGAGTCATACCATCCATAATGAAGCCCTCAATAATATAATGATAGACATATTTTAGAAGCCCCCATATTGAGACTTCCGACAATAATATCATGAGGATACAACCATATTGATAATTCTAGAATACCATAGTGATAAATCCATAGATAACCATTGATGATCCATAGAGATAAATCAATAGTCTCATGAATCAATATGGACCAACATAGTCTCACACAAACAAGCCAAATAGCAAATATAGGAGTTCAATGCTAAATGGGCACAAGAGAGGATAAGAGAAAACGATAAAATGGAAAATGTTCTTGTGCCCGACCAATGCAAATCCCCTCCACACCTAATAGAACTACTTCTCCCCCTTTGGCATTGAAATGCCAAAAAAGGGAAAAGATCGATGCTACCGTCTCAAGATATCACTCCTCGTCCTCGTCCTTGTCCTCATCCTTATAATAGGCTTCCTCATCATCATTATACTCCTCATCCTCATCCTCATCATCAGCGGCTGGCGGAGTAGTCTCCCGTGGGAACAAGTGATGCTCCATGTCACCATAGCTCATGCCTGGCATGTTCCACTGAGCATACAGAGTAGGAGAATCCTGGGTAGGAGGGGGGCCTGATGCCCCTGATACATGGTGAAGGATAAGCTACTGCGTATGAGCCAAGTCATGATGTTGTTGGTACGCCTCGTACTGCCCATTGTGAGTGTCAAACCCCATGCAAAGAATGTTGCGCTATAACCAGTTAAGTTGCTTCACTTCACGAGCAATAGCCACCACAGGGGGCCTTCTCCCACTCGCCCTAGCATCTCCCATAAAGGACTCTGGAGTTGTAGAGGGGTGATAGTTCTTCCTAGACTTGTCATAGATCTTCTTGACTTTGTGTTCACCATCCAGCTTCCCACTAAAATCCTCATTAGGAAGCATATGCTTGATGAACATCATGATGAAGGGAGCATATGGGATGGAAAACATGTTGTACAGAGCCTAAGTAATCTCATGGAAGATGAAATCCATCACATCCAACTTGTAATCCACAACAGTCTTCAAAAGAGGCACACTCATAAGCAAATCCAAGCAGTTGAACAAGTTGACCACGGATACTATCATTCTTGCCCCCACTCGGAGTGATGAAATCACGCAACATGCTAACCAGCTGAGCATAGAGTGGGGAGAGACGAGCAATCTTACCAACAACACCAGTGGGTCCACAACTTGGTGAAAGAAGTGTGTCCTCGTTGGTCTTGATAGGGGTGATGATGCGATACCCACATGAATGATCTCGACCAGCAAAAGAGTAGCCAAGCACCTCAGCAACACATGTAGAAATCAGCCTGCAGAAACTTGTTGCATGTCATCCATTTCATGGTGCGACGCTCATATCCACACACCACGAGAGTGGAGAAAAACTTCTTCACCAAGTATCATAAGAGCACTAAAGTTGCTTGAGATGGTGCAGCTCCATCCATTTAGTCACAGCCAGAGAATCAACACATTGAGGCTTATGGCCTGCCTCAGTCAGATCCATAGGGCACATGGGGTGAATCTTCAAGCGGTTGTAGACGTCATCAAAGATGAACTTCTGATGAGCACACCAAAAGTTGGGGTCCCCAAGTTCCTCATCAATCTCAGCCTCCAGGTACACATCACACTTCCTAAGAGCTGAGTACAAAATGAGGTCCATGTCCTTGTAGCTGACCCTAGTCTGCTTGCCCTTTCTCTTGGAACCAGCCAAAACTTCTTATCGTTCTTAGCCCTTTCAGCCATTCTTGCAGCCTCTCTCTTCCACCTCCTCAAATCAACCTCGTCAACCAACACACCCTCTTTGTCAGGCCTGAAATATCGAGCATGAGGACGGCACTAATACATTTTCGTGACACCACAAGAACCACCTGTGAAGTGAACGAGGAAGACAACAAGAAGATAAACACACACACAAGTCTAGGAGGATTGCTAAAAATAGTAGAAAAACAACCACTAATCAATCATATGTCACACCGTAGTCTGAGACCAACTGCAGCAAGTGCAACCTTTCTAGGCCGGATAATCCGACCTAGCCAAGGGCGGATAATCCACCAGCCTTGGCGAAATTTTGCAAAAATTCTCAGATTGTCAGTACAAACACAGATCAGGCAAGGGGTTGCTAGTCTATGACTTCTAACATGCAAAGAAACATAGGGGCAACTTCTAGACCGAGTTTCAACCACAAAACAACAACTTCCATACGAAATATGATAAAAGGGGATTTACCCTCAAGCATTGGAAGAAGAACTCGGAGAAGGTACCTGAAGGAGTTGCGAAAAAGATCTAGGGGAGGCCCGGATAATCTGGCAGCCAAAACGGTGTCGGGAGGGCGATAAGGGCCGGCGGCGGCTGGGGAAGGGGAGGGGGCCGAGGTGGGAGTGGGTGCTCTGTTTGAGCCCTCCCACCCGATGCTCTGACCTAAATCAAATAAAACTGCCCGGGCTAGATAATCTGGCCCCAAATTGGGGTGGATAATCCGGCCCTCTCCAATTTTTCAGTTTACATAGGAATTGGGCCAGCACAACCCCTCAAATACTCTCGCAATATAAACAACGGACTTGTGTGCAAGATAGATGTCTCGGGGAGGAGAAATGCTTAGGTTTAGATAGCCAAACTGAGATGGTACTACATACCAATAATTGCAAAAACCAAGATAATTAAAAGCCAATTGTTGGTGTGTTTTCCATTAGAACAAAAGATGGTCAAATAAAAACCGATAAAACCCTCAAATAACAAACTCTTCATAAAGAAGAGGGCGGTGGCCGAAGGCACCATGTAGGAGTAGATGGCATGACACTGCAAAGATTTATCTTGGGTTCATCGCAAATACTCATCAATAAACTCACATATCACAAAATGATATTAAGAGAAATGATTTGTCTTGCTTTTGGCACTGTGGGGGGTGGGTTAGCCCAATAATTAGGACCACACTCCCCCTATATCCATGCCTACATCTAAACCAAATAGAGGAAGAGACATAGGGGAGTATGCAAGGGAAATCAATTCAATCTCCTTGAATCCAAGATATTTAGCTCATTCCCCAAATAACAAAACCTTGCTTCATCAAGTGGCTTCGTGAAAATATCCGCTAGCTGATTCTTTGTGCTCACAAATGATAGGTCAATATCTTCACGAGCGACATGGTATCGCATAAAATGATTGTGGACCTCAATATGTTTCGTACTTGTGTGCTACACCGGATAGTAAGTAATTTTGATGGCACTTTCATTGTCATGTAAAAGAGGCATTTTTTTCACAATTGACACCGTATTCCTTTAAAGTTTGCCTCATCCATAACAACTAAGTGAATGCACTTGCAGCAACCACATTCCGCTTCAACGGTGGATAGAGATATACAATTTTGCTTCTTGGAAGACCACCAAACCAAAGATCTTCCCAAAAATTTACAAGCTCTAGAGGTTGACTTCCTATCATCCTTATCACCAGCCCAATCAGAATCCATGTATCCACATAAAGAAAAATTAGAGCCCTTTGGATACCATAGACCAAAGTTAGGGGAATGAACCAAATATCGGAAGATTCTCTTGGCTGCCACTTAGTGGCTTTCTTTAGGATCCGCTTGATACCTTGCACACACACCTACACTCAACACAATATTGGGTCTAGATGCGCAGAGGTAAAGAAGAGAGCCGGTCATGGATCGGTATACCTTTTGGTCCACATCTTTACCATTGGGATTTAATTCGAGGTGACACTTCGTTTGCATCGGGGTAGCAACACCATTAAGATCGAACATCTTGAATCTCTTGAGCATGTCTTGTATATATTTTTTTGATTAATGAAACTTCCTTCTTGTAGTTGCTTGATTTTGAAGCCAAGAAAGAACCTCAACTATCCAATCATAAACATCTCGAACCTGTTAGTGATAAGCTTTGAAAATTCATCGTTAAAATCTTGGTAAGTTAAGCCAAAAATAATGTCATCAACATAAAGTTGGCATACGAAAATATCCCCATAAACCTTCTTAGTAAAAAGAGTGGGGTCAATCTGTCGAACTTCGAAACCACGGTCTAACAATAACTCTTTAAGATGCTCATACCACGCATGTGCGACTTGTTTAAGGCCATAGAGTGCCTTATCAAGTTTTTAGACGTGGTTAGGAAAGATGGGGTCCTCTAAGCCGAGGGGTTGCTTAACATAAACCAACTCATGCAATGGACCATTAAGAAAGGAACTTTTAACATCCATTTGTTGTATTTTAAAGCTATTATGATCTGCATAAGCAAGGAGGATACATATGGACTCAAGGTGAGCCACTTGAGCATAAGTCTCGCTGAAGTCGATGCCTCCGACTTGGTAAAACCTTGTGCCACAAGTCTTGCCTTGTTCCTCATGACAATTCCATTCTCATCTTGCTTGTTCTTGAAGATCCACTTTGTGCCGATAACATTGCGGCACTCTTTAGGCTTCTCAACTAGCTTCCATACTTTGTTGTGCTCAAAATTGTTGAGTTCTTCATGCATAGCCACAACCTAGTCCATATCTTCAAGAGCTTAAAAGACCTTCTTAGGTTCCACCATGGACATATGTGCTTGATGATCGCTGAATCTTGCTAACTCGCCCCTTGTGGACACCCTTCTCCTAAGATCACCCACCACTTTATCAAGTGTGTGACCCCTGAGTTCAAGGTTCAGTTCATCTCGAGCTTTGCGACGAATTTCAATTTCCTCATTGTTCCTTGGAGGGATAAATTCATCATTTTGTTCTTAATCTTGACTATTAGTTTGAACAACAGATTAGTCAGTGCTGATAGTTGAAGGAGAAACTTGCCCTTGATCTTGTTCAGCACCCGTAACACAAGGTTGCTATTGTGAGCTTCCAGGGCTGGATAATCCGGTTGTTGGGGTGGCCATATAATCCGTCTTGTGAATCTCAGCTACATCTTCATTTCTCGCCTATAAGGGAGATACAGGTCCGGATAGTCCGACCCCCATGGACGGATAGTTCGGCCTGGGACTTCCAGCTTGTTCTTTGTTCCTGGCATGTGATGGAGAAGCAGGGCCAGATAATCCGGTCCCCTGGCCGGATAATCCAAATTAGTACTTCTAGCTTGATGATCTTTAGATGTTTGTTGGGTTGGTGTAGTAGTTTGTTCAACAGGTGGAGTTCGTTGATCTTGTGTAGATGAGGGATCTACTTGAGTAGAGCATTGTCCTTCCCAATCTGCTACAAGGGGTTCCTCAACGGGGCGGTAGAATCCCACACCCATTCTTCTTATGGTATCTTGGGGTATTTCAGCATCTGTGTCGCAAAAATCAACTTGCCCCACATGGGAGCCGTCATTCTCTTTGAACACCACACTACAAGATTCCACAACAATCCCGGTGGTCTTGTTGTAGACTCCATAAGTGTGGGATTCAGCACCGTAACCAACAAAAATGCCTTCTAAAGCCTTAGACTCAAATTTAGATAAACGAACTCCTTTAATGAGAAAGAAACACTTACAACCAAATACCTAGAAGTACGAACTGTTTGGCTTGTTACTAGTAAGTATCTCATAGGGAGTATTTTCCAAGAGCTTGTGGAGATAAAGCCGGTTTGAAGAATGACAAGCGGTGAATATGGCTTCAGCCTAGAAGTTGTATGGTGACTTGAATTCAACCAACATAGATCTTGCCATATCCATCAAAGTCCCTTTTTTCCTCTCGGCTACACCATTTTGTTCAGGGGTATACGCAACAGAATATTGATGTCTTATCCCCTCTTCACTTAAGAATTCATTCAAGGTGTAGTTCTTGAAGTCAGAGCCATTGTCGCTTCTAATTGCCAATATGGGAACATTGTGTTGACGTTGCACCTCATTAGAAAAATCGATGACGGTTTGTTGAGTTTCGCTTTTCTTCTTGGAAATGTAAACCCATGTGTATCTTGAATAGTCATTAACAATCACCAGGTACTATTCCCACCAAGGCTTGCATGATATGGAGGACCAAAGAGATCCACATGGAGAAGCTCTAAGATCCTCTTTGAAGAAATAATTGTCTTCCTTCGATGGGGAGAGTCATGCATCTTTCCTTCAACACAAGCCCTGCAAACACGATCTTTGGCAAAGGAAACATTTTCTTTTAGTCCAAGTATGTGGCCACCCTTATGAAGACTTTGCAAAGTTCTCATATTGACATGGGCTAGCCGGTGATGCCAAAGCCAACCAACACCAGCCTTTCCGAATAGGCACATCGGACCTACAGTGGTTTTCCCTGAAAAGTCCACCACATACAAGTCATTCTCGACATACCCAATGAAATCAACCTTGAGAGACTTGCTCCACAAGAGTACCACTATATCATCATCAATGAAAACTGCAAATCCCATCTTACCAAGGGCATGAACAAAAAGTAAATTATATCCAAGGGCCTCAACAAGCATAACATTCACGAGAGAGATATCATGGGAAACCACAACCTTACCCAGACCCAATACCTTAGACTTGGACTTGTCACCATAGGAGATGGTTATTTGATCTCCTTGCTTCTAGTCATATGACTTGTGCATCCACTATAAAGCACCCATTTCGACCCACGGAAGCATAGCCCTACAAAATAATTACTTCTTGGTTTTAGGTACCCATTTTTAATGGGTCCTCTTATGTTAGTAACAAGGATCTTTGGAACCCAAATAGACCAATCAATGTATTTATCATAAGGACCAACATAACTAGCATAAACGTCACCATAATAATCACGAAATAACTCATAGTGAGGATTATTAGACCCTGCAAAACCATCATAATTAGTTTTATCCTTCATGATGTTCTTTTCAATGGTGCTTGTCTTTGCTTGAGTATTCTTGGCTTTATTTTTATTATTATTCTTCTTCTTGGTCTTGGGAACATAACCAAGTCTGTCCTTACCATTGTTTGTCCTTCACTTGCTCCAGACCTCATCAAGGAATTCCTTACCTTTGGGAAGAGATAACTTGGCAAGCTCAACTTTCAATCTAGAATTTTCTTGAAGAATATCTTCATGATTGCACATCGGTTTAGAGGTGCTTGGAACATCATACTTGGTTTGTCGAGTTTGGAGCTGGTCATGAGACTCATTGAGAATAGAATATTCACTCTCCAAAGCCTTGTGAGCAACGTCAAGTGCCTCAAACTTCTCGGAAAGTCTAGCATGAGCAGCCCAAGATTCAACCTTCTCTTTTTTAGCTTCTTTGCCTTAGTAATAGCATGATCCTGTTCCTTCACAAGTTTGGCCATAATTTCATCATTGGACTCCTAAATTGACTCAAGACTCTCTTCAAGAGAGGCCTGAATCTCTTCTTCTTCTTCTTCTAGAACATTTTCAAGGATGTTATTTCCATTGCATTCTCCCTTTCAATTCTTCCCTTTTCTTCAAGGAGTTCTTCTGAGTGAGCAAGTTGACTCATGAGAGCCTCAAAGTGCATTTTGCATTCACCTTGCAAGTTAGTCATAAAACAGTCCAGCACAATAACTTCTTCCTTAACCTTAAGAATAGTGGCATCATCCATATCAGCATTCATGGTAGTCTTAGGAAAGGAAGTGATGTAAGGTGATACCTCATAACCTCTTTCCATAAAGCAAGTGACGTTCTTGTTGTAGACATTCTCATTTGGAGAATCAAAGAACAAAGCGGTTGGTGTAGATGCAGTGGCTATGGCAGCCACCTCTCTTGAACTATCATCACCTTCTTCGTCTTTGCTTGCGGATGAATACTCCTCTTGGGCTACCAACACAATATTTGGTTGCTTCTTGTAGGGAGCATTCTTATTGTTAAATGGCTTCTTGCGAGGAGCCTTTGACTTCTCCTTGAGAACAAGTCTTCCCCATGGTCTTCTCTACTTTGATAGGGGCAATTAGCTACGAAATGCAAGAATTCACCACAATTGTAACATGACCTCAATTTTGGACCATTTTCTTTCCTTCCACTTGACCCATTCTTTGCTAGCTGTAGCGTGAGCGGAGCAAGCAGAGGGAAGGACCAGCGGGGCAGAGCCGACCAAGATGACGCGAGCAGTGTCGGCTGATGTAGCTCGTGTCTGGTGACGCTTAAAGGCTTGGATTACACAAAGGGTTACGTCCATAGTCCCGACGAACCGTTAAAGTGAATAAAGAAGCATCTAGCTTTAACCAAGGGGCATATTCGGGGAATATGCTGCCACGTGTGCCCTAACTTTGTAACCCGGTCCCCCTATATAAGGAGCACCAGGGCCTCCATAGAGAGGGATCGATCATTTTCTCTATCTAAGATAGAACTCTAGAGCTAAGTTGTGGGTAGTAAGAGACCTAGTCTCCTTCTCACGAACATCTTGAGGAGCACTTGTAACCACCATTGATAGATGAAATATAACAACACCTGTGCGTGGAATCACCACGCTATCCCTCCCTGGATTCCCCTAGAGCTCATTGGCCCCATCTTTAGCATATCCATGGCATCTTCCGTGCCACCACCACGACAGTTGGCGCCCACCTTGGGGCTAGCGGCGCTAGCAGGGGTGAAAATCCGGACAGGAAACATCTCCAGCACTGGCGAACGCATCGTCTCCGGCCTGGTTCAGCACTTTGGAGTGTTGGACTATGTCAGCGACAACGCAGGGAGCTTCGGCAAGCGTCCCCCTCCGTGCAACGGCCTCTTCATCAAGATTGGCGCACACAAGATCTACGTCTGCGTGGATGAGTCCTGCGTTCATCCGCGGCACGTCGTCAAGGGAGGCGAACCGCCTCTTAGTGTAGCTCGCGGTGTGCATATCACTCACCCCGCTAGCAGCATTGCGGTCATGATGGCTGCGCCGGACGCAGGAGCAAGCAAGGACCCGACGCCAGATCCGGAAGTCACGCCAAAACAGGCAAGGTCTAGGTTCCCACCGCTAGAGAGGCCAGAGAATGTACTCCAGCAAGCAATAGATAGCCTAGCAATGTCAATCACTCCTGTAGTAGATTCGGCTCAGGCGCAAGCTGAGTTAGAGGAAACCAGGCAGAAAATGCTAGCTGGCGCGAAGAAGGTAGCGGAGTTACACCAGTCCTTGAACATCACTTTGAGGGAATATGCAAAAGAAAACCGCATAGATGGGGTGAAAATCCGAGGTAGAAACCTGATTACTGAGATTGACAAGGAGTATGAGCCTAGGCCAGGTCATACAGCCACAATCATAACAGGAGGGCTGGAGAGGTACAGTACCCTGGCAAAGAACCTCAGGGCGGCAAACGCAGCTACATCCGAGTTAGAGGGTCTAACCGGAGAGGCCCAGGAAAGGCAACATGAGAGGGTGAACCACTTGCTGAGGGTCGTTTTCCAGCAAAACGAGGAAATGAACAAAGCAAACCTGGCACCACCCGGAGCATCGCACGTGGTTCATTCGGCTAGAAATAACCCAGCCAAGTCCACCGGGGCCGCATCATCTCTAGGTCACAATCCCAGGAGAGAAGAAGTAGTAAACTCTGGGAGAAGAGACAAACAGATGGTCCCCTATGACCCGGTGAGAGCTGGAAAAGGGAAAGCAGTGCAAGTTGATGAGGATCGCCACAGTACCAGCCGAAGTAACCATGACCAAGGCAATGCCAGTCAAAGGAACGTTGCCAACAACAATGATGGACAGCGTGATCCGGCGGGAGCAGGGCAAAATACACCTCGGCAGCAACAACCATATGCACCTCGATAGGAGAGAAGTGTTGGCCAAGCGATACAACAACAGAATGCTCATCCGGATCAAGGGAGATACAATGACGGTTATTCGGTGATGGTTAACGATGGATACCCAAGACCGGAGCACCATGTGATTGGGTCAAGGCTGGGAAGCAGAAACTTGCAGCCAGATGATGGAAGGCTGAAGCTTGACCGAATTTATAGGTCGGAGATGATCGAGGTATAGGGGCCTCCAGGTCCGGCATGTTTTGGACCTCGGATTATGAGAGAACCACTTGTGCTGAACTTCCAATTGGCGAGAGGAACAAAGACCTATGATGGAAGTACCAAACCAGAGGATTGGGTAATTGATTATGCAACAGCGGTCAAGATCGCAACAGGAAATTTGACATGGGCAGTGAGGTATGTGCCCCAGATGTTGGAAGGAACTGCGAGAGTTTGGCTGAACAACTTGCCACTAGGAAGTGTCAACTGTTGGTTGGATTTCGAGGATTTATTCGTTAGCAACTTCTCAAGAACCTACAAGAGGCCCAATAGGCCACAGACTTTGGCGTTATGCCGGCAAAGGCCGAATGAGCCTGACCGAGATTTTCTGACTCGGTGGTGCAACATGCGCAACTCATGTGAGGGGATAATTGAATCACAAGCAATTGCGTGGTTCGCCCAGGGCTGTAGATATGGAAGTATGTTGTGGCAAAGGTTATAGCGAGATATGCCAACTACACTGGCTGAGACAATCCGAATCGCGGATTCATATGCTCTGGGAGACCCAACTTAACCCCGGCTAATGTCAAGCGAGTCGAATGAGGAATATTACAACCGAGATGTCTCTGGGTCATCAAGAAGAAATGATTTCAGAGGAAAAAGAAGGGACGAGCATCCGGATTACAGATATAACTCACAGCAAGTGGCAGCGGTAGACCGATATCATCCCAATGCCAGACCCAGCCAACGCCAGAAACCTGAAGGTCAACAGTGGCAGCAAAAGGGTGAAGGCAAGAAGCCATGGACCCTAGAGCAGAAAAAGTAGTGGCAGGAGCAAAAAGATCATCCGAGATATATGTTCGAGTCTATATTGGACCAACCTTGCAAGTTTCATACGCCTAGTCCGAATAGCCCAGAGAACCATACGACCCGGCAGTGTGAGTGTATGAGGAAGCTAGAACAGGGTGGTTTAGGGAATGCTCAGGCACCTCGGAACGAAGCACCTTGGAACGAAGCACCTCGACAGCCATTACTAACAGGGGGAATGGACAACAACTAATGTTGCCTCCACCTCCGTCGAGATATGAATATCAGGAAAGGAGGGATGTTGTGCATCAAGTGAATAATAACCAGCAGCAAGACCAAGGTTACCATGCAAATGAGGGACGAAACGAGTACAGCGAGCATCACCAAAGTTACTGCGTATTTACCACGGAAGAAACTGACCGGAAAAGCTTGCAGCGCCAGCATATGGAGGTAAATGCGGTAATGCCGGCAGTGGTGAGGTATATGCCTTGGTCGGATCGGAAAATTACGTGGAGTATCAAGAATCAACCAAAGCTGATGCCAAGTCCAGGGACCTATGCACTGGTCCTGGATCTGATGTTCATCGGGTCGAATCTCAATGTGAGGTTTTCCAAGGTGCTGATAGATAATGGCAGTAGCACTAACATCATGTACAGGGATACCATGCACAAGTTGGGGATATCAGAGAATATGCTCCAAGCTACAAGGACCACTTTCCATGGCATCGTGCCTGGAATCTCCTGTGAGCCAATTGGAAAGGTTCGGGTTGATGTGCTGTTTGGTATGAGGGACAATTGCCAGACTAAAAATTTGGAGTTCGAAGTAGTAAACTTGGAAAGCACCAATCACGCGTTACTCGGCAGGCCCGCACTGAACAAATTCATGGCAAGTACTCACATTAGTTACTTCAAGATGGAACTTACCAAACCAAGGGGAGTGATAACCATACCCGGGGACTTCAGGCGCTCTATTGAATGTGCATCCGCCGGGTATAATCTGGCCGAGTCACTCGTGATCGCTCAAGACAAGAGGAAAATAATGGAAGTGGCTGCACTGGCTCAGTCCGCGCTACAGCATATGCCGGCCCTAACTAATCCACATGGTAGTGTGTCATTTCAAGCAACCAAGGACTCTAAGAAAGTGCCAATTGATGATCAGTTCCCAGAGGGCACCGTAACCATTGGTGCTGGGTTAGGCGACAAATAGGAAAGCGAGCTCGTCAACTTCCTCCATGAGAATCAGGATATCTTTGCTTAGTCCACACAAGATCTGCAAGGTGTGCCGAGGGAGTTGGCCGAGCACTCTTTGAATGTGAGACCCGGAGCTAAGCCGGTGAAGCAACCTCTCCGCCGCTTCGCCGAGGATAGGAGAAAAGTTATTGGGGATGAGATGCTAGGCTCCTTGCAGCCGGATTTATCATGGAAGTACTCTACCCGGACTGGCTCTCTAATCTGGTGTTGGTGGAAAAGAAGAAGGATGATCCGAATGTGGCAGTGGTATGGAGTATGTGCATTGATTACACGAACCTGAATAAGGCGTGTCCAAAGGATCCATTCCCATTGCCAAGGATAGATCAGGTAATAGATTCAACTGCGGGGTGTGAGTTATTGTCATTCATAGATGCATATTCTGGTTTCCACCAGATACCCCTGAATCCGGATGATCAAATAAAATTGTGTTTATTACCCCATACGGGGCTTATTGCTATCGCACTATGCCGTTTGGATTACGTAATGCAGGAGCAACGTACCTGCGATGCATGCAAAAATGTTTACATGACCAAGTAGGTTGGAATGTGCAAGTCTATGTGGATGATGTGGTGATAAAAACTAAGGAAAGCAATATGCTCCTTGATGATATCCGACAGACATTCGCGAACTTAAGACGGTTCCGGATGAAGCTCAACCCGGAAAAATGCACTTTTGGTGTGCCTGAGGGAAATTACTCGGTTTTCTGGTGTCTAGCCGAGGTATTGAAGCTAACCCAATGAAAATCCGGGCTATAGAGAGAATGGAACTATCAAAATGCCTTAATGATGTGCAGAAGTTCACTGGTTGCCTGGCATCGTTAAGCCAGTTCGTATGTCGGCTGGGAGAGAAGGCCTTGCCCCTCTACCAGTTAATGAAAAAGGCAGAAAAATTTACGTGGACACCGCAAGTACACAACGCGTTTCGAGAATTAAAAAAGATGTTGTCTACTGCACCAATCTTAGCCGCACCACTACCCAAGGAGCCAATGTTGCTCTATGTAGCCGCGACCAACCGAGTCATAAGTGCAGTAATTGTGGTAGAGCGTGAAGAGGAAGGAAAGTCGGTGCAAAGGCCGGTGTATTACTTAAGCGAGGTATTGTCGACCTCAAAACAGAACTACCCTCACTACCAAAAAATGGCGTATGGCGTGTATATGTCAGCCAAGAAACTCAAGCACTATTTCGAGGAACACCCCATGAAAGTGATATGTGAGGCGCCCATATCAGAAATTATGAGCAATAAAGATGCTAGTGGCCGAATAGCAAAGTGGGCAATTGAGTTAGCCCCGTATGCACCACAGTTCGACAGAAGAGATGCGATCAAATCGCAGGTTGTGGCGGATTTCTTTGTGGACTGGGCCGAGATGCAGTACAAACCACCTTTGCCGGACTCCAACTATTGGCGTATGCACTTTGAAGGGTCGAAGCTGAAGGAAGGACTGGGCGTCGGAGTAGTGCTTACCTCGCCCAAGAAAGATCAACTAAAATATGTCCTCCAAATCCACTTCAGCGCCTCGGATAATGTCGCAGAATATGAGGCACTGGTGCATGGCCTCAAAGTGGCAAAATAAGTAGGAATACGTCGGATACAGTGCTTTGGAGACTCAGATTTGGTGGTGCAGCAAGTATCTGGCAACTTGGATGCCTTGGATGCCAACATGGCCCTTTACAGATTCCATGTTCAAAAGATAAGCGGATTCTTTGAGGGATGTGAATTCGACCATGTACCTCGGATTGAAAATGAGGCAGCCGACACACTGTCCAAGTTGGGCTCATCCCAGTAACCAATCCCGCCAAATGTTGCTTTGGAGCACTTAAGAAAGCCATCTATTACCCCATCACCAGAGTCCGAGTCAATCTATATGGCTCTCTCCGGGTCAGAAGCTACACCTATGGAAATAGACTGGGGAAGCACTTTAGCAAACCCGGGGACTGCTTTAGCAAACCCGAGGACCGCCTCAGCAAACCCAGGGACTGTTCAGCCAAACCCGGATAGAGTTATGTCGGTAGATGCAATGGAAATCAATGAAGAAATTTTTCCCGTCTGAGCTATACCTGCTTGGCCAAGCCAATATTTGATTTCTTGAAAGAAGGAATTTTGCCGGATGATGAGGTACTCTCAAGGAAAATCCAGAGAAGAGCAAAGGCCTATACCATTATCAATGCCGAACTATACAAACAAAGTGTAACCACTATGTTTCAACGATGCGTTGATCCGGAAGAAGGGCTGGATATACTCTGGGATATCCACCAAGGAGAATGTGGCCATAATGCATCTTTAAGATAATTAGTGGCAAAGGCTTTTCGGCATGGATTTTATTGGCCAAATGCTTTGGAACAAGCAGAGGATCTGGTGAGGAAATGTAATGTGTGTTAGAGGTATGCCACCAAAACCCATGTACCAATGTCGGAACTAAAGACCATCCCCATTACTTGGCCATTTGCTGTATGGTGCCTAGACATGGTAGGACCATTTAAGCCGGCTAAGGGAGGAATGACCCATATCTTGGTTATGGTGGACAAGTTTACTAAATGGATTGAAGTGAAGCCAATCAGGAAATGTGATGGGGCAATGACAGTAAAATTCCTCAAGGATATAATATTGAGATATAGCTACCCCCATAGTATCATAACTGATAATGGCACTAATTTTGCGGAAGGAGCATTCGCGAGGTTCTGCCGAGAGAAGAAAATCCGGCTAGATGTTGCCTCCGTGGCCCACCCCGCGTCGAACAGGAAAGTGGAAAGATCCAACGGACTGGTGTTGTCTGGGATAAAACCCCGTCTCATAGAGCCGTTGCAAAGATCAGCGGGGTGCTAGATAGAAGAGCTACCAGCGGTACTGTGGAGTTTAAGAACAACTCCGAATCGATCAACATGCTATACTCCATTCTTTCTGGTATATGGGGCAAAAACTGTACTACTAGCCGACGTAGAGCATGATTCTCCAAGGGTCACCCAATACACAGAATCCAAAGTGCACGAAGCCCGGCAAAATGATGTTGATCTGCTGGAAGAAGCGAGAGAACTGGCCTTGTCCAGATCTGCCATATATCAGCAAAATCTCCAATGTTACCATAGCTGGAAAGTAAATCCCTGATTCTTCCGGGAAGGTGATTTGGTACTCCGGCTGGTGCAGCGCACTGCTGGCATGCATAAGTTATCACCTCCATGGCAAGGACCTTTCATTGTAAGCAAAGCTTTGCACAATGATTCCTACTAACCATAGGACAAGAACAAGGCAGACATGTCTGGAGAGGAATCTAAGCGACCATGGAATGTAGCACTACTTCATCCTTTTTACACCTGACAAAGAGGTGAATGTATCCGAGGTACTCATATGTCGGTATGTATGTCAGCAATGGGTTTATTAATGAAACTTCGACACCCCAAGCAGAAACTCGGGGACTGCCATAATAATTGTTTTTCTTCCTTCATGTTTTTATATGTCGGCTAGGTTAAGTTGCTTATACCTTAGTTGGATTAGTAATGTGTGAGCACCAAAAACCCAACTCTTTGACTTTGCTGCTGTCTAACAAGAATTGGCTTCATGGCAAGCAAGAGAACAAGTTTGGAATTGCAAAGCACGTGAAAAACGACTAAGGAAAAGAACCTAAGTGAGCCGACATTTAATATTTGGACTAACCTTTATTTACTTTATTCGTCTACTGCCAGATTATTTTGAGCTGATCTCAAAGTTTCAAGTATTGTTAAGTCAATTTTTTGAACCTCAGACTCGTAAGTCAAAAAAACGAATCAAGGTAAACGCAAGCCGAGACAAAAATTGGGGGAACAAGAAAAGAAAACTCGGGGACTTCGCCCATGATAATCTGACATTAAGAACTTAGTAGCAAACACCAATAACTGTAGCGAAACTGAACCAAAGTGCTTAAATACATCTTCACCCGGCATTCTGGCGATCTGACAAATATGGTTAAGTGTTTTTACGCTCAAGGAGCAGGAGCAGAAGCCGAGTCTGTGGGCGGGGCGCTAGCCTCGGCCTCATCTTCGGGGTTGGCCTCTTCATCTTCCGGATCTTCAGCATCGTCGCCAAGTTCAGAAGCCTCACCCTCACTTCCCTCGTCCTCCTCGCCCTCAGAAGCACCAGCATCATCGAATGCGTCAAGATAGCTTGGACCATCATTCCAGGCATGGCAGAAAGAATACTAGATGAGCTTGTTGGCGCAAGCTTGGCGTTGAGCAATGCACTCCGGATTATTGGACCACCTTGATCCGGTGCGCATGCGCTCAAGCAGCTCCAAGTCTATATCTTCGTACTAGGACAGAACAAACTGCAATGCTATATCAGCCCCGACTCGTGCAATAGACTCTTAACACAGGTGCAACTGAGTTTTGCACTCCATCAAATTGTCTATAAGAGAAACTTTTCCCTTGGGAGTGGGCTCAGTGGGCCAGAGAGAGTTAAGCATCCGCATCACCGCTGGCATGATATCTGCACCATAATTCTTCACCAGCTCCATGCGAGTAATGAGGCTCACCAGCAGATCCTCTGTCTCGTAAGGGATTGTCCCGGCGGCAGGACCTGTGGGAATACCACGTTGCTGGCGAGACCCGGCCACGGCATTGGCAGCAATGGAGTCACCTTCTAGGAACTTGCGTGAGAATAGAACCACGGAAAACAGTGAGCAAAAGCACTAAATCCAAAGAGATGAAAATTGAGCAAGGGAGACAAATTCACGGGAAATTTGGAAGAGGAGACGTTGGAGCTCGGCATGGACATTGACGCTGCTGGCCAGGAGTTTTTCATATTCTGAGGTCACCGACGTAAGCTTTACGTCGGATTTCTGCAGCAGGTCCTTGTCCTTGAAAATTTAAGTAGTCAGGCACTCCTTCTCCTCGGCGAACTCCTGATCCACCTTATCCAGCTCAGATTTATGGAGATCCTTGAGACTTTGGATTTCGACGTTCAGCTGAGTAATCTCCAAATCTTGGAGGCGCAGCTGAGCTATCTCGTCATCCTTCTCCTTTAACTCAGCTTGATGCTTTCCTGCTTGTTCGAGAAAATGTGTCATCATATCAGGAATGGGTACGCTGTCTTCAAGGGAAACTGCAATAGTGGGTTAATCCGGCGGAGCCGAAGTATAAATATCTACCGAGTCAAGGAAAGAGCGCACAATGGTCAAGAGAACAACACAAATTACCTTGGATTTCAGCCAGTTTCTTGCGCATGATAATGTTTTTAGCCTCAACCTCGGCTGCATAAGTCGTATTACAAATTAATAATTAATAAGGATAACAAGCGATGAGAAGGAAAAGGTCTTGAGCAAAGAAAGTTACCCTTCTTCTGGTATCCGCCAACAGCTTGCCGTATCGGGCGCGAACGTCTTTGTATGAGTCCAGCAAGCATTGGAACTCAGCAGTTCGGCGGTTGGTGGTGATCTGAGAAATAAGACAATGTTAGTTCACAGGCAAAGAGAAAATAATTCGAAGTATTCAAGATCCGGGCCAAATGGAACTTAACCCGGCTCTAGGTGTGTGGATATTCGAAGTCTACAAGATCCGGTCCAAGTGGAACTTAACCCGGCTCTAGGTGTGTGGATATTCGAAGTATACAAGATTCAGGCCAAGTGGAACTTAACCCGGCTCTAGGTGTGTGGATATTCGAAGTACACAAGATCCGGGCCAAGTGGAACTTAACCTGGCTCTAGGTGTGTGGATATTCGAAGTCTATAAGATCCTGGCTAAGTGGAACTTAACCTAGCTCTAGGTGTGTGGATATTCGAAGTCTACAAGATCCGGGCCAAGCGGAACTTAACTCGGCTCTAGGTGTGTGGATATTCGAAGTCTACAAGATCCAGGCAAAGTGGAACTTAACCCGGCTCTAGGTGTGTGGATATTTGAAGTCTACAAGATACGGGCCAAGTGGAACTTAACCCGGCTCTAGGTGTGTGGACATTCGAAGTACGCAAAATCCGGGCCAAGTGGAACTTAACCCGGCTCTAAGTTTACAGCTATTTGGAAATGCTAAGGACTTACACTAAAATTCTCTAGGAGCATCCAACCGAGTAATAAATTACTCCCTCAGAGGCTCGGGGACTAGTGGGTATATCTATAAGTATATGTGTACCTAAAACAACATAGCAGAAGGAAAGGATTACCTCCATGATGCGGCCAGCCAAAGAGATAGCCTTAGTGGCGAAGTTCATCTAAGCGTTGAATTCAGCTGGGCCGAACTTCTCTGTAAGATCATCCTTCGGATCAATAAATTTGGCATTATTCTAGTTGTTCACATATTCTATGAGCAACGGGATGTAGATTTCACCGCTAGAAGAATGGCTCGTCACCAAGCCTTTGGCGTGGGCCTTCTGCCTCGTGGACTGAGCAGCAGCGGGACTGGTATGCAGGACCTATTGCTTACTGCCCTCTGATCCAGCAGCGGGAGACCCGGAAGTGGAGTCCTTGGTTGGCTCGGCAGCTTTCTTGAGCTTGCCGGATGATGCAAGGCGCTAGAGAGGAGCCGAAGCTGCATAGCCTGATTGAGCGGCAGAGGCTGGCTGAAATATGTTCGCAATGGACATTGTTGATCTGGAGGTAGTGGATTGAGGTTTTCTCTTCGGCGGCTTGGCTGCGGCCGTTGCTGCTGATGCTGCTGTCTTTGGCGATGGGGCCGGTGCTCTGGTTGGTGCTGCTGATGCTGCTGCTGCCGCTGGCTTTGGTGCTGCGTCTGCTGGTGGTGTTGTTGTTGCTGGTGGTGCTGGAGATGGTACTGCAGGTACTGGTATTGCTGATAAAGAGGAAACTAGGGTTGAAGAAGAAATTGGTTGGGGAGGTGTCAATGAAACTGGCACCTCAGAGCTGGGCGGTGGCGCTGAAGCAGAGGATCTGGGAAAATCCGGCATTACCGTATCCTGGGCCACTCCGCTACCCCACACGTCGATGTTGCCCTCCTCATGACGAGGTGGGCTCTGATCATGCGCAACCGCGGAGTCCTCGTGAATAGGACACAGCGGGCGAACGTCGTCATTGCGGGGGGGGGGGGGGGGAGAAGGACTGCTCCGGATCAGAGAGGAAATGTTGGAACCGCTCTGGGGAATGACCCTAGGAGCTCTGGGGAAATGAGAAAACAACAAGTCAGAAAAAGAGATAGAAAGACAGATAAAAGGCATAGTCTAAGACAGAACTAGAAAGACCCAAAAGCAAACAGAAAATGACTTACTCGTCCGAGGTTGGGGGTGCCCGAGGTTTGGGTGCCCTCCGGACCGTGCTCTTGGCTACTGGCTTGGCCTGAATCTTTCACCCCAAACTTCTTCTGCCTTTTCTTGGGCACCTCCGAAGATGCGGCCGAGGTAGCCGCGCGTTTCTGGGAAGGGAAGGAGCCGGATCGCCCGTGGAGAGAGGAGGAACCTCAAGGACCTAACCGTCCAGCTTAGCTGAAGATTCGGACGTAACCGAAAATGCGTAAGAGATGGGCACCGGGTCAAGTACCTCCAGAACCTCAACATCCGAGTCATCGTCATCTGGCCAATCCCTGAAAGGAGAGGCCTTACCAGAGGTGCAGTTGGTCGTGTCCGGGGTAGGCAAGAAACTCTCTAGATCAGGCTCCACCTCGTCTGGCTCAGCGCGATCCGCCACCCACTTGCTCGCCAGCACCTGGCCATCCTCAAGTGGTTGCTGGAGAAATCACTGAGAACAAAAGTATCAGTGGTTGAGTTACAGAAGTTGCCCGGCATACCGAGAAAACCCGGAAAAACATCAAGAGAGAAATTTACCTTTGGAGGCGGATTGGCCCGGGTATAGGATGCAAGCCCCCATTCCCAGGCCTCGGAGAACTCCCTCTCCACCTTGAAGATGACCTTGACCCGGTAGAACACCGTCGAGTTGTTAAGCTCGAAAGAGGAAGTCTGGTGGGTATCGAGGGGTTCGCTCAAGTAGCAGATCTTGTGGGCGTGCTTCTGCAGGGGGAGACCCGGCTGTAGACGAATGTGATCATGATATCCTCACCCTGCAATTTCTCCTTGAGAAGCTCCTTGATCCGGCGGTCGACCAAGTTTGCTAGGGCTGTGGGCCGCTTCGAGATGTTGTCCCACAAAGAGGTGTCCGGGACTCCGAGCTTGAAGGGGAGGAGACGGATCAAGTCCTCGTCCATGGAATTGGGGACGTAGAAGAAGGTCTGGGCCCAACCTTTGCAAGACTCAAGCCCAGTGACCCGGGGAAACGAGGAGTTCTTGCAGGGAGATATGGAGGCTCCACCGCATTGGGTTAGGTGTTTCTCGGCAGGGGTGAGGTGCTTGTCAGGCACAACGTTCTTCCGCAGACCAAAGAATTTGATCCACATCTCCTTGGAAGGCCAGAGGCCGATATACCCCTCAATGATGGACGCAAAGGAGGAAAGAGATGTGATGGCATTGGCGGGGAGATGGTGCGGTTGTAGTTGATAGGTGGAGATGAAGTCATGGAATAAATCAGAAACAGGAAGGCCGAAGCCGCGTTGGAAGTGAGAAAGAAAAACAACGAATAACCCTGGAATAGGGGAAGGGGTAATTTCTTCAGTGGTGAGGCGGCAGGCGACACCCGCGTGGATGCGGCGCGTCGCGTATAGCCAGTCAATGTCATCTTGACAGACGAAGGCACCGTCCCAGCCACCGCGCTCATGAGCTTCGTCTTCTTCCTCTTGCTGGGCGATGATGGCAGCCTCCTCCTCGGTCATGGTGAGGTCAAGCTCCTCAAGGGCAAAGTCAGAAAAGAAGTAGCCGGCCGCGAGAAACCTAGAAGCCCAGGTCCCCGTGGTGAGCGGCTCGAGCAGAGGCGGTGACACGGTCACTAGGTGCGGCTGGGCACGGTTGTGGCGGTGTGGCACTAGCGCAGAAGAGGTGGTGGCGGAGGCGTCACAGCGGGGAAGAAGAGAGGAAGGGGTGCGAAGTGTGGGGAATTTCCCCAAGATGCCCCTTGCCCCCTATTTAACCGTGCGTTGCAGGGCGCGTAGTGGGATCCTTTGCGGCATCCCAACCGCACAGTGTGGCTGTGTACGCAGCAGATCAACCAATCGGGTGCGAGCCACAGCAAGGGGCATAGGGAACAAAAGATCATGTGACATGATGTGATGATACAGTTAACGAGGCACTGCCGCGATAGGACGTGCGGAGCAGTTATTCCTGACATTACTATAGTAATCGGCGTAGTAAACCGGAGAGGTCCTTAAAATGAGGCAAAGTGATGATTACCATCCATGTAGGATGTGGGGAAGAGTATAAGAGAAGGAAAGATAACCCGGATGCGTGAGCAAAGACCCGGCCAGCGAGGAATAACTCGGAATGAGCCATGGGAGCATCAACGTAAAGAGTCTAGATTACGAGATAACTCGGCCTAAGAAGAGTAGATTCAGATAGTGAACCTGCTCTGGCCTTAACAACTGAAGTTGCTAAGACTGCACCAGCTTCGGGGACTAATGTTGGGGGGATACCCCTGGATAGGGTCACGCTGGGGTATAAAGGCCGAGTTAGCCGAGGTACGGCACGGTCAAAGCAAGTGTAGGCCGGGTCACCTCAAGGCAGGACGACTTACGGAGTAACCCGGCACGTGGGGCATCTGCCTAGCATTAACCCGGCCGACACTGAATATATGTCAGCCATACTTGTCTATTTATTATGCAGGTACCCTTGTAGCCAGGTTAGCCAGGCGCCAGCCGGGCTATAATTTGGCTTCTAAGAGTAAGAAGGAATCTCCTGCTGGTCAAAAGGTAGCGTTTGCTAGCTGTAGCGTGAGCGGAGCAAGCAGAGGGAAGGACCAGTGGGGCAGAGCCGACCAAGATGACACGAGCAGTGTCGGCTGACGTAGCCCATGCCTGGTGACTCTTAAAGGCTTGGATTACACAGAGGGTTGCATCCATAGTCCGGACGAAGCATTAAAGTGAATAAAGAAGCATCTAGCTTTAACCAAGGGGCATATTTAGGGAATATACTGCCACGTGTGTCCTAACTTTGTAACCCGGTCCCCCTATATAAGGAGCACCAGGGCCTCCATAGAGAGGGATCAATCATTTTCTCTGTCTAAGATAGAACTCTAGAGCTAAGTTGTGGGGGGTAAGAGACCTAGTCTCCTTCTCACGAACAGCTTGAGGAGCACATGTAACCACCATTGATAGAGGAAATACAACAACTCCTGTGCGTGGAATCACCATGCTATCCCTCGTTGGATTCCCCTAGCGCTCATTGGCCCCATCTTTAGCCTATCCATGGCATCTGCCGTGCCACCACCACGACAATGCTTGACCTCTTCGGGTCAACTCATGGCAACTATGTCAAGGCTTCTATCATCTTATTCTTGTCCAAAGACATTGGCCTTCAAAGCAACATTCACACCTTTTTGCATTCCAATTGTTCAAGCACAAGCATCTTCAGCGTTCTTTGCCGCAACTTTGAATGCAGCCATTTCTTGCATGACTTTGTTGGAAGTCATTTGATGATAGTTATGTCTACCTTGTAAGATCTTCAAATTTGTGGGCTCAAATGGCATAAGTGCACTTACATATTTCCTCTTGATCCATGCATCATCAACATGTGTGGCACCATGCTTTCTAAAGGTGGTAGCAATGCCCTTGAGTCTTCTATACATATCTTCGTGGTCCTCACCATCCAACATATATAACCCTTCAGCTTGATTGCTTAAAGCATCATACCTATTTCCTCTCATGCTCTCATTTCCAATGAACAAGTCGGTGAGGGCATCCCAAGCTTCCTTAGTAGTGTTAAAATGGTCAATGTATGGCATGTCCTTGGGACCCACACCGAGATGAATCATGTGCAAAGCGATCGCATTGAGTTGACTATCAATAACTTCTCTCCTTGTCAAGTTGTTTGGACTCCCAATGTGGAGGCCACCTTCAATGATCCTCCATTACCCAATGGACGAGCTGCACACATGAGATTTCATCAAAATTTCCATTGATTAGAGGAAGATGCAGTAAGATTGGGTGGATCACCCCTATTGTTTATATGGGGGTGAGGGATTGGTGGATCGGGTGAGTATAAGTGTGAAACCTCACTATAGTACTCCTTACCACTTCCCTTTTTGGAAGAGGAACCTTTATTTTTATCTTCACTCTCCAATTCCTTTTCTTTGGAGTTAGCCTTAGCTTTGTCCTTAGAAATAGGAGTTGTAGCCTCAGTGGAAGATGGAGGAGAGGTTGTGGGTGGCACGAGACGCGCTATCATTTGACACATCTCTTGCATTTTGGTCTCCACGGTTTTAATCAAGCTTGTTTCCAAGGACCTGAGATACACCATGGTGACTTTATTCCTAGCCTCACTACCATCTTCCTTAGTACCCATACTCCCTTAGGAAGTAAAGCCCAAATAAAGAGTCGAGGCTCTAATACAAATTGAAATGGGTCGTATAAGCACCTAGAGGGGTGGGGTGAATAAGTGCTACACCAATTTTTAGTTCCTTTTCAATTTTAGGCTTAACAAAAAGGTAAATTCTATAGATATGCAACTAAGAGGAATTTCCCTATATGTCAACCTAACTACTAAGCTAGTAAAGGCAAAGGGAGTGGAACGAGGTAATCATAGTGAAGCACGCGGAGACAAATGAATTGTTTTACCATAGTTCCTTCCTTTTAAGGGAAGTACGTCTGTGTTAGAGGGTAGGCGGTACTAATACCACCATGCCACAAAAGGCCTCACCCTATTCTCTGATGGATATCTCCACCAAAGGCCTGATCCACCTTCCACTATTTTGCACCCTTATAGGCGGGAAACGGGGCCTTTATAACACTAGCAGGGCCTGCATCCACAACTCAATTGGAGGCTCCCGTGATGACAACAAGATCCCACAAGAAACAAGTTTATCAATAATCATAACAAAGATCTAGAAAACCGTAAGAACTCTAGATCAAGAATCCTCCAAGTGAATGGAGGGGAAATGGAGATATTGATGGATGGCGATGAAGATCAAAGTCTCCTTGATATGTCCAAAACGTATCTACTTTCCCGAACACTTTTGCTATTTTTTTTCCTCTAAACTTGTGTGATTTGGATATAATTAACATGGACTAACGCTGTTTTCAACAGAATTACCTTGGTGTCTAGTTTTTGTGCAGAAAATCAACTATTAGGAAACATCCCAGAAAATATGCCAAAAATCCTATTTCACCAGAAGACTCACGGATCCAGAAGACGGGGAATTGGAGGAGATCATCGCCATCATCATCACCATCTCTATGCTGCCACCACCAGATTCCGCGATTCGGAACCAGAAACTCCGTTCTGGCACCCTGCTGGGTCGGGGAATTGGAGGAGATCATCGCCATCATCATC
Organism: Avena sativa; assembly: GCA_916181665.1. Taxonomy (NCBI): domain Eukaryota; kingdom Viridiplantae; phylum Streptophyta; class Magnoliopsida; order Poales; family Poaceae; genus Avena; species Avena sativa. The sequence continues at coordinate 193,237,184 of OV702287.1, forward strand.
ACCATCGCTTCTTCATCGACCATCCATGTTTCCCCCATATATGAGTGAGTAATCCCCCGCTGTAGGCTATGGGGATGGTAGGGGTTGGATGAGATCGTTCATGTAATGGCATCAGATTGTTAGGGCATGGTGCCTAGTATCTATTATTAGTGATTTTTGACTTTGTTGCAACTTGTTATGCTTAATGCTTGTCACTAGGGACCGAGTGCCATGATTTCAGATCTGAACATGTTATTGATTCATTATGATATTATTTTTTATGGTCTTACCTGCAAGTTCTATACACACGTTGTTGTCCGGAACCAAAGGCCCCGAAGTGACAGAAATCGGGATAACCGGAGGGAGTGGCTTTGATATGAGGATCACATGTGTTCACGAAGTGTTAATGCTTTGCTCCAGTGCTCTATTAAAAGGAGCACCTTAATTGCCAGTAGTTCCCTTGAGGCCCCGCTGCAAACGGGCTGGCAGGACAAAAGATGTTGTGCAAGTTCTCAATGCGAGCATGTATGACTATATATGGAACACATGCCTATGATTATTTAGTACTTGGATGCTTTATCTTATTTATATGCAAATTACCTATGTCTTGATTGCCATGTGAATTTTCTTGTCCATGCAACGCCCGTCCATCCATCCCTATGCCTACCGCGCTTTAATCCTACTGTTTATTGCAATTGTTACTACTGTCTTTACTTTTACTACTGCTATTACTCTAGTATTGCTACTACAAAACTATTGCTACTAATAAACTGCTGTGAGCAAGATTGTTTCCAGGTGCATCTGAATTGACAACTCAGTTGTTAAGGCTTATAAATATTCTTTGTCTCCTCTTGTGTCGAATCAATAAATTGGGTTTCATTTCCCTCGAAAATACTGCGATACACCCCCTATACTTGTGGGTCATCAAGACTATTTTCTGGCGCCGTTGCCGGGGAGCATAGCTTTATTTATCAAGTTCACTTGGAATCACTATTGTTCGCTGCCATCCATCCATCATGGGTAAGTCTCGTGATGGCAAGGTTCCTATTTTACCATCCACTACAAGAAGAGGTACGGTTCTAAACACCTCTATTGCTCTTGATTCACCATCTGTTATGAGTAAGCTCCTTACACCCCCACATACACATGCTACACACACTGCTACTACTGCAGAATCTGAAACTTCTGATACTTACGATGCTCCTTCTATTGTGCTTGATAAGAGTGGTTCATTAGGTCCTTTCCTAGATGCTACGATTGCTAGAACTATAGCTGGAAATACTGAAACTCCTAATGAAGACACTACTACACTTGTTAGTTCACCTGAGTCTAGAGAGAGTTATGATATTGAAGACGGTTATATTGAGATGACCAATGAATTTATTAAATAATGTCAAAACACCCATGACAGGAGTGTTGTTAAGAGTCTCCTTGAGAGGCGTACTATAAAACCCAAATTGTCTCCTAATGCTAAGTTTGCTGCATCTCCCATAAACATTAAAGATAAGGATTATGATTTCTCTCTTGATCTATCTTACATAGCTATTATTGAGAAAGAACCTTTTTGTGGGACTAAGAATGAAAGTGCGGTAGCACATATGACTGAGATTTCTACCATGAGTGGCCTGTTTTCTGATGATATTAAGATGTGCACCTACTTTGTTGCTAAAATTTTCCCTTTTTCACTGAAAGGAGAAGCTAAAACTTGGTTTAATAATTTACCTCCTGGATCTATTGATAGCCCTGATTGCTTGATTAGTACTTTCCTGCAGAAATATTTTCCTCCTAGTGCTAGACATGCTATTTTGCAGGAACTTTTTGATTTTAAACAGGGAGAAAAAGAGATATTGCCTGAATCATGGGCAAGGTTTTGTGCTTTGATTCATGCACAGGCTAGATGTCCATTACCTAAGAATGAGATTCTTGATATATTTTATAATGGACTAACTGAAGAATCAAGGACATACTTGGATAGTTGTGTTAATTGTGTTTTCAGGAATAGGACTCCCAAGGAAGCTGAGGAATTAACGTCTAAAATAAGCAGGAATTATGAAGACTGGACTCCTCCTGAACCAGCTATACCTGAAACAATTATACCTGCACTAGCTATACCTGTGCCTATACCAACATTGAAGAAGAGGGGAGTTATTGAACTAAATGATGAAGTGATGAAGGAAGATAAGAAATGTCTTAAGGAGAAGGGAATTAAAGCTACTGATGTCAAGAATTTACCTCCTACAGAAGAATTATGTAAGCCAATTCCCCACTCATCCACTATTGAGGTACACTCTCTCCAACATTTTGATGAAGGTGATATTCCTTACTCTAAACCTCCTGATCAATGCTTAGAAGAATTTGATGTTTTTATTGTTAAGAAAGATAATTTTAATAAAAGGGTGCAATATCATCTAACGGAAAACACAAGAGCTATTGTTGAGTTGAAGGATATTGTGGAAAGAACCTGTAATGATGTTAAAATTCTTGTTAAACATTCTCAAATGGTTCAAACTCAAATTGATCAGCTTATTAAAGTACAAAAAGACTTGATAGTTAATGCTGCTAAAGAAAAACATGCTTATAAAATTAGAACTAGAAGTGGTGCTGCCACCCAGGATCCTCTATATCCTGAGGGGCATCCTAAAAGAATTGAGCAGGATTCTCAACAAGCTGAAAATAGTGGTACTACTACTAAGAAAAGAAAAAAGAAACATAAAACTATTGTAGAACCCTCTGAACCTGCTAAAGATCCTAATAGTATATCTGTCTCTGATGCTGAAAATAAAATTGGTAATGAAGAAAATGATGCTCCTGATAAAGAAAAAGTTGAAGAAGAACCCGAAAGGCACACTAAGAATACTAAATACACTAAAGATGATTTTTTTGCTAAGAAACATGGTAGTGAAAGAGAGCCTTGGGTCCAGAAACCTATGCCTTTCCCTGATAAGAAACACAAGTCAAAGGAAAATGAACACTATAATAAGTTTTGTGAGTGGATAAAACCTTTATTCTTGCAAATTCCCTTGACTGATGCTATTAAATTGCCTCCTTATTCAAAGTATATGAAGGATATTCTTTCGAATAAAAGGAAGATCCCTAATGAAGAAATTTCTACTTTGCTTGCTAATTATTCCTTTAATGGTAAAGTTCCAAAGAAACTTGGAGACCTAGGGATTCCAACTATTCCATGCTCTATTAAAAATAGTTATGTTAGAACTGCTTTGTGTGATTTGGGAGCAGGAGTTAGTGTTATGCCTTTTTCTCTCTATAAGAGACTTCAACCGGAAAAACTAATACCAACTGATATATCTTTGCAAATGGCTGATAAATGCCTGAAGATGATAATATGTCTATTATTCTTGGGAGACCTTTTCTTAATACTGCAGGAGCTGTTATTAATTGTAATCAAGGAAAGGTGTTGCCTATTTCCCCAAGAAGATTGATAGGACTTATGGGTTAAATTCAATTGAACATGTTGAGGGCATTCAAGTTGGAGAAATATATTGTCCCATACCAAGAGAAAAATATGAAACTATTATGATTGGGACCATTGCTATCAAGGTTGAGGTAACATAATCATAAGTGGCATGCAAAGTTTTGTTTCATATAAAATTGTTTTGGTAACAAGACCTGATCAACCTTGTTAACAAAGGGATTTTAATGAACAAAACAATGTCTTCACCATGATTATCTCCGCTTACTTCCATTGTAGTTTTTGCTTTCGTTTAGTTTACTTTTCTGTTGTTAGTTGCTTGCGTGTTAGAGTGTCTTAGAACTTCTGAAGTTTTATCTTTGTTTTGTCATTGCATCGTTCCAAAAACATCTTCCTGTCAGAAAATCATTCATCTATACCTAAAAATTGCTCAAAAATAAAGTGTCTCAAAAAATTCCAGAAATTTCATATTAAATTTTTACGTGAAAAAAGGGGCAGAGGAGTGCCTGGAGAGTACCAGGGGGCCCACCAGGAAGGCATACCACCTGGTGGCGCAGCCAGCCCAGGGACATTCCTGGCCATGGTGTGGGCCACCCCTGGCCCTCCACTCACTCTCTCACTTCCCACTTTTTCTCTCTCCCAAGAAAACACCAGTTCTTTGCTCGAAATCGTGTTCTTGCTGTTCTTTCCCACGATTTTTAGATCTCCTTGCTTAGCCCATCTTTGCTGCTGAAATTTGGAGCATTTGTTCTCCGGTATGTAACTCCTCCGCTTGTCCAAGTAGATTTGTGATTAGTGGTTTATATCTTGAGTATTTTGCTGCTATAGGTGACAGATTATGAGAGCTTGTAAGCGTGTTCAATGCTTAGAGATATTGTTTTGATGCATGTTTAGGCCTCTTACAAGTCCCTATGAGTAGTTCTCTTCATTATGTATTCACTTTGCAATCACTTGTTTAATGGATGTTTAAATTTCAGAATAGAAGATGAATGAGCATCAACTCAACCAACATGAACTGAGGGTTCCTGAGGTTATGAAGGTTCACCGAGAGGAGGAAGTTTTTCCTTCCATCTATCCATCCTTCGAATTCATGAGGGTTGCAGGAATTTCCTAGGACTTCCATACCTTAGTTGCTAATGCAGGATTGGAGCACTTTGTGGAAGATGAACCTTGTCAATTTGTGAAACTAACTATGTCTGTGGTGCAGGACTTTTGATTTAGTTACTCTTTTCCTAACCCCATGGTCCACTACAAAATTTACAATATAGTTGTCGACCTTCCTCTTGATGACTTTTGTGCAGCTATTAAGGTACCTCAGTGGGGATCATGTGGAAGGATTAAAGAGCGACCTGCACCACTCATGGACTTGTATGCGGAGATTTTCCAAGGGAGCAGCTTCTCAAAGGAGAGTGGGAAAATCCGTAACATTCATCTCCCATCTATTCGCTACTTTGCTTACTTTATTGCCAAGTGTGTTCTCGCTAGGAAAACTGCTAATAAGCTATCCTCATATGATCTAGCATTCATCTCAGCTGCTTTAAAACGAGGTAGAACTTACAACTTGGGTTCCTTGATAGCTTTCCATCTTGCTGCTTTATACATTGCAAATGTATCTATAATTTTTGATGTTCCATGCTTGGTTTTATCTACTTTCTTGTGTTTTGTCCACACTTTGGAGTACTTTTCATATGATTTCTTGGAATAACCTATTAACAAGAGCCACAGTGTCAGCTGCCTGTTTTCTGCTATTTTTGGTTCTAGGAAGTCAGAAAATGAATATTCTCGGAATTGGACGGGACAAAATCCAAAGTCGCTATTTTACCGGAAGACATATGGAGCCAGAATACGAGACAGAGAAGGGCTGGGGCCTGGCCACACCACCTGGCCACACGGCCAGGCCTGGCCCACGCCAGGGGGTGGTCTGGCCGACCCTAGCACCCCCTCGGCCTCTCCTTCCGCCTATATGTTGTCTCTGATACGGAAACCCTAAGTACCCGATCAAAAATCCACGAAAGAGTTTGTAGCCGCCGTCATCTCCATCCCTAGATCGGGAGGGATGTGAAGCTCTTCCCGGCACCCCGCCGGAGAGGGGAATTCACCCTGGAGGCCTTCTTCATCATCATGCAAGCCTCCGGTGTGATGCGTGAGTAGTTCATATCTGGACTACGGGTCCATGTAGTAGCTAGATGGCTGGTTCTCCTCCTTTGTGTTTTCATGTCTAGATCTTGTGAGCTCCATTCATGATCAAGATCATCTATTTGTAATCCATACATGTTGTGTTTGCGGGGATCCGATGGATATTGAGATGCTATTTCAGATTGATTATTGATTCTATCATGTCTTTGCTATTTGTGATCTTGCATGCTTTCCGTTGTTAGTAGCTATCTTGGCCAAGTAGATGCTAGCAACTCCAATAGTTAGTATTTATGCTCGATAGTGGGTTCATGCCTCTGGTAATCTAGGGAAGTGACAGAAATCTCTAAGGTACTAGATGTGATGTTGCTACTAGGGAGAAAACAACAATCCTTTGTTCATAGAACAATCGTATTGTTTACTTTACACACAATTCGTAATGCAATAATCTGTTGCTTGCAACTTAATACTGGAGGGGGTTCGGATGATAACCTGAAGGTGGATTATTAGTCATAGATACAGTTGGACGGCGGTCTATGAATAATGTTGTAATGCCCAATCGAATCTCAAAGGAGTCAAGATGATTAGCATATGCTTGTATGCTTTCTTGATGTTTGTCAATTGCCCCGCTGTAATTTGTTCACCCAGCATTTTATCTATCTTAAGGAAAGCCACCTCTAGTGAACTATGGACCCTAGTCCTTTCTTTTACATTTCAATCTACAAACTGTTTACTGCTTTGTGTTTACTTTCTTCAAACTATTACTTCCTTCCATTCGATACGTTTAATCCTTTGTTTTCGGCAAAACCGGTGAGATTGAAAACCTCATTGTAAGTTGGGGGCAAAGTTCTATGGTTGTGTTGTGCAGGTCTCCACGTTGCTGCTAGCACCGGTAGTGCGCCCTGCCAACGTTCAGCTAGCTACACCTTTTGGGTGTTTCCTTGCTCCTACTGGATTGATAACCTTGGTTTCATACTGAGGGAAAACTTGCTGCTATGCTCATCATACCTTCCTCTTGGGGTTCCCCAACGAGCTTGATATATTTGGGCCATCAACAACTTTTTCTTGCACCGTTGCCGGGGAGTCAAGGACATCTTCACAAGGGGAGTCCCTCATAACCAATCTCTTTACTTTGTTATTTTTGTTTTGCTTAGTTTTCTTTTGCTTTGTTTGCTTGTTTCTTTATCAAAAACACAAAAAAATTAGTTTTACTAGTTTGCTTTCTTGATTGAAAACATAAAAAAAGTTAGTTCCTATCTTCAGTTGCCTTTATGTCTAGCCTTGCTCTAATCACTATGTCACCCGAGGAAATTATTTTCACTTTTAAACAAGGAACTGAGGAGAGCTTCAAGGAAGCTTGGTCTAGAATCTCTGATCTTCATGAAAAAACTGAGCCTAAAATGACTCAAAGCTTGTTCCTTACCAGTTTTTACCTTGGAATTGCTCTTTGCTATAGGTATGCTTAGGTGTTGTTGTGGGAGGATATTTGCTCCAATGTAGTGAGGATGATGCTATTAATGCTATAAAGAAATTAATCTTTACTTATAACTTGCCTAGCAAAACTGATATTTCCTTCGCAAGCATATTTGCTAGATTAAACACTCTTGAGACCCGCACTACTAGCTTAAAAGATTGCTATAATACGCTTAGGGAGCATCATAATTATGTTGCAATAAATTCTGAACCATCAAAGTGGGTCCCCACAGTAAAGATTGATATAAATAATGAAACTTTTCAAGCTCGCTGTGATATCATGTCTGAATTTTGTCTTATGCCCAAAGATATTTATGAATCTTTGAATCTTTGGGGGCTTTCTGAAGGGGGAAAAGAAATAACTCTTGCTAATAATGCTACAATATTACCTATTGGAACAGCTGAAGGAGTGTTTACAAAGATCCTTGGGAAAATGATTTGTACTGATTATCTTGTTATTGAATGTGCAGGAAAAGGACAAATTACACTTGGAAGGTCCCTATTAGAACTCCTTGGAGCAATAATAGATGTGGGAAAGGGGACCATTCACCTTTCTTCTCCACCAAACAATCATATTTTTCCAAAGGTTAAGAATAAAAGTAAGAGAGGTAAGGGCAAGAAACTTGGTTTTAATGCTTCTTCATTTGAGAACACTTGATTCTTTTTCTTGCTTATTATGCCTAACTTAAAGGCGTTAAAGAAAAGTACTTATTGGGAGATAACCCAAAAGTTTTAGTTGAGTCTTGGAAGTTATTACTTCAGTAATAACCGCTCCTTATCCTTTTTATTTGCTTTTTGTGCCAAGAGTAACCTCTAATGAGAGAGAAGTAATGATTGGGAAAGTTGCTGTCCCGAAACAGATTTCTGTGCTTCACCATAAAAATTCGTGTAAAATCTCTGTATGTCCTTTTGAGGCGTGAAATTTTGTGCTTCTGCCCCAGGTTGTTATCTAACTTTCGCTAGTTCAACACTTTTTGATTTGAGCAACAGAAGGTCTTCGAAAAAACTCGTCTTTATCTGCTGGTCTGTTTTGACAGATTTCTGCCATTTTTTGCATTTCCTTCTTGTTGGTTCCTTTTTGATTTCTTTTGGGGAATTGAGATTTTTGAGGGAAGTGCTACAGTAGCTTGTGTTTTAATGGAAGTTTTATTGGTGTTAGAACTGAACCTTAAAGGCTTATTATCTTGAGTGCAATAATGTTGCTAATAAAGATTGTGTGAAGTTTTGTATGAAGGAAAAATTCCAGGTATATGGAAGAAATGAGTAATGAGATGAAGGATGGACTAAAGCTCAAGCTTGGGGATGCCACGCGTGTCACCCAATAAATATCCAAGAATTACAAGCATCAAAGCTTGGGGATGCCCAAGGCATCCCCTTCTTCATCAATAAAAATCCCAGGTTTCTTCCAAACGCTTCATTTTTATTGTTTCATGCACAGTTGTGTTGTTCTTGGAGCGTATTCTTTTTCGTTTTTGTTTTGGTTTTTCGTTTGCTTGGTTTGCTTAGTTTGCTTAATAAATAGTTGGACCCCCTCTTTCATCCATTGGTTTTCAAATAGTTTGGTTTGGTTTGGAAAAGAGTAGGAAAGTTCATGCTTAAGTGGTAAAGAGAGTTTGTTTTTGACTGTGGCCTATGCTTTGTCATGCCATGCTTGATATTGTTTTGGCTTTATGCTTAGTATTCTTTTCTGTAGCATGACTTGTTATAAACAATTGAGATTGCTTAATGTGCCATGGATGAATCATGCATTGTTTTAGCATATTAAAGCATATTATTGTGGTATTCTCCTTTGATGCTTTATTTGGGTTGACTTGGCACATGCTCACACCATGTTATGACTATCAAAAGTCACCATAAGCCTTTATGATCCTTTAGTTTTCAACTTGTAGTATCACTTTATGCTTTGATCAATGATGTTTTGTCGCTCTGCATGATTATGGCCATTATTGCTCTCTTAGTTTGTCGCTTCTAGTCTTTTGCTAGCCTCTGTAACCAAGTATGAGTTCCACTCATGCATCCAACTCCCTAAACCAAGTTATTTCAAAGAGTCCACCATACCTACCTATTAGCATACGCTATTCCAAGTATATTCATGCTTGTGTTTACCTTCCAAATTAAACTTGTTATGAGAAAACTAGTGATTAAAGATCTCACGAACTTGATGGCACACTTTACTTTTCTTGCCCTTAATAAACTTGAACCATTGTGTCGTATATGTTGTATATGCTTGCACTTATTTGTTGGGGATTAGCAGAACCATGTTGTCATGGGGAACGCTTTCAACATTGCGCGGGTACTTTGTACCTAGTTGATATCATGCTCTTTTTTCTATGGATGTCGTCGGTGTGAAATGAAAGGGGAGCTTGTAAGTCCATGGAGTTATGTATATGTGTTAGAGAAACGCCTGGGCCGCTGGTCTAATCCATGTTGACATGGTGGAAACCTGTAGCGTAACCATAATGAGCTGTCAATGAAGCATTCTTCTTATAAAAAAAGAGTCCTATATTGAGAAAAAAGAAAAAAGAAAAAAGAAAAAAAGACATTATGAAAAGAGGAAAGAGAGAAAAAAAAGCACCATATTCCCATGGTAAATAAGAAGATTGCTGAGATGCTCGTTGTCTGCTTGCCTTGTCATTTTGATATGGGGATTCTTCCGTATCATCAGGCAAGGGGTACCCCGTTGGCGGTTCTCTATGATACACATGTACTTACGATGACAAGAACTTACCGATGACTAAACTTGAGTAGCATGAGGAGCGGCCCTCGTATTCAAGGGACATGAGATTTCTAACTTATACTTCATCAAGCATGTACACCATAGTTTGTTCACTTTAACCTTAATCACTTCAAGATGCTTATGATAGGGGCAATGAGAGCTGGAAGCTATAAGTACCATAATTTTTGGAAGCTCTTTATGAGACTTGAATCCCTGCTTCCTTCTATGAAGGCCTTTCTTCCACTTATATATTGAGTCTTGACCTTCTACCTTTATGCACCTACTTTGAGAGCATAGTGGCCATTCTTAGTTCTATGTGCATTGTCACAAGACTAGTTGATTGATGCATACCTTGATATTGCTTGTTTTAAACTATTTGTATCTAGTCACTCTTATGAACTTTGAAGGTGTCCTATGCATTTATATTTGCTACTCTATGCGGGACAAGCTGAATACTATTATGCTATGTTTTCTTTATGTGAAACAAACAAACGTCTTACAAAGCATTGTTATTCATGAATCTTTTGTTTGTGCCTTTTCATGTTGCATCATAGTTTCTTTGTCTTATTGCTAGAACTTTGTCTTTCATGTTATGATTAAAGTACTATGATCCCAACTTTGAATGTTTTACAAATACTTTGATCAAGTTTATGATGGTGCATGTCACCTCAAAAATTATTCTTTCTTTTTATCACTTACCTACTCAAGGACGAGCAGGAGTTAAGCTTGGGGATGTTGATACATTGCAAATGTATCTATAATTTTTGATGTTCCATGCTTGGTTTTATCTACTTTCTTGTGTTTTATCCACACTTTGGAGTACTTTTCATATGATTTCTTGGACTAACCTATTAACAAGAGCCACAGTGCCATCTGCATGTTTTCTGCTGTTTTTGGTTCCAGGAAGTCAGAAAATGAATATTCTCGGAATTGGAGGGGACAAAAGCCAAAGTCGCTATTTTACCGGAAGACATCTGGAGCCAGAATACGAGACGGAGAAGGGCTTGGGCCTGGCCGCACGGCCAGGCCTGGCCCGCGCTAGGGGGTGGTCTGGCCGACCCTAGAACCCCCTCGGCCTCTCCTTCCACCTATATATTGCCTCTGATACGTAAACCCTAAGTACCCGATCAAAAATCCACGAAAGAGTCTGTAGCCGCCGTCATCTCCATCCCTAGATCGGGAGGGATCTAAAGCTCTTCCCGGCACCCTGCCAGAGAGGGGAATTCACCCTGGAGGCCTTCTTCATCATCATGCAAGCCTCCGGTGTGACGCATGAGTAGTTCATCTCTAGACTACGGGTCCATGTAATAGCTAGATGGCTGGTTCTCCTCCTTTCTGCTGTCATGTCTAGATCTTGTGAGCTCCGTTCATGATCAAGATCATCTATTTGTAATCCATACATGTTGTGTTTGCGGGGATCCGATGGATATTGAGATGCTATTTCAGATTGATTATTGATTCTATCATGTCTTTGCTATTTGTGATCTTGCATGCTTTCCGTTATTAGTAGCTATCTTGGCCAAGTAGATGCTAGCAACTCCAAGAATTAGTATTTATGCTCGATATTGGGTTCATGCCTCTGGTAATCTGAGGAAGTGACAGAAATCTCTAAGGTACTAGATGTGCTGTTGCTACTAGGGAGAAAACAACAATCCTTTGTTCATAGAACAATCATATTGTTTACTTTACACGCAATTCATAAAGCAATAATCTGTTGCTTGCAACTTAATACTAGAGGGGGTTTGGATGATAACCTGAAGGTGGATTATTAGTCATAGATGCGGTTGGATGGCGGTCTATGTATAATGTTGTAATTCCCAATCAAATCTCAAAGGAGTCAAGATGATTAGTATATGCTTGTATGCTTTCTCGATGTTTGTCAATTGCCCTGCTGTAATTTGTTCACCCAGCATGTTATATATCTTAAGGAGAGCCACCTCTAGTGAACTATGGACCCCGGTCCTTTCTTTTACATTTTCAGTCTACAAACTGTTTACTTCTTTGTGTGTACTTTCTGCAAACTATTACTTCCTTCCATTCGATACCTTTAATCCTTTGTTTTCAGCAAAACCGGTGAGATTGACAACCTCATCGTAAGTTGGGGCAAAGTTCTATGGTTGTGTTGTGCAGGTCTCCACGTTGCTGCTGGCACTGGTAGTGCACCCTGCCAAAGTTCAGCTAGCTACACCTTGGGGTGTTTCCTTGCTCCTACTGGATTGATAACATTGGTTTCATACTGAGGGAAAACTTGTTGCTGTGCTCATCATACCTTCCTCTTGGGGTTCCCCAACGAGCTCGATATATTTGGGCCATCACTGCTAACCGCAAGAAAGGTGGAATTTGTGGAGGCCTCATTGCCTCTTGGTTATTAGCTTTGCATGGTTTAGTGCCTCATCATCTAGACCTATAGTTTCCCATAGAAAGGCTTGATCTTAATTCCATGATACAACATAAATTTGTTTCTTCTTGGGCTAATTTGAGTGATTTGTCTTATGAAATAACATTTCTCAAGGCTGGTTGGAGAAGGAGTAAGTCTGAGCGATTTGTTCTTTTGCCTACACCTGTTTTGTTTAACCTTGATACCAGGGTGGGATGGTCACTCACTTAGGAGGAGCTTGATACGTACATGGAGATCTCTCCCAACAGGAGCAGGATATTAGAAGGGAGGTTACAGAAGATTCGGTCCAGCCCTCGAATGAGGGGAGTCTTCATATCAGCAACCTACCTATGATTGGGGAGCTTCTTCTTCTCCCCAAGGGCCTGACCACGATCATCCTTACAATGACCCGCCTGCTTGGAACCCTTACCCGCGTTGGGTTTGATACCCACTTAGGCTAAAATCCTAAGCTTGGAGGGAGGTACACCGACATCACACTCATCTCCATATCATGTTTCGTCGGTACTTTGTATATTCAATTTTCGTTATCTTTTTAGTTTTTGTTCTTTCTTTACTTTTGCTTTCTAAAACACAAAAAGACCAAAAATATTTCTGTTGTTTCTCTTTGTTCGCTTCTTCTACTTTTTGCCTTCGTTTGCTTTTTCCTTTTGACTTTGTCTTAATTATTCGAAAAACCCAAAAAGATTTTGCTTTGCTTGTTTTTCCTTTTTTTTCTTGCCTTTGAAAATTAAAAACACCAAAAATATTTGTTGTTCTTCTTTGGGTTTGTGAAGTTGTTACAGGGTTTAGCAGTCCTCAGTCAAATTTGGTTTCATGTTATTATTCAAGCCACACAAGTGAAGGGCAATAATGAGTATTAATGACAACTTGAGGTGTGGTAAGAGTCTAGTAACGAAATCTATTTGTTTTCATTTTTGTACATATACTCATCATTGTGGGCATGCTTAGTCTGTTCATGTAGGGTGTATGTTATTTATGGATGCTTAGTAGTTCTTGCTTTCTTATGATTAACTCCAGCTTGCTAATAGTTTGTAGCATGTCATATGATTGTTTGCCTGCATTGCTCTATTCATAACTTGGTATGACACTGTGGTATCCTCCTCTGAATGTTTCACTTGAATCGACTTGGCACATGCTAATGCATGCATATGACTGAAACAAAAATCAATTAATCCTCGATGAATTATTTTGCCTCAAGAGTCTTTAATCACTTTCATGCCATGATTAGTCCTGTTTTGTTGCAAGCATGATTATGACAGTTATTGCTCTCTTGTTTGTCGCTCCCTTACTATTGCTAGCCTCCACTTGCACTGAGTATGAGCTCTACTCGTGTTTCCAATTCCCCAAAACCAATATTTCCAAAAGTGTCCACCATACCTACCTATTAACATCATTTGTTGTTCCGTGCATATTCAATATGCCTTGTTTTCTTCCGCATAAAATGTTTGCTCGTTATGAGAAAGTTAGTTAGTAAAGCTCTCATGAACTTGATGGCATACTTTATTTCTTGCACTTAATAAACCTGAACCATTGTGACTGTCCATGAAAGTTATATGCTTGCAAATTATAGGCTGGAGATTAGCAGAACCGTGTTGTCATGGGGAACGCTTTCAACGCCTGTAAATATATACCTAGTTGATATCATGCTCTTTTGTTTGCGGATGTCGTCGGTGTGAAATAAAAGGGGAGCTTGTAAGTCCATGGAGTTATGTATGTGTGTTAGAGAAACGCCTGGGTCGCCGGTCTAATTCATGCCTAATCATGGTGGAAACCTCCAGCGTAACCATAATGAGTATCTCTGAAGCATTCTTCTTATAAAAAAAGAGATAGCTATTGAAAAAAGAAAAAAAGAGATATGAGAAAAGAGGAAAGAGAGAAAAAAGCACCATTTTCCCATGGTAAATAAGGAGATTGCTGAGATATTCGTTCTCTGCTTGCCTTGTCATTTTGATATGGGGATTCTTCCATATCATTGGGCAAAGGGTACCCCGTTGGCGGTTCTCTATGATATGCACGTATTTACTATGGCAAGAACTTACCGGTAACTAAAGTTGAGTAGCATGAGGAGCGGCCCTCGTACTCAAGGGACATGAGATTTCCAGTTTATAGTCTATCAAGCATATAACTCAGATTGGACCTCACTTTCACCTTAACCATTTAAAGATACTTATGATAGGGGAAATGAGAGCTCAAAGCTAATGAGTACCATACTTTTAGCATTTGGAAGCCGTTCAAACTTTTCAAAACCTTTTTCATTTCCTTGTTGAGTCACCACCCATTCTATGAGCACTTTCTTGAGAGCATAGTTGTCATTCTTGTTGTAATGTGCTTGTTTCAAAACTTGATTAATTGTGTTATGACTTTGATGCTTGTATCTTTGATATCTTTACTTCTAGTCTTCACTTGAACTTCAGAGGTGCCTTGGCATTCATGTTTGCTCTACAATCAAAGGCAAGCGAGATACCACTCTATCATACATTTTTATGAGCATTGCCATGTTGCTTATGTTTACGTTTCATGCCACTTACTATTTTTGAGTTAGAAGATCTTCATAGCTTGCAATGACTATTAAGTAAACTTAGTTGCATACTCTTTATTATGAATTGCCTGGGTAGTTGATCATATGCTGAGAATATATACATCTTATGAAGCAAATGTGTTCATGAAAGTTTCTTTTATCGCACTCAGTTTTCAACTGAATTGCTTGAGGACAAGCAATAAGCTAAGCTTGGGGGGAGTTGATACGTCCAAAATGTATCTACTTTCCCGAACACTTTTGCTATTGTTTTTACTCTAAACTTGTGTGATTTCGATACAACTAACACGGACTGACGCTGTTTTCAGCAGAATTACCTTGGTGTCTAGTTTTTGTGCAGAAAATCAACTATTAGGAAATATCCCGGAAAATATGCCAAAAATCCTATTTCACCAGAAGACTCACGGAGCCAGAAGACGAGACGGAGTAGGGCCATGAGGGGCCCACACCACCTGGCCGCACGGGCTAGGCCAGGCCGCGCCTGGGGGTGGTGTGTCCGCCTCGGCTACCCCCTCGGCCTCCCTCTTCGCCTATAAGTTGCCTCTTGACCTAAAAAACAAGGGGGGTTCGATGTTTTTCTAGAAAGAGTTTCGCTATGCCGCCACCACCAGATTCCGCGATTTGGAACCAGAAACTCCATTCTGGCACCCTGCCGGGATGGGGAATTGGAGGAGATCATCGCCATCATCATCACCATTGCTTCTCCATCGACCATCCATGTTTCCCCCATCTATGAGTGAGTAATCCCCCGCTGTAGGCTATGGGGATGGTAGGGATTGGATGAGATCGTTCATGTAATGGCATCAGATTGTTAGGGCATGGTGCCTAGTATCTATTATTAGTGCTTTTTGACTTTGTTGCAACTTGTTATTCTTAATGCTTGTCACTAGGGACCGAGTGCCATGATTTCAGATCTGAACATGTTATTGATTCATTATGATAGTATTGTTTATGGTCTTACCTGCAAGTTGTATACACAAGTTGTTGTCTGAACCAAAGGCCTCGAAGTGACAGAAATCGGGATAACCGGAGGGAATAGCTTTGATGTGAGGATCACATGTATTCACGAAGTGTTAATGCTTTGCTCCGGTGCTCTATTAAAAGGAGCACCTTAATTTCCAGTAGTTCCCTTGAGACCCCGCTGCAAACGGGCTGGCAGGACAAAAGATGTTGTGCAAGTTCTCATTGCGAGCACGTATGACTATATATGGAACATATGCCTAGGATTATTTAGTACTTGGTTGCTTTATCTTATTTACCTGCAAATACCCTATGTTTTGATTGCTATATGAATTGTCTTGTCCATGCAACGCCCGTTCATCCATCCATGCGCCTACCGCGCTTTAATCCTACTATTTGCTGCATTTTTTACTACTTTCTTTACTTTTACTACTGCTATTACTTTACTATTGCTACTATAAAACTGTTTCTACTGATAAACTGCTGTGAGCAAGATTGTTTCCAGGTGCAGCTGAATTGACAACTCAGTTGTTAAGGCTTATAAATATTCTTTGGCTCCCCTTGTGTCAAATCAATAAATTGGGTTTCACTTTTCTCAAAAATACTGTGATACACCCCCTATACTTGTGGGTCATCACTCCTCCTTTGATTCCCCAAAGCCCATAGCCTTTGAGTGGTTGAAGATGGAGAACGCGCTTGAAGTAATATGAACAGGGCAGTGATTTTTCGTAGGATCCAAGAGATCTAAAATAGGGATCTGAAGGGGTATTTATAGCCCCATCAAAAAAGCTACCGTTGGACGAATCGGGGGCCGGATTATTCGGCCTAAGTGGGGGCCAGATTATTCGGCTGGGGCAAACATCCAACCCGAACACAGACAATCCGGACCAAATGTCTGCCCCCCACTCTCTGCGTGATGCGCCTTGGTTGCCGTTGGAAAACTCCTGGCGGGGCGGATTATCCGGCCCTCCTTGTGGGGCTGATTATCCGTCCTGGGCAAAAGCTCCAGCCCTGGTCGGTTAATCTGGGGAAAACTCCGCCCCCTTCCATGTGACGCACCTTGGTTCCCTCTAGAAAAATCCGAAGGGGCGGATTATCCAACCCCCTGGTGGGGCGGATTATCCGGCCCGAACAAAAGCTCTGGCCCGGGCAAAAGCTCCGGCCCTGGCCGGTTAATCGAGGGAAAACTCTGTCCCCTTCTGCGTGACGCGCCTTGGTGGCTTTGACGAACTAGGTGGGGCGGATAATCGGGCCCTTGGTAGGGGCGGATAATCCCCCCCCCCCCCAGAACTCTGGTTTAGAAGCATTTGGGTAGAAAAATATTCTGCACCACTAAACACACAATTAAATGATCCTTGGTATTATTATCTAACATAGAAAACACTAGAGATCATGAATTATTCTTTCACCCGTGAGCACAAAAAAGGAAATAACGGATGTAAAAAAAGACATACGTTAAATCCTATATCGTGGGCTTCATGTAAAAATGTAAACAGATAAAAAATGAAAAAAATGAGGCAACCTTGTGTGAGTGATGAAGATATACGAAAACCATATAATAAACATAATTAGACTATGCAGGCCATCAGGAAAAAACAGTCGAAGTAAATTGCAATAGTGAGAACAATGGTAAAAATCCAAACAAAGTAAACCACATTGCGAGAAAATCACGGGCAAGTGAAAATGTGAAAGAATGACAAAATAAAGGAGACGGTTTGTCGATTCGAAAATTTAAAAAGGGAAAATAGAATAAAAAAGTCTAAAGAAGAACATACATATCAAAAAATATACAATGCGTGTCATTTACTCTCTGTACAGTTCGTGCTTGGTAAAAGATTCCTAACTCACTCCTCTATAAAATTTCCAAGCCGTTTGCAAGACATCTGTCATGCTGCATAGATTCGTCCTCTCTGAGCAGAAAGGTACTCTTCATCTTAACTCTCATGGCAAGCTTCATCGTCTCGCCCGCTGAGGAGGAGGATGATCTATTCCCCCGGTTATCGATGAACTCTGCATCTAGGCTATCTCGAGGAGTAGGAGTGCATTGGACATGGCTCACACATTCCTCGACATGGGCTACAATTTCTTCACTCGGGGCCACACCCGATGTATCATGTTTAGTTGTTGGTACACAATGCTATGAACGTGCACTTCGTTAACTCTCTACACAAGCGTTTGTTGTACATCTATTGTTGCGAGAAGGTCGTCTTCACCCGGACCAATGTCTTCACAAACTACGACTGCTTCTTTCCGGTGGGCCGCTATATTCACCTGCTAAGTTCCGTGGATAGGCAGTAGGACGCTCCATATCAGCAACTGGACTGGAGCTGCGGCCAACACTAAGGAGCTGACGAGCGAGAGAATGAGACTTCTTTTCTCTGACCGTCGTCGTGCTATCTAGAGCTACATCCAGCGTCGAGGATCCGACGAGCGAGTGAGGAAGACTTCTCATCTACGACTGTCATCGTGCTATAATATTACTAATCAGTTTAGCTAGGTAGTTAGGTTAGTACGATTTTGCTCATTGATGTCTTTTATAATATCTTCATACGTATGCAGTATACTCGTGCGTGTTTATTTGAACTTCTTGGTTCTAGATTAAGATTTATAAAAAATATAGTATAAAATAAAATAAAATGTTTTGTGTCTTATCTCTGGTTTTCAATGATAGCTGCAGTATAGGTTCTGCCTTGCAGTTTTATCATCATCATTTAAAGTTGCCTCTAGGACGAGCCTAAGTGTAACACCCTCGAATCGGCCCTATGCAAGTTTTAGCGCTTCCCGCCAAACCTGCATAGAAACGATTCAAGGACGCCCACCAAGCACTTGCGTGCGGGTGGAGATCGAAGTAATACCACTACACAATAGTCCACGATGGAACCCTCAGAACATATATATATAACAACGACTCCATGAGTCAAGAATACAGATATACTATACAAAGATTCAAATCACCTTGAAAACGATAGAGCGTCCCACTACATACAGATGCAAATGGGGCTAAGAGCCCTGAAGAATAACCAATGGCGTCCATAACCCTGCCCAGGCCAATACGGAAGGGTAACCCTGCTAACAACGTCGAACTCGTACTTGCTAAACAAAAGGGGTGCCGACAAAGGGCGAAGGGAAAAAGAGGAGCGTCAGTACTGAGGCCAGTACACGGCGAGGCTAGAATTCGGCGGCTCTCGCCTACATAGGTATGGTGGACTGAAGCGCAGCGAAGCATGCACTAAACAACCTATAGAGACTCGATAAACTATCGGCTATTAGAGAGAGATAAGAAAGACCTATTCGGAACTAACCTTATACTAACACCAATCATACCCATCCTGATATTCCCCCAAGAGACCAAATGAGAAAGTCAAACCGAGGAACTCACACAGTTGGCAATTTTATTTATTCTATTATAGTTGAAGCACTTACTAGTCAGATATAGATAGCATGAGTCATCCAGATAGCATAAGTAGTGGGCAGTTTTAGTTAGCCATTCAGTTGCAGTTGCGGTACTTACTAGTCAGATATAATTAGCATGTGACATCCCAAACCCAGCAGATGTTGGCACTCTTATTTCATTCCATTGGAGTTGCGATACTTACTAGGAAGGTATAACATGACACGATACACCCCAGTTCCACCAGTTGTTGGCACTTTTATTATCCATTCTGTTGTAGTGAAGCTTATTACTAATCACATATTAAGTCAAATTTATAGCAATACTTTAGTTATGCTTGTCTATGATCGAGATACTGTGCTCCAAGTCGTCCATAACCGCGGACACGGCTTTCAGAAAGATTTACCCTGCAGGGGTGCACAAATAGCAACACACAAACGATCAACCTTGGAAAAACCAAATCAAAACCCAACGAGGATTTCAGGACAAAGCAATCACAGGATTCATAAAATATTCCAGGGGGGCACCCCACTAAGCTACCCGCAACGAAGTTGTCCGGCTCCGAGACGGACCCAGGGTTTGTGACAATGGCTGTAAACGACTGGGAACCCAAAAGTGTGATTAGGCTTGTCGATACCGTGAAAACATTCTACGTTCCAAAACAGTACAGGTGCTCCACGCACAATCGTAAATAAAGCAGTAAAGCATGGCATAAGTACATGATAGTAATAAAGCCCCAAACTACTTTGTAGCCCCAAGAAATAAGAAATGAATCAGCTCTGGCTAAGGGGGATCCATAGGGTCTCCCGGATGTGGATAGTGCGAATAATCAAGGAACAGGTATCAAGTACTCGGGGCCTACGGGACACAAGTGGACATGAAAAACCAAATAGCATATATTGCCCACCGGTGTCTCTTTCATTAGTTATCCCAGCAATTTAATAGTTGTATTTAAAATCATGATCATCTCCATCATTTAAGCATCTCCACCATTTATCATGTGCCAACTTGTCGTCAACGGTGGAACGACAACGACGCGGAGCAACACATAAGCAAGAAACTACGACTCGCAAGGCCGACTATCTATCAAACAACAGGCAATAGGATGTGTCCATTGCAATATAGAGGCTGCAGGGAGTATAAATGGTGCACAGAAACTAAAGCATCGCAACCCGAATAGCAATAGATCAACAGGAGGAAATAAAGACTATAAAAGCAAAATAGGTAGAAAGGGAAAGAATGCTCGCCTGGAAACATAGCCAGTGGTTCATTATCCAAAGAACTTGTCGATACTCGCATCAACTCAACGGCCTAATCCGCGAAGAAGCAAAGCACTAGAAGAAACATCGGATACACTATTTAATACTACGGCAGAAGATCGGGCATGATGCAGGTATGATGAATCACATGGCAAAGATACGATGCAATTAGGCAATATTAAGTGGAACCGGGGTCCCGACAATTACTTAGAAGGTTCACATTATTTAGCTACCCCGCAATTTAAATGTTGTATTAACAAGGCAAAACATGACATCGTTTCGGTACACAAGTTTAGATGGAGGCGATATATATAATACTAGTATAGCCCGCATATAGCCTCCATGTTTAATTATTAGATAAATCGATATAATGCCCCCAAACCACACAATATGTATGCGACATGATCAAATTAATATGCAACAATTATATATAACATTTATAATAAAGGGATAGGTAGGGATCACACATCTAGGGTCGAAGGTCTTAGTTCCGAAAGGTTCGGGTCCAGAGGGATCGGTCTTCGGGGTCAGACTCCGGGATCGGTCATTGGGGTCCGGGCTGGAGGACTTGGCGTTACGGCATCACCGGATCCGGGAAGGAGAACTTGATGTTTCATGATGGAGATCTTGTCAAGGCACGTCACTGATGTACTTGTCCAACTTGTAGCTCTTGTCCGTCAGGTGTTCTATTGCAACATATCACTGTTGCCCCATCAACCGTCGGAGAACTTGGCACCATAATCGACACGTCCACCTCTAACTTGTCTTCACGATCACCCCCATAACACCCAAGCAGCACAAAAGATCAATAGTGCACGCATGTAGAGCTCGAACGGGAAGGGGATGGTGTAAACGCGTGGTAGAACCCGGGTCGAGGACGAGTGCCAGGCGCTAAGGCGAGCTCAGGGCGGCGCGGGTGTAGGAAGCCTCGCGGGGACGACCTACAAGGTATGGAAGTACACCGAGCAGAGGACGACGAGGTGCAGCCGCAGCGGTGCTCGCGTGTAGGAGACAGAGGAGCGCTGCTCGGGGAGGCGGCATCCGACCCGATGAGCTTGCAGCGGTGAAGGGCTCGGTTCACGTGGCCAGGGGAGCGCGGGCTCGACGGCGGTGCTGGTCTGCGGGCGAGGACAAAAGCGGGCCCGTGCTCGAGATGATTGCGCGGTCAGCAGTGGCCGGAGAGGCGGCAGACGACGGCGCCGGTGGCACCAGCAGGCGGCAGCCGGAGCTTGGAGGTGAGGGAGGGCAGACAAGGACGGGGAGTGGCTCTCTGGGCCACTGTCGGAGAGGCGCCTGGCCAGGGCCCTGGAGGTGAGCGGCCGGTGACATCCCACGAACGCGACAGCTGCAAGCGGGGCCTAGCACACGGCAGGTGGAGATCTGGCGAGGGCGCGGTCGTGGGGCTCGACAAGAGGCGCGGGGGAGGCAGATTCGTGCGGCCTCGGCGGCAGGTCATCGAGCTCACGACGGAGATGCTGGCGGCAAGCAGCAGAGAGGAAGGGGTGTTGGAGACGAGGGCGGGAGAGGGCACTACGGTGACGACGCCATGCGGGAGAGCTAGGGCGGCTCCTGGAGGCGGCCATGGTGGTGGTTGGGGAGACAGGGAAGCGAGACGAGGTCGTCGGGACGGCGGTGCTCGATGGTGCGCAAAGGGGCTTCGGGGTCGAGGTGGGCAGCCAGAGGAGGGGATCGCGGGGAGGTGAGCAGTGGTTGGGCGATGGGATCGAGGAAGGAGCGGGGCAGGTCCATGGAGCGGTCGTGGTGGGGTCAGCCATGGGGTGGGGCCAGGCGGGTTGGTGGATGTGGTTTGACCGCGGGGTGAGAGGAGGGCGATGCAAGAGCGTGTCAGTGCGGGGCTGCTGCGCGCGTGGGTGTCGTGTGGTGGCGGCGGGGTGTGGGATGAAGGTTGGATGGTTGTCGGTAAGGGTTTTGTCTCAGGGTTAGGTTAGCTAGGGTTTTGTTGGAGGTGGCCGGCTGGGCTTTTGGGCCTGGCTGGCTGCCTCCCAAAAATAATACAAATTTTATTTATTTATTTAAAAGGCTTTTGTAATCTGTTTTTAGACAAATACAATATCCGGAAGAGACCGGGGTTTTAATTTGAAATAAAGACAGGGAATATTTAGAAATCAAATATAGGCTTTTAGAAAATAGTATTAGACAAACATATGCATGATGATGACGATGCTCAAATGCAATGTGGCATGATGACATGAGCATGCGGTCATAATGATGCAATGCACAAAAACACAGCGATTTTCTAGTAGTGGTTTTAGCGGGATGCCACAATTCGACACCACTAACAAGGGATCTCGCCCTCGAGCTCCACCTCATGGTACCGGGAAGAAGGCCGATGATCAGAATCTTCTCGCTTCGGATAGATCCCCGCGGCACCACTAAGAAGATTGTTGCTCCATCTTGAAATTGGCGACACCACCAACAAGGGGTCATTGTCCATGGTCGTCGAGAAAACACTCCAGGAACAAGGGACGAAGGTAAATGTATCAAGAGATAAGGCCACCTTTAACTTCCGTGGACGGAGTGAAATTGCTTGATCCACCGATTTGATGTACAAAAGTGCACAGTGAGAGGCGGGTAGGGTGATCAGTCCATCCCGTACTCAAAGCATCCTTCTGTAAATGAATCACAGAATCGTGCAACCAACTCTCGGGATTTAGACTGAAGATCTTCACAAGCGGTGTTCGAAACAAGAGGAGTGATGCAGGATCTTCATCGGATCTGGCGTAGATGATGTCGTCGCATTGGGGACCACCGGAAGATACAAAGAAACATCGTACAAAAAGACACAATGATTAGGTTTTGCGATGCTTCCATTGGCATGAACAACACATGCTCAAGGTATACTCCAACTTCACCAATGCTCATCCTTCTCATATGCTTTTCGACGATACAGATATCTGTCAAGGGGCACATGCGGATAAACAGTTCAAGGACAAAAGATTGGATGAAGGTACAACAGCCGAGAAGTAGTTGATGATTGTAGAACCACCCTTATAAAGGGAGGAAGCGAAACCCTGAAGGTACGACAGAAACCCAACCACGGGAAATCCTAGACTCAAAGAAAAGAAAAGAGAGTAGAATCAAAACACGCAGAGGTAAGAGGAGAACAGCAGAGGGGTAAGGAGTAAAAGCAGACCTAATCAGATCTATCCAACTGATTTTTGCAAAATAGTTTTAACACTCTACTTCGGCCATTAGCTAGGTTATCCTACAGGCTGGACTAGTGGGGTATCGTAACTGCTGGGCTCTGATACCACTTTGTAACACCCTCGAATCGGCCCTATGCAAGTTTTAGCGCTTCCTGCCAAACCCGCAAAGAAACGATTCAAGGACGCCCACTAGGCACTTGCGTGCGGGTGGAGAACGAAGTGATACCATTACACATTAGTCCACGATGGAACCCTCAGAACATATATATATACAACAACGACTCCATGAGTCAAGAATACAGATATACTATACAAAGATTCAAATCACCTTGAAAACGATAGAGCGTCCGACTACGGACAAGATGCAAATGGGGCTAAAAGCCCTGAAGAATAACCAATGGCGTCCATAACCCTGCCCAGGCCAAGCCAGAAGGGTAACCCTACTAACAACGTCGAACTCATACCTACTAAACAAAAGGGGTGCCGACAAAGGGCGAAGGGAAAAGGAGGAGCGTCAGTACTAAGGCCAGTACACGGCGAGGCTAGAATTCGGCGGCTCTCGCCTACATAGATATGGTGGACTGAAGCAGCAGCGAAGCATGCACTAAACAACCTATAGAGACTCGATAAACTGTCGGCTATTAGAGAGAGATAAGAAAGACCTATTCGGAACCAACCTTATACTAACACCAATCATACCCATCCTGGTATTCCTCATCGAGACCAAATGAGGAAGTCAAACCGAGGAACTCACACAGTTGGCAGTTTTATTCATTCTATTATAGTTGAAGCACTTACTAGTCAGATATAGATACCATGAGTCATCTAGATAGCATAAGTAGTGGGCAGCTTTAGTTAGCCATTCAGTTGCAGTTGCAGTACTTACTAGTCAGATACAATTAGCATGTGACATCCCAAACCCAGCAGTTGTTAGCAATTTTATTTCATTCCATTGGAGTTGCGATACTTACTAGGCAGGTATAACATGACACGATACACCCCAGTTCCACCAGTTGTTGGCACTTTTATTATCCATTCCGTTGTAGTGAATTTGATTACTAGTCACATATTAAGTCAAATTTATAGCAATACTTTAGTTATGCTTGTCTATGATCGAGATACTGTGCTCCAAATCGTCCATAACCGCGGACACGGCTTTCAGAAAGATTTACCCTGCAGCGGTGCACAAATAGCAACACACACGATCAACCTCGAAAAAACCAAATCAAAACCCAACGAGGCTTTCACGACAAAGCAATCACAAGATTCATAAAATATTCCAGGGGGGCACCAAACTAAGCTACCCGCAACGAAGTTGGCCGGATTCAAGACGGACCCAGGGTTTGTGACAATGGCTGTAAACGACTAGGAACCCGAAAGTGTGACTGGGCTTGTCGATACCGCGAAAACATTGCACGTTCCAAAATAGTATAGGTGCTCCACGCACAATCGTAAATAAAGCAGTAAAGCATGGCATAAGTACAAGATAGTAATAAATCCCCAAACTACTTTGTGGCCCCAAGGAATAAGAAATGAATCAAGCTCTGGCTAAGGGGGATCCATAGGGTCTCCCGGATGTGGATAGTGCGAATAATCAAGGAACATGTATCAAGTATTCGGGGCCTACGGGACAAGTGGACATGAAAAACCAAATAGCATATATTGCCCATCGGTGCCTCTTTCATTAGTTATCCCAGCAATTTAATAGTTGTATTTAAAGTCATGATCATCTCCACCATTTAAGCATCTCCACCATTTATCATGTGCCAACTTGTCGTCAACGGTCGAACGACAACGACGGGGAGCAACACATAAGCAAGCAACTATGACTCGCAAGGCCGACTATCTATCAAACAACAGGCAATAGGATGTGTCCATGGCAATATAGAGGCTGCAAGGAGTATAAATGGTGCACGGAAACTAAAGCATCACAACCCGGATAGCAATAGATCAACAGGAGGAAATAAAGACTATAAAAGAAAAATAGGTAGAAAGGGAAAGAATGCTCGCCTAGAAACATAGCCGACGGTTCATTATCCGAAGAACTTGTCGATACTCGCATCAACTCAACGGCCTAATCCACGAAGAAGCAAAGCACTAGAAGAAACATCGGATACACTATTTAATACTACTGGCAGAAGATCAGGCATGATGCATGTATGATGCATGACATGGCAAAGATGTGATGCAATTAGGCAATATTAAGCGGAACCGGGGTCCCGACAATTAATTAGAAGGTTCACATTATTTAGCTACCCCGCAATTTAAATGTTGTATTAACAAGGCAAAACACGGCATCGTTTCGGTACACAAGTTTAGATGGAGGCGATATATATAATACTAGTATAGCCCGCATATAGCCTCCATGTTTAATTATTAGATGAATCGATATAATGCCCCCAAACCACACAATATGTATGCGACATGATCAAGTTAATATGCAACAATTATATATAGCATTTACAAAAAAGGGATAGGTAGGGATCACACATCTAGGGTCGAAGGTCTTGGTTCCGAAAGGTTCGGGCCCAGAGGGATCGGTCTCCGGGGTCAGACTTTGGGATCCATCTTCGGGGTCCGGGCTGGAGGACTTGGCGTTACGGCATCACCAGATCCGGGAAGGAGAACTTGATGTTTCATGATGGCGATCTTGTCAAGGCACGTCACCGATGTACTTGTCCAACTTGTAGCTCTTGTCCGTCGGGTGTTCTATTGCAACATATCACCGTTGCCCCATCAATCGTCGGAGAACTTGGCACCATAATCGACACGTCCACCTCTGACTTGTCTTCACGATCACCCCCATAACACCAAGCAGCACAAAAGATCAACAGTGCACGCATGTAGAGCTCGAACAGGAAGGGGATGGTGTAAACGCGTGGCAGAACCCGGGTCGAGGACGAGTGCCAGGCGCTAAGGCGAGCTCAGGGCGGCGCGGGTGTAGGAAGCCTCGCGGGGACGACCTACAAGGTATGGAAGTGCACCAAGCGGAGGATGACGAGGTGCAGCCGCAGCGGTGCTCGCGTGCAGGAGACAGAGGAGCGCTGCTCGGGGAGGCGGCCTCCGACCCGATGAGCTTCCAGTGGGGAAGGGCTCGGTTCACGCGGCCAGGGGAGCACGGGCTCGGAGGCGGCGCTGGTCTGCGGGCGAGGACGAAAGCGGGCCCACGCTCGAGATGTTTGCGCGGTCAGCACTGGCCGGAGAGGCGGCAGACGACGGCGCCAGCGGCACCAGCAGGCGGCAGCCGGAGCTTGGAGGTGAGGGAGGGTAGACAAGGACGGGGAGTAGCTCTTTGGGCCACTATCGGAGAGGCGCTTGGCCGGGGCCCTGGAGGTGAGCGGCCGGTGGCATCCCACGAACGCGGCAGCTACAAGCGGGGCCTAGCACGCGGCAAGTGGAGATCTAGCGAGGGCGCGGCCGTGGGGCTCGACGAGAGGCGCGGGGGAGGCAGATTCACGCGGCCTCGGCGGCAGGTCGTCGAGCTCGCGGAAGAGACGCTGGCGCGCGAGCAGCAGAGAGGAAGGGGTGTTGGAGACGAGGGCGGGAGAGGGCACTGTGTTGACGACGCCATGCGGGAGAGCTGGGGCGGCTCCTGGAGGTGGCCATGGTGGCGGTTGGGGAGACAGGGAAGCAGAGACGAGGTCGTCGGGGCGGCGGCGCTCAGCGGTGCGCAAAGGGACTTCGGGGTCGAGGTGGGCGGCGAGAGGAGGGGATCGCGGGGAGGTGAGCAGTGGTTGGGCGATGGGATCGAGGAAGGAGCGGGGCGGGTCCGTGGAGCGGTCGTGGTGGGGCCAACCATGGGGTGGGGCCAGGCGGGTTGGTGGATGCGGTTTGACCGCGGGGTGAGAGGAGGGCGATGCAAGAGCGTGTCAGTGCGGGGCTGCTGCGCGCGTGGGTGCCGTGTGGTGGCGGCGGGGTGTGGGATGAAGCTTGGATGGTTGTCGGTTAGGGTTTTGTCTCATGGTTAGGTTAGCTAGGGTTTTGTTGAAGGTGGCCGGCTGGGCTTTTGGGCCTGGCTGGCTGCCTCCCAAAAATAATATAAATTTTATTTATTTATTTAAAAGTTTTTGTAATCTGTTTTTAGACAAATAAAATATCCGGAAGAGACCGGGGTTTTAATTTGAAATAAAGACAGGGGATATTTAGAAATCAAATATAGGCTTTTAGAAAATAGTTTTAGACAAACATATGCATGATGATGACGATGCTCAAATGCAATATAGCATGATGACATGAGCATGCGGTCATGATGATACAATGTACAAAAACACAGCGATTTTCTAGTAATAATTTTAGCGGGATGCCACACTAAGTATTACGATAGTATGTAGAAGCGTGCCTGATTCGTCTCTAGGTTGCGCTTCATAACGCTGTCACACTGATATCGCTCGAGGATACAAGGCTACGTATGTTGTGACACTGATGTCTGGATAGTTGGAAAACGGTGTCGAGCTAAATTTATTTTGCATCGTCGCTTAAAGTTGTCTCTAGGATAAGCCTACATGTTAAGATAGTATCTAGAAGCATGCCTGATTCAGCTCTAGGTCGCGCTTTGTAATGCTATCACCCTGATATCGATGGCGGCTACAAGGCTCTGGATGTTGTGATGTTGATGTCTAGATTGATGGAATACAATGCTGCATTAAACTTCTTGCACGTGCTTTCTGTTCTTGCTAAATTATTTATATTCCGTCTTCGGATGCTTATTTCATTTACCATTTTGACTCTATTTTAACTCATTGTCGCTCCTATGGGCATATTTTAGACCACAACCGTCTAGGACCTTACTACGGGTGTCGACTATAATAATTTTTTCATTAAATCTTTATCCGTTTTAGCAACTAGCCAAGCCCCCGTAGGCTACAAGAGAACTCTATTAACATTAATTTATAGACGCATGGTCAAACGTTATGTCTAACAATCGCACCCAAAGAATGCGCAATGTGAGATCTACTATACATGATCAATGCTAAAGATAAACATTCTTTTTCGGTTCGAGGGCTCTTAGTACATATGTACATTACATTGACATTTTCCTTTTAATAGTCATACGATCAGTCTAACGACCGCGTCCGGGGGCGCATAGAGGAGTCTAGTAATAATAACCACAATCACAAAGAATATAATATAAGAACATCACATCTCATCAATCCCCTATATCTCCATGCATAGGAGGATTTACTAAGACATGAGAGAGAAATAACATAATAAGATAATCATATTGTAAATAGATTTCATCTCGATATTACCGTAGCAAGCTAAAATAAAGAGGAGGATCGAATCAAATACAATCGAAAGTTTGAATAGAGTTGCGAACCCTAATCTCACAAGTGTGATGATTCTCTCTCTCTCACGCGAGTACAAGGGGTGTAGTTGATGAATGGATGAACTAGAGGTTGAAGAACTTAGAGTAGATTGAAGGTAGAAGTCTCTTCTCTCTCTAGATCTCTTCTTACTCTCTTCCGGACTGGAGGTGGATGTTGTGTTCTCTTTCTGTGTGTGCCCCTTTGATGGAAGTTGATCTATTTGATTGGACAAAGGCGCTAACACATGGTACGAGCACGCCTTACGGGTGGGTCCCAGCCATACTGATGGTTGTCAAAACGTC
The DNA here is from genome assembly GCA_916181665.1 of Avena sativa. Taxonomy (NCBI): domain Eukaryota; kingdom Viridiplantae; phylum Streptophyta; class Magnoliopsida; order Poales; family Poaceae; genus Avena; species Avena sativa. The sequence goes on from OV702287.1 coordinate 193,266,234, forward strand.
TGCCTCCCACCTATCAAAATCTTCCCAATTAATAACTTACTTGATTTTCTTTATTAAAATCATAAATGGCTTTATATACTTCCAAAGTGCCCAACACCTGAAAGTCATCATAAACAACAAGGTTCCTCCGTTCTCGTGATATTAGCGTTAGTTGCAAGAAGAAAACCAATGAAAATAAAGCGAAACCATTGTAAAAGCCTCGGTAAAACATGATCAAATTGGGACCTATCAAGGGATAAAGAGAAGCTAAAGCTTGAAGCCAAAGCATCAAGTTTGAGAGATAAGATCTATGAAATGACTAAGTCAGAGAAAGCAATTATGATGAAGACATTGGAGGCAAAGATGATCATGGCAGAGAATAAGAATGAGATGAAGCATGCAAGGTAGGAAGCACTTAGGGAAGATTCCAAGCTGTCGATGATGGGTGGATTTAGGCTTGTACCTCACATGGGCCTTACTCAGTGATTTATGCCCACGCCTATCTCTACGATCAAAGACCTGAAGGCCTACATCTAGAAGCTCTCAACCGACTTGACCTATGGGGCTGCAAGACGACTCCCTGGAGTTCCCAAAGACTAGATGCACGTACAAGGAAGACCGAAGATCAACTTGACATGCAAGAAAAGATGAAGAACTAACATGACTAAAGAAAACTCTGGCACCATCGACGCATGTAAGTACCTGAAGACATTCGCCTAAAGAGGACACACAATAATCTCCCAAGTCTTTGTCATTAGCCTTAGTCATAAACACTAGATTCATCTCTCGTCGGGTAACACTATAAACCCACCGAGATCATCTTGTAGCCAGTTTGTGTGATCTCTTGATATCCTTATGAATAAAGTCTGAGAAAATCCTCCCTATTATACACATATTGTCATCTTTGTCTTTGGATATCCAAACCTATTGACCCGAGCCGATTATCGAACAAATAAACTCTCTTTCATTCCTCGGAAATGAGACTGCGGAGGGATCATGAAAAATATCCTTCGTTAGTTGGCATGACAGGAAGGGAAGCTCGCATCATGCAGATCGGATCTACGGGGACCTCCTGCTGATCTCTCTGGACCAGGGGGACAACATGACAGGGGACCTTCTTCATCAGGATGTGACCGAGAAGACAAGTGAAAACATCATCACCCCGAAACAATAAGCCTCGCTCTCGTACAACCACTACTAGGAGGTCGAAGAGGTCTTGCATGTTGAGGAGGAATAGAAACTCATCGTAATCGGAGCGCAGATGAAAGCCGTACGATAGGCCGCACTCGTGTCAAGACCTCTACCTCATCGACAGAGCATATGGATGGATCCCATGATCACGTTCTCCAAGTTGGATCTCCCAAGATGGGGAGGAATAGCAGGAGACTCTCCTTTACTTGTCTTGCTAGTAATTGCCAACATCCTTGTCGGACAGGTCTTGATCGACGTAGGATGTTACTGCGCTCTCATCATGGAGAATACCCTGAATCGGCTCCAGATCCCGCGTGAACTTGTGAGGCCAATCGTGAGGAAGAAAGTTGGGATTGTACCAGGAAGCGCAAGCGTACCTCTCGGATAGATAACGCTACCCGGAACATTCGGGTCTGGGAGCAACTTTCAGACGGAGATGTGCCTGTTCGAAGCAATGGACATGGATATGTCGTGCAAAACTATCCTCGGACGACCATAGATCGCTCAGTTCTTCACCATATCTCACGAATCGTATCAGGTACTTAAGCTCCTCGTACCGATGTGGATAATCACCGTCCTAGGGGAGGCCCGCCGCAACAACCCATTCATCACCGGGAGGTCTAGGGTGATCAGCGCACCCCGGGTCACCCCCGCCAAAGTGAAAAATGCAAAAACTAGAAGGGCCACGAGAAGATCGTGACTCCCACCAAGCGCCAAGTCCCGGGCCAAAGGTTCGGGCGGTCCAACTCAATGCCGACGACATGAAAAGGACAATTCTCATGAGACCAAATCTCGAGCCTGAGATCGTGAATACATTGATTGCCTTCTTACGTGAGAACGCCGACGTCTTTGCCTGGGATAGCTCCGATGTCCCAGGGATACTGTGGGATCTCTCTGAGCATCATATAAATGTTGACCCGCATGCACGGCCCATGAGGCAGAAATTGAGGAGGTTCGCTCCCGAATAGAGGGAGTTCATAAAAGAGAAGGTCGAAGAGCTCCTCACCGTGGGGAATATCGAGAAGATTGACTACCCAACTTGGGTGGCCCACCCATCATAGCCTAGAAGGAGGGGGGTGACAATGGATGTACGTGGATTTAACCAACTTGAACAAGGATTGCCCAAAGGATTCCTTCCCCCTCCCAAGGATAGATTGAATCATCGACTCCACAACCGGGAGAAAATGTTGTTTCTACTGGATGTGTACTCCAGGTACCACCAGATTCACCTACGCAAGGAAGACATCCTGTGCACGGGCTTCATCACCGACTGATGAGGTGTAACCTCGACAATGTCCAGTGTTATGGACGTGTGTTTCAGGAAAAAGGGGTGCGCTGCTAATTTTGTCAACTTATGAGATAAACAATGGAGGTGAGATTTACCCATGTTCAGGCCCTCGTAGAGGAAACTTTACTTCCTACTTGTCTGATGTTTATTAATGGGGAGTACAAAGTCATCATGTGTCTAGATGTGATCTAGCTTCTAGTGGATTTCTATGAGTAGATTCAAGTGCCCTCCCTATTAGCTCCTCCCAGCTTTTATATGAGAGGCTAGGTCTCAGAGTCCAATCATGGGTCGGTTATAGAATAAAAGATAACATGACTATGTCGGCTACAGATTGGGCTTCGTCTTGATTGTCACGTCTGGTTCGTAGGATTTGTGTGCTTCTAGAACCATTGGCTCCTTATGAGCCTTGTCTTGGATTCGTACCAGGTATGCTAATAATGGAGACCCGACAGGTCATACCCATGTCAGTAGCCCCTAAGGCTCCACTCGAGTCGTAGACTCAGGTTGAGTCTCCAAATCCTTTCTATTTTATATGCTCATAAGACGAACCCGGAGATTTCTTCCAATGCGTTAACTGTAAGTTCAATAAGCATTTTGTCATGGGGATATTGGTACAACGAGTCTGGTGCATCCGACAGATCAGGAACAAAACATAGTGAACCTTATCAAGCTCAAGTCCCCGGACTCGAACCTGGTATATGCTGGTGTAATTCAGCTCGGGCACGAAGGTCTTATCGAATCTGAATTCTTGTTTTATGTTTGGATACCCAATGCGTTCGTTGGAATTTTTTATCATATCGTAGATATGGAAAATTTCTAGCACTGTGTAGCATATACGATTACCAGGCTCGTAGGACGGATCCCTGGGTCTTCCTTCGTGTCGTAAACACGGTATCCAGACATGTTATCGTGGTGGACGCGGTGTGAGAACTCGAAGATTTTCTCGACTATCTTGTTTGGCTGATGCAATGGAGTATACCCCGATGAGAGTATCTCCCGAGACTATGTTCGGGTGCTTGCATACAAGCATAGGCTTGAAGTTATTTTTCTCGAGAATCATTTTATGTTGACTCCACTGGAAGAATTGTATTTCTATCGGGTGCGCAGCTAGCGCTCCCGATGGGAGTAGCCCCCGAGGCTATATTCGACTACTTGTAACCGAACATAGTCTCGAATACTATGCACATACAAGGAAGTACTCGACTCAGGTATTGTTGTCCTTGATTGCAAATAATAATCGTTGTCTTCGTTGGAGAATTATTTTTATTGGGTGCGCGACCAGTGCTCCTGTGGGAGTAGCCCTCGAGTGTCTCGTTGAGTCATAGACTTAGTAGGGACTTACGTCTTGTATCATGCAATCACAATCAATAATCTCGAGTGGATACAGTTGACCCGAAAGTACATCGGGTGCGCAACCAACGCTCCTGATAGGAGTAGCCCCCGAGTGTCTAGTCGAGTTGTAGACTCGAGTGGAGACTCAAAATCACTGGTCTTGTATCTGGCAGTCGAGTGATCTGTAGCCGGAAGGAGTCAACTTTGTGGATGAAGTTTACGTAGTAGCTTTTATCGGGTGCGCAACCATCACGACTTTTGTCAGGTGTGCGACCATGTTGTGAGGTGCGCGACCGCTCCCGATAGGAGTAGTCCCGAGGCTATGTTCGACAACTTATGGTCGTGCATAGGATCATTCTTCAGCATCACCAAGTAGTGTGATCATCTGAGGAAAGTGTTGGCTCGGGTCTTGACGTAAGTTGACGCGGCTGGCATTAGTCGACTCCGTTGGAGGACCTGATAGAATAGCTCGATGCAGTCAACGCGCTTGTAAGCTATAGAAAATGCAAAGAATTTTGAGGAACTTGTATCTTGTAAAGAATATTTGCCTTTTGGCTTGTTATAACATTTTCTGGTGCCATTGGACTCGATACTTTTGCACTGTATATGAAGAATTTTTGTTAGCCTAACGCCCTTAGTCTCAGTACCCTGCCGACCTATCATAATGAGATGCATCAGGTACTTTTGCACTCAATGCTCAAGAAGAATCAGCTACTAGGATAGTCGCGTATGAGATACTTGAGTGGATGGAGTCCATGGCTCTCAGATTATTCGAAAGTGCGCAACCCGAATGTGTTGAGTGTAATTTAAAGTAAACAATTAATCGACTCTGAGTAGATGAATACTTAGCTATATTGGTAGTGGATCACCGCAGTCGAACACTGCAGTGGGTCGTTGGAGCCGATGGCGGCATCAGGTTACCGAGGTTGGAGCCAATACGATGGCGGGTCATGGGAGCCAATGTGACAGTCAGGTCTCTAAGGTTGGTAACGGGGCAATCGCTGGTGCCGATGAACAGCGAGTCACCGCAGCTGAAGATCGTAGCAGGTCGGTAGCCCAGAGGGTAGAGCTAGTGATAGAGCGATAGTGGTATTGGTGTCACGGCACGAGCGACCTCACCGATTCAGGAGGCCATGACTAGGATACGAGACCGTTGTAGAGCCACGTGCCTAGTCGAAGTACAAGGTCATTGATGTTGCACGAGACAGCTTGATTTTTATTGGGTCTGTCGTATGTAGATAAATACAGTCAACATTAATTTGCAAAATCAGTAAAAATATTATTAAATAGCCATACAGGACGACCGAGTGGGTACTCGATTTAGAGAAGTGAACTAATCATAGACCAAGAAAGATTAGAACAATTATACTTCGTTATTGAGCACGAGCAATGATTTACCTCTGCTATGCATGCAACGATTTTCTGTTTGGGACTCCGAACAAGACGCGTGTAGCTTCTTTTTCTCTGGTGTTAGCGAATCGGACCACCTCATCCTTGGTATATGTGTCACTGTATTGGTCGATTGCCAGGCGTAAGAAAACCTACTCGATCAAGCCTTCCTTCGGCACTCGATCTACTCGGCGGTTTACGAACATGCCTGCTTTCGCCTGTCTTGACTGTAGGACGCCCCGATAGCGAGTCGGACACGCGCCTGTGGTGAAGACCAGATTCGCCGAGGCGCATTTGTTGATGAAGAAGCTAATCATGCCGACGCTGACAAATCGACCACATGTGATCCGAAAATCATTGACGATGAGGGAGCCACCGAAGTCATCGCCCCAGCGCACCAGTTCCACAACCTTGAAAGCTTTGGATTAGAATACTAACAAGTTAGTTGCAGTAAATATACTTATAGAATACATATCCTACACGTATTTATATAGATGTAGGATACGTATAGGTGTCTATTTTTTGTATATATGTCCTTGTTGTATGCAACCGAGACTCCTTGTAATCCTCTTATATAATGAGCAATACAAGGCCACCACACTTGTGGTTCCCCTATCTTACATGGTATCAGACGCAAAACCCTAAACCGGACATACGCCTCCTCCCGCTTCCGCCACCACCGCAGCAGCCGATCTCGGTGCCCGGCCTCTGCAAACCACTCACCTCTCCCCTTCTAGCCTCGCCGCCTCTCTGCAATGGGTGACGACGCCAGACGGATCGCGCAAGCCACGAAGGAAAAAGAAGACCACGAGGCCCGAGAAGCTGTTGACGCCCAGTCGAAGCTCGCCCTTGCCCCCGCCCACTCCTCGAGCGCGGGGGCCTTCTCGCTCACCTTGTTGCATTCCCAAGCCATCGGCCTCCACTCCATCAAGGGGCACGTCCCCGTCGAGCTGGCCCTCGACACCGGCGTTCATCGCCAATGGCGCACCTTCTTCTGTGCCGCCCTCTGCAAGCATGCGTTGCTCGACCACATCGACGCCCCTGCTCCTTCCGTTCCGACTCTGGAGTGGGCTCTCTTGGATACCACGGTCGTCTCCTGGCTCTACGGGTCTGTGTCCCTTGGCCTCCTCGACGCCGTCATGACACCGGGCGAAGACCCCCTCGCCGTCGAGCTGTGGACAAGCATCAACAGGCTCTTCAACGACCACAAGATCAACCGCCAGCTCCACCTCTCCACCGAGCTGGGCGAGATCAAGATGGGCGAGATGAACATGACCGAGTACTTGAAGAAGATCAAGGCCCTCGCTGACGGTCTCGCGGATCTCGGCTCACCGGAAGACGACACCAAGCTGGTGATCCACTGCCTCAACGGACTTTCCGAGCAATACGAGGGCACCGCCAATCTCATCTCCCTCATACCCGACATCTTGTTTGAGAAGTGATGTTCTCTTCTCGCGCTCCAAGACATGAAGCGCAAGAATCGTCGCTCGCGCAATGGCAACGGCGACACGGCCCTCTACTCCAACGCCACCACTGCCCCCAACTCCGGACGGGGAAACGGTGGCAAGGGCAAGAAAAAGAAGAAGGCTGCAATGGATGCTGCCAAGGACACCGCCATCATCCAAGCCGGCCCTGTCGTCACACCTCCGGCCGCCGCTCCTCCAACCTGGCCCACACCGCTCCTGCCCTAGAAAGGCGCGATCCAGATGTGGCTATACGGCCCTGGTATGCAGGCTCGACCCCCCCAGCTACATGCACCGTCCCCTGCCCCCGAAGCACGCCCTCTACGCGCAAGGGCCCTACACCGTGCCGCACACCTATGGCTACGGCTACGGCCGCTATGCTCCTCAGTCTCCTGCATATGGGCTCGGCGCTGCACCCCCGTCATCACCGGCTTCATCGACTGCCTCATGGGACCAGTCTATGCTGACGAATTAGTTCCAGACGATGGGCCTTCAAGCGCCCACCACCGATTGGGTCATGGACACTAGCGCCACCTCCCACTTCGCATCAAACCCCGGTATGCTCACCTCCGTGTCTCCTCCTTCTTCTTCCTCTCGTGTTGTCGTTGTCGGTAACGGTTCCACCCTTCCGATCACCGCTACCGGGCATGCACGTTTTCCTATTTCCACTCTCTCGCATCCTCTGCATCTTCGCAATGTCTAAGTAGCTCCCGATATAGTCAAAAACCTCCTGTCCTTTCGTCAATTCACCATTGATAATCATGTTTCCGTCAAATTTGACCCTGTTGGTTTTTCTGTGAAGGACCTTCTAACCAGGACCGAGATTCTCATATGCAATAGTCCTGGAGCCCTCTACCCTGTCAGCACCTCCTCCCCCAGCCGCCCACACGCCTTCCTCGTCGTCGACCCTGCTATGTGGCATCGGTGCCTTGGACACCCTGGACGGCCGATCATGGAGTCATTAGCTCGCTCCTGCATTATTCCTAGGGATAAAAATAATCTAGTTTGTGTCATGCTTGTCAATTAGGTCGGGATGTTAGACTACCTTTTTCTTCTACCAATCGTATAACACATTCTCCATTTTAACTTATACATTATGATTTGTGGACATCTCCTGTTGAGAGTATTTCTAGTTTTAAGTATTATCTCGTTTGTCTCGATGATTTCACTCGGGTTTATCCTTTACGTGCCAACTCAGAAGCCTTCTCACACTTGCGTCCCTCCATGCCTTAGCCCAGAATCAGTTTCATGCACCCTTGAAAGCCATCCAGTGTGACAATGGTCGTGAGTTCGATAATTCCTCCGTATAATCATTTGCCCAACACCATGGGATAACACTCCGCTTCTTATGTCCCTATACTTCACAATAAAATGATAAAGCCGAGAGAATTATTCGCACCCTTAACGACATCACTCGCACCCTTCTAATTCAAGCTAGCATGCCACCTCGCTTCTGGGCCGAGGCTCTCCATACAGCTGTGCTGTTGCACAATCGACTGCCTTCCAAGGCCATCGCGGATCGCGTGCCTTTTCGAGCCCTTCATGGTGTTGACCCTGCATATGCTGGTCTTAGGGTATTCGGATGCTTATGATACCCCAACACCACCACCGTTTCCCCGCATAAACTTGTGCCTCGCTCCGTGCCGTGTGTGTTTCTTGGGTATCCATCTCAACATCATGGCTATCGCTGCCTTGATCGTTCCACCCAAAATATCATCATCTCTTGCCATGTTGTGTTTGACGAGTCTGTCTTTCCCTTTGCCTCTAACGCATCACCACAATCCTGTACTCCTACTTTGCAAAGTTATGACTTTCTGCAGGTTGAGCAGCCGATGTTGCCGATGCCATTCACCGCGCCGACAGCGGGAACTTCTACCGCAGGCTCTGCCGTGGCCACTCGGCTGCCTGCCGTGGGCGTTCGGTAGCCTGCCGTGGGCGTTCGGCAGCCTGCCGCGGGCACTTCTCCTGCCGTGGCAGGATCTCCCGCCCCGCGCACGCCGCCTCGGGCCACCTCGCCTGGCCTGTCCTCGGCCGGATTGTCGCTGTCAGGATCGCCCTCGTCCGCTCCCTCGCCCGCCGCGTCTACAGATGATGGTGCCCTAGAGCCTTCTACGATCTCACCATCCACGGCTTCTACCCCGCCTCCCGCCACGGATGCTCCTCGGGCTCGTCGTCCTCGAGCACCACTGCCGCCACCGTCTCACACCATGCTCGCGCGTGCCAAGCACGGCATTGTGCAGCCCAAGATGATTTTTGATCTTCACGTTGAAGGATTGTCTCCAATACCGAAGACTTATCGTGGTGCTCTCAAAGACCCCAACTAGCATGCTGCAATGGTTGAAGAGTACAGTGCGCTCCTCTCTAACAACACTTGGGACTTGGTTGATCCTCCTCGCGTGACAACATTGTCACCGACAAGTGGATCTTTTGTCACAAGATGAAGTCTGATGGTTCGTTGGAATGATATAAAGCTCGTTGGGTCCTCCGGGGTTTTACTCAGCGCGAAGGTATTGACTTTGATAAGACTTTCAGCCATGTGGTCAAGCCAGCCACCATGCGCATGGTGTTATCACTTGCACTCTCTAGTAACTGGTCGATTCATCGGCTTGATGTCAAGAACGCCTTCCTCAATGGCACACTCATCGAGACCGTGTATGCTCGACAACCTTCCGGGGTCATTATCCCAGATTTCCTGACAAGGTGTGTCTCCTCAACAAATATCTCTATGGTTTGAAGCAGGCGCCTCGAGCATGGTTTCAGCGGTTTGCTTCGTTCATTGCTACTGTTGGTTTTGTTGGCTCCAAGTCCGATAGCTCCCTGTTTGTCTATCGGCGTGGCACTGACATGGCCTATCACCTGCTCTATGTGGATGACATTATACTGACAACGTCTTCTCCGACTTTGTTGCACAGTTTAATTGCTTCTCTTCGTAAAGAGTTCAGCATGACAGATATGGGTGAGCTTCACTATTTTCTGGGCATCTCAGTCAAACGCACTAAGGACAGTTTGTTCCTCTCACAGGAGAAGTATGCTTTGGAGCTTCTTGACAAAGCTGGTATGTTACAGTGTAAATCTATCTCCACTCCAGTTGATACAGCTTCTAAGCTTGCAGCTCAGTCTAGTGATCCCGTGGCTGATCCTATAGAATATCGCAGTATTGCAGGAGGTGTCCAATACCTCACTTTCACTCGGCCAGATATCTCCTATGTAGTACAGCAGATATGTCTTCATATGCATGATCCACGGGCTAATCACTTGATCCTTGTGAAGAGTGTTCTATGCTACATCCGCGGCACCACCTACTATGGTCTCACTTTGTATCGACGCACATCGAACAAATTGCTGGCCTACTCTGACGCTGACTGGGAAGGTTGTCCAGACACTCAACGGTCTACTTCAGGCTATTGTGTGTTTCTCGGCGTGAATTTGGTGTCTTGGTCGGTTAAGTGGTAGCACACTGATACGTCCATTTTGCATCACTATTCTATGTCATAATTCACTGTTATTCATTGATATATTTCATATTAAGAGATGATACTTATGTTATTTCATCTGTTTTTACATGGTTGATGACTTTTGGAGCATGGACCGCTGTAGTCAGGATTCTGATGGAAAATATGCTGTTTGGAGGCAAAATTCACGAAGATCAGAAAATCCGAGAAAATATATGGAAAATCCTATTTTTCCAGAAGACGAAGGCTGCCAGAAGGAGGAGTGGAGATGGGCCACAGGAGGCCCACACCACCCCCTGGCGCGGGCCAGCCTAGGCCACGCCACCAGGTGGTGTGGCTGCCCTGGACCACCTCTATCTCTCCCCTCTGGCGTATATAACCCTCCCGAAACCCTAATACTTGGGAAGCGACCACAGAAAGATTCCGCCGCCTCTGCGGGGCGAAAAACACCGAGAGAGAAAGATCTCTCTGGCAGACAGATTTCTGCCGGGGAAATTCCTTCCCAGAGAGGGGAGATCGTCGCCATCAACACCACCATCAAGCTGGACTTCATCGGAATCATCATCATCACCACCATAATCTCCACCAGCACCCTCATCATCATCTCCATATTGCTGTAACAATTGGGTTGAATCTTGCATAGTTCTTAGGGGAAACTTTCCTGGTATTGATTACTCTTTGCAGTTGATGTTATTGATTGAACCGTGGAATTATTGTTTATGTTCAGATTCTTATACATCATTATTCCATCTCTGATCATGATCCATATGATGTCTTGTGAGTATTTCGTTTTGTTCTTGAGGACATGGGATAAGTCATGTTGTTAGTAGTGGAGTTGTGTTGAGAAAGATTCAATAGTTTGATATTTAAGTTGTGGTGTACTTCTTCTAGTGGTGTCATGTGAACGTTGACTACATGACGCTTCACCTATATGGGCCTAGGGGAATGCATTGTGTATTTGGCTACTAATCGTAGGGGTTGCCGGAGTGACAGAAACCTGAACCCCCATTAGGAAACCATTGCACAAGGGACGTAAGGGTCTTAGAGTTTAAAGCTGTGGTTAGGTTTCTACCTTAATTACTTTCTTGTACTTACAGATGTTTGCAAGGGGTATAATCACAAGTATGTATTAGTCCTAGGAAGGTCGGTACATTAGCACAGGTTCACCCACACAACACTTAGCAAGCTAAAGAAGATTAATCAACTATATGAAGCGAAAGCACTTGGCAGAATTCCCATGTGTCCTCAAGAACGTTTGGTCATCTTAAGTAATACAACCGGCTTGTCCTTTGCTACATAAAGGATTGTGTACTTGCTGCATTTATTCTTATTGTCTTTTATTTAATCGTACTTTATTTACTTGTATTATCAAAACCCCCTAAAAATCCGTTTGCTAAGTATTTGCAGAGAATTCCTAATCCATACCACTAGCCAGCATCTTCTGCTCCTCGTTGGGTTCGACACTCTTACTTATCAAAAATACTGCAATACACCCCCTATACTTGTGGGTCATCAAGACTATTTTCTAGCGCCATTGCCGGGGATTGAAGCACTAATGGAGAGTGGAACTGGTAAATGAAACTTCTACTGTGAGTATTGTTTACTTCTGTTAGTTGCTTTATTTTCGTTATGGATAAATCGCTGAGTTTCTTATTTGGTAAAGCTACTACCACTGCTAAGGTAGTAGACGAACCACCACCTGCTGAGAATGATGCTTTTAAAATACCTACAAGAATTATTGATCGTGTTATGGATAACTACTATGTTGAGGATGGAACTGTCCATCCCGGTGATCATTTGCTCTTTATACACAAATTTTGCGGGTTGTTCAAGTGTGCAGGTATTACTACAGATCAAGTTAAGAAGAAGTTATTCTCATTATCATTGAAAGGAAGAGCTGAGGAATGGTATAAGCTACTGAAGAATGGTCAAGCTCTTGAATGGGAGGAAATAGTACCTCTCTTTTATTCAAAGTTTTATCCTCCTAGTGAGATTCATAAAGATCGGAATCAAATATACAACTTTTGGCCTCTTGATGGAGACAGTACAACTCAAGCTTGGGGGAGATTGAAGTTACTAATGCTCAGATGTCCCATTCATGAGCTCCCCAACAATATTATTATCAATAACTTTTATGCAAGCTTTTCTCTTCATGATAAGGATTTATTGGATGCTTCTTGTGCTGGATCATTCACTCGCATGGAAGAAGAAGCTAAATGGGATCTTCTAGACCGTGTTCAAGACAATGCTGGAGCATGGGAGAATGACAAAGGTAGAAAGTCAGGTATAAATTATGATTATGAATGCATTGAATCTTTTATGGGAACTGATGACTTTCAAAATATTAAAAATGCTTATGGTCTAGACTCTCAAGCCATTGCTTATTATTTTAAGGCTTTTGCTTCCTACATTGAAGTGCCTAAAAAGAAGTGGAATAAGTATCATGAACCTTATAAAGATATTGCTAAGAGTGTTCCTGCAAGAAATACTGAAGTTTATACTGCTAATCATGTTTTACCTGAACCTTATATTGAGAAATGCCTTTCCTAGTTAAGATAAAGGAACATTCTATGATAGTATGGTTGATGAAAGTATAAGCAAAGCTTTTAAACCTGATAAACAAATGGTTGATGAACCTATAATAGCAAATGTGAAAGACTTTGTCACTAAATATGTAGAAGAGGGACACACTATCCTTTGTAAGGATGCCTCTAATATTGTCTCGCAAAGTAGTGTTATGAGAGCTAGTATTTTTGTGATTTCTGTTAGAATAAGTGATCATTGTTACGATGGCCCTTGTGATAGTTATATTGTTAAGTTTATGCACGATACTGAAAGTTACTATGAGAGAGGGAAAATTGTTCTTATGCATCTCAATAATATCAAGTTTCCCCGTTTTATGCTGAAAGTTTATATGTTGCACTTCTTTTGCCTTCCTATGCTAGTAGCCTCTGGTTTCAACAACTTGTTTGTTTACAAAACTCCCTTGCATAGGAAGCGGGTTAGACTTAAATGTGTGTATTTTTTCTTCTTAATGCTCTCTTTCAATTCAATTCATATTCTTATGTGAGCATCTTGAAAATTATCATGCACATCTTAATGGCTATAAAGAAAGAGCTTTTTGGGAGACAACCCAGTTTATTTTTGCTTTCAGTTTATTTTTGTTTTTTTGAGTCTTCGAAGTTATTACTTCGGTAACTCCTTATCCGTTTTGTTTGGTTTTTGTGTCAAGATCAACTTCTAATGAGAGAGAAGTAATATTTGGGGAAGTTGGTGTCCCAAAACAGATTTTTGTGCTTCACCGTAAAAATTCGTGAGAGATCTCTGTATGTCGGATTAAGCTTTAAGTTTTTGTGCTTATGCCCCAGGTTGTTATTTAACTTTCGTTAATTTTGCACTTTTTGATTTGAGCAACATAAGATTTTTGAAAAAATTGATCTTTACCTGCTGGTCTGTTTTGACAGATTTTGCCACTCTTGCATTTGCTTCTTTATTCGATTTCCTTTTTGAATTCTTTTTGGGTTTTCAGAAGGAGTTGCTACAGTAGATTATGTTTTGATGGTTTTAAGTTGAAGTTGAACTCAAAAGGTTTTATCACTTCACTTATACTAACGTTGCTAATGAGAACTGTGTGAAGTTTTGTGTGAAAGAAATTTCCAGGTAGGTGGAGAAAATGGTGTAATGAGAAAGTGAAAGGTTTCATGACTCACAATAAGTGTATGAAGATGAAGATATTGATGTTATTCAAGTGGTGATTCTGGAAGAATATACTACATACCAAATTCAGAGACCTGTAGAGTAATTCGTCCTCAGGTTTGGCATCCCCTTGGTTTGTTCCAAGCTTGGGGGAGTGTCGCGATATCACATAACTATCTTCTATCTTTTTACCTTTTTATTAGAGTCATATCATGAATAGAGAAGTTATCATGTAGGATGGTTTGCATTATGGAAGTGTCCCCTCTCTCGTTAGATATGTATCCCTTGGTGTGAGTTGCTGTTATGGATTATTAATGAGAAGTTCTATCATTTACTCTTTTGCATATCTTATATTAGTTTTCAATTCGTGGTTATATGATTGATCTTGTTGTTAGATTGGTATCACTTTGGGATCATTGAGTTAATTTAGTTGGTTTTGGCAAACCTGGCTTGGTCAGTAGCAACACTATTTTTGAGAGTTGAATGAAAAGATAAAAGTACTCTAAAGAAAGAAATAATTTCATCATCTTTCTTTCTTGATTTGCTCATAAGTTTAGTATTCTCTAGTTAAGATCTTTTGTGCTTCCAAGGAAGATTGCATGTTTGTCTTTATCACTTGTATGTTTGTTTGTTTCCTTCAACTCTTATACTTGCTACCCAGCCTTGCTAGCCAAAAACCTGTACTGAGAGGGAATTCTTCTCGTGCATCCAATCCTTCAACCAAACCCATGCCATTTGTGTCCACCATACCTACCTATTAGCAGTATTGCTATTCCAAGTAAATTCATGTTTTTTATCTACCTTCCGAATTAAACTTGTTATGTGAAAATTAGTGATTAAAGCTCTCACGAACTTGATGGAACACTTTACTTTCTTGCATCTAATAAACGTAAACCATTGTGACCATCTATGTTGCGTATATGCTTGCGCTTTGTAAGTTGTGAATTAGCAGAACCATGCTGTCATGGGGAACGCTTTCAACATTGCACTGGTACTTTGTACCTAGTTGATATCATGTTCTTTTGTCTATGGATGTCGTCGATGTGAAATGAAAGGGGAGCTTGTAAGTCTATGGAGTTATGCATGTGTGTTAGAGAAACGCATAGGCCGCTGGTCTAATCCATGCTATCATGGTGGAAATCTGCAGCGTAACCATAATGAGCATTTATGAAGCATTCTTCTTATAAAAAAAGAGATAGAGATTGAGAAAAAGAGAAAAAAAGAGATATTATGAAAAGAGGAAAGAGAGAAAAAAACACCATATTCCCATGGTAAATAAGAAGATTGCTGAGATGCTTGTTGTATGCTTGCCTTGTCATTTCGATATGGGGATTCTTCCGTATCATTGGGCAAGGGGTACCCCGTTGGCGGTTCTCCATGATAGACTTGTTCTTACGATGACAAGAACTTACCGGTGACTAAAGTTGAGTAGCATGAGGAGCGGCCCTCGTATTCAAGGGACATGAGACTCTCAATTTACAACTTGTCAAGCATATCCTCATATTTGATCACTTTAACCTTAATCACCTAAAGATGCCTATGATAGGGGCAATGAGAGATGAAAGCTAATAAGTATCATAATTTTTGGGAGCTCTTTATAAAACTTGCAATCCCTGCTTCCCTCTGCGAAGGGCCTTTTTTTTACTTTTTAGTTGAGTCAGTAAACCTATTCCCTTCTATCTCAGCAAGTATTTTGAGTTGTTGTGTTTCATTCATTCATATGCTGATTTATTCAATCATGTTTCTTATGTTCCTAGTTTTGCACATTGCTCTTATCTTGGTGATTACTACTTTGAAAGCTATCATTGAAAACCAGCTATTTGTGAACTCTAGCAAATTATCAACTATTCTTCTACCAAGAGCTAAGTTTGCCATTACCAGTTATATTTACTTTATGAATCTTTATTGTGTTTCCTTTACTCATTGCAAGTTAAGTTATATAATAGTGAGTTGTCTTCTATTATGATCTATGTATTGATGAATATGATGCTTCTTGTCCGTATTCTTTTAATCGACTCTTCACTCCATAAATCTGAGGTTGTGTTTATTGAGCTCAGTTTCGCTTGGGGACAATCGAAGTCTAAGCTTGGGGGGAGTTGATACGTCCATTTTGCATTACTATTCTATGTCATAATTCACTATTATTCATTGATATATTTCATATTAAGAGATGATACTTTTGTTATTTCATCTGTTTTTGCATGGTTGATGACTTTTGGAGCATGGACCGCTGCAGTCAGGATTCTGATGGAAAAGGTGTTGTTTGGAGGCAAAATTCGCGAAGATCAGAAAATCCGGGAAAATATATGGAAAATCCTATTTTTCCAGAAGACGAAGGCTGCCAGAAGAAGGAGTGGAGATGGGCCACGGGGGGCCCACACCACCCCCTGGCGCGGGCCAGCCTAGGCCACGCCACCAGGTGGTGTGGCCGCCCTGGCCCACCTCTGGCTCTCCCCTCTAGCGTATATAATCCTCCCAAAACCCTAATACTTGGGGAGCGACCACAGAAAGATTCCGCCGCCTCTGCGGGGCGGAAAACACCGAGAGAGAAAGATCTCTCTGGCAGACAGATTTCTGCCGGGGAAATTCCTTCCTGGAGAGGCGAGATCATCGCTATCAACACCACCATCAAGCTGGACTTCATCGGGATCATCATCATCATCATCACCACCACCATCATATCCACTAGCACCCTCATCACCATCTCCATATTGCTGTAACAATTGGGTTGAATCTTGCATAGTTCTTAGGGAAAACTTTCCCGGTGTTAATTACTCTTTGTAGTTGATGCTATTGAGTGAACCGTGGAATTATTGTTTATGTTCAGATTGTTATGTATCATTATTCCATCTCTGATCATGATCCATATGATGTCTTGTGAGTAGTTTGTTTTGTTCTTGAGGACATGGGAGAAGTCATGTTGTTAGTAGTGGAGTTGCGTTGAGAAAGATCCAATAATTTGATAATTAAGTTGTGGTGTAATTCTTCTAGTGGTGTCATGTGAACGTCGACTACATGACACTTCACCTATATGGACCTAGGGGAATGCATTGTGTATTTGGCTACTAATCGTAAGGGTTGCCGGAGTAACAGAAACATGAACCCCCGTTAGAAAACCATTGTACAAGGGACGTAAGGGTCTTAGAGTTTAAAGCTGTGGTTAGGTTTCTACCTTAATTACTTTCTTGTACTCACGGATGTTTGCAAGGGGTATAATCACAAGTATGTATTAGTCCTAGGAAGGTCGGTACATTAGCACAGGTTCACCCACACAACACTTAGCAAGCTAAAAAAGATTAATCAACTATATGAAGCGAAAGCACTTGACAGAATTTCCATGTGTCCTGAAGAACGTTTGGTCATCTTAAGTAATACAATCGGCTTGTACTTTGCTGCATAAAGGATTGGGCCACTTGCTGCATTTATTCTTATTGTGTTTTATTTACTCGTACTTTATTTACTTGAATTATCAAAAACCCCTAAAAATCCGTTTGCTAAGTATTTGCAGAGAATTCCTGATCCATACCACTAGCCACCACCTTCTGCTCCTCGTTGGGTTCGACACTCTTACTTATCGAAAATACCGCGATACACCCCCTATACTTGTGGGTCATCACACACTGTTTCCTGATCGAGTGCGGAGGATGAGTATCGGGCGGTAGCAAATGTGGTGGCTGAATCTTGTTGGCTTCGACAACTACTTTTGTCGCTTCATCGACTGGTGCATGATGCTTCAGTGGTCTTCTGTGACAATGTGAGCTCTATTTACATGACACAGAATCCAGTGCATCACCAGCGTACCAAGCATGTGGAGATTGATCTACACTTCGTCAGAGATCGTGTGACCACTAGCGAGGTTAAGGTGCTACACGTTCCTAGTTCATCACAGTTCGCAGACATCTTCACCAAAGGATTACCATCGCCTCTCTTCTTGGACTTTCAGGACAGTCTCAACATTCGTCGGCTGCCCAATTTTAACTGAGGGAGGGTGTTAGAATACATATCCTACATGTATTTGTATAGATGTAGGATACGTATGCGTGTGTATTCCTTATATATATGTCAGTGTAGTATGCAACCGGAATTCTTTGTAATCCTCTTATATAATGAGCAATAAAAGACCACCTAACGTGTGGTTTCCCTATCTTACACATACTAGTTTAGAATACTAATATGCTAGCACGCCTTCAAGGTTTGGATTAGAATCCTAACTGTCAGGTGGCTGCTCATGCAAGTTGGTGTACAGAATAGCACCTTTGTGCACTGACTAATCTTCTACCTACTAGCATGTTCTCTGATCGATCGATCAATCTTGACTTATCAGTCATCAGCAAGCTTAACACAGACTCTTTTTTTCTTCCTTTTGATAACAAAGGAAGAGTTTTGTTACTTTATAATCAACTAGCATAGTGGCCCGTGCTCATGCGCGGGTGGCCATCTTTAATACATCTATTATTTTATGCTTAAAATTTTTTAAAAGTGTCTTCTCTTAATATGCATATACCAATACTATAAGTCATATAGGTATGTTTGTCATCATTATTTTAAAACTTTTACCACTAATATGTGGAAATACACATGGCCACGAAAATATATTTCCTGTATATGCGTTGAAAAATATTTTGATGTTAGATTCTATTAAGTTCTATACCATATAGGTAAAAGATATGAATTGGAGACCTCAAATTTCAAAGATGCCTCTTGTATATTATTTTAATACAAAAGTACTCATAAAAATCTTTTGTATGTTCATATTAAATGGAACCAATACTATGGTTTTTTATGAATATAATAATATGATTATAAATATAGTATATTTTTAGAACAAGCATCAATGGAATATAGGAGAATTCTATTACATAAAGCATAAATAAAGCTCTGACTATATATTTTATTAAACTGTTTCCATCCTGAAGCCTAAATAATGTTCTAAACATTTAACTTATTACATGAATTTGAGGAAATTTATATATGTCTTAGTTTTCTATCATAATTTATCTTATATTGGTATATGATTCCAATGTTCACAAATGGTGATGACGATTATAAACCAAGTGTTTCGCACCAAACAATTTTGGTGAAATTTATATTAGTTTAATGTATATGATTTGAGATACTTATATGTAAAATTAGGCAATTAGTGTTGGATTTTAACTTACTTTAGGAATTTGTGGAATTTTTCTTAATAATTTGTGTTCTCTATCTTGACCAATCATATATCATTACATGGTTCTAATGGTTGCAAATAAATTTACTTTACTGGCTCGTTTGTTGAAATAAAAAATCTGTAATGGAGAAAATGTTGCATGCACATCTTGATGATAGTACTGTATGACATAGTTCCAAGCTATTTTTTAAAATAATACATTTATTAATCAGTTCCAAATATAATATAGAAAATTTGTAATTTTAGATTCTAGCACGATTGCGTACACCGATAGACACTAATCGGTGTACCATGCATTGATTAGTACAATTTTTCCTGCTTATACATGTATGTGTGATTTTGTGCCTATCGGTGTACCGTACACTAATTAGTACATATCGGTGTACCATGTACCGCAGCCATGCTAGAATCCGAAATTCCGAATTTTGTGTATTATTTCCAGAATTGATTAAAAAAATCATTATTTAAAAAATAATCAAAATACAATAATGTAATAAGAATGGATCATACATACTTGTTTCTCAAAAACTATCATATAGCAAAACTGAGCTCAGACTGAGATGGAATAAATATAAACTTACCCAAATGCTGAAGTAGAGATCGGTGGGATCTTTAGTCCGGATTAACAGGACATCCTTCGTATAACCAGTAAACAAAGACTATGATATCGCCAAATCAACAATTGTAGAAATTTTGCAGTCATACATGAGGTAATATTGTTTTAATCCATGTTATTTGAATAAGATTTGCAACATAAAGTTGAAGAATGCTTATTGTTAATCTAACATATGAAATTATGCTATTCTAGCTCAAGGTAAAATGCGTTGATGCATGTAGTTCCTAAGATACAAAATTCTATGTTAGTGTTCCAGAATATCCTGTGGTATGATAATATTGAACAAACAGAGAAGTAATAGTTATATGGAGCAGTAAAAAATGGGGTGTGCATAGGTCCTACCATGCAAAATTCCCCATAAATGTTCCAGAATATCAAGTAATATGATAGTATTGACCATATGTCTAGTAATAATTACATGGGGTATAAAGGAACAAAAAAAAATGGCCCATCAATAATATAAAGGCTAACTTCAGAAATAGCATGTTCAGAAACTTCGAACTGGTTAGATATTCTCCCTTCAAAATAAGGAAGGAAAGAAGTACATCCATATTTTTTCCTAAGATTGACGTGTAATTATTTAGCATGGCAAACCTTCACGACATGTTTACCCAAAAAGTAAAAATTTATTTCAGGAAGCAACTAAAACCTATATCTTCTTCTGTCTCTAAACGTGAAAAAACCATATGATTTTTATACCCCCTATCTTCATATTTTAAAGTAATTGGTAGTAAAATAAGAGAATGCTTGACTTGTGTATGTCTAAAACAGTGTTGAACGCCTTTGGCGGTTGTGGGGGCTGTTAACTTTGCGACAAGTAAATAACGAAGAACGAAAATAAAATTGCAGCGAGGGGGACACAGATTTAACGTGGAAAACCCTCTCCAACAAAGTGAGAGGAAAAACCACGGGCGCCAGCCAGCGAAACTTCACTATATCGGAGAGTGTTTACGCAACGCCGGGGATTTCACAGATGCAACTTATCCCAACCGGTGGCTTACAAGAAGTATATATAGCGGTGGTAACCAAGGTCATCAACGATCCGTACCGCGGGGGGTCGGCCCAAGCCTCCGTCGACGGGCCTCGCTCCGCTCCGTCAGAAGTTGGCCTTTACTTTGTAGAATTTGGATCAACATATAACAAACTCCACCTTGAGACAAATTCCTTCTTGTAGCATCAACAGTAATCATCTCCCTGAACAAACAAAGAAAACACTTTCGGCGCCAATAGGCACTTGGGCTAAGCAGTTATACCAACTAAGCTTGACCATAGCTCAAACTTAGCAACAGGAACGGGCTTTGTCATCATATCAGCAGTATTATCATGAGTGCTTATCTTGCATACCTTCAGTGTACCTTGTGCAACAACATCACGAACATAATGGTACTTGATATCAATGTGCTTTGTTCCCTCATGGAACATCTGATCCTTAGTAAGGTAAATAGCACTTTGACTGTCACAGAACATGTTAATGCAAGAATCATCCTGACAAAGCTCAGCATACAAACCTTTCAACCAAACAGACTCTTTGCAAGCTTCAGCAACAGCCATATATTCTGCTTTGGTTGTAGATAGAGCAACAACTGGTTGCAGCGTTGCCTTCCAACTCACGGCACATCCATCTACCGTGAACACATAACCTGTGAGGGACCTCCTCTTATCCAAGTCGGCAGCAAAATCTGAATCCACATAGCCTGCGAGTCCCTCATCAGTCTTGCCAAAATTCAAGCAAGCGTTGGATGTGCCACAGAGGTACCTGAAAATCCACTAAACAACTTTCCAATGTTCTTTACCAGGATTATCCATGTAACGAGTCACCAAACTCATAGCATATGATAAATCAGGGCGAGAGCAAACCATGGCATACATCAAGGAACCAACAGCACTAGAATAAGGAAGTCGAGACATGTACTCAATATCTTCATCAGAACTAGGACATTGCAATTGAAGGAAATATGCCCTGAGAGGCAATAATAAAGTTGTTATATGTATTCCTTGTATATGATAGATGTTTATTTTGCATGCTATAATTGTATTGATAGGAAACATCAATACATGTGTGTTTAATAAACAAAAGGGTTCCTAGTTATGCCTCTCTTATAGACTAGCTTGTTGATTAACAAGATGATCAAGGTTTCCTGATCATGGACATTGGATGTTGTTAATAACAAGGTCACATCATTTGTCGAATGATGTGATGAACATTCATCCGAAGTATAGCATTACGATCAAGTCATTATGTTTATACTGCTATAACATCATACAAAGTAGTCTTAGTCCTTAGACCATCAGATCATGTTAATTGCTAACACCGGAAGAGTATCTTGATAACATCAAACGTCACACCGTAATAGGGTGACCATAAAGGTGGGTTCAGTGCTATGAAGGTGTTATGTTGAGGCTCATGGATCAAGAGTGGAATTTGTCAATCCCGATGACGGATAGATATACTCTGGGACCTCTCGGTGATATCACATTAAGATAGCTTGCAAGCAAGTGATGTGATCACTAGAATGTTATATCACGGGAACGAGAAAAGAGTGCATGTCGATAACGAGATCAAACTAGGTATTTGGATACCGATGATCGAATATCGGACATGTATTATATCATGAGACAAAGGGATTAAATTGCTGACATTAAAGGTTCTCACGATCACAGAATTCATCGTTGAATATGCAGGAGTCAGTATGGATCTCTAGGTCCCGCTTCTGATTATTGATCTGAGAGGATTCTCAATCATGTCTGCATTATTCGCGAACCGTAGGGTGACACACTTAATGGTTGCCGGACACCATTTAGGAGCACATATGTTCCAGACAAAAGGTTTGCAAAGCGCAGGAAATGTTTCGATAGAAACAGGAATTGTTTCGATAGGAACCGGAATTGTTTCGGGTGAAATTGCAGAAAGTGGTTTTGCATGTGATATTGAAATTTTGCAAGGGGTTTTATGTGAATGTTTGTTAATTGAAGTAATTAACAAAATTCTGAATAAAATAAATAAAATAGTTTTATTAATTGAGAGTTGCATTTAATTTGGTGGAAATTAAATACATGTGAGTGGGATTTTGGGTGGAGGCCATGTTTATGTGAGTGGAGATTCACCACATGAATGAAGGAGGGGAGGAGTCCCCCCCTCATGCGTCGGCTATGGGAGGGGAGGGGTCTCCCTCCCTCCTATATAAAGCCCCCCTCTCCCCTCTCACAAATCACACCTCCTCGTGAAGGATCTCTCTCCCCCTCTAGATATTCCCCCATGGTCTCGGATTAGCGAGATACATGTTCCCGGTGGCCTTGCGTCTCGAAGGAGTTGCTGCTTCCGCTGATTCGCTGGAGCGAGGAGGTGGAGGTTGTCCGGTGGGTTGAACATGTGTGCGAGGATGGATGCGCTGCTGATTTGCGGCGCTCGGACTTCCACACGATCTTGAGATCGGCAAGCGTACGACTACATCAACCACGAGTTCCTACTCGTTAACAAAACTCGTTGTCTTCGAGGGTAAGTTCTCCATGGATGTATGTCCACCCGTTGCTCTGTATCTAGTAGATAGATCTTGGCGTATAGTTCTCATCGTAGAATTTTTTTTGTTTTCTATGCTGCGGACCCAACAGTGGTATCAGAGCCTGATCTATGCGTAGGTGCTTTGCACGGGTAGTACACATATGTTTATATGTGGGCGATGATGATCATGTTATTGCATCTTCTATGTACTTTGGATATTGGTGGCATAGTGGAATGAAGCGGCCCGGACCAACCTTACATGTCATCGTACATGAGACCGGTTCCACGACTGACATGCAACTAGTTTTGCATAAGTGGCTAGCGAGTGTATGTCTCTCCTACTATAGTCAATATCTGATTTACAACGAGTTGCTAATAACTTGGTTATCCTCGTTGTGGTTCATGTTCGTAGGTAAGACCGGTTCTATCTCCGAAAGCCCTAAGCCACGTAAAACTTGCAATTGATAAATTGGAGGCGTCTAGTTTAGATCGTTGCTGGGCTAGTGTCTTGATATGGTATTGTTGTAAGTAGATGTATGATAGATACTCTTACAACTCACTTAACGTGTAAGTTCCATAGACCTTCGCCTTACACACAAAGGAATGATAGAGATCATACCACGATGCAAATGATAGAGATCAAATACATGGACCATATCACCTCACTTCACACATTAGATGTTAGCATCTTATATTGCTAATTTGGCGCTTTTGGTAGCATTATAAGATGATACCTAATTTAGATATCAAGATAAAATGTGTTCTTCCTTAAGTATGCACCGTTTAGTGGATCGTGTTTTGAGGCATCACGTGATGATCGGGTGTTCTCGACTCTACGCTTTCATACGACGGGTGTAAGACAGTTTTACACACGTGAATACTAAGGTTCTTACTTGACGAGCCTAGCATGTACAGACATGGCCTCGGAACACGGACCGAAAGGTTAAGCATGAGTCATATAGTTGATATGATGCCCATATAGATGCTCGCCTTTGAAGCTACACCGACTCACGTGATGATCGGACTTGGTGTAGTGGATTTGGTTCATGTAATCACCAAAAGGACACGAGGGATGTCGTTTTTGAGTGGGAGTTCATTAGTAATTTGGATTAGTTGAACTCAATCTATCATAAACTTAGTCTAAATATATTTTACAAATTCTGTTGTAGATGGCACCACCTGCTTTTAATTTCAATGTGTTCATGGAGAAAGAGAAGCTTGCTGCGAATGGTAGCAACTTCACCAATTGGGCTATGAATTTGAGGATTCTCCTCACTGCTGCACAAAAGCAATATGTGCTAGAGGTGCCGCTAGGCCCCCCACCAGCTCCTGATGCCCCTAACGAGGAAAAGAACGTCTATATAACTCGTTAGGAGGACCGCAACTTAGTTCATTGCGGCATACTGTATGGGCTAGAGCCAGAACTTCCAAAATGTTTCGAAAATGGCAATGCCTTTGATACCATGGGAGAATTGAAAATGATTTTCGATACCCATGCTGCCGTAGAGAGTTATAATGCTTCTGAAAAGTTCTTTAGCTGCATGATGGAAGAGAACAACTCTGTTAGTGAGCACGTACTCAAAATGTCTGGGTACGCCGATAAGCTTGTGTCCTTGGGAATAACGATTCCCATTGACTTAGGCATACATCGTGTTATCCAATCTCTGCCACCTAGCTACAAGAGCTTCGTGATGAACTATAATATGCAGGGCATGAAGAAGTCTCTTCCCGAGCTTCTGTCAATGCTTAAGATTGCAGAAGTGGAGATTAGGAAAGAACATCAAGTGTTGATGATCAATAAGACCACCGGTTTCAAGAAGGACAATAAAGGCAAGCAGAAGGGAAAGAAGGGCGGCAAAACTGTTGCTGCGCCAGAAAAGAAACCCTGAGCTGGCCCTAAGTCTGACACCGAGTGCTACTATTGCAAGGGGACTGGCCATTAGAAGCGCAACTGCCCCAAGTATTTGGCGGACAAGAAGGCCGGCAAGGCAAACAAAGGTATATGTGATATACATGTTATTGATGTGTACTTGACTAGTACTCGCAGTAGCACCTAGGTATTTGATACGGGATCGGTTGCTAATATATGTAACTCGGTTCAGGGACTGCGGAACAAGCGACAACTAGCAAGGGATGAGGTCACGATGCGGCTCGGCAATGGATCAAGAGTTGATGTGATCGCCGTCGGAACGCTGCCTCTCCATATGCCGTCGGGATTAGTTATAAACCTGAATAATTGTTATTTGGTGCCTACACTGAGCATGAACATTGTATCCGGATCATGTTTGATGCAAGGTGGTTATTCGTTTAAGTCTGAAAACAATGGTTGTTCGATTTATATGAATAATATCTTTTATGGTCATGCACCTGTGTTGAATGGTTTATTTCTATTGGATCTCGATAGTAGTATTACGCATATTCATAATATCGATGCTAAAAGGATTAAACTTGATAATGATATATCTGCATATATGTGGCACTGCCGTCTAGGTCATATTGGCGTTAAACACATGAAGAAACTCCATTCTGATGGACTTTTGGAATCACTTGATTTTGAATCATTTGATACATGTGAACCATGCCTTATGGGCAAGATGACTAGAACGCCGTTTTCCGGTTCAATGGAACGGGCGACAGATTTATTAGAAATCATACATACTGATGTGTGTGGACCAATGACTGTGTTGGCGCGAGGTGGATATCGTTATTTTGTTACTTTCACAGATGATTTGAGTAGATACGGGTATATCTATTTGATGAAACATAAGTCTCAATCCTTTGAAAAGTTCAAAGAATTTCAGAATGAAGTGGAAAATCATCGTAACAGAAAGATCAAATTTCTGCGGTCCGACCGTGGAGGAGAGTATCTTAGTTACGAGTTTGGCACACATATGAAAGACTGTGGAATAGTTTCACAACTCACGCCTGCCGGAACACCACAATGTAATGGTGTGTCAGAACGTTGTAATCGTACTTTATTGGATATGGTTCGATCTATGATTTCTCTGACTGACTTGCCACTGTCATTTTGGGGTTATGCACTGGAAACCGCTACATTCACTTTAAATAGGGCACCATCTAAATCCGTTGAAAAGACACCGTATGAATTATGGTTTGGAAACAAACCTAAGCTGTCATTTCTTAAAGTTTAGGGATGCGATGTTTATGTGAAGAAACTTCAACCAGATAAACTCGAACCCAAAGCGAAAAAATGCGTCTTCATAGGATACCCTAAGGAAACGATTGGGTATACCTTCTATCACAGATCCGAGGGAAAGGTCTTTGTTGCCAATAATGGATCCTTTCTTGAGAAGGAGTTTCTCACGAAAGGTGTGAGTAGTTAGAAGGTAGAACTCGAAGAGGTTATTGAACCTTCTCTTCATGAAATGGCGAGTAGCGCAGCACCGGAAGTTATTTCGGAGTTGACTTCACCTAATGAAGAGAGAGATAATGATATTGATCATGAAACTCCGAAAGAGGACACTACCGAACCTCGCAGGTCAAGCAGGACACGTACAGCTCCTGAACTGTACGACAATCCTGTTATGAATTTCATGATTGATGAAATAGATGAACCTGTGACGTATGAAGAAGCGATGATGAGCCCTGATTCCAACAAATGGCTAGAAGCCATGAAATACGAGATGGAATCCATGTACGAAAACCAGGTTTGGACCTTGGTGGACTTACCTCACGATCGAAAGGCCGTTGAGAATAAATGGATTTTCAAAAGAAAAACTGATGCTGATGGTAATGTGACCATCTATAAGGCTCGACTTGTCACAAAGGGGTTTCGACAAATTCAAGGAGTTGACTATGATGAGACATTCTCTCCCATAGCGATGCTTAAGTCGGTTAGGATTATGTTAGCAATTGTTGCATATTTTGATTATGAAATATGGCAGATGGATGTCAAAACTGCGTTCCTCAATGGTAATATTGAAGAAGAGTTGTATATGATACAACCTAAGGGTTTTTTCGATCCTAAGGATGCTAATAAGGTATGCAAACTTCAGCGATCCATCTATGGACTGAAGCAAGCATCCTGGAGTTGGAATCTCCGCTTTGATGAGGTGATCAAAGAGTTTGGATTTGTCCAAACTTATGGGGAGGCTTGTATTTACAAGAAAGTGAGTGGGAGCAATGTGGCATTTCTGGTATTATATGTGGATGACATATTATTGATTGGAAATGATATAGATCTTTTAAATAGTGTTAAAAGTTATCTAAAAAGCAAATTTTCAATGAAAGACCTTGGTGAAGCATCATATATATTAGGCATTAAAATCTATAGAGATAGATCAAGTCGCCTAATTGGGCTATCACAGAGTACATACCTTGATAAGATATTAAAGAAGTTTAATATGGACGGAAGTAAGAAAGGGTACTTACCTATGTTGCAAGGCAAGACATTGAGTAAGACTAAAGTCCGGCTACGGCGAAAGAAAGAGAGATAATGGATAAGATCCCCTGTGCCTCAGCCATAGGCTCTATAATGTATGCCATGCTCTGTACAAGACCGGATGTGGCACATGCTATTAGTTTGACTAGTAGGTACCAATCTGATCCAGGCTCGGAACACTGGATAGCGGTCAAAAATATCCTTAAGTACTTGAGAAGAACTAAGGATATGTTTCTTGTATACGGAGGTGAAGAAGAGCTAGTCGCTAAGTGTTATGTCGATGCTAGCTTTGACACTG
Source organism: Avena sativa (assembly GCA_916181665.1). Lineage (NCBI taxonomy): Eukaryota > Viridiplantae > Streptophyta > Magnoliopsida > Poales > Poaceae > Avena > Avena sativa. The sequence continues at coordinate 193,294,006 of OV702287.1, forward strand.
ATCCGGATGACTCTAAGTCTCAATCCGGATACGTATTTCTCTTGAACAGAGTAGCAGTTAGTTGGAGGATCTCCAAACAACCTGTGGTGGCTGGATCAACGATAGAGGCGGAATATGTTGCTGCTTCAGAAGCGGCGCAGGAAGCGGTTTGGATGAAGGAGTTCATAACGGAACTAGGTGTGGTTCCTAGTGCGTTGGACCCAATGGTGATCTATTGTGACAATAATGGAGCCATAGCCAACGCCAAGGAACCAAGGTCTCACAAGAATTCCAAGCATATTAAGCGCCGGTTTCACTCCATCCGCGAGAATGTCAAGGATGGAGATATAAAGCTTTGTAAAGTGCACACGGACCTGAATGTAGCAGATCCGTTGAATAAAGTTCTCCCTAGGGCAAAACATGATCAACACCAGAACTCCATGGGTGTTAGATTTATCACTATATAAACTAGATTATTGTCTGTAGTGCAAGTCGGAGACTGAAGGAAATATGCCCTGAGAGGCAATAGTAAAGTTGTTATTATGTATTCCTTGTATATGATAGATGTTTATTTTGCATGCTATAATTGTATTGATAGGAAACATCAATACATGTGTGTTTAATAAACAAAAGGGTTCCTAGTTATGCCTCTCTTATAGACTAGCTTGTTGATTAACAAGATGATCAAGGTTTCCTGATCATGGACATTGGATGTTGTTAATAACAAGGTCACAGCATTTGTGAAATGATGTGATGAACATTCATCCGAACTATAGCATTACGATCAAGTCATTATGTTTATATTGCTATAACATCATACAAAGTAGTCTTAGTCCTTAGACCATGTTAATTGCTAACACCGGAAGAGTATCTTGATAACATCAAACGTCACACCATAATAGGGTGACCATAAAGGTGGGTTCAGTGCTATGAAGGTGTTATGTTGAGGCTCATGGATCATGAGTGGAATTTGTCAATCCCGATGACGGATAGATATACTCTGGGCCCTCTCGGTGATATCACATTAAGATAGCTTGCAAGCAAGTGATGTGATCACTAGAATGTTATATCACGGGAACGAGAAAAGAGTGCATGTCGGTAACGAGATCAAACTAGGTATTTGGATACCGATGATCGAATCTCGAACATGTATTATATCATGAGACAAAGGGATTAAATTTCTGACGTTAAAGGTTCTCACGATCACAGAAGTCATCGTTGAATATGCAGGAGTCAGTATGGATCTCCAGGTCCCGCTTCTGATTATTGATCTGAGAGGAGTCTCAATCATGTCTGCATTTTTCGCGAACCGTAGGGTGACACACTTAAGGGTTGCCGGACACCATTTAGGAGCACATATTTTTCAGACAAAAGGTTTGCAAAGCGCAGGAAATGTTTCGATAGAAACAGGAATTGTTTCGATAGAAACCGGAATTGTCTCGGGTGAAATTGCAGAAAGTGGTTCTGCATGTGATATTGAGATGTTGCAAGTGGTTTTATGTGAATGTTTGTTAACTAAAGTAATTAACAAAATTCTGAATAAAATAAATAAAAGAGTTTTATTAATTCAGAGTTGCATTTAATTTGGTGGAAATTAAATACATGTGAGTGGGATTTTGGGTGGAGGCCATGTTTATATGAGTGGAGGTTCACCACATGAATGAAGGAGGGGAGGAGTCCCCCCCCTCATGCGCCGGCTATGGGAGGGGAGGGGTCTCCCTCCCTCCTATATAAAGCCCCCCTCTCCCCTCTCCCAAACCACACCTCCTCGTGAAGGATCTCTCTCCCCCTCTAGATATTCCCCCATGGTCTTGGATTAGCGAGATACATGTTCCCGGTGGCCTTGCGTCTGGAAGGAGTTGCTGATTCCGCTGATTCGCTGGAGTGAGGAGGTGGAGGTTGTCCGGTGGCTTGAACGTGTGTGCGAGGACGGATGCGCTTCTGATTTGTGGCGCTCGGACTTCCACACGATCTTGAGATCGGCAAGCGTATGACTACATCAACCACGAGTTCCTACTCGTTAACAAAACTCGTTGTCTTCGAGGGTAAGTTCTCCATGGATGTATGTCCACCCTTTGCTCTGTATCTATTAGATAGATCTTGGCATATAGTTCTCATCGTAGGAAATTTTTTGTTTTCTATGCTGCGGACCCAACAGCAATGCTGACAATTTAAAGTGAGGAGCAACATGAGTACTAACTGACTTTGCATTATGCATATTAAAACGTAGAAGAACTTTCTCAATGTAACTTTCCTTACTAAGGAACAACAACCTAGATTTTCTGTCCTGTTTAATTTCCATACCTAGGATTTTCTTAGCAGCACCAAGATCTTTCATCTCAAATTGACTACTTAGGTGTGCCTTCAAAGTAGTGATTTCTTTCATGCTCTTGGCAGCAATTAACATATCATCAACATATAACAACAAGTAAATAAGTGATCCATTAACAAACTTTATGTAAACACAGCTATCAAACTGAGACTTCTTAAAACCTTGTGAGATCATAAATGAATCAAACCTTTTGTACCACTATCTTGGAGATTGCTTCAAACCATAAAGCGACCTCTTCAATTTGCACACAAAATCCTCTTTTCCAGGAACTATGAACCCTTCAGGTTGGTCCATGTAAATCTCCTCCTCCAGTTCACCATGCAGAAAAGCAGTCTTTACATCTAGCTGCTCAAGCTCAAGATCATGCATAGCAACAATACCAAAGAAAGTACGAATAGAGCTATGCTTCACAACCGGAGAGAAAACATCATTATAGTCAATACCTAGAATCTGGCTAAAACCTTTTCCTACTAACCTTGCCTTAAACCTTGGAGGCTCATTAGGAGACAAACCTTCTTTTCTCTTATATATCCACTGACAGCAGACGGCCTTCTTCTGTTTAGGCAAGCGCACAACTTCCCATGTGCCATTCTTATCAAGCGATTGCATCTCTTCTTGCATAGCAGAAACCCACTTCTCGCGGTCAACGGATGCAACAACCTCATTGTATGTAGCAGGTTCAGTATCATGCTCCACCTGTTCAGCACAACTCAAAGCATAATGAGCAAGATTACACTCTTCAATCAAACGACAAGGTGGAACTATGTTACGCCTCGGTCTATCAGCAGCAATAGATTCCTATGGCTGCTGCAAAACAGTAGGTGAGTGCTGAACAACATCATCATAAATATTTTTCTCATGAGTATCATCAACAACAGCATTATTATCCACAGTTTTTTGCAGGTTCTCCACCTGCACACGAACTCCCTCCTCTCCAATAGCAATAGGAGAGGGATCTAATGGCAAGCTGTCATGATACATAACGGATTCATTGAAAACAACGTTCCTACTCAACAAAATCTTTTTAGTTTTAGGATTCCATAGTTTATATGCCTTAACTCCTGAACCATAACCAAGGAATATGCACTTGACAGCTCTAGGCTCTAACTTTCCACTATCAACATGAGCATAAGCAGTGCAACCAAAAACTCCCAACTGTGAATAATCAGCAGGCGAACCTGACCATACCTCAATAGGAGTTTTCTTCTCAAGTGGAATAGAAGGTGACCTGTTGATGAGGTAACACGCTGTGTTGGCTGCTTCAGCCCAGAAACGTCTATGCATACCTGCATTGGATAACATACAGCGAGCCCTCGAGATGATGGTTCTGTTCATGCGCTCAGCCACGCCATTCTGCTGAGGTGTGTAAGGGATGGTGTGGTGCCTGATCATACCATCATTACTGCAAAACTCCTCAAACTCATTAGAACATAATTCCATACCATTGTCAGTACGTAGTACCTTTACCTTCTTTTCAGTTTGCTTTTCTACCATAACTTTCCACTTCTTAAAAGCATCAAAAACATCAGATTTGTGTTTCAGAAAATATGGCCACACTTTTCTTGAGTAGTCATCAATAATAGTAAGCATGTAATTAGCACCACCAATAGATGTCTTACGGGAAGGTCCCCATACATCAGCATGCACATAATCTAAAATTCCTTTGGTGGTATGAACGGAAGGATTGAATTTAACTCTTTTGTGCTTACCAAAAACGCAGTGCTCACAGAACTCAAACTTACCCAAGTTGCAACCATCAATCAGCTCTCTCTTAACCAATTCTGTCATGCCATGTTCGCTCATATGCCCAAGGCGCATATGCCAAAGATTTGTTTTACCACAATCATCAGAATCATTAGCAGTAACAGCAGCAACAGTACCAGGCAAAGTGCTACCTCTAAGAACATATAACTTAGCAGAATTCATATCACCTATCATGTGAATAAGAGAGCCTTTCGATACCTTTAACAACCTACGCCCACCGGCTTACTTGTATCCATCAACATCCATGGTACTCAGGGAGATCAGATTTCTGGCCATGCTTGGTATGTGCTTCACCTCATTCAACGTACGCGTCACGCCATCATGTGTCTTGATCATAACAGATCCAACTCCGACAATATGGCACGGGTTGTCATTCTCCACACGTACAAAATCTCCAGTCTGCACAGACTCATATGAACTGAACCAATCTTTATTACAACAAATATGAAACGAACATGCAGTATCAAGTATCCATTCATCATCACGAGAAGCACAAGTAGCAAAAACGGCTAAACATTCACCGTCAGAACTATCACCAGAAACAACAGCAGCCTTACCATTACCTTGATCCTTATCTTTCGGTTGGTAAGTACCGTTCCTTTTCTCCTTATTCTGCAGCTTCCAACAATCATCAATAACATGATTAGATTTCTTACAATACCTGCAGCACTTGTCCTTTCCCTTGGACTTTGAACGACCTCTGCCGTCTTTGCTCTTATCTCAGTTGCCATGGTTGTTAAATCTCTGCTCGGTCCTGCCACGAACCTGCAGAGCTTCAGCCTTGGAAGACGCCCCATTTGCCTGCACCATAGATTTCATCTTTTCCCTCTGTTTGAGGGCATCTTGCACTTCATCAAGGGTTATCTTATCACGGCTCAACAACACTGTATCACGAAAGTGTGTATAAGAACTAGGCAGCGAGCATAAGAGTAATAGAGCTAGATCCTCATCATCATATTTTACTTCCATAGATTGCAAATCAGAAATAATCTCTCTGAAAAGAGATAAGTGATTCATTACCGATCCACCTTCCTGCAATCTATGCGAGAACAACTTTATTTTCACATGCATCTTACTGGTTAGATCCTTTGACATGCAGATCGATTCCAGTTTTCCCCAAAGGGCAGCAGTAGATTTCTCTGTCAAGACTTCCTGCAAAATATTATTGGATAGATAAAGTTGAATCATAGACAAAGCCTTACGGTCTTTCCGCTTTTCTTCGTCAGGCCAGCTCTTAGCATCCTTTTCCCCGAATCCATCCAGCGCATCATCCAGATCTGAAGTTTGGGCGAGAATCGCCCGCATCTTCACCTGCCACAAGCAGAATCTTGTGGAGTAGTCCAGCTGCGGTAGATCGAACTTCAATGACGACATGTCGCAAACCCTAGATTAGAACATCGGGCTCTGATACCACTTGTTAGCTTTGCGACAAGTAAATAATGAAGAACGAAAATAAAATTCCAGCGAGGGGGACACAGATTTAACGTGGAAAACCCTCTCCAACAAAGAGAGGGGAAAAACCACGGGCGCCAGCCAGCAAAACTTCACTATATCGGAGAGTGTTTACACAACACCGGGGATTTCACAGATGCAACTTATCCCAACCGGCGGCTTACAAGAAGTATATATAGCGGTGGTAACCTAGGTCATCAACGATCCATACCGCGGGGGTTGTCCCTGTTGGGCACGGAGTGGGCCAACTTCAGACTCCGCTCCGCATCGGCCCAAGCCTCCGGCGACGGGCCTCGCTCCGCTCCGTCAGAAGTTGGCCTTTACTTTATAGAATTTGGATCAACATATAACAGGGGCATTGTTTTTTTTCGATAAGGGGCGCTTTATTACTCAAAAAGTTTAAGTATTACACCCAGCCTCTGCATAACTAGGATGCACACAGCCGTTACAGTCCATAGATCCCAATAAGAATAATTAAAAAGGCGTATTACATATCAAAATGAGAAAATGTAAAAAACGCCTAAGATGCTGAAGGAGGGCCTATCCGTAGATTATGCTGTCATCCATGTCGGGAAAATAAATCCCGCGCCGTATCCTCCAGCCGCGTACACACCTCCGTAAAAAGGTCGTGATAATCCGCACGATGCAGTGCCGACCAAGAACGTAGGGTGTAGGTACATCTATAAATAACCTGCATGAGAGAACAATTTTTATCATTAAAAACTTTATCATTTCTACATAGCCATAGCGACCATATAATGGCAATCGCTCCAACCCGAAGAAGTAACTTATACTTATGATCTATCCCCTGTAACCAATTCCCAAAAATATTGGCAATGCTGCGTTGCGGATACAAGCCTGAAGCTGCTTGGGTCACTGACCATATACCAAACAACTTAGTGTTTTTTCCTATGTGATTAGCCATATTCTTACATCAGTGTTATCTTTCTAAGTCATTCGATCAACATCCAACCATCCTCATCTCAAGCTATTTTCTTATAATCTACAATTATAATAATCAGTCAAATTGTGAAAAAAAAATCACACTTGCAATACTGCAAATTTAGGAAGGCGTGCAATTTTGTAGGCCTCGTATTAAGTTAAACTCATGCAGCTTCTCCGCTAGATTAGCGCAAATAAATAACCTATGATGTATTTTAGTTAACATTTGCAAGGAGTGTGTGTTCATGCAATGGCAGATCAAGTGATTAATACACACCTTCTGTTTTTCTACCGATTCCTATTTGATCATAAATGCGTATGCATGCATGTATCCATCCAGCTTCATCCTACTGCGAATGGAAATCCCGGAACCATGTCTCGCATATCTTTCGCTCGCGTTTGTTTTTCGTCTAACAGACAGAAGTCAGCGGCAATGACGTATCGACCTAGTCATGGGTAAAGGCAGATGAACATGGCCGAGTAGATGAAAATAAAAGTCTATTGCTCAGTTCAGACGCGAGCGTGCAGTGGTAAAGTTAGGGCGACGATGTTGCGCCGACTCCTGTGGAGAAGTGTGTTGATGGACCGAAGTTGTTGGCAGTTGTACGCGAGAAGCATTGATATCTTGTGCTCGCGACTCCTGAATAATCTGGAACCAAATTTATGCAGAAGATATATCCTGTATTCTAATAAATAAATAAATAGATGGAGCAGGTAAAAAACTCACGTTACATTACCTGTCAGGGTGCATGGATCGACCAACTCTTACTGCACGGCTTCATGGTGTATATGCATGAGGGATGATTGAGACATGGCGACGATTGACGGGTGCATCAGGCAAGTTCAATTCCATTGATCGGTCCAACCCTTGGCTGCACGGCCACATAGCATATCTATGAGGCGATGATTGAAATCAGACGGAGGGGGCGCCAGGATATGAATACGGCTGCAGCGGCATCGGCAGCAATGGCGGCAGAGACGGTGCATGGAAGCCACCTAATTGTCTTGCAAGATCGGAATATGTAGGCAATGGCGGCGGAGACGGTGCATGGCGGCCGCCGAATTGTCTTGCCAGGATCGCGGCGGATCGAATACGGCGGCAACCAGCTGAGCGCGTGTAGACATGGTGCATGGCGCCGCTCTAATTGTTACTACCTCCATTTCAAAATATAAAAGATATTTTAGCTTTATGAAAAAAATATAACTAGACCTTTTTTGTGTACGTTCATCTAGGTTTGAAGTGAACCTACACACTAAAAAGGATCTAGATACACTTCTTTCATAAAGCTAAAACATCTTATATTTTAAAACGGAGAAAGTAGGTAAAAGATTAGATTAGATTGGAGGTGTATTTTAAGTGATGGCATAGGTGGAAAATACTTTTAGTTTTAGTGGGTATAAAATTATTTCTAAAATCTAGCGGCTACAATTATGGCTTTTAATAGATCAATGGTTAGATATCTCTCATTGTAGGATTTTCTAATTATTTCTTTAATTTCTGGTTGTCCCGTAATATACTTTTAAGTATATAATAGATTACAGTATATGTTACAAATGAACATGCAGGTACGTACGTGGCGGACATCGCTCTGCGAGACTAACTGTGGTGTACTAGTAGAAACTCTTTTCATCGCATATTGCTTCACACGGAAATTAAGAGACAGCTGACAGCACCCACATGTGTATACGCGTGCGTGCACTCATCAACCAGAGCTCGGCAACATGCATGCATGTAGTGTAGTACACACTAATGATTATCTTGGCACTATCGATTCCTAGTTATAAGCTTTGCGATAAATAAATAACGAAGAACTAAAATAAAATCGTAGCAAGGGGGACACAGATTTAATGTAGAAAACCCTCTCTAACAAATAGAGGGAGAAACCACAGGCGTCAGCCAGCGAAATTTTACTATAACGGGAAGTGTTTACACAACGCCGGGATTTCACATATGCAACTTATCCCAGCCGGCGGCTTACAAGAGGTATATATAACGGTGGAAACCTAGGTCGTCGATGATCTGTACCGCGGGGGCTGTCAACCCCCGCACCCCCACAGGCGTCCATGTTGGGCACGGGGTGGGCCGATGCGGAGCGGAGTCTGAAGTTGGCCTTTACTTTGTAGAATTTGTCAACATATAACAAACTCCATCTTGAGACAAATTCCTTCTTGTAGCATCAACAGTAATCATCTCCCTGAACAAACAAAGAAAACACTTTCGGCGCCAACAGCCACTTGGGCTAAGTAGTTATATCAACCAAGCTTGAACATAGCTCAAACTTAGCAACAGGAACAGGCTTTGTCATCATATCAGCAGGATAATCATAAGTGCTTATCTTGCATACTTCAGCGTACCTTGTGCAACAACATCACAGACATAATGGTACTTGATATCAATGTGCTTTGTTCTCTTATGGAACATCTGGTCCTTAGTAAGGTAAATAGCACTTTGACTGTCACAGAACAGGTTAATGCAAGAATCATCCTGACAAAGCTCAACATACAAACCTTTCAACCAAACAGACTCTTTGCAAGATTCAGCTATAACCATATATTCTGCTTTGGTTGTAGTTAGAGCAACAACTGGTTGCAGCGTTGCCTTCCAACTCACGGCACATTAACCTACCGTAAACACATAACCTGTGAGGGACCTTCTCTTATCCAAGTCGGCAGCAAAATTTGAATCCACATAGCCTGCGAGTCCCTCGCCAGTCTTGCCCAACTTCAAGCAAGCGTTGGATGTGCCACAGAGGTACCTAAAAATTCACTGAACAACTTTCCAATGTTTTTTACCAGGATTAGCCATGTAGCGACTCACCAAACTCATAGTATAAGATAAATCAGGACGAGAACATACCATGTCATACATCAAGGAATCAACGACACTAGAATAAGGAACCCGAGACATGTACTCAATATCTTCATCAGAACTAGGACATTGCAATGCTGATAATTTAAAGTGAGGAGCAACATGAGTACTGTAGCATCCCAATTGTCTAACAATTGTAATGCTACTTGGTCTAGTAATATAATGGCTACTTCATATATATAATTGTTGCATCATAATTACATCATGCTCATGTCATCATGCCACCTTGCATTTGAGCATCATATAAAACCCTTTTTGTTTTGGTTCTTCTCTCATATGCATTGTAAATTGTATTTGCCTCTTGATATTGTATTTGGTTATTGATATATTGTGTAAATGCCCAAGTTGAGTTGGGGGCATATCTTTTATTCCACTCCACCACCCTTTCTTTCACCACCTTATAATTCCACCATCCCATTATCCATGAGCTTGTATTTTATTTTCTTTTGGTATTTAATCTAGCTTATGGGAGATAGGATGGATCTACTTCTATAATTTTTTTTGTTTGGCTTCTATTCCACTTTTGGGAATGCATAAGAATAATGCCATGTTAGTATTATTGTTTTCACAAGAATAAACATGGCATTAATTATTTTGCATGGGCCATGCAAGCACCACCACATTCTAGTCCTTTGGGATTTTATATGAATTTTTGAGTGGTGTATATCTCTTGGAGTTTTCCCTTCTCTCTCAAATCTTTCACCTTGTTTGGTTTATTTTCTTTTTGCCTAGAGCTCATCAAGTTTTTCTCACATGTGTATGCCATGCAACCATCTCCATCTTTTGTCCTCCTTTGTTTTTATTTGATCTTTTGAGTGAATCATCCATCTCCCTCTCTACCACTCCTTTGTCTTGATCTAGTTTGGTCTTGCTAAAAAAGCACCACCACATCTCTCTCTCTCCTCTCTCCAAACACCTAACACCTCATCTAAACCCTAAACCCCCTCTCTCTATTTCTATCTCTAAACCCTACCACCACCATGATCTACCCCAACCCTAAACCAAACCCTAACCCGAGCCCTCTCTAGCTAACCTAGCTACCATGCCCTCTCTCTCGGCCTCTCTCCCTTCCTCTATGCCATGCAGGCCCCACCTAGCCACCCTACTTCCCCTGGCCGAGCTACCCTCCTACCCCAACCCTAGCACCAACCCTAAACCGAGCCCCTCTAGTCCTAGACGAAGCTACACCCGAGCCTCCTCTATCCTCTCTCCTCTCTCTTTCTCTTTTCCTGCTGAGTTAGCCCCACCCCGAGCTCTCCTCACCGTCCCCACCTGGTAGCCCCTGCCCCTGCCCCTGCCGGCCAGCCCGATCACGTGCTCGAGGAGGAAAGGTGACAACCGAGCCACCTTTTCCACCCCGAACCCCCCACGCCATCTACCCCTCCCTATCGTTCCTATCTACTCCCTCTCTCTCGCCTGTTGCGTCCCCAGATCCACCCCTGGCCTCGCGCCGCAGCCATCTCCCCTCCCCCTCTACTCTTCTCTCCACCGGCCGGCTACCGTCGGTCTCCACCGTCCCCCCTCTTGCAGCCGGTGGCGAGGAGCTGTGGGTGTCGAGGAAGGACAAGGACCACCCTCTGCTTCGCCCTGGAACCGCTAGCGAGGAGGAGAAGGACCCCAGGCTCGCCAGGACCAGCGCCGTCCCGACGAAACCCTAGCCGCCGTTTGTCTGCCTTGTCGACGATCCCCTGCTTCCCGGCTCGATCTGACACCATCGACCTCCCTGTGGTGAGCCAACCGTCCCCGCTGACACCCTCTCTGTCTTAGTCGCGTCCTAGTCTCGCTGGACCCCAGGACGAACGCCCTCTGGGCGTGCCTGCGCCTGCACGACCCCGTGACGCCCCGCGTTAGCTAGCCGCGTTACTCCCTCCTGTCATCACCCACATCCTACCGCGCTGGTTGCCGCCACCGAGCGCGAGTCCTACGTCCCCAGTTCGAGCCCCGCGCGCCGCGCTCCGCGCGGACGGACACCGATCGGTCGGCAGCAACGCGGAGAAGATCCATAGTACGGGCGTCCTTTTTGCAGATAGCCCCCTCCGTTATTTCTCTGCTCAACCCGCGGTACCACCGAGCCCCACCGTCAGCCTCTCTGTCCGTTTTGCAGAACACCCCCCCAAGTTTCACCGCCTCAACCCGCACTCCTCCGGATCCACCACGTGTCGCGTCCCGGCTGGCCATGCGCGCCGTGGACCCTTAAACCCTCCCGGCCCCACCTGTCAGCCGCATGGGCTAGCGCAGCTCGCGGTGAGAAAGGCCTCTGCGTCGTTTGTTTTCGCCAGGTCAGCAGTGCCCCACCCGTCAGTGACCGTGGCTAGATTTGCCTGAGTAACAAAAGTTGTTTTCGCTGAGTCTGTTTTTTCAAATCTTTTCCAAAATTTGTTTAAATTCAAATTCAATCTGATTTTAAATAACTTTTAATTTGTATTTCCAAATTAAACATGTAATATATGTTTTTGAATCAGAAAAATGTGAGGATTTCAAATATGCCCTTCAAAACATATTTTGAACACTTTAAAATTTCGAGTTGATTAAAATTACAATAAAATGCCCTTTTGCCTTAATTAATTAATAACTTTAGTTTTATAACTCCAAATTTGACAAATAATATGTCTAAATCGATCAGCGCGACGGGCCCGTTCTATCTATGCATTCCATGTTCTGAATTGCAGCATGAATCATATAAATATAAAGTATACAGCAACTTATTTGAGGTTAAAATATGGCTAAAACTCCATAAAATGCTTTATGCTTGTATTCCACACCTCACCCATGCCATGCTACTTTATTGCCATGCAAATTGTGCATCATTCATCATGGCATGATTGTTTGCTTGTCGCATTTTATTCATATGCTTGTGCACTTTATTTATGTTGGCCCTTGTTTGTTTGGTTCTTCTTCGAATAGACGCTGAGCAGGGGATATATCAAGAAACCCAGGAGCACTACCCAGATCCTTCTCTCGCTTCAACTGAGCTGCCAGGCAAGCACTACCACATGCTTGCATACATATAGTACCTATTGCCTCTATCTTATTCTTGTATCATGGAGTCGCGATTGCATTAAACTGAATCCCAAATACTGCATAGCCATTACTTTTCAACCCCACCGAAGTTTGTTCCTCCATCCCATGAGCCATTACTACAGGAGTTGTTTGAGCCATGCGGGTCGTAGAACAGCATGTGTAGGGTATGTGAGTGTCTGATGGATAACGAGGTACCTAAAGAACTTAACCTGAGTAGTAATGGGATAACTAATGAAAGTGGCACCGGTGAGCAATATCTGCTATTTGGTTTTTCATGCTCACTTGTGTCCCATAGGACCCCGAGTACTTGATTCCTGTTCCTTGAATATTCGTGCTATCCACATCCGGGAGGCTTATGAACCCCCCTGAGCCAGAGCTTGATTCATTCTTATTTCTCGGGGCCACAAAGTAGTTTGGGGCTTTATTACTATCCTGTACTTATGCCATGCTTTACTGCTTTATTTACGATTGTGCGAGGAGCACTTGTACTGTTTAGGACCGTGACACGTTTTCGCTGTATCGACAAGCCCAGTCACACTTTCGGGTTCCCAGTCGTTTACAGCCGTCCACACAAACCTTGAGCCCATCTCGGAGCCGGCCAACTTCGTTGCGGGTAGCTTAATGGGGTGGCCCCCTGAAACATTTATGAATCCTGTGATCGCTTTGTCGTGAATGCCTCGTTGGGTTTTGATTTGGTTTTTCCGAGGTTGATCGAGTGTGTGTTGCTATTTGTGCACCCCTGCAGGGTAAAACTTTCTGAAAGCCGTGTCCGCGGTTATGGACGACTTGGAGCACAGTTTCTCGATCATAGACAAGTATAACTAAAGTACCGCTTTTAATTTGACTAAGCACCTGACTAGTAAATAGTGCAACACTCATGGAATGGATAATAAAACTGCCAACGGATGGGGGCTGTTCGCCCGCTTCCTCGTTGCTAAGCGAGGAGGAGGATGGATCTGTTAATATTACCGTTATAACTGTTGTTATTAATTCACGGACATCCGTCTATCTTTGGTTAGGCGGATGGATAGCGAGTATCTATAGAATTGTTAGGTATTATCTTTTGCTGCAATTGCGTCACCCCAGGTTGTGTTCCCTTTAGAGGCATAAAGACTTGCTGACTACCCATAGGGTCTCACACGATAAATTGTTTGATTCAGATGAACAGGTAAACTCGCAAGATGGATACTGGGTGGAGGAGACGGACGATGTTGGCAACGATCACTCGGTGTAGAGATTCCGGGAACGGGGATCCGTGAGATCTGTGGGCGGGATGTGTTTATTTATGGGGCATCTTATGCCGATTTGCTTCTTATCCGTACTCAGATCTTGTTTTCCGCTTCCGCCTGATACTCTGATATTTGATGTATGAGGAGATATCCTAAACTATTATATCTATCTAGGATATTTGGATCTTGCCGTATGGCGTTGCAATATTTCTATTTCTTTTAGATGGAATGGCTCTGAGGACTGTTGTATGGTGGCTTTCATACATACTCATTTGTGTATGTAGTTGATCCCTTCGCCTGCCGATTACGCCGCTTGCTCTTGTCCTGATGTTTGGCAATGGTTAGGACGGCCGAAAGGTCTACCTGTGAGTGGCATTTGGGCCCCACCGTACTATTTTAACCATTTCCGCTCATCCAGGCTTGTAACTAAGAGCGTAATTCACCGAGGTAGTTACAATTGGTATCAGAGCCATCCCGCCCTTCAGGGTCTCAGCCAAATGGTCGTTGTCAGTCTAGCAAATATTTTTGGTAGCTATGTATACTAGGGAAAAACAAAACGTGAGAGTAGGACTGCTTCCATTTTTCTTCTTACCCACCCACCACCCTTTTCTGGTAAGGAAGTGTAATGTTTTCAATCCTCTTCTTAAAATTCAAACTAGGATTCACGTGTTCTGGGTTTCCGTAGTACCATAGAATGTGTGTATGTGTGTAATTCCTTGTCTATCTGTTGCATCCAACATGTTATCTTTATCTGCCTTTGGTTATCAACTGTTGGTACATTCCATACCGACAAGCTTTTGCAAACCGACGCGATCTATCTGATTCGTTGTATACCGCCGCGATCTGTCTTACTCTTTGTTATCCGATGTTATCTTATTTGGGGTGTTCGTTTCCGTAGTTACTAATCTTTAGGTTCATCTTGAGAAGAAGGTGTTGGGATACGTGTTCTACTTATTCATGTGTGGAGTAATGATTTGAGTGCGGGATGGAGTCGCGACCATACCACTACTTTTATCATTCGCTCTTGTATATTGAATTGGTAGAGTCACTAATCTTGATTCGTTAAGAGATTTTTGCGCATCTATTGGTATTTTAATGCCGAAAATGCGGAAAAATTTTCTTTGATACATCCGTGTACCACACTCCTTTTCAGTCGTGTGCGATATGCTTAATATCTTTTAGGTGCTTTGAACTTTGTTGATATTTTAATATCATCTTAGTAAATTGTATCCTTTAATCTTGGTTAATTCCATCTTGGTACTATTTTGGATTATTATTATTCTCCATTATAGTACTGACTTGTGTTTTATATCAATCACAGGATGGCACCACCACGCCGTTCTGATGAGGACATACAACCTGAACTGGGGGCCGCGTTGTCAAGCATCGCCAATGCCTTGGCAGCAATGCAGCAGAACCAGCAGCGTTTTGAAGAAAGTGTCAGGAGGAATGAGTTTGTTCCGCTACCTCCACCTCCCAAGCGAGGAGACATCAAAAGCTTCCTGAAGTTCAACCCATGCCAATTTGATGTGTCCGATCAACCACTTGATGCTGATGATTGGTTGCGTGAGATGTCAAGGTTACTGGTGACTGCTGATGTTCCTGAGCAAGAATGGGTAAAATGTGCCACTCACCTTCTGAAGGGAGATGCAGCTCT
Source organism: Avena sativa (assembly GCA_916181665.1). Taxonomy (NCBI): domain Eukaryota; kingdom Viridiplantae; phylum Streptophyta; class Magnoliopsida; order Poales; family Poaceae; genus Avena; species Avena sativa. The sequence goes on from OV702287.1 coordinate 193,309,251, forward strand.
GTGGTGGGAGAATTACCTGAAGGCAAACTACACTGGTTTTCAGCCTACTTGGGGACAGTTCACTGGAGCTTTCAAAGAGCAGTATCTGTCAGAAATTGTCATGGAGAGGATGAAGGAAGTGTTCCTCAACCTCAAGCAGGGCAATGACAATGTCAATACCTACATCAGAAACTTCATGAACCTTTCTTGTTATGGTGGCGATGAGATCTCTGATGACAAGAAGAAGCAAAAGAGGTTCCGGCAAGGGCTCAATGCATCGATTAAATATGCAATCACACATGCAAGGCCGGCATCTTTTCTGGAACTTCAGCATACAGCTCTGCAGGAAGAAGCAAGTAGGCAAGTGTTTGAGGAGTCAAAGAAACACAACCACGATGCAGCAAGCTCTTCAGCTATGTCAACTCCTTCTAAGCGTCGTGTCTGGGTTCCTAACACCCCACCGTCGCTCCCGGCTCCACCAAGACCTTCAAGCTACGCGGCAAGGCCACCAAACTTCCTCACTGCTGCTCCCAGGGGCTACAACCACCACTACCCTGGAGCGCCTGGCGGAGTCCCTGGCTACGTTGCTCCACGTCCACCTGGTGCTTGTTACACTTGTGGAAACACTGGGCATCAAAACTGGAACTGTCCGTTGAACAACAAAGCTCTTCCTCCACCACCTCCAAGACCTGCGGCAAGCTCTCCTATGGTTCGTGCACCACCACCTCGGGCTCTCAACATCAACACCAAGCCCGGGTCTACTGTTGCTCGTGCCAACTGTGTCAACGCCGCTCAAGCTGAGCATGCACCTGGGGTTGTGATGGGTATGCTTCCCGTTAACTCAGTCCCTGCACGAGTTTTGTTTGATTCTGGTGCTTCGCATTCTTTTGTTTCGCATAAGTTTGCTCATGAGCATGATCTGGATATGGTTCCTTTATTGCATCGTATGGTTGTACAATCTCCTGGCTCAAACATGAGGGCTGCTCATATCAGCCATGGCAATCAAATTGAGATTGGTGGCTCTTCGTTCTCGGCGTCCTTAATTATTCTGGGCAATTCTGACATTGATGTTATCTTGGGCATGGATTGGTTGACAGCAAATGCAGCTGTGATTGATTGTGCTGAACGCTCGGTTTCTCTGAAAATTCCTGAAGGCCATATAGTCTATTCTCCAAGTCTGACTCCTGCTATTCAGCTTTTCTCTTTGGCGGCTCTGAATGCTGATGCTATGGAAGCTATTCAGAGTGTTCCGGTGGTCTGTGAGTTCCCAGATGTCTTTCCTGAAGAGTTGCCAGGTATGCCTCCAGATCGTGAGGTTGAGTTTGTAATTGAGCTTGAACCTGGAACGGCTCCTATCTCCAAGCGGCCTTATAAAATGGGTCCTGCTGAGTTGGCTGAACTCAAACGTCAGCTTGATGAACAAGAGAAGTTGGGTTTCATTCAACACAGTACTTCTTCTTGGGGTAGCCCAACAATCTTTGTGAAGAAGCAAGACAAGACCGATAGACTTTGTGTTGACTATCGGGCTCTCAATGCTAAAACCATCAGGAATAAATATCCCCTTCCGCGGATTAATGATCTCTTCGATCAGCTAGCTGGAGCTGTGGTATTCTCTAAGCTTGACTTGAGAAGTGGTTATCATCAAATCAAGATTCGCAAGGAAGATGTTCCTAAAACAGCTTTCACCACCCGCTATGGCCTGTATGAGTATACGGTCATGTCTTTCGGTCTCACCAACGCACCTGCCACCTTCTCGAGGCTCATGAACTCGGTTTTCATGGAGTATCTTGATAAGTTCGTTGTGGTCTATCTGGATGACATCCTAGTCTATTCTAAGTCAAAGGAAGAACATGAAGAACACCTTCGGTGTGTTCTAAACAAGCTTCGTGAGAACCGCTTGTATGCAAAGTTCTCCAAACGTGAGTTTTGGCTGCCTCAAGTCACCTATCTGGGTCACGTCATCTCTGCCAAGGGCATTGCCGTCAATCCGGATACTGTAAAGACAATTGTTGACTGGCTTCCTCCTGTAAATGTCAAAGAAGTCCGGAGCTTCCTTGGTTTGGCTATTTATTGCCGTCGCTTCGTTCAGAACTTTTCGAAGATAGCGAAGCCTCTTACCGATCTCCTCAAGAAAGTCAAGAAATACTTTTGGACTCCTGCATGTCAAGCAAGCTTTGAAACACTCAAAGAGAAGCTCACTTCCACACCAGTCTTGGTTCCTCCAGATACATCCAAGCCCTTCCAGATATTCTGTGACGCATCTTTACAAGGATTGGGTGTGGTCCTTATGCAAGAAAAACAAGTTGTTGCTTATGCCTCTCGACAGTTGAAGACGCATGAGATCAACTATCCTACACATGACGTCGAACTCGCAGCAGTTGTCTTTGCTTTGAAAGTATGGAGGCATTACTTGCTGGGCAACCGTTGTGAAATCTTTTCTGATCACAAGAGTCTGAAGTATATCTTCACTCAGCCTGATCTCAACCTTCGTCAGAGGAGGTGGATTGAAGCAATCAATGATTTCGATTTGACCATTAACTACACTCCGGGCAAAGCTAATGTCATGGCCGATGCTCTCAGCCGCAAAGCGTATGTCAGCAACCTCATGCTGGAAGAACAACAGCCTCTCTTGTGCGAGGAATTCCGTCAGCTCAACCTTGAAATTGTGGATCAAGGGTATCTTCTGAACCTTCTGGCAACCCCTCTCTTGGAAGAAAAGGTTCGCTCCATTCAACTTGGTGATCCGTACACCAAAAAGATCATCTCCAACCTTCAACTTCCGAAGTATGAGTCCTTCCACGTCGATCACCAAGGCACGCTTTTCTTTGAACACCGGATGTTTGTTCCGAACTACCCGGGTTTGAGAGAGCAAGTTCTCAAGGAGGCGCATGATTCTGTTCTTTCTATCCACCCTGGCAGCACAAAGATGTACATGGACTTGAAAACACAATATTGATGGCCGGGATTGAAACGATATTGTGCCAAGTATGTCTCGGAGTGTGATGTCTGCCGCAGAGTTAAAGCTGTCCATCAGAAACCTTCCGGTCTTCTACAGCCATTGAAACCCCCGGAATGGAAGTGGGAGAAAGTAGAGATGGACTTCATCACTGGATTTCCAAGGTCGCAGAAGGGCAACAATGCAATCTTTGTTGTCATTGACAGGCTTTCTAAAGTGGCTCACTTCTTTCCCGTCAAGGAAACAATTTCTGCAATTTAGTTGGCTGAGCTCTATATCAACAGAATTGTCTCTTTGTATGGGGTTCCTCTCGAGATCAGTTCAGACCGTGGAAGCATCTTCACTTCCAAGTTCTGGGAAAGTTTCCAAAATGCTTTGGGAACAAAATTGAACTTTAGCACAGCTTACCACCCTCAGTTGCAAGGACAAGTTGAAAGGATCAATCAGATTCTAGAGGATATGCTCCGTGCTTGCGTCATCTCTTTTGGCATGAAGTGGGAAGAATGTCTTCCTTATGCTGAATTCTCTTACAACAATAGCTTCCAGAAAAGTCTAAAGATGGCACCATTTGAGGCTCTCTATGGTCGCAAATGCAGAACTCCGATTGGTTGGTCGGGTGCAGGAGAAAGAATATTGTTTGGCCCTGACATTGTAACTCAAGCGGAGGAGAAGGTTCACATCATTCTTGAAAATCTGAAGATTGCTCAAAGTCGCCAGAAGAGCAATTATGACAGAAAGCACACGGACATGGAGTATGTCCCCGGTGATCTCGTTTACCTTCGTGTCACTCCCATGAGAGGCACACACCGTTTTGGTATCAAAGGAAAGCTGGCTCCTAGATACATCGGTCCATTCAAAATTCGTGGAAGAAGAGGAGAAGTTGCTTATGCTCTTGAGCTCCCGGAAAAACTCAAGGTCCATGATGTTTTCCACATCTCTCAACTCAATAAGTGCTTCAAGGATCCCGGCAGGACCGTGGACCATGAGCTTATCAATCTCCAAGAAGACCTGTCTTATCAAGAACACCCCACAAAAATCCTTGAAGTCGCAGAAAGAAGGACTCGCAACAAGTCCATCAAGTTCTGCAAGGTGTAGTGGTCGCACCATTCCGTTGATGAAGCCACTTGGGAACGTGAAGATGAGCTCCGTGCCAAGTATCCTACCCTCTTTGAGTCTTCTTCTTCTTCCTAGAATCTCGGGGCGAGATTCCTGTTTAGTGGGGGAGAGTTGTAGCATCCCAATTGTCTAACAATTGTAATGCTACTTGGTCTAGTAATATAATGGCTACTTCATATATATAATTGTTGCATCATAATTACATCATGCTCATGTCATCATGCCACCTTGCATTTGAGCATCATATAAAACCCTTTTTGTTTTGGTTCTTCTCTCATATGCATTGTAAATTGTATTTGCCTCTTGATATTGTATTTGGTTATTGATATATTGTGTAAATGCCCAAGTTGAGTTGGGGGCATATCTTTTATTCCACTCCACCACCCTTTCTTTCACCACCTTATAATTCCACCATCCCATTATCCATGAGCTTGTATTTTATTTTCTTTTGGTATTTAATCTAGCTCATGGGAGATAGGATGGATCTACTTCTACAAATTCTTTTGTTTGGCTTCTATTCCACTTTTGGGAATGCATAAGAATAATGCCATGTTAGTATTATTGTTTTCACAAGAATAAACATGGCATTAATTATTTTGCATGGGCCATGCAAGCACCACCACATTCTAGTCCTTTGGGATTTTATATGAATTTTTGAGTGGTGTATATCTCTTGGAGTTTTCCCTTCTCTCTCAAATCTTTCACCTTGTTTGGTTTATTTTCTTTTTGCCTAGTGCTCATCAAGTTTTTCTCACATGTGTATGCCATGCAACCATCTCCATCTTTTGTCCTCCTTTGTTTTTATTTGATCTTTTGAGTGAATCATCCATCTCCCTCTCTACCACTCCTTTGGCTTGATCTAGTTTGGTCTTGCTAAAAAATCACCACCACATCTCTCTCTCTCCTCTCTCCAAACACCTAACACCTCATCTAAACCATAAACCCCCCCTCTCTATTTCTATCTCTAAACCCTACCACCACCATGATCTACCCCAACCCTAAACCAAACCCTAACCCGAGCCCTCTCTAGCTAACCTAGCTACCATGCCCTCTCTCTCGGCCTCTCTCCCTTCCTCTATGCCATGCAAGCCCCACCTAGCCACCCTACTTCCCCTGGCCGGGCTACCCTCCTACCCCAACCCTAGCACCAACCCTAAACCGAGCCCCTCTAGTCCTAGCCGAAGCTACACCCGAGCCTCCTCTCTCCTCTCTCTTTCTCTTTTCCTGCTGAGCTAGCCCCACCCCGAGCTCTCCTCACCGTCCCCACCTGGTAGCCCCTGCCCCTGCCCCTGCCAGCCAGCCCGATCACGTGCTCGAGGAGGAAAGGTGACAACCGAGCCACCTTTTCCACCCCGAACCCCCCACGCCATCTACCCCTCCCTATCGTTCCTATCTACTCCCTCTCTCTCGCCTGTTGCGTCCCCAGATCCACCCCTGGCCTCGCGCCGCAGCCATCTCCCCTCCCCCTCTACTCTTCTCTCCACCGGCCGGCTACCGTCGGTCTCCACCGTCCCCCCTCTTGCAGCCGGTGGCGAGGAGCTGTGGGTGTCGAGGAAGGACAAGGACCACCCTCTGCTTCGCCCTGGAACCGCCAGCGAGGAGGAAAAGGACCCCAGGCTCGCCAGGACCGGCGCCGCCCCGATGAAACCCTAGCCGCCGTTCGTCTGCCTTGTCGACGATCCCCTGCTTCCCGGCTCGATCTGACACCATCGACCTCCCCGCGGTGAGCCAACCGTCCCCGCTGACACCCTCTCTGTCTTAGTCGCGTCCTAGTCTCGCCGGACCACAGGACGAACGCCCTCTGGGCGTGTCTGCGCCTGCACGACCCCGTGACGCCCCGCGTTAGCTAGCCGTGTTACTCCCTCCTGTCATCACCCACATCCTACCGCGCTGGTTGCCGCCACCGAGCGCGAGTCCTACGTCCCCAGTTCGAGCCCCGCGCGCCGCGCTCCGCGCGGACGGACACCGATCAGTCGTCAGCAACGCGGAGAAGATCCACAGTACGGGCGTCCTTTTTGCAGATAGCCCCCTCCGTTATTTCTCTGCTCAACCCGCGGTACCACCGAGCCCCACCGTCAGCCTCTCTGTCCGTTTTGCAGAACACCCCCCCAAGTTTCACCGCCTCAACCCGCACTCCTCCGGATCCACCACGTGTCGCGTCCCGGCTGGCCACGCGCGCCGTGGACCCTTAAACCCTGCCGGCCCCACCTGTCAGCCGCATGGGCTAGCGTAGCTCGCGGTGAGAAAGGCCTCTTCGTCGTTTGTTTTCGCCAGGTCAGCAGTGCCCCACCTGTCAGTGACCGTGGCTAGATTTGCCTGAGTAACAAAAGTTGTTTTCGCTGAGTCTGTTTTTTCAAATCTTTTCCAAAATTTGTTTAAATTCAAATTCAATCTGATTTTAAATAACTTTTAATTTGTATTTCCAAATTAAACATGTAATATATGTTTTTGAATCAGAAAAATGTGAGGATTTCAAATATGCCCTTCAAAACATATTTTGAACACTTTAAAATTTCGAGTTGATTAAAATTATAATAAAATGCCCTTTTGCCTTAATTAATTAATAACTTTAGTTTTATAACTCCAAATTTGACAAATAATATGTCTAAATCGATCAGCGCGACGAGCCCGTTCTATCTATGCATTCCATGTTCTGAATTGCAGCATGCATCATATAAATATAAAGTATACAGCAACTTATTTGAGGTTAAAATGTGGCTAAAACTCCATAAAATGCTTTATGCTTGTATTCCACACCTCACCCATGCCATGCTACTTTATTGCCATGCAAATTGTGCATCATTCATCATGGCATGATTGTTTGCTTGTCGCATTTTATTCATATGCTTGTGCACTTTATTTATGTTGGCCCTTGTTTGTTTGGTTCTTCTTCGAATAGACGCTGAGCAGGGGATATATCAAGAAACCCAGGAGCACTACCCAGATCCTTCTCTCGCTTCAACTGAGCTGCCAGGAAAGCACTACCACATGCTTGCATACATATAGTACCTATTGCCTCTATCTTATTCTTGCATCATGGAGTCGCGATTGCATTAAACTGAATCCCAAGTACTGCATAGCCATTACTTTTCAACCCCACCGAAGCTTGTTCCTCCATCCCATGAGCCATTACTACAGGAGTTGTTTGAGCCATGCGGGTCATAGAACAGCATGTGTAGGGTATGTGAGTGTCTGATGGATAACGAGGTACCTAAACAACTTAACCTGAGTAGTAATGGGATAACTAATGAAAGTGGCACCGGTGAGCAATATCTGCTATTTGGTTTTTCATGCTCACTTGTGTCCCGTAGGACCCTGAGTACTTGATTCCTGTTCCTTGAATATTCGCGCTATCCACATCCGGGAGGCTTATGAACCCCCCTGAGCCAGAGCTTGATTCATACTTATTTCTCGGGGCCACAAAGTAGTTTGGGGCTTTATTACTATCCTGTACTTATGCCATGCTTTACTGCTTTATTTACGATTGTGCGAGGAGCACCTGTACTGTTTAGGATGGTGACACGTTTTCGCTGTATCGATAAGCCCAGTCACACTTTCGGGTTTCCCAGTCGTTTACAGCCGTCCACACAAACCTTGAGTCCGTCTCGGAGCCGGCCAACTTCGTTGCGGGTAGCTTAATGGGGTGGCCCCCTGAAACATTTATGAATCCTGTGATCGCTTTTTCGTGAATGCCTCGTTGGGTTTTGATTTGGTTTTTCCGAGGTTGATCGAGTGTGTGTTGCTATTTGTGCACCCCTGCAGGGTAAAACTTTCTGAAAGCCGTGTCCGCGGTTATGGACGACTTGGAGCACAGTTTCTCGATCATAGACAAGTATAACTAAAGTACCGCTTTTAATTTGACTAAGCACCTGACTAGTAAATAGTGCAACACTCATGGAATGGATAATAAAACTGCCAATGGATGGGGGCTGTTCGTCCGCTTCCTCGTTGGTAAGCGAGGAGGAGGATGGATCTGTTAATATTACCGTTATAACTGTTGTTATTAATTCATGGACATCCGTCTATCTTTGGTTAGGCGGATGGATAGCGAGTATCTATAGAATTGTTAGGTATTATCTTTTGCTGCAATTGCGTCACCCCAGGTTGTGTTCCCTTTAGAGGCATAAAGACTTGCTGACTACCCATAGGGTCTCACACGATAAATTGTTTGATTCAGATGAACAGGTAAACTCGCAAGATGGATACTGGGTGGAGGAGACGGACGATGTTGGCAACGATCACTCGGTGTAGAGATTCCGGGAACGGGGATCCGTGAGATCTGTGGGCGGGAAGTGTTTATTTATGGGGCATCTTATGCCGATTTGCTTCTTATCCGTACTCGGATCTTGTTTTCCGCTTTCGCCTGATACTCTGATGTTTGATGTATGAGGAGATATCCTAAACTATTATATCTATCTAGGATATTTGGATCTTGCCGTATGGCGTTGCAATATTTCTATTTCTTTTAGATGGAATGGCTCTGAGGACTGTTGTATGGTGGCTTGCATACATACTCATTTGTGTATGTAGTTGATCCCTTCGTCTGCCGATTACGCCGCTCGTTCTTGTCCCGATGTTTGGCAATGGTTAGGACGGCCGAAAGGTCTACCTGTGAGTGGCATTTGGGCCCCACCGTACTATTTTAACCATTTCCGCTCATCCAGGCTTGTAACTAAGAGCGTAATTCACCGAGGTAGTTACAAGTACTAACTGATTTTGCATCATGCATATACTAACATTGAAGAACTTTCTCAACGTAACTTTGCTGACTAAGAAATAGCAACCTAGATGTTCTGTCCCGTTTAATTTCCATACCTAGGATTTTCTTAGCAGCACCAAGATCTTTCATCTCAAATTCACTACTTAGGTGTGCCTTCAAAGTAGTGATTTCTTTCATGTTCTTGGCAGCAATTAACATATCATCTACATATAACAGCAAGTAAATAGGTGATACATTAACAAACTTTATATAAACACAGCTATCAAACTGAGATCTCTTAAAACCTTGTGAGATCATAAATGAATCAAACCTTTTGTACCACTATCTTGGAGATTGCTTCAAACCATAAAACGACCTCTTTAATTTGCACACAAAATCCTCTTTTACAGGAACTGATACGACCATTTTACATCACTATTCTATGTCTTATTTCACTATTATTCATTGATATATTTCGTATTGAGAGGTGATACTTATGTTATTTCATCTATTTTTGCATGGTTGATGACTTTTGGAGCATGGACCGGTGCAGCCAGGATTCTGATGGAAAAGGTGATGTTTGGAGGCAAAATTCGCGAAGATCAGAAAATCCGGAAAAATATATGGAAAATCCTATTTTTCCAGAAGACTAAGGATGCCATAAGATGGAGTGGACGTGGGCCACAGGGGGCCCACACCACCCCATGGCGCGGGCAGGCCTAGGCCACGCCTGGAGGTGGTGTGGCCACCCTGGCCCACCCCAGCCTCTCCCCTCTGGCGTATATCATCCTCCCGAAACCCTAAGACTCGGGGAGTGACCATAGAAAGATTCCGCCGCCTCTGCGAGGTGGAAAACACCAAGAGAGAAAGATCTCTCCGGCAGACATATTTCTGCCAGGGGAATTCCTTCCCGGAGAGGGGAGATCGTCGCCATCAACACCACCATCAAGCTGGACTTCATCGGGATCATCATCATCATCACCATCAGCACCATCAGCACCCTCATCACCATCTCCATATTGCTATAACAATTGCGTTGAATCTTGCATTAGTTCATAGGGGAAACTTTCTAGTGTTGATTACTCTTTGTAGTAAATGCTATTGAGTGAACCATTGAATTATTGTTTATGTTTAGATTGTTATACATCATTATTCCATCTCTGATCATGATCCATATGATGTCTTGTGAGTAGTTCGTTTTGTTCTTGAGGACATGGGAGAAGTCTTGTTGTTAGTAGTGGAGTTGTGTTGAGAAAGATTCAATAGATTGTTATTTAAGTTGTGGTGTACTTCTTCTAGTGGTGTCATGTGAACGTCGACTACATGACACTTCACCTATATGGGCCTAGGGGAATGCATTGTGTATTTGGCTACTAATTGTAGGGGTTGCCGGAGTGACAGAAACCTGAACCCCCGTTAGGAAACCATTGCACAAGGGACCTAAGGGTCTTAGAGTTTAAAGTTGTGGTCAGGTTTCTACCTTAATTACTTTCTTGTACTTACGGATGTTTGCAAGGGGTATAATCACAAGTATGTATTAGTCTTGGATGGGGCGGTACATTAGCACAGGTTCACCCACACAACACTTAGCAAGCTAAAGAAGATTAATCAGCTATATGAAGCGAAAACACTTGACAGTCTTCCCATGTGTCCTCGAGAACGTTTTGTCATCTATAGAAATACAACCGGCTTGTCCTTTGCTGCATAAAGGATTGGGCCACTTGCTGCATTTATTCCTACTGTCTTTTATTTACTCGTACTTTGTTTACTTGCTTTATCGAAAACCCCTAAAAATCCGTTTGCTAAGTATTTGCAGAGAATTCCTGATCCATACCACTAGCCAGCACCTTCTGCTCCTTGTTGGGTTCGACACTCTTACTTATCAAAAATACTGCGATACACCCCCTATACTTGTGGGTCATCAAGACTATTTTCTGGCGCTGTTGCCGGGGAGTGAAGCGCTATTGGAGAGTGGAACTGGTAAAGGAATCTTCTACTATGAGTATTGTTTACTTCTGTTAGTTGCTTTATTTTTGTTATGGATAATTCGCTGAGTTTCTTATTTGGTAATGCTACTACCACTGCTAAGGTAGTAGATAAGCCACCACGTGCCGAGAAAGATGTTTTCAAAATACCTACAAGAATTATTGATCGTGTTATGGATAACTACTATGTTGGGGATGGAACTATCCATCCCGGTGATCATTTACTCTTTATACACGAATTATGCGGGTTGTTCAAGTGTGCAGGTATTACTACAGATCAAGTTAAGAAGAAGTTATTCTCATTATCACTGAAAGGAAGAGCCGAGGAATGGTATAAGCTGCTAAAGAATGGTCAAGCTCTGGAATGGGAGGAAATAGTGCCTCTCTTTTATTCAAAGTTTTATCCTCCTAGTGAGATTCATAAAGATCGGAATCAAATATACAACTTTTAGCCTCTTGACGGAGATAGTACAGCTCAAGCTTGGGGGAGATTGAAGTTACTAATGCTCAAATGTCCCATTCATGAGCTCCCCGGCAATATTATTATCAATAACTTTTATGCAAGGCTCCCTCTATATGATAAAGATTTATTGGATGCTTCTTGTGCTAGTTCATTCACTCACATGGAAGAAGAAGCTAAATGGGATCTTCCGGACCATATTCAAGACAATGCTGAAGCTTGGGAGAATGACAAAGGTAGAAAGTCAGGTATAAATTATGATTATGAATGCATTGAATCTTTTATGGGAACTGATGACTTTCAAAATATTAGTAATATTTATGGTCTTGACTTGCAAGTTATTACGAATTGCTTTAGAGCTTTTGCTTCCTATATCGAAATTCCAAAAAGGGGATGGAACAAATACCATGCACCTTACAAAGATATTGTTGACTATGCTTCTATTGGAAGTGCTGAGTATTGCATTATTGACCCCATCTTACCTGAACCTTATATTGAGAAGATTCCCTTCCCCGAAAAGGTAAAGGACCACCCTATGATAACTAATGTAATCACCAAAAGTGAAAAAAGAACTGTAAAGCCTGATGAACAAATAAACATTGAACCTGTGGTAGCAATTGTGAAAGACCTTGTCACTAAAAGCATAGAAGATGGGCACATAGTCTTTTGTGAGGATGCTTCTAATATTGTTTCACATCCCAATAGAACTAAAAAGGCTAGTGTTCCTGTGCTTTCTGTTAGAATTGGTGATCATTGCTATTATGGTTTATGTGATATTGGTGCAAGTTCCAGTGTTATTCCTTATGTGCTTTATAGAGAAATTATGCATGAAATCAGTCCTTGTGAGTTGGAAGAGATTGATGTGGTTATTCACCTTGCTAATAGAGAGACCATCTCTCCAATTGGTATTGTACGAGATGTGGAAGTTCTTTGTGGTAAGATTAAGTACCCTGCTGATTTTCTAGTACTTGGTTCAGCTGCTAGTAAAACCTACCCTATCATTTTTGGTAGGCCTTTTTGAGTACTTGTGGAGCTATTATTGATTGCAAGAGGGAGAAAATCTTGACTAAGTTTGATGGGGAATCTTATGAGTTTAATTTTTCGAAATTTGCTAAAGAACCTTGCGAAGAGGAAACCCATAATGAGGATTTTAGGGTTGAACAACTTGCTTCTATTTCTCTTGCTCCTAACAATGCTTTACAGCAATTTATGGAAGATCATGAAAGTGAAATCTTCATGGAATAAAGGAATGAGATTGACAGGATTCTCCGTGACCAACCTATGATGCTTAAGCACGACTTGCCTATAGAAGACTTGGGTACCACGATGCCACCTAAAAGGATCCGGTTTTCGATCTAAAACCTCTCCCTGATGATCTTAAATATGTTTATATTGATGATAAAAAGATATATCCTGTTATTATTAGCGCTAAACTTTCAGGGAAGGAAGAAGAAAGGTTATTGGAGGTTTTGAGGAAACACCGAGGAGCTATGGGCTATACTCTGGATGATTCGAAAGTGATTTCACCTACCATATGTCAGCATTCTATCAACATAGAACCAGATGCGAAGCCAGTAGTGGAGCACCAACGACGTTTAAATCCTAGGATGAAGGAAGTGGTAAGGAACGAGGTATTGAAACTCCTTGATGCTGGTATTATTTACCCTATTGCTGATAGTGAATGGGTTAGTCCTGTTTATTGTGTTCCTAAAAAGGGAGGTATTACCGTTGTCCCTAATGATAATGATGAGCTTATTCCTCAAAGAACAGTGGTAGGCTATAGGGTGTGCATTGATTTTAGGAAAGTCAATAAAGTTACTAAGAAAGATCACTACCCGCTTCCTTTTATTGATCAAATGTTGGATAGGTTGTCTAAAAAGACACATTTTTGTTTTCTTGATGGTTATTCTGGTTTCTCTCAAATTTCTGTTAAACAACAAGATCAAGAAAAAACTACTTTTACTTGCCCTTATGGAACTTATGCTTATAGACGTATGCCTTTTGGTTTATGTAATGCTCCTGCTACTTTCCAAAGGTGCATGTCTGCTATCTTTCATGGTTTTTGTGAGGAAATTGTAGATGTGTTCATGGATGACTTTTCTGTCTACGGAACTTCTTTTGATAATTGTCTGCACAACCTTGATAAAGTTTTGCAGAGATGTGAAGAAACTAATATTGTTCTTAATTGGGAGAAATGCCACTTCATGGTTAATGAAGGGATTGTTCTTGGGCATAAAGTTTCTGAAAGAGGCATAGAGGTTGATAGAGCTAAGGTTGAGGAAATTGAGAAGATGCCATGTCCAAGAGACATCAAAGGTATTCGTAGTATCCTTGGTCATGCTGGTTTCTATAGGAGGTTTATTAAAGACTTCTCTAGGATATCAAAACCTCTCACTAATCTTCTTCAAAAAGATGTACCTTTTGTTTTTGATGATGATTGTAGGGAAGCTTTTGAAACTCTTAAGAAGGCTTTAACTACAACCCCTATTGTTCAACCACCTGATTGGAGTTTACCCTTTGAAATAATGTGTGATGCTAGTGATTTTTCTATAGGGGTTGTCCTTGGGCAACGTATAGATAAAAATTTAAACATTATCCATTATGCTAGTAAGACTCTAGACGCTGCTCAAAGGAATTATGCCACTACTGAAAAGGAATTTCTAGTTGTTGTTTTTGCCTGTGATAAGTTTAGGCCCTATATTGTGGACTCAAAAGTAACCATTCATACTGATCATGCTGCTATTAAATATCTTATGATGAAGAAGGATGCTAAGCCTAGGCTTATTAGATGGGTACTGCTTTTACAAGAGTTTAATCTACACATAGTAGATAGGAGGGGTGCTGAAAACCCTATAGCTGATAATTTATCTCGTTTGGAAAACATCTCTTTTGACCCTATGCCTGTTAATGATAGTTTCCCAAATGAACAGTTAGCCGCAGTAGGGGTGAGCTCGTGAGGAAGCCCTTGGTATGATGATTATGCTAACTTTATTGTCTCCAAGTATTTGCCTCCAACTTTTACAGCTCAGCAAAGAAGAAAGTTCTTCTATGATTTGAGGCATTATTTTTGGGATGACCCACACTTATACAAAGGAGTTGATGGTATTATGCGAAGATGTGTTCCAGAATATGAACAAAAAGAGATATTGCATAAATGCCATGGTAGTGCCTATGGAGGAGATCATGCAGGAGATAGAACTGCACAAAAGGTACTACAATCAGGTTTCTACTGGCATACCCTTTTTAAATATGCAAGAAAATTTGTTTTATCTTGTGATGAATGTCAGCGTGTTGGTAATATTTCTAGACGCAATGAAATGCCTATGAACTACTCTCTAGTTATTGAACCTTTTGATTGTTGGGGATTTGAATTTATGGGTCCTTTCCCTCCTTCGAAAGGCTACACTCATATTCTTGTTGCCGTAGATTATGTTACTAAGTGGGTAGAAGCCATTCCTACAAAATGTGCTGACGGGGAAACCTCTCTAAAAATGCTTAAAGATGTTATCTTTCCTAGGTTTGGAGTGCCTAGGTATCTCATGACTGATGGGGGTTCTCATTTCATTAATGGCGGTTTTAGGAAGACCCTCGCTAAATGTGATGTTAATCATAGAATTGCTTAAGCTTATTACCCCCAAACTAGCGGGCAAGTAGAGTTATCAAATAGAGAAATTAAATCTATCTTGCAAAAGACTGTTAATAGGTCTAGAAAAAACTGGGCTAAGAAGTTGAATGATGCTTTATGGGCTTATAGAACTGCTTATAAAAATCCTATGGGAATGTCTCCTTATAAAATGGTTTATGGGAAAGCTTGCCACCTACCCTTAGAGTTAGAACACAAAGCTTACTAGGCAGTGAAAGAACTAAATAGAGATTGTAAGCTCGCTGGTGAGAAAAGATTATTTGACTTAAGTTCTTTAGATGAATGGAGGAGTGAAGCCTATGAGAATGCTAGGCTCTTTAAGGAAAAAGTTAAAAGATGGCATGACAAGCGAATACTTAAGAGAGAATTTCATGTTGGTGAGAAAGTTCTATTGTATAGGTCTCGTCTCAGATTTTTTGTAGGTAAGCTACTATCAAAATGGGAAGGACCTTTCATCATTGAAGAAGTATACCGTTCAGGAGCAATAAAAATTTCTTCTCTAAAAGATAAGACTACACAAGTAGTGAATGGACAACGACTCAAACACTATATTGCTGGAGATTCTTACAATGAAGATGTTGATGCCTTTCAAGTTATAACTCTAGAGAAATTCATTGAGGACCAAATTCAGAGACCTGCAGAGTCCGTTTCCAACTAGGTAACAGTTCTGGTAAGAAAAGTTCCACGAAAATACAATCCAACTATATTTTTGCAGTTTTCGGTTAATAAGGAAAGTTTCGACACGAAAAAGGGACGGAACCAGAGCCGAGGTGGCCCACACCACCCCATGGCGTGGGCCCACCCCTGGTCGGGCCACCAAGTGGTGAGGCCACCCAGGACTCCGCCTCCGACTCGTTTTCTCCCAGTACCTTCCTTTTGCTGTGAAACTTCGTAATATATAACCCCCCGGATCTTCCGAGGTTCGTATATCGTGTTTTCGTCGTGCTTTTGTTTCGATTTGTTTCTGCCAGGTAAAAATCCCAGATTTGGAGCCACAATGTCTTCCTTTGGATCATCCAAGGGAGATTCCTTAGAAGATATCATCAACCCATACATGAGAGAATTGAGGATTCATCCCAAGGAGTTGTTGCTCGAAGGTGGGGAGGTCCGGATTAAAGAGGTTCAAGGCCCTAAAGGTGAAGGAAGTCTGGAAGACAGGATGGAAGCATTGGAACAAGAAGTCTTTAGGTACAAGAAGATGGCGGAGCGCGAAGTGGATAGCATTCATAAGATTTGTTCCGAACTCATCACCGAGCACCATAAGGAGACTGCTGAACTCAAAGACGAAGTCCCCTCACTCCGCCAAACAACCAACAAACTGCAAGCATAGTTCTATGACGTTCAAAATCAAAACTGTGAGTATGAGGCTAGATTTAAATGCATAAGTGCTGCTGCAAGTTTCAGGATGTTGGAAACCACGATGTCCTTTGTTGATGGGAAGCCTTTACCCTGGAAGATGGACGAAGATGAGAGGACACCACCACCACCTAAGGAGTAATTCGTCATCAGGTTTGGCATCCCCTTGGTTTGTTCCAAGCTTGGGGGAGTGCCGCGGTATCATATCACTATCTTCTATCTTTTTACCTTATTAGTAGAGTCATATCATGAATAGAGGAGTTATTATGTAGTATGGTTTGCATTATGGAAGTGTCCCCTCTCTTGTTAGATATGCATCCCTTGGTGTGAATTGCCGTTATGGAATATTAATGAGAAGTTCTATCATTCACTCTTTTGCATAGCTTATTTTAGTTTTCAATTCGTGGTTATATGATTGATCTTGTTGTTAGTATTGGTAGCACTCTGGGATCATTGAGTTAATTTAGTTGGTTTTGGCAAACCTGGCTCAGTCAGTAGCAACACCTTTTTGAGAGTTGAAAAGAAAAAGATAGAAGTACTCTAAAGAAAAATAATTTCATCATCTTTCTTTCTTGATTTGCCCATAAGTCTAGTATTCTCTAGTTAAGATCTTTTGTGCTTCCAAGTAATATTGCATGTTTGTCTTTATCACTTGTATGTTTGTTTGTTTCCATCAACTCTTGTACTTGCTACCCAGCCTTGCTAGCCAAAAACCTGTACTGAGAGGGTATTCTTCTCGTGCATCCACCTCCTTTAAACCAAAACCTTTGCCATTTGTGTCCAACATACCTACCTATTAGCATTATTGCTATTCCAAGTAAATTCTTGTTTTATCTACCTCCCAAATAAAACTTGTTATGTGAAAATTAGTGATTAAATCTCTCACGAACTAGATGGCACACTTTACTTTCTTGCACTTAATAAACTTGAACCATTGTGCTCACCTTTGTTGCATATATGCTTGCGCTTTGTAAGTTGTGAATTAGCAGAACCATGCTGTCATGGGGAACGCTTTCAACATTGCACTGGTACTTTGTACCAAGTTGATATCATGTTCTTTTGTCTATGGATGTCGTCGGTGTGAAATGAAAGGGGAGCTTGTAAGTCCATGGAGTTATGCATGTGTGTTAGAGAAACGCCTGGGCCGCTGGTCTAATCCATGCTGACATGGTGGAAACCTGCAGCGTAACCATAACGAGTATCTATGAAGCATTCTTCTTATAAAAAAAGAGATAGAGATTGAGAAAAAAGAGAAAAAGGAAAAAAAAGAGATATTATGAAAAGAGGAAAGAGAGAGAAAACACCATATTCCCATGGTAAATAAAAAGATTGCTGCGATACTTGTTGTCTGCTTGCCTTGTCATTTTGATATGGGGATTCTTCCGTATCATCGGGCAAGGGGTACCCCGTTGGCGGTTCTCAATGATACACATATGCTTACGATGACAAGAACTTACCGGTGACTAAACTTGAGTAGCATGAGGAGCGACCCTCGTATTCAAGGGACATGAGATTCTCAATTTACAACTTGTCAATGCATATCCTCATTTTTGATCACTTTAATCTTAATCACCTAAAGATGCCTATGATAGGGGCAATGAGAGCTAAAAACTAGTAAGTATCATAATTTTTGGGAGCTCTTTATGAGACTTGCAATCCCTGCTTCCCTCTTTGAAGGGCCTTTCTTTTACTTTGTAGTTCAGTCAGTAAACCTACTTCCTCTCTACCTCAGCAAGTATTTTGAGTTGTTGTGTTTCATTCATTCATATGATGATTTATGCAATCATGTCTTATGTTCCTTGTTTTGCACATTTCTCTTATCTTGAAGTTTACTACTTTGAAAGCTATCATTGAAAAGCCAGCTATTTGTGAACTCCAGCAAATTATCAACTATTCTTCGACCAAGAGCTAAGTTTGCCATTACCAATTACGATTCACTTTTTGTATCTTTATTGTGTTTCATTTACTCATTGCAAGATGAGTTATATAATAGTGAGTTCTCTTCTATTATGATCTATGTATTTGATGAATGTGATGCTTCTTGTCCGTATTCTTTTATCGACTCTTCACTCCATAAACTTGAGGTCATGTTTATTGAGCTCAGTTTCGCTTGGGGACAAGTGAAGTCTAAGCTTGGGGGAGTTGATACGTCCATTTTGCATCACTATTCTATGTCTTAATTCACTATTATTCATTGATATATTTCGTATTGAGAGGTGATACTTATGTTATTTCATCTATTTTTGAATGGTTGATGACTTTTGGAGCATGGACCGCTGCAGTCAGGATTCTAATGGAAAAGGTGTTGTTTGGAGGCAAAATTCGCGAAGATCAGAAAATCCGGGAAAATATATGGAAAATCCTATTTTTC
Organism: Avena sativa; assembly: GCA_916181665.1. Taxonomy (NCBI): domain Eukaryota; kingdom Viridiplantae; phylum Streptophyta; class Magnoliopsida; order Poales; family Poaceae; genus Avena; species Avena sativa. The sequence goes on from OV702287.1 coordinate 193,327,816, forward strand.
CAGAAGACTAAGGATGCCAGAAGATGGAGTGGAGGTAGGCCACAGGAGGCCCACACCACCCCATGGCGCGGGCAGGCCTAGGCAGCGCCTGGAGGTGGTGTGGCCACCCTGGCCCGCTCCAGCCTCTCCCCTCTTGCGTATATCATCCTCCCGAAACCCTAAGACCCGAGGAGCGACCACAGAAAGATTCTGCCAGCTCTGCAGGGCGGAAAACACCAAGAGAGAAAGATCTCTCGGGCAGACAGATTTCTGCCGGGGGAATTCCTTCCCGGAGAGGGGAGATCGTCGCCATCAACACCACCATCAAGATGGACTTCATCGGGATCATCATCATAACCATCATCACCATCAGCACCCTCATCACCATCTCCATATTGCTGTAACAATTGCGTTGAATCTTGCATTAGTTCATAGGGGAAACTTTCTCGGTGTTGATTACTCTTTGTAGTTGATGCCATTGAGTGAACCAATGAATTATTGTTTATGTTCAGATTGTTATACATCATTATTCCATCTCTGATCATGATCCATATGATGTCTTGTGAGTAGTTCGTTTTGTTCTTGAGGACATGGGAGAAGTCTTGTTGTTAGTAGTGGAGTTGTGTTGAGAAAGATTCAATAGATTGTTATTTAAGTTGTGGTGTACTTCTTCTAGTGGTGTCATGTGAACGTCGACTACATGACACTTCACCTATATGGGCCTAGGGGAATGCATTGTGTATTTGACTACTAATCGTAGGGGTTGCCGGAGTGACAGAAACCTGAACCCCCGTTAGGAAACCATTGCACAAGGGACCTAAGGGTCTTGAGTTTAAAGTTATGGTTAGGTTTCTACCTTAATTACTTTCTTGTACTTACGGATGTTTGCAAGGGGTATAATCACAAGTATGTATTAGTCTTGGATGGGGCGGTACATTAGCACAGGTTCACCCACACAACACTTAGCAAGCTAAAGAAGATTAATCAGCTATATGAAGCGAAAACACTTGACAGTCTTCCCATGTGTCCTCGAGAACGTTTTGTCATCTATAGAAATACAACCGGCTTGTCCTTTGCTGCATAAAGGATTGGGCCACTTGCTGCATTTATTCCTACTGTCTTTTATTTACTCATACTTTGTTTACTTGCTTTATCGAAAACCCCTAAAAATCCGTTTGCTAAGTATTTGCAGAGAATTCCTGATCCATACCACTAGCCAGCACCTTCTGCTCCTCGTTGGGTTCGATACTCTTACTTATCGAAAATACTATGATACACCCCCTATACTTGTGGGTCATCAGAACTATGAACCCTTCAGGTTGGTCCATATAAATCTCCTCCTCCAGTTCACCATACAGAAAAGCAGTCTTTACATCTAGTTGCTCAAGCTCAAGATCATGCATAGCAACAATACCAAAGAAAGCACGAATAGAACTATGATTCACAACCGGAGAGAAAACATCATTATAATCAATACCTAGAATCTGGCTGAAACCTTTTGCTACTAACCTTGCCTTAAACCTTGGAGGCTCATTAGGAGACAATCCTTCCTTTCTCTTGTATATCCACTTACAGCGGACGACCTTTTTCTGTTTTGGCAAGCGCACAACTTCCCATGTGCCATTCTTATCAAGCGATTGCATCTCTTCTTGCATAGCAGAAACCCACTTCCCGCGGTCAACGGATGCAACAACCTTATTGTATGTAGCAGGTTCAGTATCATGCTCCACCTATTCAGCACAACTCAGAGCATAATGAGCAAGATTACACTCTTTAATCAAACGACAAGGTGGAACTATGTTACGCCTCAGTCTATCGGTAGTAATAGATTCCTGTGGCTGCTGCAAAACAGTAGGTGAGTGCAGCATTATCATCATTATTTTCCTCATGAGTATCATCAACGACAGCATTATTATCAACAGTTTTCTGCAGGTGCTCCACCTGCACACGAACTCCCTCCTCTCCAATAGCAACATGAGAGGGATCTGATGGCAAGCTGTCATGATACATAACGGATTGATTGAAAACAACGTTCCTACTCAACAAAATCCTTTTAGTTTCAGGATTCCATAGTTTATATGCCTTGACTCCTGAACCATAACCAAGGAATGTGCACTTAACATCTCTAGGCTCCAACTTTCCATTATCAACGTGAGCATAAGCAGTGCAACCAAAAACTCTCAACTATGAATAATCAACAGGCGAACCTGACCATACCTCAATAGGAGTTTTCTTCTCGAGTAAAATAGAAGGTGACCTATTAATGAGGTAACACGCTGTGTTGGCTGCTTCAGCCCAGAAACTTCTATGCATACCTGCATTGGACAACATACAGCAAGCCCTCGAGATGATGGTTCTGTTTATGCGCTCAGCCACACCATTCTGCTGAGGTTTGTAAGGGATGGTGTAGTGCCTGATCATACCATCATTACTACAAAACTCCTCAAACTCATTAGAACATAATTCCATACCATTGTCAGTATGTAATACCTTTACATTCTTTTTAGTTTGCTTTTCTATCATAACTTTCCACTTCTTAAAAGCGTCAAAAACATCAGATTTATGTTTGAGAAAATATGGCCACACTTTTCTTGAGTAGTCATCAATAATAGTAAGAATGTAATTACCACCACCAATAGATGTCTTACGGGAAGGCCCCATACATCAGCATGACATAATCTAAAGTGCCTTTGGTGGTATGAACGGAAGCATTGAATTTAAGTCTTTTGTGCTTACCAAAAATGATGAGGACATCCCTACGATTATACCTACCCCAATGACTACTGAAGATGCTACAACTGTTGCAAGAAAGGATCAGTCCAATGAGATTAGAATTGGACCTATTACAAGAGCTCGTGCTAAGCTACTGGAACAATAGGTGAATTTACTCCTAAACGAATCTGGTACTTTGATTGATGAGAACTTTATACTGCCTAAGTCTATGCATTTATGTATGATCAGGTTCGTTGGAGAAACAAGCATGGCGCGAGGAGGAGAAGGGCTACAAGAGAAGCCCAACATGATGATCGCCCAAGGATGCGCGAGGGAGGAGCGGGAGGAAGGCGCAAGAGAAGATCATCAAGACGAAGGCAAAAAGATCTGCCACGACCGGAGTGTCCGGCTAGATCCACCCGGACTGTCCGGCCTGGTCGAGAGGAAAACTGGCGTGGACATTCAGTATGCCAGTTCGGACACTACACGGACGCCACCCGGAAACTTCAAAGTTTCCGGCCAGACCAGACTGTCCGACACACTTCACCCGGAGTGTCCGGCATGACCGGACTGTCCGGCCCACTTCGACCGGAGTGTCCGCCCGCCGACCGAATCTGGTCCGAGTCGGTTTGTATCAGTTTGAGTCGTTTGTGTTTAGTTTCGGTTTCTGGTCGCTCCAGCCGCCCTTATAAGCTATGGGACGACCTCTAGTTAGGGTTTAGACCACGTTAAAATATTTTGGAGTTGTTTCTTTCATAGAACCTCTGGAATTACCCTGTGTTCGAATCTACCAACTATAATTGAGTGTGATCTATTGTTCCATTGGGAATTAGTAGATTGCATACTACCTTTCGTGGTCACGGCTGCGTGCGCAAGAGCGTGGTGTTGTGAATATCCTACAAGGTTTGAGAGCTGTTGCATTGGCATCAGGGATCGAGCGGGAGAGCTCATAGCTACAGGCTAGTTATCTATTATCCACCATCATCACCGCCATCCGCTTACTGAGAAGATCAGGCCACCCCATATCATCTTGGTATCAGATTTCCAGTGTTGCCTCGGTAAGCATCCACAAATCCATCCATAGATTAGAGAGTGTTTTCATCCTATATAGAAAAAGCCTTATAAAAAGATTTGCCATAGACTAGATTGCATCGCTTTTGAGTTTTAGTTGCTGATTGTATCTTCTCGTAGATCCGATCTGTAGGTTTTTCCTCGTAGGAGTGTAGTTTCCGTTTGTGTCTAGGTTTAAGGTTTCATCTTGTTTTCCGTTGTTCCCACCGTTACCGTTTCCGCAAGTATTTATCGTTTTTCCGAGTCCACATAGCGTATCGTTGTTTGCATACCATAGACACAGCCTATCTACATCATCTGTGCCTAGGAACGTACCCACGAGACTGGTTGCTTTGCTCCGACAGGCTGCTCATTAGGGTTTGCAGTGCAGAAATTTTCGACAGGCAAAACCGGACTATCCGGCCCAACCGGAGTCTCCAGCGCATATCAACCGGACTATCCGGCCCAGTTCTGTTATAAGTTGCTGTGCTCGTTTGCATTGAGTAATATAGTTGAAAAAAAAGAAAAGAGCTACAAGCCTAACAAAAGCAAAGAGATATAGAAGTGTGCAATATTGGAGGCCTTGTTGTGTATAGCACTAGTAGATTGAGCAATCTTGTGCCTGTTCTATTTGAGCTATTACTAGCGTCTCTCTTGTGCATTGCAATATTCCTTTTCATAAGTTGCTTTGCCACGTTTATCTTCACTGTGTGTGTTTCTTGGGTATTTTTACGATCAACACTAGGACTTATTTGCGGTGTAGATAGGGTACCAAACCTATAGCTCCACTTTTACATAACCTGTGTGTCCTGCGATCGTTATCTATACCTTTAATATTCACTTCATCACATCAAGTGCATCAGTCTTTGATTTCGTTTGGTAGAGCATCTCTATTCACTTTGGAACCGTAAGATCTCATTTCTTATTAGTTGTGAGTGAGTTGTGAGAGTTTCCACCATACAGATTCTGATTTTTGCACTAACCTACTAATCATGTCTACTAGTGATAATGATATTGTGTTGCAGAAAAAGAAGGATGAGGAGCTCGTCAATTGGCGTGAATATGAGGCTTTGAAATCCCACTTGACACGTGTGTTTACTAACACGACAGATGCCATTGACAAGAATCTCCAAGATATGAACATGAGATTGGATCCGCATGTTGGGACAGTTGATACTATACAAACGCAAGTGGCTACGCTCAATGTCAATGTCACTAATTTGCAGCAGTCCATTGAGGGTTTGACAGCCGCCTTGCATAGAAGGGAAGATCCTCAACATGATGATGCCTTTGATGATTTAGATGAGGGTAGCGCTGTTGATGCTGCTCCACATGTTGGCAGGGGATGTGCTATTCCCCCTGTCCATGCACCTGCTCATGGTCGTGGGTTTGCCCATCTTGGGCGTGGTCCACGTGTGCCCAACCAAGCTGCTGATGACGGTTTGGGCAAGCCAAAATTCTCGATTCCTAAGTTTGATGGTTCCATTGATCTTGAAGACTACCTCACCTGGGAATTGAAGATTGAGAAACTCTGGCGCTTATTTGACTATCCAGAAGATAAGAAGGTCAAGCTTGCAGCATCGGAATTTGATGGTTATGCTTTGCGTTGGTGGGATGCTCTTGTGCAACATAGGAGGGAGGACAATGAACTTCCTGTGATGGATTGGTGTGAGATGAAGCAAATCATGAAAGCTCGTTTCGTACCAACCAACTACTTGCGATCAGTTTTTGATAAATTGACGCAATTGAAGCAAGGCACCATGACAGTTGATGAGTACTACATGGAGATGGAGATGCTTATGCAGCGTGCTCGAGTTCATGAGTCCATTGAGATGACCATGCAGCGATTCTTAAACAATTTGAAGTTACCAATCAAGAGCATTGTTCATCATCACAAGTATGAGACCATGAATGAGTTGTTGCATCATGCTAGAGAGGCCGAATCCCAGTTGGCAGAAGAGGCGAAGTCACGCGCTCATTTTCCATCCTCCAGCAGATTTTCGGCCAGACCTACTCCTCCTACAGCCGCGCCACCAGCTGCTGCTCCATTTACACCATCGGCCAAACCAGCAAGTACACCTTCGTTTGGTTCTAATGCTCGGAAACCCGCTGTTCCTGCTGCTAGCTCGGGTTCCAATATGTCTACTGCACGTACTCGTGATGTAGTGTACCATACTTGTGGAGGTAGAGGTCACTACAAGAAGGATTGTCCAAACAGCAAGGTTATGTTTGTTAATGAACAAGGTGAAGTAGAAAGTGGAGATGAAGCTTCTGATGTTGATATTGATGACGGCGAGGAAGGTGATGATGCATATGCTGAGCATGCACCCACTATTGTCGTATCTTCAGATGTATTAGTGTGCAACCGGTTGAGGAATCCCAGCGTTGCAACTTGTTCCAAACAAAAGCTCTAGTTGGACCAAACAAAGCTTGCAAGGTAATTATTGATGGAGGTAGCTGCAGAAATCTTGCAAGTAAGGAACTATGTGCCAAACTGAATTTGACATATTTACCTCATCCCAAGCCATACTACATACAGTGGTTGAGCAACAATGGTGAGATGAAGGTAAATCATATGGTACGTGTGAATTTTCAAATAGGGCCATACAAAGATTCTATTGGTTTTGATGTGGTTCCTATGAATGTTTGTCACCTACTATTGGGTCGGCCTTGGCTCTATGATCGCCATGTGCAACAAAATGGCCGAGCCAATACATATCACTTGGAATTCAAAGGAAAGAAGATTACTATGCAGCCAATGACACCACAAGAAATTGTGAATGATTCTCGCCAGAAGATAGAGTTGAACTTGAAGGAAGATACTACCACTCGACGAGACTGTGTAACAGCTGTTCCTGATGTAATTGAGCCTAAATTGAGTGATATAACGAAAAGTGAGAGAGTGTCTGGTTTATTGATACTATCCACCAAGGAGGATATGAGAGAGTTTCGTGAGGATCCTATAGCCATGCCACTTGTGCTCATGTATAAGGGCGAGGTATTGGTTTCTAACGACATGACCCCTATTTCTCTTGGTGTCTCTTCTGTTTTGCAGGATTTTGGGGATGTGTTTCCAAAAGACGTACCCACAGGTTTGCCCCCATTGCGTGGTATAGAACATCAAGTGGACCTAATTCCTGGTGCCACACTTCCCAACCGTGCACCTTACAGGACTAATCCCGAAGAAACTAAGGAAATTCAGAAGCAAGTACAAGCGTTGCTGGATAAAGGATACATTCGTGTCTCTCTTAGCCCTTGTGCTGTTCCTGTTATTTTAGTTCCTAAGAAAGATGGTACATGGCGCATGTGTGTTGATTGTAGAGCGATTAATAACATCACTATTCGATATCGTCATCCTATTCCACGCTTAGAGGATATGCTCGATGAATTGAGTGGTGCTGCTGTTTTCTCTAAAATTGACTTGCGTAGTGGTTATCATCAAATTAGGATGAAAGAAGGGGATGAATGGAAAACTGCTTTCAAAACTAAATTCAGTTTGTATGAGTGGTTAGTTATGCCGTTTGGTCTTACTAATGCACCTAGTACTTTCATGCGTTTGATGAATCATGTTTTGAGAGAGTTTATTGGTCGTTTTGTGGTTGTTTACTTTGATGATATACTCATATACAGCCACACCGAATCTGAACATTACACTCATATTAGACAAGTTTTGCAAGTGTTACGTGATAATAAACTGTATGCTAATCTTGAGAAGTGTACATTTGCAAAAGATAAGGTCATATTCCTAGGATTTGTTGTTTCTAAGCATGGAGTAGAGGTAGATCAATCTAAAATTGAATCAATTCAGAATTGGCCTACTCCGATGAATGTTAGTCAAGTGCGTAGTTTCCACGGTCTCGCTGGTTTCTATAGGCGCTTTGTGAAAGATTTTAACACCATTGCTGCACCATTAAATGATTTGACAAAGAAAGGTGTTCCTTTTGTATGGGGCGCGGCTCAAGACATTGCATTTGATACATTAAAATGTTTGCTTACTTCTGCACCATTACTTGCTTTACCTGATTTTTCGAAGCAATTTGAAGTTGAATGTGATGCTAGTGGTATAGGTATAGGTGGCGTTTTGATGCAAGAGGGTCGGCCTATAGCTTATTTTTCTAAGAAATTGACTGGTGCTCGTTTGAATTATTCTATCTATGATAAAGAATTGTATGCACTTGTTAGAGTACTTGAGGTTTGGCAACATTATTTGTGGCCAAAAGAATTCATCATACATTCTGATCATGAAGCATTGAAATATTTGAAAGCTCAATCAAACTTGCATAGAAGATTAGCTAAATGGGTTGAGTTCATCAAGTCTTTTCCTTACATCATTAACTATAAGAAGGGAAAAGAAAACGTTGTTGCTGATGCTCTATCTAGGAAGAACATGCTATTAACCAATCTTGATGTTAAAATTCCTGGATTAGAAGCTATTTGTGCACTTTATGCAACTGACCATGATTTTGCTGAACCATATCGTTTGTGTGCTCTTAGAAACGCATGGGATAAGTATCATATACATGATGGATATTTGTTTCGAGCTAACAAACTATGTATTCCAGAATCGTCGTTGTGTTTGTTCTTAGTGCAGGAATCACATGCTGGTGGTTTGATGGGTCACTTTGGGCGTGAGAAGACATTGCTCATGCTTGTTGATCAATTTTATTGGCCCAAGATGAGGCGTGATGTTTACAGATTTGTGAGCCGATGTATTACATGCCACAAGTCGAAATCTAAGCTGAAGCCTCACGGTTTGTATACACCTCTCTCTGCACCGACTATTCCATGGGAAGACATTAGTATGGATTTTGTGCTAGGTCTACCTAAAACTCAAAGAGGTCATGATTCTATATTTGTGGTAGTGGATAGGTTCTCTAAGATGGCTCATTTTATTGCCTGCCACAAAAGCGACGACGCGTCGCATGTTGCTAACCTGTTTTTTAGGGACATCGTGAGATTACATGGAGTACCAAAGACGATTGTTTCTGACCGTGATGTAAAGTTCATGAGCTACTTCTGGAAGACCTTATGGGGCAAGCTAGGAACGAAGTTGCTGTTCAGTACTACATGTCATCCCCAAACAGATGGTCAAAAGGAGGTGGTGAATCGAACATTGTCACAGCTACTAAGGACCATGATTAAAAAGAATCTGCGGGAGTGGGAAGAGTGTTTGCCACATGTTGAGTTTGCTTACAACAGGGTTGTGCATTCAACTACTCAGCTTTGTCCTTTTGAGGTGGTGTATGGTTTCAAGCCATTGACGCCACTTGATATGTTGCCTCTGCCATTACATGAGAGAGTTGATATGGAGGCATCAAAACGTGCTGATTATGTGAAGAAAATACATGAGAATACTCGAGAGGCTATTGAGAAGAAAGGCAAGAACATTGCTGCTGCAAGGAATCAAGCAAGGAAAGAAGTGTTGTTCGAGCCTGGAGATATGGTTTGGGTGCATCTACGCAAGGATAGGTTCCCACTACTTCGAAAATCAAAGTTGAAGCCATTAGGTGCTGGTCCTTACAAGGTGTTAGCCAAGATTAATGATAACGCCTACTCGGTTGATATACCTATTGAGGAGTTTGGTGGAGTTAGCAATAGCTTCAACGTTGCTGATTTGTCACCATATGCTAGAGAAGACCTTGGAGCGTTGAGGTCGACGCCTTTTGAAGGGGGGGGGAGATGATGAGGACATCCCTACAATTATACCTACCCCAATGACTACTGAAGATGCTACAACTGTTGCAAGAAAGGATCAGTCCAATGAGATTAGAATTGGACCTATTACAAGAGCTCGTGCTAAGCTATTGGAACAACAGGTGAATTTACTCCTAAACGAATCTGGTACTTTGATTGATGAGAACTTTATACTGCCTAAGTCTATGCATTTATGTATGATCAGGTTCGTTGGAGAAACAAGCATGGCGCGAGGAGGAGAAGGGCTACAAGAGAAGCCCAACATGATGATCGCCCAAGGATGCGCGAGGGAGGAGCGGGAGGAAGGCGCAAGAGAAGATCATCAAGACGAAGGCAAAAAGATCTGCCACGACCGGAGTGTCCGGCCAGATCCACCCGGACTGTCCGGCCTGGTCGAGAGGCAAATTGGTGTGAACATTCAGTATGCAAGTTCGGACACTACATGGACGCCACCCGGAAACTTCAAAGATTCCGGCCAGACCGGACTGTCCGGCACACTTCACCCAGAGTGTCCGGCATGACCGGACTGTCCGGCCCACTTCGACCAGAGTGTCCGCCCGCCGACCGAATCTGGTCCGAGTCGGTTTGTATCAGTTTGAGTCGTTTGCATTTAGTTTCGGTTTCTGGTCGCTCCAGCCTCCCTTATAAGCTATGGGACGACCTCTAGTTAGGGTTTAGACCACGTTAAAATATTTTGGAGTTGTTTCTTTCATAGAACCTCTGGAATTACCCTGTGTTCGAATCTACCAACTATAATTGAGTGGGATCTGTTGTTCCATTGGGAATTAGTAGATTGCATACTACCGTTCGTGGTCACGGCTGCATGCGCAAGAGCGTGGTGTTGTGAATATCCTACAAGGTTCGAGAGTTGTTGCATTGGCATCAGGGATCGAGCGGGAGAGTTCATAGCTACAGGCTAGTTATCTATTATCCACCATCATCACCGCCATCCGCTTACTGAGAAGATCGGGCCATCCCATATCAAAAAATGCAGTGCTCACATAACTCAAACTTATCCAAGTTGCAACCATCAATCAGCTCTCTCTTAAACAACTCTGCATGCCATGTTCGCTCATATGCCCAAGACGCATATGCCACAGATTTGTCTTACCACAATCATCAGAATTATTAGAAGTAACAGCAGCAGCAGTACCAGGCAAAGTGCTACCTCTAAGAACATATAACTTAGCAGAATTCATATCACCTATCATGTGAATAAGAGAACCTTTTGATACCTTCAACAACCTACGCCCACCGGCGTACTTGTATCCATCAACCTCCATGGTACTCAGGGAGATCAAATTTCTGTCCATGCTTGGTATGTGCTTCACCTCATTCAACGTACGCGTCACGCCATCATGTGTCTTGATCTTAACAGATCCAACTCCGACAATATGGCATGAATTGTCATTCCCCACACGTACAAAATCTTCAGTCTGCACAGACTCATATGAACTGAACCAATCTTTGTTATAGCAAATATGAAACGAACATGCAGTATCAAGTATCCATTCATCATCATGAGAAGCACAAGCAGCAAAAACGGCTAAACATTCACCGTCAAAACTATCACCAGAAACAACAGCAGCCTTACCAGTACCTTGATCCTTATCTTTCGGTTGGTAAGTTTCGTTCCTTTTCTCCTCATTCTGCAGCTTCCAACAATCATCAATAACATGATTAGATTTCTTACAATACCTGCAGAACTTGTCCTTTTCCTTGGACTTTGAACGACTTCTGCCGTCCTTGCTCTTATCTCGGTTGTTGTTGTTGTTGTTGTTAAATCTCTGCTCGGTCCTGCCACGAACCTGCAGAGCTTCAGCCTTGGATGACGTGCCATCTGCCTGCACCATAGTTTTTATCTTTTCCCTCTGTTTGAGGGCATCTTGTACTTCATCAAGGGTTATTTTATCACGGATCAACAATATTGTATCACGAAAGTGTGTATAAGAACTAGGCAACGAGCATAAGAGTAATAGAGCTAGATCCTCATCATCATATTTTACTTCCATAGATTGCAAATCAGAAATAATCTCTCTGAAAAGAGATAAGTGATTCATTACCGATCCACCTTCCTGCAATCTATGCGAGAACAACTTCATCTTCACATGTATCTTACTGGTTAGATCCTTTGACATGCAGATCGATTCCAGGTTTCCTCAAAGAGCAGCTGCAGATTTCTCTATCAAAACTTCCTATAAAATATTATTGGACAGATGAAGTTGAATCATAGACAAAGCCTTACGGTCTTTCCGTTTGTCTTCGTCAAACCAGCTCTTAGCATCATCTTTCCCGAATCCTTCCAGCGCTTCATCCAGATCTGAAGTTTGGGCGAGAATCGCCCGCGTCTTCACTTGTCACAAGCAGAATCTTGTGGAGTAGTCCAGCTGTGGTAGATCGAACTTCAATGACGACATGTCGCAAACCCTAGATTAGAACCTGGGGCTGATACCACTTGTTAGCTTTGCAACAAGTAAATAACGAAGAACGAAAATAAAATCGCAGCAAGGGGGACATAGATTTAACGTGGAAAACTCTCTCCAACTAAGAGAGGGGAAAAACCACGGGCGCCAACCAACGAAACTTCACTATAACGGGGAGTGTTTACACAACACCGGGAATTTCACAGATGCAACTTATCCCAGCCGGCGGCTTACAAGAGGTATATATAACGGTGGAAACCTAGGTCTTCGATGATCCGTAACGCGGGGGGCTGTCACCCCTCGCACCCCCACAGGCGTCCCTGTTGGGTACGGAGTGGGCCGATGCAGAGTGGAGTCTGAAGTTGGCCTTTACTTTGTAGAATTTGGATCAACATATAACAAACTCCACCTTGAGACAAATTCCTTCTTGTAGCATCAACAGTAATCATCTCCCTGAACAAACAAAGAAAACACTTTCGGCGCCAACAGCCACTTGGGCTAAGTAGTTATACCAACTAAGCTTAAGCATAGCTCAAACTTAGCAACAGGAACAGGCTTTGTCATCATATCAGCAGGATTATCATGAGTGCTTATCTTGCATACCTTCAGCGTACCTTGTGCAACAACATCACTGACATAATGGTACTTGATATCAATGTGCTTTGTTCTCTCATGGAACATCTGGTCTTTAGTAAGGTAAATAGCACTTTGACTGTCACAGAACAGGTTAATGCAAGAATCATCCTGACAAAGCTCATCATACAAACCTTTTAACGAAACAGACTCTTTGCAAGCTTCAGCAATAGCCGTATATTCTGCTTCGGTTGTAGATAGAGCAACAACTGGTTGCAGCGTTCCCTTCCAACTCATGGCACATCCACCTACCGTGAACACATAACCTGTGAGGGACATCCTCTTATCCAAATCGGTAGCAAAATCTGAATACACATACCTGCGAGTCCCTCACCAATCTTGCCAAACTTCAAGCAAGCGTTGAATGTGCCACAGAGGTACCTAAAAATCCACTGAACAACTTTCCGCATCGGCCAAGCCTCCGGCGATGGGCCTCGCTCCGCTCCGTCAGAAGTTGGCCTTTACTTTATAGAATTTGGATTAACATATAACACCAGTTAGGCTAGAAAAAGCAAGAAAGGCACGGCGAGTGGGACGGCGGCCAAGAAGAAGAGCGACACTGCGCCACCGACTACGCCCACTCCCTACCACCTCCTCATCCTCGTCGCCCCCGTGGCCTTTTGTGCGCCCGTGCTCGGCGCACTCGACCCACCACCACTACCACCTGGAGGGAGACCACGCTTCAATCAACTTCATTGCAAGCAACCTCAGTTCTAAATTACAAACAGAACCAAAGCACGTGAAGCAATCATCATGACAACGAGAACCAAGTTAGAGTTGTAGTAGTAGTATACAGTAGTAGTAATAACCTTCTTAGAAGCATGAGTAAACTGCTAATTAACCGTACTAGCTATCGTCACAGGATCGACAATCAAACATGAGCATCAGTGTTGGGGCCAGCACATTGATATCTGTAGACTACCGTGGACTCCATCGGGCGCCAACGCCCACAGATGAGAGCGATGCTGACGCTGAGTGCAATAGTTTTTTTTTTAACAAAACAGGCAATTTTATCTCATTTTATTTTAAAAAGTAGAAGAGATTTGACCGGTTCATCTGCAAGAAATCGGCCGCGTACAAATGCTCAATGTCGTCATGGAATATGACCACATCGGGGACACCACCACAGCCAACCTGACTACCCACACACGAAACACATGCACACAAGAAAACCCACGTCGAGGTTGCCACTAAGCGTCATCGTCATCACACCTCTGAGAGCCAGGGACGCCGACTTCCAAAGCAGAGCCTCACAGACGGTGCCGCAGACCATGTCGGCCTATGCCATCAATTAGCCACACGCGCCAAGGAGAGATAGCTCCGACTCAGACGATGAGTTTCACAAGGGAATTATGCTGATCTTGCGCCGACTGAGACCCTGCAGAACCACTGGCGGCCGGTCATCGTCGCCGCCCTGACATGCTCCACCGCAGCTTCTACTCCACAACAACACAGCGAAGAAGAAGAACCCATCGGACACGCCGGGAAAACCGACTACCGAAGCTCAGCCGCGACCCAGAATCAGCTCGAGGCATGATCTTTGCCAAACTTCACCCTTGAACCTTGCACAGCTGCCCGGCAACAAGCCCCCTTCACCGAACCCCTGACCGTAGGCGACTCCGAGACGATGCCCCCAAGAAGGTAAGAGACGCATAAGCGCCCCCATCGCCCGATCGCAGATCTGAGGTTTCCCTCTAGAGCCGAGGCCGCAGGGGAGGGGCGAGCACACCTCACGACGATGCATCCAAGGAAGACCGTGACACCCTCAGGCGCCCCCATCGCCGGCTCCGGCCAGACCAGAGCAAAGATTCCTCCAGGAGGTGCTCAACCACCTACCACCTGAATCGGCCGCCAACACGTCACCGCCACGCGCGTCGAAGCCCACCATCCTCCATCCCATGCCGAGGCAAGCTCTGCGCCTCCAGGCCGAGCACGCCGGCGCGGCACAGAGCCGAACCCGGACAAACCTTGTCACAGCTCGAGTGCAGGACTAGGATCCTCGCCACTGGCCAGCCCTCTCCGCCGCCCTCACGGCCGAATCAGGACGCCACCACCCCCAACCGGGCAGAGAGAAGCACCCCAGCGGCCAGATCCGGGGTCGCCGCCCCGGGCTCCATGGGCCATCGCGCCGGCCAGCACGAGCCCCGACGGCCCAGTGCCTCCACGGCAGCCCACCCTCGCCAGCCGTAGCACGCAGCACGCCGCATCCACCAGCCACCGGCGCGCCCGTAGATCCGCCACTGCCCGCGCCATGCGCAACGAAGAGGAAGTCGCCCTGCCGCCACCTTCCCCGGGACGCACGCGACTTAGCCGGTGCTTTCCTCTGGTGGCGCTAGGGTTCCACCGTGTCGCCAGGGGAGGGTGACGCAGGGTGGGTCTGAGCAATTCTGATTGTTGGTGTTTAACAGTTTTCTTTTGGCTTTCATCAAATCAACTACAGTGTGGGGATGTTAATCTGCATCAGTCACTTCACAATTAAATCTCAGCTGGGCATGCATGCTTTTCATGGAATTCTCTTATTCAGGCCTTGTTTACTTCTCTCGTATTTATTAGTGTATTTGCGGGAAACAGAGGGGATTATTCCAATTCCCGCAAAATTCCCGTAGTCCGTTTACTACTCCGGGTTTGGCCGGGATAATCCCAGTATATCTCGCAAATCCTTCTTATTTCTGTCTAGATTGAAAACTCTTCTACACGGTAGAGTATTTTCGGGGAAAAGTATTTGCGGGGATTGAAGAGTATTGGGTGAACACCAAATTCCCGCATATCCCAAAACTCCAGTGGATAAAAGTACAAGAGAAATAAACAAGGCCTACTTCTCTCATATTGATAGTGTATTTGCGGGCATTGGAGGCGATTATTCCAATTCCGTAAAATTCCCGTAGTCCGTTTACTACTTCGGGTTTGACCGGGATAATCTCGTGATATCCCCACAAATTCTTCTTATTTTTGTGTAGATTAAAAACTCTCCTACATGGTAGAGTATTTTTGGGGAAAAGTATTTGCGGGATTGGAGAGTATTGGGTAAACACCAAATCCCGCATATCCCGATACTCTACTGGATAAAAATACGAGAGAAATAAACAAGACCTTAGCGGAACGCTTCTCGTACTTTAACAGTAGAGTAGTGGAGTACAATTAATAAGAGGGGGAAGAAAACTCACTGGAGCTGTTGTTCTGGGCTGCCAGTTGCTTGGCAAACTGCTCGAAGACCTGCGCGTCCTTGGGGGTGGGCGGTAGGTTCAGTAGCCCTGTACTACTATTAATTAATTTGTTGAATCCGCGACAGGAGGCTATTTATACCATTATAAACAGAGTTGCTACTGTATTTTTTTACTACTGTACTCATCTTTATCTAAGCGCTGTAATTCGAAAAAAAAAAAACATCATCGAGCTTCAGTTATCACATGCATGAACATTGAACAAGCTAGCTACTCCAGCGCCGTATCTGTCCGATTCTTCTTCCGGCAGCCTAAACCGCATAGGGGAGACGCTGAAAGCACGCTACTTTGGACGCTCCGGCCGGTGGCCGATCGAGATATTTTCATGCTATTCTCATTCTCGTGCAAACCCCCTTCCTTAGTTCTGTCAACTTCTGAGGCGTTGCTACCATACCACAGCCAGTACGGCGGTACCAGCATGTCGCGATCGAACACGTACCCAATTTAATTAAGGGCCTACAAAAACATGTTTCTACACGCATTTCTTAACTTGGTAGTGCTTCTTTACGTCTTGGCGACGACGTTTTGAAAATTGAAGCACATGGCCTACACTAACTTCAATCAATCAAATGCACACCCATCTTTGCTGTAATGATATCATCACAGGCTCACTTGGTGTTGTTTGGCCGTATGGCACGATCGTTCCAGATTACTACTTTATTTCATATGTCAAAAAGGTCAATCTAGATAAACCCAAATCAGTTATTTTTAGACGAAGGAAGTATATAAATTGACATGTAGTAAATCAATAATAAGACATGATACATGCATATCTGCCGTGTAGTCTTTGGGATGGAGGAAATATCATCGATCCATCGATTGACAGCGGACTCATACATTTCACATATAATTTATTTAAGGAAGCAGTGTGTGAACTAGAAGCGACACATTAGAGCAAGTATTATAAGAGTTTAAATATTGTATTTACGCTGAGTTGGAAGTGAGAGAAGAGGAGAGAGAAGGTAAGCGGTTTTTTAACTAAGAGCAAATACAATAAGGTCCAGTCAGCATTCTATAAGACTTAAAATAGTGTATTTATGCTTAGTTAGATGAGAGAGAAGAGGATATGGAGTGGGCTGTCATGCAATAGCCAGCTCTTGCACGTGCTCTAGACACTTCGTGACTATGGACCATTTGCACATAAAGTAATAGATCTTATACTAGTAGTTGGCTATAAGCTGACTATACACGATCTTATAGCCAGTAGCTGGCTATACTATTGGAATTGCTCTAAGAACCGGCTCTAGCACGTGCTCCTAGGAGCTTGGTGAGAGTAAAAGATGGGTCATGTATTGATAAAAATAGTATATTTCTATGACTAACTATTGTACGTGATGGCTTTAAAGCTGGCTATAGATGACCTAGCACTTGCTTATAGACCATGGTTGTTTATATTATTGAACTTGCTCTTATCGTGTTAGTCCGATCAATTAATAGACGGTCGAGATGAAACTACCGAGTGAGTGAGGTAGTGTCAGCGTATGGGCCTAGTCGTAGTGCTTGCTGTAAGAAGCTTTAGTATTAATTACGGAGGAGGTCGGACGTACTTGGGCAATCGGAGATGTTGGCGGGCGCGCCGCAGGCGGCGGGGAGGCCGAGCGCTCTTGTGACGTTGATTTTCAAGCCCAGGCCTGGGTCGTCGCGGTCCTTGACGAGGCACAGGCACTTGGTGCTGGCCTGAAGCGCCGTTTTCAGCCCCGAACAGCAGTCCGGCGTCGGCGCCGGAGCCTGGCCCTGCACGAACGTCAGGCACGTCGCAAGCGCCTGCAGCTTGGCCGAGCACTCCATGTCCGCTGCCAAGTCGCCTCCCACCCCTGCTGCTGCCGCCAAGGCCACGGCCACTGCCACCACGGCAGCCACAACAAAAGCCCTCGAACCCATGCGGAAGCTTAATTAGTTTCTTGTGTGTGAGTCGACGGGTGCTCGCTTGGTTTGCAGGGGAGATATATGGATAATGGTTAAATAGGGCCATTGCGTCGCGCACCTGTGCGTGACGTGCTGTAGTGTAGTGGTGTGCCGCTGTGGCCGGGGCGCGAACAGCGGGAGTTGGATGGCTGGTTGGGGGTGGGATGCTAGGGCCGGATGCGGGTGGACGTGGTTTTCGGCACAACTTCCATGGATGATGAGATTCTGCGTGAAGCTCGTTGGAAAAAACAACAAGGTGTGGCCTTGAAACTTGATTTGAAGAAGGCCTATGACAAAGTTGTTTGGGATTATCTGCTTATTTGCATCTCTCAGAAAGGTTTTAATGAAAAATGTGGTTGATCTGATAAATTCTATCTTCAGGAATGGTACTCTTTGTGTGAAAATCGAAGTAAATAATAGTACATGATAATTTCGATCGATTCTGCTATTCACGTTGCTTCGATTATTTTATATCATTGGATGGAATAGGGGGAGGACATGCGACGACATCATGGCAGAGCCCCGCTCTCCCGAGGAGGTGGGCCTCGCTGCCCCGGTTTCCTGCCATGGAGAGGTCGTACGCCCTTTCCTGCTAAGGGTCGCTAGACGATAGTCTGCGCGCCGTCCCCTGGCCCACGCATCAGCGGTTGTGTGCGACGGTGCTCTTCGTGAGAGGCGGTTGGAGGGAGACAGACGCTCGGCACCTGTCGGGTCGTGCGGCCCAACCATGGTCGACGTGGCTGAGGAATTCCTCGCCCTCCGCGGGTTCTCATGGCCGGGAACCGTGCTGGTAGCGGAGACTCTCGCCACCCACGGGTTTTCGCGGCGTGGGGCCAGTTGAAAAAGGACATGGCAGCGGAAAACTCTCACCCTAGGCGGGTTCTCGTGCCCGAGAGCTGAGATGGCAGTGAAAATACTCAATGGCCGCGGGTTGTCGCGGCGAGATCGTGCAGTGGGTCTCCTTCGCCCCCGGAGAACAATTCTCATGCATAGTATTCGTACGTGTGGTTCTGGTTCTACACCATGCATCTATTACGCGTACATGCATCTATTACGCGTATTGTACCGTGATCTCGGGAGAGAGCGTCTGTGATGTGTGCTTTTCCGTTGCCGCTCGCACCGCCCTTATTCCCAGCTTTCGCCGGATGCTCAGCCTATAAAACACTACCTCCTCTTCATTCAGTCACGCACGCATTCCAACGGTTTCTTTCTTTCCTCTTTGCGTCTAGCTTTTGCGTCCTATCGTCCTAGAATTAACATGACCGTCCCACCCAAGCGACGACTTAGCCGTATCCGATACGTTCAGTGTGGCGGTGTGGTTACCGAGGGAAGGCAGAAGCAGAAGGCCATATTTTGCGTCATAGAACTGGCGTAGCTTAACACGGAAACCGTATAGTATGGTGCCCGTCAAGAATTATGCATGTAGTTTGTGTGTGCAGCCCGTGCGGGTTCATGTTAGCTTTCCTTTTGCCTTTCCTTTTTTTAACTGAGTTTGTTGCTTTTTTTTTGGATTTTTCGCTTTTTTATACGTTTATCTTCTCTCTGATTATTGTTCGTGCATGTGTCTCACTCTCTCTTTTGCTTTTCTAGCTCTCAAGTACCCGATATCCTACTTACGCGGTGCATGCAGTTTTCGCTCTCATACTACGACCAGGACACTCGGAAGAGGGGCAGAGGACTAAAGCTCAGTGTTGTGAAGCCGTATCGGTTTCTTACCTTTGTAAATACATTGTAACTCGTCTATACAAAAGTTATTCTTGGGAATGAAATATGGAGACATGAAAATATGTTGACCAAGAGGGTCAGTAGCATTGAATTTGTCATATCCAGCTGTGTAACTTTTTTACCTTTTTCTATACAACAACACGGTGTATATGCAACGTCTTTTTACTCGTACATGTTAGTGTGATTTTGTACCTATTCCACATTTCTTCCGATTGTGCTTCCCTTTCTTATAAATTACTTACGGTGCCGGTTGTTTTGCGCCAGTCTCTAGAGTATTCTAGGCTTTATAGACTTTTTTCGCTAAGTTTACTTTTTTCCGACCTTGCTACATTCACTTGGGTGAACAACGAGAAGTTTCGGGATAGGCTACGCATTAACTGATGAGGAGATCCCATCTATTGATACAACCGCTGTATCTACAGCTACACAAATATAAGGACCTATTACTCGAACTCGTGCCAAAAAACTTAAATATTAGATACTTTCGTTTCTTGGAACTATTCCTCACACACATGAGAATATGATGTTGCCTAAATCAGATGTGTTTGTTAATCTTAGGAATGATGGATCTATGATGGACGAGAGGGACAAGCATTGGAGCATGATCATGCATGGAGATGGCAGCAAGCTTGTGAGGATTGAAGAGGACGCCGCAAGTGGATATTTCATAACTTTGAAGCCACCGTAATGATGATCGAAGAGTTGTTCAAAATATTCAAGAATTATACTTCATAGATTCGTCCATAGCTTAATATGGTGCTACATCACCTTTATTTTAGGCCAGGCCCATGTTATTTTCGCAAGAATTAAATCAACCACTTTTTAGAGTCCGTATTTGAGGAGAAAGGGCCTTCTCAGGTTAGGTTCAGCCACCATACCTATGGCTGGCTGACATCCCACCTTTTCCTCCTTAAATACCCCTATAGCTGTCACTTTTAGACTCGGATTTTGTTTAGACTAAAAGTTAGCCATCATTGCAACTTCGCCAAGGCTTGAGTGTCACATAGGCCTCTTGTACTTTGCACCTATACAGGATCCCACCTTTTAAAGCTTTCATCTTTACTCGCAATATCTTGATTGCAATATTAGTGCTTACTTGTTCTCGATTTCAGGTAGGAATTGAGACCCTTGTTGGTCAGGCCGATCGTGCTTCCGCAAGATCGGTAACCTCCAGAAGATTGGCCTAGCGATTGCATTTGGCGCTCGTGCTCGCATATGTAGTCGAATTGTCAAGCCCGAACTCCACCCAAATCAAATTATCACCATCTCTCGAAAGACCGGACACATTTCCCTATCAAGTGGTATCAGAATTCAGGTTGCTCAATGAGATTTACATTTTTTCCTAGTGTATATTTATTTTACCTATAACCCACGAAAAAGCCAAAAGTACAATTAGAGTTAGATCTACGCCTTGCATTGTCTTTTTAGTTTTGCATCGTTGAATTTGTGTCTGCATCATCCTGTCGAGTTGCTGGTCTTACTGTCTTGTCCCTTAGAGTTTCGAGTTCTGGTCACATTAGTCACCGCCGACACGCTCGCAGATCACCGTCATTGCCATACTTCTGCCAACACATCCACCACCATATTCTGCCGCCATATACCCCTTCCACCATAAACCATAGACTCCGTCACCATCTTCCTACCACGACACGGATCCAATCTATGTTCCTGCTACGACACGAGTCCGAGTAGAGTTGTTCTTTCCTTCCATATTGTCCGTGCTATACTCTAATTCTGCTGAGTTAAAGTTTCGGCCGTAAGTCAAGGATAGGAAAAAAAGTCTGGAAACACCTCCAAAAAAAGTCTGGCTATACTAGTTTTCGTCCTTAGGGATCACTTTTCTCCATCGACCATTATAACAAAAAATAATTGGGGCTTGCGCGCTTTTCGGAGCATGGTAGAATTTTTTTGACAAAATAATTTGGGGCTATCCTGTTTTTAGACCCTGTAGATCAGTTTTAGACACTCACCATCATAGTGATTTTGGACATCTCGGTTCGCTTTTTAGGGTGCCATATCATCATACCATTTCTTGTTGTGTCGTGTGATGTCTACAAGTGCATAGATTATTTGTAGCTAGTTTCAAAGTATAGATATCGATCTCATAGAGAGCCCAAAGGTAATTGTTTATGAGTGAAGTCTCTGTCACACTTAAAGTTGTCACAGGTCTTCGAGTAAATTGACTGCAAGTGTGGAAATAAGAATAAAATTTGGATTAAACTGGATGTATTTAAATAAAACTAAAATGTAAACTTCAGGAATAAAAAGCATAAAAGTAAAGAACGATTCGATTGTTTATGGTTTTCTGCAGATGGCGAAGAGAACACGGGGAGATACAGTTCATGGTGATAGTGACTGTGCCAGGTGGACGAATGATAAATGTAACAATTATAATCTTATAAATATATGTGTAGGCGAGCAACCCATAATTAGCCGGGACTCCTCTTGGTAGATTTCATCCCAACTTTAATAATCCTACTAGCCTGTTACCAAAACCATGATCAGTCACTAGACGATTAAGATCCTTCAGGTTTCTTACCAATTAAGATCCTTGGATCGGACTAATACAATAAGCACAATGGTTTTGCATTATCCTCGAGTCAAACTAGTTTCCCATTGATATCCCCGTATCACTCGGGGGTCGCTGGTCTGCTAGCGAACAAGATCCTATCTATGTAGAACAAAACATCATGTTGTCTGGGCCCTTAATTGGACAACAAGCACTAGGCATCCCATAGATAGTCAAACACACATAATATAGTAATTTAAATCAATCACAAACTAACAGAAAATATATGGAGGCACATCACATCTCACCAAGCCCTTACATCTCCCATGCCTAAGGAACTTACTCACACATGAGAGAAGAAAGCATCATCGATATAATTAAATAAAGGGAATTCTTCTCGATATTAACGTGGAGATCCACAATAAGAATACAAAAGTAATCAAACACAATTCAAGATAGGAAGAAACAATCTCAAACCCTAATCTTGCAAAGTGAAGATCTCTCTCTCTCTCTCTCTCTCTCTCTCTCTCTCTCGTACAAGTAATGGCTATGAGGGTATGATGGCTAGGAGGTCAAAGATCGTGGATCGAGATGAAGAATATCTTCTCCTCCTTCTCCAGATCTCTTCTTTCTCCTTTCTGGATGGGATGGCGGCTGCTGTGTTATAATTTCGCCTCTGGCCTCTTCATGAAAGTTGTCCCTTTTGACAAGACAGAGGCGGCGGCAGCTATACGGCAGGAACTATACGGCCGGAAAAATATTCCCGTCATATAGTTGCTCGTTAAAGCTTCTGTATGCCTCCCTCGATTGCTTCCAAAAAGAGACTTGCTTGTTTTCGCCTGAATATTGTGTTTCTGTTGTTAAAACCTTCTATTGATGTTCAGAACCTGAAACACACATTAAAAACCAAATTTTCTTCGCTACTGAAGTATTAGCGTTAGGTAAAGCTAGAAAACAATCAAATATAGGAGAAAATCATCAATAAAAACCATTAAAAATGTGTCGAATATCACATCTATCAACTCCCCAAGCTGTTTACCTCATATTGACTTTGCTTATAATCATTCGATGCATTCTACCACAAAGATGTGCCCATTTGAGATTGTGTATGGTTTTATTCCTCGGGCACCTATTGATTTATTGCCATTACCATCTTCGGTGCAAAATAATTTGGATGCTACGCAACATGTTGAAATGATATTAAAATTACATGACACTACTAAAGACAACATAGAACGCATGAATGCTAAGTATAAACTTGTTGGGGTTAGAGGAAGAAAGCATGTTGTGTTTGATGTTGGTGATATTGTTTGGTTACATTTGCTCAAAGATTGTTTTCCTGATTTGTGCAAGTCTAATTTAATGCCACATGTTGCTGGTCCTTTTAAGGTGTTAGAGAAAATAAATGATAATGCGTATAAACTTGAGCTGCCTATAGATTTTGGTACTTAGTCCTACATTTAACATTGCATATTTGAAGCCTTATTTTGGTGAGGAAGATGAGATTGCATTGATGACGACTTCAATTCAAGAAGGGGATCATGATGACGACATCCCATATATTGATACAACCGTTGTACCTACAGCTACACAAATACAAGGACCTATCACTCGAGCTCGTGCCAAACAACTTAACTATCAGGTACTTTCGTTTCTTAGAACTATTCCTCATACATAAGAATATGATGTTGCCTAAATCAGATGTGTTTATTACTCTCAAGAATGATGGACCTAGCATGGAAGAGAGGCACACGCATTGGACCATGATCATGCATGGAGATGGAAGCAAGCATGTGAGGATTGAAGAGGAGGCCGCAAGTGGTGATTTCAGAACTTTGAAGCCACCATAATGATAATTGAAGACTTGGACAAAATATTCAAGAATTATACTTCATAGATTCGTCCATAGCTTAATATGGTGCCGCATCACCTTTATTTTAGGCCAGGCCCATGTTATTTTTGTAGGAGTTAAATCAGCCACTTTTTAGAGTTCATATTTAAGGAGAAAAGGCCTTCTAGGGTTAGGTTCGGCCACTATACCTATGGCTGACCGAAAACCCCACCTTTTTGTCCTTAAATACCCCCATAGCCGTCACTTTTAGACTCAGATTTTGTTTAGACTAAAAGTTATCCATCATTGCAACTTCACTAAGGATTGAGTGTCGTAGAGGCCTCTTGTACTTCGCACTTATACATGATCCCACCTTTTCAATAAAGCTTTCATCTTCGCTCGCAATATCTTAATTGCAATTTTAGTTCTTACTTGTTCTTGTTTTCAGGTAGGAGACCCTCGCTGGTCAGGATGATCATGCTTCCGCAAGATCAGTAACCTCCAGGAGATTAGCCTAGCGATTGCATTGGCGCTCGTGCTCGCACGTGTAGTCAGATCATCAAACCTGAACTCCACCCAAATCGAATTATCACCATCTCATCGAAAGATCGGACACCGTTTCCCTATCATTAGTAGTATCTACTCTTCTGTATGATGTTTGCATGGCACATTGACCTATTGTTAGCACCATCTTCATGGCACGTTAAAGCATACTTTCTTACCACATTATTATCGCTCTATTGTGGTAGTTTGTTCTATCGGTCAGGATCACTTTGTTTCAACACATGCTCCGACGCGAAACTCGTCGTAATAAGTATCTCTATCAGCGTCATTCAACGTTGCCTCTTCACTGCTTTGAAACTCCATAGCATCTTTAGAGGGTTTTTGGGTTCCACTTGACACATCCGGTGATCTCGCCAAATATCAATGGCGAAAGCTAGGCCGTGTGTTCTACCGTACATGTCCTCATCTAAGATGGTGGTGTGTGGTGGTAGTGTAGGGTATCAGCAACCACTCCTTCCTTTCGTGCATTCGGTACCACTTTTGGAGGCACAAACTACACATGTGTTCGCTCTACTGTCTTGCTCAACGTCACCATGGTGTTCGAGCTCACGAGGCTAGGTTTGGCAAGGGACAATAGGAGGCATCAAGACTCTAGGAATGAAGAGTATGAACGTTGTTTCCACGCCATCGACATTTCAAGCTTCTACAAAGCGCTTGGATGTCATTAGTTTATGTGTTCTTGGCCCCGGGAGATGAATCAAGCATATCGCCTGTGCTTCATCGACCAGGAGTTGGAGGCTATAATCCCCAAAGATTTCATAGAGCATATGGTTTTGAAAGCAAGGAGAACATACTTAGCGTTCACCAGCAAGTGCGAGTTCATCATCGTCCTAGTGGTGGTGTGGCGCTTTGTCATGAACACGGTGGAGATAAGGAACGCCTGCACCACGAGGGTGCCAACCAAAGTGTAACATCCCAATATTTAAAATTGAGACTTAAAAAAATTGGAACTTGCATTGCATCATGTCATCTCATGCAAAACCTTGATTCAATTTTTTTTTGTCAAAAACCCCTACTCAAAATACATTTGTCAATATCCTATTTGAAGGTCTCAAAGTCATCTATTAGCACTACAAGAAAAGTTGGCTTTTAGAACGGATGATTTTCGTGGTTGAAGGCCCGTTTTTTTGGCCAAAGAGTCTTGCGCGACGGATGGCCTTCGTGGTAAAAACCCAAATGAATTAACCATAGTTTTTTTCGACCGTGGCGGATCGCACCCTTCAGCCACGAAAACTTGTTCCATCGTGGATCTGTTCGCCAGCCATGCTGACGGCTAACGTCATGCAAACTGCCACGTGGAAGCCGCCGTTAGCGGCCGGTTACCACTGTTAACGGTCATAGAAACCATGGCAGAAGCCAGGCCTAGCCAAGGCCTGCTAAATACTAACTGGGCTGGCCCATCAGGGGAGCCCAAAAGGAAGATGGCTTGTTACTGTTTTGTTTTGCACTATTTGAAATGGGCCTAGAAATGCAGCCAACAGCGACCCGTGAACTTTCAGGCCTGATTTTGTTTCGGCCTACAGAAGGCCCATGTTGGTCCAACACTGTGCTGCCACTTGAGGCCTGCAGAAATCTGGCCTGGCACTGTTTAGGCCTGTTATCAATTTAGCCTTTTACTGTGCAGTCCTATTACTATTCCAGCCTTTTAGGAATTTCGACCCGTTACTGTTTAGGCCCTTTAGTATTTGGGCTTTTGCCTGTTTAGGCTGGTACTATTTGGCCTGTTACTGTACTAGTCTGCCACCGTACTGGCCTTTTGTTGTTGATACCTTTTATGGTTCCGGCCTTTCACTATTCTGGCCTTTTCACTGTTCTGGCCTTTTACTATTCTAGCCTTTTATGGTTCTGGCATTGTACTGTTCTGGCCTTTTGCTGTTCTGGCCTTTTACTGTTCTTCCATTTTACTGCTACGGTCTTTTACTGTTCTGTCCTTTTACTGTACTGGCCTTTTCTTGTACTGACCATTCACTGTTCTGGCCTTTTACTGTTCTAGCCTTTTCCTGTTCTAGTCTTTTACTGTTCTGGCCTTTTACTGTTCTAGCCTTTTATTGTTCTGGTCGTTTTGGGCCGTCCATGCGCATGTTGTTTCAACGTTCGGCATGCTACTGCTCCGGCTTGTTACTGTTTCAGACTTTTTTGCTAGCGCCTACTTTTTGCAAAACATGTGAATATCAAGACATCAATTAATAAACACACAGAAATTAAAATTACTTATTACACAACAATAAAAGTTTGTTACAACAGGTTATACAACAAGATCGTAATTCTGACAGATTACAACATGTCAGTTCCATCAATAAGAGATCGGTACATGGAGATTCGCTTCAATGTATCATCTGTCCTCTTCTTCAACATTTCAGCTACAGATCTAAGAGTAGCTATACCATTTTGTTCTACATGCAATACATTATTTATATATTTATCACTTGCAGGAGTTGTTCTAGATGGACTGCTAAGTAAGTTGTTTGCTTCGGCAATACAATGGGAGGATGAATGGGACGAGGGATCACAACTTTTAGTCCCTGCCTTCCAAGGACTCCTACTAGGTCTTAACTACAGTCTGCTAAAATATGGTGAAATAGGTTAAAACAAACAATAAGGGAAACAAGAAGTATTATATAAAGTAGAGATCATTTAAAGTAAGTATGAACTTACAGTAACACGTTCAGGCTGACAGTAGCTCCTTCTCGAGCGGGTGCGACTCCTGGTCAATCTGCCTGAAGAATCTGAGCAGAGCAGTTGGAACTCTGGTCCTTGTATTCCATTGTCATTTCCCTGCATGACATTTGAAACCAAGTTGGTTGGTTTGGAAGGATGAAAACTCTTGAAGAACACCAAAAACATAGCATTAAAATTACCAGATGTATGTTTCAAACTAGATAGCTGGTTTGGAAGGATGAAAGCAGGTGAAAACACCAACATATAGCATTAAAATTTACCAGATATATCATCCAAACTAGATGGGCATTTTCTAATTAAGCATTCACACATATATTCACAATTGAACATAAATGCAAATGTCATGGCAAGTTCTTAGGTAGAATGACTTATTAACTTATTAGGCATGCAGGTTATAAACTAATTAACATGACAAGAAACTGGCCTAAGTAACACAAGGAAACCTCACGATTCAGCCTTGCTGGGCGTCAGATTGTCAGTGTTGGATCCTCTATGAGCTGTTTTCATGACCCGTGCGAGCGCTCGGAAAGAATAGAATCTATGAGTTCGTGTTGGAGGATTAAACCGATAGCGTGAGAATAAAGAAAGGGAATAAAAGCAAGAAGCTAATGAGGTGGATAGGACCTACAAGATGAAGGATGCAAACGAAATGGAAATAGCATCCAGGATATTGAGCAACATCCTAAAGATTTCGTAGCTTACGAGTAAAAAAATATAGCAAATGGGTAAGAGAAATTACCGCTGCACGGCGAGGACAGGTGGGACGGGAAAGTGGGTGGCGGGGGTAGCGGCTCGACATTTCGAGGTCAGCAACGAATGATTCAATGAAGCGACCCCGGTAGGGTAGATTACGGCATTGGCGAAGCAGATCCAGTGCTGTGAGGGAGTCGGTGAAATAGTTCCAGTGAAGAGCGCCTGCAGTGGAAGAGCTCCGGTGTGCAAGAGAGGGCCGACGGTGAAGCAGCTAGAGGAAGGTCGAGGTTGGAGGGGTGTGGGCGGGGAAGAGACGATGAGGGGGGATATAGGTGGGATGATGCACATTTACGACCTATACCCCTCTATTATTGCAGTACTCCCACGATCCTTGTTTCCGGAGCAGGGATAGAAGAGGAATTTTGCATTTGAAAAAAGCGGGGTGGGATATTTGAATAGATGTGCGTGGGATGTTTTGGCGCCATGCGGAAATTTTGAGGTTGAATCTTCCGACGTACGCTATTCTGATGCGGCCGCTCTCACGTGTTTGCCCAGTCTAGACCCACACGCTAGTGACACTATGCTTACCAACATATAAATGAGTTTCCACACATTTTCCGAAATTGATAAACAATATATGTTGAAGGCTTTCATACAAGATGACCAAGGTCACGGCCATATGTCTATTATAGTTTATAATAGTGTGTCCATATCTGGTAGATAGCTACATCTTGGCATTTCAAAAGAAGATTCTAGATTTGATGGACAATGCCCAACTTTCATGAATTTCCAAACTTTCTAGCTAAATCTATGCAATAAAATGACTTTTTAGACAATCTGAAGTAAATATGTCTAATTTCGAAGTAGAAAGTATGTGATATACCTTGCTCTTGACTTTTTAAAATAATTCAAAGATATCAAGTAGTCAAATATTGGAGACCCACCGAGAGTTTTCGAAAATTCAACTTTTTGATATGAATGGTAATGACACCTAATTTCGGCCATTTTATAAAAATACAAACAAACAAAATATAAAAATAAATGCATCCATTATTTTCTCTTTTCGTGTCTCACTATGGGAACTATCTAGTTTCTATGGAAAAATATAATCTTGAAATTTGATAATTTCTGAGAAAAAATTGTATCACAATATATGGAGTACCATGTAAGAATATGCATGGCTTTCAAACCAGATGACCAAGGGCATGGCCATATCTTTTCTATAGTTTATAATAACCTATCCACATTTTTTATGGTGTGTATTGGCATTTAAAATATAATTTACAAAGGAAGCTTCCGAATTGGAAGTTATTTCAATTTTCTAAGGCACAACAATGGCTCTAGTCATGAAGCTACTACAAAACATGGCTTAAAATCCCACTGCCCCAGTTTTCACTCAAAGTATATATAGCCTAGGGTTAAGTTTAGGGTTCGGGGTTTATTTTGGGTTGAGGGTTTAAGGGTTCAAGGTTTAGGATTTTAGGGTTTAGGCTTTTAGGGTTTAGTGGTTTAGGGTTCATGATTTAGGGTTTAGGGTTGTTCAAGGTTTCAAGGTTTATGATTGTTTAGGTTTTAGGGTTTAGAGAATTTTCAATAATAATGTTCAAGCTTTATATATATGGTTATATTCATGGAATAGAATGGCGTTATCGCAATTTAATAAAAGTATTTTAAAATTTGATCTATAAGTGCATTATACCTCCTTGGTAAGGGTTTAGGGTTCTAGGGTTAGGAAGTTAGAGTTCTAGGGTTAGGAGGTTATTAGGGTTTACGGTTAAGGGTTTTTGATTTTCAATAATGTTCAAGCTTTATGCTTATATTCATGTAATAGAATGGCGTTACCACAACTTAACGAAAGTATCTCAAATTTTGATCTATAAGTGCACAATACCTGCTGGTTTAGGGTTTATGGGTCGATGATTTAGGGTTTTACGGTTTAGGTTTTATGGGTTGTTTAGGGTTTAGGGATTAACGATTTTTCAATAATGCTCAGAGATTTATGCTTATATTCGTTGAATAGAATGGCGTTACCTTCTTTAATGAAAGTATCACAAATGCTGATCTATAAGTGCATGATACCTGCTTGGTTAGGGTTTTATAGTTTAGGTTTTATCGTTGTATAGGCTTTAGAGTTTAGCAAATTTAGAATAATTCTCAAGCTTTATTGTTATATTCATCGAATAGAATGACGTTACCTAATTTATTGAAAGTATCTCAAATTTTGATCTATAAAGTGCATGATACCTGCTTGGTTAGTGTTTATGGGTTGAGGGTTTGGGGTTTTAGGGTTTAGGTTTTAGGGGTTGTTTAGGTTTTAGGGTTTATGGACTTCTCGATAATTTTCAAGATTTATGCTTATATTCGTCGAATAAAATGGTGTTACCAAATTAAACGAAAGTATATCAAATTTTGATCTATAAGTGCATGCTACGTGCTTGGTAAGGGTTTAAGGTTTTAAGGTTTTAGGGTTTTGGGTTTTAGTAATTTTCAATAATGTTCAAGTTGCTTTATGCTTATATTCGTCGAATAGAATGGCATTACATCAATTTATTGAAAGTATCTCAAATTTTGATGTATAAGTGCACAATACCGGCTTTGGTTAGGGTTTATGGGTCGAGGGTTTAGGGTTATAGGTTTTTACAGTTTAGTTTATGGGTTTTTTAGGGTTTAGGGTTTAGTGAATTTTCAATAATGATCAAGATTTATGCTTATACTCATAGAACATAATGGGTGTTAGCTGATTTAATGAAAGTATCTCAAATTTTGATCAATGTGTGCATGACACCTGCTTGGTTAGGGTTTATGGCTGAGGGTTTAGGGCTTTAGGGTTCAGGGTTTAGGGTTTTAGGGGTTTCGGTTTTTGGTTTTCGGGGATTTTCAATAATGTTCAAACTTTATTGTTATATTCGTGGAATAGAATGGCGTTACCACAATTTAATGAAAGATCGAATCTCAGATTTTGATCTATAAGTCCATGATACCTACTCGGTTAGGGTTTATATGGGTCGAGGGTTCAGGGTTTTAGGGTTTTACGGTTTAGGTTTTATGGACTGAATAGGGTTTAGGGGTTTTATCGAATTTTCAATAATACTCAAGCTTTATGCTTATATTCGTCGAATAGAATATATATGGCGTTACCTAACTCATTGAAAGTATCTCCAAATTTGATCTATAAGTGCATGATACCTGATCTGTTAGGGTTTATGGGTTGAGGGTTTGGGGTTTTAGGTTCAGGTTTTATTAGGGGTTGTTTAGGGTTTAGGGTATTTTCGATAATGTTCAAGATTTATGCTTATCTTCATCGAATAGAATGGAGTTACCAGTTTAATGAAAATATATCAATTTTTGATCGATAAGTGCATGCTACGTGTTTGGTAAGTATTTAGGGTTTAGTGTTTAGATTTTAGGGTTTCAGGAATTTTAAATAATGTTCAAGCTTTATGCTTATATTCGTGGAATAGAATGGCGTTACCGCAATTTAATGAAAGTATCTCAAATTTTGATATATAAGTGCACGATAACTACTTGATTAGGGTTTATGGGTCGAGGGTTTAGGGTTTTACAGTTTAGTTTTATGGGTTGTTTCCGGTTTAGGGTTCAGAGAATTTTTGGTAATGCTCAGGATTTATGCTTATATTCATCTAATAGAATGGCGTTACCTGATTTAACGAAAGTATCTCAATTTTTGATCTATAGTTGCACGATACCTGCTTGGTGAGGGTTTAGGGGTTTAGATTTTATGGTTTAGGATTCCATGAATTCTCAATAATATTTTCAAACTTTTTGGTTATATATATTCATGGAAATGAATGGTGTTACCGCAATTTAATGAAAGTATCTCAAAAATTGATCTGTAAGTCGATGATATCCTGCTTGGTCATATTTTTTGTTAAATAAAATTGAAGGTACCCAGGTACTAAAACAAGGGAGAAACAGGAAGAGTTCCTTGAGATTTAGGCGTTGTTTGGTTGGGCTCTAATTCTGTCTTTTGATTTTTGGCTTATAAAGCTACGAACGTGTTTTTGGCTTTGTTTTTTTAGCTTTTACTCTGACATAGTGGAATGATAGTATAAGCCAGGTTGGATGATTTTAACGATTTTATCTCGGTTTAGCGAAAATGTTCGAATTTTGAACAACAAGCGATGGGAATCTCTACTTCCCGTAATTCTGGCTCACTGACATATGGGTCACTTGCATAGTGGGTCCAAAAAGTCAGTGTAGGTCAGAGTGGGCGGGCAGGTAAATATTGAAGAAGGGTTGTGAAACATGGATGGGGTGATGCACTTGGGAGAACGCAAATTGACCACCTATATCCCTATGTTATTGGAGTGCTCCCTCGGATTCTTGTTTTCGGAGCAGGGATAGAAGAGGAATTTTGCATTCTAGAAAGAGGTGAAGCATGTTTGAATGGATGCGAGGGATATTTTAATGGATGGGTGCAATGTTTGGGCGCCGTACCAAATTTTGAGGTCGAAGCTTCTAGCATACGATACTCCGGCGTGGGGTCTCTCAGACGCGTTGTCACCGTTTAGGCCCACACGCCAGCGAGAGTTGCTTCCCAGCATTTAAACAGGTTTCTAGGCATTTGCTGAAATTTTCGAACAATTTAAGGCTTTTAAGAAGATGACCATCGTCCAAAAAAAGGTGACAAAGGTCGTGGAAATAGTTTATGATGACGTGTCCGTATTTGGTAGATCGGTGCATCTTTGCAAATCAACCAATATGTCTACTTCCAAATTTCAAGTTTGTGTTCGAATTTCCAAGTAACAACAATGTGTTTTGTTGTGAAGCAACTGCAAAGATGATGGCTCAAAATGCCACCGCCCCCTTTTTTCACACAATGTATAATGCCCTTTCAAGCTTCGAGGCTAAATTTGTGCAATAATATAATTTTTGGGGTTGGATGTTTGAATGGATGGGCGGGATGTTTGAATGGATGGGCGGGATATTTTGATGCTCTGCCAAAATTTTGAAGTTGAAGCTTCTAAGGTACGCTACTCCCACTTGGGATGCTGTCCCCGTCAGATAGACCCATAGGCCTATATGCGTTCCAGCATTTAATGAGTTTATAGACATCTGCAGAAATTAATGAAAATTAATTCAAGGCTTTCAAACAAGAGGAGCAAGGTCACAGCCATAGTTTCTATACCTTTTTCATCTTTTGTACTACTCCGTACATTGAAGCATCTTCGCCAACCAAGCTTACAAACCTGTCCATATTTGGTAGATCGGTGCACCTTGGCATTTCAAGCAATTGTTTACAAAGGAGATTCCAGATTTGATGGATAATGCCCTACTTTCATGAGTTTCCAAGCTTCCTAGCTGAAGATGCTGAAATTAAATTACATTTTGATGATTGAAAGTAAGTATGTCTATTTACGAACTACAAAATGTGTGATATAGCTTGCTCTTGACTTTTTAAAAATAGTTTAAAGGTACCGAATTAGTTTGGAGAACCACCGAGAGTTTTGCAAGATTTCAATTTTTTGATATGAATAGTAATGACACCAAATTTGGGCCAGTTTTTAAAAAAAATAAAGAAACAAAGTATAAAACAAAATACAACCATTCGTTTCTCCGTTGGTGGCTCACTGTGTGCATTCGCTAATTTCCATGAAAATATATAAAATTTGATAACTCTTGAAAAACTCGTTTCACAATATGGCGTACCATGTTTGAATATTCATGGCTTTCAAAAACTAGATGACCAATGTCAAGGCCATATGTGTTACCATACTTTATGATAATGTAACCATGTTTGGTAGATTGGTGCATATTGGTATTTCAACATTGTTTAGAAAAAGAGCTTCCATATTTGGAGTTATTTTAAAAGCTCCAGTCGATAATAATGGCTTTAATTTTGTCATATGATATATGGCGTACCATGTATGAATTTGCATGGCTTTCAAACCGGGTGACCAAGGTCATGGCCACACCTTTTCTATAGTTTATAACAATATGTTTGTATTTGGTAGATTGGTCCATATTATTGGCATTTAAAATATTATTTACAAAGGAAGCTTCTGAATTTGAAGTTATTTTCATTTTTTCAAGCGATGACAATAGCTTTTGTCATGAAGAAACTATAAGTAAGTATGGCTCAAAATCCCATTGCCCTAGATTCCACACAAGATGTATATAGCCTGGGGTTTAGGGTTCATGTTTTTTGGGTTGAGGGTTTAGGGGTTTAGGGTTTATGGTATATGATTTAGGATTTTAGGGTTTAGGGCTTAGGAGTTTAAGGTTGGTATTTAGGGTTTAGGGTTTTCTAGGTTTTAGGGTTTATGAATTTTCAATATTAATTTTCAAGCTTATATATATGCTTATATATATTCATGGAATAGACTGGTGTTATCGCAATTTAATAAAAGTATCTCGGATTTTGATCTATAAGTGCATCATACCTGCTTGGTAAGGGGTTGAGGGGATGAGGGTTTAGGGTTTTTATGGTTTTAGGGGTTTTGGTTTTTTGGGAATTTTTGATAATGTTCAAGCTGCTTTAGATATGCTTATATTCATGGAATTGAATGGCGTTAGCACAATTTTGAGGAAAGTTTATCTGAAATTTTGATCTACAAGTGCATGTGATACCTCATTTGCCAATGTCGTTTAGGCGGGGTTGAGGGTTTAGGGTTTTAGGGTTTAGGGCGTTTTCAATAATGTTCAAACTTTATTGTTATATTCGTGTAATAGAATGGCGTTACCGCAATTTAATGAAAGATCGAATCTCAGATTTTGATCTATAAGCCCACGATACCTGCTTGGTTAGGGTTTATATGGGCCGAGGGTTTAGGGTTTTATGGTTTTACAGTTTAGGTTTTATGGACTGAATAGGGTTTAGGGGGTTTATCGAATTTTCAATAATAGTCAAGCTTTATGCTTATATTCGTTGAATAGAATATGGCGTTACCTATCTCATTGAAAGTATCTCAAAATTTGATCTATAAGTGCATGATACCTGATTGGTTAGGGTTTATGGGTTGAGGGTTTGGGGTTTTAGGTTTAGGTTTTATTAGGGGTTGTATAGGGTATTTTCAATAATGCTCGAGATTTATGCTTATATTCATCGAATAGAAAGGAGGTACCCGTTTAATGAAAATATATCAATTTTTGATCGATAAGTGCATTCTATGTGCGTGGTTAAGGGTTTAGGGTTTTAGGGTTTAGGGCATTTCCAATAATGTTGAAACTTTATTTTATATTTATGGAATAGAATGGCATTACCGCAATTTAATGAAAGATCGAATCTCAGATTTTGATCTATAAGTCCACGATACCTGCTTGGGTAGGGTTTATATGGGTCGTGGGTTTAGGGTTTTAGGGTTTTACGGTTTAGGTTTTATTGACTGAATAGGGTTTAGGGGGTTTATCGAATTTTCAATAATACTCAAGCTTTATGCTTATATTCGTGGAATAGAATATATATTGCTTTACCTAACTCATTTAAAGTATCTCCAAATTTGACCTATAAGTGCATGATACCTGATCTATTATGGTTTATGGGTTGAGGGTTTGTGGTTTTAGGTTTAGGTTTTATTAGGGGTTGTTTAGGGTATTTTCGATAATGCTCAAGATTTATGCTTATATTAATCGAATAGAATGGAGTTACCAGTTTAATGAAAATATATCAATTTTTGATCGATGAGTGCATGCTACGTGACGAGGGCTGAACTCGTCAATGCCCATTGTTATGGACTTGGGTTTTGGATAAGGAGGGAGCGCTGGAGGCATCAATCGGCTAGCAAAAAAGCACACAGGGATGCAAGGTTTATCCAGGTTCAGGCCTCGTAGAGGTTCCTACTCCTGTTTGTCTGCTCTAGGAATTATCGAGGGAGTCAAAAGTTACAGGGGGTGCGCAGATGCAATCTGGCGATGGTTGTGGAAACTAGGGTTGTGATTGTCCTCCTCGCCACCCCTCCTAGCCTTTATATAGATTGGCTAGGTATCAGGTAGCAGGTCGAGTCGGTTACAGATTAGGGTTCGTCCCTTTGAACTTTCTATCTTAAGCTTCTTCTTATGCTGCAAGCAATCGGAGTTTCCGTGAGCCACCTGAATCCTGTATTGGGCCTTCGCAACACCGTGGGCTTCTGCAGTATCTGGACCGTATATGCCAACTTCGAGTACCTATAGGGTATGCCCACGTCAGTAGCCCCCGAGTGTCCAGTGGAATCATAGATTCGAGTGGAGACTTCATGAAGTCTTTTGAGTGCATGGATGAGCACATTTTCGAGTGTTCTGTTTTGTGTCATAGGGATTGTTGATATACGTGCCTGATTTATCCGATGTATCGGTATCAGTTGACTGCCTTAGGGAAAAACAACGCAATCTACTCAAACTCGAGTCTCCGGACTCGAATTCGGAAAAGTGATGGTGTAATTCGACTCAGGCCACGGAGGTCTTACAGGAGTCGAATTCCAGTATGTAAATGTGAGCACTCGATGCATCCGTCAAGGCATATTCATCGCACCTGTAGGTACGGATGTATTTTTGGTAGTGCGCAGTAGATGCGTTACCAGGCCTTATCTTCACGCTGTAAGCGCGACATCCGAATTTTTGTCATCACGGAGATGATTCGGGTGGCCTAGGAGACGTAGTCTCTTTGCAGGGAAAATATGAGGCGGAGTCGCCGTAGTATTTGAGTGTGGATGTTATCGACACACGATACACTGTTCAGGAAAAATAATCATAGAGTGCGCGGCCAGCGCTCCCTATGGGAGTAGCCCCCGAGTGCCTATTCGAGTCGTAGACTCGAGTAGGGACTAAAAACATTTTGCGACAACTGTCGTCTTTTGTTGCTTGTTTTAGTCGAATGTGCTTTTAGTGCTCCCTATGGGAGTAACCAAGAGTCCACAATCGAATCATTGATTCGAGTGAAAGGTTCTGATGGTGCTTGGTCATCTGCATAAAATTCTTCGGGTGCACGGCTAGTGCTCCTATTAGGAGTAGCCCCCGAGTGCTTGGTTGAGTCGAAGACTCGAGTAAGTACTAAAGTAGTCAAAATGTCCTTCTGCTGGAATTGATGACGTCAGTGCTGACGACGAGATGACTTCAGTTGCCCGCGTGAGCGGCTTTGACTGGACGTGATGAGCAGTGGGTCCTACTTTCTAACTTTGATTTGACTAGGCATGCGTAATCTTCTATTTTAACTACGTCTCCTCGATTTCCGCACGTAATGGGAGTAGTGGGGGATGGTTCATGATTCACCTTCGCCACGCGTCGATGTCGATGTGCGCCACGCGTCCAGTAGGGTTTCTGCTGGCCGTCGGATGACATCCGCTAGGGGGTTAAGTATGAGCGCAGATGCGGTTATTTTCCACATCTCTCTTCTTGCTTTCGCTTCCTCCGCCATTGTTGCTCTTGCTACTTCCTTGCGCACATCCTCTCCATGGCACTGGACCAGCTTCACGTATTCCTCGGCTATTTCCTGCGTTCTTATCGCCATCGTAAGATGGGAAAGAAGAAAGGAGGTGCCACCGCTAGATCTGCGGCCAGCATTGTTGCCGCCAAGAAGAAAGGAGGTGCCACCACCACGGGCACCATCGCCGTCGGCGCTGGGAAGAAGAAGGGTGCAGGCACCCGCATCACCAATGGGTCATGGCGCCCATCCATCATCAAATCCTCCGAGCCGCATACTCTTCGTCAAGATGGAGCGCTTCCTCCCACGGAAGATGACTCTCGCGTGCCTGGTGAAGTGGTAATCCCCCGCCCTCTTGCGGGTTTCCGAGTGATGTTCCTTGCGTTCATCATTCGTGGTCTCTCTCCCCTGCATCCATTTGTTAGGGGTCTTCTCTGTTTCTAGGGCTCCAACTACACTAGCTGTCCCCAAACTCGATTCTCCATATCCCTTGTTTCATCACCCTCTACGATTGCTGGCTCGGAATCGAGCCGCACTTCGGTCTCTTCAAGAAGATTTTTAAGCTAAAGCGTCAGTCGGGGTCGGGTTCTGTAGTCTATGATGTAGGGGGCTGCGGGATCCACGTCGACTCCTCTATCACGTATTTCGACATCAAGCTCACCGTGTCTGTCCAAGGGTGGAGAGATAAGTGGTTCTACGCCTGCGACCAAACGGCTGACAGAGAGCACTATGGACTCGCGCCCTTCGATCCCGTGGCTACCTGCAAGAGGAAGCGCTCCTAGAAGAATGTCGTGATGCCCGGCGAGTCCGAGAAGACGAAGATTCTCTATCAGCGTGTATGCGACCTCGAAGGTCGTATAGGCAAATAGGAAGGTGGTGCTGCACTCATTCGCACCTGGTTGCACCGCCGCGTTTAGCCTCTGCAGGCCAGAGCCCATCCGATGTACCGCTGGATTGGTACTAGCGATGTCACTCGCATATCTGCGGAGGGCATTTCTTCGGGTGAGGTGGACAGGAGGTTGCGGCTGGTGACCAAGTACACCGCCAAGGAGGATCTCCCAGGCAAATCAGTCGTGCCTCCTTTCGATGCCAACAATTCTCCACCTGAGGTAGAATTTTCCTGTGAAGTAGTCTATTTTTTGATTGCTTGCCAAGTGCTTGATATATACTGATGTTTCTTCTACTTGTAGGACTGGAAAGTGGCTGTCAACTTGCCTCCTCTGCCTGAAGGAGTTATCCCGCGCGAAGCGAAGGAAGAGGACGAGTCGGGCTCCACCGTCCCCGCGGAGGAAGAAGAGGAAGCCCCCGAGTCCAGTGACCACGGGACTCGAAAACGTTCCCACAACAAGGATTCTGATGCTTCCTCGCTGACGACGCCGGAGGGTCTTTCTATTGTTGCAGAGGAGCCAATACCCTCCATGCCTATGCGTGCCATGGCTCCTCCCACACGGAAGAAGTTGTGGTTGCCGAAGGAGTCGTCGGATGATTCTGTTGACCTCGACAAATTTAACTGGTGAGTTTTTATAGCTGCGAGTTTGTCTTGTTTTCTTTGAAATTTCTTTTCTGAAGTGGCACCAGTCCTGTTTTAAAGTCAAACAGTGTCGTCGTCATCCGACGATGTCCAATTTGTCAAGGAATCTGGAGTCGAAGACTCCAAGAACAAGGAAGTGGCCATATAGTCGCCTTCTCCTCCGGTGGCGGCCCACTCCGGCGCCAACTCTTCGAGTTCCCCTCATGCTGGGGGAACCAGATGGTTGCACGGTCGCCTACCCGATAGGCATCTTCGGAGTCACTAGAGGAACATGTAAGTGTCTTTTTTGCCGTTGGCAGTCGAATTGTGGAGTTTGTGCCTTTTGTTGACGCTAAAGCTTTGTTTTCTTTTGATGTAGCCCATCATCACGAATTCCACTCGCCTCACAGAGCAGGTCCTTGCTTTGGGTCGACAACACGCCTTGCTGGACAACCGCCATCATGCAGTCGAAGGTTTATTCTAATCGTTGTCCCTTCACTCTCCTTTGTATTGAAATTTGTAGACTCACGTACTTGCCGTGCTCTGCCCTTTGTAGGTGAGCATAATGAACTTCTTCGTTGCTTTACATCCCTCGAGAAGGGGCTTGCTGTGGCGGAGAAGAAGCGCGATGAGGCAATCACAGCCCTGGAGGAGTCGCAGAAACGTGAGGAAGACCTTTGCGCCTCTGGTGCTGAGAGGGAGAAGTTATTCGTGGAACAACTTTTCTCGATTGCAAAGGCACTCTCCGGTACTTGCTCTGCTTCACTTTGTATTTTCCTTATCTTGGTTTTCTTATCCTTATGCTGACACCTTGTGTTCTTCAGATGCTCCTGGTCTAAGCTTCAACGCCCAGGCCTTGCGTCGTGAGGATGCTCTTGCTGGTGCCATGGCCGTAGTCGAGGACCACGGTGTCTCCCTCCAAGATATGGTGGGGAAGGCCAAAGGTGTGTTGAGCCACCTCCGGGAGGACCTGACCCCCAAGGCTAGCCTAGTTGATAATCTTGATGACCCGATGGAATCCTTCGTCGTAGGTATTCCCATGGATTTCAAGAACTCCCAATGGTCTATTGGCGCCACCATGGCACTCACGATGGTGCAAGCCCATGGCATGGAGTTGGACCCCAGCATGATCTCCAAGGCGATGCCTATCGACGCTTATGGCCAACAGTTAGTGTTTTCTCCCTTCGCCACTAGTTGTGGTAAGTATGAGCCTCAACTCATCGATATAGTCGCGAAATATTCGGCGGAGCTGCAACAAGCGAAGGCAGCAAAGACTGCGGCGTCTAGGGCTACCACCAGAAAGTTTGTGGCGTCGGAGGCTGCCACGGATTCGATGAGGCCCCCGAAGTTGAAGTCCAAGTCGAAGAAGCAGATTTCTCCTTAGTTTCCATCTGTAATAGCTGTAGCTTCCTTTTGACTAGACTATGATTTGGTGGGAGTGTCCCTATTAATACTTTGTTGCGCTTGAATGCATTCACACTTTTATTAATGTATTCTTGTTACCTTATTTGCTTCTTGCTTGATTATAATAGGGTCCTTCGAGTGATCCTCATGATTCTCCTTCCACCGATGAAAACGAAGCTCAACCGCGTTCAAAGGTGGAGGAGCTATCGCTTCTCTCGCGACTGCATGACCGTATTAAGCTATTGGAGCAGGAGTTGTCCATCATCCGCGGTAACGCGGATGTGTGGAAGTCGAAGGCGGAGAAGGCCAACGCTTGCGAGAACTATCTTCTCGACGAGGTTGCTCAGCTGAACGAGCACTTTAAATGTTAGCTCTCTATCTTCTTATCCTTTTCTTTTAGCCATTCGCGGCGATGCCTTGGCTTATACTTTTGGTCTTGCATTTTGTAGTTGTTAGCGCTCGCCATCCGCAGGATGAGAAGGACCGGGTGGCCATTCGAATGAATGACCTAACCCAGGAGCAGCTACAAGCTAGTGGGTACTTCTGGGTGGATCATGACCGTGCAGTCACATTGGCGACTTTGCAGGATCGCGTGTCGCAGGTGATTCAATGCTTGAAGAAGGCCCAATATTGCTTGAAGTATATTTACCAGACGATGTTTCCATTGGACGCTGTGCCCTCAAGCCTGTTGGCTCTTCTGGTGAAATTTCAGGATATAAGCACGGTCCGCGAGTGCGTGCGGCAACAGCTGGTCGCCGGTGCCAAGGCTGCACTGTCGCTAGTGTAACGGCATAGGCCAGATGTGGACATCGTGTCTATTGCTGCTGGACCGTCGCTGCCGCCAGAAGGGATGACTTGGAACATGGTACCGCACTATCAGGCGGTTGATCGGCCAGCGGAGGACATCGTCGACTTCTTTGAAGAGCAAACAAATGTTCTTCTATTACAGCAATAGCGTAATTTGTATCCTGCACATAGATGTATAAGTGTTGTAAAATTCATATGATTACAGTGGGTGTATTTGGTACCCATTAGTATGTAAGAGCTTGCTAGCTTGTATATTTTTCGACTGTATTGTGAGATACAGGTCCTTTTCATTAGCCTGACATATATTCATCTCAGCACCTTGCCAACCTGCCAGGTGCGTTGCTGCTGGGTTGGTGTTTATCAAGGGTTCGATTGGTAGTACGTCACCTACTCAGTATATTGTGTTGTTCGTGGAACAGGATGTAAAGGGTGGCGCAGCCCCTGAGTAAAATTATTGCGAGAAAAGCATAAAACATAGGGTTTGGGGAACTTAGCTTTATTTATTTGTAGAATATCATGAGGTACAATGTGTGGCTAAGTAGCCTGGCTGAATAGTCTTATTTGTAAAGTAAAAACATCTAAGGGTAGAAACTGCGCAGTTGCGCGACGTTCCAGGGGTTGGAGTATGCTACTCCGCTCTTGAAATCTTTAAGGAGATAGGCGCCACCTGGGATTACTTCTGTAATCACATAAGGTTCTTCCCAAGGGGACTCTAACTTGAGATGCCCTTGCTGCTTCAGTCGCAGGACCAGGTCTCCTTCGACGAAGGATCTGGGGCATAGCCTTCTGCTGTGGTAGTTGCGGAGGCTATGCTGGTAAATCGTGGATCTCGCTGCTGTGATCTCGCGTGCCTCGTCAAGGAGGTCGACGGAGTCTTCG
The DNA here is from genome assembly GCA_916181665.1 of Avena sativa. NCBI lineage: Eukaryota > Viridiplantae > Streptophyta > Magnoliopsida > Poales > Poaceae > Avena > Avena sativa. Next base: position 193,369,389 of record OV702287.1, read on the forward strand.
AGTGCGAGAGTTGACTCCTTCTCACTATATGCAACCACCAGCGGGGCTTTGTAGCGCACTTCTGCGGGTAGCACCGCTTCAGCACCGTGCACCATGAAGAACGGAGTGTAGTTCGTGGTGCTGTTTGGAGTTGTGCATAGGCTCCAAAGTACGGATTGCAGCTCGTCTGGCCAGCACCCAGCGGCTTGTTTGAGTGGCCCAAGGAGTCGTTTCTTGATTCCACCATAGACGAGGCTGTTGGCCTTTTCGACTTGACCATTGGTCTGAGGGTGAGCCACCGAGGCGTAGCTAATGTTGATTCCTAGGTTTTCGCAGAATTCCTGAAACTCCTTGGAGGTGAAGTTCGTCCCATTATCCGTGATGATGCTATGTGGCACTCCAAAGTGGTAGACGATGGACTCGAAGAACTTGACGGTGCTGGTTCCTAATTGATTCATCACCGGCATGGCCTCGACCCACTTGGTGAATTTGTCAACTGCCACTAAGAGGTAGACGTAGCCTCCTCGCGAGGACTTCGGGAGCTTGCCGACCATGTCGAGTCCCCATTGTAAAAAGGGCCAAGCCACTGGTATTGGCCTGAGCTTCACGCCAGGTGCGTGCGGTTTGTCCGCGAATCGCTAGGAAGCGTTGTAGCGCTGGACAATATCCTTGGCATCACACATGGCCATTGGCCAGTAGAATCCAGCTCGTAGAGCTTTGGCGACTAGGGCGCGACTTCTAGCGTGGTGTCTGCATGTGCCTTCGTGTATGTCGAGGAGGATGGTTCTTCCGTCTCCATTGGAGACGTACCGCTGAAGAACTCCTGTGATGCTGCGCTTGTACAATTCGCCATTAATCAGGGAAAATGCCTTTGATCGTCGCGCTATGTGTCGTGTGTCAGTCGGGTCATCTGGCAGCCATTTGCTGAGCGGGTATGTGATATATGGCTATCTCCAAGATGGCTCGATCATCATTACCTCCATTGGGCCTTCGAGTCCTGTATCAAGCTCCATGTCCTCGAGTGACATTGGTTCGTTGGGTGGCGTAGCCCCCGAGTCTGTTGACGTGCTCCCGTTTTTTCCTAGAGCCTTGGGCTTGATGGATCATTCGCAGATGTGCTCAAGAAATACCCCAGGTGGTACTGGGGCGTAGGTGGAGCCGATGTTGGCGAGTATATCCGCCTCTTCATTGCTTTCACGACCAACGTGTCACAGCTCGCAACTGTCGAATTCTCCCTCGAGTGTGTCATAGAGGTCGCGATAGGCGATCATGTTGTCGCTTAGGGCATCATACTCGTGCATTGTTTGGTTGACCACCAGTTTGGAGTCGCCGTAGATGACGAGCCTTTTCGCGCCGTAGGCTTTCGCCATCCACATTCCATGGATCAAGGCTTCGTATTCAGCTTCATTGTTGGAGGCTGTGAACTGCATTCGCAGAACTACTTCATCTTGTCTCCCTAGGGAGATGACAGTATGACACCTACTCCTGCTCCGTCCATTTGTTTGGACCCGTCGAAGTGCATCGTCCAAAGATAAGACATATATGGTTTGTCGGGGAGTTGATTCTCTATCCAGTGCACGAGGAAGTTCGGGAGAACTTGCGACTGGATCGCGTCACGCTTCTCGTATGTGATGTCGCGTAGCGACAGCTCTATTCCCCAGAGCGCGACTCGCCCAATAGCGTCAGGATTATTGAGTATGTGTTTGAGTGGGGCGTTGTTCACCACCATGATTGGGTGCTCCTGGAAGTAGTGGCGCAGTCGCCTGGCTGTCATGAAAACGCCGTACGCTAGCTTCTGGTAGTGCGGGTACCGCTGTTTTGTTGGCATGAGCACCTCGCTGAGGTAGTAGACTGGGCGTTGTACCCCGCGGACCTTATTTTCTTCGGCTCGCTCCACCACCAGAACAGTGCTGACCACCTGGTTGGTGGAAGAGATGTATAGAAACAACAACTCCTTTTCGCGAGGCGTGACCAATACTGGCGAGGTGGATAGTAGACGCTTGAGGTATTCGAATGCTTCTTGCGCTTCGTCTATCCACTCGAACTTGTCAGCTTTGCGGAGAAGTTGGTAGAAAGGCAACGCTTTTTCGCCCATGCGACTAATGAATCGACTAAGCGCCGTGATTTGCCCAGCCAGTTGTTGGACGCCTTTTACATTCTTCGGCTTCTCCATGGCCAGTATGGCTTTTATTTTCTTAGGGTTTGCTTCGATCCCTCTCGCAGAGATGAGATATCCGAGTAATTTCCTAGATGGTACGTCGAAGGCGCATTTGTCCGGATTGAGCTTGATCCTGCATCGGTCCAGGTTATCGAAGGTCTCGTGGAGATCATTGATTAATGTGGCTTCCTCTTTGGTTTTGATGACGATGTCATCGATGTATACTTGGATATTGCGACCAAGTTTTTTCTTGAGGTAGGCCTGCATGCACCGCTGGTAGGTGCCTCCGGCGTTTTTTAGCCCGAAGGGCATCTTGTTGTAGCAGAACACACCAAAGGGTGTTGTGAACGCCGTTTTTTCCTGGTCTTCCTCCTTCATTTGAATCTGGTTGTAGCCTGAGTAGGCATCGAGGATGCAGAGGCGCTCGCATCCCGCAGTGGAGTCGTTTATTTGATCGATCCGTGGCAAGGGGAAGTGATCCTTCGGGCAGTACTTGTTCAAGGAGGTGAAGTCCATGCACATCCGCAAGATATCCGTGTCCTTTTTAGGCACAAGTACTATATTTGCGAGCCATGTGCTTTCCTTGATCTCGCGTATGAAATTTGCATCGAGGAGTCTATTGATCTCCATACCGACCGCTTTTGCTCTTGGTTCAGACAATCGCCGTATTGTCTGCTTGACTGGCCTTGCATCTGGATTCACATTGAGTGAGTGCTCGGCGAATTCCCTAGGAACTCCTGGCATGTCCGCTGGACACCAGGCGAAGATTTCCCAGTGCTCACGGAGGAACTCGACGAGCGCGAGTTCCTATACGGGCCGTCTTGGCTGGGTTCGTTGGGTGGACCTGGAATTTCTTGGTGTGCACCGACAAGTCGAAGGAGAGTTCGGGTGAGCTTGGCTTGCTCAGGGGAGGCAGACTGTTGTCTATCGACTCTTTCAACTTTACAAGTTCCTCTTGCATGCCGAAGGACTGGGAGATTCTGTTGAATTCCCTGTCATAGCTATCAGACCTCTTGAAGCTTCCATTGATAGTGATGACGCCATTTGGTCCTGGCATGTTCATCTGCAAATAGGCGTAGTGTGGTACCGCCATGAACCCCGCGAACGCGACACGTCCGAGGATGCAGTGGTACTGTGAGGGCCAATCGATGAGTTCTCACCGGAAATTTTGAGGCGTGCCGAAGATGACATCGAGGTTGATTTTGCCTAGTGGTACACTCCCTTCCCTGGGACGATGCTGTGGAACGTCATGTCTGAAACTTCTAGACATGTCAGAGGGATCCTCATCGCGCGCAAGGTACTTGTGAACATGAGGTTGATGCCTCTTCCACCGTCCATGAAGACGCGACTCATATAGAAGCCCCCGATATGCGCCTTGAGTACGAGGGGACAATGACCTAGGCAAGGTACTTGGCACGGGTGGTCACGCTTGTCGAAGGTGATGCAGGACTCGCTTCCACTGAGGTACTCAGTGGTGGAAGGTGGAGTGTTTATCGCCAAATTGACTTGGCGTGTGATTACCTTCTACACTCGATTTGAGGGACGCCCCTTTTGGATCATCCCCATATTGCCCAGCGCTCGTGGGTACGTCTCGCCCCCATTGTTCTGGACTGGTGCATTCGCATGTGGTAGTGATCCAAGTGGTGGTCGTTGCGCTCCGTGAGCCACGATGCCCAGGGCAGCTCCGTATCCCTGGTTGATCGCATCACGATTCATCTGGGCCAGGCCTTGGTGGAGCTTGAGGAACTCGCGGCAATGCTTGAGAAGGTGGCTAGAATTTTTCTTGCCGTCGTGTTTGTCGATGTAGAAGTGTACGGTGCATGGTCCGGAATTTTTTTCCTGGATGGATTGCCCAGGCGCGTCGTTGCGAGTGCGGCGTTTCCACACTTGCATGGTTTTTCGCTGTCGCGGTATCCACCACTGCGGTCTCCACTGTTGTAGTTGTCGTCGCGTTTGTCGGTGTAGCCAGCCGCGACCATGTTGACTTCTTCATGGTCCTCGTAGACGCGCATTCGACGTTTCCCTCGACGGCCGCGTCTGCTCCCAAGGTTGTCGTAATCATCAGAGTAGGTACAGTTTTTCACCGAGTCCTCTCCAACCACCCACGGATTTGTGATCTCGATTAGGTGGTCAATTGTTTTGGGCTTCGAGTGGCCCAGCTCCTCCCTGAGCTCTATACGGCGAACACCGCCATTGATCGCGTCGATTGCACGGTCCTCCGAGATATTTTCTGTGGAGTTCTTAATGATGGACCACCTCTGGATGTATGAATACAACAACTCGCCAGACCTTTGGTGGCAGCCTCTTAGTTCTTCGATTGACGCGAGCCTTTTGTAAGTGCCCTTGAAGTTGCGCACAAAGTTGTAGACCAGCTCTTCCCAACTGCGAATTGATCAGCGCGGGAGATTGTTGAGCCATGCGCGAGCGACGCCTTGGCTGCAAGCATTGCATTGCCGTGCTTGAGATTCTACCATGTAGCCAGACAGAGGAGATGTGATCCTCTAGCCAGATCTTCGGGTCCTATAGGCCATCAAATTTTGGGTTCTCCGATGGGAGTTTGAACCCCTTAGGCATTCGCTTCTGCCTGATGGCTCTACTGAAGCATCTGGCGCTGCAGACCTCCACCTCATCATCTTCCGATTCAGTCGAATGAGCGCACCTCACCCGCATCTTGTCGACCTTGCGTTGCGTGATGTCATCACGCGTGTCGTAGTCGTGGTCGTGCCGCCGTGAGCGACGTCGCCATGACAGATCGTGGCTTTCGTCGCTGGAGGAGTACGAGTAGTAGTATTTTTCTAGAGTTTTACCTTTCTTTGGCTCCGGTGTCGGCTCCTTGACGAGGGCAGCTTCGACTAGCCCCAGGCCTGCGATCGTAGATCGGTGCATGGCAGCTCGCGGATCCCCAGCTGGCGGCTGGTTGTTGAGGAGGTACATGGTGGCCGCTGTCACCACTGCTTGCGGTGTCTTCGGGAGCACGTTGCCCGTGTATCCACCGTCATAGAGCCGAAGTCGAGGACTTTCGCGGCTTCTTCGTGCTCCTTGTCGGTGAGGTAGGCCAGAAGAGATCGACGTTTGGTAGCCACGTAGTCGTTGCCCTTGGAAGAGGATCCTCTCATGGAGGAAAGCTGAGCCCGTCGAAGGCTCGACTCATCCGCAGCTTTTCTGCGCTCGTCGAGCTGCGCGATTACTTGCTGCTGGCGCTTATACTCCTCGTTGAGCAGCCAGTGGTAGCCCATCATCATCTATTGCGATGAGTTTAGGGGGAGAGGATTACCCAGCAGAGCCTCGCGGCAGCGGTCCCACTCGTTGTCGTTGAGTTATATCAGCATGCGCTCCTTGGCGCGCCCATTCACTGTGAGGTTCGTGTTCCCGTCCGTTCCGTTGTTGACGGGTGCGTCATTGACGAGCACGCCATTGGTGGGGGCGCTGTTGGTGGGGCCACCGTTCCCGCCATTGGACGGACCAGTGCCGGTGTTGTCGCGATTGACTCTGGTGTCGCCTGCGTTAATGACGGTGCACATGAAGTGATTGGGGAAGATGTTGCTTCCACAACTCACAGATCCAGAGCCGTAGGCTCCATCCTCTGTGGCCAGGTCACCCAGATCAGATCCACGACTACTGTCGCCATATGTACCCCCAACTGTTGTCAGGGTGTTGAGTTCGCTCAGGGTGCCGATTGGTGGTGGAAACCACGATGCTGGAGCAATCGTGGGAAACGTCGGCTGATCAGGAAGGTGAAGTGTGCCCAGCTAACCAACTTGGAAGCGTAAGCTCCCGATTGCAAAGCCGATTCCATCGCCTACGGACTCGAAAGCCGGGTCAGTGGCTGGCATGTGGACGGTGAAGTTCAAAGAGTCAAAGAGCCAGCGAATCTCCGCTATTGCAGAGTTGTAGATCGCGGTTAACGGGTGATACATTGCAAATGTATCTATAATTTTTGATGTTCCATGCTTGGTTTTATCCACTTTCTTGTGTTTTGTTCCAACTTTGGAGTACTTTTCATATGATTTCTTGGACTAACCTATTAACAAGAGCCACAGTGCCAACTGCCTGTTTTCTGCTGTTTTTGGTTCCAGGAAAGTCGGAAAATGAATATTCTCAGAATTGGGCAGGACAAAAGCCAAAGTGCCTATTTTTCCAGAAGGGATCAAGTGCCAGAATACGAGACGGAGAGGGGCCAGGGGCTGGCCACACCACCTGGCCGCGTGGCCAAGCCTGGCCCGCGCCAGGGGGTGGTCTGGCCGACCCCAGCACCCCACTCGGCCTCTCCTTCCGCCTATAAGTTTCCCTCGGGACGAAAACCCTAGGTACCCGATCAAAAATCCACGAAAGAGTCTGTAGCCGCCGTCATCTCCATCCCTAGATCGGAAGGGATCTGAAGCTCTTCCCGGCACCCTGCCGGAGAGGGGAATTCACCCTGGAGGCCTTCTTCATCACCATGCAAGCCTCCGGTGTGATGCGTGAGTAGTTCATCCTTGGACTACGGATCCATGTAGTAGCTAGATGGCTGGTTTCTAGTGAACTATGGATCCCGGTCCTTTTCTTTACATACAATCTATAAACTGTTTCTGCTTTGTGTTTACTTTCTGCAAACTTTTACTTCTTTCCATTCGATACGTTTAATCCTTTGTTTTCCGCAAAACACGGTGAGATTGACAACCTCATCGCAAGTTGGGGACAAAGTTCTATGGTTGTGTTGTGTAGGTCTCCATGTTTCTACTAGCACCGGTAGTGCGCCCTGCCAAAGCTCAGCTAGTAACACCTTTGGGGTGTTTCCTTGCTCCTACTGGTTCGATTAAACCTTGGTTTCATAACTGAGGGAAACTTGATGTTGTGCTCATCCTACCTTCCTCTTGGGGTTCCCAACGAGCTCTACATCAACACCGCCATCAAGCATTTTTCTGAGCGCCGTGCATTGAGCCATCAAGCATTTTTCTGGCGCTGTTGCCGGGGAGTCAAGGACATCTTCACAAGGGGAGTCCCTCATAACCAATCTCTTTACTTTTTTGTTTTTGTTTTGCTTAGTTTCTTTTTGCTTTGTTTGCTTGTTTTGTTCTTGAAAAACAAAAAAAAAATAGTTTTACTTGTTTGCTTTCTTATTTGAAAACACAAAAAAATTAGTTCCTATCTTGAGTTGCTCCAATCACTATGTCTAGCCTTGCTCCAATCACTATGTCACCCGAGGAAATGATTCTCACTTTTAAACAAGGAATTTAGGAAAGTTTTAAGGCAGCTTGGTCTAGAATCTCTGATCTACATGAAAAGACTGAGCCTAAAATGACTCAAAGCTTGTTCCTTAGCAGTTTTTACCTTGGGATTGCTCTTTGATATAGATATGCTTTAGATGATAATGTGGGAGGAGATTTCCTCCAATGTAATTAGGATGATGCTATTAATTCTATAAAGAAATTGATCCTAACTTACAACATGCCTAGCCAAACTGATATTTCTTTCGCAAAAATATTTGCTAGGTTGAACACTCTTGAGGCTAGCACTACTACATTAGAAGGGTGATATAATACGCTTAGGGAGCATCACGATTATATCCCAATAAACTCTGAAGCATCAAAGTGGTTCCCTACAGTAAAGATTGAGATAAACACTGAAACTTTTCAAGCCCGCTGCGATATCATGTCTGAATTTTGTCTTATGCCCAAAGATATTTATGAATCTTTGAATCTTTGGGGGCTTACTGAAGGAGGAATAGAAATATCTCTTGCTAATAATGCCACCGTGTTACCTATTGGAATAGCTGAAGGAGTGTTTACAAAAATCCTTGGGAAAATGATTTCTACTGATTATCTTGTTATTGAATGTGCAGGAAAAGGACAAATTACACTTGGAAGGTCCCTATTAGAACTCCTTGGAGCAATAATAGATGTGGGAAAGGGGACCATGCACCTTTCTTCTCCACCAAAAAATCACATTTTCCCAAAGGGTAAGAATAAAAATAAGAGAGGTAAGGGCAAGAAATTTGGTTTTAATGCTTCTTCATTTGAGAACACTTGATTCTTTCTTTGCTTCTTATGCCTAACTTAAAGGCGTTAAAGAAAAGTACTTGTTGGGAGATAACCCAAGATTTTTAGATGAGTCTTGGAAGTTATTACCTCTATAATAACCTCTCCTTATCCTTTTTATTTACTTTTTGTGCCAAGAGTAACCTCTAATGAGAGTGAAGTAATGATTGGAAAAGTTGCTGTCCCGAAACAGATTTCTGTGCTTCACCGTAAAAATTCCTGAGAGAGTTCTGTACGTCGGAATGAGCTGTAATTTTTTGTACTTCTGACCCTGATTGTTATCTAACTTTCCTTAGTTCAACAATTTTTTATTTGAGCAACAGAAGGTCTTCTAAAAAATTTGTCTTTACCTGCTGGTCTGTTTTGACAGATTTCTGCCATTTTCTGCATTTGCTTCTTGTGGGTTCCTTTTTGAGTTGTTTTGGGGAATTGATCTTTTTGAGGGAAGTGCTACAGTTTCTAGTGTTCTAATGGAAGTTTATTTGGTGTTAGAACTGAACCTTGAGACTTATTTATCTTAAGTGCACTAATGTTGCTAATGAGATTGTGTGAAGTTTTGTATGAAGGAAATTTTTTAGGTGTATGGAAGGAATGAGTAATGAGATGAAGGATGGACTAAAGCTCAAGCTTGGGGATGCCACGTGTGTCACCCCAAGAAATATCCAAGAAGTGAAAGTGTCGAAGCTTGGGGATGCCCAAGGCATCCCCTTCTTCATCAATAAAAATTCCAGGTTTCTTCCAAACGTTTCATTTTTATTGTTTCATGCACAATTGTGTTTTTCTTGGAGCGTCTTCTTTTTCGTTTTTGTTTTGGTTTTTAGTTTGCTTGGTTTGCTTAGTTTTCTGAATAAGTTGGTTGTACCCCCTCTTTCATACATTGGTTTGCAAATAGTTTGGTTTGGTTTGGAAAAGAGTAGGAAAGTTCATGCTTATGTGGTAAAAAGAGCTTGTTTTTGACTGTGGCTATGCTTTGTCATGCCATGATCGATATTGTTTTGGCTTTATGCTTAGTATTCTTTGCTGTAGCATGACTTGTTATAAACAATTGAGATTTCTTAATGTGCCTTGGATGAATCATGCGTTGTTTTAGCATATTAAAGCATAGTATAGTGGTATTCTCCTTTGATGCTTTATTTGGGTTGACTTGGCACATGCTCACACCATGTTATGACTGTCACAAGTCACCATAGCCTTTATGATCCTTTAGTTTTCAACTTGTAGTATCACTTTGTTATTTGATCAATGATGTTTTGTCGCTCTGCATGATTATGGCCATTATTGCTCTCTTAGTTTGTCGCTCCCAGTCTTTTGCTAGCCTCCACAACCAAGTATGAGTTCCACTCATGCATCCAACTCCCTAAAACAAGTTGTTCCAAAGAGTCCACCATACCTACCTACTAGCTTATGCTACTCCAAGTATATTCATGCTTTTGTCTACCTTTCACTTGTTATGAGAAAACTAGTGATTAAAGCTCTCACGAACTTGATGGCACACTTTACTTTATTGCCTCTAATAAACTTCAACCATTGGGTCCTTCTTTGTTGCGTATATGCTTGCGCTGTATAAGTTGAAGTTAGCAGAACCATGTTTCATGGGGAATGCTTTCAACATTGCACTTGTACTTTGTACCCTGTTGATATCATGTTCTTTTGCTTACGCATCCCGGCGGTGTGAAATAAAAGTGGAACTTGTAAGATCATGGAGTTTGTATGTGTGTTAGAGAAACGCCTGGGTCGCTAGCCTAAGCCATTCCTAACCATGGTGGAAACTTGCAGCATCACCATAATGAGCACTCTATGAAGCATTCTCAATAAAAACCTCTGCAAATAGCAAATAAAAAGATCACTGAGATACTCATTGTCTGCTTGCCTTGTCATTTTGATTATGGGAAAGCTCCCGTATCATGTGCAAGGGGTACCCCATTGGCGGTTCTTAATGATACACATATACTTACAATGACAAGAGCTTACTCGTGACTGAAGTTGAGTAGCATGAGGACCGGTCTTCGTAAGTAAGGGGCATGAGATTTCGGTTTATAACTTGTCAAGCATATCGTCTTAGTTGTGTCACTTTAACCTTAATCACCTTCAAGATGCTTATGATAGGGGCAATGAGAGCTGAAAGCTATAAGTACCATAATTTTTGGAAGCTCTTTATGAGACTTGAATCCCTACTTCCTTTTACAAAAGGCCTTTCTTCCACCATTATGTTGAGTCTCCACCTTCTACCTTTATGCACCTTCTTTGAGAGCATAGTGGCCATTCTTAGTTCTATGTGCATTGTCCCAAGACTAGTTGACTGATGCATACCTTGATATTGCTTGTTTTAAACTATTTGTATCTAGTCACTCTTGTAAACTTTATAGGTGTCCTATGCATTTATATTTGCTACTCTATTGAGGGACAAGTTGAATACTATTATACTATGTTTTCTTTATGTGAAACAAACAAACGTCTTGCAAAGCATTGTTATTCATGAATCTTTTGTTTGTGCCTTTTCATGTTGCATCATAGTTTCTTTGCTTATTGCTAGAACTTTGTCTTTCATGTTATGATTGAAGTACTATGATCCCAGCTTTGAATGTTCTGCAAATACTTTGATCAAGTCTTTGATGGTGCATGTCACCTCAAAAATTATTTCTTTTTATCACTTACCTACTCGAGGACGAGCAGGAGTTAAGCTTGGGGATGTTGATACATTGCAAATGTATCTATAATTTTTGATGTTCCATGCTTGGTTTTATCCACTTTCTTGTGTTTTGTTCCAACTTTGGAGTACTTTTCATATCATTTCTTGGACTAACCTATTAACAAGAGCCATAGTGCCAGCTGCCTGTTTTCTGTTGTTTTTGGTTCAGGAAAGTCAGAAAATGAATATTCTCGGAGTTGGACGGGACAAAAGCCAAAGTGCCTATTTTTCCGAAAGGGATCAAGTGCCAGAATACGAGACAGAGAGGGGACAGGGGCTGGCCACACCACCTGGCCGTGCGGCCAGGCCTGGCCCGTGCCAGGGGGTGGTCTGGTCGACCCCAGCACCCCCTCGGCCTCTCCTTCCGCCTATAAGTTGCCCTCGGGACGAAAACCCTAAGTACCCGATCAAAAATCCATGAAAGAGTCTGTAGCCACCGCCATCTCCATCCCTAGATCGGGAGGGATCTGATGCTCTTCCCGGCACCCTGCCGAAGAGGGGAATTCACCCTGGAGGCCTTCTTCATCACCATGCAAGCCTCCGGTGTGATGCGTGAGTAGTTCATCCTTGGACTACGGATCCATGTAGTAGCTAGATGGCTGGTTTCTCCTCCTTTGTGCTTTCATGTTTAGATCTTGTGAGCTCCGTTCATGATCAAGATCATCTATTTGTAATTCATACATGTTGTGTTTGCGGGGATCCGATGGATATTGAGATGCTATTTCAGATTGATTATTGATTCTATCATATCTTTGTTATTTGAGATCTTGCATGCTTTCCGTTGTTAGTAGCTATCTTGGCCAAGTAGATGCTAGTAACTCCAAGAGTTAGTATTTATGCTCGATAGTGGGTTCATGCCTCTGGTAATCTGGAGAAGTGACAGAAATCTCTAAGGTACTAGATGTGCTGTTGCTACTAGGGAGAAAACAACGATCCTTTGTTCATAGAACAATTGTATTGTTTACCTTACACGCAGTTCGTAAAGCAATAATCTGTTGCTTGCAACTTAATACTGGAGGGGGTTCGGATGATAACCTGAAGGTGGATTATTAGTCATAGATGCAGTTGGATGGCGGTCTATGTATTATGTTTTATTGCCCAATCAAGTCTCAAAGGAGTGAAGATGATTAGTATATGCATGTATTGCTTTCTCGGTGTTTGTCAATTTCCCCGCTGTAATTTGTTCACCCAGCATGTTATTTATCTAAGGAGAGCCACCTCTAGTGAACTATGGATCCCGGTCCTTGTCTTTTACATACAATCTATAAATTGTTTACTGCTTTGTGTTTACTTTCTGCAAACTATTTCTTCTTTCCATTCGATACGTTTAATCCTTTGTTTTCCGCAAAACACGATGAGATTGACAACCTCATCGCAAGTTGGGGACAAAGTTCTATGGTTGTGTTGTGCAGGTCTCCACGTTGCTACTAGCACCGGTAGTGCGCCCTGCCAAAGCTCAGCTAGTAACACCTTTGGGGTGTTTCCTTGCTCCTACTGGTTCGATTAAACCTTGGTTTCATAACTAAGGGAAACTTGCTGCTGTGCTCATCATACCTTCCTCTTGGGGTTCCCAACGAGCTCTACATCAACCACGAGCCATCAACACTTTTCTAGGCGCCGTGCATTGAGCCATCAACGAGGCCGAAGAAGCCGTGACATCAGCACTCCCAGTTCCCATAGACGGCGCCAATTGACGAGGGTTGAACTCGTCAATTCCCATTGTTCTGGACTTGGGTTTTGGAGAAGGTGGGAGCGCTGGAGGCATCAATCGGCTAGCAAACAAGCACACATGGACGCAAGGTTTACCCAGTTTTAGGCCTTGTAGAGGTCCCTTCTCCTGCTTGTCTGCTCTTGGAATTATCGAGGGAGTCGAAAGTTACAGGGGGTGCGCAGATGCAATCTGGCAATGGTTGTGGAAACTAGGGTTGTGATTGTCCTCCTCGCCACCCCTCCTAGCCTTTATATAGATAGGCTAGGTCTTAGGTAGCAGGTCGAGTCGGTTACATATTAGGGTTCGTCCCTTTGAACTTTCTATCTTAAGCTTCTTCTTGTGCTACAAGCAATCGAAGTTTCCGTGAGTCACCCGAATCCTGTATTGGGCCTTGGCAACGCTGTGGGCTTCTGCAGTATCTTGACTATATATGCCAAACTTGAGTACCTGTAGGGTATGCCCATGTCACTAAGTGTTTGGTAAGGATTTAGGGTTTAGTGTTTAGATTTTAGGGTTTCAGGAATTTTAATTAATGTTCAAGCTTTATGCTTATATTCCTGGAATAGAATGGCGTTACCGTAATTTAATGAAAGTATCTCAAATTTTGATATATAAGTGCATGGTACCTGCTTGATTAGGGTTTATGGGTCTAGGGTTTAGGGTTTTACAATTTAGTTTTATCTGTTGTTTCCGATGTAGGGTTCAGAGAATTTTTATTAATGCTCAGGATTTATGCTTATATTCGTCTAAGAGAATGGCGTTACCTGATTTAACGAAAGTATCTCAATTTTTGATCTATAGTTGCACGATACCTGCTTGGTTAGGGTTTAGGGGTTTAGATTTTAGGGTTTAGGATTCCGTGAATTCTCAATAATATTTTCAAACTTTATGGTTATATATATTCGTGGAACAGAATGGTGTTACCGCAATTTAATGAAAGTATCTCAAAAATTGATCTACAAGTCAATGATATCCTGCTTGATTATATTTTTTGATAAATAAAATTGAAGGTACCCAGGTACTAAAACAAGGGAGAAACAAGAAGAGTTCCTTGAGATTTAGGCGCTATTTGGTTGGGCTCTAATTCTGGCTTTTGATTTTTGGCTTATAAAGCTACGAACGTGTTTTTGGCTTTGTTTTTTAGCTTTTACTCTAACATAGTGGAATGATAGTATAAGCCAGATTGGATGATTTTAACGATTTTATCTCGATTTAGTGAAAAATGTTCGAATTTTGAACAACAAGTGAAGGGAAACTCTACTTCCCGTAATTCTGGCTCACTGACATGTGGGTCACTTGCATAGTGGGTCCAAAAAGTCAGTGTAGGTCGGAGTGGGCAGGCAGGTAAATATTGAAGAAGGGCTTGTAAACATGGATGGGGTGATGCACTTAGGAGAACGCAAATTTACCACCTATATCCCTCTGTTATTGCAGTGCTCCCTCGGATTCTTGTTTCCGGAGCAGGGATAAAAGAGGAATTTTGCGTTCTAGAAAGAGGTGAAGCATGTCTGAATGGATGTGCGGGATATTTTAATGGATGGGTGTGATGTTGGGTGCCGTACCAAATTTTGAGGTCGAAGCTTCTAGCATACGCTACTCTGGCATGGGGCCTCTCAGACGCGCTGTCACCGTCTAGGCCCACACGCCAGCGAGAGTTGCTTCCCAGCATTTAAACGAGTTTCTCCATTTGCTGAAATTTTCGAACAATTTAAGGCTTTCAAGAAGATGACCATTGTAAAAAAAAGGTGACCAAGGTCATGGAAATAGTTTATGATGACGTGTTCGTATTTGGTAGATCGGTGCATCTTTGCAAATCAACCAATATGTCTACTTCCAAATTTGAAGTTTGTTTTCGAATTTCCAAGTAACAACAATGTGTTTTGTTGTGAAGCAACTACAAAGATGATGGCTCAAAATGCCACCGCCCGCTTTTTTCACACAATGTATAACGCCCTTTCAAGCTTCTGGGTTAAATTTGTGCAATAAAATAATTTTTGGGGTTGGATGTTTTTTTTGGGGGCTAGATGTTTGAATGGATGGGCGGGATGTTTGAATGGGTGTGTGGGATATTTCGGCGCTCTACCGAAATTTTGAAGTTGAAGCTTCTAAGGTACGCTACTCCCACTTGGGATGCTGTCCCCGTCAGATAGACCCATAGGCCTGTAGGCTTTCCAACATTTAATGAGTTTATAGACATCTGCCGAAATTAATGAACATTAATTCAAGGCTTTCAAACAAGAGGAGCAAGGTCACAACCATAGTTTCTGTACCTTTTTCATCTTTTGTACTACTCCGTACATTGACGCATCTTCGCCAACCAAGCTGACAAACCTATCCATATTTGGTAGATAGGTGCATCTTGGCATTTCAAGCAATTGTTTACAAAGGAGATTCCAGATTTGATGGATAATGCCCTATTTTCATGAGTTTCCAAGCTTCCTAGGTGAAGATGCTGAAATTAAATAACTTTTTGACATAAAGCCATTCGTTCACAAAGTGTAATTCTATGTGCATTAGTTTCCATGGTAAAACATAAACTGGTATTTTGACAAGTTTTGGATCAATTTTGATCTATGGTGACTGGCAGGTGGGCCATGTATATGGTGGTGCCCAAAGCATGGTAGGTCAGAATTTCCAAAGTTATCCCTCTGCACCCCTTCACGCTATGTATTAACTTCCACCGTCCGCCGCCTAAGCCTCACCCCCTTCCCCACAAAACAGACGCGCTTACGGCCGCTCCTCATCACCAACATGCACGAAGAAGCTTTCCCTACCTGTCGGTCTTCTTGAGACGCACCAGTGGACACGTCGATCCCACGGTAGTCCTTCTATCTCTAGCTCGATCTGGTTGGCATTTTATTGCCATTCAAATATTCCTATGTAGTTTAATTTGTCCTTAATCTGCATGGTCATAGTTTATTCTGCACTGGATCTATGTTCCTAAATACCTTCGGCGATTTTTGCTATCAATATGTTTGCTGAAACGCGTAGGCATATATAGTTTTTGTACTTCATCTATATGTTTCATGCTTTTCTTTTAATAATAACGAACCCTGTATATCATAATTAAACAGATGGGCAGATTTTGGATAGAGATTGCTCCATTAGGCAGCGCTAAACGTATCCTTGATGTTCTATGATTTATGGGATTTGTTAGAGCTCATTGTGACAACTCAAAAGTATATTGCCCCTGCCGGTTGTGTGGGAATCGTAGGGTGCCGCCTCAAAGTATAGTGGAAGACCATATTTTTAAATTTGGGATGCTAAGCACATATGTTAGATGGGTATTTCATGGTGAACCATATGATCCTCCATATGAACCGGGGGAAGCACATCTTTATCATCAAGATCAAGTAGGGGAAGCAGATGTTGATCAACTAGATCAACTGGCAGAGGTAGCTCCTGAGCATCTAGATCAACTTGGAGAAGGGGGAGGAGAGAAAAAGCGCAAGGTGCATGAAACAGGTTTCATTTTTGGTACTACCGCTATGGTAGATGACAAGGTATATCTGTAGAACAACAAATGTTCAGGTTGTGTGTCTTTGATGTTTGTCTATAAACGTATCTATTAATCTACTAATCGCAAAAGCAGACGACCGAAGAGGACTTTGATGGTAATGACGATGACCTGTTCATTGATGAGCCTGTACCTGAGGCTGTGGGTCGGGTACACTGCGTCTGGATGGATTTGATGCAGGGCTGCTGATCATCAGGGGTGTACTTGTGGTGTCGTTCATGACCACTAGCCTAGCTGCAAAACTCTTGGGGTGTAGAGCTATCCCATGATTGGTTCGCTACTGTTGTAGTTCTATAATATGGAGCTACCTTATTATGATTTCTAGGCCTTTGTTAGCAGAACTGTAATTGGAAAATATTCCGTATATTAGTATATACAGAGTATATGTGTGTTTGTGTGTGTTTCTAGTCTGAAATCCGAGCTTATCATTTTATCGGTTCCTAAACTATTTTTGAGGCCTCAGTGCTGGTGCCCTATGCTGCAACTACCGCCATCTTGTCCACTGTTCCGTGAGACGAATCAACAGAAGGATAATAAGATGGGATCAATTTGATTCGAAGAGGGGTGATTTTATCTATCCTTGGAGAGGAACCCGGGAGAACTAGTACTGGTACCAAGGGAAGGAGGAGGTTGGCTCGGTCAATTATCTCACCCACTTGATGTGGGACCTGCTTTAACTCACCCCTGACATGGGTCCCGCTTGAAACAGCTGTAGGCCACCACATGATAGCTGGGATCAAAAATTCGGGATTCTCTCTCGGCAAAATGTTCCCACCACTGCCACTTAAAAATACTTACTATAGGAAAAAAGTGTACTGCCTAGCCCTACTACTACTAGTACTACTACTCCCCTGCCCATGCCTTTCTACCGACGATAAGACAAGAAACCATCACTAGCTAGCTCACATCCAGCAAGCAACTGTTGGAACTGGTGCAACCTCCGATTGGGGAGTTCTTGTTGAAATAGGTGGGTGTATTTGCTCACCTCGAAATCCGTCTTTGCTTAATTTGCTTCCTATTGGACCATTGGGGGTACTATTAGTACTAGGATTAGTAGTATTCAGTATGGTTTGATTATGGAGTTCTTGCTTATTGCTCACCTTCGAATCACCTAATCAGGATATTTTTCCTCTTCTCTAATCGATTGGGTCATTTGGGTGGGGTGGGGGTGGTGGTGGGATGGGGGTGGGGGAGGTGGTACTGATTTTGTATGGATTCCGGATCAGGGCATGGTTACCACTGTTCTGATTGGGGAATTTGGTCGGGTTCGATTTTGGTGTTCTTCACTTCTATAACCTTTAGTTGCTACTCGTAATGTGCAATGGATTTTGCGTCAGATTCTGTATGGAGAACTATGGGACAGGGATGGTCCCGTCAGTTCCCTTAAAAGTTGCCTAAAAAAGGTAATGTAGCAGTATATTTGTTGCGTTCTTCCATTCTTTCCAATGCTGAAAGTGGTTAGCTGCAACCTAGATGTATCCTTGTGCTAAAAGTTGTCTCTACCTGCATCCTGTTTTTGTGGAAGCCTCTGTGACACCATCTCTTCTTCATTTACTGTAGCATGGTGGTACATACCTGCGAACGTGCGGTGCTCTAGGTGCGGCAAATAGGATGGTACCCCCACATGCCGCAGGATCCAGCGAGTACCACTACTCACCAAAAAACAAGCGCAAGGACACCGACCAGCTGGGAGGGCCCAGCTTAAATAGAAAGGTATTTGTTCTTAATACCCTTGTTACCATGGTGCAGACATATTTAAGTATTACCCGCTTGGTGTGATGCATGCTTATTAGATGTTCAGAAACATATGTGTGATTTTATTAATTCGGGCACTGTGTTTATGTGAATCTAGATATGGATCTGTTAGACTGTCTCATACAGTTAGTATATGACTACTATGTATTGTACTCCCTCCGTCCCAAGGCTTAGGCATATACTGTATTTTTTGAAAAGTCAAGCGACGGAAAGTTTGACCAAACTTTACATAGTATTGAACTGTTGAGCTCTGTTGCTATTTATGTAGATTGAAGGTGTTGCTGCGAAGGCTGAGGCTGCTGTAGAGGCTAGTAGATTTCTGATGCCCGCACCAAAAGAGGACATCCTCTACACAATGAGGAAGCGCCAACACAGTACCCAGGTGGACAGTGACCTCTCTAAGAAGTGGGTATAATTTGGAAATCCACAATTTCACATGTTATGGTTTTCCATGTTATTGTTATCATCTAGTATTATATGTTTACGCTCATTAGAAGTTTACAAAAATAAAATCTGTTTGCTTTACAGGCAATGGTTTTGTCTTATATTATTAGATTTACTTGCTCTTTACATAATTTAACCTTTCCACTTAATTTCAATCAGTACCGCGCACCAGTTACTCAGCCCTTTCTGCTACCCTCCTCTTGTCAAGCTTGTGGATTGAAAGGGGGCCCCTATATGCCATTCCAAAGGCAGAGGGATGAAAAATGGTGGATGACCACCCTTCACAAAGGGTACCCATGGTATTAGGTATGGATTCCAAGTGGTTTAGACCGACTTGATGTAAGATCTTGTATCTCACTTTTTTGTTGTCGCCTTACTTCTCTATCAATTTTATCATGAAGGTTGTCCCTTGTGTCGCTCGTCCCATTATAAACAAGATGTTCGGAAACGACAAGTTTCTAACTCTATATAGCGAGGGCCCTAAAGGCATGTGGCAACTATATGATGTGGATGTCTCCCAGACGACGGCCACCACCTATTTGGGTGGCCAAGGTTAGTCCAAGTATGTCTGTGAGAATGGTCTAAAGCAGGGGGATGAGGTAACATTCGATTTTAGCAAGCCTGGACAGATACTTGCACGCCATCGTAGACCTGTTGACCGAAGGACCAAGAACAGAGGTAGTACTAATTAATTTGATTCTATACTCATCACAACCTCTAACGATTTTCTTGCGACTAAATGTTCTGCACCATTGTCTTTACTCATCATATGACCCTGACCACTTCTGCAGTCCGCTTCCCCTTATGTACCACCCAGAAGGGTGCCAGCATCAAGCTGCTGGCACCGGCACCAGCACCGGCCCCAGTTCTTGCAACGGCACCTGTTGACCTCAGTAGGAGAAAGAATAGAGGTAGTACCTTAATTCTCTTGTATACTCTCATCTTTGTCTAGGAGTTACTATTGTATAAGAAACCATTTTGCTTGTCCACATCTCATATGCCTCTCTGACCACTCCTGCAGTCCCCTTACCTACCCCTCAGAAGGTAACCAACACCAAGCTGCTGGCACCCCCAACGGCACTAGCCCTAGTTCCTGCTCCAGCACCTGTTGACCTAAGTAGAAAGAATGGAGGTAGTAACTTAATTTTGTTGTATACTCATCATATCCTCTGATAACTGTCTTGTGAGTAACTGTTGTATAAGAGACCATTTTGCTTCTACGCTTCTCATCTACCTCTACCATCCCTGCAGTCAGCTTAGCTACCCCTCAGAAGGAATCTAGGATCAAGTTGCTGGCGCCGACACCGGTTCTGGGCCTTTTGGCTCCTGCACCAGCCCCTCTATAATTAGTGGCACCATCTCCTACACTAGCACCAACCCCAACACAGGCACCAGCACAAGCTCCTTCATCACCCTGGGCAACACCTTGTCAGACCATATCCTATACATGTGTCATCACAAGGTCGCACCGGATTATGTTTGTGAGTATATGGTGGCAGATAAATTGTTCTAAATGTCTTCTCAAGTTTCACATGATTCAGTGCATCGCTCTTAGTAATTATGTGTCTATATCTTGCTTTGACTCAGAAATTTCCTAAGAGTGCCACAAAGCAACTCGAGGCCAGATGAAAGGACACAATAGTCTTCACGATGCAGAGCGAAGGATTGCAAATCGAGGGACGCTACGCCATTAACTCGACTAATGGGTGCTTGGTAACTACTTCTCGGTGGATCAAGTTCCAGAAAGCAGCCAAACTTACTATTGGAAGAACGGTCAAGGTCGACGTATCTCGCTGCCCTGAATGCGGCATGCTATTCATGAACTTCCTAGCTGTCTAGCTCTTTGGCCGCATGCTATTGTAATTAATTATGTGGTTGTCTTATCTCCACTGATCATATATGGGTGGTAAAACTGTGAGAACATTTTGCTGGATTGGAGCTATGACTAGTACGTACCGGTATGGTATATCTGTATCTATATGACGGTTCCCAATATGACCAAATATTATGACAATGATTGTGTTCCAGTGATCGAGTGTGTTTGGAGAAAAGGGCAAACTGATCGCGTGGCATGGTTTTTAGAGCTGAAACAAGAACTATCTCTCTCTGTAGTGATATTGAATTTTAGTGTTTGTATTGCTGAATCAGTCACTTCGAAATGCATCTGAATTGGTCAAGTGCTGCTGAATATGAACTAGGAATCTGTCGATTTTTTCATGTCTTATTATTCTGTACTCCTTAATCTTCAAATGGTATTGAATTTGTTAAAAGTTCTGTCGTTGTTGATGGTTGCTTGCTCTAGAGCTTTTTCCTTTGTGTCATCGGAACCGTGGGATGCATTTTGCACAGAGATGAGAGGGTAAAGATATACAACATGATTTCACCAAGTGAAGTCATTCGCTACCAGCCCTGTTTGCGCATGTGGTGTGTGTTCATTAGATATGTTTACATGAATATCTGTCAAAGGAATTATTGCTTTTTTCCTCCCTCGAAGAGGTCTGTGTTTGAATCTGGCGAGACATAACCTAGTGAAATTTGAGATAGGAGCCCATTGACCATAGCCCAAAAACTTTTTAATTTGGCCTTTTTGGCATTGTTTTTAAGAAACTCTGCCTACCCATGTTTTTAAGAAACTAATCCATTATGTGGCTTTTTATAAATCGAGGTTATAGTAGCACTACTCTTTTATTTTAAGAGAGATAATATGGAAACACAACAATATTTTTTAGAAGACTGATACATAAGTTGTAGTACTAATACATGTTTAATGATTCAATTTCTCTTAGTATCTTTGGTATTGTGGCAAAACACTCAATTTATGTCTATTTGATTTGATTTGAAGGTCTTTAGTTCGAATCCATTGTGTGTACATATTTATATATATCTTGGGTTTACTTTTTTTTAGAAAGGGTTTACTTTTTCATATCGCATTACAGAGAGGCTGACATCGCGGACCCACCATCCTCCAGCATCCCTCGAGTTTAATGGTCGGGTTTGAAAAAAAAGTTAAATACTTCTACAGAGATGCTGGCATCAGGGACCCACCTGCCAGAACATACCAGAGAGGGTGACATGGGGGCCTTAGTAGCAAGACCATACACGACTGCCACATCGAGCAACATTGCTAAGGTCAAAACAACGGATGCGACCGAAAAAAGTGGGACCCAGTAGCACAGCCTTATACAAGTTCTGTCTCAAGCGACGTTGCCAAGTTTGAAACAGGGAGGCGCGAGCGAGAAAAAAGTCCAGCATGCACACCTTTCTTCTAATGAGAGGCTCATATGAGGGACTCAGCATCCTGGAAAAATGGCTAATGCATCGAGCAACGTTATCAAGTTTGAAACACGGTGGCGCGACCGAGAGCAAAAATTCCATCATACACACGTTTCTTCCAATGAGTATATGACATGTGGGGGTGGGGCCCTACATCATGATTAAAAGGTAGATGCAGTGAGCAACGCTATCAAGTTTGAAACACGGAGGTGCGACCGAGGGAAAAAATTATATCAGACACACGTTTCTTCTAATGAGAGGAAGACATGTGGGGTCTAGGAGTTTGATTAAACGGCTGATGCAGCGAGCAACGCTATCAAGTTCGGAACACGAAGGCGTGACAGCGGGTAAAAAATCCATCATACACACGTTTCTTCTAATAAGAGGATGACATGTGGGGCCCACCATCTTGATTAAATGGTAGATGCATCGAACAACGCTATCAAGTTTGAAACAGGGTAGCGCGAGCCAAGGAAAAAAATCCATCATACACATGTTTCTTCTAATAAGAGGATGACATGTGGGGCTCAGGAGGTTGGTTAAACGGTAGATGCGTCAAGCAGCGCTATCAAATCGGAACGGGGTAGCGTCAGCAAAGGAAAAAATTCCATCATACACACGTTTCTTCTAATGAGAGGATGACATGTGGGTCCCAGGAGGTTGATTAGACGTTAGATGCATCGAGCAACGCTATCATCTTCGAAACAGGATAGCACGAGCGAAGGAAAAAAATTCCATCATACACACGATCCTTCTAATAAGAGGCTGACATGTGGGACCTAGCAGCCCGACTAAACGACAAACGCGTCGAGCAACGTTATCGAGTTCAAATCAGGGAGGCGCGACTAAAAAGTATGGTCCGCTAGAGACAATGACGTCCAGGACCCACACGCCTCAAAAGACTTCGGCAAGTCAACATCGCGCGAGGAAACGAAAATCTTGCTTCTGCCATGCACTGGCTGAGCTTCCTCCATGTTTTTAGCAGATCCGTCGTAGTAGAGGGCCGCGAAACCGGAAAAAAAAGTTTTCATCGGCCATGGTCGAGCCGAGAATTTCGTCACGAAAGACGCGCCTTCTACAACGACCGTCGGGCCAATTCGTTGCGGAAGGAAACTTTTCTTGTAGTGTAGGTTTATCTAGAAAAGGGGTTACTTTGTAGTTAAGTTGAGCAAGTCTTTAATGTCCTAAAAATATTTTGGAATATTTCCATTTATGTTAAACCCTAGAACCCTATTTTATTTTCCCAAAATAGCCATTTGTTGCATTATGCATAGTGGCATATTTTGATCAAAAAGTATTTTCATTAAGGCTTTTTGGTGTGTTGTGAGTTGGCAAAAATTAGAATCTAGTTTTACTCCATTTAGAGTTATAAAACAAAATACACAACAAAAATACAAAACTAATAATAGAAAAAGAAAAGGAGAAAAGTATAGTAAACCTACCCAGCCCCATGGGCTGGCCCATCGCGTCACGGACATAAGCCGCACGCGTAGTGGACAGTAGCAGTCGCGGCCCAGCAAGCGCTAGCAGTAGCCCACCTGACATCTCTCCCCTCTCTCTCTCTCACTGACAGGTGGGGCAGCTGCGATCATCCCCTAGCTCCCAATAGATAATGGGATGAACTTGTGTTTATACAGAACTCTCGAACTACTCGTAAAAATTGCTGTAATCGGCTCACATGCATGCCCCCTCGTCCAAGATCTACAACCTATTTATTATCATGACCACCTGTATCGTTTCCCCTCGAAAACCCTCGCCTGAAGCCCTAGACTATTGCGAAATCAGTCACCGAAGTTGTTCCACCGCCACCATCCGAGGGAACTTCAGATCGATCACATTATCGAGGTTGTCGTTTCTGGGAGCTTCCCCAATCCCCCTTTCCCCTCTATCCTTCTCCCCTTGTAGTACTATTTCGCCCTGACCCATTTCCCCTCTCGCAGACCATCTGGACATCTGTGAGAGCCCACCAGAGCTTCAACGGAGAAGCACCGCACCAGTCGCCAGCTACCGTTGTTATAGGAAGAAGGAGAAGGAGTCGTTGCCACCATCGAACACGTCATCCTCGGGCGCATCTTGTCGACCCCATCTTCACGCCGGCGGACCTCCATAACAACGACGGATACCACCACCTGAAGTCGACCCGTCATCGTCTCCATCGTCGACATCGCCCTCTACCACCGGTATAACACCATCACCTCCTGGCCATCGGATCTCGATCCGGCGATCTATAATAGATCTAACACAGTATCCTCCACTCATGGGGTGCCACGTGTCAGCCTTGTCAGCGCGCTACGTCAACGCCCCATCATCGACGGGTCACTACCGCGTTCCAATCAGCATCCACTTAGCGACTACTTAAGAATTGATTAAATAAATAGAGAAAAGGGAAAAATCATTAATATTGTATACTTCATAGTAAAAGATCTACAAGTCAATAATTTGCGTATAATATACTGTTGGATTCAGAAAATTGTGAAGAACATTAATATGTAATAAAGTTTATACTTAGCCGTAGCTATAATTTTTGGAGTATTTAAATTTATATATTTATTTAAATATACATAAAATATCAACAACTCCGTTTTAGTTGATGCTTATTTTGTTAGCTTCAACATTTCAAGATCTATCTGTTAGCATTGGTTTTGTGAATTTACACGCTATAAATCTATCTGTTTGTCTTTTTATCTTAAAATCCTATTTTGAGCATATTTAGAGTTATAATATTCCTAAAACATTAATTCAATTTTAAAATTAAATTTTGTGACGTCCCTGCATGCTTTACTTGCTGTATAAATTTCATGGTCCAAATAAAAGTGTTTCCAGCATTATAAACATGTTTGCCTACATGCACTTGATGTGGTATGTGTTAGTTTGCAATGTTTTGATTTAGTATTACTCTGTCCTTTGTTATATTCTCCAAAGAGTGTGTTTGCTGCTGAAGAGTACAATAATCCCA
The DNA here is from genome assembly GCA_916181665.1 of Avena sativa. Taxonomy (NCBI): domain Eukaryota; kingdom Viridiplantae; phylum Streptophyta; class Magnoliopsida; order Poales; family Poaceae; genus Avena; species Avena sativa. Next base: position 193,393,888 of record OV702287.1, read on the forward strand.
CCTAATACTATCATAAGGCAAGTTACACTTTTTTCATATTTTTGTCCTAGTTTTGCTACTATGCATGTTTTGATCTTCAAAATAGTAGTGTGCATGTGTAGAATGTTTTAAGTTGAAGTACTGAGAAATATTTTACAAGTGCGATGTTGTTTTGTAGTATGCCATGAGTAGTTTTATTCTTAGGATCATTTTCACTCCAAATAGGTTATTCCTGAATTTCTCTAAGTATTATGCTTGTGCTTTGCTATATATATAAATACCGATGGGGGGTTTCAAAGACAATTTTTTATAAGTATAAGAGCTCTCTTGAGAGAACCTTTTCTTCTTAAGTCTACTTCAAAATAAAGCTAAATTTTCTCTTGGATATAGTGGTATGTCAACAACGTCTACAAGGGCATCAACCTGAGGGCTCTACGGATGCTCAGGTTTTGGTGGAGGACCGCCATCTTGGATCAAAGAAGTCTGCCATGTTCCCGATATCAGAAGCTTCTAGTGCAACCAAAATACATATGGACCCTGTCTTGGCCTAGTACTTAGTGGGAAACCTCACCTGGGTACCACTACTTGGAGGATTTTTGGCTCGGGTGGATTCAGAAAAGGTAGAGGAACTACTAAAGGAAAGCTTCACCATGGTCTTGTTTGTAAAAATGACTTGATCATGGATTGTGGGTAAAGTGCAGAAACTCTCGAGAGTAATCAATCTGATCGGTCAGCCGTGTCCACAGAGAAAGAATAACTTTGAGCATATTAAGGATGAGCCTCCAAAGGATTTCCTCTATCTTTTTCAAAGAAAATGTTTGCAAACCTAAGTCCATGAGTTGCGTCCTGAGGTTCTGTAGGCTTAGACTTAGTGGGATTTTGGATCCATATGGTGTACTCCATGTGTTTGGTTGGTGGATGCTAACCTAGAGGACCCAGTGCGAGCCACTCGACCTTATTTTATTTATCAAAGTTTTGCAAAGTAGGATAAATGATTTTTCTCTAATTATCTCACTTTTACTTAGTGAAAATTGGCTTTAGGAAAATAAACCACAAAGCCTTCTACTACCCTTGCATGTAGAGATAGCCAAGTTTTTTCCTTAGTGTAATTTGCCAATACATTCAAAGTATTGACTAACTCATTTGGATGCATGTTTAATGTGCAGAGTTCAAATATTGACAAAAGGTGCGTAGGATTCACGGGTCTACCCTCAACCAGCATGTGGCATTGATGGGACTCAAGTTTATTTATTATGCTTCATGTTGTAATAAAGTAAAATCTGGATTATTCAATTCATGTAATAAGGACTTGTATTTTGCATGATATTACATCGACTGTGAGTGCTTAGCTAATGATCCAGGGACTAGCATGTTAATCACAAGGACTTAGGATCTTTATCGATCCAAAGGTCGCTACAGATGGTATCAGAGCACATGTCTATAGTTCGTGACCGTAGCCTCGGAAAACCTTAGGATTCATAATTTCTGAGTTATTTTAGAAAACTCTCATACTTCTCATCACATATCTTAATAGTTACAAAAGTTTTCTGATCTCTTATATTTTCTAAAACTAGTTGACCATTACCAACTTCAGGAAGAGACTTCTCAACTCAATTTTCCCAAGAAGATCAACTTGATGCTTCATTCGAAGTTAAAACTAGAAGGCCTCCACTGAAGATGCGTCAATAATTATAGCTACAAGCACCGAAGACAATGAAACAATATGAAGATTATGAATACTTCGAAGGAATATTAAAGTGATCCATTAGGAACCAAACTTGGATAGACTTTGCTACAATTAGATGTGATGATTTGTGAGCTACCATTTCTAATGGTATTGTTGGTAGCAGCAAATACAATTTATTTTCAATACAAAAGTTGTTTGGATGGGTTTTTGTTCTTATTCTCCTTCTATAATTACTTCTTTCCCACTCTAAACCTTGGTCAACTCGACAGATGGACCATATCAATAAGGAAGACATGGAACTCAACTTCTCTAACCATATGAGCCATGCCGATGCAAAGGAGTGGATGCACAAGGTTGAAGGAAGAATGAAGTATGCACCAACATTGAAGCTAATAGAATGGTTCATTATGCCACCCAATTCCTGAAGGAGGATGTTGCAACTTGGTTGGAGATGCAAAACACCATTGATGATCAGAAACAGATGATATCTTGGGATGAATTTTAAGTGGTTCTACTACAATCTCGTCTTGTCACTCAGATATCAAGAACCCAAGGAGTTGAAGTTCCAAAAGATTCTTCTTGTAGAATATATGGGGAAATAGGTCACACCTCCAAGGAGCATCGTGATAAGTGACCCTACTGTGATGCAAGTCACCCATCTGAATAATGCCCCACCTCTCAAGTCTTGTGCTTCTTGTGTATAGGAACCAATCACAACCCCGCTTAATGTCACCTCTACCCGATGGTACAACAAGTGAATCCGCAAGTCAGATGGAATGCACCAAGGCCACATGAAGCTCTTAGAGGACACAAGGTCTACGACAAGTACGAGAGATAGAGTTAAGATTCAAGAAATCATACCCAAAGTCATCACTTCACGTTACTCAGCATATGGAAATAGGGGCCATGTTCCCAAAACTAGCTAAAGGAAAAGTGCAAGTATTCCGAAGATTGAGGTAGAGTATGAAGAGCAAGAACTACAAGACTTGTTAGACTTGGAAAGACCAAAAAGGAGGAATGATTTATGTGAAGTTCTCTGTTATAAGTGTGAAGTCCTTAGACGCTATGCACATAATTGTCCTGAGAAAAGGGAAATGGGAATGGGAATAGTGGCAACTATAACGAAAAGCATAGCACAGACCTTAGATATGCCACTTGTTGCAAGTGCCTTGTCATGGTGGTGCCATGACATATGCCTGGGGTAGGCATAAGTTGGGGCCATATGGACACTAGACGATCCGGGGAGGGATGATGCAGTGAAGACCGCACACGGAAGAATAGTGGCAATACACATGATATACCTAGGTTCAAGGCTCTCAAAGTGAGATAAAACCCCAACTCCTACATGCTAGATCATATAACCTAGCCATTTACTGTAGCTACATTGGTGCTCCTTGAGTATGCCTTTTATTCCTCTAATGGCTTTCTCTATGAGAGCTAGAGGAAGAAGGAGTGCTCGTATGGGAGCAGAGAAGAGAAGATAAGAGCCCCTCAGGGGTCTCCCTAGATCGATCCCTGTGGTGCTCCTTGTAAAGTGGAGCCTAGGGGACAAGGTATGGCCTGCTGACATAGTTCCTAATGTGACTACTATGGTCTTGTCAACTGACAAGGCATGGGCCTTCCTAGGTCTTGTCTGTCCTTTGCCTTGTCCTCTTGTGCGTGTCCTTGGCATCTTCCTAGTCATCAGTCTGATCCCTTCCTGATAACCTAGGAGCATCTCCTGAGAACCAGGGAGCATCTGGTATATAACGATGCTGCATGTGCCAGTCAGAGCCAGGGGCATCCCAAGACTGGCATATGACGGAAGGGCTTGTGGTATGTCGAAGTAGAGGATGATCATAGTCGTAGTAGTGCAGGAGGTCAAGGTAGCGCTGCTTGGGGTCGTTGGAGCAAGAGGTAACAACTTAAACTTGACCTAGAGGGCTCAAACTCATCCTAGAGGGCCTATTCTAGGGGTAACTCGGCCTAGGAGTGGATGACTCGGTCCAGGGAGAGTAAAGGGCCCAGCCGGGGTCTCGCTCACTTGGCCTAGGCAGGGTAACAAGGATATGGCCCAGTGACATTTACTTGGCCCAGGCAGAAGAAAATCTCAGGGCACAGCCGGGATATGGAAGGAGGCCCAGCCGGAGTTGAGGAAGTGGACCGTCCAGGTCAGGCATCATGGTGACAACATTATCCTATAGTGGGCCGGGTTGCCCTTGTGCCGGCCCACCCAGGTGGAATGTGGCGAGGTGGAGCTTGGCGCTAGTCTTGGCGGGAGCTGGCGTCGAGGAAGGGTGACATCGGGAGCAGCGAGAAGGTTGCGCCGGCGTTAGCTGGGCCGACCTGGGCTGATTCGGCCCAGCCGTATTAACCGCTATGCTAGTGATAAGGAGATAGAGGCGAGGTGGGCCAACCAGGAACAGCCCAACCGGGATGAAGGTCAGCCGGCCTGGGCCAACCTAGCTTGGGTACTGTCGGCCCCACTAGAGCAATTCTAGCTAGGCTTACCCCATTTATGCCTGGGATGGCTTGGACTAGGCCGAGGTATGCTTATCTCGGCCAGTTTAGCTTTTCCCTCTTCCTTTTATCTTATTCTCTTCCTCATATGTTGTTTCACATATGTATTTTCTATACATACATCTTTTATTGAATTACTTAATACTCTATTTGAATCACTTGATACCTCAATTCTGGGGACCTAGGGTCATACCCCCGACATTAGTCCCCAATGCTATGTGGGACTCATAGAGTCGCGCATAGGCTTCATATTAAAATACCCCAGAGTGGTTTATTGACATATAGTATTTTTCCTCTATTCTAATATATAACCAGCATGAATTGTGTCGGTATTATTCATCTTCCTGAGTTGGCTTGGTTGGCATATGATTTATATTCTCAGATCCGATAAACAACTTATTTGGGTTGTACCGATATCATACTTCGCCTGAATAGTCTTTGATTGACATACACCCTGCATGGGCACTTTGTCATATAGCCTTCATTGGGAAAATTTGACATATGGCCTGCATGGGCACTGGTCTTATAACCTCTTTGGGAAAATTTGACATATGGCCTTCATGGGAACTTAGTCATATAACCTCTTTGGGAAAATTTGACATATGGCCTTCATGGCAAATAGTCATATAGACTTCATGGGCAAATTTGACATATGGCCTTCATGGGAACTTAGCCATATAACCTATTTGGGAAAATCTAACATATGGCCTTCATGGGCACTTGTCATATAACCTCTTTGAGTAAATTTGACATATGGCCTTCATGGGAACTTAGTCATATAACCTCTTTAGGAAAATTTGACATATGTGTCAAAATCCGACATACTTGTCATAATTTGACATATAGCCTTCATTGGCATTTGTCATATATACTTCACTGGGCAAATTGACATATAGCCTTCATGGGCATTTGTCATATAGCCTTCATTAGGAAAATTGACATATAACCTTCATGGACATTTTTCTTATAGCCTTCATTGGGCAAATTGACATATATCCTTCATGGGATTTGTCATATAGAATTCATTAGGCAAATTAGACATATAGCCTTCATGGGCATTTGTCATATAGCCTTCATTAGAAAAATTGACATATGGCCTTCATGGGTATTTTTCATATAGCCTTCATTGGGCAAATCGACAAATGTGTTCAAATCTGACATACATGTCATAATTATGACATATATGTCACAAATCCGTGTTATCTAACCCATAATCCGAGCTATATGACTCAAAATCTAAGTTACGTCCCAATCTGACATATATATCCACATCCAACATATATGCCGATCTCATGATATATGATGATTGAGATATAGGGAATCTGATATAGGTGTTGATGATATTCAGTCAGACCGAGATAAGTGATGAATTGAGATAGTTTTATGATAGCCCTTTGATAAGTTGGCAAAACGACATGAACAGTGATTTGAGATATAGTTTGATGCTATGATATATTGCCAAACTGATATTGTTCATGATTTGGGATATGATATGATGCCATGATATCCTAGCAAACCGTCATAAATAGTGATTTGAGGTATGACCTGATATATGCTGGCTAATCTAGCATAAACAATGATCTGAGATATAATCCAAGATATAATATGATGAATTTATGATATGCTGGCAAACTGATATGTAGGATTACAAATAGATGATCTTGATCATGAACGGAGCTCACAAGATCTAGACATGGTAGTAGAAAGGAGAAGAACTAACAATCTAGCTACTACATGGACCCGTAGTCCAAGGATGAACTACTCACGCATCACACCGGAGGCTTGCATGGTGATGAAGAAGGCCTCCAGGGTGAATTCTCCCCTCCGGCAGGGTGCCAGGAAGAGCTTCAGATCCCTCCCGATCTAGGGATGGAGATGACGGCGGCTACAGACTCTTTTGTGGAATTTTGATCGGGTCCTTAGGGTTTCTGTATCGGAGGCATCTTATAGGCGAAAGGGGAGGCCGAGGGGGTGCCCTAGGTGTCCACAGCACCCCCTGGCATGGGCCAGGCCTGGCCGCGTGGCCAGGTGGTGTAGGCGGCCCCTGGCCCCTCTCCGTCTCGTATTATGGCTCCATGTCCCCCTCGGTGAAATACTGACTTTGGCTTTTGTCCTGTCCAATTCCGAGAATATTCATTTTCTGACTTTCCTAGAACCAAAAATAGCAGAAAATAGGTAGCTAGAACTGTGGCATCTTGTTAATAGGTTAGTCCAAGAAAGTGTATAAAATGTACTCCAAAGTGTGGACAAAACAAAAGAAACTAGATAAAAACCAAGCATGGAACATCAAAAATTATAGATACGTTAGCAACATATCAACATCCCCAAGCTTAACTCCTGCTCGTCCTCGAGTAGGTAAGTGATAAAAAGAAAGAATAATTTTTTAGGTGACATGCACCATCATAAACTTGATCAAAGTATTTGTAAAACATTGATAGATGGGATCATAGTACTTCAATATAGCATGAAAGATGAAGTTCTAACAATAAGACATAGCAACTATGTTGCAACATGAAAAGGCACAAACAAAATATTCATGAGTAACAATGCTTTGCAAGACATTTGTTTATTTCACATAAAGAAAACATAGCATAATGGCATTCAGCTTGTCCCTCATAGAGTAGCAAACATAAATTAATATGGCACCTTCAAAGTTCATAAGGGTGACTAGATACAAGTAGTTTAAGAACAAGCAATATCAAAGTTATGCATCAATCAACAAGTCTTGGGACAATGCACATAGAACTAAGAATGGCCACTATGCTCTCTCAATAAGTGCATAAAGATAGAAGGTGGAGACTCAACATAAAAGTAAAAGAAAGGCCTTCATAGAAGGAAGCAGGGATTCAAGTTTCATAAAGAGCTTCCAAAAATTATGGTACTTATTAGCTTTCAGCTCTCATTGCCCCTATCATAAGCATCTTGAAGTGATTAATGTTAAAGTATACAAACTATGGAGTATATGCTTGACAAAGTATAAGTTGGAAATCTCATGTCCCTTGAATATGAGGGCCGCTCCTCATGCTACTCAAGTTTAGTTACCGGTAAGTTCTTGTCATAGTAAGTACATGTGTATCATAGAGAACTGCCAACTGGGTACCCTTTGCCTGATGATACGGAAGAATACCCATAACAAAATGACAAGGCAAGCAGACAACGAGCATCTCAGCAATCTTCTTATTTACCATGGGAAAATGGTGCTTTTTTCTCTCTTTCCTATTTTCTCATATCTCTTTTTTTCTTTTTCTCTTTTTCTCAATATTTGACTCTTTTTTTATAAGAAGAATGCTTCATAGACAACTCATTATGGTTACGCTGCAGGTTTCCACCATGATTAGGCCTGGATTAGACCGACGACCCAGGCATTTCTCTAACACATATACATAACTCCATGGACTTACAAGCTTCCCTTTCATTTCACACCGACGACATCCATAGACAAAAGAGCATGATATCAACTAGGTACAAAGTACAAGTGCAATGTTGAAAGCGTTCCCCATGACAACATGGTTCTGCTAATCCCCAACATATAAGTGCAAGCATATACAACATAGACGACACAATGGTTCAAGTTTATTAAGGGCAAGAAAAGTAAAGTGTGATATCAAGTTCGTGAGAGCTTTAATCACTAGTTTTCTCATATAAGTTTAATTCGGAAGGTAGATAAAAACATGAATATACTTGGAATAGCAAATGCTAATAGGTAGGTATGGTGGACTCTTTGGAATAACTTGGTTTTAGGAGTTGGATGCATGAGTGGAACTCGTACTTGGTTATGGAGGCTAGCAAAAGACTAGGAGCGACCAACTAAGAGAGAAATAATGGTCATAATCATGCAAAGCGAGAAAACAACATTAATTAAATCATAAAGTGATATTATAAGTCGAAAACCAAAGGATCATAAAGGCTATGGTGACTTGGGATAGTCATAACATGGTGTGAGCATGCGCCAAGTCAACCCAAATAAATCATCAAAGGAGAATGCCACAATACTATGCTTTAATATGCTAAAACAACGCATGATTCTTTCAAGCCAATTAAACAATCTCAATTGTTTATAACATTGCATACTACAGAAAAGATCACTAAGCATAAATCTAAAACAATATCAAGAATGGAATGACAAAGCATAGGCCACAGTCAAAAACAAGCTCTCTTTACCACTTTAAGCATGAACTTTCCTACTATTTTCCAATCCAAACCAAACTATTTGAAAACTAATGTATGAAAGGGGAGGTCCAACCAATTTATTTAAGAAAACTAAGAAAACCAAGCAAACAAAAAACCAAAAACAAAAACAAAGACGCTCCAAGAACAACACAACTATGCATGAAACAATAAAAATGAAGTGTTTGGAAGAAACCTGGGATTTTATTGATGAAGAAGGGGATGCCTTGGGCATCCCCAAGCTTTGACGCTTGTACTTCTTGGATATTTCTTGGGGTGACATGCGTGGCATCCCCAAGATTGAGCTTTAGTCCATTCTTCATCTCATTACATCATTCTCTCCATACACCTGAAATTTTTTCCTTCATACATAACTTCACACAATCTTTATTAGCAACATTAGTGCACTCAAGATAATAAGTCTTTGGGTTCAGTTTCAACACCAATAAAACTTCCATTAAAACACAAGCTATTGAAGCACTTCCCTTCAAAAGCTCAATTCCCCAAAGAGAACCCAAAAAGGAACCAACAAGAAGCAAATGCAAATAATGGCAGAAATCTGCCAAAACAGACTAGCAGGTAAAAACCAATTTTTTCGAAGACCTTATGTTGCTCAAATAGAAAAGTGTTGAACTAAAGAAAGTTAGAAAACAATCTAGGGCAGAAGCACAGAAATTCACGCCTCAAAACGACGTACAGATATTTTACACGAATGTTTATGATGAAGCACAAAAATCTGTTTCGGGACAGCAACTTTCCCAAGCATTACTTCTCTCTCATTAGAGGTTACTCTTGGCACAAAAAGCAAATAAAAGAATAAGGAGAGGTTATTACTGAAGCAATAACTTCAAAGACTCATCTAAAACTTTTGGGTTATCTCCCAATAAATAATTTTCTTTAACGCCTTTGAGTTAGGCATAAGAAGCAAGAAAAAGAATCAAGTGTTCTCAAATGAAGAAGCATTAAGAGCAATTTTTTTTCATAGGAGAGGTAAAAGGAATCTTCTCTCTCTTCTTAGGGAAGTGTTCCATACCTTTCTTGAGTGGGAGTTGATATTAATGGTGCCTTCTTTCATATCAATAATGACACCAATAGTTCTAAGAAAGGTCTTCCCAAAGTAATAGGACAAGAAGCATTGTATTCAACATCCAAAACATAGAAATCAACGGGGACATAGGCATTGTTAACCATAATAAGAACATCATTAATACTCCCCATGAGTTTCTTTTTAGCATTATCATCAAGAGGGACATTTAAATAACAATCCTCCAATGGTGGCAAATCAAGCATATCATAAATCCTTCTAGGCATAATAGAAACACTACTATCAAGATCACGTAAAGCTTTGAAATCAAAATCATTCACTTTCATATTAATGATGGGTTCCCAACCATCTTCTTGTTTCATAGGAATAGAAGCTTTGTGTTTCATCTTTTCTTCTTTAAATTTTTTATGAGATCATCAGTAATGTGTTTTGTAAAGGCCATATTCATAGCACTAGCATTAGGACTTTTAGCAAGCTTTTGTAGGAGCTTAATTACTTCAGAGATATTGCAACCATCAAGATCAAAATCATAATTATCATCTAAAGTAGTAGAGCTATTACTAGCTTCAACAGTAGTGGTAGTGATAGTAGAAACACTAATGTTTCTAGTAATTTCATATTCTCTTTCCCACTTAGCATGCAATTCAGCTAATAGTCTAACATTCTCATCAATTCTAACTTGTATGGCATTGGTAGAAGCAAAGGGATTATCAATAGTTTTAGGTTTAGCAACCATTTTATTCAAAGAAGATTGTACTTCAGCCAATGATGCTATATTTCTTTCAGCATTAGAGAGTTTTTCCTCAATAGTTTTATTGAAAGCAGTTTGTTTACTAATAAAATCTTTAAGCATAACTTCAAGTTCAAAGGGAGCACTCCAATTATTGTTTTAGGAATTTCCATAAGCATTGCCATTATTGGGAGGATATGGCCTATAGTTATTATTACCAAAATTATTCCTGTAGGCATTGTTGCTAAAATTATTATTTCTTATAAAGTTCACATCAACTTGCTCTTCTTGAGCAACCAAAGAGGCTAAGGGAACATGATTTGGATCAATACAAGATTTCCCATTAACAAGCATGGACATAATAACATCAATTTTATCACTCAAGGAGGAGGTTTCTTCAACAAAATTTACCTTGTTACCTTGTGGAGCTCTCTCAGTGTGCCATTCAGAATAGTTAACCATCATATTATCAAGAAGCTTTGTTGCAGCACCCAAAGTAATGGTCATAAAGGTACCTCCAGCAGCAGAATCCAGTAGATTTCTTGAAGAATAGTTCAATACGGCATAAAAGGTTTGGATAATCATCCAAGCAGTCAGTCAATGAGTAGGACAATTCTTTACCAAAGATTTCATTCTTTCCCAAGCTTGAGCAACATGTTCATTATCAGATTGTTTAAATTTCAGTATTTCACTTCTCATAGATATAATCTTAGCAGGAGGGTAGTATTTTCCAATGAAAGCATCTTTGCATTTAGACCAAGAGTCAATACTATTTCTAGTTAGGGATTGCAACCATTCTTTAGCTTTTCCTCTCAATGAGAAAGGAAACAATTTAAGCTTAATAATATCTCCATCTATATCCCTATGCTTTTGCACCTCACAAATTTCAACAAAGTTATTTAGATGAGCAGCAGCATCTTCATTACCAATACTAGAAAATTTTTCTCTCATAACAAGATTAAGTAAAGCAGGTTTTATTTTAAAGAAACTAGCTTTAGGAACATGTGGAGCAATAGGTGTGCACATGAAACATTGTTGTTGGTGCTAGTGAAGTCACACAACTTAGTGTTTTCAAGAGTAGTATTTTTTTGTGTTTTTAATAAAGAAAGCAAACTAGTACAACCAGTTTTTTGTGTTTTTGATAATGAAACAAGCAAATAAAGCAAAAATAAACTAAGCAAAACAAAAATAACAGAGTAAATATATTGGTTATGAGGGACTCCCCTTGTGAAGATGTCCTTGAATCCCCGGCAACGGCGCCAGAAAAGAGCTTGATGGCTCAAGATATCTCGAGCTCGTTGGGGAACCACAAGAGGAAGGTATGATTAGCACAACAACAAGTTTCCCTCAGTTATGAAACTAAGGTTATCGAACCAGTAGGAGGAAGGAAACACCTCCAAGGTGTTGTTACCAACTTGGAATCCTGCACAACACAACCACATAACTTTGCCCCCAACTTACAGTGAGGTTGTCAATCTCACAGGTTTTGCTGAAAACAAAGGATTAAACGTATTGTGTGGAAGAAAGTAAAAGCTTGCAGAAAGTAAACAGAAACAGTAAACATTTGTAGATTGATGGTAAATGAAAGGACCGGGGTCCATAGTTCACTAGTGATGGTTCTCCTTAAGATAGATGACATGTTGGGTGAACAAATTACAACGAGGCAATTGACAAACATCGAGAAAGCATACATGCATATACTAATCATCTTGACTCCTATGAGATTTTATTGGGCACTATAACATTATACGTAGACTGTAATCCAACTGCATCTACAACTAATAATCCACCTTCAGGTTATCAATCCGAACCCCCTCCAATATTAAGTTGCAGGCAACAGATAATTGCATTATGCATTGCGTGTAAAGTAAACAATACGATTGTTCTATGAACAAAGGATTGTTGTTTTCTCCCTAGTAGCAACAGCACATCTAGTACCTTAGAGATTTCTGTCACTTCCCCAGATTACTAGAGGCATGAACCCACTGTCGAGCATAAATACTCCCTCTTGGAGTTGCTAGTATCTACTCGGCCAAGATATCTACTAACAACGGAGAGCCTGCAAGATCACAAATAACAAAGACATGATAGAATCAATAATCAATCTGAAATAGCATCTCAATATCCATCAGATCCCTGCAAACACAACATGTAGGATTACAAATAGATGATCTTGTTCATGAATGGTGCTCACAAGATCTAGACATGGTAGCACAAAGGAGAAGAACCAACCATCTAGCTACTACATGGACCCGGAGTTCAAGGATGAACTACTCACACATCACACCGGAGGCTTGCATGGTGATGAAGAAGGCCTCCAGGGTGAATTCTCCCCTCTGGCAGGGTGCTGGGAAGAGCTTCAGATCCCTTCCGATCTAGGGATGGAGATGATGACAGCTACAGACTCTTTCGTGGAATTTTGATTGGGTCCTTAGGGTTTCTGTATCGGAGGCATCTTATAGGCAAAAGGGGAGGCCGAGGGGGTGCCCTAGGTGGCCACACCACCCCCTGGCGTGGGCTAGGCCTGGCCGCGCGGCCAGGTGGTGTGGGCGGCCCCTGGCCCCTGTCCGTCTCGTATTCTGGCTCTGTGTGCCCCTCGGTGAAATACTAACTTTGGCTTTTTTCCCATCCAATTCCGAGAATATTCATTTTCTGACTTTCCTGGAACCAAAAAGAGTAGAAAACAGGTAGTTGACACTGTGGTATCTTGTTAATAGGTTAGTCCAAGAAAGTGTATAAAAAGTACTCCAAAGTGTGGACAAAATATAAGAAAGTAGATAAAAACCAAGCATGGAACATCAAAAATTATAGATACGTTAGCAACGTATCACAATGCAGGAGGTCGAGGTAGCACTTCCTGGGGTTGTTGGAGCAAGAGGAAATAACTTAATCTCGACCCGGAGGGCTGGACCTCAGCCTAGAGGGCCTATTCTAGGGGAACTCGGCCTGTGGAGTGGCTAACTCGGCCTAGGGGGAGAGTAAAGGTCCCAGCCGTGGTCTCCCTCACTTTGGCCAGGTGGGACAACGAGGATATGACCCAACCAGGCCACTTTGACTCAGCCCAGGAAGAGGCAATCTCGAGGCCTAGCCGAGATATTGAAGGAGGCCCTGTCGGGGTTGAGTAAGTGGCTCATCCAGGTCAGCCAGCATGGCGACGATGTTATCCCGCAGTGGGTTGGGTTTCCCTTTTGCCGGCCCACCCGGGTGGAGTGTCGCGAGGTGGAGCTTGGTGCTGGTCTTGGAGGGAGGCAGCATCAAGGAAGGGCGATGTCGGTAGTAGTGAGAAGGTTGCGCCAGGGTGAGCTGGGCCAACCCGGGATGATTTGGCCCAGCCGGGTTAACCTCTATGCCGGCGATGAGGAGATAGAGGTGACGTGGGCCGGCCGGGAACAGCACAGCCGAGATGAAGTGAGCCAGCCTAGGCCAACCTGGATCAGTTACTGTCGGCCCAAATAGAGCAATTTCGGTTGAGTTTACCCCATTTCTGCCTAGGATGGTTTGGACCAGGTTGAGATATGCTTATCTCAGCCCAATTCAATTTTTCCCTCTTCCTTTTATCGTCTTCTCTTTATACCTCATATCTTCTTTCACATTTGTATTTTCTCTTCATACATCTACAATTGAATTACTTAATACTCTATTTGAATCACTTGATAACTCAACTCTGGGGTACCCGGGGTCATACCCCCGACATTAGTCCCCGAGGCTATGTGGGACTCATAGAGTCGCACATAGGCTTCATATTAAAATAACCCCAGAGTGGTTTACTGACATATAGTCTTTTTCCTCTGTTGTAATATATAACCGGCATGAATTGCACCGGTATTATCCATCCGCCTGAGTTGGCCTGGTTTGCATATGATTTATATTCTCAGATCCGACATACAACTTATTTGGGTTGTACCGATATCATACTTCGCCTGAATAGTCTTTGATTGACATACGCTCTGCATGGGCACTTTGTCATATAGCCTTCATTGGGAAAATTTGACATATGGCCTGCATGGGCACTGGTCTTATAACCTGTTTGGGAAACTTTGACATATGGCCTTCATGGGAACTTAGTCATATAACCTCTTTGGGGAAATTTGACATATGGCCTTCATGTGCACTTAGTCATATAGCCTTCATGGGAAAATTTGACATCTAGCCTTCATGGGCACTTAGTCATATAACCTCTTTGGGAAAATTTGACATGTGGCCTGCATGGGCACTTGTCATATAACCACTTTGGGCAAATTTGACCTATCGCCTTAATGGGCACTTAGTCATATAATCTCTTTGGGAAAATTTGACTTATGTGTCAAAATTTGACATACATGTCATAATTTGACATACCTGGCATAATTTGACATATATATCCAAAATCCGAGTTATATGACCCAAATCTAGGTTATATGGCCCAACATTCGACACATATGTCCCACATCTGGGTTATATGACCCAAAATCCGAGTTATATGACCCAAATCTGGGTTATGGGAACCAACAGTCGACTAACCTTCATTGGAATTTGTCATATATCCTTCATTGGGCAAATTGACATATAGCCTTCATGGGCAATTGTCATATAGCCTTCATTTGGAAAATTGACATATAACCTTCATGGGCATTTGTCCTATAGCCTTCATTGGGCAAATTAACATATAGCCTTCATGGGCATTTGTCATATAGCCTTGATTGGGAAAATTTGACATATAACCTTCATGGGCATTTGTCATATAGCCTTCATTGGGCATATTCGACATGTAACCTTGATGGGCATTTGTCATATAGCCTTCATTAGGATAATTTGACATATAGCTTTCATGGGCATTTGTCATATAGCCTTCATTGGGCAAAGTGACATATAGCCTTCATGGGCATTTGTCATATAGCCTTCATTAGGAAAACTGACATATAGCCGTCATGGGCATTTTTCATATAGCCTTCATTAGGCAAATTGACATATAGCCTTCATGGGCATTTGTCATATAGCCTTGATTGGAAAAATTGACATATAGCCTTCATGGGCATTTGTCATTAGCCTTCATTGGGAAAATTGACATATGTGATAAAATCTGACATACCTATTATAATTCTGACATATATGTCCCAAATCCGAGTTAACTAACCCAAAATTTGAGTTATATAACTCAAAATCTAACATACATCCCAAACTGACATATATGTTGATCTCATGATATCTAGTGACTGAGATATAGGGGATCTGATATAGGTTTTGATGATATTCGGTCAGGCCGAGATAAGCGATGAATTGAGATAGTTTTATGATATCCCTTTGATATGTTGGCAAACCGACATGAACGGTGATTTGAGATATAGTTTGATGCTATGATATATTGCCAAACTGATATTGATCATGATTTGGGATATGATATGATGTCACGATAACCTGGTAAACCAACATAAATGGTGATTTGAGGTATGATCTGATATATGCTGGATAACCTGGCATAAAAAGTGATCCGAGATCTAATTTGGGATATAATATGATGAATTTATGATATGTTGGCAAACTGATATGAACATTGGTCCGAGATATAATCCGAGATTTAATATGATGAATCTGTGATATGATGGAAAACTGATATGAACAATGATCCGAGATATAATATGAAATAACATGGCAAACTGATTTAAACAGTGATCCAAGATATAATATGAGATATAGTATGGATCTATGATATGCAGGCAAGCTGACATAAATAGTGGTCCGAGATATAACCCGAGACATAATATGAAATAACCTGGAAAACTGGTATAAGCAGTGATCAGAGATATAATATATGCTGGCAAACAGTATGCTGAGATATAATATGAAATAACCTGGCAAACTGATATAAACAGTGATTCAAGATGTAATATAACCTGGAAAACTGATACAAATTGTAATTCGAGATAAAATATAACAGGGCAAACTATAACCTGGCAAACTGATATAAAAAGTGATCTGTGCTATAATATAAGATGGAAAACTGATATAAATAGTGATCCGAGATATAATATATGTTGTGATGACTTGGAGTAAGTTTCCTCATCAATGGTCATTTCAAACGACACAGTTAGTCAATAAGTGATGGGGTTCATTGTATGGAAAACAAAAAATTCCTACAGTTGCAACTACCAAGATCATATCTAGGCGATACTTGTAACGATTTCATATGGACTCACCCTTGAAGATCGTAAAGCTGGATAACATTCCTGCAAACAAACGTGGATGTTGTAGAGTGTATGCGACCATCCTCAAGGACGTGATGACAATGCCACAAGTGCAGCGCCTTTGTAATCGGTCACACATACAGTGTGCCAACGACTTCCGTCCCTCGCTCCAGCGCGGCAGCGGAAGTAGTGGATCCTAGGGAACTCTGCCAACACTATGACATGGTGTTGATGGCGGCAAAGAAGATCTTGAGCAGGGCTTCACCTAAGCACCTCGGTCCTGGAAATGAACATGGCTAGAAGGGGAGGAAGATGCCAACCAAAGGTCATATGAGAGGAAGGGTGAATGGTGTGTGATGAGAGGAGGAGGGGCATTTTATAGCTGAGGGGGGCATCCCCAAGGGCCATGGAGCACAGCCATGGTGGTTCCCCCACCTCTCCCCCATTTATGTGGGTGGACACTCCACTCACATCAATTTAGCTCCAATCATCTTCCTTTTAATTTCCACTCAAAAATCAAAGATATTTCCGTTAAAGCACTTTAATTCACTTGTTTTAAAACCACTCAATTTAATGAACACTTTATTTAATGAGTGTACTTAATTTAATGAACACATTAACATTTGATCCCCTCACAATATTCCGATACAAGGAAACTATTCCAATAGTTTTTTATCAGAACAATTCCTGCGCTGTCCAGTATTTTCTCTGGTGTTCCCTATCCACTCAAATGCATCGACTACCCTTAAGTGTGTCTCCCTACGGGCTACGAACTGAGTGGACATGATCGAGACATTCTTAGATGAATAATCATTAGTGGGACCTAGAGACCCATAATGACTGCCACCAGCTCAAGCGATGACTTAGTGATCGTGTGACCTTTATTCACAGGAACCAATTCCTTTTGTCTCTTGATATTTTACTTGTTCGGGATCTGATCATTCAGTATTATTCATACACTACTAGGGAAAACGCTATGCGAGGCGCACCAAAAATGCTATGCGAGGCACATATCATATGCGCCTCTAGCGTCACGCCTCCAGTATTTTTTATGCGAGGCGCATATTGATATGCTCCTCCTATACTCTGAATATGCAAGGCGCATATTGATCTGAATGCGCCTCCTATATTCTGCATATGTGAGGCGCATATTGATCTGAATGAGCCTCCTATATTCTGCATATGCGAGGTGCATATTGATCCGAATGCGCCTCAGATATTATTTTTGAATTTCAAAAAAAATGATGGCCAGATCTAGATCTGGCCGGAATTTTGTTGGAGCTCGTTGGAGGCCGTGCCTGTGGCCACAACCTACCACCGCAGGCATGTGCGGGAGGCCATGACCGTTACCGGAGATGGTGGAGGAGGATGAGTCCGCCGGAGGTGGTCGTCGGAGGTGGTCGGTGTGGTTGTGGAGGCCATGGCCGAAGTGATCGCCAAAGGAGGAGGAGGAGGTCGCCGGAGGAAGAGGAGGAGGATGCCACCGTAGGTGGAGGAGGAGGAGGAGAGTGGATTTCTCATAAAAGAGGAGGAGGAGGAAGAGGAGGAGGAGGAGGAAGAAATAATCACTTTATTATTGCCTCCCGGGCATATTCATTTCAGTCTCCCACTTGCACTAGAGTCAATAATCTAGTTTGAAAAACTTGAAGATTCAACACCTATGGCTTTCTGGTGTTGTATATACACGTTTGCTAGTGGCAAACATAATCTCAACATGTGACACTTTTAGGTCCATGTGTATTTGCATGCTTTGCATCTCTATGCATCCCTCGTTTTCAAATGAGATTGCATTTGTATAAATTAGTTACTTGAGGTTTAAAACATGTTGATACTATTGTCGTATAATAGATCTTCATAGTATTATCCCGCTTGGAACTACACCTAGTTCCTTTGCTTCTACTATAGTAGTCTTATACTTAGCCTTTCATTGTAGTATCTGTCACAATGTCCTTAACTTTGGAACTTATCAAAATCCATCATGTAACTTTCTTCCATTGCATTGTGCCACCTTAACCTATAGCCCAAATTGAGATAAACCTAATTTGTATCTGGTAACAAAACTAGTATCAATGTAACACTTACAATGAACTATCTGTTTATTTCCAATGTAACACTTACAATTAATTATTTGTATAGTGCCAATGTAACATTTTACAATGAACTATCTTTCTAGCATCAATGTAACACTTTACAATGAACTATTTGTCACTTCTACATACAGAATATATTCTTAGTTCTTCAAAATATCATAAAAATATCCTTACTATCATCCAATGATCATCTTATGAGTCACCCTGGTATATGCTCATAACATTTAGAGCATAGGACATATCTGGATATGTACATATCACGGTAAGATATTCATGTGATTTTACTCACCAAGTGTCAAAACACTTGATTATCGTTTATGAAGATATTCATGTGATTTTACTCACTAAGTGTCAAAACACTTGAATCTCGTTTATCAAGATATTCATGTGATTTTACTCACTATGTGTCAAAACACTTGAATCTCGTTTATCAAGATATTTATGTGATTTTACTCACCAAGTGTCAATACACTTGAATCATGTTTCAGTCACCAAGTATCAATATACTTGAATCTTGATTCAACTGTTTCCATCTAGCAAGAACCTTTCTCGTCGTTTCCGTATTGAGCTCATTCAATATTTCATCTATGTACATTTGGCATAACCATATTAATGTCACAATCTATCCAAATAGACTTTGATGCCAAGTATTCTGTTTTTTCCCAAATCTTTCATTTAAATCTAATTTTTAGTGAAATCCTTAACTTGTGTCAATAAGATACATCATTTCCAATCAACAATATGTCTTATACACAATGTATTAGAAACATTTCTCAGCACTCCCACTTAATTTCTAGCAAATGTGAGCATCTTCATCATCTCTAATGAAATTAAACATTTTAACATTTTCATCACGATGAAGATTCCAACTCTGCTATACTTACTTCAACCATTGAAGTTTGCATGTTTTTACCATCCTTTGATTTAACAAAACCCTTCGGATCGTGTCATGTACACGTCCTTGGTAACCATTCTTTTATAAGAACATTGTTTTTTTGTTCAACTAGCATAAACAACAATTGACATATGTAGTGGTTCCTACACTAATCCTTCCAGACTAAATATCGCTATGAAGATCGAATCTTGTCATATTCAACTCCTTGAACATTGTTGTAAACTTTTTATCGACATGTCGACTATTTCATAGATGTGAAACATCCATGTCCGTATCTTTATAGATCCAAATACGACTAATAGGCTTTATGCCTTTAAGAGGGTCTTCCAAGTATAGTAACTTGGATTCTCGTGCATGGAACTATCATGGATTTTATGGCTTAAAACCATTTGATGGAGTCATGGCCCATCATCTCTTCTCTACCTATAGTCAGTTCATCATTGTCAAACAATAATGATTTAATCTCAAATCTTAGTATTTGATTGTTTACCTGACCTACATGGTTCAATAGGAACTTAGATCTCTATGACCACAACCTTTGAGGCACGTGATCTATGAGCATTATGGTTGCCTCTGGGACACTTTCCGGTGTTGCGCAACTCTGCACATATAGCTAAAGTTCAATAACCTTAACAAAGTTCTATTGTCCTCCCACTTAACTTTTCGCAAAAAATTCCTTCTCAAGAAACTTGACGTTTAAAGTGATAAACACTTTTGTCTTCGGTGTTATGGAGGAATACCCAACTATTGCTTTGGGATAAGCTACAAAGATGTGCTTATCTGACTTTGGTTGTAAACATTTTACTTATACCAAGCATACTAAAATTTAAGAAAAGACAACTTGGGTTTTATCCCAATCCATAACTTATATGGTGTCATTTCAGCGGATCACGATGGAGCTCTTTTCAGTGTAAAAGCGATAGTCACTAAAGCTTAATCTTCAAAATATAATGGGAATTTTATAAATAACACCGTTGATCCTATCATGTCAAACAAGGTTTGATTATATCTCTCGAATACTCCATATTCCTATAGTTATCGGGAAACATAAATCCATGGAATGGTTCCTTGAATCTCAGGTGTTTTTTCCGAACTTGTAACTCAAATATTTTCCTTTATGATCCAATCATAAATTCTTTATTTTCTAGTTACAATGATTTTCCACTTCATCTTTAAATCATTTGAACATTTTCAAATGTTTCATACTTCTTCCTAATTAAGTAAATATACATATATTCACTCAAATCTTTGGTTAAAGTATATGAAGTTTGAATGATCCACGACATATAACTACACATAATGGACTATATCCCTCAATATGCACAATGTCCAATAATTTATTCGTTTGTTCCTCTTTGACCTATGAACAAAATTTAAATCATTTTCAGGAAATTATCACAAGCGTCAATTGATTGAAAATAAAAAAGACTCCAAAATTCCATCAACATGGAGTTTCTTCATGTTTTCTTTCCAATATGATATAAACTGTAGTGTTTCTCATAAGTGATCTTCTAATCATTCGTCTTACGACACATTAGCATCAGTGTCTATGGACATGATTTATCAAACTAGATTTGTAAGAGTTCATCCATCTTCAATGGAATACGGTAATTATTTGAACGATCATCATTCTCATAATACTGGAACAAAATAACAATTATTGAAATACAAATCTTGAAGGGAAGCTTTGATGTCAATGAGAAACACAATAACACTTTATTTGTTTTTTATGAACATCATCACATATTCTTTTGCTAGTTACTTAGGCCATTGTAGTTCATGAATTGTGTTGTCCTGTGTGACATTTCACACCAACCAATTCAGTATCCAATACCCAAGAATCACATTGTTTAATAAGTAAAGAATACACCCATAACGTTTATATCATTTATATACCTAAGATGGACATTTCCAGTGTTTTCTTTTCTTCCAAATATTTTCTAGATTCCCTTTCAACATTTCCTTTTCTCTTTTAAAATTAAAATATCAACATCAATAGTGGTGTCATACATATGACACATGGTTCGAAGCGTGTATAGTCAAATACTAATACCTTTGGACTTGCACTATGAAGTGGATGACCATCATCAAATGTTTGGCGCTCTTCCAAAAAAATTCCTTTTAGTAATCCTTTTAATGTAGTAAACATTTTACCTACATCTTTTATCCATCCTTATCATGACAAATTTCATGATCATGCTACTATAGCTCATAAGGACCAATTGTGAATGTAATGTTAATTCCCAAAACCTTATGGGTGATCACGACGCCTAGCATCTCCAACCTTTACAAATTCTCATACAATACGAGAATATGTATATTGCAACCAAGCATTGTTTCAGATATCATAATATCTTCTACAGATGATGGTTACTAAAACAATTTTTGACTCCCAAATAACATTGATATTAAAACAATTTTCAATATCAAGAATCATGGAGGCAAGCATGATACTTAGATACTAACACTGGAATTTGTTACTCTTGATTCAATACTATTTATTGAATTTCACAGAGTATTTGAAACTTTAAAACTTTAGATTGACCCTCATAAAACAATATGATACCAGCTCATAAAGTAAACTTCTATTATTCTATAGTTCTATTATCTCAATTATAGCTAAATACAAGGTAGTAAATGAATGCTAGTGACGACAACGAACTATGCAGATTCACTTCGAGTTAGTTTATAATAAATTGAGTTCAAATGAATCCGAATTACTAAATTGAACTCCCACTTAAAACAACGTCCCTCGAGTCGTTTTGGTGATTACACTAACCAAATTCACTACACCACCACCGATCATCATGAGTGGTCGTGCAGCTCCAATGGCGAGCATCATATGGACATCATATCATTCATATGACTCTTGCTTTACCTTTTGGTTCGTATTCCAAGGCCATGTCTATATATGCTAGGATCGCTAAGTAAGAACCTTAGTACTCGTGTGTGTAAAACTGTCTTACGCCCGTTGTATGCGAACGTAGAGTCTATCACATCCGACAATCATGTGGTGCTTTGAAATGATGAACTTTCTTAACGGTGCATACTAGGGAAGATATATTATTATCTTGATATTTAGTGAGAGGGATCAACTTATAATGCTACCGCCAAGATCTAAACTAGACATAAGCAAAATAAGATGCAAACAAACATCATATTTAAAAGTGATATGATATGGTTCTTGCACTTGATCACTATCTAGTGCATCATGGTATGATCTCGATCATTCCATTTGTGTAGTGCCAAGGTCTATGGCTCTCCCACTTACTTTGTTATAATTCCCTAGAGTATCCTATCATACTAAAATTATAACATTGACAATATCATGACACATGCCCAACCAAAATAAAACTAGATGCTTCTAATTTATGTTTTGCATATTTTATGTGGCATTGGGCTTTCGAAGATAGAATTGATCTTACCTACGAACAAGGAACCACAATGAAAATAATCAAATGATTAGCAACCCATTGTAAATCAGATATCAACTATAGTGGGAGAGACAGACACCCTCAAGCCACTTATGCAAATCTAGTTGCATGTCAAGCGTGGAATAGGTCTCATGTGCGAGGACATGTAAAGTTTGTCCAGGCCGCTTCATCCCACTATGCCGCCAATATCCAAAATACGTGAAGGATGTAATAACATGATCATGAGCACCGACATATTCATATGTGTTCTACCGTACAAAGCATCTATGCATAGACATAGCTCTGATACCACTGACGGGGTTCGTTGCATGGAAAACAAAAAATTCCTACGGCTGCAACTACCAAGATCATATCTAGGAGATACTTGTAATGGTTTCAGATGGACTCATCCTCGAAGACCGTAAAGCAGGATAACGTTCCCGCAAATAAATGTGGTTGTTCTAGAGTGTACATGACCATCCTCAAGGACAAGAT
Organism: Avena sativa; assembly: GCA_916181665.1. NCBI lineage: Eukaryota > Viridiplantae > Streptophyta > Magnoliopsida > Poales > Poaceae > Avena > Avena sativa. The sequence continues at coordinate 193,417,049 of OV702287.1, forward strand.
GACAATGCCACAAGTGCAATGCCTCCATAATCGGTCACACATACGGTGTGACGATGAGTTACGTCCCTTGCTCCAGCGCGGCAGTGGAAGTAGTGGATCCTTGTGAACTCCTCAAACACTACGACATGGTCATTATGGTGGTGGAGAAGATCTTTATAAGGGATTTTCCTAATCACCTCGCTCTTGGTAATGGACAAGGCTAGAAGCGGAGGAAGATTCCAACCAAAGGGCATATGAGAGGAAGGGTGAATGGTGTGTTATGGAAGGAGGAGGAGGGAGACTTTTGCAGGTGAGGGGGGTAGACCCAAGGGCCATGGCGCACAGCCATGGTGGTGCCCCCACCTCTCCCCCATTTATGTGGGTGGACACTCCACTCACATCAATTTAGATCCACTCATCTTCCATTTAATTTCCACTAAAAAATCAAAGGCCTTTCCATTAAAGCACTTTAATTCATGTGTTTTAATGCAACTCAATTTAATGAACAATTCATTTAATGAGTGTACTTCATTTAATGAACACATTAACATTTGATCCCCTCGCAATATTCCGATACACCGAAACTATCCCGGTAGTTTTTATCAGAACAATTCCTATGTTGTCCAGTATTTTCTCTGGTGTTCCCTATCCACTTAAATGCGTCGACTACCCTAAAGTGTGTCTCCCTATGGGCCGCGAACTGAGTGTTCATGATCAAGACATTCTCGGATCAATAATCATTAGCGGGACCTGGAGATCCATAATGACTCCTACCAGCTCAATCGACGACTTAGTGATCGAGTGGCCTTTATTCGTAGTAACCAATTTCTTTTGTCTCGCAATATTTTACTAGTCCAGGATCCGATCAATCGGTATCATCCATACCTAGTTTGATCCCGTTACTAACAAGTACTCTTTTCTTGTTCCCGTGATATAACATTCTCAGTGATCGTTATCACTTCCTTGCAAGCTATGTTAATGTGATATCACCGAGAGGGCCCTGAGTATATCTCTCCGTCATTAGGATGGACAAATCCCACTCTTGATCCACGAGACTCAACTAACACTTTCCAAGTAGCTGATGACACCTTTATAATCACCCTGTTACGATGTGATGTTTGATGTAATCAAAGTACTCTTCCGGAGTTAGTAATTGACGTGATCTCATGATTTATAGTAGTGTAAACATAATGGCATGATCGTGTTACTATACTTTGGGAGAATTTTCATCACATCATTCAATCAATTTTGTGACCTCGTTATTAACAACCTCCAATGTCATTATTAGGAAACCTCGATCATCTGTTAATTAACAAGCTAGTGTAATGAGAGGCATCTCTAGGAACCTTTTCTTTGTTTATTAAACACACATGTATTAATGTTTCCCATTAAAAACAATTATAGAATGAGAAATAAACATTTATCATAAACATGGAATAATATAATAACCACTTTATTATTTCCTCTCAGACATATTTCTTTCAATAAGCACATATAACAGATGTTGTACTGTAGCATTAGACAAACAAAAAGACATAGCTAAAATACATGTATCACTTGACATATGTGCGGACATAATCATATGGCATATCTTATGTCTACTCTAAATAATACTTCTATGCATGGGGATGCCGGGTCAAATAATGATCGAGTCCCCGAGATACTTTTTCTATCTAAGGGAGGTTCTACTCCTCATATGTTGGCTAGCCCCTAGGTTGAGATATCGCTTTTCCAGGGCAGGTGAACAACTAAGTGATAGAGGGTAATATCCCTCGAGTAACATTTGGGGTTATCTCATGTGCGTGTTGATGGTTGAGTAAGTTGATACTCACAGTATACATGGTGATGAGGTTGAGATTGAGATATGTCAATAAGAAAGGCTTGTATGCCAGCCCCTATGACCTCTGTACGTTGGGGAAGACGATGATGAAGCTGCTATAACATTGGTGAAGCAGAGGTTGATGAAGATGGTCCGTTCCAGATGAAAAACTAGCTAGCGCCTCTAATGCCCCCATGGTGGGCGCTAACTAGCATGGTGGTGTCACAGAAGATGCTTGGGGTAGGCTTAAGTTGGGGCCATATGGACACTGAGGATCCGGGGAGGGATGATGCAGTGAAAACTGCACACAGAAAAACAGTGGCAACACACATGATATGCCCAGGTTCAGGGCTCTCCTGTTGAGATAAAAACCCTACTCCTGCATGCTAGATCATATAACATGGCCATTTACTGTAGCTACGTTAGTGCTCCTTGAGCTGTGCCTTCTATGCCTCTAATGGCTTTCTTCGTGAGAGCTATAGGAAGAAGGAGTGCTCGTATGGGAGAAGAGAAGAGAAGAGTCCCTCATGTGTCTCCCTGGATCAATCCCCCTGGTGCTCCTTGTAAAGGGGAGCCCGGGGACAAGGTATGGCCCACTAACACTGTTCTTGATGTGACTACTATGGTCTTGTCAACTGACAAGGTATGGGCCTTGTCAGGTCTTGTTTGTCCTTTGCCTTGTCTTCTTGTTCTTGTCATTGGCATCTTCCTAGTCATCAGTCTTATCTCTTTCTGATAACCTAGGAGCATCTCTTAAAAACCAGGGAGCATCAGGTAAGTAACGATGTTGCATGTGCTAGGGGTGTCCCAAGTCTAGCATATGATGGAAGGGCTTGTGGTATGTCAAAGTAGAGGATGATTGTAGTCATGGCAGTGCAGGAGGTCCAGGTAGAGCTGACTGGGGTTGTTGGAGCAAGAGGAAACAACTTAAACTCGATCCGGAGGGATGAAACTCGGCCTAGACGGCCGTTTCTAGGGCTAACTCGGGCGGGGAGTGGCTGAGTCGGCCAGGCGGCTCCCTCACTCGGCCAGGAGGGGCAGTGAGGATATGGCTCAGCTGGATCACCTTGACTCGGCCCAGGCAGAAGAAATCTCGGGGCCCAGCCGGGATATTGAAGGAGGCCCAGCCGGGGTTGAGGAAGTGGCCCGTCCAAGTCAGGCAGCATGGCGACGGTGTTATCCCGTAGTGTTCTGGGTTGCCCATGTGCTGGTCCACCCGGGTGGAGTGTGGCGAGGTGGAGCTTGGCGCTGGTCTTGGCGTGAGGCGACATCGAGGAAGGCCAACATCGGGAGCAACGAGAAGGTTGCGCCAGGGTTAGCTGGGCTGACCTGGGCTGATTCGGCCTAGCCGGGATAACCCATATGCTGGTGATGAGGAGGTCAAGGCAAGGTGCGTTGACCGGGAATATCCTAGCCAGGATGAAGGTGAGCCAGCCTGGGCCAACCTGGCTTAGGTATTGTCGGCCCAACTAGAGAAATTCCGGCTAGGCTTACCCCATTTCTTCCTAGGATGGTTTGGACCAGGATGAGATGTGCTTATCTAACCCAGTTTAGTTTTTTCCTTCTTCCTTTTATCTTATTCTCTTTATACCTCATATCTTCTATCAAATGTCTTTTCTCTACATAAATCTTTTATTGAATTACTTAATACTCTATTTGAATCACTTGATACCTCAACTCTGGGGTACTCAGGGTCATATCCCCCACATGCCTCAACAACGGACATTATGCTATCAACTTCCCATAGAAGAAACTTCGAAATGTTGAATCCTAAAGGATGCACCAAGCCTTTGAAGAATGGCAGCTTGCACATCCCAATCTAGAGATGAAGAGAAAAAGGATTAGCTTAGTTAGCCTACCAAATATCATAGTGCCTTTACCAATTTATTGTGGTATTGCAATGCTTGGTTTTAATAAAACTCGGTGTGATTGAAACTTGGTTGATTCCTTTGTGTTTGCCATGTGTGATGCATGCATAAGGGTATAATATTCTCTAAGTCTTTCTATCTATGTCTTATCTTTTGTCTAAACCCTTAGATGCCGCCAAGACATGGAAACAATGATCTTCCTCCCGAGATTTCACAACTTCTTGTAACACCCTCGAATTGGCCCTATGCATATTTTAGAGTTTCCCTCCAAATCTGCATAGAAACGATTCAAAGATGCCCACCAGGCACTTGCGTGGAAAACAAAGTTATACCATTACACAATAGTTCGCAATGGAACCCACAAGAACATATATATACAACAACAACTCCTTGAGTCAAGAATACAATATACATTACAAAGATCCAAATTACATTGAAATGATGCAACATCCGCGTATGGATAAGATGCAAATTGGACTAAGAGTCCTGAAGGATAACCAATTGCATCAATAACCCTGCCCAGGCCAAGCCAGAAGGGTAACCTTGCTAACATCGTCGAACTCAAACCTGTCAAATCAAAAGGGGTGCCGATAAAGGGCAAAGGAAAAAGGGGGCGGTCAGTACTGAGGCCAGTACATGGCGAGTCTTAGAATTCGGCGGCTCTCGCCTGCATATGTATAGTGGACTAAAGCAATAGAAAAGCATGCACTAAACATCCTATAGAGACTCTGTACAGTTGTCAGTTATTAGAGAGAGGTAAGATAGACCTATACAGATCCAATCTGATACTAACACCAAACAAAAACAATCCTGGAGTTTCCCCCTCGAAACCAAGTGAGGAAGTACTTCCGAGGAAAACTCACATAGTGGATAGTTTTATTTATCATTCCAATTTAGTTTCCATACTTACTAATCATGTCAGATCCAAGTCAAATTTATAGTACTGCTTTAGTGTAAGTTGTCTTCGATTGAGAAACTATGCTCCAAGTCTTCCATAACCGCGGACATGGGTTTTGGAAAAGATTTACCCTACAGGGGGTGCACAAATAGCAACACACGCACAATCAACCTCGGAAGAAGCAAATGAATAAAAAGCAACGAGGAATCACGACAAAACCATTCCAAGAAACAAGAGAATGATTTAGGGGACACCAAAAAGGGCTAGCTATACGAGGTATAGCTAAGTCTTGTACATACCCAAAGGTTACGTGCACTTGTCACACGAGCAGGGGCCATAGACAATATATTCCTGTGACAGAGTGTCGCACCTACGCAATAGTAATAAATTCTCATCGAGCAATATGTAAAAACATGACATACATGGCATAACATGGCATATGTACAGTAGGTAACGTATAAAGCCTGAACTAGTTGTGGCCCCGAAACATTCTTTAGAATAAAGTTGAAGCCCCGGGGATCCTAGAAAAGCTCCAACATGTGGATAGTGCGATAGTCAAGGAATTGGTTTCAAGTACTCGAGGTCTTAGGTGGGCACAAGTGGGAGAGATAAAAGCCAGATATCTACTATTGCCCATCGGTGCCTCTTTATTAATTATATCTATTCCCAACATTTTATTATCAAGTTGTAAGTAGAACCATGATTATCTCCACCATTAAGCATGTGCCAAACTACCAACCACTATGGAACTCGATAACTCGAACCAACACCTGAGCAAGCAACTACGACTCGCAAGGCCAACTATCTACCAAAACAACTAGCAATAGGAAGTGAACAAGGCTATATAGGCTATAGGGAAATATAAATGGTAAGGAAACTAAAACATCCAACACATATAGCAATAGATATGAGTAAATAAATAAAGAGAAAAATAGGTAGAAGGGGGGAGAATGCTTTCCTAGGAACCATTGCTGAAGATACATATCTAAAGAACTTGTCGAAGCTCATAACATCTCATCGTCCTATCGGGAAGAAGCAAAGCACTAAAAGAAACAAGTGATGCAACAATTTCAATTAATGCGGAAGAACCGGCATAATAATGATATGATGCATGACATGGCAATTTAATGATGCAAATTATGCTGAAAATATGTCATTAGGATAACACCACAATGATACAACATTAGTGAGGTATTATCAACAAGAAAATTATTTTTCAATTTTATTCATCATGTTTTCCTTGCATAAATAGTCCCGATTATTATAGTTGGAAAGGGCACATTGCGATGATCGATTTAGACATATTATTTGTCGAATTCCGATTTATGAAATTAAAGTTATGAATTTATTAAGAAAAAGTAAATTTAATAGAATTTAAACAATTTCGAAATTTATTTGCCCATAGATTATTTTGGATGGCATATTATTAATCCCTGCATTTTTCTAATCAGAAAACATATGTCATATACACCATTTGGAATTAAGAATAAAATATGCCATCTAATATTTATTAAAGCATTTATTAATATCCCAAAAACATTTATTAATTCTTAAAGTGTGACAAAAATAATAAAGGGAAGAATCATGTTTATAATAAAAAAAGTTTCATGTTTTGAGTTTTGTCAAAAACCTTACAAATGTCATCTAAATCTTGGTCAAAGGTAGATTAGGGTTTTACTTATCTGAAATTGTTTTGAATTTGTATTTCTGCAATGTTTCAGTCTTTTGTCACTAGACCAAAACTAGCCACAGACACTGACAAGTAGGTTTCGTGCTTACTAGGCCACAGGCTAAAAGTGAGGTGACACTGACTGGTGGGGCTGCTAGGGACTATGGGCTAAGATGGGAAAAAGGGCAAGGGTCTTTTTAGAAAAGCTTCTGGCTAGATCGAGTGTTAACTGAAAAAAATGACGAAAATATGGAGAGTTGAGATGATATTTGGATGAACATCACGAGCGCACCTCTACTCGGATTTACGAGAGGTTTTCAATAGCAGGAATAAGGATCTACCGAGAACATCTTTCGTGTTTCCGATCTCGATGAAGGAGGCCTACATCAACGGGAAAACAGAGAGTTTTAGAGGTGCTGCAGAGGTTTGCTATTGACTTCTAGAGGGTGTGTCGTCCGTGACAGGATTAAACAATGATGATGGTGAGCTACCGAGTGGCCGTCGAGGTGTAGTGAGTAAGGGGATCGAGAGAGGGGTATCACCACATGCGATTCCCGCTGTAGAGGAGGTTGGGGACGGCGAGGGACTCAGGGAAGAAGAGGCAGAAGCTCGACAAATTCTTGGTTCTGATGAGGGACAAACGGGGCAGTGACGCTCCTCGCGGCTCCGACTCCCCTGATGCGGTGCGATCGATGGAGAAGAGGACAATGTTGCACAACTGATGGAGGGTCGATGATGAGGATGGTGGCTACTACTCTCGGACACAGACATGAAGGATTTGGGGCACAACACAACGTGCACCTAGGCCCTCATGTGAGTATCCAGAGGTCGGCATCGGCATAGGGAAGAGGCTCTCACTCTCAGCGCGGCTTGCTGGTGCTCATGGCGCTGGGGTGACGACGGAGTAGAGGCAGGACCGGTCCTGAGATTTTAGGGGCCCGGGGCCGAACTAAAATTTGGGGCTCCTAATTGTTTTTTGCATAGTTGTGTAAAATGATAAAAACAAGATTTCAAGTGCAGCCGATTGCAATATTTATAATTTAACTTAAAACATTCTCCGTAAATTAATTGAAGAAAAGTTAGTGATGATCGAATCAATATTAGTCTTATTCAAAAAATTACGAAAAGATCCTGTCTGTGATTCTATCAATCCTTTTGTGAGCACCGCATTCAGGTGCCATTACCGGTTATTCACTCTAAAAATAAAACAACAAATTAATAATTACTAAGAGCATCTCCAACGGCCGCGCTAAAATGCGCCGCGCTAAAACTAACCGCTAATATAACACGCGCACAGCCGTTTTCAGCAGCAGCTCTCTAGTTGCGTGCACACTAATTTTTTTCACGCGCATCAAGTTGCGGCCAGCGGCGCACCAAATTTGCTTCCCCGCATCCAGCATGCGCTATTTCTCCTTGTCGTGCACGAAGACCAACTACCCAGCTGAAGTTTCACCCGCGCCCCCCGTTCCGCCCGCCCACCACCGTCGCTCTGATTCACTACCAGCCGCGCTCCGATTCGCTACCAGCCGCGCTCCAATTTGCACCCCTTCCCGGAGCTCGCCGCCGCCGGAGATCTGCCATCACCGCGCCTCGACGGCCCTTCCCCGATCTCGCCACCGTCAACTTTTCTGGCCACCACGCCTCCACCAATTCGCCACCGAGCTGATTATCGCGCCTCAGCCAGTTCACCGCCGCGGCGCTGACCACCATGTCTTCCTCAAACCGTGACGCGACTTGGTGCATGCAAGGTGCTCGGTGATATCGCTGTAAGGTGTGTTTCCACCGCCCGCTCTATCTGTTCTCTAGTATCTATTTTAGTTTTGGTAGATGAAGCAAAGTGTATTTTTATGCTTGTAGAGGATCTCCTACGATTCATCCGACGATGAACTAGACTTAGAGGAAGATGAGAACATACAGATACTAGAGAACTGGCTGAGCAAAGTGTATTATCTTGGCCCGCCATGAAACAACTGAAGCGCAGTGGCTCTGTTTATGGTAGGTGCAAGTTGTGGAGGGAATGGATCGAAGGCCACGAGAAGTTGATGCGGATGTATTTTAACAACAATAGGACATTGCCCGAGTCATAATTTCCTCGCCATTTTAGGATGAGCATCAAATTGTTCAAACACATTTCCAAAGAGGTGACCAAGTTTGATCGGTTCTTCCAGAAAAGGAGGAATGCCGCCAGATAGCTTGGGCATAGCACCTACCAAAAGGTGACTGCCGCCTTGCGTATGATGGTATACGGTATACCGGTAGATCAGTTGATGACCACTTGGCAATGAGTGAGAGTCAAGCCATTGAGTGGGCCAAGCGCTTTGCCGTTGCAACTGCGCGCGTGTTTGGCCCCATCTACTTGAGAGCCCCCAATGCTGAAGATACAACTGGGCCTTTGGAGGAGAACATAGCTCAGGGGTTCAACGGAATGCTACGATCTATTGACTGTATGCATTGGAGTTGGAAGAATTATCGTACGGCATGGTATGGACAATTCAAAGGTCACAAGAAGGATTACACTAACATCCTTGAAGCTGTGGAAGATCATGATACTTGGATTTGGCATGCATTCTTTGGAATGCCTGGGTCATGCAATGGCATCCGTGTTCTTCAACGGTCCCCTCTTATAACAAGGATTGCATTGCGGGAAGGTCCACAAGTGGAGTTTGAAGCAAATGGCCACAAGTACAACTATGGCTACTATCTTGCCAATGCTATCTACCCAAGGTGGCAAACATTTGTGAAGCCGGTGGTCAAACCCAAAGGTAAAAAACAAACTCACTTTTACAATCCACAAGTGGTGGCTAGGAAAGATGTGGACATGGTATTTGGCATTTTGCAAGCCCAATTTGCTATTGTGAGATGACCGGCTAGACTTTAGGACCAATAATGCCTTTGGTATATCATGACCGCTTGTGTCATTATGCATAACATGATCATAGAGGATGATCGTGGCAAAGATGTAGACCATAACCATTATGAATTGATGGGGGTACCCGTGCAAGTTTATAGGAGAGAAGCTAGGGTGGCGTGTTTCATTGCGTCATACCATGCCGTTCGGTCAAATGATGCGCATGATGAGCTCAAAAAGATCTCACAGAGGAGTGGTGGAAATGGAATGGCAAACAATAGTGATTTGTTGAACAATTGATGTATTTGTTGTACTATTCATTTATTTGTTGTTTAACAATTGTTTGTATTTGTTGTTGAATAATAGGTTGTGTTGTAATAATAAGTAGACAATTTATTGTTGAATTTATTTGGGTTTTATTGATCTTGTGCATCATGTGCTCATTGTGATAATTGTTGGCGACGGTGCTGCACATTGCATTTTAGCACGTCTGGTAGTGGAGAAATTTTTGCTCTATTTTAGCGCGCCTGATTTAGTGCCTCCGCCGGAGGAGAAACAGGCGCCGCGCGCTAAACACGAATCGAGTGTGCTGCAAAGCAATTTTAGCGCGTCGTGTTTTAGCGTATCTATTGGAGTTGCTCTAATGAAAACTAGAATTAGGGCATCCTGAACTAGTACGCAAATCCATGGAGAATTGGGATAGATGTTTTGATACCTGTTTTGTAGGCTTGGACTAGCTGTCGTGGTTAGGACTAGGAAACAATTGAACAGAAGGAGAGGGAGGAGCCTCCTAGCAAATTGCGATAGAGAGATAGAGGCGGATGATGGCGGTCGAGAATTTGATAGAGAGAGTGACAACGACTTCGAGGTTGAGGAGTTACATAAGGGCTGGCCGAACCTAAACTTGATTCCGAGAATATCATTTTGCGACCCGAAAGTTGGGTCGCCCAGGCAACGCGGTACCCAAGTTCCCTGGAATCAGCCGCGATTACTACAGTTGGTGTGCCAAATACTCAAAGGGTCTTTTTCGGCACAAATTCAACTTTACATTTCAATACAAAAAATCAGGCTAACGGCTGTCAAGTTGGGCCCCCCTGTCAGTTCTTGCCGTTATGTTGTTCCTGTCGCTCCCGTCGCTTAGGTGTCAATTAGGCTTGCAGCGTTGGCGCATGCATCCATTACGTGTCTTCTTCTTCCCCAGAGCGGCAATCTGTGGGGCGTCGCAGCCATGGCGCGGAGCTGGGACATGGACGAACCTGCTCGGCCCAGCTCTCCTCCCTGTAGGCTTGCAGCATTGGCGCCTGCATCCATTACGCGTCTTCTTCCCCGGAGCGGCAACCTGTGGTCGCGGCCATGGCGCAGAGCTAGGACGTGATGAAGCTGCTCAGCCCCGCTCTCCTCCCTATCCCGATTCGAAGCTCGCCCTCACCATGGACGCACCCATGGCACGGTGCGGGGACGAGAATTGGTTCCTGGTGAGATCTATCACCATGTCGACCATGCTCGGTTCTGTTTTCCTCCTCTAGAATCCGAGCTCGCCGTCGCCGTGGTTGCACCCGCACCAATTCTGCCACCTCTGCCGAGGTCTCTGTGGTAGCTCAAGTTCTGCCATGTTGGGCATGTAAGGGTTCTATTGTGTATGCATGAAAGAAAAAATTATGAAAGACAAAATATAAATGATTTCTCTCAATTTCTCGCATAAAAAATGCACAGCTAAATCCATATTCTCGCAGGAACTGGCCCCACTTGTTGAACCAGCGGCACTGCCACAATCTCCACGTAACCATGGTGAGTTCTGGAACCGAAAGTTGTAGTTACCACGTTTCTTTTGTAGTCATTCCTCTTCCTCGGTCATTCCTATGCAGTTTTTCCTGGGTGCTTCTTCTTCCTCTGTTCTGGAACCGTCGGTTCATCTTGTTCTTCCTCTCGCAGGCAGTTCCTTGCAGGCATTTCCTTTCACACATTTCCTTGCAGGCATGGACGATGGGAAACGCACAACAGAGGCCCACTTGGTCCCTTCCCATGGCACCATGACTTTGATAGTGGTGTACACAAATGATGAAGCGACTGTGGAGACTCTCGCCAGGTTTGAGCAATTGCTTGAGAAAGAGAAGCACAAGTTTGTGGGGCTCGATTTGGAGTATACCCGTGCAAATAAGCGAAAAATCCTCCACAAGAGATCACTGTCGTGCAAATTGCCATACATGAGGAGGTCCTCGTTTACCACTTCTGCAGGTATGTGAAATTTAAATTTGAGATCACCACTTCTGCATCCCTTGTTCCCTTACATCCCTAAAACCATCTAAGTTCAGGAGTAAACCAACTGAGATGCATTGTCCAGCTCTTGTCGAGTTCTTGTGTAGGAAAGGGATAAATTTTACTAGCGTGGATATCACAAATGACACAATTATGCTTTCTCGTGCGTTGATAAAAATCCCAGATGGGCACCACATCGACATCCAAAATCTGTACAAGATCAAACCATACCCAGTGAAGGATGGCATGGGTGATCTGGCAGCGGAAATCATCGATAAATCCTATGAAAAAAATGAAGAAATTGAAGCGACTCGATCACGACTACTGGGAGTGGAAGCTGATGATCCAGGTGCGCCTCGAGTATGCAGCCAGAGACGCCTACATGGCGTACGAGTTGTACAGTAAGCTCATTACCATGAAAGATGGGATGGTTAAGATGGGTTTTTTTGCAAGAGAGCTATGCCCTGGTTGCAAGCTAGCCCAGGAGAAGAAGCGTGAGGAGGATAGAAAGCGGTTTCAGGACGAGCAGGGATCTTGGGATGGTAGCAACATCAAGCGGTTGAAGGGGAAGCAAGTAAAGGATGACAACAAGTGGTGGTCATACATTATGTGTTTGAACTAGATTTTAGTTTCTAGTTTATTATGTGTTCAATACAAAATTTCGACCAATTTAACTTGTTGATGTATTCCTTGGCAATTATAATATAATCGAGCACTAGAAATATTTTATAGTGTGCATGAGCATGATTAGTAATATAACTGAATACTAGAAATTTTAAGGCACTCCATATAAAGGAGTAGATTAATATAGAAGGTTCACCAGAGACACCACGGATATATTGTCTTACATGCCACACACAGGTAATAATTAACTAGAACAAAATAAACGTAGGGGCGGCAGTAGGAGGCCGGGACATGGAGACGCCTAGAAGGGCAGGGGCATTAGCAGGAGGCAGCGACAGCCTAGTCGATGGGATACGGGCCAGTCCTGACATACTCCCGGAGGAATTTGCAGTAGGATGCATGCCGCGCCAAGGTAATCGGCCTATGGGTTCTGCCTCCGCCTCTGCCAACGCCCTCCGTGTGCTGGATCATGCTATTGAGGTCCACGTTGATTACTCTGCCACAGAATGGGCAAAACAGTCTCCCCCTACGGTGGAAACGGATTAGCCCACACCATAACCGCCTCAGCACGTAGCGGCTCTTGTTGTCCGTAGATACCTTGCTATCATCCACTTCATCATCATCCTCCTGTTGATTTTTAAGAACATAATTTAGAACTCATACATATGATTGAATTGTATTACAACTCAAGAATTGACAACATGTATATGTAAGACAATATATCCGTGGATATCAAAGATAAAGCATCTCAGCAATAATTTGTGTTGGAGATATGCCCAAGAGGCAATAATAAAGTGGTTATTATTATATCTTTATGTTTATGATAAATGTTTACGTCACATGCTATAATTGTATTAACAGGAAACATTAATACTTGTGTGTTTTGTAAACATAAAAGAGTGCCTAGTAAGCCTCTTGTTAAACTAGCTTGTTGATTAATGGATGATCATGGTTTCCTGATCATGGGCATTGGATGTCGTTAATAACAAGATCATGTCATTAGGAGAATGATGTAATGGACACACACCCATAGTAAGCGTAGCATAAGATCAAGTCATTAAGTTCGTATTGCTATAAGCTTTCAAATGCATAGTAACCCAATCCTTCGACCATGAGGTTATGTTAATCACCATCACCGGATGGGTACTTTGATGACATCAAACACCGCTTCGTAACTGGGTGGTTATAAAGGTGTCATTGGGTATTCTGAAAGTATGTGTTGAAGCGCATGGACCAAGATTGGGATTTGTCCATCCATATGATGGATAGATATGCTCTGGGCCCTCTCCGTGGAATGTCATCTAGTTAGCTTGCAAGCATGTGACTGGGTCACAAGGGATGACATAACATGGAACGAGTAAAGAGTACTTATCAGTAACGAGGAAGAACTAGGTATGGAGATACCGATGATCAAACCTCGGATAAGTAGAATATCGTGTGACAAAGGGAATTGGTTTCGTATGTTAATGGTTCTATCGATCACGAAGTCATCGTTGAGTATGTGGGAGCCGTTATGGATCTCTAGATCCCGCTGATGGTTATTGATCGGAGAGGTGTCTTCATCATGTCTGCATATTCACGAACCGTAGGGTGACACACTTAAGGTTCGAAGTTGTTTTAAGTAGATATGGAATATGTGTTGGAGACCGAATGTTGTTCGGAGTCTCGGATTGGATCCGGGACATCACGAGGAGATCCGGAATTGTCCGGAGAATAAGATTCATATATTGGGGATCATTTTCTAAGTTAGGAAATGTTCCGGAGTGTTTGTATGGAGATTCTAGAAGGTTTCGGAATGTTCTGGAAGGTTCTAGAAGATTTCTTGGAGTTTGCTTGAAACCAAGAAAGGATCAAGGAGTCTTTGTGGGGCAAGACACGGATTCGAGGGGGAGGAGGATTCCTCCCTCCTCCCAATCCGCCGGCCAAGGAGGGAGGGGAGTCCTACTAGGACTCCCCCTCCCATGGCGCCTCCCTCCTTTAAATAGAGGGGAGGGGGCGCCACCCCCTAGACCTCTCATATAACAAACCCTAGCCGCCGCCTCTCTCCTCCTCCTTCGCTCTGCTCCGGCTTAGGCGAAGCCCTGCAGAAATCTCTACTCCACCACCACCACCACACCGTCGTGCTACTGGGATTTCGTGGAGAAGATCTACTACCTCCGCTACTTGCTGGAACGGGGAGAGGAAGGTCTGCTTCGACTCCGCACGTGTGACCGACTGCGGAAGCGCTGCCGAAACGCGGCGCCGGAAGGATCGTCCGCACGATCTTGAGATTGGCAAGTGATCGACTACATCAACCCCGAGATCTAATCTCGTAACGCTTTTGGATCTACGAGGGTTAGTACAGATCTATCTCGTTGCACATATCTAATAGATTAGATCTTGGCTTTTATCTAGATTAGATCTGGGTTTTGTTCGTTCTTGCGGTAGAATTTTTTTGTTTTCCATGCTACGAACCCATCAATTTGATCGGTTCATGTATCATTTCATCTCAACACAATGACAAATAATTGCATCAGAGTGTATGTAGAATAAAGATTGCAGCCTCATAAGTTTATTTAGGGACGGCGTGAGTGAACCAAGTAACAATTGCACAACCTATATTGTTCTTGTACATCGCCCCAAATTCACTAACTCGTGCCTGAAAAAATCTGACACCAATGTGTCTGCCTCTCATTTGGGATAAATTTGAATCATTGGCCACAATAAGAAATTGAAATGTAATCGTACAAAACAATATTCAGGGATATACATAGTCAGGTACAAAAAAAGCCTAAATATTGTAATTATAAATAAAAAACCAAACAATTGATCTTCAGGTACATGTTAGAAATACTTATGATCAAGACCATTGATATACATATGCACCATACAAATCATTAAAAGATCAGAAACAATTCAAGGATCATATATGTAGTTCCATATGAGAATAAATCTAGGGCCTCATAATTTGTTTCAGAGATGGAGTTGGTGAACTAAAGTACCAACAACACAACCTATATTGTTTGTGTGCATTGCTGCCTCAGGTTCACCAACCCATCCCTAAAACACGACACCATCATACGTGTCTCCCCTTGAACTCTTTTGGGGAAAATTTCAATCATCGGCGTCGGTGACAAACTAAAATGCAATTCTTATATACTATGAATGCATGAAATAGATAATTCGAATATCATAGTTCTATGAATGTAGAATAAAGATTGCGGCCTCATAAGTTTCTACAGGGATGGCGTAAGCGAACCAAGTAACACTTGCACAACTTATATTGATCTTGTACATGGCCCCAGGTTTGCTAACTCATCCCTGAAAAAATCTGACACCAATGAGTCTGCCTCTCTTTGGGGAAAATTTGAATCATTGGCCACAATAAGAAATTGAAATATAATCATACAAAACAATATTCAGGGATATACATAGTCAGGTACAAAAACAAGCCTAAATATTGTAATTATAAATAAAAACCAAAACAATTAGTCTTCAGGTACATGTTAAAAATACTTATGATCAAAACCATTCATATACATATGCATCATACCAATCATTAAAAGATCAGAAACAAATCAAGGATCATATATGTAGTTCCATATGAGAATAAATCAAGGGCCTCATAATTTGTTTCAGAGATGGAGTTGGAGAACCAAAGTACCAATAGCACAACCTATATTGTTTGTGTGTATTGCTGCCTCAGGTTCACCAACCCATCCCTAAAACACGACACCATCATACGTGTCTCCCCTTGAACTCTTTGGGGGAAAATTTCAATAATCGGCCTCGGTGACAAACTAAAATGTAATTCTTATACACTATGAATGCATGGAATAGATAATTCAAATATCATAGTTCTATGAATGTAGAATAAAGATTGCGGCCTCATAAGTTTCTACAGAGATGGCGTAAGCGAACCAAGTAAAAATTGCACAGCTTATACTGATCTTGTACATGGCCCCTAGTTCGCTCACTCATCCCTGGAAAAATCTGATACCAATGTGTCTGCCTCTCTTTGGGGCAAATTTGAATCATTGGCCACAATAAGAAATTGAAATGTAATAGTACAAAACAATATTCAGGGATATACATATGCATCATACAATGCATTCATAGATCAGAAACAATACAAAGATTATATATATAGGTTCCATATGAGAAAAAAATTAGGGCCTCATTTTTTCAACGATGGAGTCGGAGAACCAAAATACCAATAGCATAACCTATATTGTTTATGTGCATTGCTGCCTCAGGTTCACTAACCATCCCTAAGAAAACGACACCATCAGATGCCTTTGCACTATTTTGGGGCAAAATTGAATCATTGGGCTCAGTAAAGAATAGAAATGTAATGTTATAGGCCTGCTGTGTATCGAAATCAACACTCAACTAGCAAACTCAACTAGATGGCAGATGAGCAGATTGGGGTTTTGTGACTAGATGGCAGATGCATCAATCGACTGATCAAACCATATATATACTACCCTACTTTATGAGCAAAAGAATCTATACACGATTGAGCAAATCCTATGTAGGAACAGTGAAATCTGCGGATGCGACTAGAGAAGCTAGCAATGTAGTACATCAAAGTCCTCATCAAGGACCTCCTCCTCGAACTCGTCATTCTCCGCGATTGCGTCTAAGATTTCTTGTACGGTTATGGGGTCGTTGATGTAGAGCACCGGATTGCCTCCGCCTGCTGCCTGCCCCCCATCTAGATCTGCCCCTGGCACCACGACGTTTTCGACTACCTGCTTGTCGGCGGCAACGACTACTACCTATTGCTCGGCGGCAACGGCTACCACCTGCTGCTCGGTGGTGATGGCTACCGGCTGGGCGGATGAGCTTGCACCATCGACGGTGCGGCGACGAGCAGCGTTCTTGGCGACGATCGATCCATCTGCTGCTGCGCCTTCAAATGGCTTCACCTCTGGCTTGTCTCCATGCGTACGCTTCATGGCGCCACAAGGGAAGGAGGTAGTGCAAGTGAGGGAGCTTCGGCGCGCATGGCAGGTGTAGATTGGGGTCTTGGGACTAGATATACTAGGGGAAAATGACACGAGCTCATGGAAGAAGAAAGTCGAGGGGGGTTATAAACACCGGACCGTTCGTAGTCCTCGAGTGGACACGTGTGGTGGGCGGGGGGCTACCACGATCTCCACCTCTTTTTTTTGGGTTCCCTTTTTTTGAAACAACCAGGATCTCCACTTTAGAGCTGCATTGAAAACACGCTCATGGCAGACCTCGATTCGACTGCATGCAAGTGGCGCGTAAACAATTTATAGCAACGTTAGATCTACTCGACGAGGTCCCTTGACTCATGGAAGTTACTAGCGGTAGGGCCCAGTTTGTAGTGATATTGAGAGCGCTGCGTAAAAATGGGATATGTCTTATTAAAATCAAGTGGCAATAAATTGCAGCGTCCCGTCGACAACCGTGCACCCGATGACCCCGTTGACCTGTGCATGTGTTGTAGTAGCAGTACTAGGCTTTTCAGACTTGATTAAACTTGACATGACCGCTCGACGACTTTTTCCATGGACGGCATCATGTTTCTTCCTGTAGAAGTCTCGCTGAGGGAGATATCCCTGCTGTCTCACGCTGTATTGTGAAGGGCACGACATGTGCAACAATCATCGTTGGATCGCACAGAATCAACGGTTGGTGCGCACGATCCGCGTGACAACTATGACAACCAATCAGGGAGTAGCAAACAGGGTGAGCACATGTTTGGGCTTCTACGAAAGATAGAGAGAGGAGGGAAAACTAAATAGTACTACGTAAAACCAAGGGAAAAACTGAGTAGTATAAAAATGGAAAGTGTATTGTACAATGAAATACATCATCGAATACATCAAATTATGCCAAGATAGATCCACTAGAGTTCATTGGATGTGTGTTCTTCTCATAAACCACACATGGATCCACCTAGTGTGATTGCATGTCTGCTCTTTTCATTAACCATAGTTAGAGTCATTGCATGTCTATTCTTTTCACAAACCACATATCACCAGTGTCATTGCATGTGTGTTCTTCTCATGAACCACACATGGATCCACCCAGTGTGATTGCATGTCTGTACTTTTCACAAACCACATAGGGATCCAGCAGTGTCATTGCATGTCTGTTCTTTTCATGAACCGCACCCAGTGTCATTGCATGTATGTTCCTTTCATGAACCACACATGGATCCACCAGTGTCATTGCATGTCTGTTCTTTTCATGAACCACATAAGGATCCACCAGTGTCATTGGATGTGTGTTCTTCTCATGAACCACACATGGATCCACCAGTGTCATTGCATGTCTGTTCTTTTCATGAATCACAGCTAGAGTCATTGCATGTCTATTACTTCCACAAACCACATATGGATCCACTAGTGTCATTGCATGTCTGTTCTTTTCATGAACCACAGCTAGAGTCATTGCATGTCAGTTCTTTTCATGAACCACACATGGATCCACCAGTGTTATTGAATGTTTGTTCTTCTCATGAACCATACATGGATCCACCAGAGTCATTGCTTCTTCTAAACAAACCACACATGGATCCACCTAGTGTGATTGCATGTCTGTTCTCTTCACAAACCACACATGGATACACCAGTGTCATTGCATGTATGTTCTTTTAATGAACGACAGCTAGAGTCATTGCATGTGTGTTCTTCTAAACAAACCACACATGGATCCACCTAGTGTCATTGCATGTGTGTTCTTCTAAACAAACCACATAAGGATCCACCAGTGTCATTGCATGTGTGTTCTTTTCATAAACCACACATGGATCCACCAGTGTCATTGCATGTCTGTTCTTTTCATGAACCACATAAGGATCCACCAGTGTCATTGGATGTGTGTTCTTCTCATGAACCACACATGGATCCACTAGTGTCATTGCATGTCCGTTCTTTTCATGAACCACACCTAGTGTCATTGCATGTCTGTTATTTTCATGAACCACAAAAGGATCCACCAGTGTCATTGGATGTGTGTTCTTCTAAACAAACCACACATGGATCCACCAGTGTCATTGCATGTGTGTTCTTCTCATGAACGACAGCTATAGTCATTGCATGTGTGTTCTTCTAAACAAACCACATAAGGATCCACCAGTGTCATTGCATGTGTGTTCTTCTAAACAAACCACATAAGGATCCACCAGTGTCATTGCATGTTTGTTCTTCTCATGGACCACATAAGGATCCACCAGTGTCATTGCATGTCTGTTCTTTTCACAAACCACATAAGGATGCACTACTGTCATTGCATGTCTGTTCTTTTTATGAACCACATAAGGATCCACCGGTGTCATTGCATGTCTGTTCTTTTCAGGAACCACACATGGATCCACCAGTGTCATTGCATGTCTGTTCTTTTCATGAACCACACATGGATCCACCAGTGTCATTGCATGTCTGTTCTCTTCATGAACCACATAAGGATCCACTAGTGTCATTGGATGTGTGTTCTTCTCATGAACCACACATGGATCCACAAGTGTCATTGCATGTCTGTTCTTTTCATGAACCACACCTAGTGTCATTGCATGTCTATTCCTCTAAACAAACCACATAAGGATCCACCAGTGTCATTGCATGTGTGTTCTTTTCATGAACCGCACATGGATCCACAAGTGTCATTGCATGTGTGTTCCTTTCATGAACCACAACTAGAGTCATTGGATGTGTGTTCTTCTAAACAAACCACACATGGATCCACCTAGTGTGATTGCATGTTAGTTCTTTTCACAAAGAACATAAGGATCCACCAGTGTCATTGGATGTGTGTTCTTATCATGAACCACACATGGATCCACCAGTGTCATTGCATGTCTGTTCTTTTCAAGAACCACACCCAGTGTCATTGCATGTTTGTTCCTCTAAACAAACCACATAAGGATCCACCAGTGTCATTGCATATCCGTTCTTTTCATGAACCACACATGGATCCACCAATGTCATTGCATGTGTGTTCTTTTCATGAACCACAGCTAGAGTCATTGTGTGAGGCCCTCGGATTAATCATCTGAGAAATCCCTGTTATGCATACACCACGTTCCCATGATAAGTGAGCCGTGGAACATAACCGACAAGTATCATTACAACATCCAAAACATATCGTATTACAAGACTTACATAGATGCCATTATGGCTACATCAATAATCATCAGCGGAACTTGATCAAGCGTAGAGCCCAATCCATTCTTAACCTACAGGCAACTGACTGGGAGAACGTCCTAGCTCGCATAGTCGCCAACATCATCTTCTTCTTGATATCTAACCAAGTTAATAGCCAGGGACAATGCCAGTGAGTACTTTGAATGTACTCGCAAACCACCTTAAGATAACAATAATAAGAAGAGGATATGCAGTATGGCTGTGGTAGTAGGAGGGCTCCAACAGAGGTTCTTTTCTCAATTAGTTTCTCTTGTAGATATAGCATCTACATATCTTTGTTGAATACTTTTGTAGAACATTTTGGAAACCGTTTTGAAAAGTTTTAGAAAACCTTAGGACTAGGTCACCTATTTGTTCCTTTCTTTCGGTCGTCCCACGACCAAACTCCTTTCTTTCCCGTCCGACCATCCCATGGTCAAAACATTTCCAAAGCCATTTCGTTTCCGAAATCCTTTTTGAAAACAAAACCAGCACCACTCTAGAGCAACCTTCCCAATCATCCATGACCGCGGACACGGCTATTCGAATAGATTTACACTCTGCAGAGGTTGTACACTTTACCCACACCATCCGGGTACACTACCCTGATCTACACCGATCGTGGGTCGAGTAGCCGATCAAGACCCTCTGGATGCCCACTCCAATATAAGTGCCTACCCTATGAGTGTTTGTCCCCTCAACACCAGGACGTCGGGTACCGAGGACCAACCGGAGCGCATTTTGCACTTCCCAAGTGTGCGCTTTCAATGAGGGGCTCATAGTAACACGTGGAGGCCCGCAGACCCTTCGTTCCTTCTCCAGGTCGATGTCCCACATGGAACCTTATGTGAGAAGGCCCACCCTCCAGGGATTTTTATCCCCTGTAGTTGTTGCGAGGCAGCTTATACCAAAATAGACAAACATCAAATCCAGCTCTGTCCCATTCCAGAGTAACGTGGTTGCACATGGTTAAATTGTTCTAGCAAAACTGCAAAGAACCGGGTGCATTTTTGTAAACCTTTTTCCTCCATCTTTCCTTCAGCATTTTGTAAAACAAAACCTTTTTCTTTCTCAACATATCTTGGGAGGTCCCACCTCACCAAGGTTTTATCATAAAACATTTGGTAAAACTTTTTCCGGGGTCTTCCCATCGTCTAGCTTTGCTTCGGCTAAAATGGGGTCTCCAAAGGGTATGGTGTATTACACCATCTACCACACTAGGGACACATAGGTATCATCAAGGGGGTTGTACTTAATAGTACAAACATGTAATAGTTCGGAGGAGCCAAACCACTACCATATATACATCAACATATAGTAAAACCATGCAGTTTTAATAAATAGTAGATAAAACATGCATAAGTAAAACAGTAGGACACGGCTTATGAGCAAGAAGGTGGCTTGCCTGATGATCATCAATATGGCAATATGTCCCTGGACTTCATCTTTAGACAACCAAGAATACCAATACCAACAGTAATAAGATCTCTTCTTCTCGGCGTCACTACAAGCGCAACTATCGTCGTCATCGAGTATACATGCAAACATGCAAGACCTCTATTAAAACATGCCATACAAGCATCAATACATACAACAAGCAATGGACAATACAAGTTTACAAATCAGTAGGTCTAGGAAGAATGGATTAATAAGATTGGCCTTGTCTTGGAAATATGGAAGAAAATCCCTTTGGATTTATAGTCTAGAAACTACCAAAGAGATGGGTTTTGGACCAAGACCATATCCTGTATGATCTCATTGTATGGAAATGGTACCATCACATAGGTATTGATAAAATGAAGCCAGAAAAAGTGGTTTCACTATTTTATCTATCTCCCTTGATTTAATAAGCATTTTCTAGTGATTAAAACTCTAGTTTTAGGAAATAATTCACTAGAAA
This sequence comes from Avena sativa, assembly GCA_916181665.1. Lineage (NCBI taxonomy): Eukaryota > Viridiplantae > Streptophyta > Magnoliopsida > Poales > Poaceae > Avena > Avena sativa. The sequence continues at coordinate 193,439,048 of OV702287.1, forward strand.
AGTTCAGGAGCTCCAAAAATTATTTCCTTGGGTAGTTAGGTAGGGCTTGATGTACTTGTTCACTGAGAGTTGGAATCACCCCAAAATAATTATCAGAATGTCCTCAAGAAATTTCCAAAGGCAGATCTGGAACTGTTTTGTCTTTTTCACTAGATTGAATCTACAAAATCTTTTGATTTGATTCCAAGGACACATGGTAGGTATTTAGAATACCTTCTGTACAAATTGGAATCACGTCTTTTGGAGTTACAGAGCTACTGGAGTGATTTATCTAGTGATAAAACCATATACATAGATGTTTAATTGATCAGAAATGCTCAGAAGTTCATTAATTCTTGCTCTCCTGGAGTTTGGTAGTATTCAGTGTACCACATTACTGGGAGGTTGATTTAGGTCAATACCCATGTTGGTTTGACCTCAGGAATTTTCTAAAGGCAGATAGGGCTTGTATTTGTTATTTTTGTTATGGGCAAAATATGAAGCAAAAGACTGTGGGGCTAGTGTGACATACAGGCTACCACTGATACCTTTTGGTACAACGTGGTTTTGTTCAAATTGGAGTTGTAGAACTCACAGAAGGATTTTATTAGTAGAAAATGTACATCTGAGTAGTAAATTTAGTATAATTAATATGGGCAATATTGGAGGAAACCAAGAATATTGCATGTTAGAGGAAACATACATGCACCTAGGAAAAATTAGATCTAGGCAATTGCTGTTGTTTTCCATTTTCAAAATGATTTATTTCTAAGTGCAAGATTTAGATCTGAGCAAAAATGAATAAAAGCTGAGTAGGTGACGGGCTGGGATCCGGGGTTAAGTGAGCCACAGAGAGAGGATTCGGCCCAGCTGGGCTCGCATGCACGGGCGAGAGGTGGGTTCAAATCGCTGATGGGCAGGGCCCGGTCGTCAGTGGAACATAGCCGGTGAAGGGGTACGGGGCATCTTCGGCCGTTCGATTAAGTGGCGATCGACGACCGGGCTTCGTCTTCCCCAGCGAACCAGAGCAATGGCGGTGGAAACCTTAGAGTGGCCAGCGATGGTGGGGAGGCTCACCTGGGGGCCTGCCAGCGGCTGGGGAGGGGCGGAGGAGAAGCAGTGCTCCTCGGCGATTCTAGAGAGGGGTGGCATGAGGAGTTCCCGCAACGGAGAGCGGCTCGCGCGAAGTCGCCGGTGGGAAGCGTTCGGGTGCTCACCGGAGCCGGCCCCTGGGACACTCCTGAGCGTAAATAAGAATAGGGTTAGAAGGGGTTTGACTAGAGGGTTATGCCAAATCAAGAAGGGGGAAGAAAGAGGCAGAGAGGAGATGTCACGGTCCTCTTCTTCCTTGTAGGAGCCCGAGCTCGAAGCTCTCTGTCTAGGGCGAAGGAGAGCAGGGGAGAGGGAGACGAGGCTCTAGGAGGTGAGGGGGAGTGTGAGGGGGCAATGAGCCATAGTGGGGAGAGCTGGACTAGCCTGTGGCAATATATACCGAAGGGGAGTGGTTCTTGGTGGACTTTGTCCATTTGGGGCAAGTGAGGGAGGGAGGTGAAACCAGGGGAGGATGTTGTGGGTGTGGAGGGTGGTATCTGGTCTGGATGCAGGTCAGAGAGAGGAAGGGTTGCTGCTGTGGAAAGAGCCTTTGGCAATAGGTGGTTATCCCACTCCAATTCTCTACCTCCAAACACTAGAGGACAAGGGAGAGGGGTTGCTACAGTAGCTTCGCTACAATGCACATGACCAAGACTGAGGGGTGGTGCTGTGGAGGCTTGTTGGAAAAGGTTGGATGGGGTTTAATTTGTTTTTTGAGTACTAGAAGGTTAATGTCCAAATCAGCCATAAATGATGATCAAGTGGTATGTCTTGATTTTTGATCTTGACCAACTGAGATAAGGATGCTGGTAGATGGGTAGGGTTAAGATGCATCTCTAAGATTTATTTTGGATTTTTCAGAGAATTCTAGATGCATTTTATATCAATTATTCAAATAGTGCAGAGATTGCTTTTAGGAATTTATTTGATATTTTTGAATCGGAAAAGTTGAGTTTTTGATGTGAGATGGTCATAAATGTGAATACACACTTACGGGAATTTTCCCAAGATTTATTGGGGCTTAAAAGTATTTAAAGCATTTATTATTCCATTTCTGCCATTTAAGAAAATGGGCAAAGAGAAATAATAAAGCTCTTCACAATATTTATTTTTGAAGTGGGGATATGGGGTATGATATGTGGACCTCAAATGAGCCAAAAGTTGGGGAAGGGTTTTGGAAAAAACCAAACTTTCCTTTATGGAGGAAGCTTTGGAGATTTGGTCTATTAAGGAGATTAATTTGATTTGATAAATCTTGATGATCAAGGTAGATGATGTAGACAAGATAATATTTGATAAATCTTGATGATCAAGGTAGATGATGTAGACAAGGTATAGCAAGCATTTGCAACCTTGGGAAATGGAAGTCCAACTTGAATTAGATGGAAAACGAGGAGTTGTGGATCTAGGGTGATGTTATTTTTATACCACAAAAACCTTGTTAGATCTTCGAGCTCAGAGCTCACCTCAATGGAAGGGATATATGGATATCTAGACCAAGTCATATATATGATCATGGCAGAATAAGTTTGGATTGGTTACATTTTAGGCGGTCTGGAAGTGATGGCAAACTTTGTTGAAAATAAGGCTGCCATACCAGATGAATCATGATGCCTTATAAACCATGTGGGTGTAAGGAGCGCAAAGATCCACTTGGAACAAGTGAAGTAGATGTTGATATACCTATATGAGTAGAACACAACCATGAAAGTAGTTGGTCTATAGAAGGTTGGATGATGGCGTGAGCTTCTGTCAAAGTAGGCATGTTGATAAAGATTTGCAGGAATAGTTATTTTCTTGCCTGCAAAACCATCAAGAACAAGTGGGTTGGAGGATGATCTAATCAGGGGCAGGAGTGGGCCTTGGTATACCTTAGGATGGTTAACAATATGGTTCAAATGCATTTCCATAAATGCACATGGGTTGAGAAATGGAGACATTCAAAAAGGTGATGTTGAAACAGATTCTAGACAGCCAAATTTGGCAGATTTAGGGTTTTTGACTAGAATGTGGGTGGTGATGATTTTGATGGGCTGCAAGGTACCCAAGCATCATCAAGTGGATGATGTTGAAGTGTAGATTGAGTAGGAAGGATCCTTGCTTGATACTGGTTTTTATTGACTTGGAAGCTTCTAGAATTGATCACTGCAGAATTGATCTGGTTAAGGGTTTTAGATGATCACCTAGTATCTAGAGATCAGATCCATCTTGTATTCTTGCTTAGGGTTTGGGGATTTTTAAGGTTTCTTGATCCTAGAGGATGATCTCCTAGGGTAGCTCATACTACTTCTAAGCAATCAAGTCAAACAGCAGATCAAGGCAACTCATCTTACAAACAAATCAACTAATACTTGGGTTACCATCAAGCGTAGCTTGAGGTAAGGATGGGCAATTTTGAAAGGTTGGAGTTTGAACAAGGTAAGGTCCTTGATACATCTACCAAGAGTAGAGTTCAAAAGATTTATAAAAGATTTTGGAAATCTTAGAGGTAAGAGTAGTTGAAGGTTCGGTCTTGAAAGAATAAGGAGATTGCAGATCTCCATAGTTTTGTCAATAGAAGCTACAAAAATAGTTTTGGTTACATAAGCATCTCGGCTCGTGTTTTGAAGTGCCAGAACATTTGATAATATGTAAAATGACCCAGCATAGTTTTGATAAATAGCTTTTGTCAACTGATGGTGAGGTAAGGAGTATCATATGGTATACACTCACATGCACAAGCACAAACAAACAACAAGCAAACACTGCACCAATGAACCAGAAAAAGTTTTTGTTCCCCCTGATTTTTGCATTCTAGGCAACTAATCAGGGTTGCTGAAATTGGGATGTTACAGACCTTTCCCCCTTAAAAGAATCTCGTCCCGAGATTTAGGAGAGTAGGGTTAGGGGATTTGAGTCGAGTTGAAACCATGTGTCCTACACGTCCTATCTTACGGACTCCAATTTTAAAGTGGCTACTCTGTCGATTAAGTTGAGCTTCAGTCTTCTGGGATGCAAAGAGAGTTGAGAAGAGTCCAGCCTTGATTACGAGGTATGATCTTATATTCCTTCGGGGCACGATACCTCGAGGGCTTAGGCTAGGCAGACTACCTCGATTCTAAACTTCACGCAGTACTCGTCGGAGGATAGAATCTACGGTTGGGAGTACCTCGCTCTAAGGGTCCACAACTCTTCCGTAGGGTCGTAGCGTATCCCATTAACAACATTGGGGTCGAAACTCTTGAGTTTACTTCTGGCGAAGAGTTACTCTATTTTTGTGGGAAAGACGCAGTCTTTCCCCCTTAGGATTAAACTAGGGTAGATCGGAGAGTTAACATAGTCCTTCCTTCTTGGAGTCGTAGATTGATGTTTTGAAGACTGTCGTCACTCTTTCTCCTCGAGTTGGAATCTTCCGATGACGTTCGCGAAGGTAGGTCCTATGGGGCTTATATACTACGATTATTCGCACTTAGTCTGTTGGAGCCGTTGGAGGCGTACATCCTCTAAGCGATTGGAACTGAGCGGTTAGCAATCCTATGGTCCTTCGGATAGGCTTTCAGCTGACGTAGCGAAGGGATTTCATGGAATCTTTAGTTTGTTTCGCTTATGATGTCTCACGATTTGTTGTTTGGTGGGAAGGCATCAAATCTGGCGGTCTTTCTGAAGTATCCTCGGGTAGATAGTCTTCTGAGGATTGAGTGGAAAGACGCGGTCTTTCCACCTTGGAGCTTCACTAAGTTGCTTTAGGAGTGGTGCAAAACTTTTGTCCGGGAGTGCTGCCTGGCGGTTAGCGGAAAGTTGTCTTCTTTCTGGGTCTTGATTGGAGTCTTTGATTGACGCCCTATTCTCGCAAACCTTGGTGGGGGTGGTTTCCTAACGCAGCCCTTAAGAGGTTAGCTCAAGGTGAATTAGTGGTTTACGACTCTTCTTGCTAGTAGTTAGTCAGGGTTGAAGCAGTCAGCGTCAGGTAAGCGGTCTTCATTGGCATTTCTTGCATTGCTTCTGCTTGATGGCGGAGTGGACTCGTTGTCTTCACGCTTCCTAATCATATGACTTTAGGGGGTGGTTCTGACCTTCTAGGGAGGATCATTCCGTTAGTCTGGGTAGGGTCGACTAGATTAGTTAGTCTCCGGAGGCGGTCAGAAGCTCTGATACACTAAAGGTTAGTGTGGTTAGGTCTTCACTTCTTGTCTTGGTTGACTTATCAGGTGGTTTCTTGTGGATATTGAGGATCCTTCGGTGATCGACTTCCGGCTTCAACAGGATTCTTGCTATAGTAGACTGAGGAACAAGGGAGTGTGGTGCTATTGATGAGTCTTGAGAGGTCAGTTTGACGAGGTATGCCGTCCTGCTAAGGTCAAATCTTCGAGTTGTCTAACTTGACAATGTCGAACTCTTGGTTCTTGCGATGCTTCTCCTCTCATATACTCTCGAGGTTAGTCTGGGTCTCATTACCGACATCTAACACAGGGGTTTCCTGAGTTACTAGGTGGGTTATCGCTCCTCGAGTCACATTTTTAAGGAGGTCCAAGCAAACTAGAGCATACAAACAAGGCAAACAGAGCGAGGGGCTCGCAATGTCCTCGGCAAACAACACACATCAAGCAACACAGGATGCACTTAGGCAAGCAAACACGGTCAACTCTAGGGACCAAGGAGTTAACTACTCGTGATGTAGGGGAATCCTATTCTTAGGACTATTGACCCTAGATAATCGTCTTTCTTCAGGTTGGAGTCACTATCTTGCGGATGAAGTCTTCGTCATATCTTGGACGTTTCTTGATAGTGCAACACTCGATTTCTTCTGATTGTGAGGATTCCGCTGATAGAGCGATATTGTAATCTCCTTGTGTTTGCTGGTAGTTTCTTGTCTTCATCTTGTTCTCATTGTCCTCACCGGGTTCTAGATCCTAGTTATTTAAAATTCGTAGGTTTGAAGTTTGGATGAGGGATAGAGGAAACCATTTTCAAAAGCATTTACTTAGGGTAAGAGAGGAAGTAGAACTTTTTGAAACTCATTGAGAAACTAGTTTTCGAAAGCCGAGGTTTTCAAAATAAGGTTCATGTCTAATGACCATTCTAGCTAAGGTACTCCTACAGTCAGGATGGCTCTGATACCAAGTCTGTGAGGCCCCCGGATTAATCATCCGAGAAATCACTATTATGCATACACCATGTTCCCATGATCAGTGAGTGTGGAACATAACCGACAAGTATCATTACAACATCCGAAACATACCGAGGGTTTAACTCGTCAATGCCCATTGTTATGGACTTGGGTTTTGGAGAAGGAGGGAGCGCTAGAGACATCTATCGGCTAGACAACAAGCACACAGGGGACAAAGGATTTACCCAGGTTCAGGCCTCGTAGAGGTCCCTACTCCTGCTTGTCTGCTCGTGGAATTATCGAGGGAGTCGAAAGTTACAATGGTGCGCAGACGTAATCTGATGAGGGTTGTGGAAACTAGGGTTGTGTGTGTCCTCCTCGCTGCCCCCTCCTAGCCTTTATTTAGATAGGCTAGGTCTCGGGTAGCAGGTCGAGTCGGTTACAAGTTAGGGTTTTCCCTTTGATCTTTCTATCTTTAGCTTCTTCTTGTTCTTCAAGCAATCGAGAGTTCGTAGTTTACTCGAGTCCCTCAATCCGGGCCTTGGCGACACCGTGGGCCTGTATGTATTTGGACCGTATAAACCAAGCTCGAGTACCTGTAGGGTATACCCATGTCAGTAGCCCCTGAGTGTCCAGTGGAATCGCAGATTCGACTGGGGACTTTTTGAAGCCTTCGAGTGCCTAAATGAGTACATTTCGATTGGTTTTATTCGTGTCATAAGGATTGTTGATATACGTGCCTGATATAACCGAAGTATCAGTATCAGTTAACCACCTTAGGGTGAAACAACGCAATCTACTCAAATTCGAGTCCCCGGACTCGAATCCGGAAAAGTGCTGGCGTAATTCGACTCAGGCCGCGGAGGTCTTACAGGAGTCGAATTCCAGTTATATGGGTGTGAGCACTTGACGCGTCCGTCAAGGCATGTTCATCGTGCCTATAGGCACGGATACATTTCTGGTAGTACGCAGTTAAATGCGTTGCCAGACCTTATTCAGGTCTTACCTTCACGCCGTAAGCGCGGCATCCGAATTTTATCATCGCGGAGACGATTCGGGCGTCCCAGGAGACGTAGTCTCTTTGTAGGGAAAATTTGTGAGGCGGTGTCGCCAAGGGTTGCGAGTGCGGATGTTATCAACACACAGTTTTTGTGCAAATAATCATAGGGTGCGCGACCAGCGCTCCCTATGGGAGTAGCCCCCGAGTGCCTGGTTGAGTCGAAGACTCAGGCAGGGACTAAAGAACTTTTGCGACTTCTGTCGTCTTTTTGCTTACTTGTTTCAGTCGAAGACTCAGGCAGGGACTAAAAAACTTTCACGACTGCTGTTGTCTTTTGCTTGTTTGTTTTTAGTCAAATTTGTTTCTGGCGCTCCCTATGGGAGTAACCCATGTCCGTAGTCAAACTGTGTTTCGAGTGGTTGGGTTTGCTTTGTGATTGTCCACGTTCCTGCAACAAGAAAAGAAAAAGTCATAGGGTGCGCGGCCAGCGCTCCCTATGGGAGTAGCCCCCGAGTGCTTAGTGGAGTCGAAGACTCCAGCAAGGACTAAAGTAGTCGAAGTTTTCTGCTGCGTAGCTTTGATGACGTCAGTGCATACGCTTGTATGACCTCAGTTGCCTGCGTGAGCGAGTTTGACGGGACGTGACGAGCGGTGGGTCCCACTTTCTGACTTTGATTTGACTGGGCGTGCGTAATCTTTTTTTTAACTGCGCCTCCTTGATTTCCGCGTGTAATGGTTGGGGGGACGGTTCGTGCTTCCTCTTCTCCACGTGTCCACCGCGATGCGTGCCACGCGTCCAATAGGGTTTTTGTCAACCGTTGGATTGCATCTCCTATGGGTTAAGTAGCGGCGCTGCGGCGGTAATTTTCCATCTGCGCTCTTTCTTCCTTGCTGCCATCGCCATTGCTGCTGTTCTTCTGCTTTTCCCTGCGCTCATCTCCTCCAAAGTGCTGGACCACCTCCGCTCGTTTCCAAGCTACTTTCTGCGCTCTCATCGCCTCTGCGCAATGGGGAAAAAGAAAGTAGGTGCTGCCGCTGATTCCGCGGCCACCGTCACCGCGACGAAGAAGAAGGGTGGCCCGCTGCTGTGGGCACCAGCGCCGCCGCCGGCGTGAAGAAAAAGGTCACAGGCACTCGCGTGACCAATGGTGCATGGCACCCCTCCATTATCAAGGTGTCGGATCTCCGTCTTCTTCACTAGGATGGAGTTATCTCTACGGCAGTCGCCGATGCACACGTCCCCGGCGGTGAGACCATTCCTGCTCCTCCCGCTGGTTTTCGAGTGATGTTTCTCGCATTCTTCATTCGCGGTCTCTCCTTGCCTCTCCACCCCTTTCTTAGCGGTCTTCTTTGCTTCTACGGGCTCCATCTCCATCAGCTGTCCCCAAATTCGATTCTCCACATCACCTGCTTCATCACCCTTTGCGAGTGCTGAGTGACACTTCAATTTAAACAAGCTTACCAAGTCCGTCTAGGGATGGAGGGACAAATGGTTCTATGTCCACGATCAGAAGGCCAAAGATAAGCACTTTGGACTCGCTCCCTTCGATCCGGCGACTCCCTGCAAGAAGATGCGTTCTTGGAAGAACGTAGTAATGCCTGGCGAACTTGTGAGACCAGGCACATGGCTTAATAGGATTGATAGAATACTCATACCAACAAGTTGCAATTTCTTTTCCGGAAGCTCATTTGAAAAGAACTCTAAGGTTACGCGTGCTTGGCCTACAACAATTCTAGGATGGGTGACCAACCGGGAAGTGGGTAACCGGGTTCGCACGAGTGAGGACAAAGTGCGCAGAAAAGACTAGTGTTGGTCTGTGGGGCCAGTCTAGATAGCATATTAAGCTGCCAGGAGTGACACCCCCCGAGCCCAGTTGTGGACGGGGTGTTACAAGTGGTATCAGAGCCGACCCTTACGATTACACGGGTGTGTGCGGGTCAGTGGCGGGCCATATAGTCTATTCTCCAAGTCTGACTCCTGCAATTCAGCTTTTCTCTTTGGTGGCTCTAAATGATGATGCTATGGAGGCTATTCAGAGTGTTCCGGTGGTCCGTGAGTTCCCTGATGTTTTTCCTGAAGAGTTGCCAGGTATGCTTCCTGATCGTGAGGTCGAGTTTGTGATTGAGCTTGAACCTGGATCCGCTCCTATCTCCAAGCGGCCTTATAAAATGGGTCCTGCTGAGTTGGCTAAACTCAAACGTCAGCTTGATGAACAAGAGAAGTTGGGTTTCATTCAGCACAACACTTCTTCTTGGTGTAGCCCAACCATCTTTGTGAAGAAGCAAGACAAGACTGATAAACTTTGTGTTGACTATCGGGCTCTCAATGCTAAAACCATCAAGAATAAATATCCCCTTCCGCGGATTAATGATCTCTTCGATCAACTAGCTGGAGCTGTGGTATTCTCTAAGCTTGATTTGAGAAGTGGATATCATCAAATCAAAATTCGCAAAGAAGATGTTCCCAAAACAGCTTTCACCACCCGCTATGGCCTGTATGAGTACACGGTCATGTCTTTCGGTCTCACCAACGCACCTGCCACCTTCTCAAGGCTTATGAACTCGGTTTTCATGGAGAATCTTGATAAGTTTGTCGTGGTCTATCTGGATGACATTCTAGTCTATTCTAAGTCAAAGGAAGAACATGAAGAACACCTTCGGTGTGTCCTAAACAAGCTTCGTCAGAACCGCTTGTATGCAAAGTTCTCCAAGTGTGAGTTCTGGCTGCCTGAAGTCACCTATATGGGTCACGTCATCTCTGCTAAGGGCATTGCCGTCAACCCAGAAACTGTTCAGACAATTGTTGACTGGCTTCCACCCAAAAATGTCAAACAAGTCTGGAGTTTCCTTGGTTTTGCTAGTTACTGTCGTCGCTTCGTTCAGAACTTCTCGAAGATTGCGAAGCCTCTTACCAATCTCCTCAAGAAAGGCAAGAAATACCTTTGGTCTCCTGCATGTCAAGCAAGCTTTGAAACACTCAAAGAGAAGCTCACTTCCACACCAGTCTTGATTCCTCCAGATACATCAAAGCCTTTCCAGATATTCTGTGACGCCTCCTTGCAAGGATTGGGTGCGGTCCTCATGCAAGAAAAACAAGTTGTTGCTTATGCCTCTCGACAGTTGAAGACGCATGAGATCAACTATCCTACACATGACCTCGAACTCGCGGCAGTTGTCTTTGCTTTGAAAGTATGGAGGCACTACTTGCTTGGCAACCGTTGTGAGATCTTTTCTTATCACAAGAGTCTGAAGTATATCTTCACACAACCGGATCTCAACCTTCGTCAGAGGAGGTGGATTGAAGCAATTAATGATTTCGATCTGACAATCAACTACACTCCTGGCAAAGCTAATGTGATGGCCGATGCTCTCAGCCGAAAAGCTTATATAAAAAACCTCATGGTGGAAGAACAACAACCTCTCTTGTGCGAGGAATTCCATCAACTCAACCTCAAGCTTGTACCCCGTGGCTATCTTACCAACTTGGTAGCTACTCCTTCCTTGGAAGAAAAGATTCACTCAGCTCAGCTTGATGATCCTTTCTGCAAACAGTTCGCCATCAAGTCTCAGAATCCTAAGTATGAGTCTTACCACTTGGATGATCAGGGCACTCTGTTCTATGATCATCGGATGATTGTTCCAGAACTTCCCGGCTTAAGAGAGAAAGTACTCAAGGAAGCTCATGATTCTCTTCTTTCTATCCACCCTGGCAGCACAAAGATGTACATGGACCTGAAAACACAGTATTGGTGGCCTGGGATGAAGCAATGTTGTGCCAAGTATGTCTCGGAGTGTGATGTCTGCCGCAGAGTTAAAGCTGTCCATCAGAAACCTTCTGGTCTTCTACAACCATTGAATCCTCTAGAATGGAAATGGGAGAAAGTAGAGATGGACTTCATAACTGGTTTTCCAAGGTCGCAGAAAGGCAACAATGCAATCTTTGTTTTCATCGACAGGCTTTATAAAGTGGCTCACTTCTTTCCCGTCAAGGAAACAATTTCTGCAATTCAGTTGGCTGAGCTCTATATCAACATAATTGTCTCTCTATATGGGGTTCCTCTTGAGATCAGTTCAGACCGTGGAAGCATCTTCACTTCCAAGTTCTGGGGAAGTTTCCAAAATGCTTTGGGAACAAAGTTGAACTTCAGCACAGCTTACCCCCCTCAGTCGCAAGGACAAGTTGAAAGGATCAATCAGATTCTGGAAGATATGCTCCGTGCTTGCGTCATCTCTTTCGGCATGAAGTGGGAAGAATGCCTTCCTTATGCTGAGTTCTCTTACAACAACAGCTTCCAGAAGAGTCTAAAGATGGCACCATTTGAGATTCTCTATGGCCGCAAATGCATAACTCCGATTGGTTGGTCGGGCGCAGGTGAAAGAACATTGTTTGGCCCCAACATTGTAACTCAAGCGGAGGAGAAGGTTCACATCATTCTCGAAAACCTGAAGGTTGCTCAAAGTCGCCAGAAGAGCAACTATGATAGAAAGCACACGGACATGGAGTATGTCCCTGGTGATCTCGTTTACCTTCGTGTCACTCCCATGAGAGGCACGCACCGGTTTGGTATCAAAGGAAAGCTGGCTCCTAGATACATCGGTCCTTTCAAAGTTCGTGGAAGAAGAGGAGAAGTTGCTTATGCTCTTGAGATCCCTGAAAAACTCAAGGTCCATGATGTTTTCCATATCTCTCAACTCAAGAAGTGCTTCAAGGATCCCGGCAGGACCGTGGACCATGAGATTATCAATCTCCAAGAAGATCTGTCTTATCAAGAACACCCCACAAAAATCCTAGAAGTCGTAGAAAGAAGGAATCACAACAAGTCCATCAAGTTCTGCAAGGTGCAGTGGTCGCACCATTCCGTTGATGAAGCCACTTGGGAACGCGAGGATGATCTCCGTGCCAAGTATCCTACCATCTTCATGTCTTCTTCTTCTTCCTAGAATCTCGGGGCGAGATTCCTGTTTAGTGGGGGAGAGTTGTAGCATCCCATCTGTCTAACATCTGTAATGCTACATGGTCTAATAATAAAACGCTACTTCCTGCATATAATTGTTGCATCATAATTATATCATGCTCATGTCATCATGCCACCTTGCATTTGAGCATCATATAAAACCCTTTTCATTTGGTTCTTATCCCATATGCATTAATAATTGTATTTGGTTCTTAATAAATTGTATTTGATTCTTGATAAATGCTTGTTTCCCAAGTTGAGTTGGGGGCACATCTTTTATTAACTCCACCACCTTCTTGTCAACACCCCATTATTCCACCACCCTACTATGTGAGCTTTGCATTTTATTTGGGTTTATCTCTAGCTCATGTGGGTTGGGATGGACCTACTTCTAATTCCACATGCTTCCATATATGCCTCATGTTGTTTTCACATTGTTGATATGTGGAGAGCCACATGGCCACCCTTGCATGTTATGGGAGTATTTTTTCCTTGTCTAGCTTCCATATGGTTTGGTTTGGAGTATTTGATCATGTATGAATATAATTGTGGCTATATACTTACCTAGTGGAACATACACACTAGCATGCCCACATTATATTCAAATATGGGCATTTTCCATCCATTATACTTGGGACCCCACTCTTTTCTTTTGCTTGGCCTTAATTCCATATTTTTGGGGTGCATGTGTTGAAAAATTCCATGGTCATCACAATTGTTTTCACAATGATAAATATGGCATTTACTCATTAGGCATGGGCCATGCAACATCATTTTTTTCCTTCCACCTCCTTCTCCCTTTTGGACCTTTTGGGATTTAGCCTTCGTCTTAATTCAAACTCCTTTTGATGTTTCTTAGCTACCCTAAAACCTAGCTCATCCACCATGTGGTTTTTCCCTCTCTCTTCTTCTAGCTAAACCGAGCCCTCTCTCTCTACACCTATCTCAAACTCTAAACCTAGCTTTTACTCCTTCCTAGCTCAGCTAATACCTAACCCCCTCTCTTTTCTCACCACCACCACTATCAGGCTGGGCCTCCCTGTACACCACCCTGGCTCGACCCAAATCTCTCCCTGTTTAGACCTAGCCTAAGCCGAGCCTACCATGCCACCCCTCTTGCAACCCTAGACGAACCCCATCCCTTCTTCCTTTGGCTTGGGCCAGCAACCACCAGACCCCTACGTTACCCCCCTCTGGTCCTTCTCCCCTCTCCACTCGTTGCTACAGGACAAGAGAAGGAGGGAGGAAAAACCTAGCCCGATCACCTCCTCCTCACCTTTTGCAAAAGCTACGACCCTCCCCATGTGATCTCCCCTCCTCCCTCATCTACCCCACATCTCACCCCCACCTCAGATCCTCTCCAGGAGGAGCCCAGGTCCCTCTCTCCCTCCTTCTTCTTCCTCTCCTTGCCGCCTCCCATGGCCAAGGCCCCAAAACCCTAGCTAGCCATACCTTCCTCGAGATCCTCGGGCTCTGGTGGACGTCAAGGCCGTGTGAAGTGTACCAGGCGCCCATCTGCTTCCTCTTCGACGCCCTGTAGACGGAGCAGCGACCGGAGTTCGCCGGAGTCTCGCCGTTGCCGTAGTGTCCGTGAGGTGGCCGAAGAAGTGGAGCGCCAGCGCTGCGACAGTACCCCGCCACCCCTGCTTCCACGGCTTCGTGGGTGCACTCTCGTGAGGACCTCCTCCCTCCTAGACAACCTCTTTTCCCCTCTAGTTGCCGGATCGCTGTTGCACTCCGTCGAGCGGCCTCCGTGCGCCGCCGCTGCGCAGTCTGTCGCGCCTGCAGTTGTAGCAGTAGCATCCGACCCGCCTCTGTTCCTCGGCCTGCCCTGCGCGCTATAGGCCACCTTCGTGCGAGTTTGCTAAACGAAAGTTGTAGCCCGCACAACCCTCTGCAACTTTCCTTTTTGCGGCATGGCGAAATTTGCCGCCGTTTAGTCGCCATCGTCATCGGAACTCCAGCCGAGCTTGCAGTTTTCCTGCCGGTGACGTGCAGTCGTTAGTTGGGGCGCCGCAGTTTTTGCAGAAGAGTCCCCGCGAGTTCTTGTCTATCACCCGCAAGTCCCTCCGCAGCCCCAGTGCCCCCACTGGTCAGCCCCCTGTGCAGTTTTGCAAGAAGGCCCCGTGGTTGTGGGATCCTCAACCCGCGCTCCCCTGGATCCCACACGTGGCAAACCCCCGCTGGCGCGCCCGTGTGTGGCCCCGCGGATAGTCCGGCCCCACCCGTCAGTCTCTGCGGCTGGTTGGACGGGCGGTAAGAAAAGCTCCGTGCGTGCCGTTTTCTGCCAGCTCAGCGCCTGGCCCACTCATCAGTGGCTGTGGCTAGCTGTCTCTTGGTGCAAAAAGTCTCTGATCTTTTTCTGTTAATAAAAATAATTCCAGGAATCGTTTAATCTATTTTAAATCCAGAAATTGATAACTTTTTATTAATAAATCCAAATAATACAAATGATATATGTTTTTGAATCAGAGAAATATGAGGATTTCAAATATGCCATTCAAAATAATGTTTGACTATTTTAAATTTTCAAAATTGTTTAATTGCAATAAAAATGCCTTTTCTTAATTAATTAATAACTTTATTTCTATAACTCCAAATTTGACAAATAATATGTCTAAATCGATCAGCGCGACGAGCCCGTTCTGTCTATGCATTCCATGTTCTGAATTGAAGAATGCATCATGTCATTATTAAAAATCAGAACTGTTTATGGTAATAAAACTTGACCAAATAAATAATAAAATGATTTATTCTTGTCACCCCCACCTCACCTTGCGATGCTACATTATTGCCATGTAATTGGTGCATCATTCATCATGGCATGATTGGTGTCTTGTCGCATTTTATTTATATGCTTGTGCACTTTATTTATGTTGGCCCTTGTTTGTTCGGTTCTTCTTTCGGATAGACGCCGAGCAGGGGAAATATCAGGAATCCCAGAAGTACTACCCAGATCCACCTCTCGCTTCAACTGAGCTGCTAGGCAAGCACTACCACATGCTTTCATACAGATCTTACCTATTGCCTCTATCTTTTTCTTGCATCATTGAGTCGCGCTTGCAATAAATTGAATCCCAAGTACTGCATAACCTTTACTTTAAACCCCACCGAGCTTGTTCCTCCATCCCATGAGCCTTACAACAGGAGTTGTTTGAGCCATGCGAGTCGTAGAACAGCATGTGTAGGGTATGTGAGTGTCTGATGGATAACGAGGTACCTAAACAACTTAACCTGAGTAGTAATGGGATAACTAATGAAAGAGGCACCGGTGGGCAATATCTGTTATTTGGTTTTTATGTCCACTTGTGTCCAGTTGGACCACGAGTACTTGATACATGTTCCTTGACTATCGCACTATCCGTAGATGGGACCATGAATCCCCTGAGCCAGAGCTTGATTCCTTTCTATCTCTTGGGGCCACAAAGTAGTTTGGGGCTTTATTACTATCCTGTACTTATGCCATGCTTTACTGTTTTATTTAAGATTGTGCGTGAAGCACCTGAACTGTTTTGGATCGTGGAATGTTTTCGTGGTATCGACAAGCCTAGTCACACTTTCGGGTTCCCAGTCGTTTACAGCCATTGACACAAACCTTGGGTCCGTCTCGGAGTCGGCCAACTTCGTTGCGGGTAGCTTAATGGGGTGGCCCCCTGAAATATTTTATGAATCCTATGAATGCTTTGTCGTGAAAGCCTCGTTGGGTTTTGATTTGGTTTTTCCGAGGCCGATCATGTGTGTGTTGCTATTTGTGCACCCCTACAGGGTAAATCTTTCTGAAATCCGTGTCTGCGGTTATGGACGACTTGGAGCACAGTTTCTCGATCATAGACAAGTATAACTAAAGTACCGCTTTTAATTTGACTAAATACCTGACTAGTAAGTAGTGCAATGCTCATGGATTGGTTAATAAAACTGCCAACGGATGGGTTGTTCGTCCGCTTTCTCGTTGGTAAGCGAGAAGGAGGATGGATCTGTTACTTTATACTGTTATAACTGTTGTTTCTAATTAATGGACATCCGTCTATCATTGGTTAGGCGGATGGTTAGCGAGTATCTATAGACTTGTTAGTTATTATCTTTTGCTGCAATTGCGTCACCCTAGGTATATGTCCCCTTTAGAGACATAAAGACTTGCTGAGTACCCCTAGGGTCTCACACGATAAATTGTTTGATTCAGATGAACAGGTGTATTCGCAAGATGGATACTGGGTGGAGGAGACAGATGATGTTGGCAAGGATCACTCGGTGTAGAGATTCCGGGGATGGGGATCCGCGAGATCTGTGGGCGGGATGTGCTTCTTTATGTGGCATCTTATGCCGATTTGCTTCTTATCCGTACTCGGATCTTGTTTCCCGCTTCCGCTTGATACTCTGATGTTTGATGTATGAGGAGCTATCCTACACTATTATCTCTATCTAGGATATTTGGATCTTGCCGTATGGCATTGCAATATTTCTATTTCTTTTAGATGGTATGGCTCTGAGAACTGTTGTAAGGTAGCTTGCATACATACTCACTTATGTAAGTATTTGATCTCTTCGCCTGTTGCCTACGCCACTCACTCTTGTCCCAATGTTCTGGAAGTGGTTAGGACGGCCGACGGGTCTACATGTGGGTGGCCCCTGGGCCCCCGCTGTACTATTTTAACCACTTCTGTTTCTGGGGTGTGCTTGATCGATGAGGGCATCGATCTTCTAAAGGGTGGGTGTATGTGAGACCAGGCACATGGCTTAATAGGATTGATAGAATACTCATACCAACAAGTTGCAACTTCTTTTCCGGAAGCTCATTCGAAAAGAACTCTAAGGTTAAGCGTGCTTGGCCTAGAGCAATTCTAGGATGGGTGACCGACCGGGAAGTGGGTAACCGAGTGCGCACGAGTGAGGACAAAGTGCGCAGAAAAGACTAGTGGTGGTATGTGGGGCTAGTCTAGATATCCTATTAAGCTGCCAGGAGTGACACCCCTCGGGCCCAGGAGTGGACGGGGTGTTACAAGTGGTATTAGAGCCGACCTCGTGGTTAAACGGGTGTGTGCGGGTTAGTGGAGGGACATGTGAAGCATGGCGCGTGTGGCCCGGAGTGGACACGACATGGCACATGTGCCGGCACTGGACGCACAGACGCGTGCCAAGAGCGAATGTTCCTGGGGTGTGCTTGATCGATGAGGGCATCGATCTTCTAAAGGGTGGGTGTATGTGAGACCAGGCACATGGCTTAATAGGATTGATAGAATACTCATACCAACGAGTTGCAACTTCTTTTCCGGAAGCTCATTCGAAAAGAACTCTAAGGTTAAGCGTGCTTGGCCTAGAGCAATTCTAGGATGGGTGACCGACCGGGAAGTGGGTAACCGGGTGCGCACGAGTGAGGACAAAGTGCGCAGAAAAGACTAGTGGTGGTCCGTGGGGCCAGTCTAGATATCCTATTAAGCTGCCAGGAGTGACACCCCCCGGGCCCAGGGGTGGACGGGGTGTTACAGAACTCGCGGAGACAGATGTGTTGTATCAACGCGTCTGCGACTTCAAGAGTCGCATAGGCGCAGAAGAGGGAGGCTGCGCCCTTATCAGGACTTGGCTGCGCCGTCGCGTCCAGCCTGTCCAAGCCAGAGTCCATCCCATGGTTCAATGGGGTGGCGCTGATGATGCCACTCGCGTGTCTGCCGATGGCATGTCCACGAGTGAGGTGGATAAGAGGATTCGACTGGTCACGAAGTACACTGTCAAGGATGTGCTTGCAAGTGAACCAGTTGTTTCTCCTTTTGATGCTTCGAATCCTCCTCCTGAGGTATAGTTGTGCTACGCAGTAGCTTATTTTCGCGATTGCTTTTCTGTTTGCTTACTTGTTCTGTTTGCTGATCTTCACTGTCTGTATGCAGGATTGGGCGGTGTCGCCTTGTATGCCTCCTCTCCCTGAGGGGATTATTCCTCGCGAAGCTTTGGAAGAGGACGAGTCTGAGTCGACTGTCTCTTCTGATGTGGAAGAGGAAGCCCTCGAGTCCGAGAGCCCGGATACTCGTAAGCGTTCGCGCAGCGAGGATTCTGACGCGTCGACTCCTTCGACTCTAGGAGGCACGGTTGTTGGCGCGGAGTCACCAATTCTAGCCGTTCCTGTGAGGGCTGTGGCAGCGTCTTCTCGCAAGAAGATGCGATTGCCCAAGGAGTCTTTGTCGGAGTCGGAGGCAGCCACGTTTGATCTTGACAAGTTTGACTGGTAAGTTTGCTAGGTCATTCATTCTTTTCTGTTTTCTTCTTGTTGACTTTGCCCTGGAGTTTGCCATTTCTCAATGTGGATTTGGTCTTGTAGTCAAGAGGCGTCGTCATCTTCTGGCGACGTCGAGTTTTTGAAAGAATCGAGAGTCGCGACCTCAAGGGCCAAGGTAGAGGTTGAGCAAGCTCCTTCCCCTCCGGCGGTGGCCCACTCCGGACACAATTCTTCGAGCTCTCCTCACGTAGGGGAACATCGAATGGTTGCTCGGATGACCATTCAACAAACTTCTTCGGAGTCGCTGGAGGACCATGTAAGTATATCTTTCCTTCTTTTAGTATGGCAGTCGACATTCTCTGTTGCCCTCTCTGATTCCTTGTTTGTGCGACAGCTCCTTATAAAGGCAGCCGCGCAAGTGGCGGAGCAGGTGATGGCGATTGGTCACCAGCATGCAATGCTGGAAACGCGTCACCGCGTGGTCGAAAGTGAGTGTTCTACACTTATTCTTTTTCATCTCCTCCTTTTTTTGGTATAGTCGACTGATAGTCCACTTTTGGTTGCCATGTAGCTGAGCATAATGCTTTACTGGGCAACGTCGCCACCTTGGAAAAGACATTAGCCGCAGCTGTGAAGGGGCGCGACGAGGCAATCGCGGCTCGTGATGATGCACAGAAGCGCGAAGAGGATCTGTGTGCCTCCTTTGCGGCCAGGGAAAAGTTGTTCAAAGAGCAACTATTCTCAGTCGCCAAGGCCCTCTCAGGTACCTTTGCTGGTAGATATTTTATTGTTGTCCTTCTCTGCATCTGGAGTTTTGCCAGTGGTGCTAGAGATTTCATCCATGTGTGGGTTTTCTGTGCAGATGCTGGCGATTTGAGCTTTGACCCGCAGGCCCTTCGTCGCGATGATGCTCTGGCAGGCGCGGTGTCTGCAGTCGAGGACCGTAGCGCCGCTGTCCAAAATACATTGTCCAAGGCCAAGGTCACCCTTAGTCTCCTCCGGGAGGAGTTGATGCCGAAGGCAGAGCTGGTCGATAATGTGGACGAGTTGGTGGAGTCACTCGCCAGGGGTGTGCCTGACACCTACAAGAACTCCCTCCGCGCGGCTGGCGCGACCATGTCACTCGCCATGGTGCAAGCACACGGAGTCGAGATAGATCCCTCTACGGTGTCAAAGGCGATGCCTGTTGGCACAGACGGTCAGCAGGTAGTCTTTGCTCCTTTAGCGACTGCTTGTGCCAAATATGGCCATTCCTTGATAAATACCGTTGCCAAGTATTCGGAGGAGCTCCAACGTGCCAAGAAGGCGGCGAAAGCTTCGGCCTCAGGGGCCGGTGGAAAGTCAGTGGCGTCTGATACTGCCACAGACTTGATGAAGCCGTCGAAGTCGAAGAAGCCGGCTGCTCCGTAGTTAGCTTTTTGTAATAGTTGATGAATTGTCCTTTTGGTCCGAGAACATGCCTGCTGGCGAGTGTGTTTGTGAATACTTTATGCTGATCCTGAATGCATCTGTTACTTTTGCCCTTGTGTTAAGTTGGTCGCCTTATTTGCCTCTGTCTTGACTTTGTGGTAGGGTACATCAAGTGGTCCTGTGGGGGGAACCCAAGACTCGCCATCTCTTGAGGATATAGTGGCACCACCGCGCTCCAGGGTAGAGGAGTTGTCCTTACTTTCACGACTTCGTAATCGCGTTAAGCAGCTAGAGCGTGAGTTGCCCGTGATCCGCGGTAGCGCAGACGTGTGGAAGTCAAAGGCTGAAAAAGCCGCCGCCCGCAAGCAGTATCTGCTTGGCAAGGTGACGTAGCTGGGCTAACAGTTTAAGTGTTAGTTTGCTTATTCTCATCTTTTCCTTTGTAGTTACCTGCAACAGTACGTTGTACTCATGCTATTGATGCTGCTTCATGTAGTTGTTAGCGCGCGCCGTCCGCAGGAGGAGAAGGATAGAATTGCCATTCGCCTTCATGATCTCACCTAGGAGCAACTTCAGGAGAGCGGATACTTTTGGGTAGATCATGATAGTGCGACTGCGTTGGCGACCCTACAGGATCGCGCA
Organism: Avena sativa; assembly: GCA_916181665.1. Classification (NCBI taxonomy): domain Eukaryota; kingdom Viridiplantae; phylum Streptophyta; class Magnoliopsida; order Poales; family Poaceae; genus Avena; species Avena sativa. The sequence goes on from OV702287.1 coordinate 193,459,417, forward strand.
TCGCAAGTGTTGCTCTTCCTGAAGAAGGCACAGTCGTGCTTGAAGAACATTTGTCGGGTAATTTTCCTGCTGGACGATGCTCCGTCAAGCCTGCTAGCTCTCCTTGCCAAGTTTCAAGATATGTCCGTGGTTCGCGAGTGCGTGAGGCAGCAGTTGGTGGCTGGTGCCAAGGCTGCCCTCTCAATTATGTGATTGCACAGGCCTGACGTGGATGTTGCTGCCATTGCTTCTGGACCGCCAGCGCCACTATCAGGCGGTGGACCGTCCAGCAGAGGAGATTGTCGACTTCTTCGAGGAGCAAACCAACATTCATATGTTGCAATAGTAGCCAAAGTTGTATCTTGCACATAAGTGTACTTGTGTTGTAAAGTTCGTACAGATGTTGTAGATAATTTGTTGTCGAAATGTGTATAAGGAGCTTTCCGAGCTCGAGGTGCGTTGCACTTTATGCGAGTCCTTTTCGTTAGCCTAGCCATCTTTTATCTCAGTCCCTTGTCAACCTGTCAGGTGCGTTGCAGCTGGGTTGAGTTTGTGTTACGGGGTTCGATTGATGTGCCAGCTACTCAGGATATCGCATTTTGGTTCGAAGAACAGATGCAAGTAGGGTGGCGCAGCCCCCGAGTGTAAAATTGACAAACTAAAAGAGAAACGCAGAGTTTTGGGGCACTTAGCTTTTATTTATTCGGAGAACAGTGCGAGGTACAATGTGTGGCTGAGTAGCCTTATTTGTGATGTAAAAGTAAAGAAAACAACTAAGGGTAGAAGCGTCGCAGTTGTGCGACGTTCCAAGGGTTGGAGTATGCAACTCCTGTCTCTAAATCTTGAAGGCGATAGGTGCCACCTGGGATTACTTCTGTAATCACGTACGGTCCTTCCCAGGGGGGATTTGAGCTTGAGATGTCCCTGCTGCTTCAGTCGCAGGACCAGGTCACCTTCAACGAAGGATCTAGGGAGAAGCCTTCTACTGTGGTAGTTGCGCAGGTTCTGCTGGTAGATTGTCAATCTTTCTGCGGCGATTTCTCTTGCTTCGTTGAGGAGGTCGACAGAGTCTTCGAGTGCAAGGGATGACTCTTGTTCGCTGTAGGCAACCACGCGCGACACCTTGTACTGTACCTTGGCGGGTAGTACCGCTTCTGCTCCGTGCACCATAAAGAATGGCGTGTAGCCCGTGGCGCTGTTTGGAGTTGTACGTAGACTCCAGAGTACGGATTGCAGCTCATCTGGCCAGCAACCCGCCGCTTGTTCGAGTGGTCGCAGGAGTCGCTTCTTGATGCCGCTGCAGACGAGCCCGTTTTCTTTTTCCACCTGACCGTTGGTCTGTGGATGCGCTACTGAGGCGTAGCTGATGTTGATCCCTAGGTTCTCGCAGAATTCTTGGAACTCCTTTGATGTGAAGTTCCTCCCGTTGTCGGTAATGATGCTGTGTGGCACGCCGAAGCGGTAGACGATGGACTCAAAGAACTTGACTACGCTATGCCCTGATTGGTTGGTCATTGGCATGGCCTCGATCCACTTGGTGAATTTGTCGACTTCAACCAAGAGGTAGACGTAGCCTCCACGCGAGGATCTTGGCAACTTGCCAACCATATTGAGCCCCCATTGTGCGAAGGGCCAGGCCAATGGAATAGGCCGTAGCTCTACGCCTGGTGCATGTGGCTTGTCCGCAAATCGCTGGCAAGCATTGCATTTTTGGACCATGTCCGTGGGCCAGTAAAATCCAGCTCGTAGAGCTTTGGCGATGAGGGCGCGACTGCCTGCGTGGTGCCTGCAGGTCCCTTCATGGATGTCGAGGAGAATTGCTCTTCCGTCATCCATGGAGACGCATCGTTCTAGCACTCATGTGATGCTGCGTTTATACAGTTCACTATTGAGAACGGCAAATGCCTTGGAGCGTCGCACGATGTGCCGTGCATCTGTCGGATCATCCGGTAGTCTCTTGCTGAGGAGGTACATAATGTACGGCTGCGTCCAAGATTGCTCGATCATCATGACGCTCATTGGTCCTTCGAGTCCTGTGTACAACTCCAAGTCATCGAGTGCTATTGGCTCATTGGGTGGCGTAGCCCCTGAGTCTGTTGCTGCGCTTGTTTTCTTCTCAGCGGCCTTTGGCTTGATGGAGCGTTCGCATATGCGCTCAAGAAATACCCAGGTGGTATGGGGGCGCAGGTAGAGCCTATGTTGGCAAGTGTGTCCGCCTCCTCGTTGCTTTCGTGACCTATGTGTCGCAACTCGCAACCATCGAAGTCTCCTTCGAGTGTATCGTAGAGGTCGCGGTACGTGATCATGTTGTCGTTCAGTGCATCGCACTCGTGCATTGTTTGGTTGACGACCAACTTGGAGTCGCCATATATGATGAGCCTTTTGGCGCCACAGGGCCTCGTATTCAGCCTCGTTGTTTCAGGCTGTGAACTGCATTCGCAGGATATATTTCAGCTTGTCCCCTTGAGGTGATGTCAATATGACACCTGCGCCTGCTCCGTCTTTCTGTTTGTCTGGGAGCTGGTTCTCCATCCAGTGCACGAGAAAGTCAGGGAGCACTTGCGACTTGATGGCGTCGCGTTTTTCGTATGTGATGTCCCATGGAGACAGGTCTATTCCCGAAAGCGCGACTCGCCCTATGGAATCAGGGTTATTGAGGATATGCCCCAACGGGGCGTCGTTGACTACCACGATTGGGTGTTCCTGGAAGCAGTGGCGCAGTTGCCGGGCGGTCATAAAGATGTCGTATGCCAGCTTCTGGTAGTGCGGGTACCGCTGTTTTGTTGGCGTGAGGTCCTCGCTGAGGTAGTATACCGGGCGTTGTACGCCGTGGACTTTGCTTTCCTCGGCTCGTTCGACGACGAGCACTGTGCTGACCACCTGGTTGCTGGCGGAGATGTACAACAACAGTGGTTCCCTTTCTCGTGGAGTCACCAGTAATGGCGAGGTGGATAGTAGGCGTTTGAGATCTTCAAATGCTTCTGGCGCTTCACTGGTCCACTCGAATTTGTCAGCTTTGCGGAGGAGCTGATAGAAGGGCAGCGCCTTTTCACCCATCCGACTAATAAATCGACTGAGTGCCGTGATCCGTCCAGCTAGTTGCTGGATGCCTCTTATGTTCTTTGGCTTCTCCATGGCCAGTATGGATTTTATCTTTTCCGGGTTTGCCTCGATCCCCCTCGCAGAGATGAGACACCCGAGTAGCTGCCCAGATGGTATGCCGAAGGCGCATTTGTCTGGATTAAGCTTGATCCGGTAACGATCGAGATTGGCGAAGGTTTCGCGCAGATCGTCGATTAGGGAGGCTTCCTCCTTGGTCTTGATTACTATGTCGTCGACATAGACTTGGATGTTGCGACCCAGTTGCTCCTTGAGGCAAGCCTGCATGCACCGCTGGTAGGTGGCTCCCGCGTTTTTTAGTCCGAAGGGCATCGTGTTGTAGCAGAACACACCAAAGGGCGTTGTAAATGTTGTCTTCTCCTGGTCTTTCTCCTTCATACGAATTTGGTTATAGCCTGAGTAGGCGTCGAGGAAGCAGAGGCGCTCACATCCAGCGGTGGAGTCGATGATCTAGTCGATCTGTGGCAGCGGGAAGTGATCTTTTGGGCAGAGCTTGTTTAAAGAAGTGAAGTCCACACACATCCGTAGGATATCTGTGTCCTTTTTTGGTACCAACACCGTATTGGCGAGCCAAGTGCTTTCTTTGATATCGCGTATGAACTTGGCCTCAAGGAGTCTGTTGATCTCCATTCCAACTGCCTGCGCTCGTGGCTCAGATAGTCGCCTGATTGTTTGCTTGACTGGCCATGCGTCGAGGTTGACGTTGAGTGCGTGCTCGGTGAATTCCCTGGGAACTCCTCGCATGTCCGCAGGACACCAGGCAAAAATTTCCCAGTGCTCACGAAGGAATTCGACGAGCGCGAGTTCCTATGCGGGACTTAAGTTGTTGGCGATGAGGGCCGTCTTGGCGGGATCCGATGGATGGACCTGCACCTTCTTTGTGTGCACGGATGAGTCGAAGGAGAGATTAGGTGAGCTTGGCCTACTCACGAGAGGCAAACTGTTGTCTGTCGTCTCTTTTAGTCTTGCGAGTTCCTCCTGCATGCCGAAGGACTGGGACATTCTGTTGAATTCCATGGTCAGATCGCTCAAAGTTCCCGTTGATTGTTATGATGCCGTTGGGGCTTGGCATTTTCATCTACAGGTAGGCGTAGTGGGGTACTGCCATGAACCTAGCGAATGCGACGCGACCAAGGATGCAATGGTATTGTGAGGGCCAGTCAACGACCTCAAAGTCGATGCGCTCGCGCCGGAAGTTCTTCGGTGTGCCAAAGATGACGTCGAGGTTGATTTTGCCTAGGGGTATACGCCTTTCCCTGGGACAACGCCGTGGAACGTTGTGTCCGATGCCTCCAAGCAGGTTAGAGGGATCCTCATTGCTCACAAGGTACTCGCGAATATGAGGTTGATGCCTCTTCCGCCATCCATGAAGACGCGAATCATGTCGAAGCCTCCAATTTGCGCCTCGAGTACGAGGGGGCAATGACCTGGGCGAGGTACTTGAGGCGGGTGGTCGTGTTTGTTGAAGGTAATGCATGACTCGCTGCCACTGAGGTACTCAGTGGTGGATGGTGCGAGTGCGTGGCCAAGTTGACTTGGTGAGTGATGGCCTTCTGCACCCTGTTGGAGGGGCGCCCCTTTTGGATCATCATGGTGAAGGAAATATGCCCTGAGAGGCAATAATAAAGTTGTTATTATGTATTCCTTATATATGATAGATGTTTATTTTACATGCTATAATTGTATTGATAGGAAACATCAATACATGTGTGTTTAATAAACAAAAAGGGTTCCTAGTCATGCCTCTCTTATAGACTAGCTTGTTGATTAACAAGATGATCAAGGTTTCCTGATCATGGACATTGGATGTTGTTAATAACAAGGTCACACCATTGGTGGAATGATGTGATGAACATTCATCCGAACTATAGCATTACGATCAAGTCATTGTGTTTATATTGCTATAACATCATATGAAGTAATCTTTATCCTTGGACCATGAGATCATGTTAATTGCTAACACCGGAAGAGTATCTCGATAACATCAAACGTCACACCGTAACAGGGTGACTATAAAGATGGGTTCAGTGCTACGAAGGTGTTATGTTGAGGCTCATGGATCAAGAGTGGAATTTGTCAATCCAGATGAAGGATAGATATACTCTGGGCCCTCTCGGTGATATCACATTAGGATAGCTTGCAAGCAAGTGATGTGATCACTAGAATGTTATATCACGGGAACGAGAAAAGAGTGCATGTCGGTAACGAGATCAAACTAGGTATGGAGATACCGATGATCGAATCTCGGACATGTAATATATCGAGAGACAAAGGGATTTAGTTACAAGTGTTAAAGGTTCTCACGATCACAGGAGTCATCGTTGAATGTGTAGGAGTCAGTACGGATCTCCAGGTCCCGCTGCTGATTATTGATCGGAGAAGGGTCTCGATCATGTCTGCATTATTCGGGAACCGTAGGGTGGCACACTTAAGAGTTACCGGAACCATTTTGGAGCACATATGTTTCAGACAAAAGAATTGCAAAGCGCAGGAATTGTTTCAATAGAAACCGGAAATTGTTTCGGGTGAAATTGCAGAAGGTGGTTCTGCATGTGATATTGAAATATTGCAAGGGGCTATATGTGAATGTTTGTTAATTAAAGTAATTAACAAAATTCTGAATAAATTTAATAAAAGAGTTTTTATTAAATGAGAGAGCATTAAATTTGGAGAAACTTAATGCATTTAAAGTGGAGACTTTAAAAGGGAATGTGAAGAGGCATTTTAATGTGAGGAGTTACCACCACATGAATGGGGGAGGTGAGGGGTCACCCCCCCATGCGCCGGCCATGGAGAGAGGGGGCACCCCCCCTCCTCCTATAAAAGGCCACCCATTCCCTCCTTCATCCTCACACCTCCTTGTGAAGGATCTCTCTCCCCCCTCTAGAATTATTTCCCCATGGTCTCGGATTAGCGAGATACATGTTCCCGGTGGCATTTCGTCTGGAAGGAGTTGCTGCTTCCGCTGGATCGCTGGAGCGGGGAGGTGGAGGTTGTCCGGTGGCTTGAACGTGTGTGCGAGTGCGGATCCGCTGCTGAGTTGCGGCGCTCGGACTTCGTCACGATCTTGAGATCGGGAAGTGTACGACTACATCAACCACGAGTTCCTACTCGTTAACAAAGCTCGTTGTCTTCGAGGGTAAGTTCTCTATGGATGTATGTCCACCCGTTTGCTTTGTACCTAGTAGATAGATCTTGGCGTGTAGTTCACACCGTAGGAATTTTTTTGTTTTCTATGCTGCGGACCCAACAGTGGTACCAGAGCCTGATCTATGCGTAGTTGCTTTGCACGGGAGTACACATATGTTTATATGTGGGCGATGATGATCATGTTATTGCATCTTCTATGTACTTTGGATATTGGTGGCATAGTGGGATGAAGCAGCCCGGACCAACCTTACATGTCATCGTACATGAGACCGGTTCCACGACTGACATGCAACTTGTTTTGCATAAGTGGCTGGCGGGTGTCTGTCTCTCCTACTATAGTCAATATCTGATTTACAACGAGTTGCTAATAACTTGGTTATCCTTGTTGTGGTTCATGTTCGTAGGGTAGACAGGTTTTATCTCCGAAAGCCCTAAGCCACGTAAAACTTGCAATTGATAAATTAGAGGCGTCTAGTTTAGATCGTTGTTGGGCTAGTGTTTTGATATGGTATTGTTGTAAGTAGATGTATAATAGATACTCTTACAACTCACTTAACCTGTAAGTTCCATAGACCTTGGCCTTACACACAAAGGAATGGTAGATATCATACCACGATGCAAATGATAGAGATCAAATGCATGGACCATATCACCTCACTTCACACATTAGATGTTAGCATCTTATATTGCTAGTTTGGCGCATTTGGTAGCATTATAAGATGATCCCTCATTTAGATATCAAGATAAAATGTGTTCTTCCTTAAGTATGCACCGTTTTTTGGATCGTGTTTTGAGGCATCACGTGATGATCGGGTGTTTTCAACTCTACGCTTTCATACAATGGCTGTAAGACAGTTTTACACACGCTTTCATACAACGTGAATACTATGGTTCTTACTTGACGAGCCTAGCATGTACAGACATGGCCTCGGAACACGGACCGAAAGGTTAAGCATGAGTCATATAGTTGATATGATGCCCATATAGATGCTTGCCTTCGAAGCTACACCGACTCACGTGATGATCGGACTTGGTGTAGTGGATTTCGTTCATGTAATCACCAAAAGGACACGAGGGATGTTGTTTTTGAGTGGGAGTTCATTAGTAATTTGGATTAGTTGAACTCAATCTATCATAAACTTAGTCTAAATATACTTTACAAATTCTGTTGTAGATGGCACCACCTGCTTTTAATTTCAATGTGTTCATGGAGAAAGAGAAACTTGCTATGAATGGTAGCAACTTCACCAACTGGGCTATGAATTTGAGGATTCTCTTCACTGCTGCACAAAAGCAATATGTGCTAGATGCGCCGCTAGGCCCCCCACCAGCTCCTGATGCCCCTGACGAGGAAAAGAACGTCTATATAACTCGTCAGGAGGACCACAACTTAGTTCATTGCGGCATACTGTATGGGCTAGAGCCAGAACTTCGAAAGCGTTTTGAAAATGGCAATGCCTTTGATACCATGGGAGAATTGAAAATGATTTTCGATACCCATGCTGCCGTAGAGAGTTATAATGCTACAGAAAAGTTCTTTAGCTGCATGATGTTGGAAAACAACTCCGTTAGTGAGCACGTACTCAAAATGTCTGGGTACGCCGATAAGCTTGTGTCCTTGGGAATAACGATTCCCATTGACTTAGGCATACATCATGTTCTCCAATCTCTGCCACCTAGCTACAAGAGCTTCGTGATGAGCTATAATATGCAGGGCATGAAGAAGTCTCTTCCCGAGCTTCTGTCAATGCTTAAGACTACAGAAGTGGAGATTAGGAAAGAACATCAAGTGTTGATGATCAATAGGACCACCGGTTTCAAGAAGGACAAGAAAGGCAAGAACAAGGGAAAGAAGGGTGGCAAGTCTGTTGCCACGCCTGAAAAGAAACCCCGAGCTGGCCCTAAGTCTGACACCGCGTGCTACTATTGCAAGCGGACTGGCCATTGGAAGCGCAACTGCCCCAAGTATTTGGCGGACAAGAAGTCCGGCAAGGCAAACAAAGGTATATGTGATATACATGTTATTGATGTGTACTTGACTAGTACTCGCAGTAGCACCTAGGTATTTGATACGGGATCGGTTGCTAATATATGTAACTCGGTTCAGGGGCTGCGGAACAAGCGACAACTAGCAAGGGATGAGGTCTCGATGCGGGTCGGCAATGGATCAAGAGTTGATGTGATCGCCGTCGGAACGATGCCTCTCCATATGCCATCGGGATTAGTTATAAACCTAAATAATTGTTATTTTGTGCTTGCACTGAGCATGAACATTGTATCCGGATCATGTTTGATGCAAAGTGGTTATTCATTTAAGTCTGAAAACAATGGTGGTTCGATTTATATGAATAATATCTTTTATGGTCATGCACCCATGTTGAATGGTTTATTTCTGTTGGATCTCGATAGTAGTATTATGCATATTCATAATGTTGATGCTAAAAGGATTAAACTTGATAATGATATATCTACATATATGTGGCACTGCCGTCTAGGTCATATTGGCGTTAAACGCATGAAGAAACTCCATTCTGATGGACTTTTGGAATCACTTGATTTTGAATCATTTGATACATGTGAGCCATGCCTTATGGGCAAGATGACTAGAATGCCGTTTTCCGGTTCAATGGAACGGGCGACAGATCTATTGGAAATCATACATACTGATGTGTGTGGACCAATGAGTATGTCGGGGCGAGGTGGATATCGTTATTTTGTTACTTTCACGGATGATTTGAGTAGATATGGGTATATCTATTTGATGAAACACAAGTCTGAAACTTTTGAAAAGTTCAAAGAATTTCAGAATGAAGTGGAAAATCATCATGATAGAAAGATCAAATTTCTGCAGTCCGACCATGGAGGAGAGTATCTTAGTTACGAGTTTAGCACACATATGAAAGAATGTGGAATAGTTTCACAACTCACGCCTGCCGGAACACCACAACGTAATGGTGTGTCAGAATGTCGTAATCGTACTTTATTTGATATGGTTCGATCTATGATGTCTCTGACTGACTTGCCACTGTCATTTTGGGGTTATGCACTAGAAACCGCTACATTCACTTTAAATAGGGCACCATCTAAATCCGTTGAAAAGACACCGTATGAATTATGGTTTGGAAACAAACCTAAGCTGTCATTTCTTAAAGTTTGGGGATGCGATGTTTATGTGAAGAAACTTCAACCGGATAAACTCGAACCCAAAGCGGAAAAATGCGTCTTCATAGGATACCCTAAGGAAACGATTGGGTATACCTTCTATCATAGATCCGAGGGCAAGGTCTTTGTTGCCAAGAATGGATCCTTTCTTGAGAAGGAGTTTCTCGCGAAAGGTGTGAGTAGTCGGAAGGTAGAACTCGAAGAGGTCATTGAACCTTCTCTTCATGGAATGGTGAGTGGCGTAGCACCGGAAGTTGTTTCGTAGTTGACTTCACCTGATGAAGAGAGAGCTAATGATATTAATCATGAAACTCCGAAAGAGGACACTACCGAACCTCGCAGGTCAAGCAGGACACGTGCAGCTCTTGAACTGTACGGCAATCCTATTATGAATTTCATGATTGATGAAATGGATGACCCTGCGACATATGAAGAAGCGATGATGAGCCCGGATTCCAACAAATGGCTAGAAGCCATGAAATCCGAGATGGAATCCATGTACGAGAACCAAGTTTGGAACTTGGTGGACTTACCTCACGACCGAAAGGCCGTTGAGAATAAATGGATTTTCAAAAGAAAAACTGATGCTGATGGTAATGTGACCATCTATAAGGCTTGACTTGTCGCAAAGGGGTTTCGACAAATTCAAGGAGTTGACTACGATGAGACATTCTCTCCCGTAGCGATGCTTAAGTCGGTTAGGATTATGTTAGCAATTGCTGCATATTTCGATTATGAAATATGGCAGATGGATGTCAAAACTGTGTTCTTCAATGGTAATATTGAAGAAGAGTTGTATATGATATAACCTAAGGGTTTTGTCGATCCTAAGGATGGTAATAAGGTGTGCAAACTTCAGCGATCCATCTATGGACTGAAGCAAGCATCACGGAGTTGGAATCTCCGCTTTGATGAGGTGATCAAAGAGTTTGGATTTGTCCAAACTTATGGAGAGGCTTGTATTTACAATAAAGTGAGTGGGAGAAATGTGGAATTTCTAATATTATATGTGGATGACATATTATTGATTGGAAATGATTTAGATCTTTTAAATAGTGTTAAAAGTTATCTAAACAGCAAATTTTCGATGAAGGACCTTGGTGAAGCTTCATATATATTAGGCATTAAAATCTATAGAGATAGATCAAGACGCCTAATTGGGCTACCGCAGAGTACATACCTTGATAAGATATTAAAGAAGTTTAATATGGACAGAAGTAAGAAGGGGTTCTTACCTATGTTGCAAGGCAAGACATTGAGTAAGACTCAAAGTCCGGCTACGGCGGAAGAAAGAGAGATAATGGATAGGATCCCCTAGGCCTCAGCCATAGGCTCTATAATGTATGCCATGCTATGTACAAGACAGGATGTGGCACATGCTATTAGTTTGACTAGTAGGTACCAATCCGATCCAAGTTCAGAACACTGGATAGCGGTCAAGAATATCCTTAAGTACTTGAGAAGAACTAAGGATATGTTTCTTGTATATGGAGGTGAAGAAGAGCTAGTCTCTAAGTGTTATGTCGATGCTAGCTTTGACAGTGATCCGGCTGACTCTAAGTCTCAATCCGGATACGTATTTCTCTTGAACGGAGCAGCAGTTAGTTGGAGGAGCTCCAAACAACATGTGGTAGCTGGATCAACAACGGAGGCGAAATATGTTGCTGCTTCAGAAGCGGCGCAGGAAGCAGTTTGGATGAAAGAGTTCATAACAAAACTGGGTGTGGTTCCCAGTGTGTTGGACCCGATGGTGATCTATTGTGACAACAATGGAGCCATAGCCAACGCCAAGGAACCAAGGTCTCACAAGAATTCCAAGCATATTAAGCGCCGGTTTCACTCCATCCGCGAACATGTCAAGGATGGAGATAGAAAGATTTGTAAAGTGCACACGGACCTGAATGTAGCAGATCCGTTGACTAAAGTACTCCCTAGGGCAAAACATGATCAACACCAGAACTCCATGGGTGTTAGATTTATCACTATGTGAACTAGATTATTGTCTCTAGTGCAAGTAGGAGACTGAAGGAAATATGCCCTGAGAGGCCATAATAAAGTTGTTATTATGTATTCCTTATATATGATAGATGTTTATTTTACATGCTATAATTGTATTGATAGGAAACATCAATACATGTGTGTTTAATAAAAAAAAAGGGTTCCTAGTCATGCCTCTCTTATAGACTAGCTTGTTGATTAACAAGATGATCAAGGTTTCCTGATCATGGACATTGGATGTTGTTAATAACAAGGTCACACCATTGGTGGAATGATGTGATGAACATTCATATGAAGTATAGCATTACGATCAAGTCATTGTGTTTATATTGCTATAACATCATATGAAGTAATCTTTATCCTTAGACCATGAGATCATGTTAATTGCTAACACCGGAAGAGTATCTTGATAACATCAAACGTCACACCGTAACAGGGTGACTATAAAGATGGGTTCAGTGCTACGAAGGTGTTATGTTGAGGCTCATGGATCAAGAGTGGAATTTGTCAATCCAGATGACGGATAGATATACTCTGGGCCCTCTCGGTGATATCACATTAGGATAGCTTGCAAGCAAGTGATGTGATCACTAGAATGTTATATCACGGGAACGAGAAAAGAGTGCATGTCGGTAACGAGATCAAACTAGGTATGGAGATACCGATGATCGAATCTCGGACATGTAATATATCGAGAGACAAAGGGATTTAGTTACAAGCGTTAAAGGTTCTCACGATCACAAGAGTCATCGTTGAATGTGTAGGAGTCAGTACGGATCTCCAGGTCCCGCTGCTGATTATTGATCGAAGAAGGGTCTCGATCATGTTTGCATTATTCGGGAACCATAGGGTGGCACACTTAAGAGTTACCGGACACTATTTTGGAGCACATATGTTTCAGACGAAAGAATTGCAAAGCGCAGGAATTGTTTCAATAGAAACCGGAAATTGTTTCGGGTGAAATTGCAGAAGGTGGTTCTGCATGTGATATTGAAATATTGCAAGGGGCTATATGTGAATGTTTGTTAATTAAATTAATTAACAAAATTCTGAATAAATTTAATAAAAGAGTTTTTATTAAATGAGAGAGCATTAAATTTGGAGAAACTTAATGCATTTAAAGTGGAGACTTTAAAAGGGAATGTGAAGAGGCATTTTAATGTGGAGGAGTTACCACCACATGAATGGGGGGGGTGAGGGGTCACCCCCCCATGCGCCGGCCATGGAGAGAGGGGGCACCCCCCTCCTCCTATAAAAGGCCACCCATTCCCTCCTTCATCCTCACACCTCCTTGTGAAGGATCTCTCTCCCCCTCTAGAATTATTTCCCCATGGTCTCAGATTAGCGAGATACATGTTCCCGGTGGCATTTCGTCTGGAAGGAGTTGCTGCTTCCACTGGATCGCTGGAGCGAGGAGGTGGAGGTTGTCTGGTGGCTTGAACGTGTATGCGAGTGCGGATGCGCTGCTGAGTTGCGGCACTCGGACTTCCTCACGATCTTGAGATCGGCAAGTGTACGACTACATCAACCACGAGTTCCTACTCGTTAACAAAGCTCGTTGTCTTCGAGGGTAAATTCTCTATGGATGTATGTCCACCCGTTTGCTTTGTACCTAGTAGATAGATCTTGGCGTGTAGTTCACACCGTAGGAAATTTTTTTCTTTCTATGATGCGGACCCAACACATGGTACCCATGGCCCGTGGGTACGGTTCGCCTCCGTGGTGCTGGTCCGGTGCAGCTCCGTTCGGGGGTGGCCCAGGTGGTGGTGGTGGTGTGCCATGTGCCATGGTGCCTGGAGCGGCTCCGTAGCCTCTTTCGACTGCGTTGCGGTTCATCCGGACCAATCCCTCGTGTAGCTTGAGGAACTCGCGGCAGTCCTTGAGTAGGTGGCTGGACTTTCTCTTGCCATCATGCTTGTCGATGTAGAAGTGTACCGTGCATGGCCCGGACAGTTTGTCCTCGATGGAGGTCACGGGTGCCTCATCGCGAGTGCGGTGTTGCCACACTTGCGTGGTTTTCCCGGAGTCGTGGTATCCGCTGTTGCGGTATCCGCTGTTGCGGTTAACGTCGCGTCTATCGGCGTAGCCGGCTGCGACCATGTTGACATCGTCGCGATCGTCGTAGATGCGCATGCGACGCTTCCCCCGGCAGTCGCGTCTGCGTTCGAGTTCTGCCTCCTCGTCAGAGTGAACGCGATTCTTCACCGTATCTTCTCCATCGGCCCACCGATTCGCGATCTCCATCAGGTGGTCGATGGTCTGGGGCTTTGAGCGGCCTAGCTCCTCCCTGAGTTCCATGTGGCGGACACCACCATTGAATGCATCAATCGCGCGGTCTTCCGAGATGTTCTCCGCGGAGTTCTTGATGATGGACCACCTTTGGATGTAGGAGCGCAGCGATTCGCCAGATCTTTGCTGGCAGCATCTCAGTTCTTCGATTGAGGCGGGCCGTTTGTACGTGCCCTTAAAGTTGCACATGAAGCTGTAGACCAGCTCATCCCAACTGCGAATGGATCCGCGTGGGAGGTTATTGAGCCATGCCCGGGCGGCGCCCTGCAGCTGTAGCTGCAAGCATTGCATGGCAGTACTTCGACTGCGTCCGTGTAGCCTAATGGAGGAGATGTGGTCCTCCAGCCAGATCTTAGGGTCCTGTAGACCGTCGAATTTCGGGTTCTCCGATGGGAGTTTAAACCCTTTAGGCATTCGCTTCTGCCTAATGGATCTGTTGAAGCATCTGGCGCCACAGAGCTCCCCATCTTCCTCTTCCGAGTCAGTCGACCGAGCACGTCGTGCCCTTGACTTGACGATCTTGCATTGCGTGAGGTCGTCGCGCGCATCATAGTCACGGTCATGCCGCCGTGAGCGGCGGCGTCGAGACAGATCGTGACTGTCATCGCTGGACGAGGGAGAGGAGTAGCGCTTCGCTAGCGCTTTGCCCTTTTTTGGGTCTGGTACCGGTTCCTTGTCGAGGGCGGCCTCGATTAACCCCAAGCCCGCGATCGTAGATCGGTGCATGGCAGTTCGTGGATCTCCAGCTGGCGGCTGGTTATTGATGAGGTACATGGTGGCTGCTGTCACCATGGCCTGCGGTGTCCTGGGAACCACGTTGCCTCTCGTGTCGACTATCATAGAGCCGAAGTCGAGGACTTTCGCAGCCTCTATGTGCTCTTGTTCGGTGAGGTGAGCCATCCGCGACTGCCTCTTCTTGGCGAGGTACTCATTGCCTCTTGAGGAGGATCCTCCGTAGGAGGAGAGCCCAGCACGACGAAGGCTCGATTCGTCCGCTGCCCTCTTACGCGCCTCAAGTTGCGCGATTCCCTGTTTTTGGCGCTTGAATTCTTCTTTTAGAAGCCAATGATAGCCCATCAGCAGTTCCTGTGGGGAGCCAAAGGGTAGAGGTGCACCCCGTAGGGCTTCGCGGCAGCGATCCCACTCTTGCTCGTTGAGCCTGATCACGGCGCGTTCGCCGGTTTGCTCATTGATCATGCTGGGAGGTTCGACTGCTCCTCCGTTGCCACCGTTACCGCCGTTGCCACCGTGCCGGCGTTGGGTGGATTGGTGTTGTTGCCGGTGTTACCACCGTTGCCGCGATGGGGTGGATTGGTGCCGTTGTCGGTGTTACCACCGTTGCCACAATTGGCGGAGGTGTCGCCTACGTTGATGATGGTGCACATGAAGTGATTGGGGAAGCTGTTGCTTCCACAACTTTCAGATCCGGAACCGTAGGTTCCATCTTCAGTGGCCAGATCGCTTAGATCGGAGTCGTGACTGCTGTCGCTAACCGTGTTCTCGACTTCCACCGGAGCGTTGAGCTCGCTAAGGCTGCTGATCGATGGAGGGAACCGTGATGCCAGGGCAATCGCCGGTGTTGTCGGCTGATCAGGCATGCGAAGCGTGCCCATCTGACCAACTTGGAAGCGAAAGCTCCCAATCGCCAGGCTGATTCCGTCGCCTCGGACTCGAAGGCCGGGCAGGTGGCCGGCGTGTGGACGATGAAGTCGAAGGCGCCGAAAAGCTAAAGAATCTCTGCTGTTGTGGATTTATAGATCGCAGTTGATGGGGCCGAAGAAGCCGCAACATTAGCACCTCCCAATTCCCACAGACGGCGCCAATTGACAAGGGTTTAACTCGTCAATGCCCATTGTTATGGACTTGGGTTTTGGAGAAGGAGGGAGCGCTGGAGACATCTCTCGGCTAGCAAACAAGCACACAGGGGACAAAGGATTTACCCAGGTTCAGGCCTCGTAGAGGTCCCTACTCCTTCTTGTCTGCTCGTGGAATTATCGAGGGAGTCGAAAGTTACAATGGTGCACAGATGTAATCTGGCGAGGGTTGTGGAAACTATGGTTGTGTGTGTCCTCCTCGCTGCCCCCTCCTAGCCTTTATATAGATAGGCTAGGTCTCGGGTAGCAGGTCGAGTCGGTTACAAGTTAGGGTTTTTCCCTTTGATCTTTCTATCTTTAGCTTCTTCTTGTTCTTCAAGCAATCGAGAGTCCGTAGGTTACTCAAATCCCCCCATCCGGGCCTTGGCGACACCGTGGGCCTGTATGTATTTGGACCGTATATACCAAGCTCGATTACCTGTAGGGTATACCCATGTCAACAAGACTTACATATATGCCATTATGGCTACAACAATAATCATCAGCGGAACTTCATCAAGCGTAGATCCCGATCCATGCCTTAACCTACAGGCAACTGACGAGGAGAACGTCCTAGCTCGCATAGTCGCCAACATCATCTTCTTCTTGATATCTGACCAAGTGAATAGCCAGGGACAATGCTAGTGAGTACTTTGACTTTACTCGCAAACCACCTTAAGATAACAATAATAACAAGAGGATATGCATGATGGCTGTGGTAGTAGGAGGGCTCCAAGAGAGGTTCTTTTCTCAATTAGTTTCACTTGTTGATATAGCATCTACATATCTTTGTTGAAAACTTTTATAAAACATTTTGGAAACTGTTTTGAAAAGTTTTAGAAAACCTTAGGACTGGGTCACCCATTTGTTCCTTTCTTCTGTCATCCCACGACCAAACTCCTTTCTTTCCCGTCCGACCATCCCATGGTTAAAACCTTCCTCCTTTTCGACCATCCCATGGTCAAAACATTTCCAAAGCCATTTTGTTTCTGAAATCCTTTTTGATAACAAAACCAGCACCGCTCTACAACAACCTTCCCAACCGTCCATGACCGCGGACATGGCTATTCGAATAGATTTACACTATGCAGAGGTTGTACACTTTACCCACACCATCCGGGTACACTACCCTGATCTACACCATGCAGTTTTAATAAATAGTAGATAAAACATCCATAAGTAAAACAGTAGGACAAGGCTTATGAGAAGGAAAGTGGCTTGCCTGATGATCAGAAATATGGCAATATGTCCCTGGACTTCATATTTAGATAACCAAGAATACCAATACCAACAATAATAAGCTCTCTTCTTCTCGACGTCAATACACGCGCAACTATCGTCATCATCGAGTATACATGCAAACAAGCAAGACCTCAATCAAAACAAGGCATACAAGCATCAATACATAGAGAAAGCAATGGACAATACAAGTTTACAAATCAGTAGGTCTAGGAAGAATGGATTAATAAGATTGGCCTTGTCTTGGAAATATGGAAGAAAATCCCTTTGGATTTATAGTCTAGAAACTACCTAAGAGATGGGTTTTGGACCAAGACCATATCCTGTATGATCTCATTGTATGTAAATGGTACCATCAGATAGGTATTGATAAAATGAAGCCAGCAAAAGTGGTTTCACTATTTTATCAATCTCCCTTGATTTAATAAGCATTTTCTAGTGATTAAAACACTAGTTTTAGGAAATAATTCACCAGAAAAGTTCAGGAGCTCCAAAAATTATTTCCTTCATTAGTTATGTAGGGCTTGATGTACTTGTTCACTGAGACTTGGAATCACCCCAAAATAATTATCAGAATGTCCTCAGGAAATTTCCAAAGGCAGTTCTAGAACTGTTTTGTCTTTTTCACTAGATTTAATCTACATAAGCTTTTGATTTTATTCCGAGGACACATGGTAGGTATTTAGAACACCTTTCTGTAAAAATTGGAATCACCTCTTTTGGAGTTACAGAGATACTGGAGTGATTTATCTAGTGATAAAACCATATACAGAGATGTTTAATGGATCAAAAATGCTCAGAAGTTCATTAATTCTTGATCTCCTGGAGTTTGGTAGTATTCAGTGTACAACATCACTGGGAGGTCGATTTAGGTCAATACCCAGGTTGGTTTGACCTCAAGAATTTTCTAAAGGCAGATAAGACTTGTATTTGTTATTTTTGTTATGGGCAAAATATGAAGCAAAAGACTGTGAGGATAGTGTGACATGCAGGGTACCACTGATACCTTTCAGTAAAAAGTGGTTTTGTTCAAATTGGAGTTGTAGAACTCACAGAAGGATTTTATTAGTAGAAAAGGTACATCTGGGTAGTAAATTTAGTATAAATAATATGGGCAATATTGGAGGAAACCAATAATATTGCATGTTATAGGAAACATACATGCACCTAGGAAAAAATAGATCTAGGCAATTGCCATTGTTTTCCATTTTCAAAATGATTTATTTCTAGGTGCAAGATTTAGATCTGAGCAAAAATGAATAAAAGCTGAGTAGGTGACGAGCTGGGATTCGGGGCTAAGTGGGCCATAGAGAGAGGATTTGGCCCAGCTGGGCTCGCATGCACGGGCGGGAGGCAGGTTCAAATCGCTGACGGGGGGCCCGGTCGTCAGAGGAACAGAGCCGGTGAAGGGGTACGAGGCATCTCCGGCCGTTCGATTAAGTGGCGATCGATGGCCAGGCTTCGTCTTCCCAAGTGAACCAGAGCAGCGGTGGAGGAAACCCTAGAGTGGCCGACAACGGTGGGGAGGCTCACCTGGGGGCCTACCAGTAGACGGGGAGCGGTGGAGGAGAAGCGTTGCTCCTCGGCGACTCTAGAGAGGGGCGGCATGAGGGGTTCCCGCGACGGAGAGCGGCTCACGCGAAGTCGCTGGCGGGAAGCATTCGGGAGCTCACCGCAGCCGGCACCTGGGACACTCCGGAGCAGAAATAAGAATAGGGTTAGAAGGGGTTTGACTAGAGGGTTATGCCAGATCAAGAAGGGGGGAGAAAGAGGCAGAGAGGAGACGTCATGGTCCTCTTCTTCCTTGCAGGAGCCTGAACTCGAAGCTCTCTGTCCAGGGCAAAGGAGAGCAGGGAGAGGGAGAGGAGGCTCTAGGAGGTGAGGGGGAGTGTGAGGGGAAATGAGCCGTAGTGGGGAGAGCTGGACTAGCATGTGGCAATATATACCGAAGGGGAGTGGTTCTTGGTGGACTTTGTCCATTTGGGGCAAGTGAGGGAGGGAGGTGAAACCAGGGGAGGATGTTGTGGGCGTAGAGGGTGGTATCTGGTTTGGATGGAGGTCAGAGAGAGGATGGGTTGCTGCTGTGGCAAGAGCCTTTGGCAATAGCTGGTTGTCCCACTCCAATTCTCTACCTCCAAACACTAGAGGACAAGGGAGAGGGGTTGCTACAGTAGCTTAGCTATAGTGCAAACGACCAGGACTGAGGGGTGTTGCTGTGGAGGCTTGTTGGAAAAGATTAGATGGGGTTTAATTTGGTTTTTGAGTACTAGAAGGTTAATGTCCAAATCAGCCATAAAGGATGATCAAGTGGTATGTCTTGATTTTTGATCTTGACCAACTGAGATAAGGATGCTGGTAGATGGGTAGGGTTAAGATGCATCTCTGAGATTTATTTGGGATTTTTCATAGAATTCTAGATGCATTTTATATCAATTATTCATATAGTGCAGAGATGGCTTTTATGAATTTATTTGATATTTTTGAATTGACAAGTTGAGTTTTTGATGTGAGATGGTCCCAAATGTGAATACACACTTAGGGGAATTTTCCCAAGATTTATTGGGGCTTAAAAGTATTTAAAACATTTATTATTGCATTTCTGCCATTTAAGAAAATGGGCAAAGAGAAATAATAAAGCTCTTCAAAAATATTTATTTTTGAAGTGTGAAGATGGGGTATGATATGTGGACCTCAAATGAGCCAAAAGTTGGGGAAGGGTTTTGGCAAAAACCAAACTGTCCTTTATGGAGGAAGCTTTGGAGATTTGGTCTATTAAGGAGATTAATTAGATTTGGAGCCATAAAAATTATGGATAATATTTTATAAATCTTGATGATCAAGGTAGATGATGTAGACAAGGTATAGCAAGCATTTCCAACCTTGGGAAATGGAAATCCAACATGAATTAGATGGAAAACGAGGTGTTGTGGATCTAGGGTGATGTTATTTTTATACCACCAAAACCTTGTTAGATCTTGGAGCTCAGAGCTCACCTTGATGCAAGGGATAGATGGAGATATAGACCAAGTCATATATATGATCATGATAGAAGAAGTTTGGATTGGTTACATTTTAGGTGGTCTGGAAGTGATGGCAAACTTTGTTGAAAATAAGGCTGCCATACCAGATGAGTCATGATGCCTTATAAACCATGTGGGTGTAAGGAGCGCAAAGATACACTTGCAACAAGTGAAGTAGATGTTGATATACCTATATGAGTATAATGTTGGAGATATGCCCAAGAGGCAATAATAAAGTGGTTATTATTATATCTTTATGTTTATGATAAATGTTTACAGCCCATGCTATAATTGTATTAACCGGAAACTCTAATACATGTGTGTTTTGTAAACATAAAAGAGTCCCTAGTAAGCCTCTTGTTGAACTAGCTTGTTGATTAATTGATGATCATGGTTTCCTGATCATGGACATTGGATGTGATTAATGACAAGGTTATATCATTAGGAGAATGATGTGATGGACACACACCCATAGTAAGCGTAGCATAAGATCAAGTCATTAAGTTCGTATTGCTGTAAGCTTTCAAATACATAGTAACCTAATCCTTCGACCATGAGGTTATGTTAATCACCATCACCGGATGGGTACTTTGATGACATCAAACGCCGCTTCGTAACTGGGCGGTTATAAAGGTGTCATTGGGTATTCTGAAAGTATGTGTTGAAGCGCATAGACCAAGATTGGGATTTGTCCATCCATATGACGGATAGATATACTCTAGGCCCTCTCGGTGGAATGTCATCTAGATAGCTTGCAAGCATGTGACTGGGTCACAAGGGATGACATAACATGGAACGAGTAAAGAGTACTTATCAGTAACGAGTTAGAACTAGGTATGGAGATACCGACGATCAAACCTCGGATAAGTAGAATATCGTGTGACAAAGGGAATTAGTTTCGTATGTTAATGGTTCTATCGATCACAAAGTCATCGTTGAGTATGTGGGAGCTGTTATGGATCTCCAGATCCCGCTAATGGTTATTGATCGGAGAGGTGTCTTCATTATGTCTGCATATTCACGAACCGTAGGGTGACACACTTAAGGTTCGAAGTTGTTTTAAGTAGATATGGAATATGCGTTGGAGACTGAATGATGTTAGGAGTCTCGGAATGGATCCAGGACATCACGAGGAGATCCAGAATGGTCCGGAGAATAAGATTCATATATTGGGGATCATTTTCTAAGTTAGGAAATGTTCCGGAGTGTTTGTATGGAGATTCTAGAAGGTTTCGGAATGTTCTGGAAGGTTCTAGAGGATTTCTTGGAGTTTACTTGAAAACCAAGGAAGGGATCAAGGAGTCCAAGTGGGTCAAGACACGGATTCATGGGGGAGGAGGACTCCTCCCCCCTTCCCACCGCCGCCCCTAGGAGGGGAGTCCTACTAGGACTCCCCTCCCCAGGCGCGCCTCCCTCCCTTAAATAGAAGGGAGGGGCGCCCCCTCTTGGCCTTCTTCCGTAACAACCAATCTTTGCCGCCTCTCTCCTCCACCTTTCTTCTGCATAGGCATAGGCGAAGCCCTAAAGAATTCTCATCTCCACCACCACCACCACCATGTCGTCGTGCTGCTGGGATTCCGTGGAGAAGATCTACTACCTCCACTGCTCGCTGGAACGGGGAGAGGAAAGGTCTGCTTCGACTCCGCACGTGTGACCGTCTGCGGAAGCGCTGCCGGAACGCGGCGCCGAAAGGATCGTCCGCATGATCTTGAGATCGGCAAGTTATTGACTACATCATCCACGAGATCTAATATCGTAACGCTTTCGGTTCTACGAGGGTTAGTACCGATCTATCTCGTTGCTCATGTCTAATAGATTAGATCTTGGCTTTTATCTAGATTAGATCTAGGTTTTGTTCGTTCTTGCGGTAGAAATTTTTTGTTTTCCATGCTACGAACCCATCAGTGGTATCAGAGCCGTGTCTATGCGTAGATCTGTTGCACGAGTAGAACACAATGATTTTGTGGGCGTTGGTGCTCGTGCTGTCTTTTGCTTTGTGTACTTTGCATCTTGCGGTATGGTGGGATGAAGCGGCTCGGGCTAACCTTACATGTCATCGCACATGAGACTTGCTCCACGCTTGACGTGTAACTTGCTTTGCACAAGTGGCTTTGCGGGTGTCTGTCTCTCCCATCATAGTATAGATCCAATCTACACTTTGCACTTGATAGCACTTGTATCAACGTTGTGGTTCAGTTTCGTAGGTAAGATCCGTTCTTATTCGAAAGCCCCAAACCACATAAAACTTGCAAAGAAAATTAGAGGCGTCTAACTTGTTTTTGCAGGGGTTTTGTGATGTGATATGGCCATCATGTGATTGTGATTATATTTGATGTATGCAATGATCCTTGTTGTAATATGGCAACCGGCAGGAGCCTAATGGTTGTCTTTAATTCTGTTAAGACCTGCGTGTCTATTCATATTGTAATAGCTTTATTCCAAGTAGTTGTAATAGTTGCTAGTGATGATGGACAACCATGAAGCGGCGCCACTGACCTTGACGCAATGCTGGTCATGATGGAGATCATGTCCGTGCTTTGGAGATGGAGATCAAAGGCATAAGAAGAAAGGGCCATATCATATCACACTAATTATGAATTGCCTGTGATGTTAATCCTTTATTCATCTTGTATTGCTTAGATCGCGACGGTAGCATTATAAGATGATCCCTCTCACTAAATATCAAGTAATAAAGTGTTCGTCCTTAGTAGGCACCATTGCTAAGACTCGTCGTTTCGAAGCATCTCGTGATGATCGGGTGTGATAGATTCTACGTGTGCATACGACGGGTGCAAGCCATTTTTGCACATGCGGATACTAAGGTTAACCTTGACAAGCCTAGCATGTACAGACATGGTCTTGGAACATGGAATACCGAAAGGTAAAGCATGAGTCATATGGATGATATGATGAACATGTTGATTGTTCGCCTTTAAAGCTACATCATCTCACGTGATGATCGGACTTGGTGTAGTGGATTTGGTTCGTGTAATCACTAAAACAACTCGAGGGACGTTGTTTTGAGTGGGAGTTCATTTGTAATTTGGTTTAGTCAACCTCAATTTATCATAAACACAATCAAAGTGAATTTGCATAGTTTGTTGTAGTCATTGGCATCCGTTCACCACCTTACGCTTAGTTATAGTTGAGATAGTGCAACTATAGAAATTCTGGATATTTGCTTTACAAACTGGTATCGTATTGCTTTGAGTGTCAATCTAAAGTTTAAAAGTCATATTGCAAACTTTCAGCAAACTCCGTTTACTCTGTGAAGTTTAATAAACAGTATTAAATCAAGAGTAAAAATTCCAGTGTTAGTATCTAATGTATCATGTTTGCCTCCATGATTCTTGATACTCAAAAGATTGTTTTTAATATCAAGTTTATCTAAGAGCTGAAAGCAATGTTTCAGAAACCATCATATGTGAAAGGTATTGCGATATCTAAAACAATGTGTTGGTTACAACATGATAGAGTATATGCCCTCATATTTGATGAGAATTTGTGAAGGTTGGAGACGCTAGTCGTCCTAATCCTCCAAAAGGTTTTGGAAAAGAAACATTATACTCGCAATTCACCTTTATAAGCTATAGCAGCTTGATCATGAAAGTTGTCATGATAAGGATGAATAGAAGATGTAAGTAAAATGTTTACTACACTAAAAGATTACTAAAGAATGGAATTTGGAAAGAATGTCCAAACATTTGATGAAGGTGATCCACTTCAAAGTGCAAGTCCAAAGGTATTAGTATATGACTATACACACTTTGTACTATGTGTCATGTGAATGACACCACTATTGATGTTGATAGATTCTTTTAAAAGAAAAGGAATTGTTGAAAGAGAATCTATAAAATATTTGGCAGAAAAGAAAAGATTGGAGATATCCAACTTAGGTATATAGGAGATACATGTTATGGCTGTATTCCTTGGTTGTTATACAATGTGGTTCTGCGGTATTGGATGCCGAATTGGTTGGTATGAAGTGTCATACAGGACAACACAATTCATGAACTGCAATGGCCTAAGTAACTAGCAAGAGAATATGTGATGATGTTCATCGAAAACAAACAAAGGATTGTTGTGTTGCTCGTTAACATCAAAGCTTGCCTTCAAGATTTGTTTCAATAATTGTTATTTTGATCAGGTATTATGACGACAAAAGGTTGTTCAAATAATTACCGTATTCCATAATATATGGATGATATACAAGTCTGGTTGGAGAAATAACGACCATAAAACTAATTCTAAAATGTCGCAAGACAAATGATTGAAAGATCACTTGCGAAGTGACATCACCGTTTAAAATTATATTGAAAAGGATACATGAAGAAACTCCATGTTTATGGATTTTTGGAGTCTTTGATTTTGATCAAATGACGCTTGTGATACTTTCCTGGAGATAAAACTCCGTTCGTAGGCCAAAAGAGGAACGAACGACTAACTGATTGGAATTTGTACATATTGATGTATATAGTCCATTATGTGTAGTCGTGGGCGATGTATTTCAACTTCATATGCTTTCTCCGAAGATTTGAGTGAGTATATGTATATACTTATTCAATAAGAAAGAAGTATGAAACATTTGAAAATGTTCAAAGACTTTCAAGATGAAGTGGAAAATCATTGTAACAAGAAAATAAAAAGTTTATGATTGGATCATAAAGAAAGATGTTTGAGTTACAAGTTTAGCAAAACACCTAAGATTTGAGGAATCGTTCCATGGATTTGCATTTCCCAAAACACCATAGGAGTATGGAGTGTTCGATATATGTAATGAAACCTTGTTTGACATGGTAAGATCAAAGGTGTCATTTATAAAACTGCCATTATATTTTTAAAATATTAAAGCTTTAGTGAATACCGCTGTTACACTGAAAAGAGCTCCATCTGATCCGTTGAAATGACACCATATAAGTCATGGTTTGGGATAAAACCCAGGTTGTTTTTTCTTAAATTTTTGGTATGCTAGGCATAAGTAAAGTGTTTACAACCAAAGACGGATGAGCATGTCTTTGTAGGTTATTTCAAATAACCATTGGGTATTCCTCCATAACACCGAAGACAAAATTGTTTGTCGCTTAGAATGTCGAGTTTCTTGAGAAGGAATTTTTGGTGAAAAATCAAGTGGGAGGACAATAGAACTTTGACAAGGTTGTTGAACCTTGGCTAATATGTGCTGAGTTGCACAGCATCGGTAAGTGTCCCGAAGGCAGCAACATTGCTCATGGCTCACGTGCCTCAAAGGTTGTGGTCACGGAGATCTAAGTTCCTATTGAACCAAGTAGGTCGGGTAAGTAATCAAATGCCAAGATTTGAGAGTTAAATCATTGTTGTTTGACAACGATGCGACTACATGAAAAGAAGCAATGATGGGCCCTGACATCGTTAAGTGGCTTGAAGCCATAAAATCCGTGATAATTCCATACATGAGAAATCAAGCTTTGAATTTGAAAGACCCTCTAGAAAGGTGCAAGACCTTACAGTCGTATATGGATCTATAAAGAAATAGACATGGATGTTTCACATCTATGAAATAGTCGACATGTCGGAAAGAGTTTACGACAATGTTCAAGGAATTTACTATGATAAGATTTGATCTTTCATAGCGATATTTAGTCTGGACGGATTAATGTAGCAACCACTACATATATTTTGGTATATGGTAGTTGAACAAACAAAACAAGTTCTTCTAATAGAATGGTTACCTAGGACGTGTACATGACACGATCCAAAGGGTTTTGTTAATTCAAAGGATGCTAAAAGAGTATGCAAAACTTCAATGGTTGAAGTGAGCATCGCAGAGTTGGAATCTTCACCGTGATGAAACCGTTAAAAGGTTTAATTTCATCAGAGACGATGAAGATGTTTGCATTTTGCAAGAAATTATGTGGGAGCGCTAAGACATATTTCTAATACATTATGTGAAAGACATATTGTTGATTAGAAATGATGTATCTTTTATTGACATAGGTTAAGAATTTCATTTCGATGAAATACTTAGGCATAACCCAAGAATTAGGCATCAATGTCTATATGGATAGATTGAGGCGCTAATATGGTTTTGCCAAATGTACATAGATAAGATGTTGAATGAGTTCAATATGGAAACAACAAGAAAGGTTCTTGATACACGAAAAGGACTGAATCAAGATTCAAGTGTGTTGACACGAGATTCAAGTGTTTTGACACTTGGTGAAATCACAAGAATATTTTGATTAATCATTCTATCAGATGTACACATCCAGATATGTCCTATGCTCTAAATGTTATGAGCATATACCAGAATAACTCAAAAGATGATCATTGGACAATAGTAGGGATATTCCTATGATCTTTGGAAGATCTAAGAATATATTAATTTTATAGTGGTGACAAATAGTTCATTGTAAATTGTTGCATTGATACTTGTTTTGTCACAAATTAAGTTTATCTCAATTTAAACTATTGGTGGCACAATGTAATGGAAAGGAAGTTCCATAAAGGATTTGGTTGAGTACCAAAGTTAAAACATTATGACAGATACTACAACAAAAGGCTAAGTATGTGACTGCTATTGTAGTAGCAAATGAGGGCATTTGTGTCAAGTAGTTTGTTATCAAACTAGGTGTGGTTCATAGCGGGATAATACTATGAAGATACATTGTATGACAATTGTATCAACATGATTTAATCCCAAGGAACTAAAGGTCTCACCAAAGGACCAAAATTTATACAATGCCATCTCATTGGAGAATGAGTAATGCGTAGAGACGCAAGGATATGCAAATACACACGGACCTGGAAGTGTCAGATCCGAAGATTATGTTTACCACTAGCAATAGTGTCTATACAACACCAGAAAGCCATAGGTGTTGAGTGCACAAGTTTTTAACTAGATTATTGACTCTAGTGCAAGTGGGAGACTGTTGGAGATATGCCCAAGAGGCAATAATAAAGTGGTTATTATTATATCTTTATGTTTATGATAAATGTTTACATCCCATGCTATAATTGTATTAACCGGAAACTCTAATACATGTGTGTTTTGTAAACATAAAAGAGTCCCTAGTAAGCCTCTTGTTGAACTAGCTTGTTGATTAATTGATGATCATGGTTTACTGATCATGGACATTGGATGTGATTCATAACAAGGTTATATCATTAGGAGAATGATGTGATGGACACACACCCATAGTAAGCGTAGCATAAGATCAAGTCATTAAGTTCGTATTGCTGTAAGCTTTCAAATACATAGTAACCTAATCCTTCGACCATGAGGTTATGTTAATCACCATCACCGGATGGGTACTTTGATGACATCAAACGCCGCTTCGTAACTGGGCGGTTATAAAGGTGTCATTGGGTATTCTGAAAGTATGTGTTGAAGCGCATAGACCAAGATTGGGATTTGTCCATCCATATGACGGATAGATATACTCTGGGCCCTCTCGGTGGAATGTCATCTAGATAGCTTGCAAGCATGTGACTGGGTCACAAGGGATGACATAACATGGAACGAGTAAAGAGTACTTATCAGTAACGAGTTAGAACTAGGTATAGAGATACCGACGATCAAACCTCGGATAAGTAGAATATCGTGTGACAAAGGGAATTGGTTTCATATGTTAATGGTTCTATCGATCACAAAGTCATCGTTGAGTATGTGGGAGCTGTTATGGATCTCCAGATCCCGCTGATGGTTATTGATCGGAGAGGTGTCTTCATTATGTCTGCATATTCACGAACCGTAGCTTGACACACTTAAGGTTTCAAGTTGTTTTAAGTAGATATGGAATATGCGTTGGAGACCGAATGATGTTCGGAGTCTCGGAATGGATCCGGGACATCACGAGGAGATCCAGAATGGTCCGGAGAATAAGATTCATATATTGGGGATCATTTTCTAAGTTACGAAATGTTCCGGAGTGTTTGTATGGAGATTCTAGAAGGTTTCGGAATGTTCTGGAAGGTTCTAGAGGATTTCTTGGAGTTTACTTGAAAACGAAGGAAGGGATCAAGGAGTCCAAGTGGGGCAAGACACGAATTCGTGGGGGAGGAGGACTCCTCCCCCCTTCCCACCGCCGCCCCTAGGAGGGGAGTCCTACTAGGACTCCCCCTCCCCAGGCGCGCCTCCCTCCCTTAAATAGAAGGGAGGGGGCGCCCCCTCTTGGCCCTCTTCCGTAACAACCAATCTCTGTCGCCTCTCTCCTCCACCTTTCTTCTACACAGGCATAGGCGAAGCCCTGCATAATTCTCATCTCCACCACCACCACCACGCTGTCGTGCTGCTGGGATTCCGTGGAGAAGATCTACTACCTCCGCTGCTCGCTGGAACGGGGAGAGGAAAGGTCTGCTTCGACTCCGCACGTGTGACCGTCTGCGGAAGCACTGCCGGAACGCGGCGCCGGAAGGATTGTCCAGACGATCTTGAGATCGGCAAGTGATTGACTACATCATCCACGAGATCTAATCTCGTAACGCTTTCGGTTCTGCGAGGGTTAGTACCGATCTATCTCGTTGCTCATGTCTAATAGATTAGATCTTGGGTTTTATCTAGATTAGATCTGGGTTTTGTTCGTTCTTGCGGTAGAATTTTTTTGTTTTCCATGCTATGAACCCATCATATAACACAACCATGAAAGGAGTTGGTCCAGAGAAGGTTGGATGATGGCGTGAGCTTCTGTCAAAGTAGGCATCTTGATAAAATTTGCAGGAATAGTTATTTTCTTGCTTGCAAAACCATCAAGAACAAGTGGGTTGGAGGATGATATAATCAGGGGAAAGAGTGGTCCTTGGTATACCTTAGGATGGTTAACAATATGGTTCAAATGCATTTCCATAAACGCACATGGGTTGAGAAAGGGAGACATTCAAAAAGGTGATGTTGAAACAGATTCTAGACTTAGCCAAATTTGGCAGATTTAGGTTTTTTGACTAGAATGTGGGTGGTGATGATTTTGATGGGCTGCAAGGTACCCAAGCATCATCAAGGGGATGATGTTGAAGTGTAGATTGAGTAGGAAGGATCCTTGCTTGATACTGGTCTTTATTGACTTGGAAGCTTCTAGAATTGATCACTGCATAATTGATCTGGTTAAGGGTTTTAGATGATCACCTAGTATCTAGATATCAGATCCATCTTGTATTCTTGCTTAGGGTTTGGGGATTTTTAAGGTTTCTTTATCCTAGAGGATGATCTCCTAGGGTAGATCATACTACTTCTAAGCAATCAAGTCAAACAACAGATCAAGGCAACTCATCTTACAAACAAATCAACTAATACCTGGGTTACCATCAAGTGTAGCTTGAGGTAAGGATGGACAATTTTGAAAGCTTGGAGTTTGAACAAGGTAAGGTCCTTGGTACATCTACCAAGAGTCGAGTTCAAAATATTTATAAAAGATTTTGGAAATCTTAGAGGTAAGAGTAGTTGAAGGTTCGGTCTTGAAAGCATAACGAGATTGCAGATCTCCATAGTTTTCTCAATAGAAGCTACAAAAATAGTTTTAGTTACATAAGCATCTCGGCTCATGTTTTGAAGTGCCAGAATGTAACTACCTCGGTGAATTACGCTCTTAGTTACATGCCTGGATGAGCGAAAGTGGTTAAAATAGTACGGTGGGGCCCAGGGCCACTCATAGGTAGACCTTTCGACCGTCCTAACCACTTTCAGAACATTGGGACAAGAACGAGCGGTGTAATCGGCAGGCAAAGGGATCAACTACATACACAAGTGAGTATGTATGCAAGCCACATACAACAGTCCTCAGAGCCATTCCATCTAAAAGAAATAGAAATATTGCAACGCCATACAGCAAGATCCAAATATCCTAGATAGAGATAATAATTTAGGATAGCTCCTCATACATCAAATATCAGAGTATCAGGCGGAAGCGGAAAACAGGATCCGAGTACGGATAAGAAGAAAATCGGCATAAGATGCCACATAAATAAACACATCCCGCCCACAGATCTCACGGATCTCTGTTCCCGGAATCACTACACCGAGTGATTGTTGCCAACATCATCTGTCTCCTCCACCCAGTATCCATCTTGCGAATACACCTGTTCATCTGAATCAAACAATTTATCGTGTGAGACCCTAGGGGTACTCAGCAAGTCTTTATTTCTCTAAAGGGGACATATACCTGGGGTGATGCAATTGCAGCAAAAGATAATAACTAACAAGTCTATAGATACTCGCTAACCATCCGCCTAACCAATGATAGACGGACGTCCATTAATTAGTAACAACAGTTATAACAATATAATTAACAGATCCATCCTCCTTCTCGCTTACCAACGAGGAAGCGGACGAACAACCCAACCGTTGGCAATTTTATTAACGATTCCATGGGCATTGCAATATTTACTAGTCAGGTACTTAGTCAAATTAAAAGCGGTACTTTAGTTATACTTGTCTATGATCGAGAAACTGTGCTCCAAGTCGTCCATAATCGCGGACACGGCTTTCAGAAAGATTTACCCTGCAGGGGTGCACAAATAGCAACACACACTCGATCAACCTCAGAAAAATCAAATCAAAACCCAACGAGGCATTCACGACAAAGCGATCACAGGATTCAGAAACATTTCAGGGGGCCACCCCACTAAGCTACCCGCAATGATGTTGGCTGGCTCCGGAATGGACCTAGGGTTTGTGTGGACGGGGGTAAACGACTGGGAACCCGAAAGTGTGACTGGGCTTGTCGATACAGCAAAAAGGTGTCACGATCGAAAACAGTATGGGTGCTCCACGCACAATCTAAAATAAAGCAGTCAAGCATGGCATAAGTACAGGATAGTAATAAAGCCCCAAACTACTTTGTGGCCCCAAGAAATAAGAATGAATCAAGCTCTGGCTCAGGGGGTTCCATAAGGCCTCCTGAATGTGGATAGTGCGAATAGTCAAGGAATAGGAATCAAGTACTCGGGGTCCTACGGGACACAAGTGAGCATGAAGAACCAAATAGCAGATATTGCTCACCGGTGCCACTTTCATTAGTTATCCCATTACTACTCCGGTTAAGTTGTTTAGGTACCTTGTTATCCATCAGACACTCACATACCATACACATGTTGTTCTACGACTCGCATGGCTCAAAGAACTCTTGTAGTAATGGCTCATGGGATGGTGGAACAAGCTTCGGCGGGATTTAAAAATAAAGGCTATGCAGTATTTGGGATTCAAATTTAATGCAATCACGACTCAATGATGCAAGAATAAGATAGAGGCAATAGGTACTATATGTATGCAAGCATGTGGTAGTGCTTGCCTGGCAGCTCAGTTGAAGCGAGAGACGGATCTGGGTAGTGCTCCTGGGATTCCTCATATATCCCCTGTTCAGCGTCTATTCAAAGAAGAACCAAACAAACAAGGGCCAACATAAATAAAGTGCACAAGCATATGAATTGAAATGCGACAAGCTAACAAGCATGCCATGATGAATGATGCACAATTTGCATGACAATAGTGTAGCATGGCATGGGTGAGATGTGGAATACAAGAATAACGCATTTTATTGAGTTTTAGTCACTTTTTATTCCCATTTAAGTTGTTGTATACTTATTATTTATATGATGCATGTTGCAATTCAGAACATGGAATGCATAGTCGGAACGGGCTCGTCGCGTTGATCGATTTAGACATATTATTTGTCAAATTTGGAGTTGCAGAATTAAAGTTATTAATTTATTAAGAAAAGGGCATTTTATTGTAATTTTAAGCATCTCAAAAAATTTAAAGTGTTCAAATAATATTTTGAATAGCATATTTGAATGCCTCAGATTTTTCTGATTCCAAAACATATATCATTTGTTTTATTTGGATTTATAATTGGAAAGTTATTTAAAACAAATTTGAATTTGTATTTAAACATTTTCTGAAAAAGTTAAATGAAAACAGATAACGGGAAACTTTTGTTACCCAGCCCTACTCCAGCCCCAGTCACAAACAGGTGGGGCCAGAGCTGACTGGACGAACTGGCGCGGCGAAAAACTTTTTACACCGCGGGGGAGTCTAGCTGCAGAGACTGACGGGTGGACCCGACGCGCGGACGGGCCCACGTGCCAGCGGGGAAGTGGGGGTTGTCCACGCGGCAAAACTAGGACCACGGGTTGAGAATTATAAAATTTAGGGTCTCTTTTGTAAAACGATCACAGACACAGACAGGTGGGGTCGGAGGGGAGCGCAGGTTGAGTAGCAAAAAGCGCAGGGGTATGTGCAAAAGGGGCGTGGTACTGTGGATCTTCTCTGACGATGGACAGGTCCGTGCACGGCGACGGGGATTGAACCCGCGACCTCGCGCGCGTGCGCGGCGGCGGCTACCGCTGTGGTGGCGTGAAGGATGATGAAAGGTGGGGAAAAGGCGGCTAGGTGAGGCGTTACGTGGCATGGGGCGTGCAGACGCCAGCGGCCGCCGCTGCACCGAGGGTGCTCGGCACAACGTCCGGCGAGGTCTGACTGCGACGGAGAGGGAGAGGGTGTCAGAGAGGGAGGCTAGCTCACCGGGAGTGCGTCGGTGGGGTCGGTTCGGGCCGTGAAGCGGCGGATCAGCGATGATACAGACGCCGACCAGAGCTAGGGTTTCGGTGGGCGTCGGTGAACGGTGTCGCAGGGATCGGCTCCTCCTCGCTGGCGTGTACGGGGCGACACAGGGGGATGCGGCGGGCTTCCTCGACAACCAAGATCGCCACGCCACCGGCTAGAACGAGCAGGTGGAGGTGGACGACGACGGTGGTCGCCGGGATGGCTGTGGGGTAGACGGGGAGGAAGAGGAGGTAGTGCATGGCTCGGGCTGGATCTGGGAGAGGCAGAAGAGGCATGGGGAAGGAGATAAAGGTGAGGGCGAGGAGAGGGGTGGCATGGGGGAACGATGGAGCAAAAGGTGGCTTCGGCCACCTTTTCTTCCTCCTTCACGTGCTCGACGTGGGCGGCCAGGGCAGGCAGGGGCTGCCAGGTGGGGTCTGGGCGAGGCCAAGGAGCAGCAGGGAGAGAGGGTGCCGTGGTGGGGCTGGCGTGGCAGAGAGAGAGGGGGATAATGGAGAGGGAGAGGCTCGGTGTAGCTAGGCTTAGCTTCGGCTAGGGTTAGGAGGGGCTCGGGTTAGGGTTGGTGTAGGGAGTAGATGGGGTAGCTCAGGTGTGGCCCAGCATGGCAGGGAGATACAGAGAAAGAGGGAGAGAGGGAGAGCAGCTAGGAGTGCTCGGCATGGAGAGAGGTGAGTTAAGGTTAGGGTTTTAGATGGTGTATGGGCATGACATGATCAAGCACAAGGGTGGGGTTTGTTCTGATGGCTAAGGAGAGTGAGAGGTAAAGCTTTTGTATTTGCCAAGCAAAAACACATCCATGCATGATGGATAAGAGATGAGGGTGGAAGGAAGATAGAGATTTTTTGGGTTTGATGCAATTTAAGCAAAACCAAGTGAGATTAAAAGAGAGAAAAGAAAGAGGTGAAAACAAGTGTGCATGGCCCATGCATGAGTAGTAAAAGCCATGTTCAATTTTGTGAAAACAAAATAAAACCTCATGGCATTTATTCCCATGCATCCCAAAAATGGAATTAAAGCCAAGCTAAAGGAATTCGAAGGGAACTAAAAGGATGTTCCATGTGGAGTAGAAGGAGATGATCATATTTGAATATAATTGGGACTTGCTAGTGTGTATTTTCCACTAGATGAATAATAGCCTCAAAATATCCCAACATGAGCATTCTTTCTTAATAATCCATATGGAAGCTTGACAAAGGGGTACCACTCTACAAGCATGCAAAGGTGGCTCCACATATCAATAATGTGAAAACAACATGATGCTAAAAAGAGAGCATGTGGAATTAGAAGTGGATCCATCTCAACCCATATGAGCTGGATTAAATGCCAAAAGAAAATAAAAGCTCATGGGTAATTAGGATGGTTGAATTGTAAGGTGGTGAAAAAGAAAGGTGATGGAGTTGAATAAAAGATATGCCCCCAACTCAACTTGGGCATCAAGCATTTATCAAGATTTAAATACAAAATACCAAGAGCCAAATACAATTAATAATTCATGTGAGAGAAGAACCAAATGGAAAAGGTTTTATATGATGCTCAATTGCAAGGTGGCATGATGACATGAGCATGATATAATTATGATGCAACAATTATATGTAGGAAGTAGCCATTATATTACTAAACCATGTAGCATAACATATGTTAGACAGATGGGATGCTACAACTCTTCCCCACTAAACAGGAATCTCACCCCGAGATTCTAGGAAGAAGAAGAAGACACGAAGAGGGTAGGATACTTGGAACGGAGCTCATCCTCGCGTTCCCAAGTTGCCTCATCAACGGAATGGTGCGACCACTGCACCTTGCAGAACTTGATGGACTTGTTGCGAGTCCTTCTTTCTGCGACTTCAAGGATTTTTATGGGGTGTTCTTGGTAAGACAGGTCTTCTTGGAGGTTGATAAGATCATGGTCCACGGTCCTGCCGGGATCCTTGAAGCACTTCTTGAGCTAAGAGATATGAAAGACATCATGAACCTTGAGTTTTTTAGGGAGCTCAAGAGCATAAGAAACTTCTCCTCTTCTTCCACGGATTTTGAATGGACCGATGTATCTAGGAGCCAGCTTTCCTTTGATACCAAAGCGGTGCGTGCCTCTCATGGGGGTGACACGAAGGTAAACGAGATCACCAGGGACATACTCCATGTTCGTGTGCTTTCTGTCATAGTTGCTCTTCTGGCGACTTTGAGCAACCTTCAGATTTTCAAGAATGATGTGAACCTTCTCCTCCGCTTGAGATACAATGTCGGGGCCAAACAATGTTCTTTCACCTGCGCCCGACCAACCAATCGGAGTTCTGCATTTGCGACCATAGAGAGCCTCAAATGGTGCCATCTTTAGACTTTTCTGGAAGCTGTTGTTGTAAGAGAATTCAGCATAAGGAAGACATTCTTCCCACTTCATGCCGAAAGAGATGACGCAAGCACGGAGCATATCTTCCAGAATCTGATTGATCCTTTCAACTTGTCCTTGCGACTAAGAGTGGTAAGCTGTGCTGAAGTTCAATTTTGTTCCCAAAGCATTTTGGAAACTTCCCCAGAACTTGGAAGTGCAGATGCTTCCACGGTCTAAACTGATCTCAAGAGGAACCCCATACAGAGAGACAATTCTTTTGATATAGAGCTCAACCAACTGAATTGCAGAAATTGTTTCCTTGACGGGAAAGAAGTGAGCCACTTTAGAAAGCCTGTCGATGACAACAAAGGTTGCATTGTTGCCCTTCTGCGACCTTGGGAAGCCCGTTATGAAGTCCATCTCTACTTTCTCCCATTTCCATTCCGGAGGCTTCAATGGCTGTAGAAGACTGGAAGGTTTCTGATGGACAGCTTTAACTCTGCGGCAGACATCACACTCCGAGACATACTTGGCACAATATCGTTTCAACCCAGGCCACGAATATTGTGTTTTCAAGTCCATGTACATCTTAGTGTTTCCAGGGTGGATAGAAAGAACAGAAT
Source organism: Avena sativa (assembly GCA_916181665.1). Taxonomy (NCBI): domain Eukaryota; kingdom Viridiplantae; phylum Streptophyta; class Magnoliopsida; order Poales; family Poaceae; genus Avena; species Avena sativa. Next base: position 193,494,711 of record OV702287.1, read on the forward strand.
CATGCGCCTCCTTGAGAACTTTGCTCTCTTAAACCCGGGTAGTTCGGAACAAACATCCGGTGTTCCAAGAAAAGAGTGCCTTGGTCGTCGACATGGAAGGACTCATACTTCGGAAGCTGAATGTTGGAGATGATCTTTTTAGTGTAAGGATCCCCAAGTTGAATGGAGTGAACTTTTTCTTCCAAGAGTGGGGTTGCCAGAAGGTTCAGAAGATACCCTTGATCCACAATTTCAAGGTTGAGCTGATGGAATTCCTCGCACAAGAGAGGTTGTTGTTCTTCCACCAAGAGGTTGCTGACATAAGCTTTGCGGCTGAGAGCATCGGCCATGACATTAGCTTTGCCCGGAGTGTAGTTGATGGTCAAATCGAAATCATTGATTGCTTCAATCCACCTCCTCTGACGAAGGTTGAGATCAGGCTGTGTGAAGATATACTTTAGACTCTTGTGATTAGAAAATATTTCACAACGGTTGCCAAGCAAGTAGTGCCTCCATATTTTCAAAGCAAAGACAACTGCTGCGAGTTCAAGGTCATGTGTTGGATAGTTGATCTCATGCGTCTTCAACTGTCGAGAGGCATAAGAAACAACTTGTTTTTCTTGCATAAGGACCATACCTAATCCTTGCAAGGAGGCGTCACAGAATATCTGGAAAGGCTTTGATGTATCTGGAGGAATCAAGACTGGTGTGGAAGTGATCTTTTCTTTGAGTGTTTCAAAGCTTGCTTGACATGCAGGAGTCCAAAGGTATTTCTTGCCTTTCTTGAGGAGATCGGTAAGAGGCTTCGCAATCTTCGAGAAGTTCTGAACGAAGCGACGGCAGTAACTAGCCAAACCAAGGAAACTCCGGACTTCTTTGACATTTACAGGAGGAAGCCAGTGAACAATTGTCTTTACAGTTTCTAGGTTGACGGCAATGCCCTTGGCAGAGATGACGTGACCAAGGTAGGTGACTTCAGGCAGCCAGAACTTACATTTGGAGAACTTTGCATGCAGGCGGTTCTCACGAAGCTTGTTTAGGACACACCGAAGGTGTTCTTCATGTTCTTCCTTTGACTTAGAATATACTAGGATGTCATCCAGATAGACCACAACGAACTTATCAAGATACTCCATGAAAACCGAGTTCATAAGCCTCGAGAAGGTGGCAAGTGCGTTGGTGAGACCGAAAGACATGACCGTGTACTCATACAGGCCATAGCGGGTGGTGAAAGCTGTTTTGGGAACATCTTTGTTGCGAATCTTGATTTGATGATATCCACTTCTCAAGTCAAGCTTAGAGAATACCACAGCTCCAGCTAGCTGATCGAAGAGATCATTAATCCGTGAAAGGGGATATTTATTTTGATGGTTTTAGCATTGAGAGCCCGATAGTCAACACAGAGTCTATCAGGCTTGTCTCGCTTCTTCACAAAGATGGTTGGGCTACCCCAAGAAGAAGTATTGTGCTGAATGAAACCCAACTTCTCTTGTTCATCAAGCTGACGTTTGAGTTCAGCCAACTCAGCAGGACCCATTTTATAAGGCCGCTTGGAGATAGGAGCGATTCCAGGTTCAAGCTCAATCACAAACTCGACCTCACGGTTAGGAGGCATACCCGGTAACTCTTTAGGAAAAACATATGGGAACTCACAGACCACCGGAACACTCTGAATCGCTTCCATAGCATCATCATTCAGAGCCGCCAAAGAGAAAAGCTGAATTGCAGGAGCCAGACTTGGAGAATAGACTATATGGCCTTCAGGAATTTTCAGAGAAACCGAGCATTCAGCACAAGCAATCACATCTGCATTTGCTGTCAACCAATCCATGCCCAAGATAACATCAATGTCAGAATTGCCCAGAATAATTAAGGACGCCGAGAACGAAGAGCCACCAATCTCAATTTGATTGCCATGGCTGATATGAGCAGCCCTCATGTTTGACCCAGGAGATTGTACCATCAGACGATGCAATAAGGGAACCATAGCCAGATCATGCTCATGTGCAAACTTGTGAGAAACAAAAGAATGTGAAGCACCAGAATCAAACAAAACTCGTGCAGGGACTGAGTTAACAAGAAGCATACTCATCACAACTCTAGGTGCATGCTCAGCTTGAGCGGCGCTGACACAGTTGGCACGAGCAACAGTAGACCCGGGCTTGGTGTTGATGTTGATAGCCCGAGGTGGAGGTGCACGAACCATAGAAGAGCTTGCCGCAGGTCTTGGAGGTGGTGGAGGAAGAGCTTTGTTGTTCATTGGACAATTCCAGTGTTGATGCCCAGTGTTTCCACAAGTGTAACAAGCACCAGGTGGACATGGAGCAACGTAGCCAGGGACTCCGCCAGGCGCTCCAGGGTAGTTGTGGTTGTAGTGCCTGGGAGCAGCAGTGAAGGAGTTTGGTGGCCTTGCCGCATAGCTTGAAGGTCTTGGTGGAGCCGGGAGCGACGGTGGGGTGTTAGGAATCCAGACACGACGCTTAGAAGGAGCTGTCATAGCTGAAGAGCTTGCTGCATCGCGGCTGTGTTTCTTTGACTCCTCAAACACTTGTCTACTTGCTTCTTCCTGCAGAGCTGTATGTTGGAGTTCTAGAAAACCCGGCCTTGCATGAGTGATTGCATATTTGATTAATGCATTGAGCCCTTGTCTGAACCTCTTTTGCTTCTTCTTGTCATCAGAGATCTCATCGCCACCATACCGAGAAAGGTTCATGAAGTTTCTGATATAGGTATTGACATTGTCATTGCCCTGCTTGAGGTTGATAAACACTTCCTTCATCCTCTCCATGACAATTTCTGACAGATATTGCTCTTTGAAAGCTCCAGAGAACTGTTCCCAAGTAGGCTGAAACTCAGAGTGGTTTGCCTTCAGGTAATTCTCCCACCACAGAGCTGCATCTCCCTTCAGAAGGTCAGTGGCACATTTTACCCATTCTTGCTCAGGAACATCAACAGTCATCAGCAACCTTGACATCTCACGCAACCAATCATCCGCATCAAGTGGCTGATCAGACACCTCAAAGTGGCGCGGGTTGAACTTCAGAAAACTCTTGATGTCTCCTCGCTTGGGAGGTGGAGGTAGCGGAACAAACTCATTCCTCCTAACGCTTTCTTCAAAACGCTGCTGGTTTTGCTGCATTGTACCCAAGGCATTAGCAATACTTGCCAACGCAGCCCCCAGTTCAGGTGGTATGTCCTCCTCAGAACGGCGTGGTGGTGCCATCCAGCGATTGATATAAAACACAAGTCAGTACCATAATGGAGAATAATAATAATCCAAAATAGTACCAAAATGGAATTAACCAAGATTAAAGGATACAAATTACTAAGATGATATTAAAATATCAACAAAGTTCAAAGCACCTAGAAGATATTAAGCATATCGCACACGACTGAACAAGGAGTGTGGTGCACAAGCTAACAAAAAAAATTCCGCAAATTTCGGCATTAAAATACCACTGTATGCGCAAAACCACTTAACGAATCAAGATTAGTAACTCTACCAATTCAATATACAAGAGCGAATGATAAAAGTAGTGGTATGGTCGCGACTCCATCCCGCACGCAAATCATTACTCCACACATGAATAAGTAAAACACATATCCCAACACCTTCTTTTTAAGATGAACCTAAAGATTAGTAACTACGGAAACGAACACCCCAACAAGATAACGTCGGATAACAAAGAGTAAGACAGATCGCACCGGTATACACCAAATCAGATAGATCGCGTCGGTGTACAAGGGCCTGTCGGTATGGAATGTACCAACAGTTGATAACCAAAAGGCAGATAGAGATAACAAATTGGATGCAACAGATAGACAAAGAATTACACACACACACACACACACACAACCTATGGTACTACGGAACCCAGAACACGTGAATCCTAGTTTGAATCTTAGAAGAGGATTGAAAACGTTACACTTCCTTACCAGAAAAAGGGTGGGTGGGTGGGTAAGAAGAAAAATGGAAGCAGTCCTACTCTCACGTTTTTGTTTTTCCCTAGTATACATAGCTACCAAAAATATTTACTAGATTGACAACGACCATTTGGCTGAGACCCTGAAGGGCGGGATGGCTCTGATACAATTGTAACTACCTCGGTGAATTACGCTCTTAGTTACATGTCTGGATGAGCGAAAGTGGTTAAAATAGTACGGTGGGGCCTAGGGCCACTCACAGGTAGACCTTTCGGCTGTCCTAACCACTTTCAGAACATCGGGACAAGAACGAGCGGCGTAATCGGCAGGCAAAGGGATCAACTACATACACAAGTGAGTATGTATGCAAGACACATACAATAGTCCTCAGAGCCATTCCATCTAAAAGAAATAGAAATATTGCAACGCCATACAACAAGATCCAAATATCCTAGATAGAGATAATAATTTAGGATAGCTCCTCATACATCAAATATCAGAGTATCAGGCGGAAGCGGAAAACAGGATCCGAGTACGGATAAGAAGAAAATCAGCATAAGATGCCACATAAATAAACACATCCCGCCCACAGATCTCACGGATCTCCGTTCCCGGAATCTCTACACCGAGTGATCGTTGCCAACATCATCCGTCTCCTCCACCCAGTATCCATCTTGCGAATACACCTGTTCATCTGAATCAAACAATTTATCGTGTGAGACCCTAGGGGTACTCAGCAAGTCTTTATTGCTCTAAAGGGGACATATACCTAGGGTGATGCAATTGCAGCAAAAGATAATAACTAACAAGTCTATAGATACTCGCTAACCATCCGCCTAACCAATGATAGACGGACGTCCGTTAATTAGTAACAACAGTTATAATAGTATAATTAACAGATCCATCCTCGTTCTCGCTTACCAACGAGGAAGCGGACGAACAACCCAACCGTTGGTAGTTTTATTAACGATTCCATGGGCATTGCACTATTTACTAGTCAGGTACTTAGTCAAATTAAAAGCGGTACATTAGTTATACTTGTCTATGATCGAGAAACTGTGCTCCAAGTCGTCCATAACCGCGGACACGGCTTTCAGAAAGATTTACCCTGCAGGGGTGCACAAATAGCAACACACACTCGATCAACCTCGGAAAAACCAAATCAAAACCCAACGAGGCATTCACGAGAAAGCGATCATAGGATTCAGAAACATTTTAGGGGGCCACCCCACTAAGCTACCCACAACGAAGTTGGCCGGATCCGGAATGAACCCAGGGTTTGTGTGGACGGCGGTAAACAACTAGGAACCCGAAAGTGTGACTGGGCTTGTCGATACAGCGAAAACGTGTCACGGTCCAAAACAGTACAGGTGCTCCACGCATAATCTAAAATAAAGCAGTAAAGCATGGAATAATTACAAGATAGTAATAAAGCCCCAAACTACTTTGTGGCCCCAAGAAATAAGAATGAATCAAGCTCTGGCTCAGGGGGGTCCATAAGGCCTCCCGGATGTGGATAGTGCGAATAGTCAAGGAACAGGAATCAAGTACTCGGGGTCCTATGGGACACAAGTGAGCATGAAGAACCAAATAGCAAATATTGCTCACCGGTGCCACTTTCATTAGTTATCCCATTACTACTCCGTTAAGTTGTTTAGGTACCTCGTTATCCATCAGACACTCACGTACCCTACACATGCTGTTCTACGACTCGCATGGCTCAAACAACTCCTGTAGTAATGGCTCATGGGATGGAGGAACAAGCTTCGGTGGGGTTTAAAAATAAAGGCTATGCAGTACTTGGGATTCAAATTTAATGCAATCGCGACTCAATGATGCAAGAATAAGATAGAGGCAATAGGTACTATATGCATGCAAGTATGTGGTAGTGCTTGCCTGGCAGCTCAGTTGAAGCTAGAGACGGATCTGGGTAGTGCTCCTGAGATTCCTGATATATCCCCTGTTCCGCGTCTATTCGAAGAAGAACCAAACAAACAAGGGCCAACATAAATAAAGTGCGCAAGCATATGAATTGAAATGCGACAAGCAAACAAGCATGCCATGATGAATGATGCATAATTTACATGACAATAGTGTAGCATGGCATGGGTGAGATGTGGAATACAAGAATAACGCATGTTATTGAGTTTTAGTCACTTTTTATTCCCATTTAAGTTGCTGTATACTTATTATTTATATGATGCATGTTGCAATCCAGAACATGGAATGCATAGTTGGAACGGGATCGTCACGTAGATCGATTTAGACATATTATTTGTCAAATTTGGAGTTGCAGAATTAAAGTTATAAATTTATTAAGAAAAGGGTATTTTATTGTAATTTTAATCATCTCGAAAAATTTAAAGTGTTCAAATAATATTTTGAATAGCATATTTGAATGCCTCACATTTTTTTGATTCCAAAACATATATCATTTGTTTTATTTGGATTTATAATTGGAAAGTTATTTAAAACAGATTTGAATTTGTATTTAAACATTTTCTGAAAAAGTTAAATCAAAACAGATAACGGGAAACTTTTGTTACCCAGCCCTACTCCAGCCCCAGTCACGAACAGGTGGGGCCAGAGCTGACTGGACGAACTGGCGCGGCGAAAAACTTTTTACACCGCGGGGGAGACTAGCTATAGAGACTGATGGGTGGACCCGACGCGCGGACTGGCCGACGTGCCAGCGGGGAAGTGGAGGTTGTCCACGCGGCGAAACTAGGACCGCGGGTTGAGAATTCTAAAATTCGGGGTCTCTTTTGTAAAACGATCACAGACACAGACAGGTGGGGTCGGAGGGGAGCGCGGGTTGAGCAACAAAAAGCGCAGGGGGGTATGTGCAAAAGGGGCGTGGTACTGTGGATCTTCTCTAACGACGGACAGGTCCGTGCGGGGCAGGGGACGGTGCGCGGCGACAGGGATCAAACCCGCAACCTCGCGCGCGCGCGGCGGCGGCTACCGCTGCTGTGGCGTGAAGGATGATGCAAGGTGGGGAAAAGGCGGCTAGGTGAGGCGTTACGTGGCGCGGGGCGTGCAGACGCCAGCGGCCGCCACTGCACCGAGGGTGCTCGGCACAACGTCCGGCAAGGTCTGACTGCGACGGAGTGGGAGAGCGTGTCAAAGAGGGAGGCTAGCTCACCGGGAGTGCGTCGGTGGGGTCGGTTCGGGCCGTGAAGCGGCGGATCAGCAATGATGCAGACGCCGGCCGGAGCTAGGGTTTCGGTGGGCGTCGGTGAACGGCGTCGCAGGGATCGGCTCCTCCTCGCTGGCGTGTACGGGGCGACGCGGGGGGATGCGGCGGGCTTCCTCGACACCCAAGATCGCCACGTCACCGGCTAGAACGAGCAGGTGGAGGTGGAGGCCGATGGTGGTCGCCGGGATGGCTGTGGGGTAGACGGGGAGGAAGAGGAGGTAGTGCACGGCTCGGGCTGGATCTGGGCGAGGCAGAGGAGGCGTGGGGAAGCAGATAAAGGCGAGGGAGAGGAGAGGGGTGGCATGGGGGAACGGTGGAGCAAAAGGTGGCTTCGGCCACCTTTTCTTCCTCCTTCACGTGCTCGACGTGGGCGGCCAGGGCAGGCAGGGGCTGCCAGGTGGGGCCTGGGCGAGGCCACGGAGCAGCAGGGAGAGAGGGTGCCGTGGTGGGGCTGGCGTGGCAGAGAGAGAGGGGGAGGCTCGGTGTAGCTAGGGTTAGCTTCGGCTAGGGTTAGGAGGGGCTCGGGTTAGGGTTGGTGTAGGGAGTAGATGGGGTAGCTCAGGTGTGGCCCAGCATGGCAGGGAGATAGAGAGGAAGAACGAGAGAGGGAGAGCAGCTAGGAGTGCTCGGCATGGAGAGAGGTGAGTTAAGGTTAGGGTTTTAGATGGTGTATGGGCATGACATGATCAAGCACAACGGTGGGGTTTGTTGTGATGGCTAAGGAGAGTGAGAGGTAAAGCTTTTGTATTTGCCAAGCAAAAACACATCCATGGATGATGGATCAAGATGAGGGTGGAAGGAAGATAGAGAGTTGTTAGTGTTTGATGCAATTTAACCAAAACCAAGTGAGATTAAAAGAGAGAAAAGAAAGAGGTGAAAACAAGTGTGCATGGCCCATGCATGAGTAGTAAAATCCATGTTCAATTTTGTGAAAACAAAATAAAACCTCATGGCATTTATTCCCATGCATCCCAAAAATGGAATTAAAGCCAAGCTAAAGGAATTCGAAGGGAACTAAAAGGATGTTCCATGTGGATTAGAAGGAGATGATCATATTTGAATATAATTGGGACTTGATAGTGTGTATTTTCCACTAGATGAATAATAGCCTCAAAATATCCCAACATGAGCATTCTTTCTTAATAATCCATATGGAAGCTTGACAAAGGGGTACCACTCTCCAAGCATGCAAAGGTGGCTCCACATATCAATAATGTGAAAACAACATGATGCTAAAAAGAGAGCATGTGGAATTAGAAGTGGATCCATCTCAACCCATATGAGTTGGATTAAATGCCAAAAGAAAATAAAAGCTCATGGGTAATTAGGATGGTTGAATTGTAAGGTGGTGACAAAGAAAGGTGATGGAGTTGAATAAAAGATATGCCCCCAACTCAACTTGGGCATCAAGCATTTATCAAGATTTAAATGCAAAATACCAAGAGCCAAATACAATTAATAAGGCATATGAGAGAAGAACCAAATGGAAAAGGTTTTATATGATGCTCAAATGCAAGGTAGCATGATGACATGAGCATGATATAATTATGATGCAACAATTATATGTAGGACGTAGACATTATATTACTAAACCATGTAGCATTACATATGTTAGACAGATGGGATGCTACACAGAACATTTGAGAATATGTAAAATGAGCCAGGATAGTTTTGTTAAATAGCTTTTGTCAACTGATGGTGAGGTAAGGAGTATCATATGGTATACACTCACATGCACAAGCACAAACAAACAACAAGCAAACACTACACCAATGAACCAAAAAAAATGTGTCCCCCCTGATTTTTGCATTCTAGGCAACTAATCAGGGTTGCTGACATTGGGATGTTACACATTTCATGTATGTTCTTCTAAACAAACCACACATGTATCCACCTAGTGTGATTGCATGTCTGTTCTTTTCATGAACCGCACCCAGTGTCATTGCATGTGTGTTCTTCTAAACAAACCACACATGGATCCACCAGTGTCATTGCATGTCTGTTCTTTTCATGAACCACACCCAGTGTCATTGCATGTCTGTTCCTCTAAACAAACCACATAAGGATCCACCAGTGTCATTGAATGTTTGTTCTTTTCATGAACCACACATGGATCCACAAGTGTCATTGCATGTCTGTTCTTTTCATGGACCACAACTAGAGTCATTGCATGTGTGTTCTTCTAAACAAACCACACATGGATCCACCAGTGTAATTGCATGTGTTTTCTTTTCATGAACCACACATGGATCCACCAGTATCATTGCATGTGTGTTCTTTTCATGAACCACAACTAGAATCATTGCATGTGTGTTCTTCTAAACAAACCACTCATGGATCCACCTAGTGTGATTGCATGTCTATTCTTTTCACAAACCACAGATGGATCCACCAGTGTCATTGCTTGTGTGTTCTTGTCATGAACCACAGCTAGAGTCATTGCATGTGTGTTCTTCTAAACAAACCACACATGGATCCACAAAGTGTCATTGCATGTGTGTTCTTCTAAACAAACCACATAAGGATCCACCACTGTCATTGCATGTGTGTTCTTTTCATGAACCACAACTAGAGTCATTGCATGTGTGTTCTTCTAAACAAACCACACATGGATCCACCAGTGCCATTGCATGTGTGTTCTTCTCATGAACCACTTCTAGAGTCATTACATGTGTGTTCTTCGAAACAAAACACACAAGGATCGACCTAGTGTCATTGCATGTGTGTTCTTTTCATTAACCACACCCAGTGTCATTGCATGTGTGTTCTTCTAAACAAACCACATAAGGATCCACCAGTGTCATTGCATGTCTGTTCTTTTCATGAACCACATAAGGATCCACCAGTGTCATTGGCTGTGTGTTCTTCTCATGAACCACACATGGATCCACCAGTGTCATTGGATGTCTGTTCTTTTCATGAACGATAGCTAGAGTCATTGCATGTGTGTTACTTCCACAAACCACATATGGATCCACCAGTGTCATTGCATGTGTGTTCTTTTCATGAACCACAGCTAGAGTCATTGCATGTGTGTTCCTCTAAACAAACCACACATGGATCCACCTAGTGTCATTGCATGTGTGTTCTTCTAAACAAACCACATGAGGATCCACTAGTGTCATTGCATGTGTGTTCTTTTCATGTTGGGGGGATACCCCCGGGTAGGGTCATGCTGGGGTATAATGGCCGAGTTAGCCGAGGTACAGCAAGGTCAAAGCAAGTGCTGGCCGAGTCACCTCAAGGCAGGACGAATAATGGAGTAACCCGGACCGGAAGAGGTCCGCCTAACTGAGTCCTGGCCGACGTATGTCGTATGCCGACATGATTTATCTAACTTGTATGCAGGTACCGGTGTGGCCGGATTAACCAGGCACAATCCGGGTTATATCAGGCTTGCAAGAGAAGGAAGGTATCTCACTTTTCAAACAGAGGTCACTGTACGCTAGAGCGTGAGCGAAGCCGACAGAGGCTAGGACCACCGAGGCGTGGCCGACAAGGGTGACGCTACTTGCATCGGATGACGCTGGTGCCGCAGAGGCTCACGTAGCCTCTGCATGGCTTACGATGGGGAAAAGTGACCCGGTCGGTCTACTATTTTGGGAAGAGGCATATTCCCTGGAATATGCCTCCACGTATGCCCTAATTGGAGACCTAGCCACCCCTATATAAGGAGGGCTAGGGCATCTGTAGAAGGGTTTGAGTTTTGACTGGATAGTTGTTTTCCTAGGAGGAAACTAGTGGCGAGAGTAAGAGAGTACCTTCTTCCTCCTCTCCCCAGTACAGCTCAAGGAGCATTTGTAACCTTGGAAACCTAGTGAATACAAAGAATCTGTGTGTGGAATCACCACACTATCCCTCCCTGGATTCCTCTAGTGCATCATGTCCCCACCTTTAGACTATCCATGGCATCTGCCATGACACCACCACGAAAGTTGGCGCCCACCGTGGGGCTAGCGGCACTAGCACGAGTGAAGATCCAGATGGGAAACCTCATCAGCACCGGCGAGCACATCGTCTCCGGGCTTGTTCAGCGCTTTGGAGCGCTGGACTTTGTCAGCGACAATACTGGCTGCTTCGACAAATGACCTCTTCCATGCAACGGCCTCTTCGTCAAGCTTGGCGCTCACAAGATCTACGTCACTGTCGATATGTCGTGTGTTCACCCGCGGCACGTCGTCAAGGGAGGCAAGACACCCCTTAGCACGGCCCGCGGGGCACGTATCACTCGCTCCCCCGACCGCGCCGAGGTGATGATGACGGCGCCTGGCGCTGGCGCGAGCAAGGATCCGGCACCAGATCCGGAGGTAACACTCAAGGCACCAAGGAAAAGTAGAGGTCCTCCACTAGAGTGGCCAGGGAACGTACTGCAGCAGGCGATAGACAGCCTAGAGAACCCCATAGCACTTGCAGTAGATCCGGCTCAGGCATAGGACGAGTTAGAGGAGACTAGGTAGAAAATACTAGAGGGTGCAAAAAAGATAGCAGCGGCTCAGCAGTCGTTGAACATGACACTGCGTGAGTACGCAAAGGCAAATAAGGTAGATGCTATAAAGGTAAAGGGGAGAAACCTCATCAGTGAAATGAATAAAGAAGGTGATACTAGAATTGAGGAGTCAGAGAACGTGTTGTCCGTGGGGCTGCCGAAGTATAGTACCCCCTCTAAGAACCTCAGATCAGCGGATGCAGCTGTGTCCGAGTTAGAGGCTTTGACGGGTGAAGCCCGGCAAAGGCAACAGGATAGGGTCAATGAGTTGGTTCGGATAGCTAACAGACAAAAAAGAGTTTCTCAGGGCAAATCCGGCAAGGGCTGGGGCCTCCAAAGTTGTTCATTCAGCAGTAGGTAACCCGGAGAAATCTGCTGGAGCTGCGTCGTCACCTCATGGTGACCCAAGAAGAGAGGAGGTGGTAACCTCGGCGAGGAGAAACAAACAGATAGTCTCATATGACTCGGCAAGGGCAGGGAAAGGAAAAGCAGTGCAGGGAAATGAGGACCGACAAAGTGTCAGCCGAGGTGAAGCTGGCCGAGGTAAATGCGACCAAGGCAATGCCGGTTAGGGTAATGCTGTGAACGGCAATGCCGGACAGCGCAACTCGGCGGGTGCAGGACAACCGCAGCAGCGAAATATACCACGACAAGAGTGAACTGCCGGCCAAGGTATGCAACAGAGAGCCGCTCCACAGGAGCAAGATAGATACAATGATGGTGATTCGGAAATGGTGAACGCGGGATACCCTAGGCCGGACTATCACGTGATAGGGTCAAGGTTGGGAAGCAGGAACTTGATGCCTGACGACGCCAGGTTAAAACTGGATCGGCTTTATAGGTCAGAGCAAATTGAGTGTCAAGGTCCTCCGGGTCCGGCATGTTTTGGGCCCCGAATCATGAAGGAGCCTCCGGTACCGAACTTCCAGTTACCCAGAGGCACAAAGACGTATGACGGTAGCACCAAGCCAGAGGATTGGTTGATCAACTACGCAACGACGGTGAAAATTGATATAGGCAACTTGAGATGGGCTGTGAGATACGTACCTCAGATGCGGGAGGGGCCAGCGAGGGTATGGCTAAACAATTTGCCACCCGGAAGTATTAACTGTTGGATTGATTTTGTGGAAATGTTTGTCAGTAATTTCTCGAGCACGTATCAGAGGTCGAATAGGCCACAGACCTTAGCAATGTGCAAGTAGAGACCAAATGAGACAGACAGGGAGTTCTTAACCCATTGGTGCACCGTGAGAAACTCATGTGAGGGCGTGATTGAGTCACAGGCAATAGCTTGGTTTGCACAAGGGTGTAGATATGCAAGCATGCTGTGGCAAAGGCTACAGAGGGATATGCCAACTACACTGGCAGAGACAATCCGGATTGCTGCTTCATATGCCTTGGGTGATCCGACTCAACCTAGGCTTGTGTCAAATGAGTCAAATGAGGAGTACTACCAGCGAGATTGGGCCGGATCATCCCGGCAGAATGACTGCCGAGGTAAGAGAAGAGATGATAGACCGGATTACCGATACAGTTCGCAACAAGTTGCTGCTGTAAATCAAGATCAACCCGGAGCAGGGAGTAATCAGCGTTAGAAAACTGGAGGGCAACCATGGACTCCAAGAAATGATGGCAAGAAAACTTGGACGCCACAGCAGAAGAAACAATGGCAATAAAAGAAGGACCGTCCGAGGTATACATACGAGGCAATGCTGGATCAGCCGTGTAAATTTCACACGCTAAATCCGAGTAACCTGACAGGTCACACGACTCGACAATGTGAGTGGATGAGGAAGATAGGACAAAGTGGTTCGGGGAATGCTCAGGCACCTCGGAACGATCAACCTCGGCAGGAGTTACCCCGGCAACAACTACTCTCCGAAGCTAACACGCAACAGTTAATGTTGCCACCACCTTCGCCGAGGTATGAAAATCATGAGAGAAGGGATGTAGTGCATCAGGTGGAAAATCAGCGTCAGCCTGATAAGGGATATCCCGGCAATGAGGGGAGAAATGAATACAGAGAGCATCACCAGAGTTATTGTGTGTTTACCACAGAGGAAACAGATAGAAAGAGCTTGCAGCACCGACATATGGAAGTGAATGCAGTTATGCCGACAGTGATGAGGTATATGCCTTGGTCAGATCAGGAAATCACCTGGAATATCAAGGATCACCCCAAGCTTATGCCAATCCCTAGTTCATATGCTTTAGTGCTGGACCCAACGTTCATCGGGTCAAATATCAATGTGAGATTTTCTAAGGTGCTGATAGACAATGGCAGCAACATTAACATTATGTATGTGGATACGATGTGCAAGTTGGGTATCTCGGAAAACATGCTCCAGTCCACGAGAACAACTTTCCATGGTATCGTGCCAGGCATTTCGTGTGAGCCCATTGGCAAGGTCCGGGTTGACGTGTTATTCGGCACACGATATAACTGCCGAACTGAGAATCTGGAATTTGAGGTTGTGAACTTAGAAAGTGCGTATCACGCGTTACTCAGCGGTCTAGCCCTGAACAAGTTCATGGCAAGTTGTCACATCAGTTACCTAAAGATGAAGTTGCCCGGGCCAAATGGAGTAATTACCATAGCAGGAGATTTCCGACGTTCCATTGATTGTGCGTCAGCCGGGTCTAACCTGGCCGAGTCACTCGTGATTGCACAAGAAAAGAGAAAGATCAGGAAGTGGCGGCATTGGCTCAATCCACACAGTAGTATATGCCGGCGCTGAGTAACCCGCATGGAAGTGTCTTGTTTCAAGCAACTAAAGATACAAAGAAAGTGCCTGTTGATGATCTGTTCCCAGAGCGCACCGTAACAATTGGTGCAGGGTTAAATGACAAATAGGAAAGAGAGCTCGTTAACTTCCTCTGTGAGAATCGGGATATCTTTTCTTGTTCCACACAGGACTTGCAATGTGTTCCGAGGGAGTTGGCCGAGCACTCTTTGAATGTGAGACCCGGAGCAAAGCCGGTGAAGCAACCTCTCCGCCGCTTCGCCGAAGATAGGAGAAAATTCATTGGAGATGAGATAGCACGGCTCCTAGCAGGTGGGTTTGTCATGGAAGTGCTTTACCCGGATTGGCTATCTAATCCGGTGCTGGTGGAAAAGAAGAAAGACGATTCGAATGTGGCAGTGGTTTGGCGTATGTGTATAGATTACACGAACCTGAATAAGGCGTGCCCTAAAGATCCATTCCCACTGCCAAGGATAGATCAAGTCATAGATTCTACTGCTGGATGTGAATTGTTGTCATTCATAGATGCATATTCTGGTTTCCACCAGATACCTCTGAATCCGAATGATCAAATAAAGACTGTGTTTATCACCCCGTACGGGGCTTATCATTATCGCACCATGCCTTTTTGTTTACGTAATGAAGGGGCAATGTACCAAAGATGTATGCAAAAATGTTTATACGACCAAATTGGTGGAAATGTGCAAGTGTATGTGGATGATGTGGTTATAAAGACCAAGGAAAGCAAAATGCTCCTTGATGATATCAGGCAAACGTTCGCGAACCTAAGAAGATTCCGAATGAAGCTTAACCTGGAGAAATGTACATTCGGTGTCCCGGCTGGAAAATTGCTCGGATTTCTTGTATCCAGTTGAGGTATCGAGGTTAACCTAACTAAAATCTGAGCCATAGAGCGAATGGAACTGCCGAAGTGTCTTAACGATGTCCAGAAGTTCACTGGGTGCCTGGCATCTTTAAGTCGGTTTGTATGTCGGATGGGAGAAAAGGCTTTGCCTCTCTATCAACTAATGAAAAAAGCGGACAAGTTCGTATGGACGCCGCAGGCCAATGAAGCCTTCATCCAATTAAAGAAAATGTTAGCCACTGCACCAGTGTTAGCCTCTCCACTATCAAAAGAGCCAATGTTTCTCTATATAGCCGCAACCAACCGAGTTGTAAGTGCAGTGGTGGTGGTAGAGCACGATGAATAGGGTAAGTCAGTGCAAAGGCCAGTCTATTACCTGAGCGAGGTATTATCTGCATCGAAGCAAAACTATCCTCACTGTCAGAAAATGGCATATGGTGTGTACATGTCGGCAAAGAAGCTAAAACACTACTTTGAAGAACACCCAATTAAAGTGATATGTGAAGACCCCATATCTGAGATAATGAGTAACAAGAATGCAAGCGGCCGAATCGCAAAATGGGCAATTGAGCTAGCCCCTTATGCTCCACAATACGACAGGAGAGATGCGATCAAGTCTCAGGCTGTGTCTGACTTTTTCGTGGATTGGGCCGAGATGCAATACGAACCACCGTTACTAGATCTGAACTACTGGAGAATGCAGTTTGATGGATCAATAAAAACCGAGATAGGCGCCGGAGTTGTACTTACCTCGCCAAAGAACGACCAGCTGAAGTATGTGCTGTAGATCCATTTCGCAGCGTCAAACAATGACGCTGAATATGAAGCACTTGTGCATGGGCTCAAAGTGGCAAAAGAAATTGGAATATGTCGTATCCAATGCTTCGGCGACTTGGATTTGGTAGTTCAGCAAGTCTCAGGGCAGTGGGACGCTCTTGATCCAAACATGGCATTGTACAGATTCCATGTGCAAAAGATATCTGGGTACTTTGAGGGATGCGAGTTTCACCATGTACCCCGGTTGGAAAACGAGGCTCCCGACGTATTGTCGAAGCTCGGATCAACCCGACAAGCCATTCCACCGGGCGTAGCACTAGAACACCTCAGAAAACCATCTATCAGGTCGTCCCCAGAAACCGACTCAATTTACATCCCTGCAGATCCGGAGTCCGGAGCTATACCCATGGACATTGACGTGGGAAGTGGTTCAGGAAACCCGAGGACTGCTTCGCAGAACCCGGGGACTGCGCAGCATGATCCGGCCGAGGTTATGCCGGTGGAACAAATGTAAATAGATGAGGATATGTTTCCAGTGCAAGCTATACCAGCTTGGGCACTGCTCATATTTCAACTCCTGAAAGATGGAACTTTGCACAGTGAAGAGGTACTTTCCAGGCAGATTCAGAGGCGCGCAAAGGCATACACAATTATCAATGTCGAACTATACAAGAGGAGTGTGACAAACGTCCTCCAACGATGTGTTGACCCAGAAGAAGGGCTTGACATCCTCCGGGATATACATCAAGGGGAATGTGGGCATCACGCCTCATCCAGAGCTTTAGTGGCAAAAGCTTTCCGCCATGGGTTCTACTGGCCAAACGCCTTGGAACAAGCAGAAGATCTAGTAAGAAAATGCAATGGCTGTCAGAGGTATGCAACCAAGACACATATGCCAATGTCGGAGCTCCAGACTATACCAATTACCTGGCCATTTGTTGTATGGTGTTTAGACATGGTTGGCTCGTTTAAACCAGCAAGAGGGAACATGACCAACATCTTAGTCATGGTTGATAAGTTTAAAAATGGATTGAAGTGAAGCCAATAAGAAAATGTGATGGAGCTACGGCCGTGACTTTCCTCAAAGATATCATCTTGAGATACGGCTGTCCTCACAGTATCATAACAGATAATGGCACCAATTTTGCTGAAGGAGCATTTGCGCGATTCTGCTGAGATAAGAAGATCCGGCTGGACGTTGCCTCGATAGCCCACACCGCATCAAATGGGAAAGTGGAGAGATCCAACGGATTAGTATTATCTGGGATAAAACCCCGGCTCATTGAGCCATTGCAAAGATCAGCGGGGTGCTGGATAGAAGAACTACCAGCAATACTGTGGAGTTTAAGAACAACTCCGAATCGATCAACAAGATATACGCCATTCTTTCTGGTATATGGGCAGAAGCTGTATTACCAGCCGACATAGAGCATGACTCACCTAGGGTCACCCAATATACTGAAGTCGAAGTGCGAGAAGCCCGGCAAAATGATGTTGATCTGCTAGAAGAAGCGAGAGAATTGGCATTGTCTAGATCCGCCATATATCAGCAAAACCTTCGACGCTATCATAGCCGGAAGGTAAACCCCCGAGTCTTCCGGGAAGGTGATCTGGTACTACGGTTGGTACAACGTACTGCTGGCATGCATAAGCTATCCCCCCATGGGAAGGGCCATTCATTGTGAGCAAAGCATTGCACAATGACTCATATTATCTCATCAATGCAAAACCACAGGAGAAGAACAAGGCGGACAGGTCCGGCGAGGAATCTAAGCGTCCATGGAATGTAGCTCTACTCCGTCCATTCTACACTTAACAAAGAAGTGTGTGTATCTGAGTCTCTCATATGTCGGTATGTTTGCCGGCAATGAGTTTATCAATGAAATCTTGGCACCTCGAGCAGTAACTCAGGGACTGCCTTAGTGATATTTACTGTTTTCTGTATTTGTTATTTATATGTCGGCTGGCGTAAGTTGCTTCTACCTAAGCCAGATTAGTAGTGTGTGAGCACCAAAAACTCAACTATTCGACTTGCTGCTGTCCAACAAGATTTGGCTTCATGGAAAGCAAGAGAACAAGTTTGGAATTGCGTAGCACACAAAAAAGACTAAGGAAAAGAACTTAATCGAGCCGACATTTGTTATTCGGACTAACCTTATGCTTACTTTATATTTACTATGCTGATTTATTTTGAGCTAGTCCTAAAGTTTCCAAGTATTGTTAAGTCAATTTTTGAAACTCGGACTCATAAGTCATAAAACCGAATCAAGGTAGACACGAGCCGAGCCAGGAAATTGGAGAAACAAGAAAATGAAACTCGGGGACTACGCCCAAGTTAATCCGGCACGAGCAACTTAGTAGCAAAATATAATCAGTGTGCTTAATACATTTGCACCCGGCATACCAGGGATCTGATAAACTTCAAAATGTTTGATGGTGATCAAGGGGCAGTAGGAGGAGATAACTTGGCGCCAGCAGGTGGAACTTTGGCCTCAGCTTCAGCATCATCTTCGTTCTCTTCGTCGTCCGAGGCTTCGTCCTCTTCCTCCTCACCTGAATCTTCTTCGACATATTCGTCGTCAACAGCGCCAAGGAAGCTTGGTCCCTCGTTCCATTGATGGATGGGGGCATACTGAATGAGGCTATGGGCGCAAGCCTTGCACCGAGCTATCCAATCCAGATCATTGGACCACCTTGATCCAATGCGCATGCGCTCGAGAAGATTCAGGTTTATTTTTTCATACCATGTGAGAACGTAGTGGAGGACGGTTTCAGCTCCGGCGCGTCCGGTGGATTCCCTCCAGAGGTCAAGCTAGGTCTCGCACTCCATTAACTTGGCAATTAAAGTAGTGGATCCCTCCGGAGTGTCTTCACCAGGCCAAAAGGATTTGAAGATCCGGATTGCTGCATCTAGGATATGCTTACCATAGTTCTTCACAATCTCGACTCGAGAAGATAAGCTGACCAGCAGGTCCTCCATGCATAGGGGATATTTTCAGCGCCAGGACCAGTTGGGGTACCCCTCTTCGGGCAGAACTTGGCAACAACACTAGATGCAATGACATCACCCTCCGGAAATTTGTCTGAAAACGAGACAAGTGAAATAAGTAAAGGAAGGAAAAGAACTTACAATAAATATGGCTGTGGATCCGGGTCAGCTCCTTGGTGTAGTTGTCACGCCTTTTCCGGAGTTGCACAAGCTCAGCATTTGCCGACTCAAGCTTAACGTCGGCCTCCTTCAACAATTATTGATCTTTAGCAATTTGGAGGTTGAGACGTTCCCGTTCCTCGGTGAAGTCTTGGCCAGCTTTATCCATCTCGGTTTTGTGGAGTGCCTTGAGCTTCTTCATTTCTGCCTTGAGCTTGGCAATCTCATCATCTTTGGTCCGCAGGAGAGCGAGCTCATCCTCCTTCTTTTTAAGTTCGGCCTGATGCTGCCCTGCTTGTTCGAGAAAATGCAGCATCATATCAGGCACGGGCACACTATCTTCAAGATACGCTGAAACAGTTTGTTGACCTGGCAAAGCCGAGGTATGAATATTTGCCGAGCCAAGAAGAAAAGGAGAGAGAGCGCAGAAGGAAATTAACCGAAGTAACTTAACTTTTATCTGCTCCAAGTTCTTCCTCATGATGGTGTTTTCGGCCTCCACTCCAGCTGCGCAATCTGAATGATGAATTAGTTCGGCAGGAAAAGTCAAGGAAAGATGGGAAAAAGTCCAAGGAGAAAACTTACCCTTTTTCACGAACTCAGCGAGAAGTGTAGAGTGTTTCGAGCGCAGCGCCTTATGTATATCGAGGAGGCGTTGAAACTCAGCGCTCCGGTGATTGGTGGTAACCTGAGAAAAACAAAGTTGACTTGATCATGTGCATATTCGAAGTGTACCAAATCCGGGCCAAGTGGAACTTAACCCGGCTCTAGGTGTGTGCATATTCGAAGTGTACAAGATCTAGGCCAAGTGGAACTTAACCCGGCTCTTGGTGTATGGATATTCGAAGTGTACAAAATCCAGGCCAAGTGGAACTTAACCCGGCTCTAGGTGTGTGCATATTCGAAGTGTACAAAATCCAGGCCAAGTTGAACTTAACCCGTCTCTAGGTGTGTGAATATTCGAAGTGTACAAAATCCGGGCCAAGTAGAACTTAACCCGGCTCTAGGTGTGTGCATATTCGAAGTGTACAAGATCCGGGCCAAGTGGAACTTAACCTGGCTCTAGGTGTGTGCATATTCGAAGTGTACAAGATCCGGGCCAAGTGGAACTTAACCCAGCTCTAGGAGTGTGCATATTCGAAGTGTACAAGATCCGGGCCAAGTGGAACTTAACCCGGCTCTAGGTGTGTGTGCATATTCGAAGTTGCTAAGGAGCTATGCTAGTTCTCTAAGGAGCATCCGGCCAAGTAACAAGTTACTCCCACGGAGGCTCGGGGACTAATGGTTATATCACTAATATTTAGTACATGTTAAAGAAAAGCCAACATAGCGTACCTCCATCATCCGGCCGGCGAGGTTAATAGCCTTGGCGGCTGTGTTCATCTGGGCGGCAAACTCGGTAGGCCCAAATTTCTCCGGGAGATCGTCGTTATGGACGAACTCCGCCTTGTTCCAGTTATTGACGAACTCGATCAAGGCCAGAGGATAGCGCTCTCCGCTAAGCATATGGGGCGCAATTAAACCCTTGGCGTGGGCCTCCCTCCTCTCAACTTGTGCAGCAGCGGGGCTGGTGTGCAATACAAGTTGCACAGTAGCTAACCCGGAGGGGCCATCTTTCTTCGGAGGGGTCTTCTTCGGAAGCATGGACGCGAGCGTGCGCTGTCCAGCCTCGATAGATGCTGCCCTGGCGGCGTTAGAAGCTTTCTTGCCCTTGGGCTGCTGCTGAGAGGTTGAAGTTTGTGTTGTGGATTTGCCCTTGGGCACACCCTTGGTGCTAGCCTTGGTGCTGGTTGTGTCTTCTCACCGAGCCTTGGAAGATTCGGACGAGGCGGAGGGAGTTGGTTCTGCTGCTGCTGTTGGTCCTGCTGCTGATGCTTGTGCTAGTGCTTGTCTTCGCGGGGGTGTTGTTGGTACCTCGGAGGTAGCTGGTTGTGGCTGAGCCGAAGTGGAGCTGGGAGCAACCGCTGCCTCGGCAGAGCCACTTCCCCCTGCTCTGAGGTTGCCCTCCTCTAGACGAGGTGGGCTAGAACCCGGAGCAGCCACGAAACCCTCCTGAATAGGGCTCAACGGGCGTGAATCGTCGCCACGAGGGGGAGAAGGGCTATGCCGGAGGGGAAAAGCGATGCTGGATCCGCTCTGAGGAACCTCCACCGTAGCCCTGCCGAATCGAACGATGAATGATAAGAAATTATAACAAAGGAAAAACAAATGAATAGCAAAGCACGAAGCAGAAAATTGGATAAGGAAGAAGTGACATACTCATCAGAGGTCAAAGGCTCCTTGGGCTTGCGAGCTCTCCGGGTTATGGCCTTAGTCATAGGCTTGGTGGCAGCTTTGTCTGCGGACTTCTTTCGCCTCTTGGTTGGCTTAGAAGGTCCAGAGGAAGAAGCAGATGCGACCGCGCTTTTCTTTGACACGGTCGGGACAGGCTTGCCTGTGGCGAGAGGAGGATCTTCGTGGATCTGCCCACCCGGGTTAGCTGATGCCGGAAAGGCGTAAGAAAGGGGGACATCGTCAAATGCTTCCATCACCTCAACGTCGGAATCATCTTCATCATCAGGCCAATCCCTTAAGGAAGAGAAGTTACCGGTGGGTCGCCTGGTGGCATCGGGGAACGGCAGGAGCATCTCCTGATCCGGCTCCTCCTCGTCCAGAGCATCTCGATCATTCGCCCATTTGAGAGAAGGCTCGGTGCCATCCTCGAGGGTTTGCTGAAGAAACAACTAAGAAGAAAATGCAAAGGGATCAAACAAACAACAAATTCTGACATATGATATAACTCGGAAAAAGATTGGATCACGAGATTTACCGCAAGAGGAAGCATGTCCCGGCAGAAATGTTCAATTCTCCACTCCCAATCAGCGGAGAAGTTTTTGTCAGTGGCGAAGAGGGCCTTGACCCGGCGGAATATCTCGGTATTTCTCAACCCGAATGAGGAGGTCCGGTTGGGGTCAAGGCGCCAGCTCATGTGGCAAAGCTTGTGAGTGCGTTTCTAGAGAGGGGAGATCCGGTTGCGGAAGAATGTGATCATCGCGTCCTCATTGCGCAGCCCCGCATCCTTCAGCTCATGGAACCGTTTGTTGACTTGGTTCACCAAGACTATCGGTTTCTTGGAGATCCGGTCCCACAGATCCGGATTAGGAGGACCCGGAGCATAGGGGCGCAGCCGGATCAGATCTTCAATTGTGCCATTTCTGACATAAAAGAAGGTTCAGGCCTATCCCTTGCAAGAATCAAGCCCCGTGACTCGGGGAAAGACGGACTGTTTCTAGGGAGAAATGGAAGCTGCACCGAACTGCGTAAGTTGTTTGTCCTCCGGGTCAAGCTCCTTATTCGGAATCACGTTCCGGCATAGACCGAAAAACCGGATCCAGAGCTCCTTAGTGGGCCACAATCCGACGTAGCCCTCTATGGTGGAGGCAAAGGAAGAAAGGTAAGTGATGGCGTTCGCCGGAAGGTGGTGCGGTTGAAGCACATAGATGTTGAGCCAATCATGGAAGAAATCTCTAACGGGGAGGCCGAACCCATGCTGGAAGTGCGAGAGGAACACCACGAACTCACCGGGGTTGGGTGAGGGTGCGAGCTCCTCGGCGGCGAGGCGGGCAACCACGCCCTCTGGGATGCGCCTGGTGCGGTACAACCAGTCTAGGTCGTCCTGGCACACCCAGGAGCCAGCCCAGGCACCGCGTTCGGCGTTCTCCACCTCCTCCTCCATCTCCGCCTCCACGACGGTGAGCTCTTCCTCTGTCATATCTAGGTCACTGTCCTCACCGGCCTTATTGGAGGTGGGGGCAGTGCCTTGGATTGGCGCGGACCCGTGGAGGCGGAGCTGCGCGGGAGTGGCAGCGATGCTGGCACGGAAAGGCATGGGGCGGCGGCGCTGCTAAGCAGGTGCGGCGGTGGCAGCGTTGTTGCTGGGAAGAAGAAGAAGGAGAAGAGGCAGAGGGGCGCGAGACTGGGGAAAAATACGAAGGGGCGCGCCCCTCCCCTATTTAACCACGCCCTAGCTGGGTTAGTGGTATCGTGCGGTGCGGTGAGGCCACACGGTATGGCCGTGTATTTGCCGGGTCAGCCAATCAGAGGCGAGCCACAGGAAGGACCACAGGGCGCAGGGGATCCCACGACGCGACGTGGCGATACAGTTAACAAGGAGACAGACACAATGTGACGTGTGCAATAGTAACATATGACATTAACTGCGGCAAATAACAGGCACAGGCCCTTAAAATGAGGCAAAGTAATGATTACCCTCCACGTGGGACGTGGGGAAGCGTACGAGAGAAGGAAGGATAACCCGGATAACCAAAGGGTGACCCGACCAGCGAGTGAAAACTCGGAATGTGCCAAGGGAAAAGCTAGCCAATGAAATTCGGGATATGAGGTAACTCGGAAAAGGGAGCAAAAGGCTCGGTCAAATTGAACCTGCTGTGGCCTTAGCGGCTGATGCAACTAAGACCGCAACAGCTTCGGGGACTAATGTTGGGGGGATACCCCCGGGTAGGGTCATGCCGTGGAATAATAGCCGAGTTGGCCGAGGTACGGCAAGGTCAAAGCAAGTGCTGGCCGAGTCACCTCAAGGCAGGCTGAATCACAGAGTAACCCGGACCTGAGGAGGTCCGCCTAACTGAGTCCCGGCCGACGTATGTCGTATGCCGGCAGGATTTATCTAACTTGTATGCAGGTACCAGTGTGGCCGGATTAACCAGGCACAATCTAGGTTATATCAGGCTTGCAAGAGAAGGAAGGTATCTCGCTAGTCAAAAGGAGGTCACTGTACGTTGGAGCGTGAGCGAAGCGGACAGAGGCTAGGACCACCGAGGCGTGGTCGACAAGGGTGACGCTGCTTGTGTTGGATGATGCTGGCGCCGCAGAGGCTCACGTAGCCTCTGGATGGCTTACGATGGGAAAAGTGACCCGGTCGGTTTACTATTTTGGGAAGAGGCATATTCCCTGGAATATGCCTCCACGTATGCCCAAATTGGATACCTAGCCACCCCTATATAAGGAGGGCTAGGGCATCTGTAGAAGGGATTGAGTTTTGACTGGATAGTTGTTTTCCTAGGAGGAAACTAGTGGCGAGAGTAAGAGAGTACCTTCTTCCTCCTCTCCCCAATACAGCTCAAGGAGCATTTGTAACCTTGGAAATCTAGTGAATACAAAGCATCTGTCTGTGGAATCACCACACTATCCCTCCCTAGATTCCTCTAGTGCATCATGTGATTGCATGTGTCTTCTTGTAAACAAACCACACATGGATCCACCTAGTGTGATTGCATGTCTGTTCTTTTCATGAACCACACCCAGTGTCATTGCATGTGTGGTCTTCTAAACAAACCACACATGGATCCACCAGTGTCATTGCATGTCTATTCTTTTCATGAACCAAACATGGATCCACCAGTGTCATTGCATGTCTGTTCTTTTCATGAACCACACCCAGTGTCATTGCATGTCTGTTCCTCTAAGCAAACCACATAAGGATCCACTAGTGTCATTGCATGTTTATTCTTTTCATGAACCCCACATGGATCCACCAGTGTCATTGCATGTGTGTTATTTTCATGAACCACAGCTAGAGTCATTGCATGTGTGTTCTTCTAAACAAACCACACATGGATCCACCTAGTGTGATTGCATGTCTGTTCTTCTACACAAACCACACATGGATCCACCAGTGCCATTGCATGTGTGTTCTTCTCATGAACCACAGCTAGAGTCATTGCATGTGTGTTCTTCTAAACAAACCACACATGGATCCACCCAGTGTCATTGTATGTTTGTTCTTTTCATGAACCACACCCAGTGTCATTGCATGTGTGTTCTTCTAAACAAACCACATAAGAATCCACCAGTGTCATTGCATGTCCGTTCTTTTCATGAACCACATAAGGATCCACTAGTGTCATTGTATATGTGTTCTTCTCATGAACCACACATGGATCCACCAGTGTCCTTGTATGCCTATTCTTTTCATGAACGGCAGCTAGAGTCATTGCATGTGTGTTACTTCCACAAACGACATATGGATCCACTAGTGTCATTGCATGTCTCTTCTTTTCATGAACCACAGCTAGAGTCATTGCATGTCAGATCTTTTCATGAACCACACATGGATCCACCAGTGTCATTGCATGTCTGTTCTTTTCATGAACCACACATGGATACACCAGTGTCATTGCACGTGTGTTCTTTTCATAAACCACAGCTAGAGTCATTGCATGTGTGTTCTTCTAAACAAACCACACATGGATCCACCTAGTGTGATTGCATGTATGTTCTTTTCACAAACCACAGATGGATCCAATAGTGTCATTGCATGTCTGTTCTTTTCATGAACCACAACTAGAGTCATTGCATGTGTGTTCTTCTAAACAAACCACACATGGATCCACCTAGTGTGATTGCATGTCTGTTCTTTTCATGAACCAAACCAAGTGTCATTGCATGTGTGCTCTTCTAAACAAACAACATAAGGATCCACCAGTGTCATTGCATGTCTGTTCTTTTCATGAACCACATAAGGATCCACCGGTGTCATTGGATGTGTGTTCTTCTCATGAACCACACATGGATCCACCAGTTTCCTTGTATGTCTGTTCTTTTCATGAATCACAGCTAGAGTCATTGCATGTCTGTTACATCCACAAACCACATATGGATCCTCCAGTGTCATTGCATGTCTGTTCTTTTCATGAACCACAGCTAGAGTCATTGCATGTCAGTTCTTTTCATGAACCACACATGGATGCACTAGTGTCATTGCATGTCTATTCTTCTCATGAACCACACATGGATCCACTAGTGTCATTGCATGTAAGTTCTTTTCATGAACCACACGTGGATCCACCAGTGTCATTGGATGTCTGTTCTTTTCATGAACCACACATGGATCCACCAGTGTCATTGCATGTGTGTTCTTTTCATGAACCATGGCTAGAGTCATTGCATGTGTGTTCTTCTAAACAAACCACACATGGATCCACCTAGTGTGATTGCATGTCTGTTCTTTTCACAAACCACACATGGATCCACCAGTACCATTGCATGTGTGTTCTTTTGTTGGACCACAGCTAGAGTGATTGCATGTGTGTTCTTGTAAACAAACCACACATGGATCCACCTAGTGTGATTGCATGTCTGTTCTTTTCATGAACCACACCCAGTGTCATTGCATGTGTGGTCTTCTAAACAAACCACACATGGATCCACTAGTGTCATTGCATGTCTATTCTTTTCATGAACCAAACATAGATCCACCAGTGTCATTGCATGTCTGTTCTTTTCATGAACCACACCCAGTGTCATTGCATGTCTGTTCCTCTAAGCAAACCACATAAGGATCCACCAGTGTCATTGCATGTTTATTCTTTTCATGAACCCCACATGGATCCACCAGTGTCATTGCATGTGTGTTATTTTCATGAATCACAGCTAGAGTCATTGCATGTGTGTTCTTCTAAACAAACCACACATGGATCCACCTAGTGTGATTGCATGTCTGTTCTTCTACACAAACCACACATGGATCCACCAGTGCCATTGCATGTGTGTTCTTCTCATGAACCACAGCTAGAGTCATTGCATGTGTGTTCTTCTAAACAAACCACACATGGATCCACCCAGTGTCATTGTATGTTTGTTCTTTTCATGAACCACACCCAGTGTCATTGCATGTGTGTTCTTCTAAACAAACCACATAAGGATCCACCAGTGTCATTGCATGTCCGTTCTTTTCATGAACCACATAAGGATCCACTAGTGTCATTGTATATGTGTTCTTCTCATGAACCACACATGGATCCACCAGTGTCCTTGTATGCCTGTTCTTTTCATGAACGGCAGCTAGAGTCATTGCATGTGTGTTACTTCCACAAACGACATATGGATCCACTAGTGTCATTGCATGTCTGTTCTTTTCATGAACCACAGCTAGAGTCATTGCATGTCAGATCTTTTCATGAACCACACATGGATCCACCAGTGTCATTGCATGTCTGTTCTTTTCATGAACCACACATGGATACACCAGTGTCATTGCACGTGTGTTCTTTTCATAAACCACAGCTAGAGTCATTGCATGTGTGTTCTTCTAAACAAACCACACATGGATCCACCTAGTGTGATTGCATGTATGTTCTTTTCACAAACCACAGATGGATCCAATAGTGTCATTGCATGTCTGTTCTTTTCATGAACCACAACTAGAGTCATTGCATGTGTGTTCTTCTAAACAAACCACACATGGATCCACCTAGTGTGATTGCATGTCTGTTCTTTTCATGAACCACACCAAGTGTCATTGCATGTGTGCTCTTCTAAACAAACAACATAAGGATCCACCAGTGTCATTGCATGTCTGTTCTTTTCATGAACCACATAAGGATCCACCGGTGTCATTGGATGTGTGTTCTTCTCATGAACCACACATGGATCCACCAGTTTCATTGTATGTCTGTTCTTTTCATGAATCACAGCTAGAGTCATTGCATGTCTGTTACATCCACAAACCACATATGGATCCTCCAGTGTCATTGCATGTCTGTTCTTTTCATGAACCACAGCTAGAGTCAATGCATGTCAGTTCTTTTCATGAACCACACATGGATGCACTAGTGTCATTGCATGTCTATTCTTCTCATGAACCACACATGTTTCCACTAGTTTCATTGCATGTTTGTTCTTTTCATGAACCACACCCATTGTTATTGCATGTATGTTCCTCTAAACAAACCACATAAGAATCCACCAGTGTCATTAAATGTCTGTTCTTTTCATGAACCGCACATGGATCCACCAGTGTCATTGGATGTGTGTTCTTATCATGAACCACACCTAGAGTCATTGCATGTGTGTTCTTCTAAACAAACCACACATGGATCCACCTAGTGTGATTGCATGTCTATTCTTTTCATGAACCACACTTGGATACACAAGTGTCATTGTATGTCTGTTCTTTTCATGAATCACAGCTAGAGTCATTGCATGTCTGTGACTTCCACAAACCACATATGGATCCACCAGTGTCATTGCATGTGTGTTGTTTTCCTGAACCACAGCTAGAGTCATTGCATGCCAGTTCTTTTCATGAACCACACATGGATCCACCAGTGTCATTGCATGTCTGTTCTTCGAATGAACCACACATGGATCCACTAGTGTCATTGCATGTTTATTCTTTTCATGAACCCCACATGGATCCACCAGTGTCATTGCATGTGTGTTATTTTCATGAACCACAGCTAGAGTCATTGCATGTGTGTTCTTCTAAACAAACCACACATGGATCCACCTAGTGTGATTGCATGTCTGTTCTTCTACACAAACCACACATGGATCCACCAGTGCCATTGCATGTGTGTTCTTCTCATGAACCACAGCTAGAGTCATTGCATGTGTGTTCTTCTAAACAAACCACACATGGATCCACCCAGTGTCATTGTATGTTTGTTCTTTTCATGAACCACACCCAGTGTCATTGCATGTGTGTTCTGCTAAACAAACCACATAAGGATCCACCAGTGTCATTGCATGTCCGTTCTTTTCATGAACCACATAAGGATCCACTAGTGTCATTGTATATGTGTTCTTCTCATGAACCACACATGGATCCACCAGTGTCCTTGTATGCCTCTTCTTTTCATGAACGGCAGCTAGAGTCATTGCATGTGTGTTACTTCCACAAACGACATATGGATCCACTAGTGTCATTGCATGTCTCTTCTTTTCATTAACCACAGCTAGAGTCATTGCATGTCAGATCTTTTCATGAACCACACATGGATCCACCAGTGTCATTGCATGTCTGTTCTTTTCATGAACCACACATGGATACACCAGTGTCATTGCACGTGTGTTCTTTTCATAAACCACAGCTAGAGTCATTGCATGTGTGTTCTTCTAAACAAACCACACATGGATCCACCTAGTGTGATTGCATGTATGTTCTTTTCACAAACCACAGATGGATCCAATAGTGTCATTGCATGTCTGTTCTTTTCATGAACCACAACTAGAGTCATTGCATGTGTGTTCTTCTAAACAAACCACACATGGATCCACCTAGTGTGATTGCATGTCTGTTCTTTTCATGAACCACACCAAGTGTCATTGCATGTGTGCTCTTCTAAACAAACAACATAAGGATCCACCAGTGTCATTGCATGTCTGTTCTTTTCATGAACCACATAAGGATCCACCGGTGTCATTGGATGTGTGTTCATCTCATGAACCACACATGGATCCACCAGTTTCATTGTATGTCTGTTCTTTTCATGAATCACAGCTAGAGTCATTGCATGTCTGTTACATCCACAAACCACATATGGATCCTCCAGTGTCATTGCATGTTTGTTCTTTTCATGAACCACAGCTAGAGTCATTGCATGTCAGTTCTTTTCATGAACCACACATGGATGCACTACTGTCATTGCATGTCTATTCTTCTCATGAACCACACATGGATCCACTAGTGTCATTGCATGTAAGTTCTTTTCATGAACCACACGTGGATCCACCAGTGTCATTGGATGTCTGTTCTTTTCATGAACCACACATGGATCCACCAGTGTCATTGCATGTGTGTTCTTTTCATGAACCATGGCTAGAGTCATTGCATGTGTGTTCTTCTAAACAAACCACACATGGATCCACCTAGTGTGATTGCATGTCTGTTCTTTTCACAAACCACACATGGATCCACCAGTACCATTGCATGTGTGTTCTTTTGTTGGACCACAGCTAGAGTGATTGCATGTGTGTTCTTGTAAACAAACCACACATGGATCCACCTAGTGTGATTGCATGTCTGTTCTTTTCATGAACCACACCCAGTGTCATTGCATGTGTGGTCTTCTAAACAAACCACACATGGATCCACTAGTGTCATTGCATGTCTATTCTTTTCATGAACCAAACATAGATCCACCAGTGTCATTGCATGTCTGTTCTTTTCATGAACCACACCCAGTGTCATTGCATGTCTGTTCCTCTAAGCAAACCACATAAGGATCCACCAGTGTCATTGCATGTTTATTCTTTTCATGAACCCCACATGGATCCACCAGTGTCATTGCATGTGTGTTATTTTCATGAATCACAGCTAGATTCATTGCATGTGTGTTCTTCTAAACAAACCACACATGGATCCACCTAGTGTGATTGCATGTCTGTTCTTCTACACAAACCACACATGGATCCACCAGTGCCATTGCATGTGTGTTCTTCTCATGAACCACAGCTAGAGTCATTGCATGTGTGTTCATCTAAACAAACCACACATGGATCCACCCAATGTCATTGTATGTTTGTTCTTTTCATGAACCACACCCAGTGTCATTGCATGTGTGTTCTTCTAAACAAACCACATAAGGATCCACCAGTGTCATTGCATGTCCGTTCTTTTCATGAACCACATAAGGATCCACTAGTGTCATTGTATATGTGTTCTTCTCATGAACCACACATGGATCCACCAGTGTCCTTGTATGCCTGTTCTTTTCATGAACGGCAGCTAGAGTCATTGCATGTGTGTTACTTCCACAAACGACATATGGATCCACTAGTGTCATTGCATGTCTGTTCTTTTCATGAACCACAGCTAGAGTCATTGCATGTCAGATCTTTTCATGAACCACACATGGATCCACCAGTGCCATTGCATGTCTGTTCTTTTCATGAACCACACATGGATACACCAGTGTCATTGCACGTGTGTTCTTTTCATAAACCACAGCTAGAGTCATTGCATGTGTGTTCTTCTAAACAAACCACACATGGATCCACCTAGTGTGATTGCATGTATTTTATTTTCACAAACCACAGATGGATCCAATAGTGTCATTGCATGTCTGTTCTTTTCATGAACCACAACTAGAGTCATTGCATGTGTGTTCTTCTAAACAAACCACACATGGATCCACCTAGTGTGATTGCATGTCTGTTCTTTTCATGAACCACACCAAGTGTCATTGCATGTGTGCTCTTCTAAACAAACAACATAAGGATCCACCAGTGTCATTGCATGTCTGTTCTTTTCATGAACCACATAAGGATCCACCGGTGTCATTGGATGTGTGTTCTTCTCATGAACCACACATGGATCCACCAGTTTCATTGTATGTCTGTTCTTTTCATGAATCACAGCTAGAGTCATTGCATGTCTGTTACATCCACAAACCACATATGGATCCTCCAGTGTCATTGCATGTCTGTTCTTTTCATGAACCACAGCTAGAGTCATTGCATGTCAGTTCTTTTCATGAACCACACATGGATGCACTAGTGTCATTGCATGTCTATTCTTCTCATGAACCACACATGTTTCCACTAGTGTCATTGCATGTTTGTTCTTTTCATGAACCACACCCATTGTTATTGCATGTATGTTCCTCTAAACAAACCACATAAGAATCCACCAGTGTCATTAAATGTCTGTTCTTTTCATGAACCGCACATGGATCCACCAGTGTCATTGGATGTGTGTTCTTATCATGAACCACACCTAGAGTCATTGCATGTGTGTTCTTCTAAACAAACCACACATGGATCCACCTAGTGTGATTGCATGTCTATTCTTTTCATGAACCACACTTGGATACACAAGTGTCATTGTATGTCTGTTCTTTTCATGAATCACAGCTAGAGTCATTGCATGTCTGTGACTTCCACAAACCACATATGGATCCACCAGTGTCATTGCATGTGTGTTCTTTTCATGAACCACAGCTAGAGTCATTTGCATGCCAGTTCTTTTCATGAACCACACATGGATCCACCAGTGTCAATGCATGTCTGTTCTTCGAATGAACCACACATGGATCCACCAGTGTCATTGCATGTCTGTTCTTTTCATGAACCACACCCATTGTCATTGCATGTCTGTTCCTCTAAACAAACCACAAAACAATCCACCAGTGTCATTGCATGTCTTTTCTTTTGACGAACCGCACATGGATCCACCAGTGTCCTTGCATGTGTGTTCTTTTCAAGAACCACAGCTAGAGTCATAGCATGTGTGTTCTTCTAAACGAACCACACATGGATCCACCTAGAGTGATTGCATGTCTGTTCTTTTCACAAACCACATAAGGATCCACCAGTGTCATTGGATGTGTTTTCTTATCATGAACCACAGCTAGTTCCACTCGTGTCATTACATGTCTGTTCTTTTCATGAACCACACCAAGTGTCATTGCATGTATGTTCCTCTAAACAAACCACATTACGATCCACCAGTGTCATTGAATGTCTGTTGTTTTCATGAACCACACATGGATCCACCAGTCTCATTGCATGTGTGTTCTTTTCATGAACCAGAACTAGAGTCATTGCATGTGTTTTCTTCTAAACAAACCATACTTGGATCCACCCGTGTGATTGCATGTCTGTTCTTTTCACAAACCACACATGGATCCACCCGTGTCATTGCATGTGTGTTCTTTTCATGAACCACAGCTAGAATCATTGCATGTTTGTTCTTCTAAACAAACCACACAAGGATCCACCCAGTGTCATTGCATGTGTGTACTTCTAAACAAACCACATAAGGATCCACTAGTGTCATTTCATGTGTGTTCTTTTCATGAACCACACATGGATCCACCAGTGTCATTGCATGTGCATTCTTTTCATGAACCACACATGGATCCACCAGTGTCATTGCATGTGTGTTCTTTTCATGAACCACAGCTAGAGTCATTGCATGTGTGTTCTTCTAAACAAACCACACATGGATCCACCAGTGCCATTACATGTGTGTTCTTCTCATGAAGCAAAGCTAGAGTAATTGCATGTGTGTTCTTCTAAACAAACCACACATGGATCCACCAAGTGTCATTGCATGTGTGTTCTTTTCATGAACCACACCCAGTGTCATTGCATGTGTGTTCTTCTAAACAAACCACATAAGGATCCACTAGTGTCATTGCATGTCTGTTCTTTTCATGAACCACATAAGGATCCACCAGTGTCATTGGATGTGTGTTCTTCTCATGAACCACACATGGATCCACCAGTGTCATTGTATGTCTGTTCTTTTCATGAACGACAGCTAGAGTCATTGCATGTGTGTTACTTCCACAAAGCACATATGGATCCACCAGTGTCATTGCATGTCTGTTCTTTTCATGAACCACAGCTAGCGTCATTGCATGTACGTTCTTTTCATGAACCACACATGGATCCACCAGTGTCATTGGATGTCTGTTCTTTTCATGAACCACACATGGATCCACCAGTGTCATTGCATGTGTGTTCTTTTCATGAAAAATGGCTAGAGTCATTGCATGTGTGTTCTTCTAAACAAACCACACATGGATCCACCTAGTGTGATTGCATGTCTGTTCTTTTCACAAACCACACATGGATCCACCAGTACCATTGCATGTGTGTTCTTTTGTTGAACCACAGCTAGAGTGATTGCATGTGTCTTCTTGTAAACAAACCACACATGGATCCACCTAGTGTGATTGCATGTCTGTTCTTTTCATGAACCACACCCAGTGTCATTGCATGTGTGGTCTTCTAAACAAACCACACATGGATCCACCAGTGTCATTGCATGTCTATTCTTTTCATGAACCAAACATGGATCCACCAGTGTCATTGCATGTCTGTTCTTTTCATGAACCACACCCAGTGTCATTGCATGTCTGTTCCTCTAAGCAAACCACATAAGGATCCACTAGTGTCATTGCATGTTTATTCTTTTCATGAACCCCACATGGATCCACCAGTGTCATTGCATGTGTGTTATTTTCATGAACCACAGCTAGAGTCATTGCATGTGTGTTCTTCTAAACAAACCACACATGGATCCACCTAGTGTGATTGCATGTCTGTTCTTCTACACAAACCACACATGGATCCACCAGTGCCATTGCATGTGTGTTCTTCTCATGAACCACAGCTAGAGTCATTGCATGTGTGTTCTTCTAAACAAACCACACATGGATCCACCCAGTGTCATTGTATGTTTGTTCTTTTCATGAACCTCACCTAGTGTCATTGCATGTGTGTTCTTCTAAACAAACCACATAAGGATCCACCAGTGTCATTGCATGTCCGTTCTTTTCATGAACCACATAAGGATCCACTAGTGTCATTGTATATGTGTTCTTCTCATGAACCACACATGGATCCACCAGTGTCCTTGTATGCCTATTCTTTTCATGAACGGCAGCTAGAGTCATTGCATGTGTGTTACTTCCACAAACGACATATGGATCCACTAGTGTCATTGCATGTCTCTTCTTTTCATGAACCACAGCTAGAGTCATTGCATGTCAGATCTTTTCATGAACCACACATGGATCCACCAGTGTCATTGCATGTCTGTTCTTTTCAGGAACCACACATGGATACACCAGTGTCATTGCACGTGTGTTCTTTTCATAAACCACAGCTAGAGTCATTGCATGTGTGTTCTTCTAAACAAACCACACATGGATCCACCTAGTGTGATTGCATGTATGTTCTTTTCACAAACCACAGATGGATCCAATAGTGTCATTGCATGTCTGTTCTTTTCATGAACCACAACTAGAGTCATTGCATGTGTGTTCTTCTAAACAAACCACACATGGATCCACCTAGTGTGATTGCATGTCTGTTCTTTTCATGAACCACACCAAGTGTCATTGCATGTGTGCTCTTCTAAACAAACAACATAAGGATCCACCAGTGTCATTGCATGTCTGTTCTTTTCATGAACCACATAAGGATCCACCGGTGTCATTGGATGTGTGTTCTTCTCATGAACCACACATGGATCCACCAGTTTCATTGTATGTCTGTTCTTTTCATGAATCACAGCTAGAGTCATTGCATGTCTGTTACATCCACAAACCACATATGGATCCTCCAGTGTCATTGCATGTCTGTTCTTTTCATGAACCACAGCTAGAGTCATTGCATGTCAGTTCTTTTCATGAACCACACATGGATGCACTAGTGTCATTACATGTCTATTCTTCTCATGAAACACACATGGATCCACTAGTGTCATTGCATGTAAGTTCTTTTCATGAACCACACGTGGATCCACCAGTGTCATTGGATGTCTGTTCTTTTCATGAACCACACATGGATCCACCAGTGTCATTGCATGTTTGTTCTTTTCATGAACCATGGCTAGAGTCATTGTATGTGTGTTCTTCTAAACAAACCACACATGGATCCACCTAGTGTGATTGCATGTCTGTTCTTTTCACAAACCACACATGGATCCACCAGTACCATTGCATGTGTGTTCTTTTGTTGGACCACAGCTAGAGTGATTGCATGTGTGTTCTTGTAAACAAACCACACATGGATCCACCTAGTGTGATTGCATGTCTGTTCTTTTCATGAACCACACCCAGTGTCATTGCATGTGTGGTCTTCTAAACAAACCACACATGGATCCACTAGTGTCATTGCATGTCTATTCTTTTCATGAACCAAACATAGATCCACCAGTGTCATTGCATGTCTGTTCTTTTCATGAACCACACCCAGTGTCATTGCATGTCTGTTCCTCTAAGCAAACCACATAAGGATCCACCAGTGTCATTGCATGTTTATTCTTTTCATGAACCCCACATGGATCCACCAGTGTCATTGCATGTGTGTTATTTTCATGAATCACAGCTAGAGTCATTGCATGTGTGTTCTTCTAAACAAACCACACATGGATCCACCTTGTGTGATTGCATGTCTGTTCTTCTACACAAACCACACATGGATCCACCAGTGCCATTGCATGTGTGTTCTTCTCATGAACCACAGCTAGAGTCATTGCATGTGTGTTCTTCTAAACAAACCACACATGGATCCACCCAGTGTCATTGTATGTTTGTTCTTTTCATGAACCACACCCAGTGTCATTGCATGTGTGTTCTTCTAAACAAACCACATAAGGATCCACTAGTGTCATTGCATGTCCGTTCTTTTCATGAACCACATAAGGATCCACTAGTGTCATTGTATATGTGTTCTTCTCATGAACCACACATGGATCCACCAGTGTCCTTGTATGCCTGTTCTTTTCATGAACGGCAGCTAGAGTCATTGCATGTGTGTTACTTCCACAAACGACATATGGATCCACTAGTGTCATTGCATGTCTGTTCTTTTCATGAACCACAGCTAGAGTCATTGCATGTCAGATCTTTTCATGAACCACACATGGATCCACCAGTGTCATTGCATGTCTGTTCTTTTCACGAACCACACATGGATACACCAGTGTCATTGCACGTGTGTTCTTTTCATAAACCACAGCTAGAGTCATTGCATGTGTGTTCTTCTAAACAAACCACACATGGATCCACCTAGTGTGATTGCATGTATGTTCTTTTCACAAACCACAGATGGATCCAATAGTGTCATTGCATGTCTGTTCTTTTCATGAACCACAACTAGAGTCATTGCATGTGTGTTCTTCTAAACAAACCACACATGGATCCACCTAGTGTGATTGCATGTCTGTTCTTTTCATGAACCAAACCAAGTGTCATTGCATGTGTGCTCTTCTAAACAAACAACATAAGGATCCACCAGTGTCATTGCATGTCTGTTCTTTTCATGAACCACATAAGGATCCACCGGTGTCATTGGATGTGTGTTCTTCTCATGAACCACACATGGATCCACCAGTTTCCTTGTATGTCTGTTCTTTTCATGAATCACAGCTAGAGTCATTGCATGTCTGTTACATCCACAAACCACATATGGATCCTCCAGTGTCATTGCATGTCTGTTCTTTTCATGAACCACACCCATTGTTATTGCATGTATGTTCCTCTAAACAAACCACATAAGAATCCACCAGTGTCATTAAATGTCTGTTCTTTTCATGAACCGCACATGGATCCACCAGTGTCATTGGATGTGTGTTCTTATCATGAACCACACCTAGAGTCATTGCATGTGTGTTCTTCTAAACAAACCACACATGGATCCACCTAGTGTGATTGCATGTCTATTCTTTTCATGAACCACACTTGGATACACAAGTGTCATTGTATGTCTGTTCTTTTCATGAATCACAGCTAGAGTCATTGCATGTCTGTGACTTCCACAAACCACATATGGATCCACCAGTGTCATTGCATGTGTGTTCTTTTCATGAACCACAGCTAGAGTCATTGCATGCCAGTTCTTTTCATGAACCACACATGGATCCACCAGTGTCATTGCATGTCTGTTCTTCGAATGAACCACAAATGGATCCACCAGTGTCATTGCATGTCTGTTCTTTTCATGAACCACACCCATTGTCATTGCATGTCTGTTCCTCTAAACAAACCACAAAACGATCCACCAGTGTCATTGCATGTCTTTTCTTTTGACGAACCGCACATGGATCCACCAGTGTCCTTGCATGTGTGTTCTTTTCATGAACCACAGCTAGAGTCATAGCATGTGTGTTCTTCTAAACGAACCACACATGGATCCACCTAGAGTGATTGCATGTCTGTTCTTTTCACAAACCACATAAGGATCCACCAGTGTCATTGGATGTGTTTTCTTATCATGAACCACAGCTAGTTCCACTCGTGTCATTACATGTCTGTTCTTTTCATGAACCACACCAAGTGTCATTGCATGTATGTTCCTCTAAACAAACCACATTACGATCCACCAGTGTCATTGAATGTCTGTTGTTTTCATGAACCACACATGGATCCACCAGTCTCATTGCATGTGTGTTCTTTTCATGAACCACAACTAGAGTCATTGCATGTGTTTTCTTCTAAACAAACCATACTTGGATCCACCTGTGTGATTGCATGTCTGTTCTTTTCACAAACCACACATGGATCCACCCGTGTCATTGCATGTGTGTTCTTTTCATGAACCACAGCTAGAATCATTGCATGTTTGTTCTTCTAAACAAACCACACAAGGATCCACCCAGTGTCATTGCATGTGTGTACTTCTAAACAAACCACATAAGGATCCACTAGTGTCATTTCATGTGTGTTCTTTTCATGAACCACAACTAGAGTCATTGCATGTGTGTTCTTCTAAACAAACCACACATGGATCCACCTAGTGTGATTGCATGTTTGTTCTTTTCATGAACCACACCAAGTGTCATTGCATGTGTGTTCTTCTAAACAAACCACACATGGATCTACCAGTGTCATTGCATGTCTGTTCTTTTCATGAACCACACCTAGTGTTATTGCATGTCTGTTCCTCTAAACAAACCACATAAGGATCCACCAGTGTCATTGCATGTCTGTCCTTTTCATGAACCACACATGGATCCAACAGTGTCATTGCATGCGTGTTCTTTTCATGAACCATAGCTAGAGTCATTGCATGTGTGTTCTTCCAAACAAACCACACATGGAGCCACCTAGTGTGATAACATGTCTGTTCTTTTCATGAACCACACCCAGTGTCATTGCATGTGTGTTCTTCTAACCAAACCACATAAGGATCCACCAGTGTCATTGCATGTCTATTCTTTTCATGAAGCACATAAGGATCCACCAGTGTCATTGGATGTGTGGTCTTCTCATGAACCACACATGGATCCACCAGTGTCATTGTATGTCTATTCTTTTCATGAATCACAGCTAGAGTCATTGCATGTCTGTTACTTCCACAAACCACATATGGATCCACCATTGTCATTGGATGTCTGTTCTTTTCATGAACCACAGCTAGAGTGATTGCATGTCAGTTCTTTTCATGAACCACACATGGATCCACCAGTGTCATTGCATGTCTGTTCTTTTCATGAACCACACCCATTTTCATTGCATGTTTGTTCCTCTAAACAAACCACATAAGGATCCACCAGTGTCATTGCATGTCTGTTCTTTTCATGAACCGCACATGGATACACCAGTGTCATTGGATGTGTGTTCTTATCATGAACCACACCTAGGGTCATTGCATGTGTGTTCTTCTAAACAAACTACACATGGATCCACCTAGTGTGATTGCATGGTTGTTCTTTTCATGAACCAGACATGGATACACCAGTGTCATTGTATGTCTGTTCTTTTCATGAATCACAGCTAGAATCATTGCATGTCTGTTACTTCCACAAACCACATATGGATCCACCAGTGTCATTGCATGTCTGTTCTTTTCATGAATCACAACTAGAGTCATTGCATGTCAGTTATTTTCATGAACCACACATGGATCCACCAGTGTCATTGCATGTCTGTTCTTTTCATGAACCACACCCATTGGCATTGCATGTCTGTTCCTCTAAACAAACCACTTAAGGATCCACCAGTGTCATTGCATGTCTGTTCCTTTCATGAACCGCACATGGATCCAACAGTGTCATTGCATGTGTGTTCTTTTCATGAACCATAGCTAGAATCATTGCATGTTTGTTCTTCTAAAAAAACCACACATGGATCCACCTAGTGTGATTGCATGTCTGTTATTTTCACAAACCACACATGGATACACAAGTGTCATTGCATGTGTGTTCTTCTCATGAACAACAGCTATAGTCATTGCATGTGTGTTTTCTAAACAAACACATAAGGATCCACCAGTGTCATTGCATGTGTGTTCTTCTAAACAAACCACATAAGGATCCACCAGTGTCATTGCATGTTTGTTCTTCTCATGAACCACATAAGGATCCACCTGTGTCATTGCATGTCTGTTCTTTTCACAAACCACATAAGGATCGACCAGTGTCATTGCATGTCTATTATTTTCATGAACCACATAAGGATCCACCAGTGTCATTGCACGTGAGTTATTTTCATGAACCACACATGGATCCACCAGTGTCATTGCATGTCTGTTCTTTTCATGAACCACATAAGAATCCACCAGTGTCATTGGATGTGTGTTCTTCTCATGAACCACACATGGATCCACCAGTGTCATTGCATGTCTGTTCTTTTCATGAACCACACATGGATCCACCAGTGTCATTGCATGTCTGTTCTTTTCATCAACCACGCCCAGTGTCATTACATGTCTGTTCCTCTAAACAAACCACATAAGGATCCACCAGTGTCATTGCATGTCTTTTCTTTTCATGAACCGCACATGGATCCACTAGTGTCATTGCATGTCTGTTCTTCTCATGAACCACACGTGGATCTGATACGTCCATTTTGCATCACTATTCTATATCATAATTTATTGTTATTCATTGATATATTTCATATTAAGAGATGATACTTATGTTATTTCATCTGTTTTTGCATGGTTGATGACTTTTGGAGCATGGACCGCTGCAGTCAGGATTCTGATGGAAAAGGTGTTGTTTGGAGGCAAAATTCGCGAAGATCAGAAAATCCGGGAAAATATACGGAAAATCCTATTTTTCCACAAGACGAAGGAAGCCAGAAGAGGGAGTGGAGATGGGCCACAGGGGGCCCACACCACCCCCTGGCGCGGGCTACCCTAGGTCGCGCCACCTGGTGGTGTGTCCGCCCTGGACCACCTCTGGCTCTCCCCTTTGGCGTATATATTCCTCCCGAAACCCTAAGACTGGGGGAGCGACCATAGAAATATTCCGCCGCCTCTACGGGGCGGAAAACACCGAGAGAGAAAGATCTCTCCGACAGACAGATTTCTGCTAGGGAATTCCTTCCTGAAGAGAGGAGATCGTCGCCATCAACACCACCATCAAGCTGGACTTCATTGGGATCATCATCATCATCACCACCATCATCACCATCAGCACCCTCATCACCATCTCCATATTGTTGTAATAATTGGGTTGAATCTTGCATAGTTCTTAGGGGAAACTTTCCCGGTGTTGATTACACTTTGTAGTTGATGCTATTGAGTGAACCTTTGAATTATCGTTTATGTTAAGATTGTTATACATCATTATTCCATCTCTTATCATGATCCATATGATGTCTTGTGAGTAGTTCATTTTGTTCTTGGGGACATGGGAGAAGTCATTTTGTTAGTAGTGGAGTTGTGTTGAGAAAGATTCAATAGTTTGATATTTAAGTTGTGGTGTACTTCTTCTAGTGGTGTCATGTGAACGTCGACTACATGACACTTCACCTATATGGGCCTAGGGGAATGCATTGTGTATTTGGCTACTAATCGTAGGGGTTGCCAGAGTGACAAAACCTGAACCACCATTAGGAAACCATTGCACAAGGGACGTAAGGGTCTTAGAGTTTAAAGTTGTCGTTAGGTTTCTACCTTAATTACTTTCTTGTACTTACGGATGTTTGCAAGGGGTATAATCACAAGTATGTATTAGTCCTAGGAAGGTTGGTACATTAGCACAGGTTCACCCACACAACACTTAGCAAGCTAAAGAAGATTAATCAACTATATGAAGCGAAAGCACTTGACAGTATTCCCATGTGTCCTCGAGAACGTTTGGTCATCTTAAGTAATACAACCGGCTTGTCCTTTGCTGCATAAAGGATTGGGCCACTTGCTGCATTTATTCCTACTGTCTTTTATTTACTCGTACTTTATTTACTTGCTTTATCAAAAACCCCTAAAAATCCGTTTGCTAAGTATTTGCAGAGAATTCCTGATCCATACCACTAGCTAGCACCTTCTGCTCCTTGTTGGGTTCGACACTCTTACTTATTGAAAATACTGCGATACACCCCCTATACTTGTGGGTCATCAAGACTATTTTCTGGCTCCGTTGTCGGGGAGTGAAGCGCTATTGGAGAGTGGAACTGGTAAAGGAACTTCTACTGTGAGTGTTGTTTACTTTTGCTAGTTGCTTTATTTTCGTTATGGATAATTCGCTGAGTTTATTATTTGGTAATGCTACTACCACTGCTAAGGTAGTAGATGAACCACCACCTGCTGAGAATGATGCTTTTAAAATACCTACAAGAATTATTGACCGTGTTATGGATAACTACTATGTTGGGGATGGAACTGTCCATCCTGGTGATCATTTACTCTTTATACACGAATTATGTGGGTTGTTCAAGTGTGCAGGTACCACTACAGATGAAGTTAACAAGAAGTTATTCTCATTGTCACTGAAAGGAAGGGTTGAGGAATGGTATAAGATATTGAAGAATGGTCAAGCTCTTGAATGGGAGGAAATAGTACCTCTCTTTTATTCAAAGTTTTATTCTCCTAGTGAGATTCATAAAGATTGAAATCAAATATACAACTTTTGGCCTCTTGATTGAGAGAGTACAACCCAAGCTTGGGGGAGATTGAAGTTACTAATGCTCAAATGTCCCATTCATGAGCTCCCCAACATTATTATTATCAATAACTTTTATGCAAGGCTTTCTTTTCATGATAAGGATTTATTGGATGCTTCTTGTGCTGGATCATTCACTCGCATGGAAGAAGAAGCTAAATGGGATCTTCTGGACCGTATTCAAGACAATGCTGAAGCATGGGAGAATGACAAAGGTAGAAAGTCAGGTATAAATTATGATTATGAATGCATTGAATCTTTTATGGGAACTGATGACTTTCAAAATATTAGTAATGCTTATGGTCTTGATTTACAAGTTATTACAAATTGCTTTAAGGCTTTTGCTTCTTATATTGAAATTCCAAAAAAGGTATGGAACAAGTACCATGCACCTTATAAAGATATTGTTGACTGTGTTCCTATTGGGAGTGCTGAGTATTGCACTATTGATCACATCTTACCTGAACCTTATATCGAGAAGATTCCCTTCCCATATAAGGTAAAGGATCATCCTATGATAACTAGTGTAATCACTAAAAGTGAAAAGATAACTGTAAAACCTGATGAACAAATAAATGTTGAACCTATGGTAGCAATTGTGAAAGACCTTGTCACTAAAAGCATAGAAGATGGACACATAGTCTTTTGTGAGGATGCTTCTAATATTGTTTCACATCCTAATAGAACTAAAAAGGCTAGTGTCCCTGTGCTTTCTGTTAGAATTGGTGATCATTGCTATTATGGTTTATGTGATATTGGTGCAAGTTCTAGTGCTATTCCTTATGAGCTTTACAGAGAAATTATGCATGAAATCAGTCCATGTGAATTGGAATAGATTGATGTGGTTATTCACCTTGCTAATAGAGAGACCATCTCTCCAATTGGTATTGTACGATATGTGGAAGTTCTTTGTGGTAAGATTAAGTATCCTGCTAATTTTCTAGTACTTGGTTCAGCTGCTAGTAAAACTTATCCTATCATTTTCGGTAGACCTTTCTTGAGTACTTGTGGAGCTATTATAGATTGCAAGAGGGAGAAAATCTTGACTAAGTTTGATGGGGAATC
Source organism: Avena sativa (assembly GCA_916181665.1). Lineage (NCBI taxonomy): Eukaryota > Viridiplantae > Streptophyta > Magnoliopsida > Poales > Poaceae > Avena > Avena sativa. The sequence continues at coordinate 193,538,026 of OV702287.1, forward strand.
TTATGAGTTTAATTTTTCGAAATTTACTAAAGAACCTTGTGAAGAGGAAACCCATAATGAGGATTTTAGAGTTGAACAACTTGCTTCTATTTCTCTTGCTCCTAACAATGCTTTGCAGCAATTTATGGAAGATCATGAAAGTGAGATCTTCATGGAAGAAAGGAATGAGATTGATGAGATTCTCCGTCATCAACCCAAGATGCTTAAGCATAACTTGCCTGTAGAAGACTTGGGTACCACGTTTCCACCTAAAAAGGATCTGGTCTTCGATCTAAAACCTCTCCCTGATGATCTTAAATATGCTTATATTGATGATAAAAAGATATACCCTGTTATTATTAGCTTTAAACTTTTAGGGAAAGAAGAATAAAGGTTATTGGAGGTTTTGAAGAAACACCGAGGAGCTATGGGCTATACTTTGGATGATTTAAAAGGGATTTCACCTACTATATGTCAGCATTCTATCAATATAGAACTAGATGCAAAGCCAGTAGTAGAGCACCAACGACGTTTAAATCCTAAGATGAAGGAAGTGGTAATAAATGAGGTATTGAAACTCCTTGATGCTGGTATTATTTACCCTATTGCTGATACACAATGGGTTAGTCCTGTTCATTGTGTTCCTAAAAAAGGAGGAATTACCGTTGTTCCTAATGATAATGATGAGCTTATTCCCCAAAGAATAGTGGTAGGCTATAGGATGTGCATTGATTTTAGGAAAGTCAATAAAGTTACTAAGAAAGATCACTACCCGCTTCCTTTTATTGATCAAATGTTGGAAAGGTTTTCTAAAAAGACCCATTTTTGTTTTCTTGATGGTTATTCTGGTTTCTCTCAAATTGCTGTTAAACAACAAGATCAAGAAAAAACTACTTTTACTTGCCCTTACGGAACTTATGCTTATAGACGTATGCCTTTTGGTTTATGTAATGCTCCTGCTACCTTTCAAAGATGCATGTCTGCTATCTTTCATGGTTTTTGTGAGGAAATTGTGGAAGTGTTCATGGATGACTTTTCTGTCTATGGAACTTCTTTTGATAATTGTCTACATAACCTTGATAAAGTTTTGCAGAGGTGTGAAGAAACTAATATTGTTCTTAATTGGGAGAAATGCCACTTCATGGTTAATGAAGGGATTGTCCTTGGGCATAAGGTTTCTGAAAGAGGCATATAAGTTGATAGAGCTAAGGTTGACGCAATTGAGAAAATGCCATGTCCAAGAGACATCAAAGGTATTTGTAGTATCCTTGGTCATGCTGGTTTCTATAGAAGGTTTATTAAAGATTTTTCTAGGATATCAAAACCCCTCACTAATCTTCTTCAAAAAGATGTACCCTTTGTTTTTTATGATGATTGTAAGGAAGCTTTTGAAACTCTTAAGAAGGCTTTAACTACAGCTTCTATTGTTCAACCACCTGATTGAAGTTTACCCTTTGAAATAATGTGTGATGCTAGTGATTTTGCTGTAGGAGCTGTCCTTGGGCAACAAATTGATAAAAAGCTAAACGTTATTCATTATGCTAGTAAGACTCTAGACGCTACTCAAAGGAATTATGCTACCACTAAAAAAGAATTTCTAGCTGTCGTCTTCGCTTGTGATACGTTTAGACCCTATATTGTAGACTCAAAAGTCACCATTCATACTAATCATGCTGCTATTAAATACCTTATGACGAAGAAGGACGCTAAGCCTAGGCTTATTAGATGGGTGCTGCTTTTACAGGAGTTTGATCTACATGTAGTAGATAGGAAAGGTGTTGAAAACCCTGTAGCTGATAATTTATCCCGACTGGAAAACATCTCTTTTGACCCTATGCCTGTTAATGATAGTTTCCCAAATGAACAATTGGTTGTGGTAGGGGTAAGCTCGCGAAGGAGCCCTTGGTACACTGATTATGCTAACTTTATTGTCTCCAAGTATTTGCCTCCAAGTTTTACAGCTCAGCAAAGAAGGAAGTTCTTCTATGATTTGAGGCATTATTTTTGGGATGACCCACACTTATATAAAGAAGGAGTGGATGGTATTATGCGAATATGTGTTCTAGAATATGAACAAAAGGAGATATTGCATAAATGTCATGGAAGTGCTTATGGAGGACATCATGAAGGAGATAGAACTGAAGGAAATATGCCCTGAGAGGCAATAATAAAGTTGTTATTATGTATTCCTTGTATATGATAGATGTTTATTTTGCATGCTATAATTGTATTGATAGGAAACATCAATACATGTGTGTTTAATAAACAAAAGGGTTCCTAGTTATGCCTCTCTTATAGACTAGCTTGTTGATTAACAAGATGATCAAGGTTTCCTGATCATGGACATTAGATGTTGTTAATAACAAGGTCACAACATTTGTGAAATGATGTGATGAACATTCATCCGAAGTATAGCATTACGATCAAGTCATTATGTTTATATTGCTATAACATCATACAAAGTAGTCTTAGTCCTTAGACCATGAGACCATGTTAATTGCTAACACCGGAAGAGTATCTTGATAACATCAAACATCACACCGTAACAGGGTGACCATAAAGGTGGGTTCAGTGCTATGAAGGTGTTATGTTGAGGCTCATGGATCAAGAGTGGAGTTTGTCAATCCCGATGACGGATAGATATACTCTGGGCCCTCTCGGTGATATCACATTAAGATAGCATGCAAGCAAGTGATTTGATCACTAGAATGTTATATCACGGGAACAAGAAAAGAGTGCATGTCGGTAACGAGATCAAACTAGGTATTTGGATACCGATGATCGAATCTCGGACATGTATTATATCATGAGACAAAGGGATTAAATTGCTCACGTTAAAGGTTCTCACGATCACTAGAATATTATAGCAGGAGTCAGTATGGATCTCCAGGTCCCGCTTCTGATTATTGATCTAAGAGGAGTCTCAATCATGTCTGCATTATTCGCGAACCGTAGGGTGACACACTTAAGTGTTGCCGGACACCATTTAGGAGCACATATGTTCCAGACAAAAGGTTTGCAAAGCGCAGGAAATGTTTCGATAGAAACAGGAATTGTTTCGATAGAAACCGGAATTGTTTCGGGTGAAATTGCAGAAAGTGGTTCTGCATGTGATATTGAAATGTTGCAAGGGGTTTTATGTGAATGTTTGTTAATTAAAGTAATTAACAAAATTCTGAATAAAATAAATAAAAGAGTTTTATTAATTGAGAGTTGCATTTAATTTGGTGGAAATTAAATACATGTGAGTGGGATTTTGGGTGGAGGCCATGTTTATGTGAGTGGAGGTTCACCTCATGAATGAAGGAGGGGAGGAGTCCCCCCCCTCATGCACCGGCTATGGGAGGGGAGGGGTCTCCCTCCCTCCTATATAAAGCCCCCCTCTCCCCTCTCACAAACCACACCTCCTCGTAAAGGATCTCTCTCCCCCTCTAGATATTCCCCTATGGTCTCGGATTAGCGAGATACATGTTCCCGGTGGCCTTGCGTCTGGAAGGAGTTGCTGCTTCCACTGATTCGCTGGAGCGAGGAGGTGGAGGTTGTCCGGTGGCTTGAACATGTGTGCGAGGACGGATGCGCTGCTGATTTGCGGCGCTCGGACTTCCACATGATCTTGAGATCGGCAAGCATACGACTACATCAACCACGAGTTCCTACTCGTTAACAAAACTCGTTGTCTTCGAGGGTAAGTTCTCCATGGATGTATGTCCACCCGTTGCTCTGTATCTAGTAGATAGATCTTGGCGTATAGTTCTCATCGTAGGAAATTTTTTGTTTTCTATGCTGCGGACCCAACAAGAACTGTGCAAAAGGTGCTACAATCAGGTTTCTACTGGCCTACCCTTTTTAAAGATGCAAGAAAATTTGTTTTATCTTGTGATGAATGTCAGCGTGTTGGTAATATTTCTAGATGCAATGAAATGTCTATGAACTACTCTCTAGTTATTGAACCCTTTGATTGCTGGGGATTTGACTTTATGGGTCCTTTTCCTCCCTCGAAAGGTTATACTCATATTCATGTTGCCGTTGATTATGTTACTATGTGGGTAGAAGCCATTCCTACGAAGAGTGCTAACAGGGAGACTTCTCTAAAAATGCTTAAGGATGTTATCTTTCCTAGGTTTGGAGTGCCTAGGTATCTCATGACTGATGGAGGTTCTCATTTCATTCATGGTGGTTTTAGAAATACCCTTGCTAAATATGATGTTAATCATAGAATTGCTTCAGCTTATCACCCCCAAACTAGTGGGCAAGTAGAGTTATCAAATAGAGAAATTAAATCCATCTTGCAAAAGACTGTTAATAGATCTAGAAAAAACTGGGCTAAAAAGTTGAATGATGCTTTGTGGGCTTATATGACCGCCTAAAAAAACCCTATGGGAATGTCTCCTTATAAAATGGTTTATCAGAAAGCTTGTCACCTACCTTTAGAATTAGAACACAAAGCTTACTGGGCAGTTAAAGAACTAAATAGAGATTGTAAGCTCACTGGTGAGAAAAGATTATTTGACTTAAGTTCTTTAGATGAATGGAGGAGTGAAGCCTATGAAAATGCTAGGCTCTTTAAGGAAAAAGTTAAAAGATGGCATGACAAGCGAATACTTAAGAGAGAATTTCATGTTGCTGAGAATGTTCTATTGTATAGGTCTCGTCTCAGGTTTTTTTCAGGAAAACTACTGTCAAAATGGGAAGGACCTTTCATTATTGAAGAAGTGTACCGTTCGGGAGCAATAAAAAATTCTTCTTTAAAAGATAACACTACACAAGTAGTGAATGGGCAGCGACTCAAGCACTATATTGCTGGAGATTCTTACAATGAAGATGTTGATGCCTTTCAAGTTATAACTCCGGAAAAATTTATCAAGGACCAAATTCAGAGACCTGCAGAGTCCGTTTTCAAATAGGTAATAGTTCTGGTAAGAAAAGTTCCACGAAAATACTATCCAACTATATTTTTGCAGTTTTTAGACAATATGGAAAGCTACGAAGCGAAAGAGGTAAGGAAATGGAGCCAGGGTGGCTCAAACCACCCTGTGGCGCGGGCCCACCCCTCGCCGCGCCACCAGGTGGTGTGGCCACTCCGAACTCCGCCTCCGACTCGTTTTCTCCCAGTACCTTCCTTTTGTTGTGAAACTTCGTAATATAGAACCCCCGGATCTCCCGAGGTTCGTATATCATGTTTTCGTCGTGTTTTCGTTTCGATCTGTTTTTGACAGGTAGAGTCCCAGATTTGGAGGCACAATGACTTCCTCTGGATCAGTCAAGGAAGATTCTTTAGAGGATATCATCAACCCATACATCAGAGAGTTGAATATTCATCCCAAGAAGTTGTTGCTTGAAGATGGGGAGCTCCGGATAAAAGAGGTTCAAGGCCCTAAAGGTGAAGGAACTCTGGAGGACAGGATAGAAGCACTGGAGCAAGAAGTCTTTAGGTACAATAAGATGGCGGAACACGAAGTGGATATCATCCATAAGATTTGTTCCGAACTCATCACCGAGCACCAAAAGGAGACTGTGGAACTCAAGGATGAAGTCCTCTCACTCCGCCAAACAACCAACAAACTGCAAGCACAGCTCTACGACATTCAAAATCAAAACTGTGAGTATGAGGTTAGGTTTAAACGCATAAGTGCTGCTACAAGTTTTAGGATGCTGGAAACCACGATGCCCTTTGTTGATGGGAAGCCCTTACCCTGGAACCCGGATGATGATGAGAGAATACCACCACCACCGAAGGAGTAATTTGTCATCAGGTTTGGCATCCCCTTGGTTTGTTCCAAGCTTGGGGGAGTGCCGCGGTATCACATCACTATCTTCTATCTTTTCACCTTTTTAGTAGAGTCATATCATGAATAGATAAGTTATCATGTAGGATGGTTTGCATTATGGAAGTGTCCCCTCTCTCGTTAGATATGTATCCCTTGGTGTGAGTTGCCGTTATGGAATATTAATGAGAAGTTCTATCATTTACTCTTTTGCATAGCTTATATTAGTTTTCAATTCATGGTTATATGATTGATCTTGTTGTTAGTATTGGTATCACTTTGGGATCATTGAGTTAATTTAGTTGGTTTTGGCAAACCTGGCTCGGTCAGTAGCAACACTATTTTTCAGAGTTGAATGAAAAGATAAAAGTACTCTAAAGAAATATAATTTCATCATCTTTCTTTCTTGAGTTTCTCATAAGTTTAGTATTCTCTAGTTAAGATCTTTTGTGCTTCCAAGGAAGATTGCATGTTTGTTTTTATCACTTGTATGTTTGTTTGTTTCCTTCAACTCTTATACTTGCTACCCAGCCTTGCTAGCCAAAAACCTGTACTGAGAGGGAATTCTTCTCGTGCATCCAATCCTTTAAACCAAACCCATGCCATTTGTGTCCACCATACCTACCTATTAGCGTTATTGCTATTCCAAGTAAATTCATGTTTTTATCTACCTTCCAAATTAAACTTGATGGCACACTTTACTTTCTTACATATTAATAAACTTGAACCATTTTTCCCATCTATGTTGCGTATATGCTTGCGGTTTGTAAGTTGTGAATTAGCAGAACCATGCTGTCATGGGGAACGCTTTCAACATTGCACTGGTACTTTGTACCTAGTTGATATCATGTTATTTTGTCTATGGATGTCGTCGGTGTGAAATGAAAGGGGATCTTGTAAGTCCATGGAGTTATGCATGTGTGTTAGAGAAACGCCTGGGCCGCTGGTCTAATCCATGTTGACATGGTGGAAACCTGCAGCGTAACCATAACAAGTATATATGAAGCATTCTTCTTATAAAAAAAGAGATAGAGATTGAAAAAAGAGAAAAAGAAAAAAAGGAAGATGAGAAAAGAGGAAAGAGAGAAAAAAGCACCATATTCCCATGGTAAATAAGAAGATTGTCAGCTTGCCTTGTCATTTTGATATGGGGATTCTTCCATATAATAGGGCAAGGGGTACCCCGTTGACAGTTATCTATGATACACATGTGCTTACGATGACAAGAACTTACAATTTACTAAACTTGAGTAGCATGAGGAGCGACCCTCGTATTCAAGGGACATGAGATTCTCAATTTACAACTTGTCAAGCATATCCTCATATTTGATCACTTTAACCATAATCACCTAAAGATGCCTATGATAGGGGCAATGAGAGCTGAAAGCTAATAAGTATCATAATTTTTGGGAGCTCTTTATGAAACTTGCAATCCCTGCTTCCCTCTGTGAAGGGCCTTTCTTTTACTTTTTAGTTGAGTCAGTAAACCTATTCCTTTCTATCTCAGCAAGTATTTTGAGTTGTTGTGTTTCATTCATTCATATGATGATTTATTCAATCATGTTTCTATTGTTCCTTGTTTTTCACATTGCTCTTATCTTGGTGATTACTACTTTGAAAGCTATCATTGAAAAAACCAGTTATTTGTGAACTCCAGCAAATTATCAACTATTCTTTGACCAAAAGCTAAGTTTGCCATTACCAATTATGATTCACTTTATGTATCTTTATTGTGTTTCCTTTACTTATTACAAGTTAAGTTATATAATAGTGAGTTGTCTTGTATTATGATCTATGTATTGATGAATGTGATGCTTCTTGTCCATATTCTTTTATCGACTCTTCACTCCATAAACCTGAGGTCATGTTTATTGAGCTCAGTTTTGCTTGGGGACAAACGAAGTCAAAGCTTGGGGGAGTTGATACATCCATTTTGCATCACTATTCTATATCATAATTTACTGTTATTCATTGATATATTTCATATTAAGAGATGATACTTATGTTATTTCATCTGTTTTTTGCATGGTTGATGACTTTTGGAGCATGGACCGCTGCAGTCAGGATTCTGATGGAAAATGTGCTGTTTGGAGGCAAAATTCATGAACATCAGAAAATCAGGGAAAATATACGGAAAATCCTATTTTTCCAGAAGACGAAGGAAGCTAGAAGAGGGAGTGGAGATGGGTCACAGGGGCCCCACACCACCCCCTAGCGCAGGCTACCCTAGGCCGCGCCACCAGGTGGTGTGGCTTCCCTTGCCCACCTCTTGCTCTCCCCTCTGGCGTATATATTCCTCCTGAAACTCTAGACTGGGGGAGCCACCACAGAAAGATTCCGCCGCCTCTACGGTGCGGAAAACACCGAGAGAGAAAGATCTCTCCGGCAGACAGATTTCTGCCAGGGGAATTCCTTCCCGGAGAGGGGTGATCGTCGCCATCAACACCACCATCAAGCTGTACTTCATTGGGATCATCATCATTATCATCACCACCAGCATCACCATCAACACCCTCATCACCATCTTCATATTGCTGTAACAATTGGGTTGAATCTTGCATAGTTCTTAGGGGAAACTTTCCAGGTGTTGATTACTCTTTGTAGTTGATGCTATTGAGTGAACCTTTGAATTATCGTTTATGTTAAGATTGTCATACATCATTATTCCATCTCTGATCATGATCCATATGATGTCTTGCGAGTAGTTTGTTTTGTTCTTAAGGACATGGGAGAAGTCATGTTGTTAGTACTGGAGTTGTGTTCAGAAAGATTCAATAGTTTGATATTTAAGTTGTGGTGTACTTCTTCTAGTGGTGTCATGTGAACGTCGACTACATGACACTTCACCTATATGGGCCTAGGGGAATGCATTGTGTATTTGGCTACTAATCGTAGGGGTTGCCGGAGTGACAGAAACCTTAACCCCCGTTAGGAAACCATTACACAAGGGACGTAAGGGTCTTAGAGTTTAAAGCTGTGGTTAGGTTTCTACCTTAATTACTTTCTTGTACTTACGGATGTTTGCAAGGGGTATAATCACAAGTATGTATTAGTCCTAGGAAGGTCGGTACATTAGCACAGGTTCACCCACACAACACTTACCAAGATAAAGAAGATTAATCAACTATATGAAGATAAAACACTTGATACTCTTCCCATGTGTCCTCGAGAACGTTTGGTCATCTTAAGTAATACAACCGGCTTGTCCTTTGCTGCATAAAGGATTGGGCCACTTACTGCATTTATTCATACTGTCTTTTATTTACTCGTACTTTATTTACTTGCTTTATCAAAAACCCCTAAAAATCTGTTTGCTAAGTATTTGCAGAGAATTCCTGATCCATACCACTAGCCAGCACCTTATGCTCCTCGTTGGGTTCGACACTCTTACTTATCGAAAATACTGCGATACACGCCCTATTTTTATGGGTCATTAGGATCCGCCAGTGTCATTGCATGTCTGTTCTTTTCATGAACTACACCCAATATCATTGCATGTGTGTTCCTCTAAGGATCCACCGGTGTAATTGCATGTGAGTTCTTTTCATGAACCACACATGGATCCACCAGTGTCATTACATGTATGTTCTTTTCATGAACCACATAAGGATCCACCAGTGTCATTGGATGTGTGTTCTTCTCATGAACCACACATGGATCCACTAGTGTCATTACATGTCTGTTCTTTTCATGAACCACACCTAGTGTCATTGCATGTATGTTCCTCTAAACAAACCACATAAGGATCCACCAGTGTCATTGCATGTCTGTTCTTTTCATGAACCACACATGGATCCACCAGTGTCATTGCATGTTTGTTCTTCGCATGAACCACACATGGATCCACCAGTGTCATTTCATGTCTGTTCTTTTCATGAACCACACATAGTGTCATTGCATGTGTGTTCCTCTAAACAAACCACATAAGGATCCACCGGTGTCATTTCATGTCTGTTCTTTTTCAGGAACCACACATGGATCCACCAGTGTCATTGCATGGCTGTTCTTTTCACAAACCACATAAGGATCCACCAGTGTCATTGCATGTCTATTCTTTTCATGAACCACATAAGGATCCACCAGTGTCATTGGATGTGTGTTCTTCTCCTGAACCACACATGGATCCACCAGTGTCATTGCATGCCTGTTCTTTTCATGAACCAGACCTAGTGTCATTGCATGCTTGTTCCTCTAAACAAACCACATAAGGATCCACCAGTGTCATTGCATGTCTGTTCTTTTCATGAACCGCACATGGATCCAACAGTGTCATTGCATGTGTGTTCTTTTCATGAACCATAGCTAGAGTCATTGCATGTGTGTTCTTATAAACAAACCACACATGGATCCACCTAGTGTGATTGCATGTCTGTTCTTTTCACAAACCACACATGGATACACCAGTGCCATTGCATGGCTGGCCGTTAGACTGAGTCTTCTAGAAGGCACGCCCTAACATAGTTGTTCTGCTTGACGATTGTAATATACCGTTCGATCGGGGCGCTTGGACGATTGGGATGGTCTTCGTGAGAGCGATCCGTGAGTAGGCTGTTCTGTGGCATGATTGGCCACGCTTGCTCTGGACAAACTGGCAACACCGGGCGCTCCCCTGTTGCGAGTGTCACGACTCACAAGTTCAGTGGGCCATATCCTAGTGTCACGTCCCCATTACTTCTCTTCCTCCTTGCACTTCTCTTCCTTCCCCTCGAAGCCACTTTCCCCACTTCACTCCCATCCTGTCGTAGTCGCATGCCGACGGCGCTTCCATCCCAATCCCCTCTTGCCATTGGTTCGAGGGGAGAAGGTGAGGAAACGGGTCGTGACGACAGGGACGTTGATTTCGATGTGAGTCGTCTCATCTCTATCATCTATGGCCATTTATCTATTTTTTGAGCTAGATCTAATCTGTTTACTCATGCGCGTATGATGCGTTAGGCCAACCAGACAATGTATGACTCCGACTGACGAGGGTTTAACTCGTCAATGCCCATTGTTATGGACTTGGGTTCTGGAGAAGAAGGGAGCTGTGGAGACATCTATCGGCTAGCAAACAAGCACACAGGGGACAAAGGATTTACCCAGGTTCAGGCCTCGTAGAGGTCCCTACTCCTACTTGTCTGCTCGTGGAATTATCGAGGGAGTCAAAAGTTACAATGGTGCGTAGATGTAATCTGGCGAGGGTTGTGGAAACTGGGGTTGCGTGTGTCCTCCTCGCCGCCCCCTCCTATCCTTTATATAGATAGGCTAGGTCTCGGGTAGCAGGTCGAGTCGGTTACAAGTTAGGGTTTTCCCCTTCAAACTTTCTATCTTTAGCTTCTTCTTGTTCTTCAAACAATCAAGAGTCTGCAGGTTACTCGAGTCCTTTCATCCGGCCTTGGCGACACCGTGGGCCTGTGCATATTTGGACTGTATATACCAAGATCGAGTACCTGTAGGGTATACCCATGTCACCGACTATCACGGTTTAGCGGGTAAAGACAGTCCTCTGCTATGTAAACATGGATATGTGCCCACTAAATTTGTAGCGTTCGAAGGACGAAACATAGGCAGGAGGTTTCTATGGTGTCAAGGACATCATGCAATGATGGAAGGCGGAAGTTGTGTTGTCAAATAGGTAGATCCAGAGTGGCCCAAATCGATGCAGAAAATGCTGGACAAACTATGGGAAATGACTGTTGAGTTGAAAGAATCCTTATTCAGGTCACTTCTTGACAGTGTTGAGATGAAGCTATGAGAACCAGTTGACACGACCAAGCATAAGCGAGATCTCAGGTGGGTGCAAGACAAGGTTAGCAAAGTCGAGAAGGAGATGGACACGACGTTGGACCTGAAGGCTAAAGCAGAGGAAGACCGGACTCAAGCAAGGAATGATCTTCACTAGGCCAAAGTCCTGCAGTTCACAACTACGAGTATTGACAAGTGCATGAGGAAAAATGCAGAGAAACAATTGAAGCAGTGCAAGGAAGATGCTAGAAGGAAGGAGTAGACGATTCGATCCTTGCTCTCACAGGAAGATGCGCATCGGGCTAAGATTAGGAAGATCAAGGAGATGTGTGATAACTAGTTCTATTTAGCTTAAGCTCCATGCCTTTTTAAGTTGTAATAGTTGTACTTGTTGACCTAGCGGTCTGAACTATTGGCCCCGGAGTCCTGGGAGGAAAAACATTGGTCGCCCATTAATTTGTGTTAACCTCGCATTACTTCTTTTATTTGACCAATGCCCCTTGGATATTCTGCCCGTCGCTTCGTCGTCCTTGTGTACAAATAGGAGGCGCCACAGTGCGTCGCTTCATCGTCCATCCCCTCGTCCTCTCCAATCTCCACGGTGACGTTGCTTCATCGTCCATCCCCTCGCTCCCTCTCCAATCTCCACCGCGCCGTCATGGAGATGCCATCGTTGAACTTCTACGAGGCGGTGATGTTCGCTCACTTCGACATCCTCGCACCGCCGGCCGCGACGGTGCCCCACGGATGGCGCATCAGCTATGCGGGGGTGCCGGTGGCTCCGCTTCTTGGCCGAACCGAGATGGAGAGCGAAATCGCGGCGTGCTGCTGCTAGATGCCCGCGTGGAAGAGGGCGCTGCCCCGGTACGCGGCGGCCAGCCCGTACTGGCCGGAGCTGTTCAAGAAGGAGCGGAAGGCCAAGATTGGCAACCGCATCGTTAACGGGCGCGTGGTGCACCGGGATCTCCGCAACCGAGAAGGGCAGGAGAGGTTCTGGTCCGTCCCTGGCGGACCAAGTACACCGTCATCGCCGCCACTCACCGCGAAGAGGTGCTCCGTCGCGCGAACAATGTGGAAATCCTGGAGGTTCTGTCCGACGACGACGAGGATGCCGGCGGCTCGGAGGACAGTGGCAGCAGAAGTAAAATTGTTGACTAGTGGTTGAATTAATGTAGGATGTGAAATCGCACCTTTGTTTAGAAGAATGTGTGGTTGAATTAATGAAATGCCTCGATTTAGATCTCTGTCTCGATTAATTTGTGGAAGAATTTGTGATATAGATAAATTTCTGCCTCGATTTAGATCTCTGTCCCGGATTGGGAACGTGACCATGGACCAAAGACTCCTTTTCTACTAGTGTATTCTGATATTGGTGGTTTGTTTAAACGTAATCTACGTGGATTGTGCTGCATGCAAATGGCACAACCACAATTTATAAAGTGGAAGCGCATACACCCAGTTACAGGAGATCCGGGAGCTTCGCCAGATGCAGGGGATGCAGGAGCAGAGAGGCGGTGAGATAGACGGGCTCAAGATTAGGCCAGAAAGTGGTACCGATTTCCTCCTCATCTAGGCATTATTGGTTGCCATTGTTGTTTATGTTGCCACGTTGTTGTGTAGCATCTGAAATAAGTTGTTGCTTTGTGGAGTGTGGCAGCTTAAATAATTTATTTCTGTACCACTTACATTCCATCATATTTGGAGACCTCCTGCCCCTCAGCAATCGTGGAACCGGTGCTGCGTGTTTTCAGATAGCAGTGGCACAATCACAGTTTCAGATTCAACTACTGACTCAAGCGTTTCCAAACCCTAAGTCGTGGTACATTTTGCTCAGAGAACATGGGTAGATTGTTTCGCCCAGCAACGTGCCACACACAGAGCTCCAGAATTTAACAGAATTACATACGTATATAGGTTCAAGTTCAACACATTACTATGCATATTCATTTCCAGCAGCCTTCTTCCGCAGCCTGGGTGCCAAGCCTTCACGTCCACGACTTCTTCATTTCCTTCCTTCTTCCTCTTTCTCGGTGCCAATTTTCTTAGTTTCACGTATTGTACATCGCCGGGATAATGGGCACCAGAATCGTGTCCAGCATCATCTTTCAACTCGTTTTAAATTTCTTCAGGCAGCAAAATGACTGACCTGGCAGTCATGTTTCTAACCTTGCGGCGCTTCCTGTCAAAGAAACAAGACTGTTGTATAACTGCCCAATATCTACAAAGTAAATAAAACAAAAATTACAATTCAGCACAAACATGCGAACCCCAAGAGACCTTTCCTTACCAGGAACTAATTGGGTTTGAGCAACCACCCTGTCCAAGAATAGAAGGGCGACTCCCAGTTGTAGCAGCTTCCACATCCAGTACATCACATTTCAGCTCAAACATGGCAGCCGAAGCATACCTTTTCATCAACCCAATTAGCTGACTGTCACACGTTAGAGGAACCATGATGCCACGTTCATCCATGAAGCTGAACTTTGCAGTTTGCTTCAGCCATAATTCATCATGATTATGTAGAGCAACAACCATACCAGATATAGTGCAGATCTGCACAGGCGCTTCTTCCATCGTGAAACAATGGTGTCCATACCACTTGCCCTTAGAGTCGTACATGTAGAGGACTACCGTAACCAGGTAAGGGGGATCCGCGGAGATCCCACTTTGACAGAAAACTGTGGACAAAATATGTTTGTCAGCGTTGGGCTAACAAACAATTTGAGGTTTAGTAGCCAGCTAGCAGTTATAATTAGTGCGAATAGCAAAGAGAAGGGTAACTCACCCGCTTGTAGCCAGAACTTCTTCTTCCTTGATAGTAGGATCGGCCATCCTCCGAGCTGCTCGGCTCGTTGGCGGCGGAGGCGGGCTAGAGCCTCGCAACGGCGGCTACGGCATGCGCCATTGGAGCTCGGGATCAGCGACTAGGCGTAGCAACTTGGTGCCGGAAATCAAATATCCGAAGGGATCATCCTGCCTGGAGGGTGGATTCCGACACCGCCGTTGCTAGGGGAAAGGTGGGAATGGATTTGTGAAATTGGTCAACGCATCCAATCCACTTAGCTACTCGATTTTCCTAAGAGGTTGCCGCGTTGGCGCTCGCGTCACGGACGGATGACTGACATGAGGGTCCCGACCGTCTATTTCACGGGGCATTTTAACGGAATGTTTGAATTTGGCAGGGGTGAGATGAGTTTGCCTCGAAATGGCCCCTCTCAGTAGTTGGTGGCCCAACTTTTCGAAACGCGGCAATTTCAGGCAACTTAGGTACCGCCATGCGCTGGCCTGCGAACTTTGGTACCGCAGACGAATAGGCCCCTTGATTCCATGGCTAGATTAGGTAAACAACAATTCAACCATGGACGTACGTATGTGTCTTGGAAACTAGAGGGATCCAATCTGACCCAACCAGAAAAGCATAAGACAGTTATTTTTTTCCTCGGATTTATACATGACCATATATATAAGACAGATATGTCGGGAGGGCCTCTCATTTTCTTGGGCCCGGGGCAGCCGCTCCTCCAGACCCCCCTCAGGGCCGGGCCTGAGTAGAGGTACAACCTCAAGGAGTTGCAGAGATGGAACATAGGGGATTCAACGGCGACAAGTAGAGGGAGCGGAGCTAGGGTTTGATGGGCCTCTATGGGGATTTCAAAAGGAGAGGGAAGGGAAAGGAGGTGGAGAACGGTGTTGTGGTGGTGATCTCTCAGTGCTGACGCGACTGACAGCGAAGGGAACCTGCTCCGTTTGCTGATCGATAGAGAGAGGATGGCGACAGGGAGGAGAAGAACAGTAACGGGAGCTCTACCATTGACGTGAAGTGGTATGGTCCAGAGAAGAACATCTGGGCCGGACCATAGGGAGGGGAGGAACTGTGGATGCCGCGGTGGCTCCTGGGCTACTGCAGCGGGCTACGTGGTTGGGCTGCTAGTAGGTATGTTATCTCTCCTCTCTTTTATTTCTATTTTGTTTTATTCTTATTTGTTTTGTTTCTTTGTTTTAACAATTCCAGACAGCAAACTATTTCAAAACACTTCGAAACTTTGTAGGTTGTATTGAATAGATGATTTGTAGCAATAATAAGACAAGAGGGAAAATAACACAAGGGAGGAGATATGCCCACACATACATGTCCAATTTGGCATTTTACAAGATCTTGAGATTTACGGTTTTGTAAATATGACCAAATTTTTTTGGGAAAATAGTAGACCATAGTAAGTAGGTCCCAACTTGTTGAAACCGAAGTATAGGAAGATTAAAAGAGTGAGAGTTATTGGTGATATCATTAATTCAAGAAAGATAAACAAAATGCAAGATTTGATATGATGCTCAAATCCAATGTGCATGATGACATGAGCATGATATAATGATGATGCAATAAATTAAAGAACAACCAAATTCTAGTTGGGGAATTTCTTGGTGCTACAATTTGACACCACTAATAAGAGATCTCGTCCCGAGATCCGCTCAATGGTATGGGGAAGGGGGTGATGACTTGTCTCTTCTTTCTTCGTGTAGATTCTCGCGACGCCACTAACAGGGATTCTTTCTACATCTTCAAATCGTCAACACCACCAACAAGAGGTTGTTGCTCATGTTTATCGAGAGAACACCCTGGAGAAACAAAGACGAAGTTAACAGTCTCAATAGATAAGGCCACCTCTAACTTATGTTGAAAAAGAAAGGTTTACCTTAATCCAATTCAATATACAAGAGCGAATAGAAAGAGTAGTCGGTACGGGGCCAATCCATCACGCACCCATACTATTACTCCGTACATGAATAGTATGATTGTGCAACCCAACTCCCAGAATTCATAATGAAGATGTCGACAATCATGGTTTGGAAGGCTTCAAAATATAAAGGAGTGATGCAGGATCTCTATCGAATCTGACGTAGATGGTGTTGTCATGAAGGAAAACATCGAAAGATATAAAAAAAATTTAGTGAAAACCAGATGAAAGATTCCTCAGATAGCATGAAAACCAGATGTAGAAACACCGTTATAAGAGGAAGAAATCTAAATCCTAAAGATATGACGGAAACGCAACCACGAGAAATCCTGGACTTGAAGAAAGGTGAGAGAGCACATTCAAAACACACAAAGGTAAGAAGAGAATAGCATAGAGGTAAGGAGTAAAAGCAGAGCTACTCAGATCTATTTGGCGGATTTGCAAAATAATTTTGACACTTTATACTGTCCGTTAGCTAGGTTATCCTACAGGGTGGACAAGTGAGGTCTCGAAAACCTGGATCTGATACCACTTGTAACACCCTCGAATCGGCCCTTTGCAGAATTTAGCATTTCCCTCCAAATACGCATAGAACGATTCAAAGATCCCACTAGGCTCCGTGCGGCTGGAAAAGGAAGTAATACCATTACACAATAGTCCGTGATGGAACCCACAAGAACATATATATGCAACAATGACTCCTTGAGTCAAGAATACAAATATACATTACAAAGATCCAAATCATATTGAAACGATGCAACATCCAAGTATGGGTAAGATGCAAATTAGACTAAGAGTCCTGAATAATAACCAATGGCATCCATAACCCTGCCGAGGCCAAGCCGGAAGGGTAACCTTGCTAATGTCGTCGAACTCATACATGTCAAAGCAAAAGGGTTCTCGATAAATGGCAAAGGAAAAAGTGAGCTATCAGTACTAAGGCCAGTACTCGGTGAGTCTTAAAATTCGGTGGCTCTCACCTACATAGGTTTGGTGGACTGAAGCGGTAGCAAAGAATGCACTAAACATCCTATAGAGTCTCGACACAATTCTCGGCTATTAGAGAGAGGTAAGAGAGACCTATTTGGTTCCAATATGATACTAACACCAAACAAAACCCATCCTAGAATTTCCCCCTCGAAACCAAACGAGGTAGTCCTTTCCTAGGAAAATTCACGCAGTGTATAGTCTTATTTATCATTCCATGGTAGTTGCCATACTTACTAATCATGGCAGATCCAAGTCAAATCTATAGTACAGCTTTATTGCAAGTTGTCTATGATCGAGAAACTATGCTCCAAGTCATCCATAACCGCGTACACGGCTTTTTGAAAAGATTTACCCTGCAGGGGGTGGACAAATAGCAACACACACACGATCAACCTCAAAAGAAGAAAACGAATAAAAATAAACGAGGCATCATGACATGGGTATGATTACTCGCATTCTTATGTTTGGTTACCTTAGCTACATGAACGCTCATGACCCATGACGACCAAAGAAGAAGTCCCATGAGGCATCCGACGGATGTCATAGTTTTACAAGATAAGGAAATAGAAACCGGAATTGTACCGCTGTTGTAATTATAGTTTGTAACCTATCTGCATACGGCCTCGGGACCTAGCCTATTATATATAGGCTAGGAGCTAGTAGAGAGGTACCGAAAAAATCCTGAGCGATATGTAACCTAATTGTCCACCAATAATCAGATGACTTCGATTCCCTTGTTTGTCTGATCAGCCGACGAAATCCCCAGCGTTCTCTTTGTCATGAAACCCTAAGTCCATAAACCATGGGCATTGCCGAGGTTACCCTTCGTCAGTTGGCATCGTCTGCGGGAAATCTGAATGCAGGAGTCATGGATTTAGCAACCCCCTCTCATCAAAGTAGGGATCCAACAAAAGTGGTTCCACGCCCGCCACCCCTGTCTCGGTTCCCGTCGATTTAAACGGCATATCCGTTCTCATCATTGGAAGTTTCCACTTTCAGGTGGAGGAACCCGAAAACTGCACCTCTTGGCTCTGATTTTGTCAGGACAATTGGTCGAAAAACTTGCGCCTACAGCGATGCCCGCATCTTCTATCGGATCATTTGTGGAGGTTACACCCCAGCCAGAAAAAGATGAAGAAAACTCTATAAACGCAGTACATCTAGGGGATCTTCATGGTCTCGACGATGATCTCTGTAACATCCCAAAACATTAATCCAAGATTATTAAGATCCAAATCATCAAAATTAGGGTTAACAAAAACTTTTCCAAATAAAATTATCAAAGCATTCATGTGTGTGCATTTAAAATAGGAGTGGTTTGAATTGCCATGATTAAGTGATCCATTGCTTGTAAAATGATTATTAGGTGAAATAAACATCATCTAAATCATTCCCAAACAAATCCCAAAGAAAAACAAATCAAAATGAATAAAAGAAGCAAATGGTCAATTGTGCCATTTTAATCAACATGCCTACTTTGGCTATTCCTAGAACTCAAAACCTAACAGAAACAAATGTGGATCTTTGCACCCCTTGGTAGTACACATAATGTTGTACCAAGACCCACTTTGTGATTGAATCTATTTCATATGGGAAGATCCCACTATTTCAAAAACCACTCAAACAAGCTCAATTTTCAAAACCCAAGCACCCACAGAGTCTCAAGCTTATATCTAGCACACCCACCAAAAATCTTTTCAAAATTCAAAAAGAAAGTTCTTGCGGCCATTTCATCAAACACATGACAGGCAGAATCAAACACTAAAAGCTAGCTCACTGTTTACAACAGGGTTTTGCCCCCAAATGATCTCCATTTAATCCCTTTGTCTCCCCTTGATGCAACCAAGGCCTAACCAACCCATCCCCTACCCCTAGCAGCATGGCCATGCCAAGCCGAGCACCTGCTGGCCGGCCGATCATGCCATCACCACAGCAGACCATCCCCCTCCCTCTCGCCATGTCTACTAGCCAGCTCTCACCTCACCGCCACCCTCTGTCCCCTCCCCGAGCCGAGCCAGACCGTGGACCACCGCCAAAGCACCATGCACTTCCTGTTTGCGCCATGCCGAGCACGCGCCAGAGCGCCGCGCCCGACACACGTGTACATGCCGCCCCTCGACCCCAGCCCGCGCTCACCACTCCGCCATGACCCAGGGAGCACGCCAGACATGCCCATTCTCCGCCCAACACACCACAGCCACCGCTCGCCGTTGAGACCACCGCCTCTGCCGCTCAGATCGCCGCCCTACCAAATGCTATCGTCCCTATGCCCGCATTTAACTGCTAGAGCACCGCCAGGAGACTAGGGACCGTCCCCTACCTCGAGCCATGCCGCTAGCACCCTGTACAGCCCTCGCAGGAGCCGCTCGCCCATGCCTCTCGGTCGCGTCGTCATCCTATAAATAGAGGCCACCCCTAGCCCCATTCGGCACACCACTCACCTCCCCTCACTCCACTGAGCCTTCCCCACTTCTTCCCGAAGCAAGGCGAGCAGCCGTTCGCCAGAATTGCACCGGAGCAGGCCGCCTCTGGAGGAGATGGGCGCCGCTGATTGCGACCACCCCCGAAGCTGCCTTGACCATCCCTAAGCTTGCCGTCGACCACCAGTTCGTTTGCCCGCCTCGCCGTCGTTGTTGGAGCCCTGGTACGCCCCCTGAGCACCCCCACCGAGCCGCTAGGGTTAGAGTTCGCTGGTGACAGGTCCGTCATCGACGAGGATCAACGGCCGTTGATCCCTGTTCTAATCCAACGACCCATATCCCCACGTACCGCTTCACGCGTTATGAGCTGCTGACCGGTGGACCCCCTGTCAGCTGAGCCCCGCGCCGCGTAGTGTCACTGGGCCGGACCATTAACGTTCCCGCGCGACCCATTTAGTTTGAATTAGGATTTTTCTATTTAGTTTAAACTAGTTCTGTCCCATAGTTTGAAATTCAATTCAGAGAGATTTACAAATCCAAAGGGAGTGATTCCCATTTTGTTAGAAAGCTACTAAAAAGATCTACCGAAGGCCGTTGGATTTAATTCAATTAGAGTTAGAGATCTCTCCTAGTAAAAATAATAAGACAGAAGCATTTGCACCTTGCAACATTTTTATAAAATCAACCAAGATAGCTTTTGAGTTGATTCCAACTCTCAAAAATCATATTTCACCATACCTATCTGAATATGTAATAATATTAGGGTTTACATGCAGTGACTTTGTACTAGTACCAAAATAATTCTATATAGGCATTTCTAGTCACTTTAAATCATTAAATAATGAACTTAAACCAAAGTAATTGAGATCCAACATTTAAATCATATTCCCACATGTTAGAATATGTGGTGATGACATATGTCCACATAATCCCATATTTTAAGTGGTGAATATTAAATTTTAGTTAATTTTTCAATCAGTAGAAATTACTTTTCTAAAATAAAAAGAAGGAAACTAGTTAATAAAACTTGTGATGCTTGTGATGATAATAGATCATCAAATGTGTGCCTTAGAGTGCTAATTAGACTAGTTAAGTATTGTTTGGTGATTGTGTACTCCGTATGTATTTATAGACGATAGTACCGACCAAGCTTTCGAGGAGGAGGAGTTCTACCAAGAAGAAGAAGAAGAAAACTTCAACCACTTCCCTAACCAAGGCAAGCTACTATTGGGAAGCTAACACTTGCAAGTATAATTCTTAGCAAGATAGGATTAAACTAGATGGTTTAGCAAAGAATGCTTTAGGCATGCTTTGGTTACACTACCTTGACTAGTATTTACCCCAAGTATTATTTTCCAAGCTTTACTTCCTCTACTTTACCCAAAGTTCTTTACTTATTTTGAAGGTAGCATAAAGAGTATAAAACTTGACCGATAGAGAAAACTTTAGATGTCATTCTATGGCATGAGATTGATCCCATCACTTCAACCTTAGTGAACACTCTTAACTTAGTAGTTTAGAGTAGATAAAAATTTGAGTCACTTTAGATGGGAACACTTGGTGAAAATGAATTGTGAAAACCTTGGAATGATGAGTCATTCTATTGAGATGTTTTGACATGTGTTGAGAAACAAAAATGGTTTATGATGATGAAACTATTGAGGCATGAGCCTTGACCCTTTTATAAAATTGATGGTTGGATTTGGATGCGATACCATTCCAAATTTACCATACAACCACATTACCTGAATTGGGTAAGGCTTAGCCGGAAGTTTATATGCATTAGTTTTAGTTCCCTCGCGAGAGAGGTTTGAGCTGAGGCTACCTCTCAATGTTGTCCACCTATGCAGTGCCCAAGATGCCAGATGGTCATGGTTGGGAGGCCATGCTCATAGGAGAGGTGCTTATACTAGGGTGTGTAAAGGAAAGGTTATGTTTGATTATCTGCATACTAAGTATGATGATTCAGGGTTATCCCTGACAGATGTATCGAATCTTGTGGTGAAAGTGTACCACCTCTACAGAGTGTCAAACTATTCGAATAGCTGCGTCCGCGGTTATGGACAGTTGGATTGGCCATACTGTATTGTTGTCAGATGTTTTTAAAATGACTTACGAAATGAATGATGAATCTTGACTCGCCCACAACAGGGTTGTGTTTATGACAATAGCTTCACAACCTAAGTGATTCTCGAACTTTAATTTATCTTTCTTTGCTTCTGAACTCAGCTTATGTTTCAAACTTAACTTTATAGCTAAACTTAGAGTTAGCACTTTAACTTAGAATTATACTACTTGTTAGTGGTAGTTTGCGAGTACTTAAAGAGTACTCATGGCTTTTGTCCCTAGCTATTCTCATGGCCAGACTATGAAGGAGACTACCAAGATGATGGCCATTAGGACGGCTATGATAACTAGGACTATCTGCCTTCGTCAGCATTGCCTGTGCCCCTAAAGATGGACCCCACCGCTACACTTATCTTTTATTTCCGCTGCTTGTTGTATTAAGACTAGATCATGAGATCCTTATTTGTGTAAGACCTTATGTATGGTTTGTAATGGATGATGTACTGTGATATCCAATCTGTTATGTCTCGCAAAAATGGTAATCCTGGGATTGCGATGAATGGCATAACAGGCATCTCGGATTAAAAATCCGGGTGTTGACAAGTTGGTATCAGAGCCATCCTGACCATAGGAGACCCTAGTTAGAATGGACGCCCGAACAAAAACTTAGTTTCAAAACCAAAGTGATTATTTATGAAAAACCATCTCCACTCTTATCCTTGTAAATTCATTCTTTCTCAAAAATTCACGTCCTCAAAATCCTTACATTACTACTTAAAATTTGACACACTTGATCACTTCACTAATCTCCTCATCCTTAATTCTTGTAGATGGAGTCTCAGTTCAGCAACTTATATCAGTTGGGAAACGGAGGTCAACTGATCTTCGAGAGGGATCTGGATTCACTGTCGGAGTTACTAGGACGCCCACATCCGAAGTTTCTTGGAGCTCAACTTCCAGGATCCCCAGGAGGAGACTTACAATGGCTAGTCACCGCGGATCTTAGAGGAAGCATCGAAGCACCAGCGTCTAGGAGAATCCAGTTCTCCGTGAGAGAGAACAACTGGCTAGATGGATTAGCCAGGGCAATGCATGAAGCTCTCGCACGTCTATGTGCCCTCAGCATCAACCAAATCCAAGGAACCCGTTTTGCTCACTATGCAAGACGTGACTTCATGGGAATGCCGATGGAGATGCCAAGTCACCCAGAGTTGAGGCGTCAAGTGGAGAATCTTGACTTCTTGCTACACGACAGACAACAGGAACTGGACAATGCTAGAGAGTTAGCGAACCAGAACCGTGCCATTGCCGACCAGAAGGCCCAGACTTTCGCAGTGCTCGTTCAGGATCACCAGTCTCTTCACCGCCAGCATGCAAAGAAGGATCGCACCATCGCTCATCTTCGCAAGAAGGTGGCCGACCTCGAGAAGACCATCAAGGAGTAGGAAGCTCAGCTTGCAGCAAAGGAAGAAGAAGATGAGGGTGAAGACATCCAGGGAGACATGGATTCTTACCTCAGCAATGATGATGAATTTTTGGAGGAGGATGCCTTGGACTTCTACACCGACGATGAGGACTCCAACTTCATCGATGATGAGTAGATGCACTAGAGCACTGTCGTAGCATGAGATGTATTGGTCCCACTGTATCGTAGCTTGTAGAATGGTTCTTCAAACCATCTGTTTTCCTTTGATTGTTGTGGTGTGTGTTGTATCGTGTGCTTGCTTGCACGAATGAAATGGAGTTAGTTGAAAAACCTGAGTTTAACTCAAAGTTTTAGCTTTGAAACCAAAACCATGAACATTAGAACCTTCCCTCTTACCCCTGTATATACCTCAATCTTTAGATGACTCGTCGAAACCAAGGAGGGAGCAGCTCGTCGCAAGACCCAATGCTGCAGATCATGCAGAATCTCATCACACACAGAGAAGCAAGCAGGGCAGAACGCCAAGCTAACTTAGGAACATTACAGCAGATCACCCAGATGGCTCTCAACAACCAAGGACATGGAAATCAGGATCACCATGGATCCAAACTCAAAAATTTCTAAAACACTAATCCCTCAATCTTTAACCAAGCTGAAAACCCACTTGATGCAGATGACTGGTTACAAACGATGGAAAACAACTTAGAAGTTGCAGGAGTCGATGACAATGAGAAAGTTCTCTTCGCCACCCACTATCTGGCGGGAGATGCAAGAGCATGGTGGACTAGTAACCACAACATGAACCATGGTCAAGTGGTGACATGGGAAGCCTTCAAAATCAAGTTCAGCCGCACCCACGCGCCGCAAGGTCTAGTCAACAGAATGAGGGATGAGTTTCGTGACTTGAAGCAAGGCAGAATGACTGTGGTGGAGTACCGTGATAGATTCCTGTCACTTGCGAGGTATGCACCTGATGAGATCAACACGAAGGCCAAGAAGAAGGAGAGATTCTTGAACGGACTGCATGATGAGATGCAGACTGTACTCGTCAACATCCACTTCGAGGATCTCGAAGAGCTAGTCGACTCTGCCATTCAGATGGAAGGGAAGATTAACCAGGCAAACAAAAACCGCAAGCGTCGTACGATGCAGCAATCTGGATCCAGCAGTCACCAGAAGTACCGTCCCAACCCCTCACCAGGATATGCACCAAGGAACAACCGACCCCCAATGTCTCGCCCAAGCTACCCCAACCGTAGCGGAGGCAATGTGAAGTCTGGAGGAAACAATCACAACTCCGGCAATGCCAACAATTTCAACCGTGCACCTCCCAAGAACAACAACAACACCGCACCCAGAACTGGCAGCAATGCTATGCCTGTAGCAGCAAAGGACAAGTCCCAGATCACTTGTTTCGAGTGTGGAGTGAAGGGTCACTATTCCAATGAGTGTCCCAAGAAGACTGCAGCCACTGCCAATGTGAATGCCCCAGCTCAACAGAAGCGTCGTGTTCAACCAGGGAGAAGTTTTGCCCCAGGGAACCCTCACAACCGCAATGGCCGTCTCTTCCACATGAACGCCAAAGAAGCCCAAGAAGCGCCAGATGTAGTGCTGGGTATGTTTTCTGTCAACTCAGTTTTAGCAAGAGTATTGTTTGATTCAGGAGCATCGCATTCATTTGTCACCGAAGAATTTGCATGCACTAGTAAGATTCACCCAACAAACCTGAAGCATGTCATGATAGTTCAAATCCCCGGTTCAACTACAAAAGCTAGAAAAATTTGCAAAGTTGTGCTTATCAGAATACATGGGATAGATTTTTATGCCAACCTAATTGTACTTGTAACCAAAGGATTGGAAGTAGTACTAGGTATGGACTGGATGTCAAGGCATAAAGGACTGATAGACTGTGCTAAGAAAGCCATCACCATGACCAGTAGCTCTGGAGTAACAGTAGAGCATATCTCTAAAACCTTACCCCGTCAATTCAAGTGCAACAAGAGTCTAGCCCTACCCACCATAGACCAAGTCAAAGTAGTCTGTGAATACCCCGACGTATTCGCAGATGAATTGCCAGGTATGCCCCCGGATAGGGATATTGAGTTTATTATCGAACTAATCCCCGGAACAGGACCCATAGCCCAGAGACCCTATAGCATGAACCCCTCAGAGTTAGTGGAACTGAAGAAGCAGTTGGATGCTATGTTAACAAAACGCTTGATTCAACCAAGCGCATCGCCATGGAGGTCACCAGTGTTATTCGTCGACAGGAAAGATGGAGGCAATCGTTTGTGCATAGATTACAGAAAGTTGAATGACGTCACCATCAAGAACAAGTACCCCTTTCCAAAGATATAGGATCTATTTGATCAATTGACTGGAGCCCAGGTATTCTCAAAGATTGATCTTAGGACTGGTTATCACCAACTTAAGATTCATGCAATGGATATTCCGAAGACCGCCTTTACTACTCGCTATGGTTTATATGAGTATACGGTTATGTCTTTTGGATTAACCAATGCCCCTGCTTATTTCATGAATCTCATGAATAAGATCTTTATGAATTTCCTAGATAAGTTTGTAGTTGTGTTTATCGATGACATCCTTATCTACTCCAAGTCAAAAGAAGAGCATGAGCAACATCTGAGAATCATCCTAGAAACCCTGAGAGAGCATCAGTTATATGCCAAGTTCAGCAAGTGTGAGTTTTGGCTGAAAGAAGTAGGATTCCTAGGACATATTGTGTCTGTCGGAGGAGTCTCTGTTGATCCCGCCAAGATCAAAGATGTCGAAGAATGGGAAGCCCCAACCACTCAAACCCAAGTCCTTGCATTTCTCGGATTAGCGGGATACTACCGCAAGTTTCTAGAAGGATTCTTGAGCATCGCCAGACCCATGACCCAATTGTTGAAGAAGGACAAGAAGTTTGAATGGACAGACAAGTGTGAAGTCAGTTTTCAGGAGCTGAAGAAGAGATTGATATCAGCCCCAATATTGATCATGCCAGACATCAAGAAGTCGTTTGATGTATATTATGATGCATCCAAGATTGGTCTAGGATGTGTATTGATGCAAGAAGGAAAAGTCATCGCGTATCCGTCTCGACAACTGAAGCAGCATGAGCAGAACTATCCGACCCATGATCTTGAATTAGCAGCCGTAGTTTTGGCATTGAAGACATGGCGTCATTATTTAATGGGTAATGGCTGTGAGATTTATTCAGATCACAAGAGCTTGAAGTATATTTTCACTCAGAAGGAGCTGCATATGAGGCAAAGGAGATGGATATAGTTAATCAAGGATTATGACCTTGACATTCACTATCACCCCGGTAAAGCCAATGTGGTAGTGGATGCTCTTAGCAGATTTCCTTGTAGGCTAAACACTATGATCAAGGAGAAGCAGCCAAGTTTGTATGAGGAGTTGGAGCAGTTCAGGACTGAATTAGTTAGCAAAGGATTCTTAGCTAGCATTGAACTTCAACCCACATTGATTAGCCAAATCAAGGAAGCCCAGAAGGGAAATGAAAGTATTGACAGAATCAAACATCGTATTGGTACAGGAAAGGTACCTGGATTCACTGAAGATGAAGGAGTTCTGTGGTACAAAGGATGTATCTGTGTGCCAGCAGATTCGGAACTGAAGCAAGTTATCATGAAGGAAGCTCATGATACTCTTTATTATATCCACCCCGGAGGAACAAAGATGTATCAGGATTTGAAGGAGCAATTTTGGCGGCACAAGATGCAGAGAGAAATCAAAGCTACATCGCCAAGTGTGACATCTGTCAAAGAGTCAAAGCAGAGCATCAGAGACCTGCAGGACTGTTGCAACCATTGCAGATTCCAGAATGGAAATGGGATTCCGTCGGAATGGACTTTATCACCTGTTTGCCTACTTCCAGTAGGGGAAATGACTCAGTCTGGGTCATAGTGGATAGAATGTCCAAGGTAGCCCACTTCATACCTGTCAAGACTACCTATCAGAGTGTGAAGCTAGCAGAGCTACATATTGCTAGAATTGTTAGTCTGCATGGAACTCCCAAGACCATAGTATCAGATCAAGGAACCCAGTTTACCTCGATATTTTGGCAGAAAGTTCAGGAAGGATTGGGAACCAAGTTCAACTTCAGCACCGCATATCACCCGCAAACGGATGGACAGACTGAGAGAGTCAACCAGATCCTAGAGGATATGTTAAGAGCTTGTGTGTTAGAGTATGGATCAAAATGGGAAGACTGCCTGCCTTTCACAGAATTCTCATATAACAACAGTTATCAAGCTAGTTTGCCGATGGCACCATTTGAGTTCCTATACGGAAGAAAGTGCCGTACCCCTTTGAATTGGTCACAAGTAGGAGAGAGTCAGATCTTTGGACCCGACATTCTCTGAGAAGCCGAAGAAAAGGTTCACAAAGTCCGTGAGCACCTCAAGACCGCCCAATCTAGATAGAAGAGTTATGCTGACAAGATAAGGAGAGACCTGACTTTCAATGTCGGAGATTTTGTATATCTCAAGGTTTCACCATTGAAAGGAACCCAACGCTTTAGTTTGAAAGGAAAGTTAGCCCCCAGATATATCGGGCCCTTCAAGATTCTGAACCGTCGAGGAGAAGTATCATATCAACTGGAACTGCCTGAAGAGATGTCAGCCATCCACAATATGTTCCATATCTCGTTAATTCGCAAATGACTGGAAGTGCCAGAGAAGACTGAAGTTTTCAAGAACATAGATCACAGAGCTGTGGAGATCAACAATGACATGACATATCGTGAAGTGCCCATCTGTATCCTAGAAGAAGCTTACAGAACCACCAGGACTAGGAGTATCAAGTTTCTCAAGATTCAATGGAGCAACCATACTGAAGAGGAAGCCACTTAGGAGCGAGAGGATTATATTAGGACAGAGTTCCAAGATCTCTTTAGTTCCTAGTTTTATTTGTAAATCTCGGGACGAGATTTTGTTTAAGGCGGGAAGGTTTGTAACATCCCAAAACTTTAATCCAAGATTATTAAGATCCAAATCATCAAAATTAGGGTTAACAAAAACTTTTCCAAATAAAATTATCAAAGCATTCATATGTGTGTGCATTTAAAATAGGAGTTGTTTGAATTGCCATGATTAAGTGATCCATTGCTTGTAAAATGATTATTAGGTGAAATAAACATCATCTAAATCATTCCCAAACAAATCCCAAAGAAAAACAAATCAAAATGAATAAAAGAAGCAAATGGTCAATTGTGCCATTTTAATCAACATGCCTACTTTGGCTATTCCTAGAACTCGAAACCTAACAGAAACAAATGTGGATCTTTGCACCCCTTGCTAGTCCACATAATATTGTACCAAGGCCCACTTTGTGATCTGCCAAAAAAATTCAAACACTAAATTAAAATGGCAGTTGAAAATTGAATCTATTTCATATGGGAAGATCCCACTATTTCAAAAATCACTCAAACAAGCTCAATTTTCAAAACCCAAGCACCCACAGAGTCTCAAGCTTATATCTAGCACACCCACCAAAAATCTTTTCAAAATTCAAAAAGAAAGTTCTTGAGGCCATTTCATCAAACACATGGCAGGCAGAATCAAACACTAATAGCTAGCTCACTGTTTACAACAGGGTTTTGCCCCCAAATGATCTCCATTTAATCCCTTTGTCTCCCCTTGATGCAACCAAGGCCTAACCAACCCATCCCCTACCTTCCTAGTAGCATGGCTATGCCAAGCCGAGCACCTGCTGGCCGGCCGATCATGCCATCGCCGCAGCAGACCGTCCCCCTCCCTCTCGCCATGTCTACTAGCTAGCTCTCACCTCACCGCCACCCTCTGTACCCTCCCCGAGCCGAGCCAGACCGTGGACCACCACCAAAGCACCGCGCACTGCCTGTCTGCGCGATGCCGAGCATGTGCCAGAGCGCCGCGCCCGACACGCGTGTACGTGTCGCCCCTCGACCGCAGCCCGTGCCCGCCGCTCCGCCATGACCCAGGGAGCACGCCATACATGCCCATTCGCCGCCCAACGCACCACGGCCACCGCTCGCCGTTGATACCGCTGCCTGTGCCGCTCAGAGCGCGCGCACTGCCCGACCAAATGCCACCGTCCCTACGCCCGCATTTAAGTGCTAGAGCAACGCCAGGAGACCAGCGACCGTCCCCTACCTCGAGCCACGCTGCTAGCACCCTGTACATCCCTCGCCGGAGCCGCTCGTCCATGCCTCTCGATCGTGTCGTCGTCCTATAAATAGAGGCCACCCCCAGCCTCATTCGGCACACCACTCACCTCCCCTCACTCCACTAAGCCTTCTCCACTTCTTCCCGGAGCAAGGCAAGCAACCGTTCGCCGGAATTGCACCAGAGCAGGCCGCCTCTAGAGGAGAAGGGTGCCGCTGATTGCGACCACCCCCGGAGCTTCCTCGACCGTCCCAGAGCTTGCTGTCGACCACCAGTTCGTTTGCTCGCCTCGCCGTCATCGCTGGAGCCCTGGTACGCCCTCTGAGCACCCCCACCGAGCCGTTAGGGTTAGAGTTTGCCGGCGACAGGTCTGTCGTCGACGACGATCCCCAGCCGTTGATCCCCGTTCTAATCCAACGACCCATATCGCCCCATACCGCTTTGCGCGTTATGAGCCGCTGACTGGTGGACCCCCCTGTTAGCTGAGCCCCGCGCCGCGTAGTGTCACTGGGCCAGGCCATTAACGTTCCCGCGCAACCCATTTAGTTTGAATTAGGATGTTTGTATTTAGTTTAAACCTAGTTTTGTCCCCTAGTTTGAAATTCAATTCAGAGAGATTTACAAATCTGAATGGAGTGATTCCAATTTTGTTAGAAAGCTACTGACAAGATCTACCCAAGCCCGTCGGATTTAATTCAATTAGAGTTAGGGATATCTCCTGGTAAAAATAATAAGACTGAAGCATTTGCACCTTGCAACATTTTTATAAAAACAACCAAGATAGCTTTTGAGTTGATTCCAACTCTCAAAAATCACATTTCAGCATACCTATCTGAATATGTAATAATATTAGGGTTTACATGCAGTGACTTTGTACTAGTACCAAAATAATTCTATATAGGCATTTCTAGTCACTTTAAATCATTAAATAATGAACTTAAACCAAAGTAATTGAGATCCAACATTTAAATCACATTCCCACATGTTAGAATATGTGGTGATGACATGTGTCCACATGATCCCATATTTTAAGTGGTGAATATTAAATCTTAGTTAATTTTTCAATGAGTAGAATTAGTTTTCTAAAATAAAAAGAAGGAAACTAGTTAATAAAACTTGTGATGCTTGTGATGATAATAGATCATCAAATGTGTGCCTTAGAGTGCTAATTAGACTAGTTAATTATTGTTTGGTGATTGTGTACTCCGTATGTATTTATAGACAATAGTACCAACCAAGCTTTCGAGAAGGAGGAGGAGTTCTACCAAGAAGAAGAAGAAGAAACTTCAACCACTGCACCAACCCAGGCAAGCTACTATTGGCAAGCTAACACTTGCAACTATAATGCTTAGCAAGCTAGGATTAAACTAGATGGTTTAGCAAAGAATGCTTTAGGCATGCTTTGGTTACACTACCTTGACTAGTATTTACCCCAAGTATTATTTTCCAAGCTTTAATTCCTCTACTTTACCCAAAGTTCTTTACTTATTTTGAAGGTAGCATAAAGAGTATAAAACTTGACCTATAGAGATAACTTTAGATGTCATTCTATGGCATGAGATTGATCCCATCACTTCAACTTTAGTGAACACTCTTAACTTAGTAGTTTAGAGTAGATAAAAACTTGAGTCACTTTAGATGGGAACACTTGGTGAAAAGGAATTGTGAAAACCTTGGAATGATGAGTTATTTAATTGAGATGTTTTGACATGTCTTGAGAAACACAAATGGTTTATGATGATGAAACTATTGAGGCATGAGCCTTAACCCTTTTATAAAACTGATGGTTGGATTCGGATGTGATACCATTCCAAATTTACCGTACAACCACATTACCTGAATTGCGTAAGGCTTAGTCGGAAGTTTATATGCATTAGTATTAGTTCCCTCATGGGAGAGGTTTGAGCTAAGGCTACCTCTCAATGTTGTCCACCTATGCAGTGCCCAAGATGACAGATGATCATGGTTGGGAGGCCATGCTCATAGGAGAGGTGCTTATACTAGGGTGTGTAAAGGAAAGGTTATGTTTGATTATTTGCATACTAAGTATGATGATTCAGGGTTATCCCTGATAGATGTATCGAATCTTGTGGTGAAAGTGTACCACCTCTGCAGAGTGTCAAACTATTCGAATAGCCGCGTCCACGGTTATGGACAGTTGGAATGGCCATACTGTTTCGTTGTCAGTTGTTTTTAAAATGACTTACGAGATGAACGATGAATCTTGACTCGACCACAACAGGGTTGTGTTTATGACAATTGCTTCTCAACTTAACTGATTCTCGAACTTTAATTTATCTTTCTTTGCTTCTGAACTCAGCTTAGGTTTCAAACTTAACTTTATAGCTAAACTTAGAGTTAGCACTTTAACTTAGAATTATACTACTTGTTAGTGGTAGTTTGCGAGCACTTAAAGAGTACTCATGGCTTTTGTCCCTGGGTATTCTCATGGCCAGACTATGAAGGAGACTACCAAGATGATGGACAGCAGGACGGCTATGATAACTAGGACTATTTGCCTTTGTCAGCATTGCCTGTGCCCCTGAAGATGGACTCCACCGCTACGCTTATCTTTCATTTCCGCTGCTTGTTGTATTAAGACTGGATCATGAGATCCTTATTTGTGTAAGACCTTATGTATGGTTTGTAATGGTTGATGTACTGTGATATCCAATCTGTTATGTCTCGCAAAAATGGTAATCCTGGGATTGCGATGAATGGCATAACAGGCATCTGGGATTAAAAATCCGGGTGTTGACAATCTCTCTCTCTCTCTCAGATCAGCCTCCCAGCTAACTCCACC
This sequence comes from Avena sativa, assembly GCA_916181665.1. Classification (NCBI taxonomy): domain Eukaryota; kingdom Viridiplantae; phylum Streptophyta; class Magnoliopsida; order Poales; family Poaceae; genus Avena; species Avena sativa. The sequence goes on from OV702287.1 coordinate 193,570,106, forward strand.
ACGTGGATCAAACCCAGCAAACACTGGACCTGAAAAAAGCAGCGAAAGTATCGACTTTGAAATTGGTATGGCCAAAATCTACCCAGAACAGAAACCACGGGATTTCACTGATCCCCAAGACAATGTCCCCCTCGTGTCTGATGACGACGTCAATAGTTCATACATAACTCACCACCAAGTGTGCGTGATCATCAGCAATGCCTCAACTTAGTGTGACTCCAACGGTAACCCTAACCCCAATGATATTTTGTCGGATGACAATGCAGGAGATCATGGAAACAAAGGAGACCGCGGAAATGAAGGAGATCCGAGAAACAACCGCATAATACAAGGAGGTGGAGAACCACGTAGAGGCGAGTGGCAAACTCTCCGACTATCAACCGAAGCATGGAAAAAAGCAAGGTAAGCAATTTCAGGTGCGGTCCCAATGATAGCCGAGGCCACGCACAAAGATATAATGGCCTACCAATACTTGCTTCATCACAAAAAGAGGGATCTACTAAGGATGCAGAGAGAACTCGACAAAAGAAAAAGGCTAGTTGACGAATCTAGTCTTTGGCGGGCTCACTTAAATTCTACCTAGGGATCAGGAAGTGTAACTAGAGTACACAACCAAGGAGAGGAGCCTCACGACTACCAAATATCACGAAAGCGGAAAGAAAAAAACTGACCCGAGACCTCGATTTATCATTTATGTTAGTAGATCCAATAGGACACATCAAAGCAAAAACATCTCAAGCCGCAATTGTAGCTGCGCAAAAATATCTGATCACAACTCAAATCGCACCCGACGATCCCCATGCGGCTCTCCATCGCTCCGCTCTTATGAACCTCGGTATGGTGGGCGCATCTCTTGCATAAGTGGAACAAGGAATCACACAACAACCTGACAGATCCCCACGCCGTCACAGCAGCCCTCAGCAGGTAGGGTGCACCCGACAATCACGGTAGCCACATCAATTGCACTTTTCGAACTCTGAACCGTGAAACAATGCCAGTACACAACACATGATAGACATATCCATGGCACGGCAGCCGAAGATACTACGAAGGTGACAGCGAGGATGAATATGAATTATGTGGAGCCAGTTGCTTTACCCAACAGGTTCGCAAGACTCTAGTACACAAAGACTTCAAACTCCCTCACGACCACCAAAAGTACGATGGCCTCCAGGAACCCAAAGCTTGGTTGGCAGATTACCTGGCAATCGTCAAACTACAAGGTTTCTCTAAGGTCACCGCAATGCAAAGCCTACAGCTGCACCTAACTGATGCCGCCCGATCCTGGCTAATGCAGTTACCCGAAGAATCTATTAGTAGCTAGAACGATCTTGAAGACAAGTTCATCCTAAATTTCCACTCCATGTTCAAATGACCAGCATCCCTGGAACCATTGCGGGCATGTAAGAAGAAATCCAGAGAATCAATACGATCCTTCATCTAGCGATGGAACATCATCAAAAACTCGGCTGAAGCTATATCCGATGAAAGAGCAATTGATGCCTTAACCGACGGCCTTGAGACGAGACGGGTCAAGCGCAAAACCATCTCACAACTGATGGATATGGCAAATCGTTGGGCTGGCGGAGACGACGCACTACACAACAAGAGAACACCCTCACCCAAAGAAGATAGGGATAGGCGCAGCAATAATAGGAGGCGATGAAATAATGATGGACATGGTGGACCAAGCTATGTCACGGAAAGTTTTTTGGGAGGGGACAACCGAAGAAACAACAACCACAATAGCGGATACTAAAGAGATGATGTGGGAGGAAGCCAATCAACACAGAGATACCAGCCAAAGGTTCGGGATCCTCCAATGTCCATAATGCAAATGCTGGAAGGACCCTGCAACATGTACTTCTATGTTGACTCGATAGGAAAAAGGCGATCAAATCTCCTCATGGAGGATTGCCGAACATTTTTAAAGATGCAGGAAGTATGTAATGCAAAGGCAACCGAAGAAACAAGCCTAGGATACGCCACCGCACCTAGAGCCATGGAAATTGGCGTGCCACCACCTCCATCAATGCAACCATCAGCAGGACAAGGACAACTCTCTACAAACAAAAACAAGTAGGACGAATACCTCAGCTCCAGAGGAGCAATGTCGATGATCCAAAAAGGGAGCCCATCCAATAGGATCCCGCAACTGATTAGACGGAAGGTCAACATGGCAGAAATGGCGCCACCAGCCACACCCGAATATCTCCATTGGTCAGAACAGGAAATTACATTCAGCCGATCTAATCATCCACTTCGAGTCCCGCGACTGGGCCACACGGATTTAATAGTAGAGGCGCAAGTTGGTGGATTTGATATGAGTAAACTTTTCATGGATGCGGGGAGCAGCATCAACCTGATTTATGCCAAGACACTCGAGATGATGAATTGCTCTTTAGCAAATTTAGCACCAACAGAAACATCCTTGCACGACATAGTCCAAGGTAAAGCTGAAATTCCCTTAGGTAAAATATCTGTTGACATTGTTTTCGGATCCAAAGAAAATTTTAGGCGTAAAAAGCTGGAGTTCGAAGTCATGGACTGGCCATCACAGTATGATACGATCCTTGGTCGCCCAGCTTTCGCACAATTCATGGTAGTACCACATAACATGTACCTGGTTATGAAAATGCCAGCCCCCAAAGGGGTCACAATAGTGAAGGGTAGTTTCACACGTTCTGACTGTTGCGATTGAGAATTCAACAAAATTTCCGAATCCTTCAGGATCGCGACTGAGTTTGAGCAACTAAAAATGTCAGCAAATGTGGAACCTCTGGATGTAGCACGTGTCAATCCCGATCAGGCTTTTGACACCGCAAAAGATAAAAAGAAAGTCCATTTCCACCCTACTGGCCCAAAGAAGACGACAAATTTTGTGGCCCCCAATCTTGGTCCCGTATAGGAAAGCATGCTCATCGAGTTCCTCCGTGAGCACAGGGATATTTTGCACATGGTAAACAACCGACATGCCGGGAATTCTCAGGGAACTCGCTGAGCATGCACTAAACTTGGATCCGAAGGCAAAGCCAGTAAAATAAACACTTTGCCGTTGCAGAACCAAAATGAAAGGCCATTTGAAAGGAGCTCCATCGCATAACCAACGCTAAATTTATCAAAGAATTGAAGAAAGTAGAGTGGGTCGCAAGCCCAGTATGCGTCCCAAAGAAAAACACAAAATAATTATGTATGTCCATTGATTTCACTGCGTTGAACAAACCTTGTCCAAAGGATCACTTCCCACTGCCGCGAATCGATCAAATAATCGATGCGACTGCGAGGTGCGAACGTCTTTCCTTTCTAGACGCATACTCAGGATACCATCAAATCCATATGAAGGAGGAAGCCCAGGATAAAACAAGATTGATCACACTGTAGCACCCCGGTAAAATCACTACTAGAAATTCGCTGTGTTTTTGTTTTGTGTATCAACATGACTGCATGCTCATGTCATCATGCCACATTGCATTTGAACATCGTCATGTCATTATGCATCTTTTGCTTAAAACTATTTTCTAAAAGCCTAAGTTTGTTTTCTAAATAATCCCCTCCCTACTTCAAATCAAACCCTCAGTCCGTCCGAATCTTTTATTTGCCTAAACTATTTTATAAAAGAACATTTTTATCCGGGGTGGCTGCCACCGGCCAGGCCCAAAGGGCCTAGCTAGCAGCAACCTACCACCCAGTTAATCCTGACCCTATATCTAAATCTAGTAAACCCTAACCCACTCCCTACCCTAGCCGCCACTCCCTGCCGATAACACACAGCAGTGTGCACCTACACGCGCCCGCGCGCAGCACACCACACTCAGGTGCATTGTACGCCACCAACCCACCACCTCGTGAGCCGCCACCAGCCCCGCGCAAGCGCACATCACTCTCACCCCGGCCCTACCCGCAGAGCGCACAGCATGCGACGCGTCCTGATCGATCGAGTCCCCCACCATGTTCGATCCCTGCCTCGCGCGACCCATCCCTCCCCACACAACTCGGTCCCTCACTATCCTCCTCCCATCGTGATTCCCAACCCCCACCTTCGTCCTTCTCCCCCAATTGCAGAGCTCCACTGCCGGCGCTCCTCCCTGCATCCCCGGTACCGTTCCCCCCGCCTACCGCCAGCCCGCCTCTACAGGCCATCGTCGATGATGTCCCCTCCTTCCGCGCGAACGCGGCATGCCGGAGCTGCATCGCCTCTCGTCCATGTCTGCCTGTGATGCCCGGACCACCCTCCTCCTATGGAGCGCCACCAGTGGCCACCTCTCTGGCCGGCTGCATGTCGCCGCCACGAAGCCCCTCCTCCTCTGCTCCATCCTTCGGGCTCTGCACGGCCGCCATAGACGTCACCGCCTCGACAGCGCCTCCCTCTATCCAGCGCTAGACCGCTGGTTCTCACCGCGTCGCCTGTACCGCGCATCCTACCGACATCGCCCCTTCTTGGTGCCTAGACCTCACCCTCGTCGCGCCCTCTCCGTTCTATTGTCGCCCCACCATGGCCGTCAAGCTCCTCCCCAAATGGATGTCGACCGCCCTTCTGCAGACCATGCTCCCATCGCGAGAGGCAGGCGTTGCCTTCTTCTGGTCATGCACACGTGCACCGTGCCAGTTATTTTGTTGTTTGGTGTGGTTAAACTGTGGCTTGGCTTGTACCTGCTATTGACCTTGGGATCTGCGAATGCCCGCTCTACTTCAATTAGGCAACATCGACACACGTATCTGCGGCTAGCAAGTTATGTAACATGTTCTGCAGCGCCTCTTTGGGGATGATGGCCTCTAGAGTTCCACCCTATTAAGATCTTCCCGAGAACCATTCGCTATCAAGACCTCCGTGTTTGGGTGTTGTTCACAATCGATCCTTGAAGCCACCAGAACCCAAGTTCTTCCTCTTGGATGTCAAGATCTCCTTCATGGGATATCAAGTTCACCTCACGGATCCAAAACCTCGAAGTTCGATCCTGTCGAACCCCGAAGATCAATCTCGGAATCCGAAGACCTCGGTCCCGGCGAACCCGAAGACCCAACCCAAGATCGCCGAGTCCCCTATGTGTGACCCCTATCTGAGCCTCTATTTTATAAATGTCATATAAACTTGTTGCATATAGTTGTTCATGTCGCATACATATTGTGGTTGTTTGGGGGTATTTCGACTATTCACCTAAATTAAATATGGAGACCATATGCGGGATTTTCTAGTCTTATATTGCCTCTATTTAAATTTGTGTAGCGAACTGATGCCATGCTTTGCCTTGTTAAGACAACATTTAAAATTGCGAGTATCTTAAACAGCATGAACCTATTAATTAATTGTCGGGACCCCGGTTCTGCTTAAGATTGCCCTGTTAGACCGCATCCTTGCCATATCATGCATTATACAATGCATCATGCCTGATCTTCTGTCGTAGTATTAAATAGTGCATCTGGTGTTTCTTTTAGTGTTTTGATTCTTCACGGATTAGTGGATGCGAGTATCGACAAGTCCTTCGGATAATGTATCCTCGACAGTGTTTTCTAGGCGAGCAATCTCCCCCTTTCTACCTATTTTGCATTTATAGTCTTTACTTCCTTCTGTTGATCTATTGCTATCCGTATTGCGATGCTTTAGTTTTCATGCACCATTTATATTCCTTGCAACCTCTATATTGCCTTGGACACATCCTATTGCCTACTGTTTGATAGACAGTCGGCCTTGTGAGTCGTAGTTGCTTGCTCAGGTGTTGCATTGTTGTCGTCCCACCGTTGATGGAAGGTTGGCACATGCTTAATCGTGGAGATGGTCATGACTTTAATTACAACTTGATATTAAAATGCTAGGGATAGATATAACTAATGCAGAGGCACCGTTGGGCAATAGATAATATTTGGTTCTTCCACGCTCACTTTTGTCCCGTAGGCCCCAAGTACTTGATACCTGTTCCTTGACTATTCGCACTATCCACATATGGGAGACTCTATGAATCCCCTTTGCTTGAGCTTGATTCACACTTTATTTCTTGGGGCCACAAAGTAGTTTGGGGCTTTATTACTCTCATGTACTTATGCCATGCTTTACTGCTTTATTTACGATTGTGCCTGGAGCACCTGTAGTGTTTTGGAATGTGGAATGTTTTCGCGGTATCGACAAGCCCAGTCACACTTTCGGGTTCCCAGTCGTTTACAGCCATTGACACAAACCCTGGGTCTGTCTCGGAGCCAGCCAACTTCGTTGCGGGTAGCTTAGTGGGGTGGCCCCCTGAAATATTTTATGAATCATGTGATTGCTTTGTCGTGAAAGCCTCGTTGGGTTTTTATTCGGGTTTTTCGAGGTTGATCATGTGTGTGTTGCTATTTGTGCACCCCTGCAGGGTAAATCTTTCTGAAAGCCGTGTCCGCGGTTATGGACGACTTGGAGCACAGTATCTCGATCATAGACAAGCATAACTAAAGTAGTGCTATAAATTTGACTTAATATGAGACTAGTAATCAACTTCACTACAATGGAATGGATAATAACAGTGCCAACAACTGCTGGGTTTGGGATGTCACATGCTATTTGTATCTGACTAGTAAGTATTGCAACTACAACGGAATGGTTAACTAAAACTGCCCACTGCTTATGATATCAGGATGACTCATGCTATTTATATCTGACTAGTAAGTGCTGCAACTATAATGGAATGAATAAAACTGCCAACTATGTGAGTTCCTCGGTTTGACTTCCTCGTTTGTTCTCGATGGGGAATACCAGGATGGGTGTCATTGGTGTTAGTATCAGGTTCGATCCCAATAGGTCTTTCTTATCCCTCTTTAATAGCCGATAGTTGAATCGAGTCTCTATAGATTGTTTAGTGCATGTTGCGCTGCCGCTTCAGTCCACCATACCTATGTAGGCAAGAGCCGCCGAATTCTAGCCTCGCCGTGTACTGGCCTCAGTTCTGACAGCTCCTCTTTTTCCTTTGCCCTTTGTCGGCACCCCTTTTGTTTTAGCAGGTTTGAGATTGACGTCGTTAGCAGGGTTACCCTTCCGGCTTGGCCTGGGCATGGTTATGGACGCCATTGGTTATTTCAGGGCTCTTAGCTCAATTTGCTTCTTATCCGTACTCGGATGCTGTATCGTTTTCAAGGTGATTTGGATCTTTGTATAATATATCTGTATTCTTGACGCATGAGTCATTTTTGTATATATATGTTTTTTTGGGTTCCATCATGGACTAATGTGTAATGGTATTACTTCGTTTTCCACCCGCACGCAAGTGCCTAGTGGGCGTCCTTGAATCGTTTCTATGCGGGTTTGGCGGGAAGCGCTAAAATCGGCATAGGGCCGATTCGAGGGTGTTACAAAGTGGTATAAGAGCTCAGCAGTTACGATACCCCACTAGTCAAGTCTGTAGGATAACCTAGGTAACAGACGTTGTAGAGTGTCAAAACTATTTTTGCAAAATCGGTTGGATAGATCTGATTAGGTCTGATTTTACTCCTTACCCCTAATGCTAATCTCCTCTTACCTCCGCATGTTTTGAATCTACTCTTATCTTCTCTTCGAGTCCAGGATTTCTCGTGGTTGGGTTTCCGTCGTACCTTCAGGGTTTCGATTCCTTCCTCTTGCAATGGTGTTTCCACATCCGGTCTTCGTGTTATCTGAGTAACCCTTCATTTGTTGTAACTTTTGGTGGATCAAAGTCCACTGAAATCTTTCTTTTGTATCTTCTGGTGTTTCCCAATGTGACGACATCTTCTGTGCCAGATCCGATGAAGAACCTGCATAACTCCTTCGTTTCCAAAGCTTTCCGAATATCGCTAGTCAAAATCTTCAGTCTGAATTCCGAGAGTGGGTTGCATAATTCGTCTATTCATGTACACAATAATTCTTTGAGTGCGGGATGGAGTCGCGACCATAACACTACTCTTATCATTTGCTCTGCACATTGAATTGGTGGATCAATGCAACTTATACTCCTTCCATGGAAGTTAAAGGTGGCCTTATCTTTGATACCTCTACCTTCATCCTTTGTTCCCGGAGTGTTCGCTAGACGATCATGGGAAACATCCTCTTGATGGTGGTGTCGCCGATTTCAAGATGGAGCAAGAATCTTTGTTAGTGGTGTCATAAGGATCTACATGAAGCGAGAAGAGTCCGACCGTCAGCCTTCTTTCATGTACCATGAGGCGGATCTCGAGGCGAGATCCATTGTTAGTGGTGTCGACTTGTAGCACCCCGGTAAAATCATTACTATAAAATTGATGTGTTTTTGTTTTGTGTATCATCATGACTGCATGCTCATGTCATCATGCCACATTGCATTTGAACATCGTCATGTTATTATGCATCTTTTGCTTCAAACTATTTTCTAAAAGCTTAAGTTTGTTTTCTAAATAATCCCCTCCCTATTTCAAATCAAACCCTCAGTCCGTCCAGATCTTTTATTTGCCTAAACTATTTTATAAAATAACACTTTAAAATAAATAGAAAAAAACTATTTTTGTCCGGGGTGGCGGCCACCGGCCAGGCCCAAAGGGCCCAGCTAGCAGTAGCCTACCACCCGGTTAATCCTGACCCTATATCTAAATCTAGTAAACCCTAACCCACTCCCTACCCTAGCAGCCGCCACTCCCTGCCGCTAACACACAACAGTGTGCACCAACACGCTCCCGCGCGCAGCACACCACACTCAGGTGCACTGCATGCCACCAACCCACCACCTCGCGAGCCGCCACCAGCCCCGCGCGAGCGCACGTCACTCACACCCCGGCCCTACCCACAGAGCGCACAGCACACGATGCGTCCTGATCGATCGAGTCCCTTACCATGTTCGATCCCCGCCTCACGCGACCCATCCCTCCCCACACGACTCGGTCCCTTGCTACCCTCCTCCCATCGCTATTCCTAACCCCCGCCTTCGTCCTTCTCCCTCGATTGCAGAGCTCCGCCACCAGTGCTCCTCCCTGCATCCCCGGTCCCTTTCCTCCCGCCTACCGTTGGGCCGCCTCTGCACGCCATCGTCGACGATGTCCCCTCCTTCCTCGCAAATGCGGCATGCCGGAGCCGCATCGCCTCTCGTCCCTGTTTGCCCGTGATGCCCGGACCACCCTCCTCTTGTGCAGCACCGCCAGTGCCACCTCTCTGGCCGGCTGCAGGTCGCCGCCACGAAGCCCCTCCTCCTCTGCTCCGTCCTTCGGGCCCTGCATGGCCACCGTCGACATCACCGCCTCGGCAGCTCCTCCCTCTATCCAGCGCTGGACCACTGGTTCTCACCGCGTCGCCTGCACCGCGCATCCTGTAGACATCGCCCCTTCCTGGCGCCTCGACCTCCACCCCGTCGCACCATCTCCGTTCCGTTGTCGCCCCACCATGGCCGCCGAGCTCCTCCCCGAACGGATGCCGGCCGCCCTTCTGCAGCCCGTTCTCCCATCGCGAGAGGCAGGCGTCGCCTTTTTTTGGTCACGCATGCATGCACCGTGCCAGTTATTTTGTTGTTCAGTGCGGTTAATCTGTGGCTTGGCTTGTACTTGCTGTTGACCTTAGGATCTGCGAATGCCCGCTCTACTACAATCAGGCAACATCGACACACGTATCTGCGGCTAGCAAGTTATGTAACATGTTCTGCAGCGCCTCTTTGGGGATGATGGCCTCAAGAGTTCCACCCTACCAAGATCTTCCCGAGAACCATTCGTTATCAAGATCTCCGTGTTTGGGTGTTGTTCGCAACCGATCCTTGAAGCCACCGGAACCCAAGTTCTTCCTCTTGGACGTCAAGATCTCCTTCATGGGACATCAAGTTCTCCTCACGGATCCAAAACCTCGAAGTCCGATCCTGTCGAACCCCGAAGATCGATCTCACAATCCGAAGACCTCGGTCCCGGCGAACCCGAAGACCCAACCCAAGATTGCCGAGTCCCCTATGTGTGACCCCTATCCGAGCCTCTATTTTATAAATGTCATATAAACTTGTTGCATATAGTTGTTCATGTCGCATACATATTGTGGTTGTTTTGGGGTATTTAGACTATTCACCTAAATTAAATATGGAGACCATATGCGGTCTTTTCTAGTCTTATATTGCCTCTTTTTAAATTTGTGTAGCGAACCGATGCCATGCTTTGCCTTGTTAAGACAACATTTAAAATTGCGGGTATCTTAAACAACATGAACCTATTAATTAATTGTCGGGACCCCGATTCCGCTTAACATTGCCTAGTTAGACTGCATCCTTGCCATATCATGCATTATAGTATGCATCATGCCTAATCTTCTGTCGTAGTATTAAATAGTGCATCTGGTGTTTATTTTAGTGTTTTCCTTCTTCACGGATTAGGTCGTTGAGTGGATGTGAGTATCGACAAGTCCTTCGGATAATGTATCCTCGACAGTGTTTTCCAGGCGAGCAATCTCCCCCTTTCTACCTATTTTGAATTTATAGTCTTTACTTCCTTCTGTTGATCTATTGCTATCCGTATTGTGATGCTTTAGTTTTCGTGCACCATTTATATTCCTTGCAACCTCTATATTGCCTTGGACACATCCTATTGCCTACTATTTGGTAGACAGTCGGCCTTGCGAGTCGTAGTTGCTTGCTCAGGTGTTGCGTCGTTGTCGTCCCACCGTTGATGGAAGGTTGGCACATGCTTAATGGTGGAGATGCTTAATGGTGGAGATGATCATGACTTTAATTACAACTTGATATTAAAATGTTGGGGATAGATATAACTAATGCAGAGGCACCGGTGGGCAATAGATAATATTTGGTTCTTCCACGCTCACTTGTGTCACGTAGGCCCCGAGTACTTGATACCTGTTCCTTGACTATTCGCACTATCCACATACGGGAGACTCTATGAATCCCCCTTTGCCTGAGCTTGATTCACACTTTATTTCTTGGGGCCACAAAGTAGTTTGGGGCTTTATTACTATCCTGTACTTATGCCATGCTTTATTGCTTTATTTACGATTGTGCGTGGAGCACCTATACTGTTTTGGAACATGGAATGTTTTCGCGGTATCGACAAGCCTAGTCACACTTTCGGGTTCCCAATTGTTTACAGCCATTGACACAAACCCTGGGTCCGTCTCAGAGCTGGCCAACTTCGTTGTGGGTAGCTTAGTGGGGTGCCCCCTGAAATATTTTATGAATCCTGTGATTGCTTTGTCATGAAAGCCTCGTTGGGTTTTGATTTGGTTTTTCCGAGGTTGATCATGTGTGTGTTGCTATTTGTGCACCCCTGCAGGGCAAATCTTTCTGAAAGCCGTGTCCACGGTTATGGACGACTTGGAGCACAGTATCTTGATCATAGACAAGCATAACTAAAGTAGTGCTATAAATTTGACTTAATATGTGACTAGTAATCAGCTTCACTACAATGGAATGGATACTTACAGTGCCAACAACTGCTGGGTTTGGGATGTCACATGCTATTTGTATCTGACTAGTAAGTATTGCAACTACAATGGAATGGTTAACTAAAACTGCCCACTGCTTATGATACTAGGATGACTCGTGCTATTTATATCTGACTAGTAAGTGCTGCAACTATAATGGAATGAATAAAACTGCCAACTGCGTGAGTTCCTCGGTTTGACTTCCTCATTTGGTCTCGAGGGAGAATACCAGCATGGGTATCATTGGTGTTAGTATCAGGTTCGATCCCAATAGGTCTTTCTTATCCCTCTCTAATAGCCGACAGTTGAATCGAGTCTCTATAGATTGCTTAGTGCATGCCGCGCTGCTGCTTCAGTCCACCATACCTATGTAGGCAAGAGCCGCCGAATTCTAGCCTCGCGGTGTACTTGCCTCAGTACAGACCGCTCCTCTTTTTCCTTTGCCCTTTGTCGGCACCCCTTTTGTTTTAGCAGGTTTGAGATCGACATTGTTAGCAGGGTTACCCTTCCGGCTTGACCTGGGCAGGGTTATGGACGCCATTGGTTATTCTTCAGGGCTCTTAGATCAATTTGCTTCTTATCCGTACTCAGATGCTATATCGTTTTCAAGGTGATTTGGATCTTTGTATAATATATTTGTATTCTTGACTCATGGAGTCGTTTTTGTATATATATGTTTTGTGGGTTCCATCGTGGACTAATGTGTAATGGTATTACTTCGTTTTCCACCCGCACGCAAGTTCCTAGTGGGCGTCCTTGAATCGGTTCTATGCGGGTTTGTCGGGAAGCGCTAAAATCTGCATAGGGCCGATTCGAGGGTGTTACACACACCCTATGGCATATGATGCAAAACTGCTTGGGAAGTCAAATTGGAACAAATGTACAATTTTACATCAATGACATCATAGTTACAACAAAACAAGGGTCGACACTTATCAATGACCTCCGAGAGACGTTCGAGAACCTCGACAAATATTGCATCAAGCTCAAACTGACAAACTATTCCTTTGGAGTCCCTGCAGGGCAACTCCTCGAATACCTGGTATCAGCAAGGGGAATAGAGGCCAATCCCGAAAAAATACAGGTAATCCTCACACTGAAAAATCCAACAAATCTCTAGGGCGTGCAACAACTGGCTGGGCGAGTCGCAACACTCGTCTGTTTCACCTCCCATCTAGGAGAAAAGGCACTACCATTCTATGCCCTTTTGATAAAATCAAATAAATTTGAATGGACGGATTGTAGGGGTTTGCGCATGAAAACAATAATTTTTTCCCTAGACCCAGAATCCTAGTTGCCAGGACCTATCTATTAGTAAGGCAATAATGGGAGGGGATTTTCGCGAACTTACCCTTGAAGACCTAAAAGCATTGTCAATGCTCGGAAAAGTGTGGTTGATGTAAACGAACCGAAGCCGACCTCAATGTCATGTTGAAGTCCCGGCAGTTCTTGTTGCTCCAACGCCTAGTGCCCCAAGTGTTGCACCTCGCAGGGAGCTACACACATCCGGTGCCTGGCAATAACTCTTGCTCCTCCGATCCAGCAGCAATTGCGGAAGTAGAGATCCTAGATCCAAACCCCATAGCGCGTCGGCGCTCCACGGTGAAGAAGACTCGTGCTCGCGCAATCCATATTTGGGACCATAGGCACGGGAGATAGAGAGAGATAGAGAATCTATTGGAGGTCTCCCCAAAATAGAGGGAACCTTTTATTGATTATTGTGTATTTAATTTGTCAACATACCTCTCTTTAAATAAGGGAAAAAACCCCATAGCTAACTAGCTTAGCCATGTGGGACTAAACAAAAGAGAGGGGTGTGGGGGAGCTTGCTTGGCACCGGCTAGGGACCAAGTGGGCCCCACATAGGGTGCCTTGGCCCAGCCGGCCATCCCTCCTCCTTCCTCCCTTCAGTCTTTCCCTCATGGGCCCTTTTCCCTCCGGGTTAGGCCCATTAAGGTATTTGACCCCTTTTTAATTCTTTTTATTTTATTGAATTAATATAATTGAATGATGAAATCAATATTTAACATTATCTTACATATTATTCAATCCCCATTGATGTGGAACTCATTCCCTCTCATTCTGGACATCCTCCAGACTTACCAAAACCCTTCTGGTTTTCTCTCTTCTCTTTTCTTCGGTGATTCTACCAATCTTAAAACACTCTCTCAGCATCATCAAGCCCTTAAACATGATACCCCATGGTTTAGGAACACTCCAGACATGGTCGGAACCCTCCCGCACCAATGATAAACAGAGGGACCTGGATGGCCATGTGACCCCTCTGCATTCCATGAAATCCTTCGGCATTTGAACCATGAACATCATGTCATATTCCTTTTGTTTCTCGGTAGTTGCATTGTCCGAGCTTTGATCAATGACATCACAATGTCATGTTCAATCTCGTTACCAACAAATTCTACTTGACACGTTCCGACAAGTGATATCCCCGTGATCAAATCACACATTGTGCAGCTATTGGATAGAACTTCTCCGAGTGGGCCCCCGTGTATCTTTTCCGTCACGTGGATGGAAAAATACCGCTCTTGATGCATATTGCCTCAACTGTTCCTCCGAATACCTGAACACACCTTTATGATCACTGATATGTTGTAAACGTATCTATAATTTTTGATGTTCCATGCTTGTTTTATATATACTTTCTTATGTTTTTTCCACACTTTGGAGTACTTTTACACATTTTCTGGAACTAACCTATTAACAAGATGCCACAGTGCCAGTTGCATGTTTTCTTCTATTTTTGGTTCCGGAAAAGCTAGAAAATGCATATTCTCGGAATTGGACCGGACAAAAGCCAAAGTCAATATTTTACCGGAAGGCTCACGGAGCCAGAAGACGAGATGGAGAGGGGCCTGATACTTTGCTAACGTATCCATAATTTTTGATGTTCCATGCTTGGTTTTATCTACTTTCTTATGTTTTGTCCACACTTTGGAGTACTTTTCATATGATTTCCTGGACTAACCTTTTAACAAGAGCCATAGTGCTAGTTGCCTATTTTCTACTGTTTTTGGTTCCAGAAAGTCAGAAAATGAATATTCTCGGAATGAGCCCGGACAAAAGCCAAAGTCGTTATTTTCCCAGAAGACACACAGAGCCAGAAGACGAGACGGAGAGGGGCCACAGGGTGGCCACACCATATGGCTGATATGTTGCTAGCCCTATGTGGCATCCCGCTAAAACCACTACTAGAAAATCGCTGTGTTTTTGTGCATTGCATCATCATGACCGCATGCTCATGTCATCATGCCACATTGCATTTGAGCATCGTTATCATCTTGCATGGTTTGTTTAAAAACTATTTTTGAAAATCCTGGTTTTGTTTTCTAAACGCCCCGTCTTTATTTCAAATCAAAACCCGGGCTTGGCCGGAATATTTTGTTTCGTCTACAAACGGATTTCAAAAGCCCCATTTCAAACAAATAAAATATTTATATTATTTTTGGGAGGCAGCCAGCCAGGCCCCAAAGCCCAGCTGGCCACCTCCAGATAAAAATCTAGTTCTAACCCTACCTACCCTAATCCTACCCAGCTCCCTCCACCCAGCCGCACCCTGCCAGCTCCCGCTTCTGCCGCTGCAGCCGGGCCCCACCACCACCTGGGCCGCTCCTCACATCCCCGCCAACCCCGCATGCCACCAACAATCCACCTCACTCCGGCCACTCCCAGGCCACCACCTCACCCTGCCTGGCCCCACCTCCTTCTCTTTTCCCGCCAGCCACACGCCACCTCACCCCTTCTCTCCCCTTTCCCCTCACCCCACCTACCACCGACCCAACCCCAGCTCCACCCCGCCAACGCCACCCACATGCCTGCTCCCACCTGCCCCACTCCCACGTGGCAGACACGCCCGCACGTGGATCCTCGCGATCCCCACGTCCACTCCGCGCCGCACCCCGCTCCCTCTTGTCGCTTTCGTCCTGGCCCACCGTGACCACGTCGCCCCTGCCCACGATCCCCCTCACCTCTCTGCTCGCGAGCGCCCCTCCCTCTCGAGTTTTGGCCGATGCCGCCAGCGAGCCCGCGCCTCCGCCCGACGCAGAGCTGCCGCGCGCCCCCTCGTCTTCCATGGAGACCGCCGCCGCCTCCCGAGTACCTCGCTCCTCCTCGCCAGCTGCAACATCGGCTCCCCTATGTGCTACTCTCCGCGTCCCCATCGCCTCGCCGCTCTCGTGGCCTTCTCCTCCGCCCGCATAGCTCCTCTCCTCCGCGGCCCCGCTCTCCGCTGCCACCATCCCGCCTCCAACCGAGCCAAGCTCTCCCCCGGCTCTGCCCCTCTCCCGGGCTCCTCCACCCTCCCTGCAAGCCGTCCGCTTCCCTCGCGACCGTCGCCTCCCTCTCCTCGCGTGGCCGCCCTCGCCTTCCCTCCGTCGTGGTCCTGCCTCTGCTCGCGGCCCGTCTCCATGTCCCTCCCTATCCCGCGGGCGCGTCTCCGCTATTCTCCTTGGCGCCCCCGTTCTGGCCCGTCATCGGCCCGGACCCGCCGCCGCCAGCGAGTCCGCCTTCGTTGCTGTCCTCGCCCTGGCCGGCCCCACCTTTGCCTCGCCCCCTCGTCTCGCATCCGGCACCCTCCGCAGCTCTATCGCCACAGCCAGGACTGCGCGGTGCCTCATCGGCATGTCACCTGTGTACAGGTTTCTTTTGCCATGTGATCTGTACCGGGTGGTGTTACACTCTGTCGCCGCTGCTACCTATTGGCCGATGTGGTTGTTGACTCCACCTACTGCAAGTGTGTGCCTGTAGTTTCATAAGCCAAGGCCGACACTGACAAACAAGTCCCGAAGCCCGAGTTCTTCACCGACAAGCCGAGATGGAACCACAAGACCATCGACACCACACCCGAGTCTGGCACCAACACCCGAGAACCTCGACAAATGACGCCAAGACCTACATCACGGATCCGCCGGGCGAGACCTCGAAGGACATCGACGCGGAAGATGTATTCGCGGAATTCCGAGGAGATCAGCAAGAACTCCTACATGAACGCCAAGACCCGAACCTAAAGACCGCCAAGATCGCCAACGGAACGACAAGCACTTCACCTTAGAACACTGAGTTCACCGACACGGAATGCCAAGTTCTTCATCCCGGATGCCATGACCGTCTACATGGACCCGAAGACCACCGGTACCCGATCCATTCAAGTTCTTCATCGATGGAAAGATCGACTGTTTGGAACCCAAGTTCTCCGCCACGACATGCCAAGCTCTCTATCTTGTATCCGAACCTTGCCGTCCCCGTCGAACCCTGAGACCGGACCCCGAGCCCCCCGGAACCCAAGATCTTCCGAACACAGATGTGTGACCCTAAGCCCCTATTTTTATAATATGACATTATCAACTGTCGCATATTCAATTGTTCATGCTTGCATACATATTTGTGGGTATGGGGGCATTATGCCGAGTCACCACATAATTAAATATGGAGTCCATCCGCGGGATATCTTTGTCTTATTCCGGACTCCATTTAAATTTGCATAGCGAACCGATGCCATGATTCGCCTTGTTAATTCAACATTTAAATTTTAGGGGTCTAAATAACTTGAACCTATTAATTAATTGTCGGGACCCCGGTTCCGCTTAAGATGGCCTAATTGCACCGCATCTGTGCCATGCCGTGCATCATATCATAAGCATGCCGGATCTTCTGCCGTAGTATTAAATATTGCATCTGCTGTTTCTTCTAGTATTTGCTTCTTCCCAGATTAGGCCGATGAGTTGATGCGAGTATCGACAAGTTCTCCGGATATAAACCTTCGGCTATGTTTTCCCAGGCGAGCATCTCTCCCTCTTCTACCTATTTTGCATTTATAGTCTTTATTTTCTCCTGTTGATCTATTGCTATCCGTGTCACGATGCTTTAGTTTCCGTATACCAGTTATATCCCGTGCAACCTCTATATTGCCTTGGACACCTCCTATAACCCGTGTTTGGTAGATAGTTGGCCTTGCGAGTCATAGTTGCTTGCTCAGGTGCGATCTCGTGTTGTCAAGTACCACAGTTGTTGGAATGCTGGCAGATGTTTATGGTGGAGTTGATCATGGCTTTAATTACAACTTGATATTAAATTGCTAGATATAAGTAATGCAGAGGCATCGGTGGGCAATAGATGTTATTTGGTTCTTCCACGCTCACTTGTGTCCCGTAGGACCCCGAGTACTTGATACATGTTCCTTGACTATCACACTATCCGCATATGGGACCATGAATCCTCTTAGCCATAGCTTGATTCATTTCTTATTTCTTGGGGCCACAAACTAGTTTGGGGCTTTATTACTATCCTGTACTTATGCCATGCTTTACTGCTTTATTTAAGATAATGCGTGGAGCACCTGTACTATTTTGGTCGTGCCATGTTTTCGCGGTATTGACAAGCCCAGTCACACTTTCGGGTTCCCAGTCGTTTACAGCCATTGACACAAACCCTGGGTCTGTCTCGGAGCCAGCCAACTTCGTTGCGGGTAGCTTAGTGGGGTGGCCCCCTGAAATATTTTATGAATCATGTGATTGCTTTGTCGTGAAAGCCTCGTTGGGTTTTTATTCGGGTTTTTCGAGGTTGATCGTGTGTGTGTTGCTATTTGTGCACCCCTGCAGGGTAAATCTTTCTGAAAGCCGTGTCCGCGGTTATGGACGACTTGGAGCACAGTATCTCGATCATAGACAAGCATAACTAAAGTAGTGCTATAAATTTGACTTAATATGTGACTAGTAATTCAACTTCACTATAATGGAATGGATAATAAAAATGCCAACAACTGGTGGATCTGTGGTGATCTGTGTCATACTACACCTGCCTAGTAAGTATGGCAACTCCAATGGAATGTGATAAAAGTTCCAACCACTTCTGGGTTTTGGGATTCCTTAAGACAATTATATCTGACTACTAATGTTCCAACTATGACGGAATGGTTAACTAAAACTGCCCACTACTTATGCTATTAGGATGACTCATGCTATCTATATCTGACTAGTAATTGCTTCAACTATAATGGAATGAATAAAACTTCCAACTGTGTGAGTTCCTTGGTTTGACTTCCACGTTTGGTCTCGAGGGGGGAATACCAGGATTGGTATGATTGGTGGTAGTATCAGGTTGGATTCGAATAGATCTTTACCCCTCTCTAATAGCCACTAGTTTTACTGAGTCTCTATAGGTTGTTTAGTGCTACTGCGCTGCCGCTTGAGTCCACCATACCTACGTAGGCGAGAGCCGCCGAATTCTAGCCTTGCCGTGTACTGGCCTCAGTACTGACGCTCCTCTTTTCCTCTGCCCTTTGTCGGCACCCCTTTTGTTTTAGCAGGTTTGTGATCGACGTCGTTAGCAGGGTTATCCTTCTGGCTTGGCTTGGGCAGGGTTATGGACACCATTGGTTATTCTTCAGGGCTCTTAGCCCCATTTGCATCTTGTCCGTAGTCGGACGCTCTATCGTTTTCAAGGTGATTTGAATCTTTGTATAGTATATATGTATTCTTGACTCGTTGAGTCGTTGTTGTATATATATCTGTTCTATGGGTCCCATCGAGGACTGTTGTGTAATGGTATTACTTCGTTTTCCACCCGCACGAAAGTGCCTGGTGGGCGTCCTTGAATCGTTTCTATGCGGGTTTGGCAGAAAGGGCTAAAACTTGCATAGGGCCGATTTGAGGGTGTTATAGAGTGGTATCAGAGCTCAGCAGTTACGATACCCCACTTTTCCAGCCTGTAGGATAACCTAGCTAACGGCCGAAGTAGAGTGTTAAAACTATTTTGCAAAAATCGGTCGGATAGATCTGATTAGGTCTGGTTTTACTCCTTACCCCTCTGCTGTTCTCCCCTTACCTCTACGTGTTTTGATTCTACTCTCTTATCTTTTCTTCGAGTCCAGGATTTCCCGTGGTTGGGTTTCTGTCGTACCTTTAGGGTTTCGCTTCCTCCCTTTATAACGGTGGTTCTACAATCATCAATCTGCTTCTCGGCTGTTGTACCTTCATCCAATCTTTTTTCCTTCAACTCTTTATCCGTATGTTCCCCTGGACAGATATCTATATCGTTGAAAAGCATATGAGAAGGATGAGCATTGGTGAAGTTGGAGTATACCTTGAGCATGTGTTGTTCATGCCAATGGAACCATCAATCTGCTTCTCGGCTGTTGTACCTTCATCCAATCTTTTGTCCTTCAACTCTTTATCCGTATGTTCCCCTGGACAGATATCTATATCGTTGAAAAGCATATGAGAAGGATGAGCATTGGTGAAGTTGGAGTATACCTTGAGCATGTGTTGTTCATGCCAATGGAACCATCACAATACCTGATCATTGTGTGTTTTCGTATGATGTTTCTTTGTATCTTCCGGTGGTCCCCAATGCAACGACATGATCTATGCCAGATCCGATGAAGATCCTGCACCACCCCTCTTGTTCTGAACCCCGCTTGTGAAGATCTTCAGTCTAAATCCCGAGAGTTGGTTGCACGATTTTGTGATTCATTTATAGAAGGATGCTTTGAGTACGGGATGGACAGATCACCCTACCCGCCTCTCATTGTGCACTTTTGTACATCGAATCGGTGGATCAAGCAATTTCGCTCCATCCACGGAAGTTAAAGGTGGCCTTATCTCTTGATACCTTTACCTTCGTCCTTTGTTCCCGGAGTGTTTTCTCGACGACCATGGACAACGACCCCTTGTTAGTGGTGTCGCGAAGATCTACCCAAAGCGAGAAGATTCTAATCGTCGGCCTTCTTCCCGGTACCATGAGGCGGATCTCGAGGGCGAGATCCATTGTTAGTGGTGTCGAATTGTGGCATCCCGCTAAAACCACTACTAGAAAATCGCTGTGTTTTTGTGCATTGCATCATCATGACCGCATGCTCATGTCATCATGCCATGTTGCATTTGAGCATCGTCATCATCTTGCATGGTTTGTTTAAAAACTATTTTCGAAAAGCCTGGTTTTGTTTTCTAAACGCCCCGTCTTTATTTCAAATCAAAACCCGAGCTTGGCCGGAATATTTTGTTTCGTCTACAAACGGATTTCAAAATCCCCGTTTCAAACAAATAAAATATTTATATTATTTTTGGGAGGCAGCCAGCCAGGCCCCAAAGCCCAGCCGGCCACCTCGAGATAAAAATCTAGTCCTAACCCTACCTACCCTAATCCTACCCAGCTCCCTCCACCCAGCCGCACCTTGCCAGCTCCCGCTCCTGCCGCTGCAGCCGGGCCCCACCACCACCTGGGCCGCTCCTCACATCCCCACCAACCCCGCACGCCACCAACCCTCCACCTCACTCCGGCCACTCCCAGGCCGCCACCTTACCCCGCCTAGCCCCACATCCTTCTCTTTTCCCGCTAGCCACACGCCACCTCACCCCTTCTCTCCCTTTTCCCCTCACCCCACCTACCGCCGACCCAACCCCAGCTCCACCCCGCCAACACCACCCACACGCCTGCTCCCACCTAGCCCCACTCCCACGCGGCGGACACGCCCGCACATGGCTCCTCGTGATCCTCGCGTCCACCCCGCATCAAACCCCGCTCCCTCTTGTCGCTTTCGTCCTGGCCCACCATGACCACGTCGCCCCTGCCCGCGATCCCCCTCGCCTCTCTGCTCGCGAGCGCCCCTCCCTCTCGAGATTTGGCCGCTGCCACCAGCGAGCCCGCGCCTCCGCCTGACGTAGAGCTGCCGCGCGCCCCCTCGTCTTCCTTGGCGACCGCCGCCGCCTCCCGAGTACCTCGCTCCTCCTCGCCGGCCGCAACATCGGCTCCCCTCTGGGCCGCTCTCCGCGTCCCTTGTAGGAAGACACCTGGCCGCGCGTCCCCATCGCCTTGCCGCTGTCGTGGCCTTCTCCTCCGCCCGCGCCGCTCCTCTCCTCCACGGCCCCGCTCTCCGCCGACACCATCCTGCCTCCAACCGAGCCGAGCTCTCCCCCGGCTCTACCCCTCTCCCGGGCCCCTCCACCCTCCCTGCAAGCCGTCCTCTCCCCTTGCCACCGTCGCCTCCCTCTCCTCGCGCGGCCGCCCTCGCCTTCCCTCCGCCGTGGTCCTGCCTCTGCTCATGCGCCGTCTCCATCTCCCTCCCTATCCCGCGGGCGCGTCTCCGCTGCTCTCCTTGGCGCCCCTGTCCTGGCCAGTCGTCGGCCCGGACCTGCCGCCGCCAACGAGTCCGCCTTTGTCGCTGTCCTCGCCCTAGCCGGCCCCACCTATGCCTCGCCCCCCGTCTCGCATCCGGCACCCTCCGCAGCTCTGTCGCCACGGCCAGGACTACGCAGTGCCTCATCGGCATGTCACCTGTGTACAGGTTTCTTTTGCCATGTGTTCTGTATCGGGTGGTGTTGCACTCTGTCGCCGCTGCTAACTGTTGGCCGATGTGGTTGTTGACTCCACCTGCTGTGTGCCTGTAGTTTCATAAGCCGAGGCCGACACCGACAAACAAGTCCCGAAGCCCGAGTTCTTCACCGACAAGCCGAGATGGAACCACAAGACCATCGATACCATACCCGAGTCCGGCACCGACACACGAGAACCTCGACAAATGACGCCAAGATCTACATCACGGATCCGCCGGGCGAGACCTCGAAGGCCATCGACGCGTGAAGATGTATCCGCGAAATTCTGAGGAGATCGGCAAGAACTCCTACACGGATGCCAAGACCCGAACCTGAAGACTGCCAAGATCACGACCGGAACGACAAGCACTTCACCTTGGAACACCGAGTTCGCCAACACGGAATGCCAAGTTCTTCATCCCGGATGCCATGACCGTCTACATGGACCCGAAGACCACCGGTACCCGATCCATTCAAGTTCGTCATCGATGGCATGATCGACCGTTTGGAACCCAAGTTCTCCGCCACAACGCGCCAAGCTCTCTATCTTGTATTTGAACCTTGCCGTCCCCGTCGAACCCTGAGACCGGACCCCGAGCCCCCCGGAACCCAAGATCTTCCGAACCCAGATTTGTGGCCCTAAGCCCCTATTTTTATAATATGACATTATCAACTGTCGCATATTCAATTGTTCATGCTTGCATACATATTTGTGGATATGGGGGCATTAAGACGATTCACCTCATAATTAAATATGGAGTCCATCCGCGGGATATCTTTGTCTTATTCCGGACTTCATTTAAATTTGCATAGCAAACCGATGCCATGATTCGCCTTGTTAATTCAACATTTAAATTGCAGGGGTCTAAATAACTTGAACGTATTATTTAATTGTTGGGACCCCGGTTCCGCTTAATATGGCCTAATTGCACTGCATCTGTGCCATGCCATGCATCATATCATAAGCATGCCAGATCTTCTGCCGTAGTATTAAATATTGCATCCGGTGTTTCTTCTAGTGTTTGCTTCTTCGCGGATTAGGCCGATGACTTGATGCGATTATCGACAAGTTCTCCGGATATAAACCTTTGGCTATGTTTTCCTAGGCGAGCATCTCTCCCCCTTCTACCTATTCTGCATTTATAGTCTTTATTTCCTCCTGTTGATCTATTGCTATCCGTGTCGTGATGCTTTAGTTTCCGTATACCAGTTATATCCCATGCAGCCTCTATATTGCCTTGGACACCTCCTATTACCCGTGTTTGGTAGATAGGTGGCCTTGCGAGTCGTAGTTGCTTGGTCAGGTGCGATCTCGTGTTATCAAGTACCATAGTTGTTGGAATGCTGGCAGATGTTTATGGTGGAGTTGATCATGGCTTTAATTACAACTTGATATTAAATTGCTAGATATAACTAATGCAGAGGCATCGGTGGGCAATAGATGTTATTTGGTTCTTCCACGCTCACTTGTGTCCCGTAGGACCCCGAGTACTTGATACCTGTTCCTTGACTATCACACTATCCGCATATGGGACCATGAATCCTCTTAGCCATAGCTTGATTCATTTCTTATTTCTTGGGGCCACAAACTAGTTTGGGGCTTTATTACTATCATGTACTTATGCCATGCTTTGCTGCTTTATTTAAGATTGTGCGTGGAGCACCTATACTATTTTGGATCGTGCCACGTTTTCGCGGTATCGACAAGCCCAGTCACACTTTCGGGTTCCCAGTCGTTTACAGCCGTCGTCACAAATCCTGGGTCCGTTCCGGAGCCGGCCAACTTCGTTGCGGGTAGCTTAGTCGGGTGGCCCCCTGAAATATTTTATGAATCTTGTGATTGCTTTGTCGTGAAAGCCTCGTTGGGTTTGATTTGGTTCTTCCGAGGTTGATCGTGTGTGTGTTGCTATTTGTGCACCCCTACAGGGTAAATCTTTCTGAAAGCCGTGTCCACGGTTATGGATGACTTGGAGCACAGTATCTCGATCATAGACAAGCATAACTAAAGTAGTGCTATAAACTTGACTTAATATGTGACTAGTAATTCAGCTTCACTACAATGGAATGGATAATAAAAATGCCAACAACTGGTGGATCTGTGGTGATCTGTGTCATACTATACCTGCCTAGTAAGTATTGCAACTCCAATGGAATGTGATAAAAGTTCCAACCACTGCTAGGTTTTGGGATTCCTCAAGACAATTATATCTGACTAGTAAATGTTCCAACTACGACGGAATGGTTAACTAAAACTGCCCACTACTTATGCTATCAGGATGACTCATGCTATCTATATCTGACTAGTAAGTGCTTCAACTATAATGGAATGAATAAAACTGCCAACTATGTGAGTTCCTTGGTTTGACTTCCTCGTTTGGTCTCGAGGGGGGGAATACCAGGATGGGTATGATTGGTGGTAGTATCAGGTTAGATTCGAATAGATCTTTCTTACCCCTCTCTAATAGCCGCTAGTTTCACTGAGTCTCTATAGGTTGTTTAGTGCTGCTGTGTTGCCGCTTCAGTCCACCATACCTATGTAGGGGAGAGCCGCCGAATTCTAGCCTCGCCGTGTACTGGCCTCAATACTGACGCTCCTCTTTTCCTTTGCCCTTTGTCGGCACCCCTTTTTTTTAGCAGGTTTGCGATCGACGTCGTTAGCAGGGTTACCCTTCCGGCTTGGCCTGCGCAGGGTTATGGACACCATTGGTTATTCTTCAGGGCTCTTAGCCCCATTTGCATCTTGTCCATAGTTGGACGCTCTATCGTTTTCAAGGTGATTTGAATCTTTGTATAGTATATATGTATTCTTGACTCGTTGAGTCGCTGTTGTATATATATATATGTTATGTGGGTCCCATCGAGGACTGTTTTGTAATGGTATTACTTCGTTTTCCACCTGCACGAAAGTGCCTGGTGGGTTTCCTTGAATCGTTTCTATGCGGGTTTGGCGGAAAGGGCTAAAACTTGCATAGGGCCGATTTGAGGGTGTTACACCCTAGCTGCGCCACCAGGTGGTGTGGGCCCCCTGGTCGCCCACCGAACTTCCCTCTTCGCCTATTAGATGCCTCCCGATACAAAAACCCTAAATCATCAAGCCTCCAGCCACAAAAAGTTCTGCAGCACCGCCGCCATTGAAGGGGAGATTCGAGGGACAGAAAGTCTCTATTCCGACACCCTGCCGGGACGGGGAAGTGCCCCCGGAGCCATCTCCACCACCATCTCCATCACCGTTGTTGATTCCCATGATGTGGAGGGGTAGTTCTCTCTCTAGGCTAAGGGTTCTACCGGTAGCTATGTGTTCATCTCTCTCAATGCATGATCTTATGGAGATCATGAGCTTGTAATCTATAGATCTTCCTTGCTACTCAAGTGCTTTAATAGATCTCTACTCTCCCCATGTGTGTGAAGTTGACAGTGTGCACACCATGGTGGCACTTAGGCTAGAGATTACAAATACTTGTTATGAGTTATATTTGGAGTAGGATGTCTTTATGAAATTGTGGTGTTTGTTTGAACCATCTAGTGCTCAAGGTGACAATGTGGGGTTTTCTAGATGGGAAAGATGAACTTTGAGGTGTGCTGTTATAGCCCTACCAATGATTAGAGTGTCCAACCGGAGAGTAGTTAAGAGTATTATCATAAAGAGAAGATATTTATATGAGAGTGTTCACTAGTCAAAGTATGATCCCTAGGCCTTGTTTCTAAACATTGAAACACCATTTGCAACTAGATATGTTACATGTTTGCTTGCTTCCATCTTTATTTCAGTTTGCCTTTAGTCTCTTACACGCTAGCAAGCTATTTTCTAGCACGGTTACCACTTATAATTATCTATACCACTTGTATTTTACTATCTCTTCTCCGAACTAGTGCACCTATACACTTGGCAAGTGTATTGGGTGTGTTGTGGACACAAGAGACTTCTTGTATCTTGATTGTAGGGTTGCTTGAGAGGGAATACCTTTGACCACTTCCTCCCTGAGTTCGATAAACCTTGGGTGATCCACTTAAGGGAAAACTTGCTGCTGTTCTACAAACCTCTGCACTTGGAGGCCCAACAACTGTCTACAAGAATAGAAGTGCGTAGACATCAAGCTATTTTCTGGCGCCGTTACCGGGGAGGTAAGGTAAAAGGTACTCACATCCTCCGGTGTGAGTGCTCGAAGTTATTTCCTTTAGATTCTGCAATTTTGTCTTTTTGTTTCTTGTTTTCACTAGTTAGGCATAATGGAAAACAACAACAAAATTAGAGAGCTTTATAGTATTTATCTTGAGTTAGGACATGAAGTGTTTGAAGATAAAATTAAAAAACCTATGGAACTTTATTTGCATGCTAATAGCAATGTTATTAGTATGGATTCTTTGAACACCATTATTGCCAATGCTATGGAAACGTCTAAGCTTGGGGAAGCTAGTTTTTATGAAAATGATCTTTTTAGTTCCCCAGCTTTGGAAGATAGCTATTCAATTGCATATGATGAAACCAAACCTCCAATTTATGATGATTACAATGATGAATATGATATTTTCAGTCCACCTACTATTGAGGAAAAAAATAATTATGATTACAATATGCCTTTTTTATTTGATGACTATGGTGATGAGAATAATATTGATAGCTATTTTGTTGAATTTACTCCCACTGTGATTAGTAAGAATGACTATGCTTATAGGGAAGAGTAATAATTATTTTATGCATGTGGCTCATGATAAGAATGTTTCTTGTGATAATTATATTGTTAATTTTATTCATGATGCTACTGAAAGTTATGATGAGAGAGGGAAACATGGTTTTATGTATCTCAACAATATTAAGTTTCCCCTCTTTATGTTGAAAGTCTTGAAGTTGCACTTGTTTTTCTTTACTATGCTTGTTGCTTTGTGCTTTCATGACTTGTTTCTTTACCAGATTCCTATACATAGGAAGTGGGTTAGACTTAAATGTGCTTTGAATTTGCTTCTTGATGCTCTCTTTTACTTCAATTCATATTTCTTATGTGAGCATCTTCTCAAACTATCATGCCTAACTTAAAGGCGTTAAAGAAAAGTACTTATTGGGAGATAACCCAAAAGTTTTAGATGAGTCTTGGAAGTAATTACTTTAGTAATAACCGCTCCTTATCCTTTTTATTTGCTTTTTGTGCCAAGAGTAACCTCTAATGAGAGAAAAGTAATGATTGGGAAAGTTGCTGTCCCGAAACAGATTTTTGTGCTTCACCGTAAACATTCGTGTAAAATCTCTGTACCTCCTTTTGAGGCATGAATTTTTTTGCTTCTGAACCAGGTTGTTATCTAACTTTCGTTAGTTCAACACTTTTCGATTTGAGCAACAGAAGGTCTTCGAAAAAATTTGTCTTTACCTGCTGGTCTGTTTTGACAGATTTCTGCCATTATTTGCATTTGCTTCTTGTTGGTTCCTTTTTGTGTTCTCTTTGGGGAATTGAGATTTTTTAGGGAAGTTCTACAGCAGCTTGTGTTTTAGTGGAAGTTTTATTGGTGTTGAAACTGAACCTAAAGACTTATTATCTTGAGTGCACTAATGTTCCTAATAGAGATTGTGTGAAGTTTTGTATGAAGGAAAAATTTCAGGTGTATGGAAGGAATGAGTAATGAGACGAAGGATGGACTAAAGCTGAAGCTTGGGGATGCCACGCATGTTACCCCAAGAAATATCCAAGAAGTACAAGCGTCAAAGCTTGGGGATGCCCATGGCATCTCCCTCTTCATCAATAAAACACCAGGTTTCTTCCAAACACTTCATTTTTATTGTTTCATGCACAGTTGTGTTGTTCTTGGAGCGTCTTCTTTTTTGTTTTTTTGTTTGCTTGGTTTTCTTAGTTTGCTGAATAAATTGGAATGACCCCCTCTTTCATACATTGGTTTTCAAATAGTTTGGTTTGGATTGGAAAAAGAGTAGGAAAGTTCATGCTTAAGTGGTAAAGAGAGCTTGTTTTTGATTGTGGCCCATGCTTTGTCATGCCATGCTTGATATTGTTTTGGCTTTATGCTTAGTATTATTTTGCTATAGCATGACTTGTTATAAACAATTGAGATTTCTTAATGTCCCTTTGAAGAATCATGAATTGTTTTAGCATATTAAAGCATAGTATTGTGGTATTCTCCTTTGATGTTTTATTTGGGTTGACTTGGCACATGCTCACACCATGTTATGACTATCACAAGTCACCATAAGCCTTTATGATACTTTACTTTTCAAGTTGTAGTATCCCTTTATGCTTTGATTAATGATGTTTTTTTGCTCTCCATGATTATGGCCATTATTGCTCTCTTAGTTGGTCGCTCCCAGTCTTTTGCTAGCCTCCGCAATCAAGTATGAGTTCCACTCATGCATCCAACTCCTAAAACCAAGTTATTACAAAGAGTCCACCATACCTACCTACTAGCATATGCTATTCCAAGTATATTCATGTTTTTATCTACCTTCCGAATTAAACTTGTTATGAGAAAACTAGTGATTAAAGCTCTCACAAACTTGATGGAACACTTTACTTTTCTTGCCCTTAATAAACTTGAACCATTGTGTCGTCTATGTTGTATATGCTTGCACTTATTTGTTGGGGATTAGCAGAACCGTGCTGTCATGGGGAACGCTTTCAACATTGCACTTGTACTTTGTACCTAGTTGATAGCATGCTCTTTTGTCTATGGATGTCGTCGGTGTGAAATGAAAGAGGAACTTGTAAGTCCATGGAGTTATGTATATGTGTTAGAGAAACGCCTAGGCCGCTCGTCTAATCCATGTTGTCATGGTAGAAACCTGCAGCGTAACCATAATGAGCTGTCTATGAAGCATTTTTCTTATAAAAAAAGAGTCAGATATTGAGAAAAAAGAAAAAAAGAAAAAAAGAAAAAAGAGATATGAGAAAAGAGAAAAGAGGAAAGAGATAAAAAAGCACCATATTCCCATGGTAAATAAGAAGATTGTTCAGATGCTCGTTGTTTGCTTGCCTTGTCATTTTTGATATGGGGATTCTTCCGTATCATCGGGCAAGGGGTACCCCGTTGGCGGTTCTCTATGATACACATGTACTTACGATGACAAGAACTTACCGGTGACTAAACTTGAGTAGCATGAGGAGCGGCCCTCTTATTCAAGGGACATGAGATTTCCAACTTCTACTTTGTCAAGCATATACTGCATAGTTTGTTCACTTTAACCTTAATCACTTCAAGATGCTTATGATAGGGGCAATGAGAGCTGAAAGATAAAAGTATCATAATTTTTGGAAGCTCTTTATGAGACTTGAATCCCTACTTCCTTCTATGAAGGCCTTTCTTTTTACTTTATGTTGAGTCTCCACCTTCTATCTTTATGCACCTACTTTGAGAGCATAGTGGCCATTCTTAGTTCTATGTGCATTGTCCCAAGGCTTGTTGATTGACGCATAGCTTTGATATTGCTTGTTCTAAACTATTTGTATCCAGTCACTCGTATGAACTTTGAAGGTGTCCTATGCATTTATGTTTGCTACTCTATCAGGGACAAGCTGAATGCCACTATGCTATGTTTTTTATGTGAAACAAACAAACGTCTTGCAAAGCATTGTTATTCATTAATCTTTTGTTTGTGCCTTTTCATGTTGCAACATAGTTTCTTTGCCTTATTGCTAGAACTTTGTCTTTCATGTTATGATTTAAGTACTATGATCCCAGCTTTGAATCTTTTACAAATACTTTGATCAAGTTTATGATGGTGCATGTCACCTCAAAAATTATTCTTTCTTTTTATCACTAACCTACTCCAGGACGAGCAGGAGTTAAGCTTGGGGATGTTGATACGTTGCTAACGTATCCATAATTTTTGATGTTCCATGCTTGGTTTTATCTACTTTCTTATGTTTTGTCCACACTTTGGAGTACTTTTCACATGATTTCTTGGACTAACCTATTAACAAGAGCCATAGTGCTAGTTGTCTGTTTTCTGCTGTTTTTGGTTCTAGAAAGTCAGAAAATGAATATTCTCGGAATTGAACCGGACAAAAGCCAAAGTCATTATTTTCCCAAAAGACTCACGGAGCTTGAAGACGAGACGGAGAGGGGCCACAAGGTGGCCACACCATATGCTGGTGCGGGCTAGCCCTGGCTATGCCACCAGGTGGTGTGGGCCCCCTGGCCGCCCACCGACCTTGCCTCTTCGCCTATAAGATGCCTCCCGATGCAAAAACCCTAAATGATCGAGCCTCCAGCCACGAAAAGTTCCGCAGCACCACCGCCATCGAAGGGGAGATTCGGGGGACAGAAAGTCTCTGTTCCGGCACCCTGCCGGGACGGGGAAGTGCCCCCGGAGCCATCTCCATCGATCTCCACCACCATCTCAATCGCCATTGCTGATTCCCATGATGACGAGGGAGTAGTTCTTGCTCGAGGCTAAGGGTTCTACCAGTAGCTATGTGTTCATCTCTCTCTCTCTATGCATGATCATATTGTGATCATGAGCTTTGTAATCAAGTAGATCTCCTTTGCTACTCAAGTGCTTTAATAGTTTTCTCCTCTCCCCACGTGTGTGAAAGTGATAGCGTGCACACCATGGTGGCACTTAGGCTAGAGATTACAAATACTTGTTATGAGTTATATTTGGAGTTGGATGTCTTTATGAAATTGTGGTGTTTCTTTGAACCATCTAGTGCTCAAGGTGATAGTGTGGGGTTTTCTAGATGGGAAAGATGAACTTTGAGGTGTGCTGTTATAGCCCTACCAATGATTAGAGGTCCAACCGGGGAGTAGTTAAGAGTAGTATCATAAAGAGAAGATATTTATATGAGAGTGTTCACTAGTGAAAGTATGATCCCTAGGCCTTGTTTCTAAACATTGAAACACTGTTTGCAACTAGATCTATTACATGTTTGCTTGCTTCCATCTTTATTTCAGTTTGCCTTTAGTCTCTTACATGCCAGCAAGCTATTTTCTGGCACCGTTACCACTTATAATTATCTATACCAGTTGTATTTTACTATCTCTTCACCGAACTAGTGCATCTATACACCTGACAAGTGTATTGGGTGTGTTGGGGACAGAAGAGACTTCTTGTATCTTGATTGCAGGGTTTCTTGAGAGGGAATACCTTTGACCACTTCCTCCCTGAGTTCGATAAACCTTGTGTGATCCACTTAAGGGAAAATTTGCTGCTGTTCTACAAACCTCTGCACTTGGAGGCCCAACAATTGTCTATAAGAATAGAAGTGCGTAGACATCAGGGCCAGGGGCTGGCCACACCATGTGGTGGCGTGGGTCCCCCTGGCCGTGCCACCAGGTGGTGTGGGCCCCTGGTCCACCCTCTGACATCGCCCTTTCACCTATAAGAAGCCTTCGATGCAGAAACCCTAAGGAATCCATCCTCTAGCCACAAAAAGTTCCGCAACACCACCGCCACTGAAGGGGAGATTCGGGGGACATAAAGTCTCTGTTCCAGCACCCTGCCAGGACGGGGAATTACCCCAGGAGCCATCTCCATCGATCTCCACCACCATCTCAATCGCCGTTGCTGATTCCCATGATGACGAGGGAGTAGTTCTTGCTCGAGGCTAAGGGTTCTACCAGTAGCTATGTGTTCATCTCTCTCTCTATGCATGATCATATTGTGATCATGAGCTTTGTAATCAAGTAGATCTCCTTTGCTACTCAAGTGCTTTAATAGTTTTCTCCTCTCCCCACGTGTGTGAAAGTGATAGCGTGCACACCGTGGTGGCACTTAGGCTAGAGATTACAAATACTTGTTATGAGTTATATTTGGAGTTGGATGTCTCTATGAAATTGTGGTTTTTGTTGGAACCATCTAGCGCTCAAGGTGACAGTGTGAGGTTATCTAGATGGGGAAAGCGAACTTTGAGGTGTGTTGTTATATCCCTACCATGGATTAGAGTGTCCAACCGGAGAGTAGTTAAGAGTAGTATCATAAAGAGAAGATATTTATATGAGAGTGTTCACTAGTGAAAGTATGATCCCTAGGCCTTGTTTCTAAGCATTGAAAAACCGTTTGCAACTAGATCTGTTACATGTTTGCTTGCTTCCATCTTTATTTTAGATTGCCTTTAGTCTCTTCGCACGTCAACCACACGCCATCAAAGCTATTTTCTGGCACCGTTACCACTTATAATTATCCATACCACTTGTATTTCACTATCTCTTCGCTGAACTAGTGCACCTATACACCTGACAAGTGTATTGGGTGTGTTGGGGACACAAGAGACTTCTTGTATCTTGATTGCAGGGTTTCTTGAGAGGGGATACCTTTGACCACTTCCTTCCCAAGTTCGATAAACCTTGGGTAATCCACTTAAGGGAAACTTGCTGCTATTCTACAAACATTTGCACTTGGAGGACCAACAACTGTCTACAAGAATAGAATTGCATAGACATCAAGCTATTTTCTGGCGCCGTTGTCGAGAGGTAAGGTAAAATGTACTCACATCCTCCAGTGTGAGTGCTCGAAGTTATTTCCTTTAGATTCTACAATTTCGTCTTTTTCTTTCTTGTTTTCACTAGTTAGGGTTAATAGAAAACAACAACAAAATTAGAGAGATTTATAGTATTTATCTTGAGTTAGAACATGAAGTGTTTGAAGAGAAAATTAAAAAAACTTTATTTGCATGCTAATAGTAATGTTGTCAGTATGAATTCTTTGGACACCATTATTGCTAATGCTATGGAAAAGTCTAAGCTTGGGGAAGCTAGTTTTTGTGAAAATGATCTTTTTAATCCCCCTCTTTAGAGGAGAAAATTTGCTTTGAGGAGGAAATTAATTATGACTACAATATGCCTACTATATTTGATGATTATGGTGACGAGAATAATAATGATAGCTATTTTGTTCAATTTGCTCCCACTACAATTAATAAGAATAACTATGATTATGTGGAGAGTAATAATTATTATATGCAGTAGCCTCATGAATAAACTCAACAATATAACTATCACATAAAGCATGCTTTTCATGATCTACAAGCACTAGAGCTTTATCATAAACATCTTCAAAAGAATCCTTGGGAATATAACATTCATCCTCCTTTAGTAAGCATGGAGGACAATCAAATAATGTAAGGGATAAAGAGTTACTCTCATTAGAAGGTAGGCATGGGTAGCTAATCCATTCTTCCTCCTTTTGTTCATCACTCTCCTCCTCTTTTTCATCTAATGAGATTTCAGGTTCATCAATTTCTTCATCCATAGGATCCTGCAAGGCATTACTCTCTTCAATTTGTGCAAAGCATCTATTAAAATATTCAAGGATATAGCCATTTTCATCCTTGTAACTATCAAAGCAGAATTTAAGTATACCATAAACCTCATATTTGTAAGGTGAATCATCAATATTTTCAAGCAAACTAGCAAGTTCAAAAGCACCCTTCCAAGCAATAAATTCTTCAATTTGTTCTGCATCATAAAAGTCATAAATTCCTTAGCATAGGAAGATATGGTATCATTAACACTATACGCACATTGAAAAGGGAGGTGTTTATACCTCTTTCTGCAACAAGACTCATCACAGCAATAAGTAACATTCTAAGTAGAGCACACGTTTCTAGCAATGGTATACAATCTATCAATTTGTTCCCATAAGTGTTTCCCTTTTTGTGACAAGCGGTGTTCCTTTAATAATATTTTTGATATTCTGTGAACCCACCTTACCAATAAGCTTCAGTTTCAAAGAAACCAACCATTGACAACAAGCATGATAAGGCAAGACAATAACAGACCAACGAAAATAACAACTAGAGTAGGAACTACTTTTTTTTGTATTTTTGATAAAGAAACAAGAAAACAAGGAGAAAATAAACTTAGCTTGAACAATAGTGAGTCCAAGTGAACTTGATAAATAAAGCTATGCTCCCCGGCAACAGCGCCAGAAAATAGTCTTGATGACCCACAAGTATAGGGGGTGTATCGCAGTATTTTCGAGGGAAGTGAAACCCAATTTATTGATTAGACACAAGGGGATCCAAAGAATATTTATAAGCCTTAACAACTGAGTTGTCAATTCAGCTGCACCTGGAAACAATCTTGCTCACAGCAGTTTATTAGTAGCAACAGTTTTGTAGTAGGAATAACAAAGTAACAGCAGTAGTAAAGAAAAGACAGCAGTGACAATAGAAGTAAACAGTGGGATTCGAGTGTGGTAGGCATAGGGATGGATGGACGGGCGTTGCATGGACAAGACAATCCACAAAGCAATCAGAACATAGGGCAATTGTAGATAAATAAGATAAAGCATCCGAGTACTAGACAATCCTAGACATGTGTTCCGTATATAGTCATACGTGCTCATAATGAGAACTTGCACAACATCTTTTGCAGCGGGGCCTCTAGGGAACTACTGGCAATTAAGGTGATCCTTTTAATAGAGCACCGGAGCAAGGCATTAACACTCCATGAACACATGTGATCCTCACATCAAAGCCATTCCCTTCCGGTTATCCCGATTTCTGTCACTTCGGGGCCATAGGTTCCGGACATCAACGTGTGTATACAACTTGCAGATAAGACCATAAACAATACTATCATAATGAATCAATAACATGTTCAGATCTGAAATCATGCCACTCGGGCCCTAGTGACAAGCATTAAGCACAACAAGTCGCAACAAAGTCATAAAGCACTAATAAAAGATACTAGGCACCATGCCCTAACAATCTGATGCCATTACATGAACGATCTCATCCAATCCCTACCATCCCCATAACCTACAGCAGGGGATTACTCACTCATAGATGGGAGAAACATGGATGGTCGATGGAGAAGCGATGGTGATGATGATGGCGATGATCTCCTCCAATTCCCCGTCCCGGCAAGGTGCCAGAACGGAGTTTCTGGTACTGTTTGGTGGAATCTGGTGGTGGCGGCGGAGCGGAACTCCTTTTGTAAATACGTCGAACCCCCCAAAGTTTTTAGGTCAGAAGGCTTCTTATAGGCGAAGAGGGAGACCGAGGGGGTGGCTGGGGCCACCACACCATGCCCTGGAGCCGCCAGGCCCAGCCCGCGCCTGGGGGGGTGTGGCCAGCCCCTGGCCCTCCTCCGTCTCGTATTCTGGCTCCTGGAGTCTTCTGGAAAAATAGGCACTTAAGCTTTTGTCCCGTCCAATTCCGAGAATATTCATTTTCTGACTTTCCTAGAACCAAAAACAGCAGAAAACAAGCAGCTGGCACTGTGGCTCTTGTTAATAGGTTAGTCCAAGAAATCATATGAAAAATACTCCAAAGTGTGGACAAAACACAATAAAGTGGATAAAACCAAGCATGGAGCATCAAAAATTATAGATACATTTGCAATGTATCAACATCCCCAAGCTTAACTCCTGCTCGTCCTGGAGTAGGTAAGTGACAAAAAGAAAGAATAATTTTTGAGGTGACATGCACCATCATAAACTTGATCAAAGCATATGTAAAACATTCAAAACTGGGATCATAGTACTTCAATCATAACATGAAAGAAAAAGTTCTAGCAATAAGACAAAGAAACTGTGATGCAACATGAAAAGGCACAAACAAAAGATTCATGAATAACAATGCTTTGCAAGACGTTTGTTTGTTTCACATAAAGAAAACATAGCATAGTGGCATTCAGCTTGTCCCTCATAGAGTAGCAAACATAAATCCATAGGACACCTTCAAAGTTTACAAGAGTGACTAGATACAAGTAGTTTAAAACAAGCAATATCAAGGTATGCATCAATCAACAAGTCTTGGGACAATGCACATAGAACTAAGAATGGCCATTATGCTCTCAAGAAAGTTCTCATAGAATGTGTGGAGACTCAACAAGGAAATGAAAAGTTTTTGAAAAGTTTGAAAGGCTTCCAAATGCTGAAAGTATGGTACTCCTTAGGTTTGAGCTCTCATTGCCCCTATCATAAGCATCTTTAAATGGTTAAGGTTAAAGTGACACAACTAAGAGGATATGCTTGACAAGTTATAAATCGAAGTCTCATGCCCCTTACTTACGAAGACCGATCCTCATGCTACTCAACTTCAGTCACGAGTAAGCTCTTGTCATTGTAAGTATATACGTATCATAGAGAACCGCCAACGGGGTACCCCTTGCACATGATATAGGAGCTATCCCATAATCAAAATGACAAGGCAAGAAGACAATGAGCATCTCAGTGATGTTTTTATTTACTATGTGCATAGATTTTTATTGAGGATGCTTCATAGAATGCTCATTATGGTTATGCTACAAGTTTCCACCATGATTAGGCATGGCTTAGGCTAGCGGCCCAGGCGTTTCTCTAACATACATACAAACTCCATGATCTTACAAGTTCCACTTTTATTTCACACCGCCGGGATCCATAAGCAAAAGAACATGATATCAACGGGATACAAAGTACTAGTGCAATGTTGAAAGCGTTCCCCATGAAACATGGTTCTGCTAACTTCAACTTATAAAGCGCAAGCATATACGCAACAAACAAGGACGAAATGGTTCAGTTTTATTAAATGCAAGAAAATAAAGTGTGCCATCAAGTTCGTGAGAGCTTTACTAACTAACTTTCTCATAACAAGCAAACATTTTATTCGGAAGAAAACAAGGCATATTGAATATGCACGAAAGTAGCAAATGATGCTAATAGGTAGGTATGGTGGACACTTTGGCAATATTTGGTTTAAGGGAGTTGGAAATATAAGTAAAACACTCAGTGGAAGTGAAGTCTAGCAATAGTAAGGGAGCGACAAACGAGAGAGCAATAATGGCCATGATCATACAGAGCGACAAAACATCATTGATCAAAGCATAAAGTGATACTACAAGTTGAAAACTAAAGGATCATAAAGACTTATGGTGACTTGGGATAGTCATAACATGGTGTGAGCATGTGCCAAGTCAACCCAAATAAAACATCAAAGGAGAATACCACTATACTATGCTTTAATATGCTAAAACAACGCATGATTCATCCAAGGAACAATAAGAAATCTCAATTGTTTATAACAAGTCATGCTACAACAAAGAATACTAAGCATAAAGCCAAAACAATATCGAGCATGACTTGACAAAGCATAGGCCACAGTCAAAAACAAGCTCTCTTTAGAACTTAAGCATGAGCTTTCCTACTCTTTTCCAATCCAAACCAGACTATTTGAACACCAATGTATGAAAGAGGAGGTCCAAACAATTTATTCAGCAAACTAAGAAAACAAAGCAAATGAAAAACCAAAACAAAAATGAAAAATAAGACGCTACAAGAACAACACAACTGTGCATGAAATAATAAAAATAAAGTGTTTGGAAGAAACCTGGGATTTTTATTGATGAAGAAGGGGATGCCTTGGGCATCCCCAAGCTTTGACACTTGTACTTCTTGGATATTTCTTGGGGTGACACGCGTGGCATCCCCAAGCTTGATCTTTAGTCCATCCTTCATCTCATTACTCATTCCTTCCATACACCTGAAATTTTTCCTTCATACAAAACTTCACACAATCTTTATTAGCAACATTAGTGCACTCAAGATAAATAAGACTTAACATTCAGTTCTAGCACCAAATAAACTTCCATTAAAACACTAGCTATTGTACCACTTCCCTCAAAAATCTCAATTCCCCAAAAGAACTCAAAAAGGAACCAACAAGAAGCAAATGCAGAAAATGGTAGAAATCTATCAAAACAGACCAGCAGGAAAAGACGAATTTTTTCGAAGACCTTCTGTTGCTCAAATCAAAAAGTGTTGAGCTAACTAAAGTTAGATAACAACCTGGGGCAGAAGCACAAAAATTCACGCCTCAAAAAGACGTTCAGATATTTTACACGAATTTTTACGGTGAAGCACAGAAATCTGTTTCGGGACAACAACTTTCCCAATCACTACTTCTCTCTCATTAGAGGTTAATCTTGGCACAAGAAGCAAATAAAAAGGATAAGGAGCGGTTATTACTGAAGTAATAACTTCCAAGACTCATCTAAAATTTTTGGGTTATCTCCCAATAAGTACTTTTCTTTAATGCCTTTAAGTTAGGCATAAGCAAAAACTAAAAATGGATAGAATAGAAGTAAGCGGAGATAATCATGGTGAAAACATTGTTTTGTTCAATAAAATCCTTTCGTTAACAAGGTTGATCAGGTCTTGTTACCAAAGCAATTTCATATGAGACAAAACTTTGTATTCCACTAATGATTATGTTACCTCAACCTTGATAAAATTGGTCCCAATCATAATAGTTTCAAATTTTTCTCTTGGTATGGGACAATATATCTCTCCAACTTGAATGCCCTCAACATGTTCAATTGAATTCAAACCATAAGTCCTTTCAATCTTCTTGGGGAAATGGATAGTATGTTCCTTGTCATTGACATTGAAGGTCACCTTCCCTTGATTACAATTAATAATAGCTCCTGCAGTATTTAAGAAAAAGGTCTCCCAAGAATAATAGACATATTATCATCTTCAGGCATAATAGTTTGAGAGGATGCTCTCATAAGAAATAAGAGTTGAAGTAAAAGAGAGCATCAAGAAGCAAATTCAAAACACATTTAAGTCTAACCCACTTCCTATGCATAGGAATCGTGTATGCAAATAAATTCATAAAGAACAAAGTGACAGGCATAGGAAGATAAAACAAGAGTGACTTCAAAACTTTCAGCACATAGAGAGGTGTTTCAATACCAGGAAAACTTCTACCACTATATTTTCCTCTCTCAAAATAATTTTTAGTAGCGTCATGAATAAACTCAACAATATAACTATCACATAAAGCTTCCTTTTCATGATCTACAAGCACTAGAGCTTTATCATAAACATCTTCAAAAGAATCCTCAGGAACATAACATTCATACTCCTTTAGTAAGCATGGAGGACAATCAAATAATGTAAGGGATAAAGAGTTACTCTCATTAGAAGGTAGGCATGGGTAGCTAATCCATTCTTCCTCCTTTTGTTCATCACTCTCCTCCTCTT
Source organism: Avena sativa (assembly GCA_916181665.1). NCBI lineage: Eukaryota > Viridiplantae > Streptophyta > Magnoliopsida > Poales > Poaceae > Avena > Avena sativa. The sequence goes on from OV702287.1 coordinate 193,608,690, forward strand.
TTTCATCTAATGAGATTTCAGGTTCATCAATTTCTTCGTCCATAGGATCCTGCAAGGCATTACTCTCTTCCATTTGTGGAAAGCATCTATTAAAATATTCAAGGATATAGCCATTTTCATCCTTGTAATTATCAAAGCAGAATTTAAGTATACCATAAACCTCATATTTGTAAGGTGAATCATCAATATTTTCAAGCAAACTAGCAAGTTCAAAAGCACCCTTCCAAGCAATAAATTCTTCAATTTGTTCCGCATCATAAAAGTCATAAATTCCTTTAGCATAGGAAGATATGGTATCATTATCACTATACTCACATTGAAAAGGGAGGTGTTTATACCTCTTTCTGCAACAAGACTCATCACCACAATAAGTAACATTATAAGTAGAGCACACGTTTCTAGCAATGGTATACAATCTATCAATTTGTTCCCATAAGTGTTTCCCTTTTTGTGACAAGCGGTGTTCCTTATAATAATATTTTTGATATTCCATGAACCCACCTTGCCAATAAGCTTCAGTTTCAAAGAAACCAACCATTGACAACAAGCATGATAAGGTAAGACAATAACAGACCAACGAAAATAACAACTAGAGTAGGAACTACTTTTTTTGTATTTTTGATAAATAAACAAGCAAATAAGGAGAAAATAAACTTAGCTAGAACAATCGTGAATCCAAGTGAACTTGATAAATAAAGCTATGCTCCTCGGCAACGGCGCCAGGAAATAGTCTTGATGACCCACAAGTATAGGGGGTGTATCGCAGTATTTTCGAGGGAAGTGAAACCCAATTTATTGATTAGACACAAGGGGATCCAAAGAATATTTATAAGTCTTAACAACTGAGTTGTTAATTCAGCTGCACCTGGAAACAATCTTGCTCATAGCAGTTTATCAGTAGCAACAGTTTTGTAGAAGGAATAGCAAAGTAATGGCAGTAGTAAAGTAAAGACAGCAGTGACAATAGCAGTAAACAGTGGGATTCGAGTGCGGTAGGCATAGGGATGGATGGACAGGCGTTTCATGGACAAGACAATCCACAAAGCAATTAGAACATAGGGCAATTGCAGATAAATAAGATAAAGCATCCAAGTACTAGACAATCCTAGGCATGTGTTCCATATATAGTCATACGTGCTCGCAATGATAACTTGCACAACATCTGTTGTCCTGCCAGCCCGTTTGCAGCGGGGCCTCTAGGGAACTACTGGCAATTAAGGTGCTCCTTTTAATAGAGCACCGGAGCAAAGCATTAACACTCCGTGAACACATGTGATCCTCATATCAAAGCCATTCCCTTCCGGTTATCCCGATTTCTGTCACTTCAGGGCCATAGGTTCCGGACATCAACGTGTGTATACAACTTGCAGATAAGACCATAAACAATACTATCGTAATGAATCAATAACATGTTCTGATCTCAAATCATGGCACTCGGGCCCTAGTGACAAGAATTAAGCACAACAAGTCGCAACAAAGTCATATAGCACTAATAAAAGATACTAGGCACCATGCCCTAACAATCTGATGCCATTACATGAACGATCTCATCCAATCCCTACCATCCCCATAGCCTACAGCGGGGTATTACTCACTCATAGATGGGAGAAACATGGATGGTCGATGGAGAAGCGATGGTGATGATGATGGCGATGATCTCCTCCAATTCCCCGTCCCGGCAGGGTGCCAGAACGGAGTTTCTGGTGCTGTTTCGTGGAATCTGGTGGTGGCGGCGGAGCGGAACTCCTTCTGGAAACACGTCAAACCCCCCGAAGTTTTTAGGACAGAAGGCTTCTTATAGGCGAAGAGGGAGACCGAGGGGGTGCCTGGGTCCACCACACCATGCCCTGGCGCGGCCAGGCCCAGCCCGCGCCTGGTGGGGTGTGGCCAGCCCCTAGCCCTCCTCCGTCTCATATTCTGGCTCCTGTAGTCTTCGGGAAAAATAGGCACTTTGGCTTTTGTCCCGTCCAATTCCGAGAATATTCATTTTCTGACATTCCTAGAACCAAAAACAGCAGAAAATAGGCAGCTGGCACTGTGGCTCTTGTTAATAGGTTAGTCCAAGAAATCATATGAAAAGTACTCCAAAGTTGGAACAAAACACAAGAAAGTGGATAAAACCAAGCATGGAACATCGAAAATTATAGATACATTTGCAATGTATCAACATCCCCAAGCTTAACTCCTGCTCGTCCTCGAGTAGGTAAGTGATAAAAAGAAATAATTTTTGAGGTGACATGCACCATCAAAGACTTGATCATAGTATTTGCAAAACATTCAAAGCTGGGATCATAGTACTTCAATCATAACATGAAAGAAAAAGTTCTAGCAATAAGACAAAGAAACTATGATGCAATATGAAAAGGCACAAACAAAAGATTCATGAATAACAATGCTTTGCAAGACGTTTGTTTGTTTCACATAAAGAAAACATAGCATAGTGGCATTCAGCTTGTCCCTCATAGAGTAGCAAACATAAATGCATAGGACACCTTCAAAGTTTACAAGAGTGACTAGATACAAGTAGTTTAAAACAAGAAATATCAAGGTACGCATTAATCAACAAGTCTTGGGACAATGCACATAGAACTAAGAATGGCCACTATGCTCTCAACAAAGTGCTCATAGAATGTGTGGAGACTCAACAAGGAAATGAACAGGTTTTGAAAAGTTTGGAAGGCTTCCAAATGCTGAAAGTATGGTACTCATTAGCTTTGAGCACTCATTGCCCCTATCATAAGCATCTTTAAATGGTCTGTTTTGACAGATTTCTGCCATTATTTGCATTTGCCAAGTCACCATAGCCTCTATGATCCTTTAGTTTTCGAGTTTTAATATCACTTTATGCTTTAATTAATGATGTTTTGTCCCTTTGCATGATTATGACCATTATTGCTCTCTTAGTTGGTCGCTCCCAGTGTTTTGCTAGCCTCCATACCAAGTATGAGTTATAGTCATGCATCCAACTCCAAATAAAACCAATTTATTCCAAAGAGTCCACCATACCTACCTATTAGCATTTTCTATTCCAAGTATATTCATGTTTTTATCTATCTTCCGAATTAAACTTGTTATGTGAAATTTAGTGACTAAAGCTCTCACGAACTTGATGGCACACTTTACTTTTCTTCCCCCTAATAAACTTGAACCATTGTGTCATTTATGTTGTATATGCTTGCACTTATACATTGGGAATTAGCAGAACCATGCTGTCATGGGGAACACTTTCAACATTGCACTTGTACATTGTACCCAGTTTATATCATGCTCTTTTGTTTATGGATGTCGTCGGTGTGAAATGAAAGGGGAGCTTGTAAGTCCACGGAGTTATGTATGTGTTTTAGAGAAACGCCTGGGCGGCTGGTCTAATCCATGCCTAATCACGGTGGAAACCTGCAGCGTAACCATAATGAGCAACCTATGAAGCATTCTTCTTATAAAAAAAGAGATAGAGATTGAGAAAAAAAGAAAAAAAGATGAGAAAAGAGGAAAGAGATAAAAAGTACAATATTCCCATGGTAAATAAGAAGATTGCTGAGATGCTCATTGTCTGCTTGCCTTGTCATTTTGATATGGGGATTCTTCTGTATCATCGGGTAAAGGGTACCCCATTGGCGGTTATGTATGATACCCATGTACTTACTATGACAAGAACTTACCGGTAACTAAACTTGAGTAGCATGAGGAGCGGCCCTCGTATTCAAGTGACATGATATTGCCAACTTATAATTTGTCAAGCATATACTCCATAGTTTGTTCACTTTAACCTTAGTCACTTCAAGATGCTTATAATAGGGGCAATGAGAGCTGAAAGCTAATAAGTACCATAATTTTTGGAAGCTCTTTATGAGACTTGAATCCCAGCTTCCTTCTATGCAGGCCTTTCTTTTACTTTTATGTTGAGTCTCCATCTTCTATCTTTATACACCTATTGAGAGAGCATAGGGGCCATTCTTAGTTTAATGTGCATTGTCCCAAAACTTGTTGATTGATTTATAACTGTGATATTAACTGTTCTTAAATTATTTGTATCTAGTCACCCTTATGAACTTTGAAGGTGTCCTATGCATTTATGTTTTGCTACACTATGAGGGACAAGCTGAATACCATTCTCATTGTGTTTTCTATATGTGAAACAAACAAACGTCTTTCAAAGTATTGTTATTCATTAATCTTTTGTTTGTACCTTTTCATGTTACAACATAGTTGCTATGACTTCTTGTTAGAACTATGTCTTTCATGCTCATGTTTAGAGTACTTTGATCCTAGCTTTCAATGCTTACAAATGGTTTGATCTTGATTGTGATGGTGCATGTCACCTCAAAAACTATTCTTTTTATCACTTACCTACTCGAGGACGAGCAGGAGTTAAGCTTGGGGATGTTGATACGTTCTAAACGTATCTATAATTTTTGATATTCCATGCTTGTTTTATATCTACTTTCTTATGTTTTGTCCACACTTCGGAGTAGTTTTACACATTTTCTGGTACTAACCTATTAACAATATGCCACTGTGCCAGTTGCCTGTTTTCTTCTATTTTTGGTTCCAGAAAAGCCAGAAAATGAATATTCTCGGAATTGGACCGGACAAAAGCCAAAGTCGATATTTTACCGGAAGACTCATGGAGCTAGAAGACAAGACAGAGAGGGGCCAGGGGCTGGCCACATCATGTGGTGGCGCGCGTCCCCCCTGGCTGCGCCACCAGGTGGTGTGGGCCCCTGGTCCACCCTCTGACATTGCTCTTTCGCCTATAAGAAGCCTCTGATGTAGAAACCCTAAGGAATCCAGCCTCCGGCCCTGAAAAGTTTTGCAGCGCCACCGCCACCGAAGGGGAGATTCGCGGAACAGAAAGTCTCTGTTCCGGCACCCTACCGAGACGGGGAATTTCCCTAGGAGCCATCTCCATCGATCTCCACCACCATCTCCATCGCCATTGCTGATTCCCATGATGATGAGGGAGTTGTTCTTCCTCGAGGCTAAGGGTTCTACCGGTAGCTATGTGTTCATATATCTCTATGCATGATCATATGGTGATCATGAACTTTGTAATAAAGTAGATCTACTTTGCTACTCAAGTCCTTTAATAGATTTCTGCTCTCCCCACGTGTGTGAAAGTGATAGCGTGCACACCTCAGTGGCACTTAGGTTAGAGATTACAAATACTTGTTATGAGTTATATTTGGAGTTGGACGTCTCTATTAAATTGTGGTGTTTGTTGGAACCATCTAGTGCTCAAGGTGACAGTGTGGAGTTATCTAGATGGGGAAAGCAAACTTTGAGGTGTGCTGTCATAGCCCTACCATGGATTAGAGTGTCCAACCGGAGAGTAGTTAAGAGTAGTATCATAAAGAGAAGATATTTATATGAGAGTGTTCACTAGTGAAAGTATGATCCCTAGGACTTGTTTCTAAGCATTGAAACACCATTTTCAACTAGATCTGTTACATGTTTGCTTGCTTCCATCTTTATTTCAGATTTCCTTTAGTCTCTTCCCACGTTAACCACACGCCATCAAACCTATTTTCTGGCACCATTACCACTTATAATTATCCATACCACTTGTATTTCACTATCTCTTCGCCGAACTAGTGCACCTATACACCTGACAAGTGTATTGGGTGTGTTGGGAACACAAGAGACTTCTTGTATCTTGATTGCAGGGTTGCTTGAGAGGGGATACCTTTGACCACTTCCTCCCAGAGTTCGATAAACCTTGGGTAATCCACTTAAGGGAAACTTGTTGCTGTTCTACAAACCTCTGCACTTGGAGGCCCAACAACTGTCTACAAGAATAGAAGTGTGTAGACATCAATCACCATGTCACTGAGTGATGTTTGATGCTATCAAACTACCCTCGAGTAATAGTGATTGATATGGCCTCACGGTCTAAGAAATAGTACACTAGGTCTATTCTAATCATTGTAACTTGAACTGCGTGACATGATCGGGTCACGATGCTTAGGTTGGGTATAGCTCATCATCTCATTCTCAAAATGAGGTGACTCCATTTTCAACTGGAATAAATGCCACATGATCATCTGTTAACCAATGTACCAGTGACTAGGGCTTCACCGAGAACTACTGGTTGTTTATATATCACACGTGTATTGAAGTTTCCTTTCAAAAAGGTTATAGCATGATATAAAACTTAATCATAAACTTTATGAAATATGATAATAATCCTTATAACTATTAGTCTCTAGGGCTGATTTCCAACAGTCTCCCACTTGCACTAGAGTACAAATAAACTAGCTGCATTTGTTCTTAATCATTGGCACCATATATCACGACACCTTTGAACATGCTTTCTCATGGAAGAGGTTGAGTATTGGGTCTGTACTTTACAATCCAAATTCTATGCAACTTACTAATGTCACCTTGATTGACATTAATACTTTATCATCACATGATAACATCTTTGTGTATGCATCGCAGTTATGGAAGTAGAATGAGGTCGGTTTCCAGGAGCCTACAGTGACTTTAGATCAGCCACTTCAAGCTTTCTCATGGGAACTATGCCCTGGGACACACCTTCTGCGTAAAGACGAAATAGTCCCGCCATAATAGTATGCATCACTTTATATGGTACCTTTATCTATTATTATAAATGTAACAATCAAAACACTAGTACATCATGTGCAACTTTCGATGTTTTATCACCTCACTTCCTACTTGACTTTAGTCAGTATTATCGATATAGGAGTTTCCAATCTTCTAAGGTTAACACATTCCCTTATAACATAACCCTTTATGCTTTAAGATATGTCATCCTTTAAGGATTTTGAAACATGTCTACAGTTCTCAATTAGACAATATGTACAAACTTAGCTCAACATTCTGTGCTTCGTGCTTAATTACTTTTCAAACGTTCCTTCTTGGATCATATATTATGTTAAGTTGTCATCATGGTTTCCAAGATAAAACCTATGTCTCAATATAGTGGATGATGATCATCCTTTTCTTTCTTTCAACCATTGATGTTTAACTTAATGTTATTCCTAATTTGAGTGACCAAGGACCAGTCCTTAATCAATTCCTATTCTGAAACCCTTTTCAGAATCCCTTTTAGGAATATTACATAATATCGTAATTACTAACTTTCAACTTATAATCCTTATAAATCATTATTTATCGGTACTTGCTCTTTTATTCCTAACGTTTCGTACACACACTTAAGAATCAATCTTTAAGCTCCCACTCAAAATATGTTCCCAACATATTTGAGTTCGAGACTTATATTGCTCCCACTCAAAATGTGTTCTTAACATATTTGAGGCTGAGACTTATATTGATCCCACTCAAAAATATGGCATTCACATATTGGTTTAGGAAGACTTTCATAGCTCCCACTCAATTTTATGCAAATTTCATATCCACTCACTATTTTGAATGACTTTAAAATCTTTTGATCAATTATCAAACTAAGAGATTTATTACAAGACACTAGTATCTTACTAGTATTAAATCCACTAGACTTTCAACACTTCTGAATCAAATTCATTTGAATTTTTCTAATAAATTATTCATGACAAATCGTGCCTTTGTCATTCACCTTTTCCTTCATTACTTTGTAGTCGTTTGGAAAATTCAAGTAACACAGTACTTGGTAAGATTCAACAATAAATTTCTTTCTAATCTTAAGTGAATTTTGCCTCTAGGATTTCTCATAATTTTATTTTACCATTTCTTTCATTTGTAGTTCGTAGGTATGTCATATTCCGGAAATATGACAGGTATTTCACAAATTTCTCCACACAAGATGTGGGGTGCATTTTTGAATCCTACTTCATGTTGTAGAAACACCAGTGGAGAAAACACAATGATCATCATTGATTCTTTCCTTTGTGAAGACAATCATTCAAGAATTCTTTCCATTGCGCTTCTCGACACTCTGATGCAGTGTTTTGAATCCTCATCATGTTTTTCACAAGCTTCATATTCAAGAACATAAACTTTCTCGAGAAAGCACCAAAATTCAAGCAACACTAGCCTTGCCTTTCTTTTGGTTCCAACCATGGATTTCATATTCATATTTTCCAAAAAATATTCTACAAGTACTTATTTGCTATTGTTTGGGTGATATCGAATAACTCCAAAACTTTCACGATGATCCATATAAGATATGGCGCCGATCTCACGAATTCAGATGGTTTACTTTATATTCTAATTCAGTGTTCACTATTGCTAACTAATGGTCTTTACACTTACACTACAAAGATTTATTCGGCACCATCTATTCACGCACTTGATAATTAATATCACATTGTGATGCTTTGCACTCTGACATTTCAAATGCATTGCATTTCACAACTTCTTTATGCCAATCTTATAATGTTGAATTTCATTACTATTGATCAAATCCTAGTAATTAAATTCTCTTTTATCTTTAATACCCTTGGATGATGAAATACTTCGATCATATCAAATCGTTTCATACTCATGTTTCCTTTGGTAAACCTCTTTACAAAATTCAAACAATCATACGATAGATCGAATATGTATTATCTTTGAACAATTCATCAAACATTTTGTATTCATGCAATACATGATGTTTAAGTTATCTTACAGAACTTGGCATGATTCATATGTGACAAGAATACAAGTGCCTTTCACATATTATCAATTTAACTTTAAATTTAAACAATGGTTTCATTCAAAATGAATATATCATTAAGTCGGATATTTTCAAGGCATTTCTCAATATTTTACAAATGTTCATGATTTATCAGTTAGTTTAAAAACAAAGATAATTCACACATAATCAAACAAGATATGAACGCAAATAGAAATCATTCATAAAAGTAGAACAACTATTTGTTACAAACTCATATGAATAACCGTCTCACAAAGTGTGAACACACTAAAGAAGTTCACAATCCATCAATTACAAAAATCATCCAAAAACAATAATCTAAGTGATAAATGTCGAGGGAGAGTGTCGTTGGCCACCATCATCATGCTTGCCATCAACACGCAACGTCACCTCCTCTCCAGCAAGCAGCTCTCATGCAGAAGGACCTGTTTTGACCAAAACAGAATAAGTATCAAATACTTTAACAGTGCAATATGTGTTTGTAAGATTATAACATTTATAAAGCTGTATATCAAATATATACCTTTGTCATCAATGACCTCTCTAGTGATTGGTTCAACCTTTTCGTTTCTTAAACGTAATATCAAATCCTGGAAATCCAATGTTTCCGTATCACCACTCATAATGCTACTTCAGGCATGTCCTTCATAGCTGGGAGGCAGCGATCGAAGCAGCATGCCTATCAAAAATGACTCAGTCATCCAGTAGTCCACGAAGTAAAACCAACCTCATGTGTGCACCAAGCATGTGCTCCAAGTGACTCTTTAGACAAGTGTGTTCCTCCATCTGTATGGAAAGGAAATCTCCAAGCAGCTCCTACTTCCACATGCGCACATGGCTTATGAACTCTCTTCTCAGCTGATCCACCATCGCATATGGATCAAGATCACCCATGAGCAGATGTAGTTCATCCCCCATCCTGTAACACATTATATTTTGGTTGAAAGTTGACATCTCTTGGCGATAGTTGCGTTCTACCCGCTCTCTTAGGGTCTCATAGCCATCAGGCTCGGCCAATTCCATCGTGTGGTGTATGTAATCTACCACATTGTTCCTAGTAAGGAGATCATTCAGGCACACAAGCCAACCAGGAAGTTGGATCCATCAAGTCTAAGTTTCTCACCAACTACCCACTCATCAACGTCAAAGTAAGCTTCACGGTGAGCCATCTCTATATTTATAATTGCAAAAAGGGATTTATACTAAGTTTATAATTATATGAGTTAAGCTTAATAACTCCACCAAAAAATCCTATCCCCATAAGGGTTCTAGTGATTACACGGTCCTGATTCACTACATCGTCCCCGATTGTCACGGTCGGTGATAAAGTTGCAAAGGTGGACGCTGAAACATCGATCACATCATTCATGTGACTCGTGCTTGATCTTTCGACCATCCGTGTTCTGAGGCCACATATACACATGCTAGGCTCGCCAACTAAACCTTAGTGTATTCTTGGCTTACACCCACTATATGCGAACGTAGATATGTCTGACACCCGATCGTCACGACCTGCCTCATACCGAAGAACTTTCTTGGTGGTGCACACTAAGGGAGAACACTTTCATTTGTATTTTAATTAGGGATCATCTTATTAGGCTACCACCGAGTATCTAATACTAGAATATAATAAGACACACAAACAATAAACATTGAATGTAAGTGTGATGTGATATGGCCCTTCTCGCTGTGATCTTCATCCCGCGCCTCCGGATTCCGGTGCTGTAGGCACCAGTGTATCGATGCCTTCTGGCGTGGTAGTCCATCATCTCCATGACCATCTACTACTACTTAGAAACTTAAGTAAACTACTTTACATTTTCCACAACCATATCACATCACAACACCCCCTACAAAACAAAGTTAGACGCTTCTACTTTATCTTTTCATGTTTTACGTGCCTGATAGGGCTTTCGCACAAGAACCATTCTTATCTATGAAATTTCATCACAATGATGATCAAGTAGTTTTCTATACTACACCCATTTTGGGGCCCTCCATTGCAAATGGCATACCAACTAATACGAGAGAGACAGACACCCCTAAAGCCACTTTATACGATACAATATGTATGTCAAGCATGGTCCTGTCTCGTGAATGAAGGCGTAAAGTCGGTTGGGGGCCACTTCATCAAGCATTACTGCGGTATACACAAGTACACGTGGGAGGGTAGCAACTAAAAGATCAACGCACACACGCTAAATCTTGTGTGTTTTACCCGTACTAGCAATACTACGCATAGATCTAGATATGATACCACTGTAGAGGTTCGTGCATGAAAACAATAAAATTTTCCCTACGCCTAGAACCCTAGTTGCCAAGACCTATCTATTAGTAATGAAGTATGAGGATGGGATTTTGGCGAGCTTACCCTTGAAGATCGAAAAGCGTTGTCAATGCTCGGGAGAGCGTGGTTGATGTAGACGAACCGAAGCCGACCTCAAGGTCGTGTTGAAGTCCCGGCAGCTCCTGCGGCTCCAATGACTCCTAGTGCCCCAAGTGTTGCACCTCGCAGGGACTTAAAGACATCCGGTGCCTAGCGATGACTCCTGCTCCTCCGGTTCAGTAGCAGTTTCGGAAGTAGAGCTCCTGGATCTGAATCCCGCAGTGCGACTACGTTCCACGATGAAGAAGACTCCTGCTTGTGCGATCCGTACTTGGGACCACAGTCAGGGGAGAGAGAGAAAAATAGAATCAATTGGAGGTCTTCCCAAAATAGAGGGAACCTTTTATTGATTATTGTGTATTTAATTTGTCAAAATACCTCACTTTATATAGGGGAAAACCCCCCCATAGCTAACTATATTAGCCATGTGGGACCAAACAAAGGAGAGGGGGAGGGGGGCTTGGCTGGCGCCGGCAAGGGCCCAAGTGGGCCCCACACGGGGTTCTTGGCCCAGCCGGTCAACCCCTCCTCCTTCCTCCCTTCGGTCTATCCCTCATGGGCACTTTTCCCTCCGGAATTTGCCCATTAAGGTATTTTACCCCTTTTTAATACTTTTTATTTTATTGAATTAATATAATTGAATGATTAAATCAATATTTAACATTCTCTTACATATTATTCAATCCCCATTGATGTGGAACTCATTCACTCTCATTCTAGCCATCCTCCAGACTTAGCGGAACCCTTTCGGTTTTCTCTCTTCTCTTTACTTCGATGATTCTACCGATCCTAAAACACTCGTTGAGCATCATCAAGCCCTTAAGCGCGATACCCCATGGTTCGGGAACACTCCAAACATGGTCAGGTTCCTCCCGCACCAATGATCAATAGAGGGACCTGGATCGCCATGTGACCCATGTGCATTCAACGAAAACTTTCGTTGTTTAAACCATCAACGTCATGTCATATTACATTTGTCTCTTGATACTTGCATTTTCCGATATCTGATCAATGACGTCACCATTTCGTGTTCAATCTCGTTACCAACAAATTCTACTTGACTTGTTCTGACAAGTGATATCCCCGTGATCAAATCAGACACTACGCAGCTATTGGATAGAACTTCTTTGAGGGGGGCCCTCGAGTATCTTTTCCGTCATGCGGATGGACAAATCCCACTCTTGATGCATATTGCCTCAACTATTCCTCCGAATACCGTGTGATGTTTGATGCTATCAAAGTACCCTCGGGTAACAGTGATTGATATGACCTCACGGTCTAAGAAATAGTACACTAAGTCTATTCTAATCATCATAACTTGAACTTCATGATATTATCAGGTCATGATGCTTAGGTTGGGTATAGCTCATTATCTCATTCTCAAAATGTGGTGACTCCATTGTCAACTGGCATAAATGCCACATGATCAGGAAACCTTGATCATCTGTTAACCACTGAACCAGTGACTAGAGCTTCACCAGGAACTACTGGTTGTTTATATATCACACGTGTATTGACGTTTACTTTCAAAATAGTTATAGCATGATATAAAAAATTAAACTTTATGAAATATGATAATAATCCTTATTACTATTTGTCTCTAGGTCATATTTCCAACAGTCTCCCACTTGTACTAGAGTACAAATAAACTAGATGTATTTGTTCTTAATCATTGGCACCATATATCCTGGCACCTTTGAACATGCTTGCTCATGGAAGAGGTTGAGTCTTGGGTCTGTACTTTACAGTCCCAAATCCTTTGCAACTTACTAATGTCAACTTGATTACATTAATACTTTATCATCACATGATAACATCTTTGCATATGCATCGTAGTTATGGTAGCAGAATGAGGTTGGTCTCCAAGAGCCTACAGTGACTTTAGACTTCGAGCTTTCTCATGGGCATTGTGCCCTAGGAAACACCGTCTGCATAAAGACGAACTAGTCTCGCCATAACAATATGCATCACTTTAGATGGTACCCTTATCTATTATTATAAATGTAACCATCGAAACACTAGTGCATCCTATGCAACTTTCGATGTTTTATCACCTTGCTTCCTACTTGACTTTAGTCGGTATTATCGATATAGGAGTTTCCAATCTTATAAGGTTAACACATTCCCTTATAACATAACCCTTTATGATTTAAGATATGTCACTCTTTATGGATTTGGAAACATGTCTATAGTTCTCAATTAGACACTTTGGACAAACTTATGTTAACATTCTGTGATTCATGCTTAATCACTTTTCAAATATTCCTTCTTGGATCATATATTATTTTAAGTTGTCATCATGGTTTCCAAGATAGAAACTATGTCTCAACATAGTGGATGACGATCATCCTTTTCTTTCTTTCAACCATTGATGTTTAACTTAATGTTATTCCTAATTTGAGTGACCAAGTCCTTAATCCAATTCCTATTCTGAAACCCTTTTCAGAATCCCTTTTAGGAATACTACATAATATCGTAATTACTTACTTTCATCTTCTAATCCTTATAAATCATTATTTATCGACACACTTAAGAATCAATCTTTAAGATCCCACACAAAATATATTCCCAACATATTTGAGTTCAATACTTATATTTCTCCCACTCAAAATGTGTTACCGACATATTTGAGTCCGAGACTTATATTGCTCCCAGTCAAAAATATGTCATTCACGTATTGTTTTAGGAAGACTTTCACAGCTCCCACTAAATTTTATGCAAATTTCATATCCACTCACTATTTTGAATGACTTTAAAATCCTTTGATCAATTATCAAACTAAGAGATTTATTACGAGACACTAGTATCTTACTAGTATTAAATCCACTAAACTTTCAACACTTCTGAATCAAATTCATTTGAATTTGTCTAATACATTATTCATGACAAATCGTGCCTTTGTCATTCACATTTTACTTAATTACTTTGCAGTCGTTTGGAAAATTCAAGTGCCCATTACTTGGTAAGATTCAGCAATAAATTGCTTTCTAATCTTAAGTGAATTTTTCCTCTAGGATTTCTCATAATTTTAGTTTACCATTTCTTTCCTTTGTAGTTCGTAGGTATGTCATATTCCGGAAATATGATAGGTATTTCACAAATGTCTCCACACAAGATGTGGGGTACATTTTTGAATCATAGTTCATGTAGTAAAAACATCAGTGGGGAAAACACAATGATCATTATCATTGATTCTTTCCTTTGTGAAGAGAATAATTTAGGAATTCTTTCCGTTGCGCTTATCCACACTCTCATACAGGGTTTTGAATCCTCATCATGTTTTTCACTATCTTCCATATTGTAACACCCTCAAATCGGCCCTATGCAAGTTTTAGCGCTTCCCGCCAAACCCGCATAGAAACGGTTCAAGGACGCCCACCAGGCACTTGCGTGCGGGTGGAGAACAAAGTAATACCATTACATAATAGTCCACGACGGAACCCACAGAACATATATATACAACAACGACTCCATGAGTCAAGAATACAGATATACTATACAAAGATCCAAATCACCTTGAAACCGATAGAGCGGCCGACTACGGACAAGATGCAAATGGGGCTAAGATCCCTAAAGAATAACCAATGGCTTCCATAACCCTGCCCAGGCCAAGCCGGAAGGGTAACCCTGTTAACGACGTCGATCTCAAACCTGCTAAAACAAAAGGGGTGCCGACAAAGGGCAAAGGAAAAAGAGGAGCGTCAGTACTGAGGCCAGTACACGGCGAGGCTAGAATTCAGTGGCTCTTGCCTACATAGGTATGGTGGATTGAAGCGGCAGCGCAGCATGCACTAAATAACCTATAGAGACTCGATTAACTGTCGGCTATTAGAGAGAGATAAGAAAGACCTATTCGGAACCAACCTTATACTAACACTAATCATACCCATCCTGGTATTCCCCCTCGAGACCAAACGAGGAATTTAAGCCGAGGAACTCACACAGTTGGAAGTTTTATTCATTCCATTATAGTTGAAGCACTTACTAGTCAGATAGCATGAGTCATCCTGATAGCATAAGTAGTGGACAGTTTTAGTTAACCATTAAGTGGTAGTTGCAGTACTTACTAGTCAGATACAAATAGCATGTTCCATCCCAAACCCAGTAGTTGTTGGCACTTTTATTTCATTCCATTGGAGTTGCGATACTTACTAGGCAGGTATAACATGACACGATACACCCCAGTTCCACTAGTTGTTGGCACTTTTATTATCCATTCCATTGAAATGAAGCTGATTACTAGTCACATATTAAGTCAAATTTATAGCACTACTTTAGTTATGCTTGTCTATGATCGAGATATTGTGCTCCAAGTCATCCATAACAGCGGACATGGCTTTCAGAAAGATTTACCCTGCAGGGGTGCACAAATAGCAACACACACACGATCAACCTCGGAAAAACCAAATCAAAACCCAACGAGGCTTTCACGACAAAGCAATCACAGGATTCATAAATTATTTCAGGGGCCACCCCACTAAGCTACCCGCAACGAAGTTGGCCGGCTCCAAGATGGACCCAGGGTTTGTGTCAATGGCTGTAAATGACTAGGAACCCGAAAGTGTGACTGGGGTTGTCGATACTGCGAAAACATTCCACGTTCCAAAACAGTACAGGTGCTCCACTCACAATCGTAAATAAAGCAGTAAATCATGGCATAAGTACATGATAGTAATAAAGCCCCAAACTACTTTGTGGCCCCAACAAATAAGAAATGAATCAAGCTCTGGCTGAGGGGGATCCATAGGGTCTCCCAGATGTTGATAGTGCGAATAATCAAGGAACAGGTATCAAGTACTCGGGGCCTACGGGACACAAGTGGACATGAAAAACCAGATAGCATATATTGCCCACCGGTGCCTCTTTCAATAGTTCCCAACAATTTAATAGTTGTATTTAAAGTCATGATCATCTCCACCATTAAGCATATGCCAACCTTCCAACGACGGTGGAACTACAATGACGCGAAGCAGCACCTGAGCAAGCAACTACGACTTGCAAGGCCGACTATCTATCAAACAACAGGCAATAGGATGTGTCCAAGACAATATAGAGGCTGCAAGGAATATAAATGGTGCACGGAAACTAAAGCATCACAACACGGATAGCAATAGATCAACATGAGGAGTAAAGACTATAAATGCAAAATAGGTAGAAAGGGGGAGATTGCTTGCCTGGGAAACATAGCCGAAGAAACACCGGAGATCGGGTCGACACTTGCATCCACTCATCGGCCTAATCCGTGAAGAAGCAAAGCACTAAAAGAAACAACGGATACACAATTTAATACTACAGCAGAAGACCAGCATGATGCATGACATGGCAAAGATGCGGTGCAACTAGACAATATTAAGCGGAACCGGGGTCCCGACAATTAATTAAATGGTTCAAGTTATTTAGGTACCCTGCAATTTAAATGTTGCATTAACAAGGCAAAACATGGCATCGGTTCGCTACACAAATTTAAATGGAGGCGGTATAATACAAGAATAACCCGCATATGTGCTCCATATTTAATTATGAGGTGAATTGACTAAATACCCCCAAACAAATGAATATGTATGTGAGCATGAGCAATTTAATATGCAACAAGATAGATGTCATATATTATAAAAATAGGGACCTCGGAAAGCGGTTCACACATTGGGGGTTCGGCGATCTTAGGCTTTGATGTGGTTTGGGTCTGGTCTTTGGATCTTCGGATCCAGGATCGGGGATCTCGCATCATCAGGTCCGAGAAGGAGATATTGTCATTCCTTGTTGACGATCTTGGATCTGGAAAGGAGGTCTTGGTTGTGTCTGTGAAGGAGCTCTAGGGGTTCCATGAAGTAGAACTTGCGTCGGGGGTCTTCAGATACCACCTCACGATCCCTCTGTTCAGCTTTGAAAGTCGAGTTTGGCCCTTCAGTGACCTTGCTTCATCGGTGACAACCAAGAATCTTGGTCGGCTCTATCTCACATAAGCACAGAAGCACATCCATACGCACATGTATGCATATACAACCAGAGGGTACTGAAACCAAAAAGGCAGGAACAAGGAGGCGTGCGCGGTAGCACCGTCAGAGGGGCTCGGGCTGACGCTACAGACGAGGTGGCGTTAGGGCGAGCTCGCGGAAGGAGGAGGTGAGGTAGGGGTGGCCAGAGCTTGTCGGGCTCGAGGAAGGCAGCGGGGTGCCGGAGGATGGCGGGGCTCCCGGTGGTGGCATTCCACGACCGCTGATCGAGGCGGGCTTGACGGCAGCCGGGGTTGCAGAGGCCAAGCGCAGCGGCGGCGCGCTCGAGGGATGGCAGCCAGAGGTAGCCAGGGTGACGCGGAGGTGGAGATCCGTCGGAGATGCGGGGAAGCAGGGAGAGCTGGGCTGGGTCATGCGACCGGCTGGCGAGGCGGCGGCTGGTGAGGACGCGGAGGTCAGGTCTAGGAGAGGAGCGGCAGAGGGCGGGGCCTGCGTGGTGTCGGGTCCCGCTGCTATAGCGGTGGTCGAGGGCAGGGCAAGGTCGGCGGGGCTCCGGGAGACGGGCTCGGTCGGGGGCGCATAGCCATGAGGACGAGGGAGGCCTGAGGCGCGGTAGGGCCTGGGGAGAGAGGCGACTTCGCTGGCGGCTACGTGCAAGCTGGTACCAGACACCGTGGCCGGCGGCGGTGCACCTGAGATCGAGGCGAGGCAGGGGAGAGAGGCGGAGGACAGCCCGAGGGATGGGGATCCCGATCGATGAGGAGACGGGGCCTCGCGTTGCGATGCTGGTTGGTCGTGTCAGTGGGGGATTCCGTGTGTGGTGGGGCCAAGGGACGGGCAGGTGGGGTGAGTTGCGCGAGCGAGGGCGGTGACTGGGAGCGTGTCAATCGGGTCGTAGCGCGTGCGGTGTATGTTAGCGATGGGGTGCGGGGTGGAGCGTGGCAGGGGTCCAGGCGGTGTGCCGCACGAGGCAGGGTTGGCGGTGGCGGGGCGTGGTGCTGGGTAGATTAGGGTTTGGGGTAGTAGGTGGCCAGCCGGGCTTTTGGGTCTGGCGGGCTGCCTTCCCTAGAAAAATAGTTTTATTGATATATTGGTTTTGTTTTATATAAAAGACCTTTTGTAAATATCTTAGGGAAACAAAATATCCGGAAGAGCTCGTGTTTTGATTTGAAATATAGACGGAGGGTATGTAGAAAGCAAAGGTAGGCTTTTATAAAATAGTTTTTGGCGAACAGATGCATGCAAACATGACGATGCTCAAATGCAATGTGGCATGATGACATGAGCATGCTGTCATGATGCACAAAAGAGAAACAACAAGCGATTTTTTTAGTAGTGGTTTTACCGGGGTGCTACAATTCGTCACCACTAACAATGGATCTCGCCATCGAGATCCGCCTCATGGTACGGGGAAGAAGGCTGATGATCTGGATCTTCTCGCTTCATATAGATCCTCACGACACCACTAACAAGGATTCTTTCTCCATATTGGAATCTCCGACACCACCAACAAGAGGTCGTTTCTCACATTCGCCAAGAACACTCCAGAGAAACAAGGACGAAGAAAGAGGTCACAAGGCTAACTTTAGTGGAAGGAGTAAATTGCATATATCCACCAATTCAATATGCAGAGAGAATGATAAGAGTAGTGGTATGGTCACGACTCCATCCCGCACTCAAAACATTACTCTATACATGAATAGTAGAATTATGCAATCAACTCTCAAAATCAGAATGGAGATCTCGACAAACAAGGTTTGGAAACAAAGGAGTGATGCAGGGTTTCATCGGTTCTAATGTAGATGAGGTCGTCGTGTTGGAAAACACCGAAAGGCACAAGAAGGAACAAAGAGAAGTCCAACAAATGAAGGATTTCTCAGATAGCATGAAGACCGGATGTAGCAACACCGTTACGAAAAAAAGGGATCAAAACCCTGAAGGTACGACGAAAACCCAACCACGAGAATTCTTGGACTCGAAGAAAAGATAAGAGAGAAGATTCAAAACTCGCAAAGGTAAGAGAAGAAGAGAATAAAGGTAAGGAGTAAAAGCAGACCTAATCAGATCTATCCAACCAATTTTGCAAAATAGTTTTGACACTCTACATCGGCTGTTAGCTAGGTTATCCTATAGGCTGGACCAGTGGGTATCGCAACTACTGAGCTCTGATACCACTTTGTAACACCCTCAAATCGGCCCTATGCAAGTTTTAGTGCTTCCCGCCAAACCCGCATAGAAACGATTCAAGGACGCCCACCAGGCATTTGCGTGCGGGTGGAGAACGAAGTAATACCATTACACATTAGTCCACGATGGAACCCACAGAACATATATATACAACAACGACTCCATGAGTCAAGAATACAGATATACTATACAAAGATCGAAATCACCTTGAAAACGATAGAGCGTCCGACTACGGACAAGATGCAAATGGGGCTAAGAGCCCTGAAGAATAACCAATGGCGTCCATAACCCTGCCCAGGCCAAGCCAGAAGGGTAACCCTGCTAACGACGTCGATCTCAAACCTACTAAAACAAAAGGGGTGCCGACAAAGGGCAAAGGAAAAAGAGGAGCGTCAGTACTGAGGCCAGTACACGGCGAGGCTAGAATTCGGCGGCTCTCGCCTACATAGGTATGGTGGATTGAAGCGGCAGCGCAACATGCACTAAATAACCTATAGAGACTCGATTAACTGTCGGCTATTAGAGAGAGATAAGAAGACCTATTCGGAACCAACCTTATACTAACACCAATCATACCCATCCTGGTATTCCCCCTCGAGACCAAACGAGGAAGTCAAACCAAGGAACTCACATAGTTGGTAGTTTTATTCATTCCATTATAGTTGAAGCACTTACTAGTCAGATATAGATAGCATGAGTTATCCTGATAGCATAAGTAGTGGGAAGTTTTAGTTAACCATTCAGTGGTAGTTGCAGTACATACTAGTCAGATACAAATAGCATGTGCCATCCCAAACCCAGTAGTTGTTGGCACTTTTATTTCATTCCATTGGAGTTGCGATACTTAGTAGGTACGTATAACATGACACGATACACCCCGGTTCCACCAGTTGTTGGCACTTTTATTATCCATTCCATTGTAATGAAGCTAATTACTAGTCACATATTAAGTCAAATTTATAGCACTACTTTAGTTATGCTTGTCTATGATCGAGATACTATGCTCCAAGTCGTCCATAACCATGGACACGGCTTTTAGAAAGATTTACCCTGCAGGGGTGCACAAATAGCAACACACACACGATCAACCTCGGAAAAACCAAATCAAAACCCAACGAGGCTTTCACGACAAAGAAATCACATGATTCATAAATTATTTCAGGGGGCCACCCCACTAAGCTACCCGCAACAAAGTTGGACGGCTCCGAGATGGACCCAGGATTTGTGTCAATGGCTATAAACGACTGGGAACCCGAAAGTGGTAGTTGCAGTACTTACTAGTCAGATACAAATAGCATGTGCCATCCCAAACCCAGTAGTTGTTGGCACTTTTATTTCATTCCATTGGAGTTGCGATACTTAGTAGGAAGGTATAACATGACACGATACACCCCAGTTCCACCAGTTGTTGGCACTTTTATTATCCATTCCATTGTAATGAAGCTGATTACTAGTCACATATTAAGTCAAATTTATAGCACTACTTTAGTTATGCTTGTCTATGATCGAGATACTATGCTCCAAGTCGTCCATAACCATGGACACGGCTTTTAGAAAGATTTACCCTGCAGGGGTGCACAAATAGCAACACACACACGATCAACCTCGGAAAAACCAAATCAAAACCCAACGAGGCTTTCACGACAAAGAAATCACATGATTCATAAATTATTTCAGGGGGCCACCCCACTAAGCTACCCGCAACAAAGTTGGACGGCTCCGAGATGGACCCAGGATTTGTGTCAATGGCTATAAACGACTGGGAACCCGAAAGTGGTAGTTGCAGTACTTACTAGTCAGATACAAATAGCATGTGCCATCCCAAACCCAGTAGTTGTTGGCACTTTTATTTCATTCCATTGGAGTTGCGATACTTAGTAGGAAGGTATAACATGACACGATACACCCCAGTTCCACCAGTTGTTGGCACTTTTATTATCCATTCCATTGTAATGAAGCTGATTACTAGTCACATATTAAGTCAAATTTATAGCACTACTTTAGTTATGCTTGTCTATGATCGAGATACTATGCTCCAAGTCGTCCATAACCATGGACACGGCTTTTAGAAAGATTTACCCTGCAGGGGTGCACAAATAGCAACACACACACGATCAACCTCGGAAAAACCAAATCAAAACCCAACGAGGCTTTCACGACAAAGAAATCACATGATTCATAAATTATTTCAGGGGGCCACCCCACTAAGCTACCCGCAACAAAGTTGGACGGCTCCGAGATGGACCCAGGATTTGTGTCAATGGCTATAAACGACTGGGAACCCGAAAGTGGTAGTTGCAGTACTTACTAGTCAGATACAAATAGCATGTGCCATCCCAAACCCAGTAGTTGTTGGCACTTTTATTTCATTCCATTGGAGTTGCGATACTTAGTAGGAAGGTATAACATGACACGATACACCCCAGTTCCACCAGTTGTTGGCACTTTTATTATCCATTCCATTGTAATGAAGCTGATTACTAGTCACATATTAAGTCAAATTTATAGCACTACTTTAGTTATGCTTGTCTATGATCGAGATACTATGCTCCAAGTCGTCCATAACCATGGACACGGCTTTTAGAAAGATTTACCCTGCAGGGGTGCACAAATAGCAACACACACACGATCAACCTCGGAAAAACCAAATCAAAACCCAACGAGGCTTTCACGACAAAGAAATCACATGATTCATAAATTATTTCAGGGGGCCACCCCACTAAGCTACCCGCAACAAAGTTGGCCGGCTCCGAGATGGACCCAGGATTTGTGTCAATGGCTGTAAATGACTAGGAACCCGAAAGTGTGACTGGGGTTGTCGATACTGCGAAAACATTCCACGTTCCAAAATAGTACAGGTGCTCCACGCACAATCGTAAATAAAGCAGTAAAGCATGGCATAAGTGCATGATAGTAATAAAGCCCCAAACTATTTTGTGGCCCCAAGAAATAAGAAATGAATGAAGCTCTGGATAAGGGGGATCCATAGGGTCTCCTAGATGTGGATAGTGCGAATAATCAAGGAACAGGTATCAAGTACTCGGGGCCTATGGGACACAAGTGGACATGAAAAACCAGATAGCATATATTTCCCACCGGTGCCTCTTTCAATAGTTATCCCAGCAATTTAATAGTTGTATTTAAAGTCATGATCATCTCCATGATTAAGCATATGCCAACCTTCCAACGACGGTGGAACTACAATGACGCGAAGCAGCACCTGAGCAAGCAACTACGACTTGCAAGGCCGACTATCTATCAAACAACTGGCAATAGGATGTGTCCAAGGCAATATAGAGGCTGCAAGGAATAGAAATGGTGCACGGAAACTAAAGCATCGCAGCACGGATAGCAATAGATCAACGGGAGGAGTAAAGACTATAAATGAAAAATAGGTAGAAAGGGGGAGATTGCTCGCCTGGGAAACATATCCGAAGAGACACCAGAGATCGGGTCGACACTCGCATCCACTCTTCGGCCTAATCCGTGAAGAAGTAAAGCACTAAAAGAAACACTGGATGCACTATTTAATACTACGGCAAAAGACCGGCATGATGCCTGACATGGCAAAGATGCGGCGCAACTAGACAATATTAAGTGGAACCGGGGTCCCGACAATTAATTAAATGGTTCAAGTTATTTAGGTACCCTGCAAATTAAATGTTGCATTAACAAGGCAAAACATGGCATCGGTTCGCTACACAAATTTAAATGGAGGCGGTATAATACAAGAATAGCCCGCATATGTGCTCCATATTTAATTATGAGGTGAATTGACTAAATACCCCCAAACAAATGAATATGTATGTGAGCATGAGCAATTTAATATGCAACAAGATAGATGTCAGATATTATAAAAATAGGGACCTCGGAAAGGGGTTCAAACATTGGGGGTTCGGTGATCTTGGGCTTCGATGTGGTTCGGGTCTGGTCTTTGGATCTTTGGATCCAGGATCTGGGCTCTCGCATCATCGGTTCCGGGAAGGAGGTCTTGTCGTTCCTTGTTGACGATCTTGGATCTCGCAAAGAGGTCTTGGTGGTTTCCGTAAAGGAGCTCTAGGGGTTCCATGAAGTAGAACTTGCGTCGGGGGTTTTAGATACCACCTCACGATCCCTCTGTTCAGCTTCGAAAGTCAAGTTTGGCCCCTCAGCGACCTTGCTTCATCGGTCACAACCAAGAAACTTGGTCGGCTCTAGCTCACATAAGCACAGAAGCACATCCATATGCACGTGTATGCATATACAACCAGAGGGTACTGAAACCAAAAAGGCAGGAACAAGGAGGCGTGTGCGGCAGCACCGTCAGAGGGGCTCAGGCCGACGCTGCATACGAGGAGGCGTTGGGGCGAGCTTGCGGAAGGAGGAGGTGACGCAGGGGCAGCCGGAGCTTGTCGGGCTCGAGGAAGGAGGCGGGGTGCCGGAGGATAGCAGAGCTCCCGGTGGCAGCGTTCCACGACCGCGGATCGAGGCGGGCTTGACGGCAGCCGGGGTTGCAGAGGCCAAGCGCGGCGGCGGCACGCTCGAGGGATGGCAGTCGGAGGGAGCCAGGGCGGTGCGGAGGTGGAGATCCGTCGGAGAAGCGGGGAAGCAGGGCGAGGTGGGCTGGGTCACGCGATCGGCCGGCGAGGCGGCGGCTGGTGAGGATGCGGAGGTCAGGTCCAGGAGAGGAGCGAAAGAGGGCGGGGCCTGCGCGGTGTCGGGTCCCGCTGCTATGGCGGTGGTCGAGGGTAGGGCAAGGTCGGCGGGGCTCCGGGAGACGGGCTCGGTCGGCAGCACACAGCCGTGAGGACGAGGGAGGCCGGAGGCGCGGTAGGGCCTGGCGACGGAGGCGACTTCGCTGGCGGCAGCGTGCAAGCTGGTACCAGTGATCGTGGCTGGCGGCAGTGCACCTGAGATCGAGGCGAGGCAGGGGAGAGAGGCGGAGGCCAGCCCGAGGGATGGGGATCCCGATCGATGAGGAGGCGGGGCCTCGCGTTGCGATGCTGGTTGGTCGTGTCGGTGGGGGATTCCGTGCATGGTGGGGATAGGGGACGGGCATGTGGAGGTGGGTTGCGCGAGCGTGGGAGGTGACTGGGAGCGTGTCGATCGGGCCGTAGCATGTGCGGTGTACGCTAGCGGTGGGGTGCAGGGTGGAGCGGGGCAAGGGTCCAGGCGCTGTGCCGAGAGAGGCAGGGTTGGCAGCGGGGGGGCGTGGTGCTGGGTAGATTAGGGTTTGGGGTAGTACGTGGCCAGCCGGGCTTTTGGGTCTGGCGGGCTGCCTCCCCTAGAAAAATAGTTTTATTGATATATTGGTTTTGTTTTATTTAAAAGACCTTTTGTAAATATCTTAGGCAAACAAAATATCCGAAAGAGCCCGGGTTTTGATTTGAAATATAGACGGAGGGTATTTAGAAAGCAAACGTAGGCTTTTATAAAATAGTTTTTGGCGAACAGATGCATGCAAACATGACGATGCTCAAATGCAATGTGGCATGATGACATGAGCATGTTGTCATGATGATGCACAAAAGAGAAACAACAAGCGATTTTTTTAGTGGTGGTTTTACCGGGGTGCTACACATATGCTTCATATTCGAGAACATAAACTTTCTCGAGAAAGCACTAAAATTCAAGCAACACTTGTTTTACCTTTGTTTTGGTTCTAGCCATGGATTTCTTATCATATTTTCTAACGAATATTCTATCAGGACTTATTCGCTTTTGTTTTGGTGATATCGAATAACTCCAAAACTTCCACGACGAGCCATACAACATATGGCACCGATCTCATGTATTCAGATGGTTCACTTTATATTCTAATTGAGTGTACACTATTTCTAACTAATGGTCTTTACACTTACACTACAACGATTTATTCGGCGCCATCTATTCACCCACTTGATAATTAATATCACATTGTAATGCTTTGCACTTTGACATTTCAAAGGCATTGCATTTCACAATTCTTTATGCCAATCTTATAATGTTGAATTTCATTACTATTGATCAAATCCTAGTAATTAAATTATATTTTATCATTAATACCCTTGGATGATGAAATGCTTTGATAATATCAAATAATTTCATACTCATGTTTCCTTTGGTAAACCTATACAAAATTCAAACAATCTTAAAATGATAATCACCATTTTATTGAAATACGATACATCGAAATATGTATTCTCTTTCAACAATTCATCAAACATTTTGTATTCATGCAATACACGATGTTTAAGTTATCTTACCGAAATTGGCATGATTCATATGTGATAAGAATACAAGTGTCTTTCACATATAATCAATATAACTTTCAATTTAAACAATGGTTTCATTCAAAATGAATATATCATTAAGTTGGGTATTTTCAAGGCATTTTTCAATATTTTACAAATGTTCATGCATTATCAATTAGTTTCAAAACAAGGAAAATTCACACACAATCGAAAAATATATGAACGCAAATAGAAATCATTCATAAAAGTAGAACAACTGTTTGTTATAAACTCATATGAATAACCGTCTCACGAAGTATGAGACACACTAAAGAAGTTCACAATCCATCGATTACAAAAGTCATCTAAAAGCAATAAACTAAGTGATAAATGTCGAGGGAGAGTGTCATTGGCCATCATCATTATGCTCGCCATCAACACGCACTGTCACCTCCTCTCCAGCAAGCAGCTCTCATGCAGAAGGACCTGTTTTCACCAAAATAGAATAACTATCAAATACTTTAACACTGAAATATGTGTTTGCAAAATTCTAACATTTCTAAAACTGGATATCAAATATATAACTTCGTCATTGATGATCTCTCCGGCGATTGGATGAAACTTTATGTTTCTGAAACATAGTATGAAATCATGGAAATCCAATGTTTCCATATCACCACTGATAATGCTACTCTGGACATGTCCTTCGTAGCTGGGAGGCAGTGATCGAAGAAGCACGCCTATCACAAATGACTCAGTCATCCAGTAGTCCACGAAGTAAACCAGTCTCATGTGTGCATCAAGCATGTGCTCCAAGTGACTCTTCAGAGAAGTGTGTTCCTCCATCTATATGGAAAGGAAATCTCCAAGCAGCTCGTGCTTCCACATGCGTAGATGGCTTATGAACTCTGCTATTAGTTGATCCACCATCGCATATGTATCAAGATCACCCATGTGCGGATGTAGTTCATCCACCATCCCATTACGCATTATTATCAGGATGAAAGTTGACATCTCTTGGCAATAGTAGCATTCTGCTTGCTCTCTTGGGGTCTCATAGCCTCAGGCTCGGCCAATTCCATCGTGTGGCATATGTAATCTACCACATTGTTCCTAGTAAGGAGATCATTCAGGAACACAAGTCAACCAGGGAAGTTGGATCCATCAAGTCTAAGTTTCTCACCAACTACCCACTCATCCACGTCAAAGTAAGCTTAACAGTGAGCCATCTCTATATTTATAATTGCAAAAAGGGATTTAGACTAAGTTTATAATTATATGAGTTAAGATTAATAACTCCACAAAAACTCCTATCCCCGGAAGGGTTCTAGTGATTACACGATCCCTATTCACTACACCGCCCCCGATCGTCACGACCGACCATATAGTTGGAAAGGTGGACGCTAAAACATCGATCACATCATTCATGTTACTCGTGCTCGATCTTTGGACCAATTGTGTTCCGAGGCCATGTCTACACATGCTAGGGTTGCCAACTCAACCTTAGTGTATTCACTATGCAACATGGCTTACACCCACTGTATGCGAATGTAGATATGTCTGACACCCGATCGTCATGGCCTACCTCATACCGAAGAACTTTCTTGGTGGTGCACACTAAGGGAGAACACTTTCATTGGTATCTTAATTAGGGATCATCTTATTAGGCTATTGTCTAGTATCTAATACTAGCACACAATAAGACACACAAACAGTAAACATTGAATGTAAGTGTGATAAGATATGGTCCTTCTCGCTGTGATCTTCATCCCGCGCCTCTGGATTCTGGCGCCGTAAGCACCAGGGTACCGGTGCCTTCCGGTGTGGTAGTCCATCATCTCCATGACCATCTACTACTACTTAGAAACTTAAGTAAACTACTTTACCTTTGCCACAACTATATCACATCACAATGCCCCACTACAAAACAAAGTTAGACGCCTCTACTTTATCTTTGTGTGTTTTACGTGGCTGATAGAGCTTTCGCTCAAGAACCGTTCTTATTTGTGAGCTTTCACCACAATGCTGATCAAGTAGTTTTCTATACTACACCCCTTTCGAGGCCCTCCGTTGGAAATGGCATACCAACTAATGCGAGAGAGACAAACACCCCCCTAAGCCACTTTATACGGTACAAGCCGTATGTCAAGCATGGACCAACTCGAGAAAGAACGCGTAAAGTCCGTTGGGGGATGCTTCATCAAGCTTTACTGCGGTATACACAAGTACACGTGGGAAGGTAACAACTAAAATATCAACGCACACACGCTACATCTCGTGTGTTCTACCCGTACTAGCAATACTATGCATAGATCTAGCTCTGATACCACTATAGGGGTTCGCGCATGAAAACAATAAATTTTCCCTATGCCCAGAACCCTAGTTGCTAGGACATATCTATTAGTAATGCAGTAATCGGAGGGGATTTTCGCAAACTTACCCTTGAAGACCGAAAAGTGTTGTCAACGCTCGGGAGAGCGTGTATGATGTAGACGAACTGAAGCCAACCTCAAGGTCGTGTTGAAGTCCCGGCAGCTCATGCGGCTGCAATGACTCCTAGTGCCCCAAGTGTTGCACCTCACAGGGAGATACACACATCCGCTGTCTGGCAATGACTTCCGCTCCTCCGATCTAGCAGCAATTTCGGAAGTAGAGCTCCTGGATCCGAATCCCGCAGTGCGACAACGCTCCTCGGTGAAGAAGACTCCTTCTCGCGTGATCTGGACTTGGGACCACAGTCACGGGAGAGAGAGAGAAAGAGATTCAATTGGAGGTCTCCCCCAAAATAAAGGGAACCTTTTATTGATTATTGTGTATTTAATTTGTCAAAATACCTCTCTTTATATAGGGAAAATAACCCCCCAACTAACTAGCTTAGCCATGTGGGACTAAACAAAGGAGAGGGGGGAGGGGAGCTTGGCCGGCTCCAGCTAAGGCCCAAGTGGGCCCTACGTGGGGTTCCTTGGCCCAGTTGGCTATCCCCTCCTCCTTCCTCCCTTCGATATTTACCTCATGGGCCCTTTTCCCTCCAGATTTGGCCCATTAAGGTATTTGACCCCTTTTTAATTCTTTTTATTTTATTGAATTAATATAATTGAATGATTAAATCAATATTTAACATTGCCTTACATATTATTCAATCCCCATTGATGTGGAACTCATTCCCTCTCATTCTGGACATCCTCCAGACTTACCGGAACCCTTCCGATTTTCTCTCTTCTCTTTTCTTTGGTGATTCTACCTATCCCAAAACACTCTTTGAGCATCATCAATCCCTTAAGCGCGATATCCCACAATTCGGGAACACTCTAGACATGGTCAGGACCCTCCCGCACCAATTATCAACAGAGGGACCTAGATCGCCATGTGACCCCTATGCATTTCACAAAATCTTTCGTTGTTTGAACCATGAACGTCATGTCATATTACTTTTGTCTCTTGATACTTGCATTGTCCAATATCTAATCAATGACATCACCATGTCGTGTTCAATCTCGTTACCAACAAATGCTACTTCACTAGTTCCGACAAGTGATATCCCTGTGATCAAATTAGACGTTGCGCAGCTATTGGATAGAACTTCTCCAAGTGGGCCCTCAAGTATCTTTTCCGTCACGCGGATGGACAAATCCCGCTCTTGATGCATATTGCCTCAACCGTTCCTCCAAATATCTGAACACACCTTTATGATCACCGTGTCACTGAGTGATGTTTGATGCTATCAAAGTACCCTTGGGTAATAGTGATTGATATGGCCTCACGGTCTAAGGAATAGTACACTAAGTCTATTCTAATCATCATAACTTGAACTTCATGATATGATCGGGTCATGATGCTTAGGTTGTGTATATCTCATCGTCTCATTCTCACAATGAGGTGACTCCATTGTCAACTGGCATGAATGCCACATGATCAGGAAACCTTGATCATCTGTTAACCAATGAACTAGTGACTAGAGCTTCACCAGAAACTACTGGTTGTTTATATATCACACGTGTATTGACGTTTCCTTTCACTATAGTTATAGCATGATATATAACTTAATCATAAACTTTATGAAATATGATAATAATTCTGATTACTATTTGTCTCTATGGCATATTTCCAACGCGGACGCTATTGAAGACCTCAAGAAAACACTTTCGACATCTCCCATCATCGTGTCTCCACAAGAAAAAGAACCCCTACTTATATTAACGCTACAAATCAGGTGGTTAGCATAGTTTTGGTCGTCAAGCAACCAAAAGAAGGGAAAACACATGATGTTCAAAGACTAGTCTATTTTCTAAGTGAGGTCCTCTCTCCATCCAAGCAAAGGTATCCGCACTATCAGAATCTAGCATACGGAGTCTACATAACAGCACGAAAGTTGCAGCATTATTTTTTGGAACACATGATCATAGTGGTCAATGAAGCACCTCTCTACAATATTCTCAACAATCTAGAAGCTACTAGACGCATCTCTCTTTGGTGCATTGAGATATCCCCTCGAGATATCACATACGAGAAATGTAAAGCAATTATATCACATATTTTTCCTGACTTTATTACTGCATGGAGAGAACTACAGTGCACAGACCCGCCAGACCTTGCTAGTGCATGGACAATGTATTTTGATGGGTCAAAAAGAACAGAAGGAGAAGGAGCATGAGTCATATTAGTATCACCTCAAGGCGATAAAATGTGGTACATACTTTGGATGAGCTTTGCAAATGCGTCAAATAACGAAGCTGAGTATGAAGCCCTGTTGCACGGTATGCGTATGGCTAAAGCTTGCGGTGCAACTTGCTTGAAAATATTCAGTGATTCCAACCTTGTGGAACAACAAGCAATAAATAAGTGCGAGACAGTGTGATCTCCTACCACGATCTATATAGCATCATCGAATCTCAATTCGATAGGTGTGAAGTTTCACATATAGGAAGGGCAAGCAATGAAGAAGCAGATAATTTGGAAAACATCGGATCCTTATGCCTACCAGTACCACCCAGAGTTTTCTGAGAAGAAATACCGGAGCGCTCCATCAAATCCAAAAGGGTCTCTAAAATTATAGTGCCAAAAGCACGGAAAAGATCAAGCCACAAAAAGACTTGGGGGCTACGCCAACACACGAAAACATAAAAGAAGTCCTTGAAGAAGAGCCAGAAGTCGATGAAGTCATGATATTTGAGCCTACATGGATGCAACTGTTCATAGCATAAATGTTAAGGGGATAACTCCCTAAAGATGTGATAGAAGCTCGACGAATCACCCGTAGATCAAAACCCTTTAGGATCATCAAGGGAGAACTGTATTAAAGAAGTATTTTGGGTGTATTACAGCTGTGTGTTAGAACCGATGAAGGAAATATTATACTCAAATACATACATGAAGGAGTATGTGGTCATCACACCAGTAGCCGAGTAATTGCTGCCAAAGCATTCAGGGAAGGATTCTACTAGCTAACTATAGTACAAGATGCAAAATACATCGTAAGAACGTGTGAACCATGTTAGCGATTTGCAATGAAACCTAGTGCACCTACCGCCAAATTAAACCCCATACCTCTCGCTTGTAATTTCACTCAATGGGGACTTGATATGGTGGGTAAACTTTACAAATCATCACCAGGAGGACACGTCTTTCTACTAGTACCAGTCGACAAATTTACCAAATGGATTGAAGCAATGCCTGTTACTAGCAAGCATGGAACTTCGACTGTGAATTTCATCAAATCAATAGTGTTCTGATTTGGGATACCAAACAACATCATCACTGACAATAGAACTAACTTCACCTCCAATGAGTTCAAACAGTACTGTAAGGAAATGGGCATAAAAGTAAGCTATGCATTAGTTGCTCACCCGCAAACCAATGGGCAAGTGGAAAAAGCCAATGGTCTTGTAACCGCTGGTATTAAGAAAATATTGCTAGCACCACTCGACAGAGAAAAAGGAGCATGGGTTAATGAGTTACCCTCTATTTTATGGAGCCTGCATACTACTCCGAATAATTTGACACAAGAAATACCTTTCTTTCTAGTCTACGGTGTTGAAGATGTTCTTCCAGTCGAA
Source organism: Avena sativa (assembly GCA_916181665.1). Lineage (NCBI taxonomy): Eukaryota > Viridiplantae > Streptophyta > Magnoliopsida > Poales > Poaceae > Avena > Avena sativa. Next base: position 193,640,057 of record OV702287.1, read on the forward strand.
GTAACTCACGAGTCTCCACGGGTCACTGAATATAATAAGGAAGCTGATGTTGACACACTTGATGAAGCTCATGATGTTTCCTTACAGAGGGCCACAATATATCATCACAACTAACGCAACTATCATAGCCAGCGATTGTGTCCTAGGTCCTTCGTCATAGGGGACCTAGTTCTTCGCCTCAAGCAAGATGGTCACCATAAACTGGAGTCACCTTGGGAAGGGCCTTACATCATCACAAAAGTTATCCCTGGTGCAGCATATCGGCTTCAAGAAAAGAAGACAGGAGTCAAATACTACAATTTGTGGAACATCACACAACTATGGCGTTTTTATTCTTAGAATTTATTTTTCTCACAATTTAAATTACAATACGGACTACGGCCCGGCTTCTTAGCCACAGTATTATTCAATAAGGAAAACGTCCCGGCGAGTACGTCAAACCATGTATCTGCGTCTTCAGTCTTTAAATAAAAGATAAGTTCCCCAAACTCAGATTTCCTTTTTCTACATTGTTTCTTCACCCATAGTCGAGGGCTTTATTGTTAAAAGTTTTTTCACACGTAAAATATTTAGAAAATTTAAGAACATTGCTCTCGTGAAACTAATAATAAGTTACGATCCTATGTCTCGATGCAGGTTTCTGAACATAGCCTGGGGGCTACTCCCATTGGGAGCACTGTCGCGCACCCGATAGAAAACTATATTATGTATATAAGGTCAAATTTTGACCCGAAGAAACACTATCCTATCCTATGAGTACTACATCATTGTATCCTCAAAAGGGAGTGTCTACAAAACATCATACGAGAAAACACAAAGCTAATAAACTTCAGCAATTCCAGTAGCCAAACAAGGCAGTCGATAAAATCATACATGAATCTCGAATCATGCCTGACGTGATAAAACTCCGAATTCCATGTCCATGACATGAAGGTAAGAACCCTGGACTTGTCTTGTGCATCTGGTAACCGCACATGAATGTGGTCTGCTAGTAAATTATCCGTATCTACGATACAATGAAAAATCCCGATGTGCGCGTTGGGTACCCGATATAATAGAACTGGGATTCAGTATTTGATAAGTCCTCAATAGCTTGAACTAAATTATGCCAGCAAATTTACGAGTTCAAGCAAGGGGCCTTGAATTTGATGTAGGTCTGCAGTGTTTTTTGCCTAGGAGCAATTAACAGATTCCCTATCCGTCGGATGCATCAGGCCTATTGTACCAAATACCTACAACTTAAATATAAAACAAATATAAAGTCTCTCATAAAACTTCGCATCATAAATACTAAAAATATTATTGAGACTCAACGTGAATCTACTATTTGGATGGAGTCTCGGGGGCTACTAACATGGGTATGATTACTCGAGTGCTTATGTTTGGTTACCCTAGCTACATGAAGGCTCACGACCCATGAAGACCAAGGAAGAAGGCCCAGGAGGCATCCGGCGGACGTCATAGTTTTACTAGATAAGGAAATAGAAACTGGCATTGTAGTGTTGTTGTCATTATAGTATGTAACCTATCCGCATATAGCCTTGGGACCCAGCCTATTATATATAGGCTAGGAGGAGCCAGCGGAGAGGTACCAAAAAACTCCCAAGCGATTTGTAACCTCATTGTCCACAAATAATTAGACGACTTTGATTCCCTTGTTTGTCTGATCCGCCGACCAAATCCCCAGCGTTCTCTTTTCCACGAAACCCTAAGTCCATAAACCATGGGAATTGCTGAGGTTACCCCTTGTGGATCAATAGGTAATGCGCACTTGTCACGCAAGCATAGGCCATAGACAATATGTTTCTGTGACAGAGTGTCGCACCTGCGTAACAGTAATAAGCGCTCATCGAGCAATAGGTAATAAACATTGCATACATGACATAACATGGCATATGTACAGTAGGTAACATATAAAGCCCGAACTAATTGTGGCCCCAAAACATTCTTTAGAATCATTTTCAAGCCCCGGGGATCCCAGAAAGGCTCCACATGTGCATAGTGCGATAGTCAAGGAAAAGGTGTCAAGTACTTGGGGCCTTAGGTGCACTCAACTGGGCAGGATAAAAGCTAGATCTCAACTATTGTGCACCGGTGTCTGTTTATTAATTATGTCTACTCCCAACATTTAATTATCAAGTTGTAAGTAGAACCATGATTATCTCCACTATTAAGCATGTGCCAACCTCCCAACCACTCTAGAACTTGATAACTCAAACCAACACCTAAGAAAGAAAATACGACTGGCAAGGCTAACTATCTACCAAAACAACTGTCAATAGGAAGTGATGATGGCAATATAGGCTGTAGGAAATATAAATGGTACAGAAACTAAAGCATCCAAACATGGATAACAATAGAGAGGAGTAAAGACATAACGCAAAAAATAGGTAGAAGGGCAAGAATGCTCGCTTGGGAACCATTGTTGAAGATACATATCCAAAAAACTTGTCGAAACTCACAACATCTCATCATCCTATCCGGGAAGAAGCAAAGCACTAAAAAAACAAGAGATGCAACAATTACCACTTATGCGGAAGAACTGGCATGATCATGATATGATGCATGACATGGAAAGTTAGTGATGCAAATTATTTTTAAAATACGTCATTAGCATATCACAACAATGATACAATATTAGTGAGGTATTATCAACAAGAAATAATTATTTTCCAATTTTATTCATCATGTTTTCCTTGCATAAATAATCCTGATTATTTAAGTTCTCCATGATGCATGATGCAATTGCAATTAAGGAATGCATAGTTTGAAATATCTCATTCCGATGATCGATTTAGACATATTATATGTCAAATTCTGATTTATGGAATTTAAAGTTAAGAATTTATTAAGAAAAAGTCCATTTAATAGCATTTAAACAATTTCAAAATTTTATATCCTAGATATTATTTTGGATGGCCACTAATGCTGATAGGTGGAGTTCATGCTTATGATACCACGAGCTAAGAGTGAGGTGGCGCTGACTGGTGGGGCTGACTAGTGGGGCTGCTAGGGACTGCGGGTTAAGATGGGAAAACAGCGAAGGGTATTTTTAGAAAAGCGTTTTGCTAGCTCGGATGTTAACTGAAAAAATTGACAGAAAGATGGAGAGCTGGGACGATCTTTGAACGAACATCACGAGCGCACCTCTGGTTGGATTTATGAGAGGTTTTCGCCAGAAGGAAGAAGGATCAACTAAGAACATCTTTCGTTTTTCTAATCTCGATGATGGAGGTCTACATCGACAGGAAAACGAAGAGTTTCAGAGGCGCTGTAGGGGTTTGTTGTTGACTTCTAGAGGGTGCATCGTGCGTGGCATCTTGCACAGCAGAACTAAATGGCAACAACGGCGAGCTACCAAGCGACCGTCGAGGTGCAGTGAGTAAGGGGATCAAGAGAGGGGTGTCACCACGTGCGATTCCTGCTATAGAGGAGGTTGGGGATGGTGAGGAACTCCGGGAAGAAGAGGCAAAAGCTCGACGAAGCTCTTGGTTCTGATGAGGGACAAATGGCACGGTGACGCTCCACGTGACTCCGGCTCCCCTGATGCGGTTTGATCGATGGAGAAGAGGGTGGGGTGGCTCAACCGATGGAGGGTGGATGATGAGGATAGCGACAGCTACTCTCGGACACGGGAGTCGGGGGCCAGCACAGCACACACCCAGGCCCTCATGTGAGTATCCAGAGGTCGGCATCGACACATGGAAGAGGCTCCCGCAGTCAGCGCGGCTTGATGGTGCTCATGGCTCTGAGGCGACGACAGAGTAGAGGTACGGGGTATAGGAGTTGCAGAGATGGAACATATGGGATTCAATGACGACAGGTAGAGGGGATGGAGCTAGGGTTTGATGGGCCTCGGTGGGGATTTAAAAAGTAGGGAAAATGGAAAGGAGGTGGAGCACGACGCTATGGTGGGGATCGCTTGGTGCTAACGCGGATGGCAGCGACAGGTGTTGGGAATATGCCCTAGAGACAATCATGTGTGATGTTATTCCCAATGTATTCCTAAAGTTATTGTCCTTGTATGAACTACTGATATGTATCATTGAATATGTGATTCGATTGTGGAACTATATATTCATTTTGTTCATGCTAATTGTCCTTTGTTGTTAAGGTTGTGCTAGACACACAACTTAGACTAATGTGAAATTCGGCTGATGACTCGATTCCACTTGTCATGCGCATGGAGATGCTATTCTGACTTACATGGATTCGGCTAAAGATTTTAGCGATTCGGATTGACCCATATTGAGATACAACAAACATGTAGTCATCTGTATGTCTCAATCAATGTAATCCTTAGACCTGAGACTATTGCACAATCTGAGTTGAGGATCACCGACTTAGGTTTTGTCAAACGTTGTTCTATCACTAAGAAGTTATAAAGGCAGAGTTCGGGTCAACTGAGAATCAAGCTACATGATGTGGATGACCAAGATGGGATTTTGTGCCTCCAACTTGAGAGATATTCTATGGACCCTCTTAGGAGATATGATTTGGAAAGTATGGCCATGCACAACTCGGTTAAGTGTTAACCAAGGCGATTGACTAAGAGTTAGTCAGATGAATCACTTATCTCGGATCGAGAAGAGAGTCAGACTATTTAAATGGATGACGACCATTCGCCTATATTTCGACAAGGTATATCGTGAGGCAAAAGGGACTCAGACGAAAGTCGCATTGGAAGGTATGTCATCATGACACTTTGGTACTTGGGAGTCAGCATGTTCTGCTAGGAGCCGCTACCGACTGATCGATTACGAGTGAGACTCGGATCGTGTCTGAGTCACCATGAGCCTGTCGAGTCACACACTTAAGAGAGGGAGCAAGTTTGGGTTAGACCTGAACCGGAAATGTATTGGGGTTGGACCCAAATCAGATACGGACTAAGTTAGTGAGTTGGACTCACCGTACCTAATATGGGCTTTAGTGAATGGGCCATAAGTGAGTGGATCCCACTTTCACTCCCTATATATACTGGGGCAGACATACCTAGAAGGAGTGTCGATTAGGTCATTCCATGCGTTGGAAACCCTAGCTCCAGTTAAGGATGGCAATTTTACCCATGGGTATGGGTACCCACGGGTACCGTACCCGCATGGGTAGGGTATGGGCACACATTTATACCCACGAGTAATACCCATACCCTACCCGTTAAGTTATGGGTAAGGTCACGGGTATAAACTTGTACTGATGGGTATATCCATACCCTGCCTGTTTAAACTGACATGTAAAACTTATCTATAGAGTGTCAACCTATGTGGCCAAGAAGCATAGGGACTAGGATGCAATTGCGAATTCTAAACTTCGATACTTTCATGTACTCGTCTACCTATTATTAAGTAGAGATAATTGTATTTTTTCAAATATATGTTATTGATGAACATAAAATTGCGAATAACTTGTGTACTATTGGATCTACCCACCGGGTACCCAATGGGTATGGGTATCCGACGGGTATGGGTATGGGTAAATTTTTATACCTGCGGGTATGGGCATGGGTAAACTTTTGTACCCATTGACTATATGAGTATGGGGATGGTATTGCTCTACCCTCCCATACCCTACCCATTTCCATGATTAGCTCTAGTCAATCCCTTCCTGCCGCCGTACTGGACCTAGCAGTCCAATGTCGGGGCTCCTCCTCATACGTGTGGATACTGGAAGAGTTGTTGTATGTTCAGCACTTCGATGATCAGATCATGAGGACTACACTCCATCAATCTACTTTCTTCATCAATTCCACAATTGCGCATCAAGTGGTAATTCTCGTGAACTACTACCTAAGCTAGATCTTGGGATCACCGCGTAAGGGAAAAAGTTTTATTTATTTCTATGTGGACCAACAGTGGTATTAGAGTGTTAGCTTCTGGTTTTAGGTTCGAGATCATTCATATTTGGTATGCACTTAGTGTTAGATTTGATCTAATTGTTGTCTGGTGGTCGATCTATGAGATAGATCGGTTTTGTATGAGGTTAATTGGATCAATCGTACTTGGGGAATGGATGATCTAGTTTCCATGATCATACTCATGACGTCGTGGAACGACATACCCCTACCGGTCGGCTTTCACCATCGGGGTAGACTATGACATGTAAATCCGGATGCGGTGATCAAAGATCAAAGAGTTTGATCGAATCGAAGCACGGGTCAGTTTTGGGTAAATTGTTTCATTTTATGAAGAAATACATATTCGGAATGTAGATGAGATCTACGTTTTCCGGAAAAATCATAGCGCCTTAGATGTCGTTACGAGTTTCACAACGTCGGTAGATATCGTATCTGTGCATAACTTGTTTTTGCATGATGATGTTGTGAATGGTTTGGCTTATGTGCATATGATGTGTGTAATCCATACGGGATCCGCGTATCATGGGTTTTTTCAGCCGGCTGGAGCCTAGGTGCTGTCATTTTATTATATAACAACCTGCGTGTCGGATTTTCTATGTAATTTATTTTACTAGTTAGTGTAGCTGTTTGGAGAACCCGGATGGCATGCAAGTCGATGTACAAGTCGGCTACATGGAGTAAGGTGGCACGTGAGAAGAGTTGGCATGAGTAGAATTACAAGCTTTGTGGAGATGGAGATCACCAGGAAGAGAGCCATACCATTTCACATTAAAATTGCCTTATTTGTGTTATGTTTATGTCTCTGTTTTACCTCTATTAGATAGTTGGTAGAAAGTAATCCCTCAAAGAAGGTCTAGTCGGTTTCCCCGGTAGTGCTACACCACGCAAGTCGGACATTTTTGGTAGTGAGCTCATAAAATTGAGGTGCTATCAATTCTTTCCGACTAGGTGGGTTTGAGTCAGACTCTTACAGCGAAAGCACTCGGTAATCTAGATGGGTCGATCACAACGGTTGTGGGACTCGGGGAAAATTCGGACGGGAGTCGAGGCATGTTATGCCACATGACCAACAGGAGTCGCATGATATGCGATTGACAAGGAGTTGTCTATCCAGATCACTTGACGACTAGCGGTGATTCTAAAGCTCACTAGTCGGCTTGCTTATTTAGGATCCTAAATCACTAAGTAACCATCGGAGGGGTGTTGGTTCTAGTGGGAGCATAAGTATTAAAGTGTTTAATATGCTTGGTTTTTATGGATACATGTCTTAAGTGTTTTGTATATTTTTCTGTTGTAGATCAATGGCACCTAGCAGTCTCCCTCAGATTTCTAGTTTTGCATTCAGAACCATCTTAGAGAAAGATAAGCTAAATGGAACTAACTTCACCAACTGCTACCGTAATCTGAGGATTGTTCTCAAACAAGAAAAGAGGGACCATGTCCTAGACAACCCACTTCCAGATGAGCCGAATGAGAATGCGACTATCGCAGCCACCAATGCCTACAGTCAGACTTGTGATGAGTCCACAGAAATAAGTTGTCTTATGCTTTCTCACATGGAACCGTACTTGCAGCAGAAGTTCGAGAATGTTGAGGCCTACGATATGATCGAAAGGCTCAAAAGTATGTTCTAGGCTCAGGAAAAGACCGAGAGGTATCAAGTATCTCAAGCTTTGCTAATCTGTAAGCTTAACGATGGAGATCGGATGAGTCCGCATGTGATCAAGATGGTTGGTTACGTAGTCTCTGGAAAGGCTCGCCTACCCCCATTTGTGAAGATTTCCCTATGGATATAATTATGAACTCTCTTCCTAGTACGTATGGTCAGTTCATATTGAACTACCACATGCATGGTATGGATAAGAAGCTTACTCAATTACATGGGATGATCAAGCAGGTTGAGGCGGATCTCAAGAAAGGCGCTAGGCAAGTGTTGATGGTGCAGAATAAGGCTAAGTTCAAGAACAGTTCTTGGACTAAGAAGAATAAGGAAAAGTTGGGAGGCAAGGATGAGGACCTGGTCCAAATAGCTTCCTCAGGGACTAAGCCATGTCCTGCAGCCGGATCCACTTACTCCTATTGCAATACGGATGGCCATTGGAAGAGGAATTGTAGCAAGTATCTGCCTGACAAAGCCAAGAGTGGAGGTGTGACTTCTGGCTCGGTTACTCTTGTTTGCAATGTTATAGACATTTATCTTGATGGTGCACCTAATAGTTCTTGGCTATATGATACCGGATCAGTTATTCACATCTGCAACTTGTTGTAGGGACTAGTAAGAACAAGGAGCGTGGCGAGGGGTGAGGTTGACATTCGAGTCGGCAACAAGGCGAGAGTCGCGGCATTGGAAGTCGGCACGATGCAACTTCATTTACCTTCTAGATCCTTAATGGAGCTAAATCATGGTTATTATATTCTAGTGCTTAGTCAAAACATTATTTATGTCTCATGTTTGATGAGACAAGGTTATGAGTTGAATATTAAGAATAATGGTTGTTCTTTGTATTTGAATGATATGTTTTATGGCTTCTGTCTAGGACGGGTTATTTATTTTGAATCTTGATGGTGAATCTGTCTATAATATAAAAGTGAAAAGATTGAAACCAAATGATCTGAATATGACTTACTTTTGTCACTTTCAGCTTGGTCATATAAGTTGGAAACGCATGAAGAAGCTCCATGAGGATGGACTCCTAACTTCGTTCGACTTGGAGTCATTCGAGACATGCGAATCTGAAGGGAATATGACCGAGAGGCAATAATAAAGTGGTTATTATATTATTCCATGTTTATGATAAATGTTTATTTTGCATGCTATAATTGTATTGATCGGAAACATCAATACATGTGTGTTTAATAAACAAAAAGGGTTCCTAGTTATGCCTCTCTTATAGACTAGCTTGTTGATTAACAAGATGATCAAGGTTTCCTGATCATGGACATTGGATGTTGTTAATAACAAGGTCACAACATTAGTTGAATGATGTGATGAACATTCATCCGAAGTATAGCATTACAATCAAAGTCATTATGTTTATATTGCTATAACACCATACAAAGTAATCTTTATCCTTAGACCATGAGATCATGTTAATTGCTAACACCGGAAGAGTATCTTGATAACATCAAACGTCACACCGTAACAGGGTGACTATAAAGATGGGTTCAGTGCTACGAAGGTGTTATGTTGAGGCTCCTGGATCAAGAGTGGAATTTGTCAATCCCGATGATGGATAGATATACTCTGGGCCCTCTCGGTGATATCACATTAAGATAGCTTGCAAGCAAGTGATGTGATCACTAGAATGTTATATCACGAGAACGAGAAAAGAGTGCATGTCGGCAACAAGATCAAGCTAGTTATGGAGATACGGATGATCGAATCTCGGACATGTAATATATCGCGAGATAAAGGGATTTAGTTAAAGCGTTAAAGGTTCTCACGATCACAGAAGTCATCGTTGAATATGCAGGAGTCAGTATGGATCTCCAGGTCCCGCTTCTGATTATTGATATGAGAGGTGTCTCAATCATGTCTGCATTATTCGCGAACCGTAGGGTGACACACTTAAGAGTTACCGGACACCATTTTGGAGCAAATATGTTTCAGACGAAAGAATTGCAAAGTGCAGGAATTGTTTCGATAGAAACCGGAAATTGTTTCGGGTGAAATTGCAGAAAGTGGTTCTGCATGTGATATTGAAATATTGCAAGGGGTTATATGTGAATGTTTGTTAATTAAAGTAATTAACAAAATTCTGAATAAATTTAATAAAAGAGTTTTATTAAATGAGAGAGCATTAAACTTGGAGAATTTTAATGCATTTAAAGTAGGGACTTTAAAGGGGAATGTGAAGAGGCATTTTAATGTGGAGGGGTTACCACCACATGAATGGGGGAGGTGAGGAATCACCCCCCCATGCGCCGGCCATGAAGGAGGGGCACCCCCCTCTGATGCGCTCGACGATCGACGTAGAGCTCGTTGGGAACCCATGATTAGCACAACAAGTTTTCCCTCAGTTATGAAACCAAGGTTTAATCGAACCAGTAGGAGCAAGGAAACACCCCAAAGGTGTTACTAGCTGAGCTTTGGCAGGGCGCACTACCGGTGCTAGTAGCAACGTGGAGACCTGCACAACACAACCACAGAACTTTGTCCCTAACTTGCGATGAGGTTGTCAATCTCACCGTGTTTTGGGGAAAACAAAGGATTAAATGTATCGAATGGAAATAAGTAAAAGTTTGCAGAAAGTAAACACAAAGCAGAAACAGTTTATAGATTGTATGTAAAGACAATGGACCGGGATCCATAGTTCACTAGAGGTGGCTCTCCTTAGATAGATAACATGCTGGGTGAACAAATTATAGTGGGGCAATTGACCAACACCGAGAAAGAAATACATGCATATACTAATCATCTTGACTCCTTTGAGACTTGATTGGGCAATACAACATAATACATAGACCGCCATCCAACTACATCTATGACTAATAATCCACCTTCAGGTTATCATCTGAACCCCCTCCAGTATTAAGTTGCAAGCAACAGATTATTGCTTTACGAACTGCGTGTAAGGTAAACAATATGATTGTTCTATGAATAAAGGATTGTTGTTTTCTCCCTAGTAGCAACAACACATCTAGTACCTTAGAGATTTCTGTCACTTCCCCAGATTACTAGAGGCATGAACCCACTATCGAGCATAAATACTAACTCTTGGAGTTGCTAGCATCTACTTGGCCAAGATAGCTACTAACAACGGAAAGCATGCAAGATCACAAATAACAAAGACATGATCAAATCAATAATCAATCTGAAATAGCATTTCAATATCCATCGGATCCCCGCAAACACAACATGTATGGATTACAAAAGATGATCTTGATCATGAACGGAGCTCACAAGATCTAAACATGAAAGCACAAAGGTGGAGAAACCAGCCATCTAGCTACTACATGAATCCGTAGTCCAAGGATGAACTACTCACGCATCACACCGGAGGCTTGCATGGTGATGAAGAAGGCCTCCAGGGTGAATTCCCCTCTCCGGCAGGGTGCCGGGAAGAGCTTTAGATCCCTCCCGATCTAGGGATGGAGATGACGGCGGCTACAGACTCTTTCGTGGATTTTTGATCGGGTACTTAGGGTTTTCGTCCCGAGGGAAACTTATATGCGGAAGGAGAGGCCGAGGGTGTGCCGGGAGCCACCACACCACCCCCTGGCGCGGGCCAGGCCTGGCCGCGCGGCCAGGTGGTGTGGCCGGCCCCAGGCCCCTCTCCGTATCGTATTCTGGCACTTGATCCCTTCCGGAAAAATAAGCACTTTGGCTTTTGTCCCGTCCAATTCCAAGAATATTCATTTTCTGACTTTCCTGGAACCAAAAACAGCAGAAAACAGGCAGCTGGCACTGTGGCTCTTGTTAATAGGTTAGTCAAGGAAATTATATGAAAAGTACTCCAAAGTTGGAACAAAACACAAGAAAGTGGATAAAACCAAGCATGGAACATCAAAAATTATAGATACATTTGCAATGTATCACCCTCCTCCTATAAAAGGCCACCCTCTTCCTCCTTCTTCCGTACACCTCCTTGTGAAGGATCTCTCTCCCCCTCTACAATTATTCCCCCATGGTCTCGGATTAGCGAGATACTTGTTCCCGATGGCATTTCGTCTGGAAGGAGTTGCTGCTTCCGCTGGATTGCTGGAGCGAGGAGGTGGAGGTTGTCCGGTGGCTTGAATGTGTGTGCGAGTACGGATGCGCTGCTGAGTTGCGGCGCTCGGACTTTCCCACGATCTTGAGATCAGCAAGTGTATGACTACATCAACCACGAGTTCCTACTCATTAACAAAACTCGTTGTCTTCGAGGGTAAGTTCTGTTGGATGTATGTCCACCCGTTGCTTTGTACCTAGTAGATAGATCTTGGCGTGTAGTTCTCATCGTAGGAAATTTTTTGTTTTCTATGCTGCGGACCCAACAGTGGTATCAGAGCCTGATCTATGCGTAGGTGCTTTGCATGGGTAGTACACATATGTTTATATGTGGGTGATGATGAGCATGTTGTTGCATCTTCTATGTATTTTGGATATTGGTGGCATAGTGGGATGAAGCGGCCCGGACCAACCTTACATGTCATCGTACATGAGACCGGTTCCACGACTGACATGTAACTAGTTTTGCATAAGTGGCTGGCTGGTGTCTGTCTCTCCTACTATAGTCAATATCTGATTTACAACGAGTTGCTAATAACTTGGTTATCCTCGTTGTGGTTCATGTTCGTAGGTAAGAATGGTTCTATCTCCGAAAGCCCTAAGCCACGTAAAAACTTGCAATTGAAAATTAGAGGCGTCTAGTTTAGATCGTTGCTGGGATAGTGTATTGATATGGTATTGTTGTAAGTAGATGTATGATAGATACTCTTACAACACATTCAACGTGTAAGTTCCATAGACCTTGGCCTTATACACAAAGGAATGATAAAGATCATACCACGATGCAAATGATAGAGATCAAATGCATGGACCATATCATCTCACTTTACACATTAGATGTTAGCATCTTATATTGCTAGTTTGGCGCTTTTAGTAGCATTTTAAGATGATCCCTCATTTAGATATCAAGATAAAAATGTGTTCTTCCTTAAGTATGCACCGTTCTATGGATCATGTTTCGAGACATCACGTGATGATTGGGTGTACTCGACTCTACTCTTTCATACAACGGGTGTAAGACAATTTTACACACATGAGTACTAAGGTTCTTACTTGGCAAGCCTAGCATGTACAGTCATGGCCTCGGAGCACAGACCGAAAGGTTAAGCATGAGTCATATAGTTGATATGATGCCCATATTGATGCTCGCCTTTGAAGCTACACCGACTCACATGATGATCAGACTTGGTGTAGTGGACTTGGTTCATGTAATCACCAGAAAGGCACGAGCGATGTCGTTTTTGAGTGGGAGTTCGTTTGTAATTTGGATTAGTCGAACTCAATTTGTCATAAACTATATGGAAGTGAATTTTCATAATTTGTTGTAGTCATTGGCGTCTATTCACTACCTTATGCTTAGTTTTTATTTGAGATAATAGAACTATAGAATTCTGGATATTTACTTTATGAACTGGTGTCGTATTGTTTTGAATGTCAATTTAAAGTTTAGAAGTCATATTGCAAACTTTCAGCAAACTCTATTTACTCCATGAAGTTTAATAAGTAGTATGAAATCAAGAGTAAGAATTCGAATGTTAGTATCTAAAGTATCATGTTTGCCTCCATGATTATTGATATTCAAAAGTTGTTTTAATATCAAGATTATATTGGAGCTGAAAATTGTTTCAGAAACCATCATGTGTGAAAGATATTGTGATATCTGAAACAATGTTTTTGGTTGCATTATCATAGAGTATAATTTAGCAAAATACATGTTCTCATATTGTATGAGAATTTGTGAAGGATGGAGATGCTAAGCATCCGGATCTTCTAAAAGGTTTTGGGAACTAAATTATACTCATCATTCTTTCTTATAAGCTATATTAGCTTGATCATGAAAGTTGTCATGATAAGGATGAATAGAAGATGTAAGTAAAATGTTTACTACACTAAAAGATTACTAAAGAATGGATTTTTGAAAGAATGCCAAACATTTGATGATGGTGATCCACTTCAAAGTGCATGTCCAAAGGTATTAGTATTTGACTATATACAAGCTTTGTACCATGTGTCATGTTAATGACACCACTATTGATGTTGATAGATTCTTTTAAAAGAAAAGGAATTGCTGAAAGAGAATCTATAAAATATTTGGTAGAAAATAAAAGGTTGGAGATGTCCAACTTAGGTATATAGAAGATATACATGTTATGGCTGTATTCCTTGCTTGTTAAACAATGTGGTTCTGAGGTATTGGATACCCAATTGGTTGGTATGAAGTGTCATATAGGACAACGCAATTCATGAACTGCAATGGCCTAAGTAACTAGCAAGAGAATAAGTGATGATGTTCATCGAAAACAAATAAAGTATTATTATGTTTTTTGTTGTCGTCAAACCTAGCCTTCAAGATTTGTTTTAATAATTGTTATTTTGTTCCAGAATTACGTGAACAATGGTTGTTCAAATAATTATCGTATTCCATAATGGATGGATGAACTTTTACAAGTCTAGTGGGAGAAATCACATCCATAAACACTATTGCTAAAATGTCGCAAGACAGATGATTAAAAGATCACTTATGAAGTGACATCGTTGTTTTAAATTATATTGGAAAGAAAACATGAAGAAACTCCATGTTGATGGAATTTTGGAGTCTTTGATTTTGATCAATTGACGCTTGTGAAACTTTCCTCGAGATAATTGAAACTCCGTTCATAGGCCAAAGAGGAACGAATGACTAGCTTATTGGAAATTGTGCATGCTGATGTGCATAGTCCATTATGTGTAGCCATATGCGATGGATCTTTTTTGCTTCTTATGCTTTCTCCAGAAATTTGAGTGAATATATCTGTATATTTACTTAATAAGGACGAAGTATGAAACATTTGAAAATTGTTCAAAGACTTTCAAGATGAAGTGGAAAATCATTGTAACAAGAAAATAAAGATTTTATGATTCGATCATAAAGGAAGATATTTGAGTTACATGTTTAGCAAAAACACCTAAGACTTGAGGAATTGTTCCATGATTTGTGTTTCCCGATAAACCATAGGAGTATGGCATATTCGAGAGATGAAATCAAACCATGTTTGACAAAGTAAGATCAATGGTGTCATTTATAAAACTGCCATTATGTTTTAAGGATTGAAGCTTTAGAGACTACCGCTTTTACACTGAAAAGAGCACCATCGTGATCCGTTGAAATGACACCATATGAGTTATGGTTTGGGGTAAAAACCAAATTGTCTTTTCTTAAATTTTGGTATGCTATGCATAAGTAAAATGTTTACAACCAAAGTCGGATAAGCACTTCTTTGTAGGTTATCCCAAAGAATTGTTGGGAATTTCTCCATAACACCGAGGACAAAAGAGTTTGTTACTTGGAACGTTAAGTTTCTTGAGAAGGAATTTTTCGTGAAAATTTAAGTGGGAGGACAATAGAACTTTGATAAGGTTGTTGAACCTTAGCTATATGTGCTAAGTAGCGCAGCGCTAGAAAGTGTCCCGATGGCGGCCACAATGCTCATGGCTCCCGTGATTACAAAAGGTGTGATCTCGGAGATTAGAGTTCCTATTGAACAGTGTGGGTCGGTAAGAATCAAATAGTGTGATTTGATAAGCAAATCATTATTGTTTTGACAATGATGAACCCACTACATGCAAAGAAGCGATGATGGGCCCTGACTCCATAAAATGACTAGAAGTCATAGAGTCCATGATAGTATCCATACACGACAAATCATTTTCTGAACTTGGAAGACCCTCCAGAAAGGCGTGAAGCCTATCGGTCGTGTTTGGATCTATAAAGAAATAAGACATGGATGTTTAACATCTATGAAATAGTCAACATGTCAGAAAGAAGTTTACGACAATGTTCAAGGAGTTGACTATGACAATATTTGATCTTTCATAGCGATATTTAGTCTTGACGGATTAATGTAGCAACCACTACATATAATTTGATGTATGGTAGTTGAACAAACAAAACAATGTTCTTCTAATAAAATGGTTACCTAGGACGTGTACAAGACACGGTCCGAAGGGTTTTTGTTAATTCAAAGGGTGCTAAAAGGGCTTGCAAACTTCAATAGTTGAAGCAAGCATAGCGGAGTTGGAATCTTCACCATGATGAAACCGTTAAAAGAGTTTAAATTCATCGGAGATGATGAAGATGCTTGCATTTGCAAGAAATTAAGTGGGAGCGCTGAGACATATTTCTAATACATTATGTAGAGGACATATTGTTGATTGGAAATGATGTATCTTGTATTAACACAAGTTAAGAATTTCATTAAAATAAGATTTCGATGAAAGACTTGGGAAAAACCGGAATATTGGGCATCAATATCTATATGGATAGATTGTGGCGCTAGTATGGTTGTGTCGAACATACATATATGAGATATTGAAAGGGTTCAATATGGAAACAACAAGAAAGGTTCTTGCTTCATGGAAAGGATTGTATCAAGATTCAAGTGTTTCAACACTTGGTGAGTAAAATCACATGAAGATTTTGATCGATTATACCGTGATATGTATATATCCAAAATGTCGTATGCTCTAAGTGTTATGAGCACATACCAGGATGATTCATAAGATGATCATTGGACAATAGTAAAGATATTCTTATGAGCTTTGGAAGAACTAAGAATATATCATGTATAAGTGACAAATAGTTAAAGGTAGTTCATTGTAAAGTGTTACATTGATACTAGTTTTGTCACAAGATACAAATTAAATTTATCTCAATTTAGACTATGGGTGGCACAATGTAATGGAAAGGATGTTCCATGATGGATTTGGATGAGTTCCAAAGTTGAGACATTATGACGGATACTACAACAAAAGTCTAACTATATAACTGCTATCGTAGAAGCAAAGGAGGGAATTTGTGCTAAGTAGTTTGTTATCAAACTAGGTGTGGTTCAAAGCGGGCTAATACTATGAAGATATATTGTGTGACAATAATATCAACATATTTTAACCGGAACGAACTAAAGGTCTCACCAAAGGACCAAATTTATACAATGCCATCTCATTTGAGAATGAGTGATGCGTAGAGACGCAAAGACATGCAAATACACACGGACCTGAAACTATCAGATCCAGAGATTATGTTAACCACTAGCAATAGCATATATGCAACACCAGATAGCCATAGGTGTTCAATACGCAAAGTTTTTCAAACTATATTATTGACTCTAGTGCAAGTGGGAGACTGAAGGGAATATGCCCGAGAGGCAATAATAAAGTGGTTATTATCTTATTCCATGTTTATGATAAATGTTTATTTTGCATGATATAATTGTATTGATCGGAAACATCAATACATGTGTGTTTAATAAACAAAAAGGGTTCCTAGTTATGCCTCTCTTATAGACTAGCTTGTTGATTAACAAGATGATCAAGGTTTCCTGATCATGGACATTGGATGTTGTTAATAACAAGGTCACAACATTAGTTGAATGATGTGATGAACATTCATCCGAAGTATAGCATTACGATCAAAGACATTATGTTTATATTGCTATAACACCATACAAAGTAATCTTTATGCTTAGACCATGAGATCATGTTAATTGCTAACACCGGAAGAGTACCTTGATAACATCAAACGTCACACCGTAACAGGGTGACTATAAAGATGGGTTTCAGTGCTACGAAGGTGTTATGTTGAGGCTCATGGATCAAGAGTGGAATTTGTCAATCCCGATGACGGATAGATATACTCTGGGCCCTCTCGGTGATATCACATTAAGATAGCTTGCAAGCAAGTGATGTGATCACTAGAATGTTATATCACGGGAACAAGAAAAGAGTGCATGTCGGCAACGAGATCAAACTAGGTATGGAGATACCGATGATCGAATCTCGGACATGTAATATATCACGAGACAAAGGGATTTAGTTACAAGCGTTAAAGGTTCTCACGATCACAGAAGTCATCGTTGAATATGCAGGAGTTAGTATGGATCTCCAGGTCCCGCTTCTGATTATTGATATGAGAGGAGTCTCAATCATGTCTGCATTATTCTCGAACCATAGGGTGACACACTTAAGAGTTACCGGACACCATTTTGGAGCACATATGTTTCAGACGAAAGAATTGCAAAGCGCAGGAATTGTTTCGATGGAAACCGGAAATTGTTTCGGGATAAATTGCAGAAAGTGGTTCTGCATGTGATATTGAAATATTGCAAGGGGTTATATGTGAATGTTTGTTAATTAAAGTAATTAACAAAATTCTGAATATATAATAAAAGAGTTTTATTAAATGAGAGAGCATTAAACTTGGAGAATTTTAATCCATTTAAAGTAGGGACTTTAAAGGGGAATGTGAAGAGGCATTTTAATGTGGAGGGGTTACCACCACATGAATGGGGGACATGAGGAGTCACCCCCCATGCGCCGGCCATGAAGGAGGGGCACCCCCCCTCCTCCTATAAAAGGCCACCCTCTTCCTCCTTCTTCCTTACACCTCCTTGTGAAGGATCTCTCTCCCCCTCTAGAATTATTCCCCCATGGTCTCGGATTAGCAAGATACATGTTCTTGGTGGCATTTCGTCTGGAAGGAGTTGCTACTTCCGCTGGATTGCTGGAGCGAGGAGGTGGAGGTTGTCCGGTGGCTTGAACGTGTGTGCGAGTATGGATGCGCTGCTGAGTTGCGGCGCTCAGACTTCCTCACGATCTTGAGATCAGCAAGTGTACGACTACATCAACCACGAGTTCCTACTCATTAACAAAACTCGTTGTGTTCGAGGGTAAGTTCTCATTGGATGTATGTCCACCCGTTGCTTTGTACCTAGTAGATAGATCTTGGCGTGTAGTTCTCATCCTAGGAAATTTTTTGTTTTCTATGCTGCGGACCCAACAGAATCTTGCCTACTCAGCAAGATGACCAAGACACCTTTTGCAAAGAGTTGTGAAAGGACATCTGACTTATTGGCACTAGTACATAGTGATGTATGTGGCCCAATGATCACGCCATCCAGAGGTGGTTATGAGTACTTCATTACCTTCACTGATGATTTGAGTAGGTATGGATATATCTACTTGATGAAACATAAGTCGGAAGCCTTTGAAAAGTTCAAGGAATTCTAGAATGAGGTACATAATCAACTCAGTAAGAAAATAAAGTTTCTTCGGTTAGACCGAGGAGGTGTGTACATGATCCATGAGTTTGATGACCATCTGAAGAGTTGTGGAATAGTTCGTTAGCTCACTCCGCTAGGAACTACGTAGAGAAACGGTGTGCCGGAAAGGCAGAATCAGACCTTCTTAGACATGGTATGATCAATGATGAGTCATACGGATCTTCCTTTATTATTCTGGGGTTATTGCCTAGAAACTGCAGCATTCACACTAAACAGAGTACCATCAAAGTCGGTAGAGAAGACACCACATGAGATGTGGACTGGCAAGAAGCCAATTTTTTCTTTACTTAAGATTTGGGGTTGTGAAGCATTCGTCAAGCGACATCAGTTGGACAAGCTTACGGCCAAATCGGATAAGCGTATTTTCATGGGGTATCCGAGGGAAACCTTGGGTTACTACTTCTACAACCGAGAAGAGGGCAAACTGTTTGTCGCTTGAAACGGTGTCTTCCTTGAGAAAGAGTTTCTCGGTATAGGATTTAGTGGGAGCACGGTGCAGCTCGAAGAAATTCGAGAGGAACCGGTCAATAGCGAGTCGGCAAAAGCCTTGGAGGTTGAGCCGGTCATGGTAGCTGAGCTGGTAGTTGTGCTGACACTCGGAAGATCGACTAGATTACAAAGTGTTCATGATGTGTTACCATTGGACAATGATGAGTCGGCAACTTATTCGGAAGCAATGGTGGGTTCTGATTCTGATTCGTGGCTTGGAGCCATGAGATTCGAGTTAAAGTCCATGGATGAAAATCAAGTTTGGAACTTGGTTGATGTACCAGACGGCGCAAGACCCGTCAAGTGCAAATGGGTCTTTAAGAAGAAAACTGATATGGATGGAAATGTATCTGTCTATAAAGCACGGCTTTTCGCGAAGGGGTTCCAACAAGTTCAAGGATTTGACTACAATGAGACTTTCTCACCCGTAGCGATGCTTAAGTCAGTTCAGATTATGTTAGCCTATTTCGACTATGAGATATGGCAGATGGATGTCAAGACGGCTTTCCTTAATGGAAATTTAACCGATGACGTGTATACGATAAATCCTGATGGTTTTGTCAATCCGGCCAATGCTAACAAAGTATGCAAACTTCAGAAATCCATTTATGGGTTGGAGCAAGCATCTCGGAGTTGGAACATTCGCTTTGATGAGGTAGTCAAATCGTTTGGCTTCATCAAAATTGATCATGATTCTTTTTTTATACAAGAAGTTTAGTGGGAGCAAAGTAAACTTTTTGATCTTATATGTGGATGGCATATTACTGATTGAAAATGATGTCCAGATGTTGCAAGAAACCAAGGAATCATTGGAAAGGAGTTTTTCGATGAAGGACTTGGGTGAGGCGCCTTACATACTAGGAATCTGTGTCTATAGAGATATATCTAGGTGGCTCATTGGATTGAGTTGGAGTACATATTTGGACAAAGTGTTGAGGAAGTTCAACATGGCATCGTCTAAGAAGGGGTTCTTACCAATGTTCCATGAGGTAAAACTTAGCAAGACTCAGTGTCCTTCGACAACTGATGAGAGAAGTCGGATTAGTGCGATTCCATATGCTTCAGAAGTCGGATGCATCATGTACACTATGATTTGTACAAGGGCTGATGTTTCCTATGATCTAAGTGTTGTGAGTAGATACCAAGCTGGCCCTGGAGAAATCCACTGGGCAGCGGCTAAAAATATTCTTAAGTACCTGAGAAGGACTAACGATATGTTCCTAGTTTATGGAGGTGAGGATGAACTCAGTGTAAGGGGTTACACGGATGCGAGTTCTCTCACTGACTCGGATGATTCTCGTTGGTAATCTAGATATGTGTTTGTTATAAATGGAGGGGCTGTGAGCTAGAAGAGTTCCAAGCAAGAGATTGTGTCTGCGTCTACAATAGAGGCTGAGTATATTGCCGCCTCGGAGGCGGAAAAGGAAGGCATTTGGATGAGGAATTTCCTCATGGATCGTGGTGTGGTTTAGGGCTCGTCCAATCCGTTAGACATGTGACAACAATGGTGCTATTGTAGAAGCCAAGGAACCTAGACAACACTAGAAGAACAAACATATACTCATGCGATACCACCTGATTCACCAGTTCATGGATCAAGGTGATATCAAGTTATGCAAGGTACACATGGATGCAAATATTGCGGATCTGTTGACAAAGCCACTACCAGAGTATAAGCATGAGGCACACCTGAGAGCTATGGACATTAGATGCCTATACATGTGATTTGGATGATTGACTCTACTGCAAGTGGGAAACTGTTGGGAATATGCCCTGGAGGCAATCATGTATCATGTTATTCCCAATTTATTCATAAAGTTATTGTCCTTGTATGAACTACTAATATGTATCATTGAATATGTCATTTTATTGTGGAACTATATATTCATGTTGTTCATGCTAGTTGTCCTTGGTCGTTAAGGTTGTGCTGGACACACAACTGAGACTAATGTGAAAGTCGGCTGGAAATGCTACTCCGACTTACATGGATTCGTCTAAAGAGTTTAGTAGGATTGACCCATATAGAGATACAACAAACATGTCATCATTTCTATGTCTCAATCAATGTAATCCTTAGACTTGAGGCTATTGCATAATCCAATTTGAGGATCACTGACTTAGGTTCTGTTAAACATTGTTCCTCCAACTGGAGAGCCCGGGTCGACTAAGAATCAAGCTGCGTGATGTGGATGACCAAGATGGGATTTGCCCCTCCAACTAGAGAGATATTCTCTGGGCCCTCTCGGGAGATATGATTCAGAAAGCATGGCCATGCACCACTCGTTTAAGTGTTAACCAAGGCGATTGACTAAGAGTTAGTCGAATGAATCACTTATCTCAGATCGAGAAGAGAGTTGGACTATTTAAAGGGATGACGATCATTCGCCTATAGTTTGACAAGGTATATCGTGAGGCCAAAGGGATTCAAATGAAAGTCGCATTGGAAGGTATGTCTTCATGAATCTTTGGTACTTGGGAGTAGGAACGTTCTGCTATGATCCGCTACCGACTGATCGATTACGAGTGAGACTCAGATTGTGTTTGAGTCACCATGAGCCTGTCGGGTCACACACTTAAGAGCGGGAGCAACTTTGGATTAGACCTGAACCGGAAATGTATTTGGGTTGGACCTGAATCAGATACAGATTGAGTTAGTGAGTTGGACTCACAGTGACTAATATGGGCTTTAGTGAATGCGCCACAAGTAAGTGGAGCACACTTTCACTCCCTATATATACTAGGGCACACATACCTAGAAGGATTGTCGATTAGGTCATTCCATGCGTTGGAAACCCTAGCTCCAGTCAACCCCGTCTTGCTGCCGTACCGGATCTAGTAGTCCACCACCGACGCGCCTCCTCGTATGTGTGGATGTCGGTGGAGGTGTTGTACGTTCAGCACTTCGACGATCGAATCGTGAGGACTACACTACATCAAGCGATGTGCTTCATCGATTCTGCAACTATGCCTATAGTGGTAATTATCGTGGCCTACTACCTCAGGTAGATCTTGGGAGCACCACGTAGGGGAAAATGTTTGTTTATCTCTACATGGCCCAACATGGCAAAGAATTGCTCCCACAGATTCGTGGCTAGCCTCATAGAATAGATCAAAATGTTTCTTCCAATTAGGTGGTTTTATAACGGGAGCTTCAAGAAGGGATTGTTTTAAAATATTGAAAGCGGTGAGGCAGTTTTCAGTAAAATTAAAAACAACATATTTTTGAAGAAGGTTAGTTAAAGGTCTCACAATATGTGAGAAGTTCTTAATGAATCGTCTATAAAATCTTGGATGGCCTAACAAAATCCTTATACCTTTTATATCTCGAGGAAGGGGGAGCCTTTCTATTGCTTCAATCTTTGCTTTATCAACTTCTATACCCTTACCTGAGATTTTGTGATCAAGTACAATACCTTCTTGAACCATAAAATGACATTTTTACCAATTCAAGAGTAGGTTAGTGTCTTCACATCTCTGCATTACTCTAAGAAGGTTATGGAGACAATGATTAAAGGAAGTTCCATAAATAGAAAAGTCATCCATGAATACTTCCATAATACTTTCAACATAATCGGCAAATATAGCAGTCATACACCTTTGGAAGGTGGCAGGGGCATTGCAAAGACCTTAGGGACAAATAGGTTGCTTTAAGTTGGTCATCAGTGTGAATAGAAATTTGAGAAAAGCCATAATAATCGTCTAGGTAGCAAAAATGAGAATGCATAGAAAGCCTTTCTAAAGTTTGATCTATAAAAGACAAAGGACAATGATCCTTTCTAGTTTCTTTATTAAGTTTTCTATAGTCAATAGACATCCTGTGACCAACAATAGTTCTAGTAGGTATCATCTCATTGTGTTCATTATTAACAATAGTAAAGCCACCTTTCTTAGGAACAAAATGAACATGACTTACCCCATATGTTGAACATGACTTACCCATTTACTTCCTTCCTTACCTCTTCTTTCATGTGAGGTTTAAGTTGCCTCTATAAGTCTGCAACTGGCTAGGCTCCCTCTTCCATAAATATTCTATGGGTGGCTATCAAGGGACTGATCCCTTTCAAGTCACTCATCAAATACCCAAGAGCATTGTGATGCATACGGAAAACCATCATTAAATTTTCCTCCTCCTTTTCTACAAGGTTAGAACTTATAATAACAGGGAAATTATTAGTTCCATCAAGAAACCTATATTTGAATTCTTTGGGTAATGTTTTGAGAGTAGGAGGTGGAGGTGCCTCATCTCCTTTTCTTATAGGTTCTTCATATTTTTGATTCATCTCAGGATCCACCTCAGGTGTGCAGTCAAGATAATCGTCCATTTCCATTTTTTTCTATGTCTTGAAGAATGTTATTATTATTGGCTAAACTCCTCGCTAAATTATCATCAGGCGTCTCAATAACTACTGAAGCAAGACTAATGATATTACCTTCATATTCTTGTTCATACTCATAATCGTCCAAATCTTAGATAGCCGGCTTATGGTCAAATTTAGAGAATTGAAAGTCTATTTTCTCTTCATAAAACTTGAGAGATACAGTTTGTCTCTTGTAATCAACATTTGCTCCTGCGGTGTTTAAGTAAGTTCTTCCGAAAATAATTGGACAATAAACATCAGTAGGCGTATCAATAAGCACAAAATCAATGGGATATTTATATGGTCCAATACAAATTAGAACATCTCTAATTATTCCCATAGGAACTATAAGTGTCTTATCTACAAGCATTATAGTCCTGTTAATATCCTCTAATTCAGCTGGGGTTAGTTCATTTTGGATTTTCAAATAAAAATTAAAGGGGATTAGGTAAACAAATGTTCCAATGTCGTAGAGGCCATAATAAGAAGTTCCACCAAAAGTACAAGGAATAATAAGTTTACCAACTTCTTTAGCCTTTACATTTCCTTCAATGTACTATGAAGCTTCGGTGTCTAGATCTATCACGTTGTAGTGTGTAAACATGGTTAAAATATCCTACTTCGTTGGTTCCATGGTCTCTTGTATACTTACTTCGTCTGTTTTTCTTGCTTATGCCTCCTCTTCTAGCATCTTGAGGAACAACCTTTCTTCTTCGCGTTGACCTTCGAGCTGCTGAGCCAACATATGTTTTCTCACCATCCTTGTAAAAGGAAGGGGTTCAACATATGGGGTATCTCCCCTAATGACTCAACATGAGCTGCAATTATTGGATCATCTTCTTGACCTGGCTCGCGTAAAGGAGTATATTGAAGCCAATCTTTCTTAGGAACTTCAATGTGTTCTGTAAAAGATTGGAGGATTTGCAAAATAATATCATCATCAAGTTGACGTTCATCGGCAGTTTCTTTCAATTTATAGGATTCTTTAAAAGCATTGAGACAATCATATTCGATTTCTATACCTCCTTTGCTGCCTAAATCAAATCCCCATGTCTCTCTATTATGGTGAATTCATTCTAGAAGTTCCCAAGACCTAGTTATAGTTAGCTCCATAAAAGAGCCTCCCAAATTTGTGTCAAGCTCATGTTTAATTTCTTGATTAAGTCCCCCTAAAAAAATATAAAACATACCATTCAGGTAAATCATGATGGGGACATTTATTAAGTAGGGACTTATACCTTTTGAAGGCCATTACGAAGCCTTCACCTGGGCGGTTCTTGAGGTTTGTGATTGCCCTTCTTACTATAGCAGTCTTTACCTTGGGAAAGAATCAAAATACGAATTCTCCTTTGAGTTTTTCCCAGGTATCTATTTTCTCTATAGGGAAATTCTATACCAAGCTAAAGCAGTGTTGGTTAGAGATTGGGTAAACAATTTAAGTTTCAGTTCAGCATCCGAATAGCCCCTCAATTTAAGTGTCCAACATAACTCGGTCAAATGCATTAAAGGAGTGTAAGGATCCTCATTAGGATCATCTCCTGCAAAATTTTTCTCTTTAATAATAGTGATAAAGCAAGGGTTAACCTCGTATTCTGGTTTGCTCCCACTCGGGATTTCTTTGACGAGTACTCTATTGAACTTCTCGAGGTATTTAGTTGCATCGAGCTGATTCATCAGTCCGAGTGCAGTCATGGTGCTTATATAAAACTAGTAAACAACTTTAGTAAAAAATTAATAGAATAAGCAACTAAGAACTAAGACCAAAAGCGCTTAGCTCCCCGGCAACGGTGCCAAAAAATATCTTGATGGCTGCAAGTGCATAGATCAATTGTAGCCAGTTTCGAAATAAGAGTATCGTATCCACAGAGAGCTATTTTGTTAAGATCCTTATGCCCCTCATCACTTTCCACCAAAGGATACTTATAAGCTGCCTATGATCTCACGTAAAGGGCGTTTGAAAGGTTTTTGGTTTAGTGCAAGTAACAAGAGTATTTGGAAACGTGGTTGAACTCAATAGGGCTAAAGTGTTCTCGAGGGTGTAGGATACCACAGTAGCATGATATTATTAATCATAATTAGGATAACATAATTCTTGTGTCATGATATGTGTGGAGAGAGCTCCATAATAATATGTTCACTACAAGGCTCGTAGGAAGCCACTTTGTTGAGCCAAGAATGAGGTCACCTCTAAATAACCACCGTGATGTCTGTGAGCAATCACCCATATAGACCACCGCAATTAAGGGTCTCCCCGTGGATATCATAATTAGCTTAGGGATTCTCTCTTTATCCTCCTTTGACCGTGCAGGTTGCTAGCTGGCACCAATTGTCACAAAGCTTTCCGGGCACACTCCCAAACACGTCCAAAGGATTTCTTCCTCATCTTTAGTCTCGAAAGAAAATTATATGTGGCCGACTACACATACCATCTAAAGGGAGAGATCAAACACAAATCATAGATCTATCATAGACCGGCAAGTCATATGGACAGAAGAATAGATCCTCATTATTGCAACTTCATAGTAGTGCTAGGGTTTCTCCATATCCCCAAGAACGAGGGAAAACTACTCACACATGGAAGCAATCAACGACATCATCATAATCAAATGGATGGATAAAAGTACGGAGATAAATCTAGTGCAAATACCCTTGGGAAATTCCCAAATTTAGTTCTGCTTATAGTTTGTATTTTAACCATATTTATTTAATACGTCAAACAATATGAGACAAAGGACAATGGATAGGTATTCCAAATCCCTTCCAGTAGAAACTGGAATCACTATTTTTGGAGTTGTTAAGCTTCTAGAAAGATTTATCTAGAGATAATACCACATACAGAAGGTTTTAAATTCTTAAAAATACTTAGAAGCTCAATAAATAGTCAGCTCCTGGGTTTAGATATGTCTTGATCTACCACATCACTGGGAGTTGGAAACAACCCAATATATGTTGTATATTTACCTAGGGAATTTTCTAAAGGGAGAAATGAGGATCTTTTATTATTTTTACTACAATAAATCCTAGGTTCCACTTGACATGAGACCAAATCCAATAAATGGGTAATTCAATTTATTTTCAGAGTAAAAAGGATTCAATCCATTTGGATATATAGAACTTACTAAGGATTTTATTTGGTGCAAAAGATACATATTAGTAGATTTATTACCAGAAAATCATGAAAAAGATTTTGGACCTGAGGCTTGTTCTGCATGTTTTGGAAAATCTTACAGAATTTGTAGAAATTTGTCCTGGGCAAATTCAGGTAGTTTTCAATTCCCTTTGCATTTAATCCTACTACAATGATAGTTCTGGAAAAAAATTGTAAAAGGAAAAAGGATGACAGAGGGGCTACTTGGCTGGATTCGGCTACTTTCAGTGTCACAACGCCTGGGCCAGCCCAGTTCGGTGATCACGCGCACGAGAGAGAGAATTTGAAATACTGGCGTGTGGGAACCGCTGGTCAGCGACCGAAGGAGGCCGTCAGATTAAGTGGGCATCAATGGCCCACAGCCATCTTCCTCCTCCCGTCGAGCACGATAGAAGAGAACCCTAGCACGATCAGTGAAGGTCCAGGGAGTGCACCTGGGTGGCCCTCTGACGATGGCGAGGTGATGGGGAGAAGCGAAACTCGAAGATGAGCGTGGTGATGGTCGGGATCGGCTGGTTTGGTTCCCGAACGGTGTCTCGTGCGTCCTCGCCATGGATCTGTTCGGAGGGTTGACGGGAAACTTCCCAGGGACGCTGCATGTCGGATGAGAGGCATCAGAGAGGAGGCTGGGGTTCCGGGAGACGCAGGGGTGGCATGGTGATGGCTGTGAAATATAGCCTTCTATATCCACATTTAAACTGGATATTATTCATATTTTTTATGAAATATCTCTCTAAACCCTGCCACTAATGCCTAATGATCAAAGGGGTATGCAATCCTTTCTTTCCATTTTTTCCTGCACAGATAATGACGTTTGATGATGGGAATCACAACATTAAAGTCAAAGATACGAGATTTCCAACAACTCGAAGAAACTAGGGGTTGTGAAGTGAAGAAAGACGCTTTAATGACCAACTATACGGTGGGAATAAAATTCCGGCTGAATTGTCCCGATCATATAGGTCCCATCGACACCGCTAGGTCAAACAGAACAACTTTCATGAAGGGAACCCCATAAAAAGAGGCTTCGGGCGACGAGAAACAGCCTTGCCAGCCGCCCCTAGAACTCTAGAAACCTGCATCCACAACACCAGAGAGCCGCCAGAGGAATAGATTTAGATCTAATCTCCAGCCCTTCTCCACCACCATAGCCATATTCCACCTCTTGTAATAGTAGATCTCATCTTTGATTGGCGACATTGTAAGACTATTTGCTATCAATCTCATGATTTCCATTGCAGTGTTTATGATTGTTGATTTCATCTTTATGCGTGAGTAATTCTCTTTGGGCTAAGGGCTTCGGCCTAGCCATGTAGCTTTTGTGCATGTTATTTATCATAGATGGGATCATGTATTAGTTTGTATGACATGATGATTATTGTATCCTCTCTTGCCTTAATCCAAGGACTTGTCAGGTACCCAAGACCCCGAGGATTGAGCCAGGTATAGGGAGTATGAGTAATGACTAATCTGCAGGTTGGGAACCCTAGTGACAGAAGGGGTAGTACGACTGTATGTGAGGGATTTACTTGGGATTAATGGTGACATCACTATGCATATCATTAGTTCTCTATCTTCTATGGATGAGACTAGTAGGTTATTGCTATAAGCGGTTGCGAAGGCAATATAATTATCTTGCTCTAACAATTACATGCATACTTTATTATTATCTTTTATTCCCATCAGATGTTTTGCACAGCTACGGGTGAAAACGAAAGCCCTAGGCCCTCTCTCTCTCCATCATCGACAACAACAAAAGACAGCAAACTCTTGATCCGGTGAAAAACAAAAAGAATTCTAAAACTCCCAAAGGTCCATTAAAGTAACTTTGCTATGCTTTTTTGCTTCCCGAGGATTCAATAACCTAGGTCTACTAGGGAAAAAGAGCTATACTACATCCGTAATCCGGATCGAAGGTATCATGTGGTTACCGTTGTAGGGGCTCGACAAGGTCAGCTTTGTCGAGAAATCTCCATTCGGCTTACAAGGGCGACGGTGGAATCCAGCGTTCCTGCAACAAAAGAGGGAGTGGGCAGGTGGATCAGAGGGAAAGGATCCAGAAGATGTAGATAAATAGGGCAGAGGTGTTCGAGATTCAAGAGAGAGCTTGCCCTTTTCTTTGGACACCTGAGAGGATTCTTACTCCCTCTCCATGGCCATGGGGAGCGAGAGGTGGGACAGGGGCTTGCTGAGGGGGCTGCAGAGGAGCTAGAGAAGGGGTGAGGAGACCAAATGAGGGGCAGGAGTGAGGTGGGTTGTCTCTGGTCCAATTTAACCTGAGGACTTCGGTCTATGATAGAAATTGTTAAAGGAGAGGCATAGGAGGGTGTGGTGGCTGCTGGTTGGTTACTCTGGGCGGTGAGGGAGGTGTGGTGGGGATCTGGTTCATGCAGAGGTCAGAGAGGGAAGGAGGGAGCTGCTGCAAGAATTTGAATAAGCAAGATAGGACATATCCCTTGTCTCCTCCCCATCCGAACACAAGAGATAAGAGGGAGAGGTGTGATAGTACTGTTGCGCTATAGTACCATTTCTACCACGACATGGAAGGGTGCTGGATTGAGTGATGGTGATGAGTGATGAGGGTTTGTTTTGGTTTTTGGTTCAAGTTTTATCAAGTACCCCATTTTCCCAATTTGATATATCATGAACAAGTTCTCAAAAGTTTATCTTGACAAAATGGGACAATGATGTTGGTAGTTAGATGAGGTTAAGATACACCTCTAGAATTATTTGGGACTTATTTGATCAATCTAGATCCCTTTTAAATCCATTATTCAAATATTGTTGAAATGGTTTTCAGGATAGGGTTGGAGATTTTTGAATTGGCCAAGGTGGGATTTTTATTTGAGATGAACCTAAACATCAATTCAAACATTGGAGAATTTTCTCATAATTTATTAAGTCACAAAAGTATCTAAAACAATTATTTTATTATTTCTTCCATTTAAGAAAATAGGCAAAAAGAATTATTAAAACTCTTCAAAAATATTTATTTTTGAAGTGGGGATATGGGGTATGATGCATATGCACCAAATTTGTTTAATGTTGGACACGTGTTTTGGACAAATACATACTTTCCTTTATAGAAATGAATTAAATGATGTTTATGCCAAAATAATTATGGTAATCTTTGTTAAATTTTTATATCCAAGGTAGTTGATGTCCACATGATGTATCCGTTATTTTCAACCTTGGTTTGGAAATTCAGCTTTATTTGGAAAGGAAGGCATGAGATAGTTGATCTTAGGCATTGTTATTTTTATACCTTTAAAACCTTGTTGAATCTGGGAGCTCAGAGCTCCCCTTGGGTCGTGGGATATAGGGATAGATATACCAAGTTATGTAGATCACCATGGAGCAAGGAGTTGAGGTTGATTCTGATTGATATCTCCAAGGATTGATGCCAAACTTTGAATAAAATAAGGGTGCCAAAAACAGATAAACAAATATCCTCCAAAATCAGGTGGGTTTTACAAGCATAAAACTCCTATTGAATCAAGTGAAGTAGGGATGAATAGACCTTCATGAGTAGAGCACAATCATGCAAAGGATTTGTGTAACACCTCAAAACTTCTAATCACGATTATCAAGTTCTAATCACCCAAGTTTAGGGTGAACAAAAACTTTTATTACAAATTTGAATATGAATGCATGTGTGTTTTGCATTAGTGTAGAATTGATTGAATTTGCCATGCTTGATTGCTACCAATGATAAGAAATTGTTTAAAGGTGAATACTACATCATCTAGGCCATTTACAAACTAAATCAAAAGAAAAAGAAATCAAATAGGAGTTAAATAACCAAATGGTCATTTTGGCCAAAGTTAACCACTAGGTCACTTTAGGTGTTCCTAGAAGAGAAATTTTAACAGAAACAATTCTACTTCTTTTCACCCCTTGCTAGACCAAGTAAAAGTTTATCCAGGCCCACTTTACAAACTTACAAAAACATTTTCCAAATCAATTTAATGGACAGTTGAAAATTGAATCTAGTTCATATGGTATGATCACATTTTTTCAAAAACCCATCAAACCAATTCCCCTTGGCAAACCCAATTAACCAGAGACTATCAAGCATAAGTATAGATCACTCACCAAATTTCATTAAAAAAATTCAAATTAAATTTCTTGTGGCTATTTCATCAAACACCTTCCAAACACAAAACCATTACTACCTAACTTCACTATTTAAGCAGTAATCCCTCGACCATTTGGTCTCCCCTTAACTCCCTTGTCTCCTATAGTGTCGAGCAGCACCTAGACAAACCCCCTAGCCGTTGTGCACAGTGGAGCGCCGCCCGAATGTGGTCATCGCCGGCAGACAGTGGACAGCGTGCCAGAAGCATTGCCGCCCTCGCCCACGACGCGCACCAGACATGCTGCAGTCCACCTCCACCCCTTGTCCAAGCCACGACCCTAGCCTGACCCTGGACCACCCTAGCTAAGCCGCGTCAACCGTCTCTGCACCATGCCCAGAGCGCGCAAGCTCGCCGTGCCCGACCGCCCCGCACAGACCGCGCCTCGCCTTCTTTGCGCATGCGCTCGCTCGCCATGATCACCGCAACCTCCTAGACACCCCCGTTCGCCGCCGCGCGACCCGTAGCTCCCACACGCCGTCGCAAACACCGTTGCTCCCGTTCAGAGCACCGCACGCTCCCGACCAATCCACACTGCCCCGTGCCGCACCATTACTTCCGTGATGATCGTCAGGGAACACCGCACCGTCCCCTAGCCTCAGTCGTGCCACTAGCCGCCTATAGCATTGTCACTGACGAGCCCACGCCCACGCCGTTCGGTCCCCTCGCTGCAGTATAAGTAGAGGCCTCCCCCGCCACCATTGTCCACACCAACACCCTCACCACTCCTCACTGATCCTTCCTCACCCTTCCCCAGAGCAAGGCGAGCTCTCCCTCGCCAGAATTTGGCCGGAGCCTGCCGCTGCTGGAGGAGAAGGGCGCCGTCGATTGTAGCCGCCCCGGGTGCTGTCGTGACCGCCATTCGAACCGCTGTCCATGACAACACCATTCGCCCCCATCGCCGACCCTAGCTAGAGCCAAGGTGAGCCTCGCCGAACCCCCACCGCCGCGTTAGGTCAAAATTCTCACCAGAGTTGTTCGTCGTCGACGATGACTCTCGGCCATTAGATTAGATTTTGATTGTAGGGCTCAGATCCGAAGATACCGCTTCACGTAGATAGACTAGCTGATGAGTGGACCCCCTCTGTCATAAGCCCGTTGCGCTATGCTGTGTAGTTGGGCCGGCCCGTTTAGTTTCCCGCGCAGGCCTGGAGATTCAAATATTGATTTTTCAATTTAGTTAAAACTAGTTTATGTCCCGAGATTCAAAAATCAATTCAGAGAGTTTCACTGAACCAAATTCCATGATTGCAATTTTGCTAGAAAGATATTTAAATTATCTATCCAAGCCCGTTGGATTTAAATCATTTGGAGTTAGAGATAATCTATAGTAAAAATAACAAGACAGAGACTTTTCCAAATTCAAACATTTTTCAAAAATCAACCATAAATGCTTTTGAGTTGATTCCAACTCTCAAAAATCAGATTTGATAAGATCTATCTGAATATGTAAAGATATTTAGGTTTGCATGTAGTGACTTGGGACTAGTACCAATGTCACTTTAAATCTATTAAATGATAATCTTAAACTTTATGAAATATGACCAACCCTTTAATCACATTCCCATGATTAGAATATGTGGTGATGACATGTGTCAACATGATCCCATATTTTAATTGGAGAATATTAAATCTTAATTATTTTCAATGAGTATAAATTACTTTTCTCAAATAAGAGAAATAAAATTAGTCCTTTATTTCATGTGATGATTGTGATGATGCTATATCATCAAGTGTGAGCCTTACTGTGCTAAATAGAATTAGTTAAGTATTGTTTCGTGATTTTGTATCAAGTATTTATTTATAGACGATAGTACCGACCCCGGATACGAGGAGAAGGAGTACTACCAAGAAGAAGAGGAAGAAAACTTCAACCACTGCTCTACTCAAGGCAAGCTAGAACTATGAAAGTAATACTTGCAAACTTGATAACTTAAGCAAAATGCATTAGGCATGCTTTGGTTATATACCTTTGATTTATACCAATCCCAAGTTTTACTTGCAAGCTTTACTAGTTTACTTTACGAAAGTTCTTTACTTTTAGTTACTGCTTTATGAGTGTTGGAAAGATAGTATAGATAGCATAAAGAGTATAAAACTAGGCCTATACTTAGATGTCATTCTATGGCATAAGATTGAAGATTAACACCCCTCATTAGTGAACACTCTTAACTTAGTGGCTAGTGCTAAGCATAAAACTTGATCACTTTAGATGGGAATACTTGGTGAAAATGATTATGAAAACCTTGGAATGATGAGTCATTCTATTGAAATGTTTTGACATGTGTTGAGAAACACAGAGGGATTTGATGATGAAAATGTTGAGGCATGAGCCTTAGCCCTTTTACAAAAACTAATGGCTGGGTTCGGATGCGATACCATTCCAATTTTACCGTACAACCACAATACTCGAATTGGGTAGGGCTTAGCTAGAAGTTTATATGCCTTAGTATGGGTTCCCTCGTGGAAGAGGTTTGAGCTGTGGCTACCTCGTGAGTGTGAATTGTCCACCTATGCAGTGCCCAGGATGGCAGATGGCCATGGCTGGGAGGCCAAGCTCATAGGGGAGGTGCCTATACTAGAGTGTGTAATTGAAAGGTTATGATTGATTATCCGCATACTAAGTATGATGATTCAGGGTTATCCCTAACGGATGTATCGAATTTTGTGGTTAAAGTGTACCACCTCTGTAGAGTGTCAAACTATTCGAATAGCTGCGTCCGCGATCATGGACAGTTGGAGTGGTCATACTATTTTGTCGTCAGATGTTTTCAAAATGACTTGTGAAGTGAACTATGATTTTGACTTGACCACAACAGGGTTGTAAATATGAAAACTAGGTTCCCACTTAAGTGATTTAGAACATTAACTTAGTTTTCTTTACTTCTAAACTCAGTTTAGATAAATCTGGCTTTTTGCAAATAAACTTAGAGCTTAAGATTCCTACTAGCACCACCTTACTTGTTAGTGATAGTTTGCGAGTACTTAAAGAGTACTAATGGCTTTGTCCCTGGATATTCCTATGGCCAGACTATGAGGAGGACTACCAGGATGAGGGATCTAGATGCACTGTCAGAGTACCTTGAGCGCCCGCATCCGGAATTCTTTGGGGCACAACTCATTTATCACATAGGAGGAGATCTACAATGGCTAGTAGTTGCAGATCTCAGAGGCAAAATGGAAGCACCTACTTCTGAGAAAATCCAATTCACCTTGTGAGAGAACAACTGGCTAGATGGATTAGCCAGGGCTATGCATGAAGCTCTTGCCCGTCTGTGTGGGCAAGACATCAAATTGATCCAGGGAACTCGCTTTTCTCACTTTGCAAGGCGTGATTCTATGGGAATGCCCTTGGAGATGCCAGGACACCCGGAGTTGAAGCACCAGGTGGATAATCTTGAATTCATGCTATATGATAGGCAAAAGGAGCTGGACAACGCCTGAGCCTACGCCAACCACAACCTTTCCATTGCCATCAAGAAAGATCACACCCTCGCCATTCTCTCCAAGGAGCACCAATCACTTCGTCGTCAGTGCGACAAGAAGGATCGCACCATCGATCGTCTTTGCAAGAAGGTGGTTGCTCTCGAGAAGACCATCCGTGAACAAGAAGTCCAGCTGGAAGCAAAAGAGGAGGAGGAAGGTGAAGACATCCAGGGAGATCTTCACTCGTAACTTAGTGATGACAACGACTACCTGAAGGATGATGCCATGGAGTTCTACACTGATGATGATAATTCCGACTTCATTGATGATGAGTAGATGCACTTGATCACTACCATAGGAATGAGTTGTATCTGTCCCACTGTACCGTAGTTTCACGGAATGGTTCTTAAAACCATCTGTTTCCATTTGTGCGTGGTGTGTGTTTGTATTGGTGTGCTTGGAATGAATGAATGAATGAATGAGAGGAAGAAGTTAGTTTGCAAAACCTGAGTCAGACTCAAAGTTTAAAGCTTTTGAAAACAAAACCATGAACCTTAGAAATTTCCCCCTTACCTCATTATCTATCTCAATCTTCAGATGACTCGTGGAAACCCTGGAGGAAGCAGCTCATCTCAGGACCCGTTGTTGCAGATTCTGCAAATGCTAGTTTCTGACCGTTAAGCTAGTA
Organism: Avena sativa; assembly: GCA_916181665.1. Classification (NCBI taxonomy): domain Eukaryota; kingdom Viridiplantae; phylum Streptophyta; class Magnoliopsida; order Poales; family Poaceae; genus Avena; species Avena sativa. Next base: position 193,674,960 of record OV702287.1, read on the forward strand.
GAGCCGAACGCCAAGCCAACCTAGCCAATCTTCAACAGATAGCTTAGATGGCCCATAATAATCAAGGCCATGGAAATCAAGATCACTATGGATCCAAGCTTAAGAACTTTTAGAATACCAACCCACCTATCTTCAATAAATCTAAGGATCCCTTAGATGCTGATGATTGGCTGCAAACCATGGAGAACAATCTGGAGGTCGCAGGAGTTGATGCCAATGAGAAAGAAATGTTTGCCAACCACTATCTGGCAGGAGATGCAAGAGCCTGGTGGAATAGCACCCGTACCATGAATGATGGTCAGGTGATGACTTGGGAAGCCTTCAAGATCAAGTTCAGCCGTGTTGGGGGGATACCCCGGGTAGGGTAACACCTGGGTAAAAGGGCCGAGTTAGCCGGGGTACGGCACGGTCAAAGCAAGTGCTGACCGGGTCACCTCAAGGCAGGCCGAATCACGGTGTAACCGGCCCATGGAGCATCTCCTTGACTATGGTCCGGCCAGCATAAGATTTATGCCAGCCCTGTCTATCTGTTTTGTAGGTAACTTGGTAAGCCGGATTAGCTGTATGCTAGCCGAATTATCTTAGCTTCCAAGAGAAGGAATCCCCCGCTGGTCAAAAGGTGGCATTATTTGTTGTAGCATGAGCCAAATAAAGTAAAGAAGAGGACCAGCGGGTCAGGGGCGACCAAGGTGACGCGGGCAAAGCCGGATGACGTAGCCCGTGTCTGGTAACACCAAAAGACAAGGATTACGCTATGGGTTATGTTCAAAGCCCGGACGAGCCGTTAAAGAGAATAAAGAAGCATCTGCTTTAGGAAAGGATCATATTCGTAGAATATGCTGCCACCTATGCCCTAGAATTGTAACCCAGGCTTCCCTATATAAAGAGCACCGGGGCCTCCATAGAGAGGGTCGGTCAACGAATCATTCTATCTGTCTAAGGTAGAACTCTAGGGCTACTTCGTAGGGGGTAAGAGAAATCGTCTCCTTCTTGCCGAGAGCCTCAAGTGCATTTGTAAACACCATTGTTAGAGGAAATACAAGAACTTCCGTGCGTGGAATCACCACGCTCTCCCTCCCTGGATTCCCCTAGCACTCATTGGCCCCATCTTTAGCCTATCCATGGCATCTGCCGTGCCACCGCCACGATAGTTGGCGCCCACCGTGGGGCTAGCGGTGCTAGCAGGGGTGAAAATTCAGACGGGAAACTTCTCCAGCACCGGAGAGCGTGTCGTCTTAGGCTTGGTTCAGCGCTTCGGAGCGCTGGATTACGTCAGCGACAATGCGGGAAGCTTCGGCATGCACCCTCCACCGCGCAACGGCGTCTTCATCAAGCTTGGCGCGCAGAAGATCTACGTCGGAATGGACGAGTCCTGCGTTCATCCGTGGCACATCGTGGATGGAGACGAGCCACCTCTCAGCGCAGCTCATGGAGTGCGTATCACTCGCCCCACTAGCAGCGTTGAGGTCCTGATGACCGCGCCAGACGCGGGACCGAGCCAAGATCCGGTGCCAGAGCCAGAGGTAACACCAAAACAGACCAGGTCTAGGTTTCCTCCGCTAGAAAGGCCAGAGAATGTGCTCCAGCAAGCAATAGATAGCCTAGCAACGCCAATAGCACATGTGGTAGATCCGCCTCAGGCACAAGCTGAGTTAGAGGAAACTAGGCGGAAAATGTTAGCTGGGGCAAAGAAGGTAGTAGAGCTGCACCAGTCCTTGAACATCACCTTGAGAGAATATGCTAAGGCAAACCGCATAGATGGAGTGAAAATCCGGGGCAGGAACCTGATCACTAAAATTGACAAGGATTAACAACCTAGGACGGGTCAGACAGCCACGATAGTAACAGGAGGGTTGGATCGATACAGTACCCCGGCAAAAAACCTCAGGGCAGCAAATGCGGCTGCGTCCGAGTTAGAAGGTTTAACCGGAGAGGCCTGACAAAGGTAGCAAGAGAGGGTAAACCACTTGTTAAGAGTTGCTTGCCAGCAAAATGAAGAAATAAACAAGGCTAACCCGGCACCACCAGGAGCCTCAGAGGTGGTACATTCGGCCAGAAATAACCCGGCAAGATCTAGAGGAGCCGCATCGTCTCCAGGTCACAATCCCCGGAGAGAAGAGGTGGTAGACTCCAGAAGAAGAGACAAACAGATGGTTCCCTATGACCCGGTAAGGGCTGGAAAAGGCAAAGTGGTGCAAGTTGATGAAGATAGGCACAGTACCAGCCAAGGTGTGGCTGCCCGAGATAACAGTGACCAAGGCAATGCCGGTCAAAGAAATGTTGCCAACGGCAATGCCGGACAGCGTGACCCCGGGGAAACGGGGCAAAATTTACCTCGAACACAGCAACAACGTGCACCTCGGCAAGAGGGGAGAACGGGACAAGCAGCAGCACAATGAAATGCTCGTCCAGATCAGGAAAGATACAATGATGGTTATTCGGCTATGGTCAACGACGGATATCCCAGACCGGATCACCACATAATGGGATCAAGGCTGGGAATCAGGAACTTGCAGTCAGATGATGCGAGGATGAAATTGGATAGGATTTAAAGGACGGAGCAAATAGAGATACAAGGTCCACCGGGTCTAGCATGCTTTGGGCCCTGAAGCATGAACGAGCCACCAGTGCCAAACTTTCAGCTGGCCAGAGGAACCTGAACTTATGATGGTAGTACCAGGATGGAGGATTGGCTAATTGACTATGCCATAGCGGTCAAAATTGCAACAGGAAATTTGAGATGGGCGGTAAGGTACGTGCCACAGATGCTGGAAGGACCAGCACGAGTTTGGCTAAACAATTTGCCACCGAGGAGTGTCAACTGTTGGTTAGATTTCCAAGAGCTGTTCGTTAGCAACTTCGCAAGCACGTACAAGAGACCCAACATGCCGCAGACTCTCGCGCTATGCTAGCAGAGACCGAATGAGCCAGATAGAGATTTCCTGACTCGGTGGTGCAATGTGCGAAACTCGTGCAAAGGAGTAATTGAATCAAAAGCTATTGCGTGGTTCGCTCAGGGATGCAGATATGGAAGTATGCTGTGGCAGAGGTTACAGCAAGATATGCCAACTACCTTGGCTGAGAAAATCTGGATCGCAGATTCGTATGCCTTGGGAGATCCAACGCAACCTCGGCTAATGTCGAGCGAGGCAAACGAGGAGTATTACGGCCGAGATGGCTCTGGATCGTCATGGAGGAACGATTTTCGAGGAAAGAGAAGGTATGAGCATCCGGATTACCGGTATAACTCACAACATGTCGCAACAGTGGACTGGGATCAATCCAATGCCGGAGCTAGTCAACGCTAAAAAACTGGAGGGCAAAACTGGCTGCAGAAAAATGAGGGGGGAAAACCCTAGACCCCGGAGAAGAAGAGGCAGTGGCAAGAACGAAAGGATAGACCGAGATATACGTTTGAGTCTATGCTGGATCAACCTTGCAAGTTCCATCTTCCAAGCCCGAATTGCCTGGCGAATCATACAACCCGGCAATGTGAATGGATGAGGAAATTAGAACAGGGAAGTTCGGGAAATGCTCAGGCACCTCAGAACGAAGCACCTAGAAATGAAGCACCACAACCAACATTACTGATAGGGGGAATGGACAACAACTGATGCTGCCACCACCTCCTCCGAGGTACGAAAATCTGGAAAGAAGGGATGTTGTACATCAAGTGGGCAATAACCAGCAACAAGGTCAAGGTTATAACGAGAATGAGGGACGAAATGAATATAGGGAACATCATGAAAGCTACTGTGTGTTCACAACGGAAGAGAATGACTGGAAAAGCTTGCAGCCCCGGCATATGGAAGTGAACGCAGTAATGCCGGCAGTGGTAAGGTATATTCCTTGGGAGGATCAAGAGATTGCATGGAGTGTCAAGGATCACCCAAATATCATGCCAAGCCCAGGAACCTACGCTCTGGTCCTGGATCCGACGTTCATCGGGCCGAATATCAATGTAAGGTTTTCCAAGGTACTGATTGACAATGGCAGCAGTATCAACATCATGTACAAGGATACCATGCACAAGTTGGGGATAATAGAGAACATGTTGCAAGCAACGAGGACCACCTTTCATGGCATTGTACTGGGTATTTCATGTGAGCCAATTGGTAAAGTCTGGGTTGATGTGTTATTCGGCACAAGAGACAACTGCCGCACTGAGAACTTGGAATTCGAAGTGGTGAATCTAGAGAGCGCTTATCACGCATTACTCAGCAGGCTAGCGCTGAACAAATTCATGGCAACGACCCACATCAGTTACCTTAAGATGAAGTTGCCCGGACCAAGGGGCGTGATAACTGTATCAGGGGATTTCTGGCGTTCGATCATGTGCGCCTCAGCCAGATCTAATTTAGCCGAGTCACTTGTGATAGCTCAAGAAAAAAGGAAGATACTGGAAGTGGCAGCACTGGCTCAATCCGTGCAAAAACATATGCCGTCCCTGACCAACCCGCACGAGAGTGTGTCATTCCAAGCAACTAAGGACACTAACAAAGTGTCAATCGATGATCAGTTCTCAGAGCACACCGTGACCATTGGTGCTAGGTTAAGCAGCAAATAGGAAAGCGAGCTCGTCAACTTCCTCTGTGAGAATCGGGATATCTTTGCTTGGTTTACTTAGGATCTGCAAGGTGTACCGAGGGAGTTGGCTAAGAACTCATTGAACGTGTGACCCGGGGCTAATTCGGTGAAGCAACCACTCCGGCGTTTTGCCGAAGACAGGAGGAAAGTCATTGGATACGAAATAGCTAGGCTCTTAGCGGCCGTATTTATCATGGAAGTACTTTACCCAGATTGGCTTTCTAATCCGGTGCTAGTGGAGAAAAAGAAAGATGATCCGAACGTAGCTATGGTATGGCGCATGTGTATAGATTACACGAACCTAAATAAGGCGTGTCCCAAAGATCCATTTCCACTCCCTAGGATAAACCAACTCATAGACTCAACGGCCGGATGTGAGCTATTGTCATTCATTGATGCGTATTCTGGTTTCCACCAGATACCCCTGAATCTGGATGATCAAATAAAGACTGCGTTTATTACCCTGTATGGGGCTTATTTCTATCGCACTATGTCGTTTGGATTACGTAATGCAGGAGCAACGTACCAACGATGCATGCAAAAATGCTTACATGATCAGATAGGTCGAAACGTGCAAGTCTATGTGGATGATGTCGTAATAAAAACCAAGGAAAGCAATACGCTCCTTGATGATATCCGGCAGATGTTCGCAAAGTTGAGAAGGTTCTGAATGAAGCTGAACCCGGAGAAATGTACCTTTGGCGTACCCGCTGGAAAGTTACTCGGTTTTTTGGTGTCTAGCTGTGGCATTGAAGCTAACCTGACGAAAATCCAGGCCATAGAAAGAATGGAACTGCCAAAATGCCTTAACGATGTGCAGAAGTTCACTGGTTACCTGGCATCGTTAAGTCGGTTCGTATGTCGGTTGGGAGAGAAGGCCTTGCCCCTCTACCAACTAATGAAAAAGGCAGACAAGTTCACCTGGACGCCACAGGCGGATCTTGCATTTCGAGAGTTAAAAAAGACGTTATCTACTGCGCCAATCCTAGCCGCACCACTCCCTAAGGAGCCAATGTTGCTCTACGTAGACGCGACCAACCGAGTCGTAAGTGCAGTAATCATAGTGGAGCGTGAGGAGGAAGGAAAGTCAGTGCAAAGGCCGGTGTATTACCTGAGTGAGGTAATATCAGCCACGAAACAGAACTATCCTCACTATCAGAAGATGGCATACGGCGTATATATGTCGGCCAAGAAACTCAAACACTATATTTGGAACACCCCATCAAGGTGATATGTGAGGCACCCATTTCGGAAATCATGAGTAACAAAGACGCAAGCGGCCGGATAGCAAAGTGGGCTATCGAGTTAGCTCCCTACGCACCACAGTTCGACAGAAGGGATGCGATCAAGTCACAAGATGTGGCAGATTTCTTTGTGGACATGGCTGAAATGCAATACGAGCCACCCTTGCCGGACTCCAATTGTTGGCAAATTCACTTCGATGGATCAAAACTGAAAGATGGGCTGGGCACCGGAGTAGTGCTCACCTCGCCCAAGAAGGATCAACTGAAATATGTCCTTCAAATCCACTTCAGTGCCTCGAATAATGTGGCGGAGTACGAAGCGTTGGTCCATGGTCTCAAAGTGGAAAAAGAAGTAGGGATACGTTGGATACAATGCTTTTGAGATTCTGATTTGGTGGTGCATCAAGTGTCTAGAAATTGGGATGCCCTGGATGCTAACATGGCCCTATACAGGTTCCATGTTCAAAAGATAAGCGGATTCTTTGAAGGATGTGAGTTCCATCACATACCCTAGATTGAAAACGAGGCGGCAGATACACTGTCTAAGTTGGGCTCGTCCCGACAGCTAATCCCGCCAAATGTTTCCTTGGAGCACCTAAGAAAACCATCTATCACACCATCACCCGAATCAGATTCCATTTACATCCCGACACTCTCCGGATCAAGAGTTGCACCTATGGAAATATAATGGGGAAGCACCTCAGCAAACCAGGGGACTGCTTCAGCAAACCCGGGGACTGCCTCAGCAAACCCGGGGATAGTTCAGCTTGATCCGGTAGGAGTTATGTCGGTAGATGAAATGGAAGTTGATGAGGAACCATTTCCCGTCCAGACTGTACCAACTTGGGCAAAGCCAATTTTTGATTTCCTGAAAGAGGGAATCTTGCCGGATGATGAAATAAGTTCAAGGCGGATTTAGAGAAGGGCAAAGGCCTATACAATTATCAACGCCGAACTATACAAAAGGAGTATGACGTCAGTACTACAACGGTGTGTTGATCCGGAGGAAGGACTTGACATACTCCGGGATATTCACCAAGGGGAATGTGGCCACCATGCCTCCTCAAGGGCCTTAGTAGCAAAAGCTTTCCGGCATGGATTTTATTGGCCCAGTGCTTTGGAGAAAGTAGAGGACTTGGTGAGAAAATGCAATGGTTGTCAAAGATACGCCACAAAAACTCACCTACCAATGTCGGAGCTGAAAACTATCCCCATTACATGGTCATTTGTTGTATGGTGCCTAGACATGCTAGGACCATTTAAGCCGGCCAAAGGAGGGATGACCCATATTCTGGTCATGGTTGACAAGTTCACCAAATGGATTGAAGTGAAACCAATTCGGAAATGTGATGGGGCAACAGCAGCGAGATTCCTCAAGGATATAATTCTAAGGTAAGGCTATCCCCATAGCATCATAACTGATAATGGAACGAATTTCACTGAAGGAGCGTTTGCGAGATTCTGCCAAGAAAAGAAGATCCGATTAGAAGTCGCCTCAGTCGCCTACCCCGCATCAAACGGGCAAGTCAAAAGATCCAACAGACTGGTATTGTCCGGGATAAAACTCCAGCTCATGGAGCCGCTGCAAAGATCAGTGGGGTGCTGGATAGAAGAACTACCAGCAGTATTGTGGAGTTTAAGAACAACAACGAATCGATCAACAGGCTACACGCCATTCTTTCTGGTATATGGGGAAAAAGCTGTATTACCAGCCGACATAGAGCATGATTCGCCAAGAGTCACCCAATACACAGAAGCCGAAGTGTGTGAAGCCCCGCAAAATGATGTTGATCTGCTGGAAGAAGCGAGAGAACTGGCCTTGTCCAGATCCACCATATAGCAGCAAATCTCTGACGCTATCATAGCCGGAAAGTAAACTCCACAGTTTTCCAGGAAGGTGATTTGGTACTACGGCTAATACAGCACACTACTGGCATGCATAAGTTATCCCCTCCATGGGAAGGACCTTTCATTGTGAGCAAAGCCTTGCGCAATGATTCCTACTATCTTATTGATGCACAGCCTAAGGAAAAGAACAAGGCGGACAGGTCCAGAGAGGAGTCCAAACGACCATCAAACGTAGCACTACTTCGTCCTTTCTACACCTAAGAGGTGAATGTATCCGAGCTACTCATACGTTGGTATGTATGTCGGCGATGAGCTTATCAATAAAAACTTTGCCACCCCGAGCAGAGACTCGGGGACTGCTATAATGCTTTTCTAGTTTTCGTATTTTTATGTTGGCTAGGTTAAGTCGCTTATACCTTGTTGGGTTAGTAATGTGTAAGCACCAAAAACCTAACTCTTCGACTTTGCTGCTGTCCAACACAAATTGGCTTCATGGCAAGCAAGAGAACAAGTTTGGAATGGCAAAGCACATGAAAAACGAGTAAGGGAAAGAGCTTAAGCATGCCGGCATTGGTTTTTGACTAACCCTTAGTTGGTTCGGATCACTAAAATGCCGGATCATTTTGAGCTAATCTCAAAGTTTCAAGTATTGTTAAGTCAATTTTCTGAACCTCAGGCTCGTAAGTCGAAAAACCGAATCAAGGTAGACGCGAGCCGAGTCAAAAATTGGGGGAACAAGAAAACAAAACTCGGGGACTTCGCCCACGATAATCCAACAATAGAACTTAGTTCAGAGCATAAAATTGTAGCACAACCAAACTAGAGTATTTAAATACATCTACGCCCGGCATTCCAGGGACCTGATAAATATGACTAATGTTTTTCAAGGAGCAGGAGCAGCAGATGAATCATCTGTCGCAGAGGGAGGCACTCCAGACTTGGGGGAGGAGCGCTAGCTTCGGCTTCATCCTCCGGGTTAGCCTCGCTATCCTCCGGATCTTCAGCCTCGTCTCCTAGTTCGGAGCCCTCGCTTTCACTCCCTTCCTCTTCAGCTCCAAAGACAATCTCTTCATCAGCAACATCAAGATAACTCGGCCCCTCATTCCAAGCATGGCAGAAGGAGTATTCGATGAGCCTGTTAGCACAGGCATGGCGGCGCGTGATCCACTCCGGATCCTCGCACCACTTAGACCCGGTGCACATGCGAGTGAGCAATCCAAGATCAATTCCTTCGTACCATGAGAGAGCGAATTTCAAAGCAATTTCGGCCCCAGCCCGTGCCATAGATTCGCGCCACAGATGCAGCTGCGTGTTACAATCCATTTACTTGGCTATGAAAGCCGAGCGTTTATTTGGAATGGTTTCACTGGGCTAGAGGCAGTTGAACATCCGTGTTGCCGTAGGGATAATATCCGCCCCATGATTCTTCACTACCTCAAGGCGAGCGGTGAGATTCGCGAGGAGATCCTCTGTAGTATAAGGGATTGGCTCGGCACTAGGGGCAGCAAGAATGCCACGCTGTTCACGGGACAGGCATACGGCAGAGGTAGCGAGAGTGTCTCTCTCTAGAAATTTGCCTAAGAGTAAGAAGAAAAATAGTGAACAAAAGGATCAAATCTGGAGGGCAGAAGATCAAGCAACGGCAAAAAACTTACGCAAAATCTAGAAGAGTAGTCGCTGAAGCTCGGAATCAACATTGGCACTATGGGCCTGGAGTTTCTCGTATTTGGTGGTCACCGACGTAAGCTTAACGTTGGCTTCCTCTAGTCGGCTCTTATCCTTGGAGATTTGCGTCGTTAAACGCTCTTTCTCCTCGGCAAACTCCTGGTCGGCCTTCTCCAACTCGGACTGATGGAAGCCCTTGAGCCTCTGAATTTCGGCATTCAGCCGAGTGTTCTCCGAGTCCTGCTGTTGGAGCTGAACTATCTCTGCGTCTTTCTTTTTCAGCTCAGCCTCATGATTCCCTGCTTGTTCGAGGAAGTGAGTCATCATTTCAGGCATGGTGACGCTATCCTCGAGAGCAACTGCAGCAGAATAATGATCCGGAGGACCCAAAGTATAAGTGTCCACCGGATAAAGCAAGGAAAATACAATGATCATGTGAAGGGGATAAGTTCACCTTTGATTTCCGCAAGGTTTTTCCTCATGATTATGTTCTCATCTTCAACCTTGGCTGCATGATTCGGACAACAAATTCATATGGGTCCCAAGAAATTTGAATGAACAAGGAAGAGGAAGAATGGAAAATTACTCCTCTTCTGGTACTCCACCAAGACTTTACCATAACGAGCGCGAATGTCTTTGTAGGAGTCCAGCAGGCACTGGAACTCAGCGGATCGGCGGTTAGTGGTAATCTGAAATAAGCAAGGCAAAGGCAATGTAAAAACAATTCGAAGTCTACAAAACCCAGGCCAAGTGGAACTTAACCCGGCTCTAGGTGTGTGGATATTTGAAGTCTACAAGACCCGGGCCAAGTGGAACTTAACCCGGCCCTAGGTGTGTGGATATTTGAAGTCTACAAAACCCGGGCCAAGTGGAACTTAACCCGGCTCTAGGTGTGTGGATATTCAAAGTCTACAAGACCCGTGCCAAGTGGAACTTAACCCGGCCCTAGGTGTGTGGATATTTGAAGTCTACAAAACCCGGGCCAAGTGGAACTTAACACTGCTCTAGGTGTGTGGATATTTGAAGTATACAAGACCCGGCCAAATGGAACTTAACCCGGCTCTAGGTATATGGATATTTGAAGTATACAAGACCTGGGCCAAGTGGAACTTAACTCGGCTCTAGGTGTGTGGATATTTGAAGTCTACAAGACCCGGGCCAAGTGGAACTTAACCTGGCTCTAGGTGTGTGGATGTTTTAAGTACATAAGATACAGGCCAAGGGAACTAGACCCGGCTCTAAATCTACAAAAATTTGATGTCATTATGAACAAAAGCTACATTATATAACGAGCATCCGACCGAATAACAAGTTATTCCCTCAGAGGCTCGGGGACTAGGGGCTATATCTACAAGTTCTCAGTTATGTAAAACATCAACAGCAAAAAAAAAGAATTACCTCCATCATCCGGCCAGCTAAGGAGATAGCCTTGGTAGCGGAGTTCATCTGGGCGCTAAACTCGGCTAGGCCGAACTTCTCTGGCAGATCGTCTTGAGGGTCGACGAATTCAGTGTTGTTCCAGTTCTTCACATACTCAAGGAGTAGTGGACTGTAGCTTTCGCCGCTTAGAGAGTAGTTCACCAAAAGACCCTTTACGTGGGCCTCCCGCCTGGTGGATTGAGCCGCAGCAGGACTGGTACGCAAAACCAGCTATTGGCTGCCCTCTGATCCGGAAACAGTAGACCCAGATGAAGTTACTTTCGCTGACCCGGAAGTCTTCTTGACTTTGCCGGATGAAGGTGGAGGAATTGATTAAAAAATATCTGCCATAGAAGGGATAGATCCGGAGGGAGCCGATGGAGCTTTTCCCTTGGGAGGCTTGGAAGTCTTTGCTAATGCTATTGATGCTGCTGCTGGTGCTGCTGGGGCTGGTGCTGCTGGTGCTAGTGCTGCTGATGCTGGTACTGGAACAAAAGGATTTGCTGGGGGCGACGCTGATGAAGATGGCACCTCAGGATCTGGCGCTGAGGCCGAGGAACTAGGGAGATCCGGCATTGCTGTATCCAGATCCGCCCCACTACCTCCCGCGCCAACGTTGCCCTCCTCTTGGCGAGGTGGGCTCTGGTCAGGCGCAACCGCGGAGCCCTCATGAATAGGGCTGAGCGGACGATAATCTTCGTTGCGGGGGGAGAGGGACTCCTCCGGAGTGGGGAGTCAATGCCGGGGATGCTCTGAGGAATATCCCTAGGATCTCTAAGAAAGAAAAAGCACCAAGTCAAAAAGAAGAATCAATAAAAAACAAAGGCAAGTAAAGGAAAAAATCCCAAGAAGCAGTATTAAAGAACTTACTCATCCACGGTAGGAGGAGCCTGATGTTTGGGCGCCCTCCGAACCGTGCTCTTGGCGGCAGGCTTGGCCGAGGGTTTAACCCCGGACTTCTTTTGCCTCTTCTTGGGCGGCGGTACCTCCGAAGCTGCGGCCAAGGTAGCCGCACGCTTATGGGACAGAGCCGGGGCCGGGCCACCAGTGGCAAGGGGAGGAATCTCGTGGACCTGATCGTCCGGGTTAGCTGAACATTAGAACATAGCCAGATGCGCGTGAGAGATGAGAACCGGATCAAATACCTCCAAGACCTCAACGTCCTAGTCATCATCGTCTGGCTAATCCCTTAGAGAAGAGGCCTTACCAGCGCTGCGTCTGACAACGTCTGGGTTAGGCAGGAAGGCCTCTGGGTCAGGCTCCTCCTCGTCCTCCTCGGTGCGGTCCTGCAACCACTTGCGTGCCAGCACCTCGCCATCCTCCAGTGGCTGCTGGAGGAATCACTGAGAACAAAGCAATAGTTGACGAGTTACAAGAGTAAATCTACATACAGAGAAGATTTGGAAAACAAGAAAAGGAAAATTCACCTTTGGTGGAGGGTTGACCTGGGTGAAGGGCTCAAGTCCCCACTCCCAATCCTCGGAGAAATCCTTCTCCACATTGAATATGGACTTAACACGGCGGTAAACCGCCGAGTTATCCAGCTCGATGGAAGAAGTCCGGTGAGGGTCAAGAGGGCTGCTAAGGTAGCAGATCTTGTGGGCTCGCTTCTGGAGGGGAGAGACCCGGCTGCGGAAGAAAGTAATCATAATGTCCTCCCCCCGGAGTTTCTCCTTGAGAAGCTCCTTGATCCAGTGCTCCACTTGATTTGCCAGGGCTGTGGGCCGCTTCGGAATGATTTCCCAACGAGAGGTGTCAGGACGGCTAAGTCTGAAGGGGAGCAGCCAAATCAGGTCCTCCTCGGTGGTGTTCCAGACATAAAAGAAAGTCCGGGCCCAGCCCTTGCAAGATTCGAGTCCGGTGACCCGGGCGAATCGGACTGCTTCTAGGGAGAAATGGAGGCGGCGCCACACTGGGTCAAGTGTTTGTCCTCTAGGGCACGCTCCTTGTTCGGAACTACGTTCCTTCGGAGGCCAAAGAACTTGATCCAATGTTCTTTGGTTGGCCAGAGGCCAATGTACCCCTCAATGCCCGAAGCGAAGGAGGACAGAGAGGTGATGGCGGTTGCTGGAAGATGATGCGATTGCAACTTGTATGTAGAAATAATATCAAAGAAAAATCGGAAGTGGGAAGGCCGAAGCCACGTTGGAAATGCGAGAGAAACACAACGTATTCCCCAGATTTGGGGGAAGGAGTGACTTCACCGGAGGCGAGGCGGCAGGCGACGCCGGCGGGGATGCACCGCGTGGCGCGAAGCCAATCGTGGTCCTCCTCGCGGACGATGGAGCCTTCCCAACAGACGCGCTCACGACCCTCCGCTCCTTCTTCCTGCTGCGGCACCACCGCTGCCTCCGCCTTTGACATGGTGGATTCGAGGTCTTCGAGGGAGTAATCGGAGTAGAGATAGCCGGAGGAAGGAAAACGGGAAGCGCAAGGCCCCGTGATGGAAACTATGAATGGGAACGGTGACGTAGGTGCGAGTGGCTGCCTGAGCACAGTCACGGTGGCGCTCGTGTAGCAGGAAACTCGCGGTGGGGGCGAAGTTGCTGTGAAAGAGAGAGAGGCTGGTAAGCGCAGAGGAAATGGGGGAACTTCCCCTGAAATCGCCCCACGCCTCCTACTTAACCACGCAGCACGCGCGTCGTGGGATCCTTTGCGGGAGACACGCCACACGCAACGAGCGTGTACGCGGCCAGAACGGCCAATCAAAGCAAGGCCACAGGAGGGGCTACAAGAGCACATGACCCCATGATGTGATGCAACGTTACAGTTAACGAGGCACTGCAATGAAGGGACGTTTACAGCAGTTATTCCTGACATTGCGACAGTAATCGGCGCATTAAATGCACGTGGCCCTTAAAATGAGGCTAAATGATGATTACGCTCCACGCAGGATGTGGAGAAGTGTACAAGAGAAGGAAAGGTAACCCGGATAAGCGAGCAAAAGACCTGGCCAACAAGGAATAACTCGGAATGAGCAAAGGGTCGCAAGATGAGAGACTCTGGGCTACGAGGTAACTCGGCCTAAGGAGCAAAAGATCCAGATATGGGAACCTGCTGTGGCCTTAACAACTAAAAGTTGCTAAGACCGCACCAGCTTCGGGGACTAATGTTGGGGCTTTACCCCCGGGTAGGATAACACCGGGGTAAAAGGGCCGAGTTAGCCGAGGTACGTCGCGGTCAAAGCAAGTGCTGACCGGGTCACCTCAAGGTAGGCCGAATCACGGTGTGACCCGGCCCATGGAGCATCTCCTTGACTATGGTCCGGCCGGCATAAGATTTATGCTGGCCCTGTCTATCAGTTTTGCAGGTAACTTGGTAAGCCGAATTAGCTGTATGCTAGCCGGATTATCTTAGCTTCCAAGAGAAGGAATCCCCCACTGGTCAAAAGGTGGCTTTATTAGCTGTAGCATGAGCCAAATAAAGTAAAGAAGAGGACCAGCGGGTCAGGGGTGACCAAGGTGACGCGGGCAAAGCCGGATGACGTAGCCCATGTCTGGTAACGCCAAAAGACAAGGATTATGTTATGGGTTACGTCCAAAGCCCGGACGAGCCGTTAAAGAGAATAAAGAAGCATCTGCTTTAGGAAAGGAGCATACTCGTAGAATATGTTGTCACATGTGCCCTAGAATTGTAACCCAGGCTTCCCTATATAAGGAGCACTGGGGCCTCCATAGAGAGGGTCGGTCAATGAATCATTCTCTCCGTCTAAGGTAGAACTCTAGGGCTACTTCGTAGGGGGTAAGAGACATCGTCTCCTTCTTGCTGAGAGCCTCAAGTGCATTTGTAAACACCATTGATAGAGGAAATACAAGAACTTCCGTGCATGGAATCACCACGGTCTCCCTCCCTGGATTCCCCTAGCACTCATTAGCCCCATCTTTAGCCTATCCATGGCATCTGCCGTGCCACCACCACGACAAGCCGCACCCATGTGCCACAAGGTTTGGTCACCCGGATGAGAGATGAGTTCAGGGAACTGAAGCAAGGAAGGATGACGGTAGTTGAGTACCATGACAAATTCCTGTCCCTAGCTAGATATGCCCCTGATGAGATTAACACTAAAGACAAGAAGAAGGAGAGGTTCCTGAATGGATTGCATGATGAGATGCAGACTGTGTTGGTCAACATCCGTTTTGGAGATCTAGAAGAGCTTGTAGACTCTGCCATCCAGATGGAAGGGAAGATAAACCAAGCTAATGACAACCGCAAGCGCAGGATGATGCACCAGACTAGGTCCCACAATGCCCAGAAGTATCGCCCCAATCCGTCTGCAGGATATGCCCCAAGAAACAACAGACCCCTGATGTCCCGTCCAAGCTACCCCAATCATAGCGGAGGAAACCTGAAGTCTAGAGGAAACCACAATAACAACCCCGGCAAGTCCAACAACTTCAACCGTGCACTGCCAAAGTCCAACAATTACAACAACAATACTGCCCCAAGGACTAGAAGCAATGTTGTGCGTGTTGCAGCCAAAGACAAGTCTCAGATTACTTTCTTTGAATGTGGAATCAAGGGTCACTACTCCAATGAGTGCTCCAAGAAGCTTGCAGCAGCCACCAATGTGAATGCACTCGCTCAGCAACAGCACTATGTTCAACCTGGAAGGAGATTTTCCCGAGGGAATTCGCTCAACCACAATAGCCGTCTGTTCCACATGAATGCTGAAGAAGCCCAGGAAACGCCAGATGTTGTGCTGGGTATGTTTTCTGTTAACTCAGTACTCGCAAGAGTGTTGTTTGATTCTGGAGCATCGCACTCGTTTGTTACAGAAGAATTTGCATGCACTAGTAAGATTCAACCAACAAAATTGAAGCATGTTATGATAGTTCAAATACCTGGTTCAACCACCAAAGCTAGAAAAATTTGCAAGCATGTACCTATCAGAATCCATGGGATAGATTTTTATGCCAATCTAATAGTACTTGGAACCAATGGTTTGGAAGTAGTACTAGGAATGGATTGGATGTCGAAACATAAAGGATTGGTCGACTATGCCAAGAAAGCCATAACCATGACCAGTAGCTCTAGAGTATTAGTCGAGCATACATCTGAGACCTTTCCCTGTCAATTCAAATGCAACAAGAGTCTAGCCCAACCAACCCTAGACCAAGTCAGAGTAGTCTGTGAATACCCCGACGTATTCCTAGACGAATTGCCCGGTATGCCCCCAGATCGGGATATCGAGTTCATTATTGAACTAATTCCTGGAACTAGACCCATAGCTCAGAGACCTTATAGTATGAACCCATCTGAATTAGTGGAGCTGAAGAAGCAACTTGATGCCATGATGGAGAAAGGTCTGATTCAACCAAGCGCATCGCCATGGAGATCGCCTGTTTTGTTTGTGGACATGAAAGATGGAGGTAACCGTTTGTGCACAGATTACCGGAAGCTGAATGATGTCACCATCAAGAACAAGTACCCACTGCCGAAGATAGAGGATCTGTTTGATCAGTTGACTAGTGCTAGAGTGTTTTCTATGATTGATCTTAGAACTGGTAATCATCAACTCAAGATTCGTGCAACGGATATTCCAAAGACCTCCTTTACCACCAGATATGGATTGTATGAGTATACGGTCATGTCTTTTGGATTAACCAATGCCCCGCTTATTTCATGAATCTGATGAATAAGATTTTTATGAACTTCCTGGATAAGTTTGTCGTTGTTTTTATCGCTGATATTCTAATCTATTCAAAGTCAGAAGAAGACCATGAGCTACACCTGAGAACCATCCTTGAAACCCTTAGAGAGCATCGGTTGTATGCCAAGTTTAGCAAATGTGAGTTCTGGCTGAAGGAAGTAGGATTCCTTGGACATATTGGGTCGGCAGCAGGAGTCGCTGTCGATCCCGCCAAGAGCAAAGATGTTGAAGAATGGGAAGCCCCAACCACTCAAACTCAAGTCCATGCATTTCTCGGATTAGCAGGATATTACCGCAAGTTCGTAGAAGGATTTTCAAGATCGCAAGATCAATGACCCAGTTGTTGAATAAAGATAAGAAGTTTGAATGGACTAACAAATGTGAAGCAAGTTTCCAAGAGCTCAAGAAGAGATTGATTTCATCCCCAATCTTGATTATGCTAGATATCAAGAAGCCTTTTGATGTGTATTGTGATGCATCCAAGATTGGTCTTGGATGTGTGTTGATGCAAGAGGGAAAAGTCATAGCATATCTGTCTAGACAATTGAAGCAGCATGAGCAAAACTACCCTACCGATGATCTTGAGCTAGCAGTCGTAGTTTTAGCCTTGAAGATATGGCGTCATTACCTGATGGGTAATCGCTGTGAGATTTATTCAGATCACAGGAGCCTGAAGTATATTTTAACCCAGAAGGAGCTGAATATGAGGCAAAGGAGATGGATAGAGTTAATCAAGGATTATGACCTTGACATTCACTATCACCCCGGCAAAGCCAATGTGGTAGCGGATGCTCATAGCAGATTGTAGTGTAGATTAAACACCATGATCAAAGAAGCCTAACCAAGTTTACATGAAGAGTTGGAGCAGTTTAGAACCGAGCTTGTTAGCAAAGGATTTTTAGCTAGCATAGAACTTCAACCCACTTTGATCAGTCAGATCAAGGAGGCGCAGAAAGGAAATGCAAGTATCGACGGAATCAAACATCGTATCAGTACAGGAAAGGTACCCGGATTAACCAAGGATGAAGAAGGAGTTTTGTGGTACAAAGGATTTATCTGTGTGCCAGCAGATTCGGAGATGAAGCAAGTTATCATGCAGGAAGCTCAGGATAGTCTTTATTCTATCCATCCCAGAGGAACAAAGATGTATCAGGATTTGAAGGAGCAATTTTGGTGGCACAAGATGAAGAGAGAAATCGGAAGCTACATAGCTAAGTGTGATATCTGTCAGCGAGTCAAAGCGGAACATCAGAGACCCGTAGGACTTTTGCAACCCTTGCAGATTCCGGAATGGAAATGGAATTCCGTCGGAATGGACTTTATCACCGATTTGCCTACATCTAGTAGGGGAAATGACTCTATCTGGGTGATAGTTGATAGACTGTCCAAGGTAGCCCATTTTATACCTATCAAGACTACCTACCAGAGTTCGAAGCTAGCAGAGTTGTACATTGCTAGAATCGTCAGCTTGCATGGAACCCCCAAGATCATAGTGTCGGATCAAGGAACCTAGTTTACCTCAAGATTTTGGCAGAAAGTCCAAGAAGGATTAGGAACCAAGTTGAATTTCAGCACAGCTTACCACCCGCAAACCGATGGACATACTGAAAGAGTCAACCAAATCTTAGAAGATATGTTAAGAGCTTGTGTGCTAGAATTTGGATCAAAATAGGAAGATTGTTTGCCTTTCGTAGAATTGTCATACAACAACAGTTATCAAGCCAGTTTGCAGATGGCCCCATTTGAATTCTTGTATGGAAGGAAGTGTCGTACCCCCTTGAATTGGTCGCAAGTAGAAGAGAGTCAGATTTTCGGACCTGACATCCTATGAGAAGCCGAAGAGAAGGTTTACAAAGTCCGTGAGCACCTCAAGACCACCCAATCCAGACAGAAGAGTTATGCTGACAAGAGATGTAGAACCTGACTTTCAATGTCGGAGATTTTGTGTATCTCAAAGTGTCGCCTTTGAAGGGAATTCAATGTTTTCAACGGAAAGGGAAGTTAGCCCCCAGATATATTGGACCCTTCAAGATTTTGAATCACTGAGGAGAAGTATCTTATCAACTGGAACTATCAAAGGAGATGTTAGCCATCCACGATGTGTTCCATATCTCGTTACTTCGCAAATGCTTAGAAGTTCCAGAGAAGACCGAAGTGTTCAAGAACATCGATCACAAGCCATAGATATCAACAAGGATCTAACGTATCATGAAGTGCCCATCCATATTTTGGAGGAAGCCTTCAGAACCACCAGGACCCGGAGTATCAAGTTTCTCAAGACCCAATGGAGCAACCATACCGAAGAAGAAGCTACTTGGGAGCGAGCAGATTACATTAGGACTGAGTTTCCAGATCTCTTTAGTTCCTAGTTTTTCTTAAATCTCGAGATGAGATTTTTTTTAAGGAGGGAAGGTTTGTAACACCCCAAAACTTCTAATCAAGATCATCAAGTTCTAATCACCCAAGTTTAGGGTTAACAAAAACTTTTATTACAAATTTGAATATGAATGCATGTGTGTTTTGCATTAGTGTAGAATTGATTGAATTTGCCATGCTTGATTGCTACCAATGAAAAGAAATTGTTTAAAGGTGAACACTACATCATCTAGGCCATTTACAAACTAAATCAAAAGAAAAAGAAATCAAATAGGAGTTAAATAACCAAATGGTCATTTTGGCCAAAGTTAACCACTAGGTCACTTTAGGTGTTCCTACAAGAGAAATGTTAACAGAAACAATTCTACTTCTTTTCACCCCTTGCTAGACCAAGTAAAAGTGTATCCAAGCCCACTTTACAAATTCACAAAAACATTTTCCAAATCAATTTAATGGACAATTCAAAATTGAATCTAGTTCATATGGTAAGATCACACTTTTTCAAAAACCCATCAAACCAATTCCCCTTGGCAAACCCAAGCAACCAGAGACTATCAAGCATAAGTATAGATCACTCACCAAATTTGATTCAGAAATTTCAAATTAAATTTCTTATGGCCATTTCATCAAACATCTTGCAGACACAAAACCACTACTGCCTAACTTCACTGTTTAAGCAGTAATCCCTCGACCACTTGGTCTCCGCTTAACTCCCTTGTCTCCTCTAGTGTCGAGCAGCACCTACACAAGCCCCCCCTTAGCCATTGTGCATAGTGGAGCGCCGCCTGAATGTGGTCATCACCGGCCGATAGTGGACAGCACGCCAAAAGCATCGCCACCTTTGCCCACGACGCAATCTAGACACCCCGCAGTCCACCGTCACCCCCTATCCAAGCCACGACCCTATCCTGGCCCTTGACCACCCTAACTACACCGCGCCCACCGTCTCTGCACCATGCCTAGAGCGCGCCAGCTCGCCATGCCCGACCGCCTCGCACAGACTGTGCCTCGCCTTCTCCGTGCATGCGCCCACTCGCCATGATCACCGCAACCTCCTAGACACCCCTGTTCGCCGATGCACGACCCGTAGCTCCCGCACGCCTTCGCAAACACCGCCGCTCCCGCTCAGAGCACCGCACGCTCCCGACCAATCCACACCACCCCGTGCCATGCCATTAGTTCCGTGATGCTCGCCAGGGAACACTGCACCGTCCCCTAGACTCATCCACGCCGCTAGCCGCCTCTAGCGTCATCACCGACAAGCCCGTGCCCAAGCCGTTTGGTCCCCTCGCCGTAGTATAAGTAGACGCCTCCTCCGCCTCCATTCTCCACACCAACACCCTCACCACTCCTCACTGATCCTCCCTCATCCTTCCCCGGAGCAAGGCGAGATCTCCCTCGCCGGAATTTGGCCGGAGCCCGCCGCTGCTGGAGGAGAAGGGCGCCGTCGATTGGAGCTGCCCTAGGAGTTGCCGTGACCGCCATTCAAACCGCTGTCCACGACAACGTCGTTCGCCCCCATCGCCGACCCTAGCTGGAGCCCAGGTGAGCCTCGTCTGACCCCCACTGCCGTGTTAGGTCAAAATCCTCGCCGGAGTTGTTCGTCGTTGACGATGACTCTCGGCCGTTAGATTAGATTTTGATCGTAGGGCTCGGATTCGCAGATACCGCTTCGCGTAGATAGACTCGCTGATGAGAGGACCCCCTCTGTTAGCAGCCCGCTGTGCTGTGTTGTGCAGTTGGGCCGGCCCGTTTAGTTTCCTGCGCAGGCCTAGAGATTCAAATATTGATTTTTCAATTTAGTTAAAACTAGTTTCTGTCCATAGATTCAAAAATCAATTCAGAGAGTTTCACCAAACCAAATTCCATGATTCCAATTTTGTTAGAAAGATATTTAAATTATCTATCTAAGCCCGTTGGATTTAAATCATTTGGAGTTAGAGATAATCCATAGTAAAAATAACAAGACAGAGACTTTTCCAACTTCAAACATTTTTCAAAAATCAACCATAAATACTTTTGAGTTGATTCCAACTCTCAAAAATCACATTTGATAATATCTATCTGAATATGTAAAGATATTTAGGTTTGCATGCAGTGACTTTAGACTAGTACCAAAATAATGCTATATAGGAACTTCTAGTCACTTTAAATCTATTAAATGATAATATTAAACTTTATGAAATATGACCAACCCTTTAAATCACATTCCCATGTATTATTATATGTGGTGATGACATGTGTTAGCATGATCCCATCTTTTAATTGGAGAATATTAAATATTAATTATTTCCAATGAGTAGAAATTACTTTTATCAAATGAGAGAAATAAAAGTAATCCTTTATTTCGTATGATGATTGTGCTGATGCTAGATCATCAAGTGTGAGCCATAGTGTGCTAAATAGAATTATTTAAGTATTGTTTGGTGATTGTGTACCCCGTATTTATTTATAGATGATAGTACCGACCCTGGATACGAGGAGGAGGAGTACTACCAAGAAGAAGAGGAAGAAAACTTCAACCACTGCTCTACTCAAGGCAAGCTAGAACTATGCAAGCTAATACTTGAAAACTTGATAATTTAAGCAAAATGCATTAGGCATGCTTTGGTTATATACCTTTGATTTATACCAATCCCAAGTTTTACTTCCAAGCTTTACTATTTTACTTTACCAAAGTTCTTTACTTTTAGTTAGTGCTTTGTGAGTGTTGGAAAGATAGTATAGATAGCATAAAGAGTATAAAACTAGGCCTATACTTAGATGTCATTCTATGGCATGAGATTGAAGATTAGCACCCCTCATTAGTGAACACTCTTAACTTAGTGGCTAGTGCTAAGCATAAAACTTGATCACTTTAGATGGGAATACTTGGTGAAAATGATTATGAAAACCTTGGAATGATGAGTCATTCTATTGAAATGTTTTGACATGTGTTGAGAAACACAAAGGGATTTGATGATGAAAATGTTGAGGCATGAGCCTTAGCCCTTTTACAAAAACTGATGGTTGGGTTCGGATGCGATACTATTCTAATTTTACCGTACAACCACAATACCCGAAATGGGTAGGGCTTAGCTGGAAGTATATATGCCTTAGTATGGGTTCCCTCGCGGAAGAGGGTTGAGTTGAGGCTACCTCGTCAGTGTGAATTGTCCACCTATGTAGTGCCTAGGATGGCAGATGGCCATGGCTGGGAGGCTAAGCTCATAGGGGAGGTGCCTATACTAGAGTGTGTAATTGAAAGGTTATGATTGATGATCCGCATACTAAGTATGATGATTCAGGGTTATCCCTGACGGATGTATCAAATTTTGTTGGGAAAGTGTACCACCTCTGCAGAGTGTCAAACTATTCGAATAGCCGCGTCCGCGGTCATGGACAGTGGGAGTGGCCATATTGTTCTGTCGTCAGATGTTTTCAAAATGACTTGTGAAGTGAACTATGATTTTGACTTGACCACAACAGGGTTGTGAATATGAAAACTAGGTTCCCACTTAAGTGATTTAGAACATTAACTTAGTTTTCTTTACTTCTAAACTCAGTTTAGATAAATCTGGCTTTTTGCGAATAAACTTAGAGCTTAAGATTCCTACTAGCACCACCTTACTTTTTAGTGATAGTTTGTGAGTACTTAAAGAGTACTCATGGCTTTGTCCCTGGCTATTCCCGTGGTCAGACTATGAGGAGGACTACCAGGATGATGGACAGCGGGACGTCTACGATAACTAGGATCATCTCCCATCGTCAGCATTGCCTGTGACTCTGAAGATGGAGCCCCTACTACATTTCTTTCCTCTGCTTGATTTGTATTAAGACTGGATCATGAGATCCTTTATTTGTGTAGGACCTTATTATTGTTTGTAATGGATGATGTACTGTGATATCCAATCTGTTATGTCTCGCAAAAATGGTAATCCTAGGATTGCAAAGTATGGCATAACAGGCATTTGGGATTAAAAATCTGGGTGTTGACAATTGGTCCAAAGAAGATGGCATGGGGATGTGAGCTTCTGCCAAAATAGGCATGTTGGGAAGATTTGTAGGAACGATTAATTTCCTTCCTGCAAAACCATCAAGAATAAGTGGGTTAGAGGATGATCTAGCCAAGGGAAAGAGTGGTCCTTGGAAGTCTTTCAGATGGTTTACAAGATGGTTCAAGTGCACAAGGCTTGAGAAAGAGGCAGTCCCAAAGATGTGATATTGTTAAAAAAATCTAGACTTAGTCATTGTAGCACTCTGTAAAACCATTACTAGAAAATTGCTTGGTGTTTTTGTTGTGTGCATCATCATGACTGCATGCTCATGTCATCATGCCACATTGCATTTGGGCATCATCATCATGCATATTTCTGCCTAAAACTATTTTCTAAAACCCTATCTTTGTTTTCTAAATACCCCCGTCTTTATTTCAAATTATAAAACCCCGGCCGCCCGGATATTTTGTTTTGTCTACAAATCTATTACAGAGGTGTCTAAAATAAAACATAACAATAATAAATATAAAACTTATTTTCATTTAGGGAGGCAGCCAGCAAGGCCCAAAAGCCCAGCCGACCACCTCCAACCTAACAGCTAAATCCTAAACTACCCGAAAACCAAACCCTAACCTAATCCCTAACCCTAGCCACACACCCTACCTACGGCCAGCCGCTACCACCACGCGCGCATCACACCCGAACCACCCCGGTACACCACGTTGTTGCGTCCCCCGTCCCGCGAGTGACGCAACACATGCACGACATGCCCAACCCCAGCCCGGCTCGTGCGACACGCTCCTCTTACCAACCGCACCTGCACGGACCCACCCCACCGATGCGTGCCTGCTCGTCGCCACCTACCCCGCTGACCCTGTTCCCCACCCCATGATGCTCCTGCACGCTACTGCCAACCACCCCGCCTCGACACGCTTTCCGCGACCGACACGCCTGCACGGTCGAACCTCACCCCACGATCCCCTCTCTCTCTCCTCCTCCTCTTGCGGCCCCGTAGCCCAGCGACCAAACCGCCCTTCCCCTGGATCCCATCGCGAACCCACCCGAAGCCACCTACCTGTGTTGCTCTCTGCCTCGCTCCCCATCGCTGCCGCCAGTGCCCACAATCCTCGAGCGCCTCTTCCTCCTTGGTCTCTGCTTACGCCCTTCTCTCTTCTAGCGCCGCTCGCGACCTCTCTCTTCTCGAGCCAGCGTCTGTCGTCACCAACCGCCGCCTCCGTTTGCGAGCATCCCCGTCCACCATCGCGGTCGACCCTGCTAGCGAGCTCCTCTGCCTCGACCCCGGCTTCGGCCTCATCCATCGTTGCCTCCTCTCTGGCCCGCATGGTGCTGCCATGTGTCCTCCTCGTCCCTGGCCCTTCCCCGCCACCTCGGGTCCTTCTCGCTTCGGAGCCGCTCTGCCGCGCCCTCCTCGTCCGGCCATCCTCCTGGCTCATCTTCCAATCAGCGAGCCGGCCACCCCGTCCTCG
Organism: Avena sativa; assembly: GCA_916181665.1. Classification (NCBI taxonomy): domain Eukaryota; kingdom Viridiplantae; phylum Streptophyta; class Magnoliopsida; order Poales; family Poaceae; genus Avena; species Avena sativa. The sequence continues at coordinate 193,699,213 of OV702287.1, forward strand.
ACCCTCTCCGTCACTGCCAGACACCGTCCCCTGCTCCAGCCGTGACCACGTGATGCCTGCAAGTTCTTCGCCGCCTGGCTCTGCGAGCTTCGTCGCTCGGTCCGAGCACCTCCACGCGGGCCACCTCTGTGAAGCATGCCGTGGGGCATGATGCTGCCAGCACATTGCCTCGCCCGACGCTAGTGGCCCCTCACTCGACCCTCTCCTACGTCCCACGTCCGGCCATCGCCTGCGCTCAACCTCCCCGTCCACGCCACTAGTGTTTGTGTGACTCGTGTATTGGTGTGCCCCTGTGAACACTTTGGCTAGACAAGCACTTGTACATGTTTCCATGTTGCGGGACAAGACCGACAAGATCTTTGAGGAGATGTACTTGCTCTGCTCTGGCTTCCGGAGTACCTCGAGCCTGCGCGCCGACAAGAGTGATGCGTGGAGATGGACCCGGTGGACTTCAAGAGTGAACTCCATGACCTCCTTCGTGCATCAGATAGACGAGACCACGAAGACCGATCTTGGATCCTAGAGCCCCGTTTCTGGAGTCCGAACAGCGATCCCACCGAGACCGAACCCCATCGACCCTCGGTGAACACCAAGACCTTTAGAACCGACATGTGTGACCCCTCTTTCTGAGACCCCTATTTTTATAATATATGATATCCACCTTGTTGCATTAATTGTTCATGATGGCACACATAATCATGTGTTTGGGGTATTTTGTCGACCCACCTAATAATTAAATATAGAGACTATGCGGGCTATTCTAGTCTTATATTGGCTCTATTTAAATTTGTGTGGCGAACTGATGCCATGTTTTGCCATGTTATGTCAACATTTAAATTGCGGGGTAGCTAAACAACATGAACCCATTAATTAATTGTCGGGACCCCGGTTTCTCTTAATATTGTCTAATTGCATCGCATCTTTGCCATGTCATCCCGCATACATGCATCATGTCCGATCTTCTACCGTAGTATTAAATATTGCATCTGGTGTTTCTTTTAGTGCTTTGCTTCTTCACAGATTAGGACGTTGAGTTGATGCGAGTACTGACAAGTTCTTCGGATAATGTATCTTCGGCAATGTTTCCCAGGCGAGGAATCTCCCCATTTCTACCTATTTTGCATTGATAGTTTTTATTTCCTCCTATTGATCTATTGCTATCCTTGTTGCGATGCTTTAGTTTTCGTGCACCATTTATATTCCCTGCAGCATCTATATTTCCTTGGACACACCCTATTGCATGTTGTTTGATAGACACTCGGCCTTGCGAGTTGTAGTTGCTTGCTCAGGTGCTACTTTGCATCATTAGAGTTCCACCATTGTTGGGAGGTTGGCACATGTTTAATGTTGGAGATGATCATGACTTTAATTTCAACGTCAAATTAAAATGCTAGGAATAGATATAACTAATGCAGAGGCATCGGTGGGCAATAGATGTTATTTGGTTCTTCCACACTCGCTTGTGTCCCGTAGGCCCCGAGTACTTGATACATGCTCCTTGACTATTCGCACTATACACATATGGGAGACTCTATTGACCCCCCTTCGCTTGAGCTTGATTCGCACTTTATTTCTTTGGAACACAAACTAGTTTGGGGCTTTATTACTATGTTGTACTTATGCCATGCTTTCCTGCTTTATTTACGATTGCGCGTGGAGCGCCTGTACTGTTTAGGAACCCCGTGCCACGTTTGCGCTATATCGACAAGCCAGTCACACTTTCGGGTTCCTAGTCGTTTACAGCCGTTGCCACACACCCTGGGTCCATCACGGAGCCGGACGACTTCATAACGGGTAGCTTATTGGGGGTGGCCCCTAAAATAATTTATGAATCTTACGAATGCATTGTCATGATGCCTCGTTGCGTTTTATTTGGTTCTTCCCGAGGTTGATCGTGTGTGTGTTGCTATTTGTGCACCCCCTGCAGGGTAAATCTTTCTGAAAGCCGTGTCTGTGGTTATGGACGACTTGGATCACAGTTTCTCGATCATAGACAAGAATAACTAAAGTACCGCCTTTAATTTGACTAAGACATGACAAGTAATTAGTACAACACCCATGGAATGGCTAATAAAATTGCCAACGGATAGGTTGTTCTTCCGCCTTCTCATCGGTAAGCGAGAAGGAGGATGAGTGAGGTTATTTATGTTGCTTAATTAACGGGCGTCCGTCCATCTCTGGTTGGGCGGATGTGTAGCGAGTCTCTATAGCTCTTTGTAGATATTATCTTTCGCTGCAATTGCGTCACCCCCAGGTTGTTCCCTTTAGATGCATTAAGACTTGTTGAGTACCCCTAGGGTCTCACACGATAAATATTTGGTTTAGGTGGACGGGTATACTCTCAGGAAGGCTACTGGGTTAAGGAGACGGATGATGGTGGCAACGACCATCAGGTGTACAGATTCCAATGATGGCGATCCATGAGATCTGTGGGCGGGATGTGCTTATTTCAGAGGCATCTTATGCCAATTTGCTTCTTAATCCGTACTTGGATCTTTTTTTCCGCTTCCTCTTGATACTCTGATGTGTGATGTATGAGGATGTATCCTAAGATATTATATCTATCTAGGATATTTGGATCTTGCCGTCTGGCGTTGCAATATTTCTATTTCTTTTAGATGGTGTGACTCTGATGTCTATTGTAAGTCGCAGACATACATACTCATTTTTGTATGTCGTGGTCGTGTTACTTGTCGCTTACGCCGCTCGCTCTTGTCCTGATGTTCTTGAAAGTGGATAAGGTGGTAGGCCGGTACCGTGCCCTGCTCCGCTTCCATGGGCCTACACGCGGGTGGCCTTGGGCCTCCACGGTAGAATCATTTATCCACATTTGATTCTTCCAGGCTCGTGCTTAGAGCGTAATGTCCGAGGTATTATAGTCATTTTGGGAAGATGTGTGGTTTTTGACTATAATACAAGACGGAAATGATTTTGAGAAGATACAGGGGTACCATCTCATTGTCAAGTAGATGAGTTTGAAGTGTAGATTAAGTAGAAGGGATCCTTGCTTAGGATAGGTCTTTCCTGAATTGGAAGCTATGAGGAAGGATTAGCTCTGGATTGATCTGGTTAAGGGGATTAAAGGGTCACTTTAGTGACTAGGTATCACATCTAGCTTTGTAAACTTGGTTAAGGTTTGTATACTCAAATTATCTTGATCCTAGAGGATCAGCTCCTAGGGTAGCTCATACTACTTCCTAAGCAAACAAGTCAAACAGCAGATCAAGGCATATCATCAAACAACATATCAAGGCAACAACAACTCATCTTACAAACAAAACACATCTACTACTATGGGTACCTTCAAGCTTAGCTTGAGGTAAGGATGGGTATTTTGAAAAGGTTGTGTTTTGAAGTAGATAAGAGTTCCTTGGTATTTCTACCAAGAGTAGGAATCAAAAGATTATAAAATATTTTGGAAAAATCTAGTGGTAAGAGTAGTTGGGAGTTCTATCTTGAAAACATAAGGAGATTATACCATATAACTCTACAAATTTTTGTCAAAAGAAACTACTAACATAGTTTGGGTTGCAAAGGCACCTTGGTTTAGGTTTGAAATGCCAGAACATTTGAAAATATGTAAAAAGAACCAAGATAGTTTTGTTAAATAGATTTTGTCAAGTGAGGGTGAGGTAAGGAGTATATCATATGCTACACATTCAGATGCATAAGCATAAACAAACAACAAGCAAACACTACATCACAAAGCAGGAAAAAGTTTTTGTTCCCCCTGATTTTTGCATTCTGGACATCTAATCAGGCGTGCTGAAATTGGGATGTTATAGACATTTCCCCCTTAAAAGAATCTCGTCCCGAGATTCAAGAGAGTAGGGTCACATAATTTTGAGTGTTTGAAAGTGTACTAACTTATGGACTTCGTATTTGAAGGCCGTTTTTACTGCGTCGATGAAGTTGAGTTTCAGTACTCTTGGATGCATGGAGAGTGGAGCAAACTTCAGTTCTGAGTGCGAGGGATGATCTTCTTTTCTTTCTGGACTCGCTATCTCGAGGGCTTGGGCTAGACAAATTACCTCTAAATGGAATAGCACCAAGCACTCTTGTGCGGATAGACTCTATAGCTTGTCATCCTTTCTATAAGGCTCCACAACGTTTCTTCAGAGGCTTATTGTATCCTATTGATGACCTAGGGTCAAACTACTAAGGTTTCTCCTTGCGAGGGTTACTCTTTTTTTTGTGGAAAAGACGTAGTCTTTCCCCCTTAGGGTTAAACTAGGGTAGGTCGGAGAGATGTCGGCGTCCTTCCTTCTTAGAGCCTTAGGATGATACTTGCCAATTATCGCCAACCATGTGAATGGAGTTGAATCTTCAGATAACATCCGCAAGCTAGGTCCTATGAGGATCATATACTAATTTTATTCGTACGTGGGCTAATTGGGCATGGAGGTTTGAAGATCTTCTGGACGGGTTAGAACTTATGAGGTTAGCAAATTGGTGGCTCTTCATGTGGGTCTTCAGATGGAGGTAATAGAGGGGGCTTAGTAAAATCTTCAGTTAGTTTCTCATATGATGACTCGTGACTTGATGCTTGGCGAAAATACATCGGATATGGAAATCTTTCTGGCGCTCTTATGATAGAAATTCTTCAGGATTTGAGTGGGAAAGGTGCAGTCTTTCCACCTTAGAGCTTCACTAAGGTCCTTCGAGAGTGGTGCATATCTTCTGTCTTGAAGTGCTCGCATGGTGCTTGATACGTTGCAAACGTATCCATAATTTTTGATGTTCCATGCTTGGTTTTATCTACTTTCTTATGAAATGCCATCTCATCCTTCGGCCTAGCTTTTTCATTTCTTCCTTATTGGAGAATTCAAACTATTTCAAAAGTTTGGTACTAAGTATATACCAACTTTCCTGGCTTCCCTAGAGGTTGTATTAAAGTCGGCTTGCCTAACAGCCTGCTCTTCTTTCCCAGACGTGCGAGATGGATTGTGGATTGAGTTTGAGTTCTTTTGCTGCTTGCGATTGATTAAGTTACATTACCTGCTGCACCGAGCATTGATTTGAACGAATAAATTACCAGACTTATTGGGGAGTGTGTATGACTTAGTGGAGTGTTTCCTTTTTAATAGAATCAGAGCAGTAATCAAGTAGATCTACCTTGCTACTCAAGTGCTTTAATAGATCTCTGCTCTCCCCATGTGTGTGAAAGTGACAGCATGCACACCATGGTGGCACTTAGGCTAGAGATTACATTTACTTGTTATGAGTTATATTTGGAGTTGGAGGTTTCTAGGAAATTGTGGTGTTTGATGGAACCATCTAGAGCTCAAGGTGATAGTGTGGGGTTATCTAGATGGGGAAAGCGGACTTTGAGGTGTGCTGGTATAGCCCTACCATGGATTAGAGTGTCCAACCGGAGAGTAGTTTAGAGTAGTATCATAAAGAGAAGATATTTATATGAGAGTGTTCACTAGTGAAAGTATGATCCCTAGGCCTTGTTTCTAAGCATTGAAACACCGTTTGCAACTAGATATGTTACATGTTTGCTTGCTGCCATCTTTATTTCAGTTTGCCTTTAGTCTCTTCCACGCCATCAAGCTCTTTTCTAGCACCGTTGTCTTATATCCATACCACTTGTATTTTACTATCTCTTCGCCGAACTAGTGCACCTATACACCTGGCAAGTGTATTGGGTGTGTTGGGGACACAAGAGACTTCTTGTATCTTGATTGCAGGATTGTTTGAGAGGGAATACCATTGACCACTTCCTCCCTGAGTTCGATAAACCTTGGGTGATCCACTTAAGGGAAAACTTGTTGTTGTTCTACAAACCTCTGCACTTGGAGGCCCAACAACTGTCTACAAGAATAGAAGTGCATAGACATCAGTGCTAAAGAAGATTGTATCTCCTAGGGTCTTGAGTTGAGGTCATCAAGTGTCATTCTATTGCGTGAACCTTGTTAGGATGGTTTCCTAATGAAGACTTTAGGAGTTATCTCAGGGCAAGCTAATGGTTAATGGCTCTTCTTATTAGTGTTCATTCAGGTTAGAGGCATCCAGCTTCAGATAAGTTATATTCACTTGAACTTTTGATGTTGCTTCTGCTCAATGGCAGAGTAGATTCGTTGTCTTCAGGCAGTCCCGTCTTCAGGATTTTGGAGTATGTGGGCCTTCTTGTGAGGAACCTCTCGTCATTTGAACAGAGGCGGTCGAATAATATAGTTAGTTTTTTGTTGTTGTTGTTGTTGTTGTTTTTGTCAGAAGCTATAATATGCCGAAGGTTAGTGGAGTCAGGTCTTCACTTCAAATCTTGTGGTTTCTTGTGGATAGTTAAGATCTTTCAAGCGTAGACTTCTGGCTTCAACGAGAATCTTGTTATAGTTGGCAGATGAAGAGTGGGGTGTTGCGATGTCAGCGAGTCTTGAGAGGTGAGTTGAACGGGGTATGCCATCCTACTGAGGTAGAGTCTTCGAGTTGATCTGACTTGATCATGTCTAACTCCTAGTTCTTGTGATGATTTTCCTCTCATATACTCCCGAGGTTAGTCTGGGTTTGTGTTAGCGACAACTAACAGGGGGTTTTCCTGAGTTACTAGGTGGGTTATCGATCCTCGAGTCACATTTTACTAAGGTCAAAACAAACCAGAACACACATACAAGGTGAACAGGGCGACATATCCACAATGTTATCCGCAAACCGCATACATCAAGCAACGCAATATGCACTTAGGCAAACACGGCCTACTATAGGGACGAAGGAGTTAACTACTCGCGATATAGGGGAATCCTATCTTAGGACTATTTATCCTTCTTATACCTGTGTTGTGGTCTGAGTCACTATCTTGCGATGGAAGCCTTCGCGATAGTGTGGCACTTGAGTCTTCCAGTCACGAGGATTCTATTGGTAGGGCAATCTTGTAGTCTCCTCATGTTTACTGGCAGTTGCTTCTCTTCATCTCGTTCTCATCGTCTTCATCGGGTTCTATGTTCTAGTGGTTGAAGTCCGTAGGTTTAAAATTTAGATGAGAGATAGAGGAAGCCCTTTTTCGAAATCATTTAAATTAGGAGTGGATGAGATGTAGAACTTTTCGAAAGACTTTTGAGATAGTAGTTTTTGAAATCCGGTGTTTCCAAAGTAGTTTTCCTATGTAATGACCATGCTAACTAAGGTTCTCCTATAGTTAGGATGGCTCTGATACCAAGTCTATCAGCCCCCCCCGGATTAAGCCTCCGAGAATCCTTTTTATGCATACACCACGATCCCATGATCAGTCTTTCGTGGCACATAACCGACAAGTATCAAAGTAAACATCCATTACTTAAGTGGATACATGTCATACCTTATTTGCCTTTATGTCTACATCAATCAACATCAGTGGAACTTCATTAAGCGTAGAGTCCAAGCCATGCCTTAACCTACAGGCAACTGACTAGGAGAACATCCTAGCTCGCATATTCTTCAACTTCACCTTCTTCTCGACATCTAACCAAGTTAATAGCCAAGTACAATGCCAGTGAGTACTTTGAATGTACTCCCAAACCACCTTAATAGAATAATAATAACAAGAGGATATGCAATATGGATGTGGTAGTAGGAGGGCTCCAAGGGAGGTTCTTTTCTCAAATAGTTTCTCTTATAGATATCACATCTACATATCTTTCTTAAAAACTTTTATAAAACATTTTGGAAGTCTTTTCGAAAAGTTTTGGAAAACACTAGGATTGGATCACCCATTTTTTCCACCTTTCGGTCATCTCATGACCAACTCCCTTCCTTCCTTTCCGACCATCCCATGGTCACAACATTTCCAAAGCCTTTGTTTTTCTGAAGTCCTTTTTGAAATCAAAACCAGCACCAATCTACAACAACCTTCCCAACCATCCATGATAGCGTACATGTCTATTCGAACAGGTTTACACTCTGCAGAGGTTGTACACTTTACCCACACCATCCAGTTACCCTGCGCTAATCACCTACGGATCGTGGGTCGAATAACTGATCAAGGCTCTCTGAATTCCACTCTAGCATAGGCCCTACCCTATGAGTTGTTCCCCTCAACATAGGGATGTCTAGGCCAAGGACCAACCGGAGCACATTCCGACTCCTCAAGATTGGGCACTTTCAATGAGAGGCTCATAGTATCAACCGTTCACTCACATGGGCGATCCTACTTCCTCCAGGTGATTGTCTAACAGTTGACCCTTTCTATAAAGGAAGCCCAGAATTAGAGGGAGCTGATCCCTTAGAAGCATTTATGAGAATTCCCACACCAGAGTAGAAAACTTCAAGTCTAGCCCTATCCCATTCTAGAGTAATGTGGTTTCATGGGTTAATTGTTCTAGTAAAACTACAAAGAAACGGGTGCGTATTTGTAAACCTTTTTCCTGCATATTTCCTTCAGCATTTTATAAAACAAAACCATTTTTCCTTTATCACTTCTCTTGGTAATTCAGATGTCACCAAGATTTTTTCATAAATCATTTTGTAAACTTTTTCGGGGTCTTCCCATCCTATAGTTTTGCTCCGGCTAAAACAGGGTGTCCAACAGGGTATGGTATTACACAACATCTACCATACTAGGGTCAAGTAGGTGTCCTCAAGGGGGTTGTACTTAGTAGTACCAAAGAGTAGTGATTTGGAGGATCCAAGCCACTACCAGGTATAGATCATCATATAATAAAACAATGTAGTTTTCATAAACAATAGGTAAAACATGCATAAGTTAAACAGTAGGACAAGTCTTATGAGCAAGAAGGTGGCTTGCCTTTGATTAGAAATCTGGCAATATAAGTCCCTGGACTTCTTCTTAGAATACCATAATATCCAATAATAACAATCTTCTTCTGGTCTTCGATATAATCGCAACTATCGTCATCAGCGATTGTTCATGCAAACAAACAAGGGCACATTCAACACAAGGCATACAAGCACCAATACAATATAGCAAACAAACATGCAATAAATCATTCAAATCAGTAGGTTTTGATAGATTGGGTTTATAGTATTTGGAATTACTATAATTGCCTTGGTGGAATTTCCTTGATGGTTTAAATGTCGAATACCACATAAGTAAGGGGTTTTAACTAACACTTGGGTCTGTATGATATAAATGTGCAAAAATGATATCAACAGATAGGTATTGAAATAACAAGGCCAACAAAAGTGGTTTCATGATTTTATCAATTTTCCTAAATTAGTTATGATTATTCTAGTGCAAATAACCCTAGTTTGGGTGAATAAATCACCAGAAAATATCTGGGGCACAAATAAATTTTTCCTCAAAGGATGTTTTGTATATTTGGGTTTGTGAATTTTGAGAGTTGAAATCACATCAAAATAAATAACAGAATGCCCTTGGGAAATTCCCAAAGTTAGTTATGCTTACAATTTGTCTTTTTACCAGACTTATTTTATACGTCCAAATAGTATGAGACAAAGGACAATGGATAGGTATTCCAAATCCCTTCCAGTAGAAACTAGAATCATTATTTTTGGAGTTGCTAAGCTTCTGGAAAGATTTATCTAGTGATAATACCAAATACAGAAGGTTTTAAATACTTAAAAATACTCAGAAGCTCAATAAATAGTGAGCTCCTGTGTTTAGATAGGTCTTGATGTACCACATCATTGGGAGTTGGAAAGAACCCAATATATGTTGTAGATTTAACTAGGGAACTTTATAAAGGTAGAAATGAAGATCTTTTGTTATTTTTAATACAGTAAATCCTACTTTCCACTTGACATGAGACCAACGCCAACAGATGGGTATCTCAATTTATTTTCAGAGTAAAAAGTATTCAATCCATTTGGATATATAAAAATTACTAAGGATTTTATTTGGTGCAACAGATACATATTAGTAGATTTATCCGAGAAAATCATGAAAATGATTTTGGACCTTAGGCTTGTTCTGCATGTTTTGGAAAATCTTAGTGAATATGTAGAAAATTTGTCCTAGGAAAATTCAGGTAGTTTTCATTTTCCTTTGCATTTAACTCTAACAGCTACAATAATAGATCTGAAAAAAGATTTATAGAAGGAAAAAGGCTGACAGGGTGGGCTACTTGGCTGGATCCGGCTACTTCTAGTGTCACAGCGCCTAGACCATCCCCGTTCGGCTATCTCGTGCACGGGAGAGAGTGTTTGAAACGCTAGCGTGTGGGACCCACTGGTCATCGACCGAAGGAGGCTAAAGTGGTACCAGCATCTCAGGGTCATCAGATTAAGTGGGCATCGATGGCCCTCAGCCGTCTTCCTCCTCCCGTCGAGTACGACAGAAGGGAACCCTAGCACGGTAAGTGAAGGTCCGGGGAGCTCACCTGGGCGGCCCTGTAATGACGGCGAGGTGACGGGAGAAGGAGAACTCAAAGATGAGTGTGGTGATGGTCGGCCTTGTCTGGTTTGGTTCTGGAACAGTGTCAGGCGCGTCCCCGCTGTGGATCTGTTCGGAGGGTTGATGGGAAACTTCCCAGGGATGCTGCATGTCGGATAAGAGGCATCAGAGAGGACGATGGGGTTCTGGGAGACGCAAGGGTGGTGTGGTTACCATTGTAGGGGATCAGGAAGGTGTGCTTCATTGGGAAATCTCCATTCTTCTTGCAAGGGAGACGATGGACTCCAGCATTTCTGCAACAGAAGAGGGCGTGGGCAGGTGGATCAGAGGGAAGGGATCCAGAAGATGTAGATAAACATGGAAGAGGTGTTCGAGATTCAAGAGAGATCTTGCCCTTTTCTTAGGACACCTGAGAGGCTTCTTACTCCCTCTCCATGGCCATGGAGAGCGATAGGAGGGACAGGGGCTTGCTGAGGGGGCTGCAGAGGAGCTAGAGAAGGGGGAAGGAGAGCAAATGAGGGGCAGGAGCGAGGTGGGTTGTCTCTGGTCCAATTTAACCCGAGGACTTCAGTCTATGATATACCTTGTCCAAGGAGAGACATGGGAGGGTGTGGTGTCCGCTGGTTGGTTACTCTGGGCGGTGAGGGAGGTGTGGTGGGGCTTTGTTTTGTGCAGAGGTCAGAGAGGAAAGGAGGGAGCTGCTGCAAGAATTTTAATAAGCAAGATAGGTTCAAGTTATGGTGGCCTTGTCGCCTCCCCATCCAAACACAAGATACAAGATGGAGAGGTGTGATAGTACTATAGTGTTAGACTACCATTTCGACCAGGACATGGGAGGGTGATGGACTAAGTGATGGTGAGAAGTGATGAGGGTTTGTTTTGGTTTTTGGTTCAAGTTTTATCAAGTACACCATTTTTCCAATGTGATATGTCATGAACAATTTCTCAAAAGTTGATCTTGGCAAAATGGGACAATGATGCTGGTAGTTAGGTGAGGCCAAGATACACCTCTAGGAATTATTTGGGACTTATTTGATCAGTTTAGATCCCTTTTATATCCATTATTCAAATATTGCTGAAATTGTTTTTAGGGTAGGGTTGGAGATTTCTTAATTGGCCAAGGCGGGATTTTTATTTGAGATTATCCTAAACATCAATTCAAACATTGGAGAATTTTCTCATAATTTATTGAGGCAAAAAAGTATCTAAAACAATTATTTTCTTATTTTTGCCATTTAAGTAAATAGGAAAAAAGAGTTATTAAAACTCTTAAAAATATTTATTTTTTAAGTGGGGATATGGGGTATGATGTATAGGCATCAAATGTTATTAAAGTTGGACATGTGTTTTGGACGAATACATACTTTCCTTTATAGAGGGAGGTTTAATATTTTGTTAATAGAAAGGAATTAAATTGTGTTTATGCCAAAATAATTATGGTAATCTTTGGTAAATTTTTATATCCAAGGGAGGTGATGTCCACATGATGTATCCATCATTTTCAACCTTGCTTTGGAAATCCAACTTGATTTCGAAAGGAAGGCATGAGATAGTTGATCCTAGGCATTATTATTTTTATACCTTTAAAACCTTGTTGGATCAGGGAGCTCAGAGCTCCCCTTAGGTCGTGGGTTATAGGGATATAAAGAACAAGTTATGTAGATCACCATGGAGCAAGGAGTTGAGGTTGATTCAGATTGAGCTCTCCAAGTATTGATGCCAAACTTTGAATGAAATAAGGGTGCCAAAAACATATTAACAAATAGCCTCCAAAACCAGGTGGGTTTTAGAAGCATAAAACTCCTATTGAATCAAGTGAAGTAGGGATGGATATACACTAATGAGTAGAGCACAATCATGCAAATTATTGGTCCAAAGAAGATGGGCATGGGGATGTGAGCTTCTGCCAAAATATGCATGTTGGGAAGATTTGCAGGAACGATTAATTTCTTGCTTGCAAAACCATCAAGAATAAGTGGGTTAGAAGATGATATAGCCAAGGGAAAGAGTGGGCCTTGTAAGTATTTTATATGGGTTAAAAGATGGTTTAAGTGCTTTTCCAAAGGTGCACAATGGTTGAGAAACAGGGAGTCCCAAATATGTGATATTGTTAACAGTTTTCTAGACTTTGTCATTTTGGGCAGATGTGTGGTTTTTGACTATAATACAAGAGGGAAATGATTTTGAGAAGATGCAAGGGTACCATCTCATCATCAAGTATATTAGGTTGAAGTGTAGATTGAGTAGAAGGGATCCTTGCTTAAGATAGGTCTTTCCTAACTTGGAAGTTATGAGGAAGGATTAGCTCTGGATTGATCTGGTTAAGGGGATTAAAGGGTCACTTTAGTGACTCGGGATCAGATCTAGCTTCGTAAACTTGGTTAAGGTTTGTATACTTAAATTAGCTTGATCCTAGAGGATGAGCTCCTAGGGCAGCTCATACTACTTCCTAAGCAAACAAGTCAAATAGCAAATCAAGGCATATCATCAAACAGCAGATCGAGGCAACAACTTATCTTACAAACAAAACACATCTACTACTATGGGTACCTTCAATCCTATATTGAGGTAAGGATGAGTATTTTTAAAAGGTTGTGTTTTGAAGTAGATAAGAGTCCCTTGGTGTTTCTACCAAGAGTAGGAATCAAAAGCTTATAAAAGGTTTTGGAAAAATCTAGAGGTAAGAGTAGTTGGGAGTTCTGTCTTGAAAACATAAGGAGATTATACCATATAGCTCTCCATAGTTTTGTAAAAAGAAACTACTAACATAGTTTAGGTTGCAAAGGCATCTTGGCTTAGGTTTGAAATGCCAGAACATTTGAGAATATGTAAAAAGAGCCAAGATAGTTTTGTTAAATAGCTTTTGTTAACTTAGGGTGAGGTAAGGAGTATATCATATGCTACACAAAGAAGGAAAAAGTTTTTGTTCCCCCTGATTTTTGCATTCTGGACATCTAATCAGGGTTGCTGAAATTGGGATGTTACACCATACATATGACACATAGTTCAAAGCGTGTATAGTCAAATACTAATACGTTTGGACTTGCAGTTTGAAGTGGATCACCATCATCAAATGTTTGGCGTTCTTTAAAATTTCATTCCTTTTACTAATCCTTTTAATGTAGTAAACATTTTGCCTACATATTCTATCATTCCTTATCATGATAGCTTTCATGGTCAAGCTTCTATAGCTCATAAGGACAAATCGCGAATATAATGTTAATTCCTAAAACCTTTTGGGTGGTCAGTACACCTAACATCTCCAACAATTGCAAATACTCATATAGTACAAGAATTTGTATTTTATTAAATTATACTCTATCATATTGCAACCAAGCATTGTTTCAGATATCACAATATCTTCTACACATGATGGTTTCTGAAACAATTTTCAGCTCCTAGATAACGTTGATATTAAAACAATTTTTCAATACCAAGAATCATGGAGGCAAGCAAGATACTTAGATACTAACGCTGGAATTTTTACTCTTGATTCAATACTATTTATTGAATTTCACAGAGTAAGAGAAGTTTTGGTGAAAGTTTTTAATAGTCCTTTAAAACTTTATATTGACACTCATCAAACAATACGATACAGTTCGTAAAGTAAAATTCCAGAATTCTATAGTTCTATTATCTCAATTATATCTAAACGCAAGGTAGTAAACGAATGCCAGTGACTACAACGAACTTTGCAAATTCACTTCGACTAAGTTTATGATAAACTGAGTTCAAATTAATCCAAATTACTAAATGAACTCACACTCAAAACAACATCCCTCGAGTCATTTTGGTGATTACACGGACCAAATTCATTATACCACGTCCGATCATCACGTGAGGTGGTGCAGTTCCAATGGCGAGCATCATATGGACATCATATCATTCATATGACTCGTATTTTACCTTTTGCTTCATGTTACGAGGCCATGTCTATATATGCTAGGATCTCTAAGTAAGAACCTTAGTACTCGTGTGTGTAAAACTGTCTTACACCTGTTGTATGCAAACATAGAGTCTATCACACCCGATCATCACGTGGTGCTTCGAAACGATGAACTTTCTTAACAGTGCATACTAAGGAAGAACATATTATTATCTTGATATTTAGTGGGAGGGATCATCTTATAATGCTACCGTCGCGATCAAATCAAAGCAATATAAGATGCATCAAAGGATAAACATCACATGCAAGAATAATGTGATATGATATGATTCTTCTCGCATTCGATCTCCATCTTGTGCGTCATGGTATGATCTCCATCATTCCACCGGCATGGCACCAAGGTCCATGGAGCCACCATCATGGTCGTCTCCATAATTAAAATATATCTCTCGGATATATATAAACAACACGCAGGCCATAAACACATAAATACAACCATATGGCCCCTGTCATTTGTTTAACTTACAGTAAATCTCATTGCATACAGCAATTTTTATATCAATGACCATATCACATCACATGCCCATGCAAAAACAAGTTAGACATCTCTAATTTATTTTTGCATATTTTATGTGGTTGTGGGATTTCTAAGAAAGAATCGTTTTACCTACGAACTTCAACCACAACGGTGATAATCAAGTTACTAGCAAACCGTTGTGAATTAGATCATGACTATGTTCGGAGAGACAGATACCCACTGAGCCACTTATGCAATACAAGTTGCATATCAAGCATGGGACAAGTCTCATGTGTGAGGACATGTAAGTTTTTCCGGGCTGCTTCATCCCAACATGCCACCATGATCCAAATTCACGAAACTATGCCATAATATGATCATAAACATCCACATCTCTATGTGTTCTAACCATACAAAGCATCTACGCATAGACATAGCTCGGATACCACTAATGGGGTTCGTTGCATACAAAACAAAAAATCCTATGATTGCAACTGCCAAGATTGAATCTAGGCTATACTTGTAATGGTTTTCAGAAGGACTCACCCTTCAAGACCGTAAGAAGGATAACATTCTCGCAAACAAACATGGCTAGTGTAGAATGTACACGACTGTCCTCAAGGATGTGGTGACGATCAGTGCCACAAATAGCAGTGCCTCCATAATCGATCGCACGTTCGACGTGAACACGACCTTTGTCCCTTGCTCCAGTTGGGAAGCAGAAGTAATGGATCCTCGGAACTCCATCAGCAGTATGACATGGTAGTGGTGGTGGTGGAGAAGAACTTGAGCAGGGATTCACCTAAGAACTATACTCGTGACAATGGACAAGTTAGTGTCAGACTATTGGTATCGGGGGTACCCCGTCTCAACGAGTCACCGGGCCTAGCCGGAGCACCCTCTCGAGGGCTCTTTAATGGAGCAAGCCTCCAGAGGTGGGAAGATGCCTAGACTCTCCATGAATGCTCGAGACTATAATGGCTAGGCGGCAAGGCCCCATGGAAAGACCTCTAGAGGGGAACCTCACAAGCCCCGGGCATGTCTAGCAAGGCGATGCCCAACGGTCGGTCCAAGCCGTGACCGGTCCAACCGAAGAAAGTAAGGCACACAGAGATAGTGGGATGACGCAAGACAGAGGTGGCTCCTTACATAGCCATTTTGGTGCAAGGATAACAGGATCGCGACGTAAAGTGAAGGAGCAGCCGACTACCCCCTGACACCACAACCACCTGTCGGTCGCAAGAAGACAAGTCTGGGCCAAATCCCTTGGTGGGAATGTAGCGACCCTTCCCGCCAATGAACCGGGGGAAGAGTCCCGACGCTGCCCTATAAAAGGATGCCTTCTCCTACCTTTGAAGGGGACAGATCCCTGATATCTAAAACCCTAGACTTTCATCCACCATTGTAACCTCGCAAGGCAAGCGAGCAGTACAACCAAGCAGGAGTAGGGGATTTACCTTCTCACGAGGGTCCCGAACTTGGGTAAAAAAACCTGAGCCAACTCTCTATCGTGCATCCGCTCCACCGCCGTATCCGTCGCCGATCTCCTTTGGAATCGCGTGTTCAGCCCCCTCACGAACCAAGGGATTTTTGGACCCTAGTTCCTTCGTGGAACAAATCTCCAACATTTTCCGCGACAGGTAGGGGGCTGAGGCGTGACCCAGAGGACCCCAGCCAGCGGCACTAGCATGGTTGCTCACAGCAAGTCTCGCGACAGCTGCTCTCGGTGGGAGCAAGCAGGGAGACTCGGGGGCTCACGTCAGACTACCCCACTCCTCTGCCCTACTCCAGGGACGGCAGTGGCCTCTTCCCGTGCCCCTCCGCAAGGACAGGAGGAGAATTCTCTTTGTCGAGCACTTCACCTACCCAGGCATCTCGCGCTCCCCTCGCCCCGGATACGGCTGGCCTCATGGCGAAAGAGCTCCTCCACTACTCGCACATGGAAGATGCCAGGGAAGAGTGGCAGGCGCGCCTCGCAGCCTTGATGGACGTCGCCTAGGACAACCCCACGGCACGCGAGGCACGGCCGAGCGACATAGCCTATGGCACACCTCCACCTCCTCCTCTCGGTGGCAGCCCTGGAGGCTCAGACGAGGAGAAGTCGCCCGGTGTGGCAAGCCCTATATGGGTCCAAGCCCGGGCGAAGGTCACCCGTTCGGCAAATGATGCATGGGATACTTTGGCTGGACACCGGGGTCGCGAGACCCAGACCCTCTAGACCATCTCGGTCGCAGGGTTGTAGAACCGGGCAAAACTCACCGGTGGCATGGAGACCCGCAGCTCCAGCTGCCCCTCCCTCACCAAGAACCTTCGCCGGGTGGTATGTCTGCCCAAGTTCAAGTCAGAGATGCCCCCCCGGTATGACGGCATCACCAACCCCGTGGAATTATTGCAGTTGTACACCATGGGCATAGAAGCAGCCGGGGGAGACAACCACGTCCTAGTTAACTGGTTCCCTATGGTCCTAGGGCCGGAGGCGTGCGCCTGGCTCTTGAACCTGACTAAGGAGTCCATCGGCTCGTGGTCTGAGCTCTGCGGCCTCTTTGTCGCAAAATTCAGGGAGGCGGATGAGTCCGCATACACATGCGAGGACCTCCGAAAGGTGCACCAAGGGCCTGGAGAGACCTTGCGCAAGTACCTGCAGCGCTTTGACCAAAGCCTTGTCAAGGTTAGTGGAGCCACCGACGAGGAGGTCATCATCGCTTTCGCGAGAGGCGTCTCCGATTAGCAGGTTCTCGATAAGATTGGTCGTCGTGGGGAGAACCTGTCCATGGTAGCCAAGCTCTTCGCGATGGTCGACCGCTACGCCAAGGTAGAAGCCAGGGATCTGTTCGATCATGGTAGAACCTGGCACACAGAGCCCACCATGAAGGACGAGACAAGCCCCTCCAGGCGCCTGGGAAAAGGCGGTAAGTGGCATCTCCTCAAGAGAGAAGTGGACAACTCTACTGGCCTGCACGTATTGATGAGGGTTAAACTCATCAATGCCCATTGTTATGGACTTGTGTTTTGGAGAAGGAGGGAGCGCTGGAGGCATCAATTGGCTAGAAAACAAGCACACAAGGACGCAAGGTTTACCTAGGTTTAGGCATCGTAGAGGACCCACTCTTGCTTGTCTGCTCTTGGAATTATCGAAGGAGTTGAAAGTTATAGGGGTGCGCAGATGCAATCTGGTGATGGTTGTGGAAACTAGGGTTGTGATTGTCCTCCTCGCCACCCCCTTCTAGCCTTTATATAGATAGGCTAGGTCTCAGGTAGTAGGTCGAGTCGGTTACATGTTAGGGTTAGTCCCTTTAAACTTTCTATCTTAAGCTTCGCCTTGTTCCGCAAGCAATCGGAGTTTGCGTGGGTCAGCCGAATCCTGGATTGGGCCCTGGTAACACCGTGGGCTTCTACCAGACTAGACCGTATATGCCAAGGTCGAGTACCTGTAAGGTATGCCCACGTCAATAGCCCCCGAGTATCCGGTTGAGTCGCAGATTCGAGCGGAGACTTCTGAAGTCTTTGAGTGCGTAGCTGAGCATATTTTCGAGTCCTCTTATTTGTATCATAGGGATTGTAGATATACGTGCCACATTTATCTGATGTATCGGGATCAGTTAACTGCCTTAGGGCAAAACAACGCAATCTACTCAAACTCGACGCGTTCGTCAAGGCTTATTCATGATACCTGTAGGTACGGATCGTTTCTGGTAGAGCACAGCAGATGCATTGACATGCCTTATTCAGGTCTTATCTTCACGTTGTAAGCGCGACATCCAATTTTTATTATCGCGGAGACGATTTGGGTGACCCAGGAGACGTAGTCTCTTTGCAAGGAAAATATGAGGCGGAGTCGCCAGAGCATTCGAGTGTGGATGTTATCAACACACGGTGTAGTGTATAAGAAAAATCATAGGGTGCGCGGCCAGCGCTCCCTATGGGAGTAGACCCCGAGTGCCTATTCGAGTCGTAGACTCGAGTGGGGACTATAAGTATTTTGCGATTGTTGTCATCTTTTTTGCTTGTTTCAGGCGAATGTGCTTTCAGCGGTCCCTATGGGAGTAACCCGAAGTCCACGATCGAATCATAGATTAGAGTGAAGGATTTTCCGTGATGCTTGGATATTTTTACAAAGTTCTTTGGGTGCGCGGCCAGTGCTCCTGTTAGGAGTAGGCCCCGAGTGCTTGGTCAAGTCAAAGACTCGAGTAAGGACTAGAGTAGTCAAAATGTGCTCCTGCTGGAGTTGATGACGTTAGTGCTGACGGTGAGATGACCTCAGTTGCCCGCGTGAGCGGCTTTGACGAGACGTGGCGAGTAGTGGGTCCCATTTTCTGACTTGGACTTGACCAGGCATGCATAATCTTCTGGTTTAACTGTGTCTCCTCGATTCTCGCACGTAATTGGCGGAGTGGGGCGACGGTTCGTGGGTTACCCTTACCATGTGTCGACCTCGATGTGTGCTACTCGTCGGGTTGGTTTTTTCCTGGCTGTTAGATGGCATCTGCTGTGAGGTTAAGTAGGGGTTCAGCATGCGGTAATTTCCCCACATCTTCTTCTCGCTCGCGCACCTCCGCCATTGCTGCTCTTATTGTTCCATTCCTCGCATCTTCTCCGTGGCACTGGACCAACTCCATACCTTCCCCAGCTATTTCCTGTGCTCACACCACCAGCGCAAGATGGGCAAGAAGAAGGGAGGCTCCGCCGCTGGATCTACGGCTTCCGCTGTAGCGGCCAAGAAGAAAAGCGCCGCCACCGCGGGCACTAGTGATGCTGCCGCGGCGGGGAAGAAGAAGGGAGCGGGGACTCGCGTCACCAATGGGTCATGGCACCCATCCACTATCAAACCATCGGAGTTGTTTACCCAGCGCCAGGATGGAGCACTCCCTACCGTGGAGGATGACTCTCGCGTTCTAGGCGATGAGGTAATCCCCAGTCCTCATGCGGGTTTTTGAGTGATGTTCCTTGTGTTCATCATTCGTGGTCTTTCTCTCCCCCTTCATCCGTTTGTTAGGGGTCTTCTTTGTTTCTATGGGATCCAGCTGCACCAGTTGTCCCCAAACTCTATCCTCCACATCGCCTGCTTCATAACTCTTTACGCGTGCTGGCTCGGAATCGAGCCACACTTCGGCCTCTTCAAAAAACTCTTTAAGATCAAACATCAGTCGGGGTTAGGTTCAGTAGTCTACGATGTAGGAGGCTGCGGGATCCACGTCGACTCCAATGTCACCTATTTCGCCATCAAGCTCACTGCATCCGTCCAAGGGTGGAGGGATAAGTGGTTCTACATCCGTGACCAGAAGGCCGATGGAGAGAACTATGGACTCGCACCCTTCGATTCGGTGGTGGCCTACAAGAGGAGGAGGTCCTGGAAGAATGTTGTGATCCCTGCCGAAGTCGAGGAAACAGATACCCTATATCAGCGTGTCTATGACCTCGAACACTGCATAGGCCAATAAGTAGATGGCGTAGAGCTCATTCGCACTTGGATGTGTCAGTACGTACAGCCTCTGCAGGCCAGGGTACACCCGATGTTCCACTGGATCGGTACTGGTGATGCCACTCGCATCTCTGCGGAAGGCATTTCTTCTGGTGAAGTGGACAGGAGATTGCGGCTGGTGACAAAGTACACCACCAAGGAGGATTTCCCGGGTGACTTAGTCATGCCTCCATTCTGCGCCAGCAATCCTCCACCTGAGGTGGATTTCTCTTTGAAGTTTTCTTGATTTTTGATTGCCTGTTAGGTGCTTTGTATACTGATGCTTCTTATGATTGTAGGACAGGAAAGTGGCCACCAATTTGCCTCCTTAGCCTGAATGAATAATTCCACGTGAAGTGGAAGAAGAGGACGAGTCGGTCTCCACCATTCCTATTGGAGAGCAGCAGGAAGCCCCCGAGTCCAGTGGGCACGAGTCTCGCAAGTGTTCTCGTAGAGAGGGTTCGGATGCTTCCTCATTGTCGATGCTAGAGGATCCTCCTACTACTTTGGAGGAGACAATCCCCACCATGCATGTGCGCGCCATGGCTCCTCCCTCGCGGAAGAGGCTGAGGTTGCCGAAGGAGTCATCTGGTGATTCTTTTGACCTCGAGAATTTTGACAGGTAAGTCTTTATTTTTGTGAGTTCGTCTTGTCTTTCTTGAAGTCTTTTCCCTTTTGAAGTGGTGCTGGGTATTTTGCAGTCAAATGGCGTCGTCATCCTCCGACGATTGCCAATTTGTTAAGGAGTCCAGAGTGGTAGACTCCAAGAACAAGGAGGTGGCGGTGCGGTCTTCTTCTCCTCTGGTGGCGGCCCACTCCGGTGCCAATTCCTTGAGCTCCCCCCATGCTGGGAAGCATCAAGTTGTTGCCCGGACGTTGATTCTGGAAGAATCTTCAGAGTCTCTGGAGGAGCACGTGACTTTTCTTCATGTCGTTGGCACTCAAATTTTGCATTAATTGTCATACTTATTTTCTTTTCTTCTAGCCTATCGTGAAGGATTCCACTCGCCTCGCTAAGAAGATCCTTTCCTTGGGTCGACAACATGCCTTGCTGGATAACCGCCATCATGCCTTTGAAGGTTAGTTTTAAACTTTTCTCTCCGTTCTGTTGTGTAGATATTGGCAAGTGATCTTGCCATGTTTATATCCTTTGCAGGTGAGCATAATGAGCTTCTTCGTCATGTCACTTCCCTCGAGGATGGACTTGCCGCGGCAGAGAAGAAACGCGATGAGGCAGTCGAGGCTCTTAAGGAGTCGCAAAAGCGCGAGGAAGATTTGCGTTCCTCCACTGTTGAGAGGGAAAAGGTGTTCATAGAACAGCTCTTCTCAGTCGTGAAAGCACTCTCAGGTATGACACTGTCTTGCTTGTATTTGTCATGTACTTTGACTTCATATTATTGTGCTCATATGTGTATTCTTGTAGATGCCGCCGATGTAGACTTCGACGCCCAAGCTTTGACTCGCGTGGACGCCTTTGTCGGCGTTGTGACTGCAGTCGAAGACCGCAGCGTCTCTATGAAGGATACACCAGATAAGGCCAAGGGTGTGTTGGGTCGTCTTCGAGAGGAGATGCTTCCCAAGGCCTAGATGATCGAGAATTTTGATGGCTTGGTGGAGTCCTTCGCAGAGGGCATCCCGATGGACTTCAAGAATGCGTAGAGGTCAGTTGGCGTGACCATGGCACTCGCAAAGGCGCAAGCCCACGGCATGGAGCTAGACCCCAGCGAGATCTCCTCGGTGATGCCGGTCTCTGCGGATGGCCAGAAGGTAGTCTTTCAGCCTTTCGCCACTAGTTGCAGTAAATATGGGCCTCAGCTCATTGATATAGTCGCCGCTTATTCGGCTGAGCTGCGGCGATTGAAGAGTGTGAAGGCTGTGGCATCTGGGGCTACAACTGGGAAGTCTGTGATGTCAGAGACTACCACAGATTCAAGGAAGCCCCGAAAGTCAAAATCGAAAAATCAGAGCATTCCTTAGCTGCCTTCTGTAATAGCTTAGCTTTCCTTCTAATGAACCTTATTTTGTGGGGGGTACCACTTTTGATACTTTGTTGAACTTGAGTGCACTCCTTGTTAATGTATAGTTGGTCTTATTTGCCTCTTGTTTGGATGTAATAGGGTCCTTCGAGTGGTCCTCCTGACTCTCCTCCCACCAATGAAACTGTGGTGCAACCACGTTCAAAAGTGGAGGAGCTATCGCTGCTTGCGCGACTGTGCGATCGCATGAAGCAGTTGGAGCGAGAATTGCCTGTGATCCGTGGTAGTGTGGATGTATGGAAGTTGAAGGTTGAGAAGGCCAGCACGCGCGAGAAGTATCTCCTGGACGAAGTTGTGCAGCTGAACAAGCAATTTAAGTGTTAGCTCTCTATCTTCTTATCCTTTTCTTTGGCCATTCACGGCGATGCTCTGTATTATGCTCTGCTCTTGCTTCTTGCAGTTTTTAGCGCTCGTCATCCGCAGGATTAGAGGGATCGGTTTGCTATTCGAATGAATGACCTGACCCACGAGAAGCTGCAGGCTAGTGAGTACTTCTGGGTCGATCATGATCATGTAGTTGCTCTAGCGACACTACAGGATCGTGCATCGCGGGTGCTTTGGTGTTTGGAAAAGGCACAGTCGTGCATTAGGCCTATTTTTCAGGCGATGTTTCCCCTGGATGTGGTGTCATCAAGCTTGTTAGCCCTGCTGGCGAACTTTCAAGATATCAGCGCGGTCTGCGAGTGCGTGCGCCAACAGCTGGTCGCAGGTGCCAAGGCTGCATTGGCGCTTGTTCGATTGCATCGGCCAGATATGGATGTCGCGGCTGTTTTCGCTAGACCGCTGCTGCCGCCGCTAGAAGGGATGACTTGGAACATGGTGCAACACTACCAGGCGGTTGATCGGCCAGCCGAAGATATCGTCCATTTCTTTGAAGATCAAACAAATGTTCTCATTTTGCAGCAGTAGTGTAGTTTATACCCTACACATAGATGTATAAGTGTTGTAAAGTTCATAGAATTGCGTCGGGTGTGTTTGATACCCATTAATGTGTAAAGATCTTGCTAGCTTGTATATTTTTTGAGTGTATCGTAATATGCAGTTCCTTTTCTTTAGCCTGACTTATATTCATCTCAGCACCTTGCCAATCTGCCAGGTGCGTTACATCTGGGTTGGTGTTGTCAAGGGTTTGATTGGTAGCGCGTCAGCTACTCGGCATACTATGTTGTTCGTGGAACGAGGTGTAACGAGTGGCGCAGCCCCCGAGTAAAATAATTGCAAGGAAAACAGGAAAAACACAAGGTTTGGGGCACTTAGCTTTATTAGTTCATAGAATATCACAAGGTACAATGTGTGGCTAAGTAGCCTAGCTGAACGACCTTATTTGTAAAGTAAAAACACCTAAGGGTAGAAACGGCGCAGTTGCGTGATGTTCTATGGATTGGAGTATGTGACTCCGCTCTTGAAGTCTTTAAGGCGATAGGCGCCACCTCGGATTACTTCGGTAATCACATAAGGTCCTTCCCAAGGGGACTCGAACTTGAGGTGCCCTTGTTGCTTCAGTCGTAGGACCAGATCTCCTTCGACGAAGAATCTGGGGCGTAGCCTTTTACTGTGGTAGTTGCGGAGGTTCTGTTGGTAGATCGTTGATCTCTCCGAGTGCGACATCAAGGAGGTCGACGGAGTCTTCGAGTGCAAGGGATGATTCCGCTTCGCTATATGCTACTACCCATGGGGCCTTGTAGCGTACTTCTGTAGGTAGTACCGCCTCGGCACCATGTACCATGAAGAACGGAGTGTAGCCTGTAGCGTTGCTTGGAGTTGTGCGCAGGCTCCAAGTACTGATTGCAGCTCATCTGGCCAGCACCCGGCAGCTTGTTCGAGTGGCCGGAGGAGCCTTTTCTTGATCCCACCGCAGACCAGGCCGTTGGCCTTTTCGACTTGACTATTGGTCTGGGGATGTGACACCGAGGCATAGCTAATGTTGATTCCCAGGTTTTCGCAGAAATCTTGGAACACCTTGGAGGTGAATTTCGTCCCATTGTCCGTGATGATGCTATGTGGCACCACGAAGCAGAAAACAATGGACTCGAAGAATTCGACAGTGCTGGCTCCCGATTGGTTTGTTACCGGCATGGCCTCAATCCACTTGGTGAATTTGTCGACCGCAACTAGGAGGTAGACGTATCCTCCTGGTGAGGATCTCTGGAGCATGCCGACCATGTCAAGTCCCCATTGCACGAAAGTACAAGCCAAAGGTATTGCATGAGCTCTGAGCCAGGTGCATGCGGCTTGTCCGCGAATCGCTGGCAGGTGTTGCAACGCTAGACGATATCCTTGGCATCGTGCATGGCCGTTGGCCAGTAGAATCCCGCTCGTAGAGCTTTGGCGACAAAAGCACGACTGCCAGCGTGGTGTCCACAAGTGCCTTCATGTATGTCGAGGAGGATTGCTCTTCCGTCCCTGTTGGAGAGGCACCGATGAAGGACTCCTATGATGTTGCACTTGTACAGTTCGCCATTGATGAGGGTGAATACCTTGGACCGCTATGCTATATGATGTGCATCATTCGGGTCATCTGGCAACCTTTTGCTGAGCAAGTACGTGACATATGGTTGCGTCCAGGATCGCTCGATCATCATGACCTCCATGGGGCCTTCGAGTCTTGTGTCTGTCCCCGTGTCGTCGAGTGCCATTGGCTCGTTGGATGGCATAGCCCCCGAGTCCTTTGACGCGCTAGTTTTATGCTCTAGAGCCTTTGGTTTGATGGAGTGCTCGCAAATGCGCTTGAGAAATACTCCGGGTGGCACTTGGGCACAAGTGGAGCTGATGTTGGCGAGTGTGTCTGCCTCCTCGTTGCTCTCGTGGCCGACGTGCCGCAGCTCGCAGTCGTTGAAGTCTCCCTCTAGTGTGTCATAGAGGTCGTGATATGCGATCATGTTGTCGCTCAGAGCATCGCACTCATTTATTATTTGATTGACCACCAGCTTGGAGTCGTCGTAGATAATGAGTCGCTTGGTGCCGCAGGCTTTTGCCATCCGCATCCCGTGGAGCAAGGCTTTGTATTGAACTTCATTGTTGGAGGCGGTGAACTGCATTCGCAGAACATACCTCATCTTGTCGCCTTATGGTGATGTCAGGATGACGCCCGTGCCAGCTCCCTCCTTGCGCTTGGACCCATCGAAGTGCATTATTCATAGATAGGACATGTCTGGCTTGTCGGGGAGCTGGTTTTCCATCTAGTGTACGAGGAAGTCCGGCAGAACTTGCAACTTGATTGCGTCTCGCTTCTCATATGTGATGTCTCGTGCAGACAGTTCGATTTCCCAGAGCATGACTCGTCTAGTGGCGTCAGGATTATTGAGTATGTGCCCAAGAGGGGCATCGTTCATCACTACGATTGGGTGCTCCTGGAAGTAGTGGCACAGTCGTCTGGTTGTCATGAAGACGACGTACGCCCGCTTATGATAATGTGGGTACCGATGTTTGGTTGGCGTGAGCACCTCGCTGAAGTAGTAGACTGGGCATTGCACCCCGTGGACCTGTTGGGAATATGCCCTAGAGGCAATCATGTATGATGTTATTTCCAATGTATTCATAAAGATATTGTCCATGTATGAAATACTGATATATATCATTGAATATGTGATTCGATTGTGGAACTATATATATACATGTTGTTTATACTAATTGTCCTTGGTCGTTGAGGTTGTGCTGGACACGCAACTTAGACTGATGTGAAAGTCGGCTGATGACTCGGTTCCACTTTTCATGGGCATAGAGATGCTATTCCGACTTACACGGACTCGGCTAAAGAGTTTAGCGAGTAGGAATGACCCATATTGAGATGCAACGAACAAGTCATCATTTGCATGTCTCAATCAATGTAATCCTTAGACCTGAGGTTATTGCACAGTCCGAGTTGAGGATCACCGACTTAGGTTCTGTCAAATGCTGTTCCGTCACTGGGCAGTTATAAAGGCGGAGTTCGGGTCGACTGAGAATCAAGTTGCGTGATGTGAATAACCGAGATGGGATTTTGCCCCTTCGTCTGGAGAGATATTCTCTGGGCCCTCTCGGAAGATATGATTCGGAAAGCATGGCCATGCGTGACTCGGTTAAGTGTTAACCGAGGCAACCGACTAAGAGTTAGTCGGATGAATCACTTATCTCGGATCGAGAAAGAGAGTCGGACTATTTAAGGGATGGCGATCATTCGCCTATAGTTTGACAAGGTATATCATGAGGCAAAAAGGACTCAAACGAAAGTCGGATTGGAATGTATGTCGTCATGACTCTTTGGTACTTGGGAGTTGGCATGTTCTGCTAGGAGCCGCTACCAACTGATCGGTCACGAGTGAGACTTGGATCGTGTCCGGGTCACCATGAGCCTGTCGGGTCACACACTTAAGAGCGGGAGCATATTTGGGTTGGACCCAAAAAGGAAATGGACAGAGTCAGTGAGTTGGACTCGCAGTGACTAATATAGGCCTTTTAGTGAATGGGCCACAAGTGAGTGGATCCCACTTTCACTCCCTATATAAGCTGGGGCGCACGTGCTTAGAGCACACGGTTACGTCACTCCATGTGTTGGAAACCCTAGCTCCAGTCCAATCCTGTCCTGTCGCCGCCGTACCGGACCTAGCAGTCCATCGCTGGCGCTCCTCCTCGTACGTGTGGATACTGGCGGAGGTGCTGTACGTTTAGCACTTCGACGATCGTGGATCATAACGGATCATGAGTACTGCACTGCATCAAGCGACGTGCTTCATCGATTCCGCAACTGCGCGTCTAGTGGTAATTCTCGTGGCCTACTACCTCAGCTAGATCTTGGGATCACCGCGTAGGAAAAGTTTTGTTTTCTCTGCGTGGCCCAATGGTGGTATCAGAGCGTTAGCTTCTGGTTTTAGGCTCGAGATCTTGCATATGTGATATGCGGTTGGCGTTAGATTGGATCTAATTGCAGTTTTGGTGGTAGATCTATGAGATAGATCGGTTTTGTACAAAGTTGATTGGATCAATTGTACTCGGGGGAATGGATGATCTGGTTTCCGTGATCTAACTACTAAGGTCATGAAAATGACATACCCCTACCGGTCGGCTTCCGCCATCAGGGTAGACAGTGACACGTAAACCCGGATGCGGTGATCGAAGATCAAAGAGTTTGGTCGAATCAGAGTCCGGATCGGATTTGGGTAAAAAAAATTTATCTGATGACGAAATCCATGTCCGGAATGCAGATGAGATCTGCGTTTTTTGGAAAAATCGGATTCGGATCGGATTTGGGACCGCTGGCTTCGCCCTGTCGTAGCGCCTTAGATGTCGTTGCAAGTTTCACAACGCCGGTAGATATCGTATCCATGCATAACTTGTTTTTGCAGGATGATGTTGTGAATGGTATGGCTTATGTGCATGTGATGTGTGTAATCCATACGTGATCTGCATATCATGGTTTTTGTCAGCCGGCTGGAGCCTAGATGAGTCGAATGAGAATGCGACTATCGC
Organism: Avena sativa; assembly: GCA_916181665.1. Classification (NCBI taxonomy): domain Eukaryota; kingdom Viridiplantae; phylum Streptophyta; class Magnoliopsida; order Poales; family Poaceae; genus Avena; species Avena sativa. Next base: position 193,726,846 of record OV702287.1, read on the forward strand.
AGCCACCAATGCCTACCGTCGGATTTGTGATGAATCCACAGAGATTAGCTGTCTTATGCTTGCTCACATGGAACCGGACTTGCAACAGCAGTTCGAGAATGTTGAGGCCTACGATATGATCAAAAGCCTCAAAAGTATGTTCCAGGCTCAGGCAAAGACTAAGAGGTATCAAGTCTCTCAGGCCTTGTTGAGCTGCAAGCTTAAGGATGGTGATCCACTGAGTCCACATGTGATTAAGATGGTTGGTTATGTGAAGTCTCTGGAAAGGCTGGGCTACCCCATTAGCGAAGAGTTCGCTACGGACATAATTCTGAATTGTCTTCCTAGTGCGTATGGTCAGTTCATATCGAACTACCACATGGTATGGATAAGAAGCTCACTAAATTACATGGGATGCTCAAGCAGGCTGAGGTGGATCTCAAGAAAGGTGCCAGTCAAGTGTTGATGGTATAGAATAAGGCTAAGTTCAAGAAGAGTTCTTGGACTAAGAAGAATAAGGCTAAGTCGGGAGGTAAGACTGAGGACCCGGTCCAAAGCGCTTCCTCAGGGACCAAGCCATCTCCTGCAGCCAGATCCACTTGCTTCTACTGCAAGGCGGATGGCCACTAGAAGAGGAATTGCAGCAAGTATCTGGCTGATAAAGCCAAGAGTGGAGGTGTGACTTCTGGCTCAGGTACGCTTGTTTGCAATGTTATAGACATTTATCTTGCTGATGCACCTGGTAGTTCTTGGGTATATGATATCGGATCAGTTATTCACATCTGCAACTCGTTGCAGGGACTGGTAAGAACTAGGAGCGTGGCGAGAGGCGAGGTTGACATTCGAGTCAGCAACAAAGCGAGAGTCGCTGTGTTGGAAGTCGGCACGATGCAACTTCATTTACCTTCCGGATTCTTAATGGAGCTAAATAATTGTTATTATGTTCCAATGCTTAGTCGAAACATTATTTCTGCCTCATGTTTGATGAGACAAGGCTATGAGTCGAATATTAAGAATAATGGTTGTTCTTTATATTTGAATGATATGTTTCACAGTTTGCACCCGTCCAGGACGGGTTATTTATTTTGAATCTTGATAGTGAATCTGTCTATGATATAAATGTGAAAAGGTTGAAACCAAATGATCTGAATATGACTTACTTTTGGCATTGTCGTCTTGGTCATATAAGTTGGAAACGCATGAAGAAGCTCCATGATGATGGACTCCTAACTTCGTTCGACTTGGATTCGTTCGAGACATGTGAATCCTGCCTACTCGGCAAGATGACCAAGACACCTTTTGCAAAGAGTTGTGAAAGGGCGTCCGACTTATTGGGACTAGTACATAGTGATGTATGTGGCCCAATGAGCATGATAGCTAGAGGTGGTTATGAGTACTTCATTACCTTCACTGATGATTTGAGTAGGTATGGATATATCTACTTGATGAAACATAAATCGGATGCCTTTGAAAAGTTCAAGGAATTCCAGAATGAAGTACAGAATCAACTCGGCAAGAAAATAAAGTTTCTTCGATCGGACCAAGGAGGCGAATACATCAGCCATGAGTTTGATGACCATCTGAAGAGTTGTGGAATAGTTCCCCAACTCACTCCTCTAGGAACGCCGTAGAGAAACGGTGTGTCGGAAAGGACAAATCGGACCTTGTTGGACATGGTACGATCAATGATGAGTCGGACAGATCTTCCTTTACCATTTTGGGGTTATTGTCTAGAAACTGCAGCGTTCACACTAAACAGAGTACCATCAAAGTCGGTAGAGAAGACATCGCATGAGATGTGGACTGGCAAGAAGCCGAGTTTATCTTTTCTTAAGATTTGGGGTTGTGAAACTTTTGTCAAGTGACTTCAGTCGGACAAGCTTACAGCTAAGTCGGATAAGTGTATTTTTGTAGGATATCCGAGGGAAACCTTGGGTTACTACTTCTACAATCGAGAAGAGGGCAAAGTGTTTGTCGCTCGGAACGGTGTCTTCCTTGAGAAAGAGTTTCTCAGTCAGGGAGTCAGTGGGAGCACGGTGCAACTCAAAGAAATTTGAGAGGTACCGGCCAGTAGCGAGTCGGCAAAAGCCTTGGAGGTTGAGCCGGTCGTGGTACCTGAGCCGGAAACAGCACCAACACTGCAAAGATCGGCCAGATTGCGAAGTGTTCGTGATGTGTTACTGTTAGACAGTGATGAGCCGGCAACTTATTCGGAAGCGATGGTGGGTTCTGATTCTGAGTCATGCTTGGAGCCATGAGATCCGAGTTAAAATCCATGGATGTAAATCAAGTTTGGAATTTGGTTGATCTGCCAGACGGTGCAAGACCCGTCGAGTGCAAATGGGTCTTTAAGAAGAAAACTGATATGGATGGAAATGTTTCTATCTATAAGGCACGACTTGTCGCGAAGGGGTTCCGACAAGTTCAAGGCGATGCTTAAATCAGTTCGGATCATGTTAGCTATAGCAGCCTATTTCGACTATGAGAAATGGCAGATGGATGTCAAGACGGCTTTCCTTGATGGAAATTTAACTGAGGACGTGTATATGATACAGCCCGAGGGTTTTTTCGATCCGGCTAATGCTGACAAGGTATGCAAGCTTCGGAAATCCATTTATGAGTTGAAGCAAGCATCTCGGAGTTGGAACATTCGCTTTGATGAGGTAGTCAAATCGTTTGGCTTCATCAAGAGTGATCATGATTCTTGTTTATACAAGAAGTTTAGTGGGAGCAAAGTAAACTTTCTGATCTTATATGTAGATGACATATTACTGATTGGAAATGATGTCTAGATGATGCAAGAGACCAAGGAATCATTGGAAAGGAGTTTTTCGATGAAAGACTTGGGTGAGGCGACTTACATACTAGGAATCCAGATCTATATAGATAGATCAAGTCGGCTCATTGGATTGAGTCAGAGTACATACTTGGACATAGTGTTGAATAAGTTCAACAGGAATCGTTTAAGAAGGGGTTCTTACCAATGTCCCATGGCGTAAAACTTAGCAAGACTCAGTGTCCTTCGACAACTGATGAGCGAAGTCGGATGAGTGCGATTCTGTATGCTTCTGCAGTCGGATCCATCATGTATGCTATGATTTGTACTAGGCCGGATGTTTCCTATGCTCTTAGTCTTGTGAGCAGATACCAGGCTGACCCTGGAGAGATCCACTGGATAGCGGCTAAAAATATCCTCAAGTACTTGAGAAGGACTAAGGATATGTTCCTGGTTTATGGAGGTGAGGATGAACTCAGTGTAAGGGGTTACACGGATGCAAGTTATCTCACTGACTCGGATGATTCCCGTTCGCAATCCGGATATGTGTTTCTAATAAACGGAGGGGCTGTGAGCTGGAAGAGTTCCAAGCAAGAGACGGTGTCTGCGTCTACGACAGAGGCTGAGTATATTGCTGCCTCAGAGGTGGCAAAGGAATCCGTTTGGATGAGGAATTTTCTCATGGATCTTGGTGTGGTTTAGGGCTCGTCCAATCCGTTAGACATGTATTGTGACAACAATGGTGCTATTGCACAAGCCAAGAAACCTAGACAACACCAGAAGAACAAACATATACTCATGCGGTACCACCTTATTCGCCAGTTTGTGGATCAAGGTGATATCAAGTTATGCAAGGTACACACGGGTCAAAACCTTGCGGATCCGTTGACAAATCCACTTCCACAGCCTAAGCATGAGGCGCACCTAAGAGCTATGGGCATTAGATGCCTAGACATGTGATGTCGGATGATTGACTCTAGTGCAAGCGGGAGACTGTTGGGAATATGCCCTCGAGGCAATCATGTATGATGTTATTTCCAATGTATTCATAAAGATATTGTCCATGTATGAACTACTGATATATATCATTGAATATGTGATTCGGTTGTGGAACTATATATATACATGTTGTTTATACTAATTGTCCTTGGTCGTTGAGGTTGTGCTGGACACGCAACTTAGACTGATGTGAAAGTCGGCTGATGACTCGGTTCCACTTGTCATGGGCATAGAGATGCTATTCCTACTTACACGGACTCGGCTAAAGAGTTTAGCGAGTCAGACTGACCCATATTGAGATGCAACGAACAAGTCATCATTTGCATGTCTCAATCAATGTAATCCTTAGACCTGAGGTTATTGCACAGTCCGAGTTGAGGATCACCGACTTAGGTTCTGTCAAACGTTGTTCCGTCACTAGGCAGTTATAAAGGCGGAGTTCGGGTCGACTGAGAATCAAGCTGCGTGATGTGAATAACCGAGATGGGATTTTGCCCCTTCGTCTGGAGAGATATTCTCTGGGCCCTCTCGGAAGATATGATTCGGAAAGCATGGCCATGCGTGACTCGGTTAAGTGTTAACCGAGGCAACCGACTAAGAGTTAGTCGAATGAATCACTTATCTCGGATCGAGAAAGAGAGTCGGACTATTTAAGGGATGACGATCATTCGCCTATAGTTCGACAAGGTATATCATGAGGCAAAAAGGACCCAGACGAAAGTCGCATTGGAAGGTATGTTGTCATGACTCTTTGGTACTTGGGAGTTGGCACGTTCTGCTAGGAGCCGCTACCAACTGATCGGTCACGAGTGAGACTCGGATCGTGTCCGGGTCACCATGAGCCTGTCGGGTCACACACTTAAGAGCGGGAGCATATTTGGGTTGGACCCAAAAAGGAAATGGATAGAGTCAGTGAGTTGGACTCGCAGTGACTAATATAGGCCTTTTAGTGAATGGGCCACAAGTGAGTGGAGCCCACTTTCACTCCCTATATAAGCTGGGGCGTAGGTGCTTAGAGCACACGGTTAGGTCACTCCATGTGTTGAAAACCCTAGCTCCAGTCCTGTCCTGTCTTGTCGCCGCCGTACTAGAACTAGCAGTCCATCGTTGGCGCTCCTCCTCGTACGTGTGGATACTGGCGGAGGTGTTGTACGTTCAGCACTTCGACGATCATGGATCGGAACGGATCGTGAGGACTGAACTGCATCAAGCGACGTGCTTCATCGATTCCGCAACCGCGCGCCTAGTGGTAATTCTCGTGGCCTACTACCTCAGCTAGATCTTGGGATCACCGCGTAGGAAAAGTTTTGTTTTCTCTGCGTGGCCCAACAGGACCTTATTTTCTTCAGCTCGTTCCACTACAAGCACAGTGCTAACCACCTGGTTGGTGGCGGAGATGTATAGGAGTAGCGGCTCTTTTTCACGAGGTGTCACCAACACCAGTGAGGTGGACAGTAGACGCTTGAGGTCTTTGAATGCTTCTTGTGCTTCGTTTGTCCACTCAAATTTATTATTCTTGCAGAGAAGTTGGTAGAAAGGCAGTGCCTTTTTGCCCATGCGACTGATGAATCGACTGAGCGCCGTGATTCGCCTAGTCAGCTGCTGAACGTCTTTTATGTTCTTCGGCTTCTCCATGGCCAGTATGGCCTTTATTTTCTTCGGGTTTGCCTTGATTCCTCTCGCGGATATGAGATACCTAAGAAGCTGCCCAGATGGTATGCCGAAGGCGCATTTGTCTGGATTCAATTTGATCTGGTAGCGGTCAAGGTTATCGAAGGTCTCGCGGAGATCGTCGAGTAACGAGGCTTCCTCTTTGGTTTTGATGACGATGTCATCGATGTAGACTTGGATGTTGTGATCAAGTTGGCTCTTGAGGCAAGCCTGCATGCGCCGCTGGTAGGTGGCTCCTGCGTTTTTCAGCCCGAAGGGCATCGTTGTGTAGTAGAAGACACCAAAGGGTGTGAAGAACGCTGTTTTCTCCTAGTCCTCCTTCTTCATTCGAATTTGATGATAGCCTGAGTAGGCATCGAGGAAGCAGAGACGCTTGCATCCCGTGGTGGAGTCGATTATTTGATCGATCCATGGCAACGGGAAGTGGTCCTTCGGGCAATGCTTGTTCAGAGAGGTGAAGTCCACGCACATCCGCAGGATATCTGTGTCTTTTTGGGAACGAGCACGGGATTTGCGACCCAGGTGATTTCCTTGATCTTGCGTATGAAATTAGTATCGAGGGGTATGTTGACTTCCATACCAACCACTTTTGCCCTTGGTTCCGACAGTCGCCGGATTGTTTGCTTGACCAGCCTTGCTTCAGGATTTATGTTGAGTGCGTGCTCGGCGAATTCTCTAGGAACTCCTAGCATGTCTGCTGGACACCAGGTGAAGATTTCCTAGCGCTCACGGAGGAATTCAACGAGCACGAGTTCCTATGCGGGACTCAAGTTGTTGGCGATGAGGGTCGTCTTGGTTGGGTTCGTTGGATGGACCTAGACTTTCTTGGTGTGCACCGACATATCGAAGGATTGGACGGGACATCTTGGCTTCCTCGGGGGAGGCAGACTATTGTCTGTCGACTCCTTCAACCTCGCTAGTTCCTCTTGCATGCCGAAAGACTGGGAGATTCTGTTGAATTTCCTATCACAGCTGTCGGATCTCTCGAAGCTTCCGTTGACTGTGATAATGTTGTTTGGGCCCGGCATCTTCATCTGCAGGTAGGCATAGTGTGGCATTGCCTTGAACCTCACGAACGCGACACGTCCGAGGATGCAATGGTATTATGAGGGCCAGTCGATGACTTCAAATTCAATTCTCTCTTGCTGAAAGTTTTGCGGCGTGCCAAAGATGACATCGAGGCTGATCTTGTCCAGGGGGTACACACCCTTCCCTGGGACGATGCCGTGGAACATTGTGTCTGAAACTTCCAGACATGTCAGAGGGATCCTCATTGCACGTAAGGTACTTGCGAATGTAAGATTAATGCCACTTCCGCCGTCCATGAAGACGGGACTCATCTAGAAGCCTCCGATTTGCGCCTCAAGCACCAAGGGATAGTGGGCTGGGCGAGGTACTTGGAGCGCGTGCTTGTGCTTGTCGAAGGTGATGCATGACTCGCTTCCACTGAGGTACTCAGTGGTGGAGGGAGGAGAGTTCATCACCAGGTTGACTTGGCGAGTGATTGCCTTCTATACTCGATTTGAGGGTCATCCATTTTGGATCATCCCCATATTTCCCAGAGCTCGCGGGTATGGCTCACCTCCATGGTTCTGGACTGGCGCAGCCGCAGGTGGTGGTGGATTGGGTGGTAGTGGAGGTGCTCCATGAGCCACAGCACCCGAGGCAGCTCCGTAGCCCTGGTTGATCGCGTCGCGATTCATCTGGGCCAGGCCTTCGTGGAGATTGAGGAACTCGCGGCGGGCCTTGAGAAGGTGGCTGGACTTTTTCTTGCCATCATTCTTGTCGATGTAGATGTGTATGTTGCATGGTCCGGACAATTTGTCCTGGATGAATGTTCCAGGTGCCTCATCGCGAGTGCGGCGCTGCCACACTTGCGTGGTTTTTCTGCTATCGCGTTATCCACCGCTGCGGTATCCGTTGTTGCGGTTCTCATCGCATTTGTCGGTATAGCCATCCGCGACCATGTCGACCTCTTCACGGTCCTCATAGACGCGAAACGTTTTCCTCGGCAGTCATGCCTACGGACGAGGTCATCATCATCAGAATGGACACCGTTTTTTACCGAGTCCTCTCCATCGGCCCACTAATTCACGATCTCCATCAGATGGTCGCTTCGAGCAGCCCAGCTCCTCCCTGAGCTCTCTGCGGTGCATGCCGCCATTGAACGCATCCATTGCACGGTCCTTAGAGATGTCTTCTGCAGAATTTTTGATGATGGACCATCTCTGGATGTACGAGCGCAGGGACTCGATAGTCTTCTAGTAGAAACCTCGCAATTCTTTGATTGATGCGGGCCTTTTGTAAGTGCCCTTGAAGTTTCGCATAAAGCTATAGACCAGCTCTTCCTAGCTGCAAATGGATCCGCGCGGGAGGTTGTTAAGCCATGCACGAGCGGCGCCTTGCAGCTGTAGCTGTAGGCATTACATCGCCGTACTCGTGGTTCTGCCATGGAGCCTCACGGAGGAGATGTGATTGATGACCCACAAGTATAGGGGGTGTATCGCAGTATTTTCGAGGGAAAGGAAACCCAATTTATTGATTCGACACAAGGGGAGCCAAAGAATATTTATAAGCCTTAACAACTGATTTGTCAATTCAGATGCACCTAGAAACAATCTTGCTCACAACAGTTTATCAGTAGCAACAGTTTTGTAGTACCAATAGTAGAGTAATAGCAGTAGTAAAAGTAAAGAATGTAATAACAATTGCAGTAAACAGTAGGATTAAAGCGCGGTAGGCATAGGGATGGATGGATGGGCGTTGCATGGACAAGACAATTCATATGGCAATCAAGATGTAGGGCATCTGCAGATAAATAAGATAAAGCATCCAAGTACTAAATAATCATAGGCATGTGTTCCATATATAGTCATACGTGCTCGCATGAGAACTTGCACAACATCTTTTGTCCTGCCATCATGTTTCCAGCGGGGCCTCAAGGGAACTACTGGCAATTAAGGTGCTCCTTTTAATAGAGCTCCGGAGCAAAGCATTAACACTCCATGAACACATGTGATCCTCACATCAAATCCATTCCCTCTGGTTATCTCGATTGCTGTCACTTCGGGGCCTTTGGTTCCGGACAACAACGTGTGTATACAACTTGCAGGTAAGACCATAAACAATACTATCATAATGAATCAATAACATGTTCAGATCTGAAATCATGGCACTCGGGTCCTAGTGACAAGCATTAAGCATAACAAGTTGCAACAAAGTCAAAAAGCACTCATAATAGATACTAGGCACCATGCCCTAACAATCTGATGCCATTACATGAATGATCTCATCCAATCCCTACCATCCCCATAGCCTACAATGGGGGATTACTCACTCATAGATGGGGGAAACATGGATGGTCGATGGAGAAGCGATGGTGATGATGATGGCGATGATCTCCTCCAATTCCCTGTCCCGATAGGGTGCCAGAACGTAGTTTCTGGTTCCGAATGACGGAATCTGGTGGTGGCGGCGCAGCGGAACTCTTTCTGGAAAAACGTCGAACCTCCCTTGGTTTTTATGTCAATTGGCAACTTATAGGCGCAGAGGGAGACCGAGGGGGTGCCTGGGCGGCCAGACCACCCCCTGGCGCGGCCAGGCCTAGCCCGCGCTGCCTGGTGGTGTGGCCACGTCCTAGCCTCTCTCCGTCTCGTATTCTGGCTCCTTGAGTCTTCTGGTGAAATAGGATTTTTGTAGCATCCCAATTGTCTAACAATTGTAATGCTACTAGCCTAGTCTATATAATGCTACCTTCATATATATAATTGTTGCATCATCATTATATCATGCTCATGTCATCATGCCACCTTGCTTTTGAGCATCATATAAAACCCTTTTCCATTTGGTTCTTATCTCATCTGCATTATTAATTGTATTTGCCTCTTGATATTGTATTTGGTTATTGATATATTGTTTAAATGCCCAAGTTGAGTTGGGGGCATATATCTTTCAACTCCACCACCTTATCCTTGTCACCACCTTATAATTCCACCATTCCATTATCCATGAGCTTGCATTTGTTTTCTTTTAGTTATTCATCTAGCTCATGGGAGATAGGATGGAGTTTTCTTTTAAATTCTTTTGCTTAGGCCTTACTCCACATTTTGGAATGCATAAGAATAATGCCATGTAAATAATCTTGTTTTCACAAAAATAAGCATGGTATTAATTATTTATGCATGGCCCATGCAAGAACCACCTCATTCTAGTCTTTTGGATTTTATTTGGTTCTTTTCTTGAGTGGGTCATCTCCCATCTCTCTCTCTCCCTCTCTTTTGGCTTGGTCTAGTTTGATCTTGCTAAAATCCCTCACCACCTCATCTCTCCCTCTCTTTTCCTTGTCTAGATCTTGTGGGAGCTTGGCATGTCATGCTTGATCTTGTCAAAAGTTTTCCACACCTCATCTAATCTCTCCCTCTAAACCCTAAGTCCCCTCCCTCATCTCTCCTCTCTCTAGCCGAGCCACCCCACCATGACCTACCCTAGCTACCCACCTGCCCTCTCTCGGCCTCTCTCCTCTCTCTGCCCTGCAGGCCCACCTGACCACTCTGGACCCACCTAGCTACCACCACACAAAACCCTAGCCGAGCCTCCCCTCAAACCCTAGCTCTAACCCGAGCCTACCCCTCCCTCTCTCTAGCTCTCTCTCCCTGCCTCAGCAGCACCAGCCCGAGCCTCCCCTGCCTCCCTGGCCTCACCTTGCCCCACCTGCCAGCTGCCTACCTGCCCTGCCCCTGCCCCGACCGAGCACGTGAAGGAGGAAGGAGGAAAAGTGGCCGAAGCCACCTTTCTCTGCCCCACTCCCCCACGGCACCCCCTCTCCTCCCCCCGTCCCTATCACCTCCCTCTCTCTCGCCTGCTGCCTTCCCCAGATCTACCCAGGGCGCCTGCCGCTCCTCCCCTCCCTCTCCACCGACGCCTACCTCTCTCGCCGGCCACTGCCAGCACCACGTTGCCCTCATCGTTCCAGCCGGTGTGCCCGTCGTGGAGGTGATCGAGAAGACCGAGGCGACCCTCTGCATCGCCCCCATCCACGCCAGCAAGGAGGAGAAGCTTCGGACCTGCCGCAGCACCGCGTGGCCGACGAGAAACCCTAGCTCTAGATCGCCTGCGTCCTCGCCGATCGTCTGCTCCCCAGCCCGAACCGCCTACACCGAACGCCCCACGGTGAGCCCTTGGACCCCCCAGACATCCTCTCCCTCTCCGCTGCATGCTGTCCTCGCCGCGCGTTTAGCCGAACACACCGCGTGCGCCGGCGGCGCTATCGTCTGCTCGCAGATGCGCCTCGCCGACGGCTTAACCAGCCGCCATCCGCCCCTCTGTCACCTCCCTACCCATACCGCAGCGGCTCTGCCCATCGCGCGCATGGCCCGCGTCGCGGGTTCGAGCCCGCGCTCCGCGCTCTGCCGCTGGCGTGCACCGACCTGTCGTCAGGGTTCAGAGAAGAAGCACAGTGCGTGTCGCCGTTTTGCATAAAACCCCCCTAACGTTTTACTCCTAACCCGCGCTCCACCAGTCCCACCTGTCAGCCGTAGTAGCACTTTGCAGATAGACACCCCAGGTTATCACCCCTCAACCCGCGCTCCCTCGCTGTGCCGCGTGGCAAGCCCCCTCTCGCCCACTGGCGTGTGGGTCAGCAGAGCCTCGGACCCCACCTGTCATACACTGTGGCTGGGCGGGCTCGCGGTGACAGAAGATTTTCTGTGCGCGTGTGTCCCAGTCAACAGTGGCCCACTTGTCATTGACGGTGGCTAGATCTGCGCAAGTGAGAAAAGTATTTTCCTGTATTCTGTTTTAATTCAAACTTTTTCAAATTAATTCAAATTCAAAAATTCAAATCTGTTTTATAATAACTTTTAAAATATAAATCCAAAGTAAACATATAATATATGTTTTCAAATCAGAAAAATGTGAGGAATTCAAATATTCCATTCAAAATATATTTTGAACACTTTATTTTTCAAGTTGTTTAAAATTACATTAAAATGCCCTTTTTCCTTAATAAATTAATAACTTTTGTTTTATAACTCCAAATTTAACAAATAATATGTCTAAAATGATTAGCTCGACGAGACCTTTCTGTTTATGCATTCCTTGTTCTGTTTTGCAGCATGCATCATATAAATATAATGTTTACAGCAACTTATTATGAGGCTAAAATGTGATTAAAACTCAACAAAATGATTTATACTTGTATTCCACACCTCACCCATGCCATGCTACATTATTGCCATGCAAATTGTGCATCATTCATCATGGCATGATTGTTTGCTTGATGCATTTCATTCATATGCTTGTGCACTTTATTTATGTTGGCCCTTGTTTGTTTGGTTCTTCTTCGAACAGACGCTGAGCAGGGGATATATCAAGAAACCCAGGAGCACTACCCAGATCCGTCTCTCGCTTCAACTGAGCTGCCAGGCAAGCACTACCACATGCTTGCATACATATAGTACCTATTGCCTCTATCTTATTCTTGCATCATTGAGTCGCGATTGCATTAATTTGAATCCCAAGTATTGCATAGCCTTTATTTTTAAACCCCACCGGAGCTTGTTCCTCCATCCCATGAGCCATTACTACAGGAGTTGTTTGAGCCATGCGAGTCGTAGAACAGCATGTGTAGGGTATGTGAGTGTCTGATGGATAACGAGGTACCTAAACAACTTAACCTGAGTAGTAATGGGATAACTAATGAAAGTGGCATCGGTGATCCATATTTGCTATTTGGTTTTTCAGGCTCACTTGTGTTCCATAGGACCCCGAGTACTTGATTCCTGTTCCTTGAATATTCGCGCTATCCACATCCGGGAGGCTTATGAACCCCCCTGAGCCAGAGCTTGATTCATTCTTATTTCTTGGGGCCACAAACTAGTTTGAGGTTTTATTTACTATCCTGTACTTATGCCATGCTTTACTGCTTTATTTAAATTGTGCGAGGTACTGCACCTTTACTGTTTAGGGCCGTGACCTGTTTTCGCTGTATCGACAAGCCCAGTCACACTTTCGGGTTCCCAGTCGTTTACAGCCAGCCACACAAACCTTGAGTCCGTCTCATAGCCGGCCAGCTTCGTTGCGGGTAGCTTAATGGGGTGGCCCCCTGAAATATTTCTGAATCCTGTGATCGCTTTGTCGTGACTGCCTTGTTGGTTTTGATTTGGTTTTTCCGAGGTTGATCGAGTGTGTGTTGCTATTTGTGCACCCCTGCAGGGTAAAACTTTCTGAAAGTCGTGTCCGTGGTTATGGACGACTTGGAGCACAGTTTCTCGATCATAGACAAGTATAACTAAAGTACCGCTTTTAATTTGACTAAGTACCTGACTAGTAAATAGTGCAACACTCATGGAATGGATAATAAAACTGCCAACGGATGGGGGGTTGTTCGTCCGCTTCCTCGTCGGTAAGCGAGGAGGAGGATGGATCTGTTAATATTACCACTATAACTGTTGTTACTCATTCACGGACATCCGTCTATCTCTGGTTAGGCGGATGGTTAGCGAGTATCTATAGAATTGTTAGGGTTTATCTTTTGCTGCAATTGTGTCACCCCAGGTTGTGTCCCCTTTAGAGGCATAAAGACTTGCTGAGTACCCCTAGGGTCTCACACGATAAATTATTGGTTCAGATGAACAGGTACCCTCACAAGATGGATACTGGGTGGAGGAGACGGACGATGTGGGCAATGATCATTCGGTGTAGAGATTCCGGGAACGGGGATCCGTGAGACCTGTGGGAGGGATGTGTTTATTTATGGGGCATCTTATGCTGATTTGCTTCTTATCCGTACTCGGATTTTGTCTTCCGCTTCTGCCTGATACTCTGGTGTTTGATGTATGAGGAGATATCCTAAACTATTATATCTATCTAGGATATTTGGATCTTGCCGTATGGCGTTGCAATATTTCCTTTCTTTTTAGATGGAATGACTCTGAGAACCATTGTATGGTGGCTTGCATACATACTCATTTGTGTATGTAGTTGATCCCTTCGCCTGCCGATTACGCCGCCCGTTCTTGTCCCGATGTTTGGAAATGGTTGGGACGGCCGAAAGGTCTACCTGTGAGTGGCATTTGGGCCCCACCGTACTATTTCAACCATTTCTGCTCATCCAGGCTTGTAACTAGGAGCGTAATTCACCGAGGTAGTTACAATTGGTATCAGAGCCATCCCGCCCTTCAGGGTCTCAGCCAAATGGTCGTTGTCAGTCTAGCAAATATTTTTGGTAGCTATGTATACTAGGGAAAAACAAAAGGCGAGAGTAGGACTGCTTCCACTTTTCTTCTTACCCACCCACCACCCTTTTCTGGTAAGGAAGTGTAACTTTTTCAATCCTCTTCTTAAAATTCAAACTAGGATTCACGTGTTCTGGGTTTCCGTAGTACCATAGAAAGTGTGTGTGTGTGTGTGTGTGTGTAATTCCTTGTCTATCTGTTGCATCCAAGTTGTATCTTTATCGGCCTTTTGGTTATCAACAGTTGGTACATTCCATACCGACAGGCTTTTGCAAACCGACGCGATCTATCTGATTCATTGTAAACCGACGCGATCTATCTGACTCCTTGTTAACCGGTGCCATCTTCTTAAGGGTGTCCTTCCTTCTAGCAACTCCACATTCTGTGAAACCATCAGTTGCTAATCTCTACCTGATAAGTGATTTTGCGCATCTATTGGTATTTTAATGCCGAAAAATGCGGAAAAATTTTCTTTGATACATCTGTGTTTCCACACTCCTTTCCAGTCGTGTGTGAAACATTATCTATCTTCCTTTATCAGCATGTCCATGCTAACTCATTCTTTTGTCACCGGCGCTTAATCCTGGAGTTTTATTTTCATCTCCAATTCTCATGGGCTAATTACATAACATGTGTCGATCCGATGCTGGTGATTGTAATTTGGTTCTCGGCATAGCTATATGACACTTATCATGAGTGGAATATGGAAAATGCAATCACCACTATCCTCCAAATGGTGACGGTTATCTCCTGTGATTTTGAGTACACCGTGATCATATCTATGCATATTCGAGCATCTTTGGCAATCCGGAGTTTCCCAAAGCACTACGGCGGGCTATCATCTGTCAATCATGCTGCACATCTTTTTGAACTCCATATCTGCAAAATTCTCCTGGATACGAGGGAATTGCATCTTTTCGCTTCTGATAGCTTTGCTTAAGATATGAGCTATCATCGGTTCTTATCCAAGATCTCTTTATCTTGGTAACCGGTGATCCGATCGACAATGTGAACCAGGTGACATATCTTTTTCTTCCGAAGGACCAGATAATCTATTCTTCCAGTGCATCTTCTTCAACACGAACCCGTGCTCTTAATATTGATCTTTCTAAAAGCGTTGAGCTCAAAAAGTGTTTCGAGCATTTGTTCGTTTCTCCCGCCTCTTGAACTTGATATTCTGGGAATATCTTGTTAATCCATGGTGGCATATGTTGATAATATGCTTGCCTATTCGATATCAATGGAAGGACATGGAAGATCATCTGTGTCTCTTTCTATCAAGCTTTGTTAACACTGCCTGTGTGCAAAGTCTCAAAGTGAGAATTCTGACTTTTGGAGTCACCTATCTCGACCACGTCCTTCTGCTAAATAGATCGCTCCAATTCTGGAATCAGCAAGTCCATTGTTAATTCCATCTTACATCTTCAATCAAACCCGGAGTTTTACTTGTTAGCGAGTTATCATCGTCGTTCCACCGAAGTTTCCCTCAAGACTGCTAAATCTCTCTCAATCTTTTCAAGAACAACATGGAGTTCTTTTCACCTCAGTCTCATTAAGTAATCTCTTGAAACCCTCTCGCTCTATCGTTTATGCTCAATCCACCGGAGGCCATGAAGACCTTCCAGATCTTGTATTCCTTCTGTTCAAGTTGGTGCTATCTTTTCTGTAGCTATTGAATCTTGCAGTTGTTCTCCGTAATCTTCCTTCATATCTTTCCGGTGGCTTGGTACTTCAGACTTGACGACAACAACATCATCATTATCTATCTTGGATCCGGTGAATTGTTTGCATCAATCTTTGTTTTCTTTCGGAGTTCCATAAGCTCTTCTTATCAATACCTTCAGTCTGTTTCGGTAGTTGGGTTGCATGGTTTTCTTATTCATGTGCGGAGTAATGCTTTGAGTGCGAGATGGAGTATCTACCATACCACTACTCTTATCATTCGCTCTTGTACATTGAATTGGTGAATTAATGTGATTTCACTCATTCCACGGAAGTTAGAAGTGGCCTTTATCCCTTGATACTTTTACTTCCGTCCTTGTTTTTCCAGAGTGCTCCCTCGAAGAAAGTAATCAATAATATCTTGTTGGTGGTCTGTCTATCCTAGATGAAGCAAAATCTTCAGTTATCTGGTGGAAACAAACGCAAACTCTTTTCGGTCCTCGTCTTTCTACCGATGCTCGACATCCCCAAACAAGATGAAAGGAAACTTTCTCTCTTTGTTTTATCAATTCTTTTTCTGTGGTAAAGCCAATTATGGTTGGTGCCATCAGCCGCAAATCTATTGCGTTAGCCTCGAGGCTAAAGAAAGCAATAAGTATCTCTACAATAAACTCCAGATCCTCCATATTCTTTGCTTCTCGGGATTCCACCATGATCTGGCTTCACATCCGTCTCTGGAAGTTTTATCCGCGCACCTCAATTGCGTGATCCTTTGGGTCTTACCGGCGCAAGAAGAATCTAATCCGACAATGTCTAACTAAATCTTTCTATTGATATCAAGGGACTCTATTGTTTGAAGGCAATATTGTTTCCGAACTTCATTTCTCAAGTCCGAGAGCAGATACGATGCTATTGTCATAGTGGTTCAAAACCTCTCCAATCTAGCTCTTTTTCTTCTGGCGAGATAAAGATTCATCCTCTCTCGTATCAGTAAATCTTTAATCTTAATGATGTGTCTTTCTTTATCCAGGATACATCATCTTCTCCTTCCTTTCACAAGTGGTTATAGTCTTTTATCATGTTTCTTGAGAAAACCGGAGCTATGTCCATCCTATCCTTCTTGTCTCACGACAATCCTTCAACTCTTCTAACCGTTGTTTCTCAAGCAAAACGCAAGACTCGCAACAAGTCTAGCAAGTTTTGCAAGGTGTAGTGGTCGCACCATTCCATGGTTCATCAACTTGGGAACGTGAGGGTCACCTTCGTTCGAACACCCGCCTGTCCTTGTGTTGTTTTCTTTTTCCTAGGAATCTCGGGGCGAGATTCTTGTTTAGTGGGGGAGAGTTGTAGCATCCCAATTGTCTAACAATTGTAATGCTACTAGCCTAGTCTATATAATGCTACCTTCATATATATAATTGTTGCATCATCATTATATCATGCTCATGTCATCATGCCACCTTGCTTTTGAGCATCATATAAAACCCTTTTCCATTTGGTTCTTATCTCATCTGCATTATTAATTGTATTTGCCTCTTGATATTGTATTTGGTTATTGATATATTGTTTAAATGCCCAAGTTGAGTTGGGGGCATATCTCTTTCAACTCCACCACCTTATCCTTGTCACCACCTTATAATTCCACCATTCCATTATCCATGAGCTTGCATTTGTTTTCTTTTAGTTATTCATCTAGATCATGGGAGATAGGATGGAGTTTTCTTTTAAATTCTTTTGCTTAGGCCTTACTCCACATTTTGGAATGCATAAGAATAATGCCATGTAAATAATCTTGTTTTCACAAAAATAAGCATGGTATTAATTATTTATGCATGGCCCATGCAAGAACCACCTCATTCTAGTCTTTTGGATTTTATTTGGTTCTTTTCTTGAGTGGGTCATCTCCCATCTCTCTCTATCCCTCTCTTTTGGCTTGATCTAGTTTGATCTTGCTAAAATCCCTCACCACCTCATCTCTCCCTCTCTTTTCCTTGTCTAGATCTTGTGGGAGCTTGGCATGTCATGCTTGATCTTGTCAAAAGTTTTCCACACCTCATCTAATCTCTCCCTCTAAACCCTAAGTCCCCTCCCTCATCTCTCCTCTCTCTAGCCGAGCCACCCCACCATGACCTACCCTAGCTACCCACCTGCCCTCTCTCGGCCTATCTCCTCTCTCTGCCCTGCAGGCCCACCTGACCACTCTGGACCCACCTAGCTACCACCACACAAAACCCTAGCCGAGCCTCCCCTCAAACCCTAGCTCTAACCCGAGCCTACCCCTCCCTCTCTCTAGCTCTCTCTCCCTGCCTCAGCAGCACCAGCCCGAGCCTCCCCCTGCCTCCCTGGCCTCACCTTGCCCCACCTGCCAGCTGCCTACCTGCCCTGCCCCTGCCCTGACCGAGCACGTGAAGGAGGAAGGAGGAAAAGTGGCCGAAGCCACCTTTCTCTGCCCCACTCCCCCACGGCACCCCCTCCCCTCCCCCTGTCCCTATCACCTCCCTCTCTCTCGCCTGCTGCCTTCCCCAGATCTACCCAGGGCGCCTGCCGCTCCTCCCCTCCCTCTCCACCGACGCCTACCTCTCTCGCCGGCCACTGCCAGCACCACGTCGCCCTCATCGTTCCAGCCGGCGTGCCCGTCGTGGAGGTGATCGAGAAGACCGAGGCGACCCTCTGCATCGCCCCCATCCACGCCAGCGAGGAGGAGAAGCTTCGGACCTGCCGCAGCACCGCGTGGCCGACGAGAAACCCTAGCTCCAGATCGCCTGCGTCCTCGCCGATCGTCTGCTCCCCAGCCCGAACCGCCTACACCGAACGCCCCACGGTGAGCCCTTGGACCCCCCAGACATCCTCTCCCTCTCCGCTGCATGCTGTCCTCGCCGCGCGTTTAGCCGAACACACCGCGTGCGCCGGCAGCGCTATCGTCTGCTCGCAGATGCGCCTCGCAGACGGCTTAACCAGCCGCCATCCGCCCCTCTGTCACCTCCCTACCCATACCGCAGCGGCTCTGCCCATCGCGCGCGTGGCCCGCGTCGCGGGTTCGAGCCCGCGCTCCGCGCTCTGCCGCTGGCGTGCACCGACCTGTCGTCAGGGTTCAGAGAAGAAGCACAGTGCGCGTCGCCGTTTTGCATAAAACCCCCCTAACGTTTTACTCCTAACCCGCGCTCCACCAGTCCCACCTGTCAGCCGTAGTAGCACTTTGCAGATAGACACCCCAGGTTATCACCCCTCAACCCGCGCTCCCTCGCTGTGTCGCGTGGCAAGCCCCCTCTCGCCCACTGGCGTGTGGGTCAGCAGAGCCTCGGACCCCACCTGTCATACACTATGGCTGGGCAGGCTCGCGGTGACAGAAGATTTTCTGTGCGCGTGTGTCCCAGTCAGCAGTGGCCCACTTGTCATTGACGGTGGCTAGATCTGCGCAAGTGAGAAAAGTATTTTCCTGTATTCTGTTTTAATTCAAACTTTTTCAAATTAATTCAAATTCAAAAATTCAAATCTGTTTTATAATAACTTTTAAAATATAAATCCAAAGTAAACATATAATATATGTTTTCAAATCAGAAAAATGTGAGGAATTCAAATATGCCATTCAAAATATATTTTGAACACTTTATTTTCCAAGTTGTTTAAAATTACATTAAAATGCCTTTTTCCTTAATAAATTAATAACTTTTGTTTTATAACTCCAAATTTAACAAATAATATGTCTAAAATGATTAGCTCGACGAGACCTTTCTGTTTATGCATTCCTTGTTCTGTTTTGCAGCATGCATCATATAAATATAATGTTTACAGCAACTTATTATGAGGCTAAAATGTGATTAAAACTCAACAAAATGATTTATACTTGTATTCCACACCTCACCCATGCCATGCTACATTATTGCCATGCAAATTGTGCATCATTCATCATGGCATGATTGTTTGCTTGATGCATTTCATTCATATGCTTGTGCACTTTATTTATGTTGGCCCTTGTTTGTTTGGTTCTTCTTCGAACAGACGCTGAGCAGGGGATATATCAAGAAACCCAGGAGCACTACCCAGATCTGTCTCTCGCTTCAACTGAGCTGCCAGGCAAGCACTACCACATGCTTGCATACATATAGTACCTATTGCCTCTATCTTATTCTTGCATCATTGAGTCGTGATTGCATTAATTTGAATCCCAAGTATTGCATAGCCTTTATTTTTAAACCCCACCGGAGCTTGTTCCTCCATCCCATGAGCCATTACTACAGGAGTTGTTTGAGCCATGCGAGTCGTAGAACAGCATGTGTAGGGTATGTGAGTGTCTGATGGATAACGAGGTACCTAAACAACTTAACCTGAGTAGTAATGGGATAACTAATGAAAGTGGCATTGGTGAGCCATATTTGCTATTTGGTTTTTCAGGCTCACTTGTGTCCCATAGGACCCCGAGTACTTGATTCCTGTTCCTTGAATATTCGCGCTATCCACATCCGGGAGGCTTATGAACCCCCCTGAGCCAGAGCTTGATTCATTCTTATTTCTTGGGGACACAAACTAGTTTGAGGTTTTATTTACTATCCTGTACTTATGTCATGCTTTACTGCTTTATTTAAATTGTGCGAGGTACTGCACCTGTACTGTTTAGGGCCGTGACCCGTTTTCGCTGTATCGACAAGCCCAGTCACACTTTCGGGTTCCCAGTCGTTTACAGCCGGCCACACAAACCTTGAGTCCGTCTCGTAGCCGGCCAGCTTCGTTGCGGGTAGCTTAATGGGGTGGTCCCCTGAAATATTTCTGAATCCTGTGATCGCTTTCTCGTGACTGCCTCGTTGGTTTTGATTTGGTTTTTCCGAGGTTGATCGAGTGTGTGTTGCTATTTGTGCACCCCTGCAGGGTAAAACTTTCTGAAAGCCGTGTCCGCGGTTATGGACGACTTGGAGCACAGTTTCTCGATCATAGACAAGTATAACTAAAGTACCGCTTTTAATTTGACTAAGTACCTGACTAGTAAATAGTGCAACACTCATGGAATGGATAATAAAACTGCCAACAGATGGGGGGTTGTTCGTCCGCTTCCTCGTCGGTAAGCGAGGAGGAGGATGGATCTGTTAATATTACCACTATAACTGTTGTTACTCATTCACGGACATCCGTCTATCTCTGGTTAGGCGGATGGTTAGCGAGTATCTATAGAATTGTTAGGGTTTATCTTTTGCTGCAATTGCGTCACCCTAGGTTGTGTCCCCTTTAGAGGCATAAAGACTTGCTGAGTACCCCTAGGGTCTCACACGATAAATTATTGGTTCAGATGAACAGGTACCCTCACAAGATGGATACTGGGTGGAGGAGACGGACGATGTGGGCAACGATCATTCGGTGTAGAGATTCTGGGAACGGGGATCCGTGAGATCTGTGGGCGGGATGTGTTTATTTATGGGGCATCTTATGCCGATTTGCTTCTTATCCGTACTCGGATTTTGTCTTCCGCTTCTCCTGATACTCTGGTGTTTGATGTATGAGGAGATATCCTAAACTATTATATCTATCTAGGATATTTGGATCTTGCCGTATGGCGTTGCAATATTTCCTTTCTTTTTAGATGGAATGACTCTGAGAACCATTGTATGGTGGCTTGCATACATACTCATTTGTGTATGTAGTTGATCCCTTCGCCTGCCGGTTACACCGCCCGTTCTTGTCCCGATGTTTGGAAATGGTTGGGACGGCCAAAAGGTCTACCTGTGAGTGACATTTGGGCCCCACCGTACTATTTCAACCATTTCTGCTCATCCAGGCTTGTAACTAGGAGCGTAATTCACCGAGGTAGTTACAATTTTTGGCATATTTTCTGGTATTTTTCTTGATAGTTTATTTTCTGCACAAAAAACTAGACACCAAGGTAATTCTGCTGAAAACAACGTCAGTCCGTGTTAGCTGTAACCAAATCACACAAGTTTAGAGGAAAAAAATAGCAAAAGTGTTTGGGAAAGTAGATATGTTTTGGACGTATCAACTCCCCCCAAGCTTAGCTTATTGCTTGTCCTCAAGCAATTCAGTTGAAAACTGAGTGCGATAAAAGAAACTTTCACGAACACATTTGCTTCATATGATGTATATATTCTCAGCATGTGATCAACTACTTAGGCAATTCACAATAGAGAGTATGCAACTAAGTTTACTTACAAGTCATTGCAAGCTATGAAGAGATTCCAACTCAAAAATAATAAATAGCATGAAACATAAACATAAGCAACATTGCAATGCTCATAACAAGGTATGATAGAGTGGTATCTCGCTTGCCTTTGATTGTAGAGCAAACATAAATGCCAAGGCACCTCTGAAGTTCAAGTGACGACTAGAAGTAAAGATATCAAAGATACAAGCATCAAAGTCATAACACAAATAATCAAGTTTTGATACAAGCGTATTACACTAAGAATGACAACTATGCTCTCAAGAAAGTGCTCATAGAATATGTGGCGACTCAACAAAGAAATGAAAAGGTTTGGAATAGTTTGAAAGGCTTCCAAATGCTGAAAGTATGGTACTTATTAGCTTTGAGCTCTCATTGCCCCTATCATAAGCATCTTTAAATGGTTTAGGTTAAAGTGACACAACTAAGAGGATATGCTTGACAAGTTATAAGTTAAAATCTCATGCCCCTTACTTACGAGTACCGGACCTCATGCTACTCAAGTTATAAGTTAAAATCTCAAGTAAGCTCTTGTCATTGTAAGTAAATATGTATCATAGAGAACTGCCAACAGGGTACCCCTTTCACATGATACAGGAGCTATCCCATAATCAAAATGACAAGGCAAGCAGACAATGAGCATCTCAGCGATCTTTTTATTTGCTATTTGCACAGGTTTTTATTGAGGATGCTTCATAGAATGCTCATTATGGTTATGCTGCAAGTTTCCACCATGATTAGGCATGGCTTAGGCTAGCGGCCCAGGTGTTTCTCTAACACATATACAGACTCCATGATCTCACAACTTCCCCTTTTATTTCACACTGTCGGGATCCATAAGCAAAAGAATCATGATATCAACGAGGTACAAAGTACCAGTGCAATGTTGAAAGCGTTCCCCATGATACATTGTTCTGCTAACTTCAACTTATAAAGCGCAAGCATATACACAACAAAGATGGATGCAATGGTTCAAGATTATTAAGTGCAAGAAAATAAAATGTGCCATCAAGTTTGTGAGATCTTTACTAACTAACTTTCTCATAACAAGCAAACATTTTGTTCGGAAGAAAACAAGGCATACTAAGCATGCACGGAATAGCGAATGATGCTAATAGGTAGGTATGGTGGACACTTTAGGCGATATTTGGTTTTAGGGAGTTGGAAACACGAGTAAAGATTATACTCAGTGTAGGCGAAGGCTAGCAATAGTAAGGGAGCGACAAACGAGAGAGCAATAACTTTCGTAATCATGATTGCAACAAAAAAGGACTAATCATGGCATGAAAGTGATTCAAGACCCCTGAGGCAAAATAATTCATCGAGGCTTAACTGATTATTGTTTCAATCATATGCATGCATGAGCACGTGCCAAGTCAATTCAAGTGAAACATTTAGAGGAGGATACCACAGTGTCATACCAAGTTATGAATAGAGCAATGCAAGCAAACATTCATATGACATGCTATAAATTATTAGTGAGCTGGAGCTAATCATAAGAAAGCAAGAACTACTAAGCATCCATAAATAACATACACCCTACATGAACAGGCTAAGCATGCCCACAATGATGAGTATATGTACAAAAATGAAAAAAATAGAGTTCGTTACCAGCCTCTTACCACACCTCAGGTTGTCATTAATCCTCATTATTTCCCTTCACTTGTGTAGCTTGAATAATAACATGAAACCAAATTCCACTAAGGGGTGCTAAACTTTGCAACAAACTCACAAAACCAAAGAAGAACAACAAATATTTTTGGTGTTTTCGATTAAAAACAAGAACCAAAAGGAAGAAGCAAAACGAAATCTTTTTGGGTTTTTCGAATAATTCAAAGAAAGCAAAAAGGAAAAGGCAAACCAAGGCAAAAGAAGAAGAAGCAAACAAAGAGAAACAATAGAAATATTTTTGGTCTTTTTGTGTTTTAGAAAGCAAAAAGCAAAAACAGAACGAAAACTAAAAAGAGAACGAAACATGAATATACAAAGTACCGACGAAACATGATATGGAGATGAGTGTGATGTAGGTGTACCTCCCCCCAAGCTTAGGATTTTGGCCTAAGTGGGTATCAATCCAAATATGAGTAAGGGTTCCAGGCAGGCGGGTCATTGTAAGAATGATCGTGATTAGGCCCTTGGGAAGAAGAAGAAGCTCCCCGATCATAGGTAGGCTGCTGATATGAAGATTCCCCCTCATTCGAGGGTTGGAACGAATCATCTGTAACCTCCCTTCTAGTATCCTGCTCCTATTGGGAGAGCTCTCCCATGTACGTATCAAGCTCTTCCTAAGTGAGTGACCATCCTACCCTGGTATCAAGGTTAAACAAAATAGGTGCCATCATCGGATTGATGACAAGTAAGCCATGAGGGGGTCCTCGAGGCGTGCGGAAGAGAGGGGTGTGAGACGTACGGTATTCCGGGACGGTGAGCACACAAGTTTACCCAGGTTCGAATCCGCCGGCTTTGGATGGACCCTACTCCTGCTAGCAATCCAGTAATACGGCAGAGCCGGAATATGGGTTACAAGGGTTTCGCCTGTGCGAGTTGAGATTGTAGACTATTCAGGTGTTGCCCTAAAGGCTCTCCCTACGACGGCTTATATAGATATCCGGCCTTGGGTTTACAGGAGAGACCTATCCGGCTACGACTAAGAGTCGGTTACAGAGTACATCTTGAACTACAAGTAACATTATGGGCCTAAGTCGGTAAGTCTTCTGGGCCTTCCCGTAGCCGGATTGGACTCCGTCTTTCTCCCTGACTGGGCCGCCTGTGAAGCAAAGCTCTAACCCGAAGTGGGCCACCCTGGTCAGTGAGGAACTATGAGGATACCCGGAAAGTATATCCCCAACAGCAGCCCCTGGAGGCCTCCAAGATCCAAAGTCGGATTTATCATCGTCTAGCTTGATCTTCGGCTTATAGAATCTTGAAGGGTTCCTGAAACTTCACAACAAAAATACGATCCGGGTCTTAAAAAATAAGTCGTACCTATCAGTAGGTTTCTCGGATTTTCCAGCTTGATTTCAAACGAAGCCGGAACTTGGTTCCCAACGCCACCTTACACAAGTCATGGTCAAGTCATGTCATCTGACAGGCATTCCGTCAGCACGACCGTTGGTGGGTCCGCGGTTTGCGGAACCAAGGCACCGTTTCAATGTGTGTGTGGAGATCGAGGCGACGCAATCATCATGCTCCTTCCTAGTTCCTTTCACGACGCGTGGCGGTTACACTGTAGCATTTGCACAAACCTTGGCGTAGTTAGGTGGATATAAGGGGTTAGGATTTCTTCCTTCTCCTTCCACCAGTCCTTTGCCTTTTCTTCTCCTCCCAATCCTCTTGCGCGCACAGAGCTCCCTGTTCCTCCCCCAAAAAACTCCCAGCGCCACCCCTTTTAGGTCAAACACTCACCAGAGAAATGGCTTCATCTTCCTCTTCCGGCTTAGCGGCAGAGGCGGCGGCGGCAGCGACGGAAGCGGTGGCGGAGAAAGAGAGCTTCCGTGGGCTCTAGATCCCATGTGCCCTCAACGAGGAGGGCCTCAAGAACATGGAGAAGGAGGGGCTTCTTGCCGCCGGCGACTGGCGGAGCGGCTTCAAGGAAATCAGCCCCAACCCGCGCGACGGTGAGCGGGTCCACTTCGGCATGCACCTCGACAGAGGTTTGTTGTTTCCTCCCTCGGAGTTCTTCTCCGAGGTGATTGATCATTACGGAGTTCAACTCCATCATCTTCCTCCCAACTCTCTCTTAGAGATGAGCGCGTACGCTTCGCTGTGTGACGCTTTCTCGGCATTAGGCCGAGTTTGACTCTTTTCCGGTACTATTTTCATGTCCGGAGAAACTCCATTACTGCCGGTGTTCCTTATATCACCGGCACTATTAGCTTTTCACTTAGACGCGAGCGTGCATATCCCAAAATTCTAGCTAGTGACTCGGTCAAACAATGGTTAGCCACGTTTTTCTATCATAGCAATATTCCGGCTCCCAGCAAAGCCACTGCTTTGTCGGCTTTCATCGATGGAGCCGCCATGGCCCAACCTTCCTGGGACGAGGCTGCTCCGGCTCTCACCGATGATCTGATCCTCGCTAAGAGGCGAATCGAATATTTGATCAAACACAAGGATCTGAAGGGATCCGACTTGGTCCAGTGCTGGGTCTCATGTCGGATCCAGCCCCTCTGGTATCACGGAACCCGGCTGATGCATTCCATCACGTCTTCTCCGAAATACTCCCTCTGCATCAGTTCCAAAGCCTACACCACTCAAGGCTACATAAGCCAGATCAAGTGGCTGATCCGGGAGCGGATCGAGAGGAGAATCCCGGAGGTTTCTCTGGACATGCACACGGCGGATAACCCCGTAGTGCCGGTAAGCTTCTATCAGTACACCTTTTTATGTGTTCCAATCTTTGATTTATATCACAATACTGATACGTTTTCTTCTTTTCAGCTGCTGACCTCCCCCGAGTCGGAATTTTCTCCGCTCGAAGGATATCCTCCGGAGTTCTCTCAGGAGGTAGAAGTGGTCCCATTGCCGGATCTTGCGCTCAAGAAGCGCAAAGCTCCGACAGTGGCTGCCGGCACAAAGGAGGTGCCTGTCGTGAAGAGGTATCTTTCAATCACAATTTTCCGCCTTGGTACTTTACTTGAATTTCTTTCTGAGATGTAATGTTTCCGACTTTACTACATTCTCAGAGCAAAACCTCTCCTCAAGGGCAAAGGGAAAGGGATTCCTTCGAAGCCGTTGCGGCAGACGAAGCTTATGATAGCTTCTCCTGCTGTGGCTCCTCCGACTCCTGCCCCTCAACCTTCTGCAATGCCGGTGATCTCCCTAGACGCTGCAGAAGATCCGGCTCCTTTAACGGGGCCTGCGAACCTTGGGTCGCAAACTGACGTCACCATGGGTGCGTCAGATCTAGATAAGGGTGAACCCTCTTTGGGTAATGATCCCTCGGCAGAAACCTTCGCCGAAACCTCCTGAGCAATCCGGGTCTTGCCAAGTTCGGTTTGTCCTGAAAATCTGCTGAAGAAATCTAGCGGCTTGCCAAGCAATGCTTGGAGAAGAGAACCTTATCCGCCGAGGAAGAAGCGCAAGAAGCAGAGGATGTCAAGTTCTCCGACCTTCTTGCCCAGGTGCGCCTCCGCGATGAGAGGATTAGGACTGGTGAGCTTCCAACAGCCCCAGTGATTCCTCTGACTCTCGCGAGAAGGTTGCTGCTGAAGTGAACGCGGGTTTGGATAAACTCACCCGCGAACAATATGTAAGTCGGAATTCCAACTCATGTTTTTCCTTTATTGTATTTTATCTCATATCCTCTAGCCCCCAAGCATGAAGTAGGATAAAAAATCCGGGTTTATGCTTTATTAGGATGCCAAAGAACGGACTAGTGTAGCCCCCAAGGCTCATGCTGATATTAGCAACAATATTAGCCTGAGTCTTTAGTAGCTTTCTGACTTTGGGTATTCTGACTTACAGAAAGTATGTTCCTATAACCAGGATTTACTGAGAAATGTCTGCGATAAGCGGAGAGAGATCAAGGCTCTCCGGCTTAAGAATGCTGAACTTAAAGTTGCCAAGGATGAGGCCGAAGGTAAAACATTCCGAGACTCAAACCTTGTCCTTGTATTTTCAATGTCGAATTTGTTCTTGAACTGTTGTTCCTTTTTGACTTACAGCGCTGGTGAAACAATCCGTCGCCATGATTGAAGAGGCCGAGAACCTCAAGACCCTGGTGGTGGAGAACAAGGAGCTTCGCCAAGAGCTGGACCAGCTCAAGGCAAATCATGAAAAGAGCATAGCTCAAGTCCTTGAATCCTCCTCCATGGCTACTGAAGAGCGTGATCGCAAGATAAAATAATCTCGGACCTCAAGGATGAGCTTAGCAGAGAAAATGATATGTCCCAGGTGCTCCGGGTTGAACTCTAGAGTCTCCGGGAGGAGAAGACCAAAATTGACGACATCATTTTTGGTACGTTCCATCTTATCTGACTTGTCTCTTTCTTCGACTTTTATCAATGTCAGATTTTTCTTAACTTGTTTTGTGTATAGGTCCTCTGAACTTGACAGACTCTTCCTCCTCCGAGCCCGCACCCACCGGCTTACCCAAGTCGGTGAGCTGCTTCATGACTTCCGCCAGTCCCTTGAAGACATCGGCGAAGATCTCAAGATTCCGGACATGCCAAGCATGTTAGATTTTCAGGTGCGGGACAAGGCGAAGGAGATGCCGTAACTTGTTCGGGACTGGAACATATCCTACGCGTGGACTGCTGCGCAGAACGCTCTCATCATGGTCATGAGCCACCATGGAAACATGGAAATATGGCAAGTGACCAGAGGGTACTACAAGGTAGAAGAAGACGGCCAGGAGCAGGACCTTCAAGCCATCATGCACCCCGTGCCGGATATGGGTGTCACGTGGCTGACCTGACCAGCTACGAGATCCCCTTCTTCACCCGCGTGGCTACCCACCTCCTCCTCCAGAAGAACCAACAGAAGTTTCCGACGATGAACGCACCACCTCAGATGCGGACATCTCGGAACGATATCAAGGCAGAATCTCCAGCGAGCCAGCAGCTCCTTCATCTCCTCATGCATCATAGACCAGAAATTTTTGTATTATTCCAGAAAAACATGATGCATCTATAAATATGCAGTACTTTAATTTTGCTAGTGCTAAGCTTTTGATCTATTCGGCACTTTTGGCTTTGAGTTTTTTTTGTGTGCCTGAAATGTTTACATAAACATTTGTATTTTTTCGTCTCTACTTATCGTTTATCTGGCTTTCCACCTCGTCCCTTTCGTGAGCCGGCTAAACCTTCTGCCGGAAACTTTGCCGAGCAACGGAGCCCAATTACTAAACCAGTTTAAACTCGGAAACAAAGCTGGCTTCCAGTACCAACAATTCACTACTCGGAAAATGCCCGCATCCGGCAATCAGACAAATAACCAAAGTAAAGACTAGAAACTTTAGAGTTATACCTGAGGGTAGCAGTTTTAGAATCGAAAATCTAAACCAGAACGAACATGAGCATAAAGTACTTTCAAGCACTCTGGGATTTTCGATGGTAAAAACTTCGGAAATAAGATGGTAAAAACTTTCAAGCATTCTGACGGGACCATTCGGAAATAAGATGGTAAAAACTTCTCAGAAAAATTTGAGGCAACCAAAACTTTTATTTCTCACAGAATCATGTACATATATATGTTTACAAAGAAGGATAAACTAAGAATAAAAGGGACGTAGCTGAGCAATATTCCACGGTCTGTCTAACTCATCCGTATTTGTACTGCCTCCAGCTCTCTTTCTCTTCTTAGTAGCAGGTCTTTCTTTGACTGGCCTCATGTCAGTTAAGTAGTACGATCCATTGTGCAATACTCGACTAACTAAGAAGGGCCCTTCCCATACTGGGGAAAGTTTGTGCTTTCTTTGTTGCACAAGCCGGAGAACCAAATCGCCTTTATTGAAAGATCGGTTTCTGACTCTCTGGCTATGATACTTGCGTAACTTCTGCTGATAGGCTGTAGATCTCATTTCAGCAACGACGCGAACTTCTTCGACTAAGTCGAGATCATTTTGTCGAGAAATCTCGGCATCCTCTTCGATATACGCGGCCACTCTAGGAGAAGTATGAATCAAATCACTAGGAAGAACTGCTTCTGCGCCATAGACCAAGAAGAAAGGTGTGTATCCTGTTGACCTGTTTGGAGTTGTTCGTAAACTCCAAATTACAGAAGGTAATTCCTCTGTCCAAGCCCCCGCAGCACGTCGTAGTGGTGCTTCGAGTCTCGGTTTTAGGCCTTGTAGAATTAAACCATTTGCTCTTTCGACTTGTCCGTTAGCCTGTGGATGTGCGACTGACGCAATGTCAAGCCGGATATTTTGCTCGTTGCATAATTCAGCCAATTCTCCCATAGAAAAGTTACTCCCGTTGTCCATGATAATGCTATGCGGATAACCATACCGGCTTATAACATCCTCGACAAACCTTTTGGCTGTTGCTCCATCACAACTAGTGACAGGTTTAGCCTCAATCCATTTGGTGAATTTATCCACCATCACTAAGAGGTGAGTAAATCCACTTGGAGCTCATTTAAAAGGTCCTACCATATCAAGCCCCCAGACCACAAAGGGCCATGTTATAGGTATTGTTCGTAGCTGATCAGCCGAAACATGAGCTTGCTTGGCGCACTTTTGACAGCCCTTGCACGTCTTGACTAATCGTTCGGCATCTGCCTGAGCTGTAAGCCAGAAAAATCCGTGTCTAAAATCTTTTGCCACTAAAGATTTGGCTACAGCGTGGTGACCACACTCGCCTTCGTGGATTTCTCTTAAGATTTCCACTCCTTCTTCCAGAGATACACAGCGCTGAAAACCCCTAGAAACACTCCGTTTATGGAGCTCACCTTTAACAATACTATAGGCTTTTGCACGTCGGATAATCTGCCGGCTCAGCACCTCATCTTCAGGTAATTTTCCATCTACCAAATAATCGAGGTAGGGTTGAGTCCAGCTAGGAATTACAGCCAGAACTGCTATCAAGGGTGAGTCGGATTTGGTCGGATATTCCTCATCTACTCCCTTTATTGAGGGAACTTTGAGGTGCTCTAGAAAAGCGCCATCCGGGAGCTCTTTCCGTGCAGAACCTATCCGAGATAGTGCATATGCTTCCTCATTTTCTGCTCGAGGGATGTGTTGAACTTCAAACCCTTCGAACGATTTGGATAGATCATCCACGACAGCTTTATATGCTGCCATGTGTTTATTTGCATTACAAATATTCGACACTTGCTGAGCAACAAGATCCGAATCTCCGTAACACATCAAATGTCGGATGCCAATATCCTTAGCAATCCGGTTTCCATGCAGCAGTGCTTCATACTCGGCAATATTGTTTGTTGTTGTGAAGTGTATCTACAACACGTATAAAAGTTTATCTCCTTGGGGTGATTTGAGCACCACGCCAGCCCCCGAGCCCCCTCGAGCCTTAGACCCATCGAAAAAGAGGGTCCAATATTCCGACTTAGGGAGGATCATGTTCTCCTTCGTCTCTGTCCAATCAGTGACAAAGTCAGCAAGGATCTGGGATTTAATTGCTGTACGAGGTTTGTACTCAATATCGAAAGCTGAAATCTCTATGCCCCATTTGGCGACGCGTCCTATGGCGTCACTGTTGTTGATTATATCTCTCATGGAAGTTGTGCTCACCACGGTAATTGGATGCTCCTGAAAGTAGTGTTGTAACTTACGAGATGCTAGAAAAACACCGTAAGCCAACTTTTGATAGTGCGGATACCGTTGTTTTGATTCTGTCAGAACCTCGCTGACAAAGTAAGTCGAACGCTGCAGCAGGTGTTCCTGATTTTCCTCTGGTCTCTCCACCACCATGATGATACTAATGACCTTATTTGTCGCAGCAAGATAGAGCAACATCGGTTCCTTAGGTTCCGACGCTGCAAGGATAGGAGCAGATGAGAGTACTTTCTTCAGGTCTTGTAGTGCAGCTTCAGCTTCGTTAGTCCAGACAAAATCCTTGGTCTTTTTCAGGAGTTTGTATAGTTGTGTGGCTCTTTCACCAAGTCGGCTTACAAATCGACTGACCGCAGCAATGCAACCAGTTAGTCTTTGTACGTCATTCAGGCGGGTTGGCCTGGAAATATTGAGTATAGCCTTGATTTTGTCTCGGTTCACCTTTATGCCTCTTTGAGACACGATGAAACCTAACAATTTTCCGGGTGGTATTCCAAAGAAGCATTTCTTCGGGTTAAGCATGATGTTGTATTTTCGTAGATTGGCAAATGTTTCCTCCAAGTCATAAATCAGCGTTTCCTTCTTTTTGGACATTACCGCGATATCAAATCCACGTATGCATGTACATTGCATCTGAGTTGGTCATGAAGGCAACGCTGCATCGTGCGCTGGTACGTAGCTCCTGCGTTCTTCAGCCCAAAGGGCATCGTAACAAAACAGAAGGTTCTGAAAGGGGTTATGAATGAAGTTTTGACTTTGTCAGATTCCTTCATCCGGATTTGGCGATAGCCAGAATATGCGTCGAGAAAACAGAGGAGTTCCGAGCCTGCCGTAGAATCGATAACTTGATCAATTCTAGGCAGAGCGAACGGATCTTTTGGACAAGTCTCGTTCAAGGCATTATAATCAACACACATCCTTAAATCAGTGGTGTCCTTTTTAGGGACCATTACAAGATTGGCCGACCACTCAGTGTGGATGACCTCTTCTATGAATCCGGCGAACTCGAGCCGCGCTAGTTCCTTAGCTATTGCCTTACGCTTTTCATCACCAAACCGTTGTAGGGACTGTTTGACGGGTTTAGCATTCGGGTTTACATTTAGAGAGTGCTTGGCAAGTTCCCTAGGTACTCCGGTCATGTCAGATGGCTGCCATGCGAAGATGTCTTGATTTGCTTGGAGGAACTTGACGAGCGCGCTTTCCTATGCGCTACCTAGGCCTACGCCTATCTGGGTCACCTTGGAGGGGTCATCATCCTTCAACGGCGCTTTCTTCGTCTCTTCTGATGCCTTAAACTTCGGGTTTGGCTTTGTCACTTCCTTCTTCGTTGCGGGCATCTCAGACGGATCTATGCTCTTCTTGATCTCCCGGTACTCCTGGGCGTGCAGCACGGCTTCGGCAAAGGCGGCATTTCCATCCTCGCACTCTCGCGCTTTCTTCGGGTCTCCCCTGATGGTGATCACGCCGTTGGGACCTGGAATTTTCAACATATTGTAAATGTAACACGGACGAGCCATAAAATCCCAGTAAGACGGACGTCCGAATATAGCGTGGTATGTGCTCTTGAACGGGACCACTTCGAAGGAAAGTGCTTCTGTCCGATAGTTCTTTGGAGTTCCAAAGGTAACATCCAAAGTAATCTCTCCTAGGGAATTAGCTTGTCTTCCTGGGACAACTCTGTGAAAGATCACAGAGCTATGGTTCAGTTGGGTCTCCGAGATCTTCATCTGGCATAGCGTTTCGACATAGAGAATATTGATGCTGCTACCAACGTCCATGAGGGTCTTGGAGAAACCATAACCGTCAATAAGTGGGTTGACGATTAAGGCGTATTTTCCTCGCCTATGTAACTTAGGCGGATGATCGTCGCGGTCAAACGTGATTGCCACTTCCGACCAGTCTAGATACTGGGGGACAGCCGGAACTGTTGCATTGAGCTCGTGTAGAACTGCTTTCTTGACCTTTGCTGGTTGAGATCCGAGGAAAGTGACATAAGTGTCCTTCTTGGTGGGAAAAGTTTTCTTCCCTCCGGCTTGGGATTTGAAGCATCAGCTTCCTCCATGTCAGAATCTTCCTTGGTCTCCTTGTCTTTTTCGGGATTTTTCTTTCCCTTCTTCCGTTTAGCTTTGTAGCCCGCAGTGTCATCTCTTTTGATGTCGTCATTGAAATGACATTCAGCGTTGGTGTGGGACGAGCCCCCATTGGCGTCTAGGTGATGCACACATGGGTTATTGGCAATGTCGGCCCAAGAGTAGGTTTTGCCTGGTTGTTGTTCTCCTCTACCTTGGACTCTTGAAGTCCCACGGCCACGCCCGCGGCCTCCGCCACGTCCTCCTCGTCCTCCAGACCTAGAAACAGTAATAACCACCATTGTTTCCATGTTGGGTTTTTCTTTCGAGGTATTTTTGCGCTTCTGAGCTTGTTGCTTTGGTTGTCTTGCCGACTGAGGCATAGCTAGAGCAATGAGCAATCCTCTGCATTGTCGTCAGCATCTGCATACTTGCTCACTGTTTCTATCATCTCTCCCAAATCAGTGACCTTGTCACACTTCAAGCGATGACGCAGTAGACCAATTGGGAGACCTGCAATGAAAGCTTCAATCTCAGTTTGATCATTTACTCCCTCACAGGAGTTCTTGGTGTCGATCAATCGTCTGAGGTAGTCCCGGCAAGTTTCTCCGGCTTTCTCGGTGCAACGCTGTAGGTCTCCAACCGTACAGGGCCTCCGATATGTGCCTTCGAAATTCCGAAAGAATGCACTTTGCATGTCATACCAGTTATGGATGGTGTTCTCTGGAAGTTCATTGAGCCATGATCGTGCCATCTGCCGCAACATAAGTGGGAGATATCGGGTTGCGACCAGGCTGTTTCCGCCTTTGGCGATGCAGCAAGCTTGGAAGAAATCCTGTAGCCAGGTATCTGGCCGAGCAATGCCATCGTAGGCTTGGATATGTCTTGAGATAGCAAATCCTTCCGGGAATTTTGTAGCTCTGATACGTGGTCCAAAGCACTTTGGGCCCACGTAGATATCATCGTTTTCATAGCGTCGAGCCTCCATGTTGGAGTTGATCCTATGCCTTGCGTCGTTCGGGGATAAAGATCGTCCCGAATGTCGGTTGTAGCTGTGGTGCCTTGGAGCCGGACTTTCGCTTCTGCCACCACCTCCTCTGCCATGTCGTCCTCCTTGCCCTCCTTGGGAGTCGTTGTGATGACTGTGTGGTGGAGAGGGTGGGTCAGCTGGATAGTTTCCGGCTGATCGCAGGCCTCCGTCCAGAACGTCATTATTCCGAATCCGGGGAGGGTCTTGACTACGACAAGCCTCCTGCCTGCTTGTTCCGGCGTGGTTTCTATCGTTTCTTCGTCCGTCGTTCCCACCATGGTGGGGCTCAGCCGGACGGCTTGCATGTCTAGGAGGTGGCATTTTTTGACGATCCTCCTCCTGGTGTTTCTCTTTATCTTCTCCCCTTCGATCGTTAGATTCTCGTCGGGGAGGATTCCTCGGATTCAGAGCAGCGATGGCCTCTTTCTCGGCCGCTGGTGCGACGTTGCTCCAGTCACGTGCAGTCCTGCAATGCTGTCCTGACGATCCGGTTCTCGAATAATTGTCCTCCCGTCATTCGAGGCGATAATGCTGCTCCAAAACACGGTGGGGTCTTACGTCAGCCCATGCCGGATCTGTTCGACATTCGTCGGAATCCGAGACCAGTTTTTGACTTCCGGACAGGGCGACCTTTTGCTGCTCCAGTCCCTTGTTGAGTAGCTTGATACCCAAACGGATCTCCTCTGGTCCTGGATTAGCCGATAGAATTTTTTGGGCCACCACGGTATTCTGTACTAGGGTTGGATATACCCAATCTCCTTTGCTATCTTTCTATGGCTTCCCCATCTCATCTCCGAAAAGGATGGCACGGATATGTGGGAATTGGTTGTCATCTGTGTGACACTTCCGTGTCTTCTGATGCAACCGAGACATGTAGTCCTTGGTTGCCATGCATTTCTTCTCCACCTCAATGTTTTTGGCTTCATCGAGGCGTTGTTGACAACGCACTTCTAGGGCTTGGGCACTTTCGTCCAGCTCTTCAGCAGTAAGTTCTGCAGCTGTAGGGATAGGTGTGGTTAATGCAGCATCGATGAGTTTACGTGCACTTTCGGTGATCGCGTGTCCATCCACCGATTCTTCTTTTTTCGGCTCGTCTGGGATAAGTGCTCCATCCGAGTCTTCTTCGTATTCCTCGGCAATCACCTCCTCAGCCAGAGGGTCTTTTGCCGGGGTTTTGTTCTTCTTGTTCTTCTTCTTCGCCTTCTTGGCAGCACCGGTAGCAAAGACGGCTTTGGGTCCGTTTCCTGGAGTCAAGCTCTAATCGGTACTTTCGGACATCTGTACTTCGGGATTATCTCCGACGTCCATGTCATCCTGTGCTTTGGGAGAGTGTTCCCCGGATCCTTCATCCATGGCTTCTCCTTCTTCTACAGCTTTGGAGTTATACTCCTCTTCATATTCCACGGAGAACTTTCAGAAATCCGCTGACGTCATTGATTCATCTGAGGATGCGGGTACATCGGC
The DNA here is from genome assembly GCA_916181665.1 of Avena sativa. Classification (NCBI taxonomy): domain Eukaryota; kingdom Viridiplantae; phylum Streptophyta; class Magnoliopsida; order Poales; family Poaceae; genus Avena; species Avena sativa. The sequence goes on from OV702287.1 coordinate 193,762,131, forward strand.
GTTTGTTCCAATTGCCTCCAGCACCGAGTTGGTGTTTTCTCCAGCATCGGCAGAGCCGGATCCGGATCCCACGTACCTGACGAAGTGCGACGCGTGCTTCCTGAGGTACCTGCGGCTTTCACGATCAGCCATGTCAAAACTTTTGATGGTCTCGAGAATTGCATCTGCGCTTTTGCCTTGCAGTATCATATGTCGTAATGTGTACCTTAGGAAAGGTATGTCTATCCCGGCATCATTAGAGCCGGAATCAGTGTCACTGATATGTTCCTCCTAGATTTCGACTTCCGTGGGTGGGTCGATCTAGGATTCGGCTCCTCCAGGGAGATCGACTCTAGATTCGACTTGGACCGCTAGGTCTTCTTCAGGCTCGGATTTCTCCACTGTCTCCGCAACTAGTGCCGGCTGGGTGGGATTAGGGTTTTCTGAGATCCGGAACTCTCCCGCCTCCACGAACAAAGGGGACCCAGAAGATTCTTCTGCCTCTATCATCACCACTGGGGTGGGTTGGGTAGGTTCAGCGAAACCGATGTAAACATCGATCTCGCCAAAGGACATGATTGTGTAGGCAGTCACGGCCTCCTTAGCCGGAATCCAAGTCTCGTCGAGAACGATGAGAGGGACGTCGTTGGCGCAGAGGATGCGACTGACGGTGATAGTCTCGCCGATTCCAATTCTTGCAGATTCCGCTCGGAACACAGATCCGAAGCTCACTAGCCCCACGGTGGGCGCCAACTATCATCGGATTGATGACAAGTACGCCATGAGGGGGTCCTCGAGGCATGCGGAAGAGAGGGGTGTGAGACGTACGGTATTCCGGGACGGTGAGCACACAAGTTTACCCAGGTTCGAATCCGCCGGCTTTGGACAGACCCTACTCCTGCTAGCAATCCAGTAATACGGCAGAGCCGGAATATGGGTTACAAGGGTTTCTCCTGTGCGAGTTGAGATTGTAGACTATTCAGGTGTTGCCCTAAAGGCTCTCCCTAGGACGGCTTATATAGATATTCGGCCTAGGGTTTACAGGAGAGATCTATCTGGCTACGACTAAGAGTCGGTTACAGAGTACATCTTGAACTACAAGTAACATTATGGGACTAAGTCGGTAAGTCTTTTGGGCCTTCCCGTAGCCTGATTGGACTCCGTCTTTCACCCTGACTGGGCCGCCCGTGAAGCAAAGCTCTAACCCGAAGTGGGCCACCCTGGTCAGTGAGGAACTGTGAGGATACCCGGAAAGTATATCCCCAATAGGTGCAGGTAACATAAAAAATCGCTCGGTCTTATTCCTTCTCCAACCAGCCTTGAGAAAGGTTATTTCATAAGACAACTCACTCAAATTATCCCAAGAAGAAAAAAATTTATGTTGTATCATGGAATTAAGATCAAGCCTTTCTATGGGAAACTACAGGTCTAGATGATGGGGCACTAACCCATGCAAAGCTAATAAACGAGAGGCAATGAGCCCTCCACAAATTCCACCTTTCTCGCGGTTAGCGGCAAGACGGAAAGCTATCAAGGCACCCAAGTTATAAGTCCTGTCCCGTTTTAAAGCAGCTGAGATGAATGCTAGATCGTATGAGGACAACTTATTAGCAGTTTTCCTAGCGAGAACACACTTGGCAATAAAGTAAGCAAAGTAGCGGATAGGCGGGAGATGAATGTTACGGATTTTCCCCCTCTCCTTTGAGAAGCTACTCCCTTGGCAAATCTCCACGTACAAGTCCATGAGTGGTGCAGGTCGCTCTTTAATCCTTCCACATGATCCCCACTGAGGTACCTTAATAGCTGCACAAAAGTCATCAAGAGGAAGGTTGACAGCTATATTGTAAATTTTGTAGTGGACCATGGGGTTAGGCAAAGAGTAGCTAAATCGAAAGTCCTGCACTACAGACATAGTTAGTTTCACAAATTGACAAGGTTCATCCTCCACAAAATGCTCCAATCCTGCATTAGCAACTGAAGTATGAAAGTCATGGGAAATTCCTGCAGCCCTCGTGAACTTGGGGCATGGATAGATGGAAGGAAAAACTTCTCCTCTCGATGAACCTTCATAACCTCAAGGCACCCTCAGTTCATGTTGGTTGAGGTGGTGTTCATTCATCTTCTATTCTGAAATTTAAACATCCATTATACAAGAGATTGCAAAGTGAATACATAATGAAGAGAACTACTCATAAAGACTTGTAGGATGCCTAAACATGCATCAAAAGAATATCTCTAAGCATTGAACAAGCTTACAAGCTCTCATAACTTGTCACCTATAGCAGCAAAATACTCAAGATATAAACCACTAAACACAAATCTACTTGGACAAGTGGAGGAGTCACATACCGGAGAACAAATGCTCCAAATTTCAGCAGCAAAGATGGGCTGAGCAAGGAGATCAAAAAATTGTGGACAAGAATAGCAAGAACGCGATTTCGAGCAATGAACTAGTGTTTTCTCGGGAGAGAAAGAGCAGTGGGAAGTGAGAGAGTGAGTGGAGGGCCAGGGGTGGCCCACACCATGGTCAGGCGTGCTCTAGGCTGGCCGCGCCACCAGGTGGTGTGCCTGCCTGGTGGGCCCCCTGGTACTCTCGAAGTACTTCTCTGCCCCTTTTTTATGTAAAAAATTAATATGAATTTTCTGGAATTTTTCGAGACACTTTATTTTTGAGCATTTTTTTAGGTATAGACGAATGATTTTCTGATAGAAAAAAGTTTCTGGAATGATGCAATGACAAAACAAAGCTAAACTTCAGAAGCTCTAAGACACTCTAACATGCAAGCAACTAACAACAGAAAAGTAAACTAAATGGAAGCAAAAACTAAAATGGATAGAATAAAAGTAAACAAAAATAATCATGGTGAAAACATTGTTTTGTTCATAAATCCTTTTGTTAACAAGGTTGATCAGGTCTTGTTACCAAAACAATTCTATATGAAACAAAACTTTGTATTCCACTAATGATTATGTTACCTCAACCTCGATAGCAATGGTCCCAATCATAATAGTTTCATATTTTCCTCTTGGTATGGGACAATATATTTCTCCAACTTGAATGCCCTCAACATGTTCAATTGAATTCAAACCATAAGTCCTATCAATCTTCTTGGGGAAATAGACATTATATTCCTTATCATTAATATTGAAAGTCACCTTTCCTTGATTACAATTAATAACAGCTCATGCAGTATTAAGAAAAGGTCTCCCAAGAATAATAGACATATTATCATCTTCAGGCATTTCAAGCACAACAAAGTCAGTTAATATCAAACCATTATGAGCCACTTGAACAGGTACATCCTCACATATACCAACAGGAATAGTAGTAGATTTATCAGCCATTTGTAAAGATATATCAGTTGGTATCAGTTTTTCCAGTTGAAGTCTCTTGTAGAGAGAAAAAGGCATAACACTAACTCTAGCTCCCAAATCACACAAAGCAGTTCTAACATAACTATTTTTAATAGAGCACGTAATAGTTGGAATCCCTGGGTCTCCAAGTTTCTTTGGAACCTTACCATTAAAGGAATAATTAGCAAGCAAAGTAGAAATTTCTTCGTTAGGGATCTTCCTTTTATTCGAGACAATATCCTTCATATACTTTGAATAAGGAGGAAATTTAATAGCATTAGTCAAAGGAATTTGCAAGAATAAAGGTTTCATCCACTCACAAAATTTATTATAGTGTTCATCTTCCTTTGACTTGTGTTTCTTATCAGGGAAAGGCATAGGTTTTTGGACCCAGGCTCTCTTTCACCACCATGTTTCTTAGCAACAAAATCTTCTTTAGTGTATTTAGTATTCTTAGCGTGCCTTTCAGGTTCTTCTTCAACTTTTTCTTTATCAGGAACATCATTTTCTTCATTACCACTTTCAGTTTCAGCATTAGAGACAGATATACTATTAGGATCTTTAGCAGGTTTAGAAGGTTCTACAATAGTTTTATGTTTCTTCTTTCTTTTCTTAGTAGTAGTACCACTATTTTCAACTCGTTGAGAATCCTGCTCAATTCTTTTAGGATGCCCCTCAGGATATATAGGATCCTAGGTAGGAGCACCACTTCTAGTTCTAATTTCATAAGCATGTTTTTCTTTAGCAGCATTAACTAGCAAGTCATTTTGCACTTTAATAAGCTGATCAATTTGAGTTTGAACCATTGGAAAATGTTTAACAAGCATTTTAACATCATTAGAGGTTCTTTCCACAATATCATTCAACTCAACAATAGCTCTAGTGTTTTCCATCAAATGATTTTGCACCCTTTTATTAAAATTATCTTGCTTAATAATAAAAACATCAAATTCTTCTAAGCATTGATCGGGAGGTTTAGAGTAAGGGATATCACCTTCATCAAAATGTTGGAGAGAGTGTACCTCAATAGTGGATGAGTGGGGAATTGGCTTACATAATTCTTCTATAGGAGGTAAATTCTTGACATCTGCAGCTTTAATTCCCTTCTCCTTAAGATATTTCTTAGCTTCCTTCATCACTTCATCATTTAGTTCAATAACTCCCCTCTTCTTTGATGTTGGAATAGGCACAGGAATAGTTGGTTCAGGTATAGCTGGTTCAGGAGGAGTCCAGTCTTCATATTTCTTGCTTATTTTAGCCATTAATTCCTCAGCTTCCTTGGGAGTCCTATTCCTAAAAACACAATCAGCACAACTATCCAGGTATGTCCTAGATTCTTCAGTTAGTCCATTATAAAATTTATCAAGAAGATCATTCTTAGGTAATGGACATCCAGCCTGTGCATGAATCAAAGCACAAAACCTTGCCCATGATTCAGGCAATATCTCTTTTTCTCCCTGTTTAAAATCAAAAAGTTCCTGCAAAATAGCATGTCTAGCACTAGGAGGAAAATATTTCTGTAGGAAAGTACTAATCAAGCAACCATGGCTATCAATAGATCTAAGAGGTAAATTATTAAACCAAGTTTTAGCTTCTCCTTTCAGTGAAAAAGGGAAAAATTTAGCAACAAAATAGGTGCGGATCTTAATATCATCAGAAAACATGCCACTCATGGTAGAAAGCACAGTCATATGTGTTACGGCACTTTCATTCTTAGTCCCACAAAAAGGTTCTTTCTCAACAATAGCTATGTAAGATAGATCAAGAGAGAAATCATAATCTTTATCTTTAATGTTTATGGGAGATGCAGCAAACTTAGCATTAGGAGACAATTTGGGTTTTGTAATACGCCTCTCAAGGAGACTCATAATAGCACTCCTATCATGGGTGTTTTGACATTCTTTAATAAATTCATCGGTCATTTCTATATAACTGTCCTTAATATCATAGCTCTCTCTAGACTCAGGTGAAATGACAGGTGTAGTAGTGTCTTCATTAGGAGTTTCAGTATTTCCAGCTATAGGTCTAGCAATTGTAGCATCTAGGAAAGGACCTAATGAACCACTCTTATCAAGCACAGTAGAAGCAGCATCATAAGTATCAGAAGTTTCAGATGCAGCAGTAGTAGCAGTGTGTGTAGCATGTGTATGTGGTGGTGTAAGGAGCTTACTCATAACAGACGGTGAATCAAGAGCAACAAAGGTGTTCATAACCGTACCTCTTCTTGTAGTGGATGGTAAAATAGGGACCTTGCCATCACGAGACTTACCCATGATGGATGGATGGCAGCGAACAATACTGATTCCAAGTGGACTTGAGAAATAAAGTTATGCTCCCTGGCAACGGCGCCAGAAAATAGTCTTGATGACCCACAAGTATAGGGGGTGTATCGCAGTATTTTCGAGGGAAGTCAAACCCAATTTATTGATTCGACACAAGGGGAGCCAAAGAATATTTATAAGCCTTAACAACTGAGTTGTCAATTCAGCTGCATCTGGAAACAATCTTGCTCACAGCAGTTTATCAGTAGCAACAGTTTTGTAGTAGCAATAGTAGAGTAATAGCAGTAGTAAAAGTAAAGGCAGTAGTAACAATTGCAGTAAACAGTAGGATTAAAGCGCGGTAGGCATAGGGATGGACGGACGGGCGTTGCATGGACAAGACAATTCATATGGCAATCAAGACGTAGGGCATTTGTAGATAAATAAGATAAAGCATCCAAGTACTAAATATTCATAGGCATGTGTTCCATATATAGTCATACGTGCTCGCAATGAGAACTTGCACAACATATTTTGTCCTACCAGCCCGTTTGCAGCGGGGCCTCAAAGGAACTACTAGCAATTAAGGTGCTCCTTTTAATAGAGAACCGGAGCAAAGCATTAACACTCCGTGAACACATGTGATCCTCACATCAAAGCCATTCCCTCCGGTTATCCCGATTGTTGTCACTTCGGGGCCTTTGGTTCTGGACAACAACGTGTGTATACAACTTGCAGGTAAGACCATAAACAATACTATCATAATGAATCAATAACATGTTCAGATCTGAAATCATGGCACTCGGGACCTAGTTACAAGCATTAGGCATAACAAGTTGCAACAAAGTCAAAACGCACTAATAATAGATACTAGGCACCATGCCCTAACAATCCAATGCCATTACATGAACGATCTCATCCAATCCCTACCATCCCCATAGCCTACAGCGGGGGGATTACTCACTCATAGATGGGGGAAACATGGATGGTCGATGGAGAAGCGATGGTGATGATGATGGCGATGATCACCTCCAATTCCCCGTCCCAGCATGGTGCCAGAACGGAGTTTCTAGTTCCGAATCACGGAATCTGGTGGTGGCGGTGCAGCGGAACTCTTTCTGGAAAAACATTGAACACCCCTTGGTTTTTAGGTCAAGAGGCAACTTATAGGCGAAGAGGGAGACCGAGGGGTGCCTGGGGTGGCCAGACCACCCCCTGGCGTAGCCAGGCCTAGCCCACGCAGCCTGGTGGTGTGGCCAGGCCCCAGCCTCTCTCCATCTCGTATTCTGGCTCCTTGAGTCTTCTGGTGAAATAGGATTTTTGGCATATTTTCTGGGATTTTTCCTAATAGTTGATTTTCTGCACTAAAACTAGACACCAATGTAATTCTACTAAAAACAGCGTCAGTCCATGTTAGTTGTAACCAAATCACACAAGTGTAGAGGAAAAACAATAGCAAAAGTGTTTGGGAAAGTAGATACGTTTTGGACGTATCAGTGATCCTCTAGCCAGATCTTTGGGTCCTGCAGGCCATCGAATTTTGGGTTCTCCGATGGGAGTTTGAACCCCTTGGGCATTCGCTTCTGCCTGATGGCTCTGCTGAAGCAGCTGGCACCGCAGAGCTCGATCCTGTCATCCCCCGAGTCAGTCGAACAGGCACGCCTTGCGTGCATCTTGTCGACCTTGCACTGTGTGATGTCATCAAGCGCGTCGTAGTCATAGTCGTGCCGCCATGAGCAGCGTCACCGTGACAGATAGTGGTTGTCATCACTAGAGGAGGGCGATGAATAGTGCCTGGCCGAAGCTTTGTTTTTCTTCTGCTCGGATGTTGGATCCTTGGTGAGGGCAGCTTCGACTAGCCCCAAGCCTACAATCGTAGATCGGTGCATGGCAGCTCACGGATCCCTAGCTGGTGGCTGGTTGTTGAGGAGGTACATGGTGGCCACCATCAACGTTGCTTGCGGTGTCTTTGGGAGCATGTTTCCCCGTGTATCCACCGTCATGGAGCCGAAGTCGAGGACTCGCGTGACTTCTTCTCGCTCCTTGTCAGTGAGGTGGGCCAGTCAAGAGCACCATTTGGTGGCCACGTGGTCTTTGCCCTTAGATGAGGATCCTCCCATGGAAGAGAGCTGAGCCCACGTGGTCTGCTGCCTTTCTGCGCACATCGAGCTGCACGATTACTTGCTGTTGGCACTTGTACTCTTCCTTGAGCAGCCAATGGTAACCCATCAGCATTTCGTGTGATGAGTTTAGGGGCAGGGGATTGCCCCGCGGAGCTTCTCGACAGTGGGCCAACTCGATATCATTGAGCTTGATCAGCATGTGCTCTTTGGTGTGCACATTCGCCGTGAGATGCGGGCCTCCTTCTGTCCCATTGTCGGTGGGCGCGCTGTTGGCAGGACCACCATTCGTGACTGGGATTCCACCGTTAGACGGACGAGTACCGGTGTTGTCGCGATTGACACCGGTGTCGCCTGCATTGATGACAGCGCACATGTAGTGATTGGGGAAGATATTGCTCCCACAACTTTCGGATCCGGAGCTGTAGGCTCCATCCTCTGTGGCTAGATCACCCATATTGGATTCGTGATTGTTGTCGTTGTTCATGCTCCCAACTGTTGTCGGGGCGTTGAGCTCTCTTGGGGTGCCGATCGGTGGTGGAAACCACGACGCTGGAGCAATCGCGGGAATCGTCGGCTGGTCAGGGAGGCGAAGTGTGCCCAGCTGACCAACTTGGAAGCGTAAGCTCCCGATCGCTAGGCCGGTCCCATCGCCCACGGACTCGAAAGTCGGGCGAGTGGATGGCATGTGGAAGGTGAAGTCAAAGGTGCCGAAGAGGAGGTGAATCTCTGCTATTTCAAAGTTGTAGATCATGGTTGATGGGGCCAAAGAAGACACAACATCAGCACTCCCAGTTCCCATAGGCGGCGCCAATTGATGAGGGTTAAACTCATCAATGCCCATTGTTATGGACTTGGGTTTTGGAGAAGGAGGGAGCGCTGGAGGCATCAATCGGCTAGTAAACAAGCACACGTGGATGCAAGGTTTACCCAGGTTCAGGCCTCATAGAGTACCCTACTCCTGCTTGCCTGCTCTTGGAATTATCGAAGGAGTCGAAAGTTACAGGGGTGCGTAGATGCAATCTGGCGATGGTTGTGGAAACTAGGGTTGTTATTGTCCTCCTCACCGCCCCCTCCTAGCCTTTATATAGATAATCTAGGTCTCGGGTAGCAGTTCAAGTCGGTTATAGGTTAGGGTTAGTCCCTTTAAACTTTCTATCTGAAGCTTCGCCTTGTGCCGCAAGCAATCAGAGTTTCCGTGGGTCACCCGAATCCTGGATTGGGCCCTGGTAACACCGTGGGCTTCTGCCAGACTGGACCGTATATGCCAAGCTCGAGTACCTGTAAGGTATGCACACGTCACATGTACTACGCCTTCCACTAGAGGCAGGGCCATGATACCAACAAGTACATCAAACTCAGGGAGGTAAGGGAGGAATATGACAGCAAGAGGAGGCGCGAACGGAGCATCAAGCGCAATAGGCCCCGACGCCCCAAGACCTTGGACTCATAGCTTCGGAGGAGGGCCCGAGGCCTAGGAGGATAGTGGTGCCAGAAGGCCTGACCCCCCTGAGGAGCCTAGGTAATCAGAGGCACCTCGCACCCCAGGTGCATGCACCCCAGGTGCACGCACCCCAGGTGCACGCACCTCTACAGGGCTCAGCCCTTCAAGGTGATCCACCGCCCTCACTTCTCCTCCGCTAGGTGACACTTCTGCGCCCCTCACCAGGGCAGGGCACCCAGGAAGGGAGACAGCCACAGTCGATAACAATTTCTACCTATTTTTTGGACGAATTCTTCCGTTCTTTGGTTTTCTCTCCGCCCACATGCTGGCCTCATCCCTGTATATCCATCATACGAGTGGGGGCTAGGATGGTGTCTATCGCCTGATCGCCTTCGTCGACATCGGGGACTGAAGGAGGGAGCTCTAAACTTATGGACTAGCTCTGGTGATAAGTCACCTCGCTCGCAGATCCCTAGCGCTTGAGACCCTCGTATGGTGTATTAACGAGATGAGGTAGCACTAGGAACACGACTCGGCCAGGACATACATGTCCCTGACTGGGACCGCCGCAATGTGTGATGCCTACGATATCCTCCTCGAGAAGATCATGGGCTAGCACGGGGCCTATGGTGCTCTCCTCAAGAGGAAACCCAAATCCGTCCAGAACTTATCCATTTATACCCAAAATACCCCTTCTTAGTTATTTGCCTATATATAGACCACCTCCTCCTTATTGTAACCCTAGACTTGGATAATTGAATTAGAAGTAACCCTTGTGGATCTATATAATTCTAGTATCATGCTCCTTGACAAGGAGCACCAATTATCCCCCAACCTCGTGAGCTTTGCATAGTGCGTTCAAGTTGTAGAAGTCCTTGGAGTCAGTATGCCATCTCCAAGTTGTCAAGATCTCACCAAGCCTCCTGCTCGCCGTGCCGGTTAGAAAGAGAGTGTTCTTGCCCGCCACCAATCCTAGGGATTGTGTCGAACCGGTAGCCGCCGACCTGATCTATTGGCTTGTATCGTGTATCACGTGTGCGTGTGTTCATCGTGTTCTTCACATGTGTGATTGTGGTTTTCATCCTCTCCCTCACCCCCTTCTCTCCTTCACATCAATTTCCCTGGAGATACGTGAAAGATTAGGCAACCCTAAGGGGTCAACCCTAACATATTTGTATGCAAAGATTCGTTGCTCATGAATTTATCCATAATTTTTTCTTCTACCCACCATAAATTCAAAAATCCCCCAAAAGAGCCCCAAATTTGCCTTTGGATCGATCTCTCGTTTTGGAGTGTTATTTGTGGTTTTGATCCTACCAAATCTTGTCTAAGGTGTTGTTCCAACTTTTGTCTATGTTTCCTAGCCCAGTTTTGGCCAATTTTTCACAGATTTGAGGCCCCAAGGTGTGGATTTCCATCAAAAACACGAGATGTGCATATAGCCCTGACCCTAGAGTCTCCGCTCCAGCAAAGTTGGCGTCTCCGCCCCCAAGACCCTAGAGTCTCTGCCCCAAACACCGGAATCTCTGGCTGACTAGATTTTCCGTCTCCCAAAACCCGGAGTCTCTGGCCTGAAGCCTAATTTTGACAGTCTTGCCTCTTATTCCATTTTGGCTATTTTTCCCTAGTTGTTTGTGTCTTGTGTGCGTTGATGACCCACAAGTATAGGGGGTGTATCGCAGTATTTTCGAGGGAAGTGAAACCCAATTTATTGATTCGAAACAAGGGGAGCCAAAGAATATTTATAAGCCTTAAGAACTGAGTTGTCAATTCAGCTGCACCTGGAAACAATCTTGCTCACAGCAGTTTATCAGTAGCAACAGTTTTGTAGTAGGAATAGTAAAGTAACAGCAGTAATAAAGCGAGGACAGTAGTAACAAAAGCAGTAAACAGTGGGATTCGAGTGCGGTAGGCATAGGGATGGATGGACGGGCATTGCATGGACAAGACAATTCACATAGCAATCAGAACATAGGGCAATTGTAGATAAATAAGATAAAGCATCCAAGTACTAGACAATCCTAGGCATGTGTTCCATATATAGTCATACGTGCTCGCAATGAGAACTTGCACAACATCTTTTGTCCTGCCAGCCCGTTTGCAGCGGGGCCTCTAGGGAACTACTGGCAATTAAGGTGCTCCTTTTAATAGAGCACCGGAGCAAAGCATTAACACTCCATGAACACATGTGATCCTCACATTAAAGCCATTCCCTTCCGGTTATCCCGATTTCTGTCACTTCGGGGCCATAGGTTCCGGACAACAGCGTGTGTATACAACTTGCAGATAAGACCAAAAACAATACTATCATAATGAATCAATAACAAGTTCAGATCTGAAATCATGGCACTCGGGCCCTAGTGACAAGCATTAAGCACAACAAGTCGCAACAAAGTCATAAAGCACTAATAAAAGATACTAGGCACCATGCCCTAACAATCTGATGCCATTACATGAACGATCTCATCCAATCTCTACCTTCCCCATAGCCTACAGCGGGGGATTACTCACTCATAGATGGGGGAAACATGGATGGTCGATGGAGAAGCGATGGTGATGATGACGGCGATGATCTCCTCCAATTCCCCGTCCTGGCACGGTACCAGAACGGAGTTTCTGGTGCTGTTTCGTGGAGTCTGGTGGTGGCGGTGGAGCGGAACTCCTTCTGGAAAAATGTCGAACCCCTGAAGTTTTAAGGTCAGAAGGCTCCTTATAGGTGAAGAGAGAGTCCGAGGGGGTGCCTGGGGGGCCCACACCACCCCCTCGCGCCACCAGGGGGTGTGGACACCCCCTGGCTCTTCTCCGTCTCATATTCTGGCTCCTGGAGTCTTCTGGAAAAATAGGCACTTTGCCTTTTTTCCCGTCCAATTCCAAGAATATTCATTTTCTGACTTTCCTGGAACCAAAAACAGCAGAAAACAAGCAGCTGGCACTTTGGCTCTTTTTAATAGGTTAGTCCAAGAAATCATATGAAAAGTACTCCAATGTGTGGACAAAACACAAGAAAGTGGATAAAACCAAGCATGGAGCATCAAAAATTATAGATACATTTGCAATGTATCAACAACCCCAAGCTTAACTCCTGCTCGTCCTCGAGTAGGTAAGTGATAAAAAGAAAAAATAATTTTTGAGGTGACATGCACCATCATAAACTTGATCAAAGTATTTGTAAAACATTCATAGCTGGGATCATAGTACTTCAATCATAACATGAAAGAAAAAGTTCTAGCAATAAGACAAAGCAACTATGTTGCAACATGAAAAGGCACAAACAAAAGATTCATGAATAACAATGCTTTGCAAGATGTTTTTTCGTTTCACATAAAGAAAACATAGCATAGTGGCATTCAGCTTGTCCCTCAATATAGTAGCAAATATAAATGCATAGGACACCTTCAAGGTTCACAAGAGTGACTAGATACAAATAGTTTAAAACAAGCAATATCAAGGTATGCATCAATCAAGAAGTCTTGGGACAATGCACATAGAACTAAGAATGGCCACTATGCTCTCAAGAAAGTGCTCATAGAATGTGTGGAGACTCAACAAGGAAATGAAAAGGTTTTGAATAGTTTGAAAGGCTTCCAAATGCTGAAAGTATGGTACTCATTAGCTTTGAGCTCTCATTGCCCCTATCATAAGCATCTTTAATGTGGTTAAGGTGAAAGTGAGGTCCAATCTGAGTTATATGCTTGACAGACTATAAACTGAAAATCCCAAGTCCCTTGAGTAGGAGGGCCGCTCCTCATGCTACTCAACTTTAGTTACCCGTAAGTTCTTGTTATCGTAAGTATGTGCGTATCATTGAGAACCGCCAACAGGGTACCCATTGCCCGATGATACGGAAGAATCCCCATATCAAAATGACAAGGCAAGTAGACAATGAGTATCTCGGCAATCTTCTTATTTACCATGGGAAAATGGTGCTTTTTTCTCTCTTTCCTCTTTTCATAAAACTCTTTTTTTTCTTTTTCTCAATAGCTATCTCTCCCTTTTTTTATAAGAAAAATGCTTCATAGATATCATTATGGTTACGCTGCAGGTTTCCACCATGTCAGCATGGATTAGACCAGCAGCCCGGGCATTTCTCTAACACACATACATAACTCCATGGACTTACAAGCTCCCCTTTTATTTCACACCGATGACACCGCAAACAAAAGAGCAAGGTATCAACTGGGTATATATTTACAAGTGTTGAAAGCGTTCCCCATGACAGCACGGTTCTGCTAATCCCCAGCCTATATTTAGCAAGCATATAACTTTCATGGAGAGTTCACAATGGTTCAGGTTTATTAAGTGCAGGAAATAAAGTGTGCCATCAAGTTCGCGAGAGCTTTACTAACTAACTTTCTCATAACAAGCAAACATTTTATTCAGAAGAAAACAAGGCATATTGAATATGCACGGAAGTAGCAAATGGTGCTAATGGGTAGGTATGGTGGACACTTTGCCAATAATTGGTTTAGGAAGTTGGAAACTTGAGTAAAACATACTCAGTGTAAGTGAAGGCTAGCAATAGTAAGGGAGCGAAAAACGAGAGAGCAATAATGGCCATAATCTTGCAGAGCGACAAAACATCATCGATCAAAGCATAAAGTGATACTACAAGTTGAAAACTAAAGGATCATAAAGTCTTATGGTGACTTGGGATAGTCATATCATGGTGTGAGCATGTGCCAAGTCAACCCAAATAAAGCATCAAAGGATAATACCACTATACTATGCTTTAATATGCTAAAACAACGGATGATTCATCGAAGGCACATTAAGAAATCTCAATTGTTTATAACAAGTCATGCTACAGCAAAGAATACTAAGCATAAAGCCAAAACAATATCAAGCATAGCATGACAAAGCATAGGCCACAGTCAAAAACAAGCTCTCTTTACCACTTAAGCATGAGCTTTCCTACTCTTTTCCAAACCAAACCAAACTATTTGAACACCAATATATGAAAGAGGAGGTCCAACCAATTTATTCATCAAACTAATAAAACAAAGGAAACGAAAAACCAAAACAAAAATGAAAGAAGAAGACGCTCCAAGAACAACACAACTGTGCATGAAACAATAAAAATGAAGCGTTTGGAAGAAACCTGGGATTTTTATTGATGAAGAAGGGGATGCCTTGGGCATCCCCAAGCTTTGACGCTTGTACTTCTTGGATATTTCTTGGGGTCACACGCGTGGCATCTCCAAGCTTGAGCTTTAGTCCATCCTTCATCTCATTACTCATTCCTTCCATACACCTGAAATTTTTCCTTCATACAAAACTTCACACAATCTTTATTAGCAACATTAGTGCACTCAAGATAATAGGTCTTAAGGTTCAGTTATAACACCAAATAAACTTCCATTAGAACACTAGCTACTGTAGCACTTCCCTCAAAAATCTCAATTCCCCAAAAGAACTCAAAAAGGAACCAACAAGAAGCAAATGCAGAAAATGGCAGAAATCTGTCAAAACAGACCTGCAGGTAAAGACGAATTTTTTCGAAGATCTTCTGTTGCTCAAATAAAAAAGTGTTGAACTAACTAAAGTTATATAACAACCTGGGGCAGAAGCTCAAAAATTCACGCCTCAAAAAGACGTTCAGAGATTTTACACGAATGTTTACGGTGAAGCACAGAAATCTGTTTCGGGACAGCAACTTTCCCAATCATTACTTCTCTCTCATTAGAGGTTACTCTTGGCACAAAAGGCAAATAAAAAGGATAAGGAGCGGTTATTAGAGAGGTAATAACTTCCAAGACTCATCTAAAACTTTTGGGTTATCTCCCAATAAGTACTTTTCTTTAACGCCTTTAAGTTAGGCATAAGGAAAAACTAAAATGGATAGAATAGAAGTAAGCGGAGATAATCATGGTGAAAACATTGTTTTGTTCAATGAAATCCTTTTGTTAACAAGGTTATCAGGTCTTGTTACCAAAACAATTTCATATGAGACAAAACTTTGTATTCCACTAATGATTATGTTACCTCAACCTTGATAGCAATGGTCCCAATCATAATAGTTTCAATTTTTTCTCTTGGTATGGGACAATATATTTCTCCAACTTGAATGCCTACAACATGTTCAATTAAATTCAAAACATAAGTCCTTTCAATCTTCTTGAGGAAATAGACAATGTGTTCCTTGTCATTAACATTGAAGGTCACCTTCCCTTGATTACAATTAATAACAGCTCCTGCAGTATTTAAGAAAAGGTCTCCCAAGAATAATAGACATATTATCATCTTCAGGCATAAAAGTTTGAGAGGATGCTCTCATAAAAAATATGAGTTGAAGTAAAAGAGAGCATCAAGAAGCAAATTGAAAACACATTTAAGTCTAACCCACTTCCTATGCATAGGAATCATGTATGCAAATAAATT
Source organism: Avena sativa (assembly GCA_916181665.1). NCBI lineage: Eukaryota > Viridiplantae > Streptophyta > Magnoliopsida > Poales > Poaceae > Avena > Avena sativa. The sequence goes on from OV702287.1 coordinate 193,777,667, forward strand.
CGCAAAGAACAAAGTGACAGGCATAGGAAGATAAAACAAGAGTAACTTCAAAACTTTCAGCACATAGAGAGGTGTTTCAATACCATGAAAACTTCTACTACCATATTTTCCTCTCTCATAATAATTTTCAGTAGCCTCATGAATAAACTCAACAATATAACTATCACATAAAGCATGCTCTTCATGATCTACAAGCACTAGAGCTTTATCATAAACATCTTCAAAAGAATCCTCAAGAACATAACATTCATCCTTCTTTAGTAAGCATGGGGGATAATCAAATAATCTAAGGGATAAAGAGTTACTCTCATTAGAAGGTAGGCATGGGTAGCTAATCCATTCTTCCTCCTTTTGTTCATCACTCTCCTCCTCTTTTTCATCTAATGAGATTTCAGGTTCATCAATTTCTTCTTCCATAGGATCCTGCAAGGCATTAGTCTCTTCCATTTGTGGAAATCATCTATTAGTATATTCAAGATTATAGCCGTTTTCTTCCTTGTAATTCTCAAAGCAAAATTTAAGTATACCATAAACCTCATACTTATAAGGTGAATCATCAATATTTTCAAGCAAACTAGCAAGTTCAAATGCATGCTTCCAAGCAATAAATTCCTCAATTTGTTCCACACCATAAAGGTCATAATTTCCCTTAACATAGGAAGATATGGTAACATTATCATTATACTCACATTGAAAAGGGAGGTGTTTGTACCTCCTATAGCAACAAGATTTATCAAGGCAATAAGTAACATTATAAGTAGAGCACACATTTCTAGCAATGGTATACAATCTATCAATTTGTCCCCATAAGTGTTTCCCTTTTTGTGACAAGCGGTGTTCCTTATAATAATATTTTTCATCTTCCATGAACCCACCTTGCCAATAAGATTCAGTTTCAAAGAAACCAACCATTGACAACAAGCATGATAAAGCAAGACAATAATAGACCAACGAAAATAACAACTAGAGTAGGAACCAATTTGTTTGTATTTTTGATAAAGAAACAAGCAAACAAGGAGAAAATACACTTAGCTTGAACAATAGTGATTCCAAGTGGACTTGATAAATAAAACTATGCTCCCCGGCAACGGCGCCAGAAAATAGTCTTGATGACCCACAAGTATAGGGGGTGTATCGCAGTATTTTTGAGGGAAGTGAGACCTAATTTATTGATTCGACACAAGGGGAGCCAAAGAATATTTATAAGCCTGACCAACTGAGTTGTCAATTCAGCTGCACCTGGAAACAATCTTGCTCACAGCAGTTTATCAGTAGCAACAGTTTTGTAGTAGGAATAGTAAAGTAACAGCAGTAGTAAAGCGAGGACAGTAGTAACAAAAGCAGTAAAAAGTGGGATTCGAGTGCGGTAGGCATAGGGATGGATGGACAGGCGTTGCATGGACAAGACAATTCACATAGCAATTAGAACATAGGGCAATTGTAGATAAATAAGATAAAGCATCCAAGTACTAGACAATCCTAGGCATGTGTTCCATATATAGTCATACGTGCTCGCAATGAGAACTTGCACAACATCTTTTGTCCTGCCCGCCCGTTTGCAGCGGGGCCTCTAGGGAACTACTCGCAATTAAGGTGCTCCTTTTAATAGAGCACCGGAGCAAAGAATTAACACTCCGTGAACACATGTGATCCTCACATCAAAGCCATTCCTTTCCGGTTATCCCGATTTCTGTCACTTCGGGGCCATAGGTTCCGGACAACAGCGTGTGTATACAACTTGCAGATAAGACCAAAAACAATACTATCATAATGAATCAATAACATGTTCAGATCTGAAATCACGGCACTCGGGCCCTAGTGACAAGCATTAAGCATAACAAGTCACAACAAAGTCATAAAGCACTAATAAAAGATACTAGGCACCATGCCCTAACAATCTGATGCTATTACATGAACGATCTCATCCAATCCCTACCATCCACATAGCCTACAGCGGGGGATTACTCACTCATAGATGGGGGAAACATGGATGGTCGATGGAGAAGCGATGGTGATGATGACGTTGATGATCTCCTCCAATTCCCCATCCCGGCAGGGTGCTAGAACGGAGTTTCAGGTGCTGTTTCGTGGAATCTAGTGGTGGCGGCGGAGCGGAACTCCTTCTGGAAAAACATCGAACCCCTGAAGTTTTTAGGTCAGAAGGCTCCTTATAGGCGAAGAGAGAGGCCGAGGGGGTGCTTGGGGGGCCCACACCACCCCCTGGCGCGGCCTGGCCTGGTCCGTGCCACCAGGTGGTGTGGCCACCCCCTGGATCTTCTCTGTCTCGTATTCTGGCTCCAGGAGTCTTCTGGAAAAATAGGCACTTTGGCCTTTTTCCCGTCCAATTCCGAAAATATTCATTTTCTGACTTTCCTGGAACCAAAAACAGCAGAAAACAGGCAGCTGGCACTGTGGCTCTTGTTAATAGGTTAGTCCAAGAAATCATATTAAAAGTACTCCAAAGTGTGGACAAAACATAAGAAAGTGGATAAAACCAAGCATGGAGCATCAAAAATTATAGATACATTTGCAATGTATCATGCGTGTCAACAACTAACAGCACGCTTCCGCAACATCACCCGCACGCATCGACACCACAGAACTCGAACATCCTCTCGCACCTTCGACGCAAGTACATAATCACCAACTAAGGTATAACTTGATTCACCTTATTAACTCATATCTTTATTTGTGTGTACCTATCCCACCGAGAGTGGCTCATCTTGTGTTTGCTTGAGCATTATGCATTTGTCCTTGGATAGTGAGAGTGTGAGAGCAAAAGCAAGATTGACTTGGTAGCATTGAGGGAGAGCAAAAATCAAAAAAATAAAAGAAACAAAAGAGAAAGAGAAAAGGAGAAAAAGAAAATATACAAAGAAAAAGAAAAATAGTCTCCCATAGCATGAGAGTCTCAAGCTTGTAAGCAAGATAAATAAGAGCGCCCAAGGAAAGTGCACAAATCCGTTGCTCATTTTTTCTCTTTGCAAATGGGCCACGGTCTCTCCTTGCATTGGCACGACAATCGAGCTTAGTCTTTGTTAGGACATTTTGTTGCTCATTTTCAAAGTCATGCTAATCCCAATAGTCTCCACGTGTGTGTATAGTCATAGGTTCCCGTCACCCTTTTGAATTATTGACCTTTTCCTTTGACTTGAGTTTTGTTGGATTTTACCCACTTTTGACTATCCTTTTAGTTTGGTTGTTTCTTTGGCATTCCACCATCCTAACCTTCCACCAAATTTTTTCGAGAGTTTTAGTTATTTCTTTAGTGTGAGCTTTATTTATGATTTCACTTTGCAAGTTTATAGTTCTCATGTGTGGCTACTAGTTGGATACAATCCCCAAGGTGAGGTAAAAGGCTAACCCCCCACCAAATATTACCTTCCACATACCATCCTTGTTTGTCTTGCATCATGGATAGGCATTTTGAGGTGAGCCAACAACCTCCCCAAGAAGAAGAAGAAGGACCATACATGATGCGAGAGAGCCACTACATCATTTTCCAAGAGTTTCGTGGCCGTTACAATGCTCTTGAGACGCAACAAGACGAGCAACTCAGAGAAACTCAAATGGAGTTAGAGAGCATCGATGACCGCTTTGACGGCATCAAAAGGCAAATGCATGCCATGCAACACAACTTCGAGCACCAAAATGAAGCTCTTCAATGTACCGTCGCCACGACAAAAGGCACACTTCAATGATTCATTGGTGGAATTATAAGCAACAAAAGGTTGCGTTCCCGCGCACCAAATGCTTCAATGCACCATTCAAGTGCGTCAAGCTCGTCAAGTCATCATTCTCCTCGTCGACAAGATCTTCATGCAAGTTCTACAAGACGCAATGAAGACCCCATGGTTTGACACATGGAGTGTCATTGCATGTGTTCTTTTCCAAACCACAATTATCCACATGATCACACAAACTCAAGTGGGAGTGGTGATGAAACCTCTGTCACACTGGTGCTCCATTGCATTCCAATTTTTCATTCCAGTATGTTCTAGGGCTTTTTGACCATGGTTTGACACATGAAGTGCCATTGCATGTGTTCTTTTCCAAACCGCAATGATCCACATGACCACACACACTCAAGTGGGAGTGGTGATCCAACCTTTGTCACACTGGTGCTCCATTGCATTCCAATGTTGCATTCTAGTATGTTCTAGGAATTTCTGACCATGGTTTCACACATGGAGTGTCATTGCATGTGTTCTTTTCCAGTGTGACAGAGGTTGCATCAACACACCCACCTGAGTGTGTGTGGTCATGTGGAACATTTTGGTTTGGAAGAGAGCACATGCAATGACACTCCATGTGTCAAACCATGGTCAGAAAGCCCTAAAACATGCCGGAATGCAAAATTGGAATGCAATGGAGAACCAGTGTGACAGAGGTTTCATCACCACTCCCACTTGAGTGTGTGTGGTCATGTGGATAATTGTGGTTTGGAAAAGAACACATGCAATGACACTCCATGTGTCAAACCATGGTCAGAAATCCCTAGAACATGCTGAAATACATCTGCCACATTCAATGGAGCACCATTGTGATAGAGATTGCATCACCACACCCACTTGAGTGTGTCTGGTCATGTGGATCATTGTGGTTTGGAAAAGACCACATGCAATGATACTCCATGTGTCAAACCATGGTTAGAAAGCCCTAGAACATGCTGCAATGCAACTGCCACATGCAATGGAGCACCATGTGGCAGTTGCATTCTAGCATGTTCTAGGGCTTTCTGACCATGATTTCACACATTGAGTGTCATTGCATGTGTTATTTTCCAAACCACAATGATCCACATGACCACACACACTCATGTGGGTGTGGTGATGCAACCTCTGTCACACTGGTGCTCCATTGCATGTGGCAGTTGTATTCTAGCATGGTTTAGGGCTTTCTATCCATAGTTTGACACATGGAGTGTCATTACATGTGTTCTTTTCCAAACCACAATGATCCATATGACCACACACACTCAAGTGGGTGTGGTGATGTGTCACACTGGTGCTCCAATGCATTTAGCAATTGCATTCCAACATGTGTGTTGGGCTTTCTGACCATGGGTTGACACATGGTGCAACATGTGATGCAACTTCTGCCACACTGGTGCAACATGCAATGTGGAAGGTGCTTTCCTAAGTGATTTTGGTCTCTGCGACCATGGTTTTACACATGGAGTCCCTAGAGTCATTGCATATGTCCGTTCCCTATACCACATTGATCCACATGACCACATTGCATGTGTTATTTTCCAAAACCACATTGATCCACATGACCACACACACTCGAGTGGATTCTGTGATGCAACTTCTGTCACACTGGTGCAACATTCCATGATATCTACATAAGATCACAGTTCCTTATGACATATACCCCATGATACATCACGATTCATATTTTCACAAGATATCTATATAATATCATAGTTCTTTGTAGTTTTTTCAATTGCAAATAATTTGATGTAGGCTAGTATGTATTCCATTGTGAAAAACACGCATTTTCCATCTTAAAATCTGTTTCTATTTTCTATTTGAATCCCTTAGTCTGTTTTTCCCTTGGTTTTTTTATTCTACTCAGTTTTTCCCTCTCTCGTAGTCACAAACTCTCACAAGACATGTGCTCACTTTGCCTGCTACGCACTGATTGGTTGACACAGTTGTCACGCGGATCGTTCCTGCCTACCGTTGATCCTCTCTGATCCAACACGGATCATTGCTCGATGCCATGCCCTTCACACTACATCGTGAGAATGCACGGAAGTCTCCTTGCCATCTGGCCCCCTGTTTTATCCGTTGGGTTTTTAAGGGGCGCGTCTCTCTTAGCAACACTTCTACAAGAAGGAGCACTGAGCATACATTAAATAATTTGTTGAGTGGTCATGTCACGTTTAATCTTGTCTGAAAAGCCTACTACTACATAACACGGCAACGGGTCATCCACAGGTTATCCCATTTTTACGTAGCGCACCTTCAAGCTCACTTCCAATAGGCCCCCACCGCACGAACCTTCCACATGTCTGCCGAAGCCCGAAGAGCTGCCTACTGGGGCCCAATTGGGCCCCTTGAGGAGACCTAAACGTCCCTACATTAAAAACCCAGCCATCTTCATCATGTCCTTCCCTCGCACTCATCCACTCCTCCCTCTGCCTGATCTAGCAAAACCCCACAATCCTCACCATACAGCCACAACCTTCTCCACTATGATACCATGAAAACAGTGCATGGGGGTGAGTCTGCGGGCGTCACCGCCGGGGTGGTTGCTCCTGCTACATGCAGTGAGGTGCTTCCTGCGGTATATTTGGAGGAGCAGCATGTAGCCATCCAGTTCGACCCCTATGGGGACTATGTGCTCGCTAGTGCAGACGACTTCAGAACCCTCGATGAGGGCGACGAATTTGACAAAATGATCCGCTCGTGTACCCAGAGGTACATCTATTTCTCCATGTTTCATATTTTCTGCTCGCGCTATAGATGTACCTTTTAATCTGTAGATCTACTACTTAATCTGTTCATGTGCTACTAAATCTAGTCCTAATGATTACATGCACCGTACAAACCGGTGCATGCAAAGATTTAGTCTGTTCTGAATGAATCCGCATTATATATTTATCAAGAACACAAAAAATCTTAATTTAGTAGCGAGCTAGGGAGATAGCCGCAATGAACTATTGAACCTATATAAATATTTTATTGTTTTCAAAGTAACTTGGAATGGTTGTTTGAATATCTATTCATTATTTTGCTCATTTTTGTTTACATTTTATATGTTACAGGTAGATTCTAGTGATGTGGACTCTGACAAGGAGGACAAGGACAACAAGAGCCACCATGTCATGAATAAGCTCAAGAGTGGGAGAATCCCTTTCTGCACTCGACTTGGGGAGCTCAGGTGCCCTTTCTGTAAGAAAGGACTCAACTCAAGGATTGACAGCTTGATTTCGCATGCGGTTGGCATCGGTAAAAGCCCATCGAGTAAACACAAGTTAGCGACCAAGGCTAAGCACGCTGCGTATGGAAAAATCCTGAGGGAGTATGTCAAGACCGGCCTGGTGTCCCCTTACCTAGGGATAATCGCTAGGATCGGCAACTTCTAGCCGATGAACTCATGACTGTGCTGCCTCAACCACTAGTAATGTTTAATTGTCTTACCATTTCTAGAACTTGAAACTATGTGGTGTGTTGAAACCTGATGCTATGCTACCGACATGTTTGTTGCAATGTTGCTTGATCATGCTTAATTACACCAGTGGTGGACCTAGAAACTTCTAGCTGCTAGGTTCGTCTATTCTTACACGTCCCTTAAATTTGTTGGGCATAATGATCACAAATAGTTGTCCACTACCTTCTGTCCTATCACGTTATGTCATGTCAGCATTGCGTACCCACTGCAGAGTGGCAATAGGACGGTGGTCTCCGTGACTAGTCTCCTCTATGCCATAGCCACGTCGCACACCTATCCTATCGCCTACCGTGCACGACCGCCCAATTTAAGCGCTACGATTGGAAACCAGCAGTGATCGCCCGGTCAAACGTGCTTCCGGTTGGGTATGACCGAAATAATGGTAAATGCAATTTACAACGCCCGGCCAACCTTCCCCCCTTTTATACATCACATCCCGTCCCCATAGCATAGCACTGTGCAAAAAACCCTAACTCCTTCTGTCGCCTTATCCACCACAAAAACCATCGACGTTGTCGCAGCCACCACCACCACCACCGCCGCGCCATACCACTGCAATAGATCTGTCCACCGCCACGCCCAGTCCCAGCCACCGCCACCGATGCTAGTCCACCGCCGCCACATTAGCTGCTGCCATGGACGAAGAGTATGGCGTGTTCGGCGACGGGAGCGACTTCACCGACGAGTACACCATCATTACCAATGGCACCACCGAGCTGATGGTTGTCCACATCAATGCGTTAGCGAAGGCGGCCAAGGTCAGCGCAATGTACGAGCGGTGGCTATAGGCGTCGATGGACACGTACAAGATCGCTAGCCTAGACCTAGAGTATACCGGCGGTAGGAAGAGGGAGGCGCTTTTGCAGCTATCCATGTGTAACCACTGCCTCCTATACCACGTATGCAGGGCCAAATGGGTATGCCCGGAGCTTCCTGAGTTCCTGTGCAGGAGGCAGATCTACTTCTCCGGCGTCGACATCACGAATGACACTCTAGAGCTAGAGCAGGATCTCCTAGTTCATGTCGTCAATCATGTCGATTTCCGGCGTGTATGGAGGTACCTAGACAAAGATACGGGGAAAGTCGGCATGGCTAGACTCGATGCCGACATCATTGACCGCGAGTATGCCGGCATGAAGGTGGAGTTCCTAAAGAACCTACACGATTTATGGGAGTGGAGATACCTGGATTATGATGCGATCAAGTACACAGCCAGGGACGCGTATGTCTGCTACGAGATGCTCAACAGGATCTAGCAGATACGTGAGTGTGTTATTTACTACTACTAGTTTCGCATTCCATTCCTACTTTATCTTGCCTGTATTTTGTAAGAATTTGATGTGTGTCAGAACAGAGCTCGTATGATCCCTGTGTGATGGGGATATGCCGAATGGGGTATGCCCAGCAGGATGTTCTGATTGGGCCAAAGGCCTCGCAAGTGGGCCTGCCGGATGGCGACTGGAATGCGACTTAGGAGAAGACCTGGTGACTGGAGACTGGAGGCCCAGAAGCGTACTCAAAGCCCAGTCGGATTAGGTCAAAGCCTCTGAATCCATATCTTGTTCGGTTGTAAATTGTAAACCCTAGCGAGGTTCCTCATATATAAACCTCCCTAGGGTATCCTAAGGACTTACGTTCCATCATACACCCCTTCAGGCGACTCGCTGCTTAGACGCCGAGCTCGCCGCCATTGTAACTCGATCTCCACTAATCCAATCTAGCAGGAGTAGGTCTTTACCCTCCGGGGGGTCGAACCTGGATAAATCCATGTGCATCCGCCCCCATCTCGCACCGTAGATGGCCGCCAGCTCTCGCCCCTGATTCAATCAATCGCTGCCTACTGCAGCGATTGCCGTGGCCATTTCCATGACAGTGGCGCCCACCGTGGGGCCCAGCCGCACTGGCCTGAGTTCTGCGGCGAGACCCTACTCGTCGATCGATCGGCCGATCGCCACTGGCCACATGGTCGCCATCGGCGGGATCTTGCAGATCCTTCCTAGCAGCTACATCCCGGCGTCACGCCCGATCACCCACAGCGCGATAATGCCGGTTGGCTCCATCAACCTCTTCGTCGGCTTCACCGGCGCGGTCGACCCAGCGGCGATGGTGATCATTGGCGGATCACTGCCGCACCGCGATCTGCTCTCAGAGGAGCAGGTCCGCTCCACAGGAGCCTCGTCTCCGAGTACGACTCGGCCGCCAGCAACACGGCCGAGACCAACACCGCTACGGACGACGCGGCCTTAAATGACGATGCGGACTCCGCGACCCCTACCTTGGTCTATGGATCTATCACCACGGCATCACGGGAGGATCTCCAACCCTGAGGATATCGAGGAATCCTCCATCCTCGGGATCTTCGATTCCGATTCCGGCTCGGAGTCCCTCGAGGACTTTCGTGCTAGATCCAATCGCTTCAACGCGGTCTACATGGCGGGCAGCACAGCCACCCCACCATATCCGTTCTCCACACCGATCCCGCCAACCGCCACGGCCACGGAGGTGGAGGAAGCCTGCCAGTGACTGGAGGAGGCGACGCGCAAGGAGATAGCCGAGTACGAGAAATTCGGCCTCGAGCGAGCGACGACACAGGAGCTGTCGCTCTACCACCAGCGCCGCATCAGGACCCGCCTGGACTCCAACGTCTAAGGCCGCGTCCTAAACTTCAACGACGAGAGCGACCCCGCACGTGCGGAGGAGCGCGGATACTGCGAGAACGCACCACCAGGCGTCAGCAATCGACCACCCGGCGCACCGGCGACTGGGGCCCCGCCACCACCCATCGGTCGTGCACCCTCGTCGGACCAGTCGCGATTCATAATCTCGCCACAGGCCCGCGACGCTAACGGACTCTCACTCTACTCCACCCCGATGGACAATGTCGTCGCGGACGACGCGGCAGTCGCCAACCTCAACGTCTAGGGAGAGGGCGCGCTTCAGATCCAGTACGCCAAGGCCCTACTCGCCAGGACCGTCGACCCGTGGGGGCGGATGTATTCCCACTCCTCGGCCAGCAGGGGCAGCCTCAAGTGGTCACCCCACCATCACCAATGTCGTGACCTGCCCACCACCGCAGCCCCTGGCGACCCAGCCACGGGCCGCCAACCCCGCGCTCTCCACCAACAAGCCGCGACCGGTGAACAACATGGTCGCCGCCAATGGGTAGCCTATCAATGCCCGCACGCACATCGTCAACAACTAGGCTTGGCGGGCGCGCCAGCCCAATGACTTGAGGCACACCCTCAACAACCACGGCGACCCCGAACCCAGGGGCTCGCTCTGCCGAGTAGGCCCCCAATGCTTCGGACCTATGATCTGAGGGGAAAAGTACTTCGCCAACTTCAAGGCGCCCAAGGAGATTGAAAAGTACGACCCGACGTACAATCCGGCGGTCTGGATGGACACATACCTCATGGCAATGGGAATTGTCAGCCATACCGACCTGCTAGCCGCTCACTACCTCCCCTTGATGATGGAGAGTGCGACCCGGCAATGGATCAACACTCTCCCCGCTGACAGCATCGACTCCTTGGAGGAAATGCGGGATGCCTTCGTCAGGCACTTCGAGGTTCCTACACCTGCGCCACCACCATCGAGGACCTGGAGCAATGCATCCAGGGACAACATGAGTAGGCCCGCCACTGGATTCAACAGTGGCAGGAACTATGGATCAACGCCTCCAGCATCCACCTAGACACGGCGATACATTGCTTCAAGAATGCGTGCTGGTACGAACCCCTAGTCGCTAAGATCAAGAGGGTATACCGGACGCTCGACAACATCCTCGACCTCCTCAAGATCGCCAAGCGCTACGTGGAGGAAGACCCCAACCGGGACTCCGACGACGAGTCAGGAGGAAGATGCCGCACCAACGGCCACGACAGCGGACGACAGCGCGACATGCGCTACAGCAACACTCGCATCACTGGCAAGCGCCGCACGGATGGGCGAGTCGACTTTGTCGCCAACGCCGGCTATGGCCAACGCGACTCCAAGAACTATCGCCGTGACAGAGGAAACTACCACGACAGCGGAAATTATCGCGCCAACAACGCAGCGAGGCCGAAATTCGACCCTGCTGCCCTGCTCAACCAGCCATGCATCTACCACAGCAGGGAGGGGAAACCCGCCACACACACCACTGCGGATGGAGATTCTCTCCAAGAGATTGAAAAGGCAAGGCGAGCAAGGGAGGACCCCAACAACAACCCGCCTCGGGACAATGGAAACGCTGGCGGCTTCGGCAACGCCGTCGGCTCGCTACACACCTTCATCGGGCTTGGCACCAAACGCGAGAAGAAGGCCCTCGCCCGCACAGTTGTCGTCAACATGGTGACCCAAGTTGACATCCCTCTCTTCCTCAACTAGTCCAAACAGAGCATCACCTGGAGTCGCCAGGATCACGCACCTAGGATCGAATACCCAGGGCGAGTCGCTCTGGTGGTCAGGCCCAAGGTGGCTGACTACTGGATGCCCAAGACTCTGATGGACGGCGGGAGCTCCATCAACATCATGTACCTGGACACGTTCAAGAGGCTCCAGCTTCCATAAGCAGCAATGAGTCGACCCTGACAACCTTCCACGGTATCGTCCCCGGTCAGAAGGCGTATCCGATCGGAAAAGTGACGTTGCGAGTCACCTTCGGCACACCGGCAAATTACCGCACGGAGAGGATCATGTTCGAGCTGGTGAACTTCCATAGCCCCTACCACTGCGTCCTGGGACGCCAAACGTTCGCCAAATTCATGATGACACCCCACTACGCATACAACATGATGAAGCTCCCAGGTCCGAGCGGCATCATCACCATCCACGGTGACCCCGATATGGCCGTGCAATGCGAGGACAAAGGCGCTAAGCTCGCTGACGCCGTCATCGCCGCGGAGCCTGATCACGCGGAGGAGCTCGCGAAATATGCGGGCAACATCAACAAGGATGACCCCACCATCCTGAAGAAGCCAACCGCCGCGAACTCCACATTCGAGGCGACCACGCACATCCGCACCGTCGAGCTCGTCCCGGGCGACTCTAGCCAGACGGTCACCATTGGGGCGCACATGAGCCCCGCATAGGAAAGCGCGCTCATCGGGTTCCTCCTTGAGAACCGCGACATCTTTGCATGGAAACCTTCTCACATGCCAGGTGTCCCGAGGGAACTCGCTGAACACAAACTAAACACCGACCCCAAAGTGCGACCAGTAAAGCAGTCGCTATGTCCCTTCAATGAAGAGCGCCGCCGAGCAATTGCCGAAGAAGTGCAACACATGTTAGACGCAGGCTTCATTCAGCCAATAAAATACTCCAAGTGGCTGGCAAACCTAGTCCTGGTTCTGAAAAAGAACAACACGTGGAGAATGTGTATCGACTACACCAACCTCAACAGCGCCTGTCCGAAGGAGGAGTTCATCCTACCGCGCATCGACCAGATCATCGACTCGACCGCGGGATCGGAGTTGTTGTGCTTCCTCGACGCGTATTCTGGGTACAACCAGATCAAAATGGTGGTCGAGGGTAAGGAGATGACGGCATTCATCACGCCATTCGGCGCCTTCTGCTACACGGCCATGACGTTCGGCCTCAACAACACCGACGCCACATACCAAAGGTGCATGCAGGAGTGCCTCGTGAGCCAAATTGGCCGCAACATTCACGTCTACATCGAGGACGTGGTGGTAAAATCCACCCGCCAGCATGACCTGCTCACCGACCTGGCCGAAATATTCGCAAACCTGCGGAGGTACAACATCAAGCTAAACCCAGGAAAATGCACCTTTGGTGTCCTAACCGGATAGCTCCTGGGATACGTGGTCTCCAAGCGAGGCATCGAGGCCAACCCCACCAAGATCGACACCATCGCGCGACTTAGGAAACCCGAGTGCCTGCGCGACGTCCAGAAGTTGGCCGGGCGAGTCGCGGCTCTCAGCCGCTACATCCCCTGGCTCGGCGAGAAGGCAATGCCCCTCTACCACCTAATGCGCAAGAACCCCACATTCCAATGGGACACGGAGGCGGACGACGCACTCAAAGCGCTCAAAGAAGTGCTACTCGCGGCACCACTCCTCGCCGCCCCAGTCGACAAAGAGCCGATGCTAGTCTACGTGGCGGCCTCCACTCGAGTCATCAGCGCCGTGATGGTCGTCGAACAGCCAGAGGAGGGCAAGGAACACCCCCATACAGTGCCCCGTCTACTACATCAGCGAAGTCCTGACGGACTCAAGATAGCACTGCCCGCAGTTCAAAAAACTGGTATACACGGTATTCCGAGCTCAACGGCGACTCCCACATTACTTTTAGGAGCACCATATCATGGTCGTCTCCTCCACACCACTTCAAGACATAATACGCAACAGTGAGGTGATCGGGTGAGTCGCCAAGTGGGTCGTCGAAATCGGCGTCCACAACATCAAATACGAGCCCCGCAAAGCGATCAAGTCGCAAGCCCTGGATGACTTCCTCGCAGACTAGGAAGAAGCACAGCAGCCGGAGAAGCTACCATACCTCCACTACTGGGCGCTCCATTTCGACGGGTCCAAGAACGCCGACAACGCAGGGGCCGGGGTCATCCTGACCTCCCCTAAGGGAGACAAGCTTCATTGCGTGCTCCACCTCAACTTCAAGCCCTGCACCAACAACATGGCCGAATATGAGGCCCTCCTCCACGGCATGCGGGCCGCCAAGGAGATGAACATAAACCGCCTATGGTGTTACGGCGACTCCGACCTAGTCGCCGGCCAGGTCGCCGGAACCTGCGATGCCGTCTCTCTGATGATGATAGCATACCGCCAAGTGGTAGACCAACTGGGAGGACATTTCGACGTCTATTTAGTTGAGTAGAACGACAGACGCAAGAATGAGGAGGCAGATGCCCTTTCCCGCATCGGGTCGGCTTGACAAACGCCACCCGAAGGCGTCTTCCTAGACATCATCCACAAACCTTCGGTCTGCCCACCGAAGGAGATCGACATCGGGATACCACTACAACCTGAGCCGGCCCTAGTCGCCATGATCGTGGAGCCCAGCGATTGGACGGCACCGTACATCGCCTTCCTCGAGCAAAAGATCCTCCCAAGCAACGAGACGTAGGCGCGAATGATCGTGCGCCGCTGCAAATCCTTTGTCATCATCAACGGCGAGCTCCACAAACGCAGCATGACTGGTGTGTTCCAGCACTGCGTACAGCCAGAAGAAGGCCGCAAGATCCTCCAGGACATTCACGCTGGTGACTGCAGCCGTCACGCCGGCGCCAAGTCACTAGTTGCCAAGGCCATGCAGCACGGTTTCTACTGGCTCACAGCGCATGCCGACGCCACCAACATCATCCAACGATGCGTCGGATGCCAGAAGTACGCCAACCAGACGCACCTCCCTGGTTCGGCACTAAAGACCATCCCCATCACATGGCCATTCGCTGTATGGGGCATGGACATGGTCAACCCGTTCAAGAAAGCCCCATCCGGCTTCACCCACCTCCTAGTCGCAGTCGACAAGTTCACCAAATGGGTTGAGGCCAAGCCGATCAAAAAGTGTGACGGCAATACGGCCACCAAGTTCTTACGCGAGCTCATCTACCGGTATGGCTACCCGCACAGCATCATAACGTACAACGGTACCAACTTTACCAAGGGGGCTATGGCAGAATTCTGCGAAGAGCACGGCATACGACTCGACCTCGCCTCAGTCGCCCACCCGGAGTCGAATGGCCAAGCAGAACACGCCAACCAGAGCGTCCTCCATGGGCTCAAGCCGCGACTCCAGGTGCCCCTCGAGCGCACCGCAGGATGCTAGGTCGAAGAGCTCCCCTCTATAATATGGGGGATCCGCACCTCCATCAACCGCTCCACGGGATTCAGACCATTCTTCATGGTGTATGGCACCGAAGCCATAATGCCAACCGACCTGGAGCATGATTCACCTCGAGTCGCCAACTATGTCGAGGCGACAAACAAGATCGCCCGGCAAGACAGCATCGACCAGATCGACAAGGCACGCGACCTGGCTCGCTCCGGCACCACCATCTACCAACAGGGGCTTCGGTGCTTCCAGGAGGGCGATTTGGTCCTACGACTGGCCCAGGACAAGAAGGGCATGCACAAACTCTCCCCCCCGTGGGAGGGTACATCCCCAAGCTTAACTCCTGCTCGTCCTCGAGTAGGTAAGTGATAAAAAGAAAGAATAATTTTTGAGGTGACATGTGATGTCTACGCACTTCTATTCTTGTAGACAGTTGTTCGGACTCCAAGTGCAGAGGTTTGTAGAACAGCAGCAAGTTTTCCCTTAAGTGGATCACCCAAGGTTTATCGAACTCGGGGAGGAAGTGGTCAAAGGTATTCCCTCTCAAGCAACCCTACAATCAAGATACAAGAAGTCTCTTGTGTCCCCAACACACCCAATACACTTGTCAGATGTATAGGTGCACTAGTTCGGCGAAGAGATAGTGAAATACAAGTGGTATAGATAATTATAAGTGGTAACGGTGATAGAAGATAGCTTGATGGCGTGGAAAAGACTAAAGGCAAACTGAAATAAAGAAGGAAGCAAGCAAACATGTAACAGATCTAATTGCAAACGGTGTTTCAATGACACTCTCATATAAATATCTTCTTTTTATGATACTACTCTTAACTACTCTCCGGTTGGATACTCTAATCAATGATAGGGCTATAACAGCACACCTCAAAGCTCATCTTTCCCATCTAGAAAACCCCACACTGTCACCTTGAGTACTAGATGAGTCCAACAAACACCACAATTTCATAAAGACATCCAACTCCAAATATAACGCATAACAAGTATTTGTAATCTCTAGCCTAAGTTCCACCATGGTGTGCACGCTGTCACTTTCACACACATGGGGAGAGCAGAGATCTATTAAAGCACATGAGTAGCAAGGTAGATCTACTTGATTACAAATCTCATGATCACAATATGATCACGCATAGAGAGAGAGATGAACACATAGCTATCGGTAGAACCCTTAGCCTCGAGAGAGAACTACTCCCTCCTCATCATGGGAATTAGCAATGGTGATGGAGATGGTGGTGGAGATCGATGGAGATGGCTCCGGGGGCACTTCCCCGTCCCGGCAGGGTGCCGGAACAGAGACTTTCTGTCCCCCGAATCTCCCCTTCGGTGGCGGCGGCGCTGCGGAACTTTTCGTGGATTTTTGATTGATTATCTAGGGTTTTGGTATCGGGAGGCTCTTATAGACGAAAAAGGCAAGGTCGGTGGCTAGCCAGGGGGCCCACACCACCTGGTGGCGCAGCCAGGGCTAGCCCGTGCCACCACATGGTGTGGCTGCCCTGTGGCCCCTCTCCATCTCGTCTTCTGGCTCCGTGAGTCTTCCGGTAAAATATCAACTTTGGCTTTTGTCCGGTCCAATTCCGAGAATATTCATTTTCTGACTTTCCTGGAACCAAAAACAGCAGAAAACAGGAAACTGGCACTATGGCATCTTGTTAATAGGTTAGTCCAAGAAATTATATGAAAAGTACTCCAAAGTTGGAGCAAAACACAAGAAAGTAGATAAAACCAAGCATGGAACATCAAAAATTATAGATACATTTCCAATGTATCAACATCCCCAACCTTAACTCCTGCTCGTCCTCGAGTAGGTAAGTGATAAAAAGAAAGAATAATTTTTGAGGTGACATGCACCATCAAAGACTTGATCAAAGTATTTGTAAAACATTCAAAGTTGGGATCATAGTACTTCAATCATAACATGAAAGACAAAGTTCTAGCAATAAGACAAAGAAACTATGTTGCAACATGAAAAGGCACAAACAAAAGATTTATGAATAACAATTCTTTGCAAGACATTTGTTTGTTTCACATAAAGAAAACATAGCATAGTAGTATTCAGCTTGTCCCTCATAGAGTAGCAAACATAAATGCATAGGACACCTTCAAAGTTCATAAGAGTGACTAGATACAAATAGTTTAAAGCAAGCAATATCAAGTTATGCATCAATCAACAAGTCTTGGGACAATGCACATAGAACTAAGAATGGCCACTATGCTCTCAAAGTAGGTGCATAAAGATAGAAGGTGGAGACTCAAGATAATGGTGGAAGAAAGGCCTTCATAGAAGGAAGCAGAGATTAAAGTTTCATAAAGAGCTTCCAAAAATTATGGTACTTTTTAGCTTTCAGCTCTCATTGCCCCTATCATAAGCATCTTGAAGTGATTAAGGTTAAAGTGAACAAACTATGGTGTATATGCTTGACGAAGTATAAGTTAGAAATCTCATGTCCCTTGAATATGAGGGCCGCTCCTCATGCTACTCAAGTTTAGTCACCGGTAAGTTCTTGTCATTGTAAGTACATGTGAATCATAGAGAACCGCCAACGAGGTACCCCTTGCCCGATGATACGGAAGAATCCCCATATCAAAATGACAAGGCAAGCAGACAACAAGCATCTCAGCAATCTTCTTATTTACCATGGGAATATGGTGATTTTTTTTCTCTTTCCTCTTTTCATAATATCTCTTTTTTTCTTTTTTCTCTTTTTCTCAATATAGGACTCTTTTTTTATAAGAAGAATGCTTCATAGACAGCTCATTATGGTTACGCTGCAGGTTTCCACCATGTCAGCATGGATTAGACCAGTGGCCCAGGCGTTTCTCTAACACATATACATAACTCCATGGACTTACAAGCTCCCCTTTCATTTCACACCGACGACATCCATATACAAAAGAGCATGATATCAACTAGGTACAAGTACCAAGTGCAATGTTGAAAGCATTCCCCATGACATCATGGTCCTGCTAATCCCCAACAAATAAGTGCAAGCATATACAACATAGACGACACAATGGTTCAAGTTTATTAAGGGCAAGAAAAGTAAAGTGTGCCGTCAAGTTCGTGAGAGCTTTAATCACTAGTTTTCTCATAACAAGTTTAATTTGGAAGGTAAACAAAAAGCATGAATATACTTGGAATAGCATAAGCTAGTAGGTAGGTATGGTGTACTCTTTGGAATAACTTGGTTTAGGGAGTTGGATGCATGAGTGGAACTCATACTTGGTTGTGGAGGCTAGCAAAAGACTGGGAGCGTTAAACTAAGAGAGCAATAATGGCCATAATCATGCAGAGCGACACATCATTGATCAAAGCATAAAGTGATACTACAAGTTGAAAACTAAAGGATCATAAAGGCTTATGGTGACTTGAGATAGTCATAACATGGTGTGAGCATGCGCCAAGTCAACCCAAATAAAGCATCAAAGGAGAATACCACTATGCTATGCTTTAATATGCTAAAACAATGCATGATTCATCCAAGGCACATTAAGCAATCTAAATTGTTTATAACAAGTCATGCTACAGCAAAGAATACTAAGCATAAAGCCAAAACAATATCAAGCATGGCATGACAAAATATGGGCCACAATCAAAAACAAACTCTCTTTAACACTTAAGCATGAACTTTCCTACTCTTTTCCAATCCAAACCAAACTATTTGCAAACCAATGTATGAAAGAGGGGGTCCAACCAATTTATTCAGCAAACTAAGAAAACCAAGCAAACGAAAAACCAAAACGAAAACGAAAAAGAAGACGCTCCAAGAACAACACAACTGTGCATGAAACAATAAAAATTGAGTGTTTGGAAGAACCCTAGGATTTTTATTGATGAAGAGGGGATGCCGTGGGCATCCCCAAGCTTTGACGCTTGTACTTCTTGGATATTTCTTGGGGTGACACTTGTGGAATCCCCAACCTTGAGCTTTAGTCCATTCTTCATCTCATTACTCATTCCTTCCATACACCTGAAATTTTTTTCCTTCATACAAAACTTCACACAATCCTTATTAGCAATATTAGTGCACTTAAGATAATAAGTCTTTAGGTTCAGTTCTAACACCAATAAACTTCCATTAAAACACTAGCTACTGTATCACTTCCCTCAAAAAGATCAATTCCCCAAAAGAACTCAAAAAGGAACCAACAAGAAGCAAATGCAGAAAATGGCAGAAATCTGTCAAAACAGACCAACAGGTAAAGACGAATTTTTTCGAAGACCTTCTGTTGCTCAAATCGAAAAGTGCTGAACTAACAAAAGTTAGATAACAACCTGGGTCAGAAGCACAAAAATTCACGCCTCAAAAGGACGTACAGAGATTTTACACGAATTTGTACGGTGAAGCAAAGAAATCTGTTTTGGGACAGCAACTTTCCCAATCATTACTTCACTCTCATTAGAGGTTACTCTTGGCACAAAAAGCAAATAAAATGATAAGGAGCGGTTATTACTGAAGTAATAACTTCCAAGACTCATCTAAAACTCTTGGGTTATCTCCCAACAAGTACTTTTGTTTAACGCCTTTAAGTTAGGCATGATACTTCGAGAAGATGCTTACATAGGAAATATGAATTGAAGTAAAAGAGAGCATCAAGAAGAAAATTCAAAACACATTTAAGTCTAACCCACTTCCTATGCTTAGGAATCTTGTAAAGAAACAAGTCATGAAAGCACAAAGCAACAAGAATAGGAAAGCAAAACAAGTGTAACTTTAAAATTTTCAACATAAAGAGGGGAAACTTAATATTATTGAGATGCATAGAACCATGTTTCCCTCTCTCATAATAACTTTCAGTAGCAACATGAATAAAATTAACAATATAACTATCACATAAAACATTCTTATCATGAGCCACATGCATATAATAATTATTACTCTCCACATAAGCATAGTCATTCTTATTAATCATAGTGGGAGCAAATTCTACAAAATAGCTATCATTATTATTCTCATCACCATAATCATCAAATATAGGAGGCATATTGTAATCATCATATATTAGAGGTTCGGTATCATCATAAGCAATAGAATAGCTATCTTCCAAAGCGGGGGAACTAAAAAGATCATTCTCATAAAAACTAGCTTCCCCAAGATTAGACTTTTCCATAGCATTAGCAATAATGGTGTCCAAAGAATTCATACTAACAACATTGCTATTAGCATGCAAATAAAGTTCCATAGGTTTTTTAATTTTCTCTTCAAACACTTCATGTCCTAACTCAAGATAGATACTATAAAGCTCTCTAATTTTTTATTGTTTTCCATTAAGCCTAACTAGTGAAAACAAGAAACAAAAAGACAAAATTGCAGAATCTAAAGGAAATAACTTCGAGCACTCACACCGGAGGATGTGAGTACCTTTAGCTTACCTCCCCGGCAACAGCGCCAGGAAATAGGTGTTTGCCGTGGGAGGTTCTTCTTCTTTAATCCTCCGGTGTGAATACCTTTTACCTTACCTCCCCGGCAACGGCGCCAGAAAATAGCTTGATGTCTACGCAGTTCTATTCTTGTAGACAGTTGTTGGGCCTCCAAGTGCAGAGGTTTGTAGAACAGCAGCAAGTTTTCCCTTAAGTGGATCACCCAAGGTTTATCGACCTCAGGGAGGAAGTGGTCAAAGGTATTCCCTCTCAAGCAACCCTACAATCAAGATACAAGAAGTCTCTTGTGTCCCCAACACACCCAATAAACTTGTCAGGTGTATAGGTGCACTAGTTCGGCAAAGAGATAGTGAAATACAAGTGGTATAGATAATTATAAGTGGTAACGGTGATAGAAGATAGCTTGATGGCGTACAAGAGACTAAAGGCAAACTGAAATAAATATGGAAGCAAGAAAACATGTAACAGATCTAATTGCAAACGGTGTTTCAGTGCTTAGAAACGAGGCCTAGGGATCATACTTTCACTAGTGAACACTCTCATATAAATATCTTCTCTTTATGATACTACTCTTAACTACTCTCCGGTTGAACACTCTAATCGATGGTAGGGCTATAACAACACACCTCAAAGTAAGTCTTTCCCATCTAGAAATCCCCACACTGTCACCTTGAGTACTAGATGAGTCCAACAAACACCACAATTTCATAAAGACATCCAACTCCAAATATAACTCATAACAAGTATTTGTAATCTCTAGCCTAAGTGCCACCATGGTGAGCACGCTGTCACTTTCACACACATGGGGAGAGTAGAGATCTATTAAAGCACTTGAGTAGCAAGGTAGATCCATAGATTACAAGCTCATGATCTCAATAAGATCATGCATAGAGAGAGAGGTGAACACATAGCTACCGGTAGAACCCTTAGCCTCGAGAGAGAACTACTCCCTCCTCATCATGGGAATCAGCAATGGTGATGGAGATGGCGGTGGAGATCGATGGAGATTGCTCCGAGGGCACTTCCCTGTCCTGGCAGGGTGCCGGAACAGAGACTTTCTGTCCCCCGAATCTCCCGTTCGGTGGCGGCGGCGCTATGGAACCTTTCGTGGATTTCTGATTGATGATTTAGGGTTTTGGTATCAGGAGGCTTCTTATAGGCGAAGAGGCCAAGGGTCCCACACCATGCCCTGGCGCGACCTGGGGGTACCCGTGCCTGAGGGGTGTGGCCACCCTGTGGCCCCTCTCCGACTCTCCTTCTGGCTCCGTGAGTCTTCCGGGAAAATAGTAACTTTGGATTTTGTCCCGTCCAATTTCGAGAATATTCATTTTCTGACTTCCTGGAACCAAAAACAGCAGAAACCAGGCAACTGGCATTGTGGCTCTTGTTAATAGGTTAGTCCAAGAAATCATATGAAAAGTACTCCAAAGTTGGAACAAAACACAAGAAAGTAGATAAAACTAAGCATGGAGCATCAAAAATTATAGATACATTTGCAATGTATCAGCCCGCATGTGATCAAGATGGTTGGTTACGTGTAGTCTCTGGAAAGGCTAGGTTACCCCATTAGCGAAGAGTTCGCTACGGACATAATTTTGAACTCTCTTCCTAGTGCGTATGGTTAGTTCATATCGAACTACCACATGCATGGTATGGATAAGAAGCTCACTAAATTACATGGGATGCTCAAGCAGGTTGATGCGGATCTCAAGAAAGGCACCAGTCAAGTGTTGATGGTGCAAAATAAGGCTAAGTTCAAGAAAAGTTCTCGGACTAAGAAGAAGAAGGCAAAGTTGGGAGGTAAGGCTGAGGACCTGTTCCAAAGCGCTTCCTCGGGGACTGACGTGGGCATACCTTACAGGTACTCTAGCTTGGCATATATGGTCCAGGTATGGTAGAATCCCACGGCGTTACCAAGGCCCAATACAGGATTTGGCTGACCCATGGAGACTCTGATTGCGTTGTTTTGCCAAAAGGCAGTTAACTGATCCTGATGCATCGGATGAATCAGGCACGTATATCAACAATCCCTATGACATCAATCAAAGCACTCAAAAATGTGCTTAGTTGTGCACTTGAAAGAACTTCATAAAGTCTCCACTCGAATCTGCGATTCCACTGGACACTCGGGGGTTATTGATGTGGGCATACCTTTACAGGTACTCGAGCTTGGCATATACGGTCCAGGTATGGTAGAAGCCCACGGTGTTACCAAGGCCCAATACAGGATTCTTGTGACCCATGGAGACTCTGATTGCTTGTAGCAAAAGACGAAGTTTAAGATAGAAAGTTTAAAGGGACAAACCCTAATCTATCACCGAGTCGATCTGCTACCCGAGAACTAGCCTATCTATTTAAAGGCTAGGAGGGGGCGGCGAGGAGGACAATCACAAACCTAGTTTTAGTGGGGTTTTAAATCTAGATCTCCTTTCTCAAATCCCTCAAAAAGATGCCAGAATCATACGAGGGGGAAGGGGAGAGGACAAGCTCTTCAAGGTCAACAATGGAGGAGATAGAGAGAGAGAGAAAACACACCAAAATAGCTAATGCCCACGAAGGGTAAGAGGAGAACCTTTTAAAGGGCTCCCATATCCGACCATTTGGGCCAAAACATGCCTGACCGGTAGTACCGGTGAGCCACTGGAAGTTCTGGTCAGCCCTGACTCCAACGGCTTGAAAGCAGTTGAAATGACCTACTTGTACATTGATGTCTACGCACTTCTATTCTTGTAGACAGTTGTTGGGCCTCCAAGTGCAGAGGTTTGTAGAACAATAGCAAGTTTTCCCTTAAGTGGATTACCCAAGGTTTATCGAACTTAGGGAGGAAGTGGTCAAAGGTATTCCCTCTCAAGCAACCCTGCAATCAAGATACAAGAAGTCTCTTGTGTCCCCAACACACCCAATACACTTGTCAGGTGTATAGGTGCACTAGTTCGGCGAAGAGATAGTGAAATACAAGTGGTATGGATAATTATAAGTGGTAACGGTGATAGAAGATAGCTTGTTGGCGTGGAAAAGACTAAAGTAAAACTGAAATAAATAAGGAAGCAAGCAAACATGTAACAGATCTAATAGCAAACGGTGTATCAATGCTTAGAAACAAGGCCTATGGATCATACTTTCACTAGTGAACACTCTCATATAAATATATTCTTCTTTATGATACTACGATGAACTACTCTCCGGTTGGACACTCTAATCCATGATAGGGCTATAACAGCACACCTCAAAGTAAGTCTTTCCCATCTAGAAAACCCCACACTGTCACCTTGAGCACTAGATGGTTCCAACAAACACCACAATTTCATAAAGACATCCAACTCCAAATATAACTCATAACAAGTATTTGTAATCTCTAGCCTAAGTGCCACCATGGTGTGCACGCTGTCACTTTCACACACATGGGGAGAGCAGAGATCTATTAAAGCACTTGAGTAGCAAGGTAGATCTATAGATTACAAGCTCATGATCACAATATGATAACGCATAGAGAGAGAGATGAACACATAGCTACCGGTAGAACCCTTAGCCTCGAGAGAGAACTACTCTCTCCTCATCATGGGAATCAGCAATGGTGATGGAGATGGCGGTGGAGATCAATGGAGATGGCTCCGGGGGCACTTCCCCTTCCCTGCAGGGTGCCGGAACAGAGACTTTCTGTCCCCCGAATCTCCCCTTTGGTGGCGGCGGCACAGCGGAACTTTTCGTGGATTTCTGATTGACTATTTAGGGTTTATGCATCGGGAGGCTCTTATAGGCGAAAGAGGCAAGGTCGGTAGCCATCCAGGGGGCCCACACCATGCCCTGGCGTGGCCTGGGATGGCCCCCCTCCGGCTCTCCTTCTGGCTCCGTGTGTCTTCCGGGAAAATAGTAACTTTGGCTTTTGTCCCGTCCAATTCCGAGAATATTCATTTTCTGACTTCCTGGAACCAAAAACAGCAGAAAACAGGCA
Source organism: Avena sativa (assembly GCA_916181665.1). Lineage (NCBI taxonomy): Eukaryota > Viridiplantae > Streptophyta > Magnoliopsida > Poales > Poaceae > Avena > Avena sativa. The sequence goes on from OV702287.1 coordinate 193,801,987, forward strand.
ACTGGCACTGTAGCATCTTGTTAATAGGTTAGTCCAAGAAATCATATGAAAAGTACTCCAAAGTGTGTACAAAACATAAGGAAGTAGATAAAACCAAGCATGGAACATCAAAAATTATAGATACATTTGCAATGTATCAAGGGTCCATTTGCCATCGGGCGAGTCCTTGGCAACAACGCCTACTACCTCATCGACATACGAGGCGATGGCCAGCTCGAGGTCGGGAGACTGTGGAATGTAAACCTCCTCAGAAAGTTCTATACATAGAACTCAAACTTGTACTCAGATGACATATAATGAAATTCATTCGGATCACCCAAATTGTGTCTACTCGCCATATCCTTGTGCCACTCGCACTCATACAATTAGCAATATGCTACCTACGGAAGTCAACTCTTGGTCGAGTGACCGGAATGGCTAAGTAGTGTGGCCCAAGGGCACCGAAAATATTCAGGCCTTGTGCCGTCCACGAACACGCCAACCCGGAGCCACCATCGGAGTCGCCTGGCTCGACTGCCCACCGGGCCAAGACGACCGATATGCGCTTCTCACAGCGACATGTCCTTCCCATCCTCGCGCAAAGTGACTCGAACAGTTAAGTACCACGCACGGGGACTCAACCCTCACGCGGCTCGGGACACACCAAGTAAGAGAGCTGCCTTGGACTCGCCCAGCGACTGGTTCTTCGAACCAGGGGAGGAGACGCGTTACGAACAACGCATCAACAACTCGCAAGAGGAACGCGCCCAAAACGGCTAAGTACTGCGCTCGGGGACTCGCCCACAAACAATCCCACTCGTGCTCAGGGACTCACCCCTTTCAGAAAACGCAAAAGACAAAGAATAAAAACCAAAGCAAACAAACATGTATACAAACGAGTTATACCCCATTAAAGGGCGGACACGCTCGGGGACTCGCTTACACAAAAGTTAAACACGACACAAAATCAAGCGTGCATTGCGTGTCGATTGACTCCTCTTACTTTCATACAAAATATTGTTCATTTTACAAGCAGTCGCCACTCGGCATATCTTACAAGTCGCCTAGAAAAGATGTCAATTTCGCAGGCCCCGATGATGAAGCATCCACACCACGCTTGACACAAACGAACGGCTGCCACGGGTTCGTCGGGTAGGTCGACAGCGACTTCGACAGCGCCGACCGGAAGGGCTGCTCCGACTTCAGATCACGATGCTCCGGCTCGGGGTCGCCTGGCACCACCATCGTCTCTTGGTACGGCAGAATGTCCCTCGTTGCCAACACCCGATCAGCGAAGGGGACGGCCTTGGCGGTCAGCTTCAGTACCTCCGACATCTCCACCATACCAGTCGCCAAAGGATAGCCGTTGGTGACGTCGTCGAGGTCGAAGTCGTCGGGGAAGTGAGCAATCCCCAGACTCAATGTTGTGGTGGCCCCGCGCCTAAAAGCTGAGCGTGCCATCCATTCCACAACACTAGGTACCTCCTCCAGATAGCGCCACACTTCAGTCAGTCCCCCAGTGTAACACCCCGTCCACTCCTGGGCCCGGGGGGTGTCACTCCTGGCAGCTTAATAGGATATCTAGACTAGCCCCACAGACCAACACTAGTCTTTTCTGCGCACTTTGTCCTCACTCGTGCGCACCCGGTTACCCACTTCCCGGTCGGTCACCCATCCTAGAATTGCTCTAGGCCAAGCACGCTTAACCTTAGAGTTCTTTTCGAATGAGCTTCCGGAAAAGAAGTTGCAACTTGTTGATATGGGTATCCTATTAAGCCATGTGCCTGGATCTCACATACACCCACCCTTTAGAAGATCGATGCCCTCATCGATCAAGCACACCCCAGGAATGTTCCCTCTTGGCACGTGTTTGTGCGTCCAGTGCCGGCACATGTGCCATGCCGTGTCCACTCCGGGCCACACGCGCCATGCTCCACATGTCCCGCCACTAACCCGCACACACCCGTGTAATCGCAAGGGTCGGCTCTGATACCACTTGTAACACCCTGTCCACTCCTGGGCCCGGGGGGTGTCACTCCTGGCAGCTTAATAGGATATCTAGACTAGCCCCACAGACCAACACTAGTCTTTTCTGCGCACTTTGTCCTCACTCGTGCGCACCCGGTTACCCACTTCCCGGTCGGTCACCCATCCTAGAATTGCTCTAGGCCAAGCACGCTTAACCTTAGAGTTCTTTTCGAATGAGCTTCCGGAAAAGAAGTTGCAACTTGTTGATATGGGTATCCTATCAATCCTATTAAGCCATGTGCCTGGATCTCACATACACCCACCCTTTAGAAGATCGATGCCCTCATCGATCAAGCACACCCCAGGAACGTTCCCTCTTGGCACGTGTCTGTGCGTCCAGTGCCGGCACATGTGCCATGCCGTGTCCACTCCGGGCCACACGCGCCATGCTCCACATGTCCCGCCACTAACCCGCACACACCCGTGTAATCGCAAGGGTCGGCTCTGATACCACTTGTAACACCCCGTCCACTCCTGGGCCCGGGGGGTGTCACTCCTGGCAGCTTAATAGGATATCTAGACTAGCCCCACAGACCAACACTAGTCTTTTCTGCGCACTTTGTCCTCACTCGTGCGCACCCGGTTACCCACTTCCCGGTCGGTCACCCATCCTAGAATTGCTCTAGGCCAAGCACGCTTAACCTTAGAGTTCTTTTCGAATGAGCTTCCGGAAAAGAAGTTGCAACTTGTTGATATGGGTATCCTATCAATCCTATTAAGCCATGTGCCTGGATCTCACATACACCCACCCTTTAGAAGATCGATGCCCTCATCGATCAAGCACACCCCAGGAACGTTCCCTCTTGGCACGTGTCTGTGCGTCCAGTGCCGGCACATGTGCCATGCCGTGTCCACTCCGGGCCACACGCGCCATGCTCCACATGTCCCGCCACTAACCCGCACACACCCGTGTAATCGCAAGGGTCGGCTCTGATACCACTTGTAACACCCTGTCCACTCCTGGGCCCGGGGGGTGTCACTCCTGGCAGCTTAATAGGATATCTAGACTAGCCCCACAGACCAACACTAGTCTTTTCTGCGCACTTTGTCCTCACTCGTGCGCACCCGGTTACCCACTTCCCGGTCGGTCACCCATCCTAGAATTGCTCTAGGCCAAGCACGCTTAACCTTAGAGTTCTTTTCGAATGAGCTTCCGGAAAAGAAGTTGCAACTTGTTGATATGGGTATCCTATCAATCCTATTAAGCCATGTGCCTGGATCTCACATACACCCACCCTTTAGAAGATCGATGCCCTCATCGATCAAGCACACCCCAGGAACGTTCCCTCTTGGCACGTGTCTGTGCGTCCAGTGCCGGCACATGTGCCATGCCGTGTCCACTCCGGGCCACACGCGCCATGCTCCACATGTCCCGCCACTAACCCGCACACACCCGTGTAATCGCAAGGGTCGGCTCTGATACCACTTGTAACACCCCGTCCACTCCTGGGCCCGGGGGGTGTCACTCCTGGCAGCTTAATAGGATATCTAGACTAGCCCCACAGACCAACACTAGTCTTTTCTGCGCACTTTGTCCTCACTCGTGCGCACCCGGTTACCCACTTCCCGGTCGGTCACCCATCCTAGAATTGCTCTAGGCCAAGCACGCTTAACCTTAGAGTTCTTTTCGAATGAGCTTCCGGAAAAGAAGTTGCAACTTGTTGATATGGGTATCCTATCAATCCTATTAAGCCATGTGCCTGGATCTCACACCCAGGAATAACCTCGGTGGGGGACATTCCTTGAAGAACTGCCTGGATGCACAACGCCGAGGCAGTGGCCGCGTTCACCACGGCAGTCACGCACTACGAGGCGTTGAAGGTTTGCACCACCGGGTCGCTTTGCCCTATCACCGCTGCAACTTTAGACATCAGTGACACTATGGATTCCCCCACTCGGGGACTCACCGTACATGTTAAGCAAAAAAGAAACAGCGACTCACCAAGGAGCTTCCGGAAGTTCTCGGTGACGTGCTTCTCTAGGGCGGCGTGATCACTTTGTAGCCCCAGGATGATCGAGTCCGTGGCCTTCCGCTCCTCTTCAACCACGGCGACCGCAGCCTTTGCCCTGTCCACAGAAGAAATCGAGGCCACCTTTGCCTCCTCCAATTCCTTGACCAGCGAGTCGATACGCCCATTCGCCACGTCCAGCTCGGCAATTGGGACATATCCTTATCGGGCCTTGGCAATCGCAGCCGGAAGACCATCTGAACAGGGAAAAAGCAACTGTCAAACACTACGAACATCAATAGCTCGCAGCTGAAAATGTATCAAGTACTCACCAACAGTCTCCTGGAGTCGCCGGTTTGCCTCCTACGCCACGCGCAGATCCCGCTCCAGACGCTCCTTTAGGGCCTGACGATCTGTCGACTCCCTCTGCAAGCCCTACAAGAAGAACAAAAGTTAGCACTTACAAAAATAGAAATTCAGTTCCTAGCCGCTGAAATTCAGCGACCAGGAACTCGGGGACTGGAGACTAGAAGAAACTCAGTGCCTAGCCACTAAAATTCAGCGACTAGACACTCGGGGACTGGACATACCTGAATGGTGGTGCCAAGCATCTTGTGAAGCTCTCTGGTGTCCGGCGAAGGGACCATGAAAGAGGTACGCCCGCGACGAGACCCAGCGTCTTCGTCAATGATCTCTGGGCTCTATGGAGACTGGTTGTCCGCCATGCCCGGAAACCCCTTCGCCATGAAGCACGGAAACGTCGCTGACACTCTAGCCGGGGCACTAGTCACCGGAGCTGACGGTGCCATCGTCGGAGCACCCGTGGTTGGCTCCGATCGGGTAACCGCCACCTCTTCGATGCCCACGGCAAGATCACCCTCCTTGGTGCTATCCGTCGCCACAGTGTCGTTGGCACCGCCCCTCCGCTTCTTCACGCCCTCCGCAGGCGCGGCGTCTTCAGCAGGCTTCCTCTTTTTGGGGAGATCGCCCTCTCCTGTCGTGGCGACTGGCGGAATCTTCGCCACAGAAGGGCAACCAATCTTCTTGACGCCAGACCTGCCAAACCTCCAAAGTCAGCATAAAGATAACATAAAAACGGAACATGATTTGGAAGGAAAATTTTGAAACTTACTTGGCGAGCAGAAGCACACGCAGCCTGGTGTTGATGTGGGCGGGCTTGTCTAATTCCGGCCCCAGATTACGCGTGAGACCTCTCTCGAAGACATCTGAAGCCCACGACACCACGGGCTTCCTTGATGACGAAGCCGCGGTCGCTGGAATCTCCAGCTCCGAAGATGCGGCCGCTCCTGAAGGTTCTGGCGACTTTGAAGCCATGACATCGGTTGCTTCCTGCTCCAGCACCGTTGAAGCCGGTGGCACGATCACCGCGAGAGGAACCTCCACTGCTGCCCTGGTGCCTTCAACCTCTCATCCCATCATCGGTATCGTGCCCTCTGGGATCTTGCGCAAGGTCTCAGTCGTGTCGTCCTCGGACTCGTCGTCCGACTCAAACACCACCACCGACCTGGATGGTGATGCCGCTTTCTTTGCTGGCGACTTTGGCTTGCGCGAGGGTTTCGCCGGCGTGGCTGTTCACCAAGAAGTGTGCTCTTGCAAGATTTCGTCGCCTTCTTCGCCTTCTTCAAGACTACGGCTCACCTCAAGCTCGTGTTGCTTCTGCATGCGAGTCTTGCAAGCCGCAGGCGCTGGGGGAGGAGCCTCCACCTCCTCCTCTTCCTCTTTAGAGGATTCTCCAGAGGCCCCCTCTTCGAACTCATGGGGAACCTCCTCGTCGAGTGGGGGGAGCCAGCCCTCCAAAACCTGAAACAGCTAAGAGTGGGTACGAACAAATTTTAGGCGATACGGTTGCAAATGGCACCACGAGAACTGCGACTGAAGGTAAAATTCAGAGAGAAGAACTTACTGTGGGGGCTTCATTCTTCACAGGCACGTACGGAGCGAGCCCGGCTAACGTGTTTGTGAATTCCGTGTCAGTGATCTTCTTCAGGGCGGCCTTGTAATCCTCGGCGTCCCATGATTCCTTGCTGGTCCGGGAAGGAGCGTTCTTCCCGCTGTACTCATACATCCAGTGCAGTCGAGCCGCCAATGGGACCAATCGCCGCCTGATCCAGCAATTGTACAAGTTGACTGAGGACAAACCTTGGTCCTTCAGCTTCTGGATCTAATCCATCATCTCCGTGACAGCCATCCTCTGGTCGTCGGGGAGTCTATCCATCACCAGCCGGCAGGGTTCGCTTCGCTCCGCGACAAACTCCGGTAGTGCTACCTCGCCGGGGGGAGTGGACTCCTTCACATAGAACCAGCTCCTCTTCCACTCGCTCACTGCCTTCTTCGGCAGCATGAGCTTGACGAAGTTGGCATTCGGCTTCAGCTAGATGGTGACGCCTCCGGCCGCCAAGATCGGGCCGCCGGACCCTTCCCGTCTGATGCGGCCGTGGAAAAGCTCCAACCATAATGGGAAGTATGGCCTGCAGCCAAGGTAGCACTCGCAGAAGGTGACGAAGATCGCCAGCTGCTTGATGCTATGCGGGCCGAGATCTGACGGCTTAATCGCATAGTATGCACAGAATCGTCGGAAGAACAGCGAGGTGGGAAATCCCAAGCCCCTCTCCAGATGTCTTGGAAAGCAGATGAATTCGTCGGCGCATGGCTTCGGCTCGATCTCGGAAGACGCGGGGGTCCTCCAATTCCCCTTGCGGAGGACCCCGGCATCCTCAAAGGACCTGAGTTGCACCACGGTGCACTTTGACTTCCCCCACGAGCCCTTTGGAGGTGCCATCGAGAAGGGAAGCGGATTCGCTTGGTCTAGAAAGGTATGAATCAAGGAAGACAGGAGAAATGGTTGCGCGAGAGTGAAGAATGCAAGAAAGGATCTGCAGAGCTGATCTGTTACTCCCCTTTTAAGGGGGCGCTACCCGCCAAACTCGGGGTAGCCGTTACCCGCGGTAATTACGCCAAAGTTACCGTTGGAATATCCAACGGATAGTTTTGACCAAATTGACGGTCCAACTCCTCCATTCGACTCGCTTGCAACTAACCCCTGTCCACTTGCCGAAGCAGCGACTTGACAACGGTAGCATTTGCCGAAGCAGTGACTAGGGACCTGGGGGAAACTTCCTTGGTTTCAGTGGAGTCCACCGCCGATTCGACTGGGCGTCCAAATTGGACTCGCCTACTCCGATTGCCAAAAAGACACCTGCATCTGAATCAACGATGGCCTCGGGGACTACTGATGGGGATATGCCGAATGGGGTATGCCTAGCAGGACGTTCCGATTGGGCCAAAGGCCTCGCAAGTGGGCCTGCAGGACGGCGACTGGAATGCGACTAAGGAGAAGACCTAGCGACTGGAGACTGGAGGCCCAGAAGCGTACTAAAAGCCTAGTCGGATTAGGTCCAAGCCTCTAAATCCATATCTTTTTCGGTTGTAAATTGTAAACCCTAGCAAGGTGCCTCATATATAAACCTCCCTAGGGTATCCTAAGGACTTACGTTCCATCATACACCCCTTCAGGCGACTCGCTGCTTAGACGCCGAGCTCGCCGCTATTGTAACTCGCTATCCACTAATCCAATCTAGCAGGAGTAGGTATTTACCCTCCAAGGGGGCGAACCTGGATAAATCCATGTGCATCCGCCCCCATCTCGCACCACAGATGGCTGCCAGCTCTCGCCCCCGATTCAATCAATCGCTGCCTACTGCAGCGACTGCCGTGGCCATTTCCACGACACTGTGCTACCGTATTAACTAGTATGAATTACATTTATCCTTTTATATGCTCAACATTCATACTTAGAAATTCTGTCTATGCCCTTTGCATGCGGTAGAATCCAGAACTACCATGCATGGCCTGGGTTTATTACTGAATATAGCTACCTGAGATTGTGGTGGGATCCACAAGATCAGATGTCGTTGTCCATAAATGGGCACAATCTAAGGACACATTCATAATATAAGATGCTAGCAAACTCGGCACATCATGCTTAGCTATAGTGGCATAGACATAATTTCTGTTATAACGAAGGATATAGTTATAAAAAACCTAGATTATAGTTCAAAAAGGTAATACACAATAATTCGGAAGTGCTTACACATAGCTATCACACATAGTACTTGTGAAAGAACATGTTTTCATAAACATAACAAGCCCCATATAAACACATCAATCATGCACTAATATGGGACATCCTAGCCTGTTTCCTATTGGAATGATTGGCGGAGAAGACTGATCCCAGGATGTCTTCGGGCGCTTGCACCATCTTATAGATTCATCTACATTCTCACACCTAGGGCAGACCAATTGCCTTGGTGGTGGTACAAGGTTGCGATTCCTGGAACGAAACCATTCGATCTAGCGGTATAGCTCGTGGCTGACATACCCGTCAATTGCAGCGTACTTCAGGTTACGATCAGAAAGCATCTTATCCTCCTATAAATCATGCTCTAAACGCCTCCACCGACATTTCGGGAATTTGTCCTTCATGTCAGCGTACCACGGGTCAATGAGTTCGGTTGCATGATCAGCCATCCCAGTCCTAATGCCCTTCCCTACGATCCATTAAATATCCTAGATGTCCAATCTATACTCTTTTGGGATGTGAATTTGGACAGTCGGGCTGGTTAGCAGGGTAGTGTCACCCTGGTGTCAATACTAGTAAATGTTATCTGGTGGTTGACGAGAAAGTCATGAAAGAGCGATCTAATCCTTTCGCCCCACCTGCATGAAAATGAATTCAGACAAATAATGTAGCAAGAACTTTTGTAAACAGATAGTTCAGGAACAAAATAATAACAACATGTACATGTTCCCCTCAACCCCTCCTCGCAATAAGGCTGGTATACGAGGATGTGCCTCCTCATGGAGAGTTGCACCACGGCGATCTTGCGATGATCGTGGCTGTACTCGAGGTTGAGACCGACAAACTTGATTTCTTCGAACCGCAGCCAATTCTTGTACTTGGCTAGAGTGTGCTACACCATCTCAGGGTCAGTGGTGTAGACGACATTGATCTTCTTACCGCCATGGACTTCTATGTCGAAGTTCGCAGTCGCTATCATGTCGTCGTTTCGGACATCGCACCGGTCCATGACTACATGCAAGAGGGAAAGGACACAGAGGAAGAGGGTGATGTCGTGGTGGAGTAAATGCATGAGGCCATGGAGGAGGAAGACAATGAAGCCATGGAGGAGAAAAGGAGATGGAGAAGTGAAACTACTTACTACAAGATTGCAACTGCCCTTCCTAATATGTGGAATGGTGCATGACTATTCTTAGTGGGGTGGAGGTGGAGGAAAATGGTGGTTTTACATGGCGACGCTAATGCTGCCTGAAATTGGTTATGTGCCACTTGCATGTAGTGGAATCAAGGCATGCACGATCTAAGTCAAACATAGTCACGTTTGCACGTGCCGGCCTTCACTCGCTAATAGGTGGGACCCTACATTTTTACCATGGTTTGACACATGGAGTCTCTTTTCCAAACCACCTTGATCCACATGACCACACACACTCAAATGGATGTGGTGATGCAACTTCTGTCACAGTAGTGCATCATTCCATGTGACAGTTGCATTCTAGGGGCTTTTTGGGGATTTCTGACCATGGTTTGACACATTGAGTCCATAGAGTCATTGCATGTGTTATTTCCAAAACCACCTTGGTCCACAAGACACTCCAATGAATGTGGTGATGCAACTTCTATCACACTAGTGCATCATTCCATGTGGCAGTTGCATTCCAGGGGCTTTCTAACCATGGTTTGACACATGGAGTCCATAGAGTCATTGCAAGTGTTCTTTTCCAGACCACCTTGATCCACATGACCACACACACTCCAATGGATGTGGTGATGCAACTTCTGTCACACGGTTGCATCATTCCATGTGGTAGTTGCATTCCAGGGGCTTTCTGGGGATTTCTGACCATGGTAAGACACATGGAGTCCCTAGAGTTATTGCATGTGTTGTTTTTCAAAACAACCTTGATCCACATGACCACACACACTCCAATGGATGTGGTGATGCAGCTTTTGTCACACTGGTGCATCATTCGATGTGGCTGTTGCATTCTAGGGCCTTTTGGAGATTTTTGACCATGGTTTGACACATGGAGTTCATAGAGTCATTGCATGTGTTATTTTCAAAACCACCTTGATCCACATGACCACACACACTCCAATGGATGTGGTGATGCAACTTATGTCACACTAGTTCCATGTGGTTGTTGCATTCTAGGGGCTTTCTAGGGATTTTATGTCCATGGTTTGACACATGGATTCCCTAGAGCCATTTCATGTGTTCTTTTCCAATCCATCTTGAACCACATGACCACATACACTCTAATGGATGTGGTGATGCAACTTCTGTCACATCGGTGCATCATTCCATGTGGTTGTTGCATTCCAGGGGTTTTCTAGGGATTTCTAACCATGGTTTCACACATGGAATCTGCCAAGAGTCATTGCATGTGTTCTTCTCAAAACCACCTTGATCCACATGACCACACGCACTCCAATGGATGTGGTGATGCAAATTCTGTGACATTGGTGCATCATTCCATGTGGTTGTTGCATTCCAGGGCATTTCTAGGGATTTTTGACCATGGTTTGACACATGAAGTCTATAGATTCCATAGTAGTGAAACTACTTACTAGAAGATTTCAACCACCCTTCCTAATATGTGGAATGGTGCATGACCATTCGTAGTGGGGTGTAGGTGGAGGAAAACGGCAGTTTTACATGGCGACGCAAGCACTGCCTGAAATTGGTTCTATGCCACTTGCATGCAGTGGAATCAATGTCTGCCATGCATGATCCAAGTCAAACATAGTCACGTTTGCGCGTGCCGACCTTCACTCGCTGACAGGTGGGATCCTACATTTTTATCTTACGATTAATTTTTTCACTTCCTCTAGACGGTTCCCGTTCCCACCCTCACTAATTATGGCCCCCCTTCCTTGTCTTCCACGCGGATGAAACCAGTTGCGGCGGTTCCTCACTCCATACTCGAACAACTACTCCCCTCCTGAATCCATCCGCCTCTAGATCACATCGCCTCCATTAATCTGCCGGATTCCAGACTCCATTTGCCGCTATGGGTAAGCATTGGGGTAGCAGCAGGCTGAAGAGTAAGGCAAACGATGACGACGACGATGTGGATGGGCATGGCGACTGCCACAGTGAGGAATGGGGATGGCCGAACCTCAGTGCTGCGAACATGCACAGGATCATCTCGGGGTTGGACATCATCTCCACCGGTCGCGTCGGTCGCTGCGTCCCTGGCTACTTCTTCATGATGCGGGGCATGGAAAAACACTCGTTCAGCATGCCAGGCCTTCTTTACCCCAATAATAGCAAATGGCCAAATGACTGCGACGGCCATGTAAGTTCCATTATCTTGCTTATTGATTCAGTCATATCGTTGATTCATATATGCTGAACTTTCATCGGAATGCTATGTTCCTTCTATCGAACATGTTCTGTGTGCATGCGCAGTTTGATCAAAGTGAACCATTTAAGACTATTTTGTACAATGCAATCTCTGCTTTTACTTGACATTATGATATTTTCGTAGTGATACAATCTTAATTTAGGTGATAGCTGAGGTGTTAATTTGGATTTGCAATGGAATGCCTGCTAGGTGATATTCTGTTTTCTAAAAAATTAAACAAATTAGACGATTTAAGACTATTATGTCCCTAGTTGTTTATGATCACTGTCAAGAGTTTGTTCAGGGGAAGCTCTACTCCTACTTGATATTTTGGGTATTTTTGAAGTAACGCAGGCACAATTTAGGCGAGAGCTGAGGAGACAGTCATAACTATTACTTTAATCTAAAAGTCCAAGTGTCAAATTGTATTTTCAATGGAATCCACGCTAGGTGATTCTACCAAATGACAAAAACCTTTGCAGAATATTCATGCAAAATTGATGCTGCTGGATAAGTGGTCGCAATCAATAGTGGTGAATATCAAGGAGGAAGACAAGATGGAAATGAGAGATGACCAGAACTGGGTGGGTGGCAATGGCGACTAGCTGGTCATTTATCCCAGGACTGCAGTAATTGGACTCCCAAAAATGCCTATAGATCATTGAGATTTACACTGCCATCTTTAGAGGGTGTCGGTATTACTACATTCAACTACGGGTGGCCGCCGCCACACTCCGAATTTTCTTACAAGTTCAACATGGCAGAACTTGATCTCCTAAAGGTACAACTCCCATAGAAGCCTCACTAGGTGTGGCATAATTGGTAGTATGACCTCTTAGCAGTGTTCAACAAGGCAATCACATTCATTAGATGCCTAGATGACAAGGAATGGACAGTCTTGCACGACGACTTCCTGCGGCCGGAGAAGTATGTCGACACCGTCTTCACCTCCAGCTACTATTCCAACACATCGCAACGCATTTACATAGTCACTGAACCTAGAGGCGATGTGTGTGTTTGGGAGCCATTGACCTAGGGTGAGTCATGGTGTCATATAGCATGTAAAATCCCATTCAAAAATTTGCTTATTGACTGAAGGTAACACGTAACCCCGCACATCATTCTAGCTATGGTGATAGAAGATGCAGTAGTAGATGCTGATCTTGCATCACGACACTGGTTCCTGGCACCTCTTAGAGGCGACAGGAACCAGGATGCTGAAATCATGTGGATTCATATCAGGGGAGCACTAAACAGCGTTGGTGATACAATAGAGCATATGGGGACACTACTTTCTTCATACCCATCGCTGACTGTCATGTTTTCTCGAGGTACGCATGTCCATCAAAAGACCTAGTATGACAAGTCTGGAGCAGAGTCGACAATATGAAGGGATAATCTGTGTTTCTTGGGATCAACTACCCTTTCTTCGTCGGAGCCCCTAGAGCTTTGAACCTGTAATTGCTCAGGCAGCCTTGGCTCCTGCTGGTGGTGGTGGTGGTGGTGGTGGAGTTTACGAAGAACTAGTTGTTGCTACTCCTGGTGAAGCTGACGAAATACTTGCTGATGCTGCTCCTGGTGAAGCTGACAAAATACCTGCTAATGCTGCTGCTGGTGAAGCTGATGAAATACTTCATGATGCTACTGCCGGAATCCAGGAAGAACATGTTGGTGTTGTTGTTGAGGTGCCAGCACTTCCAGTGTTGATAGCAGACTAGTTGTTGTGTGTTTGTTGCACACTCGCGTGCCTATTATGTTGACCCTCCAGATCTGACCTAGAGCCAAGTGCACATCAAGGGGGCTCTGCAATTGGCTCATCAGTGGGGTTGTATGATTTGATAGATAATGTGAGACAGGCAAACACAACATTCTAGTTTGTTCTGACGATACCACCAGCTCTAGATACCTAGTGCTCAACTGGTAGATTCTATGAACCATTTATCTTTATCTTTATCTTTAGTTTCCCCCTAGTGTCGTGGTGGTGGCACGGTAGATGGCATGGATAGGCTAAAGATGGGGCCAATGTGTGATAGGGCAATCCAGGGAGGGAAAACGTGGTGATTCCACGCACAGAAGTTCTTGTATTTTCTCTATCAATGGTGGCTACAAGTGCTCCTCGAGCTGTTCGTAAGAAGGAGATTGTGTCTCTTACTCCCCACAAGCTAGCCCTTGAGTTCTAACCTAGACAGAGAAAAATGATCGATCCCTCTCTATGGAGGCCCCGGTGCTCCTTATATAGGGGAGCCCGGTTTACAAAGTTAGGGCACATGTGGCAGCATATTATCCGAATATGCCCCTTGGTTAAATCCAGATGCTTCTTTATTCTCTTTAACGTCTCGTCTGGGCTTTGGACGTAACCCGCAATGTAATCCTTGTCTTTAAGCATCACCAGACACGGGCTACGTCAGCCAACATTGCCCGCGTCACCTTGGTCACCCCTGACCTGCTGGTCCTCCTCTTTGCTTTGCTTTACTCATGCTACAGCTAATAAAGCCACCTTTTGACCAGCGGGAGATTCCTTCCTTCTCTTGGAAGCCATATGATAGTCCGGCTAGCACGTGGCTAACCCGGCTATGAGGGTACCTGCATAATAGACAGACAAACATGGTCGGCATATATTTTATGTCGGTCGGGTTGTGGCTAAGGAGATGCTCCACGGACCGGGTTATTCCGTGGTTCGGCCTACCTTGAGGTGACCCGGCCAGCACTTTCTTTGACCGCGCCGTACCTTGGCTAACTCGGCCTTTATACCCCAGTGTTACCCTACCCGGGGGTATCCCCCCAACATTAGTCCCCGAAGCTGGTGCGGTCTTAGAAACTTTAGTTGTTAAGGCCACAACAGGTTCTCATATCCGGATCCATGCCTCTTTGGCCGAGTTACCCTGTAACCTGGAGTTTTTCCTCTAGCGATCCCTTGGCTCATTCTGAGTTATTCCTCGCTGGCTGGGTCTTTTGCTCGCTTATCCGTGTTATCTTTTCCTTCTCTCGTACGCTTGCCCACGTCCTACATGGACGGTAATCATCATTTTGCCTCATTTTAAGGGCCATGCGCATTTAATGTGCCAGTTACTGTTGCAATGTCAGGAATAACTACTGCGTGCGTCCCTTTGTTGCAGCGCCTCGTTAACTGTAACACCATGCCGCGTCATGGGATCTTCTGCTCCCTATGGCCCTTGATGTGGCCATGCTCTGATTGGCTGATTTGGCTGTGTACATGCATGTTGCGTGTGGCGTGGCAACCGCAAAGGATCCCACTACACGCCCTCTCGCACGGTTAAGTAGGGGGCCTGGGGAATTCTTTGGGGAAGTTCCCCATTTCTCTCGCGCTCCCCAACCTCCTTTCTCTCTCACTGCAACTCCACTGCCACCGTTGCTTCTTCGCCGTTGCTGCACCGCTGCATCCATGCTTAGCAGCTCTTCGCACCTACGCCGCCATTCTCGTTTCAGGTCTCCACCACGGGGCCCTGCGCTTCTAGGTTTCCCGCCACCGGTTACCTCTACTCCGATTTTCTCCTCGAGGACTTTGATTTGGCCATGACGGAGGAAGAAGCTGCCGTGGTCGCTCAACAGGAGGAGGAAGGAGAAGGCCACGAGCACGGCTGCTGGGACAGCGCGTTCGTCTGCGAGGACTATCTGTACTGGCTCTGTGCCACGCGCCGCATCCCCGCTGGCATTTCCTGCCGCCTCGCCGCCGACGAGATTTCCCCCTCTCCCAATCCATGGGAGTACGTAGTCTTTCTTTCTCAGTTCCAACGCAGCTTCGGCCTTCCTGTCTCTGGTTTCCTTTTTGATTTCATCTCCACGTATCAACTGCAACCACACCATCTCCCTGCTAACGCCATCACTTCTCTATCCTCTTTTGCCTCCGGCATAGAGGGATACCTCGGCCTCTGGCCGTCTAAGGAGATCTGGATTAAATTCTTCGGTCTCTAGAAGAACATTGTTCCGGATCGGGAGCTTACTCCGAAATACAAGCATTTGACCCAATGCAGTGGAGCCTCCATATCTCCTTGCAAGAACTCCATATTTCCTCGGGTCACCGGGCTCGAGTCTTGCAAAGGTTGGGCCCGGACTTTCTTCAATGTCTGGAATACAACTTCCGAGGATTTGATCCAGCTCCTCCACTTCAAGCTTGGACCTCCGGATACCTCTCTTTGGGAGAGCATCCCCAAGCGACCCACGGCCCTGGCGAACCAGGTGGAGCGCCGGATCAAGGAGCTACTCAAGGAGAAGTTGCGGGGGGAAGTTATCATGATTGCTTTCGTTCACAGCCGAGCCTCCCCCTACAGAAACGTGCTCACAAGATTTGTTACTTGAGCGGCTCCCTCGACCCCCACCGGACTTCCTCCTTCGAGCTTGATGACTCGGTGGTTTACCGCCGGGTTAAGGCCATTTTCAACATGGAGAAGGAATTCTCTGAAGATTGGGAATGGGGCTCGATCCCTTCACCCGGGACAACCCTCCTCCAAAGGTAAACTTCCTTCTTACTGTTTTTCGGATCTTCTCTGTATGTCGGATTATTTTCATAACTTAGCAATTGTTGTCTTGTTCTCAGCGATTCCTCTAGCAGCCACTAGAAGCTGGCGAGCAAGTGGGTACCAGACCGCGCCGAGGAAGACGAGGTGGAGCCTGATCCGGAGACCTTCCTGCCCACTCCGGACGTCGTCAAACGCAGCTCTGGTAAGGCCTCTTCTTTAAGGGATTGGCCGGATGAAGATGACTCGGATATTGAGGTTCTGGTGGTACTTGACCCAGTTCCCATCTCTTACGCATATTTGGTTATGTTCAAATCTTCAGCTAACCCGACCGGTTAGGTCCATGAGGTTCCCCCCCTCGCCACGGGTGATCCGGTCCCTGCTCTTTCCCAGAAGCGCACGGCAACCTCGGTTGGAGCTTCGGAGGTGCTGCCACCCAAGAAGAGGCAGAAGAAGTCCGCGATGAAAGCCTTGACTAAGCCGGCCGTGAAGAGCACGGTCCGGAGGGCTCCCAAACCTTGGGCACCCCCAACCTCGAACGAGTAAGTCTCTTTGCATTTGCACTTGCTTCTTATCTGTCTTATCTTTCTCTTCTTGACTTGGTGCTTTTATTTTCTAGAGCTCCTAGGGTTATTCCCCAGAGCAGCTCCGGCATTGCCTCTCCAATCTGGAGCAGTCCTTCTCCACCTCCCCCCCCCCCCCCCCGATTACGACACTCGCCCGCTCAGCCCTATTCAAGAGGGCTCCGCAGATGCGCCTGACCAGAGCCCACCTCGTCATCAGGAGGGCAATGTCGGGGCAGGGGTAGTGGGGTGGCTTAGGATACGGCCATGCCGGATCTTCCCAGTTCCTCTTCGGCCCCGGCGCCAAGTGTTGAGGTGCCAGTTTCATCGGCACTGCCCCAATTAAGTTCTTCTCCCATTCAAGTGTCTTCAGAACCAGTAGCACCAGTGTCCCCAGCACCAGCAGCACTAGCAGCACCAGCTCCAGCAACATCAGCAGCATCACCACCAGCACCAGCATCAGTACCAACAGCAGCACCAACACCAACAGCCTCAGCAGCAGCAACCTCCACCAAGGCCCCAAAAAGGAAGGCTCCGTCGGCCGCCTCCGGATCAACGGCATCTATTGCAGATATTTTCCTACCAGCTTCCCAAGCTCCGTCTGGATCAGCGGCCTCGGATCTTCCGCCGTGTCCTCCGTCATCCAGGAAGCTCAAGAAAGCTGCCGGATCAGCCAAGCGAATCACCTTTGGGTCTCTTGCTGTCGGATCAGAGGGTAGCCGGCAGCTGGTCCTGCATACCAGCCCTGTTGCAGCTCAATCTGCAAGGCGAGAAGCCCACGTCAAAGGCTTGGTGGTGAGTTATTCTCCGAGCGGCGAAAGTTACAGTCCACTGCTCCTGGAGTATGTGCGTAACTGGAACACCGCTGAGTTCATCGACCCCAAGGATGATCTGTCGGAGAAGTTCGGCCCAGCCGAGTTTAGCGTGCAGATGAACTCCGCCACCAAGGCCATCTCTTTGGCTGGCCGGATGATGGAGGTAACTCTTTTCCTCTGTTGTGGTACTTTGTATGCATGAACACTTGTAGATATATCCCCTAGTCCCCGAGCCTCCAAGGAAGTAACTTGTTACTCGGTTGGATGCTCCTAGAAAATTTAGTTTTCATCCTTAGCAATTCCAAAGTGATGAAATTATAGTCGGGTTAAGTTCCCTTGGCCCGGATCTTGTACACTTCAAATATCCACACACCTAGAGTCGAGTTAAATCTCACTTGGCCCGGATCTTGTAGACTTTGAATATCCACACACCTGGAGCCGGGTTAAGTTCCAGTGGGCCCGGATCTTGTAGACTTCGAATATCCACACACCCAGAGCCGGGTTAAGTTCCACTTGGCCCGGATCTTGTAGACTTTGAATATCCACACACCTAGAGTCGGGTTAGGTTCCACTTGGCCTGGATCTTGTAGACTTCGAATATCCACACACCTAGAGCCGGGTTAAGTTCCACTTGGTCCGGATCTTGTAGACTTTGAATATCCACACACCTAGAGTTGGGTTAAATTCCACTTAGCCCGGATCTTGTAGACTTCAAATATCCACACACCTAGAGCCGGGTTAAGTTCCACTTGGCCCAGATCTTGTAGACTTCGAATATCCACACACCTAGAACCGGGTTGAGTTCCACTTGGCCCGGATCTTGTACACTTCGAATATCCACACACCTAGAGCCGGGTTAAGTTCCACTTGGCCCGGATCTTGTATACTTCGAATTATTTTTACTTTGCCTTCAAACTTGACATTGTCTTACTTATTTCAGATTACCACTAACCACCGATCTGCTGAGTTCCAGCGCCTGCTGGACTCCTATAAAGACGTTCACGCGCGTTATGGCAAACTCCTGGAGGAGCACCAGAAGAAGGGTAAATTTTCTTACTGAGACTTTTCCTTCTTCCATTTCCGTTCGTTCGAGTTATCTGTGATCCGTATTAATTTATTACCTGAAACATGCAGCCGAGGTTGAAGCTGAGAACACCATCATGCGGAAAAATCTGGCTGAAATCAAAGGTATTCTATCACGTTCACACCGTCATTATGCACTTTTTTCTTTACCCGGTGGATATTTATACTCCGGCTCCGCCGGATTACCCCACTGTTGCAGTTGCTCTTGAAGACAGCGTACCCATGCCTGATATGATGACCCATTTTCTCGAACAAGCAGGGAAACACGAGGATGAATTGAAGACGAAGGACGATGAGATAGCTCGGTTGTGCCTCCAGGACTCGGAAATTACTCGTCTAAATGCCGAAATCCAGAGGCTTCAAGACCTCCGTAATTCCGAACTAGAGAAAGCTGACCAGGAGTTTGCCGAGGAAAAAGAGCGTCTAACCATGCAAATTTCCAAGGATCAAATCTTATTGCAGGAAGCCGACGTCAAACTTACGTCGGTGACCTCTGAATATGAGAAACTTCAGGCCCACAGCGCCAATGTCCACGTCGATCTTCAGCGACTCCTCTTCCAGATTTCCCATGAGTTCTTTTATCCTTGCTCAACTTTCATTTCTCCAGATTTGGTGCTTTTACTCACTTTTTCCTCTTCTCTTTTTTCAGGCAAATTTCCAGAAGGTGATACTCTTGCTGCTGCCGTAGCCCGGTACCGCGAACAACATGGTATCCCCACAGGCCCTGATGTCGAGCCAACCTCGTATGATACAGAGGTTCTACTGGCGAGCTTCTCCACTCGCCTTGAGCTAGTGAAGAACTAAGGCGCAGACATTATACCGGCGGGAACGCGGATGTTCAGCTGCATCTGGCCCACTGAGCCCATTCCCAAAAGAAATGCGGCTTTCATAGCCAAACTGATGGAGTGCGAGCATCAGCTGAATCTATGGCGTGAGTCGGCTGCGCGAGCCGGGGCTGACATTGCCTTGCATTTTGTCCTCTCGTGGTACGAAGGAATAGATCTGGGGCTACTTACCCGCATGCGCACCGGATCCAAGTGGACCGAAGATCCGGCGTGGGTTACGCATCGCAACGCCTGTGCTAACAAACTCATCCAGTATTCCTTCTGCCACGCTTGGAACAAAGGGCCGAGCTACCTTGATGTTTTCAATGATGAAGTTGCCTCTGAAGGTGAGGAATATGAGGGGAGTGAGGGTGAGGCCTCTGAGCTTGGTGATGAGTCCGAAGACCAGGAGGATGACGAGGCCAACCCCGAGGATGAGGCCGAGGCTAGCGCCCCGCCCCCAAATTCCAAAGTACCTCCTCCTTTGGCTGGTGATTCGGCTGCTCCCCCTGCTCCTTAAAAACACTTGACCGTATTCGTTAGATCCTCGGAATGTCGGGTGAAAATGTATCTAAGTACCTTGGTTTGATTTTGCTACAGTTTATACTGTTTGGAACTAAGTTCTTCATGTTGGATTATCGTGGGTGAAGTCCCCGAGTTTCATTTTCTTGTTCTCCCAATTTTTGACTCGGCTCGCGTCTACCTTGATTCGGTTTTTTGACTTACGAGTCCGAGGTTCAAAAAATTGACTTAACAATACTTGAAACTTTGAGATTATCTCAAAAAATAATCCGGCGTTAGATAAATACAGTAAACACAGGGTTAGTCCGAACAACAAATGTCGGCTTTCTTAAGTTCCTTTCCTTAGTCGTTTTTCATGTGCTTTGCCATTCCAAACTTGTTCTCTTGCTTGCCATGAAGCCAATTCTTGTTGGACAACAGCAAAGTCGAAGAGTTGGGTTTTTGGTGCTCACACATTACTAATCCGGCTAAGACATAAGAGACTTAACCTAGCCGACATAAAAATACAAACACAAGAAGAACAATTATTATGGCAGTCCCCGAGTTTCTGCTTGGGTGCCAAAGTTTCATTAATAAGCTCATTGTCGACATACATACCGACATATGAGTAGCTCGGATACATTCACCTCTTTGTCAGGTGTGAAAAGTACGAAGTAGTGCTACATTCCACGGCCGCTTAGATTCCTCTCCGTACTTGTCTGCCTTGTTCTTTTCTTGTGGCTGTGCATTAATAAGATAGTAGGAATCATTGTGCAAAGCTTTGCTTACAATGAAAGGTCCTTCCCATGGAGGGGACAACTTATGCATGCCAGCAGTGCGCTGCACCAACCGGAGTACCAGATCACCTTCCCGGAAGACTCGGGGGTTTACTTTCCGGCTATGATAGTGTCAAAGATTTTGTTGATATATGGCGGATCTAGACAAGGCTAGTTCTCTCGCTTCTTCCAGCAGATCAACATCGTTTTGCCGGGCTTCACGCACTTCGGCTTCTGTGTATTGGGTGACCCTTGGCAAATCATGCTCTATGTAGGCTGGTAATACAGCTTCTGCCCCATATACCAGAAAGAATGGCATATAGCCTGTTGATCGATTCGGAGTTGTTCTTAAACTCCACAGTACTGCGGGTAGTTCTTCTATCTAGCACCCCGCTGATCTTTGCAGCAGCTCTATGAGCCGGGGGTTTATCCCGAACAATACTAGTCCATTGGATCTCTCCACTTGCCAGTTCGATGCGGGGTGGGCCACTGAAGCTAGATCTAGCCGGATTTTCTTTTCTCGACAGAATCTCGCAAATGCTCCTTCAGCGAAATTTGTGCCATTATTCGTTATGATACTGTGGGGGTAGCCATATCTCAAGATTATATCCTTGAGAAATTTCACCGTTGTTGGCCCATCACATTTCCTGATTGGCTTCACTTTGATCCATTTGGTGAACTTGTCGACCATAACTAGGATATGGGTCATTCCTCCTTTAGCCGGCTTAAATGGCCCTACCATGTCTAGGCACCATACAGCAAATGGCCAAGTAATGGGGATCGTTTTGAGTTTCGACATTGGTAGATGAGTTTTCGTGGCGTATATCTAACAGCCATTGCATTTCCTCACCAAATCTTCTGCCTGTTCCAAAGCACTTGGCCAATAAAATCCATGCCGGAAAGCTTTTGCCACTGGCTCTCTTGAAGATGCATGGTGATCACATTCTCCTTGGTGGATATCTCGAAGTATGTCAAGTCCTTCCTCCGAATCAACGCACCGTTGTAGTACTATGCTTACACTTCTCTTGTATAGTTCGGCATTGATTATGGTATAGGCCTTTGCCCTTCTCTGGATCTACCTTGAGAGTATCTCATCATCCGGCAAGATTCCTCCTTTCAGGAAATCAAGAATTGGCTTGGCCCAATCGGGTATAGCTCGGACAGGAAAAGGTTCCTCGTCAATTTCCATCACATCCACCGACATAACTCCTGTCGGGTCTGGCTGATCAGTCCCAGGGTTTGTTGAGGCAGTCCCTGGGTTTGCCGAGGTGCCTCCCCAATCTATCTCCATAAGTGCAGCTCCTGATCCGGAGAGTGCCAGGATATAAATTGAGTCTGATTCAGGAGATGGCGTGATGGATGGTTTTCTCAATTGCTCCAAAGCAACATTTGGCGGGATTAGCTGCCGGGATGAGCCTAACTTGGACAGTGTGTTGGCTGCCTCGTTTTCAATGTGAGGTATGTGATGGAATTCACATCCTTCGAAAATTCCGCTTATCTTTTGAACATGGAATCTGTAAAGGTCCATGTTAGCATCCAAAGCATCCCAGTTTCCAGACACGTGTTGCACCACCAAATCCGAGTCTCCAAAACACTGTATCCGACGTATCCCCACTTCTTTTGCCACTTTGACGCCATGCACCAGTGCTTCATATTCCGCGACATTATTTGAGGCACTAAAGTGAATTTGAAGGACATATTTCAATTGATCCTTCTTGGGCGAGGTAAGCACTACTCTGGCACCCAACCCTTCTTTCAGTTTTGATCCATCGAAGTGCATTCGCCAATAATTGGAGTCCGGCAGAGGTGGCTCGTATTGCATCTCGGCCCAGTCCACAAAGAAATCCGCCATAGCCTGCGATTTGATCGCATCTCTTATGTCAAACTGTGGTGCATATGGGGCTAACTCAATTGCCCATTTTGCTATCTGGCCACTTGCATCTTTGTTACTCATAATATCTGATATTGGTGCCTCACATATTACCTTGATGGGGTGTTCCTCAAAATAGTGTTTGAGTTTCTTGGCCGACATATACACGCCATATGCCATCTTTTGATAGTGTGGGTAATTCTGTTTTGAAGCAGATAATACCTCACTCAGATAGTACACTGGTATTTGCACCGACTTTCCCTCTTCTTCGCATTCCACTACAATTACTACACTTACGACTCGGTTGGTCGTGGCTACGTAGAGCAACATAGGCTCCTTGGGTAGTGGTGTGGCCAGGATTGGTGCGGTAGACAACATCTTTTTCAATTCTCGAAATGCGATATCCGCCTGTGGCATCCATGTGAACTTGTCTGCCTTTTTCATTAACTGGTAGAGGGGCGGGGCCTTCTCTCCCAGCCGGCATACAAACCGGCTTAACGATGCCAGGCAACTAGTGAACTTCTGCACATTGTTAAGGCATTTTGGCAGTTCCATTCTCTCTATGGCCCGGATCTTTGTCGGGTTAGCTTCGATACCTTGGCTAGACACCAGAAAACCAAGTAACTTTCCTGCAGTCACACCAAAGATGCACTTCTCTAGGTTAAGCTTCATCTGGAACCTTCTCAAGTTCGCGAATGTCTGCCGGATGTCATCAAGGAGCGTATTGCTTTCCTTAGTTTTTATCACCACATCATCCGCATAAACTTGCATGTTTCGACCTATTTTGTCAGGTAAACATTTTTGCATGCATCGCTGGTACATTGCTCCAGCATTACGTAATCCAAACGGCATAGTGCGATAGCAATAAGACCCGTACGGGGTAATAAACGCAGTCTTTATTTGATCATCCGGGTTTAGGGGTATCTGGTGGAAACCAGAATACGCGTCAATGAATGACAACAGTTTGCATTCGGCAGTTGAGTCTATGACTTGATCTATTCTAGGGAGCAGGAACGGATCTTTGGGACACGCCTTATTCAGGTTCGTGTAATCAATGCACATGCGCCATACCACGGCCATGTTCGGATCATCCTTCTTCTTTTTCACAAGCACCGGATTAGAGAGTCAATCCGGATAGAGTACTTCCATGATAAACCCGGATGCATGGAGCCTAGCTATCTCATCCCCATTGACTTTCCTTCTTTCTTCGGCGAAACGCCGGAGAGGCTGCTTCACTGGCTTGGCCCCGGGTCTTTCGTTCAATGAGTGCTCGGCCAACTCCCTCGGCACACCTTGCAGATCATGTGTGGACCAAGCAAAGATACCCCGATTCTCACGGAGTAAGTTGACGAGCTCGCTTTCCTATTTGTTGTTTAACCCGGCACCAATGGTTACGGTGCGCTCTGGGAACTGATCATCGATAGGCACTTTCTTTGTATCCTTGGTTGCTTGAAATGACACGCTTCCATGCGGGTTGGTCAGAACCGGCATATGCTGCTGCGCGGATTGAGCCAATGCTGCCACTTCCAATATCTTCCTTTTTTCCTGAGCTATCACGAGTGACTCGGCTAAGTTAGATCCGGCTGAGGCGCACTCGATCGAACGCCTGAAGTCCCCTGATACAGTTATCACTCCTCTAGGTCCGGGCAGTTTCATCTTAAGGTAGCTAATGCGAGTACTTGCCATGAACTTGTTCAGCATGGGCCTGTCGAGTAACGCGTGATAAGCGCTCTCCAGATTCACCACTTCGAACTCCAAATTTTCAGTCTGGCAATTATCCCTCGTGCCGAATAATACATCAACCCGGACCTTACCAATTGACTCACAGGAAATACCTAGCACAATGCCATGAAAGGTGGTCATCGTTGCTTGCAGCATGTTCTCTGCTATTCCCAACTTGTGCATGGTATCCTTGTACATAATGTTGATGCTACTGCCATTGTCAATCAGTACTTTGGAAAATCTCACATTGAGATTCGGCCCGATGAACAACGGATCTAGGACCAGTGCATAGGTCCCTGGACTAGGCATGATCTTTGGGTGATCCTTAATACTCCACGTAATCTCCTGATCCGCCCAGGGCATATATCTCACTACTGCCGGCATTACCGCGTTTACCTCCATATGCCGGTGCTGCAAGATTTTTCGGTCATTTTCTTCCATGGTAAACACACAGTAGCTTTTATGATGCTCCTTGTACTCATTCCGTCCCTCATTCGTGTGGTAACCTTGGCCTTGTTGCTGGTTATTGTCACTTGATGCACCGCATCCCTCCTTTCCTGATTTTCGTACCTCGGCGGAGGTGGTGGCAACATTAGTTGTTGTCCATTTCCCCCTGTCAGTAATGGCTACCGTGGTGCCTCTTCCTAGGTGCTTCGTCCCGAGGTGCCTGAGCATTCCCCGAACTACCCTGCTCTAACTTCCTCATCCACTCACATTGCCGGGTCGTATGATTTGCCAGACTATTCGGACTTGGTGTATGAAACTTGCAAGGTTGATCCAACATAGACTCGAACGTATACCTCGGTCGATCTTTTCGTCCTTGCCATTGCTTTTTCTGCTCCAGGGTCCAAGGCGTATTCCCTTCATTTTTCTGTTGCCAGTTTTGCCCTCCAGTTTTCTGGCGCTAGCTGGCGCCGGCATTGGGCTGATCCCGGTCTACCACTGCCACCTGCTGCGAGTTATATATGTAATCTAGACGCTCGTCTCTTCTCTTTCCTCGGAAATCATTTCTCCTCGACGACCCGGAGCCATCTCGGTTGTAATATTCCTCGTTTACCTCGCTTGACATTAGTCGGGGTTGTGTCGGATCCCCCAAGGCATACGAATCTGCGATCCGGATTGTCTCAGCCAAAGTGGTTGGAATATCTCGTTGTGGCCTCTGCCACAACATACTTCCATATCTGCATCCCTGGGCAAACCACGCAATTGCTTGTGTTCCAATTACTCCCTTGCGTGAGTTACGCACGTTGCACCATCGAGTCAAGAAGTCCCGGTCTGGCTCGTTCGGTCTTTGTCGGCATAACGCCAAAGTATGTGTCCTGTTGGGCCTCTTGTAAGTGTTGGAGAAGTTACTAACGAATAACTCCTCAAAATCCAGCCAGCATTTAACACTTCCTGGTGGCAAATTGTTCAGCCAAACTCTCGCTGGTCCTTCCAACATTTGTGGCACATACCTCACTGCCCATCTCAAATTTCCAGTTGCGATCTTGACCGCTGTTGCGTAATCAATCAGCCAATCCTCTGGCCTACTACTACCATCGTAGGTTCTGGTTCCTCTGGCCAACTAAAAGTTCGGCACCGGTGGCTCCTTCATGATCTGGGGCCCAAAGCATGCCGGACCAGGAGGACATTGTACCTCGATTAGCTCCGACCTGTAAATTCTATCCAGTTTTAGCCTCGCATCATCTGGCTGCAAGTTTCTGCTTCCCAGCCTTGACCCAATTATGTGGTGATCCGGTCTGGGGTATCCATCATTGATCATCGCCGAATACCCATCATTGTATCTTTCCTGATCCGGATAAGCATTCTGTTGTTGCGCTGCTTGACCTACACTTCTCTGCTGCCGGGGTACGCACTGTTGCAGCTGCCGAGGTACGTTTTGTCCCGTTCCCGTGGGATCACGCTGTCCGTCATTGCCATTGGCAGCATTCCTTTGACCGGCATTGCCTTGGTCGTGGTTATCTCGGCCAGCCTCGCCTCGGCTGGTACTGTGTCGATCTTCATCAACTTGCACCGCTTTTCCTTTACCAGCTCTCACCGGGTCATAGGGGACAATCTGCTTTCTCTTCTCTCGGAGTTTACCACCTCTTCTCTCCTGGGATTGTGACCCGGAGATGATGCGGCTCCCCTGGATCTTGTCGGGTTATTTCTAGCCGAATGAACCACGTGTGATGCTCCCGGTGGTGCCGGGTTTGCTTTGTTCATTTCTTCATTTTGCTGGCAAGCGACCCTCAACAAGTGGTTCACCCTCTCTTGTTGCCTTTGCCGAGCCTCCCCAGTTAAACCTTCTAACTCGGACGCAGCCGCATTTGCTGCCCTGAGGTTCTTTGTCAGGGTACTGTACCTCTCCAGCCCTCCTATTACTATCGTGGTTGTCTGACCCGGCCTAGTCTCGTATTCCTTGTCAATATCAGTAATCGGGTTCATACCTCGAATTTTCACTCCATCTATGTGGTTTTCCTTTGCATATTCTCTCAAAGTAATGTTCAAGGGCTGCTACAACTCTGCTACTTTCTTTGCCCCAGCTAACATTTTCTGCCTAGTTTCTTCTAACTCAGCTTGCGCCAGAGCCGGATCTACCATAGGTGCTATCGGCGTTGCTAGGCTATCTATTGCCTGCTGGAGCACATTCTCCGGCCTCTCTAGTGGGGGGAACCTAGACCTGGTCTGCTTTGGCGTGACTTCCGGCTCTGGCGTCGGGCCCTTGCTTGCCCCTGCGTCTAGCGCGGTTATCAGGACCTCAACGCTACTGGTGGGGCGAGTGATACGCACACCACGAGCTACATTGAGAGGTGGTTCGCCTCCGTCGATGACGTGCCACAGATGAACGCAGGACTCGTCCACGCCGACGTAGATCTTATGCGCGCCAAGTTTAATGAAGACGCCGTTGCGCGGAGGGGGGTGCCTGCCGAAGCTCCCTGCGTTGTCGCTGATGTGGTCCAGTACTCCAAAGCACTGAACCAAGCCGGAGACGACGCGCTCGCTGGTGTGGGAGATGGTTCCCGTCCGAATTTTCACCCCTGCTAGCACCGTTATCCCCACGGTGGGCGCCAACTATCATGGTAGTGGCACGGCAGATGCCATGGATAGGCTAAAGATGGGGCCAATGTGTGCTAGGGGAATCCAGGGAGGGAAAATGTGGTGATTCCATGCACAGAAGTTCTTGTATTTTCTCTATCAATGGTGGTTACAAGTGCTCCTCGAGCTGTTCGTAAGAAGGAGACTGTGTCTCTTACTCCCCACAAGCTAGCCCTTGAGTTCTAACCTAGACAGAGAAAAATGATCGATCCCTCTCTATGGAGGCCCCGGTGCTCCTTATATAGGGGATCC
This sequence comes from Avena sativa, assembly GCA_916181665.1. Lineage (NCBI taxonomy): Eukaryota > Viridiplantae > Streptophyta > Magnoliopsida > Poales > Poaceae > Avena > Avena sativa. Next base: position 193,829,351 of record OV702287.1, read on the forward strand.
CGGGTTACAAAGTTAGGGCACACGTGGCAGCATATTCTCCGAATATGCCCCTTGGTTAAAGCCAGATGCTTCTTTATTCCCTTTAATGGCTCGTCCGGGCTTTGGACGTAACCCGCAACGTAATCCTTATCTTTAAGCGTCACCAGACATGGGCTACGTCAGCCGACATTTCCCGCGTCACCTTGGTCGCCCCTGACCCGCTGGTCCTCCTCTCTGCTTTGCTTTGCTCATGCTACAGCTAATAAAGCCACCTTTTGACCAGCGAGAGATTCCTTCCTTCTCTTGGAAGCCATATGATAGTCCGGCTAGCATGTGGCTAACACGGCTATGAGGGTGCCTGCATAATAGACAAACAAACATGGCCGGCATATATTTTATGTCGGTCGGGCTATGGCTAAGGATATGCTCCACGGGCCGGGTTACTCCATGGTTCGGCCTACCTTGAGGTGACCCGGCCAGCACTTGCTTTGACCGCGCCGTACCTCGGATAACTTGGCCTTTATACCACGGTGTTACCCTACCCGGGGGTATCCCCCCAACACCTAGTTCTACGAAGTAAATGCTTCTTTGGTCAAGACTCAGTTACACTTATTTATGTAAGACTAAGCTTTGATTATTTGTGTAAGAACAAGTTAATACTATGTGTGTAAGACTAAGTTAGGCCTAACTGCGTCATATTCTGTGAAGCCCGGCTTTTCTTTCCATGCCCATAACAGCAGAAATGCATCATAGAACAGACAAAGGTAATGTGCATACTAGACATTTTGCTCAGGATAACTACCACTTTAAGTTAATTGTAGTTTCAAGATTACTATCCAGGAAAGTAAGGTGCCATGATCATATAAAATGAATAGCTCATACAAACAGCTAGCAACATTGTTGATAGTTTTACTGTTATGAATGATACATGGTGTAAGCATTTGAACGCATCACTAGAATGTGCCACCTATTGATGATTGATGACATGGATCTAGCTTCTGTTCATGTATTTGCATTGAATCACTCATGGATTTGTTCCCATATTTTTGGCAATGGCTGATGAACTCCACTCTCCTAGTAACATGCTTCGTCAACGAGCCCTTGTTGATGCAATAGTATAGGCCATGGTCTTCATCGTCATTCCATTTACGTTCTCTTTGTTTCTTCGTCATGCAGCTACTAATTTCAAATAAAAATCTAGTAAACAACATATTTGTACATGTTCTTCTACCACAATCACAAGAAGAAAACTGGATGGAATTTCACCTTGTTGGTGTTGTGCCGAACAGAGTAGATGTGGCCTTGGGGTTCGAAGAGGAAGGCACTGTGGCTGGTGCAGGTGTGACCACAGCAATGGCGAGCTCGGATTCGGGAGGAGGACAACAGGATCGAGCATGTTCGGCATGGTGACTGATCTCACCGGGGAATGAATTTCTCGTCCCTGCGTCGTGCCATGGGTGCGGCCATGGTGAGAGCGAGCTCCGATTCATGATGGGTAGGAGAGGGGGCTGAGTCATTTTGTCCATGTCCTAGATCTCACCACCAAGGAAATGCCGTCCCAGCTCTCCGCCACGGCCGCGACCACAGATCGCCACTCCAGGGAAGAAGAAGACAGCGTAATCAGGAATGGATGCAGGAGCCAGCGCTACAAGTCTACATGGTAGCCACGATGGCAATGACATAATGGTCAAAACTGATAGGGGCAACTTGACGGGAGTTAGCCTGATATTTTGTATTCAAATGTTATGTTGAATTCATGCCAAAAAAGACCCTCTGAGCATTTGACACGCCAACTATGGGTAATGTGATCCAATAACAAGCAACTCGGGCCCCGCTATGCCTTGGCGTATTAACTTTGGGGACACAAAATTAGAATCTCCTTACATTGCCACATTGACTATGGACGGGCCTACGTCCGCCAGAAACCGCGGATAGCATGGGGTTCCAACACCACATCTGCTCTTTTTGGGACCCCATCCGCAAGAGACCGCGTCTCGGCGGGGTTCACGGTGTCAAGTCAGCTCTCGAAGGGCCCTGCGTCCGTGAGAAACCGCAGACATCATGGGCTCACGACACCACATCGGTTATCGACAGGCCCAAGCCCGTGAGGAACCGCGGCAGGCCTAGGATAATGGCACCACGTCGGCTCTCGGTAGGGCCCATGAACGTGAGAAACCGTGGACAGCATAGGCTCGCGGTGCCATGTCGTCTCTCGGCGGCCCCCTACCCGGTGGGTGCAGAGCTGCCACCCCAAAGACGCCTCTCAATGCGCGTCCCACCCTCCAGCGACACGGGGTACGACGGCACACAGTACATCTGTCTACGGTATGGAATCTTATGCCCTGGCCCGTAGCGGCTCCACCCTCACAAGATAGCAGGGCTCTGTTGCAACATCGTCGTGTGTCCTCCTCAGTGTCCATCCCATGGCCGAAACGAATCGGGACAACATGGATAGCAGTTTGAGCCGAAACTGTAACATCCCAATTTTAGAAACCCTCATTAGTTGTCTAGAATGCAAAAATCAGGGGGAACAAAAACTTTTTCTTGTTCAGTGATGCAGTGTTTGCTTGTGTTTGTCTGTGCTTATGCATCTGACTGTGTATGAGATGATATACTCCTTATCTCACCATCAGTTAACAAAAGCTATTTAACAAAACAGTCTTGGCTCATTTTACATATTCTCAAATGTTCTAGCATTCAAAACCTGAGCCAAGATGCATTTGCAAACCAACCATTTCAGTAGCCTCTATTGATAAAACTATGGAGAGCTATATATAATATAATCTCCTTATGTTTCCAAAATAGAACTTCAACTACTCTTACCTCTAGGTCTTTCAAAACCATTTTATAAAGCTTTTCAACTCTTGGTAGAGATATCAAGGACTCTTACCTTATTCAAATTCCAACCATTCAAAATACCCATCCTTACCTCAAGCTTAGCTTGATGGTAACCCTAGTAGTAGTTGATTTGCTTGTAAGATGAGTTCCCTTGATCTGTTAAGATGAATTGCCTTGATCTGATGTCTAACTTGTTTGATTAGGATCTAAGGTGAGCTACTCTAGGAGCTCATCCTCTAGGATCAAGATACTTTAAGATCACCAAACCCTAAGCAAGAATACAAGATGGATCTGATCTCTAGCCACTAGGTGATCATCTAAAACCCTTAACCAGATCAATTCTGAAGTGATCCATTTTAGAAGTTTCCAAGTCAATGAAGACCAATATCAAGCATGGATCTATTCTACTCAATCTCCACTTCAACATCATCCACTTGATTATGCTTTCATACCTATCAAAACCTACTGAAGTGAATAGGGTGTTGAATGCTTGTTTGCTGTATTGGAGTGATGCTTGTATGCCTTGTTTTGAATGTGGCTATGTTTGCTTGCATGTGCTATCTTTGACGACGATAGTGGCGATTATATCGGATACCAGAAGAAGTGGTTATTATTGATTTATTATGGTATTCTATGAAGAAGTCCAGGGACATCCTTTGCTAGTTTGCTGATCTCAGGCAAGCCACCTTCTTGCTCATAAGACTTGTCCTACTATCCTATTTATGCATGTTTTACCTACTGTTTATGAAACTGCATTGTTTTAATTTATGTTGTGTTATATCTGGTAATGGCTTGGCTCCTCCAAACCATTACACATTGGTACTAATAAGTACAACCCCCTTTGGTGATGCCTACTGGTCACTAGTATGGTAGATGGTGTATATAACCATACCCCTTTGGAGAACCCGCTTTAGCCGAAGCAAAACTAGAGGATGGGAAGACCCCTATAAAGTTTTACAAAATGTTTATGGCAAAACCTTGGTGAGTTTTGACCTAGCAAGAGAAGTTTGAGAAAATAAAAAGGCTTTTGTTTTACAAAATGCTAAAGGAAAGATGGAGGAAAAAGATTTACGAAAATGCACCCGGTTCTTTGCAGTTTTGCCAGAACAATTAACCCGTGCAACCACATTACTCTGGAATGGAACAGGGCTAGACTTGAAGTTTGCTACTCTGGTATGGGAATTATCATCACTACTTACAAGGGAACAGCTCCCTCGAATGCCGGGTTTCCTTTACAAAAAGGGTCAACTGCTAGACAGCCACCTAGAGGAAATGCGAACTGCCTTCTGGAGCAGCCGGGCGATACTATGAACCTCTCATTGAAAGTGCCCACTCTGGAGGAGTCAGAATGTGCTCTGATTGGTCTTTGGCATAGAAATCCCGGTGTTGAGAGGAACAACTCATAGGGTAGGGCCTATACTAGACTGGCATCTAGAGAGTCTTGATCGGTTACTCGACCCATGATCGGTGAAGATCAGGGCAGGGTACCCGGATGGTGTGGGTAAAGTGTACAACCTCTGTAGAGTGTAAATCTATTCGAATAGTCATGTCCACGGTCATCGACGATTGGGAAGGTTGCTGTAGATCGGCGCTGGTTTTGATTTCAAAAAGGATTTCGGAAAAGCAAAGGCTTTGGAAATGAATTGACCAGGGGATGGTCGGAAAGGAAGGAAAGGAGTTTGTTCATGAGATGACCAGAAGGAAGAAACAAATGGGTGACCCAGTCCTAGTGTTTTTCCAAAACTTTTCCTAAAAGGTTTCCAAAATGTTTTACAAAAGTTTTCAACAAAGATATGTAGATGCTATATCTACAACAGAAACTATTTGAGAAAAGAACCTCTCTTGGAGCCCTCCTACTACCACGGCCATATTGCATATCCTCCTGTTATTATTATTCTCTTAAGGTGGTTTGCGATTACATTCAAAGTACTCACTGGCATTATCCCTAGCTATTAACTTGGTCAGATTCGAAGAAGAAGGTGATGTTGACGACTATGCGAGCTAGGACATTCTCCCAGTCAGTTGCCTGTAGGTTAAGGCATGGCTCGGGCTCTAGGCTTAATGAAGTTCAGCTGATGATTATTGATGTAGCCATAATGGGATGTAAGGTATGACGTGTATCCGCTTAAGTATTGGATGTTTACTTTGATACTTGTTGGTTATGTTCCGCAACTTACTGATCATGGGATCGTGGTGTATGCATAACAGGGATTCTCGGAGGATTCATCCGGGGGCCCACAGACTTGGTATTAGAGACATCCTAACTGTAGGATAACCTTAGTTAGCATGGTTGTTAGACAGGAAAAAACTATTTTGGGAACACCGGCTTTCAAAAATTGATTTCCTCAAAAGCTTTTCGAAAGATCCTACTCCTTACCTTACCCTAATCTAAATGTCTTCAAAAATGATTTCCTCTAATTCTCGTCCAATTTTCAAACCTACGGATTTCAAATAACTAGGACTTAGAACCCGGTGAAGACGATGAGGACATGATGAAAAGAAGCATCTACCAGCAAACACAAGGAAACTACAAGATCGCCCTCCCAGCGGAATCCTCATAACTAGAAGAAATCAAGTACTGCACTATTGAGAAGCTCCCAGGGACTCGTCGAAGGCTTCATATGCAACATAGTGAATCAGAGCCCAAGAATGATGACGTCTAGGATAACTAGTCCTAAGATAGGATTCCCCTATATCGCGAGTAGTTAACTCCTTGGTCCCCTAGTAGGTCATGTTTGCTTGCCTAAGTGCATAATGTGTTGCTTGTTATGTGCGGTTTGTGAAGGACACTGCGATTTGGTATGTATGTTTTGGCATAATTGACCCAAGTAAAATGTGATTTGAGGAACAATACACCACCTAAGAACTTAGGAACCCCCCTGCTAGTTGTCACTAACAAGACCCGTACGAACCTCGGGAGTTAGGAGAGGAAGAGTATCCCAAGAAACCCGGACTTCGATATCGTCAAGCTAGAACAACGTGAAGACTCCTCCTCAGCAGGATACTCTACCTCATCAAATTCAACTCTTACAATTCGTCACCAAGACTGGAAGCCATCAATCACCGCTCGACAAGAGCAAGAATCTCGTTGAAGCTGGAAGTCGATCATCGAAGGATCCTCACTATCCGTAAGAAACCACGAGACTTACCCACCAAAACAATAAGTGAATACCTAACTACACTAACCTTCGGAATATTAGAGCTTCCGACCACCCCAGGAGACTAACAATTTTAGTCGACATTATCCTAACCAACGGGAAGTCCTCACTAGAATGACAGAATACTCCAAAGCCTTGATGATAAGGAAGCGTGATGACAACGAGTCTACTTCGCCAACAAGAAGAAGCAACACAAAGAGTTCAAGTGAAGATGTTTCCTCCGAGGTTAGCTACCCTACCTTAACCGAAGACTAGCAAGAGGAGTCGTTAACCGCTAACTTTCCCTAAACTAATTGTTTCAAACATCGTCAGGAACCACCCACGACAAGGTTCACGCAATAAAACAACACACGAGGACCTCAAATCAAGGCCCAAGGAGATACAACCTTCCTTAACCTCACGCCAGCCCTTTAGGATGGAAGATCCACACCCTTCTCGAAAGACCTTAGTGAAACTCTAAGGTGGAAAGACTGCGTCTTTCCACTCAACTCTTGAAGACTACCTACCGGAAGATACTTCAGGAAGAATTCCAACCACGACGTCCTCCTCCGGGAATCATCTCGAGAATTGTCCAACCCTTAGAGGATAAACCTCATCGCAGCCACCAAAAGACTACTCAATCTCTCAATACGTAAGAAGCCCCTAATCAGGACACCTGAATATCTGAAGTCAACCAAACTACGAAAGCCGACCAAACTATCGTCCCAAGGGTTCGAAGAATACTAAGGAGTCAATATCTAAGAAGATTCCATGGAGATCCTCCTCGGCTACTTCCGTTGAAGACCCACCTGAAGGATCACCAAATCACTAACCCCTCAGTTCTAAACCATTTAGAGGACTTGCGACTTCAACAATTTTGAATAGGCTAGGTACGAATAAAGTAGTATATGATTCTCGTAGGACCCATTTGGCAGAAGTCATCTAAAGATTTCAACTCCGGCCAGAAGATTGGCGATAGTCTTCAAACATCATCTAGCGACTCCAAGAAGGAAGGACTGACGTATCCCTGAGCTACCCTATTTAAATCCTAAGGGGGAAAGACTGCGTATTTCCCACACAAATAGAATAACCATCTACTAGAAGCAGCCTCATAGTTAGACCCAAAGACATAAACTAGGACACGGTAATCCCTTAAGAGAAATGTCGTAAATCCTTATAGAAGGAAGGTCACCCCTCACCATCCCGATTGAAGCCTACTCAATACTTGTGCAATCCAAGAAGCCTAAAGTTCAAGTTCACTGACATACTAATCGCTTTCCGAGATGAAGATCATAAGTCAGTGTGCTTAATACAAATAGTACTAACACGAGCCCCTAATCCCCTAACCTTACTCCCCTAAATCTCGGGGCGAGATTCTTTTAAGGGGGAAAGGTCTGTAACATCCCAATTTTAGAAACCCTAATTAGTTGTCCAGAATGCAAAAAATAGGGGGAACAAAAACTTTTTCTTGTTCAGTGATGCAGTGTTTGCTTGTGTTTGTCTGTGCTTATGCATCTGACTGTGTATGAGATGATATACTCCTTATCTCACCACCAGTTGACACCTATTTAACAAAACAGTCTTGGCTCATTTTAAATATTCTCAAATGTTCTGGCATTCAAAACCTGAGCCAAGATGCAAACCAACCATTTCAATAGCCTCTATTGACAAAAATATGGAGAGTTATATATAATATAATCTCCTTATGTTTCCAAAATAGAACTTCAACTACTCTTACCTCTAGGTTTTTCAAAACCTTTTTATAAAGCTTTTCAACTCTTGGTAGAGATATCAAGGACTCTTACCTTATTCAAATTCCCACCATTCAAAATACCCATCCTTACCTCAACTTATCTTGATGGTAACCCTAGTAGTAGTTGATTTGCTTGTAAGATGAGTTGCCTTGATCTGTTAAGATGAATTGCCTTGATGTGATGTCTAACTTGTTTGATTAGGATCTAAGGTGAGCTAATCTAGGAGCTCATCCTCTAGGATCAAGATACTTTAAGATCACCAAATCCTAAGCAAGAATACAAGATGGATCTGATCTCTAGCCACTAGGAGATCATCTGAAACCCTTAATCAGATCAATTCTGAAGTGATCCATTTTAGAAGTTTCCAAGTCAATGAAGACCAATATCAAGCATGGATCTATTCTACTCAATCTGCACGTCAACATCATCCACTTGATAATGCTTTCATACCTTGCAACCCATCAAAAACATACCCACTCATATTCTAGTCAAAAACCCTAAATCTGGTAAATTTGACCAAGTCTGGAAACTGTTTCAACATCACCTCTTTGAATACCTCTCTTTCTCAACCCTTGTGCACTTTTGGAAATTCACTTGAACTATATTGTAGACCATCCTAAGGACTACCAAAGACCACTCTTTCCTTTGGCTAAACCATTAGGGTAGCCACTCATCCTTGATGGTTTTGTAGTCAAGATAATAATATTTTCTGCAAATCTTATCATCTTGCATACTTTGGCTGAAGCTCACATCCATATGCTACCTCCCCTTGACCAACTCCTTGCACGGTTATGGTATACTAACCATGGTCTATCAATCCACGCCTTCCTTGCTTCCATTGAAGCTTAGTGCTTCTTAAACCCACACGGTTTATAAGGCATCATGACTCATCTGGTATGGCAGCCTTATTTTCAACAAAGTTTGCCATCACTTCCAGACCACCTCAAATGTAACCAAGCCAAACTCCTTCTTCCATCATCATATATATAACTTGGTCTAACTATCCATCTATCCCTTGCATCAAGGTGAGCTCTGAGCTCACTAATCCAACCTTGTTTAGGTGGTATAAAAATATGAATGCCCTAGATCCTCCAATCCTTGTTTTCTTCTCAAAACCATCTTGTTTTGCAACACCCAAATTTTCCAATGATTTATACATCAAGTTGACATCATCCACCTTGGATTTTATCATTTTACAAATAATTTCCATAATTATTTGGAACCTAAAACTATTGAAATTCCATAGTTGCAAAATCCTGGAAACCTTGTCTATAAAGGCAAGTTTGTTTTTCTCCAAATCACCTTGCTAACTTAATGCACATTTGAGTACTATAAATCATACCCTACCTTCCCATCTCAAAAATAAATATTTTTTAGACTCTTTATTATTTATTTTTTCCCTTTTTCTTAATCGGCAGAAATAAGAAATAATTTCTTAAAAATACTTTTCTTTCTAAATAAATTCTGGGACAATTCTCCAAAATATAAATTCATGTTTGGGATCACTTTAACCCAAAACATCACCTTGTCCAATTCAAAAATCTCAATTACCATCCATAAAACAAATTCATCACTTTTTGAAGATTGGATATTAAAATGATCTAAATTATTCAGAAAATTATGAAACAAATCTGGGACATGTATCTTGAGTATCCCCATCTCCCAGCACCTTTATTCCACATGGTCAAGATCAAAAATCAAGAATAAACCCATGATTATCAACTAAGGCAGATTTGAAGATAACACTAAAAACCACCCCAAATCCCTCTTACCTCATTCAAACCCTGCTCTCTACTTCTCTCCAACACAGGACACTCCCCTGGTCGAGCTACACTGTAGCAATGTACTGTAGAAATCTCTACCTCCTTGTCCCTTTTCTCTTGGAAAATAAGGAGACAAGTCTTGCCCATTAAATTGCAAACTACTACTGCCCCACCCCCTCTCTGCTCATCAGGACGACACAGAGCCCCCTCAACCTCTCTCCACCGCCCAGCTTAGCCAATGAGCAAGCCATGGACCTAGCCCTAGCCCTTTGTGCACTTGGTGCTCCATACACCCTCCCCACCAGGGATAAAAGGCCACAGGCCACGCAGACACCCCTCCTCTGGCTCCTTTGTTTCCTCTCACTCCCACTTACATCCCCAGCACCCCCACTCCCTCTCCCTTTCCCTAGCCCGCTCGAGAGAGAGAGAGAGAGAGAAGAGCTTCGCCCTCCATCAAGAATCGAGCAAGGCCACTTCCCCTCTTTCTCCCTACCCTTGCATGTCACACTACGTGACTTCCATTGCTCCCCTGCATCTACTAATGCCCTTTTCTTTGTCGTGCAGCAACACTAGGCGCCACCCCGACGAGCTCCCAACACTTCTCTCTGGTCGTCCTCGTGCGAGCTCCTTTCCGGAAGCAAATGACACCCTGCCGCCCATCCTCAGAGTCATCATCGTCGACTGCGTCCCCCTGTCGCCTCCACGGTTGCCTGCGATCCCTCGGTGAGCCACCCCGCCCCTCCTCTGACCCGTCTAGGGTTTGGTCGCCGCCTCCCCTGGTCATGTGGAGGAAGACGAGCGGCAGACGTTGGATCGATTCTAATTGAGCGGCCCCACTCGCCCCATATAGCTTCCGCCGTTCCGGCCCGCTGACCGGTGGACCCACGCTGGCCTATGAGTACCGCGGCCTCCCGCACGAAGCCTCGCTTGCCATGGGCCGGATCCGCGCGATGAGGCCCATGTCGGCTCAGATCAGGCCCGTCTCCTTCTTTTCCTTTTTAATAATATTCCAGATCCACAGTTTTGCTAGTTGGTTTAAATCTAGAATAAAATGGAAATGGGGTAAATTGACCAGATTTAATATATATCATGTTCCTATATGCCTTGTCTACCATGCAAAAGTGGTCCCTTGCCAAAAATAAATTTCATCATTTATTGGAATTACATCTACTAAAATGTACCTTTTTCCTTAAATAAATTTATCAGTGAGATAGATATACCCAATTGGGATGGATAAAAGTTTATATGAAAGGTACTTGATATACCTATCCATTAGACTTTATCTCATGCAAGGTGAACCCTAGTTTTACACCAGTAAAAATAACAAAAACAATTATTTATGGACTTTAGAAAATTCCTTAAGCCAAACTTTATCATGTTTTGAGTTAAATCCAACTCTCAGATATGTGGTGCACTAAATCCTTCCAAAACCCAGGAGTTCCAGATTTATGGAGCTATTGATATTTTATGAGGAATTAAAAATCTCTACCTAGTATGGTTTCGCTCAATAAATCCTAGCAGAAGCTTTGTAACTCCAAATGAGATGATTAAAATTGCTACTGGAAGGTACTCATAATATATATCCACTATACTTGGTCTCATATCATTTGGACCTACAAAATAAATCTGGTTAGAAAGACAAATTTACTACATAATTGACTTTGGGATTTTCCCAAGGGCATTCTAGTAATTATCTTGACATGATTCCACCTCTCAGAAATCACAAACCCAATTCTACATAATATACTCTGAGTACAAATTTATTTGGCTTACTGATCTTTTCTGGTGATTTATTCACCCAACCTAGGGGTTATTTCATTAGAAAAATCATAACTAAATATAGAAAATTGATAAAATCATGAAACCACTTTTGTTAGACTTGTTATTCCAACACCTACCAGATGATATCTTTTTTGTACATTGATATCATACAGACCCAAGCCTTAGTTCAAAACCCCTTCATTAGGTGGTATTCGGCAATTAAACCATTAAACAAGTTCCACAAATGCCTTTCCATTATTTCCAATTGCAACAAACTCAAACCTATCAAAACCTACTGAAGTGAATAGGGTGTTGAATGCTTGTTTGCTGTAGTGGAATGATGCTTGTATGCCTTGTTTTGATTGTGTCTATGTTTGCTTGCATGTGCTATCTTCGACGACGATAGTGGCGATTATATCGGAGACCAGAAGAATTGGTTATTTATTATGGTATTCTATGAAGAAGTCTAGGGACATCTTTTGCCAGTTTGCTGATCTCAGGCAAGCCACTTATTGCTCATAAGACTTGTCCTACTATCCTATTTATGCATGTTTTACCTACTATTTATGAAACTGCATTACTTTAATTTATGTTGTGTTATATCTAGTAATGGCTTGGCTCCTCCAAACCATTACACATTGGTACTACTAAGTACAACCCCCTTCCGTGATGCCTACTGGTAACTAGTATGGTAGATGGTGTATAACACCATACCCCTTTGGAGACCCCGCTTTAGCCGAAGCAAAACTAGAGGATGGGAAGACCCCCGATAAAGTTTTACAAAATGTTTATGGAAAAACCTTGGTGAGATGTGACCTACCAAGAGAAGTTTGAGAAAATAAAAAGGGTTTTGTTTTACAAAATGCTGGAGGAAAGATGGAGGAATAAGGTTTACAAAAACGCACCTGGTTCTTTGCGGTTTTGCCAGAACAATTAACCCGTGCAACCACAACACTCTGGAATGGGACAGGGCTGGACTTGAAGTTTGCTACTCTGGTATGGGAATTCGCATCACTACTTATAAGGGAATATCTCCCTCGCATGTCGGGTTCACTTTACAAAAAGGTTCAACTGCTAGACAGTCACCTAGAGGAAATGTGAACTGCCCTCGGGAGCAGTCGGGCGATACTATGAGCCTCTCATTGAAAGTGCCCACTCTGGAGGAGTCGGAATGCGCTCTGGTTGGTCTTTGGCCCAGACGTCCCGGTGTTGAGAGGAATAACTCATAGGGTAGGGCCTATACTAGAGTGGCATCTGGAGAGTCTTGATAGGTTACTCGACCCACAATCGGTGAAGATCAGGGCAGGGTACCTCGATGGTGTGGGTAAAGTGTACAACCTCTGCAGAGTGTAAATCTATTCGAATAGCCGTGTCCACGGTCATGGACGGTTGGGAAGGTTGTTGTAGAGCGGTGCTGGTTTTGATTTCAAAAAGGATTTCGGAAAAGCAAAGGCTTTGGAAATGAATTGACTAGGGGATGGTCGGAAAGGAAGGAAAGGAGTTTGGTCATGAGATGACCGGAAGGAAGAAACAAATGGGTGACCTAGTCCTAGTGTTTTTCCAAAACTTTTCCAAAATGTTTTACAAAAGTTTTCAACAAAGATATGTAGATGCTATATCTACAAGAGAAACTATTTGAGAAAAGAACCTCATACCATGTGCTTGTACGGACCTCCATTGGCCTTGCCTCGTCAAATACTTTCAGCTGGCACAGACGGATCTGAGATTAGACATTTCACAGACACTAGAAACATCAAAATTTCACCTCTGGAAGGGTTCTGGAGGAGGAACTCACATGAAGGCATCATCATCGCTGCTACACGGATCGTCATAGGACAATACATCATCCCCTTGTCATCAACCGATGCATCTCCATTACCTACATCATTCCCTCATCTTGTCTATATCTATTAGTTGTAGTTGAATTGATATTGTGTATTTGTGCCTGAATTCATCCATATAGTTTCATTCAATCCGCATGATTATGATGATGTTGTTGATTGCTTCCATCTGTGAGTAGTTTACCTTGTTCTTGGTGAGATGGTGAAACCCTAGCAGTATAATATGAAATTAAGATTATCTATAACTTTGTGCTATGAATATGTGTTAGTTCTCTCTATAGATATTACATGAAGTAGACCATGTAACATTTCCCTCCGGGACTAGAGAGGTAAGTATCCTTGGAAGTATCAGATTGCGTATGGCGTGAAGTGACATAACCTTGTTTGATGCTTTACCATATGTAAAAAGGGGATAAGGAGGGATTCACTAAGCTCATATTGATATCCACGGGATAACCCTTAATTGCAATGGATCCATAGGTAGTTGTCGAAGATTGTTGCACTGGTTATTTAGAGATGTGATAACCGATGGTTTTCTGGGAACATCTTATTATGAAGCTCTCCCCACACATATCATGATAGAAGATATAGTTTATCCTACTTATATTTAATACCAATGCTAGTGTTGGATCCTAAATCCACGAGAACACTCTGCCTTACTAAAGTTCCATTACAGTTCTCACCATGCTAGTTTACTTTACTACATCCTTTACTTTATTGTAAACAAACCAAACTCTATAAAAACCCTCTTACGTGATATCAAGGGCAGCTCTAAGTATCCTTTGATAGATAGTGACGAGGGGCATAAAGACCTTAACCAAATATCTCTATGTGGTTTGATACTCTTACTTTTGAATCAAGCTACAATTGATCTATGCACTTGCAGTCATCACGCAACTGCATCGAGAATGCCAACTAGAGTTATTATAACAAGTTTTTTTGCAACTTTTGTAATGAAAGCTAGGGTCGTGAGCCCTTCACTCAAAACAAGCACACTGCTATCAGTATTGTCTCATTATGGTAAGAGCCATGAACATAAGGAAGTTCAAGTAGTAGGATTTATAGATTTTCAAACCTTGGGGAACATTCACGGTAATGTATCTACTTGTTCCATGACCTTTACAAGGATGTGGGTATAGCAACACAACCATAGAGCTAAAGTACTGAAGGAGTTCCATCAGTTCTATGGAATAGCCTAGAATGGTGTGTGCACATAAGTCAAAAGGTTGGTGGAAAGTGTCAGTGCCTCCTAAGAGGATAACAATATGGTATCATATGAAAGGAGAAACAAAGTAGTATGGGACCATGATGGGTTCAATACCATATAGCTGACATCTCGAAAGGCTTTTTAGCCAGAAAAACTACCAACCGAAATAAGATTGTTAACACAAACCTAGACCCTAGTCATAGGACCACCAATAGGAATTTAATTACGGGTGGAACCACAATATAATTATAATTTCCAACCTATGTTAGAATAAACCACTTATCGTGCAAGCTTTCACTTGACATACGAACACAAATTTAGAAAGGAAACCCTATAATTGGGGAATATTCTGTCAAAAGCCAGAATTTATACTGGGTATCCACGAATGTGTGGGTATATAGGAGAAGTCCTCACAATACTAATAGCATACAAGGGTAGCAAGCTAATCTTAACCCTAGAGCCAAATGGACAAGCAAAAGTTAGGGAACCTTAGAAGAACCATAAGGGTGGAACAGAAAATTATGTGAATCCAAAGTTGGAGTATGATTCAAAAGAAAGGTTGAATGTAGCTGGAGTGGAATCATATTTACATCAAGAAGTAATACTAAAGTGCTATCAAAAGGTTACTAGAACCATAGAAGGTACAACAAATGGAAATACCAAGACATCTATGATGGCTGATACCCATTAGATAGTATAAATTATAATAGAGAGATTCTTTTGTTACCTTAAATCTGAAGAACCATAAAACCCTTGGTTAGAAAGGGGTATCCATGACCATAGATATTATCAATATCCATAGTTCGTATTAGTAGATAGATGATACCAATAGATAGGTAGTTACAACAGAGAAATGATATAGATATATGTTTCTACTAGAGATACACTCATTGCTAAACTAGTTAGCAAAAGGAAAAAACTAGAATAAGATGATATTCGTAGGAGTTATTTTAAATTTCTGACACGGGAAGGATCTTGAACTTCGAGGATGAAGTTTTGTTTAAGGGCAGAAGGTTGTAACATCCCATAAATTCAAGAGACTCGAAAATGGGTAGAATATAGTTGTGTGCATTGCAACCATGCATATAAAATCTGGGATAACTAAAACGTTTTTTATAGAACTTGTCAATGTGATTGAAGTTCCACTTGAGCTTGTGACTTAGGACTAGTTCATCAAGCTGAGTGTTCAAAATTTGAAATAACCTTTGGTAATCTTCTATGTTAGGAAGGGTAGATGTAAGATTCGTAAATAAAAGTGAATCAACACATGATACACTTGATTAAGAAAATAACAATTTAATGCTTAACTTGTCTTCTCTAAACCTCATTTAACACATGTGCTGGATAATTCTTAGCACATGATCACTCCACCAAATACAAGATCAAATCTATTCTTATCTTGCCCTATCTTATATTGATCATAATCTTATCTATCATCACTTGGTGATTGACAAGAGTCAAGTAATAAGTAAATCCTCTAAGTCTATTCACCAAATCTTGATCTTCAAAATCTATTCTTATTAATCAAATATATTCTTCTTTATCTAAATCTTAAGCCACTCAAAAGGATCTCTTAACACCCTATATAGAAATATGGAAAACCATAGGATCTAAAGTGCATAATAGACATGCATTGTTAGTCGAACCATAACTTAATAAATATATGGAATGTAATAAAAATAAAGTCATTTGCATTCCATCAAATAGATCAAACTATTTCAATAAAATCAAAAGATCATGCCATGATGAGATCAAATCATCTAAATTGTTAATTAAGTTTTCACTTAATTAAGATTAAAGGCCTACAATGATAAATTTTAACTACAAATTAAGTTTTCACTTAATATGCAAATCAACCCACATGTCCAATTCATCCAAAGATATTATAGTGACAAATGCCACTTGTCATGATCCAAAAATAAACCTTTCTTAAATGCCACCTTGGAAACTTGGCTTCCAAGTTCCTTCAAGCCTAAGTTGCCTTACGAACCTTGGCCACCAAAGTAGCTCATGAGATCTTAACACCAAGTAGCTTAGTCATCCATGCAAGTGATGAGTCACCACTTGAGGTGTCATATTGCCATGAAGGGGATGAATTTGCACATAATACCGAAATATAGGGACAGCTGCATAGTTCTAAAATCACCTAGTCACCCATGAAAAATAGTGAGGTATCACCTTGCTATGCATCCTAGGACACTATAAATAGCCATGCATCCAATACCCAAGCCTCAGAACTCACAATCTAGCATGAACCACAAACACAAACACTCACTTTTGAGATATCTAGAGGAAGAAAGGAAGCAAGAACTTGAAGAACAACTCAAGAATGGGAAGAACAAGGAACATAAGCATCTATGGATCTTCGTCAAACAAACTTTGGAATCTATAAAGGTTATAATCTAGTCTCTGGGATCAAATAGTAGTAGATTAGTGGGTAGATAGAATCATTAGTGAGGGGCGAGGAGAGTGATTTGCATAGTTTATCAAGAAAATCTAGACAGCAACACAATTCTGTCCAGGAATGCATCTTTCGATCATCTATGCATCACCTAGGCACCCAAATTAATTTTCAAGGTCATATATTTGATCTAGATATTATCCTATACAACTAGATACTCTTGTAATCATCAAGAACATATCTAAGAATAATAAGAACATCTACAAGAACTCACTCCCACTTGGCAGTAGTAAATCTACTAAAACTAAATGACAAATTAGTTATAAGTATCACAACTCAACTTTGAGTTGAAGTACTCTCCAACATAAGGACATCCATTTGAGATTTTCCTCAAATAGGAAAACCTAATTGACAACTCTATATTTCATGTAGCACATGAATATATAAATTCCTTCTAAAATTGTACAAATGGAAGTTAAGGAAATACTGAGACCATGAACTCTTGGAATGTTAAAATATTCATTTTGAACAAGAGCTCCATTTGAAGGTTTGAAATATTATGGAATTGTTTTTCCTATTAGGAAAATAAACCATGCATTATATTCGGATACAAATATCCTTGTAGCACAATTGTAACCAACTTTAAACCAAGGGAATATTTTGAAAATCCAAAATATTCCTTGTAGGAGATTTTTGAATGGTTGAGATATATTTGAATACCAGGGTTTAGGGTTTAGGGTGAGTGATGTCTAGAATGAGTCAAACATTTGAATTATGCAAATCCCTTCGAATGTTTGAAATTACAAAATATTTCTTTAGAATAATTTCTTTTAAAGTGATTAAGAAATATTTATTTTTAAGTGTGAGAAAGAAATAGTTCCAAACCACTTATAAAATCATTTTGAGAGGTGACAATATATATCTTTGTCCTACTCAAAATAATTCAAGTATTTGAATTATTAAAATAGCTTAAACCAGAACCAAATTTTAAACAGAATTCAAAAAGGAAATTGAAAACAGAGAATAGAAATGGAACATAAGAAAGAAAATAGAAGGAAAAAGTAGTTGGACGACCACCTTGACCGCAATCCTGTACATGGCCCAATAACCAGCCATGTAGCCAGACAAATCCATCTCATTCCTATGTTTTCACATAAGGACATGGCAACGAAGGGGGTTTTCGCAAAAATACAAATGTGACTAGTGTCATCGTCTCCTGCCATGACGCATCGTTGTCGAGTTGCCACCATAGCTGCGTCGATACCATGTGACCATCATGTCCATCTCATGTGCCGAGAACTATAAATATCCCCCGACCAGCACTCTAGAGCCTCACCCCCCTTATTTCCATCTTTTCAGCTCTCGCACTTTGACTGCTAGTGATAACCTAAAAAGGGCACACCAGCGAGATACCACGAGGGAGCTCCTACTTCACCACCGTGAAGCGTTGTCTCTTCAACAAGTACCTAATCGAATATTTGTCAACACCCGCTTGATGGGAGGATGGGAATCAAGCGAATCAGATAATCTTCATCGATGAGCTTTGCCGGAATCCACGACGAAATCGACATCACTATCGGCAGCTAGACTTCATGGATTAGGTCCCGACCCACTACATGAGTGTGGGAGCCTTTAGAGCCCTTTAGATTTGTTTAGTGGCGGTAGATTTGGTGGTTCATCAGAGAGCGTCGCCGCAGTAGGTTAGTGTAGTCATTGTCTCTGACGATAGAAGGGACTCGGGAATAGCCCAGTCGAATCGCGATTCTTTCAGGCATTGAATGCAATCAATGGATCATTTTGGAGAGTAGTGTAGCATAGTTTCCGTCTAGCGCTACTATGCACTACCGTAGATGGTGGTCACTACCGTCAACTTCAGCAACCTTATTATCGATGGAGTATGTCCTTGAACTCGCCATCCTATTCTTGTTTGATTGGTACTATTCTCGTTTGCTAGAAGGCCATAAATCAGTAGCACTGCTGCTCGCCGTCACCATTCAACCCATCATCGGTGGGGTTGGGAACACTTGACCCTTTGATTGGTCATCGCCACTTGGCAGCCAACATGGACCCAAGCCCCACGTGTCAGTGACTATGGCTAAGACTCTCTCGGTGAAAATAAGTAACTTATCCACGAGGAAGCTGATGGGCTCGGACCCCACATGTCATTGATAACACTTGTCCATGCCACACGTTATCCACTTAGGAAAATTCTAGAAAATTGTTTAAATTTAGAAAAATCATAACGAATTCATCCTAACTCGGAAAAATACAAATAATATATAAAAATATTCATAAAAATATACTCTATCCATATAAATCATAAAATTGAACACGTATATGGAATAGAAATTCAATAATCAGTAAAACCTTTACATATACTTTATGGAATTAAAATTTAAAAGGAAATACAAAATGATCTAGCAATATTTTAAATATGAATCATATAGAACCTTGTATTCTTTAATGAAAACAAACCCCCAATTCATTTCTTGACTTGTACATAATCCAATAAATACTATTATGCTTTAAGTAATAAAAATAAATATTAACCAAAAACAACATTATGATAAAATGATATAAAGTGATGGAAATTTCTTGAAAACATTATGCTTAATGGTGAATAACATTGATAATGAATTTACATTATAAAGTACTTGATTGAAATATAATAAAAATTATACATTTCCATATTATCCTTAAATAAAAAGAAATACCTTAAAAATAAAATCATGAAAAATGAATTCCTTAGAAATGTTATCTTCCACTTAATAATAAACATGAAAAGCAATTCTTCCAAATATTTAGTAGAAGATTGGAAGAAAATCAAATACTAAAATAAATTTAGTTAACATGCTCACATATATAGAAATGAAGTAATTATTCTCTTGAGAGATACTTTTACCAAAATACAAAATGAGTTCAACTAAAAGCAACCAAGATTTTTTTACTATGAACCAATAATTTCCATAAGTAAAAAAATGATAGTAAAATGTTATCATAAGAGAATCTTCTTCAAAATTTATTATTTTTTCTAAAAAAGAAAGTTAAAAATGACCTATTTCCATAAAACATTAAAGCACTTGAAAGAATATCTAAGTAAGAATTATCCTCACCTAGAAGTAAACATACCATGACTTGTTATAAGGATTGTACTATTGTGCTTAGAATAATATTATTGAATTGCTTGAAGTTCATTTAATGGGTGAAGTAAACTTGAACATAAATCAAATCCACAAGAAATCATCAAACCAACACTAAGACAAATTCGTAAACAAAATCAATGAATACATAGTACTGAGGGACTAGAATGCATGCATTTCATATATTATGCATCCTATCATATTGACATATTTAAACATTAGTCCTTATTGGACCTATGATTCTATTCTTCCATTTGGATCTTATGATGACTAGAATATGCTAATTTCATAACCTGCAATCTGAAGGCAAGTTCATTATTGCATAATTCTTGTGACACCAGAATTTCATACCATTGCAAGTTCAACCTTACATGTCCTTTATTTTACAAAAACCCTTTTACAAAATTCTATTATCTTCATTCAAAGCAAAATACCGTTTTATGAATGAAATAAAATGAGAATTGGTGGGCAATGGAATCTTGGTTAAGAGACATGGTTGGGAAGCCGTGTGGTCGATATTCCATTGTACTAGGAAAGTTAGGACTTAACAACAAATGTGGTCAGTGATTCAAAGCACCATATAAACCGTGCTAACCACAGATCATGTAATGGTACAGGTAAGTCAGCTAGACCTTCTTACTTTCGTTTTCCTTGTATACTAAGTCAAGTTGTGATACAAAGTCGAGATCAATGGATCGGAGTTTGTAACATTCATATTCCGTGTTGCGGGATAACGATGTAGTATATGTAAAGGGATGGTAATTGAGTTTAGGTATCGTGACTAAAACTCGTTCAATGGGTCAGCAACAGGGTCATGGAGAGGCTAGTGATTGGCTAGTTTTTATACTAGGCCTCCGACCAGGGAAGTCTGAACTGGGTAAGCTAACCGGATGTGCAACAAGGCTAAAGATGTTTGTGGGTAAACTAGCACACATCTTGAGAGTATATAAACGTGACATGTTACTCCCTGTTCTAGGAAAGAACTATGAAGGCGGCATGAAAATGGACTCCATGAATTCCTGTACAACCCGTGAAGGCTGACATACATAGAATTTTATAAACTAAAATTTATCTTTTCTAAAAAACCTAATTTCAAAAACTACACAAGCCTTGGATGTCTGATCCATGACTAGTCATCAAATACCTATATATATGGAACTTGTTGAGTACGTTATACTTAATATATCTTATGATTCCTTGCTAGACTATGATAAGTTAATAGCAACGTCGAAACCAATAAGACAACAAAGGAGGAATTCTACGAGGACACGAGACCAATATATCGGAGCAACAAAGTCAACAACATTATCAGTGACAAGTGGAACCGATACTAAACTTAGATAGGAACCAATTCCCAATAGGAGCCATAACTATAGATACTAGCTTGTGAAACAATAGACACACATTATATATTGAGATAGGTCTAGAGATAGATCTAGTGCTAGACTAGTTTGCAAGTTGCTTCTTCTGGATTTTTGTTTGAATAGGAACCTACCTGACAAGCTCATTTTGTCATGGAAGTTCCAAGGATATTCTGTGAAGATATTTGTTGTGAATAATATAGTTATACCTTGGACCTATGATGTTTCTGCTATACTTTTCTAGTAGGTGTAATATTCGTGAAATGGTGTTCCATGAGTGTTATGGCAACGACTTGCGCACTATAAAATGTAGTCATGTGGTGGGTCACCACAATATTCTAACCTGATTAAACTACACAAATAATCCACAAATTTTACCCTAATTCCACTACACAAAATTAATCATCTACAAATAGACTTAAAAATAGAGAAAGAGCAGAGCGGCTAGCTCACCGACAGCGAGGTAGATGGGGTAGCGGTGGATCTGGTTTCCTATTGTGGCAGGGACTCAGGGAAGGGTGGCATTGATGGTGACATTGGCGACTCGAGGATGGGATGGCACGACAAGACGTGTGGAGGGAGGGGTACGATGGCTCAAGGAGGGATGATGAAAACGACAAGTGGAGGGAGGGGTGGTGGCTCGGGGATGGGGCGATGATAGAAATCAAGTGGGTGAAGTAGAGTCAGTCTGGGGTGGATGCGGGTGTGGAGTGGATAGGGGTAGAGCGACAGAGCTTAATTCATCTTCCCCTTTTGTCTTCCTTCTTTCATGTTCTATTTAAAAAGTCTAAAATATTATTAGTGTCATGTCACTATATGTCCATGCCACTACAGTGGTGGCACATCTATAACTTGCACGCTAGTAGTATCTTTAGCCCAACGGATAGTTGGCCCATATACATGTCATGTGTTACCTTTGTAGACACATCACAAGTAGGGTGTTACCAGTGGAATACGAGAAAGTGAACGCAACAGGTAACACTAGTGGCATGGCAACAAGGCAACATGCCACTGATGTAGTGTGACCTATAATTAGTTTCCTACTAGTGTGAGATCCCCAATGGAGTAATACTTGTCTTGGATCACTCTAGAAGTATTCGAAATAGTCTCACTAGTGTTTGGCATGGTATAGAATATATATGGAAAGTTCTAGAAGGTCATAGAAAGTTCCGGAAGAAGGGATGTTCTAGAATAATTTAGAAGGTCTAGAAGCTTCTAGATTAGTGGGTCCACCTTGCCTTGAGGGCCGGCAACCCCTAGACAAATTGGAAGGTGAAAGGGAAATGGATGCCGCCTAGAGGGGGTGAATAGGCGTTTTAAAAATATTACAGTTTAGGCTGTAATAAATGCGGAATAAAACATAACATTTAGTTTATCAAGCCAAAACCTATATCCACTAAGTTCACTAAGTCCACCAACAACCTATGCTAAGCAAGACAAGAAACAAGGCGATAGCAAGATAAAATACTTCAAGCATGATGGCTATCACAATGTAAATTGCATAAGTAAAGGTCTTGGTTGAGACATAACCGATGGACACGGAGACGATGATTTGTTATCCCAAAGTTCACTTCCAAAGAAGCTATGTCTCCATTGGAGAGATGAGGTGGCGCAATGTACTCCGAACGCCACAAATGGATCACCTTGAGGTGTGGTGGCTCGATGCTCACCCAACGCCACACCAGGCCTCACCTCAAGATGCAAAGGCATGAACTCACCGACACTACAAAAGGATCACCCTATTCTCCTCTGAGCTCGCCACAAAGGCCTACTCATGATCCACTATGGTACACTTGAGGTTGGTCACCGAACCAATACAAGGCTTGGGGAAAACTCCACAACTCAATTGGAGGGCTCCCAAGAAATGCCACAAAGGCTACAAGCTTGAGGAAACTCCACAACAATTGGATCCCCCAATAACAAGGCCACAAGCTTGAGGAATCTCCATGACTCAATTGTAGGCCTCAAGAACACACCACAACTCCACACAAATGTCTAGGGTTCCAAGAACCCAAGAGAAACAAGTCCAAGAGCTTGAACTCGCTGAATCTCTGAGGAGAACTCAAACCCTATGCACCAAATGCAAGAGGCAAGTCCTTCACTCTCAAATTCCACCAAAGCTACAAAAGCTATTGGGGGAATAATAGAGGAATAACGCAATAGGATACCAAAAGACTCTCCATGATCTAGATCCCAAGGATTCCTTCAAAAAGAAGGGATTTGGTTTGGTGGGGTTGTAGATCTAGATCTCCTCTCTCAAATCCCTCAAAAAGATGCAAGAATCATTGGAGGGGGAAGGGAGAGGGAAAACTCTTCAAGGTCAACAATGGAGGAGAGAGAGAAAGCCAAGAACCAAGAAAATCAAGTACCCCCACGAAGGGGAAGAGGAGTCCCCTTTAAAGGGCTCCCTGATCTGCCCGTTATGCGCAGAATCGTGCACGGTCGGTAGTACTGGTGGGGGAACGGTACTACCGGTGGCACCCAGCCAACGGTCACAAACAGTGGTGCGAAATGAGAAACAATTCCTAGATGGAACTACCGCCGGAAATCCAGTCAAATTTCCTAAAAATAGCACACTCTAGGCAGAAGATATACTGAACATGACTTGAACTTCGGCCGGAACTAGAGCTGGTACTACAGGCAGCAAATATTCCCTAGCGATACTACCGCCCAAACTTCTGACTGAAGTTCCGCCAAATAGAACTTGAAAAAATAGAGAGTGTACTGAACCAAAAACAGGGTGAGCGGAAGTAACTCCGGTACTTAGACTGGTACTACCGGCGGCAAACATGCCCTAGAAGTACTACCGGTGGACAGCCGGAACTTCCGGTCAGGGAAACTTTAGAAACCAAAACTACAATAACTTTCGCATCCGAACTCCAAATGAGATGAAACCAGTTTTGTTGGAAAGATAATGACGTGTAGAATCTAAATATTGGGTATCACCAAGGGATAAAATACCATGAATATATATGTGAGATATCTCCCAAGGCGTGGAGACGGAAAACCCGCAAGATCAAAAACACAATAAGATATTCAAGGGAAATTGGTTTCTGATGAACTAGAGCTTGTTATGAAGATAACCACAAGATTTAGATCCTCTCATGGACAAGATCCAAACAAAAACCAAGAAATATGATGCTATGTATGCAAAGGTTTGAGCTCTCTCCAAAATATACGATCGAGTTACCCACTCGAGAGCCCCTCTGATAGTACGGAGATCTATCCTAAGCCCGGTATCCCAACACTACAAGAGATCGGTAAAATATAAATCCTATCAAGATCATACATTTGCCTTGAGCATTCGACTTGAGCTTGATGTAGACCATCTTGTTCTTCTCAAGATGGATCACCTTTCTTGATTGCTCTTGCTTTCTCTTGCTTGATGAAGACTTGCAAATAACTCCCTCATACTCCATGGGGAAACCTCTTTTTTGAACTTGTCTTCATCACTCCATTATCGCCGAGGATGGCAAGCTTCAAGCATGAGATCTTCTAGAGATGGCGCACCTTGAGCTTGCCTTTCATTTCTTGATGATGTCTTGAAGATAGCCATAAGGAACTCCATCTTCTTCTTCTTCAAAACATACTTGATCTTGTTATTCTTCTTATTATTCATGATTCCAATAGGCACAAAGCCCTTGGACATTGCTTCTTCTCTTCCAACCTTGAAACCAACACATGGTCCAAGTGATGCCAATGGAAAACCCTACAAGTGAAACTCAACTTACACATTAGTTCATAGAGATTGTCATTAATTACCAAAACCACACCAGGGGACATACATGCCCTTTCATAAGGGAGGGTGGATTCCGAGGAGGACTTACTTGCCTTAGCTGACCAACCCTAGGAGCCTTGGTTTCCTATAAAAAAGGGGGGCACAAGGGGAGTTACCCAAGCACCACACCACCTCTACCTAGCCGTTGACGCAACCAAGTAGCTGACACCCTAATCGCTATCGTCGTGCTTCCCCATGTCGGTACCACCTCTCTATCTCGCGAAGCATTGTAGGATCTTCTACCCCATTTAGATCTAAATCTAGATGGTGATCATGGAGGATTTAGATCTCCATCAACTTGTTCCAGGCTTCATCTGTGTACTTGATCGCATGCCTATGTGGTGAAGCTACTCGAAATGTGTGGATATCTCGGGGGAGTCATCTACTTCGATGCTCTATCATGTGGAGCTACACAAGCATATTTTTCTTGTGCCTAGGAGGGATACACCTAGCTACCGAAACCGACCGACTACCATGAAAACGCTATCGAAGTTCTGCTATACACAGTCATCGAGGGCATGATCTTGTTACCTGTATCTTTCTAGTGATATTGGTTATCGTGTATAGTATTTTTTTGTTTTATCTACCGCATTCCCTAACATTTTTCTATTCCACTATGTACTTTGTGCACCTGCCAATGTGCATCCAAAAAATGCATTTGGTTATGGTTTGTTAAAAAAAGTGATATGTGAATATGGCGCCATGCCACTTTGCCATTGGCGTCACGTCTGTGGTGTCACCGGTGTCGCGACCATGTCACCACTATCGTTGTCGCCCTTCTTATCGCACCTCCGCCCCGTTCATCCCAACATCACCCCTCAAGCATACATGCTCCTTCTCCTGGTGTTGCCCTTTCGATCCGACAGCTCCCCTCATAGAGATTCCCTCCCTTCCTCGCCTCCATGCTATCCCCATTTGTCCCCTAGGAAGATGACGTCATCCTCGTCCTTGGGTTCCACCTCGTGTGGTCATCCATGGCGGCAGTGCCCTTTGAGGTGGGGATCACGACATTATGTGTTCGGTGAAGAGTCGTGGCGTGCTATGACACATGCAACAATGCACTCCGATGTGTGTCACGTACTCACACTCGTCTCGATGCATGGACGACACTGGTTGAGCCTCGACCTCCCCGTCTAGGTCCTTGTCATCTTTGTGCGTGTTGTTGGGGATATACTTTCCGGGTATCCTCACTGTGCCTCACTGACCAGGGTGGCCCACTTCGGGTTAGAGCTTTGCTTCACGGGTGGCCCAGTTAGGGAGAACAGACGGAGTCCAGTCTGGCTACGGGAAGGCCCAGAAGACTTACCGACATAGGCCTGTTATGTTACTTGTGGTTCAAGATGTACTCTGTAACCAACTCTTAGTCGTAGCCGGATAGGTCTCTGCTGTAAACCCTAGGCTGGATATCTATATAAGTCGTCCTAGGGAAAGCCTTTAGGGCACCCTCACAATAGTCTACAATCTCAACTCGCACAGGCGAAACCCTTGTAACTCATATTCCGGCTCTACCGTATTACTAGATTGCTAGCAGGAGTAGGATCCGTCCAAAGCCGGCAGATTCGAACCTGGGTAAACTTGTGTGCTCACCGTCCCAGAACATCGTACGCCTCACACTCCTCTCTTCCACACGCCTCGAGGACCCCCTTATGGCGTACTTGTCATCAATCCGACAATAGTTGGCACCCACCATGGGGCAAGTGAACTTCGCATCTATGTTCCGAGTGGAATCTGCAAGAATCGGAATTAGCGAATCCATCGTTGTTGGTCGCGTCTTCTACGCCAGCGACGTCCCTCTCATCGTTCTCAACGAGACCTGGATTCCGGCTAGGGAGGTCGTGACTTCCTACACTATCATGTCTTTTGGTGAGATCGATGTGTACATCAGTTTCGCTGAACCTGCCCCACCCACCCATGCAGTGATGATAGAGGTAGAAGAAATCTCTGGGTCTACTCTGTCCACGGAGGCGGCAGAGTTCCGGATCTCAGAAAACCCCAATCCCACCCAACCTGCACCTATTGCGGAGATAGTGGAGAAAGCCGAACCTAAAGCAGATCTTGCAGCGCAAGTCAAATCTGGAGTGGATCTCCCTAGCGAGGCCGAATCCCAGATCGATCCACCCGCTGAGGTCAAAATCCAGGAGGAGCAAGACAACAACCTTGGTTCCGGCTCTACTAACACCGGGAGAGACCAACCTTTCCTGAGGCATACGTTGAGGCGCATGATGATGCAAGGCACAAACGTGGATGAGGTTCTCGAGACCATCAGGATTTTCGAGGAAGCCCATGAGGAAAGTTGCAACTACCTTAGGACGCACGCATCGCACTTTGTCGGGTATGTTGGATCCGGATCCGGCTCTTCCGATACTGGAGACAACAAAGACTCGGTGCTGGAGGCGATCGGGACAAACACCGACTTACCGGCATCTTCGAATGACTCGATGACATCAGTGGATTTCTGAAAGTTCTCCGCGGAATATGGAGAGGAGTTCAACTCCAAAGCTGCAAAAGAAAACTCTCCCAAAGCGCAGGATGACATGGATCTCGGAGATAATCCTGACATCCAAATGTCCAAAAGTACTGCTCAGAGCTTGACTCCGGGAAACGGACCCAAAGCCGGCTTTGCTACCGGCACTGCCAAGAAGGAAAAGAAGAAGAACAAGAAGAACAAGACCCCGGCAAAAGAACTTCCAATAGAGGAAGTGATTGCCGAGGAATATGAGGAAGACTTGGAAGGAGTGCTTATCCCAGAAGAGCCCAAAGAAACGTCGGTGGATGGACACGTGGTCACCGCAGGTGCCCGTAAACTCATCGATGTTGCGCTAACTACACATATCCTTACAGCTACAGAACTTACTGCTGAAAAGCTGGAAGAAAGGGCTTAGGCCCTAAAAGCACATCGCCAAGTACTCCTGGATGAAGCTAACAACATCGAGGAAGAGAAGAAGCACATAGCCACTGTAGAGAAGTATATCTCTCTGCAACATCAGAAGACCCGGAAATGCCACACGCGTGACAATCAATTTCCGGAAATCCACAAGGTTCTCTTTGAGGGAGACCCAGGGATGCCTCGACTCAACAGCAAGGGAGATCTAGTGTACAAAACATTGCCGCGGCTCAAGATATCCTGGCAAATAATCCAGGCCCAGAACAAGTCCGATTGGGCATTAAGCTACTCACCAAGGGTCTGGAGCAGCAGAAGGTCATGAAATCCGGGAGCAGAAAACTGGTCTCTCAATCTGACCAATGCCGCACGGATCTGGCCTGGAATGACGTAAGGCCCCAACGGGTTCTGGAGCAGCATCACCATTCCGACCGTTGGGAAGACAACTACTCAAGAACCGGATCTTCAGGACAGCGCCACAAAACTGCACATGACTGGTGCAACGTTGCTCCAACTGCGGAGCAGGAGGCAATTGCTGCACTGTATCCGAGAAATCCTCCCCAGCGAAGTCAAACAATCACAGGGAAGAAGACAAAGAGAAATGTCGGGAGCAGGACTGTCAAAGAATGCCACCTCCTAGACACACAAGCCGTCTGGCTGAACCCCATCGCAGTGGGAGTGACGGACGAAGGAACGACGGACACCATGCCGAGTCAAGCCGGCAGGGGGCTCGTCACAATGAAGACCCTCCCTATAACCGGAATAATGACGCTCCGGATGGAGGTCGGTGATCAGCCGGAAACAATCCACTTGGTACACCCTCTCCACCATGCAGCCATCACAACGTCTATCAAGGCGGCCAAGGAGCGTGTCATGGTGAAGGAGGTGGTGACAGAAGCCGAAGTCCGGCTCCAAGGCACCGCAGCTATAGTGAACAACCGAGACGGTGTTCCCTGTCACCAAGTGACGCGAAACACCGGATTAACTCCAACATAGAGGCGCAGCACTACGAGAACGATGATATATACATGGGCCCAAAATGCTTCGGACCACGAATTCGACAAACACACTTCTCGGAAGGATTTGCTATCTCAAGACACATCCAAGCCTACGACGGTGTTGCTCGGCCAGATACTTGGCTCCAAGATTTTTTCCAAGCTTG
This sequence comes from Avena sativa, assembly GCA_916181665.1. Lineage (NCBI taxonomy): Eukaryota > Viridiplantae > Streptophyta > Magnoliopsida > Poales > Poaceae > Avena > Avena sativa. Next base: position 193,858,354 of record OV702287.1, read on the forward strand.
CTGCATCGCCAAAGGCAGAAACAGCCTGGTCTTAACCCGATATCTCCCACTTATGTTACGGAAGACGGCACGATCATGGCTCAATGAACTTCCGGAGAACACCATCCACAACTGGTATGACATGCAAAGTGCATTCTTTCGGAATTTCCAAGGCACATATCGGAGGCCATGTACGGTAGGAGACCTACAGCGTTGCACCCAGAAAGCCAGAGAAACTTGCCGAGATTATCTCGGATGATGGATCGACACCAAGAACTCCTACGAAGGAGTAAATGACCAAACTGCGATTGAAGCTTTCATTGCAGGACTCCCAAGTGGTTTACTACGTCATCGTTTGAAATGTGATAAGGTCACTGATCTGGGAGAGATGATAGAAACAGCGAGCAAGTATACAGATGCTGATGACGATGCGGAGGGATTACTAAACGCCCTAGCTATGCCATAGTCGGCAAAACAAGCAAAGCAACAAGCTCAGAAGCGCAAGAACACCTCGGAAGAAAAACCCAACGCGGAAACGGAGTGGTCACTGCTACTTTCGAGTCTGGAGGATGAGGAGGGCGCGGCGGTGGACGCAGACGCGGTCTTGGGACATCAAGAGTCCAGGGTAGAGGAGACCAGCAACCTGGCAAAACCTATTCCTAGGCCGACATTGCCAACAACCCATGTGTGCATCACCTAGATGCCAGTGGGGGCTCGTCTCACACAAACGCCGAGTGTTGTTTCAATGATGACATCAAGAAAGACGATACCACTGGCTACAGGGCTAAGCGGAAGAAGGGAAAAAAGAATCCTGAAAAAGAGAAGGAGAACAAGGAAGATTCTGACATGGAGGAAGCTGACCCTTCAAATCCCAAGCTGGATGGAAAGAAAAACTTCCCAACAAAGAAAGACACTTACGTCACCTTCCTTGGGTCCCAATCAGCTAAGGTCAAGAAAGCAGTTATGCATGAGCTCAACGCAACTATTCTGGCTATCCCACAATTCTTGGATTTGTCGGAAGTGGCAATCACCTTTGACCGTGCTGATCATCCACCTAAATTACACAGGCGAGGAAAATATGCCTTAGTCATCAATCCACTTATTGATGGCTATGGTTTCTCCAAGACTCTCATGGATGGCGGTAGCAGCATCAATATTCTGTATGTCAAAATGCTATGCCGGATGCGGATCTCGGAGACACAGCTGAATCACAGCTCGGTGATCTTTCACGGAGTTATCCTAGGAAGACAAGCAAATTCCCTGGGAGAGATCACTTTGGATGTTACCTTTGGAACTCCAAAGAATTATCGGACGGGAGCACTTTCCTTCGAAGTGGTTTCGTTCAAGAGCGCATACCACGCTATAGTTAGACGTTCGGCTTACTGGGATTTTATGGCTCGTCCGTGTTACATTTACAATATGATGAAAGTTCCAGGTCCCAACGGCGTGATCACCATCAGGGGAGACCCAAAGAAGGCGCGAGAATGCAAGGACGGAAATGATACCTTTGCTGAAGTCGTGCTGCATGCCCAGGAGTACCAGGAGATCAAGAAAACCATTGATCCGTCCGAGATGCCCGCGACAAAGAAGGAGGTGACAAAGCCAAATCCGGAGTTCAAGGCATCAGAAGAGACGAAGAAGACGTCGTTGAAGGATGATGACCCCTCCAAGGTGACCCAGATAGGTGTAGGCCTAGATAGCGCATAGGAATGTGCGCTCGTCAAGTTCCTCCAAGCAAATCAAGATATCTTCGCATGGCAGCCATCTGACATGACCGGAGTACCTAGGGAACTTGCCGAGCACTCTCTAAATGTACACCCAAATGCTAAACCCATCAAACAGTCCCTACGATGTTTCGGCGATGAAAATCATAAGGCAATAGCTAAGGAACTAGCCCAGCTCGAGTTAGACGGATTCATAGAAGAGGTCATCCACACTGAGTGGTCGGCCAATCCTGTAATGGCTCCTAAAAAGGACACCACTGATTTAAGGATGTGTGTTGATTATACTTCCTTGAACAAGACTTGTCCCAAAGATCCATTCGCTCTGCCTAGAATTGATCAAGTGTTATCACCAAATCCGGATGAAGGAATCAGACAAAGTCAAAACTTCATTCATAACCCCCTTCGGAACCTTCTGTTTTGTTACGATGCCCTTTGGGCTCAAGAACACAGGAGCTACGTACCAGCTCACTATGCAGTGTTGCCTCCACGACCAAATCGGACGTAATGTACATGCATATGTGGATGACATTGCGGTGATGTCCAAAAAGAAGGAAACCTTAATTTCCGACTTGGAGGAAACGTTCGCCAATCTACGAAAATACAACATAATACTTAACCCGAAGAAGTGTTTCTTTGGAATACCAGTCGGAAAATTGTTAGGTTTCATCGTGTCTCAAAGAGGCATAGAGGTGAACCGAGACAAGATTAAGGCTATACTAAATATTTCCAGGCCGACTCGCCTGAAAGACGTTCAAAGACTAACTGGTTGCATTGCTGCAATCAGTCGGTTTGTAAGCCGGCTTGGCGAAAGAGCCGCACCACTCTACAAGCTCCTGAAAAAGACCAAAAAGTTCATTTGGACTGATGAAGCTGCACTACAAGACCTGAAAGCAGTACTCTCATCTTGCTGCACCGGAACCAAGGGAACCGATGTTGCTCTATCTCGCTGCGACAAACAGAGTCGTCAGTGTTGTTATGGTAGTGGAGAGACCAGAGGAAAAAACAGGAACACCTGGTGCAGTGTCCGACTTACTATCTGAGCGAAGTCCTAACTGAATCAAAGCAGCGGTATCCGCATTACCAAAAGCTGGCTTATGGTGTGTTTTTTGCATCTCGTAAGTTACGGCATTATTTTCAGGAACATCCAATTACCATGGTGAGCATAGCTCCCATGAGAGATATAATCAACAACAGCAATGCTACAGGATGAGTCGAAAATGGGGCATAGAGCTTTTAGCTTTCGACATTGAGTATAAACCTTGTACAGCAATCAAATCCCAAATCCCCACTGACTTTGTTGCTGATTGGACAGAGACAACAGAGAGTATGACCCTCCTAGAGTCGGAATACTGGACCTTACACTTTGATGGGTCTAAGGCGCTCGGGGGCTCGGGGGCTGGCGTGGTGCTCAAATCACCCCAAGGAGATAAACTTTGCTATGTGTTGCAGATCCACTTCACGGAGACGAATAACATTGCCGAATATGACGCATTGTTGCATGGAACCCGGATTGCTAAGGATATCGGCATCCGACATTTGATGTGTTATGGAGATTCGGATCTTGTTGCCCAACAAGTGTCGGATATTTGTAATGCGAATAAACACATGGTAGCATATAGAGTTGTCGTGGATGAACTATCTAAATTGTTCGAAGGGTTTGAGGTTCAACACATCCCTCGAACAGAAAATGAGGAGGCAGATGCACTATCTCGTATAGGCTCTGCACGGAAAAAGGTCTCGGATGGCACTTTTTTGGAGAACCTCAAAGTTCCCTCTATAAAAGGAGCAGACGAGGAATATCCGACTAAATCCGACTCCCCTTTAGTAGCAATTCTGGCTGTAATTCCCAGCTAGACTCAACCCTACCTTGATTACTTGGTAGATGGCAAAATACCCGAAGACGAAGTTCTGAGTCGGCAGATCATCCGACGAGCAAAAGCCTATACCATAATCAGTGGTGAGCTCTATAAACGGAGTGTGTCTAGGGTCTTTCAGCATTGTGTATCTTCGGAAGAAGGAGTGGAAATCTTACGAGAAATCCACGAAGGCGAATGCGATCACCATGTTGCAGCCAAATCTTTAGTGGCAAAAGCTTTCTGACACGGTTTTTTCTGCCTTACAGCCAAGGCAGATGCCGAACGGCTGGTCAAGACGTGCAAAGGTTACCAAAAGTATGCCAAACAAGCTCACGTTCTGGCTGATCAGCTGCGAACAATACCTATAACATGGCCTTTTCGCGGTCTGGGGGCTTGACATGGTAGGACCATTTAAACGGGATCCAAGTGGATTTACTCATCTCTTAGTGATGGTGGATAAATTCACAAAATGGATTGAGGCTAAACCCGTCACCAGTTGTGATAGAGCAATAGCCAGAAGATTTGTCAAGGATGTCATAATCCGATACAGTTATCCGCATAGCATTATCAAGGACAATGGGAGTAACTTCTCTATGGGAGAGCTTGCCGAATTCTGCAATGAACAAAATATCCGGCTTGACATTCCGTCATTCGCACATCCATAGGCTAATGGACAAGTCGAAAGAGCAAATGGTTTAATCCTACAAGGCCTAAAACCAAGACTCGAAGCACCACTACGACGTGATGCGGGGGCTTGGGCAGAGGAATTACCTTCTGTGATATGGAGCTTACGAAAAACTCCGAACAGGTCAACTGGATATACACCTTTCTTCTTGGTCTATGGTGCATAAGAAGTTCTTCCTAGTGATTTAATTCATACTTCTCCCCGAGTTGCTGCGTATATTGAAAAGGATGCCGAGATTTCTCGACAAAATGATCTCGATTTAATCGAAGAAGTTTGCGTCGTTGATGAGATGAGATCAATAGCCTATCAGCAGAAGTTACGCAAGTATCATAGCCAGAGAGTCAGAAATCGGTCTTTAAATAAAGGTGATTTGGTCTCCGGATTGTGCAGAAAAGAAAGCACAAACTTTCCCTAGTATGGGAAGGGCCCTTTTTAGTTAGCTGAGTATTGCACAATGGTTCTTACTACCTAACTGATATGCGGCAGTCAAAGAAAGACCTGCTACTAAGAAAACAAAGAGAGCTAGAGGCAGTACGGACCCAGAAGAATTAGACAGGCCATGGAATATTGCTCAGCTACGTCCCTTTTATTCTTAATTTATCTTTCTTTGTAATCATATATGTGTACATGTTCAATGAGAAATAAAGTATTGGTTGCCTCATTTTTCTGAGAAGCTTTATATTACCATCTTATTTCCGAATGATCATGTCACAATCAAAAATCCCAGAATACTTGAAAGTACTTTATGCTCATATTTGTTCTGGTTAAGATTTCTGATTCTAAAATTGCTACATTCGGGTATAAATCTAAATTTTCTAGTTTGTACTTTGGTTATTTATCTGATTGCCAGATGTGGGCATTTTCTGAGTAGTGAATTGTTGGTACTGGAAGCCGGCTTTGTTTCCGAGTTTAAACTAGTTTAGCAATTGAGCTCCGTTGCTTGGCAAAGTTTCCATGTTGAAGGTTGGCCGGCTCACGAAATGGATGAGGTGGAAAACCAGATAAACGATAAGTATAGACAAAAAACATAAGTGCTTATGTAAACATTTCATGCACATAAAATTAAAGCCAAAAGTGCTAAATAGAAATAACAAATCTTAGCACTAGCAAAAGTATTATACTACTTATTTACAACATGAATTGTTTTCAGAATAATACATTGTTTTTTCTGATGCTCTACGATGCAGGGGGAGAGGTAGGAGTTGCCGGCTCACTGGAGACATCAGTCTCGCCTTGATATCTTTTCGAGACATTCAAATCCGAAACGGTTTGTTCATCGTCGGAGACTTCTGCTGTTACCTCGGCAGGCGGAGGAGTCATCTCCACGTGAGTGAAGAAAGGAGTGTCGTAGCTGGTTAAGTCAGCTACGTGGCACCCATATCCAGCACAGGATTCCATGATGGCCTTGATGTCCTGCTCATGTCTGTCTTCATCCATAGTCGAATACCCTCTGGTTACTTGCCAGATTTCCATGCTTCCATAGTGGATTATAACCATGGTGAGAGCATTATGCGATGCGGTTCACACGTAGGACATGTTCCAAGCTAGGGCATCTCCTTGGCCCTATATCGCACTTCAAAGCCAGACATTCTATGCATATTTGGAACCTTGAGAACTTCGCCAATATCCTCTAATGATTGGCAGAAATCATGAAGCAAATCGTTGACTTGGGTAAGCCGGCTAGTGTGAGACTCGGTGGATGCAGAATCCAGTAAGTTCAGAGGACCTGCGCATGTAATGCAAAAGGTTAGTAAATACATCTGAACTCCAAGAGTCAGAAAAAGCAGAAACTCAGAAATAAGCAAACATATCGAAGATGACATCGTCAACTTTGGTCTTCTCTTCCCGTAGGCTCTGGAGTTCAGCCCGGAGTGCCTCGGTGATTTCCTTCTCTCTGAACAAAGCATCGTTGATATCCGAGATCTTTTGATCCTGGGTCGTGATCCTTCGATCACGTTCTTCGTTGGCCATAGAAGAGGATTCAAGAACTTGAGCAATGCTCCATTCGTGATCCACCTTCGGCTTGTCCAGTTCCCGACGTAAGTCGGTGTTCTCCACCTCCAGGGTTCTTAGGTTTTCGGCTTCTTCAATCATAGCACGTGATTGCTTTACTAGTGTTGTAAGCAAAAGAACAATAGTTGACTAAATAATTCAACTATGAAATAAAGGGCAAGGTTTGAGGACTGGAATGTTTACCTTCAGCCTCATCCTTTGACACTTTCAACTGAGCATTTTCAAGCCGGAGAGCTCTAATCTCTCTCCTCTTGTTGCAGATATTCTTCAACAATTCCTAGTTATATGAATTAACTTTCTATAAGTCAGAATACCCAGAGTCAGAAGTCTACTAAAGACTCGGTCTAATATTTTAACTAATATCAGCATGAGCCTTGGGGCTACACTAGTTCATTCTTTGGCATCCTATGGAAGCATAAATCCGGATTGTCAATCCAACTTCATTCTTGGGGGCTAGAGGATATGAAATGAAGGAAAGTAAACAAGTTAGGTTAGAAATTCAACTTACATGATGTTCATGAGTGAGCTTGCTTAAGCTCATGGACACCTCGGTGCTAACCTTCTCAGTGAGGGTCAGCGGGATTACCGGTGGGGGAGGAACCACACCGGCTCTCAGCCTCTCGTCATGAAGATGAATCTGCTCGAGGAGTTCAGAGTCCTTGATGTCCTCCGCTTCTTGTGCCTCCTCCTCGGCAGAAATATTCTGGATTTCCAAGCATTGATGGGCTAGCCATTGGATCTCCTCCACAGACTTCTAAGTAATGCCAAGTTTGGCAAGACCCGGATTGTTGAGGAGGTTTTCAGCGAACACCTTTGTCGAGGGATCATTACTCGAAGAGGGTTCACCCTTATCAAAACCTGAGTCATCCATGGTGATGTTAGTTTGCGAGCTGAGGATCGATGGCTCTGTTTGTTGAGCCGGATCTTCTGTGACGTTTGGAGATGGAGTAATCTCCAGCTCTGCAGAAGGCTGAGGGGCAGGAGTCAGAAGTGCTGTGGCAGGAGAAGTCAAATTCAACTTTGACTGGCGTAGGGGTTTCGACGAGCCTCCTTTCCCCTTGCCCTTGGTGAGTTGTCTAGCTCTGAGGAGGTAATAGAACAAAGAACGTTACACCTCGGAAAGAATTAAGAAATATAATATAGAAACCTTGTGAGGAAAGTTAACTCTTCACAATGGGCACTTCCTTGGTGCCAATAGCTAGAGTCGGAGCCTTACGCTTTCGGGTAAAGGTCTCTAGTAGTGGAACCAGTTCTCCATCATCCTGAGAGATCTCAGGAGGATATCCTTCGAGAGGAGCAAGCTCCGACTCAGGGAGGTCTGCAAGCTGAAAAGAAGAGTTACCTCAGTATTGCCAAAAGAGACAATAATGTAAAGATGAACACATAATTCGAGTTGCAGCTGGAAACTTACCGGTACCAAAGGATCATCAGTCGTATGCATGTCCAAGGACAACTCCGGGGTTTTCTTCTCAATCCGCTCCCTTATCAACCACTTTATTTGGGACTCGTATTCCTTATCCGTGTAAGGATGGGGATAGATCCATAGAGTATCCTTTTTGGACGCGGTGATGGAGTGCATAAGCCGGTCACCATGGTGTTGGAGTGGCTGGATCCGGCATGCCAGCTAGCAGTGAATCAAGTCGGACCCCTTAAGTCCCTTGTGCTTCATCAGATATTCAATCCGCCTCTTGGCAAGAAGCAGATCATCACTGAGAGTCGGCGGGTCTGCGTCCCAGGACTCTTGGGGCGTGGCAGCTCCGTCAACAAAAGTCGGCAAAGCAGTGGCTTTGTCGAGAGCAGGAATATCCTTGTGATAGAAAAAAAGTGGATGGCCACTGTCTCACCGACTCACTAGCCTTAATCCGAGGATGGACGCGTTCTCTCCTAACAGAAAAGCTAATAATCCCGGTAATGTATGGATTACCGGTGGTGATGGAGTTTTTCCGGGTATGAAAATAAAACCGGAAAAGAGTGAGACTCGGCCTAATGCCGAGATACCTCTCGCACAAAGAAGCGTAAGCGCTCATCTCTAAGAGTGAGTTCTGGGGGAGATGATTGAGTTGAGCTCCGTAGTGTTCTATAACCTCAGAAAATAAATCTGAGGGTGGGAAACTCAAACCTCTTTCGAGGTGGGTGCCGGATTGCACCCGCTCGTCGGTGCGAGGAGTAGGGACGGTTTGGCCATAGCTGCTACGCTAGTCATCGGTGCGGAGGAGTCCTTCGTTCTCCATGACGTGGAGCTTGGCGTCATCCAAGACGTAGGGGATCCAGACCCTGTGGAAGCTCTCCTTCTCCATTGCCGAAGTCGTCGTTGTCGCCGCCGCCGCGCTGGATGATGAGGTCTCAACCATTGTTTCGTGGGCCGATGACCTGGGATGAGCGGCGCTGGAAGATTTTGGGGAGGCAGAGGAGCTCTGTTCGAGGGAGGCGTTGGAAGGAAGGAAGAGGCGCAAATGCTGGTGAAGAGAAGAGGAAGAAAATCTCAACCCCTTATATCCTTCATCCGTGCCAAGATTCGTGCAAATGTGTACAGTAACCGTGCCACGCATCGCAGAAGGAGCTGGGTAACCCCCACGCGATGATTACGCCGTCTCGATCTCCGCGCATGCATTAAAACGACGCCTCGGTTTCGCAAAAGGCGGGTCCACCAACGGTCGTGCTGACGGGAATGTCTGTCAGTGATGGGACTTGACCATGACTGGTGTCAGATTACGTCAGAGACCAAGTTTCGGCTTAGTTTGAATTTCGAGCTGGAAACCCGAATAATGTATTCATAGGTTCGACTCGTTTGAGACCCGGATCCTATCCTTTCTTTTGAAGTTTCAGGAACCCTTCAAGATTCTACGAGCCGAAGATCAAGCTGGACGATGATGAAATCCGACTCTGGATCTTGGAGGCTTCCGGGGGCTGCTATTGGGGATATACTTTCCGAGTATCCTCACTGTGCCTCACTGACCAGGGTGGCCCACTTCGGGTTAGAGTTTTGCTTCACGGGCGGCCCAGTCAAAGAGAAGAGACGGAGTCCAGTCCGGCTACGAGAAGACCCAGAAGACTTACCGACATAGGCCTGTTATGTTACTTATGGTTCAAGATGTACTATGTAACTGACTCTTAGTCGTAGTCGGATAGGTCTCTCCTGTAAATCCTAGGCCGGATATCTATATAAGCCATCCTACGGAAAGCCTTTAGGGAACCCTCACAATAGTCTACAATCTCAACTCGCACAGATGAAACCCTTGTAACCCATATTCCGGCTCTGCCGTATTACTGGATTGCTAGCAGGAGTAGGATCCGTCCAAAGCCGGCGGATTCAAACCTGGGTAAACTTGTGTGCTCATCGTCCCGGAACACCGTACGCCTCACACCCCTCTCTTCCACACGCCTCGAGGACCCCCTCATGGCGTACTTGTCATCAATCCGACGACACGCGTAGGTCAACAACCATTTCGCTTTGATTCACTTCTAAGGTTGGGGTTCAGAAATAGTCAAAGTTTGGTTTTCTAAGAGGGGAGAGGACATGGCGAATGTGGTAGCGTATCGTGATAGAGGTAGTTTGGTTCTATGATAGCTGAATCTCCCATGTGTGCAAAAGTTATTGTGGGAGTCGTCTTGGAACTCCTACTCGGAGGGATGAGGTGTGGTGAATAATGGGAGTCCCAAAATATTTAGGGATTTAGAGGGTTCATTAGAGAGATTTGGAGCTATTTAGGAGTACTGCTAGAGCATGATTTTTTACTTATTTTTAGGGTACCATGGCAATTTTTAGTTATCGAGGGGCGGGTCAGGGTTACTGCTGCAGATGCTCTTATGCCTTCTTATGTTGTATCTTTTATACCTATGGAATTTAATTTAAAAATATGATGATCCATAACAAAAAGAACAAATCCCGGGAAGAGGATCCCACTGAATTATCATTAAGAAGAACGGTGAGACACCAGAAATTCTACCACGATGTGTCAATGCTGGCAGCGTATTGAGACAAAGGGGGAAAGTCTAGTTGACCCTCTCGCGCATGAAAGAAACTTTTTGGGAGCTAGCTTGGAACTCCAACTAGGAAGGAGAAGGTTGGCAAATAATGGGCGTCCAAAAAACATTAGGGATATTGGAGGCGTTTAGGAGTGCAAATGTAAAATGAACTTTACTTTTTCTAGGAGACCATGGCAGTTTTTAGGGATTGAGGGCGGGTTCTAGGTACTGCTTTAGATGCGAGGCAATAGCACTGGACATACAACTACTTGCTCTACATGTGTAAATTCATACAACAAGTTATAGACTGGGGTGAACCGGTATAGAAACTTGTTATACAGTTGCAAACCAATACAGAATCGTACAATGCTTGACAAGTAGCATTTTTAGTTTTGCGCCCCCTGCATATATTTATCTCGCAATTGACACCAACTTCTCTTTTCCCAGATCCACCCGGAGGTCGTCATCCTCACATTGCGCACGACGTCTAGCTCCGCCTCCATGGCGTGTGCGCCTCCGCGTGCCAGCCCGTGCTTGCCTGCGCTATCATCCACGTCGCCTGCGCCGCATCGGAGGATGTTTAACCGCCGCCACGAACACCATCGACGAGGATGAGCGCCATGGCCACGTCTTAAGAGGAGAGGTCGGTGTCGCCACGGCCATCATCTCGCACAATCGCGCTAGTAGCGGCCTCACCTGGTCCAATGCCCGTGCTGCTGGTGTCCATCTCACGTGTTCTTCCCGAGCAACGGTGGACAGAGGCCCAAACTCAACTAATAAATTGATCATTGTGAGCACAAATCAAGAAGATTGATGACTAATTTTCCACGTGAGTTCAATCATATACCCGTGCAACTGTTTCATCCATCAATTCACAAAGAAAAAACAAGGGCGAGCAATAATAAGGGGACCTAACAGCAAGCACGCACCTCTAGCTGGAGCAAGCACGGCCGCATCGGGTCAGCGCCACCGAGAAGAACACCGTGGAGTCACCCTTCAGTAGAATGTAGGGCACCGTGGCCTACCCGCTCCCTCGATTTTGCAACACTGCTCCCCACGACTTATTCGCTACCGTCGTCTGCAACTCGGTATCGCCCCCAAGTGCGGTGAGGACAGCATAGGGCAACAAGGAGTACCATCTAGCTATATAGGCACATTGAGACGACGAGCTGCGTGGCATCATTCATGGAGGCGGCAAGGAGGCCGCGAGCTGGTCGGCCTCGAACTGACTACATGTCATTCGTGGCAAGCCGACGGCACTTCCCCCAAACACGAGCCACTAATGTCATCTGCGGTTACCGTCACGATGTTCACGGTCGTCACAGTCGCCATCTTCGTCTCCTGACGGCGTCATTGGCCTGATCCTCCCTAAAACGTAACTTGCGGGGTTGTTGGGAGCCGCCCTGGACCAGGTCGAGCCCCTGAGCCACCTCGACCTTTCCAGAACACCCTCAACGACATGTTCTGCCCGTGCGGCTGCTCAACGTCACCGAGCTACACGTCTTCCCCCTTGCTGGTAGCGACAACTCCGGCGCACTCCTGGAGACCGCCGGCTCCCCTAATCCTGGGGGCTCTAGGAGCTCAACGCGCCGCCGGGTCAAGCCCTGCCGCGCGGAGCAGGCGGAGCACGCGCTCCGCCAATCCCCATGTCACGCCGCGGGTCTGTTCTACGTAGGCCAGATACAGCTCTGATGTCGGCGCGCCATACTAGTAGGCAGACGAGTTGGGAGTCCGACGCGCGTAACGAACTCCTCTGCGTCATGCTCGGGGCCGGCGACTTGTTCGCACTGCTGCTCGAAGGCCGTGATAAACCTTAGCGCATGGGCCTCGCCGGCGAGCTCATGCTCGACGTGCTCATCGTGCTCCCTGCGCTTCTGGTTTTCGAGACATGGATGGCGTTACTCCCTTTTTATCTGGCCATCTGGGGAAAGAGACACACGTCTCATTTGATATTAAATTTTTGCAAGAGGGTATTAGCAAAAGTAAAAATTGTTGCGTGTCAAACTCAGAGCGACTTTGTATCGGTTTGCACCTGTATAGCAAGTTTCGGTACCCCTTCGCTCTAGTCTGCAACTTGTTAGTTGTATGTCCAGTGCTATTGTCTCTTTAGATGCTCTTGTGTTTTTTATGCTGTATCCCGTGTAACTATGATAATTTTAAAATATGATGATCCATAAAAGATTTAGTCCAACGAGAGAGGAACCCCTTAAATTATCATTAAGATAACCGTGAGACACCAGAAATTCAACTGTATGTGCAAAAACTTAAAAAAACTAAAGTATTTTTTATTTTCACTTGTATATTTTTTAAGTATGTCTAATTCTCAGTCGACTGATAATTAGGGAATCTCAATCCACTTGCAACTAAAAATATCTCACTTGCAATCCTTCATGCAACTAAAAAGTTTTAGTTGTAACCTCACTTGCAACCGTAAAACCTCAGTTAGAATCCTATTTGCAAACCTGACACAGGAACCTCGACGCAAAAGTGGATTAAGAGCTCCAACTTAGCAAAATTATAAGATTTGATGTGCGCACAAGATATACATAACATCCGTCCATGATCTATTCGTTTTTGGAAATCAGACGAGTTATAAGCAACATACGAGGTCACGGCGGAACTAGTTGCGAAAATATGTGTGTGATCTACCTGATTGAGCAAAGATCAATCATGTACCTTCATCTTAGCGAGTAATCAATCAAGCATCCAAATGCTCCTAGAATCTAAACAAACCAATCCAGTAAAATCAGATCATATTTGCTAGTGCTCGGCTTAGTTTCACTCATGTCACGGATTTCCATATGCATCCTGGTCGTGGCCATCATCGGAGACCTTGTACCTGTACCAGTTTGCGCATACAAGAAACACGACGAGGTCGGCCAACCCAATGGCGCCAATCAGGAAGTAGAACCAGTCCAGCCTCCCCCTGTTCAGGTCCTCGGCGAGCCACCCCTCCTCGCTGCCGCCGGTTGTGCGGTGCACGACGATCACAAGGAGCCCGCTGAGGTAGTTGGATAGCGCCAGGCCGCTGAACAGCAGCGAGCCGGCGACGCTGCGCATGTTCTCCGGGAACTGCTTGTAGTAGAACTCCATCTGGCTCACCTGGTTGAACGCCTCCGACAGGCCCAGCCCCGCGAGCTGTGGCACTAGCCAGAACGCCGACTGCGGCGACACTTTACTGCGCGACATGGACCCACCGCTCGCGGCCGCCTGCAGCAGGGCGAGATCGCGCCGGCGCTGCTCGACGAGGCCTGAGACGAGCATGGCCACGGAGGACAGAACCATGCCGATGCCCATGCGCTGGAGCAACGTGATGCCCTCCTCGCGGCCGGTGAGCCTCTTCATCCAGAGCACAACGAGGCGGTCGTACAGCGGGATCCAGACGGTGAGCGCGAGCATGGGGAAGATGGTGAACGAGCCCGGTGGCACCTCGAAGCCGCTGCCGGCGCGGAGGTGGCGGTCGGACTGCGTCGCCTGAAGGACGACGTAGGTGTTGGTCTGCGCGAAGGCCACGTAGTACACGATGCAGGTGACCCATACCGGCAGGACTCGGAGTATGCACTTGGTCTCCTCCACTTGCTGCATGTTGCACAGCTGCCATGGATTTGTCGGGAGGCCGTAGAGGTCGACCTCGCTCTTGACATCCACCACTACGGCGGCCTTGTCGAGGAACCTGAACTGGTCGGTGTAAGGGAGCCTGGACACGAGCGAGCTCGCGTGGCGCGTCCTGAAAAGCGACTTACTGGGGTCGTCGGGCGAGGACACACGCCGCTTCCGGAACGCGGCTACGGCGACGCGGAGGACGCTGGCGAGCGGGCTTCCCTCGGGTCTCACCCGGAAGTAGAGCCTCGCCCCGGCGAAGAAGAGCGCACAGGAGACGAGCATCAGCGCGGCGGGGATGGCGAACCCGACCCACCAGCTCACGTTGCTCTGCACGTAGATGATCGCCGTGGACGAGATGCAGACGGCGATGGTGAAGGTAAAGTAGTACCAGTTGAAGAAGCTGTTGATGCCGCGGCGGCCGGACTCGGTGCGCGGGTCGAACTGGTCGGCGCCGAAGGCAAGGTTGCACGGACGGATGCCGCCCGCGCCGGCCACGATGAACACGAAGGCGAGCACCAGCACAGCAACCTGACGCCCCGTCGCGCCCTCGCACGGCTCCTCGCCACCGGCACACGTCGGCGGGTGCAGCGTCGGCACGGCAGCTGTCAACGTCAGTATGATCATGCCCTGGGAGAGTTGCCATATCGAAATCACTACAAATTCCAGATTATACAAGATATAAGATGTGAAAAATAACATCGATCGTGCTTACGACTAAGGTGGCAATGCAGCCGATGCCGACGGTGGCATAGCGACCGAGGTAAAGGTCGGAGGCGAAGGCGCCGAAGACGGTGGCGAGATTGGTGGTGCCGCTGAAGGCGTTGAGCGCCATGGCGGCGTCGATGTTGGTCATGTGGAAGACTGACGTCAGGTACATCATCAGGTTCGCGGCCGTGCCGATGCTGCCTAGCTTCTCGAAGGTCTCGTTGCCGATCACGAATGGCATCGTCTTCCACCCTCGGTACCGGAGCTCCGGTGCCGCGGCGGGAACACATGCCTCGGTGTCCAGCAAGGCAGCTTGATGAATGGTGTCGTCGGCGTTAGGCGCCTCGGGGGTGTCACCTATGTCTCCAGCGCGGTGACCGCCGGCGCCGGAGACGCGGGATGACGTCATCTGGTGTCTGCTGCGATGACACGTGGCGCTACGAGCGAGAAGAGTTAGCGTCTGCTGTACTGCCGGGAATCAGTTGAGTCGTTCCGAGGAGATTGCGCTAAAGTTAGAAAGTAGTTAGCGCGGTTCGCTGCCGTGGAGTCGCCGTTCGCTGCAGCTGGGCCCAGCGTCAGCGTCAACAGCAGGGATATATATATACAGACGTTCACCGGTTCACGCCAGCTGCTACGCGCTGATCGGCGGGACCTCCTAATAAAACGGCAGATGCAGTTTGGCCTACTTGGTCTGGTAAATCGGTGCTGCCTGTACTGTATCAATGGACAAGCTTTTTTTTAATTTTTGACAATAAACACCACCTGCCTCACTGTATTGGCAAAAAGAACCACCTTCTAAAAAACCCGGGAAATTTATTCGTAGAACGGTCTGTAGATGGCCAATCCTGGCGGACTCTCCTTAGGCCAACTCCAACGGTCCCCGCAAACAGATACCGCGGGTCCGTTCCTGTCCTCCGGACATAGGCCCAACACGTACCCGCAAATCGTGAGGACAGCGCGGCGCGGTCCATTTCGGCACAAACCAATGTTAAGGATATCGCTTATCGGTAATTTATCGGCCGGCTGGAAATTGGCAATTTTTCAGCGTATCGGCCGATTTATCGGGCGATAAATAAGAAAATCGGCCGATAAATCAGAAAATCCGCATATCGGCCACCCCGAGTAGCGATAAATCGGGTGATTAGTCGGCATATCGGCCGATTTTTTGAATAGTGGCTCAAACCGGACCTGGACCTAGAGCTGGAATGTGGTGGGACGGACGCTAGCCTCGTCCTACCGTGCCCACCCGAGGCTTCGACGGGTCCCACCTGGAGGTGTCCTAGAGGGAGGGACCGTGTCCTTTTTAATGGGGCCACATCGTCGTCCCCATCCACATCCACCACACTCCACTCCACTTCCCCACTCCCCGGTCCCGCTTGGGTCAAACCCCAAAACCCTAGCGGCCGCTCCCTCCCCACCAACAAGCCCCTCCATCGCGGCCGCGATGACGAAGGACAGCTGGAAGGGCTGGTTCCGGCGAGGCCGGTAGGACCACGACGCCGGCTCCTCCACCGGCGGCGGCCGTGGCCGCCATTCCGTGTCTAGGTCGTCGCCCCAGCGTAGCTCCTTCTTCCACGACCCGTCCCCGCAGCCGCGCCCGCGCTCCGAGCGACGCGTGTACGTGAGCCTCAAGGCCGCGCGCATGCTCGCCGAGGCAAGCATGCCCTGCCTGTGGCTGGACATGCACCTGTCGGCGGGCTGGCACCACAACGGCGCCCGCGTGCCTATGCCGACCATCCCAGGCTCAGGCCCTGCGCGCCGCTGCGAGATCTGTCGGCGTCGGGCCTTCCTGCCGCAGATCTATGACGGGATCCGGCTTACGCCATCGACTCCCCGGTCTGGGACCGGTGGTTCGAGGCGGAGCACGCGGCGTGGCGTGAGGCCATCGAGGCCCACCTCGAGAACCTCGACGACGAGGACGAGGAGTACTGGGAGGGTCGAACGAGGACTCTGGCGTGGAGGACGATGACGACGGCGGCCTCCACTTCCCACCGCCGCATCGCGGACTCCGGCATCCCAGACTGGTCGTGCTACCGAGGCACCGACACCGTCGCGTCTGAGGTGTGGCCTTGGTCGTTGATGGAGGAGGATCTAGAGCCGCAGCTCCGGCAGGTGGCTGTCAAGCAGGAGGAGCCGGAGCCACAGCCCTAGCCGATGACGGAGGAGGAGGAGTTCCAGGCCGCCATCCTTGTGTCGCAGCTGGAGGAGGAGAAGCAGTGGGACGGCACCACCCAGACCCTGCACGAGTCCTGTGTGGCCGTGCAGGCCCAGATGCCCCTGCACCGCCTCCTGCTCCGGCCTAGAGCAGTGCATGCTCGCCGCCTTAGGTCTTCATCAGCCTCGCCGACGATGATGACAAGGACGAGTAGGCGACGCGCAACCACAGGACCAGGGTGCCGGTCGGCCAGCAGCAACGCCCGCCGGTTTCCCTTCCACGCCAAGGCACCCCATAATATTGGGGATTTTTTCTTTTTTGTGTATTTTGTGACCGACCAAGACTAGGACCTATGTTTTAATTATTTTGGCCTTTTTCTGCATGTTTTGTTTTGCGGTGAGTGGCTGTTGGGGCACAGCCCACCGCAACCAGGCTGAACCCGGACGGCCTATCCTCCACCCTGCAAACGGACCAAATCAGACGAAATCAATATCCGAAATGCGGGGGCCCATTGGAGTTGGCCTTACCATCCATCACACATCCCAAGACGAGTGGAGTGTGAACACTCTGTCCACTAAATGACAAAACGGATCAGAGCCAGCTTAGAATCAAACCGTCTATCTGATTTAGGATCCGTTTTCATAGTTGGATTAGTCGCGCCGAGATCTTTAAAAGTAGATCCCATGTTGATATGTTTTGATGAAAAAAATTGGACCAAAAAGCTACCCACCCCTAACATGTGAGTTATCATGCCATAGTATGTATGTTATCCACCCTGTAGCACATAAGTTACTCAGCATATAAACATGTTTGGTATAGGCGTTCTCGCATACATGTTGAGCAAGTTTAAATAGAACGCGGTAGCCTCGATGTTAGGTAACTGACGCATCGACGAGCGATAAAGACTCTGTACCCTAACACCCTCGAGGTTTTATCACTTGTACACCGCGGTAACGGCGACGGACGATGAAACCGAGCCGCTAGACTACTGGTTGCATGTTACGTTTGTTCACTACGACTTCGTGTGGTGGGTGGTAGGGCATATGACCCTATTTATTATATCATATTCAAAAGAAGGTTGGATTTAATTTCTTAAAAAATTATGCTTGGTGTTTCAAGCGGTAGTTTTTCGAGGTTGAGTCACGTGTACGCCGGGAGAGCAGCGACGGGCGACGAAGCCAAACCACTAGAATAATTTTTATATTCTATTTGTGGGTATTTTTTATAGTGGTGGATAACTTATATGTTATTGGGTAGATAACTTACATGCTAAAGCCTGCATAACTCTCGTGTTACTGATTGCAAACAAAATCATGTTACTCACCCCTAACATGTGACTTATCCGTGTCATAGTATGTAAGTTATTCACCATGAAACATATAAGTTACCTAGTACATAAATTTTATATTCTATCTGCGGGTAAATTTTTATAGTGATGGATATCTTACATGTTATAGGGTGAGTAACTTATATGTTGAAGCCTAGATAACTAGAATAGTACTGGTGGCTAACTTTTAGGGCAAAAAATATCGTATTATTTAGCTAAAGCATGTACGCGGGACAGTCATGCAGGCTGTCGGAACGCTGGCCGAGTCATGTAATTCTCAGAACGGTCACCAGATACTTCTCATGTATCCATACAAAAGAGTCTCCACATAACATGTTTTATACGGTGGGTAACTTATATACTATGATCTGAATAACCCATGTGTTATGGGATAGATAACTTCTAGTCTCGATAAAACATCGTCGAAAAATATCAACATAAAATTTGGTTTTGAAGATCTACTCGGGACATGCATCTTTGGGCTATTAGGTTCGTGTGGCTCGAACGCTAGCTTGGTCAGGCTTCCGACAGTATCACTACTACTATACTAATAAAAGAGCAAACATAATCTTTTCTAAACACACCTCGCAAATGTACACGGATCCAGTACCACCGTATGATTAGACCCATTAAACTCAATCTAACGGTTAACCTAATTCATTGTGTGTGTGCACTTAGCAATTTAGAATGGATGAACCTACTCCACCGGCAGAGGAAAATACCCCCTGTCCGCCTATAATTGCTCTCTCTCCCAATTTGCATCATAGTCCTCGCACGCCATCCATGGCTGTTGCCGACGCACTACCCTCTCCAATCTCCATCTTTGCTCGCGTCCCATGACCGCCGCAGGCCCCATCGCTACGCCCTCTTCCTCCTATCCCTCTTCTCCGTCCAACCCTCTACTCCTCATCATCTCCACGTGCCCGACGGCTGGCTCCATTCACCATGGCGCTCCTCCGTGTGGTGCGAGCAAGCACCATCGAGGCGTCGAGTCTCTCGCGCCCTCGCGGCATAGTGGAGACCGACGGCCTCCCCGCAGACGTGTGCGACCGCGCCTTGGACACCGTCGACCACTTCGGCCATCGCGTCATCACCGGCGAGGTCGCCTCCCACGCCAGCCTGCAGATTGATAAGCGGATTAAGCGCTCCAGGCTTTCGCGGCCGATACCGGGGCTCCTAGAGGTGTGCCTCTTTTACTGCCCCCTTACCTACTTCCTGGCAGCCCAGTATCTGGTCTTGCCGACTGCAAGCACTCCAATGCCGGTCTCCACTAATGATGATGAGCCATATTTTGGAACTGGCTGATGAAAGAAAATTAAAATCCATGGCCTTGGCCTGAATTTGGTGCTGGTACGTATATAGCATGAACAAAATAAGAACCACGATGAGAGACGGCTTTTGATAGATGAATTCCAGTACCAAGGTATAGCACCAATCTCTCTGAATAGGTGGAGTTGTTCAATCCCAGGTGTGAATTGTCTTTCTTTTTTTTTAAAACAAGGCAAAAGGCTTGCCATTTTCATTGATTAAGGAGAAGGTTTTTAGAAAGTGCTTACAAACCACGTCTGGCCAAAGCCAAGACCAAACAACAACAAGAAACGACTACTCGCGCAAGATTAAACTACTAAGAGCTTTTGCTCCCGCAAAGCATCACAATGGTGCTTCCTCCTTAATTTTTGTTACCATCATATCAACGGTGACGGCGTGGCCTCGAAAAACTCTTGCGTTCCTTTTCTTCCATATTTCCCATGAGACCAACATTACGAGTGAAGCCAGAGCCTTCCTTTACTGTCCTTTCTTGTGAATCGCCTTCTTCCACCACTCTTTGACTTTGACGGAGTGGAATTGTCTTTGTAGATTAAACATTGGTGGACGTCACTACCTCCGGACATGACGCTTCTCAATACTGATTGTGTGCTCACTGATGCAACAAGCAATTCAAGTTTGGCGCTGTCTCCCGGGATAGTCTGTGGCTCTGGACGATGTCATTTTTGCAGCCGTGGGCCACATTAAACACGGTACTAATTCCACTCACACTAAAGCGCTACTTCTTAGCAGGGTGCTATTTAGCCTGTAGAGCGAATGGGGATCAGTAAGCCTATCTTTGTGACTGAACTTCATGGAACTTAATTATGCCATCGAGTCAGACCAAGTACGATCCTGCTCAAGTAGGACAGTATTATATGGTGAGGATGCATTATTTTTTGGAAGTTTGATCCATTTCAATCTTGAGCTGTACATTTCTACTTGTAAATTATATTTTTGATTATCAAAATTTATTTTAATTATGTTCATCAACAATGAAATACTAACTTGGTGAGGAGAAGACTGAAGTCACGTGCATTTCCCTGAAAAGAGGGAGCGAAACTAGAGTTGTGTCGTCCTTTAGAAAGGATTAATACCGTTCTCGAAGCAGGATCAATATATATATCAGATAAACATCAGATGCTACTTGTTGTGAAAATTCTTTTTTCTATACCAATTCGACATTTCATAGATTGATGCACCGTGTAGCTTTATTCGGTTCACCACTGCAGAATCATATACTACTTTAAATACTAAATATTGCTTTTATTTAGCTATTGGTCTATCCATGTGGCATGATGCCTGGTTCATGCAGTTACTATCTTATGAGCTTTTCGCTGTAGCTTACTTGGTGTTATCTTAGGTATGTTCAGTCCTTTTACATGGTAACATACAACATCGAGTTATGTGTCGAAGCAGGAGCTCTCATTCACCTCCCCATTATTTGATATTTGATTATTGTTGAGAAAATAACAGAGCTTATTTGTATGTTGGTATATTTCATGGGATTTAAACCTGATGTTTCGCGTTTAGTGTCTTGCTCTTTTATTTCCTGAATTTGTATAGTTATGTTTTTTCAGGCATTAAGCTGGTTGTAGGTAGCTTTGTTTGGAAAAAGAACAGCATGACGTATATTAGAAGACATTAAAAACATGGAGTCAGAGGTCTGCCAGAGACAAGTCCAGATGCGCCGCTAAGCGCTGAGACAAATCCGACTATGGGGAATACAATTATCAAAGAATGGTCTTCTGTAAATGTGGTCTCCTAAATATTATATAGGTAAATTTTGAGCATATTTGTATCACTTTTGAAAATGTTTGAATTCAAGATGCATTTTTTCAAAATTGCATGGTATATATGTTGACTTAATGCAAGCTTAGATATTTTAATTGGTGTGCAAAACCAAAACATTCCCTTATGGATGGATCATTTGGTTCATTTGATGTGTTGTGTGTACTATTAGAGGTCTTCTAAAGCATCTGTAGATGCCACTTATATGTGAATATGCTTTATTTGGGTATGTAAATTGTTTTTTAAACAAGAAAGGTGAACCGACTGTTTCATGTGGGCAGCAGATTGTATCGTTGCATGAAGATTTGTGATTAAGAATTTGAGAATAGTTTCTTGATCTTAAGGTTGCATATGATTAAGTATAGTACAACTGTAGAAAATGTTGTGTAGTTGATTTATATTTGACCTCTTTCTCTATCTGCGCCTTGTGGCCATAACAGACATACTGTCATTATTGCAGCATGTCTACATGGCTGACTTTGAGGCTCGCATGACTCTACATATGGAGATGGTCATTGCCAAGACCATTGTGTACCAAATTAGGTTTAGAGTAGAATTTTTTTAGCTGAAGTCCATTAGTTCTTGATGTATCTCCAAGGTGAGAAGAGAGCTCCATGTCACTCCTCATCATTTTCTTTGATTTTGTTTGGTATGGCCACCCTGCCATACACGGTGTGACATTTGTTCTAGCTTGTTGTTATTAATATGAGAGGATATTAAGAATTATAGATTGTATAATTGATTGCATCTTGAGTTGTCTTTTATTTGCTAAAATTGATGAATGACAAATATAGTTATTAAGCTGAAGAATATATAATCATGTAGTAATAATGTAGGTTTAGGAATCTTGTTGGTTATATTGCATCATCTTGTATTGTGAAAAACCTGCGTTGCACGTGCACACTAACTAGTGGATAGTAGCATGCGGGATTCTTATGTCTTGTCGCGACGCGTGGGGACAGTACTGTTTGAACGCCAGCCAGGTTTGCCATCAGTAGAATGGTCGCCGGGTAGCAAATCCCAAAAACAATGTCCAAAAAGACCACCTCTCCATGGAAGCAGGGCTGGACAGGCGACTCATGTCACCTGTGTTCGCCGACGGAGGTGGCATGAGCCTGCTGCCTTTGACCCAGGCCGCACGTCAACGCGGACAGCAACGACGCGAGCGGCTAACAGAGCAGTGGGACCCACCGCTGTTGTAGGTGACGGTATGATTGACGTGGAGCATGCCTCCTTGGCTGGAGGTGGCACGTCATCTTATCGGCAGGTCCCGACAAACACACAGGATGTCGAGCGTGTCACCTCGCTGAAATGAATTCCCAGAGGGATAGCGACGGAGCTGACTCGGGCGTGGCCTCACCGGTAGCTTCGCACATGGCTCGTCCCACCACCGACACGGCAGCACCCTGCTCGGTCCCGCGGAACGACCCGCGTGCCGGGTGCACCCGTGGTTGAGCAGGGCGTGGTTGCGGTCGGCTAAACGGCGGATTCCCTTGGCCTTCTATGCGTGGCGTCGGTGCGGTTACGAGCGACGACTCGAGCAGGCGACAATGCAGCGCTGCAGTGGCCGTGGGCAACAACGCGGGACATGATAGAGACGGGATTAGCAAGTGGATCTGGGTGCGCAGAATATGGGTGCCGGTGGTTGACATGTGATGTTATTTACTAATATAGTAATATTGATCCAGCGCGATCGCTCACGTCGTTGCATGTGTGCTAACGTGCCATCTCCGTCAGCGGCAGCTGGTGACACGTGTCAGCTGGCCGGCCCTGCCGTCACAGGTAGGTGGTCTTTTTTGACAATTTTTTCAGAAGATGGTATTTTTAGCAATACAGTGAGGCGGGTGGTTCGTGGCGGCAGGTGTCACCTGGCCGGCCCTGCCGCATAGATAGGTGGTCCTTTTTGACAATTCTTTCAGAATGTGGTCTTTTTTACAATACACCGAGACAGGTGGTTCTTTCTGTCAAAAATTCGTTTTTTCCTGATTAAACTTGTAAAACATGATCCCGCGGTACATAAACTTATACCTACACACACGTAGGTAGCCGAAATTATTAATTATTAAAGTATATAACACATGGAATTCGAACCTACGACATGAAATTGCCGCGCATGGGATTCGAACTTACGACATAAATTATCACTAGGGCACGTTTTACAAGTTACGAGACTAATTTGTACGTGTTGAGCAAGTTGTGAGACTATTAGTATAATTAGCTCTTTACAGACTGAATAACAGAATGGTTAAGCGAAGCCAGGAAAATTTGAACCAACAAGGTGCGGCCACATCAATCCGTAAGTCTGGTCCGTAAAGAAAATTCTATATGTCTAGTATTTATTACTTCCTCTGATCTAAGTTGATTTGGTTTTTTCTACATTCAGATGTATCTAGCACTAAAACAAGTCGAGATACATTTGAATCTAGATAAATTTTAGCCAACTAATTTGGATCGAAGGGAGTATCCCTTTCCTCTGTAATTTCCGTTCCTGACTTTTCTATTCTTCATCCTCCCATCGTATCTCCCGGCAGAACCTGATTCCCCTCTCTTCTCCACCGCCCACACAGATGCCCACCCACGCATGCACCTTCCACTGTGCCGCCACCATTCACGCAAGCCGCCGTGCTCAACGTCGGCAAGCCGCTGCTGCAAGGAAAATCCAGTGGCCCCATCGGTCGTCCGCCACTGCAAAGGCGACCTACTGCCACTTCTGCAAGGAAGATTTTGTGGTGTTGTCGGCCGTCCGCCGCTGCAAAGTCGGTCTGCTGCCGCCCGCTGCTTGCTGCAAAAGAAGGCCGCCGCCGCACGGCTCTTCCACCACGGCGCGCAGCGCTGCTGCGAGCGGGTAGACGACACGGTTGCCCATGGCGCGTTGCGAGCGGCAGGCGGTGCTGCTACCCACGGTGGGCGGCTCTTCTACCTACGGCACATGGTGATGCTCTCAGCGAAAGGTGGCGCTGGTACATGCGTTGTGTGGCTCTTCTACGAGCGTCTGGTGGCGCTGCTACATGCGGTGTGTGGTTATGCTACATATGGCACGTGAATCTGCTAAAAGTGGCTAGTCTTCTCCAGCTACAGATTTGCTACTGACGGCTGGCGGATTTGCTACCAGTGACTGACATTGTTGCTACATATGGTTGGAGGTGTTGTGGGCAGAAGATCGATGTCGGGCTGCTACCATGGTGTACGGCATTTGCTACCACGGTGTACTGTGAGTTCTACAACTGTGTGAGTCGTCTGTTGTGATGGTCGTGGATGTCGGCCTCGTCGAACCTGAGAGCGCCCTCGCGGATGCTCGATGCCGACCTCGGCGAAGCTCGACACCTGTCAGGGCAAAGCTGGGCGCCCACTGCATGTGTGTCTCGACGAGAATAAGGAGATTCTCCCTATTTTCAGTAGTCGTGGGGGGTTTCCGTGTGCATGTGGAAGGTCCCAGGGACACATGTCGACTACTGGACCCGGAGGATGGTAAGCCTCGATCCCCCAGGGGACGCTCAACATGTTCCTATTAGATATGTGAAGAATAGTTAAATCTAGTTTATATATATAGAAGAGAACATAGTATACCACTAGATAATGGAGCAACTGTACGCACAGATAAAAAACTCGCAAACAAAGGAAAAATATATATATAAGGATGATTATGAAGCTTAAAATTCTCACGGTCCCCATAGTACGAGGCAGTCGAGCCACCGCCTCCTCCTCTCCCAACCATAGCGGCCGCCGCCGGTCTACTCCAACTCTAGCCGGCCACGGCCCTTCCCGCCTACTCCTCTCCTTCCTCCAGATTCCGGTCTTCCTCCTGGGGCGCTACGTGTGGCGGTTCCGGAGGACCCAACGAAATCCTAGACACAGCCGCCGCAGGGCCGAATCCTCCGGCTGTCACGGTGCTAGGGGTGGCGGCCACGCCCTTGCTGCCGAAAGCGGGACGGTGTCCTCTGCGTGCCCTATCGGGCTCCTACGCACAGGAGGTCAACTCTTGGGCGAGCTCAGGCCGTGTGGCGGGGCGGCGGCAGCCGTGACGGTGGGGTAGCGTCTTCTTTGGCGGGGCGGCGGTGCACGGGTAGGAGGCACGGAGGAGGACAGATATGGCTGCAGAGATGGTTGGGGTGGCAGCGGTCCTAGATCGATTTGTAGACCAGATCTAGGGCTTCCTCGGGCTCGTTTGGGCTGGAGGATTACCCGCTCGTTCCGATCGCCAGGAGCCGGCCAGTTGTGTGGTGTAACACCCTGGACTCTGCATTACATAGGTACGATCACTCGGGTACCTATGATTCGCTATCCTAGCTGTATAAAAAGGCTTACGGTCCATGAAGATTCAAGATGATGGTCTAAAGGAGCAACCGACGAAGGCTTTAGTTGCATTAGGAAAGAGAACAAAGGACTGACATCATGTTGGTATTGTAATTACACAAATGTAACATATCCGCATATGGCTTTGAGATCCGACCTATTATATATAAGACGGGAAAAGCCTAGGAGGTAACGAAAAATCCCCAAGTGATCTGTAATAGTGCGATTCACCAAATATTTAGGCTACTTTGACTCCATTGTTCTCCTGATATCCGACGAAATCCCTAGCGTTCTCTTTTTCGCAAAACCCTAAGTTCTTCTCCATGGATATTGTCGAGGTCACCCCTTGTCAATTGGCACTGTCTGTGGAAAACCTGAATGCTAGAACTATGGATGCAGTGGACCTCTTTTTCCAAACAATAACCCAACAAAAGCGGATCCGCGCCCGCCCACCCCTGTGTTAGTACCCGCCAACTTCAACGGCAGATCCGATCTAATCATCGGAAGCTTCCACTTCCAAGTAGAAGACCCCCAAGAAGCACACCCCTCGGCCCTGATTACATCTGAACCGTCGGTGGAAAAGACTGCGCCTACGGCAATACCAACATCATCTGTCGGATCCTCTGTGGAAGACATAGCACAGGTCAAAGCAGCCGAAGAAAACAAGCAAGATGAGACGGATCTGGGGGACCTTGATGGTCTTTACAACAATCTCTCCTTCATATCAGACTCCCAACTAACTCCACCATGTGGAACAAGCCCATCAAACTTTGAACAAGAGGAAAGTGGCGAAAGCATTGACTTTGGGATAAGGATGGCAGAAATCTACCCAGAATAGAAACTAACAGACTTCACTAATCCACCCGACAGTGTCTCCTTCGGGACATATGACGAGGTTGCCAGCCCATGCATGACACGCCACCAAGTGTGCGTGATCAACGGGAATACCTGACACCCTGCGACTCTAACGGTAACCCTATCCTCGACCCCAACGACATTTTGTCGGATGACAATGCAGGAAATTACAGCAACGAAGGGAGCCAGGGAAATGGAGGAGAAACAGCGGACAGCCGCATAGTCCAAGGAGGAGGAGCAGAACCAAACGGAGAAGAGAGGTGAACTCTTCGGCTACCAACGACGGCATGGCAAAAGGCCAGGGAAGCAATTTCGGGTGCACTTCCAATGACAGCCGATGCCTCACATGAAGATTTATTAGCATATCAATATTTGCTTCACCACAAGAAGAGAGACCTACTAAGGATGCAAAGGCAACTCGATGAAAGAAAGAGATTGGCCGATGAATCCAGCTTACGATGGGCACAACTAAGCTCTACCCGAGGATCCGGGAGCGTAACAGGAGGAGCACCACCAAGAAGGGGAACATCTCGATTATAGAACATCCCCGAAGCAAAAAGAAGCAAACTAATCTAAGACCTGGATCTATCGCTTATGTCAATAGATCAAGCAGGAAATATCAAGGCAAAAACGGCTCAAGAAGCAATTGTGGCCGTACAAACATATCTGATCACAACTCAACCTGCACCCGACGATCCTCGTTCATCTCTCCACCACTCCGCCCTGATGAACCTCGACATGGTAGGAGCATCTCTCGCACAAGCAGAACAGGGAATCACGCATCAACCCGATAGATCCCCACGCCATCGCAGCAGCCCTCGGTAAGCGGGTCACACCCGACGATCTTGGTCGCCACATCGGGCACATCTCTCAGACCGAAGCTATGAAACAACACAAGAGGCGACAATACGCAGTACAGGAACGATGAGGCAAGAGACAAAAACAGCAACCGAAGATACCATGACGGCGACAATGAAGACGGCTACGAGTTATACGGAGCCAGCTGCTTCACTCAGCGGATCCGCAAAACCTCAGTACCCAAGGACTTTAAACTTCCACACGACCGCCAAAAGTACAATGGACTTCAGGAGCCCGAAGCATGGCTAGCAGATTATTTGGCCACATTCAAGTTACAGGGTGGCTCCATAGCCACCGCAATGCAAAGTTTACAATTGCACCTTACCAGCATTGCAAGGTCATGGCTCAGATAGTTACCTAAAGATTCCATTGGTAGTTGGAACGATCTCGAAGATAAATTTATCTGACACTTTTAGTCCACATTAAAATGACCCACGTCTTTAGAGCAGTTGCGGGCGTGCAAACAGAAGCCTGGAGAGTCAATAAGAGCACTCATCTAGCGATGGAACATAATCAAAAATTCAGCCAAATCCATATCCGACGAAAGAGCCATCGATGCCTTCAATGACGGCCTCCATCGCCGAGAATTCATAGAAGAACTACGGAGAGTCAAATCCAAGACAATTTCATAGTTAATGGACATAGCAAATCGCTGGGATGATGGAGAGGATGCACTACATAACAAATGAACACGCTCACCCAAAGAAGATAGGGATAAATGCGGCAATGATAGGAGACGAAGAAACAACGACGGAAACACGGGACTAAGTTACGTCGTAGCCAGTTTTTCGGGTGAAGGCAACAATGGGAACGATGACTACAACAGTGGGTACCGCCGTAATAGGGACGAAATTGGAGGAAGCCAATCAACGCAGCGATATCAGCCAAGAGATCCACCCATGTCCGTAATGCAGATACTGGAAGGATCCTGTAATGTGCACTTTTATGTTGACTCAGCAGGAAAAAGACAATCCAATCACCTCATGAAAGACTGCCGAACGTTCTTAAAGATGCAAGAGTTATGCAATGCAAAGGCGACCGAAGTAGCAAAACAAGGATACACATCCACGCCTGGCACGTTAGCCATCGGCGCGCCACCACCGCCAGCAGGGCAACCGCAAAACACAACTGATCAAGGCAATGAATACCCTAGGTCAAAGGGGGCAATGTCGATGATTCAAAAAGGGCGTCCATCCAATAGAATCTAGAAGCTAATCACAAGACAAGTCAACATGGCAAAGACGGCTCCACCAGCCACACCCGAGTATCTCCATTGGTCAGAACAGGAAATCACATTCAGCAGAGTTGATCACCCGCTTCGAGTACCATGACCGGGTCATTCGGCCTTGATAGTTGAAGCACAAATTATCGGGTTTGACATGAGCAAGGTCTTCATGGACGGAGGAAGCAGCATAAACTTAATATATGCCAAAACACTAAGGGCAATGAACTATCCCTTGGTGAATTTAGCACGAACAGAAACATCCTTCCACGGCATAGTACCAGGTAAAGCCGAAATTCCTTTAGGTAAAATTTTCCTTGACATTGTTTTTGGATCCAAAGAAAATTTTAGGCGAGAAAAACTCGAGTTCGAAGTCATGGACTGGCCATCACAGTATCACGCGATCTTGGGAGAACCATCTTTCGCACGGTTCATGGCAGTCCTGCATTATGCATACTTAGTCATGAAGATGCCATCACCAAAGGGAATCATAACAGTAAAAGGAAGCTTCACATGTTCCGATAATTGCAATCAGGAGTTTAATAAAATTTGTGAATCTTTCGGGATGGCAACCGAGTTCGAGCAACTCAAAATATCAGCAACCGCAGAACCTCCGGCAGTAGCGCGTGTCAATCCCGATCAAGCCTTTGACACTGCGAAAGACACAAAAGAAGTATAGATCCATCCTACCGACCCGAAGAAAATGACATTTGTGGCTTCCAATCTTGGTCCTGCATAGGAAAGCGTGCTCATCGAGTTCCTCCATGAGCACTGAGAAATCTTCGCATGGCTATCTTCTGACATGCCGGGAATTCCTAGGGAACTCGTTGAGCATGCATTAAACTTGGATCCAAAAGCGAAACCGGTAAAACAGTCGCTTCATTGTTTTGTAGAGCCAAAGCGCAAAGCTATTGGAAAAGAGCTATATCGTCTTACTGATGCTAACTTTATAAAGGAACTGAAGAAAGCAGAGTGGGTCGCAAACCCAGTATGTGTCCAAATAAAAATACCAAAGAGCTACGGATGTGCATGGACTTCACCGCACTTTATAAAATTGTCCAAAGGATCACTTCCCATTGTCGCGAATCGATGCAACCACAGGATGCGAACGTCTTTCCTTTTTGGATGCATATTTAGGATACCACCAGATTCGAATGAAGGAAGAAGATCGGGAGAAAACATCATTTATTACACCTTATGGTGTATTCTGTTACACAATAATGCCCGCCGGCCTCAAAAACGCCCGAGCAACATATCAGCGGATGATGCAGAATTGCCTGGGAAGCCAAATTGGCACAAACCTACAAGTATATATTGATGATGTTAAAGTTACAACGAAGCAAGGATATTCACTTATCAAGGATCTCGAGGAAACATTTAAAAATCTCGACAAGTTTTGCATCAAATTAAACCTGACGAAGTGTTCCTTTGGAGTCCCAGCAGGGCAACTCCTCGGATATCTGGTATCAGCAAGAGGAATCGAGGCCAATCTTGAAAAAATACAGGCAATTTTGACAATGAACAAACCAACAAATCTACGAGTTGTACAACAATTGGCTGGGCAAGTGGCAGCGCTCAGCCATTTCATTGCTCGATTAGGAGAAAAAGCACTACCATTTTACGCTCTCATGAGGAAGTCAGATAAGTTTGAATGGACCAAAGAAGCTCAGCGTGCCTTTGAAGACCTCAAAAAGACGCTTTCGACGTCTCCTGTCGTTGTGTCTCCACGAGAGAAAGAGCCACTACTTCTTTACATCGCCGCCACAAATCAGGTAGTCAGCACGGTTTTGGTTGTGGAGCGACTCGAAGAAGAAAAAACCCATGGTGTCCAGAGGCCAGTTTATTTTTTGAGAGAGATCCTCTCGCCATCCAAAGAAAGGTACCCATATTACCAAAAATTGGCATATGGAGTATTTATGACAGCACGAAAGCTACGCCATTATTTTTCGGAACATCCGATCATAGTGGTTAACGAAGCACCTCTGTCGAACATCCTTAATAATCCAGAAACAACTAGGCGTGTCTCCCTATGGGGCATCGAGTTGTCCCCTCGAGACATTACGTATGAGAAGCGTAAAGCAATTAAGTCACAAGTTCTGCCTAATTTCATCATGGAGTGTACCGAGTTACAATGTCCGGGTCCACCTGATCTTTCTAGCGTCTAGACAATGTACTTTGATGGATCAAAAAGAATGGAAGGACTAGGGTCAGGAGTCATACTAGTATCACCACAAGGCGAAAAGATGCGATATATACTTCGGATGAGCTTTGCAAATGCATCCAATAGTGAAGCTGAGTACGATGCCTTATTGCACGGCATGCGAATGGCCAAAGCTTACGGTGCAACTCGCCTCAAAATTTTTGATGATTCCAATCTTGTAGCACAGCAAGCAATGAACAAGTGCGATGCTATCAGTGATAATATGATTTCTTACCGTGATCTTTATAGCATCACGGAAGCTCAATTTGATGGATGCAAAGTATCGCACATAGGAAGAGCAAGTAATGAAGAAGCCGATAATTTGGCAAACATCGGGTCCCTATGCTTACTAGTGCCACCCGGTTTTTTTTGGGAAGAAATATTTGAGCGTTCTATCAAAGCAAAACGAGTTTCTGAGGTCATAGCATCCAAAACAGGGAAAAAGAGTAAGCCACGAAAAGACTCGGGGGCTCCATCAGCCAGCACAAGCACATAAGAGGCCATTGAAGAAGAACCAGAAATTGACGAGGTCATGATAATAGAACCTATATGGATGCAGCCATACATAGCCTATATGACTGGAGGAGAACTACCCAAGGATGTGACAGAAGCCCGGCGAATCACTCAAAGATCGAAAGCCTTCATAATAATCAAAGGAGAGTTATATAAAAGAAGTATTTCAGGTGTTTTACAGCGATGTGTCACACCCGAAGAAGGAAAAACCATACTCAAGGAAATATATGAAGGAGTTTGTGGTCATCATGCTACTAGCCGAGCAATTGCCGCCAAAGCGTTCAGAGCAGGATTTTATTGGTTCATAGCAGTTCAAGATGCAAAGGACATAGTCAGAATATGTGAAGCATGTCAACGATTCGCAACAAAACCTGGAGCACCCGTCGCTGAATTAAACCCTATACCTCTAGCTTGGCCCTTCGCTCAATGGGGACTTGATATGGTGGGTAAACTTCACAAGTCATCTCCAGGAGGACACGTCTTTCTGCTAGTAGCAATCGACAAATTTACTAAATGGATCAAAGCAATGCCGATCACCACTCAAGATGGAACTTCGACTGTGAATTTTATAAAGTCCATAGTATTTCGGTTTGGCGTGCTAAACAACATTATTACAGACAATGAAACTAATTTTACTTCCAATGAGTTTAAGGAATACTGCCAGGAGATGGGCATCAAGGTAAACTATGCCTCGATAGCTCGCCCGCAAACCAACGGACAAATGGAAAAAGGCAATGGCCTAGTAACTGCTGGCCTCAAGAAAAGGTTGCTAGCACCACTCGACAGAGCAAAAGGAGCGTGGGTTGATGAGTAACCATCTGTCTTGTGAAGTTTGTGAACTATCCCTAATAATTCGACACAAAAACACCCTTCTTTCTGGTCCACGGTGCTGAAGCCGTTCTTCCAGTCGAAGTATCACATGAATCTCCCAGAGTAGCTGCATATGATAAAGAGGAATCAAGAGAAGCACATGAAGATGACGTTGATGCACTCGATGAAGCTCGAGATGAAACCCTGTAGAGAGCTACTGTATATCAACAAAACTTGTGCAACTACCACGGCCGACGATTGCGACCTAGGTCCTTCACAGTAGGTGACCTAGTTCTTCGCCTTAAACAAGACGGCCACCGAAAGTTGGAATCACCTTGGAAAGGACCTTACATTGTTACATAAGTTATTTCTAGAGGAGCATATCGACTACAAGATAAGAAGACAGGAGTCAAATATTCCAATCCATAGAACATTGCACAACTACGATGCTTTTACGGTTAAGATTTTATGTTTACTTACAATACAATAAGGCCTATAGCCCGGCTTTTAAGCCAGAATATCTAGGCCAACGACCAGGCGGCAATCTGCCAAAATAATGTATCATCGGTTTTGCCATGTATATAAAAAAAGAGATAAGTTCTTCATACCTAGAGTTTTTGTAATTTTATATTAATTCAGGGAAATTATATTTCTAATCAAACTAACAACAATTATGAGATGGATCTGTGGCATATGTCCTTGATTGCTTGCCTTTTCTGTTTATTGCCAGGGTCCTTCTTGTAAAGTTCAGCCCCCTACTGAGAATTTAGTCTTTCTGTGCAGTGGATGCATAAGGGGGTTTGATGTAAATTGTACCTGCCGATTTATTTAATGCAGCTTCGACGCCCTTCTGGGCGCTTCCCTCGTTAAAAAAAAACTTTTTGTGTCACGTCCTTTCATAAAAGAGCGGTTCAAAGATTTATTTATTTTTTTGTATATTTGAATCTATAAGCATCGAATAACATTAAGCAATGGGCATACAGTACTCTTCCATATAAAGAGTTCACTGAGAAGAGAAGTGTATGGATATATACTATATAGAAAACTGTGGTACTATACTATACTCCACATCTGAAGAATGAGAGTTCAGCCTATTACTACCTCCGTTCTAAAATATAAGATGTTTAAACGCCTTATATTACAGAACAGAGGAAGTATGTTAGAAGAGGCAGAGGATGTACATGTAAAGGGTCAAGCCAAGTCAGATGTCTATCTGGAAGGGTACTCCCTCTGTTCCATATGTTTTGGCAAACTAAATTAGTTCACCAAAACATACTACTACATTATGGAACAGAGGATGTACTCCATCCGTTCAGAAATATAAGATGTTTGAGCTTTGTAAAATGAATGTATCTAGACCCTTTTTAATGTATAGGTTCACTCCGAATCTTTATGAACCTATACACTAGAAGATGTCTAGATACATTCGATTCACAAAGCTAAAACGTCTTATATTTCTAAACGAAGGGAGTATATATTAGTGATCCTGATCATCATCCATAAATGAGCTTGCTCATAACCTTAAAAGTCCTTGAGTCATGGGGTTTGATCCCAATCAAACGCCGTCTTCTTGCCTTGAGATCTTCCTCTCCTAGTGTGAATGATGTGTTGTCTAACAGCTTCCGGATCGACATGAAAAATGAACTTCATGCCCCTTATCTGTGAGAAAAATTAAGTCACTGGAAGGCTGAAAATACTACACTAAGAACGTAATATTCCAGTGAAATAGAATCAGAGAGAATAATCAATTAATAGCAAACTAAGTGGATACTGGAACTAGTCACCATTATCCAGATCTAATATTGAAGGAACAATATAGCTAGCATTACAGCTAATTGGTATTTCTTCTCATTACTTTTGATTTCAGTTATGACTTATGAGTCATAGACTCTTCATCCACCTAGTTTGAACGCTTCAATTTTCCAGTACAGTTCACTAGGCAAATATGTACGCAGATCTGTATAGTAAAAAATGGTCAACTGCTGCGTATTTTACAGAGAGATAACATATACGAAATAGTACGGTATAACTTAAAAGGACGGGAATATTAAATAATACTTTTATTTCTCATGTAGAACATGACTTAGTAGAACGCAGAAGAGGGCCACAACTGCTACAGCCGCACCAAACCGAGGATAAGCATGTATCTCCTTGTCACAGGAAGTTATGATTTGGTTTAGCCTCTATTCGCGGTAGATGAACTGTATTGCGCTGAACTTATTTTTCAGTTTGCTGTGGAAAAAAGGGCGAGGAAAGTGGGCAATTTTTTTGGCTAGCCAGACATCAACAATTAGGCAAAAGGTTTTGCCAATCTAAATTGCCTGTGATTTACTTTTGTCAAAATCGATTTCTGGATAGTTCAACTTCAGTTTAGTGTTGCAATTTTCAGAAAAAGGCAACTGAGTGAAAAAGGGCAAGTTAGACTTTAAACTGAACTTGCACTTTTCAGAATGGACTTACACATTATAAAATCTCAGTTGACTTAGACATAGAATGGTCTTTTTCTTTTAAAAGAGACCTCTTCCTTCTCTCTTACAGAATAAAGGATGATCTGAAATCTTATCTTGTAGCCTGGCTAGACGCTTTGTAACTTTCGTTGGGCTACGCCCTGGGCTAAGCCCTCTTGTACATCCCCTCTCTTGTAAATATTTTATATCTCTTTAATAAATCTTACTGTCAGGGCCTCCCCTACAGTTTTCAGCTCAAAAAAAAAAATAGACAGTCCGCTAGTTGTGTCCTTGATTCTCAAGTTAGTTTGGTCCCCATTGGTGTGTAAGCAGGCTATATATATGCCTGGCCTTTTATCAGATTAGACATGCAAAAATTATGAATCATTCTCCATTTTCTCTCTCCCTTACCCCTATTGCTGACCAGCACCTCAACTCTGTACCCAAAGTCTCCTGCAGAGCAACCCTAAAACCTAAGGTCAAGTCCAGGTCCCCTTAGTTCCCTAGGGCATGACATATTTGCCAACAATGATGAAGTCATATACAAGAAAAAAAATACTATCAGAAAAAGGTAATGCAATATTAGAAAGGTCATACCTCAAGTAATGCATCAGAAATTAAGTTAATACGCTTGTTACATGGTACTTCTTTGCCATTAACAAAGATTGTATATTTTCCGATATTTTTTATATGGAAGGATCCAACTTCATCCATCTTGATAACTGCCTGTACATCAAAGTCCCAGAATAGATTAATCAAATGGAAGCTGACTAGCAGACTAAGAACTTAAACTTACAATATTATCCTTTGGGCAGTGCACAACTTTCACAGGTAATACCCTATCATTTCCTTGACACTGTGTTTGGATGTTGGAAATAGGCTCGGAATTGGAATTCTGGAATTGTTGTACCGAATTCTAGTGTTTGGGAGGGTCTTGGAATTAAAACGTGGAAAGAGGAAGCAATTCCAAGCCGGACCCCCGCTAGCGCCCGCCAGACCTCGGGAGTTTCCGAGCTCACCGGCTCGGAAACGCGTGGAATTTCCTCTCTGCGTACCTGTTCGTTTTCGCGCGACCTCCTCGACGCCTCCTCGACACGACCGCGCCAGCGCCCTGCTGTCCCCAGCGCCACCGCCAGTGAGCCGCCCCGTCTCTCCCCTTCCCCGCCTCCTCTCGCTCCCCTTCCCCTCTTGAGCATCAGCGCCAGGTGAATGGCGGCGGGAGCTAACCCTAGACAGCGGCGGGAGCTCGAGCATCAGCGCCAGGTGAGTGGCGGCGGCTCCCTGGTAGTCCTCAAGCCACCATCTCCATGTCCCTCATCTTCCTCAATTTGTCAAAATTCAACAAAACTTTCAATTCCATTTTTTTGTTCATCCAAACAGGATTTGGAATTAGGTGCCACCCTTTGATTCCAAGGGAAAATTTCATGCACATCCAAACACCTGAATTGGAAATTGAGCCCATTTCCTTTCCATCTTGGATTTGGAATTTTTAGTCCAATTCAATTCCGAGCCAATTTTCCAACACCCAAACACAGCGTGAATAATTTTTCTTGTACTCATGCTTTCAAAACAAATCAGTCTCAGTGTGCCACTCTGCTATGCAAAGCATTTCTTGTTGGGAATTCTAAAATATCAAGTAATATTTCCCAACTCAAGCGGACCAATTCGAAAAGCAGCGATGGCCATGTTAAAATAAGTGGTGGATCAAAAATAGTGGAAGATAGAGAAATTGTGCTCCATGCTTATGCAAGGCAATGAACATGCAATGGTTAGCAGCTAATATAGGACATGTTCTAAGGCAATCATGTACGTAAAAAAAAGTTGCTGATTGACCTTCACAAACAATCTAACTTTTGGTAAATCGCTTATTTAAAAAAGATAGTGACAGAGTAATGGAAGTTTACGCAATCGCTAACTAGGCAGGTACTGGATGCTCTTACATTCACAGTACAAATTCGGGTAAAAAAAAACTTGAAATGTTTCCAACATTACTTATGACCATGATTAACCCCAGCTGGAACAGACTGGTATTGTGAACCATAAATCCCAAATCAGGATCAGCGTACTACTCAACTAAAATTTACACAATACTACTTAGTATTTACTATTTTTTGACCATACAAAACACAAAATACTTCAAGTTAGCCCCATCAGCTTCCATCTAATGTCTTTTGGCCCCTCCTACAATTATTTTCAAGGCCCGCCACTGCTACCAACCAGTCAAATATCTGTCAAATAAAATTCCAAATCAAAATAGGGGAATAGGAAAACCTTGGCAGGAACATATCTCAAATTCATTTTGCACATCTGAATTTGCAACTCGGACCATCCTGAAGTATCTCGTTGGGAACCAGCTGGTTTTTCAACACAGACCAACTAATGAGGTTTTATAAATTTCAACTTATGTAAAATCTGCTTATGACCAGTTGATTAAAACACAACTCAAGCAAGCTTAGCCACCTCAAACTAAATCAAGGCAAATCGGCATACAATGTACTCTGCAAGAAATCAACTCGTGGCACTGAACTGAAAAGATGAAAATGAGCAAGCCTCAACAGCAACCTGCTTTGTCACTGCCAGTCGCACAAGGCTAAGCCAGGTCAAGACCTCTACATCTAATTTATCCGCTTAGATTTAGATTAAGTATTGAGCATCTCCAACAGCTTACCCAAAATTTGGGTTTTGGGAAAGCAAAGTAGGTATGGGTAAGATAGAGAAGGTTTGGGTAACCAATAATTTTTCTGCTTTTCCAGCTTACCCAAAAACTGGCTACCCAAATCACAAGCGCGTCCTCCGAAAAATAGAAACTGCAACAGCAGCCACCTTCTTACACCTAGGTCCTTAAAAGAAAAAGGAAAAAGCAGTCAGACCCTCAGCTCCCTGCGTCAGACTTGGCCTCAGCCCCACCTCGCTCGGTCATCCGGCACCAATTTCTGGCTGTCGGTGGCCGTCGCCGAGTTCAGCTCGGGCGTGCGTGCCGGCGCCGGCTCGCCTCGGTCGTCCGCGACCGTATCGACACAGTCCGGTCGCGCGGATACCTACGGGGGTGCCAGATGGGGAGCAGCGGCGACAGGGGTGTTCAGCAGCGGTGGGAGGGCTCGATTAGGCCGTGGAGGGCGGCGCGTGGACCGGGCGAAGTGCGGCGGGAGTGGTGGACGGCGTTGGGCGGCACGACAGGAGGGTGCCAGAGCCATCGGGGGTCACGACGGGAGGCCATGGTCGGTCGAGGCAGTTGCCTTCCTGCCTTGGTTTGGCTGACATGGCAGTGTCTTTGGGATTTTGGGTAACGTTTTGGGTGATTGGCTTGGATCACCCATATATGGGTAGGAGGTGCTAAAATTTAGGTGATCACCCAAAAAAAATTGGTGGAGGACCACTTTTGGGTAAGCTGTCAGAGCTAGTTTTTTGCCCTTCTTACCCATATTTAGGTAAGCTGTTGGAGATACTCTTATCTATTTGGCCAGTAATGCACAGTACTGATAATATACCAAGATTTACAAGGTTTCCTAACATAAACATAAAAACATTAGATCAGGTTAAAGATCTGATTACTTTAAAATGCACTGGTCCCACAATTATCTATCACACTCTGGTAGCTGGTATCTATTACATTCCCATAATTTTACGCATGTAATAGATATACTTATATTTAGATTTTGAGACTCTGGAATGATATACTTGCATGCTTCATTCCAAAAACAAACCAAAATAGTGACAGGACTGGAATAAACGAGAACCATCATTCTGGTGCACAGAATGAACTGTCATCTTGTTGTTGCACCATGACCAATTATCTGTATTTCGGAAGGTTAAGGGTTGTGTTGACGGTGTGTGGAAAGATTTGACATTCCTTAGTTTGGATAGAGTTTCGAAAGATAGAATCCTACAGGCTATATATAGTTGACTGATTTGATTTAAAAGCTGGGGGAGATTGAGATGCGAGTTCCTGTGTTGAGGGGATCCGGGGAGGTTGGCTGGTGTCGAGATCCTCCGGAGCTCACGCTAGATAGGGGATCTGGGCTGATGGATTCGGAGGTCAGCATCTCGTAGGAAGTGGAGCATGGCACGATAAGGTGGGTCAGTGGGGTGTGGGCCCATCCGGGACGCGTGATAATCTCTTCCATTATCCAAAAATATATCTAGTCGATTCAGTAGATAATTGTGAGCACCCGGTGTTAATCTGCAGTACCAATATCAAATATGAATTCGGATGGCCTTCTTCCTAGGCTTGATCTGTGCTTCAAGTAATCCTAACAGGTGGGTAACCCGAAGTTGCATGTGCTGTGCCGTCCTGGATGCCGTGCTTCATTTCGTTTGTCCTTGGCTTGGACCATACAGCATGGTTGTCTGCCATCGTCTCGTAATTTCATGAGCACGTGCAATTTACTCAACAAACAAGTGCTATAGATTTGTTTTGACATGTTTCTATTTTCTTAGAAGTATACCCACGAAAATAATACATAAGTCCCAAGTTTAATAAAGTCTTTGTCACCAGAGGAAAAGTTCTCCTATGTTCACTCAATATGCATGTACGGAGAGCTACTATCAACTAATTCAAACCTCATCTGTGACCTAATGAGGATTTGCACATAATGAGATAGCAGTATTTGTCAATAGCAAGAAGTTTGTTATACACAATTTGTGGTTATTCACAACAGCTGAAAAATGATACTCCCTCCGATCCATATTAACTGTTGCTGGATTGGATGTATCTAGCACTAAAACATGTCTAGATACATCCATTTCAGCGACAATTAATATGGATCGGAGGGAGTAATGTCTATCAGTAGAACCTACATATAGCTTCCATAAATCCAGCATTATTTGGCATATTTTAAATTTTTAACACAAAAATAGAAGGCAGGAAAGTACCTGTCGACGAGATATTTTATTTGCATTCCCTTCTTTTGCCAGATCAATGTCAACGTGTACCTCTTCTGTTTCTCTCCCAAGAGTTACCTACATGTTAAGATTAGGTAAGATTCCAAAGATGGCACCCAACATATTACAAAATCATGTTAAGACATCAATTATGGATGAATATCTTAGCAAGAGTGATGTTCTGTATTGATAGTTAAACATTGACTACATAATTTAGCTGACAGCAAAATAAGAATAACATAAAAGTGACTAACTTGGGTAACAGTTCAGGCATATCTTGTCAATACATTGATTTAAACCTCAGACAAGGAATACATCAACTGATTGTCGTTAGCATTACATCTACTACTATGCAAATGATGATTTATTACAATACTGCTTAAGCTTACCTCAGGATCCTTTATGTAGTACTTCAGATATCTGCCATAAATAATTCCAAAAGCACCTTGGGACATAATAGATCTGTTCATATAAGAACGAGCACCTTGCTCTAGTCGTATCAAGTCCTTCCTGCTTTCAAGGTGCTGAAACCTTGAAACTGGTCTTGCAAATAATACAGATGGAAACAAATCGCTTTAGTATCCATTTAGCGTAACAATGGCATCAATTAAGAGAATCTTCTAGCAGAACAGAATTTGTTTTTGCAACAACCAAAATAGACTGCATATATCCGCATAAACTTTACCTTCAGGTTGGATGAAATCAGATTCTTGATCCCATGGAATTAGATCTTGATTAAGTATCTGCAGTAAATGTTCCAGAAGTAGGTACCAAGGAAAACAAAGCCTTGCAAACTCAAGTAATTAAAGAAATACGTACCAAAGCTTCTATGTCAAAATAGTTTGGAACACAATTCTCATCATCAGATCCTCCTTCTGCTTGATCTGAACTGGACATGGTTGCAATGGGATTATGAAATTCTATATCTGGTAACCCATGTGATGACATAGAGTTTCGGATAGCAGTCTCACAGCCTAAATCTGGCTTATCAGCAAGAAACTTGCAGTTTATTTCATCGGACACTTGATCTGCAATATTCAGAGTCAGATTCCGTAAGTTACCAAAGCATTCAAATTTGGCAGAATGATGGAAAGTTGGTGTGCACGTGATTGCATTGTGCACCAATGTCACTATATATGACAGATGGCTTACTTCCTAAACTGCATGCTTCATTTAAAGCCACCCTATTTTCCTTTTTTTCAGAGGTTGATGGTTCCATCTTCATTGCTGCTGAGGA
Organism: Avena sativa; assembly: GCA_916181665.1. Classification (NCBI taxonomy): domain Eukaryota; kingdom Viridiplantae; phylum Streptophyta; class Magnoliopsida; order Poales; family Poaceae; genus Avena; species Avena sativa. The sequence goes on from OV702287.1 coordinate 193,898,779, forward strand.
AGGTTGGCCATCTTCAACCGAGTCGAAGTGATTAGAATCACCAGCATTTTCTGGAGGGGTAGGTTCCATGGAAACCAAACACATAATGTGGTTAGAATTCTTGTCGGAAGTAGAGGTGCACTCTAAAGGAAGCTGGCCATGCATTAGGGCATCATCATTGCAAGGAATTTCAGAATCTTCTGTGTTTAACCTGCACTGAATACTGCAACCAGAAAAAGGTACTTCTGACGATATAGGCCCCATGTCGGTTCCATAAACATCTCTCGTACTATGTTTCTTATTATGGATTGGATATATGTGATTATCGCATGTACTGCTTGAATGAGAATACCGTAGGCCCAGCAGATGCGCTCCAGATATGTTTTCCATAACAACTTTAGCACTAAAATTACCGAAATCATCCTGATCTGTGGCAATAGCAGAACCTGAAATATTCTTGCCATTGAGGAGCTCAAAGTCTTTGCTCTGACCGCAATTCATTGAACAGGCATGCATGGATTCATTCTCTGAGAAGGATGCATTGTCTAAACCAGAATCAGACATGCCATTCACCAGAGACGCAAATGTGTCACTGCTAAATGTTTCCAATTTCTTGTCACAAAAAAAGGTAATATGTTCTTCCTTTTTATGCATATCTGTCAGCATGTCAGGTGACTTAACATCTTCAAACTTACTCCAGGTGTGTATCATAGGTATCCCCGAACACAACTGCTGGCTATTCACAGAAAATCGGTTCTGTTTCACTCCATCTTGATCAGTATCCAGAAGAATCTTTGATCCTGTCACTTCATTTTCATACTGATCGCCAAGACCTGGTTTCTGAGGGTTTGCATAATCCTGGAGATCAGGGAGGTCTTTTAGAGGGGCAATATTCCTTTCACTTGACTGAGGATTCTTTTGTACATCGCCACATCTATACCGCTGACCTACATCAGAGCATCCATGCAGGATTTCATTATTGATGATTCCATCTATTAATATGCTCCCAGCAGCATTAGCATGATTTGGATGGAATAAATAATTTTGATTATCTTTGTGGTGTACGTCTTGTCCCCCGCCATAGCTCTCATTAGTCTGTCCATAATTATTTACCAAAACTGCTGCAGGATCAAGGGTATGAACCAAGCAATGGCCTTCCGAAGGTTTAAGTAAGCCACCACATACACAACTACTGCCATAAGGAATACATGAACAGGGTGCGAGAGCATAACCAAAAGCTGCAGACAAACATGGTTCATGGCAAACTCTCTTTCTCCTTGAATAATACTGATGCTTTACACTATCTATTTTCCGCTTGCGTCGTGCATAAACTTTTCCCTTTGAGTTGAAGCGTTTAATTGTTTTGCTGGGACTGGAGGTTGAAAGCAGTGTCTCAAACTCTACTATGCGAGCAGATGCTTGTGCTGAGGTCTCTGAATCATAGAGCAACGAGCACCAACGATCCTGCAATTCTTGAAGACTGAATTTATGGGAAAAGCATACAGCCCCTTTAGCCAAGGATTCCAACGACGCACCAGCCTACAAGAAAAAGAAAAGGTGGCATTAGCAGCATACACAAGGATAGTACTTACAAATGGGGGTAAAACATTTGAATAATAATATAAATTGTTATCACATTGCAAGACATGAGAATGCCATGTAGCTTTAGCTGACATAATCATGAGTCGTGGGTTTCACAACCAATTCTGCTATATGTGGCGTTGAATCTCTATAACCAACCAAACATCGACTGAATAAATGATTCAAAATAAATTCCTGAATTACCAAACTACAATTTTAGAATTCGTATGAGCACCAATAATGCCATTATGTGTGGAGTTCAATATGCCATGCCCAACAGCTACAAATATTGCAATAGTTGCATCACCGTGGGAAGGGGGTAGGTGGTATTATGCGCAGTCAATCTAGCAGTGGCCAATTAGCTGTGATATCTGAAATCAATATGCTAAATTAAGGTTGAGTTAAGTTTACAATTTACAGATAAGGAGAGGGTGGGGTGCTGCCAGAATTAACTTCCAGAACATTATTCTGGACTTGCAATGATTTTCCCATGTCATATTTAAGCATACATTCCACACATAACATATTTCACATGTGAAGGAGGATAACAATAATATATAATCATTGTCTTTTTCAACGCGGTGAACTTAATGTCAGAGAAGAGTTTTGACCAGTGGATTCAGAGCTGTACATATCATTTGAGCTACTACGGAAATATCTAAGATAAGCTGCCCAATACACCAATTACAATTTTGAGAACAAGTCAAGTAATGACAGGATCAATGCTTATAAGATACGATCAAGAAATGAATTAAAACAAACCCAACAAACAAAGTATCACGACATTTACTAATTAGTACCAAACAGAAGACCACTTAGGACTGAACTTCTTAGGCTTTGGGGAATCTAGGTAATGTGACATGTAACTTGAAGAGAGCAATAGCTTCGCATGCAAACCTATCCACTAACAGTCCAGAAAATGCTATGATTTACAACAATGGTAGCCTCAAAAGCAACAAACAGGCACAAAATATCGTACAAGTTGAGCTTCCAGCCAATAGGACAGATTGTATGACCAGTTTCTTCAATAGATCCTGCAACAAGTGCTTCTGCATTACAGTTAAATAATCCAATTTCACACCCTCAGGAAGCTAGAACTGTGGTTGCAACAACTGAACCCAACCATGATACATATGGACCCATTCACGAAGCACCTGCCAGATAAGAATAACAGCAGACTAGCCCTAGCATCTCTGACACCAAGAAACCAGGACAAACAAAGCTACAAATTAGAGAAGGCCATTTCACAAGGGTATACATAAATGCCTTCCACAAGCTTATGATACCATAGCTAACTTTACAATGTCTCGCTCTTCAGGAAAAAAATCAATACTTACTTTATCATGCATCGTTTATTTGCTGCTTCCTAATGGCACGTTGTTTTCGCGAAAACGCAAAAAGCTTTGCGTTTCGATTCATTGATAGATAAGAAGAACAAGTTTACAGGTCCAAGCGAGGACCGACACCCGCACCATACAACTCAACCCACACTATACTAAGGGAGTATCTGGCGCACCCCCCGGGCCCCAGCCGCCGCCCACGACCTGGCCTCGGCCCTGATCGTATCAGCTAGGGAGGTCACCGAAGGGGTCTCATTGTTGAAGACGATCGCGTTCCTATGCTTCCAAATCCACCACGCTGTGAGTGAGATCACAGACGAGGTTCCTTTGCGCAACGGACGTGGGGTGGACCGCACCACCATCTCCCACCACTCCGCGAAGGGGCCTTCAACAGCCGGGGGCCCAGCGGTCGATCTAATCCATGACAGGACCTCATGCCAGATGGTCCGAGAAAACGGACACCCGGTGAGGATGTGTGACATGGTCTCAGTAGCCTGGTCGCAGAGCGCGCAGGACGTCCTATGGGGCAGTCCCCGGCGCTCCAACCTCTCACCCGTCCAGCATCTGTCTTGGCATGCAAGCCAGAGGAAAAACCTCACCCTAGGTGGCGCCCAAGATTTCCAGATCAGCTTCCAAGGTCCTGAGACTATGGAACCCTGAAACAGAGCATAGTAACAGGATTTGGATGAGTACTGGCCATCCGTCGTCCACTGCCAGACAAGCCTGTCTGGCACCTCCCCCAGCTGCAAGTTCTGCAGCCTGGTCCATAGCTGGACGTACTGCCAGAGCGCAAGGGGGTTCAGCGCACCCGAGATATCGGAGATCCAAGTACGGTCAACGACCGCCTGCCGGATCGTCCGGGTTCTCCGGAGACGTCGGGGGATCAGCGCGATGAGGTCTGGCGATCACTATCTGGTTCATTTCATGCATACACAAGCTCAGGTATAAATATGCATAACATTTCAACAGCAGGCAGGTGACCTGCCCTTAGATCACGCACTAGCTAGAGTTGAACCGTCGACAAATCCTCCTAGTGACCAACAGATCAGGCGATCTAATAAAATATGTTTGCCACCTAGACTCATTTGCCCTTTTATTGCAAACCTTCTTAACGATTGTACTTTTAGCATCTCTGGCTCATCGGACGAAGTAAGCGCCACTATTCACAAAGGATTTCTGTGAAATCGGCTTAGCAAACTGCAGCCTGCACACACAGCATTCAGGTATAGCGACACGAATCGAACTGAATTCGAGAAAATTATTAACCAGCCACCTAATAAATCATTTAAAATACTAACTATAGCAGAGCAGTAAAATCAACAGAAACCACTCAACCGGCTGGAGACTCTCAGCCTGTAAAATATACAACCAGACGCGCGACGGACCAGACCACCGTGCATACTGGAACCACACCGCAATCAACCCTGGCACGAGTAACCGAGAATCTGCGCCACGGCGAGCGAGCGGAGAATGGAGAAGAGCATCCAGTAGGCTCCGATCAAGGACAGGGGAGGTTGAGCTGGGTTCAATTGCGGTTACCTCGATGGCGCTCTTGAGCAGGAAGTCGTCCTCCGCGTCCCAGCTCCCCGTGGTCGAGGGCACACCCATAGAGCTTACCCCCGCCGCGGACTGCGCGGGCTTGAAAGGGGTGTCGCGGCCGTGTGTGGGAGAGATGGAAGGGAGTCGTGGAGTGGAGGAGCCGACGATGAGCCAATGGCGATTTGGGAGGAGATGGGCTGTGTGTTCTCCTTTTTCTTTTTTTCTTTTTCTTTCGGCTTCTAGAGAGGGACTGGGGAATGTTTGCAAGCCAAGCCAGATAAGCCGTGTGTTTTCTTCTTTCTTTTTGAGTTTTATTACAACTAGAGAGGCAGAGAGAGCGGGGAATGTTGGTGAGACAAACCAAAAAAAAAAAAGTTCGAGCACCAGTATCCTAGAGTACTATTAGATGTGCTATTTTTCTTTTTAAATAATACATTTTTTAATCAATTTCACGAATAATACGCGATTTGCGGTATTTACTAATCTAGCGCGGTGTCGTTTTTTGAAATAACGAGCAGCCATCGTCGGCGTTTGAAGTAACGAGCAGCCGTCGTCCGCGTTTCAAGTACCGAGGACAGTGGAGACCGGGGCCCACCCGGTCGGGCTGTCGGAGCAAAGCGTGGCGTCGGCTTTTGAAAAAGCGAGCATCGTTGTGTCGTTTTTCCAATCAACGACGAGAGTGCAGACCGGGGCCCACTCAGCCGGCTGTCGGAGGCCTCGTCTTTTGAAAAAGCGACGAGGGTGTGTCAGCTATTGAGGACACGACGCCGTCCTTTATATGGCACGCGCCCGTGGCCAGTCCCCGCCTGCCTCCTTCTTCCTCTCCCTCATCCCCGCGTTAGCTGCTAGTTCTTCCTCTACCCATGGAGCTGCACCGATTTGGCCCGATTTGGTGCTAAGTTTTGCTCAGTTTTCCACCAAAATTGCTACTGAAACACATTAGGAAGCTAGTAGAGTCCTGATCTACTCATGGGATAGGCTGGTGAAGTGATTTGAGACGTTTTCGTGGAGGGATTTGGTGGAGTTCTTGAGGAGCAATGGCTATGGTGGATGCTTGGGCTGGGGCTTGAGGCAGCTGCACGGTGGAGGTGTCGATCCGTTGAGTGGAGGCTGCTGCACGGGAGGACTTCGCACGCTTCAAGGGTAAACCCTAATTTTCTTGCTAAATGCAGTCATTTGTGTATGTTTATTTTATCGGTAGTTCTGGATGTGGTATGTTAGCTGCCAGATTATTCAGCTATAGGATTATAAGTATATTTGTGGGCTATGCAAGATTATTCGGCTATAGAATTATCAGTATATTTGTGGGCTAAAATCTGCCATTGTACGGGCATTTGAAAAATTGCGGTATTTTTTTAGGTCAGAAGTTATGTCCAATAATGTAGTGTTTAGGTTCTACTATGGTGACGGTGTCGTCAAAACAAACGAGCATGGAGTTGATTTGAGCAATTTTTATTGTATTGATGAAGTGCTCCAGAATCCTGAAACAATATCCGTTATTGAGTTGAAGGATTGGTTATCTGCTCGTTTAGGGCTCCCTCCGACCCATATTGTGGGTGTGCATGTATTATGGAGTAAGTCAAGGATTAAACCTGATTTTTTTAGACCGATAGAAGAGCAAGCTAAATGGGTCAAACGGGTAGTGCTTCATGTAGGGAAAGAGACTGTTTATGATCAGGGTCATAGTAGTCAGACACAACATGCTGGTGGTGGTTATGATCATGACCAGAGCAGTCAAGCCCAATACGAAGGTGGTGGTGGCTACTATTATGGCCAGAGCAGTCAAGGCCAAGATGGCGGTGGTGGTTATGAACCTGGTTAGAGTAGTTATGCACACACCGATGGTGGTGGTTATGAACCTAGTCAGAGTAGTTTTGCACACACCGAGGGTGGTGGACATGAATCAGCTGAAGGTAGTCATGGGACAGGAGAAGATATTTCAACGGTGAGGTCAATGAGGACGAGATACACGAAGGTTGGTTGCAAGATCAGATGGAAGCCGAAGATTCAGAAGGCTACAGTGATAGCTCTCATGATTCTGCCGGCTCTGATCAAGAAGACCAACCTATTCCGGCATCATGGAATGAAGACCACATAACAACAATGAATGTGAACGATGGGCATGATTCCGCGTGGCACTATCACGCGAACAACATCTCCATGGGTGCATTATATCCTAGCAAGAGGCATCTGCAGGAAGCAATCGTTGAGTAGGCATTGTCCACGCAACGGGTTTTCAAAATGAAGGTGTCATCCCAACAATATTTGACTTTGGTTTGAGAGGTAGCCGGATGTCTAGCCAGGGTCCATGCCCATCGTCCTATGTATGACACCAACTGGAAGGTTAGCGATGTTGTGCAGCACACATGTCAACTTGACAATGTCCTTCAAGACCATCGTAATCTCACGTCAACCCTCCCTGCCAGACTGTTATACACTGAGATAGTGGAGACCAAAGCCATGGTGGTGAAAGCTATCATCAACAAAGTTGCTGTCAGATTTCGCTACAATATTTCTTACGAAAAGACTTGGAGGACTAAGCAGAGGGCACTGGAGACAAGATTTGGTTCTTTCTGAGACGGATACGACTGTGTTATTCGGATGCTCCAGACACTGCAGGCTAGGAATCCAGGCACATACATCGACATCTAACACTTTGCGTTGCCACAAGAACCCAATTGAGGGTGCTGCATCGATTGTTCTTCTCATTTGCTATATGTATAGAAGCTTTCACTCACTATCGACCAGTCATTTGTGTGGATGGTACATTTCTAAATGGCAAGTACAGGGGCCAGATCTTGACTGCCATAGGTCAAGACGAGAACAATCAAGTTGTTCCACTTGCATTTGCTTTCGTGGAGAGCGAGAACACCGAGAGTTGGGTATGGTTTTTCAGGTTGTGAGGGATGTACTGAATGTGTGCGTCCTTCATGACAGGCATCCGGGTATACTCAGCGCGATAAGGAAGCTGACTTAGCCTGCTCCTGATGAACCAACTCCATGGCTAGACATGCAGAGTCGTTGGTGCATGCGGCATCTAGGGGCTAACCTTTTCTCACAGTTCAGGAACAAGGCCCTAATGAACCTATTCAAGAAGCTTTGCAAGCAGAACCAGGAGTGGAAGTATATCAAGTGTCGGACCTATATGGATGAATTCACAAAAAAACATGTTAGGCAGAGGAAAGCAGCTAGAGCAGCAGCTGTTGTGGCTCATGCGGCTGCGATAGCTGCACAGACAGTAGCTGGAGCAGCACCACCGGAGGAAGAACCCATTGCTCTTTGCGATTTGCCAGGATTTGACCAACCCAGTACTAGGAGGAGGCCTGGCAGAAGGATTAAGAATTTTCAGGAATGTATAGAGCACGAGTCTATGGAGAGGTGGTCTCTGTTGCACGACATTCATGGTGCTAGGTTTGGCGTCATGACTACAAATCTTGCCGAAACTTACAACTTCGTCTTGAGATGAAGGAGGGCTCTGCCATTAACAGCTATTGTGGAGTGTATTTTCACCAGAACTTTGAAGTACTTCAGAGACAGACTCCAGCTTGCTCAGATGCATATCATCAACAACCCAAACACGAGGTACTGTTCAAATATCATGGATTACATGAATGACAAAATGGAAAAGGCTCGGTCTATGCACGTCGTTGCCATCGGTAATCAAGAACGAAGATTTGAGGTGCGCCTCCCTTTCAACAGGATCGGATCTGGAGAAGAGGTAAAGACACAAGAGGTGAGGATAGGCAATGAGGACTGGCCGACGTGTGAGTGCACCTACAACAAACCCAAGTTGTTGCATCTGCCTTGCTCTCATGTACTTGTTGCATGCGGGCGGTTAGGTATGGATGCAAGATCATTTGTGTCTCCTTATTTTCTTAAGGAGTCGGTGATCAATACATGAACTGGCGAGATGATGGGATATAGGGCATGAGGCAATTTCAACAAAGTAAACCCTGGTGAAAGTATTTACATCCCAGATCTTGGACTAATGCGGACAGGCAGAGCAAGGCGACAATGTGTCCATATCCGTAATGATATGGATGAATCCGAAGCCGAAGGCCCTACTAGACAATGTTTTCTATGTAATCATTTTGGTCATAGAGACACCAATTGTCACATCTTCGGGACTGGAGGAGTGGCTCCTCATGGACGTGGCAGACATGGCAGGCGAGGAACAAGAGGCAGAGGAAGAAACTAGAATTTGTATTATGTATGGAACTATGTTATAAATTTGTATTATGTATGGAACTATGCACCAGCAAATTGGGTCCAAGAAATGGCCCAACGATTCTATGGCATTCGTGATGGAGGACCGGAGTTCACGTATGAAAATCATGGACCCAAATTTGATTAGTTGCGGAACTATTAGGTTCGTTTGCTAAAACTTGTTCCAATGCTAAAACTTGTTCTATTTGTCACACCTATTTTCGTATTTGTCACACCTATTTTCATATCACACAATGCTAAAACTTTTTATATTAACCAATGCAGATACATAAGTTCGGGTACCCAGCCGTTCCGATGACTGAGCCACAAATTACGCGCAGCCTGGAGGCGTACTTAATGTGGCTTCTTGGGAAGGTGATGTTCACCGAGAACCACGTCTCAACCATCAGTGCGCGCTACATCTGCTATGCTAGAGAGATCCCGAAGGCGACGTGCTAGAACGACATCACTCAGTGGAGCTGGGGTTCTGCTGTCTTAGCAGCAACGTACTGAGGTATGTGCACGGGATGTATGCTAACCAAGGAAAGATCTGCCTTGCTAGGGTGCCCATTGTTGCTGCAACTGTGGTCATGGGAGAGGTTCCCTATCGGTCGCCCGGAGATAGCAAAGAATCAAGCGGTTATCATTCCGGATAGACACCCATTGTCTATGAGTCTGATCTGCTGTTTGACCATGAGAGAATTGACATGCCTACATTCGATATACATTGGACACATCGCAAGGTAAGTTAAAAGGTTTAGTTAATTTCATTGTCCATATTGCACTATGAAGGAAACTAACAACTATTTTGTCCAACAGTGTCATTTCGCGGGAGATCAGGTAACCCGCTGCTACCCGACGTTCAGCGAGCAGTTCGGCACATTGAGAGAGGAATCGGTCATTTGGGAGCCGTACATGACAGCTGAGATAGCCGCAAGATATTCCTGTGGGTTATCTATTATGTGCACTAGAGATAATGACTATTGGCTGACTAAATCGAAGATCATCTTCGATTGTCAGGTGGAGGAGATGTCTCAACAGAGTGTCATGAGGCAATTCGGTCTTTGCCAGATGGTAGATCCTCCACGTCCGGAGGAGCCCCTTTCAGAAGACGTGCGTATGTAAGTTAATATATTGTGTATTTATAGTTCTACAGCGATTGTATACTTACAAAATCTAATTACAGGTACTCTCGAAAGGGTACTAACAGAAGCGCAACTCAGTGGCTTCAACGGGTTAATATTTATATCAATGGTTGGCAGAATGCAACAACTGACGTGTGGATCGCTCCTGCATTTGATATGGAGCTATTCCGTGCATACTTACACAGGTACATGAGCATGACACGGTTGCGTCCCATCCACCACGCGCATGATGATGAAAGATACCCTAGCCAGTCGACTATGGAGCCCAGACAGTCAGCGGTAAATACACTTTTCTTTGTTACTAGACTTGGTAGCCTACATAATGTGTACTTGTCTACTATACAAATGCAGGCCGATATGACATGGGAGCTACGGACCGAAGTGCATCAGTGGGGACGTTCGCTCTCGTCCGCTCCTCTTGTACCACGTCAGTATGCTCAGTCCTTTGTCAGACGTGTCGAGGAAAGACTAGAGAGTATCTATGCGACCATCACGTGCACGAACGTTTCAGACGTTGTTCAGCACCGAGCAGCACAGTGTCCACCGCGTCACTCCATGGGGGAGGGCCCATCGCGTCACTCCATGCAGGCTTCCCCGCCACATCACTCCACGCAGGAGCGCACCCCGCGTGCAGACCAGACACTACTCCAAGGCTCGGGGCGGCCACAGCAGGAGACACCGAGTGCACCTATTCACCATGGGCCTCGTCCACAGATCTCACAGCAGGAGACACTAAGAGCACCACCTCCAGACTAGGATGGAGGCTTAGCGTGGCAGCAACAACAGCAGTTTACTTTTGACCAGTGGCAGCAGCAGCAACAGCGTAGTTTACTTTCGACCAGTGGCAGCAGCAGTAGCAGCAACCGCAAGTCCCCTTCATGGGTTATCGTCCTGAGGGTATGCATTTTCCTATCTATTTTGGTTACTTGTAGTGTATAATCATTGAGTACTTAATATTTTTACATGGTAGGAGGATATGGAGACCCAAGCATGTCCTCAATGGGTTCGTGGGCGACTAATGAGGAGGATCAGCAGACTCAGCAGGATCAGGTTGACTGGTTTGGACTATACCAGATGTAGAAGACTCCACCACCTTTCCCCACACATGATACACAGACCCAGGATGACGGGTCAACTCTACCTCCCCGTAATGTGGGGCCTCCTAGAAGGTACGGATGGAGTTCACCGACGCCAGGGCAACCTCGTGACCGGTGGCAGTGATATCTATCTATGTATGAGACATAGGTATATCTATCTATGTATAAGACTTGTATCTATCTATGTATGAGACACCTTTCGATAAACATTTTTTATTTGACAAACACTTCAACATAGCTTGCAACACAGTTCAACATAACTTGCGGTACATAAATAAGAGCGTTCTCTATCCCTACGATTATGCCCTTACCCTTCGATGATGCCTTCTTCATGGTCTGCTCTTCTTGCCCTTACGCTTCGATGATGCCTTCTTCTTGGCATGCGCCTTGTCCCAATCAGCCCTCGCCTTGGTCCCAACAGGGGGCGGCATGAAGATATCATCTTCATCTTCATCTTCTTCCTCATCCTTACCCTTCGACGATGCCTCGACCAATGATGCCTTGCCCTTACCCTTCGATGATGCCTCGCCTTTACCCTTCTTCTTGGCTAGCCTTTTGTCCCACTCAGCTCTCCACTTAGTCCTAGCGGCAAGCGTCATGAAAATATCATCTTCATCTTCACTCTCTTCTAGCTTGTCATTGCTCTTCTTGGTTTGCGCCTTCTTCAAGGTCTTGGCCTTGTCACGCTCTGCTCTATCCCTGGTACCACCGACCGGCGGCATGAAGAGATCGTCAGAGTCTTCACTCTCTTCTATCCAAATCCAAGGGAGTTTAACTTTCTGCTGCCTTGCCTCTTCGTTAAAGAATCTTTGCTTGCCCCACCTAGCATTGATCTGAAGTAGCTCTTGCCGTATATCCTCTGGAGTCCTCTTCGGCCACCCTTTTCTACGCAATCCCTCACCCAACTCAGTGAGGAGACAATCACTACCAATTAGTTCCTCTAATGGGGTTGGATTGTTGTCTATCCTAAAGTTCCTAGCCAAATGAAAAAGGTCGACGGACATGTTTGTCTCGAAACTACGATCGTAGGGAAAACCGGGAAACATACTGGCTAAAAACGGGATGGCTTTGCTTAAACAACTGCGTGAGGAGGGGGTTTTATAGGGTAAACGGACAAAAAATGGCGGGAAACATTTGGGCAGAAAAATTCTGGCGGGAAACATTTAGGCGAGAAATATTTTGGCGGAAAGCATTTTGGTGGGAAGCATTTTGTCGGGAATGTTTTTTGACGGGAAGCATTTTGGCGGAAAACATTTTAGATACATTGTCTCCGAAATTAACTGACATGTTAAATTTAAGATACATCACAACACTATAACTAAAATGAAGATACATCATGACACTATAACTGAAATGAAGTTGCATCAAGACACTACAACTGAAATTAAGATACATCAAGACACTACAACTGAAATTAAGATACATCAGGACACTACAACTGAAATGAAGTTAAATCAAGACACTACAACTGAAATTAAGATACATCGGTACTGAGACATACGTCTACCTTCCCTGAGTCCAGCGCGGGTACTTCTCGGTCTTGTCCCCATGTTCCTCTGCCGCTCGCGCCTCAGCAACTCTTTCTCTTAATCTCTTCGTTTCTGCCTCACGGGCCTCCTTGCACACCTATTCCTACCGCTCCTCTTCCTCCGTTCTCTTCCTGTTCAGCTCGCGGTTTCGAGCTTGCTCTGCTCGGAATTCTTTCATTTCTCTCTCCCGTTCCTTCTTCTCGTTCACGGCCTTCCTTTCAGCATGTTCCTCATCAAGAAAGCTCTCTGCACATCGGCTCCTGTCTACAATCTCTTGCACGGCCCAGGCTGGCTGCTTCGTGTCCATCCAATGGTACCACTTGCAAATTGGAGGAGGAGACTGCAAGCAAATCAATGGAATGAATAAAAGAACACATGATAACATGAATGGTTCATATTAACCATGATTTGGGAACATACCGGAGGCCTCTCGTAAGATGAACTTGCTTGTCGGGGCGGGCTTGCATCGTAGTTGGGACACATGAAAAACTTCATGCCCATGCAGGCGGAGAAATCGATCGACTCCTTGACCTTCGTGAGATGGCCGCACCAACAGCGCTCATGTGTCATCCCTTGTGGCAACCTGACATCTTTCATCTTCCTAGGCCTATACTCTGGGTCCGAACAGGGCACACTCATGATGGAGAGAGAAGGAAATGCGAGAAAAAGAGAAAGAACAGTGTGAGGGGATACCATCTCGGTGCCAGGATTTATAGGGGCAACTATGAGAAATTGGCGGGAGAAAACAGCGGGAAGAACTGGCAAGAGATAAACAGCGCGAAAGAGTGGCGGGAGAAATACTAGCGGGAAAAATACTGACGGGAAAAATACCGGCGCGAAATAGTGGCGGGATTCTACTGGCGGGGCAGAAAACGGATTAGCCTAACACGCTGCATGATCCATGCAGCCGTCGGTACAATCGTCGGTCATCGTCGGTGTTTCAATAACCAATAGGGCCCGTCGGTTTTTCAAAACACGACGACAAGGCCCGTCGGTTTTCCAAAAACCGAACCACCTCGTCGTTCTTTCAAAAAACGACCTCCCGCCTGACACAATCCGACAGTCCAGTCGGATTTCAAAAAATCGACCGGTACTGGTCGTCTTTTCAAAAAATGACACCGCGCTAGATTAGTAAATACCCCAAATCGCGTATTATTCGTGGAATTGGTTAAAAAATGTATTATTTTAAAAAAAATCTCACCAGATGTTAAGGCCTTGTTCGGTTCTCGGGGGAGTAAGCCCTGCAGCGAACTAACTCGCCCAGGTTTTGGGTGATCCCCGGGTCTTCACCCTAATCCCTTCCACTCCTCTAACCCCTTTCGTATCTAATCCCCTTCCCCTTGTCTTGTTCGGTTACACCACTAGTTAGCATGGCTTGGTAGAGAATTCCATTAGCTTCAAGTCAGATTATCTAAAATATTTACAAAGTGAACACTTATACGTACTAGTATGTAAGTTGTATACACTCAGATTTAGGTGTTGCTACATCATCACAGTTTGACATATATAATGTGAGGAAATTACACAATAGCCAACACTAAAAATGTACAAAGAAACATGGAAAAGAGCAGAACATACGTCACCAAGACAAACAAGCTATACAATTTGTGTATCCTTGGTCTTTCTTCGGCACATAATCAAACACTTGACACTGTATGAATTGAAAATAAATGTAATGGAACTGTGTTCTTCATGTATCATCATGAGGTATTTATACAATAGTTCCCACCTCTCGGCAGTGTCGATTACAAGGCCGAGGCACATATACAACATGCATGTTCGTAAGGAACTTGCAGGTACAAAGGAAAGGCAATTGTACGACGCTTCGAGCTAAAAGTAACTGCCTAGGAGAATTAGAATCTATTTCTAACACATACAACAAGATCACACCAATCACTTGAGTTCTTGACTTGAATGAGTACTTTGACTATTGACTTGGCATAATCTGCCAAAAACAAAAACAAAAACAAATCATGTGTGTAACAAGTAAATAAGCTTCACTAGATAAGACGCAACATGTGCTTTTACCATCTAATATGATAAACTGAAGTAACCAAATTTAAAAGAGAAAATGACTAACAACAAATCAAAAAGATAACAACATTCAATATCTCTTCTTTTGCAAAGCAAGCCTAAGAATTGGACAAACAAATGGAGAACCAATTCTCACATCTATGAAAGTTGTTGCACAATGATTTGGTACTCGCCAAGATTAATTTAGTTCTAACAGTCCATCTTATTAACAAGTGACAGAAAATAAAAAGAATGTTTCTGCCGCATAACAACTGTATGTGGGGAATTCTACAACTAAAAACTACATAATCTATTATTTGAGAAAATAAATGAAGAATTTTTAATGTTACATCAAACACATTATAATATAGGAGTTCATTACATGATAAGTAACAGTTTTCTTGCAAGTTTACGAAGGTGACAAAGAGCATATATAGTGTACCGCTGGTATATGCAATGTCTCCACATAGTAACAAATGTACATTGGAAATGAAAACGCTAGTGTAGAAGCAATATGCCACATCCATGTCCACGCATCGAGGGAATTTCCTCTGCTTTTTCTTTTAGAAAGCATCAAACCATCTTTGCATTATGTATTTTGTATGGAGATGAGACACCTATACATGCTGTTTTTTATCCAAAAAGAAGGAAAATACTAGGAACAGAACTCATGGATAGATGTGTTGTGGATATAGGAAAAAGAAAAGAAATTAACCTAGATGCAATTATGTCAGATAGAGGAAGATCGATCCCCATTGCAGAAACTGAGCAAATAAAACCAAAATAAACTAATAGCTTACATGAGAACATGACAGATCATGATTCAGCTGACAATCTATTTCACTGCAGTCCTCCACCAATCATAGGCCTAACAGTCGACAAACCTTCTCCTTGCACAAGAAAGGTCACAAATCTCACCCACGGCTAGTCTCCTTCCGCATCGACCCTAACACTAGACAATCGTGTCACATGAGAGAGACAAGGAAGAGGAGAAGCTGACTCTGACTACCATTTCCTAGACAATCTACAATCATAGACATATAGCCATCAGATGGGTATTATGTGAAGCAGCAAGAGCAAGAAGCGTGTGCATGAAATAAAAAACCCATATCACAAGAGCTAGACACATAGGCTTTGGAGGACAAGATATGATCAAGAATAGTGGTCAACACATGATAACATTCATTTTCCTTCAATAGGTTGATGTAGAAGGTTCTAGGGTTGAGTATCCCAGCTGGGTGGCAACTCGTACTCTCGTATTTTTGCTTGGGAGGGATTCTGGAAACAATATCAACAATTTATTAGAGTAACAAAGAAACAAGCAACAATTACATAAACAGTAGACATAAGCATCAGGCCTAACCGTAGAAAACTACATCAACAATTACGAAGTCCAAGTCAAGATCTGAATACAAGAATAAATACCATCATCTTCTCTTGTATCTCTACTTCTCTATCTGCTTGATTGAACTTCGTACAGTTAGGCAAAGAAAGATGGAATTTTTCATTGGCATTGAAACTAAATCAGATCCTAATTTCATGGTTTGGAAGACATATTCTACGTGTCTGTGGCATTAATTTCTGACTGAATTAAGCTATATACAACAAGATGACAGAAGATTAATCTCCATGTAGTAAAACAAGAAAGGGACCAAAATCAACTATGTAAAATCAATGAATAATGGGCATGAATAGTACTATGTGCATCACTCCTCAACCTGTCAGCTAATTAACTAATATACGCATTTTGATTGAGTAGCAGTGTGACAAGGAATACAATGATGTGAACTCAAGAAATCTGTCGCATAAAACTTTCTACTAGAACTAATTAACTCCCGGTAAAAAGTGTAGCCATGAACCAAGCATTATGCACGTATACAAAAAAGAAAAGAACTAAATGCTAAGGGTCTCTTCATATTACATGAACCCTAGACCTAGATGCGTGTCATGGGAGATGTAGAAGGAAGAGTATGAGCTAAGGCTCACTACAGAGAGATAACGAGGCCTCCACCACAATGTCGCTGCCGGAATTCAACGCCAACGCTAGGCAGATCCAAGAACTTCAGAGTTTGCAAGAGGAAAGAAGGGTGTGGAAGGAAGAGGGGATTTACTGGCGGGAGGCTTCCGTTGTGGGAGAGGGACACTTGAGATGTGGAGGCGCCGTCATCGTTGCTATCGAGTTTGGCTCCGAGTCATGCTGCCGCTGAGTCGCGTGAGGCGTCGCTCGGGAGGGATTTCTTCCACGTGTTCGGAGACGATGTTCCAATCCACCATGGAATGAACGGGGTCGGGAGGATTTGGTCCGGGGTGGGTTCCATGCCGGGGGTAACCGAACGCGCTATTACAGGTTCCGGGAATTAAATATCGTTTGAACTAATCCACGCGGGTTGATAGGGATTAAGTCCGTTTCCCCGCGAAGTTGGGGCTAACCGAACAAGGCCTAAGAGTGCTAGTAATTAGGGATATTATAACTGATCCAAAGAGGAAGCTTCTCACGACATGCACATTTTTCGCCGTCCGATCAGAATTCTTTGATGTTCCTGTTTGTTGGATGCACTTCAGTCCTGCACATTGGGTACAAGGCCTACGGCCCATTAAGATTCCAAATAAAAGCCCAAGGAAGCAACCGACAGAAACTTCTTATTGTATTAGGAAAGAAATCATGAACCGACATTATGTTGGTATTGTAATCACACGTGTATGAAACCTATCCGCATACAACTTTGAGACTCGGCCTATTATATATAGGGCGGGAGAAGCCCAAGCGAGGGTACCAAAATCTAGTGGACAACTTGTAATAGAGTGTTCCCCAATATTCAGGCGACTTTGTCTTCATTGTTCTTCCTAACATCCAACGAAATCCCTAGCGTTCTCTTTTTCGTGAAACCCCAAGTCCATCATCATGGGCATTGCCGAGGTTACCCCTCGTCAACTGGCGCCGTCTGTGGAAAACTTGGACGCTGGAAACACGGATTCGGCTGAACGCTCTCCACTAAGCATCAACTCGACGAAAGCAGATCCACGCCCACCCACCCATAAAGTTACCCGCAAATCAACAGAAGTACATGAACCTCCCACCGAAACCTCAATGGAAGTCGAGGTGCAGATCGAAGAAGGCAACAAAGGCGGGCAAGTCGAGACGAATCTAGGGGATCTTGATGGCCTCTATGACAATCTCTCCTTCGGATCAGACCCATCGTTCACGCCACCACGAGAAGCAAGCCTAGCCAATTCAGAACCCGAAGAAAGTAGCAAAAGCATCGACTTTGAAATTCGGATGGCAGAAATTTATCTAGAGCAAAAGCTGATGGACTTCACTGGCTCATTCGATAGTGTCTCCATCGACAAAAACGACGACGTTACCAGTCCGTACGCCACTCAGCACCAAGTATGCGTGATTATTGGAGACACCACGACCCAGCAAGACTCCAACGGTAACCCAATTCTTAACCCCGATGATATCCTTTCAAGCCATAGTGCAGGAAGAAATGACAACGAAGTCGAGGAAACGAAGAAGAGCCAACAGTCGACCGAGAAAATAGAGAAGAAGGGCAGCCATGCGAAGATGAGAGGCGAACCCTCAGCCTACCAGCCAGTGCATGGGAGAAAGCAAGAGCAGCAATTTCGGGTGCGACCCCAATGGCAACATATGCCACTCACGAAGATATATTGGCATACTAGTATCTGCTGCACTACAAAAAGAGAAAAATCCTCAAGATGCAAAGGCATCTTGACAAAAAGAAGAGGGTAGCCGATGAATCTAGCTTACGAAGGGCACAACTAAGCCCCACCCGAGGATCAAGAAGCATCACAGGAGGAGCATCGCCAAGAAGAGGAACGTCTAGATTAAGAAGTATACCGGAAGAAGAGAGAATCGGATTAATTCGGGACCTCGATCTATCGTTTATGTCGATAGATCAAGATGGAAACATCAAAGCAAAGACAACCCAGGCAGCTATCATGGCCGCACAAACATATCTAATCACGACACAACCTACACCCGACGATCCCCGTGCAGCCCTCCACCGATCTGCCCTGATGAACCTCAGTTTGGTGGGAGAAACTCTTGCGCAAGCAGATAAAGAAACCACGAGGCAATGTGACCAATCCCCACACTGTCGCAACAACCCTCAGCAAGGAGGTCACACCCGACAATCGTGGTTGCCACATCGGGTCCACTTTTCCGAACAAGAACCACGCAACGACGCAAGAAATGACATCACCCAACGAAGGATTGATCGATCACGAGAAGAGCGCAGCACCCGAAGATACCGTGATAGTGAAAGCGAGGATGAACAAGAATTATGCGGGGTTGGGTTCGCAAAACTCCGGTACCAAAAGATTTTAAGCTACCCCAAGATCGACAAAAATACGACGGCCTCCAAGAACCCGAAGCTTGGCTAACAGACTATCTAGCGACGGTTAGATTACAAGGAGGATCCAAAGCCACGGTAATGCAAAGCTGCAGCTCCACCTAACCGGCACGGCATGCTCCTAGTTTAAGCAGTTACCAGAAGATTCCATCAGCAGTTGGAATGATCTTGAAGACAAATTCATCAGAAATTTCCAATCCATATTAAAGCGACCCGCGTCTTTAGAGCAATTACGTGCCTGCAAGCAAAAGCCAGGAGAAACAATACGAGCCTTCATCCAACGATGGAACATTACCAAAAATTCGGTTGAAGCAATATTCGATGAAAGAGCGATCGACGCTTTCAATGATGGCCTCCGTTGACAGGAATTCATTGAAGAACTAGGACGGTCAAAGCCAAAAACAATTTCACAACTGATGGAAATAGCCAACCGTTGGGATGATGGAGAGGATGTAGTACACAACCAAAGGGCTCGTTCACCCGATGAAAGAGACTGGCGTAACAACGACCGGAGGCGACAAACAAATGATGGATACCACACACCCACTTATGTTGCAGCGAGTTTTTCTGGAACGGACAACTGACGAAATGACGACTACAACAGCGGATATCGTGGCAGTAGGGATAACATCAGTGAAAGCCAGCTGCGACAACGATACCAGCCAACGAACCGAGACCCACCAATGTCATTAGGACAAATGTTGGAAGGACCCTGCAATATGCACTACTACATCGACTCAACAGGGAAAAGGCGATCAAACCACCTCCTAAAGGACTGTCGGACATTCATAAATATGCAAGAATTATGCAATGCAAAGGCAGCCGAAGCAACAAACAGAAACTACGCCCCTACACCTAGCACTGTGGCCATCGGCGCTTCACCACCACCATAGGGGCCTCCACTAGCAGGACAGCCGCAAATCACAGTATACCAAGACAACGAATACCCAAGATCAAAGGGAGCAATACCAATGATCCAGAAGGGGCCAACCTCCAATAGAACACAAAAGCTGATCACTAGGCAAGTCAATTTGGCGGTAACAAAGCCACCTCCTACACTAGAGTATCTACATTGGTCAGAACAAGAAATCACTTTCAGCAGAGCTGATCATCCATTACGGGTCCCTCATCCAGGCCAGTCAGCACTGATAGTGGAAGCACAAATCGGCGGGTTCGACATGAGCAAAGTTTTCTTGGATGCAGGAAGTAGCATCAACCTGATTTACGCCAAAACTCTGTGGGCCATGAATTGGTCCATGACGAACCTAACCTCAACCGACACAACCTTCCACGGGATAGTTCCTGGAAAATCCGAGATTCCATTGGGCAAAGTCCACCTTGACGTTGTTTTAGGGTCAAAAAACAACTTCAAACGAGAAAAGCTGGAATTCAAAGTTATGGACTGGCCATCTCAATACCACGCGATCCTGGGGCGACCAGCTTTCGCCAGGTTCATGGTAGTACCCCACTACGCATACCTAGTGCTAAAAATGCCAGCCCCCAATGGGGTCATCATAGTCAAAGGAAGCTTCAGCCGCGCAGACAGCTGCGATCGAGAATTCAACAAAATCTCGGAATCTTTCGGGATGGAGGCGGAGCTTGCACAGCTAAAGTTGACGGATGAAGGATCAACGCACGAAGGACACACCCGCAAGAAGAAAACATCAGAAGAGCAAGCACACGACAGCCTCGCAAAAAGCAATGTACACGGCCTCCAATAACGGTCCCGCATAAGAAGACACACTGATTGAAGCCGAAGTCTCTTCGAGATAGTGTCTACTTAGAAACACCTTATTTTCAGTAAACGCCAATGGCCAGGTGATCGCGCCACCACAATGTACTCTCACCCATTGATATGAATAACTAAAGAAAGTATTCCGCGACAAACTTCCACGGCATAATAACTTGCCAGTTTTCCCCGTATGAGAATACAACATATAATCAAAATCTCGTATAAAACATACGACCTTTTTGACAAGTATAAAGTGTTTCTACACAAAGTACAAAGGCGAAGCAAGTAAATAATCAGATAGGGAAATTTACAAAAAATTCTTTGTCTGCCTCCAAACATTTTTGGACGATCCTAATTGCAGGTCTACGAGAAGCAACATAATCAGGCACCATATCAATAAGACCACCATCGGAAGGAGAAGGTAGCCATGAAGATGCATCATCCAAGTCTAGCGTCAGATGATGCACATGCACCCAGGAAAGCGCGAGCTTAGTGAAGGGTTCGTAGCATAGAAAACAAAAAAATTCCTACGATGAGAACTATACACCAAGATCTATCTACTAGATACAAGCAACATGTGGATATACATCTATGGATAACTTACCCTCGAAGACAAAAAAGTTTTGTTAACAAGTAGGAACTCGTGGATGATGTAGTCGTATGCTTGCCGATCTCAAGATTGTGTGGAAGTCCTAGCGCCGCAAACCAACAGCGCATCCGCACTCACACACACGTTCAGGCCACCGAACAACCTCCGCCTCCTCGCTCCAGCGATGCAGAAGAAGCAGCAACTCCTTCCAAACGAAATGCCACCGGGAACATGTATCTCGCTAATCCGAGACCATGGGGGAATAATTCTAGAGGGGGAGAGAGATCCTTCACGAGGAGGTGTGAGGAAGAAGGGTAAGAGAGGTGGCCTTTTATAGGAGGAGGGGGGTACCCCTCCCCATGGCCGGCACCCCATGGGGGGTGAAACCTCACCTCCCCCATTAATGTGGTGGTAACCCCTCTAGATAAAAGTATCCCTTAACATTCCTCTTTAAAGTCTTTACTTTAAATGCATTAAATTTCTCCAAATTTAATGCTCTCTCATTTAATAAAACTCTTTTATTAAATTTATTCAGAATTTTGTTAATTACTTTAATTAACAAACATTCACATAAAACCCCTTGCAACATTTCAATATTACATGCAGAACCAATTTCAGCAATTTCACCTGAAACAGTTTCGGTGTCTATTGAAATAATTCCAGCGTTTTGCAATTCATTCATCTGAAACACATTTGCTCCAAATGGTGTTGGTGTCCCTTAAGTGTGTCACCCTACGGTTCGTGAATAATGCAGACATGATTGAGACCCCTCTCAGATCAAAAATCAGAAGCGGGACCTGGAGATCCATACTGACTCCTACACATTCTACGATGACTTCTGTGATCATGAGAACCTTTAACATTAGTAACTAAATCCCTTTGTCTCGTGATATATTACATGATCGAGATTCGATCATCGGTATCTCCATACCTAGTTTGATCTCGTTACCGACATGTAACCTTTTCTTGTTCCTGTTATATAACATTCTAGTGATCTTATCACTTGCTTGCAAGCTAACCAATGTGATATCACCGAGAGGGCCCAGAGTATATCTATCCGTCATCGGGATGGACAAATCCCACTCTTGATCCATGAGCTTCTACATAACACTTTCGTAGCACTGAACCCACCTTTATAATCACCCTTTCACGGTGTGACATTTGATGTTATCAAGATACTCTTCTAGTGTTAGTGATTAACATGATCTCATGGTCTAAGGACTAGGATTACTTTGTTAGATGTTATAGCAATATAAACACAATGACTTTGATCGTAATGCTATACTTCGGATGAATGTTCATCACATCATTCCACTAATGATCTGACCTCATTATTAACAACATCCAATGTCCATGATCAGGAAACCTTGATCATCTTATTAATCAACGAGCTAGTTTATAAGAGAGGCATAACTAGGAACTTTCCTTTTTTTTTATTAAACACACATATATTAATGTTTCCAAATCAATACAATTATAGCATGCAAAATAAACATCTATCATATACTTGGAATATGTATAATAACAACTTTATTATTTCCTCTCAGGGCATATTCCCTTCAGTCTCCCACTTGTACTAGAGACAATAATCTAGTTACAAGGTGATAAATCTAACACCCATGGAGTTTTAGTGTTGATCATGTTTTGCTCTAGGGAGAGTTTTAGTCAACGGATCTGCTACATTGAGATTCGTATGTACTTTACAAATCTTTATATCTCCATCCTTGACATGCTCACGGATGGAGTGAAACCGGTGCTTAATATGTTTGGAATTCTTATGAGACCTTGGTTCCTTTGCGTTGGCTATGGCTCCATTGTTGTCACAATAGATCATCATTGGATCCAACGCACTAGGAACCACACCCAGTTCGGTAATGAACTCCTTCATCCAAACCGCTTCCTGTGCTAATTCTGAAGTAGCAATATATTCCACCTCCGTTGTTGACCTTGTTACCACGGGTTGTTTGGAGCTCCTCCAACTAACCGCTGCTCCGTTCATGAGAAATACGTATCCGGATTGAGACTTAGAGTTGTCCGGATCAGTGTCAAAGCTAGCATCGACATAACAATTAGCGACCAACTCTTCTTCACCTCCGTATACAAGAAACATTTCCTTAGTTCTTCTCAAGTACTTAAGGATATTCTTGACCGCTATCCAGTGTTCCAAACCTGGATCAGATTGGTAGCTACTAGTCAAACTAATAGCATGTGCCACATCCGGTCTTGTACATAGCATGGCGTATATTATAGAGCCTATGGCTGAAGCATAGGGATCTTATCCATTAGCCAGACTTTGAGTCTTACTCAATGTCTTGCCTTGCAACATAGGTAAGAACCCCTTCTTACTTTCATCCATTTTAAACTTCTTTAAAATCTTATCAAGGTATGTACTTTGCGATAGCCCTATTAGGTGTCTTGATCTATCTCTATAGATCTTTATGCCTAATATATATGACGCTTCACCAAGGTCTTTCATAGAAAATTTGATGTTTAGATAACTTTTAACACTGTTTAAAAGATCTATATCATTTCCAATCAATAATATGTCATCCACATATAATATCAGAAATGCCACATTTCTCCCACTCACTTTCTTGTAAATACAAGTCTCTGCATAAGTTTAGACAAATCCAAACTCTTTGATCACCTCATCAAAGCGGAGATTCCAACTCCGTGATGCTTGCTTCAGTCCATATAGGATCGACAAAACCCTTTGGTTCTATCATATACAACTCTTCTTCAATTTTACCATTGAGGAACGCAGTTTTGACATCCATCTGCCATATTTCATAATCGAAATATGCAGCAATTGTTAACATAATCCTAACTGATTTTAGCATCACTACGGGAGAGAATGTCTCATCGTAGTCAACTCCTTGGATTTGTCAAAACCCTTTTGCGACAAGTCGAGCTTTATAGACGGTTACATTTCCATCAGCATCAGTTTTTATTTTGAAAATCCATTTATTCTCAATGGCCTTTCGGTCATGAGGTAAGTCCACCAAGGTCCAAACCTGGTTTTTGTACATGGATTCCATCTCGGATTTCATGGCTTCTAGACATTTGTTGGAATCCGGGCTCATCATCGCTTCTTCATACATCGTAGGGTCATCTATTTCATTAACCATGAAATTTACAACAGGATTCCCGTACAGTTCAGGAGCTGCACGTGTCCTGCTTGACCTACGAGGTTCAGAAGTGTCCTCTTTCGGAGTTTCATGATCATGATCATTAGTTCCTTCTTCATTTGGTGAAGTCAACTCCGGAACGACTTCCGGTGCTGCGCCACTCGCCATTTCATGAAGAGAAAGTTCTATAACCTCTTCGAGTTCTACCTTTCGACTACTCACACCTTTCGCGAGAAACGCTTTCTCTAGAAAGGAACCATTCTTGGCAACGAAAACGTTGCCCTCGGATCTGTGATAGAAGGAATACCCAATTGTTTCTTTAGAGTATCCTATGAAGACGCATTTTTCCGCTTTGCGTTCGAGTTTATCCGGTTGAAGTTTCTTCACATAAACATCGTATCCCCAAACTTTAAGAAATGATAGCTTAGGTTTGTTTCTAAACCATAATTCATATGGTGTCGTTTCAGCGGATTTAGACGGTGCCCGATTTAAAGTGAATGTAGTGGTTTCCAGTGCATAACCCCAAAGTGACAATGGCAAGTTAGTCAGAGACATCATAGATCGAATCATATCCAATAGAGTATGATTACGATGTTCCGACACACCATTACGTTGTGGTGTTCTGGCAGGCGTGAGTTGTGAAACTATTCCACACTCTTTCATGTGTGTGCTAAACTCGTAACTTAGATACTCACCTCCATGGTCGGACCGCAGAAATTTGATCTTTCTATTACGATGATTTTCCACTTAATTCTGAAATTCCTTGAACTTTCAAAGGTTACAGACTTATGTTTTATCAAATAGATATACCCGTATCTACTCAAATCATTCGTGAAAGTAACAAAATAACGATATCCACCTCGTGCCGACACACTCATTAGAATGCATACATCAGTATCTATGATTTCCAATAAATCTGTCGCCCATTCCATTGAACCGGAAAACGACGTTCTAGTCATCTTGCCCATAAGGCATGGATCACATGTATCAAATGATTCAAAATCAAGTGATTCTAAGGGTCCATCGGAATGGAGTTTCTTCATGCGTTTAACGCCAATATGACCTAGACGCTAGTGCCACATATATGCAGATATATCATTATTAAGTTTAATTCTTTAAGCATCAACATTATGGATGTGCGTATGAGTACTATCGAGATTCAACAGAAATAAACCATTCATCACGGGTGTATGACCATAAAAGATATTATCCATATAAATCGAACAACCATTGTTTTCGGATTTAAACGAATAACCACATCGCATCAAACAAGATCTAGATATAATGTTCATGCTCAGTGCAGGCACCAAATAACAATTATTTAGGTTTATAACTAATCCCGATGGTAGGTGGAGAGTCAGCGTTCCGATGGCGATCACATCAACTCTTGATCCATTGCCGACACGCATCTTGACCTCACCCCTTGCTAGCGGTCGCTTGTTCCGCAACCCCTGATTCGCGTTACATATGTTAGCAACCAATCTGGTATCAAATACCAGGTGCTACTGTGAGTACTAGTCAAGTACACATCAATAACATGTATATCATATATACCTTTGTTTGCCTTGCCGGCTTTCTTGTCCGCCAAAAACTTGGGGCAGTTGTGCTTTCAATGGCCAGTCCCCTTACAATCGTAGCACTCGGTATCAGACTTAGGGCCAGTCCAGGATTTCTTTTCAGGCACATCAATAGATTTGCCGCCCTTCTTTCCCTTCTGTTTACCCTTCTTGTCTTTCTTGAAACCGGTGGTCCTATTGACCATCAACACTTGATGTTCTTTCCTAATCTCCACTTCTACAGTCTTAAGCATTGACAGAAGCTCGGGGAGAGTCTTCTTCATGCCCTGCATGTTATAGTTCATCACGAAGCTCTTGTAGCTAGGTGGTAGAGATTGGAGAACATGATGTATGCCTAAATCAATGGGAATCATTATTCCCAAGGACACAAGCTTATCGGCGTACCTAGACATTTTGAGTACGTGCTCACTTACGGAGTTGTTCTCTTCCATCATGCATTTAAAGAACTTTTCTGAAGCATTATAACTCTCTACGGTAGCATGGGTATCGAAAATCATTTTCAATTCACCCATGGTATCAAAGGCATTGCCATTTTCGAAACGCTTTCGAAGTTCTGGCTCTAGCCCATACAGTATGCCGCAATGAACTAAATTATGGTCCTCCTAATGAGTCACATAGACATTCTTTTCCTCGTCAGGGGCATCAGGAGCTGGTGGGGGGCCTAGCGGCGCTTCTAGCACATATTGCTTTTGTGCAGCAGAGAGGAGAATCCTCAAATGCATAGCCCAGTTGGTGATGTTTCTACCATTCGCAGCAAGTTTCTCGTTCTCCATGAACACATTGAAATTAAAAGCAGGTGGTGCCATCTACAACAGAATTTGTAAAGTTTATTTAGACTAAGTTTATGATAGATTGAGTTCAAGTAAACTCCCACTCAAAAACAAGATCCCTCGTGTCTTTTTTGGTGATTACATGAACCAAATCCACTACACCAAGTCCGATCATCACGTGAGTCGGTGTAGCTTCAAATGCGAGCATCTATATGGGCATCATATCAACTATATGACTCATGCTTAAACTTTCGGTCCGTGTTCCAAGGCCATGTCTGTACATGCTAGGCTTGCCAAGTAAGAACCTTAGTACTCGCATGTGTAAAACTGTCTTACACCCAAAATATGATCGTGGATTCAAGTACACCCTATCATCACGTGATGTCTTGAAGCGGCGAAACATAAACGGTGCATACTTAAGGAAGACCACATTTTTATCTTGATATTTAAATGAGGGATCATCTTATAACGCTACTAAAACGCCAAACTATCAATATAAGATGCGAACATCATATGTGTAAAGTGAAATGATATGGTTCTTGCATTTGATCACTATCATATGCATTGTGGTATGATCTCTATCGTTCCTTTGTGTGTAAGGCCAAGGTCTATGGAACTTACACGTTAAGTGTGTTGTAAGTGTATCAACTATACATCAACTCACAACATTACCATATCATGACACAAGCCCAACAACAATCTAAACTAGACGCCTCTAATTTATCAATTGCAAGTTTCACATGGCTTAGGGCTTTCGAAGATAGAACCACAACGATGATAACCAAATTATTAGCAACTCGTTGTAAATCAGATATTGACTATAGTAGGAGAGACAGACACCCGCCAGCCACTTATGCAAAACTAGTTGCATGTCAGTCATGGAACCAGTCTCATGTGCGATGACATGTAAGGTTGGTCCGGGCCGCTTCATACCACTATGCCACCAATATCCAAAGTACATATAAGAAGCAATAACATGATCATCACCGCCCACATACTCTTATGTGTTGTACCCGTGCAAAGCACCTACGCATAGATCAGGCTCTGATACCACTTAAGGGTTCGCAACATAGAAAACAAAAAATTTCCTATGATGAGAACTATACGCCAAGATCTATCTACTAGATACAAGCAACGGGTGGATATACATCCATGGACAACTTACCCTCGAAGAAAAACAAAGTTTTGTTAATGAGTAGGAACTCGTGGATGATGTAGTCGTACGCTTGCCGATCTCAAGATCATGTGGAAGTCCTAGCGCCGCAAACCAGCAGCGCATCCGCACTCGCACACACGTTCAGGCCACCGAACAACCTCCACCTCCTCACTCCAGCGATGCAACGGAAGCAACAACTCCTTCCAGACGAAATGCCATCGGGAACATGTATCTCGCTAATCCGAGACCATGAGGGAATAATTCTAGAGGGGGAGAGAGATCCTTCACGAGGAGGTGTGAGGAAGAAGGGTGAGAGGGGTGGCCTTTTATAGGAGGAGGAGGGGGTACCCCTCCCCATGGCCGGTGCCCCATGGGGGTGACCCCTCACCTTCCCCATTCATGTTGTGGTAACCCCCTCCACATAAAAGTGTCCCTTAACATTCCTCTTTAAAGTCTTTACTTTAAATGCATTAAATTTCTCCGAATTTAATGCTCTCTCATTTAATAAAACTCTTTTATTAAATTTATTCAGAATTTTTTTAATTACTTTAATTAACAAACATTCACATAAAACCCCTTGCAACATTTCAATATTACATGCAGAACCAATTTCAGCAATTTCACGCGAAAGAGTTTTGGTGTCTATTGAAATAATTCCAGCGTTTTGCAATTCATTCGTCTGAAACACATTTGCTCCAAATGGTGTTGGTGTCCCTTAAGTGTGTCACCCTATGGTCGTGAATAATGCAGACATGATCGAGACCCCTCTCAGATCAATAATCAGAAGCAGGACCTGGAGATCCGTACTAACTCCTACACATTCTACGATGACTTCTGTGATCGTGAGAACCTTTAACATTATTAACTAAATCCCTTTGTCTCGCGATATATTACATGTCCGATATTCGATCATTGGTATCTCCATACCTAGTTTGATCTCGTTATCGACATGTACTCTTTTCTCGTTCCCGTGATATAACATTCTAGTGACCTTATCACTTGCTTGCAAGCTAACCAATGTGATATCACCGAGAGGGCCCAGAGTATATCTATCCGTCATCGGGATGGACAAATACCACTCTTGATCCATGAGCTTCTACATAACACTTTCGTAGCACTGAACCCACCTTTATAATCACCCTTTCACGGTGTGACATTTGATGTTATCAAGATACTCTCCCAGTGTTAGTGATTAACATGATCTCATGGTCTAAGGACTAGGATTACTTTGTTAGATGTTATAGCAATATAAACACAATGACTTTGATCATAATGCTATACTTTGGATGAATGTTCATCACATCATTCCACTAATGATCTGGCCTTGTTATTAACAACATCCAATGTCCATGATCAGGAAACCTTGATCATCTTGTTAATCAACGAGCTAGTTTATAAGAGAGGCATAACTAGGAACTTTCCTTTTGTTTATTAAACACACATGTATTAACATTTCCAAATTAATACAATTATATCATGCAAAATAAACATCTATCATATACTTGGAATATGTATAATAACAACTTTATTATTGCCTCTCAGGGCATATTCCCTTCACTTAGCACCCGCCACAAGCTGAAGCTTCACAAAATGATGGATCTTCTCACCCTGTTGAAATTTTGCAATCAAATCCACCAATGTTTGAGGCTGAGGGTCCTGAGGAAACATGGCATTATAAGTAACGGCCAGAGATCTGCGGCAGCACTCGACGAATTGCTCCAACTCCGACAGGCAGTCCTGAAGCAATGCTACGATGTAGGCGTGGCGGTGATCAGTCCAAAAGTCCGTCTCAGAACTTCGGGAAGAAGACACAAGAGCCTGCATTCGATTGCACAGACGTTGGGTCTCGTCCCTCTCGCACAATTGGATGCCTAGAAATCAAGAAGACAAAAATCAATCTCCCGCAAGATGGAAGAGGCAACCAAAGAAAAAAAGAGAGCACAAGTACTTACACAACAGCCTCTCATGCGCTCTGGAGATCTCTTCCAAGAAAAAAGCCTCACGATTGAGAGCTTGGCGTGTTTTCGACTAGAAGACATCAACCATCGATTGAACAACCCGCAGTTTTCCTTCAAGTTTCTTCACTTGTTCTATCTTTTCAGCATATAGCTGTGGTGAAGGAGATATGCCCTAGAGGCAAATAATAAATAGGTTTTTATTGTCATATCTCAATTAGTTTATAATAGTTTCATATTGTGCTATAACTGTGCCAAGTAGAAACATTGGTATAGGTGTGGTATGAAACAACCAAGTCCCTAGTAGCCTCTATTCATACTAGTTCGTTGGTCATGAGGATGATCTGGGTTTCAAGATCATGGGCATTTATGCCAATTGACAACGGGGTCATATCATTGGAGAATGATGTGATGGACATTCCTCGAAGGATTGCAACATGATCAAGTCATATAGTTCATTGTTGCAATAGCTATACCTAGACTCCTTTTCCTTACGTGGGCTCATATTACTCATTGTTTCCTGAGGCTGCTTAGACTGCATCAACCGTCATCTGGTAACACGGTGGCCATAAATGTGTACGTTGGGTATTCCGAAGGAACAGTAGATGACATGTGACTGCAAAACCGGGATTTGTTCATCCACATGACGGGTAAAGATACATACGGCCGGCTTGGTGAGATTACATCCATAAATGTTGCAACATGTGACTCTGTCATGGGGATGTAATATCACGGTAACAAGAAAATAGAACTTGTTGTGAACGATATTGAAAAAGGTATGTGATACCAACGATCGGGTCTCGGACAAGTCGTATCGAGAAACAAAAGGAATTGGATGCTACATTTAGCAGTTCAAACGGAATTGTCATCAGGAATGCATAGGGGTCACATGGATATCCCTGGTCCCTCTGTTGATCATTGATACAGATCATGTCTAGAGCATTCCCGAGCCATGAGAGGATACACTTAAGGGTACGATGAGAGCGATCATTCGTAAGACAGAATCACAGTAGAGAAAGAGAGAAAGCCGGAATCGTTCCGCAGAGAGATCCGAAGTTGTTTGGAGAAAGAATAAAGGAAAAGACCGGAAAAGTGTTTTCGGATAAATGGGAATTTGAATATATATTTATTATATGTTAATTATGAATTAATATATTCTAAATAATATTTACATTAAAATTTATAAAAGGCAACTTTTATATTAGGCCAAATCCTGGAGGAAAAAGGCCTAGAAATAAAGCTGCAGAAAAAGAAAAAGAAAAGAAAACAGCAGCTGCCGCTGTGGGCCAGGCGGCCCACTTAGGGCAGGCGCCGGCTACCAGCCGTGGCAGCCGGCCTAGCTCGACTCCGGCCCATGCGGGGCTCGCAGGGGAGCCGGCCAGCCAGCCGGGCCGACGGGCAGGCGGCCCATCCGTGCAGCTGAGCGGGCGGGGTCCAGGCGGGACCGCCGAGCAGGCCGCGGGGGTGCGCGTGGGCCACGGGTGGGCAGCCAGCCCACCTGGGCCACTCGCTCCAGGTCGCCACGCGCGGGAGGCAGGCAGGCGCGAGGTGGGCCGCGCCAAGGCCCACCCGGCTAGCCCCCTTCCCATGCTGCTGTTTACTGCCTCCTTTTTGCTTTGGGCTGTACTGATTCAGCCCAATCAACCAGGACAAAAATTCCTGGTATTTTCCCTTTACTAATAGTCCCACATGGCTAACCTAATTGAGAGGGCACACCCCCTCCGCCTATATAAAGGGGTGCCCATGGGTGGGCTAAAACACACCATCAATTGGAGAAGTCCTTTGGTTGACTTCCCCCTTCCCTCTCTCTCTAGCCCTTATGACCATGGCCCCAACTCTGGGCTATGCGAACGAGGCATATCTGTAGTACGTCGTTGTGCTACAGGGATTCCTATCCGGATATCAACTTCCGCACTCGGGGAGCCAGAGGTCTCATCGTGCATAGGATGTATACGAAGACACAAGACATAACACTTGGGGCACTTAAATGTCGTGAGCCAGAGTTGCTGCACGATGAAGATGAAGAAGGAGCAAGGGGTGACATGCGAGGAGATTCGTGACCTTGAGGTCGGCTACGAGTACGACTACTTCAACCACGTTCCCCTCGGAACGTTAATCATGTACGGTCTACAAGGGTATGTATTCTCTATGCATTGGCCGTTACCGTATTACTACATAGATAGATCCTAGGCAGTTTTGGGGTTCCAACGTAGGAAAAAATTTGTTTTCTGCTGTGGATCCCCTTCAGTGGTATCAGAGCTGATTTATGCGTAGAAGTGCTGTACGGCCAGTACGCACATGTATTATGCAGGCATTGATCCCTTAGTTGTTACCCTCTAACGTGTACTTGTTTATATCGCGGTATTGTTTGATGAAGCGGCCCAGACTGACCTTACGCGTATTCGTACGCGAGACTAGTTCCACGCTCAACATACGGCTTGTACCGTATAAGTGGCTAGCGGGTGTCTGTCTCTCATTCTATAGTTGATATAGCATTTACAAAGAGGGCCCCGAAAGGGGTGTAATAGAGACAATTGTCGGATCCATGTTGTGGTTGGAAAGTTCGTAGTTTAGAAACGGTTCTATTGCGAAAGCCCTAACAACCACATAAAACTTGCAATAGATAAAGTAGAGATGTATAACTTTATTTTGTAGGGGGCATGTGATTATGATATGGCATTGGTCGTTACGAAGGTAAAGTAGTTTACTTTTCTGTTACTAACTAGTATAGTAATAGTCATCGTTCCGATGGACGACCTGGTGGAGGCGTCATGGACTTGGCGTCAAACCAAGGGCAAGATGGAGATCATGCCGGAGCGCTCGATGGAGATCAAGGCGCAAGAAGCACCATATCATATCACATTTTACATTTGATGTTGATACCTATTTTACATCTTATTGTGTGCTAGTATTTAGATACTCAACGGTAGCAAATAAGATAATCTCTATTTAATTCCAATGTTCCGTGTTCCCCTTGTGTGTGCACCACCTAGAAAGTTCTTTGTTATGAGGCCGGTCGTGATGATCGGGGGTCAACATATCTACGTTCACATACAGGGTGTAAGCCATGTTGCACAGCGAATACACACAAGTTATATTTGGCAAGCCTAGCATGTACAAACATGCCCTCAGAACACAAGAAATAGAAAGATCGAGCATGAGTCACATGGATGATGTGATTGGCATTATTGAATGTCTACCTTTGATAATGCACTGATGGCCATGATGATCGGGGGAGGTGCAGAGGATAGGGATCATGTGATCACTAAAATCGTCCAGGGGGTGACAATTTTAGTGGAGACCAATTATAAATTGATCTCTTATTATGAACTTAGTCTAGATGTCTGTTTGCAAATATCTTAGTAGATCATGGCCTATCCCATTGAGGTCCTTTGCGACCATGAGAATGTATTGCTTAATGTGGAACTTACCAAAAGGGTCCAACTTCATAGATTAATACCCACGCCTGAGGGATATCCTCGTAAAAGGTGATCTTCTCTTCTTGATACAATAACCATTAGGAGATAATTCGATGACTCCAGAATGTTTGTGTTTTCTCCATAATCATCCAATAAGCCATTCTCCATTCAATGGAGAGTTGGACTACATTTTGTATTCTTCAGAATAAGGCACATAGAGTATGAGCAGTTGGATGGGTTTTCCTCTATCATGGATGAAAAGAGAATGTTTGAAAAAAAAACACTTAGGAATCTTGCATTAGAGTTGAGAACCCTTGGAAGGGCTTGATTACAATGCAGGTCATGGATGAAAAAGGTATATGTTAGATATACAAAGTTACAAATGTAATTCTTGCAAAACTCGTTGTAGTTTGCAAAGTATTTGATACTTGTCCCGTTTTGTGAAAACAGGAGGATCTGCTTCAGAATTGCTGGTTTTGAGGCAACCTGACTTGATGACGGCAAGCAAAACAGTTGATGGCCGACATCACCTCTTTCCTCAAAGTTTGTCATTTGGATTAGTGAACTTGAATATAATTTGTAATCCTTGCTTGTGTGTCTTGCTTTTGGCAAGACGATTATTCATATGAACAAGTTACAAGCCAGTTTGTACTATTCTTATGAACAATACCGTTATAGTCACATTATGATTATAAATAAGTTATTCTCATCACTATGTTAATGGTAATAGTTTAAGCATTTATAAAGGATTAGAATGCTAAAAGATATCCAAAGTTTAATAATGAAATGACACTATAGTTTAAGTCATTTTGGTTATTGCATGTTCTTAGTGAACATCAGGGTCCTAGATGCTTAATCTAGAGACTTTGCAAAACCATGCCTCTTGGGCAGAATGACTGAAACTCCGCATTCTGGTAAAACGGTGATATGCAAAGAAATGTTGAATCTTATACAGAGTGATGTATCGTATTTTCAACAAGTAGTGTAAATCATTAGTTAGTTGTGGACTTAAATGAATAAGCGTATTTACTTAATGAAACATAAGTTTGAAATGATTTGGATTGTTCAAATGAGTTCACAACAATAGGAGGATATTGAAATTAACAAGAATACAAAGTCTCTTCGATCTGATCGACATGACTAAAGTATTTAAGTTAAGTTTAGCATAAAAGGGACTTGTGAAAGATGTTTCACAAATTATGATAATTGGACGAATTCAAACTGTGTTGATATGTCTAAACATCATAATCATTTTGTATTAGATACATATTATCTCTTATCAGGGTTATAGTTATCGTTTAGAGTTAGAGATCGAAATAAGTAAACACTCATTTGAAATACATAGGAACATCTAAAAAATTCGTGGAAACAACACCATAAGTGTTATGGCAAGTTCGAGTTTCTAGAGATTTCGATAAGTCGAAATCATGGCAAATAAACAAGTCTTTGTAGAGCATTCTTAGGAAGCTATGAATGCATCTTCCACAAGGGGCAAAAGTACTGTTGTCCAAAGTTGACGTGTCTTGATGAAGATACAAGTGGAAGAAAGTAAAAGATCAAACAAGGTATTTGACCTTACCTCTGGATTGTTGAGTGGTGCAGCGGAATTTGTTTCGTGAAACCAAACTCTACAAATAGAGGAGAAACCAATGGTGATGATCATAAAGTTTCTGCGAATACTTTTAAAAAAGAAAGTAGGATTCAACTATATATTCCAACAGGTTTATGGAATTATATTGTTGATTCACTTTTCATGTTTTGAACAAAACATACCTACGAATTACAACGAACCGTGATGGACCTAAGTGCGAGAAATGAATGGTCATTGAAATCTCGTTAGTGGAATTCTCGATTTGATGATGATCAAAGAATTTTGGAATATCCAAGATTGTCGAGAGGACCTGGATTTGAGTGGGAGCAAATCAGCTTGGCTAATTCATAATATGTAGCTGACATACTTTGAGTGGGAGCTAAGTGAAATCCCTGGATCTCAAACATGAATGTCATATTTGAGTGGGAGCGTGAAATCATTCTGGGATATGTAGACGACATATGTGAATGATGTGATTGGTGTTAATAATATTTAAGTTAGATAAATAAGGATGAATTTGAAGTTATTAAACAATCAAATCTATCGAGATAGATTGGTGAGTTTAATAAACACTGAATGTCGAATGCTTCCTGGACTTGATTCTGAAAGATGTTCAGAATGTCCTAAGCTAGATTCTGAAGAAGCTTAGAATGGAACAAGGTGAGAAGTAAGTTCTTACTATATGAAGCATTGAGTTAGTATTGCAACTATGGTTGAAAGAAAGAGATGCATTGCATCTCCTATGCCTCAGTCATAGGTTCTTCCATACAACCATGTTGTATACTCGACGTAATGTGACCCAAAGTTCTGGTTGGTAGGACAAAGTATTAACTGTAAGAACGTGTCTTTAAGTGATTCTTGAGCTGATCACTGAACCAGAATTAAGTTTGTACATAAATGGAAAGGAGCAATGTAAGTGGCATAGATGCATTTCATGCACTAGGATCTACATAGATATAGAAGTATAAAGGCTCCATCTGATGTGATGTATAATATTATGGCGGGGCTAGTTCACTTTTAACGTAGAATGATGTGTCCCAGGGCCCAGTGCCCATGAGAACTCGAGGTTGATCTAAAGTCATTGTAAGCTCCTGGAATCCGGCCTCGTTCTACTTCCATGACTACAGTATATACACAAAGGATAGCAAATTGTGTTTTGAAGTTTAGATGACAACAGTGAAAACAACCATCATTATAAACACTAGAAACAAAGTCTCACTTTGTTGCCAAACAAATGCTTCGACCCATTATACGATAATGGTGTGAATGTCAAAATTAGGAAGACATTAACGATTTTCAAAAGACATAATGATCTGGTAAAACAGAACATGGACATGATGTTTCCCATGAGCATGCATGATCTGTAAATGCATATGGTATATGGTTTATATGAGTAAAATGCGAGCTAGATTATTTGTACTCTAGTGCAAGTGGGAGACTGAAGGAGATATGCCCTAGAGGCAAATAATAAATAGGTTTTTATTGTCATATCTCAATTATTTTATAATAGTTTCATATTGTGCTATAACTGTGCCAAGTAGAAACATTGGTACAAGTGTGGTATGAAACAACCAAGTCCCTAGTAGCCTCTTGATACATTGCAAATGTATCTATAATTTTTGATGTTCCATGCTTGGTTTTATCCACTTTCTTGTGTTTTGTTCCAACTTTGGAGTACTTTTCATATGATTTCTTGGACTAACCTATTAACAAGAGCCACAGTGCCAGCTGCCTGTTTTCTGCTATTTTTGGTTCCAGGAAAGTCAGAAAATGAATATTCTCGGAATTGGACGGGACAAAAGCCAAAGTGCCTATTTTTCCGAAAGGGATCAAGTGCCAGAATACGAGACGGAGAAGGGCCAGGGAGCCACCACACCACCTGGCCACGCGGCCAGGCCTGGCCCGCGCCAGGGGGTGGTGTGGACGCTCCCGGCACCCCCTCGGCCTCTCCTTCCGCCTATATATTGCCCTCGAGACGAAAACCCTAAGGACTCGATCAAAAATCCACGAAAGAGTCTGTAGCCGCCGTCATCTCCATCCCTAGATCGGGAGGGATCTGAAGCTCTTCCCGGCACCCTGCCGGAGAGGGGAATTCACCCTAGAGGCCTTCTTCATCACCATGCAAGCCTCCGGTGTGATGCGTGAGTAGTTCATCCTTGGACTACGGATCCATGTAGTAGCTAGATGGCTGGTTTCTCCTCCTTTGTGCTTTCATGTTTAGATCTTGTGAGCTCCGTTCATGATCAAGATCATCTATTTGTAATTCATACATGTTGTGTTTGCGGGGATCCGATGGATAATGAGATGCTATTTCAGATTGATTATTGATTCTATCATGTCTTTGTTATTTGAGATCCTGCATGCTTTCCGTTGTTAGTAGCTATCTTGGCCAAGTAGATGCTAGCAACTCCAAGAGTTAGTATTTATGCTCGATAGTGGGTTCATGCCTCTGGTAATCTGGGGAAGTGACAGAAATCTCTAAGGTACTAGATGTGCTGTTGCTACTAGGGAGAAAACAACAATCCTTTGTTCATAGAACAATCATATTATTTACTTTACACGCAGTTTGTAAAGCAATAATCTATTGCTCGCAACTTAATACTGGAGGGGGTTCAGATGATAACCTGAAGGTGGATTATAAGTCATAGATGCAGTTGGATGGCGGTCTATGTATTATGTTGTAATGCCCAATCAAGTCCCAGAGGAGTCAAGATGATTAGTATATGCATGTATTGCTTTCTCGATGTTTGTCAATTTCCCCGCTGTAATTTGTTCACCCAGCATGTTATCTATCTAAGGAGAGCCACCTCTAGTGAACTATGGATCCCGGTCCTTTTACTTTACGTACAATCTACAATCTTTTACTGCTTTGTGTTTACTTTCTACAAACTTTTACTTCCTTCCATTCGATACGTTTAATCCTTTGTTTTCCACAAAACACGGTGAGATTGACAACCTCATCGCAAGTTGGGGACAAAGTTCTGTGGTTGTGTTGTGCAGGTCTCCATGTTGCTACTAGCACCGGTAGTGCACCCTGCCAAAGCTCAGCTAGCAACACCTTTGGGGTGTTTCCTTGCTCCTACTGGTTCGATTAAACCTTGGTTTCATAACTGAGGGAAAACTTGCTGCTATATTCATCGTACCTTCCTCTTGGGGTTCCCAACGAGCTCTACGTCGAAAGTCAAGCGCATCAAGATTTTCTGGCGCCGTTGCCGGGGAGTCAAGGACATCTTCACAAGGGGAGTCCCTCATAACCAATCTCTTTACTTTGTTGTTTTTGTTTTTCTTAGTTTCTTTTTGCTTTGTTTTGCTTGTTTTGTTCTTCAAAAAACACAAAAAATTAGTTTTACTAGTTTGCTTTCTTATTCAAAAACACAAAAAAATTAACTCTCCTTTAGTAGTCACCTCTTCCTTAGCTCACCATGTTGATCCCTACATTCATCTTGAAAGACCTTCCAATTGGTAGTGGTTCTATAATTGGGAAAGATAACATTGAAGAATTCTTTAATCATGTTAGTAAGCATGAAGATACTGAGGATAGATCCCTTGTAGAACTTGATCCAAACTATGAGATTGCTGCAGCTTCTTGAATTCACATGTTAGAAGCTAGGTTTGTTAACCTCAACCCCTTAATGCAAGTAATGTTTCTTAAGCTTAAAGAAATTGAAGACCCTAAAAAGAGGGATTTTATTCTAGAAACTTTGTTTAAGGAGTTTTATGATGTTGCCAAGGAAGCTAGAAAAGTTTTTGAACGTTTCAATATGCTAGGCTCATGTGTAGACGTTTCAATATGCTAGGATCATCACGAGATGCTTCGAAACGACGAGTCTTAGCAACGGTGCCTACTAAGGACGAACACTTTATTACTTGATATTTAGTGAGAGGGATCATCTTATAATGCTACCGTCACGATCTAAGCAATACAAGATGCATAAAGGATTAACATCACATGCAATTCACAATATGTGATATGATATGGCCTTTCTTCTTGTGCCTTTGATCTCCATCTCCAAAGCAT
Organism: Avena sativa; assembly: GCA_916181665.1. Classification (NCBI taxonomy): domain Eukaryota; kingdom Viridiplantae; phylum Streptophyta; class Magnoliopsida; order Poales; family Poaceae; genus Avena; species Avena sativa. Next base: position 193,937,516 of record OV702287.1, read on the forward strand.
GGACATGATCTCCATCATCACCAGCGTGGCGTCAAGGTCCGTGGCGCCGCTTCATGGTTGTCCATCACCAACAGCAACTATTACAACTACTTGGAATAAAGCTATTACATGATGAATAGACATGCAGGTCTTAAACAAAATTTAAAGACAACCATTAGGCTCCTGCCGGTTGCCATATTACAATAAGGATCATTGCATACATCAAATATAACCACAATCACATAATGGCCATATCACATCACAAAACCCCTGCAAAAACAAGTTAGACGCCTCTAATTTTCTTTGCATGTTTTACGTGGTTTGGGGCTTTCGAATAAGAACGGATCTTATCTACGAAACTGAACCACAACGTTGATACAAGTGCTATCAAGTGCAAAGTGTAAATTGGATCTATACTATGATGGGAGAGACAGACACCCGCAAAGCCACTTGTGCAATACGAGTTGCACGTCAACTGTGGAGCAAGTCTCATGTGCGATGACATGTAAGGTTAGCCCGGGCCGCTTCATCCCACCATACCGCAAGATGCAAAGTACACAAAGCAAAAAGACAGCACAAGCATCAACGCCCACAAAACCATTGTGTTCTACTCGTGCAACAGATCTACGCATAGACATGGCTCTGATACCACTGATGGGTTCGTGTCATGGAAAACAAAAAAATTCTACCGCAAGAACAAACAAAACCCAAATCTAATCTAGATAAAAGCCAAGATCTAATCTATTAGACATGTGCAACGAGATAGATCTATACTAACCCTCGTAGATTCGATAAGCCTTGTTCGAGATCAGATCTCGTGGTTGATGTAGTCGATCACTTGCCGATCTCAAGATCGAGTAGACGATCCTTCCGGCGCCGCGCTCCGGCAACGCTTCCGCAGTCGGTCACACGTGCGGAGTCGAAGCAGACCTTCCTCTCCCTGTTCCAGCGAGCAGCGGAGGTAGTAGATCTCTCCACGGAATCCCAGCAGCACGACGGCGTGGTGGTGGTGGTGGAGTAGAGAATTCTGCAGGGCTTCGCCTAAGCCAGAGCAGAGGGAAGGAGGAGGAGAGAAGCAACTTGAGATCTAGAGAATAGAAGGGGCAAGGGGGCTTGTGCCTCCACCCCTCTATTTAAAGGAGGGAGGCGCCATGGGGAGGTGGAGTCCTTGTAGGACTCCGCTCTCCCTTGGCCGGCGGATCAAGGAGGTGGGGGGAGAGTCCTACTCCCCCACGAATCCTTGTCTTACCCCACAAGGATTCCTTGATCCTTTCTTGGTTTTCAAGTAAACTCCAAGAAATCTTCTAGAACCTTCCGGAACATTCCGAAACCTTCTAGAATCCCCATACAAATACTCCGGAACATTTCCTAACTTAGAAAATGATCCCCAATATATGAATATTATTCCCCGGACAATTCCGGATCTCCTCGTTATGTCCCGGATCCAATCCGAGACTCCGAACAACATTCGGTCTCCAACGCACATTCTATATCTACTTAAAACAACTTCGAACCTTAAGTGTGTCACCCTACAGTTCGTGAACATGTAGACATGATGGAGACACCTCTCCGATCAATAACCATCAGCGGGATCTAGAGATCCATAACAGCTCCCACATACTCAACGATGACTTTGTGATCGATAGAACCATTAACATACGAAACCAATTCCCTTTTTCACGCGATACTCTACTTATCCGAGGTTTGATCGTCGGTATCTCCATACCTAGTTCTACCTCGTTACTGATAAGTACTCTTTACTCGTTCCATGATATGTCATCCCTTGTGACCTAGTCACATGCTTGCAAGCTAACTAGATGACATTCCACCGAGAGGGCCCAGAGCATATCTATCCGTCATATGGATGGACAAATCCCAATCTTGGTCCATGCGCTTCAACACATACTTTCAGAATACCCAATGACACCTTTATAACCACCCAGTTACGAAGTGGTGTTTGATGTCATCAAAGTATCCATCCGGTGATGGTGATTAACATAAACTCATGGTTGAAGGATTAGGTTACTATGCATTTGAAAGCTTGTAGCAAAACGAACTTAATGACTTGATCTTATGCTATGCTTACTATGGGTGTGTGTCCATCACATCATTCTCCTAATGATATGATCCTGTTATTAATGACATCCAATGTCCATGATCAGGAAACCATGATCATCCATTAATCAACAAGCTAGTTTAACAAGAGGCTTACTAGGGACTCTTTTATGTTTACAAAACACACAAGTATTAATGTTTCCGGTTAATACAATTATAGCATGGGATGTAAACACTTATCATAAATATAAAGATATAATAATAACCACTTTATTATTGCCTCTTGGGCATATCTCCAACAGTCTCCCACTTGCACTAGAGTCAATAATCTAGTTAAAAACTTGTGCACTCAACACCTATGGCTTTCTGGTGTTGTATAGACACTATTGCTAGTGGTAAACATAACCTTCGGATCTGACACTTCCAGGTCCGTGTGTATTTGCATGTCCTTGCGTCTCTATGCATTACTCATTCTCCAATGAGATGGCATTGTATAAATTTGGTCCTTTGGTGAGACCTTTAGTTCCTTGGGATTAAATCATGTTGATACAATTGTCATACAATGTATCTTCATAGTATTATCCCGCTATGAACCACACCTAGTTTGATAACAAACTACTTGACGCAAATACCCTCATTTGCTACTACAATAGTAGTCATATACTTAGCCTTTTGTTGTAGTATCTGTCATAATGTTTTAACTTTGGTACTCAACCAAATCCGTTATGGAACTTCCTTTCCATTACATTGTGCCACCCATAGTTTAAATTGAGATAAACTTAATTTGTGACAAAACTAGTATCAATGTAACAATTTACAATGAACTATTTGTCACCACTATATAAGTAATATATTCTTAGTTCTTCCAAAGATCATAGGAATATCCCTACTATTGTCCAATGATCATCTTATGAGTCATTCTGGTATATGCTCATAACATTTAGAGCATAGGACATATCTGGATGTGTACATCTCAAAGAATGATTGATCAAAATATTCTTGTGATTTCACCAAGTGTTAAAACACTTGAATCTTGATTCAGTCCTTTCCGTGCATCAAGAACCTTTCTTGTTGTTTCCATATTGAACTCATTCAACATCTTATCTATGTACATTTGGCAAAACCATATTAGCGCCTCAATCTATCCATATAGACATTGATGCCTAATTCTTGGGTTATGCCTAAGTCTTTCATCGAAATGAAATTCTTAACCTGTGTCAATAAAAGATACATCATTTCTAATCAACAATATGTCTTTCACATAATGTATTAGAAATATGTCTTAGCGCTCCCACTTAATTTCTTGCAAAATGCAAACATCTTCATCGTCTCTGATGAAATTAAACCTTTTAACGGTTTGATCACGGTGAAGATTCCAACTCCGCGATGCTCACTTCAACCATTGAAGTTTTGCATACTCTTTTAGCATCCTTTGAATTAACAAAAAACCCTTTGGATCGTGTCATGTACACGTCCTAGGTAACCTATTCTATTATAAGAACTTGTTTTGTTTGTTCAACTACCATATACCAAAATATATGTAGTGGTTGCTACATTAATCCGTCCAGACTAAATATCGCTATGAAAGATCAAATCTTATCATAGTCAATTCCTTGAACATTGTCGTAAACTCTTTCCGACATGTCGACAATTTAATAGATGTGAAACATCCATGTCTATTTCTTTATAGATCCATATACGACTGTAAGGTCTTGCACCTTTCCAGAGGGTCTTTCAAATTCAAAGCTTGAGTTCTCATGTATGGAATTATCACGGATTTTATGGCTTCAAGCCACTTAACAAAGTTAGGGCCCATCATTGATTATTTGCATGTAGTCGGTTCATCATTGTCAAACCACAATGATTTAACTCTCAAATCTTGGCATTTGATTACTTACCCGACCTACTTGGTTCAATAATAACTTAGATCTCCATGACCACAACCTTTGAGGCATGTGAGCCATGAGCATTGTTGCTGCCTCCGGGACACTTACCGATGCTGCGCAACTCAGCACATATTAGCCAAGGTTCAACAACCTTGTCAAAGTTCTATTGTCCTCCCACTTGACTTTTCACCAAAAATTCCTTCTCAAGAAACTCGACATTCTAAGCGACAAACACTTTTGTCTTTGGTGTTATGGAGGAATACCCAATGGTTATTCGAAATAACCTACAAAGACATGCTCATCCGACTTTGGTTGTAAACACTTTACTTATGCCTAACATACCAAAAATTTAAGAAAGGACAACCTGGGTTTTATCCCAAACCATGACTTATATGGTGTCATTTCAACGGATCACGATGGAGCTCTTTTCAGTGTAAAAGCGGTAGTCACTAAAGCTTTAATCTTTAAAATATAATGGCAGTTTTATAAATGACACCTTTGATCTTATCATGTTAAACAAGGTTTCATTACATATCTTGAACACTCCATACTCCTATGGTGTTTTGGGAAATGCAAATCCATGGAACGATTCCTCAAATCTTAGGTGTTTTGCTAAACTTGTAACTCAAACATCTTTATGATCCAATCATAAACTTTTTTATTTTCTTGTTATAATAATTTTCCACTTCATCTTGAAAGTCTTTGAACATTTTCAAATGTTTCATACTTCTTCCTTATTGAGTAAGTATATACATATACTCACTCAAATCTTCGGAGAAAGCATATGAAATTGAAATCCATCGCCCACGACTACACATAATGGACTATATACATCAATATGTACAAATTCCAATCAGTTAGTTGTCCGTTCCTCTTTTGGCCTACGAACGGAGTTTTAATTATCTCCAGGAAAGTATCACAAGCGTCATTTGATCAAAATCAAAGACTCCAAAAATCCATCAACATGGAGTTTCTTCCTGTATCCCTAATATAATTTTAACGGTGATGTCACTTTGCAAGTGATCTTTCAATCATTTATCTTGCGACATTTTAGCATTAGTTTTATGGTCGTTATTTCTCCAACCAGACTTGTATATCATCCATCTATTATGGAATACGCCACTTATTTGAACAACCTTTTGTCGTCATAATACCTGATCAAAATAACAATTATTGAAACAAATCTTGAAGGCAAGCTTTGATGTTAACGAGCAACACAACAACCCTTTGTTTGTTTTCGATGAACATCATCACATATTCTCTTGCTAGTTACTTAGGCCATTGTAGTTCATGAATTGTGTTGTCCTGTATGACACTTCATACCAACCAATTCGGTATCCAATACCGCAGAACCACATTGTTTAACAACCAAGGAATACAGCCATAACATGTATCTTCTATATACCTAAGTTGGATATCTCCAATCTTTTCTTTTCTGCCAAATATTTTATAGATTCTCTTTCAACAATTCCTTTTCTTTTAAAAGAATCTATCAACATCAATAGTGGTGTCATTCACATGACACATAGTACAAAGTGTGTATAGTCAAATACTAATACCTTTGGACTTGCACTTTGAAGTGGATCACCTTCATCAAATGTTTGGCATTCTTTCAAAAATCCATTCTTTAGCAATCTTTTAATGTAGTAAACATTTTACTTACATCTTCTATTCATCCTTATCATGACAACTTTCATGATCAAGCTGTTATAGCTTATAAAGGTGATCTGCGAGTATAATGTTTCTTTTCCAAAACCTTTTGGAGGATTAGGACGACTAGCGTCTCCAACCTTCACAAATTCTCATCAAATATGAGGACATATACTCTATCATGTTGTAACCAATACATTGTTTTAGATATCGCAATACCTTTCACATATGATGGTTTCTGAAACATTGCTTTCAGCTCTTAGATAAACTTGATATTAAAAACAATCTTTTGAGTATCAAGAATCATGGAGGCAAACATGATACATTAGATACTAACACTGGAATTGTTACTCTTGATTTAATACAGTTTATTAAACTTCACAGAGTAAACGGAGTTTGCTGAAAGTTTGCAACAAGACTTTTAAACTTTAGATTGACACTCAAAACAATACGATACCAGTTCGTAAAGAAAATATCCAGAATTTTTATAGTTGCACTATCTCAACTATAACTAAGCGTAAGGTGGTGAATGGATGCCAATGACTACAACAAACTATGCAAATTCACTTTGATTGTGTTTATGATAAATTGAGTTCAACTAATCCAAATTACAAATAAACTCCCACTCAAAACAACATCCCTCGAGTTTTTTAGTGATTACACGAACCAAATCCACTACACCAAGTCCGATCATCACGTGAGATGATGTAGCTTTAAAGGCGAACAATCAACATGTTCACCATATCATCCATATGACTCATGCTTTACCTTTCGGTATTCCGTGTTCCGAGACCATGTCTGTAGATGCTAGGCTCGTCAAGGTTAACCTTAGTATCTGCATGTGCAAATCTGGCTTGCACCCGTCGTATGCACACGTAGAATCTATCACACCCGATCATCACGAGATGCTTCGAAACGACGAGTCTTAGCAACAGTGCCTACTAAGGACGAACACTTTATTACTTGATATTTAGTGAGAGGGATCATCTTATAATGCTACCGTCGCGATCTAAGCAATACAAGATGCATAAAGGATTAACATCACATGCAATTCATAATATGTGATATGATATGGCCTTTCTTCTTGTGCCTTTGATCTCCATCTCCAAAGCATGGACATGATCTCCATCATCACCAGCGTGGCGTCAAGGTCCGTGGCGCCGCTTCATGGTTGTTCATCACCAACAGCAACTATTACAACTACTTGGAATAAAGCTATTACATGATGAATAGACACGCAGGTCTTAAACAAAATTTAAAGACAACCATTAGGCTCCTGCCGGTTGCCATATTACAATAAGGATCATTGCATACATCAAATATAATCACAATCACATAATGGCCATATCACATCACAAAACCCCTGCAAAAACAAGTTAGACGCCTCTAATTTTCTTTGCATGTTTTACGTGGTTTGGGGCTTTCAAATAAGAACGGATCTTACCTACGAAACTGAACCACAACGTTGATACAAGTGCTATCAAGTGCAAAGTGTAAATTGGATCTATACTATGATGGGAGAGACAGACACCCGCAAAGCCACTTGTGCAATACGAGTTGCACGTCAACTGTGGAGCAAGTCTCATGTGCGATGACATGTAAGGTTAGCCCGGGCTGCTTCATCCCACCATACCGCAAGATGCAAAGTACACAAAGCAAAAAGACAACACGAGCATCAACGCCCACAAAACCATTGTATTCTACTCGTGCAACAGATCTACGCATAGACACGGCTCTGATACCACTGATGGGTTCGCAGCATGGAAAACAAAAAATTTCTACCGCAAGAACGAACAAAACCCAGATCTAATCTAGATAAAAGCCAAGATCTAATCTATTAGACATGTGCAATGAGATAGATCTGTACTAACCCTCGTAGATTCGATAAGCCTTGTTCGAGATCGGATCTCGTGGTTGATGTAGTCGATCACTTGCCGATCTCAAGATCGAGTAGATGATCCTTCTGGCGCCTCGTTCCGGCAGCGCTTCCGCAGTCGGTCACACGTGCGGAGTCGAAGCAGACCTTCCTCTCCCCGTTCCAGCGAGCAGCGGAGGTACTAGATCTCTCCATGGAATCCCAGCAGCACGACGGCGTGGTGGTGGTGGTGGAGTAGAGAATTCTGTAGGGCTTCGCCTAAGCCAGAGCAGAGGGAAGGAGGAGGAGAGAAGCAACTTGAGATCTAGAAAATAGAAGGGGCAAGGGGGCTTGTGCCTCCGCCCCTCTATTTAAAGGAGGGAGGCGCCATGGGGAGGTGGAGTCCTTGTAGGACTCCCCTCTCCCTTGGCCGGCGGATCAAGGAGGTGGGGGAGAGTCCTACTCCCCCACGAATCCTTGTCTTACCCCACAAGGATTCCTTGATCCTTTCTTGGTTTTCAAGTAAACTCCTAGAAATCTTCTAGAACCTTCCAGAACATTCCGAAACCTTCTAGAATCCCCATACAAATACTCCGGAACATTTCCTAACTTAGAAAATGATCCCCAATATATGAATCTTATTCCCCGGACAATTCCGGATCTCCTCGTGATGTCCCGGATCCAATCCGAGACTCCGAACAACATTCGGTCTCCAACGCACATTCCATATCTACTTAAAACAACTTCGAACCTTAAGTGTGTCACCCTACAGTTCGTGAACATGTAGACATGATGGAGACACCTCTCCGATCAATAACCATCAGCGGGATCTGGAGATCCATAACAGCTCCCACATACTCAACGATGACTTTGTGATCGATAGAACCATTAACATACGAAACCAATTCCCTTTGTCACGCGATACTCTACTTATCCGAGGTTTGATCGTCGGTATCTCCATACCTAGTTCTACCTCGTTACTGATAAGTACTCTTTACTCGTTCCATGATATGTCATCCCTTGTGACCTAGTCACATGCTTGCAAGCTAACTAGATGACATTCCACCGAGAGGGCCCAGAGCATATCTATCCGTCATATGGATGGACAAATCCCAATCTTGGTCCATGCGCTTCAACACATACTTTCAGAATACCCAATGACACCTTTATAACCACCTAGTTACGAAGCGGTGTTTAATGTCATCAAAGTATCCATCCGGTGATGGTGATTAACATAACCTCATGGTCGAAGGATTAGGTTACTATGCATTTGAAAGCTTGTAGCAAAACGAACTTAATGACTTGATCTTATGCTATGCTTACTATGGGTGTGTGTCCATCACATCATTCTCCTAATGATATGATCCTGTTATTAACGACATCCAATGTCCATGATCAAGAAACCATGATCATCCATTAATCAACAAGCTAGTTTAACAAGAGGCTTACTAGGGACTCTTTTATGTTTACAAAACACACAAGTATTAATGTTTCCGGTTAATACAATTATAGCATGGGATGTAAACATTTATCATAAACATAAAGATATAACAATAACCACTTTATTATTGCCTCTTGGGCATATCTCCAACAGGATGGACTAAAGCTCAAGCTTGGGGATGCCACGCATGTCACCCCAAGAAATATCCAAGAAGTACAAGCATCAAAGCTTGGGGATGCCCAAGGCATCCACCTTCTTCATCAATAAAAATTCCAGGTTTCTTCCAAACGCTTCATTTTTATTATTTCATGCACAGTTGTGTTTTTCTTGGAGCGTCTTGTTTTTCGTTTTTGTTTTGGTTTTTAGTTTGCTTGGTTTGCTTAGTTTTCTGAATAAGTTGGTTGGACCCCCTCTTTCACACTTTGGTTTGCGAATAGTTTGGTTTGGTTTGGAAAAGAGTAGGAAAGTTCATACTTATGTGGTAAACAGAGCTCGTTTTTGACTGTGACCTATGCTTTGTCATGCCATGCTTGATATTGTTTTGGCTTTATGCTTAGTATTCTTTGCTGTAGCATGACTTGTTATAAACAATTGAGATTGCTTAATGTGCCTTGGATGAATCATGCATTGTTTTAGCATATTAAAGCATAGTATAGTGGTATTCTCCTTTGATGCTTTATTTGGGTTGACTTGGCACCATGTTATGACTATCTCAAGTCACCATAGCCTTTATGATCCTTTAGCTTTCAACTTGTAGTATCACTTTATGCTTTGATCAATGATGTTTTGTCGCTCTGCATGATTATGGCCATTATTGCTCTCTTAGTTTGTCGCTCCCAGTCTTTTGCTAGCCTCCACAACCAAGTATGAGTTCCTCTCATGCATCCAACTCCCTAAACCAAGTTATTCCAAAGAGTCCACCATACCTACCTACTAGCTTATGCTATTCCAAGTATATTCATGCTTTTTTAACCTTCCTCTTGTTATGAGAAAACTAGTGATTAAATCTCTCACGAACTTGAAGGCACACTTTACTTTACTTGTCCTTAATAAACTTGAACCATTGTGTCTTCTATGTTGTATATGCTTGCACTTATTTGTTGGGAATTAGTAGAACCATGCCTTCATGGGGAACGCTTTCAACATTGCACTTGGTACTTGTACCTAGTTGATATCATGCTCTTTTGTATATGGATGTCGTCGGTGTGAAATGAAAGGGGAGCTTGTAAGTCCATGGAGTTATGTATATGTGTTAGAGAAACGCCTGGGCCGCTGGTCTAATCCATGCTGACATGGTGGAAACCTGCAGCGTAACCATAATGAGCTGTCTATGAAGCATTCTTCTTATATAAAAAAGAGTCCTATATTGAGAAAAAAAGAGAAAAGAAAAAAAGAGATACTATGAAAAGAGGAAAGAGAGAAAAAAGCACCATATTCCCATGGTAAATAAGAAGAATGCTGAGATGCTCGTTGTCTGCTTGCCTTGTCATTTTGATATGGGGATTCTTCCGTATCATCGGGCAAGGGGTACCCCGTTGGCGGTTCTCAATGATACACATGTACTTACAATGACAAGAACTTACCGGTGACTAAACTTGAGTAGCATGAGGAGCGGCCCTCGTATACAAGGGACATGAGATTTCTGACTTATACTTCGTCAAGCATGTACACCATAGTTTGTTCACTTTAACCTTAATCACTTCAAGATGCTTATGATAGGGGCAATGAGAGTTGAAAGCTATTAAGTACCATAATTTTTGGAAGCTCTTTATGAGACTTGAATCCCTACTTCCTTTTACAAAAGGCCTTTCTTCCACCATTATATTGAGTCTCCACCTTCTATCTTTATTCACTACTTTGAGAGCATAGTGGCCATTCTTAGTTCTATGTGCATTGTCCCAAGACTAGTTGATTGATGCATAACTTGTTCTTGCTTGTTTGAAACTATTGTATCTAGTCACTCTTATGAACTTTGAAGGTGTCCTATGCATTTATATTTGCTACTCTATTGAGGGACAAGCTGAATACTATTATGCTATGTTTTGTTTATGTGAAACAAACAAATGTCTTGCAAAGCATTGTTATTCATGAATCTTTTGTTTGTGCCTTTTCATGTTGCATCATAGTTTCTTTGCTTATTGCTAGAACTTTGTCTTTCATGTTATGATTGAAGTACTATGATCCCAGCTTTGAATGTTTTGCAAATACTTTGATCAAGTCTTTGATGGTGCATGTCACCTCAAAAATTATTTATTTTTATCACTTACCTACTCGAGGACAAGCAGGAGTTAAGCTTGGGGATGTTGATACATTGCAAATGTATCTATAATTTTTGATGTTCCATGCTTGGTTTTATCCACTTTCTTGTGTTTTGTTACAACTTTGGAGTACCTTTCATATGATTTCTTGGACTAACCTATTAACAAGAGCCATAGTGCCAGCTGCCTGTTTTCTGCTGTTTTTGGTTCCAGGAAAGTCAGAAAATGAATATTCTCGGAATTGGACGGGACAAAAGCCAAAGTGCCTATTTTTCCCGAAGGGATCAAGTGCCAGAATACGAGACGTAGAAGGGCCAGGGAGTCACCACACCACCTGGCCGCGCAGCTAGGCCTGGCCCACGCCAGGGGGTGGTGTGGCCGCTCCCGGCACCCCCTCGGCCTCTCCTTCCGCCTATATATTGCCCTCGGGACAAAAACCCTAAGGACCCGATCAAAAATCCACGAAAGAGTCTCTAGCCGCCGTCATCTCCATCCCTAGATCGGGAGGGATATGAAGCTCTTCCCGGCACCCTGCCAGAGAGGGGAATTCACCCTGGAGGCCTTCTTCATCACCATGCAAGCCTCCGGTGTGATGCGTGAGTAGTTCATCCTTGGACTACAGATCCATGTAGTAGCTAGATGGCTGGTTTCTCCTCCTTTATGCTTTCATGTTTAGATCTTGTGAACTCCGTTCATGATCAAGATCATCTATTTGTAATTCATACATGTTGTGTTTGCGGGGATCCGATGGATATTGAGATGCTATTTCAGATTGATTATTGATTCTATCATGTCTTTGTTATTTGAGATCTTGCATGCTTTCCGTTGTTAGTAGCTATCTTGGCCAAGTAGATGCTAGCAACTCCAAGAGTTAGTATTTATGCTCGATAGTGGGTTCATGTCTCTGGTAATTCGGGGAAGTGACAGAAATCTCTAAGGTACTAGATGTGATGTTGCTACTAGGGAGAAAACAACAATCCTTTGTTCATAGAACAATCGTATTGTTTACTTTACACGCAGTTGGTAAAGCAATAATCTGCTGCTTGCAACTTAATACTGGAGGGGGTTCGGATGATAACATGAAAGTGGATTATTAGTCATAGATGCAGTTGGATGGCGGTCTATGTATTATGTTGTGATGCCCAATCAAGTCTCAGCGGAGTCAAGATGATTAGTATATGCATGTATTGCTTTCTCGGTGTTTGTCAATTGCCCCGCTGTAATTTGTTCACCCGGCATGTTATCTATCTAAGGAGAGCCACCTCTAGTGAACTATGGATCCCGGTCCTTTTACTTTACATACAATCTACAATCTTTTACTGCTTTGTGTTTACTTTTTGCAATTTATTACTTCCTTCCATTCGATACGTTTAATCCTTTGTTTTCCGCAAAACACGGTGAGATTGACAACCTCATCGCAAGTTGGAGACAAAGTTCTGTGGTTGTGTTGTGCAGGTCTCCACATTGCTACTAGCACCGGTAGTGCACCCTGCCAAAGCTCAGCTAGTAACACCTTTGGGGTGTTTCCTTGCTCCTACTGGTTCGATTAAACCTTGGTTTCATAACTGAGGGAAAACTTGCTACTATATTCATCGTACCTTCCTCTTGGGGTTCCCAACAAGCTCTACGTCGAAAGTCGAGTGCATCACCTCTATTCATACTAGTTCATTGGTCATGAGGATGATCTGGGTTTCAAGATCATGGGCATTTATGCCAATTGACAACGGGGTCATATCATTGGAGAATGATGTGATGGACATTCCTCGAAGGATTGCAACATGATCAAGTCATATAGTTCATTGTTGCAACACCTATACCTAGACTCCTTTTACTTACGTGAGCTCATATTACTCACTGTTTCCCGAGGCTGCTTAGACTGCATAAACCGTCATCTGATAATACGGTGGCCATAAAGGTGTACGTTGGGTATTTCGAAGGAACAATAGATGACATGTGACTGCAAGACCGGGATTTGTTCACCCACATGACGGGTAAAGATACATATGGCCGGCTTGGTGAGATTATGATACGTTGCAAACGTATCCATAATTTTTGATGTTCCATGCTTGGTTTTACCTACTTTCTTATGTTTTGTCCACACTTTGGAGTACTTTTCATATGATTTCTTGGACTAACCTATTAACAAGAGCCACAGTGCTAGCTGCCTGTTTTCTGCTGTTCTTGGTTCCAGGAAAGTCGGAAAAAGAATATTCTCGGAATTGGATGGGACAAAAGCCAAAGTCAGTTTTTCACCGTGGGACACCTGGATCCAGAATATGAGACGGAGAGGGGCTAGGGCCCGGCCACACCACCTGGCCACGCGGCCAGGCCTGGCCCGCGCCAAGGGGTGGTCTGGCCGCCCCAGGCACCCCTCGGCCTCTCCTTCCGCCTATAAGTTGCCTCTGATATGGAAACCCTAAGTACCCGATCAAAATTCCACGAAAGAGTCTGTAGCCGTCGTCATCTTCATCCCTAGATCGGGAGGGATCTGAAACTCTGCCCGACACCCTGCCAGAGAGGGGAATTCACCCTGGAGGCCTTGTTCATCATCATGCAAGCCTCCGGTGTGATGCGTGAGTAGTTCATCTCTGGACTACGGGTCCAGGTAGTAGCTAGATGGCTGGTTCTCCACCTTTGTGCTATCATGTCTAGATCTTGTGAGCTTCGTTCATGATCAAGATCATCTATTTGTAATTCCTACATGTTGTGTTTTCGAGGATCCGATGGATATTGAGATGCTATTTCAGATTGATTATTGATTCTATCATGTCTTTGTTATTTGTGATCTTGCATGCTTTCCGTTGTTAGTAGCTGTCTTGGCCAAGGAGATGCTAGCAACTCCAAGAGTTAGTATTTATGCTCGATAGTGGGTTCATGCCTCTGGTAATCTGGGGAAGTGACAGAAATCTCTAAGGTACTAGATGTGCTGTTGCTACTAGGGAGAAAACAACAATCCTTTGTTCATAGAACAATCGTATTGTTTACTTTACACGCAGTTCGTAAAGCAATAATCTGTTGCTTGCAACTTAATACCGGAGGGGGTTCGGATGATAACCTGAAAGTGGATTATTAGTCATAGATGCAGTTGGATGGCGGTCTATGTATTATGTTGTAATGCCCAATCAAGTCTTAGAGGAGTCAAGATGATTAGTATATGCATGTATTGCTTTCTCGGTGTTTGTCAATTGCCCCGCTGTAATTTGTTCACGCGGCATGTTATCTATCTAAGGAGAGCCACCTCTAGTGAACTATGGACCTTGGTCCTTTCTTTTACTTTCAATCTACAATCAACTGTTTACTGCTTTGTGTTTACTTTTTGCAATTTATTACTTTCTTCCACTCGATACATTTAATCCTTTGTTTTCAGCAAAACCGGTGAGATTGACAACCTCATCACAAGTTGGGGACAGAGTTCTGTGGTTGTGTTGTGTAGGTCTCCACGTTGCTGCTGGCACCGATAGTGCGCCCTGCCAACGTTCAGCTAGCAACACCTTTGGGGTGTTTCCTTGCTCCCACTGGTCCGATTAAACCTTGGTTTCATACTGAAGGAAAACTTGCTGCTATGCTCATCATACCTTCCTCTTGGGGTTCCCCAATGAGCTCGATATATTTTGGGCCATCAAGCTATTTTTCTGGCGCCGTTGCCGGGGAGTCAAGGACATCTTCACAAGGGGAGTCCCTCATAATCAATCTCTTTACTTTGTTATTTTTGTTTTTCTTAGTTTACTTTTGCTTTGTTTTCTTGTTTCTTTATCAAAAACAGACAAAAATTAGTTTTACAAGTTTGCCTTCTTTATTAAAAACACAAAAAAAATTAGTTCTTATCTTAAGTTGCCATTATGTCTAGCATTGCTCCAGCAACTATGACGCCTGAGGAAATGATTTTCACTTTTAAACAAGGAATTGAAGAGATTTTTAAAGAATCTTGGTCTAGAATCTCTGATTTACATGAAAAAACCAAACCTAAAATGACTCAAAGCTTGTTCCTTAGCAGTTTTTACCTTGGAATTGCTCTTTTCTATAGATATGCTTTGGATTCTGTTGTGGGAGGATATTTCCTCCAATGCAATGAGGATGATGTTGTTAATGCCATAAATAAATTGGTCTTTACTTACAACTTGCCTAGCAAATCTGATTCTTCTTTCATAAATATATTTGCTAGATCGAATACTCTTGAGACCAACACTGCTAGTTTGAAAGATTGCTATAGTACGCTTAGGGAGCATCACAACTATGTTCCAATAAACTCTAAACCCTCCGAGTGGCCTCCCACAGTAAAGATTGCTATAAACAATGAAACTTTTCATGCTCGTTGTGATATCATGTCTGAGTTTTGCCTTATGTCTAAAGATATTTATGAATCTTTGAATCTTTGGGGGCTTTCTGAAGGAGGAGAAGAAATTTTTCTTGCTAATAATGCCACAATATTACCCATTGGAATAGCTAAAGGAGTGTTTACAAAGATCCTAGGGAAAATGGTTTCTACTGATTATCTTGTTATTGAATGTGCAGGAAAAGGACAAATTACACTTGGAAGATCCCTATTGAAACTCCTTGGAGCAGTAATAGATGTGGAAAAGGGCACCATGCACTTTGTTTCTACACCAAGCATTCATAAGTTCCTCAAGGGTAAGAATAAAAGTAAAAGAGGTAAGGGCAAGAAACTTGGTTTTAATGCTTCTTCATTCGAGAACACTTGATTCTTTTTCTTGCTTCTTATGCCTAACTTAAAGGCGTTAAAGAAAAGTACTTATTGGGAGATAACCCAAAAGTTTTAGATGAGTCTTGGAAGTTATTACTTCAGTAATAACCGCTCCTTATCCTTTTTATTTGCTTTTTGTGCCAAGAGTAACCTCTAATGAGAGAGAAGTAATGATTGGAAAAGTTGCTGTCCTGAAACAGATTTCTGTGCTTCACCGTAAAAATTTGTGTAAAATCTCTGTACGTGCTTTTGAGGCGTGCATTTTTTGCTTCTTCCCCAAGTTGTTATCTAACTTTCGTTAGTTCAACACTTTTTGATTTGAGCAACAGAAGGTCTTCGAAAGAATTCGTCTTTACCTGCCGGTCTGTTTTGACAGATTTCTGCCATTTTTTGCATTTGCTTCTTGTTGGTTCATTTTTGAGTTCTTTTGCGGAATTGAGCTTTTTGAGGGAAGTGCTACAGTAGCTAGTGTTTTAATGGAATTTTTATTGGTGTTAGAACTGAACCTAAAAGACTTATTATCTTGAGTGCACTACTGTTGCTAATAAAGATTGTGTGAAGTTTTGTATGAAGGAAAAATTTCAGGTGTATGGAAGGAATGAGTAATGAGATGAAGAATGGACTAAAGCTCAAGCTTGGGGATGCCATGCGTGTCACCCCAAGAAATATCCAAGAAGTACAAGCGTCAAAGCTTGGGGATGCCTTGGGCATCCCCCTCTTCATCAATAAAAATCCCAGGTTTCTTCCAAACGGTTTATTTTTATTGTTTCATGCATAGTTGTGTTGTTCTTGGAGCTTCTTCTTTTTCGTTTTCGTTTTGGTTTTTCGTTTGCTTTGTTTGCTTAGTTTGCTGAATAAATTGGTTGGACCCCTCTTTCATGCATTGTTTTTCAAATAGTTTGGTTTGGATTGGGAAAAGAGTAGGAAAGTTCATGCCTAAGTGGCAAAGAGAGCTTGTTTTTGACGGTGGCCTATGCTTTGTCATGCCATGCTTGATATTGTTTTGGCTTTATGCTTAGTATTCTTTGCTGTAGCATGACTTGTTATAAACAATTGAGATTGCTTAATGTGCCTTTGAAGAATCATGCGTTGTTTTAGCATATTAAAGCATAGTATTGTGGTATTCTCCTTTGATGCTTTATTTGGGTTGACTTGGCGCATGCTCACACCATGTTATGACTATCCCTAGTCACCATAAGCCTTTATGATCCTTTAGTTTTCAACTTGTAGTATCACTTTATGCTTTGATCAATGATGTTTTATCGCTCTGCATGATTATGGCCATTATTGCTCTCTTAGTTTGTCGCTCCCAGTCTTTTGCTAGCCTCCGCAACCAAGTATGAGTTCCACTCATGCATCCAACTCCCTAAACCAAGTTATTCCAAAGAGTCCACCATACCTACCTACTAGCATATGCTATTCCAAGTATATTCATGTTTTTATCTACCTTCTGATTTAAACTTGATATGAGAAAACTAGTGATTAAAGCTCTCACGAACTTGATGGCACACTTTACTTTTCTTGCCCTTAATAAACTTGAACCATTGTGTCGTCTATGTTCTATATGCTTGCACTTATTTGTTGGGAATTAGAAGAACCATGCTGTCATGGGGAACGCTTTCAACATTGCACTTGGTACTTGTACCTAGTTGGTATCATGCTCTTTTGTATATGGATGTCGTCAGTGTGAAATGAAAGGGGAGCTTGTAAGTCCATGGAGTTATGTATATGTGTTAGAGAAACGCCTGGGCCGCTGGTCTAATCCATGCTGACATGGTGGAAACCTGCAGCGTAACCATAATGAGCTGTCTATGAAGCATTCTTATAATAAAAAAAAGTCCTATATTGAGAAAAAAAGAGATCATGAAAAGAGGAAAGAGAGAAAAAAGCACCATATTCCCATGGTAAATAAGAAGATTGCTGAGATGCTCGTTGTCTGCTTGCCTTGTCATTTTGATATGGGGATTCTTCCGTATCATCGGGCAAGGGGTACCCCGTTGGCGGTTCTCTATGATACACATGTACTTACGATGACAAGAACTTACCGGTGACTAAACTTGAGTAGCATGAGGAGCGACCCTCGTATTCAAGGAACATGAGATCTCCAACTTATACTTCGTTAAGCATATACACCATAGTTTGTTCACTTTAACCTTAATCACTTCAAGATTCTTATGATAGGGGCAATGAGAGATGAAAGCTATAAAGTACCATAATTTTTGGAAGCTCTTTATGAGACTTGAATCCCTACTTCCTTCTATGAAGGCCTTTCTTTTACTTTTATGTTGAGTCTCCACCTTCTACCTTTATGCACCTACTTTGTGTAACTACCTCGGTGAATTACACTCTTAGTTACATGCCTGGATGAGCGAAAATGGTTAAAATAGTACGGTGGGGCCAAGGGCCACTCACAGGTAGACCTTTTGGCCGTCCTAACCATTTTTAGAACATCGGGACAAGAACGAGCGGCGTAATCGGGAGGCGAAGGGATCAACTACATACACAAGTGTATGCAAGCCACATACAACAGTCCTCAGAGCCATTCCATCTAAAAGAAATAAAAATATTGCAACGCCATACGGCAAGATCCAAATATCCTAGATAGAGATAATAATTTAGGATAGATCCTCATACATCAACCATCAGAGTATCAGGCGGAAGCGGAAAACAAGATCCGAGTACGGATAAGAAGCAAATCGGCATAAGATGCCACATAAATAAACACATCCCGCCCACAGATCTAACGGATCCCCGTTCCCGGAATCTCTACACCGAGTGATCGTTGCCAACATCGTCCGTCTCCTCCACCCAGTATCCATCTTGCGAGTACACCTGTTCATCTGAATCAAACAATTTATCGTGTGAGACCCTAGGGGTACTCAGCAAGTCTTTATGCCTCTAAAGGGGACATAACCTGGGGTGACGCAATTGCAGCAAAAGATAATAACTAACAAGTCTATAGATACTCGCTAACCATCCGCCTAACCAAAGATAGACGGATGTCCGTTAATTAAGAACAACAGTTATAACAGTATAATTAACAGATCCATCCTCCTTCTCGCTTACCAACGAGAAAGCGGACGAACAACCCCCATCCGTTGGCAGTTTTATTAGCCATTCCATGAGTGTTGCACTATTTACTAGTCAGGTACTTAGTCAAATTAAAAGCGGTACTTTAGTTATACTTGTCTATGATCAAGAAACTGTGCTCCAAGGCGTCCATAACCGCGGACACGGCTTTCAGAAAGATTTACCCTGCAGGGGTGCACAAATAGCAACACACACTCGATCAACCTCGGAAAAACCAACTCAAAACCCAACGAGGCATTCACGACAAAGCGATCACAAGATTCAGAAATATTCCAGGGGGCCACCCCATTAAGCTACCCGCAACGAAGTTGGCCGGCTCCGAGACGGACCCAAGGTTTGTGTCAATGGCTGTAAACGACTGGGAACCCGAAAGTGTGACTGGGCTTGTCGAAACCGCGAAAACATTCCATGATCCAAAACAGTACAGGTGCTCCACGCACAATCTTAAATAAAGCAGTAAAGATGGCATAAGTACAGGATAGTAATAAAGCCCCAAAGTACTTTGTGGCCCCAAAAAATAAGAACGAATCAAGCTCTGGCTCAGGGGGGTCCATAAGGCCTCCCGGATGTGGATAGTGCGAATAGTCAAGGAACAGGAATCAAGTACTCGGGGACCTACGGGACACAAGTGAGCATGAAGAACCAAATAGCAGATATTGCTCACCGGTGCCACTTTCATTAGTTATCCCATTACTACTCAGGTTAAGTTGTTTAGGTATCTCGTTATCCATCAGACACTCACATACCCTACTCATGCTGTTCTACGACCCGCATGGCTCAAACAACTCTTGTAGTAATGGCTCATGGGATAGAGGAACAAGCTTAGGTGGGGTTTAAAACTAAAGGCTATGCAGTGCTTGGGATTCAATTTAATGCAATCGCGACTCAATGATGCAAGATTAAGATAGAGGCAATAGGTACTATATGTATGCAAGCATGTGGTAGTGCTTGCCTGGCAGCTCAGTTGAAGCGAGAGAAGGATCTGGGTAGTGCTCCTGGGATTCCTGATATATCCCCTGCTCGGCGTCTATTCGAAGAAGAACCAAACAAACAAGGGCCAACATAAATAGAGTGCACAAGCATATGAATTAAAATGCGACAAGCAAACAAGCATGCCATGATGAATGATGCACAATTTGCATGGCAATAATGTAGCATGGCATGGGTGAGGTGTGGGGTACAAGATTAAAGCATTTTATTAAGTTTTTAGCCCGGTTTGCTCTCATATAAGTTGCTGTATACTTTATATTTATATGATGCATGCTGCAATTCAGAACAAGGAATGCACAGATAGAACGGGCTCGTCGTGCTGATCGATCTAGACATATTATTTGTCAAATTTGGAGTTATAAAACTAAAGTTATTAATTAATTAAGAAAAGGGCATTTTATTGTAATTTTAATTAGCTCGAAAATTTAAAGTGCTCAAATAATATTTTGAATGGCATATATGAATTCCTCACATTTTTCTGATTCAAAAACACATATCATTTGTATTAATTGGATTTGTAATTTAAAAGTTATTTAAAACAGATTTTAAAACTTATTTAAACATTTCTGAATTTGTTTTATTAAAACAGATAAGCAGGCATACTTTTTCTACTCAGTCGCAGCTAACCCCAGTCACTGACGGGTGGGGCACGTGCTGACTGGGCGACACGGTGCGAGCCAGGCTTTTCTTACCGCGCGGATGGCTAGCCGCAGTCAATGACAGGCGGGGACAACGGGCTCGCAGACCCACATGACAGCGGGCGACCAGGGGGTTGCCACGCGACACGACAGGGACGACGGGTTGAGTTTAGTGACCGGGGGGTTTTCTGCAAACGTTCGTCTGCGACTGACGTGTGGGACTGGAAGGGTCGCGGGTTGATGAAAAGAAAACGGGGGGTTTGTGCAAAGTGGTCCCTGCTACTATTTTTCTTCTCTGAACATCTGACGACAGATCGGTGACACACGCGACGCGCGGCGTGGGGGTTCGATCCCACGACCTGGAGCGCGCGCATGCGGCGGCGACCACTGGGGTGTAACTGTTTTGCAGAGAGGAATCGGTGGCGCGGCCAGGTGATGTATATGCGGCGCAAGGACGGGGTGGCGACACGAGCGCGGTGCACCGAGAGCGCTCGACGGATCGATCCGCGCGTACAGGAAGCGCAGGACAAGGAGAGGGTGTCAGGGGGGTACGTCGGCTCACTGCGGTGTCGCCGGAGTGGTCGGAGCGCGCGGAGGTGCAGGGGATCAGCGATGGCGCTGGCGGACCGGAGTTAGGGTTTCCTCGTCGGCTTCGTCGGCGTACAGCAGGTACAGGGGCATCTCCTCCTTGCAGCTGTGCACGGGGCGACGCAGCAGGATCTTCTCGGCCTCCTCGACAACCTCCACGCCACGCCCGCCTCCTCGATCTGCTGGTGGACGGCGAAGTCGACGGTGGTGGCCGGAGTTGGCAGTGGAGGTAGCAGGGAGGAAAGGGGAGGCGTAGGGGCCAGGGGAGATGGGGAACGGCATGGCAGGGAGACGTGGGGAAGTAGATACGAAGGAGGAAGGGATGGTGCCGTGGGGGAGCAGGGTAGAGAGAAAAAGGTGGCCTCGGTCACCTTTTCCTCCTCCTCCCTCACGTGCTCGTCGGGGCCGGCCGGGGCAGGGCAGGGGTAGAGGCTGCCAGGCGGGCCAGGGCGAGGGGTAGCTCGGTATGGGGCCAGCATGGCAGGGAGAGAGAGAGAGGGAAAAGAGAGGGGGAAGGCTCGGGTGGCTAGGTTAGATTAGAGAGGGATGGCTCGGTTTAGGGTTTTGGTTAGGGGTAGAGAGGGTAGCTAGGGTGGGTCCCTGCTGGCAGAGAGAGAGAGAGAGATGCTCGGCATGGTGAGGGGTTGGTTAGAGGGTGGCATGGTGGGTACTTGCCAAGAAAAGAAAAGGTGAGAGAGAGAGCCTCAAGTGGTGGTGGCTCGGCCTAGGCTAGAGGGAGAAAGGGTAGGTGAGAGAGGCTAGGGTTTTTACTAGGTGTAGATAGAGGGATAGACAAAAGAGCTAGAAGAAAAGAGAGAGATGAGGTGGTAGATAGGGAGTTTAGGTTGTTAGGTTTGTAAAGGATTTGCTCAACCAAACCCAAAGAAAACCTGGTGGCCACTCTAGAATATTGGACAGATGGAGAAAAGAAGCAGGTGATTATATTGCATGCACATGCAATAAAGGGCATCAAATAAGAAAAGGAGAGGGTGTTTAAAAGGGTTTTGATGCACAAGGCAAAGAAACTAGGATCCAAATGAGGTAGATGGAATAAGGAAGAAAGGGAAGCTCAGAAAAGAAAGGGTTCACTCCAAACCAAAGAAAAACAAGGGAGAAAGATGAGTGCTTTGCATGGCCCATGCATAAGTATTAAATGCCATGTCATAATCTTGTGAAAACAATAATAATATACCATGGCATTAGTACTATGCATTACCAACATGTGGAGTAAAGGCCAAGCAAAAGAAAATAGAATTGGATCCACCCCAACCCACATGAGCTAGATTAAATGTCAAAAGAAAATAAAAGCCCATGGGTAATCAGGATGGTGGAATTATAAGGTGGTGACAAAGAAAGGTGATGGAGTTGAATGAAAGATATGCCCCCAACTCAACTTGGGCATTAAACAATATATCAATAACCAAATACAATATTTCAAGAGGCAAATACAATTAATAATGCATATGAGAGAAGAATCAAATGGAAAAAGGGTTTTATATGATGCTCAAATGCAAGGCGGCATGATGTCATGAGCATGATATAATTATGATGCAGCAATTATATGTAGAAAGTAGCCATTGTATTACTAAACCATGTAGCATTACATATGTTAGATAGATGGGATGCTACAACTCTCCCCCGCTAAACAGGAATCTCGCCCCGAGATTCTAGGAAGAAGAAGAAGACACAAAGAGGGTAGGATACTTGGCACGGAGCTCATCTTCACATTCCCAAGTGGCTTCATCAACGGAATGGTGCGACCACTGCACCTTGCAGAACTTGATGGACTTGCTGCGAGTCCTTCTTTCTGCGACTTCAAGGATTTTTGTGGGGTGTTCTTGATAAGACAGGTCTTCTTGGAGATTAATAAGCTCATGGTCCACGGTCCTGCCGGGATCCTTGAAGCACTTCTTGAGTTGAGAGATGTGTAAAACATCATGGACCTTGAGTTTTTTAGGAAGCTCCAGAGCATAAGCAACTTCTCCTCTTCTTCCACAAATTTTGAAAGGACCGATGTATCTAGGAGCCAGCTTTCCTTTGATACCAAAGCGGTGCGTGCCTCTCATGGGAGTGACACGAAGGTAAACGAGATCACCAGGGACATACTCCATGTCCGTGTGCTTTCTGTCATAGTTGCTCTTCTGACGACTTTGAGCAACCTTCAGATTTTCAAGAATGATGTGAACCTTCTCCTCCGCTTGAGTTACAATGTCGGGGCCAAACAATGTTCTCTCACGTGCGCCCGACCAACCAATCGGAGTTCTGCATTTGCGACCATAGAGAGCCTCAAATGGTGCCATCTTTAAACTTTTCTGGAAGCTGTTGTTGTAAGTGAATTCAGCATAAGGAAGACATTCTTCCCACTTCATGCCGAAAGAGATGACGCAAGCACGGAGCATATCTTCCAGAATCTGATTGATCCTTTCAACTTGTCCTTGCGACTGAGGGTGGTAAGCTGTGCTGAAGTTCAATTTTGTTCCCAAAGCATTTTGGAAACTTCCCCAGAACTTGGAAGTGAAGATGCTTCCACGGTCTGAACTGATCTCAAGAGGAACCCCATACAGAGAGACAATTCTGTTGATATAGAGCTCAGCCAACTGAATTGCAGAAATTGTTTCCTTGACTGGAAAGAAGTGAGCCACTTTAGAAAGCCTGTCAATGACAACAAAGATTGCATTGTTGCCCTTCTGCGACCTTGGAAAACCAGTGATGAAGTCCATCTCTACTTTCTCCCATTTCCATTCTGGAGGTTTCAATGACTGTAGAAGACCGGAAGGTTTCTGATGGACAGCTTTAACTCTGCGGCAGACATCACACTCCGAGACATACTTGGCACAATATCGTTTCAACCTAGGCCACCAATATTGTGTTTTCAAGTCCATGTACATCTTAGTGCTTCCAGGGTGGATAGAAAGAACAGAATCATGCGCCTCCTTAAGAACTTGCTCTCTTAAGCCCGGGTAGTTCGGAACAAACATCCGGTGTTCAAAGAAAAGAGTGCCTTGGTCATCGACGTGGAAGGACTCATACTTTGGAAGCTGAATGTTGGAGATGATGTTTTTAGTGTAAGGATCCCCAAGTTGAATGGAGCGAACTTTTTCTTCCAAGAGAGGGGTTGCCAGAAGGTTCAAAAGATACCCTTGTTCCACAATTTCAAGGTTGAGCTGATGGAATTCCTCGCACAAGAGAGGCTGTTGTTCTTCCACCATGAGGTTGCTGACATAAGCTTTGCGGCTGAGAGCATCGGCCATGACATTAGCTTTGCCCGGAGTGTAGTTGATGGGTCAAATCGAAATCATTGATTGCTTCAATCCACCTCCTCTGACGAAGGTTGAGATCAGGCTGTGTGAAGATATACTTCAGACTCTTGTGATCAGAAAAGATTTCACAATGGTTGCCAAGCAAGTAATGCCTCCATACTTTCAATGCAAAGACAACTGCTACGAGTTCGAGGTCATGTGTAGGATAGTTGATCTCATGCGTCTTCAACTGTCGAGAGGCATAAGAAACAACTTGTTTTTCTTGCATAAGGACCGCACCCAATCCTTGCAATGAGGCGTCACAGAATATCTGGAAAGGCTTTGATGTATCTGGAGGAATCAAGACTGGTGTGGAAGTGAGATTCTCTTTGAGTGTTTCAAAGCTTGCTTGACATGCAGGAGTCCAAAGGTATTTCTTGCCTTTCTTGAGGAGATCGGTAAGAGGCTTCGCAATCTTTGAGAAGTTCTGAACGAAGCGACGACAGTAACTAGCCAAACTAAGGAAACTCCGGACTTCTTTGACATTTACAGGAGGAAGCCAGTCAACAATTGTCTTTACAGTTTCTGGGTTGACGGTAATGCCCTTGGCAGAGATGACGTGACCAAGATAGGTGACTTGAGGCAGCCAGAACTCACACTTGGGGAACTTTGCATACAAGCGGTTCTCACGAAGCTTGTTTAGGACACAACGAAGGTGTTCTTCATGTTCTTCCTTTGACTTAGAATAGACTAGGATGTCATCCAGATAGACCACAACGAACTTATCAAGATACTCCATGAAAACCGAGTTCATAAGCCTCGAGAAGGTGGCAGGTCCGTTGGTGAGACCGAAAGACATGACCGTGTACTCATACAAGCCATAGCGGGTGGTGAAAGCTGTTTTAGGAACATCTTCCTTGCGAATCTTGATTTGATGATATCCACTTCTCAAGTCAAGCTTAGAGAATACCACAGCTCCAGCTAGCTGATCGAAGAGATCATTAATCCGCGGAAGGGGATATTTATTCTTGATGGTTTTAGCATTGAGAGCCCGATAGTCAACACAAAGTCTATCAGTCTTGTCTCGCTTCTTCACAAAGATGGTTGGGCTACCCCAAGAAGAAGTACTGTGCTGAATGAAACCCAACTTCTCTTGTTCATCAAGCTGACGTTTGAGTTCAGCCAACTCAGCAGGACCCATTTTATAAGGCCGCTTGGAGATAGGAGCGGTACCAGGTTCAAGCTCAATCACAAACTCAACCTCATGATCCGGGGGCATACCTGGCAACTCTTCAGGAAAGACATCTGGGAACTCACAGACCACCGGAACACTCTGAATAGCTTCCATAGCATCATCATTCAGAGCTGCCAAAGAGAAAAGCTGAATAGCAGGAGTCAGACTTGGAGAATAGACTATATGGCCTTCAGGAATTTTCAGAGAAACTGAGCGTTCAGCATAATCAATCACAGCTGCATTTGCTATTAACCAATCCATGCCCAAAATAACATCAATGTCAGAGTTGCCCAGAAGGATCAATGAGGCCAGAAAAGAAGAACCACCAATCTCAATTTGATTGCCATGGCTGATCTTGGTAGATAACATTCTTGCCCCGGGAGAAAGGACCATTAACTTTTTATCTAGCTGGTCTATAGCTAGCTCATGCTCATTTGCAAACTTGTGAGAAACAAAAGAATGCGATGCACCAGAATCGAAAAAAACTCGTGCAGGAACTGAGTTAACAGGAAGCATACCCATCACAACTCCAGGTGCATGCTCATCTTGAGCGACGTTGACATAGTTGGCACGAGCAACAGTAGACCCGGGCTTGGTGTTGATGTTGATAGCCCGAGGTGGTGGTGCACGAACCATAGGAGAGCTTGCCACAGGTCTTGGAGGTGGTGGAGGAAGAGCTTTGTTGTTCATTGGACAATTCCAGTGTTGATGCCCAGTTTTCCACAAGTGTAACAAGCACCAGGTGGACGTGGAGCAACATAGCCAGGGACTCCGCCAGGCGCTCCAGGGTAGTTGTGGTTGTAGCCCCTGGGAGTAGCAGTGAAGGAGTTTGGTGGCCTTGCCGCGTAGCTTGAAGGTCTTGGTGGAGCCGAGAGCGACGGTGGGGTGTTAGGAACCCAGACACGACGCTTAGAAGGAGTTGACATAGCTGAAGAGCTTGCTGCATCGCGGTTGTGTTTCTTTGACTCCTCAAACACTTGCCTACTTGCTTCTTCCTGCAGAGCTGTATGTTGGAGTTCCAGAAAAGACGCCGGCCTTGCATGTGTGATTGCATATTTAATCGATGCATTGAGCCCTTGTCTAAACCTCTTTTGCTTCTTCCTGTCATCAGAGATCTCATCGCCACCATACCGAGAAAGGTTCATGAAGTTTCTGATATAGGTATTGACATTGTCATTGCCCTGCTTGAGGTTGAGAAACACTTCCTTCACCCTCTCCATGACAATTTCTGACAGATATTGCTCTTTGAAAGCTCCAGTGAACTGTTCCCAAGTAGGCTGAAAACTAGTGTAGTTTGCCTTGAGGTAATTCTCCCACCACAGAGCTGCATCTCCCTTCATAAGGTGAGTGGCACACTTTACCCATTCTTGCTCAGGAACATCAGCAGTCACCAGTAACCTTGACATCTCACGCAACCAATCATCTGCATCAAGTGGCTGATCAGACACCTCAAAGTGGCGCGGGTTGAACTTCAGGAAGCTTTTGATGTCTCCTCGCTTGGGAGGTGGAGGTAGCGGAACAAACTCATTCCTCCTGACACTTTCTTCAAAACGCTGCTGGTTCTGCTGTATTGTACCCAAGGCATTAGCAATACTTGTCAACGCAGCCCCCAGTTCAGGTGGTATGTCCTCCTCAGAACGGCGTGGTGGTGCCATCCTGTGATTGATATAAAACACAAGTTAGTACCATAATGGAGAATAATAATAATCCAAAATAGTACCAAGATGGAATTAACCAAGATTAAAGGATACAATTTACTAAGATGATATTAAAATATCAACAAAGTTCAAAGCACCTAGAAGATATTAAGCATAACGCACACGACTGAACAAGGAGTGTGGTACACAAGCTAACAAAGAAAAAATTTCCGCAAATTTTGGCATTAAAATACCACTATATGCACAAAACCACTTAATGAATCAAGATTAGTAACTCTACCAATTCAATATACAAGAGCGAATGAGAAAAGTAGTGGTATGGTCGCGACTCCATCCCGCACTCAAATCATTACCCCGCACATGAATGAGTAAAACACATATCACAACACCTTCTTTTTAAGATGAACCTAAAGATTAGTAACTACGGAAACAAACACCCCAAACAAGATAACGTCGGAAACAAAGAGTAAGACAAATCGCACCGGTATACAACGAATCAGATAGATCGCGTCAGTTTACAAAGGCCTGTCGGTATGGAATGTACCAACAGTTGATAACCAAAAGGCAGATAATGATAACATTTGGATGCAACAGATAGACAAGGAATTACACACACACAACCTATGGTACTACGGAACCCAGAATACGTGAATCCTAGTTTGATTTTTCAGAAGAGAATTGAAAACATTACACTTCCTTACCAGAAAAAGGGTGGGTGGGTGGGTAAGAAAAAAAATGGAAGCAGTCCTACTCTCACGTTTTGTTTTTCCCTAGTATACATAGCTACCAAAAATATTTGCTAGACTGACAACGACCATTTGGTTGAGACCCTGAAGGGCGGGATGGCTCTGATACCAATTGTAACTATCTCAGTGAATTACACTCTTAGTTACATGCCTGGATGAGCGAAAATGGTTAAAATAGTACGGTGGGGACAAGGGCCACTCACAAGTAGACCTTTCGGCCATCCTAACCATTTTCAGAACATCGGGACAAGAACGAGCGGCGTAATCGGCAGGCGAAGGGATCAACTACATACACAAGTGAGTATGTATGCAAGCCACATACAACAGTCCTTAGAGCCATTCCATCTAAAAGAAATAGAAATATTCGCAATGCCATACGGCAAGATCCAAATATACTAGATAGAGATAATAATTTAGGATAGCTCCTCATACATCAACCATCAGAGTATCAGGCGGAAGCGGAAAACAAGATCCAAGTATGGATAAGAAGCAAATTGGCATAAGATGCCACATAAATAAACACATCCCGCCCACAGATCTCACGGATCCCCGTTCCCGGAATCTCTACACCAAGTGATCATTGCCAACATCGTCTGTCTCCTCCACCCAGTATCCATCTTGCGAGTACACCTGTTCATCTGAATCAAACAATTTATCGTGTGAGACCCTAGGGGTACTCAGCAAGTCTTTATGCCTCTAAAGGGGACATAACCTGGGGTGACGCAATTGCAGCAAAAGATAATAACTAACAAGTCTATAGATACTCGCTAACCATCCGCCTAACCAAAGATAGACGGATGTCCGTTAATTAAGAACAACAGTTATAACAGTATAATTAACAGATACATCCTCCTTCTCGCTTACCAACGAGAAAGCGGACGAACAACCCCCATCCGTTGGCAGTTTTATTAGCCATTCCATGAGTGTTGCACTATTTACTAGTCAGGTACTTAGTCAAATTAAAAGTGGTACTTTAGTTATACTTGTCTATGATCGAGAAACTGTGCTCCAAGTCGTCCATAACCGCGGACACGGCTTTCTGAAAGATTTACCCTGCAGGGGTGCACAAATAGCAACACACACTCGATCAACCTCGGAAAAACCAACTCAAAACCCAACGAGGCATTCACGACAAAGCGATCACAGGATTCAGAAATATTCCAGGGGGCCACCCCATTAAGCTACCCGCAACAAAGTTGGCCGGCTCCAAGACGGACCCAAGGTTTGTGTCAATGACTGTAAACGACTGGGAATCCAAAAGTGTGACTGGGCTTGTCGATACCGCGAAAACATTCCACGATCCAAAACAGTACAGGTGCTCCACGCACAATCTTAAATAAAGCAGTAAAGCATGGCATAAGTACAAGATAGTAATAAAGCCCCAAACTACTTTGTGGCCCCAAGAAATAAGAACGAATCAAGCTCTGGCCCAGGGGGGGTCCATAAGGCCTCCCGGATGTGGATAGTGCGAATAGTCAAGGAACAGGAATCAAGTACTCGGGGACCTACGGGACATAATTAAGCATGAAGAACCAAATAGCAGATATTGCTCACCGGTGCCACTTTCATTAGTTATCCCATTACTACTCAGGTTAAGTTGTTTAGGTATCTTGTTATCCATCAGACACTCACATACCCTACTCATGCTGTTCTACGACCCGCATGGCTCAAACAACTCTTGTAGTAATGGCTCATGGGATGGAGGAACAAGCTTCGGTGGGGTTTAAAAGTAAAGGCTATGCAGTGCTTGGGATTCAATTTAATGCAATCACGACTCAATGATGCAAGATTAAGATAGAGGCAATAGGTACTATATGTATGCAAGCATGTGGTAGTGCTTGCCTGGCAGCTTAGTTGAAGCGAGAGAAGGATCTGGGTAGTGCTCCTGGGATTCCTGATATATCCCCTGCTCGGCGTCTATTCGAAGAAGAACCAAACAAACAAGGGCCAACATAAATAGAGTGCACAAGCATATGAATTAAAATGCGACAAGCAAACAAGCATGCCATGATGAATGATGCACAATTTGCATGGCAATAATGTAGCATGGCATGGGTGAGGTGTGGGGTACAAGATTAAAGAATTTTATTAAGTTTTTAGCCCGGTTTGCTCTCATATAAGTTGCTGTATACTTTATATTTATATGATGCATGCTGAAATTCAGAACAAGGAATGCACAGATATAACGGGCTTGTCACGCTGATCGATCTAGACATATAATTTGTCAAATTTGGAGTTATAAAACCAAAGTTATTAATTAATTAAGAAAAGGGCATTTTATTGTAATTTTAATTAGCTCAAAAATTTAAAGTGCTCAAATAATATTTTGAATGGCATATATGAATTCCTCACATTTTTCTGATTCAAAAACACATATCATTTGTATTAATTAGATTTATAATTTAAAAGTTATTTAAAACAGATTTTAAAACTTATTTAAACATTTCTGAATTTGTTTTATTAAAACAGATAAGCAGGCAGACTTTTTCTACTTAGTCGCAGCTAACCCCAGTCACTGACGGGTGGGGCACGTGCTGAATGGGCGACACGGTACGCGCCAGGCTTTTCTTACCGCGCGGATGGCTAGCCGCAGTCAATGACATGCAGGGCCAGCGGGCTCGCAGACCCACATGACAGCGGGCGACCAGAGGGTTGCCACGCGGCACGACGGGGACAGCGGGTTGAGGTTTTAGGGACCGGGGGGTTTTCTGCAAACGTTTGTCTATGACTGACGTGTGGGACCGGAAGGGTCGCGGGTTGATGAAAAGAAAACAGGGGGTTTGTGCAAAGTGGTCCCTGCTACTGTTTTTCTTCTCTGAACATCTGACGACAGATCGGTGACACACGCGACGCGCAGCACGGGGGTTCGATCCCACGACATGGAGCGCGCGCGCAGGCGGCGGCGACCACTTGGGTGTAACTGTTTTGCAGAGAGGAATCGGTGGCGCGGCCAGGTGATGTATCTGCGGTGCAACGACGGGGTGGCGACGCGAGCGCGGTGCACCGAGAGCGCTCGACGGATCGATCCGCGCGTACAGGAAGCGCAGGACGAGGAGAGGGTGTCAGGGGGGGTACGTCGGCTCACCGCGGTGTCGCCGGAGTGGTCGGAGCGTGCGGAGGTGCAGGGGATCGGCAACGGTGCTGGCGGACCGGAGTTAGGGTTTCCTCGTCGGCTTCGTCGGCGTACAGCAGGTACAGGGGCGTCTCCTCCTCGCAGCTGTGAACGGGGCGATGCAGCAGGATCTTCTCGGCCTCCTCGACAACCTCCACGCCACACCCGCCTCCTCGATCTGCTGGTGGACGGCGAAGCCGACGGTGGTGGCCGGAGTTTGCAGGGGAGGTAGCGGGGAGGAAAGGGGAGGCGCAGGGGCCAGGGGAGATGGGGAACGACATAGCAGGGAGACGTGGGGAAGTAGATAAGAAGAGGGGAGGGACGGTGCCATGGGGGAGCGGGGTAGAGAGAAAAAGGTGGCCTCGGTCACCTTTTCCTCCTCCTCCCTCACGTGCTCGTCGGGGCCGGCCGGGGCAGGGCAGGGGTAGAGGCTGCCAGGCGGGCCAGGGCGAGGGGTAGCTCGGTATGGGGCCAGCATGGCAGTGACAGAGAGAGGGAAAAGAGAGGGGGAAGGCTCGGGTGGCGAGGTTAGATTAGAGAGGGATGGCTCGGTTTAGGGTTTTGGTTAGGGGTAGAGAGGGTAGCTAGGGTGGGTACCTGCTGGCAGAGAGAGAGAGATGCTCGGCATGGTGAGGGGTTGGTTAGAGGGTGGCATGGTGGGTACTTGCCAAGAAAATATAAGGTGAGAGAGAGCCTCAAGTGGTGGTGGCTCGGCCTAGGCTAGAGGGAGAAAGGGTAGGTGAGAGAGGCTAGGGTTTTTACTAGGTGTTGATAGAGGGATAGACAAAAGAGCTAGAAGAAAAGAGAGAGATGAGGTGGTAGATAGGGAGTTTAGGTTGTTAGGTTTGTAAAGGATTTGCTCAACCAAACCCAAAGAAAACCTGGTGGCCACTCTAGAATATTGGACAGATGGAGAAAAGAAGCAGGTGATTATATTGCATGCACATGCAATAAAGGGCATCAAATAAGAAAAGGAGAGGGTGTTTAAAAGGGTTTTGATGCACAAGGCAAAGAAACTAGGATCCAAATGAGGTGGATGGAATAAGGAAGAAAGGGAAGCTCAGAAAAGAAAGGGTTCACTCCAAACCAAAGAAAAACAAGGGAGAAAGATGAGTGCTTTGCATGGCCCATGCATAAGTATTAAATGCCATGTCATAATCTTGTGAAAACAATAATAATATACCGTGGCATTAGTACTATGCATTACCAACATGTGGAGTAAAGGCCAAGCAAAAGAAAATAGAATTGGATCCACCCCAACCCACATGAGCTAGATTAAATGTCAAAAGAAAATAAAAGCCCATGGGTAATCCGGATGGTGGAATTATAAGGTGGTGACAAAGAAAGGTGATGGAGTTGAATGAAAGATATGCCCCCAACTCAACTTGGGCATTAAACAATATATCAATAACCAAATACAATATATCAAGAGGCAAATACAATTAATAATGCATATGAGAGAAGAATCAAATGGAAAAAGGGTTTTATATGATGTTCAAATGCAAGGTGGCATGATGACATGAGCATGATATAATTATGATGCAGCAATTATATGTAGTAAGTAGCCATTGTATTACTAAACCGTGTAGCATTACATATGTTAGACAGATGGGATGCTACACTTTGAGAGCATAGTGGCCATTCTTAGTTCTATGTGCATTGTCCCAAGACTTATTGATTGATGCATAGCTTTGATATTGCTTGTTTTAAACTATTTGTATCTAGTCACTCTTATGAACTTTGAAGGTGTCCTATGCATTTATGTTTGATACTCTATGAGGGACAAGATGAATGCCACTATGCTATGTTTTCTTTATGTGAAACAAACAAACTTCTTGCAAAGCGTTGTTATTCATGAATGTTTTGTTTGTGCCTTTTCATGTTGCAACATAGTTTCTTTGTCTTATTGCTAGAACTTTGTCTTTCATGTTATGATTGAAGTACTATGATCCCAGCTTTGAATGTTTTACAAATACTTTGATCAAGTTTATGATGGTGCATGTCACCTCAAAAATTATTCTTTCTTTTTATCACTTACCTACTCGAGGACGAGCAGGAGTTAAGCTTGGGGATGTTGATACGTTGCAAACGTATCCATAATTTTTTATGTTCCATGCTTGGTTTTACCTACTTTCTTATGTTTTGTCCACACTTTGGAGTACTTTTCATATGATTTATTGGACTAACCTATTAACAAGAGCCACAGTGCCAGCTGCCTGTATTCTGCTGTTTTTGGTTCCAGGAAAGTCAGAAAATGAATATTCTCGGAATTGGACGGGACAAAAGCCAAAGTCAGTTTTTCACCGAGGGACACCTGGAGCCAGAATATGATACGGAGAGAGGCTGGGAGAGAGGCTGGCGCCCGGCCACACCACCTAGCCGCGCGGCCAGGCCTGACCTGGGCCAGGGGGTGGTTTGGCCGCCCCAGGCACCCCCTCGGCCTCTCCTTCCGCCTATAAGTTGCCTTTGATACAGAAACACTAAGTATCCGATCAAAATTCCACAAAATAGTCTGTAGCCGCCGTCATCTCCATCCCTAGATCGGGAGAGATCTGAAACTCTGCCCGGCACCCTGCCGGAGAGGGGAATTCACCCTAGAGGCCTTCTTCATCATCATGCAAGCCTCCGGTGTGATGCGTGAGTAGTTCATCCTTGGACTACGGATCCATGTAGTAGCTAGATGGCTGGTCCTCCTCCTTTGTGCTTTCATGTTTAGATCTTGTGAGCTCCGTTCATGATCAAGATCATCTATTTGTAATTCATACATGTTGTGTTTGCGGGGATTCGATGGATATTGAGATGCTATTTCAGATTGATTATTGATTCTACCATGTCTTTGTTATTTGTGATCTTGCATGCTTTCCGTTGTTAGTAGCTATCTTGGCCAAGTAGATGCTAGCAACTCCAAGAGTTAGTATTTATGCTCGATAGTGGGTTCATGCCTCTGGTAATCTGGGGAAGTGACAGAAATCTCTAAGGTACTAGATGTGCTATTGCTACTAGGGAGAAAACAACAATCCTTTGTTCATAGAACAATCGTATTGTTTACTTTACACGCATGTCATAATGCAATTATCCGTTGCTTGCAACTTAATACTAGAGGGGGTTCGGATGATAACCTGAAGGTGGATTATTAGTCATAGATGTAGTTGGATGGCAGTCTATGTATAATGTTGTAATGCCCAATCAAATCTCAAAGGAGTCAAGATGAGTAGTATATGCTTGTATGCTTTCTCGGTGTTTTTCAATTGCCCCGCTGTAATTTGTTCACCCAACATGTTATCTATCTTAAGGAGAGCCACCTCTAGTGAACTATGGACCCCGGTCCTTTCTTTTACTTTCAATCTACAATCAACTGTTTACTGCTTTGTGTTTACTTTCTGCAATCTATTACTTTCTTCCACTCGATATGTTTAATCCTTTGTTTTCAGAAAAACCAGTGAGATTGAAAACCTGATCGCAAGTTGGGGACAGAGTTCTGTGGTTGTGTTATGCAGGTCTCCACGTTGCTACTGACACCGATAGTGCGCCATGCTAACGTTCAGCTAGCAACACCTTTGGGCTGTTTCCTTGCTCCAACTGGTTCGATTAAACCTTGGTTTCATACTGAGGGAAAACTTGCTGCTGTGCTGATCATAACTTCCTCTTGGGGTTCCCCAACGAGCTCAATATATTTTGGGCCATCAGATTACATCCATAAATGTTACAACATGTGACTCGGTCACGGGGATGTAATATCATGGTAACAAGAAAATAGAACTTGTTGTGAACGAGATTGAACAAGGTATGTGATACCAATGATCGGGTCTCATACAAGTCGTATCGAGAAACAAAATGAATTGGATGCTACATTTAGCGGTTCAAATGACATTATCATCAGGAATGCATAGGGGTCACATGGATATACCTGGTCCCTCTGTTGATCATTGAGACAGATCATGTCTAGAGCATTCTCGAGCCGTGAGAGGATACACTTAAGGGTACAATGAGAGCGATCATTCATAAGACGGAATCACAATAGAGAAAGAGAGAAAGCCGGAATCGTTCCGCAGAGAGATCCGAAGTTGTTCGGAGAAAGAATAAAGGAAAAGACCAGAAAAGTGTTTTCGGATAAATGGGAATTTGAATATATATTTATTATATGTTAATTATGAATTAATATATTCTAAATAATATTTAAATTAAGATTTATAAAAGGAAACTTTTATATTAGGCTAAATCCCAGAGGAAAAAGGCCTAGAAATAAAGCTGCAGAAAAAGAAAAAGAAAAGAAAATAGCAGCTGCCGCTGTGGGCCAGGCGACCCACTTAGGGCAGGCGCCAGCTACCAGCCGCGGCAGCCGGCCTGGCTCGACCCCGGCCCATGCGGGGCTTGCGGGGGAGCCGGCCAGCCATCCGGGCCGGCGGGGCAGGTGGCCCACCCGGGCAGCTGAGCGGGCGGGGTCCAGGCGGGACAGCCAAGCAGGCCGCAAGGGGTGCGTGTCGGCCGCGGGGTGGGCCGGCCCACCCGGGTCACTCGCTCCAGGCCGCCACGCGCGGGAGGCAGGCAGGCGCGAGGTGGGCCGCGCTAAGGCCCACCCGGCCAGCCCCCTTCCCAGGCTGCTGTTTGCTGCCTCCTTTTTGGCTTTGGGCTGTACTGATTCGGCCCAATCGGCTAGGACGAAAATTCCTGGTATTTTCCCTTTACTAATAGTCCCACATGGCTAACCTAATGGGGAGGGGACACCCCTTCGGCCTATATAAAGGGGTGCCCATGGGTGGGATAAAACACACCATCAATTGGAGAAGTCCTTTGGTTGACTTCCTCCTTCCCTCTCTCTCTAGCCTTTGTGACCATGGCCCCAAGTCTGGGCCGTGCGAACGAGGCATACTTGCAGTACGCCGTTGCGCTGCAGGGATTCCTAGCCAGATATTAACTTCCGCACTCCCGTTGGGATCGGGAAGCCGAAGGTCTCATCGTGCACCGGATGTGTATGAAGACACGAGGCGCAACACTTGGGGCGCT
This sequence comes from Avena sativa, assembly GCA_916181665.1. Taxonomy (NCBI): domain Eukaryota; kingdom Viridiplantae; phylum Streptophyta; class Magnoliopsida; order Poales; family Poaceae; genus Avena; species Avena sativa. Next base: position 193,973,641 of record OV702287.1, read on the forward strand.
TAAATTTCATGAGCCGGAGCTTCTGCACGATGAAGATGAAGATGAAGAAGGAGCAAGGGGTGACATGCGAGGAGCTTCGCAAACTTGAGGTCGGCTACGAGTACGACTACTTCAACCATGTTCTCCTCAGAACATTAACCGCGTACGGTCTACAAGGGTATGTATTCTCTACGCATTGGCCGTTACCACATTACTACATAGATAGATCCTAGGCAGTTTTAGGGTTCCAACGTAGGAATTTTTTGTTTTCTACTGCGGATCCCCTTCAGGCGATGTGACCGAAATAAATTCAATTGGAGTCGAAATAAATTTCTCCAGGAGAAGATTTGAGACTACACTCGAAATATACAGCATTACGACTGTAGCCTCGGGGGCTACTCCTATCGGGAGCACTGGTCGTGCACCAGGCAAAAATTATAGAGACAATGACATATTTTTTTGAGCCTATGTCTTGATACCTATATCCAAATATAGCCTCGGGGGCTACTCCTATCAGGAGTGCTGGCACGCACCTAATAAATAAAAATAACAGAAGCATCTGACAATAAATACTCCTATCGGGAGCAGGATACGGAAAATAAAACAAAACTCTCAGATCACGCTCAGACGCGAGAAAAAAATCCGAATGCCGTGTTCAGAAACATGAAGGTAAGTCCCTAGGATTCATCCTGTGTGGCCTGGTAATCGCACAAGAATGTGCTCTGCCAGTAAAAATCCGTACCAACGATACGATGAAATATCCTGATGGGCGCGTTGGGTACCCGATAAAAAATAGAAAACTGGAATTCAGTATTCGGTAAGACCCCAGCGGCACGAACTGAATTACACCAGCTACAAATTCCGGATTCAAGCCTGGGGACTTGAGTTTGATGTAGGTCAACCTTGTTTTTGCCCAGGAGCAATTAACTGATTTTCCGATCCGTCGGAAGCATCAGACTCGTTGTACCAAGATCCCTACAAAAAATAAAATCAAACAGAATAAGACAAAGAAGAAAGAAAACTCTGAGACTCAACCTGAAAACTGCGGATTCAGGTAGAGTCTCTAGGGCTACTGACATGGGTATGATTACTCGGATGCTCACTATTCGCTATCCTACATTGGGTAAAAGGCCTACGACCCATTAAGATTTCAGATAAAAGCCAAGCAACCGATAGAAACTTCTTATTGTATTAGGAAAGAAATCATGAACCAACATTATGTTGGTATTGTAATCACGCATGTATGAAACCTATCCGCATATAGCTTTGAGACCCGGTCTATTATATATAGGGCGGGAGAAGCCCAAGCGAGGGTACCAAAATCTAGTGGACAACTTGTAATAGAGTGTTTTCCCAATATTCAGGCGACTTTGTCTTCATTGTTCTCCCTGACATCCGACGAAATCCCCAACATTCTCTTTTCCATGAATAAGTCCTTTATCATAGGCATTGCCGAGGTTACCCCTCGTCACAGAGGATTGGGGACTTGGGCCGACTTTATTCGGCTGGGGAGAAGGTAGCCTATACGGCCATCTGGCGGATCCGTCGACTGCAGGCTGACATGATTCAGCAAGGGAGAAGAAGGAAGGTGATGTGACCGTCTAGAGGATCCCTTCAAGCGATGGTCGGTCCCTCCAGCCAGTCAGCGATCTCCGATGCGATGCGGCAGCTGATACGCCAGGGAGCCTTGGTCACTTCATCATTGATAGCCATATGATGCATCGCTCGTGACAAATTTTGATGCGGCTGAGTGAATACCGTTTAATTTTCAGTTCCTGCTCTAATGGCACCCATCATGCACAAATTGACGCGGCGAATGATTAAAAGTACACCTCTCTTGCCCTATAAAATCCGTTGCCTCAGTTTCTTGCCACACTGCTTCTACTCGATAACAGCTTTTAGATCCAATCATGCTCTACTAGGTTGATTCTCTCCCGCTAAATCCCATTTTTCCATATAATAGTTGTCACCATTTCTAAAATCAGAATTCAATTTCTTTGTAGGTTGTGTTCATTCTTGTTCATCTCCTTTCATTTCGTTAAATCTTAGGGATTGATCGAATTTTCTCGTTTGGAATTCTTCGACTCGTATTAGTCCCTCCGATCCTAATTAATATTCTCAGATTTGTATAAATTCATTTTTGGCCGTCCGATCATAATTCTTTGATGTTCATGTCCGTTGAATGCTTTAGTCCTGCTATGGGCCGGTTATCCTTGAGGGATGCTCCTCTAGAGATCAAGTAGCCTTGCTGTGGTTAAGTGGGCCCTGATTCCCGGTTGGAGCCCATTATTTCGGTTACTGGACCGACTCGATGCAATTTTGTTGCTACCAAACAAGAAAAAAGAAACAAAAGCAGAGGATTGGGGACTTGGGCCAACTTGATTCGGCTGGGAAGAAGGTAGCCTATACGGCCATCTGGCGGATCTGTCGACTGCGGGCCGACATGATTCGGCAAGGGAGAAGAAGAAAGGCGATGTGATTGTCTGGAGGATCCCATCCAGCAATGGCCGGTCCCTCCAGTGGGTTAGTGATCTCCGATGCGATGCAACAGCTGATACGTCAGGGAGCCTTGGTCACATGGTCATTGATGGCCATATGATGCATTGCTCGTCACAGATATTGATGTGGTTGAGTGAATACCATTTGATTTTCAGTTCCTCCTGGCAGCCATCGTGCACAAATTGACGGCGGTGAATGATGAAAGGTACGTTACTATACTGCCTCTCTTGCCCTATAAAATATGTTGCCTCAGTTTCTTGCCACACTTCTACTCGATAACAGCTTTCAGATCCAATCATGCTCTGCTAGGTTGATTCTCCCCCGCTAAATCCCATTTTTTCATATAACAATTATCACCGTTTCTAAAATCAGAATTCAATTTTTTTGTAGGTTGTGTTCATTCTCGCATCTCATTTCATTCCATTAAATCTTAGGGATTGATCGAATTTTATCGTTTGGAATTCTTCGAATCGTATTACTCCCTCCATCCTAATTAATGTTCTTAGATTTGTCTAGATTCGAATATATCTGGTCATATTTTTGTGTTACATACATCTGAATCTAGACAAACCTGAGAATATTAATTTGGATCAGAGGGAGTACTGATGTCTGTCGGCCAAGTGAGTTCATATATTGCATCATCTATTCCGTCATAGTATATGCATTTTTACAATGGTATCATGGCACGCGATGAATCATGTTTCTCTGTGCGCCTCTTCCCATCCCCACCAGCAATATCCAAAGGTATACATCCCATTCACTCCCAAGTTAGTAATTTCATCCTTTTCATTTTCGTGGGTTCTTCAATTTTCACCTTGGTATTTTTAGTTTTATCATTCTACGGACCAGTTTCTGTACTTGTGTTTAAATAATACACGCATTCATAGGCACAAGTCTTATAGGTATACATAGGTTACATACCTTATGACGTCCACATCATGTTAAGTACAAATTATGGTGGTTTGCATGATAATAACTACAATTCAAGTTGTTGTGATCAACTTTCCATTTTGTGTCAGTTTGCATATCACAACAGATAAAACCAAATTACTCAAACGCATTAATCTATAGCACTATAGGCACATCTTTCTTGACAATTCACTTCGTGATGTTACTTGTTATAGCCCAAGGGTGGCATTTTGTGGGTATAGGATCCATCATCACCTAGGTTATCTTGGTTGATTTAATGAAAGATCATTTTTTTCTATTTTAGGGGATTCCATTGGTGTCCTTATGACTTATTGTTTTGAATTCGGTTTCAATGGCCTTAGCCCTTGCATCAGGTGATTGCGGTTTCTTGCCACTGGACTGCTCATGGTTTACTATTTGCATCTATCTATGTTGCCTTGGTTCCCTGTTAGAGTTGATACAACGGCTTATAATGCATGATATTTCGTTTTCAAGCTTTACAGATCTATCTGCTAGTTGCTTGCTAGAGTGCACATCAACGTTTTTATTCCATTTTACCAGGAATGCATTGTGGAAACATAAGAGAAATGTTGCATCACCCTTAAATTACATGACGTTTCATTGGTTATGTCAAGCCCATGGTTTTGTAGTAGTAATTCAAATAACATGATTAATTTTTATGAAGCAGATGCTGTTGTGCACTTACAAGTAACAATATGTGATAATTAAATGTGTGAGATGACAAGAGTGTGATATGTACCGATACCACATACTAATATTTCAAGGGATTTCTATTTTCATGCCCCTGGTTTGGTAGTTGTACTTAGTTTTTCCCATCCGCTTAGTTTTTCCTCACTTTTGCCCTCCCTCTATTCCGAAACCCTCACATGCGGTCGGACGGGGATGCCATCAGGTCAAAGGCTTGACCGTTACATGCTGATCGATGGGACTGCGTTGGGGCGGGTTGTGCGTTGAGCGTTACGTTACGTCGCCTCGACCGTTACATGCTGACAGGTGGGGTCAGGATACACAGCGGACCAGCCATCCATCTCTCGCTGATTATGGGGGACGTGGTGTGGGACCATGTGGGGCACATTTGGTGGTTACGTGTGTCCTGTCGCCTAAATTGGAAGTTTTCTTTTTTGTTATTTTTATGATTGGCCTTTTTAAAAGCGCCTTTTCCCCTCTCTCGCTAACAGTTGTATTTTTTTGCCCAAAAAGGTAGTGAATCTAGAGCAGATTCTCTCTTCATTCATTGTTTCTTTTGTCCTCATTTTTCCCAATCTAGTAGCAAATCTAGAGCAGCAAATCTAACCAGCACCATAAATAAATTCAGTAAACAGAGCAGATGTAGATAAAGCAGCTAATATAGGATATATAGTACGGTACTTAACGAGGTTTGACAATTAGGTTGCTCAGCAGCAACAGCGGATAAATTCAACCTAGACAAGACAAAAGAAGCTGCTTTACAGCAGCAGCAGTAGATTAGTGGCCCCTCATGGCCTCTACCAGGAGGGCCTTGATACATTGCAAATGTATCTATCATTTTTGATGTTCCATGCTTGGTTTTATCCACTTTCTTGTGTTTTGTTCCAACTTTGGAGTACTTTTCATATGATTTCTTGGACTAACTTATTAATAAGAGCCACAGTGCAAACTGCCTGTTTTCTGCTGTTTTTGGTTCCAGGAAAGTCAGAAAATAAATATTCTCGGAATTGGACAGGACAAAAGCCAAAGTGCCTATTTTTCCGGAAGGGACCAAGTGCCAGAATACGAGACGGAGAAGGGCCAGGGGCCGGCCACACCACCTGGCCGCGCGGCCAGGCTGGGCCCGTGCTAGGGGGTGGTGTGGTGGCTCCCGGCACCCCCTCAGCCTCTCCTTCCACCTATAAGTTGCCCTCGGGGCAAAATTCCTAAGGACCCGATCAAAAATCCACGAAAGAGTCTGTAGCCGCCGTCATCTCTATCCCTAGATCGGGAGGGATCTAAAGCTCTTCCCGGCACCCTGCCGGAGAGGGGAATTCTCCCTGGAGGCCTTCTTCATCACTATGCAAGCCTCTAGTGTGATGCGTGAGTAGTTCATCCTTGGACTACGGATCAATGTAGTAGCTAGATGGCTGGTTTCTCCTCCTTTGTGCTTTCATGTTTAGATCTTGTGAGCTCCGTTCATGATCAAGATCATCTATTTGTAAATCATACCTGTTGTATTTGCGGGGATTTGATGGATATTAAGATGCTATTTCAGATTGATTATTGATTCTATCATGTCTTTGTTATTTGAGATCTTGCATGCTTTCCGTTGTTAGTAGCTATCTTGGCCAAGTAGATGCTAGCAACTCCAAGAGTTAGTATTTATGCTCGATAGTGGATTCATGCCTCTAGTAATCTGGGGAAGTGATAGAAATCTCTAAGGTACTAGATGTGATGTTGCTACTAGGGAGAAAACAACAATCCTTTGTTCATAGAAAAATCGTATTGTATACTTTACACGCAGTTCGTAAAGCAATAATCTGTTGCTTGCAACTTAATACTGGAGGGGGTTCAGATGATAACCTGAAGGTGGATTATTACTCATAGATGCAGTTGGATGGCGGTCTATGTATTATGTTGTAATGCCCAATCAAGTCTCAAAGGAGTCAAGATGATTAGTATATGCATGTATTGCTTTCTCGGTGTTTGTCAATTGCCCCACTGTAATTTGTTCACCCAGCATGTTATCTATCTTAAGGAGAGCCACCTCTAGTGAACTATGGATCCCGGTCCTTTTTCTTTACATACAATCTATAAACTGTTTCTGCTTTGTGTTTACTTTCTACAAATTTTTACATCTTTCCATTCGATGCGTTTAATCCTTTGTTTTCCGCAAAACACGGTGAGATTGACAACCTCATCGCAAGTTGGGGACAAAGTTCTATGGTTGTGTTGTGCAGGTCTCCACGTTGCTACTAGCACCGGTAGTGCGCCCTGCCAAAGCTCAGCTAGTAACACCTTTGTGGTGTTTCCTTGCTCCTACTGGTTCGATTAAACTTTGGTTTTATAACTGAGGGAAAACTTACTACTGTGCTCATCGTACCTTCCTCTTGGGGTTCCCAACAAGCTCTACGTTGAAAGTCGAGCGCATCAAGATTTTCTGGCGCCATTGTCGGGGAGTCAAGGACCTCTTCACAAGGGGAGTCCCTCATAACCAATCTCTTTACTTTGTTGTTTTTGTTTTGCTTAGTTTCTTTTTGCTTTGTTTGCTTGTTTTGTTCTTTCAAAAACACAAAAAAAATTAGTTTTACTTGTTTGCTTTCTTATTTCAAAAACACAAAAAAATTAGTTCCTTTCTTAAGTTGCCTTTATGACTAGCTCTGCTCCAATCACTATTTCATTATGGATAGCTCACTCAGTTTCCTATTTGGGAACAGTATTATGACTGCCAAGGTAATAGATGAACCATCGCCTGCTAGAACCTCCATGGAAGAAGAAATTGCTGAACCTGAAAGCTCATTAGATGAAAAAGAGGAGGAGAGTGATGGACAAAAGGAGGAAGAATGGATCTACCCATGCCTACCTTCTAATGAGAGTAACTTTTTATCCCTTACATTATTTGATTGTCCCCCATGCTTATCAAAGGAGGGTGAATGTTATGTTCCCGAGAATTCTTTTGAAAATGTTTATAATAAAGCTCTAGTGCTTTTAGATCATGAAAAGCATGCCTTATGTGATAGTTATATTGTTGAATTTATTCATGAGGCTACTGAAAATTATTATGAGAGAGGAAAATATGGTTGTAGAAGTTTTTATGGTAATGAAACGCCTCTCTATGTGCTAAAAGTTTTGAAGTTGCTCTTGTTTTATCTACCCATTCTTCATATTATGTGCTTCTTTGATTTATTTTCTTACAAGATTCCTATGCATAGGAAGTGGATTATACTTAGATGTGTTTTGAATTTGCTTCTTGATGCTCTCTTTTACTTCAACTCATATTTCTTATGTGAGCATCTTCTCAAATTATCATGCCTAACTTAAAGACGTTAAAGAAAAGTACTTGTTGGGAGATAACCCAAGAGTTTTAGATGAGTCTTGGAAGTTATTACTTCATTAATAACCGCTCCTTATCCTTTTTATTTACTTTTTGTGCCAAGAGTAACCTCTAATGAGAGTGAAGTAATAATTGGGAAAGTTGCTGTCCCGAAACAGATTTTTGTGCTTCACCGTAAATATTCCTAAGAGATCTCTGTATGTCGGATTGAGCTGTAATTGTTTGTGCTTCTGACCCAGGTTGTTATCTAACTTTCGTTAGTTCAATACTTTTTGATTTTAGCAACACAAGGTCTTCGAAAAAATTCGTCTTTACCTGCTGGTCTGTTTTGACAGATTTCTGCCATTTTCTGCATTTGCTTCTTGTGGGTTCCTTTTTGAGTTCTTTTGGGGAATTGAGCTTTTTGAGGGAAGTGCTACAGTAGCTAGTGTTCTAATGGAAGTTTATTTGGTGTTAGAACTGAACCTTAAGACTTATTTATCTTAAGTGCACTAATGTTGCTAATGAGATTGTGTGAAGTTTTGTATGAAGGAAAATTTTTAGGTGTATGGAAGGAATGAGTAATGAGATGAAGGATGGACTAAAGCTCAAGCTTGGGGATGCCACGCGTGTCACCCCAATAAATATCTAAAAAGTACAAGCGTCAAAGCTTGGGGATGTCCAAGGCATCCCCTTCTTCATCAATAAAAACCCCAGGTTTCTTCCAAACGCTTCATTTTTATTGTTTCATGCACAGTTGTGTTGTTCTTGGAGCGTCTTCTTTTTCGTTTTCGTTTTGGTTTTTAGTTTGCTTGGTTTTTAGTTTTTAGTTCGCGGCTAGGTGGTGTGGCCGCCCTCTGGCCCTTCTTCGTCTCGTATTCTGGCACTTGATCCCTTCCGGAAAAATAGGCACTTTGGCTTTTGTCCCGTCCAATTCCGAGAATATTCGTTTTCTGACTTTCCTGGAACCAAAAACAGCAGAAAAAGGGCAGCTGGCACTATGGCTCTTGTTAATAGGTTAGTCCAAGAAATCATATAAAAAGAACTCCAAAGTTGGAACAAAACACAAGAAAGTGGATAAAACCAAGCATGGAACATCAAAAATTATAGATACATTTGCAATGTATCACACCTCTTTGAAGGAGCACGAGCTTCAGACGCACCGCCAAGACGGTCTGCTCCCCGCCAAATAAGCAGATTGCAAAATACTAGGACTAGAGGTAATCCCGATCCCCCTGTCTTTGGCGTTCATCCTCCGCGGTCTTTCTTCCCCCTCCACAAATTTGTGCGAGGGTTGCTTTGTTTCTATGGGCTCCAGCTGCATCAACTGACCCCAAACTCCATCTTGCACATCGCGTGCTACATCACCCTTTGTGAGTGCTGGCTCGGAATCGAGCCGCACTTTGGGCTCTTCAAGAAACTTTTAAAGTTGAAGAGGCAGTCGGCTTCAAGTTCCGTAGTTTATGATATCGACAACTGCGTTATCTACGTGGACCCCAATGTCTAGTATTTCAGCCTCAACATTGCTAAGTCCGTCCAAGGTTTGAGGGGAAAATGGTTCTACATCCGGGACCAACATGTTGAAGGCAAATGATTTGGACTTGCTCCTTTCGACTCCAAGGCTGAGCTGAGGAGGAAGAGGTCCTGGAAGAATGTTGTGATGCCTGGCGAAGATGATGAAGTCGAAGTCTTGTATAAGTGTGTCTACGACCTGCAGCTTATCCAAGGCTGAGAAGTCACCGACCTCGACCTCATCCACACATTCTTGCGGCGACGGGTGCAGCCTCTGCAAGCCAGGGCGCACCCAATGTCGTGCTGGACCAGCGTGGATGACATCACTCGCATGTCCCCGGAGAACCTGTTGTCGGTGGAGGTGTACAGGAAAGTTCGGGCCCTGACAAAGTATACTACCAAGTGTTGTGGATATACCAAATAGGTATACCTACGACATAGTCTCATACCGGCAAGCCCAGGTGGCCCATAGTTGGTGGTTAGGCCTATGGCCTAACCGGGTGGCCTAGTTGCTGATAGACAATACGGAGGTCCAGCTAGGAGATGGAAGACAACGTGCCACCATCTAAGATGGAAGTCGGCGCCTTGGAGGACAAGACAATAGTTTATATATTAGTCTAGGACTCTGTACGTATCCGGCTAGGACTCTCCTTGTAACCCTTGGCCCTGACGTCCTTATAAGCCGACCTACGGGAGCCTTTAGGCAACCCCACAATCTCTGTAACTCGGTGTATTGCTATTATAGTAATTTATAGAAGGAGTAGGATCTCGCCACCGTCGTGAGATCTGAACCTAGGTAAACTGTGTCAGGCCGTCTCGGACGCTCTCCGCCTTCCCCCACGACTCTAAACTCGCCATTGGGATACCCCTCTAGCGTATGTGTCGACATACCACGTCAGTTGGTGCCTACCATGGAGCAAGAGGCGCTTACAACACGAATCCGAGCGGGATCCCACGCCGTCTTCGAGGGCTGCCAAATCGTATTTCCGCCGATGCTCAAGTTTTGTTATCGCTCTTGAGAGTATGAAAAGGATTTATCGTCTCGCCTCTCGAGCGTGTGGCCAAGTCGGCGACGTCACGTAAATCTTCATCAACAAAACAATGTTCCTTGATTTTTTTCCTCGCCGACAGGCTGATGGATCGGACAGCCCAGCAACCTTCTACGTCTACTTCAACGCAACCTCCGGCTTGATTTCGATCTGCCGGATTGGTTTTTTGGTTTTCGTGCACGACCTCCAATGATTCAAATCGATCGTGAGTTGCCGAGATGGCCGATTAAACTAACCTTAACCTAGCGTAGCGACTGGTTTTGGCAGCTCGAGAACCTGAGATGCATTCCGACTATGAATCCCTCCTGGTAACGCATCTACTCGTGTTCCAATCGGTAACGATTGCGGAGCGAATCCGGCATGCGTACCAAGACGGACGAGCAACTTGTCGGAAGCCGCCTGGTTTCGCATGTAGGAGTAGCCACTTACACCGTGCGCGCGTGCGTATCATGCACCCATTGCCCACTGCTCCCTCACACCCCTGCTAGCTAGTACGTGCATCACAAGATCACATTGCCTGCTAGTTTGTTGGCTGCGTGCGTATGCAAATTGCATGCGAGGTCCAAATTATGCATGGATCCTTTGATTATAAGATCACGTTGGATTATGCTTCACCGATTCAAGCTTTGCTGCTCCGACTTCGCTGCGGCTAAATTCTTCGTCGTCCTAGCGTCAGCTCCGCTCAGACAGCTAAGTCTCTATTTATATTTATTATTTTAATTATTTAGGATTATGAGTAAGATTGGTTCACTCATATTCTGAGTTTTTTACCGTGTTGGGATATGTTATATGGATATTCTCGTAGCATGTCACCAATCCGTCTAACCCGGGTGACCCATAGTTAGTAGCAAGGCCTATGGCCTGCTGGGCGGCCCAGTTAGACGGATCCTGAAGAGAGGTCCATGCCGGATAAAGGAAGGCTACGCAGGAGTCATCGACATACGTGGAGCCTTGGAGTACAAGACACGGAAGACTAGTTCGTATTAGTGTATGACTCTTTACCTTGTCCGGCAAGGACTTTTCTCTGTAAACCCTAGGTCTTGGCGCCTTTGCGGGAGCCTTTAGGGCAATGATTCATAACACCCTCGCACATCGAACCAATGTAACTCAGTGTATTGCCATTATAGTGATTTATAGTAGGAGTAGAGTTCCGCCACCGTTGTGGGAATTGAACCTGGGTAAACTGTGTTACCTCGTACCTGCCAACTCGCCGCCTTACCCCACGTCTCTAAACACGTACTGTGAGGACCCTCCATGACGTACTCGTCGGCAATACCACGACAGTTGGTGCCCACCGTGGGGCAAGAGGCGCTTCGAGCTACACCGGGCGAGGTCCAATCTCTTCGCGAGAATCGGCGATACCGTATCCATCGGTCGCGTTCTCTTCTCCGGCAACATCCCGATCGTCCCTCCAGATGAGTTTTGTGTGCCGGCGAAGACGAACCCCACGCATTGCTCCGTCATTCCCTTCGGAGACATCCACATCTTCATCGACAAAACTGACTCGGGTCCTAGCTCCCAGGAAGTCGGAAACTCGTCAAGCTCCACACGGACCGCCTATGAGCAGGACACGTTCACGAAAGGATTTAGGCCCTACCTCTCCTTGGAGTATGGTGGCTCGGATCAAGAAATTTCAAGGCCCACCCAAACCGCCCCTGTGCAGGATATAAAGTTGGAAGGACCCCGCAAATCTGCTTGGCTTCCCCGAGCGTTAGAGATGCGCATGTCACACTTTGTCGGCATCGTCACCATCTTCGATCTAGCCAGATGCGTTCAAAGGGACGGAGAACCTCCCCGCGAATACCTCGCTAGATGGATGAGGGTGAGGGAAATCCTAGAGGGCGACCGCGCCGACGAGCTCGTATACCACTTCGTGGAAGGGCTCACGCCCGGAAACTCCTCGGACATACCCTCCGAAGGCGGCGGGCCACAGGCCCTCTCACCCTTCGTGAGATGGTTGCCATCATCAATGAGTACGCGGATGCCAATGAAGAGGCCATGGCGGCAACCGCCGTCGTAGCCGTAGGAGGAAACAACAACAACGGCCTGCCTCCATCACCCTCCACATCCGCCATCACCAACACTGAAGCCAACTCCGACTCCGTCCTTGACGCACTTTACGCCGACATCAGTATGGATGCCGATGGCTCAGATGCTAAATCAGAGGAATACGACGCTGTTATGAGGGAGATCGAGCAGGAGATCGAGAAGGAGGAGCGCGCCGAGAAGACCAACACTTCCCACTGATGACCCACAAGTATAGGGGGTGTATCGCAGTATTTTCGATAAGTAAGAGTGTCAAACCCAACGAGGAGCAGAAGGTGCTGGCTAGTGGTATGGATCAGGAATTCTCTGCAAACGGATTTTTAGGGGTTTTCGATAAAGCAAGTAAACAAAGTACGAGTAAATAAAAGACACTAAGAATGAATGCAGCAAGTGGCCCAATCCTTTATGCAGCAAAGGACAAGCCGGTTGTATTTCTATAGATGACCAAACGTTCTCGAGGACACATGGGAAGACTGTCAAGTGCTTTCGCTTCATATAGTCGATTAATCTTCTTTAGCTTGCTAAGTGTTGTGTGGGTGAACCTGTGCTAATGTACCGCCCCATCCAAGACTAATACATACTTGTGATTATACCCCTTGCAAACATCCGTAAGTACAAGAAAGTAATTAAGGTAGAAACCTAACCACAGCTATAAACTCTAAGACCCTTACGTTCCTTATGCAATGGTTTCCTAACGGGGGTTCAGGTTTCTATCACTCCGGCAACCCCTACGATTAGTAGCCAAATACACAATGCATTCCCCTAGGCCCATATAGGTGAAGTTTCATGTAGTCGACGTTCACATGACACCACTAGAAGAAGTACACCACAACTTAAATAACAATCTATTGAATCTTTCTCAACACAACTCCACTACTAACAACAAGACTTCTCCCATGTCCTCAAGAATAAAACGAACTACTCACAAGACATCATATGGATCATGATCAGAGATGGAATAATGATGTATAACAATCTGGACATAAACAATAATTCAATAGTTCACTCAATAGCATCAACTACAAAGAGTAATCAACACCGGGAAAGTTTCCCCTATGAACTATGCAAGATTCAACCCAATTGTTACAGCAATATGGAGATGGTGATGAGGGTGCTGATGGTGATGATGGTGGTGATGATGATGATGATCCCGATGAAGTCCAGCTTGATGGTGGTGTTGATGGCGACGATCTCCCCTCTCCGGGAAGGAATTCCCCCGGCAGAAATCTGTCTGCCGGAGAGATCTTTCTCTCTCGGTGTTTTTCGCCCCGCAGAGGCGGCGGAATCTATCTATGGTCGCCCTTCGAGTCTTAGGGTTTCGTGGGGATGATATACGCCAGAGGAGAGAGGCTGGAGTGGGCCAGGGCGGCCACACCACTCCCAGGCGGGGCCTAGGCTTGCCCGCGCCATGGGGTGGTGTGGGCCCCCTGTGGCCCACCTCCACTCCATCTTCTGGCATCCCGAGTCTTCTGGAAAAATAGGATTTTCCGTATATTTTCCCGGATTTTCTGATCTTCGCGAATTTTGCCTCCAAACAACACCTTTTCCATCAGAATCCTGACTGCAGCGGTCCATGCTCCAAAAGTCATCAACCATGCAAAAATAGATGAAATAACATAAGTATCACCTCTCAATACGAAATATATCAATGAATAATATTGAATTAAGACATAGAATAGTGATGCAAAATGGACGTATCACCCACCAGGTGCTAGTCACCATTGGGAGCGTGATGGAAGAAGACGGACAAGAACCCGAACATGAGAGAGCTCCGCCCATGCCAGCGGTCACCAGAGCAGCAGTAGCTAAGAAAGCCGCCGAGCCTCCGGCTCCGGCTAAAGCTATGCCCCATCCAGCTATCCGCCTGCTACCGGTGCAGGAACTCACCATGGCCCCAAGTACGACCTGGCAATCAAATCAGCTGCCAATACCACCATCAACGTCTACTGTTGGCAACCCACTGGCCACTCCCGCCGACAAAGCAATCTACGACGCACTTCTTGTTGAGCCAATCACCTTCGCCCATATTTGGAGCATTACGGAGCTCGATGAGAAGCGTGCGGAAATCTTGGCGGAGGCCAAGTGCATCATGGAGCAGGGCGCTAAGATGGACGAAGACATGGCTAAGGCGAAACAATCCATCAAGGCGACAAGAGCTATGGAAGCCGAATACAAGAAATTGCTGTTAAAGCAAAAGACAAAGAAGGTACCAGCTCACATCGTCGAAGATCCCGACGTTCGACGAAATTTGGGATATAACGGGTCTAAGCCGACAAAAGCCACCCCTTACATAGATTCAGAGGGGAGGCAGGTCATGCCAACTCCCGCCCTCAACATTGCCGTCGCCAAGACCCTCCTGGAGCAGGACAGGTCGCCAGAAGTAGTTGCTCAGGTGTACGACCTTGTCGCTAAGGCATGCAAGCAACAGGAAAAGGCTACCTCGTAGAGGCTTGAGTCCAACCCGGAGCTTTGCCAGTCAACCCTAAACAGCTGTAGAAGGCCAAAATCTCCCTGTGACGAGGAATCCCACATAGGCTCCATAGAGCAAAGACGGAGAGAGGCACACAATAGGACCGACGCCATCCCCATATCCTCCGATCACGGAGAAAAGGCGCGTACCCACCGGTCACCACCTCCACCACCATCTCGGCGTCACGAGGAACCAGAGCCGTGCCACCGCACAAGCATGCCACATCCAAGGCAGCCCCAGTCCGGCATCGTTATATGCGATCAAGGCGAGCAACCTCGACATGTCGAAGAGCGCTGCGACAATCAAGGACACAGAAGCAGGTCCCACAAGGAGCCGCCACGTCTGACAAGTAACCGCGACATGCGTGAGGAATCGTAGGAGGGGCACAGCAAGAGAGCTAACCCACCGCCTCCACCGCCGCCATCGCCACCTAGCAGTCATCATGGCGGAGGACACGGTGGATCTCATAGATCAGGCCACAATTCCACTCCCCATGACGGAAAAGGGAAGCAGCCAGAGCCATACGATGTAGTACATGGCTGGATAAGATCCAAGAAACTCGGGAGCTCCCATACCTTGGGCCACGTTGTTTTGGACCAGTGATACGGGCCACAATTTACCCCAAGGGCCTCCGGATAGACAAGACCATCAAGCCATACAACGACACTGCCAGGCCAGCAACGTGGTTGCAGGACTACAGCAAAGTGATCCACATCACAGGGGAAACCCTAATGTCACCGTCAAGTACCTTCCACTCATGTTAACCGGCACCGCCCGATAATGGATCGACGACTTACCGGAGAAATCAATATGCAATTGGTTGGACATGCATGAAGCGTTCAACAAAAAATTCGAGGGTACGTACAAACGTCCCTACACTATAGGAGACCTATAGCGGTGTGTGCAAGAAAAGTATGAAACCTCTCATGCCTACCTCTCTCGCTGGCTGGATATGAAAAATTCCTGCGCAAGGATACACGAACAGACTGCTATGGCCGCCTTCATTGATGGTTTAGAAAAGGGAACTTTGCCCCAGCATACGTTGAAACGCAAGCAAGATAACAATGAGCTCAACCTCAACGCAATGATCGCCATGGCTAGCAAATTCGCCGCTGTGGATGACGACACACGTGGATTGTTGCCGGCAATAGCAATCCCTACCTAGGCCAGGAAGAACAAAAATAACAAGCGGAAGAACCCGCCCAAAGAAAAGCAAGTAGCCGACATGGTCGCCGCAACGTTCACTGGCAGAGGCAACGACGGACAACGTGGACGTGGTCGGGGGGCTAGCAGTGGCCAGCAGAGGAGTGACACTACACCCTCAGCGCCCCGTGTTCCCCAAACGTACGAAGAGTACCGCGATATTCCGTGTTTCGTCCATCTCGATGCCAACGGAAAATCCACCCACACCAACCGCCAATGCAAGTTTGTCAACGATCTCAAGGAGGACCCTGAGTCCGGCTACAAGCAAAGTCAGAAGAACAGACCCCACAGAAAGGGCAAAGGGAAGAAGAAGGAGGAAGAGCCCAAGGAATCAAGCAACATGGATGAAGACGTGGACCCAAAACCTTCCGACAAGGGAGAGGATAAAGGGAAAAACCCCATCGAAAAGAAGGCTCCATGTTACCACACTTTCCTTGGCACCCCAACCGTCTGGTCCCAGAAAACCTCTCTGAGGATACTGATGGCTACCCTCCCTCTGGTTCCCCAATACGTCAGGTGGTCGGAAGTTCCAATTACTTGGGATAGGAAGGATCACCCAAAACTTATCCCAATAGAGAACTAGTATTCTATGGTCATCAACACTCTGATTGATGGCACAGAGTTCACCAAGTGCCTCGTGGACAGTGGAAGCAGCATCAACATCATGTACCTGGATACACTGCACAAGATGAACTTGACGGAGACCCAGCTAAGGAAGAGCAACACCGTGTTCCATGGGGTTGTCCCTGGCTGACAAGCAAATTCCCTAGGCTGCATCACCCTTCTGGTCGCTTTTAGCAATGTCAATAATTACCGCCAAGAACGCATGAACTTTGAAGTGGTGCCTTTCAAGAGCATGTACCACGTCATATTTGGACGCGACATCTTCCACTCCTTCCTTGCAAGGCCATGCTTCGTCTACAATAAGCTCAAGATTCCAGGACCAAATGGCGACATCACCGTTGACGGAAACTTCACCAAGGCACGGGAGTGCGAGATCAGTGAAGCCGCCTTCGCTGAAGAAGTCCTCTATGGTGAGGAGTTCAAGGAGATCCAGAACCAGGTCGATGCCTCGGAGATGCCGGTTTCGAAGAAGCAGATCACTACTGCCGAACCCGCCTTCAAGGCCGCCATCAAGACCAAGCATGTGGATCTTGTCGAAGGTGATTCCTCCAAGACCACCGCCATTGGCACAGACCGGGATCCCAAATAGGAAAGCGCGCTCATCGAGTTCCTCTGTGAGAATAGGGACATCTTTGCCTGACGACCTGTCGACATGAAAGGTGTACCTAGGGAACTTGCCGAGCACAGCTTGAATATTGATCCTAATGCCAAACCGGTGAAGCAACCTCTACGACGCTTTTGTGATGAAAGACGAAGGGCTATAAGCAAAGAAATAGCTAGGTTACTTAGAGCTATCTTTATCCGAGAAGTTATTCACACCCGATGGGTGGCAAATCCTGTACTTGTCCCCAAAAAGGGAACCAATGAATTAAGAATGTGTGTTGATTACACCTGCTTGAACAAAGCGTGTCCGAAGGATCCGTTTGCTTTGCCTCGCATTGACCAAGTCATTGATTCGACGGCTAGCTCGGAACTTCTGTGTTTTCTCGTTGCCTATTCAGGATACCACTAGATCCGGATGTGAAAGTCGGACCAATTGGCCAATTCGTTCACCACACCCTACGACACGTATTGCTACGTCACAATGCCCTTTGGGTTAAAAAACACTGGTGCTACGTACCAACGGACGATGCAACATTGCCTGCATGACCAAATAGGTTGCAACATACACGCTTATGTGGACGACATCGCGGTAATGTTAAAGAAATCAAATGATCTTATCACTGACTTGCAAGAAACCTTCGACAATCTCTGGAAATACAACATGATGTTGAACCCAAAGAAGTGCGTCTTCAGGGTACCATCCGGCAAACTGTTGGGCTTCATCGTTTCGCATCGTGGAATCGAGGTGAACCCGGGGAAAATCAAGGCCATCCTCGACATCAAACGTCCGATATGCCTAAAGGACATACAAAGGCTCATAGGCTGCGTTGTAGTAGTAAGCTGGTTCATTAGCCGACTTGGTGAGAAGGCTATGCCGCTCTAGAAGTTGCTCAAGAAAGCAGAAAAATTCACATGGACGGATAAGGCTGGCGCAACACTTCAGGAGTTGAAGAGAATACTCTCCTTCCCACCTATACTTGCAGCACCAGTGCCAAGGGAACCTATGTTAGTTTACATGGCGGCAACCAACCGAGTAATCAGCATCATCATCATGGTGGAGCGCAAGGAACCAACGCACGAATACGGAGTTCAGCGACCCGTTTACTATGTAAGCGAGGTCTTGACGGAATCCAAGCAGCGTTACCTGCACTACCAGAAGATAGCTTATGGAGTTTTCCTTGCTTCATGTAAGTTAAGGCATTACTTCCAGGAGCACCCTATCACAGTAGTGAGCAAAGCTCCACTGTCCGACATCATCAACAACAATGACGCTACAGGGAGAGTGGCAAAGTGGGGCATTGAACTTGCCGCCTTCGACATCACCTACAAGCGGCACGACGCTATCAAATCACAAGCATTGGTGGATTTTCTTGCAGATTGGACATAACTGCCAGAAGATACTCCTGTACCAGAGCCATAGTATTGGGTCATGCACTTTGACGGATCGAAGTTACTCAATGGCTCGGGTGCTGGTGTATTATTACAATCACCAACAGGAGAGAAGTTGCAATACGTCCTGCAGATCTACTTCAATGCTACCAATAACATGGCGGAGTATGAGACCCTCATTCACAGACTTCGCGTAGCCAAAGATATTGGCATCAAGCGCATAGTTTGCTGTGGAGATTCCAACTTGGTTGCCCAACAAGTAGCTGGCACCTGGAATGCGCGGAACCTTATGATGGCGGCATATCGAGACGAAGTAGACGAAATAGCCAAGTGCTTCGATGACTACGAAGTCAAGTACGTCAAAAGGGAGGAGAATGAGGTGGTAGATCTGCTGCCAAAGATTGGATTAGCTTGTCAACCAATTCCGCCAGGCGTTTTCCTAGAGCATTTACAGACTCCGTCCGTGAAGGGAGCGGACCTCGACAACCCGGATAGACTGGATTCATTTGCTAACACAGTAACATTGACCTCTCCGGCTTGGACGAAGCCGTTCATGGATTATATACAAGACGAATCTTTGCCCGCCGACGAAGTCGAAAGCTAGCAAATAGTATGTAGAGCAAAAGGCTACGTCATCATTGACAGCCAGCTATATAATAGAAGTACCACAAGAGTTTTCCTTCGATGCATCTCCCAGCGGCAAGGTATTGAAATCCTTAGAGAAATACATCTTGGAGATTGCGGACATCATGCCGCTCCCCGATCATTGGTGGTTAAGGCCTTCCGACAAGGATTCTACTGGATAACTGCCAAGGCGGACGCCGATAAGTTGGTACAAACATGCCTTGGGTGTCAGTTCTATGCAAGACAACCAAGTGTTCCAGCTAAAGAATTGCGAACAATACCAATAACTTGGCCGTTTGCAGTCTGGGGGCTGGACGTGGTGGGGCCTTTGCAGACAACACCTTGTGGATTCACACACTTGCTAGTAGCAGTGGATAAATTCACAAAATGGATTGAAGCTAAACCCATTAGAAAGCTTGATGGGGCAACAACCCTAAAATTTGTCCAGGATCTAGTGGTGAGATTTGGTCTCCCGCATAGCATCATCACCGACAACGGCAAAAATTTATCTCTCGGAGAAGTTGAGGAATACTGCCATGAGAAAGGCATCCGCCTTGACCTAGCATCTGTGGCACATCCACAATCAAATGGGCAAGTTGAAAGGGCCAATAGACTAATTCTACACGGAATCAAGCCACGCTTAGAGGCACAACTACGTAGAGCAGCTGGAGCCTGGATGGAGGAACTACCATCTGTCTTGTAGATTTTACGAACAAGACCCAACAGATCCACCGGATTAACTCATTTGTTCATGGTTTATGGAGAAGAAGCAGTCCTCCCATACGACATCCTCCACGATGCACCAAGAGTTTCCACCTACAAGGAGGATGACGCTGAAGAATCTAGACGACTATGTGTGGACCTACTTGAAGAAGAGCACGTGCTAGCATGCCAGAGATCCGCCATCTACCAGCAGAAGCTGCATGGATACCATAGTCACCGCGTAAAGCATCGCTCGTTTAAAGAGGGAGATCTGGTGCTTCGACTCAAGCGGGAGAAATCACACAAACTATCCCCACCTTGGGAGGACCGTTCGTCATAAGCAAAACATTGCTCAATGGTTCCTATTACCTTGTCAATAGTCACGAGTTAAAAATCATAAGCGCAAGCAACACGACTCCGATGATGATTACCTGGAGACAGATCAGCCATGGAACATAGCATAGCTACGCCCCTTTTACACTTAGCATATTTATATTATGTAATAGGTTTCTTATATGATCAATGAAATAAAGCATTTGGTTCACTCATATTCTCTGAGTCTTTTACCTACTTTAGTTGTTCATTTTTGGATCATATAAACCCTTTATGCGCAAGGTTGCATTATCCCTTGTGAAAATTCCGCCTACAGCCGCTAGCTTAAGTTTTCTGGTCTACACATTTTCTGAAGTTTTTATGTGGATCCCAGAGTAGTGACTTTTCGGCACTCAAAGCCGGTGATTTTGTTCTTGTGTTCTTAACGGTGCTATTAAGCATCATCGCCTAGGAGCATAGTTCTGTGCTGCGAGTCTTCCATCTCACGAAAGGTCAAGCATACGAACCAGAATAATGGATAAGCCAGCACTTGCTTAAAAAATATATACACATGTGGAAGCAGATAATTAGTAGGAAAACTTGAATACAAGATTTTCCGCCTTAGCAAAACATAAGTTTTTTCTGCATACACATTGCGGAGATACATTTAATACATACATTGTTTTTCATGGCTCTGCTGCAGAGGGCTTCGTGCTGGAATCATTAGGAGAGCCAGGCCGGGAGAGCTCGTCAAACTCGGAGGGAGATGGGCTAGACTCAGACGACGCCATGTCTTCGTTAAGGATCTCGATAGGCACGAAGACATCTGTGTTGACCATCCTGGTGACCCTGGTGTCGAAGCCGGCAAGGGAATTCCAAATAGCATCGCTACCGATTTCCCTCCCTTCCTCGTCCAGCTTAGGAAAGACGGAGGTCACCAAGTCAATATCTATGTTGTCGTAATGCACCTTGACCGGAGATAGCGACATCTTGGAACCAACCCGGATGCAAGAGACCTTCCAGTCCTTGACCTTCTCGGGGGTCGGCGCAGGATTTCCCCAAACTTGGCTGCCGAGTTTGCCACCTTGATATTGATGCCCAGAGGTTGAGCTATCTCCTTGGATTGGGAAATGGCGGTGCTGACGAAGTTGCTGGCAAGAATCATGCGTTCCTTGAGGTCTAGAGCACCTTCTCCCAAATTGGCTAAGCCAATAGGGGCTATGGTTTGCAAAAGAAACAAGGACCATGATCACAAACCAATTAAAGAATCGTCTACAATATAGAAATGACCAAGACGGAGAAAGGTTACCAAAGATGCTCGTCTCTGCTTGAGGACATGACTCCGCCAATGCATCCTGCTCCTTTTGGACGATCTTGTACACCTCATGGTTCCTAGTGTTCTGCTCTTTGGCAGCTTGGTTCTGTTCCTTGAGCTGGGAAATCTCGCCATTCAGGCGTTGCATCTCGGAGTCGGCAGATTCTTGTAGCACCTTCATTGCTACCTCATGGCTCTTGACGGCCTCGGCCAGGTCCTTCTTCAGAATTTTGTTTTCATCATCGAGCTCCTAGATATGCTTGGATTGCTCGACGATGCTCTTGGCCTTGGCAATGGCTTCTATAAGACAGAAATCAGAAAGTGCTATCAAAAGACGGAAGAAATAATGCAATGAGAAAAGCAAGGAGCTATTGTAGGAAACATACTCTGGCTATTTTTGATCTGTTCCTTCAGGAATTTGTATTTACCCTATTCAAGGTCCAGTTCCTTTCGAAGAGCAGCAAACCTCTCATTGGCGGCTATCCTCCATTTATTCTCATTCTGCACAAGATGATTACCATGCTTAGTTTCTCTAGATCATCTAGTCAGAACTCTTCAAAGTTTCAACTAAACGCTTGGGGGCTACAGTAAATGATTTTAAAGTAAACTAGTTTCTCTAGAGCATCTAGTCAGAATTATCCAGTTTCAACTAAATGCTCGGGGCTACACGGACAAGTTCTACACTTAGTTCTTTGGAGCACTCAGGCTAATAACTATTGTATTATCCGCCTAAGAGCTCGGGGCCTACAGTGGGATATACTATACAAAGTAAAATAAGTGAAGTTCAAAATACTTACAATGGTAATGATCCTGAGATTGTTGGCTAGATGAGCATAGGAATCATGGAAGGTCTGGGCATTCTTATAGATTGCGTCGGCCTGCTTGATGAGGCCATCCAAGCTCAACATCGGAGGAGTCGCAGCCAATGGAGAGGTTGAAGCCGGAGGCATGGATGAAGCCCTAGCCGTCTCTTGCACCTTCAAGGCAGATGATGGCTCGGAGGCTCCAGCCTCGATTGTTGCTTCCACATCCACCTCTTATACTACTTCCTTCCCTTTTTCAGTGGCATACTTAGCTGGAGCTTCAGCCACTTTAGAGGAAGTGCTCCCTTGCGTTGCATGGACGCTGGGAGCAACATCTGCCTCGACGGAGCCTGAGACATCAAGAATTGGATTGACATCTGTCTCCATGGAGGAGGTCTCAGGGATGACGGGGGATGATGGCCAGTGGGGCCAGCAGAAGGCTTGGCGGCAGGAGTAGGGGAGCAATAGCGGGAGAGGGCTTGGCGGCCATGTCCCTGGTCAGCATGTCACGAATGTTTTTTTTGACCCTCCAGCATCTCTGGAGGATTTCTTCAAACTAATACCGGCTTTCCTCCTGAAATGTACAAAGTATAAGTACAAGAGTTGAAAAAAAGTGTAAACTAAAAAATGCAAGCCGGAGAATGAAAGTACTTACTCCACGGCAGGAGCCTTGGTGAGGGGAATGCCGGTGGACTTCTTCTTCTTCTCTGCCTATAAGGCGGTAGTGGAACATTTGGAGACTCCACTCTTCGATTTCTTCTTCTTGGCCTCGGCAACAACTTTAGAGGTGGAGCTCTTCCGCTTTCGCGCTGCCGGAGCTGGTTGATCCTTGGGGGCATCATCGTCAGACACCACTTGGATATCCTTCAGCTTTGGATCATAGACCTAGGAAGCCATTTGATCCATCGCCAAGGTCGCCAGCTGGGATACAGAGGAGTGTTAGATGGACAACTTCAAGTCAGAAAAACCTTAGAGCATGTAACGAGCAACAAAGGAAATAGAAGCTACCTCTGGGCATGTACCGCAATCGAGCATGTCGTAGGTGATCTTGAAGCCCCGCTTCTTGTCCTTCACCCTGACGATGTCCTTAAGCCGGAGCTTGATGGAGTCAGTAGAGAAGTTATCCCGCGAAATTTGCATGGGATCCCTCCTGTCTTGAGTGTACTTGCACATCAACTCGGCACGGTGCTGCAGAGGCTGGATCCGCCTAACGTACCAATAACATGGCAAGGTCCAGGCCTGTCAGACCTCTGTCTACGAGCCTCTCAATCCGCCTTACGACGCAATTGTCTTCATCGTCAGAGGGAAGGGAGGCTGGAGTCCGCCATGCGGGCACTTCGGTGGCAGCTCCATCGACAAAGTCAGGGTAGGTCTCAAGGCGGCCAGGGAGAGGGATATCTGGCCCGTAGAAATACGTGCGCTGCCAATTCTTGCATGACTCATGCCCAGCAATGTCGGGGTAGCGCCGGCTAGGCCGGATCTTAAAGCTAATGGTTCTGCAGTTCGTCCTTGGACTCTACGGACTCTCTCTTGATGGTGAAAAAATATACAAACAGATCTAATCCCGGCTTGATCCCTAGATATCCTTCGCATAGAGGACTAGAATGCTGTTGGGAGAGAGATTGTGGGGAAGTACCCGGAAGTGCCGGAGGACATCCAAGAAGAAGTCAGAGATTGGCAGGCTTACGCCAC
Organism: Avena sativa; assembly: GCA_916181665.1. NCBI lineage: Eukaryota > Viridiplantae > Streptophyta > Magnoliopsida > Poales > Poaceae > Avena > Avena sativa. Next base: position 193,997,375 of record OV702287.1, read on the forward strand.
GTACTAGCTGAGATTTGAGGTACACCTTCTCTCCGGGTTGGGGAGAAGGGATCACCTCACCGGCCGGCGCCGCCCGCCAGACTAACATCTCCGCCATGGTGTCGTGGTGGTGTCACGGTAGATGCCATGTATAGGCTAAAGGTGGGGACTAATACACACTAGGGGAATCCAGGGAGGGATAGTGGAGTGATTCTCCACACAGAAGTTTGTATTGATTTCCTTTCAAGATTACAAGTGCTCCTAGAGTTGTATTGGCGAGAGGAGGAAGAAGGAGCTCTCTTACTCTTGCCCACAGTTATTTCCCTAGAACCTTAGCTCCGCTAGTATCAAAGAATACCCAACCCAACTAGAGCTCAACCCCTTCTACTAGAACCCTAGCCCCCCTTATATAGAGGAGGCTTGGTCCCTGCCTAGGGCATACGTATGCCTCCTCTCAAAGTGGTAACCCGACCAGGGTGCTTTTCCCCCGCGTCATACATGCTTTAGCTACGTAAGCCTCTGCGGCGCCTGCGTCAGCCGACATGGGCATCGTCACCCTTGTCGGCCATGACCCGGTGGTCCTGCCCTTGCTTGCTTCGCTCATGCAGTGCGTACCGAACCTTCTTTTTGACCAGAGAGATTCCTTCCTTCTCCCAGAAGCTAAGCGGGGACCCGGATCATAGTAGATCCGGCCACACATGTTCCTGCATATAAGTTAGACAAGCACTTCTGACTTACTCCTTAAGTCGGCTGAGACAATGTTAGGCGACCCCCCTGGTCCGAGTTACTCCGTGATCCGGCCTGCCTGGAGTTGACCCGGTCAGCATCCGCTTTGGCCTTGCCGAACCTCGGCTAACTCGGCCTCTATACCCCAGAGTGACCCTATCCGGGGTTATCCCCCCAACATTAGTCCCCAAAACTGGTGCGGTCTTAGCTGCCTTGGCTGCTAGGGCCACATCAGGTTCATTTATGTTCGAGCCTTGGACGTTTATTTCCGGGTTAGCTCTTTATCTCGGATTATATGGATTTACGTTCCCTTCGCACGTTCCAAGTTTTCACTTGCCGGCCAGGTTACCACTGTGACTCGGATCTCATGGTTTTACTTTCCCTCTGCACATTCTAAGTTTTTACTTGCGGTCCGGGTTACCATGGTTTGATCCGGGGCTTGCTTCCTTCTCCCATACGCCATCCCACGCGGAGGCTAATCATCACGTTGTCTTATTTTAAGGGCCTGCACAGTAACCGCCGCAGTAATTGTCAGTTATCACTGTGTGAGGGTCACGTCACGCCTGCCTCCTTGTTTACCGCATCAGTGCATCACGTCACGGGACTGCTTCTGCTCTGTGGCCCTCTGTGTGGCTCTTCTCCGATTGGCTGAGGCGTGCGATACGCAGCCACACCATGTGGCTCGTTCGTGCAACGCGATCCCACTCACCCTCTCAGGGGGTGGTTAAGTAGCGGAGGTGCGCACCCCTTAGCATTTTCCCCACTTCTGCACCCCTCTGCTCATTGTTCTTCTCCTTCGTCTTCCTAGCGACCGCGTCGCCGCCAGTGCTTCTAGCAGCAGCGCCGCCGCCGTGATTTTCCCCGTGCCTCTGCGTCGCAGCCACCGCTGCGTGACTTCCTCGCCACGGGTCCTCACCAATCCAGGCCTCAGATCCCCACCACCGCTAGCGCCAGCGAGGGTAGTGAATACGAGATGATGGAGGAGGAGCTCGTCGTCGCCGAGCAGGAAATGGAGGAGGACGCCGCCGCGGCGGACCACGAGGCGTGGGCTGGATCATGGGTCTGTCAAGATGACCTTGACTGGCTCTACCGGACCAGACGCATTCCTGCCGGCGTCGCCGCTCGTCTCCCCTCTACCGAACTGGCCCCCTCACCCAATCCGGGTGAGTTCGTCATGTTCCTGTCCCACTTCCAACGGGGATTTGGTCTGCCGGTGAGCGATTTCTTCCGGGACTGGCTTAGCACCTACCACTTGCAGCCGCACCATCTCCCAGCCAACGCTATCACCTCTCTCTGCCTTTGCTTCTACGATCGAAGGCTACACCGGACTGTGGCCCACGAAGGAGCTGTGGATCCAATTTTTCGGCCTTCATCGCAACGTCATCCCCAACATCCAAGTAGATTCGGAGGATAAGCAGCTCACCCAATTCGGAGCTGCCTCTATCTCACCCTGGAGACTTTCCGTTTTCCCTCGGGTTACCGGGCTTGACTCCTGCAAAGGATGGGCCCGGACCTTCTTCTATGTCCGGAATGCGGGCACTGAAGATTTGATTCGGTTGCTACCCTATGCTCCGGGTCCACCTGACCCGGAATTCTGGGAGGAGGTCTCCAAGAAGCCCACAGCTCTGGCCAACCAAGTTAACAAGAGGTTCGCGGAGCTGAAGAAACTCGGATTGCGCAACGAGGATGCTATGATCACGTTCGTGCGCAACCGAATCTCTCCCCTCTAGAAGCGCACCCACAAGTTGTGCCACATGAGTTTCGGCCGCGACCCCAACCGGACCTCTTCCTTCGAGTTGAGCAACACGGAGATTTTTCGTCAGGTTAAGGCTCTTTTCACCACCCACAGGGATATCTCCGCCGAATGGACTTGGGGAATTGAGCACTTCTGTCGTGACAGGCTCCCTCCCGCGGTAAGCTTCACGGGGCAAACTTATTTCGGATCAAATATGTGTCGGTTTTTGTTGTGTTTTTGACTCTGTTCTTCATGCTTTTTCTCAGTTGTTCCTTCAGCAAACTCTCGAGGATGGTACGGATCCGACCCTTAAGTGGGCATCGGACCGAGAAATCCCGGATGAGGAGGAGCCAGACCAGGAGATGTTTCTCCCTATGACCGACGCTACCAAATGACCCAGCGGTAAATTCTCTTCTCTTAGAGATTGGCCCGATGATAAGGATGACTCGGATGTCGACGTGATTGAACCTGTTGAGGCTGTCCCTCTTTCTTTTGCCTTTCTGGCATCAGCTAACCCCGGTGGGCATATCCACGAGGATCCTCCACTTGCTACGGGCGAGCCGGTTCCGGTGGCATCGAAGAAGAAACGCGGAGCCACACCAAGTTCTTCTTCCGAACCTTCTCAGCCCACAAAAAGGCGAAAGAAGGCCGGAGACAAGACTGCCTCCAAGCCGGCAGGCAAAGCCCCGGCACAAAGGGCCCGGAAACCCAAGGAGGCCGAAACCTCGGATGCGTAAGTCATTTTTCGTTGCGTAACTCACTTCTCCTTGCATCGTGGTAATTTATCTTCTGACATTATTCTCTTCTTCAGGCCTCCGGTGGAGGTCCCTCAGAGCGGATCAAGCATCTCTTCACCACTTCGATCTGGCCCTTCTCCTCCTCGTGACGACGTGTCACGTCCGCTGAGCCCTATTCCAGAGGGTTCTGCGGCTGCTCCGGGTTCCGCACTACCTCGTCGAGAGGAACGCGACCTCGGAGCGGGAGGGGTTGATCCAGCCGAGGTGACGACGTCCACCACTTTGGCATCGCCGCAACCAGCAGCCACCGAGTCTATCTCAACACTAGCACCAGCAGCAGTTCCAGTACCAGTGACCGAACCAGTTCCAGCATCAGTTCCGACACCAAGAAAACCAACCACAGCTCCAAGTCTAGCTACAAGAGCTCCAGTGCCAAGTTCTTCCGCCTCGTCCGAGTCATCTCAACCTCGGCGAGGAACTACTCCAACAACTTCTAAGGGGAAATCCACTGCAGTTACTTCTTCCCAGCAAGCTAAGGGCAAAAAGGCTCCGGATACTACCAAGTCAGCATCCGTCGAGGCTGGGCAGCGAACCCTATCGTCGATGCTTCCCAAGAAAGCTCCAGCAGCGAAGGATGTTCCTGCCGAGCCAACTGATGCGCAGCAGATGGTTCTGCATACCAGCCCAGCCCTTGCCTTGGTTGAGAGGAAAGAAGCGCACGCGAAGGTCTTGGTGGCACCCCATATGCCCACCGGTGAGCGGTACCCTCCGAGCCTTATTGAGTTCGTCATGAACTAGCACAAGGCGGAGTTCGTCCACAACGACGATCTCCCGGAAAAGTTCGGCCCCGCAGAATTTTCCACCCAAATGAATACCGCCGCTAAGGCAATTAACCTCGCGGGGCGAATGATGGAGGTATGTCGTTTGTCCTTTACATGCTGTAGATAATAACCATTAGTCCCCGATCCTCCGGTGGAGTAGCTTGTTACTCGGCCGGATGCTCATTAGAAAACTAACGTAGCTGCATGTGAACTTCGAATATGCACACACCTAGAGCCGGGTTAAGTTCCACTTGGCCCGGATCTTGTACACTTCAAATATGCACACATCTAGAGCCGGGTTAAGTTCCACTTGGCCCGGATCTTGTACACTTCGAATATGCACACACCTAGAGCCGGGTTAAGTTCCACTTGGCCCGGATCTTGTACACTTCGAATATGCACACACCTAGAGCCAGGTAATTTCCACTTGGCCCGGATCTTGTACACTTCGAATATGCACACACCTAGAGCCGGGTTAAGTTCCACTTGGCCAGGATCTTGTACACTTCGAATATGCACACACCTAAAGCCGGGTTAAGTTCCACTTGGCCCAGATTTTGTACACTTTGAATATGCACCAAGCTAATTTTACGCTTCTGTACTTTTTTCAGGTAACTACCAATCGCCGGAGTGCTGAATTCCAACGCCTGCTGGATACCCACAAGATGCTACGTGCAGAACATGTTGCACTTATTGCAGAACATGAAAAGAGGGGTAATTTTCTCCCTCGGCACTTCTCCGTTTTTCTTCACCTTCTTCTGCCGAACTAATCTCCTCATTCGATTTCTGTAGCTAGGGTGGAGGCTGAGAACAAGATCATGCGGAAGAACTTGGAGGAAATCCGGGGTATGTCCTCTTTTGTCCGACCTCGTAGTGTTTTCCATTTCCTCTTCTCCTTGGCTCGGCAAACATTCACTCCTCGGCTCTGCCGGGTCAACATACTATTTCAGCATCGCTTGAGGATAGTGTGCCCGCGCCTGATATGATGCTGCATTTTCTCGAACAAGCAGGACAGCATCAAGCCGAGTTGAAGAAAAAGGATGATGAGCTCGCTCTCCTCCGGACTAAGGACAACGAGATTGCCAAGCTCAAGGCTGAGATGGAGAAGATGAAGGCCCAACACCAAACCGAGCTCCAAAAGGTTGGCCAGAACTTCATAGAAGAGCGTGAGCACCTTACTCTCCAAATCTCCAAGGACCAAGACCTACTTAAAGAATCCGACATCCAGCTTGGGTCGGCAAACGCTGAGCTTGAGCAACTTCGCAAGAGACGCGATGACTGCATCAAGGAGTTAACCCGGATCCTTAGCCACATATCATGTAAGTTCCTTCCGACCTACTTTTCCGGGTTGCTTCATATGTCTTTTCTTTACCTTCTTCCCTTGTCTGGCTTCCAGGCAAATTTCCTGAGAGCATCACTATTGCAAGCGCAGCGGTTGCAGATTTTCGCCAAGCGAGGGGTACTCCTGCCGCTCCTGCTGGTGAGGAGGTTCCTTACGACATGGAGGACCTGTTGGTCAGCTTGTCATCTCGCGTGGAGATCATCAAGAATTACGGAAAGGATATCCTCGACGTTGCAGTTCGCATTTTCAACACGTTCTAGCCCGGAGAGAGTAGCCCGGAGACCACTGCGATTCTCGTCGAAAAGCTAATGGAGACTGAGACCCAGCTCGATCTCTGGAGAGAATCCGCTGGGCGTGCCGCAGTTGATACTATCCTTCACCACATACTCACGTGGTACGAGAAGATCGACCTCAGCCTCCTTACACGTCGGCGCACCGGATCTAGATGGACTGATGACCCGGAGTGGGTAGCTCGGCGCCAGGCTTGCGCCTATAGCCTCGTCGAATATTCTCCTATCCATGACTGGGTTGAAGGACCGAGCTTCCTGGAATCCGCTGGGGACGAGCACGTTGAGAACGTTGAAGATGGGTCGGATGAGGACGGAGAAGATGATGCCTCAGATATTGAAGACAGCAACGACGACGCCGAACTTCCTCCTCCTGCTGCTCCTTAGTTCAAAAAACTTGAAAATTTATTAGATCCCCGGTATGCCGGGTGCAACTGTATGCTGTATAAGTGATATTTTGCTACTACGTTTCTATGCCGGATTAACTTGGGCGTAGTCCCCGAGTTTCATTTTCTTGTTCGTCCAATCCTCTGGCTCGGTCCGTGTCTACCTTGATTCGGTTTTACGACTTACGAATCCGAGCTTCAAAAATTGTTTTAACAATACTTAGAAACTATTAGGCTTAGCTCAAAATAATTTAGCATAATAACTTGAAAATAAATACAGGGTTAGTCCGAAAAACAAATGCTAGCTCGAATAAATTCGTTTCCTTAGTCGTTTTTCATGTGCTACGCAATTCCAAACTTGTTCTCTTGCTTTCCATGAAGCCAATTCTTGTTGGACAGCAGTAAGTCGAAGAGTTGGGTTTTTGGTGCTCACACATTACTAATCCGGGTTAACTAGAACAACTTATTCCAGCTAACGTACGAGAGATAACAACAATAATTATTAAGGTAGTCCCCGAGTTACTGCTCGAGGCACTGCGATTTCATTGATAAGCTCATTGCCGACATACATACCGACATATGAGACGACTCGGATACATACACTTCTTAGCTAAGTGTAGAAGGGACGAAGTAGTGCTACATTCCACGGTCGCTTAGATTCCTCTCCGGACCTGTCCGCCTTGTTCTTTTCCTGTGGCTTTGCATCTATAAGATAGTAAGAATCATTGTGCAATGCTTTGCTCACAATGAATGGCCCTTCCCATGGGGGGGATAATTATGCATGCCAGTAGTACGCTGTACCAACCGGAGCACTAGATCGCCTTCCCGAAAGACTCGGGGGCACACTTTCCGGCTATGATAGCGTCGGAGATTTTGCTGATATATGGCGGATCTGGGCAGTGCCAGTTCTCTCGCTTCCTCCAGCAGATCAACATCATTTTGCCGGGCTTCTTGCACTTTGACTTCTGTGTATTCGATGACCCTAGGCGAATCATGCTCTATGTCGGCTGGTAATACAACTTCTGCCCCATATACCAGAAAAAACGGCGTATAGCCTGTTGATCGATTCGGAGTTGTTCTTAAACTCCACAGTACCGCTGGTAGTTCTTCTATCCAGCACCCCGCTGATCTTTGCAGCGGCTCAATGAGCCGTGGTTTTATCCCGGATAATACTAATCCGTTGGATCTTTCCACTTGTCCGTTCGATGCGGGGTGGGCTATCGAGGCTACATCGAGTCGGATCTTCTGGTCTCGGCAGAAGCGCGCAAATGCTCCTTCCGCAAAATTTGTTCCATTATCAGTTATAATACTGTGTGGATAACCGTATCTCAAGATGATGTCTTTGAGAAATGTCACGGCCGTAGCTCCATCACATTTTCTTATAGGTTTCACTTTAATCCATTTTGTAAACTTGTCCACCATGACCAAAATGTGTGTCATGTTTCCTCTTGCTGGTTTGAACGGGCCAACCATATCCAAGCACCATACAGCGAATGACCACGTAATTGGTATGGTCTTGAGTTCCGACATAGGCATATGTGTCTTGGTGGCGTATCTTTGACAACCATTGCATTTTCTCACCAGATCTTCTGCTTGTTCTAAGGCACTTGGCCAGTAGAACCCATGCCAGAATGCCTTTGCCACCAAGGCTCGGGATGAGGCATGATGCCCGCATTCTCCTTGGTGTATATCTCGTAGGATGTCAAGTCCTTCTTCCGGGTCAACGCATCGCTGGAGGACATTGGTTACACTCTATTTGTACAGCTCGGAATTGATAATCGTGTATGCTTTTGCTCTCCTCTGAGTTTGCCTGGCTAACACCTCCTCAGCGGGTAACGTTCCGTCTTTCAGGAATTGGAATATAGGCAGTGCCCAAGCTGGTATCGCTCATGGAGGGAATACGTCCTCATCAATTTCTATCTGATCTACCGGCATAACTTCAGCCGGATCACGCTGAGCAGTCCCTGGGTCAAGCGAGGTAGTCCCCAGGTTTTCTAAGGCAGTCCCCGGGTTAGCTGATATAGTCCCCGGGTCTCGCGTACTACCTCCCGTGTTAATGTCCATGGGCTCAGCTCCGGATTCCGTATTTTCCGAGACATAGATCGAGTCGGTTCCTGGGGACGGCCTGATAGATGGTTTTCTGAGGTGTTCCAATGCTACACCCGGTGGAATTGCCTGTCTGGTCGATCCGAGCTTCGATAACATGTCGGCAGCCTCATTTTCCACTCGGGGTACATGGTGAAATTCACACCCCTCGAAGTAACCAGATATCTTCTGCACGTGAAATTTGTATAGTGCCATGTTTGGATCCAGGGCATCCCACACTCTGGACGCTTGTTGTACCACCAGATCCGAGTCGCCAAAGCATATTATCGGACGTATGCCAATCTCCTTTGCCACTTTGAGCCCATGCACAAGAGCCTCATACTCAGCGACATTGTTCGATGCCGCGAAATGGATCTACAATACGTATTTTAGCTGGTCCTTCTTTGGAGAGGTAAGCACAACCCCGGCGCCTAATCCGGTTTTGGTTTTCGACCCGTCGAAGTGCATTTTCCAGTAGTTCGGATCTGGCGGCAGTGGTTCGTATTGTACCTCGGCCCAATCTACAAAAAAGTCCGCCACCACCTGAGACTTGATCGCTTCTCTTCTGTCATATTGGGGCGCATAAGGGGCTAACTCAATTGCCCATTTTGCAATTCTGCCACTCGCATCCTTGTTACCCATTATCTCGGATATAGGAGCTTCACATATTACTTTGATGGGGTGCTCCTCAAAGTAATGCTTTAACTTCTTTGCCGCCATATAGACACCATATGCCACCTTTTGAAAGTGCGGGTAGTTCTGTTTTGAGGCAGACAATACCTCGCTCAAGTAATATACTGGCCTCTGCACCGACTTACCCTCTTCATTGCGCTCTACAACAATCACTGCACTTATAACTCGGTTGGTTGCGGCTATGTAGAGCAACATTGGCTCCTTTGATAGTGGAGAGGCTAACACTGGTGCAGTGGCCAACATCTTTTTTAAGTGGGCAAAGGCTTCATCGGCCTATGGTGTCCAAACGAACTTATCTGACTTTTTCATGAGTTGGTAGAGAGGCAGTGCCTTTTCTCCCAACCGACATACAAACCGACTCAACAATGCCAGGAACCCAGTGAACTTCTGGACATCGTTAAGACACTTTGGCAGCTCCATTCGCTCAATGGCCCGAATCTTAGTTGGATTAACCTCGATACCTCGGCTGGAGACGAGAAATCCGAGTAATTTTCCAGCCGGGACACCAAAGGTACATTTTTCCGGGTTAAGCTTCATCCGGAACCTTCTCAAGTTCGCGAATGTCTGCCTGATGTCGTCAAGGAGCATTTTGCTTTCCTTGGTCTTGATAACCACATCATCCACGTATACTTGTATGTTTTGACCTATTTGGTCGTGCAAACATTTTTGCATACATCTTTGGTATGTTGCACATGCATTACGCAAACCAAACGGCATAGTGCGGTAGCAATAAGCCCCGTATGGGGTAATAAACGTAGTCTTTATTTGATCATCCGGGTTCAGAGGTATCTGGTGGAAACCAGAATATGCATCAATGAACGACAACAGTTCACATCCCGCGGTTGAGTCTATGACCTGATCTATCCTCGGGAGTGGAAATGGATCTTTTGGACACGCCTTATTCAGGTTCGTGTAATCGATGCACATACGCCAAACCACTGCCACGTTCGGATCATCCTTCTTCTTTTCTACCAGCACAGGATTAGAGAGCCAATCTGGATATAGTACTTCCATGATAAATCCTGCTGCTAGCAATCGAGCTATCTCGTCTCCAATGACTTTTCTCCTATCCTCGGCGAAGCGGCGGAGAGGTTGCTTCACCGGCCTTGCTCCGGGCCTTACGTTTAAAGAGTGCTCGGCCAACTCCCTCAGAACACCTTGCAAGTCCTATGTATACCAAGCAAAAATATCCCGATTCTCACGGAGGAAGTTGACGAGCTCGCTTTCCTATTTGTCAGTTAACCCGACACCAATTGTTACGGTGCACTCCAGGAACATGTCATCAACTGGAACCTTCTTGGTGTCCTTTGCGGCTTGGAATAAAACGCTGCCATGCGGGTTACTCAACGCCGGCATATACTGCTGCACGGACTGAGCTAAAGCCGCCACCTCTTGGATTTTTCTTTTCTCTTGCACGGTCACGAGTGACTCGGTTAGGTTAGACCCGGCTGAAGCACACTCAATGGAACGTCGGAAATCTCCAGCAATGGTAATCACTCCATTGGGCCCGGGCAACTTCATCTTCAGATAACTGATGTGGCAGCTTGCCATGAACTTGTTCAATGCTGGTCTTTCGAGTAACGCGTGATACACGCTTTCCAAGTTCACCACCTCAAACTCCAGATTTTCAGTTCGGCAGTTATCCCTTGTGCCGAGCACGTCGACCCGGACTTTGCCTATGGGCTCACAAGAAATGCCTGGTACAATGCCATGGAAAGTTGTTCTCATAGCCTGGAGCATGTTCTCCGAGATGCCCAACTTGCGCATTGTATCCGCATACATGATGTTAATGCTACTGCCATTGTCAATCAGTACCTTGGAGAACCTCATATTGATGTTCGGTCCAATGAATGTCGGATCTAGCACTAGCGCATACTAACCTGGACTCGGCATAAGCTTAGGATGATCTTTGATGTTCCAGGTGATTTCCTGGTCCGACCAAGGCATGTACCTCGTCACTGCTGGCATTACTGCATTGACTTCCATATGTCGGTGCTGCAAGCTTTTCCTATCTGTTTCCTCAGTTGTGAACACACAATAGCTCAGGTGATGTTCTCTGTACTCATTCCTTCCCTCGTTTCCGGGGTACCTATGATCCGGCTGTTGCTGATTTTCCACCTAATGCACTGCATCCCTTCTCTCATTGTTGTCATACCTTGGTGGAGGGGGAGGCAACATTAACTGTTGCGTGTTTGCTCCGGAGAGCAATTGCTGCCGGGGTAACTCCTGCCGAGGTTGATCATTCCGGGGTGCCTGAGCATTCCCCGAACCACTTTGTTCTATCTTACGCATCCACTCACATTGCCTCGTTGTGTGACCCGCCGGGCTATTCAGATTTGGCGTGTGAAACTTACACGGCTGGTCCAACATCGACTCATAGGTATACCTCGGACGGTCTTTCTTTTCCTGCCACTGTTTCATTTGCTCCGGAGTCCATGTTTTCTTGCCATAGTTTCTTGGAGTCCATTGCCCTCCCGTTATCTCGCGTTGGTTGCTCCCTGCTCCGGATTGATCTTGATTCACAGCTGCAACTTGTTGCGAACCGTAGCGATGATCTGGTCTATCATCTCTTCTTTTTCTCTGTAATCGTTCCTCCGAGATGACCCGGCTCCATCCCTCTGATAGTATTCCTCGTTTGACTCATTTGACACAATCCTAGGTTGAGTCGGATCACCCAAAGCATACGAATCTGCAATCCGGATCATCTCTGCCAACGTAATTGGCATTTTCCTTTGCAACTTCATCCACAACTCGCTGCCATATCTGCACCCTTGTGCAAACCATGCTATGGCCTGTGACTCTATGACACCCTCACACGAGTTTCTCACGGTACACCACCGGGTCAAGAATTCACGATCCGTCTCATTAGGTCTTTGCTTGCACATTGCTAGGGTCTGCGGCCTATTTGGCCTCTGATATGTACTTGAGAAGTTGCTGATAAACATTTCTTCAAAATCTATCCAGCAGTTGATGCTTCCGGGTGGTAAATTTTTCAGCCATACTCTGGCCGGACCTTCCAACATCTGGGGTACGTATCGTACAACCCATCTCAAGTTGCCAGTGGCAATTTTCACAGCCGTAGCATAGTTTATCAGCCAATCCTACGGTTTGGTACTGCCGTCATACGTCTTCGTGCCTCTGGGCAACTGGAAGTTGGGTACCGGTGGCTCCATCATGATCCGGGGTCCAAAGCATGCTGGACTCGGGGGGCCTTGACATTCGATCTGTTCCGACCTATACAGGTGATCCAGTTTCAACCTGGCGTCATCCGGCATTAAATCCCTGCTTCCCAATCTTGACCCTATCACATGATAGTCTGGTCTCGGGTACCCCGCGTTCACCATCTCCGAATCACCGTCATTGTATCGGTTTTGTACTTGGGGTGTACCTTTCTGTTGCATACCTCGGCCGGCGCTTTGCTCTTGCCTTGGTATATTCCGTTGCTGTGGTTGTCCTGCTACTGCGGAGTTTTGCTGTCCGGCATTGCCGTTGGCAGCGTTCCCTTGACCGGCATTGCCTTGGTCGTGGTTACCTCGCCAACTTCACCTCGGCTCACACTCCGTCGATCATCATTTTTCCGTGTTTCTTTTCCTTTTCCCGCACGCGCCGGGTCATACGGGACGATCTGTTTGTTCCGTCTGGCCGAGGTTACTACCTCTTCTCTCCTTGGACCACCATGAGGTGACGATGCGGCTCCATCGGATTTCTCCGGGTTACCCATCGCCGAATGGACGATTTTGGATGCTCCAGCTCTCTGGGTTAGATCTCAGTAGCTCTTCATTCTGTCTGTTCGCGATCCAAACCAGCTCGTTAACCCTATCTTGCTGTCTTTGACGGGCCTCACCCGTCAGACCCTCTAACTCGGACGCAGCCGCATCCGCTGCCCTGAGGTTCTTCGCCAGGGTACTATACCTCGGCAACCCCGTAGACAAATAGTTTTTCGACCCCTCGGCTCCATCATCACCTTCTCTGTTCGTCTCGCTCATGAGATTTCTCCCTTTTACTTTTACCGTATCAACTTTGTTTGCCTTTGCATACTCACACAGCATCATGTTCAGCGACTGCTGAGCCGCGGCTATTTTCTTTGCGCCCTCTAGTATCTTTTGCCTAGTGTCCTCTAGCTCGGCCTATGCTTGAGCCGGATCTACCACTGCTGCTACCGGGTTAGCCAAGCTATCCATAGCTTCTCTCAGTATGTTCTCAGGCCTCTCTAGTGGAGGTCCTCTACCTTTCCTCGGTGCCTTAGGTGTTACCTCCGGGTCCGGTGCTGGATCCTTGCTCGTGCCTGCCCCTGGCGTACTCATCATCACCTCCGCATGGTCCGGGGAGCGAGCGATACGCGCCCTGCGAGCCACAGTGAGGGGTGGTTCCCCCGCATCAACGACGCGACACGGATGAACGCATGATACGTCCACAGCAACGTAGACCTTGTGCGCACCCAACTTGACGAAGAGGCCGTTGCGTGGAAATGGGCGCGTGCCGAAGCAGCCAGCGTTGTCGCTGACGAAGTCCAGCGCTCCAAAGCGCTGAACGAGCCCGGAGACGATGCGTTCGCCAGTGCCGATGAGGTTTCCTGTCCGGATCTTCACCCCTGCTAGCGCTGTTAGCCCCACGGTGGGCGCCAACTATCGTGGTGGTGTCACGGCAGATGCCATGGATAGGATAAAGGTGGGGACTAATACACGCTAGGGGAATCCAGGGAGGGATAGTGGAGTGATTCTCCACACAGAAGTTTGTATTGATTTCCTTTCAAGATTACAAGTGCTCCTAGAGCTGTATTGACGAGAGGAGGAAGAAGGAGCTCTCTTACTCTTGCCCACAGTTATTTCCCTAGAACCTTAGCTCCGCTAGTATCAAAGAATACCCAACCCAACTAGAGCTTAACCCCTTCTACTGGAACCCTAGCCCCCCTTATATAGAGGAGGCTCGGTCCCTGCCTAGGGCATACGTGGAGGCATATTCTAGGAATATGCCTCCTCTCAAAGTGGTAACCCGACCAGGGTGCTTTTCCCCCGCGTCATACATGCTTTAGCTACGTAAGCCTCTGCGGCGCCTGCGTCAGCCGACATGGGCGTCGTCACCCTTGTCGGCCATGACCCGGTGGTCCTTCCCTTGCTTGCTTCGCTCATGCAGTGCGTACCTGACCTTCTTTTTGACCAGAGAGATTCCTTCCTTCTCCCAGAAGCTAAGCGGGGACCCGGATCATAGTAGATCCGGCCACACCTGTTCCTGCATATAAGTTAGACAAGCACTTCCGACTTACTCCTTAAGTCGGCTGAGACAATGTTAGGCGACCCCCCTGGTCCGGGTTACTCCGTGATCCGGCCTGCCTGGAGTTGACCCGGCCAGCATCCGCTTTGGCCTTGCTGAACCTCGGCTAACTCGGCCTCTATACCCTAGAGTGACCCTACCCAGGGTTATCCCCCCAACACACGGGGAGATACCTCTCGGTGACCAGCTCCTGCAGATCTTCGGCAGAGAGATCAGAGCCTCTCCACGTCCCCTTGTGGGAGTCGTTTTCTTCTTCAGCAGCTTTGGGTGCCTCTCGTTCTTGGTCATCGCTGGTGGACTCTGTCACGGTGGAGACAGGAACATCCACCCCCTCCGGCGGGACGATAACTCCCTGGGATGGCTCCAGTGTAGCCCCGGGAATCGCCACCGTGGAAGGAGTAGAGCTGCTGGAGGCCATTATGACAGGGAGAAGGTGCAAAAGAGAAGGGCTCTAGTTAGGGTTTTTCGCAGAAGAGCTCGAAAGGTCGTGCGGCTGGAGGAAGACGGAGACTAGAAAACGAATGCGGGTAAAAGATAAGTAAATTGACTATGGTGGAAATATATAAGCCTCGCGTCAAGATTCGTGCAAAGAGATCTAATGGATGGAATGTTGCCAACGTGGAAGTGAACGTGCGCGGTAATTTCGCCACGTCCTCCGTTGTTTGCCACTCTGCCGTTTCAGATTTCACGCGCGTAAAAATAGCTGATGATTAATTCTCTGTTTCTGTAAGTTTTGAGGTAACGTAGGTTGTATCCTACGTCATCCTCCTTACAGTTGTAATGAAGGGCCACGTCCAAAGATTCCATCAAAGATAGAGACTATCCAACTCTGGAAATGAAAACTCAAGGAATCTCTGGCTACATTGCAAAGCCGGAGAGGATTGCAGGATTCTTTGGGATACCTTTGATATATTGCTTGATAGATTGCCGGTGTCACTTACACGGTATATTCAGAGATCAACAACCAAGACGACGCAAGATTTCAAAGTCCTTCGGGGGCTACTGTTGGGGATATGCTATATGGGTATCCTCATAGCATGTCACCAATGCGCCTAACCCGGGTGGCCCATAGTTGGTAGCAAGGCCTATGGCCTGCTGGGCGGCCCAGTTAGACGGATCCTGAAGGGAGGCCCATGCCGGATAAAGGAAGGCTACGCAGGAGTCACTCACATATGCGGAGCCTTGGAGTACAAGACATGGAAGACTAGTTCGTATTAGTGTAGGACTCTTTACCTTGTCCGGCAAGGACCTTTCCCTGTAAACCCTAGGTCTTGGCACCTTTATAAGCCAGCCTACGGGAGGCTTTAGGGAAACGATTCATAACACCCTCGCACAGCGAACCAATCTCTATAACTCAGTGTATTGCCATTATAGTGATTTATAGCAGGAGTAGAGTTTCACCAACGTTGTGGGACTTGAACCTGGGTAAGCTGTGTTACCTCGTAACCGCCAACTCTCCGCCTTACCCCACGTCTCTAAACACGCACTGTGAGGACCCCTCCATGGCGTACTCGTCGGCAATACCACGACATACCGCTTTCTTTTTGGTCATACCTTTTCCACGATTTGCCTTGCACTCGTGAGTTTATTTTTTACTGGTTTTGACCATTTAAGGCCCCAGTACTATGCAAAAAACCCGCCTTCGGGCGTTAGCTTAAGTTTTCTGGCTACATGTTTTCTATTGTTTTATATGTGGATTCCAGAGTAGTGATATTTCAGCACTTAAAACCAGCGTTTGTTTCTAAGGTTTTGGATTGTCTCGTTATTAAGCACTATCGCCTCAGCAGATGTTCTGTGCTTAAAGTTTTGCCGTCTCACGAAAAGTCAAGCATATAAGACCGGAAGAACGGATAATCCAGCACTTGCTTAAACAAAATTTTACATAAACTATTCAAGTTAGTTGAGTTTTTTCCTCCAAAATAGTTTTATGTTGTCCGTCTGCTACATTGTTTCAGCTTAAAAGCATTTGTTTAAAGGCCATGTTTGTTCTGCCTTACATTTGTTTGTTGGACACGATTAAATGAACAATTTAATACATTTGTATTTTTATGTTTATGTTTTAGATACATGACTCTTGGAATTGCCGCGTTCCTCGAATTAAGGTGTTTTTGAGCCGGCTTTGCACTAGGCTCAACACTCGGGGGCTGCAATCGCAGTTGTTGATGAAGACTTGAGCCGCCTTTGAGGAAGCCGACTCGACACTCGGGGGCTTGAGATCTCTAAATTAAGATTTTTGTCCCACCTTGCGACCAAGCTAGAACAATCCTCGGGGGCTACACTATTCATATTTTCTCTAAAGCTATTCTAAGAGCACCAAGACGAATTTCTTTTGAAACTCTGACTTGACGCTCGGGGGCTACAATCGTTTGATATATACTGACACGTGTCCTTTTGAGCATCAAGCCGCCTTTGATGAAGCTAACTTGATGCTCGGGGGCTACATATGGTTATGTCAACAAAACTTTCAAGACGATGAGAAATCCGGCTAGCGAAACCCAGAGGCTTGGCATCGACTTTGCCTTCATGGAAGTTTCCTGTTACACGGTTCGACGGCCTAAATGTCTATGACATGAGATGCTATAAGACCTTAATTCGGCAAGCTCCTATGTCCGTGACTGTGGCTCGGTAGCCATGATTTTTTTCGGCTTACATACCGTTCCACATGGATGATGATATTGAAGACGTTCCTAGAGCTTGGAAGAATCACTAACTATTCGTTAGAGAGTTCTCCGCCTTGGATTCGTCTGTAGAAGCATACAAGCAACTATCTAGCTAGGCTTAGCCGGACGGGAATATGATTTGGGAGCTCTCCAAGATTCTTCACGAAGCCCGCCTACATATTGAAGACGATGTGATACTTATACTCAAAGCTAGACGGAGGAAGGTGAGGATCTTGAAGAACTCCGGGGGCTACTGTTGTGGATATACCAAATAGGTATACCTACGGCATAGTCTCATACCGGCAAGCCCGAGTGGCCCACAGTTGGTGGTTAGGTCTATGGCCTAACCGGGCGGCCCAGTTGCTGATAGACAAGACGAAGGTCCACCCAGAAGATGGAAGGCAACATGCCACCGCCTAAGATGGAAGACGGCGCCTTGGAGGACAAGACAATAGTTTATGTATTAGTCTAGGAATGTGTAACCGTATCCGGCTAGGACTCTCCTTGTAACCCTTGTCCCTGGCATCCTTATGAGCCGGTCTATGGGAGCCTTTAGGGCATAACAACAAGTGCATAGCATAACTCGCGCACAACGAACCCCACAATCTCTGTAACTCGGCATATTGCCATTATAGTGATTTATAGCAGGAGTAGGATCTCGCCACCACCGTGAGATCTGAACCTGGTTAACTGTGTCAAGCCGTCCCGGACGCTCTCCGTCTTTCCCCACGTCTCTAAACTCGCTGTTGGGATACCCCTCTGGCGTACGTGTCGACAACCCACGATACCAAGGATATCCTTCCCGCAGACTCAGCCACGCTACCCTTCTGCGTGAGTAACTCCCCTCCTGAGGTAAATTTGCCATCAACTCCTCGTTGTTGTATGTTTCCTTGTCTATGGGAGATTTTGTGATTATAGTTTAATGCTTGTACTAGGATTGGAAAGTGGCGAGTTCACTGCCGCCTCAACCCGAAGGAATCCTGCCTCCCGAAGCCGAAGAATATGATGAATCAGGGTCAACTGTGCATGTCGTCGACGTGCAGGAGATCCCTGATTCCAGCAAGGATGGCACACACAAACGCCTCTAGAGTGAAGAGTCTAACGCATCGACGCCGGAGGCACCGAAAGATGCTTCGCCAGAGGTGGGTACCGCGAGTCCTATTCTGGCGGTTCCTGTTCGCAGCGTGGCTCCGCCACCACTAAAGAAGCTGAAGAAATTGAAGGAGCCGCTGGACGAGGATTTTGACCTCGACAATTTTGACGGGTGAGTATTCCGCTTGAAGTTAAGACTTTCCTGTCCTGCAATTAGGGATATTAAAACTGGGACGAGAGGGAGCTCTCTCACGACCTCAGCTATTTTGATCGTCCGATTGCGCCATCCGTTCGTTCCTGGACGTCAGATCTTTGTTAGTTCCCGCACTGTCCAGCTATCCCTAGTGGATGCTCCTCTAGGCATCAAAATGGCCTGATCTCGTGAATCGGGCCGCAAAAGCCCAATTTGGTCAAAGCCGACCTAGAAAAATACATGTGCCAAGAGCGAGCTAGGACGACCCAATCGATGTAGCCGGCGGAATCGAGCAACCGATGGGTAACGACCGGCCTTGCTGACCGATGCAGAGCGCCATCCACGGTGATTCTTTTGCCGACGGGAGATGCGAAGGGGTTCTTCACTTAGGCATCGCGGGCAAAGCTGATCCACCGATATTTGAAGAAAGCAGTCAAGCATCCGTTACTCATAGCCATTAATCGCAGTTCAGTGCTCCATTAGAAGGAGGCGGATGGTGGAGGTACGTTACCCTCTCTAACTGCCTACACCTTGAGCGCATATATGTGATTGTTGTGTACTCCGTATTTTCCCCTTACTCTGGCAACATCACCAGTAGCCTATATGCTTTTGGGCTTGCTTGTCCAACGGTGTTCTATAGATGCTAGGCCTGACAGCCCCCTATGATCAAATTGAGTTTATTTTGTGAGGTGTTCTTCGAATCGATGATGCTTTATTCGGTTTCAATTTATTTAGGTGCTACAATCCAAGTGTTCAGACTGATTCTGGTGATCTGGTCCAGTTCTTCACGTAATTCCTGGAGCTGTATATAGGTTCCGAAATTCTACACCTGACAATTTGCAATGTCTAACGGCAAGGTTAGTTTCTTTGATGGAATATCCCATCTTCCTAAATATATGTTCATCATTCTTACCACGGTACCGTTAGTTCTTGTGGCTGTCAAAAGAGGGCATCGAGATGCATGATGAAGTATCAACAAGAGATGAGACTCCAAACAGGAACATGTAAGGCAGCACTGAGCAATATCTATTTGTTCATAAAAAATGTATGTCCTTTTTTTTATCTTTTCTTGGTTCTGATTCGTTTTGGAAAAGGTTCCTGGTCCAAGATCAATGTTATTAAGTGGTTCAACATCAAAACTAAAGCTAATTACTTCCACTCAGATTATGAGTTCACCTGTTGAAAAAGGTACAAACTATTAACTTCAGACCATCCTTTTTCAGCACGAGTTTGTGTTATTTAACTTATTTGTCGACTTACTTGCTTCCATTACCAAATGCAGCAACGGGCTTGGTGGCAGTGGGTTGGGATGGGGGCGATTACTATTCCACCGTGCTCCAGCTCATGGCTCTCTTGGCGATGTCCTCCACTACCTCTGCCCCCCACGATGATCTAAATAATCACTTTTTTGGTCTGTTCAGTTTTTTTCATAATAATAATTTGATTGCTTACACATGGAGTATTTGGTTGCAAATTTTGCAAAGATGGTATGGAAGCCTTTTTCTACTAGATGTTGGTCACCAGTTTATTTGGTGACTGATCTGAAGTATCACAAGGCAAATCATTTCACACTCCAGATCTTAGACATGTATTTTAATTTGTCTTACTTGTGTGCCTATGATATGTATTTCATGCCACTGCCTTGTGTATGATTGGTATCATACTACTTCTTGTTGTCTTTTAGAGAGTAGAGGAAAAAGAAAAAAAAGTAATATAACATGATGTAGTGGGGACAGATGCCTCAACATCATGTTCTCTGTCCAGGATTCTGTGATCTGTTCTTTGTCCAGGATTTCTGTGATCTATGTATTTCTATCTAACTTTGTTTCAAATCGGGCACCAACAACACAATCTGCATAAAGGGACAAAAATAAAATTTATTGTTCATCTGTTGACATGTTTATTTCAATTCAGTTGGTTCTATAAATGTATTCATGACTTCACTTATTTACTAATTCTATAATCAGTTGCCCGACAACTAGCCCAACAAAATTATGCTAAATTTCATATCAATTAGCATTTCAGCATCCACTTAGGAAAGATAATATGCATATTATTTGTTTCAATAAATCAACATTCTTGTGTCAAAATAGATGGGCGTGGCAACGCGCGCCACCAATGATCTAGTTTTCCTTGTGCTGAATGCCTTCGCGAGCTTGCTACAGTAGGACTGCATCATGTTCATCCGATGACTGCCACATCCTGGGAGATACCGGAGTTGTAGACTCAAGGGGTGCGGACGTGGAGGAGTTTGCGCTGTCCTCGAAGATAGCGGCCAACTCCATCACGAGTTCCTCAAGTTTGCCCCATATGGGGGAACATAGGGTTCTTGTGCGGATGCCCACCAAGAAAACACCTTCAGAGTCTTCAAGTGTCCATGTAAGTTCTCAGAAGCTTTCAAATCTAAGAGTTTGTTTAGTGTCGGATTTTTCCTTAACATATGTTATCTTCTATAGCCTATCCTGCAGGAGGCTGTTTGTTTAGGCGAGCAAATCATGACCCTAGGCCAGAAGCATGCACATTTAGATTCTAACAACCGCCAGCTGCAAGTAAGCCTATCGACTTTTGTTGTACCGCTGGATATTCGTTTTGTTTATGCTTGATGTGTTCCCCTTGTTCTTTATAGGAAAACAATGACCTGCTTTATCGAGTGACTTCCCTTGAGAAGGGTCTGAGCGCGGCGGAGACCAAGCGGGATGAGGCACTCGAAGCCCTCAAGCTCCTCAAATAGGATTCGAAGAAGCGTGAGGAAGACCTGATAGCCGCTGCAGCCGACGGATAAAATGGGTTCGCAGAACAACTTTTCTCTGTCTCCTAAGCACTCTGGTATTTGTTTGCCCAATCTTTCATTGTGCTCGTATTTTCTTCTTTGGCCATGCTTGCTGATTTGTTGAAGTGCAATCCCAGATGCCGCCGGTGTTGGCTTCGACCGCCAGGCTCTGGCCCGTGAGGATGCTTTGGCTAGTGCTATGGTGACAGTCGAAGATCGTGGCGCTTCCACCCAAGACGCCCTCAAGAAGGCTAGAGCCGGTCTAGGACGCCTTCGTGAAGAGATGCTCCCCAAGGCCAAGCTAGTTGAAGATCTTGATGGCCTCGTCGAGACCTTCGGGAGTGGCGTTCCCGCGGACTTTAAGAACACGCAGAAGGGAGCCAACACATCCTTGGGGTTGGCGATGGCGTAGGCCTGTGGTGCCACTCTGGATGTCAGCCAGATTACTTCGAAGATGCCAATGACCGCTGAGGTCCAAGAGGTAGTTTTTGCTCCCTTTGCTACTCACTATCATAAATATGGGCCTCGGCTTATGGAGACACTCACGAAGTACTCTGCAGAGTGAAAGCGGCTGAACGTGGCAAAAGCCACGGTGTCAGGGGATACATCAGCGAAGACCATGGCGTTAGAGGCCACCACGGAGTCGATGAAGCCCGCAGGTGCTGATGCGTAGATGTAGGTGTATTCCTTGCTTTCTTTGCTTGTGACGTGAAAAATTCTAGTCTTGTTTTGCACTTCCTTTGTGGGGGTGCCCTTGTCAGAACTTGCTGCTACTTTTGATGTATAAATTGTCTTCATGCTTCTGTCATCCGAACTCCATGTGCAATGTTTCTTATTCTTCGGATCTTCTGCGTGGTTAGGGTTCCTCGAGTGGCATCCGAGATGTGCCTTCTTCTAATGTGCACAACCGCGCTCAAAAGTGGAGTTGTCTCTCTTGTCTCGCTTGTGCGATCTGATACGTTCAAAACGTATCTACTTTCCCGAACACTTTTGCTATTCTTTCTCCTCTAAACTTGTGTGATTTGGATGCAACTAATGTGGACTGACGCTGTTTTCAGCAGAATTGCCATGGTGTCTACTTTTTGTGCAGAAAATCAACTATCAGGAAAAATCCCGGAAAATATGCCAAAAATCCTATTTCACCAGAAGACTCCCGGAGCCAGAATACGAGACGGAGGGGGGTTGGGCCCAGGCCACACCACCTGGCCGTGCGGGCTAGGCCTGGCCGCGCCAGGGGGTGGTCTGGCCGCCCCAGAAACCCCCTCGGTCTCCCTCTTCGCCTATAAGTTGCCTTCTGACCTAAAAATTCAGGGGGTTCGACGTTTTTCCAGAAGGAGTTCCGCTCTGTCGCCACCACCAGATTCCACGAAACAGCACCAAAAACTCCGTTCTGGCATCCTGTCGGGACGGGGAATTGGAGGAGATCATCGCCATCATCATCACCATCGCTTCTCCATCGATCATCCATGTTTTCCCCATCTATGAGTGAGTAATCCCCCGCTGTAGGCTATGAGGATGGTAGGGATTGGATGAGATCGTTCATGTAATGGCATCAAATTGTTAGGGCATGGTGCCTAGTATCTTCTATTAGTGCTTTATGACTTTGTTGCGACTTGTTATGCTTAATGCTTGTCACTAGGGCCTGGGTGCCATGATTTCAGATCTGAACATGTTATTGATTCATTATGATAGTATTGTTTATGGTATTATCTACAAGTTGTATACACACATTGTTATCCGGAACCAATGGCCCCGAAGTGATAGAAATCGGGATAACCAGAGGGAATGGCTTTGATGTGAGGATCACATGTGTTCACCGAGTGTTAATGCTTTGCTCCGGTGCTCTATTAAAAGGAGCACCTTAATTGCCAGTAGTTCCCTTGAGGCCCCGCTGCAAACGGACTGGCAGGACAAAAGATGTTGTGCAAGTTCTCATTGCGAGCACGTATGACTATATATGGAACACATGCCTAGGATTATCTAGTACTTGGATGCTTTATCTTATTTATCTGCAATTTCCCTATGTTTTGATTGCTATGTGAATTGTCTTGTCCATGCAATGCCCGTCCATCAATCCCTATGCCTACCGCACTCAAATCCTACTATTTGCTGCAATTGTTACTGCTGTCTTTACTTTACTACTGCTGTTACTTTACTTTTTCTACTACAAAACTGTTGCTACTGATAAACTGCTGTGAGCAAGATTGTTTCCAGGTGCAGCTGAATTGACAACTCAGTTGTTAAGGCTTATAAATATCCTTTGGCTCCCCTTGTGTCGAATCAATAAATTGGGTTTCACTTCCCTCGAAAATACTGCGATACACCCCCTATACTTGTGGGTTATCAAGACTATTGTCTGGCGCCGTCGCCGGGGAGCATAGCTTTATTTATCAAGTTCACTTGGATCTCTATTGTTCGCTGCTAGCCATCCATCATGGGTAAGTCTCGTGATGGCAAGGTTCCTATTTTACCATCCACTACAAGAAGAGGTACGGTTCTGAACACCTCTATTGCTCTTGATTCACCATCTGTTATGAGTAAGCTCGTTACACCACCACATACACATGCTACAGACACTGCTACTACTGCTGAATCTGAAACTTCTGATACTTATGATGCTGCTTCTAATGTGCTTGATAAGTGTGGTTCATTAGGTCCTTTCCTAGATGCTAGGATTGCTAGAACTATAGCTAGAAATACTGAAACTCCTAATGGAAACACTACTACACCTGTTAGTTCACCTGAGTCTAGTGAGATTTATGATATTGAAGACGGTTATGTTGAGATGAACGATGAATTTATTAAGGAATGTAAAAACACCCATGATAGGAGCGCTGCTAAGAGTCTCCTTGAGAGGCGTACTATTAGACCCAAATTGTCTCCTATTGCTAAATTTGTTGTTTCTCCCATAAACATTAAAGATAAGGATTATGATTTCTCTCTCGATCTATCTTACATAGCTATTGTTGAGAAAGAACCTTTTTGTGGGACTAAGAATGAAAGTGCGGTAGCACATATGAATGAACTTTCTACCATGAGTGGCTTGTTTTCTGATGATATTAAGATGCGTACCTACTTTGTTGCTAAGATTTTCCCTTTTTCACTGAAAGGGGAAGGTAAAACTTGGTTTAGTAATTTACCTCCTGGATCTATGGATAGCCCTGATTGCTTGATTAGTACTTTCCTGCAAAAATATTTTCCTCCAAGTGCTAGACATGCTATTTTGCAGGAACTTTTTGATTTTAAACAAGGAGAGAAAGAGATATTGCCTGAATCATGGGCAAGGTTTTGTGCTTTGATTCATGCACAGGCTGGAAGTCCATTACCTAAGAATGAGCTTCTTGATATATTTTATAATGGACTAACTGAAGAATCTAGGACATACCTAGATAGTTGTGCTGATTGTGTTTTCAGGAATAGGACTCCCAAAGAAGCTGAGGAATTAATGGCTAAAATAAGCAAGAACTATGAAGATTGGACTCCTCCTGAACCAGCTATACCTGAAGTAATCATACCTGAACCAGCTATACCTGAAGTAATTATACCTGCACCAACTATTCCCGTGCCTATTCCAACATCAAAGAAGAGGGGAGTTATTGAACTAAATGATGAAGTGATGAAGGAAGCTAAGAAATGTCTTAAGGAGAAGGGAATTAAAGCTGCAGATGTCAAGAATTTACCTCCTATAGAAGAACTATGTAAGCCTATCCACTATTGAGGTACACTCTCTCCAACACTTTGATGAAGGTGATATCCCTTTCTCTAAACCTCCTGATCAATGCTTAGAAGAATTCGATATCTTTATTGTTAAGCAGGATAATTTTAATAAAAGGGTGCAAAATCATCTAATGGAAAACACTAGAGCTATTGTTGAGTTAAAAGATATTGTGGAAAGAACCTCTAATGATGTTAAAATGATTGTTAAACACTTTCAAATGGTTCAAACTCAAATAGATCAACTCATTAAAGTGCAAAAAGACTTGCTAGTTAATGCTGCTAAAGAAAATCATGCTTATGAAATTAGAACTAGAAGTGATGCTGCTACCCAGGATCCTCTATATCCTGAGGGGCATCCTAAAAGAATCGAGCAGGATTCTCAACAAGCTGAAAATAGTGGTACTACTCGTAAGAAAAGGAAAAAGAAACATAAAACTATTGTAGAACCATCTGAACCTGCTAAAAATACTAATAGTATATCTATCTCTGATGCTGAAACTGAAAGTGGTAGTGAAGAAAATGATGTTCCTAATGAAGAAAAAGTTGAAGAAGAGCCTGAAAAGCACACTAAGAATACTAAATACACTAAATAAGATTTTATTGCTAAGAAACACGGTAGTGAAAGAGAGCCTTGGGTCCAAAAACCTATGACTTTCCCTGATAAGAAGCACAAGTCGAAGGAAGATGAACACTATAATAAGTTTTGTGACTGGATGAAACCTTTATTCTTGCAAATTCCTTTGACTGATGCTATTAAATTGCCTCCTTACTCAAAGTATATGAAGGATATTGTCTCGAATAAAAGGAAGATCCCTAATGTAGAAATTTCTACTTTGCTTACCAATTACTCCTTTAATGGTAAGGTTCCTAAGAAACTTGGAGACCCAGGGATTCCAACTATCCCCTGCTCTATTAAGAATAGTTATGTTAGAACTGCTTTGAGTGATTTGGGAGCTGGAGTTAGTGTTATGACTTTCTCTCTCTACAAGAGACTTCAACCTGAAAAATTAATACCAATTGATATATCTTTGCAAATGGCTGATAAATCTACCACTATTCCTATTGGTATATGTGAGGATGTACCTGTTCAAGTGGCTCATAATTGCTTGATATTAACTCATTTTGTTGTGGTTGAAATGCCTGAAGATGATAATATGTCTATTATTCTTGGGAGACCTTTTATTAATACTGCAGGAGCTATTATTAATTGTAATCAAGGAACGGTGGCTTTCAATGTTAATGACAAGGAACATACTGTCTATTTCCCCAAGAAGATTGATAGGACTTATGGTTTAAATTCAATTGAACATGTTGAGGGCATTCAAGTTGGAGAAATATATTGTCCCATACCAAGAGAAAAATTTGAAACTATTATGATTGGAACCATTGCTATCAAAGTTGAGGTAACATAATCATTAGTGGAATACAAAGTTTTGTTTCATATAAAATTGTTTTGGTAACAAGACCTGATCAACCTTGTTAACAAAAGGATTTCATTGAACAAAACAATGTTTTCACCGTGATTATCTCCGCTTACTTTTATTCTATCCATTTTAGTTTTTGCTTTCGTTTAGTTTTCTTTTCTGTTGTTAGTTGCTTGCATGTTAGAGTGTCTTAGAACTTCTGTAGCTCTAGCCTTGTTTTGTCATTGCATCATTTAAAAAAAATTCTGTCAGAAAATCATTCATCTATACCTGAAAATTGCTCAAAAATAAAGTGTCTCGAAAAATTCCATTAAAGTCATATTAAATTTTACGTGAAAAAAGGGGCAGAGGAGTGCCTGGAAGGTACCAGGGGGACCCACCAGGCAGGCACACCACCTGGTGGCGCGACCTGCCCTGGGTGGCGCCATGCCATGGTGTGGGCCACCCTTGGCCCTCCACTCACTCTCTCACTTGCCACTTTCTTCTCTCTCCCGAGTAAACTCCAGTTCATTGCTCAAAATCACGTTCTTGCTGTGCTTGCCCTCGATTTTTCGATCTCCTTGCTCAGCCCATCTTTGCTGCTGAAATTTGGAGCATTAGTTCTCCGGTATGTGACTCCTCCGCTTGTCCAAGTAGATTTGTGTTTAGTGGATTATATCTTGAGTATTTTACTGCTGTAGGTGATAGGTTATGAGAGCTTGCAAGCTTGTTTGATGCTTAGAGATATAGTTTTGATGCATGTTTAGGCCTCTTACAAGTCCCTATGAGTAGTTCCCTTCATTACATTCACTTTGCAATCACTTGTTTAATAGATGTTTAAATTTCAGAATATCAAGCATGAACAACCATACTTTTGGAGAGATATTTGAGAGGGATGCACCTAGGAGGTCAAGGCCCTCAAGATTAGCCTCTCAGTTCAGGCCATCATACAACGAAGAACTCATTGCACCTTGCATTGGTAATGAAGGAGATGATAGGGATGCTCACCCATCCACTTTTCCTTGTTTTACTTTCTTGCAAGCTACAGGGATTCTTGATGATTTCTTGCTACTGATTCAGAGGGTTGGTTTGACCTC
Organism: Avena sativa; assembly: GCA_916181665.1. NCBI lineage: Eukaryota > Viridiplantae > Streptophyta > Magnoliopsida > Poales > Poaceae > Avena > Avena sativa. The sequence continues at coordinate 194,024,369 of OV702287.1, forward strand.
ATATATGCAAGATGAGAGTGAGCAATACGCTATGCTCACCAAAACTTTTGTTGAGAGCTTCGTGATTACTAACACGCCCTATCAGTCAACTGTCTCTTTCAAAATTTATAATCTGCCCTTTACCATGTCATTGGAAAGGTTTTGCAGTGTTGTAGGTGTAAGCATGACAGGGACTGTGAAGAAGATTCAAGGGTGACCCGCTGATTTGCTGGATCTTTACCGAGGGGTGACCAATGATGATGACCGCGTAGCTCAGCGCGGAAAGATAAGAAACATCCAACTCCCTGCTCTTAGATACTTTGCATATTATCTTGCTACTAGAGTTCTCGGTAGGGAGAATACGAGTAATATCTCCAACTATCATTTAGCCTTCCTTGCTGCTGCGCTTAACAATGATACTCGATACAACCTTGGCTCGCTTATTGATCGCCGCCTAGCTGCTAGGGGGCCTATCTATGGGGGCATCATTGCCTCACGTATGGTCAATGCATTAGGGCTTTCAGTAGACCCTAGTGATACTATATTGGCACCACAAAGGCTTGACCTTGTTGCTATGAAAACTCATCACTTTGTCACTTCTGATTCTGACTTGGATGGTCTAGTATATAGGATGCTGTTTACTGACGGGGATGAGAGGGAGATCCCTTTGCCGCAGTCTACTTTGTTTAGTGTTTATAGGAGACCGTGGTCGCGCTCCAAGGAGGAGGTGGACGAGCAGCTCCGCTTGCTGGGTTTCCACGGGCAGCACCAGGAGGATGTGCCCTCCTACGATTACTCCGCGCACTACAGAGGGACGTACTCGAGCTCGCACCAGGATGAGGGTACCTCCTCGTCGTACCATGGTGACACTTCATCCTGGCCAGCTTGGGATTGACACCCACTTAGGACAAAAGCCTAAGCTTGAGGGGAGGTACGCCGACATCACACTCATCTCCATACCATTTTGCGTCGGTACTTTGTATATTCATGTTTCGTTCTCTTTAGTTTTTGTTCTTTCTTTGCTTTTGCTTTCTAAAACACAAAAAGACCAAAAAAAATTCTGTTGTTTCTCTTTGGTTTGCTTCTTTTTCTTTTTGCTTTGGTTTGTTTTTCCCTTTCTGCTTTGTTTGAACTATTCGAAAAACCCAAAAAGATTTTGCTTTGCTTGTTCTTCCTTTTTGGTTCTTCTTTTAAAAATCGAAAACACCAAAAATATTTGTTGTTCTTCTTTGGTTTTGTGAGTTTGTTGCAGGGTTCAGCAATCCTTAGTGGGATTTGGTTTCATATTATTATTCAAGCTACACAAGTGAAGGGCAATAATGAGGATTAATGACAATTTGAGGTGTGGTAAGAGGCTGGTAACAAACTCTATTTGTTTTCATTTTTTGTTCATATACTCATCATTGTGGGCATGCTTAGCCTGTTCGTGTAGGGTGTATGTTATTTATGGATGCTTAGTAGTTCTTGCTTTCATATGATTAGTTCCAGCTTGCTAATAGTTTGTAGCATGTCTTATAAATGTTTGCTTGCATTACTCTATTCATAACTTGGTATGACACCGTGGTATCCTCCTCTGAATGTTTCATTTGAATTGACTTGGCACATGCTCACGCATGCATATGACTAAAATAATCAGTTAAGCCTCGATGAATTATTTTGCCTTGAGGGTCTTGAATCACTTTCATGCCATGATTAGTCCTGTTTTGTTGCAAGCATGATTATGACAGCTATTTCTCTCTCATTTGTGGATCCCTTACTATTGCTAGCCTTCACTTTCACTGAGTATGTTTTACTCATGTTTCCAACTCCCTAAAACCAAATATTGCCAAAGTGTCCACCATACCTACCTATTAGCATCATTTGCTATTTCCGTGCATATTCAATATGCCTTGTTTTCTTCCAAATAAAATGTTTGCTTGTTATGAGAAAGTTAGTTAGTAAAGCTCTCATGAACTTGATGGCACACTTTATTTTCTGCACTTAATAAACCTGAACCATTGTGACTGTCCATGAAAGTTATATGCTTGCAAATTATAGGCTGGGGATTAGCAGAACCATGATGTCACGGGGAACGCCTTCAACACCTGTAAATATATACCCAGTTGATACCATGCTCTTTTGTTTGCGGATGTCGTCGGTGCGAAATAAAAGGGGAGCTTGTAAGTCCATGGAGTTATGTATGTGTGTTCGAGAAACGCCTGGGCCGCTGGTCTAATCCATGCCATCATGGTGGAAACCTGCAGCATAACCATAATGATATCTATGAAGCATTCTTCTTATAAAAAGAGAGAGATAGCTATTGAGAAAAGAAAAGAAAAAAAGAGATTTGAGAAAAGAGGAAAGAGAGAAAAAAGCACCATTTTCCCATGGTAAATAAGAAAATTGCTGAGATACTCATTGTCTGCTTGCCTTGTCATTTTGATATGGGGATTCTTCCGTATCATCGGGAAGGGGTACCCCGTTGGCGGTTCTCTATGATACGCACGTATTTACGATGACAAGAACTTACAGGTAACTAAAGTTGAGTAGCATGAGGAGTGGCCCTCGTAATCAAGGGACATGGGATTTCCAGTTTATAGTCTGTCAATCATATAACTCAGATTGGACATCACTTTCACCTTAACCATATTTAAAGATGCTTATGATAGGGGCAATGAGAGCTCAAAGCTAATGAGTACCATACTTTCAGCATTTGGAAGCCTTTCAAACTATTCAAAACCTTTTCATTTCCTTGTTGAGTCTCCACTTATTCTATGAGCACTTTCTTGAGAGCATAGTTGTCATTCTTTGTGTTTGTCTCATTACTTGATTATTTGTGTTATGACTTTGATGCTTGTATCTTTGATATCTTTACTTCTAGTCTTCACCTGAACTTCAGAGGTGCCTTGGCATTCACAATAAAAAGGCAAGCGAGATACCACTCTATCGTACCTTGTTATGAGCATTGTAATGTTGCTTATATTTATACTTCATGCTACTTATTATCTTTAAGTTGGATTCTCTGCATATCTTGCAATGCCTATTAAGTAAACTTAGTTGCATACTCTTTATTATGAATTGTCTAAGTAGTTGATCACATGCTGAGAATATATACATCATATGAAGCAAATGTGTTCGTGAAAGTTTCTTTTATCGCACTCAGTTTTCAACTGAATTGCTTGAGGACAAGCAATAAGCTAAGCTTGGGGGGAGTTGATACATCCAAAACGTATCTACTTTCCCGAACACTTTTACTATTGTTTCTCCTCTAAAATTGTGTGATTTGGACGCAACTAACACAGACTGACGCTGTTTTCAGCAGAATTGCCTTGGTGTCTACTTTTTGTGCAGAAAATCAACTATCAGGAAAAATCCCAAAAATATGCCAAAATCCTATTTTACCAGAAGACTCTCGGAGCCAGAATACGAGATGGAGGGGGGCTGGGCCCAGGCCACACCACCTGGCCGCGCGGGCTAGGCCTGGCCGCGCCAGGGGTGGTCTGGCCGCCCCAGACACCCCATCGTCTCCCTCTTCGCCTATAAGTTGCCTTCTGACCTAAAAACTTAGGGGGTTCGACGTTTTTCTAGAAGGAGTTCCGCTCCGCCGCCACCACCAGATTCCACGAAACAGCACCAGAAACTCTGTTCTGGCACCCTACCGGGACGGGGAATTGGAGGAGATCATCGCCATCATCATCACCATCGCTTCTCCATCGATCATCCATGTTTCCCCCATCTATGAGTGAGTAATCCCCCGCTGTAGGCTATGGGGATGGTAGGGATTGGATGAGATCGTTCATGTAATGGCATCAGATTGTTAGGGCATGGTGCCTAGTATCTTCTATTATTGCTTTATGACTTTGTTGCGACTTGTTATGCTTAATGCTTGTCACTAGGGCCTGAGTGCCATGATTTCATATCTGAACATGTTATTGATTCATTATGATAGTATTGTTTATGGTCTTATCTGCAAGTTGTATACACACGTTGTTGTACGGAACCAATGGCCCCAAAGTGACAGAAATCGGGATAACCGGAGGGAATGGCTTTGATGTGAGGATCACATGTGTTCACTGAGTGTTAATGCTTTGCTCCGGTACTCTATTAAAAGGAGCACCTTAATTGCCAGTAGTTCCCTTGAGGCCCCGCTGCAAACGGGCTAGCAGGACAAAAGATGTTGTGCAAGTTCTCATTGCGAGCATGTATGACTATATATGGAACACATGCCTAGGATTATCTAGTACTTGGATGCTTTATCTTATTTATCTGCAATTGCCCTATGTTCTGATTGCTATGTGAATTGTCTTGTCCATGCAACGCCCGTCCATCCATCCCTATGCCTACCACACTCGAATCCTACTATTTGCTGCAATTGTTACTACTGTCTTTACTTTACTACTGTTGTTACTTTACTTTTGCTACTACAAAAATGTTGCTACTGATAAACTGCTGTGAGCAAGATTGTTTCCAGGTGCAGCTGAATTGACAACTCAGTTGTTAAGGCTTATAAATATCCTTTGGCTCCCCTTGTGTCGAATCAATAAATTGGGTTTCACTTCCCTCGAAAATACTGCGATACACGCCCTATACTTGTGGGTCATCACGATCGCGTGAAGAATTTGGAGCGAGACGCGCTGATGATTCCCGGCAATGTCGATGTCTGGAAGTCGAAGGCCAAAAAAGGTGTGGAGTGGGAAGCTTATCTCCTTGGCGAGGTGGCTGAAATCAATGAGCAGCTGAAGTGTGGTGTCTCTTTGACTTCGTGGTTTCAATTTGTTTGTATCACTATTTCTGGTGACTGATGCCTTGATGCTGCTATCTGTGCAGTTGTCAATCTCATTCTGCAGGAAGAGAGGAATCGCATCAGCACTCGACTGAGCTGTCTGACTCAGTGGCAGCTAGAAGCTGGTGGGTTTTTCTGGACCGGCCGAGATTGTGCGATCATTTTGGTGATGCTACAGGATCGCATATCGCAGGTACTGCACTTTTTGAAGAAAGTGCAATCGTGCTTGAAGCATATCTTCAGGGTGATGTTTCTGTTGGATGCCGATCCCTCGAGCTTGCTTACCCTGATGCGAAAGTTCCATAATGCTGATGCCATACAGGAGTGCATGCACCAACAGATTGTTGCAGGTGCTAAGGCTGCGTTGGCGCTTGCACATGCAACAACCCGACGTGGACTTGGATGCCATTGCCACAGGACCGCCACCGCCTCCAGCAGCGTGCAAGTGGAACATGGTCCCCACTACAGAGCAGTTGACCGGCCGGCGGAAGATATCGTTAACTTGTTCGACGAGCGAACCAATATTCTTCTGTTGTGTCAATAGAATAGTGATTAACTTGCACATGACGTATAATTGTTGTAAAGCTTGTATATTTTTTCGACTGGGTGCTTTGATACCCATGCTTTATGGAAATCTTGTTAGCCTATGTGTTTTGCGAGTAAGTTTGTTTATGCAATACCTTTTCGTTAGCCTAACACTTGCGGATCTCATCGTCTTGCCAACCTTTCATTTGTGTTGCAATTGGTTTGGGTTTATCAAGGGTTCGATTAATAGTTTGGTCAGCTACTCGGGTCATTGTTATGCGAATTTGTATATGTGATGAGGTCGTCAGGAGGCGCAGCCCCCGAGTGCAAAAATAGTAATGAAAAGTAAATGTAACGAGAGACATGGTTGGGTGCACTTAGTTTTATTTTTTTGGAGAATATCAGGAGGTACAATGTTTGGCTAAGTAGCCTGGCTGAGTAGCCTTATTGTGAAGTAAAAACATCTAGGGATAGAAACGTCACAGTTGCACGACGTTCCATGGGTTGGAGTATTCGACAACACTCTCTACGTCCTTCAGGCGATAGGCACGACCTGGGACTACTTCAATAATCACATAGGGTCCCTCCCAGGGGACTCGAATTTGAGGTGTCCTTTCTGCTTCAGACGCAAGACGAGGTCTCCTTCGATGAAGGATCTTGGGTGTAGCCGTCAGCTGTGGTAGTTGCGGAGGCTCTACTAGTAGATCGTGGATCATTCCGCCGTGAGCTCGCGTGCTTCATCAAGGAGGTCAACAGAGTCTTCGAGTGCGGCCATAGATTCAGTCTCGCTATACGCGACGACTCTTGGGGCCTTGTAGCGTACTTCTGCAGGTAGCTCCGGGTCTGCGCCGTGCACCATGAAGAATAGGGTGTAGCCTGTGGCGCTGTTCGGAGTCGTGCATAGGCTCCACACTACGAATGACAGCTCCTTAGCCCAACACCAAGCTGCTCGCTCGAGTGGTCGAAGGAGTCTTTTCTTGATGCCATTGTAGACGAGGCCATTAGCCTTCTCGACTTGACCGTTGGTCTGGGGATGTGCTACTGAGGCATAGCTGATGTTGATTCCTAGGTTTTCACAGAAATCCTGGAACTCATTCGAGGTGAAGTTCATCCCGTTATCGGTGATGATGCTGTGTGGCACCCCAAACCTGAAGACGATGGACTCGAAGAATTTGAAGGTGGTGGTGCATGTCTGGTTAGTCACCGGAATGGCTTCTATCCATTTGATGAACTTGTCGACCATGACGAGGAGGTAGACGTATCCTCCGGGTGATGACTTCTGCAGCTTTTCAACCATGTCGAGTCCCCATTGTGCAAAGGGCCAAGCCAAAGGTATTGGCCTGAGTTCTGCGCCTGGTGCATGCAGCTTATCCGTGAATCGTTGGCAAGCATTGCATTTTTGGATGATGTCCTTGGCGTCGTGCATCGCAGTTGGCCAATAGAAGCCATCTCGTAGAGCTTTAGCAACGAGTGCATGACTGCCGGCGTGGTGCCCACAGGTGCCCTTTTGTATCTCGAGGAGGATGCTTCATCCGTCGCCGTTCGTGACACATCGCTGGAGGACACCCGTGATGCTGCGATTGTACAGCTCGCCATTGATGATGGTGAAGGCTTTGGAGCACCGTGCTATGTGTCACGCATCTGTTGGGTCGTCTGACGGCCTTTTGGTAAGTAGGTATGTGACGTACGGCTGCGTCCAGGATGGCTCGATGAGCATGACCTCCATGGGGCCTTCGAGTTCAGGTCCCTATTCTGTATGGTTGGGACCTTTGGGTTCTTCGGGTGGTGCAGCCCCCGAGTCCTTTGGTGGTCCCGTAGGATGTTTTGGCTTGATGGAGCGCTCACAGGTCTGCTCAAGGAACACGCCTGGTGGTACCGAGGCACAGGTGGAGCCTATGTTGGCGAGCACGTCAGCTTTCTCGTTGCTTTCGTGACCTACGTGTCACAACTCGCAGCCGTCAAAGTCTCCTTCGAGTGCATTGTAGAGGTCGTGGTATGCAAGCATGTTGTCGCTCAGGGCATCGCACTGGTTCATGGTTTGATCCACCACGAGTTTGGAGTCACCCTAGATGATGAGTCATGTTGTGCCACAGGATTTGGACATCCGCATCCCGTGGAGCAAGACCTCGTATTCTGCCTTGTTGTTGGAGGCATGGAATTTCATCCACAGAACATATCTCATCTTGTCACCATGTGGTGACATCAGGATGACGCCGGCGCCAACTCCCTCTTGATGTTTTGATCCGTCGAAGTGCATTGTCCATAGGTAGGACATATCTGGTGTATCTGGGAGTTGGTTCTCCATCTAGTGGACGAGGAAGTCCAGAAGGACTTGTGACTTGATGGCCACGCGTTGCTCATATGTGATGTCCCGCGGGGATAATTCGATTCCCCAAAGGGCGACTCGTCCTATGGCATCCGGGTTGCTGGGGACATATCCCAGCGGGGCATCGTTCACCACGACAATGGGGTGCTCCTGGAAGTAGTGGCACAGTCGTCGTGCTGTCATGGAGATGCCGTATGCCAACTTCTGGTAGTGTGGGTACCACTGTTTTGTTGGCGTTAATACCTCGCTGAGGTAGTATACTAGGCATTGCACCCCATGGATCTTGTTTTCTTCGGCTCGTTCCACTACCAGCACGGTGCTAACCACCTGATTGGTGGCGGAGATGTATAGCAACATGGGCTCTTTTTCCCTGGGTGTCACCAACACAGGCGAAGTGGAGAGCAGGCGCTTGAGGTATTCGAATGCCTCCTGTGCTTCATCCGTCCACTCAAACTTCTCAGCTTTGCAGAGGAACTGATAGAATTGTAGTGCCTTTTTGCCCATTCGACTGATGGCTCGACAGAGCGTCGCGATTCACCTAGCCAGCTGCTGGATGCCTTTGACGTTCTTTGGCTTCTCCATGGCCAGTATCGCCTTTATCTTCTTCGAGTTGGCCTTGATTCCCCTAGCGGATATGAGGTACCCGAGCAATTGCCCAGATGGCACGCCGAAGGCACACTTCTCTGGATTTAGCTTGATCTGGTAGTGATCGAGGTTGTCGAAGGTCTCACGGAGATCATCGAGTAATGTGGCTTCCTCCTTGGTTTTGACGACTATGTCGTCAACATAAACTTGGATATTCTGGCCAAGCTGATTTTTGAGGCAGGCCTGCATACACTGTTGATAGGTGGCTCCTACGTTCTTCAGCCCGAAGGGCATTATTGTGTATAAGTAGACGCCAAAGGGTGTGATGAAGGGCGTCTTCTCTTGGTGCTCCTCCTTCATTCGAATTTGATGGTAGCCTGAATAGGCATCGAGGAAGCATAGGCGGTCATATCCCACGATGGAGACGATTATCTGGTCGATCCGCGGTAGCGGGAAGTGGTCCTTTAGGAAATTCTTGTTGAGACATGTGAAGTCCACACACATCCGCAGGATATCCGTGTCCTTTTTGGGTACACGCATGGGTTTTGCTACCCAGGTGCTCTCATTTATTTCGCATATAAAGTTGGCGTCGAGGAGTCCATTGACTTCCATGCTGACCGCCTTTGCCCTTGGTTTTGATAGTCGATGCATTGATTCCTTAACCGGTCTAGCGTCAGGATTGACGTTGAGTCTGTTCTCGGCGAATTCCCTAGGAACTCTTTCCATGTCCATAGGACACCAGGCAAAGATCTCCCAGCGCTCTCGGAGGAATTCGACAAGCGCGAGTTCCTATGCGGGACTCAAGTTGTTGGCGATGAGGGCCATCTTGGTCGGGTCTGTCGGGTGGACCTGGACCGCCTTGGTGTTCACCAACGAGTCCAAGGATTGGGAGATTCTGTTGAATTCCCTGTCACAGATATCTGACTTGGTGAAGCTTCTGCTGACGGTAATAATGCCGTTGGGTCCCAGCATCTTCATCTACAGGTAGGCGTAGTGCGGGGCCGTCATGAACCTCGCGAACATGACACGTCCGAGGATCGTGTGATATTGCAAGGGCCAGTCGACCACTTCGAATTCAAGATGCTCTCGCCAAATAGTTTGCTGGCGTGCCGAAGATGACGTCCAGGTTGATTTTGCCCAGGGGTATATGATACATTGCAAATGTATCTATAATTTTTGATGTTCCATGCTTGGTTTTATCTACTTTCTTGTGTTTTGTCCACACTTTAGAGTACTTTTCATATGATTTCTTGGACTAACCTATTAACAAGAGCCATAGTGCCAGCTGCATGTTTTCTGCTGTTTTTGGTTCCAGGAAAGTCAGAAAATGAATATTCTCGGAATTGGACGGGACAAAAGCCAAAGTTGCTATTTTACCGGAAGACTTCTGGAGCCAAAATACGAGACGGAGAGGAGCCAGGGGGCGGCCACACTACCTGGCCGCGCGGGCCAGGCCTGGCCGCGCCAGGGGGTGGTGTGGCCAGCCCATGCACCCCCTCGGCCTCTCCTTCCGCCTATATATTGCCTCCGATACCAAAACCCTAATTACCCGATCAAAAATCGACGAAAGAATCTGTAGCCACCGTCATCTCCATCCCTAGATCGGGAGGGATCTGAAGCTCTTTCCGGCACCCTGCCAGAGAGGGGAATTCACCCTGGAGGACTTCTTCATCATCAAGCAAGCCTCCGGTGTGATGCATGAGTAGTTCATCTCTAGACTACGGGTCCATGTAGTAGCTAGATGGCTGGTTCTCCTCCTTTGTGCTTTCATGTCTTGATCTTGTGAGCTCTGTTCATGATCAATATCATCTATTTGTAATCCATACATGTTGTGTTTGCGGGGATCCGATGGATATTGAGATGCTATTTCAGATTGATTATTGATCCTATCATGTCTTTGTTATTTGTGATCTTGCATGCTTTTCGTTGTTAGTAGCTATCTTGGCCAAGTAGATGGTAGCAACTCCAAGAGTTAGTATTTATGCTCGATAGTGGGTTCATGCCTCTGGTAATCTGGGGAAGTGACAGAAATCTCTAAGGTACTAGATGTGTTGTTGCTACTAGGGAGAAAACAACAATCCTTTGTTCATAGAACAATCATATTGTTTACTTTACACACAATTTGTCAAGCAATAATCTATTGCTTGCAACTTAATACTGTAGGGGGGTTCGGATGATAACCTGAAGGTGGATTATTAGTCATAGATGCAGTTGGATGGCGGTCTATGTATAATGTTGTAATGCCCAATCAAGTCTCAAAGGAGTTAAGATTATTAGTATATGCTTGTATGCTTTCTCGATGTTTGTCAATTGCCCCGCTGTAATTTGTTCACCCAACATGTTATCTATCTTAAGGAGAGCCACTTCTAGTGAACTATGGACCCCGGTCCTTTGTTTTACATACAATCTACAAACTGTTTACTGCTTTGTGTTTACTTTCTTCAAACTATTACTTCCTTCCATTCGATACGTTTAATCCTTTGTTTTCCGCAAAATCAGTGAGATTGACAACCTCATCGCAAGTTGGGGACAAAGTTCTGTGGTTGTGTTGTGCAGGTCTCCACGTTGCTACTAGCACCGGTAGTGCACCCTGCCAAGGCTCAGCTAGCAACACCTTTGGGGTGTTTCCTTACTCCTACTGGTTCGATAACCTTGGTTTCATAACTGAGGGAAACTTACTTCTGTACTCATCATACCTTCCTCTTGGGTTTCCCCAACGAGCTCATCAATCACGAGCCATCAAAGTATTTTTCTGGCGCCGTTGCTGGGGAGTCAAGGACATATTCACAAGGGGAGTCCCTCATAACCAATCTCTTTACTTTGTTATTTTTGTTTTGCTTAGTTTCCTTTTGTTTTGTTTGCTTGTTTCTTTATCAAAAACACAAAAAAATAGTTTTACAAGTTTGCTTTCTTTATTGAAAACACACAAAAATGACTACTCTTGAAAACACTAAGTTGTGTGACTTCACTAGCACCAACAACAATGATTTTATGAGCACACCTATTGCTCCACTTGTGCCTGAAGCTACTTTCTTTGAGATAAAACCTGCTTTACTCAATCTTGTTATGAGAGAACAATTTTCTGGTATTGGTAATGAAGATGCTGCTGCCCATCTAAATAACTTTGTTGAACTTTGTGAGATGCAAAAGCATAGGGATATAGATGGTGATATTATTAAGCTAAAATTGTTTCCTTTCTCTTTAGGAGGAAAAGCTAAAGAATGGTTGAATTCCTTAACTAGGAATAGTATTGATTCTTGGACTAAGTGCAAAGATGCTTTCATTGGAAAATACTATCCTCCTGCTAAGATTATATCTATGAGAAGTGAAATAATGAAGTTTAAACAATCTAATAATGAACATGTTGCTCAAGCTTTGGAAAGAATGAAATCTTTGGTAAGGAATTGTCCCACTCATGGACTGACTGCTTGGATGATCATCCAAACTTTTTATGCAGGATTGAACTATTCTTCAAGGAACCTATTGGATTCTGCTGCTAGAGCTACCTTTATGACCATTACTTTGGGTGCTGCAACAAAGCTTCTGGATAATATGATGGTTAACTACTCTGAATGGCATACTGAGAGAGCTCCACAAGGTAAGAAGGTAAATTCTGTCGAAGAAACCTCCTCCTTGAGTGATAAGATTGATGTTATTATGTCTATGCTTGTGAATGGGAAAGCCCAAATTGATCCAAATAATGTTCCTTTAGCCTCTTTGGTTGCTCAAGAAGAGCAAGTTGATGTGAACTTTATAAGAAATAATAATTTTGGCAACAATGCTTATGGTAATAACAATTATAGGCCCTACCCTTCTAATAATACTTATGGTTATAATGGTAAACCTAGATTACCTAGTGAAGGAAGAATTTTAGAAGTTGAAAGAGCCACTAAGAACTTCATGCAAATGCAATATGAGCAAAACCAACTATTTACTAAAACTATGGAGGAACAATCTATCATTTTGAAGAACATTAGCCATCAACTTGAGAGTTTAAATAGGGAAATTCCTAGTTTGCAACTGAAACTTTCTAATGCCGAAAGAAATATATCATCCTTGTCTGAAGCTCAATCTTCTTTGATCAATAAAATGGCTGCTAAACCTGAAACTATTGATAATCCCTTTACAGCTACTAATGCCATACACGTAAGAATTGATGAAAATGTTAGACTATTAACCGAATTACATGCTAAGTGGGAAAGAGAAGATGAAATTGCTAGAAACATTAGTGTTTCTACTATCACCACCACTAGTGTTGAGGCTAGTAATAGTTCTACTACTTTAGATGATAAATTTGATTTTGATCTTGATGGTTGCAATATCTCTAAAGTTATTAAGTTCCTACAAAAGCTTGCTAAAAGTCCTAATGCTAGTGCTATGAACATGGCCTTTACAAAACACATTACTAATGCTCTCATAAAGATTAAAGAAGAAAAGATGAAACATAAAGCTTCTATTCCTATAAAACAAGAAGATGGTTGGGAACCCATCATTAATATGAAAGTGAATGACTTTGATTTTAAAGCTTTATGTGATCTTGATAGTAGTGTTTCTATTACGCCTAGAAGGATTTATGATATGCTTGATTTGCCTCCACTTGAAGATTGTTATTTGAATGTCCCACTTGATGATAATGCTAAAAAGAAACTCATGGGGAGTCTTAATGATATTCTTATTATGGTTAATAATGCCTATGTCCCCGTTGATTTCTATGTTTTGGATGTTGAATACAATGCTTCTTGTCCTATTACTTTGGGAAGACCTTTTCTTAGAACTGTTGGTGCCATTATTGATGAAAGAAGGCACCATTAAATATCAAATCCCACTCAAGAAAGGTATAGAACACTTCCCTAAGAAGAGAGAGAAGATTTCTTTTGCCTCTCATATGAAAACAAAATTTGCTCTTAATGCTTCTTCATTTGAGAACACTTGATTCTTTTTCTTGCTTCTTATGCCTAACTTAAAGGAGTTAAAGAAAAGTACTTATTGGTAGATAACCCAAAAGTTTTAGATGAGTCTTGGAAGTTATTACTTCAGTAATAACCACTCCTTATCCTTTTTATTTGCTTTTTGGGCCAAGAGTAACCTCTAATGAGAGAGAAGTAATGATTGGGAAAGTTGCTGTTCCAAAACAGATTTCTGTGCTTCACAGTAAAAATTCGTGTAAAATCTCTGGACGTCCTTTTGAGGCATGATTTTTGTTCTTCTGCCCCAGGTTGTTATCTAACTTTCGTTAGTTCAACACTTTTTTATTTGAGCAACAAAAGATCTTTGAAAAAATTCGTCTTTACCTGCTGGTCTGTTTTGACAGATTTCTGCCATTTTCTGCATTTGCTTCTTGTTGGTTCCTTTTTGAGTTATTTTGGGGAATTGAGATTTTTGAGGAAAGTGCTACAGTAGCTAGTGTTCTAATGGAAGTTTATTTGTGTTAGAACTGAACCCAAAGACTTATTATCTTGAGTGCACTAATGTTGCTAATAAAGATTGTGTGAAGTTTTGTATGAAGGAAAAATTTCAGGTGTATGGAAGGAATGAGTAATGAGATGAAGGATGGACTAAAGCTTAAGCTTGGGGATGCCACGCGTGTCACCATAAGAAATATCCAAGAAGTACAAGCGTCAAAGCTTGGGGATGCCCAAGGCATCCCCCTCTTCATCAATAAAAATCCCAGGTTTCTTCCAAACGCTTCATTTTTATTGTTTCATGCACAGTTGTGTTGTTCTTGGAGCGTCTTCTTTTTCATTTTCGTTTTGTTTTTTCGTTTGATTGGTTTGCTTAGTTTGCTGAATAAATTGGTTGGACCCCCTCTTTCATACATTGGTTTTCAAATAGTTTGGTTTGGTTTGGAAAAGAGTAGGAAAGTTCATGCTTAAGTGTCAAAGAGAGCTTGTTTTTGACTGTGGCCTATGCTTTGTCATGCCATGCTTGATATTGTTTTGGCTTTATGCTTAGTATTCTATGCTTTAGAATGACTTGTTATAAACAATGGAGATTGCTTAATGTGCCTTGGATGAATCATGCGTTGTTTTAGCATATTAAAGCATAGTATTGTGGTATTCTCCTTTGATGCTTTATTTGGGTTGACTTGGCGCATGCTCACACCTTGTTATGACTATCTCAAGTCACCATAGCCTTTATGATCCTTTAGTTTTCAACTTGTAGTATTACTTTATGCTTTGATCAATGATGTTTTGTCGCTCTCCATGATTATGGTCATTATTTCTCTCTTAGTTTGTCGCTCCCAGTCTTTTGCTAGCCTCCGCAACCAAGTATGAGTTCCACTCATGCATCCAACTCCCTAAACCAAGTTATTCCAAAGAGTCCACCATACCTACCTGCTAGCTTATGTTATTCCAAGTATATTCATGTTTTTGTTTACCTTCCAAATTAAACTTGTTATGAGAAAACTGGCGATTAAAGCTCTCACGAACTTGATGGCACACTTTACTTTTTTGCATTTAATAAACTTGAACCATTGGGTCCTTTGTTGCGTATATGCTTGCGCTTTATAAGTTGAAATTAGCAGAACCATGTATCATGGGGAACGCTTTCAACATTGCACTTGTACTTTGTACCCCGTTGATATCATGTTCTTTTGCTTATGGATCCCAGCGGTGTGAAATAAATGTGGAACTTGTAAGATCATGGAGTTTGTATGTGTGTTAGAGAAATGCCTGGGCCGCTAGCCTAAGCCATGCCTAATCATGGTGGAAACTTGCAGCATCACCATAATGAGCACTTTATGAAGCATCCTCAATAAAAACCTATGCAAATAGCAAATAAAAAGATCGCTGAGATGCTCATTGTCTGCTTGCCTTGTCATTTTGATTATGGGATAGCTCCTGTATCATGTGCAAGGGGTACCCCATTGGCAGTTCTTTATGATACATATGTACTTACAATGACAAGAGCTTACTTGTGACTAAAGTTGAGTAGCATGAGGTTCGGTCTTCATAAGTAAGGGGCATGAGATTTCGGTTTATAACTTGTCAAGCATATCCTCTTAGTTGTGTCACTTTAACCTTAATCACCTTCAAGATGCTTATGATAGGGGCAATGAGAGCTGAAAGCTATAAGTACCATAATTTTTGGAAGCTCTTTATGGGACTTGAATCCCTACTTCCTTCTATGAAGGATTTTCTTCCACCATTATATTGAGTCTCCACCTTCTACCTTTATGCACCTACTTTGAGAGCATAGTGGCCATTCTTAGTTCTATGTGCATTGTCCCAAGACTATTTGATTGATCCATAACTTGATATTGCTTGTTTTAAACTATTTGTATCTAGTCACCCTTATGAACCTTGAAGGTGTCCTATGCAATTATATTTGCTACTCCATGAGGGACAAGCTGAATACTATTATGCTATGTTTTCTTTATGTGAAACAAGCAAACGTCTTGCAAAGCATTGTTATTCATGAATCTTTTGTTTGTCCCTATTCATGTTGCATCATAGTTTCTTTGTCTTATTGCTAGAACTTTGTCTTTCATGTTATGATTGAAGTACTATGATCCTAGCTTTGAATGTTTTACAAATACTTTGATCAAGTTTATGATGGTGCATGCCACCTCAAAAAATATTCTTTCTTTTTATCACTTACCTACTCAAAAAATATTGAAAATGTATCTATAATTTTTGATGTTCCATGCTTGGTTTTATCTACTTTCTTGTGTTTTGTCCACACTTTGGAGTACTTTTCATATGATTTCTTGGACTAACCTATTAACAAGAGCCACAGTGCCAGCTGCCCATTTTCTGCTGTTTTTGGTTCCAGGAAAGTCAGAAAATGAATATTCTCGGAATTGGACGGGACAAAAGCCAAAGTTGCTATTTTACCGGAAGACATCTGGAGCCAGAATACGAGACGGAGAGGATCTAGGGGGCGGCCACACCACCTGGCCGCGCGGGCCAGGCCTGGCAGCACGAGGGGGTGGTGTGGCCAGCTAGGCACCCCCTCGGCCTCTCCTTCTGCCTATATATTGCCTCCGATACCTAAACCCTAAGTACCCGATCAAAAATCCACGAAAGAGTCTGTAGCCGCCGTCATCTCCATCCCTAGATCGGGAGGGATCTGAAGCTCTTCCCGGCACCCTGCCGGAGAGGGGAATTCACCCTGGAGACCTTCTTCATCATCATGCAAGCCTCCGGTGTGATGCATGAGTAGTTCATCTCTGGACTACGGGTCCATGTAGTAGCTAGATGGCTGGTTCTCCTCCTCTGTGCTTTCATGTCTAGATCTTGTGAGCTCCGTTCATGATCAAGATCATCTATTTGTAATTCTGCATGTTGTGTTTGCGGGGATCCGATGGATATTGAGATGCTATTTCAGATTGATTATTGATTCTATCATGTCTTTGTTATTTGTGATCTTGCATGCTTTCTGTTGTTAGTAGCTATCTTGGCCAAGTAGATGCTAGCAACTCCAAGAGTTAGTATTTATGCTCGATAGTGGGTTCATGCCTCTGGTAATCTGGGGAAGTGACAGAAATCTCTAAGGTACTAGATGTGCTGTTGCTACTAGGGAGAAAACAACAACCCTTTGTTCATAGAACAATCATATTGTTACTTTACACGCAATTCGTAAAGCAATAATCTGTTGCTTGCAACTTAATATCGGAGGGGGTTCGGATGATAACCTGAAGGTGGATTATTAGTCATAGATGCAGTTGGATGGCGGTCTATGTATAATGTTGTAATGCCCAATCAAGTCTCAAAGGAGTCAAGATGATTAGTATATGCTTGTATGCTTTCTCGATGTTTGTCAATCGCCCCGCTGTAATTTGTTCACCCATCATGTTATCTATCTTAAGGAGAGCCACCTCTAGTGAACTATGGATCCCGGTCCTTTCTTTTACATACAATCTACAAACTGTTTACTGTTTTGTGTTTACTTTCTGCAAACTATTACTTCCTTCCATTCAATACGTTTAATCCTTTGTTTTCAGCAAAACCGGTGAGATTGACAACCTCATCGCAAGTTGGGGACAAAGTTCTGTGGTTGTGTTGTGCAGGTCTCCACGTTGCTACTAGCACCGGTAGTGCGCCCTGCCAAGGCTCAGCTAGCAACACCTTTGGGGTGTTTCCTTGCTCCTACTGGTTCGATAACCTTGGTTTCATAACTAAGGGAAACTTACTTCTGTGCTCGTCATACCTTCCTCTTGGGGTTCCCCAACGAGCTCATCAATCATGAGCCATCAGTATAGGCCTTTCCCTAGGATGATGCCGTGGAACGTTGTGTCGGAGGCCACTAGGAAGGAGAGGGGGATCTGCATGGCACGCGGGGTTCTGGCAAACATGAGGTTGATGCTGCTGCCACCGTCCATGAAGAAGCTCATCTCGTAGCCACCGATTTGTGCCTTGAGCACCAGGGGAGAGCGGCCCGGGAGAGGTACTTGGCGTGGGTGATCGCGCTTGTCGAAGGTGATGCAGGACTCGCACCCGCTAAGGTACTCAGTGGTTGAGGGTGGAGAGTTAACCGCCAAATTGACTTGGCAAGTGATTGACTTTTGCACCCTGTTGGAGGGGCACCCCTTTTGGATCATGCCCATGTTCCCCAATGCTCGTGGGTACTGTTCGCCCCCATTGTTTTGGGCCGGTGCAGCCGTAGGCTGCGCGGGTCCTCCAAGCGGTGGTGGTGGTGCTCCATGGGCTATGGCTCATGGGAAAGCTCTGTAGCCTTGATTCATCGCATCACGATTCATCTGGGCGAGGCCTTCATGGAGCTTCAGGAACTAGCGTCACTCTTTTAAGAGCTTGTTGGACTTCTTCTTGCCGTCGTGCTTATCGATGTAGAAGTGGACATTGCAGGGTACATATAGTTTATCCTGGATTGATGTTCTAGGTGCTTTGTCGCGGGTGTGGCGTTGCCACACCTGCGTGGGTTTCCTGCTATCGTGGTAGCTGCTACTATGGTATCCGCTGCTGCAGTTTCCTTCGTCGCGTTTATCGGCATAGCCAGCCACGACCATGTCGACTTCCTCGCAGTGTTCATAACCGTGCGGCCGGCGCTTCCCTCAACGGTCATGTCGACGGCCGAGGTCATCCTCGTCATCTGAGTGGACACGGTTATTTTTTACCGAGTCCTCTCCATCTGCCCACCTGTTTGTGATGTCCATCAGGTGGTCGATTGTTTTGGGCTTCGTGCAACCCAACTCCTCCCTAAGTTCTCTGCGACGTACGTTGCCATTGAATGCATCAATTGCACGGTCCTCGGAGATGTCCTCTGCCGAATTTTTAATGATGGACCACCTTTGAATATAGGAGCGAAGTGATTCACCCGGATTCTGGTAGCAGGCCTTTAGCTCTTCAATTGACGTGGGCCTTTTGTAGGTCCCCTTGAAGTTCCACACGAAGTAGTAGACTAGTTCCTCCTAGCTGCGGATCGACCCACGGGGTAGGTTGTTGAGCCACGCATCGGCAGCGCCCTGCAGGTGCAGCAGGAGACACTGCATTGCTGTGCACTTATTCCCACCGTGCAGCCTGACAGAGGAGATGTGGTCCTCTAGCCAGATCTTCGGGTCCTAGAAGCCATCGAATTTTGGGTTCTCCGACTAGGGTTTGAACCCTTTTAGCATTCGCGTCTATCGTATTGCTCTGCTGAAGCAGCCGGCACCACAAAATTCTGGTCCTTCATCCTCTGACTCTGTTGAGTAGGCGTGTTTGGCGTGCATCTTGTCGACTTTGTGTTGCGTGATGTCATCATGCACGTCATAATCGTGATTGTGTCGATGTGAGCGGCGCCACCATGACAAATCATGCTTGTTGTCGCTGGAGGAGAGCGATTAGTACTTGGGTGGAGCCTTGCTTTTCTTCAGCTCTGGCGTTGGATCTTTGGCGAGTGTAGCTTCGACCAATCCAAGGACGGAAATCATAGATTGGTGCATGGTAGATCGTGGATCCTCAGCTGGTGGTTGGTTGTTGAGCAGGTACATGGTGGCTGCTGTCATCGCTGCTTATGGTGTTTTCTAGAGTACGTTGCCCCGCGAGTCCACCGTCATGAAAGAGAAGTCAAGTGCTCTAGTGGCCTCTTCTCACTCCCTGGTGAGGTGTTCCAGGCGAGAGTGCTTCGGGCGACTGTGGGTCCATTCCCCTTGGAGGAGGATCCCCGATTGAGGAGAGCGCTGCCCGTCGGGCACTTGATCCATCCGCGGCCTTCTTGCGAGCCTCGAGTTGTGCATTGACCGCCTGCTGGCGGTTGCATTGTTGAATAAGTAACCAATGGTACCCCATTAGCATCTACTACGACGCATATGGTGGAAGGGGATTGCCGTGCAAGGCCTCCCCGCACCACGCCCATTCTGCCTGATTGAGGTGAATTTGCTGGCGCTTCGTCCCATTGTTGGCATGGTCGCCGTTGTTGTCGGGGTTGGGAGGGGTGGGTGCGCTGTTGGTGGGGGCACCATTAGTAGGGGCACCGTGTAACGCCCCAGTTTTAGCTAATCCTTAATTAGGGTTTGATTGTGCATTATCATGAGCATCATATTTTAAAAGTGCATGCAAAAGAAATAAAGTAAAACCCTAAACCCTAATTTCCCTCTCTCTTTGAAACCTGTTCAAAATGGTTTTGAATTTTGAAAACCCAAATTTTTTGGAGTCCAAACTGAATACAAGGGCCCTTGAGTATTTTATATACTTTGTAAACCTTCTGGTACTTTTGAAATAATCCAAAACAAGTTTGAAATGAAAATACAAAGAGAAAAAGAGAAAACTGTTTTGGAAAAATGTTTTGCTAAAAAAATAGGCAGAAGAGCCGCAATAGGCCAGCCCAGCACCCTCTCCTCGCTACCTGCCGCTGACCTACGCCACAGCTAGCGCAGTAGCAAGGTTCGGTGCAGCCCAGCAGCAGCCCGCAGCCGGCCCAGCTGGCCCTTCCGTCCTAATACCCGTTCGCTGTCTCTCTTCTTTCTTCTTCTTCCTCGCGCGAGCCGAAGCAGCTACATGTCTTGCCGCCATCCGTCGATCCTCCCGAGTGCTGCGATGCCTGCCGCCGACCACCGAGCCGAGGACAAGAATGTCCGTGTCGTGCCCTCTCTTCCCATCCCCTTTTCCCTCTCTCTCACTCTCTTTCATCTGTGCGCAAAGGTGATCGAAACCTGTAACACCCTCGAATCGGCCCTATGCAAGTTTTAGCGCTTCCTGCCAAACCCGCATAGAAACGATTCAAGGACGCCCACCAGGCACTTTCGTACGGGTGGAAAACGAAGTAATACCATTACACATTAGTCCATGATGGAAACCACATAACATATATATACAACAACGACTCCATAAGTCAAGAATACAGATATACTATACAAATATTCAAATCACCTTGAAAACGATAGAGCGTCCGACTACAGACAAGATGCAAATGGGCCTAAGAGCCCTGAAGAATAACCAATGGCGTCCATAACCCTGCCCAGGCCAAGCCGGAAGGGTAACCCTGCTAACAACATCGAACTTATACCTGTTAAAACAAAAGGGGTGCCGACAAAGGGCAAAGGAAAAAGAGGAGCGTCAGTACTGAGGCCAGTACACGGCGAGGCTAGAATTCGGTGGCTCTCGCCTACATAGGTATGGTGGACTGAAGCGGCAGCGCAGAATGCACTAAACAACCTATAGAGACTCGATGCAACTGTCGGCTATTAGAGAGGGATAAGAGAGACCTATTCGGGACCAACCTGATTCTAACACCAATCATACCCATCCTGGTATTTCCCCGTCGAGATCAAACGAGGAAGTCAAACCGAGGAACTCACACAGTTGGCAGTTTTATTCATTCCTTTATAGTTGAAGCACTTACTAGTCAGATATAGATAGCATGAGTCATCCTGATAGCATAAGTAGTGGGCAGTTTTAGTTAACCCTTCAGTTGTAGTTGCAATACTTACTAGTCAGATAGAACATGACATGATACCCCCAATTCCACCAGTTGTTGGCACTTTTATTATCCATTCCATTGTAGTGAAACTGATTACTAGTCACATATTAAGTCAAATTTTCAGCACTACTTTAGTTATGCTTGTCTATGATCGAGATACTGTGCTCCAAGTCGTCCATAACCGCGGACACGACTTTCAGAAAGATTTACCCTGTAGGGGTGCACAAATAGCAACACACACACGATCAACCTCGGAAAAACCAAATCAAAACCCAACGAGGCTTTCACGACAAAGCAATCACAGGATTCATAAAATATTTCAGGGGGCCACCCCACTAAGCTACCCGGAATGAAGTTGGCCGGTTCCAGAACGGACCCAGGGTTTGTGACGACGACTGTAAACGACTGGGAACCCGAAAGTGTGATTGGGCTTGTCGATACCGCGAAAACATGGCACGATCCAAAACAGTACAGGTGCTCCACGCACAATCTTAAATAAAGCAGTAAAACATGGCATAAGTACAGGATAGTAATAATGCCCCAAACTAGTTTGTGGCCCCAAGAAATAAGAAATGAATCAAGCTCTGGCTAAGGGGGATTCATAGAGTCTCCCGTATGTGGATAGTGCGAATAGTCAAGGAACATGTATCAAGTACTCGGGGCCTACGGGACACAAGTGGACATGAAAAACCAAATAACAGATATTGCCCACCGGTGCCTCTTTCATTAGTTATCCCAGCCATTTAATAGTTGTATTTAAAGTCATGATCATCTCCACCATTAAGCATGTGCCAACCTTCCTACAATGGTGGAACCACAACAACGCGAAGCAGCACCTAAGCAAGCAACTACGACTCGCAAGGCCGACTGTCTATCAAACAACAGGTAATAGGAGGTGTCCAAGGCAATATAGAGGCTGCAGGGGATATAAATGGTGCACGGAAACTAAAGCATCGCAACACAGATAGCAATAGATCAACAGGAGGAAGTAAAGACTATAAACACAAAATAGGTAGAAAGGGGGAGAATGCTCGCCTGGGAACAGTGCCAAAGATACACCGAAGAACTTGTCGATACTCGCATCCACTCAACGGCCTAATCCGCGAAGAAGCAAAGCACTAAAAGAAACACCAGATACACTATTTAATACTATGGCAGAAGACCAGGCATGATGCATGACATGGCAAAGATGTGATGCGACTAGGCAATATTAAGCGGAACCGGGGTCCTGGCGATTAATTAGAAGGTTCAAGTTATTTATATACCCCACAATTTAAATGTTGACTTAACAAGGCAAAACATGGCATCGGTTCAATACACAAATTTAAATGGAGGAAATATAATACAAGTATATCCCGCATATGATCTACATATTTAATTATGAGGTGAATCGACTAAATGCCCCCAACCCACAATATGTATGCAAGTACGATAATTTAATATGCAACAAATTGTATAGATAACATTTATAAAATAGGGGTCTTGGTTAGAGGTCACACTTCTCAGATCAAAGATCTTGGTGTTCACCGGGGGTTCAGGGTTTGGTCTTCGGTTCCGGGATCGGGGTCCTTGAATCCGGGAAGGAGAACTTGACACGCCGGGGGTTCGGTTCGGCGAGATCGGTCTTCGAGGTCTCGGCCATCGATCCAGGGTCTTGGCGTTCCGCGGTCTTCAGTTTCGTGTTGGTGTTCTTGTGGTTCGGGCTCTACGAGAACTTGGTGCGACATCGGTGGTCGAGGGTGGCTTGTGCGGTGTCGGTGTTGATCTTGCTATTGGGTTGTAGTTCTCGCATCGCGTCAATGTTACCATGCCAGCTTCACATGGTGGAAGTCGGTGTCTTCGATTCAGCTTCGGGGTCATCTCGTACTTGGTTCGGACCTACCGTCTCCAAAACACAGGAGCACACACACACATACAAGATCAACTTGGATGAACAGAGAGCACCAAAAGCAGCGACAGAACACCAACGGTGTTACACCACCAGACTATGACAGAAGCATCACCGCAGGAGAGGAGGTCGGGTTCACGATGTCGAGGTAGGTGCGGGCGTGGGTCAGGGGGCCATGCGGACTTGGTGGCGGAGCTGTGGAGGGCGCCGGGACGAGCACACGCGAGACAGAGAGGCAGGACCGGCTCCAGTGAAGGAGGCGGCGGCTACTAGCAAGCTCGAGCAGCAGGAGCTAAGGTGGCGGGGACTGGACGCGGGTGAGGTCAGGCCGGCCTCCGCCTAGCGGACGGGGTTGCGATGCTGTGAGCGACGGCATCGAGGTCGCTCGCGGCGGTGCTGGCGGTGTCGGTTGCGAGGCGAGGAGAGGAGGCCGAGGTCGATCGCGGCACGGTGGTGGTCGTGCTCCAAGGAACAGGGACGAGAGGCGGCGGCGAGTTGCAGGGCGGCGGCGCTCACAGCGGGGCGAGGACAGCTTCATGGGCGGCGGTGATGTTGGCCAGAGAGGCCACCTGCGAGGTCGGTGACGAGGAGCGGGGCCGGCTCTGGCGGAGGGACTGCTCGGAGGTCGACAGGGGGACGCGCTGCAGCGGGGAACTCGCAAGGCTAAGCATCGGAGAAGCAGGGCCACGGGAGGATGCGTCCCTAGCGGTGCTGGAGGTCGCGCGGGAAGCAGCGGCGGTGGAGACCGGGGCGCAGGCCGGCGGCGGTGCGGTGCTGCAGAGGGGTGGTGGCGTGCTACGGGGCCTGATGGCGGCGGCGCGGAATCGGGATCGAGGGGAGAGAGAGGACTCGCGGGGTGGGGGTTGGTAGCGAGAGGATCGAGGGAGCGGGGTCGCACGGGGTGGGTCCGGTTGTGCAGGCGTGAGAGGCTAGGGTCAGGGAGCGTGCACCGCACGGGATGAACGTGTCGGCCCGTGAGCGCGTGCGTGCAGCGTGCCAGGGTCGGGTGCAGCTAGCTCTCTGTGGGGCGCAGCTGAGGTTGGGACTAGGTGGGATTAGGCAGGGTAGAGTTAGGGTTTGGGATTTCTAGCGGGGTAGTAGGCAGGCTGCTGGCTGGGCTTTTGGGCCTGGCTGGCGGCTGCCTCCTAAAAATAATATAAATTATTATTATTATTTTAAGAGACTTTTGTAATTTGTTTCTAGACAAACAAAATATCCGGAAGAGACCGGAGTTTTGGATTTGAATAAAAACAGGGTATTTAGAAAACAAAGATAGCCTTTTTGGAAAATAGTTTTAGACAAACAAATGCAGGATGACATGACGATGCTCAAATGCAATGTGGCATGATGACATGAGCATGCGGTCATGATGATGCACAAAACAGAAATAACAAGCGATTTTCTAGTAATGGTTTTATCGGGGTGCTACAAAACCCTAACCGCAGGTCGCCATCATCCCTGCCACTCCCGGCCACCCTAGCTCGAGCTGAGGCCACCACCGAGATCGCCCTGCTGTACTAGTTTACCCCAGCTAGGTCATGCAGCCCCGCAAGCCCGCAAACCCCCGAATCGAAGCATCATGTCCAACGCTAGCCGTCATGCTCACCGTCGACCTCGACCTCGCCTCGCCCTGCCATCAAGCTTGCAACATTCCTGATGAGCTTCTGGTTCATATGGACCCCTTTGTTTTGTTGATTGCTTGTCGTAGCATCGTCCCCACGAACACCTGTAGCCGCCGCCGCTCGGCCTCGTCGCTAGCCAAGTTCCGGAGACAAAAACCCAGCTGTGCTGCCCTTTTCTGGTTTGCCTTGTTGCGCCGAGTCGAACACGCTTAGTCCCGCAGCCCCGCGTGCTCCCCAGCGCCGCCACCGGTGACCACCCAACGGTGGCCGTCGAGAGGACATCACGATGACATGGTGTGGACCAAGCTCCACCATGGTGGTAACCGACGTGGCCCCGAGCCTAGCAGTCAGTGACACTGTCTAGCTCAGTCACGGGTGAGAAAAGTATTAACGCCTGTGCTAACATCATAATGATGCAGTAAATCCTTTTTAATGGTTTAATAATTCTAGAAATTGTTTAAATATGGTTAAAATCAATAAGTAATTATTTATAAGTCAGAAAATATGTATAATATATCAAAATGTTCAAAAAATGAGATATATCTCATAGCATCAAAATCATGCATTTTTTAACAACTTTCATTGTAAGTTTAATTAGAAGAACAGACGAACCTAATAGGTGATTCCGAGGTTGCCCCCTTTTCTAGGGTTTGCACCCCTCGGAACCCTGTTTAAATTGTCAAGCATGCTATAAGGTTTCATTTTAGTACAACTTAACTTTTCATATCATCATCCTTGCTTGAGAATTGCATCGATTCCATGTGTTGATTGTTGTTTTCCCTTTCTTTCTAGTGTTTGCTTCTTCTCGGTAGAATACGATATCGAGATCGAGATTGAAGACTGAGATCAACACCATCAAAGATGGAAGATCAATACTTGATCAACTATAATCAAGTCAAGCACAAGGCTCCCAAAAATCTGCTTATTGGTTATCAACAGGCAAAGGCAAGCATAGCCCCACCATTATACAATATTATGATGTTGATAACATTTCATTCTCGCCATGATCCATACGATTATATTGTGGTCCTTTATTGATAGATAGAGTATCCTATCTATTGCATTACTCCCTTTGAGCTTATATTACCTAATCCACTGCTCCTAGCATAACTAGGTTTGGCTTGTGTGCACTTTTAGAGCTTATACCCGTGTCTTGCTTAGCCATGCTTAGCTATCAGTGCTGGTTCATCTAGATGATGTACCAAATGCAGAGAATCTAGTATGACAGGAGAACGAGGTATACTGATGAGGTAAGATCAGTGGTAAAGATTAAACATGCTAAGGCTTGTATGGGAGGCCACGGTGGGATGTGGTTTTTGTAGTCCCATGCTCGCCACCAGTAGGACCCGAGTTCTAGCCTCTTGAACCAAGACGAGCATACAGCCACACAGGGATTGGGAACCCCTCCAATGATTAACTTGCCTAGTAGATTCTATGAGTTACATAGTTTGGGCGTTCCATTCGACATATGCATAGAAAACATTTTGAAAGATTTGGCGGGTGAAGGTGCATCATAACAGGTAGGTAAGCGTGGTCGGGGTTGCTTCCAGTAGATAGCGCCCCTGATAAACTAACCCCGACTCACATCTCTAGGGACCGGCTTCAGGATTTGACCCGTTACGGCGGAACCATCCTTAGGGCGTGACTCATGGTCTTGGCAAAAGCAAGGTAAAGGTCATGGACAACCACCCTCTGCCGTCTTTCCAAGGAAGAGAGCTAATGTACTGGCATTAAGAGTCGGTTGTTATGTGTGGGTAAAGTTGTACACCCCTGCAGGGTTAAATCTTTTCGAAAAGCCATGTCCACGGTTATGGACAACTTGGGAACGAACGTGAAGATCATAGATAATATTATCCTAATTGTAAAACTTGGCAAATAAGGTTTGTTAAGGATGCTTCCTCATTGGTATGAGGGGGTGATCCTAGTGTGAGATGAGGATTACTTTGGTGGATATCAAAATGTGATGATCAATGCTTCAGAATGCCGCTCTCTTATCCCCTTGTAAAATATTCTCACTAGACGAGCTTCTTCTCCCTCCTGCTTTATAAACAAAGATGGATTTTTGCAAAATAACCCCACCAGCCATAAGTCTTGCGGAGTACACCCTGTACTCACCCTTGCTTTATTGATACTTTTGTAGTAGAATAAGTGTTCCTCAGAAGACAAGTTTGGTACGACATCGACACCGGCGAGTAGCTTAGGGTTCCCGGCCGGCAGCCTGGAATCTATGGGCTGAGACGTCATCATTATGCTTTAGGCCTCTTAGGCCATTTGTTAAGTTTGCTATACTTAATAGCATAGTTTGCCTTCCGTTGTTTTATGTTTGTGGACAGTGACCTCTGCTTGTAATATTTTGGTCCTTCGCTCAGTTATGATCTCGCTGTAATAATTTTTGTGTCGCAGGGTTACTGTTGTGTTACCGGTTTATCCCTAGATATCCTCGAGCTCTAGGTTAAGCTTATGTCAGGCTAATGTCTAGATTTTTTTAACCCTAATCCCGGGGGTGTCAAAGTTCTTGGTATCAGAGCAGTACCGACCGTAGGAAAACCTTGCTATTGGTCGATGTTGAGTCTAGTTCTTGTGAAAACTATTTAAAAAATGAAAAGTATTTGTGAAAACTCTAGTATGCTTATTTTTCTCCTTATCTGGTATCTCTCTAACTCTGGGTCATCTTATCTTGTATTGACTTTGGAAAAGTTTTGATATCTCTTCTAGTCTTTCAAAACTTAGGTGCCTTCTGAGCATGCCGTTTCTCAACCAGTTGGCCTAGTATTGAGTTCTCTAGAGTTTTGTATGTTGTGAATTCTTTGTGTCCTGTTTGCTCCGTTTCAGTTGAGAGATTCCTTTCCATCATGATCTCTCTACTTTATGGTCCCACAATATTATATTGAAGGATCCAAAGTGTTCTGTTCTAGGCTTCGAGGTTTCCTTTCACCTTGTGTGCCTCCTTTTTATTCGTTTGGGTACTTCAGAAGTTGTTTCTTCTCTTGGAAGCTACCTCGTGATTGCTACCTTGTAGTGTACGTCGTGTCACTCAAGTAGTAGTTACTTCTTTCTCGGGTTTTAACGCTTGGACCTGATTATGGATCTAGTACATGAAGCTGCCCTTTAACCCAAGAATCACTTTTGTTGACCCATGTCATAAATGTTCACACATTACCTTAGGATGGCTGGTATTAAAATTCTATCCTTCAAGCTTGTGGTCTTTGTCGCGATTAAATTGTGACAATTAAGGACTTCCCCTACCACTAGCTATGGCAGATGTTCTTTAATGGAACCAACTAGATCACGACAAGAGTACTCCTCGTGAGTCTCACCTCTATACTCGTGACTCTGCCACACCTTCCCCTTCTTTGCATTGGTTTTCGCAAGATTGATAATCTATGTATCCACATCTTGGGATTCTATCCTAAGTATGTTCTTCTTTCCCTTGTTGTTTTCTAACCTTTGTCTACCAGTTGGTAGACAAGTAGTAATGTGTATTGGTGTCTTCCGATGCAAGATATTCTTGTGGTCTGTCAAGACAAACCATTTCGGGATGTCAGGAGAAACAAACTCTAGTACCTTGTCATATCTAGGACCAGGTTAAAGTGTTGTAATCCGTAGATCAAAAGGCACTAACTGTCTTCTCTCTATTCTACCTTAAAGTATCACACTCTTGTACACTAAGAGGTTGGTTTCGCAACCCCTTCATGAGTTGATGCTCTCACACATATTTACCCACCCTTTCTCCGAGCTTTCGCGCTCATGAACGATGCGTGTGCGTAATCGTGTGGTCATCTAAGATTCTTAGAAGTTCTTATTGCTTTGAGCTCCAAGGACTTTTATGTCATTCTTAGCGTGATTGGTTAACCTAACACTAAGCGAAGGATGATTATGCTACCGAGTCTGCTATTCCACTGTACTCTCCTCGGTCAAAGAGTTAGGATTATGCCAAAGCTCTAAGACTATGTCTTCTTGCCTTACCAAGCAAGTTTCCTCTCGAACTATGTGACATATCGGTGGTTCGTGATATTCTAGATGATACTAGTAGTATTGCCATGTTTCCACATGATCGTGTTGTCCAGTTCTTGAGCAAGCAAGTTCTCTAAACTGCTTCTTCTCCAAGGATCTGTACTGGATACCCCTGAACTAGTTGGTTGAGCCTAAACAACCACTTGGAGAGTTGTAAGACAAAAGTTCTATCCGACCTAATTCATCTTAAAGGGTTGTCTAGTTTAGTTTTGTTCATGATGAAGAAAGGTAGTATTTACTTCATGGATATGTTATTTTCCCCATCTTTGATTTGATTTGGGTTATCGTTAAATCAAACTCAGTTCCAAGGACTATCTTGACGACGTCGCTACTCGTGATATTTCAGTTGAGTACATCTTCATGTCCTTTGGTCTGACCAATACTTTGCCTCGTTCATACAACATATGAGTCCATCTTCTTGGAGTATCTCAATAAGTTTGTTGTTGATCCCATCGATAACATCCTTATCTTCTCCAAGCTAGACTAGATCCATATGGAACAACTGGCTATAATGTTGGAAAAATTTCTGAGAACCGTCTCCGGGTTGTCTCGAAGTATGTGTTCTAGATGTTAGAAGTGACCTTCCCCGATCCACGTGCAATTGCTAAAAGATGCCGTCGTGGATTTGAGTAGAGTTATCTTTGTTCCCTTAAGGCCACATGTGTATTTTGCTGCAATTATTCGATGTATGAGCAGTTGTCTTTTGACAAGTTGCTAATACATAGAATCACAATGGAGCTCAGTCTACTAGAGCTTGACACTGTAGTCCATGTCTTGAGAATCTAGTGAATTTAACTTCGTGGTAAATGTTGCAAACTTTCTATTTGGACATGCTGAGTCTAAAGTATCATTCCACCGAACCAAATCTAAATCTCAAGTAGATATGATAGTTGGTGTTGCTCAAGGTTTTGACGTAGGTATCTTTGTAAATCTGGCAAGATTGATGTAATGGTTGGCACAATCAGTCGGAAGGCCTATTGCCATATTCTCTTGAATCAGCAAACAACAACATCTCTTGATGAGGCTTCTTCTATGATTTATTACAGGAGTTGCGCTTATGGTTTCCTTTGTATCCGAAGTCCGAACTTTTACTTGATGTCTGCTTTCTCGAACATCAAGGAGAACATTTGAGGTAGTGTTGCTAAATGTCTCTTGGTCGATCGTATAGACTCTTTACATTGGCAAGCCTCTTGTTGTGCCAAGTAATTTGTTGGGGATATGCTAAATGGGTATCACCATAGCACGTCCTTATTCTGGCTAACCCGGGTGGCCCATAGTTGGTAGCAAGGCCTATGGCCTGCTATGTGGCCCAGTTAGACGGATCTAGAAGGGAGGCCCATGTCGTATAAAGGAAGGCTACGCAGGATTCACCGACATACTCGGAGCCTTGGAGTGCAAGACACAAAAGACTAGTTCGTATTAGTGTAGGACTCTTTACCTTGTCCGGCAAGGACCTTTCCCTGTAAACCCTAAGTTCTGGTGCCTTTATAAACTGGACCTGTGGGAGCCTTTAGGGAACAACCTAGATTGCTACGTACAATGTGCAACACCTCGCACAACGAATCTATCTCTGTAACTCGGCGTATTGCCATTATAGTGATTTATAGCAGGAGTAGAGTTCCGCCCCTGTTATGGGACTTGAACCTGGGTAAGCTGTGTTACCTCGTACCCGCCAACTCTCCGCCTTACCCCACATCTCTAAAGATGCACTATGAGGACCCCTCCATGGTGTAATCGTCGGCAATACCACGACAGTTGGCCCCCACCATGGGGCAAGAGGCGCTTCGAGCTCTACACCAGGCAAGGTCCAATCTCTTCATGGGAATCGGTGACACCATAGGCATCGGGCGCGTTCTCTTCTCCGGCAAAGTCCCGATCATCCCTCCAGATGAGTTTTGGGTGCCGGCGACAACGAACCCTACGTGCTGCTCCGTCACCCCCTTCAGAGATATCCACATCTTCATCGGCGAAACCAACTCGGGTCCTTGCTCCCAGGAAGTCAGAGACTCATCAAGCCCCGCACGGACCGCCTACGTGTAGGACACGTTCGTGGAAGGATCTAGGCCGTACCTCTCTCTGGAGTATGGCGGCTCAGTTTAGGAAAATTCAAGGCCCACCCAAACCGCCCCTGTGTAGGATATAAAGGTGGAAGGACCCTGCAAATCCACTTGGCTTCCCTGAATGCTAGAGATGCGCATATCACACTTTGTCGGTGTCGTCACCATCTTCGATCTGACCAGATGCGTTCAAAGGGATGGAGAGCCTCCGCGTGAATACCTTGCCAGATGGATGAG
The DNA here is from genome assembly GCA_916181665.1 of Avena sativa. Taxonomy (NCBI): domain Eukaryota; kingdom Viridiplantae; phylum Streptophyta; class Magnoliopsida; order Poales; family Poaceae; genus Avena; species Avena sativa. The sequence goes on from OV702287.1 coordinate 194,055,225, forward strand.
GGTGAGGGAAACCCTAGAGGGAGACTACGTCGACGAGCTCGTGTGCCACTTCGTGGATGGGCTTATACCCGGAACACTCCTCCGTCATACCCTCCGAAGGCGGAAGGCCGCGGGTCCTCTCACCCTTGGTGATATGGTCACAATCGTCAATGAATACGTAGACACCAATGAGGAGGCTGAGGCCACGATCACCGTTGTAGACGGAGGAGGAAACAACAATAACAACAACCCACCTCTATCACCCTCCACATCCACCGTCAACAACACCGAAGCCAACTCCGACTCCGTCCTTGACGTGCTATACGCCGACATCAATATGGATGGCAGCGGCTCGGACGCTAACTCAAAGGAATACGATGTTGTTATGAGGGAGATCGAGTAGGAGATCGAGAAGGAGGAGCACGCCGAGAATGCCAACACGTCCCACCAGGTGCTAGCCGCCATTGGGAGTGTGATGGAAGAAGACGGACATGAACCGGGTCGTGAAAGAGCTCCGCCCATGCCAGCGGTCACGAGAGCAGCAACAGCCAAAAAAGTCGCCAAGCCTCCGGCTCCGGCCAAGGCCTTCCCCCCTCTGGTTATCCGCCTGCAACTGGCGCAAGAACTCACCACGACCCCCAGTGCTGCCAGGCAGTCAAACCAGTCGCCAATGCCACCATCAATGTCTACAGCTAGCAACCCATTGGTTACTCCCACCGACAAGGCAATTTATGGGGCACTCCTTGTTGAGCCCATTACCGTTGCCCATATCCGGAGCATTACAGAGCTTGATGAGAAGCGTGCGGCAATCCAGGCGGAGGCCAAGTGCATCGTAGAACAGGGCGCTAAGCTAGATGAAGATATTGAAAAGGTGAAGCAATCTACAAAGGCGGCAAGAGCTATGGAGGCTGTATACACACAGTTGCTGTTGAAGCACAAGTCAAAGAAAGTGCCAGCTCAGGTCGTCGAAGACCCTGGCGTTCGGCGCAGGTTCGGTTATGACGGATCTAAACCGACAAAGCCACCCCATACATTGATTCAGAGGGGAGGCAAGTCATGCCAACTCCCGCCCTCAACATTGCTGTCGCCAAGACCCTCCTGGAGCAGGACAGGTCGCTAGAAGCAGTTGCTCAGGTATATGACCTTGTTGCCAAGGCATGCAAGCAAGAGGAGAAGGCCACCTTGCAGAGGCTTGAGTCCAATCCAGAGCTTTGCCAGTCAACCCTGAACAGCCGTAGAAGGCCAAGATCTCCTCGTGACGAAGGATCTCACACAGGCTCTACAGAGTGAAGACGAAGGAAGGCGCGCAACAGGGCTGATGCCATACTCATATCCTCCGATCACGGAGAAAAGGCTCGCCCTCGTCGGTGACCACCTCCACCACCTCATCCTGGCGTCACGAGGAACCACAGCTACGCCACCGTACAAGCATGCCACCGCCTAGGCATCCCTAGGTTCGCATCATTATACGCAAGTAGGGCGAGCAACCCTGGCACACCGGAGAGCATAGCGGTGTTGAAGGACATATGAGCAGGTCCCACAAGGAACTGCCACGTCCGACAAGTCACCACGATAGGCATGAGGAGTCGTAGGAGGGTAATAGCAAGAAAGCTAACCCACCACCTCCACCGCCACCGTCACCACCTAGCAGCCATCATGGTGGAGGACACAATGGGTCCCGTAGATCTCACTAAAATTCCCCTCCCCATGATAGAAAAGGGAAGCAACCAGAGCCGTACGATGCATGTTCACGGCTAGACAAGATCCAAGAAGCTCGGGAGCTCCCATACCTTGGGCCACGTTGTTTTGGACCAATAATATGGGCCACAACCTACCCCAGGGTCTCCGGATAGACAAGACTATCAAGCCCTATGATGACACCACCAGACCAGTTACATGGTTGCAGGACTACAACGAAGCGATTCACATCACAGGGGGAAAACCGAATGTCGCTGTCAAATACCTCCCACTTATGCTAACTGGTACCGCCCGACAATGGATTGACGACTTGCCGAAGAAATCAATATGCAATTGGTTGGACATGCATGAAGCATTCACCAAGAACTTTGAGGGTACATACAAGCGTCCCTGCACTATCGGAGACCTACAACAGTGCGTACAGGAAAAGGATGAAACCTCTCATGCCTACCTCTCTTGCTGGCTGGATATGAAAAATTCCTACACAGGGGTGCACGAACAAACCTCTATGGACACCTTCATCGACGGTCTGGAGAAGGGAACTTTGCTCCAGCATACGTTGAAGTGCAAGCAATACAACAACGAGCTCAACCTCAACGCAATGATCGCCATGGCTAGCAAGTTCACCGCTGCTGATGACGATGCACGTGGATCATTGCCGGAAATAGCAATCCCTACCCAAGCCAAGAAGAACAATAATAACAAGCGGAAGACTGCACCTGAAGAAAAGCAAACAGCCGACATGGTCACCGCTACGTTCACTGGCAGAGGCAGAGGCGGACATTGTGGACGTGGCCAGGGGGCTAGCCACGGCCAGCAGAGGAGTGATTCCACACCCTCAGCTCCCTGTGTTCCCCAAACGTATGAAGAGTACCACGATATGCCGTGTTTCATCCACCTCGATGCAAACGACAAAGACACCCACACCAACCGCCAATGCAAGTTTGTCAATGATTTCAAGGAAGACCCTGAGTACGGCCACCGCGAAGTCGGAAGAACAGTCCCCACGGAAAGGGCAAAGGGAAGAAGAAGGAGGAGGAATCCAAGGAATCAAGCGATATGGATGAAGACGCGGAACCCAAATCCTCCGACAAGGGAGAGGGTAAAGGGAAAAAACCATTCAAGAAGAAGGCTCTAGTCTACCACACTTTCCTTGGTACTCCCACCGTCCGGGCCCAGAAAACGTCTCTAAGGATACTGATGGCAACCCTCCCTCTGGTTCCCCAGTATGTCAGGTGGTCGAAGATTCCAATTACTTGGGATCGGAAGGATCACCCAGACCTTATCCCAACAGAGAACCAGTATGCCATGGTCATCAACCCTTTGATTGACGACACAGAGTTCACCAAGTGCTTCGTGGACAGTGGAAGCAACATAAACATCATGTACCTGGATACACTACACAACATGAACTTGAAGGAGACCCAGCTAAGGAAGAACAACACCGTGTTCCATGGGGTTGTCCCCGGCCGACAAGCAAATTCCCTGGGCTGCATCACCTTTCGGTCGCTTTTGGTGATGTTAATAATTACCGCCAAGAATGAATTACCTTTGAAGTGGTGCCTTTCAAGAGCTTGTACCACGTCATCTTTGGACACGGCATCTTCCAATCCTTCCTTTCAAGGCCATGCTTTGTCTATAACAAGCTCAAGATACCCGGACCAAACGGCATCATCACCCTTGACAGAAGCTTCACCAAGGCACAGGAGTGCGAGCTCAGTGAAGCCGCCTTCACCGAAGCAGTTCTCTACGGTGAGGAGTTCAAGGAGATCCAGAACTAGGTCGATGCCTTGGAGATGCTGGCTTCGAAGAAGTAGATTACTGCTGCCGAACCCGCCTTCAAGGCTGCCATCAAGACGAAGTAGGTGGAGCTTGTTGAAGGAGATTCCTCCAAGACCACTGCCAGTGGTATGGACCTGGATCCCAAATAGGAAAGCACGCTCGTCAAGTTCCTCCGTGAGAACAGGGACATCTTTGCCTAGCAACCTGCCGACAAGAAAGGTGTACCTAGGGAACTTGCCGAGCACAGCTTGAATATTGATCCTAATTCCAAACCAGTGAAACAACCTCTACGACGCTTTGGTGATGAAAGATGAAGGGCTATAGGCAAAGAAATAGCTAGGTTAATTAAGGCTGGATTTATCCAAGAAGTTATTCACACTCAATGGGTGGCAAATCCTGTACTTGTCCCCAAAAAAGGAACCAATGAATAAGAATGTGCGTTGATTACACCGGCTTGAACAAAGCATGTCCGAAGCATCCGTTTTCTTTGCCTCGCATTGACCAAGTCATTGACTCGACGGCTGACTCGAAACTTCTGTGTTTTCTCGATGCTTACTCAGGTTACCACCAAATCCAGATGCGAAAGTCAGACCAATTGGCCACTTCATTCACCACACCCTATAGCACATATTGCTATGTCACGATGCCCTTTGGGATAAAAAAATGCTGGTGCTACCTACCAACGGACAATGCAACGTTGCCTACACGACCAAATAGGTTGCAACGTACACGCTTACATGGATGATATCATGGTAATGTCAAAGAAATCAAACAATCTTATCGCCGACTTGCAGGAAACCTTCGACAATGTCTGAAAATACAACATGATGCTAAACCCCAAGAAGGGCGTCTTCGGGGTACCTTCTGGCAAGATGTTGGGTTTCATCATTTCGCACCGCGGAATTGAGGTGAATCCAGAGAACATCAAGGCCATCCTCAACATCAAGCGTCCAACATGCCTGAAGGACATACAAAGGCTCATAGGCTGCATAGCAGCAGTAAGCCGTTTCATCAGCCGACTTGGGGAGAAGGCTATGCCGCTCTACAAGTTTCTCAAAAAGGCGGAGAAATTCATATGGACAGATGAAGCTAGCGCAACACTTTAGGAGTTGAAGAGAATACTCTCCTCCCCAACAATACTTGCAGCACCGGTGTCAAGGGAGCCTATGTTATTCTACATGGCGACAACCAACCGAGTCATCAGCATCATCATCGTGGTGGAGCGCAAGGAGCCAATGCACGAATATGGAGTTCAGCGACCCATTTACTATGTAAGTGAGGTCTTGACGGAATCCAAGCAGCGTTACCCGCACTACCAAAATATAGCTTATGGAGTTTTCCTTGCTTCATGTAAGCTAAGGCATTATTTCCAGGAGCACCCTATCATAGTGGTGAGCAAAGCTCCACTGTCTGACATCATCAACAATAACGACGGTACAAGAAGAGTGGCAAAGTGGGGCATTGAACTTGCCGCCTTTGAAATCACTTACAAGAGACGCGACGCTATAAAGTCACAAGCATTGGCAGATTTTATTGCAGACTGGACATAAATGCCAGAAGATACTCCTGTGCTAGAGCCAGAATATTGGATCATGCACTTTGATGGATCAAAGCTACTCAATGGATCAGAGGCTGGTGTATTATTACAATCACCAACAAGGGAGAAATTGCAATACGTCCTGCAGATCCACTTCAATGCTACCAACAACATGGCAAAATACGAGGCCCTCATTCATGAACTTCGAGTAGCTAAGGATATTGGCATCAAGCGCATAGTTTGCTATGGAGATTCCGACTTGGTTGCCCAGCAAGTAGCTGGCACCTGGAACACGCGGAACCCTATGATGGCGGCATATCGAGACGAAGTAGTTGAAATAGCCAAGTGCTTCGACGGCTACGAAGTCAAGTACGTCAAAAGGGAGGAAAATAGGGCAGCAGATCTGCTGTCAAAGCTTGAGTCAGCCCGCCGACCAATTCCACTAGGCGTTTTCCTAGAACATTTACGGACCTAGTCTGTGGGGCCCCCGGATTAATCCTTCGAGAATCCCTGTTATGCGTACACCACGATCCCATGATCAGTTAGTCGTGGCACATAACTGACAAGTATCAAAGTAAACATCCATTACTTAAACGGATACATGTCATACCTTATTTGCCATTATGGCTACATCAACCATCATCAACGGAACTTTATCATGCGTAGATCCCGAGCCATGCCTTAACCTAAAGGCAACTGACTGGGAGAACGTCCTAGCTCGCATAGTCGTCAACATCACCTTCTTCATGATATCTGACCAACTTAATAGCCAGGGATAATGCCAGTGAGTACTTTGAATGTACTCGTAAACCACCTTAAGAGAATAATAATAACAAGAGGATATGCAATATGGCTGTGGTAGTAGGAGGTCTCCAAGAGAGTTTCTTTTCTCAAATAGTTCTCTTGTAGATATAGCATCTACATACCTTAGTTGAAACTTTTGTAAAACATTTTTGGAAACCTTTTTGAAATTTTATGGAAAACACTAGGACAGGGTCACCCATTTGTTCCTCCTTCTGGTCATCCCATGACCAACTCCTTTCCTTCCTTTCGGACCATCCCATGGTCACAATATTTCCAAAGCCTTTGCTTTTCTGAAGTCCTTTTTGAAATCAAAACCAGCACCGCTCTACAGAAACCTTCCCAACCGTCCATGACCATGGACACGGCTATTCGAATAGATTTACGCTCTATAGAGGTTGTACAGTTTACCCACACCATCCGGGTACCCTTCCCTGATCCTTACTCATCATGGGTCGAGTAACCGATCAAGACTCTCCAGATGCCACTCTAGTATAGGCCCTACCCTATGAGTTGTTCCTCTCAACACCAGGACGTCACGGCCACAGACAAACCAGAGCACATTCTGACTCCTCTAGAGTGGGCACTTTCAATGAGAGGTTCATAGTATCGCCCAGTCACTCACATGGGTGATCCTGCTTCCTCTAGGTGACTATCTAACAGTTGACCCTTTTTGTAAAGGAAGCCTAGGATTAGAGGGAGATGATCCCTTATAAGAAGTTATGAGAATTCCCACACCAGAGTAGCAAACTTCAAGTCAAGCCATGTCCCATTCCAGAGTAATGTGGTTCCACGGGTTAATTGTTCTAACAAAACTACAAAGAACCAGGTGCGTTTTCGTAAACCTTTTTCCTCCATCTTTCAGCATTTTGTAAAACAAAAACCTTTTTATTTTCTCAAACTTCTCTTGGCAGGTCAAACCTCACCAAGGTTTGGCCATAAACATTTTGTAAAACTTTTTTGGGGGTCTTCCCATCCTCTAGTTTTGGCTAAAACAGGGTCTCCAAAGGGGTATGGTGTTATACACCATCTACCATACTAGGGTCAAGTAGGTGACATCAAGGGGGTTGTACTTAATAGTACAAAAACGTAATGGTTTGGAGAAGCGAAGCCACTACCAAGGAGAGATCATCATATAATAAAACAATGCAGCTTTCATAGAACAGCAGGAAAAACATGCATAAGTAAAACAGTAGGGCAAGGCTTATGAGAAAGAAGGTGGCTTGCTTGAGATCAGTAAACTGGCAATATATGCCCCTAGACTTCTTCTTAGAATACCAGAATAACCAATAATAATAACCATCTTCTTCTGGTCACCGATATAATCGCATCTATCATCGATATGGATCACATGCAAGCAAACAAAGGGCACAATCAATAGAAGGCACACAATAATCAAGAAAACATAGCAAAAGAACATACACCACATTATTCAATTCATTAAGTTTTGATAGATTTGAGTTTGTTGCAATTGGAAATAATGAAGATGCATTTGTGGAACTTGTTGTTATGGATTTAATTGCCAAATACCACCTAATGGAGGGGTTTTGAACTAAGGCTTGGTTCTATATGATATTAATGTACAAAAAGGATATCAGCTGGTAGGTATTGAAATAACAAGGCCAACAAAAGTGGTTTCATGATTTTATCAATTTTCTATATTTAGTTATAATTTTTCCAGTGAAATAACCTCTAGTTTAGGTGAATAAATCACCAGAAAAATCTGTAGTTCCAAAAATTATTTCCTTGGATGGTTAAGTAAGGTTTGATGGGATTATTCACTGAGAGTTGGAATCACCTCAAAATATTTACCAGAATGCCCTCAAGAAATTCCAAAAGGAAGTTCTAGAGGGTTTTAGTCTTTTTACCCAGATTTAATATACAGGGGCTTTTGATATGATTCCAAATACACATGCTAGGTATTTTGAATACCTTTCTGTAGAAATTGGAATCATTCTTTTTGGAGTTCCAGAACTACTGTGGTTCATTTATTGGTGAATCAAACTATGCACAAAATTGTTTAATTCACCATAAATCAAGGAGATTACAGAAAATATTGGGCTCGTAGGTTTTGGTAGGGGTTATGCTTTAGGAACTATGAGAGTTGGATTTAGGTCAGTACCTATTTTTATTTGGCGTAGAGAAAATCTTAAAGTCCAATAGTGGCTGTTTTTGTTATTTTTGCTATAGGAAGTCTTTGAAGCAAAAGAGGGTGGGTGCAAGGGGACATGCAAGGCATGAAGGATACCTTTCTATGCCAAAAGGATTCTCTTTATTACGAGCTGTAAAACCAACAAAAAATATTTAATGCAAAAAGGGCACATCTAGGTACAAGATTTACTACAATTAAACTAAATATTAATTTGGTCCGTTTTTGGTACTGCATGTTGAAGAAAGCTTTCAGGTATACTAGTAAAATTATATATAGACATATTAATACATTTTACATTTTTGCTTTGAATTAAACTGAAGTGCTAGAATTTAAATCTAGGCAAAAGAATAACACACAGAGGGGTCACTGGGCCAGATCTACAGGGGAAAATGGGTCGCGCAGTGTCGACCGACCCAACTCGCAGGGTAGCACACGCGGGAGGGAGATTCAAATCCCTGGGCGATGGGCCCCGGCTATCAGCGACTCAAGAGGGCGAAGGGTTATCGAGGGCTGGTGGCCGCTGGATCTAGTGGCGATGGACGACTCACCTCTGTCTTCTTCCTCTGGCCATGGGAGATAGAAACCGAGCCCTATTTAGGGTTGGGAGGCATGGGGATCTCACCTGGGGGTCTCTCGGGTGGTATGGAGGCCATAGGGTGACGTGGTGCATCCCAGCGAGTCAAACGAGGGGCTACACGATACGGGGAGACACGGGTAGAGGCCTCGCACTAGCTCCGGTGGAGGTTGCATTGGAGATCGATGGGGACAGTGGTAGAGGTAGCCCTAGAAATAACTAGAGATAGGGTTAGGTAGAGGAGAGCAAGGATGTCTTAGTGGAGAAGAAAATACAGAGGGGGAGGCCCGGGGAAGTACTCACTTCCCTTCTCTTCCTTACAGATCTGAAATGGAGAGGTTCTTCTCCTCGACCATGCAGACCAAGAGAAGGGCTCTGGGGCTCAAGGGAGGTAGATCAGAGGTGGGGGAGATCAGTTAGGCCACATGAAGGAGGTGGAGAGTAGGGGAGGGGGAGCTGCACCTAGATTTTTGAGAATGGCCGAGAAGCTTATCTTCTTTCTTTCTTGGCCAGAGCAGAGGAGAGAAGGGGCAGGGGAGCTCGGGGGAGGTGAGTGGAAGGGAGAGGGAGAAAATGAGGGGCCGATAGGGGCTGGCTGGCCTCTAGCCTTTTTATTTCGAGTGAGGGAGGTCCATGATGGACTATGCTCATGGGAGGGCAAGGGCAGGTCCATGGCCTCCCTATTGGGTGCTGAGGGCGGTGGAGAGAGGTGGGGGTTCTCTAGGTCGTGCAGGAGCAGAGAGGGATAGTGGGTGGATGCTGCAACAAGTTTTTAATAGCTATGGCATGTGGTGCTTGTCTCTCGCTCTTTCTACTCCCATACAAGCAAATGGGACAAGGAGGAAGGGCGGTGCCTACAGTGTGGCTATAGTGTAGCTTGACCAGAGAGAGTGCTGGGGGCTGGGGTGTATTGCCTTGCAAGTTTGGAGGGATTTGGAGAAGGGTTTAGTTCATGATTTTCCCATACTCCACTTGCCATGGATGATGATCATGAAGATATTTCTCAAAACTTGATGTTGGCAAGTTGAGTTAATGATGCTGGTAGGTGTATATGATCAAGGTGTATCTGCAAGAATTCTTTTAGATTTTTCTGAACATTTTAGGTCCTTCTTTGGTTAATTATTCATATAGTGCTGAAAGGGTTTTATTGAGTTCATTTGGGATTTTTGAATTGGGAAAGGTTAGTTTGATGGTCCCAAATATAAGTCCACACATTGGAGAATTTCCCAAGATTTATTGAGGAATAAAATTACTTAAATTATTTATTTTCTTGTTTCTACCATTTAAGAAAATAGGCAAAAAGAATTATTAAGACTCCTCAAAAATATTATTTTTGAAGTGTGAAGATATGGTATGATCTTTAGACTTAAGATGAGCCTAAATATGGGGATGTGCTTTGGAGAAAACCAAACTTTCTTTTATAGATTAAGTTTTGGAGGTTTTGTCCATTAAAGATATTAAATAGGGTTTGGTCCAAAATAATTATGGATGATATTTGATAAATGTTTATATACAAGGTATAGGATGTACACAAGGTGTAACTAGCAATTTCAACCTTGGGTGTTGAGAATCAAAGTTGATTTTGGTGGAAAACATGAGATTAAGGATCTAGGGTAATGTCATCTATTACCTTCAAAACCTTGTTGGGTCTTGGAGCTTAGAGTTCACCTTGGGTCATGGTCTATATGGGTAGATAGACCAAGTGATGTAGATCACCATGGTACAATAATTTTAGCTTGATCATGCTTGAGTTCTCTAGGAATTGATTTCAAACTTTGAATAAAATAAGGGTGCCAAAGCAGATTATCAAATAGCCTTCAAAACCTTGTGGGTTTTTGAAGCACAAGGATCCATTTGGAACAAGTGAAGTAGTTATTGCTAGAAATTTATGAGTACAACACAACCATGTAAAGATTTGGTCCAAATAAGGTAGGATGAAGGTGTGAGCTTTTGACCAAGTAGGCTAGTTGATAAGGTTTGCAGGAAATATTATTATCTTGCCTGCAAAACTATCAAGAACAAGTGGGTTAGAGGATGGTATAGCCAAGTTAAAGAGTTGGAATTGGTATTCCTTATGATGGTATACAATATGGTTCAAGTGCATTACCAAAAATGCACAAGGGTTGAGAAAGAGAGGCATTCAAAGAAGTGATGCTAAAACAGTTTCCAGACTTAGTCAAATTTAGCAGATTTAGGGTTTTTGACTAGAATATGAGTGGGGATGTTTTTGATGGGTTGCAAGGTATCAAAGAATCATCAAGTAGATGATGTTGAAGTGCATATTGATAATAATAGATCCATGCTTGATATTGGTCTTCATTGACTTGGAAACTTCTAAAATGAATAACTTCAGAAGTGATCGGGTTAATGGTTTTAGATGATCACCTAGTGGCTATAGGTTAGATCCAACTTGGTTAACTTTCTTAAGGTGGACACTCTTGGATTAGCTAGATGCTAGATTATGATCCCCTAGAGTAGCTCATACTACTCCCGAGTAAACATTTCAAACAGCAGAACAAGGCAAATCATCAGACAGCAGATCAGGGTAATTCATCTTAGCAAGCAACTCAATCTACTACTTGGGTTATCATCAAGCCTAGCTTGAGATAAGTATGGGTATTTTGAAAGTTGTAATTTGAAGTAGACGAGAGTCCTTGGTAAATTTACCAAGAGTAGAATTCAAAAGATTTATAAAAAAGTTTTGGAAACCTAGAGATAAGAGTAGTTGAAGATCTGTCTTTAAAACATAAGGAGATTATATTATATAGCTCTCCCTAATTTGGTCAGTAGAGACTACTAAAATAGTTAGGGTTGCAAAGGAATTTTGACTCAGTTTTTTTGAAAAGCCAGAACATTTGAGAATATGTAAAATGAGCCAAGACTGTTTTGTTAAATAGCTTTTGTCAACAGATGGTGAGATAAGGAGTATATCATCTAATATAAAGTCAGATGCATAAACACTAACAAGAAAACAAGCAAACACTGCATTAATAAACAAGAAAAAGTTTTTGTTCCCCCTGATTTTTTGCATTCTGGACAACTAATCAGGGTTGCTGAAATTGGGATGTTACACTATCCGTGAAGGGAGTGGACCCCCACCACCTGGATAGAGTGGACTCATTTGTTAATACAATAACAGTGACCTCTCCAGCTTGGATGAAACCATTCATGGACTATCTACAAGACAGAACTTTGCCCACCGACGAAATCGAAAGCCACCAAATAGTACGCAGAGCAAAAGGCTACATCATCATCGATGGCTAGCTATACAAAAGAAGTACCACATGAGTTTTCCTTCGATGCGTCTCCCAGCAACAAGGTATTGAAATCCTTAGGGAGATACATCTCGGAGATTGTGGGCATCATGTTGCTTCCCGATCATTGGTGGCTAAGGCCTTCCGACAAGAATTGTACTGGCTGACTGCCAAGGCGGATGCCGACAAATTGGTACAAACATGCCTTCGGTGTCAGTTCTATGCAAGACAACCAAGTGTTCGAGCTGAAGAATTGCGAACAATACCAATAACTTGGCCGTTTGCAGTCTGGGGGCTGGATATGGTGGGACCTTTGCAGAAAACATCCTGTGGATCTACACACTTGCTAGTAGCAGTGGATAAGTTCACAAAATGGATTGAAGCTAAACCCATTAGAAAGCTCGATGGGGCAACAACCCTGAAATTTGTTCGGGATCTAGTGGTGAGATTTGGTCTCCCACACAACATCATCACCGACAACAGCAGAAATTTATCTCTCGGAGAAGTTGAGGAGTATTGTCATGAAATAGGCATCCGCCTTGACCTAGCATATATGGCACATCCGTAGTCAAATGGGCAAGTTGAAAGGGCCAATGGAGTAATTATGCATGGAATCAAGCCACGCTTAGAAGCACCGCTAGGTAGAGCAACTGGAGCTTGGGCGGAGGAATTACCATCTGTCTTGTGGAGTTTACAAACAACACCCAACAGATCCACCGGTTTGACTCCTTTCTTCATGGTTTATGGGGCAGAAGTCGTCCTACCATCCGACATCCTCCACGATGCACCAAGAGTAGCCGCCTATGAGGAGGATGACGCTAAATAATCCAAACGCCTATCTGTGGACCTACTCGAGGAAGAGCACGTGCTGGCATGCCAGAGATCCGCCATCTACCAGCAGAAGCTACGTGGCTACCATAGTCACCGTGTAATCGCTCATTTAAAGAAGGGGATCTGATGCTTAGACTCTAGCAGGAGAAATCACACAAATTATCCCCACCTTGGGAAGGACCGTTCTCATAAGAAAAGCATTGCTAAATGGTTCCTATTACCTCATCAATATTCGTGAGTTGAAAGATAGGCCAAAAAATCGCAAGCACAAGCAAGGTGACTCCGATGATGACTACCCGGAGACAGATCGGCCATGGAACATAACACATCTACGTCCCTTTTACACTTAGCATATTTATATTATGTAATAAGTTTCTTATATGATCAATGAAATAAAGCATTTGGTTCACTCATATTCTCTAAGTATTTTACCTCCTTTAGTTGTTCATTTTTGGATCATATAAACCCTTTATGCGCAAGTTTGCATTTGCACTTCTGAAAATTCTGCCTACATGCATTAGCTTAAGTTTTCTGGTCTACACATTTTCTGAAGTTTTTATGTGGATTCCGGAGTAGTCACTTCTCGGCACTCAAAGTCGGTGATTTTTCTCTAAGGTTCTTGACGGTGTTATTAAGCATCATCATCTGAGGGCATAGTTCTGTGTTGCGAGTCTTCCATCTCACGAAAGGTCAAGCATACGAACCAGAATAATGGATAAGCCAGTACTTGCTTAAAAACTATATACATGCTGAAAACATATAAGTAGCAGGAAACTTGAGTACAAGTTTTTCCGCCTTAGCAAAACACATAAGTTTTTCCGCATACACATTACAGATATACATTTAATACAAATATTGTTTTTCATGGCTCTGCTGCAGGGGACTTCGTGGTGGCATCATCGGCAACAGGAGAGCCAGGCTGGGATAGCTCATCAAACTCACAAGGAGATGGGCTAGACTCATACTAAGCTAGTTCTTCATCAAGAATCTCGGCGGGAACGAAGATGTCCGCCTTGACCATCCTAGCAATTATGGTGTCGAAGCCGGTGAGGGAATTCCAAATAGCTTCACTATCAATTTCCTTTCCTTCCTCGTCCAGCTTGGGCATGCCAGAAGTTACCAGATCGATGTAGGCGTTGTCATAGTGTGCCTTGACCAAGGACAAGGTCATGCTTGCACCAGCCCGGACACAAGAGGCTTTCCAGTCCTTGAATTTCTCGGGGGCTCAGTGCAGGATTTCCGAGTACTTGGCCGCTGAGTCTGCCACTTTGATGTTTATCCCTAGATGCTGGGCTATCTCCTTGGCCTGGGCAATGGCGGTGCTGACGAAGTTGTCGGCAAGAATCAGGCACTCCTTAGAATTCGGAGCACCTTCACCCAAGTTGGCCAAGCCAATGGGAGCTGTAGTTTGCATAAGATACAAGGATCATGAGTACAAGAAAATCAAACTTTTATCCAAAGTACAGAATTGACCAAGACGGGGGAAAGTTACCAAAGATGCTTGTCTCATCTTGCTTGCATGTCTCCGCCAAGACGTCCCACTCCTTCTGAACTGTCTTTGACACCTCAAGGTTCCTCTCATTCTACTCTTTGGCAGCTTGGTTCTGTTCCTTGAGTTGTGCAATTTCGTTCTTCAGGCGCTGCATCTCGGCGTTAGCAGACTCTTGCAGCACCCGCATCGCCTCTTCATGGCCCTTGACAACATCGGCTAGGTCTTTCTTCAAGATTTTATTCTCATTGTCAAGCTCTTGAATATGCTTGGATTCCTCGACGATGCTCTTGGCTGTGGCGATGGCCTCTATAAGACGAAAAAAGGAAATCATTATGAGAAGACGACATAAATGGATCCATGAGAAAAAGCAAGGAGCTATTAAAGGAAACAAACTCTAGCTATTTTTGATCTGTTGCTTCAGAAAGGCTGTTTTACCCTATTCAAGGTCCAGTTCCTTCCGCAAAGCAGCAAACCTCTCATTGGCCATAATCTTCCGTCTTTGCTCATTCTGCAAAAAGTAAACATGCTTAGTTTCTTTAGAGCATCTAGTCGGAACTATCTAGTTTCAACTACACGCTCGGGGGCTATAGTATAAGATTTTAAATCCACTAGTGTTCTCTCTTAGAGTGTCTAGTCGGAATTATCATTCTAAACTAGAAACTCGGGGGCTACAGGGACAAGTTCTACACTTAGTTCTTTTGGAGCACTCAGGACAAACTTGTCAAGATTTTTCCTAAGAGCTCGGGGGCTATAGTGGAATATAGTATAAAGTAAAAAGAAGTGAAGTTCATACTTACAATGGCAATAACTTTGAGATTGTTGGCCAGATTGGCATATGCAGTATGGAAGATGCCGACATTGTTATACACGACATCTTCTTGTGCAATAAGGTCATCCAAGCACAACGTCCGAGGAGTAGCGGACAGAGGAGTTGTCAAAGCCAGAGGCATGGATGATGCCCTAGCCACCTACTGCGTTGCTATAGCAGTTGATGGCTCAGAGGATCCCACCTTGTCTATTGCCACAACTTCCTATGCCTCCTCTCCTTCCATTACCTGTTTCCCTTTTTCGGTGGCATCCTTAGCCGGAGCTTCAGCCACTTTGGAGGAGGTACTCTCCTGCGTCGCCTGACCGCTGGGAGCAACGTCCACCTCGATAGATCCTGAGACATCAAAGATTGGATTGACATCTATCTCCATGGCGGAGATCTCAGGGATGATGGGGACGAAGGCCCAGCGGGACGAGCAGAAGGTTTGGTGGCAGGAGTAGGGGGAGCAGTAGCGGGAGAGGGCTTGGCGGCCACATCCCTGGTTATCATGTCACGAATGTTTTTTGACCCTCCAACATCTCTGGAGGATCGCTTCAAACTAGCACCGGCTTTCCTCCTAAAACGTACAAAGTATAAGTACAAGAGTTAAAAAAGGTATGGGCTAAAAATACAAGTCGGAGAATGAATATACTTACTCCACGACAGGAGCCTTGGTGAGGGGAATGCCAGTGGATCTCTTCTTCTCCACCTCTAAGGCAGCGGTGGATCGTCTGGAGACTCCACTCTTCGATTTCTTCTTCTTCTTGGCCTCGACAGTAGCGTTAGAGGTGGATCTCTTCTGCTTTCGTGCTGCTAGAGCTAACTGATCCTTGGGGGCGTCATCATCGGACACCACATGGATATCCTTCTGCTTGGGATCATAGACCTGGGAGGCCATCTGATCTTCCGCCAAGGTTGCCAGCTAGGAAACAAAGGAGTGTTAGACTGACAACTTCAAGATGGAAAAACCATAGAGTATATAATGAGCAACAAAGGAAACAAAAGCTACCTTTGGGCATTTGTCATAGTCGAACATGTCATAGGTGATCTTGAATCCACACTTCCTATCCTTCACCTTGACGATGTCCTTCAGCTGGAGTTTGACAGAGTCCGTGGAGAAGTTGTCTCGTGAAATTTGCATGGGATCTCTCTTGTCCTAAGTGTACTTGCACATCAACTCGGCGTGATGCTGTAGAGGTTGGATCCACCTAACAAACCAACACATGGCTAGGTCCATGCCCGTAAGACCTCTGTCCACGAGCCATTCGATCCGCCTTACGACATGGTTGGCCTCGTCGTCAGACAGAAGGGAGGATGGGGGTCCTCCAAGCAGGCACTTCGGCAGCGGCTCCATCGACAAAGTCAGGGTACGTCTCAAAACGGTTAGGCAGGGGAATATCTGGGCCATAGAAATATGTGTGCTGCTAGTTCTTGCATGACTCATGCCCTACGATGTCGGGGAAGCACCGGCTAGGCCATATCTTAAAGCTAATGGTTCCACAATTCCGCAATTCGTCCTTGGACTCTACAGACTCTCTCTTGATGGTGATGAAATATACAAACAGATCTAATCTAGGTTTGATGCCTAGATACCCTTCACAAAAAGCTACAAAGTTGCTAAGGACGAGGATGCTGTTAGGGGAGAGGTTGTGGGGATGTACCTAGAAGTACCGGAGGACGTCCAGGAAGAAGTCGGAGACTGGCAGGCTTACGCCTCGTACCAGCTAGGCTTTGAGGTACACCTTCTCTCCGGCTTGGGGAGAAGGAGACACCTCACCCGCCGAGGCCGGCCGCCAGACCAAATCCTCCGTCATGCGGACATACCCCTCGGTGAATAGTTCTTGCAAGTCTTCGGCGGAGAGGTCAGAGCCCCTCCACACTCCCTTGTGGGAGTCACTATCCTCTTTAGGGTTTCTAGCGTCACCCGTTCTTGGTCGTCGCCGGTGGTATCCACCACAATGGTGATAGGGATAACGATCCCCTCCGGCGGGACCATCACCCCCTGAGACATCTCTGGCATAGCCTCAGGGGCCATCGTCGTTGAAGGGATGGAGCTGCCGGAGGCCATTACGATGCTAGGAGTGGATGGATAAGAAGGAGGCTCTGGCTAGGGTTTTCCAAGGAGGATCTCGAACAAGCGCACGGCTAGAGGAAGACGAAGACGAGGGATCAAATGTGGGTAAAAAGAAAATAACCTAGCCGCAGTTGAAATATATATGCCCAAGGTCAAGATTCGTGCAAAAGGATCTGATGGACGGAGCGTTGACGACGTGGAGATGAACATGCACGGTAATTTTGCCACTTCATCTGTCTTTGTTGCTTTAGCGTTTCGGATTTTGCACGCGTAAAAACAGCTAATGATTAATTCTCTGCCTTCTGTGAGTTTCGAGGTAGCGTAGGTTGTACCCTACGTCATCCTCCTGATAGCTGCAGTGAAGGGTCACGTCTGAAGATTCCATCGAAGGAAGAAAAATTTCCAGCTCTAGAAATAAAGACTCAAGGAATCTCCGTCTACATTGCGAAGCCGGAGAGGACTGCAAGGTTCTTTGGGAGACCTTTGAGATATTGCTTGATGAATTGTCGGCATCACCTAGACAGAGCATTCAAGACTATAAGCAAGACGGTGCAAGATCTCAAAGTCCTCCGGGGGCTACTATTGGGGATATGCTAAATGTGTATCACCATATCACGTCCTTATTCCGGCTAACCCGGGTGGCCCATAGTTGGTAGCAAGGCCTATGTCCTGCTGGGTTGCCCAGTTAGATCGATCCAGAAGGGAGGCCCATGCCGTATAAAGGAAGGCTACGCAGGAGTCACCGACATACTAGGAGCCTTGGAGTGCAAGACACGAAAGACTAGTTCGTATTAGTGTAGGACTCTTTACCTTGTCCAGCAAGGACCTTTCCCTATAAACCCTAGGTTCTGGTGCCTTTATAAACCGGACCTGTGGGAGCCTTTAGGGCACAACCGAGATTGCTACGTACAACATGCAACACCTGGCACAACGAATCTATCTCTATAACTCGGCGTATTGCTATTATAGTGATTTATAGGAGAAATAGAGTTCCACTACCGTTGTGGGACTTGAACCTGGGTAAGCTATGTTACCTCGTACCCGCCAAATCTCCTCCTTACCCCATGTCTCTAAGCACGCACTGTGAGGACCTCTCCATGGCGTACTCGTCGGCAATACCACGACATAATTGAAGTTTGAGAATGAAGTTTCTTTTTCCTCGTGTCGTCAAGAATCTTCTTACTTAAACATATTGGTGGTGTAAAGTGATACAATGATCTCCGGCAAAGATTTTGGTAGTCTTGGACGAATAAATAGTTTCCTTCGTTTCTCGATCATGTTATAGAGTGGCTATGATTTTGGCAATCATCAGTTCCTCTTGTTACATATTCCCTGTGACTCTCACGAGTCCGCCACAAAACACTTTTTTGGTCTTAACCTTCTGTTGAACAAAGAGTGACCCTTCTGTACTAAAAGTAGTTCTCTAGCTTGGTTATCCATATCTTTGTATCCCTGGAATCTCTACTTAAGCTGTCTAGTAGAGTTTCATATCTCGAAGTCTATGGTCGTGTTCTTTCCGTTGTATGCTCTCCTCTTCAGAAGCTCAAACTCTTCTGAAGCTCCATGGTCTCAATCCTTATGAATACCAGTTATCTGTTACCTTGAAACCTTCTCCTCTTGTTTCCTGTATTACCTTGGCGTGTTTCATGTCGTCATCTCATAGTTGTTTCTGAACACTCCATCCATGAGCTGACCATGAGATACACCGTGTGTTGTTTAGTGTATTTTCCTCTTATCCTTAGTGGAACCCTGTTTCTCTTCCTTCATCCTACCTGCGGAATCTCGGGTCGAGATTCTTGTAAGGCGGATAGATCTATAACACCCCAGTTTTAGCTAATCGTTAATTAGGGTTTGATTGTGCATTATCATGAGCATCATATTTTAAAAGTGCATGCACAAGAAATAAAGTAAAACCCTAAACCCTAATTTCCCCTCTCTTTTTGAAACCTATTCAAATGGTTTTGAATTTTGAACCTAAAATGTTTGCAGGCCAAACTGAATACAAGGGCCCCTGAGTATTTTATATACTTTGTAAACCTTCTGGTATTTTTGAAATAATCCAAAATAGGTTTGAAATGAAAATAAAAAGAGAAAAAGAGAAAATAGTTTTGAAAAAATGTTTTGCTAAAAAAATAGGCACAAGAGCCACAGTAGGCTGGGCCAGCACCCTCTCCTCGCTACCTGCCGCCCCACCGACGCAGCAGCTAGCGCACCAGAAAGATTTGGTGCAGCCCAGCAGCAGCCCGCAGCCGGCCCAGCTGGCCCATCCGTCCCAATACCCGTTCACCGTCTCTCTTCTTTCTTCTTCTCCCTCACCCGAGTCGAAGCAGCTGCTTGTCTCGCTGCCGTCCGTCGATCCTCTAGAGCGTTGCGATGCCCGCCGCCGATCGTCGAGCCGAGGATAAGAATGCCCATGCCGTTCCCTCTCTTCACATCTCCTTTTCCCTCTCTCTCACTCTGTTGTCTGCGTGCAAAGGTTCCCGAAACCCTAACTGGAGGTCTCCGTCGTCCCTGCCGCTCCTGGCCACCCTAGCTCGAGCTGAGGCCACCACCGAGCTCAAAAATTATAACACCTCCAGGATCAGGGTTAAACAAATCTAGACATTAGCCTGAGATAAGCTTAACTTAGAGCTCGACGATATCCAATGAGAAATCAGTAACACAGTAGTAACCCTGTGACACAAAAACTATTACAGCGAGCTCGTAACTAAGCGGAGAACCAAAATATTACAAGAAGAGGTCACTGACCATAAACATCAAACAATGGAAGGAAAATTATGCTATTAAGTATAGAAAACTTAACAAATGGCCTAAGAGGCCTGAAGCATAATGATGACGTTCCAACCCATAGATTCCAGGCTGCGGGCCGGGAACCCCAAGCTACTCGTCGGTGTTGATGTCGTACCAAACTTGTCTTCTGAGGAACACTAATTCTGCTACAAAAGTATCAACAAAGCAAGGGTGAGTACAGGGTGTACTCCGCAAGACTTATGGCTGGTGGGGTTATTTTGCATAAAGTCATCTTTGTTTATAAAGCAGGAGGGAGAAGAAGCTCGTCTAGTGAGAATATTTTAAAAGGGGATAAGAGAGCGACATTCCAAAGCATTGATCATCATCGTTTGATATCAACCAAAGTAATCCTCATTTCACACTAGGATCACCCCCTCGTACCCATGAGGAAGCATCCTTAACAAACCTTAGTTGCCAAGTTTTAGGATTAGGTTAATGTTATGTATGATCTTCACATCCATTCCCAAGTTGTCCATAACCGTGGACACGACTTTTCGAAAGATTTAACCCTACAGGGGTGTACAACTTTACCCACATGTACAACCGACTCTTAATGCCAGTACATTATCCCTCTTCCTTGGAAGGCTGAAAGAGGGAGGTTGGCCATGACCTTTACGTTGCTTTCGCCGAGACCATGAGTCATGCCCTAAGGATGGTTCCACCGTAACGGGTCAAATCCCGAAGCTAGTCCCTAGAGACGTGAGTCGAGGTTGGTTTATTAGTGGCGCTGTCTACCCCAAGCAACCCTGACCATGATTACCTACTTGTTATGATGCACCTTCACCTGCCAAATCTTTCAAAACATTTTCTATGCATATGTCAAATGGAACGCCTGAACTATGTGACTCATGGAATCTACTAGGAAAGTTAATCATCGGAGGGGTTCCCAAGCCCTGTCTGGCTGTATGCTCATCTTGTTTCAAGAGGCTAGAACTCGGGTCCTAGTGGTGGCGAGCATGGGACTACAAAAACCACATCCCACCGTGGCCTCCCATACAAGCCTTAGCATGTTTAACCTTTACCACTAATCTTACCTCATCAGTATACCTCGTTCTCCTATCATACTAGATTCTTTGCATTTGGTACAACATCTGGATGAACCAGCACTGCCAGCTAAGCATGGCTAAGCAAGACACAGGTATAAGATCTAGGAGTGCACACAAGCCAAACCTAGTTATGCTACGAGCAGTGGATAAGGTAATATAAGCTCAAAGGGAGTAATGCAATAGATAGGATACTCTATCTATCGATAAAAGACCACAGTAGAATCGTATGCATCATGGAAAGAATTAAATGCTTTCAAAACCATAGGATTGTATAATGGTGGGGCTATGCTTGCCTTTGCCGGTTGATAACCAATAAGAAGATCTTTGGGAGCCTTGTGCTTTAATTTATTATAGTTGATCAAATATTCATCTTCCAACTCTGATGGTGTTGATCTCGATCTTCAATCTTGATCTTCATATCGTATTCTACCAGGAAGAAGCAAACACCGGAAAGAAAGGGAAAACAACAATCAACACATGGCATCGATGCAATGCTCAAGCAAGGATGATGATATGACAAGTTAAATTATACTGAAATGAAACTTTATAGCATGATTGACAATTTAAATAGGGTTCTGAGGGGTACAAACCCTAGAACAAGGGAACCTCGGAATCACCTACGGGGTTCGTCTGTTCTTCTAATTAAACTTGCAATGAAAGTTATTAAAAATGCATGATTTTGATTCTATGAGATAGATCTCATTTTTCTGAACATTTTGGTATATTATACATTACTAAACAATTAAAAAGGATTTACTGCGTCATTATGACGTCAGCACATGCGTTAATACTTTTCTCACCCGTGACTGAGCTAGCCAGTGTCATTGACTGCTGGTCCCGGGGCCAGGCCGGTTGCCACCATGGCGGAGCGTGGTCCACACCACGTCATCGTGACATCATCTCGACGGCCACCATGGGGTCGTCACCGGCGGTAGCGCTAGGGAGCGCGCGGGGCTACGAACTAGGCATGTTCGAGTCGGCGTGACAAGGCGAACCAGAAAAGGGCAGCGCGACTGGGTTTTGGTCGCCGGAACTTGGCCGGCGACGAGGCCGAGCGGCGGCTACAAGTGCTCACGGGAACTGTGCTACGGGAAGCAATCAACAAAACAAAGGGGTCTATACAAACCAGAAGCTCACCAGGAATGTTGCGGGCTTGACGGCAGGGTGAGGAAAGGTTGAGGTCGACGGCGAGCATGATGGCTGGTGCCGGACACGATGCTTCGATTCAGGGGTTTGCAGGCTTGCAGGGCTGCGTGACTTAGCTGGGGCAAACCAGTATAGCAAGGCGAGATCGGTGGTGGCCTCAACTCGAGCTAGGGTGGCCGGGAGCTGCAGGGACGGCTTTGACCTTCGATTAGGGTTTCGGGCACCTCTACACGCAGACGACATAGAGTGAGTGAGAGATGGAAAAGGGTATGGGAAGATAGGGCATGGCACGGGCATTCTTATCCTCGGCTCGGTAGTCGGCGACGGGCATCGCAATGCTCGGGAGGATCGACGGACGACGGCGACACACACAGCTGCTTCGGCTTGCGCGAGTAAGAAGAAGAAAGAAGAGAGACACCGAATGGGTATTGGGCCGGATGGGCCAGCTGGGCCGGCTGCGGGCTGCCACTGGGCTGCACCGAAGCTTCCTTCTGCGCTAGCTGCATTGCAGGTCGGCGACAGGTAGCGAGGAGAGGGTGCTGGGCTGTCCAACTACGACTCTTCTGCCTATTTTTTTAGCAAAACATTTTTCCAAAACTATTTTCTCTTTTTCTCTTTGTATTTTCATTTCAAACCTATTTTGGATTATTTCAAAAATACCAGAAGGTTTACAAAGTATATAAAATACTCAGGGGCCCTTGTATTTAGTTTGGGCTCCAAACATTTTGGGTTTTCAAAATTCAAAACCATTATGAATAGGTTTCAAATAGAGAGGGGAAATTAGGGTTTATAGTTTTACTTTATTTATTTTTCATGCACTTTTAAAATATGATGCTCATGATAATGCACAGTCAAACCCTAATTACGGATTAGCTAAAACTGGGGCGTTACACAACATTTATGTTGGGGCGCCGCCGTTGGCAACGGTGCCGGTGTTCCCTTGGGTGCTACTTCCATCGCTAGTGTTGATGTCAGCACACATGTAATGGCTGGGGAAGATGTTGCTGCCGCAGCTCTCAGATCCAGAGCCGTGGGCTCCATCCTCTGATGCTAGATCCCCTAGATCGGACTCGCAATTTCTATTGTAATCTGTTTCCTCGACTGATGCCGAGGCGTTGAGCTTGCTCAGGGTACCGATTGGTGGCAAGAACCATGACACGGGGGCAATCGAGGGAGCCCACGGCTCATCGGGGAGGCGAAGCGTGCCGATCCGGCCAACCAGAAAGCATAGGCTTTCAATTTCCAGGCCGGTCCCATCACTCACGGACTCGAAATCTGGGCGAGTTGTTGGTGCATGGACGGTGAACTCAAAAGCCCCGAAGAGGAGCCGAGTCTCCACTGCTACGGAGTTGTACACCAGAGTTGATGGGGTCGAGGAAGCCACACCATTAAGACTCCCGATTCCCATAAACGGCGCCAATTGATGAGGGGTTAACTCATCAATGCCCATCGTTGATGGACTTAGGTTCTAGGAATTGGGGAGCGCTAGAGGCATCGATCGGCTAGAAAACAAGCACATATGTGACACGAGGTTTTACCCAGGTTCATGCCTTGAAGAGGATCCTACTCTTGCTTGTCTGCTCTTGATTATCAGGGATTCGAAAGTTACAAGGAGTGCCCAAATGCAATCTGGCGAGGTGTATGCGAGGGTTTTGGACTGTCCTCCTCGCTGCATCCTCCTAGCCTTTATATAGGGAGGCTAGGTCTTGGGATAGCAGGCCGATTCGGTTACAAATTAGGGTTTCCCTTTTAAATTTATATCTACAATTTTTCGTGTTCTTCAAGAAGTCGTATGCCTATGGGCCACCCGAATCCTTACTGGGCTTTGTTTGCACCGTGGACTCCTCTTGGGTTGGACTGTATAGGCTAATCTTGAGAACTTGTAAGGTATACCCTGTCAGCTATACTTACTTTTGATTCTGGTGAGAATAGACTATGCACTTAAACCATTATCCACTGATGGTTTGACCTTAAAGACATATCAGTTGCTACTTTAGATCCATTTGTGCAAGTGTGAAACGTCATATTCATGGCTGAACAAAGATACTTATGTTGGCTGGAGCTCTAGCATTTCTAGATCAATGATTTTCCACCTTTTCCTTTGCCCTTTCCATCGTGGTAACTGGAATTGGGGTACTGGATGTGTTTCATGTTGATGTCCAAGTAATTTTCTAAAACTTGCTTCGAAGATGTTCATATTTTTACTTAAATGCTTTTCTATGTTTAGGTTGTTATTATATTTTTTATGTTGCAGCTACCTAGAACCATTGCCATGTTTGGAATTACTTAATTAAATAAATAAAACTTATCTATTAAAATCCAACTATATTTTTTGTTAATCCCACTATTTTCAATCCCTAACATTCCATAGTTATAATGGACGGGTGCGGCACCACACGCCAATATGATCTAATAGAGGAGTAAAAATGCTTACCACCTAGAAGAATGTATAGAGAGAGGCCCCTTAAGAACTTACTCACTTGGTTTTGAATTTTTTTGTCTCCGTCGCTCCCCATGAGCGACGGAGGCGAACCTAGCTTTCCGCCACCCCTCCTCCTTTAGTCGTCCTCATCCCCCATTGTCGCTAGCGGATGCCGCCGGGCAAAGCCCGTGTGGCACCAACGTCAACGACCCTCCTCTCCTACCCGTTGGTAGGTTAGCACGGTGCTACCTCTCCTCTGTGGTGGTGCTACTCGGTGGGGCTTAGCTGTTCCTGGTGCAGGGTGGCCGACGCGCTGCGTGACGATTGGTTAACTCGTCAATGCCCATCGTTGATGGACTTGGGTTATAGGAATTGGGCAGAGCTGGAGCCATTGATCGGCTAGCAAACAAGCACAACAGAGACACGTGGTTTACCCAAGTTCAGGCCCTCGGAAGGGACCCTACTCCTGCTTGTCTGCTCTTTGATTATCGAGGAGTCAAACCGTCGATGAGATCTGGCGAGGTGTATGCTAGGGTTGTGGATTGTCTTGCTCGCTGCTCTCTCCTGTACTTTATATAGGGAGGCCAGGTCTCGGGATAACAGACCGAGTCGGTTACAGATTAGGGTTTTCCCTTTGAATTTCTATCTACTCCTTGCCGTGTCCTTCAAGGAGTCTCCTTCTAGACTTGGGCCACCAGAATCCTTGTTGGGATTTAGTTGTCCCGCAGGTTCCTCTTGGATTGTACTATATAGGCTAAACACAAGTACCCGCAGGGTATACCCATGTTAGTACCCTCCCGAGTGTCTAGTCGAATCACAGATTCGGATGGAGACTGTAAAGTCTTCGAGTGCGTGGAATATAAGGTCATCCAAAAGTGCTTCATTTCGGGTGCCTGATTTTGTGTCATATGGATTGTCGATATGCGTGCCTAATACGTCCGACAGATCGGGATCAGTTAACTGCCTTAGGGCAAAAGAACGCTATCTACTCAAACTCGAGTCCCTGGACTTGAATTCGGAAAATTGCTGGCGTAATTCGACTCATACCGCGGAGGCCTTACATAGTCGAATTCCAGTGTTTTAATATGGGCACTCGACGCATCTGTTAAGGATTTTTCATTGTGCCTATAGGCATAGTTTATTTCTGGTAGAGCGCAGTAGGTGCGTCGCCAAGCCTTTCGCAGGTCTTATCTTCATGTTGTAAATGCGACATCCGAATATTTAGTCACCGCGGAGATGATTTAGGTGGTCTAGGAGACGTTGTCTATTTGCAGGGTATTTCTAGTAATTATGAGGCCGAGTCACCGAATGCTTCGAATTCTCATGGTACGGACGTGGTCAACACTTTTTGCCATTAATAACTATTTTTTTCTTTCAATAGGGTGCTCAACTAGCGCTCTCTATGGGAGTAGCCCCAAAGTGTCTATTTGACTCATAGCCTCGAGTAGGGACTTTTACCTCTTGCGACCGCTGTCACTAGGCATAGCATGTCGATTGAGTGTTCAACGCTCCCTATGGGAGTAGCCCCCGAGTCTGTAGTCGAATCATTGATTCGAAGAAGGGAATTGGGGCAAGATCTATTTTTTACTGAGGCAATTATGTGCCCATAAAATCTTTGGGTGCACGGCCAGCTCTCATATTAGGAGTATCCCCTAAGTATTTGGTTGAGTCATAGACTTGAGCAAAAACTGAAGTAGTCGAAGAAAAAGTACCGTTGCACACTGTTGTCCTGAGCTATAGCTAGTGCAAGTGTAAATGACGTCATTGCTGACGATTGGTTGAGCTCAGCGGCTGGCGTCAGCGGTGCTGATGGGACATGACACTAGTGGGATCCACTGTCTGACCAGGATTTGGCGAGTCATGCACAATTTTGGGGTTTTAACAGTGTCTCCTCGATTTTCACACTGAGTGGGGACCATGCCACGGCGGTTCAGTGCACGCGCTGGCACGGGTCATTAACGGTGTGTGCCATGTGTTGAAACAGAGAAATTCTAGCCGTTGGATGGCCTTTCACCAGCCCTTAAGTAGCGAGTTTAGGCAGTAACTTTCACACTTTGCATCTTCATCTTCCTCGCGCTGCTGCCATTGTTGCTCCTCTGCTCCATTGCTCCATACTTCCTCGTTGCGTTGGATGTCCTTAGAGATTTTCCCAACTATTTTCTCCGGTCCCTCGGCCGAAGAAGAATGGGGAAAAATAAGGGCACCGCTGCCATGGGATCTAGCACTGCTGCCACCACGACGAAGAAGAAGGCCGCCACTGCAACTAGGTCCGGCACTGCTATCGCGGCCACGAACAAGAAAGGTGTCGGGACTCGTGTGACCAATGTGTCTTGGCAGTGCTCCACTTTGAAGACCCACGAGATTCATCCACATCGCTTGACCAGTCTTATTCCGTCCGACGAAGATGATTATCAGATTCCCGGGACGAAGGTAATTCTCGATCCCGCCACCGGGTTTCATGTAATGTTCGTCACTTTTCTTCTTCGGGGTCTCTCGCTTCCCCTCGATGAATTTGTTCGTGTATTGCTATGTTTTTATGGGATTCAGTTACATCAGCTGACTCCCAATTATATCTTGCACGTTGTGTGCTTTATCACTCTCTACGAGTGCTAGCTCGGGATGGAGCCACACTTCGGTCTCTTCAAGAAATTATTTAGTTTGAAGAGACAATCAGGGTCGGGCTCTGTAGTATATGATATTGGCGGGTGCGGCATATCCGTAGACTCCCACGTTCAATAATTCACCCTTGGCATGACCGACTCCTCTCAAGGATGGAGGGACAAATGGTTCTACATCCGGGAGAAAAAGGTAGAGGTGCAGAGGTTCGGCCTCGCCCCATTTGACCTGAATGCGGAGCTAGAGAAGAAAAGGTCCTGGCAGAATGTCGTGATGCCAGGCGAGTCGAAGGATGTTGATGTCTTATCCCAACGAGTGCTGGACCTTCAACTTGTTCGAGGCAAGGAGGTCACTAGCATGGACCTCATCCGAACATGGCTGAAGCATTGAGTGCAGCCTCTACAAGCCAGGGCTCACCCGATGTATGTTTGGTCAAGTGTGATGGACCCGACTCGTGTCTACATAGAGGACATGTCTTCGGTGGAGCTTGATAAGAAAATTAGATCCTTGACCAAGATCACCATGAAGGAAGTTCTGCCCGTAGAGTCAAGCACCCTTCCTTTTCGTGCTACTTTTGCTCCTCGAAGAGGTAATCTTTTTATGTGCGTTTCAATTTGTTCGTGTGATGATTCTAATAGTTAACTGATGGCATTGTCCCTGCTATTGCAGGAATGCAAGGTTGCACCCTCTATTCCTCCTCAGTCAGAAGGCGTCATTCCTCCTGAAGCCATAGAGGTAGTCGAGTCGGATTCAACTATGCCTATTGTTGAGACGCAGGGATCCCCGAGTCCAGCGAGTCAGAGTCGCAGAAGCGGGAGCGGAGCGAGGAGTCGGATGCTCATGAGGAGGGAACCGCGAAGCCAATCCTAGTCGTGCCTGTCTGCAGCGTGCGTCCTCCTCCATTGAAGAAGCAGAGGCAGGAGGAGCCTTTTGATCTTGACAGATTTGACGGGTGAGTTTTCTCTTTTCTCCATTTTTTGAGTTGTTCTTCTCATTGTTCTCCCTGTACTTAGTTTTACCTTATTTTGTATTGAAGTGGTGTGACTCTGAGTTCGTCCGACTCCTTCTGTGAGCCAGAAGATCAGAGAGTCGTGGACTCTAGGGGAAAGGGTGCAGAGTAGCCCAAGATTTCCTCGAAGACATCGGCCAACTCCGGCTCGAGCTCTTCAAGTTCTTCCAAGTTGGAGGAACACAGAGTTCAGACCCGGATGACCATAAGAGAATTTTCAGAGTCTTCGGGTGATCACCTGAGTGTTTTTAGTCATCCGGGGAACCCCCGAGTATTTCATGCGCTTATGACGTGCGGATCCATTTTCAGCCCTTTCTTCAGGACATGATTCGCCACGGGAAGGAGCACGTGTGCCTGGATGCTAACCACCATCAGCTGTAGAGTAAGATCATTTATTCTTTCGATTGATGTACATGGAAGTATTTTCCTAACGAGTGTGCCTTTTGTTGCTAGAGGAGAACAATGACAATCTTCATCGGTTGAGCTCCCTCGAGAAGAGTCTCAGTGCCTGACGAGGGGTAACCTTGGCAATGCCCATGGTTATGAACTTAGGGTTTCGAGGAAAAGATAAGGCTAGGGATTTCATCGGCTGATCAGACAAGCAAAGGAGTCGAAGTCGTCTAATTGCTTATGGTCAAATCGATTACAGTTTGCTCAAGGCTTTTTCTAGTGTCTCCCTGTTGGCTCCTCCCCGCCTATATATAACAGGCTAGGTCCCGAACCTTATGCGGATAGGTTATAGAATATGATTACAATAGCGGTACAATGTCGGCTTCTATTTCCTTATCTACCAAACTATATCTTCCATCGGATGCTTCCCAGGCCTTCCTTGTGGTCTTCGTGGGCTGTGAGCCTTTATGCAGTTAGGGTAACCAATTATAAGAACCCAAGTAATCATACCCATGTCAGTATCTCTCGAGACTCCATCTGAATCATAGATTCGGGTTGAGTCTCAAAGATAATTTTAGTATTTATGATCCGAAGTTTCCTTCACGAGATATTTATATTAATTTGTAAGGATTTGGGTACAATAGGCCAGATGCATCCGATGGATCAGGACTCAGTTAATTGCTCCTGAGCAAAAACATTGTAGACCTACATCAAATTCAAGTCTCCAGGCATGAACTTGGAATTTTACTGGCGTAATTCAGTTCGAGCCATTGAGGTCTTATCGAATACTGAATTCTAGTTTTATTATATCGGGTACCAACACGTCCGTCTAGATTTTTATGATATCTTTGATATAGATAATTTCCTGGCAGAGTGCATTCATGTGCGGTTACCAGGCCACACAAGACAAGTCTCGGGGTCTTACCTTCATGTCATGAACACGACATTCGGAATTTTATCACATCAGGCACGATCTGAGATTTTACAATTTTATCAACTGCCTGATGATGTTTTGTAGACACTCCCGATGGGAGTAATTGTTTTGAGGATACACTGATGTAATACTCATAGATTTTTTTATTGGGTGTGATTTTAACACACGAGGATAATATTTCTTCGAGTCATATTTTTGACCTTATATGTATAACATAATTTTCTATCGGGTACGCAATAGCGCTCCCGATGAGAGTAGCCCCTGAGGCTATGTTCGGATGCCTATATCTGGACATAGGCTCATAATTTTTTGTTAGTTTAACCAGATCAACATACACAATTTTTTTTGAATATTTCGCTTGTCATAATAAACTTTTAATGATAAATCCCCCAAGTGTGGGCGAAGAGATAATGTAGAAAAATTAAATCTGAGTTTGGGGAACTTATCTTTTATTTAAAGCCTGAAGATGAAGATACATGTTTTGGTGTACTCGCCTGGCCGTTGGCCTTCTTGAAGAACATTGTGGCTAAGAAGCCGGGCCGTAGGCCGTATTTAATTTAAATTGTAAGAAAAATAAATTATAAGCATAAAAACATCGTAGTTGTGTGACGTTCCATGGGTTGGAGTATTTAACTCATGTCTTCTTATCTTGAAGCCGGTATGCCCCACCAGGGATTACTTCTATAACGATGTAAGGCCCTTCCCATGGTGACTCTAGTTTACGGTGACCATCTTTCTTGAGGTGAAGGACTAGGTCCCCTACGACGAAGGACCTAGGATGAAATCATCGGCTGTGGTAGTTGTGTAAATTATGTTGATACTCCCTCCGTTCCAAGGCTTAAGGCATATAATTTTTTTGAAAAGTCAAACTACGGATTTTTTTTTGAAAAAACTATCAAGAACTATGATATTATATAGATACCACATGAAAATATGTTTCATGATATATCCAAGGGTATATATTTCATATTGTAAATGTTAATATTTTTTTCTAAAAACTTGGTCAAACTTTACATAGTTTGACTTTTGCAAAAAAATTATATGCCTTAAGCCTTGGGACGGAGGTAGTATATGGTGGCCCTTTGTAAGGCAACATCATGAGCTTCATCAAGGGCGTCAACGTTATCTTTGAGTGCTTCCCTGGATGCTTCCTCGTTATATTCAATGACCTATGGATACTCGTGAGTCACTTTGACTAGAAGGACAACTTCAACGTCATGGACCAGAAAGAACGGTGTTTCTTGCATTGAATTATTTGGAGTGGTACGTAGGCTCCATAAAATGGAGGGTAACTCATCAACCCATGATCCTTTCTTAATACCAGCGGTTACGGGATCATTGGCTTATTCCACTTGCCCATTGGTTTGTGGGTGGGCAACTAAGGCGTAGCTTACTTTTATGCCCATCTCCTTGCAGTACTCCTTGAACTTGTTGGAGGTGAAGTTAGTTCCGTTGTCAGTGATGATGCAGTTTGGTACGCCAAATCGGAACATTATTGATTTAATAAAATTCACAACCAAAGTTCCATCATGGCTAGTAATAGACAATACCTCAGTCCACTTGGTGAATTTGTCGACTGCTACTAGCAGAAAGACATGTCCTCCTGGCAATGACTTGTGAAGTTTACTCACCATATCAAGTCCCCATTGAGAAAAAGGCCAAGCAAGAGGTATGGGATTTAATTCGGCGACAGGTGCACCGGGTTTTGTTGCGAATCACTGACATGCCTCACACGTTCGTACGATGTCCTTTGCATCCTGTACTGTTGTGAGCCAGTAGAATCCTGTCCTGAATGCGTTGGCAGCAATTGCTCGGCTGCTAGCGTGATGACCACATACTCCTTGATGTATGTCTTTGAGTATAATCTTTCCTTCTTCAGGTGTAACGCACCGTTTTAACATACCCGAAATACTTCTTTTATACAACTCTCCCTTGATGATCCTGAAGGCTTTGGATCGACGAGTGATTCGTCATGCTTCTATCACGTCCTCAGGGAGTTCTCCCCTTAGCATGTATGCTATGTATGGTTGCATCCATGTAGGCTCCAATATCTTGACTTCATCGATTTCTAGCTCCTACTCAAGGGCTTCTTCTATGTTTTCATGTGTTGGTGTAGCCCCGAGTCTTTTTGTGGCTTGATCTTCTTTCATGCTTTTGGCACTATAACTTCAAAGACCCTTTTGGCTTTGATGGAGCGCTCTGTTATTTCCTCCCAAAAAACTCCGAGTGGCACTGGCAAACATAAGGATCCGATGTTTGCCAGATTGTTGGCCTCTTCATTGCTAGCCCTTCCTATGTGTGAAACTTCACACCCATCAAATTGAGCTTCAATGATGTTGTAGAGATCATGATAGGCGATCATGTTGTCGCTAACAGCGTCACACTTGTTCATTGCTTATTGTGCCACAAGGTTGGAATCACCAAATATTTTCAAGCGAGTTGCACCGCAAGCTTTAGCCATACGCATACCGTGCAACAAGGCTTCATATTCAGCTTCATTATTTGACGCGTTTGAAAAACTCATGCGAAGTATATATTGCATTTTATCGCCTTGAGGTGACACCAATATGACTCCTGTTCCTGCTCCTTCTGTCCTTTTCGAACCATCGAAATACATTGTCCATGCACTAGGTCCAGCGGGCCTGCTCACTGTAGTTCTGTCCATTCAGTAATAAAGTCTGGCAAAACATGTGATTTAATTTATTTGTGTTTCACGTACGTGATATCTTGAGGAGATAGCTCAATGCCCCATAGAGAGACGCGTCTGGTAGCTTCTGGATTGTTGAGAATATTGGAGAGAGGTGCTTCATTGACCACTATGATCGGGTGTTCCGAAAAATAATGACGCAAGTTTCGTGCTGTCATGAAGACTCCATATGCTAGATTCTGATAGTGCAGATATATTTGCTTGGATGGGGAGAGCACCTCACTTAGGAAATAAAATGGTCTCTAAACACCATGGGTTTTCCCTTCTTCGGGTCGCTCGACGACCAAAACTATGCTAAGCACCTGATTAGTAGCGGCAATATAGAGAAGTAGGGGTTCTTTTTCTCGTGGAGACACGATGATGGGAGATGTCGAAAGTGTTTTCTTGAGGTCTTCGAAAGCATGTTGAGCCTCGCCCGTCCATTCAAATTTATTTGATTTCTTCATGAGGGCATAGAATGGTAATGCTTTTTCGCCTAGATGGGCGATAAAACGGCTAAGTGTTGCAACTCGCCCCGCCAGTTGTTGCACGCCTCGAAGATTTGTTGGATTTTTCATTGTGAGGATTGCCTGTATTTTTTTGGGATTAGCCTCTACTCCCCTTGCTGATATAAGGTTTCCGAAGAGTTGCCCCACAGGGACTCCAAAGGAACACTTCGTCAGGTTGAGCTTGATGCAGTATTTGTCGAGGTTCTCGAACGTCTCTCGGAGGTCATTGATAAGGGTCGACCCTTGTTTTGTTGTAACTATGACATCGTCGATCTAAACTTGTACATTTGTTCCAATTTGGCTTCCTAAGCAGTTTTGCATCATCCGCTGATATGTTGCACCCACATTTTTTAGTCCGAAGGGCATTGTTGTGTAGCAGAATACACCATAGGGTGTGATAAATACTGTTTTATCCTGGTCTTCCTCCTTCATCTGAATCTGATGGTATCCTAAGTATGCGTCTAGAAAGGAAATAAGTTCGCACCTTGCAGTCGCATTGATTATTTGATCGATTCGTGGTAGTGGGAAGTGATCCTTTGGATAATGTTTGTTTAACACAGTGAACTCAATGCACATACTATCTCCTTTGTGTTTTTCTTTGGGACACATACTAGGTTTACGACCCACTCTACTTTCTTCAACTCTTTGATTAATTTGGCATCGGTTAGGCGATGGAGTTCCTTTCCAATGGCCTTTCGTTTTGGTTCTGCAAAGCGGCGAAGAGTCTGTTTTACTAGTTTTGCTTTACGATCCAAGTTAAGTGCATGCTCATCGAGTTCCCTGGAAATTACCGGCATGTAGGCTGGTAACCATGCAAAAATCTCCTAGTGCTCACGGAGGAACTCGATGAGGGTGCTTTCCTATGCGGGATCAAGATTGGAGGCCACAAAGGTCGTCTTATTTGGGCCAGTAGGGTGGATCTGGACTACCTTTGTATCTTTTGTGGTGTCAAAAGCCTGATCAGGATTAACACGTGCTACTGCCAGAGGTTCTGCATTTGCTGACATTTTTAGTTGCTCAAACTCGGTCTCCATCCCGAAGGATTCGTAGATTTTGTTGAATTCTCGATCGCAACTGTCAGTGAACGTGTAAAACTGCCCTTGGCTGTTATGACCCCTTGGGATAGCATTTTGATAACCAAGTATGCCTAATGTGGTACTGCCATGAACCGTGCAAAGGCTAGGCAACCCAGGACCGCGTGATACTGTGACGACCAGTCCATGACTTCGAACTCGAGATTTTCACACCTAGAATTTTCTTTGGATCTGAAAACAACGTCAAGAGATATTTTACCTAAAGGAATTTCAGCTTTACCCGGGACTATGCCGTGGAAAGTTGTTTCTATTGGTGCTAAATTTGATAAAGAGCAATTCACCGCCTTTAGTGTCTTGGCGTAAATTAGGTTGATGCTACTTCCTGCATCCATGAAAACCTTACTCATATCAAATCCACCAACTTATGCCTCTACTATTAGAGCCGAGTGGCCCAGTCATGGAACTAGAAGTGGATGATCAGCTCTGCTGAATGTAATTTCCTTCTCTGGCCAATGGAGATACTCGGGTGCGGCTGGTGGTGTCGTTTCTATCATGTTAACTTATCATGTAATCAGTTTCTAAATCCTATTGGATGGGCGCCCTTTTTGTATCATCCACATTGCTCCTTTGGAGCTGGGGTATTCATCCTCTTTGTTTCTGTTTGTAGCGGGTTGTCCTTGTCCCGCTGATGGCTATATTGATGGAGGAAGTGTTGTGCCAATTGCTAGGGCTCCACTTGCTTCTTTGGTTTCCTTTGCATTGCACACTTCCTACATCTTTAGAAACGTTTGGCAATCCTTCATGAGGTGATTTGATCTTTGATGACTGCAAGTGCACAGATCATTTGTAGCTAGTTTTGAAATAAAGATATCAATCCCACAGGGAGCAATAGGCGAAAGACTAAAATGCTTTTAGCTACAACTAAACGAAATACTTAAGAAATAGCTTTAAGATGCAAGAAAAGTAGAGTTGTTTTTGGGTTTTTGGTTGAACAAGGTAATTTAAAGTAAAGCAAAACTTAATGCAGAAAGTAAGAATTGCGTGTGTAATAGAACTTTGGAACTGCAATAGGGAAATAGGCATTCTCGGGGAGTGGTGGATATAGCACTAGCAATTTAGACTAAGCAATCAAGATTATTATAACAAATATTCTCATAATTCATATGTATGTGGGAGGAGCTCCATATATGGACAAATAGGCAACAGCTGCTACTCACATCGTCGTTCATAACCACAGCCGACGAATAAACAACATCAATCGTATTATCCCGCTATTAAGGGATTTATCCCGTGGCATGGACATGGCTTAATGAGTTCTCCTTGACTCCCCAAGTTAGCACGTAAGAAATGACAACAGCTTTATAGTCACAGTAAGCACTATCATCCCTCCGTCTACTAACAAGTAATCCCCTTCATCGAGTCCCCATAGGAGGCAAATATTAAGGAGGTGCAAAACTCCCAACATCAAGATGAAGACAATTAACACATACACATAATAATCTCTATCTCATCTCAATCATATGCTAGGGTTTCTCATCTACCCAAGAACTAGAGATGTACTCAGACATGGAGGCAATCAACATCATGGCAATGGTAATGGAAATAATCATAGATGAATAGTACTTGTAATAGTCCACAACGAGTACAGGAATTACAACAATATCTAGACAAGATGTAGATGGGATGGATGGAGATGGTGGTGATGCAGCGATGGATGATGAAGATCGATGCCTTAGCCTCCAGGATATGCACAGGTGGAAGATGGATCCCCGGTGGATGAGTTCCTCCTCTAGATGTCTTCTGGAGGTGTGGTTTCGGTGATTTTTGGGTGTTCTATATGCCGTCTCTCCGATCCAGTTGCACGGGGCGAAACTATTTGAGGAGGCGGAGGCTGCGCCAACTATACATACGGAAAATTTATTCCGGTCGTATAGTTGGTCGTTGAACCCTCTGTCTCCTTTGTTCGCTTCTGGTTTTCTTCTGATATTATTAATATTCCCAATTAAGCGATTTATGTTGTTTTTGACTCCTTTTCTCCTCAGTACAATTGCTCCAAGAATTATATACATTGGATCCATCGTCTGTCCTGATCCTGGTGAAAACAGACATAAAATGTGCGCGTGAGCACCGTAAAATACTAAGATCCTACATCTACAATGCAAAATAATAATGTAAACATGATGCAAATATGCACTCATCAACTTCCCCAAGCTTAGACTCTTGCTTGTCCTGAGCAAGTTTAGCTTAATGGATGTGATCCTCATATTCATGAAGCCGAGTCGATAAAATAAATGAGGCAGTTGGAGCATGTGTTTATCATATACGATACATAGGAATAAGTTCATGAATAGTACCTTACTCGACATCTGAATAGTATTAGCAGGCTTCCACACCTTAGTGATCAATAGTTCATAAAAGATGAATCTCAACATAATGTAAAAGTATCTGGTTCAACCGAATGAGTTAGCGAGGTAGTCCCAAGTGTTTTAGGATCAACGTATTCACTTGGGATTCAAAATCTCAAAAGTGTCTCTTTCTCATACTACAATATAGTGGTATATGCCTATTTTCTCTTTGCACACTCGCTCTTTTTCTTATTTTTCTCTTTGTATATATGCTCACACTTTTGTTTAAGTGTTGTGCAAAGGAGCTAGCCATACATTCCACTTCATGTAGGATTTCAAAGTTTAACAATCTCAATTATCAAATTCCAATTGTATATGAAGGATTTTATGACTTGAAGATTTTACCTCAACTTGTTCTCACTCTATTTTGATAGCACTTTCATTTTCCTTTGTTCAAGGTTTCTTTTTCAACTTAACTGCATAGATAATTTTTCTTTGTAAGTCAAACCGTAGACTTAAAATATATTGACCAAATTATCTTTATATGTTCCACTAATACCAATGGTGTGGAAGACTCCTATTGCTATCATCAAGTGCAAATAAAATTATACTCAAGCCATTCATATATCCAATAAAACAAACACAAACCCAATATTCCTCCATATACAATAATAAACTCGAAATTTCATTAAAGGGATCGACTATTCCTGAAGGGAATTCTAATGATGCAAACTTTATTTCTAGTTTGAACTAATGCATAACTGTAATATAAAACTTATAAGATAGATTACAAGGTCTTTAAAGATTTCCCCAAGCTTGGAATCAAGCCAGGCAGGATCAATTAACTCCTTGTTGGTACCTCTTCCTCCTCCTGGGTAGAAAGAGTGTCGCCCTCTTCTTTTATGTTGCCATATTTAACTATGCTTGCCAAGCGGATGCGGAGCTCGGCCATGTCATATTAGCTTCAACATTTTCCTCTTGAGGAATTTCTTCTCATCTGTCAACTCAAAGACAGTTTTAATTAAGAAACCAACTCTACCATCGATGTCATCAACCTTTTTCTCAAGGTCTTTGCTCATCATCTAGTAGGAGTCAATCCCTTCTCCAATTGTTTCAACGCATTCCTTCGAAGCCTTTTCTAACTCATAGATCTTATCAAGAATCTCATCTTGATGCACCTTCCTAGGTTTAAGAGGTGATGGACCAAGAGGAGGTTTATAATAGGATCCTATGTAGTAACGATAAGGATTAGGGAGATACTCATCCTTGTTCCTTCCCTTCTCATCTTGCCTCATCATCTCCATCCTTTGCGAGAACATGTTCTCCCAGTTTGGGAGAGGCTTGATCTTCGGGCTAGATGATGACGATGATCCTTTCGGTTCCACTTCTTCAATCCTCTTCACAGGCTTTTCTTCTTTCTTCTTCCAGATCTTGTTGACATGGAAAGGCTGCATGGCTTCGCTGCACGGATGTTGTTAGAGGGGCTTGTATTGAGATGGCGAGGATTTTTCGAGGCTAGAGGCTGTAGCTCTATGAAAACTTAATGAAAAAGGTTAGATGCGATCAACTTTAAAAGGAGAGGTCAAAAACCCTAGCCGCCTTTCGTAACGAGCAACTATACGAGCGTGGCTCGTATAGAACGCTGTTTAGTTATGAACCGACTATAGATTACATCTACGGTGGAACCAACTATACGTCCGGAACTATACGGGCGGGAATTTTTATTCCCGCCGTATAGTTGGTCGTTAAACTCTCTAACTCCTAATAAAGTTTTGAAGATGGGTTGATAACTATATGACTACAACTATACGGGCGGAACTTTAATTTCCGGCCGTATAGTTGGTCGCTAAACTCTCAGTACCCAAGAAATTGTTTTGTCAAAGGCATCGATATCTATACGACAGCAGCTATACGGGTGAAATTTTTAATTCTGGCCATATAGTTGGTCGTTAAACTCTCAGTACCTTTCATGGATGGCAGGGGTGATGTCGCAACAACTATACGACCGCAACTATATGGTCGGAATTTCTTATTCCCACCATATAGTTGGTCGTTAAACCTTCTGTGTCCACCAAAAAATTTCTGCTTCTCCAAGGATTCTTTATTAATCTGAAACTTAACAAAATATCGAGTTTTGACAAAAAAATGTCAGCTTAGATTTTCGACCAATTTTGGTATTATCTATCTTCCTTCTTCTTTTCTAGAGCATCAAATGTTTCTTATTTAACACAATGCTAAAACAAAACTTTAACTAAAAATTTAAAAACTTACTCAAACCTTTATGCCGCATGGGTTGCCTCCCATGAAGCGTTCTTTTATGGTCAATAGCTTGACCGTAGTATTACTCATTCCGTCTCAAGTCCATTCCTTGTATATTTTTGCTTAATCACTTCTTCTAGGGTGATCAATTCTATAGTGACTGCACTTATATCATCTTTTACTCGATAATGCTTCAAGTGTTGTCCATTTACCAGCCATGCAAGAGAAGGTGTTTTTCCTTGGAGCTTCACTGCCCCCGATGAATAAGCTTCTTCAACTACATATGGGCCTTCCCACTTAGATCTGAGCTTTCCTGGAAACAACTTAAGATGAGAATTATAGAGCAACACGTTGTCTCCACTTTTAAAGGTCTTATTCTCTATTTTTCTATCATGCCATATTTTCACTTTTTTCCTTAAACAACCTAGAATTCTCATAAGCTTCACTTCTAAACTCATCTAAAGCATGAATATCTAATAGAAGTTTTTCTCCTGCTGCTTTAAGATCATAATTTAGGTTCTTGATTGCCCAAAAAACTTTGTGTTCAAATTCTAAAGGTAAATGGCATGCCTTACCGTACACCATCTTATAAGGTGTCATACCCATTGGATTTTTAAACGCAGTACGGTATGCCCATAGGGTGTCATTTAACTTGTATGACCAATCTTGTCTTGATTTATCCACTGTCTTCTCGAGTATGGTCTTTAGTTCTCTATTAGAGAGTTCCACTTGACCACTGGTTTGGGGATGATATGGTGAAACGACATGGTGAGTTACTCCATATTTGGTGAGGATTTTCCTAAAAGTTCCTTTCATAAAGTGAGAACAACTGTCAGTGATTAAAAATCTAGGAACTCCAAACCTGGGGAATATGACATCCTTGATCATCTTCACTGAAGTGGCTACATCTTCATGACTTGTTGGAATAGCTTCAATCCATTTAGTAACATAGTCAACATTAAACAGAATATGAGTATAGCCATTTGATTCTATAAATGGTCCCATGTAATCCATTCCCCATACATCAAAGGGTTCAATTATGAGACTATAATTCATTGCCATTTCTTGTCTCCTACCTATATTACCTCTTCTTTGGCAAGCATCGCAGTATGACATACCTATGTGCGTCCTTAAGCAAGGTGGGCCAGTAGAATCTGGATTGAAGTGCCTTTGCAGCAGTTCTCTTACCTGCATGGTGCCCTCCATACGGACTGTCATGACAATATTTCAATATTGCATTCATTTCATGGTTTGGAACACACTTCTGAATCATTCCGTTAGGTCCATGACGATATAGATACGGATCATCCCAAAAATAATATTTAAGATCATTAAAGAATTTCATCCTCTGATTTCTTGACATACCAGGAGGTATAAATTTTGTTGCAAGGTAATTAGCATAATCCGCATACCATGGGTCAACAATTTCAACATTTGCTAAATATTCTCCTAGAAATGATTCATTTATAGGTACGGGGTTAGTAATTATTCCCTCCATCCTAGAGAGATGATCTGCTACTGGATTATCTTTACCCCTCCTATCTACTATTTGCAAATCGTATTCTTATAGTAATAAAACCCACGTAATCAACCTGGGCTTAGCATCCTTTTTCACAAGGAGGTGACGCAAAGCTTGGTGATCCGTATGAATTATTACCTTAGAATTAATGATGTAGGATCTAAATTTGTCGCAAGCAAAAATTATATCTAGGAACTCTTTTTCTGTAGTAGCATAATGTTTCTGAATCTTATTAAGAGGTCTACTAGCATAATAAATAACATTCAGATTCTTTCCGTCTCGCTGTCCCAGCATAGCCCCTAAATCATAGTCACTAGAATCACACATGATTTCGAAAGGTTCATCCCATTTTGGAGATTGCATGATAGGTGCTGAAACTAATTTATTCTTAAGGTTCTCAAAAGCTGTAGTGTAGTCATGATCTAAGTAGAATGGAGTTTCTTTATTAAGAAGGTTGGTGAGAGGCATAGCTATCTTAGCAAAATCTTTTATAAAACGCTTATAAAAACCTGCATGTCCTAGAAACATTTTTAAGCTTTTAATGTCCCGAGGTATTGGAAGATTTTCTATAGCATTTATATTAGTTTTATCTATTTCTATTCCCTTCTCCGAAACCTTATGTCCGAAAACTTTACCTTCTCTTTCCATGAAATGGCATTGTTCCCAATTCAAAACCAAATTTATTGCCTGCATCTCTGCAAGACTTTCATTAGATTGTAGAGGCAATTTTCAAAGGTTGTTCCACAAACAACAAAATCATTTGTTAGAACTTCCATAGTCTTCTCAACAAAATCATCAAATATCTTTAGAACACATTCTTGAAAAGTTGCTGCTACATTACAAAAACCAAACGGAATTAATCTATAATCATATGTGCCATACGAGCAAGTGAAAGTTGTTTTCTCTTGATCTTCCGGTTGTATGGAAATTTGAGAATATCCAGAATAACCATCAAGAAAACAGAAATACAAATTTTTACTAAGTCTCTCTAAAATTTTATCCATAAATGGAATAGGTTTATGATTTTTCTGTGTCTCACGGTTTAGCTTCCTAAAATCAATGCACATACGATATCCCACAACGGGCCATACTGGAACTAGCTCACCATCCTCATTCATAGCAGCATCAAGACCACCTTGTCTTGGTATGCAATGAGCTGGGCTAACCCACTTACTGTCAGAATAGGATATATTATGTCTGCATCTAACAAGCGTATAACCTCTTTTCTTACTACTTCCTTCATTTTCGGATTAAGCGTTCTTTGTGTGTCTACTACAGGTTTAACATCATCAATCATGGTAATCTTATGTGTTATGATAGATGGATCTATTCCTTTAATATCACTTAGAGTATATCCAAAAGCTTCACGATGCATAACCAAAACTAAAATAAGTTTATTTGTTTCATTCCCTGATAGATTCTTGCTAATAATAACAGTACACTTATTTTCATTATCGAAAAACTCATACCTCATATCTTCTAGAAGTTGTTTTAATTCAATTGGTGGAGGCTCTTCATCTCCTTTTCTTACCAGTTCTTCATAGTCATGTGGATATTGTGCTTCCGGAACTGAATCAAGGTAATCATCCATGTATTCTCTCTCCTCATCATCTGGTGCTTCCTCCCAATTAATTAGGCTCCTCTCTAATTCATCTCGTGGAGTACTGAAATGAATTACTACTAGCTCAGAAATCATTTTCTCTTCCTTGATATCTTCCACTTCATATGGCCTCTTCTTTAGTTTGGTGAAGTGGAATGTCATTTCCTCTTCTCCAAACATAAGTGAAATAGTCTCCTTCTTATTATCGACTCGAACTTTGGTGACGGAAACAAAAGGCCTGCCTAAAATAATAGGACAAAAAGAATCTCGAGGAATATCAACAATATGAAAATCAAGGGGGTACATGAGTGAGCCAATAAAGACATAGATATTTCTGATTACACCTTCCGGTTTTATATTGGTCCTATTAGACAATTTAATAGTGGTGTCTACCGGTTCCACATCTGGATTATTTAAATTATAGCGGAGTTCCTCATAAAGTGACGAAGGCATAATATTTATAGTGGAAATTGGCTCACAAATTCCATATAAGAAAGTTTCTCAACAATATATAGGGGTCATTGGTTTAGATGTTTTGTTACCTCGTATCTTACCTTTGATGAATTCTGAGGTTTCAAGGTCTAACATAACCACTTCATTATCCACTATTCATGCTTCCATAAGATCCTTTAATATAACATTATTTATATTGGTAGCTTCGAGGTTCCTTTCTGGTTTCTTTGATCTCTTTTTTATATGTTTTTCCTCTTTTTGCCTTTTCTTGACGATCCCTTGAATAGGTATCGAGGAAAACTCTTCCATCAGCGCTCTTTCACGCTTCTTTTCTTTGAGGGGTTTACGGGGTTCCCATTCTGTAGGTACCTGCAGATGCCCTGCATAATTCTCAATAATTTTATTTACCGAGTAAGAATCAATACTGAGGGTTTTAATCATTGTATCTATTCTTTCATCTACAAGGAAATCATTAACACAAGCATATTCAGAAAAACTATTTGTAAAGTTTTCCTTTTCTTTAAGATTTTCCGTTGCTTCCCTCATTTTTATTATTAGATTCCAAGATTCATCATAGGTATAAGATAGCAAACTGCCATTAGAAGTAGTGTCTAGATTCATTCTATATTTAATATTTAGCCCTCCATAAAAAGTATGAGTGATTAACCAATCAGGCAAACGATGATGATGGCAATTATCTAGGTAACTTTTGTACCTTAGATATCCTTCATATAAGCCCTCACCAGGATTATTTTTGAAACTAATAATAATACCTCTCATCCTGTGAGCTTTGCTTTCTGAATAATATTTTGATAGGAACTTGGTTGTCAATTCCTTGCAAGTCCTCGGTGCTTCTACATAAAAAGATCTGTACCAGTCACAAACATTATTAGAGAGAGTTTGTCTAAACAACTGAATTTTAACCATATCAAGTTTACAATCATCAAAAATAAAGGAACTGGGAATGTCTTCAAAGAATTGTAAGTGTCCATATAAACTCTCTTCATTGGTTCCTGCAAATTTCTTAGAGTGCAATAGTTCAAATAATAAATGGTGGATCTCGATTCCATCCGGATTTATGCCTTTATTGACAACTATAAAAGCGTCCATGGATGAACCCATTTTCCTTACTGCCTCAAGCTGGTTTAAATGCTAAGTGTTGTCCATTGTTGTGGTCCTGCAACTTAAGTAAAAATTAGTACAATGAAATTAAATAACTAAAAGTAAGGTGACTTATAGCGCTAAGCTCCCCGGCAACGGCGCCAGAAAATAGCTTGATGACTGCAAGTGCACATATCATTTGTAGCTAGTTTTGAAATAAAGATATCGATCCCATAGGGAGTAGTAAGCGAAAGACTAAAATGCTTTTGACTACAACTAAACAAAGTACTTAAGAAATATATTTAAGATGCAAGAAAAGTAGAGTTGTTTTTGGGTTTTTGGTTGAACAAGGTAAGTTAAATTAAAGCAAAACTTAATGGAGAAAGCAATAATCGCGTGTGTAATTGAACTTTGGAACTGCAATAGGGAAAAAGGCGTTCTCGGGGAGTGGTGGATACACCGCTAGCAATTTAGACTAAGCGATCAAGATTATTATAACAAATATTCTCATAATGCGTATGTATGTGGGAGGAGCTCCATATATGGACAAATAGGCAGCAACCGCTACTCACATCGTCCTTCATAACCACAACCGACGAATAAAAGACATCAATCGTATTATCCTGCTATTAAGGGATTTCTCCCGTGGCATGGACATAGCTTAGTGAGTTCTCCTTGACTCCCCAAGTTAGCACGTAAGAAATGACAACAGCTTTATAGTCATAGTAAGCGCTATCATCCCTCCGTCTACTAACAAGTAATCCCCTTCATCGAGTCCCCATAGGAGGAAAATATTAAGGAGGTGCACAACTCCCAACATCAAGATGAAGACAATTAACACATATACATAATGATGTATAACATAATAATCTCTATCTCATCTCAATCATATGCTAGGGTTTCTCCATCTACCCAAGAACTAGATATCTACTTAGACATGGAGGCAATCAACATCATGGCAATGGTAATGGAAACAATCATAGATGAATAGTACATGTAATAGTCCACAACGAGTACGGAAATTACAACAAGATCTAGACAAGATGTAGATGGGATGGATGGAGATGGTGGTGATGCAGCGATGGATGATCAAGATCGATGCCTTAGCCTCCCGGATCTACACAGGTTGAAGATGGATCCTCGGTGGATGAATTCCTCCTCTAGATGCCTTCCAGAGGTGAGGTTTTGGCGATTTCTGGGTGTTCTGTATGTCGTCTCTCTGATCCATTTGCATGGGGCGAAACTATTTGAGGAGGCGGAGGCAGCGCCAACTATACGGCCGAAAATTTTATATTGGTCGTATAGTTGGTCGTTGAACCCTCTGTCTCCTTTTTTCGCTTCTGGTTTTCTTCTGATATTATTAATATTTCCCAAATAAGCGATTTACGTTGTTTTTGACTCTTCTCCTTAGTACAACTTCTCTAAGAATTATATCCATTGGATCCATCATCTGTCCTGATCCTGGTGAAAATAGACATAA
This sequence comes from Avena sativa, assembly GCA_916181665.1. NCBI lineage: Eukaryota > Viridiplantae > Streptophyta > Magnoliopsida > Poales > Poaceae > Avena > Avena sativa. The sequence goes on from OV702287.1 coordinate 194,099,546, forward strand.
AATGTGCACGCGAGCGCCATAAAATACCAAGATCCTACATCGACAATGCAAAATAATAATGTAAAACATGATGGAAATATGCACTCATCAATCGTCTTCTGCATGTTGAGTCGACATAGAAGTGCATGTTGTAGGGTCCTTCCATCATTTGAATTGGGGACATTGGGGGCTCCTGAGCCCTTGGATAGTATCTCTGTGTTGATTGGCTTCCTCTGACATCATCTCTTCGGTATCTGATGATGCGGTCATTGTTTTTTAGTTGTCCCCTCCTGAAAAACCGGCTATGACATAGCTTGGTCCATCGTGTCCATCATTATTTCATTGCCTTCTATCATTACCGCTCATGTCCCTATGTTCTTCGGGTGAGCGCGTTCCCTTGTTGTATACCGCGTCTTCTCCGCCAGCCCTGCGATTTTCCATATCCATTAGCTATGAAATTGTTTTGGGCTTAACCCGCCCCATCTCTTCTATGAACTCTCGTCAGCGAAGGCCGTCGTTGAAGGCGTCAATTGCTCTTTCATTGGATATAGCTTCGACCGAGTTTTTGATGATGTTCCATCGTTGGATGAAGGCTCGTATTGATTCCCCAGATTTCTTCTTGCACGCCCGCAATTGCTCCAGGGATGCATGTTGCTTGAACATGGAGTGGAAGTTTTGGATGAACTTGTCTTCAAGGTCATTCCAGCTGCTGATGGATTATTTGGGTAACTTCCTTAGCCAGGCTCGGGTGGCGCCGCTTAGGTGTGGCTATAGGCTTTGCATTATGGTGGCCTTGGAGCCACCCTATAGTTTGACAGTTGCTAGATAATCTGCCTACCAAGCTTCGGGTTCCTGGAGACCATCATATTTTTGGCGATCGTGAGGGAGTTTGAAGTCTTTGGGTACTGGAGTCTTGCAAACCCGTCGAGTAAAGCAACTGGCTCCATATAATTCATAATCATCCTTTCTTTCACCGTCGTAGTATCTTTGGCTGCCACGCTCTTCACTGGATCTATCGATCCTATGTTGTGTAATGTCTTCTGTTGCATTGTTTTCTGGGTCAGAGCTCAAAAAATGCACCCAATGTGGCGACCCTAATCATCGGGTGTGCCCCACCTGACGAGAGCTGCTGCGATAGCATGGGGATCTATCGGGTTGTCGTGTGTTTCCTTGTTCATGAGAGCAGAGCGATGGAGAGCCGCACGAGGATTGTTGGGTGCAGGTTGAGTTGTGATCAGGTATGTTTGCACATCGACAATTGTGGCTTTGCTATTTTTGCTTTGATGTGTCATGTTGGATTCACTAACATAAACGATAAATTGAGATCTCAGGTCAGTTTGTTTCTTTCGGCTTCGTGGATGTTCTATAGTCGTGAGGATACTCTCCTTGGCTGTGCTCCTCCAGTTACACTCCCTGATCCTCGGGTAGAACTCAGCTGAGCCCGACAAAGACTGGATTCGTTGGCTAGCTTGTTTCTTTTGTTGAGTTGCCTTTGCATCCTTAGTAGATCCCTCTTCTTGTGATGGAGCAAGTATTGGTAGGCCATTAATTCTTCGCGGGTGGCCTTGGCTATCAATGGAACTTCCCCCAATACTGCGTCCCTTGCTTTTTTCCATGCTTCGGCTGATAGCCAGAGAGTTTGCCGTTCGCCTCCACGTGGTTCTCCTCCTCCTTGGATTATGCGGTTGTTTGTCGGGTTTCCTTCGTTTCCATGATCTCCTACATTGTCATCCGACAAAATATCATTGGGATCAAGGATAGGGTAACCGTTGGAGTCGCACTGAGTTGAGCCATCCTTGATGATCACACACACTTGGTGGTGAGTTATGTATGAACTAGTGACATCGTCGTCGGATCTGAAGGAGACACTATTTTGAGGATTAGTGAAATCCAATGGTTTCTATGTAGATTTTAGCCATCCTGATTCCGAAGTCGATACTTTCACCGCTTTCTTCTAGTTCAGCGTTTACTAGGCTTGATCCACGTGGTGGTGTTAGCTAGGAGTCATCTGAGGGAGAGACGATCATAGATACCATCAAGATCCCCTAGATCTACTGATTCTCTAGAGTTTTCTTTGCCGTTTGCCGGCTGTTGTTAGGGGGATGACCCATAGGTAGGCCAAGCCAGGCTCAACTGGCCGGCTCTAGGAAGGCCTGGCCGGTTGGTCGCAAGACAAAGGACCACAACCAGGTGGACAGCTCTATCTGGTCCACCATCAAGGTTCCTCGGCTGGCCCGTCTAGCTGGGTGACCAAAAGAGCCGGCTAGGTGGCCACCTCAGATCCGTTGGCCAAAGATGCGGAGGGGGTGGTGTTCCTTGCTAAGCACATCCCTGAACGAACAGGCTGGCGTGCCATTCTAGCGGCGCTACAAGACGAGGGCGCTAAAGCACCAAGGCTAGAAGCTGACGAGTAAAGCACTGGCTGAAGGATAAAGCACCGGCTAACGGATAAAGCACCAAGCTGATGAATAAAGCGCCGGGTGACGCCCAAAGTAATGGTGCTAGGACACTACAGTGCTATCCCCTGTACTGAAGGCTTGACTGGGTCCTGGCCCATCGGCTGGGCCCGTCCAGCCGGCCCACTTTGTAAACCCGAAGCCCAAACAGTAAACCCTAGAGCCCACATTGTAACCTACCTCTCCCAACTAGTATATAAGGGGGGTAGTGCTAGGGTTCTAGGTAGACAATTACATACTACAAGTTACAAGTTCTCTAGATTCCACAAGTTCAGTAGTTCATCTTCCTCTAGCTCCACATAGCAGTGAGGGAAACAGCTCAAGGAGAACTGGTACTAAGCACTTGCTCCCCATATAGTAGATCCATGGAGTAGTAGAAGTTTTACTTCATCTAGAGGGCTCTGAACCTGGGTACATCACTGTTTGCAGTATCTGTGCCCAACCCGTTACGAGTAGCCACCGATAGCATCCTGATTGTCCCTTTCATGCCATCCCCGATGGCACTGCCGTGTTCCACACCACGACAATTGGCGCCCACCATGGGGCACATCGCTTTGGCTGGGGTCATCTTTCACACGGGACTTTCGCTCGTCGCTGGTGAGCGAGTCGCCTTTGGCCTCGTCCTCACCTTCGGCTCCTTCGACTGCATCATCAACAACGCATCCTGGTTCAATGGGGAAACCTTCCCAAGTGGTGGCTCCGTCATGTACTTGGCGAGCATCATGACTACGTCGCCACCATCGCAGAGGCCTTCCTTCATGAGGTCATCACCGTTTCCGACGCGCCATCTGGCTTCTCTGCCCCGTGCCTCGCCAACGGCAGCATTGAGGTCATGATGGCTGGTTCAGGCAAAGGCCACCGCCCGCCTCTGGAGCACAACGTAGGCGCCAGCAACACTGCTCTGCACGAGCAATATCTGGAGCTGCTGACCATCTCCATCCAAAACCTTCACATCCCCATCACTCCTGAGGTGGACCCAGCGATAGCCGCGGCTGCGCTAGAAGCCACACGCCAGAACCTCCTGGAGGAAGCTAGCAAGGTTGCCACCCGCCAATGCCGCCTAGACGCAACCATGCGTGAGTACAACACCACGCACGGCTTCTCCCGCTTACCTAGTGCAAACCGGCAGATTCTGCCCCAGGGCCGTAACTTGGGCTCGGAGCTAGACCGTGCTGCTAACTCACCCGTCCTCGCGGCTCAGCCGGTTTACAGTACTCCGGCCAGAACATGAGGGCCGCATAAGCATCCGTCACCGAGCTAAGACACCTGGAGGGTGATGAGCTGCTTCGCCAGCAAGCACGCGTTTAGCTCCCCGTTGCCACGGCCAACAGGCAGCAGTCCGAGGCAGGCGTAAGCCTCGGAGGAAACAGCAAGAGCCAGCATCCTCGCCAAATGGCGGATCTAGCTGCAGGCAGCAGCAAGGCCTCCTCCGCAAACGACACAAAGCAAAACAGCCGTCCACGAGGCGGATTAGCCGGCCGTGGGAAAAACCCTTGAGGCGTTGTGGCCGTCACCAGCAGGAACTGTGATCCGGATGAAGGATCCGGAAGAAGCAACGCACCACCCAAGTCCCTCCTTTCGGGCCGTCTTGGCCCGCACGAGCCAGAAGAGCTGTGGGATGCACGCACACGCATCGACCTGCTGGTCTAGTCACGTGCGCTGGAAGAAGTCCGTCTGGCCCAAGTTGTTTCAGACCATGCATCCGGAATGAACCGTTTCCAAAGGAATTTTCGCTCCCAAGGGACACGCCGAAGTACAATGGCACGGTCAAGCCAGAGGACCAACTGGTGGACTACACCACCGCGGTGGGCATCGCAAACGGCAACTGCCGGGTAGCCGTGTGCTACGCCCCCCTCATGCTCCTCGATTCGGCCAGAACATGGCTCAATAGCCTCCCTGACAATAGCATCAACGCTTAGATCGACTTCAAGCATGCGTTCGTCTGCAACTTCACCAGCACCTACAAGCTCCCGGGTCGCCTAGGCGAGCTTGCCCTCTACGTTCAGGGCAAGGACGAGACCGACCGCTCCTACATCACCCGGTGGACAAGCATGCACAACTCATGTGAGGGGGTGCACGAGCACCAGGCAGTCGACTTCTTCATCAACGGCCGTAGAGACGACACCATGCTAAAGCACAAGCTCCGCCAGGTGGATCCCGACACCATGGCCATCGCAGAAAATTACGCCATCACCGACGCGGCAATGAAGAGATCCATCCAGGTAGACGACCAGGGGCAGATCATCATGGCACTATACCTCTTCTTCGTATAGCAGCTATGCGCCTATTTTGAAGGATGCGAGTTTCACCATGTGCCTCGCGTAAACAACAAAGCCGCATATGCACTCGCCCACGTCAGGTCAAAAAGAGCAGCAATTCTGTCTGGAGTTGCCCTCGAACATCTGCACAAGCCCTCCATCACGCCATCTCCAGAATCCGACTCCATCATACTAGATGCGGAACCAGGGACTGCCGGCTCCAAGCAACCTAAAGCTGCCGCTAAGGCCCTGAGGACTGCCGCGCCACACCCGGGGACTACCGCCTCACCCGGGACTACCAGGTCAAAGTTGTGACACTCCTAGCCGGCTCCAGCAGCCCGGGGACTACCGGCTTAGGTCTCCCACCCAGTAGGCCACCTGACGAGCCCTAGCTGTCCGGGAGCAAGGAAATCAGGCCGATCATGGAGACCGTGTGTGCCATCCGGGAAACACCTCCATGGGGCAAGCCATTCATGAACTTCCTGGATAAGGGGAGCTGCCTGACGAAGAGGTTGAGGCAAGGCAAGTGAAGCGCAGGGCAAGTGCGTACACCATTATCAACAATGAGCTATACAAGCGCAGTGTTGGAGGAATCTACCAGCGCTGCGTGAGCCAAAAAGAAGGAATCTGACTACTGGTGGACATTCACCAAGGCAAGTGCGGTCACCACACATCATGACAAGCCATAGTGGCAAAGGCATTCCACCACGGGTTTTACTGGGCCACGACGCTAGAAGACGCCGAGAATCTGGTGAAGGCGTGTAATGGATGCCAGCAATTTGCCCAGTAGAAACACACTCCATCGACGGCACTCAAGACGATCCCCATCACCTAGCCATTTGCCGTCTAGGGATTGGACATGGTGGGCCCCTTCAAAACAACACGATCCGGCATGATGCACCTGCTGGTGGCGGTGGACAAGTTCACCAAGTGGATTGAGGCAAAGCCAATCAAGTAGCTGATAGGCCGACAGTGGTCAAGTTCTTCACCGACATAATCACACGGTTCGGCTACCCCAATAGCATCATCACTAACAATGGCACAAACTTTGCCAAAGGGGCCTTCGCTCGCTTTTGTGGAGACAAAGGTATTCGCCTGGACCTAGCCTCTATCGTGCACCCATAGTCCAATGGACGGTGGGAGTGAGCAAATAGTCTGGTCCTAGCCAGAATCAAGCCACGCCTGATCGAGCCATTGATGAGATCCCCGGATCCTAGATAGAAGAGTTGTCGGCTGTGCTGTGGAGCCTGCGCATCATGCCAAACCGCTCCAGCAGTTACACACCATTCTTCCTTGTCTACGGAGCAGAGGCGGTCCTGCCAACTAACATCAAGTTCGACGCACCCTGCAAACTTCTATACACTGAGAAGTAGGCCAAGGAAGCGCGTGAGATCATCGTCAATCTCCTCGAAGAGGCACGAGAGCTAGCTCTATCCAGGTCCGCCATCTACCAACAGAACCTATGCTGCTACCATGCCAGCTAGATCCACAATGTCTCATTCTGAGAGGGTGACCTGGTTCTGCGTCTGGTACAAGACTCCAAGGGGATGCACAAGTTGTCTCCACATTGGGAGGGGTCATTCTTAATCAGAAGAGCGCTGCAGAACAACTCATACTACCTCATCAATACCCGCCAGCCGGCAAAGAAAAAGATGGACCACTCCGGCGAAGAAATTGAGCGCCCGTGGAATGCAAACCTGCTTCGCCCATTCTACAACTGAATAAAGGGCGCATGTATCTTACTTTTATGTAATGAAAAAGTTGAGGAGCCTCGACATAGTCTCGGGGACTCCATAATCATTTGGAATTCTCTGCTGCATAATTTGATCTTTTCTGGCTGCATTATTTCTAACCCTGGATCCGATAGTCTCCCTCGGGGACTCGCCGGATGGCCTAGACGCTTGTGCATTCTAGAAGGCAAAGTACTGTATGCGGCTCTAAGGGTTTCCTCTTTGATTCCGGCTGTAGACCGCAAGCCAGCTGATAGACACAGCAAGAGCAGAAAACTCGAAGACCCATACAAGAAAAGTCCGAAGGAAAACAAAAACATCTGGACGTTCCGGTTGCATTTTCTCGCTCGAGGCTGATAGCCAAAATCCAAAGTATTGTGCAGTACGCCAACTAGCCAACCCTTTAACACCGGCTCATGGATGGCAAGGGCACAGCTCAAACGGCCTATGCTCACTAAGAAAAGGACCAAGTTATCAGTTTCACCTCAAACAACTAAGTTTTCAACCAAACGAACAACTATAGACTATATTTCTCATATGCATATCTAACGCACAAACCATTGCTTGTGTTTCGTCTTTGCATGAGACAAAGTACTAGAGCCGAACGCTAATCGCCTCCCAGACGGTAGAAGAACAGATAAGGAGCTTCGACCCGGCTGAATTCTCCAGCCGGCCCGAACCTCGGGGACTACACCTTGTGGGTGCGCTCGCACGCCCCCACACAGAAAACCTGCAACTAGCAACAATATGAAGGAGCTTCGACCCAGCTGAATTCTCCAGCCGACCCGAACCTCAGGGACTACACCTTGTGGGTGCGCTCGCGTGCCCCCACACGGAAACAAGCACACTACAAGTGCAACACATAGCAAGTTCAAGCCAAAAGACACAAACAGCATCAGAAAGGGAGACGAAGCTCCCAACAAAGTTCAATACCTAACAAAAGAAAAAAATTCATATAAGGACAAAGCAGTATAGCAAAGGAAAAGTTCCAAGCAAGTACAATACACCTGGCATCCTAGGGATCAAGCAGAGGGACCAGAGGCATCAACTGGAGCATGGCTGCTAGAGGTGACATCGGCAGAGACAGAGGCAGGCGCAGCCGAAGCATTGGCATCTGCTGGATCCAGGAGCAGGTCAAAGGAGTACGACTACGTGCCAGACGGGTCACTGAAGTCCCGGTCCAGCTGGACGAAGCTCCCGATCTTGACACCACATGAGCGGATGTCAGGAACTTTGGCACGAAGCTGGTCATAGCTGGTTCCTTGCCAGAACCCCGGAGAGAGACTTCGAAGGTCCACATCAGGGTACTAAGACTTCCGCAGTGCCAGCAGCATCTCCGCGCCGCCGCGTGCCACCCAGTCCTATGCAACGTCCATGATGTCAGGAGCAGAGAGGAGCTTCTCAGCCAAGGCCTCCATCATAGCCGGCAGAGTGGTATCCGGCCAGACATACACGTAGACGTCAAGGGCTACATCACGCAGCTGCTTGGCCTCCTCGCACACCACCTCCACCAACTCCTCCGGATGAAGGTCGCATCCAGCGTCCGCCTCAGGAATGCAGGCCAGAGCCTGGTCAGTCGCCTCAGAATACTGAGATGTACCCGGGAAATAAGCAGTTGATATACACCAGCTGCAGCAAACAAAGAACAAGTTCATTGAAGGAGGAGCCACTTACTGATGATGATTTCGGCAATCTGGCACAGCTCCACCAGCGCCGCCTTCTCCTAGGATTGAGCAACCTTTAGTGTCTCCGCCTTATCCTTCTCCACTCCCCCATGATGTTTCAGCTACGGATCGCATGCGCCAACGTAACTCCCGTAGAAGAGCCCACAAGTGTTAATGTTGGAGGCGAGGCATGCGCATGATCTCCAAGAAACCGCAATGATGAAGACCTGTGCACGGTTACCAAAAACTGCCACGATAGACCAAGGGGTCAAACTGACGCGACACGCGCCAGAAGTGGCAGGCGTGGCCAACATAGGCACTAACATCATCAACCAAGCGATTCATCTTCCCAATCGGTTGCGACAGCTAGTAGATTCAATCGCCGCTCACTCCCTATGGGTGGGCCACCGGTTCTGTAGCCGGTAAACTCTAGCCGGGGAACAATAAGCATCTCGAGCTGGAAAACGACAAGCACTACTAAACAAGCAATACAAGACAAACTTGCGACCATCTCTTCATCAACAATCATTTCAGCTCAACCAATAAGCACGCAAGAACTTCTCCACAAGGTGAAGTCCCAATGCGCTCGCGGACTAGTGTCGGGGGGATGACCCCCGGGTAGGCCAAGCCATACTCAACTAGCCGGCTCTAGGGAGGCCTGGCCGGTTGGCTGCAAGACAAAGGACCACAACCAGGCGGATAACTCCATCTGGTCCGCCATCAAGATTCCTCGGCTGGCCCGTCTAGCCAGGTGACCAAAAGAGTCGGCTAGGTGGCCACCTCTACCCGGTCGCCTCAGATCCGTTGGCCAAAGATGCAGAGGGGGTGACGTTCCTTGATGAGCACACCCCTGACCGAATAGGCTGGCATGTCGCCTAGCAGTGCTACAAGACGAGGGCGCCAATGCGCCAATGCTGGAAGCTGACAAGTAAAGCACCGGCGGACGGATAAAGCGCCAAGCTGATGAATAAAGCATCGAGTGACGCCCAAAGTAACGGTGCTAGGACACTGCAGCGTTGTCCCCTTATACTGAAGGCTTGACTAGGTCCTGGCCTACTGGCTAGTCCCATTAGGCTAGCCCGCTTTGTAAACCCGAAGCCCAAACAGTAAACCCTAGAGCCCACATTGTAAGCTACCTCTTCCAACGAGTATATAAGGGTGGTAGTGCTAGGGTTCTAGGTGGACAATTACAAATTACAAGTTACAAGTTCTCTAGATTCCACAAGTTCAGTAGTTCATCTTATTCTAGTTCTCCATAGCAGCTAGGGAAACAGCTCAAGGAGAACTTGTATTGAGAACTTGCTCCCCATATAGTAGATCCATGCAGGAGAAGGAGTTTTACCTCATCCAGAGGGCTCTGAACCTAGGTACATTGCTGTGTTTGCAGTATATTTTCCCAACCCATTGCGAGTAGCCACCGATAGCATCCTGATTGTCCTATTCATGCCATCCTCGATGGCACTTTTGTGTTCCACACCACAATAGCTGCGGCGCGGATTATGTGGATGATCTGACGGAAGATACATGTATCACCATAGGCACAACTTTTTCAACCAATGGTCTTGATGAGATCATAGCTGATAGGCATGGTTCTTCGGATTCCTTTATGCAAAAGTGGAAACTTCCGATGATGAGATCGGATCTGCCGTTGAAGTTGACTAGAACCGAGACATGGGTGGGCGGGCGTGATGCTGCTTATGTGGGATTGTTGCTTGATGAAAGGGGGCTTCCGAATCCATGACTCCAGCGTTCAGGTTCCCACAGATGGTGCCAATTGACAAGGGGTAACCTCGACAATGCCCATGGTTATGGAATTAGGGTTTCGAGGAAAAGATAACGATGGGGATTTTGTCAGCTGATCAGACAAACAAGGGAGTCCAAGTCGTCTGATTGCTTATGGTCAAATCGATTATAGATTGCTATAAGGCTTTTTTTCCGGTGTCTCCCTGTTGGCTCCTCCCAGCCTATATATAATAGGCTGGGTCCCAAAGTCTTATGCGGATAGGTTAAAGACTATGATTACAATAGTGGTACAATGTTGGCTTCTATTTCCTTATCTACCAAACTATATCTTCCATCGGATGCCTCCCGGGCCTTCCTTGAGGGATTTGAGGGCTGTGAGCCTTTATGCAGCTAGGGTAACCAATTATAAGAACCTGAGTAATCATACCCATGTCAGTGCCGCTGAGACAGAGAGGAAGTATGCCCCTGATGCCCTCGAGCCCTTCAAGGAGAGGTCACGGGAGCGTAAGGAAGAACATGCGACAAATGCAGCTAAGAGGGAGCACGGGCTCGCGGAGCAGCTTCTTGCCGCTGGCTAGGCTCTTTTTGGTTTGTTTTCTAATTCTTCTTTATTGTCGAATGTGTCAGGGTCTTTGATCTCTACTTGCCCTTGGTCGTGAAACGCTGGTGCTTTGCAGATGTGGCCGGTATCAATTTAGATCATCAAGCATTTATCCGCGAGGATCTTCTGGTAGGCGTTGTGGCTGCAGTCGAGGACCGTACTACTTCTGCTGCAGATGCACTGCAGAAATCCAAGGTCGTGCTTCGTCGTCTCCGAGTGGAGATGATGCCGAAGGACCAAGAGATTGAATACATTGATAGCTTAGTTGAATCTTTTGCTGGGGGCATCCTTGCGGAGTATAAGCAGGCACAGAAGGGGCGGGCGCATCTCTCGGGATAGCGATGTCACATGCATGTGGTGCTGACGTTGATGTGAGCAAGATCATGAATAGGATACCCATGACTGCTGATGGCATAGGTAACGTTCGCTCCTTTTTATGCTAAATGTCACAAGTACGGGTCGCGGCTACTAGAGATGCTCGTGAGGTACTCTATGGAGCAGAAGCGACTGGGCGCGGCGAAGGCCATGACGTCGGTTGCTACTGCTGCAAAGGCCACAATGTCGGAGGTTGCCACAGTGGCCATGAAGCCCGCGGGTGCTGAAGCATAGGCTTAGAATTTTCTTCTGCTAGCTGGATAGTTGTGCTAGGAACTTCCATTATCCTAGGATACTTTTGTGAGGGTACCTCACCAGGAACTTGTTTGAACTTGATGCATTTATTTTTGGCCGCTTGAATCTTCTGTTTGCTTCTTTTGGACTTGAATTCCATGTTCAAGGGCTCTTACACTTCGATTTTTTGGTTGGTTAGGAATCTTTGAGTGGCGTGCAGGGTATGCCATCTGTGGGCACGCCCTTGGTCTCTCCACTATCTAGAGTGGAAGAGTTGTCACTTCTGTCCTGCCTGCGTGATTGCCTGAAGCAGTTGGAGCAGGGCACATTGATCATCCGTGGTAACGCTGACGTGTGGAAATCAAAGGCGAAGCGAGCCGTCAAGCGGGAGAAGTATCTCCTTGGCAAAGTAGCTCAGATAATTAAAACATCTACGATGTGAGCATCATTCGACTATCATATGATGTTCTGTGCTCTCCATGGTTTTGACTGATGTATCTTGTTTTGTATGTGATGTTGTCAATCTCATTCCGCAGGAAGAGAGGAACCGAATCATCATTCGACTGAATTACCTGACTCGGGCAGAGCTGGAAGTTGGGAGTTTCTTCTGGATGATCGAGATCGGGCAACCGTATTGGCGACCCTGCGGGATCGCATCTCATAGGCGCTGCATTTCTTGAAGATGGTGCGATCATCCTTTAGGCATATCTTCAGGGCGATGTATCCACTAGAGTAGTCCATGCGACTCTGCTTTCACTACTACAGAAGTTCTGTGATGCTGGTGTCGTCCACAAGTGTGCGCACCAGCAACTTGTCATAGGTGCCAAAGCTGCACTTGCGCTTGTCCATATGCAATGTCTGGACGTGGACTTGGATGCCGTCACAGAAGGACCGCCAGCACCTCCGACGGGAATGGTGTGGAACATGGTTCCGTACTATCAAGCAGTCGCTCGGCCAGCAGAGAATACTATGAACTTGTTCGATGAACGCACCAATGTAGTGCTTCAACACCAATAGAGTAGTTTTTAGCCTGCATAAGATGTATAAGTGTTGTAAAGCTCGTATAGTTTTTCGACTGGGCCTTTTGTCGCCCTTGCAGCATGTAAGCTTGTTAGCCTATGTGTTTTTGAGTATGTTTCTTATGCAATGCCTTTTCATTAGCCTGACACTTGTGGATCTCAGCACCTTGCTAGCCTGTCAGTTGGGTTGCAACTGGGTTGGAGTTATCAAGGGTTCGATTGGAAGCAGAGTCAGCTACTCGGGTCATTGCGGTGTTGAATTATACATGTGATGAGGTCATCAGGGATACGCAGCCCCCGAGTGTAAAATGCGAATAAAAGTAAATGTAACAAGACTCGTAGTTGAGGCACTTAGCTTTATTTATTTGGAGAATAGCTGGAGGTACATTGTTCGGCTGGGTAGCCTGGCTGAGTAGCCTTATTGTAAAGTAAAAAATCTAGGGGTAGAAACGTCGTAGCTGCGCAACGTTCTATGGGTTGGAGTATTCGACCCCACTCTCTATGTTCTTTAGGAGATAGGCTCCACCTAGGATTACCTCCGTGACCACGTAGGGTCCTTCCCATGGGGATTGGAGCTTGACGTGCCCTTTCTACTTCAGACGTAGGATGAGGTCTCCTTCGACGAAGGACCTTGGGCGCAACCATCAGTTGTGGTAGTTGCGGAGGCTCTGCTAGTAGATCATCGATCGCTCCGCCATGATTTTGTGTCCTTCATCGAGAAGGTCGACAGAGTCCTCAATTATGGCCGTAGATTTGGCATCGCTGTGAATGACAACCCTTGCGGACTTGTAGCGCACTTCGGCGGGTAGTACCGCCTCAGCACCATGCACCATGAAGAACGGTGTGTAGCCCGTGGCGTTGTTCGGCATGGTGCGCACGCTCCATAGTACGAAGGGCAGCTCCTCAGCCCAGCAACCAGCTACTCACTTGAGAGGTCGAAGAAGTCTCTTCTTGATGCCATTACAGATGAGGCCGTTGGCCTTTTCGACTTGTCCATTGGTCTAGGGGTGTGCCACAGAGCCATAGCTAACGTTGATTCCTAGGTTTTCGCAGAAATCCTGGAACTCATTTGAGATGAAGTTTGTCCCGCTGTCGGTGATGATGTTGTCTGGCACCCTGAACCTGAAAACGGTGGACTCAAAGAACTTGACTGCGGTGGCACCGGTTTGGTTGGTGACTGGCATGGCTTTGATCCACTTGGTGAATTTGTTGACAACCACGAGGAGGAAGACGTAGCCTCCGGGTGAAGATTTTTCTGCAGCTCGCCGACCATGTCAAGTCCCCATTGCGCAAAGGGCCAGCCCATAGGTATTGGCCTGAGTTCTACGCCTGGTGCGTGCGGCTTGTCTACGAATCTCTGACATGCATTACACCTCTCGATGATGTCCTTGGCATCGCACATCGTGGTTGGCCAATAGAAGCCATCTCGTAAAGCTTTGGTGACAAGAGCGCGACTGCCAGCATGAAGTCCGCAGGTCCCCTCGTGTATCTCTAGGAGGATATCCCTTCCATCGCCATTGGTGATGCATCGTTGGAGGATGCCCATGATGGTGCGCTTGTATAATTCGCCGTTGATTATGATGAAGCCTTGGAGCATCGAGCGATGTGCCGTGCGTCCATCTAGTCGTCCGGCAGCCTTTTGGTGAGCAAGTACGTGATGTACGGCTATGTCCAGGATGGCTCGATGAGCATGACCTCCATAGCACCTTCGAGTGGGGGGTCTTGGTTTGCACCGGCGGGCACCGCATCTTCTTTAGGTGGCGCAGCATCTGAGTGCGTTCTTGTTTCTGATGCTTCGGCGATAGGTTTCACCTTGATGTACCTCTCACAGATTTTCTCTAGGAACACGCCTAGTGGTACTAGCGCACAGGTGGAACCTATGTTGGCGGGCATAGCTGCCTCCTCGTTGCTTTCACATCCTACATGCTACAGCTCGCAGCCATTGAAGTACCCCTCGAGTGCGTTGTAGAGGTCGCGATACACAACCATGTTGTCACTCAAAGCATCACACATGTTCATGGTTTCCTAGACCACAAGGTTGGAGTCACCGTAGATGATGAGCCATGTGGTGCCATAGGCCTTGGCCATCCACATCCCGTGGATCGGCGCCTCGTACTCTGCCTCATTGTTGGATGCGCGGAACTTCATCTGTAGGATGTACCGCATTGTATCACCCTAAGGAGATGTCAGGATGACAAGGGCACCAGCTCCTTCTTTGCGCTTGGATCCATTGAAATTCATGGTCTAGAGGTTGGACATGTCTGGTGTGTCGGGGAGCTTATTCTCCATCCAGTGGACGAGGAAGTTCGGTAGGACCTACGACTTGATCGCCACTTGCCGCTTGTATGTGATCTCCTATGGGGACAACTCGATGCCCTAGAGGGTGACCCACCCCATAACGTCAGGGTTATTGAGGATGTGGTTCAGCAAGGCATCATTCACTACAACTATGGGGTGCTCCTGAAAGTAGTGGCACAGTCGCCGTGCTGTCATGAAGACACTGTAGGCTAGCTTCTGGTAATGCGGGTACCGCTGTTTTGTTGGTGTTAGTACCTCGCTGAGGTAGTATACTGGGCGCTACACCCCATGGATCTAGTTTTCTTCGGCTCGTTCTACCACCAGCACGGTACTAACCACCTGGTTGGTGGCGGATATGTATAGTAACATTGGCTCCTTTTCCCTGGGGGTCACCAGGATAGGCGAGGTGGAGAGCAGGCGCTAGAGATCTTCGAATGCATCTTGCGCCTCGTCCGTCCACTCAAATTTGTCGGTCTTGCGGAGGAGCTGGTATAATGGTAGTGCCTTCTCGCCCATTCGACTGATGAATTCATTAAGAGCCTTGATTCGCCCTGCCAGCTATTGGATGCCCTTGAAGTTCTTCAGCCTCTCCATGGCTAGTATGGCCCTTATCTTCTTCGGGTTAGCCTCTATTCCCCTGGCGGAGATGAGGTATTCGAGTAATTCCCGGATGGTATGCCGAAGGTGCACTTCTTCGGATTTAGCTTGATCCAATAGCGGTTGAGGTTGTCGAATGTCTCGCGGAGATCAACGATGACTGTAGCTTCCTCCTTGGTATTGACCACTATGTCATCGACATAGAACTGGATGTTTCGACTGAGCTGGTTCCTGCGGCAGGCATGTATACACCATTGATAGGTGGCTCCTACGTTCTTCAGCCCAAAGGGAATCATGGTGTAGCACTAAATGTCAAAGAGCATGCTGAAGGCTGTCTTATCCTAGTCCTCTTCCTTCATTCAGATATGATGATAGCCTGAGTAGGCGTCGAGGAAGCAGAGGCATTCACATCCCGCGATGGAGTCGATTATCTTGTCGATCGACGATAATGGGAAGTGGTCATTCGGGTAGTGCTTGTTGAGGGAGGTGAAGTCCATGCATAGCAGGTTATCCGTGTCCTTTTTGGGAACGAGCATGGAGTTAGCTACCTAGGTGATTTCCTTGATTTCGCATATAAAATCGGCGCCGAGGAGTCTCTTGACTTCCATGCCAACCGCCTTGTCCCTTGGCTCCGGTAGTCTATGCATCGACTTCTTGACTAGTTTTCCATCTGGAGACACATTGAGTGCGTTCTCGGTGAATTCCCTAGGAACTCCTAGCATGTCCGCAGGACACCAAGAGAATATTTCCCAGCTATCACGGAGCAATTCGACAAGCGCGAGTTCCTATGCGGAACTCAAGTTATTGGCGATGAGGGCCATCTTGGTCGGGTCCGTCGGGTGGAGTTGGACCGCCTTGGTATTCACCGACGAGTCGAAGGACTGGTTTGGTGCGTTTTGCTTGCTAACAGGAGGAAACTGTTGTCCGTCGACTCCTTGAGCCTCGCAAGCTCCTCCTGCATTCCAAAAGATTGGGAGCTTCTGTTGAATTCCCTATCGTAGCTATCAGACTTTGTGAAGCTACCATTGATGGTGATTATTCCGTTAGGTCCTGGCATCTTCATCTCAAGTATGCATAGTGTGAGACTGCCATGAACCTTGCGAATGCGACACGCCCGAGGATAGTATGGTACTGTGATGGCTAGTCAACCAGCTCGAACTCAAGGCACTCATGTCAAAAGTTTGCGGGCGTGCCGAAGATGATGTCCAGCCAGATTTTGCCCAGGGGCTATAGTCCTTTCCCTCGAACGATGTCGTGGAAGGTTGTCTCGGATGCTTCCAGGCTAGAGAGGGGGATCCCCATGGCACGTAGGGTGCTAACTAACATGAGGTTGAGGCCACTGTCGCCATCCATGAAGAACCGACTCATCTCGAATCCACCGATATGCGCCTTGAGCACTAGGGAAGAGTGGCTTGGGCGAGGGACCTGGCGCGGGTGATCGCTCCTGTCGAAGGTGATGCAGCACTCCGACCCGCTGAGGTACTCAAGGGTTGAATGTGGGGCATTTATTGCCAGATTGACTTGGCGAGTGATTGTTTTCTGCATCCTGTTTGAGGGGCGCCCCTTTTATATCATACCCATGTTCCCAAGTGCGTGTGGGTACTGCTCGCCTCCATTGTTTGTACCGGCCCAGCCATAGGCTGCACGGGTCCTCTAGATGGTGGTGGTGGTGCTCCATGAGCTATAGAACTTAGGGTAGCTCCGTACCCCTGAGTCATCGCATCGCAATGTAGCTGGGCGTAACCCTCGTGGAGCTTCTAGAATTTGCGATAGTCCTTGAGGAGGTGGCTGGACATCTTCTTGCCATCATGTTTGTCGATGTAGAAGTGAACGTTTCAGGGTCCATATAACTTCTCCTGGATGGATGGTGTAGGTGCGTCATCGCAAGTGCGGCATTGCCACACTTGCGCAGGTTTTTCGCTATCATGATAGTTGCTGCTATGGTACCCGCTGCTGCGGTTATCCTCATCGCGTTTGTCGGCGTAGCTGGCCGCGAACATGTTGACCTCCTCACAGTCCTTGTAACCGTGCATCCGACGCTTCCCTCGGCGGTCGCATCTGCGGCCGAGGTCGTCCTTGTCATTTGAGTTGCCGTGGTTGTTGTTCAGCGAGTGTTCTCCATCTGCCCACCGATTCGCGATGTCCATCAGGTGGTCGATGGTTTTGGGCTTTGTGCGGACCAGCTCCTCCCCGAGCTCTCTGTGACGTACACCATTGTGGAACATGCTGATTGCGTGATCCTTGCAGATATCTTCTGCCGAATTTTTGATGATGGACCACCTTTGGATGTAGGAGCGAAGGGATTCGCTCAGCTTTTGGCAGCATGCCATGAGCTCTTCGATTGGAGTGGGCCGCTTGTAGGTGCCTTTGAAGTTTCGGACGAAGCTATACACCATCTCCTCCCAGCTGTAGATCGACCCGCGAGGCAGATTGTTGAGCCATGAGCGAGAGGCGCCCTGCAGCTGCAGCTGGAGGTATTGCATGGCAGTGCACTTATTACCGTCTTGCATCATGACGGAAGAGATGTGGTCTTCCAACCAGATCTTCGGGTCCTGGAGGCTGTCAAACTTCGGGTTTTCCTAAGGAAGTTTGAACCCTTTTGGCATTCGAGTCTATCGTATAGCTCTGCTGAAGCAGCTGGCACCACAGAGCTCTGTTCCTTCGTCCTCTGACTCTGTCGAGTAGGTGCGTTTAGCGCGCATCTTGTTGACCTTGTGTTGAGTGATCTCGTCATGCGCGTCGTAATCACGGTCGTGCCTCCACGAGTTGTGGCATCACTGATGACTGCAAGTGTACATATTGTTTGTAGCTAGTTTCGAAATAAAGATATCGATCCCACAGGGAGCAATAGGCGAAAGAATAAAATGCTTTTAACTAAAACTAAACGAAATAATTAAGGAAAATTTTGAGATGCAAGAAAAGTAGAATTATTTTTGGGTTTTGATTGAATGAAGCAATTAAATTAAAGTAAAACTTAATGCAGAAAGTAAGAATCAGGTGTGTAAAAGAGCTTGGAACTACAATAGGGAAAAAGACATTCTCAGGGAGTGGTGGATACCCTGCTAGCAATTTAGACTAAGCAATCAAGATTATTATAACAAATATTCTCATGATATGTATGTATATGGGAGGATCTCCATATATGGACAAATAGGCAGCAACCACTGCTCACAACATCCTTCATAACCACAGCTGATAGATAAACGACATCAATCGTAGTATCCCGCTATTAAGGGATTTCTCCCGTGGCATGGACATGGCTTTATGAGTTCTCCTTGTTTCCCCAAGTTAGTACGTAAAGAATGACAACTGCTTTATAGTCACAGTAAGTGCTATCATCCCTCCGTCTACTGATAGCTGTGAGATTCGACACATTTTTGATGGCTTTTATTGATGGTTTTCTCCCGGATTTTATCGTTTTCTGGCTTTAGCTAATGCTAATACTTTGGTAGCAAAGAAAACTTGGATTTTAATGTGTGTTTCAGGTTCTGGATGTCAACAGAAGGATTTAACTAGAGAAATACAATATTCTGGAGAAAACAAGCAAGTCCCAGTTTGGAAGCACGCGAGAGGACCTCATAGACGGTTTAACGACCAACTATACAGCAGGAATGACCGTATAGTTCCCGCCGTATAGCTGTCGCCACCTCTGCCTTGTCAAAAGGGACAACTTCCATGAAGGGACGAGGGACGAAAACACAACGCAGCAGCCGCCACACCATCCAGAAGGGAGAAAGAAGGGATCCGGAGAAGAAGGAGAAGACGTTTTTCATCTCGCTCCATGATCTTCGACCTCCTAGCCAATACACCTCCATAGCCACTACCTGCACTTGAGAGAGAGAGAGGGATCTCCACCTTGCAAGACTAGGGTTTGAGATTGTTTCTTCCCATCTTGAATTGTGTTGGATATTTTTCTATTCTTATTGTGGATCTCCATGGTAATACCAAGACGAATTCCCTTTATTTGATTATATTGATGATCCGTTCTTCTCTCATGTGTGAGTAATTCCCTTGGGCGTGGGAGACGTAGGGGATTGGTGAGATGTGATGTGCCTTCATATATTTTCCATTAGTATTGTGATTGATTCTAATTATTATATTATGTGTCCTTGACTATCTGTGGGATACTTAATGCTTGTTGTCCAATTAAGGGTCCAGACAACATGATACCTTGTTCTACACTAATAAGATCTTGCTCGCTAGTGGACCGGCGACCCCTGGGTGACACAGGGATATCAATGGAAAGCTAGTTGACTCGAGGATAATGAGTAACCACTATGCTTATTGCATTAGTCTGATCCAGGGAGCTTAGTCGCTAAGCGACCTGAATGGTATTAATCATCTAGTGTCTGACCATGGTTTTGGTAGTAGGCTAGTAGGATTGTTGAAGTTGGGATGAAATCTACCAAGAGGAGTTCTGGCTAATTATGGGTTGCTTGCCTACAAATATATCTATAAGATTATAATTGTTACATTCATACTCGTCCACCTGGCACATTCACTATCACCATGAACTGAATTACCCCGCGCCTTCTTTCACCATTTGCAGAAACCAACAAACAAACAATGTCATTCTTTACTTTTATGCATTTTATTTCTATTTAAATTTATCGCATTTAATCAAAACCCCATTCTTATTTCAATGCTTGTAGTCAATTCACTCGAAGACCTGTGACAACTTCGGGTGTGACAGAGACTTCACCAATAAACACTTACCTTTGGGCTACCTGTGGGATCGATATCTGAACTTCGAAACTAGCTACAAACGATTTGTGCACTTGCAAACATCAAGCTATTTTCTGGCACCATTGCCGGGGAGCTAAGCGCTAAGTGTTTGTCTTTTGACATTTCAGGTGTTGCTACTACAAAATGTTCTCCTTAGGAGATAAAGGGTCTACACGTTATGGTAGGATCTACCTGCCAGATTATATTGAGCGAGGCGCGAAGAATATTGAAAAACTTTTAAGATCAAATAAAGTTGAAGTTGAAAACCTGAGTGATATTATGGAAATCATGTCTATTTACATGACAACTCCTCTGAAACCTGAGAAAACTCTTAGTGAATAAAGTGCTCTAAGATCTGAATTTCTTAAACAACCAATAGAGTTCCCTAATCCTGGAGTGAGAGAATATCGATTTTATGGTGGAATTATTAAAATTTTACAGGAAAAAGCTTTCAGTGGAAGGGAAGATGAAGATCCAGGAAGGCATATAAGGGAGTTTGACGATGTGATAACATCGCTTGGACCAAAAGGTTTGCTAAGAGACTTCTCTCATCTTAAATTATTTCGATGGTCTCTTAAAGGTAAAGCTCTAGACTGGTTAGATTCTCTCCCTCGCCATTACATTAAATGTTGGGAAAACTGCATTACTAAATTCATAAACATGTTTCTTCCTTTTAAAAAGGTAACTGAACTAAGAAAGAATATAGGCAACTTTAGTCAGAAAGTGGGAGAAAACTACCCACAAGCCTGGGAAAGATTCTTTGGGATGATCAATAGTATTCCTAATCATGGCTATTCTGAACTAACAATTTGCCATTTATTTTACCATAGTCTCAATACTCAATGTAGAGAACTGCTTGACCTCTCAGTAGGAGGATCAATAAATACCTTAACTATTAAAGAATGTTTGGAATTAATGTCTACTAGGGCTAAAAATGATTCTCTATATAATCCTAATTTTGGCATTAAGCCGGAAAAAGGGATGCTTCAAATAACTCCTGATCTTATGCCTGAGGTACGTAAAACTATGAAAGAAAAAGGTATACCTTCTGAACTTGCTAAAGAAAACAAAGAGGATTTGTTACAAGTCTTAACTGAAGAACATGAAACTATAAAAGTTTTTCAAGAATTAAAACATCGACAAGTAAAATCTCATAATAACTTGCGTAAGCATTTCCAAAAACACAAAAATATTTTGGCAGAACTCACTGAAAATTATGATGAGATTGGGCAAGAAATAAAACTATTTCATAAGTATCTTAGTATGATTGAAACCCAGTGTGAACAAATAGCATCTGGTTATCAAATTTTTCTTCATGATGATAAAGATATTTCTGTTTCTACTAATGTTGTCACAAGAAGGGGTGTAGTTGTTACAGGACCCTTAGGACCACCGGAATATGAAGCTGAAAAAGAGCGCAAGGAAAAAGCCTTGCTTGAAGCAAGCCAAGAAGATGATACGTTGGTGGATCCTCAAGATGAAACTGGGACGCAAGAGCAAACCAAGGAGGATCACAATGATGCAGAGGAAGATCATTATGACTCTGATGCAGAAACAGTTGATCCAAGAGAAGATAAAGAAACAGGTAAAGAGGGTGAAGTTGTTGTAGAGAAGAATAAAAGCAATAAGCAACAACAAAATAAAGCAACAAAAGAGCCCGACCCCCTGTAAAAGGTAAAAGACAAGAGTAAGTCAGGTGAGAAAAAGCTTCCTTATCCAGATTGAAAAAAGAAAGCACCAAATGAGGTAATTTATAATTCTTTTAGAAAGGCACTTAATGACCTTCGTCTGGAAATTCCATTTGCGGATGCAATCAAAGTCCCTACTTATGGTAAATTCCTTCGTGATATTCTTAGTAGAAAGAAAGAAAGAACTGAAATTGTTGGTATGGTAACTAGCTACCCTACTAATGGGAAGCTATTATCTAAGTTTGGAGATCTTGGAATACCAACTATATCATGCTCGATAGGTAAAATAGATATTCATAATGCCTTATGTGATCTAGGAGCAGGAGTTAGTGTAATGCCATACACCCTTTATAAAAGATTGGGATTAGGGGAGTATTCTCCTACTACTATAACTTTACAGATGGCTAACAAGTCCACTAAACAACCTATTGGTATGATTGAGGATGTCTTACTTAGGATAGATGAGCATGTTATTCCCACTGATTTTATCATTCTTGAAATGCCAGAAGATGAAACATTATCTATAATACTTGGAAGACCCTTCCTTAGTACTACAGGTGCATCAGTAGACTGTGCAGAAGAGAAGATAATCTTCAATGTTTATGATGTTGAGATCATCCGGTATTTTCCAAAGAAGCTAGAAGCAGGAGAAAGATATGTTTCGCCAGCAAAACGAGTTCATGTGGTAAGTGCCATTGATAAGGGGCAACCAAAGGTAAGAATTCGAGAAGAGAGAAAAGGTTGAGTTATTCAACCACTCTTAATAAAAGCTTAATGGGAGTCAACCCATTTTCGTCAATTTAGTGGATTAGAGAATAAAAAGTTCATCGTATTCCCACCACTTTTTCACAGACATTCTTGCGGAAGCGCGCCCGTGAAGATACAGCTGTTAAAAAGTAGTAGAAATATTGATTGAATGAGTAGAGAATAATAATTAGAATAAAAGTTTGAGTTTTCTATTTACAGAAGTTAAATTTTTTCTTTTAATATGCTAATGTTGGTCGACAGTTTTTACTATCAATTTTCTGTTAAAAACTTGATATTTCGCTAAGTTATGGAATACGAAGGTATCCTCGAAGAAACAGAATTTTTTTGATGATTACTGATGGGTTAACGACAAACTATACAGCGGGAATAAAAATTCCGGCCGTATAGTTCCGGTCGTATAGTTATCTTTGCCATCAACAAATTTTCTTCGGAGACACGGAAAGTTTAACGACCAATTATACGACGGGAATAAAAATTCTGGCCATATAGTTCCGGCCGTATAGATATGAATGCCTCCGTACAATGTTATTCCAAAGGTATAGAGAGTTTAACGATCAACTATACAGTGGGAATAAAAATTCCGGCCATATAGTTCTGGCTGTATAGATAACAATGCGTCCGTACAATTTTATTCCAATAGTACTGGGAGTTTAACGAGCAACTATACGACGAGAATAAAAATTCCGGCCGTATAGTTCCGGCCGTATAGATATTGATGCCAGTTTTAGAAATCTATCTCAAGAGACACACAGTATAACGACCAACTATACAGCGGGATCAATTTGATCCGGCCATATAGTTGCGCGTGTATAGATGTTTCCCTATATAAATAAACCCTAGTTGACGGCACCGCCGCAACTATACGGGAGGAGCACCATCACCCGCCCGTATAGCTCTTGCCGTATAGTCTGGTGCGACCACAAAATCGCACCGGGACAGCTAGGTATTCCTCCTCTCCTCATTATTTCTCTCATATTCTCTCTCCAAACTTCTCAAAATCCACATAGAACTCTTGATTCTTCGCGGATTTTGTTCATTTGAGTGGGGGAATCAACATATCGGTATGTTTCTCTCCCTATTCATGCTTTATTTTCAGATTTCCATGGTTGAAACTCTCACATTGATCTAGTGTATGAACTCAAGCTTATTTACTTTTCCCTATTAATTCCTCACATTAGGATTGAATCTTTCTATGTAGAATCGTTCATATATTATATAGAAACTATATGCCTAAGGTTTTATGGTTAAATTTTTCCATACATCACGATGAACAAAATTGGTAGCCTTTTTCGTTCGAGCAAGCGCCAATGAGGAGAGGGCTCAAGTTCGGGAGCTCGAGCCCCGCGCAACTCCAAGATGGACATTGTCGCATCAAGGAGGGTGCTGCCCACACGTTGGGACGACCACAACTTTCTCACCGCGACAGGGTTGAAGACGGACTTTGACCTCATGTGCAGCAGGTCAGGGTTGGCGATGATCAACTTCACAAGCCACGACACCTACGTCGAGCTCATCCATGAGTTCCTTGCTTCCTTCTACGACGACCATAAGGAGGAAGGTAACATGTGCACTATCAGCTTCAACATGAACCGGCAGCACTATGATATAAGCTTCGAACAATTCTGTGATGCCATTAGCCTCCCTCGTACTCCGGATCCCAATATTACTAACCTCTACAGCATCACGAGTGGAGAGACCTGGGAGGTTGTTTCTGTTAATGGTGGCAGTCACTTCTATCAGAAGAAGATGTCCACCATTCAGAACCCAACCATTCTCTACTTTGCTTTGTTCCTCGCCAACACAATGTTGGGAAGGGGTGACACTGGTTCCACGGCCAATACGGACATGGCAATGATCACCAAGGCTCTCTTCCCCACTGCAACGCAAAGCCCCTGTCCTGCAGCTCTACTCATCCAGCACTTCCGCCACTAGAGCAACAAGACCAAAGGTGATATTCGAATTGGTGGATTGGTAACCCACCTTGCCTATGCATTGAACATTGTACTACCTATTATGGAACTTTTTGATGGCTCCAAACTTATGGATGTCAAATATTTGACTGCTTGTGGCTTCCTTGGTGTTTACCATGCTAACCGGAGGTTCCGAGCATATCAATTTAGGTATCTTGATGATACACATATTGAGCAAGTTTAGTTGCCATGCCCCGAGGCCTTCTCGATTGTGGAGAAGGACACTTGGATCCTCACCAAGGACCAAGTGACAGAGATCTTGGCCGTGCATCAGGCCGAGGAGGAAGATGAAGAGAAGCAGGATGAGCAGGAGCAGGAGCAGGAGGGAGAGCAGGGGTACAACCCTGCTTGGGAAGGACATCAGTAGTAGTAGCTAGGAGGAGCCTGGGAACCATGGCCTAATCAGCCACAACTGGGGTACGGCTATGTCCCCTATCAGGAGTTCCAGCAGTTCAACTAGCACGTTGGGGAGATCGACCACACTCTTTAGGATGTGAATGAAGATGTGCACGCTTTGACTCACAACTTCCGTCACTTCATGACTCACTTCCTCGACTTCTACCAGCAGTACCCGCACCAGCCGCAAAATGACGGCAACAACTGAGCATGGCAACAGCCTAAGCATGGCACCAACTCACAACTTCAGTCACTTCATGTTTTTATTTCTTCTTTTGATTTATTTCTTCAAAAATTGCATGTTTATTTTCAGTTTTGCATTCCTAAACCAAAAATACAAAAAAATTAGTTGTAATCTTATTTGCAAGTTTGTTTCTTTGTTTCTCTCGAAGATTGCTTAATTTCAGGTGATTTGGCAATATGGAAATATAGGAGAGGTTTGACTCGAATACAAGAATGAAGCAAGCAAGAGGAGGTATCTCATTCCTTTCGTGCCACTCCTTCCAACCTTAAATTGTTCCTGCAAATATTTACTTGTTTGCACTGGAGTAACTCCCCACTTAGCTTGTTATCCTACAAATTCTATTCCTTTGCTAGTGTCTACTTTTTAGCTTTGAAACAATGAGCAATGAACTTGGTTAAAATACATTCCTACATTTTTACAACAAGAAAAAGCATCTGAAAGATGACTTGAGTCCATGTTTAGCTCAAAGAATTTGATTTTAGAACTACTCCATCCCAATTCTGCTTAATATAAATAGACTCGATAGTACCCTTGATTGTAATTGTTTGATTAAATGGATGCTTCAAAGTAGTAGAAATTATGCCACTACTTTTTCTAATAATTACCATAAGGTATTGCTTCACGCATGTCATTACAACTCTGTCGTGCTCTATAGGTAACTATTAACTCCGCTGGCCAACGAACGATCTAAATGTGGGAAACCACTTGATTTCGGCTATTGAGTTATGTAAACGTCTGTAGCAGCAATGCTATGATGTGTAAATTTTTTACTCTCCTCATGGTTTCACGTTCCAAGTGAAATTGTAGTACTCCTCTAGCCCATTATTCCTCAACATTATTTATTGGCATGGTCACGAGTGCACAACATAGCCCGAATTAACATGTTAAAAATAGTGGCATGATTTCCCTATGAAAGATCTAAAGTTTTTGAAAGACAAGTGAAAGAAAAAGGTGCTTTGAGAGTCTTGAAATTTTGACATGGGAGTAGATGAGTTGTTCTTAAATTAAATATTTTGATGCCAACTTGAATACTTTTAATTGGTTAATTGAGCAAGAACAAAAGGTTTTCATCTCTCAACAAAGAGAGGCACCAAACAATTTGTCTCACCTTCCTAGCTAAAACTTCCGACACTCTCTTGGGCATATGATTTATTTGCTAGCAAGATATATGTGGTTAGGAAGTGGACTCGGTGCAATCTTGTGAATACTTGTATGATAATATTTAAGATCGCAGGAATTGTGAAGAAAAGAATTTGATACCAGTTCAAACTTGTGAGTTCCTTTACTCTCAGCCTCGAATCTCTGCTATTCTTCCTTATTTCCTTGTCACTCGAGGGCGAGCAACATCTAAGCTTGGGGGAGTTGAGAGCTGTGAGATTCGACACATTTTTGATGGCTTTTATTGATGGTTTTCTCCCGGATTTGATCGTTTTCTAGCTTTACCTAACGCTAATACTTTGATAGTGAAGAAAACTTGGATTTTAATGTGTGTTTCAGGTTCTGGACGTCAACAAAAGTATTTAACTAGAGAAATACAATATTCTGGAGAAAACAAGCAAGTCCCAATTTGGAAGCACGCGAGGGGAGCTCACAGACGGTTTAATGACCAACTATTCGGCGGGAATGACCGTATAGTTCCCACCATATAGCTGTCGCCGCCTCTGTCTTTTCAAAAGGGACAACTTCCATGAAGGGACAGGGGACGAAAACACAACGCAGCAGCCGCCACACCATCCAGAAGGGAGAAAGAAGGGATCCAGAGAAGATGGAGAAGACGTTCTTCATCTCGCTCCACGATCTTTGACCTCCTAGCCAATACACCTCCATAGCCACTACTTGTACTTGAGAGAGAGGGATCTCCACCTTGCAAGACTAGGGTTTGAGATTGTTTCTTCCCATCTTGAATTGTGTAGATATGTTTCTATTCTTATTGTGGATCTCCATGGTAATACCAAGATGAATTCCCTTTATTTGATTATATTTATGATCCGTTCTTCTCTCATGTGTGAGTAATTCCCTTGGGCGTGGGAGATGTAGGGGATTGGTGAGATGTGATGTGCCTTCATATATTTTCCATTAGTATTGTGATTGGTTCTAATTACTATATTATGTGTGCTTGACTATTTGTGGGATGCTTAATGCTTGTTGTCCAATTAAGGGCCCAGAAAACATGATACCTTGTTCGACACAGATAAGATCTTGCTTGCTAGTGGACCGGTGTCAACACCCGGATTTTTAATCCCAGATGCTTGTTATGCCATACATCGCAATCCCAGGATTACCATTTTTGTGAGACAGAACAGATTGGATATCACAGTACATCATCCATTACAAACCATAATAAGGTCTTACACAAATAAAGGATCTCATGATCCAGTCTTAATACAAGGAATAAATAAGCGTAGCGGTGGGCTCCATCTTCAGTGTCACAGGCAATGCTGACGATGGGAGATGATCCTAGTTGTCATAGCCGTCCTGCTGTCCTTCTTCCGAATAGTCCTCCTCATAGTCTGGCCACGGGAATAGCCAGGGACAAAGCCATGAGTACTCTTTAAGTACTCGCAAACTATCACTAACAAGTAAGGTAGTTCTAGTAGGAATGCCAAACTCTAAGTTTATTTCCAAAGTTAAGTTTGAAACCTAAGCTGAGTTCAGAAACAAAGAAAGATAGAATAATGTTCTAAATCACCTAAGTGGGAACTTAGTTTTCATAGCCACAACCCTATTGTGATCAACTCATGTCACAGTTTATTTCATAAGTCATTTTGAAAACATCTAACGACGGAACAGTATGGCCACTCCAACTGTCCATGACCGCGGACGTGGCTATTCGAATAGTTTGACACTCTACAGAGGTGGTACACTTTCACCACAAAATTCGATACATTCGTTAGGGATAACCCTAAATCATCATACTTAGTATGCGGATAATTAATCATAACCTTTCCTTTACACACTCTAGTATAAGTACCTCTCCTATGAGCTTGGCCTCCCAGCCATGGCCATCTGCCATCCTGGGCACTACATAGGTGGACAACATCAAGAGGTAGCCTCAGCTCAGACCTCTCCCGTGAGGGAACCCATACTAATGCATATAAACTTCCGGCTAAGCCCTACCCAATTCAGGTATTATGGTTGTATGGTAAAATTGGAATGGTATCGCATCCGAACCCAGCCATCAGTTTTTATAAAGGGGTAAGGCTCATGCCTCAACATTTTCATCATCATAAACCATTTTTGTTTCTTAACACATGTCAAAACATCTCAATAGAATGACTCATCATTCCAAGGTTTTCATAAGCATTTTCATCAAGTATTCCCATCTAGAGTGATCAAGTTTTTGGTTTAGCTCCAACCACTAAGTTAAGAGTGTTCACTAAGGTGGGATGCTAATCTCAATCTCATGCCATAGAATGACATCTAGTATAGGCCAAGTTTTATACTCTTTATGCTATCTGTACTACTTTCTAAAATCTCTCAAAGCATTACTAAAAGTAAAGAAACTTTGGTAAAGCAAAAGGTAAAACTTGTAAGTAAAACTTGGGATGGGTATAAATCAAGAGGTATAACCAAAGAATGCCTAATGCATCTTGCTTAGGTTATCTTGTATAAATCTAGCTTGCTAACAATAGCTTGTCTTGATTGGTGCAGTGGTTGAAATTCTCCTCATCTTCTTCGGCGTAGAACTCCTCCTCCTCGTAGACTTGGTCGATACTATCGTCTATAAATACATACGGGATACACAATCACCAAACACTACTTAACTAGTCTATTTATCACACTAAGGCACACACTTGATGATCTAGTATCATCACATTCATCACAAGATTTAATGAACTAGTTTCATTTATTTTATTTAAGAAAAGTAATTTCTACTCATTGAAATTAATTAAGATTTAATATTCTCCAATTAAATTATGGGATCATGTGGACACATGTCATCACCATATATTCTAATGCATGGGAAAGTGATTTAAATGTTGGCTCATATTTCAATAGTTTTAAGTTTATTATTTAAATGATTTATAGTGACTAGAAATGCCTATATAGCATTATTTTGCTACTAGTCAAAAGTCACTGCATGCAAACCTAAATATTATTACATATTCAGATCGGTATTGTCAAATATGATTTTTGAGAGTTGGAATCAACTCAAAATCTATTATGGTTAATTTTTGAAAAATGTTTGAATGTAGAAAAGTCTCTGTTTTGTTATTTTTGCTATATGTGATCTCTAACTCCAAATGATTTAAATCCAATGGGCTTGGATAGAGATTTTAGTTATCTTTCTAACAAAATTTTAATCATGCATTTTGGTTAAGTGGATCTCTCTGAGAGGATTTTTAAACAAGTGGACAGAATCTAGTTTAAGTCTAAATAGAAAAACATCTATTTGAATTTGTGGGCTAGCGCGGGAAACTAAACGGGCCGGCCCAGTGGCGCTCCGCGGCACAGAGGGTAACTAACAAGGGGTCCCGCATGTTAGCGGCGCATCTAACACGAAGCGGCACAGGGCAATATCAGCCGTGCGATTAGAACCGGGATCAACAGCTGTGGTTCATCGTCGATGACGAATAGGTCGCCAGCGAGAACGAACCCTAGCGGCTCGGTGGGGGTGCATTGGGGCATACCAGGGCTCCATCTAGGTTCTGCGGTGGGAGCGATCGAATTGGTGGATGACAACGGTGCTAGGCGTGGTCGCGGCGGCTCTTGGGGCAGTCACAATCAACGACCCCCTTTATCCTCTGCTACGGCGAGCTCCGGCAAAATTCCAGCGACTGAGGGCTCAAGTGGCTCCAAGGAGAAGTGTGGGATGGTCAGTGGCAAGAGGGAAGGTGAGTGGTGTGCAGAATGAGGCTGGGGGTGGCCTCTACTTATAGTCCGACGAAGCGACCGAACGGGATGGGCGGGCGTCTCCGGCGAGGGCGGTACAATGTGCTATCGTCGTGGCTGATGGTAGGGGACGGTGTGCGGTCTGCTGGCGGTCCTCTACGGCCTAATGGCGTGGCTAGGGGCGGTGCCAATTGGTCGGGCGCGGCTCATGCTCTACGTGGCAGAGACGGTATTCGACGCGGCTCACGGTGGCATCGGGTCAATCGGCAGCAAAAGGGCATTTCCGGGAGGTTGCTGGGATCAAGACGGAGCGGCGCGCGTGGGCTGCGGTCGAGGGGCGGCGTGTGCATGCTTGTCGGGCGCGGCGCTCTGGCGCGTGCTCGGCATGGCACAGACACGGTGGGCGTGGCGCTCTGTGGGTGGTCCAGTGCCTGGCAATGCTCGGGGAAGGGACAGGGGGCGGCGGTGTGGTCTCGCCTATCTCCTAGGCACATCGGAAGAGGGCGGGGCGGTCGGTTTGGAGTTGTCCATGCTCGAATGGCGAGCATGGCCTCGGGGTGGCTCGGCACTGCTGCTAGAGGCTAAGAGGTAGCTCCTTGATGGCATGGTTGGAACTAGGGGAGACAAGGGGAGTGGATTCAGGCCTTAGTGGCACTTGATCACTGCTATAGAACAGTAATAGTTAGGCAGTTAATTCAGTGCTCACTAAGTGTTCGACACAATGGCCGCAAGAGGATTTTATTTGAATTTTGAGAAGATTTTTGGTGGGTGCTTTGATCTTATGCTTGGTAGTCTGTGGTTTCTTGGGATTGTTAAGGGGAGTTCATTTGAGTGGTTTTTGAAAACGTGGGATCTATGCATATGAAATGGATTCAATTTTCAAATGCCATTTAAATTTAGTGGCTAAGGGTTTTTGTAAGATTTTAAAGTGGGCCTTCGTACATCTTTACTTGTACTAACAAGGGGTGAAAAGAGTTGAGAATGTTTCTGTTTAAAATTTACTTCTAGGAACACCTAAAGTGGCCTAGTGGATTAAAATGGCCAAAGTGACCATTTGGTCTTTTTATTCTTATTTGATTTCTTTTTCTTTGGATTTTGTTTGTGAATGATCTAGATGATGTGGCATTCATCTTTGAATCATTTTACAACCATTAGAACAAACAAACATGGCATTTTCAAACAATTATATATTAATGCAAACACATATGCATTCATAATTGTTTTTAATAATAAATGTATACCATAATAATCTCTACCTTATCTCAATCATAGTCTAGGGTTTCTCCATCTCCCCAAGAACTAATGATCTACTCAGACATGGAGGCAATCAACATCATGGCAATGGTAATGGAAACAATTGTAAATGAATAGTTCTTGTATAAATCCACAACGAGTACGGAAATTACAAAAAAATCTAGATGGGGTGAAGATGGCATGGATGGAGATGATGGTGGTGCAGCGGTTGATGAAGATGAAGTTCGATGCCTTGGCCTCCCAGATCTGCGTAGGGTGAAGATGGATCCCTTGGGCAAGTTCCCCCTCCAGATTCCTTCTCGAGGTGAGGTTTTTGGTGATTTCTGGGTGTTCTATATGTCGTCTCTCCGATCTAGTTGCACAGGGTGAAACTATTTGAAGAGGCGGTGGCAGCGCCAACTATACGGCCGAAACTATACGGTCAAAAAACAATTCTTGTCGTATAGTTAGTCGTCAAACCTTCTGGATGCCTCGATCGCTTCGGGTTTTCTTCTAGTGTTATTGATATTTCCCAAATAAACGATTTACGTTGTTTTTTATTCCTTTTCTCCCAATACAACTGCTCCAAGAATTGTGTCCATTGTATCCATCATCTGTCTTGATCCTGATGAAAATAGACATAAAAAGGGTGCGCGAACACCGTAAAATACCAACATCCTACCACTATAATGCAAAACAATAATGTAATACATGATGCAAATGTGGACTCATCAACTTCCCCAAGCTTAGACTCTTTCTCGTCCCGAGCAAGGCTAGCTTAGTGAATGTGATCCTCATATTCATGAAGCTGAGTCGATAAAAAAATGAGACAATTGCAGCATGTGTTTATCCTATAAGATACATAGGAATGAGTTCATGAATAGTACCTTACTAAAACCATCTGAATAATATTAGCAGGTTTCCACACCTTAGTGATCAACAGTTCACAAAATATGAATCTCAACATGATGTAAAAGTATTTGGTTCGACCGAATGAGTTAGCGAGGTAGTCCCAAGTGTTTTAGGATTAGCATATTCACTTGGAATTCAAAATCTCAAAACGTCTATTTGTCTTACTACAATATAGTGGTATATGCCTATTTGCTCTTTGCACATTCGCTCTTTTTCTCCTTTATATATATATATATATATATATATATATATATATATATATGCTCACACTTTTGTTTAAGTGTCGTGCAAAGGAGCTAGCCATAAATTCCACTTAATGTAGGAATTCAAAGTTTAACGATATCAATTACCAAATTCCAATTGTATATGAAGCATCTTTATGACTTGAAGACTCTACCTCGACTTGTTCTCACTCTATTTTGATAGCACTTTTAATTTTTTTTCGAGGTTTCTTTCTCAACTTGACTAATCAGATAATTTTTACTTTTGTAAATCAAACCATGAACTTACAACATATCGATTTAAATTATCTTTATATGTTCCATTAATACCAATGGGTGGAAGACTCATATTGCTATCATCAAGTGCAAGTAAAATTATACTCAAGCCATTCATTTATCCAATAAGACAAGCACAAACTCAATAATGCTCCATATATGATAATAAACTCGGAATTTCCCAAATGGGATTGACTATTCCTTAAGAGAATTCAAATGATGCAAACTTTATTTCTAAGCTCGAACTAATGCAAAACTAAAATAGTAATATAAAACTTATAAGATAGATTACAAGGTCTTAAATATCTCCCCAAGCTTGGAATCAAGCCAGGCGGGATCAAACAACTCATATTCCTCCTCCTAGGTAGGAAGAGTATTGCTTTCTTCCCCTGTGTTGCAAACTTCAGCTATGCTTGCGAGGCGGATGCTGAGCTCAGCCATGTCATATTGAAGCTTCAGAATTTTCTTCTAGAGGAATTTCTTCTCATCTGTCAACTCAAAAACAGTTTTAATCAAGAAACCAACTCTACCATCGATGTCATTGACCTTTTCCCAAGGTCTTTGCTCATCATCCAGTAGGAGTCAATCCCTTCTCCAATTGTTTGAACACATGCTTTTGAAGCTTTTTCCAACTGATAGATCTTATCATGAATCTCATCTTGCCGCACCTTCTTAGGCTTAAGAGGCGATGGACCGAGAGGAGGTTTATAATAGGATCCTATGTTGTGACGATAGGGATTAGGGAGACACTCATCCTTGCTCTTTCCCCGCTCTACTTCCCTCATCATCTCCATCCTTTGCGGGAACATGTCCTCCTAGTTTGGGAGAGACTTGATCTCTAGGCTGGATGATGATGATCCTTTAGGTTCTACTTCTTCCATCCTCTTCACGGGATTCTCTTCTTTCTTCCTCCAAATCTTGTTGACATGGAAGGGCTGCATGGCTTTGCTGCACGGATATTGTTAGAAGGGGCATGTATAGGGATGGTGAGGATTTTTCGAGGCTGGAGGTTGTAGCTCTGTGAAAACTTAATGAAAAAGGTTATATGCGATCAGCTTTAAAAGGGGAGGTCAAAAACCCTTGCCGCAGTTTGTAACGAGCAACTATATGGGCGCGGCCCGTATAGGTCTCGCGTATAGTTATGAACCAACTATAGATTTCCTTCTATGGTGGAACCAACTATACGGCCGGAACTATACAAGCAGGAATTTTTATTACCACCGTATATGTCGGGGGGATGACCTCCGGATACCCCAACCAGACAAGAACCATGGCAGTCGGATCATGTCCGGCTGGCTGAGCGCAGCCGGACAGGAGCAAGACAAGCCGGCTACCTCGCGGTAGCCGGAACGGCGAGGAGCAGCCGGCTACACCAGCGTAGCCGGAACGAATTAGGAGGATCGAGCGACGTGTGGCACAGTGCACGGTACACCCTGGTATGATGAAAAGACTCGCAACTACTCGGCCATACCGAAGACTTTGCGGGGTGATGCGGGAACAGTGGCCAGATGCTGACGATAGGCTCGCACGGTGTTCACTATACCCACGACGACCATACCGATCGTACTCTGATGAGACGTAAGTGTACCGAGTACTGTAGATGACCAGCCGGCTGGGGCCCACCTGTGGGGCCCGCCAGCCGGACTGGCCAGGGAGACTGTTGCTTCTCTGCTTATATAAGGAGAGGCAAGGCCTTAGTAGAAAGGGTTGGTCTCAGTACATTTAAGGTAGTAGCTAGAGAATACAGCTCGAGGAGCACTTGTAGCCCGTGTATCACACATAGTCAGATCGGCAGGAGTAGGAGCTTTACCTCATCACGAGGGCTCTGAACCTAGGTACTTCCTATGTCCAGCTACACTTGCTCATATCCAATCCCGCCTGTGGACACCGTCGATAGCTTCCCTGCTAGTCCCCACACCTCTATCTAACATGTTTAGGTACTACCGTTCCCAATACAATGATAGTTGGTGCCCACCGTGGGGCATGATGGCTTCGACCGGAGTCATGTTCCGCACGGGACCCTGCACTTCAGCCGGTGAGCGAGTGGCCTCTGGCCTAGTGCTCACGCTCGGCAAATTCGACTGCTTCATTGACAACGCCTTCTGTTTCGCCAGAACCTCATTTCCGGTGAACGGCTCCATCCTGCTTTTCGGCGACCTCCCCGTCTATGTCGCCACCGTGCCGGAGCGTTTCCCTAGGGAGATCGTCTCCGTCACGGAGCTGCGCATTTGGGAAGCCGCACCTCCATCGCTTCCCATGGCGTCGAGGTAATGATGGCCGGCTCTAGCTCTCACCCCCGCCAGCCGCGGGAGTGGGGCACGGACGAGGGCGGAACTTCCACATCGCCGCAGCCCCGGAACCCGGTGGAGGAGGCCATCGATCGGCTCCTCATGCCGGTTAACCTCGGGGACAACCCGGAGGAGGCGGAGGCCAACTTTGCCATGGAGAGATAGCTTCTCCTCTAGAGGCCATGGAGCTGGCTGCGACTCGCAAGCAGCTCGAGATCACCCTACATGAATACGACCGCGCGCACGGCTTCACTCTGGCTACCGCGGAGCCGAGCCGGCGAGACCAGGTGCGATGCTAGGGCAGTGAGCTAGGCAGAAGGTTGGAAAAGGATGGCGGGCCGGATCCCGCACCCACTCTCATCCGGCCCACCTACAGCACGCCCATCAAGAACCTGCACGCAGCGCGAGCCGCGGCAGACGAACTGCCCAACCTGGAGGGCGAGGAGCGAGCCCGCCAGAACTGCCCAACCTGGAGGGCGACGAGCAGGCTGACGCCAACCGACATATGCAAGAGGACCCTAGCTGCTCCAAGGGGAGCAAGCCACCCGCGAATAGCAAGCGTGTGCCTCACGACATCCAATAGGCGTCCTCTCCTCCGGCTAAGGCCCGCAGCAAGCGTCTCGGTTTGGGCAGCAAGGGCCTTCCTCGCCAGGAGAAAATGGTGAACACCAACCTTCACCTCCCCCTCCCCCAACCGGAGTGCCAAGACCCGCCGGTTCCTGTCTCTCGGGACGAGTGGGAATGCCCAACCCGGATCGCCCGGATGCCCGTGACCGCATCGAGCTCCTCGCTCAAGCGCGTGTTACGGAGGAAGAAGACTCCACCAGACCGGTTTGTTTCGGACCCCACATCCGGAATGAGCCGTTTCCGGATAAATTCACCCTGCCCAGGGACACCCCCAAGTACGACAGCAGCATGAAGCCGGAAGATTGGCTGACTGACTACTCTATGGAGTCAGCATCGCCCAGCGAGGACATGGCTCAACAGCCTCGCACCCAACAACATCAACGCCTGGCCAAACTTTGAAAATGTGTTCATCTGCAACTTCAACGGCACGTACAAGCGTCCGGGCCGCCCGCGAGTACCTCGCCAAGTGGACGGAGTTGCGCAACACTTTCGAGGGAATCCTAGAGAGCCAGGCCATTGGCTTATTCATCGAGGGATGCCGGGAGGGCACCATGCTTCACCACCGGCTACTATGTGACGAGCCGAAAACCATGGCGGAGCTCATGACGGGCGCGGACCAGTACGCCATGGCGGATGCCGCCATGAAGAAGCCCCTCCGAGTAAGTGATGATGGGCGTCTGACTCCTACGGAGCTGGCTCGCGACCGTCCGAGCAATCCGGCTGGGGAAGCCGGATCCTCCAGGCACCACGGCAATGACAACCGGTTCCATGGGGACCGCCAGGCTAGACAGCAGAAGCCCCGCTACCACGCGCGGCAGGTCAATGCTGTAGAGGGCGCGCCTGACGCACTGGCTAGTGATGCAAGAAGGCAGAAGCCGTGGCTCACCTTCGACCAGATGTTCGATAGCCCGTGCAAGTGGCATAGCGGTCCCTTCAAACTAGTTACGCACACCACCCAGAACTGTAGCTGGACCCGCCAGCTAAAGGACCAGGGCAACCAGCAACGTCTCCCCCGCCCCTCCTGGTGGACCACCACCACCGGCTAGGGGAGCCGGTAATGATGGTCACGGTAGCAATGGCGGCAATAACAACAGCTACCCCCAGTCGCACGCTGCCTACCACATCTTCGAGACGGAGCTGGATGACAAGCACAGCCGCAGACGGCACTCCAAGGAGGTTAACGCCATCGTCTCTCCGGACCCTAGTACCTGAACTGGTTGGAAACCCCCATCACCTAGAGCCGAGAAGATCAGCCTGAGCAGCTTCCGACTCCCGTGGGCTACGCCATGGTGCTCGACCCCCTCATCGTCTCCAACGAGCGCACCTGTCGCTTCTCGTGCGTCCTCATCGACAGAGGCAGCAGCCTCAACCTCCTCTACCGGTCTTCGCTGGAGAAGCTGGGCATCCGCGAATGCGACCTACGCCCGACTACCACAACGTCCCACGGCATGCTGCCGGGACCGGCTTGCGCCCTGCTGGGTAAAATCCAGTTGGACGTCATCTTCGGGACCGGGGAAAACTTCCGCCGCGGTTCGAGGTGGTAAACCTGACGAGCTCCTACCACGCTCTCCTCTGGCGCCCCGCCCTTGCTAAGTTCATGGCCGTCCCCCACTACGCATACCTCAAGACGAATATGCCGGGACCAAACGGCGTGATCACCATCGCCGGCTGCTTCAGGCGGTCGATGGAGTACGCCTCAGCCGGCTCCAAGCTGGCAGATGCCCTCATCATAGCCGAAGAAAAGCGCGTGATCATGCGCAACATGGCCATGGCCTAGCAAGATATGTCGGCTAGCATCAAGACGGCTGGAGAAAGAGCGTTCCAGCCGGCAAAGGAGACAAAGAGGATCCTGCTCGACCCCTCCGACCCGACCAAGTTCATCACCATTTGTGCCAACTTGGACAACAAATAGGAAGGCGTGCTCGTCGACTTCCTCCGTGAGAATCGGGACGTCTTCGCATGGTCACCTAAGGACATGCCAGGTGTACCGAGGGAGTTCGCCGAGCACTCACTTCATGTGTGGCCGGATGCCAAGCCGGTCAAGCAGCCTCTGTGCCGGTTCGCAGAGGAGAAGAGGAAGATTATCGACAATGAGATCACCCAGCTCCTTGCAGCCGGGTTCATCATGGAAGTGTACCAGCCGGACTGGCTAGCAAACCCAGTCCTGGTGTTGAAGAAGAACAAGACCTGGCGCATGTGTATCGACTACACCAGCCTGAACAAGGCGTACCCGAAGGACCCCTTCGCCCTGCCCCGCATCGATCAAGTCATCGATTCCACGGCCGACTGCGACTTGTTGTCTTTCTTGGATTGTTATTCCGGTTACACTCAGATCTGGCTAAACCCGACAGACCAGATAAAAACATTGTTCATCACCCCGTACGGGGCTTTCTGATATGTAACCATGCCTTTCGGTCTGAAGAATGCAGGCGCTACCTATCAGCGCTGCATGCAGAAGTGCTTGCACTCGCAGGTCGGTCGAAACATGCACGCTTATGTGGACGACGTGGTCATCAAGACCAAGGAGAAGCGTACCCTCCTCAAGGACCTAGGAGAGACATTCGGCAACCTCCGGTGATACCAGATGAAGCTAAACCCAGAGAAATGCGTCTTCGGAGTCCCATCTGTTCAACTACTCGGTTTCCTCGTCTCACAACGAGGGATCGAGGCGAATCCAGAAAAGATTGCAGCCATCGAGAGGATGCAGCTGCCTAGGAGCCTGCTCAGAGTCCAGAAGTTCAGCAGATGCCTAGCCTCCCTCAGCCGTTTCGTCAGCCGGTTGGGGAAGAAGGCACTCCCGTTGTACCAGCTGATGAAGAAGACGGACAAATTCTCCTGGACCTCGCAGACCGATGCCACCTTTCATTACCTCAAGCGCATGCTATCCACATCGCTGGTTCTAGCCACGTCGGCTAGCAAGGAGACGATGTTGCTCTATGTAGCAGCCATCAGTCGGGTCGTCAGTGTCATCCTGGTGGTGGAGCACCCCGAGGAAGGCAAGGCTCAGCCGGTTTAGCAACCTGTCTACTACCTCAGCGAGGTTCTCTCCCTCTCCAAGCAAAACTACCCCCACTACCAGAAGATGTGTTATGGCATGTACCTGGCATGCAAGAAGCTCAAGCACTACTTCTAGGAGCATCCGATTAAGGTTGTGTGCACTACACCCCTTTCGGAAATCATCGGCAACAAGGACGCCACCGGCCGAGTCGCCAAATGGGCCATCGAGCTCGCCGCCTACTCCATCCAGTATGAGCCCCGGCTCACGATCAAGTCGCAGGAGCTGGTGGACTTCCTTGTCGACTGGGTCGAGACCCAATACCTCCCACCGGTTCCGGATTCGGACCATTGGAGGATGAACTTCAATGGGTCGAAGATGCTCGGGGGCTTGGGAGCCAGCATCATGCTCACCTCGCCCAAAGGAGACCGGCTGGACTACGTCCTGCAGATCCACTTCAAGGCCTCCAACAACGTAGCCGAATACGAGGCGCTGGCGCATGGCCTCCGGCTAGCCAAAGAGATCGGTGTCAACCGGATCCTTTGCTTCGGCGATTCGGATCTGGTGGTGCAGCAGGTATCCGGTGAATGGGATTCCCGCGACGCAAACATGGCCCTCTACCAGTTCCACATACAGAAGCTCAGCGCCTGCTTCGACGGATGTGAGTTCCATCACGTCCCTCGCATCAACAACGAGGCAGCCGATTCCCTCGCGCAAATCGGATCCACCAGGCAGGCGATCCCACCTAGGGTCTCCTTGGAGCACCTGTGCAAGCCCTCCATCAACCCATCCCCCGAGTCGGATTCCATCATCTCGGCAGGGAGCGCTTCGGTTGACGGCACGGCAGACGCAAAGCCGGTAGAACCCCCAAAGAAGAAGGCCCGCACCAACTCAGGCGAGTCAGTACCCTCCGGCTCACAAAACCCGGGGGATGCCAACTCGTCAAGTGTCTCGGGGGCTGCTGTTCTAGGTACCTCATCCGGACGACCCCTCGACGCCATCAACCGGAGAGCGGAAGCATCCTCACCATCTGGGAGATACCATCCTGGGCGTTGCCCTTCATGGACTATATCGCCAATGGAGAGCTTCTAGACGATGAGGTGGAGGCCAGACAAATCTGGCACCACGCGCACACGTACACCATCATCAACAAAGAACTATACAAGTGCGGCGTATCCGGCATCTTCCAAAGATGTGTCGATGTGGACACAGGCTACCGACTGCTCAAGGACATCCACCAAAGCGCGTGTGGGAACCACGCCTCATCTAGGGCGATAGTCTCCAAGGCGTTCCGCCATGGCTTCTAAAGGCCCACCGCCCTCGAGGATGCCGAACAGTTAGTTCGCGTGTGTAACGGGTGCCAACGCTCCGGGCAGCTCAGGCACATGCAGGCTTTGGTGCTCAAGACCATACCGATCACCTGGCCCTTCGTTGTTTGGGGTCTCGACATGGTCGGTCCCTTCAAGCGGGCGCGCGCAGGCATGACCCATCTGCTGGTGGCGGTAGACAAGTTCACAAAGTGGATAGAGGCCAAGCCTATCCAGAAGCTGGACGGGGCAACAGTCGTCACCTTCTTCACCGACATCATCAACCAGTTTGGCTACCCCAACAGCATCATCACCGACAACAGCACGAACTTCGCCAAGGGGGCCTTCACTAGATTCTGTAGCAACAAGCGCATCCGGCTGGACCTTGCTTCCGTCGCGCATCCGCAGTCCAACGGGCAAGTCGAGAGGGCAAACGGCCTAGTTGTGGCATCCCGCTAAAAACCACTACTAGAAAATCGCTGTGTTTTTGTGCATTGAATCATCATGACAACATGCTCATGTCATCATGCCACATTGCATTTGAGCATCGTCATCATCCTGCATTTGTTTGCCTAAAACTATTTTCCAAAACCCTATCTATGTTTTCTATATAGCCCCTCTGTATTTGAAATGTAAAACCCCGAACCTCCGAAGTATTTTGTTTGTCTAAACTATTTATGAAATCTTCTATTAAAAATAAAATAAACATTTTTCTTAAATAACAGTTGCTTTGGGGGAGGCAGCCGGCTAGGCCAAAAGGCCCAACCAGCTACCTATAACCCTACCCAGCCCAAAACCACCTATCCTCACCAAACCCTAATCTAACCTAATCCCCAGCCGCACCCCAGCAGCCGCCGCCACTCTCCTACCCATCCGACTCGCGTCGCGCACCCCACTCCCTGCCTGGACCCACACGTGTCGACGCACGCACCCTTAGCTGCGACGCCCGCAACGGACATCGCACGCAGCGCGCGTAGCACACCAACACGCCCCCATCCTCTCTCGCAAAGCCCTACCTACCCCTAATCGAACCTGTCCCCATCGCCAGCCTCGATCCCCACCCCGCGCGATCAACAACCGCCAGGCCCGACAACCCCGATCCCCGCGCCCGGCCCCACCACCATCTCTCTCTCCCCCAATGGAATCCCCACCCCGCACCTCGCGATCCCTCTGCCTCGCTCGACCCCTTCCTACCCGTGCCGCTGCCTCGCTTCCTCTTCGAGCCGGCTGCCGCCCCGTCACAGCAGGCTCCCTCGACCTTGCCATGGCCATCCGCGACCTCGCTGCCCTAGGACACGGTCGCCGCCGCTCCTCATCGCCCTCTGCCATGCCGCCTCTCGTTGGATCCCGAGCTCCGTCCGTCGGACGCCATCCCTGCGCCTCGTCGTGCCCTGCCTCCCCGCGTGGAGCTCGTTGCTCGAGCCCATCCCACGTGATGCGGCGCACCCCTGCAGCGCTCGTCCCTGTCGTCGACCTCACCGCAGCAAGCTCCTGAAGCCCGGCGCCCGAGCCCCTGCACGCCTTGGCCGGTCCGTGTCGGCCGCTCCCTCCCTCTGCGTGACCTCGCCTCGCGTGTAGACCCCACCACCGCGGCTCCTATCATCCTCGCCGGTGACCGTGACCCATGCTCTTCCTCGTTGGCCTCTCCTTCCCCGCCCGGCTCCGACCTCCGACCGCCGCTCGGCGCCCTCGCCCTCTGCCGTGCCGTGTCGCCTCCTCCACTTATTTCCCCGCTCCCCGGCCTCGACCACCTCCTCTGCTGCAGCTCTGGCACAAGCACCCCATGCCACGTGTTCCCAAGGTCGTTGTTCCTCCCATCCCGGTGAAGGCCCTGTGTCTGTTGTTTTCTTTCCTGCAGTGTTGCAAGCTGATGGGACTCTGTGTGTTGTGCCAGTAAGTTGTGGTTGAGGGTTACATGGTGTTACTCCTGGCTACTCGAAGAGCGATGACAAGGCCTCTGCCACGACCTATTCGCCCATGCAAGGTCGACCATGGCCATTCATGTTCGTCGACAAGATCGACCGTGCATGACAAGATCTCCTACACCAAACCTGAAGTCGCCTTGTACAACCAGAAGGGACCGAAGACACTCATACCCGGACCCAAGTTCTCCCCCTGGATCCTGCTGAACCCAAACCCCGTCGAACCCTCGGAACGTCAAGTTCTTCTTCACGGATCCGGTGGCCGAGACCCTGTCAAACCCCGAACCCCCGGGACCAAGATCTTCCGAACCCAGATGTGTGAACCCTATCCGATCCCCTATTTTATAAATGTAATATAAACCTTGTTGCATATTAAATCGTTCATGCTTGCATACATCGCATCATGTGGTTGGGGCATTATGCCGATTCACCTCGTAATTAAATATGGAGCACATATGCGGGCTTTTCTAGTCTTATATTTGCCTCCATTTAAATTTGTGTAGCAAACTGGTGCCATGTTTTGCCTTGTTAATACAACATTTAAATTGTGGGGTAGCTAAATAACTTGAATCTTCTAATTAATCGTCATGACCCCGGTTCCGCTTAATATTGCCTAATTGCACCGCATCGTTGTCTTGTCATACATCACATGCATCATGCCTGATCTTCTGTCGTAGTATTAAATAGTGCATCCGATGTTTCGTTTAGTGCTTTGGTTCTTCGCGGATTAGGCCGATGAGTTGATGCGAGTATCGACAAGTCCTTCGGATAATGTATCTCCGGCTATCTTTCCAGGCAAGCATTCTCCCCCTTTCTACCTATTTTGCTTTTATAGTGTTTATTTCCTCCTGTTGATCTATTGCTATCCGTGTTGCGATGCTTTAGTTTCCGTGCACCATTTATACTCCTTGCAGCCCCTATATTGCCATGGACACATCCTATTGCCTGTTGTTTGATAGATAGTCGGCCTTGCGAGTCGTAGTTGCTTGCTTAGGTGTTGCTTCGCGTCGTTGTCGTTCCACCATTGACGGCAAGTTTGAACATGACAAATGGTGGAGATGCTTTACGGTGGAGTTGATCATGACTTTAAATACAACTATTAAATTGCTGGGATAACTAATGAAAGAGGCACCGGTGGACAATATATGCTATTTGGTTTTTCATGTCCACTTGTGTCCCGTAGGCCCTGAGTACTTGATACCTGTTCCGTGACTATTCGCACTATCCACATACGGGAGACTATGAATCCCCCTTAGCCAGAGCTTGATTCATTTCTTATTTCTTGGGGCCACAAAGTAGTTCAGGGATTTATTACTATCCTGTACTTATGCCATGCTTTACTGCTTTATTTACGATTGTGCGTGGAGCACCTGTACTGTTTTGGAACGTGGAATGTTTTCGCGGTATCGACAAGCCCAGTCACACTTTCAGGTTCCCAGTCATTTACAGCCATTGTCACAAACCCTGGGTCCGTTCCGGAGCCGGCCAACTTCGTTGCGTTTAGCTTAGTGGGGTGGCCCCCTGAAATATTTTATGAATCCTGTGATTGCTTTGTCGTGAAAGCCTTGTTGGTTTTTGATTTGGTTTTTCCGAGGTTGATCATGTGTGTGTTGCTATTTGTGCACCCCTGCAGGGTGAATCTTTCTGAAAGCCATGTCCACGGTTATGGACGACTTGGAGCACAGTATCTCGATCATAGACAAGCATAACTAAAGTAGTGCTATAAATTTGACTTAATATGTGACTAGTAATTAGCTTCACTACAATGGAATGGATAATAAAAGTGCCAACAACTGGTGGAACTGGTGTGTATCGTGTCATGTTATACCTGCCTAGTAAGTATCGCAACTCCAATGTAATGAAATAAAAGTGCCAACAACTGCTGGGTTTGGGATGTCACATGCTAATTGTATCTGACTAGTAAGTACTGCAATTACAACCGAATGGTTAACTAAAACTGCCCACTACATATGCTATCAGGATGACTCGTGCTATCTATCTCTGACTAGTAAGTGCTTCAACTATAATGGAATGAATAAAACTGCCAACTGTGTGAGTTCCTCGGTTTGACTTCCTCGTTTGGTCTCGAGGGGGAATACCAGGATGGGTATGTTTTGGTGTTACTATCAGGTTGGATCCGAACAGGTCTTTCTTATCCCTCTCTAATAGCCGACAGTTGTATCGAGTCTCCATAGGTTGTTTAGTGCATGTTGCGCTGCCGCTTCAGCCCACCATACCTATGTAGGCGAGAGTCGCCAAATTCTAGCCTCGCCGTGTACTAGCCTCAGTACTGACGCTCCTCTTTTTCCTTTGCCCTTTGTCGGCACCCCTTTTGTTTTAGCAGGTTTGAGATCGACGTCGTTAGCAGGGTTACCCTTCCGGCTTGGCCTGGGCAGGGTTATGGACACCATTGGTTATTCTCAAGGGCTCTTAGCTCAATTTGCTTCTTATCCGTACTCGGATGTTGTATCGATTTCAATGTGATTTGGATCTTTGTACTGTATATCTGTATTCTTGACTCAATGAGTCGATGTTGTATATATATGTGATGTGGGTTCCATCGTGAACTATTGTGTAATGGTATTACTCCATTTTCCACCCGCACGAAAGTTCCTGGTGGGCGTCCTTGAATCGTTTCTATGCGGGTTTGGCGGGAAGCGCTGAAACTTGCATAGGGCCAATTCTAGGATGTTACACTAGTGCTGGCCGACATCAAGCCACACCTCATCGAGCCATTGGAGCGGTCGCCCAGATGCTGGATCGAGGAGCTTCCGGCTATGTTGTGGAGCCTCCGCACCACGCCGAATAGGTCAACTGGCTACACCCTGTTCTTCCTGATCTATGGCTCGTAAGCCGTCCTCTCCGTGGACATCGAGTTCGACTCTTTGCGCAAGCTCCTTTATAGTGAAAAGGCCAACCAAGAGGCGCGGGAAGATGGTGTGGACCTCCTCGAGGAGGCCCGCGAGCTGGCATTGTCCAGATCGACCTTATACCAGCAATGCCTATGCCACTACCATTCAAGCCGGATCCGCCCTATCGCATTCCGCGAAGGCGACCTGGTCCTCCGGCTGGTGCAAGACACGAAGGGCATGCACAAACTATCACCACCCTGGGAAGGTCCCTTCATCATCATCCGGGCGCTGCCCAACGAATCCTACTACCTCATCGAGGCGCAGTAGCTGCGCAAGAACAAGATGGACAAGTCGGATGAGGAGACAGAGCGCCCCTGGAACGTGGCCCTGCTCCGCCTGTTTTACACCTAGTCACCGGACAGTGTATGTATCCTGCA
This sequence comes from Avena sativa, assembly GCA_916181665.1. Taxonomy (NCBI): domain Eukaryota; kingdom Viridiplantae; phylum Streptophyta; class Magnoliopsida; order Poales; family Poaceae; genus Avena; species Avena sativa. Next base: position 194,144,194 of record OV702287.1, read on the forward strand.
AACCTTATGAATGAAAATGCGGACCCCTACAAGATACTCGGGGGCTCCTTTCTAGAAATTTGTGTGTATCTGTTTTCTGGTTCAGTTTTCCCGGCTCCAGCAATCCCTACCCGAGGCTCGCCGGCTGGCTCGGCCTGCCAAATCAACAAACCGGCTAAGTAGTGTGCGAAGATGTCAGAGGCCCACTCTTCGTCTCAGCTACAGACCGCAACCTGGTTGTCTGGCTAGCAAGAGCAAAAGCCCGAGTCATCCCACACGAAAAACGGGGAGGAGACGCGACAGGTCGGGCGTCCCGGCCTCGTAACTAGTTTGAGATAATCCGGCTACTAAGCCATCAGTACAGTGCGTAATGTACTATCACCTCCCTTCGATTCTGGCTGCAGACCGCAACCTGGCTGCCCGACAAGGACGCAGCGGAAACAGCAGAGCACACGGGAAAATGACTAAGTGTCCAGAGAAGCACAAGCTGGTTTTCAAAAAAAATCCGCCTTCCGGCTAAAAGTTTAGCAGACTAACCTATTGACGGGTGAGAATGTATGTATGTGTGTATATTTTTTGTACGACTACTTCAAGTCGGAAATCAGGAACGAAGGGAAGAAGATTCGAAGTCCTTACCTTCACCAAGCGCTCCAAATCTCGGTGGCTACACCCACTGGGTGCGCTCGCGCGCCCCCAGTGGAATCTTGTAGTTTCCGATCGGCTAAAGGAGTTAGCCGGATGTTTGGATCCCAGGTGAGGGCAAGGGCAAAATGAAGTGAAGAAGATTCGAAGTACCTGGCTACGCCAGCTACTCCGAATCTCGGGGGCTACACCTAGTGGGTGCGCTAGCGCGCCCCCACTGAAATGAAAGTTCACCGGCTGCAGGCATCCAGCCAATGAAAGTAACCGGCTAAGAGGTGTCTAGTCAGACGAAGCTAAAGACTTGAGGAAAGAAAGAAGATTCGAAGTGCCTGGCTACGCCAGCCACTCCGAATCTCGGGGGCTACACCCAGTGGGTGCACTGGCACGCCCCCACTGGAATTGCAGTTCCCCCGGCTAAAGGCGTTCAGCCGAGTGAAATTAGCCGGATAAATTCAATCGGCGAAATAGTGAAGAGACACACAAAAAACACAAGTTGGAAGCAAGCCAAAATAATTTAGACCAATATAAAAGGGAGACGAAGCCCCATGAGTTTACCTGGCGTCAAAAGCAACCGGCACATATAGCAAGGTTTCAACAAAACAAGATAACAAATACACCCGGCATCCCGGGGTCATAACTAAGCGGCAGGGCCCTTGCCGTGTGGAGCACCTTGGCTGGCGGCAGTCTCGGGAGGAGGGCGCGGCGGCCGATCTGGTTCCGACATCCCCACCAGTCGGTTGTGATGAAGCTTCCGCATCCGGAGTGCCGGCAGACTCCGAGTCGGTGAGAACCTCGTCGACGTCCACATAGTCGGCAATCTTGATGGCGGAGGCCTGGAGCTCCGGATGGGCCTGGCGGACGGCGGCAAGGTCGGCACCGGCGCAGAAACCCCCGTCGATCTTCTCGATGCGGGCATCCTTTTACCAGGAGAGCATGAGGGCCAAGGCCATCTCTGCCCCAGCTCGCGCCGCCAGGTCCCTCAGGCGGTCGACGGTAGCCGGCACCTCCTCCACCTTGGCGGCCAGCTGTGCCATCGTCTCCGGAACTGGAGCATCCGGCCATAGGAAGGTGAAGATGGCTTGCGCCGCCTTGCGAAGTTTGGCCGCCTCCTCGCCGAGAAGGACAACCAGCTCCTGGGCCGTCGGCTGCTCTCCCAGCCAGTTATCCTGTAGCCATTTGTACGCCAGCAGATCTACGCCAGGATAAAAAGCTGTCAGAAAAAATAACGTCAGATCCGGCTACCAGATCTAGAAAGACGAGGGGAGTCGGAGAGGAAACTTACCTTGGCTGTGTGCCCGACCTGCATCAGCTCCTCCACCAGCGCCTTCTCCCGAACCGTCAGCCGTTTGACTTCCTTCTCTTGGACCTTGCTCTGGGCCTCGAGAAGGACGAAGGCTTGGGCCCGACTGGCGAGGGTGGCGCCGTGCTCCTTGGCGGTGTCCTCCAGAGCGTCCACCTTAGCGTGCCAATCTTTGTTCTGCAGCCAAAGCATAGAATTCGACTTGTTTAGCCGGTCATTCGCCTTCTTCAGGCGATCGATCTCCCGTTGAGTGCACACTAGGATGGCTGCAAAAAGCTGGCTGTCAACAAAAAAAAAGATTCCGAATGAGGGAACTTACTCTGCGAGGTCCCGTTGGCAGCGGCAAGTTTCTGCTCCAGGGTCCGGTTGCCGCCGGCTGAGGCCTCGAGCAGCTGGATCTCCTTCACCGCCAGCTCGAGAGTGGCGGAAAGGTCCGTCAGCGAGGCGGCGGAAGTGGCGTCATCGTCAATTGCTTGGGCAACCAATGAATCCTTTGCTGCGGCCACCGCCGTCCTATACTCCTCCCCCGGCTAGTCGTCAGAGTTGTCGTCGCTGACAACCACGAGTTCCTTGCCGGCGGCAGCCCTCCGCGCCCCCGAAGGAGAACTACCTCCACTTTGTGAGGTGGTCACAGCCATTTCTGGCTGGACCACCATGGCTGGCAGAGCGCCCCCCATTCCGGTTGTGGCAGCCAGATTAGCTCGAGGCGGTGGCAGAGGTGGTACCTCGAAAGAAGGAGTAGGGGCGGAGGCAGACGTGGGCGGCACAGTGTCCGGCGTGCGGGGCGGCGAGCCAGTTGGCGCCCGCGCCGGGCTCGCAGCACCGAAGGAAACCAGCGTGCTGAGCAACAAAAAGCAAAAAAGAAGCAAGAACCAAATAATCCAAATACAGACAAGGAGAGGACAAAGAGCAGAAGACAGTAAAAACACTAAGAAAAGAAAACTTACCCCTGCACCACCGGGGGCGGCCCCTTCTTGCGACCGAGGCGGATTGGTGGAAGGGTGCTTGTCCGGCTCCTCTTGGGGGCCGGCTCCTCCATGGCGGGTCGGCTGGCCCCACCCCTCCCCCGCTGGACTGGCTGGAGCCGCTCACGACGGTGCCGGACCGGCGGGAGTCGCCATCCGTCGCGCGGCACCGAGACGGTTCGTGAGCCAGCACGACCTCCTCCTCGTCGACCCCAGCGTGAGGGTCGGCGGCCAGCTCGTCATTCCGGCTGGGGAAGACGTCGCCATCCCCATCAGACTCCTCCCCGGACCAACGAGCGCGTGGCTCGGGCAAGTCGGGCGTGAAGCTCTAAAGAGGGGTCTCGCCCTCCTCTCGGAGAATGCAAGGTAAGATCTTCCAAGGATAGAAGAAGCAAGTAGATTAATCGGACAACAAAAACCGGCAAGAAGCACAAGAGGAAATCCGGCTGGCAGGACTTACCCAGGGCGCGCGGTTGTCGCGGCTGTAAGGGGCCAGCCCAAACTTCCAGCCTTCCGGCAGCCGCTCCTTCGTGATGGTCCACACCCACTCCTTCAGGTTGTGGTAGCGGGGATCACGGCGGGACAGCCGGGTCGGGTCCAGCCCGCCGGAGTAGAAGCACATCTTGTGTGCCCGCTGTTGTAGCGGCATCATCGGCTTGGACATCCAGCTGAGGGTGATGTGCAGGCCGATCAGACCGGCGGTGCCGAGGGCGTGCATGCGCTGCAGCATCCTGTTCGACTCCGCCTTCTCGCCGTAGATCTTCAGATCCCACTGCAGCTGGCTAGACTCCACGTCCTGGAACGCCGGCAGGTTGATCCGTCCACGGCGGTGAGGTTGCGGATGTAGAAGTACGACTGTTGCCACAGCCGTACCGTGTCCTGCAGCCAAAATTTGGGGTAGCCGGTCTACGTGCGGGAGTAAAGGGAGGCGCCGCCGCACATCACCAACGGCCCCTTGGTGAACTGAACCTGCGGCCGGACTCGGAAGAGCTGACAAAAGATCCCGAGATCCGGCTAGATCCCGAGGTAGCTCTCGCAGAAAGCTACGAAGTGCGCCAGCGTCCTGATGGCGTTGGCGCCTAGGTGGTGGACGCGGAGGTCGAAGAATGCGAGAAACATGCGGAAGAAGGGGTGCACCGACAGCACGAAGCCGCAGGCTAGATGCGACAAGAAGATGACCCGCTCCCCCTCTGCCGGGTGCGGTGACTCTTCCCCCACCGGCGCGAGCCGTACCTCCACCTCCTACTCCGATGGAAGAACACGGGTCGCCCAATACTTCTCGATGTGCTCCTCTCTCACGGAGGATCCGCACCAGGCTCCACGCTCAGCTACCATCGCCGGTTCACTGGGAGGCACTCGGGTGGAAGAGTGATGGTGGCCCGTATCGCCGACAACGCTAAACGGGCGGCGCGGTGGACTACAGCGACAGCGGTGAGCGAGGCGATGCAAAGAAGGCAAGAGCACAAGAGAAGAGTGAGGAAGGAGCCAACGGAGGGACAAACCGCTCCTCCCGGGCGCCCTTTAAAGAACAGGAAGCAGAACCGTCCGCGGTGCCACGTGGCGGCCACCCAGACGGTGCCCGCCCTCCGCACAGAGCAGGATCCTTTGCACATGCAGAGGACGCGCAGACGATCCTGGAGCAGAAACTGAAGAGGCAGACGGTGGTTCCCGAGGCAGCGTGCGACGGGACGTTACGCTGCCTGCCGCAGAGTAATGATGGCGTGTGCGCGCGTGGCCGGCGTCAGCACTGACATCACGGGTAGCGCAATCGCCAAGCCTAGCCGGACAGAAAATTCAAAATGATGAGGAGCGCACGCACATTTCACCTAAGGGCAAAATCTACACGCGCTCGGGGGCTAGTGCGGTGGGATGACCTCTGGATACCCAACCAGACAAGAACCATGGCAGTCGGATCATGTCCGGCTGGCTGAGCGCAGCCGGAAAGGAGCAAGACAAGCCGGCTACCTCGCGGTAGCCGGAACAGCGAGGAGCAGCCGGCTACACCAGTGTAGCCGGAACCAATCAGGAGGACAGAGCGACATGCGGCACAGTGCACGGTACACCCTGCACGGCCATACCAAAGACTTTGCAGGGTGACGCGGGAATAGTGGCCAGATGCTGACGACAGGCTTGCACGGCGTTCACTGTACCCACGACGACCATACCGCTCGTGCTCTGATGAGACGTAAGTGTACCGAGTACTGTAGATGACTAGCCGGCTGGGGCCCACCTATGGGGCCCGCCAGCCGGACTGGCCAGTGAGACCGTTGCCTCTCTGCTTATATAAGAAGAGGCAAGGCCTCAGTAGAAAGGGTTGGTCTCAGTACATTTAAGGTAGTAGCTAGAGAATACAGCTCAAGGAGCACTTGTAGCCCGTGTATCACTCATAGTCAGATCGGCAGGAGTAGGAGCTTTACCTCATCACGAGGGCTCCCAACCTGGGTACTTCCTATGTACAGCTACACTTGCTCGTATCCAATCTCGCCTGTGGACGCCATCGATAGCTTCCCTGCTAGTCCCCACACCTCTATCTAACCTGTTTGGGTAGTGTCGTTCCCAATACAACGACATATATTTGGTCGTTAAACCTTCTGTACTCCGAATAAATTTTTTGGAGACGGATTGATATCTATATGATGGCAACTATATGGGTGGAATTTTATTCCCGCCGTGTAGTTGGTCATTAAACTATCAGTACCCTAGAAAAGAATTTTGATGAAGGCATTGATATCTATACGGAGGCAACTATATGGCCGGAATTTTTATTCCCATTGTATAGTTCGTCATTAAACTTTCTGTACCTTTCATAAACAGAAGGGATGATGTTGAAACAACTATATGACCGCAACTATACGTCCGGAATTTTATTCCCACCATATAGTTGGTCGTTAGACCTTCTGGATCCACCAAAAAATTACATGCTTCTTTGAGAATTCTTTATTAATCTGAAACTTAATGAAATTATCAAGTTTTGATAGAAAAGTGACAGCTTAAATTTTCAACCAATATTAGCATCCCTTGAATGGGATTTTAGCAATATCAAACTTCTTTTTCTTCGCTAGATCTTTAAATGTTCCTTATTTCATACAAGCTCAATTAAAACTTAATTGAAAATTTAAAAACTTACTTAAACCTTTATTTTGCATGGGTTGCCTCCCATGAAGCGCTATTTTATGGTCAATAGCTTGACTATAGTGTTGCTCATTTTGTCTCGATCACATCCTTCTTGCAGTTGGCATTCCTTGTATATCTTTGCTTATATCTTGTTTCGCTCGATAATGCTTCAAGCGTTTTCCATTTACCACCCATGAAAGGGAGGGTGTTTTTCCCTGGGAGCTTCACTACTTCGGATGAATAAGTTTCTTCAACTATATAGGGGCCTTCCCACTTTGATCTGAGCTTTCCTGGAAACAACTTAAGACGAGAATTATAGAGCAACACCTTGTCTCCACTTTTAAAGGCCATATTTTCTATTTTTCTATCATGCCATCTTTTCTATTTTTCTTTAAACAATCTAGCATTCTCATAATCCTCACTTCTAAACTCATCTAAAGCATGAATATCTAATAAATGTTTTTCTCCCGCTGCTTTAAGATCATAGTTTAGGTTCTTGATTGCCCAAAAAGCTTTGTGTTCCAACTCTAAAGGTAAATGGCATTCATTACCGTATACCATCTTATAAGGTGTCATACCCATTGGATTTTTAAACACAGTACGGTATGCCTATAGAGTGTCATTTAACTTGTATGACCAATCTTTTCTTGATTTGTCCACCGTCTTCTCGAGTATGGTCTTTAATTCTCTATTAGAGAGTTCCACTTGACCACTCGTTTGAGGATGATATGGTGAAGCAACGCGGTGAGTTACTCCATATTTGCAGAGGATTTTCCTGAAAGTTCCTTTCATAAAATGAGAACCACCATCAGTGATTAAAAATCTAGCAACTCCAAACCTAGGGAATATAACATCCTTGATCATCTTCACTGAGGCAGCTGCATCTGCATGGCTTGTTAGAATAGCTTCAACCCATTTAGTAACATAATAGATAGCAACAATAATATGAGTGTAACCATTTGATTCTATAAAAGGTCCCATCTAATCCATTCCCCATACATCAAAGGGTTCGATTGTAAGACTATAATTCATTGGCATCTCTTGTCTCCTACCTATACTACCCCTTCTTTGGCAAGCATCGCAATGTTCTACATACTTGTGTGCGTCCTTGAGCAAGGTGGGCCAATAGAATCCAGATTGAAGTACCTTTGCTACAGTTCGCTAGCCCGCATGATGTCCTCCATACAGACTGTCATGACAAGCTTGCAAAATTGCATTCATTTCATGGTTAGGAACACACATCCGAATCATTCCGTCAGGTCCATGATGATATAGATACGGATCATCCCAAAAATAATATTTAAGATCATTAAAGAATTTCATTCTTTGATTTCTTGTCATACCAGGAGGTACAAATTTTACTACAAGATAGTTAGTATAATCCACAAACCAAGGATCAACAATTTCAACGATTGCTAAATATTCTCCTAGAAATGACTCATTTATAGGTACGGGGTTAGTAATTATTCCCTCCATCCTAGAGAGACGATCTGCTACCGGATTATCCTTACCCCTCCTATATACTATTTGCAAATCATATTCTTGTAGTAATAAAACCCACCTAATCAACCTGGGCTTCGCATCCTTTTTCACAAGGAGGTGAGTCAAAGCTTGGTGATCTGTATGAACTATCTTAGAATTAATGATGTAAGATCTAAATTTGTCACAAGCAAAAATTATAGCTAGGAACTCTTTTACTGTAGTAGCATATTTTTTTTGAATCTTATTAAGAGTTCTACTAGCGTAATAAATAACATTTAAATTCTTTCCGTCTCACTGTCCTAACACAGCCCCTAAAGCATAATCACTAGCATCACACATGATTTCGAAAGGTTCATCCCATTTTGGAGATTGCATGATGGGCGCTGAACTATTTTGTTTTTAAGGTTCTCAAAAGCTGTAATGTAGTCATGATCTAAGTAGAATGGAGTTTCTCTCTCAAGAAGGTTGGTGAGAGGCATAGCTATTTTGGCAAAATCTTTTATAAAACTCCTATAAAAACATGCATGTCCCAGAAACATTTTTAAGTTTTTTATGTTCTAAGGTATTGGAAGATTTTCTATAGCATTTATATTAGTTTTATATATTTATATACCCTTCTCCGAAACCTTATGCCCAAAAACTTTACCTTCTCTTTCCATGAAACGACATCGTTCCCAATTCAAAACCAAATTTGATTGCCTGCATCTCTGCAAAACTTTGGTTAAGTTGTAGAGACAATTATCAAATGTTGTTCCACAAACAACGAAATCATTTGTTAGAACTTCCATAGTCTTCTCAACAAGATCATCAAAGATTTTTAAAACACATTCTTGAAAAGTCGCAGATGCATTACGTAAGCCAAACAGAATTAATCTATAAGCATATGTCCCATAAGGGCAAGTGAAAGTTGTTTTCTCTTGATCTTCCGGTTGTATAGCAATTTGAGAATATCCATAATAACCGTCAAGAAAACAGAAATAAGAATTATTACTAAGTCTTTTCTAAAAATTTATCCATGAATGGTTTAGGTTTATGATTTTTCCGTGTCTCACGGTTTAGTTTCCGAAAATCAATGCACATGCGATATCCAACAATAGGTTTTGCAGGAACTAGCTCACCATCCTCATTCATAGCAGCATCAAGACCCCCTTGTCTTGGTACGCAATGAGTTGGGCTAACCCACTTACTGTCAGAAACATGATATATTATGCCAGCATCTAATAAGTGTATAACCTCTTTTCTTACTACTTCCTTCATTGTCAGATTAAGCCTTCTTTGTGTATCAACTACAGGTTCAGTATCATCAAGCATGGTAATCTTATGTGTTACAATAGATGGATCTATTCTTTTAATATCACTTAGAGTATATCCAAAAGCTTCACAACGCTTAATCAAGACCAAAATGAGTTTATTTGTTTCATTTTTTGATAGATTTTTACTAATAATAACAGGACATTTATTTTCATTATCTAAAAACTCATACCTCATATCGTCTTCATCTCCTTTTCTTACCAGTTCTTCATAGTCATGTGGATTTTGTGCTTTCAGAACTGAATCAAGGTAATCATCCATGTCCTCTCTCTTCTCATCATCTGGTGCTTCCTCCCAATTAATTAGGCTCCTCTCTAATTCATCTTGTGGAGTACTGAAATGAATTGCGGTTAGCTCGACAATCGTTTTCTATTCCTTGATATCTTCCACTTCATATGGCCTCTTCTTTAGTTTGGCGAAGTGGAATGTCATTTCCTCTTCTCCAAACATCATTGAAATAGTCTCCTTATTATCAATTCGAGCTTTGGTTATGGAAACAAAAGGCCTGCCTAAAAGAATAGGACAAAAAGAATCTCGAGGCATATCAACAATATGAAAATCAAGGGGGTACATGAGTGATCCAATAAAGATAGAGATATTGTTTGGCCACATAGATACAAACAAAACTTTTTCCCTACACGGTGATCCCAAGATCCAGCTGAGATAGTAGGCCATGAGAATTACCACTAGACGCGCGGTTGCGGAATCGATGAAGCACGTCGCTTAATGCAGTGCAGTCCTCACGATCCGTTCCGATCCATGATCGTCGAAGTGCTGAACATACAGCACCTCCACACATATGAGGAGAAGAGTTGTGGTGGACTGCTAGGTCTGGTACGGCGGCGACATGACTGGACTGGGGCTAGGGTTTCCAACACATGGAGTGACCTAACGGTGTGATCTAAGCACCTGCGCCCCATCTTATATACGGAGTGAAAGTGGGCTCCACTCACTTGTGGCCCATTCACTAAAAGGCCTATATTAGTCACTGCGAGTCCAACTCACTGATTCAGTCTATTTCCTATTTGGGTCCAACCCAAATTTGCTCCTGCTCTTAAGTGTGTGACCCGACAGGCTCGTGGTGACCTGGACACGAGCTGAGTCTCACTCATGCATGACCGATCAGTCGGTAGTGGCTCCTAGCAGAACGTGCCGACTCCCAAGTACCAAAGAGTCATGATGACATACCTTCCAATGCGACTTTCATCTGAGTCCCTTTTGCCTCACGATATACCTTGTCGAACTATAGGCAAATAATCGTCATCCCTTAAATAGTTCCACTCTCTTTCTCGATCCGAGATAAGTGATTCATCCGAATAACTCTTAGTCGACCGCCTCGGTTAACACTTAACCGAGTCGTGCATGGCCATGCTTTCCGAATCATATCTTCCGAGAGGGCCCAGAGAATATCTCTCCAGTCGGAGGGCAAAATCCTATCTTGGTTATTCACATCACGCAGCTTGATTCTCAGTCAACCCGAACTCTTCCTTTATAACTGCCAGTGATGGAACAACGTTTGACAGAACCTAAGTCGGCGATCCTCAACTCAGATTGTGCAATAACCTCATGTCTAAGGATTACATTGACCGAGACATACAACTGACGACTTGTTCGTTGTACCTCAATATGGGTCAGTCCGACTCGCTAAACTCTTTAGTTGAATCCGTGTAAGCCGGAATAGCATCTCCATGCCCATGACAAGTGGAACTGAGGCATCTGTCGACTTTCACATTAGTCTAAGTTGTGTGTCCAACACAACCTCACTGACCAAGGACAATTATTATGAACAACATGAATATATAGTTCCACAATCGAATCACATATTTAATGATATATATCAGTAGTTCATACATGGACAATAACTTTATGAATACATTGGGAATAACACCATATATGATTGCTTCTAGGGCATATTCCCAACAGTCTCACACTTGCACTAGAGTCAATCATCCAACATCACATGTCTAGGCATCTAATGCCCATAGCTCTCAGGTGCGCCTCATGCTTTGGTTGATCTGCAATATTTGCATCTGTGTGTACCTTGCATAACTTGATATCACCCTTATCCACGAACTGGCGAATCAGGTGGTACCGCATGAGTATATGTTTGTCCTTCTGGTGTTTTCTAGGTTCCTTGGCTTGTGCAATAGCACCATTGTTGTAACAATACACGTCTAACGCATTGGACGAGAACTGAACCACACCAAGATCCATGAGGAAATTCTTCATCCAAATAGCTTCCTTTGCCGCCTTCGAGAGAGCAATATACTCAGCCTCTATTGTAGACGCAGACATCGTCTCTTACTTGGAACTCTTCCAGCTCACAGCCCCTCCATTTATCACAAACACATATACTGATTGTGAACGAGAATCATTCGAGTCAGTGAGATAACTCGCATCCGTGTAACCCCTTACACTGAGTTAATCCTCACCTCCATAAACCAGGAACATATCCTTAGTCCTTCTCAAGTACTTAATGATATTTTTAGCCGCTGCCCAGTGGATCTCTCCAGGGTCAGCCTGGTATCTGCTCACAACACTTAGAGCATAGGAAACATCCGGACTAGTACAAATCATAGAGTACATGATGGATCCGACTATATAAGCATACGAAATCGCACTCATCCGACTTTGCTCATCATTTGTCGAAGGACACTGAGTCTTGCTAAGTTTTACCGCATGGGACATTGGTAAGAACCCCTTCTTAGATGATTCCATGTTGAACTTCTTCAACACTTTGTCCAAATATGTACTCTGACTCAATCCAATAAGCCGCCTTGATCTATCTCTATAGATCCAGATTCCTAGTATGTAAGTCGCCTCACCCAAGTCTTTCATCGAAAAACACTTTTCCAATGATTCCTTGGTTTCTTGTAACATTTGGACATCATTTCCAATTAGTAATATGTCATCCACATATAAGATCAGAAAGTTTACTTTGCTCCTACTAAATTTCTTGTATAAACAAGAATCATGATCACTCTTGATGAAGCCAAACGATTTGACTACCTCATCAAAGTGAATGTTCCAACTTCAAGATGCTTGCTTCAACCCATAAATGGATTTCTGAAGTTTGCATACCTTGTCAGCATTATCCGGATCGACAAAACCCTCAGGTTGTATCATATACATGTCCTCGGTTAAATTTCCATTAAGGAAAGCCATCTTGACATCCATCTTCCATATCTCATAGTCGAAATAGGCTGCTATAGCTAACAAGATCTGAACTGACTTAAGCATCACCACAAGAGAGAAAGTCTCACCATAGTCAACTCCTTGAACTTGTCAGAACCCCTTCGCGAGAAGTCGTGCCTTATAGATAGAAACATTTCCATCCATATCAGTTTTCTCCTTAAAGACCCATTTGCACTCGACGGGTCTTGCACCGTTAGGCAGATCAACCAAGTTCCAAACTTGCTTTTCATCCATGGACTTTAACTTGGATCTCATGGTTTCAAGCCATGATTCAGAATCAGATCCCACCATCGCTTCTGAATAAGTTGCTGGCTCATCACTATTCAACAGCAACACATCATGAACACTTCGCAATCTGGCCGATCTTCGCAGTGTCGGTGCAGTTGTCGGCTCAGGTACCATGACCGGCTCAACCTCTAAGGCTTTTCCCAACTTGCTGTTGGCTAGTATCTCTCGAATTTCTTTGAGCTGCAACGTGCTCCCACTGACCCCCCGACTGAGAAACTCTTTCTCAAGGAAGACACCATTTCGAGTGACAAACACTTTGCCATCTTCTCGTTTGTAGAAGTAGTAACCCAAGGTTTCCCTCGGATACCCCATGAAAATACACTTATCCGACTTGGCTATAAGCTTGTCCGACTGAGGTCGCTTGACAAAAGCTTCACAACCCCAAATCTTAAGAAAAGACAAACTCGGCTTTTTGCCAGTCCACATCTCATGCGGTGTCTTCTCTACCGACTTTCATGGTACTCTGTTTACTATGAACGCTGCAGTTTCTAGACAATAACCCCAAAATGATAAAGGCAGATCTGTCCGACTCATCATTGATCGTACCATGTCTAACAAGGTCTGATTCCTCCTTTTTGACACACCGTTTCTCTGTGGCATTCCCGAAGGAGTGATTTGGGGAAATCTTCCACAACTCTTCACATGGTCATCAAACTCATGGCTCATGTACTCGCCTCCCCGGTTCGACCAAAGAAACTTTATTTTCTTGCCGAGTTGATTCTGTACCTCATTCTGGAATTCCTTGAACTTTTCAAAAGCTTCCGACTTATGTTTCATCAAGTAGATATATCCATACCTACTAAAATCATCAGTGAATGTAATGAAGTACTCATAACCACCTCTGGCTATCATGCTCATCGGGCCACATACATCACTATGTACTAGTCCCAATAAGTCGGACGCCCTTTCACAACCCTTTGCAAAAGGTGTCTTGGTCATCTTGCCGAGTAGGCAAGATTCACATGGCATGAACGACCCCAAGTCGAACAAAGTTAGGAGTCCATCATCATGGAGCTTCTTCATGCATTTCCAACTTATATGACCAAGCCGACAATGCCAAAAGTAAGTCATATTTAGATCCTTTGGTTTCAACCTTTTCACATTTGTATTATAGACAGATTCAAAATAAATAACCCGTCCTGGACGGGTGCAAAGCCGTGAAACATATCATTCAAATATAAAGAACAACCATTATTCTTAATATTCGACTCATAGCCTTGTCTCATCAAACATGAGGCAAAAATAATGTTTCGACTAAGAAATGGAACATAATAACAATTATTTAGCTCCATTAAGAATCCAAAAGGTAAATGAAGTTGCATTGTGCCGACTTCCAATGCAGTGACTCTCGCTTTGTTGCCGACTCGAATGTCAACCTCGCCTCTCGCCACGCTCCTAGTTCTTACCAGTCCCTGCAACGAGTTGTTGATGTGAATAACTGATCCGATATCGTATACTCAAGAACTATTAGGTGCATCTTTGAGATAGAGGTCTATAACATTGCAAACAAGCGTACCTGAGCCGGAAGTCACACCTCCACTCTTAGTATTTGAGTGTGGATGATCAACACATAGTGTAATGTATAAGAAAAAATCATAGGGTGCGCAGCCAGAGCTTCCTATGGGAGTAGCCCCCGAGTGCCTATTCGAGTCAAAGACTCGAGTGGGGACTATAAGTACTTTGTGACTATTGTTGCCTTTTTTGCTTGTTTCAGTCGAATGTGCTTTCAGTGCTCCCTATGGAGTAACCCGAAGTCCACAGTAGAATGATTGATTCGAGTGAAGGGTTCTTCAATGTTTTAGAAAACAATTCCTCGGGTGCACGGCCAGTGCTGCTGTTAGGAGTAGCCCCCGAGTGGTTGGTTGAGTTGAAGACTCGAGTAAGGATTAAAGCAGTCAAAAAGTGCTCCTTCTGGAGTTGATTACGTCATTGTTGACGGTGAGATGACCTCAGTTGCCCGCGTGAGCGGCTTTGACAGGATGTGACGAGTAGTGGGTCCCACTTTCTAACTTTGATTTGACCAGGCGTGTGTATTCTTCTGGTTTAACTGTGTCTCCTCGATTCCCGCGCGTAATGGGCGGAGTAGGGCAACGGTTCGTGGGTTACCCTTGCCACGCGTGGATGTCGATGTGTGCTACATGTTGGATTGATTTTCTCCTGGCCGTTGGATGGCATCTGCTAGGAGGTTAAGTAGGGATTCATCATGCGGTAAATTTCCCCACATCTTCTTCTGCTTCGCGCATCTCCGCCATTGTTGTTCTTGCTGTTCCATTGCTCACCACTCCTCTATGGCGCTGGACCAACTCCGCACCTTCCCTAGTTACTTCTTGCGCTCACACTGCCAGTGCAAGATGGGAAAGAAGAAAGGAGGCACCACCGCTGGATCTTCTGCTACCATTGTGGCACCCAAGAAGAAGGGCACCGCCACCGCCGGCACTAGTGTTGCCTCCGCAACAGGGAAGAAGAAGGGCGCAGGCACTCGCGTCACCAATGGGTCATGGCACCCATCCATCATCAAGCCATCAGAGTTGTTCACCCAACGCCAAGATGGAGCGCTTCCTCCTGCGGAGGATGCTCTTGCGTCCCCGGCGACGAGGTAATCCCTAATCCTCTTGCTGGTTTCTGAGTGATGTTCCTTGCGTTCATCATCGCAGTCTCTCTCTCCCCCTGCATCTGTTTGTTAGGGGTCTTCTTTGCTTCTACGGGCTCTAGTTGCACCAGTTGTCCCCAAAATCTATTCTCCACATCGCCTGCTTCATCACTCTTTGCGAGTGGTGGCTCGGAATCGAGCCACACTTCGGTCTCTTCAAGAAGCTTTTTAAGCTCAAATGTCAGTCGGGGTCGGTTTCGGTAGTCTACGACATAGGAGGCTGCGGGATCCACATTGATTCTAGTGTCACCTATTTCGACATCAAACTCACCGCATCTATCCAAGGGTGGAGGGATAAGTGGTTCTACGTCCGCGACTAGAAGGCCGATGGAGAGCACTATGGACTTACGCCCTTCGATCTTGTGGCAGTCTGCAAGAAGAGGCGATCCTGGAAGAACGTCGCGGTGAAGTCAAGGAGACAAAGATGCTGTATCAGCGTGTCTTCGACCTCGAACACCGCATAGGCAAGGAGGAAGGTGGCGCTGAACTCATTCGCACATGGTTGCGCCGCCGCGTATAGCCTCTGTAGGCCAGGGCACACCCGATGTACCGCTAGATTGGTACGGGCGATGCTACTCGCATATCTGTGGAGGGCATTTCTTCGGGTGAAGTGGACAGGAGGTTGCGGCTGGTGACCAAGTACACCACCAAGGAGGATCTCCCAGGTGACTCCGTCGTGCCTCCATTCGACGCCAGCAATCCTCCACCTGAGGTAGATTTTTCCTATGAAGTTTTCTGGATTTTCGATTGCCTGTTAGGTGCTTGATATACTGATGGTTCTTCTAATTGTAGGATTAGAAAGTGGCTACCAGCTTGCCTCCTCAGCCTGAAAAAGTTATCTCGCGTGAAGCGGAGGAAGAGGACGAGTCGGGCTCCATTGTCCCAATTGGGGAGGAACAGGAAGCCCCCGAGTCCAGTGATCACAGAACTCGCAAGCATTCCCGTAGCAAGGGCTCGGATGCCTCCTCACCATCGACACCGGAGAATCCTCCAACTGTTGTGGAGGAGATAATCGCCGCCGTGCCCGTGCGTGCCATGGCTCCTCACTCTAGGAAGAAGCTGAGGTTACCGAAGGAGTCGTCGGGAGATTCCTTTGACCTCGACAATTTTGACAGGTAAGTCTTTATATTTTTAGAATTCGTCTTGTTTTCCTCTAAGTTTTCTCTTCTGAAGTGGTGTTGGGTATTTGCAGTCAAATAGTGTTGTCGTCTTCCGATGACTGCCAATTTGTTAAAGAATCTGGAGTCGCAGACTCTAAGAACAAGGAGGTGGCCATACGATCTCCTTCTCCTCCGGTGGCGACCCACTCCGGTGCCAACTCTTCTAGTTCCCCTCACAATGGGGGGCACCAGATGGTTGCACGGATGCCCACTCAAAAGGAACCTTTGGAGTCCCTGGAGGAGCATGTAAGTGTCTTTTGCCGTTGGCATTCGAATTTGATTGACGTGCATACTTTGTTCAGTTTTGCCAATGCTGATGCTTCTTATCTTTTGATGCAACCCATCGTGAAGGATTCCACTCGTCTCACAGATCAGATTCTTGCCTTGAGTCGGTAGCATGCCTTGCTGGACAACCGCCATTGTGTAGTCAAAGGTTTGTGTTGATCTTATCTCTCTGCTCTTCTTGGATAGAGGTTTGTAAACTCATGCGTTGTCATGTTCTGCCCCTTGTAGGTGAGCATAATGAGCTTATCCGTCGCATTACTTCCCTCGAAAAGGGACTTGCCGCGGCAGAGAAGAAGTGCGATGAGGCAGTCGCGGCTCTGGAGGAGTCACAAAAGCGCGAGGAAGATTTGCATGCTTCCACTGCTGAAAGGGAGAAGTTGTTCGTAGAACAGCTTTTCTCGATTGCGAAAGCACTCTCAGGTATTATTCTGCTTCACTTGCATTTATCCCTATTGTTGTTGTATGTCGCTGTGCTGATATCCTGTGTTTTTCAGATTCTGTCGGCGTAAGCTTCGATGCCCAGGCTTTGTGTCATGCAGATGCCTTGGCTACTGCCGTCGCCGTAGTCAAGGACCGTAGTGTCTCCCTCCAAGACACGTTTGGGAAAGCCAAGGGCGTGCTAAGCCGCCTCTGAGAGGATATGTTTCCCAAGGCCAGCTTAATCGAAAATCTTGATGGCTTGGTGAAATCCTTCACAGAAGGCATCCCGATGGACTTCAAAAATGTGTAGCGGTCTGTTGACGCCACCATGGCACTCGCGATGGCGCAAGCTCATGGTGCAGAGTTGGCCCCGAGTGCGATCTCTGAGGCGATGCCTATCGATACAGATGGTCAGCAGGTAGTCTTCCAGCCTTTCCCCACTAGATTCAGTACATATGGGCCTCGTCTCATTGAGACAGTCGCCAAATATACTGAGGAGCTTCGGCGAGTGAAAGCGGCAAAGGCTGCGGCGTCTGGGGCTACCACTGGGAAGTCTGTGGCATCAGATACTGCCATGGATTCGAGGAAGCCCCTGAAGTCGAAGTCGAAGTCGAAGAAGCATAACGTGCCATAGTTGCCATATGCAATAGTGTAGCTTCCATTTTGCTGAACCATGTTTTGTGGGGGTACCCATGTTAGTACTTTTCTGAATTTAAATGTACCCCATGTTAATGTATGCTTGGTCTTATTTGCCTCTTGTTTGGCGACCGCATTCAAAGGTGGAGGAGCTATTGCTGCTTGCGCGACTGCGATCGCATAAAGCAGTTGGAGCGAGAGTTGCACATTATTAGGGCTAACGCGGACGTGTGGAAGTCGAAATCCGAGAAGGCCACTGCTCGCGAGAAGTATCTTCTAGATGAAGTTGCGTAGCTGAACGAGCAATTTAATTGTTAGCTCTCTATTTTCTTTTACTTTTCTTTGGCCATTCGCGGCGATGCTCTATCTTATGCTCTTTTCATTGTGTCTTGTATTTGTTAGCGCTCGTCATCCGCAGGATGAGAGGGATCGGGTTTCCATTCTCCTACATAATCTGACCCAGGAGCAACTGCAAGCTAGCGGTTACTGATGACCCACAAGTATAGGGGGTGTATCTCAGTATTTTCGAGGGAAGTAAAACCCAATTTATTGATTCGACACAAGGGGAGCCAAAGAATATTTATAAGCCTTAACAACTGAGTTGTCAATTCAGCTGCACCTGGAAACAATCTTGCCCACAGCAGTTTATTAGTAGCAACAGTTTTGTAGTAGGAATAGTAAAGTAATAGCAGTAGTAAAAGTAAAGACAATAGTAACAATTGTAGTAAACAGTAGGATTAAAGCGCGGTAGGCATCTGGATGGATAGACGAGCGTTGCATGGACAAGAAAATTCATATAGCAATCAGAACATAGGGCATTTGCAGATAAATAAGATAAAGCGTCCAAGTACTAGATAATCATAGGCATGTGTTCCATATATAGTCATACGTGCTCGCAATGAGAACTTGCACACCATCTTTTGTCCTGCTAGCCCATTTGCAGCGGGGCCTCAAGGGAACTACTGGCAATTAAGCTCCTTTTAATAGATCACAGGAGCAAAGCATTAACACTCCATGAACACATGTGATCCTCGCATCAAAGCCATTCCCTCCGGTTATCCCGATTTCTGTCACTTTGGGGCCTTTGGTTCCGGACAACAACGTGTGTATACAACTTGCAGAAACAATACTATCATAATGAATCAATAATATGTTCAGATCTGAAATCATGGCACTCGGGACCTAGTGACAAGCATTAAGCATAACAAGTCGCAACAAAGTAAAAAAGCACTAATAGTATATACTAGGCACCATACCCTAATAATCTAATGCCATTAAATGAACGATCTCATCCAATCCCTACCATCCCAATAGCCTACAGTGGGGTATTACTTACTCATAGATGGGGGAAACATGGATGGTTGATGGAGAAGCGATGGTGATGATGATGGCGCTGATCTCCTCCAATTCCCCTTCCTGGCAGAGTGCCAGAACAGAGTTTCTGGTTCCGAATCGCGGAATATGGTGGTGGCAGCGGAGTAGAACTCTTTCTGGAAAAACGTCGAACCCCCTGGGTTTTTAGGTCAGGAGGCAACTTATAGGTGAAGAGGGAGACCGAGGGGGTGCCTGGGGCGGCCAGACCACCCCCTGGTGCGGCCAGGCCTGGCCCGCGCGGCCAGGTGGTGTGGCCGGGCCCTAGCCCCTCTCTGTCTCGTATTCTGGCTCCTGGTGTCCCTCGGTGAAAAACTGGCTTTGGCTTTTGTCCCGTACAATTCCGATAATATTCATTTTCTGACTTTCCTGGAACCAAAAACAGCAAAAAAACAGGCAGCTGGCACTATGGCTCTTGTTAATAGGTTAGTCCAATAAATCATATGAAAAGTACTCCAAAGTGTGGACAAAACATAAGAAAGTAGATAAAAGCATGGAACATCAAAAATTATGGATATGTTTGCAACGTATCAACATCCCAAGCTTAACTCCTACTCGTGCTCGAGTAGGTAAGTGATAAAAAGAAAGAATAATTTTTTAGGTGACATGCACCATCATAAATTTGATCAAAGTATTTGTAAAACATTCATAGCTGGGATCATAGTACTTCAACATAACATGAAAGATAAAGTTCTAACAATAAGACAAAGCAACTATGTTGCAACATGAAAAGGCACAAACAAAAGATTCATGAATAACAATGATTTGCAAGACGTTTGTTTGTTTCACATAAAGAAAACATAGCATAGTGGCATTCAGCTTGCCCCTTGTAGAGTAGCAAACATAAATGCATAGGACACCTTCAAATTTCATAAGAGTGACTAGATACAAATAGTTTAAAACAAGCAATATCAAAGCTATGCATCAATCAGTAAGTCTTGGGATAATGCACATAGAACTAAGAATGGCCACTATGCTCTCAAAGTAGGTGCATAAAGATAGAAGGTCGACACTCAACATAAAAGTAAAAGAAAGGCCTTAAAAGAAGGAAGTAGAGACTCAAGTTTCATAAAGAGCTTCCAAAAATTATGGTACTTATTAGCTTTCAGCTCTCATTGCCCCTATCATAAGCATCTTGAAGTGGTTAAGGTTAAAGTGACACAACTAAGAGGATATGCTTGACAAGTTATAAGCCGAAATCTCATGCCCCTTCCTTACGAAGACCGAACCTCATGCTACTCAACTTTAGTCACAAGTAAGCTCTTGTCATTGTAAGTACATATGTATCATAGAGAACCGCCAACGGGGTACCCCTTGCACATGATACAGGAGCTATCCCATAATCAAAATGACAAGGAAAGCAGACAATCAACATCTCAGTGATCTTTTTATTTGCTATTTGCATAGGTTTTTATTGAGGATGCTTCATAGAATGCGCATTATGGTTATGCTACAAGTTTCCACCATGATTAGGCATGGCTTAGGCTAGCGGCCCAGGCGTTTCTCTAACACAAATACAAACTCCATGATCTTACAAGTTCCTCTTTTATTTCACACCACCGGGATCCATAAGCAAAAGAACATGATATCAATGGGGTACAAAGTACAAGTGCAATATTGAAAGCGTTCCCCGTGATACATGGTTCTGCTAATTTCAACTTATAAAGCGCAAGCATATACACAACAAAGATGGACACAATGGGTCAAGTTTATTAATTGCAAGAAAGTAAAGTGTGCCATCAAGTTTGTGAGAGCTTTAGTCACTAATTTTCACATAACAAGTTTAATTCGGAAGGTGGATAAAAACATGAATATACTTGGAATAGCATATGCTAATAGGTAGGTATGGTGGATTCTTTCGAATAACTTGGTTTTAGGAGTTGGATGCATGAGTGGAATTCACACTTGATTATGGAGGCTAGCAAAAGACTGGGAGCGACCAACTAAGAGAGAAAAAATGGCCATAATCATGCAGAACGACAAAACATCATTAATCAAAGCATAAAGTGATACTACAAGTTGAAAACTAAAGGATCATAAAGGCTATGGTGACTTGGGATAGCCATAACATGGTGTAAGCATGTGCCAAGTCAACCCAAATAAAGCATCAAAGGAGAATACCACAATACTATGCTTTAATATGCTAAAACAACGAATGATTCTTCAAAGGCACATTAAGCAATCTCAATTGTTTATAACAAGTCATGCTACAACAAAGAATACTAAGCATAAAGCCAAAACAATATCAAGCATGGCATGACAAAGCATAGGCCACAGTCAAAAACAAGCTCTCTTTACCACTTAAGCATGAACTTTCCTACTCTTTTCCAACCCAAACCAAACTATTTGAAAACCAATGCATGAAAGAGGGGGTACAACCAATTTATTCAGCAAACTAAGAAAACAAAGCAAACGAAAAACCAAAACGAAAACGAAAAAGCAGATGCTCCAAGAACAACACAACTGTGCATGAAACAATAAAAATGAAGTGTTTGGAAGAAACCTAGGATTTTTATCAATGAAGAAGGGGATGCCTTGGGAATCCCCAAGCTTTGATGCTTGTACCTCTTGAATATTTATTGGGGTGACATGGGTGGCATCCCCAAGATTGAGCTTTAGTCCATCCTTCATCTCATTACTCATTCCTTCCATACACCTGAAATTTTTCCTTCATACAAAACTTCACACAATCTTTATTAGCAACATTAGTGCACTAAAGATAATAAGTCTTTGGGTTCAGTTCCAACACCAATAAAACTTCCATTAAAACACAAGCTACTTTAGCACTTCCCTCAAAAATCTCAATTCCCCAAAAGAACTCAAAAAGGAACCAACAAGAAGCAAATGCAAATAATGGCAGAAATCTGTCAAAACAGACCAGCAGGTAAAGACGATTTTTTTAGAAGACCTTCTGTTGCTCAAATTGAAAAGTGTTGAACAAATGGAAGTTAGATAACAACCTGGGGCAGAAGCACAAAAATTCACGCCTCAAAAGGACGTACAGAGATTTTACACGAATGTTTACGGTGAAGCACATAAATCTATTTCGGGACAACAACTTTCCCAACCATTACTTCTCTCTCATTAGAGGTTACTCTTGGAACAAAAAGCAAATAAAAAGGATAAGGAGCGGTTATTACTGAAGTAATAACTTCCAAGACTCATCTAAAACTTTCGGGGTATCTCCCAATAAGTACTTTTCTTTAACGCCTTTAAGTTAGGCATGATAGTTTGGGAGGATGCTCACATAAGGAATATGAATTGAAGTAAAAGAGAGCATCAAGAAGCAAATTCAAAACACATTTAAGTCTAACCCACTTCCTATGCATAGGAATCCTGTATGCAAATAAATTCGCAAAGAACAAAGTGACAGGCATAGGAAGATAAAACAAGAGTAATTTCAAAACTTTCAGCACATAGAGAGGTGTTTCAATACCATAAAAACTTCTACAACCATATTTTCCTCTCTCATAATAATTTTCGGTAGCCTCATGAATAAACTCAACAATATAACTATCACATAAAGCATGTTTTTCATGTTCTACATAAACATAATTTTTATCAAGCTCAAAAATAGTGGGACTAAAACTTTCAAACCCACTTTTAACAATTCTATAACAAGATGACTGATCATTCAACATAGGACCATCGTCTAGAGCTTTATCATAAACAATTTCTAAGAAAAACTCTTTAGTACCATGCATCTCGAAGTTAGGCACAAATAAAGGATTTTCAAAGATAACATGAGCATAACGTTCATCCTCCTTTGGTAAGCATGGGGGACAATCAAATAATGTAAGGGATAAAGAGTTACTCTCATTAGAAGGTAGGCATGGGTAGCTAATCCATTCTTCCACCTTTTGTTCATCATTCCCCTCCTCTTTTTCTTCTAATGAGCTTTCAGGTTCATCAATTTCTTCTTCCATAAGATCCTGCAAGGCATTAGTCTCTTCCATTTGTGGAAAGCATCTATTAATATATTCAAGAATATAGTCATTTTCTTCCTTGTAATTATCAAAGCAAAATTGAAGTATATCATAAACCTCATATTTATAAGGTGAATCATCAATATTTTCAAGAAAACTAGCAAGTTCAAATGCACCCTTCCAAGAAACAAATTCCTCAATTTGTTCCACATCATAAAAGTCATAATTTTCTTTAATATAAGAAGATATGGTAACATCATCATTATACTCACATTGAAAAGGGAGGTGTTTGTACCTCCTACAGCAACAAGATTTATCAAAGCAATAAGTAACATTATAAGTAGAGCACACGTTTATAGCAATGGTATACAATTTATTAATTTGTTCCCATAAGTGTTTCCCTTTTTGTGACAAGCGGTGTTCCTTATAATAATATTTTTGTTCTTCGGTGAACCCGCCTTGCCAATAAGATTCAGTTTCAAAGAAACCAACCATTGATAGAGAGCATGACAAAGCAAGACAATAAAAGACCAACAAAAATAACAACTAGAATAGGAACTAATTTTTTTTGTATTTTTTATAAAGAAACAAGCAAACAAGGCAGAAATAAACTAAGCAAAACAAAAATAACAGAGTAAAGAGATTGGTTATGATTATGCTTGAACAATAGTGATTCCAAGTGAACTTGATAAATAAAGCTATGCTCCCCGGCAACGGCGCCAGAAAATAGTCTTGATGACCCACAAGTATAGGGGGTATATCGCAGTATTTTCGAGGGAAGTGAAACCCAATTTATTGATTCGACACAAGGGGAGCCAAAGAATATTTATAAGCCTTAACAAATGAGTTGTCAATTCAGGTGCACCTGGAAACAATCTTGCTCACAGCAGTTTATCAGTAGCAACAGTTTTGTAGTAGGAATAGTAAAGTAATAGCAGTAGTAAAAGTAAAGATAGTAGTAACAATTGCAGTAAACAGTAGGATTAAAGCGCGGTAGGCATAGGGATGGATGGACGGGCGTTGCATGGACAAGACAATTCATATAGCAATCAGAACATAGGGCATTTGCAGATAAATAAGATAAAGCATCCAAGTACTAGATAATCATAGGCATGTGTTCCATATATAGTCATACGTGCTCGCAATGAGAACTTGCACAACGTCTTTTGTCCTGCTAGCCCATTTGCAGCGGGGCCTTAAGGGAACTACTGGCAATTAAGGTGCTTCTTTTAATAGAGCACCAGAGCAAAGCATTAACACTCCATGAACACATGTGATCCTCACATCAAAGCCATTCCCTCCGGTTATCCCTATTTCTATCACTTTGGGGCCTTTGGTTCCAGACAACAACGGGTGTATACAACTTGCAGGTAAGATAATAAACAATACTATCATAATGAATCAATAACATGTTCAGATCTAAAATCATGGCACTCGGGCCCTAGGGATAAGCATTAAGCATAACAAGTCGCAACAAAGTCAAAAAGAACTAATAGTATATACTAGGCACCATACCCTAACAATCTGATGCCATTAAATGAACGATCTCATCCAATCCCTACCATCCCTATAGCCTACAGCGGGGGATTACTCACTCATAGATGGGGGGAAACATGGATGGTCGGTGGAGAAGCGATGGTGATGATGATGGCGATGATCTCCTCCAATTCCCCGTCCCGGCAGAGTGCCAGAACGGAGTTTCTGGTTGCGAATCGCTGGTGCGGCGAAGTGGAACTCTTTCTAGAAAAACGTCGAACCCCCCTGGGTTTTTAGGTCAGGAGGCAACTTATAGGCGAAGAGGGAGACCGAGGGGGTGCCTGGGGCGGCCAGACCACCCCCTGGCATGGCCAGGCCTGGCCCGCGCGCCCAGGTGGTGTGGCCGGGCCCCAGGCCCTCCTCGTCTCGTATTCTGGCTCCCGGTGTCCCTCGGTGAAAAACTGACTTTGGCTTTTGTCTCGTCCAATTCTAAGAATATTCATTTTTTGACTTTCCTGGAACCAAAAACAGCAGAAAACAGGCAGTTGGCACTGTGTCTCTTGTTAATAGGTTAGTCCAAGAAATCATATGAAAAGCACTCCAAAGTGTGGATAAAACATAAGAAAGTAGATAAAACCAAGAATGGAACATCAAAAATTATGGATACGTTTACAACGTATCAGTTACTTCTGGGTGGATCATGACCGTACAGTCGCGTTGGCAACACTGCAAGATCGTGCCTCGCGAGTGCTTTAATGCTTGAAGAAGGCGCAGTCGTGTCTTAGGCATATCTTCCAAGCGATGGTTCCTCGGGACGCGGTGCCATCAAGCTTGTTAGCTTTGCTGGCGAAGTTTCAAGATATCAGCGCAGTCCGCGAGTGCGTGCACCAACAATTAGTCGCGGGTGCCAAGGCTGCATTGGTGCTTGTTCGATTGCATCGGCCGGATGTGAATGTTGTGGCTGTTGTCGCTGGGCCGCCGCCGCCGTCGCCAGAAGGGATGACCTGGAACATGGTCCTACACTACCAGGCGGTTGATCGGCTAGCCAAAGATATCGTCGAATTCTTTGAAGATCAAACAAATGTTCTCCTTTTGCAGTATTAGTGTTGTTTGTATCCTGCACATAAATGTATAAGTGTTGTAAAATTCGTATGATTGTGTTGGGTGTGTTTGATACCCATTAAATGTGTAAAGAGCTTGCTAGCTTGTATATTTTTCGAGTGCATTGTAAGATACATGTCCTTTTTGTTAGCCTGACGTGTATTCATCTCAGTGCCTTGCCAACCTGTCAGGTGCGTTGCAGCTGGGTTGGTGTTATCAAGGGTACGATTGGTAGTGCGTCAGCTACTCAGGATACTGTGTTGTTCGTGGAACAAGATGTAAAGGGTGGCATAGCCCCCGAGTAAAATTATTGCAAGGAAAGCAGAAAAACACAGGGTTTGGGGCACTTAGCTTTATTTATTTGCAGAATATCACGAGATACAATGTATGGCTATGTAGCTTGGCTGTATAGCCTTATTTGTAAAGTACAAAAGAACATCTAAGGGTAGAAACAGCGCAGTTGCGTGACGTTCCAGGGGTTGGAGTATGCGACTCCAGTCTTTAAGTCTTTAAGGCGACAGGCGCCACCTGGGATTACTTCGGTAATCACGTAAGGTCCTTCCCAAGGGGACTCGAACTTTAGGTGCCCTTGCTGCTTCAGTCGCAGGACCAGGTCTCCTTCGGTGAATTATCTGGGGCGTAGCCTTCTGCTATGGTAGTTATGGAGGTTCTGCTGGTAGATCGTGGATCTCTCCGCTGCAATCTCGCGTGCCTCATTGAGGAGGTTGACAGAGTCTTCGAGTGTGAGGGTTGATTCTGCCTCACTGTATGCTACTACCCGTGGGGCCTTGTAGCACACCTCTGTGGGTAGTACTGCCTCGGCGTCGTGTACCATGAAGAACGGAGTGTAGCCTGTGGTGCTGTTTGGAGTTGTGTGTAGGCTCCATAGTACTGATTGCAGCTCGTCAGGCCAACACCCAGCAACTTTTTCGACTGGCCGTGCCGCAGACGAGGCCGTTGGCCTTTTCGACTTGACCGTTGGTCTAGGCATGTGCTACCGAGGCGTAGCTAATGTTGATTCCTAGGTTTTCGCAGAAATCCTGGAACTCCTTGGAGGTAAAGTTCGTCCCATTGTCCGTGGTGATGCTATGTGGCACCCTGAAGCGGAAGACGATGGACTCGAAGAACTTGATAGCGCTGGATCCCGATTGGTTTGTCATTGGCATGGCCTCAATCCACTTGGTGAATTTGTCGACCGCAACTAGGAGGTAGATGTATCCTCCTCGTGAGGATTTCTGGAGCTTGCCGACCATGTCGAGTCCCCATTGCATGAAAGGCCAAGCCACATGTATTGGCCTGAACTCTATGCCAGGTGCGTGCGGTTTGTTCGTGAATCGCTGACAAGCGTTGCAGCGCTGGACAATGCCCTTAGCGTCATGCATGGCCGTTGGCCAGTAGAATCCAGCTCATAGAGCTTTGGCGACGAGAGCACGACTGCCGGCGTGGTGCCCGCAAGTGCCTTCATGTATGTCGAGGAGGATGGCTCTTCCGTCCCGTTGGAGATGCACCGCTGAAGAACTCATGTGATGTTGCGCTTGTACAGTTCACCATTGATGAGGGCGAATGCCTTGGATCACCGTGCTATATGACGTGCATCAGTCGGGTCATCTGACAACCTTTTGTTGAGCAAGTATGTGACATATGGTTACGTCTAGGATTGCTCGAGCATCATGACCTCCATGGGACCTTCGAGTCTTGTATCTGGCTCCGTGTCATCGAGTGCCATTGGCTCGTTGGGTGGCGTAGCCCCCAAGTCCCTTGGCGTGCTTGTTTTCTTCTCTGGAGCCTTGGGCTTGATGGAGCATTCACAGATGCGCTCTAGCAATACTCCAGGTGGCACTGGGGCACAGGCATAGCCGATGTTGGCGAGTATGTCTGCTTCCTTGGTGCTTTCGCGGCCAACGTGTCATAGCTCATAGTCGTCGAAGTCTCCCTCGAGTGTGTCGTAGAGGTCGTGGTAGGCGATCATGTTGTCCCTCAGAGCATCGCACTTGTTTTTCATTGTTTGTTTGACCACCAGTTTGGAGTTGCCATAGATGACGAGTCGCTTGGCGCCGTAGGCTTTCGCCATCCACATTCCATGGATCAAGGCTTCGTATTCATCTTTTTTGTTGGAGGCTATGAACTTCATTCGCAGAACGTACCTTATCTTGTCACCTTGGGGCGATGTCAGTATGACACCTGCACCAGCTCCTTCCTTTCGCTTGGACCCGTCAAAGTGCATTGTCCATAGGTAGGACATGTATGGCTTATCGGGGAGCTGGTTCTCCATCCAGTGCACGAAGAAGTCCAGGAGAACTTGCGATTTGATCGCGTCGCGCTTCTCATATGTGATGTCTCGTGGAAACAGTTCGATTCCCCAGAGCGCGACTCGTCCAGTGGCATTGGGATTGTTGAGTATGTGCTCGAGCGGGGTGTCATTCACCACCACGATTGGGTGCTCCTGGAAGTAGTGGCGCAGTCGCCTGGCTGTCATGAAGAAGTCGTATGCCAGCTTCTAATAATATGGGTACCACTGTTTTGTTGGCGTGAGCACCTCGCTGAGGTGTAGACTGGGCATTGTACCCCATGGACTTTGTTTTCTTTGGCTCGTTCCTCCACGAGCTCAGTGCTTACCACCTGGTTGGTGGTGGAGATATATAGCAACAACGGCTCCTCTTCACGAGGCGTCACCAATACTGGCGAGGTGGATATTAGATGCTTGAGGTCTTCGAATGCTTCTTGTGCATCGTCTATCCACTCGAACTTGTCAGCTTTACGGAGAAGCTGGTAGAAAGGCAGTGCCTTTTCGCCCATGCGACTGATGAATTGACTAAGTGCCGCGATTCGCCTAGCCATCTGTTGGACGCCTTTTACGTTCTTCGGCTTCTCCATGGCTAGCATGGCCTTTATCTTCTTCGGGTTGGCCTCAATCCCTCTCACGGAGATGAGATACCCGAGCAATTGCCTAGATGGTACGCCGAAGGTGCATTTGTCCGGATTGAGCTTGATACGATATCGATCGAGGTTATCGAAGGTCTCGTGGAGATTGTCGAGTAACGCGGCTTCCTCTTTTGTTTTGACGATGATGTCATTAACGTAGACTTAGATATTGCGGCCAAGTTGATTCTTGAGGCAGGCCTTCATACATCGCTGATAGGTGGCTCCTGCGTTTTTAGCCCGAAGGGCATCGTGTTGTAGCAGAACACACCAAAGGCTGTTGTAAACGCCGTTTTTTCTCCTGGTCTTCCTCCTTCATTCGAATCTGGTTGTAGCCTGAGTAGGCGTCGAGGAAGCAGAGGCGCTCGCATCTCGCAGTGGAGTCAATTTTTTGATCGATACGTGGGAACAGGAAGTGATCCTTGATACATTGCAAATGTATCTATAATTTTTGATATTCCATGCTTGGTTTCATCCACTTTCTTGTGTTTTGTCCACACTTTGGAGTACTTTTCATATGATTTCTTGGACTAACCTATTAACAAGAGCCACAGTGCCAGCTGCCTGTTTTCTGCTGTTTTTCGTTCCAGGATAGTCAGAAAATGAATATTCTCGAAATTGGACGGGACAAAAGCCAAAGTGCCTATTTTTCCGGAAGTCATCAGATGCCAGAATACGAGACGGAGAAGGGCCAGGGGCCACCACACCACCTGGCCGCGCGGGCCAGGCCTGGCCGCGCCAGGGGGTGGTGTGGCCAGCCCAGGCACCCCCTCGGCCTCTCCTTCCGCCTATATATTACCCTCGGGATGAAAACCCTAAGTACCCGATCAAAAATCCACGAAAGAGTCTATAGCCGCCGTCATCTCCATCCCTAGATCGGGAGGGATCTGAAGCTCTTCCCAGCACCCTGCAGGAGAGGGGAATTCACCCTGGAGGCCTTCTTCATCACCATGCAAGCCTCCGGTGTGATGCGTGAGTAGTTCATCCTTGGACTACGGATCCATGTGGTAGCTAGATGGCTGGTTCTCTTCCTTTGTGCTTTCATGTTTAGATCTTGTGAGCTCCGTTCATGATCAAGATCATCTATTTGTAATTCTGCATGTTGTGTTTGCGGGGATCCGATAGATATTGAGATGCTATTTCAGATTGATTATTGATTCTATCATGTCTTTGTTATTTGTGATCTTGCATGCTTTCCGTTTTTAGTAGCTATCTTGGCCAAGTAGATGCTAGCAACTCCAAGAGTTAGTATTTATGCTCGATAGTGGGTTCATGCCTCTGGTAATCTGGGGAAGTGACAGAAATCTCTAAGGTACTAGATGTGATGTTGCTACTAGGGAGAAAAAACAATCCTTTGTTCATAGAACAATCGTATTGTTTACTTTACACGCAATTCGTCAAGCAATAATCTGTTGCTTGCAACTTAATACTGGAGGGGGTTCGGATGATAACCTGAAGGTGGATTATCAGTCATATAAGTAGTTCGATGGTGGTCTATGTATAATGTTGTAATGCCCAATCAAGTTCGAAAGGAGTCAAGATGATTAGTATATGCATGTATTGCTTTCTCGATGTTTGTCAATTGCCCTGCTGTAATTTGTTCACCCAGCATGTTATCTATCTTAAGGAGAGCCACCTCTAGTGAACTATGGATCCCGGTCCTTTCTTTTACATACAATCTATAAACTGTTTACTGCTTTGTGTTTACTTTCTAGAAACTATTACTTCCTTCCATTCGATACGTTTAATCCTTTGTTTTCAGAAAAACACGGTGAGATTGACAACCTCATCGCAAGTTGAGGACAGAGTTCTATGGTTGTGTTGTGCAGGTCTCCACATTGCTAGTAGCACTGGTAGTGCGCCCTGCCAAGGCTTAGCTAGCAACACCTTTGGAGTGTTTCCTTGCTCTTACTGGTTCGATTAAACCTTGGTTTCATAACTCAGGGAAACTTGCTGTTGTGCTCATCATACCTTCCTCTTGGGGTTCCCAACGAGCTCTACATCAACACTGAGCCATCAAGCATTTTTCTGGCACCGTTGCCGGGGAGTCAAGGACATCTTCACAATGGGAGTCCCTCATAACCAATCTCTTTACTTTGTTATTTTTGTTTTGCTTAGCTTCTTTTTGCTTTGTTTGCTTGTTTCTTTATCAAAAACACAAAAAAATTAGTTTTACTAGTTTGCTTTCTTATTTGAAAACCCAAAAAATGACTACTCTTGAAAACACTAAGTTGTGTGACTTCACTAGCACCAACAACAATGATTTTATGAGCACACCTATTGCTCCACTTGTGCCTGGAGATACTTTCTTTGAGATAAAACCTGCTTTGCTCAATCTTGTTATGAGAGCACAATTTTTTGGTATTAGATGAAGATGCTGCTGCCCATCTAAATAACTTTGTTGAACTTTGTGAGATGCAAAAGCATAGGGATGTAGATGGTGATATTATTAAGCTGAAATTGTTTCCTTTCTCTTTGAGAGGAAAAGCTAAAGAATGGTTGAATTCTTTAACTACGAATAGTATTGATTCTTGGACTAATTGCAAAGATGCTTTCATTGGAAAATACTATCCTCCTGCTGAGATTATATCTATGAGAAGTGAAATAATGAAGTTTAAACAATCTGATAATGAGCATGTTGCTCAAGCTTGGGAAAGAATGAAATCTTTGGTAAAGAATTGTCCCACTCATGGACTAACTGCTTGGATGATCATCCAAACTTTTTATGCAGGATTGAACTATTCTTGAAGGAACCTATTGGACTCTGCTGCTGGAGGTACCTTTATGACCATCACTTTGGGTGCTACAACAAAATTTCTGGACAATATGATTGTTAATTATTCTGAATGGCATACTGAGAGAGCTCCACAAGGTAGGAAGGTAAATTCTGTTGAGGAAACCTCCTCCTTGAGTGATAAGATTGATATTATTATGTCTATGCTTGTGAATGGGAAAGCCCATATTAATCCAAATAATGTTCCTTTAGCCTCTTTGGTTGCTCAAGAAGAGCAAGTTGATGTGAACTTCATAAGAAATAACAATTTTGGCAATAATGCTTATAGGAATAATTTTGGTAACAACAATTATAAGCCATATCCTCCCAACAATGGTAATGCTTATGGAATTCCTACAACAATAATAGGAGTGCTCCCTCTGAACTTGAAGTTATGCTTAAAGACTTTATTAGTAAGCAAACTGCTTTCAATAAAACTATTAAGGAAAAACTCTGTAATGCTGAAAGAAATATAGCATCTTTGGCTGAAGCTCAATCTTCTTTGAATAAAATGGCTGCTAAACCTGAAACTAATGATAATCCATTTGCAGCTACTAATGCTAAACAAGTAAGAATTGATGAAAATGTGAGACTATTAGCTGAATTACATGCTAAGTGGGAAAGAGAAGATGAAAATGCTAGAAACATTAGTGTTTCTACTATCACCACCACTAGTGTTGAGGCTAGTAATAGTTCTACTACTCTATATGATAAATTTGATTTTGATCTTGATGGTTGCAATATCTCTGAAGTTATTAAGTTCCTACAAAAGCTTGCTAAAAGTCCTAATGCTAGTGCTATGAATATGGCTTTTACAAAACACATTACTGATGCTCTCATAAAGATTAAAGAAGAAAAGATGAAACATAAATCTTCTATTCCTATAAAACAAGAAGATGGTTGGGAACCCATCATTAATATGAAAGTGAATGACTTTGATTTCAAAGCTTTATGTGATCTTGATAGTAGTGTTTCTATTATGCCTAGAAGGATTTATGATATGCTTGATTTGCCTCCACTTGAAGATTGTTATTTGAATGTCCCACTTGATGATAATGCTAAAAAGAAACTCATGGGGAGTCTTAATGATGTTCTTATTATGGTTAACAATGCCTATGCCCCCATTGATTTCTATGTTTTGGATGTTGAATGCAATGCTTCTTGTCCTATTACTTTGGGAAGACCTTTTCTTAGAACTGTTGGTGCCATTATTAATATGAAAGAAGGCACCATTAAATATCAACTCCCACTCAAGAAAGGTATAGAACACTTCCCTAAGAAGAGTGAGAATATTTATTTTGCTTCTCCTATGAAAACAAAATTTGGTCTTAATGCTTCTTCATTTGAGAACACTTGATTCTTTCTTGCTTCTTATGCCTAACTTAAAGGTGTTAAAGAAAAATACTTATTGGAAGATAACCCAAAAGTTTTAGATGAGTCTTGGAAGTTATTACTTCAGTAATAACCATTCCTTATCCTTTTTATTTGCTTTTTGTGCCAAGAGTAACCTCTAATGAGAGAGAAGTAATGATTGGGAAAGTTGTTGTCCCAAAATAAATTTCTGTGCTTCACCGTAAAACTTCGTGTAAAATCTCTGAACTTCTTTTTGAGGTGTGAATTTTGGTGCTTCTGCCCCAGGTTGTTATCTAACTTTTATTAGTTCAGCACTTTTTTATTTGAGCAATAGAAGGTCTTCGAAAAAATTCGTCTTTACCTGCTGGTCTGTTTTGACAGATTTCTGCCATTTTCTGCATTTGCTTCTTGTTGGTTCCTTTTTGAGTTCTTTTGGGGAATTGAGCTTTTTGAGGGAAGTGCTATAGTAGCTAGTGTTCTAATGGAAGTTTATTTGGTTCTATAACTGAACCTTAAGACCCTTATTTATCTTGAGTGCACTAATGATGCTAATAAAGATTGTGTGAAGTTTTGTATGAAGGAAAATTTTCAGGTGTATGGAAGGAATGAGTAATGAGATGAAGGATGGACTAAAGCTCAAGCTTGGGGATTCCACGCGTGTAACCCCAAGAAATATCCAAGAAGTACAAGCGTCAAATCTTGGGGATGCCCAAGGCATCCCCCTCTTCATCAATAAAAATCCCAGGTTCCTTCCAAACGCTTCATTTTTATTGTTTCATGCATAGTTGTGTTATTCTTGGAGCGTCTTATTTTTCGTTTTCGTTTTGTTTTTCGTTTGCTTTGTTTGCTTAGTCTTCTGAATAAATTGGTTGGACCCCCTCTTTCATACATTGGTTTGCAAATAGTTTGGTTTGGTCTGGAAAAGAGTAGGAAAGTTCATGCTTATGTGGTTAAAAGAGCTCGTTTTTGACTGTGGCCTATGCTCTGTCATGCCATTCTTGATATTGTTTTGGATTTATGCTTAGTATTCTTTGTTGTAGCATGACTTGTTATAAACAATTGAGATTGCTTAATGTGCCTTGGATGAATCATGTGTTGTTTTAGCATATTAAAGCATAGTATAGTGGTATTCTCCTTTGATGCTTTATTTGGGTTGACTTGGCACATGCTCACACCATGTTATGACTATCTCAAGTCACCATATCCTGTATGATCCTTTAGTTTTCAACTTGTAGTATCACTTTATGCTTTGATCAATGATGTTTTGTCGCTCTGCATGATTATGGCCATTATTGCTCTCTTAGTTTGTCGCTCCCAGTCTTTTGCTAGCCTCCACAACCAAGTATGAGTTCCACTCATGCATCCAACTCCTTAAACCAAGTTATTCCAAAAGGTCCACCATACCTACCTACTAGCTTATGCTATTCAAAGTATATTCATGCTTTTGTTTACCTTCCAAATTAAACTTATTATGAGAAAACTAGTTATTAAAGCTCTCACGAACTTGATGGCACACTTTACTTTTCTTGCCCTTAATAAACTTGAACCATTGTGTCGTCTATGTTGTATATGCTTGCACTTATTTGTTGGGAATTAGAAGAACCATGTTGTCATGGGGAACGCTTTCAACATTGCACTTGGTACTTGTACCTAGTTGATATCATGCTCTTTTGTATATGGATGTCGTTTGTGTGAAATGAAAGGGGAGCTTGTAAGGCCATGGAGTTATGTATATGTGTTAGAGAAACGCCTGGGCCGCTGGTCTAATCCATGCTGACATGGTGGAAATGTGCAGCGTAACCATAATGAGCTGTCTATGAAGCATTCTTCTTATAAAAAAGAGTCCTATATAAAGAAAAAAAAGAGAAAAAAGAGATATTATGAAAAGAGGAAAGAGAGAAAAAAGCACCATATTCCCATCGTAAATAAGAAGATTGCTGAGATGCTTGTTGTCTACTTGCCTTGTCATTTTGATATGGGGATTCTTCCGTATCATCAGGCAAGGGGTACCCCGTTGGCGGTTCTCTATGATACACATGTACTTACGATGACAAGAACTTACCGGTAACTAAACTTGAGTAGCATGAGGAGCGGCCCTCGTATTCAAGGGACATGAGATTTCTGACTTATACTTTGTCAAGCATGTACACAATAGTTTGTTCACTTTAACCTTAATCACTTCAAGATGCTTATGATAGGGGCAATGAGAGCTGAAAGCTATTAAGTACCATAATTTTTGGAAGCTCTTTATGAGACTTGAATCCCTACTTCCTTCTATGAAGGCCTTTCTTCCACCATTATATTGAGTCTCCACCTTCTACCTTTATGCACCTACTTTGAGAGCATAGTGGCCATTCTTAGTTCTATGTGCATTGTACCAAGACTAGTTGATTGATGCATAACTTGATATTGCTTGTTTTAAACTATTTGTATCTAGTCACTCTTATGAACTTTGAAGGTGTCCTATGCATTTATATTTGCTACTCTATGAGGGACAAGCTGAATGCTATTATGCTATGTTTTCTTTATGTGAAACAAACAAACGTCTTGCAAAGCATTGTTATTCATGAATCTTTTGTTTGTGCCTTTTCATGTTGCGTCATAGTTTCTTTGTCTTATTGCTAGAACTTTGTCTTTCATGTTATGATTGAAGTACTATGATCCCAGCTTTGAATGTTTTACAAATACTTTGATCAAGTCTTTGATGGTGCATGTGACCTCAAAAATTATTCTTTCTTTTTATCACTTACCTACTCGAGGACGAGCAGGAGTTAAGCTTGGGGATGTAGATACATTGCAAATGTATCTATAATTTTTTATGTTCCATGCTTGGTTTTATCCACTTTCTTGTGTTTTTCTACACTTTGGAGTACTTTTCATATGATTTCTTGGACTAACCTATTAACAAGAGCCACAGTGCTAGCTGCCGGTTTTCTACTATTTTTGGTTCCAGGAAAATCAAAAAATGAATATTCTCGGAATTGGACGGGACAAAAGCCAAAGTGCCTATTTTTTCGGAAGTCATTAGATGCCAGAATACGAGACGGAGAAGGGCCAGGGGGCCACCACACCACCTGGCCACGCGGGCCAGGCCTGGCCGCGCCAGGGGATGGTGTGGCCATCCCAGGCACCCCCTCGGCCTCTCCTTCCGTCTATATATTTCCCTCAGGACGAAAACCCTAAGTACCTGATCAAAAATCCACGAAAGAGTCTGTAGCCCCCTTCATCTCCATCCCTAGATCGGGAGGGATCTGAAGCTCTTCCCGGCACCCTGCCGGAGAGGGGAATTCACCCTGGAGGCCTTCTTCATCACCATGCAAGCCTCCGGTGTGATGCGTGAGTAGTTCATCCTTGGACTACGGATCCATGTAGTAGCTAGATGGCTGGTTCTCCTCCTTTGTGCTTTCGTGTTTAGATCTTGTGAGCTCCGTTCATGATCAACATCATCTATTTGTAATTCTACATGTTGTGTTTGTGGGGATCCGATGGATGTTGAGATGCTATTTCAGATTGATTATTGATTCTATCATGTCTTTGTTATTTGTGATCTTGCATGCTTTCCGTTGTTAGTAGCTATCTTGGCCAAGTAGATGCTAGCAACTCCAAGAGTTAGTATTTATGCTCGATAGTGGGTTCATGCCTCTGGTAATCTGGGGAAGTGACAGAAATCTCTAAGGTACTAGATGTGTTGTTGCTACTAGGGAGAAAACAACAATCCTTTGTTCATAGAACAATCGTATTGTTTACTTTACACGCAATTCGTAAAGCAATAATCTGTTGCTTGCAACTTAATACTGGAGGGGGTTCGGATGATAACCTGAAGGTGGATTATTAGTCATAGATGCAGTTGGATGGCGGTCTATGTATAATGTTGTAATGCCCAATCAAGTTCCAAAGGAGTCAAGATGATTAGTATATGTATGTATTGCTTTCTCGATGTTTTTCAATTGCCCCACTGTAATTTGTTTACCCAGCATGTTATCTATCTTAAGGAGAGCCACCTCTAGTGAACTATGGATCCCGGTCCTTTCTTTTACATACAATCTATAATCTGTGTACTGCTTTGTGTTTACTTTCTGCAAACTATTACTTCCTTCCATTCGATATGTATAATCCTTTGTTTTCAGCAAAACACGGTGAGATTGACAACCTCATCGCAAGTTGGAGACAGAGTTCTGTGGTTGTGTTGTGCAGGTCTCCACATTGCTACTAGCACGGTAGTGCGCCCTGCCAAGGCTCAGCTAGCAACACCTTTGACGTGTTTCCTTGCTCCTACTGGTTCGATTAAACCTTGGTTTCATAACTGAGGGAAACTTGATGTTGTGCTCATCATACCTTCCTCTTGGGGTTCCCAACGAGCTCTACATCAACACTGAGCCATCAATCCTTCGGGCAGTGCTTGTTCAAAGAGGTGAAGTCCACGCACATCCACAGGATATCCGTGTCCTTTTTAGGCACAAGCACTGGATTTGTGATCCAGGTGCTTTCCTTGATCTCGCGTATGAATTTTGCATCGAGGAGTCTGTTGACTTCCATATCATCCGCTTTTGCTCTTGGTTCAGTCAATCGCTGTATTTTTTGCTTGACTGGCCTTGCATCTAGATTCATGTTGAGTGAGTGCTCGGCGAATTCCCTAGGAACTCCTGGCATGTCCGCTGGACACGAGGCGAAGATTTCCCAGTGCTCACGTAGGAATTCGATGAGCGTGTGTTCCTATGCGGGACTGAAGTTATTAGCGATGAGGGTCGTCTTGGTCGGGTCCGTTGGGTGGACCTGAACTTTCTTGGTGTGCACCGACGAGTCGAAGGATAGGTTGGGTGAGCTTGGCTTACTAAGGGGAGGCAGATTATTGTCTGTCGACTCCTTCCACCTTGCGAGTTCCTCTTGCATGCCGAAGGACAGCGAGATTCTATTGAATTCCCTAACGCAGTTGTCAGATCTCTCAAAGCTTCCGTTGATTGTGATGATGCCGTTTGGGCCAGGCATCTTCATCTGAAGGTAGGCATAGTGTGGTACCGCCATGAACCTCGTGAACGCGACACGTCCGAGGATGCAGTGGTACTGTGAAGGCCAGTCGACAACTTCAAAGTCGATGCGCTCTCGCCGAAAGTTTTGCGGCGTGCCGAAGATGACGTCGAGGTTGATCTTGCCTAGGGGGTACACGCCCTTCCCTGGGATGATGTCGTGGAACATCGTGTCTGAAACTTCTAGACATGTTAGAGGGATCCTCATTGGGCGCAAGGTACTTGCGAACATGAGGTTGATGCCGCTTCCACCGTCCATGAACACGCGAATCATATCGAAGCCCCCAATCTGTGCCTCGAGTACGAGGGGACAGTGGCCTAGGCGAGGTACATGGTGTGGATGGTCGCGCTTGTCAAAGGTGATGCAGGACTCGCTTCCACTAAGGTACTCAGTGGTGGAGGGCGGAGAGTTTATCGCCAAATTGACTTGGTGGGTGATTGCCTTTTGCACTCGATTTGAGGGGCGCCCTTTTTGGATCATCCCCATGTTGCCCAACGCTCGTGGGTATGGCTCACCTCCCTGGTTCTAGACTGGCGCAGCCATAGGTGGTGGTGGTCCAGGTGGTGGTGGTGGTGCTCCATGAGCCACGGCGCCCGGGGAAGCTCCGTAGCCTGGTTGATCGTGTCGTGATTCATCTGGGCCAGGCCTTCGTGGAGCTTGAGAAACTCGCGGCAGTCCTTGAGAAGGTGGCTGGACTTTTTCTTGCCATCGTGCTTGTCAATGTAGAAGTGTACGTTGCACGGTACGGACAATTTGTCCTGGATGGATAGTCTAGGTGCCTCGTCGCGAGTGTGGTGCTGCCACACTTGTGTGGTTTTCCCGCTATCGCGGTATCCACCGTTGCGGTATCCGTTGTTGCGGTTATCGTCGCGTTTGTCGGTGTAGCCAGTCGCGACCATGTCGACCTCTTCGCAGACCTCGTAGACGCGCATTTGACGATTCCCTCAACGATCACGTATGCGCCTGAGGTCGTCGTCATCATCGGAGTAGGCATGGTTTTTCACCGAGTCCTCTCCATCGGCCCACCGATTCGCGATCTCCATGAGGTGGTCGATTGTCTTGGCCTTCGAGCGGCCTAGCTCCTCCCTGAGCTCTCTACAGCGAACGCCACCGTTGAACGCGTCGATTGCGCGATCCTCAGAGATATCTTCTGTGGAGTTCTTGATGATGGACCACCTCTAGATGTACGAGCGCAATGACTCGCTAGACCTCTGGTGGCAGCCTCTTAGTTCCTCGATTGATGCGGGCCTTTTGTAAGTGCCCTTGAAGTTGCGCACGAAGCTATAGACCAGCTCTTCCCAGCTGCAAATTGATCCGCGCGGGAGATTGTTGAGCCATGTGCGGGCGGCGCCTTGCAGCTGCAGCTGTAGGCATTGTATGGCCGTGCTTGAGCTTCCGCCATACAGCCTGACGGAGGAGATGTGATCTTCCAGCCAAATCTCCGGGTCCTATAGGCCGTCAAATTTCAGGTTCTCTAATGGGAGTTTGAACCCCTTAGGCATTCGCTTCTGCCTAATGGCTCTGCTGAAGCATCTGGCGCTGCAGAGCTCTACTTCGTCATCTTCCGAGTCAGTCAAACAGGCACACCTCGCACGCATCTTGTTGACCTTGCGCTGCGTGATGTCATCACACACGTCGTAGTCGCGGTCATGCCGCCGTGAGCGACATCACCGTGATAGATCGTGGTTGTCGTGGCTGGAGGAGTATGAATAGTAATCCTTGTCCAGATCTTTACTTTTCCTCGGCTCCGGTGTTGGCTCCTTGACGAGGGCATCTTCGACTAGCCCTAAGCCCGCGATCGTAGATCGGTGCATGGAAGCTCGCGGATCCCTAGCCGGTGCCTGGTTGTTGAGGAGGTACATGGTGGCCGATGTCACCGCTGCTTGCGGTGTCTTTGGGAGCATGTTGCCCCGCGTATCCACCATGATGGAGCCGAACTCAAGGACTTTTGTGGCTTCTTCGCGCTCCTTGTCGATGAGGTGGGATAGTCGAGATCGCCATTTGGTGGCCACGTAGTCGTTGCCCTTGGAGGAGGATCCTCCCATGGAGGAGAGCTAAGCCCGTCGAAGGCTCGACTCGTCCGCCGCCTTTCTGCGCGTGTCAAGTTGCGTGATTACTTGCTGCTGGCGCTTGTACTCCTCTTTGAGCAGTCAATGGTAACTCATCAGCATCTGTTGCGATGAGTTCAGGGGAAGGGGATTGCCTCGCAGAGCCTCTCGACAGCAGGCCCACTCGTTGTCGTTGAGCTTGATCAGCACACGATCTTCGGTGCGCTCATTCGCTGTGAGGTTTGGGTCCTATTCTGTCCCATTGTTGGTGGCCGCGTCGTTGGCGAGGCCACCGTTTTCGCCATTGGTTGGTCCATTGCCGGTGTTGTCGCGATTGGCACCGGTGTCGCCTGCGTTGATGACGGTGCACATGAAGTGATTGGGGAAGCTGTTGCTCCCACAACTTTCAGATCCGGAGCCATAGGCTCCATCTTCTATGGCCAGATCACCCAGATCAGATCTCCGACTGCTGTCGCTGTTCGTGCTCCCAACTGTTGTCGGGGCATTGAGCTCGGTTAGGGTGCCGATTGGCGGGGGAAACCACGATGCTGGAGAAATCGCGGGAACCGTCGGCTGGTTAGGGAGGTGAAGTGTGCCCAGCTGACCAACTTGGAAGCGTAAGCTCCTGATCGCCAGGCCGATCCCATCACCCACGGACTCGAAAGTCAGGCGAGTGGCTGGTGTGTGGACGGTTAAGTCGAAGGCACCGAATAGTTGGCAAATCTCTGTTGTTGCAGAGTTGTAGATCGCGGTTGAAGGGGCCCGAAGAAGCCGTGACATCAGCACTCCTAGTTCCCATAGACGGCGCCAATTGACGAGGGTTAAACTCATCAATGCCCATTGTTATGGACTTGGGTTTTGGAGAAGGAGGGAGCGCTGGAGGCATCAATCGGCTAGCAAACAAGCACACAGGGATGCAAGGTTTACCCAGTTTCAGGCCTCGTAGAGGTCCCTACTCCTGCTTGTCTGCTCTTGGAATTATTGAGGGAGTCGAAAGTTACAGGGGGTGCACAGATGCAATCTGGCGATGGTTGTGAAAACTAGGTTTGTGATTGTCCTCCTCGCCGCCCCCTCCTAGCCTTTAAATAGATAGGCTAGTTCTCGGGTAGCAGATCGAGTTGGTGATAGATTAGGGTTTGTCCCTTTAAACTTTCTATCTTAAACTTCGTCTTTTGCTACAAGCAATCAGAGTCTCCATGGGTCACAAGAATCCTGTATTGGGCCTTGGTAACACCATGGGCTTCTACCATACCAGGACCGTATATGCCAAGCTCGAGTACCTGTAAAGGTATGCCCACATCAGTAACCCCCGAGTGTCCAGTGGAATCGCAGATTCGAGTGGAGACTTTATGAAGTTCTTTCAAGTGCACAACTAAGCACATTTTTGAGTGCTTTGATTGATGTCATAGGGATTGTTGATATACGTGCCTGATTCATCCGATGCATCAGGATCAGTTAACTGCCTTTTGGCAAAACAACACAATCAGAGTCTCCATGGGTCAGCCAAATCCTGTATTGGGCCTTGGTAACGCCGTGGGATTCTACCATACCTGGACCGTATATGCCAAGCTAGAGTACCTGTAAGGTAT
Source organism: Avena sativa (assembly GCA_916181665.1). Classification (NCBI taxonomy): domain Eukaryota; kingdom Viridiplantae; phylum Streptophyta; class Magnoliopsida; order Poales; family Poaceae; genus Avena; species Avena sativa. Next base: position 194,185,202 of record OV702287.1, read on the forward strand.
GCCCACGTCAGTCCCCGAGGAAGTGCTTTGGAACAGGTCCTCAGCCTTACCTCCCAACTTTGCCTTCTTCTTCTTAGTCCGAGAACTTTTCTTGAACTTAGCCTTATTTTGCACCATCAACACTTGACTGGTGCCTTTCTTGAGATCCGCATCAGCCTGCTTGAGCATCACATGTAATTTAGTGAGCTTCTTATCCATACCATGCATGTGGTAGTTCGATATGAACTAACCATACGCACTAGGAAGAGAGTTCAAAATTATGTCCGTAGCGAACTCTTCGCTAATGGGGTAACCTAGCCTTTCCAGAGACTACACGTAACCAACCATCTTGATCACATGCGGGCTGATACATTGCAAATGTATCTATAATTTTTGATGCTCCATGCTTGGTTTTATCTACTTTCTTGTGTTTTGTTCCAACTTTGGAGTACTTTTCATATGATTTCTTGGACTAACCTATTAACAAGAGCCACAATGTCAGTTGCCTGGTTTCTGCTGTTTTTGGTTCCAGGAAGTCAGAAAATGAATATTCTCGAAATTGGACGGGACAAAATCCAAAGTTACTATTTTCCCGGAAGACTCACGGAGCCAGAAGGAGAGTCGGAGAGGGGCCACAGGGTGGCCACACCCCCCAGGCACGGGTACCCCCAGGTCGCGCCAGGGCATGGTGTGGGACCCTTAGCCTCTTCGCCTATAAGAAGCCTCCTGATACCAAAACCCTAAATCATCAATCAGAAATCCACAAAAAGTTCCGTAGCGCCGCCGCCACCGAAGGGGAGATTCGGGGGACAGAAAGTCTCTGTTCCGGCACCCTGCCAGGACGGGGAAGTGCCCTCGGAGCAATCTCCATCGATCTCCACCGCCATCTCCATCACCATTGCTGATTCCCATGATGAGGAGGGAGTAGTTCTCTCTCGAGGCTAAGGGTTCTACCGGTAGCTATGTGTTCATCTCTCTCTCTATGCATGATCTTATTGAGATCATGAGCTTGTAATCTATAGATCTACCTTGCTACTCAAGTGCTTTAATAGATCTCTGCTCTCCCCATGTGTGTGAAAGTGACAGCGTGCTCACCATGGTGGCACTTAGGCTAGAGATTACAAATACTTGTTATGAGTTATATTTGCAGTTGGATGTCTTTATGAAATTGTGGTGTTTGTTGGACTCATCTAGTACTCAAGGTGACAGTGTGGGGATTTCTAGATGGGAAAGACTTACTTTGAGGTGTGTTGTTATAGCCCTACCATCGATTAGAGTGTTCAACCGGAGAGTAGTTAAGAGTAGTATCATAAAGAGAAGATATTTATATGAGAGTGTTCACTAGTGAAAGTATGATCCCTAGGCCTCGTTTCTAAGCACTGAAACACCGTTTGCAATTAGATCTGTTACATGTTTTCTTGCTTCCATATTTATTTCAGTTTGCCTTTAGTCTCTTCTACGCCATCAAGCTATCTTCTATCACCGTTACCACTTATAATTATCTATACCACTTGTATTTCACTATCTCTTTGCCGAACTAGTGCACCTATACACCTGACAAGTGTATTGGGTGTGTTGGGGACACAAGAGACTTCTTGTATCTTGATCGCAGGGTTGCTTGAGAGGGAATACCTTTGACCACTTCCTCCATGAGTTCGATAAAACTTGGGTGATCCACTTAAGGGAAAACTTGCTGCTGTTCTACAAACCTCTACACTTGGAGGCCCAACAACTGTCTACAAGAATAGAAGTGCGTAGACATCACGGGCCCAGTGGATCGCCATACTTAAGCTTGCAACTCAACAAAGCCTGAGAGACTTGATACCTCTCGGTCTTTACCTGAGCCTAGAACATACTTTTGAGGCTTTCGATCATATCGTAGGCCTCAACATTCTTGAACTGCTGCTGCAAGTCCGATTCCATGTGAGCAAGAATAGGACATCTTATCTCCGTAGACTCATCACAAGTCCTATGGTAGGCATTCGTGGCTACGACACTCGCATTCTCGGCTCAGCTGGAAGTGGGTTGTCTAGGACATGGTCCCTCTTTTCTTGCTTGAGAACAATTCTCAGATTACGATACCAGTTGGTCAAGTTAGTTCGATTTAGCTTATATTTCTCTAAGATGGTCCCCAAAGCAAAACTGGATAACTAAGGAAGATTGCTAGGTGCCATTGATCTACAATAGAAAAAGATGCAAAAACACTTAAGACATGTATCCCTAAAAGACCAAGCATATTAAACACTTTAATACTTATGCTCCCACTAGAACCAACACCCCTCCGATGATTACTAAGTGATTCAGGACCCTAAATAAGCAAGCCGACTAGTGAGCTTTAGCATCACCACTAGCCGTCAAGTGATCTAGGTAAACAACTCCTTGTCAATCGCATCTCATACGACTCTTGTTGGATGGATGGCATCACATGGCCCGGATCCCATCCGACTTTTCCCCGAGTCCCACAACCGTTGTGATAGACCCGTCTAGATTACCGAGTGCTTCGGCTGTAAGAGTCCGACTCGAACCCACCTAGTCGGAAAGAGTTGATATACCTCAATTTTATGAGCCCACTACCAAAAATGTCCGACTTGTGATGGTGTGGCACTAGCGGGGAAACCGACTATACCTTTCTTTGAGGGATTACTTTCTACCAACTATCTAACAGAGGTAAAAACAGAGACATAACAATAACACAAAATAAAGTAATTATAATGTGAAATGGTATGGCTCACTTTATGGTGATCTCCATCTCCACAAAGCATGTAATCCGACTCATGCCAACTCTTGTCACGTGTTGTCTTACACCATCTAGCCGACTTGAACATCGACTTGCATGCCATTCGGGTTCTCCAAACAGCTACACTAGCTAGTAAAGCAGATTACATAGAGAATCCGACACGTAGGTCGTTATACAATAAGATGACAACACCTAGGCTCCAGCCGGCTGACAAAACCGTGATACGCAGACCACGTATGGATTACACACATCACATGCACATAAGCAATACCATTCACAACATCATCCTGCAAAAACAAGTTATGCATAGATTCGATATCTACCGGCGATGTGAAACTCACAATGACATCTAAGGCGCTACGATAGGGCAAAGCTGGCGGTCCCTCGCGGGGGCGGGCAGCGCCCGACGATTTTTCTGAAAACGCGGATCTCATCTGTATTCCGGACATGGATTTCGTCATCGGATAAAACAATTTTACCCAAATCCGACCCGAACTCTGATTCGACCAAACTCTTTGATCTTCAATCACTACATCTGGATTTACGTGTCACAATCTACCCCGATGGTGGAAGCCGACCAGTAGGGGTATGTCGTTCCACGACCTCTGTAGTATGATCACGGAAACCGGATCATCCAATTCCCCGAGTATAGTTGATCCAATCAACTTCATACAAAACCGATCTATCCGATAGATCGAGCACCAAAACTACAATTAGATCCAATCTAATGCCAACTGCATATCACATATGCACGATCTCGAGCCTAAAACCAGAAGCTATCTCTCTGATACCACTATTTGGCCATGTACAGATAAACAAAACTTTTTCCCTACACGGTGATCCCAAGATCCACCTGAGGTAGTAGGCCACAAGAATTACCACTAGACGCGCAGTTGCAGAATCGATGAAGCATGTCTCTTGATGTAGTGCAGTCCTCATGATCCGTTCCGATCCAAGATCGTCGAACTGCTGAACTTACAGCACCTCCGCCAGTATCCACACGTAGGAGGAGGAGCATCAGCAGTGGACTGCTAGGTCCGGTACGGCGGCGACATGACTGGACTGGGTCTAGGGTTTCCAACACATGGAGTGACCTAACTGTGTGCTCTAAGCACCTACACCCCAGTTTATATAGGGAGTGAAAGTGGGCTCCACTCACTTGTGGCACATTCACTAAAAGGCCTATATTAGTCACTACGAGTCCAACTCACTGACTCAGTCTGTTTCCTATTTGGGTCCAACCCAAATTTTCTCCCGCTCTTAAGTGTGTGACCCGACAAGCTCATGGTGACCCGGGCACAATCCGAGTCTCACTCATGACCGATTAGTCGGTAGCGGCTCCTAGCAGAACGTGCCGACTCCCAAGTACCAAAGAGTCATGACGACATACCTTCCAATGCGACCTTCGTCTAAGTCCCTTTTGCCTCACGATATACCTTGTCGAACTATAGGCGAATAATCATCATCCCTTAAATAGTTCGACTCTCTTTCTCGATCTGAGATAAGTGATTCATCCGACTAACTCTTAGTTGATCTCCTCGGTTAACACTTAACTGAGTCGCGCATGGCCATGGTTCTGAATCATATCTTCCGAGATGGCCTAGAGAATATCTCTCTAGTCGGAGGGGCAAAATCCCATCTTGGTTATTCACATCACGCAGCTTGATTCTTAGTCGACCCGAACTCTGCCTTTATAACTGCCTAGTGACGAAACAACGTTTGATAGAACCTAAGTCAGTGATCCTCAACTTAGATTGTGCAATAACCTCAGGTCTAAGGATTACATTGATTGGGACATAAAAATGATGACTTGTTCGTTGTACCTCAATATTGGTCAGTCCGACTCGCTAAACTCTTTAGTCGAATCCCTGTAAGTCGGAATAGCATCTCCATGCCCATGACAACTGGAACCGAGTCATCTGCCGACTTTCACATTAGTCTAAGTTGTGTATCCAACACAACCTCAATGACCAAGGACAATTAGTCTGAACAACATGAATATATAGTTCCACAATTGAATCACATATTCAATGATATATATCAGTAGTTCATACATGGACAATAACTTTATGAACACATTGGGAATAACATCATACATGATTGCCTCTAGGGCATATTCCCAATAGATATTTCTAATAACACCTTCTGGTTTTATATTAGTTATATTAGATATTTTAATAATAGTGTCTACCGATTCCACATCTGGATTATTTAAATTATAGCGAAGTTCCTCATAAAGTGATGAAGGCATAATGTTTATAGTGGAAATCGGCTCACAAATTCCGTATAAGAAAGTTTCTCCACAATATATAGGATTCATAGGTTTAGAAGTTTTGTTAAATCGTACCTTACCTTCGATGAATTCTGTGGTTTCAAATTATAGCATAACCACTTCATTATCCACTGTTCGTACTTCCATAAGATCCTTCAATATAACATTATTTATATTGGTAGCTTCGGGATTCTTTTCTAGTTTCTTTAATCTTCTCTTTATTTGTTCTTTCTCTTTTTGCTTTTTCTTGATATTCTCTTGAATAGGTGTAGAGGAGAACTCTTCCATTAGCGCACTTTCTCTTGCACGCTTCTTTTCTTCAAGGGGTTTATGGGGTCCCCATTCTGTAGGTACCTATAAATGCCCTGCATAATTCTCAATAATTTTCTTTACTGAGTAAGAATCAATACCAAGGGTTTTAATCATTGCACAAGTCCTTTCATCTTCAAGGAAATTTTTAACACAAGCATATTCAAAAAACTATTTGTAATGTTGTCCACATTTCTAAGATTTTTCGTTGCCTCCCTCATTTTCATTATTAATTTCCAGGGTTCATCATAGGTATAAATCTCATCTTGGTTATTCAGATCATGCAGCTTGATTCTTAGTCGACCCGAACTCTGCCTTTATAACTGCCTAGTGACGAAACAACGTTTGAAAGAACCTAAGTCGGTGATCCTCAACTTAGATTGTGCAATAACCTCAGGTCTAAGGATTACATTGATTGGGACATAAAAATGATGACTTGTTCGTTATACCTCAATATGGGTCAGTCCGACTCGCTAAACTCTTTAGTCGAATCTCTGTAAGTCGGAATAGCATCTCCATGCCCATGACAACTGGAACCGAGTCATCTGCCGACTTTCACATTAGTCTAAGTTGTGTATCCAACACAACCTCAATGACCAAGGACAATTAGTCTGAACAACATGAATATATAGTTCCACAATTGAATCACATATTCAATGATATATATCAGTAGTTCATACATGGACAATAACTTTATGAACACATTGGGAATAACATCATACATGATTGCCTCTAGGGCATATTCCCAATAGATATTTCTAATAACACCTTCTAGTTTTATATTAGTTATATTAGATATTTTAATAATAGTGTCTACCGATTCCACATCTGGATTATTTAAATTATAGCGAAGTTCCTCATAAAGTGATGAAGGCATAATGTTTATAGTGGAAATCGGCTCACAAATTCCGTATAAGAAAGTTTCTCCATAATATATAGGAGTCATAGGTTTAGAAGTTTCGTTAAATCGTACCTTACCTTCGATGAATTCTGTGGTTTCAAATTATAGCATAACCACTTCATTATCCAATGTTCGTACTTCCATAAGATCCTTCAATATAACATTATTCATATTGGTAGCTTCGGGATTCTTTTCTAGTTTCTTTAATCTTCTCTTTATTTGTTCTTTCTCTTTTTGCTTTTTCTTGATATTCTCTTGAATATGTATATAGAAAATATGGTTGAGCTGGGATCTCATGGTTTGGGTCAGAGTTGGATATGTGGTCTTCAAATTATGCATGACGTAGCTAAAGTAGCGTTAGCCTGAAGGTAGTCTATTGGCACCGTCTGGATATTTGGAGTTGATGTAGCTGAAACGGACAGACGGTAAAAGATACCATGGTTGAGCCTCATAGGACTTTTGTCGAACAAGTTAGGTGCAAGCAAAAACACACCGAAACGAAGACTAGTGCTTTAGAGAGATCACGACTACCTGTGTGCTGCACAAAGATTTGACAACATGAAGAGCGGCGGAAGGCACCGTAGCTGGAAAGGAACGGAGAGGCCCAGGTGTTGGACGCTCGGCTACTGTCGGCCGGCATGCAGGTACGCGCCCGCGCAGCTTCACTTCAGGCGCGCAGGGGCAAGAGACGACAGGGCCCCGAGGCTAGGCTGGTTGGTTTGGAGCAAGGAACAAGGGGATCGGGATAGTATGCACAGCATACGGCGGCCGACTCACCCTGGAGGTCAACGGGCAACGACTCTTGCGCGCATGAAGGGGGCAACAGGGGGGCGGCTGCTGATGCGTATGGAGGCAGACGACGGTGGAATTAGCTGCTGCTGGCTGCAGATTGGGGCAGACGCATGGGGATCTGATGGTGTGCATCGATGGGGCCCGCCGAACTGACCATGGCGGCAGGGTGCTGCTGTGCTTGGTGCCTGCTAGCTTGTACGCTTGGTGCCTGCTAGCTTGTACGAAGGGTCAAGGTGGCGTGGAGTTTTGATGGATCGATGGAGTATGGTGGCATTGCGCACCGGCCAATGGATGGCTTGCACGCCGACGCTGCGCCACAAGAACAAGAGCAACACGGCGGCGCACGGAAAACAAAGAGCGGAGAGGTGGAATTTTAGCAAGAAGAAAAGGGGAATTTTGGACAGATGTATATCTTTGATTTGGGGCTAGGGTTTGGGAAGGAGAAAGAAGGGGATTAGACTATTTATCTAGTCCAAAGTACACTAGATGGGTCTAGTTTTGGGCTAAAACTTTAGACAGGCTTTTGTCTACTTTTATTATTAGAAAAATAAGAAAACTTTTTTACAGTCTTATAACGACTGGTAATATTATTTTTTTTAGTTTTAAATTAAGAAAAAGGAGGACGGTTTTATGTATAGAAAACCGTATGAATAATTTAGTAAACAAAATACGGTGTTTAATAAAATAAACCTTATGCTCAGAAAAATGCAAGAAAATGTATGATGTCATGATGATGCACAAAACAAAAATACAAAGCGATTTTCTAGTAGTGGTTTTACCGGGTGCTAAAATTCGACACCACTAACAATGGATCTCGCCCTTGAGATCCGCCTCATGGTACGGGGAAGAAGATCGACAATCAGATTCTTCATGTTTCATGTAGATCCTCGCGACACCACTAACAATGGTGCTTACACCATCTTGGAATCGTCGACACCACCAACAAGGGGTCGTTGCTCATATTCATTGCGAGAACACTCCGGATAACAAACGACAAAGGTAAAGGTATCGAGACATAAGGCAACCTCTAACTTTTATGGGAGGAGTAAAATTGCATCGATCCACCCATTCAATATACAGAAGCGAATGATAAGAGTAGTGGTATGGTCGCGACTCCATTCCGCACTCAAAGCATTACTTTGCACATGAATAAGAGAATTATGCAACCAACTCTCGGAATTTTAGTCTGAAGATCTTCGAAAGCGAGGTTCAGACACAAAGCAGTGACGCAGGATTTCATCGGATCTGATATAGATGAGGTCGTCGTGTTGGAACACCGGAAGGCACAAGAAGGAATAAAGAGAAGTCCAACAGATGAGGATTCCTCCGATAGCATGAAGACAGGATGTAGAAGCACCGTTACCAAAGGAGGAAGCGAAACCCTGAAGGTACGACAGAACCCAACCACGAGAATTCCTGGACTTGAAAAAAAGATAAGAGTAGATTTAAAACACGCAAAGGTAAGAGGAGAAGAGCATAGAGGTAAGGAGTAAAAACAGACATAATCAGATCTATCCAACCGATTTTGCAAAAATAGTTTTGACACTCTACATCGGCCATTAGCTAGGTTATCCTACAGGCTGGACCAGTGAGGTATCGCAACTGCTGAGCTCTGATACCACTTTGTAACACCCTAGAATCGGCTCTATGCAAGTTTCAGCGATTCTCACCAAACCCGCATAGAAACGATTCAAAGATTTCCACCAGGCACTTGCATGCGGGTGGAAAACGAAGTAATAACATTACACAATAGTCCATGATGGAACCCACAGAAACATATATATACAACAACGACTCCATGTGTCAAGAATACAGATATAAAGTGCGAAGATCCAAATCACCTTGAAAATGATGCAACATCCGAGTACAGATAAGAAGCAAATTGGGCTAAGAGCCCTGAAGAATAACCAATGGCGTCCATAACCCTGCCCAGGCCAAGCCGGAAGGGTAACCCTGCTAACGACGTCGATCTCAAACCTGGTGAAACAAAAGGGGTGCCGACAAAGGGCAAAGAAAAAAGAGGAGCGTCAGTACTGAGGCCAGTACACGGCGATGCTAGAATTCGGCGGCTCTCGCCTACATAGGTATGGTGGGCTGAAGCGGCAGCGAAGCATGCACTAAACAATCTATAGAGACTCGATTCAACTGTCGGCTATTAGAGATGGATAAGAAAAACCTATTCGGATCCAACCTGATAGTAACACCAAAACATAACCATCCTGGTATTTCCCCCTCAAGACCACACGAGGAAGTCAAACCGAGGAACTCACACAGTTGGCAATTTTATTTATTCCATTATAGTTGTAGTACTTACTAGTCAGATATAGATAGCATGAGTCATCCCAAACCCAACAGTTGTTGGCACTTTTATTTCATTCTGTTGGAGTTGCGATACTTACTAGGCAGGTATAACATGACACGATACACCCAGTTCCACCAGTTGTTGGAACTTTTATTATCCATTCCATTGTAATAAAGCTGATTACTAGTCATATATTAAGTTAAATTTATAGCACTACTTTAGTTATGTTTGTCTATGATCAAGATACCGTGCTCCAAGTCGTCCATAACCCCGGACACGGCTTTCAGAAAGATTTACCCTGCAGGGGTGCACAAATAGTAACACACACACGATCAACCTCGGAAAAACCAAATCAAAACCCAACGAGGCTTTTACGACAAAGCAATCACAAGATTCATAAAATATTTCAGGGGGCCACCCCACTAAGCTACCCGCAACGAAGTTGGCCGGCTCCGAGACGGATCCAGGATTTGTGTCAATGGCTGTAAACGACGGGGAACCCGAAAGTGTGACTGGGCTTGTCGATACCGCGAAAACATTCCACGTTCCAAAACAGTACGGGTGCTCCACGCACAATCGTAAATAAAGTAGTAAAGCATGGCATAAGTACAGGATAGTAATAAAGCCCCAAACTACTTTGTGGCCCCAAGAAATAAGAAATGAATCAAGCTCTGGCTAAGAGGATTCATGGTCTCATATGCGAATAGTGCGATAGTCAAGGAATAGGTATCAAGTACTCGGGCCTACGGGACACAAGTGGACATGAAAAACCAAATAGCATATATTGCCCACTGGTGCCTCTTTCATTAGTTATCCCAACAATTTAATAGTTGTATTTAAAGTCGTGATCCTCTCCACCGTAAAGCATATGACAACATTCCAACAACTGTGTGATACTTCATGACACGAGATCGCACCTGAGCAAGCGACTACGACTCGCAAAACCATCTATCTACCAAACAACAGGTAATAGGAGGTGTCCAAGGCAATATAAAGGCTGCACGGAATATATCTGGTACAGAACACTAAAGCATCGCGACACGGATAGCAATAGATCAATAGAAAGAAATAAAGACTATAAATGCAAAATAGGTAGAAAGGGATAGAATGCTCGCCTGAAAAACACTGCCGAAGAGACATTATCCGAAGGACTTATCGAGACTCGCATCCACTCAACGGCCTAATCCGTGAAGACGCAAAACACTAAAAGACACACCAGATGCACTATTTAATACGGTTTTGCTAATTCTCAGGCGCTTGAGAATTAGTTAAGTCTCGGTCACCTTAATTACCATTGGATTTGTGTGCGAAGATTCGTGCAGATTGTTTGCCGTTTAGTCTCTTTACAAGCGATGGGAATTTTCCACGCGGAGACGCCCTGTTAGGTTGTTGTGTGTGCGTGGGCTGCTGGCCCGTTGCTTCGGCGTATTGTGGCCTACTGGCCCGCTGCTTCTACTGTACAATTAGGGTTCCATGCACCTCCGAATATAGAATGTCAGCTGAGGTCAGCATTTTAATATTTCATTCGGCTGCATATCTTTCTTTGTCGTGTTTTCTGTTGCATCTTGGTTTGTTAGTATTCCATGCACACGGCTCATTATACATTGTAAGACATTGTTTTTATAGTGTTCTATGAGTAAAAAATCAAGTCACTCATAATAATTGTTTTGTTATTTTTCGTATCCTCTATTTTTAAGTCTTTTCTTTGTGTTTTCATTTTTATATACTTTTGTCTTTGTTTTTCTTTTTTCTTTTCTCTTTTATATTTCGGTTTTGCTAATTCTCGGGCGTCCGATAATTAGTTAAGTCTCAGTCATATATTTAATCGTTGGATCATATGCTTTGTGATTTGTGCAAACCGGACTATGCGGGTTGTTTGCGTGCGACTGAGAATTAGCGCGTGTGTTAAAGTTGAGACAATCCCGTTGCGCCTTTTTCTGTGGGTCACGTGCGTGTGCTTTTTGTGATGTCGCGGGATTCTTTTATGTGGGCTGTTCTGTAGGCTGTTTTTCTTTTATTCGCAACGTGCGGCCGCCGGAGCAGCAGAGGTTCGATCGAGGGGCTTGATATGTGTGTTGATGTTGGTTTTTTGCCTTGTTTTTATCTTTTTTAAACTGATTTATATGTGTTGTTTTTAAACTTATTTTATGTGGTCGTTTTTATGTGACCATAGGTGTGTCTGTGGTTTTTTGCGTCTGTACTTGTTTTATGTGGTCATGCCCCAGTTTATTATGGTTGGCGATTATTAGTTTTGTTTTCTTTTTCTTTTTTTCACCGGCAACATAATTATACAAAGGTAGATTACTAGGGGATATTTATTTTGGTTTTGTTGATATTTAGAGTGACGGTGAGATTTGTTTCACGATTTGCGCAGGCAATTCATTTTATTTTCAATCTAGTTGTAAGCTCAATTGTTGATTTCTAGGTTTGTTGTATCCTCTTTTATTTTCTTTTTTTAATCTTTTTCCTTTGATATTTTTATAGTTGTCACTATTTATTGCTAGGGTTCATAGGACTGAAAATTGTCGTAGTCTTTTTTTCTATGCATAGTTAAACGGTTTTCCTAATTCTCATGTGCCTGAACTCCGTCGAAGACCATTTTTGCAACTTGCAACTTGCTTACCTGTTGAAGACCAGTTGCAATTTTCTTGTAATTGAGCCCCCATCGAGGGTCAGTTGCAACTTGATTATAATTGAACCCCGTCGAAAGCCTTTTTTCGCAACTTGCTTACCTGTCGAATAATAGTTGCAACTTGCTTGTAACTAAGCCCCCGTCGAGCCCTAGTTGTAACTTGATTACAACTGGGGTCCCGTCGAGGGGTCAGTTGCAACTTGCTTGTAACTGAGTCCCCGTCGAGCCCCAGTTGCAACTTGATCGCAAATGGGGCTCTATCTAGGGGCCAGTTGCAACTTTGTTGTAATTGAACCCTCGCCAAGTGAATGTTGCAACTTGATTGCAACTGGGACCCCCATCGAGGGACCAGTTACATCTTCCTTGTAGCTGAGCCCCCGTCGAAGGCCAGTTGGTTGCAACTGGGACGTTGCAACTGGGCGCTGTCGAGGGGCCAGTTGCAACTTGATGTAGCTAGCTGAGCCCCCGTCGAAGGCCAGTTGCAACTTGATTGCAACTGGGACGCCTTCGAGGGGCCAGTTGCAACTTGGTTGTAACTCAGCCATCGTCGAGCCCTAGTTGCAACTTGATTTGAACTAGTCGCCCTGTTGAGCGGCCAGTTGTAACTTACCTGTAACTGAACCCCCATCGAGTGCCAGTTACAACTTGATTGCAACTGGGGCCTGTTGAGCGGCAAGTTGCTTCATAGCTAAGCCCCCGTCGAAGGCCAGTTGTAACTTGATTGCAAATGGGACGCCGTCGAGGGGCCAGTTGCAACTTGCTTTGTAGATGAGCCCTCGTCGAGCCCAGTTGCAACTTGATTGCAACTGGTCGCTCTATTGAGGGGCCAGTTGCAACTTGCATGTAATTGAGCCCCCATCGAGCCCTAGTTGCAACTTGATTGCAACTAGGGTCCCATCGAGGAACCCCCGTCGAGTGTCTATTGCAACTTTATTTCAACTGGTCGCCATGTTGAGGGGCCAGTTGCATCTTGATTGTAATTGAACCCCCGTCGAAGGCCGGTTGCAACTTAATTTCAACTGGGGCGCTGTCAGGGGCCCAGCTGTAACTTGCTTGTAGCTGAGCCCCCGTCGAGGGCCAGCTGCAACTTGATTGTAACTAAAACTTGTCGAAAGCCATGTTTTGCAACTTTCTTACTAGTCGAACACCAGTTGCAACTCAGCCCTCGTCAACCCCTAGATGCAACTTGATTGCAACTAGTCGTGATGTTGAGGGGTCAGTTGTAACATACTTGTAACTGAACCCCCATCGAGTGCCAGTTACAACTTCATTGCAACTGGGGCCTGTTGAGCGGCCTGTTGCTTCTTTCTCCGTAATTGAGCCCCCATCGAAGGCCAATTGTAACTTGATTGCAACTAGGACGCCGTCGAGGGGCTAGTTGCAACTTGGTTGCAACTCAGTCCTCGTCGAGCGGCAGTTGCAACTTGATTGCAACTAGTCGCCATGTTGAGGGGCTAGTTGTAACTTACTTGTAACTGAAACCCCATCGAGTGCCAGTTACAACTTGATTGCAACTGGGGCATGTTGAGGGACCAGTTGCTTCTTGCTTGTAGTTGAGCCCCCGTCGAAGGCCAGATGTGAATTGATTGCAACTGGGGCGCCGTCGAGGGACCAGTTGCAACTTGGTTGTAACTCAAGCAAGCCAGTTGCAACTTACTCGCAACTGACCCTCTGTTCGAATAGTTACAACTTGATTGCAACTTTAAAACCAGTTGCAACTTACTCTTGCAACTTAATTTTTCCAGTTACACATGGGTTGCAAGTGAGATTTTTCTTAGTTGCACATGTGTTGCAACTGAGTCTTTCTTAGTTGCATATGGGTCTCAGCTAATTTTTCCCCATTACACATGGGTTGTAATTTTTATTTTTCTCAATATGCACATGCGTTATATCTGATATTTTTCAATGAGCATAGATTGCAATATAAAATTTAATTTATTTTATATTAGAGTAAGAGAAATTAACCATCTTTCTCTCACTCTCAAACGAACTTAGAAAAAAATTTATTCCCCTGTCGTGTGTGTGGTATACCTTAACAGCATAGTAGATGGAAAAAGCCCATGAATCAAAAGGCCCAACAGACACAACGTATTGGTGTTTTTTTTAAACGCACACCATGTATCAGCTAATCGTCCGTGAGTTGACTAAATCGCTGGAAACCAACGCAAACCAACGCGCTTACATCACGTGACTGAGAAATATTAACTCTCGGTGGCCTGAGACCTAGTGACACCCTATTTAATATATGGCAGAAGATCGAGCATGTTTATAAGATGATGGATGACATGGCAATATGCGATGCAACTAGGCAATATTAAGCGGAACCGGGGTTCCGACAACTAAATATAAGGTTCAAGTTGTTTAGGTACCCCGCAATGTAAATGTTGGATTAACCTGACAAAACATGGCCTCAGTTCACTATATAAATTTAAATAGAGCCAATATAAGACTAGTATAGCCCTCATATAATCTCTATATTTAATTTAAGTTGAATCGCCTAAATACTCCTAAACTACAATGATACAAATGCGAGATGAATGATTTAATGTAACACGATAGATGGCATGTATATAGAAAATATGGTTGAGCTGGGATCTCACGGTTTGGGTCGGAGTTGGATATGTGGTCTTCGAATTATGCACGACGTAGCCGAAGTAGCGTTAGCCTGGAGGTAGTCTATTCGCACCGTCTGGATATTTGGAGTTGAAGTAGCCGAAACGGACAAACTGTAAAAGATACCATGGTTGAACCTCCTGGGACTTTTGTCGAACAAGTTAGGTGCAAGCAAAAACACACCAAAACGAAGAGACCAGTGCTTCAGAGAGATCACGACTACCTGTGTGCTGCACAAAGATTTGAGAGAGCGGCGGAAGGCACCGTAGCTGGAATGGAACGGAGAGGCCCAGGTGTTGGACGCTCGGCTACTGTCGGCCGGCATGCAGGTACGCGCCCGCGCAGCTTCACTTCAGGCGCGCAGGGGCAAGGGACGACAGGGCCCCGAGGCTAGGCTGGTTGGTTTGGAGCAAGGAACAAGGGGATCGGGATAGTATGCACAGCATACGGCGGCCGACTCAGCCTGGAGGTCAACGGGCAGCGACTCTTGCGCGCATGAAGGGGGCGGCTGCTGATGCGTGTGGACGTAGACGACGGTGGAATTAGCTGCTGCTGGCTGCAGATTGGGGCAGGCGCATGGGATCTGATGGTGTGCATCGATGGGACCCGCCGAACTGACCATGGCGGCAGGGTGCTGCTGTGCTTGGTGCCTGCTAGCTTGTACGAAGGGTCAAGGTGGCGTGGAGTTTTGATGGATCGATGGAGTATCGTGGCATTGCGCACCGGCCAATGGATGGCTTGCACGCCGACGCTACGCCACAAGAACAAGAGCAACACGGCGGCGCACGGAAAACAAAGAGCGGAGAGGTGGAATTTTAGCAAGAAGAAAAGGGGAATTTTGGACAGATGTATATCTTTGATTTGGGGCTAGGGTTTGGGAAGGAGAAAGAAGGGGATTGGACTATTTATCTAGTCTAAAGTAGACTAGATGGACCTAGTTTTAGGCTAAAACTTTAGACGACTTTTGTCTACTTTTATTATTAGTAAAATAAGAAAACTCTTTTACAGTCTTATAACGACTGGTAATATTATTTTGTTTAGTTTTAAAAAAAGAAGGACGGCTTTATGTATAGCAAACCGTATGAATAATTTAGCAAACAAAATACAGTGTTTAATAAAATAAACCTTATGCTCAGAAAAATGCAAGAAAAATATATATGATGTCATGATGATGCACAAAACAAAAATACAAAGCAATTTTCTAGTAGTGGTTTTATCGGGTGCTACATTAGATACCCTTCATATAAACCCTCACCAGGACTATTTTTGAAACTGATAATAATACCTCTCATCCTATGAGCTTTGCTTTCTGAGTAATATTTTGATAGGAAATTGATTGTCAATTCTGTCCAAGTCCTTGGTGCTTCAGCACAAAAAGATCTATACTAGTCGCAAAAATTATTAGAGAGAGTTTGTCTAAACAACTGGGTCTTAACCATATCAAGATTACAGTTGTCAAATATAAAGGAACCAAGAACATCTTCAAAAAATTGGAAGTGTTCATATGGACTCTCTTCATCGGTTCCTGCAAATTTCTTAGAGTGTAGTAGTTCAAATAATAAAGGGTGGATCTCCATTCCATCTGGATTTATGCTTTTACTGATAGTTATAAAAGCGTCCATGGGCGAACCCATTTTTCTTACTGCCTCAAGCTAGATTAAATGTTGAGTGTTGTCCATTGTTGCGGTCCTGCAACTTAAATTAAAGATTAGTACAACGAAAGTAAATAACTAAAAGTAAAGTGACTTATAGCGATAAGCTCCTCGGCAATGGCGCTAGAAAATAGCTTGATGTCGTGGTATTGCTGACGAGTACGCCATGGAAGGGTCCTCACAGTGCATGTTTAGAGACGTGGGGTAAGGCGGAGAGTTGGCGGACACGGTAACACAGGTTACCCAGGTTCAAGTCCCACAATAGTGACGGAACTCTAGTCCTACTATAAATCACTATAATGGCAATACGCCGAGTTACAGAGATAGGTTCAATGTGCGAGGTGTTGCATGTTGTACGTAGCAATCTAGGTTGTGCCCTAAAGGCTCCTACAGGTCCGGTTTATAAAGGCACCAGAACCAAGGGTTTACAGGAAAAGGTCCTTGCCGGACAAGGTAAAGAGTCCTACACTAATACGAACTAGTCTTTTGTGTCTTGCACTCCAAGGCTCCGAGTATGTCGGTGACTCCTGCGTAGCCTTCCTTTATCCAGCATGGGCCTACCTTCTGGATCCGTCTAACTAGGTTGCCCAGCAGGCCATAGACCTTGCTACCAACTATGGGCCACCCGGGTTAGCCAGAATAAGGACATGCTATGGTGATACCCATTTAGCATATCCCCAACAGTAGCCCCTAGAGGACTTTGAGATCTTGCGCCGTCTTGCTTATAGTCTTGAATGTTCCATCTAGGTGATGCCAGCAATTTGTCAAGCAATATCTCAAAGGTCTCCCAAAGAACCCTACAATCCTCTCCGGCTTTACAAAGTAGCCGGAGATTCCTTGAGTCTTTGTTTCCAGAGCTGGA
The DNA here is from genome assembly GCA_916181665.1 of Avena sativa. NCBI lineage: Eukaryota > Viridiplantae > Streptophyta > Magnoliopsida > Poales > Poaceae > Avena > Avena sativa. Next base: position 194,202,253 of record OV702287.1, read on the forward strand.
CATTTTCTGCCTTCGATGGAATCTTCAGACGCGACCCTTCACTGCAACTGTCAGGAGGATGACATAGGGTACAACCTACGTTACCTCAAAACTCACAGAAGGCAGAGGATTAATCATTAGCTATTTTTACGTGCGCGAAATCTAAAACGGTAAAGCGGCAAAGACAGAGGACGTGGTGAAATTACCGCGCATGTTCATCTCCACGTCAGCAACGCTCTGTCCATCGGATCCTTTTGCACAAATCTTGACGTTGGGCCTATATATTTCAACTGTGGCTAGGTTATTTTCTTTTTACCCGCATTCACTCCCTCGTCTTCGTCTTCCTCCAGCCGTGCGCCTGTTCGTGCTCCTCCTTAGAAAGCCCTAGCCAGAGCCTCCTTCTTCTCCACCCACTCCTAGCATCGCAATGGCCTCTAGCAGCTCCATCCCTTTGACGATGGTGGCCCCCGGGGCTATGCCAGAGCTGTCTCAGGGAGTGACAGTCCCGCCGGAGGGGGTCGTTGTCCCTGTCACCACCGTGGTGGATACCACCGGCGACGACCAAGAACGGGCGACGCTAGAAGCTACTAAAGAGGACAATGACTCCCACAAGGAAGTGTGGAGGGGCTCCAACCTTTCCGCCGAAAACTTGTAAGAACTGGTCACCGAGGGGTATCTCCCCATGACGAAGGATTTGGTCTGGCGGCCAGTGCCGGCCTGCGACGTGGCTCCTTCTCCCCAAGCTGGAGAGAAGGTGTACCTAAAAGCCAGCTGGTATGAGGCGTAAGCCTGCCAGTCTCCGACTTCTTCCTGGACGTCCTCCGGTACTTCCGGGTACTTCCCCACAACCTTGCCCCTAACAGCCTCCTCGTCCTTAGCAACTTTGTAGCTTTGTGCAAAGGGTATCTAGGCATCAAACCTAGATTATATCTATTTGTATATTTCTTCACCGTCAAGAGAGAGTCTGTAGAGTCCAAGGACAAATTGCAGACTTGTGGAACCATTAGCTTTAAGATCCGTCCTAGCCGGCGCTTCCCCGACATCGTAGGGCATGAGTCATGCAAGAACTAGTAGCGCACATATTCCTATGGCCTGAATATTCCCCTTCCTGATAGTCTTGAGACGTACCCCGACTTTGTCAATGGAGCCACTACCGAAGTGCCTGCTTGGAGGACCCTAGCCTCCCTTTGTCCGACGACGAGGCCAACCACGTTGTAAGACAGATCGAATGACTCGTGGATGGAGGTCGGACGGACATCGACCTAGCCATGTGCTAGTTTGTTAGGCAGATCTAGCCTCTACAGCATCGCGCCGAGTTGATGTGCAAGTACACTCAGGACAGGAGATATCCCATGTGAATTTTGCGGGACAACTTCTCCACAGACTCTGTCAAACTCCGGCTTAAGGACATCGTCAAGGTGAAGGACAGGAAGCATGGCTTCAAGATCACCTATGACATGTTCGACTGTGACAAATGCCCAGAAGTAGCTTTTGTTTCGTTTATTGCTTGTTATATACTCTAAGGTTTTTCCGTCTTGAAGTTGTCAATCTAACACTTCTTTGTTTCCCAGTTGGCGACCTTGGCGGAAGATCAAATGGCCTCCTAGGTCTATGATCCCAAGTTGAAGGATATCCAAGTGGTGTCTGACGATGACACCCCCAAGGATTAGCCAGCTCCGGCAGCACGAAAGTGGAAGAGCTCCACCTCTAACATGATGCCAAGGCCAAGAAGAAGAAGAAACCGGAGAGTGGAGTCTCCAGACGATCCACCGCTGCCTTAGAGGAAGAGAAGAAGAGATCCACCGACATTCCCTTACCAATGCTCCTGCCGTGGAGTAAGTATATTCATTCTCTGGCTTGTATTTTTAGCCCATACCTTTTTTTCAACTCTTGTACTTATACTTTGTACGTTTCAGGAGGAAATCCGGTGCTAGTTGGAAGCGATCCTCCAGAGATGTTGGAGGGTCAAAAACATTCGTGACATGTTGACCAGGGATGTGGCCGCCAAGCCCTCTCCTACTACTCCTCCCCCTACTCCTGTCGCCAAACCTTCTACTGGTCCCGCTGGGCCTTCGTCCTCCATCATCCCTGAGATCTCCGCCATGGAGACGGATGTCAATCCAATCTTTGATGTCTTAGGCTCTATCGAGGTGGACGTTGCTCCTAGCGGTCAGGCAACGCAGGAGAGTACCTCCTCCAAAGTGGCTAAAGCTTCGGCTAAGGATGCTACCGAGAAAGGGAAACATGTAATGGAAGGAGAGGAGGCGGAGGCAGTTGTGGCAACACACAAGGAGGGAGCCTCTGAGCCATCAACTGCTATGGCAATGCAGCAGGCGGCTAGGGCATCATCCATGCCTCTGGATTCGACAACTCAACTGGCCGCTACCCCTCCAATGTTGTGCTTGGATGACCTTATTGCACAGAAAGATGCCGTGTATAACAATGTCGGCGTCTTCCATATTGCATATGCCAATCTGGCCAACAATCTCAAAGTTATTGCCATTGTAAGTCTTTGAACTTCACTTATTTTTACTTTATATTGTATTCCATTGTAGCCCCCAAGCTCTTAGACAAAATCTTGATAAGTTTGGCTTGAGTGCTCCAAAAGAACTAAGTGTAGAACTTGTCCGTGTAGTCCCCAAGTTTCTAGTTTAGAATGATAATTCTGACTAGACACTCTAAGAGAGAACACTAGTGGATTTAAAATCTTATACTATAGCCCCTGAGCGTGTAGTTGAAACTAGATAGTTTCGGCTAGATGCTCTAAAGAAACTAAGCATGTCTACTTTTTGCAGAATGAGCAGAGATAGAGGATTACCGCCAATGAGAGGTTTGCTGCTTTGCGGAAGGAACTGGACCTTGAACAGGGTAAAACAACCTTCCTGAAGCAACAGATCAAAAATAGCCAGAGTCTATTTCCTTTAGTAGCTCCTTTCTTTTTCTCACGGATCCATTTCTGTCGTATTCTCATAATGATTTCCTTTTTTCCGTCTTACAGAGGCCATCGCCAAAGCCAAGAGCATCGTCGAGCAGTCTAAGCATATTCAAGAGCTTGACGATGAGAATAAAATCTTGAAGAAAGACCTGACCGATGTTGTCAAGGGCCATGAAGAGGTGATGAGGGTGCTGCAAGATTCTGCTGACGCCAAGATGTAGTGCCTGAAGAACGAAATTGCACAACTCAAGGAACAGAACCAAGCTGCCAAAGAGCAGAATGAGAGGAACCTTGAGGTGTACAAGATAGTTTAGAAGGAGCGGGACGTCTTGGCGGAGACATGCAAGCAAGCTGAGACGAGCATATTCGGTAACTTTCCCCTATCTTGGTCAATTCTGTACTTTGGATAAAAGTTTGATTTGCTTGTACTCATGATCCTTGTATCTTATGCAAACCACATCTCCCATTGGCTTGCCCAACTTGGGTGAAGGTGCTCCGGATCCTAAGGAGTGCATGGTTCTTCCCGGCAACTTCATCAGCACTGTCATTGCTCAGGCCAAGGAAATAACCTAGCCTCTAGGAATAAACATCAAGACGGCAGACCCAGCGGCCAAGTACTCGGAAATTCTGCGACGAGCCCCCGAGAAAGTCAAGGATTGGAAAGCCTCTTGCGTCCGGGCTGGTGCACGGATGACCTTGTCCTTGGTCAAGGCACACTACAACAATACAGACATCGACCTGGTAACTTCCGGCATGCCCAAGCTGGATGAGGAAGGAAAGGAAATTGATAGCGAAGCTATTTGGAATTCCCTCGCTGGCTTCGACACCAGAATTGCTAGGATGGTCAAGGCGGACGTCTTCATGCCCGCCGAGATCCTTGATGAAGACATGGCTTCGTCTGAGTCTATCCCATCTCCTTCCGATTTTTATGAGCTATCTCGGCATAGCTCTCCTGTTGCTGATGATGCCACCACGAAGTCCCCTGTAGCAGAGCCATAAAAAACAATATTTGTATTAAATGTGTCTCTACAATGTGTATGCGGAAAAACTTATGTGTTTTGCTAATGCGGAAAAACTTGTACTCAAGTTTCTTGCTATTTTTCTGTTTCTAGCATGTATATATTTTTAAGCAAGTGCTGGCTTATCCATTATTCTGGTTCGTATGCTTGAACTTTCGTGAGACGGAAGACTCATAGCTCAGAATTATGCCCTCAGATGATGATGCTTAATAGCACTATCAAGAACCTAAGAGAAAAATTGCCGACTTTGAATGTGGAGAAGTCACTACTCTGGAATTCACATAAAAACTTCAGAAAACATGTAGACCAGAAAACTTAAGCTAACGCCTGTAGGCGGTATTTTCACAAGTGAAAATGCAAACTTGTGCATAAAGGGTTTATATGATCCAAAAATGAGCAACTAAAGAAGGTAAAAGACTGAGAGAATATGAGTGAACCAAATGCTTTATTTCATTGATCATATAAGAAACTTATTACATAATAGAAATATGCTAAGTGTAAAAGGGACGTAGCTATGCTATGTTCTATGGTCAATCTGTCTCTGGGTAATCATCATCGGAGTCATGTTGCTTGCGCTTGCGATTTTTGGCCTATCTTTCAACTCGTGAATATCGACGAGGTAATAGGAACCATTTAGCAATGCTTTGCTTATGACGAATGGTCGTTCTCAAGGCGGGAATAATTTGTGTGATTTCTCCTGGTTGAGTCTAAGCACCAGATCCCCTTCTTTAAAAGAGTGATGCTTTGCACGGCGACTATGGTAGCCACGTAGCTCTGCTGGTAAATGGCGGATATCTAGCATGCTAGCACGTGCTCTTCCTCGAGTAGGTCCACAAATAGGCGTCTAGATTCTTCAGCGTCATCCTCTTCGTAGGCGGCGACTCTTGGTGCATCGTGGAGAATGTCAGATGGTATGATGACTTCTGCTCCATAAACCATGAAGAAAGGAGTCAAACCGGTGGATCTATTGGGTGTTGTTCGTAAACTCCACAAGACAGATGGTAATTTCTCCGCCCAAGCTCTAGCTGCTCTACGTAGTGGTACTTCTAACGTGGCTTGATTCTGTATAGAATTAGTCCATTGACCCTTTCAACTTGCCCATTTGACTGCGGATGTGCCATAGATGCTAGGTCAAGGCGGATGCCTTTTTCATGAAAGTACTCCTCAACTTCTCCGAGAGATAAATTTCTGCCGTTGTTGGTGATGATGTTGTGTGGGAGACTAGATCTCACCACTCGATCCCAGACAAATTTCAGGGTTGTTGCCCCATCAAGCTTTCTAATGGGTTTAGCTTCAATCCATTTTGTGAACTTATCCACTGCTACTAGAAAGTGTGTAAATCAAGAGGGTGATGTCTGCAAAGGTCCCACCATGTTCAGCCCCCAGACTGCAAACGGCCAAGTTATTGGTATTGTTCGCAATTCTTCAGCTAGAACATGTGGTTGTCTCGCATAGAACTGACACCTAAGGCATGTTTGTACCAACTTGTGGGCGTCCGTCTTGGCAGTTAGCCAGTAGAATCCTAGTCGGAAGGCCTTAGCCACCAACGATCGGGGAGCGGCATGGTGCCCGCAATCTCCAAGATGTATCTCTCTAAGGATTTCAATACCTTGCTGCTGGGAGATGCATCAAAGGAAAACTCCCGTGGTACTTCTTTTGTATAGCTGGCCGTCAATGATGATGTAGCCTTTTGCTCTACATACTATTTGTCGGCTTTCGACTTCGTTGGCAGGCAAAGTTCCGTCTTGTAGATAGTCCATGAATGGTTTCGTCCAAGCCGGAGAGGTCATTGTATTAACAAATGAGTCCACTCTATCCGGGTTGTCGGGGTCCGCTCCTTTCACGGATGGGGTCCGTAAATGTTCCAGGAAAACGCCTGGCAGAATTGGTCGGTAGGCTGACCCAAGATTTGACAACAGATCTGCCGCCTCATTTTCCTCCCTTTTGACGTACTTGACTTCGTAGCCGTCGAAGCACTTGGCTATTTTGTCTACTTCGTATCGATATGCCGCCATCATAGGGTTCCGCGCGTTCATGTGCCAGCTACTTGTTGGGCAACCAAGTCGGAATCTCCACAACAAACTATGCGTTTGATGCCAATATCCTTGGCTACTCGAAGTCCGTGAATGAGGGCCTCATATTCCGCCATGTTGTTGGTAGCGTTGAAGTGGATCTGCAGGACGTATTGCAACTTCTCCCCTGTTGGTGATTGTAATAATACACCAGCCCCGAGCCATTTAGTAGCTTTGATCCGTCAAAGTGCATGACCCAATATTCTGGCTCTAGCAGAGGAGCGTCTTCTAGCAGTTCTGTCCAATCTTCAATAAAATATGCCAGTGCTTGTGACTTTATAGCGTCGCGTCTCTTGTAAGTGATTTCAAAGGCGGCAAGTTCAATGCCCCACTTTGCCACTCTTCCTGTAGCATCGCTGTTGTTGATGATGTCAGACAGTGGAGCTTTTCTCACCACTATGGTAGGGTGCTCCTGGAAATAATGCCTTAGCTTGCGTGAAGCAAGGAAAACTCCATAAGCTATCTTCTGGTAGTGCGGGTAATGCTGCTTGGATTGCGTCAAGACCTCTCTTACATAGTAAACGGGTTGCTGAGCTCCATATTCATGCATTGGCTCCTTGCGCTCCACCACGATGATGACGCTGATGACTCGGTTGGTTGCCGCCATGTAGACTAACAAAGGCTCCCTTGACATCGGTGCTGCTAGTATTGGTGGGGAGGAGAGTATTCTCTTCAAACCTTGAAGTGCTGCGTCAGCTTCGTTTGTCCATATGAATTTGTTCGCCTTTTTGAGCAACTTGTAGAGCGGCATAGCCTTCTCCCCAAGTCGGCTGATGAACCGGCTTACTGTTGCTATGTTGCCTGTGAGCCTTTGTATGTCCTTCAGGCATGTCAGACGCTTGATGTTGAGGATGGCCTTGATTTTATCCAGGTTCACCTTGATTCCACGATGCAAAATGATGAAACCCAACAGCTTGCTGGAAGGTACCCCAAAGATGCACTTCTTTGGGTTTAGAATCATGTTGTATTTCTAGAGATTGTCGAAGGTTTCTTGCAAGTCGGCGATAAGATCGTTTGATTTCTTGGACATTATCACGATATAGTCCACGTAAGCATGTATGTTACGACCTATTTGGTCGTGTAGGCAACATTGCATTGTCCGCTGGTAGGTAGCACCAGCATTTTTCATCCCAAAGGGCATCGTGACATAGCAATATGTGTTGTAGGGTGTGGTGAACGAAGTGGCCAATTGGTCTGACTTTCGGATCTGGATTTGGTGGTAACCTGAGTAAGCATCAAGAAACCACAGATGTTCTGAGCCAGCTGTCGAGTCAATGACTTAGTCAATGCGAGGCAAAGCAATTGGATCCTTCATACATGCTTTGTTCAAGACAGTGTAATCAACGCACGTTCTTAATTCATTGGTTCCCTTTTTGGGGACAAGTACAGGATTTTCCACCCATCGGGTGTGTATAACTTCTCGGATAAAGCCAACCTTAATTAACCTAGCTATTTATTTTCCTATAGCCCTTCGTCTTTTGTCACCAAAGCATCGTAGAGGTTGTTTCACTGGTTTGGCATTAGGATCGATATTCAAGCTATGCTCGGCAGGTTCCCTAGGTAGACCTTTCATGTTGGCAGGTTGCCAGGCAAAGATGTCCCTGTTCTCATGGAGGAACTTGACGAGCGTGCTTTCCTATTTGGGATCCAGGTCCCTTCCAATGGTGGTGGTCTTGGAGGAATGTCCTTCAACAAGCTCCACCTGCTTGGTCTTGATGGCGGCTTTGAAGGCGGGTTCGGCAGCAGTAATCTGCTTCTTTGAAGCCGGCATCTCCAAGGCATCAACCTGGTTCTGGATCTCCTTGAACTCCTCACTGTAGAGAACTACTTCGGCGAAGGTGGCGTCAATGAGCTCGCACTCCCGTGCCTTGGTGAAGCTTCTATAAACGGTGATGATGCCATTTGGTCTGGGTATCTTGAGCTTGTTGTAGACAAAGCATGGCCTTGCGACAAAAGAGTGGAGATGTCGCATCCAAAGATGACGTGGTACACACTCTTGAAAGGCACCACTGATACATTGCAAATGTATCTATAATTTTTGTTGTTCCATGCTTGGTTTTATCCACTTTCTTGTGTTTTATCCACACTTTGGAGTACTTTTCATATGATTTCTTGGACTAACCTATTAACAAGAGCCATAGTGCCAGCTGCCTGTTTTCTGCTGTTTTTTGGTTCCAGGAAAGTCAGAAAATGAATATTCTCGGAATTGGATGGGACAAAAACCAAAGTGCCTATTTTTCTGGATGTCATCAAGTGCCAGAATACGAGACGGAGAGGGGCCAGGGGGCCACCACACCACCTGGCCACGCCGCCAGGCCTGGCCCATGCCAGGGGGTGGTGTGGCCGCTCCCGGCACCCCCTCGGCCTCTCCTTCCGCCTATATATTGCCCTCGGGACGAAAACCCTAAGGGCCTGATCAAAAATCCACGAAAGAGTCTGTAGCCGCTGTCATCTCCATCCCTAGATCGGGAGGGATCTGAAGCTCTTCCCGACACCCTGCCGGAGAGGGGAATTCACCCTGGAGGCCTTCTTCATCACCATGCAAGCCTCCGGTGTGATGTGTGAGTAGTTAATCCTTGGACTACGGATCCATGTAGTAGCTAGATGGCTGGTGTTGGGAATATGCCCTAGAGGCAATCATGTATGATATTATTTCCAATGTATTCATAAAGTTGTTGTCCATGTATGAACTACTGATATATATCATTGAATATGTGATTCGATTGTGGAACTATATATTCATGTTGTTTATACTGATTGTACTTGGTCGTTGAGGTTGTGCTAGACACACAACTTAGACTAATGTGAAAGTCGGCTGATGACTCGGTTCCACTTTTCATGGGCATAGAGATGCTATTCCGACTTACACAGATTCGGCTAAAGAGTTTAGCGAGTCGGACTGACCCACATTGAGATGCAACAATCAAGTCGTCATTTGCATGTCTCAATCAATGTAATCCTTAGACCTGAGGTTATTGCACAGTCCGAGTTGAGGATCACCGGCTTAGGTTCTGTGTTGTTCCGTCACTGGGCAGTTATAAAGGCGGAGTTCGGGTCGACTGAGAATCAAGCTGCGTGATGTGAATAACTGAGATGGGATTTTTCCCCTTCATCTGGAGAGATATTCTCTGGGCCCTCTCGGAAGATATGATTCGAAAAGCATGGATGTGTGACTCGGTTAAGTGTTAACCAAGGCGACCGACTAAGAGTTAGTCGGATGAATCACTTATCTCGGATCGAGAAAGAGAGTCGAACTATTTAAGGGATGACGATTATTCGCCTATAGTTCGACAAGGTATATCGTGAGGCAAAAGGGACTCAGACAAAAGTCGCATTGGAAGGTATGTCGTCATGACTCTTTGGTACTTGGGAGTTGGCACGTTCTGCTAGGAACCGCTACCAACTGATCGGTCACGAGTGAGACTCGGATCGTGTCCGGGTCACCATGAGCCTGTCGGGTCACACACTTAAGAGCAGGAGCATATTTGGGTTGGACCCAAAAAGGAAACGGATAGAGTCAGTGAGTTGGACTCATAGTGACTAATATAGGCCTTTTAGTGAATGGACCACAAGTGAGGGGAGCCCACTTTCACTCCCTATATAAGCTGGGGCACAGGTGCTTAGAGCACACGGTTAGGTCACTCCATGTGTTGGAAACCCTAGCTCCAGTCTAGTCCAGTCATGTCGCCGCCGTACCGGACCTAGCAGTCCATCGCTGGCACTCCTCCTCGTACGTGTGGATACTGGCGGAGGTACTGTACGTTCAGCACTTCCACGATCGTGGATCGAAACGGATCGTCAGGACTGCACTGCATCAAGCGATGTGCTTCATCGATTCCGCAACCGCGCGTCTAGTGGTAATTCTCGTGGCCTACTACCTCAGCTAGATCTTGGGATCACCGCGTAGGAAAAAGTTTTGTTTTTTCTCTGCGTGGCCCAACAGTGGTATCATAGTGTTAGCTTCTGGTTTTAGGCTCGAGATCGTGCATATGTGATATGCGGTTGGCGTTAGATTGGATCTAATTGCAGTTTTGGTGGTCGATCTATGAGATGGATCGGTTTTGTACAAAGTTGATTGGATCAACTATACTCGGGGGAATGGATGATCTGGTTTCTGTGATCGAACTGCTAAGGTCGTAGAACGACATACCCCTACCGGTCGGCTTCCGCCATTGGGGTATACTGTGACACGTAAACCTGGATGTGGTGATCGAAGATCAAAGATTTTGGTCGAATCGGAGTCCTGATCGGATTTGGGTAAAATTGTTTTATCCGATGATGGAATCCATGTCGGGAATGCAGATGAGATCTGTGTTTTTTGGAAAAATCCATGTCCGGGGCCGCCGACTTCGCCCTGTCGTAGCGCCTTAGATGTCGTTGCGAGTTTCACAACGCCGGTAGATATCGTATCTATGCATAACTTGTTTTGCAGGATGATGTTGTGAATGGTATGGCTTATGTGCATATGATGTGTGTAATCCATACGTGATCTACGTATCACGGTTTTTGTCAGCCGGCTGGAGCCTAGGTGCTGTCATTTTATTGTATAACGACCTGCGTGTCAGATTCTCTATGTAATTTACATTACTAGCTAGTGTAGCTGTTTGGAGAACCCGGATGGCATGCAAGTCGATGTACAAGCCGACTACATGGTGTAAGGCGGCACGTGACAAGAGTTGACACTAGTCGAAATACAAGCTTCGTGGAGATGGAGATCGCCATGAAGAGAGCCATACCATTTCACATTATAATTGCTTTATTTTGTGTTATTGTTATGTCTCTGTTTTACCTCTATTAGATAGTTCGTAGAAAGTAATCCCTCAAAGAAGGTCTAGTCGGTTTCCCCGCCAGTGCTGCACCATCACAAGTCGGACATTTTTGGTAGTGGGCTCATAAAATTGAGGTGCTATCAATTCTTTCCGACTAGGTGGCTTCGAGTCGGACTCTTACAGCAGAAGCACATGGTAATCTAGACGGGTCTATCACAACGGTTGTGGGACTCGGAGAAAAGTCGGATGGGAGCTGGGGTATGTGATGCCACCCATCCAACAGGAGTCGTATGAGATACGATTGACAAGGAGTTGTCTACCTAGATCACTTGACGGCTAGCGGTGATGCTAAAGCTCACTAGTCGACTTGCTTATTTAGGGTCCTGAATCACTAAGCAACCATCGGAGGGGTGTTGGTTCTAGTGGGAGCATAAGTATTAAAGTGTTTAATATGCTTGCTCTTTTATGGATACATGTCTTAAGTGTTTTGCATATTTTCTGTTGTAGATCAATGGCACCTAGCAGTCTTCCTCGGATTTCTCGTTTTGCTTTGAGAGCCATCTTAGAGAAAGATAAGCTAAATGGAACTAACTTCACCAACTGGTATCATAATCTGAGAATTGTTCTCAAGCAAGAAAAGAGGGACCATGTCCTAGACAACCCACTTCCATATGAGCCGAATGAGAATGCGACTGTCGCAGCCACCAATGCCTACCGTCGAATTTGTGATGAATCCACGGAAATTAGTTGTCTTATGCTTGCTCACATGGAACCGGACTTGCAGCAGTAGTTCGAGAATGTTGAGGCATACGATATGATCGAAAGCCTCAAAAGTATGTTCCAGGCTCAGGCAAAGACTAAGAGGTATCAAGTCTCTCAGGCCTTGTTGAGCTGCAAGCTTAAGGATGGTGATCCACTGAGTCCGCATGTGATCAAGATGGTTGGTTACGTGCAGTCTCTGGAAAGGCTGGGCTACCCCATTAGCGAAGAGTTCGCTACGGATATAATTCTGAACTCTCTTCCTAGTGCGTATGGTCAGTTCATATCAAACTACCACATGCATGGTATGGATAAGAAGCTCACTGAATTACATGGGATGCTCAAGCAGGCTGAGGCGGATCTCAAGAAAGGTGCCAGTCAAGTGTTGATGGTACAGAATAAGGCTAAGTTCAACAAGAGTTCTTGGACTAAGAAGAAGAAGGCTAAGTCGGGAGGTAAGGCTGAGGACCCGGTCCAAAGCGCTTCCTCAGGGACCAAGACATCTCATGCAGCCGGATCCACTTGCTTCTACTGCAAGGCGGATGGCCACTGGAAGAGGAATTGCAGCAAGTATCTGGCTGATAAAGCCAAGAGTGGAGGTGTGACTTCCGGCTCAGGTACGCTTGTTTGCAATGTTAGAGACATTTATCTTGCTGATGCACCTGGTAGTTCTTGGGTATATGATACCGGATCAGTTATTCACATCTGCAACTCATTGCAGGGACTGGTAAGAACTAGGAGCGTGGCGAGAGGCGAGGTTGACATTCGAGTCGGCAACAAAGCGAGAGTTGCTGCATTGGAAGTTGGCATGATGCAACTTCATTTACCTTCCGGATTCTTAATGGAGTTGAATAATTGTTATTATGTTCCAGTGCTTAGTCGAAACATTATTTCTGCCTCATGTTTGATGAGACAAGGTTATGAGTCGAATATTAAGAATAATGGTTGTTCTTTATATTTGAATGATATGTTTCACGGCTTTGCACCCGTCCAAGATGGATTATTTATTTTGAATCTTGATAGTGAATCTGTCTATAATATAAATGTGAAAAGGTTGAAACCAAATGATCTGAATATGACTTACTTTTGGCATTGTCGGCTTGGTCATATAAGTTGGAAACGCATGAAGAAGTTCCATGATGATGGACTCCTAACTTCGTTCGACTTGGAGTCATTCGAGACATGTGAATCCTGCCTACTCGGCAAGATGACCAAGACACCTTTTGCAAAGAGTTGTGAAAGGGCGTCCGACTTATTGGGACTAGTACATAGTGATGTATGTGGTCCAATGAGCACGACAGCTAGAGGTGGTTATGAGTACTTCATTACATTCACTAATGATTTGAGTAGGTATGGATACATCTACTTGATGAAACATAAATCGGATGCCTTTGAAAAGTTCAAGGAATTCCAGAATGAGGTACCGAATCAACTCGGCAAGAAAATAAAGTTTCTTCGGTCGGACCGAGGAGGCAAGTACATGAGCCATGAGTTTGATGACCATCTGAAGAGTTGTGGAATAGTTCCCCAGCTCACTCCTCCCGGAACGCCGCAGAGAAACGGTGTGTCAGAAAGGATAAATCGTACCTTGTTGGACATGGTACGATCAATGATGAGTCGGACAGATCCGCCTTTATCATTTTGGGGTTATTGTCTAGAAACTGCAGCGTTCGCACTAAATAGAGTACCATCAAAGTCGGTAGAGAAGACACCGCATGAGATGTGGACTGGCAAGAAGCCGGGTTTATCTTTTCTTAAGATTTGGGGTTGTGAAGCTTTTGTCAAGCAGCTTCAGTCGGACAAGCTTACAGCTAAGTCGGATAAGTGTATTTTCGTAGGATATTTGAGGGAAACCTTGGGTTACTACTTCTACAACCGAGAAGAGGGCAAAGTGTTTGTCGCTCGGAACGGTGTCTTCCTTGAGAAAGAGTTTCTCAGTCGGGGAGTCAGTGGGAGCACGGTGCAACTCGAAGAAATTTGAGAGGTACCGGCCAGTAGCGAGTCGGCAAAAGCCTTGGAGGTTGAGCCGGTCGTGGTACTTGAGCCGGAAATAGCACCGACACTGCGAAGATCGGCCAGATTGCGAAGTGTTCGTGATGTGTTACTATTAGACAATGATGAGCCGGCAACTTATTCGGAAGCGATGGTGGGTTCTGATTCTGAGTCATGGCTTGGAGCCATGAGATCCGAGTTAAAATCCATGGATGAAAATCAAGATTGGAACTTGGTTAATCTGCCAGACGGTGCAAGACTTGTTGAGTGCAAATGGGTCTTTAAGAAGAAAATTGATATGGATGGAAATGTTTCTCTCTATAAGGCACGGCTTGTCGCGAAGGGGTTCTGACATGTTCAAGGAGTTGACTACGATGAGACTTTCTCTCCCATGGCGATGCTTAAATCAGTTCGGATCATGTTAGCTATAGCAGCCTATTTCGACTATGAGATATGGCAGATGGATGTCAAGACGGCTTTCCTTAATGGAAATTTAACCGAGGACGTGTATATGATACATCCCAAGGGTTTTGTCGATCCGGCTAATGCTGATAAGGTATGCAAACTTCAGAAATCCATTTATGGGTTGAAGCAAGCATCTCGGAGTTGGAACATTCGCTTTGATGAGGTAGTCAAATCGTTTGGCTTCATCAAGAGTGATCATGATTTTTTTTATACAAGAAGTTTAGTGGGATCAAAGTAAACTTTCTGATCTTATATGTGGATGACATATTACTGATTGGAAATGATGTCCAGATGTTGCAAGAGACCAAGGAATCATTGGAAAGGAGTTTTTCGATGAAAGACTTGGGTGAGGCGACTTACATACTAGGAATCCGGATCTATAGAGATAGATCAAGGCGGCTCATTGGATTGAGTCCGAGTACATACTTGGACAAAGTGTTGAAGAAGTTCAACATGGAATCGTCTAAGAAAGGGTTCTTACCGATGTCCCATGGCGTAAAACTTAGCAAGACTCAGTGTCCTTCGACAACTGATGAGCGAAGTCGGATGAGTGCGATTCCGTATGCTTCTGCAGTCGGATCCATCATGTATGCTATGATTTGTACTAGGCCGGATGTTTCCTATGCTCTTAGTGCTGTGAGCAGATACCAGGCTGACCCTGGAGAGATCCACTAGGCAGCAGCTAAAAATATCCTCAGGTACTTGAGAAGGACTAAGGATATGTTCCTGGTTTATGGAGGTGAGGATGAACTCAGTGTAAGGGGTTACACGGATGCGAGTTATCTCCCTGACTCGGATGATTCTCGTTCGCAATCCGGATATGTGTTTGTGATAAACGGAGGGGCTGTGAGCTGGAAGAGTTCCAAGCAAGAGACGGTGTCTGCGTCTACGATAGAGGCTGAGTATATTGCTGCCTCAGAGGTGGCAAAGGAAGCCGTTTGGATGAGGAATTTCCTCATGGATATTGGTGTGGTTCAGGGCCCGTCCAATCCATTAGACGTGTATTGTGACAACAATGGTGCTATTGCACAAGCCAAGGAACCTAGACAACACCAGAAGAATAAACATATACTCATGCGGTACCACCTTATTCGCCAGTTCGTGGATCAAGGTGATATCAAGTTATGCAAGGTACACACGGATGCAAACATTGCGGATCCATTGACAAAGCCACTTCCACAGCCAAAGCATGAGGTGCACCTGAGAGCTATGGGCATTAGATGCCTAGACATGTGATGTCGGATGATTGACTCTAGTGCAAGTGGGAGACTGTTGAGAATATGCCCTAAAGGCAATCATGTATGATATTATTTCCAATGTATTCATAAAGTTGTTGTCCATGTATGAACTACTGATATATATATCATTGAATATGTGATTCGATTGTGGAGCTATATATTCATGTTGTTTATACTGATTGTCCTTGGTCGTTGATGTTGTGCTGGGCACACAACTTAGACTAATGTGAAAGTCGGCCGATGACTCGGTTCCACTTGTCATGGGCATATAGATGCTATTCCGACTTACATAGATTTGGATAAAGAGTTTAGCGAGTCAGACTGACCCACATTGAGATGCAACGATCAAGTCGTCTTTTGCATGTCTCAATCAATATAATCCTTAGACATGAAATTATTGCACAATCCGAGTTGAGGATCACCAGCTTAGGTTCTATCAAATGTTGTTCCGTCACTGGGCAGTTATAAAGGCGGACTTCGGGTCGACTGAGAATCAAGCTGCGTGATGTGAATAACCGAGATGGGATTTTGCCCCTTCGTCTGGAGAGATATTCTCTGGGGCCCTCTCGGAAGATATGATTCGGAAAGCATGGCCATGCATGACTCAGTTAAGTGTTAACCGAGGCGACCGACTAAGAGTTAGTCGGATGAATCACTTATCTCGGATCGAGAAAGAGAGTCGAACTATTTAAGGGATGACGATTATTTGCCTATAGTTTGACCAGGTATATCGTGAGGCAAAAGGGACTTAGACGAAAGTCGCATTGGAAGGTATGTCGTCATGACTCTTTGGTACTTGGGAGTTGGCACGTTCTGCTAGGATCCGCTACCAACTGATCGGTCACGAGTGAGACTCGGATCATGTCCGGGTCACCATGAGCCTGTCAGGTCACACAGTTAAGAGAAGGAGCATATATGGGTTGGACCCAAAAAGGAAACTGACAGAGTCAGTGAGTTGGACTCGCAGTGACTAATATAGGCCTTTTAGTGAATGGGCCACAAGTGAGGGGAGCCCACTTTCACTCCCTATATAAGCTGGGGCGCAGGTGCTTAGAGCACAAGGTTAGGTCACTCCATGTGTTGGAAACCCTAGCTCCAGTCTAGTCCAGTCCTGTCGCCGACGTACCGGACCTAGCAGTCCATCGCTGGAGCTCCTCCTCGTACGTGTGGATACTGGCAGAGGTGATGTACGTTCAACACTTCCACGATCGTGGATCAGAACGGATCGTGAGGACTGCACTGCATCAAGCGACGTGCTTCATCGATTCTGCAACCGCACGTCTAGTGGCAATTCTCGTGGCCTACTACCTCAGCTAGATCTTGGGATCACCGCGTAGGAAAAAGTTTTGTTTTTTCTCTGCGTGGCCCAACAGCTAGTTCTCCTCCTTTGTGCTTTCATGTCTAGATCTTGTGAGCTCCGTTCATGATCAAGATATTTGTAATTCTGCATGTTGTGTTTGCGGGGATTCGATATATATTGAGATGCTATTTCAGATTGATTATTGATTCTATCATGTCTTTGTTATTTGTGATCTTGCATGCTTTCCGTTGTTAGTAGCTATCTTGGCCAAGTAGATGCTAGCAACTCCAAGAGTTAGTATTTATGCTCGATAGTGGGTTCATGCCTCTGGTAATCTGGGGAAGTGATAGAAATCTCTAAGGTACTAGATGTGTTGTTGCTACTAGGGAGTAAACAACAATCCTTTGTTCATAGAACAATCGTATTGTTTACTTTACACGCAGTTCGTAAAGCAATAATCTGTTGCTTGCAACTTAATACTGGAGGGGGATCAGATGATAACCTGAAGATGGATTATTAGTCATAGATACAGTTGGATGGCGATCTATGTATAATGTTGTAATGCCCAATCAAGTTCCAAAGGAGTCAAGATGATTAGTATATGCATGTATTGCTTTCTTGATGTTTGTCAATTGCCCCGCTGTAATTTGTTCACCCAGCATGTTATATATCTAAGGAGAGCCACCTCTAGTGAACTATGGATCCCGGTCCTTTTTCTTTACATACAATCTATAAACTGTTTACTTCTTTGTGTTTCCTTTCTGCAAACTTTTACTTCTTTCCATTTGATACGTTTAATCCTTTGTTTTCCACAAAACACGGTGATATTGACAACCTCATCGCAAGTTGGGGACAAAGTTCTGTGGTTGTGTTGTGTAGGTCTCCACGTTGCTACTAGCACTGGTAGTGCGCCCTGCCAAAGCACAGCTAGTAACACCTTTGGGGTGTTCCTTGCTCCTACTGGTTCGATTAAACCTTGGTTTCATCACTGAGGGAAACTTGCTGTTGCGCTCATCATACCTTCCTCTTGGGGTTCCCAACGAGCTCTACATCAACACCTCCATCAAGCATTTTTTTGGGCGCCGTGCATTGAGCCATCAAGCATTTTTCTGGCGCTGTTGCCGGGGAGTCAAGGACATCTTCACAAAGGGGAGTCCCTCATAACCAATCTCTTTACTTTGTTTTTTTTCTTAGTTTGCTTGTTTTGTTATTTAAAACACAAAAAAATTAGTTTTACTAGTTTGCTTTCTTATTTGAAAACACAAAAAAATGACTACTCTTGAAAACACTAAGTTGTGTGACTTCACTAGCACCAACAACAATGATTTTATGAGCACACCTATTGCTCCACCTGTGCCTGAAAATACCTTCTTTGAGATAAAACCTTCTTTGCTCAATCTTGTTATGAGAGAACAATTTTCTGGTATTGGTAATGAAGATGCTGCTTCCCATCTAAATACCTTTGTTGAACTTTGTGAGATGCAAAAGCATAGGGATGTAGATGGTGATATTATTAAGCTGAAATTGTTTCCTTTCTCTTTGAGAGGAAAAGCTAAAGAATGGTTGAATTCCTTAACTAGGAATAGTATTGATTCTTGGACTAAGTGCAAAGATGCTTTTATTGGAAAATACTATCCTCCTGCTAAGATTATATCCATGAGAAGTGAAATAATTAAGTTTAAACAACTTTATAATGAGCATGTTGCTCAAGCTTGGGAAAGAATGAAATCTTTGGTAAAGAATTGTCCCACTCATGGACTGACTACTTGGATGATCATCCAAACTTTTTAT
The DNA here is from genome assembly GCA_916181665.1 of Avena sativa. Lineage (NCBI taxonomy): Eukaryota > Viridiplantae > Streptophyta > Magnoliopsida > Poales > Poaceae > Avena > Avena sativa. Next base: position 194,220,572 of record OV702287.1, read on the forward strand.
GCAGGATTGAACTATTCTTCGAGGAACCTATTGGACTCTGCTGCTGGAGGTACCTTTATGACCATCACTTTGGGTGCTGCAACAAACTCCTGGACAATATGATGGTTAACTATTCTGAATGGCATACTGAGAGAGCTCCACAAGGTAGGAAGGTAAATTCTGTTGAGGAAACCTCCTCCTTGAGTGATAATATTGATTTTATTATGTCTATGCTTGTTAATGGGAAAGCCCATATTGATCCAAATAATGTTCCTTTAGCCTCTTTGGTTGCTCAAGATGAGCAAGTTGATGTGAACTTCATAAGAAATAACAATTATGGTAATAATGCTTATAGGAAAATTTTTGGTAACAACAATTATAAGCCATATCCTCCCAACAATGGTAATGCTTATGGAAATTCTTACAACAATAATAGGAGTGCTCCCTCTGAACTTGAAGTTATGCTTAAGGAGTTTATTAGTAAACAAACTACTTTCAATAAAACTATTGAGGAAAAACTCTCTAATGCTGAAAGAAATATAGCATCTTTAGCTAAAGCTCAAACTACTTTGAAGAAAATGGCTGCTAAACCTGAAACTAATGAGAATCCCTTTGCAGCTACTAATGCTATACAAGTAAGAATTGATGAAAATGTTAGACTATTAGCTGAGTTACATGCTAAGTGGGAGAGAGAAGATGAAATTGCTAGAAATATTAGTGTTTCTACTATTGCCACCACTAGTGTTGAGGCTAGTAATAGTTCTACTACTTTAGATGATAAGTATGATTTTGATCTTGATGGTTGCAATATCTCTGAAGTTATTAAGTTCCTACAAAAGCTTGCTAAAAGTCCTAATGCTAGTGCTATGAACATGGCCTTTACAAAACACATTACTAATGCTCTCATAAAGATTAAAGAAGAAAAGATGAAACATAAAGCTTCTATTCCTATAAAACAAGAAGATGGTTGGGAACCCATCATTAATATGAAAGTGAATGACTTTGATTTTAAAGCTTTATGTGATCTTGATAGTAGTGTTTCTATTATGCCTAGAAGGATTTATGATATGCTTGATTTGCCTCCTCTTGAAGATTGTTATTTGAATGTCCCACTTGATGATAATGCTAAAAAGAAACTCATGGGGAGTCTTAATGATGTTCTTATTATGGTTAACAATGCCTATGTCCCCGTTGATTTCTATGTTTTGGATGTTGAATGCAATGCTTCTTGTCCTATTACTTTGGGAAGACCTTTTCTTAGAATTGTTGGTGCCATTATTGATATGAAAGAAGGCACCATTAAATATCAACTCCCACTCAAGAAAGGTATAGAACACTTCCCTAAAAAGAGAGAAAATATTTCTTTTGCTTCTCCTATGAAAACAAAATTTGGTCTTAATTCTTCTTCATTTGAGAACACTTGATTCTTTCTTTGCTTCTTATGCCTAACTTAAAGGCGTTAAAGAAAAGTACTTATTGCGAGATAATCCAAAAGTTTTAGATGAGTCTTGGAAGTTATTACCTCTATAATAACTGCTTCTTATCCTTTTTATTTGCTTTTTGTGCCAAGAGTAACCTCCAATGAGAAAGAACTAATGATTGGGAAAGTTGTTGTCTCAAAACAGATTTCTGTGCTTCACCGTAAAAATTCGTGTAAAATATCTGAAAGTCATTTTGAGGCATGAATTTTTTTGCTTCTGCCCCAAGTTGTTATCTAACTTTTGTTAGTTCAACACTTTTTGATTTGAGCAACAGATGGTCTTCGAAAAAATTCGTCTTTACCTGCTGGTCTGTTTTGACAGATTTCTGCCATTTTCTGCATTTGCTTCTTGTTGGTTCCTTCTTGAGTTCTTTTGGGGAATTGAGCTTTTTGAGGGAAGTGCTTCAGTAGCTAGTGTTCTAATGGAAGTTTATTTGTTGTTAAAACTGAACCTTAAGACCTTTTATCTTGAGTGCACTACTGTTGCTAGTAAAGATTGTGTGAAGTTTTGTATGAAGTAAATTTTTCAGGTGTATGGAAAGAATGAGTAATGAGATGAAGGATGGACTAAAGCTCAAGCTTGGGGATGCCACGCGTGTCACCCCAAGAAATATCCAAGAAGTACAAGCGTCAAAGCTTGGGGATGCCCAAGGCATCCCCTTCTTCATCAATAAAAATCCCAGGTTTCTTCCAAACGCTTCATTTTTATTGTTTCATGCATAGTTGTGTTTTTCTTGGAGCGTCTTCTTTTTCTTTTTTGTTTTGGTTTTTCGTTTGCTTTGGCTTGCTTCGTTTTCTGAATAAATTGGTTGTACCCCCTTTTTCATACATTGGTTTGCAAATAGTTTGGTTTGGTTTGGAAAAGAGTAGGAAAGTTCATGCTTATGTGGTAAAAAGAGCTTGTTTTTGACTGTGGCCTATGCTTTGTCATGCCATGCTTGATATTGTTTTGGCTTTATGCTTAGTATTCTTTGCTTTAGCATGACTTGTTATAAACAATTGAGATTGCCTAATGTGCCTTGGATGAATCATGCGTTGTTTTAGCATATTAAAGCATAGTATAGTGGTATTCTCCTTTGATGCTTTATTTTTTGTTGACTTGGCGCATGCTCACACCATGTTATGACTATCTCAAGTCACCATAGCCTTTATGATCCTTTAGTTTTCAACTTGTAGTATCACTTTATGCTTTGATCAATGATGTTTTGTCACTCTGCATGATTATGGCCATTATTGCTCTCTTAGTTTGTCGCTCCCAGTCTTTTGCTAGCCTCCACAACAAAGTATGAGTTCTACTCATGCATCCAACTCCCTAAACCAAGTTATTCCAAAGAGTCCACCATACCTACCTATTAGCTTATGCTATTCCAAGTATATTCATGCTTTTGTTTACCTTCCAAATTAAACTTGTTATGAGAAAACTAGAGATTAAAGCTCTCACGAACTTGATGGCACATTTTACTTTACTTGCCCTTAATAAACTTGAACCATTGTGTCTTCTATGTTGTATATGCTTGCACTTATTTGTTGGGAATTAGCATAACCATGCTTTCATGGGGAACGCTTTCAACATTGCACTTGGTACTTGTACCTAGTTGATATCATGATCTTTTGTATATGGATGTTGTCGGTGTGAAATGAAAGGGGAGATTGTAAGTCCATGGAGTTATGTATATGTGTTAGAGAAACGCCTGTGCCGCTGGTCTAATCCATGCTGACATGGTGGAAACCTGCAGCGTAACCATAATGAGCTGTCTATGAAGCATTCTTCTTATAAAAAAAGAGTCCTATATTGAGAAAAAAAAGAGAAAAGAGAAAAAAAGGAAGAGATTATGAAAAGAGGAAAGAGAGAAAAAGCACCATATTCCCATGGTAAATAAGAAGAATGATGAGATGCTTGTTGTCTGCTTGCCTTGTTATTTTGATATGGGGATTCTTCCGTATCATCGGGCAAGGGGTTCCCCGTTGGCGGTTCTCTTTGATACACATGTACTTACGATGACAAGAACTTACCGGTGACTAAACTTGAGTAGCAAGAGGATCCGCCCTCGTATACAAGGGACATGAGATTTCTGACTTATACTTCATCAAGCATGTACACCATAGTTTGTTCACTTTAACCTTAATCACTTCAAGATGCTTATGATAGGGGAAATGAGAGTTGAAAGCTATAAGTACCATAATTTTTGGAAGCTCCTTATGAGACTTGAATCCCTACTTCCTTTTACAAAAGGCCTTTCTTCCACCATTATATTGAGTTTCCATCTTCTATCTTTATGCACCTACTTTGAGAGCATAGTGGCCATTCTTAGTTCTATGTGCATTGTCCCAAGACTAGTTGATTGATGCATAACTTGATATTGCTTGTTTTAAACTATTGTATCTAGTCGCTCTTATGAACTTTGAAGGTGTCCTACGCATTTATATTTGCTACTCTATGAGGGACAAGCTGAATACTATTATGCCATGTTTTCTTTATGTGAAACAAACAAACGTCTTGCAAAGCATTGTTATTCATGAATATTTTGTTTGTGCCTTTTCATGTTGCATCATAGTTTCTTTATCTTATTGCTAGAACTTTGTCTTTCATGTTATGATTGAAGTACTATGAACCTAGCTTTGAATGTTTTACAAATACTTTGATCAAGTCTTTGATGGTGCATGTCACCTCAAAAATTATTCTTTCTTTTTATCACTTACCTACTCAAGGACGAGCAGGAGTTAAGCTTGGGGATGTTGATACATTGCAAATGTATCTATAATTTTTGATGTTCCATGCTTTGTTTTATGCACTTTCTTGTGTTTTGTCCACACTTTGGAGTACTTTTCATATGATTTCTTGGACTAACCTATTAACAAGAGCCAAAGTGCTAGCTGCCTGTTTTCTGCTGTTTTTGGTTCCAGGAAAGTCAGAAAATGAATATTCTCGGAATTGGACGGGACAAAAACCAAAGTGCCTATTTTTCCGGATGTCATCAAGTGCCAGAATACGAGACGGAGAGGGGCCAGGGGCCACCACACCACCTGGCCGCGCGGCCAGGCCTGGCCCACGCCTGGGGGTGGTGTGGCCGCTCCCGGCACCCCCTCAGCCTCTCCTTCCGCCTATATATTCCCCTCGGGACGAAAAACCTAAGGGCCCGATCAAAAAATCCATGAAAGAGTCTGTAGCCGCCTTCATCTCCATCCCTAGATCGGGAGTGATCTGAAGCTCTTCCCGGCACCCTGCCGGAGAGGGGAATTCACCCTGGAGGCCTTCTTCATCACCATGCAAGCCTCCGGTGTGATGCGTGAGTAGTTCATCCTTGCACTACGGATCCATGTAGTAGCTAGATGGCTGGTTCTCCTCCTTTGTGCTTTCATGTCTAGATCTTGTGAGCTCCGTTCATGATCAAGATCATCTATTTGTAATTCTACATGTTGTGTTTGCAGGATTCGATGGATATTGAGATGCTATTTCAGATTGATTATTGATTCTATCATGTCTTTGTTATTTGTGATCTTGCATGCTTTCTGTTGTTAGTAGCTATCTTGGCCAAGTAGATGGTAGCAACTCCAAGAGTTAGTATTTATGCTCGATAGTGGGTTCATGCCTTTGGTAATCTGGGAAAGTGACAGAAATCTCTAAGGTACTAGATGTGATGTTGCTATTAGGGAGAAAACAACAATCCTTTGTTCATAGAACAATTGTATTGTTTACTTTACACGCAGTTCGTAAAGCAATAATCTGTTGCTTACAACTTAATACTAGAGGGGGTTCGGATGATAAGCTGAAGGTGGATTATTAGTCATAGATGCAGTTGGATGACAGTCTATGTATAATGTTGTAATGCCCAATCAAGTTCCAAAGGAGTCAAGATGATTAGTATATGCATGTATTGCTTTCTTGATGTTTGTCAATTGCCCCGCTGTAATTTGTTCACCCAGCATGTTATCTATCTAAGGAGAGCCACCTCTAGTGAACTATGGATCCCGGTCCTTTTTCTTTACATATAATCTATAAACTGTTTACTGCTTTGTGTTTACTTTCTACAAACTTTTACTTCTTACCATTTGATATGTTTAATCCTTTGTTTTCCGCAAAACACGGTGAGATTGACAACCTCATTGCAAGTTGGGGACAAAGTTCTGTGGTTGTGTTGTGCAGGTCTCCACGTTGCTACTAGCACCGGTAGTGCGCCCTGCCAAAGCTTAGCTAGTAACACCTTTGGGGTGTTTCCTTGCTCCTACTGGTTCGATTAAACCTTGGTTTCATAACTGAGGGAAACTTGCTGCTGTGCTCATCATACCTTCCTCTTGGGGTTCCCAACGAGCTCTACATCAACACCGCCATCAAGCATTTTTTCTGGGCACCGTGCATTGAGCCATCAACCACTTCGAAGGTCATGCGTTCTTGGCGGTAATTGTTAACATCGCCAAAAGCGACCGGAAGGGTGATGCAGCCCAAGGAATTTGCTTGTCGGCTAGGGACAACCCCATGAAACACGGTGTTGCTCTTCCTTAGCTGGGTCTCCATCAAGTTCATCTTGTGCAGTGTATCCAGGTACATGATGTTGATGCTGCTTCCACTGTCCACGAGGCACTTGGTGAACTCTGTGCCGTCAATCAAAGGGTTGATGACCATGGCATACTGGTTCTCTATTGGGATAAGGTCTCAGTGATCCTTCCTATCCCAAGTAATTGGAATCTCCGACCACCTGACGTATTGGGGAACCAGAGGGAGGGTAGCCATCAGTATCCTCAGAGAGGTTTTCAGGGCCCGGATGGTAGGAGTACCAAGGAATGTGTGGTAGACTGGAGCCTTCTTCTCGAAGGGGTTTTCCCTTTACCCTCTCCCTTGTCAGAGGATTTTGGTTCCATGTCTTCATCCATATCACTTGATTCCTTGGATTCCTCCTCCTTCTTCTTCCCTTTGCCCTTTTCGCGGGGTCTGTTCTTTCGACTTCGCTTGTAGCCGGACTCAGGGTCTTCCTTGAGATCATTGACAAACTTGCATTGGTGGTTGGTGTGGGTGGCTTTGCCATTTGCGTCAAGGTGGATGAAACACGGCATATCGTAGTACTCTTCGTACGTTTGGGGGACACAGGGTGCTGAGGGTGTAGAATCACTCCTCCATTGGCCATGGTTAGCCCCCCGGCCACGTCCACGTTGTCTGCCTCTGCCTCTGCCAGTGAACATAGCGGCGACCATGTCGGCTATTTGCTTTTCTTCAGGCGAAGTCTTCCGCTTGTTATTATTGTTCTTCTTGGCCTGGGTAGAGATTGCTATTGCCGGAAACGATCCGTGCACGTCGTCATCAGCAGCAGCGAACTCGCTAGCCATGGAGATCATTGCGTTGGGGTTGAGCTCATTGTTGTCTTGCTTGCGCTTCAACGTATGTCGGAGCAAAGTTCCCTTCTCCAGACCGTTGATGAAGGCGGCCATAGCAGTTTGTTCGTGCACCCCTGTGCAGGAATTTTTCATATCCAGCCAGTGAGAGAGGTAGGCACGAGAGGTTTCATCCTTTTCCTGTACGCACCGTTATAGGTCTCGGACAGTGCAGGGACGCTTGTACGTACCCTCAAAGTTCTTGGTGAACACTTCATGCATGTCCAACCAATTGCATATTGATTTCTCCGGCAAGTCGTCAACCCATTATCGGGCGATACCAGTGAGCATAAGTGGGAGGTATTTGACGACGACATTGGAGTTTCCCCCTGCGATGTGAATCGCTTCGCTGTAGTACTGCAACCATGTAACTGGTCTGGCGGTGCCGGCATAGGGCTTGATATTCTTGTCTATCCGGAGACCCTAGGTGTAGGTTGTGGCCCGTATTACTAGTCCAAAACAACATGGCTAAAGGTATGGGAGCTCCCGAGCTTCTTGTATCTTGTCCAGCCGTGAACGTGCATCATACGGCTCTAGTTGCTTCCCTTTTCCATCATGGGGGGAATTATAGTGTGATCTACGGGATCCACCATGTCCTCCACCATGATGGCTGCTAGGTGGCGATGGTGGCGGTGGAGCCGGGGGTTAGCTTTCTTTCTATTACCCTCCTACGACTCCTCACGCCTGTCGCGGTTGCTTGTCGGACGTGGTGGTTCCTTGTGGGACCTGCTCCTATGTCCTTCAACGCAGGGGTGAATCTCCCAGTATGTAAAGGTAGGGCATCCTCCCTACCTTGATTTTTGTCAAGAACCTTTAGATGCGCATGTTAATTCTGAACATTTTGACTGGTGATACGCTGAAAACAGACTTTATATGAGAAAGTTATGCTTGTTTTAGTGAACACTACGCAAAACTAATTCTGGAGTGAAATAACGTCTAGGTATAGTCTAGTTTTAAACCAAGTATTTCTATTTGCAACATATAATTCTCAATCTAATAAAACAAGACTCTAAACAATATCCTAGATGGGGTATCTAAGGAGGACCTGAGAGTAATTTGACCACCTTATGGCATGTGGCTAGAACCAACTCTAATTATGTGATGGCTGATGTTTCTATTTTGTCTTGTATATACAATTGATCTAAAATTCTAATTGACATTATGGCTCAGTTGGAGAGATGATGTTTTAGATCCCTCCTGAAAGATGTGAATTCGCAAAAAATGATGTCACAATCCTAAGTATGGATAAATGGTAATAAAATGAGTGAAGAGTCATTAAAAGCGAGAAGACACTAGGTCACTATTGATTGTTTTGGAGTATGTACACTTCATATTATCTATAGAATCTATTACAACTAATTTTGATAGTTGCTTTGATGAGTTGTTGTTAGAGTTGTTTCAGAACTTCTTGTTTGACTCAAGTGACTCATTTTATAGTTTCAATGTGAATAAGATTTCTCAGCTTACGAAGATTTATATTATTATGAGCATGAGCCTATATAAGATAACCTTTAGATATTTTTTATTCATATACAAGAATTAAATACTTCGGAGATTATGTTAGTATTTGAATAATAAATCATGCTTCATATCGTTTATCGCCTTGTTGAGTCGGTATTGCTTTTACTCGTAGCAACAACAACAATTGAAAGGGCTTTGTTAATGGCAAAGATCATCAAGACTGAGTTGGTATTTACTTTCATTGGTGTTTGCCCTACCTTAGAACTTTTCCGTCCTCTGCCACTGTTTCAACGCCACTGCGCTCTTCGGCATGCCGGGGTTGCTCACCTTGTTGATGACTGCAAGTACATAGAGAGTTTGTAGCTAGTTTCGAAATAAAGATATCGATCCCACAGGGAGCAGGAGTCTGAAGTCTAATAATTCTTGAAACAAATATTGCGATAGAAAAGCTAGATAAAGTTCTAAGTCACAAGATAAAATTTGAGTATTGTGTAAAAAGGTGTTTTTGGGTTTTGGCTATATGAGCAATAATAATGTAAAGCAAAATAACTTAATGCAGAAAGTAAGTATCGCGTATTTAAGAGAGATTGGAACTGCAGTAGGGAAAAGGCGTTCTCAGGGAGTAGCGGATACACCACTAGTATTGTAAGATTCTCAACTATGTATGTGTGGGAGGAACTTCATATGTGGACGAATAGGCAACGACCGCTGCTCACATCATCCTCATATCTACAGCAGTCAGCAATCGACATCAATTGAATTACTGTGCTATTAAGGGATGTAATCCCGTAGGACGTATCCCATGGCATGGATAGTGTTCCGTGAGTTTCCTTGATTTCCCGAGTTGATACGTAAGGAATGCCAACAACTTTATAGTCAGTGTAAGTGCTAGCACGCCTCCGTCTACCAACAAGTAGTTCCCTTCATCAAGTCCCCACAAGAGGCAAATATTGAGAGGTCGACTTCTCCAACATCAAGATGTAGAGAATCTAACACATGGTCACAACGATGAATATCATAATAGACTTTATCTTATTTCAGTCTCATACTAGGGTTTCTCCATCTCCCCAAGAACTAATGATCTAGTCAGACATGGATGTAACCAACATCATGGCAATGGTAATGAAAACAATCATAGATGAATAGTACTTGTATAAACCCACAACGAGTATAGGAATTACAACAAGATCTAGACAAGATGTAGATGGGACTGCTGGAGATGGTGGTGATGTAGTGGTGGATGATAAAGATCGATGCCTTAGCCTCCCGGATCTGTGCAGGGCGAAGATGGATCCCTTGTGGATGAGTTACCCCTCTAGATGCCTTCCGGAGGTGAGGTTTCTGTGAGTTCTAGGTGTTCTGTATGTCGTCCCCTCCAACCAATTGCACATGGTGAAACTATTTGACGAGGCGGAGGCGGCACCAACTATACGGCCGGAGCTATACGGGCGGAAGAGTTGCTCCCGCCTTATAGTTGGTCGTTGGGCTCTCTGCCTCCTTTGTTCGCTTATGGTTTTCTTCTGGTATTATTAATATTTCCCAAATAAGCAATTTACGTTATTTTTGACTACTTTTCTCCACAGTACAACTGCTTGAATAATTGTATCCAGTGGATCCATCATCTGTCCCGATCCTGGTGAAAACAGACATAAAATGTGCACGCGAGCACCATAAAATACCAAGATCCTACATCTACAATGCAAAATAATGATGTAAAACATGATGAAAATATGCACTCATCAACTTCCCCAAGCTTAGATTCTTGCTCGTCCCGAGCAAGTTTTTAGCTTAATGGATGTGATCCTCATATTCATGAAGCCGAGTCGATAAAATAAATGAGGCAATCGCAGCATGTGTTTATCATGTACGATACAGGAGAATAAGTTCATGAATAGTACCTTACTCGAACCATCTTAATAGTATTGGAAGGCTTCCACACCTTAGTTATTAATAGTTCATAAAGATGAATCTCAACATAATGTAAAAGTATCTGGTTCAAACGAATGAGTTAACGAGGTAGTCCCAAGTGTTTTAGGATCAACGTATTCACTTGGGATTGAAAATCTCAAAAGTGTTTCTTTGTCATACTATAGTACAGTGGTATATGCCTATTTGCTCTTTACACACTCGCTCTTTTCTTCTTTCTTTTTATTTTGTTTTGCATATATGCTCACACTTTTGTTTTAAGTGCTGTGAGCTAGACATATATTCCACTTCATGTAGGAATTCAAAGTTCAACGATCTCAATTATCAAGTTCCAACTATATATGAAGCATTCTTATGACTTGAGATTCTAACACGACTTGTTCTCACTCTATTTGGATATCACTTTCATTTTCCTTTGTCCAAGGTTTCTTTTTCAACTTAATTGTATAGATAATTTTTCTTTGTGAATCAAACCGTAAACTTACAGCATATTGACCAAATTATCTTTATGTGTTCCATTAATACCACTGGTGTGGAAGACTCCTATTGCTATCATCAAGTGCAAGTAAAATCATACTAAAGCCATTCATATATCAATAAAGTAAACACAAACTCAATATTGCTCCATATATAATAATAAACTCGGAATTTCATAAAAGGGCTCGACTATTCCTGAAGGGAATTCTAATGATGCAAACTTTATTTCTAGTTTGAACTAATGCAATAATAATAATAAAAACTTATAAGATAGATTACAAGGTCTTAAAGATCTCCCCAAGCTTGGAATCAAGCCAGGCGGGATCAAATAATCCCTTGCGATTATTTGATACTGTGATTGTTGTAGATCACTGTGGCACCATGGCATATAACACCGCGGTGTGTAGCTTCTTGTTGGTCTCCTCCAGAGTAGTTATGCGGCTGTAGCACCTGCGCAGATCAGATTGCAGATTGTCCACTCTATCTTCGAGCTTGGTCACCAATGGAAGGAGGTCTTCCTTCTTCTCCATCTCACTAAGACGGTGACAGACTTCGATGCGATGGAGTAGCTCCTGCTTCTGATATATCTCTAGTGCCCGCACGTGATCCTTGGTCCTGGGGACAACTTCTTCTTCCTCATCCATAACTGATGGATCGGGGAAGTGGAAGTCATACCTCCACTCTTCTTGAGGATTAACCCTTATACGAGCACCAATGGTTGGCTTCGAGAGTGGAACCTCCCCTTCCTTGCTAGCACCTGCACCAATATTAGATAATTCCTTACGCTTGTGTGGCCTTGGATCTGTGGTGATGAACTTGACCGTCTCCACACGCCCTTTTCCATGAGGCTTGCAATCTTCTCTCTCTTGTTGAGATTTCTTCATCGCCGCCCAATTGATCTCCGGTGGATCATAGATGTCACAGCGGATGTAGACATCAACCACGTCATCATCGGAATCATTATTGAAGTAGCTTGGCTCGACGTACTCCTTGTACCTTGGGCTAAACCTCTCCACCTCCTCATCACCGTCCTCCATGGACGGGCTGCTAGAGCGGTCCCTGGAAGGAGCAATGAGCCCCATGGGTTTCCCATGGCCTGGGGCGGAATAGCGCATTGCTAGATTGGTTTCTCTAGATTGCGATTAGAGAGAGACACAATGACAGTATATAAGAGGGTTCAGAGGTTGGTAAAACTCGAGAGAAACACCAAATTGTCGTCCAAGAAAAGAATCCAAACGAAATAGGGAAAGAAATCACGGATTTGGAAGTGTCCTGCCGTGTAACGACCAACTATACGGGCGCGGCCCGTATAGGTCCGGACGTATAGTTGATTCCGGGCAGATATTTCCAAATAGCTCGAGTCTAGGTCGATTAAATAATGACTCGGAACCGACGATAAAATTTTTAATATAAAAGAAAGATTGAACGAAAAAGTGTCTGAGAGTTTAACGACCAACTATACGGCCAGAATTTTTTCTCCCGTCATATAGTTGCGACCGTATAGATTCAAACACCGAAAATCAAAAGTGCCTGGGAGTTTAACGACCAAATATATGGCCAGAATTTTGCTCCGGTCGTATAGTTACGACTGTATAGATATAGACACCAAAAAGCAAAACTATCTGAGAGTTCAACGACCAACTGTATGGCCGGAAATTTTGCTCTGGTCGTATAGTTGCGATCGTATAGCCTCAGATATCGAAAACAATTTTACAAAGATGATACAGAGAGTTTAACGACCAACTATACAGCGCGAGCCCCCTCTCTGGTCATATAGCTCCGCCCATATAGTTGGTAAAACCCCTCTAAAACTTCAGAAAACACAAGGAATTCGAAAACAGAATTTTCAAGAGTAAAAATTGTGAAAATAAATCACTTATTTGAGTAAGAACACTTACCTTGCACTTACCACGCGTTTAATTGGGGATGAAAAGTTTCTCCCACAACAAGGACTCCTTCTCTCTTGGAGGAATTGACTTTAGTTCATTAGATAATTCCCGTAAATGAGAATCACCAGGACTAAAGTTCCTCTCAATAAGATTGGTGTCTTCCTGGGAAAACATGGACACTGCATCTAACATCTTTATTTCTTGCCTCTACATAATCTGCAACTCAAATTCTTGAAGTGAAAGAATCCAACCGATCAGTCTTGGCTTATGATCTTTCCTTTCGAGGAGTTCTTTTAAGCCATCATGATCCGTGTGAACTCTTACCTTTGCATCAACTATATAAGAACAAAATGTCTCACAACAGAAAAAGACAGCAAAAAGTTCCTTTTCTTCCTTAGGGTAATTCTGTTGAGCACCATTGAGAGTTCTACTAGCATGATGTATAATATTAAATCTACGACCAATATGTTGTCCTAGACTTAATCCTACAACATCATCGCTAGCTTCACATATTAAGTCAAAGGTTGTATCCCAGATAGGTGGTTTAATGATGGGAGCTCGACTTAAAGAATTTTTAAGTTTATCAAAAGCTTCAAGACACTTATCATCAAAATTAAATCTCATTCCCTATTGCAAGAGGTTAGTCAAAGGTTTAGATATCCAAGAGAAATTTCTAATGAACCTTCTGTAAAAACCCACATGACCAAGAAAACTTCGTATACCTTTAATATCCCTAGGTGGTGGTATTCTCTTTATTGCTTCAACCTTAGCTCTATCAACTTCAATTCCCTTACCTGATACCTTGTGTCTGAGGACTATACCTTCTTTGACCATAAAGTGGCACTTCTCCCAGTTTAGAACAAGATTAGTTTCTTCACAATGCTGCAAAACTCTCTTCAAATTATCTAAGCAACTATTAAATGAAGTTCCATAGACAGAAAAGTCATCCATAAATACTTCCATTCTAAGTTCTATAAAATCTGCAAAAATAGCAGTCATGCATCGTTGAAAGGTAGCTGGAGCATTACATAGACCAAAAGGCATATGTCGGTAAGCATGTAAACTATAAGGACATATGAAAGTTGTTTTAAGTTGGTCATCCAGATGAACATCTATTTGAGAGAAACCATAGTATCCATCGAAGTAACAAAAATGAGTATGATTTGCTAACTTTTCTAAAGTTTGATCTATGAACGGTAATGGATAGTGATCTTTCCTAGTTTCTTTATTTAATTTCCTGAAGTCTATGCACATCATGTGCCCTACAATAGTTCTAGTAGGTATTAATTCATTGTTTTCATTAGGAACAATAGTAAAACCGCCCTTCTTAGGGACACAATGAACAAGACTTACTCAATCACTCTCTTTAACAGGATAAATTATACATGCGTCTAGTAGGCGTACAATTTATTTCCTTACCACTTCTTTCATTTTAGGCTTCAATCTTCTATTAAATTCCGCGCCTGGTTTTGCACCTTCTTCCACGAATATTCGATGGACTGCTATCATGGGACTAATGCCCTTCAAGTCATCCATTGAGTACCCAAAGGCTTGGCGATGCTCCTTAAGTATCCTCATGAGTTCTTCTTCTTCTCCTGAAAGTTTAGCACTAATAATAACAGGGAATTTATTGGTATCATCTAAAAACATGTATTTAAGATTATATAGTAGAGTTTTCAATTCTGGGGTGGTAATTCCTCGTCCCCTCTCTTTTCTGGCTCTTCAAAAGCCTCATCAGTTGGAGGCCCCAAAATAGGAAGTGAATCAAAATTATCTTCTAGTTCTTTTAGGGACTTGTCCTCCATAATTTGGATCTTCATTTATTTCTTCTTCTTGATTACCAAAGAAAAGAGCCGCCATTTCCTCAATAGTTCTCTCTTCCTCTTCTTCTTGTATTTGTGGAGGTCTGTCTTCAAATTTGGAAAAATGGAATTTATTTTCTGTTCCCCCAAGCTTAAGAAACACAATCTCCTTCTTGAAATTAACATAGGCACCTATATCACCCAAAAAGGTTCTTCCAAATATAATAGGGCAAAGAGTGTCAGCTGGCATATCAACAACCACAAAATCGATAGGAAAGTTTTTGTTGCTAATTGTGACGGTTGCATTGTCAACTACTCTCATTGGGATTCTACGGTTTTTATTGGATAACATAACTGTTATATCAGTATTTTCAATTGTAGCCGGTTCTATTTCTTCTTTTATTTCTAGGTAGAAATCATAAGATATAACATTAACTTCGGTGCCAAGATCACATAAATCGTAATGCAAGGTTTCTGTAAATATGCAGGGAAGAATAGGGTTACCCACATCTTTTACCTTTGTTTTACCTTCAACCAATACCGAAGTTTCTTTATCAAGTTCAACTATGTTAAAGTGTGAGTACATGGCCATAATTGCTTCCTTGGTTACCTCTTCATCTTTGTTTTCTTTCAGGTGTTCCGTGACTCCTGGAATGCTTTTGTAACATCCCAAAACTTCAATCCAAGGTTATCAAGATCAAATCATCCAAAAATAGGGTTAACAAAAACTTTTTCAAATTCAAAATGAAAGCATTCATATATGTGTGCATTTAAAATAGGAGTTGTTTGAATTGCCATGATTGAATGATCCAATGCATGTAAAATGTTTCTTAGGTGATTTAAACATCATCTACGTCATTCCCAAACTTTTCCTAAAGAAAATCAAATCAAAAAGAATTAAAAAGGAAGAATGGTCATTTTGGCAAATTTCACTCTCATGCCAACTTTGGCTACTCCTAGTACTCAAAATTTAACAAAAACAATCCTTGATCCTTGCACCCCTTGCTAGTACACATAATGAGGTACCAAGGCCCACCTTTTGATCTGCTAAAAACATTCTGTTAACTATTTTAAATGACAGTTTAAAATTGAATCTAATGCATATGCATAGATCACCCCTATTTCAAAAACCATCTCCTTGAGCCCCACTTTCAAAACCCTTGCAACCAGAGACTACCTATCACTAGTGGAGATCACTCAAAAATTTTGAAACCAAAATCCAAAACTTTCTTTCATGCGGCCATTTAATCAAACACTTGGCATGCATAATCTCTACTCTAATCCTAGCTCACTGTTTACTACAGGGTTTTGCCCCCAAATGATCTTCATTTATCTCCTATGTCCCCTCTTGATCTAACCAAATCCCTAACACCCCTCTCTCTTGTCCCTAGTCCCCATGGCATGCCATGCCGAGCCATGCCTTGTCGGCCAACCCTTGCCCCGCTGCAGCAGACCATTCCCTCTTCCCTCGCCATGTCTAGGAGGTAGCCAGGAGCTCACCGCCACCCCATATCCCTTGCCCGAGCCAAGAGCAGCAGTGGACCACTGAGCACAAACCGCGCCCAGTGCCACCGCACCATGCCAGTGCTGCCCCCAGATCGCGCTCGGTCCCCACTCGCACAGACCGCCCCTTGGCAGCAGCCCGCGCCCGCTACTCCGCCTCGACCTGGAGAACACCCCAGACACCCCCGCTGACCGCCCAACGCCTCACAGCCACCGCTCGTCGTGGACACCACCGCCTCTGCCTCTCAGAGCGCCACCTCGCCCAGACCGCATGCCACCGCCCCTACGCTCGCATTCAAGTTCTAGAGCACCGCCAGGGAACCACATATCGATCGCCACCCGCAGCCATGCCTCTACCCCGCCGTAGCCATGTCGCCACTGTTGACTGCCCATCCCGCTCGGTCTCACCGTCGGGCCTATAAAAGGAGACCTCTCCAGCCTCTTCTCTCCACACCATTCCACTCCCCTCACCTCTCTGAACCTCACCCACCTCTAACCGGAGAAAGGCGAGCTCTGTCTCACCAGAATTGGAGCCGGAGCAGCCGCGGCAGGAGGAGAAGGGCGCCGTTGATTGTGACCACCCCAAGCTCCGCCGCAACCGCGCCTCGCCTCGCCATCGTCTTCCATGTCGTTTGCCCGCCTCGCCGACCCTGCTGGAGCCCTGGTATGTCCCCAGCAGACCCCCACCGAGCCGCTAGGGTTCGAGCTCGCCGGCGACCTGTTCGTCGTCGACGATGACCCTCAGTCGTAGATTCCTATTCTAATCCTACGGCCCACAGCGCACGTACCATTTCGCGTTTTAAGTGACGCTAACAAGCGGGACCTCCCTGTCAGTTGAGCCCCACGCCATGGAGCGCCACTGGGCCGGCCCAAGTCTTTTCCCGTGCTAGCCCACCCATTCAAATCTGGATTTTTCTTTTTAGTTAAATCTAGTTTCTGTCCACTATTTCAAAATTCAATTATGTGAGTTTGACAAATCCAAATAGCATGAAACAAATTTTTCCTGAAAGGTATTAAGATGATCTATCCAAGACCGTTGGATTTAATTCAATTAGAGTTATAGATCTCTCCTAATAAAAATAAGAAGACATAAGCTTTTGCAACTTGCAACATTTTTATAAAATCAACCAAGTTAGATTTTGAGTTGATTCCAACTCTCAAAAATCACATTTCATCATATCTATCCAAATATGTAATAATATTAAGGTTTACATGCAGTGACTTTGGACTAGTACCAAAATAATGCTATATAGCCATTTCTAGTCACTTTAAATCATTAAATAATAAACTTAAACTAAAGTAATATTGATCCAACCTTTAAATCTCATTCCCACATGTTAGAATATGTGGTGAGGACATGTGTCCACATGATCCCATATTTTGGTGGTGAATATTAAATTTTAGTTAATATTTCAATGAGTAGAAATTACTTTTATAAAATAAAAAGGATGAAACTATTGAATTAAAACTTGTGATGTTTGTGATGATAATAGATCATCAAATGTGTGTTTTAGAATGCTACTTAGCCTAGTTAAGTATTGTTTGCTGATTGTGTACTCCCTATGAATTTATAGATGCTAGTACCGACCAAGCTTTCGAGGAGGAGGAGTTCGACCAAGAAGAAGAAGAAGAAGAAGAAGAAGAAAACTTCAACCATTGCACCAACCAAGGGAAGCCACCATTAACAGTGCAAGCTACCCTTAGCAAGCTAGCACTATCCAAGATTAACCCTTGTAAGTTAGTACTTGCAAGTGTAGTACTTAGTAAACTAGAAACAACTAGATGGTTTAGCAAAGATGCCTTAAGCATGCCTTGATCACACCCTATTAGTACTTCAAGTCTTATTGACATGTTTTACCTCCCTTAGTTTACACAAAGTTCTTTACTTGTTTTGAAGGTAGCATAAAAAGTATAAAACTTGACCTATTTAGAACCCTTTAGATGTCATTCTATGGCATGAGATTGAACCCATCTTTTCCACCTTAGTGAACACTCTTAACTTACTAGTTTAGAGTAGATCAACAACTTGAGTCACTTTAGATGGGAATAATTGGTGAAAATCAATTGTGAAAACCTTGGAATGATGAGTCATTCTATTGAGATGTTTTGACCTGTGTTGAGAAACACAACTCGTTTATGATGATGAATATGATGAGGCATGAGCCTTAACCCTTTTATAAAACTTATGGTTGGATTCGGATGCGATACCATTCCAAATTTACCGTACAACCACACTACCTGAATTGGGTAAGGCTTAGCTGGAAATTTATATGCATTAGTATTAGTTCCCTCACGGGAGAGGTTTGAGCTGAGGCTACCTCTCAATGTTGTCCACCTATGTAGTGCCCAAGATGACTGATGGTCATGGTTGGGAGGCCATGCTCATAGGAGAGGTGCTTATACTAGGGTGTGTAAAGGGAAGATTATGTTTGATTATCTGCATACTAAGTATGATGATTCAGGGTTATCCCTGACAGATGTATCGAATCTTGTGGTGAAAGTGTACCACCTCTGTAGAGTGTCAAACTATTCGAATAGCCGTGTCCGCGATTATGGACACTTGGAATGGCCATACTGTTTCATTGTCAGATGTTTTCTAAATACTTTGAAGTAATGATGAATCTTGACTTGACCACAACAGGGTTGTGTTATGACAATAGCTTCCCAACTTAAGTGATTCTAGAACTTTACTTTACCTTTCTTTGCTTTAGAACTTAGCTTAGGTTTCAAACTTAACTTTATAGTTAAACTTAGATTTAGCACTTTAATTTAGAACTATAGTACCTGTTGATAGTAGTTTGCGAGTACTTAAAGAGTACTCATGGCTTTTGTCCCTGGCTATTCTCATGGCCAGACTATGAAGGAGATTATCAAGATGATGGTCAGCAGGACGGCTATGATAACTAGGACTATCTGCCTTCGTCAGCATTGCCTGTGCCCCTGAAGATGGACCCCACCGCTACGCTATCTTTTATTTCCGCTGCTTGTTGTATTAAGACTGGATCATGAGATCCTTATTTGTGTAAGACCTTATATATGGTTTGTAATGGATGATGTACTGTTATATCCAATCCGTTATGTCTCGCAAAAATGGTAATCCTGGGATTGCGAGGTATGGCATAACGGGCATCTGGGATTAAAAATCCGGGTGTTGACAAGTTGGTATCAGAGCCATCCTGACCATAGGAGACCCTAGTTAGAATGGACGTTCAAACAAAAACTTAGTTCCAAAACCAAAGTGAGTATTTCTGAAAAACTATTTCCCCTCTTACCCTTGTGAACTCATTCTTTCTCAAAAATTCATGTTCCTCAAAATTCTTACATTACTACTTAAAATTTGACACACTTGATCACTTCACTAACTTCCTCATCCTTAATTCTTGTAGATGGAGTCTCAGTTCAGCAAGTTTTACCAGTTGGGAAACGGAGGTCAGCTGATCTTCGAGAGGGATCTGGATTCGCTGTCAGAATTACTGGGACGCCCACATCCGGAGTTTCTTGGAGCTCAACTTCCAGGACCCCCAGGAGGAGACCTACAATGGCTAGTCATCGCGGATCTTCGAGGAAGCATCGAAGCACCAACTTCCGGGAGAATTCAGTTCTCAGTGAGAGAGAACAACTGGCTAGATGGATTAGCCAGGGCAATGCATGAAGCTCTCGCACGTCTATATGCCCTCAGCGTCAACAAGATCCAAGGAACCCATTTTGCCCACTATGCAAGACGTGACTTCATGGGAATGCCGATGGAGATGCCAAGTCACCCAGAGTTGAGGCGTCAAGTGGAGAACCTTGATTTCTTGCTTCATGACAGACAGCAGGAACTGGACAATGCCAGGGAGTTAGCCAACCAGAACGGTGCCATCGTCGACTAGAAGGCCTAGACTTTCACACTGCTCGTCCAAGATCGCCAGTCTCTTCGCCACCAGTGTGCAAAGAAGGATCGCACCATCGCCCGTCTTCGCAAGAAGGTGGTCGACCTCGAGAAGACCGTCAAGGAGCAGGAAGCTCAGCTTGCCGCCAAGGAAGAAGAAGATGAGGGTGAAGACATCCAGGGAGATATGGATTCTTACCTCAGCAACGATGACGATTTTCTGGAAGAAGATGATGTGTACTTCTACACTGATGTTGAAGACTCCGACTTCATCGATGATGAGTAGATGCACTAGAGCATTGTCGTAGCATGAGATGTATCATCTCATTGTATCGTAGCTTGCAGAATGGTTCTTCAAACCATCTGTTTTCCCCTTTGATTGTTGTGGTGTGTGTTGTATCGGGTGATTGCTTGCATGAATGAAAATGAAGTTAGTTGAAAAAACCTGAGTCTAACTCAATGTTTTAGCTTTGAAAACCCAAAACCATGAACCTTAGAATTTCCCTCTTACCCCTATATCTATCTCAATCTTCAGATGACTCGTGGAAACCAAGGAGGGAGCAGCTCGTCATAGGACCCAATGCTGTAGATCTTGCAGAATCTCATCGCGGACCGTGAAGCAAGCAGGGTCGAGCATCAAGCCAACTTAGCAACATTGCAGCAGATCGCCCAAATGGCTCTCAACAACCAAGGACATGGAAATCAGGATCACCATGGATCCAAACTCAAAAAAATTCAGAACACAAATCCCCCAATCTTCAACCAATCTGAGAACCCATTAGATGCTGATGACTGGTTACAGACCATGGAAAACAACCTTGAAGTTGCAGGAGTTGATGAAAATGAGAAAGTTCTCTTTGCCACCCACTATCTGGCGGGAGATGCAAGAGCTCTGTGGAATAGCATCCGCAATATGAACCATGGCCAGGTGATGACCTGGGAAGCATTCAAAGTCAAGTTCAGCCGCACCCACGTGCCGCAAGGTCTCGTCAACAGGATGAGAGATGAATTCCGCGAATTGAAGCAAGGAAGAATGACTGTGGTGGAATACCATGACAGATTCCTGTCACTTGCCAGATATGCACCGGATGAGATCAACACGGAGGCCAAGAAGAAGGAGAGATTCTTAAACAGACTGCATGACGAGATGCAGACTGTCCTCGTTAACATCCGTGTCCAGGATCTCGAAGAGCTAGTCGACTCTGCCATTCAGATGGAAGGGAAGAATAACCAGGCAAACGACAACCGCAAGCGTCGTATGATGTAGCAGTCTGGATCCAGTAGTCACCAGAAGTACCGTCCCAACCCTTCACCAGGATATGCACCAAGGAACAACCGACCCCCAAATTCTCGCCCAAGCTACCCCAACCATAGCGGAGGCAATGTGAAGTCCGGAGGAAACAATCACAACTCCGGCAATGCCAACAATTTCAACCGTGCCCCTCCCAAGAGCAACAACAACAACACTGCACCCAGAACTGGCAGCAATGATGTACCTGTCGCTGTCAACGACAAGTCCCAGATCACTTGTTTCGAGTCTAGAGTGAAGGGTCACTACTCCAATGAGTGTCCCAAGAAGACTGCCGCCAATGCCCCTGTGAATGCCCCAGCTCAGCAGTAGCGTCGTGTTCAACCAGGAAGGAGATTTTCCCCAGGGAACCCTCACAACCGCAACGGTCGTCTCTTCCACATGAACGTAGAAGAAGCCCAGGAAGCGCCAGATGTAGTGCTGGGTATGTTTTCTGTCAACTCAGTTTTAGCAAGAGTATTGTTTGATTCTGGAGCATCTCATTCATTTGTCACCGAAGAATTTGTATGCACTAGTAAGATTCACCCAACCAACCTGAAGCATGTCATGATAGTTCAAATCCCCGGTTCAACTACAAAAGCTAGAAAAATTTGCAAAGCTGTACCTATCAGAATACATGGGATAGATTTTTATGCCAACCTAATTGTACTTGGAACCAAAGGATTGGAAGTAGTACTAGGTATGGACTGGATGTCAAGGCATAAAGGACTGACAGACTATGCTAAGAAAGCCATCACCATGACCAGTAGTTCTGGAGTAACAGTAGAGCATATCTCTGAAACCTTACCCCGTCAATTCAAGTGCAACAAGAGTGTAGCCCTGCCCACCATTGACCAAGTTAGAGTAGTCTGTGAATACCCCGATGTATTCCTAGATGAATTGCCAGGTATGCCCCCGGAGAGGGATATTAAGTTCATTATCGAACTAATCCCTGGAACCGGACCTATAGCCTAGAGACCCTATACCATGAACCCCTCAGAGTTAGTGGAACTGAGGAAGCAGTTGGATGCCATGTTAGCCACAGGCTTGATTCAGCCAAGCGCATCGCCATGGAGATCACCAGTGTTATTCGTCGACAAGAAAGATGGAGGCAACCGTCTGTGTACAGATTATAGAAAGTTGAATGACGTCACCATCAAGAACAAGTACCCTTTGCCAAAGATAGAGGATCTATTTGATCAGTTGACTGGAGCCCAGGTATTCTCAAAGATTGATCTTAGGACTGGTTATCACCAACTTAAGATTCGTGCAACGGATATTCCGAGGACCGCCTTTACTACTCGCTATGGTTTATATGAGTATACGGTTATGTCTTTTGGATTAACCAATGCCCCTGCTTATTTCATGAATCTCATGAATAAGATCTTTATGAATTTCCTAGATAAGTTTGTAGTTCTGTTTATTGACGACATCCTTATCTACTCCAAGTCAGAAGAAGAGCATGAGCAACATCTGAGAATCATTCTAGAAACCCTGAGAGAGCATCAGTTATATGCCAAGTTTAGCAAGTGTGAGTTTTTGCTGAAAGAAGTAGGATTCCTAGGACATATTGTGTCTGCCGGAGGAGTCTCTGTTGATCCCACCAAGATCAAAGATGTCGAAGAATGGGAAGCCCCAACCAATCAAACCCAAGTTCGTTCATTTCTCGGATTAGCAGGATACTACCGCAAGTTCGTAGAAGGATTCTCGAGCATAGCCCGACCAATGACCCAATTGTTGAAGAAGGACAAGAAGTTTGAATGGGACAAGTGTGAAGCTAGTTTCCAAGAGCTGAAGAAGAGATTGATATCTGCCCCAATTTTGATCATGCCAGATATCAAGAAGCCGTTTGATGTGTATTGTGATGCATCCAAGATTGGCCTAGGATGTGTATTGATGCAAGAAGGCAAAGTCATCGCGTATCTGTCTCGACAACTGAAGCAGCATGAGCAGTGCTATCCGACCCATGATCTTGAGCTAGCAGCCGTGGTTCTAGCATTGAAGACATGGCATCATTATTTGATGGGTAATCGCTGTGAGATTTACTCAGATCATAAGAGCCTGAAGTATATCTTCACTCAGAAGGAGCTGAATACGAGACAAAGGAGATGGATAGAGTTAATCAAGGATTATGACCTTGACATTCACTATCACCCCGGCAAAGCCAATGTGGTAGCGGATGCTCTTAGCAGATTACCGTGTAGGCTTAACACCATGATCAAAGAGAAGCAACCAAGTTTGTATGAGGAGTTGGAGCAGTTCAGGACTAAGTTAGTTAGCAAAGGATTCCTAGCTAGCATTGAACTTCAACCCACTTTGATTAGCCAAATCAAGGAAGCCTAGAAGGGGAATGAAAGTATCGACGGAATCAAACGTTGTATTGGTACAGGAAAGGTACCTAGATTCACCGAAGACGAAGAAGGAGTACTGTGGTACAAAGGACATATCTGTGTGCCAGCAGATTCGGGGCTGAAGGAAGTTATCATGAAGGAAGCTCATGATACTCTTTATTCTATCCACCCCGGAGGAACAAACATGTATCAGGATTTGAAAGAGCAATTTTGGTGGCACAAGATGAAGAGAGAGATCGGAAGCTACATCGCCAAGTGTGACATCTGCCAAAGAGTCAAAGCAGAGCATCAGAGACCTGCAGGACTGTTGCAACCATTGAAGATTCCGGAATGGAAATGGGATTCCGTTGGAATGGACTTTATCACCGGTTTACCTACTTCTAGTAGGGGGAATGACTCAATCTGGGTCATAGTTGATAGACTGTCCAAGGTAGCCCACTTTATACCTGTCAAGACAACTTACCAGAGTGCAAAGTTAGCAGAGCTATACATTGCTAGGATTGTTAGTCTGCATGGAACCCCCAAGACCATCGTATCAGATCGAGGAACCCAGTTTACCTTGAGATTTTGGCAGAAAGTCCAAGAAGGATTAGAAACCAAGTTGAACTTCAATACCGCATATCACCCGCAAACAGATGGACAGACTGAGAGAGTCAACCAGATCCTAGAGGATATGCTTAGAGCTTGTGTGTTGGAATATGGATCAAAATGGGAAGACTGCCTACCTTTCGCAGAATTCTCATATAACAACAGTTATCAAGCTAGTTTGCAGATGGCACCATTTGAATTCCTATACGGAAGAAAGTGTTTCGTACCCCTTTGAATTGGTCGCAAGTAGGAGAGAGTCAGATCTTTGGACCCGACATTCTCCACGAAGCAGAAGAGAAAGTTCACAAAGTCCGTGAGCACCTCAAGACCGCCCAATCCAGACAGAAGAGTTATGCCGACAAGAGAAGGAGAGACATGACTTTCAATGTCGGAGATTTTGTATATCTCAAGGTTTCACCATTGAAGGGAACCCAACGCTTTAGTCTGAAGGGAAAGTTAGCCCCCAGATATATCAGACCTTTCAAGATTCTGAACCGCCGAGGGGAAGTATCGTATTAACTGGAACTGTCTAAAGAGATGCCAGCCATCCACAATGTGTTCCATATCTCGTTACTTCGCAAATGTCTGGAAGTGCCTGTGAAGACGGAAGTTTTCAAGAACATCGATCACAGAGCTGTGGAAATCAACAATAACCTAACCTACCAGGAAGTGCCCATCCGTATCTTAGAAGAAGCCTATGGAACCACCAGGACCAGGAGTATGAAGTTTCTCAAGATTCAGTGGAGCAACCATACCGAGGAGGAAGCTACTTGGGAGCGCGAAGATTACATTAGGACAGAGTTCCCAGATCTCTTTAGTTCCTAGTTTTCTTTGTAAATCTCGGGACAAGATTTTGTTTAAGGGGAGAAGGTTTGTAACATCCCAAAACTTCAATCCAAGGTTATCAAGATCAAATCATCCAAAAATAGGGTTAACAAAAACTTTTTCAAATTTAAAATGAAAGCATTCATATATGTGTGCATTTAAAATAGGAGTTGTTTGAATTGCCATGATTGAATGATCCAATGCTTGTAAAATGTTTCTTAGGTGATTTAAACATCATCTACATCATTCCCAAACTTTTCCTAAAGAAAATCAAATCAAAATGAATTAAAAAGGAAGAATGGTCATTTTGGCAAATTTCACTCTCATGCCTACTTTGGCTATTCCTAGTACTCAAAACTTAACATAAACAATTCTTGATCCTTGCACCCCTTGCTAGTACACATAATGAGGTACCAAGGCCCACCTTTTGATCTGCTAAAAACATTTTGTTAACTATTTTAATGACAGTTTAAATTGAATCTAATGCATATGCATAGATCACCCCTATTTCAAAAACCATCTCCTTGAGCTCCACTTTCAAAACCCTTGCAACCAGAGACTACCTATCACTAGTGGAGATCACTCAAAAAATTTGAAACCAAAATTCAAAACTTTCTTTCATGCGGCCATTTAATCAAACGCTTGGCATGCATAATCTCTACTCTAATCCTAGCTCACTATTTACTACAGGGTTTTGCCCCCAAATGATCTTCATTTATCTCCTTTGTCCCCTCTTGATCTAACCAAACCCCTAACACCCCTCTCCCTTGTCCCTAGTCCCCATGCCATGCCATGCCATGCCATGCCATGCCGAGCCATGCCTCGCCGGCCAACCCTTGCCCCGCTGCAGCAGACCATTCCCTCTTCCCTCGCCATGTCTAGGAGGTAGCCAGGAGCTCACCGCCACCCCCTGTCCCTTGCCCGAGCCAAGAGCAGCAGTGGACCACCGAACACAAACCGCGCCTAGTGCCACCGCACCATGCCAGTGCCGTCCCTAGAGCGTGATCGGTCCCCGGTCGCACAGACCGCCCCTTGGCAGCAGCCCACGCCCGCCGCTCCGCCTCGACCTGGAGAACACCCCAGACACCCCCGCTGACCGCCCAACGCCTCATAGCCACCGCTCGCCGTGGACACTGCCGCCTCTGCCTCTCAGAGCGCCACCTCGCCCAGACCACGTGCCACCACCCCTACGCTCGCATTCAAGTTCTAGATCACCGCCAGGGAACCACATATCGATCGCCACCCGCAGCCATGCCTCTACCCCGCCGTAGCCATGTCGCCACTGTCGACTGCCCATCCCGCTCGGTCTCACCGTCGGGCCTATAAAAGGAGACCTCTCCAGCCTCTTCTCTCCACACCATTCCACTCCCCTCACCTCTCTGAACCTCACCCACCTCTAACCGGAGAAAGGCGAGCTCTGCCTCGCCAGAATTGGAGCCGGAGCAGCCGCGGCAGGAGGAGAAGGGCGCCGTTGATTGCGACCACCCCAAGCTCCGCCGCAACCGCGCCTCGCCTCGCCATCGTCTTCCATGTCGTTTGCCCGCCTCGCCGACCCTGCTGGAGCCCTGGTATGTCCCCAGCAGACCCCCACCGAGCCGCTAGGGTTCGAGCTCACCGGCGACCTGTTCGTCATCGACGATGACCCTGAGTCGTAGATTCCTATTCTAATCCTACGGCCCACAGCGCACGTACCGTTTCGCGTTTTAAGTGACGCTAACAAGCGGGACCTCCCTGTCAGTTGAGCCCCGCGCCATGGAGCGCCACTGGGCCGGCCCAAGTCTTTTCCCGCGCTAGCCCACCCATTCAAATCTGGATTTTTCTTTTTAGTTAAATCTAGTTTCTGTCCACTATTTCAAAATTCAATTATGTGAGTTTGACAAATCCAAATAGCATGAAACAAATTTTTCCTGAAAGGTATTAAGATGATCTATCCAATCCCGTTGGATTTAATTCAACTAGAGTTATAGATCTCTCCTAATAAAAATAAGAAGACATAAGCTTTTGCAACTTGCAACATTTTTATAAAATCAACCAAGTTAGCTTTTGAGTTGATTCCAACTCTCAAAAATCACATTTCATCATATCTATCCAAATATGTAATAATATTAAGGTTTACATGCAGTGACTTTGGACTAGTACCAAAATAATGCTATATAGCCATTTCTAGTCACTTTAAATCATTAAATAATAAACTTAAACTAAAGTAATATTGATCCAACCTTTAAATCTCATTCCCACATGTTAGAATATGTGGTGAGGACATGTGTCCACATGATCCCATATTTTGGTGGTGAATATTAAATTTTAGTTAATATTTCAATGAGTAGAAATTACTTTTATAAAATAAAAAGGATGAAACTATTGAATTAAAACTTGTGATGTTTGTGATGATAATAGATCATTAAATGTGTGTTTTAGAATGCTACTTAGCCAAGTTAAGTATTGTTTGCTGATTGTGTACTCCCTATGAATTTATAGATGCTAGTACCGACCAAGCTTTCGAGGAGGAGGAGTTCGACCAAGAAGAAGAAGAAAACTTCAACCACTGCACCAACCAAGGCAAGCCACCATTAACAGTGCAAGCTACCCTTAGCAAACTAGCACTATCCAAGATTAACCCTTGCAAGTTAGTACTTGCAAGTGTAGTACTTAGCAAACTAGAAACAACTAGATGGTTTAGCAAAGATGCCTTAAGCATGCCTTGATCACACCCCCTTTTTAACTATTAGTACTTCAAGTCTTATTGACAAGTTTTACCTCCCTTAGTTTACACAAAGTTCTTTACTTGTTTTGAAGGTAGCATAAAAAGTATAAAACTTGACCTATTTAGAACCCTTTAGATGTCATTCTATGGCATGAGATTGAACCCATCTTTTCCACCTTAGTGAACACTCTTAACTTACTAGTTTAGAGTAGATCAACAACTTGAGTCACTTTAGATGGGAACAATTGGTGAAAATGAATTGTGAAAACCTTGGAATGATGAGTCATTCTATTGAGATGTTTTGACCTGTGTTGAGAAACACAACTGGTTTATGATGATGAATATGATGAGGCATGAGCCTTAACCCTTTTATAAAACTAATGGTTGGATTCGGATGCGATACCATTCCAAATTTACCGTACAACCACACTACCTGAATTGGGTAAGGCTTAGCTGGAAATTTATATGCATTAGTATTAGTTCCCTCACGGGAGAGGTTTGAGCTGAGGCTACCTCTCAATGTTGTCCACCTATGTAGTGCCCAAGATGACTGATGGTCATGGTTGGGAGGCCATGCTCATAGGAGAGGTGCTTATACTAGGGTGTGTAAAGGGAAGGTTATGTTTGATTATCTGCATACTAAGTATGATGATTCAGGTTTATCCCTGACAGATGTATCGAATCTTGTGGTGAAAGTGTACCACCTCTACAGAGTGTCAAACTATTCGAATAGCCGCGTCCGCGGTTATGGACAGTTGGAATGGCCATACTGTTTCATTGTCAGATGTTTTCTAAATACTTTGAAGTAATGATGAATCTTGACTTGACCACAACAGGGTTGTGTTATGACAATAGCTTCCCAACTTAAGTGATTCTATAACTGTACTTTACCTTTCTTTGCTTCAGAACTCAGCTTAGGTTTCAAACTTAACTTTATAGTTAAACTTAGATTTAGCACTTTAATTTAGAACTATAGTACCTATTAATAGTAGTTTGCGAGTACTTAAAGAGTACTCATGGCTTTTGACCCCACCGCTACGCTATCTTTTATTTGCGCTGCTTGTTGTATTAAGACTGGATCATGAGATCCTTATTTGTGTAAGACCTTATATATGGTTTGTAATGGATGATTTATTGTGATATCCAATCCGTTATGTCTCGCAAAAATGGTAATCCTGGGATTGCGAGGTATGGCATAACGGGCATCTGGGATTAAAAATCCAGGTGTT
The DNA here is from genome assembly GCA_916181665.1 of Avena sativa. NCBI lineage: Eukaryota > Viridiplantae > Streptophyta > Magnoliopsida > Poales > Poaceae > Avena > Avena sativa. The sequence continues at coordinate 194,249,309 of OV702287.1, forward strand.
GCAGATTTCATCTTCCTTCTTTTACTGTACTGCTTTGACCTATTCATATTCAAAAATATGCTTTTGTGTAGTGTTAGGGAAAGGTTCTTCATATATTGGTTCTACGGAGGCAAGTGTTTCTTTATCTTCTCTTTTCTTTTCTGGTTCGGGTGGTGGATCATACTTGACTGGACCCTCCTTTGGAGATTTAATATGTTCTATAAAAGCTTTAACAACTTGCAACACAAGATCTGAATCCAGGTAAAGTTCTTTAGATAATTCTTTAACATGGCCTTTTTTATTATAGTCATGAATACAATCATGCTCTATTTCTACGCCTCCTTCACTTCCTAGACCAAAATTCCATGAAACTCTATGATCACGAATTCTATTAAGTAAATCCCAAGCTTTAGGTATAGGAAGATTCATAAAAACTCCTTCCGCGAAAGAGTCTAGTTCAATTTTTTAGGTTCAATTAAACTGCCATAAAAGATATGTAACAAATACCATTCAGGCAAATCATGATGAGGACATAGTCGTAGTAAATCTTTAAATCTAATATAAGCTCTTACTAGTCCTTCATTAGAACAATTCTTCCAAGTCATTATAAGATGCATAATTCCAAATGATTTTGATAATGGATAATCTTTTGATAGAAATTCACAGGCTAAATTATCCCAAGTAGTAGTGGCTTCATGGTGTAGAGATCTATACCATGAGAGAGTTGTACTTGTCAAAGTTTGACTAAAATTTTTAACCCTTACCTCATCAGCGGTATATCCCGTCAATAGAAAAGTGCCACATATATCTTTAAAACATGAAATATGCTCAGATGGATTAGAATCTTCTTCATCTCCAGTAAATTGCTTCTTATGTAGAATACTAAGTAGTAGAGGATTTATTTCAAACCCCCTTGTCTTCCCATTAGAGTTGTCTCTTTTATAAATATCATAGGGCTTCCCAAAGTGGTTGAGTGGGTTAGCACTATTAATATGCTCAAACTCCATCATGTTGGTGGAAACCTATAACTCAAAACAAAATTTAGCAAGATAAAAATAAATAAGCAAAAACTAAAAGACCTAGAGTGCTTAGCTCCCCGGCAACGGTGTCAGAAAATAGCTTGATAACTGCAAGTGCACATATCGTTTGTAGCTAGTTTCGAAATAAAGGTATCAATCCCACAGGGAGCAGGAGTCTGAAGTCTAATAATTCTTGAAATAAACATTGCGATAGAACTGCTAGATAAAGTTCTAAGTAACAAGATAAAATGCGAGTATTGTGTAAAAAAAGGTGTTTTGGGGTTTTGGGTATATGAGCAATAATAAAGTAAAGAAAAATAACTTAATACAGAAAGTAAGTATCGCGTATGTAAGAGAGATTGGAACTGTAGTAGGGAAAAGGCGTTATCGGGGAGTAGCGGATACACCACTAGTATTGTAAAGATCTAAGATAAAGATTATCATCATGAACATTCTAGACTATGTATGTGTGGGAGGAACTCCGTATGTGGATGAATAGGCAAAAATTGCTGCTCACATCATCCTCATAACCACAGTAGTCAGCAATCGACATCAATCGAATTATTGCGCTATTAAGGGATGTATCCCATGGCATGAATAGTGTTCCGTGAGTTTCCTCGATTTCCCAAGTTGATATGTAAGGAGTGCCAACAACTTTATAGTCATTGTAAGTGCTAGCACGCCTCCGTCTACCAACAAGTAGTTCCCTCCATCAAGTCCCCACAAGAGGCAAAGATTGAGAGGTCGACTTCTCTCAACATCAAGATGTAGAGAATCTAACACATGGTCACAGCGATGAATATCATAATAGACTTTATCTTATTTCACTCTCCTACTAGGGTTTCTCCATCTCCCCAAGAACTAATGATCTACTCAGACATGGAGGCAATCAACATCATGGCAATGGTAATGGAAACAAGCATAGATGAATAGTACTTGTATAAACCCAGAACGAGTATAGGAATTACAACAAGATGTAGATGGGATGGATGGAGATGGTGGTGATGCAGCGGTGGATGATGAAGATCGATGCCTTAGCCTCCCGGATCTGCGCAGGGCGAAGATGGATCCCTTGTGGATGAATTCCCCCTCTAGATGCCTTCCGAAGGTGAGGTTTCTCCGATTTCTGGGTGTTCTGTATGTCGTCCCCTCAAACCAATTGCACGGGGTGAAACTATGTGACGAGGCGGATGCGGCGCGAACTATACGGGCGGAAGAGTTGCTCCCGTCGTATAGTTGGTCGTTGGGCTCTCTGCCTCCTTTGTTCGCTTCTGGTTTTCTTCTGGTATTATTAATATTTCCCAAATAAGCGATACGTTGTTTTGGACTCCTTTTCTCCATAGTATAACTGCTTCGATAATTGTATCCATTGGATCCATCGTTTGTCCTGATCCTGGTGAAAACAGACATAAAATGTGCGTGCGAGCACCGTAAAATACCAAGATCCTACATCTACAATGCAAAATAATGATGTAAAACATGATGCAAATATGCACTCATCACCTGGTCGCGTATAACGATGCCAACCTGGGGACGCCTAGGCGGTGGCATGCTTGTACGGTAGCGCGGCTGTGGTTCCTCGTGACATCGGGATGGTGGTGGAGGTGGTGAACGACGAGGGCGAGCCTTTTGACCGTGATCGGAAGATATGGGTATGGCGCCAGCCCTGTTGTACGCCTCCCTCTGTCTTCGCTCCGTAGAGCATGTGTGAGATCCTTCATCATGGGAAGATCTTGGCCTTCTATGGCTGTACAGGGTTGACTGGCAAAGCTCCGGATTTGACTCAAGCCTCTGCAAGGTGGCCTTCTCTTGTTGCTTGCATGCCTTGGCAACAAGGTCATATACTTGAGCAAGTGCTTCTGGCGACCTTTCCTGTTCTAGGAGGGTATTCGCGACGACAATGTTGTAGGCAGGAGTTGGCATGTCTTGCCTCCCTCTGAATCAATGTATGGGGTGGCTTTTGTCGGTTTAGATCCGTCATACCCCAACCTGCACTGAATGTCAGGGTCTTCGATGACCTAAGCTAGTACTTTCTTTGTCTTGTGCTTCAACAACAACTCTTTGTATTCAGCCTCCATAGCTCTTTCCGCCTTAATAGATTGTTGCGCCTTCGCCATATCTTCGTCTAGCTTAGCACCTTGTTCTGCGATGCACTTGGCCTCCACCAGGATTGCAGCACGCTTCTCATCAAGCTCCGTAATGCCCCGGATATGGGCGAAGATAATGGGCTCAACGAGGAGTGTGCCATAGATTGCCTTGTCGGTGGGAGTAACCAATGGGTTGCCAACTGCAGACGTTGATGGTGGCATTGGCGGATGGTTTGACTGCCTAGCAGTACTGGGAGCCATGGTGAGTTCTTGTGTCGGTTGCGAGCGGATAACCGGAGGGGGCAAGGCCTTGGATGGAGCCGGAGGCTCGGCGGCTTTCTTGGCTGCTGCTGCTTTGGTGACCGCTGGCATTAGCGGAGCTCTCTCACGACCCGGTTCCTATCCGTCTTCTTCCATCACACTCCCAATGGCGACTAGCACCTGGTGGGACGTGTTGGTCTTCTCGATGCTCCTCCTTCTCGATCTCCATCATAACAACATCATATTCCTCCGAGTTAGCATTCGAGCCACTACCATCCATATTGATGTCGGCGTATAGCGCGTCCAGGATGGAGTCAGAGTTGGCTTCAGTGTTGTTGATGGCATATGTGGAGGGTGACGGAGGTGGGCCATTGTTACTGTTGTTTCCTCCTCCGGCTATGATAGTGATCGTGGCCTTAGCCTCCTCATTGGCATCTGCGTATTCATTGACGACTGTGACCATCTCACCAAGGGTGAGAGGGCCTGCGGCCTACCATCTTCGGAGGGTATGCTGGAGAAGTGTTCTGGGTGTAAGCCCTTCCACAAAGTGGTACACGAGCTCGTCGGTGTGGTTGCCCTCTAGGGTTTCCCTCACCCTCATCCATCTAGCGAGGTATTCGCGGGGAGGCTCTCCATCCCTTTGAACGCATTTTGCCAGATCGAAGATGGTGACGATGCCGACAAAGTGTGACCTACGCATATCTAACGCTCGGGGAAGCCAAACGGATTTGAGGGGTCCTTCCACCTTTATATCCTGCACAGGGGTGGTTTGGGTGGGCCTTGAATTTTCTTGATCTGAGCTGCCATACTCAAGAGAGAGGTACGGCCTAGATCCTTCCGCGAACATGTCCTGCCCGTAGGTGGTCCGTACGGGGCTTGATGAGTTTCCGACTTCCTGGGAGCTAGGACCCAAGTCGGTTTTGTCGATGAAGATGTGGATGTCTCCGAAGGGGATGACGGAGCAGCGCGTAGGGTTCGTCTTTGCCAGCACCCAGAACTCATCTAAAGGGACGATCGGGACGTTGCTAGAGAAGAGGACATGTCTGATGGCTACGGTGTCACCGATTCCTGTGAAGAGATTGGACCTCGCCCGGTGTAGAGCTCGAAGCACCTCTTGCCCCATGGTGGGCGCCAACTGCCGTGGTATTGCGGACGAGTACGCCATGGAGGGGTCCTCACAGTGTGTGTTTAGAGACATGGGGTAACGCAAAGAGTTGGCGGGTACGAGGTAACACAACGTACCAAAGTTCCAAGTCCCACAACGGTGGTGAAACTCTACTCCTGCTATAAATCACTATAATGGCAATACGCCGAGTTACAGAGATAGGTTTGCTATGCGAGGTGTTGCACGTTGCACGTATAAATCTAGGTTGTGCCCTAAAGGCTCCCACAGGTCTGGTTTATAAAGGCACCAGAACCTAGGGTTTACAAGGAAAGGTCCTTGCCAGACAAGGTAAAGAGTCCTACACTAATACGAACTAGTCTTTCGTGTCTTGCACTCCAAGGCTCCGAGTATGTTGGTGACTCCTATGTAGCCTTCCTTTATCCGACATGGGCCTCCCTTCTGGATCCGTCTAATTGGGCCGTCCAGCAGGCCATTTAGCATATCCCCAACACCCGATGACTGCAAGTGAATAGATCGTTTGTAGCTAGTTTCAAAATAAAGATATCGATCCCACAGGGAGTAGTAGGCGAAAGACTAAAATGCTTTTAACTAAAACTAAACTAAATACTTAAGGAATAATTTTGAGATGCAAGAAAAGTAGAATTATTTTTGGGTTTCTGATTGAATGAAGCAATTAGAGTTAAGTAAAACTTAATGCAGAAAGTAAGAATCGTGTGTGTAAAAGAGCTTGAAACTGCAATAGGGAAAAGGCGTTCTCAGGGAGTGGTGGATACTCCGCTAGCAATTTAGACTAAGTAATCAAGATTACTATAACAAATATTCTCATGATATGTATGTTTGTGGGAGGAGCTCCATATATGGACAAATAAGCAGCAACCACTGCTCACATCATCCTTCGTAACTATAGCTGACAGATAAACGACATCAATGGTAGTATCCCGCTAATAAGAGATTTCTCCCATGGCATGGACATGGCTTTATGAGTTCTCCTTGTTTCCCCAAGTTAGTACGTAAAGACTGACAACAGCTTTATAGTCACAGTAAGTGATATCATCCCTCCGTCTACCAACGAGTAATCCCCTTCATCGTGTCCCCATAAGAGGAAAATATTAAGGAGGTGCACAACTCCCAACATCAAGATGAAGACAATTAACACATACACATAATGATGTATAACATAATAATCTCTATCTTATCTCAATCATATGCTAGGGTTTCTCCATCTCCCCAAGAACTAATGATCTACTCAGACATGGAGGCAATCAATATCATGGCAATGGTAATGGAAACAATTGTAAATGAATAGTTCTTGTATAAATCCACAATGAGTACGGAAATTACAACAAGATCTGGATGGGGTGATGATGGTGCAGCGATTCATGAAGATGAACATCGATGCCTTGGCTCCCAGATCTGCGTAGGGCGAAGATGGATCCCTTGGGCAAGTTCCCCCTCCATATTCCTTCCGGAGGTGAGGTTTTTGGCGATTTATGGGTGTTCTGTATGTTGTCTCTCCGATCCAGTTGCACAGGGTGAAACTATTTGAAGAGGAGGTGGCGGCGCCAACTATACGGCCGGAACTATACGGCCGAAAAATTATTCCCGCCGTATAGTTGGTCGTCAAACCTTCTGGATGCCTCGATTGCTTCGGGTTTTCTTCTAGTGTAACTGATATTTCCCAAATAAGCGATTGACATTGTTTTTTACTACTTTTTTCCCAATATAACTGCTCCAAGAATTGTGTCCATTATATCCATCATCTGTCCTAATTCAGATGAAAATAGACATAAAATGTGCATGCGAACACCATAAAATACGAAGATCCTACCACTATAATGCAAAACAATAATATAAAACATGATGCAAATGTGCACTCATCAATCGCCATGATACGTAGTAGCTGCTATCACCACTACTTGCGGTGTTTTGGGGATCATGTGATCCCATGAGTCTGTCGACATGAATGATAAGTCGAGTGCTCTAGTGACCTCTTCTCGATCTTTGTCATTGAGGTGGTCGAGTATAGAGTGCCTTTTGGCAACTACGGGACTGTTGCCTTTGGAGGAGGATGCACTGATAGAGGAGAGCGTTTTACCGCCTGACACTCGACTCATCCGCTGCCTTTTTGCGTTATTTGAGTTGCGTTCACTACCTGCTAGCGCTAGAACTCCTGGATGAGTATCCAATGGTACCCCATCTGCATGTCGCGTGGCGTGTCTGGTGGTAGGGGATTGCCTTGTAGGGCCTCCCTGCATCGTGCCCATTCGGCTTGGTTGAGGTGGATTTGCTGGCGTTCCGACCCGTTTTTGGCGTGTTCGCCTTGATTGTGTGGGTTGGGAGGGACGGGTTGTTTGCCATTGACGGGGCCGATTACAGGAGCACTATTGCTTGGGTTGTTGGTGTGGCCACCGTTGGCGAGCGCATTGACAAGGGCGCCGTTTGTTAGCCCCTGGTTGCCGATGTTGCCTTGGGTGCCACTGCCGCCATAGTTGATGATGGTGCACATGTAGTGGTTGGGGAAGCTGCTGCTTTGACAACTCTTAGATCTAGAGCCATAAGTGCCATCTTCTGACGTCAGATCGCATAGATTAGACTCGCAACTATTGATGATATCCGTATCGTAAGCTAATGCCGAGGTGTTGAGCTTGCTTAGGGTGCCAGTCGATGGTGGAACCACGAGGTAGGGGCAATCTAGGGAGCACGTGGGTGATCGGGGAAGCGGAGCGTGCTGATCAGACCGACGTGAAAGTGTAGGCTTCCGATCGTCATGCTGATCTCGTCACCCACAGACTCGAAGTCCGGGCGAGTCGCTGGTGAGTGGATGGTGAAGTCGAAGGTGCCGAAGAGGAGGTGATTCTCCACTTCAACGGAGTTGTAGATCACGGTTGATGGGGCCGAGGAAGCCGCAACATCAGCACTCCCGATTCTCATAGACAGCGCCAATTGAAGAGAGGTTAACTTATCAATGCCCATCGTTGATGGACTTGGGTTATAGGAATTGGGTAGCGCTGGAGGCATAGATCGGCTAGCAAATAAGCACATCAGGAACATGCGGTTTACCCAGGTTCGGGCCCCCGAAAGGGACCCTACTCTTGCTTGTCTGCTCTTTGATTATTGAGGAGTCGAAAGTTACAAGGGGTACGCATATGAGATGTGGCGAGGTGTACGCTAGGGTTGCAGATTGTCTTGCTCGCTGCTCCCTCCTGTCCTTTATATAGGAAAGCGAGGTCTCGGGATAACAGGCTGAGTCGGTTACAGATTAGGTTTTTCCCTTTGAATTTCTATCTACTCCTTGCCGTGTCCTTGAAGGAGTCGCCTTCTTATGGACTTGGGCCACTCGAATCCTTATTGGGCTCCAATTGTCCTGCAAGTTTCTCTTGGGCTAGACCATATAGGCTAAACACGAGTATCCACAGGGTATACCCATGTCACCATAGCTAGAGGGCTCACGCAAGTGGAGGCGGTGTGCGGGCGACACGCGAACTTGTTGTGCTAGGCGCTCGCACTAGCGACACAAATTGGCGGGTGCTCCCGGAGATCTTGACCGGTTGCTCGGTGGAACGCGTCAAAGATGTTCCTGGTTGGCGGTGGAGTTCTGGGGGGGTAGGGACGACGCGAGGCCTGGATGGCAGTAGGCGTTGCTGGCCGGCAACAGTGGGTCTCTGTCCTGGCCCAGATCTGGGCCCACTTGAGCCTGATTCGCGTTGGATGGACCCTATTGTCCACACCGTTTCAATGGCTCCAGAGAATATCAAGGGCCCTTCTGTAACATCTTAGCATTTAGGATCAAAAGAAGGGTCGATCTAGGATTATGTGCATTTGCATGCATTAATATGATAAAAAGGGTGAACCTTTTGCAAACTAAAAATGTAGAGGGATCAAGGTTTCTCACGCTTTGATGGACTAGAGTTTAGATAATCTCAACTTGTGTGATAGATTTTGACATGATCTATAGGCATTCTGTGTGTTTTGGGAAATATACTTCAAAGTTGTGTTTGAATTTCAAATTTGAACTCAAATGAATTTGGGAAGTGCATAAGTTGAATTAAGGAATATTAAAGAATAATAAAAAGTGAATTGAAATTGTTTATGTATACAATTGTATAAAAATGCAATAAGCTATAACAGTAAAGAGTATACTACCTATATCAAAGTGCGATCGATCCACGAGCACTCGTCGATCTGTCCGAAACTGGTTACTGTATATTCCCACGATCCTCCAATGATACGCGGCCACGTTGTGCCTTCGTGTGCTTCACAGTCGCAATTCCTCGCGGTTATGCCCACCTTTTCCTCCTCGCTTCCTTTTTTTGTGTCAAAATCCGGAGTTACCGGTTGTGAGCCGGTCTCCCTTGGTTGATCGACGGAATTCATGCACTTTTTTTGACATGGAACACTCGTATTCCATTAAGACACGAAAAAATCGCTAGTCACCAGACGGGTTATAGAATTAGGGTAGCTACACCTACAACCAAAGCCACTAGCTCGTGAGCAGGCTTGTTCCAATTACGAGGAGCAAAGACAACACTAGATTCAATAAAATTCATATGTAGCCTAAACGTCAAGTCACCAAGAATGGCACCAATTGGAGAAAGATCATAATCCGACGAGGAGATTGCACGTTGAAGATTGCTTCAATCAGTCTCGAAGATGGCTCGTCCTACTCCAAGTTGGTCAGCCAGCTAAACTTCATTAGACAAAGCCATGGCCTCCGCATGAAAAGCATCAGAAGCAATTTCAACAGGGCCCACTGGTGCAAATTGGATAACAGCCTCGTTGTCTTTGCAAATTGCTCCCCAACCACCTCATCTAGACTCAACATGGAAGGCGGCGTCAACGTTTATTTTAACAAACTCAACCAAGGGCAGCTCCCATTTTCTTTCTACGGACATGATCGATTCAGACTGCTTTTTCAAGAGATTTTTCCATTCATCAATGTGCATACGAATGTAATAATGGAATTGGTCAATTGACTGTCTCTTCTCGCCATGGTTTCCTTTATTACGCTCAGACCAACAACTCCAGAGGAGGGCCACTAATGTTAGTTGTTCAACAGTCGGAAGGTTTAGTACATCCTATAGAACCTCTAAAGCTGACCGACAGGGAATCAGCTTCAGTGTGACGTCCTCTAGCATTAGACTGCGCCAGTGTTGTTTCACGTACTTGTAGTTCAGGAACAAGTGACCTCCATCCTCAAAGTATTTTTGGCACACCGCACATCTGGTGTCCAGGTCCACACCTCGTCGTGAGATGTTTATATATAATGGATGACTCTTATAAGCAAATCGCTAGAGAAAATGGTGAACCTCTTTGGCGGGCATTGGACCTTCCACAACTTTAAAAAAGCTTCAGATTTCATCGATTCAGTATTGGACCCCTGACTAGCTTGTGACATGCTCTCCCTCTTCTCATATCTACATGTACCTTATAGGCCGATTTGAATGTGAATATACCTTTGGGATCAAAATGCCAGGCCACAAAATCCTCGGTGTCTTCAAGCAAAGGAATAGTCAAAATCAAAGGCACATCAATGGGGATAAAATGCTGCTCAATTACACTCTTATTCTAGGTTCCTGAATTATTGTGAATCAGCTCGGCCACTATAGATAGATCACTCTCATCACCGTGTGTAGTAGGTCTACGGGTCACACCACTAGGAAGCCACGAGTCCTCCCAATTTCTTACATTGTTTTCATTTCCAATTTGCCAGATCATGCATTCTTTAAACACGTCGAGTCCTTTGAGTATTCTCCTCCACACGTAACTCATACACATTGAAGGTTTAGCTGCCAACAAGTTGTTGTCAAGGAATTATTTCGCACCCAAGACCTTGGCACAAAGAGACTTCGGAGCTTGGACCAAATGCCAACATTGTCGTGCTAGCATGGCAAGGTTGAAAGAGTACAGGTCATGGAAACCCAAACCTCCCTTCTCCTTTGGTAATTTCATCTATTCCTAGCATATCCAATGCATTCTCTTTGTCTCATCATTCTGTGACCACCAATACCGGCAAACGAGATGGCCAATATCATCACACAATAATTTTGTCAAGTCAAAGCAGGCCATGGCGTACGTGGGAATGGCTTGAGCTACCGCCTTAATGAGAATTTCCTTGGCAGCCATCGACATTAATTTTTCTTTCCAACCTTGTATCTTCTTCCATATTTTATATCTAATGTAAGCAAAACATTTAGCTCTTAATTGACCAACGTAAGTGGGAAAACCAAGATACTTGCCCTTCGTAGCCCCAGTTCCTAGCTCCAAGCTTTGCAACAGAATATTTTTATATTCCTTGTAGCATTCCGACTGAACATGATAGATGATTTTTCTCAATTGATCATTTCACCCGAGCCTTCATCATATATTTGCAAAATAGATTTGATAGTCTCAGCCCCTAGACATGGGCTTCTAAAAGCAACAAAGAATCCTCCGCAAATAAAAGATGGATAATCCTTGGTGCCGCTGAAGCAAGCTTGATACCACGTATGAGCCCCTCACTTTCAGACTTGTTTAGTAACACCGAGAAACCTTCCGCACATAGGAAAAAAGATAAGGGGATATAGGGTCCCCTTGTCGTAGTCCTCTCCCGAGCATCACCACATCCGTTAGATCACCATTCACTCCAAATAAATATGAGATAGTCGTAACCCCACTCCATTATCAATCGAACAAACCAATCATCAAAACCCATCTTCCTCATTATTGTAACACCCTCGAATCGGCCCTATGCAGATTCCAGCGCTTCCCGTCAAACCCGCATAGAAATGATTCAAGGACGCCCACCAGGCACTTGCGTGCGGGTGGAAAACGAAATAATACCATTACACAATAGTTCACGATGGAACCCACAACACATATATATACAACAACGACTCCATGAGTCAAGAATACAGATATACAATACAAAGATCCATATCACCTTGACAACGATACAACATCTGAGTACGGATAAGAAGAAAATGGGGCTAAGAGCCCTGAAGAATAAGCAATGGCATCCATAACCCTACCCAGGCCAAGCCGGAAGGGTAACCCTGCTAACGACGTCGATCTCAAACCTGCTAAAACAAAAGGGGTGCCGACAAAGGCCAAAGGAAAAAGAGGACGTCAGTACTGAGGCCAGTACATGGCGAGGCTAGCATTCGGCGGCTCTCGCCTACATTCGGCGGCTTGGCCTGGGCAGGGTTATGGACGCCATTGGTTATTCTTCAGAGCTCTTAGCCCCATTTGCTTCTTATCCGTACTCGGATGTTGTATCGTTATCAAGGTGATATGGATCTTTGTATTGTATATCTGTATTCTTGACTCATGGAGTCGTTGTTGTATATATATGTGTTGTGGGTTCCATCGTGAACTATTGTGTAATGGTATTACTTCGTTTTCCACCCGCACGCAAGTGCCTGGTGAGTGTCCTTGAATCGTTTCTATGCGGGTTTGGAGGGAAGCGCTGAAATCTGCATAGGGCCGATTCGAGCGTGTTACAATTATCCCCTCCAAAAAAGGACACTCAACTCTATCTTATTCCTTGCTCATATCCAGCTTTAGTGCCATATACACATCCTTCCCCTTTCTCTTTCTCCTCATATAATGTGACATCTCGTAGGCTAGAATAGTGTTGTCTGAAATCAACCTTCCTAGGACGAAGGCACTCTGGTTTGGAGATATGATATCTCCCAAGATAGTCTTGAGACGATTGGCGATAACCTTGGAAATAAGCTTGTACACCATGTTGTATAGGATAATCGGGCGAAGATCTTTAAGACGATCAGGGTTCTGAACCTTTGGGATCAACACAACAATAGCCATCCCTCCGTTATACTATTGCTATGCAACACATGTAGAACCTCCTTTACCACTGTTTCACCCACCATACCCTTGAACTTCTTATAGAAGATAGCTAGCATACCATCCACTCTAGGAGCTTTCAGGTCTCCCATATCATCGACAGCCTTTTTAACCTCCACCTCTATGTACTCTGTCGTGAGCATCTCATTCATTTGATGCACGGTGTCACAGTTTCCAACACTCGTTGTACATCAGCACCTGCCATGGGGGTAAATAAGGATGAAAAATAATTAGTTGTGAGGGCCTTCAAGCCCTCCTCCCCTTCCACCACCACCCCATCTTCTCCTTTCAACTTTTTAATAGTGTTTTTCTTTTTTTCTTTTTGTGGCTTACGCATGGAAAAAACTTGTATTTCGATCACCCTTCTCTAGCTAGTGTGTGTGTACCCGCTATCTCCAAAATATATCAAATTGATCTTCAAGTCTGCTTAGTTTGAAACGGGTCACATGTTTCTTTCGAACATTTGTCTCGGGAATAACACCACACCTAAAATTTTCCAACTCCTGACGTAATTTTTTAATCCATTACTGCAAGTCTCCAAGCACATCACGACTCCATACATGGAGTTCTTTTGAAACAGACTTGAGTAGAGACATTGTGTCTGATGCCCCTCTCTCTTCTGCCTCCTTCCAACTGAATTAACCACTTGTTCCCAGTCCTCTTCCATCAACCAGCGGGCTTCTAAACACTTGTTTATAAGACTCAGATGAGGTCTTGATCTTCTCGCAGCACCATCTACAAAGAGGAGCACCGGGCGATGGTTTGAATGTTCAGGGCATCCATTCACGACCCTATAACCAGGGAATCTCGCACACCACTCTGTATTAGCTACAGCTCTATCAAGCCTTTCACGGATATACCCTTCAACACGGTAAAAACATCCCATTCAAAACCGAGGTCATTTAACTTACAAAAGTGCAGAGAACTATGGAAATGCTCCATTTGAGCTTGGGGCTTTGGGACACCGCCTTGTTTCTCAAAGCTATAGAGGACCTCATTGAAATCACCTATGCATACGGACAGGAGCTTCTCCTGGAGATGTAGGGTTCTGCGAACCCGCCATGTTTCTTCCCTCTTATTTACCTTCGGTTCACCATAAATCCCCGCCAGCCTCCATTTGAAACCATCACTCTTTATTATGTCAACATCAATATGCATGCGTCCAATCGACCTCATAGTAAGATTTATTCCTCCCTTCCAGAACATTGTTAGCCCACCACTCTTCCCCTCATAATCCTTCGAAACAACATGAGGGAAACCAAGTTTGTATCTAATCTTCTCAATCCCTTTCTTTCCAAGCTTTGTTTCTGACAAGAAAAGGAAATCGGGGTCCTCCTTCTCCTAGAGTGCCAGAAGACCACGAACGGCCAGGCCATTCCCCAAACCCCGGCCATTCCATCCCCCAATTTTCAATGGGACACGCATGACTGTCCTGGCATGCCCGCATCAACTAGGTTTGTGTCAGCATCACCGAGTTCACCTCTATATTTATTCTTCTTAATATCAATATCCATATCACACTCATCCTCTTCAAAACCCCTCTTTTTATTTGACTCAGAACACCTGATTGCCAAGCAAGCAATAGACTAATCACTCGTATACATCAGAATGATATTTAAGCAATAGTCAGAACACCCAATGGCTTGAGGCTCCACCGATCCCACTTTCTTCCCATCAGACCATCCTATCCGTAGCCCTTTTCTCTCCATCTCAGACAACTTCAAACCTTTCATCAGATCCTCAACTTTCTCCATATCCTCCAAGCAAGATCGAAACAGGATATAGGATTTTCTAGTGTTTCACGATCGTGCCCTAGAAAACATGAAAGGCTTTTGTGGGGTTAACGAACATGGTGAGACTCGGTCACTGAAGGAAAACAAAGAGACCTACAGGAGACCCAGGAGCAGAAGGAGACTGTCGAGGAAGCCACGAACTACGACGATGATGATCCGGAGCAAGGTCTAGTGCACTAATCACAGGAAATCGCCACCAGATCGCCGGGGCACCTAACCGTCACACACGGGACGGACCTCACAAGGGAACTGGATGGTACCACCGATCTTGGTTGTGGCCTGTTTCCCGGTTGTGCTGATTACATGCTACCATGTATGTCTTCTGTTTGTATCGTGTCCTCATGTGACTTTTTCCTATCTTCTTTCTTTTTTCTTCGTCTAGAACAATATAGTAGCTCCAGCTCGCGAGAGTCCTCGGCTCGCGAAACTCCTCCCCGGTGCCGCCGCTTATGTCCCTCCTCCTCAATCACTCCCCATACCTCCTCCCCCGCCATGCTCGCGCTAGAGAAGCAATCCTTCCATGCCCTGCTCCTGCTCTCGACTCCTCGCTTTGCAGCCGCCGCATCCATGGTGGATCGGCCACCATCGTCACTGCCCCAGAGAGCTAAGGAATGCACCCTTGTTCTCATGGTGATGCCCCATGGACGAGCTCACCAACGCTATAGCACTGGCGGCAAGTCAGGGTGTAGAGGAATTTTGTCCTCTTCCTCCACCTTGGGAATGGCGGTGTGGCGGTGCGAGAGAGAGAAGCATCTGGTAAGGCTTGGTGGACGAGCTTGCGCAGGCAGCTGGGTGTACCACCTCGATCTGGTGTGATTGCCAGAAAGAGGATCAGATGCTTTTCGTGGAGAAGGAGTAAGAAATTCAAAGATACAGGAGTAGGAGACAAACAGAGTTTACTCTTCTCATTACTTAGCATACTAATCTCATTACAGATTCAGGTATAAGTACCCCACGGACCACACTAGCCCATGGGCCCCACACAGCCAACTCACACTTGTCATGTACACACGCCACCATACACTCTCCATGCCTACCCGGTGGCGCATTTGCTGCTAAGGCGTAGCTTCAGGCGTGACAACACCCCCCCGGAGGAAAACTTGCTTGCCCCCAAGCAAGAATAGAGCGGAAACGAGTTTTCAGCACCTCCCAGTCCTCCCATGTGGCCGATTCTTCAGGTAGATTGTTCCACTTGATTAATACTTGAGTTATCATTGCATTGCCCTTTTTCATCATTCTCCTGTCAATAGCTTTCTCTGGTAGAATATCTGTCAGGTCTAGTGCGGGGATGATTGGTACGTCAGCATATACTGGAGTATAATCTAGCCTGTGTTCCTTGAGCTGAGATACGTGAAACACCGAGTGAATCAAGCTTCCCTCGGGCATTTGCAGTTTATAAGCTACCTTGCCAATGCGTTCTAGAATCTCATATGGCCCGAAATATTTGTAAGCTAGCTTTGAAAATGGTCTATTGACCACAGACTTCTGCACATAAGGTTGAAGTTTTAACAATACCTTCTCACCCAGCTAAAACTCTTTATCAGTTCTGTTTCTATCAAACTTCAATTTCATGTGATTTTGTGTTGCAGCCAAATTTACCTTCAGTTGCTCTAGTTGGGTAGCTCGTTCAATCAGCATATCAGGGATAGTAGCATCCGGCAACACTGGTGGAAGGCATAGCACCCATATTTGGCTCATGGCCATAGAGGGCCTTGAATGGTGACATCCCTATGGAGTTGTGCACACAAGAATTAACCAAAATTCTGCTAATGCAATCCACCGCTTCCAGTGAGTTGGATTTTCCTGAATGCCACACCTCAGATACATTTCCATACTCTGGTTGAAACGCTCGGTATGCCCGTCGGTCTGCGGGTGGTAATTTATCGTATAGTTCAATTTTATTCCCAATTTGGTGAACAACTTTTTCCAGAAATGACTTGTAAAAATTTCTCCTCAATCAGACACAATCGAACGAGGCATACCATGGAGCTTGACCACCGAATCCACAAAGACACGAGCCACCTGCGTGCTAAGAACGGGTACTTCAATGGAATGAAGTTTGCGTACATGGTAAATCGATCCACAATGACCAGAATGGTGTTAGCACCTTCAGATAGTGGCAGTCCTTCGACAAAATCAATTATAATATCTTGCCAAGTACCTTTAGGAATAGGTAAGGGTTGTAGCACCCTTTGAGGATGTTGGTTCAGGTGCTTGGCAAGTCTGACAGACATCACACTGCTTGATGAATTCAGCCACCGCCATCTTCATACCTGACCATGCAAAAAGCTTCTTCAGTCGTTGGTAGGTTGCCTCTATGCCCTAATGTCCCCCAATTGTGCTTCATGAAACGCAGAAATCAATTTTGTTTGAATGGCTGAATTTGCTCCAATCTAGATCCTTCCATGAAGACGAATTAGACCGTGATGCAAAGAGTATCCATTTTCATCAGGACTGGAGAGTGCTAGCTCCTATAAGCATCTCTGGGCATCGGTGTCCATGGCGTAAGAATTCACCACGTCTTGCAACCATGTCGGCTGAACCTCATAGCAAGCTTGGATGGTTAGCAGATGTCCGATGCATGACAAGGAATTAGCTGCTTGATTTTCGCTTCCCTTATGGTACACAATCCTGAATTGTAACCCCATGAGACGCGCCATTGCTTTGCGCTGAAGTGGAGATTACAGTGTTTGATCCTCGAGGTAGCACAAACTGTGATGATCCATCTTGATCACGAATTCGCCGCGTTGCAGGTACGGGCACCATCTTTCGACGGCCATGAGCAGAGCAAGGAACTCCTTCTCGTATATGGAAAGTTGTCTATGCGAGTTACTCAGTGGCTTGCTCAAGAAGGTAATAGGATGATCCTCTTGCATCAAAACAACACCAATGCCCGAGTCGTAGGCGTCCGTTTCGACAACAAACATTTTCCAAAAATTTGGTAGTTGCAAGACTGGTGTGGAGGTCATTGTTGTCTTGAGTGCCAGGAATGCCTGTGATGCCTGGTAATCCCACAAGAAGGCTTTCTTCTTCAGCGGATTGGTAAGGGGATGAGCAATAATTGCATAGTTCTTTCACAAACTTACGGTAGTATCCAGTGAGCCCAAGAAAACCTCTGAGCTCTAACACTGTTGTCGGTTGTGGCCACTGTACCATTGCTTCAGTCTTCTTGGGGTCAGTTGCCACACCTTCAGCTGAAACTATATGTCCAAGATATTCCAGGCTAGAGCATATGAAGGAACACTTGCTTTCCTTTACATATAGTTGGTGTTGTCTCAGCAGAGTGAGGACTTCTGTTAAGTGACAGATATGCTCTTCTAGAGAGGAACTATACACCAAAATGTTGTCCATAAACACTAGTACTGATATGCGCAAACAAGGATGCAACACTTGGTTCATCACACACTGGAATGTTGCTAGAGCATTGCACAGCCCGAATGGCATAACACGAAACTGATAATGCCCTTGATGCGTTTTGAATGATGTGCTTCAATGGAATGAAGTTTGCGTACTTAGTAAATCGATCCACAACGAATAGAATGGTGTTGGCACCTTTAGACAGTGGTAGTCCTTCGACAAAATCAATTGTAATATCTTGCCAAGTACCTTTAGGAATAGGTAGTGGTTGTATCAGCCCTTGAGGATGTTGGTTCAGGTGCTTGGCAAGTCTGAGAGACATCACACTGCTTGATGAATCCAGCCACCGCCATCTTCATGCCTGACCATGAAAAAAGCTTCTTCAATAGTTGGTAGGTTGCCTCTGTGCCCGAATGTCCCTCAATTGCACTTCATGAAACATGGAAATCAATTTTGTTTGAATGGCTGAGTTTGCTCCAATCTAGATCCTTCCGTGAAGACGAATTAGACCGTAATGCAACGAGTATCCGTTTTCATCAGGACTAGAGAGTGCTAGCTCCTGTAAGCGTCTCTGGGCATCGGTGTCCATGGCATAAGAATTCACCACCTCTTGCAACCATGTCGGCTGAACCTTGGAGCAAGCTTGGATGGTTAGCAGATGTCCGACGCGGGACAAGGAATCAGCTGCTTCATTTTTGCTTCCCTTATGGTACACAATCCTGAATTGCAACCCCATGAGATGTGCCATTGCTTTGCGCTGAAGCAGAGATTGCAGTGTTTGGTCCTCGAGGTAGCACAAGTTGTGATGATCTTGATCATGAATTTGTCGTGTTGCAGGTATAGGCCATCTTTCGACAGGCATGAGCAAAGCAAGGAACTCCTTCCCGTATATGGAAAGTTTTCTATGCGAGTTACTCAGTGGCTTGCTCAAGAAGGCGATAGGATGATCCTCTTGCATCAGAAAAACACCAATGCCTGAGTCGTAGGCGTCCGTTTCGACAACAAACATTTTTAAAAAAAATTGTAGTTGCAAGACTGGTGTGGAGGTCATTGTTGTCTTGAGTTCCAGGAATTCATGTGATACCTGATCGTCCCATAAGAAGGATTTCTTCTTCAGTAGATTGGTAAGGGGACGAGCAATAATTGCATAGTTATTCACAAACTTACAGTAGTAACTAGCGATCCCAAGAAAAACTCTGAGCTCTGACACTATTGTCTATTGTGGCCAATGTACCATTGCTTCAGTCTTCTTGGGGTCAGTTGCCACACCTTCAGCTAAAATTATATGTCAAGGTATTCCAGGCTAGAGCATGCGAAGGAACACTTGCTTTCTGATGTGGGCATACCTTACAGGTACTCGAGTTTGGCATATACGGTCCAGGTATGGCAGAAGCCCATGGCGTTACCAGGGCCCAATACAGGATTCGGGTGACTCACGGAGACTCCGATTGCTTGCAGCACAAGATGAAGTTTAAGATAGAAAGTTTAAAGGGACACACCCTAATATGTAATTGACTCGACTTGCTACCCAAGACCTAGCCTATCTATATAAAGGGTAGGAGGGGGCGACGAGGAGGACAATCACAACCCTAGTTTCCACAACCATCGCCAGATTGCATCTGTGCACCCCCTGTAACTTTCGACTCCCTCGATAATTCTAAGAGCAGACAAGTAGGAGTAAGGACCTCTATGAGGCCTGAACCTGGGTAAACTATGCGTCCCTGTGTGCTTTTTTGCTAGCTGATTGATGCCTCCTGTGCTCCCTCCTTGTCCAAAACCCAAGTCCATAACAATGGGCATTGATGAGTTTAACCCTCGTCAATTAGCGCCGTCTGTGGGAACTGGGAGTGTTGATGTTGCGGCTTCTTCGGCCCTTTCAACCGTGATCTACAACTCGGCAACAGCGGAGATTCGTCTCCTCTTCGGTGCTTTCGACTTCACCGTCCACACGCCGGCCACTCGCCCGACTTTCGAGTCTATGGGTGACGGGATCGGCCTAGTGATCGGGAACTTACGCTTCCAAGTTGGCCAGCTGGGCACATGTCACCTCCCTGACCAGCCGACGGTTCCCGTGATTGCTCCAGCATCGTGGTTTCCCCCACCAATCGGCACCCTAAGCGATCTCAACGCCCCGACAACAGTTGGGAGCACGGACAGCGACTACAGTCGCGGATCTGATCTGGGTGATCTGGCCACAGAAGATGGAGCCTGCGGCTCCGGATCTAAAAGTTGTGGGAGCAACAGCTTCCCCAATCACTTTATGTGCACCATCATCAACGCAGGTGACACCGGTGTCAATCGCGACAACACCGGCACTAGACCAATCAACGGCGAAAACGGTGACCCCGCCAACGGCACGCTCACCAACAATGTGACAGAAGGAGACCCAAACCTCACGACAAATGAGCGCACCGAAGAGCGCATGCTGATCAAGCTCAACGACAATGAGTGGTCCCGCTATCGGGAGGCTCTGCGGGGCAATCCCCTTCCCCTAAACTCATCACAACAAATGCTGATGGGTTACCATTGGCTGCTCAAAGAGGAGTACAAGTGCCAACAACAAGTAATCGTGCAACTCGATGCGCGTAGAAAGGCGGCGGACGAGTCGAGTCTTCGACGGGCTCAACTCTCTTCCATGGGAGGATCCTCCTCCAAGGGCAATGACTATGTGGCTGCCAAATGGCGATCTCGACTAGCCCACCTCACTGATAAGGAGCGAGAAGAAGCCACGCAAGTCCTCGACTTTGGCTCCATGACGGTGGATACGCGGGGCAACGTTCTCCCAAAGACACCGCAACCAGTGGCCACCATGTACCTCCTCAACAACCAGCCACCGGCTGGGGAGAGCTGCCATGCACCGATCTACGATCGCGGGCTTGGGGCTAGTCGAAGCTGCCCTCGTCAAGGAGCCAACACCGGAGCCAAAGAAAAGTAAAGCTCTAGACAAGTACTACTATTCCTACTCCTCCAGCGACGACAGACATGATCTGTCATGGCGGCGCCATTCACGGCGGCACGACCACGACTATGATGCGCGTGATACGTTGCAAACGTATCTATAATTTCTGATGTTCCATGCTTGGTTTTATCTACTTTCTTATGTTTTGTCCACACTTTGGAGTACTTTTTATACACTTCCTTGGACTAACCTATTAACAAGATGCCACAATGCTAGTTGCCTGTTTTCTGCTGTTTTTGGTACCAGGAAAGTCAGAAAATGAATATTCTCGGAATTGGATGGGACAAAAGCCAAAGTCAGTTTTTCACCGAGGGGGACATGGAGCCAGAATACGAGACGGAGAGGGGCCAGAGGGCCACCACACCACTTGGCCGTGTGGCTAGGCCTGGCCCGTGCCAGGGGGTGGTGTGGCCGCCTAGGGAACCCCCTCGGCCTCCCCTTTCGCCTATAAGATGCCTCCGATACAGAAACCCTAAGGACCCGATCAAAATTCCACGAAAGAGTTTGTAGCCGTCGTCATCTCCATCCCTAGATCAGGAGGGATCTGAAGCTCTTCCCGGCACCCTGCTGGCGGGGAGAATTCACCCTGGAGGCCTTCTTCATCACCGTGCAAGCCTCCGGTGTGATGCGTGAGTAGTTCATCCTTGGACTACGGGTCCATGTAGTAGCTAGATGGTTGGTTCTTCTCCTTTGTGCTACCATGTTTAGATCAACCTCAGCTTCTTCCTAGAGGGGGAGCCATGGCACGCACGGGCACGGCGGCGATTGGCTCCTCCACACCAGTTGAAGGACCCTGATACGTTGCAAGCATATCTATAATTTTTGATGTTCCATGCTTGTTTTATATCTACTTTCTTATGTTTTGTCCACACTTTGGAGTATTTATATACTCTTTCTTGGACTAACCTATTAACAAGATGCCACAGTGCCAGCTGCCTGTTTTCTACTGTTTTTGGTTCCAGGAAAGTCAGAAAATGAATATTCTCGGAATTGGACGGGACAAAAGCCAAAGTCAATATTTCACCGAGGGGGACACGGAGCCAGAATACGAGACGGAGAGGGGTCAGGGGCCGGCCACACCACCTGGCCATGCGGCCAGGCCTGGCCTGTGCCAGGGGGTGGTGCGACCGCCTAGGGCACCCCCTCGGCCTCCCCTTTCGCCTATATATTGCCTTCAATACAGAAACCCTAAGTACCCGATCAAAAATCCACGAAAGAGTCTGTAGCCGCTGTCATCTCCATCCCTAGATCGGGAGGGATCTGAAGCTCTTCCCGGCACCCTGCTGGAGGGGAGAATTCACCCTAGAGGCCTTCTTCATCACCATGACTGTCTCCGGTGTGATGCGTGAGTAGTTCATCCTTGGACTACGGGTCCATGTAATAGCTAGATGGTTGGTTCTTCTCCTTTGTGCTATCATGTTTAGATCTTGTGAGCTCTGTTCATGATCAAGATCATCTATTTGTAATTATGCATGTTGTGTTTGCGGGGATCCAATGGATATTGAGATGCTATTTCAGATTGATTATTGATTCTATCATGTCTTTGTTATTTGTGATCTTGCATTCTCTCCGTTGTTAGTAGATATCTTGGCCGAGTAGATGCTAGAAACTCCAAGAGAGAGTATTTATGCTCGATAGTGGGTTCATGCCTCTAGTAATCTGGGGAAGTGACAGAAATCTCTAAGGTACTAGATGTGTTATTGCTACTAGGGAGAAAACAACAATCCTTTGTTCATAAAACAATTGTATTGTTTACTTTACATGCAATGCTTAATGCAATTATCTGTTGCTTGCAACTTAATACTGGAGGGGGTTCGGATGATAACCTGAAGGTGGATTATTAGTCATAGATGCAGTTGGATTACAGTCTATGTATAATGTTGTAATGCCCAATCAAATCTCATAGGAGTCAAGATGATTAGTAAATGCATGTATGCTTTCTCGATGTTTGTCAATTGACCCACTGTAATTTGTTCACCCAACATGTCATCTATCTTAAGGAGAATCACCACTAGTGAACTATGGACCCCGGTCCTTTCTTTTACCATCAATCTATAGTTGTTTACTATTTTCTGTTTACTTTCTGCAAGCTATTACTTTCTTCCACACAATACATTTAATCCTTTGTTTTCAGCAAAACTGGTGAGATTGACAACCTCACTGTAAGTTGGGGACGAAGTAATGTGGTTGTGTTGTGCTGGATTCCAAGTTGGAAACAACACCTTGGGGGTGTTTCCTTGCTCCTACTGGTTTGATAACCTTGGTTTCATAACTGAGGGAAAACTTATTGTTGTGCTCATCATACCTTCCTCTTGGGGTTCCCCAACGAGCTCGATATCAACCACGAGCCAGCAAGTATTTTTCTGGCATTGTTGTCGGGGAGTCAAGAACATCTTCACAAGGGGAGTCCCTCATAACCAATCTCTTTACTTTGTTATTTTTGTTTTGCTTAGTTTATTTCTGCTTTGTTTGCTTGTTCTTTTTATCAAAAAAATATAAAAAAAATAGTTCCTACTATAGTTGTTATTTTCATTGGTCTATTATTGTCTTGCTTTATCATGCTTTCTATCAATGGTTAGCTTCTTTGAAACTGAATCTAATTGGCAAGGCGGGTTCATGGAAGAACAAAAATATTATTATAAGGAACACCGCTTGTCACAAAAAGGGAAACACTTATGAGAACAAATTGATAAATTATATACCATTGCTAGAAACGTGTGCTCTACTTATAATGTTACTTATTGCTTTGATAAATCTTGTTGCTGTAAGAGGTATAAACACCTCCCTTTTCAATGTGAGTATAATGATGATGTTGCCATATCTTCTTATGTTAAGGGAAATTATGACTTTTATGATGTGGAACAAATTGAAGAATTTATTGCTTGGAAAGGTGCATTCGAACTAGCTTATTTGCTTGAAAATACTAACAATGCACCTTATAAATATGAGGTTTATGATATACTTAAATTTTTCTTTGATAATTACAAGGAAGAAAATGGCTATATTCTTGAATATCTTAATAGATTCTCTCCACCAGTGGACAAGACTAATGCCTTGCAGGAGCCTATGTAAGAAGAAATTGCTGAAACTAGAAGCTCATTGGATGAAAAAGAGGAGGAGAGTGATGATCAAGAAGAGGAAGAATGGATCTACCCATCCCTACCTTCTAACGAGAGTAACTCTTTACCCCTTACATTATTTGATTGTCCATCATGCTTACCAAAGGAGGATGAATGCTATGTTCCTGTGGATTCTTTTGAAAATATTTATAATAAAGCTCTAGATGATGGTCCTATATTGGTTGATAACATTAATTATACTACTATTGAAAATGAGATTGATCAGTCATCTTGTTATAAATTTGTTAAAAGTGGGTTTGAAGGTTTTAATCCCACAATTTTTGAGCTTGATAAAAATTATGTGTTTGTAGATCATGAAAAGCATGCTCTATGTGATAGTTATATTGTTGAGTTTATTCATGAGGCTACTAAAAATTACTATGAGAGAGGAAAATATGGTTGTAAAAGTTTTCATGGTACTGAAATACCTCTCTATTTGTTGAAAGTTTTGAAGTTACTCTCGTTTTATCTTCCTATGCCTGTCACTTTGTTCTTTGTGAATTTATTTGCGTATAAGATTCCTATGCATAGGAAATGGTTAGACTTAAATGCGTTTTGAATTTTCTTCTTGATGCTCTCTTTTACTTCAATTCATATTTCTTATGTGAGCATCATCGAAATTATCATGCCTAACTTAAAGGCGTTAAAGAAAAGTAGTTATTGGGAGATAACCCAAAAGTTTTAGATGAGTCTTCGAAGTTATTACCTCTATAATAACTGCTCCTTATCCTTTTTATTTGATTTTTGTGCCAAGTGTAACCTCTAATGAGAGAGAAGTAATGCTTGGGAAAGTTGTTGTCCTGAAACAGATTTTTGTGCTTCGCTGTAAAAATTCGTGTAAAATATCTGTATGTCGGTTTGAGCTGTTTTTTTGTGCTTCTGCCCTAGGTTGTTATCTAACTTTCGTTAGTTCAACACTTTTAGATTTGAGCAATAGAAGGTCTTCAAAAAAATTGGTTTTTACCTGCTAGTCTGTTTTGACAGATTTCTGCCATTATTTGCATTTGCTTCTTGTTGATTCCTTTTTTAGTTCTCTTTGGGAAATTGAGATTTTTGAGGGAAGTGCTACAGTAGCTTGTGTTTTAATGGAAGTTTTATTGGTGTTGAAACTGAACCCAAAGACTTATTATCTTGAGTGCACTAATGTTGCTAATAAAGATTGTGTGAAGTTTTGTGTGAAGGAAAAAAATTTAGCTGTATGGAGAGAATGATGTAATGAGATGAAGAATGGACTAAAGCTCAAGCTTGGGGATGCCACGCGTGTCACGCCAAGAAATATCCAAGAAGTACAAGCATCAAATCTTGGGGATGCCCAAGGCATCCCCTTCTTCATTAATAAAAATCTCAGGTTTCTTCCAAACACTTCATTTTTATTATTTCATGCACAGTTGTGTTGTTCTTGAAGCGTCTTTGTTTTTGTTTTTAGTTTTCGTTTGCTCGGTTTGCTTAGTTTTCTTGAATAAATTGTTTGGACTCCCTCTTCAATACATTAGTTTTCAAATAAGTTGGTTTGGATTGGAAAAGAGTAAGAAAAGTTCATGCTTAAGTGGTAAGAGGAGCTTGTTTTTTACTGTGGCCTATACTTTGTCATGTCATGCTTGATATTGTTTTGGCTTTATGCCTAGTGATTTATTGCTGTAGCCTGACATGTTATAAACAATTGAGATTGATAAATGTACCTTAAAAGAATCATGCGTTGTTTTAGCATATTAAAGCATAGTATTGTGGTATTCTCCTTTGATGCTTTATTTGGGTTGACTTGGCGCATGCTCACACCATGTTAAGACTATCCCAAGTCACCGTAGCCTCTATGATCCTTTAGTTTTCGACT
This sequence comes from Avena sativa, assembly GCA_916181665.1. NCBI lineage: Eukaryota > Viridiplantae > Streptophyta > Magnoliopsida > Poales > Poaceae > Avena > Avena sativa. The sequence continues at coordinate 194,274,682 of OV702287.1, forward strand.
TGTAATATCACTTTATTCTTTAATTAATGATGTTTTGTCTCTTTGCATGATTATGGCCATTATTGCTCTCTTAGTTGGTCGCTCCCAGTCTTTTGCTAGCCTCCATAACCAAGTATGAGTTCCACTCATGCATCCAACTCCAAATAAAACCAAGTTATTCCAAAGAGTCCACCATACCTACCTGTTAGCATTTGCTATTCCAAGTATATTCATGTTTTTATCTACCTTCTGAATTAAACTTGTTATGAGAAAACTAGTGATTAAAGCTCTCACGAACTTGATGGCACACTTTACTTTTCTTGCCCCTAATAAATTTGAGCCATTGTGTTGTCTATGTTGTATATGCTTGCACTTATATGTTGGGGATTAGCAGAACCATGCTATCATGGGGAACACTTTCAACATTGCACTTGTACATTGTACCTAGTTGATATCATGCTCTTTTGTCCATGGATGTCGTCGGTGTGAAATGAAAGGGGAGCTTGTAAGTCCATGGAGTTATGTATGTGTGTTAGAGAAACGCCTGGGTCGCTGGTCTAATCCATGCCTAATCATGGTGGAAACCTGCAGCGTAACCATAATGTGCAATCTATGAAGCATTCTTCTTATAAAAAAAGAGATAGAGATTGAGAAAAAGAGAAAAAAATATGAGAAAACAGGAAAAAGAGAAAAAAGCACCATTTTCCCATGGTAAATAAGAAGATTGATGAGATGCTCGTTGTCTGCTTGCCTTGTCATTTTGATATGGGGATTTTTCCGTATCATCGGGCAAGGGGTACCCCATTGGCGGTTCTCTATGATACACATGTACTTACTATGACAAGAACTTACCGGTAACTAAACTTGAGTAGCATGAGGAGCGGCCCTCGTATTCAAGGGATATGGGATTTCCAACTTATACTTTGTCAAGCATATACTCCATAGTTTGTTCACTTTAACCTTAATCACTTCAAGATGCTTATGATAGTGGCAATGAGAGCTGAAAGATAATAAGTACCATAATTTTTGGAAGCTCTTTATGAGACTTGAATCCCTGCTTCCTTCTATGAAGGCCTTTCTTCCACTTTTATATTGAGTCTCCATCTTTTGTCTTTATGCACCTATTGAGAGAGCATAGTGGCCATTCTTATTTTAATGTGCATTGTCCCAAGACTTGTTGATTGATGCATAAGTTTGATATTGCTTGTTCTTAAACTATTTGTATCTATTCACCCTTATGAGCTTTGGAGGTGTCATATGCATTTATGTTTGCTACACTATGAGGGACAAGCTGAATACAATTCTCTTTACGTTTTCTTTATGTGAAACAAACAAACGTCTTGCAAAACATTGTTATTCATGAATCTTTTGTTTGTGCCTTTTCATGTTACACCATAGTTGCTATGTCTTATTGTTAGAACTTTATCTTTCATGCTATGTTGAAGTACTATGATCCCATCTATTAATGTTTTACAAATACTTTGATCAAGTTTATGATGGTGCATGGCACCTCAAAAATTGCTCTTTCTTTTTCTCACTTACCTACTCGAGGACGAGCAGGAGTTAAGCTCGGGGATGTTGATACGTTGCAAACGTATCTATAATTTTTGGTGTTACATGCTTGTTTTATATCTACTTTCTTATGTTTTGTCCACAATTTGGAGTATTTTTATACACTTTCTTGGACTAACCTATTAACAAGATGCCATAGTGCCAGCTGTGTGTTTTCTGCTATTTTTGGTTCCAGGAAAGTCAGAAAATGAATATTCTCGGAATTGGACAGGACAAAAGCCAAAGTCAATATTTCACCGAGGGGGACATGGAGCCAGTACGAGACAGAGAGGGGCCAGGGGCCGGCCACACCACCTGGCCGTGCGGCCAGGCCTGGCTCGCACCAGGGGGTGGTGCGGCCGCCTAGGGCACCCCCTCGGCCTCCCCTTTCGCCTATATATTGCCTCCAATATAGAAACCCTAAGTACCCGATCAAAAAGCCACGGAAGAGTCTGTAGCCGCCGTCATCTCCATCCCTAGATCGGGAGGGATCTAAAGCTCTTCCCGGCACCCTTCCGGAGGGGAGAATTCACCCTAGAGGCCTTCTTCATCACCATGACTGCATCCGGTGTGATGCGTGAGTATTTCATCCTTGGACTACGGGTCCATGTAGTAGCTAGATGGTTGGTTCTTCTCCTTTGTGCTATCATGTTTAGATCTTATGAGCTTCGTTCATGATCAAGATCATCTATTTGTAATTGTGCATGTTGTGTTTGCGGGGATCCGATGGATATTGAGATGTTATTTCAGATGTATTATTGATTCTATCATGTCTTTGTTATTTGTGATCTTGCATTCTCTCCGTTGTTAGTAGATATCTTGGCCGAGTAGATGCTAGCAACTCCAAGAGGGAGTATTTATGCTCGATAGTGGGTTCATGCCTCTAGTAATCTAGGGAAGTGACAGAAATCTCTAAGGTACTAGATGTGCTATTGCTACTAGGGAGAAAACAACATTCCTTTGTTCATAGAACAATTGTATTGTTTACTTTACATGCAATGCTTAATGCAATTATTTGTTGCTTGCAACTTAATACTGGAGGGGGTTCGGATGATAACCTGAAGGTGGATTATTAGTCATAGATGCAGTTGGATTGCGGTCTATGTATAATGTTGTAATGCCCAATCAAATCTCACAAGAGTCAAGATGATTAGTATATGCATGTATGCTTTCTTGATGTTTGTCAATTTCCCTGCTGTAATTTGTTCACCCAACATGTCATCTATCTTAAGGAGAATCACCACTAGTGAACTATGGACCCCGGTCCTTTCTTTTACCATCAATCTACAATTGTTTTCTGTTTACTTTCTGCAAGCTATTACTTTCTTCCACACAATACGTTTAATCCTTTGTTTTTAGCAAAACCAGTGAGATTGACAAACTCACTGTAAGTTGGGGACAAAGTTATGTGGTTGTGTTGTGCGGGATTCCAAGTTGGAAACAACATCTTGGAGGTGTTTCCTTGCTCCTACTGGTTCAATAACTTTGGTTTCATAACTAAGGGAAAACTTACTGTTGTGCTCATCATACCTTCATCTCGGGGTTCCCCAACAAGCTCGATATCAACCACGAGCCAGTAGACCCTCCGGCATCGACGGTGAGGAGGCATCCGAGCCCTTTCTACACGAACACTTGCGAGTCCCGTGATCACTGGACTCGGGGGCTTCCTGTTCCTCCCCAATTGGGACAGTGGAGCCCGACTCGTCCTCTTCCTCCACTTCGCGCGAGATAACTCCTTTAGGTTGAGGAGGCAAGTTGGCAACCACTTTCTAGTCCTACAATCAGAAGAAACATCAGTATATCAAGCACCTAATAGGCAATCGAAAATCCAGAAAACTTCATAGAAAAATTCTACCTCAGGTGGAGGATTTCTGGCGTGGAATGGAGGCATGACTGAGTCATCCGGGAGATCCTCCTTAGCGGTGTACTTAGTCAGCAGTCGCAGCCTTCTGTCCACTTCACTCGAAGATATGCCCTCCGTAGAAATGCGAGTGGCATCACCAACACCAGTCCAGCGGAACATCAGATGTGCCCTAGCCTGCAGAGGTTGCACCCGGCGACGCATCCAAGTACGAATGAGCTCTGCGCCGCCTACTTCTTTGCCTATGCGCTTTTCGAGGTCGCAAACATGATAATAGAGGGCCTCTGTCTCCTCGACTTCGGCGGGCACCACAACGTTCTTCCAGGACCTCCTCCGCTTGAAGGGCGCCACTGGATCGAAGGGTGCAAGTCCGTAGTGCTCGCCATCAGCTTTCTGGTCGCGGATGTAGAACCACTTCTCCCTCCATCCTTGGCCAGACGTAGTGAGCTTGATGTCAATGTAGGTGACATTGGAATCGACGTGGATACCGCAGCCTCCTATGTCATAGACTACTGAACCCGACGCCGATTGATGTTTGAGATTGAAGAGCTTCTTGAAGAGGCCGAAGTGTGGCTCGATTCCGAGCTAGCACTCACAAAGAGTGATGAAGCAGGCAATGTGGAGGATAGAATTGGGGGTCAGCTGATGGAGCTGGAGCCCATAGAAGCAAAGGAGACCCCTAACAAACGGATGCAGGGGGAGAGAAATACCGCGAATGATGAACGCAAGGAACATCACTCGAAAACCCGCAGGAGGACTAGGGATTACCTCGTCGCTAGGAACACGCGAGTCATCCTCCGCGGCAGAAAGCGCCCCGTCCTGGTGCTAGGTGAACAACTCCGACAGATTGATGACGGATGGGCGCCATCACCCATTGGTGACGCGGGTCCCTATGCCCTTCTTCTTCCTCGTCGCGGTGGCAGCACTAGTGCCTGCGGTGGCGGCGTCCTTCTTCTTCGGTGCCACAATGGCAGCAGCAGATCTAGCGGTGGCACCTCCCTTCTTCTTGCCCATCTTGCGCTGGCAGTGTCAGCGCAGGAAGTAACTAAGGAAGGTGCGGAGTTGGTACAGCGCCATAGAGGAGCGGTGAGCAATGCAGCAGTAAGAACATCAATGGCGGAGATGGGTGAGCGAGAAGAAGATATGGGGAAATTACCACACGGTGAACCCCTACTTAACCTCACAGCAGATGCCATCCAACGACCAGTAGAAAATCAATCCAGCACATGGCACACATCGACGTTGACGCGTGGCAAAGAGTAACCCACAAACCATCGCCCCACTCCGCCCATTACGAGCAGGAATCGAGGAGAGACAGTTAAACCAGAAGATTACGCATGCCTGGTCAAATCAAAGTCAGAAAGTGGGACCCACTACTCGTCACGTCCCGTCAAAGCCGCTCATGCGGGCAACTGAGGTCATCTCACCGTCAGCAATGATGTCATCAACTCTAGCAGGAGCACTTTTTTGACTACTTTAGTCCTTACTCGAGTCTTCGACTCAACCAAGTACTCGGGGGCTACTCCTAACAGGAGCGCTGGTCACGCACCCGAGGAAATTTTCTTTCTAAAACATTGAAGAACCCTTCACTCGACTGTGGACTTTGGGTTACTCCCATAGGGAACGCTAAAAACACATTCGACTGAAACAAGCAAAAAATATGATAGCAGTCGCAAAGTACTTATAGTCCCCACTCGAGTCTTCGACTCGAATAGGCACTCGGGGGCTACTCCCATAGGGAGCACTGGTCGCGCACCCTATGATTTTTTCTTACACATAACTACATGTTGACAACGTCTACACTCGAAAGCATCGGCGACTCCGCCTCATAATTTCCCTGCAAAGAGACTGTGTCTCCTGGGTCACCCGAACCATCTCTGCGATGACAAAATTCAGATTCCGCGTCTACAACGTGAAGATAAGACCTGAATAAGGCCTGGCAATGCATATGCTACACTCTACCAAAAAATATCTGTGCCTACAGGTACAATGAAATATGCATTGACGAACGTGTCGAGTGCTCACACTTACATACTGGGATTCGACTCCTGTAAGACCTCCGTGGCCTGAGTCGAATTACACCGGCACTTTTCCAAATTCGAGTCCGAGGACTTGAGTTTGAGTAGATTGTGTTGTTTTGCCCTAATGCAGTTAATTGGTCCCGATGCATCGGATGAATCAGGCACGTATATCAACAATCCCTATGATATCAATCAAAGAACTTGAAATGTGCTTAGTTGTGCACTTGAAAGACTTCATAAAGTCTCCACTCGAATCTGGAATTCCATCGAACACTCGGGAGCTACTGACGTGGGCATACCTTACAGGTAATCGAGTTTGGCATATACGGTCCAGGTATGGTAGAAGCCCATGGCGTTACTAGGGCCTAGTACAGGATTCAGGTGACTCACGGAGACTCCAATTGCTTGTAGCACAAGACGAAGCTTAAGATAGAAAGTTTAAAGGGACAAACCCTAATCTGTAACCGACTCGACTTGCTACCCGAGACCTAGCCTATCTATATAAAGGCTAGGAGGGGCGGCGAGGAGGATAATCACAACCCTAGTTTCCACAACCATTGCCAGATTGCATCTATGCACGCCCTGTAACTTTCGACTCCCTCGATAATTCCAAGAGCAGACAAGCAGGAATAAGGACCTCTACGAGGCCTGAACCTGGGTAAACCCTGTGTCCATGTGTGCTTGTTTGCTAGCCATTGATGCCTCCAGCGCTCCCTCCTTCTCCAAAACCCAAGTCCATAACAATGGGCATTGATGAGTTTAACCCTCGTCACTTTCCTTTACATATAGTTGGTGTTGGCTCAGTAGAGTGAGGACTTATGTTAAGTGACAGATATGCTCTTCCAGAGAGGAACTGTACACCAAAATGTCGTCCATAAACACTAGAACTAATATGCTCAAACAAGGATGCATCACTTGGTTCATCACACACTGGAATGTTGTTGGAGCATTGCATAGCCCGAATGGCATAACACGAAACTGATAATGACCTTGATGCATTTTGAACGCTGTCTTGTGCTCATCTGTAGACAACATTCGAATCTGGTGATACCCTGCTCGAAGATCATGTTTGGAAAATAGCCTAGCACCCGCTAGCTCATCTAGGAGCTCATCAATAACTGGCATGGGAAAATTCTTTTTGACTGTTAATTCATTCAACCGACAGTAGTCCACACAAAACCGCCAAGTACCATCCTTCTTTTGTACTAGAAGTACTGGTGATGCATAAGGTGACATACTAGCCGTAATAATCCCTGCCTGTAACATTTCTGTCACCTGTTTTTCAATCTTATCCTTGTGTGCAGGTGAGTATCTGTAGGGTCTGGCTTTGAAAGGGGAAGCATCATACTTAAGAGGGATGGCATGATCATAGGGTCTCTCAGGTGGCAGCTCAGAGGGGGTGGCAAATACATCACTGAATTCCCGCATTACTCCTTGGATCTCTGCATTTACAGGTTCTTCTTGGGCAGAATGCTCAGGTTGTATAATAGCCAGTGCCCACACCTCATTACCCTTGTACCATTTAATTAGCTGCTCAATAGGTAGCTCCTTCACAGTAGTAAGAGCTGGTGCCCCAATACCTTATAACTTGACTAACTTGTTGTACTGAAATGCCAAACAGTGATTCAACTAATCAGTTACCATAGGACTGTGTTGTTCGAGCCAGTCCATGCCTAAGACTGCAACATATTCTCCCAATTCCAACACTCTCATATCAGTGGTTGAAGTCTCACCCTGGCACCACCAAGATAGCTCTAACACCATTTTGTTGCATTGCATAAATTCTCCATTTGCTATTTTCACCTGAGTAACAGAGGTCTCATGAATGGAACAAGTGATTCTGTCAAGCATGTTGGCATTGATGAAGCTATTGCTGCTCCTAGATTCAACCAAGATAAGAAGAACTTGTTTACCCACCATTTCCCTCAACCGGAGTGTCTATGTTCCATCCGTTCCTGCCAATGCATGAACAGATAAACTGAGTTTCTCAGCTTGTACTAGGTCTTGCCTTTCCAACATAGTAAGTATTTCTTTAGATAAAATTTCAAGGGTATCTTCAGTCTGAACCACATGAATTTATGCCCCCTGTTTCTTTAGACATTGATGTGTGGGATCATATTTTTCTTCACATTTGAAGCATAAACCATTAGTACACCTATAATCTCTAAGTTCCCTGTCTTTCCACAGATCACCACCTCCAATCCTTAGGGTTGATTTAGGCGCATATGGTTTGGTTGTTGCTATCTCTGCTTTTGCATAGTGGCCTTGCCTCTATTCCCAATATTTGGAATCTTCATATACTTCCTGTTGTACAACAGCCGGAAGAATGGCCCGCTCCACAGTTTCTGGAACCTGTGCTTCCACTACCCCTCTAATTTCTGACTTCAACCCTTTGACAAACTGAGAAACAAAAAAATGTTCATCATAGTGTGTGTTTTGCATAGATATTTGATATGACAGAGTCTCAAATTGCAGTTGATATTCCTCAACCATTCCCTTCTGCTTAAGTGCCAGGAATTGCTTCATATATTTGCGATGATCATCGAATTTCTCCTCCATGGATAGCATCATCGCTGGCTAGCAATTTATCTCATGTTTGAGATGATAAGCTTTCAACATGAGCGCAGCATTCCCATCCATATGAAGTGTGGCAAAGACTAACCAAAGCGATGGATGTACTTGAAACAATCGAAAATAATCCAGGCATTTATCCTTCCAAATTCTAGGTTGCTCACCATCGAATCATGGAAATGACATCTTTTCAGATTATGCCTTTGTAACACCCTCGAATCGGCCCTATGCAAGTTTTAGCGATTCTCGCCAAAGCCCTATAGAAACGATTCAAAGATGCCCACCAGGCACTTGCTTGTGGGTGGAAAACGAAGTAATATCATTACACAATAGTCCACGATGGAACCCACAGAACATACATATACCACAATGACTCCATGAGTCAAGAATACAGATATACAATACAAAGATCCAAATCACCTTGAAAACAATACAACATCCGAGTACAAATAAGATGCAAATGGGGCTAAGAGCCTTGAAGAATAAGCAATGGCGTCCATAACCCTGCCTAGGCCAAGCCGGAAAGGTAACCCTGCTAACGACGGTGAATTATACCTGTTAAACAAAAAGGGGTGCCGACAAAGGGCAAAAGAAAAAGGGAGCGATTAGTACTGAGGCTAGTACACGGGGAATCTAGAATTCGGCGGCTCTCGCCTACATAGGTATGGTGGACTGAAGCGGCAGCGAAGCAGGCATTAAACAACCTATAGAGACTCGATACAACTGTCGGCTACCAGAGAGAGGCAAAGAAGACCTATTCGGAACCAACCTGATACTAACACCAAACATACCCATCCCGGCATTCCCCCCCCCCCTCCCGAGACCAAACGAGGAAGTCACACCGAGGAACTCACATAGTTGGCAGTTTTACTCATTCCATTATAGTTGCAGCACTTACTAGACAGATATAGATAGCATGAGTCATCCTGATATCATAAGTAGTGGATAGTTTTAGTTAACCGTTCCATTGTAGTTGCAATACTTACTAGTCAAATACAAATAGCATGAGACATCCCAAAACCAGCAGTTGTTGGCACTTTTATTTACTCATTCCGTTATAATAAAACTGATTACTAGACATGTCAAAGTCAAATTTATAGCACTACTTCAGTTATAGTTATCTATGATCGAGATACTGTGCTCCAAGTCATCCATAACCGCGGACACGGCTTTCAGAAAGTTTTACCCTGCAGGGGTGCACAAATAGCAACACACACACGATCAACCTCGGGAAGAACCAAATAAAACGCAACGAGGCCTCACGACAATGCATTCACATGATTCATAAATTATTTCAGGGGGCCACCCCATTAAGCTACTCGCAACAAAGTTGGCCGGCTCCGAGACAGACCCAAGGTTTGTGTAGACGGTTGTAAACGACTGGGAAACCGAAAGTGTGACTGGGCTTGTCGATACCGCGGAAACGTATCACAAGTCCTAAACAGTATAGGTGCTCCACGCACAATCGTAAATAAAGCAGTAAAACATGGCATAAGTACAGGATAGTAATAAACCCCCCAAACTAGTTTGTGGCCCCAAGAAATAAAGTGTGAATCAAGATCAGGCAAAGGGGGATCCATAGGGTCTCCCGTATGTGGATAGTGCGAATAGTCAAGGAACAAGTATCAAGTACTCAGGGCCTACGGGACACAAGTGAGCGTGGAAGAACCAAATATTAGCTATTGCCCACCGGTGCCTCTGCATTAGTTATATCTATACCCAACATTTTAATATCAAGTTGTAATTAAAGCCATGATCATCTCCACCATTAAGTATGTGCCAATCTCCCAACAACGGCGGAACATCGATGACACGAAACAACACCTGAGCAAGCATCTACGACTCGCAAGGCCGACTGTCTATCAAACAATAGGCAATAGGATGTGTCCAAGGTAATATAGGGGCTGCAGGGAATATAAATGGTGCACGAAAACTAAAGCATCGCAACACGGATAGCAATAGGTCAATATAAGGGAGTAAAAACTATAAATACAAAATAGGTACAAGGGGGAAGAATGCTCGCCTGGGAAACATTGCCAAAGTTACATTATCCGAAGAACTTTTTGATACTCGCATCCACTCAACGATACTCACATCCACTCAACAGCCTAATCCGTGAAGAAGCAAAGCACTAAAAGAAACATCGGATGCACTATTTAACACCACGGTAGAAGATCGAGCATGATGCATGTATGATGAATGACATATCAAAGATGGGATGCATTTAGGCAATATTAAGCAGAACCGGGGTCCCGGCATTCAATTAGATGGTTCATGTTATTTAGATACCCCGCAATTTAAATATTGTCTTAACAAGGCAAAACATGGCATCAGTTCGCTACTCAAATTTAAATGGAGCTATTATACTAGAATAGCCTACATATGGTCTCCATATTTAATTTAGGTGAATCATCGAAATACCCCCAACATCCACCATATGTATATGACATGAACATTTATATGCAACATGTGGATATTATTTATAAAAAATAGGGGTCTCGGGAAAGGGGTCACACATTGGGGCGAAGGTCTTGGTCTGCAAGGGTTCAAGGGGTCCGAGGGACCGATCTTCAGGATCGGGCTTCGGATCAGGAAGAAGGTCATGGCATTTCGAGATGGCGCTCTTCGATCATCGGCCCTAGGAAGGGGACTTGTGATTCGAGATCGCCATTGATGACGGTCTTGGCGTGATATCCGGGTTCGACACGGTTCTTCGGCTTCGCTTTAACCACCGGCCTCGGTCACCCGTGTGGTACCGTAGATCTTGTCGGAGGTCCGGGTACTGTGAGCGTCGGTCTTGGACACTTCCTTGATACAAACAACACACGAGCACCAGACAGTAGGATAAAAGAGACAGAACAAGGTCATAAAGGGAATGTCTCGTGCGGGTATTGGCTCGAGCACCTTGCAAGACCATCATGGCCGGAGATGCTGGAACCGAAGCGATGCACGTGCACGCAGAGCAGAGGCGCTGCCCAAGCTGCAGGGGCACAAAGGCGCTGCCATAACGGCAGGGGCACGCTGGCGAAAAGGGAGGCGCCCTTGGGGTTGGTGAGGACCATGGGTTGCTGCAGATACTGAGGCGGAGGGCCAGAGACGAGCAGCGGTGAGGAAGCTTGAACGACGGTCCGATGAGATGGCCAGGCGGGCGACGAGCAACGAGGTGAAGGGCAGGAGGGCAACCACGACGCCTAGGCTAGCGAGGTCGAGGTGGAGCCCCCAGGCGACAGTGCTGCGCTGGCGGCGGCCACGGGAGGCTCAGAGGAGAACCGGTCAGGGATGCACAGGGGCGAAGCCGCGCGGGCCGGGGAGAGCGACGTCGTCGGCGATGTGGCGCGGGGGCTCGCAGAGGAAGAGAGAGGCGAGGCGAGAGGTCATGCGGCCGGACAAGGGAGGCAGGCGACTGCGAGGCGAGTAGGGCGACCGTGCCGTCAAGGGAGGCCGGAGGCGGACGCGGATCGACGCGCCTTGCGAAGCACTAGGAGGCGGCGTGCGGCCAGAAGGAGCTTGGCAGCAGGGAAGGGCTCGAAGTAGAGGGGTTGGTGGCTCCACGGGGAAGGAGACAGGGTCCGCGTCGGGGATGGGGAAGGTGGGAGCGGGCGACGCAAGGAGGTGGGGCCAGGGAAGAGAGAGAGGGTTGGTGGGCCGCATCGCTGGTGGGATCGAGCAAAGAAGGGAGCGGGCAGGCGGGTCGGTCACACCAGCAATGCACCATGGGGATGGGCAGGTCGCACGGACGGTGGGGTGGGCGTCTAGCGTACACGGGGCTTGGCAGGGTGCGATACACCGCGAGGCTGCGCTGGCGTGCGGGGTGTGGGTCGGCTCGCGAGTGAGCGTGCGGGTGTGAGATGTGTTGACGGCGGCGGTAGGTAAGGTGTGGGTTTTAGGGTTAGATCTGGGTAGGTTTAGTCGGAGGCTTAGATCTAGGTTAAACCGGGTAGCAGGTGGTCTGGCCGGTTTGGTCTGACCGCTGGACTGTCTCCCCAATACAAAAATAGTTTTATTTTGTTTGTTTATTTATTTTTATATAAAATACTTTTGCAGATGGTTTTTAGATAAATAAAAGATCTGGGCGGACCGAGGATTTTGATTTGAAATAGAGAGGGGTTATTTAAAAAACAAAGCTAGGCTTTTATAAAAATAGTTTTGGCAAAAGATGTATGATAACATGACGATACTTAAATGCAATGTGGCATGATGATATGAGCATGCGGTCATGATGATGCATAAAAGAGAAACACCAAGCGATTTTCTAATAGTGATTTTAGCGGGGTGCTACAGCCTTGTGGTTGGATCGCCGCTCAGAGTTGGTCTACCGCCTCCTGCGCAACCCAATCCACCTCCGTCGACACCACCCTGTCTACCACCGCCAGCGCCACCAAATCCACCACCGCCAACACCACTCTGTCTACCGCCACCAACGCCGCCCAATACTCCACCGCCTGCTCCTGCAATCTCCTCCCGAGGTGCACTGCCGCCGTCCCCCTGATGGCCAGGAACCTGAGTAGAGTTCGACGCACCGGGTGCGTTCCCCATCCAAGTTGCGTGCGCTGCCTGGAGGGTACTCTTTCCCACCACCACGACCTCATCTGGACCGAGGTCGTTTGCCTCAATTGACGGAGATTGGCTCGAGTGGCGCTCCAGCTTGTCCACTGTTGCGGTGAACTGGTCGTGGAGTGCAGCCATATGCACCGCCGCGTCTTCCTGCACCTTCGCCCTGGCCTCCACGGCTGCCGCGATGAGCCCTAGTTACGCGATGAGGCTCTGCTGCATGGAGTCCATGACCGCAACCTGGCCATGCAACAGATCAACAACTTGACAACACTCGGTGAGGGACTGCTCCGTGTTCACCGCTGCCTCTCCCATCGTCGCCAGAACCAGTAGCATCTGCAGTGAAGGCTTGGAGGGAGCCGTGACGTGCTCCTCACTAGCCGGTGCCAACCAATCCGCTCGACGCTTCTCAGAATTTTATAGTGAACCAATGACACAGCAAATTGGGAGACCTCATGAACCCGAGCACCACAGATCGAATTGAATCTAATACCAACTTATACAACCTCGATCTGGTGTGATTGCTAGAAAGAGGATCAGATGCTTTTTGTGGAGAAGGAGTAAGAAATTCAAAGACAGAGGAGTAGGAGACGAACAGAGTTTTCTCTTCTCATTACTTATCATACCGATCTCATTACAGATTCAGGTATAAGTACCTGCTTCCCACACTGGCCCATGGCCCCACACAACCAACTCACACTTGTCACGTACACGCGCCACCATACATTCTACATGCCTACCTGGTGGCGCATTCTCTGCTAAGGCGTAGCTTCAGGCGTGACACCGGGGAAGGGAGAGAGCGGTTGCGACGACGGCCTGGAGTGGAGGCGCGCCAACCAACAATGAGGAGGGATCTTCCCTATCACGGAGGTGCTACTGCGGGCCGCATCGTTCCAGAGTTCCCCCTTGGGATGCGGAGCCGAAGTCCGACGGCGAGCAGCGACGCGACGACCTCGAGCGCTTCTCCCACGGCCCTGTCAGCTTGGTCTATGCACGCGCAATCGCCAGGGGAGGCGACCAGCAAGGACACAGGGAGCCACCATGACCTCCAATTGACACCGACGGTGCCAGATTCGAGGGGGTGGGCGGCGGGAGGCTGTCAAGTGATGCTGACGGCACACCTTATGTGGCCCTATCACTGGGAGTTCGCGCCACTGCTGGCCAATGGTCATGTTGTGCCTAACGCTAGGAGCCACCTCCGGCAGTTTGTCGAGTTTTGGGCAGCTTCACCTTTAGAGCAACTCTAATCAATCATCTTTCGGTCTTTAGAGGACTTTTTTCGTCCGCTAATTCCCGGGGACGCACCGAACCGATCCCCAAGCGGCCGTTAGCAGAGAATAATTTCGGTCTAGCCCCTCCACGGCCCCTAAATATGGCCGACCGCAGGCGCTGGACTATATTTTTACTCCTCCACTTCGGCCTCCACCTCTCGCCCCGCGCGGTCGCAAGACCGTCGCCGACTTGTCGTCGACGAGTCCGGTGACCAGATTCGGCTTCCCCCGACCCATAGTAGGCCCCCCACCCTCCCATGTTCTCCCCCGACCCGGAGGCCCCCTATTTTGCCGGAATCGGGAGCCACAATCACCATCACAACTCTGCTACCGCCTCCGACAGAATCAAGTCCCCGCGGACGGGATTCATCGAGCTTCCGCTGGATTCACACGGCCATACCTCCGGCATGGCTTCTTACTCCACACGCCGGAGGACCTCTCCAGATCCCTGCCACCTCTAGCATGGTTGGAGCACCTCGTGCGGGTAACCACACCTGCTCCATGGTGCTAGCAGCACCAGCACCGACACCTCCCCCGACACCTCCACCAACACCACCAGATCCGGCACCGCCAAGGTGTGTTCATCTTTTTTTGCTTTTAGTGAAAGCTTCACCATTTCTTCCGATGAAGCAAGTGCATGTCATTTGATTTTGTAGGATTCGGCGACCATGGGATGAGGACAGGGACAACGATTTGTACTTCGCGTGGCATGAGCAAAACCGGGTTGGAGATGAGCAAACATACATGCAATTTTGGGAAGGGATGCATGCCAACTTCCATCGAAGAACTAGTTTAGGTCCTAGATCCTTACCATCGATGGTGCATAGATGGAGCTTCCTAGTAAGGCACCATAATAGTGACGAGTATTATCGCGTCGAAAATAATCCATAGATGGTAGAGAACCCAACTCTGATGGTTCTAGTGATGAGCTAGAACCCAACTCTGATGGTTCTAGTGATGAGGTAGGAAAAATACCGTAGACGGTACAAAAACCTAATTTGTTGGGTTTATGATGCTTGTAATCATTTATATGACTTAATATGCATTATAAATCTAGTTATTCTATATGTTGTTATGCATTCATGTGGTCAAATTTGCAAATCTAATCAAAAAAAATTAGTCTTCTAAATTATTAGGGATCGGTTCCGACGCACAAAATTTAGAGGACTAAATATAGAAAGTTAAGAGAAAAGGAGACTTTTTCTCTTCTAAATTATTGGGATCGGCTAGAGTTGCTCTAAGGCCGTAGCCACAGGAGCCGGGCCATGGGAGGCGTGCCAAGGCTGCCGCCGTTCAGAGGAGGCCACAGTCCTGGGTTGTTGAGGTGCAGGGGTTGTGCGTTGAAGGAGGCATGGTGGTCTTGAGCGGGACTATCGTTGATGCTTTGTGCTTGAACCGCTGTTGTGGGTTTGTGTGCCATCTCCTGCCGCAATTGACGAGGCGACCATGCTAGGATGCCATGCTACCTTTTGATCTTCTTGAAGTTTCTTTTCTTTTTTGTGTGTATGGCCTTTCGATCTTCTTCACTCTAATTCATACTCTTCTTTGTGAAACACAGGGTGACTAAAGGTGTGCCACTGCTATCTGATGTATTATTTAGATAAGATTTGTAGACAATTTATCCGTACCATACGTTTGAGAAAATAAGAAGCTCCACATCATTTAAGTTGGCGGTTCACTGCAATCTCTTATACTGCACAATTCTCTAGATTGGATCAATCTATCATCAGTATGTGTAATTTGGATTGGATCAACCTACCACAACTGTCTAGTTGGAATTTGTCATTATTATATCAAGGTATGAGGTTTACATACTAGCAAAAGATTGTGCAGGAAACAGGCCACAAAGTCACACACAGATTAGTGTTGTGCTATGCAATTCTTTATTCTCAGAGTACATCTCCTGCTGAGGAAAAGGCAGCGGTGGCAATGATTTAGACATTGCTTCAATGAAATTTTACTCTCTTTGCGCCTCTACAAAGGAAACAACCACGACACAGTCGCCAGACCTGTCCTTCCTCTCCCGATGCCGAAGGAGACTATCGTCATCCTCTCTTCTGATGAGGAGCACAACAATGCAGGGTACATATGATCACTACATCCGCTTCAGCATCCTATTACTCATGCATACAACACCTTAGATTAGAACCGCTAGATGATTTCTGCCCCCTTAATGCACCTACAGCAACAATGTAATCCAGAAGCAACTAGAATTGGCACCAACTAGCTCAGTCCCCAGTTGTAAGATGTGTTGGTGCCATAGGATTACTGTCCCAGATTTTCTTCCAATGGCACGATGTGTCGCCACGACCGATTTTCCTAGTAGTATAAATAAATAAAAGAATTCAAGAGGAAATAATACTTAATAAAATTTCTTTTATAAATAGATAAGTAATTAAATAAAAGGTAATTACAATAATCAAATAAAATAATACTTTATTACAAGCATAAACAGAATACATTGTTCTTTACAATCAAAGAATAAAAGAAGATTACAGAAGTAGTGAAAATAGAAAATCCTATATTACTTTCCTGTCTAGTAGTCTTGATCTTCTTTTCTTCTTGATACCTGCAAGATGCAAATAAAAAAGAATTAGTGTTAATATTGCTCCCAGTCTAACAGTGAAACGCACTGTTAATAATATCACTGAGCAAGTAAATAGTGGCAAGTTTCACCAAAATAGCATTTGTTCTTAATCAGTATTTTGCCTCAGTACTACCTCACTCGCAAAAGAGGGGCAAATTTCACCAAGATGGGTAAAATAAAATAGTCAAGACCAAAAATTTACTTGTTATCATCCAGAATCAGAACTCAAGCTAGCAAGCAGCTTACTCACTGCATGTCTAGACTGCTGTCAACACAAGAGGGATTGGCCATAATAGTTAAAGGAAGGATTAGCCGTAGCAGCCAGCTGCTTGTGACCATATCCACCAGTACAACCACAACCACTCTCTCATCATTTCTTCACAAATCCACCCCATACATCAACCATCCAATTGAATCAACCATGGTAACCTAAAGAAGGAGTAGCCCAGGAGTAGATTAAGGCCGAGCCAACAACTAGGAGGAGAAGGTCAAGCCAACAAGAAAGAGGAGCAAGCAGAGTTAATCGCAAGAGCATCCACAAACTTACATTACCACACAGGAATATTTGTCTACCTTGCAAGGAGGTAGACATCAGACTCTTATTATACATGTTCTTGGCAGTAGATAAGTTGCACAATGGTTAGATGGGGAAGAAACCCTCAAAACTATATACCAAGGGTATACAAGCTACATCCTAGGGAATTCCTCATGTTAGTGTAATATATGATCTTATTTTAGAGATTGGCCTCAGCCATTTGCATCATTTGCCTAGGGCATGTACTCAAAAGCTTGTATCTTAATCCCTCCAAAGGGGAATGGTTTCATCCAAACATTTGGGCCAGTAGATCATGTTAGTAGCATACCACCGTGCACACTACACAAGGGAGGCACCACAATGGCATGACCACCAGTAAAAGCCAACACAATTTCTAATAGGAGATTCAGTTTTGCATCATATTCCTAACCACTATGCTAGGAATCACCTGAATCTACTTTACTATGATATGGAAAGTAATATAGAGCACCTGCAAGTGTGTTTGTAGAGGACATCTGCATGGGAAGAGTATTCTTATAGTAAGGCTACCAAGTACTATCGTACTCACAATAATCAAAGCATAAATAAGGTAAACTTGCTAAGCCATTCATCTTAAACCAATAACTTTCCTAGTGGTTAAACTTAAGAATCAAGAACATTTGAATCCATTGCCAGGGTTAGCAAACAACTAAGCTTGACTTACTGCACCACTTAAGCACCACACTGACAAATGAATACCACACTTAAGCCAGATTCAGATAGAAATCCAACAATGGACATCGGCCCATATTATTGTCCTAAAACAGAATCAACAGCTTATCAATAACCATTAGAACCCAACAGAACCTATGAAGATTTATACAAGCATGATTCCAACAGCTGACTATCAAATTTAAGCTACATGCTAAACATTCCTCTATCCACTACTTAAGAAATTACACTAAAATACAATGATCCTAAACATTCAGGACACAGCAAGTTTGACCACAACGCTAAGTAAATCACTGCAAATCCTAAACTAACCTATAACATGGGAAAGCCCTAGACAAGGCTGGCATAAGAGAGAGTAGAAGGAAAAGAGAGAGAGAGGCAGAAGGGGGATAACACCTACCTGGAGGAGAATCAAGGTTCACCGGAGAGGAAGCAGGAGGTAGCATTAGTTAGAGGCAAAAACGGGCGGCGCAATAGCTGGCGGCTCGGAGAGCACCGAAGCACTCAATCCTCGCCAAGCCACACCACCATGACATCGCACCGCGACAGCTACGCATCCCAGATCGTCGGAGAATGCCACCAGCACGCCAGGAAGCTGCATGGTCGAGGGGAGCTCGAACCCTAGTTGCTAGTAGAGGGTTCAACGCGGCCTGGTGGAAGAGGCGGCCTTCAAATCGAATTGGACACCGTGATTCCCTGGCTTGCACCACGACGATAACCACCATGGTGGCGGCCGGAGTGGCTAGGACCGCCGGGATCGACCCAGGCGGCGGCAGCGCCATGGTATCGCCAGAGAAGGGAAAAAGGGACGAGACCGTGAGCGAGAGCGAGAGCGAGGCTCTAGGCTGATATGCCCAGGCCTAGGTCACCTGCTTGGGTTGATCCAACCAGCGGGCCTAGTATTGGGTCCGACCTAGTCTATACCTAATCTATTATTATATATTATTAAAAGGCTTACGGTTTTGATGGTTGGTATGTAATTTTTACTTTTCGATTCTATCCTTAAAGTTTTAGGCTGAGTTATAAACAATTACATCTGTTGCCACCCAAAATAAAACGTACAGGTTTAGTATCTTTCCGCTGCCGGCCCTTCCCAATCCTTATGCGCCATGATTCTGCCCATCGCCGTCTGGAAGCTGTCTGGACGCTAGGGCCAACCATCCTACTCCTGCCGCCGCCTGGACTTCGTAGGCCAGCAACCCTCCTCCATGTTGGCCCCGGTATGATTAGCTCCTTCAATAAAGTGGAACTGAGTCGTGGTGGTATCTTCTTCTCCTTTTGCTGCTAGCCATGGCAGCCAGGTTACAGGCTTTGGGAGAAGGTCAAGCTATATGATGTTCATGTTCTTTCAACAGTTGGCATCGTGCCTTGGAGATCGATGTGCCCTGTGCCCTGGAGGAAACGAGCGCCCGCACGGCCCGGAAGCACAGCTGCGTGTGAGGCGGTCAGAGGGCCCTCGGTGTTCTCAAAGCTGTGGCAATATGCCTAGACTTTGTCTTGGATGGTAGACAGTTTAATCATCCTCTACGTGCACTGGAGCGGAGGTGCAGCAGCTCTGAAATCTAAAAAATCACACCGCGTGAGTCTTCTATTTCTGTTGCTTCCAGTCATGAGGAGCTGGTGATAGAAGTATGAGTGGAGCCGAATGATTATACTATGATTCGGCAAGAGTTCGTGTATTTCCCTTTTTTATTGCAACCACGTCTTTTCTGGTGGTTGACATGTTGAGTACCTCTGCCAGCCGTCCGTACTGTCGAGGATGAGCGAAGAGGTGTAGTAGCGTTCTGAGTGGTACACTCGCCAGTCGCAATGGAGGCAAATAAATTTCACGTTTTGCTTTGTATTCTTAGTTTGGCATGGTTGCTAGCTTGGGCATGGAAATTTGCGGTTGAAATATTTAAATTAGGAGTCATAGGGCCTTATGGTTTTCGTTCTACTGAATCCAGATGAGTATGGTTCTGAAATTATACTAAAACTACTATGTATGGGTGTGCATCTATTTGGATTATTTCCCCCTTTTACTTTTACAATGGTACAAGATAGTCTATTTTTTTCTTTCTCCTACAAAACAATTTATTTTAAAGAAAAACAAACATATATGTCGCTAATGGTATTATGCCTTAGAAGTCTACATGTAAAAATTGGCATGTTCGATCTACAAAATGATAGAGCCAAGAAGTTCAGTTTTTTGAGTAATAAAGTTCATTATTCCTTTTTAGAAAATTTGTTTTGTGTCGCCTGGAATTTTATTTTAGTTTCGAATAAATTGGACGGTCACGTATTTGTAATTTGGAAGGATCTAGCATTTCCACGTCATACTTTTCGGCAGGTGAAAGATAAAACATCTAAAAATAGATGTTGGTCTAGATATATCTAAATTTAGACAAATTTCTGACATCTATTTTAAAACGGAGGGAGTATTCCGTAGCAACGCACGGGCAATTTACTAGTACTTATACCTATACCTGTACCTAATCTATATCTATATTTATATCTATATCTATATCTATACTTAATAATAAAGAACGGATTGTTTCTCCCGGTCCAATATTTTTTATACTATTTTGCCCTCCACTAAAGTAGGTATTATCCACCGATACCACTGGTGAGTAAAAAAAGTTTCCGTAGTTAGTTTTGTGTGCGTGGAGGCGCCGGATCAAGACGATGGCGGTGCCGTTCAGCCGGCCGGGAGGCGCGGCTCAAGAGTGGAGGTCAAGAGGGGGCCGTTCTGTTGGTAGACAGCAACATGAGAAGAGGGCGAAGCTGGGCATGGAGGCGGGAGAGGATGTGGACTGCTTGCTTGGCGCTGGGATGATGGGAAAATAATTAAACGATATCGTACTGATATCGTACTAGGATCTTCGTGGCGAGTGACGGTCCATGTCAGTACTATACATCCTGCTCTGGGTTTGCTATTGCTGCTACTAGAAATCATCTGAGTTCTGGAACCCACTTTGTTCTGTTGAAACCACATGTTCCCCGCATGCTCCTTGCCGATTTGGTTGATGGTCGACATGGTCTAGAAATTCAGGATGCTCGTGAAAGCACAAGGAATCTCATGACTACAAAAGCACATAAGAAGAGTGAGCATCTAGGTAGCGATACAGGTACAATATAATTTGTCTTCTTAGAGTTTGTCTTGAACTGAACTGTACAACAACATCAATACAGTTTAATCTGAGTATTGTACAAGTCAACGTTAGTTTTCAGGAGCTGCAAACATATCTTTCGTGTCGTGTCCTTTTCTTGCCGGCTTTTTTCCTTAATTATATCTTCAAAAGTTGAAAGCTCACAATGAGATTATTTCATGTAGTATATACAACCTACAATATCAGTTTATAGATGTTCGTATCCGGTTCTAGAGAAAACACTCTAGGCAAAAATTTCAATTTTCCGACTTGATATTAAAAATACTATGGTCTTGAAATCTGATTGTTTGCGTTTGATTAAAATGACCTCTACCGCGACAATATTTTAGCAACATGTCTTCCGTTGCAACGCACGGGCACCTTTTTGCTAGTTGCTAGTTGCTAGTTGCTAGTAATAATAATAATAATAATAATAATATAATAATAATATAATAATATAATAATAATAATATAATAATAATAATGTAACACCCTCAGAATCGACCCTATGCAAGTTTTAGCGAAACCCGCCAAACCCGCATAGAAACGATTCAAAGGTGCCCACCAGGCACTTTCGTGCGGGTAGAAAACGAAGTAATAATATTACACAACAGTCCTCGATGGGACCCACAGAACAGATATATATACAACACGACTCCATGAGTCAAGAATACAGATATACAGTACAAAGATCCAAATCACCTTGAAAACGATAGAGCGTCCAGCTACGGACAAGATGCAAATGGGGCTAAGAGCCCTGAAGAATAACCAATGGCGTCCATAACCCTGCCCAGGCCAAGCCGGAAGGGTAACCCTGCTAACGACGTCGATCTCAAAACCTGCTTAAACAAAAGGGGTGCCGACCAAGGGCAGAGGAAAAAGAGGAGCGTCAGTACTGAGGCCAGTACACGGCGAGGCTAGAATTCGGCGGTCCTCGCCTACATAGGTATGGTGGACTGTAGCGGCAGCGCAGCATGCACTAAACAACCTATAGAGACTCGATACAACAGGCGGCTATCAGAGAGGGGTAAGAAAGACCTATCCGGAACCAACCTGATACTAACACCAAACAAGCCCATCCTGGTATTCCCCCTCGAAACCAAACGAGGAAGTCAACCGAGGAACTCACACAGTTGACAGTTTTATTTATTCAGTTATTGTTGCAGCAATTACTAGTCAGGTGTAGATAATCGTCCTGATAACATAAGCAGTGGGCACTTTTAGTTAACCATTCCGTTGTAATTGCGACACTTACTAGTCAAATACAATTAGCATGAGATATCCCGAAACCCAGCAGTTGTTGGTACTTTTATTTAGCCATTCCGTTGTAGTGAAGCTGATTACTAGTCAGATCGGATACAAGTCAATTTATAACAATAAACTTTAGTTATAGTTGTCTATGATCAAGCACTGTGCTCCAAGTCGTCCATAACCGCGGACACGGCTTCTCGAAAAGATTTAACCCTGCAGGGGTGCACCAAAGTATCCACAAGCACTTCGACCCTTTTTGCCAGATCAGTTAACATACACCCATCGGTATGTCGGCGGGGCCTAAGTCATGACGTTCCCAGACCCAAAGCAAGCACGGGGGGCCACCCCACTAAGTCTACCCGCAACGAAGTCGGCCGGTCTCCGAGACGGACTTAGGGTTTGCGCCAGTGGCTGTAAACGACAGCAAATCCCAAAACTGGGACTGTCGATACCGCGAAAACACTCCGCTTCCTAAACAGTACAGTGTGCTATCCATCGCATAATTTAAATAAAGCAGTAAAGCATGGCATAAGTACAGGATAGTAAATAAAACCTCAAACTAGTTGTGGCCCCCAGTACAATACTTTGAAATCAGGTAATAATCAATGGGGGGCCCATATCTCCCCACCTGTGGTTAGCGCGCTCGATCTCGGAACAGGTGTCAAGAACTCGGGGCCCTACGGGACACAAGTGGGCGGTCGGAAACCAACATTATCTATCACCCACCAATGCATCTGCTTACTTACTTCAATTTTAGTTGTTATACAGTAATTAAAGTGAACGAAAAGTAAAGCCATGATCATCTCCAACATCAACATGCGGCAATTACTCCAACACTGTGGTTCTTGGCGACACGCAACAACGCTTGAGCAAGCGACTACGATGCGCAAGTCCAACTATCTACCAAACAACAGGTAATAGGATGTGTCCAAGGCAATATGAGGCTGCAAGGGATATCACGGGTACGAAAACTAGAGCAACGCAACACAGATAGCAATAGATCAACAGGAGGGAATAAATACTATAAAAGTAAGATAGGTAGAAAGGGGGAGATGCTCGCCTGAAAACATTGCCGAAGGTTCAACCGAAGATCGGGTCGGCTCTCGCATCAACTCAACGGCCTTATCCGCGAAGAAGCAAAACACTAGAAGAAACACCGGATGCACTATTTAATACTACGGCAAAAGATCGGGCATGATGCATGCATGATGTATGACATGGCAAAGATGCGATGCAACTAGGTCATATTAAGCGGAACCAGGGTCCCGACATTTAAATATATGGTTCAAGTTGTTTAGCTACCCCGCAATTTAAATGTTGTCTTAACATGGCAAAAGATAGCACCGGTCCGCTACACAAATTTAAATGAGGCCATTATAAGACTAGATTTGCCCGCATATGGGCCCCATATTTAATTATAAGGTGAATCGGCATAAGGCCCCCAAACCACATGACAAATATGCATGCGAGAATGACAATTTTATATGCAACAAGTTATATAGATGGCATTTATAAAATAGGGGCTCGGATAAAGGGTCACACATTAGGGTTCGGCAGATCTTGGTGTTCCGGGGTTCGGGGTTCGGTCTCAGCGGGATCGGTCTCGGACAACGGAAGGAGAGCTTGGCGCATCCGAGAAGAAGAACTTGGTTCGGAGTCAGGGTCACATCGGATCCGCCTGGACGGTGTCGATCTTGTCAGGGCGAAGATCTTGTCGGGTCCGCGCCATCGAGTCGGTCTTGGCATTCGGGGTGTAGAGCTTGGCGTTTCGCGGCGAAGTGCTTGTCGTACCGGTGGCGTTCTTGGCGGTCTTCGGGTCCGGACTTCGCCTCCGGAAACGGGGTCTTGCATCCGTGTCGAAGATCATGGCATCCGTGTCGAAAGCATCGGGGTTCCCGGGGTTCGGTCCCGTGAGGCAGATCTTGGGGTTCGGTCTCCAAACACCGGGGTCGGTCTTCGGGGTTTCGGAGTTCTTGTCGCTTGGTATCCGTGTAGGAGAGCTCGAAGTCGATGGTGAACTTGTTTGGTACCGGGGTTTTCTGGGTCCGGGAAGGCGATCTTGGTGTCCTTGTCGAAGGCCTCCGGGAGATCTTGGGAAGCTAAAAACATCGTCAGGCAGATCTTGTTGAGCCAGGAGCCCTCTCTGTTGCAACGGCCTAGCAACAAGACGGCACGGGGCAGGGGCCCGCGGGCGAGGCAGAGGGTCACAACGGAGAGGAGGCGCAGGGGCTCGCGGGAGGAGGAGCCGGCGACGAGGCCCTGGCCTGATGCGGCCGCGCGGAGGGAGGCGGCCGGAGCAGAGGGTGAGGGCGACGGCAGGGAGGCGGGGAACTCGACGGGGAGGCGCCGGTGGCGGAGCCGAGGAGAGGCGCGGGAGGAGGCCGACGAGGTCGGGTCGCGGCAGCGGGAGGACGAGGTCGGGTCGGCGCCGGAGGGGAGAGGAGGGCCGGCGAGGGGGGCGGCGGTAGGTGGGGGGAGGCGGGTGCGAGCGGGCGACGCGGGGAGGAAGAGAGAGGCGCGTCGGGGGAGGCAGGGGCGATGGGGTGGGGCCGGGGCGAGTGGGGCCCAGGTGGCAGCGGGACAGGGCAGGTTGACCGGGTGGGGAGGGGCTGCTGTGTGGTGTGCTGGGTGGGGCTGGCGTGTGGGTTGGGGTGGGTCCCAGGGGAAGAGAGAGGGGGGGGGGAAAGGGGGTGAGGTGGCAGCAGAGGAATGGCCAAAGGAAGGGGCTGGGTGAGGTGGCGAGCTGCTACTGGTTGGGGTGAGGTGGAGGCAGGGTGGGTAGATAGGACTGGGGTAAGAAAAGACTTGGGGTGGGGTCTAAGCTGGACCGATTTTTATTCTGGGGTGGTCGTTCGGGTCGAATCGGCCCGTTCGACTGCCCCACTAAAATAATTAAATATTTTCTTTATTTCAAACCGGGCTTTTGCAAACCGATATCAGACAAAACAAAATATTCCGGCGACCCGGATTTTGCGTTTGAACAAAGACGGGGCGTTTAGAAAACAAAACCAGACTTTTCAAAAATAGTTTTATGCGAACAGATGCAAGATGATGACGATGCTCAAATGCAATGTGGCATGATGATGATATGAGCATGCGGTCATGATGATGCAATGCACAAAAATCAACGCGATTTTCTACTAGTGGTTTTGCGGGATGCCACAATTCGACACCACTAACAATGGATCTCGCCCTCGAGATCCGCCTCATGGTACCGGAAGGAAGGCCGGCGATCTGCGTCTTCTCGCTTCGTGTAGATCCTCGCGACACCACTAACAAGGGTCGTTGTTCACGTTCGTCAAGAGAACACTCCGGATAAACAACGGACGAAGTTAAAGATAAGGCCACCTCTAACTTCCATGGAAGGCGTAGAATTACATCGATCCACCATTCAATATACAAAGCAAATGATAAGAGTAGTGGTATGGTCGCGACTCCATCCCGCACTCAAAGCATTACTCTGTACACGAACAGATAGATTATGCAACCAACCCTCAGGATTCAGACTGCAGATCTCGACAAGCGAGGTTCGGAAACAAAGGAGTGATGCAGACTCTGCATCGGATCTGGCATAGATGATGTCGTCGCGTCGGAAAACACCGGAAGGCACAAACAAGGAACAAAGAATGGTACCACAGAAGACGGATTCCTCTGGCAGCTTGAACACCGGATGGTAGAACACCGTTACCAAAGGAGGAAGCGAACCCTGAAGGTACGATGGAACCCAACCACGAGAATCCTGGACTCGAAGAAAAAGACGAGAGCGGATTCAAAACACGCAGAGGTAAGAGGAGAATAGCAGAGGGGTAAGGAGTAAAATCAGACCTAATCAGAACTATCCAACCAATTTTGCAAAAATAGTTTTGACACTCTACTGCGGCCGTTAGCTAGGTTATCCTACAGACTGGACTTGTGGGGTATCGCAACTGCTGAGCTCTGATACCACTCTGTAACACCCTCAGAATCCACCCTATGCAAGTTTTAGCGAAACCCGCCAAACCCGCATAGAAACGATTCAAAGGTGCCCACCAGGCACTTTTGTGCGGGTGGAAAACGAAGTAATAACATTACACAACAGTCCTCGATGGGACCCACAGAACAGATATATATACAACACGACTCCATGAGTCAAGAATACAGATATACAGTACAAAGATCCAAATCACCTTGAAAACGATAGAGCGTCCAGCTACGAACAAGATGCAAATGGGGCTAAGAGCCCTGAAGAATAACCAATGGCGTCCATAACCCTGCCCAGGCCAAGCCGGAAGGGTAACCCTGCTAACGACGTCGATCTCAAAACCTGCTTAAACAAAAGGGTTGCCGACCAAGGGCAGAGGAAAAAGAGGAGCGTCAGTACTGAGGCCAGTACACGGTGAGGCTAGAATTCGGCGGTCCTCGCCTACATAGGTATGGTGGACTGTAGCGGCAGCGCAGCATGCACTAAACAACCTATAGAGACTCGATACAACAGGCGGCTATCAGGGAGGGGTAAGAAAGACCTATCCGGAACCAACCTGATACTAACACCAAACAAGCCCATCCTGGTATTCCCCCTCGAAACCAAACGAGGAAGTCAACCGAGGAACTCACACAGTTGGCAGTTTTATTTATTCAGTTATTGTTGCAGCAATTACTAGTCAGGTGTAGATAATCGTCCTAATAACATAAGCAGTGGGCACTTTTAGTTAATGATTCCGTTGTAATTGCGACACTTACTAGTCAAATACAATTAGCATGAGATATCCCGAAACCCAGCAGTTGTTGGTACTTTTATTTAGCCATTCCGTTGTAGTGAAGCTGATTACTAGTCAGATCGGATACAAGTCAATTTATAACAATAAACTTTAGTTATAGTTGTCTATGATCAAGCACTGTGCTCCAAGTCGTCCATAACCGCGGACACGGCTTCTCGAAAAGATTTAACCCTGCAGGGGTGCACCAAAGTATCCACAAGCACTTCGACCCTTTTTGCCAGATCAGTTAACATACACCCATCGGTATGTCGGCGGAGCCTAAGTCATGACGTTCCCAGACCCAAAGCAAGCACGGGGGGCCACCCCACTAAGTCTACCCGCAACGAAGTCGGCCGGTCTCCGAGACGGACTTAGGGTTTGCGCCAGTGGCTGTAAACGACAGCAAATCCCAAAACTGGGACTGTCGATACCGCGAAAACACTCCGCTTCCTAAACAGTACAGTGTGCTATCCATCGCATAATTTAAATAAAGCAGTAAAGCATGGCATAAGTACAGGATAGTAAATAAAACCTCAAACTAGTTGTGGCCCCCAGTACAATACTTTGAAATCAGGTAATAATCAATGGGGGGCCCATATCTCCCCACCTGTGGTTAGCGCGCTCGATCTCGGAACAGGTGTCAAGAACTCGGGGTCCTACGAGACACAAGTGGGCGGTCGGAAACCAACATTATCTATCACCCACCGATGCCTCTGCTTACTTACTTCAATTTTAGTTGTTATACAGTAATTAAAGTGAATGAAAAGTAAAGCCATGATCATCTCCAACATCAACATGCGGCAATTACTCCAACACTGTGGTTCTTGGCGACACGCAACAGCGCTTGAGCAAGCGACTACGACGCGCAAGTCCAACTATCTACCAAACAACAGGTAATAGGATGTGTCCAAGGCAATATGAGGCTGCAAGGGATATCACGGGTACGAAAACTAGAGCAACGCAACACAGATAGCAATAGATCAACAGGAGGGAATAAATACTATAAAAGTAAGATAGGTAGAAAGGGGGAGATGCTCGCCTGAAAACATTGCCGAAGGTTCAACCGAAGATCGGGTCGGCTCTCGCATCAACTCAACAGCCTTATCCGCGAAGAAGCAAAACACTAGAAGAAACACCGGATACACTATTTAATACTACGGCAAAAGATCGGGCATGATGCATGCATGATGTATGACATGGCAAAGATGCGATGCAACTAGGTCATATTAAGCGGAACCGGGGTCCCGACATTTAAATATATGGTTCAAGTTGTTTAGCTACCCCGCAATTTAAATGTTGTCTTAACATGGCAAAAGATAGCACCGGTCCGCTACACAAATTTAAATGAGGCCATTATAAGACTAGATTTGCCCGCATATGGGCCCCATATTTAATTATAAGGTGAATCGGCATAAGGCCCCCAAACCACATGACAAATATGCATGCGAGAATGACAATTTTATATGCAACAAGTTATATAGATGGCATTTATAAAATAGGGGCTCGGATAAAGGGTCACACATTAGGGTTTGGCAGATCTTGGTGTTCCGGGGTTCGGGGTTCGGTCTCAGCGGGATCGGTCTCGGACAACGGAAGGAGAGCTTGGCGCATCCGAGAAGAAGAACTTGGTTCGGAGTCAGGGTCACATCGGATCCGCCTGGACGGTGTCGATCTTGTCAGGGCGAAGATCTTGTCGGGTCCGCGCCATCGAGTCGGTCTTGGCATTCGGGGTGTAGAGCTTGGCGTTTCGCGGCGAAGTGCTTGTCGTACCGGTGGCGTTCTTGGCGGTCTTCGGGTCCGGACTTCGCCTCCGGAAACGGGGTCTTGCATCCGTGTCGAAGATCATGGCATCCGTGTCGAAAGCATCGGGGTTCCCGGGGTTCGGTCCCGTGAGGCAGATCTTGGGGTTCGGTCTCCAAACACCGGGGTCGGTCTTCGGGGTTTCGGAGTTCTTGTCGCTTGGTATCCGTGTAGGAGAGCTCGAAGTCGATGGTGAACTTGTTTGGTACCGGGGTTTTCTGGGTCCGGGAAGGCGATCTTGGTGTCCTTGTCGAAGGCCTCCGGGAGATCTTGGGAAGCTAAAAACATCGTCAGGCAGATCTTGTTGAGCCAGGAGCCCTCTCTGTTGCAACGGCCTAGCAACAAGACGGCACGGGGCAGGGGCCCGCGGGCGAGGCAGAGGGTCACAACGGAGAGGAGGCGCAGGGGTTCGCGGGAGGAGGAGCCGGCGACGAGGCCCTGGCCTGATGCGGCCGCGTGGAGGGAGGCGGCCAGAGCAGAGGGTGAGGGCGACGGCAGGGAGGCGGGGAACTCGACGGGGAGGCGCCGGTGGCGGAGCCGAGGAGAGGCGCGGGAGGAGGCCGACGAGGTCGGGTCGCGGCGGCGGGAGGACGAGGTCGGGTCGGCGCCGGAGGGGAGAGGAGGGCCGGCGAGGGGGCGGCAGTAGGTGGGGGGAGGCGGGTGCGAGCGGGCGACGCGGGGAGGAAGAGAGAGGCGCGTCGGGGGAGGCAGGGGCGATGGGGTGGGGCCGGGGCGAGTGGGGCCCAGGTGGCAGCGGGACAGGGCAGGTTGACCGGGTGGGGAGGGGCTGCTGTGTGGTGTGCTGGGTGGGGCTGGCGTGTGGGTTGGGGTGGGTCCCAGGGGAAGAGAGAGGGGGGGGAAGGGGGTGAGGTGGCAGCAGAGGAATGGCCAAAGGGAGGGGCTGGGTGAGGTGGCGAGCTGCTACTGGTTGGGGTGAGGTGGAGGCAGGGTGGGTAGATAGGACTGGGGTAAGAAAAGACTTGGGGTGGGGTCTAAGCTGGACCGATTTTTATTCTGGGGTGGTCGTTCGGGTCGAATCGGCCCGACTGCCCCACTAAAATAATTAAATATTTTCTTTATTTCATACCGGGCTTTTGCAAACCGATATCAGACAAAACAAAATATTCCGGCGACCCGGATTTTGCGTTTGAACAAAGACGGGGCGTTTAGAAAACAAAACCAGACTTTTCAAAAATAGTTTTATGCGAACAGATGCAAGATGATGACGATGCTCAAATGCAATGTGGCATGATGATGATATGAGCATGCGGTCATGATGATGCAATGCACAAAAATCAACGCGATTTTCTAGTAGTGGTTTTGCGGGATGCCACAAATAATAATCTATATCTAATAATAAAATGGATTGTTTCTTCCGGTCCAACACTTTTTTAGACTGTTTTACCCCTGTTTTCTAATATAGTTACGCGGACTGCCATCGCCAAGTCAAAGATACCAGTTCTTTTTTTTACCGTCAGCCGAACCGGGTCTCTGTACTGGAGACTTTTTCATCCATTTATTGATTGGCTCACCGAACACGCAGGTGGCCGCTCCCTCTCGCAGAACCAAAATTGTTACTCTGTACCCATCGATGAGAGTATGAATAGTCCCACATCGCCGGTTTGTATTGCATTCCACCAGTTTATATAGGTAATCGAGGTGCCTTGAATCAGCAAGCCGGACGGGAATCATTAAGCAGCACCACCATTGGTTCATCTTTGAAATCAACCGATAGAAAGCAATTAAATCCCCATGTGATCCCAATGGGGACAGAGGGCAAACCGCTAGATGGGGACAGGGCCATCTCTGGCTTAGGGAGAAGGACCAAGGGGAATGGCAGAGGAAGGCGCTGGAGGCCGCGGGGGCCGTCTGACCTGGCAGCCGGAAGGGCAGGCTACGAATGCTAAAGCCGGAAGGGCATGCCGCGATGCCTCCGTGGGCATCTCTTATAGGCGATCTGGTCCAACTAATCTGATGACGGCTGCTGGAGACGGGTGACCTTGTGGAGTACGCCGGCTCCGCGCGACGGCCGCAAGATGATGCTATGACCGGGTGAAGTATAGAAAGAGGACGATGAAGGAGCAGAGGAATGAAGAGTGGGGAGAGATGAATTAGCTCAAACCGGCGGCCTCTAACTGAATTACCGCAGCAAAGCTTATCTTATTTTCTCGTGTGGTCCGTCAGGTCTGCCAGTCTCTGTTTGCCAGCCTCTCGGAATAGCATCCAGCTGAAAGTATCGATCCCTACACTCCTATTTCCTTCTTTGCCAATGTAGTAATTTTATTCCGATGATGCCCAAGTTAACTTCGCAGTTGAAATTCCGGGTATGGAACCGGTCTCTGAATCTGTCTTGCGAATGAGCACTGTAGTAGACATTTTTTACTGAATGCTCCTCATTACATTTTTCATATTGTTGGCTACAGGTGATGAAAACCTGATCAAATTTGCTTTGCTATTACTTTCTGTTCTTTTTTTAGTTTGTTATTATTACTGATGAAAAAACACAAGCTTCATACTTATAGAAAATGCACATGTTGTATTACACAAGTTGTCATATTTACTTACCACTGATTTGCACAACACACTATAGTCTACAGTAGATTTTTATACAGAGAATTTTGATGAAATTCATGTCTTAAGCTTTGGCGTTTGATACGTTTTAAAAGCTGATGAAAGGTTAGTAATCATTTCTTTTGTGCAAAGCTCCGATCAGAAACATTTCTCATCAAAACTGGCCTGACTTTTATATCAACAAAGAGATGGCACATTGTAAACATACAAGATGCTGGATTCAGGTAGCACAAAACTGCTGGCAAAAAGTGACGAGATGTTGTTAATTTTATACATTCGTACCTTGTAACCCAGTTTTTATTGGCCTTTGCCTTATAATTGTTGCCACTGATTTTAAAAAAACTTGCTACCGGAACAACAATGACTAACTTTTTCCGCCGCAACGCGCGGGCATTTTGCTAGTAATAATAAAGGACGGATTGTTTCTCCCGGTTCAACACTTTTTTTGGACATTTTTATCCTCCCACAAAATCACATATTAAGTAATAATACCACCGGTAAGTAAATTAAAAAACTCTTCGTACCATATGTTCCTACGCTTTGGCCGGCCCTGCCAATCGAATCGAAGTGTGACCTGCAACCAGTACGACTAGAACAATTAGAGTGTTGGGACCAACTGCAACCGGTTTCCGGTTTGTAATTGTATATCAGTACGTTCATGTGTTGTACAAATATACAACAACACCGGCTACGTGTGTCTCGTTCGATCTGACCTACTACTTTGCTGCCCAGATCGATCTCGAACAGCAGGAATCAGGTGGCGACGTCGACTTTGTATAGATGGGAGACGTCCGGTTGGCGGCAGGCAGGGGAACGGCGCTGGCCATGGATGGGTGGCGCCCTGCCAATCGAATCGAAGTGTGGCCTGCAACCAGTACGACTAGAACAATCAGAGTTTTGGGACCAACTGAGTCACAGCTGGTTTCCGGTTTGTAATTGTATATCAGTACGTTCCTGTGTTGTACAAATATACAACAACACCGGCTACGTGCGTCTCGTTCGATCTGATCTACTACTTTGCTGCCCAGATCGATCTCGAACAGCAGGAATCAGGTGGCGACGTCGACTTTGTAAAGATGGGAGACGTCCGGTTGGCGGCAGGCAGGGGAACGGCGCTGGCCATGGATGGGTGGCGACAGAGCATAGATGGGAGACGACCGGTTGGCGGCAGGCAGGGGAACGGCGCTTTGGTTGGGTGGCGACAGAGCAGGTGCAATGGGCATTGGCATTGGTACTGCATCCCCATCCCCGCTCCTCTCGATCCAATCTTGCCGCCGCCTGTACCACCTACCTCCCCGGCGCGAGCCGTCGAAACTAGGCCCCGTCGCTGAGTAGATCCCACGCGCCCTGCGGCCTACTGCTCCGACACGCCAATCCTGCTGCCAAATCAAACGGGAGTTGCTCCAATTGAAAGAGGAGAGGGCGTCGTGCATCTTGACCTAGGGCGTCGTCGCCGCTCTGTGAGTCCGGTGCGCCGACGCATCAGCCTACTGCCTACATGAATATACTCGGATATCCCCGCAAGGCTATCCGTCAAGGCATCCGGTATCTGATCTCCCAAATCAACGACTCGATCCAACATATTTGAGCCCTAAACCGGAGGGAGAAGAAGGAGAGGCACAACTGGAGACTGGCCTGGAGAGGAATCGATCAACAATTTGACGGGGGTCGAGTTTTTCACTGTTGGAAGAGCAAGCAACATACAAGTATCCATGGTGCCCGATGAGTATTCCAGTAGGATTTACCAAGCCTGTCCAATAATTGATCGTTCCATAATCGTCTTGTGTGAATTCAATACTCATAAATCAACGTATGGTGATCAGGTTGGATTATGCGGCAGTCACAGCGACGGCTTCTCCAGACTTCCATCTCGCCTTGAAGCTTGATCACTGAGATTCTTCCTGAACTCCCTCAAATGTATCTATTTCTACTGCAGTTAGGGTAAATCACTACGCACCACCATATTGGAATGTTATTTTTCTTTTTTTTCTTTGTTTGCAGATTTGACTAGCACATTGTCAAGTGGTCTTACTCCCAGTTTAGTATAATATGATATACAAGACGAGGTGGTTCAGAAAAAGGATTAGAAATGACTAACAGTATAGAAGAAAAGCTCTGCACAATAAGGTAAAATTAAAACTGTTGTGTAGTTTCATCTACTCCCTCCGATCCAAATTAGTTGATTCAGACTTGTCTAAATTCGTATATATCTATACTTGTTTTAGTGTTAGACACATCCAAATCTAAAAAAACCAAGTCAACTAATTTAGTTCGGAGGGAGTACTATGATCTACCTCTAGTTCAAAATATAAGATATTATGAAACGGAGAAAGTATAAGGTATCAGTTTTGGATGTATAAAAAGCGTATTCTGTTGTGTTATAATTAATGAGTTCAAAAATACTAAAAAGTGATGACTAATGGACATGAGCTTAAGTAAGCTATTGCTTGATGTAGCCTGCTATGTTGAATGGGAGGTGGTTGGGGAGGAAGGGATGGCGGCGGCGGTTCTCTGCGGGAAGGGAAGCAGGGTATGGAGAGAAAGAAGCAGCCGTGTGAGGGAGAGAGACGGGGTGGGGCCGGGTGTTGCGGGAGAGGGAAGCGGGGTAAGACGCGAGCGAGGCGGGATGGTGGCGTGGCGTGCGGACGGCGTTGTAGGCCGCGGGGTGGGGCCAGGAGGGGACGTGCAGGTGGAAGTGTGTCGAGGGATTTATAGAAATTGGCGGGATCTATTCCTTTTTGGAATTAAGTATGATGGCTTCTTCGTTAAAGCAGACCACGATGAGATGAAAGGGAAGCACGCCAAGAAAGTTTGTGAATTAGAATAATCAATTGATCAAGGAGCTGATGTCACCAAGCGAGTAAAAAGAGTGTCTATGCTGCGACATGCCACTAATTTAAAAAAAACTTACTGCTAGCATAATAACTACTAACTTTTTTCGTCGCAACGCGCATGCATTTTGCTAGTCTTTACTATTAATTTCAAAAGCGTGATGAATGCCTGGTGTCACACTTTAAAAAATTAATAGAAAAATGCCACTCCTCAACAAACTCCTCAACAAACTCCACGCCTACTTCAAGAAATACCAAATGAGGTCCCACCATTTATTGGTTAACTGTATTCCCACGAGAAAATAACAGTCAGTTAGCTAGCTAGCTAATACACGCATGCATACACTAAATAAATAGTTGCGTGCATGCGAGGCTGACGATGGTCCACCATAAAACTCTTTTTGACTCCCGATATTTTTTCCTCCTCACAACAACCACGATCTCCAAATCACGATCTTAGAAATAAAACTTGGCTGACAACGATTGCAGATCTATCCATGTCTGCGGCCGGAGCACGTGGTGGTGCCGGTGTCCCTGTTCTCTCTCGACGAGATGCCGGTGTGTGTGTTTGAAGATCACGTGGAGGACGTGTTGGACTTGTCGTGATCCAAGTCGTCATCCTTGGACAAGACGGTGCAGCATCCAATATAGTCGTCATCCTTGGACAAGACGGTGCAGCATCCAATATACGGATGACGGCTACTTCATCAAGAGATTCGTTGGAGTGCAAGGTGCAGAACTGGAACCTCGCGGACTAGCAGGTCGTCGACTGGAATGACCTCCGTGACATGGTCACTGCCACCTGCTACACACCCGATGGACACAAGCCATGTTCGTCCAGAGATCCTACGCGGTCGAGTTTTCAAGTTGCAGGCCAAGAAGATCACCGGATTCCAGGTAACTTCTTATTCTTGAATTAAGCCGAAAACAATGGCCTAGCCGTTGGAAAATATTTGATCGATGTTGATAGTTGCTACAGCAGAATGCAAATGCAGTTTGCGTTTGGGAACATGTCGTAAATCCTGGTGATGTTGGCAGACTCGCAGACCTAAGTCTTCGATTTATAATTACGGGCTCTGTCATTAGTGCCCAAGAACCTCTAGAGTCTCGATACACACCAATGTAGTAGTCTCCCCAAACACGACTACTCCTTTTTCTTTGATGTGGCACTCGTCATGTGTTTGATGAAATGTTCTTTGCTATGTGTTTCTTCACAACCTCACATTACAGAATCAGCCGCTTTGCATAGTCATTACGATTTAGTTGCAGGACATAAGAAATCTTTGAGGCAACGGGCATTCATGCATTTTCTTTGAAACATTGAATAATTAGTGGTACTTACTTGCATCGGAGTAGAGAAAATGTGGAACTGAGGCCATAAGCACAAATAAGGATTTTTTTTCATATTTTGTATATTTTATTATCGGGTAAAAAATGTAATGAAGACAAAATGGTCGGTGAGAGGAAGTATATATGTGCTTGGGGTTTATGTCCTTTACATCGGTTTTCTTTACATTTTTCTTTACTAGGAAGGAGAGCATGACGCTCACCGTTCATGTTCCAGTCGAGTTTGGAAGCGTATTGGATTGTCCTTTTATCTCAGTTGATTTTGCTATAGAGTGTATTTGCAAAGATGAGATCGAGAGATCAAAATTGTTTGAAAGCTAAACACTAATCTTTGCTATTAAAGCAGAACACATGGTAAATATCCGGTGCCATACTTTGACGAATTATAGAAAAAATGCCATCCCACTTTCTCATCCCGAAACTCCATCAACTAACAACCACTGTAGCCCCTAACAACCGTCCTGGTTTCCACCGTATTTTTTGACAAATCTGACCTCTAGGCAAAACTAATTCTGAGTCTGACCCCATCACAAAACTATTTTGTAATCTGACCCTAGGGTCGGCGCCATTTAAAATGGAGCCAAAGTTGCGCCAAAACTGAGTAGCAGGCGGAGCGGAATGAGGAGGCCGGCACCATGTGATATGGCGCCGAACTCACCTTGGCCCCATATCACATGGCACCGACCTCCCCAGCTAGCTTCCCTACTGCTCCGTGTTGGCACCGATCTGCACAACTTCGGTTCCATTTAAAATAGCGTCAATGCCAGGGACAGATTCCGAAATAGTTTGGCCAAAGGGTCAGACTCGGAATTAGTTTTGGTAACGAGTCAGATTTGTCAAAAAATATGTTTCCATCATCTTTCACGGAGCTTCCTAATGGCTGGTAACAAATCAGCTAAAAAAGGCCTACACCTTTGACGCCTCCCAAATAGCTCGTAACAAAAGGGGTGTTCGCTAACAAATAAGCTAAAAAACAGTCTACCCCTTCGATGCCTCTAAATCAGATCTATGATCAGTCTCGCCACTTCTGTAATGCCAAGGTCTGTAGAAGGAGAGGTGATACTGATCCTCGTTGCATGTTGGTGCGAGGCGAAGTCGTACGACCTCATCGCTCTGGCTCAATGCGGTGACATAGTGCTCTACCCATCCCATGGCCGTCGCCTCGAAGCCAGTCGCCGTTGAAACGCCCTGTGTTCACCTAGAACGCGCTCCATGCCCACGGCCACCGCATTAAGGTCACCATTGACGCGCTCCGCGCCCATACGCCAACCTCGACGTGCTTCCCATCACTGCCGCCGCCTTTGGGGCATGATTTTGCCAATCTGAACATTGTCCATGTCTTTGTCTCGTGGTTCCCTAGAACACTGGTGCCTTCATTACCCCTCCTTGATGTAAGTTGAAATAGGTCCGCACGGCGCCACTATTGCACGACCCACCGCCGCCTTGTTTCTGCGTCACCGCCGCTGTCACACGTGAAGCACGTTGCCTCGCCGTCCAAGACCTGGTGAGTTCTTAAAAGCAAAATCTGTGCATCACCAAAACACAAAAAGCCATCTAATAAAATTTGTCCATCACCAAAACACAAAAAGTCATCTGATAGCATAACTCGAGGAAACATATCAAAATTTTCAAATGGTGAGTACAGTGAGTCACTCATGGATTGGGAAAAGGACAAGATCATCACAGGTACGGACGATGTGACCAAAATAAGGATGTGAACAAAATAAGGAAGCATACCCAGTAGAGTAAAATAGATGGCATGGTAATGACAAATAGGTCAATAAAAATTTGTCGTCATGAGCTTGAGAATATCACGCTTCGGAAATAGAAAAACTCATCAAGGAATTGGTTCTCATTGATAATTTTTGTAAATGTTATTTCATAGCAACGCATGGATATTTTTCTATACAAGTGATTTTTTTGTCTATTAAGTTTAAAATGTATGACAACAAAACTCAAGAGACTCGTAGCGAAGCATGGGTATTCAACTAGTAATAATAAAGGACAAAGTGTTTCTTGCGGTCCAACTTTTTTTTACCCTTTTACCCCTAAAGCTACTAACAATTACCCACTATGCCACCCGTAAGTCACGTGTTTTTTTCTTCTAAAAAAGCTTTTCCTCGTCGGTCGATCGCTGCCGTGGCTGATTTTTCGATCGCACACGACGGGACATGCTGAAGTTTTTTCTAGTTAGGCCGGTTAGAGGGTCATGGGCTGCTTAAAATGTTTTTGATCGCATGCATTTTTTTGGGTTAAAAAAGTCCCACCCTTTACAATGAGTATAACCAGTTTATATATGCTAAAAATTGTCATGTAGTATCAGCAAGCGACAACAAGGATGATTCGTATGAAATCAAATGATCAAGTGGGATAAAAATAAAAATTTCCCATGTGTTGATGATGGACAGAGGATTAAACGGGACCGAGGCAAGGTAGACAACTAGAGGCGGGTCGTCCAAGCAGCAGCCGGTAGCTAACAGAGAGGAAGCTGCGCGAGGCTATTCGTGAGGGGGCTGCCGGCGCGACAAGGACACAAGCGTACGGCTGATCGATGGGAGAGAAAACGAGGGAACCTGAGGCTAGGTTGGGCCGACTTGCGCCTTGGTGGCCTTGCATCGTCCGGCCTGATCCGGGAACAAGTGAAGTTGGTCACAGACTCACGCTGATCGAAACGTAACTTACATATACATCCGCACACACGCACGACACATACATGAACTACACGACCAATTGTCGTCGGTAGTTGAGGTACATAATTAGTTTTCATCTTAAGGCCTTGAGCATTTATTCCTTCATGAGTGAGTCCAGGGCTACCTCTGGGCATGGCGGAGTGATATTTTTTCCTTGCGAGTTCCTTAGGCGGTGAGGCTGTTCTTGGTGCAGACGGCGAGGCCTAGGGACGCCCGAGATCGGAACACAGAGGCGTGGCGATAGCAGGAGGTCGGGCAGCCTAGGATGCTGCGACGCGATGGGTCGTGGGCCATATCTGGGCCTGGCGGGCTGTGAGTGACATACCTGGAGCTTGGGGACGACGACAGAAGGAGGTCGGGTGGCCTAGGGGTTTGTGGCGCGGTGGTCGAGGACCTAATCAGGACCACATCTGGGCTGGCGGGATGTGGCTGACGCACCTGCCTGGAGCCAAATTTGTTGTTTTTCGAACGATGGGTTGTCAAAGTTGGATTAAGACTTCCTGATGGGTGCAAACAAACTCATCACTTTAATTCCCATTGTAACGAGCACGGATATTTGTGCTAGTTAAAAACAAAAGTTAGAAAAAATAAAGAATAAAAAAAGTAAATAACCTTGCAACTATTTTAGGCTCTAAAAAATAAGAAAAGATTATAAAAATACATATGATATATCGAATAAAAATATATATGATATATCGAAATGCTCACCAAAATATAATATATTCAAGAAAATCAATAAGTTATCTATTTGAACCATTAAATCATTAAATCCTTTAGAGTAATATATAAAAATAAGGGAAAATCTAAAAATAAATAAATATCATTTTTAGTATAAAAATTAATATACTTCGCTAGAAAATTGTTAAATACACTATTCCATAGGTTTTTTAGGATTTATAAAAAAAATAAGTGTATATAAGATGTTAAAAATCTTTTTTATAGGGATTTCTATTTTCGTGCCCTTGGTTTCTTAGCTATACTTAGCCCCTGCGCTTCTCTAGAACTCTCACGAAGAGCTCAAATGGCACGTACTATTAGGTTGACTATTATGCTGACCTTGTGGGGCCGCATCACGTGGGACCATGTGGGACCGTCTGAAGCCGTTGGTCGGAACTGCGGTATGCTTATTCGTGGGACCGCGCTGTGTGGGGGTGGTAGGTCGGGACCGTATTTGGTAGTGCGCACGAGTGGGTTTTCTCTCTCCTTAATTGGCAGTTTTCAGAGCTTTTTTTTCTCTCGCTAACAGTTATGTTTCTTTTTTGTCCAAATTGGTGACAAATCTAGAGCAACTTCTCTCTTCAATCATTCGTTCCTTTTAGCCCTAGTTTTTGACCAATATGATAGCAAATCTAGAGTAGCAAATCACACCACCAACATACATACATCCAGAAAACAAAACAAATATAGATAAGCTGCTCATAGCAACTAATATAGGATATATATAAGCGATAGATAGTAGGATACTTAACGAGGTTCAATACATTCCCTGGTCAGCATTCAACACAAAACATATAAAAACAAAAGAACCTGCTTTACACCAGCAGCAACACACACGTTTAACCCCTCCTAGTCTCCGCCTCCTCCCTTTTGGCGCTTCCTTCACTTCTTACTGTCCAGTCCCTTGGTCTTGGGCACCTTGAGATTGATCGAGGCATACGATCCTCTGCGATGTCCACCCGCTGGAGGTTGCGGAGGTGAATTTCGAGCACCATGTGCTGAGCGAAGAAGGCGTGGACGTTCACGGTCGCGTCGACATTGGGGTTGCAGGAGCTCAAGTCCTCGGCATGTCTCACGAGGCAGTTGAAATCGGTGGCGCCTAGTCTCCTTTTGCAGAAGGGGCACCTGTAGATGTTGCCAGCGAAGTAGGCGTCGTACTGGACAGACTATAGCCTCCTCAGCATATAACGAGTCTTGGTGTGCCTAGACTCATCGTCGATGTTGAGCACATGTTGGAACAAATAGCATCATGCATGATAACAAGGACATGATTGAGATCCCTTGATTATCGAGATTGATTATTTGCATATATTAACCGATTGAGATCCCATGAATGTTTGCATCAATTAACCAAGTGGGTTAAATTCCCTAATCCCCAAATCTCAAACAAAATCAAATACTGATTCCAACTAAAGATCGACGCTAGTATTAACTAGGGTATCCCTTAACTACAACCCGGAGCACAAATAAAATAGGATTGAAATGCGAACAAGCGGATTCATCGAAGCAAAAGATCAAACACAAGAGGATTAGCTGATGTAAGAAGATCTATCTAGCATCCAATGATTTAAATGCGGACTACCGAACCCTAATAGCACAAGATATAGCATCCAACAATGGGAATGAGAGAAGGATAAGGGAAGGGGAGCAAACCCTAGTTAATTACCTCCAACCATGGGTCGACGATGCTGGTGTCGTAGGGGTTCTCCGGACAGATGTACTCCTCCTCCTCATAGGGGTCCCGGTCGAGCGGGATCTGCCCGCGACCGGCGAGGGCCTCCTCATCGGCGGCTACGTTGAGCGGAGACGGGGGCCTGGACGGGGATGTCGGTTGCCTTCGATGCCTTGACGGGGGCCTGGACGGAGATGGGGGCCTCCTCTCCAGTGGCCTTGGATGCGACGATGTCCACTGCATCCTTCTTCTCCATCGCCGACGCGGTCGGGGTTTTGTTTAGGGTGTGTAGAAGGTGATAGGATAGTGGAGGCAGTTGTGTGAGTGAGCTAGTGAGTGAGTGAGTGAGAGTGGGTAGGTGGAGAGGGAGAGGGGATCTATAATAAAGGTGAAGGTAAGGGAAATTTCGTTGCACCACCATGCACCGTGTACGCTACTACACTGTACACCGCAACACGTGTCTGCTACTGCACTGTGCACCACGACATGCGTACGGTAAGTCACATTTCCCTCGAGTCTAACCCTAGCGTTTTAGACATACTCATTTATCCTCTCGATAGTAACAATGGCGTTTTAGTTATACTCACTTTTACCCTCGGGTACTAACCCTGGCGCGTGTAGTATACTGTAACATCCCATCATTAGAGTTTAGAAATAAGCTGAGATGAGGTGTGTGCATTGCATTCATGCATAGAAAATCTGGATAGTTTTCGTGCAAACTAAAGAAGCTAGTGAGGGATCGGGATCTCTTTTGTTCCGATGGAAACATCCGGGCGAGTGTGACATATTCCGACATGACCTCTACTGTATCTTTCAGTTTTGGGGGGAATCATTTTAAATTTAGAGATTCAAATGATTTATTTGAATTCAAAATAAATTTGAAATTGGTTTAGCAATAAAGAAGTGAGTTATTGAATTCATTAATGTTATATAAATATTACAAGATTTATTGTACCAAAAGAAAAGTGAAGTTGAAATAAAGTAAGGCCTGGGAAGTAATAATAGATCACCAGATTATGTTGGATTTAAACAAGACATTGGAATTATTATTCAAAAAAGAATCTCATAATTCCATAATGTTTAATAATACTAATACATGAGAGAACCCACCATAAGAATTAAATATCGCTAGTACTTATTCTCCAAAGAATGTTATACAACATTTAGTAAAGATTACAATGTGCAAAATTTGCAATTGAAGGAAAACATTAACTTTATTATTTAAAATAAACAATATTACATTGTCTTTACAGATAATAATGAATAAATAAATTACAATAAGAATAATACAAAGTTTACATCAGGGATAAAGCAAATTACAAGTAAACAGAATAAAAGATAGACTAAATTTCCTATCTACATATGTTATCTTTCTGAACTTTTCTTCTTCACTTTAATCTCTGTAACACAAAACAAAATAAATAGACAAACATATAATAAAATAAAGGGTTAGTTTTGGGGTTAGATTACTCTCAGATTGGGCATACAAGTGATATGCCAAATTCATCACCGAGTATTAAAAATAAGGGCCAAATGTAGGATCTATTCTTATCAAAGTTGCTTCAGCCTATGCATCATTAGCTTGAGAGGCAAAATAACTTTTGATAGCCAAAAACAAAGGCCAGTCAAAGATAATACCCAAACCAGCCGAGCACATCCACAATGGAATAACTTCCAGGCTAAGAAAATATCTTCCAATGAGACAAAGCATGTGGAACAGGCAGGCAGCTCACACACCGCTGCATGCTGGTGTGCTGTCAACACCAGGAAGTAAACAAGAAGGAGGCAACTCTTGTACACATCAGGGAAGGCACCGGCTATAGAAAAGGAAGGAACCAACCATAGCAGCAAAGCTAGATATTCCCTGGTCACCACACTTAGCCAAGAACTACCCTCAGATCACTAGCTCATCACCAAGAACAACACCTGTTCTTGCTCATCACCACAAGATCACTCATTTAGGTGAACACCATATCTCTAACCATGGTTGCTTCGAGGAGCCATCCAAGGGCAAGGACAAGGTGGAGAAGGCCATGCTATGGCTGCTGTAGTGGATGAAGTAGTAGAAGGAGAGGGAAGCAGGATATCTAGATACATCATTAGCTGAACTAGATCTCTATCAAGTACAATATCCACACAACTACAGGTGATTATCCTAACCAAATATAGCCTTTGTTCCTATCAATTCATTTTAGAAAAGGATTTGGAAAGAAAAGGAGCTCTCAGTCTAGCATAGGAAAGCTATGCTAGCCTCATCATAGAGCTTGTAAGGCAATTGTAGTATCTGTTCATACTACAGATCCCAACCTCAGCCTTAGCATCATCGGCAGAGCCTATATACAAGTATAACATCTGATCTTGTCAAGTCATATCTCACAAAGATTGATAGCCACACAAATAATTGTGCACAATGGTATAAGCAACCAAATTCCACTGATCTGCAACTAGAGGATTTCTAGGAGATCAGAGGAGGTCACTTGAACCACACAAACACATACCTGCTCAAGGTCATGCCTGTACATGATCATATAATTGTTTGTCTATTCAAAAGCATCTGCAAAGCTACTATTGAATTTCAGAAGAACAAATACATAAGAGAAAGTTTTAGAGGATCAAGTACATAGCGTAGCTATTCTGATCAGACGCAGGGAGAGAATATTGGAGAGATTGGGAATCAGGAGCTACAGCAGCACCAAGCAAAATTGGGCAGCAACTATGCTCTGTCCAGAAATGTTGATGTAGA
The DNA here is from genome assembly GCA_916181665.1 of Avena sativa. Classification (NCBI taxonomy): domain Eukaryota; kingdom Viridiplantae; phylum Streptophyta; class Magnoliopsida; order Poales; family Poaceae; genus Avena; species Avena sativa. The sequence continues at coordinate 194,317,806 of OV702287.1, forward strand.
ATATCAAGTATTAGATACAAGCAAGGATTTTTATAATTGATCTAAATATGTATTCCATACCTCTATGTAATCAAGTAATTACTAAAGTAACTCAAGAACACAACCAGAAGTAAACTACATCAAGATAACATGTTTAGAAAATATATTTATACCTCTAACATCACATCTATTTCAAGAAAATGAACACCAATAAAGAAGAAAATTGGAAATAGAACAGATAGAGTATGTCTATCTATCTTTATAATATACATTTCTAGTAAGTATAGACAGTCAACATTTATCTGATTAGTACACATAGAACAGATACAAGAAATTACTATCCTGTAGGTAAAATAGAGTGAGGATTTGACAATACAGATCACCTAATGATCATAATATCATCAGACAACCAAACACTAGTAATTCACCAAAATTTAGTAAATGAAAACTTGTCAAATTAACTCCACTTGAATGTTCATATTAGAATGAAGGCAAGTTATATACCAAAAACCAATAGAGTCTAGGTTTTCAAAGCCTACCATCAACTAGTGTTTATCCAGTGACACCCAATAGCATGTCTATAAACATGTCTAATAGAAAACTGTGTAGTATAGTCATTTGTTAACCAGAATTCACCACAACAATAGTTCAGGCTTTAGGGTCTAAAGATAAATTAATTATCTCCATAATAGGAGTAGTACATGTCCAGTAACACTACCTGACGTGGGCATACCCTACAGGTACTCGAGTTTGGCATATACGGTCCAGAATCATAGGAGTAGTACATGTCCAGTAACACTACCTGATGTGGGCATACCCTACAGGTACTCGAGTTTGGCATATACGGTCCAGATACTGTAGAAGCCCATGACATTGCCAAGGCCCAATACAGGATTCGGGTGACTCACGGAAACTCCGATTGCTTGCAGCACAAGAAGAATCTTAAGATAGAAAGTTCAAAGGGACGAACCCTAATCTGTAACCGATTCTACCTGCTACCTGAGACCTAGCCTATCTATATAAAGGCTAGGAGGGGGCAGCGAGGAGGACAATCACAACCCTAGTTTCCACAACCATCGCCAGATTGCATCTGCGCACCCCCTGTAACTTTTGACTCCCTCGATAATTCAAAGAGCAGACAAGCAAGAGTAGGGACCTCTACGAGGCCTGAACCTGGGTAAACCTTATGTCCCTGTGTGCTTGTTTGCTAGCCGATTGATGCCTCCAGCGCTCCCTCCTTCTCCAAAACCCAAGTCCATAACAATGGGCATTGACGAGTTCAACCCTCGTCAATTGGCGCCGTCTGTGGGAACTGGGAGTGCTGATGTCGCGGCTTCTTCGGCCCTGTCAACCGCGATCTACAACTCTGCAATAGTGGAGATTCGCTAGCTCTTCGGCGCTTTTGACTTCACCGTCCACACGCCAGCCACTCGCCCGGCTTTCGAGTCCGTAGGCGACAGAATCGGCTTGGCAATCAGGAGCTTACGATTCCAAGTTGGTCAGCTGGGCACACTTCGCCTTCCTGATCAGCCGATGGTTCCCATGATTGCTCCAGCATCATGGTTTCCACCACCAATCGGCGCCCTGAGCAAACTCAATGCCCTGACAACAGTTAGGGGTACGGACGGCGACAGCAGTCGCGGATCCGATCTAGGTGACCTGGCCATAGAGGATGGAGCCTACGGATCCGGATCTGAGAGTTGTGGGAGCAACAGGTTCCCCAATCACTTCATGTGCGCCGTCATCAATGCAGGCGACACCGGTGTCAATCGCGACAACACCGGCACTGGTCCGTCCAATGGCGAGAACGGTGGCCCCACCAACAGCGGCCCACCAACTATGCGCCCACCAACGCCGCGCCCATCAACGGCGCACCCGTCAACAACGGAACGGACGGGAACCAGAACCTCATGGTGAATGGGTCCGTCGAGGAGCGCATTCTAATCAAACTCAACAACAACGAGTGTGCCCACTGTCGCGAGGCTCTGCGGGGTAATCCTCTCCCCCTAAACTCATCCCAACAGATGTTGATGGCTACCACTGGCTGCTCAACAAGGAGTACAAGCGCTAGCAGCAAGTAATTGCGCAACTCGACGAGCGCAGAAAAGCAGCGGACGAGTCGAGCCTTCGACGGGATCATCTTTCCTCCATGAGAGGATCCTCTTCCAAGGGCAACGACTACGTGGCTGCCAAACGTCAATCTCGACTGGCCCACCTCACCGACAAGGAGCGCGAAGAAGCCGCGAAAGTCCTCGACTTCGGCTCTATGACGGTGGATACGCGGGGCAACGTGCTCTCGAAGACACCGCAAGAAGCGGTGATAACGGCCACCATGTACCTCCTCAACAACCAGTGCCAGCTGGGGATCCGTGAGCTGCCATGCACCGATCTACGATCGCAGGCCTGGGGCTAGTCGAAGCTGCCCTCGTCAAGGAGCTGACACCGGAGCCATAGAAAGGTAAAACTCCGGAAAAATACTACTACTCGTACTCCTCCAGCGACGAAAGCCACGATCTGTCACGGTGAAGTCGCTCACGGCAGCACAACCGCCACTATGAAACGTGTGATGGCATCACGCAGCGCAAGGTCGACAAGATGCGGGCGAGGCACGCTCGTTTGACTGACTCGGAAGATGACAAGGTGGAGCTCTGCGGCGCCAGATGCTTCAGTAGAGCCATCAGGCAGAAGCGAATGCCTAAGGGGTTCAAACATCGGAGAACCCAAAATTTGACGGCCTACAAGACCCGAAGATCTGGCTGGAGGATCACATCTCCTCTGTCAGGCTACACGGCAGAAGCTCAAGCATGACAATGCAATGCCTGCAGCTACAGATGCAATGCATCGCCCGCCCATGGCTCAACAATCTCCCACGTGGATCAATTCACAGTTGGGAAGAGATGGTCTATAGATTCGTGCGCAACTTCAAGGGCACTTACAAAAGGCCTGCGTCAATCGAAGAACTAAGAGGCTGCCACCAAAGGTCTGGCGAGTTGCTGCGTTCATACATCCAGAGGTGGTCCATCATCAAGAACTCCGCAGAAATTATCTCGGAGGACCGCACAATCGATGCGTTCAACGGCGGTGTTCGACCACCTGATGGAGATCGCGAATCGGTAGGCGGGCGGAGAGGACTCGGTGAAAAACTGTACCTACTCCGATGATGATGACGACCTTGGGTGCAGACGCGACCGCCGAGGGAAACGTCGAATGCACGTCTACGAGGACCACGAAGAAGTCAACAAGGTCGCGGCTGGCTACACCAACAAACGCGACGACAACCGCAACAACGGATACCGCAGTGGTGGATACCGCGACAGCGGAAAAACCATGCAAGTGTGGCAACGCCTCACTCGCCACGACGCGCTTGGGCAATCCATCCAGGACAAATTGTCCGGACCATGCACCATACACTTCTACATCGACAAACATGACGGCAAGAAAAAGTCCAGCCACCTTTTCAAGGACTACCATGAGTTCCTCAAGCTCCACGAAGGCCTGGCCCAGATGAATCGTGACGCGATCAACCAGGGATACGGAGCTGCCCCGAGTGCCGTGGCTCACGGAGCGCCACTAGCACCACCTGGACCACCACCACCTGCAGCTGCACCAGTCCAGAACCATGGGGGCGAGCCGTACCCACGAGCGCTGGGCAATATGGGGATGATCCAAAAGGGACATCCCTCAAATCGAGGGCAAAAGGCAATCACTCGCCAAGTCAATTTGGCGATAAACTCTCCACCTTCCACCACTGAGTACCTCAATGGAAGCGAGTCCTGCATCACCTTCGACAAGCGCGACCACCCGCGCCAAGTACCTCGCCCATGCCACTATCCCCTCGTACTCGAGGCGTAGATCGGGGGCTTCGATATGAGTCGCGTATTCATGGACGGTGGAAGAGGCATCAACCTCATGTTCGCAAGTACCTTGCGCGAATGAGGATCCCTCTGACATGTCTGGAAGTTTCAGACATGACGTTCCACGGCATCGTCCCAAGGAAGGGAGTGTACCCCCTGGGCAAAATCAACCTCGACGTCATCTTCGGCACGCCGCAAAATTTCTGGTGAGAATGCATTGACTTCGAAGTCGTCGACTGGTCCTCACAGTACCACTACATCCTCGGACATGTCGCTTTCGCGAGGTTCATGGCGGTACCATACTATGCCTATCTGCAGATGAAGATGCCAGGACCAAACGGCATCATCACAATCAATGGAAGCTTCGAGAGGTCTGATAGCTGTGATAGGGAATTCAATAGAATCTCCCAGTCCTTTGGCATGCAAGAGGTGTTGGGAATATGCCCTAGAGGCAATCATGTATGACGTTATTTCCAATGTATTCATAAAGTTATTGTCCATGTATGAACTACTGATATATATATATATCATTGAATATGTGATTCGATTGTGGAACTATATATATTCATGTTGTTTATACTAATTATCCTTGGTCGTTGAGGTTGTGTTGGACACACAACTTAGACCAATGTGAAAGTCGGCAGATCACTCGGTTCCACTTGTCATGGGTATGGAGATGCTATTCCGACTTACACGGATTCGACTAAAGAGTTTAGCGAGTCGGACTGACCCATATTGAGATGCAACGAACAAGTCGTCATTTGCATGTCTCAATCAATGTAATTCTTAGACCTGAGGTTATTACACAGTCCGAGTTGAGGATCACCGACTTAGGTTCTGTCAAACACTGTTCCGTCACTGGGCAGTTATAAAGGCAGAGTTCGGGTCGACTGAGAATCAAGCTGCGTGAACCATGATGGGATTTTGCCCCTCCATCTGGAGAGATATTCTCTGGGCCCTCTCGGAAGATATGATTCAGAAAACATGGCCATGTGTGACTCGGTTAAGTGTTAACCGAGGCGACCGACTAAGAGTTAGTCGGATGAATCACTTATCTCGGATCGAGAAAGAGAGTCGGACTATTTAAGGGATGACGATCATTCGCCTATCTCTGCGTGGCCCAACAGTGGTATCAGAGCGTTAGCTTCTGGTTTTAGGCTCGAGATCGTGCATATGTGATATGCAGTTGGCGTTAGATTGGATCTAATTGCAGTTTGGTGGTCGATCTATGAGATAGATTGGTTTTGTACAAAGTTGATTGGATAAACTGTACTCGGGGGAATGGATGATCTGGTTTCCGTGATCTAACTACTAAGGTCGTGGAACGACATGCCCCTACCGGTCGGCTTCTGCCATCAGGGTAGACTGTGACACGTAAACCCGGATGTGGTGATCGAAGATCAAAGAGTTTGGTCGAATCGAAGTCCAGATCAGATTTGGGAAAAATCGTCGGGACCGCCGGCTTCTCCCTATCGTAGCGCCTTAGATGTCATTGCGAGTTTCACAATGCCGGTAGATATCGTATCTATGCATAACTTGTTTTTGCAGGATGATGTTGTGAATGGTATGGCTTATGTACATGTGATGTGTGTAATCCATACGTGATCTGCGTATCACGGTTTTTGTCAGCCCGCTAGAGCCTAGGTGCTGTCATTTTATTGTATAACGACCCGCGTGTCGGATTCTCTATGTAATTCACATTACTAGCTAGTGTAGCTGTTTGGAGAACCCGAATGGCATGCAAGTCGATGTACAAGCCGACTACATGGTGTAAGGCGGCACGTGACAAGAGTTGACACGAGTCGAATTACAAGCTTCGTGGAGATGGAGATCGCGATGAAGAGAGGCATACCATTTCACATTATAATTGCTTTATTTTGTGTTATTGTTATGTCTCTGTTTTACCTCTATTAGATAGTTGGTAGAAAAGTAATCCCTCAAAGAAGGTCTAGTCGGTTTCCCCGCCAGTGCTGCACCATCACAAGTCGGACATTTTTGGTAGTGGGGTCATAAAATTGAGGTGCTATCAATTCTTTCCGACTAGGTGGGTTCGAGTCGGACTCTTACAGCGGAAGCACTTGGTAATCTAGACGGGTCTATCACAACGGTTGTGGGACTCGGGGAAAAGTCGGATGGGTGCCGGGGCATGTGATGCCACCCATCCAACAGGAGTCGTATGAGATACGATTGACAAGGAGTTGTCTACCTAGATCCCTTGACGGCTAGCGGTGATGCTAAAGCTCACTAGTCGACTTGCTTATTTAGGGTCCTGAATCACTAAGCAACCATCGGAGGGGTGTTGGTTCTAGTGGGAGCATAAGTATTAAAGTGTTTAATATGCTTGCTCTTTTATGGATACATGTCTTAAGTGTTTTGCATATTTTCTGTTGTAGATCAATGGCACCTAGCAGTCTTCCTCAGATTTCCAGTTTTGCTTTGAGAACCATCTTAGAGAAAGATAAGCTAAATGGAACTAACTTCACCAACTGGTATCGTAATCTGAGAATTGTTCTCAAGCAAGAAAAGAGGGACCATGTCCTAGACAACCCACTTCCAGATGAGCCGAATGAGAATGCGACTGTCGCAGCCACCAATGCCTACCATCGGATTTGTGATGAATCCACGGAGATTAGCTGTCTTATGCTTGCTCACATGGAACCAGACTTGCAGCAGCAACTCAAGAATGTTGAGGCCTACGATATGATCGAAAGCCTCAAAAGTATGTTCCAGGCTCAGGCAAAGACTGAGAGGTATCAAGTCTCTCAGGCTTTGTTGAGCTGCAAGCTTAAGGATGGCGATCCACTGAGTCCGCATGTGATCAAGATGGTTGGTTACGTGCAGTCTCTGGAAAGGCTGGGCTACCCCATTAGCGAAGAGTTTGCTACGGACTTAATTCTGAACTCTCTTCCTAGTGCGTATGGTCAGTTCATATCGAACTACCACATGCATGGTATGGATAAGAAGCTCACTGAATTACATGGGATGCTCAAGCAGGCTAAGACGGATCTCAAGAAAGGTGCCAGTCAAGTGTTGATGGTACAGAATAAGGCTAAGTCCAAGAAGAGTTCTTGGACTAAGAAGAAGAAGGCTAAGTCGGGAGGTAAGGTTGAGGACCCGGTCCAAAGCGCTTCCTCAGGGACCAAGCCATCTCCTGCAGCCAGATCCACTTGCTTCTACTGCAAGGTGGATGGCCACTGGAAGAGGAATTGCAGCAAGTATCTGGCTGATAAAGCCAAGAGTGGAGGTGTGACTTCCAGCTCAGGTACGCTTGTTTGCAATGTTATAGACATTTATCTTGCTGATGCACCTGGTAGTTCTTGGGTATATGATACCGGATCAGTTATTCACATCTGCAACTCGGTGCAGGGACTGGTAAGAACTAGGAGCATGGAGAGAGGCGAGGTTGACATTCGAGTCGGCAACAAAGCGAGAGTCGCTGCGTTGGAAGTCGGCACGATGCAACTTCATTTACCTTCCGGATTCTTAATGGAGATGAATAATTGTTATTATGTTCCAGTGCTTAGTCAAAACATTATTTTTGCCTCATGTTTGATGAGACAAGGCTATGAGTCTAATAATAAGAATAATGGTTGTTCTTTATATTTGAATGATATGTTTCACGACTTTGCACCCATCTAGGACGGGTTATTTATTTTGAATCTTGGTAGTGAATCTGTCTATAACATAAATGTGAAAAGGTTGAAACCAAATGATCTGAATATGACTTACTTTTGGCATTGTCGGCTTGGTCATATAAGTTGGAAACGCATGAAGAAGCTCCATGATGATGGACTCCTAACTTCATTCGACTTGGATTCGTTCGAGACATGTGAATGCTGCCTACTCGGCAAGATGACCAAGACACCTTTTGCAAAGAGTTGTGAAAGGGCGTCCGACTTATTGGGACTAGTACATAGTGATGTATGTGGCCCAATGAGCACGACAGCTAGAGGTGGTTATGAGTACTTCATTACCTTCACTGATGATTTGAGTAGGTATGGATATATCTACTTGATGAAACATAAATCGGATGCCTTTGAAAAGTTCAATGAATTCCACAATGAAGTACAAAATCAACTCAGCAAGAAAATAAAGTTTCTTCGGTCGGATCGAGGAGGCGAGTACATGAGCCATGAGTTTGATGACCATCTGAAGAGTTGTGGAATAGTTCCCCAACTCTCTCCTCCAGGAACGCCGCAGAGAAACAGTGTGTCGGAAAGGAGAAATCGGACCTTGTTGGACATGGTACGATCAATGATGAGTCGGACAGATATGCCTTTATCATTTTGGGGTTATTGTCTAGAAACTGCAGTGTTCACACTAAACAGAGTACCATCAAAGTCGGTAGAGAAGACACCGCATGAGATGTGGACTGGCAAGAAGCCGAGTTTGTCTTTTCTTAAGATTTGGGGTTGTAAAGCTTTTGTCAAGCGACTTCAGTCGGACAAGCTTACAGCTAAGTCGGATAAGTGTATTTTCGTAGGATATCCGAGGGAAACCATGGGTTACTACTTCTACAACCGAGAAGAGGGCAAAGTGTTTGTCGCTCGGAACGGTGTCTTCCTTGAGAAAGAGTTTCTCAGTCGGGGAGTCAGTGGGAGCACGGTGCAACTCAAAGAAATTCAAGAAGTACCGGCCAGTAGCGAGTCGGCAAAAGCCTTGGAGGTTGAGCCAGTCGTGGTACCTGAGCCGGAAACAGCACCGACACTGCGAAGATCAGCGAGATTGTGAAGTGTTCGTGATGTGTTACTGTTAGACAGTGATGAGCCGGCAACTTATTCGGAAGCGATGGTGGGTTCTGATTCTGAGTCATGGCTTGGAGCCATGAGATCCGAGTTAAAATCCATGTATGAAAATCAAGTTTGGAACTTGGTTGATCTGCCAGACGGTGCAAGACCCGTCGAGTGCAAATGGGTCTTTAAAAAGAAAACTGATATGGATGGAAATGTTTCTATCTATAAGGCACAGCTTGTCGCGAAGGGGTTCCAACAAGTTCAAGGAGTTGACTACGATGAGACTTTCTCTCCCGTGGCGATGCTTAAATCAGTTCGGATCATGTTAGCTATAGCAGCCTATTTTGACTATGAGATATGACAGATGGATGTCAAAACGGCTTTCCTAAATGGAAAATTAACCGAGGACGTGTATATGATACAGCCCGAGGGTTTTGTCGATCCGACTAATGCTGACAAGGTATGCAAACTTCAGAAATCCATTAATGGGTTGAAGCAAGCATCTCGGAGTTGGAACATTCGCTTTGATGAGGTAGTCAAATCGTTTGGCTTCATCAAGAGTGATCATGACTCTTGTTTATACAAGAAGTTTAGTGGGAGCAAAGTAAACTTTCTGATCTTATATGTGGATGACATATTACTGATTGGAAATGATGTCCAGATGTTGCAAGAGACCAAGGAATCATTGGAAATGAGTTTTCCGATGAAAGACTTGGGTGAGGCGGCTTACATACTAGGAATCCGGATCTATAGAGATAGATCAAGGAGGCTCATTGGATTGAGTCAGAGTACATACTTGGACAAAGTGTTGAAGAAGTTCAACATGGAATCGCCTAAGAAGGGGTTCTTACCGATGTCCCATGGCGTAAAACTTAGCAAGACTCAGTGTCCTTCGACAACTGATGAGCGAAGTCGGATGAGTGCGATTCCGTATGCTTCTGCAGTCGGACCCATCATGTATGCTATGATTTGTACTAGGCTGGATGTTTCCTATGCTCTTAGTGTTGTGAGCAGGTACCAGGCTGACCCTAGAGAAATCCACTGGGCAGCGGCTAAAAATATCCTCAAGTACTCGAGAAGGACTAAGGATATGTTCCTGGTTTATGGAGGTGAGGATGAACTCAGTGTAAGGGGTTACACGGATGCGAGTTATCTCACTGACTCGGATGATTCTCGTTCGCAATCCGGATATGTGTTTGTAATAAACGGAGGGGCTATGAGCTGGTAGAGTTCCAAGCAAGAGACGGTGGCTGCGTCTACGACAGAGGCTGAGTATATTGCTGCCTAAGAGGCAACAAAGGAAGCCGTTTGGATGAGGAATTTCCTCATGGATCTTGGTGTGGTTCAGGGCTCGTCCAATCCGTTAGACGTGTATTGTGACAACAATGGTGCTATTGCACAAGCCAAGGAACGTAGACAACACCAGAAGAACAAACATATACTCATGCAGTACCACCTTATTCGCCAGTTTGTGGATCAAGGTGATATCAAGTTATACAAGGTACACACGGATGCAAACATTGCGGATCCGTTGACAAAGCCACTTCCACAGCCAAAGCATGAGGCACACCTAAGAGCTATGGGCATTAGATGCCTAGACATGTGATGTCGGATGATTGACTCTAGTGCAAGTGGGAGACTGTTGGGAATATGCCCTAGAGGCAATCATGTATGATGTTATTTCCAATGTATTCATAAAGTTATTGTCCATCTATGAACTACTGATATATATATATATCATTGAATATGTGATTCGATTGTGGAACTATATATATTCATGTTGTTTATACTAATTGTCCTTGGTCGTTGAGGTTGTGTTGGACACACAACTTAGACCAATGTGAAAGTCGGCAGATCACTCGGTTCCACTTGTCATGGGTATGGAGATGCTATTCCGACTTACACGGATTCGACTAAAGAGTTTAGCGAGTCGGACTGACCAATCTTGAGATGCAACGAACAAGTCGTCATTTGCATGTCTCAATCAATGTAATTCTTAGACCTGAGGTTATTACACAGTCCGAGTTGAGGATCACCGACTTAGGTTTTGTCAAAAGCTATTTCGTCACTGGGCAGTTATAAAGGCGGAGTTCGGGTCGACTGAGAATCAAGCTGTGTGATGTGAATAACCAAGACGGGATTTTGCCCCTCCATCTGGAGAGATATTCTCTAGGCCCTCTCGGAAGATATGATTCGGAAAACATGGCCATGTATGACTCGGTTAAGTGTTAACTGAGGTGACCGACTAAGAGTTAGTCGGATGAATCACTTATCTCGGATCGAGAAAGAGAGTCAGACTATTTAAGGGATGATGATCATTCGCCTATAGTTCGACAAGGTATATCGTGAGGCAAAAGGGACTCAGACGAAAGTCGCATTGGAAGGTATGTCGTCATGACTCTTTGGTACATGGGAGTTGGCACGTTCTTCTAGGAGCCGCTACCAACTGATCGGTCATGAGTGAGACTCGGATCGTGTCTGGGTCACCATGAGCCTGTCAGGTCACACAGTTAAGAGAAGGAGCATATTTGGGTTGGACCCAAAAAGGAAACGGACAGAGTCAGTGAGTTGGACTCACAGTGACTAATATAGGCCTTTTAGTGAATGGGCCACAAGTGAGTGGAGCCCACTTTCACTCCCTATATAAGCTGGGGCGCATGTGCTTAGAGCATACGGTTAGGTCACTCCATGTGTTGGAAACCCTAGCTCTAGTCCAGTCCAGTCCTGTCGCCGCCGTACCGGACCTAGCAGTCCATCGCCGGCGCTCCTCCTCGTACGTGTGGATACTAGCGGAGGTGCTGTACGTTCAGCACTTCGACGATCGTGAATCAGAACGGATCGTGAGGACTGCACTGCATCAAGCGACGTGCATCATCGATTCCGCAACCGCGCGTCTAGTGGTAATTCTTGTGGCCTACTACCTCAGCTAGATCTTGGGATCACCGCGTAGGAAAAGTTTTGTTTTCTCCACGTGGCCCAACAAGAGGAACTCGCAAAGTTGAAGGAGTCAACAGACAACAGTCTGCCTCCCCTGAGCAAGGCAAGCTCACCCGACCTCTCCTTCGACTCGTCGGTGCACACCAAGAAAGTCCAGGTCCACCCAATGAACCTAGGCAAGATGGCCCTCATCGCCAGCAACTTGAGTTCCGCATAGGAACTCGCGCTCGTCGAGTTCCTCCATGAGCACTGGGAAATCTTCGCCTGGTGTCCAGCGGACATGCCAGGAGTTCCCAGGGAATTCGCCGAGCACTCAATCAACGTGAATCCAGACGCAAGGCCAGTCAAGCAGACAATACGTCGACTATCTAAACCAAGAGAAAAAGCGGTCGGTATGGAGATCAATAGACTCCTCGACGCAAATTTCATACGCGATATCAAGGAAAGCACCTGGCTCGCAAATACAGTGCTTGTGCCTAAAAAGGACACGGATATCCTGCGGATGTGCGTGGACTTCGCCTCCTTGAACAAGCACTGCCCGAAGGATCACTTCCCGTTGCCACGGATCGATCAAATAATCGACTCCACTATGGGATGCGAGCGCCTCTGCTTCCTCGATGCCTACTCAGGCTACAACCAGATTCGAATGAAGGAGGAAGACCAGGAGAAAACGGCGTTCACAACACCCTTTGGTGTGTTCTGCTACAACACGATGCCCTTCGGGCTAAAAAAGCCGAAGCCACCTACCAGCGGTGCATGCAGGCCTGCCTTAAGAACCAACTTGGTCGCAATATCCAAGTATACATTGATGACATCGTCATCAAAACCAAAGAGGAAGCCACGTTAATCGACGATCTCCGTGAGACCTTCGATAACCTCGACCGATACCGGATCAAGCTCAATCCGGACAAATGCACCTTCGGCATACCACGTAGGCAATTACTCGGATATCTCATCTCTGCAAGAGGGATCGAAGACCGAAGAAAATAAAAGCCATACTAGCCATGGAGAAGCCGAAGAACGTAAAAGGCGTCCAACAGCTGGCTGGGCGAATCGCGGCGCTCAGTCGATTCATCAGTCGCATGGGCGAAAAAGCGCTTCCTTTCTACCAACTTCTCCGCAAAGCTGACAAGTTCGAGTGGACATACGAATCGCAAGAAGCATTCGAAGACCTCAAGCGTCTACTATCCACCTCGCCAGTATTGGTCACGCCTCGCGAAAAGGAGCCGTTGTTGCTATACATCTCTGCCACCAACCAGGTGGTCATCACTGTTCTGGTGATGGAGCGAGCTGAAGAAAATAAGGTCCACGGGGTACAACGCCCAGTCTACTACCTCAGCGAGGTGCTCATGCCAACAAAATAGCGGTACCCGCACTACTAGAAGCTGGTGTACAGCGTCTTCATGACAGCCAGGCGACTGCGCCACTACCTCCAGGAGCACCCTATCATGGTGGTGAACGACGCCCCACTCGGACACATACTCAATAATCCTGACGCTACTGGGCGAGTCACGCTCTGGGGCATAGAGTGGTCGCCACGCGACATCACATACAAGAAGCGCGACGCGATCAAGTCGCAAGTTATCCCGGACTTCCTCGTGCACTAGATGGAGAATCAACTCCCCGACAAACCAGATATGTCTTATCTTTGGATGATGCACTTTGACGGGTCCAAACGAAAGGATGGAGCAGGCGCAGGTGTCATACTGACATCGCCCCAGGGAGACAAGATGAAGTATGTTCTATGAATGCAGTTCACAGCCTCCAACAATGAAGCTGAATACGAAGCCTTGATCCATGGAATGCGGATGGCTAAAGCTTGCGGTGCAAAGAGGCTCGTCATCTACGATGACTCCAAACTAGTGGTCAACCAAACAATGCATGAGTGTGATGCCCTGAGCGACAACATGATCGCCTATCGCGACTTCTACGACACACTCGAGGGAGAATTCGACGGCTGTGAGCTGCGACACGTTGTCCGCGAAAGCAATGAAGAGGAAGATATACTCGCCAACATCGGCTCCACCTGCGCCCCAGTACCACCTGGGGTATTTCTTGAGCGCATCTACGAATGATCCATCAAGCCCAAGGCTCCAGAAAAAAGGGAAGCACGTCAATGGACTCGGGGGCTACGCCATCCAACGAACCAATGTCACTCAAGGACATGGAGCTTGATACATCACTCGAAGGTCCAATGGAGGTCATGATGATCGAGCCATCTTGGACACAGCCATATATCACATACCTTTGCAGCAAAAGGCTGCCAGATGACCCGACTGACGCACGAGACATAGCGCGACGATCAAAGGCATTCGCCCTCATTAATGGTGAACTGTATAAGCGCAACATCACAGGAGTTCTTAAGCGGTGCGTATCCAACTAAGACGGAAGAACCATCCTCCTCGACATACATGAAGGCACTTGCGGACACCACGCTGGCAGTCGCGCCCTCGTTGCCAAAGCTCTACGAGCTGGATTCTATTGGCCAATGTCCATGCGTGATGCCAAGGATATCGTCCAGCGCTGTAATGCTTGCCAGCAATTCGTGGACAAACCACACGCACCCGGCGTGGAGCTCAGGAAAATACCAGTGGCTTGGCCCTTTGCACAATGTGGACTCGACATGGTCGGCAAGCTCCCAAAGTCCTCGCGAGGAGGCTACGTCTATCTCTTAGTCGCGGTCAACAAATTCACCAAGTGGATTGAGGCCATGCCAGTGACGAATCAATCAGGAGCTAGTGCCGTCAAGTTCTTCGAGTCCATCGTCTACCGCTTTGGAGTGCCACATAGCATCATCACGGACAATGGGACGAACTTCACCTCCAAGGAGTTGGGAATCAACATTAGCTACGCCTCGGTGACTCACCCTCAGACCAACGATCAAGTTGAAAAGGCCAACAACCTCGTCTACGGCAGAATCAAGAAACGACTCCTTCGGCCACTCGAATAAGCCGCTAGGTGCTGGCCAGACGAGCTACAATCCGTACTTTGGAGCCTACACACAACTCCAAACAGCGCCACGGGCTACACTCCGTTCTTCATGGTGCACGGTGATGAAGCGGTGCTACCCGTAGAAGTGCGCTACAAAGCCCGGCGGGTGGTTGCATATAGCGAGAAGGAGTCAACTCTCGCACTTGAAGACTCCATCGACATCCTTGACGAGGCACGCGAGATCGCAGCAGACAGATCCACGATCTACCAGCAGAGCCTCCGCAACTACCACAACAGAAGGCTATGCCCCAAATCCTTCGTCCAAGGAGACCTGGTCCTGCGACTGAAGCAGCAAGGGCATATCAAGTTCGAGTCCTCTTGGGAAGGACCTTATGTGATTACATAAGTAATCCCAAGTGGCGCCTATCGCCTTAAAGATTTCAAGAGCGGAGTCGCATACTCCAACCCCTGGAACATCGCGCAACTACGCCGTTTCTACCCTTAGATGTTTTTACTTTACAAATAAGGCTATTCAGCCAGGCTACTTAGCCACACATTGTACCTCGTGATATTCTACAAATAAATAAAGCTAAGTGCCCCAAACCCTGTGTTTTATGCTTTTCTCGCAATAATTTTACTCGGGGGCTGCGCCACCCTTTACATCCTATTCCACGAACAACACAGTATCCTGAGTAGCTGACATACTACCAATCGAACCCTTGATAAACACCAACCCAGATGCAACGCACCTGATAGGTTGGCAAGGTGCTAAGATGAATGTACGTCAGGTTAACGAAAAGGACCTGTATCTCACAATACAGTCAAAAATATACAAGCTAGCAAGCTCTTTACGTATTAATGGGTACCAAATACACCCACCGTAATCATATAAATTTTACAACACTTATACATCTATGTGTAGGATACAAATTATGCTACTGCTGCAAAAGAAGAACATTCGTTTGCTCTTCAAAGAAGTCGACAATGTCCTCCGATGGCCAATCAACCATATGATAGTGCGGTACCATGTTCCAAGTCATCCCTTCTGGCGGCAGCGACGGTCCAGTAGCAACAGACGCGATGTCCACATCTGGCCTATGTCGTTGCACTAGTGACAGCGCAGCCTTGGCACCGACGACCAGCTACTGCCGCACGCACTCTCGGACTGCGCTTATATCCTGAAATTTCACCAGAAGAGCCAATAGGCTTGAGGGCACAGTGTCCAACAGAAACATCGTCTGGTAAATATACTTCAAGCAAGATTGGGCCTTCTTCAAGCATTGAAGCACCCACGACGCGCGATCCTGCAAAGTCGCCAACGCGACTGCACGGTCATGATCCACCCAGAAGTACCCACTAGCTTGTAGCTGCTCATGGGTTAGGTCATTCATTCGAATGGCCACCTGGTCCTTCTCATCCTGCGGATGGCGAGTGCTAACAACTACAAAACGCAAGACCAAAAGTATAAGCCAAGGCATCACCGCGAATGGCTAAAAGAAAAGGATAAGAAGATGGAGAGGTAAGATTTAAAGTGCTCGTTCAGCTGAGCAACCTCGTCGAGAAGATACTTCTCGCGAGCGGTGGCCTTCTCCGCCTTCGACTTCCACACATCCGCACTACCGCGGATGATGGGCAACTCCCGCTCCAACTGCTTAATACGGTCACACAGTCGCGAGAGAAGCGACAACTCCTCCACCTTTGAACGCGGTTGCACTGCGTTTTCATCGGTGGAAGGAGAGTCACGAGGATCACTCGAAGGACCCTATTATAATCAAGCAAGAAGAAAATAAGGGAACAAGAATACATTGATAAAAGTGCGAATGCATTCAAACGCAGCAAAGTATTAACAGGGACACTCCCACCAAAGCATAGTCTAGTCAAAAGGAAGCTACAGCTATTACAGATGGCAACTAAGGAGCAATCTGCTTTTTCAACTTGGACTTCGACTTCGGGGCCTCATCAAATCCGTGGCAGCCTCCGACGCCACAGAACTTCTGGTGGTAGCCCCACATGCCGCAGTCTTCGCCGCCTTCGCTCGCTGCAGCTCCGCAGAATATTTCGCGACTATATCGATGAGCTGAGGCTCATACTTACCACATCTAGTGGCAAAGGGAGAAAACACTACCTATTGGCCATCCGCATCGATAGGCATTGCCTTGGAGATCGTGCTAGGGTCCAACTCCATGCCACGGGCTTGCACCATTGCGAGTGCCATGGTGGTCCCGACAGACTATTGGGAGTTCTTGAAATCCATGGGAATACCTTTGGCGAAGGATTCCACAAGGTCATCAAGATTGTCAACTAGGCTGGCCTTGGGGGTCAGGTCCTCCCAGAGGCGGCTCAGCACACCTTTGGCCTTCCCCAGCGTCTCTTGGAGGGAGACACCGTGGTCCTCGACTGTGGCCACGGCGCCAGCAAGAGCATCCTCACGACACAAGGCCTAGGCGTCGAAGCTTAGACCAGCAGCATCTGAAGAACACAAGGTGTCAGCGTAAGGACAAAAAACCAAGATAAGGAAAATACAAAGTGAAACAGAGCAAGTACTGGAGATTCCCTTTGCAGTGGAGAAAAGCTGTTCCGCAAATAACTTCTCCCTCTCAGCAGTAGAGGCATGAAGGTCTTCCTCACGTTTCTGCGACTCCTCCAGGGCTGTGATTGCCTCGTCACACTTCTTCTCCGCCGCAGCAAGCCCCTGCTCGAGGGACGTAAAGTGACAAAGAAGTTCATTATGCTCACCTACAAAGGGCAGAGGACGGCAAGTACGTGAGTCTACAAATTTCAATACAAAGGAGAGTGAAGGGACAACGATTAGAACAAACCTTTGACTGCGCGATGGCGGTTGTCCAGGAAGGCGTGCTATCGACCCAAAGCAAGGACCTGCTCTGCGAGGAGAGTGGAATCCTTGACGATGGACTACATCAAAAGAAAACAAAGCTTCAACGTCAACAAAAGGCACAGACTCCACAATTCGACTGCCAACGGCAAAAAAGACACTTACGTGTTCCTCTAGTGACTCCAAAGATGCCTGTCGGGTAGGCGTCCGTGCAACCATCTGGTGCCCCCTAGCATGAGGGGAACTCGAAGAGTTGGCGTTAGAGTGGGCCGCCACCGGAGGAGAAGGTGACTGTCTGGCCACCTCCTTGTTCTTGGAGTCTGCGACTCCAGATTCCTGGACAAATTGGACATCGTCGGATGACGACGACACTGCTTGACTGCAAAACAGGACCGGTGCCTCTTTAGAAAAGAAATTTTAAAGAAAACAAGATAAACTCGTGGATATAAAAACTCACCAGTTAAATTTGTCGAGGTCAAAAGAATCATCCGACGACTCCTTCGGCAACCGCAGCTTCTTCCGTGTGGGAGGAGCCATGGCACGCACAGGCACGGCGGGTATTGGATCCTCTGCAACAACAGAAGGACCCTACGACGTCGTCAGCAAGGAAGCATCAGAATCCTTGCAGCGGGAACGTTTTTGAGTCCTGTGGTCACTGGACTCGGGGGCTTCCTCTTCTTCCTCTACGGGGATGGTGGAGCCCGACTCGTCCTCTTCCTCCACTTCACGCGGGATAACTTCTTCAGGCAGAGGAGGCAAGCTGGTAGCCACTTTCTAGTCCTACAAGTAGAAGAAACATCAGTATATATCAAGCACTTGGTAAGCAATTGAAAAATGCAGACTACTTCATAGGAAAATTCTACCTCAGGTGGAGGATTGTTGGCATCGAAAGGAGGCACGACTGATTCGCCTGGGAGATCCTCCTTGGCGGTGTACTTGGTCACCAGCTGCAACCTCCTGTCCACCTCACCCGAAGAAATGCCCTCCATAGATATGCGAGTGACATCGCCAATACCAATCAAGCGGTACATCGGATGGGCTCTAGCCTGCAGAGGCTGAACACAGTGGCGCAACCAGGTGCGAATGAGTGCAGTGCTACCTTCCTCTTTGCCTATACGACCTTCAAGGTCGTGGACATGCTGATACAGCATCTCCGTCTCCTCGGACTTGCCGGGCATCACGACGTTCTTCCAGGAGCGCCTCCTCTTGCAGGCAGCCACGAGATCGAAGGGCGCGAGTCCGTAGTGCTCTCCGTCGGCCTTCTGGTGGTGGACATAGAACCACTTATCTCTCCACCCTTGGACAGACGCGGTGAGCTTGATGTCGAAATACGTGACAGAGGAGTCGACGTGGATCCCGCAGCACCCTACATCGTAGACTACAGAACCCGACCCCGACTGACGCTTTAGCTTAAAAAAGCTTCTTGAAGAGACCAAAGTGCGGCTCGATTCCGAGCCATAACTTGTAGAGGGTGATGAAACAAGAGATATGGAGAATCGAGTTTGGGGACAACTGGTGCAACTGGAGCCCATAAAAACAGAGACGACCCCTAACAAATGGATGCGGGGGAGAGAGAGACCACGAATGATGAACGCAAGGAACATCACTTGGAAACCCGTAGGAGGACAGAGGATTACCTCTTCACCAGGCACGTGAGAGTCATCTTCCATGGGAGGAAGCGCTCCATCTTGACGAAGAGTATACAGCTCGAAGGATTTGATGATGGATGGACGCCATGACCCATTGGTGATACGGGTGCCCGCATCCTTCTTCTTACCAGCGCCAGCGGCACTGGTGCCCGTGGTTGTGGCGCCTCCTTTCTTCTTAGCGGCAACAATGGTGGCTGCAGATCCAGAGGTGGTGCCTCCTTTCTTCTTGCCCATCTTACGATGGCGATGAGAGCGCAGGAAATAGCTGGGGAATACGCGAAGCTGGTCCAGTGCCACGGAGAGGATGTGCGCAAGGAAGCAGCAAGAGCAACAATGACGGAGGAAGCGAAAGCAAGAAGAGAGATGTGGAAAATTACCGCATCTGCGCTCATACTTAACCCCCTAGGGGATGTCATCCGACGGCCAGTAGAAACCCTACTAGACGCGTGGCGCACATCGACATTGACGCGTGGCGAAGGTGAATCATGAACCGTCCCCCACTACTCCCATTACGCGCGGAAATCAAGGAGACACAGTTAAAACAGAACATTACGCACACTCAGTCAAATCAAAGTTAGAAAGTGGGACCCACTACTCATCACGTCCTGTCAAAGCCGCTCACACGGGCAACTGAAGTCATCTCGTCGTTGGCACTGACGTCATCAATTCCAGCAGAAGAACATTTTGACTACTTTAGTACTTACTCGAGTATTCGACTCAACCAAGCACTCGGGGGCTACTCCTAACAGGAGCACTGGCCGCGCACTCAAAGAATTTTATGCAGATGACCAAGCATCATCAGAACCTTTCACTCAAATCAACGATTCTATTGTGGACTCTGGGTTACTCCCATAGGGAGCACTAAGAGCACATTCGACTAAAACAAGCAACAAAAGAGGACATCAGTCGCAAAATGTTTTTAGTCCCCACTTGAGTCTACGACTCGAATAGGCACTCGAGGGCTACTCCCATAGGGAGCGCTGGCCGTGCACCCTATGATTATTTTTCCTGAATAGTGTACCGTGTATCGGTAACATCCACACTGGAATACTACAGCGACTCCGCCTCATATTTTCCCTGCAAAGATACTACGTCTCCTGGGCCACCCGAATCATCTCCGCGATGACAAAAATTCAGATGCCGTGCTTACATCGTGAATATAAGACTTGAATAAGGCCTGGCAACGCATCTGCTGCGCACTATCAGAAATATATCCGTACCTACAGGTGCGATGAATATGCCTTGACGGACGCGACGAGTGCTCACATTTACATACTAGAATTCGACTCATGTAAGACCTCCGCGGCCTGAGTCGAATTACACCAACACTTTCCTGAATTCGAGTCTGAGGACTCGAGTTTGAGTAGATTGCATTGTTTTGCCCTAAGGTAGTTAACTAATACTGATATATTGGATAAATCAGGCACGTATATCAACAATCCCTATGACACAAAACAAAACACTCGAAAATATGCTCATCCATGCACTCGAAAGACTTCATAAAGTCTCCACTCGAATCTACGATTCCACTGGACACTCGGGGGATACTGATGTGGGCATACCCTAAGGGTACTCGAGTTTGGCATATGCGGTCCAGATACTGCAGAAGACCACGGCGCTGCCAAGGCCCAATACAGGATTCGGGTGACTCACGAAAACTCCGATTGCTTGCAGCACAAGGAGAAGCTTAAGATAGAAAGTTCAAAGGGACGAACCCTAATCTATAACGGACTCGACCTGCTACCTGAGACCTAGCCTATCTATATAAAGGCTAGGAGGGGGCAGCGACGAGGAGAATCACAACCCTAGTTTCCACAACCATCGCCAGATTGCATCTGCACACCCCTATAACTTTCGACTCGCTTGATAATTCCAGGAGCAGACAAGTAGGAGTAGGGACCTCTACGAGGCCTGAACCTGGGTAAACCTTGTGTCCCTGTGTGCTTGTTTGCTAGTCGATTGATGCCTCCAACGCTCCCTCCTTCTCCAAAACCCAAGTCCATAACAATGGGCATTGACGAGTTCAACCCTCGTCACTACCTGATCACAAATGATTCCTAGAACCAACAGATATACTACCAGACCCTAATATAATCAGTACCATAGATCAATTCCAAGATTTCCAGAAGCTAAACCTACATTCTACACCTAAACAAGTGCATCGGCTCAAAGGCCGGTCACAAAGGAAAATACCTGAATCGGAGGCGACATTGTTATGGCAGTAGATGTTGGGGTTACGCAGCCAGAGCAGCACCGTCCCCCCGGCGTCGAGGTGGTAGTTGGTGACATGGTATATCCTTGCAACAACACCAATACGTCACCCCTAAAGTGAGGCAACATAGTGGCACATCGAAGGGCACCAGGGTTGCAGCCCAAGCTGCCGTCCCTCAGGCATTGGGGTTGGAGAATGCAACCTGGAGGATTAGTAGAAGACCACGGTCAACCCATGGTAGTAGTAGCAACAACGGCACCACCAGAGAGGAGGCGGTTAATGTGGAGGTCATGTAGGCCGAGTCGGTGAAGCCGAGCCTTGAGGAGGATCTCGAGGTGGAGATGGGGGTTGAGGTAGATGGAGGAGGAGCGGGAGCTTGTGGCAGAGGAGGTCACGCACGACGAGGAGGCGCTACGGCACTGGTGCCCCGCTGGCAGACCCAACCCGCACGGCTAGGGTTTCACGAGGGCTTGCGTAGGAAAGTAGGGGGGCGCCGAGGCGTAGAGGGATCAAGGAGGCGCCTGAGGTGAAGTTTGGTCGGTGAGCGGTCGCGCGGAGACGGTCGGTGATGGCCGGAGTGGTGGGCGGTGGAGCCGATGTGCGTGAGAGGGAAGCGATGTGTGTCGTGCGTGTGGTGTGTGAGAGAGAGGGGCCGGGGTGGGGTTTTACCCCAAGCTAGTTGGGCCAAGTTGGGCCTAGGATAGGCCAATCTATGGGCCAGGGCCAATTCCAGAAAATTATTACTAAATCAATTATTATCACAAATATGGAAATTACTAAAATACCCCTGAATTCGTTTTAGCCTTAGAAAAATATAAAAAAATCCTAAAAATATATGTGATATATCAAAATGATCATAAAAATAATGTATACCTAGGAAAAATATAACATTGCTTGTTTGAGTTAAATAAAATGCGAATAACTCTTAAGACCATTAAAATCTTAAATGAAATGTCATAAAATAAGAAGTAGTACAAAAGAATGAATAGAAATAATTTTTTGCATATGAAAATAAATCTACCCTTTTATAACAATACTAACTTATTTTTTTTACAAATAACATTTAAAGCAAATATTTAAAAACATGTAATCCTTTGTGGCGTTTTATAAAAATAAGGATAATACTTAAAAATAAATAAAAATCACTTTTAAGAACTTGAATAACTATGTTTTACTAGAAAAATACTAAATATATTATTCCAATTTTTTTAAGATTTTAAAAGTAATAATCCTTATCTATTTTATAAAAGGAATTTCTATTTTCGTGCCCCTGGTTCGTTAGTTGTACTCAGTTTCCCCCAGCCGCTTAGTTTTTCCTGACTTTTGCCCTCCCTCCATTCCGAAACCCTCACATGCGCTCGGACAGGGGGATGCCATTAGGTCAAAGGCTTGACCGTTACATGTTGACCGGTGGGACCGCGTTAGGGCGGGTCATGCGTTGAGCGTACGTTACGTCACCTCGACCGTTAAATGCTGACAGGTGGGTCCAGGATACACAAAGGACTAGCCATCCATCTCTCGCCGATTATGGAGGACGTGGTGTGGGACCATGTGGGACATGTTTGGTGGTAACGTGCTCTGTCATCTAAATTGGAAGTTTTTTTGTTATTTTATGATTGGCCTTTTTAAGAGCGTCTTTCCCCCTCTCTCTCGCTAACAGTTGTGTTTTTGCCCAAAAAGGTAGCGAATCTAGAGAAGCTTCTCTCTTCATTCATTGTTCCTTTTGCCCTCGTTTTTCCCCAATATGGTAAGAAATCTAGAGCAGCAAAACTAACTAGCACCATAAATAAATTCAGTAAACAGAGCAGATGTAGATAAAACAGCTAATATAGGTTATATAGTACATTACTTAACGAGGTTCGACAATTAGGCTGCTCAGCAGCAGCTGACAAGTTCAACCCAGACAAGACAAAAGAAGCTGCTTTACAACATCAGCAGCAGATCAGTGGCCCCTCATGGTCTCTGCCAAGAGGGCCTCCGCCTCCTCCCTCTGGCGCCTCCTCCACTTCTTGCTGCGTAGTCCCTTGACCTTGGGCGCCTTGGGCTTGATTGAGGGCATGCAACCCTCCTCGATAGCCACCTTCTGGAGGTTACGGAGGTGAAGACCAAGCTCCTGGTTCTTGGCTATGAAGCCATGGACGTTCACGGACTCGCCGCAGGTCTTCACGTCCTCGGCATGCTTCACGAGGGCATGCTTGAATCCGTGGCACGGAGCCTCCTGGTGGCGAAGAAGTTGTTGTACTAGCCAGACTTTAGCCTCCTCAGGACATGACGAGTCTTGGTGTCCTTGGACTCGTCGTCGCTGCGGACATCGCTGCTCTCCTCTTGTTGGAAAAAATAGTAGAGTGCAATAAGGACATGATTGAGATACTTTGATAACCGGGATTGTTTATTTGCATAAATTAACCGATTGATATCTCCCGATTATTCCCCAAATCTCAAACCAAATAGAATACTGATCCCAACTACGAACATGGGGTTCAAATACGAATAAGGGGATTCATTGAAATACAAGATCTAACACAAGAGGATTAGCTACTATAAAAATACGAACAAATGAGCCCTAATAACATACGATCTAGCATCCAACGATGGGAACGGGGGAAGAACATGGGAAGGGGAGAAAACCCTAGTTACCTCCAACCATGGGTCGGGGATGCTGGTGTCATAGGGGTTCTCTAGCCTTATGTAGACAACCTCCTCGTAGGGGTCCTAGCCGAGTGAGATCTGCCCGAGACTGACGGGGGCCTCCTCGCCGGCGGCTACAGCGGATGAGGGGATGGGGACGGGGGCCTCCTTGCCGATGGCCTTGGAGGCACCAATGGCCACCGCGCCGTTCTTCTCCATCGTCGGCGTGGTTGGGGTTTTCTTGGGGGTTTGCAGAAGGTGATGGGACAGTGGAGACGGTTGAGTGAGCGAGTGAGTGATGAGTGAGAGGGGGATGCATCTATTAAAGGAGAAGGGAAACGATGTTTCGTTGCACTACCGTGCACAACGTACGCTACTACACCGTGCACGGCCACACGTGTCTGCTACTGCTCTGTGCACCGCACACACGTACCGTGAGTCACATTTTTTTCACTCGTGTCTAACCCTGGCAATTCAGTTGTACTCAGTTTTGCCCTCGAGTGTAATACTGGTAGTTTGGTTGTACTCAGTTTTGCCCTCTAGTACTAACACTTCCGTGTGCAATATACTCAGTTTTACCCTCCGGTGGCTGGTCAACAGAGAGTCCACGAATAGGTTTTAACTAGCTAATTGAGTCATTTTATGCACAACAAATTCAAAAAGAGCAAAACACAGTGGCATCTACCTAGGGAGTCTTATTATATGACATGCCACCATAATAAATGTATATAAACCAAGTTTTAACCTAAATCAGCACTTCTTAAATCACCTACTATCTATGAAGGTTCATGGCTTTCTACTCAAGCCTCTTCCCAAAACATCCCTCCCCAAAAAATAGTTTGTTTGAATGAGGCAATAATTGTCAAACTGGTGAATATTTGAATTGCAAATAGTTTGATGTATGCCAAGATGTATTTTATTGTATAAAAGATGCATTTTTCATTATTTAAATCCTTTTATATTTTCTATTTGAATACCTTTGTCAGTCTTGCCCTTGGTTTTTTAAGTTCTACTCAGTTTTGCCCTTGGTTCTTGAGTGCTACTCAGTTTTCCTCTCTATTTGTATCCATCTCTCGCACCTGTGCTCATCTTCGCTGCTACGATCTGATTGGCCGAGACAGTTTTCACACGGATCGTGGCCACCAAAAGTTGATCCTCTGTGATCTAGCAGACAGGATAACCCCTATATCTGTCGGGGGCACCCCTCTCTTCATGAAAAATAACGAGTATGCCACCGGTACTTTAACTCCATAAACAAATGAACTTGAATATAATTTGAAGGGAACATGTTCGAAGGTGTATAATTTATGCATTACATTCCACTCTGTGAAAATGATAATCTCTCAAGATTTTCTTAGCACAATATTATCATGTATTAAGTGCGATTTCAAAGAGTTCAAATGTGTATAGTTTTCGTATACGCAAGTTTATGCATTAAATTCCACTCCATGGAAATGATAAATGATCAGGATTTTATTAGCACAACATTACCATGACCTAAGTGAGTGTGATTTCAAAGAGTTCAAAGGTGTATAATTTTTGTATACGCAAGTTTATGCATTATATTTGACTCCATGAAAATGGTAATCTCTCAAGATTTTCTTAGTACAACATTATCACGTATTAAGTGCGATTTCAAAGAGTTCAAAGGTGTATAATTTTTGTATACGCAAGTTTATGCATTATATTTCACTCCATGGAATTGGTAATCTCTCAAGATTTTCTTAGCACAACATTATCTTGTATTAAGTGCACTTTCAAAGATTTCAAAGGTGTATAATTTTTGTATACGCAAGTTTATGCATTATATTTCACTCCATGAAAATGATAATCTCTCAAGATTTTCTTAGCACAACATTATCACATATTAAGTGCGATTTCAAAGAGTTCAAAGGTGTATAAACTTCATCTATGCAAGTTTATGCATTACATTCCACTCTAAGAAAATGGGGGAGAAAATAATAATCTCTCAAATAGCACATCATTATCATGTATTAAGTGCGATTTAAAAGTGTTCAAAGGTTTATAATTTTCGCATATGCAAGTTTGTGCATTACATTCCACTCTATGAAAATGATAATCTCTCAAGATTTTCTTAGCATGACATTATCACGTATTAAATGCGATTTTAAAGAGTTCAAAGGTGTATAATTTTTGTATACGCAAGTTATGTATTATATTTCACTCCATGGAAATGATAAATGATCAGGATTTTATTAGCACAACATTATCATGTCCTAAGTGCGGTTTAAAAGAGTTCAAAGGTGTATAATTTTCGTATATGCATTACATTTCACTATATGAAAATAAAGCAATGGCACGGGCGCGGGGCTGGCTTGGGGTCCCATCTTGCAATGCCAACCTGGGTAAGCTGTGGGTCTGGAGCTCGCGTGGATAAGCTGTGGGTCCGGCGCTCACGTGGATAAGCTGTGGGTGAGATGTTGATCTGGATAAGTTGAGAGAGGTGGCCACTACGGGAATCGACTGAACATGGCCCCACTTGTCAGCATGTAACGGTAAGGCTGACGGACGGAGAGTTTTATACCATGTGAGAGTTTCCGACAAGGAGATGGGCAAAAGTGAGGAAAAACTAAGCGGCTGGGGAAAATTGAGTACAACTAACGAACCGAGGGTATGAAAATAGAAATCCCTTTATAAAATACCTATTTTTCTAATTCTATAAAAACATTTCTTAAATAAGAAATAATCACAATTTGGCACTAAACCTTAACTCTCTTATAACTGAATACTAATTCCAAAGCCATAACTTGAATCTATAATAAAATTTAAGTGTAACTTATTAACTTTATAAAATTCTTTTAAGATCATAAATCCAAACTAAACCAACAATTTTAAGTAAATTTTAAATATCATAATAAAAGTGAATGATCCCATACCTTTAAACATGCTTGTTGCAAGGTTTAAAACTCATTAATACTTTTGAACACATCACACCCTATATATACTTATGCTTTAAAGTTAACTTTGGTACACCAAGTCATGTATAATACCTAAGGTATATTTATGTTTTTATAGTTAACTTTTGTTGGTTCCAAATTAAGTCATAAGGCATTTCAAGTCCAAGCTTACGGAATAAGTGCAAACAACATCAATTACATTCTATTAACCATAAGAATTGTTTAATCCTGTAAAAGAAATCTTTTCTTCAAAAATTATTCATCTTTCCACCTCAAATAACAATCTTATAATAAATTCTTTCACTCTTAACAACTTAAATAATAAGTCTCATCATAATTATCAGATAGAAATTTACCTCAATCGTAGAATGTTATTATACTCCACTTATATACTTTGCATGTTAAACACTTAGATGCTTTCACCTTGTAACATCATTTTTTTCTAAAAGGTTATTCTTTTAGGAAACATGAAAAAAATCCTTCATCATTTCTATAAAGGCTCTATTTGATTAACAATCTTGCTTAAGAAATCTTTTAGATACTATGCCCCATTTGAGTGCTTTAGTATTGTATGCTACTTGTTATATTTACATATTATTTCACACACTCTCACAAGCCTTAAGAAGAAGCACAAGTGTGAAATTAATATAAAAGTGTAATACATTCCAAAGAAGTTATCACAAGCCCCAAAACCCAAATCATAGAGGATTATTCTAGGGATTCGAGTTTACAAACTTGCATTACATTACTTATGCATAATTGCATATTGCTTCTTTAAACATTCATCCTTACCGGACCAATGATGTTGTTTACAGAATTTGGATCTTCTATTGTCTTGAAGACCGTGATTGCATAATCTTGCAAACACAAAAGGCAAGTTCACAACTTGCTCATGCCCTTTGATTATTTTTTATCAAATGCTTGTAACTCAAATGTTGTCATCACCTGCATTTCAAAAGGGTCAGAAAACACTATTTTCATAATAATATGATTATGGATTATTTACCAAATGGTAATAATCTATTGATACAGTTCCAGTGGTAAAGGAACATAATATCTAGGACTTAACAACCAATGTCGCCAGTGATTCTAGAACTGTATATTACACGTTAACCATGAGATTTGGAATGGGACAGAAAAGTCAGCTAGATCTTCTTCCTTTAACATGGATGGATGACCTGATCATGAGGCTGAGGGTTTCTCGTGGAGAAACCTAGCACATGGGTGGAACCCCTTAGTTTCCCGTGATTTTGGTGTCTAGATTATCTTGATAGGCCATCAGTGGTTTAGCTGGTCCTTTAAGGGAGCTTGCCAGGGCATAACCGTCTCATAGAGTCTTTAGGTGCCTACCAGAGTTATAGCCGGTCCTATAAGGGGCTTGATAGAGGTGGGGCATGTCCTGGAGGATCCTGTCTTCATGCTGGGTCGCGGAGAGGGGTAGTGATTGGCTTGGATCTTAGACTAGGCCCCATACCAAGGAAGTGTGGACAAGCTCATGACTTGGATGTGCAACAAGGCTAAGGTCTCTCATGGGTAAAGCAACGCACCTCTGCAGAGTGTAAGAACTGTGACATGTCACTCCCTGTTCCGGGAAGGAGCTACGAACACGGCAGGAAAGGAACTCCATGAAAGTTCTGGTCAACCTGTGAAGGATGTTGGACATAGCTTTCAGAATAAAAGCAACATTTGAAGAAATGTTGACGAAAACTTACATTGCCTCCGACCTTTGGTATGTGGCTATAGAGATAGTGCATCATACACTCCTTTTTAGTGAACTTGCTGAGTACGCCCGTACTCAACCGTACCTTCTTAACCCTTGCTAGGTTCTAAGCCGTTGGAGACGATGTCAACACCAACTTATGCTCAAGAAACCATCATCGACAACTCAAGTTCTT
Organism: Avena sativa; assembly: GCA_916181665.1. Lineage (NCBI taxonomy): Eukaryota > Viridiplantae > Streptophyta > Magnoliopsida > Poales > Poaceae > Avena > Avena sativa. The sequence goes on from OV702287.1 coordinate 194,346,375, forward strand.
TAATATAATCAATGAAGTCAACATATTCATCAACCGAAGTGAAGACGAAGTTATGATTAGATAGGATTAGATACTCTAGCCATAAAACCTACTTCTATAGAGCATTGCATTAGTAGCAATTGCAAGCCAGATAGTTTAGATGTTAGTCTTTTTAGCCAGATAGCTCCGAGTTATTATTTCTGGTTCTTCTTTGTAAGAAGTTTATTTCTCTCTCTTTAACCTAGAATGTTCTCTAGATCCTTTGTAAAGAGTCGAGTTGTAATCTATAGTCATGTCTTGGACCTGCTGTGTTTCTGTTGTACCACTCCGAGGGATGTAATACTAGTGAACAATGTTTCATTGATGTTATGTCAACAACTATAGTGTGCTACATCATGCAGTGGTATGCTGGGTCACCGCATATACTCAGTTTTACCCTTGAGTGGGTTGTCAATACAGTGTCAACAAATAGGGTTTAGTTTCTAATTGGGTCATTTTAGGCACAACTAATTCAAAAAATATCAAAACATAGTGGCACGTACTAATGGAGTCTTCTTGTGTGACCTGCCACCTAGGAAACCATAAGAAACATAGAGAAATCAAGTTTTACCCTAAACCACCACTTCTAAAATCACCTACTAGCTATGAAGGTGCATGACTTTCTACTCAAACCCTTTCACAAAACATTCTTCCCAAAAACATAGTTTGTCTAAATGAGGCCATAATTTGCACAATCATGTATATTTGAACTGCAAATAGTTTGAAGTAGGTCAAGATATATTTCATTGTATAAAACATACATTTTCTATTTTTTAAATCTGTTTCTATTTTTTATTTGAATCCCTTAGTTTGTTTTTTCCTTGGTTTTTTGATACTACTCAATTTTTCCCTCTCTCTTAGTCCCAAACTCTCACAAAAGCCAAAACGTGTGCTCACTTTGGCCGCTACGCCCTAATTGGTCGACACAGTTGTCACGCAAATCGTGCCCACCAACCATTGATTGTCAACACCCGGATTTTTAATCCCGGATGCCCGTTATGCCATACCTCGCAATCCCAGGATTACCATTTTTGCGAGACATAACGGATTGGATATCACAGTACATCATCCATTACAAACCATACATAAGGTTTTACACAAATAAGGATCTCATGATCCAGTCTTTAATAGAACAAGCAGCGGAAATAAACGATAGCGTAGCGGTGGGGTCCATCTTCAGGGGCACAGGCAATGCTGACGAAGGCAGATAGTCCTAGTTATCATAGCCGTCCTGCTGACCATCATCTTGATAATCTCCTTCATAGTCTGGCCATGATAATAGCCAGGGACAAAAGCCATGAGTACTCTTTAAGTACTCGCAAACTACTACTAGCAAGGGTTATGATTCTAAGTTAAAGTGCTGAATTGAAAGAATAACTATCAAGTTAAGTTTGAAACCTAAGCTGAGTTCTGAAGCAAGAAAAGATAAAGTAAAGTTCTAGAATCACTTAAGTGGGGGAAGCTATTATCATCTACACAACCCTGTTGTGGGCAAGTCAAAGTTCATCATTCATTTCAAGTTATTTAGAAAACATCTGACAACGAAACAGTATGGCCATTCCAACTGTCCATAACCGCGGACGCGGCTATTCGAATAGTTTGACACTCTGCAGAGGTGGTACACTTTCACCACAAGATTCGATACATCTATCAGGGATAACCCTGAATCATCATACTTAGTATGCAGATAATCAAACATAACCTTCCCCTTCCCTTTACACACCCTAGTACAAGCACCTCTCCTATGAGCATGGCCTCCCAACCATGACCATCAGTCATGTTGGGAACTGCATAGGTGGACATCATTGAGAGGTAGCGTCAGCTCAAACCTCTCCCTTGAGGGAACTAATACTAATGCATATAAATTTCCAGCTAAGCCTTACCCAATTCAGGTAATGTGGTTGTACGGTAAATTTGGAATGGTATCGCATCCGAATCCAACCATCAGTTTTATAAAAGGGTTAAGGCTCATGCCTCATCATTTTCATCATCATAAATCAATTGTGTTTCTCAACACATGTCAAAACATCTCAATAGAATGACTCATCATTCCAAGGTTTTCACAAATCATTTTCACCAAGTGTTCCCATCTAAAGTGACTCAAGTTTGATCTATTCTAAAACACTAGGTTAAGAGTGTTCACTAAGGTGGAAAGGTGGAATCAATCTCATGCCATAGAATGACATCTAAAGGTTTCTAAGTAGGTCAATTTTTATACTCTTTATGCTACCTTCAAAATTAATTAAAGAACTTTGTGTAAACTAAGGGGGTGTGATCAAAGTATGCTTAAGGCATCTTTACTAAACTATCTAGTTTTATTCTAGCTTGCTACAATAGCTTACTAAAGCATGTTTGCAAGGGTTAGCTTGCCACTAATAGCTTGCTAAAGCATGTTTACAAGGGTTAGCTTGCCACTAATAGCTTGCTAAAGCATGTTTGCAAGGGTTAGCTTGCCACTAATAGCTTGCCTTGGTTGGTGCAGTGGTTGAAGTTTTCTTCTTCTTCTTCTTCTTGGTAGAACTCCTCCTCCTCGAAGGCTTGGTCGGTACTAGCGTCTAGAAATACATAGGGAGTGGACAATCACCAAACAATACTTAACTTAGGCTAAGTAGTATTCTAAACCACACAATTGATGATCTATTATCATCCCAAACATCACAAGTTTTAATTCAATAGTTTCAACCTTTTTATTTTGGAAAAGTAATTTCTACTCATTGAAATATTAACTACACTTTAATATTCACCACCAAAATATGGGATCATGTGGACACATGTCCTCACCACATATTCTAACATGTGGGAATGAGATTTAAAGGTTGGATCAATATTACTTTGGTTTAAGTTCATTATTTAATGATTTAAAGTGACTAGAAATGCCTATATAGCATTATTTTGGTACTAGTCCAAAGTCACTGCCTGTAAACCTTAATATTATTACATATTTGGAAAGATATGATGAAATGTGATTTTTGAGAGTTGGAATCAACTCAAAAGCTAACTTGGTTGATTTTACAAAAATGTTTCAAGTTGCAAAAGCTTCTGTCTTCTTATTTTTATTAGGAGAAATCTATAACTCTAAATGAATTAAATCCAATGGGCTTGGATAGAGCATTTCAATACCTTTCAGACAAAATTAGTTTCATGTAATTTGGATTTGTCAAACTCATAGAATTGAATTTTGAAACACTGGTCAGAAAATATATTCTAACTAAAAAGAAAAACCTAGATTTGAATCTACGGGCTTGCGCGGGAAAGGAAATGGGCCGGCCCAGTGGTGCTACGCGGCACGAGGCTCAGCTGATAGGGGGGGGGGTCCACTTGTCAGCGGCTCTTTAAAACACGAAACGGTACGCGCGCTGTGGGCCGTGCAATTAGAGGCTAGATCTACGGCTGAGGGTCGTCGTCGACGACGGACGGGTCACCGGCGAGCTCGAACCCTAGCGGCTCGGTGGGGGTCTACTGGGGGCATACCAGGGCTCCAGCAGGGTCGGCGATGCGGGCGAACAAAGTGGAAGACGACGGCGAGGCGAGGCGTGGTCGCGGCGGAGCTTGGGGTGGCCGGAATCAACGACACCCTTCTTCTCTAGAGGCGGCGGCTCCGGCTCCAATTCCGGCGAGCTGCTGCTCCACTTGCTCCGGCGAGGGGTGGTTGAGGTTCAGAGAGGTGAGGGGAGTGGAATGGTGTGAGTCTTTGGTGCTGGGGAGGGCTCCTTTTATAGGCTCGACGGTGAGACCGAGCGGGATGGGCGGTCGACGGTGGCGACATGTCTACGGCGAGCTAGCGGCATGGCTGGGGATGGCGATCGATGGGCGGTTCCCTGGCGGTGCTCTAGCGCTTCAATGCGGCCGTAGGGGCGGTGGCATGCGGTCGGGGTGAGGTGGCGCTCTGCGCGGCCGAAGCGGCTGTGTCCACAGCGAGTGGTGGTTGTGGGGCTTTGGGCGGCGAACGGAGGTGTCTGGGGTGTTCTCTAGGTCGAGGCGGAGCGGTGGGCGCGGGCTGGTGTCGAGCGGCGGCTTGTGCACGCGGGGACAGTGCGCTCTCTGCGGGCAGCGTCGGCATGGTTCGGTGGCACTGGGCGCGGGTTCTCCTCTGTGGTCCATGGCTGGTCTTGGCCCGGGCAAGGGACAGAGAGGGGCGGTGCGGTGCTGGCTGCCTCCTAGACATGGAGAGGGGGAGAGGGGTGGTCTGCTGCAGCGGTTGCAAGTTTGGTCGGTGAGGCATGGCTCGGGTCGGCATGGCATTGTTGCTAGGGGTGTAGGGGATGGGTGTTTAGGCTTTGGTTAGATCATTAGGAGACAGAGGGAGTAAATGGGGATCAAATGGGGGTAAAACTCTGTTCAAAACAGTGAGCTAGGATTAGAGGTGTGATTCTGCCTGCCAAGTGTTTGATGAAATGGCCGCAAGAGAAAAATATTTGAATTTTGAGTTCAAAATTTTTGGGTGATCTCCACTAGTGATAGGTAGTCTCTGGTTGCAAGGGTTTTGAAAATGGTGCTCAATTTGATGGTTTTTGAAATAGGGGTGATCTATGCATATGCATTAGATTCAATTTTAAACTGTCATTTAAAATAGTTTACAGAAGGTTTTTAGTAGATCAAAAGGTGGGCCTTGGTACCTTATTATGTGTACTAGCAAGGGGTGTAAAGATCAAGAATTGTTTCTGTTAAGAATTGAGTACTAGGAATAGCCAAAGTAGGTATGAGAGTTAAATTTGTCCAAATGACCATTCCTTCATTTTAATTCTTTTTGATTTGATTTTCTTTAGGAAAAGTTTGGGAATGATGTAGATGATGTTTAAATCACCTAAGAAACATTTTAGAAGCAAAGGATCACACAATCATGGCAATTCAAAACAACTCCTATTTTTAATGCACACATATATGAATGCTTTCATTTTAAATTTGGAAAAGTTTTTGTTAAGCCCATTTTTGGATGACTTGATCTTGATAAGCTTGGATTGATGTTTTGGGATGTTACATTGATCCTTTATGATCCAACGAGCAGGATAACCCCTCTCTATCTGCGCCACCTCTCTATCCGTGCCACTGATAATTTACCTCCATAAACAAATGAAAATGAAGGGAATGTGTTCAAAGGACAACATTATCACGTCGAGTGTAATTTTAAACTATTCAAGAGTTGTATAATTTTGGTATATGCATGATATAAAAAGATTTTAGCTTTGGGATCCCTTTAGTTTATGCATTTCTTTTCATGCTCTAAAAATGGTAAACTCTCAAGATTTCCTTAGGAAAACATTATCATGTCCAAAGTGTAATTTGAAAGTGTTCAAGAGTTGTATAATTTTGGTATATGCATGAGACAAAAATATTTTAGTTTAGGGATCCCTTTAGTTTATGCATTTATTTTCACGCTCTAAAAATGGTAAACTCTCAAGATTTTCTTAGGACAACATTATGATGTCCAAAGTGTAATTTAAAAGTGTTCAAGAGTTGTATAATTTTGGTATATGCATGAGACAAAAAGATTTTAGTTTAGGAATCCTTTTGTTTATGCATTTCTTTTCACACTCTAAAAATGGTAAACTCTCAATATTTTCTTAGGACAGCATTATCATGTCCAAAGTGTAATATGAAAGTGTTAAAGAGTTGTATAATATTGGTATATGAATTAGACATAAATATTTTAGATTAGTGATCCCTTTAGTTTATGCATTACTTTTGACTCTCTGAAAATGGTAAACTCTCAAGATTTTCTTAGGACAACATTATCATGTACAAAGTGTAATTTGAAAGTGTTCAATAGTTGTATAATATTGGTATATTAATTAGACATAAAGATTTTAGTTTAGTGATCCCTTTAGTTTATGCATTACTTTTCACTCTCTGAAAATGGTAAGCTCCCAAGATTTTATTAGGACAACATTATCATCTCCAAAGTGTAATTTGAAAGTGTTCAAGAGTTGTATAATTTTGGAATATGCATTAGACATAAAGATTTTAGTGAATAAATTACTTTTCACCCTCTAAAAATAACAAACTCACTTTTTACATCAAGAGTTATGTAATGTTTTTACTTTGAAACTGTTCAAGAGTTATGTCATTTTCTTTCTTATTTATTATACTTCCATCTCCCTGAATCTTAAAGTTTGACTTTTACCTCATAGATTCATTTGATTGCAATCCAGATGATGGGGTTCGTTGCATAGAAAACAAAAATTTCCCCTACGGTTGCAACTTCTAATTTCGAATCTAGGCGATACTTGTAACAGTTTTAGATGGACTCACCCTCAAAGACCATAAAGCAGGATTACATTCCCGCAAACAAACGTGGTTGTTGTAGAGTGTACACGACCGTCCTCAAGGACACGATCACAATGCCACAAGTGCAACGCCTCCGTAATCGGTCACACATACAGTGTGCCAACGACTTCCGTCCCTCGCTCCAGCTCGGCAGCGGAAGTAGGGTATCCTCGGGAACTCCGCCAAGACTAAAACATGGTGGTAATTGTGGTAGAGAAGATCTTTAGCAGGGATTCACCAAAGCACCATGCTCGTGGCAATGGACAAGCTAGAAAGGGTAGGAAGATGCCAACAAAAGGGCATATGAGAGAAGGGAGAATGAGTGTGATGAGAGGAGGGGGAGGGGGATTTTATAGGTGAGGGGGCTTCCCCAAGGGCCATGGAACACCAGCCGTCGTGTTCCCCACCTCTCCCCCATTTATGTGGGTGGACACTCCACTCGCATCCATTTAGGTCCACTCATCTCTCATTCAATTTCCACTAAAAAATCAAAGATCTTTCCAATAAAGCACTTTAATTTACTTGGTTTAATGCCACTCAATTTAATGAACACTTCATTTAATGAACACATTAACATTTTATGCCCTTGCAATATTCGAATACACTGAAACTATTCCGGCAGTTTTTTCAGAACAATTCCTGCGATGTCTAGTATTTTCTCTGGTGTTTCCTATCCACTCAAAAGCGTCGACTACCCTTAAGTGTGTCTCCCTACGGGCTCGCGAGCTGAGTGTACATGATTGAGACACTCTTCGATCAATAATCATTAGCGGGGAATGGAGATCCATAATGACTCCCACCAACTCAAACGATAAACTACGATCGCCTGAACCTTTATTCGCAGTAACCAATTCCTTTTGTCTCACGATATTTTACTTGTCCGAGATCCGATAGTTTGGTATCATCGATACCTAGTTTGATCCTGTTACTGACAAGTACTATTTTCTTATTCCCGTGATATAACATTCTTAGTGATCGTTATCACTTGTTTGCAAGCTATGTTAATGTGATATCACTGAGAGGGCCCTAAGTATATCTCTCCGTCATCAGGATGGAAAAATCCCACTCTTGATACACGAGGCTCAACTAAGACTTTCCAAGTATCCTACGACACCTTTATAATCACCCTATTACGGTGTGACGTTTGATGCAATCAAATTACTCTTCCTGAGTTAGCGGTTGACGTGATCTCATGGTCTAAGGATTAGGGTTACTTTGAGTGATGTTATAGTAGTGTAAACATAATGGCATGATCGTGTTACTATACTTTGGGAGAATGTTCATCACATCATTTCATCAATGTTGTGACCTCATTATCAATAACATCCAATGTCATGATCAGGAAACCTTGATCATAAGTTAATCAACAAGTTAGTGTAAAGAGAGGCATCACTAGGAACCTTTTATTTGTTTATTAAACACACATGTATTAACGTTTTCGGTTAACACAATTATAGCATGCAAAATAAATATTTATCATAAACATGGAATATAATATAATAACCAATTTATTATTGCCTCTCGGGCATATTCCTTTCAGTCTCCCACTTGCACTAGAGTCAATAATCTAGTTTGAAAAACTTGTGCATTCAACACCTATGGCTTTCTAGTGTTGTATATACATGTTTGCTACTGGTAAACATAATCTCTAGATATAACACTTTCAGGCATGTGTGTATTTGCATCTCTACGCATCACTCATTCTCAAATGAGATGGCATTGTATAAATTTGGTCTTTTGGTGAGACCTTAGTTCCTTGGGGTTTTAAAACATGTCGATACTATTGTCGTACAATAGATCTTCATAGTATTATCCCCTTTGGAACTACACCTATTTTGATTAACAAACTTCTTGACACAAATGTCTTCCTATGTTGCTACTAGAGCAGTCTTATACTTAGCCTTTCATTGTAGTATCCATCACAATACTTAACAGTTTGGAACTCATCCAAATATATCATGGTAATTTCTTCCATCAAATTGTGCCACCTTAACTCATAGCGTAAATTGAAATAAACTTAATTTGCATGTTGTGACAAAACTAGTATCGATGTAACACTTTACAATGAACTATCTGTATAGTGTCAATGTAACACTTTACGATGAACAATCTATCACTTCTACATACAGAATATATTCTTACTTCTTATAAAGATCATAAGAATATCCTTACTATCATCCAATGATCATATTATGAGTCACCATGGTATATGCTCATAACATTTAGAGCATAGGACATATCTGGATATGTACATATCACGGTATGATTGATTAAGGTGTTCATGTGATTTTACTTGCCAAGTGTCAAAATACTTGAATCTCGTTTATCAAGATATTCATGTGATTTTACTCACTAAGTGTCAAAATAACTTAAATCTCGTTTATCAAGATACTCATGTGATTTTACTCACCAAGTGTCAAAACACATGAATCTTGATTCACTCGCCAAGCGTCAATACACTGGAATATTGATTCAACCTTTTCCATGTGGCAAGAACCTTTCTCGTCATTTCCATATTGAACTCATTCAATATTTCATCTATGTACATTTGGAATAACCATATTAGTGTCTCAGTCTATCCAAATATACTTTGATTCTAATATTCTGGTTCTGCCTAAATATTTCATTGAAATCTAATTTTAATAAAATTCTTAACTTGTGTTCATAAAAGATACATCATTTCCAATCAATAATATGTCTTATAAAAAATATATTAGAAATATGACTTAGTGCTCCCACTTAATTTCTTGCAAATGCGAGCATCTTCCTCATCTTTGATGAAATTAAACATTTTAACATTTTCATCACGGTGACGATTCCAACTCCACTATGCTTGCTTCAACTATTGAAGTTTGCATGCCCTTTTTAGCATCCTTTGATTTAACAAAACCCCTCGGATCATGTCATGTACACGTTCTAGGTAACCATTCTTTTAGAAAAACATTGTTTTGTTTGTTCAACTAGCATATAGAACAATTAACATATGTAGTGGTTGCTACACTAATCGGTCTAGACTAAATATCACTATGAAAGATCGAATCTTGTCGTATTCAACTCCTTGAACATTGTCGTAAACTCTTTTCCAACATGTCGACTATTCCATATATGTAAAACATCCATGTCTGTTTCTTTATAGATCCAAATACAACTGATAGGCTTTATGCCTTTTTGAGGGTCTTCCAAGTTCGGTAACTTGGTTTCTCGTGTATGGAACTATCACGAATTTTATGGCTTCAAGCCACTTGATGGAGTCAGGACCCATCATCGCATTTTTGCATGTAATCGGTTCATCATTGTTAAAGAATAATGATTTAATTTCAAAGCTTAGTATTTAATTATTTACCTAACCTACGTGGCTTAATATGAACTTAGATCTTCGTGACCAAAACTTTTGAGGTACGGGAGCCATGAGCATTATGGCTGCCTTCGGGACACTTTCCGGTGCTGCGCAACTCTGTACATATAGCTAAGATTCAATAACCTCATCAAAGTTCTATTGTCCTCCCACTTAACTTTTCGCGAAAAATTCCTTCTCAAGAAACTTGACGTTCTAAGCGACAAACACTTTTGTCTTCCATCTTATGGAGGAATATCGAACGGTTATTTGGGATAACCTACAAAGACGTGCTCATCGGATTTTGGTTATAAATATTTTACTTATGCCTAGCATACCAAAATTTAAGAAAAGACAATTTGGGTTTTATACCAATCCATAACTCATATGGTGTCATTTCAACGGATCATGATGCAGCTCTTTTCAGTGTAAAAGCGGTAGTCACTAAAGCTTAATCTTCAAAATATAATGGCAATTTCATAAATAACACCATTGATCCTACCATGTCAAACAAGGTTTGAATACATCTCTCAAATACTCCATACTTCTATGGTTTATCGGAAAACATAAATCCATGTAACGATTCCTTGAATCTTAGGCGTTTTTGCTAAACTTGTAACTGAAATATTTTCCTTTTATGATCCAATCATAAATATTTTATTTCCTTGTTACAATGATTTTCTACTTCATCTTAAAATCATTTGAGCATTTTCAAACGTTTCATACTTCTCCCTGATTAAGTAAATATACATATATTCACTCAAATCTTTGGTTAAAGTATATGAAGTTCGAATGATCCACCACATACGGCTACACATAATGGACTATATACATCAATATGCACAGTTTCCAATAAGTTAGTCATTTGTTCTTCTTTGGCCTATGAACAAAATTTAAATAAATTTTCAGGAAATTCTCACAAGCGTCAATTGATTCAAAAATCAGAAGACTACAAAATTCCATCAAGATGGAGTTTCTTCATGTTTTCTTTCCGATATGATTTAAGCTGTACTGTTATTCATAAGTGATCTTCTCATCATTCGTCTTATGACACTTTAGCATCAGTGTTTATGGACATGATTTATCCAACTAGATTTGTAAGAGTTCATCCATCTTTAATAGAATACAGTAATTATTTGAACAACTATTGACATGGGTATACCCTACAGGTACTCGAGCTTGGTATATACGGTCCAAATACATACAGGCCCACGGTGTCGCCAAGGCCCGGATGGAGGGATTCGAGTAACCTACGGACTCTCGATTGCTTGAAGAACAAGAAGAAGCTAAAGATAGAAAGATCAAAGGGAAAAACCCTAACTTGTAACCGACTCGACCTGCTACCCGAGACCTAGCTTATCTATATGAAGGCTAGGAGGGGGCGACGAGAAGGACACACACAACCCTAGTTTCCACAACCCTCGCTAGATTACATCTGCGCACCATTGTAACTTTCGACTCCCTCGATAATTCCACGAGCAGACAAGCAGGAGTAGGGACCTCTACGAAGCCTGAACCTGGGTAAATCCTTTGTCCCCTATGTGCTTGTTTGCTAGCCGATAGATGTCTCCAGCACTCCCTCCTTCTCCAAAACCCAAGTCCATAACAATGGGCATTGACGAGTTAAACCCTCGTCAATTGGCGCCGTCTATGGGAATTGGAAGTGCTGATGTTGCGGCTTCTTCGGCCCCATCAACTATGATCTACAACTCCGCAACAGAGGAGATTCGTCAGCTTTTCGGCGTCTTCAACTTAACCGTCCACATGCCGGCCACCCTCCCGGCCTTCGAGTCCGTGGGCGACGGAATCAGCCTGGCGATTGGGAGCTTCTGCTTCCAAGTTGGTCAGATGGGCACACTTCGCATGCCTGATCAGCCGACAACACCGGCGATTGCCCCGGCATCATGGTTCCCTCCATCGATCGGCACCCTCAGCAAGCTCAACACTCCGGTGGCAGTCGAGAACACGGTCAACGACAGCAGTCGTGACTCTGATCTAAGCGATCTGGCCACTGAAGATGGAACCTACGGTTACGGATCTGAAAGTTGTGGAAGCAACAGCTTCCCCAATCACTTCATGTGCACCGTCATCAGCGCAGGCGACACCTCCGCCAATCGTGGCAATGGTGGTAACACCGGCAACGACAACGATCCATCCAATCGCGGCAACGGTGGTCACATAGGCAACGGCACCGATCCACCCAACACCGGCAACGGTGGCAACGGCGGTAACGGTGGCAACGGCGGAGCAGTCGAACCTCCCAGCATGATCAATGAGCAAACCAGCGAACGCGTCGTGATCAGGCTCAACGAGCAAGAGTGGGATCGCTGCCGCGAAGCCCTACGGGGTGCACCTCTACCCTTTGGCTCCCCGCAGGAACTGCTGATGGGCTATCATTGGCTTCTAAAAAAGAATTCAAGGGCCAAAAATAGGCAATCGCGCAACTTGAGGCGCGTAAGAAGGCAGCGGACGAATCGAGCCTTCGTCGTGCTGGGCTCTCCTCCTACGGAGGATCCTCCTCAAGAGGAAACGAGTACCTCGCCAAGAAGGGGCAGTCACGGATGGCTCACCTCACCGAACAAGAGCGCATAGAGGCCGTGAAAGTCCCCGACTTTGGCTCTATGACAGTAGACACGAGAGGCAATGTGGTTCCCAGGACACCGCAGGCCGCGGTGACAGCAGCCACCATGTACCTCCTCAATAACCAGCCGCCAGCTGGAGATCCCCGAACTGCCATGCACCGATCTACGATCGCGGGCTTGGGGTTAATCGAGGCCGCCCTCGACAAGGAACCAGTACCAGACCCAAAAAAGGGCAAAGCGCTAGCGAAGCGCTACTCCTCACCCTCGTCCAGCGATGATAGTCACTATCTGTCTCGACGCCGCCGCTCACGGCAACATGACCGTGACTACGATGCGCGCGCCAACCTCACGCAACGCAAGGTTGACAAGTCAAGGGCAAGACATGCTCGGTCGACTGACTCGGAAGAGGAAGATGGGGAGCTCTGTGGCGCCAGATGCTTCAGCAGATCCATTAGGCAGAAGCGAATGCCTAAAGGATTTAAACTCCCATCAGAGAACCCGAAATTCGACGGTCTACAGGACCCTAAGATCTGGCTGGAGGACTAGATCTCCTCCGTCAGGCTACACGGAGGCAGTCGAAGTACTGCCATGCAATGCTTGCAGCTACAGCTGCAGGGCGCCGCTCGAGCATGGCTCAATAACCTCCCACACGGATCCATTCGCAGTTGGGATGAGCTAGTCTACAGCTTCGTGTGCAACTTTAAGGGCACGTACAAACGATCCGTCTGAATCGAAGAACTAAGATGCTGCCAGCAAAGATCTGGCGAATCGCTGCGCTCCTACATTCAAAGGTGGTCCATCATCAAGAACTCCGTGGAGAACATCTCGGAAGACCACGCGATTGATGCATTCAACTGTGGTGTCCGCCGCATGTAACTCAGGGAGGAGCTAGGCCGCTCAAAGCCCCAGACCATCGACCACCTGATGGAGATCGCGAATCGGTGGGCCGATGGAGAAGATTGGTTGAAGAATCACGTTCACTCCGACGAGGAGGCAGAACTCGAACGCAGACGCGACCGCCGGGGGAAGCGTCGCATGCGCATCTACGATTATCGCGACGACGTCAACATGGTCGCAGCCGACTATGCCGATAGACGCGACGATAACCGAAACAGCGGATACCGCGACTCCGGGAAAACCACGCAAGTGTGGCAACGCCGCACTCATGATGAGGCACCCGCGACCTCCATCGAGGACAAACTGTCCGGGCCATGCACGGTACACTTCTACATCGACAAGCATGATGGCAAGAGAAAGTCCAGCCACCTCCTCAAGGACTGCCGCGAGTTCCTCAAGCTACATGAGGGATTGGTTCAGATGAACCGCAACGCAGTCGAAAGAGGCTACGTAGCCGCTCCAGCCGCCATGGCACATGGCGCACCACCACCACCACCTAGGCCACCACCGAACGGAGCTGCATCGGACCAGCACCACGGAGGCGAACCGTACCCACGGGCCATGGGTACCATGATGATCCAAAAGGGGCGCCCCTCCAACAGGGTGCAGAAGGCCATCACTCGCCAAGTCAACTTGGGCACGCACTCGCCACCATCCACCACTGAGTACCTCAGTGGCAGCGAGTCGTGCATTACCTTCGACAAACACGACCAACCGCCTCAAGTACCTCGCCCAGGTCATTGCCCCCTCGTAGTCGAGGCGCAAATTGGAGGCTTCGACATGAGTCGCGTCTTCATGGATGGCGGAAGCAGCATCAACCTCATATTCGCGAGTACCTTGCGAGCAATGAGGATCCCTCTAACCTGCTTGGAGGCATCGGACACAATGTTCCACGGCATCGTCCCAGGGAAAGGCGTATACCCCCTAGGCAAAATCAACCTCGACGTCATCTTTGGCACGCCGAAGAACTTCCGGTGCGAGCGCATCGACTTTGAGGTCGTCGACTGGCCCTCACAATACCATTGCATCCTTGGGCGCGTCGCATTCGCCAGGTTCATGGCAGTACCCCACTACGCCTACCTGCAGATGAAAATTCCAGGTCCCAACGGCGTCATGGCGATCAACGGGAACTTTGAGCGATCTGACGCTTGCAACAGGGAATTTAACAGAATCTCCCAGTCCTTTGGCATGCAGGAGGAACTCGCAAGACTGAAAGAGACGACAGACAACAGTCTGCCTCCCGTGAGTAGGCCAAGCTCACCTGATCTCTCCTTCGACTCATCCGTGCACACAAAGAAGGTGCAGATCCATCCATCGGATCCCGCCAAAATGGCCCTCATCCATCCATCGGAAATTTTTGCCTGGTGTCCTGCGGACATGCCAGGAGTTCCCAGGGAATTCGCCGAGCACACACTCAACGTCAACCCCGACGCAAGGCCAGTCAAGCAAACAATCAGGCAACTGTCTGAGCCACGAGCGCAGGCAGTCGGAATGGAGATCAACAGACTCCTTGAGGCCAAGTTCATACGCGAGATCAAAGAAAGCACTTGGCTCGCCAATACGGTGCTGGTACCAAAAAAGGACACGGATATCCTACGTGTGCGTGGACTTCACTTCTTTAAACAAGCACTGCCCAAAGTTCACTTCCCGCTGCCACGGATCGACCAGATCATCGACTCCACCGCTGGATGTGAGCGCCTCTGCTTCCTCGACGCCTACTCAGGCTATAATCAAATTCAAATGAAGGAGGAAGACCAGGATAAGACAGTGTTTACAACGCCCTTCGATGTGTTCTGCTACAACACAATGCCCTTCAGACTAAAAAACGCGGGAGCCACCTACCAGCGGTGCATGCAGGCTTGCCTCAAGGAGCAACTGGGTCGCAACATCCAAGTCTATGTCGACGACATAGTAATCAAGACCAAGGAGGAAGCCTCCATAATCGACGATTTGCGCGAAACCTTCGCCAATCTCGATCGTTACCGGATCAAGCTCAATCCGGACAAATGCGCCTTCGGCGTACCATCTAGGCAGCTACTCGGGTATCTCATCTCTGCGAGGGGGATCGAGGCAAACCCGAAAAAGATAAAAGCCATACTGGCCATGGAGAAGCCAAAGAACATAAGAGGCGTCCATCAACTAGCTGGACGGATCGCGGCACTCAGTCGATTTATCATTCGGATGGGTGAAAAGGCGCTGCCCTTCTGTCAGCTCCTCCGCAAAGCTGACAAATTCGAGTGGACCAATGAAGCGCAAGAAGCATTCGAAGATCTCAAGCGCCTACTATCCACCTCGCCAGTACTGGTGACACCACGAGAAAGGGAACCACTGTTGCTGTACATCTCTGCCCGCAACCAGGTGGTCAGCACAGTGCTCGTCGTTGAATAAGCTGAGGAAAGCAAAGTCCAGGCGTACAACGCCCGGTATACTACCTCAGCGAGGTCCTCACGCCAACAAAACAGCGGTACCCACACTACCAGAACCTGGCGTACGGCGTCTTTATGACCGCCCAGCGACTGCGCCACTACTTCCAGGAACACCCAATCATGGTAGTCAACGACGCCCCATTGGGGCATATCCTCAATAACCCCGACGCCACGGGGCGAGTCACGCTTTGGGGAATAGAGCTGTCTCCACGAGACATCACATACGAAAAACGCGACGCCATCAAGTCGCAAGTGCTCCCTGACTTTCTTGTGCACTAGATGGTGAACTAGCTCTCGGACAAGCCAGATATGTCCTACCTCTGGACAATGCACTTCGATGGGTCCAAACGGAAAGACGGAGCAGGCGCAGGTGTCATATTGACATCATCTCAAGGGGACAAGCTGAAATATATCCTGCGAATGTAGTTCACAACGTCAAACAATGAGGCTGAATACGAGGCCCTGTTGCATAGGATGAGGATGGCAAAAGCCTGTGGCGCCAAAAGGCTCATCATATATGGCGACTCCAAGTTGGTCGTCAACCAAACAATGCACGAGTGCGACGCACTGAACGACAACATGATCGTGTACCACGACCTCTATGATACACTCGAAGGAGACTTCGATGGTTGCGAGTTGCGACACATAGGTCGCGAAAGCAACGAGGAGGCGGACACACTCGCCAACATAGGCTCTACCTGCGCCCCCATACCACCTGGGGTATTTCTCGAGCGCATATGCGAACGCTCCATCAAGCCAAAGGCCACAGAGAAGAAAACAAGCGCAGCAACGGACTCGGGGGCTACGCCACCCAATGAGCCAATGGCACTCGATGACTTGGAGCTGGACACAGGACTCGAAGGACCAATGAGCGTCATGATGATCGGGCAATCTTGGACGCAGCCGTACATTACGTACCTCCTCAACAAGAGACTACCGGACGATCCGACAGATGCACGACACATCGCGCGGCGCTCCAAGGCATTCACCGTTCTCAACGGCGAACTGTATAAACGCAGCATCATAGGAGTGCTTCAATGATGCGTCTCCATGGCTGACGGAAGAACAATTCTCCTCGACATCCATGAAGGTACCTGCGGGCACCACGCAGGCAGTCGCGCCCTCGTTGCCAAAGCTCTACGAGCTAGATTTTACTGGCCCATGGCCATGCGCAACGCCAAGGACATAGTCCAAAAATGCAATGCTTGCCAGCGATTCACGGACAAGCCACACACACCAGGCGCGGAGCTACGGCCTATTCCATTGGCCTGGCCCTTCGCACAATGGGGGCTCGATATGGTTGGCAAGCTACCAATATCCTCGCGCGGAGGCTACCTCTACCTCTTGGTCCCAGTCGACAAATTCACCAAGTGGATCGAGACCATGCCAATGACCAACCAATCAGGGCACATTGCAGTCAAGTTCTTCGAATCCATCGTCTACCGCTTCGGCGTGCCGCACAGCATCATTACCGACAACGGGACGAACTTCACATCCAAGGAGTTCCAAGAATTCTGCGAGAACCTAGGGATCAACATCAGCTACGCCTCAGTAGCGCATCCACAGACCAATGGTCAGGTGGAAAAAGCAAACGGGCTCGTCTGCAGCGGCATCAAGAACCGACTCCTGCGACCACTCGAACAAGCGGCGGGTTGCTGGCCAGATGAGCTGGAATCCGTACTCTGGAGTCTACATACAACTCCAAACAGCGCCACGGGCTACACGCCATTCTTTATGGTGCACAGAGCAGAAGCAGTACTACCCGCCGAGGTACGGTACAAGGCGCCACGCGTGGTCGCCTACAGCGAACAAGAGTCATTCCTTGCACTCGAAGACTCTGTCGACCTCCTTGACGAAGCAAGAGAAATCGCCGCAGAAAGATCTGCGATCTACCAGCAGAACCTGCGCAACTACCACAGTAGAAGGCTTCGCCCCAGATCCTTCGTCGAAGGTGACCTGGTCTTGCGACTGAAGCAGCAGGGACATCTCAAGCTCGAGTCCCCCTAGGAAGGACCGTACGTGATTACAGAAGTAATCCCAGGTGGCGCCTATTGCCTTCAAGATTTAGAGACAGGAGTCGCATACTCCAACCCTTGGAACGTCGCACAACTGCGACGCTTCTACCCTTAGTCGTTTTCTTTACTTTTACATCG
This sequence comes from Avena sativa, assembly GCA_916181665.1. Classification (NCBI taxonomy): domain Eukaryota; kingdom Viridiplantae; phylum Streptophyta; class Magnoliopsida; order Poales; family Poaceae; genus Avena; species Avena sativa. Next base: position 194,364,049 of record OV702287.1, read on the forward strand.
CAAATAAGGCTACTCAGCCAAGGCTACTCAGCCACACATTGTACCTCGCACTGTTCTCCGAATAAATAAAAGCTAAGTGCCCCAAAACTCTACGTTTCTCCTTTAATTTGTCAATTTTACACTCAGGGGCTGCGCCACCCTACTTGCATCTGTTCTTCGAACCAAAACGCGATATCCTGAGTAGCTGGCACATCAATCGAACCCCTTAACACAAACTCAACCCAGCTGCAACGCACCTGACAGGTTGACAAGGGACTGAGATAAAAGATGGCCAGGCTAACGAAAAGGACTCGCATAAAGTGCAACGCACCTCGAGCTCGCAAAGCTCCTTATACACATTTTGACAACAAATTATCTACAACATCTGTACAAACTTTACAACACAAGTACACTTATGTGTAGGATACAACTTTGGCTACTCTTGCAACAGATGAATGTTGGTTTGCTCCTCGAAGAAGTCGACAATCTCCTCTGCTGGACGGTCCACCGCCTGATAGTGCGGCACCATATTCCAGGCAGATCCTGCTGGTGGCGCTTGCGGTCCAGAAGCAATGGCAGCAACATCCACGTCAGGCCTGTGATATCGCACAATTGAGAGGGCAGCCTTGGCACCAGCCACCAACTGCTGCCTCACACACTTGTGAACCACAGACATATCTTGAAACTTGGCAACTATCATTATCATAATATGGAAACAAATAACAATTATTAAAATACAAATCTTGAAGGGAAGCTTTGATGTCCACGAGAAACACAATAACACTTTATTTGTTTGCGGTGAACATCATCACATATTCTCTTGCTAGTTACTTAGGCCATTGTAGTTCATGAATTGTGTTGCTCTATGTGACATTTCACACCAACCAATTCAGTATCCAATACCGATATCCAATACCCATGAACCACATTGTTTAAAAAGCAAAGAATACATCCATAACATGTATATTATTTATATACCTAAGCTAGTCATTTCCAGTCTTTCTTTTCTGTCAAATATTTCAAAGATACTCTTTCAGCATTTCCTTTTACTTTTTAAAAGAATCTATCAACATTAACAGTGGTGCCATACACATGACACATAGTTCAAAGCGTGTATAGTCAAATACTAATACCTTTGGACTTGCACTTTGAAGTGGATCACCATCATCAAATGTTTGGCGTTCTTTCAAATTTCATTCATTTTAGTAATCCTTTTAATGTAGTAAACATTTTACCTACATATTCTATCCATCTTTTATCATGACAACTTTCATGATCAAGCTACTATAGCTCATACGGACAAATAGCAAATAGAATGTTAATTCCCAAAACTTTTGGGTGATTAGGACACCTAGAGTCTCCAACCATTGCAAATTCTCATACAATACAAGAATATATATTTTATTATATTCTATCATATTACAACCAAGTATTGTTTTAGATATCACAATATCTTCTAGACATGATGGTTTCTGAAACAATTTTCAGCTCCTAGATACCGTTGATATTAAAACAATTTTTCAATATGAACAATCATCGAGGCAAGCATGATACTTAGATACTAACGCTAGAATTTGTTACTCTTGATTCAATACTATTTATTGAATTTCATGGAGTAAGTGAGGTTTTGATGAAAGTTTGCAATAGTACTTTAAAATTTAGATTGACACTCATAAAACAATATGATACCAGTTCGTAAAGTAAAACATCCAGAATTCTATAGTTCTATTATCTCAATTATAGCTAAACACAAGGAAGTAAATGAATGCCAATGACTACAACAAACTATGCAAATTCACTTTGATTTAGTTTATGATAAATTGAGTTCAGATTAATCCAAATTACTAAATTAAACTCCCACTCAAAACAACATCCCTCGAGTCGTTTTGGTGATTACCTGAACCAAATTCACTACACCACGTCCGATCATCACGTGAGATGGTGCAACTCCAATGGAGAGCATCATATGGACATCATATCATTCATATGACTCGTGCTTTACCTTTCGGTTTATGTTTTGAGGCCATGTCTGTACATGCTAGGCTCTCCAAGTTAGAACCTTAGTACTCGCATGTGTAAAACTGTCTTACGCCTATTGTATGTGAACGTAGAGTCTACCGCACCCGATCATCACGTGGTGCTTCGAATGACGAACTTTCTTAATGGTGCATACTAAGGAAGAACATATTATTATATTGATATTAGTGAGAGGGATCATCTTATAATGCTACCGCCAAGATCTAAACAAGACATAAGCATAAATAAGATGCAAACAAACATCATATGCATAAAGTGATATGATATGGTTATTGCACTTGATCACTATCTTGTGCATCATGGTATGATCTCTATTATTCCATTTGTGTAACGCCAAAGTATATGACGCTCCCACTTACTTTGTTATAACTCCCGAGAGTATCCTACCATACTAAAATTACAATATTTCCCATATCATGACACATGCCCAGCAAAAATAAAACTAGACGCTTCTAATTTATCTTTTCCATATTTTATTTGTGTTTGGGCTTTCGAAGATAGAATCGATCTTACCTACGAACATGGAACCACAACGATGATAATCAAATTATTAGCAACCTGTCGTAAATCAGATATCAACTATACTGGGAGAGACAAACACCCGCTAGCCACTTATGCAAAACTAGTTGCATGTAAAGCATGGAATAGATCTCATGTGCGAGGACTTGTAAAGTTAGTCCGGGCCACTTCATCCCACTATGCCGTTAATATCCAAAATAAATGAAGGATGCGATAACATTATCATCAGCGCCCACATATTCATATGTGTTCTAGCCGTACAAAGAATCTACGCATAGACATAGCTCTGATACCAGATGGGATTCATTGCTGATACGTCCAAAACGTATCTACTTTCCCGAACACTTTTGCTATTGTTTCTCCTCTATACTTGTGTGATTTGGATGCAACTAATGCGGACTGGAGCTGTTTTCAGCAGAATTGCCTTGGTGTCTACTTTTTGTGTAGAGAATCAACTATCAGGAAAAATCCCGGAAAATATGCCAAAAATCCTATTTCACCCGAAGACTCTAGGAGCCAGAATACGAGACGGAGAAGAGCCAGGGGGTGGCCACACCGCCTAGTGGCGCGGGCCAGGCTAGGCCGCGCTAGGGGGTGGTGTGGGCCCCCAGGCACCCCCTCGGCCTCTCTCTTCGCCTATAAGGAGCCTTCTGACCTAAAAGCTTCAGGGGGTTCGACATTTTTCCACGAAAAGTTCCGCTGTGCTGCCGCCACCGAAGGGGAGATTCGGGGGACAGAAAGTCACTGTTCCGGCACCCTGCCGGGACGGGGAAGTGCCCCCGGAGCCATCTCTATCGATATCCACCATCATCTTCATCGACCATCCATGTTTCCCCCATCTATGAGTGAGTAATCCCCCATTGTAGGCTATGGGAATGGTAGGGATTGGATGAGATCGTTCATGTAATGGCATCAGATGGTTACGGCATGGTGCCTAGTATCTTTTATTAGTGCTTTATGACTTTGTTGCGACTTGTTGTGCTTAATGCTTGTCACTAGGGCCCGAGTGCCATGATTTCAGATCTGAACATGTTATTGATTCATTATGATAGTATTGTTTTGGGTCTTATCTACAAGTTGTATACACACGTCGTTGTCTGGAACCTATGGCCCCGAAGTGACAGAAATCGGGATAACCGGAAGGGAAAGGCTTTGATGTGAGGATCACATGTGTTCACGGAGTGTTAATGCTTTGCTCCGATGCTCTATTAAAAGGAGCACCTTAATTGCCAGTAGTTCCCTAGAGGCCCCGCTGCAAACGGGCTGGCAGGACAAAAGATGTTGTGCAAGTTCTCATTGCGAGCATGTATGACTATATATGGAACACATGCCTAGGATTGTCTAGTACTTGGATGCTTTATCTTATTTATCTGCAATTGCCCTATGTTGTGATTGCTATGTGAATTTTCTTGTCCCTGCAACGCCCGTCCATCAATCCCTATGCCTACCGCACTCGAATCCCACTACTTACTGCTTTTGTTACTGCTGTCTTTGCTTTACTACTGCTATTACTTTGCTATTCCTACTACAAAACTGTTGCTACTGATAAACTGCTGTGAGCAAGATTGTTTCTAGGTGCAGATGAATTGACAACTCAGTTGTTAAGGCTTATAAATATTCTTTGGCTCCCCTTGTGTCGAATCAATAAATTGGGTTTCACTTCCCTTGAAAATACTGCAATACACCCCCTATACTTGTGGGTCATCAAGACTATTTTCTGGCGCCGTTCCGGGGAGCATAGCTTTATTTATCAAGTTCACTTGGATTCACTATTGTTCAAGCTAAGTTTATTTTCTCCTTGTTTGCTTGTTTCTTTATCAAAAATACAAAAAAAATTAGTTCCTACTCTAGTTGTTATTTTTGTTGGTCTGTTATTGTCTTGCCTTATCATGCTTGTTGTAAATGGTTGGTTTCTTTGAAACTGAAGCTTATTGGCAAGGTGGGTTCACGAAAGATCAAAAATATTATTATAAGGAACACCGCTTGTCACAAAAAGGGAAACACTTATGGGAACAAATTGATAGATTGTATACCATTGCTAGAAACGTGTGCTCTACTTATAATGCTACTTATTGCTGTGATGAATCTCGTTGCAGAAAGAGGTATAAACACCTCCCTTTTCAATGTGAGTATAATGATAATGATACCATATATTCCTATGCTAAAGGAATTTATGACTTTTATGATGCGGAGCAAATTGAAGAATTTATTGCTTGGAAGGGTGCTTTTGAACTTGCTAGTTTGCTTGAAAATATTGATGATTCACCTTACAAATATGAGGTTTATGGTATACTTAAATTTTTCTTTGATAATTACAAGGATGAAAATGGCTATATTCTTGATTATTTTAGATGCTTTCCACAAATGGAAGAGACTAATGCCTTGCAGGATCCTATGGAAGAAGAAATTAATGAACCTGAAATCTCATTAGATGAAAAAGAGGAGGAGAGTGATGAACAAAAGGAGGAAGAATGGATTAGCTACCCATGCCTACCTTCTAATGAGAGTAACTCTTTATCCCTTACATTATTTGATTGTCCTCCATGCTTACTAAAGGAGGATGAATGTTATGTTCCCGAGGTTTCTTTTGAAAATATTTATAATAAAGCTCTAGTGCTTGTAGATCATGAAGAGCATGCTTTATGTGATAGTTATATTGTTGAGTTAATTCATGAGGCTACTGAAAATTATTATGAGAGAGGAAAATATGGTTGTAGAAGTTTTCCTGGTATTGAAACACCTCTCTATGTGCTGAAAGTTTTGTAGTCACTCTTGTTTTATCTTCCTATGCCTGTCACTTTGTTCTTTGCGAATTTATTTGCATACACGATTCCTATGGATAGAAAGTGGGTTAGACTTAAATGTATTTTGAATTTGCTTCTTGATGCTCTCTTTTACTTCAACTCTTATTTCTTATGAGAGCATCCTCTCAAACTATTATTCCTGAAGATGATATTATGTCTATTATTTTTGGGAGACCTTTTCTTAAATACTGCAGGAGCTGTTATTAATTGTAATCAAGGAAAGGTGACCTTCAATGTTAATGACAAGGAACATACTATCTATTTCCCCAAGAAGATTGAAAGGACTTATGGTTTGAATTCAATTGAACATGTTGAGGGCATTCAAGTTGGAGAAACATATTGTCCCATACCAAGAGAAAAATTTGAAACTATTATGATTGGGACCATTGCTATCAAGGTTGAGGTAACATAATCATTAGTGGAATACAAAGTTTTGTCTCATATGAAATTGTTTTGGTAACAAGACCAGATCAACCTTGTTAACAAAAGGATTTCATTGAACAAAACAATGTTTTCACCATGATTATCTCCGCTTACTTCTATTCTATCCATTTTAGTTTTTGCTTATGCCTAACTTAAAGGCGTTAAAGAAAAGTACTTATTGGGAGATAACCCAAAAGTTTTAAATGAGTCTTGGAAGTTATTACTTCTATAATAACCGCTCCTTATCCTTTTTATTTTCTTTTTGTTCCAAGAGTAACCTCTTATGAGAGAGACGTAATGATTGGGAAAGTTGCTGTCCCGAAACAGATTTATGTGCTTCACCGTAAAAATTCGTGTGAAATCTCTGTACGTCCTTTTGAGGCGTGAATTTTTTTCTTCTGCCCTAGGTTGTTATCTAACTTTCGTTAGTTCAACACTTTTTGATTTGAGCAACATAAGGTCTTCGAAAAAATTCGTCTTTACCTGCTGGTCTGCTTTGACAGATTTATGCCATTTTCTACATTTGCTTCTTGTTGGTTCCTTTTTGAGTTCTTTTGGGGAATTGAGCTTTTTGAGGGAAGTGCTAAAGTAGCTAGTGTTCTAATGGAAGTTATTATCTTGAATGCACTAATGTTGCTAATAAAGATTGTGTGAAGTTTTGTATGAAGGAAAAATTTCAGGTGTACGGAAGGAATGAGTAATGAGATGAAGGATCTCCAGGTTATGACTATCTCAAGTCACCATAAGCCTTTATGATCCTTTAGTTTTCAACTTGTAGTATCACTTTATGCTTTGATCAATGATGTTTTGTCGCTCTGCATGATTATGGCCATTATTGCTCTCTCGTTTGTCGCTCCCTTACTATTGCTAGCCTTCACTTACACTGAGTGTTTTACTCATATTTCCAACTCCCTTAAACCAAATATTGCCAAAGTGTCCACCATACCTACCTATTATCATCATTTGCTACTTCCGTGCATATTCAATATGAAGGAAATATGCCCTGAGAGGCAATAATAAAGTTGTTATTATGTATTCCTTGTATATGATAGATGTTTATTTTGCATGCTATAATTGTATTGATAGGAAACATCAATACATGTGTGTTTAATAAACAAAAAGGGTTCCTAGTCATGCCTCTCTTATAGACTAGCTTGTTGATTAACAGGATGATCAAGGTTTCCTGATCATGGACATTGGATGTTGTTAATAACAAGGTCACACCATTGGTGGAATGATGTGATGAACATTCATCCGAAGTATAGCATTACGATCAAGTCATTTTGTGTATATTGCTATAACATCATACGAAGTAGTCTTTATCCTTAGACCATGAGATCATGTTAATTGCTAACACCGGAAGAGTATCTTGATAACATCAAACGTCACGCCGTAACAGGGTGACTATAAAGATCGGTTCAGTGCTACGAAGGTGTTATGTTGAGGCTCATGGATCAAGAGTGGAATTTGTCAATCCAGATGACAGATAGATATACTCTGGGCCCTCTCGGTAATATCACATTAGGATAGGTTGCAAGCAAGTGATGTGATCACTAGAATGTTATATCACGGGAACGAGAAAAGAGTGCATGTCGGTAACGAGATCAAACTAGGTATAGAGATACCGATGATCGAATCTCGGACATGTAATATATCGAGAGACAAAGGGATTTAGTTACAAGCGTTAAAGGTTCTCACGATCACAGGAGTCATCGTTGAATGTGTAGGAGTCAGTACGGATCTCCAGGTCCCGCTGCTAATTATTGATCGGAGAAGGGTCTCGATCATGTCTACACTATTCGCGAACCGTAGGGTGGCACACTTAAGAGTTACCGGACACCATTTTGGAGCACATATGTTTCAGACGAAAGAATTGCAAAGCGCAGGAATTGTTTCAATAGAAACCGGAAATTGTTTCGGGTGAAATTGCAGAAAGTGTTTCTGCATGTGATATTGAAATATTGCAAGGGGCTATATGTGAATGTTTGTTAATTAAAGTAATTAACAAAATTATGAATAAATTTAATAAAAGGGTTTTATTAAATGAGAGAGCATTAAATTTGGAGAAACTTAATGCATTTAAAGTGGAGACTTTAAAAGGGAATGTGAAGAGGCATTTTAATGTGGAGGAGTTACCACCACATGAATGGGGGAGGTGAGGGGTCACCCCCCATGCGCCGGCCATGGAGAGAGGGGGCACCCCCTCCTCCTATAAAAGGCCACCCATTCCCTCCTTCATCCTCACACCTCCTTGTGAAGGATCTCTCTCCCCCTCTAGAATTATTCCCCCATGGTCTCGGATTAGCGAGATACATGTTCCCGGTGGCATTTCGTCTGGAAGGAGTTGCTGCTTCCGCTGGATCGCTGGAGCGAGGAGGTGGAGGTTGTCCGGTGGCTTGAACGTGTGTGCGAGTGCGGATGCGCTGCTGAGTTGCGGTGCTCGGACTTCCTCACGATCTTGAGATCGGCAAGTGTACGACTACATCAACCATGAGTTCCTACTCGTTAACAAAAGCTCATTGTCTTCGAGGGTAAGTTCTCTATGGATGTACGTCCACCCATTTGCTTTGTACCTAGTAGATAGATCTTAGCGTGTAGTTCACACCGTAGGAATTTTTTTGTTTTCTATGCTGCGGACCCAACACAATATGCATTGTTTTCTTCCGAATAAAATGTTTGCTTGTTTTGAGAAAGTTAGTTAGTAAAGCTCTCACGAACTTGATGGCACACTTTATTTCCTGCACTTAATAAACCTGAACCATTGTGAACTCTCCATGAAAGTTATATGCTTGCTAATTATAGGCTGGGGATTAGCAGAAACGTGCTGTCATGGGGAAAGCTTTCAACACTTGTAAATATATACCCAGTTGATACCTTGCTCTTTTGTTTGCGGATGTCGTCAGTGTGAAATAAAAGGGGAGCTTGTATGTCCATGGAGTTATGTATGTGTGTTAGAGAAACGCCTGGGTCGCTGGTCTAATCCATGCTGACATGGTGGAAACCTGCAGCGTAACCATAATGATATCTATAAAGCATTCTTCTTATAAAAAAGAGAGAGATAGCTATTGAGAAAAACAAAAAAAGAGTTTTATGAAAAGAGGAAAGAGATAAAAAAGCACCATTTCCCCATGGTAAATAAGAAGATTGCTGAGATACTCATTGTCTGCTTGCCTTGTCATTTTGATGTGGGGATTCTTCCGTATCATCGGGCAAGGGTACCCCATTGGCTGTTCTCAATGATACACACATACTTACGATGACAAGAACTTACCGGTAACTAAAGTTGAGTAGCATGAGGAGCGGTCCTCGTACTCAAGGGACTTGGGATCTTCAGTTTATAGTCTGTCAAGCATATAACTCAGATTGGACCTCACTTTCACCTTAACCACATTAAAGATACTTATGATAGGGGCAATGATAGCTCAAAGCTAACGAGTACCATACTTTCAGCATTTGGAAGCCTTTCAAAATTATTCAAAACCTTTTTCTTCTACTTGTTGAGTCTCCACATATTCTTTGAGCACCTTCTTAAGAGCATAGTTGTCATTCTTTGTGTTTGCTCCATTACTTGATTATTTGTGTTATGACTTTGATGCTTGTATCCTTGATATCTTTACTTCTAGTCATCACTTGAACTTCAGAGTCGCCTTGATATTCATAATCAAAGGGCAAGCAAGATACCACTCTATCATACCTTTTTATGAGCATTGTAATGTTGCTTATGTTTGTGCTTCATGCTACTTAATATTCTTGAGTTGGAATCTCTTCATAGCTTGCAATGACTATTAAGTAGACTCAGTTGCATACTCTTTATTATGAACTGTCTGAGTAGTTGATCACATTGCTGAGAATATTTACATCATATGAAGCAAATGTGTTCGTGAAAGTTCTTTTATCGCACTCAATTTTCAACTGAATTGCTTGAGGACAAGCAATAAGCTAAGCTTGGGGGGAGTTGATACGTCCAAAACGTATCTACTTTTCCGAACACTTTTGCTATTGTTTCTCCTCTATACTTGTATGATTTGGATGCAACTAATGCGGACTGATGCTATTTTCAGCAGAATTTCCTTGGTGTCTACTTTTTGTGCAGAAAATCAACTATCAGGAAAAATCCCAGAAAATATGCCAAAAATCCTCTTTCACCCGAAGACTCCAGGAGCCAGAATACAAGACGGAGAAGAGCCAGGGGGTGGCCACACCACCTAGTGGCACGGGCCAGGCCAGGCCACGCCAGGGGGTGGTGTGGGCCCCAGGCACCCCCTCGGCCTCTCTCTTCGCCTATAAGGAGCCTTCTGACCTAAAAACTTCAAGGGGTTTGACGTTTTTCCACAAAAAGTTCCGCTGCGCCGCCGCCACCGAAGGGGAGATTCGGGGAACAGAAAGTCTCTGTTCCGGCACCCTGCCAGGACGGGGAAGTGCCCCCGGAGCCATCTCCATCAATCTCCACCATCATCTTCATCGACCATCCATGTTTCCCCCATCTATGAGTGAGTAGTCCCCCATTGTAGGCTATGGGGATGGTAGGGATTGGATGAGATCGTTCATGTAATGGCATCAGATTGTTAGGGCATGGTGCCTAGTATCTTTTATTAGTGCTTTATGACTTTGTTGCGACTTGTTGTGCTTAATGCTTGTCACTTGGGCCCGAGTGCCATGATTTCAGATCTGAACATGTTATTGATTCATTATGATAGTATTGTTTTGGGTCTTATCTACAAGTTGTATACACACGTCGTTGTCTGGAACCTATGGCCCCGAAGTGACAGAAATCGGGATAAACGGAAGGGAAAGGCTTTGATGTGAGGATCACATGTGTTCACCGAGTGTTAATGCTTTGCTCCGGTGCTCTATTAAAAGGAGCACCTTAATTTCCAGTAGTTCCCTAGAGGCCCCGCTGCAAACGGGCTGGCAGGACAAAAGATGTTGTGCAAGTTCTCATTGCGAGCATCTATGACTATATATGGAACACATGCCTAGGATTGTCTAGTACTTGGATGCTTTATCTTATTTATCTGCAATTGCCCTATGTTGTGATTGCTATGTGAATTTTCTTGTCCATGCAACGCCCGTCCATCCATCCTATGCCTATCGCACTCGAATCCCACTGCTTACTGCTTTTGTTACTGCTGTCTTTGCTTTACTACTGTTGTTACTTTGCTATTCCTACTACAAAACTGTTGCTACTGATAAACTGCTGTGAGCAAGATTTTTCTAGGTGCATATGAATTGACAACTCAGTTGTTAAGTCTTATAAATATTCTTTGTCTCCCTTCTGTCGAATCAATAAATTGGGTTTCACTTCCCTCGAAAATACCGCGATACACCCCCTATACTTGTGGGTCATCAGTTGCATAGAAATTTTTTTTCCTACGGTTGCAACTGCCAAGATCGAATCTAGGCGATACTTCTAACGGTTTCAGATGGACTCACCCTCAAAGACCATAAAGCGGGATAACATTCCCACAAACAAACGTGGCTATTGTAGAGTTTACATGACCATCCTCAAGGACGCGATGACAATACCACAAGTGCAGCGCCTCCAAAACCTGTCAAACATACGGTGTGCCAACGACTTCCGTCCCTCACTCCAACTCGGCAGTGGAAGTAGGGGATCATCGAGAACTCCGCAAACACTACGACATGGTGGTAATGGTGGTGGAGAATATCTTGAGAAGGGTTTCACCTAAGCACCTAGCTCATGGCAATGGATAAGCTAGAAAGGAGGGGAAGATGCCAACCAAAGGGCATATGAGAGAAGGGAGAGTGAGTGTGATGGGAGGAGGGTGCCTTTTATAGGTGAGGGGGGCAGCCTCAAAGGCCATGGCGCACCAGCCATGGTGGTGCCCCCACCTCTCTCCCATTTATGTGGGTGGACACTCCACTCACATCCATTTAGCTCCACTCATCTCTCATTAAATTTCCACTCAAGAAATCAAATGTCTTTCTATTAAAGCACTTTAATTCACTTGGTTTAATGCCACTCAATTTAATCAATAATTCATTTAACGAGTACTTCCTTTAATGAACACTTCATTTAATGAACACATTAACATTTTATCCCCTCGCAATATTCTTATACGTCGAAACTATTCTGGCAGTTTTTATTAGAAAAATTCATGTGTTGTCCAGTATTTTCTCCGGTGTTCCCTATCCACTCAAAAGCGTCGACTACCCTTAAGTGTGTCTCCCTACGGGCTCGTGAGCTGAGTGGACATGATCAGAAACTCTGCGACCAATAATCATTAGAGGGACCCGGAGATCCATAATGACTCCCACCAGCTCAAACGATAAACTAGTGATTGCGTGAACCTTTATTCGTAGTAACCAATTCCTTTTGTCTCGTGATATTTTACTTTTCAGAGATCCGATCATTTGGTATCATCCATACCTAGTTCGATCATGTTACTGACAAGTACTCTTTTCTCGTTCCCGTGATATAACATTCTTAGTGATCGTTATCACTTTCTTGCAAGCTATGTTAATGTGATATCACCGGGAGGGCCCTCAGTACATCTCTCTGTCAATAGGATGGAAAAATCTCAATCTTTATCCACGAGCCTCAACTAAGTTTCCAAGTATCCGACGACACCTTTATAAACCCTGTTCTACTGTGACGTTTGATGTAATCAAATTACTCTTCCTAAGTCAACGATTGACATGATCTCATGGTCTATGGATTAGGGTTACTTTGTGTGACGTTATAGTAGTGTAAACATAATGGCATGATCGTGTTACTATACTTTGGGATAATATTCATCACATCATTCCACCAATGTTGTGACCTTGTTATTAACAACATGCAATGTCATTATCAGGAAACCTTGATCATCTGTAATCAACAAGCTAGTGTAAAGAGAGGCATCACTAGGAACCTTTTATTTATTTATTAAACACATATGTATATAGCATGAGAAATAAATATTTATTGTAAACATAGAATATAATATAATAACCAATTTATTATTGCCTCTCGGGCATATTCCTTTCACCAAACACTAACTCGATAAACAAATTGAATTTTTCCTAGGAACCCAAACTAGCATTGGGAATCATCGGAACGGCCACTCTGTTAGCCGCATTCTCCACAGCAAGCCCCCCGAGTGGCGCCAATTGATTTCTCCAATCAGCCTATCAATATACACATTGATCCAGTCAAAATGCTCGAAATGCTTGCATTTCTTCAGGATCTGAAAACGGAAACATGAACCCTAAATCCCAAATTCCGAGGGAATACCGAGAAAATAGAGAGAAATCAACACAATTTGCTACAGTGAATCTAGACATCACTCGCCGGCCGGAGAAGGGCTACCAACGCCGAAGAAGAAGAAGAATGGGTTGTAGGAAATGAAAGGGGAGGCAACGGCATGGGCACGGGCACGAGGTTGGCTCGGGCTCCCATCTTGCAACGTTAACCTGGGTAAGTTGTGGGTCTAACGCTCACGTGGATAAGCTATGGGTCCCACACTGACCTGCATAAGTGGATAGAGGTGTCCACTACGTGACCCAATCCAACGCGGCCCCACTCATTAGCATGTAATGGTAAGTCTGACAGACAGACTCTATGAGAGTTTCAGACAAGAGGTTGGGAAAAGTGAGGAAAAGTTTAGCATCTGGGTAAAAGTAAGTACAACTAAGGAACCAGGGGCACAAAATAGAAATCCCTTTCTTATATCAGAGTAAATAATAGCGCTAGATTATTTTGGCTCAAACTGCTATCCATATCACCCCAATTCTTTTCGGTCATGGGATGGACGCCGAGGAGGACACATGAGGACGTTGCAATGGAGCCCTGCTATCCCGTGAAGCGGACCCTGCTGCGGACCAGAGCGAAAGATTCCGGACCACGGAAGGGTGTATCGCGTGCCGTCGTACCTCACATCGCTGGTTGGTGGGACGCGCGCACCACATGGGCCCGTCGTCAGCGTTTGTGGGCTAGAATGCGCGCTATAAGAGGCGTCCTCTGCACGACAATTCTCCACACCAGCCGGGTTGTGGGGCCCGCCAAAACCCGGCATGGGACGTGAACCCATGCCGTCCGCAGACTTCACGCGGACACGGGGCCTGCTGATAGCCGACGTGGCACCGTAAGCCCATGATAACCACGTATTCTTGAAGATGCGTGGCCCGCCCATTGCGGATGTGGTGCTGTAACCCCATGGCGACCGCGGTTTCTCGTACGCAAATCCAGTCCAGAGTCGACGTGGTGGCATAAAATGATTTCATGCGTGAGCGTATAGCATGGAGGACGATTGTTCTCGCGTTTGGATAACCAACCTTGCACTATAGACTATAGATGTCTCTGGGTTATCGAGGGGGCCGATCGTGTTATGGTTCCATTTCCGAGACGTTGTGCCTAATAAAACTCGAGACGGCTGGCTGTGATCGTGAGTAAGAGAACGTATATCCCAAGGAGACCGTGTGAGCTGGACGTGTAGACTATAGCCGTCCACGGGTTCTCGTGGCTATGCCTTATGGTGGGTACGGTTCATAGACCCACGTATTGTGAGAGAGCTTGCGTTGCACCAATAGAAAAACTAGCATCATTTTTCATGACCATATCCAGAACTGGCGCTTGATGGTGCCCACTAACGTTAGCCGTGACCCGTCTACGGTCGGATACTCTCGAACTCACCATCATAGCACCATTTGTGCGCTCTTTTTAGTCCTTTCTTCTTCTCACGATAGTTTCGTTTTTGCCTATATCCTTCGTTGATCATACCGAGATGGATGCGACGATCGAACAACGATATTTTCTGTACTACCGTTCCCTCCTAAAATGTTGACTGTAAAGCTAATGAAAAATAGTTGACTGCGAATTGTAAAAAATACACGTTTTCTAAGAATTGTGTGGGATATCCGTTGACTGCGATACGTGCGAAAAAATGTTTCCTCAAGATCGTATGGAATACCCGTTGTCTGTGAATCATATGAAAAAACATGGTGCCTACGAATCTTGTGTAAATAAAAGTAGATTGTGAACCATGTGAAACATCCATGTACTGGTCTATTCTTATGAAAATAATGATAAGTTCAAATCGTATAAGGAGAATCTTTAACCGTGAAACATACTAAGCATTGACCGGAAATCTAAAAAATATTAAGAAGTTATATGCGTTTCATCCACCGCACGATGAAAATATAGTTTTGCGTATGTTGGCTTCATCATCCGAAAGAACAACCGTGCTAAAAATGCTTATCCTAGAATGTTTATGATTGTACATTAAATTGGAACCAATTCTCAGTGATCGTTACATTGGAACATGGTGCTCGTCCATGCAAGATACTCTTTGTTTGCGCTCATACGCGCTACTTCTTCTTCTACGATATGCGGTGCGGATGTGTTGCTTCTTTCTTCGCGGGCATTTTCCACGCCGGCTTTGTCTTTCCTTTTCCTCTCCTGTTGTTCCACACGACCACGTCTCTGGGGATGCCATTTCTTTTCCTATTCCGTGCGGACACATGACTTTTTTCTCCGCATGCGCTTCCTGCTATGCTTTCGTCATGCTTCTTCTTCCACGTCCATCTGTTCTTTTTTCTGTTGTGGAGCGCGCGCAGTCGTGGGGTCACTGATCCTCCTTCTCTACCTCTTCTTTAGCGGCTATCTGCCGATGTTTTCTATGGCACGACAGTCCCGGGGTCGCTAATCCTCCTTCTCCACTTTTAGTTGCGGGCACAGACCCGGGGTTGCTATTTTCTCTCTGCCTGTCTTCTTTCATTTTCTCTTTGGTGTGAAATCATCTGCTACTGATCCGTAGCGTCTTTCGTCGCTGCTTATTAATAGTGGACGCCTGCCTCCTTGCACCGCCCTATCTTATTCTTTAGTGACTCGAAAGCTGGCTGCGTGAACCCTACGCTAGCCCATGTTGAGACGCGCCGACATATAATACCCTTCCCTTTTAGAACTAGACGCATGCGTCTGTTTTCCTTGCTCCAGTCTTCCATTGACACATACATTCCCCACAACTACACTCATGGACGGCGGCATAGGATCGAGGGGAGGGCATCTAGGACGGCCTCCTAGACCAGGACATGGCCGTGGTCAGCGTGGAAGGAGCGGGCGAGTATAGAACATTTCACCACCACCATTGCCGTTGCCATAGACGTTGCCGCTGACCACGGGTGCGAGAGTTGGAATCGACCTTGTCGGTTTTGAGTTTCACATCACCGTCCTACCGGGCATGATCTAGGATAGGCTGCGCCTCCTTGACAAGTTCACATCGGTGATCGATGGGCAGGAGCCCTGGAAGGTCCTGTTGCAGGAGCGACTCGGTTGGCATGTGGCCCGTTGAAGTTATGTTCTACTGCTCTGGTGAGATGTATCTCCATAACATCTAGAGAGAGTTCCCCCGCACGACATTATGGTCGGCCACTTCCTGGTCTTCAAGTTCGACAGCAAGGGCACTTTCACCGTGAAAGTATTCGACGAGAGCATGTGCTGCTGCCACTACTACAACAAAAATGATGAGTAGGTGAGGGCAAGAGGAAGTGGGTAAGGTGTATATTTTATGTACTAGATTATTCTACCTCCTATGTATATCTCTGTGTGAAGCAAAAAGGTCCTCTGGAGCTCTGTATGAAATAAAGATGTATCCACGTGTTTGCAATTTAAATAAATAAATATGTATGGCAATTTTATTTTCCGTCTTCAGTGCCTTCGCTTCGCGTCCACACGGCATACTATCAGTATTGGCCATCTGTCTGACATGCCTTATGTTCTTTGGTGTCTCGACCTAGACCATAGCTTAGGTAGCACCATGAAGGCCATGATGCTAACGATATGTGAGTTTTAGCGTACAGATCTACGAGTTTCTGCGTACGTCGAAGACTTAGAGAGCATGCCTGTCGAGTAAGCACCGTCAACACGATATTAGTGTCATGTTCCAGTCAGCTCGCAATGAAATTGTTCTCATCAAATGAATTGGTTCACGCCCGCGCCTCAGAGGGTGCAGAGAGAAGTCTAGGATTTAGCGGTGCAAAAACGCTACTTAGAAACGCTAAATACCGAAGAGTGTACAATACTTGGCGCGGGAACAGTTTTTGAACGTGGTGAGACACGCGCTATAATAACGCGATGTTGTTCCTCAAATTCGTTATTACCTAGCATTCAAATAGCATATATTTTCTCTTGCACGGATATGTAGCGTGATAATATCATGAAACGTTATGTATGTCGAACACGCCATGGGTGGTGCAGGGAGGAGTCTAACATGCATAGGTGTATGCTATTTTTATTCTTATGACAGACCATTTAACGTTTGTGTTAACCTATTGTAGATACATAGTCAAACATTTTGTCTAACGGTCGTGGCCCGAGTGAAAGGACAATGGATGTTGCCTAGAGGGGGGTGGTGAATAGGCTTTTAAAATAATTACGGTTTAGACTCTAATAAAAGACGAATAAAACTAACATTTAATTTATCAAAGCACAACACCTAAAACCACTAGGTTCAACTAAGTGAACCAACAACCTATGGTAAGCAAGACAAGCAACAAGGTGATAGAAAGATATAATACTTCAAGCATGATGGCTATCACAACGTAAATTGCATAAGTAAATGGTTCCTTTTAGAGATAATCGATGCACGCGGGGACGATGATTTCACTTCCAAAGAAGCTACATCTCTGTTGGAGATGTGTGATGGCGCACTTCTCTCCGAACGCCACAAATGGCTCACCTTAAGGTGTGGTGGCTCAATGCTCATCCAATGCCACACAAGGCCTCACCCCAAGATGCAAATGCACGCAACTCACCGACGCCACAACATGCTCACCCTATTCTCCCGTGAGATCACCACAAAGGATTACTCATGATCCACTATGGGACACTTGACGATGGTAATCGAACCGTACAAGCTTGGGGCAAACTCCGCAACTCAATTAGAGCGCTGACGAGAATCACCACAAAGGCCTCGACCTTGAGGAATCTCCATAACTCAATTGGAGGCCCCCAAGGGTATCACACCACTAACGCACAACCATCTAGGGTTCCAAGAACCCAAGAGAAACAAGCCCTCAAGCTTGAACTCACCGAATCATCGAGGAGAACACAAACCTATGCACCAAATGCAAGAGGCAAGTCCTTCACTCTCGAATTCCACAGAAGCTATAAAAGCTATTGAAGGAATAAGAGAGGAAGAACACAAGAGGAGAACATAGAACTCTCCAAGATCTAGATCCCAAGGATTCCCTCACAAAGAACGGATTTGTTTTAGTGGGGTTTTAAATCTAGATCTCCTTTCTCAAATCCCTCAAAAAGATGCCAGAATCATACGAGGGGGAAGGGGAGAGGACAAGCTCTTCAAGGTCAACAATGGAGGAGATAGAGAGAGAGAGAGAAAACACACCAAAATAGCTAATGCCCACGAAGGGTAAGAGGAGCACCTTTTAAAGGGCTCCCATATCTAACCATTTGGGCCAAAACATGCCTGACCGGTAGTACCGGTGAGCCACTGGAAGTTCTGGTCAGCCCTGACTCCAACGGCTTGAAAGCAGTTGAAATGACCTAGTTGTACATTGATGTCTACGCACTTCTATTCTTGTAGACAGTTGTTGGGCCTCCAAGTGCAGAGGTTTGTAGAACAATAGCAAGTTTTCCCTTAAGTGGATTACCCAAGGTTTATCGAACTTAGGGAGGAAGTGGTCAAAGGTATTCCCTCTCAAGCAACCCTGCAATCAAGATACAAGAAGTCTCTTGTGTCCCCAACACACCCAATACACTTGTCAGGTGTATAGGTGCACTAGTTCGGCGAAGATATAGTGAAATACAAGTGGTATAGATAATTATAATTGGTAACAGTGATAGAAAATAGCTTGATGACGTGGAAAAGACTAAAGTAAAACTGAAATAAAGATAGAAGCAAGCAAACACGTAATAGATCTAATAGCAAACGGTGTTTCAGTGCTTAGAAACAAGGCCTAGGGATCATACTTTCACTAGTGAACACTCTCATATAAATATATTCTTCTTTGTGACACTACGCTGAACTACTCTCCGGTTAGACACTCTAATCCATGGTAGGGCTATAACATCACACCTCAAAGTAAGCCTTTCCCATCTAGATAACCCCACACTATCACCTTGAGCAGTAGATGGTTCTAACAAACACCACAATTTCATAGAAACATCCAACTCCAAATATAACTCATAACAAGTAATTGTAATCTCTAGCCTAAGTGCCACCATGGTGTGCACGCTGTCACTTTCACACACATGGGGAGAGCAGAGATCTATTAAAGCACTTGAGTAGCAAGGTAGATCTATAGATTACAAGCTCATGATCTCAATAAGATCATGCATAGAGAGAGATGAACATATAGCTACCGGTAGAACCCTTAGCCTCGAGAGAGAACTATTCCCTCCCATCATGGGAATCAGCAATGGTGATGGAGATGGTGGTGGAGATCGATGGAGATGGCTCCGGGGCTCTTCCCCGTCCCGACAGGGTGCCGGAACAGAGACATTCTGTCCCCCGAATCTCCTCTTCGGTGGCGGCGGCGCTGCGGAACTTTTCGTGGCTGGAGGCTTGACTATTTAGGGTTTATGCATCAGGAGGCTCTTATAGGCGAGAGGGGAGACCGAGGGGGTGTCGGAGGGGCCCACACCACCCCCTGGCGCGTCCTGGCCTGGCCCGCGCCACCAGGTAGTGTGGCCACCCTCTGTCCCTTCTCCGTCTCGTATTCTGGCTCCAAGTGTCCCCCGGTAAAATAATAACTTTTGCTTTTGTCCCGTCTAATTCCGAGGATATTCATTTTCTAACTTCCTGGAACCAAAAACAGCAGAAAACAGGCAGCTGGCACTGTGGCTCTTGTTAATAGGTTATTCGAAGAAATGATATGAAAAGTACTCCAAAGTCTGGACAAAACATAAGAAAGTAGATAAAACCAAGCATGGAACATCAAAAATTATAGATACATTTGCAATGTATCAACATCCCCAAGCTTAACTCCTGCTCGTCCTCGAGTAAGTAAGTGATAAAAAGAAAGAATAATTTTTGAGGTGACATGCACCATCATAAACTTGATCAAAGTATTTGTAAAATAGTCAAAGCTGGGATCATAGTACTTCAATCATAACATGAAAGACAAAGTTTTAGCAATAAGACAAACAAACTATGATGCAACCTGAAAAGGCACAAACACAACATCCATGAATAACAATGCTTTGCAAGACGTTTGTTTGTTTCACATGAAGAAAACATAGCATAATAGTATTCGGCTTGTCCCTCATAGAGTAGCAAATATAATTGCATAGGACACCTTCAAAGTTCATAAGAGTGACTAGATACAAATAGTTTAAAACAAGCAATATCAAGTTATGCATCAATCAACTAGTCTTGGGACAATGCACATAGAACTAAGAATGGCCACTATGCTCTCAAAGTAAGTGCATAAAGATAGAAGGTGGAGACTCAATATAATGGTGGAAGAAAGGCCTTCATAGAAGGAAGTAGGGATTCAAGTCTCATAAAGAGCTTCCAAAAATTATGGTACTTAATAGCTTTCAGCTCTCATTGCCCCTATCATAAGCATCTTGAAGTGATTAAGGTTAAAGTGAACAAACTATGGTGTACATGCTTGACGAAGTATAAGTTAGGAATCTCATGTCCCTTGAGTACGAGGGCCGCTCCTCATGCTACTCAAGTTTAGTCACCGGTAAGTTCTTGTCATCATAAGTACATGTGTATCATAGAGAACCGCCAACGAGGTACCCCTTGCCCGATGATACGGAAGAATCCCCATATCAAAATGACAAGGCAAGCAGCCAACGAGCATCTCAACAATCTTCTTATTTACCATGGGAATATGGTGCTTTTTTTATATCTTTCCTCTTTTCATAATCTCTTTTTTTCCTTTTTCTCTTTTTTCTCAATATAGGACTCTTTTTTTATAAGAAGAATGCTTCATAGACAGCTCATTATGGTTACGCTGCAGGTTTCCACCATGTCAGCATGGATTAGACCAGCGGCCCAGGCGTTTCTCTAACACATATACATAACTCCATGGACTTACAAGCTCCGCTTTCATTTCACACCGACGACATCCATAGACAAAAGAGCATGATATCAACTAGGTACAAAGTACCCGTGCAATGTTGAAAGCATTCCCCATGACAGCATGGTTCTGCTAATCCCCAACAAATAAGTGCAAGCATATACAACATAGATGACACAATGGTTCAAGTTTATTAAGGGCAAGAAAAGTAAAGTGTGCCATCAAGTTCGTGAGAGCTTTAATCACTAGTTTTCTCATAACAAGTTTAATTCAGAAGGTAGACAAAAACATGAATATACTTGGAATAGCATATGTTAATAGGTAGGTATGGTGGACTCTTTGGAATAACTTGGTTTTAGGAGTTGGATGCATGAGTGGAACTCATACTTGGTTACGGAGGCTAGCAAAAGACTGGGAGCGACAAACTAAGAGAGAAATAATGGCCATAATCATGCAGAGTGACAAAACATCATTAATCAAAGCATAAAGTGATACTACAAGTTGAAAACTTAAGGATCATAAAGGCTATGGTGACTTGGGATAGTCGTAACATGGTGTGAGCATGTGCCAAGTCAATCTAAATAAAGCATCAAAGGAGAATACCACAATACTATGATTTAATATGCTAAAACAATGCATGATTCTTCCGAGGCACATTAAGCAGTCTCAATTGTTTATAACATGTCATGCTACAGCAAAGATCACTAAGCATAAAGCCAAAACAATATCAAGCATGGCATGACAAAGCATGGGCCACAGTAAAAAACAAGCTCTCTTTACCACTTAAGCATGAGCTTTCCTACTCTTTTCCAATCCAACCCAAACTATTCGAAAACCAATGTATGAAAGAGGGGGTCCAACCAATTTATTCAGAAAACTAAGAAAACCAAGCAAACGAAAAACCAAAACGAAAACGAAAAAGAAGACACTCCAAGAACAACACAACTGTGCATGAAACAATAAAAATGAAGTGTTTGGAAGAAACCTGGGATTTTTATTGATGAAGAAGGGGATGCCCTGGGCATCCCCAAGCTTTGACGCTTGTACTTCTTGGATATTTCTTGGGGTGACACGCGTGGCATCCCCAAGCTTGAGCTTTAGTCCATCCTTCATCTCATTACTCATTTCTTCCATACACCTGAAATTTTCCCTTCATACAAAACTTCACACAATCTTTATTAGCAACATTAGTGCACTCAAGATAATAGGTCTTTAGGTTCAGTTCTAACACCAATAAAACTTCCATTAAAACACAAGATACTGTAGCACTTCCCTCAGAAAGCTCAATTCCCCAAAATAACTCAAAAAGGAACCAACAAGAAGCAAATGAAAATAATGGCAGAAATCTGTCAAAACAGACCAGCAGGTAAAGACGAATTTTTTCGAAGACCTTCTATTGCTCAAATCAAAAAGTGTTGAACTAACAAAAGTTAGATAACAACCTGGGGAAGAAGCACAAAAATCACGCATCAAAAGGACGTATAGAGATTTTACACGAATTTTTACGGTGAAGCACATAAATCTGTTTTGGGACAACAACTTTCCCAATCACTACTTCTCTCTCATTAGAGGTTAGTCATCACACAAAAAGCAATAAAAAGGATAAGGAGCGGTTATTACTGAAGTAATAACTTCCAAGACTCATCTAAAACTTTTGGGTTATCTCCCAATAAGTACTTTTCTTTAACGCCTTTAAGTTAGGCTTGATAGTTTGAAAAGATGCTCACATTAGAAATATGAATTGAAGTAAAAGAGAGCATCAAGAAGAAAATTCAAAGCACATTTAAGTCTAACCCACTTCCTATGCATATGAATCTTGTAAATAAACAAGTCATGAAAGCACAAAGAAACAATCATAGGAAAGCAAAACAAGTGCAACTTCAAGACTTTCAACATAATGAGGGGAAACTTAATAATGTTGAGACACATAAAACCATGTTTCCCTCTCTCGTAATAACTTCTAGTAGCATCATGAATAAAAATAACAATATAACTATCACAAGAAACATTCTTATCATGAGCCACATGCATATAATCATTATTACTCTCCACATAAGCATAGTCATTCTTATTGATTGTAGTGGGAGCAAATTCAACAAAATAGCTATCATTATTATTTTCATCACCATAATCATCAAATATAGGAGGCATATTGTAATCATAATTAATTTCATCCTCAATAATAGGTGGACTTAAAATATCATATTCATCATTGTAATCATCATATATTGGAGGTTTGGTATCATCATAAGCAATAGAATAGCTATCTTCCAAAGCTGGGGAACTAAAAAGATCATGCTCATCACAACTAGCTTCTGCAAGCTTAGACTTTTCCATAACATTAGCAATAATGGTGTCCAAAGAATTCATACTAACAACATTGCTATTAGCATCCAAATAAAGTTCCATAGGTTTTTTAATTTTCTCTCCAAACACTTCATGTCCTAACTTAAGATAGATACTATAAAGCTCTCTAATTTTTGTTGTTGTTTTCCATTAGGCCTAACTAGTGAAAACAAGAAACAAAAAGACAAAATTGTAGAATCTAAAGGAAATAACTTCGAGCACTCACACCAAAGGATGTGAGTACCTTTTACCTTACCTCCCCGGCAACAGCGCTAGAAAATAGCTTGATGTTTACGCACTTCTATTCTTGTAGACACTTGTTGGGCCTCCAAGTGCAGAGGTTTATGGAACAATAGGAAGTTTTCCCTTAAGTGGATCACCCAAGGTTTATCGAACTCAGGGAGGAAGTGGTCAAAGGTATCCCCTCTCAAGCAACCCTGCAATCAAGATACAAGAAGTATCTTGTGTCCCCAACACACCCAATACACTTATCAGGTGTATAGGTGTACTAGTTCGGCGAAGGGATAGTGAAATACAAGTGGTATAGATAATTATAAGTGGTAACGGTGATACAAAAAAAGCTTGGTGGCATGGAAAAGACTGAAGACAGACTGAAATAAAGATGGAAGCAAGCAAACATGTAACAAATCTAGTTGCAAACGGTGTTTCAATGCTTAGAAACAAGGCCTAGGGATCATACTTTCACTAGTGAACACTCTCATATAAATATATTCTTCTTTATGATACTACGCCGAACTACTCTCTGGTTGGACACTCTAATCCATGGTAGGGCTATAACAGCACTCCTCAAAGTTCTCTTTTCCCATCTAGATAACCCCACACTGTCACCTTGAGTACTAGATGGTTCCTACAAGCACCACAATTTTATAGATACGTCCAACTCCAAATATAACTCATAACAAGTATTTGTAATCTCTAGCCTAAGTGCCACCATGGTGTGCACACTGTCAACTTCACACACATGGGGAGAGCAGAGATCTATTAAAGCACTTGAGTAGCAAGGTAGATCTATGGATTACAAGCTCATGATCTCAATAAGATCATGCATAGAGAGAGATGAACACATAGCTACCGGTAGAAACCTTAGCCTCAAGAGAGAACTACTCCCTCCTCATCATGGGAATCAGCAATGGTTATGGAGATGGCGGTGGAGATCGATGGGGATGGCTCCGGGGGCACTTCCCCATCCTGGTAGGGTGCCAGAACAGATACTTTCTATCCCCCGAATCTCCCATTCGGTGGCGGTGGCGCTGTGGAACTTTTCGTGGCTGGAGGCTTGACTATTTAGGGTTCCCAACAACAAAAAGAAAGAAATTTAGGAGAGGATTGATAGGTTTAAGCATTCATCAGGAGGCATCTTATAGGCGAAGAGGCAAGGTCGGTGGGTGGCCAGGGGGCCCACACCACCTGGTGGCACGGCCAGGGCTAGCCCCTGCCACCATATGGTGTGGCCACCCTGTGGCCCCTCTCCGTCTCGTCTTCTAGCTCTGTGAGTCTTTCGGTAAAATATCGACGTTGGCTTTTGTCCGGTCCAATTCCGAGAATATTGATTTTCTGACTTTCCTGGAACCAAAAACAACAGAAAACAGGCAACTGGCACTGTGGCACTTGTTAATAGGTTAGTCCAAGAAAGTGTATAGAAAGCACTCTAAAGTTGGAACAAAACACAAGAAAGTAGATAAAACCAAGCATGGAACATCAAAAATGATGGATACCTTAGCAACGTATCATACATGTCGGAAGTTCCGCCAGACCCGGGCTGAAACTCCTGGCCGGTAATACCGGTCTACTACCGACTAAGTACCGATAGATAAAACATGACCATATATAGAGATGACTGTAGGGTGTCACGGGTTGAGAAGAAGTGGGCCAACATTTCTGTCAGTACTACCGGTGGCAAAATATGCCTGAGCGGTACTTCCTGTCAACTACCGACCCAGGTACTAATAAATAGGCAGCCAAAAATAGAAATGATGCTAGGTTCGTTTCTGTGCTCACCGAAACTATCCTGATACTTCAACCGGTACTACTGAGACAAAAAGTGGCCTAGAGGTACTTCCGGTGAAGCAGCCGTAGTTCTGGTCAAGGAAACTCCAAAACCAAAACCTCCATAACCTTTGCATCCGAACTCCAAAAGAGGTGAAACCATTTTTTGGAAAGATAATGATGTGTAGAATACAACATGTGAGGTATCTCCAAGGGATAATATACCATGAATAAATATGTGAGGTATCTCCCAGGTGTGGAGCCGAAAAACTAGCAAAATCAAAAGGCAATAACATATGCAATGGAAATCCATTTTTGATGAACTAGAGCTTGATATGAAGATAACCACAGCTCTAGATCCTCACATGGACAAGATCCAAATAACAACTAAGAAATATGATGCTATGTATGCAAAGGTTTGAGCTCTCCCAAATAAAACAAACGAGCTACTCACTCGAGAGCCCCTCTTGATAGTACGGCTATCTATCTTAAACTCGGTCTCCCAACACTATAAGGGACCGGTAAAATAGAAAACCTATGAAGATCATACCTTTGCCTTGAGCATTCCACTTGAGCTTGATGTAGACGATCTTGTCTTCGTCGAGATGGAACATCTTTCTTGATTGCTCTTGCTCGCCCTTTGCTTGATGAAGACTTGTGAATTGCTCCCCCATACTCCATGGGGGAACCTCTTCTTTGAACTTGTCTTGGTCACACCATGATCACCGAGGATGGTAAGCTTCAAGCATATGATCTTCTATAGATGGCGCATCTTGAGATTGCACTTTATTTCTTCTAATTCTGTTAGGATTATGTCTTGAAGACAACCATGATGAACTCCATCTTCTTCTTCAAGACACGCTTGATCTTCTTCTTCCTATTTGTCTTCTTATTCTACATATTCCAATGGGCACAAAACACTTGGATATTTCTTCTCCTTAATTTCTTCATTTTTCAACCTTGAAACCAACATATGGCCCAAGCGATGCCAATGGACAAATCCTATAAGTGAAAATCAATTCAAACATTAGTCCATTGAGGTTGTCATTAATTACCCAAACCATAGATGGGGGCACACGTGCACTTTCACCGGGGGGCGCAGAGAGAAGTCTAGTGTAAAATAAAAGGAATGTATTTTCTTTTAGCTTATATCAAATAAATTCCTTTTTCTTTATTTAAAATTATTTTCTAAAGAGGAGTAATAATACTTTTGTACAAATGCAAAGAAAATGATTTTTAGACATTAAAAATCCTTTTACAAATTTTAAAGTGGGCAAAACATACAAATAAGGGTTATAAGCTCAAAATTAAGTATCGCATGACATAACTATGCATTAAGGCATTATTTGCTTATTTAAACATTATCCTACGGGGCAGTGATGATGTTTTGTAGAAACCGGAGCACAAGGTCAAGTCGAAGCATCCGATTTCACTACCTTGCAGTCACAAGGCAAGTTAATCACTTGCTCATGTCCTCTGATGCGATTTAAAAAGTATCTATAATCTACTATGGTGTCACCTATATTAAAAAAGGAGTCAGAAAAGAATTATTTTCATGATAAAATGAAGTATTTGTTATAATCCTAAGTAGTGATAATCTATTATATCGGGTAATGGAACCAGAGTTTATAAGAAAGTACTAGGTGCACGAGATTATATTAGCTAGAACTTAATAACCAATGTTGTTAGTGATTCTAGTGCCATATAATACGTGTTAACCATAAGATCTAGAATGTGATGGTGAATTTGAAGGATATATGCCCTAGAGGAAAATAATGAAGTGTTTATTTGCATATATCATTAGTTCATAATAAGTTTAATACTTTGCTATAACTATGTTAATTGGAAACATTGATACATATGTGGTATTGAACAACCAGAGTCCCTAGTATACCTCTAATACTAGCTCATTAGTCAACTGATGATCGAGGTTTCTGGATCACGCGACATTTATGTCAATTGACAACGAGGATCGTGCCATCAAGTAAATGCCATGATGGACATACCCAATATTAGTATTGTCACACGATCATGTCACAATGTTGATGTTTGATAATAAGAAATGTTGTAACCTAATCCTTAGACCGTGAGATCATATCTAATCACTACTTCCGGTGGCGTCTCTGATTGCATCAACCATCACTCGGTAAAACATTGACTGACAAGGTGTATTTAGGTATTCCAGTGGAGTAGGTTGAGGAGTATGCATCAAGAGCGGGATTTGTTATTCTGCGTGACAAAAAGATACTCTAGGCCCACTCGGTGAGATCACATCCAATGTTGCAACATGTGACTAGGCCACGGGGATGGAATATCATGGGAACGAGTAAATAGCAATGTTGGTAATGAGATTGAACTAGGTATGATGATACCAATGATCAGATCTCAGATATTGAAAGTCTCACATAAACAAAGGGAAGAGGACATCGATGTTTACGGTTCAACGCAAAATATCTTATGAATAATGCACAGGGGTTATTATGGACATCTCGGTCCCGCTAATGATCATTCACCAGAGAGGTGTCTCGGTGATGTCTAGAGTATTCCTGAACCATAGGGTAATACACTTAAGGGTTCGATGATGTTGCAAGATGGTTTTGGTACATTTAGAATTATCAGAGTATTGATAAGAGAGAGACAAAAAAGTTCCGTGAAGTTCCGAAAGTTGTTCGGAGGGTTCCAGAAGGAGTTTTGGAGTAAAAGGGAATTAAGTCATATGTAATTAATTGAATTAATATTAAATATATGATTTATTTAATTAATAAAAGGCAACCCACTTTGTTGGGCCCCTCCTGGAGGGAAGCCCAACTAGGCCTACGCTCCCCCTTATTGGATAAGGGTGTGGGGAGCCCTAGGGTTTGATGGGTGGGCCAAATTTGGCCCATAGGGTGTGGCTAGCTAGGGAAACCCTATACACCGGCCCAAGGCACCCCTTGGACGCCCCTTTCCCCCTCTTGGCCGCCCTAGGGTTGCCTTGGTTGGGGGTAAGGGTGCCCCCCTCCACCTATATAAAGCCCCCCCTTGAAGGAGGATTAACACACCAAGGGCCACAAGTTGGGAGCTCTCCTCCCTCCTCTATGCGCCTCCCCCTCTCTCTCTCCACATTTCCTTCCCTTGTGGATCCCCGAAGGGATGCGTAGGAACAAAGGTCAACTCCACCGCTACATGCCGTCATTCTGCGGGAGTTCCAGATCTAATGCAAACCGATCTACTTCCACAATCTCGGATGAATCAGAGATCCGGAGGTCATCATCGTTCACTATATGTGTACGATTACTAAGAGGTGCTTACACTTGCACTAAGTCATTGCGTCGGAGTTGTCGCAACATCGAGATCTACACGACCTTGAGGTCGGCTTCGTCGGCTTCATCATCAACGCTTGTGCGGGAGCGTAATCCCCATGTTCGGTCTACAAGGGTATGTAACCAAACTCCACTTAATCGTTACAATATTACTAATAGATAGATCTTGGGAAATTCAGGGTTGCGTAGGTAATTTTTTTTGTTATTAGCATCAAACCCCAACAGTGGTATCAGAGCCTGATCTATGCATAGTATGCTTGTACGGTTAAAACACATTGTGATATGTGGGCATTGATTTCCAAATTGTTACACTACCATGTGCATTTGCTTGTATCTGTGGAATAGTTGGATAGAAGCGGCCTGGACCGACTTTACGTATACTCTTACGCGAGACTGTTTCCACAAATGACATACGACTTGCACCGTATATGTGGCTGGCGAGTGTCTGTTTCTCCAAATATAGTGGATATGGCGCTTGCAACGGCAGGCCCTTAATGGGATTAAAAGAAACAATTGGCTAATCAATGTTGTGGTTTCATGTTCGTAGGTAAGAAATGGTTCTTGTGTGGAAGTCCTAGAAGCCACGTAAAACTTGCAAAAGGATAAAAGTAGAAGTGTTTAACTTAATTTTGCAGTGGGGGCGTGTGATGTGATATGGTCGATACGGTTAATTATATTGTACTAACTGCAGATTCATGATGATGGCACCGTGGACTTGCGCAGTACTGGTGGTAATATGGAGATCACGACGAATCGCTCTATGGAGATCAAGCGTGTCGATGAAGAACCATATCATATCATGCATTATTTACATTTGATGTTTTATGTGTGAATCTTGTTTGTGCTAGTATCTAGATACAGTACGGTAGCATAAATTAAGACAATCCATAATCAAATACCAAATAATTGTGTTCTTCCTTATGTGTGCAACACCAAGAAAGTTCGTCGTTATGAAGCCGGCCGTGATGATCGGGGGCTATACATATCTACGTGAGCATAAAGTGTGGGTTACAAGCCAGGTATATGCCACTCAATACACTAAGGTTAATTTGGCGAGCCTAGCATGTGTAGACATGGCCTCGGAACACGGAGACCAAAAGGTCGAGCATCGGTCACATGGATGATGTGATTGACACTATGTTGTCTACCTTTGAAATTATATTGCTGGCTGTGACGATCGGGGGCGATGTAGTGGATGTGACTGTGTAATTACTAGACCAATTTTAGGGATGTTTTTCTAAGTAGGAGTTCATTATAATTTGTGCTCATATTATGAAGTTAGTACTTATATCTTTGCAAATTTGTGTAGATGTGATGACCCACAAGTATAGGGGATGTACCGCAGTATTTTCAATAAGTAGGAGTGTCGAACCCAACAAGGAGCAGAAGGTGTTGACGAGTGGCTTGGATAAGGAATTCTCTGTAAATACTTAGCAAACGGATTTTTAGGGGTTTTTGATAATGCAGATAAATAAAGTACGGGTAAATAAAGGACAATGATAATAATTGCAGTAAGTGGCCTAATCCTTTCTTTAGCAAAGGACAAGCCGATTGTATTACTTAAGATGACCAAACGTTCTCAAGGACACATGGGAATACTGTCAAGTGCTTTCGCTTCATATAGTTGATTAATCTTCTTTAGTTGGATAAGTGTTGTGTGGGTGAACCTGTGCTAATGTACTGACCTTCCTAGGACTAATACATACTTGTGATTATACCCCTTGCAAGCATCCGCAACTACAAGAAAGTAATTAAGATATAAACCTAACCACAACCTTAAACTTTGAGATCCTACACTCCCTCGTGCAAAGGTTTCCTAACAGGGGTTCAGGTTTCTGTCACTCCGGCAACCCTGCGATTAGTAGCCAAATACACAATGCATTCCCCTAGGGCCATAAAGGTGAAGTATCATGTAGTCGACATTCACATGACACCACTAGAAGAATAACATCACAACTTAATAACAAACTATTGAATCTTTCTCAGCACAATTCCACTACTAACAACATGACTTCTCCCATGTCCTCAAGAACTAAACGAACTACTCACGAGACATCATATGGATCAAGACCAGAGATGAAATAATGATAAGTAACAATCTGAACATAACAATAATTCAATGGTTCCACTCAATAGCATCAACTACAACAAGTAATCAATACCAGGAAAGTTTCCCCTAAGAACTATGCAAGATTCAACCCAATTGTTACAGCAGTACGGAGTGGTGATGATGGTGCTGGTGGAGATGATGAGGATGATCCTGATGAAGTCCATCTTGATGACGGTGTTGATGGTGACGATCTCCCCTCTCTGGGAAGGAATTTCCCTGGCAGATTCCTGCCTGCCGGAGAGGTCTCTCTCTCTCTGCAGTTTTCCGCCCTGCAGAGGCGGCGAATCTTTTCGTGGTCGCTCCCTGAGTCTTAGGGTTTCGGGAGGATTATATACGTCAAAGAGAAGAGCTAGATGTGGGCCAGGGTGGCCACACCACCTGGTGACGCGGCCTAGGGTTGCCCGCTCCAGGGGGTGGTGTGGCCCTCCTGTGGCCCATCTCCGCTCCCCCTTCTGGCTTCCTTCATCTTCTGGAAAAATAGGATTTTCCATATATTTCTCGGGATTGTCTGATCTTCGCGAATTTTGCCTCCAAACAGTGCCTTTTCCATCAGAATCCTGACTTCAGCAGTCCATCCTCCAAAAGTCATCAACCATGCAAAAACATATGAAATAACATAAGTATCATATCTTAATATGAAATATATCAATGAATAACAGTAAATTATGATATAGAATAGTGATGCAAAATGGATGTATCAACTCCCCCAAGTTTAGACTTCGCTTGTCCCCAAGCGAAAACTGAGCTCAATAAACATGACCTTAGGTTTATGGAGTGAAGTGTCGATAAAAGAATACGGACAAGGAGCATCACATTGATCAATACATAAATCATAATAGAAGACAACTCACTATTATATAACTTAACTTGCAATAAGTAAGGGAAACATAATAAATATACACAAAGTAAATCATAATTGGTAATGGCAAACTTTGTTCTTGGTCATAGAACGGTTAACAATTTGCAGGAGTTCAAACATAATGGGGTTTTCAATGATAGCTTTCAAAGTAATATCCACTAAGATAAGAGGAGTGTGCAAAACAAAGAACATAAGAAACATGATTGAATAAATCATCATATGAATGAATGAAACACAAAGACTCAAATACTTGCTTGAGATAGAAAGGAATAGGTTTACTAAATCAACTAAAAAGTAAAAGATAGGCCCTTCACAGAGGGAAGCAGGGATTTCAAGTTTCATAAAGAGCTTCCAAAAATTATGGTACTTATCATCTTTTAGCTCTCATTGCCCCTATCATAAGCATCTTGAGGTGATAACATTAAAGTGAACAAATATGAAGATATGCTTGACAAGTTATAAGTTGAAAATCTCATGCCCCGTGCTTACGAGTACCAGACCTCATGCTACTCAACTTTAGTCATGAGTAAGTTTTTTTCATTGTAAATACATGTGTATCATGGAGAACCGCCAACGGGGTAGCCCTTGCCCGATGATACAGAAGCTTTCCCATATCAAAATGATAAGGCAAGCAGACAATGAGCATCTCAGCGATCTTTTTATTTGCTATTTGCATAGATTTTTATTGAGGATGCTTCATAGATTGCTCACTATGGTTATGCTGCAAGTTTCCACCATGATTAGGCATGGCTTAGGCTAGCCGCCCAGGCGTTTCTCTAACACATATACAAACTCCATGAGCTTACAAGCTCCCCTATTACCACCGGGATGCATAAGCAAAAGAACATGACATCAACTAAATAAGTGCAATGTTGAAAGCATTCCCCATGGTAACATGGTTCTGCTAATTCACAACTTATAAAGCACAAGCATATACACAACATAGATGGGCACAATGGTTCAAGTTTATTAAGTGCAAGAAAGTGAAGTGTGCCATCAAGTTTGTGAGAGCTTTAATCACTAATTTTCACATAACAACTTTAATACGGAAGGTAGATAAAACATGAATTTACTTGGAATAGCAATAATGCTAATAGGTAGGTATGGTGGACAAAAATGGCATAGGTTTTGGTTTAAGGATTGGATGCACGAGAAGCATTCCCTCTCAATACAGGTTTTTGCCTAGCAAGGCTGGGTAGCAAGCATAAGAGTTGAAGGAAACAAACATACAAGTGATAAAAATAAACATGCAATCTTCCTTGGAAGCACAAAAGATCTTAACTAGAGAATACTAAGCTTATGAGCCAATCAAGAAAGAAAGATGATGAAATTATATTTCTTAAGAGTACTTTTATCTTTTTCATTCAATTCTCAAAATAGTGTAGCTACTGACTGAGCCAGGTTTGCCAAAACCGACTAAATTTACTTAATGATCCCAAAGTGATACCAATACTAACAACAATATCAATCATATAATAGAAATTTCAAACTAAAATAAGATATGCAAAAAGTAAATGATAGAACTTCTCATTAATATTCCATAACGGCAACTCACACCAAGGGATACATAGATAACTAACGAGAGGGAGATACTTCCACAATGCAAACCATCCTATACGATAACTTCTCTATTCATGATATGACTCTAATTAAAAAGGTAAAAATATTAAAGATTAAAGATGTGATACCACGACACTCCCCCAATCTTGGAACAAACCAAGGGGATGCCAAAACCTGATGACGAATTACTCCTTCAGTGGTGGTGGTGTTCTCTCGTCCTCGTCCAACTTCCAAGGTAAGGGCTCCCCATCAACAAAAGACATCCTGGTTTCCAACATCCTGAAACTAGGAGCAACACTTATGTGTTTAAACCTAACCTCATAATCACAATTTTGATTTTGCACGTCGTAGAGCTGTGCTTGAAGTTGGTTGGTTATTCAGTGGAGTGAGAGAATTTCATCTTTAAGGTCAGCAGTCTCCTTCTGGTGCTCGGTGATGAGTTTTGAACTAATCTTATGGATGATATCCACTTCATGTTCTGCCATCTTCTTGTACTTAAAGACTTCTTGCTCCAGTGCTTTCATCCTGTCCTCCAGACTCCCTTCACCTTTAGGGCCCTGAACCTCTTTAATCTGTACCTTCCCATCTTCGAGCAACAACTCCTTGGGATGAATCTTCAACTCACGCATGTACGGGTTGATGATGTCCGCGGAGGAATCTTCCGTGGCTTATCTAGAGGAAGACATTGTGGCTCCAAAACTGAGACTCTACCTGTTAGAAATAGATCGAAACTAAAACACGACGAGAACACGATATACGAACCTCGGGGGATCCGGGGGATTATATATTATGAAGTTTAACAACAAAAGGAAGGTACTGGGAGAAAACGGGTTGGAGACGGGCTCCGGGGTGGCCACACCCCCTGGTGGTGCGACTAGGTGGGCCCGTGCCACGGGGTGGTGTGAGCCACCCGGACTCCGTTTCCGTCCCTCTTTCTTCTCATTGCTTTCCATGTTAGATAAAAACTGCAAAAATATAAATTGACAGATTTTTCGTGGACCTTTTCTTACCAGAACTATTCCTACTCGAAAACGGACTCTGTAGGTCTCTGCACTTAGCATTTAATAAATTCTTCCAGAGTCACCATTGGAATAGCATCAATATCTTCATTGTAAGAATCTCCAGAAATATAGTGCTTGAGTCTCTGACCATTCACCACTTGTGTAGTGTTATCTTTTAAGGAAGAAATTTTTATTGCACCTGAACAATACACCTCTTCAATAACAAAAGGTCCTTCGCATTTTGAGAGTAGTTTTCCTGCAAAAAATCTGAGACGAGACCTATACAATAGAACCTTCTCACCAACATGGAACTCTCTCTTAAGAATTCTCCTGTCATGCCATATTTTAACTTTTTCTTTAAAGAGTCTAGCATTTTCATATGCTTCACTCCTCCACTCGTCTAACGAACTTAAGTCAAATAATCTTTTCTCACTAGCAAGTTTGAAGTCTCTATTAAGTTCTTTCACTGCCTAATAAGCTCTGTGTTCTAATTCTAAAGGCAGGTGGCAAGCTTTCCCATAAACCATTTTGTAAGGAGACATTCCCATAGGATTTTTATAAGCAATTCTATAAGCCCATAAAGCATCATTCAACTTTTTAGCCCAATTTTTTCTAGATCTATTAACAGTCTTTTGCAAGATGGATTTAATTTCTCTATTTGATAGTTCTACTTGCCCACTAGTTTGGGGATGATAAGCTGAGGCAATTCTATGATTAACATCATATTTAGCAAGGGTCTTTCTAAAGCCACCATGAATGTATGAGAACCTCCGTCAGTCATAAGATACCTAGGCACTGCAAACTTGGGAAAGATAATATCCTTAAGCATTTTTAAAGAGGTCTCACCATCAACACTTTTCGTAGGTATGGCTTCTACCCACTTAGTAACATAGTCAACAACAACAAGAATATGGGTATAACCTTTTGAAGGGGAAACGGACCCATAAAGTCAAATCCCCAACAATCAAATGGTTCAATAACAAGAGAGTAATTCATAGGCATTTCATTGCATCTAGAAATATTACCAACACGTTGACATTCATCACATGATAAGACAAATTTTCTTGCATCCTTAAAAAGGGTAGGCCAGTAAAAACTAGATTGTAGAACCTTTTGTGCGGTTCTATCTCCCGCATGATGTCCTCCATAAGCACTACTATGACATTTCCGCAATATCTCCTTTTGTTCATATTCTGGAACACGTGTTCGCATAATACCATCTACTCCCTCTTTATATAAGTGTGGGACATCCCAAAAATAGTGCCTCAAATCGTAAAAGAACTTCCTTCTTTGCTGGGCTGTAAAAGTTGGAGGAAAATACTTGGAAACAATAAAGTTAACATAATCAGCATACCAAGGACTCTCTCGCGAGCTTACCCCTACTGCAGCCAACTGTTCATTTGGGAAACTAGCATTAACAGGCATAGGATCAAAAGAGATGTTTTCCAATCGAGATAAATTATCAGCAACAGGATTTTTAGCACCTTTCCTATCTACAATATGTAGGTCAAACTCGTGTAAAAGCATCACCCATCTAATAAGCCTAGGCTTAGCATCTTTCTTTGTCATAAGGTACTTAATAGCAGCATGATCAGTATGAATGGTGACCTTTGAATCAACAATATAAGGTCTAAACTTATCACAAGCAAAGACAACAACTAAAAACTCTTTTTCAGTAGTAGCATAATTCTTTTGAGCAGCGTCAAGAGTCTTACTAGCATAATGGATAACATTTAACTTTTTATCTATTCGTTGCCCAAGAACAGCACCTACAGCAAAATCGCTAGCATCGCACATGATTTCAAAGGGTAAGTTCCAATCAGGTGGTTGGACAATAGGAGCAGTAGTTAAAGCTTTCTTTAGAGTTTCAAAAGCTTCCTTACAATCATCATCAAAAACAAATGGTACGTCTTTTTGGAGAAGATTAGTAAGGGGTTTTGATATCTTGGAGAAATCTTTAATAACCCTTCTATATAAACCAACATGACCCAGGATACTACGAATACCTTTGACGTCTCTAGAACATGTCATTTTCTCAATTGCTTCAACTTTGGCTCTGTCAACTTCAATGCCTCTTTCGGAAATTTTATGCCCAAGGACAATTCCTTCATTGACCATGAAGTGGCATTTCTCCCAATTAAGAACAAGATTAGTTTCTTCACATCTCTGCAAAACTTTATCAAGGTTGTGTAGATGATTATCAAAAGAAGTTCCATAGACGGAAAAATCGTCCATGAATACTTCCACAATTTCCTCACAAAAACCATGAAAGATAGCAGACATGCATCTTTGAAACGTAGCAAGAGCATTACACAAACCAAAAGGCATACGCCTATAAGCATAGGTTCCATAAGGGCACATAAAAGTAGTTTTTTCTTGATCTTGTTGTTTAACAACAATTTGAGAGAACCCAAAGTATCCATCAAGAAAGAAAAAATGGGTCTTTTTAGATAACCTTTCTAACATTTTATCAATAAAAGGTAGTGGGTAATGATCTTTGTTAGTAACTTTGTTAACCTTTCTGAAGTTAATGCACATCCTATAACCTACTACTATTCTTTGGGGGATAAGCTCATTATTCTCATTAGGCACAATAGTCATTCCCCCTATCTTAGGGACACAATGAACATGACTAACCCATTCACTATCAGCAATAGGATAAATAATACCATCATCAAGGAGTTTTAATACCTCATTTCTTACCACTTCCTTCATCTTAGGATTTAAACAATGTTGATGTTCTACCACTGGTTTTGCATCGGGTTCTATATTGATAGCATGCATCGGGTTCTATATTGATAGCATCGGGTTCATCAAGGGTATAACCCATAGCTCCTCGGTGTTTCTTCAATACTTCCAATAATCTTTCCTCTTCCTTCCCTGAAAGTTTAGAACTAATAATACCAGGATATAGTTTCTTATCATCAATGTAAGCATATTTAAGATCGCCGGGTAAAGGTTTCAGATCAAAAACCGGATCCTGTTTAGGTGGCAATGTGGTACCCAAATCTTCCATAGGCAAGTTATGCTTAAGCATCTTAGGTTGACGACGGAGAATCTCATTTCTTTCTTCCATGAAGATTTCACTTTCGTGGTCCTCCATAAATTGCTACAAAGCATTGTTAGGAGAAAGATAAATAGAAGCAAGTTGTTCAACTCTAAAATCCTCATTAGGAGTTCCATTTTCATATGGAACTTTAGCAAATTTTGGAAAATTAAACTCATAAGATTCCCCATCAAATTTAGTTAAAATTTTCCCCCTTTTACAGTCTATAATGGATCCACACGTGTTCAAGAAAGGTCTACCAAAAATGATAGGATAGGTTTTACTAGCGGCTGAACCAAGTACTAGAAAATCAGCAGGATATTTAATCTTACCACGAAGAACTTCCACATCTCTTACAATACCAATTGGGGAGATGGTCTCTCTATTTGCAAGGTGAATAACCACATCAATTTCTTCTACTTCGCATGGACTAATTTCATGCATAATTTCTTTGTAAAGCTCGTAAGGAATAGCACTTGAACTTGCACCAATATCACATAAACCATAATAGCAATGATCACCAATTCTTGTAGAAAGC
Source organism: Avena sativa (assembly GCA_916181665.1). Classification (NCBI taxonomy): domain Eukaryota; kingdom Viridiplantae; phylum Streptophyta; class Magnoliopsida; order Poales; family Poaceae; genus Avena; species Avena sativa. The sequence continues at coordinate 194,401,574 of OV702287.1, forward strand.
ACATGGACACTAGTTTTGTAGTTCTATTAGGATGTGCGACAATATTAGAAGCATCCTCACAGAAGACAATATGTCCATCTTCTACACTTTTAGTGACAAGGTCTTTCACAATTTCTACTGCAGGTTCAATGTTTATTTGTTTGTCAGGCTTTATAGCTCTCTTTGTACTTTTTATTAATTACACTAGTTATCATAGAGTGCGCCTTTACCTTATCCGGGGAAGGTATTTTCTCGATATAAGGTTCAGGTAAGATACGATCAATAGTACAAACTTCAGTACTTCTAGCAGGAACACAATTAACAATATCTTTATATGGTGCATGATACTTGTTCCATTCCTTTTTTGGAATTTCAATATATGAGGCAAAAGCCTTAAATTTTTTTGCAATAACTTGAGAGTCTAGACCATAAGCATTACTAATGTTATGAAAGTCATCAGTTCCCATAAAAGATTTAATGCATTCATAATCATAATTTATACCTGACTTTCTTCCTTTATCATTCTCCCATGCTTTAGCATTGTCTTGAGTACGGTCTAGAAGATCCCATTTAGCTTCTTCTTCCATGCTTGTAAATGATCCAGCACAAGAAGCATCCAATAGATCCTTATCATGAAGAGAAAGTCTTGCATAAAAGTTATTGATAATAATATTGTTAGGTAGCTCATGAATAGGACATTTGAGCATTAGTAACTTCAATCTGGCCCAAGCTTGAGCTGTACTCTCTCCATCACGAGGCCAAAAGTTGTATATTTGATTCTGATCTTTATGAATCTCACTAGGAGGATAAAATTTCGAATAAAAGAGAGGTACAACTTCCTCCCATTCAAGAGCTTGACCATTCTTCAGCAGCTTATACCATTCCTCAGCTCTTACTTTTAGTGATAATGAGAATAACTTCTTCTTGACTTGATCTGTTGTAATACCTGCACACTTGAACAACCCACATAATTCATGTATAAAGAGAAAATGATCACCGGGATGGACAATTCCATCTCCAAAATAGTAGTTATCCATAACATGATCAATAATTCTTGTAGGTATCTTAAAAGTATAATTTTCAGCAGGTGGTGGTTCATCTACTACCTTAGCAGTGGTAGTAACATTCCGAAATAAGAAACTAAGTGAATTACCCATATTGAAATAAAGTAACTAAGAGAAGTAAACAATAGTCATAGTAGAAGTTTCCTTTACCAGTTCCACTCTCCAATAGCGCTTAACTCCCTAGCAACGGCGCCAGAAAATAGTCTTGATGACCCACAAGTATAGGGGGTGTATCGCAGTATTTTCGATAAGTAAGAGTGTCGAACCCAACAAGGAGGAGAAGGTGTTGACGAGTGGCTTGGATCAGGAATTCTCTGTAAATACTTAGCAAACGGATTTTTAGGGGTTTTTGATAATGTAGATAAATAAAGTACAGGTAAATAAAGGAAAATGATAATAATTGCAGCAAGTGACCTAATCCTTTCTTTAGGAAAGGACAAGCCAGTTGTATTACTTAAGATAACCAAACATTCTCGAGGACACATGGGAATACTGTCAAGTGCTTTCGCTTCATATAGTTGATTAATCTTCCTTAGTTGGATAAGTGTTGTGTGGGTGAACCTGCGCTAATGTACTGACCTTCCTAGGACTAATACATACTTGTGATTATACCCCTTGAAGAATCCACAACTACAAGAAAGTAATTAAGATAGAAACCTAACCACAACCTTAAACTTTGAGATCGTACACTCCCTTGTGCAAAGGTTTCCTAATGGGGGTTCAGGTTTCTATCACTCTGGCAACCCCGCGATTAGTAGCCAAATACACAATGCATTCCCCTAGGCCCATAAAGGTGAAGTATCATGTAGTCGATGTTCACATGACACCACTAGAAGAATAACACCACAACTTAAATAACAAACTAATGAATCTTTCTTAGCACAATTCCACTACTAACAACATGACTTCTTCCATGTCCTCAAGAACTAAATGAACTACTCACGAGACATCATATGGATCAAGATAAAAGATGAAATAATGATAAGTAACAATCTGAACATAACAATAATTCAATGGTTCCACTCAATAGCATCAACTAAAACAAGTAATCAATACCGGGAAAGTTTCCCCTAAGAACTATGCAAGATTCAACCCAATTGTTACAACGGTACAGAGTGGTGATGATGGTGCTGGTGGAGATGATGATGTAGATGATGAAGATGATCCCGATGAAGTCCATCTTGATGACGGTGTTCATGGCAATGATCTCCCCTCTCCGGGAAGGAATTTCCCCGGCAGATTTCTGCCTGCCGGAGAGATCTTTCTCTCTCTGAGGTTTTCCGCCCCGCAGAGGTGGTGGAATCTTTCTGTGGTTGCTACCCGAGTCTTAGGGTTTTGGGAGGATTATATATGCCAAAGAGCAGAGCCAGAGGTGGGCCAGGATGGCCACACCACCTGGTGGCGTGGCCTAGGGTTGCTCGCGCCAGGGGGTGGTGTGGGCCCCCTATGGCCCATCTCCGCTCCCCCTTCTGGCTTCCTTCGTCTTATGAAAAATAGGATTTTCCATATATTTTCTGGGATTTTCTGATCTTCGCGAATTTTGCCTCCAAACAATGGCTTTTCCATCAAAATCCTGACTTCAGCGGTCTGATACGTTGCAAACCTATCTATAATTTTTGATGTTCCATGCTTGTTTTATATCTACTTTCTTATGTTTTGTCAACACTTTGGAGTACTTTTACACATTTTCTGGAACTAACCTATTAAAAAGATGCCACAGTGCCAGTTGCCAGTTTTCTTCTATTTTTGGTTCCAGAAAAGACAGAAAATGAATATTCTCGGAATTGGACCGGACAAAAGCCAAAGTCGATATTTTACCAGAAGATTCACGGAGCCAGAAGATGAGACGGAGAGGGCCCAGGGGCTGGCCACACCATGCGGTGGTGCGGGTCCCCCTGGCCGCACCACCAGGTGGTGTGGGCCCCTGGTCCACCCTCTGACATCGCCCCTTCGCCTATAAGAAGCCTGCCGATGAGAAAACCCTAAATAATCCAGCCTCCAGCCACGAAAAGTTCCGCAGCACCGCCACCACCGAAGGGGAGATTCGGGGGACAGAAAGTCTCTGTTCTGGCACCCTGCCGGGACAGGGAAGTGCCCCTGGAGCCATCTCCATCGATCTCCACCACCATCTCCATCACCGTTGCTGATTCCCATGATGATGAGAGAGTAGTTCTTCCTCGAGGCTAAGGGTTCTACCGATAGCTATGTGTTCATATCTCTCTCTATGCATGATCATATTGTGATCATGAGCTCTGTAATCAAGTAGATCTACCTTGCTAATCAAGTGATTTAATAGATCCCTGGCTCTCCCCACGTGTGTGAAAGTGATAGCATGAACACCATGGTGGCACTTAGGCTAGAGATTACAAATACTTGTTATGAGTTATATTTGGAGTTGGATGTCTCTATGAAATTGTGGTGTTTGTTGGAACCATCTAGCGCTCAAGGTGATAGTGAGGGGTTACCTAGATGGGGAAAGAGGACTTTGAGGTGTGCTGTTATAGCCCTACCATGGACTAGAGTGTCCAACCGGAGAGTAGTTCAGAGTAGTATCATAAAGAGATGATATTTATATGAGAGTGTTCACTAGTGAAAGTATGATCCCTAGGCCTTGTTTCTAAGCATTGAAACACCATTTGCAACTAGATCTGTTACATGTTTTCTTGCTTCCATCTTTATTTCAGATTGCCTTTAGTCTCGTCCTACGCATCAAGCTCTTTTCTGGCACCATTACCACTTATAATTATCCATACCACTTGTATTTAACTATCTCTTCACCGAACTAGTGCACCTATACACCTGACAAGTGTATTGGGTGTGTTGGGGACACAAGAGATTTCTTGTATCTTGATTTTAGGGTTGCTTGAGAGGGATACCTTTGACCACTTCCTCCCCGAGGTCGATAAACCTTGGGTAATCCACTTAAGGGAAACTTGCTGCTGTTCTACAAACCTCTGCACTTGGAGGCCCAACAACTATCTACAAGAATAGAAGTGCGTAGACATCAAGCTATTTTCTGGCGCCGTTGCCGGGGAGGTAAGGTAAAAGGTACTCACATCTTCTGGCTACTAAGCTATCTTATAGTACTGTTGCTGGTGTGTGAGTGCTCGAAGTTATTTCCTTTAGATTCTGCAATTATATCTTTTTGTTTCTTGTTTTTAATTTCACAAGTTAGGATTAATGGAAAACAAAAAAAATTAGAGAGCTTTTTAGTATTTTTCCTAAGGTAGAACATGAATTCTCTGAAAAGAAAATTAAAAAACCCATGGAACTTTCTTTGCATGCTAATAGCAATGTTATTATTATGAATCTTTTGAACACCTTTGTTACTAATTCTATGGAAATGTCTAAGCTTGGGGAAGTTAGTTTTTATGAAAATGATCTTTTTAGTTCCCCATCTTTAAAGAAGAAAATTTGCTCTGATGATACTTTATCTCCCATATGTGTTAATTCTAATGATACTTGTGATATTTTAAATCCACATAATGAAAGCATCCCTTTTAAAATACCTATAAAAATTATTGAACGTGTTACGAATAACTGTTATTTTGGAGATGGACTGTCCATCCTGGTGATCATTTACTCTTTATACATGAATTACGCGAGTTATTCAAGTGTGCAGGTATTTCAATGAACCAAGTTAAGAGGAAGCTATTCCCTTTTTCACTTAAGGTCAAAGAAAGGGAGTGGTATGAGCTAATAGATGATCCTCATCATTTGGAGTGGAAGGAACATGAATCTCTCTTTTACTCTAAATTTTATCCTCCTCATGAAATTCATAAATATAGGAATTACATTTATAATTTTCATCCACATGATGGAGAAAGTATTGCCCAAGCATGGGGGAGATTGAAGTCACTAATGCTCAAATGTCCCATTCATGAGCTCCCCAGTAATATTGTTATTAATAGTTTCTATGCAAGGCTTTCAGGACATTACACGGACTATCTAGATACTTGTTTAGAGGGATCCTTCACAAGTAAGGAGGTCAAAGCTAAGTGGGATCTTCTTTAAACAATTCAAAGCAATACTGAAGATTGGGATAACAACAAAGGTAAAGAACCATGTATAAACCATGTATACTGAAACTGCTGATTTTCAAGAGCTTAGTGCTAAATATGGTCTTGATCCTCAAATTCTTATTGATTGTTCTAGAGCCTTTGCTTCTCATATTAATGCTCCTAAAGAAAAATGGGACATGTATCATGAGACTTTTAAAGACACTTGCATGGAAAATGAAATTGTTATTAATGATAGCAATAAACATGCTCAAACCTCTGAAAGTACTATTTCTTATAAGCATGTTAATTTTTGTGGAATACATAGACCTTGTGAGAATAATCAAATTGAAGAAGAATATTGTATCACCCACATGAATGAAAAAATTAGAACGTGGTATAGGGCTCTAAATGATCTTGGTAAAAAAGTTTGTGCCCTCTATCCTTTTATTTGTGAACTTTGGTTTGAAGTGGGTAATTTCAGTTTTCAATGCTCAGGCCATAATAATAGCCCTTCTAATCCAATGAGTACTACAAGTTTGTATTGTGATGACATGATCACTCCTAATCAGCATGATGAACTTACATTATTTTTGGGGTGTGAAGAGTTATCAAGAAAAACCTCTTTGGTAGATATGGGCGCTTTTGATATGAATAGTGTCCTGCATGGTTGTCATATTTATTGTGTTGATAATTGCCACACAAATACTTACATACAAAATATTATAAAATATGAGGTTTTACCAAAATATGACAGGACTAATATGTGTTTTGACCTTATTAATCAAAAGGAGGATTCCTCCAAAGTTTCTTCTATTGTCTCTAACAATAAACCAGGGTATATGGAGAAGCTTCCTTTAAAGCTTCTCTCTCCTAAAGAGAAGAATAAAAAGAAGAAAAGGAGGAGTAAAAGGAGAGAGGAAATGGTATTTTCCCCTAAGCATGTTGCTCCTATTATAGTTTTTGATGAGTCTGAACTCGATGATGTTCCTATGCCTGTTACCTATAGTAGTGATCATGATTGGGAAAAGCACACTTCTTTTGATATTGAAAATCTCTTCGGTACCAATTCTGAAAATGATGATATTAATAATTGTTGTACTATTAGTGCTATCCATGTTCCTTCCAATGATGATATGTTTACAAATGAACACACTTTGGAAGATAATTATTCTATTGCTTATGATGATACTACACCTCCAATATATGATGATTACAATAATGAATATGGTATTTTTAGTGCACCTACTATTGAGGAGAAAATTAATTATGATTACAATATGCCTCCTATATTTGATGATTATGGTGATGAGAATAATAATGATAGCTATTTTGTTGAATTTGCTTCCACTACAATTAATAAGAATGACTATGTTTATGTGGGGAGTATTAATTCTTTTATGCATGTGGCTCATGATAAGAATGTTTTATGTGATAGTTATATTGTTAATTTTATTCATGATGCTACTTAAAGTTATTATGAGAGAGGGAAACATGGTTTTTTGCACCTCAATAATATTAAGTTTCCCCTCTTTATGTTGAAAGTCTTGAAGTTGCACTTGTTTTGCTTTCCTATGCTTGTTGCTTTGTGCTTACATGACTTATTTCTTTACAAGATTCCTATGCATAGGAAGTGGGTTAGACTTAAATGTGCTTTGAATTTGCTTCTTGATGCTCTCTTTTACTTCAATTCATATTTCTTATGTGAGAATCTTCTCAAACTATCATGTCTAACTTAAAGGCGTTAAGGAAAAGTACTTCTTGGGAGATAACCCAATAGTTTTCTTGAGTCTTGGAAGTTATTACTTCTGTAATAACCTCTCCTTATCCTTTTTATTTGATTTTTGTGCCAAGAATAACCTCCAATGAGAGGGAAGTAAGATTTGGGGAAGTGCTGTCCCGGAACAGATTTTTGTGCTTCACTGTAAATATTCGTGAAAAATCTCTGTATATTGGATTGAGCCGTAATTTTCTGAATAAATTCCCTAGGTTGTTAGCTAATTTCCTTTAGTTCAACACTTTTCGTTTGAGCAACAGAAGGTCTTCGAAAAAATTGGTTTTTACCTGCTAGTCTGTTTTCACAGTTTTCTGCAATTATTTGCATTTGCCTCTTAATCTCTTTCTCCTTGAGTTCTCTTTGATCATTTAAACTTTTTAAAGGAAGTGCTAAAGTAGCTTTTGTTTTAATGGAAGTTTTATTTGTGTTGGAACTGAACCAAAAGACTTATTATCTTGAGTACACTAATGTTGCGAATGAAGATTGTGTGAAGTTTTGTATGGAGGAAAATTTTAAGTGTAGGGAAGAGTAATGTGATAAGATGAAGAATGGACAAAATCTCAAGCTTGGGGATGCCACCCGTGTCACCCCAAGAAATATCCAAGAAGTACAAGCGTCAAATCTTGGGGATGCCCAAGGCATCCCCTTCTTCATCAATAAAAATCTCAGGTTTCTTCCAAACACTTCATTTTTATTGTTTCATGTATAGTTGTGTTGTTCTTGGAGCGTCTTTGTTTTTGTTTTGGTTTTCATTTCCTTAATTTGCTTAGTTTGCTTGAATAAATTGGTTGGACCCCCCTCATTCATACATTAGTTTTCAAATAAGATTGGTTTGGATTGGAAAAGAGTAGGAAAAGTTCATGCTTAAGTGGTATAAAAGGAGTTTGTTTTTGACTGTGGCCTATGCTTTGTCATGTCATGCTTGATATTGTTTTGGCTTTATGCTTAGTGATTTTTTTTAGCATGACATGTTACAAATAATTGAGATTGCTTAATGTCCCTTGAAAGAATCATGCGTTGTTTTAGCATACCAAAGCATAATATTGTGGTATTGTCCTTTGATGCTTTATTTGGGTTGACTTGATGCATGCTCACACCATGTTAAGACTATACCAAGTCACCATAGCCTCTATGATCATTTTGTTTTCGACTTGTAATATCACTTTATGCTTTAATAAATAATGTTTTGTCGCTTTGCATGATTATGGCCATTATTGCTCTCTTAGTTGGTTGCTCCCAGTCTTTTGCTAGCCTCCACATGTACCAAGTATGAGTTCCACTCATGCATCCAACTCCAAATAAAACCAAGTTATTCCAAAGAGTCCACCATACCTACCTATTAGCATTTGCTATTCCAAGTATATTCATGTTTTTATCTACCTTCCGAATTAAACCTGTTATGTGAAAATTAGTGATTAAAGCTCTGACGAACTTGATGGCACACTTTACTTTTCTTTCCCCTAATAAACTTGAACGATTGTGTCATCTATGTTGTATATGCTTGCACTTATACGTTGGGAATTAGCAGAACCATGCTATCATGGGGAACGCTTTCAACATTGCACTTGTACATTGTACCCAGTTGATATCATGCTCTTTTGTTTATGGATGTCGTCGGTGTGAAATGAAATGGGAGCTTATAAGTCCAAGGAGTAATGTATGTGTGTTAGACAAAACACCTGGGCCGCTAGCCTAAGCCATGCCTAATCATGGTGGAAACTTGCAGCATCACCATAGTGAGCAATCTATGAAGCATTCTTCTTATAAAAAAAGAGATAGAGATTGAGAAAAAGAAAAAATAGATGAGAAAAGAGGAAAGAGAGAAAAAAGCACCATTTTCCCATGGTAAATAAGAAGATTGCTGAGATGCTCATTGTCTGCTTGCCTTGTCATTTTGATTATGGGATAGCTCCTGTATCATGTGCAAGGAGTACCCCGTTGGCGGTTCTCTATGATACACATGTACTTACTATGACAAGAATTTACCGGTAACTAAACTTGAGTAGCATGAGGAGAGGCCCTCGTATTCAACAGACATGAGATTACCAACTTATACTTTGTCAAGCATATACTCCATAGTTTGTTCACTTTAACCTTAATCACTTCAAGATGCTTATGATAGGGGTAATGAGAGCTGAAAGCTAATAAGTACCATAATTTTTGGAAGCTCTTTATGAGACTTTAATCCCTGCTTCCTTCTATGAAGACCTTTCTTTTACTTTTATGTTGAGTCTCCATCTTCTATCTTTATGCACCTATTGAGAGAGCATAGTGGCCATTCTTAGTTTAATGTGCATTGTCCCAAGTCTTGTTGATTGATTCATAACTTTGATATTGCTTGTTCTTAAACTATTTGTATCTAGTCACCCTTATGAACTTGGAAGGTGTCCTATGCATTTATGTTTTGCTACTCCATGAGGGACAAGCTGAATGCCACTATGCTATGTTTTCTATATGTGAAACAAACAAACGTCTTTCAATGCATTGTTATTCATGATCTTTGTCTGTATCCTTTCATGTTGCATGCATAGTTACTATGTCTTATTGTTAGAACTTCATCTTTCATGCTCATGTTTAGAGTACTTTGATCCCAACTTTCAATGCTTGCAAATGGTTTGATCTTGATTGTGGTGGTGCATGTCACCTTAAAAATTATTCTTTTTATCACTTACCTACTCAAGGACGAGCAGGAGTTAAGCTTGGGGATGTTGATACGTTGCGAATGTATCTATAATTTTTGATGTTCCATGCTTGTTTTATATCTACTTTCTTATGTTTTGTCCACACTTTGGAGTACTTTTACACATTTTCTAGAACTAACCTATTAACAAGATGCCACAGTGCCAGTTGCCTGTTTTCTTCAATTTTTGGTTCCAGAAAAGCCAGAAAATGAATATTCTCGGAATTGGACCGGACAAAAGCCAAAGTCGATATTTTACCAGAAGACTCACGGAGCCAGAAGACGAGACAGAGAGGGGCTAGGGGCTGGCCACACCATGTGGCGGCGCAGGTCCCCCTAGCCGTTCCACCATGTGGTGTGGGCCCCTGGTCCACCCTTTGACATCGCCCCTTCACCTATAAGAAGCCTCCCGATGAGAAAACCCTAAATAATCCAGCCTCCAGCCACGAAAAGTTCCGTAGTGCCGCCACCACCGAAGGGGAGATTCGGGGGACAGAAAGCATCTGTTCCAACACCCTGCCGGGACGGGGAAGTGCCCCCGGAGCCATCTCCATCGATCTCCACCACCATCTCCATCGCCGTTGCTGATTCCCATGATGATGATGGAGTAGTTCTTCCTCGAGGCTAAGGGTTCTACCGGTAGCTATGTGTTCATATCTCTCTCTATGCATGATCATATTGTGATCATGAGCTTTGTAATCAAGTAGATCTACCTTGCTAGTCAAGTGCTTTAATAGATCCCTGTCTATCCCCACGTGTGTGAAAGTGATAGAGTGCACACCATGGTGGCACTTAGGCTAGAGTTATATTTGGAGTTGGATGTTTCTATGAAATTGTGATGTTTGTTGGAACCATCTAGCGCTCAAGGTGATACTGAGGGGTTATCTAGATGGGGAAAGCGGACTTTGAGGTGTGCTGTTATAGCCCTACCATGGATTAGAGTGTCCAACCGGAGAGTAGTTCAGAGTAGTATCATAAAGAGATGATATTTATATGAGTGTTAACTAGTGAAAGTATGATCCCTAGGCCTTGTTTCTAAGCATTGAAGCACCGTTTGCAACTAGATCTGTTACATGTTTGCTTGCTTCCATCTTTATTTCACATTGCCTTTAATCTCTTCCTACCTGTCAAGCTCTTTTATGGCACCGTTACCACTTATAATTATCCATACCACTTGTATTTCACTATCTCTTTGCTGAACTAGTGCACCTATACACCTGACAAGTGTATTGGGTGTGTTGGGGACACAAGAGATTTCTTGTATCTTGATTGCAGGGTTGGTTGAGAGGGATACCTTTGACCACTTCCTCCCTGAGTTCGATAAACCTTGGGTAATCCACTTAAGGGAAACTTGCTGCTGTTCTACAAACCTCTGCACTTGGAGGCCCAACAACAGTCTACAAGAATATAAGTGCGTAGACATCACGGTCCATCCTCCAAAATTCATCAACCATGCAAAAACAGATGAAGTAACATAAGTATCATCTCGTAATATGAAATATATCAATGAATAACAGTAAATTATGATATAGAATAGTGATGCAAAATGGACGTATCAAGATGAATGTCCACATCTATCTTAGTCCTTTTATGCATGAAGACAAACTTAAAAGTGACGGGTCAAACTTTATCGAGCGGTATCAACGCTTGAGGGATATCCTCAATAGTAATGACTTGTTCTACTTGATACAAGGACCATTAGGAGAGGCATCTGGGGACTCCATGAGTGAGAATGATAATGGTGATTATTGTGATCACGACAACAATTCCACACAAGTCCAATGCACCATGCTTCATACCATGGATTTATGAAGTGTGATTGCATGTACAGGTTCTTTTCAATTAAGTTGGAAGAGAACACCATCTTAGAAAGTCACTTGGAAACCATTCATAGGATTCATGGGAGTCCCACCAACTTGGACTACTGGATGACAAACGAAATTGTGATAGACGGGGTGCTATGTTGACTCCCTCCTAGCTACAATGATTTTATCACAGGCTATGCCATGCAAGGAGAATCATTCACCTTCCATGGATTCCTGTCTCGGTTGAGAACCATGAAAGTAGAGCCAATAGTAGGGGAAATTGTCAAACCCAAAAGGTATATTTGATATACAAGTTATAAATGTTTCAAATAAAACACTTATAGCAGATTTTACAAATTCCCATTTTATTTGAAAACATGACCTTCTACGTAAGAATTACATGAAGGATCTTATGGCGCGTATTAATGGCAAGTAAGATGTTGATGGCCATGAACGCTATACATCCACATTAATTATCAGAATTAGTGTAGAATAAATTTTGTAATCAATAATCGTCGAGGACCTTATTTGTGTGTCTTGCTTTTCATGAGACAAAGTTATGGTCACATTATGATTATGAATGTATTATTCTTGTTTATCCTTGATAATTATTTAATGAGCATTTATAATAATTAAACATTAATTATCCAAGCTAAATATGACTTCATATTAAATGACACTACTATTTGAAAGTCATACTTTATGATTAAGTACATGTGAAATTTCATGTTGATGAAATCTGTATTGTTGCTAGATGTTTGATCTTTATACAATACAAATCTTGTTTCGTTTGACGGAGTGACTCAAACTCTGCCTTATGGAGATTATGCCTAATTGGCGAGATCATACAGATGATTTCAATATAGGAAAAGGAATGTACTTTAAATTATTAAGTATTATACATGTTGATGTATAGTATCCATACAAGTAGTAGATATCATTATTTCACATTAAAGTAAATATTTGTATTTACGGGGTTTTGAAGCAATTTGATGTGTTCAAAAGATTTTGGAAATGAAGAAAGAATCATAATTAAGTCCCTATGATTTTGATCAAAGTGACAAAATTATAAGTTGTGATTTTGGTGTAAGAATTTGTAGCAGTTGTCCCAACAAATAAATACCTGGAACACTTCAATTTGTTGATGTGTGTTTTAAATCATAACTTGTTTGATAATATGTGATGCTAAATTATTTCCTATAGGGTTAGATTTAAGAGCGGTGCATTAAAATAGCAAACACTCAATTTTAATAAATAGGAAACCATAAAAATAATACTATATGAGTTATAGTATAATTCATAGAAATTTCTGATTTATAAATGATAATTCAACATTAATATGAATAAATCTTTGTAGTGTGTCCTTATGTGTAATATGGACATGTCTTCCATGAACAAAAAGTGCAAGATTGTATTGCAAAGTTGTTGGGTTCGCAGCATAGAAAACAAAAAATTCCTACGATGGGAACTATTATACGCCAAGATCTATCTACTAGATACATGCAACGGGTGGATATACATCCATAGAGAACATACCCTTGAAGACCAACAAAGCTTTGTTAATGAGATGGAACTCGTGGATGATGTAGTCGGACGCTTGCCAATCTCAAGATCGTGTGGAAGTCCTAGCGCCACAAATCAGTAGCGCATCCATCCTCGCACACACGTTCAGGCCACCGAACAACCTCCACCTCCTCACTCCAGCGATGCAGCGGAAGCAGCAACTCCTTCCATACAAAATGCCATCGGGAACATGTATCTCGCTAATCCGATACCATGGGGGAATAATACTAGAGGGGAAGAGAGATCCTTCATGAGGATGTGTGTGTGAGAGGTGAGGAGAGGGGGGCCTTTTATAGGAGGAGGGGGTGCCCCTTCACCTCCCTCATTCATTTGGTGGTAACTCCCTCCACATAAATATGACCCTTCACATTGTCCACTTAAGTCTCCACTTAAATGCATTAAATTTCTCCAAATTTAATACTCTCTAATTTAATAAAACTGTTTTATTTATTTTATTCAGAATTTTGTCAATTACTTTAATTAACAAACATTCACATAAAACCCCCTACAACATTTCAATATTACATGCAGAACCAATTTTAGCAATTTCACCCGAAACAATTTCGGTGTCTATTGAAATAATTCGAGCGCTTTGCAATTCATTTTTCTGAAACATATTTGCTCCAAATAGTATTGGTATCCCTTAAGTGTGTCACCCTACGGTTCGCGAATAATACAGACATGATCAAGACCTCTCTTAGATCAAATCAGAAGCGGGACCTAGAGATCCATACTGACTCCCACACATTCAACGATGACTTCTGTGATCGTGAGAGCCTTTAATGCTTTTAACTAAACCCCTTTGTCTTGCGATATATTACATGTCCGAGATTCGATCATCAGTATCTCCATACCTAGTTTGATCTCGTTGCCGACATGCACTCTTTTCTTGTTCCCGTGATAACATTCTAGTGATCACATCACTTGCCTACAAGCTATCTTAATGTGATATCACCGAGAGGGCTTAGAGTATATCTATCCGTCATCGGGATTGAAAAATTCCACTCTTGATTCATGAGTCTCAACATAACACCTTCGGAATACCTGAACCCATCTTTATAGTCACCCTGTTAAAGTGTGACGTTTGATGTTATCAAAGTATTCTTCTGGTGTTAGCAATTAACATGATATCATGGTCTAAGTATAAAGATTACTTCGTATGATTCTATAGCAATATAAACATAATGACTTTGATCGTAATGCTATACTTCGGATGAACATTCATCACATCATTTCACAAATGCTGTGACCTCGTTATTAACAACATCCAATGTCTATGATCAGGAAAACTTGATCATCTTGTTAATCAACGAGCTAGTTTATATAAGAGGCATTACTAGGAACCTTGTATTTTGTTTATTAAACACACATGTATTAACGTTTCCAATTAATAGAATTATAGCATGTAAAATTAACTTTTCTCATAAACATGGAATAAGATAATAACAACTTTATTATTGCCTCTTGGGCATATTACCTTCAAAAGGTTTGGTGCACTCTAGAGAAAGAGTATTCTCGGTAAGGGTGTTAAAAGGAACAAAATAAAGGAACACTTAAAGTTATTGACTTTATCTTGATAATGTTAGAGTAGAGCAACAGAATATGTTTTGGAGCGAAGTTCTACATTAGAAGAGAGAAAATTAATGATGATGATCATACCTTTTTCAATTGAAGCCCTTTATTGATGAAAACAGAATTCATTAATAATTTTGTGCTTGATTGCAAAATGTAATTCATGATTTACTTGTATTGTTATTTGAACTAGACATACCTACAAACTACGAAGAAAATAATGGACCTAACTGCGAGAAATGACTTGGAGTCATGAAATCTAAGTTACATTTAAGATTGCAAAGTAGGAGTACTTGATCTTCTTAAGTAAAGTTGTTAGTTAATTTTCCCAATTAATGCAACGTTATAAGGAAGAAATGAAACTGCAAAAGAAGGACATAAAGGCTCGATATGTCGCAAAAGGTATTTTCACAAATTCAATAAGTTGACTACAAAAGTAGCAACGCTTGAGTCCATTGTGTAATTAAAACCATTTGGTTGTCAAAATTGCATGTTCTTAAAACTATTTAAGAAGAGGCAAGGTTTTGTAAACCATTTGGAAACTAATATCTCGCAACTAGGAAATCTCGGTTTGATGCATGATCAAAGGATTTGGAAGAGTCCAAAATATTGAGACGACCTATTTACATTAAACTGCGTGGGAGCAAAATTGAATAGTTCCATGATCATTATATGTAGACGACATATTTTGAGTGGGAGCTATGAGAGCTTTCTAGTCTTATATGTGACTGACATATTTGAGTGGGAGCTATGACAACATTCTTATATGTTAATGACATATTATGAATGAAAAGTTGGTATTGAATAATATATAAATGGTAATAGATGGAAAACATTGATATCTATCGAGATAGATTGATGTGTTTAATAAAACTTTAAGTCAGAATGTTTTCTTAGTCAAAATTCTGATCAAGTCCATAATGGAACAAGTCATAGAGGAAGCTCTTGAATGACTGAATAACTAGGTGAAACATTGAGTTGGAACTCGGTACTAGAATAGTGGTTGATAGATGTGCCACATTCATTACGTCATCTAAAACCATGTTATGTACACGACATAATGTGACTCGAGTTCTTAGGTGAAGAACATGTGTCTAGAATGATTTGAGAATCATTCAACAAAGAATAAGTTTGTCCTAGACATTCTAGGTAGAGCTAAGGACATATTTCTAAAAGAAATTAGTCTTGACCGCAAGTGCGAGTTTTACTGTGTTTTGGAAAATTGCAAGATAAAAGACTTAGATAAATGGAAGTGTGGTTAGACATCGAAGTTGCACTTTGCATTTTCGATTGAATCTACATAAATTGAAAAATTAGAAGCTACTTGGAAAGTGCCAAGTATGATGTTGTGGCTTGGAAAGTTCATCTTCTAGATGAGTGTGTTTCTAGCATGCATGGCTATGTGAAAGTTCCACTTGACTTATCAAATGCCATTGCAAACGTTAGATTACAAAGTCTCACTCTTCTACCAAACATATACTTTAACGACATCATTTGATGATGGAATAATGTCAAATTAGGTGACAAGTTGCAAAGAATATAAAATGTCTGAGTTGTATAGATTATTAAAACAACCTCTCTCACAAGAAAGCATGATCAAGGATACATATGTCTGATATGGTGTCATGATTAGTAACAAATGCGACTAGATTATTTGTACTCTAGTGCAAGTGGGAGACTAAAGGATATATGCCCTAGAGAAAAATGATGAAGTGTTTATTTGCATATATAATTAGTTCATAATAAGTTTAATAATGTGCTATAACTTTGTCAATTGGAAACATTGATACACGTGTGGAATTGAACAACCAGAGTCCCTAGTATACCTCTAATACTAGCTCATTGGTCAAGTAATGATCGAGGTTTCCGGATCATGTGACATTTATGTCAATTGACAATGAGGATCATGCCATTAGGTAAATGCCATGATGGACATACCCAATATTAGTATTGTAACACGATCGTGTCACCGGGATGGAATATCATGGGAATGAGTAAATATCAATGTTGGTAACGAGATTGAACTAGGTATGATGATACCAATGATCAGATCTTAGATATTGGAAGTATCATAGAAACAAAGGGAAGAGGACATCGACATTTATGGTTCAACGAAAAATATCTTTTGAATAATGCACATGGGTCATTATGGACATCCCGGTCCCGCTAATGATCATTCACCAGAGAGGTGTCTCTGTGATGTCTGGAGTATTGCCGAACCGTAGGGTAATAGACTTAAGGGTTTGATGATGTTGCAAGATGGTTTCGGTACATTCAGAATTATCGGATTATTGACAAGAGAGAGATGGAAAAGTTTCGTGAAGGTCCGAAAGTTGTTCGGAGGATTCTAGAAGGAGTTTGGGAGTAAAAGGGAATTAAGTAATATGTAATTAATATTAATTAATTGAATTAATATTAAATATATGATTTATTTAGTTAATAAAAGGCATCCCACCTTGTTGGGCCCCTCCTGGAGGGAAGCCCAACTAGGCCTAGGCGCCCCCTTATTGGATAAGGGTGTGGAGAGCCCTAGGGTTTGATGGGTGGGATGAATTGGGACCATAGGGTGTGGATGGCTAGGGAAACCCTAGACGCCAGACCGAGGCACCCTTTGGGCACCCCTTTCCCCCTCTTGGCCGCCCTAGGGTTGCCGAGGGTAAGGGTGCCCGCTTCCCCCTATATAAAGGCCCCCTAGGAGGAGGATTGACATGCCAAGGGCCACGAGTTGGGAGTTCTCATCCCTCCTCTATGTGCCTCCCCCTCTCTCTCCACCTCGCCTTCCTGTGTGGGTCCCCGAAGGACTACATAGGAACGAAGGTCAACTCCACCACTACACACTGTCATGCTCCGGGAATTACGGATCTGATTCAAACTGACCTACTTCCGGAATCTCGGCTAGATCAAAGATCCGGAGGTCATCATCATTCACCGTACGAGTACGAGTACTATGATGTGCTTCTACTTATGGCACTAAGTCGTCGCGATGGAATTGTCGCAACATCGAGATCTACACGACCTTGAGGTCGGCTTCATCATCAACGCTTGTGTGGGAGCGTAATCCCCGCGTTAGTTCTACAAGGGTATGTTACCGAATTCCAGTTAATTGTTACAACATTAATAATAGATAGATCTTTGGCAATTAGGGGCTGGGTAGGTAATAAATGTTTTGTTATTAGCATCGAACCCCGATATAAGTCAGTTGTATCTTCTTCCTTTCGTGTGCCAACGGACGACCTTATCGTGACGTTGCAGATTCCTCACATGGGATCTAGCACATGTGTGGGACCCCTCAGTGCCCCACGATAGTTGATGTCTAGATTATCTGTGAGGGGTTGTCGGAGGTAGGTCTGCCATTTCGATGGGGGATACCATGGGCAAGTTCTTCTTATAGAGTCTACAAGGGGTCTATCATAGTTATAGCCATCTGTAAAGGGGGTATAACAGAGGTAGGGCTGCTTGTGGAGTCGGGTGGGCATGCGGGGTTCTAGAGAGGAACATTATTTGGCTTTGATCATCTACTGGTCCCCACATCACAGAATTGTGGACGGGAAAGTACGCCCAGTTGTGTAACAAGGATTTGATCTCTTATGGGTAAAGAAACACACCTATACAGAGTGTAAGAATTGTTGCATGTTACTCCCTGTTTAGGAAGGAGCTACGAACGTGATAGGAAAGGAACTCCATGAAGTTCTGGTAAACCTACGAAGGCTGAGAGGCACAGTTTTCATAATAAAAGAAACATTTTGAAGAAGTTAATACAAAAACTGCATGGAGCCTACGACTTATAGTTTGTGGCGATAGCTAGTACATCAATTTTCCCACCTTGCATATAATGAACTTGCTAGGTAACACTGTTACCCACTCTTTCCTTTGATCCCTGCTTAGACTCGGAAGACCAAGAGTAAACTCCAACATATGCTACTGAGTTCTAGGAAGATGCTTTCTATGAAGATCCTGACTTATCCAATGGAGTTGAAGGAGTGGATTATGAAATCTGCCATGGAGCTGGACAACGAGGATAGGTAGTTGCTACAGTAACACTTAGTCTCTAGGTTGAGTCGAGCAACATAGAACTCTAATAAATAAGTTATTGAGCTCCTGCCTTGTTAATTAGTTTGGATCTTTTTGTTCTTAAGTCGAAACATATCTAAGTAAGATGTTAGCTTGTTGTAAGTCCCGAGAACTTATGGTATCACTTCTTTTGGTGTTGTAATAATAAGCTTCTATGTATTGTGCACCTGCAATGTTTCTGTTGCACCACTCTAAGGGATATAATAGTTGCGGAGCAGGGCTTCCAGAGATATTATGTCAAAGACTTACATATTACAGCATGCAGTGGTAAGATGGGTCACCACACCTTCCCTCTGCCATTCCATGGCAAAGGTACTAGACCCGGGCTTGCCCACCCTAGATCCGGTGACTGTTTGAAAACCCCACCTCAGGCGCTATGGAGTCAGGTGGCGGGTGCATCCTGCTCGCCTTTCCATGCTATCCGAGGGCTGGTTCGCTATCCCTAATCTTGCTACTTCACTCTATTAGCCGCGTCAAGGTGGTGTCAGCTAGCTCGGGAAGAAGAAGGAAAGGAGCTTCAGCCTCCTCCAAGAAATCAAGCAAGGCTCCCTCCATACTGGCCCTCTCCCTCTGCATGTCACACTGCGTGAATTCCCTCTCTCCCCTGAGTCTGACCCTACCCTTGTTTTTGACATGCAGCAACCCCAGGAGCAGCTCCGGTGAGACCCGAAGGTCAGTGTTGCCGTGGCTCCCACGCAAGCGCTCCCCCGGAAGAAAACACCACCGTGCTGCCCATCCCCGAGCCCCTCATTATCTACCGCATCGCCTTGTCACCCCCCACGTCGCCTCTCCTGGCCCTTGGTAAGCTCCCCGCCGCCGCCCAAACCCTTCAAGGGTTTCGCCTCCATCGG
Source organism: Avena sativa (assembly GCA_916181665.1). Classification (NCBI taxonomy): domain Eukaryota; kingdom Viridiplantae; phylum Streptophyta; class Magnoliopsida; order Poales; family Poaceae; genus Avena; species Avena sativa. Next base: position 194,420,934 of record OV702287.1, read on the forward strand.
ATTGGAACGGAGGTGGACGATGACCCTCCACCGCTAGATCCCCTCTGATCCAACGACCCTCCTCCCCCAATACTGCTTCGCTGCTCAATGTAGCCGATAGCCGGGCCACGCCCTGCTGGAATTCGAACTCCCCTCCCGCGTGTTGCCTTGTGCACCATGGGCCGAAATCCCTCCGGCCAACCCAGTAACCCCAGATCCTAGCCCGTGACCCCAGATCCAAATTTGGCACAACAGTTTAAATCTTTTTGAAAATGAAATCCCTCACCAAATGACTAGAGCTGCATTTTGGTATATACCCACATGTTTTCCTCAACATGCAGTACAAATAGTAGACCAAAATAATGAATACATTAACTATAGTAAATTAAATACCAAAATGTGTTCTATACACTATTAAATTGTTTCAGGAAGTTTTACATTTTCAAATGACTTGAAACTCTTGATACTGCAAGATATACCTGATGCCTTGCATGTCACCTTGGCCCCACCCTCTTTTGCTTCCTAGATTGCCTATAGCAAAAATAACAAAAACATAGCCTTTCTTCCTTTAAAACATTCTCTAGGCCAGTCCATGATAGCTTTCACCCTATTTCCAACTCTTATTGATGAAGTATATAAATACCTATCAAAACCTATGAGCTCATAAATTTTTGAGCTACAGTGATTTTTATGGTGATTTAAATATCTATGGCCAGGGTTGGTTTAGTAGAAAAATCACTACTAGAGTTTTACAACTCCAAAAAGGATGACTCAAATTTCTACAGGAAGGTAATTAAAATACCTACAATGTGAAATTATACTCATATTAAAATCATCTGCATAATAAATATGGTGAAAAAAAACCTACAGTACTGCCTTTGGGAATTTCCCAAGCGCATTCTGTTAAATATTTTGAAGTGGTTCCAACTCTCACTGAACCAATCCATTAAATACTACTAAACCATCCAAGGAAATAATTTGTGGACACAAAGAACTTTTCTGGTGAATTATTTTCTAAAACTAAAGCTTTTATCACTAGAAAATGCATAATAAATCAAAGGAAAATGATAAAATAGTGAAACCACTTTTGTTGGTTTCATATTATCACTACCTATCTGATTGTAACATTTTTATACAATGGTATCCTATAGAACTTGGACCTTATATTAAAACCCCTTAATTAAGTAGTTTTGGCCTCCAAACCATTAAAGAAAACCCACGAAGGCATTTCAAGTAATTCCACTTGCATAGAATCCAACTACTCAAAACCTACTGAATTGTAACCTTGTATTGTTCATTGCTTGCTATATGTATTGATACTTGTATGCCTTATTTTGATTGTGTAATTGCTGGTTTGCATGTATACTCGATGATGGCGATAGTTGCGATTGTATTGACGACGAGAAGAAGCGATCTTATTATTATTAGCTTTGGTATTCTTGGTTATATAAAGAAGAAGTCCAGGGACATATTTCTATATTGCTAATCCTTAGGCAAGCCACTTTCTTGCTCATAAGACTTGTCCTACTATTTTACTTATGCACGTTTATTCATCTGTATTATGAAAACTGCATTGTTTTATTATATGATGATCTATATATGGTAGTGGCTTGGCTCCTCCAAACCAATACACTTCGGTACTATTAAGTACCCCCCCTTGACAAAACCTATCTGACCCTAGTATGGTAGATGGTGTATAACACCATACCCCTTTGGAGACCCCATTTTAGCCGAAGCAAAAACTAGAGGATGGGAAGACCCTGGAAAAGTTTTACAAAAATGTTTTATGATAAAACCTTGGTGAGGTATGGCCTACCAAGAGAAGTTTGAGAAAGGAAAAAGGTTTTTTTTACAAAAAGCTGAAGGTAAAAGGAGGAAAATGTTTATGAAAACGCACCTTTTTCTTTGCAGTTTGCTAGAACAATTAACCCGTGCAACCACATTACTCCTATATGGGAAGGGGCTGGGTTACAAGTTTATCTGCTCTGGTATGAGTTGTCTCACAATGACTACAGGGGGATTCAAAGTGCTTGGTGGGTGGGACTTCTGTGAACACCCGGATTTTTAAGTCCAAATGCCTGCTATGCCGTACCTCGCAATCCCAGGATTACCATTTTTGTGAGACATAACAGAATTGGTAACATAGTACATCATCCATTACAAACCATAATAATCTTACAAATAGTTGATCTCATGATCAAGTCTTAATACATATCAAAGCAGCAGAAATAAACGTAGTATACTCCATCTGCATTGTCACAGACAATGCTGATGATGGTAGATGATCCTAGTTATCATAGACCTCCTACTGTCCGTCTTCGGGATAGTCCTCTTCATAGTCTGGCCATGGGAATAGCCATGGACAAAGCCATGAGTACTCTTAAAGTACTCGCAAACTATCACTAACACAAGTAATGTAGTAGTAGTAGGAATCCTTGGCTCTAGTCTTGTTTGCAATAAGCCAATTTTATTTTAGAAGTCCGTAGTAGTAAAGAACTATTTTAGTGATCTAAATTACTTAAGTGGGAACCTAGTTTTCATGTCCACAACCCTGTTGTTGTCAAGTCAAAGTCATAGTTCAAGTCACAAGTCATTTTGAAAACATCTGACAACGGAACAGTATGGCCACTCCAACTGTCCATGACCACGGACGCGGCTATTCGAATAGTTTGACACTCTGTAGAGGTGGTACACTTTCACCACAAAATTCGATACATCCATCAGGGATAACCCTAAATAATCATAATTGGTATGCGGATAATCAATCGTAACCTTTCAATTACACACCCTAGTATAGGCACCTTCCCTATGAGTTTGGCCTCCCAACCATGGCTATGTGCCATCCCGGGAACTCCATAGGTGGACATTCATATTCACAAGGTAGCCTCAGCTTAACCTCTTTCCGCAAGGGAACCCATACTAAGACATATAAACTTCCAGTTAAGCCCTACCCAAATCAGGTATTGTTGTTGTACAGTAAAAGTTGGAATGGTATTGCATCCGAACCCAACCATCAGTTTTTATCAAAGTTAAGGCACATGCCTCATTCAATTTCATCTTCAAATCATTGTATTTCATAACCCATGTCAAAACATTTCAATAGAATGACTCATCATTCCAAGGTTTTCATAATCATTTGCTCCAATTGTTCCCATCTAAAGTGATCAATATTAGTTTAGCACTAGCCACTATCAATGAGAGTATCACTATTGAGGGGTGATATTCAAGTGTAATTACCCAAGCCTAGTTCTATGCCCTAGATGACATCTATCCTATTTTTCCACTAATCACAATTAATTAAATAGATAAGAAACTTTGGTAAAGGTAAAAGAATAACGCTTGCAAGTAAAATTGGGATTGGTATAATCAAGGTTGCATAACCAAACATGCATATTGCATCCTTCATAGATTATCTTGCATGGATAACTTGCCTTGGTTGGTGCAGTTGTTGAAGTTCTCTTCTTATTCTTCTTCTTCGTAGTACTCCTCCTCTTCATAGCCCGGGTCGGTTCTAGCGTCTATAAATAAATACGAGGTATACAATCACCAAACAATACTTAGCTACTTCTATTTAGCACACAAGGGCTCACACTAGATGATCTAGCATCATCTCAATCACCACATGAAATATTGACATATTCTTATTTATCTTATTTTGGAAATGCAATTTGTACTCATTGAAAAATACTTAAGAATTAATATTCTCCAATTAAAATATGGGATCATGTGGACACATGTCATCACCACATATTCCAATACTTTGGAATGTGATTTAAAGTGGTTGTCATATATTACAAAGTTTAATATTGCTTTTTAATAGAATTAATATGACTAGAAATGGCTATATAGCATTCTTTTAATACAAGTCCATGGTTACTACATGTAAAACCATATATTTTTATAAATTCAAATACAGCATGGCAAATGTGATTTTTGAGAGTTGGAATCAACTCAAAAGAATTTATGGTTGATTTTAGAAAAATGTTTGAAGTTGGAAAAGTCTCTGTCATGTTATTTTTTACTATGGGTGATCTATAATTTCAAACTGTTTGAATCCAATGGGAGTATGTAGATATTTTCAATACCTTTCTAACAAAATTTGAATCATGCAATTTGGTTAAGTAAATCTCTTTGAATTCAATTTTGAACTCACTAACAGAATAGGGTTTTGGATTAAATGGAAAATCTAAATTTGAATCGTTGGACTTGCGCGGGAATGTGAATGGGCCAGCCCAGCTACGCGGCACGCGCAGTGGGCTGCACTTAGGCTGGTCCCACGCGTCAGCGGCTATGTCTAAGCAAAACAGTATCAGCTAATCCGGGCCACACGATTAGAGCGCGATCGACGGCTGAGCATGGTCGTCTCCGTCGCACTGAGCACACAAGATTCTAACCCTATCACTAACGTAGCGGGTTGTTGGGTACTTACCAGGGCTCCAACTAGGTCTGGCGATGGGGGCAAAAGAACTGGTAAACGACGGCGAGTCGAATGGTGGTCGCGGCAGCTCCTGGGGTGGCTCCAATCAATGGCTCTATTCCTCCACAGCAGCAGCGGGCTCTAGCGAAATTCAGGAGATGTCGTGCTCGCCTTGCTCCGGGGAAGGGTCAGGGGGGTTTCTGGGGGAGAGGTCAGTCGAGTGGTGTGCCTTTGGAGGCAGGGGAGGGGTCTATTTATACCCCCGGCAAGGGAGGATTGGGGCATGGCTCGGGCTCATCGGCAACGTTGCTACAGGGAGCTATCGGCATGGCTGAGGGCATAGGTCGATGCGGTGTTCCCTAGTGATCGTCATGCGCATAGTGGCACAATGAGGCACGGTCTTAATCGGCCGAGGGAGTCCGCGCTCTGTTTGGGTACCGCTAGTGTTTGTCATGGCGTACGGTGGTCACGGGGCACGCAGCGTCGAACAGTCATGTCTGGGAGGTCACTGGTGACGCGACGAAGGCATTTACGCAAGGAGAGAGCAAGGCGTGGCGTGGCTGCGCGAGACGGCTTTGGCGCTCTGGCGTGCACTCGGCATGGCAGAAAGATAAATGGGCATGCGAATGCTAGCGTCTCCACTGGCTGTCGTTGGCCGAGGCGTGGACTGGGGTGTGCGGTGAGGTCACACCTAGCTGCTAGGGGTCATGGGAGAGGGCGGTGAAGCTTGTGGCGTCGTGTCCATGCTCGACCGACATGGCATGCTCAGGTACGGGTTGGCACTGGTCATTGCAGTGAGTGAGCAGTGCTAGCTGCACGGGCTAGTACTAGGGGTGATCATGGGCAAGTGAGAGAGGGTCTATCGAGTACAATGGTGATCACTAGATTGATCATAACAATAGCTAGTTGGTAGACTTGTACTATGCCTGCTAAGTGCTCGATCAAATGGCCACATGAATTAAACATTTGAATTTTTAAATTCTTTTTGGTGGGTGTGTAGGTCATATGCTTGAGTGTCTCTGGTTCCTAGGATTTGTCAAGTGGAGATGGTTTGAGTTATTTTTGAAAAATGGCTATCTTGATGCCTATGATAGATTCAATTTTGAAATGTCCCTCAAAAGAGTTTGAATTTGTTTCTGTAAGTTTATAAAGTCCACTTGTGTTCATTTTCACTTGGTCTATCAAGGGGAGAAAAGAAATAGAATTGTTTCTATTTGAAACATTTAATAAAGAGGCCCAAAGTGGGCTAGTTGTTAACTTTGGCAGAAATGACCATTAGGTCATATGCCTTATTATTTGATTTGATTTTGGTTGGATTTGACCTAGATGATGTTGTTTTGATCCTCAAGCTAATCCTTATCATCTATAACAATCAAACATGGCACACCAAGCATTCATACATCTTTAATAAACACACATGCATTCATATCATGTTTAAAATTGAAAAGCTTTTGTTAACTCTAATTTTGATTGATTGGATAATGATATTTCCCTTTTAATATTTTTGAGATGTTACAAACCTTCCCTCCTTAAACATAATCTCGTCCCGAGATTCAAGAAAAAACTAGGAACTAAAGAGATTGGGAAACTCAGTCCTGAAATAATCTTCTCGCTCCTAAGTGGCTTCTTCCTCAGTATGGTTGCTCCACTGGACTATTAGAAACTTGATACTTCTGGTCCGAGTGGTTCTAAAAGTTTCTTCCAAAATACGAATGGGTACTTCATGATAGGTTAAATACTTGTTGATATCTATGTCTCTGTGATCGATGTTCTTGAAAATTTCATTCTTCTCCGGAACTTCTAGGCATTTCCTAAGTAATGAGATATGGAACACATCATGTACGGCTGGCATCTCTTCAGGCAGTTCTAGCTGATAGGATACTTCTAAGCTGCGGCTTAAAATCTTGAAGGGTCCGACATATCTAGGTGCAAGCTTCCCTTTCAGTTGAAAACGCTGCATTCCTTTCAGGGTGATACTTTGAGATACACAAAATCTCCGACATTGAAGTGTAACTCTTCTGTCTGGATTGAGCGGTCTTGAGGTGTTCACGGATCTTGTGAACCTTCTCTTTAGCTTCTCGTAGGATATCTGGTCCGAATATCTGACACTCTCCTACTTGCGACCAATTCAAGGGGGGTACGACACTTCCTTCCATACAAAACCTCAAATGGGGCCATTTGCAAACTAGCTTGATAACTGTTGTTGTATGAGAATTCTACAAAAGGCAGACAGTCTTCCCATTTCGATCCATATTCTAATACACAGGCTCTCATCATATCTTCTAGTATCTGGTTTACTCTTTCTGTTTGTTCGTTGGTTTGCGGGTGATAAGCGGTGCTGAAGTTCAGTTTGGGTCCTAATCCTTCTTGGACTTTCTTCCATAACCTTGAGGTAAACTGGGTTCCTCGATCTGACACGATTGTCTTGGGGGTTCCATGCAGACTGACTATTCTAGCGATATACAACTCTGCTAGCTACGGGCATTGGTAAGTGGTCTTGACGGGTATGAAATGAGCTACTTTGGACAGTCTATCCACTATGACCCAAATAGAATCATTTACCCTACTAGATGTAGGTAAACCGGTGATGAAATCCATTCCAACAGAAGCCCATTTCAATTCCGGAATTTGCAATGGTTGCTACAATCCTGCGGGTCGCGGATGTTCCGCTTTGACTCTCTGACAGATGTCACACTTGGCGATATAGCTTACGACTTCTCTCTTCATTTTGTGCCACCAAAATTGCTCCTTCAAATCCTGATACATCTTCGTTCCTCCCGGGTGAATAGAATAAAAAGTATCATGGGCTTCCTGCAAAATGACTTCCTTCAACTCTAAATCTGCTGGCACACAGATACGTCCTTTATACAACAAAACGCGTTCTTCATATTCTATGAATCCGGGTACCTTCCCTATACCAATACGACGCTTAATACCGTCGATACTGGCATTTCCTTTCTGAGCTTCCTTTATCTAACTGATCAAAGTGGGATGAAGTTCAATACTGGCAAGAAATCCTTCGCTATCTAGCTCCATTCTAAAATTCTCCAACTCCTCATGCAAACTTGGCTGTTCTTCCTTAATCATGGTGTTTAACCTACACGGCAGTCTACTAAGAGCATCCGCTACCACATTGGCCTTGCCGGGGTGGTAGTGAATTTCAAGGTCATAATCCTTGATTAACTCTATCCATCTCCGTCGCCTCATATTCAGCTCCTTCTGGGTGAAAATATACTTCAAACTCTTGTGATCCGAATAAATCTCACAGCAGTTACCCATGAGGAAATGACGCCATGTCTTCAAGGCTAAAACTACGGCTACCAGTTCTAAGTAATGGGTGGGATAGTTCTTCTCATGTTTCTTCAGTTGTCGGGATATATATGATATTACTTTGCCTTCTTGCATCAACACACATCCGAGACCAATCTTGGATGCATCACAATATACATCAAAAGGCTTCATGATATCCGGCATGATCAAAATTGGGGCTGAAATCAATCTCTTCTTGAGCTCTTGAAAACTTGCTTCACATTTGTCCGTCCATTCAAACTTCTTGTCTTTCTTGAATAGCTAGTTCATCGGCCTTGCGATGCTTGAAAATCCTTCAACAAACTGGCGGTAATATCCAGCTAATCCAAGAAATGCGAGGACTTCGGTTGGAGTGGTTGGGGCTTTCCATTCTTCAACATCCTTTATCTTGGTGGGATCGATGACATTCCTCCTGCCGACAAGATATGTCCTAGAAATCCTACTTCCTTTAACCAGAACTCACATTTGCTAAACTTGGCATACAACTGATGCTCCCTAAGGGTTTCAAGGATGGTTCTTAGGTGCTGCTCATGGTCTTCTTCCGACTTGGAATAAATCAGAATATCATTGATAAAAACAATAACAAACTTATCCAAGAAGTTCATAAAAATCTTATTCATCAGATTCATGAAATAAGCGGGGGCATTGGTTAATCCAAATGACATGACATTGTACTCATACAATCCATATTGGGTAGTGAAGGCAGTCTTTGGGATATCCATTGCGCGGATCTTCAACTGATGATAACCAGTTCTAAGATTAATATTAGAAAACACTCTGGCACCATTCCGTTGGTCAAACAGATATTCTATGACTCCACATTCAAAGCAGGTTATCATTGACTTGTCTTTCCCTGTGATAGGCACAACATTGCTTCCAGTCCTTGGGGCAGTATTGTTATTGTTGTGGTTGTTGTTATTGTTGGACCTTGGCGGTGCATGGTTGAAGTTCTGGGGATTACTGATGTTGTTGTGGTGGCCTCCGGGCCTCGGGTTTCCTGCGCCACGATTGGGGTAGTTTAGACAGGACAAAGGGGTTCTGTTGGGTCTTGATGCAAATCCCGCAGACGAGATAGGGTGATACTTCTGGGTATTGTAGGGTCTAGGCTGGTGCATCATACGACGCTTGCGGTTCTCACTGGCTTGGTTGATCTTTCCTTCCATCTGGATCGCAGAATCCACTAGAGCATCTAGGTCATCAAAGAGAATGTTGACTAACACTGTGTGCATTTCATCATGAAGGCCATTCATGAATCTCTCCTTCTTTGCTTCTATGTCAATCTCATCAGGGGCATACCTAGCTAGAGACAGGAATTTGTCATGGTATTCGACCATAGTCATCCTTCCCTGCTTCAACTCCCTGAATTCATCCCTCATCTGCTTGATCAAACCTGGGGGCACATGGGTCCTACTGAACTTGAGCTTGAATTCCTCCAAAGTCATCATTTATCCTCCGTTAATTGTACGAGTGTTGTTCCACCATGATCTTGCATAACCTGCCAGATAGTGGGTGCCAAATAGTACTTTCTCCGCAGCATCTACTCCTACGACTTCTACGTTGTTCTCCATTGTTTGCAACCAGTCATCAGCATCTAAGGGCTCTTCAGATTTGCTAAACATAGGAGGATTGGTGTTTTGGAAGTTCTTGAGCTTAGATCCATGGTGATCCTGGTTTCCGTGGCCTTGGTTGTTGTGTGCCATCTAGGTGATCTGCTGGAGAGTGGCTAGATTGGCTTGAGGATCGGATCTACCGGCTTCACGATCTGATACTAGCATCTGCAGAATCTGAAGCATTGGGTCCTAGGATGAGATGCTACCACCGGGGTTACCACGAGTCATATGAAGATTGAGATAGATCATAATATAAGAGGGAAATTTATATGGCTTATGGCTATGGTTCAAAAACCTTTAAAACTTGAGTATTGCTAAGGTTTGAAAACCACAACTCATTGTCATTCATTCCAAGCAACACAGTACAAACACACACTACAACTACCAAGAAGATGGTTTTAAGAACCATTCTGTCATGCTACGATACAATGGGACCGGATACAAACTCACACCTATGGTAGTGATCTAGTGCTACTACTCATCATCAGAGCTGGCGGGTTCTTCATCATCCAAGAAATCTGCGTCATCCTCGTCGGTGTGGAACTCCATGGTGACGTCCTCAAGATAGCCATCATCATCACTGAGGTAAGAGGTGATATCTCCATGAATATCTTCACCCTCTTCTTCCTTCTCCTCAAGCTGAATCTTCTGGTCATGGATGGTCTCTTCGAGGGTTGCCACCTTCTAACGGAGGCGAGCGATGATGCAGTCCTTCTTGTCATGCTGACATCGAGGTGACTTCCGCTCCTTAGCTAGGATGGCGAGAGTTTGGTTCTTCTCGGCTGCGACTGCGTGATTCTGGTTGGTGTAGGAACGTGCGTTGTTGATACGTTGCAAACGTATCTATAATTTTTGATGTTCCATGCTTGTTTTATATCTACTTTCTTATGTTGTATCCATAATTTGTAGTATTTTTATACACTTTCTTGGACTAACCTATTAACAAGATGCCATAGTGCGAGTTGCCTGTTTTCTGCTATTTTTGGTTCCAAGAAAGCCAGAAAATGAATATTCTCGGAATTGGACAGGACAAAAGACAAAGTCAATATTTCATCGAGCGGAACACGGAGCCAGAAGACGAGATGGAGAGGGGCTAGGGGCTGGCCACACAACCTGGCGGGCGGCCAGGCCTAGCCCGCACCTAGGGGTGGTGCGGCCGCCTCGGGCACCCCCTCGGCCTCCCCTTTCGCCTATAAGAATCCTCCGATATAGAAACCCTAAGTACCCGATCAAAATTCTACGAAAGAGTATGTAGCCGCTGCCATCTCCATCCCTAGATCAGGAGGGATCTGAAGCTCTTCCCGGCACCCCGCCGGAGGGGAGAGATCACCCCGGAGGCCTTCTTCATCACCATGACTGCCTCCGGTGTGATGCGTGAGTAGTTCATCCCTAGACTATGGGTCCATGTAGTAGCTAGATGGTTGGTTCTTCTCCTTTGTGCTACCATGTTTAGATCTTGTGAGCTCCGTTCATGATCAAGATCATCTATTTGTAATCATACATGTTGTGTTTGCGGGGATCTGATGGATATTGAGATGCTATTTCAGATTGATTATTGATTCTATCATGTCTTTGTTATTTGTGATCTTGCATGCTTTCTGTTGTTAGTATCTATCTTGGCCAATTAGATGCTAGCAACTCCAAGAGGGAGTATTTATGCTTGATAGTGGGTTCATGCCTCTAGTAATCTAGGAAGTGATAGAAATCTCTAAGGTACTAGATGTGCTGTTGCTACTAGGGATAAAACAGCAATCCTTTGTTCATAGAACAATCGTATTGTTTACTTTACACACTTTGCTTAATGCAATTATCTGTTCCTTGCAACTTAATACTAGAGGGGGTTCGGATAATAACCTAAAGGTGGATTATTAGTCATAGATGCAGTTGGAATACGGACTATGTATAATGTTGTAATGCCCAATCAAATCTCATAGGAGTCAAGATGATTAGTATATGCATGTATGCTTTCTTGGTGTTTGTCAATTTCCCCTCTGTAATTTGTTCACCCAACATGTCATCTATCTTAAGGAGAATCACCACTAGTGAACTATGGACCCCATTCCTTTCTTTTACCATCAATACACTATTTATTGTTTTCTGTTTACTTTCTACAAGTAATTACTATCTTCCACACAATACGTTTAATCCTTTGTTTTTATCAAAACCGGTGAGATTGACAACCTCACTGTAAGTTGGGGCAAAGTTATGTGGTTGTGTTGTGCAGGATTCCAAGTTGGAAACAACACCTTGGAGGTGTTCCCTTTCTCCTACTGGTTTGATAACCTTGGTTTCATAACTGAGGGAAAACTTACTGCTGTGCTCATCATACCTTCCTCTCGGGGTTCCCCAACGAGCTTGAATATATTTTGAGCCATCAAGCTATTTTTCTAGCGCCATTGCCAGGGAGTCAAGGACATCTTCACAAGGGGAGTCCCTCATAACCAATCTCTTTACTTTGTTTTATTTGTTTTGCTTAGTTTATATCTGCTTTGTTTGCTTGTTTGTTTATCAAAAACACACAAAAAATTAGTTGCACTAGTTTGCTTTCTTTATCAAAAACACAAAAAATGACTACTCTTGAAAACACTAAGTTGTGTGACTTCACTAGCACCAACAACAATGATTTCATGTGCACACCTATTGCTCCACCTATTCCTGAAGTTACTTTATTTGAAATTAAACCTGCTTTACTCAATCTTGTTATGGGAGAACAATTTTCGGGTATTGGTACTAAAGATGCTGCTGCTTGATACGTTGGAAACGTATCTATAATTTTTGATGTTCCATGCTTGTTTTATATCTACTTTCTTATGTTTTGTCCACACTTTGGAGTAATTTTACACATTTTTTGGAACTAACCTATTAATAAGATGCCACAATGCCAGTTGCCTGTTTTCTTTTGTTTTTGGTTCCAGAAAAGCCAGAAAATGAATGTTCTCGAAATTGGACCCGACAAAAGCCAAAGTCAATATTTTACCGGAAGACTCACGGAGCCAGAAGACGAGACGGAGAGCGGCCAGGGGCTGGCCACACCATGTGGTGGCGCAGGTCCCCCTGGCCGAGCCACCAGGTGGTGTGGTCCCCTGTTTCACCCTCTGACATCACCTCTTCGCCTATAAGAAGCCTCCCGATAAGAAAACCCTAAATAATCGAGCCTCCAGCCATGAAAAGTTCCACAGCGCCACCACCACCGAAGAGGAGATTCGAGGGACAGAAAATCTCTGTTCTGGCACCCTGTCGGGACGGGGAAGTGCCCCCGGAGCCATCTCCATCGATCTCCACCGCCATCTCCATCACCGTTGCTGATTCCCATGATGAGGAGGGAGTAGTTCTCTCTCGAGGCTAATGGTTCTACCGGTAGCTATGTGTTCATCTCTCTCTCTATGCATGATCATATTGTGATCATGAGCTTTGTAATCAAGTACGTCTACCTTGCTACTCAAGTGCTTTAATAGATCTCTGTCTCTCCCCACGTGTGTGAAAGTGATAAGGTTCACACCATGGTGGCACTTAGGCTAGAGATTACAATTTCTTGTTATGAGTTATATTTGGAGTTGGATGTTTCTATGAAATTGTGGTGTTTGTTGTAACCATCTAGAGCTCAAGGTGACAGTGTGGGGTTATCTAGATGGGGAAAGCGGACATTGAGGTGTGCTGTTATAGCCCTACCATGGATTAGAGTGTCCAACCGGAGAGTAGTGCAGAGTAGTATCATAAAGAGATGATATTTATATGACAATGTTCACTAGTGAAAGTATGATCCCTAGGCCTTGTTTCTAAGCATTGAAACACCGTTTGCTAGTAGATATGTTATATGTTTGCTTGCTTCCATCTTTATTTCAGATTGCCTTTAGTCTCTTCCACGCCATCAAGCTATTTTCTGGCACCGTTCTCTTTTATCCATACCACTTTTATTTCACTATCTCTTCGCCGAACTAGTGCACCTATACACCTGACAAGTTTATTGGGTGTGTTGGTGACACAAGAGACTTCTTGTATCTTGATTGCTTGAGAGGGATACCTTTGACCACTTCCTCCCTGAGTTCGATAAACCTGGGGTAATCCACTTAAGGGAAACTTGCTGCTGTTCTACAAACCTCTGCACTTGGAGTCCCAACAACCGTCTACAAGAATAGAAGTGCGTAGACATCATTGCTCATCTTAATAACTTTGTTGAACTTTGTGAGATGCAAAAACATAGGGATATAGATGGGGATATTATTAAGCTTAAATTGTTTCCTTTTAAGAGGAAAAGCTAAAGAATGGTTGCAATCCCTATGTAGAAATAGTATTGATTCTTGGACTAAATGCAAAGATGCTTTCATTGGAAAATACTATCCTCATGCTAAGATTATATCTATGAGAAGTGAAATAATGAAATTTAAACAATCTGATAATGAACATGTTGCTCAAGCTTGGTAAAGAATGAAATCTTTGGTAAAGAATTGTCCCACTCATGGACTAACTGCTTGGATGATTATCCAAACCTTTTATGTGACTGAATTATTCTTCAAGAAATCTACTGGATTCTGCTACTGGAGGTACCTTTATGACCATTACTTTGGGTGCTGCAACAAAGCTTCTGGACAATATGATGGTTAACTAATCTGAATGGCACCCTGAAAGAGCTCCACAAGGTAAGAAAGTAAATTTTGTTGAAGAGACCTCTTCCTTTGAGTGATAAAATTGATGTTATTATGTCTATGCTTGTTAATGAAAAAGCTCATATTGATCCGAATCATGTTCCCTTAGCCTCTTTGGTTGCTCAAGAAGAGCAAGTTGATGTGAACTTTATTAGAAACAATAATTTTAGCAACAATGCCTACAAGAATAATTTTGGTAACAACAATTATAGGACATATCCTCCCAATAATGGTAATGCTTATGGAAATTCCTACAACAATAATAGAAGTGCACCCTCTGAACTTGAAGTTATGCGTAAAGATTTTATTAGTAAACAAACTGCTTTCAATAAAACTATTGAGGAAAAACTCTCTAATGCTGAAAGAAATATAGCATCATTGTCTGAAGCACAATCTTCTTTTAATAAAATGGCTGCTAAACCTGAAACTAATGAAAATCCCTTTGCTTCTACTAATGCCATACACGTTAGAATTGATGAAAATGTTAAAATATTAGCTAAATTGCATGCTAAGTGGGAAAGAGAAGATGAAATTGCTAGAAATATTAGTATTTCTATTATCACTACCACTAATGTTGAAGCTAGTAAACCCAATGGAACCTTTTCTAATAAAAATGCTGAAATTCTTCGAAATATGGGAAACAATAGCTCTACTACTTTAGATGATAATTATGATTTTGATCTTGATGGTTGCAATATCTCTGAAGTTATTATGTTCCTACAAAAGCTTGGTAAAAGTCCTAATTCTTGTGCTATGAATATGGCCTTTACAAAACACATTACTGATGCTCTCATAAAAATTAAAGAAGAAAAGATGAAACATAAATCTTATATTCCTATGAAATTAGAAGATAGTTGGGAACCCACCATTAATATGAAAGTGAATGATTTTGATCTCAAAGCTTTATGTGACCTTGATAGTAGTGTTTCTATTATGCCTAGAAAGATTTATGAAATGCTTGATTTGCCACCATTGTAAGATTGTTATTTAAATATCCCACTTGATGATAATGCTAAAAAGAAACTCATGGGGAGTATTAATGATGTTCTTATTATGGTTAACAATGCCTATGTCCCTGTTGATTTCTATGTTTTGGATGTTGAATGCAATGCTTCTTGTCCTATTACTTTGGGAAGACCTTTTCTTAGAACTGTTAGTGCCATTATTGATATGAAAGAGGGAACCATTAAATATCAATTTCCACTCAAGAAAGGTATAGAACACTTCCCTAATAAGAGAGAGAAGATTCCTTTTGCCTCTCCTATTAAAACAAAATTTTCTCTTAATGCTTCTTCATTTGAGAATACTTGATTCTTTTCTTGCTTCTTATGCCTAACTTAAAGGCGTTAAACAAAAGTACTTATTGGGAGATAACCCAAAAGTTTTAGTTGAGTCTTGGAAGTTATTGCTTCAGTAATAACCTCTCATTATCATTTTTGTATGGTTTTTGTGCCAAGAGTAACCTCTAATGAGAGAGAAGTAAGACTTGGGAAAGTTGCTGTCCCGAAACAGATTTTTGTGCTTCGCTATAAAAATTCATGATAAATCTCTGTACGTCGGTTTGAGATGTAATGTTTTGTGCTTCTGCCCCAGGTTGTTATCCAACTTTCGTTAGTTCAACATTTTTCGATTTGAGCAACAGAAGGTCTTCAAAAAAATTGGTTTTTACCTGCTAGTGTGTTTTGACAGATTTCTGCCATTATTTGCATTTGCTTCTTATTGATTCCTTTTTGGGTTCTTTTTGGGGAATTGAACTTTTTAAAGGAAGTGCTACAGTAGCTTGTGTTTTAATGAAAGTTTTACTTGTGTTGGAACTGAACCAAAAGACTTATTATCTTGAGTACAGTAATGTTGCTAATGAAGATTGTGTGATGTTTTGTATGAAGGAAAAATTTCAGGTGTAAGGGAAGAATGATATAATGAGAAGAAAAATGGACAAAAGATCAAGCTTGGGGATGCACCCCGTGTCACCCCAAGAAATATTCAAGAAGTACAAGTGTCAAAGCTTGGGGATGCCCAAGGCATCCCCTTCTTCATCAATAAAAATCTCAGGTTTCTTCCAAACACTTCATTTTTATGTTTTCATGCACAGTTGTGTTGTTCTTGGAGCGTCTTCGTTTTCGTTTTTAGTTTTTGTTTTCTTAGTTTTCTTGAATAAATTGGTTGGACCCCCTCATTCATGCATTAGTTTTAAAATAAGTTTGTTTGGATTGGAAAAGAGTAGGAAAGTTCATGCTTAAGTGGTAAAAAGGAGCTTGTTTTTTACTGTGGCCTATGCTTTATCATGTCATGCTTGATATTGTTTTGGCTTTATGCTTAGTGATTTTTGCTGTAGCATGTCATGTTATAAACAATTGAGATTGCTTAATGTGCCTTGAAAGAATCATGCGTTGTTTTAGCATATTAAAGCATAAGTATTGTGGTATTCTCCTTTGATGCTTTATTTGGGTTGACTTGGCGCATCCTCACACCATGTTAAGACTATCCCAAGTCACCATAGCCTCTATGATCAGTTAGTTTTTGACTTGTAATATCACTTTATGCTTTAATTAATAATGTTTTGTCGCTTTGCATGATTATGGCCATTATTGCTCTCTTAGTTGGTCGCTCCCAGTCTTTTGCTAGCCACCATACAAAGTATTAGTTCCACTCATGCATCCAACTCCAAATAAAACCAAGTTATTCCAAAGAGTCCACCATACCTACCTATTAGCATTTGCTACTCCAAGTATATTCATGATTTTATCTACCTTCCGAATTAAACTTGTTATGTGAAAATTAGTGATTAAAGCTCTCACGAACTTGATGGCACATTTTACTTTCTTGCACTTAATAATCTTGAACCATTGTGTCCATCTTTGTTGCGTATATGCTTGCGCTTTATAAGTTGAAGTTAGCAGAACCATGTATCAAGGGGAACACTTTCAACATTGCACTTACTAATCCGTTGATATCATGATTCTTTTGCTTATGGATCCCGGCGGTGTGAAATAAAAGGGAACTTGTAAGATCATGGAGTTTGTATATGTGTTAGAGAAACGCCTGGGCGGCTAGCCTAAGCCATGCCTAATCATGCTGGAAACTTGCAGCATAACCATAATGAGCATTCTATGAAGCATCCTCAATAAAAACCTATGCAAATAACAAATAAAAAGATTGCTGAGATGCTCATTGTCTGTTGCCTTGTCATTTTGATATGGGATAGCTCCTGTGTCATGGGTCAAGGGGTACCCCGTTGGCAGTTCTCTATGATACACATGTACTTACAATGACAAGATCTTACTTGTGACTGAAGTTGAGTAGCATGAGGTTCGGTACTCGTAAGCAAGGGGCATGAGATTTCAACTTATAACTTGTCAAGCGTATCCTCTCAGTTGTGTCACTTTAATCTCAATAACCTAAAGATGCTTATGATAGGTGCAATGAGAGCTGAAAGCTAATAAGTACCATAATTTTTGGAAGATCTTTATGAGACTTGAATCCCTGCTTCCTTCTATGAAGGCCTTTCTTTTACTTTCATGTTGAGTCTCCATCTTCTATCTTTATGCACCTACTGAGAGAGCATAGTGGCCATTCTTAGTTTAATGTGCATTGTCCCAAGACTTGTTGATTGATGCATAACTTTGATATTGCTTGTTCTTAAACTATTTGTATCTAGTCACCCTTATGAATGTTGAAGTTGTCCTATGCATTTATGTTTTGCTACAATATGAGGGACAACATGAATACCATTCTCATTATGTTTTCTTTATGTGAAACAAACAAACGTCTTACAAAGCATTGTTACTCATGAATCTTTTGTTTGTACCTTTTCATGCTACAACATAGTTGCCATGTCTTATTGTTAGAACTATATCTTTCATGCTATGTTAAAGTACTATGATCCTAGCTGTCGATGTTTTACAAATACTTTGATCAAGTTTATGATGGTGCATGTCACCTCAAAAATTATTCTTTCTTTTTATCACTTACCTACTCGAGGACGAGCAGGAGTTAAGCTTGAGGATGTTGATACGTTGCAAACATATCTATAATTTTTGATGTTCCATGCTTGTTTTATATCTACTTTCTTATGTTTTGTCCACACTTTGGAGTATTTTTATATACTTTCTTGGACTAACCTACTAACAAGATGCCATAGTGCCAGTTGCATGTTTTCTGATGTTTTTGATTCCAGGAAAGCCAGAAAATGAATATTCTCGGAATTGGACGGGACAAAAGCCAAAGTCAATATTTCACCGAGGGGAACACGGATCCAGAAGATGAGACAGAGAGGGGCTAGGGGCCGGCCACACCACCTGGCCGCGTGGCCAGGCCTGGACCGTGCCTGTGGGTGGTGCAGCCGCCTCGGGCACCCCCTCGGCCTCCCCTTTCGCCTATAATAAGCCTCCGATACATAAACCCTAAGTACCTAATCAAAATTCCACGAAAGAGTCTATAGCCGCCGCCATCTCCATCCCTAGATCGGGAGGGATCTGAAGCTCTTCCCGGCACCCTGCCGGAGGGGAGAGATCACCATGGAGGCCTTCTTCATCACCATGACTGCCTCCGGTGTGATGCGTGAGTAGTTCATCCCTGGGCTACGGGTCCATGTAGTAGCTAGATGGTCGGTTCTTCTCCTTTGTGCTACCATTTTTAGATATTGTGAGCTCCGTTCATGATCAAGTTCATCTATTTGTAATAATACATGTTGTGTTTGTGGGGATCCGATGGATATTGAGATGCTATTTCAGATTGATTATTGATTCTATCATGTCTTTGTTATTTGTGATCTTGCATGTTTTCCGTTGTTAGTAGCTATCTTGGCCAAGTAGATGCTAGCAACTCCAAGAGGGAGTATTTATGCTCGATAGTGGGTTCATGCCTCTAGTAATTGATATGTCCAAAACGTATCTACTTTCCCAAACACTTTTGCTATTGTTTTTACTCTAAACTTGTGTGATTTGGATACAACTAACACGGACTAGCGCGGTTTTCTGCAGAATTACATTGGTGTCTAGATTTTGTGCAGAAAATCAACTATCAGGAAAAATCCCGGAAAATATGCCAAAAATCCTATTTCACCAGAAGACTCACGGAGCCAGAAGACGAGACGGAGTAGGGCCACGAGGGGCCCACACCACCTGGCCGCGCGTGCTAGGCCATGCCACACCTAGGGGCGGTGTGGCCGCCTTGGCTGCCCCCTCGGCCTCCCTCTTCGCCTATAAGTCGCCTGTTGACCTAAAAACCAAGGGGGGTTCGACGTTTTTGCAGAAAGAGTTCTGCTGTGCCACCACCACTAGATTTCGCGATTCGGAACCAGAAACTCCGTTCTGGCACCCTGCCGGGACGGGGAATTGGAGGAGATCATCGCCATCATCATCACCATCACTTCTCCATCGACCATCCATGTTTCCCCCATCTATGAGTGAGTAATCCCCCGCTGTAGGCTATGGGGATGGTAGGGATTGGATGAGATCGTTCATGTAATGGCATCAGATTGTTAGGGCATGGTGCCTAGTATCTTTTATTAGTGCTTTTTGACTTTGTTGCAACTTGTTATGCTTAATGCTTGTCACTAGGGCCCGAGTGCCATGATTTCAGATCTGAACATGTTATTGATTCATTATGATAGTATTGTTTATGGTCTTACCTGCAAGTTGTATACACATGTTGTTGTCCGGAACCAAAGGCCCCGAAGTGACAGAAATCAGTATAACCGGAGGGAATGGCTTTGATGTGAGGATCACATGTGTTCACAGAGTGTTAATGCTTTGCTCCGGTGCTCTATTAAAAGGAGCACCTTAATTGCCAGTAGTTCCCTTGAGGCCCCGTTGCAAACGGGCTGGCAGGACAAAAGATGTTGTGCAAGTTCTCATTGCGAGCACGTATGACTATATGTGGAACACATGCCTAGGATTGTTTAGTACTTGGATGCTTTATCTTATTTATCTGCAAATGCCCTATGTTCTGATTGCTATATGAATTGTCTTGTCCATGCAACGCCCGTCCATTCATCCCTCTACCTACCGCGGTTTAATCCTACTGTTTGCTGCAATTGTTACTACTGTCTTTACTTTTACTACTACTATTACTTTACTATTGCTACTACAAAACTATTGCTACTGA
Source organism: Avena sativa (assembly GCA_916181665.1). NCBI lineage: Eukaryota > Viridiplantae > Streptophyta > Magnoliopsida > Poales > Poaceae > Avena > Avena sativa. The sequence continues at coordinate 194,441,000 of OV702287.1, forward strand.
TAAACTACTGTGAGCAAGATTGTTTCTAGGTGTAGCTGAATTGACAAATCAGTTGTTAAGGCTTATAAATATTCTTTGGCTCCCTTGTGTCGAATCAATAAATTGGGTTTCACTTCCCTCGAAAATACTGTGATACACCCCCTATACTGGTGGGTCATCAAGATTATTTTCTGGCGCCGTTGCCGGGGAGCATAGCTTTATTTATCAAGTCCATTTGGAATCATTATTGTTTGCTGCCATCCATCCATCATGGGCAAGTCTCGTGATGGCAAGGTCCCTATTTTACCATCCACTACAAGAAGAGGTACGGTTCTGAACACCTCTGTTGCTCTTGATTCACCGTCTGTTATGAGTAAGCTCCTTACACCACCACATACACATGCTACACACTGCTACTACTTCTGAATCTGAAACTTCTGATACTTATGATGCTGCTTCTACTGTGCTTGATAAGAGTGGTCCATTAGGTCCTTTCCTAGATGCTACAATTGCTAGAACTATAGCTGGAAATACCGAAACTCCTAATGAAGACACTACTACACCTGTCAATTCACCTGAGTCTAGAGAGAGCTATGATATCAAAGACAGTTATATAGAGATGACCGATGAATTTATTAAAGAATGTCAAAACACCCATGATAGGAGTGCTATTAAGAGCCTCCTTGAGAGGCGTACTATAAAACCCAAATTGTCTCCTAATGCTAAGTTTGCTGCATCTCCCATAAACATTAAAGATAAGGATTATGATTTCTCTCTTGATCTATCTTACATAGCTATTGTTGAGAAAGAACCTTTTTGAGTGACTAAGAATGAAAGTGCGGTAGCACATATGACTGAGATTTCTACCATGAGTGGCCTGTTTTCTGATGATATTAAGATGCGCACCTATTTTGTTGCTAAAATTTTCCCTATTTCACTGAAAGGAAAAACTAAAACTTGGTTTAATAATTTACCTCCTAGATCTATTGATAGCCCTGATATCTTGATTAGTACTTTCCTGCAGAAATATTTTCCTCCTAGTGCTAGACATGCTATTTTGCAGGAACTTTTTGATTTTAAACAGGGAGAAAAAGATATATTGCCTGAATCATGGGCAAGGTTTTGTGCTTTGATTCATGCACATGCTGGATGTCCATTACCTAAGAATGAGCTTCTTGATATATTTTATAATGGACTAACTATAGAATCTAGGACATACCTGGATAGTTGTGCTGATTGTGTTTTCAGGAATAGGACTCCAAAGGAAGCTAAGGAATTACTGGCTAAAATAAGCAAGAATTATGAAGACTGGACTCCTCCTAAACCAGCTATACTTGAGACAACTATACCTGAACCAACTATTCCTGTGCCTATTCCAACATCAAAGAATAGGGGAGTTATTGAACTAAATGATGAAGTGATGAAGGAAGCTAAGAAATGTCTTAAGGAGAAGGGAATTAAAGCTGCAGATGTCAAGAATTTACCTCCTATAGAAGAATTATGTAAGCCCATTCCCCACTCATCCACTATTGAGGTACACTCTCTCCAACATTTTGATGAAGGTGATATCCCTTACTCTAAACCTCCCGATCAATGCTTAGAAGAATTTGATGTTTTTATTGTTAAGGAAGATAATTTTAATAAAAGGGTGCAAAATCATTTGATGGAAAACACTAGAGCTATTATTGAGTTGAAGAATATTGTAGAAAGAAACTCTAATGATGTTAAAATGCTTTTAAACATTTTCAAATGGTTCAAACTCAAATTGATCAGCTTATTAAAGTGCAAAAAGACTTGCTAGTTAATGCTGCTAAAGAAAAACATGCTTATGAAATTAGAACTAGAAGTGGTGCTGCTACCTAGGATCCTCTATATCCTGAGGGGCATCCTAAAAGAATTGAGCAGGATTCTCAACAAGTTGAAAATAGTGGTACTACTCCTAAGAAAAGAAAGAAGAAACATAAAACTATTGTAGAACCTTCTGAACCTGCTAAAGATCCTAATAGTATATCTGTCTTTGATGCTGAAACTGAAAGTGGTAATGAAGAAAATGATGTTCCTGATAAAGAAAAAGTTGAAGAAGAACCTGAAAGGCACACTAAGAATACTAAATACACTAAGGAAGATTTTGTTGCTAAGAAACATGGTAGTGAAAGAGAGCCTTGGGTCCAAAAACCTATGCCTTTCCCTGATAAGAAACACAAGTCAAAGGAAGATGAACACTATAATAAGTTTTGTGAGTGGATGAAACCTTTATGCTTGCAAATTCCTTTGACTGATGCTATTAAATTGCCTCCTTATTCAAAGTATATGAAGGATATTGTCTCGAATAAAAGGAAGATCCCTAATGAAGAAATTTCTACTTTGCTTGCTAATTATTCCTTTAATGGTAAGGTTCCAAAGAAACTTGGAGACCCAGGGATCCCAACTATTCCGTGCTCTATTAAAAATAGTTATGTTAGAACTGCTTTGTGTGATTTGGGAGCTGGAGTTAGTGTTATGCCTTTTTCTCTATAAGAGACTTCAACTGGAAACACTGATACCAACTGATATATCTTTGCAAATGGCTGATAAATCTACTACTATTCCTGTTGGTATATGTGAGGATGTACCTGTTCAAGTGGCTCATAATTGCTTGAGATTAACTGATTTTGTTGTGCTCGAAATGCCTGAAGATGATAATATGTCTATTATTCTTGGGAGACCTTTTCTTAATACTGTAGGAGTTGTTATTAATTGTAATCAAGGAAAGGTGACTTTCAATGTTAATGACAAGGAGCATACTGTCTATGTCCCCAAGAAGATTGATAGGACTTATGGTTTGAATTCAATTGAACATGTTGAGGGCATTCAAGTTGGAGAAATATATTGTCCCATACCAAGAGAAAATTATGAAACTATTATGATTGGGACATATTGCTATCGAGGTTGAGGTAACATAATCATTAGTGGAATACAAAGTTTTGTTTCATATAAAATTGTTTTGGTAACAAGACCTGATCAACCTTGTTAACAAAAGGATTTCAATGAACAAAACAATGTTTTCACCATGATTATCTTTGTTTACTTTTATTCTATCCATTTTAGTTTTTTGCTTTCGTTTAGTTTACTTTTCTATTGTTAGTTGCTTGCATTTTAGAGTGTCTTAGAACTTATGAAATTTAGCTTTGTTTTGTCATTGCATCATTCTAGAAACTTTTTTCTGTCAGAAAATCATTCATCTATACCTGAAAATTTCTCAAAAATAAAGTGTCTCGAAAAATTCCAGAAAATTCATATTAAATTTTTACATGAAAAAAGGGGCAGAGAAGTGCCTGGAGAGTACCAGGGGGCCCACCAGACAGGCACACTACCTGGTGGCGCGGCCAGCCCAGGGGAGCGCCTGGCCATGGTGTGGGCCACCCCTGGCCCTCCACTTACTCACTCACTTCCCACTTTCTTCTCTCTCCCGAGAAAACATCAGTTCATTGCTCGAAATCGCGTTCTTGCTGTTCTTGCCCACGATTTTTCGATCTCCTTGCTCAGCCCATCTTTGCTGCTGAAATTTGGAGCATTTGTTCTCCGGTATGTGACTCCTCTGCTTGTCCAAGTAGATTTGTGTTTAGTGGTTTATATCTTGAGTATTTTGCTGCTGTAGGTGACAGGTTATGAGAGCTTGTAAGCTTGTTCAATGCTTAGAGATATTGTTTTGATGCATGTTTAGGCCTCTTACAAGTACCTATGAGTAGTGCCCTTCATTATATGTTCACTTTGCAATCACTTGTGTAATGGATGTTTAAATTTCAGAATACCAAAGATGAACAACCACACATTTGGAGAAATATTTGACAGGGACACACCTAGGAGGTCAAGGCCCTCAAGATCAGCCTCTCAGTTTAGGCCTTCATACAATGAAGATCTCATTGCACCACGCTTTGGCAATGAAGGAGATGAGGGGGATGCTCACCCATCTACTTTTCCTTGTTATACCTTCTTGCAAGCTGCAGGGATCCTCGATGATTTCTTACTATTGGTTCAGAGGGTCGGTTTGACCTCATATATGGAAGATGAGAGTGAGCAATATGCCGTTCTCACCAAAACTTTCGTTGAGAGTTTCATTTTCACTAACACCCCCTATCAGTCAACTGTTTCTTTCAAAATTTATAGTCTGTCGTTTACCATGCCATTGGAAAGATTTTGCAGCATTATAGGTATAAGCATGATAGGGACTGTGAAGAAGATCCAAGGGCGACCCGCTGATTTCCTGGGGCTCTATCGAGGTGTGACCAATGACGATGACTGCGTAGCTCAGCGCGGGAAGATAAGAAACATCCAACTCCAGCTCTTAGATACTTTGCTTATTATCATGCTATTAGAATTCTTGGTAGGGAGAATACGAGTAATATCTCCAATTATCATTTAGCCTTCCTCGCTGCTGCACTTAATAATGATACTCGGTACAATCTAGGCTCTCTCATTGCTCGCCGCCTAGCAACTAGGGGACCTATTTATGGGGGCATTATTGCTTCATGCATGGTTACTATGTTAGAGCTTTCTGTGGATCCTAATGATACTATATTGGCACCACAAAGGCTTGATCTTGCTGCCATGAAAACACATCACTTCGTCACTGCTGACTCTGATATGGACAGTTTAGTATACATGATGTTGTTTGCTGACGGGGATGAAAGGGAGATTCCTTTGCTGTAATCTACTTTGTTCAGTGTTCACAGGAGGCCGTGGTCGCGCTCCAAGGAGGAGGTGTGTAACATCCCAATTTTAGCAACCCTGATTAGTTGTCCAGAATGCAAAAATTAGGGGGAACAAAAACTTTTTCTTGTTTAATGGTGAAGTGTTTGCCTGTTGTTGAATATGTTTATGCTTATGAATGTGTATTAGGAGATATACTCCTTACCTCAACATCAGTGGACAAAAGCTATTTAACAAAACTGTCCTGGCTCATTTTACATATTCCCAAATGTTCTGGCATTTCAAAACCTGAGCTAAGATACCTTTATAACCTCCACCCTTTTTAGTAGCTTCTATTTCCCTAATCTTTAGTAGCTAAGACAGACCTTCAACCATTCTTATCTCTAGGTTTCCCAAAACCTCCTTTTAAAGCTTTTGAATTCTACTCTTGGTAGAGATACTCTCACCTGATTCCAACCACAATCTTCTCAAAATACCCATCCTTACCTCGAGCTAGGCTTGATGGTAACCCTAGTAGTAGGTTTGCTTAGTTTCTAAGATGAATTGCCTTGAACTGCTGTTTGATGAATTGCCTTGATCTGCTGCTTGATTTGTCTGCTTAGGAGATAGTATGAGATACTCTAGGAGCTCATCACTAGGATCAGGATGTTTCCAAATCATCACACCCTAAGCAAGAATACAAATCTGGATCTGATCTCTAGCTACTAGGTGATCATCTAAAACCCCTAACCAAACCCCTTCTGAAGTGACCCCTCCTAGGAGCTTCCAAGTCAATGAAGACCAGTATCAAGCAAGGATCCTTCTAACTCAATATACACTTCAACATCATCCACTTTATGATGCTTTGGAACCTTGCAACCCATCAAAATCATCACCACCCACATTCTAGTCAAAAACCCTAAGTCTGCCAAATTTGGTTGTCTGGAAAACTATTTCCAACATCACCTTTTTGAATGCCTCCTTTTCTCAACCCTTGTGCATTATTGAAAATGCATTTGAACCATATTGTTAACCACATCCTAAGGACTACCAAGGCCCACTCTTGCCCTTGGTTAGATCATCCTCCACGCCACTTGTTCTTGATGGTTTTGCAGGCAAGAAAATAACTATTCCTGCAAATCTAGTCAACATGTCTACTTTGACAGAAGCTCACACCATCATCCAACCTTCTATGGACCAACTCTTTGCATGGTTGTGTGCTACTCATATAGGTCTATCAATATCTACTTCACTTGTTCCAAGTGGATCTTTGCGCTTCTTAAACCCACAATGTTTTGAAGGCTAGTTGATAATTTGCCTTGGCAGGCTTATTTTATTCAAAGTTTGAAATCAATTCTTGGTGAGCTGAAGCAGGATCAAGCTCAAAACTCTACACCATTGCAATCTACATCACTTGTTATGTCCATACATATATCCCATGCCCCAAGGGGAGCCTTGAGCTCCAAGATCCAACAAGGTTTTGGTGGCATGAAAACAATCTTACCCAAGATCCTTAAATCTCTAGTTTTCACGAAAATCAACTTGGATTCTCCAATCCCAAGGTTGCAAATGCTTGTTACACCTTGTCTACATCATCTACCTTGATCATCAAGATTTATCAAATTTTATCCATATTTATTATGGACCAAATCTATTTAATTCCTTTAATAGACAAAATCTCCAAAACTCCTTTCCCAATAGAAAGTTTGGTTTTTGCCAAAACACTCCTCCAACTTTTTGCTCAATCGAGGTCCATATATCATACCAAACATTCCCATCTAAAAAATAATTAGTTTTGAGATCATTTATTATTTATTTTTGCCTATTTTCTTAAATGGCAGAAATGAAATAATAAATGTTTTAAATACTTTTAATACTCAATAAATCTCGGGAAAATTCTCCTAAGTGTGTGTTAACATTTGGGACCACCTCACATCAAAATCCAACAAGGTCCAATGTAAAAATATCAAATGAGATCCAATACTTCACTTCTGCTGTTTTTGAATAAATGGATTTAAGTAGACTTCTAATCTTCTGAGAAATCCCAAATAAATCCTAGAGATGCATCCTAACCTTACCCATCTACCAGCATCCTTATCTCAATTGGTTAAGATCAAAATCAAGAAATAAACCTTGATCATCCCTTATGGCAGATTTGAACATTTAGCCTTTTTGTATAAAAAACCAAACCAAACCCTCTCTCCAACCTTACAGAGCAAGATTGTACAGCACCCACCCCTCCTCGGGTCGACTATCACTGTAGCACGACCACTGTAGCTTCCCCCTCCCTTGTATCTTGTGTTTGGAAGAGGAGTAGAGAGAAGAGAGACAACCACAATATGACAAAGATCTCTTCAAACTTGTTGCAGCAGCCACCCACTGTCCCTCTCTGCTCCTACATGACCCAGAGCACGACCACCTCTCTCCACCGCCCAGTCTAGCCAATGGAAAAGCCATGGACCAGGTCCAAGCTCACCGTTGAGCCTAGCTCACCTTGGACCTCTCCCTTCGGATATAAGTCCAGGAGACCACCACCCCTGCTCCTTCCCTCTCATTTCACTCTTCTCCCCAGAACTCACCTCCCCGAGCTCCCCATCCTTTCCTTCCCTCTCCTCTGGCCACAAGAAGAAGAACCACCATTTTCGGCCATTTTTGAGCTCGAGCTCGAGGTGCCTTCTCCCCTTCTCCCCTCCACTTGCATGTGGCCTTCCCGTACTCACCTCCCTCGGATCTACCATCCCCTAACTCCAGAGCCCCTCTCATCCACTATCTCGCCTAGGAGAAGAAAATCTCTCCCTCTTTTGATGCTTCCTCAAGAATCGAGCATGATGCTCTCCCCTCTGCCCCTACCTCTCCGCATTCCATCGTGCCATGCTCTCCCACTTCCCCTGCATCTAATCCCCCTCTATTTTATGCCCAGATGTTGCTCTGCATGCATCGCCGCCAAGCTCCGGCGAGGATATCTCGGTCACCGTCGCGCCAGGCACCTCTAGTCGTGGAAACCAGCCATGTCGCCCCTCTATGGGCTCGTCACCGACCGCCACGTCGCCTCGTCGCCTCCCTGCCGTCTCCCGAGCTCTCTAGTAAGCCTCCCGGCCGTCCCTGCCGCCCCTAGGGTTTCCCGCGCGGTGGCGCCTGTCTATCTGGGGACGATGGCGGAGAGCGGTCCGTCTCCACTTAATCGGACGGCCACCAGGCCTCCTTACCCCTTCGCCCCCGCCAGCCACTGACAGCCAGTGCTCTCCCGTCAGTTTTAAAAGCCTCCTCCCACGCGGAGAGAAGCCGGGTGGGCCGACTTCGTTGCTGGGTGGCCCACGATCGCCAGATCCGGCCCAGCGGCCTCTGCCTCATTTCTTTTTCGTTTTTTTAAACAATTCTAGATCTGTTAAATAGCTATACAGTTTAAATCTATAGGAAAATGGAAAATGGGGGTATTTTGTCCAAATAGAATTTTTACCATGTTCATGTGTGTTTTGTGCAACATGCAGAACTGGTCTTTTGCCAAAAATAATTTTCATTATTTATTGGCAATTAATCCACTAAAAGTTGTCTTTTGCACTAAATAAATTCCTGAGGGAGATATACACCTCCAAAATGGATGAAACCAAGTTCCACCTACCATCAGGCATTTATCTCAGGCCAAGGTGAACTAAGGTCCACCCTTAGAAAAAATAACAAAAGCAGGACATATCTGCCTTAGATAATTTCTCTAGGTCAAACCAACAGAGTTATTGGCCTAATTCCAACTCCCAGTCAAACTCCATATCAATCCCTATCAAACCCTAGGAGCTCAAATTTTATTGAGCTCTGGTTCAATTTTAATGTATTAAACTATTCTGTGTAGACTCATTTCACTAAATAAACCACTCCAGTAGTTCTTGATATCCAAAAAAGTTGATTCCAATTTCTACAGAAAGGTATTCTAAATACCTATCATGTGTCCTTAGAATCAAATCAAAATCCTCTGTAGATTAAATCTGGTGAAAAAGACAAAACAACTACATAACTGCCTTTGGGAATTTCTTAAGGGCATTCTGGTAAATACTTTGTCATGATTCCCACTCTCAGTGAATCAGTACATATAACTCTACCTGACCATCCAAGGAAATAATTTTTGGAGCTCCAGAACTTTTTTGGTTAATTATTTCCTAAAGCTAAAGCTTTTATCACTAGGATATCATAAGAAATTAAAGAAAAGTGATTAAATAGTGAAACCACTTTTGTTGCCTCCATTTTTATCATCACCTATCCGTTGATATCATCTTTACATATTGATATCATACAGACCCAAGCCTAGTTCTAAATCCCCTTGTTAGGTGGTATTTGGACAAATAAATCATAAAATAAAGACCACAAAGGCAATTGAACTAATTCCAATTACCACCAATCCAGTCTATCCAAAACCTACTGAATTGAGTAATGTGTGGTATGTTGGTTTTCTGTATGGTATTGATGATTGTATGCCTTGTGTTGATTTTTCCCTTTTGCTTGTTTACATGTGCTAACTTGACGACGATAGTTGCGATGAAATCAGAGATTAGACGAAGTGGTTAATATTGATTATTATGGTATTCTAAGAAGAAGTCCAAGGACGTATATGCCATACTGCTGATCACAGGCAAGCCACCTTCTTGCTCATAAGCCTTGTCCTACTGTTTTACTTATGCATGTTTTATCTACCGTTTATGAAACTCCATTGTTTAATTATATGATGAGTTATCTCTGGTAGTGGCTTGGCTCCTCCAAACCATTACACAATGGTACTACTAAGTACAAGCCCCTCGATGATACCTACTTGTACCTAGTATGATAGATGGTGTAATACACCATACCCCTCTGGAGACCCTGTTTTAGCCGAAGAAAAGCTATAGGATGGGAAGACCCTGGAAAAAGTTTTACCAAAAGTTTTATGATAAAACCTCGGTGAGGTGGGACCTCCCAAGAGATGTTGAGAAGGAAAAAAGTTTTGTTTTACAAAATGCTGAAGGAAAGCTAGAGGAAAAGGGTTTACAAAAACGCACTCGGTTGTTTACAGTTTAGCTATAACAACTTAACCCGTGCAACCACATTACTCTAGAATGGGACAGGGCTAGATTTGATGTTTGTTTATTCTGGTATAACTGCCTCGCAACGACTACAGGGGATAAAAATCCCTAGAGGGTGGGCCTTCTCCTGTAAGGGTCCATGTGAGACATCGACCTGGAGAAGGAACGAAGGGTCTACGGGCCTCCACGCATTACTATGAGCCCCTCATTGAAAGCGCACACTTGGGAAGTGGAAAAAGTGCTCCGGTTGGCTTAAGAACTATATAGAGCGTCCCGGCGTTGAGGGGAACAACACTCATAGGGTAGGCACTTATATTGGAGTGGGCATCCGGAGAGTCTTGATTGGTTACTCGACCCACAATCGGTGTAGATCAGGGTAGTGTACCCGGATGGTGTGGGTAAAGTGTGCAACCTTTGCAGAGTGTAAATCTATTCGAATAGCTGTGTCCGCGGTTATGGATGGGTTGGACAAAATTTTGTAGAGCGGTGCTGGTTTTGATTTCAAAAAGGATTTCGGAAAAGCAATGGCTTTGGAAATGTTTTGACCATGGGATGGTCGGAAAACGATACATGTTTTGACCATGGGATGGTCGAAAAGGAAGGAAAGGAGTTTGGTCATGGGATGACCAGAGGGAGGAACAAATGGGTGACCCAGTCCTAATGTTTTCCAAAACCTTTCAAAACGGTTTCCAAAATGTTTTACAAAAGTTTTCAACAAAGATATGTAGATGCTATATCTACAAGAGAAACTAATTGAGAAAAGAACCTCTCTGGGAGCCCTCCTACTACCACAGCCATAATGCATATCCTCTTGTTATTATTGTTATCTTAAGGTGGTTTGCGAGTACATTCAAAGTACTCACTGGCATTGTCCCTGGCTATTAACTTGGTCAGATTTCAAGAAGAGGATGAAGTTGACGGCTATGCGAGCTAGGACGTTCTCCTAGTCAATTGCCTGTAGGTTAAGGCATGGCTCGGGATCTACGCTTGATGAAGTTCTGTTGATGTTTATTGATATAGCCATAATGGCATGTAAGGTATGACTTGTATCCGAGTAATTAATGGATGTTTACTTTGATACTTGTCGGTTATGTGCCACGACTAACTGATCATGGGATCGTGGTTGTATGCATAACAGGGATTGTCGGAGGATTAATCTAGGGGCCTCCACAAGATGGATGAGCAGCTCCGCTTGCTTGGCTTCCACAGACAACACCAGGAGGATGTGCCCTTTTACGATTACTCTGCGCACTATGGTGGGGCATCCTCGAGCTCAAACCAGGACGAGGGTACCTCCTCACCGTACTACGGAGGCGCTCCATCTTGGCCAGCTTGGGATTGATACCCACTTAGGCCAAAAGTCTAAGCTTGGGGGGAGGTACACCGACATCACACCCATCTCCATATCATGTTTCGTCGGTACTTTTTATATTCATGTTTCGTTCTCTTTTTAGTTTTCGTTCTCCTTTTTCTTTTTCTTTCTAAAACACAAAAAGACCAAAAATCTTTCTGTTGTTTCTCTTTGTTTGCTTCTTCTTCTTTTGCCTTGGTTTGCCTTTTCCTTTTTTCTTTGTTTGAATTATTCGAAAAACCCAAAAAGATTTCGCTTTGCTTCTTCTTCCTTTTGGTTCTTATTTTTAATCGAAAACACCAAAAATATTTGTTGTTCTTCTTTGGTTTTGTGAGTTTGTTGCAGAGTTCAGCAGCCCTCAGTGGAATTTGGTTTCATGTTATTATTCAAGCTACACAAGTGAAGGGCAATAATGAGGGTTAATGACAACTTGAGGCATGGTAAGAGGCTGGTAACGAACTCTATTTGTTTTTATTTTTGTACATATACTCATCACTGTGGGCATGGTTAGCCTGTTCATGTAGGGTGCATGTTATTTATGGATGCTTAGTAGTTCTTGCTTTCTTATGATTAGCTCCATCTCGCTAACAATTTATAGCATGGCATATGAATGTTTGCTTGCATTACTCTATTCATAACTTGGTATGACACTGTGGTATCCTCCTCCGAATGTTTCACTTGAATTGACTTGGCACATGTTCATGCATGCATATGACTGAAACAATAATCAGTTAAGCCTCGATGAATTATTTTGCCTCAGGGGTCTTGAATCACTTTCATGCCATGATTAGTCCTGTTTTGTTGCAAGCATGATTATGACAGTTACTGCCCTCTCGTTTGTCGCTCCCTTACTATTGCTAGCCTTCACCTGCACTGAGTATAAGCTTTACTCGTGTTTCCAACTCCCTAAACACAAATATTGCCAAAAGTGTCCACCATACCTACCTATTAGCATCATTTGCTATTCCGTGCATGCTTAGTATGCCTTGTTTTCTTCCGAATAAAATGTTTGCTTGTTATGAGAAAGTTAGTTAGTAAAGCTCTCACGAACTTGATGGCACACTTTACTTTCTTGCACTTAATAATCTTGAACCATTGCGTCCATCTTTGTTGCATATATTCTTGCGCTTTATAAGTTGAAGTTAGCAGAACCATGTATCATGAGGAACGCTTTCAACATTGCACTGGTACTTTGTACCTCGTTGATATCATGATTCTTTTGCTTATGGATCCCGGCAGTGTGAAATAAAAGTGGAACTTGTAAGATCATGGAGTTTGTATGTGTGTTAGAGAAACGCCTGGGCCGCTAGCCTAAGCCATGTCTAATCATGGTGGAAACTTGTAGCATCACCATAATGAGCACTCTATGAAGCATCCTCAATAAAAACCTATGCAAATAGCAAATAAAAAGATCGATGAGATTCTCATTGTCTGCTTGCCTTGTCATTTTGCTTATGGGAGAGCTCCTGTATCATGTGCAAGGGGAACCCCGTTGGCGGTTCTCTATGATACATATGTACTTACAATGAGAAGAGCTTACTTGTGACTAAGTTGAGTAGCATGAGGTCTGGTACTCGTAAGTAAGGGGCATGAGATTTTAACTTATAACTTGTCGAGCATATCCTCTTAGTTGTGTCACTTTAACCTTAACCATTTAAAGATGCTTATGATAGGGGGAATGAGAGCTCAAAGCTAATGAGTGCCATACTTTCAGCATTTGGAAGCCTTTCAAACTATTCAAAACATTTTCATTTCTTTGTTGAGTCTCCACATATTCCATGAGCACTTTCTTGAGTGAATAGTTGTCATTCTTAGTGTAATATGCTTGTCTCGAAACTTGATTATTTGTGTTATGACTTTGATGCTTGTATCTTTGATATCTTTACTTCTAGTCTTCAAACTTCAGAGGTGCCTTGGCACATATGTTTGCTCTACAATCAAAGGCAAGCGAGATACCACTCTATCATACCTTTTTATGAGCATTACAATGTTGCTTATGTTTATGTTTCATGCTACTTATTATTTTTGAGTTGGAATCTCTTCATAGCTTGCAATAACTATTAAGTAAACTTAGTTGCATACTCTTTATTATGAATTGCCTGAGTAGTTGATCATATGCTGAGAATATATACATCTTATGAAGCAAATGTGTTCGTGAAAGTTTCTTTTATCGCACTCAGTTTTCAACTGAATTGCTTGAGGACAAGCAATAAGCTAATCTTGGGGGGAGTTGATACATCCAAAACGTATCTACTTTCCTGGACACTTTTGCTATTGTTTTTCCTCTAAACTTGTGTGATTTGGATACAACTAACACGGACAGACGCTATTTTCAGCAGAATTACCTTAGTGTCTAGATTTTGTGTAGAAAATAACCTATCAGGAAAAATCTGAGAAAATATGCCAAAAATCCTATTTCACCAGAAGACTCATGGAGCCAGAAGACGAGACGGAGTAGGGCCACGAGGGGCCCACACCACCTGGCCGCGCGGGCCAGGCCAGGACACGCCTAGGGGTGGTGTGGCCGCCTCGGCTTCCCCCTCGGCCTCCCTCTTCGCCTATAAGTCTCCTCTTGACCTAAAAACCAAGGGGGGTTCGACGTTTTTCTAGAAAGAGTTCTGCTGCACCGCCACCACCAGATTCCACGATTCGGAACCAGAAACTCCATTCTGGCACCCTGTAGGGATAGGGAATTGGAGGAGATCGTCGCCATCATCATCACCATCACTTCTCCATCGACCATCCATGTTTCCCTGATCTATTAGTGAATAATCCCCCGCTGTAGGCTATGGCGATGGTAGGTATTGGATGAGATTGTTCATGTAATGGCATCAGATTGTTTGGACATGGTGCCTAGTATCTTTTATTAGTGCTTTTTGACTTTGTTGCAACTTGTTATGCTTAATGATTGTCACTAGGGCCCGAGTGCCATGATTTCGGATCTGAACATGTTATTGATTCATTATGATAGTGTTGTTTACGGTCTTACCTGCAAGTTGTATACACACGTTGTTGTCCGGAACCAAAGGCCCTGAAGTGACAGAAATTGGGATAACCGGAGGGAATGGCTTTGATGTGAGGCTCAGATTTGTTCACAGAGTGTTAACGCTTTGCTCCGATGCTCTATCGAAAGGAGCACCTTAATTGCCAGTAGTTCCCTTGAGGCCCCGCTGCAAACGGGCTGGCAGGACAAAAGATGTTGTGCAAGTTCTCATTGCGAGCACGTATGACTATATATGGAACACATGCCTAGGATTATTTAGTACTTGGATTGGTTTATCTTATTTATCTGCAAATGCCCTATGTTCTGATTGCTATATGAATTGTCTTGTCCATGCAACGCCCGTACATCCATCCCTGTGCCTATCGCGCTTTAATCCTACTGTTTGCTGCAATTGTTACTACTATATTTACTTTTACTACTGCTATTCTTTACTATTGCTACTACAAAACTGTTGCTACTGAGGAACTATCGTGAGCAAGATTGTTTCCAGGTGCAGCTGAATTGACAACTCAGTTGTTAAGGCTTATAAATATTATTTGGCTCCCCTTGTGTCGAATCAATAAATTGGGTTTCACTTCCCTCGAAAATACTGCGATACACCCCATATACTTGTGGGTCATCAGTAATCTGGGGAAGTGACAGAAATCTCTAAGGTACTAGATGTGTTGTTGCTACTAGGGAGAAAACAACAATCCTTTTTTCATAGAACAATCATATTGTTTACTTTACACACTTTGCTTCATGCAATTATCTGTTGCTTGCAACTTAATACTGGAGGGGGTTCGGATGATAACCTGAAGGTGGATTATTAGTCATATATGAAGTTGGATTACGGACTATGTATAATGTTGTAATGCCCAATCAAATCTCATAGGAGTTAAGATGATTAGTATATGCATGTATGCTTTCCCGGTGTTTGTCAATTGCTCCGTTGTAATTTGTTCACCCAACATGTCATCTATCTTAAGGAGAATCACCACTAGTGAACTATGGACCCCGTTCGTTTCTTTTACCATCAATCTACTATTTAGTGTTTTCTGTTTACTTTATGCAAGCAATTACTATCTTCCACACAATACGTTTAATCCTTTGTTTTCAGCAAAACCGGTGAGATTGACAACCTCACTGTAAGTTGGGGGCAAAGTTCTGTGGTTGTGTTGTGCAAGATTCCATGTTGGAAACAACACCTTGGAGGTGTTTCCTTGCTCCTACTGGTTCGATAACCTTGGTTTCATAACAGAGGGAAAACTTGCTGCTGTGCTCATCATACCTTCCTCTTGGGGTTCCCTAGCAAGCTTGAATATATTTTGAGCCATCAGTTGTCCAACTCCTTCTGAGTCTCGTGCAGCATGAAGTCAAGGTGATCCACATGGTGCTTCATCTCCGGATGTCCTGGCATGGCCAAGGGTTGTCCCATAGAGTCATGTCTTGCATAATGAGTGAAGCGAGTGCCATTGATCTGGTTGATGTTCTGCGCACACAGATGCGCAAGAGCTTCCTGCATTACTCTAGCTAGTCCATCCAGCCAGTTGTTCTCCCTCAAGGTGAACTATATCTTCTCAGAGGTGGGTGGCTCCATCTTGCCTCTTAGTTCCGCAACGATTAACCACTACAGTTCTCCTCCTGACTGATCATTGAGTTACGCTCCAAAGAACTCGGGGTGCAGGCGTCCAAGAAACTCCACGAGCCCAGCAGGTAGAACTTGATGTAGTTGACCTCCATCTATAAGCAATTGGATGAGTAAGTTAGTGAGGTGATCAAGTGTGTCAAATTTTATGTAGAATTGCAAGAATTTTGAGGAACATGTGAACTCTTTTGAAAGAATGTCAAGGATAAGAGTGAGAATAGGTTTTTGTAAATACTCACTTTTTTGTTTTGAAACTAAGTTTTTCAGACGTCCATTCTAACTAGGGTCTCCTATGGTCAGGATGGCTCTGATACCAACTTGTGAACACCTAGATTTTTAAGTCTAGATGCCTGTTATGTCGTACCTTGCAATCCCAGGATTACCAGTTTTGTGAGACATAACAGAATTGGTAGCACAATACATCATCCATTACAAACCATAATAGTCTTACAAATAGTTGATCTCATGATCAAGTCTGAATACATATCAAAGCAGCGGAAATAAACATAGTAGACTCCATCTTCAATGTCGCAGGCAATGGTGATGATAGGAGATAATCCTAGTTATCATAGACCTCCCGCTGTCCGTCTTTGGGATAGTCCTCTTCATAGTCTGGCCATGGGAATAGCCACGGACAAAGCCATGAGTACTCTTAAAGTACTCACAGACTATCACTAACACAAGTAAGGTAGTACTAGTAGGAATCCTAGGCTCTAGTCTTGTTTGCAATAAGCCAATTTTATTTCAGAAGTCCTTAGTAGTAAAGACCTATTTTAGTGATCTAGATTACTTAAGTGGGAACCTAGTTTTCATGTCCACAACCCTGTTGTGGTCAAGTCAAAGTCATAGTTCAAGTCACAAGTCATTTTGAAAACATCTGAAAACAGAACAGTATGGCCACTCCAACTATCCATGACCGCGGACGCGGCTATTCGAATAGTTTGACACTCTGTAGAGGTGGTACACTTTCACCACAAAATTCAATACATCCGTTAGGGATAGCCCTGAATCATCATACTTGGTATGCGGATAATCAATCCTAACCTTTCAATTACACACCCTAGTATAGGCACCTACCCTATGAGTTTGGCCTCCCAGCCTTGGCCATCTACCATCCCGGGAACTGCATAGGTGGACATTCATATTCACGAGGTAGCCTCATCTTAACTTCTTTCCGCAAGGGAACCCATACTAAGACATATAAATTTCTAGTTAAGCCCTACCCAAATTAGGTATTGTGGTTATATGGTAAAAGTTGGAATGGTATCGCATCTGAACCCAACTGTTAACACCCGGATTTTTAATCCCAGATGCCTACTATGCCATACATCGTAATCCTAGGATTACCATTTTTGCGAGACATAACAGATTGGATATCGTAGTACATCATCCATTACAAACCATAATAAGGTCTTACACAAATAAAGGATCTCATGATCATGTCTTAATACAAACAAGGAGCGGAATAATAAGCATAGTAGTGGGATCCATCTTCAGTGTCACAGGCAATGCTGACGATGGGAGATGATCCTAGTTGTCGTAGCCATCCTGCTATCCATCTTCCTCATAGTCCTCCTCACAGTCTGGCCACAGGAATAGCTAGGGACTATGACTAACAAGTAAGTACTCGCAAACTGTCACTAACAAGTAAGGTAGTTCTAGTAGGAATCCTAAGCTCTAATTTTATTTTCAAAAAGCCAGATGTATCTAAATTGAGTTTAGAAGTAAAGAAAACTAAGTAAAAGTTCTAAATCACTTTAAGTGGGAACCTAGTTTTCATATTCACAACCCTGTTGTGGTCAAGTCAAAATCATAGTTCACTTTGCAAGTCATTTTAAAAACATCTGACGACGGAACAGTATGGCCACTACAACTTCCCATGACCTCGGACGCGGCTATTTGAATAGTTGGACACTATGCATAGGTGGTACACTTTCACCACAAAATTCGATACATCCATCAGGGATAACCCTGAATCATCATACTTAGTATGCGGATAATCAATCATAACCTTTCCTTTACACACTCTAGTATAAGCACCTCTCCTATGGGCTTGGCCTCCCAGCCATGGCCATCTGCCATCCTAGGCACTTCATAGGTGGACATCATCAAGAGGTAGCCTCATCCCAAACCTCCTCCGCGAGGGAACCCATACTAATGCATATAAACTTCCGGCTAAGCCTTAGCTAATTCAGGTATTGTGGTTGTATGGTAAAATTGGAATGGTATCGCATCCGAACCCAACCATCAGTTTTTAAAAAGGGCTAAGGCTCATGCCTCAACATTTTCATCATCATAAACCATTGGTGTTTCTCAACACATGTCAAAACATCTCAATAGAATGACTCATCATTCCAAGGTTTTCATAAGCATTTTCACCAAGTGTTCCCATCTAAAGTGATCAAGTTTTATGCTTAGCACTAGCCACTAAGGTTAAGAGTGTTCACTAATGAGGGATGCTAATATCAATCTCATGCCATAGAATGACATCTATTATAGGCCTAGTTTTATACTCTTTATGCTATCTATACTACTTTCCAAAATCTCATAAAGCATTACTAAAAGTAAAGAAACTTTGGTAAAGCAAAAAGTAAAGCTTGCAAGTCAACCTTAGATGGGTATAAATCAAAATATATAACCAAGCATGCCTAGTGCATTTGCTTAAGTTAACTTGCATCTAGTGATGGCTTGCAAGTATTAGCTTGCCAATAATAGCTTGCATAGATCTTGCTTGCCTTGATTGGTGCAGTGATTGATGTTTTCTTCGTCTTCTTCAGGGAAGAACTCCTCCTCCTCGTAGATTTGGTCGGTACTATCGTCTATAAATGAATACGAGGTACACAATCACCAAAAAATACTTAACTAGTCTATTTAGCACACTAAGGTTCACACTTGATGATCTAGCATCATCACAATCATCACAAGATTTAAAAAAATAGTTTCATTTATTTTAATGGAGAAAAAAGTAATTTCTACTCATTGAAATTAATTAAGATTTAATATTCTCCAAATGGAATATGGGATCATGTGGACACATGTCATCACCATATATTCTAATACATGGGAATGTGATTTAAAGGGTTGGTCACATTTTATAAAGTTTAAGATTATTATTTAAGAGATTTAAAGTGACTAGAAATGCCCTAATAGCATTCTTTTGGTACTAGTTCAATGTCACTGCATGCAAACTTAAATATTTTTACATATTCAGATAGATATTATCAAATGTGATTTTTGAGAGTTGGAATCTACTCAAAAGCTATTATGGTTTATTTTTGAAAAATGTTTGAATTAGCAAAAGTCTCTGTCTTATTATTTTTGCTGTAGGTTATCTCTAACTCCAAATGATTTAAATCCAACGGGCTTGGATAGATAATTTAATTTAGTTTCTAGCAAAATTTTAATCATGCAATTTGGCTAAGTGAAACTCTCTGAATTGATTTTTGAATCTAGGGACAGAATAGGATTTTAACTTAAAATGGAAAATCAATTGTTTGAATTTCCAGGCCTGGGCGGGAAAGCTAACGGGCCGGCCCAACTGATAGCACAGCACAGCGCGCGGCTGACAGAGGGGATCCACTGGTTAGTGACTCATCTAACGCGAATCGGTATCTTTCAATCTGGACGCTACGATCTAAATCTAATCCAATGACTGAGGGTCGTCGTCAACGACGAACAGCTCCGGCGATGAGCTAAACCTAACGTGGTGGTGGGGGTCTCTCAGGGCTCACAGGCTCCAGCTAGGCTCGGCGACATGGGAAAACGGAGTGGTAGACGACGGCGAGGCGAGGCGTGGTCACAGCAAGGCTTGGGGTGGTCGCAATCGACGACACCCTTCTCCTCCCGCAGCGGCGGACTTTAGTGCAATTTCGGCACGATGGTGCTTGACTTGCTCCGGGAAGAGGTGTGAGAGGCTCAGTGGTGAGTGGGGAGTCAAATGGTGTGAGGAATGGAGGCTGGGGTGGCTTCCTTTTATAGCTCAACCAGGGGACATAATGGTGCGGGCTGGCGTCTCCGGCGAGGGCGACACAGAGAGCTAAGGGCATGGCTGGGGTAGGTGGACGGTGCAGTGTCTCCTGGCGGTCGTTGCTGGCTTAAAGGCGAGGCCTGGGGCGGCTTGGTTTGGTATGGCGCGTGCGACGCTCTAAGTGGAGGCAGTGGTGTTTGTGGCAGCGTGCGGCTGCTACGGGTCGTGCGGTGGCGAACGTGGGTGTCTGCCGGGGTGGCGTGATCATGGCGAGGCTGCGTGCACGGTGAGGGCAAGGCACGAGCTGGCGGGGTGGTCAGGCACGTCGCACTGGCGTGCTCTGGACACGGCGCAGAGAGGCGATGCGCGGCGGTGCTAATGTTGTCCACGACTCGGCTGGGGCTGTGGCCTGGACAGGGAGTGGTGGTAGGGTGCGGCGGTGCTAGTGGACATGCTGCATGGGCGCGGGATGGTCGGGTGCGAGCTGGCCGTTGTCAGTCGGCGATGACCACTTTCGGGCGGCGCTCCACTGTGCCAGCAGCGAAGGGGGGAGCTGGTCTAGGGCTGGGTTAGGCTTAGAGGGAACATGGGAGTAACTAGGGGACAATTTGGTCGATGATCACTGTATCAAACAGTGAAGTTAGGCTAGAGCCTTTTCTGTGCATGCCAAGTGTTTGATGAAATCGCCGCATGAAACTTTCTTTTGAATTTTTGATTCAAATTTTTTGAGTGATCTTGCATTAAGCTTGAGAGTCTAAGTTTGCTTGGGATTGTCAAGGTGAACTGATTTGGTAGGTTTTTGAAAAAGTGTGATCTTCACACATGAATTGGATTCAATTTTCAAATGTCCTTTAAATTGATTTGCTAGATGTTTTTGTAAGTTTGTAAGGTGGGCCTTGATACATCTTTACTTGGTATAGCAAGGGGTGAAAAGAAATAGAATTGCTTCTGTTAGAAATTCTCCTCTAGGAACACCTAAAGTGGCCTAGTGGTTTAAAATGATCAAAATGACCATTTGCATTTTTTTAGTTTTATTTGATTTCTTTTTCTTTGGATTTTTCTTGTAAATGGTCTAGATGATGTGGCATTCACCCTTAAACCATTTCATATCATTTAGAACAATCAAGCATGGCATATACACTCAATTCTACACTAATGCAAACACACATGCATTCATAAATCATTTTCTTAATAAAAGTTTTTGGTAACCCTCAATTGGGTGATTAGAACTTGATAACCTTGATTAAAGTTTTGGGATGTTACAAAATTTCCCTCCTTCAACAAAATCTCGTCCCAAGATTTAAGAAAAACTAGGAACTAAAGAGATCTAGAAACTCAGTCCTAATATAATCTTCTCGCACCCAAGTAGCTTCTTCTTCGGTATGGTTGCTCCATTGGATCTTGAGAAACTTGATACTCTAGGTCCTGGTGGTTCTGAAAGCTTCTTCCAGGATACGAATGGGCACTTCACGATATGTCAGATCCTTGTTGATATCAATGGCTCGGTGATCGATGTTCTTGAAAACTTCGGTCTTCTCTGGCACTTCTAAGAATTTGCGAAGTAACGAGATATGTAACACATTATGGATGGCTGACATCTCCTCTAGCAGTTCCAGTTGATAATATACTTCTCCTCGGCGATTCAGAATCTTGAAGGGTCCAATATATCTGGGGGCTAACTTTCCTTTCAGCTGAAAACGTTGCATTCCTTTCAACGGCGAAACCTTGAGATACACAAAATCTCCAACATTGAAAGTCAAGTATCTACGTCTCTTGTCAGCATAACTCTTCTGTCTGGATTACGCGGTCTTGAGGTGCTCACGGACTTTGTGAACCTTCTCTTCGGCTTATCGTAGGATGCCGGGTCCGAAAATCTGACTCTCTCCTACTTGTGACCAATTCAAGGGGGTACGACTCTTTCTTCCATACAGAAATTCAAATGGGGCCATTTGCAAATTGGCTTGATAACTGTTGTTGTATGAGAATTTTGTGAAAGGCAGACAATCTTCCCATTTTGATTCATACTATAGAAGACAAGCTCTCAACATATCTTCTAAGATTTGGTTGACTCTTTCAGTCTGTCCATCGGTTTGCGGGTGATAAGTTGTGCTGAAATTTAACTTGGTTCCTAATCCTTCTTGGACTTTCTGCCAAAACTTGAGGTAAATTGGGTTCCTTGATCCGACAATATGGTCTTAGGGGTTCCATGCAAACTGACAATTCTACCAATGTAGAACTCTGCTAGCTTCGAACTCTGGTAGGTTGTCTTGATAGGTATAAAATGGGCTACCTTGGACAGTCTATCAACTATGACCCAAATAGAGTCATTTCCCTTACTAGAAGTAGGCAAACCGGTGATAAAGTCCATTCCAACGGAATCCCATTTCCATTCCGGAATCTGCAATGGTTGCAACAGTCCCGCGGGTATCTGATGTTCCACTTTGACTCTTTGGCAGATATCACACTTGGTTATGTAGCTTCCGATTTCTGTCTTCATCTTGTGCCACCAAAATTGCTCCTTCAAATCTTGATACATCTTTGTTCCTCTGGGGTGGATAGAATAAATAGTA
The DNA here is from genome assembly GCA_916181665.1 of Avena sativa. NCBI lineage: Eukaryota > Viridiplantae > Streptophyta > Magnoliopsida > Poales > Poaceae > Avena > Avena sativa. The sequence continues at coordinate 194,463,211 of OV702287.1, forward strand.
TCATGAGCTTCTTGCATGATAACTTGCTTCAGCTCCGAATCCGCTGGCACACATATACGTCCTTTGTACCACAAAACTCCTTCTTCATCTTCAGTGAATCCAGGTACCTTTCCTGTACCAATACGACGTTTGATTCTGTCGATACTTGCATTTCCCTTTTGGGTTTCCTTGATTTGACTGATCAAAGTGGGTTGAAGTTCAATGCTAGCTATAAATCCTTTGCTAACTAGCTCCGTTCTAAAATGCTCCAACTCCTCATGCAAACTTGGCTGGGCTTCTTTGATCATGGTGTTTAATCTACACGGCAATCTGCTAAGAGCATCCGCTACCACATTGGCTTTGCCGGGGTGATAGTGAATGTCAAGGTCATAACCCTTTATTAACTCTATCCATATCCTTTGCCTCATATTCAGCTCCTTCTGAGTGAAAATATACTTCAGGCTCTTGTGATCCGAATAAATCTCACAGCGGTTACCCATAAGGTAATGACGCCATGTCTTCAAAGCTAAGACTACAGCTGCTAGTTCAAGATCATGAGTAGGGTAGTTTTACTCATGCTGCTTCAGTTGCCGGGACAAATATGCTATGACTTTGCCTTCTTGCATCAACACACATCCGAGACCAATCTTGGATGCATAACAATACACATCAAAAGGCTTCTTGATATCTAGCATAATCAATATTGGGGCTGAAATCAATCTCTTCTTGAGTTCTTGGAAACTTGCTTCACATTTGTCGGTCCATTCAAACTTCTTATCTTTCTTCAACAATTGGGTCATTGGTCTTACGATGCTCGAAAATCCTTCAACGAACTTGCGATAGTATCTTGCTAATCCGAGAAATGCACGGACTTGAGTTTGAGTGCTTGGGGCTTTCCATTCTTCAACATCTTTGATATTGGTGGGATCAACATCGACTCCTGCCGACACAATATGTCCTAGGAATCCTACTTCTTTCAGGCAAAACTTACACTTGCTAAACTTGGCATACAACTTATGCTCTCTCAGGGTTTCAAGGATCGTTCTCAGATGTTGCTCATGATCTTCTTCTGAATTGGAATATATCAGAATATCATCGATAAACACAATGACAAACTATCTAGAAAGTTCATAAAAATCTTATTCATGAGATTCATGAAATAAGCGGGGGCATTGGTTAATCCGAAAGACATGACCGTATACTCATACAATCCATATCTGGTGGTAAAGGCGGTCTTTGGAATATCCGTTGCACGAATCTTGAGTTGGTGATAACTAGTCCTAAGATCAATCTTAGAGAACACTCTGGCACCAGTCAACTGATCAAACAGATCCTATATCTTGGGCAGTGGGTACTTGTTCTTGATGGTGACATCATTCAGCTTTCGGTAATCCGTGCAAACAGTTACCTCCATCCTTCTTGTCCACAAACAGAAGAGGCGATCTCCATGGCGATGCGCTTGGTTGAATTAGACCTTTCTCCAGCATAGCATCAAGTTGCTTCTTACACTCCATTAGTTCCGATGGGTTCATACTATAAGGTCTCTGAGCTATGGGTCCAGTTCCAGGAATTAGTTCAATGATGAACTCGATATCCTGATCTGGGGGTATACCGGGCAATTCATCTAGGAATACGTCGGGGTATTCATGTACTACTCTGACTTGGTCTATGGTTGGTAGGGCTAGACTCTTGTTGCATTTGAATTGACGGGGCAAGGTTTCAGATACATGCTCTACTGATACTCCAGAGCTAGTGGTCATGGTTATGGCTTTCTTGGCATAGTCGATCAATCCTTTATGTTTCGACATCCAATCCATTCCTAGTACTACTTCCAAACCTTTGGTTCCAAGTACTATTAGATTGGCATAAAAATCTATCATGGATTCTGATAGGTACAGCCTTGCAATTTTTTCTAGCTTTGGTGGTTGAACCAGGTATTTGAACTATCATATCATGCTTCAATTTTGTTGGTTGAATCTTACTAGTGCTTGCAAATTCTTCTGTAAAAAACGAGTGCGATGCTCCAGAATCAAACAACACTCATGCTACTACTGAGTTAACAGAAAACATACCCAGCACGGCATCTGGTGCTTCCTGAGCTTCTTCAGCATTCATGTAGAATAGACGGCCGTTGCAGTTGAGCGAATTCCCTAGGGAGAATCTTCTTCTAGGCTGAACACGGCGTTGCTACTGAGCTGGTGCATTCACATTGGTGGTGGCTACAAGTTTCTTGAGACACTCGTTGGAGTAGTGACCCTTGACTGCACATTCAAAACAAGTAATCTAGGACTTGTTTTTGGCTGCAACAGGCACGACATTGCTTCCAATCCTTGGGGCAGTATTGTTGTTTTTTATTGGACTTGGGCGGTGCACGGTTGGTTGTTGGAGTTGCCCCGGGTTGTTGTTGTGGTTTCCTCCGGACTTCACGTTTCCTCCTCTACGATTGGGGTAGCTTGGACGAGTCATCGGGGGTCTATTGTTTCTTAGGGCATATCCTGCAGATGGGTTAGCGCGATACTTCTGGGTATTGTGGGGCCCAGTCTGGTGCATCATTCTACGCTTGCGGTTGTCATTGGCTTGGTTGATCTTTCCTTCCATCTGGATGGCAGAGTCAACTAACTCTTCTAGATCTTCAAAACGGATGTTGACTAACACCGTTTGCATCTCATCATGCAATCCTTTCAGGAATCTTTCCTCCTTCTTGGCTTCAGTGTTCATCTCATCAGGGACATATCTAGCTAGCGACAAAAATTTGTCACGATATTCAACTACCGTCATCCTTTCTTGCTTCAGTTCCCTAAACTCATCTCACATTCTGGTGACTAAACCTTGCGGCACATGGGTGCGGCTAAACTTGATCTTGAAAGCTTCCCAAGTCATGGTCTGACCGTGGTTCATCGTGCGGGTGGTATTCCACCAGGCTCTTGCATCTCCTGCCAGATAAAGGGTGGCAAACAGTACCTTATCATTGGCGTCAACTCCTGCAACTTCTAGGTTATTCTCCATGGTTTGTAGCCAGTTATCAGCATCTAGAGGATCCTCAGATTTGTTAAAGATAGGGGGATTGGTATTTTGAAAGTTCTTAAGCTTGGATCCATGATGATCCTAATTTCCTTGACCTTGATTATTGTGGGCCATCTGAGTTGTCTATTGCAGAGTGGCTAGGTTGGCTTGGCGCTCTGCTCTACTAACTTCACGATCGGAAACTAGCATCTACAGAATCTGCAGCATCGGGTCATGCGATGAGCTGCTCCCTCCGGAGTTTCCACGAGTCATCTGAAGATTGAGATAGATAATGGGGTAAGAGGGAAAGTTCTAAGGTTCATGGTTTTGTTTTCAAAAGCTTTAGACTTTGAGTTTGAACTCAGGTTTTGCAACTAACTTCTTCTCATTTATTCATTCATTCAAGCACACAATACAAACACACACCACAACACAAAAGGAAAACAGATGGTTTTAAGAACCATTCTGTGAACTAGGATACAGTGGGACCGATATAACTCATTCCTATGATAGTGATCAAGTGCATCTACTCATCATCAATGAAGTCGGAGTCATCATCATCGGTGTAGAAATCCATGGCATCATCCTCAGCGTAGTCATTGTCATCACTGAGGTACGAGTGAATATCTCCCTAGATGTCTTCACCTTCTTCCTCTTCTTATTTTGCTTCAAGCTGGACTTCTTGCTCATGGATGGTCTTCTCGAGGTCTGCCACCTTCTTGCGAAGACGAGCGCTGGTGCGATCCGTCTTCTCGTGTTGACGGCGAAGTGATTGGTGATCCTTGACGAGCATGGCGAGAGTCTGGTCCTTCTTGGCGACAATGGCAAGGTTGTGGTTGGCATAGGCTCAAGAATTGTCCAATTCCTTCTGTCTATCATACAACAGGAAATCAAGATTCTCTACTTGGCGCTTCATCTCCGGGTGACTTGGCATCTCCAATGGCATTCCGATAGAATCACGCCTTGTGTAGTGAGCAAAGCGAGTTCCCTGGATCAAGTTCATGTTTTTCCCACACAGACGGGAAAGAGCTTCATGCATAGCCCTGGCTAATCCATCTAGCCAGTTGTTCTCTCTCACGGTGAATTGAATCTTCTCAGAAAGGGTTGCCTCCATCTTGCCTCTGAGGTCTGCAACTATCAGCCATTGTAGATCTCCTCCTGGGAAATCCTTGAGTTGAGCTTCGAAGAATTCTGGATGCGCATTATCAAGAAACTCAGACAGTGCATCAAGATCCCTCTCAAAGATCAGTTGGCCTCCATTGCCCAACTGGTAGAACTTGCAATACTGAACATCCATCTATAAGAATTTAGGAGGAGTAAGTTAGTGAGGTGATCAAGTGTGTCAAATTTTTATGTAGTAATGTAAGAATTTTTGAGGAACATGATTTTTTTTGAAAGAATCAAAGATATGAGTGGGAATAGGTTTTCATAAATACTCACTTCTTTTGTTTTGAAACTAAGTTTTTGTTAGGATGTCCATTCTAACTAAGGTCTCCTATGGTCAGGATGGCTCTGATACCAACTTGTCAACACCCAGATTTTTAATCCCAGATGCCTGTTATGCCATACATCATAATCCTAGGATTACCATTTTTGCGAGACATAACAGATTGGATATCATAGTACATCATCCATTACAAACAATAATAAGGTCTCACACAAATAAAGGATCTCATGATCTAGTCTTAATACAAACAAGAAGCGGAATAATAAGCATAGTAGTGGGCTCCATCTTCAGTGTCACATGCAATGCTGACGATGGGAGATGATCCTAGTTGTCGTAGCCGTCCTGCTGTCCATCTTCCTGATAGTCCTCCTCATAGTCTGGCCACGGGAATAGCTAGGGACAAAGCCATGAGTACTCTTTAAGTACTCACAAATTATCACTAACAAGTAAGGTAGTTCTAGTAGGAATCCTAAGCTCTAAGTTTATTTGCAAAAAGCAAGATTTATCTAAACTGAGTTCAGAAGTAAAGCAAACTAAGTAAAAGTTCTAAATCACTTTAAGTGGGAACCTAGTTTTCATATTCACAACCCTGCTGTGGTCAAGTCAAAATCATAGTTCACTTCGCAAGTCATTTTGAAAACATCTGACGACAGAACAGTATGGCCACTCCAACTGTCCATGACCGCGAACGCGGTTATTCGAATAGTTTGACACTCTGCAGAGGTGGTACACTTTCACCACAAAATTCGATACATCCGTCAGGGATAACCCTGAATCATCATATTTAGTATGCGGATAATCAAGCATAACCTTTCCTTTACACACTCTAGTATAAGCACCTCTGCTATGAGCTTGGCCTCCCAGCCATGGCCATCTGCCATCCAGAGCACTACATAGGTGGACATCATCAAGAGGTAGCCTTAGCTCAAACCTCCTCCGCGAGGGAACCCATACTAATGCATATAAACTTCTGGCTAAGCCTTACCCAATTCAGGTATTGTGGTTGTATGGTAAAATTGGAATGGTATCACATCCGAACCCAACCATCAGTTTTTAAAAAGGGCTAAGGCTCATCCCTCAACATTTTCATCATCATAAACCATTGGTGTTTCTCAACACATGTCAAAACATCTCAATAGAATGACTCATCATTCCAAGGTTTTCATAAGCATTTTCACCAAGTATTCCCATCTAAAGTGATCAAGTTTTATGCTTAGCCCTAGCTACTAAGGTTAAGAGTGTTCACTAATGAAGGATTCTAATATTAATCTCATGCCATAGAATGATATCTAGTATATGCCTAGTTTTATACTCTTTATGCTATCTATACTACTTTCCAAAATCTCACAAAGCATTACTAAAAGTAAAGAAACTTTGGTAAAGCAAAAAGTAAAGCTTGCAAGTAAAACTTGGGATGGGTATAAAGCAAAATATATAACCAAGCATGCCTAGTGCATTTGCTTAAGTTAACATGCATCTAGTGATAGCTTGCAAGTATTAGCTTGCCAATAATAGCTTGCATAGATCTAGCTTGCCTTGATTGGTGAAGTGATTGAAGTTTTCTTCGTCTTCTTCGGGGTAGAACTCCTCCTCCTCGTAGACTTGGTCGGTACTATCGTCTATAAATGAATACGAGGTACACAATCACCAAACAATACTTAACTAGTCTATTTAGCACACTAAGGTTCACACTTGATGATCTAGCATCATCACAATCATCACAAGATTTTAAGAACTAGTTTCTTTTATTTTATTTGAGAAAAGTAATTTCTACTCATTGAAATTAAGTAAGATTTAATATTCTCCAAATGGAATCTGGGATCATGTGGACACATGTCATCACCACATATTCTAATACATGGGAATGTGATTTAAAGGGTTGGTCACATTTTATTAAGTTTAAGATTATTATTTAAGAGATTTAAAGTGACTAGAAATGCCCTAATAGCATTCTTTTGGTACTAGTCCAATGTCACTGCATGCAAACTTAAATATTTTTACATATTCAGATAGATATTATCAAATGTGATTTTGAGAGTTAGAATCAACTCAAAAGCTATTTTGGTTGATTTTTGAAAAATGTTTGAAGTTGCAAAAGTCTTTGTTTTATTATTTTTTATATAGATTATCCCTAACTCCAAATGATTTAAATCCAACGGTCTTGGATAGATAATTTAATTTCCATTCTAGCAAAATTTGAATCATGCAAATGGGTTAAGTGAAACTCTCTGAATTCATTTTTGAATCTAAGGACAGAATAGGATTTTAACTTAAAATGGAAAATCAATTGTTTGAATTTCCAGGCCTGGGCGGGAAAGCTAACGGGCCGGCCCAACTGCACAGCGCAGCGTAGCGCGCAGCTGACAGAGGGGGTCCACTGGTCAGTGACACATCTAACGCGAATTGGTATCTTTCAATCTGGACGCTACGATGTAAATCTAATGCAACGGCTGAGGGTCGTCGTCGACGACAAACAGCCCCGACGACGAGCTAAACCTAACGCGGCGGTGGGGGTCTCTCGGGGCTCACCTGGGCTCCAGCTAGGCTCAACGACAGGGGCAAACGGCGTGGTAGACGATTGGGAGTCGAGGCGTGGTCACGGCAAGGCTTGGGGTGGTCGCAATCGACGGCGCCCTTGTCCTCCCGCAGCGGCGGACTCCGGTGCAATTCCGGCATGGTGGTGCTCGCCTTGCTCCGGGAAGAGGTGTGGGAGGCTTAGTGGTGAGTGGGGAGTTGAATGGCGTGAGGTATGGAGGCTGGGGTGGCCTCCTTTTATAGCTCGGCGAGGGGACAGAACAGTGCAGGCTGGCGTCTCCGGCGAGGGCGACACAGAGAGCTAAGGGCATGGATGGGGTAGGTGGACAGTGCAGTGTCTCCTGGCGGTCGTTGTTGGCTTAAAGGCGAGGCGTGGGGCGGCTTGGTTTGGTCTGTCGCGTGTGGCGCTCTAAGCGGAGGCAGTGGTGTTTGCGGCGGCGTGCGGCTGCTGCAGATCGCGCAACGGCAAACGGGGGTATCTGCCGTGGTGGCATGATCATGGCGAGGCTGCGCGTGCATAGTGAGGGCAATGCGCGAGCTGGCGGGGCTGGCCGGGCACGGCTCACTGGCGCACTCTAGACGGCGCAGAGAGGCGATGCATGGCGGTGCTAGTGTGGTCCACTGCTCGGCTAGGGCTGTGGCCCGTACAGGGAGTGGCGGTAGGGTGCGGTGGTGCTAGTGGACATGCTGGATGGGTGCAGGGTGGTCAGGTGCGAGCTGGCCATGGTCGGCCGGTGATGACCACTTTCGAGCGGCGCTCCACTATGCTAGCGGCGAAGGGGGGAGCTGGTCCGGGGCTGGGTTAGGCTTAGAGGGAACAGGGGAGTAACTAGGGGACAATTTGGTCGATGATCACTGTATCAAACAGTGAAGTTAGGCTAGAGCCTTTTCTGTGCATGCCAAGTGTTTGATGAAATGGCCGCATGAAACTTTCTTTTGAATTTCTGATTCAAACTTTTCGAGTGATCGTGCATTAAGCTTGAGAGTCTATGTTTGCTTGGGATTGTCAAGGTGAACTGATTTGGTAGGTTTTTGAAAAAGTGTGATCTTCACATATGAATTGGATTCAATTTTCAAATGTCCTTTAAATTGATTTGCTAGATGTTTTTGTAAGTTTGTAAAGTGGGCCTTGATACATCTTTACTTGGTCTAGCAAGGGGATGTTACACCAACCATCAGCTTTTATCAAAGTCAAGGCACATGCCTCATTCATTTTCTTCTTCACATCATTGTGTTTCATAACCCATGTCAAAACATTTCAATAGAATGACTCATCATTCCAAGGTTTTCATAATCATTTGCTCCAAGTGTTCCCATCTAAAGTGATCAATATTAGTTTAGCACTAGCCACTATCAATGAGAGTATCACTATTGAGGGGTGTTATTCAAGTGTAATTACCCAAGCCTAGTTCTATGCCCTTGATGGCATCTATCCTATTTCTCCACTAATCACAATTAATTAACTAGATAAGAAACTTTGTAAAGGTAAAAGAATAAAGCTTGCAATTAAAAGTTGGGATTCGTATAATCAAGGTTGCATAACCAAGCGTGCATCATGCATCTTGCATAGATTATCTTGCATGGATAGCTTTCCTTGGTTGGTGAAGTTGTTGAAGTTCTCTTCTTCTTCTTCTTCTTCGTAGTACTCCTCCTCTTCGTAGCCCGGGTCGGTACTAGCGTCTATAAATAAATACGAGGTATACAATCAACAAACAATATGTAGCTACTTCTATTTAGCACACAAGGGCTCACATTAGATGATCTAGCATCATCTCAATCACCACCTGAAATATTGACATATACTTATTTATCTTATTTTGAAAATGCAATTTCTACTCATTGAAAAATACTTAAGATTTAATATTCTCCAATTGAAATATAGGATCATGTGGACACATGTCATCACCGCATATTCCAATAGTTGGGAATGTGATTTAAAGTGGTTGGCATATATTACAAAGTTTAATATTGCTTTTTAATAGAATTAATATGACTAGAAATGGCTATATAGCATTCTTTTAATACTAGTCCATGATTACTACATGTAAAAACATATATTTTTATATATTGAGATAGAGCATGGAAAATGTGATTTTTGAGAGTTTGAATCAACTCAAAAGCATTTATGGTTGATTTTAGAAAAAAAATTGAATTTGGAAAAGTCTCTGTCTTGTTATTTTTACTATGGGTGATCTATAATTTTAAACTGTTTGAATCCAACGGGAGTGTGTAGATATTTTCAATACCTTTCTAACAAAATTTGAATCATGCAATTTGGTTAAGTAAATCTCTTTGAATTCAATTTCAAACTCACTGACAAAATAGGGTTTTGGATTAAATAGAAAATCTAAATTTGAATCGTTGGACTTGCGCGGGAATGAGAATGGCCCGACCCAGCTACGCGGTGCACGTGCAGCAGGCTACACTCAGGCTGGTCCCACACATAAGTGGTTGTGTCTAAGCAAAACGGTATCAGCTAATCTGGGCCGCATGATTGGAGCGCGATCGACGGCTGAGCATCATCGTCTCCATCGCACTGAGTGCGCGAGATTCTAACCCTAGCGCTATGGTGGAGGTCGTTGGGGACTTACCAGGGCTCTAGCTAGGTCCCCCGATGGGGGCGAATGAACTGGTAAACGACAATGAGTCGAATGGTGGTCGCGGTAGCTCCTGGGGCGGCTCCAATCAACGGCTCCATTCCTCCACAGCAACGGTGGGCTCCGGCGAAATTCTGGCGATGTCGTGCTCGCCTTGCTTTGGGGAAGGGTCAGGGGGTTTCTAGGGGAGAGGTGAGCCTTTGGAGGCAGGGGAGGGGTCTATTTATACCCCCGGCGAGGGAGCATTAGGGCATGGCTCGGGCTCGTCGGCGACAATGCTACAGGGCGCTATCGGTATGGCTAAGGGCATAGGTCGATGCGGTGTTCCCTGGCGGTCGTCATGCACATAGTGGCATGGTGAGGCGCGGTCTTAATCTGTCGAGTACCGCTGGTGTTCGTCATGGCGTACGGTGGTCACGGGGTGCAAGGCGTCGAACGGTCGTGTTTGGGAGGTCATTGGTGACGCGGAATTTACGCAAGGAGAGAGTGAGGCGTGGCGTGGCTGCGCGAGACGGCTTCGGTGCTCTGGCGTGCGCTCGGCATGGCAGAGAGATAAATGGGCGCGCGGATGCTGGCATCTCCACTGGCTATCATTGGCCGAGGCATGGACTGGGGTGTGCGGTGAGGTCAAGCCTAGTTACCAGGGGTCGTGGGAGAGGGCGGCGAAGCTTGTGGCGGCGTGTCCATGCTCGACTGACATGGCATGCTCGGGTACGGGCTGGCACTGGTCATTGTAGCGAGTGAGCGGTGCTAGCTGCACGGGCTGGTACTAGGGGTGATCGTGGGCGAGTGAGAGAGCGTCTATCGAGTACAATGGTGATCACTAGATTGATCACAATAGTAGATAGTTGGTAGACTTGTACTGTGCCTGCTAAGTGCTCGATCAAATGGCCGCATGAACTAAACATTTGAATTTTTTAATTCCTTTTGGTGGGTGTGTTGGTCATATGCTTGAGTGTCTCTGGTTGCTAGGATTTGTCATGTGGAGATGGTTTGAGTGGTTTTTGAAAAAATGGCTATCTTGATGCCTATGATAGATTCAATTTCCAAATGTCCCTCAAAAGAGTTTGAATTTGTTTCTATAAGTTTATAAAGTTCACTTGTGTTCATTTTCACTTGGTCTAGCAAGGGGAGAAAATGTTTGAAATCATTTAATAGAGAGGCCCAAAGTGGGCTAGTTGTTAGCTTTGGCAGAAATGACCATTAGGTTATGTGCCTTATTATTTGTTTTTCTTTTGATTTGATTTTGTTTGGATTTGACCTAGATGATGTTGTTTTGATACTCAAGCTAATCCTTATCATCTATAACAATAAAACATGGCAAACCAAGCATTCATACATCTTTAATAAACACACATGCATTCATATCATGTTTAAAATTGAAAATCTTTTGTTAACCCTAATTTTGATTGATTGGATAATGATATTTCCCTTTTAATATTTTTGAGATGTTACACCTTCTCTGGGTCCCTGTAATGTACCAAACACCCATGAGAAGGAACAAAGGGTCTACGGGCCTCCACGTGTTACTATGAGCCCCTCATTGAAAGCGTAGTAAGGCGCTCCGGTTGGTCCACGGTACCTAACGCCCCAGTGTTGAGGGGAACAACCCTCATAGGGTAGGCACTTATACTGGAGTGGGCTTTCCGAGGGTCTTGACCGGTTACTCGACCCACGATCGGTGTAGATTAGGGCAGGGTACCCGGATGGTTTGGGTGAAGTGTACAACCTCTGCATAGTGTAAATATATTCGAATAGCCGAGTCCTCGGTCATGGACGGTTGGGAATGTTGCTGTAGAGCGGTGCTGGGTTTCTTTTTAAAAAGGATTTCAGAAAAGAAAGTGTTTTCAAACCTTGGTGGTCTGAAGGACACAAAGGAAGTTGAGGTGATCTCAGGGATCACGGAAGATGGAAGGTTCAGTCGATTGATGAGAATGAAATGAATTAGGGTGACCCAGTCCTAGTGTTTTCCAGAACTTTTCAAAAAGGTTTCCAAAATGTTTTACAAAAGTTTTCAACAAAGATATGTAGATGCTATATCTACAAGAGAAACTATTTGAGAAAAGAACCTCTCTTGGAGCCCTCCTACTACCACAGCCATATTGCATATCCTCTTGCTATTATTATTATTTTCTTAAGGTGGTTTGCAACTACATTCAAAGTACTCACTAGCATTGTCCTTGGCTATTAACTTGGTCAGATCAAGGAAAAGGTGATATTGACGATTATGCGAGATAGGGCATTCTCCCAGTAAACTGCCTGTAGTTTAAGGCATGGCTCAGGCACTACGCTTGATGAAGTTCCGCTGTTGTTGAATTGATGTATCCATAATGGCATTAAGGTATGACCTGTATCCGCTTAAGTTTTGGATGCTTACTTTGATACTTGTCATTATGGGATCGTGGTGGTGTGCATAACAGGGATTCTCGGAGGATTAATACGGGGGCTCCACAGTTTTAACCAAAAACGTTAATACATGTGTGTTTAATGAACAAATAAAAGAATCCTAGTAATGCCTCCCATTACACTAGCTTATTGATTCACATATGATCAAGGTTTCCTGATTATGACATTGGATGTTGTTAATAACAAGGTCAAAACCTTGGTGGAATGATGTGATAACAAGGTCCCAACGTATAATAATATGATCATGCCATTATGTTTACATTGCTATAACATCATTCGAAGTAACTCTAACCCTTAGACCATGAGATCAGTCAATCACTAACTTTGGAAGAGTACTTTGATTCCATCAAACGTCACACCATAATAGGGTGACTATAAAGATGTCGTTGAGTACTTGGAAAGTCTTAGTTGAGGCTCGTGTAACAAGAGTGGGATTTGTCCATCCTGATGATGGAGATATATACTCAGGGCCCTCTCGGTGATATCACATTAACATAGCTTCCAAGAAAGTGATAAGATCACTAAGAATGTTATATCACGAGAACAAGAAAAGAGTACTTGTTGGTAACAGGATCGAACTAGGTATGGATGGTACCAAATGATCGGGTCCCAGACAAGTAAAATATCGCGATACAAAAGGAATTGGTTACTTCGAAAAAGGTTCACGCGATCACTAGTTCATCCTTGAATTAGTGGGAGTCATTATTGATCTCTAGGTCATGCTAATGATTATTGATCAGAGAGAGTCTCAATCATGTCAAGATAATTCACAAGCCCGTAGGGAGACACACTTAAGGGTAGTCAACGCATTTCAGTTGATAGGGAACAAAGAAGAAAATACTAGACTACACATGAATTGTTCTGATAAATCAACCAAAATAGTTTCGGTGTATCGAAATATTGCAAGGTATTGAATTGTTGATGTGTTCATTAAATGTGTGGCATTAAATAAAGTGAATTAAAAGTGGTTTTAATGGAATGATTCTTGATTTTTGAGTGGAAATTAAATGGAAGCAAGCGGCTCTTGATTTTTGTGAGTGGAGAGTCCACTAGCAATCAAGAGACGAGAGGTGGGGGCACACCATCCCCATGCGCCCAGCCCCTTGGGGCATTCCCCCTCCCCCTCAAAGGAGGGGTGGAGCTCCTCTCCTTCACACACCTCTCTATTACTCTCATATGCCCTTTGGTTGGCATCTTCTCCCTCTTGCTAGCTTGTCCATTATCACGAGTATGCTGCTTAGTTGAAGCCCTGCTCAAGACATTCTCCTTGACCACCACTATCATGTCATAGTGATACTGGAGTTCCCGAGGATCCACTACTTCCACTGCCCAACATGGAGGAAGGGACGCAGATCGTCGATACACCAAACATGTGACCGATTAGGGAGGCGCTGCCCTTTGTGACGCTTATAGTCATCGTTTCCTTGAGGACTGTCGTGTACATTCTACACCAGCCAGATTTCTTTGCGGGAACGTTATCCTGCTTATGGTCTTCGAGGGTGAGTCCTTCTAAAACCGTTACAAGTATCGCCTAGATTCAATCTTGGCAGTTGCAACTGTAGGAATTTTTTTTTCTATAGAACGAATCCTATTAGTGGTATCAGAGCTATGTCTACGTGTAGATGCTTTGTACGGTTAGAACACGGAGATGTGGACATTGTTGATCATGTTATTGTTGGGGATATACTTTCCAGGTATCCTCACTGTTCCTCACTGACCAGGGTGGCCCACTTCGGGTTAGAGCTTTGCTTCACGGGCGGCCCAGTCAGGGAGAGAAGACGGAGTCCAATTCGGCTACGGGAAGGCCCAGAAGACTTACAGACTTAGGCCCATAATGTTACTTGTAGTTCAAGATGTAATCTGTAACAGACTCTTAGTCGTAGTCGGATAGATCTCTCCTGTAAACCCTAGGCCGGATATCTATATAAGCCGTCCTAGGGAGAGCCTTTAGGGCACTAGATAACCTCAATAGTCTACAAACTCAACTCGCACAGGCGAAACCCTTGTAACCCATATTCCGGCTTTGTCGTATTACTGGATTGCTAGCAGGAGTAGGATCTGTCCAAAGCCAGCGGATTCGAACCTGGGTAAACTTGTGTGCTCACCATCCCGGAATACCATACGTCTCACACCCTTCTCTTCCGCACGCCTCGAGGACCCCCTCATGGCGTACTTGTCATCAATCCGACGACAGTTGGCGCCCACCGTGGGGCAAGTGAGCTACGGTTCTGCGTTCCGAGCGGAATCTGCAAGAATCGAAATCGGCGAGACCATCGCCGTCGGTCGCATCCTCTATGCCAGCGACGTCCCTCTCATCGTTCTTGACGAGACTTGGATTCTGGCAAGGGAGGCCGTGACTGCCGACACAATCATGTCTTTTGGCGAGATCGATGTTTACATCGGTTTCGCTGAACCTGCCCAACCCACCCTAGCGGTGATGATAGAAGCAGAAGAATTTTCTAGGTCCCCTTTGTCCGTGGAGGCGGAAGAATTCCGGATCTCATAAAACCCTAATCCCACCCAGCCCGCACCAGTTGCGGAGATAGTGGAGAAACCCGAACCTGAAGAAGACCTAGCGGTCAACGTCGAATCTGGAGTGGATCTCCCCGGAGGAGCCGAATCCCAGATCGACCAACCCGTGGAAGATGAAATCCAGGAGGAGCATATCAACGACACTGATTCTGGCTCTGATGATGCCGGAACAGACAGGCCTTTCCTAAGGTACAGACTAAAAAATATGATACTGCAAGGCGAAAGCGCAGATGCAATCCTCGAGACCATCAAAAGTTTCGATATGGTTGATCGCGAAAGCCGCAGGTACCTCAGGAAGCATGCATCGCACTTTGTCGGATACGTGGGATCAGGATCCGGCTCTTCCGATGCTGGAGAAAACACCGACTCGGTGCTGGAGGCAATTGGAAAAAACGCCGACTTTCCCGCATCCTGAGATGAATCGATGACGTCAGCAGATTTCCGAAAGTTCTCCGTAGAATATGAAGAGGAGTACAACTCCAAAGCTGCATAGGAGGGAGAAGCCATGGATGAAGGATCGGGGGAACACTCTCCCAAAGCACAGGATGACATGGACATCAGAGACAATCCCGAAGTCCAGATGTCCGAAAGTACCGATCAGAGCTTGACTCCGGGAAATGGACCCAAAGCCGTCTTTGCTACCGGCGCTGGCAAGAAGGCAAAGAATAAGAACAACAAGTACAAGACCCCGGCAAAAGACCCTCTGACAGAGGAGGTGATTGCTGAGGAATACGAAGAAGACTCGGATGGAGCACTTATCCCAAACGAGCTGAAAAAAGAAGCATCAGTGGATGGACACGTGATCACTGAGGGTGCGCGTAAACTCATCGATGCCGCATTAACCACACCTATCCCTACAACTGCAGAACTTACTGCAGATGAGCTGGATGAAAGGGCACAAGCCCTAGAAGCGCGCCGTCAACAACTCCTCGATGAAGCCAAGAACATCGAGGTGGAGAAGAAATGCATGTCGAACAAGGAGTACATGTCTCGTCTGCATCAGAAGACACGTAAGCGTCACATAGATGATAACCAATTCCCACGTGTCCGTGCCGTCCTTTTTGGAGATGAGATGGGGAAGCCACGGAAAGATAGCAATGGAGATTGGGTATACCCAACACCAGTACAAAATACCATGGCAGCCCGAGAAATTCTATCGGCTAATCCAGGACGAAAGGAGATCCGTTTGGGTATCAAGCTACTCAACAAGGGACTGGAGCAGCAAAAGGTCACCCTGTCTGGAAGTCAAAAACTGGTCTCGGATGCTGACCAATGTCGCACGGATCCGGCATGGGCTGGCGTAAGACCCCATTATGTTTCGGAGTAGTATCATCGCCCCGAACGACGGGAAGACAATTATTCAAGAACCGGATCGTCGGGACAGCATCGCAGAACTACACATAATTGGAGCAACGTCGCTCCAGTAGCCGAGAAAGACGCGATCGCTGCACTGAATCCGAAGAATCCTCCTCGAAGGGGAGAAGATAAAGAGAAACGTCGGGAGGAGGATCGTCAAAGGATGCCACCCCCTAGACATGATAACCATCTGACTGAGCCTCACTATGGTGGGAACAACGGACGAAGGAACGACGGAAACCATGCAGGTACAAGCCGGCAGGGGGCTCGTCGTAGTCAAGACCCTCCCCGGAATCGGAATAATGACCCGGACGGAGGCCGGCGATCAGCCGGAAACTACCCTGCTGCACCACCCTCTCGACCACGCAGTTATCACAACGGCCCCCACGGAGGTCAAGGAGGACATGGCGGAGGAGGTGGTGGCAGAAGCCGAAGTCCGGCTCCAAGGCGCCGCAGCCAAAGCCGGCATTCAGGATGATCCCTATCCCCGAACGACACAAGGCATAGGATCAATTCCAACATAGAGGCTCGGCGCTACGAAAACGATGACGTGTATGTGGGCCCAAAGTGCTTCGAACCACGCATCAGAGCTACAAAGTTCCCGGAAGGATTTGTTATCTCAAGACATATTCAAGCCTACGACGGCATGGCTCGGCCAGACACCTGGTTACAGGATTTCTTCCAAGCTTGCTGCATCGCCAAAGGCGAAAACAGCCTGGTTGCAACCCGATATCTCCCACTTATGTTGCGGAAGATGGCACGATCATGGCTCAATGAACTTCCGGCAAACACCATCCATAACTGGTATGATTTACAAAGTGCGTTCTTTCGGAATTTCGAAGGCACATATCGGAGGCCCTGTACGGTTGGAGACCTACAGCGTTGCACCCAGAAAGCCAGAGAAACTTGCTGGGACTACCTCGGATGATGGATTGACACCAAAAACTCCTGCGAAGGAGTAAATAATCAAACTGCGATTGAAGCTTTCATCGCAGGTCTCCCAATTGGTTTACTGCGCCATCGCTTGAAGTGTGACAAGGTTACTGATCTGGGAGAAATGATAGAAACAGCGAGCAAGTATGCAGATGCTGACGACGATGCAGAGGGATTACTCAATGCCTTGGTTGTGCCTCATTCGGAAAAACAACCAAAGCAACAAGCTCAGAAGCGCAAAAATACCTCGGAAGAAAACCCAACACGGAGACAGCGGTAGTCACTACCGTTTCCGGGTCTGGAGGACGAGGAGGACGTGGCGGAGGCTGCGGGCGTGGCCGTGGGACATCAAGGGTCCAAGGTAGAGGAGAGCAATAACTAGGCAAAACCTACACTTGGGCCGACATCGCCAATAACCCATGTGTGCATCATTTGGACGCCAATGGGGGATCATCCCACACCAACGCTGAATGTCGTTTTAACGACGACATCAAGAGAGATGATACCGCGGGCTACAAAGCCAAGTGGAAGAAGGGAAAGAAAAATCCCGAAAAAGACAAAGAAACCAAGGAAGATTCCGACATGGAGGAAGCTGACGCTTCAAAACCCAAGTCGGAAGGGAAGAAAACTTTTCCCACTAAGAAGGACACTTACGTCACCTTCCTCGGATCTCAACCAGCAAAGGTCAAGAAAGAAGTTCTCCACGAGCTCAACGCAACAGTTTCGGTTGTCCCTCAGTATCTGGACTGGTCGGAAGTAGGCGAGGAAAATACGCCTTAATCGTCAATCCACTTATTGATGGTTATGGTTTCTCCAAGACCCTCATGGACGGTGGTAGCAACATCAATATTCTCTATGTAGAAACGCTACGCCGGATGAAGATCTCGGAAACACAGCTGAACCACAGCTCTGTGATCTTTCACGGAGTTGTCCCAGGAAGACAGGCTAATTCCCTAGGAGAGATCACTTTGGATGTTACTTTTGGAACACCAAAGAATTATCAGACGGAGGCACTTTCCTCCGAAGTGGTCCCGTTCAAGAGCGCATACCACGCTATATTCGGATGTCCGGCTTACTGGGCTTTTATGGCTCGTCCGTGTTACATTTACAATATGATGAAAATTCTAGGTCCCAACGGCGTAATCACCATCAGGGGAGACCCGAAGAAGGAGCGGGAGTGCGAGGATGGAAATGCCGCCTTTGCCGAAGCCGTGCTGCACGCCCAGGAGTACCAGGAGATCAAGAAGAGCATAGATCCGTCCGAGATGCCTGCGACGAAGAAGGAGGTGACAAAGCCAAATCCGGAGTTCAAGGCATCAGAAGAGGCGAAGACGACACCGTTGAAGGATGACGACCCCTCCAAGGTGACCCAGATAGGCGTAGGCCTAAGTAGCGCATAGGAAAGCACGCTCGTCAAGTTCCTCCAAGCAAATCAAGATATCTTCGCATGGAAGGCATCTGACATGACCGGAGTACCTAGGGAACTTGCCGAGCACTCTCTAAATGTAAACCCGAACGCTAAACCCTTCAAACAGTCCTTACGACGGTTTGGTGATGAAAAGTGTAAGGCAATAGCTAAGGAACTAGCGCGGCTCGAGTTAGCCGGATTCATAGAAGAGGTCATCCATACCGATTGGTCGGCCAACCCTGTAATGGTCCCTAAAAAGGACACCACTGATTTAAGGATGTGTGTTGATTATACTGCCTTGAACAAGGCTTGTCCAAAAGATCCATTCATGCTGCCTAGAATTGATCAAGTTATCGATTCTACGGCAGGCTCGGAACTCCTATGTTTTCTCGACGCATATTCCGGTTATCACCAAATATGGATGAAGGAATATGACAAAGTCAAGACTTCATTCATAACCCCCTTCGGAACCTTTAGTTTTGTTACAATGCCCTTTGGGCTGAAGAACGCAGGAGCTACGTACCAGCGCACGATGCAGCATTGTCTCCACGACCAACTCAGACGCAATGTACATGCATACGTGGATGATATTGCGGTGATGTCCAAAAAGAAGGAAACACTCATTTCCGACTTGGAGGAAACATTCGCCAATCTACGAAAATACAACATCATGCTTAATCCGAAGAAATGCTTCTTTGGAATACCAGCCGGAAAATTGTTTGGTTTCATCGTGTCTCAAAGAGGCATAGAGGTGAACCGCGACAAGATCAAGGCTATTCTCAATATTTCCAGGCCAACTCGCCTGAAGGACGTAGAAAGATTAACTGGTTGCATTGCTGCGGTCAGTAGATTTGTAAGCCGGCTTGGTGAAAGAGCCGCACCATTATACAAACTCCTGAAGAAGACCAAAGATTTTGTCTGGACTGACGAAGCTGAAGATGCACTACAAGACCTGAAGAAAGTACTCTCATCTGCTCCTATCCTTGCAGCGCCGGAACCTCAGGAACCGATGTTGCTTTATATTGCTGCGACAAATAGGGTCGTTAGTATCGTCATGGTGTTGGAGAGACCCGAGGAAAATCAGGAACACCTGGTGCAGCGTCCGACTTATTTTGTCAGCGAGGTCTTGACAGAATCAAAACAGCGATATCCGCACTATCAAAAGTTGGCTTACGGTGTTTTCCTAGCATCTCGTAAGTTACGACACTATTTTCAGGAGCATCCAATTACCGTGGTGAGCAAAGCTCCCATGAGAGACATAATCAACAACAGCGACGCCACAGGACGTGTCGCCAAATGGGGCATAGAGCTCTCAGCTTTCGATATTGAGTATAAACCTCAGACAACAATCAAATCCCAGATCCTTGCCGACTTTGTCGCTGATTGGATAGAGACCAAGGAGAACATGACCCTCCCTGAGTCGGAATATTGGACCCTCTTCTTTGATGGGTCTAAGGCCGAGGGGGCTCGGGGGCTGGCGTGGTGCTCAAATCACCCCAAGGAGATAAACTATTATACGTGTTGCAGATCCACTTCACAGCGACAAACAATATTGCCGAGTATGAAGCACTGCTGCATCGAATCTGGATTGCTAAAGATATTGGCATCCGACGTTTGATGTGTTATGGAGATTCGGATCTTGTTGCTCAGCAAGTCTCGGATATTTGTAATGCAAATAAGAACATGGCAGCATATAAAGTTGTCACGGATGATCTGTCTAAATCGTTCGAAGGTTTTGAAGTTCAACACATCCCTCGAGCAAAAAATGAGGAAGCAGATGCACTATCTCGAATAGCCTCTGCGCAGAAAGAGGTCCCGGATGGCGCATTTTTAGAGCACCTCAAAGTTCCCTCGATAAAGGGAGTAAATGAGGAATATCCAACCAAATCCGACTCACCTTTAATAGCAGTTCTGGCTGTAATTCCCAGCTGGACTCAACCCTACCTTGATTACTTGGTAGATGGCAAATTACCCGAAGACGAGGTGTCGAGCCGGCAGATTATCCGACGAGCAAAAGCCTATACTATTGTTAAAGGTGAGCTCCATAAATGGAGTGTTTCCAGGGTTTTTCAGCGCTGTGTATCTCCGGAAGAAGGAGTGGAGATCTTAAGAGAAATCCACGAAGGCGAGTGTGGTCACCATGCTGCAGCCAAATCTCTAGTGGCAAAAGCTTTTCGACATGGATTTTTCTGGCTTACAGCTCAGGCAGATGCCGAACGGTTAGTCAAGACATGCAAAGGCTGTCAAAAGTACGCCAAGCAAGCTCATGTTCCGGCTGATCAGCTACGAACAATACCTATATCATGGCCTTTTGCGGTCTGGGGGCTTGATATGGTAGGACCTTTTAAACGAGCACCAAGTGGATTCATGCACCTCTTAGTGATGGTGGACAAATTCACAACGTGGATCGAGGCTAAACCTGTCACTAGTTGTGATGGAGCAACAGCCAGAAGATTTGTCGAGAATTTTATAATCCGGTATGGTTATCCACATAGCATTATCACGAACAACGGGAGTAACTTTTCTATGGGAGAACTGGCTGAATTCTGCGATGAGCAAAATATCCGTCTTGACATTGCGTCAGTCGCACATCCACGGGCTAACGGACAAGTCGGAAGAGCAAATGGTTTAATTCTAGAATGCTTGAAACCGAGACCCGAAGCACCACTGAGACGTGCTGCGGGGGCTTGGGCAGAGGAACTACCCTCTGTAATTTGGAGTTTGCGAACAACTCCGAACAGGTCAACAGGATACACACCTTTCTTCTTGGTCTATGGCACAGAAGCAGTTCTTCCTAGTGATTTAATTCATACTTCTCCTAGAGTGGCCGCGTATATCGAAGAGGGTGCCGAGATTTCTCGACAAAATGATCTTGACTTAGTCGAAGAAGTTCGCGTCGTTGCTGAAATGAGATCTATAGCCTATCAGCAGAAGGTACGCAAGTATCATAGCTAGAGAGTCCGAACTAGATCTTTTAATAAAGGTGATTTGGTTCTCCGGCTTGTGCAACAAAGAAAGCACAAACTTTCCCCAGTATGGGAAGGGCCGTTTTTAGTTAGTCGAGTATTGCACAATGGATCGTACTACTTAACTGACATGAGGCCAGTCAAAGAAAGACCTGCTACTAAGAAGAGAAAGAGAGCTGGAGGCAGTACAAATCCAGATGAGTTAGACAGACCATGGAATATTGCTCAACTACGTCCCTTTTATTCTTAGTTTATCCTTCTTTGTAATCATACATATGTACATGTTCTGTGAGAAATAAAAGTTTTGGTTACCTCAAAGTTTTCCTGAGAAGTTTTTACCATCTTATTTCCTAATGATCATGTCATAGTCGAAAATCCCAGAATGCTTGAAAGTACTTTATGCTCATGTTCGTTCTGGTTTAGATTTCCGACTCTAAAACTGCTACCTTCGGGTATAACTCTAAAAAATTCTAGTCTTTACTTAGGTTATTTGTCTGATTGTTGGATGCGGGTATTTTCCGAGTAGTGAATTGTTGGTACTAGAAGCCGGCTTTGTTTCCGAGTTTAAACTAGTTTAGCAATTGAGCTCCGTTGCTCGGCAAAGTTTCCGGCTGAAGGTTTAGCCGGCTCACGAAAGGGACAAGGCAAAAAGCCAGATAAACGATAAGTAGAGACGCAAAATTCTAAGTGCTTGTGCAATCATTTCAAGCACACAAAAAGTCTAAAACAAAAGTGCTGAATAGATAAAAAACTTAGAACTAACAAAAAGTCATAGTACTTCATATTTACAAAACGCATCATGTTCTTTCACAGAATAATACATAAGTTTGTGGTCTATGATGCAGGAGGAGATGAAGGATCTACTGGCTCGCTGGTCACTCCGCTTTGATATCGTTTCGAGATATCCGCATCTGAGTTGGTGCGTTCATCGTCGGAAACTTCTTCGGCGTCTTCTGGAGGAGGTGGCGGAGTATCCACGTGGGTGAAGAAGGGCACCTCGTAGCTGGTCAAGTCAGCTACATGGCACCCATATCCGGCGCAGGAGTGCATGATGGCTTGAAGGTCCTGCTCCTGGCCATCTTCGTCTACCTTGCAGTACCCTTTAGTCACTTGCCATATTTCCATGTTTCCATGGTGGCTCATGACCATGGAGAGGGCATTCTGCGCGGCAGTCCGCGCGTAGGACATATTCCTGTCCCGAATGAGATGCGGCATCTCTTTGGCTTTCTCCCGCACCTGGAAGTCCGACATGCTTGGCATATCCGGAATCCCGAGAGACTCGCCAATATCCTCAAGGGATTGGCGGTAGTCATGAAGAAGATCACCGACATGGGTAAGCCGGTGAGTGCGGGGCTCGGACGAGGAGGAGTCCGTCAAGTTCAGAGGACCTATACACAAAATGAAGATAAGGAAAAAACCAACATTGATAAAAGTCAAGGAAATGATAAGTCAGATAGATGGAACTTACCAAGAATGACATCGTCAATCTTGGCTTTCTCCTCCCGGAGGCTCTGGAGTTCATCCCGGAGTGCTTGGGAGATATCCTTCTCTCTGTCAACCTCATTCTTGAGGTCCGAGATAAAATTATCTTGAGCAGCAATCTTGCGATCGCGCTCTTCAGTGGCCATGGAGGAGGATTCCAGGACTTGAGCTATGCTTGTTTCATGATCCACCTTGAGCTTTTCCAGCTCTTGGCGAAGTCCTTTGTTCTCCACCACCAAGGTCTTGAGGTTCTCGGCCTCTTCAATCATAGCGATGGATTGTTTCACCAACGCTGTAAGTCAAAAAAGAACAACAGTTCAAAAAAAATCGACATTAAAAAGCAAAAGGCAAGGTTTGAATCTCGAAATGTTTACCTTCAGCTTCATCCTTGGCTACCTTGAGCTCAGCATTTTTAAGCCGGAGAGCTTTGATCTCTCTTTGCTTATTACAGACATTAGACAGTAATTCCTGGTTATAGGAACATACTTTCTGTAAGTCAGAATACCCAAAGTCAGAAAGCTACTTAAGACTCGGGCTAATATTTTTACTAAATATCAGCACGAGCCTTGGGGGCTACACTAGTTCATTCTTTGGCATCCTAACAAAAGCATAAACTCGGATTCTATATCCTACTTCATGCTTGGGGTCTAGAGGATATGATATAACATAATGTAAAAACAAGAGTTGGAATTCCGACTTACATATTGCTCGCGGGTGAGTTTGTCTAAACCCGCGTTCACTTCAGCTGCCACCTTCTCGGCGAGAGTAAGTGGGATCACTGGAGCTGTTGGAAGCTCGCCAGTCCTGATCCTCTCATCATGAAGGCGGACTTGAGTAAGAAGGTCGGAGAACTTGACGTCCTCTGCTTCTTGCGCCTCCTCTTCGGGGGATTGATGGCTTTTGTCTAGGACTTGCCTGGCCAGCCGCTGGATCTCCTCCGCAGACTTCCGGGTCAGGCCAAATTTGGCAAGACCCGAATTGTTGAGGAGGTTGTCGGCGAAGACTTCAGCCAAGGGATCATTACCCGAAGAGGGTTCACCCTTATCTTGAGCTGACGCACTGGTGGTGACGTCAGTTTGCGACCCAAGGATCGTCGGCTCCGCTTGAGGAGCCGGATCTTCTGCAATCACCAGAGAAGGGATGATCGCCGGAGTTGCAGAAGGTTGAGGGGCCAGAGCCGGAGGAGCCACAACATGGGAAGCTATTGTAAGCTTCGTCTGGCGCAAGGGCTTCGAAGAAGTCCCCTTGCCCTTGCCCTTGATGATTGATTTTGCTCTGAGAAGGTAGAAAATTCAGAAACATTACATCTCGGAAAGAAACTTGAGTAAACAACAAAGGCGGAAAAGTTGTGATAGAAAGGTTACCTCTTCACGACTGGCACCTCCTTTGTGCCAACTGCTACTATCGGAGCTTTGTGCTTCTTGAGCGCAAGATCCGGTAGTGGAACCACTTCCACCTCCTAAGAGAACTCTGGAGGGTATCCTTCAAGCGGAGCAAGCTCCGACTCGGGGAGGTCAGCAAGCTGACAACAAGAAAACGTATTAGCATTGCAATGTAACTCGAAGATAGAAACACATAAAATATGTGATGATAAAAGCTTACCAGAACCACGGGGTTTTCCGCCGTGTGCATGTCCAGAGAAACCTCTGGAATCCGCCTCTTGATCCGCTCCTTGATCATCCACTTGATCTGGGTTATGTAGCCCTGAGTGGTGTAGGCTTTGGGGCTGATGCGGAGAGAGTCATTTTTGAAAGACGTGATGGAGTGCATCAGTCTATCCCCGTGGTACTGAAGTCGCTGGATCCGACGTGAGACCCAGCATTGGACTAAGTCGGATCCTTTCAGACCCTTGTGCTGGATAAGATATTCGATCCGCCTCTTAGCGAGGATCAGATCGTCGGTGAGAGCCGGAGCAGGCTCGTCCCAGGAAGGCAGGGCCGTGGCGGCTCCGTCGACAAAAGCCGGCAAAGCAATAGCTTTGCCGGGAGCCGGAATATCCCTATGGTAGAAAAAAGTGGCTGGCCATTGCTTGACCGAGTCACTGGCGGAAATTTTGGGATAAGCCAGGTCTTGTCTAACCGAAAAACTAATGGTGCCGGTGATGTAAGGAACACCGGCAGTGATGGAATTCCTCCGGACATGAAAGTAAAACCGGAAGAGAAGCAAATTCGGCCTAATGCCGAGAAAGCCCTTGCAAAGCGCAGCGTATGCGCTCATCTCCAGAAGGGAGTTGGGAGGAAGATTGTGGAG
Organism: Avena sativa; assembly: GCA_916181665.1. Classification (NCBI taxonomy): domain Eukaryota; kingdom Viridiplantae; phylum Streptophyta; class Magnoliopsida; order Poales; family Poaceae; genus Avena; species Avena sativa. The sequence continues at coordinate 194,488,105 of OV702287.1, forward strand.
TTGAACTCCATAGTGGTCAATCACCTCGGAGAAGAACTCCGAGGGAGGAAAGGACAAACCTCGGTCCAGATGGGTGCCGAAGTGGATGCGCTCGCCCTCGTGCGGATTGGGCATGGTCTCGCTGGAGCCGCTCCGCTAGTTGCCGGCGGCGAGGATCCCCTCCTTCTCCACGTTCTTGAGACCTGCTTCGTCGAGAGCGCAGGGGATCCAGACTCCCCTGTAGTTTTCTTTCTCTGCTGCTGCTTCCGCCTTCGCCGCCGTCGTTGCTGCCGCCAAACTGGAGGAAGAAGATGAAGCCATTTTCTCCGGTGGAAGGGTGACCTTAAAGGGGCAGCGCTAGGAGCTTTGTGGAGGGAGAACAAGGAGGCTCTGTGCACGTAGGAGGATTGGGAGGAAAGGAACGGTGAAGGACTGGTGGGGATGAGAAGAAGAAATCTAAACCCCTTATATCCACCTACCTGCACCAAGATTCGTGCAAACGCTACAGTGTAACCGCCACGCATCGTGGAAAGAACTGGGAAGGGCCCGCACGATGATTACGTCGCCTCGATCTCCATGCACGCATTGAAATGGCGCCTCGGTTCCACGAATCGTGGACCCACCAATGGTCGTGCTAACGAAACGTTTGTCAGATGACGTGACTTGACCATGCTTGTGTCAGGTTGCGTTAGAGACCAAATTCTGGCTTAGTTTAAAAGCGAGCTGGAAAATCGGAGTAACCAATTGTAAGGTCCGACTTATTTTTAAAACCCAGATCGTATCTTTTTGTTGTGAATTTTCAGGAACCCTTCAAGATTCTGCAAGCCAAAGATCAAGCTAGACGATGATAAATCCGACTTTGGATCTTGGAGGCCTCCGGGGGCTGCTATTGGGGATATACTTTCCGGGTATCCTCACAGTTCCTCACTGACCAGGGTGGCCCACTTTGGGTTAGATCTTTGCTTCACGGGCGGCCCAGTCAGGGAGAGAAGACGGAGTCCAATTCGGCTACGATACCGACTTAGGCCCATAATGTTACTTGTAGTTCAAGATGTACTCTGTAATAGACTCTTAGTCGTAGCCGGATAGATCTCTACTGTAAATCCTAGGCCGGATATCTATATAAGCCGTCCTAGGGAGAGCCTTTAGGGCACCAGATAACCTCAATAGTCTACAAACTCAACTCGCACAGGCGAAACCCTTATAACCCATATTCTGGCTCTGCCGTATTACTGGATTGCTAGCAGGAGTAGGATCCGTCCAAAGCCAGCGGATTCGAACCTGGGTAAACTTGTGTGCTCACCGTCCCGGAATACCGTACGTCTCACACCCCTCTCTTCCGCACGCCTCGAGGACCCCCTCATGGCGTACTTGTCATCAATCCGACGACAGTTATGGCATACTTTCATGAATTTGGATCATGGCGGCATGTTGGGATGAAGCGGTCTGGACTAACTTTACATGTCCTCGCACACGAGACTTGTCCCATGCTTGACATGCAACTTGTATTACATGAGTGGCTCAACGGGTGTCTGTCTCTCCCAACATAGTCATGATCTAATTCACAACCGATTGCTAATAATTTGATTATCACCATTGTGGTTGAAGTTTGTAGGTAGAATGATTCTTTCCTAGAAATCCCACATTCATGTAAAATATGCAAAAATAAATTAGAGGCATCTAACTTGTTTTTGTAGGGCATGTAATGTTATATGGTCATTGATACAAAAAAATTGTTGTGTGCAATGAGATTTATTGTAAGTTAAACAACCGGCAGAAGCCATATGGTTGTCTTTATCTTTTTATGGCTTGTGTGTTGTTTATATATATCCGCGAGATATATTGTAATGGTGAACATGACCATGATGGAGGCGCCATGGACCTTGGTGCCATGCTGGTGGAATGATGGAGATCATACCATGAAGCACAACATGGATATCAAGTGCAAGAAAGGACCATATCATATCTCATATTATATATGCATGTGATGTTTATCTTTTTTATGCATCTAATTTTGCTTATGTCTAGCTTAGAACTTGGCGTTAGCATTATAAGATGACCCCTCTCACTAAATATCAAGATAATAATATGTTCTTCCTTAGTATGCACCGTTAAGAAAGTTCATCATTTTGAAGCACCACGTTATGATCGGGTGAGATAGACTCTATGTTCGCATACAACGGGTGTAAGCCAGTTTTACACATGCGAGTACTAAGCTTCTTACTTAGCGAGCCTAGCATGTACAAACATGGCCTTGAAACATGAACCGAAAGGTAAAGCACGAGTCATATGAAAGATATGATGTCCATATGATGCTCGCCATTAGAGTTTCACCACCTGACATGATGATCGGACATGGTGTAGTGAATTTGCTTTGTGTAATCACCAAAACGAGTCGAGGGATGTTGTTTTGAGTAGGAGTTCATTTAGTAAATTGGATTGATTTAAACTCAATTTATCATACAAAAATCAAAGTGAATTTGCATAGTTCGTTGTAGTCAAGGGCATTCGTTTATTACCTTGTTTTTAGCTATAATTGAGATAATAGAACTATAGAAAATTCTGGTTTTTTACTTTACGAAGTGGTATCATATTGTTTTATGAGTGTCAATCTAAAGTCTAAAGTACTATTGCAAACTTTTAGCAAAACCTCACTTATTCCGTGAAATTCAATAAGTAGTATTGAATCAAGAGTAACAAATTCTAGCATTAGTATCTAAGTATCATGCTTACCTCCATGATTCTTGATATTGAAAAATTGTTTTAATATCAACATTATCTAGGAGCTGAAAATTGTTTTAGAAACCATCATGTGTAGAAGATATTGTGATATCTAAAACAATGCTAGTTTGCAATATGATAGAGTATAATTTAATAAAATACATATTCCGTATTGTATGAGAATCTGCAAAGGTTGGAGATGCTAGGCGTCCTAATCACCCAAAAGGTTTTCGGAATTAACATTACAGTCGTGATTCATCATTGTTGTAGCATCCCAATTTCAGCAACCCTGATTAGTTGTCCAGAATGCAAAAATCAGGGGGCACAAAAACTTTTTCTTGTTGAATGCTGAAGTGCTTGCTGTTTGGATATGCTTATGCATATGAATGTGTATTAGATGATATACTCCTTACCTCACCATCAGTTGACAAAAGCTATTTAACAAAACTATCCTGGCTCATCTTACATATTCTCAAATGTTCTGGCATCTCAAAACCTGAGCCAAGATGCTTATGTAACCAAAACTATTTTAGTAGCTTCTATTGACAAAACTATGGCGAGATATATAACCTAATCTCCTTATGTTTTCAAGACAGAACCTTCAACTACTCTCACCTCTAGGATCTCCAAAACCTTTTAGTAAGCTTTTGAATTCTACTCTTGGTAGAGATACCAAGGACTGTCATCCTATTCAAAATCTAACCTCTTCAAAATGCATCAACCTTACCTCAGGCTAGGCTTGATGGTAACCCTAGTAGTAGTTGATTTGTTTGTAAGATGAGTTGCCTTGATCTGCTGTCTAATTAATTGCCTTGATCTGCTTAGGAGATAGTATGAGATACTCTAGGAGCTCATCACTAGGATCAAGAGGTTTCCAAATCACCACACCCTAAGCAAGAACACAAAGCAAGATCTAGTCTCTAGATACTAGGTGATCATCTAAAACCCTTAACCAGACCAATTCTGAAGATATCCCTTCTAGAAGTTTCCAAGTCAATGAAGACCAATATCAAGCATGTATCCTTTATACTCAATCTACACTTCAACATCATCCACTTTATGATGCTTTGGTACCTTGAAACCCATAAAAATCATCACCACCCATATCCTAGTCAAAAACCCTCAATCTGCCAAATTTGGCCGTCTGGAAAACTATTTCTAACATCACCTTTTTGAATGCCTCCCTTTCTCAACGCTTGTGCATTTTTTAAAATGCATCTAAACCATCTTGTTAAACATCCAAAGGACTACCAAGGCCCACTCTTTACCTTGGTTAGATCATCCTCCAACCTACTTGTTCTTGATGGTTTTGCAGTCAAGAAAATAACTATTCCTGCAAATCTAGTCAACATGCCTACTTTGACAGAAGCTCACACCATGATCCAACGTTCTATGGACCAACTATTTGCATGGTTGTGTTCTACTCATATAGGTCTATCAACATCTACTTCACTTGTTCCAAGTGGATCCTTGTGTTTCTTAAACCCACATGGTTTATAAGGCATCATGACTCATCTGGTATGGTAGCCTTATTTTCAACAAAGTTTGCCATCACTTCCAGACCACCTCAAATGTAATCAATCCACACTACTTCTTCCAAGATTATCTATATGACTTGGTATAACTATCCAACTATCCCTTGCATCAAGGTGAGCATTGAGCTCCAAGATCCAACAAGGTTTTGGTGATATAAAAATAACACCCCCTAGATCCACAACTCCTTGTTTTCCATCTAATTCAAGTTGGATTTCCAATTCCCAAGGTTGCAAATGCTTGATAAATATTGTCTACATCATCTACCTTGATCATCAAGATTTATCAAATATTATCCCTAATTATTAAGGCTCCAAATCTAATAAATCTCTTTAATAGTCAAAATCTCCAAAACTCCTTTACCAAGGGAAATTTTGGTTTTTGCCAAAACACTTCCCCAAATTTTGGCTCAATTGAGGTCCATATATAATACCCTACCTTCCCATCTCAAGAATAAATATTTTTGAGAAACTTTATTAATTCTTTTTGCCTATTTTCTAAAAAGACAGAAATGGAATAATAATTGTTTTAAATAATTTTAATCCCCAATAAATCTTGGGAAAATTCCCCTAAGTGTGTATTCACATTTGGGACCCTCTCACACAAAAAACCAACCTTGTCCAATGTAAATTTATCAAAATATATTCTAGAAAATACATCTGCCCTTTTTGAATAAATGGATTTAGGAGGACTAAAACACCTTATAGAAATCCCAAATAAATCCCAGGAGTGTACCTAGACCATGCCCATCCGCCAGTACCATTTCCCCCAGTTCCTCCAATGTAAACAAGGGGACTCCTTCACAAGCATTCTTGGGATCAAATCTAGCAAAACAATCAAAACTTGAACTAAGCAAACATCAAAATCCTCCCCAAAGCTTGTCAAGCACTCCTCCACAGCAACCACAACTACCCTGGTCGTGAGCACTATAGCTCCACCCCAGCCCTTGCCCCTTCTACCCTTGGTTTAGTAGAGAGAGAGAGAGGGACAACCATATCTTACCAAGATTTCCCATTTAATTACCACAGCTGCCCCCACCCCTCTCTGCCCGACCAAATCTCACTCTTACATCTCCTCACCACCCTCTAAGCCAATCACAGGCCAGCACCACCTCTCCCCCAAGTCCAAAGTGGACATTTTCTCCATGGAGCTCCCCCTTGGTATAAAGGCCAAAGGCCACCCCCAGCACCCCTCCCTGGCTCATTTTCCCCCTCTCCTCCTCACTTATCTCCCCCAGCACTCTCTCTTCCTCCCCTGCCTTGTCCTGCCCGAGAAGAAGAGAGAGAGTACTCTCGGCCTCTCTCAGAACTTCGAGCAAGGCTCCCTCTCCCCTGCTCCCCTTTCTCTGCATGTATGCTCTCGAGCTCCTCTCCTCCTCCTTTATCTAATCCCATTCTTATTTGGCCCAGGACCCCATCTACCGTCCCCATGGTCAAGCTCCGGCGAGGTTCTCCTTGGTCGCCATTACCCGAGGATCGTCCTAGGACCAAAACCATAGTTGTCGCCCATCACCGGGACCGCCACCGAGCGCCGCTTCGCCCTGGACCATCCCCGACACCTCCCCCGCCCCTAGGTGAGCACCCCCGAGCTTCCCCGACCACCCTAGGGTTCTGCCACCGCCGGGTTCTTTCTGCCAAGGAAGACGATGCTGCACCGTCGATATCTCTTTAATCCGACGGCCGTCGTCGTCCGATACCCCTTCGCGCCATCGATTCGCTGACCGGCGGGCCAGCCCTGTCAGGTTCAAACGCCCATGCCCGCGCGCTGCCCTAGCCCGGGTGGGCCGATTTCTCTCTGAACGGCCCACTACGGTTGCAGATCCGGCCCGGCCACCCTTGCCTCTTTTCTTTTCTTAATTCCTTTTTCCAGATCTGTTTATTAGACAGTTTAGTTTAATTTCTTTTAAAATTGAAAAATAACTCTAATTGACTTGAAACAAATTTTCCTAGGTAAATGAATGTTTTCTTAAACATTCAAAGCCTAGAGTTTTACCAAATATTAATTTCACTTTTGCTGGAAATTAATCTATAACAAGGTGTACTTTCGACTAAATAAATTCCTCAGTGACCTATACATCTCCAAAATGGATGAAACCAAGTTCTTTTGAAAGCATATTCATGGACCTTCCATCTAGCATTTATCTCAGGTCAAGGTGAACTAAGGTCACCCTTTGGCAAAAATAACAAAAACTGAGAATATCTGCCTTGGGTAAATTCTCTAGGTCAAACCAAATGTGGTATTAACCTGATTCCACCTCCCAGTATCTCATAATATCAGCGCCTATCAAACCCCAGCAGCTCAGATTTTATTGAGCCCTGGCTGAATTATAGTCAATTAAACTGTTTTGTGTATCCCCTTTTCACTAAATAAATCACTCCAGGAGTTTGACAACTCCAAAAAGAGTGAATAAAATTCCTGCAGAAAGGTATTCTAAATGCCTACCACATGCCCTTGGAATCAACTCAAGATCTTCTGTAGAATTAATTTGGTGAAAAAGACAGAACTGTTTTAGAACTAGCTTTGGGAATTTCCTGACGGCATTCTATTCATTATTTTGGCATGATTCCAACTCTCAGTGAACAAGTACACAAAACTCTACCTGACTCTCCAAGGAAATAATTTTTGGAGCTACAGAACTTTTCTGGTGAGTTATTTCCTAAAACTAGAGTCTTATTCACTATAAAAATCACTATAAATCTTTGGTAACTAATATTACAGTGAAACCACTTTTGTTGGTTTCATTTTATCAATAGCTATCTGTTGGTATCATGTTTTTACAATGGTACCTTATATAGTAAGTCTTGGTCCAAAACCCTCTCATCCCTAGTTTCTAGACTATGAAACCCATATGGTTTCCTTCAAATGTTCCAAGACATGCTCTCAATCCTTATAATCCATTTTCCCAACACCACTACTGATTTGTAAACTTGTATTGTAATTCGCTTGCTATATGGTTTTGATGCTTGAATGCCTTGTTTGATTGTGGACTCGTTTGTTTGCATGTATACTCGATGACGATGATAGTTGCGCTTGTATTGACGCTGAGAAGAAGAGATCTTATTATTGATATTGGTATTCTTGGTAATATAAAGAAGATGTCCAGGGACATATTGCCATATTGCTGATCATCAGGAAAGCCACATTCTTGCTCATAAGCCTTGTCCTACTACTTTACTTATGCATGTTTTATCTATGGTTTATCAAAACTTCATTGTTTACTATATGTTGATGTATATACGGTAGTGGTTTGGCTCCTCCGAACTATTACTCCTTGGTACTACTAAGTACAACCCCATTGACGATACCTACTTGTCCCTAGTATGGTAGATGGTGTAATACACCATACCCCTTTTGGAGACCCTGTTTCATCCAAAGAAAAGCAAGAGGATGGGAAGACCCCGGAAAAAGTTTTACCAAATGTTTTATGATAAAACCTTGGTGAGGTGGGACCTCCCAAGAGATGTTGAGGAAAAAAAGGTTTTGTTTTACAAAATGCTGAAGGAAAGGTGGAGGAAAAAGGTTTACAAAAACGAACCCGGTTCTTTGCAGTTTAGCTATAACAACTTAACCCGTGCAACCACATTACTCTGGAATGGGACATGGCTGGATTTGATGTTTGTCTATTCTGGTATAAGCTGCCTCGCAACTACTTCAGGGGATGAAACTCCCCGGAGGGTGGGCCTTCCCTAGACAAACGGTCCATGTGGGACATCGACCGGGAGAAGGAACGAAGGGTTTACAGACCTCCACGCGTTACTGTGAGCCCCTCATTGAAAGCGCACACTCGAAGAGTGGAAAAAGCGCTCCGGTTGGTCCTCAGTACCCGATGTCCTGGTGTTGAGGGGAACAACACTCATAGGGTAGGCACTTATATTGGAGTGGGCATCCAGAGAGTCTTGAATGGTTACTCGACCCATGATCGGTGAAGATCAGCGTAGTGTACCCGGATGGTGTGGGTAAAGTGTACAACCTCTGCAGAGTGTAAATCTATTTGAATAGCCGTGTCCGCGGTCATGGACGGGTTGGACAAACTTCTATAGATCGGTGCTGGTTTTGTTTTCAAAAAGGATTTCAGAAAAGCAAAGGCTTTGAAAATATTTTTACAATGGGATGGTCGAAAAGGAGAAAGGTTTTGACCATGGTCAAAACCATCCCATGGTCAAAACCTTTCTCCTTTACGACCATCCCATGGTCAAAACATTTCCAAGCATCAAAACATTTCCAAGCCATCCCATGGTCAAAACCTTTCTCCTTTACGACCATCCCATGGTCAAAACCTTTCTCCTTTACGACCATCCCATGGTCAAAACATTTCCAAGCCATTTCTTTTCCGAAATCCTTTTTGAAAACAAAACCAGCACCGCTCTACAGAAGTTTGTCCAACCCGTCCTTAACCGCGGACACTGCTATTTGAATAGATTTACACTCTGTAGAGGTTGTACACTTTACCCACACCATCCGGGTACACTACCCTGATCTTCACCGATCGTGGGTTGAGTAACCGATCAAGACTCTCCGGATGCCCACTCTAGTATAAGTGCCTACCCTATGAGTGTTATTCCCCTCAAAACCGGGACGTCGGGTACCAAGGAACAACCGGAGCGCATTTTACACTTTACATAGTGGGCGCTTTCAATGAGGGGCTCATAGTAACGCGTGGAGGTCCGTAAACCCTTCGTTCCTTCTCCTGGTCGATGTCCCACATGGACCATTTGTCCAGAGAAGGCCCACCCTCCAGGGATCGCGACCCCCTGTAGTAGTTATGAGGAAGCTTATACCAGAATAAACAACCATCAAATCCAGCCCTGTCCCATTCTAGAGTGATGTAGTTGCACGGGTTAAGTCGTTATAGCTAAACTTCAAAGAACCGGGTGCGTTTTTGTAAACCTTTTTCCTCCATCTTTCCTTCAGCATTTTGTAAAGCAAAACCTTTTTCTTTCTCAACATCTCTTGGGAGGTCCCACCTCCCCACGGTTTTATCGTAAAACATTTGGTAAAACTTTTTCAAGGGTCTTCCCATCCTCTAGTTTTGCTTCGGCTAAAACGGGGTCTCCAAAGGGGTATGGTGGGTTACACCATCTACCATACTAGGGACAAGTAGGTATCATCGAGAGGGTTGTACTTAGTAGTACAAAAGAGTAATAGTTCGGATGATCCAAACCACTACCGAATATACATCAACATATAGTAAAACAGTGCATGTTTCATAAACAGTAGATAAAACATGCATAAGAAAAATAGTAGGAAAAGGCTTATGAGAAAGAAGGTGGCTTGATTGTGATCAGCAATATGGCATAATTGTCCCTGGACTTCTTCTTAGAAAACCATAATAACAAATAAAAACCATCTCCTTCTGCTCTCCGATATAATCACAACTATCGTCGATAGGGAACACATGCAAACAAACAAAAGGGCACAATCAATACAAGACATACAATCACCAATACAAAACTAATATTTAGATGGTTTTGAGAGGATTTGATTTAGAAGGTGGAGATGGCCTTGGAGAAGGGGATGAATACCGCTTAGGGTTTACTGTCGAGGAACTACCTAAGAGGGGTTTTTGGACCAAGGACCTACTCTGTAGGATACCATTGGGTAAAAATGATACAAACAGATAGGATTTGATAAAATGAAACAAACAAAAGTGGTTTTACTATTTTATCACTTTTATTTATTTAGTTATGATTTTTCTAGTGAAATAACTTCTAGTTTTAGGGAATAATTCACCAGAAAAGTTCTGGAGCTCCAGAAATTATTTCCTTGGAGGGTTTTGTAGAGTTTTATGTACTGAATCACTGAGAGTTGTAATCACTCCAAAATAATTAACAGAATGCCCTCAGGAAATTCCCAAAGGTAGTTCTGGAGCTGTTTTGTCTTTTTCACCAGATTAAATCTGTAGAAGCTTTTGATTTGAGACCAATGCTACAAGGTAGTTACTTTGAATAACTTTCTGTAGGAATTGGATTCACTCTTTTTGGAGTTGTGGAACTACTGTGACGATTTATCTAGTGATAAAACCATATACATAAGTGTTTATTTCATTTAAAAACCTCAGAGGCTCAATACTTCTTGAGCTCCTGGATTTTGATAATATGGAGTGTACAACATCCCAGAGAGTTGGAATGAGGTCAAAACAACTCATGGTTTGGTCTAGGAAAATACTAAAGTCAGATGGGTCTGGTTTTTGTTATTTTTTAAAAGATACTCCTTAGCTCCAAAAGGCAAGGGACCACTGTTCAAAAATAGGTATGTTGGAAACCTACCAGGGAAGGTTTGTTTCACCACATTTAGATAAGGATGGTTCTCTACGGAATTAATTTACTAGAATAGATACCTGTTTGTATATTTATTTCTAGAATTTATTGACAAACCTTTTTGTACTAGGGTTGGTTCTTCATGTTAGAGAAAACATACAGGAACATGTAAAAAATTGAATCTGGGAGAAATATTGTCATTTTCATATTTAACTCGGTTTAAACCAGCAGAGAACTTTCAAAGCTGGATTTAAAATAAGAAATAAAAAGGAGAGAGGCTAGCCCGACCGGATCTGGGGTAAATGGGCCGTCCAGGGGAAGATGCGGCCCACCCGGGCGATGCTCGCGTGCGGGGGTGTAGGTTTGAACCTGACGGGCAGGGCCCGGTGGTCAGCGACCGCGACGGCCAAAGGGGTACGGGGCTCCTCTCGTCCGTCTGTTTAAGGCGAGATCGACGGCTCGAGGCCGTCGTCTTCGCTGAGACAGAGGCGGCGCGAGATAACCCTAGCTGGGGCTAGCGAGGCACGGGGAGCTCACCTAGGGCGCTGGGAGGGGGCGAGGATGGGTGGAGGCGACGTGGCGCTTGATGACGGTCCCGACGATGGGCGGCGAGGTTGGTTTTGACGCCGGGATCTGGCTCGCGCGAGGACGCCCGAGGGTGATCGCGTCGGAGTTCGACGACGGCGACGGTAGGGGCAGTCCCTGGCCGCCAAAACAACCGTGTCAAAGAGAGGGGAAGGAGGGGAGCACAGCACGGTGGCATGTAGAGGGAGAGAGGCAGTGAGGAGGAAGTCTAGCTCGAAAAGAGGGAGGAGGCCGAAGATTCTCTTCTCTCTCTCTCTCGAGCAGAACAGAGCAAGGGAGAGAGAGAGGAGGCTCTGGGAAGGTTGGGAGCGTGGGGAGGCAAATGATCCAGAGAGGGGGAGATGGGGTGGTCTCTGGCCTATTTAACCGAGAGGGAGTAGTCCATCATGGACTTGGTCCATTGGGCATGGGAGGGGAGGAAGGAAACCAGGGGCTCATTACTGTGGGCATGGAGAGATGAGGTGAGTGGTTTTCTGGTTGGGCTAGGGTAGAGAGGGGAGTGGTAGCAGCTGTGAGTTAATACAAGGCAAGAGATGACATAACCATGTGTTTTTCTCCTCTTCCAAGCACTAAAGGACAAGGGGGAGGGGTGCTACAGTGCTAGGGCTACAGTGTTTTCGACCGGAGGGAGAGAAGTGTGATGTACAAGCTTAGTGGGGAAGAGTGGATGGGGTTTGATTTGGTTTTTGGGTACTAAAAGGTTAATGTCCAAATCAGCCATAAAGGATGATCAAGTGGTATGTCTTGATTTTTGATCTTGACCAACTGGGATAAGGATGCTGGTAGATGGGTAGGGTTAAGATGCATCTCTGAGATTTATTTGGGACTTTTCAGAGAATTAGAAGTCCACTTAAATCCATTTATTCAAAAACTGCAGAAGTGAAGTATTGGAGCTCATTTGATATTTTTACATTGTACCTTGTTGGATTTTGATGTGAGGTGGTCCCAAATGTGAATACACACTTAGGGGAATTTTCCCACGATTTATTGGAAGATAAAAGTATTTAAAACAATTATTATTCCAATTAAGCTATTTAAGAAAATGGGCAAAAAGAAATAATAAGGCTCTTCAAAAATATTTATTTTTGAGGTGGGAAGATAGGGTATGATGTGTGTACCTCAATTGATCCAAAATTTGGGGAAGTGTTTTGGCAAAAACCAAACTTTCCTTTATGGAAGAAGTTTTGGAGATTTGGTCTATTAAAGGGATTAATTAGATTTGGAGCCCTAATAAATATGGATAAAATTTGATAAATCTTGATCATCAAGGTAGATGATGTAGACAAGGTGTAGCAAGCATTTGAAACCTTGGGAATTGTAAATCCAACTTGAATTAGATGGAAAACAAGCAGTTGGGGATCTAGGGTGATGTTATTTTTATAGCACGAAAACCTTGTTGGATCTTGGAGTTTAGATCTCCCCTTGGGGCATGGGGTAGATGGATGGATAGACCAAGTGATGTACATAAACATGGTATAGAGGTTTGAGATTGATCTTGCTTGAGTTAACCAAGACATGCTTTCAAACTTTGAATAAAATAAGCCTGCCAAAGCAGATTACCAACTAGCCTTCGAAACCTTGTGGGTTTAAGAATCACAAGGATCCACTTGGAACAAGTGAAGTGGATGTTGATAGACCTATATGAGGGTCAGTAGAAGGTTGGATGATGGTGTGAGCTTCTGTCAAAGTAGGCATGTTGACTAGATTTGCAGGAATAGTTAATTTCTTGCCTGCAAAACCGTCAAGAACAAGTGGGTTGGAGGATGATCTAACCAAGGGCAATAGTGGGCCTTGGAATTCCTTAGGATGGTTAACAGGATGGTTCAGATGCATTTTCAAAAATGCACAAGGCTTGAGAATGGGAGGCATTCAAAAAGGTGATGCTGGAATTAGTTTTCTAGACTTGGCCAAATTTGGCAGATTTTGGGTTTTTGACTAGAATAAGAGGGAGGATGTTTTTGATTGATTTGAAGGTACCAAAGCATCATCAAGTGGATGATGTTGAAGTGTAGATTAAGTAGAGAGTATCCTTGCTTGATATTGGTCCTCATTGACTTGGAAGCTTCTAGAATGGATCACTTCGGAATTGATCTGGGTAAGGGTTTTAGATGATCACCTGGTGGCTAGAGATTAGATCCAGATTGTATTCCTTCTTAGGATTTGGTGATTTTAAGGTATCTTGATCCTAGAGGATGATCTCCTAGAGTAGCTCATACAATCTCCTAAGAAGACAAATCAAACAGCAGATCAAGGCAATTTATCTTATAAACTAAGCAAATCCACTACTGGGGTTACCTTCAAGTCTGACTTGAGGTAAGGTTGGGCAATTTGAAAAGGGTGGAGTTTGAATAGGATGAGAGTCCTTGGTATGTCTACCAAGAGTAGAGTTCATAAGCTTTAAAAAGAGTTTGTGGGAAACCTAGAGATAAGAATAGTTGAAGGTTATGTCTATAAAACATAAGGAGATTATAATAGGTTGCTCTCCATAGTTTAGGGAAATAGAAGCTACTAAAATAGTTGGTTTGCAAAGGCTTCTTGGTTCAGGTTTTGAAAGGTCAGAACATTTGAGAATATGGAAATTAAGCCAAGACAGTTTTGGGAAGTAGCTTTTGTCAACTGGTGTTGAGGTAGGGATCATATCTTCTAATACACAATCATAACCATGACATAGTCAAACAACAGGCAAACACTTTATCCCTAAACAAGAAAAAGTTTTTGTCCCCCCCCCCCCCCGATTTTTGCATTCTGGACAACTAATCGGGGTTGCTGAAATTGCGATGTTACAGATTTCTCGGATGATTAATCCGGGGGCCCCACACTTATGAGATATAGTAGCTTGATCATCTAAGTTGTCATGGTAAGGATGGATAGAAGATGTAAGTAAAATGTTTACTACATTAAAAGGATTACTAAATGGAATGAAATTTGGAAGAGCGCCAAACATTTGATTATGATGATCTACATCAAAAGTACAAGTACACATCAAAAGTACAAGTACAAGGATATTAGTATTTGACTACAAGCTTTGGACTAGGTGACATATGTATGGCACCACTGTTGATGTTGATAGATTATTTTGAAAAGAAAAGGAAATGCTAAAAGAGAATCTAGAAAATATTTGGCAGGAAAAGAAAAGACTTGAAATGTCCAGCGTAGGTATATAAATGATATACATGTTATGGATGTATTCTTTGCTTGTTAAACAATGTGGTTCTTGGGTACTGGATACTGAATTGGTTGGTGTGAAATGTCACACAGAGCAACGCAATTCATGATGTGCAATGGCCTAAGTAACTAGCAAAAGAATATGTGATGATGTTCTTCGAAAACAAATAAAGTGTTATTGTGTTTCTCGTTGACATCAAAGCTTGCCATGAAGATTTGTTTTTAATAATTTTTATTTTGTTCTAGTATTATGAGAACGATGGTTGTTCAAATAATTACCATATTCCATTGAAGATGGATGAACTCTTACAAATCTAGTTGGATAAATCACGTCCATAAACACTGATGCTAAAGTGTCGTAAGACAAATGATTAGAAGATCACTTATGAGTAACACTACAGTTTAAATCAGATTGGAAATAGAACATGAAGAAACTCTATGTTGATGGAATTTTGGAGTCTTTTTGATTTTTGAATCAATTGACGCTGGTGAGAATTTCCTGAAAATGATTTAAATTTTGTTCATAGGCCAAAGAGGAATGAATGACTAACTTATTGGACATTGTGCATATTGATGTATATAGTCCATTGTGTGTAGCCATATGTGGTGGATCATCCAAACTTCATATACTTTAACCAAATATTTCATTGCATATATGTATATTTACTTAATCGAGAAGAAGTATGAAACATTTGAAAATGTTCAAATGATTTCAAGATGAAGTGTAAAATCATTGTAACAAGAAAATAATGAATTTATGATTGGATCATAAAGGAAAATATTTGAGCTACAAGTTTAGCAAAAACACCGAAGATTCAAGGAATCATCCCATGTATTTATATTTCCCGATAAACCATGGGAGTATGGAGTATTCGAGAGATCTAATCAAACCTTGTTTGACATGGTAGGATTTTTTGAATGGTCAAATAGTAAGGGAAAGCCCCCACTGCAATTTTTTTCTTTTATTAATATCAAGTAATAACAAGTTACTAGTTACAAACTACCAGGTTACAAGTTGAAACCTTCTAATGGACTTGTCTCTAAAACCAATCATTATACTGATGAGAGAAATTATTTTTTATTCTTTATTTAAACCAACTCATTTCCTGTAGAAAAATTGCTTTCCAGTTTACAAAGCTTGGTCCTATATCTTCAAATATTTTTTGGTTTCTGCAAATCTACATTCCCCAATTGGTCAGCATCATGATTTCCATTGCGAAAGGTAGACTCAATTTTGTTTTTATATCTTGGAATGCTTCCAGTACATACAACCATGTAACTCTCTATGGACATATATAATCCGAACATTGTAGGATCAACAGTGTTATTTATAAAATTGCCATTATATTTTGAAGAATAAGCTTTAGTGACTACTGCTTTTACACTAAAAATAGCTCCATCGTGATCCATTTGAAATGACGCCATATGAGTTATGGATTGGATTAAAACCCAAGTTGTCTTTTTCTTAAAATTTGGTATGCTAGGCATAAGTAAAGAATTTAAAGTTGGATAAGCACATCTTTGTAGGTTATCCCAAAGAAAAATTTGGATATTCCTCCATAACACAAAAGACAAAAGTGTTTGTCACTTAGAACATCAAGTTAATTGGGAGGACAATAGAACTTTGATAAGGTTATTGAACCTTAGCTATATGTGCCGAGTTTTGCAATGCCGAAAAGTGTCTTGGAGGCAGCCATAATGCTTATGGATCCCGTGCCTCCAAGTTTGTGGTCACGGAGATCTACATTCGTATTGAATAGCGTAGGTCGGGTAAACAATCAAATACTAACATTTGAGATTAAATCATTATTATTTGACAATGATGAACCGAGTATATGCAAAGAAGCGGTGATGAGCCCTGACTCTGTCAAATGGCTTGAAGCCATAAGATCCGTTATAGTTCTATATACATGAAACCAAGTTACTGAACTTGGAAGACCCTCTAAAAGGCGTAAACCCTATTATTCATATTTGGATCTATAAAGAAACATACATGGATGTTTCACATCTATGAAATAGTTGAAATGTCGGTAAAGAGTTTACAAAAATGTTCAAGGAGTTGAATATGACAAGATTCGATCTTCTGTAGCGATATTTAGTCTAGACGGATTAGTGTAGCAACCACTACATATGTTAATTGTTGTATATGCTAGTTGACCAAACAAAACAACATTCTTCTAATAAAATGGTTACCTAGGACATTTACGTGACATGGTCCGAAGGGTTTTTGTTAACTCGAAGCATGCTAAAAATCCATGCAAACTTCAATAGTTGAAGTAAGCATAGCGGATTTAAAATCTTCACCATGATGAAAATGTTAAAAGGTGTAATTTCATTAGAGACAATGAAGGTGCTCACATTTGCAAGAAATTAAGTGGGAGTGCTGAGACATACTTCTAATACATTGTGTATAACACATATTGTTGATTGGAAATGATGTATCTTTTATTGACACAAGTTAAGGATTTCATTAAAATTAGATTTAAATGAAAGATTTGGGAAAAACAGAATATTTGGCATCAAACCATTTTTTATACTTTGAGACGCTAATATGGTTATACCATATGTACATAGATGAAATATTGAATAATTTCAATATGGAAACGACGAGTAAGGTTATTTCCACATGGAAAGGGTGAATCAAGATTCAAGTGTTTTGACACTTTCCAAGTAAAATCACATGAATATCTTGATAAACCATATTCAACTGTTTTGGAACTTGGTGAGTAAAATCACATGAATATCTTAATCAATCATACCGTGATATGTACATATCCAGATATGTCATATGCTCTAAACGTTATGAGCATATACCAGGGTGACTCATAAGATGATCATTGGAAGATAGTAAGGATATTCTTATGATCTATGGAAGAACTAAGAATATATTTTGTTTGTAGAAGTGACAAATACTTCATTGTAAAGTGTTACATTGGCACTAAACAAATAGTTCATTGTAAGGTGTTATGTTGGTACTAGTTTTTGAAGGGAATATGCCCTGAGAGGCAATAATAAAGTTGTTACTATACATATTCCAAGTATATGATAGATGTTTATTTTGCATGCTATAATTGTATTAATTTGAAAATGTTAATACATGTGTGTTTAATAAACAAAAGTAAAGTTCCTAGTTACACCTCTCTTATAAACTAGCTCGTTGATTAACAAGATGATCAAGGTTGCCTGATCATGGACATTGGATGTTGTTAATAACAAGGTCAGATCATTAGTGGAATGATGTGATGAACATTCATCCAAAGTACAGGATTACAATCAAATTCATTGTGTTTATATTGCTATAACATCTAACAAAGTAATCCTAGTCCTTAGACCATGAGATCGTGTTAATCACTAAAACTGGAAGAGTATCTTGATAACATCACACGTCACACCGTGAAAGGGTGATTATAAAGGTGGGTTCAGTGCTATGAAAGTGTTATGTAGAAGCTCATGGATCAAGAGTGGGATTTTTCCATCCCGGTGACGGATAGATATACTCTGGGCCCTCTCGGTGATATCACATTGGTTAGCTTGCAAGCAAGTGATAATATCACTAGAATGTTATATCACGGGAACAAGAAAAGAGTACATGTCGGTAACGAGATCAAACCAGGTATGGAGATACCGATGATCGAATCTCGGACATGTAATATATCGCGAGACAAAGGGATTTAGTTACTAATGTTAAAGGTTCTCACGATCGTAGAAGTCATCGTAGAATGTGTAGGAGTCAGTATGGATCTCCAGGTCTCGCTTCTGATTATTGATCTGAGAGGGGTCTCGATCATGTCTGCATTATTCATGAACTGTAGGGTGACACACTTAAGGTACACTGACACTATTTGGAGCAAATGTGTTTTGGACGAATGAATTGCAAAACGCTGGAATTATTTCAATAGACATCGAAACTATTTCGGGTGAAATTGCTGAAGCTGGTTCTGCATGTAATATTGAAATGTTGCAGGGGGTTTTATGTGAATGTTTGTTAATTAAAGTAATTAACAAAATTCTGAATAAATTTAATAAAAGAGTTTTATTAAATGAGAGAGCATTAAATTTGGAGAAAATTAATGCATTTAAAGTAAAGACTTTAAAGAGGAATGTTAAGGGATACTTTTATGTGGAGGGGGTTACACCACATGAATGGGGGAGGTGAGGGGTCACCCCCATGGGGCGCCGGCCATGGGGAGGGGTACTCCCCCTCCTCCTATAAAATTCCACCCCTCTCACCCTTCTTCCTCACACCTCCTCATGAAGGATCTTGATATGTTGCTAACGTATCCATAATTTTTGATGTTCCATGCTTGGTTTTATCTACTTTATTATGTTTTGTCCACACTTTGGAGTAATTTTCATATGATTTCTTGGACTAACCTATTAACAAGAGCCATAGTGCCAGCTGCCTGTTTTCTGCTGTTTTTGGTTGCAGGAAAGTCAGAAAATGAATATTCTCGGAATTGGACGGGACAAAAGCCAAAGTCAGTTTTTCACCAAGGGACACCTGGAGTCAGAATACGAGACAGAGAGGGGCTGGGGCCCGGCCACACCACCTGGCTGCACGGCCAGGCCTGACCCGTGCCAGGGGGTGGTCTGGCGGCCCCAGGCACCCCCTCAGCCTCTCCTTCCGCCTATATATTGCCTCTGGTACGGAAACCCTAAGTACCCGATCAAAATTCCATGAAAGAGTTTGTAGCCACCATCATCTGCATCCCTAGATCGGGAGGGATCTAAAGCTCTTCCTGGCACCTTGCCGGAGAGGGGAATTCACCCTGGAGGCCTTCTTCACCATCATGCAATCCTCCGGTGTGATGCATGAGTAGTTCATCTCTGGACTACGGGTCCATGTAGTAGCTAGATGGCTGGTTCTCCTCCTTTGTGCTGTCAAGTTTAGATCTTGTGAGCTCCGTTCATGATCAAGATCATCTATTTGTAATTCTGCATGTTGTGTTTGCAGGGATCCGATGGATATTGAGATGCTATTTCAGATTGATTATTGATTCTATCATGTCTTTGTTATTTGTGATCTTGCATGCTTTCCGTTGTTAGTAGCTATCTTGGCCAAGTAGATGCTAGCAACTCCAAGAGTTAGTATTTATGCTCAATAGTGGGTTCATGCCTCTGGTAATCTGGGGAAGTGACAGAAATCGCTAAGGTACTAGATGTGTTGTTGCTACCAGGGAGAAAACAACAATCCTTTGTTCATAGAACAATCATATTGTTTACATTACATGCAATTCATAATGCAATTATCCGTTGCTTGCAACTTAATACTGGAGGGGGTTCGGATGTTAACCTGAAGCTGGATTATTAGTCATAGATGCAGTTGGATGGCGGTCTAAGTATAATGTTGTAATGCTCAATCAAATCTAAAAGGAGTCAAGATGATTAGTATATGCTTGTATGCTTTCTCGATATTTGTCAAATTCCCCGCTATAATTTGTTCACCCAACATGTCTTCTATCTTAAGGAGAGCCACCTCTAGTGAACTATGGACCCCGGTCCTTTCTTTTACCATCAATCTACAACTATTTATTGTTTTGTGTTTACTTTCTGCAAACTATTACTTTCTTCCAATCGATATGTTTAATCCTTTATTTTCATTAAAACCGGTGAGATTGACAACCTCATCGCAAGTTGGGGACAGAGTTCTGTGGTTGTGTTGTGCAGGTCTCCACATTGCTGCTGGCACCGATAGTGCTCCTTGCCAAAGGTCATCTAGCTACACCTTTGGGGTGTTTCCTTGCTCCTACTGGATTGATAACCTTGGTTTCATAACTGAGGGAAACTTACTGCTATGCTCATCATACCTTCCTCTTGGGGTTCCCCAACGAGCTCGTTAGTACACGAGTCAGCAGATATCTCTCCCCCTCTAGAATTATCCCCCATGGTCTCGGATTAGCGAGATACATCATCTCGATGGCATTTCGTCTAGAAGGAGTTGCTGCATCCGCTACATCGTTGGAGCAAGGAGGCGGAGGTTGTTCGGTGGCCTGAATGTGTGTGCAAGTGCGGATGCGCTGCTTGTTTGTGGCCGGTTCCACGACTGACATGCAACTAGTTTTGCATAAGTGGCTGGAGGGTGTTTGTCTCTCCTACTATAGTCAATATCTTATTTACAATGAGTTGCTAATAATTTGGTTATCATTGTTGTGGTTCCATGTTCGTAGGTAAGAACGGTTCTATCTTCGAAAGCCCTAAGCCACGTAAAACTTGCAATTGATAAATTAGAGGCGTCTAGTTTAGATCGTTGCTAGGCTTGTGTCATGATATGGTAATGTTGTGAGTTGATGTATAGTTGATACACTTACAATACACTTAACATGTAAGTTCCATAGACCTTGGCCTTACACACAAAGGAATGATAGAGATCATACCACGATGCATATCACAGTGATCAAATGCAAGAACCATATCATTTCACTTTACACATATGATGTTCGCATCTTATATTGCTAGTTTGGCGTTTTAGTAGCATTATAAGATGATCCCTCATTTAAATATCAAGGTAAAAATGTGTTCTTCATTCAGTATGCACCGTTCATGTTTTGCTGCTTCAAGACATCATGTGATGATCGGGTGTACTTGAATCCACGATCATATTTCGGGTGTAAGACAGTTTTACACACACGAGTACTAAGGTTCTTACTTGGCGAGCCTAGCATGTACAGACATGGCCTCGGAACACGGACCGAAAGGTTAAGCATGAGTCATATAGTTGATATGATGCCCATATAGATGCTCGCCTTTGAAGCTTGATGACCCACAAGTATAGGGGGTGTATCGCAGTATTTTCGAGAACTAAGAGTGTCGAACCCAACGAGGAGCAGAAGGTGCTGGCTAGTGGTACGGATCAGGAATTCTCTGCAAATACTTAGCAAACGGATTTTTAGGGGTTTTCTATAAAGCAAGTAAACAAAGTATGAGTAAACAAAATACAGTAAGAATGAATGCAGCAAGTGGCCCAATCCTTTATGCAGCAAAGGACAAGCCGGTTGTATTTCTATAGATGACCAAACATTCTCGACGACACATGGGAAGACGGTCAAGTGCTTACGCTTCATATAGTCGATTAATCTTCTCTAGCTTGCTAAGTGTTGTGTGGGTGAACCTGTGCTAATGTACCATCCCATCCAAGACTTAATACATACTTGTGATTAAACCCCCTTGCAAACATCCGTAAGTACAAGAAAGTAATTAAGGTAAAACCTAACCACAACTTTAAACTCTAAGACCCTTACGTCCCTTGTGCAATGGTTTCCTAACGGGGGTTCAGATTTCTGTCACTCCGGCAACCCCTACGATTAGTAGCCAAATACACAATGCATTCCCCTAGGCCCATATAGGTGAAGTTTCATGTAGTCGACGTTCACATGACACCACTAGAAGAAGTACACCACAACTTAAATAATGATCTATTGAATCTTTCTCAACACAACTCCAGTACTAACAAGACTTCTCACATGTCCTCAAGAACAAAACGAACTACTCACAAGACATCATATGGATCATGATCAGAGATGGAATAATGATGTATAACAATCTGAACATAAACAATAATTCAATGGTTCACTCAATAGCATCAACTACAAAGAGTAATCAACACCGGGAAAGTTTCCCCTATGAACTAATGCAAGATTCAACTCAATTGTTACAGCAATATGGAGATGGTGATGAGGGTGATGATGGTGATGATGGTGGTGATGATGATGATGATGATCCCGATGAAGTCCAGCTTGATGGTGGTGTTGATGGAGACAATCTCGCCTCTCTGGGAGGGAATGCCCCCGGCAGAAATCTATCTGCCGGAGAGATCTTTCTCCCTCGGTGTTTTCTATGGTCGCTCTCCGAGTCTTAGGGTTTCGGGAGGAAGATATACGCAAGAGGGGAGAGGCTGGAGCGGCCTGGGCTTGCCCTCGCCATGGGGTGGTGTGGGCCCCCTGTGGCCCACCTCCACTCCATCTTCTGGCAACTTGAGTCTTCTAGAAAAATAGAATTTTCCGTATATTTTCCCGGATTTTCTGATCTTCGCGAATTTTTGCCTCCAAACAGCACCTTTTCCATCAGAATCCTGACTGCAGCGGTCCATGCTCCAATAGTCATCAACCATGCAAAAATAGATGAAATAGCATAAGTATCACCTCTCAATACGAAATATATCAATGAATAATAGTAAATTAAGACATAGAATAGTGATGCAAAATGGACGTATCAACTCCCCCCAAGCTTAGACTTCGCTTGTCCCCAAGCGAAACTGAGCTCAATAAACATGACCTCAGGTTTATGAAGTGAAGAGTCGATAAAAGAATACGGACAAGAAGCATGACATTCATCAAATACACAGATCATAATAGAAGACAACTCACTATTATACAACTCAACTTGCAATGAGTAAAGGAAACACAATAAAGATACATAGAGTAAATCATCATTGGTAATGGCAAACTTAGCTCTTGGTCGAAGAATAGTTGATAATTTGCCGGAGTTCACAAATAGCTGGTTTTCAATGAAAGCTTTCAAAGTAGTAAATTTCAAGATAAGAGCACTGTGCAAAACAAGGAACATAAGAAACATGATTGAATAAATCATCATATGAATGAATGAAACACATCAACTCAAAATACTTGCTAAGATAGAAGGGAATAGGTTTACTGACTCAACTACAAAGTAAAAGAAAGGCCCTTTAAAGAGGGAAGCAGGGATTACAAGTCTCATAAAGAGCTCCCAAAAATTATGATACTTACTAGCTTTCAGCTCTCATTGCCCCTATCATAGGCATCTTTAGGTGATTAAGGTTAAAGTGAGGTCCAATCTGAGTTATATGCTTGACAGACTATAAACTAAAAATCCCAAGTCCCTTGAGTACGAGGGCCGCTCCTCATGCTACTCAACTTTAGTTACCGGTAAGTTCTTGTCATCGTAAGTATGTGCGTATCATTAAGAACCGCCAACGGGGTACCCCTTGCCCGATGATACGGAAGAATCCCCATATCAAAATAACAAGGCAAGCATACAATGAGTATCTCAGCAATCTTCTTATTTACCATGGGAAAATGGTGATTTTTTTTCTCTCTTTCCTCTTTTCATAGTATCTCTTTTTTTCTTTTCTTTTTCTCAATAGCTATCTCTCTCTTTTTTTATAAGAAGAATGCTTCATATGTATCATTATGGTTACGCTGCAGGTTTCCACCATGTCAACATGGATTAGACCAGCGGCCCAGGCGTTTCTCTAACACATGTACATAACTCCATGGACTTACAAGCTCCCCTTTTATTTCACACCAACGACATCCGCAAACAAAAGAGCAAGGTATCAACTGGGTATATATTTACAAGTGTTGAAAGCGTTCCCCATGACAGCACGGTTCTGCTAATCCCCAGCCTATAATTTGCAAGCATATAACTTTCATGGAGAGTTCATAATGGTTCAGGTTTATTAAGTGCGGAAAATAAAGTGTGCCATCAAGTTCGTGAGAGCTTTAATCAGTAATTTTCTCATAACAAGTTTAATTCGGGAGGTAGACAAAACAGGAATTTACTTGCAATAGAAATAATGCTACTAGGTAGGTATGGTGGACACAAATGGCAAAGGTGTTGGTTTAAACGAGGTGGATGCACGAGAAGAATTCCCTCTCAGTACAGGTTTTTGGCTAGCAAGGCTGGGTAGCAAGTACAAGAGTTGAAGGAAACAAACAAACATACAAGTAATAAAGACAAACATGCAATCTTCCTTGGAAGCACAAAAGATCTTAACTAGAGAATACTAAACTTATGAGCAAATCAAGAAAGAAAGATGATGAAATTATTTTTCTCTCGAGTACTTCTATCTTTTTCTTCAAAAAGGGTGTTACTACTGACCGAGCCAGGTTTTCCAAAACCAACTAAATTAACTCAATGATCCCAAAGTGCTACCAATACTAACAACAAGATCAATCATATAACCACGAATTGAAAACTAATATAAGCTATGCAAAAGAGTGAATGATAGAACTTCTCATTAATATTCCATAACGGAAACTCACACCAAGGGATACAAATCTAATGAGAGAGAGGAAACTTCCATAATGCAAACCATACTACATAATACCGCGGCACTCCCCAAGCTTGAAACAAACCAAGGGGATGCCAAACCTGATGACGAATTACTCCTTTGGTGGTGGTGGTATCCTCTCGATGAGCTCTCTGATCAGTTTCCCCAAGTCCTCAATCTCGAAGGTGAGATTGCGAATCAGCTGTGAATTTTGCTCAATGCGGCTCATGATCATGTCGTGTTGAGAATTCCAGCTCTTGCTATTCTTTCCCCACTCTTTCTCCTTGAAGTCTTCTTTTCCTTCCTAGGGTCTTGGAGGTCTTCCTCCATGGGCTCCTTCCCTTTATCCTTGGCGGACACCATTATGCTTCTAAGCTATCAAAGAGTATGTCCTAACAGAAACAGATCGAAACAAAAACACGACGAAAACACAATATACGAACCTCGAGAGATCCGGGGGGTTATATATTACGAAGTTTCATATCAAAAGGAAGGTACTGGAAGAAAATGAGTCAGAGGCGGAGTCCGGAGTGGCCTCACCACCTGGTGGCGTGGCCAGGGATGGACCCGTGCCATGGGGTGGTGTGGGCCACCCTGGCTCCGTTTCCGTCCCTTTTTCGCTTCGTAGCTTTCCTTATTGACTGAAAACTGCAAAAATATAGTTGGATTGTATTTTCGCGAAACTTTTCTTACCAGAACTGTTACCTATTTGAATACGGACTCTGCAAGTCTCTGAATTTGATATCTAGTAGATCCTTCCAGAGTTATCACTTGATTATCATCGATATCTTCATCTTCATATACTTATTACTTGAGTCATAAAACCTTTCTGTTCCTTATTACACCATTGTCTCCACTTCCTGGAAATTTCTTTCACACAAAACTTTACACAATTCTTATTAGCAACATTAGTATAAGTGAAGTGATAAAACCTTTTGACTCCAACTTCAACTGAAAAACCATCAAAACAAAATCTACTGCAGCAACTCCTTCCGAAAACCCAAAAAGAATTCAAAAAGGAAATCGAATAAAGAAGCAAATGCAAGATTGGCAAAATCTGTCAAAACAGACCAGCAGGTAAAGATCAATTTTTTCGAAATTCTTCTGTTGCTCAAATCAAAAAGTGCAAAACTAACGAAAGTTAAATAACAACCTGGGGCAGAAGCACAAACAATTACAGCTCAATCCGACATACAGAGATCTCTCACGAATTTTTACGGTGAAGCACAAAAAATCTGTTTCGCGACAGCAACTTCCCCAAATATTACTTCTCTCTCATTAGAGGTCGATCTTGACACAAAAACCAAACGAAACGGATAAGGAGCGGTTATTACCGAAGTAAAAACTTTCAAGACTCAAAGAAACAAAAACAAACTGAAAGCATAAACAAATTGGGTTGTCTCCCATAAAGCTGTTTCTTTATAGCCATTAAAATGGGCATGATAATTTTGAAGAAGCTCTCATAGGGATATGGATTGAAGTGAAAGAGAGCATTAAGAAGCAAAAACGCACACACATTTAAGTATAACCCACTTCCTATTCAAGGGGATTTTGTAAACAAACAAGTTATTGAAACCAAAGGCAACTTGCATAAGAAGGCAAAAGAAGTGCAACATAAAAACTTTCAGCATAAAATGAGGAAACTTGATATTATCGAGATGCATAAGAACACTTTTCCCTCTCTCATAGTAGCTTTCAGTATCATGCATAAACTTAACAATATAGCTATCACAAGGACCATCATGGCAATGATCACTTATTCTAACAGAAAACACAGGAATTCTAGCTCTCATAACACTACTTTGCGAAACAATATTAGAGGTATCCTTACAAAGGATAGTGTGTCCCTCTTTTTCATATTTAGCAAGAAAGTCTTTCACATTTTCTATTATAGGTTCATCAACCATTTGTTTATTAGGTTCAACAGCTTTACTAGTACTTTCATTAACCATACTAGCTATCATAGAATGTTCCTTTACCTTAACTGGAAAAGGCATTTTCTCAATATAAGGTTCAGGTAAAACATGATTAGTAGTATAAACTTCAGTATTTCTTGAAGGAACACTCTTAGCAATATCTTTATAAGGCTCATGATACTTATTCCACTTCTTTTTAGGCACTTCAATATAGGAAGCAAAAGCCTTAAAATAATAAGCAATAGCTTGAGAGTCTAGACCATAAGCATTTTTAATATTTTGAAAGACATCAGTTCCCATAAAAGATTCAATGCATTCATAATCATAATTTATACCTAACTTTCTACCTTTGTCATTCTCCCAAGCTTCATCATTGTCTTGAATACGATCTAGAAGGTCCCATTTAACTTCTTCATCCATACGAGTGAATGATCCAGCACAAGAAGCATCTAATAAATCCTTGTCATGTAGAGGGAGCCTTGCATAAAAGTTATTGATAATAATGTTGTTGGGGAGATCATGAATGGGACATTTGAGCATTAGTAACTTCAATCTCCCCCAAGCTTGAGCTGTACTCTCTCCATCAAGAGGCCAAAATTTGTATATTTGATTCCGATCTTTATGAATCTCACTCGGAGGATAAAACTTTGAATAAAAGAGAGGCACTATTTCCTCCCATTCCAGAGCTTGACCATTCTTCAGCAGCTTATACCATTCCTCAGCTCTTCCTTTCAGTGATAATGAGAATAACTTCTTCTTAACTTGATTTGTAGTAATACCTGCACACTTGAACAACCCGCATAATTCGTGTATAAAGAGTAAATGATCACCGGGATGGACAGTTCCATCCCCAACATAGTAGTTATCCATAACACGATCAATAATTCTTGTAGGTATTTTGAAAACATCTTTCTCAGTAGGTGGTGGCTTATCTACTACCTTAGCAGTGGTAGTAGCATTACCAAATAAGAAACTCAGCGAATTATCCATAACGAAAATAAAGCAACTAGTAGAAGTAAACAATACTCACAGTAGAAGTTTCCTTTACCAGTTCCACTCTCCAATAGCGCTTCACACCCCAGCAACGGCGCTAGAAAATAGTCTTGATGACCCACAAGTATAGGGGGTGTATCGCAGTATTTTCGATAAGTAAGAGTGTCGAACCCAACAAGGAGTAGAAGGTGTTGGCTAGTGGTATGGATCGGGAATTCTCTGCAATTACTTAGCAAACGTAATTTTAGGGGTTTTCGATAAAGCAAGTAAACAAAGTACGAGTAAACAAAAGACAGTAAGAATGAATGCAGCAAGTGGCCCAATCCTTTATGCAGCAAAGGACAAGCCGGTTGTATTTCTATAGATGACCAAACGTTCTCAAAGACACATGGGAAGACTGTCAAGTGCTTTCGCTTCATATAGTCGATTAATCTTCTCTAGCTTGCTAAGTGTTGTGTGGGTGAACCTGTGCTAATGTACCGTCCCATCCAAGACTTAATACATACTTGTGATTAAACCCCCTTGCAAACATCCGTAAGTACAAGAAAGTAATTAAGGTAAAACCTAACCACAACTTTAAACTCTAAGACCCTTACGTCCCTTGTGCAATGGTTTCCTAACAGGGGTTAAGATTTCTGTCACTCTGCCAACCCCTATGATTAGTAGCCAAATACACAATGCATTCCCCTAGGCCCATATAGGTGAAGTGTCATGTAGTCGGCGTTCACATGACACCACTAGAAGAAGTACACCACAACTTAAATAACAATCTATTGAATCTTTCTCAACACAACTCCACTACTAACAACAATACTTCTCCCATGTCCTCAAGAACAAAATGAAAAACTCACAAGACATCATATGGATCATGATCAGAGATGGAATAATGATGTATAAAAATCTGAACATAAATAATAATTCAATGGTTCACTCAACAGCATCAACTACAAAGAGTAATCAACACCAAGAAAGTTTCCCCTATGAACTAATGTAAGATTCAACTCAATTGTTACAGCAATATGGAGATGGTGATGAGGGTGTTGATGGTGATGATGGTGGTGATGATGATGTTGATGATCCTGATGAAGTCCAGCTTGATGGTGGTGTTGCTGGCGACGATCTCCCCTCTCCGGGAAGGAATTCCCCTAGCAGAAATCTATCTGCCGGAGAGATCTTTCTCTCTCGGTGTTTTCTGCCCTGCAGAGGCGGTGGAATCTTTCTGTGGTCGCTCTCCGAGTCTTAGGATTTTGGGAGGAAGATATATGCCAGAGGGGAGAGGCTGGAGTGGGCCAGGGTGGCCACACCACTCCCTGGCGCGGCCTGGGCTTGCCCGCACCATGGGGTGGTGTGGGCCCCCTGTGGCCCACCTCCACTCCATCTTCTGGAATCTTGAGTCTTCTGGAAAAATAGAATTTTCCGTATATTTTCCCGGATTTTCTGATCTTCGCGAATTTTGCCTCCAAACAACACCTTTTCCATCAGAATCCTGACTACAGCGGTCCATGCTCCAAAAGTCATCAACCATGCAAAAACAGATGAAATAACATAAGTATCACCTCTCAATACGAAATATATCAATGAATAATAGTGAATTAAGACATAGAATAGTGATGCAAAATGGACGTATCAAAGCTACACTGACTCACGTGATGATTGGACTTGGTGTAGTGGATTTGGTCCATGTAATCACCAAAAAGACACGAGGGGTGTTGTTTTTGAGTGGGAGTTTAGTTGAACTCAATCTATCATAAACTTAGTCTAAATAAACTTTACAAATTCTATTGTAGATGGCACCACCTATTTTTAATTTCAATGCGTTCATGGAGAAAGAGAAACTTGATGCGAATGGTAGCAACTTCACCAACTGGGCTATGAATTTGAGGATTCTCCTCTCTGCTGCACAAAAGCAATATGTGCTAGAAGCGCCACTAGGCCCCCCACCAGCTCCTGATGCCCCTAACGAGGAAAAGAATGTCTATATAAATCGTCAGGAGGACCACAATTTAGTTCATTGCGACATACTGTATGGGCTAGAGCCAGAACATCGAAAGTGTTTCGAAAATGGCAATGGCTTTGATACCATGCGTGAATTGAAAATGATTTTTGATACCCATGTTGTTGTAGAGAGTTATAATTCTTCAAAAAAGTTCTTTAGCTGCATGATGGAAGAGAACAGCTCCGTAAGTGAGCACGTATTCAAAATGTCTGGGTACGCCGATAAGCTTGTGTCCTTGGGAATAACGATTCCCATTGATTTAGGCATACATCATGTTCTCCAATCTCTGCCACCTAGCTACAAGAGCTTCGTGATGAACTATAACATGCAGGGCATGAAGAAGACTCTCCCCGAGCTTCTGTTAATGCTTAAGGCTGCAGAAGTGGAGATTAGGAAAGAACATCAAGTATTGATGGTCAATAGGACCCCCGGTTTCAAGAAAGACAAGAAGGGTAAATAGAAGGGAAAGAAGGGCGGAAAATTTGTTGTTGCGCCTGAAAAGAAATCCCGGACTGGCCCTAAGTCTGATACTGAGTGCTACTATTGTAAGGAGACTGGCCATTGGAAGCGCAACTGCCCCAAGTTTTTGGCAGACAAGAAAGCTGGGAAGGCAATAAAAAGGTATATATGATATACACGTTATTGATGTGTACTTAACTAATACTCGAAGTATCACATGGGTATTTGATACTGGATCGGTTGCTAACATATGTAACTCGAATCAGGGGATGCGGAACAAGCGAGCGTTAGCAAGGGGTGAGGTGAAGATGCATGTCGGCAATGGATGAAGAGTTGATGTGATCGTCGTCGGAACGCTGCCTCTCCACCTACCATCGGGATTAGTTATAAACCTAAATAATTGTTATTTGGTGCCTGCACTGAGCATGAACATTATATCTAGATCTTGTTTGATGTGATGTTGTTATTCGTTTAAATCCGACAACAATGGTTGTTCGATTTATATGGATAATATCTTTTATGGTCATGCACCCGTGATGAATGGTTCATTTCTGTTGAATCTCAATAGTACTCATATGCACATCCATAATGTTGATGCTAAAAGAATTAAACTTAATAATGATATATCTGCATATATGTGGCACTGTCGTCTAGGTCATATTGGCGTTAAACGCATGAAGAAACTCCATTCTGATGGACTTTTGGAATCATTTGAATTTGAATCATTTGATACATGTGAGCCATGCCTTATGGGCAAGATGACTAGAACGCCGTTTTCTGGTTCAATGGAACCGGGGGACAAATTTATTGGAAATCATACATATTGATGCATGCGGTCCAATGAGTGTGTCTGTGCGAGGTGGATATCATTATTTTGTTACTTTCACGGATGATTTGAGTAGATACGAGTATATCTATTTGATGAAACATAAGTCTGAAACCTTTAAAAAGTTCAAGGAATTTTAGAATGAAGTGGAAAATCATCGTAATACAAAGATCAAATTTTTGCGGTCTGACCGTGGAGGTGAGTATCTAAGTTACGATTTTAGCACACACATGAAAGAGTGTGGAATAGTTTCACAACTCACGCCTGCCGGAACACCACAACGTAATGGTGTGTTGGAACATCGTAATCATACTCTATTGGATATGGTTCGATCTATGATATCTCTGACTGACTTGCCACTGTCATTTTGGGGTTATGCCCTGGAAACCGTTGCATTCACTTTAAATCGGGCACCGTCTAAATCCATTGAAACGACACTGTATGAATTATGGTTTGGAAACAAACCTAAGCTGTCATTTCTTAAAATTTGGGGATGCGTTGTTTATGTGAAGAAACTTCAACCAGATAAACTTGAACCAAAAGCGGAAAAATGCGTCTTCATAGGATACCCTAAAGAAACAATTGGGTATCTCTTCTATCATAGATCCGAGGGCATGGTTTTCGTTGCCAAGAATGGATCCTTTCTAGAGAAATAGTTTCTCACGAAAGGTGTGAGTAGTCGAAAGGTAGAACTCGAAGAGGTTATTGAACCTTCTCTTCATGAAATGGCGGGTGGCATAGCACCGAAAGTCGTTCCGGAGTTGACTTCACCAAATTAAGAAGGAACTAATGATAATGATCATGAAACTCTAAAAGAGGACACTACTAAACCTCGCAGGTCAAGCAGGACACATGTAGCTCCTGAACTGTACGGGAATCCTGTTGTAAATTTCATGGTTGATGAAATAGATGACCTTGCGACATATGAAGAAGCGATGATGAGCCTGGATTCCAACAAATGGCTAGAAGCTATGAAATCCGAGATGGAATCCATGTACGAAAACCAGGTTTGGACCTTGGTGGACTTACCTCATGATCGAAAGGCTGTTGAGAATAAATGGATTTTCAAAAGAAAAACGGATGCTGATGGTAATGTAATCGTCTATAAAGCTCGACTTGTCACAAAAGGGTTTTGACAAATTCAAGAAGTTGACTATGATGAGACATTCTCTCCTGTAGTGATGCTAAAATCAGTTAGGATTATGTTAGTAATTGCTACATATTTTGATTATGAAATATGGCAGATGGATGTCAAAACTGCGTTCCTCAATGGTAACATTGAATAAGAGTTGTATATGATACAACCAAAGGGTTTTGTCAATCCTAAAGATGCTAACAAGGTGTGCAAGCTTCAGGGATCCATCTATGGACTAAAGCAAGCATCACGGAGTTTGAATCTCCGCTTTGATGAGGTGATCAAAGAGTTTGGATTTGTCCAAACTTATGGAAAGGCTTGTATTTACAAGAAAGTGAGTGGGAGCAATGTGGCATTTCTGATATTATATGTGGATGACATATTATTGATTGGAAATGATATAGATCTTTTAAACAGTGTTAACAGTTATCTAAATAGCAAATTTTCTATGAAAGACCTTGGTGAAGCGCCATATATATTAGGCATAAAGATCTATAGAGATAGATCAAGACGCCTAATAGGGCTATCGCAAAGTACATACCTTGATAAGATTTTAAAGAAGTTTAAAATGGACGAAAGTAAGAAGGGGTTCTTACCTATGTTGCAAGGCAAGACATTGAGTAAGACTCAAAGTCCGGCTATGGCGGAAGAAAGAGAGATAATGGATAAGATCCCCTATGCTTCAGCCATAGGCTCTATAATGTATGCCATGCTATGTACAAGACCGTATGGGGCACATGCTATTAGTTTGACTAGTAGGTACCAATCTGATCCAGGTTTGGAACACTGGATAACGGTCAAGAATATCCTTAAGTACTTGAGAAGAACTAAGGAAATGTTTCTTGTATACGGAGTGAAGAAGAGTTGGTCGCTAATTGTTATGTCGACGCTAGCCTTGACACTGATCCAGACGACTCTAAGTCTCAATCTAGATACGTATTTCTCATGAACGGAGCAGCAGTTAGTTGGAGGAGCTCCAAACAACCCGTGGTAACAAGGTCAACAACGGAGGCGAAATATATTGCTGCTTCAGAAGCAGCATAGGAAGCAGTTTGGATGAAGGAGTTCATTACCGAATTGGGCGTGGTTCCTACTGGGTTGGATCCAATGGTGATCTATTGTGACAACAATGGAGCCATAGCCAACACAAAGGAACCAAGGTCTCACAAGAATTCCAAACATATTAAGCGTCGGTTTCACTCCATCCGTGAGCATGTCAAGGATGGAGATATAACGATTTGTAAAGTACATACAGATCTCAATGTAGCAGATCCATTGACTAAAACTCTCCCTAGAGCAAAACATGATAAACACCAGAACTCCATGGGTGCTAGATTTATCACCATGTAACTAGATTATTGTCTCTAGTGCAAGTGGAAGACTGAAAGAAATATGCCCTGAGAGGCAATAATAAAGTTTTTATTATACATATTCAGAGTATATGATAGATTTTTATTTTGCATGCTATAATTGTATTAATTTGGAAACGTTAATACATGTGTGTTTAATAAACAAAAGTAAAGTTCCTAGTTATGCCTCTCTTATAAACTAGCTCGTTGATTAACAAGATGATCAAGGTTTCCTGATCATGGACATTGGATGTTGTTAATAATGAGGTCAGATCATTAGTGGAATAATGTGATGAACATTCATCCAAAGTATAGCATTACGATCAAAGTCATTGTGTTTATATTGTCATAACATCTAACAAAGTAATCCTAGTCCTTAGACCATGAGATCATGTTAATCACTAACACTGGAAGAGTATCTTGATAACATCAAACGTCACAGCGTGAAAGGGTGATTATAAAGGTGGGTTCAGTGCTACAAAAGTGTTATGTAGACGCTCATGGATCAAGAGTGGGATTTGTCCATCCCGATGACGGATAGATATACTTTGGGCCCTCTCGGTGATATCACATTTGTTAGCTTGCAAGCAAGTGATAAGATCACTAGAATGTTATATCACAGGAACAAGAAAAGAGTACATGTCGGTAACAAGATCAAACTAGGTATGGAGATACCGATGATCGAATCTTGGACATGTAATATATCGCGAGACAAAGGTATTTAGTTACTAATGTTAAAGGTTCTCACGATCACAGAAGTCATCGTGGAATGTGTAGGAGTCAGTATGGATCTCCGGGTCCCGCTTCTGATTATTGATCTGAGAGGGGTCTCGATCATGTCTGCATTACTCGCGAACCATAGGGTGACACACTTAAGGGACACCAATACCATTTGGAGCAAATGTGTTTCAGACGAATGAATTGCAAAACGCTGGAATTATTTCAATCGACACTGAAACTGTTTCGGGTGAAATTGCTGAAACTGGTTTTGTATGTAATATTGAAATGTTGCAGGGGTTTTACGTGAATGTTTGTTAATTAAAGTAATTAACAAAATTCTGAATAAATTTAATAAAAGAGTTTTATTAAATGAGAGAGCATTAAATTTGGAGAAATTTAATGCATTTAAAGTAAAGACTTTAAAGAGGAATGTTAAGGGACACTTTTATGTGGAGGGGGTTATCACCATATGAATGGGGGAGGTGAGGAGTCACCCCCCATGGGGCGCCGGTCATGGGGAGGGGTACCCCCCTCCTCCTATAAAAGGCCACCCCTCTCACCCTTCTTCCTCACACCTCCTCATGAATGATCTCTATCCCCCTCTAGAATTATTCCCCATGGTCTCAGATTAGCGAGATACATGTTCCCGGTGGCATTTCGTCTCGAAGGAGTTGCTGCTTCTGCTAAACGCTGGAGCGAGGAGGTGGAGGTTGTTCGGTGGCCTGAATGTGTGTACGAGTGCGGATGCGCTGCTGGTTTCCGGCGCTAGGACTTCCACACGATCTTGAGATCGGCAAGCGTACGACTACATCATCCACGAGTTCGTACTCATTAACAAAACTTTGTTGTCTTCGAGGGTAAGTTTTCCATGGATGTATATCCATCCATTTCTTGTATATAGTAGATAGATCTTGCGTATAGTTCTCATCGTAGATTTTTTTAATTTTCTATGTTGCGAACTCTTTAGTTTTGTCACATGATACAAATTAAGTTTATCTCAATTTAGACTATGGGTTAAGGTGGCACAATTTGATGGAAGAAAGTTCCATGATAGATTTGGATGAGTTCCAAAAGTTTAAGTATTATGATAGATACTACAATTAAAGGCTAAGTATAAGACTGCTCTAGTAGCTGCATAGAAAGGCATTTGTGTCGAGAAGTTTGTTAATCAAACTAGGTGTAGTTCCAAGTAGGATAATTCTATGAAGATATATTGTATGATAATAGTATCAACATATTTTAAACCCCAAGGAATCAAGGTCTAACTAAAGGACCATATTTATACAATGCCATCTTATTTGAGAATGAGTGATGCATAGAGACGCAAATACATGAAAATACACACAGACCTGAAAGTGTCAGATCTGGGGATTATGTTTAGCACTAGCAAACACGTATATACAACACCAAAATTCCATAGGTGTTTATATGCGCAAGTTTCAACAAGATTATTGACTCTAGTGAAAGTGGGATACTAAAGGGAATATGCCTGATAGGCAATAACTAGCACAAAGCCCGTGCATTGCTACGGTACAACATTGAATCAATGGATGTTGCGAGAAACCTCTAACTTAAAAAATTCAGGCCTAGGAGCTACCGCTGCCGATCTGCAACAAAGGTGAAAC
Organism: Avena sativa; assembly: GCA_916181665.1. Taxonomy (NCBI): domain Eukaryota; kingdom Viridiplantae; phylum Streptophyta; class Magnoliopsida; order Poales; family Poaceae; genus Avena; species Avena sativa. The sequence goes on from OV702287.1 coordinate 194,523,391, forward strand.
CATGCTTTGATGTTATTGCAAATGATAATTTTGTTTACCAAATTCTTATATGATAGCAACATCTAAGTGGAAGGAAAAAATACTATATACTTAGATGTAGGTAACATCATAAGTAATAGCTCAATTGAGTTGTAAATCTATGGTTGATGTGAATATAATGATAGTTTTGGTATAGAGCTCAATTGTTCTTGAAATATCTATGAAATTCGGGTGAAACCAAAAAGGAATAACTTCCCTCTCCTTGGAAGCTCTCCAGGTTGAGAAGTCTCTAAATAATTTACCTATCGTCTCTTTGAAACGTAGTCAAATTAAGCTGATAGTTTTTTTGAGAGAAATTAAGCTGATAGCTTATAAACCGTAGAGTACCAAAAAAAATTAGTAACATAAACCTTAATCTATTCAAGGATGAGCTGACCGAATCTGCTTTGACGACACATCCCTCCAATCCCTCTATCCATTTATCTTGATTCAACAAAGAGCCGGATGAAAAGTGAGGCATCCCAAGGCTGTACGTGCAGTATAGTTAGAACACAACAAAGATAGATCGGATCCTAACTGACATGCTTGCAAAGACACAAAAGATCTGCAACTGCATGGCATGTCGTGAAGCGAATAAGCTGGGCATGTATTACTTCTGATCTTCTGGATCGAAATTGACCATCCTTGTCATATCGGCGGCCGTCTCACGTGTATGAGTGTACCCAAACTAATCACTCAGAGGGCTTCTAGCCGCGTACAGCTCGTTCTCCCATTGTCGGCTGCCGGCATCGCTGACCATGTCACCCTCCACCTGTAGGCCACTTCCGCCAGTCGTCCTCCTCCACACAGGACGAAATGGACACCGCAGCTTCTCCTCCGAATTCGGCCGGTGCCACCATGTCGCTTCGTGCTCCCTTCCGCTTGCTGGGTGGTACGTCTGGCTCCTTGAATAGTCGATGCAAAACTCTAAACCTGACCTTGGTCGACTGCGGTGTGGGCATATGCATATCGCCAGAGGCCGAGGGAGGTCGCCCTCTTGAGGCACTTCAGGTTCTCAAGTCCGTCTTTCAGAATTTCGGGTCCATCGTTCTGGATGATACTGTCCAAGAACGTGAGCTTGCAGGCTCGGATCCACTGGGCAGTCGAGGGCGGACCTGTCGTGCATCAACGCGAGGCACCTGTTGGTAGTGGCGTCTCTATCGTGGAGACCACCAATACGTACTCATTTGCCGATCGCCACGACCCCTTGATCATCGAGTCCTAGTGAGGCTAATCAAACTCGAGGTGCACCTCCTTCAGTGGTGTTTCCCCGCCTTGAATTGAGGATCGCGACACGGCCTCGAGATCAATCTCGGATGGATGGAATCAGTCGGAGATGTCTACTTTGTTGGTAGGTGATGGCCGGTTGGCGGTGCTGCAGCTTCGTGGCCGCCACCTGCTGTCCAGGACGATACCCGTGCTCAGGTCCATCACCGCCGCCGATCCGAAGTCACTTCGCCCTTGCACCCATCGGTCACGACCTCGCTGTGCCGTTCCGAGCATCACTCAGGCTTGCCAGACCTGATACGCACCGGACAACCTGATACTTGTGGATGCATCGGAGATAATCGGTAGCACTGCACGACCTGATACTCGTGGCCACAGGAGAGAATCGGCAAGAGGTCTTGGCCTACGGCACCCAGCTAACTCGTTTTTGGGGGGAAGGAAGCGGTCGCGAAGGAACGGTTTTTGTCTGCGGGATCCGAACCAATCACGACATGGCGCACGGATCACCGAAGGCGGTGGAACCTCCGCGATGGAACGACGGACGGAAACCGTGTGCGATGAAAGCCACCGCAAGCCAAATAAAAGCGCATAGAGGTTGGACGAAAGACGAAGAGGAAAACACTCAGTACGTTATTATTAGGTATAGATAAAGTGGTTATTATATTATATTCTATGTTTATGATAAATATTTATTTCTCATACTATAATTGTGTTAACCATAGACGTTAATACATGTGTGTTTAATAAACAAAGAAAAGATTCCCAGTAATGCCTCTCATTACACTACCTTCTTGATTAACAGATGATCAAGTTTTCTGATCATGACATTGGATGTTGTTAATAATGAGGTCACAACATTGATGAAATGATGTGATGAACATTCTCCCGAAGTATAGTAATACGATCATGCCATTATGTTTACATTGCTATAACCTCATTCGAACTAACTCTCATCCTTAGACCATGAGATCACATCAATCACTAACTCTAGAAGAGTACTTTGATTCCATCAAATATCACACCGTAACAGAATGATTATAAAGATGTCATTGAGTACTTGGAAAGTCTTTGTTGAGGCTCATGGATCAAGAGTGGGATTTGTCTATCATGATGATGGAGAGATACACTCAGGGCCCTCTCGGTGATATCACATTATCATAGCTTGTAAGCAAGTGATAAGATCACTAAGAATATTATATCACGGGAATGAGAAAAGAGTACTTGTCAGTAATGATATTGAACTAGGTATGTATGATACCAAATGGTTGGATCTCGTACAAGTTAAATATTGCGAGACAAAAGGAATTGGTTACTGCGAAAAAGGTTCACGCGATCACTAGTTCATCATTGAATTAGTGGGAGTCATTATGAATTTGTAGGTCCCGCTAATGATTATGGATCGGAGAGTCTCAATCATGTCCACATAATTCACGAGCCCATAGGGAGACACACTTAAGGGTAGTCGACGCATTTGAGTGGATAGGGAACACAAAAGAAAATACTAGACATCGTAGGAATTGTTCTGATAAATCTACCGGAATAGTTTCGGTGCATCAAAATATTGCAAGGGATTGAGTTGTTGATGTGTTCATTAAATGAGGTGCTCATTAAATGAAGTGTTCATTAAATGAGTGGCATTAAATCAAGTGAATTAAAAGTGGTTTTAATGGAATGACTCTTGATTTTTTGAGTGGAAATTAAATGGAAGAAGGTGGCTCTTGATTTTTGTGAGTGGAGAGTCCACTAGGAATCAAGAAGGGAGAGGTGGGGGCACACCAGCCCCATGCACCTAGCCCCTTGGGGCTTCCCCCTCCCCCTATAAAAGGTGGGGTGGAGCTCCTCTCCCTCACACGCCTCTCCTTTCCTGTCATATGCCCTTTGGTTGGCATCTTCTCCTCCGTGATAGCTTGTCCACTATCAAAAGTACGGTACTTAGGTGAAGCCCTGCTAAAGACCTTCTCCTCCACCACAACTACCATGCCGTAGTGTTGCTAGAGTTCCTAAGGATACACTATTCCGATGCCCAACATGGAGCAAGGGATGAAGGTCGTTGGCACACCAAACGTGTGACCGACTACTGAGGCGCCACCCTTTATGGTACTTATAGTCATCGCGTCCTTGAGGACGGTCATGTACATTCTACACCAACCACGTTTGTTTGCGGGAACGTTATCCCGCTTACGGTCTTCGAGAGTGAGTCCTTCTGAAACTGTTACAAGTATCGCCTAGATTTGATCTTGGTAGTTGCAACCGTAGGAAAATTTTGTTTTCTATGGAACGAGTCCCATCACTTGATGGTCAATAAAACTGTTGACTTCAAAAAGTCTGCCAAGAAGTACAAAGGAAAGAAGGGAAAACCAAAGAAGAATAGCAAATCTATTCCTAGTTCTTCCTAGGCGCCCAAGTCCAAGCTAGGCATCACGTGCTTCTACTACAAGGGTGGGGGTCACTAGAAATGCAACTGCTCCAAGTATCTGGAGGATAAGAACACCAGCAAGATCATTACCAAAGAGAAATGGATATATGATATAAATGGTATTGGTGTTTTCCTCACAAGTTCCCAAGTCCAAGTCAGGCGTCACGTGCTTCTGTTGCTCATATTTGTAACTCTTAGAAGGAGTTGCGGAGTAAGCGGCGCTTGGTGAAGGACAAGGTGACGATGTGTTTCGGCAACTATCGAGGGGTGACCTCAACAATGTCCATTGTTATGTAAATGGGTTTGATGGAAAAAGAGAGCGCTGGTGATTTTGTTAGCCTATCAGACAAACAAGAGAGTCGGAGTCCTACCTGATTATGAAAACAGAGGTTACAAAGTTGCTAATTCACTAGATGTGATCTAACTCATGGCGGGTTGGGTTTTTCTTAAAGCTACGGTGCCCTCTCAGTCGGATCCTCCCATCCTATATGAGAGGCTAGGTCTCAGAGTCCAACAAGGATCGGTGACAAGTTTGATTACAGATACTTGACTATGTCAGTTGGTATTTCTATCTTGATCAACATGTTCAGTTCCTGGGCTTCAGATGTTTCTAGGACTCCTAGTTCTTTATGGGCCTTGGGTCATAGTCTAACTATGTACCAGGTATACCAATTATAGGAATCCGGTAAGTTCTACCCATGTCAGTAGCCCCTAAGACTATCTGAATCATAGATTCGGGTTGAGTATCAAACTAGAAATTTGAAACCACTTTTCTACACTAGAAATATGTGTTCCACAACAAAAATATGCTAAAATAGCTTCATATGGCTTGAATCGATGGGATGTGCAAATGTGTGTAGCTACCACCCATGACACATAGTTATTTTCATTAAAATATATTTTCTGTATTGAACCTGAAGTTTTTCTCTGACTAACTTTTGTATTCATAAATATTTTATTCATGGGGATTTTGGTATAACGAGTCTGGTACATCCGACGGATCCGGAACCAGTTAATTGCACTTGGAAAAATATCGTGAACCTACTTCAAGCTCAAGTTCCGGACAAGGACTTAGTATATAATGGTGTAACTCAGTTCATGCCGTGGACATCAAATTCTAGTTTTATGTTTTGGGTATCCAATGCGTCCATCAGGATTTTCCATCATATCGTGGATATGGAAAATAACTAGCAGAGAGCATTCGGGTGCGATTACTAGGCCTCACAGGACGGATCCTGAGGTCTTACCTTCATGTCGTCAGACACGACATTCAGACATGTTATCACAGTGCACATGGTCCAAGAATTTCTAATAATTTATCGACTGTCTTGTTTGACTATTGGAGTTGCTGAAGTTGTCAGCTTGTTTCTCATTTTTATTGGGTGCATTGCTCAATGCTCCCAATGGGAGTAACCATTTAAGGATACACTTGTGTAGTGCTCATAGGTTTATTGTTTAATCATCTCTATTTGAGGATTTTTTTTTCTCTTGTTCTATCCGGTGTGTAGTCAGCGTTCTCGATGGGAGTAGCCCCCGAGGCTACAGTCGAATATATGTAATTAGAGTTTAGGCTCAAGTATTTCATCTTATTCGTTGTCAATGTTGGAGGAGTTTTTATTTTTTCTGACAGGTGCACGGCCAGCACTCCCAATGGGAGTAGCCCCTTAGGCTATAGTCGAATATTTGTATTCGAGTGTAGGCTCAAATCTTCATCATCCGAGGAAATTTTCGACTCAGGTCTTATTTTTCTAGAATCATCAAAAAAATCGGATGCATGGCTAGCGCTCCCGATGGGAGTATCCCCCCAGGCTATGTTCGAACACTTGCATCTGAGCATAGGCTCAAGTATATCATCTGATGAATTTTCTCAACTCTGGCCTTGGAATTATTTCTTCGAGTTTCTTGTTAGTACATCCAAAGTATTTTCATTTCTTCTCATGGGTCATTGCTAATGATGATGGCATGCTTTAGTCACATTTCAGCACTCCCAGTGGGACGTTTCAGTAGTGGGCCCATGATGCAGGATGACGACACATGCGGGCCGTGCCAGTAGTGAGTTTGACCACACGATCCAATATTGCATGGGAATCGATGCACCACGCAATTTTCTCCAAAGTTACCGCGATAATTAATTCTCATTATGACTGATCCCTTTTTTACATGTGGACAAGTGTTGTCCCTAGGTTCATCACGATGCCATGTATTTTGGATCCGACGGTCCTAAGCTGCAACAAGTACTTTATAAGTGCCGAGGGGTGAACTTTTTACTACTCATCCGTTCCTCCACCGCTATCCTCCTTCTTCCTTGTGCCAAATCTGTTCCAGCGCTGCTGCTCTCTTCTTTCTTTCTTGCTCATGCACCTTTGATGACACTAGCATGGGGAGGATCAAGGGTGGAGGTTCCGCTGCTAACACCACATCGGACAAACCACAGGTGATCGGATGGACCCCTTCCAAGTGCTCGCAGCGGGATGTGCGTGAGGCTTGGAAGTATGTGTTCCTGAAGGAGGGTTCCTTGAAGCTTCCTGGTGACGAGGCCACACCCGTGCCTGAAAAAGGATGGAGGGTAATGTTCATCGCTTTCCTCTACCATGGTCTTTCTCTTCCTTCCCACGAATTTCTTTGCGGGCTTCTGTTTGTACACGATGTGTGATGAGTGCATATTTGCATCATGTTTTATATTATTATTTGGCATTGTAGATGTAGAATCTTGGTATTTTACGGTGCTCGCGTGCACATTTTATGTCTATTTTCACTAGGATCAGGACAGATGATGGATACAATGGACACAATTCTTGGAGCAGATGTATTGGGGAGAAAAGGAGTTAAAAACAATGTAAAACGCTTATTTGGGAAATATCAATAACACCATAAGAAACCCGAAGCAATCAAGGCATACCGACGGTTCAACAACCAACTATACGACGAGAATAAAAATTCTAACCGTATAGTTCCGCTCGTATAGTTGGCGCCACCACCGCCTCCTGAAATAGTTTCGCCCCGTGCAACTGGATCGGAGAGACGACATACAGAACACCCAAAAATCGCCAAAACCTCATATCCGAAAGGCATCTAGAGGGGGAACTTGCCCAAGGGATCCATCTTCGCTCTACGCAGATCTAGGAGGCCTAGGAATCGATCTTCATCTTCATCAGCCGCTGCACCACCATCATCTCCATCCATCCCATCTTAACCCATCTAGATCTTGTTGTAATTTCTGTACTCGTTGTGGATCTATACAAGAACTATTCATTTACAATTGCTTCCATTACCATTGTCATGATGGAGATCTTTAGTTCTTGGGAAAATGGAGAAACCGTAGCATATGATTGAGATAAGATAAAGATTATTATGTTATACATCATTATGTGTATGAGTTAATTGTATTCATCTTGATGTTTGGAGTTGTGCACCTCCTTAATTTTTGCCTCTTATGGGGACTCGATGAAGGGGATTACTTGTTGGTAGACGGAGGGATGATAACACTTAATGTGACTATAAAGCTGGTGTCATTCTTTACGTACTAACTTGGGGAAAACAAGGAGAACTGATAAAGCCATGTCCATGCCACGGGAGAAATCCCTTAATAGTAGGATAATACGATTGATGTCGTTTATCCGTTAGCTGTGGTTATAAAGGATGATGTGAGTAGTGGTTATACATACATATCATGAGAATATTTGTTATAATAATCTTGATTGCTTACTCTAAATTGCTAGTGGTGTATCCACCACTCCCTGAGAATTCCTTTTTCCCTATTGCAGTTTCAAGTTCTTTACATACATGATTCTTACTTTCTACATTAAGTTCTACTTTACTTTAAATTGCTTCGTTCAATCAAAAACCCAAAAACAACTCTACTTTTCTTGCATCTTAAATTTATTCCTTAAGTACTTCGTTTAGTTTTAGTTAAAAGCATTTTAGTCTTTCGCCTACTGCTTGTTGTGGGATCTATATATTTATTTCGAAACTAGCTATAAACAATCTGTGCACTTACAGTCATCAAGCTATTTTTTAGAGCTGTTGCTAGGGAGCTTAGCGCTACAAGTCACTTTACTTTTAGTTATTTACTTTTGTTGTATTAATTTTTAATTTAAGTTGAAGGACCACAACAATGGACAACACTCATCATTTAATCCAGATTGAGGCAGTAAGGAAAATGGGTTTGCCCATGGACGCTTTTATAACTGTCAATAAAAGCATAAATCCGGATTGAATTGAGATCCACCCTTTATTATTTGAACTACTGCACTCTAAAAAATTATAGGAACTAATGAAGAGAGTCCATATAGACACTTACAATTATTTGAATATATTCTCAGTTCCTTTATATTCGACGACTGTAATCTTGATATGGTTAAAACCCAGTTGTTTAGACAAACTCTCTCTAATAATGTTTGTGACTGGTATAGATATTTTTGTGTATAAGCACCAAGGACTTAGACGGAATTGACGACCAATTTCCTATCAAAATATTACTCAGAAAGCAAAGCTCATAGGATGAGAGGTATTATTATCAGTTTCAAAAATAATCTTGATGAGGGTTTGTATGAAGGGTATCTAAGGTACAAGAGATATCTTGATAATTGCCCCATCATCGTTTTCCTGATTAGTTAATCACTCACACTTTTTATGGAGGGCTTAACTGAAGGGTTCACAACATAGAAAACAATTTTTTTCCTACGATGTAACTACTATATGCCAGGATCTATCTACTAGATACAAGCAACGGGTGGATATACATCCATAGAGAACATACCCTCGAAGACAACACAACTTTGTTAACGAGATGGAACTCGTGGATGATGTAGTCGTACACTTGCCGATCTCAAGATCGTGATGAAGTCCAGCAGGTCCAGCAGGTCTAGCTCCAGCACGTCCATCAGATCCAGCTACAGCAAGTCAAGCACCACCAAGTCCAGCACCACAAAGCAGCGGTTCATCCATGATCGCACACACATCCGGTACCCCGTCAACCTCCGTCCCTCGCTCTAGCAAAGCAGCAGAAGCAGCAACTCCTTTCCAGATAAAGCCACCGAGAACATGTATCTCGCTAATCCGAGACCATCGGGGAAAAATACTAGAGGGGGAGAGAGATCCTTCACGAGAAGGTGTGTGTAACACCCTCAAATCGGCCCTATGCAAGTTTTAGCCCTTTCTGCCAAACCCGCATAGAAACGATTCAAGGAAGCCCACTAGGCACTTTCATGCAGGTGGAAAATGAAGTAATACCATTACACAACAATCCTCGATGGGACCCACAGAACATATATATATACAATAGCGCCTCAGCGAGTCAAGAATATAGATATACAATACAAAGATCCAAATCACCTTGAAATCGATACGGCGTCCGAGTACGGACAAGAAGCAAATTGGGCTAAGAGCCCTAAAGAATAACCAATGGCGTCCATAACCCTGCCCAGGCCAAGCCGGAAGGGTAACCTCCTAACGACGTCGAACTCGTACCTGCTAAACAAAAGGGGTGCCGACAAAGGGCAAAGGAAAAGAGGAGCGTCAGTACTGAGGCCAGTACACGACGAGGCTAGAATTCGGCGGTCCTCGCCTACATAGGTATGGTGGACTGAAGCGGCAGCGCAGCATGCACTAAACAACCTATAGAGACTCGATTCATCTGTCGGCTATTAGAGAGGGATAAGAGAGATCTATTCAGATCCAACCGGATACTAACACCAATCATACCCATCTTGGTATTCCCCCTCGAGACCAAACGAGGAAGTCAAACCGAGGAACTCACATAGTTGGCAATTTTACTCATTCTGTTATAGTTGTAGCACTTACTAATCAGATGTAGGTATGATAACATATGTAGTGGGCAATTTTAGTTATCATTCCGTTGTAGTTGGAACATTTAATAGTCAGATATAATTTCCTCGAGGAATCCCAAAACCTAGCAGTTGTTGGCACTTTTATCACATTCCATTGGAGTTGTAATACTTACTAGGCAGGTATATCAGAACACGATACGACCAAGATCCACCAGTTGTTGGCACTTTTTTTATCCATTCCATTGTAGTGAAGTTGATTACTAGTCACATATTAAGTCAAATTTATAGCACTACTTTAGTTATGCTTGTCTATGATCGAGATATTGTGCTCCAAGTCGTCCATAACCGCGGACACGGCTTTCAGAAAGATTTACTCTGCAGGGGTGCACAAATAGCAACACACACTCGATCAACCTCGGAAAAACCAACTCAAAACCCAACGAGGCATTCACGACAAAGCGATCACAGGATTCATAAAATATTTCAGGGGGCCACCCCATTAAGCTACCCGCAACGAAGTTGGCCGGCTCCGAGACGGACCCAAGGTTTGCGCCAATGGTTGTAAACGACTGGGAACCCGAAAGTGTGATTGGGCTTGTCGATACCGCGAAAACACTCCGCAATTCCTAAACAGTACAAGTGCTCCACGCACAATCTTAAATAAAGCAGTAAAGCATGGCATAGGTACAGGATAGTAATAAAGCCCCAAACTACTTTGTGGCCCCAAGAAATAGAAATGAATCAAGCTCTGGCTCAGGGGGGGTCCATAAGGCCTCCCGGATGTGGATAGTGCGAATAGTCAAGGAATAGGTATCAAGACCTCGGGGTCCTACGGGACACAAGTGAGTGTGGAAGAACCAAATAACATCAGTTTCCCACCGATGCCTCTGCATTAGTTATATCTAGCATTTTAATAGTTGTATTTAAAGTCATGATCATCTCCACCATTAAGCATCTCCACCATTTATCATGTGCCAACTTGTCGTCAATGGTGGAACAACAACGACGTGAAGCAACATAGAAGCAAGCAACTACGACTCGCAGGGCCGACTATCTATCAAACAACAGGCAGTAGGATATGTCCATGGCAATATAGAGGCTGCAAGGAGTATAAATGGTGCACGAAAACTAAAGCATCGCAACACGGATAGCAATAGATCAACAGGAGGAAATAAAGACTATAAAAGCAAAATAGGTAGAAGGGGGAGAGATGCTCGCCTGGAAAACACTGCCGGAGATTCATCCGGAGAACTTGTTGGTACTCGCATGCACTCATCGGTCTAATCCGCCAAGAAGCAAACACTAGCAGAAACACCGGATACAATATTTAATACTACAGCAGAAGATCCGGCATGATTATGATATGATGCAGATGTGGTGCAATTAGGCAGTATTAAGCGGAACCGGGGTCCCGACATTTAATTAAATGGTTCAAGTTATTTAGAAACCCCGCAATTTAAATGTTGTTTTAACAAGGCAAAACATGGCAACGGTTTGCTACACAAATTTAAATGGAGTCCGGAATAAGACAAAGGTATCCCGCATAAACACTCCCTATTTAATTTAGGTGAATCGACTATTTAACCCAACCCACCAGATGACATGTATGCAAGCATGATGATTTAATGATGCGACAGGTATATGTCATATTATAAAAATAGGGGCTTAGGGGAACACATCTGGGTTCGGCAGATCTTGGTTCCGGGGGTTCGGGGGTTCGGTCTCAGGGTTCGGCGAGGAGGAACGGTTCGACGGGATCGGTCTCGGACAACAGAAGGAGAGCTTGGCGTTCTGGGAAGAAGGACTTGGTTTGGCATCGGGGGCGCATCGGGGTCGATCTTGTCGTCGTGAAGATCTTGTCGGGTCCTTGTATCGGGCCGGTCTTGGCGTTCGGGATGAAGAACTTGGCGTTCCGTGTCAGCGACCTTGGCGTCCGGGTTCTCGGGCATCGCAGCCGGGAAGGAAAACTTGTCGCATCCGTGGAGATCTTGGTTCGGCCTCGGTCAAAGCATCCAGAAGCAGATCTTGGTGTTCCGGGCATCTTCCGGTCGGGGTCTCAGCGTCTTCGGATCTGGGATGGAGATCATGGTGGTCCGGGGGAATGATCTTCGGGTTCCGGGGGAAGAGCTCGGTGTTCCGTGATGAAGGGCTTGGCGTTCCAGGAAGACAACCTTATGGACATGTCGGGCGACCTTTGGGGGTCGATCATTATTCGGTTCAGACCTAGCATTTCCACAGCATAGTAGCACACCTTATTCTGAACTATCTTCACCATCTGAGCACCGGTACCTGAACACACTCCCGCTGAAGAGCATCAACATGACACACACATGGCCAGAAGGCACATACAGCAAGAACAACATCTGCATAGGGTCCGCGGGGAAACGGAGGGCCGGAGCTGGGGAACACGACGTCCTAGAGACAAGGAGGAGCACAACCAGGGGCAGGGTCGACGCGAGGCGGCCAGGGACACGGGGTCGTGGCCGTGCTGCCGCCGTGGCTCCGCGAAGGGCTTGGGCTCGAGCGGAAGTTGACGGGCCGGAGTAGGGGCTAGGCTGGCGCGGGGGTCATCGCAGGCAGAGACAGCGGCCGAGGCGACCCACTAGCGCAGAGTACGTGCCTACATGGGGCTCTGCGGGCCACGTCAGAGAGGAGCTCTAGCGGTGGGGATCAAGCAGGGGCGGCGGAGGTGAGCCTCTGGCCGGAGCGGAGCGGGGACCCAGTGAGGCGGAAGGTGGAGGTCGGCGGTGGCGAAATGGAGCTCGGGGCCGGAAGGGGACGCGTCCACAGCCGGGGATGGCAAGGATGGCGGGCCGAGGTGGCGCTCCGCGAGGTGGAGAGGGGCGTCTGGCGGAGGGGTTGCAGGCGACGCGAGGTGGCGGCGCTCCCGTGCATGGAGGAGGCGGTGGCCGGCGAGCTTACTGGCGGTCGCCGAGGTCGTGCTACCGGGGCGGGCTGGTGCCGCGACAGAGGGAGGACGGAGGGACTGGCAGGGCTGTGGAGTAAGGCGGCGGCAGGGCTTAGCCCGGATCGAGGGCGGAGGAAGGTGGCGATGGCGGTTGCTGCTGGGGAACAAGGGGAGTGGCGCGAGGATGTAGGTGGGGAAACGAGACGAGAGGGGTGGGGATCGTGGGCGAGCGCGTTGAGTGGTGGAGCCGGTGGTAGGTGGAGGCGAGCGGGGGGGCGCGCTGTGCGTGCACGGCGCGCGTGTGTTGTGCTGTGTAACGTGACAGGGGGCATTGCCAGGGAGTGTGGTGGTGGAAGCAGGTGGCGAGCGGGGTGCAGAGGAGGTGTGGTGCACGCGGTGGGGTGCGAGGCCTGGCACGTGTCGGTGCTGGCCGCATGCGTTGCAGCTGCTGCGCGCGCGTGTGTGTGCGTGAGTGCATGTGTGGCGGCGGGAGGGACGGAAGAGGGAACAGGGTAGGTGGATTAGGGTTTTGGTCTGGTTTTAACTGGGCCGGGGCAGTAGGCTGTTGGCTTGCCGGGATTTTGGCCTGGCAGGCTGGCGGCCTCCCCCGGTTAAACTTTTTATTTAAAACATTTTTATTTTTAAAACATTTTCTAAAAGTTTTTAGGCAAATAAAAGATCCAGATAACACCGGGGGTTTTATGGTTTGAATAAAAGACGGGGCGTTTAGAAAACAAAAATAGGCTTTTCTAAAATAGTTTTTAAACAAACCATGCAAGATGATGACGATGCTCAAATGCAATGTGGCATGATGACACGAGCATGCGGTCATGATGATGCAATGCACAAAAACACCGTGATTTTCTAGTAGTGGTTTTAGCGGGATGCCACAGTGTGAGGAAGAAGTGGTGTGAGGGGGCCTTTTATAGGAGGAGGGGGGTGACCCTCCCCATGGCCGGCGCCTCATGGAGGTGACCCCTCACCTCCCCATTCATGTGGTGGTAACCCCCTCCACATTAAAATGCCCCTTCACAATCTCTTTTAAAGTCTCCACTTTAAATGCATTAAATTTCTCCAAATTTAATGCTCTCTCATTTAATAAAACTCTTTTATTAATTTTATTCAGAATTTTGTTAATTACTTTAATTAACAAACATTCACATAAAACCCCCTGCAACATTTCAATATTACATGCGGAACCAATTTCTGCAATTTCACCCGAAACAGTTTCGGTGTCTATTGAAATAATTCCAGCGCTTCCTTAAATCTTTATCCGAAACATATTTGCTCCAAATGGTGTTGGCATCCCTTAAGTGTGTCACCCTACGGTTCACGAATAATGCAGACATGATCGATACCCCTCTCATATCAATAATCAGAAGCGGGGCCTGGAGATCCATACTGACTCCTACACATTCAATGATGACTTATGTGATCGTGAGAACCTTTAATGCTAGTAACTAAATCCCTTTGTCTCGCGATATATTACATGTCCGAGATTCGATCATCGGTATCTCCAAACCTAGTTTGATCTCGTTACCGACATGTACTCTTTTCTCATTCCCCTGATATAACATTCTAGTGATCTCATCACTTGCTTGCAAGCTAATCAATGTGATATCACCGAGAGGGCCCAGAGTATATATATCCGTCATCGGGATGGACAAATCCCACTCTTGATCCATGAGCCTCTACATAACACTTTCGTAGCACTGAACCCACCTTTATAATCACCCTTTCACGGTATGATGTTTGATGTTATCAAGATACACTTCCAGTGTTAGTGATTGACATGATCTCATGGTCTAAGGACTAGGATTACTTCATATGAGGTTATAGCAATATAAACACAATGACTTTGATCGTAATGCTATACTTCAGATGAATGTTCATCACATCATTCCACTAATGTTGTGACCTCGTTATTAACAACATCCAATGTCTATGATTAGGAAACCTTGATCATCTTGTTAATCAACGAGCTAGTTTATAAGAGAGGCATAACTAGCAACTTTCCTTTTGTTTATTAAACACACATGTATTAACGTTTCCAAATTAATACAATTATAGAATGCAAAATAAAAATTTATCATAAACAAGGAATAAGATAATAACTACTTTATTATTGCCTCTCGGGCATATTCTCTTCATTAATAATGAAAATAAAACGAATTTAGACACCGCTTCTAATGGTGGTTTTCTGTCTTATACCTATGATGAAGCTTGGAAATTAATAATGAAAATGAGGGAGGCAATGGAAAATCTTAAAAATGAGGAGAATATTACAAATAGTTTTCCTGGATATGCTTGTGTTAACGATTTCCTTGCAGATGAAAGGATTTGTGCAATGATTAAAACCCTTGGTATTGATTCTTACTAAGTAAAGAAAATTATTGAGAATTATGAAGGGCATTTACAGGTACCTATAGAATGGGAACCCCATAAACCCCTCGAAGAAAAGAAGCATGCAAGAGCGCTAATGGAAGAGTTCTCCTCTACACCTATTCAAGAGAATACAAGAAAAAGCAAAAAGAGGAAGAGCAAATAAAGAGAAGATTAAAGAAACCAGAAAAGAACCCTGAAGCTACCAATATAAATAATGTTATATTGAAGGATCTTATGGAAGCATGAACAATGGATAATGAAGTGGTCGTGCTAGACTTTGAAACCTCAGAATTCATCAAAGGTAAGGTATGAGGTAATGAAACTTCTAAACCCATGACTCCTATATATTGTGGAGAAACTTTCTTATATGGAATTTGTGAGCCGATTTCCACTATAAATATTATGCCTTCATCACTTTACCAAGAACTTCACTATAATTTAAATAATACAGATGTGAAACCGGTAGACACTACTATTAAATTGTCTAATATAACTAATATAAAACCAGAAGGGGTTATCGGAAACATCTATGTCTCTATTGGATCACTCATGTACCCCCTTGATTTTCATATTGTTGACATGCCTCGAGATTCTTTTTGTCCTATTCTTTTAGGCAGGCCTTTTGTTTCCAAAACCAAAGCTTGAGTTGATAATAAGAAGGAGACTATTTCACTAATGTTTGGAGAAGAGGAAATGACATTCCACGTTGCCAAACTAAATAAGAGGCCATATGAGGAGGAAGATATCAAGGAGGAGAAAACAATTGCCAAGCTGGCCGTAATTCATTTCAGTAATCCACAAGATGAATTAGAGAGTAGCCTTAAAAATTGGGAGGAAGCACCGGATGATAAGGAGAGAGAATACGTGGATGATTACCTTGATTCAGTTCCAGAAGCACAAAATCCACATGACTATGAAGAACTGGTAAGAAAAGGAGATGAAGAACCACCGCCAATTGAATTGAAACAACTTCCAAATGATATGAGGTATGCGTTTTTAGATAATGAAAATAAATGTCCTGTTATTATTAGCAAAAATCTATCAGAAAATGAAACAAATAAACTCATTTCAGTTTTGGTTAAGCATCGTGAAGCCTTTCGATATACTCTAAGTGATATTAAAGGAATAGATCCATCTATTGTAACACATAAGATTACCATGCTTGATGATATTGAACCTGTAGTTTATACGCAAAGAAGGCTTAATCCGAAAATGAAAGAAGTAGTAAGAAAAGAGGTTATATGCTTATTAGATGCAGACATAATATATCCTATTTCTGACAGTAAGTGGGTTAGCCCAGCTCATTGCATACCAAGACAAGGTGGTCTTGATGCTGCTATGAATGAGGATGGTGAGCTAGTTCCTGTAAGACCTGTTGTTGATATCGTATGTGCATTAATTTTAGGAAGCTAAACCATGAGACATAGAAAAATCATAAACCTATACCATTTATGGATAAATTTTTAGAAAGACTTAGTAATAATTCTTATTTCTGTTTTATTGACGGTTATTCTGGATATTCTCAAATTGCCATACAATCGGAAGATCAAGAGAAAACAACTTTCACTTGACCTTATGGCACATATGTTTATAGATTAATTCCGTTTGGCTAATGTAACACAGCAGCAACTTTTCAAGAATGTGTTTTAAAAGCTTTGATGATTTTGTTGAGAAGACTATGGAAGTTCTAACAGATGATTTTGTTGTTTGTGGAATAACCTTTGATAATTTCCTCTACAATCTAACCAAAGTTTTGTAGAGATGCAGGCAATCAAATTTGGTTTTGAATTGGGAACAATACCATTTCATGGAAAGAGAAGGTAAAGTTTTTGGGAATAAAGTTTTGGAGAAGGGTATAGAAATAGATTAAACTAATATAAATGCTATAGAAAATCTTCCAATACCTCAGGACATAAAAAACATAAAAATGTTTCTAGGACATGCATGTTTTTATAAGCGTTTTATAAAAGATTTTGCTAAAATAGCTATGCCTCTCACCAACATTCTTGAGAAAGAAACTCCATTCTACTTAGATCATAACTGCATTACAGCTTTTGAGAACCTTAAAAACAAATTAGTTTCAGCACCCATCATGCAATCTCCAAAATGGGATGAACCTTTCGAAATAATGTGTGATGCTAGTGACTATGCTTTAGGGGCTGTGTTAGGACCGCAAGACGGAACGAATTTAAAATGTTATTTATTACGCTAGTAAACCTCTTAATAAGATTCAGAAAAAATATGCTACTATAGAAAAAGAGTTCCTAGCTATAATTTTTGCTTGCGACATATTTTGATATTACATCATTAATTCTAAGGTAATAGTTCATATGGATCACCAAGCATAGCGTCACCTCCTTGTGAAAAAGGATGCGAAGCCCAGGTTGATTAGGTGGGTTTTATTACTACAAGAATATGATTTGCAAATAGTAGATAGGAGGGGTAAGGATAATCCGGTAAAAGATGATCTCTCTAGGATGGAGGGAATAATTACTAACCCCGTACCTATAAATGAGTCATTTCCGGGAGAATATTTAGCAAATGTTGAAATTGTTGATCCTTGGTATGTGGATTATACTAACTATCTCGCAGTAAAATTTATACCTCCTAGTGTGACCAGAAATCAAAGGATGAAATTCTTTAATGATCTTAAATATTACTTTTGGGATGATCCATATCTATATTGTCATGGACCTGACGGAATGATTCGGAAGTGTGTTCCTAACCATGAAACGAATGCGATTTTGCAAGCTTGTCATGACAACCCGTATGGAGGACATCATGCAGGTAAGCGAACTGCAGCAAAGGTACTTCAATCAGGATTCTATTAGCCCACCTTGCTCAAGGACACACACAGGTATGTAGAACAGTGCGATGCTTGCCAAACAAGAGGGAATATTGGTAGGAGACAAGAAATGTCAATGAATTATATTCTTATAATCGAACCCTTTGATGTATGGGGAATGGATTACATGGGACCTTTTATAGAATCAAGTGGTTACACTCATATTCTTGTTGCCGTCGATTATGTTACTAAATGGGTTGAAGCTATTCCAACAAGCCATGCAGATGCAGCCGCCTCAGTGAAGATGATCAAGGATGTTATATTCCCCAAGTTTGGAGTTCCTAGATTCTTAATCACTAACGGTCGTCCTCATTTTATGAAAGGAACTTTCAGGAAAATCGTCAGCAAATATGGAGTAACTCACCATGTTGCTTCACCATATCATCCTCAAACGAGTGGTCAAGTGGAACTCTCTAATAGAGAATTAAAGACCATACTCAAGAACATGGTGGACAAATCAAGAAAAGATTGGTCATACAAGTTAAATGACACTCTATGGGCATACTGTACTACCTTTAAAAATCCAATGGGTATGACACCTTATAAAATTGTATACGGTAAGGCATGCCATTTACCTTTAGAATTGGAATACAAAGCTTTTTGGGAAATCAAGAACCTAAACTATGATCTTAAAGCAGCAGGAGAAAAACATTTATGAGATATTCATGCTTTAGATGAGTTTAGAAGTGAGGCTTATGAGAATGCTATATTGTTTAAAGAAAAAGTGAAAAGATGGCATGATAGAAAAATAGAAAATAAGACCTTTAAAAGTGGAGACAAAGTGTTGCTCTGTAACACCCAAAAAATATTAATCAATATTATCAAGTTCTAATCACCCAAGTTTAGGGTTAACAAAAACTTTTCTTATTAAATCTAATATGAGTGTATGTGTGAATTGCATTACTGTAGGAATGAGTGCAATTGCCATGTTTGATTGCTACAAATGATAAGGAATGGTTTAAAGATGAATACTACATCATCTAGGACATTTCCAAATAAAATAAAAAAGAAAATCAAATCAAATATGAATCATATTAGCAAATGGTCATTTTGACCAAAATTATCCACAAGACCACTTTGAGTGTTTCTAGTAAAAGATTTCTAACAGAAACTTTCCCAATTCTTTTCACCCCTTGCTAGACCAATTAAAAGTGAACCCAAGCCCACCTTGCAAACTAACAGAAACAAATTCCAAATATATTTAAAGTACATTGCAAAATTGAATCAAGTTCATATGCATAGATCACCATTTTCAAAAAACCACTCAAATCAATTCACTTTGGCACACCCAAGCAACCTTAGACTATCAAGCAAGTACTTAGAACACTCACCAAAATTCATCCAAAAATTCAAAACTTAAATTCATGTGGCCATTTAGTCGAGCACCTTGCAGACACCAGAAAACCACTGCCTAACTTCTACTGTTCTGAGCAGTGACAATTGCCACTAGTGCCCCATTTCTCTCCCCCTGTCTCCCCAAGTGTCTAGCAGTGCAGTGGACAGTTCCCCCCTTTGCCATTCGCACCAGTGCAGTGCCGCCTGAAGCTCCCCTCTATCTCAGACACCTCTCACATCTCTCCCTGGAGCAAGGCGAGCACCACATTGCCGGAATTTCACCAGAGCCCGCTGCTGTAGAGGAGAAGAGGAAGTGGAGCTAGGAGTTTCCCCAGGAGCCACCGCGACCACCATTCTAACCACCGTCGTCGATAACGTCGTTCACCCCATCGCCGACCTTAGCTGGAGCCCTAGTGAGCCCCCACGTACCCCCACCATCGTGATTAGGGTTCAGTCCCGCCGGAGCTGTGCGACGGAGATGACGATGCTCAGCCGTCAATCGCGGTCTAATCGCACGACCCAGATTGAAACTTACCGTCTTGGTTTAGTTTAGTCGCTGATGCGTGGGACCATTCTGTCAGGAGCCCGCTGTGCCGCGCTGTGCAGATTGGGCCGGTCCAGTTAGTTTCCCGCGCAGAGCCTGTCGATTAAAATAAGCCTTTTCCATTTTAGTTAAAACTAGATTCTATCAGTAGATTCAAAAATCAATTCAAAGAGATTCACTAAACCAAATTGCGTGATTCCAATTTTGTTAGAAAGGTATTCAAAATATCTATCCAAACCTGTTGGATTCAAACCATTTGAAATTTTAGATCAACTATACTAAAAATAACAAGACAGAGCCTTTTGCCACTTCAAACATTTTTCAAAAATCAACCATAAATGCTTTTGAGTTGATTCCAACTCTCAAAAATCACATTTGACAAGATATATCTGAATAGGTAAAAATATTTAGGTTTACATGCAGTCATCTTGGACTAGTACTAAAAGAATGCTATATAGGCATTTCTAGTCACTTTAATTGTATTAAATAGTAATATTAAACTTTATAAAATATGACCAACACTTTAACTCACATTCCCAAGTATTAGAATATGTGGTGATGACATGTGTTAACATGATCCCATATTTTAATTGGAGAATATTAAATCTTAAGTATTTTCAATGAGTAGAAATTACTTTTCCAAAATAAGATAAATAAGACTAGGTCTTTATTTCATGTGATGATTGTGATGATGCTGGATCATCTAGTGTGAACCTTTGTGTGCTAAATAGAAGTAGTTAAGTATTGTTTGGTGATTGTGTACCTCATATTCATTTATAGACAATAGTACCGACCCGGGATACGAGGAGGAGGAGTACTACAAAGAAGAAGAGAACTTCAACCACTACACTACTCAAGCCAAGCTAGAACTATGCAAGCCATCCTTACAAGATAACCTATGCAAGATGCATTAGGCATGCTTTGGTTATGTAACCTTGATAATACCAATCCCAAGTTTTACTTTCAAGCTTTATTCTTTTACTTTTACCAAAGTTCTTTACCTTTAGTTAGTAAATTGTGATTATTGGAAAAATAGGATAGATACCATAAAGAGTATAAACTAGGCCTAAGTAGTTATACCTAGATTCCATAAAAAGCATAAAACTAGATTTGGATAGTTACACTTGATTAGAACTCCTTATTAGTAACACCCTCATTGCTAGTTGCTAGTGCTAAACTACTACTGATCACTTAGATGGGAATACTTGGAGAAAATGATTATGAAAACCTTTGAATGATGATTCATTCTATTGAAATGTTTTTGACATGTGTTATGAACACAAAATTATTTGGTGATGAAACTACTTGAAGCATGAGCCTTGGCCCTTTATAAAAACTGATGGTTGGGTTCGGATTCGATACCATTCCAATTTTAACAATACCTGAATAGGGTAGGGCTTAACTGGAAGTTTATATGCCTTAGTATGGGTTACCTCGTAGAAAGAGGTTGAGCTGAGGCTACCTCGTGTGTGTGATTGTCCACCTATGCAGTGCCAAGGATGGCAGATGGCCATGGCTAGGAGGGCAAGCTCATATGGGAGGTGCCTATACTAGAGTGTGTAATTGAAAGGTTAGGATTGATTATCCTCATACTAAGTATGATGATTTAGGGTTATCCTTGACGGATGTATCGAATTTTGTGGTGAAAGTGTACCACCTCTACAGGGTGTCAAACTATTTGAATAGCCGCGTCCGCAGTTATGGACAGTTGGAGTGGCCATACTATTCCGTTGTCAGATGTTTTCAAAAATGACTTGTGAATTGAACTATGACTTTGACTTAACCACAACAGGGTTGTGGACATGAAAACTAGGTTCCCACTTAAGTGATTACATTAGGTCATTTACTTTTGAACTCCTTATGAAATAAACCTGGCTTTTTGCAAATAAACCTAGAGCTTAAGAATTCCTACTAGCACTACCTTACTTGTTAGTGATAGTTTGCGAGTACTTAAAGAGTACTCATGGCTTTGTCCCTGGCTATTATCGTGGCCAAACTATGAGGAGGACTACCAGGAAGATGGACAACAGGAGGTCTATGACATCTAGGATCATCTCCCATCATCAGCATTGCCTGTGACCCTAAAGATGGAGCCCCTACTACGTTTACTTTCCTCTCCTTTGATTGTAGTAAGACTGGATCATGAGATCGTTTATTTGTAAGAACTTTATTATGGTTTGTAATGGATGATGTACTGTGGTACCAATTCTGTTATGTCTCGCAAAAATGGTAATCCTGGGATTGTGATGTATGGCATAACATGCATCTGGGATTAAAAATCCGGGTGTTGACAAGTTGGTATCAAAGCCATCCTAACCATAGGAGACCCTAGTTAGAATGGACGCTTGACCCAAAAACTTAGTTTCAAAACACAAGAAGTGAGTATTTATGAAAACCTATTCCCACTCTTACCCTTGAGATTCTTTCAAAAAAAATCATGTTCCTAAAAAATTCTTGCAATCCTACATAAAATTTGACACACTTGATCACCCCACTAACTTGCTCACCCTAAATTCTTATAGATGGAGGTCAAGTATAGCAAATTCTACCAGCTGGGCAACGAAGGACACCTGATCTTTGAGAGGGATCTAGATGCACTTGCAGAGTATCTTGAGCGCCCATACCCGGAGTTCTTCGGGGCACAACTCACCGATCATGTGGGAGGAGACCTACAGTGGATGATAGTTGCAGATATCAGAGGCAAGATGGAAGCACCCACATTGGAGAAGATCCAATTCAGCTTGACGGAGAACAACTGGCTAGATGGACTAGCCAGGGCTATGCAAGAAGCTCTCGCTCGTCTTTGTGGACAAAACATCATCCAGATCATCGGAACTCGCTTTGCTCACTAAGCAAGGCGTGATTCTATGGTAATGCCCTTGGAGATGCTAGGACACCCGAAGCTGAAGCACCAAGTGGATAATCTCGACTTCATGCTGTATGATAGACAGATGGAGTTGGACAACACCCGTGCCTACGCCAACCATAACAAGGCCATTGCGGTCAAGAAGGACTAGACCCTCGCCATCCTTGCCAAGGAGCGCCAATCACTTCGTGGTCAGCGTGACAAGAAGGATCACATCATTGATCGTCTTCACAAGAAGGTGGCCACTCTAGAGAAGACCATCCGTGAACAAGATATCCAGCTTGAAGCGAAGGAGGAGGAAGGGGAAGATATCCGTGGAGATCTCTACTCTTACCTTAGTGATGATGACGACTACCTGGAGGACGATGCCATGGAGTTCCACACTGATGATGATGATTCCTCCTTCATTGATGATGATTAGATGCACTTGAGCACTACCATAGGAATGAGTTGTACCCGGTCCCATTGTATCGTAGCTTCACAGATTGGTTCTTAAAACCATCTGTTTTCTGTTTGTGTTGTCGTGTGTGTTTGTATTGTGTGCTTGGATTGAATGAATGAATGAGAGGAAGTTGTTAGCTTACAAAAACTGAGTTATACTCCAAGTTTAAAGCTTTTGAAACAAAACCATGAAGTTTAGAAATTTTCCTCTTATCTCACTATCTATCTCAATCTTCAGATGACTCGTGGAAATCCCGGAAGAAGCAGCTCATCTCAGGACCCAATGCTGCAGATTTTGCAAATGTTAGTTTCTGACCGTGAAGCTAGTAGAGCCAAACGTCCAGCCAACTTAGCCACTCTTCAACAGATAGCTCAGAGGGCCCACAATAATAAATGCCACGGAAACCAGGATAACCATGGATCCAAGCTCAAGAACTTTCAGAATACCAACCCACCTATCTTTAGTAAGTCCGAAGAGTCCTTAGATGCTGATGACTGGCTGCAAAACATGGAGAACAACTTAGAGGTCGCAGGAGTTGAGGCTAATGAAAAAGTACTATTTGCCACCCATTATCTGGCAGGTGATGCAAGAGCCTGGTGGAATAGCATCCGTACAATGAACGAAGGTCAGATGATGACTTGGGATGAGTTCAAAATCAAGTTCAGTTGGACTCATGTGCCCTCAGGTCTGATTAAAAGGATGAGGGATGAGTTTAGGGAATTGAAACAAGGAAGGATGACTGTGGTGGAATACCATGACAAATTATTATCTTTAGCTAGATATGCCCCTAATGAGATTGACACAGAAGCAAAGAAGAAAGAGAGATTCCTGAACGAACTGCATGATGAGATGCAAACCGTGCTAGTCAACATTCCCTTTGATGATATTGAAGCTTTAGTGGACTCTGCCATTCAGATGGAAGGGAAGATCAACCAAGCAAATGACAACCGCAAGCGTCACATGATGCACCAGCCTGGATCCCACCATACCCAGAAATATCGCCCCAACCCGTCTGCAGGATATGCCCCAAAGAAACAACAGACCCCCTATGTCCCATCCAAGCTATCCAAACCGTGGAGGAGGAAACCCAAGGCATGGAGGAAACCACAACAATAACCCCGACAACTCCAATAACTTCAACCGTGCAACGCCCAAGTCCAACAACAACAACAACAACAATA
Source organism: Avena sativa (assembly GCA_916181665.1). Lineage (NCBI taxonomy): Eukaryota > Viridiplantae > Streptophyta > Magnoliopsida > Poales > Poaceae > Avena > Avena sativa. Next base: position 194,547,347 of record OV702287.1, read on the forward strand.
CTGCCCCAAGGACTGGAAGCAATGCTGTGCCTATTGCAGGAAAAGACAAGTCCCTGATTACTTGCTTTGAATGCGGAGTCCAGGGTCACTACTCCAACGAGTGCCCCAAGAAGCTTGCAGTAGCCACCAATGTGAATGCACCCGCTCAGTAGCAACGCCATGTTCAGCCTAGAAGGAGATTTGACCCAGGGAACTCGCTCAACCGCAACGGCCGTCTGTTCCACATGAATGCTGAAGAAGCTCAGGAAGCGCCAGATGTCGTGCTGGGTATGTTTTCTGTTAACTCCATACTTTCCAGAGTGTTGTTTGATTCTGGAGCATCGCACGTGTTTGTTACAGAAGAATTTGCATGCACTAGTAAGATTCAACCAACAAAATTGAATCATGTTATGATAGTTCAAATACCTAGTTCAACCACCAAAGCTAGAAAAATTTGCAAGGCTGTACCTATCAGAATCCATGGAATAGATTTTTATGCTAATCTAATAGTACTTGGAACCAAAGGTTTGGAAGTAGTACTAGGAATGATTGGATGTCGAAACATAAAGGATTAATCGACTGTGCCAAGAAAGCCATAACTATGACCAGTAGCACTAGAGTATCAGTAGAGCATGTATCTGAGACACTGCCCCGTCAATTCAAATGCAACAAGAGTCTAGCACAACCAACCGTAGACCAAGTCAGAGTAGTCTGTGAATACCCCGACATGTTCCCAGATGAATTGCCCGGTATGGCCCCAGATCGGGATATCGAGTTCATCATTGAACTAGTTCCTAGAACCTGACCCATAGCTCAGAGACCTTATAGTATGAACCCATCGAAATTAGTGGAGCTGAAGAAGCAACTTGATGCTATGCTAGAGAAAGATTTGATTCAACCAAGTGCGTTGCCATGGAGATCGCCTGTTTTGTTTGTGGATAAGAAAGATGGAGGTAACCGTATGTGCACGGATTACCGAAAGCTGAATGACATCACCATCAAGAACAAGAACGCACTGCCAAAGATAGAGGATCTGTTTGACCAGTTGACTGGTGCCAAAGTGTTTTCTAAGATTGATCTTAGAACTGGTTATCATCAACTCAAGATTCGTGCAAAGGATATCCCAAAGACCGCCTTCACCACCAGATATGGATTGTATGAGTACACTGTCATGTCTTTTGGATTAACCAATTCCCCCGCTTATTTCATGAATCTCATGAATAAGATTTTTATGAACTTCCTGGATAAGTTTGTCGTTGGTTTTATCGATGATATTCTGATCTATTCCAAGTCAGAAGAAGACCATGAGCTACACCTGAGAACCATCCTTAAAACCCTTAGAGAACACCAGTTGACATGGTTATGCCCAACAGGCACCCAACTACAACCTACCTAATGCGGCTCGACGGAAGGCGCACTCGACGACCTGCACAGTTCCATGACGCCCATGACGGTTCGACTGATATGAAGCTCATATGGACACGAACTCCCAAACGCACACGACAAGGAACCCTCAAGACTAGAGTTTGAATACAACTTGTAACCAACTCGTATTGGTACCTGATACCTAGCCTCCCCATATATAAAGGCTAGGAGGGTCCAACGAGAAGGCAACCTCTCAATCGCGACTCCCCCAATAGATAGATCTACGATCTCCCACATTGCTATAATAGACAATAGATCTAGACAACAACTGTAGCATACACATACGCCAGATCCAATCTGCGCATCCACCGCCATCAACAACATTGTAATCCTTCGGATCATCATCAATCAAGAGAAGACAAGCAGGAGTAGGGTCCTCTACGAGGCATGAACCTGGGTAAACCTTGTGTCCCTGTGTGCTTGTTTGCTAGCCGTACAAAGATCTCCAGCGCTCCTCTCTTCTCCAAAACCCAAGTCCATAACAATGGGCATTGATGAGTTAAACCCTCGTCAATTGGCGCCGTCTGTGGGAACTGGGAGCGTTGATGTTGCGATCTTGACGGCTCCATCACCGGCAATATACGACTCGTCGATTCTCGAGAAACAAATCTGCAACAACGGCAATCGCAGCATATGGAGACTCAACATCAAGACTGTTCCCTCCATACGGTTTTAGAAGTCACCACCCGCACAAAGATCGGCAAGGATCTGATATGTCACGGACCTGTTGGGTTCGCCAAGTTGTCGGATCATCCGATCTGTGTAAAAGTAAAAAAATCGAGCCAGGTAGCGTGTGGAGGCAAAGGAAAAAAGTCACAATTTGATTCAGACCAAGTCACGGCATCAAACACAATGACCGTATCCCACGGAGTGCAAAATTATATTAGTCAAACATGCACGATTGCATGTGCCCGTGAGGGATTCTTCTTTCAACCTAATCTCTCTCTCATTGTTTACTCTATTAATCTACTATTTTATTTGACATTAATAATCCATTGCATGTTTATTTTTGGAATACATGTTTTCACACAACGCGAGTTCAATCAGACTATGAAGACGAGACGGAGGGAACATTAGCATCGTCTGGCCATGCCTGTGCAATTCTTTTGCCGCCAGTTCCGTACACGGAGCTATCCAGCACTCGGTTGTAAACATTCCGATGACAGAAGACGTGGAGATAGTCTTGTCTAGCAAAAATTTCGATAACCCGCAGGCCTCGTCGACTCCACCCTCTGCATCGACTCTGTGTTTGTCGAGCCACTCGCCGCTGCATTTTCTCCCTTCCGCGGGCGACCGACAGCTACTTCGACTGCATCTGTTGCACGACTCTGTGCCCGGGGGCTCCGCGAACTCGCAGATGCATCAAGTCGCTACCGCCACTGGTTCTGATGATCCGCTACGATCTTCGACCACGGCTACCCGCTATAATCTTCGGCTTCGGCGACCGCGGGCCCGCCGGTTGCATCGGCTCCCATGACCACAACTCGTCGGTCACATTGGCTCCACATCGACTTTGTCTAACCACGTTAGATCTACACTCGGGGGCTGCACCGACTCCACCCCATGACCCGCTGCGGTCTTTGGTCCGAATGACTCGGGGGCTCCCTCGGCTTTGGCAACCCGCCGTGTTGTTCGAATCTAGCGACCTGCCGCCGTCTTCGGCTACGGTGACCTACTGCAGTTTTCGGCTGCGACAACTCAGTACTTCCGTCAGCTCCGATAACCCGTTTTATTCTTCGACCGCGGTGTTAACTCTATACGTGGCGCGACCCGTTGTCACGTCGACGACGTCCGCAATTGCATCGACTTCGTCCACTGCAACTACTAATAAATCTAAGTTTCCCTCTACTTAGAGCTGATTTTTTGTAACTCGCACTCGAAACACTCGGGGGCTGCACCCTCTTCGAGTAACCTAATGTGCCATCGATTACACGCACTCGAGCACCTCATACGCGACAGCCCGAGTAGCTGATTCTGCCTGATCGTTGAATCCTTGAACTCTGAGTACCTTGGCAAGGCACTAAGACTAAGGGTAATCAGGCTAACGAAAAGGCCTAGCATACAATGCAAAAGTGTCGACTCGATTGGCACCATAATATAACTTTACAAGCCGAAAGGCAAATATTCTTTATAAGATACAAGTACTTCACAATTCTTCATGTTTTATGCAGCTGACAAAGATGTCGACTTCGTCGAGCTACTCTATCGGGTCCTCCAACAGGAGTCGACAAAAAAACTGACTACGCCATTCACTCACGACCCGAGTCGAATTCCTCCTCGGATGGTTGCATCGCTTGATACAAAGACGCGGTGCTAGCGACGCACCTGACAGGAGTGACCATGTCGACTCCAACTGCGTCGTTGATTCAAGCTTCTTATGCGTGACACACTGACTCGATGCACTTCCGAGTTAGGGGTTTCTCCTCGCATGTTGTCGACTGTGTCTACAAAATAAAAGACTCGAGTCTCTGCCCGAGTCTACGACTCCGCCAGACACTCGGGGGCTACTCCAAACTGGAGCACTGAATGTGCATATACAAGATCTTCGAGTGGCACGCTCTGAATCCTCCCTCAAATCCACGATTCGACTAAGGACTCGGGGGCTACTCACATAGGGAGCGCTGGCCGCGCACCCACAGAAATTTGTGAAGATATCCAAGCATCATGAAACCCTTCACTTGAATCTACGATTCGATTATGGACTTCGGGTTACTCCCATAGGGAGCGTTGAAAGCATATTCAACTAAAACAAGCAAAAGACGACAGCAATCGCAAATATTTATAGTCCCCACTCAAGTCTATGACTCGAATAGGCACTCGGGGGCTACTTCCATAGGGAGCGTTGGTCGTGCATCCTATGATTATTTTTCCTTGTACATCGTATTGTTTGTCGATAACATCCACACTCGAATGTTATGGTGACTCCGCCTCATATTTTCCCTACAAAGAGACTGCGTCTCCTGGGTCACCTGAATCATCTCCGCGATGACAAAATTCGGATGCCACGCTTACAACATGAAGATAAGATCTGAATAAGGCCTGAAAACGCATCTGCTACGCTCTACCAGAAATAATCCGTACCTACAGGTACGATGAATAAGCCTTGACGGACGCGTCGAGTGCTCACATTTACACACTGGGATTCGACTCTATAAGACCTCCGCGGCCTGAGTCGAATTATGCCAGCAATTTCTGGATTCGAGTCCGGGGACTCGAGTTTGAGTAGGTAGCGTGGTTTTTGCCCTAGAGCAATTAACTGGTCCCGATCCGTCGAGCGCACCAGGCATGTTTACCGTCATCCCTATGAACTACTACAAATTCGACTGACTCGATGTACTTTCGGGTGAAGTGCTTCGCACTCGACACAATTGTCGACTCCGAAATCCTAATGCAAAACTCAAGACTTCTAAGTCTCCACCCGAATCTACGATTTGCATGGACACTCGGGGGCTAATGACATGGGTATGCCCAACAGGCACCACCTACAACCTACCTGCTGCGGCTCGACGGAAGGCGCACTCGACGACCTGCACAGGTCCATGACGCCCATGACGGTTCGACTGATATGAAACCCATATGGACACGGACTCCCAAACGCACAAGACAAGGAAGCCTCAAGAGTAGAGTTTGAATACAACTTGTAACCAACTTGTATTGGTACCTGAGACCTAGCCTCCCCATATATAAAGGCTAGGAGGGTCCAACGAGAAGGTAATATCTCAATCGCGACTCCCCCAATAGATAGATCTACGATCTCCCACATCGCCATAATAGACAATAGATCTAGACAATAGCTGTAGCATACACATACGCCAGATCCAATCTGCGCATCCACCGCCATCGACGACATTGTAATCCTTTGGATCATCATCAATCAAGAGAAGACAAGCAGGAGTAGGGTCCTCTACGAGGCCTGAACCTGGGTAAACCTTGCATCCCTGTGTGCTTGTTTGCTAGCCGTACCGAGATCTCCAGTGCTCCTCTCTTCTCCAAAACTCAAGTCCATAACAATGGGCATTGATGAGTTAAACCATTGTCACCGGTTGTATGCCAAGTTTAGCAAATGTGAGTTCTGGTTAAAGGAAGTAGGATTCCTGGGACATATCGTGTCAGCAGGAGGAATTACTGTCGATCCCACCAAGATTAAGGATGTTGAAGAATGGAAAGCCCCAACCATTCAAACCCAAGTCCGTGCATTTCTCGGATTAGCGGGATATTACCACAAGTTCGTAGAAGGATTATCGAGCATCGCAAGACCAATGACCCAGTTGTTGAAGAAAGATCAGAAGTTTGAATGGACAGACAAATGTGAAGCAAGTTTTCAAGAGCTCAAGAAGAGATTGATTTCAGCCCCAATTCTGATTATGCCAGATATCAAGAAGTGTTTTGATGTGTATTCTGATGCATCCAAGATTGGTCTCGCATGTGTGTTGATGCAAGAATGCAAGGTCATATCGTATCTGTCTAGACAACTGAAGCAAGATGACCAAAACTACCCTACCGATGACCTAGAACTGGCAGCCGTAGTTTTAGCTTTGTAGACATGGTGTCATTACCTGATGGGTAACCGCTGTGAGATTTATTCGGATCACAAGAGTCTGAAGTATAATTTCACCTAGAAAGAGCTGAATATGAGGCAAAGGAGATGGATAGAGTTAATCAAGGATTATGACCTTGACATTCACTATCACCCCGGTAAAGCCAATGTGGTAGAGGATGCTCTTAGCAGATTGCCGTGTAGATTAAACACCACGATAAAAGAAGCCCAGCCAAGTTTGCATGAAGAGTTGGAGCAGTTTAGAACAGAGCTAGTTAGCGAAGGATTCCTAGCTAGTATTGAACTTCAACCCACTTTGATTAGTCAGATCAAGGAAGCCTAGAAAAGAAATGCAAGTATCGACGGGATCAAACGTCGTATCGGTATAGGGAAGGTACCCGGATTAACCGAAGATGAAGAAGGATTTATGTGGTACAAAAGACGTATCTGTGTGCCAGCAGATTCGGAGTTGAAACAAGTCATTAGGCAGGAAGCTCATGATACTCTTTATTCTATCCATCCTGGAGGAACGAAGATGTATCAGGACTTGAAGGAGCAATTTTGGTGGCACAAGATGAAGAGATAAATCGGAATCTACATAGCCAAGTGTGATATCTGTCAGAGAGTCAACACGGAATATCAGCAACCCGTGGGACTTCTACAACCATTGCAGATTCTGGAATGGAAATGGGATTCTGTCGGAATGGATTTCATCACCGGTTTGCCTACATCTAGTAGGGGAAATGACTCTATTTGGGTCATAGTTGATAGACTGTCCAAGGTAGCCCATTTTATACCTGTCAAGACCACCTACCAGAGTTCGAAGCTAGCAGAGCTGTACATTGCTAGAATCGTCAGTTTGCATGGAACCCTTAAGACCATAATATCGGATTGAGGAACCTAGTTTACCTCAAGATTTTGGCAGAAAGTCCAAGAAGGATTAGGAACCAAGCTGAACTTTAGCACAGCTTATCACCCACAAACCGATGGACAAACTGAAAGAGTCAACCAAATCTTAGAAGATATGTTGAGAGCTTGTGTGCTAGAATATGGATCAAAATAGGAAGATTGTCTTCCTTTCGTAGAATTCTCATATAACAATAGTTATCAAGTCAGTTTGCAAATGGCCCCCTTTGAATTTCTGTATGGAAGGAAGTGTCGTACCCCCTTGAATTGGTCGCAAGTAGGAGAGAGTCAGATTTTTGGACCCGACATCCTACGAGAAGCCGAAGAGAAGGTTCACAAAGTCCGTGAACACCTCAAGACCGCCCAATCCAGACAGAAGAGTTATGCTGACAAGAGACGTCGAGACGTGACCTTCAATGTCAGAGATTTTGTGTATCTCAAAGTATGCCCCTTGAAAGGAATGCAACGTTGTCAACTGAAAGGGAAGTTAGCCCCCATATATATTGGACCCTTTAAGATTTTGAATCGCGGAGGAGAAGTATCATATCAACTGGAACTGCCGGAGGAGATATCATCCATACATAATGTGTTCCATATCTCGTTACTTCGCAAATGCCTAGAAGTTCCGGAGAAGACCGAAGTGTTCAAGAACATCGATCACCAAGCCATAGATATCAACAAGTATCTAACTTATCGGAAAATACCCATTCGTATTTTGGAAGAAGCCTTCAGAACCACCAGGACCCGGAGTATCAAATTTCTCAAGATCTAGTGGAGCAACCATACTGAAGAAGAAGCTACTTGGGAGAGAGAAGATTACATTAGGACTAAGTTTCCAGATCTCTTTAGTTCCTAGTCTTTCTTAAATCTCGGGACGAGATTTTTTTAAGGAGGGAAGGTTTGTAACACCCCAAAAATATTAATCAAGATTATCAAGTTCTAATCACCCAAGTTTACGGTTAACAAAAACTTTTCTTATTAAATCTAATATGAGTGTATGTGTGAATTACATTAGTGTAGGAATGGGTGCAATTGCCATGTTTGATTGCTAAAAATGATAAGGAATGGTTTAAAGATGAATACTACATCATCTAGGCCATTTACAAACAAAATAAAAAAGAAAAGACAATCAAATATGAATCATATTAGCAAATGGTCATTTTGACCAAAATTATCCACTAGACCACTTTGAGTGTTTCTAGTAAAATATTTCTAACATAACCTTTGCCAATTCTTTTCACCCCTTGCTAGACCAAGCACAAGTGGACCCAAGCCCACCTTGCAAACTAATAGAAAAATTCCAAATCTATTTAAAGGACACTACAAAATTGAATCAAGTTCATATGCATCCATTTTTCAAAAACCACTCAAATCAATTCACCTTGGCAAACCCAAGAAACCTTAGACTACCAAGCAAGTACTCAGAACACTCACCAAAATTCATCCAAAAATTCAAAACTTAAATTCATGCGGCCATTTAGTCGAGCACCTTGCAGACACCAGAAAACCACTGCCTAACTTCTACTGTTCTGAGCAGTGATCAATTGCCACTAGTGCCCCATTTCTCTCCCAGTGTCTAGCAGCGCAGTGGACAGCTCCCCCTTTGCCATTCGCGCCAGTGCAGCGCCACCCGAAACTCACCGCGTCGGTCGACCAAGGACCACTCGCCATAGACCGGGTTGCCCTCTCGCACGACGCCTAGGAGACATGCGCCACACCAACGCCACCCTCTGTCCACCCCTCGACCGCAGGCAAGTCATGAGCCAGCTGTAATCGCCGCACCCACCTCTCTGTCTGCCATGCCAAGAGCACGCCAGAGCGCCGCAGCCCTCACCATGTGTTCCTCCACTCACCGTGACCCCAGCTACCCCCTAGACACGCCCGTTCACCTCCGCGTGGACCGTAGCGACTGTGCACCGTCTTGAACACCGCCGTTCCCGCCCAGAGCACGGACCGCTCCCGACCGTTCACGACCTCCCCTTGCCGCGCCATCACGCGCATGACGATCACCCTGAAGCACCGCATCGACCCCTAACCTCAGCCATGCCTATAGCTCATTGCAACGCCATCATTGACGACGCTGAGCCATCCCGCTCTGTCCCTCTCGTCGGTGTATAAATAGAGGCCACCGCAGCCACAATTCTCCACACCATCTCACTCCCCTCTCTCTCAGACACCTCTCACACCTCTCCCCGGAGCAAGGCGAGCACCACATCGCCGGAATTTCACTAGAGCCCGCCGCTATAGAGGAGAAGAGGAACCAGACCTAGGAGCCGCCCCAGGAGCCGCCGCAACCACCATTCGAACCGCCGTTGTTGACAACATCGTTCTCCTCCATCGCCGACCTTAGCTAGAGCCCTCGTGAGCCCCCACGTACCCCCACCGTCATGATTAGGGTTCAGTCTCGCCGGAGCTGTGCGATGGAGACGACGATGCTCAGCCGTCGATCACGCTCTAATCGCATGACCCAGATTGAAACTTACCGTCTCGGTTTAGTTTTATCGCTGACGTGTGGGACCGTTCTGTCAGCAGCCCGCTGCACCGCGTTGTGCGGATTGGGCCAGCCCAGTTAGTTTCTCGCGCAGAGCCCTTCGATTCAAATAAGCTTTTTCCATTTTAGTTAAAACTAGATTCTGTCAGTTGATTCAAAAATCAATTCAAAGTGATTCACTGAACCAAATTGCATGATTCCAATTTTGTTAGAAAGGTATTCAGAATATCTATCCAAGCTCGTTGGATTCAAACCATTTGAAATTGTAGTTCAACTATACTAAAAATAACAAGACATATTCTTTTGCTAGTTCAAACATTTTTCAAAAATCAACCATAAATGCTTTTGAGTTGATTCTGATACATTGCAAATATATCTATAATTTTTGATGTTGCATGCTTGGTTTAATCCACTTTCTTGTGTTTTGTTCCAACTTTGGAGTACTTTTCATATGATTTCTTGGACTAACCTATTAACAAGATGCCACAGTGCCAGTTGCCTGTTTTCTGCTGTTTTTGGTTCCAGGAAAGTCAGAAAATCAATATTCTCGGAATTGGACGGGACAAAAGCCAAAGTTGATATTTTCCTGGAAGACTCAAGGAGCCAGAAGGAGAGTCAGAGAGGGGCCATAGGGTGGCCACACCACCCCATGGCGCGGGTTCCCCTAGGCCGTGCCAGGGCATGGTGTGGGCCCCCTGGCCGCCCACCGACCTTGCCCTCTGGCCTATAAGAAGCCTCTTGAGACCGAAACCCTAAATAGTCAATCGGAAATCCACGAAAAGTTCCGCAGCGTCGCTGCCACCGAAGGGGAGATTCGGGGAACATGAAGTCTTTGTTTCGGCACCCTGTCGGGACGGGAAAGTGCCCCCGGAGCCATCTCCATCGATCTCCACCACCATCTCCATCACCATTGCTGATTCCCATGATGAGGAGGGAGTAGTTCTCTCTTGAGGCTAAGGGTTCTACCGGTAGCTATGTGTTCATCTCTCTCTCTCTATGCGTGATCATATTGTGATCATGAGCTTTGTAATCAAGTAGATCTACCTTGCTACTCAAGTTCTTAATAGATCTCTTCTCTCCCCATGTGTGTGAAAGTGACAGCATGCACACCATGGTGGTACTTAGGCTAGAGATTACAAATACTTGTTATGAGTTATATTTGGAGTTGGATGTCTTTATGAAATTGTGGTGTTTGTTGGACTCATCTAGTACTCAAGGTGATAGTGTGGGGTTTTCTAGATGGGAAAGATGAACTTTGAGGTGTGCTGTTATAGCCCTACCGTTGATTAGAGTGTGCAACCGGAGAGTAGTTAAGAGTAGTATCATAAAGAGAAGATATTTATATGAGAGTGTTCACTAGTGAAAGTATGATCCCTAGGCCTTGTTTCTAAACACGGAAACACCGTTTGCTACTAGATCTGTTACATGTTTGCTTGCTACCATCTTTATTTCAGTTTTACTTTAGTCTTTTCCACGCCATCAAGCTATTTTCTATCACTGTTACCACTTATAATTATCTATACCACTTGTATCTCACTATCTCTTCGCCAAACTAGTGCACCTATACACCTGACAAGTGTATTGGGTCTGTTGTGGACACAAGAGACTTCTTGTATCTTGATTGCAGGGTTGCTTGAGAGGGAATACCTTTGACCACTTCCTCCCTAAGTTCGATAAACCTTGGGTAATCCACTTAAGGGAAAACTTGCTGCTGTTCTACAAACCTCTGCACTTGGAGGACCAACAACTGTCTACAAGAATAGAAGTGTGTAGACATCAAGCTATTTTCTGGCGCCGTTGCCAGGGAGGTAAGGTAAAATGTATTCACACCGGAGGATTAAAAAAGAAGAACCTCTCACGACAAATGCCTATTTTCTGGCGCCGTTGCCGGGGAGGTAAGGTAAAAGGTACTCACATCCTCCGGTGTGAGTGCTCGAAGTTATTTCCTTTAGATTCCGCAATTTTGTATTTTTGTTTCTTCTTTTCACTAGTTAGGCTTAATGGAAAACAACAACAAAATTAGAGAGTTTTATAATATTTATCTTGAGTTAGGACATGAAGTGTTTGAAGAGAAAATTAAAAAACCTATGGAACTTTATTTGCATGCTAATAGCAATGTTGTTAGTATGAATTCTTTGGACACCATTATTGCTAATGCTATGGAAAATTCTAAGCTTGGGGAAGCTGGTTTTGATGAGCATGATATTTTTAGTCCCCCAAGCATGGAGGAGGAAATTTACTTTGATGATACTATGCCTCCAATATATGATGATTACAATGACGATGATATTTTCAGTCCACCTACTATTGAGGAGGAAATTAGTTATGATTACAATATGCCTCCTATATTTGATGATTATGGTGATGAAAATAATAATGATAGCTATTTTGTTGAATTTTCCCCCACTACAATCAATAAGCATGACTATGTTTATGTGGGGAGTATTAATTCTTTTATGCATATGTCTCATGATAAGAATGTTTCTTGTGATAGTTATATTGTTACTTTTATTCATGATGCTACTGAAAGTTTTTATGAGAGAGGGAAATATGGTTTTATGTGTCTCAACAATATTAAGTTTCCCCTCTTTATGTTGAAAATTTTGAAGTTGCACTTGTTTTGCTTTCCTATGCTTGCTTATTTGTGCTTTCATGACTTGTTTATTTACAAGATTCATATGCATAGGAAGTGGGTTATAATTAAATTTGTTTTGAATTTGCTTCTTGATGCTCTCTTTTACTTCAATTCATATTTCTTATGTGAGCATCTTCTCAAACTATCAAGCCTAACTGAAAGGCGTTAAAGAAAAGTACTTATTGGGAGATAACCCAAAAGTTTTAGATGAGTCTTGGAAGTTATTACTTCAGTAATAACCGCTCCTTATCCTTTTTATTTGCTTTTTGTGCCAAGAGTAACCTCTAATGAGAGAGAAGTAATGATTGGGAAAGTTGCTGTCCCGAAAAAGATTTTTGTGCTTCACCGTAAAAATTTGTGTAAAATCTATGTACGTCCTTTTGAGGCGTGAATTTTTGTGCTTCTGCCCCAGGTTGTTATATAACTTTCGTTAGCTCAACACTTTTTGATTTGAGCAACATAAGGTCTTCTAAAAAATTTGTCTTTACCTGCTGTTCTGTTTTGACAGATTTCTGCCATTATTTGCATTTGCTTCTTGTTGGTCCCTTTTTGAGTTCTTTTGGGGAATTGAGATTTTTGAGGGAAGTGCTACAGTAGCTTGTGTTTTAATGGAAGTTTTATTGGTGAACTGAACCTAAAGACTTATTATCTTGAGTGCACTAATGTTGCTAATAAAGATTGTGTGAACTTTTGTATGAAGGAAAAATTTCAGGTGTATCGAAGGAATGAGTAATGAGATGAAGAATGGACTAAAGCTCAAGCTTGGGGATGCCACGCGTGTCACCCCAAGAAATATCCAAGAAGTACAAGTGTCAAATCTTGGGGATGCCCAAGGCATCCCCTTCTTCATCAATAAAAAACCCAGGTTTCTTCCAAACGCTTCATTTTTATTGTTTCATGCATAGTTGTGTTATTCTTGGAGCGTCTTCTTTTTCGTTTTTGTTTTGGTTTTTTGTTTGCTTCGTTTGTTTAGTTTTCTGAATAAATTGGTTGGACCCCCTCTTTCATACATTGGTTTTCAAATAGTTTGGTTTGGTTTGGAAAAGAGTAGGAAAGTTCATGCTTAAGTGGTAAAAAGAGCTTGTTTTTGACTGTGGCCTATGCTTTGTCATGCCATGCTTGATATTGTTTTGGCTTTATGCTTAGTATTCTTTTTTGTAGCATTACTTGTTATAAACAATTGAGATTTCTTAATGTGCCTTGGATGAATCATGCGTTGTTTTAGCATATTAAAGCATAATATAGTGGTATTCTCCTTTGATGCTTTATTTGGGTTGACTTGGCGCATGCTCACACCATGTTATGACTATCTCAAGTCCCCATAGCCTTTATGATCCTTTAGTTTTCAACTTGTAGTATCACTTTATGCTTTGATCAATGATGTTTTGTCGCTCTGCATGATTATGGCCATTATTGCTCTCTTAGTTTGTCGCTCCTAGTCTTTTGCTAGCGTCCACAACCAAGTATGAGTTCCACTCATGCATCCAACTCCTTAAACCAAGTTATTCCAAAGAGTACACCATACCTACCTACTAGCTTATGCTATTCCAAGTATATTCATTCTTTTGTTTACCTTCCAAATTAAACTTGTTATGAGAAAACTAGTGATTAAAGCTCTCACGAACTTAATGGCACACTTTACTTTTCTTGCCCTTAATAAACTTGAACCATTGTGTCGTCTATGTTCTATATGCTTGCACTTATTTGTTGGGAATTAGCAGAACCATGCTGTCATGGGGAACACTTTCAACATTGCACTTGGTACTTGTACCTAGTTGGTATCATGGTCTTTTGTATATCGATGTCGTCAGTGTGAAATGAAAGGGGAGCTTGTAAGTCCATGGAGTTATGTATATGTGTTAGAGAAACACCTGGGCCACTGGTCTAATCCATGCTAACATGGTGGAAACCTGTAGCGTAACCATAATGAGCTGTCTATGAAACATTCTTATAATAAAAAAAAGAGTCCTATATTGAGAAAAAAAGAGATCATGAAAAGAGGAAAGAGAGAAAAAAGCACCATATTCCCATGGTAAATAAGAAGATTGCTGAGATGCTCGTTGTCTGCTTGCCTTGTCATTTTGATATGGGGATTCTTTCGTACCATCGGGCAAGGGGTACCCCGTTGGTGGTTCTCTATGATACACATGTACTTACGATGACAAGAACTTACCGGTGACTAAACTTGAGTAGCATGAGGAGCGGCCCTCGTATACAAGGGACATGAATTTCTAACTTATACTTCGTCAAGCATGTACACCATAGTTTGTTCACTTTAACCTTAATCATTTCAAGATGCTTATGATAGGGGCAATGAGAGCTGAAAGCTATAAGTACCATAATTTTTGGAAGCTCTTTATGAGACTTGAATCCCTACTTCCTTTTATAAAAAGGCCTTTCTTCCACCATTATATTGAGTCTCAATCTTCTATCTTTATGCACTTACTTTGAGAGCATAGTGGCCATTCTTAGTTCTATGTGCATTGTCCCAAGACTTGTTGATTGATGCATAACTTTGATATTGCTTGTTCTTACACTATTTATATCTAGTCACCCTTATAAACTTTGAAGGTGTCCTATGCATTTATGTTTGCTACTCTTTGAGGGACAAGATGAATGCCACTATGCTATGTTTTCTTTATGTGAAACAAACAAACGTCTTGCAAAGCATTGTTATTCATGAATCTTTTGTTTGTACCTTTTAATGTTGCATCATAGTTTCTTTGTCTTATTGCTAGAACTTTGTATTTCATGTTATGATTAAAGTACTATGATCCTAGCTATCAATGTTTTACAAATACTTTGATCAAGTTTATGATGGTGCATGTCACCTCAAAAATTATTCTTTCTTTTTACCACTTACCTACTTGAGGACGAGCAGGAGTTAAGCTTGGGGATGTTGATACATTGCAAATGTATCTATAATTTTTGATGTTCCATGCTTGGTTTTATCCACTTTCTTGTGTTTTGTTCCAACTTTGGAGTACTTTTCATATGATTTCTTGGACTAACCTATTAACAAGATGCCACAGTGCCAGTTGCCTGTTTTCTGCTGTTTTTGGTTCTAGGAAAGTCGGAAAATCAATATTCTCGGAATTGGACGGGACAAAAGCCAAAGTTGATATTTTCCTGGAAGACTCAAGGAGCCAGAAGGAGAGTCAGAGAGGGGCCACAGGGTGGCCACACCACCCCATGGCGCGGGTTCCCCCAGGCCGCGCCAGGGCATGGTGTGGGCCCCCTGGCCGCCCACCGACCTTGCCCTCTAGCCTATAAGAAGCCTCCCGAGACCGAAACCCTAAATAGTCAATCGGAAATCCACGAAAAGTTCTGCAGCGTCGCCGCCACCGAAGGGGAGATTCGGGGGATAGGAAGTCTCTGTTCTGGCACCCTGCCGGGACGGGGAAGTGCCCCCGGAGCCATCTCCATTGATCTCCACCAC
Source organism: Avena sativa (assembly GCA_916181665.1). NCBI lineage: Eukaryota > Viridiplantae > Streptophyta > Magnoliopsida > Poales > Poaceae > Avena > Avena sativa. The sequence continues at coordinate 194,562,759 of OV702287.1, forward strand.
CATCTCCATCACCATTGCTGATTCCCATGACGAGGAGGGAGTAGTTCTCTCTCGAGGCTAAGGGTTCTACCGGTAGCTATGTGTTCATCTATCTCTCTCTCTCTATGCGTGATCATATTGTGAGCATGAGCTGTGTAATCAAGTAGATCTACCTTGCTACTCAAGTTCTTAATAGATCTCTGCTCTCCCCATGTGTGTGAAAGTGACAGCATGCACACCATGGTGGTACGTAGGCTAGAGATTACAAATAATTGTTATGAGTTATATTTGGAGTTGGATGTATTTATGAAATTGTGGTGTTTGTTGGACTCATCTAGTACTCAATGTGATAGTGTGGTGTTTTCTAGATGGGAAAGATGAACTTTGAGGTGTGCAGTTATAGCCCTACCGTTGATTAGAGTGTCTAACCGGAGAGTAGTATCATAAAGAGAAGATATTTATATGAGAGTGTTCACTAGTGAAAGTATGATCCCTAGGCCATGTTTCTAAACACTGAAACACCGTTTGCTACTAGATTTGTTTCATGTTTCCTTGCTACCATCTTTATTTCAGTTTTTCTTTAGTCTTTTCAATGCCATCAAGCTATTTTCTATCACCGTTACCACTTATAATTATCTATAACACTTGTATTTCACTATCTCTTCGCCGAACTAGTGCACCTATACACCTGACAAGTGTATTGGGTGTGTTGGGGACACAAGAGACTTCTTGTATCTTGATTGCAAGGTTGCTTGAGAGGGAATACCTTTGACCACTTCCTCCCTGAGTTCGATAAACCTTGGATAATCCACTTAAGGGAAAACTTGCTGCTGTTCTACAAACCTCTACACTTGGAGGCCCAACAACTGTCTACAAGAATAGAAGTGCGTAGACATCAGATTCCAACTCTCAAATATCACATTTGACAAGATCTATTTGAATAGGTAAAAATATTTAGGTTTACATGTAGTGATCTTGGACTAGTACTAAAAGAATGCTATATAGGAATTTCTATTCACTTTGATTGTATTAAATAGTAATATTAAACTATATAAAATATGACCAACACTTTAACTCACATTCCCAAGTATTAGAATATGTGGTGATGACATGTGTCAACATGATCCCATATTTTAATTGGAGAATATTAAATCTTAAGTATTTTCAATGAGTAGAAATTACTTGTCCAAAATAAGACAAATAAGACTAGGTCTTTATTTCATGTGATGATTGTGATGATGCTAGATCATCTAGTGTTAACCTTTGTGTGCTAAATAGAAGTAGTTAAGTATTGTTTGGTGATCGTGTACCTCGTATTCATTTATAGACAATAGTACCGACCCGGGATACGAGGAGGAGTACTACGAAGAAGAAGAAGAAGAAGAAGAGAACTTCAACCACTACAATACTCAAGGCAAGCTTGAACTATGCAAGCCATCCTTGCAAGATAACATATGCAAGATGCATTAGGCATGCTTTGGTTATGTAACCTTGATTAAACCAATCCCAAGTTTTACTTGCAAGCTTTATTATTTTACTTTTACCAAAATTCTTTACCTTTAGTTAGTAAATTGTGGGTATTGGAAAAATAGGATAGATACCATAAAGAGTATAAAACTAGGCCTAAGTAGTTATACTTAGATGCCATAAAAAGCATAAAACTAGATTTGGATAGTTACACTTGGTTAGCACTCCTTATTAGTAACACCCTCATTGGTAGTTGCTAGTGCTAAACTACTATTGATCACTTAGATGGGAATACTTGGAGAAAATGATTATGAAAACCTTGGAATGATGATTCATTCTATTGAAATGTTTTTGACATGTGTTATGAACACAAAATGATTTGATGATGAAATTACTTGAGGCATGAGCCTTGGCCCTTAATAAAAACTGATGGTTGGGTTTGGATGTGATACCATTCCAATTTTACCGTACAACCACAATACCTGAATTGGTTAGGGCTTAACTAGAAGTTTATATGCCTTAGTATGGGTTCCCTCGCGGAAAGAGGTTGAGCTGAGGCTACCTCGTGTGTGTGAATGTCCACCTATGCAGTGCCCAGGATTGTAGATGGCCATGGCTGGGAGGCCAAGCTCATAGGGGAGGTGCCTATACTAGAGTGTGTAACTGAAAGGTTAGGATTGGTTATCCGCATACTAAGTATGACGATTCAGGGTTATCGCTGACGGATGTATCAAATTTTGTTGTGAAAGTGTACCACCTCTGTAGAGTGTCAAACTATTCGAATATCCGCATTCGCGGTTATGGACAGTTGGAGTGGCCATACTATTCCGTTGTCAGATGTTTTCAAAAATGACTAATGAATTGAACTATGACTTTGACTTGACCACAACAGGGTTGTGGACATGAAAACTAGGTTCCCACTTAAGTGATTACATTAGGTTATTTACTTTTGAACTCCTTATGAAATAAACCTGACTTTTTGCAAATAAACCTAGAGCTTAAGAATTCCTACTAGAACTACCTTACTTGTTAGTGATAGTTTGCGAGTACTTAAAGAGTACTCATGGCTTTGTCCCTGGCTATTACCATGGCTAGACTATGAGGACGACTACCAGGTAGATGGACAGCAGGGGTCTATGACAACTAGGATCATCTCCCATCGCCAGCATTGCTTGTGACCCTGAAGATGGAGCCCCTACTACGTTTACTTTCCACTGCTTTGATTGTAGTAAGACTGGATCATGAGATCCTTTATTTGTAAGACCTTTATTATGGTTTGTAATGGATGATGTACTGTGGTACCAATTCTGTTATGTCTCGCAAAAATGGTAATCCTAGGATTGAGATGTCTGGCATAACAAGAATCTGGGATTAAAAATCCGGGTGTTGAAAAGCTCTATAATTATCGTCTTAAGTTGTTTCTAGGGAAGCTCAAATCGAAGTGGGAAGGCCCATATATAGTTGAAGAAGCTTATTCATTGGGAGCAGTTAAGCTCTAGGGAAAAACACCCTCTCTTTCATGGGTGGTAAATGGACAACTCTTGAAGAATTATCGAGTAAAATAAGATATAAGTGCAGTCACCATACAAGTGATCACCCCCGAAGAGGTGATTAAGCAAAGATACACAAGGACTGGCGACTGCAAGAAGAATGGACTCGAGACGAAATGAGCAACACTACGGTCAAGCTATTGACCATAAAGAGTGCTTCATGGGAGGCAACCCATGCGAAGTAAAGGTTTGAGTAAGCATTTAAATTTTTTAATTAAGTTTTAATTGACCTTATGTTAAATAAGAACATTTGAAGCTCTAGCGAAGAAAAAAGAAGATTGATAATGCCAAATATTGGTCGAAAATTTAAGATGTCATTTTTCTGTCAAATCTTGATATTTTGTTAAGTTTCAGATTAATAAAGAATTCTTGGAGAAGCAAGTAATTTTTGGTTGATCCAGAATGTTTAACGACCAAATATACGGCGGGAATAAAAATTCCTGCAGTATAGTTACGGTCATATAGATGCTTCGACATCACTTTTTCCGTCTACGAAAGGTACATAAGGCTTAACGACCAACTATACGGCGAGAATACAAAATTTCGGCCATATAGTTGTCGTCATATAGATGTCAGTTCCTTCATCAAAATTCTTTTCTAGGATACTGATAGTTTAACGACCAACTATACGGCGGGAATAAAAATTCCGGCTGTATAGTTGCCTTCGTATAGTTATCAACCCATCTCAAAAATAAAATTTATTTAGAGTACTGAAGGTTTAGCAACCAACTATTCGGCGGGAATAAAAATTTCCGCTCGTATAGTTCCGGTCGTATAGTTAGTTCCACCGTAGAAGGAAATCTATAGTCGGTTCATAACTATACGGCAGGATCTATATGGTCAGCGCCCGTATAGTTGCTCATTACGAAAGGCAGCTAGGGTTTTCGACCTCCCTTTTTAAAGCTGGTCGCATCTAATCTTTTTCATTAAGTTTTCACAGAGCTAAAGCCTCAAGCCAAAAAAATCCTCGCCATCCCTATACAAACCCCTTCTAACAACATCCGTGCATCGAAGCCATGTAACCCTTCCATGTCAACAAGATCTGGAGGAAGAAAGAAGAGAATCTTGATGGCCCAAGATATCTTGAGCTCGTTGGGGAAACCCAAGAGGAAGGTATGATGAGCATAGCAGCAAGTTTCCCTCAGTTATGAAACCAAGGTTATCCAACAAATAGGAGCAAGGAAACACCTCCAACGTGTTGTTGCCAACTTGGAATCCTGCACAACACAACCACAGAACTTTTCCCCCAAATTACAGTGAGGTTGTCAATCTCACCGGTTTTGCTGAAAACAAAAGATTAAACATATTGTGTGGAAGAAAGTAAAAGCTTGCAGAAAGTAAATAGAAAGCAGTAAACAGTTGTAGATTGATGGCAAAAGAAAGGACCGGGGTCCATAGTTCACTAGTGGTGGTTCTTCTTAAGATAGATGACATGTTGGGTGAAGAAATTACAGTGGGGCAATTGACAAACATCGAGAAAGCATACATGCATATACTAATCATCTTGACTCCTATGAGATTTGACTGGGTATTACAACATTATACATAGACCGTAATCCAACTGCATCTAGGACTAATAATCCACCATCAGGTTATTAATCCGAACCCCCTCCAGTATTAAGTTGCAAGCAATAGATAATTGCATTACGCATTGCGTGTAAAGTAAACAATATGATTGTTCTATGAACCAAGGATTGTTGTTTTCTCCCTAGTAGCAACAGCACATCTAGTACCTTAGAGATTTATGTCACTTCCCCAGATTACTAGAGGCATGAGTCCACTACCGAGCATAAATACTCCCTCTTGTAGTTGCTAGCATCTACTCGGCCAAGATATCTACTAACAACGGAGAGCATGCAAGATCACAAATAACAAAGACATGATAGAATCAATAATAAATCTGAAATAGCATCTCAATATCCATCGGATCCCCGCAAACACAACATGTATGATTACAAATAGATGATCTTGATCATGAACGGAGCTCATAAGATCTAAACATGGTAGCACAAAGGAGAAGAACCAGCCATCTAGCTACTACATGGACCCGTAGTCCAAGGATGAACTACTCACGCATCACACCGGAGGCTTCCATGGTGATGAAGAAGGCCTCCAGGGTGAATTCTCCCCTCCGGCAGGGTGCCGAGAAGAGCTTCAGATCCCTCCCGATGGAGATGGGGGTGGCTACAGACTCTTTCGTGGAATTCTGATTGGGTGCTTAGGGTTTCTGTATCGGAGGCATCTTATAGCCGAAAGGGGAGGCCGAGGGGGTGCCCTAGGTGGCCGCACCACCCCCTGGCGCAGGCCAGGCCTGGCCACGTGGCCAGGTGGTGTGGGTGGCCACTGGCCCCTCTCCGTCTCGTATTCTGGCTCCGTGTCCCCCTCGGTGAAATACTAACTTTGGCTTTTGTCCCGTCCAATTCCGAGAATATTCATTTTCTGACTTTCCTGGAACCAAAAACAGCAGAAAACAGGCAGCTGGCACTGTGGCATCATGTTAATAGGTTAGTCTAAGAAAGTGTATAAAAAGTACTCCAAAGTGTGGACAAAACATAAGAAAGTAGATAAAAACCAAGCATGGAACATCAAAAATTATAGATACGTTTGCAACGTATCAACATCCCCAAGCTTAACTCCCGCTCGTCCTCGAGTAGGTAAGTGACAAAAAAAGAATAATTTTTGAGGTGACATGCACCATCATAAACTTGATCAAAGTATTTGTAAAACATTGAAAGCTGGGATCATAGTACTTCAACATAGCATGAAAGATAAAGTTCTAGCAATAAGACATAACAACTATGTTGTAACATGAAAAGGCACAAAAAAAAGATTCATGAATAACAATGCTTTACAAGACGTTTGTTTGTTTCACATGAAGAAAACATAGCATAATGGCATTCAGCTTGTCCCTCATAGAGTAGCAAACATAAATGCATAGAAAACCTTCAAAGTTTATAAGGGTGACTAGATATAAATAGTTTAAGAACAAGCAATATCAAAGTTATGCATCAATCAACAAGTCTTGGGACAATGCACATAGAACTAAGAATTGCCACTATGCTCTCAAAATAGGTGCATAAAGATAGAAGGTGGAGACTCAACATAAAAGTAAAAGAAAGGCCTTCATAGAAGGAAGTAGGGATTCAAGTTTCATAAAGAGCTTCCAAAAATTATGGTACTTATTAGCTTTCATCTCTCATTGACCCTATCATAAGAATCTTGAAGTGATTAAGGTTAAAGTGAACAAACTATGGAGTATATCCTTGACAAAGTATAAGTTGGAAATCTCATGTCCCTTGAATACGAGGGCCGCTCCTCATGCTACTCAAGTTTAGTTACCGGTAAGTTCTTGTCATAGTAAGTACATGTGTATCATAGAGAACCGCCAACGGGGTGCCCCTTGCCCGATGATACGAAAGAATCCCCATATCAAAATGACAAGGCAAGCAGACAACAAGCATCTCAACAATCTTCTTATTTACCATGGGAAAATCGTGATTTTTTATCTCTTTGCTCTTTTCTCATATCTCTTTTTTTTCTTTTCCTCTTTTTCTCAATCTCTATCTCTTTTTTTATGAGAAGAATGCTTCATAGATAGCTCATTATGGTTACGCTGCAAGTTTCCACCATGATTAGGCATGGATTAGACCGGCAGCCCAGGCGTTTCTCTAACACACATACATAACTCCATGGACTTACAAGCTCCCCTTTCATTTCACACCGACGACATCCATAAACAAAAGAGCATGATATCAAATAGGTACAAAGTACAAGTGCAAAGTTGAAAGTGTTCCCCATGACAGAATTGTTTTGCTAATCCCCAACATATAAGTGCAAGCATATACAACATATATGACACAATGGGTCAAGTTTATTAAGGGCAAGAAAAGTAAAGTGTGCCATCAAGTTCGTGAGAGCTTTAATCACTAGTTTTCTCATAACAAGTTTAATTCGGAAGGTAGATAAAAACATGAATATACTTGGAATAGCAAATGCTAATAGGTAGGTATGGTGGACTCTTTGGAATAATTTGGTTTTAGGAGCTGGACGCATGAGTGGAACTCATACTTGGTTATGGAGGCTAGCAAATGACTGGGAGCGACCGACTAAGAGAGCAATAATGGCCATAATCATGCAAAGCAATAAAACATCATTAATTAAAGCATAAAGTGATATTACAAGTCGAAAACTAAATGATCATAGAGGCTATGGTGACTTGGTATAGTCTTAACATGGTGTGAGCATGCGCGAAGTCAACCCAAATAAAGCATCAAAGGAGAATACCACAATACTATGCTGTAATATGCTAAAACAACGCATGATTTTTCCAAGGCACATTAAGCAATCTCAATTGTTTATAACATGTGTTGAGATAGCAAAGATCATTAAGCATAAATCCAAAACAATATCAAGCATGGCATGACAAAGCATAGGCCACAGTTAAAAACAAGCTCTCTTTACCACTTAAGCATGAACTTTTATACTCTTTTCCAATCCAAACCAAACTATTTGAAAAATAATGTATGAAAAAGGGGGTCCAACCAATTTATTCAAGCAAACTAAGAAAACCAAGCAAACAAAAAACCAAAAATGAAAACAAAGACACTCCAAGAAAAACACAACTCTGCATGAAACAATAAAAATGAAGTGTTTGGAAGAAACCTGGGATTTTTATTGATGAAGAAGGGGATGCCTTGGGCATCCCCAAGCTTTGACGCTTGTACTTCTTAGATATTTCTTGGGGTGACACGCGTTGCATCCCCAAGATTTGAGATTTAGTCCATTCTTCATCTCATTACATCATTTTCTCCATACACCTAAAATTTTTTCTTCATACAAAACTTCACACAATCTTTATTAGCAACATTAGTGCACTCAAGATAATAAGTCTTTGGGTTCAGTTTCAACACCAATAAAACTTCCATTAAAACACAAGCTACTAAAGCACTTCCCTCAAAAAGCTCAATTCCCCAAACAGAACTCAAAAAGGAACCAACAAGAAGCAAATGCAAATAATGGCAGAAATCTGTCAAAACAGACCAGCAGGTAAAAACTAATTTTTCCGAAGACCTTCTGTTGCTCAAATCGAAAAGTGTTGAATTAACAAAAGTTAGATAACAACCTAGGGCAGAAGCACAAAACTTCACGCCTCAAAATGACGTACAGAAATTTTACACGAATATTTATGGTGAAGGACAAATATCTGTTTCAGGACAACAACTTTCCCAAGCAATACTTCTCTCTCATTAGAGGTTACTCTTGGCACAAAAAGCAAATAAAAAGAATAAGGAGAGGTTATTACTGAAGCAATAACTTCCAAGACTCACCTAAAACTTTTGGGTTATCTCCCAATAAGTACTTTTCTTTAACGTCTTTAAGTTAGGCATAAGAAGCAAGAAAAAGAATCAAGTGTTCTCAAATGAAGAAGCATTAAAACCAAATTTCTTGCCCTTACTTGTCTTACTTTTATTCTTAACCTTGGGGAACATATGATTGTTTGTTGGATAAGCAAAGTGCATGGTGCCCTTTTCCACATCTATTATTGCTCAAAGGAGTTTCAATAGGGATCTTCCAAGTGTGATTTGTCCTTTTCCTAGACATTCAATAACAAGATAATCAGTAGAAACCATTTTCCCTAGGATCTCTGTAAACACTCCTTCAGCTATTCCAATTGGTGATATTGTGGCATTATTAGCAAGAAATATTTCTCCTCCTCCTTCAGAAAGTCCCCAAAGATTCAAAGATTCATAGATATCTTTAGGCATAAGACATAATTCAGACATAATATCACAGCGAGCATGAAAAGTTTCATTATTTATAATAATCTTTGCTGTAGGAAGCCACTTTGAGGGTTCAGAATTTATTGGAACATAGTCATGATGCTCTCTAAGTGTATTATAACAATCTTTTAATCTAGCAGTGCTGGTTTTAAGAGTGTTCAATCTAGCAAATATGTTTATAAAGGAAGAATCAGATTTGCTAGGGAAGTTATAAGTAAAGACCAACTTCTTTATGGCATTAAAAGCATCATCCTCATTGCATTGGAGGAAATGTCCTCCTACTACAGCATCCAAAGCATATCTATAACAATGAGCAATTCCAAGGTAAAAACTGCTAAGGAACAAGCTTTGAGTCATTTTAGGTTTCGTTTTTTCATGTAAATCAGAGATTCTAGACCAAGATTCTTTGAAACTCTCTTCAATTCCTTCTTTAAACATGAAAATCATTTCCTTAGGTGACATAGTGATTGGAGCAATGCTAGACATAATGGCAACTTAAGATAGGAACTAATAATATTTTTTGTGTGTTTTTAATAAAGAAAGCAAACTAGTACAACTATTTTTTTCTGTTTTTGATAAAGAAACAAGCAAACAAAGCAAAAAATAAACTAAGCAAAATAAATAAAACAAAGTAAAGAGATTAGTTATGAGAGACTCCCCTTGTGAAGATGTCCTTGACTCCCCAGCAACGTCGCCAGAAAAGAGCTTGATGGCCCAAGATATCTCGAGCTCGTTGGGGAACCCCAAGAGGAAGGTATGATGAGCACAGCAGCAAGTTTCCCTCAGTTATGAAACCAAGGTTATCGAACAAGTAGGAGCAAGGAAACACCTCCAAGGTGTTGTTGCCAACTTAGAATCCTGCACAACACAACCATAGAACTTTGCCCCCAACTTATAGTGAGGTTGTCAATCTCACCGATTTTGCTGAAAACAAAGGATTAAATGTATTGTGTGGAAGAAAGTAAAAGCTTGCAGAAAGTAAATAGAAAGCAGTAAACAGTTGTAGATAGATGGTAAAAGAAAGTACCGGGGTCCATAGTTCACTAGTGGTGGTTCTCCTTAAGATAGATGACATGTTGGGTGAACAAATTACAGCGAGGCAATTGACAAACATCAAGAAAGCATACATGCATATACTAATCATATTGACTCCTATGAGATTTGATTAGGCATTACAATATTATACATAGACCGTAATCCAACTGCATCTATGATTAATAATCCACCTTCAGGTTATCAATCCGAACCCCTCCAGTATGAAGTTGCAAGCAATAGATAATGGCATTATGCATTGCATGTAAAGTAAACAATATGATTGTTCTATGAACAAATGATTGCTATTTTATCCCTAGTAGCAACAACACATCTAGTACCTTAGAGATTTCTATCACTTCCCCAGATTACTAGAGGCATGAACCCACTATCGAGCATAAATACTCCCTCTTGGAGTTGCTAGCATCTACTCGGCCAAGATATCTACTAACAACGGAGAGCATGCAAGATCACAAATAACAAAGACATGGTAGAATCAATAATCAATCTGAAATAGCATCTCAATATCCATCGGATCTCCACAAACACAACATGTATGATTACAAATAGATGATCTTGGTCATGAACAGAGCTCACAAGATCTAAACATGGTAGCACAAAGGAGAAGAACCAACCATCTAGCTACTACATGGACCCGTAGTCCAAGGATGAACTACTCACGCATCACACCGGAGGCTTGCATGCTGATGAAGAAGGCCTCCAGGGTGAATTCTCCCCTCCGGCAGGGTGCCGGGAAGAGCTTCAGATCCCTCCCGATCTAGGGATGGAGATGACGGCGGCTATAGACTCTTTCATGGAATTTTGATCGGGTGCTTAGGGTTTCTATATTGGAGTCATGTTATAGGCGAAAGGGGAGGCTGAGGGGGTGCCCTAGGCGGCTGCACCACCCCCTAGCGCGGGCCAGGCCTGGCCGTGCGGCCAGGTGGTGTGGGCAGCCCCTGGCCCCTCTCCGTCTCGTATTATGGCTTCGTGTCCCCCTCGGTGAAATACTGACTTTGGCTTTTGTCCCGTCCAATTCCGAGAATATTCATTTTCTGACTGTCCTAGAACCAAAAACAGCAGAAAACATGCAGCTGGCACTATGGCATCTTGTTAATAGGTTAGTCCAAGAAAGTGTATAAAAAGTACTCCAAAGTGTGGACAAAACATAATAAAGTAGATAAAAACCAAGCATGGAACATCAAAAATTATAGATACGTTTGCAACGTATCAAAGCCCGTGAAGAGGATCGAAGAAGTAGAACCTAAAGGATCATCGTCATAATCCAGTCCGGAGATCAAGCCTCTCCAAAATTGGGAGGACATGTTCCCTTAAAGGATGGAGATGATGAGGCAAGCTGAGCGGGGAAAGAGCAAGGATGATTATCTCCCTAATCCCTATCGCTACAACATAGGATCCTATTATAAACGTCCTCTTGGTCCATCACCTCTTAAAACGAAGAAGGTGCAGCAAGATGAGATTCATGATAAGATCTATGAGTTGGAAAAAGCTTCGAAGGCATGTGTTGAAACAATTGGAGAAGGGATTGACTCCTACTGGATGATGAGCAAGGACCTTGAGAAAAAGGTCAATGACATTAATGGTAGAGTGGGTTTCTTGATTAAAACTGGTTTTGAGTTGATAGATGAGAAGAAATTCCTCCTGAAGAACATTTTGAAGCTTCAATATGACATGGCCGAGCTCAGCATTCGCCTCGCAAGCATGGCTAAGGTTTGCGACATAGAGGAAGAAGGCAATACTCTTCCTACCCAAGAGGAGGAATAGGTACCAACAAGGAGTTGTTTGATCCTGCCTGGCTTGATTCCAAGCTTGGGGAGATCTTTAAGACCTTGTAGTCTATCTTATAAGTTCTATATTACTATTTTAGTTTTGCATTAGTTCGAGTTTAGAAATAAAGTTTGCATCATTTTAATTCCCTTAAGGAATAGTCGACCCTACTTGTGAGAATTCCGAGTTTATTATCATATATGGAGAATTATTGAGTTTGTGCTTGTCTTATTGGATATATGAATGGCTTGAGTATAATTTTACTTGCACTTGATGATAACAATAGGAGTCTTCCACACCAATGGTATTAATGGAACATATAAAGATAATTTAATCGATATGTTGTAAGTTAATCGTTTGATGTACAAAAGTAAAAATAATCTGATTAGTCAAGTTGAAAAAGAAACCTTGAACAAAGGAAAATTAAAAGTGCTATCAAAATAGAGTGAGGACAAGTCGAGGTAGAATCTTCAAGTCATAAAGATGCTTCATATACAATTGGAATTTGGTAATTGAGATTGTTAAACTTTGGATTCCTACATGAAGTGGAATGTATGTCTAGCTTCTTTGCACATCACTTAAACAAAAGTGTGATCATATATATAAAAAAAGGGAAGAAGAAGAAGAAAAACAGCGAATGTGCAAAGAGCAAATAGGCATTCACCACTATATTGTGGTATGACAAAGAAGCAATTTTAGATTTTGAATCCCTAGTGAATATGTTAATCGTAAAACACTTGGGACTACCTCGCTGACTCATTCGGTCAAACCGAATACTTTTACATCATGTTGAGATTCATCTTTTGTGAACTGTTGATCACTAAGGTGTGGAAGCCTTCTAATATTATTTGGATGGTTCGAGTAAGGTACTATTCATGAACTTATTCCTATGTATCATATATGATAAACACATGTTGCAACTGCCTCATTTATTTTATCAACTCAGCTTCATGAATATGAGGATCACATCCATTAAGCTAAACTTGCTCGGGACGAGCAAGTGTCTAAGCTTGGGGAAGTTGATGAGTGCATATTTGCATCATGTTTTATATTATTATTTTGCATTGTAGATGTAGGATCTTGGTATTTTACAGCGCTCGTGCGCACATTTTATGTCTATTTTCACCAGGATTAGGACATATGATGGATACAATGGACACAATTCTTGGAGCATTTGTATTGGGGAGAAAAGGAGTAAAAAACAAGGTAAATGCTTATTTGGGAAATATTAATAACACTAGAATAAAACCCGAAGCAATCAACCCATACAGATGGTTCAACGACCAACTATACGGCGGGAAGAAAAATTCCGGACGTATAGTTGGCGCCGCCACCGCCTCCTCAAATAGTTTCACCCCGTGCAACTACATCAGAGAGACGACATACAGAACACCCAGAAATCGCCGAAACCACACCTACGGAAGGCATTTGGAGGGGGAACCTTCCCAAGGGATCCATCTTCACTCTACGCAGATCTAGGAGGCCAAGGCATCGATCTTCATCTTCATCATCCGCTGCACCACCATCAACTCCATCCATCCCATCTTCACCCATCTAGATCTTGTTGTAATTTCCGTACTCGTTGTGGATCTATACAAGAACTATTCATTTACAATTGCTTCCATTACCATTATCATGATGTTGATTGGCTCCATGTCTGAGTAGATCTTTAGTTCTTGGGGAGATGGAGAAACCCTAGCATATGATTGAGATAAGATAGAGATTATTATGTTATACATCATTGTGTGTATGAGTTAATTGTCTTCATCTTGATGTTGGGAGTTGTGCACCTCCTTAATATTTTCCTCTTATGGGGACTCGATGAAGGGGATTACTTGTTGGTAGACGGAGGGATGATAGCACTTACTGTGACTATAAAGCTATTATCATTCTTTACATACTAACTTGGGGAAACAAGGAGAACACATAAATCCATGTCCATGCCACGGGAGAAATCCCTTAATAGCGGGATAATACGATTGATGTCGTTAAGCCGTCAGTTGTGGTTATGAAGGATGATGTGAGCAGTGGTTGCTTCCTATTTGTCCATATATGGAGCTCCTCCCACATACATACATATCATGAGAATATTTGTTATAATAATCTTGATTGCTTAGTCTAAATTCCTAGTGGTGTATCCACCACTCCCCGAGAACGCCTTTTTCCCTATTGCAGTGTCAAGTTCTTTTACATACACAATTCTTAATTTCTACATTAAGTTCTACTTTACTTTAAATTGCTTCGTTCAATCAAAAACCCAAAAACAACTCTACTTTTCTTGCATCTTAAAGTTATTCCTTAAGTACTTCGTTTAGTTTTAGTTAAAAGCATTTTATTCTTTCGCCTACTGCTCCCTGTGGGATCGATATCTTTATTTCTAAACTAGCTACAAATGATCTGTGCACTTGCAGTCATCAACGTGCAGCTCTATCATCTCACGCCCAACTCCATCCTCCACATTGCTGTTTTCATCACCATCTGTGAGAGCTTCCTTGGGATTTATCCCCACTAGGGTCTGTGTAAATACCTTTTTCCATAAAGAGGAATGCGACTAGAAAATCTATCTATGATATTGGCGGTGTTGTCATCTTTGTTTGCCCATATGTCGATTATTTTGACCTCAAGTTTGCGGATTCTGCCCAAGATTGGAGGCAGAAATGGTTCTACATCAGGGATGAGGCAGCTGAGAGCCAGCAATATGGATTAACTCCTTTTGACCCGACAGAAAGCGTTAGGAAGTTTAAGTCTTGGGGAGAAGGCGTAACTCCGGCGGATATTAAGGAAACACTACCCATGATGGATCGCATATGTGATCTTCACTATATAGCTAGAAAAGAGGCTTCGGTTGTTCAACTCATAGCCCACTTTCTTCGCATCCGCGTTCAACCTCTTTAGGACCGAGTTTCGGGTATGTGGGCATACACTGGTAAGAGGCATCATATGAGGGTGTCCCCAGATAATATGCTATGCTCTGAGCTCTACAAAAAGGTCAAATCCCTCACCAAACTAACCAAGCATGGTGAAATTCCATCCAAATGTCGGGTTGAGCCTTTTGACAAGAAGAATCCTTTGCCCGATGTAAGTCATTTTCTCTTGTCTTCCATTTGTCGTTTTCTTGTCCTTTGATGTATATATTCTTTATGCTGAATTTGCTTCCCTATTTGTGCAGAACCATGATATAACATCCCAATTGTCTAACATTGGAATGCTACATAATAAATAAGGATTAAGGCTACTATATACTTGTCATTTATTGCATCATCATCATATCATGCTCATGTCACCATGCCACATTGCATTTGAGCATCATATTAAAACCCTCTTCATTTGGTTCTTCTCTTCATAATGCATTTGCCTATTAATTGTATTTGTATCTTGATATATTGTAGTTGGTTCTTGATATATTTCTTGTTGCCCAAGTTGAGTTGGGGGCATATCTTTTCAAACTCCACCACCTTTCTTTGGTTCTATCCATAAATTCCACCATCTTAATTCTATATGAGCCCATGCATTTATCTTGGTATTTGTATCTAGCTCATATGTGTTGGGATGGATCCACTTCTATTTCTACATGCTCTCATATGTGTTTATATGTTGTATTCACAATATTAAGTATGTGGAGCCTCATAGCCACCTTTGCATGCTATCTGAGTAGAATATCTTCTATATGGTTTTATTTTGAATATGTGAGCATGTTTGAATATATATGAGGCTAAATAATCATCTAGTGGAACCACATACTAGCATTGCCCATTTATATTCATTTATGCTTATTTTTCATCCATTCCATATGAGAAGCAAGCTTGTGTGTTTTGGTATGGGATTTATTTAAATTTGAATGCATGTATGGAGTAAATGACCACATGGAGTTGTAGTTGTTTTCACAACTAAAATTGTGGTATTTAATACATGTGCATGGCCCATGCGTCCTTGCTCCACATTCCTTTTTATTTTAATTGATTTGAATCATGGGAGGATGCTTGTGGGTTTTGAATTCTTACAAGATGGTTTTAATTCAAACACTCCACCACATCGCACCTTCTTCTCCATCTTGCTGCTATTGATTTTGTTTTGCTCTTGTGATTTTGTTTGGTAGCTTGGATATAGAAGCTTGAGTTTAAAGAAATAACTAAAACAAATGTTTTGAAGAATCTACCTATCTAATATAACCTATCTATCTAACTAGACATATCCTACTCCTCCTTTTGGCTTGGTCTAACCAAACAATACTAACCTAAACCCCCAACTAACCAAACCCTAACTCTAACCCGAGCCCATGCCCATGGTGGTGACCATGGTCATGTGACTATCCCATATCCCTCATCCCACACCTAACCGCCCCCTCCTAGCTACCTTGTTGGTCAAGAAGATCACCCTAGGTCCTCCCTAGCTAACCCTGGTCACCCCTGCTACCCACCTCGAGAGAGAGAGGAAGTGATGTGGGCATACCCTACAGGTACTCGAGATCAGCATATACCGTCCAGCCTAGAAGAAGCCCATGATTTTGCTAAGGCCCAGTCGAGATTTAGATGACCTGGGAGAGTTCGACTCCTTGCAGAAGACGGCAAATACAAGATGGCAGTTTCAAGGAGAAACCCTAATATGTAACCGACTCCGCCTGCTATCCCGAGACCTAGCCTATGTATATAAAGTCTAGGAGGGTGCGGCGAGGGGGATATCCGCAACCCTAGTTTTCCGCACCATGGCCAGATTGCATCTGCGCACCCCTGTAACTTTCGACTCCTCTGCGAGGCCTCTGCGAGGCCTGAACCTGGGTAAACCTCGTGTCACCTGTGTGCTTATTTGCTAGACGATCGATGCCTCTAGTTCTCCCCAATTCCTCGAACCTAAGTACATCTACGATGGGCATTGATGAGTTAAACCCTTGTCAATTGGGGCTGTCTATGGGCATCGGGAGTGCTTATGTTGCTGCTTCCTCGGCCCCATCAACCGCGATCTACAACTCCGTAGCAATGGAGACTCGCCTCCTCTTCGGTGCCTTCGACTTCACCATTCACACGTCGACCACTCGCACGGATTTCGAGTCCGTGGGCGATGGAATTGTCCTAGCAATCGGGAGCCTATGCTTCCGAGTTGGTCGACTAGGCACACTTTGCCTCCCTGATCAGCCGAAGGTTCCTGCGATTGTTCCTACATCGTGGTTTCCACCGCTAATCGGCACCCTGAGCGAGCTCAATGCCCCGACATCAGTCGGGAATACGAATAGCGACAGCAGTTACGGGTCCGATCTGGGCGATCTGGCGATGAAAGACATAGCCTATGGCTCCGGATCTGAAAGCTGCGGGAGCAACATCTTCCCCAACCATTACATGTGCGCCGTCATCAACATGGGCGGCGATGGCAGCAATCTGGACAACACCTGTACTGGTGGTGGTATCCCAGTCACAAATGGTGGCCTCTCCAATGGAGCCCCCACCAAAAATGGGCTAGAAGGCCGCCCCCTGGCGACGGACCCATCCTAGAGGATCAGCCGAACCTCTCGGCGAATGATAATACATGAGAGCTCGTACTGATCAAGCTCAACGATGCTGAGTGGGCCCGCTGCAGGGTGGACCTACTGGGCAATCCCCTACCACCCAAATCATCGCAAGACATGCTGATGGGTTATCACTGGCTGCTCAACGAGGAGTTCAAGCGCCAACAACAAGTAATCGCCCAGCTCGCCGAGCACAGGAGGGCAGCGGACGAGTCGAGCCTCCGTCGAGCTCAGCTCTCTTCCATCGGAGGATCCTCCTCCAAAGGCAATGATCATACAGTTGCCAGAAGATATTCTCGGCTAGCTCACCTCACCGAGAAGGCCACTCGAGCCCTCGACTTCTCGTTCATGATGGTGGACACATGGGGCAACGTGCTCCCGAAAACACCGCAAGCAGCAGTGATGGCAACCACTATGTACCTTCTCAACAACCAGCCATTGGGTGGGGACGGTCCGCCATGCACCGATCTACGATCGCTGGCCTGGGACTACTCGAAGCTGCGCTCACCAAGGATCCAGCACCAGAGACGAGGAAAAGCAAGGCTCTAGCCAAACACTACTCTTTCTCCTCTTTCAGCGATGATGACCACGACTTGTCGCGAAGACACCGCTCACAACAACACGACTACGACTACGACACGCACGATGACATCATGCAGCGCAAAGTCAACAAGATGCGTGCGAGGCGCGCCCGTTCGACTGACTTAGAAGATGACGGGATAGAGCTCTGCGGTGCTTGCTGCTTCAGCAGAGCCATACGGCAAAAGTGAATGCCAAAAGGGTTCAAACTCCCATCAGAGAGGATCATATTTCCTCCGTCAGGATACATGACAGAACCACGAGCATGGCCATGCAATGCCTCCAGCTATAGCTGCGAGGCGCCGCCCGTGCGTGGCTCAACAACCTCCTGCGCGGATCGATCCGCAGCTAGGATGAGCTGGTCTACATCTTCGTGTGACACTTCAAGGGCACTTACAAGAGGCCCGCATTTATTGAAGAATTAAGAGGTTTCTACCAAAAGACCGGCAAGTCACTACGCTCATACATCCAGAGATAGTCCATCATCAAAAACTCTGCAAAGAATATCTCTGAGGATCGCACAATCGATGCATTCAATGGCGGCGTACGCCGTAGAGAGCTCAGGAAGGAGATGGGCTGATGGAGATCGTGAACAGGGGGGCTGATGGAGAGGTGTCGGTGAAAGACCGCGTCCACTCAGATGATGATGATGACCTCGGTCGCAGACATGATCGCTGAGGAAAACCCCAGATGCGCGGTTATGAGGGCCGCGAGGAAGTCGACATGGTCATTGCTGGCTGCACCGACAAACGCGACGACATCAACCGCAATGGTGGATATCGCAGTGGTGGATACCGCGATAGCAGGAAAACCTCGCAAGTATGGAAATGATGTACCCCTGATGAGGCACCTGGAACATCTATCCATGACAAACTGTCCGGACCGTGCAACGTACACTTCTACATCTACCAGCACGATGGCAAGAAAAAATCCAGTCACCTTTTGAAGGACTGTCGTGAGTTCCTCAAGCTCCATGAAGGTCTGGCCTAGATGAATCGTGACACGATAAACCAAGGCTACAGAGCTTCCCCCGAGCCGTGGCTCACGGAGCGCCACCACCACCACCCGGGCCACCCCCACCTATGGCCGCACCAGTCCAGAACAACAGAGGCGAGAAGTACTCGCGAGCACTGGGAAACATGGGAATGATCCAAAAAGGATGCCCATCAAATCGGGTGCAAAAATCAATCACTCGCCAAGTCAACCTGGCGATGAACTCTCCACCCTCTACCATAGAGTACCTCAGTGGATGCGAGTACTGCATTATCTTTGACAAAAACGACCATCCGCGTCAAGTACCTTTCCCAAGTCATTGTCCCCTAGTGCTCCAGGCACAAATTGGAGGCTTCGAGATGAGTCGTGTCTTCATGAACGGTGGCAGCTACATCAACCTCATGTTTGCAAGCACCTTGTGTGTCATGCGAATCCCCCTGGCATGTCTGGAAACATCAGAAACAGCATTCCACGACATCGTCCGAAGGAAGGGCGTATACCCCTGGGCAAGATTAGCTTGGATGTCATCTTCGGCATGCCAGCAAACTTCCGGCGTGAATGCATCGAATTCAAAGTGGTCGATTGTCCCTCGCAATACCACTACATCCTCGGACGTGTCGCGTTCACGAGGTTCATGGCGGTTCCACGCTACGCCTACATGAAGAACAAGATGCCAGGCCCCAACAGCATTATCACCGTCAATGGAAACTTCGAGAGGTCAGACAGGTGCAACAGGGAATTGAACAGAATCTCCTAGTCCTGCAGCATGCAGGAGGAGCTGGCGAGGCTGAAGGAGTCGACAGACAATTGTCTACCTCCTCCGAGTAAGCCAAGGTCACCTGATCAATCTTTTGATTCATCGGTCCACACCAAGGAAGTCCAGGTCCACCCAACAGACCCGACCAAGACGGCCCTCATCGCCAACAACTTGAGCGCTCGTTGAATTCCTCCGTGAGTGCTGGGAAATCTTCGTCTGGTGTCTAGCGGAGATGCCAGGGATACCTAGGGAATTTGCCGAGCACTCACTCAATGTGAATCCTGAAGCAAGACCCATGAAGTAGATGATACGTCAACTATCTGAGCCAAGGGAAAAAGGGGTCGGTATGGAAGTCAACAGACTCCTCGATGCTAACTGCATATGCGAGATCAAGAAAAGCACCTTGGTAGCAAACCCCGTGCTCGTTCCTAAAAAGAACACGGATATCCTACGGATGTGCGTGAACTTCACCTCCTTTAACAAACACTACCCAAAGGATCACTTCCCATTGTCGCGGATCAACCAGATAATCGACTCCACCATGGGGTACGAGCGCCTCTGCTTCCTCGATGCCTACTCAGGCTACCAACAAATTTGAATGAAGGAGGAAGACCAGGAGAAAATGGCCTTCATCATGCCCTTTGGCGTCTTCTGCTACACAATGATGCCCTTCAGGCTGAAAAACACAAGGGCCACCTATCAGCGGTGTATGCAGGCGCGCCTCAAGAGCCAGCTTGGTCGCACCATTCAAGTCTACATCGATGACATCGTCGTCAAAACTAAGGAGGAAGCCTCGTCACTCAACGATCTCCACGAGACCTTCGATAACCTCGACAACTACCGAATGAAGATGAATCCGGAAAAATGCGCCTTCGGTGTACCATCTGGGAAACTACTCGGGTACCTCATCTCTGCGAGAGGGATCGAGGCCAACCCGAAGAAAATAAAGGCCATACTAGCCATGGAGAAACCGAAGAACGTAGAAGGCGTCCAGCAGCTAGTTGGGTGAATCGTGGCACTTAGTCAATTCATCAGTCGAATGGGCGAGAAGGCGCTCCCTTTCTACCATCTCCTTCACAAGGCTGATAAATTCGAGTGGATAGAATAAGCACCGGAAGCATTCGAAGACCTCAAGCATCTACTATCCACTTCGCCAGTGTTGGTAACACCTCAAGAAAAGGAGCCCCTGTTACTATACATCTTCGCCACCAACCAGGTGCTCGTAGTGGAATGAGACGAAGAAAACAAAGTCCATGGGGTACAACGCTGATGACTGCAAGTGCATAGATCGTTTGTAGATAGTTTCAAAATAAAGATATCGATCCCACAGGGAGCAGGAGTCTGAAGTCTAATAACTCTTTGAACTAAATACTGAAATGGTAATGCTAAATAACGTTCTAAGTAACAAGATAAAATGCGAGTTTTGTGGAAAAGTTATTTTTGGGTTTTCAAATAAGAGAGCAATAAGTAAACTAAAGCTGTAAGTAAACAAGAGCATGCAAGTATGATTACGAAAGTGTGCAAGATGATGGAAAGAGTTCTCGGAGAGTAGTGGATCCACCGCTTAGTAATTAGAAAGAGTGATCAAAATTATTATAATGAATAAGACCATTTATGATATGTGTGGGAGGAGCTCCATATATGGACGAATAGCCAGCAACCGCTGCACACATCATCCTCATAACCACATCAGACAATAACCGACAACCGTCGCGTTACTGCACTATTAAGGGATTTCTCCCGTGGCATGGACATGGCTTGATGAGTTCCCCTTGATTCCCCAAGTTAGTATGTAAAGAATGACAACTACGTTATAGTCACAATAAGTGATATCATCCTTCCGTCTACCAGCAAGTAATCCCCTTCATCAAGTCCCCGCAAGAGGCAAATATTAAGGAGGTGCACAACTCCCAACATCAAGATGAAGATAATTAACACATACACATAATGAATAATATCACATGATAATCTTTATCTCAATTCAATCTCATACTAGGGTTTCTCCATCTCCCCAAGAACAAAGGAAACTACTCACACATGAAGGCAATCAACATCATGGATGGCATATGGATGAAGTATGATGATACAATTGAGGACAAGTGCAAATCCAAGATTCAATCTAGAATTACAACAAGTAACCAAAGGGGGTCGGTGATGGAGACGTTGTTGATGATGATGGCGATGTAGATCGATGTGGAGGCCTTCAAGATCCTAGTCCCTTCTCCTCTTGTGTGATGCTGATGGTGTAGATCTGTTTGGAGGCGGCTATGGCAGAGGCACGGCGGCAGGGCTCCGCCGTGGTGGAGGATATGGCTTAGTGACTCTCTCTTGGGTCCGTCCTCCTTTATATAGGCCTTGGGGGTGCCCTAGGATTCCCCCAATACCGTCATATGAACTAGGGAAGGTTCTAGAGCTTTTCTGGGGTGAAATACTGTCGTTTCCAAACTTTTTGGTAACTATACGGGCGGAGCTATACAACCAAAATAATAGCTCCGACCGTATAGTTGCTCCGACCACTATTTCTTCATACGAACTCTGTTTTGGGTTTTCTTGGGCTCGTTGAGTTCGTATCATCGAGGGCTACAACCCTGTAGTCTTGGATCTTTATTTTGAGAAGTTGGAAAATTCACTTTCTCAACCTCTCAAATGGCTAAGTCTGGTCCATACTATGCTCTCTTTGTTCCTTTTGCCTTTGTTTTATCCATAATCATCATCAACACCTACACACATGTCATAGACAAAGAAACGTGATAAAATTCTATATAAACTACTAAATGTGCAAAGCTCATATGAAAGTAAATGAGAAATAGAAATCATGCATATAAGGCATAGCTATAGCTGGAAGAAACATGATATAAGAGATAAATGGCACAATTTATATGGCTAAAAGAGGTGGTATTTCATAGCCATCAAACACCCAGTCTACTACCTCAGCGAGGTGCTGATGCCGACAAAATAGTGGTACCCGCATTATCAGAAGTTGGCATACATCATCTTCATGATAGCCTAGCGATTGCACCACTACTTCTAGGAGCACCCCATCATTATGGTGAACGATGCTCCACTAGGGCACATCCTCAACAACCCCGACGCCACCGGATGAGTCACGCTTTGGGGGATAGAACTGTCTCCACGAGACATCACATACGAGAATCAAGATGCGATCAAGTCACAAGTACTCCCGGACTTCCTCGTCCAGTAGATGGAGAATCAGCTCCCCGACACGCCAGACATGTCCTACCTATGGACAATGCACTTCGACGGATCAAAACATTGAGAAGGAGCTGGCGGGGGGTCATCCTGACATCGCCACAAGGTGACAAGATGAGGTATGTTCTGCGAATGCAGTTCCGCGCCTCCAACAACGAAGCTGGATACGAAACCCTGCTCCACGGGATGCGGATGGCCAAAGCTTGTGGCGCAACGCGACTCGTCATCTACGACGACTCTAAACTGGTAGTACATCAAAACATGAACCAGTGCGACACTCTGAGCGAAAACATGATCGCCTACCGCGACCTCTATGATGCACTCGAAGGGGACTTTGATGGCTGCGAACTGCGGCACGTCGGCCACGAGAGCAACGAGGAGGCGGATACGCTCGCCAACATTGGCTCCACCTGTGCCCCGGTGCCACCTGGAGTATTCCTAGAGCAAATCTGCGAACGCTCCATCAAGCCAAAGTCTCCAGAGAAGAAAGCCAGCATGTCAAAGGACTCGGGGGCTACGCCAGCTGACAAACTCAAAGCACTCGAGGATATGGAGCAGGAAACATGACTCGAATGCCCCATGGAGGTCATGATGATCGAGTCATCCTAGACACAACCATACATCACATACTTGCTCAAAAAAAGGTTGCCAGATGACCCGACAGATGCACGGCACATAGCACGATGATCCAAGGCTTTCTCCATCATCAACGGTGAACTGTATAAGCATAGCATCACAGGGATCCTTCAATGATGCTTCTCCAACGGAGACGGAAGAGCCATCCTCCTCGAGATACACGAAGGCACTTGTGGCCATCACGCCAGAAGTCGCGCCCTCGTCGCCAAAGCTCTACGAGATGGATTCTACTGGCCAACAACAATGCGCGACGCTAAGGACATCGTCTAGAGGTGCAATTCTTGCTAAAGATTTGCAGACAAACTGCACGCACTTGGTCTAGAGCTCAGGTCAATACTTGTGGCCTGGCCTTTCGTGCAATGGGGACTTGACATGGTCGGCAAGATGCAAAAATCTTCACCTGAAGGGTACGCCTACCTCCTCGTCACAGTCGACAAATTCACCAAGTGTATTGAGGCCATGCCAGTGACAAACCAATCAGGGGCCACCGCCGTCAAGTTCTTCGAGTCCATCGTCTTCTGGTTCGGGGTGCGTATAGCATCATCACGGACAACAGAATGAACTTCACCCCGAACGAGTTCTACGATTTCTGCGAAAACCTGGGAATCAACATCAGGTATGCCTCAGTGGCGCACCCTAAGAACAACGGTCAAGTCAAAAAGGCCAACGACCTCGTCTGTAGCATCATCAAGAAAAGACTCCTCAGGCCACTCGAAAGAGCTGTTGGGTGCTAGCCCGAGGACCTACAGTCAGTACTATGGAGCCTACGCACAACTCCAAACAGCGCCACAGGCTATACTCTGTTCTTCATGGTACACGGAACCGAGGCAGTACTACCTGCAGAAGTACACTACAAAGCCCCACGGGTCATAGCATACAGTGAGGCGGAATCAACTCTCGCACTCGAAGACTTTGTCGACCTCCTCGACGAAGCACGCGAGATAGCAGCGGAGCTATCCACGATTTACCAGCAAAACCTCCTCAACAACCACAGCAGAAGGCTACGCCCTAGATCCTTCGTCGAAGGAGACATGGTCCTACGACTGAAGCAGCAAGGGCACCTCAAGCTCGAGTCCCCTTGGGAGGGACCTTATGTGATTATCAAAGTAATCCCAGGTGGCGCCTACCTCCTTAAAGACGTAGAAAGTGTAGTCGCATACTCCAGCCCTTGGAACAGCACGCAGCTGCATCGTTTCTACCCAGATGTTTTACTTTACAAACAAGGCTATTCAGCCAGGCTACTTAGCCACACATTGTATCTCCTGATATTCTGTGAATAAATAAAGCTAAGTGCTCCAATCTTGTGTTTCTATCTATTTACTTGCAACTACATCACTCGGGGGCTAGGACACCCTTTCCACCTCATTACATGAATAACACAATAGCCTGAGTAGCTGACGTACTATTAATCGAACCCTTGGTAAAATCAACCCAGCTACAACGCACCTGATAGGTTGACAAGGTGCTAAGATAAGTATGCATCACGCTAACGAAAAGGAACTGCAGAGTACAAGCTACTCAAATAATATACAAGCTAACAAGCTTTTACATAAACAACAGGTAACAAAAACACCTAACTCACTTATACAAACTTTACAACACCTATACATCTCTGTGCAGGTTCAAAACTACTCTACTGCCGTAAAAGAAGAACATTAGTATGTTCTTCGAACAACTCGACGATATCTTCGGCTGGCTGATCAACCGCCCCCATGCCATCCCTCCTATCGGGGACGGCGGTCTAGCGACAATAACTGCAAGATCCAGATCAGGTCAATGTAGGCGAACAAGTGCCAGCGCAGCCTGGGAACCCACGACTAACTGCTGAAGCACACACTCGCGAATTGCGCTGGCATCCTAGAACTTCTTCAGTAAAGCTAACAAGCTTGAAGGTACCACGTCCAAGGGGAACATTGCCCGAAAGATGTGCTTCAAGCACGATTGCGCCTTCTTCAAGTACAACAACACCTGCAACACACGATCCTGCAACGTTGCCAACGCAACTACATGATCCTGATCAACCCAAAAGTACCTGCTAGCTTCTAGTTGCTCCTGGGTCAAGTTGTTTAGCTGAATGGCGACTCGGTCCCTCTCCTCCTGTGGATGGCGAGTATTAACAACTGCAAAGGGCAGAAAAAGCATAAGGGTATCTTGTCGCTGTGAGTGACTAGAAAAGGAGAAGAAGCTAAGGAAACTAACACTCCAATTGCTCATTCAACTGAGCCACCTCGCCCAGAAGATATTTCTCGCATTCACTAGATTTTTCGGCCTTCGACTTCCACACATTAGCGCTACCACAGATCATGGGCATTTCTCACTCCAAGTGCTTTATACGATCGTGCAATCTAGATATCAGTGACAATTCCTCCACCTTTGAACGTGGTTGCGTCACAGGTTCATCGGTGTGAGGTGTGTCATATGGATCACTCGAAGGACCCTATCCAAGCAGAGGAATAGACGGATAAGACCAACCATTCATAATGACCCCAAAAGTAGAAACATAGAAGTTCAGCAAGTCTTGAAAGTGGTACCCCCAGAAAGCACAACGTAATTCAATAAGAAGTCTGGAGAAGCTAGAATATTATAAAAAGACGACAAAGAGACATCCTACAGCTACGCATTGGCACTCGGGGGCTTCCTCGACTCAGTTGCAGCCTCCGATGACACGGCCTTCTCGATTACAGCCTCTAATGTTGTGGATTTTGCCGTCTTTGACCGCCGAGTACTTTGCGAGTGTCTCAATGAGCCGAGGCCCATATTTATGACAACGAGTAGTAAAGGGAGAAAATACTACCTGATGGCCATCCACAGTGACCGGCATCACCCTAGAGACCTCACTAGGGTTCAACTCAACACCATGAGCCTGCGCCATCGCAAGTCCCATGGTAGCTTTGACTCCCCTCTGAGCATTCTTGAAGTCCATGGGCACGCCCTCGACAAAGGACTCCACGAGGCCATCAAGATCCTTGATAAGCTTGGCCTTGGGGACTGTAAAACAACTACCAGAAAATCGCTGTGTTTTACCTTTGTGCATCATCATGATCGCATGCTCATGTCATCTTGCCACATTGTATTTGAGCATCGTCATATCACCATGCATGGTTTGCCTAAAACTATTTTCTAAAAGCCTAGTTTTGTTTTCTAAAATATCCTCCCCCATCTTTATTCAAATCAAAACCTCGGTCTCTCCCGGATATTTATTTGCCTAAAAACAAATTACAAAAGTCTCTTAAAATAATAACTCAAATTTATATTATTTTTGGGAGGCGGCCAGCCAGGCCCAAAAGCCCAACCGGCCACCTCCATCCTAAAACTTGACCAAACCCTAATCCTACCCTCACCCCTGCCACAGCCCCACCGCCGCCACTCACCTCACCGGTGGACACATACACACACGCACCACCACCTGCCATCGAACGCGTGCACCAACATGCGGTACACCGACACGCTCCCCACCTACCGCCGCCTGGCCCACCATCTCGTCCACCCCGCGTCGCGTACGCATTTTTCCCCACCCCGCTAGCAACAAGGCCACTTGATCCCCGCTCCCGCACCCCGTGTCCATCCCATGTCCCTAGCCCCACCCAGGCAGGTTCCCTTCCTCTCCCCTCTCTTGCCCGCATCGCTCGCCTCCTCCCTCACGCAATGCTGCCCTCCAATGCCTGGCCACACTTCACCCGCGAGCCACCGCCGCCACAACACGTTCCTTGTTGGCCGCCCTTCCTCGACCGCCTCCCCAGCCCGAGCTCGTCCCCGGGACACCGCGACCTCTGATTCCTCACTGAGCCGCCGCCATGGGTCTTCTCTACCGGCGATGATCTCCACCCCGGCCTCCTCTCCTCCCTCTCTACGCGAGCTCCATCGTCGCTTGTGCTAGCCCCAGCCCCACCGCCGCCGTCTGCAACCAGGGCACCCTACGCTGCCACCGGCTTCCTCGGTGCCCTACTCCCGCTGTCGAGCCCACCCGGCGGCCTGCACCCTGTCTCGCCGGAGCATGGCCCGGCCCGATCCTTCATCGCCCCCTCCCGTCACCTCCGCTCGCCGGCCTCCCTCTAGCCCGCCGTGAGGGACGCCGCCTCGAGTAGAGCCACCGCCAGGATCTTGCCGTCCTTCCTTGGCTGCGTCACCCAGCCAAGCGCCGTCGTCGACTCCTTCCCACGCGCGCCGCTCGCCTCGCCGCCAGGAGCCTGCCGCAGAAGCTCGGCCGTGGCCTCTCTCGAGCTGACCTTGCCTCGCCCCGGCACCATCGCCCCACCGCAGCAGCACGGCCGCGCCGACCCAGCCCCTGGTCGCCTTCTGTTCCCCGCTCGTTTCTCCCCGCTACCAAGGACCAAGCCGCCGCCGCTGAGGCCACCTCCTGCTCGTCTTCACCGTGTGCGAGAGTACCTAATGATGTCCTGCTGGTTCCTGTCGTGGATAT
Source organism: Avena sativa (assembly GCA_916181665.1). NCBI lineage: Eukaryota > Viridiplantae > Streptophyta > Magnoliopsida > Poales > Poaceae > Avena > Avena sativa. The sequence continues at coordinate 194,590,447 of OV702287.1, forward strand.
TGGTGTTGGGATTGTGAATTTCAGATATGTTTGTTGATGGAAGACCCGGATGAAACCTTGTTGCTACTGTGTGCACACGACAGAAGCTTTGCCTTGTTTCCCCCAACGACCAAGTTTCTCTCGGCAAGATCTTCTTTGTTGACACGATCGTATCAATCATGTACCGAGAAGTCACTCAAGTACCACTATACGGATCCACTGACGTTGTACCTGAGGGATTCCGAGAAGACACGCGGGTTCTTCTTCGCGGATCCAGTGATGCTGGAACGACAAGATCGCCACACGGAAAACCCAAGGCCTTCGATGTAGAATCGACAAGATCTACTTCACGGACCCGAAGACCACCAAGCTCTCCGACCCGTTATCCGAAGATGCCAAGGTCTTCTCCCCGGATGCCATGACCTCCTTCATAGGTCCAAAGACCGAACCTCGAAGACCGATCCCGTCGAACCCTCGGAACCAAGATCTTCGGACGCCAATGTGTGACCCTTTTCCCCGAGACCCCTATTTTATAAATGACATTATCACTTGTTGCATATTAAATTGTTCATGATTGCATACATATTCATTGGTTTGGGGCATTATGTTGATTCACCTAATAATTAAATATGGAGGTATATGCAGGTTTTTCTAGTCTTATATTGACTCCATTTAAATTTGTGTAGTGAATTGATGCCATGATTTTCCTTGTTAAGTCAATATTTAAATTGCGGGGTATCTAAATAAACTTGAACCATTTAATTAATTGTCGGGACCCCGGTTCCGCTTAATATTGTCTAGTTGCACCGCATCTTTGCCATGTCATGCATCATGCCCGGTCTTCTGCCGTAGTATTAAATAGTGTATCCGGTGTTTCTTTTAGTGTTTTGTTCTTCGCGGATTAGGCCATTGAGTCGATGCGAGTATCGACAAGTTCTTCAGATAATGTATCTTCGGCAGTGTTTCCCAGGCGAGCATTCTCCCCCTTTCTATCTATTTTGCGTTTATAGTCTTTACTTCCTCTTGTTGATCTATTGCTATCCTTGTTGCGATGCTTTAGTTTTCCGTGCACCCTTTATATTCCTTGCAGCCTCTATATTTCCTTGGACACATCCTATTGCCTGTTGTTTTATAGATAGTTGGTCTTGCGAGTCGTAGTAGCTTGCTCAGGTGCTGCTTGGTGTTGTTGTCGCTCCATAGTTGTTGGAATATTGTCATATGCTTTACGGTGGAGAGGATCATGACTTTAAATGCAACTGTTAAAATGCTGGGAATAAATATAACTAATGTAGAGGCATCGGTGGGGAATAGCAAATATTTGGTTTTTAACCGCTCACTTGTGTCCCGTAGGCCCCGAGTACTTGATACCTGTTCCTTGACTATCGCACTATCCGCATATGGGACCATGAATCCCCTTAGCCAGAGATTGATTCATTTCTTATTTCTTGGGGCCACAAAGTAGTTTGGGTCTTTATTACTATCCTGTACTTATGCCATGATTTAGTGCTTTATTTACGATTGTGCGTGGAGCACCTATACTATTTTGGAACGTGGAATGTTTTCGCGGTATCCACAAGCCCAGTCACACTTTCGGGTTCCCAGTCGTTTACAGCCATTGACACAAACCCTGGGTCCATCTCGGAGCCGGCCAACTTCGTTGTGGGTAGCTTAGTGGGGTGGCCCCCTTAAATAATTTATGAATCCTGTGATTGCTTTGTTGTGAAAGCCTTGTTGGGTTTGGATTTGGTTTTTCCGAGGTTAATCGTGTGTGTGTTGCTATTTGTGCACCCCTGCAGGGTAAATCTTTCTGAAAGCCGTGTCCGCGGTTATGGACGACTTGGAGCACGGTATCTCGATCATAGACAAGCATAACTAAAGTAGTGCTATAAATTTGACTTAATATGTGACTAGTAATCAGCTTCACTACAATGGAATGGATAATAACAGTGCCAACAACTGGTGGAACTGGGGTGTATCCTATCATGTTATACCTGCCTAGTAAGTATCGCAACTCCAATGGAATGAAATAAAAGTGCCAACAACTGCTGGGTTTGGGATGATTCATGTTATCTATATCTGACTAGTAAGTGCTTCAACTATAATGGAATAAATAAAATTGCCAACTGTGTGAGTTCCTTGGTTTGACTTCCTCGTTTGGTCTCGAGGGGGAAATAACAGGATGGGTATGATTGGTGTTAGTATTAGGTTGGTCCGAATAGGTCTTTCTTATCCCTCTCTAATAACCGACAGTTGCAACGAGTCTCTATAGGTTGTTTATGCATGTTGCGCCGCCGCTTGATACATTGCAAATGTATCTATAATTTTTGATGTTCCATGCTTGGTTTCATCCACTTTCTTGTGTTTTGTTCCAACTTTGGAGTACTTTTCATATGATTTCTTGGACTAACCTATTAACAAGAGCCACAGTGCCAGCTGCCTATTTTCTGCTGTTTTTGGTTCCAGGAAAGTCAGAAAATGAATATTCTCAGAATTGGACGAGACAAAAGCCAATGTGCCTATTTTTCCAGAAGGGATCAAGTGCCAGAATACGAGACGGAGAAGGGCCAGGGAGCCACCACACCACCTGGCCGCATGGCCAGGCCTAGCCCATGGCAGGGGGTGGTGTGGCCGCTCCCGGCACCCCCTCGGCCTCTCCTTCCGCCTATAAGTTGCCCTCGGGACGAAAACCCTAAGTACCCGATCAAAAATCCACAAAAGAGTCTGTAGCCGCCGTCAATTCCATCCCTAGATCGGGAGGGATCTGAAGCTCTTCCCGGCACCCTACCGGAGAGGGGAATTCACCCTGGAGGCCTTCTTCATCACCATGCAAGCCTCCGGTGTGATGCGTGAGTAGTTCATCCTTGGACTACGGATCCATGTAGTAGCTAGATGGCTGGTTTCTCCTCCTTTGTGCTTTCATGTTTAGATCTTGTGAGCTCCGTTCATGATCAAGATCATCTATTTGTAATGCATACGTGTTGTGTTTGTGGGGATCCGATGGATATTGAGATGCTATTTCAGATACTATTGATTCTATCATGTCTTTGTTATTTGAGATCTTGCATGCTTCCCGTTGTTAGTAGCTATCTTGGCCAAGTAGATGCTAGCAACTCCAAGAGTTAGTATTTATGCTCGATAGTGGGTTCATGCCTCTGGTAATCTAGGGAAGTGACAGAAATCTCTAAGGTACTAGATGTGCTGTTGCTACTAGGGAGAAAACAATAATCCTTTGTTCATAGAACAATCGTATTGTTTACTTTACACGTAGTTCGTAAAGCAATAATTTGTTGCTTGCAACTTAATACTGGAGGGGGTTCGGATGATAACTTGAAGGTGGAGTATTAGTCATAGATGCAGTTGGATGGCGGTCTATGTATTATGTTGTAATGCCTAATCAAGTATCAGAGGAGTCAAGATGATTAGTATATGCATGTATTGCTTTCTCGGTGTTTGTCAATTGCCCCACTGTAATTTGTTCACCCAGCATGTTATTTATCTAAGGAGAGCCACCTCTAGTGAACTATGGATCCCGGTCCTTTTACTTTACATACAATCTACAATCTTTTACTACTTTTTGTTTACTTTCTGCAAACTTTTACTTCTTTCCATTCGATACGTTTAATCCTTTGTTTTCCACAAAACACGGTGAGATTGACAACCTCATCGCAAGTTGGGGACAAAGTTATGTGGTTGTGTTGTGCAGGTCTCCACGTTGCTACTAGCACCGGTAGTGCGCCTTGCCAAAGCTCAGCTAGTAACACCTTTGGGGTGTTTCCTTGGTCCTACTGGTTCGATTAAACCTTGGTTTCATAACTGAGGGAAAACTTGCTGCTATATTCATCGTACCTTCCTCTTGGGGTTCCCAACGAGCTCTACGTCGAAAGTCGAGCGCATCACTGCTTCAGTCCACCATACCTATGTAGGCGAGAGCCGCCGAATTCTAGCCTCGCCGTGTACTGGCCTCAGTACTGACGCTATTCTTTTTCCTTTTCCCTTTGTCGGCACCCCTTTTGTTTTAGCAGGTTTGAGATCGACGTCGTTAGCAGGGTTACCCTTCCGGCTTGGCCTGGGCAGGGTTATGGACACCATTGGTTATTCTTTAGGGCTCTTAGCCCAATTTGCTTCTTATCCGTACTCAGATGTTGTATCGTTTTCAAGGTGATTTGGATCTTTGTACTGTATATCTATATTCTTGAATCATGGAGTCGTTGTTGTATATATATGGTCTGTGGGTCCCATTGTGGACTATTGTGTAATGATATTACTTCGTTTTCCACCCGCACACAAGTGCCTAGTGGGCATCTTTGAATCGTTTCTATGCGGGTTTGGCGGGAATTGCTAAAACTTGCATAGGGCCGATTCGAGGGTGTTACAGGGACCATATCCTCTCGAAGACACCCAAGCACACCCTTGGCCTTCTCAAGGGAATCCTTTACAGAGATGCTGCGGTCTTAAACTGTAGCTACAACACCAGCCAATGCATCTGGGCGAGCCAAAGCTTGAGCGTCGAAGTCCACGCCAACAACATCGGCAGAAGATACATATGAGCACAACCAAATATAGGCAAGTGCGGAACAAACAAAATGATGTAGCATCATACCTAAGAGAACCTTAGCAACAGAGAAAAGTTGTGCCATGAACACTTTCTCCCTATTAGCTGCAGCTGAACGCAGGTCCTCCTCGCGCTTCTTCGACTCCTGGATGGAGCGCTCAAGAGCTTCGAGCACCTCGTCATGTTTCTTCTCCGCTGCGGGAAGACCCTTCTCGAGGGAGCTGATGCTACGGAGGAGCTCATTGTTCTCACCTGCAAAGAATGATAGCAAAAACTAAAGATCGGTGATTTCTGCACCAACAGCAAAGAGATAAAAAGTGCAAGCTCACCCTCGAATGCACGATGCTGGGTCTCCAACAAGGCATGCTGACGGCCCATCGATATAATCCGTTCGGCGAGGCGAATAGATTCCTTCATGATAGGCTGCAAGAAGAGATGCATCAGCTTCAACCTAATTTCGACTGACATAGCTAAGAGAACTTACATGTTCCTCCAGGGACTCCGAAGTTTCTTTCTGCATAGGCGTCGGGGCAACCATCTGGTGCCCCCCATTATGGGGGGAACTCGAAGCATTGGCACCGGAGGTGGCCGCCACCTGGGGAGAATGCGACTGCTCTGCCACATCCTTTTCTTTGGAGTCTGCGACTCCAGACTCCTTCATAGAGCGGTAGTCATCGGACAATGATAATGCAGTTTTTCTATAACATAAAAATCCAAAAACAACTTCAGAGAAAGAGATTTCAGGACATAAGGACAAATCAGCAGGGGCACAAACTTACCAGTCGAAGTAATCACGGTCGAAGAAGTCCTTAGACACCTCCTTCGGTGTCCTCAGGTTCTTCCGTGGAGGAGGAGCCACAGCGTGCACAGGCACAGTGGGAATTGGCCCCTCTACCTCAGTCGCTGGACCCTCTAGCATTGTCGGTGAAGATACATCGGAGTCCTTGCTTCGAGAGCGCTTGCGAGTCCTGTTCCCACTGGACTCGGGGGCTTCCTGCTCTTCCTCAACAAGGATGGTGGAGCCCGACTCATCCTCCTCTTCCGCTTCACGAGGGATCACTCCCTTCGGCTCAGGAGGCAAGACAGTGGTAACCTTCCAGTCCTGGAACAAGAGGCAGCATTAGTATAAAGGAAAACCTAGTAGGCAATCGAAAAACAAGAAGATCTAACAAGAAAGCCACCTCAGGCGGAGGGTGACTCGCGCAGAACGGAGCCACGGCTCAGTCACCAGGGAGTTTCTCCTTGGTTATGTACTTGGTCAGTAGTCGAAACCTCCTATCTACTTCACCCAAAGAAATATTCTCTCAAGAGATGCGAGTGATGTCGTCAACACCAGTCCAGCAGCACATCGGATGCGCCCTAGCCTGTAGCAGCTGCACTCGATGACGCTTCCAGGTGCGATTGAGGTCTGCACCGCCCACTTCCTTCCCCATGCGGAGTTCAAGGCTGCAGACACGCTTGTATAAAACCTCAGTTTCTTCGGCTTCGCCGGGCATCACCGTGTTCTTCCACGACATCCTCCTCTTGCATTATGCCTTTGAGTCAAAAGGCATGAGTCTGAAGTGTTCATCATCAACCTTCTGGTTGCGTATGTAGAACCACTTCTCCCTCCACCCTTGGACATACGCATTGAACTTGATGGAGAAATATTCGATATTGGGGTCTACATGGATCCCGTAGCCTCCTATATCATAGACTACCAACCCAGAGCCCGATTGGCGCTTCAGTTTGTAGAGTTTTTTTAAAAGTCCAAGGTGTGGCTCGATTGTGAGCCAGCACTCACAAAGGGTGATGTAGCAAGCATTGTGGAGAATGGAGTTGGGGGTCAGCTGATGGAGCTGGATCCCATAGAAGTAGAGTAACCCTCGCACAAACTTGTGGAGGGGGAGAGAAAGGCCATGAATGATAAATGCGAGAAACATCACCCGAAATCCGGCGGGGGATCGGGGATTACCTCGTCACCGGGCATCCAGCATTCATCTTCAGTAGCAGGGAGAGCAGCATCTTGGCACTAGTTGAAGAGCTCCATGTCCTTGATGGCGGTCCACCGCCATGATCCATTCGTGACACGCAGCAGCAGTACCAGCGCCCGTACCGGTGTCACCCTTCTTCTTGGCGGCAATGGTGGCGGCCAAAGATCTAGCAGCGGACACACCCTTCTTCTTCCCCATCTTGCGAGTGCGGTGTGAGCGTAGAAAGTAGCTCGGGAAGATCTTGAGGTTGTCCAGCACAGCAACGGAGGCACGAGCAATGGAACAGCAGAGAGCAGCAATGGAGGAAGAGCGCGAGGGAGAATATGAGTTGTGGGGGAAATTACCACACGCGAAATCCCTACTTAACTTCAGCACAGATGCAATCCAACGGCCAGAAGCGCAGCAATCAGACGCGTGGCGCAAATCAAGATGGACACGTGGCGAGCCAAGCGGTGAACCGTCGCCCCTCTTTTCCCACTACGCGCGAGAATTGAGGAAACGTGGTTAAAACCAAAGATTATGCATGCCTGGTCAAATCCAAGTCAGAAATGGGGCCCCACTTTCATCATGTCCCGTCAAAACTGCTCACGCGGGCAAATGAGGTCATCTCATCGTCAGCACTGATGTCATTCACTCCTGCAGAATCACCTTCTGACTAATCTAGTCCTCACTCTACTCTTCGACTCGACCAAGCACTCGGGGGCTACTCCTAACAGGAGCACTGGTCGTGCACCCAAAAACTACATGGACATCGAAACATTTTGATAAGGTAATTGCACTTAAACCCTTCACTCGAATCAACGATTTGATTGTGGAATCAGTGTTAGTCCCATAGGGAGCATTGAAAGCATATTCGACTGAAACAAGCAAAAGACGACAATAGTCGAACACAGTCATAGTCCCCACTCGAGTCTATGAATTGAATAGGCACTCGGGGGTACTCCCATAGGAGCACTGGCCACGCACCCTATGATTTTTCTTTTAGTAAATGTGTGTTGACTGTGTCCACACTTAAAAGCATCGGCGAATCCGCCTCACATTTTCCACTTCAAGGAGACTACGTCTCCTACGCCACCCGAATCATCTCCGTGATGACAAAATTCAGATGCCACGCTTGCAGCGTGAAGATAAGACCTGAAGAAGGACTGGCAACGCACCTGCTGCGCTCTACCAGAAATAATCCGTGCCTGCAGGTATGATGAAATAAGCCTTGACGGACGCGTCGAGTGCTCACACTTATACACTGGAATTCGATTATGTAAGACCTCCGTGGCATGAGTCGAATTACGCCAGCACTTTTCTAAATTCGAGTCTGAGGACTCGAATTTGAGTAGATTGCGTTGTTTTGCCGTAAGGTAGTTAACTGATTTCGATACATCAGATGAATCAGGCACGCATATCAACAATCCCCATGACATAAATTAAAGCACCCAAAAACTTGCTCGGTTATGCACTCGAAAGCTTCATAGTCTCCACTCGAATATGCGATTTGACCGTACACTCGGGGGCTACTGATGTGGGTATACCCTACAGGTACTCGAGATCAACATATACGGTCCAGCCCAGAATAAGCCCACGACGTTGCTAAGGCCCAGTCGAGATTCGGAAGACCTGGGAGACTTTGACTCCTTGTAGAACACGACAAATACAAGATAGCAGTTTAAGGGAGAAACCCTAATATGTAACCGACTCAACCTGCTATCCCGAGACCTAGCCTATCTATATAAAGGCTAGTAGGGGGCGGTGAGGAATATATCCGCAAACCTAGTTGACATAGGTATGATTAGTCAGATGCTTATGATTCGCTACCCTGTATTGGGTAAAAGGCTTACGACCCATGAAGGTTTCAGATGATAGCCCAAGAAAGCAACCGACAAAGGCTTTGATTGTGTTAGGAAAGAAACTATGAACCGACGTTGTGTTGGTATTGTAATTACGCGTGTATGAAACCTATCCGCAAACAGCTTTGAGACCCGGCCTATTATATATAGGCCGGGAGAAGCCCAAGCGAGGGTATAGAAATCTAGAGGACAACTTGTAATAGTGCGATTTTCCCAATATTCAGGTGACTTTGACTTCATTGTTTTCCTAACATCCGATGAAATCCCTAGCATTCTCTTTTCCACAAAACCCCAAGTCCATCACCATGGGCATAGTCAAGGTCACCCCTCGTCACTAGTTTTCCGCACCATCGCCAGATTGCATCTGCGCACCCCTGTAACTTTCGACTCTTCGATAATTCCAAGAGTAGACAAGCAGGAGTAGGGACTTCTGCGAGGCCTGAACCTGGGTAAACCTCGCGTCACGTGTGTACTTGTTTGCTAGCCGATCGATACCTCCAGTCCTCCCCAATTCCTCGAACCTAAGTCCATCTACGATGGGCATTGATGAGTTAACCCCTCGTCAGGAAGAGAGAGAAAAAGTATCCCTAGTTGCTTTATGCAACAACCCTAACCCAAGATCCCTCTCCCTCCTGTCCTTATCTCCACCACCCCACCCCCTCTGGCTTGATCCAGATCACTAGGGCCGCTTCCTTCAGCAACCCTCCTTTCCCTTCCTCCCTCCCTGCTAAGCCACACCTACCACCATACCAGCCACCTCGGCCCTCTCTATTCTGGCGTGTAGAAGAGGAAGGAGTACAGAGAGAGGAAGATGAGGAGGACGTCCAGGACCCCAGAGCCGCGCCTGTACTCGGAGTCAAGGAAGGGAGGCCCCGGAAGCAGCAGAACCACGAGCAAGCCGACGAGGAAACCCTAGCTGCAGATCACCAGCTCCGTCACTAATCGATGCCGTGCCTCGCCAGATCATCTACACCGCCAGACCCGAGGTGATCTCACAAACCCCTAGACATTGTTTCTCGCTTGCTTGCTTCCTAGATGGTGAGTGCCATCTGTCGAATGTTGTGCGTGTGCTACAGCTCGTTGCCACCCCTGCTTGCACGCATTCACTATAGTGCATCCCGACCCGAACCACGTGCACCGTGATCTTCTCCTTGCTGTGCCGCGTTGAGCATCCCTATGCTTGCTTCCTAGAACCCCGCTTGACCATGCCGCTGTGCTCGTCCCTGCCGGTTCTGGCGCCGCCCATTTACAATCGTCGTTGCTGAGGGTCGACAGCATAACCATGTCATGCAAACCCACCTAGCACCAGCCCTAGCCTGTCCCACCGGTTCAGCACCATCCGCTCGAGCCCCAGGTCACGGGATCAACTCCCGGTGGCCCCTGTTTTTGTTTGTCGTGCTTGTGTTCTTCAGGAAAATTCAAAGAAGAGAAATAGTAGTACCAACAGAATCGTGATGCAATCTTACCGCTAGCCCCTGCACCTTTTGGTTCCTCAACCTGCGGTCCACCCTGAGCCCCACCTGTCAGCCACAGAACCTAGACCCTCCACAGAACCTAGACCTAGCGTGCAAATTTATAAAAAGATACCTCGGTTTCAAGGAAAACAACCCACAGTCTCGGATTTGCCCACGTGTCACCCAGCCGTTGGCTCAACGCGTGCGTGGACCCACAGAATCCTGTCCCCACATGTCTATTACTGTGTGTAGATTGCCTCTGTGTAACAAAAGTGTCTGTGTTTTTCTAAATTAAAAATAAAAACAGAATAGGAACATATATCAATTAATTCATAACTTTTAAATGGATTTGAATTCAAACTTAATATGAAATATGAATTGTTTTTAATACGAATTCAAACATATAATCAAGTATTCTCTAGGTCAACTCAAACCAGTCAAACCTTTGACCCCAATTTGAATTAATTTGCATTTCATAATGATTTTAAATTCATAATTCCAAATAATACAAATGATATATGTTTTGAGATCAGAAAAATGCCAGGAATATGAATATGTTATTTAAAATATTTGCTGGGCAACTAAAATTTTCGAATTAATAAATACCATTAATATGCCTTTATCTTAATAAATTCATAATTTTATTCCGCAATTCCAAATTCAACAAATAATATGTCTAAATCGATCAGCGCGACGAGTCTGTTCTAACTATGCATTCCATGATATCAATTAAAGCATGCATCATATAAATATTGAGTATCAAGCAAGGTTTATGGGAGCAAAACATGCATAAATAAATAATTAAAGTGTTTTATTATTGTTTCCACACCCCACCCATGTCATGCTATGTTATACCATGCAATTGCATCATTCCATCATGGCATACCTTATTTGGCTTGTTGCTTATGTTATTATGATTGCGCACTTTATTTATTATGGCCCTTGTGTGTTTGGCTGTTATTCCCGATAGACGCCGAGAAGGGGAGTTATCTGGAGAACCAAGAGCACTACCCGGATCCTGATTATCCTAATACTGATCTGACAGGCAAGCAATTCCCCATGCTTGCATTACATATAGCACCTATGTCTCTATCACATTCTTGCATCATTTACTCCTGATTGCATTAAATTGAATCTCAAGTATTGCATAGCCTCTACTTTTAAATCCCACCGAAGCTTGGACCCTCAATCCTATGAGCCATTACTACATGAGTTGTTTGAGTAATGCGAGTCATAGAATTGCATGTGTAGGGTTTGTGCGAGTCTTTGGATAACGAGGTACCTAAACAATTTAAACTGAGTAGTTATGGGATAACTAAAGAAAGAGGCACTGGTGGGCAATAGCTGTTATTTGGTTCTTGCACGCTCACTTGTGTCCCGTAGGACCCGAGTACTTGATTTTTTATTCCTTGACTATCACACTATCTGCATGTGGGACCATGAATCCCCTTAGCCTGAGCTTGATTCGCATCCTATTTCTTGGGGCCACAAACTAGTTTGGGGCGTTATTGCTATCATGTACTTATGCCATGCTTTACTGCTTTATTTTTTATTGCACGTGGAGCGCCTGTACTGTTTAGAATGCGGAATGTTTTCGAGGTATCGACAAGCCAGTCACACTTTCGGGTTCCTAGTCATTTACACTCATTTTCGCATACCCTGGGTCCGTCTCGGAGCCGGCCAACTTTGTTGCAGGTAGCATAGTGGGGTGCCCCCCTGAAATCATTTTTTGAATATTGTGAATGATTTGTCGTGATGCCTCGTTGATTTTTATTTGGTTCTTCCCGAGGTTGATCGTGCGTGTGTTGCTATTTGTGAACCTCTGCAGGGTAAATCTTTATGAAAGCTGTGTCCGCGGTTATGGACGACTTGGAGCATAGTTTCTCGATCATAGATAACTATAACTAAAGTACCATGTTTAATTTGACTAAAATATGACTAGTAAATAGTGCAACACTCATGGAATGGTTAATAAAATTGCTAATGGATGGGATATTCTTCCGCCTTATTGTTCGGTAAGCGAGAAGCGGGCGAGCGATGTTTATTTATGTTACTTCTATAACTGTTATTTCTAATTAATGTGCATCTGTCCATATCTGGTTGGGTGGATGTTGTAGCGTGTCTCTATCGAACTATTTAGATATTATCTTTTGCTGCAATTGTGTCACCCCCGGGTTGTTCCCTTTAGATGCATAAAGACTTGCTGGGTGCCCTAGGGTCTCGCACCATAAATATTGATCAGATTGTTAGGTATACTCCTATGGAGGCTACTACGTCGATGAGGCCAACGAAGGAGGCAACGACCGTCTTGCGTAGAGATTCTGGGGATGGAGATCTCTGAGATCTATGAGCGAGAATGTGCTTATTTGTGTGGCATCTTATGCCAATCTGAATCTTAATCCGTACACGGATCTGTGTTTCCTCTTTGGCCTAATGATTTGTTGAGTGATGTATGAGGATATAATCCTAAATTATTATTACTACTATCTATATAATTTGTATCTGGCCGTAATGGTGTTGATATATATATTTCTATTTCTTTTAGATGGAATTGCTCTGATGTACTCTTGTATGTCCCTGGCATACATACTCACTTGTGTATGTTAGACTCGCAGCCAGCCAGTCATGTTTCTCGCAGTCGAAGTTATAACCATGAATACTAGGGTGAATGATTGGCCGGTACCGTGCCCTGCCATTGCGGTCTGCTTGTGGGCGGCCTCGCGGCCACCATGGTAGTACGTCCTCCCCCGATTCGGGTTATATTATCTTGTGATTTAGACACGTGAGGTCCAGGGATTACATCTGGTATCAGAGCCATTCCACCCTTTAGGGTATCAACCAAGGTGGCCGTTTTCAATCTAGAAATATTTTCGTAGCTATATACTAAGGAAAAACTAGATGTGACTGCTTCCATTTTTGTTCTTACCCAGCCACCCACCCTATTCTGGTAAGAAAGTGTAACGTTTATCTATCGTCTTCTAAAAATTCAAACTAGGATCCACGTGTTTGGGGTATATGTAGTAGCATAGGATGTATTAATCCTTTGTTGTTCTATTGCATCCAATTTTGCTTCGCAATCTGCCTTTAGTTATCAACTATTGGTACATTCCATACTGATAGGCTTGTGTGTAAACCGACACGATCTATCTAACTCTTTGTTAACCGACGCGATCTTGTTAAGGGTGTTTGTCCTTTTGGCATGCTTTCACAAAATGTGGAGTTGCTAATCTCTATCTATTAAGTGGTTTTGCGCATCTAGTTGGTATTTTAATGCTAAAACGTGAAAAAAAAATTCTTTGATATATTTATGTTTCCACACTCCTTTTCAATCGTGTGTGATACACTATTCACCTTCTTTTGTCGACATGTCCATGCTAACTCGATCTTTTGCTATCGACACTTCAATCTGAACTTTTACTTCATCTTCAAATTCTTTTGGCCAAATACATAGCTCGTGTTGATCTGATGCTTGCGATTGTAAATTGGCTTTGTATAGCTATATGACACTTACCATGAGTGGAATATGGTCAATACTATCAATCTGATTCTCCAAATGATTGCGGTTATCTCTTGTGAATTTGAGTTGTACCGTGATCTTATCTATGTCATATCCAAGTATCTTTGGCAATCGGGAGGGTTTTGAAGGCACTATGATGGATTATCATCTGATTATCGCGCTTCAGATCTTTTTGAACTCCATATTCGCAATGGTGCTCTTTGATACAGGAGAATCACATCCTCTCATTTCTAATAGATTTGCTTAAATGTATGATCTATCATCACTTCGTTATCCAAACTCTCTTTATCTTGGCAACCGGTGGTTCGATCAACAAGGTGAACAAGTCAGCATCTTTTTTATCATCCCAAGGGCCAAATAATCATCAAAGTGCGCATTCTCATTTCCAGAAGTCACCTATCTTGGCCATGTCCTTCTGCCAAAGATATCGCTGCAATTCTGAAATAATCAAGTCAATTTTTAATTCTATCCTCCAAACTTCAACAAACTTTGGAGTTTTCCTCGGTTGGATAAGTAATTCTCGCTGCTTTGTTAAACACTTCCTCAAGACGACTAAATCTCTCTCAGATCTTTTCAAGAAGGATAAGAAGTTCTTTTGGTCTCTGACTCGTCAAGAGAACTTTTGAAACCCTCTCTCTTGATATCCTATCCTCACTTTGATGGATGCCATGAAGACTTTTCAGATATTTTGCAATTATTATATTCAAGACCTTGGTGCTTTTCTTGTTCCATCTATTGGACCTATCATCTATTTCAGTGATCTTCCTTCATATATTTTCTGAAGGCTTGGGACTTCCGACATGATGACAACATCATCATATTTATCTACTTTGGATCTGATGAAGTGTTTGTATCACATCTTTGTTTTCTTACGGAGCTTCATGAATTCTACTTGTCAAGATCTTCAGTCTAAACTTCAGAGAGTTGGTTTGTACGATTTTCCTATTCATGTGCGGAGTAATGCTTTGGGTGCAGGATGGAGTAGCTACCATACCACTACTCTTATCATTCTCTTTTGTACATTGAATTGGTGGATTAATGTGATTTCAGTCATTCCACGGAAGTCAGAAGTGGCCTTTATCCCTCGAGAATTTTACATCCGTCCTTGTTTTTCAGAGTGTCCTCTCGACGACCGTGAGCAAAAATCTCTTGTTGATGGTCACGTCTATTTCAACACAGAGCAAAATCTTCAATGATCTAGTGGAAGCAAAGGCAAAGTCTTCTTCATCCTCTTCATTCTACCGGTGCTCGACATTGTCAGACAAGATGGATTGAAGATATATCTGACTTCAGTTGTCAAATCCTTTTTCTCTTGGTAAAGTCAATTATGGTCGATGCTATCAATCGCAAAATCTATCACAATAAGCTCATGGTTAAGGAAAGCAATGGGCATCCCTACAACAACTCTAGATATTCAACATTCGATTTCTTCTCAGGATTCCACCATAAGCCAGCATCACCTCCTTCTCATGAAGATCAATCAGCGCACCTCAATTGTGTGATCCTTTGGTTCTTACCAGCACAAGAAGAAGCTAATCCGAGAAGTGCTCAATTCTAATCTTTTCCGTTGATATCGAGGAACTCTATTATTTGAAGGCAATATTTTTTCCAAACTTCTTTTCTTAAACCTAAGGGAAGAAACAATGCTATTTTCATAGTGGTTGATAACTTCTCCAAATTCATTCTTTCCTTCCGGCGAAACAAGGAATCATCTCCACTTGCATCTTTTGAGCTTTATTCCAACGATGTGTCTTTTCTTTCTCTTCTCGGATCCTCGTCTTTTCAAAATTCTTTCTAGAAGTGGTTCAATTCCTTTATCATGTTCACAAGGGCACCTGAGCTATGTTCATCCTACCTTTCGTGTTCACGATAATACTAAAATCTCTTCAATCCTTTCTTTCAAGTATCAAAATGCAAGACTTGCAATAAGTCCATAATGTTTTGCAAGGTGGAATGGTCTCATGCACCATTCTGTTGAAAACCACTTGAGAACGCGAGGATCACCTTCATTTCGAGCACCCGTCACTCCTTGTGTCTTCTGATTTTCTAGGAATCTCTGTGTGAGATCTTGTTTAGTGGGGGAGAGTTGTAGCATCCCAATTGTCTAACATTGGAATGCTACAAAATAAATAAGGATTAAGGCTACTATATACTTGTCATTTATTGCATCATCATAATATCATGCTCATGTGATGATGCCACACTGCATTTGAGCATCATATTTAAACCCTCTTCACATGGTTCTTCTCTTAATAATGCACTAGCCTATAATTGTATTTGTCTATTGATATATTATAGTTGGTTCTTGATATATTGCTTGATGCCCAAGTTGAGTTGGGGCATAACTTTTTAAACTCCACCACCTTTCTTTGGTTCTATCCATAAATTCCACCATCTTAATTCTATATGTGCACATGCATTTATATTCATATTTAAATCTAGCTCATATGTGTTGGGATGGATCCACTTCTATTTCTACATGCTCCCATATGTGTTATATGTTGTTTTCACAATATTAAGTATGTGGAGTCTCATAGACACCTTTGCATGCTATGTGAGTAGAATATCTTCTCTATCTTCTATATGATTTTCAATATATGAGCATGTTTGAAAATATATGAGGCTAAATAATCATCTAGTGGAACCACATACTAGCATTTCCCAGTTATATTCATTTATGATTATTTTCATCCATTCCATATGAGAAGCAAGCGTGTGTGCTTTGGTATGGCCTTTATTCAAATTTTAATGCATGTATGGAGTATATGACCACATGGAGTTGTAGTTGTTTTCACATCTAAAATTGTGGTATTTAATACATGTGCATGGCCCATGCAAGCTTGCTCCACATTCCTTTTTATTTAAATTTATTTGAATCATGGGAGGATGCTTGTGGGTTTTGAATTCTTAGAAGATGGTTTTAATTCAAACACTCCACCACGTCTCACCTTCTTGTTCATCTTGCTGCTATTTATTTTATTTTGCTCTTGTGATTTTGTTTGGTAGCTTGGATATAGAAGCTTGAGTTTAAATAAATAAATAAATAAAACAAATGTTTTGAAGAAAGAAAGAGAGGAGAATCTACCTATGTAATCAAACCTATCTATCTAACTAGATCTATCCTACCCCTCCTTGTGGCTTGGTCTAACCAAACCACACTAACCTAAACCGCCAACTAACCTAACCCTAGCTCTAACCCAAGCCCATTCCCATGGTGGTGACTATGGTCATGTGACCATCCCATGTGCCTCATCCCCCACCTAACCACCCGCTCCTAGCTACCTTCCTGGTCAAGAATATCACCCTAGGTTCTCCCTAGCTAACCCTGGTTGCCCCTGCTGCCCACCCCGAGAGAGAGAGGAAGAGAGAGGAAAAGTAACCCTAGTTGCTTTATGCAACAACCCTAACTTGAGCTCCCTCTCCCTCCTGTCCTTATCTCCACCACCCCACCCCCTCTGGCTTGATCCAGATCACCAGGGGTGCTGCCCAGCAACCCTCCTTTCCCTTCCTCCCTCCCTGCTAAGCCACACCTACCACCATACCGGCCACATCGGCCTTCTCTTTTATGACGTGTAGAAGAGGAGGGAGTAGAGAGGGGAAGACGGGGAGGACATCCTGGACTCCCGAGTCACGCCTGTACCCGGAGTTGAGGAAGGGAGGCCCCGGAAGCAGCAGAACCACGCGCAAGCCGATGAGGAAACCCTAGCTATAGATCACCAGCTTCGTCGCTGATCATCGTGGCGCCTCGCAGATCGTCTACACCGCCAGACTGGCGGTGAGCTCACGACCCCCCAGACATGGTCTCTCGCTTGCTTGCTTCCTGGATGGCGAGTTCCATCTGTCAAACGCCATGCATGCGCCACAACTCGTCGCCACCCAAGCTTGCGCGAAGTCGCTGTAGTGCATCCCGGCCCGAACCACGTGCACCGTGAGCCTCTCCTCGCTGCACCGTGTCGAGCGCCCCTAGCCTTGCTTCCTGGAACCCTGCTTGACTGCGCCGCCGTGCTCGTCCCTTCCGGTTCTGGCGCCACCCATTTACGGTCGTCGTTGCCGAGCATCTGCAGCATAACCCCGTCACGCAAACACACCTAGCACCAGCCCCAGCCTGCTGAACCATTTCCGCACCATCCGCTCGAGCCCCAGGTCGTGGGATCAACTCCCGGCGGCCCTTGCTTTTGCCTGTCACGCTTGTGTTCTTCAGAAAAATTCAAAGAAGAGAAACAATAGCAGCAACAGAATCGTGAGGCAATCTTACCGCTAGCCCTTGCACCTTTTGGTTCCTCAACCCATGGTCCACCTAGAGCCCCACCTGTCAGCCACAGAACCTAGACCCGGCCTACAAATTCATAAAAAAGATACCCCGGTTTCCAAGAAAACAACCCACAGTCCCGTATTTGCCCACGTGTCACTTAGCGTTGGCTGAGCGTGTGCATGGACCCGCAAAAGCCTGTCTCCTCCTGTCTGTGACTAGGTGTAGGTTGTCTCTGCGTAACAAAAGTATCTGTGTTTTCTTCAAAATCTTATATTTACTAATTGAAGGCACTGTAGGAGCTCCATGTTAATTCTCAAGACTAATCTATTATTTACTGTTGGATTAAAAGATGGACAACCGTGATGTGTTGTTTCACCCGTAATCTTCCTACCGAGTCCCGACCCCTGTCAAATAGATAAATCCGTTCTCCAAGATCTCCTTGCGGCATGCAAATACGATCATCTCGACCTCCGTCAAGTTTTATTCTAGGCGCACCCTGCCTGATCGTCAAGTCCGCTTAATCGAGCAGCCACGGCCAGCACATCATTCTCCTCCTACCTTATCAAATTAATGGACTCCTTTACCATCGTTCTTTGTTCTAGAAGATGTCGTTGCTTCCCTCCATATTATTTGGCGTTTCTCTCTCTTGGCCCTACCGTCTAGCCTCTTCTCCTGATTTTCCTGATGGAGGATTAGATGATATGTACTACTGAGAAGACACCTGTTGTAGGGCTTAACTTCAATTTTTATGGACATTGAAGATAGGCGGCAGGCACGTCTGGCTGTTGGAGGGTGGATATCTGTCCGTGCCTGCTCCATGCCACAGAAATAGTACTGAGCAGTAAAGTTTTTTCCGGGAGCGGCGATCACAGCGTTCAGGTCCATGTCCGGAGAAATTGTATCAATTGGCAATCAGTCTCCTCAATAGATGTACGCCAATGTCTTTGAGTGGTTTAAAGATCACCATACCAATGAATATTGGACTACTATTTTCTTGACGGGTACCATAAACCATCAGATCTATCTCTTTCTTTCCATGATAATAGATGTTGTTGATTTTACTAACTAAAGGATTTAAAGACATCAATCCAAAATAATATAACCACTCAATATTTTGCAACTGGCCTCTTGCTACCTCTCTGCACCTATACACGCTAAATATCATGTTATGTTTCATTGAAAGAGTTTAGAAAAAAAATATTTAAGAATATAGCTGTCCATACAGTAACAATTTCCAAATTCATATCTGAGGTCATGGCCAGCTCAATGCTTCTCTTATGGTGTAATGAGTATGGCAGGGCTCCAATGGAGAAATTAACGATTGCAACTTCGCGAGCTATATAGGACGATTCCATATTTGTTTCATGGTGACGGCGGACCGTATGCGGTTTTATACATGGAACAGACCCAGTCCGGACTGGACGATCAGATTCTTAACATGGAGCAGGTTAAAATGCCCTTATTGCTATTATCTCAAAAAAAATTAACCTTGAGGCTCCAAACGGTGATTATTGTCGGGTACTTGGATTGGCAGGTATTCTAATTCTAATACTTTTTTTGTCCTTTTCCTCTCTACTACAAAATCTTGACATTACATTGTGTTGCTATGCACTAAAGATAGCCAGCTGCGCATGCTCCTGCTGCTTTTAATCAATTATTTTCATTTTTCGTATTTTTCAATAAATTTTACTGATATGACATAGTAGGATAATGAAAATAAATTACTCCCTCCATTTCATAATATAAGATGTTTTAGTTTTTGTGAAACAAATGTATATAGACATCGTTTAGTGTGAATGTATCTAGACATTTTTAGTGTGTAGATTTGTCTATATACATCAAAAGCTAAAACATATTATATTTTTGAAAGGATGGAGTAGTTAACAAGAGGGTATTATCATCACAAAGTTTCCACTTCACATGTTGTACTAATCCTCTTGATTATTCGTAGGCTCAAATAGGTTGTTTTCCTATTACCTATTAATATGTGTGAAATGATACACCAATTAATCCAACATAATAGGAACAATAAGATCCAAATTTCCAATGATGTGAATGGAACTTTTCATTTTTTAGTTTATACCAAATAATTATTCTCTCCGGTGAGGGCTAACTAGCCCGTTTCTATTTCCCGTTGGATAATCAAACTGGTCCATACATGAAAGTTAGAATTTTTTCCAAACAACTCACACCATGTCGATCTTGGTAGTTTCATACCTCACATGGTATTGTCCTCATTTTCGTTAGTCTTATTTGTTTTGTTCTCCTTGCTCGTACAGTTATACATGATTGTCCATAAATTCGTGCTACATAAGACAAACATTGTTTCCATCATGCGAAGGTATTATATAACTTAAACCTTCTAATGTGGTGAGTGAATGCTTCTTAGATGTGGATTTACATCACATAATTATTCTTTTAATTAGGGGCTACGAAATTTGTTTCTCTTTGCAACCACTTGATAATTGAAATGATCCATAAATGAAACTAATTTTATTTTTCAAAACAAGACACTCCATATAAGTGTGTATCGTAGTAATGTCTAAGTATATCTGATTAATACATATGGACTAAGGATTTTATTATGATGATAAATAATTGTATAAAATATTATTTAATCTTTTCTCCATTACTTACGAATTAAGATATGGCCTAAACAATAGTTGTGATTTCCAATTTAAGAAGACAGTGAGAACTATCTTACGCAAAGCAATATTGGTAACTTAAAATTTTATTTGATAATATACATAGTAGTCTCATTGTTACCCTAATAAATTATAAGTTCTCCAATAGAAGCGAAATTTAGAAAAACACTCACACACCTCAAACTACTAAGGGGTGGAAAAGCAAAAAATCTGAATAGGGTCACCACCATTAAAATGTGCATAACCATAAATAATCTAATTGAGAAATAATTAAAAAGTTGTATACCACTCAACCAATGGTGGTAGCCCGTGCATAACCATAAATAATCTAATTGAGAAATAATTTAAGAGCTGACTATTAGTTAGCCCGTGGAGAGCACGGGTTTATGACTAGTAAAACAAATAGAAATATATATCAATTAATTCATAACTTTTAAATAAATTTAAATTTGAATTCAAGCTTAATATGAAATATGAATTATTTTTGAATGTAAATTCAGACATGTAATCAAATATTCTCTGGGTCAACTCAAACTAGTCAAACCTTTGACTATGACCCCAATTTGAATTAATTTGCATTTAATAAATGATTTTAAATTCGTAATTTGAAATAATACAAATGATATATGTTTTGAGATCAGAAAAATGTCAGAAATATGAATATGCTATTAAAATATTTTCTAGGCAATTAAAATTTTCGAATTAAAAAATATCATTAATATCCCGTTATCTTAATAAATTCATAACTTTAATTCCGTAATTCCAAATTTGACAAACAATATGTCTAAATCGATCAGCGCGACAAGCCTATTATAACTATGCATTCTATGATATCAATTAAAGCAAGCTTCATAGAAATAATAAGTATCCAACAAGGTTTATGGGGACAAAACATGCCTAAATAATTAAATGAACACTACAAGAAATCTGCTGATACATGATCCTCCATTTTCGTCACTGAATCATCATTGTCCCAATATATGATAATCTTATGATGAAAAACAGATCATCAAAAACTAAACGTTAGTAATTACACACAACGATGTTTTCTAGACGATCGTCATAACCGTTATGATAATCCAATATCGTCATGAGTCATCTAGCCATGCCAGGTCAGATCAAGATCCTACGTGGCAAAACTATGATAAAATGAGATCGTTGTAATGCAAATCCAGCCTAGCCCATTCCTACCCCTTATGTTGGCCGAGCCAAATAATTCGGCCTTTTCTTTTCTAGGCCATGTCTTTATACAATCCATTATTTGGGCCTTGGCCTTTTCATGTCAATTTTCTTTCTTTATTTTCAGCCTTTTTCTTATCTACAAAACTAGTCCAATCCAAATTTGTATGGACCATGAAATTTTCTAGAATTTTGGGCCGGCCTCTTTACGTTCACCAATTTGCAGCCCAATTATACAGATCAACCCATATATTAAATAAGGAATTTTTCCAACAATATACAAATGAACGAGGACATTTAGTATCTAAATAATTGTTACATATTAGATATACATAACACCATGACATGCAACCAGGTTAAGCATGACAACAATATTAGATATACAGAAATCTTCCCTAAAACAAAAAGATATACAGGTATGTCCAACAAACAAATATCTTCATCACTTGAGAAAAAATGTATCTGAAGCAACTTGTCCACCGAACCTTTACAGTCCAGTGAAATGACCTCACATCAGTCTTCTGGCTTCTTAAGTAGGCAAGCAACAATTGGTAATCCTTGTAGAATTCACTTCAGTCTTCTGGCCGTTGCACGCACTCGTCCCTTCGCACACAAGAACATTTCTATGAGGAACCATGCCATATTTCTTCAAAAGAAAAATAGGAGAATGACAACAGAAGTAGTACCAATTGTGGTAATAAGCATACATGTAGCTAATAGGTTAAACTTAAAATCTAGGACTGAAATTTTTCATATAAAATTTTACACAAAAAGCCTCCGTGCACGCATTTTACACCCAAATCTATCTACTGACTTAGTCATGCACGCATTTTACATCCAAAGCCTCCGTGCACAAACGTGTGCAGCTATATCAGATGGCTATGTACGGTACACGATGGCCCAAAGAAACAAAGCGCAAGTCCACAATCGCGATGCCTAATTGGTTGGACAGAAATTCGACTGATGACCAAAAAAGAATCAGTCAACTGTTTCTTAGCAAATCTGATCAGCAAGTACCACAGAACACATGTTCTATCACCAATAACGATAGGTCCACAGTTAAGAAAATTAAGAACACCAAAACAATATAATACAGGGATAAAATACAGTACTACATCTCAAAGAAATATTGTAGCCCCCCAATGGAGCTTTTAGAGGGCATGTGCCCTCCTGGTTGCCTTCACAAAACGATCCAGACCATTTACTCGCTCCACTCATTTGCACTTACACAGGCACACATGCTAGCTACCATCTCTGAAGGGTGGGGGCCTGCATTTTGCGTGCCCCACTCGTTGGAGACTTGCACACCATGTCATGCGTGTGAGATCAGGAAGAGATGAGAGAGGCGTGGTGGCATTCCGTGGTTATGATGCCTACTAAGGGGTAAAATCGTCAATTCATGTTAGCCAACCTCTTGCCTGCTCACGTCCTCCACCTCCCATTGCCTAGTCCTCCATGCATCCTCCTCCCAGGAACCCTAGCCACCGTCGCCGTTTTGGGATTCCCTCACACTCCCGTGCGCGTGTGGCGGACAGCGACGTGTCGCCTGGTACGCTCAGGCAGAGAGGCCCTATAGGTATCTCTCCCAGTCCCTCGTTGGTGCCCCTCCCTCTTCTCGTGGCTACATCTCCTATCCCCTCTGGTCCAACCCTGCTCCTGCTCCCTTTTTCCTCCTCAAAACCCTAGCCGCCGCCACTTCATCATCGCTGGTGTTCTCCTCGAGGAGGAGCTAACCCGGAGGGGCTTGAGGAGCTCGACCTCCGCCGGCACGCCCCTAGATCCATGGCGACCGGAAGAGGCAGCGCTCCCCCGCAAGAATGCCCTCTTGGCCTCTCCCTCCCTTGTATCTATTCTCTTTCTCTCCCTTCTCACTTCCTCTCTCTTTAACAAATGTTTTGCTTGTGGGATGGATCGTGGCTAGCATTGAGGAGCAGAGGAGAGGATGCTGGGAAGGTGGAGCATGTGAGGAGCAGGGCCTCTGTCGGCGTCGGCGCCGCTCCATTGCGACCGACTTCAGGCAGAGCATAGCCCCATCGGCCCTCTCCAACTTGTCCGGGACCAAGAGATACAATAGTGCCGCCCCTATCCACCTCCATCCTATCCGCCCTCAGCTCCAACAGCAACATGATCCGCCCTGCCGGCTGCCTTGGGAGGGAGATGAGACACCCCACTGGTGCCTGTGCGGGGATGGGGAATCAGCAGAAGGGACAAGAGGTGGCAGCGCAGCAAAACGACACCACAGAGGAGGGGGCCTCCTGATGCGGTGCTACTCTTCTCTTCCCTGGTGAGATCTCTCTCACACATCTCCAATTTATCCACAGGGTCTTGATGTCTACGCACTTATATTCTTGTAGACAATTGTTGGACCTCCAAGTGCAGAGGTTTGTAGAACAGCAGGAAGTTTTCCCTTAAGTGGATCACCCAAGGTTTATCGAACTCAGGGAGGAAGTGGTCAAAGGTATCCCCTCTCAAGAAACCCTTCAATCAAGATACAAGAAGTCTCCTGTGTCCCCAACACATGCAATACACTTTTCAGGTGTATAGATGCACTAATTCGGCGAAGAGATAGTGAAATACAAGTGGTATAGATAATTATAAGTGGTAACGGTGATAGGAAATAGCTTGATGGCGTGGAAAAGACTAAAGTAAAACTGAAATAAAGATGGAAGCAAGCAAACATGTAACAGATCTAGTTGCAAACGGTGTTTTACTGCTTAGAAACAAGGCCTAGGGATCATACTTTCGCTAGTGAATACTCTCATATAAATATCTTCTCTTCATGATACTACTCTGAACTACTCTCCAGTTGGACACTCTAATCCATGGTAGGGCTATAACAGCACACCTCAAAGTCCGCTTTTCCCATCTAGAAAACCCCACACTGTCACCTTGAGCACTAGATGGTTCCAACAAACACCACAATTTCATAGAGACATCCATCTCCAAATATAACTCATAACAAGTATTTGTAATCTCTAGCCTAAGTGCCACCATGGTGTGCACGCTGTCACTCTCACACACATGGGGAGAGCAGAGATCTATTAAAGCACTTGAGTAGCAAGGTAGATCTATAGATTACAAGCTCATGATCTCAATAAGATCATGCATAGAGAGAGATATGAACACATAGCTACCGTTAGAATGCTTAGCCTCGAGAGAGAACTACTCCTTCCTCATCATGGTAATCAACAATGGTGATGGAGATGGTGGTGGAGATCGATGGAGATGGCTCCGGGGGCACTTCCCCATCCCGGCAGGTTGCCGGAACAGACTTTCTGTCCCCCGAATGTTCCCTTCGGTGGCGGCGGCGCTGTGGAACTTTTCGTGGATTTCTGATGGATGATTTAGGGTTTTTGCCTCATGGGAGATATATAGCCAAAGAGGTAAGGTCGGTGGCCGGCCAGGGGGCCCACACCATGCACTAGCGCGGCCTGGGCTGGCCCGCGCCAAGGGGTGGTGTGGCCACCCTGTGGCCCCCCCTTCGTGTCTCCTTCTGGCTCCGTGAATCTTCCGAGAAAATAACAACTTTGGCTTTTGTTCGGTCCAATTCCGAGAATATTTTTTTTCTAACTTCCTAGAACCAAAAACAGCAGAAAACAGGCAGCTGGCACTGTGGCTCTTGTTAATAGGTTAGTCCAAGAAATCATATGAAAAGTACTCCAAAGTGTGGACAAAACATAAGAAAGTAGATAAAACCAAGCATGGAACATTCAAAATTATAGATACATTTGCAATGTATCAACATCCGCAAGCTTAATTCCTGCTCGTCCTCGAGTAGGTAAGTGATAAAAAGAAAGAATAATTTTTGAGGTGACATGCACCATCATAAACTTGATCAAAGTATTTGTAAAACATTCAAAGCTAGGATCATAGTACTTCAATCATAACATGAAAGACAAAGTTCTAGCAATAAGACAAAGAAACTATGTTGCAACATAAAAGGGCATAAACAAAAGATTCATGAAAAACAATGCTTTGCAAGACGTTTGTTTGTTTCACATAAAGAAAACATACCATAGTGGCATTCAGCTTGTCCCTCATAGAGTAGCAAACATAAATGCATAGGACACCTTCAAAATTTATAAGAGTGACTAGATACAAATAGTTTAAAACAAGCAATATCAAGTTATGCATCAATCAACTAGTCTTGGGACAATGCACATAGAACTAAGAATGGCCACTATGCTCTCAACGTAAGTGCATAAAGGTAGAAGGTGGTGACTCAATATAATGATGGAAGAAAGGCCTTCATAGAAGGAAGTAGGAATTCAAGTCTCATAAAGAGCTTCCAAAAATTATGGTACTTAATAGCTTTCATCTCTCATTTCCCCTATCATAAGCATCTTGAAGTGATTAAGGTTAAAGTGAACAAACTATGGTGTACATGCTTGACGAAGTATAAGTTAGAAATCTCATGTCCCTTGTATAAGAGGGCCGCTCCTCATGCTACTCAAGTTTAGTCACCGATATGTTCTTGTCATCGTAAGTACATGTGTATCATAGAGAACCGCCAACGGGGTACCCCTTGCCCGATGATACGGAAGAATCTCCATATGAAAATGACAAGGCAAGCAGACAACGAGTATCTCAGCAATCTTCTTATTTACCATGGGAATATGGTGCTTTTTTCTCTCTTTCCTTTTTTCATAATCTCTTTTTTTCTCAATATAGGACTCTTTTTTTATAAGAAGGATGCTTCATAGACAACTCATTATGGTTACGCTGCAGGTTTCCACCATGTCAGCATGGATTAGACCAGCGGTCCAGGCGTTTCTCTAACACATATACATAACTCCATGGACTTACAAGCTCCCCTTTCATTTCACACCGACGACATCCATAGACAAAAGAGCATGATATCAACTAGGTACAAAGTACCAGTGCAATGTTGATAGTGTTCCCCATGATAGCATGGTTCTGCTAATCCCCTCCAAATAATGGCAAGCATATACAACATAGATGACACAATGGTTCAAGTTTATTAAGGGCAAGAAAAGTAAAGTGTGCCATCGAGTTCATGAGAGCTTTAATCATTAGTTTTCTCATAACAAGTTTAATTCGGAAGGTAGATAAAAACATGAATATACTTGGAATAGCAAATGCTAATAGGTAGGTATGGTGGACTCTTTGGAATAACTTGGTTTTGGGAGTTGGATGCATGAGTGAAACTCATACTTGGTTATGGAGGCTAGCAAAAGACTGGGAGCAACCAACTAAGAGAGCAATAATGGCCATAATCATGCAGAGCGGCAAAACATCATTGATCAAAGCATAAACTGATACTACAAGTTGAAAACTAAAGGATCATAAAGGCTTATGGTGACTTGGGATAGGCATAACATGGTGTGAGCATGAGCCAAGTCAACCCAAATAAAGCATCAAAGGAGAATACCACAATACTATGCTTTAATATGCTAAAACAACACATGATTCTTCAAAGGCACATTAAGCAATCTCAATTGTTTATAACAAGTCATGCTACAGCAAAGAATACTAAGCATAAAGCCAAAAAAATATCAAGCATGGCATGACAAAGCATAGGCCACAGTCAAAAACAAGCTCCTTTTACCACTTAAGCATGAACTTTCCTACTCTTTTTCCAATCCAAACCAAACTATTTGAAAACAATGCATGAAAGAGGGGGTCCAACCAATTTATTCAGTAAACTAAGTAAACAAAGCAAACGAAAAAAATGAAAATGAAAAGAAGATGCTCCAAGAACAACACAACTGTGCATGAAATAATAAAAATGAAGCGTTTGGAAGAAACCTAGGATTTTTATTGATGAAGAAGGGGATGCCTTGGGCATCCCCAAGATTTGACGCTTGTACTTCTTGGATATTTCTTGGGGTGACACGCGTGACATCCCCAAGCTTGAGCTTTAGTCCATCCTTCATCTCATTACTCATTCCTTCCATACACCTGAAATTTTACCTTCATACAAAACTTCACACAATCTTTATTAGCAACATTAGTGCACTCAAGATAATAAGTATTTAGGTTCAGTTATAACACCAATAAAACTTCCATTAAAACACTAGATACTGTAGTACTTCCCTCAAAAAGCTCAATTCCCTAAAAGACCTCAAAAAGGAACCAACAAGAAGCAAATGCAGAAAATGGCAGAAATCTGTCAAAACAGACCAGTACGTAAAGACAAATTTTTTTGAAGACCTTCTGTTGCTCAAATAAAAAAATGTTGAACTAACGAAAGTTAGATAAGAACCTGAGTCAGAAGCACAAAAATTCACGCCTCAAAAGAACGTTCAGAGATTTTACACGAATATTAATGGTGAAGCACAGAAATCTGTTTTGGGACAGCAACTTTTCCAAGCATTACTTCTCTCTCATTAGAGGTTATTCTTGGCACAAAAAGCAAATAAAAAGGATAAGGAGCGGTTATTACAGGGGTAATAACTTCCAAGACTCATCTAAAACTTTTGGGTTATCTCTCAATAAGTACTTTTCTTTAATGCCTTTAAGTTAGGCTTGATAGTTTGAGAAGATGCTCACATAAGAAATATGAATTTAAGTAAAAGAGAGCATCAAGAAGCAAACTCAAAACACATTTAAGTCTAACCCACTTCCTATGCATAGGAATCTTGTAAAGAAACAAGTCATGAAAGCACAAAGCAACAAGCATAGGAAAGCAAAACAAATGCAACTTTAAAATTTTTAACATAAAGAGGGGAAACTTAATATTGTTGAGATACATGAAACCATGTTTCCTCTCTCATAATAACTTTCAGTAGCATCATGAATGAAATTAACAATATAACTATCACATAAAACATTCTTATCATGAGCCACATGCATATAATCATTATTACTCTCCACATAAGCATAGTTATTCTTATTAATTGTAGTGGGAGAAAATTCAACAAAATAGCTATCAATATTATTCTCATCACCATAGTCGTCAAATATAGGGGGCATATTGTAATCATAATTAATTTTCTCCTCAATAGTAGGTGGACTGAAAATATCATACTCATCATTGTAATCATCATATATTGGAGGTTTGGTATCATCATAAGCAATAGAATAACTATCTTCCAAAGTTGGGGAACTAAAAAGATCATTCTCATAAAAACTAGCTTCCCAAAGCTTAGACTTTTCCATAGCATTAGCAATAATTCATACTAACAACATTGCTATTAGCATGCAAATAAAGTTCCATAGGTATTTTAATTTCTTCTTTAAACACTTCATGTCCTAACTCAAGATAAATACTATAAAGCTCTCTAATTTTGTTGTTGTTTTCCATTAAGCCTAACTAGTGAAAACAAGAAACAAAAAGACAAAATTGCAGAATCTAAAGGAAATAACTTAGAGTACTCACAACGGAGGATGTGAGTACCTTTTACCTTATCTCCCCGGCAACGGCGCCAGAAAATAGCTTGATGTCTACGCAGTTCTATTCTTGTAGACAGTTGTTGGGCCTCCAAGTGCAGAGGTTTGTAGAACAGCAGGAAGTTTTCCCTTGAGTGGATCACCCAAGGTTTATCGAACTCAGGGAGGAAGTGGTCAAAGGTATCCCCTCTCAAGCAACCCTGCAATCAAGATACAAGAAGTATCTTGTGTCCTCAACACATCCAATACACTTGTCAGGTGTATAGGTGCACTAGTTCAGCGAAGAGATAGTGAAATACAAGTGGTATAGATAATTATAAGTGGTAATGGTGATAGAAAATAGCTTGATGGCGTGGAAAAGACTAAAGTAAAACTGAAATAAAGATGGAAGCAAGCAAACATGTAATAGATCTAGTTGCAAATGGTGTTTCACTGCTTAGAAACAAGGCCTAGAGATCATACTGGGGAGAGTAGAGATCTATTAAAGCACTTGAGTAGCAAGGTAGATCTATAGATTACAAGCTCATGATCTCAATAAGATCATGCATAGAGGGAGATATGAACACATAGCTACTGGTAGAACCCTTAGCCTTGAAAGAGAACTACTCCCTCCTCATCATGGGAATCAGCAATGGTGATGGAGATAGTGGTGGAGATCGATGGAGATGGCTACGGGGGCACTTCCTCGTCCCGGCAAGGTGCTGGAACAGAGACTTTTTGTCCCCCTAATCTCCCCTTTGGTGGCGGCAGCACTTCGGAACTTTTCGTGGATTTCTGATTAACGATTTAGGGTTTTTGCCTCGAGGGAGATATATAGAAGAAATAGGCAAGGTCGGTGGCCGGCCAGGGGGCCCACACCATGCCCTGGCGTGGCCTGGGCTGGCCCGGGCTAAGGGGTGGTTTGGCCACCCTGTGGGCCCCCTTCGTTTCTCCTTCTGGCTCAGTGAATCTTCCGGGAAAATAACAACTTTGGCTTTTGTTCGGTCCAATTCCGAGAATATTCATTTTCTGACTTCCTGGAACCAAAAATAGCAGAAAATAGGCAGCTGGCACTGTGGCTCTTGTTAATAGGTTAGTCCAAGAAATCATATGAAAAGTACTCCAAAGTGTGGACAAAACATAAGAAAGTAGATGAACCCAAGCATGGAACATCAAAAATTATAGATACATTTGCAATGTATCAGGTCTGCATGGTGGTCTTTCCTGTTCTCTACAAATTTACTTGACACCTTGATGTCCAGGTTGTTGGAATCGACAGATCATGTTGTGATGAATCCCATGTAACGTCAGGTTGAGATCTGACCATAAGGTCAACTAGAGCTTGTGGCGTTGGAATTTGGCATACCGTGGGTATCATCTCCCTAACCACCTCACAATTCATGTTGCATTCCCTTGATTTATTAGCTTTTGTTATGCAGTTCGTGTACTCTCCTTGTATTCCAGAAACTACTGTCCCCTCTCCTTCCATCTCTCTCATAAATTAGACAATCAGATACTTGTGAATGCTAGAGCCTTATGTTTGGGGAAGGCTGTGACAATCTAATCCATGATTTCCTTGGCTTTTCCTTAGCTTCATTTCTAAATAACTATAGTGCTCACAATCTTATGCTGCCATTATATGACATCTTAGGGATTCTAACTTCTTACATTGATCATAGCTTCCAATGATGAAGGACATATATGTTTATCAACATAGTATGATGGTTCGTCACTGATACTGATTTGAGGTTATGCTGCTGATACATATGCAAAAGGGAAATATCTATATCATCATGGATATGCTCTTTAGTGCATGATATCTGATCATATCATCTCCCTTTGATTCTTTTCCTCCTAAAACTATCAATCACAGGAGGTTTCCACACGTGTACTCCGCATTGGTTCCAGAACAGATTTTCTTCTTGGTGGTATTTTGCATCCTGCAATAAATTGGGCTGAGAGAGAATCTAATGTGGATGCTGATGAAAGGGCCAAGGTTATTTTAGTGCCAAACATTTTTTTATTTATTTAAGTATAGTTATATCCTATTTTGATTGTGTTCTCTATGCTTGTTATACCCAGACTAAGACTGCTTTTGTTGGTAATCTGCCAGCAAATGTTAATGAGGACTATCTGAAAAAGTTTTTTGGATGTTTTGGAGAGGTCAGTACATACCTACACTCGTTTGCATATACTAATTTATTTGTGTGCCATGTTAAGCCTAAAGTGATGTGTAATTGCTAATCAGGTAATGCGGGTTACGGTCTCAAGAAAAGGACAATACCCGGTTGGATTCATTCACTTCAGCAGTTGTTCACTAAGTAGTTTTGTCAATTCTGATATCTTTTTAAGTTGTACATCTCAAGTTCTATCCAAGTAATGCACAATAATTCTTAATCTACCGTAGGTGCTTGACAATACAATAAAACAGCAAGCGGACCTGACCAAGGACCATCTTTCAATATCCAGGCATGAACAAGAATACAACTTATATTGGGCTAATCCTAGCTTCTCGCGTCTTAATTTGATTAGCTTAATTTGTCTTTTGGTGCTGCTTGTCACAATAGGTTATAGTTGCTCGACTTGCAGTAGAGAACGATAAGAAGAGAGGTTGTGAAGAGGTGAAAACTAGAGTGTAAAATGTATCAAGAGACAAGCCAGATTATTCTCAGGGATATGGACATGATTCACTTGATCGTCAAACGAGAGATCCAAGGCCATCAAACATGGTATGAATGATAAACACCGAACATATGATCAGTCTGTTCTTTCCATTTCATATGCATTAAAGCCAAAAAGTTGGGTTTCAAGGAAAGATATAACCTCATTAAACTTTGAACTACTTTAATAATTTGTGGTTTTGCACAACTAAGCTAGGCATTCACTTGCTAAAGTTTCAGCTCGCTTGTATATCTATCAAGTTGTCACAAGATCCACTGTAAGAGCATCTCTAGCAGATCCCTCAAAAACTGGTACTGGAAAATTGTTTTGCAGTGCACTGGAAAACAATACCGGTATAAATTTTTTGCCTTCCCATAACAAAAGCCCTCAAATTCATGTGGGACCCATAAATAACCTTTTTTACTTTACTTTTCTTTCTCCCTTTCCCCATTCTTCTTCAAAACTGAAGTGGCCATTAACCTACTAGCTCTGGGCGGTCTGATTAGTCTAGGAAAGAATAGAGACAAAATACTACTCTTACATGTGAAACCTCTGAAGTTCGTATCAAGTTTGCAAAATTGTAATTTTGTTGTGTGCAAACTGAACCTTTGTTTTCAGTGTGTGTATAATAGTAAAAGTAGATTATATAACTAGATGAAACTGTGTGAATGTATGGAATATCACTCACTCAAAAATTAGATGTTGTTTGGAGATATTGAGCTTCTTATTTTTTTCTTGAGAGGGATCTGCCTATTCCATATTGGAAGATTATTAGTTTAAATATTTTAGTTCATATATTTTCTTACACCAGTTGAAAAGAATACAGTTGTCTTCTAGCACGAGAGTCAGAATAACAAACTATGGTGTTTTAAATGGGATATCTTGTGTCTATTCTGGAACCCATGTAACTAAAAAACCTGTCATGTCTTAAGTAATGATCTTCTATTGATGTTCAAGTAGTCTGTCAAATATATTATGCATTGTTAATATTAGGAGATTAGGGGAGCTCTGATAGAGTATATGCGAGCAGTAGCCAGTCCCCTTATTTCCTCACCGAGCAAGAAGAGGAGAGGATGTCGAGCTGCATAGTCCCCGCCTCCTGCTCTTCCTCCTCACTCCTTGGTGAAGGACTCCGAGCCAAGGAGGGTCGATGCCGAGGAGGACCAGTCGTCCCTGTTACAAGCAGGCACAATCCGTTGGAGGAACCCAGGTCCTCCCCCTCTCTCTGTCCACATGCTTATTTCTAGAGCAGATAGATTCATTTTTTGTTGTGCATCTGATTCTGCCATCTTTATTTTTTTTGGTTCAGGTGTATTTTGGAGCAATACGACGAGTTCTTTGGCAGAATGGGCAAAAATATTTCAATTTTAGTAGGTAAACATTGTCTTTAAAGACACTTGTCATTCAGAAAGTGTAAAGGGAAATGTACAAAATCTGGACCTATGACCTGTTAAATATAGTATGCGATGTTAATATTAGGAGAACTTTGAATAGAGTAGAGGATTTTGCATAACTTTTCATATAGAAGTTATCAACCAACATTTGGAAGCCTGAACCCAAAAATATGAAGTAAAATTGGTTTAAATTTTATTATCCAAAAAAGTATTTGTATCAATGTGGAGAAATCGAAAGCTATATTGTGGTTTATTGATTCACTTTGTCTTTCTACTCTTATATAGATTCATTTGCTTTTCTCTCATTGGCCAACACATTTAATATGTTTGCCACTTGCATGACCTATTATATATAGTGGCACATGTTTTGCTCAATGGTAACTGGTAGATAATATTGGTCTTTATTTTTTCTTCATTGGTAATAAAGCTTCAGTGATAGATTCACTGCATTTGCACATCCACAAACTATGGCAGAGGTGGAGAAATATATGAACAAACTAATCCCAAACTCTTAAATCAAACTCACTCGGCTACACTTCGGTTCACGGTTATGTAATTACATTGCATACAACTCTCCCTACCATTACTCGGAATTTTTCCCAAATACTCAATATTGATATATTGTTTGAAGGGTTGTTCAATATTGATATGATAAATGTGCGCTATGTATCTCTATCTTATGAAATATATGCTTGCTTTTGCCATCCAGATCATTTCTTGATGATGCAGAATCTATTGGAAAGAAGATTGGTATAGAACAGGCTAAGGTGGAGTTCCTATTTGTTTCGATCACTATTAGCTGGTGGTGCACATTTGGCTTTTGGCTCTGGCTGGCCTCTATGTATCTCTTGAAATTTCATCAGTAACTGAAAACCGTTTTGTAGATATATCTAGTTAACTCTTAACTATACATGTAACTATTTTTCAGGTTTCAGGTATGAATCTCTCACGAGCTATTAAAACTGCAATGTCCCATAAGCCACCGGGATGTGAATTACCATGGATCTCTATGAAATGCTTTCCCCTAGAGGATTCCTTGAAAACGTGAGCTCTGCATTCATGTCCCATTTATATGCTGCTGCAAAATTTCCATCGAATGTTGACAAATATCCTGAAAATGCATAGTACATTAGTCTAGAAAAGAATTGACCACCGAGTCGCTCTTTGAAGAAGCTTTAGTTAATATACCTCCCGCAATAACTCTGAATGATTTGATCTAATAAAAAGGCACTAGCTTCTTTGGATTGGGACTATTGTTGGGATTAATAATTATTGTATCTTATATAGATTGCAGCTTAGCAGGAGGTTCATGGCTTGGGGTGGCACTACAAAGTTCATAGTTGATCTGTATGTACTTCTTGCTATCTATGTAGCTTTATATAGGTTTGTCCATTACTGTTTAATGAAATATATTTGAACCAACTCTGATTTTGGCTACATATACTCATGTTCATGTCATGTTGAGTACATGTTATGCTCCTCATGTTGTATTGTTCTCTTATCCTGCCTTGTTTGCTTGACTGATGTGGTCCTCTTAACTCTTTACAGGTAAACTTAGTAAATGATACTTCTTTGTTCAAGACAGTACTGTATGGATGGTTTGAATTTTTTCCTCATCCTTAGTAATAAAACTTAATCTGTGCCATTTTCCTTGCTACTGAGTCGCTACAAGTCACTTGGTTTCATCATCACATACTAGGTTCCACATTCTTCTCATTTTCTCCAAGTTCTGCACTTTTTTAGTTGAATTTATCATATTGAAATATTGGTTTGAAGGTGTAGCGAGTTTTCAGTGTTAATCCATCATTGAGGAGGAGATGACAGGCTAATTCAAATTTAAGTGGTTCTCACCAGCTTGCTTTTCCAAACAAGCGTTCAAAATATATGACTTCTTGCATAATGGTCTCTACTGCTAGGCTGCTAGCTACCAGCTATTAATATACATCTAATTTATTGTTTCAAAAAATGATTTTTATCAGGCTATAGAATTATCGTACAAACCTTAATAAGCCACCATTAGAGAGAGTTTTCCTGTTTTATATATCTCCTTTTTTGTATTCCTTGGCATGTTGGCGAAGATGGTATTACAAAGCAATATTAGTTCGCTTACCAACTCGGATTTTTGAACAGCTTATTATATGTTCTGCGCTCTACTATGTTGATCTAATACTACACATATTATATTTCGGGATCTTAACATTATACTTCATTTTATGTGCAGTTCTTTTACCCACCGTATTAAATTTCTTTCCTTATACATATTAGTAGGAAACTTTATGATGTCTCATTCACGACACATATCTCAGTTTTTATGCTTTCCATGATGTTTCAAATGTTAGTTTCTTTCCTGCGCTGGCTTTTCTATTTTCTTGATAAGGTGTAGGCGTAGGTTCTACATTAAGTGCAAAATACAATACAAATCAGATTGTCAGTTGTTATATCTATGTCCCAGTTGGGC
Source organism: Avena sativa (assembly GCA_916181665.1). Classification (NCBI taxonomy): domain Eukaryota; kingdom Viridiplantae; phylum Streptophyta; class Magnoliopsida; order Poales; family Poaceae; genus Avena; species Avena sativa. Next base: position 194,625,684 of record OV702287.1, read on the forward strand.
TAATATGCCAGTATACTAAAAAATCGTATATAATTTAAGTATTCTCCCATGTGTGCACAATTTCATTTGCATATTCTTTCTAAACGCTAAATCTGTACTATTAAATTACCTAATCTATATGTTCCACAATGTAAGCTTTTTTAGCGAGCTAAGACATATATTATGAAATAGAGGGAGTATTGTTTAGGTGTGCATCGTGTAAACCACTCATCCTATCTATTTGCACAAAATGCACCTGTTGAAGATAAGGGAACTGAAGATGAGCTCGATGGTCTAGCTGTTCATGACCTTATTGCCAGGTAGTTGGAGCTAACTTATCTTTTATAAGGACGAGAATGAAAATCAGCCACAAAATAGTACTCGCATACTTATATATATAGTCTGACCAAGACCATTACTATGTTTCTACTGGTCTTTGTATTTCTAGATATGCACTATGTACAGTTAGTTTTGTGACTTGAGACAATCCCGTGTGTCAGATCGATATACATAAACTATTTAAATTTATTTTTGAAAATGTTTACTCATATCTTCTTGCTTGCAGTAGGCTGGGCAAACGTGCGGCAAGCCTCTCCAAGCATTGTTATCTTATGCTCATCATACAAAATGGCTCTATCTAATAAGATTGCATACATATGATGTCTTATCTTCATTGTCTTTCAAAACTATTGTTTATACCGCGTTGCCCGCGAAGCGGGCAAGTGAGCGGAAAGTCGCGTTTCCTATCTAGTTAGAGAAATAGCATCACTTCTTTGCAGGGCATAGAACAAAAGCAATGTAGTAAAGGACTGTCAGAAGGTAGTAGGGTTCCAATAGGATTATACCTGAATGTTCATCTCGAGATTGATGGCGCTCTTGGCAATGTTCCAGACGCGTCCATTGTGGCAAAGCACAACCTGTGTTGCCTCGCTCACCTTCAGGTCGACGTCCTCACCTTGAGGCCAGTCGAACACAGGTTCCTACAGATCGACACCGTCAGTTCCTGCACAGGCATGAGACGATGATTCAATAAGAGGCGATGGGGCGACCGGAAGCAGGAAGCATGGGGATCTAGCGGGAGATAGGTGGTTGGAGATGGCATCAAAACAGGGAAGAGGGTGTGGACATAAAAGGATGCACGCTGGCTAGCGGTAGACATCTCGCTGATGACATGGAGGACACACGCCAGATCGGCGGCGGAGACGACGCCACTCCAACCAACATCGATGGCCCGAAAAAGGAGCCGCAGTTCCCCTTCAAAGTCGGCGTAGTCCCCATCACCGGTAGCGTTGAGCATGACTAACTCGTCAAGACTGATGAAGCCATCGTCGTCGGTGTTCACCTCGGAAATCATGTGGGACAGCGATTGCCATGGGGTGGGGTGGACAATGCCAGGCCATGCAGTGGGATCCTAGGTGGTAATCTGGCTCGGAGTTGCTTGGATCGATGCAGAAGTAGGGCGACACGAGGGCGGGGAAGGTCAGGGGAGAGGAGGGTGGCGCTGGATCTAGTGTGCGGTGGCTGGCGCAGAGTGGGGGAAGGGGTGGTCGGTATGGGTCTAGGGTTTGTTGATACTTTTATAGGGGCAAATCTGGCCAACGGGTCATCTGGCACGACACAGGATGTACGGCCTTCATGTGCCTGGCCTGGCCTGGCACACTTTGACCCGTCTAGCTCGCGAGAATATCATTTTGCGGCCTGAAAGTTGAGGCGCCCAGGCAAAGCGGTACCCAAGTTGCTTGTAATCAGCCGCATTGACCACAATTGGTGTGCCAAATACTCAGAGGGTCTTTTTGGCATGAGTTCAACTTTACATTTCAATACAAAATATCAAGCTAACGCCCATCAAGTTGGCCGCCCTTATCAGTTTTCGTCGTTATGTCGCTCCCGTCACTTAGGTGTGGTGGCTGTCACATAGGCTTGCAGTGCTGGCGCAGTGGATAGGACAACACGACCGACCCAGTGTATTGACGTGACAAAACAAGGCGCATATATCCTTGTTATTATTATTTTTTGTTTACTCAGAAGCTAGAATAGCCACCACCACGTGTCTCTCCATTGGACTTCTGTCCCCATCGTTAACCACTACCTTTGAAACGCATTGACGGTTCCACCGTTCCCCTGTCTCGCAGAAACCACTATTCTTCTTCCTATCATCTGTCTTCTTTCCGTCTTCGCACTCTAGAGACAAACTTCATTTCCCATGATAATAAGAAGATAGACGTCATCTATATCAACAATGAGGAGACAGTGTTGCGAGTCTTGAGGATGTACGAGGGTTGACTTGAGATAGACGAGGACAAGTTTGTGGGATTGGACCTCGAGTATACCTCGGAGGACCCATATGTCAAGAATGAAGTCGCCGTCATTCAACTGGCCATGAGGAAACACGTTCTCGTCTACCACTTCTCCCGGTTTTTAGATATGCTCTCTGTAGTTAACCGCTTTTATGGTTTTCTCTTCTTGTTCTTTATCCATTTGCTCATCTTGCAACTACTGAATTTTATTAGAACCAAATAAATTATGACAAGCCAATGTTGAGAGTCTTGATCTTGCATTTACTAAACTTTTTAAAATTATATTCAGATGATGACCTTGCATTGACAAAACATTTGTAGTTGCAAATTTTGGTGATGACAAACTACATACTTTCAGGACTGACAAGAAGTGTCCGGCGCTGCGCTAGTTCCTTGTAGAAAAAGGAATTGTTTTTTGCACTATTGATAATAGTACTAAATTTTGGAAATTTTGTCAAGAGGGAATTACAATTCCTTCACACAAGTGGATCGATATTTAGAGTCTTGTCAAGATCATAGGGGGCTCGAGGAAGGATGGAATGGCTACACTCACAACTAGAATCCTCGATGAGTCGTATGATAGAATGAACGTAGATTTCTCTATGGATAGGCACGATTTCTGGGAGGAGTGGCTGTTGTCTATGATAAACCTGAAGTATGCAGCCATAGATGCTTACATGACCTACCAGCTATACAAGAAGATCTATTTCTTTCTACATTTCCTTGTGTTTTTCCCCAGTTGCAAAAGGGAAGACAAGCTTAGGGGAGGCCTTTGTAGAAAATATAGTATAGCTAGGTTTAACACTGCATTTGCAAAGAAAATGGCTGCCTCTGAAGTAGCAAACAGAGAGGCATCATCTTTCAGCGATGACAATCAGGCCTGTGATGCACCGCTAATTGTGTTGTGGGATGCTGAAGATAGGGAAGCCAAGGCAGATTCCGGGTGGGACGAACTTTGTGAGTTATGGAGGGCCAATAATGTAAGAGACACATGGAATGATGGCAGTTGGTCGCCTAGGAACGATGGAAAGTGCCCCAAGTTGTCTGATGAGAAGTGAATTAAATTTTACTCCTTTGTGTTATGTTTCTGTTTTGTGGACTCAGTTAGCTTGTCAAGATGGCTAGCGCCTCTAGTGAGAGTAGTAAAATAAATTTTACTTCTTTGTGTTATGTTTCTGTATGTGTCTGGTAGCTTGTCAAGATGTCAGCTCTGGCAGTTTGAAAGAGTACCTTTTTTCCTCTCTCGCTAAACAGATATGTTTCATTTTGCCCAAATTGGTAGAAAATCTAGAGCAGCTTCTCTCTTTGATCATTCGTTCCCTTTTGGCCCTCTTTCTGGCCCGATCTGGTAGCAAATCTAGAGCAGCAAATCACACCAGGCAGAATACATTCATTCAGAAAATAAAAAAAATATAGATATAGTTATGCGCAGCTAAATAGGATATAGCGATAGAAAGTAGGTTGCTTAACGAATTTCGATACATTAGCTGCTCAGCAGCCATCACATGCAAAATATACAAAATCAAAAGAAGCTGCTTAGCAGCAGCAGACACGTTCAACCCCTCCTTGGATGCGCCTATGCCTCCGCCTCCTCCCTCTGGCGCTTCCTCCACTTCTTGCTGCCCAGTCTCTTGATCTTTGGGGCCTTGGGCTTGATCGGAGGCATGCGACCCTCTTCGATGGCCACCCACTAGAGGTTTCGGAGATGAATGCCGAGAGCCTGGTGTTCAGCGATGTAGGTGTTGATATTCACGGTCTGGCCGACTTTGGGGGTGCCAGAGCTCGAGTCCTCTGCATGCATCACGACGCAGTTGAAGTTGGTGCCGGCGAGTTTCGTCCCGTAGAAGGGGCAACTGTAGACGCTTCCAGCGAAGAAGGCGTCATACTGGCCGGCCTGTAGCCTCCTCAACATCTGACGAGTTTGGTGTGCCTAGACTCGTCATTGCTATAGACGTCGCTACCGTAAACCTATTGGAAGAACAGAAAAAGGGAGGATTAGATGATGTAAGTAGATCGAGCAATCGAAATGCAAACAAGCAAACCCTAATAAACCAAGATCTAGAATCCAACGATGGGAGCGGGAGAAGAACCAGGGAAGGGGAGCAAACCCTAGTTACCTCTGACCATGGGTCATCGATGCCGGTGTCGTAGGGGTTCACCGGAGCGATGTACTCCTCTAGATCGTAGGGGTCCGAGAAGAGCTGGATCTGCTCGTGGCCGGCGGGGGGCTCCTCACCAGCGGCTATATCGGTAGCGGGGACGGGGGCCTGAATGGGAATGGCGGCTGCCATCGATGCCTCGACGGGGTAGACAGGGATGGAGGCTGCTTTCAACGCGTCGAGGAGGACCGGGACGGAGACGGGGGATGATGGCTCTGAAATATAGCCATCTACGTCCACATTTAAACTGGATATTATTCATATTTCTAATGAAATATCTCTCTAAATCCTACCACTAATGCCTAATATTCAAAGGGGTATGCAATCCATTCTTTCTATTTTTTCCTGCACAGATAATGACATTTTATGATGGGAATCACTACATTAAAGTCAAAGATACGAGATTTCTAACAACTAGAATAAACCAGGAGTCGTGGATCGAAGGCAGACGCTTTAACGACCAACTATACGACTGGAATAAAATTCCAACCGTATAGTTCCTGCCGTATAATTGCCATCGACGCCGCTAGGTCAAATAGAACAACTTTCTTGAAGGGACCCCTATATAAAGAGGCCTCGGGAAGCGACAAACAAGCGCTAGCAGAAACCATCAGCCACCCCCCAGATCTCCATCGACAACACCGATGAGCCGCCGGAGGAATAGACTTAGGTCTAGTCTCTCCACCACCATAGCCATATTCCACCACTTGTAATAGTAGATCTCTTCTTCGATTGGCGACATTAGAAGACTATTTTCTATCAATCTCATGATTTCTACTACAATGTTTATGATCTTTGATCTCATCTCTATGTGTGAGTAATTCTCCTTGGGCTAAGGGCTTCGGCCTAGCCATGTAGCTTTTTGTGCATGTTATTTATCATATATGGGATCATGTATTAGTTTGTATGACATGATGATTATTGTATCTTCTCTTGCCTCAATCTAAGGACTTATCAGGTACCCAAGACCGCGAGGATGGAGCCAGGTATAGGGAGTATGAGTAATGACTAATCTACAAGTTGGGAACCCTAGTGACAGAAAGGGTAGTATGTATGTATGTGAGGGATTTACTTGGGATTAATGGTGACATCACTATGCATATCATTAGTTCTCTTTCTTCTATGGATGAGACTAGTAGGTTATTGCTATAAGCGATTGCGGAGGCAATAGCAATTATGAATGCACTTCCCACATATAATTTATCTTGCTCTAACAATTACATGCATACTTTATTTCTATATTTTATTCCCATCCGATGTTTTGCACTGTATAGGTGAAACCGAATGCCCTAGGCCCCCTCTCTCCATCATCAACAACTCTTGGTCTATTAAAAACATAAAAGGAATTCAAAAACTCCTGAAGGTCCGTTAAAGTAACTTCACTACGCTTCTGCTTCCCGAGGATTCAATAAACCTAGGTCTACTAGGGAAAAAGAGCTATACTACATCCGTAATCCGGATCAAAGGTATCAACCCTTTTTCTGGCGCCGTTGTCAGGGAAGCAATAGCTACCTTGGTGAGGTTAGTAGGAACCTTGCTAGTTTTAATTCTTGTTTTTAATTTTTAGTTTGCTTTTAGTCTTTATTTGAAAAACCAAAAAAAAGTTAGTCTTTAAATTCTTGTTTTTATTATTATCATAAGTTTCTGTTTAAGAAAACTCAGAAACATCGGAAATATCGATGAAAAGAAGCTTGGGGAATTTTCCACCCCCAATAATGATTATTTGTGTACTTCTATTATTTAGCCAGCAATTGTTGTTGATGACTATGAAATTAAGCCCCATTACTTAAGTTTGGTTCAACAGAATCAATTTGGAGGCTTTGCTATTGAGGACGCATGTATGCACTTGAATACTTTCACTAAAATATGTGATATGATGCGCATAAAAGATCTTGACCCCGATGTGGTCAAATTGCGCTTATTTCCTCTCTCTCTTAGAGGAAGAGCAAAATAATGGTTGCTAGCTTTGCCTAAAATTACTATTACATCATGGGTGGGATGTACTTCCTTATTTATGACTAAATTTTTCCAACCAGCAAAGACTACACAACTAAGATCTAATATTACTGGTTTTAGACAGGAAGAGCGTGAGACACTAGCGCTTGCATGGGAGAGGATGAAAGAATGCTTAAGAAACTGTCCCAGCCATGGGATAGAAGATTGGTTAATCCTCCATTTATTTTATAATGCTCTTAATCCTGTATCTATGTGTATGCTTGATACTGCAGTTGGAGGAACATTTATGGGTAAACATATCACCAAAGCAAAGTAGCTGCTAGACAGTATGCAAGACAACCATGCCCAATAGCATGTGGAAAGATCAAACATGAAGAAGGTGAACACCGTATCACCATAAGAAAATGAAGAACTCAATGCTAAGTTGGATGAGCTCATATTAGCCGTAAAAGGTAAGGAAACCCAAGTAAGAGTTATTCCCGAAACTAATATTGAAGAAATAGACTTCATAGATCATAATGATTATAACCCTGCTTGGAAGAAAAATTAGAATCCTAATTTTCTGATACATTATTCTAATCCTGCTGGTAACTCTAATAATAATATGGGAACTAGTCATGGTAGTCTCCAAGAAACACTTAAGTCTTTTATAGACTCTCGAAGTGAACAAAACAATATTCTTATTAAAATAACGGAGAACCATGATGCTATGCTTGGTAAATTATCTAACCAAGTTGTAAGTTTGAGGAATGATTTACAGGCCCTCCAAGAAAGGACGAGGATTGTTGAGGCACAGCTAGGTAAGATAACCAAGAGTCAAACTCTCATTCTAGCTAAATTTGCAGGTCAAGCTGAGCCCAATCCTATTGAAAAACTCAAAATGATGAGGATCCAAAGAGAGGAGCCTGAAGAGCTTGATTATAGTAATGCCCCTTCACCAAGCTACACCATCGAACATCTCGTAAAAATGATACAACGTTAAGATTCTGGTAAGTGAAGGTAACGATGAAGCCATGTATCAACACTTCATTGATCAGGTAGCGATAAAGGTAGCCGAGCTTGAAGAGGAATACAAGAAAATCGCTGAAAAATTACGTGTTAAACTAGATGATATATTTGAGCCCACGATTAGAATTAAGATTGGGACCAATGAGATAGCTGCACTTTGTGATTTAGGTGCAAGCGTCTCAACAATCCCAAAGAGTCTTTTTAACAAGTTAAATATTGGCTCTTTCGAAATCACCAAACTAAAACTACATCTTGAATATTCTACCTATAAACAAGATGTAGGAATTAAGGAGAACACTTTAGTTTACATTAAACGCTATCCTACTCTAATTGACTTTGTTATTGTTGACATGCCTGAAGATGATAATGCTCCTATTATACTAGGTCGTCCTTTCTTAAGAACTATAAAGGCTTTAATTAATCTCCATGAAGAGAACGTGGAGCTTGAATTGCCTTCGCGGGATCCTTTTCTTATCCATTTCGCCAATAAAAAGAAAGCCAAACAAGATGAGAATGAGGCCATCACTTTGAAGACCAACTACTTTGGAGTGGGTGTTCCACTCATATGGCCTAAGTGAGCAACATCAAGGTCAAGCTATTGACCATAAAAGAGCGCTCTATGGGAGGAAACCCATATGAAATAAAGGTTTGAGTTAAGTTTTAAGTCTTAGTTTAAGTCTATGTTTAATAAAGAGTGCTAGAAAACTCTATTTGAGGAGAAGAAGTTCGGTAGTACTTAAATTTCTGCTTTATACATGCTGTTTTTGGTTGATAATTTTAACTATCAACTTTCTATCAAAAACAAGGTATTTCACTAAGTTTCAGTATAAGAAGTAATTCACGAAGAAACGGAATTTTTTGATGGGTACAAGGAGTTTAATGACCAACTATACGGCGGGAATAAAGATTCTAGCCGTATAGATATTTGTTCCATCGACAAATTTTGTTTCAAAAGTACTGAATGTTTTACGACCAACTATATGGCAGGAATGAAAAATTCTGAACGTATAGCTCCGGTTGTATAGATATCGATGCTTTCGTACAAATTCTTTTCCAGGTACAGATGGTTTGACGATCAACTATATGGCGGGAACAAATTGTTCCGGCCGTATAGTTGCGCCGCTAGGTGGAAACCCTAAAAATTGATAGAAGGCCAACTATACGACGGGAACACAATGTTCTGGCCGTATAGTTGCACCCGTATAGTTGCGTCCGACCACAAAATCGCATAGGAAGTTACCTCCAACTCCAAAACTTCAATCCATTTTTCTCTCTTCTACCTCCAAACTCTCTCAAAACCTCAAGAGATCTTCACCTCTACTCAATTCTGTTCGATTTATTCACAAACAAGTGATCTACGGTATGTTTCTCCTCCGATCCCCCAATTACTTTTGCAAAATCATTTTCGATCTATTGTCATTATCAATCTAGGGTGAGTCCTACTATGAACTAATTGCCATGATTCTCTTGCCTAGATTATTATTTAGAGAGGATTCTTTAGTGTGCTATGATGAGGAATATGTTAACTTATTATTGTTGGATCAATAAGTTTTATTTTTGTCTTCCTTTATTGTTTTAGATGATGAACATAAGGAGCCAAACTCGTGCTCGTGCTGCCGCTAGAACGCATGGGGATACGGTTCAGGAATGAGCTCCAACGTGATCGCTTCAACAAGATCAAGAACCGTGAAGTGAAGGCCACCAATTGGGATTGCCCCATTATATTGAACCAACTCGGTATTTCTGATGACTTCAATTTACTTTGCAATAAAGCTGGCCTGCAAAACTTTGTGTACAGTGATGTGCCTACTTATCGCAGGTTAACCGTTGAATTCCTAAGTTCATTGCAAAGCACTGTTAAACTATGGCAAGGAGAGGACACGATTTCTTTCCGACTTATAAACAACAACTACACTTTAACACTAGATGAATGGTGCGCATGTTTTAATTTCCCAAAGAATGATGTTAATGCCTTACACACATCCTTTACTGGCTTAAATCCTTCCCCTGAACAATATTATAATGGAATAAGTTTCACTACTAGAGTAAGCAAGGGGAAGAATATTCAACATCCTGCAATTCGCTATTTGTTCTATGTTATTGCTAACACCTTGCAGGCACGTAATGAGTTCACAAGACTCAATGAGGAGGACATCTTAGTCCTTGCAAAGGCTTCTTACATCAACTGAAACTTGTCACACAACTTGGGCGCAAGCCTTGTGTGCTACGTGGAGCACCATTCCTCCTAAAGCCAAGGACCAATCACAGGTGGAGGCGTCATCACCGTGCTCGCCAATGCCCTAGGCATCGACCTAGGTGAGTTGCAAACTGTGCTAGGTGACGTGTTGGTTTCTCTACTTTGAAAGCTTGTGGAATGCCCACTAGGAGAGGTGGTGTTTATTACCTGCATATTGCTAGAGCTGGGCATATCTACCCTGCTCCTATGCCTAATGGTCTTTTCTCTATCGAGGAAGGATGTTTGCTATATGACTTGCAGGTTGAGCAACACCAACCCGAGGAGGAGATTTCGGATGAGGATGAGGACCAAGAAGAGGAGCAAGAAGTTCCTCATCAAGAGGAGCAACCATCAACCCGGTTTGCTACATACCAAGACTTCCAAGAACTTGGACGGACTATGGATAGGATGCATAGCCTCTCTCTCAACCTCCGAGAATCCACCAATAATTTATCAACTCAATTTGCGAATTGGAGTTCTGACTTTTTCCCGCCACCACAATGATTTGAAGGGCCTGCAAAAGCCTAAGCTTGGGGAATTTTCCTCATGTATCTTTATTTGGCGTTCATTTTCTTTTATTTATTTCGAGGTTGTGTTTTTAATTCGAGTTTATAAGCACTCGTGTTGGTTTCCCCAACACTTTATCTATTTGCTTTCGAGATTTTCTAGCCGATCTTTGCCGCCAATTTTCTATTCTTTAAATTCTCTCTCTAAAAAAACAACAAAAAGATTTCTCCATTTTTCTTTATTTCCCCTCTTTCTTTTCTTTCCGCCTCGAGGTTCTCATGTATTTGCAGGAGAGTGATCGATTTTGAGTTTCCAAGAAACAAATAAAAAGGGAGAGAAGTGGAACCAAACATGAGAGGTATGCCTTATGACTCCCCACTTTTGAAGTTTGAGAAACCCATGCTAGTTAGTAGTAAATGTTGATATATTATATTGGTGGAGTGAGTCTTTTTATTATAGTAAGATTTTCATTTGCATGGGTATTTAGTTGGGTACGTTTTGTTCCAGCTCTCGTAATTAACCAAGTCTTGCCTAAAAATTGCTAAACAATTGTAATAAGAAAAAGTCTCACAATTGAAGGCTTGGGTGTTGTAGTGTTTAGTCTTGAAGGCTTATTTCTAGAGACACTCAACACCACTAAAAATGTTGATTGACTTGATAGCTAGCAAATCTGTGAATGCTCCATCAAGCCAAACACTCTAGAGCAGCAAACCACCATGTCAAAGGACTTGGGGGCTAAGCCACCTGACGAACTCAAAGCACTTGAGGATAAGGAGCAAGAAAAAGAAATCGAAGGCCCCATGGAGGTCATGATAATCGAGCCATCCTAGAGGCAGACATACATCACATACCTACTCAACAAAAGGTTACCAGATGACCCGACAGATGTGTGGGATATAGCACGATGATCCAAGGCTTTCGCCATCATCAACGGCGAACTGTATAAGCGCAACATCACAGGAGTCCTTCAACGATGCGTCTCCAACGGAGATGGAAGAGCCATCCTCCTCGAGATAAACGAAGGAACTTGCGTCCATCATGCTAGAAGTCGTGCCCTCATTGCCAAAGCTCTACGAGTTGTATTCTACTGGACAACGGCAATGCACGACGCTAAGGACATCGTACAGAGGTGCAATGCTTGCCAAAGATTTGCGGACAAACTACGGGCACCTGGTGCAGAGCTCAGGCCAATACCCGTGGCCTGGCCCTTCACGCAATGGGGACTCGACATGGTCGGCAAGCTACAAAAATCTTCACCTGGAGGGTACGTCTACCTCCTCATCATAGTCGACAAATTCACCACGTGGATTCTGGCCATCCCGGTGACAAATCAATCAGGGGCCACCGCTGTCAAATTCTTCGGGTCCATCATCTTCCCGTTTGGGGTGCCGCACAGCATCATCATGGACAACGGAACAAACTTCACCTCAAACAAATTCTAGGATTTCTGTGAAAACTTGGGAATCAATATCAGCTCCACTTCGGTGGCACACCCTCAGACCAATGGTCAAGTCGAAAAGGCCAATGGCCTCGCATGCAGCGGCATCAAGAAAAGGCTCCATAGACCACTCGAAAGAGCTGCTGGGTGTTGGCCAAAGGAGCTACCATCGGTACTATGGAGCCTGCACAAAACTCGAAACGACGCCACAGGCTATACTCCATTATTCATGGCACACGGTGCCGAGGCAGTACTTTGCAGAAGTATTCTACAAGGCCCCAAGGGTCATAGCATACAGTGAGGTGGAATCAATTGCCGCACTCGAAGACTCTGTCAACCTCCTCGACAAAGCATGTGAGATAGTAGCGGAACGATCCACGATCTACCAGCAAAATCTCCACAACTACCACAGCCAAAGGCTATGCCCAAGGTCCTTCGTCGAAGGAGACCTCGTCCTGTGACTGAAGCAGCAAGGACACCTCAAGCTCGAGTCCCCCTGGGAGGGACCCTATGTGATTACTGAAGTAATCCTAGGTGGTGCCTATCGCATGAAAGACGTGGAAAGTGGAGTCGCATACTCCAACCCCTGGAATGTCGCGCAGCTGCGTCATTTCTACCCTTAGATGTTTTTACTTTACAAATAAAGTTACTCAGCCAGGCTACTTAGCCACACATTGTATCTCCTGATATTCTACGAATAAATAAAGCTAAGTGACTCCAACCTTGTGTTTCTGTTTTTAATTGTAATTACATCGCTCGGGGGCTGCGCCACCCTTCTCCCTTGTTACACGAATAACGTAGTAACCCGAGTAGCTGACGTACTATTAACCGAACCCTTGGTAAACCCAACCCAGCTGCAACGCACCTGACAGGTTGACAAGGTTCTAATAAGTATGCGACAGGCTAACAAAAAAGAACTGCAGAGTACAAGCTACTTGAAAAATACACAAGCTAGCAAGATTTACATAAAAATGGGTAACAAAAACACCCAACACACTTATAAAAACTTTAAAACACCTATACATCTCTGTGCATGTCCAAAACTACTCTACTGGCATAAAAGGAGAACGTTGGTACGCTCTTCAAACAACTCGACGATATCTTCAGTTGGCTGATCAACCGCTTGATAATGGGGCACCATGTTCCATGCCATCCCCTTCAGCGGAGGTGGCGGCCCTGCAGCAACAGCTACCAAATCCAGATCGGGTCAATGCAGGCGCACAAGTGCCAGTGCAGCCATGGCACCTGCGACTAACTGCTGACGCACACACTTGCGAACTACGCTGGCATCCTGGAACTTCTTCAATAAAGCTAACAAGATTGAAGGCACCACATCTAAGGGGAACATTGCCCGAAATATGTGCTTCAAGCATGACTGCGCCTTCTTCAAATAAAGCAGCACCTGGGACACACGATCCTGCAACGTCGCCAACGCGGCTGCGTGATCTCGATCAACCCAAAAGTACCCACTAGCTTCCAGTTGCTCCTGGGTCAAGCTATTTGGATGAATGATGACTCGGTCCCTCTCTTCCTACGGACGGTGAGCACTACCAACTGCAAAGAGCAGCAAAAATCATAAGGGCAACTCGCTGCCTCAAGTGTCTATAAAAGGAGAAGAAGCTAAGGAAACTAACACTCCAATTGCTCATTCAGCTAAGCCACCTCGCCAAGAAGATATTTCTCCCGTTCACTGGCTTTTATGGCCTTAGACTTCCACACGTCAGCGCTACCACGGATCATGGGCATCTCTCGCTCCAAGTATTTTATGCGATCATGCAATCAAGATATTAGTGACAATTCCTCCACCTTTGAATGTGGTTGCGCCACAGGTTCATCAGTGTGAGGTGTGTCATATGGATCACTCGAAGGACCCTATCCAAGCAGAGGAATAGATGGATAAGACCAACCATTCAAAATAACACCAAAAGTAGAAGCATCGAAGTTTAGCAAGTCTTAAAAGGGGCACTCCCCACAAGAACAACATAAGTCAAAAGAAGTAGAGAGAAGATAAAATATTACAAAAGGATGACAAAGGGGCAGCCTACAGCTACGCATTGGCACTCAGGGGCTTCCTCGAGTCGATGGCAGCCTCCGACGCTGTGGCCTTTTCGGTTACAGCCTCTGATGTTGTGGCCTTCGCTGTCTTCGACCGCCTCAGCTCCGCCGAGTACTTTGCGAGTGTCTCAATGAGCCAAGGCCCATATTTATGACAACGAGTGGCAAAGGGAGAAAACACTACTTGCTGGCCATCTGCAGTAACCAGCATCACGGTGGAGACCATGCTAGGGTTCAGTTCAACACCATGGGCTTGCGCCATCGCAAGTCCCATGGTAGCTCCGACCCCCCTCTATGCATTCTTGAAATCTATAGGCATGCCTCCAGCAAAGGACTCCACCAAGCCATCAAGATCTTCGCTAAGCTTGGCCTTGGGGACCATCTCCTCTCGAAGATGCCCAAGCACACCCTTGGCCTTCTCGAGGGATCCTTGACGGAGACGCTGTGGTCTTCGACTATAGCTATGGCACCCACCAAAGCGTCTTCGCGAGCCAAAGCTTGGGAGTAAAATTCCACACTGGCTTGGAAGACACATATGAGCACAACCAAACACAGGCAAATGTAGAGCGAAAAATGTTGTAGCATCATACCAGAGAGTGCCTTAGCAACAGAGAGAAGCTGTTCCATGAACACTTTCTCCCTGTCAGCTGCAGCACTACGCAGGTCCTCCTCGCACTTCTTCGACTCCTGGCCGGAGCGTTCCAAAGCTCCGAGTGTCTCCTCGCGTTTCTTCTCTACTGTGGTAAGACCCTTCTAGAGGGAATTGATGCGACGGAGGAGCTCATTGTTCTCACCTACAAAGGATTATAGACAAAATTCAAGGCTGGAGATTTTCTGTGCCAACAATACAAAGATAAAAAGTGCAAGTTCACCTTCGAACGCACGATGCTGGGTCTCCAACTAGGCATGCTAACGGCCCATCGACGTAATCTATTCGGCGAGGCGAATAGATTCCTTCAAGACAGGTTACAATAAGAAAAGCATTAGTACCAACCTAATTTCGACTGCATAGTCAAAGAATCTTACATTCTCCTCCAGGGACTCCGAAGTTTCCTTTTGCATAGACATCCGGGCAACCACCTGGTGCCTCCCAATGTGGGGGGAACTCGAAGAATTGGCACCGGAGGTGGCCGCCACCTGGGAAGAATGCGACTGCTCCACTACATCCTTCTCCTTGGAGTCCATGACTCCATTCTCCTTCACGAAGCGACAATCATCAGATGACGACGATGCAGTTTTGCTGCAGCAAAACATACAAAACGGCTTCAGAGAAAAAGATTTCAGGACATAAGGTCAAATTAGCAGAAGTACAAACTTACCTGTCAAAGTCATCGAGGTCGAAAGAATCCTCCGACACCTCCTTCGGTGTCCTCGGCTTCTTCCGTGGAGAAGTATCTAGGGCGCTCACGGGTACTGCGAGGATTGGCTCCTCCACCTCAGTCGAAGGACCATCTGGCATCATCGGCAAAGAAGCATCCGAGTCCTTGCTTCGGGAGCATTTCCAAGTTTCGTTCTTGCTAGACAAGGGGGATTCCTACTCTTCGGCGATGGGGACGATGGAGCCTGACTCGTCCTCCTCTTCTGCTTCATGAGAGATTACTCCCTCTGGCTGAGGAGGCAACACAGTGGCCACTTTCCAGTCCTAGAACAAGAGGCAGCATCAGTATAAAGGAAAACCTAGAAGGTAATCAAAAAACAAGAAAAAATAACAAGAAAATTACCTCAGGTGGAGGGCGACTCACATAGAACGGAGGCACGACTGAGTCACCAGGGAGATTCTCCTTGGCTATTTACTTGGTCAGCATCTGAAACCTCCTGTCTACTTCACCCGAAGAAATATCTTCTCGGGAGATGCGGGTGATGTCTTCAACACCGGACAAGTAGTACATCGGATGCACCCTAGCCTGCAGCGGCTGCACTCGACGATGCATCCAGGTGCGAATGAGGTCTGCACCGCCCACTTCCTTCCCTCGAATGAGGTGAAGGTCGCAGACATGCTTGTACAAAACCTCAGTTTCTTTGGGTCGCCGGGCACCACCATGTTCTTCCACGACCTCCTCCTTTTGCACTCTGCCTTTGAATCAAAAGGCGCGAGTATGAAGTGTTCGTCATCGGCCTTCTGGTCACGGATGTAGAACCATTTATCCCTCCATCCCTGGATAGATGCATGAAACTTGATGGAGAAATATTGGACATTGGGATCTACATGGATTCCACAGCCTCCAATATCGCAGACTACCGACCCGGAGCCCGACTGCCGCTTCAATTTGAAAAGTTTTTTCAAAAGACCAAAATGTGGCTCGATTCCGAGCCAGCACTTGCCAAGCATGATGTAGCACGCAATGTGGATAATGGAATTGGGGGTTAGCTGATGGAGCTGGAGCCCATAGAAGCAGAGTAACCCTCG
Source organism: Avena sativa (assembly GCA_916181665.1). Taxonomy (NCBI): domain Eukaryota; kingdom Viridiplantae; phylum Streptophyta; class Magnoliopsida; order Poales; family Poaceae; genus Avena; species Avena sativa. Next base: position 194,641,726 of record OV702287.1, read on the forward strand.
CACAAACTTGTGGATGGGGAGAGAGAGGCCACGAATGAAAAATGCGAGACATCACCCGAAATCCGGTCGAGGGTCAGGGATTACCTCGTCAGCGGGCATCTGGCAATCAGCTTCGGTAGCTGGGAGACTGCCAACCTGGCACCAGTTGAAGATCTCCGTCTCCTTAATGGCGGACCACCGCCACGATCCATTCATGACGCGCATGCCCACACCCTTCTTCTTGGCAGCTGCAGCAGCAGTACCAGAGCCCATAGCAGCGGTGCCCTTCTTCTTGGCCGCAACGGTGGTGGCCGTAGATCCAGCGGTGGAGGCGCCCTTCTTCTTCCCCATCTTACGCTTGCGGTGGGAGCACAGAAAGTAGCTGGGAAAGGTTCTGAGGCCATCCAGCGCATCAATGGAGGAACGAGCAATGGAATAGCAGTGAGAAGAAATGGAGGGAGAGCACGAGGGAGAAGATGAAGTGTGGGGAAAATTACCACACGGAGATCCCTACTTAACCTCAACACAGATGCAATCCAACAGCCAGAAGCGCAACAACCAGATGCGTGGAGCAAATCAGGGTGGACGCGTGGCGATGCAAATGGTGAACCGTCGCCCCACTTTCCCATTATGCACGAGAATCGAGGAGACACGGTTAACACCGAAGATTATGCACGCCTGGTCAAATCCAAGTTAGAAATGGGGTCCCACCTTCGTTACGTCCCGTCAAAACCGCTCACGTGGGCCAACGAGGTCATCTCATCGTCAGTACTAACGTCATCCACTCCAGCAGGAGCATCTTTTGACTAATCTAGTCCTCACTCGAATCTTCGACTCAACTAAGAACTCGGGGGCTACTCCTAACAGGAGCGCTGGCTGTGCACCTGAAAACTACATGGACAATGTAATTGTTCTTAAACCCCTCACTCGAATCACCGATTCGATTGTGGGCTCGGGGTCAGTCCCATAGGGAGCGCTGGAAGCATATTCGGCTGAAACAAGCAAAATACGACAGCAGTCGAAAACATTCATAGTCCCCATTCGAGTCTACGACTCGAGTAGGCACTCAGGGGTTACTACCATAGGGAGCGCTGGCCGCGCACCCTATGATATTATTTTACTAAATGGGTGATTGACTATGTCCACACTCGAAAGCATTGGAAACTTCGCCTCATATTTTCACTACAAGGAGACTGCATCTTCTACGCCACCCAAATCATCTCCGCGATGACAAAATTCGGATGCCATGCTTGCAGCGTGAAGATAAGACCTGAAGAAGGCCTGACAACACACCTGTTGTGCTCTACCAGAAATAATCCACGCATGCAGGTTCGATGAAATAAGCCTTGATGAACACGTCGAGTGATCACACTTATATACTAGGATTCGATTATGTAAGACCTCCACGGCATGAGTCAAATTACGCTAGCACTTTTACGAATTCAAGACCGGGGACTCGAGTTTGAGTAATTGCGTTGTTTTGCCCTAAGGTAGTTAACTGATCCTGATACATCGGATGAATTAGGCACGTATATCTGCAATCCCTATGACATAAATTAAAGCACCCGAAAACATGCTCAGTTATGCACTCGAAGGCTTCATAAGTCTCCACTCGAATCTGCGATTCGACTGGACACTCGGGGGCTATTGACGTGGGCATACCCTATAGGTACTCGTGGTCAGCATATACAGTCAAGCCCAGAAGAAGCCCACGATGTTGCTAAGGCCCAGTCGAGAATTGGGTGACCTGGGAGACTTCGACTCCTTAGAGAACACGACAAGATACAAGATAGAAGTTTAAAGGGAAAACCCTAAGACTCGGCCTACTATCCTGAGACCTAGCCTATCTATATAAAGGCTAGGAGGGGCAGCGAGGAGGATATCCGCAACCCTAGTTTCCACACCATTGCCAGATTGCATTTGCGCACCCCTATAACTTTTGACCCCTCGATAATTGCAAGAGAAGACAAGAAGGAGTAGGGTCCTCTGTGAGGCCTGAACCTAGGTAAAACTTGTGTCACCTATGTGCATGTTTGCTAGCCGATCGAGGCCTCCAGTGCTCCCCACTTCCTCGAACCTAAGTCCATCTATGATGGTCATTGATGAGTTAACCCCTCATCAGCGTGTGTAGTCAAAAGGTAGAACTCGAAGAGGTTATTGAACCTTCTCTTCATAAAACGGTGAGTGGCGCAGCGCTGGAAATTGTTCCGGAGTTGACTTCAATGAATGAAGAGGGCACTAATGATAATAATCATGAAACTCTGAAAGAAGACACTACCGAACCTTGCAGGTCAAGCAAGACACGTGCAGCCCCTGAACTGTACGGAAATCCTATTACGAATTTCACGGTTGACGAAATTGATGACCCTGTGATGTATGAAGAAGCGATGATGAGCCCGGATTCCAACAAATGGCTAGAAGCCATGAAATCCGAGATGGAATCCATGTAAGAAAACCAAGTTTAGACTTTAGTGGACTTACCTCACAACCGAAAGGCCGTTGAGAATAAATGGATTTTCAAAAGAAAACTGATGCTGATGGTGATGTGACCATCTATAAAGCTCGACTTGTCGCAAAGGGGTTTCGACAAATTCAAGCAGTTGACTATGATGAGACATTCTCTCTCGTGGGATTTTTTGTTTGCGGCCCGAAAGTTCATGGGCAAGTGCATGGAGGTACCCAAGTTGCCTGTAATTGCCGCGTTTCGTAAAGTTGGGCTACCAACTACTTAGAGGGGCCATTTCGACGCAAACTCATCTCACCCTGCCAAATACAAACATTCTGTTAAAGTGCCCCGTGAAGTAGACGGTCGAGACCCACATGTCGGTCATCTGTCCGTGATGCGAGCGCCAACGCGGCAACCTCTTAGGCAAATCGAGGAACTAAGTGGATTGGATGCATTGACCAATTGCACAAATCTGTTCCCTCCTTTCCCCTAGCACCGGCAGCATCGAAATCCACCCTCCAAGCAGGACGATCCCTTCCGACATTTGACTTCTGGCGCCAAGTTGCTGCGCCCAGTCTCTGGTCCCGAGCTCCAATGGCGCATGCCGTAGCTGCCATTGCGAGGCTCTAGCCCGCCTCCGCCGCCGACGAGCCGAGCAGCTCGGGGGATGGCAGATCCTACTACCAAGGAAGAAGAAGTTCTAGCTACATGCGGCTGATCTACCCTTCTCTTTGCTATTCGCACTAATTATAACTGCTAGCTGGCTACTAGACCTACCATTGTTTGTTAGCCCAACGCTGACAAACATATTTTGTCCACAGTTTTCTGTCAAGTGGGATCTCTACGGACCACCCTTACCTGGTTACGGTAGTCCTCTTCAGGTACGACTCTAAATTAGCAAGGGTGAAGGGAAAGTGGTATGGACACCATTGTATCACGATGGAAGAAGTGCCTGCACAGATCTGCACTATATCTGGTATGGTTGCTGCTTTGCGTAATCATGATGAATTATGGCCGAATCAGACTGCAAAGTTCAGCTTCATGGATGAACATGGCATCATGGTTCCTCTAACGTGTGAAAGTCAGCTAATTGGGTTGATGAAAAGGTATGCTTCGGCTTGCATGTTTGAGCTGAATTGTGATGTACTGGATGTGGAAGATGCTGCAACTGGGAGTCGCCCTTCTATTCTTGGAAAGGGTGGTCGCTCGAACCCAATTAGCTCCTCTTAAGCAAAAGTCTCTTGGGGTTCGCATGTTTGTGTTGAATTGTAATTTTTGTTTCATTTACTCTGTAGATATTGGGCAGTTATGCAACAGTCCTGTTTCTTTCACAGGAAGTGCCGCAAGGTTAGAAACATGACTGCCGGGTCAGTCATTTTGCTGCCCGAAGAAGCTAAAAACTAGTGGAAAGATGATGCTGGACACGATTCTGGTGCTAATTGTCCCGGCGATGCAGAGTACGTGAAGCTAAGAAAATTGGCACCGAGGAAGAGGAAGAAGGCAGGAAATGAAGAAGCCAGTGGACATGAAGGCTTGGCGCCCAGGCTGTGGAAGAAGGTTGTTGGCAATGAAGATGCATAGTAATGTGTTGAACTTGAACCTATAAATGTAATTCGGTTAAATTCTGGAGCTCTGTGTGTGTCACTTTGCTGGGCGAAACAATATACCCATGTTCTCTTAGTAAAATGTACCGCCACTTAGGGTTTGAAAACGCCCGAGTCAGTAGTTGAATCCGAAATTGTGATTGTGCCACTACTATATAAAACACACAACACTGGTTCCATGATTGCTGAGGGGCAGGAGGTCTCCAAAATCGATGGAATGTAAGTGGCACTGAAATAAAAAAATTAAGCTACCACACTCCACGAAGCAGCAACTTATTTCAGATGCTGCACAACGATGTGGCAACATAAACAGCAATGGCAACCGATAATGCCTAGATGCTTGAGCCCGTCTATCTCATCGCCTCCCTGCTCCTGCATCCCCTGCATCTGGCGAAGCTCCCGGATCTCCATTAACCCGGTGTACGTGCTTCCACTTTATAAATTGTGGTTATGCCATTTGCATGCAGCACAATCCACGTAGATTACGTTTAAACAAACCACCAATGTCAGAATACCACCATGATCAGAAAAAAGGAAATAATGCAGGGTTAAGAAAGATTAACGGACGACCAATTTTTTTCCCTCCCAGGACTCCGGGACCACTAGTTCAGACCGCTAGGTCAACAAGTACAATTATTACAACTTAAAAATGCACGGAGCTCAAGCTAAATAGAACTAGTTATCACACATCTCCTTGATCTTCCTAATCTTAGCCCGATGCGCATCTTCCTGTGAGAGCAAGGATCGAATCGTCTGCTCCTTCCTTTTAGCATCTTCCTTGCACAGCTTCAATTGTTTCTCTGCATTTTTCCTCATGCACTTGTCAATACTCGTAGTTGTGAACTGCAGGACTTTGGCCTGGTGAAGATCATTCCTTGCTTGAGTCAGTTCTTGCTCTGCTTTAGCCTTCATGGCCAATGCCACGTCTCTCTCCTTCTCGACTTTGCTAACCTCGTCTTGCACCCTCCTGAGATCTCGGTTAAGCTTGGTAGTGTCATCTGGTTCCCATAGCTTCATCTCAACACTGTCAAGAAGTGAGCTGAATACAGATTCTTTCAACTCAACAGTTATTTCCCATAGTTTGTCCAGCATTTTCTACATTGATTTGGGCCACTCTGGATCTACCCATTTGACAACACTGCAACTTCCGCCTTGCATCATTGCACGATGTCCTTGACACCGTAAAAACCTCCTGCCTGCATTTTGTCCTTCAAACTCTACAAATTTAGCGGGCACATATCCATGTTTACATAGCAGAGGACTGCCTTCATCCGCTAAACCATGATAGTGGGAGTCATACAACATCTGGTTGGCCTAACACATCATACGCGCATGAGTAAACAGAGTAGATCTAGCTCAAAATAGATAACTGGCCACAGATGATAGAGATAGAGATGAGACGACTCACATCAAAATAACCATCCCTGTCATCACGACGCATTTCCTCGCTGTCTCACCTTGAATCCATGGCGAGAGGGGAGGGGGGTGACTGCCGGAGAGGGTATTGGGATGGAGGTGTCGTTAGCTTGCGGCTATGGCAGGATGGGAGTGAAGTGCGGAAAGTGGCTTCGAGGGGAAGGAAGAGAAGTACGGGAAGGAAGAGAAGTAATGCGGACGTGACACTAGAATATGTCCCACTGAACTCGTGAGTCGTGACACTCGCAACAGGGGAGCACCCGATGTTGCCAGTTTGTCTAGAGCAAGCGTGGCCAATCATGTCGCAGAACAGCCTACTCGCGGATTACTCTCACGAAGAGCATCCCAATCATCCAAGTGCCCCGATCAAATGGTATGTAACAATCGTCACGCAAAACAACTGTGTTAGGGCGTGCCTTCTAGAAGACTCGGTCTAATGGCCACCATTGGGGGGCTAAGATTAGGGCTCTCCTAAGGTTAGGATCCGTATGTGGTTTATGAGAAGAACACACATCCAATGACACCGGTGTATCCTTATGTGGTTTGTGATAAGAACATACATGCAATAACTCTGGCTATGGTTCATGAAAAGAACAGGCATGCAATGACACTAGTGGATCCATGTGTGGTTTTTGAGAAGAACACACATGCAATGACTCTGGTTGTGGTTCATGAAAAGAACACACATGCAATGACACTTGTGGATCCATGTGTGGTTCATGAGAAGAACACACATACAATGACACGGGTGTATCCATGTGTGGTTTGTGAAAAGAGCACACATGCAATGACACTAGTGGATCCATGTGTGGTTTGTGAGAAGAACATACATCCAATGACACTGGGTGAGGTTAATGAAAAGAGCAAACATGCAATGACACTGGTGGATCCATGTGTGGTTTGTGAGAAGAACACACATGCAATGACACTGGCTGTGGTTCATAAAAAGAACACTCATCCAATGACACTGGTGGATCCATATGTGGTTTGTGGAAAGAACAGACATGCAATGACTCTAGCTCTGGTTTGTGGAAAGAACAGACATGTAATGACTCTAGATGTGGTTTGTGAAAAGAACACATGCAATGACTCTAGTTGTGGTTCATGAAAAGAACACACATCCAGTGACACTAGTGGATCCATATGTGCTTTGTGGAAAGAACATACATGCAATGACTCTAGCTGTGGTTTGTGAAAAGAACACACATCCAGTGACACTGGTGTATCCTTATGTGGTTTATGAGAAGAACACACATGCAATGACACTGGTGATATGTGGTTTGTGAAAAGAACACACATGCAATGACTCTAACTATGGTTAATGAAAAGACCACATATGCAATGACACTGGTGGATCCATGTGTGGTTTGTGAGAAGAACAGACATCCAATGACACTGGGTGTGGTTAATGAAAGGAGTAGACATGCAATGACTCTGGCCGTGGTTTGTGGAAAGAAAAGACATGCAATGACTCTGGCTGTGGTTTGTGAAAAGAACAGACATGCAATGACACTGGTGGATCCATGTGTGGTTTGTGAGAAGAACACACATGCAATGACACTAGGTTTCGTTCATCAAAATAACACACATCCAATGACATTGGTGTATCCTTATGTGGTTTGTGAGAAGAACGGACATGCAATGACTCTGCCTATGGTTCATGAAAAGAATAGACAGGCAATGACACTGGTGGATCCATGTGTGGTTTGTGAGAAGAACACACGTGCAATGACACTGGGTGTAGTCCATGAAAAGAACACACATCCAATGACACTGGTGTATCCTTATGTGGTTTGTAAGAAGAATAGGCATGCAATGACTCTGGCTGTTGTTCATGAAAAGAACAGACATGCAATGACACTGGTGGATCCATGTGTGGTTTTTGAGAAGAACACACATGCAATGACTCTGGTTGTGGTTCATGAAAAGAACACACATGCAATGACACTGGTGGATCCATCTGTGGTTTGTGAGAAGAACACACATCCAATGACACTAGGTATGTTTCATGAAAAGAACACACATCCAATGACATCGGGGTATCCTTATGTGGTTTGTGAGAAGAGCACACATGCAATGACACTCCTGGATCCATGTGTGGTTTGTGAGAAGAATAGACATCCAATGACACTGGGTGTGGTTAATGAAAAGAGCAGACATGCAATGACACTTGTGGATTCATGGGTGGTTTGTGAGAAGAACACACATGCAATAACACTGGGTGTGGTTCATGAAAAGAACACTCATCTAGTGACACTGGTGGATCCATATGTGGTTTGTGGAAAGAACAGACATGCAATGACTCTAGCTGTGGTTTGTGGAAAGAACAGACATGCACTGACTCTAGTTGTGGTTTGTGAAAAGAACACACATCCAGTGACACGGGTGGATCCATATGTTATTTTTGGAAAGAAGAGACATGCAATGACTCTAGCTGTGGTTTGTGAAAAGAACAGACATGCGATGACACTAGTGGATCCATGTGTGGTTTGTGAGAAGAACACGCATGCAATGACACTGGGTGTGGTTCATGAAAAGTACACACATCCAATGACACTGGTGTATCATTATGTGGTTTGTGAGAAGAACTGACATGCAATGACTCTAGCTATGGTTCATGAAAAGAACAGATATGCGATGACAATGGTGGATCCATGTGTAGTTTGTGAGAAGAACACACATGCAATGACTCTGGCTGTGGTTCATGAAAAGAACACACATGCAATGACACTGGTGGATCCATGTGTGGTTTGTGAAAGAACACACATGCAAAGACATTGGGTGTGGTTCATGAGAAAAACACACATGCAATGACACTGGTGTATCCATGTGTGGTTTGTGAAAAGAGCACACATGCAATGACACTAGTTGATCCATGTGTGGTTTGTGAGAAGAACATACATCCAATGACACTGGGTGAGGTTAATGAAAAGAGCAGACATGCAATGACACTGGTGGATCCATGTGTGATTTGTGAGAAGAAAACACATGCAATGACACTGGGTGTGGTTCATAAAAAGAACACTCATCCAATGACACTGGTGGATCCATATGTGGTTTGTGGAAAGAACAGACATTTAATGACTCTAGCTTTGGTTTGTGGAAAGAACAAACATTCAATGACTCTAGATGTGGTTTGTGAAAAGAACACATGCAATGACTCTAGTTGTGGTTCATGAAAAGAATACACATTCAGTGACACTAGTGGATCCATATGTGCTTTGTGGAAAGAACATACATGCAATGACTCTAGCTGTGGTTTGTGAAAAGAATAGACATGCAATGACTCTAGTTGTGGTTTATCAAAAGAACACACATCTAGTGACACTGGTGGAACCATATGTGGTTTGTGGAAAGAACATACATGCAATGACTCTAGCTCTGGTTTGTGAAAAGAAGATACATTCAATGACACTGGTGGATCCATGTGTGGTTTGTGAGAAGAACACACATGCAATGACACTGTGTGTTGTTTATGAAAAGAACACACATCCAGTGACACTAGTGTATCCTTATGTGGTTTATGAGAAGAACACGCATGCAATGATACTGGTGATATGTGGTTTGTGAAAAGAACACAGATGCAATGACTCTAACTGTGGTTAATGAAAAGACCACACATCCAATGACACTGGTGGATCCATGTGTGGTTTGTGAGAAGAACAGACATCCAATGACACTGGGTGTGGTTAATGAAAGGAGTAGACATGCAATGACTCAACCCGTGGTTTGTGGAAAGAAAAGACATGCAATGACTCTGGCTATGGTTTGTGAAAAGAACAGACATGCAATGGCACTGGTGGATCCATGTGTGGTTTGTGAGAAGAACACACATGCAATGACACTGGGTGTGGTTCATCAAAATAACACACATACAATGACATTGGTGTATCCTTATGTGGTTTGTGAGAAGAACAGACATGCAATGACTCTGCCTGTGGTTCATGAAAAGAACAGACAGGCAATGACACTGGTGGATCCATGTGTGGTTTGTGAGAAGAACACACATGCAATGACAGTGGGTGTGGTCCATGAAAAGAACACACATCCAATGACACTTGTGTATCCTTATGTGGTTTGTGAGAAGAATAGGCATGCAATGACTCTGGCTGTGGTTCATGTAAAGAAAAGACATGCAATGACACTGGTGGATCCATGTGTGGTCTTTGAGAAGAACACACATGCAATGACTCTGGCTGTGGTTCATGAAAAGAACACACATGCAATGACACTGGTGGATCCATCTGTGGTTTGTGAGAAGAACACACATGAAATGACACTAGGTGTGGTTCATGAAAAGAACACACATCCAATGACACTGGTGTATCCTTATGTGGTTTGTGAGAAGAGCACACATGCAATGACACTGCTGGATCCATGTGTGGTTTGTGAGAAGAACAGACATCCAATGACACTGGGTGTGGTTAATGAAAAGAGAAGACATGCAATGACACTGGTGGATTCATGGGTGTTTTGTGAGAAGAACACACATGCAATGACACTGGGTGTGGTTCATGAAAAGAACACTCATCCAGTGACACTGGTGGATCCATATGTGGTTTGTGGAAAGAACAGACATGCAATGACTCTAGCTGTGGTTTGTGGAAATGACAGACATGCAATGACTCTAGTTGTGGTTTGTGAAAAGAGCACACATCCAGTGACACTGGTGGATCCATGTGTTATTTTTGGAAAGAAGAGACATGCAATGACTCTAGCTATGGTTTGTGAAAAGAACATACATGCGATGACAATGGTGGATCCATGTGTGGTTTGTGAGAAGAACACGCATGCAATGACACTGGGTGTGGTTCATGAAAAGTACACACATCCAATGACACTGGTGTATCATTATGTGGTTTGTGAGAAGAACAGACATGCAATGACTCTGGCTATGGTTCATGAAAAGAACGGACATGCAATGACAATGGTGGATCCATGTGTAGTTTGTGAGAAGAACACACATGCAACGACTCTGGCTGTGGTTCATGAAAAGAACACACATGCAATGACACTGGTGGATCCATGTGTGGTTTGTGAAAGAACACACATGCAAAGACACCTAGTGTGGTTCATGAAAATAACACACATCCAATGACATTGGTGTATCCTTATGTGGTTTGTGAAAAGAGCACACATGCAATGACACTGGTGGATCCATGTGTGGTTTGTGAGAAGAACAGACATCCAATGACAATGGGTGTGGTTAAGGAAAAGATCAGACATGCAAAGACACTGGTGGATCCATGTGTGGTTTATGAGAAGAACACACATGCAATGACAGTGGATGTGGTTCATGAAAAGAACACTCATCTAATGACACTGGTGGATCCATATGTGGTTTGTGGAAAGATTAGACATGCAATGACTCTAGATGTAGTTTGTGGAAAGAATAGACATGCAATGACTCTGGCTGTGGTTTGTGAAAAGAACACACATGCAATGACTAGTTGTGGTTCATGAAAAGAACAAACATCAAATGACACTGGTGGATCCATATGTGCTTTGTGGAAAGAACATACATGCAATGACTCTAGCCATGGTTTGTGAAAAGAACAGACATGCAATGACTCTAGTTGTGGTTTGTGAAAAGAACACACATCCAGTGACAATGGTGGATCCATATGTGGTTTGTGGAAAGAACATACATGCAATGACTCTAGCTGTGGTTTGTGAAAAGAACAGACATGCAATGACACTAGTGGATCCATGTGTGGTTTGTGAGAACAACACACATGCAATGACACTGGGTGTGGTTCATGAAAAGAACACACATCCAGTGACACTGGTGTATCCTTATGTGGTTTATGAGAAGAACAGACATGCAATGACACTGGTGATATGTGGTCTATGAAAAGAACACACATGCAATGACTCTAACTGTGGTTAATGAAAAGAGCACACATGCAATGACACTGGTGGATCCATGTGTGGTTTGTGAGAAGAACATACATCCAATGACACCTGGTGTGGTTAATGAGAAGAGCACACATGCAATGACTCTGGCTGTGGTTTGTGGAAAGAACAGACATGCAATGACTCTAGCTGTGGTTTGTGAAAAGAATAGACATGCAATGACACTGGTGGATCCATGTGTGGTTTGTGAGAAGAACACACATGCAATGACACTGGGTGTGGTTCATGAAAAGAACACACATCCAATGACACTGGTGTATCCTTATGTGGTTTGTGAGAAGAACACACATGCAATGAGTCTGGCTGTGGTTCATGAAAAGAACACACATGCAATGACATTGGTGGATCCATGTTTGGTTTGTGAGAAGAACACACATGCAATGACACTAGGTGTGGTTCATGAAAAGAACACACATCCAATGACACCGGTGTATCCGTGTGTGGTTTCTGAGAAGAGCACACATGCAATGACACTGGGTGTGGTTCATGAAAAGAAAACACATCCAATGACACTGGTGTATCCTTATGTGGTTTGTGAAAAGAGCACACATGCAATGACACTGGTGGATCCATGTGTGGTTTTTGAGATGAACAGACATCCAATGACACTGGGTGTGGTTAATGAGAAGAGCAGACATGCAATGCCACTGGTGGATCCATGTGTGGTTTGTGAGAAGAACACACATGTAATAAACTCTAGTGGATCCATTTTGGCCTAGTTTGATGTATGCCACAATGTATTTCATTGTACAATACACTCACTTTTGATTTTTATACTACTCAGTTTTGCCCTTGGCTTTTTTTTATACTACTTAGTTTTGCCCTACCCCTCTCTCTATCTTTCGTAGAAGCCAAAACCTGTGCTCACTCTGTCTGCTATGCCCTGATTGGTTGTCACAGTTGTCACGTGGATCATGCGCACCAACCGTTGATCCTGTGTGATCCAACGATGATTGTTGCACGTGTCGTGCCCTTCACAGTATAGCGTGAGACAGCATGGATGTCTCCCTCAGCGTGAGACAGCATGGACGTCTCCCTCTACTAGAAGGAACACGATGCCGTCCATGGAAAAAGTCGTCGAGTGGTCATGTCACGTTTAATCTAGTCTGCAAAGGCTACTACTGCTACTACAACACATGCATAGGGCTGCAATTTATTGCCACTTGATTTTACTAAGACATATCCCATTTATTGCGCAGCACTCTCAATCTCACTTCCAACTGGGCCCTACCGCAAGTAACTTGCATGAGTCAAGATCCCCCCTCGAGTAGATCTAACGTTGCTAGAAATTGGTTCCGCGCCACTTGCATGCAGTGGAATCAATGTCTGGCATGAGCCTATTTTCAATGCAGCTCTAAAGTGGAAATCGTGGCTGTTTCAAAAAAAGGGAACCCAAAAAAAGGTGGAGATCGTGGTAGCCCCCCCGCCGCCCACCACATGTGTCCACTCGAGGACTACGAATGGTCTGGTGTTTATAAACCCGCTCGACCATCTTCTTCCATGTGCTCGTGTCATTTCCCCCAATTTGTCTAGTCCCAAAACCCCAATCTACACCTACCACGCGCGTTGAAGCTCCCTCGCTTGCACTACCTCCTTCCCTAGGTGCCCCATGAAGCGTACATGTGGAGACGAGCTGGAGGTGAAGCCAGTTGAAGGCGCAACAGCAGATGGCTCGGTCATTGCTGTAACATCCCAATTTCAGCAACCCTGATTAGTTGCCCAGAATGCAAAAATCAGGGGGAACAAAAACTTTTCTTGTTAAGTGTTGCAGTGTTTGCTTGTTGATTGTCTGTGCTTATGCTTCTGATTGTATAGATTATGATATACTCCTTACCTCACCATCAGTTGACAAAAGCTATTTAACAAAACTATCCTGGCTCATTTTACATATTCTCAAATATTATGGCATTCCAAAACATGAGCCAAGATGCTTATGTAACCAAAACTATTTTAGTAGCTTCTATTGACAAAACTATGGAGAGTTATATAATATAATCTCCCTATGTTTTGTAGACAGAACCTTCAACTACTCTTATCTCTAGGATCTCTATGGATGTTAAAACTGCATTCCTCAATGGTAATATTGAAGAAGAGTTGTATATGATACAACCTAAGGGTTTTGTCGATCCTAAGGATGCTGATAAGGTATGCAAGCTTTAGTGATCCATCTATGGACTGAAGCAAGCATCCCGGAGTTGGAATCTCCGCTTTGATGAGGTGATCAAAGAGTTTGGATTTGTCCAAACTTATGGAGAGGCTTGTATTTACAAGAAATTGAGTGGGAGCAATGTGACATTTCTGATATTATATGTGGATGACATGAATGATATAGATCTTTTAAACAGTGTTAAAAGTTATCTAAACAGCAATTTTTTGATGAAGTACCTTCGTGAAGCATCATATATATTAGGCATTAAGATCTACAGAGATAGATCAAGGCGTCTATTTGGGTTATCGCAAATTACATACCTTGATAAGATATTAAAGAAGTTTAATATGGATGTAAGTAAGAAGGGGTTCTTACCTACGTTGCAAGGTAAGACATTGAGTAAGACTCAAAGTCCAGCTACGATGGAAGAAAGAGACATAATGGATAATATCCCCATATGCTTCATCCATAGGCTCTATAATGTATGACATGCTATATACAAGATTGGATGTGGCACATGCTATTAGTTTGACTAGTAGGTACCAATCTAATCCAGGTTCGGAACACTGGATAGCAGTCAAAAATATCCTTAAGTACTTAAGAAGAACTAAGGATATATTTCTTGTATACGGAGGTGAAGAAGATCTGGTCGCTAAGTGTTATGTCGATGCTAGCTTTGACACCGATATGGATGAATATAAGTCTCAATCTGGATACATATTTCTCTTGAACGGAGCATCAGTTAGTTGGAGGAGTTCCAAACAACCTGTGGTGGCTGGATCAACAACGGAGGCGGAATATCTTGCTACTTCAGAAGCGGCGCAGGAAGCGGTTTGGATGAAGGAGTTCATAACGGAACTAGGTGTGATTCCTAGTGCGTTGGACCCAATGGTGATCTATTGTGACAACAATGGAGCCATAGCTAACGCCAAGGAACCAAGGTCTCACAAGAATTCCAAGCATATTATGTTCCGGTTTCACTCCATCCACGAGCATGTCAAGGATGGAGAGATAAAGATTTTTAATGTACACACGGACCTAAATGTAGCAGATCCGTTGACTAAAGTTCTCCCTACGGAAAAACATGATCAACACCAGAACTCCATGGGTGTTAGATTTATCACTATGTAAACTAGATCATTGTCTCTAGTGCAAGTGAGGCAATAATAAAGTTGTTATTATATGTATTCCAAGTATATGATAGATGTTTATTTTACATCCTATAATTGTATTAATATGGAAACCTTAATACACGTGTGTTTAATAAACAAATAGAAAGTTCCTAGTTATTCCTCTCGATAAACTAGCTCGTTGATTAACAGGATGATCAAGGTTTCCTGAACATGGACATTGGATGTTGTTAATAATGAGGTCACACCATTGGTGAATGATGTGATGAACATTCATCTGATGTATAGCATTACGATCAAAGTCATTATGTTTATATTGCTATAACATCATATGAAGTAATATTTATACTTAGACCATGAGATCATGTTAATTGCTAACACCGGAAGAATACTTTGATAACATCAAACGTCACACTATAACAGGGTGACTATAAAGATGGGTTTGGGTATTCTGAAGGTGTTATGTTGAGGCTCATCGATCAAGAGTGGAATTTGTCAATCCCGATGACGGATAGATATACTCTGGGCCCTCTCGGTGATATCACATTAAGATAACTTGTAAGAATGTGATGTGATTAGTAGAATGTTATATCACGGGAACGAGAAAAGAGTGCATATAGGTAATGAGATCAAACTAGGTATTGAGATAATGGTCATCAAAGGGATTTAGTTACTATCGCTAAGGGTTCTCTCGATCATAGAAGTCATCGTTGAATGTGTGGGAGTCAGTATGGATCTCCAGGTCCAACTTCTGATTATTGATCTGAGAGGGGTCTCGATCATGTCTACATTATTCGCGAACCATAGGTGACACACTTAAAGGTTGCCACCTCCATTTGGAGCAAATATGTTCTATACAAAAGAATTGCAAAGCGTTACAATTATTTCAATGGACACCGAAATTGTTCCGGGTGAAATTGCTGAAATTGGTTCTACATGTGATATTTAAATGTTGTAGGGGGTTTTATGTGATTTTTTGTTAATTAAAGTAATTAACAAAATTCTAAATAAAATAAATAAAAGGTTTTTATTAAATGAGAGTTGCATTAAATTTGGTTGGAATTTAATGCATGTGAGTGGGATTTTGAGTGGAGGCAAAATTGATGTGAGTGGAGCTTCCACCACATGAATGAGGAAGAGGTGGGGGAACCCCCCATGGGCGCCAGCCATGGGAGGGGGAGAGCCCCCCTCTCCTCCCTCTCAAAACACACCTCCTTGTGAAGGATCTCTCTCCCCCTCTAGAATTATTCCCCCATGGTCTTGGATTAGCGAGATACATGTTCCTGGTGACATTTTGTCTGGAAGGAGTTGTTGCTTCTGCTGCATTGCTGGAGCGAGGAGGTGGAGGTTGTTCGGTGGCCTGAATGTGTGTGCGAGGACAGATGCGCTGCTGATTTGTGGTGCTAGGACTTCCACACGATCTTGAGATTGTCAAGCGTTCAACTACATCATCCATGAGTTCCATCTCGTTACACTTTGTCGATCTTCGAGGGTATGTTCTTATGGATGTATATCCACCCGTTGCTTGTATCTAATAGATAGATCTTGGCATATAATAGTTCCCATCGTAGGAAAAAATTTGTTTTCTATGCTATCAACCCAACAAAGACTAGTACTTGCTTATCAAAAGAAAACAACGCACTGCTCACTTTCAGCAGATCTTGTTGAAGAAGATGCACGAACCTACCAGATGCAGGAACTGTATCATAAACTATATATGATGTTAATATGGTCATGACCTTGGTTGTTCGGGTCAAAACCAGGAAAGCTCATACACCGTAGGTCAATATACATTGTGAATAAGCTAGAGCATTTTTTTGTATTCAAAGGTGTCAAAACACATGTTTCTCATTTTCTTCTTAGCACTGTATAGTGTACGAATAACTTTGAATATTGACCATTGGATCAAGACGCGAATCCCAACATTGTCAGACGTTGGATCTTCCTTTCCATTTTAGCATCGAGAAGATACTATTGATCGACTTTATTTTCTTATCTTACCACTATTATATATAGTGTGCGGACAACTTTGAATATTGATCGCTGATTCATGACCCGCGAATCCCAACATTGCTGCTAGTTATTGGATCTTCTAATACATTCCATCATCTAGAAGATACTATTGATAGTCTTTGTTATCTTATCTTACCACTATATAATGTACGAATAACTTTGAGTATTGATCGTTGGATCAAGACTCGCAAATCCCAACATTGCTAGCCCCTGGATCTTCTTTTTTCCATTATAGCATCTATTATTAGTCTTTTTTACCTTATCATATCATATCATACTAATATATAGTTTACGAATAACTTTGAATATTGACCGTTGTATCAAGACTCGCGAATTCCAACATTTCCAGCCATTGGATCTTCTTTTCCATTTTAGCATGTAGAAGATTCTATTGATAGTCTTCATCTACTACTATAATGGAGCAGTTTTGAATAGGATCCATAGCACCAAACCTGACCATTGGGCTGTTAGATCCAATGGTTCAGAGCGGCTGGATTCATGTTGAATAGTACCTAGAGCAAACTCCGCCATGTTCTATAACCATCATGTCACCACCCCCAAAATTTAATAGCACCATAGGTTGTATTCTCAATATGTGTAGATAGTTATTATGAATAGACTTAATGTATGCATTTTTTCTCAAACTAGACTATTGACTTAATGTTTGTTAAATCACATTTCATACAGTATATACGTGTGTGGCACTTTGAATATTGACCATTGGATCAAGACTCATGAATCCCAACATTTCCAGATGTTGGATCTTCTTTTCCATTCTAGCACCTAGAAGATTCTATTGATAGTCTTCATCACAATGCATGCTATGGACAAAACTCAAAACACTTCACCATCATTATAGAATCTTGTCCCTTGTTTCTCTAGACCATGTTACCAAAATTTTCAAGTTTTAGATAGCTAATAATCGTTCACTTATACATGATATATAAAGTACAAGAATCAAATATACACCCATACTTTATAGATGTTGATCAAATTTATATTTTTCTACTTTATCTATTATAATTTTATATAGTGATTATATGGCATACATCTATTATCTGAGTCTCACGTGCAGGGCACGTGTCACAATGAATGTTATGCACAAACCTCAAAACGCACTTCTCCATCATTCTAGAATCTTCTCCCTTGTCACGCTGTAACATGAACTTGCATCTACCATCCAAGGTCCATCTGACGGACAAAAATAAACTGAAGCACCAAAAAAATCTCACACTTACTCTCTAGTTCTCAGACTACACAATTTTAATTAGAAAATAAATTTGACAAAAGTTTGCAAATTCGGTAAAATTATATGCCTAGATTTTGTTGAATAAATATATGCATGTATTTGAACTATTAAATGACTCACAAATTGTTTTTATTGTCTAGTGTCTAAAATATTATACATAGTTGAAAACCGGGGCGTAAGTGTGAGATGTTTTCTTTTCTACGTTGCTTTGGATCACTTTTGTCCATCGGATGAATATTGGATGGTAGATACAGGGGCATGTTGATCTGAGTCCCCCTAGCAGTGGACACGTGGGGTAGTAGTTGAACAATTTCATAAAACACTAAAAATCCAAAATATAAACATTAGCAGCAAAGTCAGTTTACAGCCAAAATACACCCTTCCTAGTGCCAAAAGAGACTCTACCTCCGACTACTACTACATTAACTAGTAAATGAGTGGTACTAATCTACAACTAAATTAACTAGTAATACATCATTACCATCGCATTAGGATCACTAATCTGAAGATTAAGATCAATTCATCATGTCGACGCAAATGCAAAAAGACAACACCTTGATCATCCGTTACTATCCATCAGCCGCGGTAATGTACCATGGCGGCACTGTGAGGAATGTCAGATCTTCGAGGCCAACACTGTCGGGCGACGCGCAGCTCGTCGGCTCAATGACCCCATTAAGGGTGTCCATCGAGAAGTCCGCAGGCAACTTGGGGCCAATCGCGCACAGCTTCACCCTGTACCGGGGCGACGAGCACGAGGCCGCCCTAACGCACACCAAGCAAATGGCGGCGGCCTGGCCGAGCTCCCCGATGATGAGGCTGGACATGGTAGCGTCATCACCATAGACGATGACCATGGATGGTGGAAAGGATGGTAATGGCATCATTACTATACACTCCATGGACTGGGCGTATGATAGCCTATGCACTTGTACCTTGTGGACACCGTTGTGGATGCATCCGACCTCATGCAGCCGCACGAGCTGTATGGGCACGTGGTCTTGTGGTCGTCGAGCTTGTGGTAGGCGACCATGGTGAGGCAGACATCGTGGGGGCATAGAATAGTTATCGGTGCTAGCTCATCTTTGTCCATCGCTGGCTAGCTTTGGTGGAATCCACCGATGCGTCTAGCTTTGGAGTGGTTCCCTAGAAGCTCTGCTCGCTGATGTAGTGGCCGCAGTCCAGAATTTTTATGCAGCCTTGAGTTTTTTTTGAACGAAGGCTGTAGAAAGTTGATAGGTGAGCGTAAATCAAGTACTTATTACCCTGTACAGTACTATACCAGACAAACAGATCCTACCGGCGTGGTAAGAAGGTCTACGCCTTTTTTGGAAATGGAGAAGGTCTACTACACCTAGAGAGACAGAGAAACCTGGGGTCTGACGCAAAGTGAACAGTGCTGCAGGAGAGAGAACAAGGACTGCATACATATCTTCAACATTTTATTCTATCTTCTTGTCTTTTCTGGCTCTTTTGTTTCTCGGCATGGCAGACTCGTTTCTCTTCTCCATTTCTTTATTCTAGTTAAAGCTTGTCCAGATACAGAGTAGTAGTAGTAGTAGTACAGTTGAACTAGTACTCCAGTAATACGGAGTATATGTCTTTTTATACTCGAGTTGTACTACTAGTACTCCAATAGTAATACGTATGTCTTCTTTTTCTATACTCCAGTAGGTAGGCATATGCAGGCGGCGGGCAGTGGGCGGCGATGCTTATTTGCAGCTTTTTACTACTCCTAGGGAGGAGGGCGGCGGGTAGCGGTGGAAGTAGGGTTTTAGTAGTACATAGTAGTACTCGAGTACTCCTCCTCACTAATTCATGAAGTAAGACTTCAGTAGTGTACTGCAGTCCTGTACTGCTCAGATGCAGCTATCATCATACCACAGTTCCTAGGTAGACGCCAGAGACACATGTGCTCAAATGCACGTCCTAGGTGGTCCCTGATGCCTAGCGATTGGATAAAGCCTTACTGCCTGACCACACAGTCAAGGCAATTCATTTCTATACTCTCTACTACTATTTCTTGGTGATTTTCTTCTCTCTGCTCGCTCTTCATTTCTTGGCATGGCGTGCAGCCTCCTGATTATAAAAAGCATCATAAAATCCTCAACATGTAAAATTATAGAGGGAGAGCATCACGAAAAACCTCACAAATTTCAAATTCTAAAAACAACACAGAAAACCCTAGTTTTTTTAAGATCATGGTGGCAAACTTGTACAAGTAATTTTTGTTGGCCTCTATGGCAAACCGGTGCTCGGTCCCCAAACTTGAACAAAGTAAGGGACAGAGCAACCTTACAAAAAAGTAGGTAGAGAGCGCATGGATATTAATCCCAGATGCAATGGTGGGTGGTCATGATGAGTGAGAGTTTGGCAAGATTCAAGTTCTTGCTAAGAATATGCATGCCAAGAAATTTGACCGTGTTTTGAAAACAATCAAAGAGGCTATGACTCACCGTGTTTTGAAATTTTCGTTGTATTTAAAAATTAATTTCATACCTTGCGAAAATCTGTTCAGTGGACCCACCAGGTAGTCAATGTATCGAGAACAAGCGAGAGTTTGGAAAGATTCAACTGCTTGCTAAGGATATGCATGCCTAGAAATTTGGCCGTGTTTTGAAAACTATCAAAGAGACTATGACTCACCATGTTTTGAAATTTAGGCTGTGTTTCGAAATTAACTTCACACCTTGCGATAATCTGTTCAGTGGACCCACCAGGCAGTCAATGAATCGAGAACGAGTGAGAGTTGTTTGGCAAGATTCAACTTCTTGCTAAGAATAAGCATGCCTAGAAATTTGATCGTGTTTTGAAAACAATCAAAGAGGCTATGACTCATCGTGTTTTGAAATTTTGGCTGTGTTTCAAAATTAACTTCATACCTTGCAAAAATCTGTTCAATGGACCCACCACCGGGTATTCAATGTATCAAGAACAAGTGAGAGTTAGGAAAGAGTCAACTTCTTGCTAAGAATATGCATGCCTAAAAATTTGACCGTGTTTTGAAAACAATCAAAGAGACTATGACTCACCGTGTTTTGAAGTTTTGGCTGTGTTTCAAAATTAACTTCACACCTTGCAAAAATCTATTGAGTGGACCCACCAGGCAGTCAATGTATCGAGAACGAGTGAGAGTTTGGAAATATTCAACTTCTTGCTAAGAATATGCATGCCTAGAAATTTGACCTTGTTTTGAAAACAATCAAAGAGGTTATGACTCAATGTGTTTTATAATTTTGTTTGTGTTTCAAAATTAACTTCACACCTTGCAATAATTTGTTCATTGGACCCACAAGGCAGTCAATGTGTCAAGAACGAGTGAGAGCTTGGAATGATTCAACTTCTTGCTAAGAATATGCATGCCTCAAAATTTGACCGTGTTTTGAAAACAATCAAAGAGGCTATGACTCACCATGTTTTGAATTTTTGGATGTGTTTCAAAATTAGCATCACACCTTGTGATAATCTCTTCAATAGACCCACCAGGGAGTCAATTTATCGAGAACGAGTGAGAGATTGGAATGATTCAACTTATTGCTAAGAATATGCATGCCTTGAAATTTGACCGTGTTTTGAAAACAATCAAAGAGGCTATGACTCATCGCATTTTGAAATTTTGTGTTTGTTTAGAAATTAACTTCACACCTTGCGAATTTTTTTTCACTGGACCCACTAGGTAGTCAATGTATCAGGAACGAGTGAGAGTTTGGAATGATTCAACTTATTGCTAAGAATATGCATGCCTAGAAATTTGACCGTGTTTTGAAAAGAATCAAACGGGCTATGACTCACCGTGTCTTGAAATTTTGGCTGTGTTTTGAAATTAACTTCACACCTTACAAAAATCTCTTGAGTGGACCCACCAGGCAGTCAATGTATCAAGAACGAGTGAGAGTTTGGCAAGATTCAACTTCTTGCGAAGAATATGCATGCCTAGAAATTTAACAATGTTTTGAAAACAATCAAAGAGGCTATGGCTCGCTGTGTTTTGAAATTTTGGCTGTGTTTTGAAATTAATTTCACACCTTGCAGAAATCTGTTTAGTGGACCCACCACCAGGAAGTCAATGTATCAAGAACGAGGGAGAGTTTGGAAAGATTCAACTTTTTGCTAATAATATGCGAGCCTAGAAATTTGACCGTGTTTTGAAAACAATCAAAGAGGCTATGACTCACTGTGTTTTGAAATTTTGGCAGTGTTTTGAAATTAACTTCACACCTTGCAAAAATCTGTTCAGTGGAACCACCATCAGGCAGTCATTGTATCGACAGCGAATGAGAGTTTGGAAAGATTCAACTTCTTGCTAAGAATATGCATGCCTAGAAATTTGACCGTGTTTTTAAAATAATCGAAGAGACTATGACTCACCGTGTTTTGAAATTTTGGTTGTGTTTTGAAATTAACTTCACACCTTGCAATAATTTGTTTAGTGGACCCACCAGGCAGTCAATGTATCGAGAACGAGTGAGAGTTTGGAAAGATTCAACTTCTTGCTAAGAATATGCATGCCTAGAAAATTGTCCGTTTTTGAAAATAATCAAAGAGACTATGACTCACCCTGTTTTGAAATTTTGCCAGTGTTTCGAAATTAACTTCACACCTTGCAAAAATCTATTCAATAGACCCACCAGGCAGTTTTTTTCAATGTATCGAGAACAAGTGAGAGTTTGAATGATTCAACTTCTTACTAAGAATATGCATGCCTAGAAATTTGACCATGTTTTGAAAACAATCAAAAAGGCTATGACTCACCGTGTTATGAAATTTTGGCTGTATTTCGAAATTAACTTCACACCTTGCAAAAATATGTTTAGTTGACCCACCACCAGGAAGTCAATGTATCGAGAAAGAGTGAGAGTTTGGAAATATTCAACTTCTTGCTAAGAATATGCATGCCTAGAAATTTGACCGTGTTTTGAAAACAATCAAAGTGACTATGACTCACCGTGGTTTGAAATTTTTCCTGTGTGTCGAAATTAACTTCACACCTTGCGAAAATATGTTCAATGGACCCATCACCATGCAGTCAATGTATCGAAAACGAGTGGTAGTTTGGAAAGATTCACACTTCTTGCTAAGAATATGCATGCCTAGAAATTTGATTGTGTTTTTAAAATAATCAAAGAGACTATGACTCACCATGTTTTGAAATTTTGGCTATGTTTCGAAATTAACTTCACACCTTTTGACAGTCGGTTTAATGGACCCACCAGGCAGTCAATGTATCGAGAACGAGTGATAGTTTGGAAAGATTCACACTTGTTGCTCTGAATATACATGCTTGGAAATTTGACCGTGTTTTGAAAACAATCAAAGAGATCATGACTCGCCGTGTTTTGAAATTTTGGATGTGTTTCGAAATTAAGTTCACACCTTGCGACAATATATGCTTAATATATATTATATTGTCGTTTTGTTCCAAAATTTGCTTAAATTTTAATTAAAAAGGAATGGTTTGTTGTCGCTATCGAACCGAATGAAACAGTGGTCCAATCAGCGAACTAGTGAACCAGTCGCCTCACTGGTTCAGCCATCGGTCTAGTTTTTAAAACTATGGGTCTAGAGAAACGAGGGCGAAGATTCTACTCCCTAGTACTAATATGATGGAGAAGTGTGTTTTGAGGTTTGTGCATAGCATTTATTTTTCTAAAGACTATCAATACGTAGAATCTTCTAGATGCTTGAATAGAAAAGAAAATCCAGCAGCTAGAGATGTTCGGATTTGTGAGTCTTGATCCAACGGTCAATATTCAAAGTTATTCATACACTATATAGTGGTAATAATTACAAGATATACTAGTATACATGTGTGTGCAAATTATTGGATCATTCAATATCACCAAGTAGTAGTGAGAATGTCTTTTATGTTAAGCAAACGACATATAATATGGTTGTGAATGCCACAAACCCATTTTTCATACAAAGAGGACTCATGCCTAGAAACTTGAATACTCCGTCCTACTTCTATTAAACTAGGGATACAAGAAAATTAACCCCAAATCTTCAGAAGAGGATAAATGTAGGGGAAACAAAGAGGAGTAAAAATAAACGGGAGGCATCACGAGAGCAGCAAAGAGGAGTAGGCAATGCCAAGGCCAAGCTATGATGGGCTGCTGACATGAGGTACAGGGTACAGTGAGTAGTAGTACTAGTAAATTTCATGATCTTTACTATATATGCACGCAAAAAAATGTGTTTTCTATCTCCTTCGCTGCCTCTCATCACCATCATTCCTCCCCTCTCCCACGCGTGCACTGGCCCCGCTGATCTCTCCCCCGTTTATAGCTTGGCGACTACGCATGTGTGCCTTGTACGGCGGCTCTGTGTCTGTCCTGTGTCTGTCCTGTGTCTGGCGTGTTCGTCAAATGCGTTGCTGTACATTTGAAGGAAGCATTTTGGATCTTGTCGGCATTTTAAAGTACGAGTACTAAGTACTACTCCCTCCATTTCAAAATATCAGATGTTTGATCTTTGTAAAAAGAGTGTATCTAGACTCCTTTTAGTGTGTAGGTTCATCTAGGTTTGGAGTGAACCTACACACTAAAAAGCATCTAGGTACACTCTTTTTACAAAGCTAAAATATCTTATATTTTGAAATAGAGGGAGTACTACTCACCAACCCATGTATTTTTTGACAAATTTGCCTAGATTCGAGAACTAATTCTGAGCCTGACCCCTATAAGGAACTAATTTGGAATCTGACCCCTCAGGTCGGCACCATTTTAAACGGAGCCGGAGTTATACAAGTCGGCACCAACATGTGACAACAGGGGGCAACCTAGTGAGGCCGGCGCTGTTTCACATGGAGCCAACATCGGTGCCATTTTTAATGGAGCCGACCTCCCTCGATTCGGTTTTCTGATGTGTTGGCGCCGATCTATACAACTTTGGATCCATTTAAAATGGCGCTGACCCTAGTGTCAGATTTCGAATTAGTTCCTCGGGGTTAGACCCAGAATTAATTCTCAAATCTGGGCATATTTGTCACATAATACCCAATCCATACTAGTAGTAGCAAATCAAACATTCAAACTTGTCCAGTTTTGACATTAATTCCACACCTCGCGGTAATCTGTTCAGTGGACCCACCAGGCAGTCAATGTATAGAGAACCAGTGTGAGTTTGGAAAGATTAAACTTCTTGCTAATAATATGCATGCCTTCAAATTTGACCGTGTTTTGAAAACACAAAGAGACTATGACTCACCGTGTTTTGAAATTTTGGTTTTGTTTTGAAATTAACTTCACACCTTGCTCCTCCTCCGCGGAGCTGAGCCATGCTCTTCGTAGTAGTACCAGTAAGCTGCACGTGCGTTGCACGTGAAACTCACTTAATATACAGAAGCATGACATGTCATCAGTATATAATATTATAATAGGTAAAGCTTGAAATATCTATGAATTTGAGCCACATCTCTAAATTATGAGTGTATATTTGGTTCTTGCACTTTATATCATGTAGAAATAAACGTTTATTAGCTACCTAATAATTGAAAATTATAGAACCATGGTCTAGAGAAACAATCGAGAAGATTCTACAATGATGGATAAGTGTGTTTTGAGGTTTTTCTACATATATCTTACCACTATATAGTGTACGAATAACTTTGAATATTGACCATTGGATCAAGACTCGCGAATCCTAACATTTCCAGCCATTGGATCCTCTTTTCCATTCTAGCATTTAGAAGATTCTATTGATAGTCTTCATCACAATGAATGGTATGCACAAAACGCAAAACACACTTCTCCATCATACTAGAATCTTCTTCCTCGTTTCTCTAGACCATGTTACCCAAAAAATTAAGTTTTAGATAGCTAGTAGTTGTTGAATTCTACATGATATACAAAGTATAAGAACCAAATATACATCCATACTTTATAGATATTGATCAAATTTATAAAAAAATTATGCTTTACCTATTATAATTTTATATAGTGATGATATGTCAGGCGTCTATTATTTGAGTATCACGTGTTGATCAAAAGGGACGCGCCACACATGTATATATTGTATGAAATGTGATTTAACAAACATTAAGTTGTTATTAACCAATAGTCTTGTTATAGAAAAATGCATACGTTAAGTCTATTAGTAATAACTATCTATACATATTGAGAATGCATCCTACTGTGCTATGAAATTTTGGGGGTGGTGACATGGTGGTTCTAGAACATGGTGGAGTTTTCTCTAGGTACTATTCATCATGAATCCAGTTGCTCTGAACCATTGGATCTAACAGCCCAGTGGTCAGGATTGATGATATGGATCCAATTCAAAAATGCTCCATTATAGTAGTAGATAGAATACATCCTACTATGATATGAAATTTTGGGGGTGGTGACATGGTTCTAGAACATGGTGGAGTTTTCTCTAGGTACTATTCAACATGAATCCAGCTGCTCTAAACCATTGGATCTAACAGCCCAATAGTCAGGATTGGTGCTAAGGATCCAATTCAAAACTGCTCCATTATAATAGTATCTTACCACTATATAGTATGTACGAATAACTTTAAATATTGACCGTTGGATCAAGACTCGCGAATCCAAACATTTCCGGTTGTTCGATCTTCCTTTCCATTCTAGCATCTAGAAGATTCTATTGATAGTCTTCAACATAATTAATGCTATGCACAAACCTCAAAACACACTTCTCCATCATACCAGAATCTTCTCAGTCGTTTAGCCAGACCATGTTACTAAAAATTTCAAGTGTTAGGTAGCTAAGAATCTTTGACTTCTATACATGATGATACAAAGTAGACGAACCAACTATACACCCATACTTTATATATGTTGATCAAATTTATATTATTCTTCTTTACCTATTATAATTTTATATAGTGATGATATGTCAGATGTCTATTATCTGAGCCTCACGTGCAGAGCACATGCAACTTACTAGTAGTAGAGATATAGTGTATGAATAGCTTTGAATATTGACTGTTAGATCGAGACTCGCCAATCCGAACATTTCTAGCCATTGGATCTTCTTTTCCATTCTAGCATCTAGAAAATTCTATTGATATTCTTCAATACAATGAATGCTCCACACAAACCTCTCAAAACACACTTCTCCATCAAACTAGAATCTTCTCCCTCGTTTCTCGAGACCATGTTACCAAAAATTTCAAGTGTTAGATAGCTAATAATATTTGACTTCTGCACATGATGATACAAAGTAGAAGAACCAAATATACACCCATACTTTATAGATGTTGATCATATTTATATTTTTTTCTGATTTACCTATTATAATTTTATATAGTGATAATATGGCAGACATCTATTATCTGAGCCTCACGTGCAGGGCACATGCAACTTACTAGTACTATATAGTGGTAATATTACTGGTAAGTTGCATGTGTCGTGCACGTGAGACTCGAATAATAGACGTCTAACATATCATAACTGTATAAATTATAATAGCTAAAGTAGGAAAAATTATAAATTTGATCAACATCTATAAAGTATGGGAGTATAATTTGTTCTCGTACTTTGTATATCATGTAGAAGTTAATGATTATTAGCTATCGAAAACTTGAAAATTTTGGTAACATGGTCTAGAGAAACGAGGGAGCAGATTCTAGCATGACGGAGAAGTGTGTTTTGTGTTTTGTGCATGGCATTCATTGTGATGAAGACTATCAATAGAAACTTCTAAATACTAGAATAGAAAAGAAGATCCGACGGCTAGAAATACCGGGATTCGCGAGTCTTGATCCTACGGTCAATATTCAAAGTTATATTCGAGAGTCTAACAAATTTAAAAATTATAAAATCATCATAAACAGTCTAACAAACGCACCACATATTTCAAATTATAAAACGCATCATAAATTTTAAAATAGACTCACAAGTTTCCAATTCTAGAAAGAAACACGGATTCATAAATAGCCTCACAAATTTCAAATTATAAAAAGCAACACAAAGAGCCTCACAATTTTCAAAATATAAAAGGGTTATATATATAAACATCCTCACAAATTTCAACTTATAAAACGGATCAAAAAATCCTCACAAAATTCAAATTATAAAAGGAATCCTATATTTGTAAACATCTCATAAATCTTAGCTTATAAAAAGGATCACAAAAATACTCACAGATTTCAAATTATAAAAAGCATCATAAAAAGCCTCACAAATTTCAAATTAAGAAGGGAGCGATTCCCAAAAAGCCTCACAAATTTCAAATTATAAAAAACATCACCAAAAAAGCCTAGGGTTTTTCGAAGAAATTTGTTTATGGCTTCGACGTTAAACTAGTGCTCTAGTGCCAAATTTAAATGAAAAGGGAGATACTATGGAGATATCAAGCTCGTTGGATCATAGAGGATCCTAAAGTGGGTGACCACGATCCATGTGAGGTAGGTCTCGACCAATCAGGGCCTGACCCTACGACACATAGAAGAACACCTTGTGCACCCAAAAAGGTGTTTCGTGAATATTTTTTGGAAATTTTGATGAAATGACATATTGTGGAGCTACCAATGTTAAAAAACATGAGAAACACTATGCAACACTTGTAGTGCAAACGGAGGACGTTTCTAGTGAAAATCGACATGAGAGAGAGGAGAGAGGGAAAATCAATTTTCTATTTCTTGTGGGCAACCCACAAGCCTGAGGTGCACCTTAATGCTGATGTAATCGCAGGTGCCTCATGGGTGAGCATCGAAGGGACCAAGGATAGCTAGGGTTATGATTTTGATGTTTGTGTGTCTGCTAGATTCTTCTGGCGTATAGACCGATGTTTCGTGCTTGCTTGATTTTGTAGGCAATGCAGCCTTTTTGACGTGCCGCGGTGACGGCCAGGATATAGGGAGAGCACGTGGCACATTGGGCGCAGTTGAGTTTTCAAATCAATGTGACATTAAATCATTTCAAATCAATGTCGCGCAAGGAGATGACTTATGTGGAATGTACAGTGGTTATTTTTATCCATGGACTTTGATATACTTCTAATCCATATTTCACTTATAATGATTGATATTAGTAATTAAAGGAGCACTACGAATACATGCAGTTTCCTAGGCTTCTTCCTCTTAGTATTAATTATCTGAATTCATGTGAGTAATTAATGTGGATTTCTCTGTATTGGCACCCTTCTTTCCTCAAACGCATGCAGAAATTAAGGGGAGGAAGTAATTTCACCTTCCTCGGTAATACAAGAGGTTTTATTGCGTCGTAGTGGGAGATGAAATAACAAAAGGAGTGCTTATGCTAGTAGATCGCGAACATCATTCCAATTTGCACTTGATAATAATATTCAATCTCCGAACATTATTACAGAAAAGAAGTAGAGGTGAAATTAAACAAAATTAATCCTAAGACTTCTTCATCTTCTTGGACCTGGTACCTTCCGATGTCACCTTCGTGCTGGCGTCGTCCTTACGCTTCCCATGGCAACCCCCAGCACTTGTCTTCTTCTTCTTCAAGCCTCCTACCTCCTTCTCCTTCCTCTTCTCATTGCCGATGAAGGCGGGATCGAGTGCACTCTTCTTGGAGACTGATGGCTCAAAATGTAGAGCTTGTTGGGAACCCCAAGAGGAAGGTATGATGAGCACAGTAGGAAGTTTTCCCTCAGTTATGAAACCAAGGTTATCGAACCAGTAGGAGCAAGGATAAAACTCCAAGGTATTGCTAGCAACTTGGAATCCTGCATAACAAAACCACAGAACTTTGCCCCAACTTACAGTGAGGTTATCAATCTCACAGGTTTTGCTGAAACAAAGGATTAAACATATAGTGTGGAAGATAGTAATTGCTTGCAGAAGGTAATAGTAAACGGTAAACAGTAGATGTTATATCAATGGTAAAGGAATGTACTAGGGTCCACAGTTCACTAGAGGTGTTTCTCCTTAAGATAAATAGCATGTTCTGTGAACAAATTACAGCGGGGTAATTGACAGATTGAGAAAGCATAACAATGCATATACTAGACATCTTGACTCCTATAAGATTGGCATTACAACATAATACATAGACCGTAATCCAACTGTATCTATGACTAATAATCCACCTTCAGGTTATCATTCGAACCCCTTCCACTATTAAGTTGAAAGCAACAGATAATTGCATTAAGCAAAGTGTGTAAAGTAAACAATACAATTGCCCCATGGACAAAGGATTGTTGTTTTCTCCCTAGTAGCAGCATCACATCTACAACCTTAGAGATTTCTGTCACTTCCCCCGATTACTAGAGGCATGAACCTACTATCGAGCATAAATACTCCCTCTTGGAGTTGCAAGCATCTACTTGGCCAAGATAGTTACTAAAAATGGAGAGCATGCAAGATCACAAATAACATAGACATGATAGAATCAATAATCAATCTAACATAGTATCTCAATATCCATCAGCTCCCCGCAAACACAACATATAGAATTACAAATAGATGATCTTGATCATGAACGGAGCTCACAAGATGTAAACATGATAGCACAAAGGAGGAGAACCAACCATCTAGCTACTATATGGACCCATAGTCCAATTGTGAACTACTCACGCATCACTCCGGAGGTAGGCATGGTGATGAAGAAAGCCTCCAGGATGATCTCTCCCCTCCGATAGGGTGCCGGGAGGAGCTTCAGATCCCCCCGATCTAGGGATGGAGATGGCGGCAGCTACAGACTCTTTCGTGGATTTCTGATCGGGTGTTTAGGGTTTTCATCTCGGGGTACTTTTATAAGCAAAGAGGCGAGGTCGGTGGCAGCCCGAGGGGCCCACACTAGGTGGCGGCGTGCCTAGGGGGAGCCGCGCCAGCCCTAGGTGTGGCCACCTCATGGCCCCACTTCGACTGCCCTCCGGACTCCGTGTTCCTTCTGGTAAAATATTGACTTTGGCTTTTATCCCGTCCAATTCCGAGAATATTTCCTTACTAGCTTTTCTGAAACCAAAAATAGCAGAAAACAGGCAACTCGCACCGTGGCATCTTGTAAATAGGTTAGTTCTAGAAAATGTATAAAAATACCTCAAAGTGTGAACAAAACATAAGAAAGTTAATATAAAACAAGCATGGAGCATCAAAAATTATAGATACGTTTTTGATGTATCAAGCATCCCCAAGCTTAACTCATGCTCATCCTTGAGTAGGTAAGTGATAAAAATAATATTTTTTGAGGTGACATGCACCATCACAATCTTGATCAAGGTATTTGTAAAGCATTGATAGCTGGGATCAAAGTACTCTAAACATGAACATGAAAGATAGAGTTCTAACAATAAGACATAGCAACTATGTTGTAACATGAAAAGGTACAAACAAAATATCATGAATAACAATGAATTGAAAGACGTTTGTTTGTTTCGCATATAGAAAACATAATAAGAGTGGTATTCATCTTGTCCCTCATGGTATAGCAAAACATAAATGCATAGGACACCTTCAAAGTTCATAAGGGTGACTAGATACAAATAATTTAAGAACAAGCAATATCAAAGTATGAATCAATCAAGAAGTTTTGGGACAATGCACATTAAACTAATAATGACCATTATGCTCTCTCAATTGGTGCATAAAGATAGAGGATGGAGACTCAACATAAAAGTAAAAAGAAAGGCCCTTCCCAGAGGGAAGCAGAGATTTCAAGTTTCATAAAGAGCTTCCAAAAATTATGGTAATTATTAGCTTTTAGCTCTCATTGCCCCTATCATAAGCATCTTGACGTGATTAAGGTTAAAGTGACACAAATATGAGGATATACTTGACAAGTTATAAGTTGAAAATCTCATGCCCCTTGCTTACGAGTACCGAACCTCATGCTACTCAACTTTAGTCACAAGTAAGTTCTTGTCATTGTAAGTACATGTGTATCATGGAGAACCGCCAACGGGGTACCCCGTGCCGCATGACACAGGAGCTATCCCATATCAAAATAATAAGGCAACAGACAATGAGCATCTCAGTGATCTTTTTATTTTCTATTTGCGTAGGTTTTTATTGAGGATGCTTCACATAATGCTCACTATGGTTATGCTGCAAGTTTCCACCATGATTAGGCATGGCTTAGGCTAGTCGCCCAGGCGTTTCTCTAACACACATACAAACTCCATGAACTTACAAGCTCCCCTTTTATTTCACACTGCCGGGATCCATAAACAAAAGAACATGATATCAACTGAATAATAAGTGCAATGTTGAAAGCGTTCCCCATGGTACATGATTCTGCTAATTCACAACTTATAAAGTGCAAGCATATAAGCAACATAGATGGACACAATGGTTCGAGTATATTAAGTGCAAGAATGTAAAGTGTGCCATCAAGTTTGTGAGAGCTTTAATCACTAATTTTCACATAACAAGTTTAATGTGGAAGGTGGATAAAAGCATGAATATACTTGGAATGGTGTAACACACCATGCATAGGAATGTATAGTGGACTCTTTCAAATAACTTGGTTTTCTTGGAGGTTGGATGCATGAGTCAAACTCATACTTGGTACAGGTGGAGGCTAGCAAAAGACTGGGAGCGACCAACTAAGAGAGCAATAATGGCCATAATCATGCAAAGCAACAAAACATTATTAATTAAAGCATAAAGTGATATTACAAGTCAAAAAATAGATGATCATAGAGGCTAAGGTTACTGTTTCATAGTCTTAACATGGTGTAAGCATGCGCCAAGTCAACCCAAATAAAGCATCAAAGGAGAATACCAGAATATTATGCTTTTGTATGCTAAAAAAACGCATGATTATTTCAAGGCACATTAAGCAATCTCAACTGTTTGGAACAAGTCATGCTACAACAATAATAACTTAGCATAAAGTCAAAGCAACATCAAACATGACATGATAAAGTCTAGGCCACAGTTAAAACAAACTCCTTTTGTACCACTTATACGCATGAAACTTCCTACTCTTTTCCAACACCAATCAACTTATTTGAAACCATATATGAATGTGGGGGTCCAACCAATTTATTTAGTCAAACCAAACAAAATAAAACTAAAAACAAAAATAAAGACGCTCCAAGAACAACACAATTGTGCATGAAACAATAAAAATGAAGTGTTTTGGAAGAAATCCTGAGATTTTTATTGATGAAGAAGGGAATGCCTTGGGGATCCCCAAGCTTTGACGCTTGTACTTCTTGAATATTTCTTGGGGTGACACGGGTGGCATACTCAAGATTGAGCTTTTGTCCATACTTCATCTCATCACATTATTCTTCCCTACACTTGAACATTTCCTTCATACAAAACTTCACACAATCTTCATTAGCAACATTAGTGTATTCAAGATAATAAGTCTTTGGGTTTAGTTTTAACAAGTAAAAATTCCATTAAAAGTCAACCTAATGGAGCAATTCCTTCTAAAAGTTCAAGTGATCAAAGAGAACTCAAAGAGAAAGAGATTAAGAGGCAAATGCAAATAATGGCAGAAATCTGTCAAAACAGACCAGTAGGTAAAAACCGATTCTTAGAAGACCTTTTGTTTCTCAAATCAAAAAGTGCTAAACTAATGGAAGTTAGATAATAACCTGGGGCATAAGCACAAAACATTTCAGCTTAATCCGACATACAGGGATTTTTCACAATTTTTTAGAGTGAATCACAAAAATCTGTTTCGGGACAACAACTTTCCCAAGTCTTAATTCTCTCTCATTAGAGGTTATTCTTGGCACAAAAACCACATAAAAAGGATAAGGATAGGTTATTACTGAGGCAATAACTTCCAAGACTCAACAAAAGAAAAACTTAATGAAAGTAAAAATAATTTGGGTTATCTCCCAATAGTGCTTTTCTATAATGCCTTTCAGCAAGGAATAGGAAGCAAGATTCAAGTATTTTCGAATGAAGAAGCATTAAGATCAATTTTCTTGCCCCTTGATACATTGCAAATGTATCTATAATTTTTGATGTTACATGCTTGGTTTTATCTACTTTCTTATGTTTTGTCCACACTTTGGAGTACTTTTCATATGATTTCTTGGACTAACCTATTAACAAGAGCCACAGTGCTAGCTGCCTGTTTTCTGCTGTTTTTGGTTCTAGGAAGTCAGAAATTGAATATTCTCGGAATTGGACGGGACAAAATACAAAGTTATTATTTTACCGGGGGACACTTCAGAATACGAGACGGAGAAGGGCCAGAGGGTGGCCACACCACCTGGTGGTGCGGGCTAGGCCAGGCCACGCCAGGGGGTGGTGTGGGCCCCTCCGGCACCCTCTCGGTCTCCCCTCTCGCCTATAAGAGCCTCCCGATGCATAAACCCTAGATCGTCAATCAGATATCCATGAAAAGTTCTGCAGCGCCGCCGCCACCGAAGGGGAGATTCGGGGGACAGAAAGTCTCTGTTCCGGCACCCTGCCGGGACGGGGAAGTGCCCCCGGAGCCATCTCCATCGATCGCCACCACCATCTCCATCGCTGTTGTTGATTCCCATGATGAGGAGGGAGTAGTTGTTCCTCGAGGCTAAGGGTTCTCCTGGTAGGTATGTGTTCATCTCTCTCTCTCTCTCTATGCGTGATCATATTGTGATCATGAGCTTTGTAATCAAGTAGATCTACCTTGCTACTCAAGTGCTTTAATAGATCTCTGCTCTCCCCATGTGTGTGAAAGTGACAGCATGCACACCATGGTGGCACTTAGGCTAGATATTACAAATACTTGTTATGAGTTATATTTGGAGTTGGATCTTTCTCTGAATTTGTGGTGTTTGTTGGAACCATCTAGTGCTCAAGGTGACAGTGTGGGGTTATCTAGATGCGGAAAGCAGACTTTGAGGTGTGTTGTTATAGCCCTATCATCGATTAGAGTGTTCAACTGGAGAGTAGTTCAGAGTAGTATCATGAAGATAATATATTTATATGAGAGTGTTCACTAGTGAAAGTATGATCCCTAGGCCTTGTTTCTAAGCACTGAATAACCGTTTGCTATTAGATCTATTACATGTTTGCTTGCTTCCATCTTTATTTTAGTTTGCCTTTAGTCTCTTCCGCACCATCAAAGTATTTTCTAGCACCGTTATCTTATATCCATACCACCTGTATTTCACTATCCCTTCGCCGAACTAGTGCACCTATACACCTGAGATGTGTATTGGGTGTGTTGGGGACACAAGAGACTTCTTGTATCTTGATTGCAGGGTTGCTTGAGAGGGGATACCTTTGACCACTTCCTCCCTGAGTTTGATAAACCTGGGTGATCCACTTAAGGGAAAACTTGCTGCTGTTCTGCAAACCTCTGCACTTGGAGGCCCAACAACTGTCTACAAGAATAGAAGTGCGTAGATATCAAGCTATTTTCTGGCGCCGTTGCCGGGGAGGTAAGGTAAAAGGTACTCACATCCTCCGGTGTGAGTGCTCGAAGTTATTTCCTTTAGATTCTGCAATTTTGTCTTTTTGTTTCTTGTTTTCACTAGTTAGGCTGAATGGAAAACAACAACAAAATTAGAGAGCTTTATAGTATTTATCTTGAGTTAGGACATGAAGTGTTTGAAGAGAAAATTAAAAAACCTATGGAACTTTATTTGCATGCTAATAACAATGTTGTTAGTATGAATTCTTTGGACACCATTATTGCTAATACTATGGAAAAGTCTAAGCTTGGGGAAGCTAGTTTTTATGAAAATGATCTTTTTAGTTCTCTAGCTTTGGAAGATATCTATTCTATTGCTTATGATGATACCAAACCTCCAATATATGATGATTACAATGATGAATATGATATTTTCAGTCCACCTACTATTGAGGAGAAAATTAATTATGATTACAATATGCTTCCTATATTTGATGATTATGGTGATGAGAATAATAATGATAGCTATTTTGTTGAATTTGCTCCCACTACAATCAATAAGAATGACTATGTTTATGTGGGGAGTATTAATTCTTTTATGCATATGGCTCATGATAAGAATGTTTCTTGTGATAGTTATATTGTTACTTTTATTCATGATTCTACTGAAAGTTATTATGAGAGAGGGAAACATGGTTTTATGTGTCTCGACAATATTAAGTTTCCCCTCTTTATGTTGAAAGTCTTGAAGTTGCACTTGTTTTGTTTTCCTATGCTTGTTGCTTTCTGCTTTCATGACTTGTTTCTTTACAAGATTCCTATGCATAGGAAGTGGGTTAGACTTAAATGTTCTTTGAATTTGCTTCTTGATGCTCTCTTTTACTTCAGTTCATATTTCCTATGTGAGCATCTTCTCAAACTATCATGCCTAACTTAAAGGCGTTAAAGAAAAGTACTTATTGGGAGATAACCCAAAAGTTTTAGATGAGTCTTGGAAGTTATTATCTCTGTAATAACCTCTCCTTATTCTTTTTATTTGCTTTTTGTGCCAAGAGTAACCTCTAATGAGAGAGAAGTAATGATTGGGAAAATTGCTGTCCTGAAACAGATTTCTGTGCTTCACCGTAAAAATTCGTGTAAAATTTCTGTACGTCCTTTTGAGGCGTGAATATTTGTGCTTCTGCCCCAGGTTGTTATCTAACTTTCGTTAGTTCAATACTTTTTGATTTGAGCAACAGAAGTTTTTCGAGAAAATTCATATTTACCTGCTGGTCTGTTTTGATAGATTTCTGCCATTATTTGCATTTGCTTCTTGTTGGTTCCTTTTTGAGTTATTTTGGCGAACTGAGCTTTTTGAGAGAAGTGCTACAGTATCTAGTGTTTTAATGTAAGTTTTATTGGTATTTTAACTGAACCTAAAGACTTATTATCTTGAGTGCACTAATGTTGCTAATAAAGATTGTGTGAAGTTTTGTATGAAGGAAAAATTTCACGTGTATGGAAGAAATGAGTAATGAGATGAAGGATGGACTAAAGCTCAAGCTTGGGGATGCCACACGTGTCACCCCAAGAAATATCCAAGAAGTACAAGCGTTAAAGCTTGGGGATGCCCAAGGCATTCCCCCCTTCATCAATAAAAATCCAATGTTTCTTCCAAACGCTTCTTTTTTATTATTTCATGCATAGTTGTGTTGTTCTTGGAGCGTCTTCTTTTTCGTTTTCGTTTTGGTTTTTCGTTTGCTTTATTTTCTTATTTTGCTGAATAAATTGGTTGGACCCCCTCTTTCATGCATTGGTTTTCAAATAGTTTGGTTTGGATTGGAAAAGAGTAGGAAAGTCAATGCTTAAGTGGTAAAGAGAGCTTATTTTGACTGTGGCATATGCTTTGTCATGCCATGCTTGATATTGTTTTGGTTTTATGCTTAGTATTATTTGCTGTAGCATGACTTGTTATTAACAATTGAGATTTCTTAATGTGCCTTGGATGAATCATGCATTGTTTTAGCATATTAAAGCATAGTATTGTGGTATTCTCCTTTGATGCTTTATTTGGGTTGACTTGGCATATGCTCACACCATGTTATGACTATCCAAAGTCACCATATCCTTTATGATCCTTTAGTTTTCAACTTGTAGTATCACTTTATGCTTTGATCAATGATGTTTTGTCGCTCTGCATGATTGTGGCCATTATTGCTCTCTTAGTTTGCCGCTCCGAGTCTTTTGCTAGCCTCCACAACCAAGTATGAGTTCCACTCATGTATCCAACTACCTAAACCAAGTTATTCCAAAGAGTCCACCATACCTACCTACTAGCATATGCTATTCCAAGTATATTCATGTTTTTATCTACCTTCCGAATTAAACTTGTTATGAGAAAACTAGTGATTAAAGCTCTCACGTACTTGATGGCACACTTTACTTTTCTTGCCCTTAATAAACTTGAACCATTGGGTCCTTATTTGTTGCATATATGCTTGCACTTTATAAGTTGAAATTAGCAGAACCGTGTATCATGGGGAATGCTTTCAACATTGCACATGTACTTTGTACCCCGTTGATATCATGTTCTTTTGCTTATGGATCCCGGCGGTGTATAATAAAAGTGGAACTTATAAGATTATGGAGTTTGTATGTGTGTTAGAGAAACGCCTGGGCCGCTAGCCTAAGCCATGCCTAATCATGGTGGAAACTTGCAGCATAACCACAATGAGAACTCTATGAAGCATCCTCAATAAAAACCTAATGCAAATAGCAAATAAAAAGATCGCTGAGATGCTCGTTGTCTGCTTGCCTTGTCATTTTGATTATGGCATAGCTCCTGTATCATGTGCAAGGGGTACCCCGTTGGTGGTTCTTTATGATACATATGTACTTACAATGACAAGAGCTTACTCGTGACTAAAGTTGAGTAGCATGAGGTTCGGTCTTCGTAAGTAAGGGGCATGAGATTTCGGTTTATAACTTGTCAATCATATCCTCTTAGTTGTCGCACTTTAACCTTAATCACTTCAAGATGCTTATGATAGGGGCAATGAGAGATGAAAGCTATAAGTACCATAACTTTTGGAAGCTCTTTATGAGATTTGAATCCCTACTTCCTTCTATGAAGGCCTTTCTTCCACTTATATATTGAGTCTCCACCTTCTATCTGTATGCACCTACTTTGAGAGCATAGTGGCCATTGTTAGTTCTATGTGCATTGTCCCAAGACTAGTTAATTGATGCATAACTTGATATTGCTTGTTTTAAACTATTTGTATCTAGTCACTCTTATGAACTTTGAAGGTGTCCTATGCATTTATATTTGCTACTCTATGAGGGACAAGCTGAATACTATTATGCTATGTTTTCTTTATGTGAAACAAACAAACGTCTTGCAAAGCATTGTTATTCATGAATCTTTTGTTTGTGCCTTTTCATGTTGCATCATAGTTTCTTTGTCTTATTGCTAGAACTTTGTCTTTCATGTTTTGATTGAAGTACTATGATCCCAACTATCAATGTTTCACAAATACTTTGATCAAGTTTATGATGGTGCATGTCAGCTCAAAAATTATTCTTTCTTTTTGTCACTTACCTACTCGAGGACAAGCAGGAGTTAAGCTTGGGGATGTTGATACATTGCAAATGTATCTATAATTTTTGATGTTCCATGCTTGGTTTTATCTACTTTCTTATGTTTTGTCCACAATTTGGAGTACTTTTCATATGATTTCTTGGACTAACCTATTAACAAGAGCCATAGTGCCAGCTGCCTGTTTTCTGTTGTTTTTGGTTCCAGGAAGTGAGAAAATGAATATTCTCGGAATTGGACGGGACAAAAGCCAAAGTTATTATTTTACCGGGGGACACTTGGAGCTAGAATACGAGACGGAGAAGGGCCAGAGGGTGGCCACACCACCTGGTGGCGTGGGCCAGGCCAGGCCGCGCCAGGGGGTGGTGTGGGCCCCTCTGTCACCCCCTCGGTCTCCCCTCTCTCCTATAAGAACCTCCCGATGCATAGACCCTAGATCGTCAATCAGAAATCCATGAAAAGTTCCACAGTGCCGCCGCCACCGAAGGGGAGATTCGGGGGACAGAAAGTCTCTGTTCCGGCACCCTGCTGGGACAGGGAAGTGCCCCCGGAGCCATCTCCATCGATCTCCACCACCATCTCCATCGCCATTGCTGATTTCCATGATGAGGAGGGAGTAGTTCTTCCTCGAGGCTAAGGGTTCTACCGGTAGCTATGTGTTCATCTCTCTCTCTATGCGTGATCATATTGTGATCATGAGCTTTGTAATCAAGTAGATCTACCCTGCTACTCAAGTGCTTTAATAGATCTCTGCTCTCCCCATGTGTGTGAAAGTGATAGCATGCACACCATGGTGGCACTTAGGCTAGAGATTACAAATACTTGTTATGAGTTATATTTGGAGTTGGATCTTTCTCTGAAATTGTGGTGTTTGTTGGAACCATCTAGTGCTCAAGGTGACAGTGTGGGGTTATCTAGATGCGGAAAGCAGACTTTGAGGTGTGCTGTTATAGCCCTACCATCGATTAGAGTGTTCAACCGGAGAGTAGTTCAGAGTAGTATCATGAAGATAATATATTTATATGAGAGTGTTCACTAGTGAAAGTATGATCCCTAGGCCTTGTTTCTAAGCACCGAAACACCGTTTTCTATTAGATCTATTACATGTTTGCTTGCTTCCATCTTTATTTCAGTTTGCCTTTAGTCTCTTCCACGCCATCAAAGTATTTTCTAGCACCGTTATCTTATATCCATACCACCTGTATTTCACTATCTCTTCACCGAACTAGTGCACCTATACACCTGACAAGTGTATTAGGTGTATTGGGGACACAAGATACTTCTTTTATCTTGATTGCAGGGTTGCTTGAGAGGGGA
Organism: Avena sativa; assembly: GCA_916181665.1. Lineage (NCBI taxonomy): Eukaryota > Viridiplantae > Streptophyta > Magnoliopsida > Poales > Poaceae > Avena > Avena sativa. The sequence continues at coordinate 194,681,765 of OV702287.1, forward strand.
TACCTTTGACCACTTCCTCCCTGAGTTCGATAAACCTGGGTGATCCACTTAAGGGAAAAGTTGCTGCTGTTCTACAAACCTCTGCACTTGGAGGGATCTTCCAAGTGTCTATTATTGCTCTAAGGATTTTCAGTAGGGATCTTCCAAGTGTAATTTGTCCTTTTCCTACACACTCAATAACAAGATAATCAGTAGACACCACTTTCCCTAGGATCTTTGTAAACACTCCTTTAGCTATTCCAATGGGTAATATTGTGGCATTATTGGTAAGAGATATTTCTTCTCCTCCCTCAGAAAGTCCCCAAAGATTCAAAGATTCATAGATATCTTTAGGCATAAGACAAAATTCAGACATGATATCACAACGAGCATAAAAAGTTTCATTATTTATAACAATTTTTACTGTAGGAAGCCATTTTGAGGATTCAAAATTTATTGGAACATATTCATGATGCTCTCTAAGCATGTTATAGCATTCTTTTAAACTAGTTGTGTTGGTCTCAAGTGTGTTTAATCTAGCAATAATGTTTGTAAAGGAGGAATCAGATTTGCTAGGCAAGTTATATTTTGCAACCAACTTTTTTATGGCATTACAAGCTTCACCCTCATGGCACTGGAGGAAATCTTCTCCTACTACAGCATCCAAAGCATATCTATAACAAAGAGCAGGACCAAAGTAGAAACTGCTAAGAAACAAGCCTTGAGTCATTTTAGGTTCAGTTTTTTCATGTAAAACAGAAATTCTAGACCAAGCTTCTTTGAAACTCTCTTAAATTCCTTGTTTGAAAGTAAAAATCATTTCCTCACGTGACATAGTGATTGGAGCAATGCTAGACATAAAAGCAACTTGAAGTAGAATTATTTTTTTAAGAACTAAATTTTTTTGTGTTTTTGATAAAAAGAAACAAACCAGTACAACTCATTTTTTGTGTTTTTGATCAAAAGAAACAAGAAAACAAAACAAAATAAACTAAGCAAAACAAAAACAAAGTAAAGATATTGGTTGTGAGGGACTCCCCTTGCAAGAATCTTCTTTCTCCCTGAAAAGTGACTGACAAGGAGGAAGAGATTGAAGTTGTCCTTAACTCCCCGGCAACGGTGCCAGAAAAAGTGCTTGATGGCTCAAAATGTAAAGCTCGTTGGGAAACCCAAGAGGAAGGTATGATGAGAACAGTAGCAAGTTTTCCCTCAGTTATGAAACCAAGGTTATCGAACCAGTAGGAGCAAGGAAACAACTCCAAGGTGTTGCTAGCAACTTGGAATCCTGCACAACACAACCACAGAACTTTGCCCCAACTTACAGTGAGGTTGTTAATCTCACTAGTTCTACTGAAAACAAAGGATTAAACGTGTAGTTTGGAAGATGGTAATTTCTTCCAGAAAGTAACAGTAAACAGTAAACAGTAGATGGTATATTAATGGTAAAGGAATGGACTAGGGTCCACAGTTCACTAGAGGTGTTTCACCTTAAGATAAATAGCATGTTGGGTGAACAAATTACAGTGGCGCAATTGACAGATTGAGAAAGCATAACAATGCACATACTAGACATCTTGACTCCAGTGAGATTTGATTGGGCATTACAACATAATACATAGACCGTAATCCAACTGCATCTATGATTAATAATCCACCTTCAGGTTATCAGCCGAACCCCTTCCAGTATTAAGTTGCAAGCAACAGATAATTGCATTAAGCAAAGTGTGTAAAGTAAACAACTCAATTGCCCCATGGACAAACGATTGTTGTTTTCTCCCTAGTAGCAACAACACATCTACAACCTTAGATTTATGTCACTTCCTAGATTACTAGAGGCATGAACCTACTATCGAGCATAAATACTCCCTCTTGGAGCTACAAACATCTATTTGGCCAATATAGTTACTAACAATGGAGAGCATGCAATATCACAAATAACATAGACATGATAGAATCAATAATGAATCTGACATAGTATCTCAATATCCATCCGATCCCCGCAAACACAACATATAGGATTACAAATAGATGATCTTGATCATGAATGGAGCCCACAAGATCTAAACATGATAGCACAAAGGAGGAGAACCAACCATCTAGCTACTATATGGACCCATAGTCCAAGGGTGAACTACTTACGCATCACTCCGGAGGTAGGCATGGTGATGAAGAAAGCCTCCAGGATGATCTCTCCCCTTCGGCAGGCTGCCGAGAAGAGCTTCGGATCCCCTCGATCTAGGGATGGATATGGCGGCCTACAGACTCTTTCGTGGATTTCTGATCGGATGTTTAGGGTTTTAGTCTCGGGGTACTTTTATAGGCGAAGAGGCAAGGTTGGTGGCAGCCCGAGGGGCCCACACCAGGTGGCGGCGCGCCTAGGGAGGCCGCGCTAGCCCTAGGTGTGGCCACCTCGTGGCCCCACTTCGGCTGCCCTCCGAACTCCGTGTTCCTTCTGGTAAAATATTGACTTTGGCTTTTGTCCCGTCCAATGGCGAGAATATTTCATTACTAGCTTTTCTGAAACCAAAAACAGCAGAAAACAGGCAACTAGCATTGTGGCATCTCGTTAATAGGTTAGTTCCAGAAAATGTATAAAAATATCTCAAAGTGTGAAAAAAAATAAGAAAGTTGATATAAAACAAGCATGGAGCATCAAAAATTATAGATACATTTACGACGTATTAGAGACGAAGTCGAGAAATGGCCATAAATCTTCTGACCCCTCATCCTCCTACTCCCTCTTCTTGTTGCCGATGGAGGATGGATCGAGTGAACTCTTCTTGAAGGCGACGTCTCCTTCATAGAGGAAAGACCGAGGATCCTCCTCCTCCTCATCCCCCTCCTCCTCCTCTTTGCTCTCTACCGGCGGTGTCCCCTCCATCATATGACGGTAAGCAGGGTCCTCGTCGGAAAAATTACCTTATGGTGTGTCATAATAGTACGGCCCATCAACAGACTCCCCACTATCACCATGGTAGGGTGTGATATCCCCGTTTTCCCGTGTGTTGGACTCATCAATGGAGGTGCACTGATCGAAGCAGCTACATGGCATTTTTGTGTGTGTGGTGGCTTGGCTAGCCTAAAGGGATAGGGAGAGATAGAGAGAGTTCTTTGATGTGTGCATCGTTCCTGGACGGGAGAGGTGGTCATTGTTGATGGCTGCTTAAAAAGGCTTGCTCGGGACATCTAGGAGTTGCCACTTGTTATAGGAGCAGCCTGGCAGTTCCCTTCCATCGTTTTTTACAAGAGTTCCCTTCCATCGTTTTTTTATAAGAGTTCAATTCCATCATTGAAACAAGATAGAATGGTTGGTACTCCTTTGCCCCGAGAGCATCAGCAGCGAGGATATTGCAAGTGCCACCACATGTTGGGGAGCTTTTTGCACATAACAACAACCACAGACCTTTTCTGCGCAAAATACAAACATTTTCTGTAATCATTGCACATAATACATAACCAGTCATTGAATGTTTCTTAGTTTTTTTTAAGGGAAACATTTAATAGTTAATTATATAATATAGTACTAACATATCATTTTTATCTAAATTAATAATAGTTAAATCTCAAAAAATAATTATAATTTTGAGCCACATCCATAGTATCTGGTGTATTTTTGGTTCTTGTAAGTTGAATCATTTAGAAATCAACCTATTAGTAGGTACCTAATACCCGACATGCTCTAGAGAAATGATATATATATTCTATAATGATGGAAAGTGTGTTTTGAGGTTTATGCATGCATTCATTGTGCTAAAGACTATATCAATAGAATCTCCTAAATGTTAGAGTGGAAGGAAAATCCATCGGTTATGTGGGTGCCCGGATTTATGGTCCGAGAATTCCCCGCTATGCTTGCAATTCACGTTCCCATGATCAGTGAGCCGTGAGCATAACCGACAAGCATCATTACAACATCCAGAAAGTAACAAGTACAAAAATTACATCACTGCCATTATGGCGATACAAACATCATCATCAAAACTTCTTCATTCGCAAAGCCCATGTCATGCCTTAACCTATAGGCAACTGAATGGGAATACGACCTAGCTCGCATAGACGTCAGCATTTCCATCATTCTTTGTGCTTCTGAAAGTCTAGCCAAGTAAATATCCAGGGACAAAGCCGGTGAGTACTTTGAATGTACTTGCAAGACCACCAAGGTAAGGTAAACAAGATAATGAAATTTGGTTATGGTGAGATAGCTTTTGCTAAGGTTGTTTTGTAAAAAGCCTACTTTCTCTTGTAGATATGGCATCCTTATATCTTTGTTGAAAAAGAGTTTTGAAAACATGCCTCCATTTAGAAAGTCTAGATATCTCCATATCATGGTTGGAAAACCTTTTTGAAATCAATTTTTAGAGGAAAAACCTTGTTTAGACATCTCCGACCATACATGGTCAAATCAAAACACCATACTCATATTCTCTCGTGACCAAGTCACGTCCTATTCATCTTTCCCAAAACCACCACTAGGGTACTCCTAGCGATCACCTTCCCAATCGTCCTTGACCGTGGACACGACTATTCGAATAGATTATACTCTACATAGTTTGTGCACTTTACCCACAAGAATCAATACATCTCCCAGGATACAACCACGACCCGCTACACATGGTAAACGGGGGTTCGGATAATCAAACCTAACTTTTCATTTGTCATCCCTAGCAAAGGAGGCTTTTCCTTTTGGGTTTGTTCTCCTCGGCAACGAGTATGTGGCACCCCGCACCATACTCCTGCCTTCCGTACACGCGTATACCCAAACTGCAGCTTGGTGTATACTTTAACTTGGTGACTCCACTTCCTTCCGCACTACCTAAGTCATATTGTCCGCGGGAGACCCTTTTTTTGCACCGGCAACTAGACAAAGCAAGATGCGGGCCCTAGATCCGTAGATATGTTCTAGATCCCACCCGGAATTCAAGGGATTTCTCCCAATTAGCGATGTACAGGATGCCCCATCTAAAGACAACAAACTATGAGCTAAGCCCCAGCTCCTGGGGTAATGTGGTTCCACGGATAAATTTTTCCGGTAAAGGAGTAGAACATCCCTTCTCTTTCTCTTGTCCATTTTTCTCACTTCTCATCATCACCATTTATTTAGTTAAAACATCCACTTGGAAATGATACCTCTTCCCAAGGGTTTTACAAAGCATTTTCAAAACATTTGTAGTAGAGTAAATCTCAAAATAATTTATTCATCAAAAATCTGTGGTTTCCAATGGGGTAGGATGCTAATCATCATAACCTCGATCTAAAGGGGGGGGGGGGTAAATGGTAGGTATACATCAGGGTGGGTGTTATGAGGGACATCAAGTCATAACTTGGAGGGGCCAAGTCATTAGTGTAGCGTTTATAAAACAAGACATGCTGATAGAAATGAAATTTATAAAGGAGATACAAATAGGTAATAAAAGGAGTAGGGAAAGTATTAGAATTTAGGAAGGGTGGCTTGCTTATGAACAGCGAGATGTCCCTAGACTTCTTTTGTGGGGCCCCCGGATTACTCCTCCGAGAATCCCTGTTATGCATACACCATGATCCCATGATCAGTTAGTCGTGGAACATAAACGACAAGTATCAAAGTAAACATCCAGTACTTAAACGGATACAAGTCATACCTTAATTCCATTATGGTTACATCACTCATCAACAACGGAACTTCATCAAGCGTAGAGCCCGAGGCATGCCTTAACCTACAGGTAATTGACTAGGAGAACATCCTAGTTCACCATCTTCTCAAATCTAACCAAGTTAATATCCAGGGACAATGCTAGTGAGTACTTTGAATGTACTCGCAAACCACCTTAAGAGAATAATAATAACAAGAGGATATGCAATATGGATGTGGTAGTAGGAGGGATCCAAGAGAGGTCCTTTTCACAAATAGTTTTTCTTGTAGATATAACATCTACCTATCTTTGTTGAAAACTTTTGTAAAACATTTTGGAAACCTTTTTGAAAAGTTTTGGGAAAACACTAGGATTGGGTTACCCATTTTTTCTTCCATCTTATCATCCCATGACCAAACTCCTTTCCTTCCTTTCTGACCATCCCATGGTCAAATCATTTCCAAAGCCTTTGCTTTTCCAAAGTTGTTTTTGAAATCAAAACCAGCACCGCTCTACAGAACCTTCCCAACCGTCCATGACCGTGGACACGGCTATTCGAATAGATTTACACTCTGTAGAGGTTGTACACTTTACCCACACCAACTGAGTACCCAGCCCTGATCCATACCGATCGTGGGTCGAGTAACCGATCAAGACTCTCTGGATGCCACTCTAGCATAGGCCCTACCCTATGAGTTGTTCCTCTCAACACCAGGACGTCGGGGCCATAGACCAATCGGAGTGCATTCCGACTCCTCTAGAGTGGGAACTTTCAATGAGAGGCTCATAGTATCGCCCGATCACTCGCATGGGTGATCCTACATTCCTCAGGTGACTGTCTAACAATTGACCCTTTTTGTAAAGGAAGCCTAGAATTCGAGGGAGATAATCCCTTATAAGCAGTTGTGAGAATTCCCACACCAGAGTAGCAAACTTCAAGCCTAGCCATGTCCCATTCCAGAGTAATGTGGTTGCACGGGTTAATTGTTCTAGCAAAACTACAAAGCATCGGGTGCATTTTTGTAAACCTTTGTCCTCCATCTTTCAGCATTTTGTAAAAGAAAAACCTTTTTATTTTCTCAAACTTTTGTTGGTAGGTCAAACCTCACCAAGGTTTTGCCATAAACATTTGTAAAACTTTTTCGCAGGTCTTCCCATCCTCTAGTTTTGCTTCGGCTAAAATGGGGTCTCCAAAGGGGTATAGTGTTATACACCATCTACCATTCTAGGGAAAAATAGGTGTATTCAAGGGGGTTGTAATTAGTAGCACACATGTGGAATGGTTTGGAGGATCCAAGCCACTACCAAGCATAGATCATCATATAATAAAACAATGCAGTTTTCATAAAACAGTAGGTAAAACATGCATAAGTAAAACAGTAGGACAAGTCTTATGAGCAAGAAGGTGGATTGCCTATAATTAGCAATATGGCAATATATGTCCCTGGACTTCTTCTTAGAATACCATAATATCCAATAACAAACATCTTCTTTTGTTGTCCGATATAATCGCAACTATCGTCGTCAAAGATAGCACATGCAAGCAAACAAAGCCATAATCAACACAGAGCATACAAGCAGCATTACAATACAGAAAACAAACATTCAACACATTATTCACTTCAGTATGTTTTGATAGATTGATATAGTGTCAATTGGCATTACTTAAATTGCCTTTGCGGAATTCCTTTTATGATTTAATTGTCAAGTATATCCTAATGAAGGGGTTTTGACTAAGGCTTGGTATGCATGATTTGAATGTACAAAAATGATATCAACATATAGGTATTGAAGTAACAAGGCTACCAAAAGTGGTTTCATGATTTTATCAATTTTCCTTAATTAGTTATGAATTTTCTAGTGAAATAAACTCTAGTTTAGGTCAATAATTCACCATAAAAGATCTGACTCTCAAATGAATTTTTCCTCAAATGATTTTGTATATATTTGTCTTTGTGATTTTTGAGAGTTGTAAACACCTCAAAATAATTATCATAATGCCATTGGGGAAATTCCAAAGTCAGTTCCGCAAGCAATTTGTCTTTTTCACTATATTTATTTTACAGGTCCAAACAGTATGAGGTTAAGGGCATTGGATAGGCATTACAAATACCTTTCTTTAGGAATTTTATTCACTATATTTGGAGTTGTATAACTACATATGTGATTTATCTAGTGAAAATTCAACCTACAGAAGTATTTAATTCATTAAAAATACTCAGAAGCTCAATAATTCTTTAACTCATGGGATTTGATATATATTGATATACCACACTAATGAGAGTTGGAATCAACCCAATATATTGTACCAGATGACATATGGAATTTTCTAAAGATGGTTCTGAGTTGATTTTGTAATTTTTACTACAGCTTAACCTTAACTCCACTTGGCATGAGACTAACCCACTCGTTAGTGAGGGAAGGAGGGCGAAAAGGTACGGGGAGATGGTGACCGTCGGATTAAGTTGGATTTGGTGGTTGATACGTCCAAAACATATCTACTTTCTCGAACACTTTTGCTATTGTTTCTCCTCTAAACTTGTGTGATTTGGATGCAACTAATGCGGACTGACGCTGTTTTCAGCAGAATTGCCTTGGTATCTATTTTTTGTGCAGAAAATCAACTATCAGGAAAAATCCCAGAAAATATGCCAAAAATCCTATTTCACCCAAAGACTCCAGGAGCCAGAATACGAGACGGAGAAGAGCTAGGGGTGGCCACACCACCTGGTGGCGCGGGCTAGGCCAGGCCGCGCCAGGGGGTGGTGTGGGCCCCCAGGCACCCCCTCGGCCTCTCTCTTCGCCTATAAGGAGCCTTCTGACCTAAAAACTTCGGGAGGGTCGACGTTTTTCCAGAAGGAGTTCCGCTCCGCCGCCACCACCAGATTCCACGAAGCAACACCAGAAACTCCGTTCTAGCACCCTGCCGGGACGGGGACTTGGAGGAGATCATCGCCGTCATCATCACCATCGCTTCTCCATCGACCATCCATGTTTCCCCCATCTATGAGTGAGTAATCCCCTGCTGTAGCCTGTGGGGATGGTAGGGATTGGATGAGATCGTTCATGTAATGGCATCAGATTGTTAGGGCATGGTGCCTAGTATCTTTTATTAGTGCTTTATGATTTTGTTGCGACTTGTTGTGCTTAATGCTTGTCACTAGGGCCTGAGTGCCATGATTTTAGATCTGAACATGTTATGTATTCATTATGATAGTATTGTTTTTGGTCTTATCTACAAGTTGTATACACACGTTGTTGTCCGGAACCTCTGGCCTCGAAGTGACAGAAATCGGGATAACCGGAAGGGAATGGCTTTGATGTGAGGATCACATGTGTTCATGGAGTGTTAATGCTTTGCTCCGGTGCTCTATTAAAAGGAGCACCTTAATTGCCAGTAGTTCCCTAGAGGCCCCGCTGCAAACGGGCTGGCAGGACAAAAGATGTTGTGCAAGTTCTCATTGCGAGCACGTATGACTATATATGGAACACATGCCTAGGATTGTCTAGTACTTGGACACTTTATCTGATTTATCTGCAATTGCCCTATGTTCTGATTGCTATGTGAATTGTCATGTCCATGCAATGCCCGTCCATCCATCCCTATGCCTATTGCACTCGAATCCCACTGCTTACTGCTTTTGTTACTACTGTCCTTGCTTTACTACTGCCGTTACTTTACTATTCCTACTACAAAACTGTTGCTACTAATAAACTGTTGTGAGCAAGATTGTTTCCAGGTGCAGCTGAATTGACAACTCAGTTGTTAAGGCTTATAAATATTATTTGGCTCCCCTTGTGTCGAATCAATAAATTCGGTTTCACTTCCCTCGAAAATACTGTGATACACCCCCTATACTTGTGGGTCATCAAGACTATTTTCTGGCGCTGTTGCCGGGGAGCATAGCTTTATTTATCAAGTTCACTTGGATTCTCTATTGTTCGCTGCTATCCATCCATCATGGATAAGTATCGTGATGGCAAGGTTCCTATTTTACCATCCACTACAAGAAGAGGTACGGTTCTGAACACCTCTGCTGCTCTTGATTCACCGTCTATTTTGAGTAAGTTCCTTACACCACCACATACACATGCTACACACACTGCTACTACTGCTGAATCTGAAACTTCTGATGCTTCTACTGTGCTTGATAAGAGTGGTTCATTAGGTCCTTTCCTAGATGCTACGATTGCTAGATCTATAGCTGGAAATACCGAAACTCCTAATGAAGACACTACCACACCTGTTAGCTCACCCGAGTCTAGTGAGAGTTATGATATTGAAGACGGTTATGTTGAGATGACCGATGAATTTATTAAAGAATGTAAGAACACCCATGATAGGAGCGCTGCTAAGAGTCTCCTTGAGAGGCGTACTATTAGACCCAAATTATATCCTACTGCTAAGTTTGCTGCTTCTCCCATAAACATTATAGATGAAGATTATGATTTCTCTCTCGATCTATCTTACATAGCTATTGTCGAGAAAGAACCTTTTTGTGGGACTAATAATGAAAGTGCGGTAGCACATATGAATGAACTTTCTACCATGAGTGGCTTGTTTTCTGATGATATTAAGATGCGTACTTACTTTGTTGCTAAGATTTTCCCCTTTTCGCTGAAAGGAGAAGCTAAAACTTGGTTTAGTAATTTACCTCCTGGATCTATTGATAGCCCTGAGTGCTTGATTAGTACTTTCCTAAAGAAATATTTTCCTCCCAGTGCTAGACATGCTATTTTGCAAGAACTTTTTGATTTTAAACAGGGAGAAAAAGAGGTATTGCCCGAATCTTGGGCAAGGTTTTGTGCTTAGATTCATGCACAAGCTGGAAGTCCATTACTAAGAATGAGCTTCTTGATATATTTTATAATGGACTAACCGAGGAATCTAGGACATACCTAGATAGTTGTGCTGATTGTGTTTTCAAGAATAAGACTCCTAAGGAAGCTGAGGAATTAATGGCTAAAATAAGAAAGAATTATGAAGATTGGACTCCTCCTAAACAAGCTATACCTGAAGTAATTGTACCTGAACCATCTATTCCTGTGCCTATTCCAACATCAAAGAAGAGGGGAGTTATTGAATTAAAAGATGAAGTGATGAAGGAAGCTAAGAAATGTCTTAAGGAGAAGGGAATTAAAGCTGCAGATGTCAAGAATTTACCTCTTATAGAAGAATTATGTAAACCTATTCCCTACTCACCCACTATTGAGGTACACTCTCTCCAACACTTTGATGAAGGTGATATCCCTTACTCTAAACCTCCTGGTCAATGCTTAGAAGAATTTGATATCTTTATTGTTAAGAAAGATAACTTTAATAAAAGGGTGCAAAATCATCTAATGGAAAACACTAGAGTTATTGTTGAGTTGAAAGATATTATGGAAAGAACCTCTAATGATGTTAAAATGATTGTTAAACACTTTCAAATGGTTCAAACTCAAATAGATCAACTCGTTAAAGTGCAAAATGACTTGCTTGTTAATGCTGCTAAAGAAAAACATGCTTATGAAATTATAACTAGAAGTGGTGCTGCTACACAGGATCCTCTATATCCTGAGGGGCATCCCAAAAGAATTGAGCAGGATTCTCAACAAGCTGAAAATAGTGGCTCTACTCGTAAGAAAAGGAAAAATAAACATAAAACGGTTGTAGAACCCTCTGAACCTGCTATAGATCCTAATAGTATATTTATCTCTGATGCTGAAATTAAAAGTGGTAATGAAGAAAATGAAGTTCCTAATGAAGAAAAAGTTGAAGAAGAACCTGAAAACCACACTAAGACTACTAAATAAACCAAAAGAAGATTTTATTGCTAAGAAACATGGTAGTGAAAGAGAACCTTGGGTCCAAAAACCTATGCCTTTCCCTGATAAGAAACACAAGTCAAAGGAAGATGAACAGTATAATAAGTTTTGTGAGTGGATGAAGCCTTTATTCTTGCAAATTCCTTTGACTGATGCTATTAAATTGCCTCCGTACTCAAATTATATGAAGGACATTGTCTCGAATAAAAGGAAGATCCCTAATGAAGAAATTTCTACTTTGCTTGCTAATTATTCCTTCAATGGTAAGGCTCCTAAGAAACTTGGAGACCCAGGGATTCCAACTAACCCTTTCTCTATTAAGAATAGTTATGTTAGAACTGCTTTGTGTGATTTGGGAGCTGGAGTTAGTGTTATGCCTTTCTCTCTCTATAAGAGGCTTCAACTTGAAAAATTAATACCAACTGATATATCTTTGCAAATGGCTGATAAATCTACCACCATTCTGGTGGGTATATTTGAGGATGTACCTGTTCAGGTGGCTCACAATTGCTTGATATTAACTGATTTTGTTGTGCTTGAAATGCCTAAAGATGATAATATGTCTATTATTCTTGGGAGACCTTTTCTTAATACTGCAGGAGCTGTTATTAATTGTAATCAAGGAAATATGACCTTCAATGTTAATGATAAGGAACATACTGTCTATTTCCCCAAGAAGATTGAAAGGACTTATGGTTTGAATTCAATTGAACATGTTGAAGGCATTCAAGTTGGATAAATATATTGTCCCATACCAAGAGAAAAATTTGAAAATATTATGATTGGGACCATTTCTATCAAGGTTAAGGTAACATAATCATTAGTGGAGTACAAAGTTTTGTCTCATATGCAATTGCTTTGGTAGCAAGACTTGATCAACCTTGCTAACAAAAGGATTCCATTGAACAAAACAATGTTTTCATTATGATTATCTCCGTTTATTTCTGTGCTTTGCATTTTAGTTTTTGCTTTCGTTTAGTTTCCTTTGTGTTGTTAGTTGTTTGCATGCTAGAACTTCTATAGTTCTAGCCTTATTTTGTCCTTGCATCATGTTTCCAAAAGAAAAAAATCTGTCTGTCAGAAAAATCATTCTTCTATTTCTGAAAAATGCCCAAAAATAAAGTGTCTCGAAAAATTCCAGAAAATTTATATTAAATTTTTATGTAAAAAAGGGGCAGAGAAGTACCTGGTAGGTACCAGGGGGGCCCACCAGGCAAGCACACCACATGGTGGCACGGCCAGCCTTGGGTGGCGCCATGCCCTGGTGTGGGCCACCCCTGGCCTCCCACTAACTCTCTCACCTGCCACTTTCTTCTCTCTCCTGAGTAAGCTCCAGTTCATTGCTCAAAATCGCGTTCTTGCTGTGCTTGCTCTTGATTTTTTCAATCTCCTTGCTCAGCCCATCTTTCTTGCTGAAATTTGGAGCATTTGTTCCCTGGTATGTGACTCCTCCCCTTGTCCAAGTAGATTTGTGTTTAGTGGATTATATGTTGAGTATTTTGCTGCTGTAGGTGACTGGTTATGAGAGCTTGTAAGCTTGTTTGATGCTTAGAGATATAATTTTGATGCATGTTTAGGCCTCTTGCAAGTCCCTATGAGTAGAATCCTTCATCGTATTTACTTTGCAATCACTTGTTTAATAGGTGTTTAAATTTTAGAATAGAAGATGAGTGAACACCACCTAAACCAACATGAGCTTTGGGTGCCTGAGGTCATGAAGGTCCACCGGGAGGAGGAAGTTTTTCCTTCCATTTATCCATGCTCTGAGTTCATGAGAGCTGTAGGAATTCTAGAAGATTTCCACACTTTGGTTTCTAATGCAGGGTTAGAGCACTTTTTGGAAGATGAACCTTGTCAATTTGTCAAGCTAACCATGTCTGTGGTGCAGGACTTCCAATTTAGTCACTCTTTGCCTAACCCCATGGTCCATTACAAAATTTACAATATTGCTGTCAACCTTTCTCTTGATGATTTTTGTGCAGCTATTAAGGTACCTCAATGGGGATCATGTAGGCCGATTAAAGGGAGACCGGAACCACTCATGGATTTATACGCAGAAATTTGCCAAGAGAGTAGCTTCTCGAAGGAGAGTGGAAAAAACCGTAACATTCATCTTCCCTCCATTTGCTACTTTGCCTACTTTATTGCCAAGTGTGTTCTTGCTAGGAAAACTGCCAATAAGTTATCTTCGTTTGATCTACCATTTATCTCTGCTGCTCTTAGACGAGATAGGTCTTACAACTTGGGTGCTTTGATAGCTTTCCATCTTGCTGCTAACCGTGAGAAAGGTGGAATTTGTGGAGGCCTTATTGCTTCTCGTTTACTAGCATTGCATGGTTTAGTGCCTCATCACCTAGACCTACAGTTTCCCATAGAGTGGCTTGATTTTAATTACATGATACAGCATAAATTTATTTCCTCGTGGGCTAGTTTGAGTGAGTTATCTTATGAAATAACCTTTCTCAAAGCTGGTTGGAGAAAGAGCAAGTCCGAGCGTGTTGTTCTTTTGCCTGCACCTGTTTTGTTTAACCTTGATAACAGGAAAGGATGGTCCCTCACTGAGGAGGAGCTTGACACGTACTTGGGAGAGCTCTCCCAACAGGAGCAGGACACTAGAAGGGAGGTCACGGATGATTCGGTCCAGCCCTCGAATGAGGGAGAATCTTCATATCAGCAGCCCGCTTATGATTGGGGAGCTTCTTCTTCTTATTCTCATGGGCCCAGCTATGACCATTCTTACCAAGATCCGCCCGCTTGGAACCCTTATTCGTACATGGATTCATACTCACTTAGGCCAAAAGCCTAAGCTTGGGGGGAGGTACGCCGACACCATACTCATCTCCATATCATGTTGCGTCAGTACTTTGTATATTCATGTTTTCGTTCTCTTTTTAGTTTTCGTTCTTCTTTGCTTTTGCTTTCTAAAAATGCAAAAAGACCAAAAATATTTATGTTGTTTCTCTTTGGTTTGCTTTTTCCTTTTTGCCTTGGTTTGTTTTTCCCTTTTTGCTTTGTTTGAACTATTCGAAAAACCCAAAAAGATTTTGCTTTGTTTGTTTTTCCCTTTTGGTTCTTGTTTAAAAATCGAAAACACCAAAAATATTTGTCGTTCTTCTTTGGTTTTTGTGAGTTTGCTACAGGGTTCGGCAATCCTTAGTGGATATTGGTTTCATATTATTATTCAAGCCACACAAGTGAAGAGCAATAATGAGGATCAATGACAACTTGAGGCATGGTAAAAGGTTGGTAACGAACTCTATTTGTTTTCATTTTTGTACATATACTCATCACTGTGGACATGCTTAGTCCGTTCATGTAGAGTGTATGTTTTCTTTGGATGCTTAATAGTTCTTGCTTTCTTATGATTAGCTCCAGCTTGCTAATAGTTTGTAGCATGTCTTATGAATGTTTGCTTGCATTACTCTATTCATAAATTGGTATGACACCGTGGTATCCTCCTCTGAATGTTTCATTTGATTGACTTGGCACATGCTCACGCATGCACATGACTGTAATAATCAGTTAAGCCTCGATGAATTATTTTGCCTTGAGGATCTTGAATCATTTTCATGCCATGAGTAGTCCTGTTTTGTTGCAAGCATGATAATGATAGCTATTGCTCTCTCGTTTGTCTCTCCCTTACTATTGCTAGACTTTGCTTCCACTGAGTGTTTTACTCATGTTTCCAACTCCCTAAACCGAATATTTCCAAAGTGTCCACCATACCTACCTATTAGCATCATTTGCTACTTCCGTGCATATTCAATATGCCTTGTTTTCTTCCGAATAAAATGTTTGCTTGTTATGGGAAAATTAGTTAGTAAAGCTCTCACAAACTTGATGGCACACTTTATTTCATGCACTTAACAAACCTGAACCATTGTGAACTCTCCATGAAAGTTATATGCTTGCAAATTATAGGCTGGGGATTAGCAGAACCGTGCTGTCATGGGGAACGCTTTCAACACTTGTAAATATATACCCAGTTGATACCTTGCTCTTTTGTTTGCCGATGTCGTCGGTGTGAAATAAAAAGGGAGCTTGTAAGTCCATGGAGTTATGTATGTGTGTTAGAGAAACGCCTGGGCCGCTGGTCTAATCCATGCTGACATGGTGGAAACCTACAACATAACCATAATGATATCTATGAAGCATTCTTATTATAAAAAAAGAGTGAGATAGCTATTGAGAAAAGAAAGAAAAAAAGAGAGATTTATGAAAAGATGAAAGAGAGAAAAAACACCATTTTCCCATGGTAAATAAGAAGATTGCTGAGATACTCATTGTCTGCTTGCCTTGTCATTTTGATATGGGGATTCTTCCGTATCATCGGGCAAGGGGTACCCTGTTGGCGGTTCTCAATGATACGCACATACTTACGATGACAAGAACTTACCGGTAACTAAAGTTGAGTAGCATGAGGAGCGGCCCTCGTACTCAAGGGACTTGGGATTTTCAGTTTATAGTCTGTCAAGCATATAACTCAGATTGGACCTCACTTTCACCTTAACCACATTAAAGATGCTTATGATAGGGGCAATGAGAGCTCAAAGCTAATGAGTACCATACTTTTAGCATTTGGAAGCCTTTCAAATTATTCAAAACCTTTTCTTCTACTTGTTGAGTCTCCACATATTCTTTGAGCACCTTCTTGAGAGCATAGATTATGTTTGTTCCATTACTTGATTATTTGTGTTATGACTTTGATGCTTGTATTCTTGATATCTGTACTTCTAGTCATCACTTGAACTTCAGAGGTGCCTTGGCATTCATAATCAAAGGCAAGCGAGATACCACTCTATCATACCATTTTATGAGCATTGTAATGTTGCTTATGTTCGTGCTTCTTGCTACTTATTATTCTTGAGTTGGATTCTCTTCATAGATTACAAATACTTTTAAGTAAACTTGGTTGCATACTCTTTATTATGAATTGTCCAAGTAGTTGATCACATTGCTGAGAATATTTACATCATATGAAGCAAATGTGTTCATGAAAGTTCTTTTATCGCACTCAGTTTTCAACTGAATTGCTTGAGGACAAGCAATAAGCTAAGCTTGGGGGAGTTGATACGTCCAAAACGTATCTACTTTCCCGAACACTTTTGCTATTGTTTCTCCTCTAAACTTGTGTGATTTGGATGCAACTAATGCGGAATGACGCTGTTTTCAGTAGAATTGCCTTGGTATCTACTTTTTGTGCAGAAAATCAACTATCAGGAAAAATCCCGGAAAATATGCCAAAAATCCTATTTCACCCGAAGACTCCAGGAGCCAGAATATGAGACGGAGAAGAGTCAGGGGGTGGCCACACCACCTGGTGGCGCGGGCCAGGCCAGGCCGCGTTAGGGGGTGGTGTGGGCCCCCCAGGCACCCCCTCGGCCTCTCTCTTTGCCTATAAGGAGCCTTCTGACCTAAAAACTTCGGGGGGTTCGACGTTTTTCCAGAAGGAGTTCCGCTCTGCCGCCACCACCAGATTCCACGAAACAGCACCAGGCATGGTGCCTAGTATCTTTTATTAGTGCTTTATGACTTTGTTGCGACTTGTTGTGCTTAATGCTTATCACTAGGGCCCGAGTGCCATGATTTCAGATCTGAACATGTTATTGATTCATTATGATAGTATTGTTTTTGGCCTTATCTGCAAGTTGTATACACACATTGTTGTCCGGAACCTATGGCCCCGAAGTGACAGAAATCGGGATAACCAGAAGGGAATGACTTTGATGTGAGGATCACATGTGTTCATGGAGTGTTAATGCTTTGCTCCGGTGCTCTATTAAAAGGAGCACCTTAATTGACAGTAGTTCCCTAGAGGCCCCGCTGCAAACGGGCTGGCAGGACAAAAGATGTTGTGCAAGTTCTCATTGCGAGCACGTATGACTATATATGGAACACATGCCTAGGATTGTCTAGTACTTGGATGCTTTATCTTATTTATCTCCAATTGCCCTATGTTCTGATTGCTATGTGAATTGTCTTGTCCATGCAACGCCCGTCCATCCATCCCTATGCCTACCGCACACGAATCCCACTTTTTACTGCTTTTGTTACTACTGTCCTCGCTTTACTACTGCTGTTACTTTACTATTCCTACTACAAAACTGTTGCTACTGATAAACTGCTGTGAGCAAGATTGTTTCCAGGTGCAGCTGAATTGACAACTCAGTTGTTAAGGCTTATAAATATTCTTTGGCTCCCCTTGTGTCGAATCAATAAATTGGGTTTCACTTCCCTCAAAAATACTGTGATACACCCCCTATACTTGTGGGTCATCAGTGGTTCTGAGTCGTCTTCCTCCTCTAACTGGGCCCGACAAAGTGGAAACCCTAGCGGTTTCCAGGGAGGTTGAGGGTGCTCACCTAGAGCTTCAGGGAAGGTTGGAGAGGCAGCGAGGAGGCGTGGCACGTGACGGCTATCCCGAGGATGGTCAGCTTCGATGGGTTGGGATCCTGAATGGTGTACTACGTGTCCCCGCTGGTGGACCTCTCTCGGGAGGTTGACAGGGGATCTTCATGGGTTCTGCATGTAGTCAGGGAGATGATGGGGAGGATGATACCTTTGATCCGAATTATGGATGTAGTACAGCTTCTTTTTCCCTAGCAGACCTAGGATATCGAATCCTCGGGAAGCGAATGCGTAGTGAAGTTACTTTAACGGATCTTCGAGAGTTTTAGAATTCCTTTTGTGTTTTTACTGGACCAATAGCTTGCGTCTTTTTGTTGTTGATGATGATAGAGAGAGAGGGCCTAGGGCATTCGGTTTCACCTGTAGCTATGCAAAACATCTGATGGAAATAAAAAGATAGAAATAAAGTATGTGTGTACTTGTTAGAGCAAGATAAACTATATGTGGGAAGTGCATCCATAATTGCTATTGCCTCCGCAATCGCTTATAGCAATAACCTACTAGTCTCATCCATAGAAGAAAGAGAACTATTGATATGCATAGTGATGTCACCGTTAATCCCAAGCTAATCCCTCACATACAGCCATACTACCCCTTCTGTCACTGGGGTTCCCAGCCTATAGATTAGTCATCGCTCATACTCCCTATACCTGGCTCAACCCTCGAGGTCTTGAGTACTTGACAAGGAGAATATCATTTTGCGGCCCGAAAGTTGGGGTGTCCAGGCAACGCGGTACCCAAGTTCCCTGAAATCATCCGCGATGACTGCAGTTGGTGTGCCAAATACTCAGAGGGTCTTTTTCGGCACGAATTCAACTTTACGTTTCAATACAAAAAATCAAACTAACGGCCGTCAAGTTGGGCCCCACTGTTAGTTCTCGCCGTTATGTCGCTCCTGTCGCTGCCGTCGCTTAGGTGTCAATTAGGCTTGCAGCGTTGGCGCCTGCATCCATTACGCGTCTTCTTCTTCCCCGGAGCGGTAATCTGTGGGGCGTCGCAGCCATGGCGTGGAGCTGGGACATGGACGAACCTGCTCGGCCCAGCTCTCCTCCCTGTAGGCTTGCAGCGTCGGCGCCTGCATCCATTACGCGTCTTCTTCCCCGGAGCGGCAATCTGTGGTCGCGGCCATGGCGCAGAGCTGGGACGTGACGAAGCTGCTCGGCCCCGCTCTCCTCCCCATCCCGAGTCGGAGCTTTCCCTCACCATGGACGCACCCATGGCACGGTGCGGGGACGAGAATTGGTTCCCGGTGAGATCTATCACCTTGTCGATCATGCTCGGTTCTGTTTTCCTCCTCTAGAATCCGAGCTCGCTGTCGCTGTGGTTGCACCCGCACCAATTCTGCCACCTCTACCGAGGTCTCTGTGGTAGCTCAAGTTCTAGGGCTCTCCAAGTTCTGCCATGTTGGGCATGTAAGTGTTGTTGTATGTTACTAGCAAATCTCTTTTGTTCAAATCACTTGTGCTGTACCAACTTCATTATGTTTAATTATGAAAAACAAAATATAAATGATTTCTCTCAATTTCTCGCATAGAAAAATGCACAGCTAATTTCACATTCTCGCAGGAACTGGCCCCACTTGTTGAACCGGCGGCACTGCCATGATCTCCATGTAACCACGGTGAGTTCTCAAACCGAAAGTTGCAGTTACCACGTTTCTTCTGCAGTCATTCCTCTGCAGTTTTTCCTGGGCGCTTCTTCTTCCTCTATTCTAGAACCGTCGATTCATCTTCTTCTTCCTCTCGCAGGCATTTCCTTTCACCCATTTCCTTGCAGGCATGGACAATGGGAAATGCACAACAGAGACCCACTTGGTCCCTGCTCATGGCACCACGACTTTGACAGTGGTGTACACAAATGATGAAGCGACTGTGGAGACAACTCTCGCCAGGTTTGAGCAATTGCTTGAGAAAGAGAAGAACAAGTTTGTGGGGCTAGACTTGGAGTACACTCGTGCAAATAAGCGAAAAAATCCTCCACAAGAGATCGTTGTCATGCAAATCGCCATACATGAGGAGGTCCTCGTTTACCACTTCTGCAGGTATGTGAAATTAAAATTTGAGATCACCACTTATGCATCCCTTGTTCCCTTACATCCCTAGAACCATCTAAGTGCAGGAGTAAACCAACTGAGATGCGTTGTCCGGCTCTGGTCGAGTTCTTGTGTAGGAAAGGGATAACTTTCACTAGCGTGGATATCACAAATGACACAATTATGCTTTCTCGTGCATTGATAAAAATCCCAGAGGGGCGAGAGAGCTATGCCCTGGTTGCAAGCTAGCCTAGGAGAAGAAGCGCGAGGAGGACAGAAAGCGGTTTCAGGACGAGCAGGGATCTTGGGACGATGGCGACATCAAGCGGTTGAAGGGGAAGCAAGTCAAGGATGACAACAAGTGGTGGTGATACATTATGTGTTTGAACTAGATTTTAGTTTCTAGTTTATTATGTGTGTGATACAGTTAGTTACTTCAATACAAAATTTCGACCAATTTAACTTGTTGATGTATTTCTTAACAATTATAATATAATCGAGCACTAGAAATATTTTGTAGTGTGCATGAGCATGATTAGTAAATATAATTGAACACTAGAAACTTTAAGGCACTCCATATAAAGGAGTAGATTAATATTGAAGGTTCACTAGAGACACCACGGATATATTGTCTTACATGCCACACACAGGTAATAATTAACTAGAACAAAATAAAAGCAGGGGCTGCAGCAGGAGGCCGGGACACGGAGACGCCTAGCAGGGCAGGGTTTATCAGCAGGAGGTAGCGACAGCCTAGTCGATGGGATACAGGCCAGTCCTGACATACTCCCAGAAGAATTTGCCGTAGGCTACGTGCCGGCCAAGGTAATCGGCCTATGGCTTCTACCTCCGCCTCTGCCAACGCCCTCCACATGTTGGATCATGCTGTTGAGGTCCACGTTGATTGCTCTGCCACAGAATGGCAAAACAGTCTCCCCCTACGGTGGAAACGGATTATCCCACACCGTAACCGCCTCAGCAGGTAGCGGCTCTTGTTGTCCCTGGATACCTTGCTATCGTCCACTTCATCATCATCCTCCTGTTGATTTTTAAGAACATAACTTAGAACTCATACATATGATTGAATTGTATTACAACTCAAGAATTGACAACATGTATATGTAAGACAATATATTCGTGGATATCAAAGATAAAGCATCTCAGCAATAGTTTGATCGGTTCATATATCATTTCATCTCAACACAATGACAAATAATTGCATCAGAGTGAATGTAGGATAAATATAGGGGCCTCATAAGTTACTTCAGGGATGGAGTAGGTGAACCAAGTAACAATTGCACAACATGTAATGTTGTTGTACATCGCCCCAGGTTCAGTAACTCATCCCTAAAAAAGTCTGACACCAATGTGTCTACCTCTCTTTTGGGACAAATTTGAATCATTAGCCACAATAAGAAATTGAAATGTAATCGTACAAAACATTATTCAGGGATATACATAGTCAGGTACAAAAACAAGCCTAAATATTGTAATTATAAATAAAAAACCAAACAACTAATCTTCAGGTACATGTTAAAAATACTTATGATCAAAACCATTCATATACATATGCATCATACCAATCATTAAAAGATCAGAAACAATTCAAGGATCATATATGTAGTTCCATATGAGAATAAATATAGGGCCTCATAATTTGTTTCAGAGATGGGGTTGGCGAACCAAAGTACCATCAGCACAACCTATATTGTTTGTGTGCATTGCTACCTCATGTTCACCAACCCATCCCTAAAACACGACACTATTATATGTGTCTCCCCTTGAACTCTTTTGGGGCAAATTTTAATCATCGGCCTCGGTGACAAACTAAAATGTAATTCTTATACACTGAATGCATGGAATAGGTAATTCGAATATCATAGTTCTATGAATGTAGAATAAAGATTAAGGCCTCATAAGTTTCTACAGGGACGGCGTAAGTGAACCAAGTAACAATTGCACAGCCTATATTGTTCTTGTACATCGCCCCAGGTTCACTAACTCGTCCCTGAAAAAATCTGACACCAATGTGTCTGCCTCTCTTTTGGGGCAAATTTGAATCATTGGCCACAATAAGAAATTGAAATGTAATCGTACAAAACATTATTCAGGGATATACATAGTCAGGTGCAAAAACAAGCCTAAATATTGTAATTATAAATAAATAACCAAACAATTAATCTTCAGGTACATGTTAAAAATACTTATGATCAAAACCATTCATATACATATGCATCATACCAATCATTAATAGATCAGAAACATTTAAAGGATCATATATGTAGTTCCATATGAGAATAAATCAAGGGCATCATAATTTGTTTCAGAGATGGAGTTGGAGAACCAAAGTACCAACATCACAACCTATATTGTTTGTGTGCATTGCTACCTCAGGTTCACCAACCCATCCCTAAAACACGACACCATCATACGTGTCTCCCCTTGAACTCTTTTGGGGCAAATTTCAATCATCGGCCTTGGTGACAAACTAAAATGTAATCCTTATACACTATGAATGCATGGAATAGATAATTCGAATATCATAGTTCTATGAATGTAGAATAAAGATTGTGGCCTCATAAGTTTCTTCAGGGATGGAGTCAGCGAACAAAGTAACAATTGCAGAACCTGTAATGTTGTTGTACATCGCCCCAGGTTCACTAACTCATCCCTGAAAAAATCTGACACTAATGTGTCTGTCTCTCTTTTGGGACAAATTTGAACCATTGGCCACAATAAGAAATTGAAGTGTAATCGTACAAAACAATCTTCAGGGATATACATAGTCAGGTACAAAAAACAAGCCTAAATATTGTAATTATAAATAAAAAACCAAACAATTAATCTTTAGGTACATGTTAAAAATACTTATGATCAAAACCATTCATATACATATGCATCATACCAATCATTAAAAGATCAGAAACAATTCAAGGATTATATATGTTGTTCCATATGAGAATAAATCAAGGGCCTCATAATTTGTTTCAGAGATGGAGTTGGAGAACCAAAGTACCAACAACACAACCTATATTGTTTGTGTGCATTGCTGCCTCAGGTTCACCAACCCATCCCTAAAACATGACACCATCATATGTGTCTCCCGTTGAACTCTTTTGGGGCAAATTTCAATCATCGGCCTCGGTGATAAACTAAAATGTAATTCTTATACACTATGAATGCATGGAATAGATAATTCAAATATCATAGTTCTATGAATGTAGAATAAAGATTGCAGCCTCATAAGTTTCTACAGAGATGGCGTAAGCGAACCAAGTAACAATTGCACAGCTTATATTGATGTTGTACATGGCCCCAGGTTCTCTCACACATCCCTGAAAAAATCTAACACCAATGTGTCTGCCTCTCTTTGGGGCAAATTTGAATCACTGGCCACAATAAGAAATTGAAATGTAATCGTACAAAACAATATTTGGGGATATACAAATGCATCATACAATGCATTCATAGTTCAGAAACAATACAAAGATTATATATTTAGGTTCCATATGAGAGAAAAATTAGGGCCTCATTTTTTCAGCGATGGAGTCGGAGAACCAAAATACCAACAACACAACCTATATTGTTTATGTGCATTGCTGCCTCAGGTTCACTCACCATCCCTAAGAAAACGACACCATCAGATGCCCTTGCACTATTTTGGGGAAAAATTGAACCATTGGGCTCAGTAAGGAATAGAAATGTAATATTATAGGCCTGCTGCGTATCGAAATCAACACTCAACTAGCAAACTCAACTAGATGGCAGATGAGCATATTGGGGTTTTGTGACTAGATAGATTGGGGTTTTGTGACTAGATGGCAGATGCATCAATCAACCGATCGAATCATATATATACTACCCTACATCAAGAGCAAAAGTATTTGTACACGATTGAGCACATCCTATGTATGAACAGTGAAAACTGTGGCTGCGACTAGAGAAGCTAGCGATGTAGTACCTCGGACTCCTCATCAATGACCTCCTCCTAGAACTCATCATTCTCCAGGATTGCGTCGAAGATTTCTTGTACAGCGATGAGGTCGTTGATGTAGATCACCGGATTGCCTCTGCCTGTCGCCTGCCCCCCATCCAGATCTACCGTTGGCACCATGACGTTGTCAGCCACCTGCTGCTCGGCGGCGATGGCTTCTACCTGTTGCTCGGCAGTGATGGCTACCACCTGCTGCTCGGCAGCGATGGCTACCACCTGCTGCTCGGCGGCGATGGCTACTGGCTGGACAGATGAGCTCGCACCCTCGATGTTGCGGCGACAAGCGGCGTTCGTGCCAGGAGAAGACGCCTCCGCCTGCTTGGCGACGACCGAGCCATCTGCTGTTGCGCCTTCAACTGGCTTCATCTCCGGCTCGTCTCCAAGCGTACTCTTCATGGCACACCAAGGGAAGGAGGTAGTGTAAGCGAGGGAGCTTCAACGCGCGCGGCAGGTGTAGATTGGGGTCTTGGGACTAGACAGATTGGGGGAAATGACATGAGCTCATGGAAGAAGAAGGTCGAGGGGGGTTATAAACACCGGACCGTTCGTAGTCCTCGAGTGGACACGTGTGGTGGGGCGGGGGGTAGGGGGCTACCACGATCTCCACCCTTTTTTCGGTTCCCTTTTTTTTTGAAACAGCCACGATCTCCACTTTAGAGCCGCATTGAAAACATGCTCATGGCAGACCTTGATTCCACTGCATGCAAGTGGCGTGGAACTAATTTCTAGCAACATTTGATCTACTCGAGGGGGGCCTTGACTCATGGAAGTTACTGGCGGTAGGGCCCAGTTGGAAGTGAGAGTGAGAGCGTTGCGTAAAAATGGGATATGTCTTATTAAAATCAAGTGGCAATAAATTGCAGCGCCCCATCGACAACCGTGCACTCGATGACCCCGTTGCCCTATGCATGTCTTGTAGTAGTAGTAGGCTTTTCAAACTTGATTAAACTTGACATGACCGCTCGACGACTTTTTCCATGGACAGCATCGTGTTCCTTCCTGTAGAAGTCCCGTGGAGGGAGACGTCTGTGCTGTCTCACGCTATACTGTGAAGGGCACGACGTGTGCAAAGATCATCGTTGGATCGCATAGAATCAACGGTTGGTGCGCACGATCCGCGTGATAACTGTGACAACCAATCAGGGAGTAGCAGACAGGGTGAGCACAAGTTTGGGCTTCTACGAAAGATAGAGATAAGGGGGCAAAACTAAGTAGTACCACATAAAACCAAGGGCAAAACTAAGTAGTATAAAAATTGAAAGTGTCTTGTACAATGAAATACATCGTGGAATACATCAAATTATGCCAAGATAGATCCACTAGAGTTCATTGGATGTGTGTTCTTCTCATGAACCACACATGGATCCACCAGTGTCATTGCATGTCTGTTCCTCTAAACAAACCACATAAGTATCCACCAGTGTCATTGCATGTCTGTTCTTTTCATGAACCACACCCAGTGTTATTGCATGTGTGTTCTTCTAAACAAACCACATAAGTCAATGCATGTCTGTTCTTTTCATGAACCACACCTAGTGTCATTGCATGTGTGTTCCTCTAGACAGACCACATAAGGATCCACCGGTGTCACTGCATGTCTGTTCTTTTCATGAACCACATAAGGATCCACCGGTGTCATTGGATGTGTGTTCTTCTCATGAACCACACATGGATCCACCAGTGGCATTGCATGTCTGTTCCTCTAAACAAACCACATAAGGATCCACCAGTGTCATTGCATGTCTGTTCTTTTCATGAACCACACCCAGTTTCATTGCATGTGTGTTGTTCTAAACAAACCACATAAGTCATTGCATGTCTGTTCTTTTCATGAACCACACCCAGTGTCATTGCATGTGTGTTGTTCTAAACAAACCACATAAGTCATTGCATGTCTGTTCTTTTCATGAACCACATAAGGATCCACCAGTGTCATTGCATGTCTATTCTTCTCACAAACCACATAAGGATCCACCAGTGTCATTGCACGTCTGTTCTTTTCATGAACCACACCCAGTGTCATTGCATGTGTGGTCCTCTTGACAAAACACATAAGGATCCACCGGTGTCACTGCATGTCTGTTCTTTTCATGAACCACACCTAGTTTCATTGCATGTCAGTTCTTTTCATGAACCACATAAGGATCCACCAGTGTCATTGCATGTCTGTTCTTCTCACAAACCACATATGGATCCACCTAGTGTTATTGCATGTATATTCTTTTCATGAACCACACCCAGTGTCATTGCATGTGTGTTCCTCTAGACAAACCACATAAGGATCCACTAGTGTCACTGCATATATGTTCTTTTCATGAAACACATAAGGATCCACCGGTGTCATTGGATGTGTGTTCTTCTCATGAACCACACATGGATCCACCGGTGCCATTGCATGTCTGTTCCTCTAAACAAACCACATAAGGATCCACCAGTGTCATTGCATGTCTGTTCTTTTCATGAACCACACCCAGTGTCATTGCATGTGTGTTCTTCTAAACAAACCACATAAGTCATTGCATGTCTATTCTTTTCATGAACGAAACCTGGTGTCATTGCACGTGTGTTCCTCTAGACAGACCACATAAGGATCCACCGGTGTCAATGCATGTCTGTTCTTTTCATGAACCACACCCAGTGTCATTGCATGTGTGTTCTTCTAAACAAACCACATAAGTCATTGCATGTCTGTTCTTTTCATGAACCACACCCGGTGTCATTGCATGTGTGTTCCTCTAGACATACCACATAAGGACCCACCGGCGTCACTGCATGTCTGTTCTTTTCATGAACCACATAAGGATCCACCAGTGTCATTGGATGTGTGTTCTTCTCATGGACCACACATGGATCCACCAGTGTCATTGGATGTCTGTTCCTCTAAACAAACCACATAAGGATCCACCAGTGTCATTGCATGTCTGTTCTTTTCATGAACCACACCCAGTGTCATTGCATGTGTGTCCTTCTAAACAAACCACATAAGTCATTGCATGTCTGTCCTTTTCATGAACCACATAAGGATCCACCAGTGTCATTGCATGTCTGTTCTTCTCACAAACCACATAAGGATCCACCAGTGTCATTGCACGTCTGTTCTTTTCATGAACCACACCCAATGTCATTGCATGTGTGGTCCTCTAGACAAACCACATAAGGATCCACCGGTGTCACTGCATGTCTGTTCTTTTCATGAACCACACCTAGTGTAATTGCAGGTCAGTTCTTTTCATGAACCACATAAGGATCCACCAGTGTCATTGCATGCTTGTTCTTCTCACAAACCACATATGGATCCACCTAGTGTGATTGCATGTCCGTTCTTTTCATGAACCACACCCAGTGTCATTGCATGTGTGTTCCTCTAGACATACCACATAAGGATCCACTAGTGTCACTGCATATCTGTTCTTTTCATGAACCACATAAGGATCCACCGGTGTCATTGGATGTGTGTTCTTCTCATGAACCACACATGGATCCACCGGTGCCATTCCATGTATGTTCCTCTAAACAAAGCACATAAGGATCCACTAGTGTCATTGCATGTCTGTTCTTTTCATGAACCACACCCAGTGTCATTCCATGTGTGTTCTTCTAAACAAACCACATAAGTCATTGCATGTCTGTTCTTTTCATGAACCACACCTAATGTCATTGCATGTGTGTTCCTCTAGACATACCACATAAGGATCCACCGGTGTCACTACATGTCTGTTCTTTTCATGAACCACACCCAGTGTCATTGCATGTGTGTTCTTCTAAACAAACCACATAAGTCATTGCATGTCTGTTCTTTTCATGAACCACACCTGGTGTCATTGCATGTGTGTTCCTCTAGACAGAACACATAAGGATCCACCGGTGTCACTGCATGTCTGTTCTTTTCATGAACCACAACCAGTGTCATTGCATGTGTGTTCTTCTAAACAAACCACATAAGTCAATGCATGTCTGTTCTTTTCATGAACCACACCTAGTGTCATTGCATGTGTGTTCCTCTAGACAGACCACATAAGGATCCACCGGTGTCACTGCATGTCTGTTCTTTTCATGAACCACATAAGGATCCACCGGTGTCATTGGATGCGTGTTCTACTCATGAACCACACATGGATCCACCAGTGGCATTGTATGTCTGTTCCTCTAAACAAACCACATAAGCATCCACCAGTGTCATTGCATGTCTGTTTTTTCATGAACCACACCCAGTGTCATTGCATGTGTGTTGTTCTAAACAATACACATTAGTCATTGCATGTCTATTCTTTTCATGAACCACATAAGGATCCACCAGTGTCATTGCATGTCTATTCTTCTCACAAACCACATAAGGATCCACCAGTGTCATTGCACGTCTGTTCTTTTCATGAACCACACCCAGTGTCATTGCATGTGTGGTCCTCTAGACAAAACACATAAGGATCCACCGGTGTCACTGCATGTCTGTTCTATTCACGAACCACACCTAGTGTCATTGCATGTCATTTCTTTTCATGAACCACATAAGGATCCACCAGTGTCATTGCATGTATGTTCTTCTCACAAACCACATATGGATCCACCTAGTGTTATTGCATGTATGTTCTTTTCATGAACCACACCCAGTGTCATTGCATGTGTGTTCCTCTAGACAAACCACATAAGGATCCACTAGTGTCACTGCATATCTATTCTTTTCATGAACCACATAAGGATCCACCGGTGTCATTGGATGTGTGTTCTTCTCATGAACCACACATGGATCCACCGGTGCCATTGCATGTCTGTTCCTCTAAACAAACCACATAAGGATCCACCAGTGTCATTGCATGTCTGTTCTTTTCAAGAACCACAACCAGTGTCATTGCATGTGTGTTCTTCTAAACAAACCACATAAGTCAATGCATGTATGTTCTTTTCATGAACCACACCCAGTGTCATTGCATGTGTGTTCCTCTAGACAGACCACATAAGGATCCACCGGTGTCACTGCATGTCTGTTCTTTTCATGAACCACATAAGGATCCACCGGTGTCAATGGATGTGTGTTCCTCTCATGAACCACACATGGATCCACCAGTGGCATTGCATGTCTGTTCCTCTAAACAAACCACATAAGGATCCACCAGTGTCATTGCATGTCTGTTCTTTTCATGAACCACACCCAGTGTCATTGCATGTGTGTTGTTCTAAACAATACACATTAGTCATTGCATGTCTGTTCTTTTCATGAACCACATAAGGATCCACCAGTGTCATTGCATGTCTATTCTTCTCACAAACCACATAAGGATCCACCAGTGTCATTGCACGTCTGTTCTTTTCATGAACCACACCCAGTGTCATTGCATGTGTGGCCCTCTAGACAAAACACATAAGGATCCACCGGTGTCACTGCATGTCTGTTCTTTTCATGAACCACACCTAGTGTCATTGCATGTCAGTTCTTTTCATGAACCACATAAGGATCCACGAGTGTCATTGCATGTATGTTCTTCTCACAAACCACATATGGATCCACCTAGTGTTATTGCATGTATGTTCTTTTCATGAACCACACCCAGTGTCATTGCATGTGTGTTCCTCTAGACAAACCACATAAGGATCCACTAGTGTCACTGCATATCTGTTCTTTTCATGAACCACATAAGGATCCACCGGTGTCATTGGATGTGTGTTCTTCTCATGAACCACACATGGATCCACCGGTGCCATTGCATGTCTGTTCCTCTAAACAAACCACATAAGGATCGACCAGTGTCATTGCATGTCTATTCTTTTCATGAACCATACCCAGTGTTATTGCATGTGTGTTCTTCTAAACAAACCACATAAGTCAATGCATGTCTGTTCTTTTCATGAACCACACCTAGTGTCATTGCATGTGTGTTCCTCTAGATAGACCACATAAGGATCCACCGGTGTCACTGCATGTCTGTTCTTTTCATGAACTACATAAGGATCCACCGGTGTCATTGGATGTGTGTTCTTCTCATGAACCACACATGGATCCACCAGTGGTATTGCATGTCTGTTCCTCTAAACAAACCACATAAGGATCCACCAGTGTCATTGCATGTCTGTTCTTTTCATGAACCACACCCAGTGTCATTGCATGTGTGTTGTTCTAAACAAACCACATAAGTCATTGCATGTCTGTTCTTTTCATGAACCACATAAGGATCCACCAGTGTCATTGCATGTCTATTCTTCTCACAAACCACATAAGGATCCACCAGTGTCATTGCACGTCTGTTCTTTTCATGAACCACACCCAGTGTCATTGCATGTGTGGTCCTCTTGACAAAACACATAAGGATCCACCGGTGTCACCGCATGTCTGTTCTTTTCATGAACCACACCTAGTTTCATTGCATGTCAGTTCTTTTCATGAACCACATAAGGATCCACCAGTGTCATTGCATGTCTGTTCTTCTCACAAACCACATATGGATCCACCTAGTGTTATTGCATGTATATTCTTTTCATGAACCACACCCAGTGTCATTGCATGTGTGTTCCTCTAGACAAACCACATAAGGATCCACTAGTGTCACTGCATATATGTTCTTTTCATGAAACACATAAGGATCCACCGGTGTCATTGGATGTTTGTTCTTCTCATAAACCACACATGGATCCACCGGTGCCATTGCATGTCTGTTCCTCTAAACAAACCACATAAGGATCCACCAGTGTCATTGCATGTCTGTTCTTTTCATGAACCACACCCAGTGTCATTGCATGTGTGTTCTTCTAAACAAACCACATAAGTTAATGGATGTCTGTTCTTTTCATGAACCACACCCAGTGTCATTGCATGTGTGTTCCTCTAGACAGACCACATAAGGATCCACCGGTGTCACTGCATGTCTGTTCTTTTCATGAACCACATAAGGATCCACCGGTGTCATTGGATGTGTGTTCTTCTCATGAACCACACATGGATCCACCAGTGGAATTGCATGTTTGTTCCTCTAAACAAACCACATAAGGATCCACCAGTGTCATTGCATGTTTGTTCTTTTCATGAACCACACCCAGTGTCATTGCATGTGTGTTGTTCTAAACAAACCACATAAGTCATTGCATGTCTGTTCTTTTCATGAACCACATAAGGATCCACCAGTGTCATTGCATGTCTATTCTTCTCACAAACCACATAAGGATCCACCAGTGTCATTGCACGTCTGTTCTTTTCATGAACCACACCCAGTGTCATTGCATGTGTGGTCCTCCAAACAAAACACATAAGGATCCACCGGTGTCACTGCATGTCTGTTCTTTTCATGAACCACACCTAGTGTCATTGCATGTCAGTTCTTTTCATGAACCACATAAGGATCCACGAGTGTCATTGCATGTATGTTCTTCTCACAAACCACATATGGATCCACCTAGTGTTATTGCATGTATGTTCTTTTCATGAACCACACCCAGTGTCATTGCATGTGTGTTCCTCTAGACAAACCACATAAGGATCCACTAGTGTCACTGCATATCTGTTCTTTTCATGAACCACATAAGGATCCACCGGTGTCATTGGATGTGTGTTCTTCTCATGAACCACACATGGATCCACCGGTGCCATTGCATGTCTGTTCCTCTAAACAAACCACATAAGGATCGACCAGTGTCATTGCATGTCTATTCTTTTCATGAACCACACCCAGTGTTATTGCATGTGTGTTCTTCTAAACAAACCACATAAGTCAATGCATGTCTGTTCTTTTCATGAACCACACCTAGTGTCATTGCATGTGTGTTCCTCTAGATAGACCACATAAGGATCCACCGGTGTCACTGCATGTCTGTTCTTTTCATGAACTACATAAGGATCCACCGGTGTCATTGGATGTGTGTTCTTCTCATGAACCACACATGGATCCACCAGTGGTATTGCATGTCTGTTCCTCTAAACAAACCACATAAGGATCCACCAGTGTCATTGCATGTCTGTTCTTTTCATGAACCACACCCAGTGTCATTGCATGTGTGTTGTTCTAAACAAACCACATAAGTCATTGCATGTCTGTTCTTTTCATGAACCACGTAAGGATCCACCAGTGTCATTGCATGTCTATTCTTCTCACAAACCACATAAGGATCCACCAGTGTCATTGCACGTCTGTTCTTTTCATGAACCACACCCAGTGTCATTGCATGTGTGGTCCTCTTGACAAAACACATAAGGATCCACCGGTGTCACTGCATGTCTGTTCTTTTTATGAACCACACCTAGTTTCATTGCATGTCAGTTCTTTTCATGAACCACATAAGGATCCACCAGTGTCATTGCATGTCTGTTCTTCTCACAAACCACATATGGATCCACCTAGTGTTATTGCATGTATATTCTTTTCATGAACCACACCCAGTGTCATTGCATGTGTGTTCCTCTAGACAAACCACATAAGGATCCACTAGTGTCACTGCATATATGTTCTTTTCATGAAAAACATAAGGATCCACCGGTGTCATTGGATGTTTGTTCTTCTCATGAACCACACATGGATCCACCGGTGCCATTGCATGTCTGTTCCTCTAAACAAACCACATAAGGATCCACCAGTGTCATTGCATGTCTGTTCTTTTCATGAACCACACCCAGTGTCATTGCATGTGTGTTCTTCTAAACAAACCACATAAGTTAATGCATGTCTGTTCTTTTCATGAACCACACCCAGTGTCATTGCATGTGTGTTCCTCTAGACAGACCACATAAGGATCCACCGGTGTCACTGCATGTCTGTTCTTTTCATGAACCACACCCAGTGTCATTTCATGTGTGTTGTTCTAAACAAACCACATAAGTCATTGCATGTCTGTTCTTTTCATGAACCACATAAGGATCCACCAGTGTCATTGCATGTCTATTCTTCTCACAAACCACATAAGGATCCACCAGTGTCATTGCACGTCTGTTCTTTTCATGAACCACACCCAGTGTCATTGCATGTGTGGTCCTCCAAACAAAACACATAAGGATCCACCGGTGTCACTGCATGTCTGTTCTTTTCATGAACCACACCTAGTGTCATTGCATGTCAGTTCTTTTCATGAACCACATAAGGATCCACGAGTGTCATTGCATGTATGTTCTTCTCACAAACCACATATGGATCCACCTAGTGTTATTGCATGTATGTTCTTTTCATGAACCACACCCAGTGTCATTGCATGTGTGTTCCTCTAGACAAACCACATAAGGATCCACTAGTGTCACTGCATATCTGTTCTTTTCATGAACCACATAAGGATCCACCGGTGTCATTGGATGTGTGTTCTTCTCATGAACCACACATGGATCCACCGGTGCCATTGCATGTCTGTTCCTCTAAACAAACCACATAAGGATCGACCAGTGTCATTGCATGTCTATTCTTTTCATGAACCACACCCAGTGTTATTGCATGTGTGTTCTTCTAAACAAACCACATAAGTCAATGCATGTCTGTTCTTTTCATGAACCACACCTAGTGTCATTGCATGTGTGTTCCTCTAGATAGACCACATAAGGATCCACCGGTGTCACTGCATGTCTGTTCTTTTCATGAACTACATAAGGATCCACCGGTGTCATTGGATGTGTGTTCTTCTCATGAACCACACATGGATCCACCAGTGGTATTGCATGTCTGTTCCTCTAAACAAACCACATAAGGATCCACCAGTGTCATTGCATGTCTGTTCTTTTCATGAACCACACCCAGTGTCATTGCATGTGTGTTGTTCTAAACAAACCACATAAGTCATTGCATGTCTTTTCTTTTCATGAACCACATAAGGATCCACCAGTGTCATTGCATGCCTATTCTTCTCACAAACCACATAAGGATCCACCAGTGTCATTGCACGTCTGTTCTTTTCATGAACCACACCCAGTGTCATTGCATGTGTGGTCCTCTTGACAAAACACATAAGGATCCACCGGTGTCACTGCATGTCTGTTCTTTTTATGAACCACACCTAGTTTCATTGCATGTCAGTTCTTTTCATGAACCACATAAGGATCCACCAGTGTCATTGCATGTCTGTTCTTCTCACAAACCACATATGGATCCACCTAGTGTTATTGCATGTATATTCTTTTCATGAACCACACCCAGTGTCATTGCATGTGTGTTCCTCTAGACAAACCACATAAGGATCCACTAGTGTCACTGCATATATGTTCTTTTCATGAAACACATAAGGATCCACCGGTGTCATTGGATGTTTGTTCTTCTCATGAACCACACATGGATCCACCGGTGCCATTGCATGTCTGTTCCTCTAAACAAACCACATAAGGATCCACCAGTGTCATTGCATGTCTGTTCTTTTCATGAACCACACCCAGTGTCATTGCATGTGTGTTCTTCTAAACAAACCACATAAGTTAATGCATGTCTGTTCTTTTCATGAACCACACCCAGTGTCATTGCATGTGTGTTCCTCTAGACAGACCACATAAGGATCCACCGGTGTCACTGCATGTCTGTTCTTTTCATGAACCACATAAAGATCCACCGGTGTCATTGGATGTGTGTTCTTCTCATGAACCACACATGGATCCACCAGTGGAATTGCATGTCTGTTCCTCTAAACAAACCACATAAGGATCCACCAGTGTCATTGCATGTCTGTTCTTTTCATGAACCACACCCAGTGTCATTGCATGTGTGTTGTTCTAAACAAACCACATAAGTCATTGCATGTCTGTTCTTTTCATGAACCACATAAGGATCCACCAGTGTCATTGCATGTCTATTCTTCTCACAAACCACATAAGGATCCACCAGTGTCATTGCACGTCTGTTCTTTTCATGAACCACACCTAGTGTCATTGCATGTGTGGTCCGCTAGACAAAACACATAAGGATCCACCCGTGTCACTTCATGTCTGTTCTTTTCATGAACCACACCTAGTGTCATTGCATGTCAGTTCTTTTCATGAACCACATAAGGATCCACCAGTGTCATTGCATGTCTATTCTTCTCACAAACCACATAAGGATCCACCAGTGTCATTGGACGTCTGTTCTTTTCATGAACCACACCCAGTGTCATTGCATGTGTGGTCCTCTAGACAAAACACATAAGGATCCACCGGTGTCACTGCATGTCTGTTCTTTTCATGAACCACACCTAGTGTCATTGCATGTCAGTTCTTTTCATGAACCACATAAGGATCCACCAGTGTCATTGCATGTCTGTTGTTCTCACAAACCACATATGGATCCACCTAGTGTTATTGCATGTATGTTCTTTTCATGAACCACACCCAGTGTCATTGCATGTTTGTTCCTCTAGACAAACCACATAAGAATCCACTAGTGTCACTGCATATCTGTTCTTTTCATGAACCACATAAGGATCCACCGGTGTCATTGGATGTGTGTTCTTCTCATGAACCACACATGGATCCACCGGTGCCATTGCATGTCTTTTCCTCTAAACAAACCACATAAGGATCCACCAGTGTCATTGCATGTCTGTTCTTTTCATGAACCACACCCAGTGTCATTGCATGTGTGTTCTTCTAAACAAACCACATAAGTCATTGCATGTCTGTTCTTTTCATGACCACACCCGGTGTCATTGCATGTGTGCTCCTCTAGACAGACCACATAAGGATCCACCAGTGTCACTGTGTGTCTGTTCTTTTCATGAACCACATAAGGATCCACCGGTGTCATTGGGTGTGTGTTCTTCTGATGAACCACACATGGATCCACCAGTGTCATTGCATGTCTGTTCCTCTAAAGAAACCACATAAGGATCCACCAGTGTCATTGCATGTCTGTACTTTTCATGAACCACACCCAGTGTCATTGCATGTGTGTTCTTCTAAACAAACCACATAAGTTAATGCATGTCTGTTCTTTTCATGAACCACACCCAGTGTCATTGCATGTGTGTTCCTCTAGACAGACCACATAAGGATCCACCGGTGTCACTGCATGTCTGTTCTTTTCATGAACCACACCCAGTGTCATTGCATGTGTGTTCTTCTAAACAAACCACATAAGTCATTGCATGTCTGTTCTTTTCATGAACCACGCCCGGTGTCATTGCATGTGTGCTCCTCTAGACAGACCACATAAGGATCCACCGGTGTCACTGTGTGTCTGTTCTTTTCATGAACCACATAAGGATCCACCGGTGTCATTGGATGTGTGTTCTTCTCATGAACCACACATGGATCCACCAGTGTCATTGCATGTCTGTTCCTCTAAACAAACCACATAAGGATCCACCAGTGTCATTGCATGTCTGTTCTTTTCATGAACCACACCCAGTGTCACTGCATGTGTGTTCTTCTAAACAAACCACATAAGTCATTGCGTGTCTGTTCTTTTCATGAACCACACCCGGTGTCATTGCATGTGTGTTTCTCTAGACAGACCACATAAGGATCCACGGGTGTCACTGCATGTATGTTCTTTTCATGAACCACATAAGGAGCCACCAGTGTCATTGGATGTGTGTTCTTCTCATGAACCACACATGGATCCACCAGTGTCATTGCATGTCTGTTCCTCTAAACAAACCACATAAGGATCCACCAGTGTCATTGCATGTCTGTTCTTTTCATGAACCACACCCAGTGTCATTCCATGTGTGTTCTTGTAAACAAACCACATAAGGATCCACCAGTGTCATTGCATGTCCGTTCTTTTCAGGAACCACACCTGGTGTCATTGCATGTCTGTTCTTTACATGAACCACAGCTAGAGTCATTGCATGTCTATTACTTCTATAAACCACACATGGATCCACCGGTGTCATTGCATGTATGTTCTTCTCATGAACCACACCCAGTGTCATTGCATGTCAGTTCTTTTCATGAACCACATAAGGATCCACCAGTGTCATTGCATGGCTATTCTTCTCACAAACCACATAAGGATCCACATGTGTCATTGCATGTCTGTTCTTTTCAAGAACCACACCCAGTGTCATTGCATGTGTGTTCCTCTAGACAAACCACATAAGCATCCACCGGTGTTACTGCATGTCTGTTCTTTTCATGAACCACACGTGGATCCACCGGTGTCATTGCATGTCTGTTCTTTTCATGAACCACACCTAGTGTCATTGCATGTCAGTTCTTTTCATGAACCACATAAGGATCCACCAGTGTGATTGCATGTCTATTCTTCTCACAAACCACATATGGATCCACCTAGTGTGATTGCATGTCTGTTCTTTTCAGGAACCACACCCAGTGTCATTGCATGTGTGTTCCTCTAGACAAACCACATAAGGATCCACCAGTGTGACTGCATGTCTGTTCTTTTCATGAACCACATAAGCATCCACCGGTGTCATTGGATGTGTGTTCTTCTCATGAACCACACATGGATCCACCGGTGTCATTGCATGTCTGTTCCTCTAAACAAACCACATAAGGATCCACTAGTGTCATTGCATGTCTGTTCTTTTCATGAACCACACCCAGTGTCATTGCATGTGTGTTCTACTAAACAAACCACATAAGTCATTGCATGTCTGTTCTTTTCATGAACCACACCCGGTGTCATTGCATGTGTGTTCCTCTAGACAGACCACATAAGGATCCACCGGTGTCACTACATGTCTGTTCTTTTCATGAACCACATAAGGATCCACCAGTGTCATTGCATGTCTGTTCTTTTCATGAACCACACCCAGTGTCATTGCCTGTGTGTTCTTCTAAACAAACCACATAAGTCATTGCATGTCTGTTCTTTTCATGAACCACACCCGGTGTCATTGCATGTGTGTTCCTCTAGACAGACCACATAAGGATCCACCGGTGTCACTGAATGTCTGTTCTTTTCATGAACCACACCCAGTGTCATTGCATGTGTGTTCTTGTAAACAAACCACATAAGTCATTGCATGTCTGTTATTTTCATGAACCACATCCGGTGTCATTGCATGTTTGTTCCTCTAGAGAGACCACATAAGGATCCACCGGTGTTACTGCATGTCTGTTCTTTTCATGAACCACATAAGGATCCACCGGTGTCATTGGATGTGTGTTCTTCTCATGAACCACACATGGATCCACCGGTGTCATTGCATGTGTGTTCCTCTAGACAGACCACATAAGAATCCACCGGTGTCATTGCATGTCTGTTCTTTTCATGAACCACGCCCAGTGTCATTGCATGTGTGTTCTTCTAAACAAACCACATAAGGCATTGCATGTCTGTTCTTTTCATGAACCACACCCGGTGTCATTGCATGTATGTTCCTCTAAACAAACCACATAAGGATCCACCAGTGTCATTGCATGTTTTTTCTTTTCATGAACCACACCCAGTGTCAGTGCATGTGTGTTCTTCTAAACATACAACATAAGTCATTGCATGTATATTATTTTCATGAACCACACCCGGTGTCATTGCATGTGTGTTCCTCTAGACAGACCACATAAGGATCCACCGGTGTCACTTCAGGTCTATTCTTTTCATGAACCACATAAGGATCCACCAGTGTCATTGGATGTGTGTTCTTCTCATGAACCACACATGGATCCACCGGTGTCATTGCATGTCTGTTCCTCTAAACAAACCACATAAGGATCCACTAGTGTCATTGCATGTATGTTCTTCTCACAAACCACATAAGGATCCACTAGTGTCATTGCATGCATGTTCTTTCATGAACCACACCCAGTGTCATTGCATGTGTGTTCCTCTAGAGAAACCACATAAGGATCCACCGGTGTCACTTCATGTCTGTTCTTTTCATGAACCACACATGGATCCACCGGTGTCATTGCATGTCTGTTCTTTTCATGAACCACACCCAGTGTCATTGCATGTCAGTTCTTTTCATGAACCACATAAGAATCCACCAGTGTCATTGTATGCTTGTTCTTCTCACAAACCACATATGGATCCACCTAGTGTGATTACATGTCTGTTCTTTTCATGAACCACACCTAGTGTCATTGCATGTGTGTTCCTCTAGACAAACCACATAAGGATCCACTAGTGTCAGTGCATGTCTATTCTTTTCATGAACCACATAAGGATCCACCAGTGTCATTGGATGTGTGTTCTTCTCATGAACCACACATGGATCCACCGGTGTCATTGCATGTCTGTTCCTCTAAACAAACCACATAAGGATCCACCAGTGTCATTGCATGGCTGTTCTTCTCACGAACCACATAAGGATCCACATGTGTCATTCCATGTCTGTTCTTTTCAAGAACCACACCCAGTGTCATTGCATGTGTGTTCCTCTAGACAAACCACATAAGCATCCACCGGTGTTACTGCATGTATGTTCTTTTCATGAACCACACGTGGATCCACCGGTGTCATCGCATGTCTGTTCTTTTCATGAACCACACCTAGTGTCATTGCATGTCAGTTCTTTTCATGAACCACATAAGGATCCACCAGTGTGATTGCATGTCTATTCTTCTCACAAACCACATATGGATCCACCTAGTGTGATTGCATGTCTGTTCTTTTCATGAACCACACCCAATGTCATTGCATGTGTGTTCCTCTAGACAAACCACAAAAGGATCCACCAGTGTCACTGCATGTCTGTTCTTTTCATGAACCACATAAGCATCCCCCGGTGTC
Source organism: Avena sativa (assembly GCA_916181665.1). NCBI lineage: Eukaryota > Viridiplantae > Streptophyta > Magnoliopsida > Poales > Poaceae > Avena > Avena sativa. Next base: position 194,721,155 of record OV702287.1, read on the forward strand.
ATTGGATGTGTGTTCTTCTCATGAACCACACATGGATCCACCGGTGTCATTGCATGTCTGTTCCTCTAAACAAACCACATAAGGATCCACTAGTGTCATTGCATGTCTGTTCTTTTCATGAACCACACCCAGTGTCATTGCATGTGTGTTCTACTAAACAAACCACATAAGTCGTTGCATGTCTGTTCTTTTCATGAACCACACCGGTGTCATTGCATGTGTGTTCCTCTAGACAGACCACATAAGGATCCACCGGTGTCACTACATGTCTGTTCTTTTCATGAACCACATAAGGATCCACCAGTGTCATTGCATGTCTGTTCTTTTCATGAACCACACCAAGTGTCATTTCCTGTGTGTTCTTCTAAACAAACCCCATAAGTCATTGCATGTCTGTTCTTTTCATGAACCACACCCGGTGTCATTGCATGTGTGTTCCTCTAGACAGACCACATAAGGATCCACCGGTGTCACTGCATGTCTGTTCTTTTCATCAACCACACCTAGTGTCATTGCATGTGTGTTCTTGTAAACAAACCACATAAGTCATTGCATGTCTGTTATTTTCATGAACCACACCCGGTGTCATTGCATGTTTGTTCCTCTAGAGAGACCACATAAGGATCCACCGGTGTTACTGCATGTCTGTTCTTTTCATGAACCACATAAGGATCCACCGGTGTCATTGGATGTGTGTTCTTCTCATGAACCACACATGGATCCACCGGTGTCATTGCATGTGTGTTCCTCTAGACAGACCACATAAGGATCCACCGGTGTCATTGCATGTCTGTTCTTTTCATGAACCACGCCCAGTGTCATTGCATGTGTGTTCTTCTAAACAAACCACATAAGGCATTGTCTGTCTGTTCTTTTCATGAACCACACCCGGTGTCATTGCATGTATGTTCCTCTAAACAAACCACATAAGGATCCACCAGTGTCATTGCATATCTGTTCTTTTCATGAACCACACCCAGTATCAGTGCATGTGTGTTCTTCTAAACATACAACATAAGTAATTGGATGTATGTTCTTTTCATGAACCACACCCGGTGTCATTGCATGTGTGTTCCTCTAGACAGACCACATAAGGATCCACCGGTGTCACTTCAGGTCTATTCTTTTCATGAACCACAGGATCCACCAGTGTCATTGGATGTGTGTTCTTCTCATGAACCACACATGGATCCACCGGTGTCATTGCATGTCTGTTCCTCTAAACAAACCACATAAGGATCCACTAGTGTCATTGCATGTATGTTCTTCTCACAAACCACATAAGGATCCACTAGTGTCATTGCATGCCTGTTCTTTTCATGAACCACACCTAGTGTCATTGCATGTGTGTTCCTCTAGAGAAACCACATAAGGATCCACCGGTGTCACTTCATGTCTGTTCTTTTCATGAACCACACATGGATCCACCGGTGTAATTGCATGTCTGTTCTTTTCATGAACCCCACCCAGTGTCATTGCATCTCAGTTCTTTTCATGAACCACATAAGAATCCACCAGTGTCATTGCATGTCTGTTCTTCTCACAAACCACATATGGATCCACCTAGTGTGATTACATGTCTGTTCTTTTCATGAACCACACCCAGTGTCATTGCATGTGTGTTCCTCTAGACAAACCACATAAGCATCCACCGGTGTTACTGCATGTCTGTTCTTTTCATGAACCACACGTGGATCCACCGGTGTCATTGCATGTCTGTTCTTTTCATGAACCACACCTAGTGTCATTGCATGTCAGTTCTTTTAATGAACCACATAAGGATCCACCAGTGTGATTGCATGTCTATTCTTCTCACAAACCACATATGGATCCACCTAGTGTGATTGCATGTCTGTTCTTTTCATGAACCACACCCAGTGTCATTGCATGTGTGTTCCTCTAGACAAACCACAAAAGGATCCACCAGTGTCACTGCATGTCTGTTCTTTTCATGAACCACATAAGCATCCACCGGTGTCATTGGATGTGTGTTCTTCTCATGAACCACACATGGATCCACCGGTGTCATTGCATGTCTGTTCCTCTAAACAAACCACATAAGGATCCACTAGTGTCATTGCATGTCTGTTCTTTTCATGAACCACACCCAGTGTCATTGCATGTGTGTTCTACTAAACAAACCACATAAGTCGTTGCATGTCTGTTCTTTTCATGAACCACACCCGGTGTCATTGCATGTGTGTTCCTCTAGACAGACCAGATAAGGATCCACCGGTGTCACTACATGTCTGTTCTTTTCATGAACCACATAAGGATCCACCAGTGTCATTGCATGTCTGTTCTTTTCATGAACCACACCAAGTGTCATTTCCTGTGTGTTCTTCTAAACAAACCACATAAGTCATTGCATGTCTGTTCTTTTTATGAAACACACCCGGTGTCATTGCATGTGTGTTCCTCTAGACAGACCACATAAGGATCCACTGATGTCACTGCTTGTCTGTTCTTTTCATGAACCACACCCAGTGTCATTACATGTGTGTTCTTGTAAACAAACCACATAAGTCATTGCATGTCTGTTATTTTCATGAACCACATCCGGTGTCATTGCATGTTTGTTCCTCTAGAGAGACCACATAAGGATCCACCGGTGTTACTGCATGTCTGTTCTTTTCATGAACCACATAAGGATCCACCGGTGTTATTGGATGTGTGTTCTTCTCATGAACCACACATGGATCCACCGGTGTCATTGCATGTGTGTTCCTCTAGACAGACCACATAAGGATCCACCGGTGTCATTGCATGTCTGTTCTTTTCATGAACCACGCCTAGTGTCATTGCATGTGTGTTCTTCTAAACAAACCACATAAGGCATTGCCTGTCTGTTCTTTTCATGAACCACACCCGGTGTCATTGCATGTATGTTCCTTTAAACAAACCACATAAGGATCCACCAGTGTCATTGCATGTCTGTTCTTTTCATGAACCACACCCAGTATCAGTGCATGTGTGTTCTTCTAAACATACAACATAAGTCATTGCATGTATGTTCTTTTCATGAACCACACCCGGTCTCATTGCATGTGTGTTCCTCTAGACAGACCACATAAGGATCCACCGGTGTCACTTCAGGTCTATTCTTTTCATGAACCACATAAGGATCCACCAGTGTCATTGGATGTGTGTTCTTCTCATGAACCACACATGGATCCACCGGTGTCATTGCATGTCTGTTGCTCTAAACAAACCACATAAGGATCCACTAGTGTCATTGCATGTATGTTCTTCTCACAAACCACATAAGGATCCACTAGTGTCATTGCATGCCTGTTCTTTTCATGAACCACACCTAGTGTCATTGCATGTGTGTTCCTCTAGAGAAACCACATAAGGATCCACCGGTGTCACTTCATGTGTGTTCTTTTCATGAACCACACATGGATCCACCGGTGTCATTGCATGTCTGTTCTTTTCATGAACCCCACCCAGTGTCATTGCATCTCAGTTCTTTTCATGAACCACATAAGAATCCACCAGTGTCATTGCATGTCTGTTCTTCTCACAAACCACATATGGATCCACCTAGTGTGATTACATGTCTGTTCTTTTCATGAACCACACCCAGTGTCATTGCATGTGTGTTCCTCTAGACAAACCACATAAGGATCCACTAGTGTCACTGCATGTCTATTCTTTTCATGAACCACATAAGGATCCACCGGTGTCATTGGATGTGTGTTCTTCTCATGAACCACACATGGATCCACCAGTGTCATTGCATGTCTGTTCCTCTAAACAAACCACATAAGGATCCACTAGTGTCATTGCATGTCTGTTCTTTTCATGAACCACACCCAGTGTCATTGCATGTGTGTTCTTCTAAACAAACCACATAAGTCATTGCATGTCTGTTCTTTTCATGAACCACACCCCGTGTCATTGCATGTGTGTTCCTCTAGACAGACCACATAAGGATCCACCGGTGTCACTGCATGTCTGTTCTTTTCATGAACCACACCCAGTGTCATTGCATGTGTGTTCTTCTAAACAAACCACATAAGTCATTGCATGTCTGTTCTTTTCATGAACCACGCCCGGTGTCATTGCATGTGTTCTCCTCTAGACAGACCACATAAGGATCCACCGGTGTCACTGTGTGTCTGTTCTTTTCATGAACCACATAAGGATCCACCGGTGTCATTGGATGTGTGTTCTTCTCATGAACCACACATGGATCCACCAGTGTCATTGCATGTCTGTTCCTCTAAACAAACCACATAAGGATCCACCAGTGTCATTGCATGTCTGTTCTTTTCATGAACCACACCCAGTGTCACTGCATGTGTGTTCTTCTAAACAAACCACATAAGTCATTGCGTGTCTGTTCTTTTCATGAACCACACCCGGTGTCATTGCATGTGTGTTTCTCTAGACAGACCACATAAGGATCCACGGGTGTCACTGTATGTATGTTCTTTTCATGAACCACATAAGGAGCCACCAGTGTCATTGGATGTGTGTTCTTCTCATGAACCACACATGGATCCACCAGTGTCATTGCATGTCTGTTCCTCTAAACAAACCACATAAGGATCCACCAGTGTCATTGCATGTCTGTTCTTTTCATGAACCACACCCAGTGTCATTCCATGTGTGTTCTTGTAAACAAACCACATAAGGATCCACCAGTGTCATTGCATGTCCGTTCTTTTCAGGAACCACACCTGGTGTCATTGCATGTCTGTTCTTTACATGAACCACAGCTAGAGTCATTGCATGTCTATTACTTCTATAAACCACACATGGATCCACCGGTGTCATTGCATGTATGTTCTTCTCATGAACCACACCCAGTGTCATTGCATGTCAGTTCTTTTCATGAACCACATAAGGATCCACCAGTGTCATTGCATGGCTATTCTTCTCACAAACCACATAAGGATCCACATGTGTCATTGCATGTCTGTTCTTTTCAAGAACCACACCCAGTGTCATTGCATGTGTGTTCCTCTAGACAAACCACATAAGCATCCACCGGTGTTACTGCATGTCTGTTCTTTTCATGAACCACACGTGGATCCACCGGTGTCATTGCATGTCTGTTCTTTTCATGAACCACACCTAGTGTCATTGCATGTCAGTTCTTTTCATGAACCACATAAGGATCCACCAGTGTGATTGCATGTCTATTCTTCTCACAAACCACATATGGATCCACCTAGTGTGATTGCATGTCTGTTCTTTTCAGGAACCACACCCAGTGTCATTGCATGTGTGTTCCTCTAGACAAACCACATAAGGATCCACCAGTGTGACTGCATGTCTGTTCTTTTCATGAACCACATAAGCATCCACCGGTGTCATTGGATGTGTGTTCTTCTCATGAACCACACATGGATCCACCGGTGTCATTGCATGTCTGTTCCTCTAAACAAACCACATAAGGATCCACTAGTGTCATTGCATGTCTGTTCTTTTCATGAACCACACCCAGTGTCATTGCATGTGTGTTCTACTAAACAAACCACATAAGTCATTGCATGTCTGTTCTTTTCATGAACCACACCCGGTGTCATTGCATGTGTGTTCCTCTAGACAGACCACATAAGGATCCACCGGTGTCACTACATGTCTGTTCTTTTCATGAACCACATAAGGATCCACCAGTGTCATTGCATGTCTGTTCTTTTCATGAACCACACCCAGTGTCATTGCCTGTGTGTTCTTCTAAACAAACCACATAAGTCATTGCATGTCTGTTCTTTTCATGAACCACACCCGGTGTCATTGCATGTGTGTTCCTCTAGACAGACCACATAAGGATCCACCGGTGTGACTGAATGTCTGTTCTTTTCATGAACCACACCCAGTGTCATTGCATGTGTGTTCTTGTAAACAAACCACATAAGTCATTGCATGTCTGTTATTTTCATGAACCACATCCGGTGTCATTGCATGTTTGTTCCTCTAGAGAGACCACATAAGGATCCACCGGTGTTACTGCATGTCTGTTCTTTTCATGAACCACATAAGGATCCACCGGTGTCATTGGATGTGTGTTCTTCTCATGAACCACACATGGATCCACCGGTGTCATTGCATGTGTGTTCCTCTAGACAGACCACATAAGAATCCACCGGTGTCATTGCATGTCTGTTCTTTTCATGAACCACGCCCAGTGTCATTGCATGTGTGTTCTTCTAAACAAACCACATAAGGCATTGCATGTCTGTTCTTTTCATGAACCACACCCGGTGTCATTGCATGTATGTTCCTCTAAACAAACCACATAAGGATCCACCAGTGTCATTGCATGTTTTTTCTTTTCATGAACCACACCCAGTATCAGTGCATGTGTGTTCTTCTAAACATACAACATAAGTCATTGCATGTATATTCTTTTCATGAACCACACCCGGTGTCATTGCATGTGTGTTCCTCTAGACAGACCACATAAGGATCCACCGGTGTCACTTCAGGTCTATTCTTTTCATGAACCACATAAGGATCCACCAGTGTCATTGGATGTGTGTTCTTCTCATGAACCACACATGGATCCACCGGTGTCATTGCATGTCTGTTCCTCTAAACAAACCACATAAGGATCCACTAGTGTCATTGCATGTATGTTCTTCTCACAAACCACATAAGGATCCACTAGTGTCATTGCATGCATGTTCTTTCATGAACCACACCCAGTGTCATTGCATGTGTGTTCCTCTAGAGAAACCACATAAGGATCCACCGGTGTCACTTCATGTCTGTTCTTTTCATGAACCACACATGGATCCACCGGTGTCATTGCATGTCTGTTCTTTTCATGAACCACACCCAGTGTCATTGCATGTCAGTTCTTTTCATGAACCACATAAGAATCCACCAGTGTCATTGTATGCTTGTTCTTCTCACAAACCACATATGGATCCACCTAGTGTGATTACATGTCTGTTCTTTTCATGAACCACACCTAGTGTCATTGCATGTGTGTTCCTCTAGACAAACCACATAAGGATCCACTAGTGTCAGTGCATGTCTATTCTTTTCATGAACCACATAAGGATCCACCAGTGTCATTGGATGTGTGTTCTTCTCATGAACCACACATGGATCCACCGGTGTCATTGCATGTCTGTTCCTCTAAACAAACCACATAAGGATCCACCAGTGTCATTGCATGGCTGTTCTTCTCACGAACCACATAAGGATCCACATGTGTCATTGCATGTCTGTTCTTTTCAAGAACCACACCCAGTGTCATTGCATGTGTGTTCCTCTAGACAAACCACATAAGCATCCACCGGTGTTACTGCATGTATGTTCTTTTCATGAACCACACGTGGATCCACCGGTGTCATCGCATGTCTGTTCTTTTCATGAACCACACCTAGTGTCATTGCATGTCAGTTCTTTTCATGAACCACATAAGGATCCACCAGTGTGATTGCATGTCTATTCTTCTCACAAACCACATATGGATCCACCTAGTGTGATTGCATGTCTGTTCTTTTCATGAACCACACCCAATGTCATTGCATGTGTGTTCCTCTAGACAAACCACAAAAGGATCCACCAGTGTCACTGCATGTCTGTTCTTTTCATGAACCACATAAGCATCCCCCGGTGTCATTGGATGTGTGTTCTTCTCATGAACCACACATGGATCCACCGGTGTCATTGCATGTCTGTTCCTCTAAACAAACCACATAAGGATCCACTAGTGTCATTGCATGTCTGTTCTTTTCATGAACCACACCCAGTGTCATTGCATGTGTGTTCTACTAAACAAACCACATAAGTCGTTGCATGTCTGTTCTTTTCATGAACCACACCGGTGTCATTGCATGTGTGTTCCTCTAGACAGACCACATAAGGATCCACCGGTGTCACTACATGTCTGTTCTTTTCATGAACCACATAAGGATCCACCAGTGTCATTGCATGTCTGTTCTTTTCATGAACCACACCCAGTGTCATTTCCTGTGTGTTCTTCTAAACAAACCCCATAAGTCATTGCATGTCTGTTCTTTTCATGAACCACACCCGGTGTCATTGCATGTGTGTTCCTCTAGACAGACCACATAAGGATCCACCGGTGTCACTGCATGTCTGTTCTTTTCATCAACCACACCTAGTGTCATTGCATGTGTGTTCTTGTAAACAAACCACATAAGTCATTGCATGTCTGTTATTTTCATGAACCACACCCGGTGTCATTGCATGTTTGTTCCTCTAGAGAGACCACATAAGGATCCACCGGTGTTACTGCATGTCTGTTCTTTTCATGAACCACATAAGGATCCACCGGTGTCATTGGATGTGTGTTCTTCTCATGAACCACACATGGATCCACCGGTGTCATTGCATGTGTGTTCCTCTAGACAGACCACATAAGGATCCACCGGTGTCATTGCATGTCTGTTCTTTTCATGAACCACGCCCAGTGTCATTGCATGTGTGTTCTTCTAAACAAACCACATAAGGCATTGTCTGTCTGTTCTTTTCATGAACCACACCCGGTGTCATTGCATGTATGTTCCTCTAAACAAACCACATAAGGATCCACCAGTGTCATTGCATATCTGTTCTTTTCATGAACCACACCCAGTATCAGTGCATGTGTGTTCTTCTAAACATACAACATAAGTAATTGGATGTATGTTCTTTTCATGAACCACACCCGGTGTCATTGCATGTGTGTTCCTCTAGACAGACCACATAAGGATCCACCGGTGTCACTTCAGGTCTATTCTTTTCATGAACCACAGGATCCACCAGTGTCATTGGATGTGTGTTCTTCTCATGAACCACACATGGATCCACCGGTGTCATTGCATGTCTGTTCCTCTAAACAAACCACATAAGGATCCACTAGTGTCATTGCATGTATGTTCTTCTCACAAACCACATAAGGATCCACTAGTGTCATTGCATGCCTGTTCTTTTCATGAACCACACCTAGTGTCATTGCATGTGTGTTCCTCTAGAGAAACCACATAAGGATCCACCGGTGTCACTTCATGTCTGTTCTTTTCATGAACCACACATGGATCCACCGGTGTAATTGCATGTCTGTTCTTTTCATGAACCCCACCCAGTGTCATTGCATCTCAGTTCTTTTCATGAACCACATAAGAATCCACCAGTGTCATTGCATGTCTATTCTTCTCACAAACCACATATGGATCCACCTAGTGTGATTACATGTCTGTTCTTTTCATGAACCACACCCAGTGTCATTGCATGTGTGTTCCTCTAGACAAACCACATAAGCATCCACCGGTGTTACTGCATGTCTGTTCTTTTCATGAACCACACGTGGATCCACCGGTGTCATTGCATGTCTGTTCTTTTCATGAACCACACCTAGTGTCATTGCATGTCAGTTCTTTTAATGAACCACATAAGGATCCACCAGTGTGATTGCATGTCTATTCTTCTCACAAACCACATATGGATCCACCTAGTGTGATTGCATGTCTGTTCTTTTCATGAACCACACCCAGTGTCATTGCATGTGTGTTCCTCTAGACAAACCACAAAAGGATCCACCAGTGTCACTGCATGTCTGTTCTTTTCATGAACCACATAAGCATCCACCGGTGTCATTGGATGTGTGTTCTTCTCATGAACCACACATGGATCCACCGGTGTCATTGCATGTCTGTTCCTCTAAACAAACCACATAAGGATCCACTAGTGTCATTGCATGTCTGTTCTTTTCATGAACCACACCCAGTGTCATTGCATGTGTGTTCTACTAAACAAACCACATAAGTCGTTGCATGTCTGTTCTTTTCATGAACCACACCCGGTGTCATTGCATGTGTGTTCCTCTAGACAGACCAGATAAGGATCCACCGGTGTCACTACATGTCTGTTCTTTTCATGAACCACATAAGGATCCACCAGTGTCATTGCATGTCTGTTCTTTTCATGAACCACACCAAGTGTCATTTCCTGTGTGTTCTTCTACACAAACCACATAAGTCATTGCATGTCTGTTCTTTTTATGAAACACACCCGGTGTCATTGCATGTGTGTTCCTCTAGACAGACCACATAAGGATCCACTGATGTCACTGCTTGTCTGTTCTTTTCATGAACCACACCCAGTGTCATTACATGTGTGTTCTTGTAAACAAACCACATAAGTCATTGCATGTCTGTTATTTTCATGAACCACACCCGGTGTCATTGCATGTTTGTTCCTCTAGAGAGACCACATAAGGATCCACCGGTGTTACTGCATGTCTGTTCTTTTCATGAACCACATAAGGATCCACCGGTGTTATTGGATGTGTGTTCTTCTCATGAACCACACATGGATCCACCGGTGTCATTGCATGTGTGTTCCTCTAGACAGACCACATAAGGATCCACCGGTGTCATTGCATGTCTGTTCTTTTCATGAACCACGCCTAGTGTCATTGCATGTGTGTTCTTCTAAACAAACCACATAAGGCATTGCCTGTCTGTTCTTTTCATGAACCACACCCGGTGTCATTGCATGTATGTTCCTTTAAACAAACCACATAAGGATCCACCAGTGTCATTGCATGTCTGTTCTTTTCATGAACCACACCCAGTATCAGTGCATGTGTGTTCTTCTAAACATACAACATAAGTCATTGCATGTATGTTCTTTTCATGAACCACACCCGGTCTCATTGCATGTGTGTTCCTCTAGACAGACCACATAAGGATCCACCGGTGTCACTTCAGGTCTATTCTTTTCATGAACCACATAAGGATCCACCAGTGTCATTGGATGTGTGTTCTTCTCATGAACCACACATGGATCCACCGGTGTCATTGCATGTCTGTTGCTCTAAACAAACCACATAAGGATCCACTAGTGTCATTGCATGTATGTTCTTCTCACAAACCACATAAGGATCCACTAGTGTCATTGCATGCCTGTTCTTTTCATGAACCACACCTAGTGTCATTGCATGTGTGTTCCTCTAGAGAAACCACATAAGGATCCACCGGTGTCACTTCATGTGTGTTCTTTTCATGAACCACACATGGATCCACCGGTGTCATTGCATGTCTGTTCTTTTCATGAACCCCACCCAGTGTCATTGCATCTCAGTTCTTTTCATGAACCACATAAGAATCCACCAGTGTCATTGCATGTCTGTTCTTCTCACAAACCACATATGGATCCACCTAGTGTGATTACATGTCTGTTCTTTTCATGAACCACACCCAGTGTCATTGCATGTGTGTTCCTCTAGACAAACCACATAAGGATCCACTAGTGTCACTGCATGTCTATTCTTTTCATGAACCACATAAGGATCCACCGGTGTCATTGGATGTGTGTTCTTCTCATGAACCACACATGGATCCACCAGTGTCATTGCATGTCTGTTCCTCTAAACAAACCACATAAGGATCCACTAGTGTCATTGCATGTCTGTTCTTTTCATGAACCACACCCAGTGTCATTGCATGTGTGTTCTTCTAAACAAACCACATAAGTCATTGCATGTTTGTTCTTTTCATGAACCACACCCGGTGTCATTGCATGTGTGTTCCTCTAGACAGACCACATAAGGATCCACCGGTGTCACTACATGTCTATTATTTTAATGAACCACATAAGGATCCACCAGTGTCATTGGATGTGTGTTTTTCTCATGAACCACACATGGATCCACCGGTGTCATTGCATGTCTATTCCTCTAAACAAACCACATAAGGATCCACAAGTGTCATTGCATGTCTGTTCTTTTCATGAACCACACCCAGTGTCATTGCATGTGTGTTCTCCTGACCAAACCACATAAGGATCCACCAGTGCAATTGCATGTCTGTTCTTTTCATGAACCACAACTGGTGTCATTGCATGTATGTTCTTTTCATGAACCACAGCTAGAGTCATTGCATGTATGTTACTTCAATAAACCACACATGGATCCACCGGTGTCATTGCATGTCTGTTCTTTTCATGAACCACACCTAGTGTTACTGCATGTTAGTTCTTTTCATGAACCACGCCCAGTGTCATTGCATGTCAGTTCTTTTCATGAACCACATAAGGATACACCAGTGTCATTGCATGCCTGTTCTTCTCACAAACCACATAAGGATCCACTAGTGTCATTAAATGTCTGTTCTTTTCATGAACCACACTCAATGTCATTGCATGTGTGTTCCTCTAGACAAACCACATAAGCATCCACCAGTGTCATTGCATGTCTGTTCTTCTCACAAACCACATAAGGATCCATCTGTGTCATTGCATGTCTGTTCTTTTCATGAACCACACCCAGTGTCATTGCATGTGTGTTCCTCTAGACAAACCACATAAGCATCCACCGGTGTCACTGCATGTCTGTTCTTTTCAAGAACCACACATGGATCCACCGGTGTCATTGCATGTTTGTTCTTTTCATGAACCACACCCAGTGTCACTGGATGTGTGTTGTTCTAAACAAACCACATAAGTCACTGCATGTCTGTTCTTTCCATGAACCACACCAGGTGTCATTGCATGTGTGTTCCTCTAGACAGACCACATAAGGATCCACCGGTGTCACTACATGTCTATTCTTTTCATGAACGACATAAGGAGCCACCAGTGTCATTGGATGTGTGTTCTTCTCATGAACCACACAGGGATCCACCAGTGTCATTGCATGTCTGTTCCTCCAAACCACATAAGGATCCACCAGTGTCATTGCATGTCTGTTCTTTTCATGAACCACACCCAGTGTCATTGCATGTGTGTTCTTCTAAACAAAACACATAAGGATCCACCAGTGTCATTGCATGTCTGTTCTTTTTAGGAACCACACCTGGTGTCATTGCATGTCTGTTCTTTACATGAACCATAGCTAGAGTCATTGCATGTCTGTTACTTCCATAAACCACACATGGATCCACCGGTTTCATTGCATGTATGTTCTTCTCATGAACCACACCTAGTGTCATTGCATGTCAGTTCTTTTCATGAACCACACCCAGTGTCATTGCATGTCAGTTCTTTTCATGAACCACATAAGGATCCACCAGTGTCATTGCATGTCTGTTCTTCTCACAAACCACATAAGGATCCACCTGTGTCATTGCATGTCTGTTCTTTTCATGAACCACACCAAGTGTCATTGCATGTGTGTTCCTCTAGACAAACCACATAAGCATCCACCGGTGTCACTGCATGTCTGTTCTTTTCATGAACCACACATGGATCCACCGGTGTCATTGCATGTCTGTTCTTTTCATGAACCACACCCAATGTCACTGGATGTGTGTTCTTCTAAACAAACCACATAAGTCATTGCATGTCTGTTCTTTTCATGAACCACACCAGGTGAGTAGGCTGTTCTGCGGCATGATTGGCCACGCTTGCTCCCGACAAACTGGCAACACGGGGCGTTCCCCTGTTCCGAGTGTCATGTCTCACGAGTTCTATGGGCCACATCCTAGTGTCACGTCCCCATTACTTCTCTTCCTCTCCGTACTTCTCTTCCTTACCCTCGAAGCCACTTTCCCCACTTCACTCCCATCCTGCCGTAGCCGCAAGCCGATGGCACCTCCATCCCAATCCCCTCTCCTGCAGCCACCCCCTCCCCTCTCTCCATGGGTTCAAGGGGAGACGGCGAGGAAACGCGTCGTGACGACAGGGACGGTGATTTCGATGTGAGTCGTCTCATCTCTATTTCTATCATCTGTGGCCAGTTATCTATTTTTTGAGCTAGATCTAATCTGTTTACTCATGCGCGTATGATGTGTTAGGCCAACTAGATGATGTATGACTCCGACTATCACGGTTTAGCGGATGAAGACAGTCCTCTGGTATGAAAACATGGATATATGCCTGCTAAATTTGTAGTGTTCGAAGGACGAAACATAGGAAGGAGGTTTCTACGGTGTCAAGGACATCGTGCAATGATGCAAGGTGGAAGTTGCGGTGTTGTCAAATGGGTAGATCCAGAGTGGCCCAAATCGATGCAGAAAACGCTGGACAAACTATGGGAAATGACTGTCGAGTTGAAAGAATCCGTATTCAGCTCACTTCTTGACAGTGTTGAGATGAAGCTATGGGAACCAGTTGACATGACCAAGCATAAGCGAGATCTCAGGTGGGTGCAAGACAAGGTTAGGAAAGTCGAGAAGGAGAGGGACGCGGCGTTGGCCCTGAAGGCTAAAGCTGAGAAAGAACTAAATCAAGCAAGGAATTATCTCCACCTGGCCAAAGTCCTGTAGTTCACAAATATGAGTATTGACAAGTGCATGAGGAAAAATGCAGAGAAACAATTGAAGCTGTGCAAGGAAGATGCTAAGAGGAAGGAGCAGGCGATTCGATCCTTGCTCTCGCAGGAAGATGCGCATCGGGCTAAGATTAGGAAGATCAAGGAGATGTGTGATAACTAGTTCTATTTAGCTTAAGCTCCATGCCTTTTTAAGTTGTAATAGTTGTACTTGTTGACCTAGCGGTCTGAACTATTGGTCCCAAATTCCAGGGAGGAAAAAAATTGCTCTGACCCTGCATTACTTCTTTTGTCTGACCCCGCATTACTTCTTTTGTCTGACCAATGTCCCTTGGATATTCCACCCGTCGCTTCATCGTCCTCGTGTACAAATAGGAGGCACCACAGCGCGTCACTTCGTCGTCCATCCCCTCCTCCTCTCCAATCTCCACCGTGTCGTCGCTTCGTCGTCCATCCCCTCGCTCCCTCTCCAACCTCCACCGCGCTGCCATGGAGATGCCCGATCTGAACTTCTACGAGGCGGTGATGTTCATGAACTTCGACATCCTCGTGCCGCCAGCCGCGACGGTGCCCCACGGATGGCGCATCAGCTCCGCGGGGGTGCCGGTGGCTCCGCTCCCTGGCCGTGCCGAGATGGAGAGCAAAATCGCGGCGCGCCACCGTGAGATGCCCGTGTGGAAGAGGGCGCTACCCCGGTACGTGGCGGCCAGCCCGTACTGGCCGGCGCTGTTCAAGAAGGAGAGGAAGGCCAAGATTAGCAACCGCATCGTTGACGGGCGCGTGGTGCACCAGGATATCTGCAACTGAGAAGGGCGGGAGAGGTTCTGGTCTGTCCCTGGATGGACCAAGTACACCGTCATCGCCGCCGCTCGACGCGAAGAGGTGCTCCGTCTCACGAACAATGCGGACATCATGGAGGTTCCGTCCGACAGCAACGAGGAAGCCGGCGGCTTGGAGGACAGTGGCAGCGGAAGTGAAATTTTTGACTAGTGGTTGAATTAATGTAGGATGTGAAATCACACCTTTGTTTAGAAGAATTTGTGGTTGAAGTAATAAAATGCCTCGATTTAGATCTCTGTCTCGATTAATTGGTGGAAGAATTTGTGATTTAGATCAATTTCTGCCTCGATTTAGATCTCTGTCCCGGATTGGGAACGTGACCGTGGACCAAAGACACCTTTTCTACTAGTGTATTTTGATATTGGTGGTTTGCTTAAACATAATCTACATGGATTGTGCCGCATGCAAATGGCACAGCCACAATTTATAAACTGGAAGCACGTACACCCAGTTACTGGAGATCTGGGAGCTTCGCCAGATGCAGGGGATGCAAGAGCAGAGAGGAGGTGAGATAGACGGGCTCAAAATTAGGCTAGAAAGTGGTACCGATTTCCTCCTCATCTGGGCATTATCGGTGAGAACATTGCTGTTTATGTTGGCACGTCGTTGTGCAGCATCTGAAATAAGTTGCTGCTTCGTGGAGTGTGGCAGCTTAAATAATTTATTTCTGTGCCACTTACATTATGTCGTATTTGGAGACCTCCTGCCCCTTAGCAATCGTGGAACCGGTGGATCCTTGTTTTCAGATAGCAGTGGCACAATCACAATTTCGGATTCAATTACTGACTCGGGCGTTTCCAAACCCTAAGTCGCGGTACATTTTACTCAGAGAACGTGGGTAGATTGTTTCGCCTAGCAAGATGCCACACACAGAGCAATCAAAATTTAACAGAATTACATATATAGGTTCAAGTTCAACACATTACTATGCATCTTCATTGCCAGTAGCCTTCTTCCGCAGCCTGGGTGCCAAGCCTTCACGTCCACTGGCTTCTTCATTTCCTGGCTTCTTCCTCTTCCTCGGTGCCAATTTTCTTAGCTTCACATACTCTGCATCGCCAGGACAATGGTCACCAGAATCGTGTCCAGCATCATCTTTCCACTCGTTTTTAATTTCTTCGGGCAGCAAAATGACATCTTTCCACTCGTTTTTAATTTCTTCGGGCAGCAAAATGACTGACCCAGCAGTCATGTTTCTAACCTTGCGGCGCTTCCTATCCAAGAAACAAGACTATTGCATAACTGCCCAATATCTACGGAGTAAATAAAACAAAAATTACAATTCAGCACAAACATGCGAACCCCAAGAGACCTTTGCTTACTAGGAGCTAATTGGGTTCGAGCAACCACCCTGTCTAAGAATAGAAGGGCGACTCCCAGTTGCAGTAGCTTCCACATCCAGTACATCACATTCCAGCTCAAACATGGCAGCCGAAGCATACCTTTTCATCAACCCAGTTAGCTGACTGTCACACGTTATAGGAACCATGATGCCACATTCATCCATGAAGCTGAACTTTGCAGTCTGCTTTGGCCATAATTCAACATGATTACGCAGAGCAGCAACCATACTAGATATAGTGCAGATCTGCGCAGGCGCTTCTTCCATCGTGAAACAATGGTGTCCATACCTCTTCCCTTAGATTCGTACCTCTAGAGGACTACCGTAACCAGGTAAGGGGGTCCGCACAGATCCCACTTGATAGAAAACTGTGGACAAAATATGTTTATCAGCGTTGGGCTAACAAACAATTTGAGGTTCAGTAGCCAGCTAGCAGTTGTAATTAGTGCGAATAGCAAAGAGAAGGGTAGCTCACCCGCTTGTAGACAGAACTTCTTCTTTCTTGATATTAGGATTTGCCATCCTCCGAGCTGCTCGGCTCGTCGGCGGCGGAGGCGGGCTAGAGCCTCGCAACGGCGGCTACGGCATGCGCCATTGGAGCTCGGGATCAGCAACTAGGCGCAGCAACTTGGCGCCGGAAGTCAAATGTCCGAAGGGATAGTCCTGCCTGGAGGGTGGATTCCGACGCCGCCGATGCTAGGGGAAAGCTGGGAATGGATTTGTGAAATTGGTCAATGCATCCAATCCACTTACCAACTCGATTTGCCTAAGAGGTTGCCGCGTTGCCGCTCGCATCACGGACAGATGACCGACATGTGGGTCCCGACCGTCTACTTCACGGGGCAGTTTAACGGAATGTTTGAATTTGGCAAGGGTGAGATGAGTTTTCCTCGACATGGCCCCTCTCAGTAGTTGGCAGCCCAACATTTCGAAACGCGATAATTTCAGGCAACTTAGGTACCGCCATGCGTTGGCCTGCGAACTTTGGTACCGCAGACGAACAGGCCCCCTGACAAGTCCTTGGATTGATGTAAGAGAGGATACAATAATCATCATGGCATACAAACTAATACATGATCCCATCTATGATAAATCACATGCATAATTGCTACATGGCTAGGCCAAAGCCCTTAGACCAAGGAGAATTACTCACACATAGAGATGAGATCAACAATCACAAACATTGTAATGAAAATCATAAGATTGATAGCAATAATCCTATAATGTCGCCAATCGGAGAGGATATCTACTATTACAAGTGGTGTAATATGGCTATGGAGATGGAGAAGGGTTTGGAGATCTGGAGACGGCTAGTGATCTGTGGAAGAGACTTTTTGGCGAGGTATGGCTTGTTTTCTCGTCGCCCGATGCTTCTTTATATAGGGGTCCCTTCACAAAAGTTGTTCTATTTGACCTAATGGTGGCGGCGCCAACTATACGATCGGAGCTATACGGTCGGAATTTTTGCTCCAGGCATATAGTTGGTCGTTAAAACGTCTGCCTCCATTGTTCGGCTCCCGGTTTCTTTTGGTTGTTGGAAATCTCGTAATTTTTACTTTAATGTAGTGATTCCCTCCTTTAAACGACATTATCTGCACAGGAAAAATACAAAAGAAAGGATTGCATACCCCTCCAAATATTAGAATTAGTGGCAGGGTTTAGAGAGATATTTCATCAAGAATATGATTAATATCCAGTTTAAATGTGGACGTAGATGGCTATATTTCAGAGCCATCAGAGGACCAAGGAGGCTTCTGCGGCACTAGGGCGGCCCTTGGCGGAGCAGCAAGGGCTCAGACATGTAGGTTTCGCCGAGGAGGTATGGATCGGACATGCACGGCCGACGGCTTCTCCGGTGTTCCTGAGACCAAAAGAGAGACATGCGCAGGTAGATATGGGTTAGGAAAGTCCATGCATGTAGATAAAAGGGGTGGTCTATATCGACCATAGCTTCACCTTTCGAGGAGAGGCCGAGGGGAGGTTTTCTTCCTCTCCATTGCTCTGAAGGGCAAGAGGAGTGAGCAGGGGCTCTTGGCGGAGGTCTCTGGTGGTCTAGGAGAGAAATGATAGGATGGAGAGATCTGGGAGTGCCTGTGCTTTTTATACCGAAGGATGAGGGTCTATGGTGGACTCATTCCATGAGGAGGGCATGGAGAGGGTGTTGCTCTGGGATAGGGCGAGGAGGGCGGTGGAGGAGGTCCTGTGGGTGGGCTATGGTCATGCAGAAGGACAGAGGGAGACAAGGAGGTTGTTGCTGCAAGTTTCAAAAGATATTGTATGAGGTGCTTGTCTGTCTCTCACTTCCAAACACCAAGGACAAGAAGCAAGATGGTGTTACAGTGATATGCTACAGTGTTGCGACCAGGGATGAGATAGGGTGTTGTGGTGAAGTATTGAACAAGTTTGAGATGGTTTTAATTAGTTTTGGATTATGGTTTTGAATAATATCAATACTTGGCCACATTAATGATCATGAAGATCTTATTGATTTTTGATCTTGCTCAGATGATTTAGTGGTGCTAGTAGATAGATATGGTCCAGGTGTACCTTCAGGATTTACTTGGGATTTTTCCAAGGTTTAAAAGTCCACTTATTATTATTTAATCAAATATTGCTGAAATGTTTTCAGAATCTAACTTGATATTTTTTAATTGGACAAGGTTGGTTTTTGATGTGGTAAGTTCTTAAATATGATTACACACTTAGGAGAATTTTCCTGGAATTTGTGGAGATGGAAAAGTATTTTTAAGCAATTATTTCGTGTTTCTACCATTTAAGAAAAAAGGCAAAAAGAATTAATAAAGCATCTCAAAAATATTTGTTTTTGAGGTGGGAAGATGGGATAGGATATATAGGCATCAAATGTGCCTTTAGTTGGCAAAGTAGTTTAGAGAAAAACAATCTTGCCTTTATAGAAGGAGTTTTGAGGTTTTTGTTAATTAAATGGATTTAATTGTTTTTGGGCCAAAAGAATTATGGATAATATTTGATAGATTTTTATATCCAAGGTATATGATGTCCACAGGTGGTATCTACCACTTGTATTATTGGGTTTTGGAAATCCCACTTGATTTGGAAGAGAGGCAAGGGATAAAGGATCTTGGGCACTATTACTTTTATGCCATCAAAACCTGGTTGGGTCTTGGAGCTCAAAGCTCCTATTGGGTTAGGGGCTATACGGCTAGATAGACCAGGTTAGGTAGATCACCATGGTATAGAGGTTTGTGGTTGATCATGATTGAGCTCTTCAAGAATTGATGCAAGAAATTGAATAAAATAAGGGTGTCAAAACAGACTAATAAATGGCCTTCAAAACTATGTGGGTTTGGAAGCACAAGGGTCCAACTGAAACAAGTGAAGTAGGTATTGATATACCTTTATGAGTATAACACAATCATGCAAATATTTGGTCCAAAGAAGATAGTATGGAGATGGGAGCTGCTTCCAAAGTAGGCATGTTGATAAGATTTGCAGGAGTTATTATTCTCTTGCCTACAAAACCATCAAGAACAAGTGGTTTGGAGGATGATCTAGCCAAGGGAAAAAGTTGGCCTTGGTAGTCCTTATGATGGTATACAAGATGGTTCAATTGCATTAAAATTCACAAGGGTTGAGAAAGTGAGGTATTCAAAGAAGCGATGTTGAGACAGTTTCCAGACTTTGTCAAAATTTGGAAGTTTTGAGGCTTTTGACTAGAGTATAAGAGGGGATGTTTTTGATGGGTTGCAAGGTACCAAAGCATCATGAAGTGGATGATGTTGAAGTGTATATTGAGTATAATATATCCATGCTTGATATTAGTCTTCATTGACTTGGAAGCTTCTAGAATGGATCACTTTAGAATTGATCTGGTTAAGGGTTTTAGATGATCACCTAGGGGCTAGAGATCAGATCTAGCTTTTATTATTGCTTAGAGTTTGGTGATCTTAAGTATCTTGCTCTTATAGGATGAGCTCCTAGGGTAGCTCATACTACTTCCTAAGCAAACAAGTCAAACAACAGATCAAGGCAAATCATCTTACAAGCAAAGCAAATCTACTACTAGGGTTACCATCAATCCTAGCTTGAGGTAAGGATGGGTAGGTTGAAAGGTTGGGTTTTGAATATGATGAGAGTTCTTGGTATCTCTACCAAGAGTGGAGTTCAAAATCTTATAAAAGGTTTTGGAGAACCTAGAGGTAAGAGTGGTTGAAGGTTCTATCTTGAAAACATAAGGAGATTATATTATATATCTCTCCATACTTTGTTCAGTAGAACCTACTAAAATAGTTTGGTTTGCAAGGGCAGCTTGGCTTAGTTTTGAAAATCAAGAACATTTGAGAATATGTAAGAAAGAGCCAAGACAGTTTTGTTAAATAGCTTTTGTCAACTAAGTGTGAGGTAAGGAGTATATCATTTGCTACACACTCTATGCATAAGCCTCGACAAACAAGCAAGCAGATATTGCATCACTAAACAAGAAAAAGGTTTTGTTTCCCCTAATTTTTTCATTATGGACAACTAATCAGTGTTGCTGAATTTGGGATGTTACAGACCTTTCCCCCTTAAAAGAATCTCGTCCCGAGATTTGGGAGAGTAAGGTTAGGGGATTTTGTGTTGGAGTTAGGGCTATGTGTTTCCCGCGTACTAACTTGTCGGCTTTGTCTTTGAACAGGGTCACTGCATCGGTGAGGTTGAACTTCAATCGTCTGGGATGCACGTGTGTTGAGAAGGTTCTAGTCCTTATTGCGATGGATGAGCTTCTCTTTCTTTTGGACTCAATGTCTTGAGAGCCTAGGCTGGGCGAACTATTTCTAGGTGGAACTTGGCAAAGGGTAGAGTCTATAGTTTGATGTATTTTTCGGTAAGGATCCACGGTTTTTCTTTAGGGGCTTATCATATACTATTTAACAACTTAGGCCTGAAACTCCTGAGGTTGTTTCTGGCGGAGGGTTACGCTATTTTTGTGGGAAAGATGCAGCCTTTCCCCCTTAGGGTTATACTAGGGTAGTTTGGAGATAACGCAGTCCTTCCTTCTAGGAGTCGATGGAGGATGTTAGTTGACTATCGCAATCTTATGCACGGAGTTGAAACCTTCCGATGACGTCCGTGACTGGCTCCTCTGAGGCTTATATATTACTTTTATTCGTACTTAGCCTAATTGGGCATGGGAATTTGTGGGTATTTTGGACGGTTAGAAATTATGAGGTTAGCGAATCGATGGATCTTCAGCTAGAGATAACAGAGGGGGCTTCATAAAATCTTTAGTTAGTTTCTCATCTGACGACTCTGATACATCGTAAACGTATCTATAACTTTTGATGATCCATGCTTGTTTTATATCAACTTTCTTATGTTTTGTTCACACTTTGAGATATTTTTATACATTTTCTGGAACTAACCTATTAACAAGATACCACAGTGCCAGTTGCCAGTTTTCTGCTGTTTTTAGTTTCAGAAAAGCTAGTAAGGAAATATTCTCGGAATTGGATGGGACAGAAGCCAAAGTCAATATTTTACTAGAAGGAACACAGAGTCCGAAGGGAAACCGAAGAGGGTCCACGAGGCGGCCACACCCTAGGGTGGCGCGACCCGCTAGGCACGCTGCCACCTGGTGTGGGCCCCTCGGGCCACCACCGACCTCACCTCTTCGCCTATAAAAGTACCCCGAGACAAAAACCCTAAACACCCGATCAGAAATCCATGAAAGAGTTTGTAGCCGCCGCCATCTCCATCCATAGATCGGGGGATCCGAAGCTCTTCTCGGCACCCTGCCAGAGGGGAGAGATCATCCTGGAGGCCTTCTTCATCACCATGCCTACCTCCGGAGTGATGCGTGAGTAGTTCACCCTTGGACTATGGGTCCATATAATAGCTAGATGGTTGGTTCTCCTCCTTTGTGCTATCATCTTTAGATCTTGTGAGCTCCGTTCATGATCAAGATCATCTATTTGTAATCCTACATGTTGTGTTTGCGGGGATCCGATGGATATTGAGATACTATGTTAGATTGATTATTGATTCTATCATGTCTATGTTATTGGTGATCTTGCATCCTCTCCGTTGTTAGTAACTATCTTGGCCAAGTAGATGCTTGCAACTCCAAGAGGGAGTATTTATGCTCGATAGTCGGTTCATGCCTCTAGTAATCTGGGGAAGTGACAGAAATCTCTAAGGTTGTAGATGTGCTGTTGCTACTAGGGAGAAAACAACAATCTCTTGTCCCTGGGGCAATTGTATTCTTTACTTTACACACTTTGCTTAATGCAATTATCTGTTGCTTGCAACTTAATACTTAAAGGGGTTCGGATGATAACTTCAAGGTGGATTATTATCCATAGATGCAGTTGGATTACGGTCTATGTAATATGTTGTAATGCCCAATCAAATCTCATAGTAGTCAAGATGTCTAGTATATGCATTGTTATGCTTTCTCAATCTGTCAATTGCCCCGCTGTAATTTGTTCACCCAACATGTTATTTATCTTAAGGAGAAACACCTCTAGTGAACTGTGGACCTAGTCCATTCCTTTACCATTGATATACCATCTACTATTTACCATTTACTATTACTTTCCGCAAGCAATTACTATCTTCCACACTATACATTTAATCCTTTGTTTTCAGCAAAACCATTTAGATTGACAACTTCACTGTAAGTTGGGGCAAAGTTCTGTGCTTGTGTTGTGCAGGATTCCAAGTTGTTAGCAACACCTTGGAGTTGTTTCCTTGCTCCTACTGGTTGGATAACCTTGGTTTCATAACTGAGGGAAAACTTGCTACTGTGCTCATCATACCTTACTCTTGGGGTTCCCAACCAGCTCTACATATTTTGAGCCATCAAGCACTTTTTCTGGCGCCGTTGCCGGGGAGTTAAGGACAGCTTCAATCTCTTCCTCCTTGTCAGTC
The DNA here is from genome assembly GCA_916181665.1 of Avena sativa. Classification (NCBI taxonomy): domain Eukaryota; kingdom Viridiplantae; phylum Streptophyta; class Magnoliopsida; order Poales; family Poaceae; genus Avena; species Avena sativa. The sequence goes on from OV702287.1 coordinate 194,744,410, forward strand.
ACTTTTCAGGGAGAAAGAAGATTCTTGCAAGGGGAGTCTCTCACAACCAATCTCTTTACTTTGTTTTTGTTTTGCTTAGTTTATTTTGTTTTGCTTGCTTGTTTCTTTTTATCAAAAATACAAAAAAAAATAGTTGTACTGTTTTGCTTCTTTTTATCAAAAACACAAAAAAATATTGCAATTTCTATTTCTGTTGGCCTGCTTTAGTCTTACAAAAAATGACTACTCTTGAAAACACTAAGTTGTGTGACTTCACTAGCACAAGCAACAATGATTTCATATGCACACCTATTGCTCCACCTATTCCTGAAGCTGCTTTCTTTGAAATTAAACCTGCTTTGCTCAATATTGTTATGAAAGAACAATTCTCTGGTGCCGGTACTGATGATGCTGCTGCTCACCTTAATAACTTTGTTGAACTTTGTGAGATGCAAAAACATAGGGATATAGATGGAGATATTATTAAGCTTAAATTGTTTCCTTTCTCTTTGAGAGGAAAAGCTAAAGAATTGTTGCTATCCCTACCTAGAAATAGTATTGATTCTTGGATTGAATGCAAAGATGCTTGTTGGGGGGATACCCCCTGGTAGGGTCACGCCGGGGTATAAAGTCCGAGTTAGCCGAGGTACGGCACGGTCAAAGCAAGTGCTAGTCGGGTCACCTCAAGGCAGGCCGACTTACGGAGTAACCCGGCCCGTAGGGCATCTGCCTAACATTAACCCAGCCGGCATAAAATATATGTTGGCCATATTTGTTTATCTATTATGCATGTACCCTCGTAGCCAGGTTAGCCAAGTGCTAGTCGGGCTACCACTTGGCTTCCAAGAGAAGGAAGGAATCTCCCGCTGGTCAAAAGGTGGCCTTTGCTAGCCGTAACATCAGCGAAGCAAAGCAGAGGGAAGGACCAGCGGGGCAGGGGCAACCAAGATGACGAGAGCAGGGTCGGCTAACATAGCCCGTGTCTGGTGACGCTTAAAGGCATGGATTACGTAGTGGGTTACGTCCAAAGTTCGGGCGAACCGTTAAAGAGGATAAAGAAGCATCTAGCTTTAACCAAGGGGCATATTCGGGGCATTTGCTTCCACGTGTGCCCTAACTTTGTAACCCGGGCTTCCCTATATAAGGAGCACCAAGGCCCCCATAGAATGGGATCGATCATTTTATCTGTCTAAGGTAGAACTCTAGAGCTAAGTTGTGGGGAGTAAGAGACCTAGTTTCCTTCTCAAGAACAACTCTTGGAGCACCTGTAACCACCATTGATAGAGGAAATACAACAACACTTGTGCGTGGAATCACCATGCTATCCCTCCCTGGATTCCCCTAGCGGTCATTGTTCATCTTTAGCCTATCCATGGCATCTACCGTACCACCACCACGATAGTTGGCACCGACCATGGGGCTAGCGGTGCTAGCAGGGGTGAAAATCCAGACGAGAAGCATCTCCAGCACCGGCTAGCGCATCGTCTCCGGCCTGGTTCAGCGTTTTGGAGCGTTGGACTACGTCAGCGACAACGCAGGGAGCTTCGGCAGGCGTCCTCCTCCACGCAACAGCCTCTTCATCAAGCTTGGCGCGCACAAGATCTACGTCGGCATGGACGAGTCCTGCGTTCATCCACGGCACGTCGTCGAGGGAGGCGAACCGCCTCTCAGTGCAGCTCGCAGTGTGCGTATCACTTGTCCCGCTAGTAGCGTTGAAGTCATGATGGCCGCACCAGACGCGGGAGCAAGCAAGGACCCGGCGCCAGATCCGGAAGTCACGCCAAAATAGGCAAGATCTAGGTTTCCACATCTAGAAAGGCTAGAGAATGTACTCCAGCAAGCAATAGATAGCCTAGCTACACCAATAGCTCCCGTGGTAGATCCGGTTCATCCGCAAGCTGAGTTGGAGGAAACTAGGCAGAAAATGTTAGCTGGCGCGAAGAAGGTAGCGGAGTTACAGCAGTCCTTGAACATCACTTTGAGGGAATATGCAAAGGCCAACCGCATAGACGGGGTGAAAATCCGAGGTAGAAACTTGATTACTGAGATTGACAAGGAGTACGAGCCTAGGCCGGGTCAAACAGCCACAATCGTAACAGGAGGGCTGGAGAGGTACAATACCCCGGCAAAGAACTGCAGGGCAGCAAAAGCAGCTGCATCCGAGTTAGAGGGCTTAACCGGAGAGGCCCAGGAAAGGCAACTGGAGAGAGTGAACCACTTGTTGAGGGTCGCTTGCCAGCAAAATGAGGAAATGAACAAGGCAAACCCGACACCACCAGGAGTGTCACACGTGGTTCATTCGGCTAGAAATAACCCTGCCAAGTCCGCCAGAGCCGCATCGTCTCCGGGTCATAACCCCAGGAGAGAGGAAGTAGTAAACTCCGGGAGAAGAGATAAACAGATGGTCCCCTACGACCCGGTGAGAGCTGGAAAAGGCACAACAATACAAGTTGATGAGGATCACCACAGTACCAGCCGAGGTAACTTCGAACAAGGCAATTCTGGTCAAAGGAACATTGCCAACGGCAATGCCGGACAACATGATCCAGCGGGGGCAGGGCAAAATGCACCTCAGTAGCAATAGCAACCATATGCACCTCGGCAGGAGAGAAGTGATGGCCAAGAGATACAACAACAGAATGCTCATCCGGATCAAGGGAGATACAATGATGGCTATTCGGCGAATGATGGCTATTCGGCGATGGTCAACGATGGATACCCAAGACCAGAGCACCATGTGATTGGCTCAAGGCTGGGAAGCTGAAACTTGCAGCCAGATGATGCAAGACTGAAACTTGACCGGATTTACAGGTCGGAGATGATCGAGGTACAGGGACCTCCGGGCCCGGCGTGTTATGGGCCCCGGATCATGAGAGAGCCACCTGTGCCGAATTTCCAATTGGCGAGAGGAATAAAGACCTATGATGGAAGCACCAAACCTAAGGATTGGCTCACTGATTATGCAACAGCGGTCAAGATCGCAACAGGAAATTTGAGATGGCCAGTGAGGTATGTGCCCCAGATGTTGGAAGGACCTGCGAGAGTTTGGCTAAACAACTTGCCGCCAGGAAGTATCAACCGTTGGTTGAATTTCGAGGAGTTGTTTGTCAGCAACTTCTCAAGCACCTACAGGAGGCCCAATAGGCCACAGACTTTGGCCTTAAGCCGGCAGAGGCCGAATGAGCCTGACCGAAAATTCCTAACATGGTGGTGCAATGTGCGTAACTCATGTGAGGGGGTAATTGAATCACAAGCGATTGCGTGGTTCGCCCATGGCTGTAGATATGGAAGTATATTGTGGCAAAGGTTGCAGCGAGATATGCCAACCACTTTGGCTGAGACGATCCGGATCGCGGATTCATATGCTTTGTGGGACCCAACTCAACCCCGGCTAATGTCAAGCGAGGCGAATGAGGAGTATTACAACCGAGATGGCTCCGGGTCATCAAGAAGAAATGATTTCCGAGGAAAAAGAAGGGATGAGCATCCGAATTACAGATATAACTCGCAGCAAGTGGCAACGGTAAACCGAGATCAGCCCAATGTCGGAGCTAGCCAACGCCAGAAAAGTGGAGGTCAACAGTGGCAGCAAAAGGGTGCGGGCAAGAATCCCTGGACCCTGGAGCAGAAGAAACAGTGGCAGGAGCGAAAAGATTGTCCGAGGTATATGTTCGAATCTATGTTGGATCAACCATGCAAGTTTGATACGCCAAGTCCGAATAGCCCGGCGAATCATACAACCTGGTAGTGTGAGTGGATGAGGAAGCTAGAACAGGGTAGTCCGGGGAATGCTCGGGCACCTCGGAACGAAGCACCTCGGTACGAAGAACCTCGGCAGCCTTTGCTAACAGGAGGGAATGGACAGCAACTGATGTTACCTCTGCCTCCACCGAGATATGAAAATCAGGAAAGGAGAGATGTTGTGCATCAAGTGCATAATAACCAGCAGCAAGACCAAGGTTACCATGCAAATGAGGGACAAAATGAGTACAGGGAACATCACCAAAGTTACTGTGTATTTACCACGGAAGAAACTGACCGGAAAAGCTTGCAGCGCCAGCATATGGAGGTAAATGTGGTAATGACGATGGTGGTGAGGTATATGCCTTGGTCGGATCAGGAGATTATGTGGAGTATCAAAGATCACCTGAAGCTCATGCCCAGTCCAGGGACCTACGCGTTGGTCCTGCATCCGACATTCATCGGGCCGAATCTCAACGTGAAGTTTTCCAAGCTGTTGATAGATAATTGGAGTAACATTAACATCATGTACAAGGATACCATGCACAAGTTGGGGTTATTAGAGAATATGCTCCAAGCTACAAGGACCACCTTTCATGGTATTGTCCCTGGTATCTCTTGTGAACCAATTGGTAAGGTCCGGGTTGACGTGTTGTTCGGTACAAGGGACAATTGCTGGACTAGAAATTTGGAGTTCGAGGTAGTAAACTTGAAAAGCGCATATCATGCGTTACTCGGCAGGCCCGCGCTGAACAAGTTCATGTCAAGTACTCACATCAGTTACTTAAAGATGAAATTGCCCAGACCAAGGGGAGTGATAACCATAGCTAGGGACTTCAGACGCTCTATCGAATGTGCGTCCGGTCTAATTTGGCTGAGTCACTCGTGATTGCTCAAAAGAAGAGGAAAATAATGGAAGTGGTTGCACTGGCTCAGTCCGCGCACCAGCATATGCTGGCCCTGACTAACCCACATGGAAGTGTGTCGTTTCAAGCAACCAAGGACACTAAGAAAGTGCCAACTGATGGTCAGTTCCTAGAGTGCACCGTAACCATTGGTGTCGGATTAGGAGACAAATAGGAAAGCGAGCCCGTCAACTTCCTCCGTGAGAATCGGGATATCTTTGCTTGGTCCAAACAGGATCTGCAAGGTGTACCGAGGGAGTTGGCCGAGCACTCTTTAAATGTGAGACCTGGGCTAAGCCAGTGAAGCAACCTCTCTGCTGCTTCGCTGAGGATAGGATAAAACTCATTGGAGATGAGATAGCTAGGCTCTTGGCAGCCGGATTTATCATGGAAGTACTTTACCCGGATTGGCTCTCTAATCCGGTGTTGGTGGAAAAGAAGAAGGATGATCCAAATGTGGCAGTGGTGTGGTGTATGTGTATTGATTACACGAACCTGAATAAGGCGTGTCCAAAAGATCCATTCCCACTTCCAAGGATAGACCAGGTCATAGATTCAACTGTGGGGTGTGAGTTATTGTCATTCATATATGCATATTCTGGTTTCCACCAGATACCCCTAAATTCGGATGATCAAATAAAGACTGCATTTATCACCCCGTACGGGGCTTATTGCTATCACACTATGTCGTTTGGATTACGTAATGCAGGAGCAACGTACCAGCGATGCATGCAAAAATGCTTACATGACCAAATAGGTCGGAATGTACAAGTCTATGTGGATGATGTGGTGATAAAAACTAAGGAAAGTAATATGCTCCTTGATGATATCCGGCAGACATTCGCGAACTTAAGATGGTTCCGGATGAAGCTTAACCCGGAGAAATGCACTTTTGGTGTGCCTGCAGGGAAATTACTCAGTTTTCTAGGGTCTAGCCGAGGTATTGAAGCTAACCCAACAATAATCCGGGCTATAAAAAGAATGGAAATACCAAAATGCCTTAACGATGTGCAGAAGTTCATTGGTTGCCTGGCATTGTTAAGCCAGTTTGTATGCCGGCTAGGAGAGAAGGCTTTGCCCCTCTACCACTTAATGGAAAAGGCAGACAAATTTACGTGGACACCGCAAGCAGATAGCGCGTTTCGAGAGTTAAAAAAGATGTTGTCTACTGCGCCAATCTTAGCCGCACCACTACCCAAGGAGCCAATGTTGCTTTATGTAGTCGCGACCAACCGAGTCGTAAGTGCAGTAATTGTGGTGGAGCGTGAAGAGGAAGGAAATTAGTGCAAAGGCCCATGTATTACTTGAGCGAAGTGTTATCGATTTCAAAATAGAACTACCCTCAGTTTCAAAAGATGGCGTATGGCGTGGGCTTGTTCGTCTGCGGTACCAAAGTTGGTAGGCCAGCACATGGCGGTACCTAAGTTGCCTGAAATTACCGCGTTTCGAAAAGTTGGGCCACCAACAACTGAGAGGGGCCATTTCGAGGCAAACTCATCTCACCCCTGCCAAATACAAACATTCCGTTAAACTGTACCGTGAAGTAGACGGTCAGGACCCTCATGTCGGTCATCTGTCCGTGACGCGGGCGCCAACGCGGCAACCTCTTAGGCAAATCGAGCAGCTATGTGGATTGGATGCGTTGACCAATTTCACAAATCCATTCCCAGCTTTCCCCTAGCACCGGCGGCGTCGGAATCCACCCTCCAGGAAGGACGATCCCTTCAGACATTTGACTTACGGCACCAAGTTGTTGCGTCCAGTTGCTGCGCCAAGTCGCTGATACCGAGCTCCAGGGCGCATGTTGTAGCCGATGTTGCAAGGCTCTAGCCCGCCTCCGCCGTCGACGAGCCGAGCAGCTCGGAGGATGGCAGATCCTACTATCAAGAAAGAAGAAGTTCTATCTACAAGCGGGTGAGCTACCCTTCTCTTTGCTATTCGCATTAGTTACAACTGCTAGCTGGCTACTGAACCTGAAATTGTTTGTTAGCCCAACGCTGACAAACATATTTTGTCTATAGTTTTCTGTCAAGTGGGATCTGCGCGGACCCCCCTTACCTGGTTACGGTAGTCCTCTACAGTATGACTCTAAGGGCAAGTGGTATGGAAGCCATTGTTTCACGATGGAAGAAGCGCATGCGTAGTCATGTTGCTGCTCTGCGTAATGGTTGCTGCTCTGTGTAATCATGTATGACTCTAAGGGCAAGGGCATATTTTGTCCACACTATATCTGGTATGGTTGCTGCTCTGCGTAATCATGTTGAATTATGGCCAAAGCAGACTGCAAAGTTCAGCTTCATGGATGAACGTGGCATCATGGTTGCTATAACGTGTGACAGACAGCTAATTGGGTTGATGAAAAGGTATGCTTCGGCTGCCATGTTTGACCTGAAATGTCATGTACTGGATGTGGAAGCTGCTGCAACTAGGAGTCGCCCTTCTATTCTTAGACAGGGTGGTTGCTTGAACCCAATTAGCTCCTGGTAAGCAAAGGTCTCTTGGGGTTCGCATGTTTGTGCTGAATTGTAATTTTTGTTTTATTTACTCTGTAGATATTGGGCAGTTATGCAACAGTCTTGTTTCTTTGACAGGAAGCACTGCAAGGTTAGAAACATGATTGCCGAGTCAGTCATTTTGCTGCCCGAAGAAATTAAAAACGAGTGGAAAGATGTCATTTTGCTGCCCGAAGAAATTAAAAACGAGTGGAAAGATGATGCTGGACATGATTCTGGTGCCCATTGTCCCGGCGATGCAGAGTACGTGAAGCTAAGAAATTTGGCACCACGGAAGAGGAAGACGGCAGGAAATGAAGAAGCCATTGGACGTGAAGGCTTGGCACCCAGGCTGCGGAAGAAGGCTGCTGGCAATGAAGATGCATAGTAATATGTTGAACTTGAACCTATATATGTAATTCGGTTAAATTCTGATCGCTTTGTGTGTGGCACGTTGCTGGGCGAAACAATCTACCCACGTTCTCTGAGTAAAATGTACCGCAACTTAGGGTTTGGAAACGCCCGAGTCAGTAGTTGAATCCAAAATTGTGATTGTGCCACTACTATCTGAAAACAAGGATCCACCGGTTCCACGATTGCCGAGGGGCAGGAAGTCTCCAAATACGACGGAATGTAAGTGGCACATAAATAAATTATTTAAGCTGCCACACTCCATGAAGCAACAACTTATTTCAGATGCTGCACAACGACGTGGCAACATAAACATCAATGTTCTCACCGATAATGCCCAGATGAGGAGGAAATAGGTACCACTTTCTGGCCTAATCTTGAGCCCGTCTATCTCACCGCCTCTCTGCTCCTGCATCCCCTGCATCTGGCGAAGCTCCCAGATCTCCAGTAACCGGGTGTACGTGCTTCCACTTTATAAATTGTGGTTGTGACATTTGCATGCGGCACAATCGACGTAGATTACGTTTAAACAAACCACCAATGTCAGAATACACTAGTAGAAAAGGTGTCTTTGGTCCATGGTCACGTTCCCAATCCGGGACAGAGATCTAATTCGAGGCAGAAATTGATCTAAATCACAAATTCTTCCACAAATTAATCGAGACAGAGATCTAAATCGAGGCATTTCATTACTTCAACCACAAATTCTTCTAAACAAAGGTGCGATTTCACATCCTACATTAATTCAACCACTGGTCAACAATTTCACTTCTGCTGCCACTATCCTCCGAGCCACCAGCTTCCTCGTCGCTGTCAGACGGAACCTCCACGATGTCTGCATTGTTCGCGAGACGGATCACCTCTTCATGTCGAGCAGCGGCGATGGCGGTGAACTTGGTCCGTCCAGGGATGGACCAGAACCTCTCCCGCCGTTCTCGGTTGCGGAGATCCCGGTGCACCACGCGTCCGTCAACGATGCGGTTGCCAATCTTGGCCTTCCGCTCCTTCTTGAACAGCGCCGGCCAGTACGGGCTGGCCACCGCGTACCAGGGCAGCACCCTCTTCCACACGGGCATCTGGCAGCGGCGTGCCGTGATTTCGCTCTCCATCTCGGCACGGCCAGGTAGCGGAGCCACCGGCACCCCCGCAGAGCTGATGCGCCATCCGGGGGGCACCTTCGCGGCTGGCGACGCGAGGATGTCGAAGTTCGCAAACATCACCGCCTCGTACAAGTTCAGATCGGGCATCTCCATGGCGGTGCGGTGGAGATTGGAGAGGACGAAGGGATGGACGACGAAGCGACGAGCTGTGGCGCCTCCTATTCGTACACGAGGACGACAAAGCGATGGTCAGACAAAAGAAGTAATGCGGGGTCAGACAAAAGAAGTAATGCGGGGTTAGAGCAATTTTTTCCTCCCTGGAATCCGGGACCAATAGTTCAGACCGCTAGGTAAACAAGTACAAATATTACAACTTAAAAAGGCACGGAGCTTAAGCTAAATAGAACTAGTTATCACACATCTCCTTGATCTTCCTAATCTTGGCCTGATGCACATCTTCCTGCGAGAGCAAGGATCGAATTGTCTGCTCCTTCCTTTTAGCATCTTCCTTGCACAGCTTCAATTGTTTCTCTGCATTTTTCCTCATGCACTTGTCAATACTCGTAGTTGTGTATTGCAGGACTTTGGCCTGGTGGAGATTATTCCTTGCTTGAGTCAGTTCTTGCTCTGCTTTAGCCTTCAGGGCCAACTACGCGTCCCTCTCCTTCTCGACTTTGATAACCTTGTCTGACACCCACCCGAGATCTCGCTTATGCTTGGTCGTGTCAACTGGTTCCCATAGCTTCGTCTCAACACTGTCAAGAAGTGAGCTGAATACGGATTCTTTCAACTCGACAGTCATTTCCCATAGTTTGTCCAGCGTTTTCTGCATCGATTTGGGCCACTCTGGATCTACCCATTTGACAACACCGCAACTTCCGCCTTGCATCATTGCACGATGTCCTTGACATCGTAGAAACCTCCTGCCTGAGTTTCGTCCTTCGAAGGCTACAAATTTAGCGGGCACATATCCATGTTTACATACCAGAGGACTGTCTTCATCCTCTAAACCATGATAGTCGGAGTCATACATCGTCTAGTTGGCCTAACACATCATACGCGCATGAGTAAACATATTAGATCTAGCTCAAAAAATAGATAACTGGCCACAGATGATAGAAATAGAGATGAGACGACTCACATCGAAATCACCATCCCTGTCGTCACGACGCGTTTCCTCGCCGTCTCCCCTTGAACCCATGGCGAGAGGGGAGGGGGTGGCTACCAGAGAGGGGATTGGGATGGAGGCGCCATCGGCTTGCGCCTACGGCAGGATGGGAGTGAAGTAGGGAAGTGGCTTCGAGGGTAAGGAAGAGAAGTATAGGGAGGAAGAGAAGTAATGGGGACGTGACACTGGGATGTGGCCCACTGAACTCGTGAGACGTGACACCCGCAACAGGGGAGCGCCCGGTGTTGCCAGTTTGTCCAGAGCAAGCGTGGCCAATCATGCCGTAGAACAGCCTACTCGCGGATCGCTCTCACGAAGACCATCCCAATCGTCCAAGCGCCCCAATCGAACGGTATGTAACAATCGTCAAGCAGAACAACTGTGTTAGGGCATGCCTTCTAGAAGACTCGGTCTAACGGCTACCCATGCAATGACACTGGTGTATACATGTGTGGTTTGTGAAAAGAACAGACATGCAATCACACTAGATGGATCCATATGTGGTTTATGGAAGTAACAAACATGCAGTGACTCTAGATGTGATTCATGAAAAGAACTGACATGAAGTGACACTGGGTGTGGTTCATGAAAAGAACAGACATGCAATGACATCGGTGGATCCATGTGTGGTTTATGGAAGTAACAGACATACAATGACTCTAGCTATGGTTAATGAAAACAACACGCATGCAATAACACTAGGTGTGGTTCATGAAAAGAACAGACTCGCAATGACACCGGTGGATCCTTATGTGGTTTGTTTAGCGGAACAGACATGCAATGACATCGGTGGATCCACGTGTTGATGAGAAGAACACACATCCAATGACACTGGTGGATCCTTATGTGGTTTGTTAGCGGAACATACATGCAATGACACTGGTAGATCCTTATGTGGTTTGTCTAGAGGAACACACATGCAATGACTCCGGGTGTGGTTCATGAAAAGAACAGACATGCAATGACTTATGCGGTTTGTTTAGAAGAACACACATGCAATGACACTGGGTGTGGTTCATGAAAAGAACAGACAGGCAATGACACTTGTGGATCCTTATGTGGTTTGTTTAGAGGAACAAACATGCAATGACACCGGTGGATCCAAGTGTGGTTCATGAGAAGAACACACATCCAATGACACTGGTAGATCCTTATGTGGTTCATGAAAAGAACAGACATGCAGTGACACTGGGTGTGGTTCATGAAAAGAACAGACATGCACTGACACTGGGTGTGGTTCATGAAAAGAACAGACATGCAATAACACTGGTGGGCCCATCCTTATGTGGTTCATGAAAAGAACAGACATGCAATGACACTGGTGGATCCATGTGTGGTTCATGGGAAGAACACACATCCACTGACACTGGTGGATCCTTATGTGGTTTGTTTAGAAGAACACACATGCAATGACACTGGGTGTGGTTCATGAAAAGAACAGACAGGCAATGACACTTGTGGATCCTTATGTGGTTTGTTTAGAAGAACACACATGCAATGACACTGGGTGTGGTTCATGAAAATAACAGACATGCAATGACACTGGTGGATCCTATGTGTGGTTTGTTTAGAGAAACAGACATGCAATGACACTGGTGGATCCTTATGTGGTTCATGAAAAGAACAGACATGCAATGACACTGGTGGATCCTTATGTGGTTCATGAAAAGAACAGACATGCAATGACACTGGTGGATCCTTATGTGGTTTGTTTAGAGGAACAGACATGCAATGACATTGGGTGTGGTTCATGAAAAGAACAGACATGCAATGACATTGGTGGATCCATATGTGTGGTTCATGAAAAGAACAAACATGCAATGACACTGGTGGATCCTTATGTGGTTTGTTTAGAAGAACACACATGCAATGAAACTGGGTGTGGTTCATGAAAAGAACACACATCCAATTACACTGGTGGATCCTTATGTGGTTTGTTTAGAGGAACAGACATGCAATGACACCGGTGGATCCACATGTGGTTCATGAGAGAACACACATCCAATGACACTGGTAGATCCTTATGTGGTTCATGAAAAGAACAGACATGAAGTGACACCAGGTATGTTTCATGAAAAGAACAGACATGCAATGACACTGGGTGTGGTTCATGAAAAGAACGGACATGCAATGACACTGGTGGATCCTTATGTGGTTCATGAAAAGAACAGACATGCAATGACACTGGTGGATCCTTATGTGGTTTGTTTAGAGGAATAGACATGCAATGACATTGGGTGTGGTTCATGAAAAGAACAGACATGCAATGACACTGGTGGATCCTTATGTGTGGTTCATGGAAAGAACAGACATGCACTGACACTGTTGGATCCTTATGTGGTTTGTTTAGAAGAACACACATGCAATGACACTGGGTGTGGTTCATGAAAAGAACACACATCCAATGACACTGGTGGATCCTTATGTGGTTTGTTTAGAGGAACAGACATGCAATGACACCGGTGGATCCACGTGTGGTTCATGAGAAGAACACACATCCAATGACACTAGTAGATCCTCATGTGGTTAGTTTAGAAGAACACACATGCAATGACACTCATAGATCCTTATGTGGTTCATGAAAAGAACTGACATGCAGTGACACTGGGTGTGGTTCATGAAAAGAACAAACATGCACTGACATTGGGTGTGGTTCATGAAAAGAACAGACATGCAATGACACTGGTGGATCCTTATGTGGTTTGTTTAGAAGAACACACATGCAATGACACTGGGTGTGGTTCATGAAAAGAACAGACATGCAATGACACTGGTGGATCCTTATGTGGTTTGTTTAGAGGAACATACATGCAGTAACCCCGGTGGATCCACGTGTGGTTCATGAGAAGAACACACATCCAATGACACTGGTAGATCCTTATGTGGTTCATGAAAAGAACTGACATGCAGAGACACTGGATCTGGTTCATGAAAAGAACAGACATGCACTGACACTGGGTGCGGTTCATGAAAAGAACAGACATGCAATGACAATGGTGGATCCTTATGTGGTTTGTTTAGAAGAACACACATGCAATGACACTGGGTGTGGTTCATGAAAAGAACACACATGCAATGACACTGGTGGATCCTTATGTGGTTTGTTTAGAGGAACAGACATGCAATGACACCGGTGGATCCACGTGTGGTTCATGAGAAGAACACACATCCAATGACACTGGTAGATCCTCATGTGGTTAGTTTAGAAGAACACACATGCAATGACACTCGTAGATCCTTATGTGGTTCATGAAAAGAACTGACATGCAGTGACACTGGGTGTGGTTCATGAAAAGAACAAACATGCACTGACATTGGGTGTGGTTCATGAAAAGAACAGACATGCAATGACACTGGTGGATCCTTATGTGGTTTGTTTAGAAGAACACACATGCAATGACATTGGGTGTGGTTCATGAAAAGAACAGACATGCAATGACACTGGTGGATCCTTATGTGGTTTGTTTAGAGGAACATACATGCAGTAACCCCGGTGGATCCAGGTGTGGTTCATGAGAAGAACACACATCCAATGACACTGGTAGATCCTTATGTGGTTCATGAAAAGAACTGACATGCAGTGACACTGGATCTGGTTCATGAAAAGAACAGACATGCACTAACACTGGGTGCGGTTCATGAAAAGAACAGACATGCAATGACAATGGTGGATCCTTATGTGGTTTGTTTAGAAGAACACACATGCAATGACACTGGGTGTGGTTCATGAAAAGAACACACATCCAATGACACTGGTGGATCCTTATGTGGTTTGTTTAGAGGAACAGACATGCAATGACACCGGTGGATCCACGTGTGGTTCATGAGAAGAACACACATCCAATGACACTGGTAGATCCTCATGTGGTTAGTTTAGAAGAACACACATGCAATGACACTCGTAGATCCTTATGTCGTTCATGAAAAGAACTGACATGCAGTGACACTGGGTGTGGTTCATGAAAAGAACAAACATGCACTAACATTGGGTGTGGTTCATGAAAAGAACAGACATGCAATGACACTGGTGGATCCTTATGTGGTTTGTTTAGAAGAACACACATGCAATGACACTGGGTGTGGTTCATGAAAAGAACAGACATGCAATGACACTGGTGGATCCTTATGTGGTTTGTTTAGAGGAACATACATGCAGTAACCCTGGTGGATCCACGTGTGGTTCATGAGAAGAACACACATCCAATGACACTGGTAGATCCTTATGTGGTTCATGAAAAGAACTGACATGCAGAGACACTGGATCTGGTTCATGAAAAGAACAGACATGCACTGACACTGGGTGCGGTTCATGAAAAGAACAGACATGCAATGACAATGGTGGATCCTTATGTGGTTTGTTTAGAAGAACACACATGCAATGACACTGGGTGTGGTTCATGAAAAGAACACACATCCAATGACACTGGTGGATCCTTATGTGGTTTGTTTAGAGGAACAGACATGCAATGACACCGGTGGATCCACGTGTGGTTCATGAGAAGAACACACATCCAATGACACTGGTAGATCCTCATGTGGTTAGTTTAGAAGAACACACATGCAATGACACTCGTAGATCCTTATGTGGTTCATGAAAAGAACTGACATGCAGTGACACTGGGTGTGGTTCATGAAAAGAACAAACATGCACTGACATTGGGTGTGGTTCATGAAAAGAACAGACATGCAATGACACTGGTGGATCCTTATGTGGTTTGTTTAGAAGAACACACATGCAATGACATTGGGTGTGGTTCATGAAAAGAACAGACATGCAATGACACTGGTGGATCCTTATGTGGTTTGTTTAGAGGAACATACATGCAGTAACCCCGGTGGATCCAGGTGTGGTTCATGAGAAGAACACACATCCAATGACACTGGTAGATCCTTATGTGGTTCATGAAAAGAACTGACATGCAGTGACACTGGATCTGGTTCATGAAAAGAACAGACATGCACTAACACTGGGTGCGGTTCATGAAAAGAACAGACATGCAATGACAATGGTGGATCCTTATGTGGTTTGTTTAGAAGAACACACATGCAATGACACTGGGTGTGGTTCATGAAAAGAACACACATCCAATGACACTGGTGGATCCTTATGTGGTTTGTTTAGAGGAACAGACATGCAATGACACCGGTGGATCCACGTGTGGTTCATGAGAAGAACACACATCCAATGACACTGGTAGATCCTCATGTGGTTAGTTTAGAAGAACACACATGCAATGACACTCGTAGATCCTTATGTGGTTCATGAAAAGAACTGACATGCAGTGACACTGGGTGTGGTTCATGAAAAGAACAAACATGCACTAACATTGGGTGTGGTTCATGAAAAGAACAGACATGCAATGACACTGGTGGATCCTTATGTGGTTTGTTTAGAAGAACACACATGCAATGACACTGGGTGTGGTTCATGAAAAGAACAGACATGCAATGACACTGGTGGATCCTTATGTGGTTTGTTTAGAGGAACATACATGCAGTAACCCTGGTGGATCCACGTGTGGTTCATGAGAAGAACACACATCCAATGACACTGGTAGATCCTTATGTGGTTCATGAAAAGAACTGACATGCAGAGACACTGGATCTGGTTCATGAAAAGAACAGACATGCACTGACACTGGGTGCGGTTCATGAAATGAACAGACATGCAATGACAATGGTGGATCCTTATGTGGTTTGTTTATAAGAACACACATGCAATGACACTGGGTGTGGTTCATGAAAAGAACACACATCCAATGACACTGGTGGATCCTTATGTGGTTTGTTTAGAGGAACAGACATGCAATGACACCGGTGGATCCACGTGTGGTTCATGAGAAGAACACACATCCAATGACACTGGTAGATCCTCATGTGGTTAGTTTAGAAGAACACACATGCAATGACACTCGTAGATCCTTATGTGGTTCATGAAAAGAACTGACATGCAGTGACACTGGGTGTGGTTCATGAAAAGAACAAACATGCACTGACATTGGGTGTGGTTCATGAAAAGAACAGACATGCAATGACACTGGTGGATCCTTATGTGGTTTGTTTAGAAGAACACACATGCAATGACATTGGGTGTGGTTCATGAAAAGAACAGACATGCAATGACACTGGTGGATCCTTATGTGGTTTGTTTAGAGGAACATACATGCAGTAACCCCGGTGGATCCAGGTGTGGTTCATGAGAAGAACACACATCCAATGACACTGGTAGATCCTTATGTGGTTCATGAAAAGAACTGACATGCAGTGACACTGGATCTGGTTCATGAAAAGAACAGACATGCACTAACACTGGGTGCGGTTCATGAAAAGAACAGACATGCAATGACAATGGTGGATCCTTATGTGGTTTGTTTAGAAGAACACACATGCAATGACACTGGGTGTGGTTCATGAAAAGAACACACATCCAATGACACTGGTGGATCCTTATGTGGTTTGTTTAGAGGAACAGACATGCAATGACACCGGTGGATCCACGTGTGGTTCATGAGAAGAACACACATCCAATGACACTGGTAGATCCTTATGTGGTTCATGAAAAGAACAGACATGCAGTGACACCGGGTGTGTTTCATGAAAAGAACAGACATGCAATGACACTGGGTGTGGTTCATGAAAAGAATAGACATGCAATGACACCAGTGGATCCTTATGTGGTTCATGAAAAGAACAGACATGCAATGACACTGGTGGATCCTTATGTGGTTCATGAAAAGAACAGACATGCAATGACACTAGTGGATCCTTATGTGGTTTGTTTAGAGGAACAGACATGTAATGACATTGGGTGTGGTTCATAAAAAGAACAGACATGCAATGACATTGGTGGATCCATATGTGTGGTTCATGAAAAGAACAAACATGCAATGACACTGGTGGATCCATATGTGGTTTGTTTAGAAGAACACACATGCAATGACACTGGGTGTGGTTCATGAAAAGAACACACATCCAATGACACTGGTGGATCCTTATGTGGTTCATGAAAAGAACAGACATGTAGTGAGACCGGGTGTGTTTCATGAAAAGAACAGACATGCAATGACACTAGGTGTGGTTCATGAAAAGAACAGACATGCAATGAGACTGGTGGATCCTTATGAGGTTCATGAAAAGAACATACATGCAATGACACCGGTGGATCCTTATGTGGTTTGTTTAGAGGAATATACATGCAATGACATTGGGTGTGGTTCATGAAAAGAACAGACATGCACTGACACTGTTGGATCCTTATGTGGTTTGTTTAGAAGAACACACATGCAATGACACTGGGTGTGGTTCATGAAAAGAACACACATCCAATGACACTGGTGGATCCTTATGTGGTTTGTTTAGAGGAACAGACATGCAATGACACCGGTGGATCCACGTGTGGTTCATGAGAAGAACACACATCCAATGACACTGGTAGATCCTTATGTGGTTCATGAAAAGAACTGACATGCAGTGACACTGGGTGTGGTTCATGAAAAGAACAGACATGCACTGACACTGGGTGTGGTTCATGAAAAGAATAGACATGCAATGACACTGGTGGATCCTTATGTGGTTTGTTTGGAAGAACACACACTCAATGACACTGGGTGTGGTTCATGAAAAGAACACACATCCAATGACACTGGTGGATCCTTATGTGATTAGTTTAGAGGAACAGACATGCAATGACACCGGTGGATCCACGAGTGGTTCATGAGATGAACACACATCCAATGACAGTGGTAGATCCTTATGTGGTTCATGAAAAGAACTGACATGCAGTGACACTGGGTGTGGTTCATGAAAAGAACAGACATGCACTGACACTTGTGGATCCTTATGTGGTTTGTTTAGAAGAACACACATGCAATGACACTGGGTGTGGTTCATGAAAAGAACACACATCCAATGACACTGGTGGAACCTTATGTGGCATTTTTAGAGGAACAGACATGCAATGACACTGGTGGATCCACGTGTGGTTCATGAGAAGAACACACATCCAATGAAACTGGTATATCCTTATCTGGTTCATGAAAAGAACAGACATGCAGTGACACCGGGTGTGTTTCATGAAAAGAACAGACATGCAATGACACTGGGTGTGGTTCATGAAAGGAACAAACATGCAATGACACTAGTGGATCCTTATGTGGTTCATGAAAAGAATAGAGATGCAATGACACTGGTGGATCCTTATGTGGTTCATGAAAAGAACACACATCCAATGATACTGGTGGATCCTTATGTGGTTTGTTTACAAGAACACACATGCTATGACACTGGGTGTGGTTCATGAAAAGAACAGACATGCAATGAGACTGGTGGATCCTATATGTGGTATGTTTAGAGGAACATGCATGCAATCACACTAGGTGGATCCATATGTGGTTTATGGAAGTAACAGATATGCAATGACTCTAGCTGTGATTCATGAAAAGAACAGACATGCAATGACACTGGTGGATCCATGTGTGGTTCATGCAATGACACTGGTGGATGCTTATGTGGTTTGTTTAGAAGGACACACATGTAATGATACTGGTGGATCCATGTTTTTTTTGAGAAGAACACACATCAAATGACATTGGGTGTGGTTCATGAAAAGAACAGACATGCAATGACACTGGTGGATCCTTATGTGTGGTTCATGAAAAGAACATACATGCAATGACACTTGTGGATCCTTATGTGGTTTGTTTAGAAGAACACACATGCAATGACACTGGGTGTGGTTCATGAAAAGAACAGACAGGAAATGACACTGGTGGATCCTTATGTGGTTTGTTTAGAAGAACACACATGCAATGACACTGGTTGTGGTTCATGAAAAGAATAGACATGCAATGACACTGGTGGATCCTATATGTGGTTTGTTTAGAGGAATAGACATGCAATCACACCGGTGGATCCACGTGTGGTTCATGAGAAGAACACACATCCAATGACACTAGGTGGATCCTTATGTGGTTCATGAAAAGAAATGACATGCAGTGACACTGGGTGTGGTTCATGAAAAGAACAGACATGCAATAAAACCGGTTGATCCTTATGTGTGGTTCATGAAAAGAACAGACATGCAATGACATTGGTGGATCCTTATGTGGTTTGTTTATAAGAACACACATGCAATGACACTGGTAGATCCTTATGTGGTTCATGAAAAGAACTGACATGCAGTGACACTGGGTGTGGTTCATGAATAGAACAGACATGCACTGACACTGAGGTGTGGTTCATGAAAACAACAGGCATGCAATGACACTGGTGGATCCTTGTGTGGTTTGTTTAGAAGAACACACATGCAATGACACTAGGTGTGGTTCATGAAAAGAACAGACATGCAATGACACTAGTGGTTCCTTATGTGGTTTGTTTAGAGGAACAGACATGCAATGACACCGGTGGATCCACGTGTGGTTCATGAGAAGAACACACATCCAATGACACTGGTAGATCCTTATGTGGTTCTTGAAAAGAACTGACATGCAGTGACACTAGGTGTGGTTCATGAAAAGAACAGACATGCACTGGCACTGGGTGTGGTTCATGAAAAGAACAGACATGCAATGACACTGGTGGATCCTTATGTGGTTTGTTTAGAAGAACACACATGGATTGACACTGGGTGTGGTTCATGAAAAGAACACACATCCAATGACACCGGTGGATCCTTATGTGGTTTGTTTAGAGGAACAGACATGCAATGACACCGGTGGATCCACGTGTGGTTCATGAGAAGAACACACATCCAATGACATTGGGTGGATCCTTATATGGTTCATGAAAAGAACAGACATGCAGTGACACCGGCTGTGGTTCATGAAAAGAACAGACATTGAAAGGGAAATGGACGACGCCTAGAGGGGGGTGAATTGGTGTTTTAAAAAGATTACGGTTTAGGCTCTAATAAATGCGGAATAAAACTTAACGTTTAATTTATCAAGCCAAAACCTATATCCACTAGGTTCACTAAGTGCACCAACAACCTATGCTAAGCAAGACAAACAACAAGGTGATAATATACTTCAAGCACGAAGGCTATCACAATGTAAATTGCATGAGTAAAGGGCTCGGTTGAGAGATAACTGATGGACGCGGAGACGATGATTTGTTTCCCAAAGTTCACTTCCAAAGAAGCTACGTCTCCATTGGAGAGGTGCGGGGGCGCAATGAACTTCGAACGCCACAAGTGGCTCACCTCGAAGTGTGGTGGCTCGATGCTCACCCAACGCCACACAAGGCCTCACCCCAAGGTGTGAAGGCACGCAACCAACCGACGCCACAAAAGGATGACCCTATTCTCCCGTGAGCTCACCACAAAGGCCTACTCACGTTCCACTATGGGACACTTGAGGGCGGTCACTGAATCCGTACAAGGCTTGGGGCAATCTCCACAACTCAATTGGAGGGGTCCCAAGAAATGCCACAAAGGCTCCACAATGCCACAAAAGACCAAGAAGCTTGGGGAACCTCCACAACTCAATTGGAGCCCCAAGAACACACCACAACTCCACACAACCGTCTAGGGTTCCAAGAACCCAAGTGAAACAAGCCCAAGGGCTTGAACTCGCCGAATCTCCGAGGAGAACTCACACCTATGCACCAAATGCAAGAGGCAAGTCCTTCTCTCTCAAATTCCACCAAAGCTACAAAGCTATTGGGGGAATAGGGGAGGAAGAACACAAGAGCAGAACACAAAACTCTCCAAGATCTAGATCCTAAGGATTCCTTCACAAAGAAGGGATTTTTCTTGGTGGGGCTTGTAGATCTAGATCTCCTCTCTCAAATCCCTCAAAAAGATGCAAGAATCATAGGATGTAGAAGGGGAGAGGGCAAGCTCTTCAAGGTCAACAATGGAGGAGAGAGAGAGCATGAACCAAGAAAAAGCTAGTTAGGGTTGAAGGGGAAAGGGGAGCTCCTTTTAAAGGGCTCCCCGATCTGCCCGTTACCCACAGAATCGCGCACGGCCGGTAGTATCGGTGGGTGGCTGGTACTACCGGTGGCACCCAGCCAACGGTCAGAAAACAGTGAGAGAAAGAGCAAAAACGCGAGCCTGGCCAGTACTACCGCCACTTCGCCGGAACAACCGGTGGCAAGAATGTCCTAGCGGTACTACCGCCTGAAATACCGACAGAAGTACCGTCAAATAGCACAAACCAGGCAGAGATAGTACTGAACCAAAATTGGGGTTGCCGGAAGTTGGGCCAGAATTAACAGCGGTACTACCGGCGTCAAACTACCCTGGTGGTACTACCGGTGGCCCGCCGGAACTACCGGTCAGGCAAAAACTTCAGAACCAGATCTGCCACAACTTTTGCATCCGAACTCCAAACGAGATGAAACCAATTTTGTTGGAAAGATAACGACGTGTAGAATCCAACAAACGGTTGAAATATTGGATATCACCAAGGGATAAAATATCATGAATATATATGTGAGATACCTCCCAAGGTGTGGAGCCGGAAAACCCGCAAGATCAAACACGCAATAAGATATGCATGGGAAATCCGTTTTTGATGAACTAGAGCTTGTTATGAAGATAACCACAAGCTCTAGATCCTCACATGGACAAGAACCAAACAACAACCAAGAAAGATGATGCTATGTATGCAAAGGTTTGAGCTCTCTCCGAAATATACGAACGAGTCACCCACTCAAGAGCCCCTCTTGATAGTACGGCTATCTATCCTAAACCCGGTCTCCCAACACTACAAGAGACCAGTAAAGTAGAAACCCTATCAAGATCATACCTTTGCCTTGAGCATCCCACTTGAGCTTGATGTAGATGATCTTGTCACCTTCAAGATGGAACACCTTTCTTGATTGCTCTTGCTTGATGAAGACTTGCGAATGGCTCCCCCATACTCCATGGGGAAACTACTTCTTCGACCTTGTCTTCATCAGTCCATGAACGCTGAGGATGGCAAGCTCCAAGCATGAGATCTTCTAGAGATGGTGCATCTTGACTTGCACTTCATTTCTTGATGATGTCTTGAAGATAGTCATGAGGAACTCCATCTTCTTCTTCTTCTACTTGATTCCAATAGGCACAAAGCCCTTGGACAAGGCTTCTTATTTTTCATCCTTGCAACCAACACATGGTCCAAGCGATGCCAATGGACAAACCTACAAGTGAGACTCAATTTGCACATTAGTCCATAGGGATTGTCATTAATTACCAAAACCACACATGGGGCATACATGCCCTTTCAATCTCCCCCATTTTGGTAATTGATGACAATCCCCTAGAGAGGGTTTAAGTATGGAATTTAGCGAACAAAATGGTTGCCCCAAAATCAAGTACTACACAAGTATGTGATTTTGGTACAACCACAATATATAGAGCAAACTCCCCCACAATCTATGCATGTGTGATGAACTTGAATTTCATTGCATAGATTGCCAACCATTATCGGTGGTTGAGTTTCCTCTATATATTAAACATGCAAAGCAACAACAAAGATGCAAGAGCATGCAAGGCTAATGTTTTAAGAACCAACTCAAAGCATAAACCAACTTCCCTTAAACCCTCTAAAACTTCTCCCCCATTGGCATCGATTGCCAAAATGGGTGAAAAGTTCTAGATGGCCAATATAGTGAGAATTCCTCCAAAGGTGTGCACATGCACATATCCAATGATGAATCCTTGGGAGGAAGTAAAACTATATTGAGGACCCAAAGATTGCAAAAAGAAAAGAAAGAGAAACTAGCTTCAACAAATGAAGCGAGCAACCCAAAAGACCCAAAAATACCAATTCACAACAACAATTGATACCAAAAGAAAGACACAAGATATTATGATACTAGCAAATGAGTGTTTAAATGAAATAGGGAAGCTCCCCAATCTTTGTGCACAAGATAGAATCAACTATTTGAATACATCTTGCACAAATATGGAATCCTCACTCCCCATAAACATCTAAGACACAAAAGATGAGAACGAAGGCAAATGAGCATTCTTAAATGAATTGAAGAAGCTCCCCAAGGATTATGCACCAATTATAATAATTGTATTTGGAAGCAAAGTGCACAGTCATGGAATCCTCACTCCTACAAACTCATTTAACAATACGCGGCAAGAGAGATCAAATCATGAGTG
Source organism: Avena sativa (assembly GCA_916181665.1). Classification (NCBI taxonomy): domain Eukaryota; kingdom Viridiplantae; phylum Streptophyta; class Magnoliopsida; order Poales; family Poaceae; genus Avena; species Avena sativa. Next base: position 194,767,308 of record OV702287.1, read on the forward strand.
CCCAAAGATGCAAACAAAAGGGATAAGCACTCATAGAAAATTAAATTTGGAAGCCACCGAAGAATCAACAAGAAATAAAGGGTGGTCTCCAAGGAAAACAAAAACAACCAAAGATTTATCTTCTCTTGTGTGTATAAGTTTCTAGGTGGAAAATATGACAAAGACATATGCCCACAAAGAAACATGCACACACAAAATAGATACACAAGAAAGCACATGAAAAACAAGAGGAAGTCATATAATATACCAATAAGATTTTTTCTTGAAAGCATGGCCAAAGGCTCAAATATATCTTATTGTACATCAATGAGCTTCAAGCACCAACACACTACATACATTGCAACTATTACCAAGGGAAAAGGGAATAGTTGGAATATATGGAGAAAGGAAACAAGTATCACAAAAATAAATCAACTTGGCAAAATACTCACTATTGCATATGAGAGAAATGAGGAAGACATATGCAATAAAATTGCTAGATTGACATATTTGGGATTGGTGAATCATGAGCATGATTTTGTATAGTCCCACTTATATGCACTCATCTCACCATACTCACATTTGCAATAGAGGAGAACTTGCAAAAACCATAATAAGAAACACAAAAATTGTACAAACACAAATTCATGCCAACAAGCAACCTACAAAAGGTTGGAAACAAGATATGTATGCATGAGAGATACTTGTTACCGAGATATAATTGGTAGGATGTAGAGCATAAGAATTTGTTGACCATACTAGCTTGCATCCAATTGACATGAAAACATCACTTCTTCCTTGTTCAAGATACAAGCACCCAATATATCTCTAATGTACCTAAAACACAATTAAGTACACTAGGTTCCCAAACAAATTGGGTCCAAAGTAGTTAGTCCAACTACAATATATAGGAGAAGCTCCACATAAATATGTGCATATTAATATGAAATTGAATTTCATGCACGTCTTAGCCAATAGGATTTGGTGGAGTTTCCCCTATACATTGGATCATAGAAAGAAAGCATGCCATACTATATACAAGAAGTAAATATGCATGCACTAGACTTTCAAGAACCAAAAAGGAGATACAATTTGAACTAAAACACCAAGTAAACCAAGAAGTAGCACACAAGAGTGTGACATGACAAAAGGTGTCCAAATTGTATCAAAGAGCCAAATCAACACATGAAAGGACACAAAATCAACAAAAGAACAAGGCAAAAGCCAAAGAGCGAAAGATGCACAAAACACACAATGCTCAAGGATTTATCTCATTCTAAAAGATCGAAAGAAGTAACAAAGAATGAGACAAAACCAACTCCCATAAAGAGCAAGGTTCCAACACACAGACCCACACTCTCTACACTTTTCATGATGGTACAAAGTACCACAAGAAAAGATCAACCTTCCAAGCACGAAAAACATGATATGGATCAACACAAGAAGCATAAAAGGAGTGTTCTAGATAATATAGGAGAGCTCCCCCATGAATGGTGCATTATATTGAATTTTGCTATTGAATGCAAAATGCACACAAAAGAGATCATCACTACTAGCTACATTAAATAAAACACAAGAGAATACAAATAAACTAAAATGATCCACAAGAGGCAAGGAAGACATGGGAGTAAAAGAAAACACATTCTTGGCCAAAGATAGGACAAAGAGAAGCAAAGGCCAAAGTGAATAAGATCAATAAATCCTACCATATATGGAGTGTCACTTGTCCAAGGACAAGAATTATGGGGAAAGTTTTCCCGAGGTAGTTTGCAAGGAAATCATGATCATATTCACACAAAGAAGCATGTAACAAGATATAACAATTATGCTTGATGCTTCGAGAGAGATTCTTGATAGCTCCAAATAGTCACACAATCATTAAGATTAGTGTAACTTGAAGCACATGGTTTCCATGGAGGATATGGGGGTCCAAATATGAGGAAACACATATCAAGAAAAACTCTAACAAACAAGATCCAAAAGATGAGCAATAAAAGATACAAAGCAAATTAGAACTTGTTTGAGCTAAAAGTGCCACATAGGAGCTAGATAATTCTCAATATCAATTCTAAGTGGCACTACCTCAAATGTTCACATTTTCTAGGTTTGTAATATGCACCAAGCATATGACTCCCCCATAATGTGATAAACCAAGAGATCTCGAAAGGAGGCAAAAAGATCAAAAAGGAGATGATTAATGGACATTATGGAATACTAACTCTTCATGAGTGTTTAACTCGTCAATGCCCATTGTTATGGACTTGGGTTTTGGAGAAGGAGGGAGCGCTGGAGACATCTATCAGCTAGAAAACAAGCACACAGGGGACAAAGGATTTACCCAGGTTCAGGCCTCGTAAAGGTCCCTACTCCTGCTTGTCTGCTCGTGGAATTATCGAGGGAGTCGAAAGTCACAATGGTGCGCAGATGTAATCTGGCAAAGGTTGTGGAAACTAGGGTTGTGTATGTCCTTCTCGCTGCCCCCTCCTAGCCTTTATATAGATAGGCTAGGTCTCGGGTAGCAGGTCGAGTTGGTTACAAGTTAGGGTTTTCCCTTTAATCTTTCTATCTTTAGCTTCTTCTTGTTCTTCAAGCAATCGAGAGTCCGTAGGTTACTCGAGTCCCTCCATCCGGTCCTTGGCGACACCGTGGGCCTGTATGTATTTGGACCGTATATACCAAGCTCGAGTACCTGTAGGGTATACCCATGTCACTAACTCTTCATGAGAATGACATACCACATAGAGACAAGACAAACATGTAATGTCAACACTAAGTGGTATTCCTCATGTACACACATTTTAGGAATGTGGAATGCCCAAGCATAACACTCCCCCAAAATGGGATAGTCCATTAATCACTCCCAAGAGCCAAGAAATATACTAAATAAATTCAACAAAGGCTCAAACACAAGAACACAAATACATGATGTGCCCACCAACATACACAAATATACTATACAACACAATATAGGCATGAGGGAAGCACAACATGTACACACACATAATGGTACAAAACCAACACATGCACAAGGGAGCAAGTAACTTTCAATGTAAAGGAGTGGAGCACATGTTACCGCAAGGAGGAACATTGGATATGAGATAGAGGCAAGATAATCCAATTGGCTTGACTTGCAAAAATAAATGATGAAGACCCCTCAATTCTTCATAATGTAGCCAAGCCTCCAATGCCCTCCAACCAACACCTATTGATCAAGTTTTAGCTTGTTGGTCCCCAACCAAGTTGGGTCCTAAGAAGTTAGTCACAATAGGCTTGGACACCCAAATGGTTCTTTTCTTGACACCACTTTGGGCACCAACAAATTTGGCGAACACATTGCCCACCCCATCCTTACCAAGAGAATATGCGTCATATATCAAGATAGGCTTGGATGAGGAGTTACCCGTGGTGCATGAGGAAGAAAGGTGCCCCTTCTCGCGGCATATATAGAAAGTTCTTCTCTTGCTATCTTTCTTCTTGGAAGATGCCACCCCTTGAGGAAGAGCTTGAGTCTTGGGAGGAGTCTCGCTTCTAGCTTGAGGTGGAGCTTGAGGCCGCTTCCCTTGTTGCTTCTTCTTCAATGGACAACATCTCACATGATGTCCTTCTTCCTTGCACTTGAAGCACATAATGTTGGCCGGATTCTTCACTTGACCATGTCCATTCTTCTTATTGCCCTTGTGCTTCATCAAGTTGGTGGGCTTGTTCTTGATGTTGGAGTTATATCCAAGTCCACTCTTGTCATTTGGGGATCTTCGCACACCCAAGATGTTCTTGAGTGTGGTCTTCCCTTCATGACACTTCTTCAAGTCATTCTTAAAAGAATTGACTTGATCCTTGAGCTTCTTGTTTTCCTCTACATGGTTAGTATCAACAACAATACTAGAGGAAGTAGATGCTACGTTGTTAGAGCAACAAGGCAAGGGATGCAATTCATCACAAGATATAGCAATAGCATGAGTGGATGAATTACAAGGACTAGCACATGGAAATATGACACAAGGAGTAGATTTAGTGCTAATGTCCACATGAGGCTCACTAGATGTTACCTTTGATACAATAGCCTCATGAGCCAACTTTAGACTACCATGGAAAACTAGAAGGTCCTCATGCGAGCTTGAGAGCTTAGCATGACTCTCTTCCAATTTCCCATAGTTGCTAGTTAGCAAAGCAAGTTGAGCACGTAGCTCAACATTCTCCTTCACAATAGATGCTTCACAAGAGATAGAGTTAGTAGCACAAGCATCATCAATAGTAGTGAGAGGTGAGGGAAACTTGGAAGCTATTTAGTGTATGAGGCTTTAAGTTGCTCATGTGACTCGGTGAGTTTAATGAGCTCCCCCTTGATGACCCTAGAGCCATTGTTGAGGTGCTCAAAATCCTCAAGGAGTTTGGCATAAGCAACTTCAAGCTCATCATTCTTAATTTGGAGGGCACTTGCCACCTGAAATTCTCTATCATGAGATTTCTTCACTCTAGATAGCTCTAGAGCAAAGGTCTCCTCAAGAGATTCCTTGGTGGTTTGTTCCTCTTCTAGAGCTTCATTTAGGTTTGCAATGTCATTAGCATACTCACGCTCAAGACTACTCATTTTTTCAATTGTGTCCTCATTCTCATAAATTAGTTGCTTACTTTCAATGGCAAAGTTCAATATTTCAATGAAAGTAGAGCAAGCATTTTCATTTTTGTGTAGAGCACGAAGGACTAGCTCCCCCTTCTCTGTTAGAGAAGCAACATCATCATCTACTTCATCTAAGTCAACATTCACATCATCAAGAGGTGCATTGGGGTCCAAAGGAGAATTTACCTTTGATTCCTTAGCCATGAGGCATAAGTGAATGTTGGAAGAAGGTGATGATGGGGGAACACTTGAAGCTCCACACACAACTTTGCCTTGGCCCACACATTCTTCAATTTCCTCTACATGGTTAGCAACACAAGTACTAGAGAAAATAGAAGCACATTTATCATGGCAACAAGGCAAAGCAAGCATATCATCATGGGATATATTCAAGGCATTTCTACATGATATGCAAGGGCAATCAACACTAGGATGTAAATCACAAATAGTCCTACAAGTGTTCATGCCCAAAGATACAACATTGCAATGCGATAGATATGGAGGATCATGAATGGCAAGCTCACTATACTCATTGCAAGTTCTATCACCACTCACCATATCATTACCTTGTGACAAATCACATGTTGGTGTAGTGGAAGAAGATGAGGACTCATCACGGCCAGAGGTGGAGGGTAACACAATCATCCTCATCAATATTAGACACATCATATTTTGCTTGAAGCTTGGTCCAAATATCATGAGCATTCCGAAAAGGCATGATTGAGGAAAGAACTACAAAGCTCACAACATTAACAAGCACATTAGATGCTTGAGCTTCGAGATAAGAGTTTGTCTCCTCCTCCAAAGATAGATTTTGAGGATCCATAGGAGGAGACAAGCCCATATCTAGAATTCGCTCAATATTTGGGTCAATGGACCGGAAATGACTAAGCATGCGAATGCGCCAAACATCATAATTTGTGCCATCAAAAGTAAATGTGTGAGAGTGCACTAAACCCCTAGGAGACATCCTTACTCTCGAGGCGGTGAAGCCTAAGAAGCAAGAGACCTCGCTCTGATACTAATTGAAAGGGAAATGGACGACGCCTAGAGGGGGGGTGAATAGGCGTTTTAAAAATATTACGGTTTAGGCTCTAATAAATGCGGAATAAAACTTAACGTTTAATTTATCAAGCCAAAACCTATATCCACTAGGTTCACTAAGTGCACCAACAACCTATGCTAAGCAAGACAAACAACAAGGTGATAGCAAGATAATATACTTCAAGCACGAAGGTTATCACAATGTAAATTGCATAAGTAAAGGGCTCGGTTGAGAGATAACCGATGGACGCGGAGATGATGATTTGTTTCCCGAAGTTCACTTCCAAAGAAGCTATGTCTCTGTTGGAGAGGTGCGGGGGCGCAATGAACTTCGAACGCCACAAGTGGCTCACCTCGAGGTGTGGTGGCTCGATGCTCACCCAACGCCACACAAGGGCTCACCCCAAGATGTGAAGGCACGCAACCAACCGATGCCAAAAAAGGCTCACCCTATTCTCCCGTGAGCTCACCACAAAGGCCTACTCACGTTCCACTATGGGACACTTGAGAGCGGTCACCGAACCCGTACAAGGCTTGGGGAAATCTCCACAACTCAATTGGACGGCTCCAAGGAAAAGCCACAAAGGCTCCACAATGCCACAAAAGGCCAACAAGCTTGGGGAACCTCCACAACTCAATTGGACTCCCAAGAACACACCACAACTCCACACAACCGTCTAGGGTTCCAAGAACCCAAGAGAAACAAGCCCAAGGGCTTGAACTCGCCGAATCTCCGAGGAGAACTCAAACCTATGCACCAAATGCAAGAGGCAAGTCCTTTTCTCTCAAATTCCACCAAAGCTACAAAAGCTATTGGGGGAATAGGGGAGGAAGAACACAAGAGGAGAACACAAAACTCTCCAAGATCTAGATCCTAAGGATTCCTTCACAAAGAAGGGATTTTGCTTGGTGGGGCTTGTAGATCTAGATCTCCTCTCTCAAATCCCTCAAAAAGATGCAAGAATCATAGGAGGGAGAAGGGGAGAGGGAAAGCTCTTCAAGGTCAACAATGGAGGAGAGAGAGAAAGCAAGAACCAAGAAAAAGCTAGTTAGGGTTGAAGGGGAAAGGGGAGCTCCTTTTAAAGGGCTCCCCGATCTGCCTGTTACCCACAGAATCGCGCACGGCCGGTAGTACCGGTGGTTGGCCGGTACTACCGGTGGCACCTAGCCAACGATCAGAAAACAGCGAGAGAAAGAGCAAAAACGCGAGCCTGGCCGGTACTACTGGCGCTTCGCCGGAACAACCGGTGGCAAGAATGTCCTAGCGGTACTACCGCCTGAAATACCGACAAAAGTACCGTCAAATAGCACAAACCAGGCAGAGAGAGTACCGAACCAAAATTGGGGTTGCCAGAAGTTGGGCTGGAATTAACATCGGTACTACCAGCGGCAAACTGCCCTGGCGGTACTACCGGTGGCCTGCCGGAACTACCGGTCAGGCAAAAACTTCAGAACCAGAACTGCCACAACTTTTGCATCCGAACTCCAAACGAGATGAAACCAATTTTGTTGGAAACATAACGACATGTAGAATCCAACAAATGGTCAAAATATTGGATATCACCAAGGGAGAAAATACCATGAATATATATGTGAGATACCTCCCAAGGTGTGGAGCCAGAAAACCCGCAAGATCAAACACGCAATAAGATATGCAAGGGAAATCCGTTTTTGTTGAACTAGAGCTTTTTATGAAGATAACCACAAGCTCTAGATCCTCACATGGACAAGAACCAAACAACCAAGAAAGATGATGCTATGTATGCAAAGGTTTGAGCTCTCTCTGAAAGATACGAACGAGTCACCCACTCGAGAGCCCCTCTTGATAGTACGGCTATCTATCCTACACCTGGTCTCCCAACACTGCAAGAGACCGGTAAAGTAGAAACCCTATCAAGATCATACCTTTGCCTTGATCATCCCACTTGAGCTTGATGTAGACGATCTTGTCACCTTCAAGATGGAACACCTTTCTTGATTGCTCTTGCTTGATGAAGACTTGCGAATGGCTCCCCCATACTCCATGGGGAAACTACTTCTTTGACCTTGTCTTCATCACTCCATGAACGCCGAGGATGGCAAGCTCCAAGCATGAGATCTTCTAGAGATGGTGCATCTTGAGCTTGCACTTCATTTCTTGATGATGTCTTGAAGATAGTCATGAGGAACTCCATCTTCTTCTTCTTCTTCTTCTTCTTCTACTTGATTCCAATAGGCACAAAGCCCTTGGACAAGGCTTCTTATTTTTCATCCTTGCAACCAACACATGGTCCAAGCGATGCCAATGGACAAACCTACAAGTGAGACTCAATTTGCACATTAGTCCATAGGGATTGTCATTAATTACCAAAACCACACATGGGGCATACATGCCCTTTAAGACATGCAATGACACTGGTGGATCCTTATGTGTGGTTCATGAGTAGAACAGACATGCAATGACACTGGTGTATCCTTATGTGGTTTGTTTAGAAGAACACACACACAATGATACTGGTAGATCCTTATGTGGTTCATGAAAAGAACTGACATGCAGTGACACTGGGTGTGGTTCATGAAAAGAACAGACATGCACTGACACTAGGGTGTGGTTCATGAAAAGAACAGACATGCAATGACACTGGTGGATCCTTATGTGGTTTGTTTAGAAGAACACACATGCAATGACACTGGGTGTGGTTCATGAAAAGAAAAGACATGCAATGACACTCGTAGATCCTTATGTGGTTCATGAAATGAACAGACATGCAATGACACTGGTGGATCCTTATGTGGTTTGTTTAGAGGAACAGACATGCAATGACATTGGGTGTGGTTCATGAAAAGAACAGACATGCAATGACACTGGTGGATCCTTATGCGTGGTTCATGAAAAGAACAGACATGCAATGACACTGGTGGATCCTTACGTGGTTTGTTTAGAAGAACACACATGCAATGACACTGGGTGTGGTTCATGAAAAGAACACACATCCAATGACATTGGTCGATACTTATGTCGTTTGTTTAGAGGAATAGACATGCAATGACACCGGTGGATCCACATGTGGTTCATGAGAAGAACACACATCCAATGACACTGGTAGATCCTTATGTGGTTATTGAAAAGAACTGACATCCAGTGACACTGGGTGTGGTTCATGAAAAGAACAGACATGCACTGACACTGGGTGTGGTTCATGAAAAGAACACACATGCAATGACACTGGTGGATCCTTATGTGGCTTGTTTAGAAGAACACACATGCAATGACACTGGGTGTGGTTCATCAAAAGAACACACATCCAATGACACTGGTGGATCCTTATGTGGTTTGTTTAGAGGAACAGACATGCAATGACACCGGTGGATCCACGTGTGGTTCATGAGAAGAACACACATCCAATGACACTGGTAGATCCTTATGTGGTTCATGAAAAGAACTGACATGAAGTGACACTGGTGTGGTTCATGAAAAGAATAGACATGCACTAACACTGGGTGTGGTTCATGAAAAGAACAGACATGCAATGACACTGGTGGATCCTTATGTGGTTTGTTTAGAAGAACAGACATGCAATGACACTGGGTGTGGTTCATGAAAAGAACAGACATGCAATGACACTATTGGAACCTTATGTGGTTCATGAAAAGAACAGACATGCAATGACACTGGTGGATCCTTATGTGGTACATGAAAAGAATAGACATGCAATGACACTGGTGGATACTTATGTGGTTCATGAAAAGAACACACATCCAATGACACCGGTGGATCCTTATGTGGTTTGTTTAGAGGAACAGACATGCAATGACACCGGTGGATCCACGTGTGGTTCATGAGAAGAACACACATCCAATGACACCGGTGGATCCTTATGTGTGGTTCATGAAAAACACAGACTTGTAGTAACACCGGGTGTGGTTCATGAAAAGAACAGACATGCAATGACACTGGGTGTGGTTCATAAAAATAATAGACATCTAATGACTCTAGCTGTGGTTCATGAAAAGAACACACATGCAATGACACTGGGTGTGGTTCATGAAAAGAACAGACATGCAATGACACTGGTGGATCCTTATGTGTGGTTCATGAAAAGAACATACGTGCAATGACACTGGTGGATCCTTATGTGGTTTGTTTAGAGGAAAAAACATGCAATGACATTGGTGGATCCATGTGTGGTTCATGAGAAGAACACACATCCAATGACACTGGTGGATCCTTATGTGGTTTGTTTAGAGGAACAGACATGCAATCACACTAGGTGGATCCATATGTGGTTTATGGAAGTAACATACATGCAATGACTCTAATTGTGATTCATGAAAAGAATAGACATGCAATGACACTGGTGGATCCATGTGTGGTTCATGGGAAGAACACACATCCAATGATACTGGTGGATCCTTGTGTGGTTTGTTTAGAAGAACACACATGCAATGACACTGGTGGATCCATGTGTGGTTTATGAGAAGAACACACATCCAATGAACTCTAGTGGATCTATCTTGGCATAATTTGATGTATTCCACGATGTATTTCATTGTACAAGATACTTTCCATTTTTATACTACTCAGTTTTGCCCTTGGTTTTATGTGGTACTACTTAGTTTTGCCCCCCTCTCTATCTTTCGTAGAAGCCCAAACTTGTGATCACCCTGTCTGCTACTACCTGATTTGTTGTCACAGTTGTCACGCGGATCGTGCGCACCAACCACTGATTCTGTGCGATCCAATGATGATCATTTCACATGTCGTGCCCTTCACGGTACAGCGTGAGATAGCATAGACGTCTCCCTCCGTGAGACTTCTACAGGAAGGAACACGATGCCGTCCATGGAAAAATCGTCGAGCGGTCATGTCAAGTTAAATCAAGCTGAAAATCCTACTGCTGCTACTACAACTCATGCACAGGGCAACGGGGTCATCGAGTGCATGGTTGTCGACGGGACGCTGCAATTTATTGCCACTTGATTTTAATCAGACATATCCCATTTTTACGTAGCGCTCTCAATCTCACTTCCAACTGGCCCCTACCGCTAGTAAATTCCATGAGTCAAGGGCCCCCCTCAAGTAGATCTAACGTTTCTAGAAATTAGTTCCGCACCACTTGCATGCAGTGGAATCAAGGTCTGCCATGAGCGTGTTTTCAATGCAGCTCTAAAGTGGAGATCGTTGTTGTTTCAAAAAAAAGGAACCGAAAAAAGGGTGGAGATCGTGGTAGCCCCCCCCCCCCCCCGCCCACCACACGTGTCCACTCGAGGACTACGAACGGTCCGGTGTTTATAACCCCCCTCGACCTTCTTCTTCCATGAGCTCTTGTCATTTCCTCCCAGTCTGTCTAGTCCCAAGACCCCAATCTACACCTGTCGCGCGCGCCGAAGCTCCCTCATTTCCACTACCTCCTTCCCTTGGTGCGCCATGAAGCGTACGCGTGGAGACGATCCGGAGGTGAAGCCAGTTGAAGGCACAGTAGCAGATGGCTCGGTCGTCTCCAAGCAGGCGGAGGCGTGTCTTCTCCGGGCACGAACGCCGCTCGTCGAGGGTGTGAACTCATCCGTCCAGCCAGTAGCCGTCGCCGCCGAGCAGTAGTTGGTAGCCATCGCCGCCGAGCAGTAGGTGGTAGCCATCGCCGCCGAGCAGCAGGTAGTAGCCATCGCCGCCGAGCAGCAGGTGGCCGACAACGTCGTGGTGCCAGCGGCAGATCTGGATGTGGGGCAGGCGACAGGCGGATGCAATCCGGTGATCTACATCGAGGACCCCATCGCCGTTCAAGAAATCTTTGACGCAATCGCGAAGAATGATGAGTTCGAGGAGGAGGTCCCTGATGAGGATTCTGAGGTACTACATTGCTAGCTTCTCTAGTCACAGCCGCAGTTTTCACTGTTCATACATAGGATTTGCTCAATCGTGTATAGATTCTTTTGCTCTTGAAGTAGGGTAGTATATATATATGATTCGATCGGTTGATTGATGCATCTGCCATCTAGTCACAAAACCCCAATCCGTCTAGTCACAAAACCCCAATCTGCTCATCTGCCATCTAGTTGAGTTTGCTAGTGGAGTGTTGATTTCGATACACAACAGGCCTATAACATTACATTTCTATTCCTTACTGAGCCCAATGATTCAATTTTTCCCCAAAATAGTGCAAGGGCATCTGATGGTCTCGTTTTCTTAGGGATGGTTAGTGGCCCTGAGGCAGCAATGCACATAAACAATATAGGTTGTGTTGTTGGTATTTTGGTTCTCCGACTCCATCGCTGAAAAAATGAGGCCCTAATTTTTTCTCTCATATGGAACCTAAATATATAATATTTGTATTGTTTCTGATCTATGAATGTGTTGTATGATGCATTTGTATATCCCTGAATATTGTTTTGTACGATTACATTTCAATTTCTTATTGTGGCCAATGATTCAAATTTGCCCCAAAGAGTGGCAGACACATTGGTGTCAAATTTTTACAGGGATGAGTGAGCGAACCTGGGGCCATGTACAAGATCAATATAATTTGTGCAATTGTTACTTGGTTTGCTTACGCCATCTCTATAGAAACTTATGAGGATGCAATCTTTATTCTACATTCATAGAACTATGATATTTGAATTATCTATTCATGCATTCATAGTGTATAAGAATTACATTTTAGTTTGTCACCAAGGTCGATGATTGAAATTTGCCCCAAAAGAGTTTAAGGGGAGACAGTATGATGGTGTCGTGTTTTAGGGATGGGTTGGTGAACCTGAGGCAGCAATGCACACAAACAATATAGGTTGTGATGTTGGTACTTTGTTTCCCCAACTCCATCTCTGAAACAAATTATGAGGCCCTTGATTTATTCTCATATGGAACTACATTTATGATCCTTGAATTGTTTCTGATCTTTTAATGATTGGTATGATGCATATGTATATGAATGGTTTTGATCATAAGTATTTTTAACATGTACCTGAAGATTAATTGTTTGGTTTTTTATTTATAATTACAATATTTGGGCTTGTTTTTGTACCTGACTATGTATATCCCTGAATAATGTTTTGTACGATTACATTTCAATTTCTTATTGTGGCCAATGATTCAAATTTGCCCCAAAAGAGAGGCACACACATTGGTGTCAGATTTTTCAGGGACGAGTTAGTGAACCTGGGGTGATGTACAAGAACAATATAGGCTGTGCAATTGTTACTTGGTTCACTTAGGCCGTCCCTGTAGAAACGTATGAGGCCTTAATCTTTATTCTACATTCATAGCACTATGATATTCGAATTACCTATTCCATGAATTTAGTGTATAAGAATTACATTTTAGTTTGTCACCGAGGCCGGTGATTGAAATTTGCCCCAAAAGAGTTTAAGGAGAGACACGTATGACGGTGTCGTGTTTTACGGATGGGTTGGTGAACCTGAGGCAGGAATGCACACAAACAATATAGGTTGTGATGTTGGTACTTTGGTTCTCCAACTCCATCTCTGAAACAAAGTTTGAGGCCCTAGATTTATTCTCATATGTAACTACATATATGATCCTAGAATTGTTTTTGATCTTTTAATGATTGGTATGATGCATATGTATATGAATGGTTTTGATCATAAGTATTTTTAACATGCACCTGAAGATTAATTGTTTGGTTTTTTATTTATAATTACAATTTTTAGGCTTGTTTTTGTACCTGGCTATGTATATCCCTAAAAAATGTTTTGTACGATTACATTTCAATTTCTTATTGTGGTCAATGATTCAAATTTGCCCCAAAAGAGAGGCAGGCACATTGATGTCAGATTTTTTCAGGGACGAGTTAGTGAACCTGGGGCGATGTACAACAACAATATAGGCTATGCAATTGTTACTTGGTTCACTCACGCCATCCCTGAATAAACTTATGAGGCTGCAATCTTTATTCTACATTCATAGAACTATGATATTCGAATTATCTATTCCATGCATTCATAGTGTATAAGAATTACATTTTAGTTTGTCACCGAGGCCGATGATTGAAATTAGCCCCAAAAGAGTTCAAGGGGAGACACGTATGATGGTGTCGTGTTTTAGGGATGGGTTGGTGAACCTGAGGCAGCAATGCACACAAACAATATATGTTGTGTTGTTGGTACTTTGGTTCACCGACTCCATTTCTGAAACAAATTATGAGGCCCTAGATTTATTCTCATATGGAACTACATATATGATCCTTGAATTATTTCTGATCTTTTAATGATTGGTATGATGCATATGTATATGAAATGATATATGAACCAATCAAACTATTATTGAGATGCTTTATCTTTGATATCCACGGATATATTGTCTTACATATAAATGTTGTCAATTCTTGAGTTGTAATACAATTCAATCATATGTATGAGTTCTAAGTTATGTTCTTAAAAATCAATAGGAGGATGATGATGAAGTGGACGATAGCAAGGTATCCAGGGACAACAAGAGCCGCTACGTGCTGAGGCGGTTACGGTGTGGGGTAATCCGTTTCCACCGTAGGGGGGACTGTTTTGCCCATTCTGTGGCAGAACAATCAACGTGGACCTCAATAGCATGATCCAGCACGCGGAGGGCATTGGCAGAGGTGAAGGCAGAAGCCATAGGCCGATTACCTTGGTGCGGCACGCAGCCTACGGCAAATTCCTCCGGGAGTATGTCAGGACTGGCCTATATCCCATCGACTAGGCTGTCGCTGCCTCCTGCTGATAAACCCCTGCCCTGCTAGGCGTCTCCGTGTCCCGGCCTCCTACTGCAGCCCCTGCTTTTATTTTGTTCTAGTTAATTATTACCTGTGTGTGGCATGTAAGACAATATATCCGTGGTGTCTCTGGTGAACCTTCTATATTAATCTACTCCTTTATATGGAGTGCCTTAAAGTTTCTAGTGTTCAATTATATTTACTGATCATGCTCATGCACACTATAAAATATTTCTAGTGCTCGATTATATAATAATTATTAAGAAATACATCAACAAGTTAAATTGGTCGAAATTTTGTATTGAAGTAACTAAATGTATCACACACATAATAAACTAGAAACTAAAATCTAGTTCAAACACATAATGTATCACCACCACTTGTTGTCGTCCTTGACTTGCTTCCCCTTCAGCCGCTTGATGTTGCCACTATCCCAAGATCCCTGCTCATCCTGAAACCGCTTTCTATCCTCCTCGCGCTTCTTCTCATGGGCTAGCTTGCAACCAGGGCATAGCTCTCTCGCGAAAAACCCCGCTTAACCATCCCATCTTTCATGGTAATGAGCTTACTGTATAACTCGTACGCCATGTAGGCGTCTCTGGCTGCATACTCGAGGCGCACCTGGCTCATCGGCTTCCACTCCCAGTAGTCATGATCGAGTCGCTTCAATTTCTTCAGTTTTTCATAGGATTTATCGATGATTTCCGCTGCCAGATCACCCATGCCATCCTTCGCTGGGTATGATTTGATCTTGTACAGATTTTGGATGTCAATGTGGTGCCCCTCTGGGATTTTTATCAACGCACGAGAAAGCATAATTGTGTCATTTGTGATATCCATGCTAGTGAAAGTTATCCCTTCCCTACACAAGAACTCGACCAGAGCCGGACAATGCATCTCAGTTGGTTTACTCCTGCACTTAGATGGTTCTACGGATGTAAGGGAACAAGTGATACCGAAGTGGTGATCTCAAATTTAAATTTCACATACCTGCAGAAGTGGTAAACGAGGACCTCCTCATGTATGGTGATTTGCACGACAGCGATCTGTTGTGGAGGATTTTTTTCGCTTATTTGCATGGGTGTACTCCAAGTCTAGCCCCACAAACTTGTGCTTCTCTTTCTCAAGCAATTGCTCAAACCTGGCGAGAGTTGTCACCACAGTCGCTTCATCATTTGTGTACACCACTGTCAAAGTCGTGGTGCCATGGGCAGGGACCAAGTGGGTCTCTGTTGTGCGTTTCCCATCGTCCATGCCTGCAAGGAAATGGGTGAAAGGAAATGCCTGCAAGGAACTGCCTCCGAGAGGAAGAAGAAGATGAACCGACGGTTCCAGAATAGAGGAAGAAGAAGCACCCAGGAAAAACTGCAGAGGAATGACTGAGGAAGAGGAATGACTACAGAAGAAACATGGTAACTGCAACTTTCGGTTCGAGAACTCTCCGTGGTTACGTGGAGATCGTGGCAGTGCTGTCGGTTCAACAAGTGGGGCCAGTTCCTGCGAGAATATGAAATTAGCTGTGTATTTTTCTATGCGAGAAATTGAGAGAAATCATTAATATTTTGTCTTTCATAATTAAACACAATGAAGTTGGTACAGCCCAAGAGATTTGAGCAAAAGAGATTTGCTAGTTTAACATATAACAACACTTACAGGCCCAACATGGCATAACTTGGAGAGCCCCAGAACTTCAGCTACCACAGAGACCTTGGCAAAGGTGGAAGAATTGGTGCGGGTGCAACCACGGAGACGGCGAGATCGGATTCTAGAGGAGGAAAACAGAACCAAGCATGGTCGACAAGGTGATAGATCTCACCGGGAACCAATTCTTGTCCCCGCACCGTGCCATGGGTGCGTCCATGGTGAGGGCGAGCTCCGACTTGGGATGGGGAGGAGAGCAGGGCCGAGCAGCTTCGTCATGTCCCAGCTCTGCGCCATGGCCGTGACCACAGATTGCCGCTCCGGGGAAGAAGACGCGTAATGGATGCAGGCGCCAATGCTGCAAGCCTACAGGGAGGAGAGCTGGGCCGAGCAGGTTCGTCCACATCCCAGCTCCATGCCATGGCTGCGACGCCCCACAGATTGCCTCTCCGGGGAAGAAGAAGACGCGTAATGGATGCAGGCGCCAATGCTGCAAGCCTAATTGACACCTAAGAGACGGGAGCGACAGGAGCGACTTAACGGCGAGAACTGACAGGGGCGGCCCAACTTGACGGCCATTAGCCTGATTTTTTGTATTGAAATGTAAAGTTGAATTCGTGCTGAAAAAGACCCTCTGAGTATTTGGCACACCAACTGTAGTGATAGCAGATGATTTCAGGGAACTTGGGTACCGCATTGCCTGGACACCCCAACTTTCGGGCCGCAAAATGATATTCTCGTATGGCGTGTATATGTCGGCAAAGAAACTCAAACACTACTTTGAAGAACACCCCATAAAAGTGATATGTGAGGCACCCATATCGGAGATTATGAGTAACAAAGATGCTAGTGGCCGAATAGCAAAATGGGCAATTGAGCTGGCCCCATATGCACCACAGTTCGATAGAAGAGATGCAATCAAATCGCAGGCTATGGCGGATTTTTTGTGGATTGGGCCGAGATGCAATACGAACCACCTTTGCTGAACGCCAACTATTGGCGAATGCATTTTAGCGGGTCAAAACTGAAAGAAGGACTAGGCACTGGAGTAGTACTTACCTCACCCAAAAAAGATCAATTGAAGTATGTCCTTCAAATCCATTTCAGCGCCTCAAACAATGTTGCTGAATATGAAGCACTTGTACATGGGCTCAAAGTGGCCAAAGAAGTAGGGATACACCGGATACAATGCTTTGGAGACTTGGATTTGGCGGTGCAGCAAGTTTCTGGCAATTGGGATGCCTTGGATGTCAACATGGCCCTTTACAGATTCCATGTTCAAAAGATAAGCAGATTTTTTGAGGGATGTGAATTCCATCACGTACCTCAGATTGAAAATGAAGCGGCCGATATACTGTCCAAATTGGGCTCATCCCGGCAACCAATCCCGCCAAATGTTGCTTTGGAGCACTTGAGAAAACCATCTATTACCCCATCACCAGAGTCCGAGTCAATCTATATCACGGCGCTCTCTGGGTCAGAAGCTACACCTATAGAAATAGACTGGGAGAGCACTTCGGTAAACCCGGGGACTGCTTCAGCAAACCCGGGGACTGCCTCAGCAAACCCGGGGACTGTTCGGCCAAACCCAGTGGGGGTTATGTCGGTAGAGGCGATGGAAATTGATGAGGAAAATTTTCCTATACGAGCTATACCGCTTGGGCCAAGCCAATATTTGATTTCCTGAAAGAGGGAATCTTGCCGGATGATGAGGTACTCTCAAGGCAAATCTAGAGAAGAGCAAAGGCCTATACCATTATCAATGCCGAACTATAGAAAAGAAGTGTAACCACTGTGCTGCAATGATGTGTTGTTCTGGAAGAAGGGCTTGATATACTCCGGGATATCCACCAAGGAGAATGTGGCCACCATGCATCTTCAAGAGAATTAGTGGCAAAAGCTTTTCGGCACGGATTTTATTGGCCAAGTGCTTTGGAACAAGCAGAGGATCTGGTGAGCAAATGTAATGGGTGTCAGAGATACGCCACCAAAACCCATGTACCATTGTTGGGACTAAATACCATCCCCATTACTTGGCCATTTGATGTATGGTTCCTAGACATGGTAGGACTATTTAAGTCGGCTAAGGGAGGAATGACCCATATCTTGGTTATGGTGGACAAATTTACTAAATAGATCGAAGTGAAGCCAATCAGGAAATGTGCTGGGGCAATAGCAGTAAAGTTCCTCAAGGATATAATCTTGAGATATGGCTACACACATAGTATCATAACTGATAATGGCAAAAAATTTGTTGAAGGAGCATTTGTAAGGTTCTGTCGAGAGAAGAAAATCCGGCTAGATATAGCCTCAGTGGCCCACCCCGCATAGAACGGGAAAGTGGAAAGATCCAACGGACTGGTGTTGTCTGGGATAAAACCCCGGCTCATAGAGCCGTTGCAAAGATCAATTGAAGTGCCGCATAGAAGAACTACCAGTGGTACTATGGAGTTTAAGAACAACTCCAAATCGATCAAGAGGCTATACGCCATTTTTTCTGGTATATGGGGCAGAAGCTGTACTACCAGCCGACATAGAGTATGATTTGCCAAGGGTCACCCAATACACGGAAGCTGAAGTGTGCGAAGCCCGGCAAAATGATGTTGATCTGTTGGAAGAAGCGAGAGAACTAGCCCTGTCCAGATCCAACATATATCAGCAAAATCTCCGACGCTACCATAGCTGGAAAGTAAACCTCTGAGTCTTCCGAGAAGATGATTTGGTACTCCGGTTGGTACAGCGCACTGCTGGCACACATAAGTTATCCCCTCCATGGGAAGATCCTTTCATTGTAATCAAAGCTTTGCACAATGACTCCTACTATCTTATTGATGCACAACCACAGGAAAAGAACAAGGTGGACAAATCCAGAGAGGAATCTAAGCGACCCTAGAATGTAGCACTAGTTCGTCCTTTTTACACCTGACAAAGAGGTGAATGTATCTGAGCTACTCATATGTTGGTATGTATGTCGGCAATGGGATTATTCATAAAATTTCGGCACCCCAAGCAAAAACTCAGGGACTGCCACAATAATTGTACTTATTGCTTTCATATTTTTATATGTCGGCTCGGTTAAGTTGCTTACATCTTAGCTGGATTAGTAATGTGTGAGCACCAAAAACCCAACTCTTCAACTTTGCTGCTGTCCAACAAGAATTGGCTTCATGGCAAGCAAGAGAACAAGTTTGGAATTGCAAAGCAGATGAAAAACGACTAAGGGAAAGAACATAAGCGAGCTGATATTTGTTATTCGGACTAACCCTTTGTTTATTTTTTCGTCTTCCGCCGGATTATTTTGAGCTAATCTCAAAGTTTCAAGTATTGTTAAGTCAATTTTTTGAACCTCGGACTCGTATGTCGAAAAACCGAATCAAGGTAGACGCGAACCGAGTCAAAAAATTGGGGGAACAAGAAAAGGAAACTCGGGGACTTTGCCCAGGATAATCCGACATTAGAAACTTAGTGGCAAACAACACAAATTGTAGCAAAACCGAACCAAAGTACTTAAGTACATCTTCACTCGGCATTCCGGGGATCTGACAAATATTATTGAGTGTTTTTTATGCTCAAGGAGCAGGAGCAGAAGCTGAATCATCGGTCGATGGAGGAGGTACTTCGGTGTCTGTATGAGGGGCGCTAGCCTCGGCTTCATCTTCAGGATTGGCATGTTCGTCTTTTGAATCTTCCGCATCATCGCCAAGTTTGGAGGCCTCATACTCGCCTTCCTTGTCCTCCCTGCCCTCAGCAGCATCAACATCATCAAAGACATCCAGATAGCTCGGACCATCATTCCAGGCATGGCAGAAGGAATACTGAATGAGCTTGTTGGCGCAGGCCTGGCATTGAGCGATGCACTCTGGGTTTTTGGACCACCATGATCCGGTGTGCATGCGCTCAAGCAGCTCCAAGTCGATATCTTCATACCACGAGAGAACGAACTGCAGCACGGTATCAGCTCTGGCTCACGCAGCAGACTCGCGCCATAAGTTCAACTGAATCTCGCACTACATCAGCTTGGCTATAAAAGAAGTGTTTCCTTTGGGAGTAGGCTCAGTGGGCCAAAGAGAGTTAAACATGCGCGTCGCTGCTGGCATGATGTATGTGCCATAGTTCTTCACTAATTCCATGTGAGCAACAAGGCTCACCAACAGATCTTCTGTCTCGTAAGGAATGGACCCGGCAACAGGACCTGTGGGAATACCACGTTGCTCGCGAGACCGAGTTAAAGTGGCAGCAACAATGGAGTCACCTTTTGGAAACTTCCTAGAGAACAGAACCACGGAAAACTACGAGTAGGTCCTCGACGTAAGTTTTACGTCGGCTTCCTGCAGTAGGTCCTCGTCCTTGGAAATCTACGTAGTCAGGCGCTCCTTTTCTTCGGAAAAATCCTGATCCGCCTTATCCAGCTCGGATTTATGGAGATCCTTGAGCTTTTGGATTTCGGTGTTCAGCCGAGTAATCTCCGAATCTTGGAGGCGCAGCTGAGCTATCTCGTCGCCCTTCTTCTTCAACTCAGCTTGATGCTTTCCTGCTTGTTCGATAAAATGTGTCATCATATCAGGAATGGATACGCTGTCTTCAAGGGCAACTACAATAATGGGTTAATCCGGCGAAGCCGAAGTATAAATATCTACCGAGTCAAGGAAAGAGGGCTCAACGGTCAAGAGAACAAGACTACCTTGGATTTTAGCAAGATTCTTGCGCATGATAATATTCTCAGCCTCAACCTCGGCTGCATATGTCAGATTACAAATTAATAATCACTAAGGATAACAAGCAACGAGAAGGAAAAGTTCTTGAGCAAAGAAAGTTACCCTTCCTCTGGTGATCCTCCAATAGCTTACTGTATCGGGCGCGGACGTCCTTGTATGAGTCCAGCAAGCGCTGGAACTCAGCAGTTCGGCAGTTGGTAATGATCTGAGAAACAAGACAATGTTAGTTCACAGGAAAAATAATTCGAAGTATTCAAGATCCGGGCCAAGTGGAACTTAACCTGGCTCTAGGTGTGTGGATATTCGAAGTATTCAAGACCTAGGCCAAGTGGAACTTAACCCGGCTCTAGGTGTGTGGATATTTGAAGTATTCAAGACTCGGGCCAAGTGGAACTTCACCCGGCTCTAGGTGTGTGGATATTCGAAGTATTCAAGACCTGGACCAGGTGGAACTTAACCCGACTCTAGGTGTGTGGATATTCGAAGTATTCAAGATCCATGTCAAGTGGAACTTAACTCGGCTCTAGGTGTGTGGATATTCGAAGTATTCAAGACCCGGGCTAGGTGGAACTTAACCTGACTCTAGGTGTGTGGATATTCGAAGTATTAAAGATCAGGGCCAAGTGGAACTTAACCCGGCTCTAGGTGTGTGGATATTCGAAGTATTCAAGATCCGGGCCAAGGGGAACTTAACCTAGCTCTAGGTGTGTGGATATTCAAAGTATTCAAGATCTGGGCCAAGCGGAACTTAACCCGGCTCTAGGTGTGTGGATATTCAAATTATTCAAGATTCGGGCCAAGGGGAACTTAACCCGGCTCTAGGTGTGTGGATATTTGAAGTATTCAAAATCCGGGCCAAGCGGAACTTAACCCGGCTCTAGTGTGTGGATATTCGAAGTATTCAAGATCTGGGCCAAGTGGAACTTAACCCGGCTCTAAGTCTACATCTATTTGAAAATGCTAAGGACTTGCACGAAATTCTCTAGGAGCATCCGACCAAGTAATAAATTACTCCCTCGGAGGCTCGGGGACTAGTGGGTATATCTATAAGCATTCATGTACTTAGAGAAGCATCGCAGAATAAAAGGATTACCTCCATCATGCGGCCAGCCAAAGAGATAGCCTTGGTCGCGGAGTTCATCTGAGCACTGAATTTAGTTGGCCTGAACTTCTCCAGCGGATCATCCTTTGGATCAATAAACTCAGCGTTGTTCCAGTTGTTTACATATTCAAGAAGCAATGGGTTGTAGCTTTCACCGCTAGGAGTATGGTGCGTCATAAAGCCTTTAGTGTGGGCCTCTCTCCTCGCGGACAGAGCAGCAGCAAGACTGGTATGCAGGACCAGTTGCTTGCCGCCCTCTGATCTGGTAGTAGGAGACCTGGAAGCGGAGCCCTTGGCTGGCCCGGCAGCTTTCTTGAGCTTGCTGGATGACGCAGGATGCTAGAGAGGAGCCGAGGCTACAGATCCGGACTGCGCCTGAGAAGCTGGCTGAAAGATGTCCACAATGGACACCGTAGAGCTGGGGGCAGTGGATTGAGCTTTTCTCTTTGGAGGCTTGGTGGAGGCTGTTGCTGGCTTTGGTGCCGAGGCTGGTGCTGGGGCTGATGTTGCTGGTGTTGATGCTGCTGGTGTTACTGGTGCTGTTGGTGGTGGTGCTGCTAGTGTGGCAGGTACTGGTATTGCTGGTTCAGAAGAAACTGGGATTGAAGAAGAACTTGGTTGGGGCAGTGCCAATGAAACTGGCACCTCTGAGCTAGACTCTGGCGGTGTTGTGGAGGAGCTGGGAAGATCCGGCATGGCCACATCCTGGGCCTCTCCGCTATCCCCCACGTCGACGTTGCCCTCCTCATAATGAGGTGGGCTCTAATCAGGCGTGGCTGTGGAGTCCTCGTGGATAGAACTCAGCGGACGAACATCGTCGTCACGGGGGGAGAAGAGCCACTCCGGATCGGAGAAGAGATGCTGGGGCCGCTCTGGGAAGTAGCCCGGGGAGCTCTGGAGAAATGAGAAAACAACGAGTCAAAAAAGGAGATAGAGAAACAGATAAAAGGCAAAGGCAAAGATAGAACTTGAAAGACCCAAGATCAAACGTAGAATGACTTACTCTTCTACGGTTGGGGGTGCCCGAGGTTTGGGCACCCTCCAGACCGTGCTCTTGGCCGCGGGCTTGGCCGAGGCTTTCACCCTGGACTTCTTCTGCCTCTTCTTGGGCAGTGGCGCCTCCAAAGCTGTGGCCAAGGTAGCCGCGTGCTTCTGGGAAGGGGCAGGAGCCGGATCACCCGTGGTAAGAGGGGGGACCTCGAGGACCTGACTATCCGGGTTAGCTGAAGATTCGGACATAAGTGGGAATGTGTAAGAGATGGGCACCGGATCAAGTACCTCAAGAACCTCAACATCCGAGTCATCGTCATTAGGCCAATCCCTTAGAGAAGATGCCTTACCAGAGGTGCGTTTGGTGATGTCTGATGTGGGCAAGAAGCTCTCCAGGTCAGGCTCCTCCTCGTCCGGCTCAGCGCGGTCCGCCACCCACTTGCTTGAAGGGAATATGCCCTGAGAGGCAATAATAAAGTTGTTACTATACATATTCCAAGTATATGATAGATGTTTATTTTGCATGCTATAATTGTATTAATTTGAAAATGTTAATACATGTGTGTTTAATAAACAAAAGTAAAGTTCCTAGTTATACCTCTCTTATAAACTAGCTCGTTGATTAACAAGATGATCAAGGTTGCCTGATCATGGACATTGGATGTTGTTAATAACAAGGTCAGATCATTAGTGGAATGATGTGATGAACATTCATCTGAAGTACAGGATTACGATCAAAGTCATTGTGTTTATATTGCTATAACATCTAACAAAGTAATCCTAGTCCTTAGACCATGAGATCGTGTTAATCAGTAACACTGGAAGAGTATCTTGATAACATCAAACGTCACACCGTGAAAGGGTGATTATAAAGGTGGGTTCAGTGCTATGAAAGTGTTATGTAGAAGCTCATGGATCAAGAGTGGGATTTTTCCATCCCGGTGACGGATAGATATACTCTGGGCCCTCTTGGTGATATCACATTGGTTAGCTTGCAAGCAAGTGATAATATCACTAGAATGTTATATCACAGGAACGAGAAAAGAGTACATGTCGGTAACGAGATCAAACCAGGTATGGAGATACCGATGATCGAATCTCGGACATGTAATATATCGCGAGACAAAGGGATTTAGTTACTAATGTTAAAGGTTCTCACGATCGTAGAAGTCATCGTAGAATGTGTAGGAGTCAGTATGGATCTCCAGGTCTCGCTTCTGATTATTGATCTGAGAGGGGTCTCGATCATGTCTGCATTATTCATGAACAGTAGGGTGACACACTTAAGGTACACTGACACTATTTGGAGCAAATGTGTTTTGGACGAATGAATTGCAAAACGCTGGAATTATTTCAATAGACATCGAAACTGTTTCGGGTGAAATTGCTGAAACTGGTTCTGCATGTAATATTGAAATGTTGCAGGGGGTTTTATGTGAATGTTTGTTAATTAAAGTAATTAACAAAATTCTGAATAAATTTAATAAAAGAGTTTTATTAAATGAGAGAGCATTAAATTTGGAGAAAATTAATGCATTTAAAGTAAAGACTTTAAAGAGGAATGTTAAGGGACACTTTTATGTGGAGGGGGTTACCACCACATGAATGGGGGAGGTGAGGGGTCACCCCCCATGGGGAGCTGGCCATGGAAGGCGTACCCCCTCCTCCCCCTATAAAAGGCCACCCCTCTCACCCTTCTTCCTCACACCTCCTCGTGAAGGATCTCTCTCCCCCTCTAGAATTATTCACCCATGGTCTCGGATTAGCGAGATACATGTTCCCGGTGGTATTTCGTCTAGAAGGAGTTGCTGCTTCGGATGCATCGCTGGAGCGAGGAGGCGGAGGTTGTTCGGTGGCCTGAACATGTGTGCGAGTGCGAATGCGCTGCTGGTTTGCGGCGCTAGGACTTCCACATGATCTTGAGATCGGCAAGCATACGACTACATCATCCACGAGTTCCTACTTGTTAACAAAAAATTGTTGTCTTCGAGGGTAATTTCTCCATGGATGCATATCCACCCGTTGCTTGTATCTAGTAGATAGATCTTGGCATATAGTTCTCATCGTAGGAAATTTTTTGTTTTCTATGCTGCGAACCCTTCATTGCTCCCCAACACCTGGCCATCCTCAACTGGTTGCTGGAGAAATCGCTGAGAACAAAAGTATCAGTGGTCGAGTTAGAAACAACCCGGCATACCGAGAAAATCCGGAAAAATAGCAAGAGAGAAATTTACCTTTGGAGGTGGGTTGTCCCGGGTGTAGGGCGCAAGCCCCCACTCCCAAGCCTCGAAGGACTCCTTCTCCATGTTGAAGATGGCCTTAACCCGGCGGAACACCGCCGGATTGTCGAGCTCGAAAGAGGAAGTCTGGTGGGGATCAAGGGGGCCGCTCAGGTGGCAGATCTTGTGGGCGCGCTTCTGCAGGGGGGAGACCCGGTTGCGGACAAACATGATCATGATGTCCTCGCCCCGCAACCTCTCCTTGAGCAGCTCCTTGATCCGACGGTCGACCAGGTTCACCAGAGCTGTGGGCCGCTTCGAGATGTTGTCCCATAGAGAGGTGTTCGGGACTCCGAGCTTGAAGGGGAGGAGCTGGATCAAGTCCTCGTCCGTGGAATTCCGGACGTAGAAGAAGGTCCGGGTCCAGCCATTGCAAGACTCGAGCCCGGTGACCCGGGGGAACGCGGAATTTTGGCGGGGGGGTATGCAGGCTGCCCCGCACTACGTCAGATGCTTCTCTGCCGGATCAAGATGCTTATCCGGGACAACGTTCTTCCGCAGACCAAAAATCTTGATCCACATCTCCTTCGATGGCCAGAGGCCGACGTACCCCTCTATGTCGGAGGCGAAAGAAGAGAGAGAAGTAATGGCATTAGCAGAGAGATGGTGCGGTTGCAATTGATAAGTAGAAATGAAGTGGGAGAGGAAAACTACATACTTCCCAGGATTGGAGAGGGAGTGACCTCATCGGCGGCGAGGCGGCAGGCAACGCCCGTAGGGATGCAGCCCGTCGCATATAGCCAATCTATATCGTCCTGGCAGACGAAGGCGCCAGCCCAGGCGCCAAGCTCAGGGGCCTCCTCCCCTTCTTCTTCCTGGGCGATGACGGCGGCCTCCTCTTTAGTCATTGTGAGGTCAAGATCCTCAAGAATGCAATCGGAAAAAAGGTAGCCAGCCGCGGGCAATCTAGAAGCGCAGGGCCCCGTGGCGAGGAACTTGAAAGGCAGCGACACTGTCACAAGGAACAGCTGGAAATGGTCGTGGCGGCGTTGCGCAGGTGCAGAAGCGGTGGCGGCGGAAGCGTCGCAGCGGAGAAGAAGAGAGGCAGAGGGGCGCGCAAGTGAGGTGAACTTCCCCAAGATAGCCCCTGCCCCCTATTTAACCGCGTGGTGAGAGCGCGTAGTGGGATCGATTGCGGTGTCCCAACCGCACGGTGTGGCCGTGTACACAACGGATCAACCAATCAGGTGTGAGCCACAACAAGGGGCATAGGAAATAAAAGATCTTGTGACGTGACACGATGATGTAGTTAACGAGGCGCTGCTGCGACAGGACGTGCGGAGCAGTTATTCCTGACATTACTATAGTAACCGGTGCAGTAAACAAGCGCGGCCCTTAAAATGAGGCAAAGTGATGATTACCCTCCATGTAGGACGTGGGGAAGCGTATGAGGGAAGGAAAGATAACCCGAATATGTGAGCAAATACCCTGCCAGCAAGGAATAACTCGGAACGAGCCAAGCGAGCGTCAACATAGAGAGTCCAGATTACGAGATAACTCGAGCGAAGAAGAGCAGATTTGGATGGCCAGCTTGATGTGGCCTTAACAGCTGAAGTTGCTAAGACTGCACCAGCTTCAGGAACTAATGTTGGGTGGATACCCCCGGGTAGGGTCATGCCAGGGTATAAAGGCCGAGTTAGTCGAGGTACGGCCCGGTCAAAGCAAGTGCTGGCCGGGTCACCTCAAGGTAGGCCGACTTACGGAGTAACCCGGCCCATGGGGCATCTACCTAACATTACCTCGGCCAGCATAAAATATATGTCGGCCATATTTGTTTATCTATTATGTAGGTACCCTCGTAGTCGGGTTAGCCAAGCGCTAGTCGGGCTACCACTTGGCTTCCAAGAGAAGGAAGGAATCTCCCGCTGGTCAAAAGGTGGCCTTTGCTAGCTGTAGCGTGAGCGAAGCAAAGCAGAGGGAAGGACCAGCGGGGCTGGGGCGACCAAGATGATGAGAGCAGGGTCGGCTGACGTAGCAAGTGTCTAGTGATGCTTAAAGGCATGGATTACGCAGTGGGTTATGTTCAAAGTCCGGACGAACCGTTGAAGAGGATAAAGAAGCATCTATCTTTAACCAAGGGGCATATTCAAGGAATATGCTGCCACGTGTTCCCTAACTTTGTAACCAGGGCTCCCCTATATAAGGAGCACCAGGGCCCCCATAGAAGGGGATCGATCATTTTCTCTGTCTGAGGTAGAACTCTAGAGCTAAGTTGTGGGGAGTAAGAGACCTAGTCTCCTTCTCAAGAACAGCTCTGGGAGCACCTCTAACCACCATTGATAGAGGAAATACAACAATACTTGTGCGTGGAATCACCACGCTGTCCCTCCCTGGATTCCCCTAGCGCACATTGGACCAGCTTTAGCCTATCCATGGCATCTGTCGTGCCACCACCACGACAATGCTTTCATTTGAAAATACTTTCCTCCTGTTAAGATTATATCTATGAGAAGTGAAATAATGAAATTTAAACAATTTGATAATGAACATGTTGCTCAAGCTTGGGAAAGAATGAAATCTTTGGTAAAGAATTTCCCCATTCATGGACTGACTGCTTGGATGATTATCCAAACTTTTTATGCAGGACTGAATTATTCTTCAAGAAATCTGCTAGATTCTGCTGTTGGAGGCACCTTTATGACCATTACTTTGGGTGCTGCAACAAAGCTCCTTGATAATATGATGGTTAACTACTCTGAATGGCACACTAAGAGAGCTCCACAAGGTAAGAAGGTAAATTCTGTTGAAGAAACCTCCTCCTTGTGTGATAAAATTGATGTTATTATGTCTATGCTTGTTAATGGAAAAACTCATGTTGATCCAAATCATGTTCCCTTAGCCTCTTTGGTTGCTCAAGAAGAGCAAGTTGATGTGAACTTCATTAGAAATAATAATTTTAGTAACAATGCCTATAGGAGCAATTTTGGTAGTAATAATTATAGGCCATATCCTCCCAACAATGGTAATGCTTATGGAAATTCCTACAACAACAATAGAAGTCCACCCTCTGAACTTGAAGTCATGCTTAAGGATTTTATTAGTAAACAAATTGCTTTAAATAAAACTGTCGAGGAAAAAAATTCGAATGCTGAAAAAATATTTCATCTTTGTCTGAAGCACAATCCTCTTTGATTAATAAAATGGCTGCTAAACCTGAAACTATAGAAAACCCCTTTGTTGCTACCAATGCCATACAAGTTAGAATTGATGAAAATGTTACACTATTAGCTGAATTGCATGCTAAGTGGGAAAGAGAAGATGAAATTACTAGAAATAGTAGTATTTGTACTATTACCACCACCAATGTTGATGCTAGCATACCACATGAAGTCCCCATTCCTTTTGCAACAATGCCTAAAACCAATGGAACCTTTTGCAATAAAAATGCTGAAATTCTTCAAAATATGGGAAACAATAGTTCTACCACCTTGGATGGTAATTTTGATTTTGATCTTGATGGTTGCAACATTTCTGAAGTAATTATGTTCCTACAAAAATCTTGCTAGAAGTCCTAATGCTAGTGCTATAAATATGGCCTTTACAAAACACATTACAGATGCTCCCATAAAAATTAAAGAAGAAAAAATGAAACATAAAGCTTCTATTCCTTGGAAATTAGAAGATGGTTGGGGACCCATCATTAATATGAAAGTGAATGATTTTGATCTCAAAGCTTTGTGTGATCTTGGTACTAGTGTTTCTATTATGCCTAGAAAGATTTATGAAATGCTTGATTTGCCACCATTGGAAGATTGTTATTTACATGTCCAACTTGATGATAATGCTAAAATGAAACTCATGGGGAGTATTAATGATGTTCTTATTATGGTTAACAATATGTATATCCCTGTGATTTCTATGTTTTGGATGTTGAATGCAATGCTTCTTGTCCTATTATTTTGGGAAGACCTTTTCTTAGAACTGTTGGTGCCATTATTGATATGAAGGAAGGCACCATTAAATATCAATTCCCACTCAATAAGGGTATAGAACACTTCCCTAGGAAGAGAGAGAAGATACCTTTTGCCTATCCTATTAAAACAAAATTTGATCTTAACGCTTCTTCATTTGAAAATACTTCAATCTTGGTTCCTATGCCTAGCTGAAAGGCATTAAAGAAAAGCACTATTGGGAGATCACCCAAATTATTTTTACTTTTAGTAAGTTTTTCTTTTGTTGAGTCTTGGAAGTTATTGCCTCAGTAATAACCGCTCCTTATCCTTTTTGTGTGGTTTTTGTGCCAAGAATAACCTCTAGTGAGAGAGAAGTAAGACTTGGGAAAGTTGATGTCCCGAAACAGATTTTTGTGCTTCACTGTAAAGAATCGTGAAAAATCCCTGTACGTCGAATTGATCTAAAATGTTTTGTGCTTATGCCCCAGGTTATTATCTAACTTTCATTAGTTTAGCACTTTTCAATTTGAGAAACAGAAGGTCTTCTAAAAAATCGTTTTTTACCTGTTGGTCTGTTTTGACAGATTTCTGCCATTATTTGCATTTGCCTCTTAATCTCTTTCTCTTTGAGTTCTCTTTGATCACTTGAGCTTTTAGAAGGAATTTCTACAGTAGCTTGTGTTTTAATGCAAGTTTTACTTGTTGAAACTAAACCCAAAGACTTATTATCTTGAATACAGTAATGTTGCTAATGAAGATTGTGTGAAGTTTTGTATGAAGGAAATTTTCAAGTGTAGGAAGAATAACGTGATGAGATGAAGTATGGACAAAATCTCAAGCTTGGGGATGCCACATGTGTCATCCGAAGAAATATTCAAGAAGTACAAGCATCAAATCTTGGGGATGCCCAAGGCATTCCCTTGTTCATCAATAAAAATCTCAGGTTTTCTTCCAAAACACTTCATTTCTATTGTTTCATGCATAATTGTGTTGTTCTTGGAGCGTCTTTGTTTTTGTTTTTAGTTTTATTTTGTTTGGTTTGCTTAAATAAATTGGTTGGACCCCCGCCTTCATATGTGGTTTCAAATAAGTTGATTGGTGTTGGAAAAGAGTAGGAAGTTTCATGCTTATAAGTGGTACAAAAGGAGTTTGTTTTAACTGTGGCCTGGACTTTATCATGTCATGTTTGATGTTGCTTTGACTTTATCCTTAGTGATTATTGTTGTAGCATGACTTGTTCCAAACAATTGAGATTGCTTAATGTGCCTTGAAATAATCATGCGTTGTTTTAGCATACAAAGGCATAATATTGTGGTATTCTCCTTTGATGCTTTATTTGGGTTGACTTGCTGCATGCTTACACCATGTTAAGACTATGAACCAGTCACCTTATCCTCTATGATCATCTAGTTTTTGACTTGTAATATCACTTTATGCTTTAATTAATAATGTGTTGTCGCTTTGCATGATTATGGCCATTGTTGCTCTCTTAGTTGGTCGCTCCCAGTCTTTTGCTAGCCTCCACCTGTACCAAGTATGAGTTCCACTCATGCATCCAACCTCCAAGAAAACCAAGTTATTTGAAAGAGTCCACTATAAATTCCTATGCATGGTGTGTTACACCATTCCAAGTATATTCATGCTTTTATCTACCTTCCAAATTAAACTTGTTATGTGAAAATTAGTGATTAAAGCTCTCACAAACTTGATGGCACACTTTACTTTCTTGCACTTAATATACTTGAACCATTGTGTCCATCTATGTTGATTATAAGCTTGCACTTTATAAGTTGTGAATTAGTAGAACCATGTACCATGGGGAACGCTTTCAACATTGCACTTATTATTCAGTTGATATCATGTTCTTTTGTTTATGGATCTCGGAGGTGTGAAATAAAAGGGGAGCTTGTAAGTTCATGGAGTTTGTATATGTGTTAGAGAAAAGCATGGGCGGCTAGCCTAAGCCATGCCTAATCATGGTGGAAACTTGCAGCATAACCATAGTGAGCATTATGTGAAGCATCCTCAATAAAAATCTATGCAAATAGAAAATAAAAAGATCGTTGAGATGCTCATTGTCTGCTGCCTTGTCATTTTGATATGGGATAGCTCCTGTGTCATGGGGCAAGGGGTACCCCGTTGGCGGTTCTCCATGACACACATGTACTCACAATGACAAGAACTTACTTGTGACTAAAGTTGAGTAGCATGAGGTTCGGTACTCGTAAGCAAGGGGCATGAGATTTTGATGACCCACGAGTATAGGGGGTGTCTCGCAGTATTTTCGATAAGTAAGAGTGTCGAACCCAACGAGGAGAAGAAGGTGCTGGCTAGTGGTATGGATCAGGAATTCTCTGCAATAGCAAACAGATTTTTAGGGGTTTTCGATAAAGCAAGTAAGCAGAGTATGAGTAAATAAAAGACAGTAGGAATAAATGCAGCAAGTGGCCCAATCCTTTATGCAGCAAAGGACAAGCCTGTTGTATTACTTAAGATGACCAAACGTTCTCGAGGACACATGGGAAGACTGTCAAGTGCTTTCGCTTCATATAGTTGATTAATCTTCTCTAGCTTGCTAAGTGTTGTGTGGGTGAACCTATGCTAATGTACCACCCCATCCAAGACTAATACATACTTGTGATTATACCCCTTGCAAACATCCGTAAGTACAAGAAAGTAATTAAGGTAGAGACCTCACCACAGCTTTAAACTCTAAGACCCTTACGTCCCTTGTGCAATGGTTTCCTAACAGGGGTTCGGGTTTCTGTCACTCCGGCAACCCCTACGATTAGTAGCCAAATACACAATGCATTCCCCTAGGCCCATATAGGTGAAGTGTCATGTAGTCGACGTTCACATGACACCACTAGAAGAAGTACACCACAACTTAAATATCAAACTATTGAATCTCTCTCAACACAACTCCACTACTAACAACATTACTTCTCCCAGGTCCTCAAGAACAAAACAAACTACTCACGAGACATCATATGGATCATGATCAGAGATGGAATAATGATGTATAACAATCTAAACATAAACAATAATTCAATGGTTCATTCAATAGCATCAACTACAAAGAGTAATCAACACTGGGAAAGTTTCCCCTATGAACTATAGCAAGATTCAACGCAATTGTTACAACAATATGGAGATGGTGATGAGGGTGCTGATGGTGATGATGGTGGTGATGATGATGATGATGATCCCGATGAAGTCCAGCTTGATGGTGGTGTTGATGGCGATGATCTCCCCTCTCCGGGAAGGAATTCCCCCGACAGAAATCTGTCTGCCGGAGAGATCTTTCTCTCTCGGTGTTTTCCGCCCCGCAGAGGCGGCGGAATCTTTCTATGGTCGCTCCCCGAGTCTTAGGGTTTCGGGAGGATGATATACGCTAGAGGGGAGAGGCTGGAGTGGGCCAGGGTGGCCACACCACCTCCTGGTGCGGCCTAGGGCTGCCCGCGCCAGGGGTGGTGTGGGCCCCTTGTGGCCCTTCTGGCATCCTTAGTCTTCTGGAAAAATAGGATTTTCTGTATATTTTCCCGGATTTTCTGATCTTCACGAATTTTGCCTCCAAACAGCACCTTTTCCATCAGAATCCTGACTGCAGCGGTCCATGCTCCAAAAGTCATCAACCATGCAAAAACAGATGAAATAACATAAGTATCACCTCTCAATATGAAATATATCAATGACTAATAGTGAATTAAGACATAGAATAGTGATGCAAAATGGACGTATCAACTCCCCCCAAGCTTAGACTTCGCTTGTCCCCAAGCGAAACTAGCTCAATAAACATGGCCTCAGGTTTATGGAGTGAAGAGTCGATAAAAGAATACAGACAAGAAGCATCACATCCATCAAGTGCATAGATCATAATAGAAGACAACTCACTATTATATAACTCAACTTTCAATGAGTAAAGGAAACACAATAAAGATACATAAAGTGAATCATAATTGTTAATGGCAAACATAGCTCTTGGTCGAAGAATAGTTGATAATTTGCTGGAGTTCACAAATAACTGGTTTTCAAAGATAGCTTTCAAAGTAGTAAACATCAAGATAAGAGCAATGTGCAAAACAAGGAACATAAGACATGATTGAATAAATCATCATATGAATGAATGAAACACAACAACTCAAAATACTTGCTGAGATAGAAGGGAATAGGTTTACTAACTCAACTACAAAGTAATAGAAAGGCCCTTCAAAGAGGGAAGCAGGGATTGCAAGTCTCATAAAGAGCTCCCAAAAATTATGATACTTACTAGCTTTCAGCTCTCATTGCCCCTATCATAGGCATCTTTAGGTGATTAAGGTTAAAGTGATGAAATATGAGGATATGCATTGACAAGTTGTAAGTTGAGAATCTCATGTTCCTTGAATACGAGGGCCGCTCCTCATGCTACTCAAGTTTAGTCACCAGTAAGTTCTTGTCATCATAAGCATATGTGTATCATAGAGAACTGCCAACGGGGTACCCCTTGCCCGATGATACGGAAGAATCCCCATATCAAAATGACAAGGCAAGCAGACAACAAGCATCTCAGCAATCTTCTTATTTACCATGGGAATATGGTGCTTTTTCTCTCTTTCCTCTTTTCATAATATCTTTTTTTTCTTTTATCTTTTTCTAAATCTCTATCTCTTTTTTTTATAAGAAGAATGCTTCATAGATACTCGTTATGGTTACGCTGCAGGTTTCCACCATGTCAACATGGATTAGACCAGCGACCCAGGCGTTTATCTAACACACATGCATAACTCCATGGACTTACAAGCTCCCCTTTCATTTCACACCGACAACATCCATAGATAAAAGAACATGATATCAACTTGGTACTAAGTACCAGTGCAATGTTGAAAGCGTTCCCCATGACAGCATGGTTCTGCTAATTCACAACTTAGAAAGCACAAGCATATACGCAACATAGGTTAGCACAATGGTTCAAGTTTATTAAATGCAAGAAAGTAAAGTGTGCCATCAAGTTCATGAGAGCTTTAATCACTAATTTTCACATAACAAGTTTAATTTGGGAGGTAGATAAACCAAGAATTTACTTGGAATAGCAATAATGCTACTAGGTAGGTATGGTGGACACAAATGGCAGTGGTTTTGGTTTTAAGGAGTGGATGCACGAGAAGAATTACCTCTCAGTACAGATTTTTGGCTAGCAAGGCTAGGTAGCAAGTGTAAGAGTTGAAGGAAACAAACAAACATACAAGTGATAAAGACAAACATGCAATCTTCCTTGGAAGCACAAAAGATCTTAACTAGAGAATACTAAACTTATGAGCAAATCAAGAAAGAAAGATGATGAAATTATTTTTTTCTTTAGAGTACTTCTATCTTTTTCATTCAACTCTCAAAAATAGTGTTGCTATTGACCGAGCCAGGTTTGCCAAAACCAACTAAATTAACTCAATGATCCCAAAGTGATACCAATACTAACAACAAGATCAATCATATAACCACGAATTGAAAACTAATATAAGCTATGCAAAAGAGTAAATGATAGAACTTCTCATTAATATTCCATAACGGCAACTCACACCAAGGGATACATATCTAACGAGAGAGGGGACACTTCCATAATGCAAACCATCCTACATAATAACTCCTCTATTCATGATATGACTCTACTAATAAGGTAAAAAGATAGAAGATAGTGATATGATACCGCGGCACTCCCCAAAGCTTGGAACAAACCAAGGGGATGCCAAACCTGATGACGAATTACTCCTTAGGTGGTGGTGGTATCTTCTCATCTTTGTCCGTCTTCCAAGGTAAAGGCTTCCCATCAACAAAGGACATCGTGGTTTCCAACATCCCGAAACTTGCAACAGCACTTATGCGTTTAAATCTAGCTTCATACTCACAGTTTTGATTTTGAACATCATTGAATTGTGCTTGCAGTTTGTTGGTTGTTTGGCAGAGTGAGAGGACTTCGTCTTTAAGTTCAGCAGTCTCCTTTTGGTGCTCGGTGATGAGTTCGGAACAAATCTTATGGATGATATCCACTTTGCGCTCCACCATCTTCTTGTACCTAAAGACTTCTTGCTCCAGTGCTTCCATCCTGTCCTCCAGACTTCCTTCACCTTTAGGGCCTTGAACCTCTTTAATCCGGACCTCCCCACCTTTGAGCAACAACTCCTTGGGATGAATCTTCAATTCTCTCATGTATGGGTTGATGATATCTTCTAAGGAATCTCCCTCGGCTGATCCAGTGGAAGACATTGTGGCTACAAATCTGGGATTCTACCTGGCAGAAACAGATCAGAACAAAAACACGATGAAAACATGATATACGAACCTCGGAAGATCCGGGGGGTTATATATTACGAAGTTTCATAACAAGAGGAAGGTACTGGGAGAAAACAAGTCAGAGGCGGAGTCCGGGGTGGACTCACCACCTGGTGGCGCAGCCAGGGGAGGGCCCGCGCCACAGGGTGGTGTGGGCCACCCTGGCTCCGGTTCCGTCCCTTTTTTGCTTCGTAACTTTCCTTATCGACTGAAAACTGCAAAAATATAGTCGGATTGTATTTTCGCGGAACTTTTCTTACCAGAACTGTTACCTATTTGAAAACAGACTCTGCAGGTCTCTGGATTTGGTCCTCGATGAATTTCTCCGGAGTTATAACTTGAAAGGCATCAACATCTTCATTGTAAGAATCTCCAGCAATATAGTGTTTGAGCCGCTGTCCATTCACTACTTGTGTAGTATTATCTTTTAAAGAAGAAATTTTTATTTCTCCTGAACAGTATACTTCATCTATAATGAAAGGTCCTTCCCATTTTGACAGTAGCTTTCCTGCAAAAAATCTGAGACGAGACCTATACAATAGAACTTTCTCACCAACATGAAATTATCTCTTAAGTATTCGCTTGTCATGCCATCTTTTAACTTTTTCCTTAAAGAGCCTAGCATTTTCATAGGCTTCACTCCTCCATTCATCTAAAGAACTTAAGTCAAATAATCTTTTCTCACCAGCGAGCTTACAATCTCTATTTAGTTCTTTAACTGCCCAGTAAGCTTTGTGTTCTAATTCTAAGGGTAGGTGACAAGCTTTCCCATAAACCATTTTATAAGGAGACATCCCATAGGATTTTAGTAAGCAGTTCTATAAGCCCATAAAGCATCATTCAACTTCTTAGCCCAGTTTTTTCTAGAACTATTAATAGTATTTTGCAAGATAGATTTAATTTCTCTATTTGATAACTCTACTTGCCCGCTAGTTTGGGGGTGATAAGCTGAAGCAATTCTATGATTAACATCATATTTAGCAAGGGTCTTCCTACAACCATCATGAATGAAATGAGAACCCCCATCAGTCATGAGATACCTAGGCACCCCAAACCTAGGAAAGATAACATCCTTAAGCATTTTTAGGGAAGCCTCCCCGTCAGCACTCTTTGTAAGAATGGCTTCTACCCACTTAGTAACATAATCAACGGCAACAAGAATATGAGTGTAACCTTTCGAAGGAGGGAAAGGACCCATAAAGTTGAATCCCCAACAATCAAAAGGTTCAATAACTAGAGAGTAGTTCATAGGAATTTCATTGCGTCTAGAAATAGTACCAACACGCTGACAATCATCATAAGATAAAACAAACTTTCTTGCATCTTTAAAAAGGGTAGGCCAGTAGAAACCTGATTGTAGCACCTTTTGTGCAGTTCTATCTCATGCATGATGTCCTCCATAAGCACTACCATGACATTTATGCAATATCTCCTTTTGTTCATATTCAGGAACACATCTTCGCATAATACCATCCACTCCTTCTTTGTATAAGTGTGGGTCATCCCAAAAATAATGCCTCAAATCATAGAAGAACTTTATTCTTTGCTGAGTTGTAAAAGTTGGAGGCAAATACTTGGAGACAATAAAGTTAGCATAATCAGCGTACCAAGGGCTCCCTCGCGAGCTCACCCCTACTGCAGCTAACTGTTCATTTGGGAAACTATCATTAATAGGCATAGGGTCAAAAGAGATGTTTTCCAAACGAGATAAATTATCAGCTACAGGGTTTTCAGCACCCTTCCTATCTACTATATGTAGATCAAACTCTTGTAAAAGCAGCACCCATCTAATAAGCCTAGGCTTAGCGTCCTTCTTCGTCATAAGATATTTAATAGCAGCATGATCAGTATGAATGGTGACTTTTGAGTCTACAATATAGGGACTAAACTTATCACAAGCAAAAACAACAGCTAGAAATTCCTTTTCAGTAGTAGCATAATTCCTTTGAGCAGCGTCTAGAGTCTTACTAGCATAATGGATAACGTTTAACTTTTTATCAATACGTTGCCCAAGGACAGCCCCTATAGCAAAATCACTAGCATCACACATTATTTCAAAGGGTAAACTCCAATCAGTTGGTTGAACAATAGGGGCTGTAGTTAAAGCCTTCTTAAGAGTTTCAAAAGCTTCCTTACAATCATCATCAAAAACGAAGGGTACATCTTTTTGAAGAAGATTAGTGAGGGGTTTTGATATCCTAGAAAAGTCTTTAATAAACCTCCTATAGAAACCGGCATGACCAATGATACTACGAATACCTTTGATGTCTCTTGGACATGGCATCTTCTCAATTGCCTCAACCTTAGCTCTATCAACTTCTATGCCTCTTTCAGAAACTTTATGCCCAAGAACAATCCCTTCATTAACCATGAAGTGGCATTTCTCCCAATTAAGAACAAGATTAGTTTCTTCACATCTCCGCAAAACTTTATCAAGGTTATGCAGACAATTATCAAAAGAAGTTCCACAGACAGAAATGTCATCCATGAACACTTCTACAATTTCCTCACAAAAACCATGAAAGATAGCAGACATGCACCTTTGAAAAGTAGCAGGAGCATTACATAAACCAAAAGGCATACGTCTATAAGCATAAGTTCCATAAGGGCAAGTAAAAGTAGTTTTTTCTTGATCTTGTTGTTTAACAACAATTTGAGAGAAACCAGAATAACCATCAAGAAAACAAAAATGGGTCTTTTTAGACAACCTTTCCAACATTTGATCAATAAAAGGAAGCAGGTAATGATCTTTCTTAGTAACTTTATTGACTTTTCTAAAATCAATGCACATCCTATAGCCTACTACTATTCTTTGAGGAATAAGCTCATCATTATCATTAGGAACAACGGTAATACCTCCTTTTTTAGGAACACAATGAACGGGACTAACCCATTCACTTTTAGCAATAGGGCAAATAATACCAGCATCAAGGAGTTTCAATACCTCATTCCTTACCACTTCCTTCATCCTGGGGTTAAGCGTCGTTGGTGCTCTACTACTGGCTTTGCATCTGGTTGGATGTTGATAGAATGCTGACATATAGTAGGTGAAATCCCTTTTAAATCATCCAGAGTATAGCCCATAGCTCCTCGGTGTTTCCTCAAAACCTCCAATAGCCTTTCTTCTTCCTTTCCTGAAAGTTTAGCGCTAATAATAACAGGATATATATTTTTATCATCAATATAAGCATATTTAAGATCATCAGGGAGAGGTTTTAGATCAAAAACCGGATCCTTTTTAGGTGGCAATGTGGTACCCAAGTCTTCTACAGGCAAGTCATGATTAAGCATCTTAGGCTGGTCACGGAGAATCCTATCAATCTCGTTCCTTTCTTCCATGAAGATTTCACTTTCATGATCTTCCATAAATTGCTGCAAAGCATTGTTAGGAGCAAGAGAAATAGAAGCAAGTTGTTCAACTCTAAAATCCTCATTATGGGTTTCCTCTTCACAAGGTTCTTTAGCAAATTTTGAGAAATTAAACTCATAAGATTCCCCATCAAACTTAGTCAAGATTTTCTCCCTCTTGCAATCAATAATAGCTCCAAAAGTACTCAAGAAGGGTCTACCAAAAATGATAGGATAAGTTTTACTAGCAGCTGAACCAAGTACTAGA
This sequence comes from Avena sativa, assembly GCA_916181665.1. NCBI lineage: Eukaryota > Viridiplantae > Streptophyta > Magnoliopsida > Poales > Poaceae > Avena > Avena sativa. The sequence continues at coordinate 194,806,172 of OV702287.1, forward strand.
AAATCAGCAGGATACTTAATCTTACCACAAAGAACTTCCACGTCTCGTACAATACCAATTGGAGAGATGGTCTCTCTATTAGCAAGGTGAATAACCACATCAATCTCTTCCAATTCGTAGGGACTGATTTCATGCATAATTTCTCTATAAAGCTCATAAGGAATAGCACTGGAACTTGCACCAATATCACATAAACCATAATAGCAATGATCACCAATTCTAATAGAAAGCACATGAACACTAGCCTTTTTAGTTCTATTAGGATGTGAAACAATATTAGAAGCATCCTCACAAAAGACTATGTGCCCATCTTCTATACTTTTAGTGACAAGGTCTTTCACAATTTCTACCACAGGTTCAATGTTTATTTGTTCATCAGGTTTTACAGTTCTCTTTTCACTTTTGGTGACTACATTAGTTATCATAGGATGGTCCTTTACCTTTTCTGTGATAGGAATCTTCTCGATATAAGGTTCAGGTAAGATGGGATCAATAATGCAATACTGAGCACTCCCAACAGGAACATAGTCAACAATATCTTTATAAGGTGCATGGTATTTATTCCATCCCCTTTTTGGAATTCCGATATAAGAAGCAAAAGCTCTAAAGCAATTCGTAATAACTTCCAAATCAAGACCATAAGCATTAATAATATTTTGAAAGTCATCGGTTCCCATAAAAGATTCAATGCATTCATAATCATAATTTATACCTGACTTCCTACCTTTGTCATTCTCCCAAGCTTCAGCATTATCTTGAATACGGTCCGCATAATTGAACAACCCGCATAATTCGTGTATAAAGAGTAAATGATCACTGGGATGGACAGTTCCATACCCAACATAGTAGTTATCCATAACACGATCAATAATTCTTGTAGGTATTTTGAAAACATCATTCTCGGCAGGTGGTGGCTTATCTACTACCTTAGCAGTGGTAGTAGCATCACCAAATAAGAAACTCAGCGAATTATCCATAACGAAAATAAAGCAACTAACAGAAGTAAACAATACTCACAGTAGAAGTTTCCTTTACCAGATCCACTCTCCAATAGCGCTTCACTCCCCGGCAACGGCGCCAGAAAATAGTCTTGATGACCCACAAGTATAGGGGGTGTATCGCAGTATTTTTGATAAGTAAGAGTGTCGAACCCAATGAGGAGCAGAAGGTGCTGGCTAGTGGTATGGATCAGGAATTCTCTACAAATACTTAGCAAACGGATTTTTAGGGGTTTTCGATAAAGCAAATAAACAAAGTACGAGTAAATAAAAGACAGTAGGAATAAATGCAACAAGTGGCCCAATCCTTTCTGCAGCAAAGGACAAGCCGGTTGTATTACTTAAGATGACCAAACGTTCTCGAGGACACATGGGAAGACTGTCAAGTGCTTTCGCTTCATATAGTTGATTAATCTTCTCTAGCTTGCTAAGTGTTGTGTGGGTGAACCTGTGCTAATGTATCGCCCCATCCAAGACTAATACATACTTGTGATTATACCCCTTGCAAACATCCGTAAGTACAAGAAAGTAATTAAGGTAGAGACCTAACCACAGCTTTAAACTCTAAGACCCTTACGTCCCTTGTGTAATGGTTTCCTAACGGGGGTTCAGGTTTCTGTCACTCCGGCAACCCCTACAATTAGTAGCCAAATACACAATGCATTCCCCTAGGCCCATATAGGTGAAGTGTCATGTAGTCGATGTTCAGATGACACCACTAGAAGAAGTACACCACAACTTAAATATCAAACTATTGAATCTCTCTCAACACAACTCCACTACTAACAACATGACTTCTCCCATGTCCTCAAGAACAAAACGAACTACTCACAAGACATCATATGGATCATGATCAGAGATGGAATAATGATGTATAACAATCTGAACATAAACAATAATTCAATGGTTCACTCAATAGCATCAACTACAAAGAGTAATCAACACTGGGAAAGTTTCCCCTATGAACTATAGCAAGATTCAACGCAATTGTTATAGCAATATGGAGATGGTGATGAGGGTGATGATGGTGATGATGGTGGTGATGATGATCCCGATGAAGTCTAGCTTGATGGTGGTGTTGATGGCGACGATCTCCCCTCTCCGGGAAGGAATTCCCCCGATAGAAATCTGTCTACAGGAGAGATCTTTCTCTCTCGGTGTTTTCCGCCCCGTAGAGGCGGCGGAATCTTTCTATGGTCGCTCCCCGAGTCTTAGGGTTTCGGGAGGATGATATACGCCACAGGGGAGAGGCTGGAGTGGGCCAGGGTGGCCACACCACCTCCTGGCACGGCCTAGGGCTGCCTGCGCCAGGGGGTGGTGTGGGCCCCCTGTGGCCCATCTCCACTCCGTCTTCTGGCATCCTTAGTCTTCTGGAAAAATAGGATTTTCCGTATATTTTCCCGGATTTTCTGATCTTCGGGAATTTTGCCTCCAAACAACACCTTTTCCATCAGAATCCTGACTGCAGTGTCCATGCTCCAAAAGTCATCAACCATGCAAAAACAGATGAAATAACATAAGTATCACCTCTCAATATGAAATATATCAATGAATAATAGTGAATTAAGACATAGAATAGTGATGCAAAATGGACGTATCAGATTTTCAACTTATAACTTGTCAAGCATATCCTCATATTTGTGTCACTTTAACCTTAATCACCTCAAGATGCTTATGATAGGGGCAATGAGATATGAAAGCTAATAAGTACCATAATTTTTGGAAGCTCTTTATGAAACTTGAAATCCCTGCTTCCCTTTGTGAAGGGCCTTTCTTTTTACTTTTATGTTGATCTTCTATCTTTATGCACCAATTGAGAGAGCATAGTGGTCATTCTTAGTTTAATGTGCATTGTCCCAAAACTTGTTGATTTATTCATAACTTTGATATTGCTTCTTCCAAATTTATTTATATCTAGTCACCCTTATGAACTTTGAAGGTGTCCTGTGTATTTATGTTTTGCTATACCATGAGGGACAAGCTGAATACCACTCTTATTATGTTTTCTATATGTGATACAAACAAATGTCTTTCAATGCATTGTTATTCATGATCCTTTCTTTGTACCTTTTCATGTTATAGCATAGTTGCTATGTCTTATTGTTAGAACTCTATCTTTCATGTTCATGTTTAGAGTACTTTGATCCTAGCTATCAATGCTTTACAAATACCTTGATCCAGATTGTGATGGTGCATGTCACCTCAAAAATTATTCTTTTTATCACTTACCTACTCGAGGACGAGCAGGAGTTAAGCTTGGGGATGCTTGATACATCGTAAACATATCTATAATTTTTGATGCTCCATGCTTGTTTTATATCAACTTTCTTATGTTTTGTTCACACTTTGAGGTATTTTTATACATTTTCTAGAACTAACCTATTAACAAGATGCCACAGTGCCAGTTGCCTGTTTTCTGCTGTTTTTGGTTTCAGAGAATCTAGTAAGGAAATATTCTCAGAATTGGATGGGACGAAAGCCAAAGTCAATATTTTACCAGAAGGAACACAGAATCCAAAGGGCAACCGAAGAGGGGCCACAAGGCGGCCACGCCCTAGGATGGCATGGCCCCCCCTAGGCGCACCGCCACCTGGTGTGGGCCCCTCAGGCCGCCACTGACATCGCCTCTTCGCCTATAAAAGTACCTCGAGACGAAAACCCTAATCACCCGATCAGAAATCCACGAAAGATTTTGTAGCCACCGCCATCTCCATCCCTAGATCGGGGGGATCCAAAGCTCTTCCTGGCACCCTATCGGAGGGGAGAGATCATCCTGGAGGCCTTCTTCATCACCATGCCTGCCTCCGGAGTGATGTGTGAGTAGTTCACCCTTGGACTATGGGTCCTAGTAGTAGCTAGATGGTTGGTTCTCCTTCTTTGTGCTATCATGTTTAGATCTTGTGAGCTCCGTTCATGATCAAGATCATCTATTTGTAATCCTACATGTCGTGTTTATGGGGATATGATGGATATTGAGATACTATGTAAGATTGCTTATTGATTCTAGCATGTCTATGTTATTTGTGATCTTGCATGCTCTCCGTTGTTAGTAACTATCTTGGCCAAGTAGATGCTTGCAACTCCAAGAGGGAGTATTTATGCTCGATAGTAGGTTCATGCCTCTATTAATCTGGGGAAGTGACAGAAATCTCTAAGGTTGTAGATGTGTTGTTGCTACTAGGGAGAAAACAACAATCCCTTGTCCATGGGGCAATTGTATTGTTTACTTTACACACTTTGCTTAATGCAATTACTGTTGCTTGCAACTTAATACTGGAAGGGGTTCGGATGATAACCTGATTGTGGATTATTAGTCATAGATGTAGTTGGATTACGGTCTATGTATTATGTTTTAATGCCCAATCAAATCTCATAGGAGCCAAGATGTCTAGTATATGCACTGTTATGCTTTCTCAATCTGTCAATTACCCCGCTGTAATTTGTTCACCCAACATGCTATTTATCTTAAGGAGAAACACCTCTAGTGAACTGTGGACCCCAGTCCATTCCTTTACCATTGATATACCATCTACTATTTTCTGTTTACTGTTACTTTCTGCAAGCAAATACTATCTTCCACACTATACGTTTAATCCTTTGTTTTCAGCAAAACCAGTGAGATTGACAACCTCACTGTAAGTTGGGGCAAAGTTATGTGGTTGTGTTGTGCAGGATTCCAAGTTGTTAACAACACCTTGAAGTTGTTTCCTTGCTCCTGCTGGTTCGATAACCTTGGTTTCATAACTGAGGTAAAACTTGCTACTGTGCTCATCATACTTGGGGTTCCCAACGAGCTCTACATATTTTGAGCCATCATGCACTTAGGCAAGCAAGCACGGCCTACTATAGAGACCAAGGAGTTCACTACTTATGATATAGGTGTTGTGGTGGTGGCACGGCAGATGCCATGGATAGGCTAAAGATGGGGCCAATGTGCACTAGAGGAATCTCGGGAGGGATAGTGTGGTGATTCCACACGCAGATGTTTGTATTTATCTCTTGTTGAATGTGGATTACAAGGGCTCCTCGAGATGTTCGTGAGAAGGAGACTAGTTCTCTTACTCCCCACTACCAACTCTAGGGTTCTTCCCTAACATAACTATCGATCCCCTTCTATGGAGGCCCTGGTGCTCCTTATATAGGGGAGCCCGGGTTATAAAGCTAGGGCACACGTGGAGGAATATTCCCCGAATATGCCCTTTTGTTAAAGCAAGATGCCTCTTTATTCACCTTAAACGGCTAGTTCGGACTCAGCGCGTTAGCGTCCCTGAGCCCCACTGTGGCGTTGCATCACCAGACCCATATCACGTCAGCCGACATTGCTTGCGCCACCTTTGTCAGCCATGCCCCGCTGGTCCTTCCCTCTGCTCGCTTCGCTCACGCTACAGTGGACAGAGGCCACCTTTTGACCAGCGGGAGATTCCTTTCTTCTCTTGGAAGTCAAGTGGTAACCCGTCTAGCGTTTGGCTAACCCGACTACAAGGGTACCTGCACATATGGTAAATCAAGCATAGCCGACAAATGTTTTATATTGGCCGGGTTAATGTTAGGCGAACACCCACCAGGACGGATTACTCCGTAAATTGGCCTGCCTTGTGGAGACCTGGCTAGCCTTTGCTTTGACCGCGTCGTACCTCGGCTAACTCGGCCTTTATACCCCGGCATGACTCTAACCAGGGGTATCCCCCCAACAATAGTCCCCGAAGCTGGTGCGAACTTAGGAACTTTGGTTGATAAGGCCACAGCAGGTTCCACCTATAAAAATCTGCACCTCTCTTGCCGAGTTATCCTATAACCTGGTCTCTTTGGTTTGACATTCCCTTGGCTTGATCAGAGTTACTTCTCATTGGCCGGGTCATTGTCCATGTATCCGGGTTATCTTTCCTTCTCTCATACGCTTCCCCACATCCCACATGGAGGGTAACCATCACTTTGCCTCATTTTAAGGGTCGCGCTAGTTTACTATGCCAGCTACTGTATTGATTGTCAGGAATAAGTGTTGCGCGCGTAACATCGTTGCAACCCCCTCGTTAACTGTATCATAACGTCACGTCATGGGATTCCCTGCTCCATGTAGCCCTTGGTGTGGCGTGCGCCTGATTGGTTGGTTTGGAGAATACACGGCCACATCGTGTGGCCGCGCTGTAGCGGTTGATCCCACTATGCCTATCAGAGGCGCAGTTAAATAGGGGACAGGGGCGTCCCTTGGGGAAGTTCCCCCACTTCGCACGCGCCCCTGCTGTGGGACCCCCGAATTATTCATCCGAGAACTCCCTATTATGCATACATCCACGTTCCCATGATCAGTGAGCCGTGGAACATAACCGACAGGTACCATTACAACATCCAAAACATAACGAATTACAAGACTTACATAGATTCCTTTATGGCTACATCATCATTAGCAGCGGAACAACGCCAAGCGTAGAGCCCAATCGTGCCTCAACCTACAGGCAGCTGACTGGGAAGACGGCCTAGCTCGATGGACGTCACCTTAAGATCCTGAAAGTCTGGCCAAGTAAATAGCCAGGGACAAAGCCGTGAGTACTTTTGAATGTACTCGCAAACCACCCAGATAAGTGAACAAAGAAAATGCAATTATGGTTGTGGCGAGAAAGCTCTATCTGGGGTTGCTTTTCAAAAAGGCCTAATCTAACTTTGAAATTATGGCATCTCCATATCTTTGTTGAAAAAGAGTTTTGAAAACATGCTTATGTTTTGTAAACCAATACATATCCATGTCTTTGTTGAAAAAGAGTTTTGAAAACAGTTTTGTGGTTGAAAACCCTTTTTGAACATTTTAGACCCTTTGGGTCAAAACAAAGCCTTCGAACTCGGTTTCCTCCGAAACCTTCGTCCTCAAAGTACTTGTTTCCCAAACAAGCAAAGTTTGGGTACTCCTAGCCAACACCTTTACAACCGTCCTTGACCATGGACACGGCTATTCGAATAGGTTATACTCTGCAGAGTTTGCACAATTTACCCACAAGAATCATTACATCCGCCGGGATACAACCACGTCCCACTACCGCAGTAGATGGGGGTCCGGATAATCAAACCTAACTTTTTGCTTGTCTACACTAGCAAAGGCATGCTTTTCCTCTTAGGTTTATTCTCCCTGGCAACGAGTATGTGGCTCCCAGCCATAGTCCTTCCTTCCGTACACGCGCATACCCAAGCCGCAACTTGGCGTATACCTTAAATCTGGAGACTCCACTTCCTTCCATACTACCTAAGTCATACCGTCCGCGGGAGACCCAATTGTTGCACCGGCCTCCTGCCAGGTCAGGCTCACTCTTGACAAAGCAAGCGACAGGCTTCAGATCTTTGATCTGGGACGCCTGCCCGGTCTTCCAGGGATTTCTCCCTATAAGCATGGTAGAAGTGCCTCGGCTAATGCGGACAAACTACAGGTTAAGCCCCAGCAACCTGGGGTAATGTGGTTGCGCGGTAAAAATTGTTCCAGTAAAGGCGTAGAACATCCCATCACTTTTCCATTTCTTCTCATCACCATTTTTTTTGTTAAAACTTCCACTAGGAACGATGCCTCTTCTCAGGGTTTTACAAAGTCGTTTTTGAAACCATTTGTAGTGGGGAAAAGTCCCAAAACAGTTTATTTTCTCAAAACCGGGGTTTCCAAGGAGGTAGGATGCTAACCATCGTACTCCCAGTCTAAAGGGGATAAAATGATAGGGTCATAGGGGTGGTGCCTCGAAGGACACGAAATCATAACTTGGAGGAGCCAAGTTACTACCGCGGTATTTATAAAACAAGTCATGCAGGTATATAATGCAGTTTATAAAAGGGATACAAAAGCAGGTAAAAGAGATTAGGACATATAATAGATTTCAGGAATGGTGGCTTGCCTGTGATCAGCAAAAAGTCCCTAGACTTCTTCAGATGACCAAGAATACCCAAAACAATAATAATAATAAATCCCGTCCTTCTTGTCGTCAGTCACTCACACTATCGTCGTCATCGGGTACACATGCAAGCAGACAATTCCACACTCAATATAAGGCATACAACGTCAAACCATACAACAAACAAGCATGAGAAATACTACTGGACTTGGGAGGTTTTGGAGAAGTGGGATTCAATTGGTGGAATTTACACGATTGCCATTGTAGTGGTTTCCATATGAAAGATAGTTGTATAGGATAGATACAAGGGACTTGGGTTAGGGTTATGTGGTCAGTAGGAGGTCCATATGCAAAAGTGATATCCTCAGATAGTTCTTGTCAAAACAAAACCAACACAAGTGGTTTCACTTGATTATCAATTTTCTAGAATTAGTTATGCTTTTTAAAGTGGAATAAACTCTAGTTTGAGGAAATAATTCACCAGAAAAGTTCTGGAGCTCCAGAAATTATTTCCTTGGATACTCTGGTAGTACTTGATGTACTGAACCACCTAGAGTTGGAATCAAGTCAAGAGAATTACCAGAATGCCCTCAGGAAATTCCTAAAGACAGTTATGTATGATTCTTCTTCTATTTACCAGATTAATTCTACAGAAGCTAAAGAGTTGGTTCCAAGGGCATGTGATAGGTATGTCCCATACCTTTCTGTAGGAATTGGATTCACTCATTTTGGAGTTGCCAAACTCCTGGAGTGATTTATTTAGTGAAAATACCCCTTACAGAAGTATTTAAATCACTAAAATTCATCCAGAGCTCAATAAATTATGAGCTGCTGGTGTTTGGTAGGTATGGGTTCTGGTATGTATTGGGAAGTGGAATCAGGTCAATACCACATTTGGTTAGACCTAGGAATTTATCTAAGGCAGACAGGGCTGGTTTGGTTCTTTTTGTTAATGGCAAAATACAGTTCACCTTGGGCTGAGACCTGTGCTGGATGATAGGTATTTCCAATACCTTCCGGTAGGTCTTTGGTTCAACTCAATTGGAAATGGCTAGCTCACAGAGGAATTTAATTAGTGCAAAGTATACTCTGTAGCAAATTAAATACCAGGAATTAAAGGAAATTATTTTGGACATGGGGTTGCCTCTTCATGTTTGAGAAAACATCAGAGAACAATCAAAAAATTAGATCTAGGCATTTGGATTAGGTTTGCCATTTTATTTAGATTTAATCCTAGTAGATACATTTCTGGAATAAATGGATATGTTAAAAGAAAAGGAAAAAGGGGTGCAGCGGGGGCTGGGCTAGATCTGGCGGGGAGATGGGCCGCAGGGGGAGATTCGGCCCACGGAGGGGCAGAGCAACGCGCGGGAGCTGGCACTCGAACCTGCCAGGCGGGGCCCGGCAGTCAGCAGGGGAACACGCCGAAGCGGTACCGAGCGACAGCGACCGTCGGATCAAGTCATGATGGACGGCCTAGGGTCGTCGTCTACAGGAAACAGGGCGTCGGCGGCAAACCCTAAGCAGCGGCGGAGGGAGGAGGTGGGAGCTCACTAGAGGGCTCGGGGAAGGTCGGGGATGGTGTAGTGCGACGCGGTCGACGACGGCGAGCAGATCGGTGGGCGGCACGAGGTTGACGCCTGGAGGTAGCTGGCGCGTCGGAGGCCAAGGGCGACCTCGTCGGAGCCCAACGCCGACAACGGAGGAGGGGTTCCTGGACAGAAAGGAGAGCACCATTAGATGCAGGAGAGCAAGGGGAGCTCAGGGGCTGACATGTAGAAGGAATAGAGAATAGGGGGAGGTGCCTTGCTCGATTTTTGAGAGGAGGCCGAGAGCTCCTCTCCTTCTTCCTTCAAACGGCACATAGTAGGGGAGAGGGTGGGGGTGCTCTGGGAGGCAAGTGGGAGTGAGAGGGGGCAAATGATGGCAAGGGGCTGGCTGGGGGAGGCCTGATGGCTTTATACCAAGAGAGAGGAGGTGGTGGGGTAAAATTACCAATGTGGGCATGGGGGAGAGCAATGCTGGCCAGGGGGTCCAGAGGGAGGTGGAGAGGGGTAGTATTGGTATTTGGGTCGTGCTGACCAGAGGGAGAGGGGGTAGCTTTAGTGGTAACTAAGTGGGGGACAATCTTGTAAGAATGAGGTTTATTTATCCTTCTTCTTATTATGTTAAGGGCAATTGGGGAGTTGTTGGGGTGGAGCTTGCAATGATGGTCGACGAAGGATGTGTCCTAGTGCTGAGGATAAGCACTGATCAGGAATTGATGGAAAAGGAATTGCTTAGAGGGGTGATTGGCTTAATTGACAATTATTGATCTAGTAGATGGTTGTGAAGGAAGTCCACAAACTTGCAATGGGCTATAGGAGAAAAGGGTCTTGGTAGATAGGTGAGGTCAAGGTGGACTTCTAGGATTTAATTGGGCTTTTTAGGTGGAGTTTAAGTCCACTTAAATCCAATTACTCAAAAAGGACAGAAATGATTTCTAGAAGATCATTTGATAAACTTCCATTGGACAAGGATGGATTTTGGGGTGGCAGGGTCCCAAATGTGAATACACACTTAGGTGAATTTTCCCAAAATTTATTGGGGATTAAAAGTATTTAAAACAATTATGATTCCAATTCAGCCATTTAAGAAAATGGACAAAAAGAAATAATAAAGCTTCTCGAAAATATTTATTTTTGAGGTGGAAAGATAGGGTATGATTTGTGGGACTCACATGAGTCAAAAGTTGGGGAAGTGGTTTGGTAAAAACCAAACTTTCCTTTATGGAGGGAGTTTTGGTGAATTTGACTATTTAAGGAATTAAATAGTTTTGGGGCCATAATAATTATGGATAATTATTGATAAATCTTGATTATCAATATGGATGAGATAGACAAGGTGTAGCAAGTAGTTTCAACCTTGTGGAATGGATTTCCAACTTGAAAAGGATGGAAAACAAGGAGTTGATGATCTAGGGTGGTGTTATTTTTATACCACCAAAACATGCTTGCATCTTGGAGCTCAGAGCTCACCTTGGTGCAAGGGATAGATGGGTAGGTAGACCAAGTCATATAGATGAACATGGCAGGAGGAGTTTGAATTAATTGTATTTGAGGTGATCTAGAAGTGATGGCAAACTTTGTTGAAATTAATGCTGCCATGCAAAAAAAGTCATGATGCCTTATAAAACATGTGGGTTTAATCAGCACAGAGATTCATTTGAAGCAAGTGAAGTAGGTTCTGATAGAAAACAAGGAGTAGAACACAACCATGCAGAGAGTTGGTCCATAGGAGTTTGGATGGTGGTGTGAGCTTCTACCAAAGTAGGTTTGATGACTAGTTTTTCAGGAAATGATATTTTCTTGTCTGCAAAACCATCATGTACAAGTGGGTTTGAGGAGGATCTAACAAAGGGAAAATGTGGTCCTTGGTAGTCCTTAGGATGGTTAACAATATGGTTCAAGTGCATTTCCAAAAACGCACATGGTTTGTGAAGAGGAGGCAATCAAAAAGGTGATACTGAAACTGTTTCCAGACTTGGCCAAATTTGGCAGTTTTGGGGAGTTTGACTAGAGTAGGAGAGGGAATGTTCTTGGAGGAGTTGCAAGGTATCAGAGCTTTACTAAAGGGGTGATATGGAAGTGTAGAGTGAGTATAAGGGATCCTTGCTTGGTATTGGTCTCCAAGAACTTAGAGACATCTAGAATGGAAATCCTCAGAATTGATCTGGTTAAGGGTTGTAGATGACCACCTAGTGGCTAGGGATCACAACAAGGTTTGCTTTATTGCTTAGGGATTGAGGATTGGGAAACATATAGATCCTAGTGATGAGCTCCTAGAGTGGCTCATACTACTTCCTAAGCAAACAAGTCAAACAGCAGATCAAAGCAACTCATCAGACAGCAGATCAAGACAACTCATCTTATACTAAGCATAACCACTAATGAGGTTACCATCAAGCCTAGCTTGTGTAAGGTTGGGGCATTTTGAAAAGGTTGAGTTTTGAAGAAGGTGAGAGTTCTTGGTATCTCTACCAAGAGTAGAATTCAAATGCTTTTGGAAAGAGGTTTTGGGAACACTAGAGATAAAGTTAGTTGAGTGTTCTGTCTTGAAAACATAAGGAGATTGTATTATATATCTCTCCATTGTTTTGCTAATAGAAGCTACCAAAATAGTTTTTGGTTACAAAGGCATCTTGGCTCCTGTTTTGAAATGCCAGAATTTTTGAGAATATGTAAAGTAAGCCAAGATAGTTTTGGAAAATAGCTTTTTGCCAACTGAGGTTGAGGTAAGGAGTATTCTAAGGTACACATCATAAGCACAAGTGCAAACAAACAACAAGCAAGCACTGCACTAAAGCACAAGAAAAAGTTTTTATTCCCCCTGATTTTTGCATTCTGGGCGACTAATCAGGGTTGCTGAAATTGGGATGTTACACATGCCCTCTACTTCTTCTTCTCCACAGCGCTGCCGCCGCTTCCGCGTTACCGTAGGGCCGCTGTTGTCGTACCTCGCTCCTCTTTCACATCCACATCGTTTTTCCTATGCACGCTCTTCGCTATGGGGCCTTGCAGTTCCAAACCGCTGCCCGCCACCGCAGATTGGCCTCTAGAAGACTTTGATTTGGACATGACAGAAGAGGAAATCATTGCCGCTAAGGAGGAGGAGGAAGAAGCTCATGAGCGTGGTGCCTAGGCGGGCGCGTGGGTCTGCCAGGACGACATTGACTGGCTCTACGCGACCCGCCGCATCCCCGAAGGCATCATGTGCCACCTCGCCGCCCAGGAGATAGCTCCTTCTCCTAACCAAGGCGAGTTCGTTGTGTTCTTGTCCCACTTTTAGTGCGGCTTCGGCCTTCCTGTGAGTGACTTCTTTCATGATTTCCTTACCACCTACCAGCTTCAGCCACACCATCTTCTAGCCAACGCCATCACCTCCCTTTCTTCTTTCACATCTGGCATAGAGGGATATGTCGGCCTCTAGCCCACTAAAGTACTTTGGATCAAGTTCTTTGGTCTCTACAAGAATGTCCCGGATCCTCATCTTGCCCTTGCTGACAAAGACTTGACCCAGTGCGGTGGAGCCTCAATATCTCCCCACAAAAACTCTGCCTTTCCCTGGGTTATCGGCCTTGAATCATGCAAAGGATGGGCCCGGACATTCTTCTATGTTAGGAATAACTCGGAGGAAGACCTGATCCAGCTGCTCCCCTTCAAGATGGGTGTCCTGGACACCTCCTTGTGGGAGTAGATCCCGAAGTGGCCTACTACACTGGCGAATCAGGTAGATAGACGAATTAAGTAGCTTGTCAAGCTAGGGTTACGCAGCGAGGACATCACGATCACTTTCGTCCACAACCAGATCTCCCCTCTCTAGAAATGCTCGCATAAGCTTTGCCATTTGAGTGGTCCTCTTGACCCCAATCGCACCTCCTCCTTCAAACTTACCAACTCCGATGTATTCCGCCAAGTTAAGGCTATCTTTAAGATAGACAAGGATTTCTTTGAGGCGTGGAAATGGGGGCTTGAGCACTTCACCCGAGACAATTTGCCGCCTAAGGTATATTTCTTGATACTCTTTCCGAGTCTCGCGGTATGTCGGATTGTATCCTCATTTGACCCCTTAGTATTTTTGCTCTCAGTTGTTTCGCCAGCAGACAATTGAGGACGGCAAGGAGCCAGCGCTCAAATGGGTGGAGGACCGCCTAGAGCCGAACGCGGATGAGCCTGACTCGGAGAGATTCTTGCACACTCTGGATAGCACCAAGCAAACCTCTGGTAAGGACTCTTCTTTAAGGGATTGGACGGATGATGACGACTCCGATGTTGAGGTTATGGAGGTACTTTATCCGGTGCCCATCTCTTACGCGTTTCTGGTTACCTCTGATTCTTCAGCGAACCCGGCCGGTCAGGTCCATGAGGTTCCTCCTCTTGCCACGGACGATCTGACTCCTCCCCTTCCTAGAAGCGTCCCGCGACCTCGGCCACAGCTTCTGAGGTGCCTCCGCCCAAGAAGAGGCAGAAGAGGTCTAGTGTTAAGGGAGTAGGCAAGCCAGTGCCCAAGGCCACTGTCCGGAGAGCGCCCAAGCCTCAGGAACCTCCAACCTTGGTTGAGTAAGTCATTTTTCATTCCTTGCTTATTTCCGGATCTTCAATGGCGTGTAAAGGCCCCATAGCAGTTTGGCTTCCATCCCCTGCAAAAGTAAGTTTCATAGCCTTTTTGGCAATACCAATAGGGATTTGATACGCCACTTTTGGTTCAGGGGGATTTTCAACCTTGTTCTTAATAGCATGAACATATTCATATAGAGTTAGTTTCATCTCTTCACGGCCTAAGAAAGCCATGATAAAACAAATAGTAAATAGTAAAAAGAACTTTCAAGTTTCCTTACCAAACAGCTTACCAATAGCGCGACGCTCCCTGGCAATGGCGCTAGAAAAGTGTCTTGATGCCTCCCAAGTGCAGGAGATCAATTGTAGTACTTTCCAATAAGAAATATTGTCGAACCCACGAGGATCTGAATGTATTGGTTAGTAAGTTTGATAAGTAAACCAATAATAGGGTGTAGTGGTTTTGGTGTTTTCAGGTTTGTAGGTTGCAGTAAAATAAAGTACTGAAAGTAAATTGCAACAAGTAAATTCTCTCAATGAGAGAAAGCCCAATCATCTATGCATCAATAGCACAAGCTCAAGTGTGTGTGAACTTATATGTGACAAGCATTCTTCAGGGCGGCATGGATTTACTTAGCATTTACATTTCTACACAACATGGTGAATATCTTGTCAAGTTTCATTCCCTTAGGGTGGAGCCTAAATTAGGTGCATACATACATATGAGCAAATACACCCCTTATGATGGGTCCTAGAGCTATTTTCATGAGCAAGTATAAGAATCATTAAGACATAAATGTCCCATCATAGCAGTTAGTTCATTGGTCCCCGACATAAATCCCTCTAATGCAAGTCAAAGTATTGGAACATGGTTTTTGTCATTCCGTCCCTTCCAACCCTCATAATTGACTTAAACTGTAGCCCTATGATCCCATATAGTGAAGAAATATGCATTCAACATTCACATAAAACCATCATAGAACCACATAAAAGATAAAAACTTGACCAAATACACATTCCATTTTATATGGAAATCATAGCCAATTCATCCTATACCCTTAGGAACATGGGGATCTACTCACAAGTAACAAATATGATATGGATCAGTGGCATATGGATTGCAACACGATATGAAAATATAATATCTCCACCAAATAAAGACAAGTTGCTAACCACAAACATGCAAATAGCACTCAAACAGTATCCGGGGTTCGATCAATCACAAACTATGAGGGGGTGAAGTGGATCTTGGAGATGGATATGGTGATGATGATGGCGCTGATGGAGATGTTGATGGAGAGGCCTCCCCCTATGCCAAGGAGGAGTGGTGATGACATTGGCGTCGATTTCCCCCTCACCGGAGACTCCAGTGTTGTAGGATCTGCCCTCTCCTGGAGTAGGAGAGGACTTTCGCCTCCGCCTGCGCCGCCACCTCTATAAATCATGGGGAAAATATGGCATAATTTTTTTGGCGAGATGGAGGCATCTGTCAAAAGGAGGAGCCGAGGCGATGCTCGTGGGCCAAATGAGCATGGGTGGCACGCCCAGCAAGGTAGGGCGCGCCACCTAGGCTATTTTGGGCCTGGTAGCTCCTCTCGCTAGATTCTTTCGCTCATGGTTCTTCTCCAGGTGAAAATTGATTAGGTATTTTTTTTCTTTGATTCTTAGGTGTATAGAAGGTCCCTGAAACAGCAAAATACAAAAAAAGGAGGTTTTGTGCATCCTAGAAATTAAATACCAATGAAATGGACTTTGTAGGAAAGTCCCATAAATCAACTAAAAAGGCATAAATAATGATAGATCATGGCAAATATCATTCAAAACAGATCATATAAGTCACTATATTGATGATGTAAAATGCACGTATTAGTTGCTAAGTGGGGAATCGAGCTAGCAGCATTCGACTTTGAGTAGAAGCCATTAACAACAATCAAATTCAAGATCCTTGTTGACTTTGTTGCTGATTGGACAGAGACAGCAGAAAACACTAGTACCCCGGAGTTAGAATACTGGACCCTCCACTTCGATGGGTCGAAAGCGCTCGGGGGCTCGGGGGCTGGCGGGGTGCTCAAATTACCCCAAGTAGATAAGTTGTTCTATGTGTTATAGATTCACTTCACGGTGACCAATAATATCGCCGAGTATGAAGCATTTCTACACGGACTTCGAATCTCTAAAGACATCAGCGTTCACTAAATCATGTGCTACGGAGACTCGGATTTGGTTGCTTAGTAGGTACCATATCACTATAGGGCAAACAAGCACATGACGGCTTATCGAGCCGTTCGAGGGTTTGAGGTTCAACACATTCCTAGAGCAGAAAACAAGGAAGCGGGTGCACTATCAAGATTAGGCTCCGTGCGGAAACAGATCATGGACGGTGCTTTTCTAGAGCACGTCAAAGTTCCGTCTATCACAGGAGTTGATGAGGAGTACCCAGAAAAATCCAAGTCACCACTTATAGCAATTATAGTTGTTATTCCTAGCTGGACAAAACCCTACCTTGATTTCTTGGTAGATGGAAAATTACCTGAAGATGACGTTCTGAGCTAGAAAATCATCCGATGAGCAAAATCCTATACGATAATCAATGGTGAGCTCTATAAGCGGAGTTTATCTGGGGTCTTTCAGCGTTGTGTTTCTTAGGGAGGAGTGGAAATCCTAAGGGAAATCCATGAAGGCAAGTGCGTCCATCATGTTGCAGCCAGATCCTTAGTGGCAAAAGCATTTCGACGCGGATTTTTCTGGCCTACAACTAAGGCAAATGCCGAGAAACTCATCAAGATGTGAAAAGCCTGCTAAAAATACGCCAAACAAGCCCATGTTCCAGTTGACCAGCTTCAAAACAATTCTGATTACATGGTCCTTCGTGGTTTGGGGGCTTGACATGGTAGGACCGTTCAAATAGGCACCAAGTGGATTTACTAACCTACCAGTGATGATGGATAATTTTACCAAATGGATTGAGGATAAACCCGTAACAAGTTGCCATGAAGCCATAGCCGGAAAGTTCGTCGAGCATGTCGTCATCCGATTCAGTTATCCATAACATTATCACATACAACGGGAGCAATTTCTCAATGGGAGAACTCGTGGAATTTTGCGAAGAATGATAGCTCCAAATTTCAACACTTTTTATCATTGTTTTTCCTCTTGTTTATTGCCAAATTTCACTGAAGCTTACCCTTTCTACTAATGTTAACATCGCAATTAGCGAATCCTTGGTTTCTTGTGATGGTTTTCAAGCAACGGACATTTTTGGAAGATCTAATAGCATTTATGGACTAATTACACCTAAAGAAGAAAATCCCCAATTGGAGACTCTTTCATTGGAGGCGTTTAGAGTGCATAGCAACCACTGGTATGGTTGGGGTGCACCCATACCGTCCGCCCGTACTACCCGTCGCCATCTCTGTTATATCAATGCAAGTAACTTTCATGAAGGGGAGACGACAAAAAAACAGAACACAGCTACCGCAAACTCATTTAGAGGGGGAGAGATTAGATCTGGAGAAGGAGAAGAACATTGTACCATTCTTCGATGATCACTAGCCTCTAAACCATTCACTCCACCAGCATCCACATTTGTACTTAGAGAGAGAGATTGGCAGTTGTAAGATTAGGGTTTGATACTTTGATCTACCTTGGTTTGTATTTGATTCGATCTTTAACTAGTATTGTGGCCTGCTACGATAACTTTGAGATGATTTCCATTTGCAATATAATTATGCCTTTGATTTATCTTCCTCTCATGTCTGAATAAATCCCCATAGGCATGGGAGATGTAGGGGATTAGTGAGATGTGTTGTGCCTTCTTTAATTCCATCCATTTGTGATTGTTGTAGTGTTTTATTAAATTGTGAGAATGATTATCTATGTTCACCTAATGCTTGTTATCTAATTTAAGGTCCTAGGTAACACGATCTAGAGATATCATATATATGAAATTGTATGTTAGCGAATCGGCGACCCCCGAGTGACACACCGATATCAATGAGGAGCTAGTACTACTCGAGGACAACAAGGAACCATCAAGATTAAATCCTGATCCGGTCATAAGACCTTAATTAATATGCTAACCCTTGTCGTGGTAACAGGCAGACGGATCATTGGGACTAGAAAAATTAGCCATGAGGACTCTCAGTCGGTATATGGGTTGCTTGCCTACTGACTTATAAATAAGAAATATCACAATCACTTATTCCATTTTATTCATCTAGAACTTTCACTATTACCATGAATTGTTTCTCTCCGCGCCTGACATCTCATCTATAGGAACCTCGAACACCTTTCTCATCTTTACTTTTATGTTACTTATTTCTCTTTTTTCCTTTATGCAAGTTTCCTCTATTATTCAGTCACCCTCCTTCCACCTTCAACAATTGCAGCCAATTCACTCAAGACCAGTGACACCGTGAGTGCGACAGAAATGCCACATAAAAACACTTACCTAGGCTCCTTATTAGGATCGATATAAAAACTAGAATTAATAGTTCCGCAAAAACATGCTCTGACGAACCTGTGCACTTGCAAGCCATCAAAGAACAAGGCATCCGGCTCGATATTGCACCAATCGCACACCCAAAAGACAATGGACAAGTCAAAAGGGCTAGTTGTATTATTCTACAAGGCCTCCGACCTCACCTCAAAGCACCACATCCCCATGTTGCGGGGGCTTGGGCGGATGAATTACCATCTGTTATATGGAGCTTACGAACTACTCCAAAGAGGTCAACTAGATACACTCCTTTCTTCTTGGCCTACTATGAAAAGGAAATACTTCTGAGTGGTCTAATCCATATCTCTCCTCGAGTCACTACATATGTCGAAGAGGATGCAAAAATTTCTCGACAAGATAACCTCGATATACCTGAGGAAGTTTGCATTGTTGCTGAACAAATATCTATAGCCTATCAGCAGAAGTTATACAAGTACCATAGTCAGAGAGTCAAAAATCATTACTTTAGAAAGGACGGCCTAGTTCTCTGACTAGTGCAACAAAGAAATCACAAACTTTCCCCGATTTCGGAACGACCCTTCATGATTAGCAGAGTACTACACACTGAGTCATACTATTTAACCGATATGAGACCAATTAGGGAAAGACCTGATACTCAGAAGAGAAAGAGAGCTGGTGGTAGTAAAAATCTGTATGAGTTAGATCATCCATGGAACATTGCTCATCTAAGTCCCTTATATTCTTAAGTTTTCTTTTCTTGTAATCATACATATGTACATGTTCATAGTGAAGTAAAGTATTAGTTTCCTCAACATTTTTTCTGAGATGTTTTAAAGTACCATATTTTTTTCGAATGATCATGTCAAACTTGAAAATTCTAGAATGCTTGAAAGGACTTTATGCTCATGTTTATTATGGTTGGGTTTCTGATTATATAACAATGTTACCTTGAGGTGTAAGTCTCATTTTCTGTTTAGACTTTGGTTTTTGTCTAATTGCTTGGACATAGGCATTTTCGAGTAGTGAATTGTTGGTACTAGAAGCCGGCTCTGTTTCTGGGTTTAAATTGGTTTAGTAATTGAGCTCTGTTGCTTAGTAGTGTTTTTGTGCTAAAAGTTGGCCGACTCACAAAAGGGACAAAGTGGAAAAGCCAGATAAAAAAGTATAAACAAAAAGTGCTTAAGTAATTTTTGAGCACAACAAAATCAAAAACAGAGTGTTATAGTAAAATGCATAAGTTCTTACAGCACAAGCCAGATAAATTGTTTATATTACATCACCTGTTTCAAAATAATGCATAGTTTTTCCTGATTCTATGCTGCATGTGGTGGAGTCAGAGATATTGTAGTTGAGCCGGTGCCACCATCAACACCATATTGATCTTTTTATGAGCCAATGATGCCTGACTCGGTCTTCTCGTCATCGTCTGTGAAAGCTTATGTCTCTTCAACAGGGGGCTTGCTGGCATGGCGACGGATTGCAAGAACGACATGGAGTAGTTGGTCATCTCGGCCACGCAACACGTGTATCCAGTGCAAGAATCCCAAATGTCTTTGATGTCTTGATCTTTGTCGTCTTCATCAACGGTCAAAATGCCCTTCGTGACCTGCCAAATTTCCATATTACAATGGTGACTCATCACCATGGTAAGGGCATTCTGGGCAGCTGTCCAGGTATAGGCCATCTTCCAGTCCTAGATCAGCTTCAGAAATTCCTTAACCTTGTCTCTTATCTCAAAAGCGGAAATCTTGTCTAGGTCAGAGAGATTAACGGCTTTGCCAGCATCTTCGAAAATCTTGTGGAAGTCATGAATAAAATATCTGACTGCAACAAGTCGGCTAGAGCAAGACTCGAAATAGGAGGCATCCGCATTGTTGAGGGGTTCTATGAAAATACAAAGTTACAAATTCTGAAGGATAGTCGGTAAATTTCAAAGGAAATAGGGATATCACATGGGAAAATTACCAAATATGTTTTCATCTACTTTGGTCTTCTCCTGCCTCAAACTTCAGATCTCTTCCCGGAGTGCCTAAGTGATATCACCTTGTCTATTCATTTCTGAATCTAAACCATCAATCTCTTTGTCCTAGAGGGCAATGATTTAGTCGAGCTTCTGGGTGGCATGGTTGCGGGATTCCAACAAGTTGTTCACGCTCTTTTCATGCCCGTCCTTGAGTTTCTCAAGTTTAGCACAAAGGTCGGTGTTCTCCATCTCCAAGACCTTCAAGTTGTCCACCTCCTCCACCATCTTGCAAGATTGTTTCAGCAGTCCTGAAATTGCAAAAGAAATGATAGTTGAATCACAATTCAGCAAATAAAAATAAAAAAACAGGAGAGTTGGAAAAGTTTACCTTCTACCTCATCCTTCTCCACTTTCAACTAGGCATTTTCAAGTTGGAGTGATTTTATCTCTTTCCGCTTGTTGCAGATGTTCTTCAATAGTTTCTGGTTGTAACAAGTAGTTTTATGTAATTCGGAATAATAACTAGAGCTAGAAAGCTACTAAGACTCGGGTTCTGTCTTTAACTAAGTTAAATTTCAGCATGAGTGTTGAGGCCAAACCTCAAGGGCGGCCCGATCTTTCACGAATCCCTTGAAATCAAGGCGGAGTGAGTGGGGAGAGAGGGATAGGATGGAATCCATGAACTCACGCACAAGGAACACGATGAACACACGCACACACGAAAACATGATACACACCGATAGCTCACGTTGGTGGTGAACGATCCGGCACAATCCCTAGGATCGGCATCGGGCGGAGTGCTCTCTCTTGAACCGGCACGGCGATTAGGGAGTCTCGGTGAGATCTTGACGTATTGGAAAAGGGACTCCGATGCCAAGGCTTTGTACAACGAGGGAGGCACGATGCAAGCTCCAATGAGATGGGGATATTTGGTGTTCCTCTATCAAAGGAGCATGAGGCAAGAACTAGATAGATCCACAAGGGGTGTCCACTAATGCAAAATATCAAGCCTAGGTTTTACAAAGGAGGTAGGGGCTATATATAGGCCAGCCACTAGTTCAAGGGTAATTTGGGCAACTGAAAATATAAAATGGTGTGTTACAAGGCCTAAGGGCTGAGTTGGTGTGCAGAGGCCCTGTGTCATCCGGTAGTATCGGAACTGAGGACTGGTAGTACTGGTGACAGCCGGTTGTACTGCCCATTGGTACCGGAGCGGCTCGAGGCATTGCTGTGTTCTTCAATAGCAAGCGGTAGTACCGCTCGCCAGGTTCGGTAGTACTGGATGGAGCGGTAGTGCCACCTTTCAGGTACCAGAGAGGTCTGGAGCTAGAGGCGAAAGGTCTCTATACCGTGTGGTAGTACCACTGTTGCCAGGCGGTAGTAGTACTTGAGCGGTAGCATCGCAGTTGGTGGCCGGTAGTATCGGTTGCGCCTGGTAGCTTCTAGAGGCTTCGGTCGATGTTGCTTCGCTCCACGGGTTCATGTCTTGATACCTAAGGATACATAATGTCGCGGTATGAAGTATCACACCATCCAAGGATGTATCGAAGTCACATGAGGATAGGAGAGAATTCACCTTAGCTTGGAGGAGTTTGGCTTAGGCACGAGTCATTGGTCCACTTGGGGGACTTGATGGTGTAGATGTAGGAGCGTCCATAGGACGGGTTGCATCAGCTCCCCCCTTGGGAAAGAGTCATCCTCGACTCTTCATGGTTATCATCTGGAACATCTCCATGGAAAGTCGAAAGGTCCTTGATGTTGAACGTATTTCTCGCAATGTACTTGGAGGTTGGTATGTCAATGATGTAGGCGTTGTTGTTGATTCTCTTGAGGACCTTGAAGGGACCATCTCCCCGTGGCTTGAGCTTGGAGTCACGTTCTTTGGGGAAGCGGTATTTTCTTAAGTGTATCCAGACGAGGTAACCTTCCTCGAAGATCAACTCTTTCTTGTCCTTGTTGAGCCTTGTTGCTTGGCGTTGCACCTATTGCTCGATTGTAGCTCTTGTTTCTTCGTGAAGCTTCTTCATAGCTTGGGCGTGCTTTTCAATGTCCATGTTGGTGCGCTCATGTAGAGGTAGTGGTAGGATGTCGAGAACGATGAGGGGCTCGAAGCCATAGACGATCATGAATGGGCTCATCTTTGTTGTTGAGTTTTCACGCAATTGTAGGCAAACTCAGCATGGGGAATGCATTCCCCCCCCCCCAATCCTTCAAGTTCTTCTTGATCAACACACGAAGGAGAGTACTGAGGCTTCGGTTGATGACCTTGGTTTAGCCATTAGTTTGCGAGTGCGATGCGGAAGAGAAGAGTAGCTTAACACCGAGCTTGGCCATGAGGGTCTTCCACAAGTAGCTCATGAATTTGACGACATGGTCGGACACGATTGTTCTTGGCACACTATGCAGATGGAAAATTTCCATGAAAAACAAATTGGCAACATGTGAAGCATCATCTATCTTATACCTAGGCAATCATGACCATTTTTTAAAGTCGATCCACGACAACGAATATAGAATCATGACCATGCTTAGACCTAGGCAATCCTAACACGAAATCCATGCTAATGTCCGACCATGGTGCATGGGGAATAGGCAATGGCATATAAAGACCATAAGGGTTAGCTTGTAAGCATGTGGTGCATCATTGGACGTAGCGCTCCACATCCATCTTCATCTTGGGTCAATAGTAATGAGTGATGAGCATGTCCAATGTCTTGTCACAGCCAAAGTGACCCATGAGGCCTCCACCATGTGATTCTTGGAAAGTTGGAGAGACGACTTCGGAATGCAAAGCTTGTTTTGTTTAAAGAGAAAGCCCTTATGCAAACATAAATCATCAATTGCTTTATCAATGGAGCACTTTGCGAAAATTGGTCCAAAGAATGGGTCGGAAGAATACCAAGCTTTGATTTCATCAAGACCCAACACATTTACTTCAAGTTGAGTAAGAAGGCTTGTGTGCTTGCGAGACAAAGCATCCACAACTACATTATCTTTTCCCTTCTTATACTTGACAATGTAAGGAAAAGACTCCATGAAATCAACCCACTTAGTGTGTCGCTTACTCAAGTTGGCTTGGCATTTGAGATATTTCAACGACTCATGGTCGAAATGTATTATAAATTCCTTAGGCCAAAGGTAGTGTTGCCAAACTTGAAGAACACGAACTAAGTAAAAAAGCTCTTTGTCATAAATTGGATAGTTAAGGCGAGCACCATCAAGTTTCTCGCTATGGTAGGCAATAGGACACCCATTTTGCATGAGGACTCCTTCGATGCCAATACCACTAGCGTCACAATCTATCTCAAAAGTTTTTGTGAAATTTGGTAACGCAAGAAGAGGTTCTTCGGTGAGCCTCTTTTTAAGTTCATCAAAAGCTTTTTGTTGTGCTTTACCCCACACTAAGGTGACATTCTTTTTGGTCAACTCGTTGAGAGGACAAGCAATGGTGGAAAAGTCTTTCACAAAGTGACGATAGAAACCGGCCAACCCATGAAAACTTCGGAGTTCACTCACATTTGTGGGGATGGGACAATCTCGTATGTCCTTTACCTTGGAAACATCAACTTCAATGCCCTTCGAAGAAACGACAAATCCAAGAAAAATCAACTTGTATTTAGCCAAAGTGCACTTGGGAAAAGATTAGCATAAAGCTTTTTGTATCGAAGGATTTGCAAGATCTCCTTGACATGTGTAACATGTTCCTCAGGTGACTTGCTATAAACAAGTATATCATCGAAATAGACAACAACACTTTTTCCAATGAGAGAACGCAAAATATGATTCATAAGGCGCATGAAGATGGATGGGGCATTAGATAAGCCAAAAGGCATGACCAACAATTCATAGAGACCAAGTTTGGTCTTGAAGGTGATTTTCCACTCATCACCTTCCGCCATGTGTATTTGATGGTAACCACTACGAAGATCAATTTTTGAGAAAATAGTGGCTCCACGCAACTCATCAAGCATGTCATCGAGACGTGGTATGGGATGTCTATAACGCATGGTGATGGCATTGATAGGATGGCATTCCATGCATAACCACAACGCATCATCCGTTTTTGAAACAAGAATCACGGGTACCGCACTTGGACTAGTGCTTACTTGGATCAAACCTTTGGAGATGAGTTAGTTGATTTGACGTATGATATCCTTCGTCTCCTCCAGGTTCGTGCGGTAGGCGGCGCGGTTTGGAAGGGGTGCGTCAGGTATGAGGTCAATGCGATGCTCAATTCTACAAAGGGCAGGTAGTCCATGTGGGAGCTCTTCGGGGAACACATCCTTGAATTCCTGTAAAACAATCATCAAAGAGGGAGGAATATTTATCAAGTCATTAGTTCCTTGCGCTAGTCCCTTACAAATGAGGACGTGGTGCAAGATGGATGGGTTCTTCCTCACATCTCTAATCTCACTTTTGGTGGCAAGCAGAACACTCTTAGTTTTTTCCACTCGAGTTAGGCTTGTGGATCTCACTCGCTATGAGGTGGTTCTCTTGCTCACCGCTCTTCTCACAAGTTTGTGTTGGGGTTTGCGCCCTTGCTAAAGCCTTTGCATTATCCACAATTATTTGGCTAGGAGTCATCGGTTGCAAAACACATGTCTTGTTAAGCCACTTGAAGGTGTATACATTTTTGCGACCATCATGTAGAGCACCTTTGTCGAATTGCCATGGTCGACCAAGCAACATGTGGCAGACTATCATTGGGACTACATCACACTCCACCGTGTCTTTGTATGGATCAATAGAGAATGTTACCGAGACGATGTGCTTGATCTTCACGGAACCTTGGTAACTTAGCCATTGGACATGGTAGGGGTGCTTGTGAGGATGGAGGGTAAGGTTGAGCTTCTCACACAACTTGGTGCTTGCAAGGTTGTGGCAACTCCCTCCATCGATCATCACCTTGATAGATTTCCCATTGATGCCGGCTCGTGTTTGGAAGATATTCGATCATTGATCTTCATGTTCTTGTGCTTGAGTGGTCAAGATCCTTGTGACGACAAGTGATGGACTTGCTTCATGTTCACACATGAGGAGTTCTTGGTCATCTTCCACATGTTGCCTTGTCATTGCTTCCTTGACTCGGGCATCTTCACTCAAGTACTCTTTCTCGCCATTGTCATGGAGGAACAATACTTTCTTATTTCCACACTCGGTCGACTTGTGTCCTTTGCCTCCACACTTATAACATTTGTTGAATGGTGTGGCATCTTTTGTATACTTGCCACTCAGGGGCGATTTTTGTCGTTCGATTGAAGACATGTACGCTGAGAGGGGGTCCTCAAGGCGTGTGGAGAAACGGGGTGTGAGACGACGGTATTCTGGGACGGTGAGCACACAAGCTTTACCCAGGTTCGAATTTGCTGGCTTTGGACGGATCCTACTCCTGCTGTCACTCCAATCACTATAAGAATCTAGGCGGTTCATGACGATCTGATATCATCATGGATGAAGGTCAAAACGTCGTAGATAGCCATCCGCGATGAATTCTACGACAAAAAAATAGGTCATGGACCTCATGTCATAATTGAATCTGTGACGTTTTTTCTGTCTGAAAATGTCACTGGCCGTCCATGACATTCCTCCAATTTCGTCGTGACAAACTGGATCGGCCCGGCCCAGGCCCGATATTTCATGACGTTTTTATTTCGTCATGAATGATGCCACGTGGTGGATGGCACAGCGAGCTTCCATCAGCGATGTTTGCTGACGTCATAAGGGGTCGTTAGTGATGTCATCCATATCGAGACGTTTATTTTTCATAATGACTTGATTCCATGACCACCACTCACTTACGTCATCACGTCGTCTATGTCATCATGCCAGTCGTGACAAATTTCGTTTCATTGCTGCCTGCCATCGACAGGTAGACACGTGGTCCATTCAAATGATAACACGTGGGTCAATTGCAGGACAAGACATGGACCAATCAGCGCTAGACATGTATCGTCTAGAAGAAATCATGATGTCATCACTCTCGTGACGTTACTAACCATGACGGAAATATTTCGTAAAGAAACACTCAAGACGTTTATAGGATTACAATACATAATTTGACTGAAAATTCTAGGACAAATGTTCCACTCTAGAGAAATGAATACCAGACTCAAATAAGATATAAGAAGGTTCAACTCATGCCAGACACATTTCCACAGATTCAGCAAATTGCCTGTTATGGTTCGGGCAGCTGAGCTAACACTTGTTGTATTAATGCATTTGCCTCTTCTTGTTTCTTCCTTGGGTCTTCTTGTTTCTTCTGCATTGCTTGTAGGTCTTCCAAATACTTCAGGCTCTATGCCTCGCCAGATTCGCTCACCTGCTACAACTCTTCAATGGCACAGCACAGTTCCACATTACCTGCTTTATGAGGCTCGAGTTGAGCTTCTAGCTGAGACTTTGTTGGTTTTGAAGTACTTGAAAGGATGTTGATGTTCTTTAGGATAGTTGGATTTCTCTTGTTCTGAGACATCACAAAGTGCCCAGCGTTGGTGGAAGGATTTGCTTCATCCTCTGTGCCATCTTCTGGAGCATATGACACCATCTTGCTTTCCACGACTGCCTACAAGTTTTAGAAATAGAATAGAATATGAGAAACCTGGCAAGCAAATAATAAACACATCGTATATGTGAGGGAAGAAAAGGGCATTGAATTTGACGAAGATGGAAAGTATTATGGAGGACTTACAGTTGCTTCTTTCATATTGTCAGTCAAGCCATTTTCGAGCAGTTCAATGGAGCCTTCCTCCGTGTAGCACAAAACCTCATAGCTACGAGCACCATTGACATGAGGGTACTTGACGAGTTGTCTGCTGTTCTTGTTTTTTCAGACATAGCCTACACAAATAGGGAGTATACAGTTAGTCCAGCTTAAACAATTCAAACAGGAGAAGTTTAGTAAACAAGACATGACCTTGTTTCTGGGGTCACACCAAAAATCGACAAGCCTATACCACTCCTCGTTGCTCATGTGTTCCATAGGAGATATCCTTGTAACTTCATTCGCTAGGAAATTTTCAAAAAATTGTTTCTTCTGATAATGCCGTTGATTTATTGTGTGCCACATTAACTGCTTGTTACAAGCAAACTGCACATCGGGTTGAGAGGGGTCCATGAAAAACTTTTGCTGAAATAAAACAAAGATTATCACACTTT
Source organism: Avena sativa (assembly GCA_916181665.1). Classification (NCBI taxonomy): domain Eukaryota; kingdom Viridiplantae; phylum Streptophyta; class Magnoliopsida; order Poales; family Poaceae; genus Avena; species Avena sativa. The sequence goes on from OV702287.1 coordinate 194,833,705, forward strand.
GCATTAACAACAAAGGAAGAAAGGGATAGTTGAGTGTTATAGAACATACAGAAACTTTGCCATAGAAGTCTGCTTTGACATCCAGCCTCTACCTATACTCTTTCCACTAGGGGAAGATAGGCATCTGAGTCCTGACTGTTATTGCACACTCAGTGGCAAACTTGGCAGCAATCACTGGTGACACTAGTCTAGTTCTTCCTCGAGGAATGATAAGTTGAATTCTTTTGTGGGCATGTTGCCAACCACCAACTAAGGATCATCATGTGTAACAGTGTCTCTAGAATGATTATGGCCGAATTCATCTACAAGAATATAATGGGTATGAGTTAGTGTTCTACAATAGTAAAATGCAATAAGTATGATTCACACAATATAATGTTAATGGGTTACTGTAGAGCAAGCAATTTGTTCAACATGTTACCTTCTTGATCCCAGTCAAAATGGTCAAATAACCACCAATCACGTTTCACATCAGGCCCCTCGCCTTGGGAAGCTAGCACCTTAACTTGGGTAGTTCAACCCTCAAATGCATAATCCCATTAGATAGGTGCATAGTCGCTTTGGAGAGGCGTCTGTGCATGGCCAGGTGGGGGCTACTACTTGCCTTGGGGATGTGCATAGACACTTTGAAGAGTGCCCGTGCATGGCCGGGTGGGGGCTGCTGCTTACCTTGGGGATGTGCACAGTCACTTTGGAGAGGCGCCCATGCATGGTTGGGCGGGGGCTGTTGCTTGCCTTGGGGAGGTGCCCGTGGATGGTAGGGAGCGGGCTGCTGGCCTAGGGGAGGTGCCCGCGGACACCAGGGACCTGGCTTCTGGCCTTGGGGAGGTGTGTGCTCGGCTTGGGCAGCTTCCCAGCCGCCTTGGGCAACTGGTTGCTTCCCCTTGGACCTGGTTTTTCTGGAAGTTTCTGTGCCTGCACCTTGGCCCGCCAAGACGCGCTTCCGAGTAGATGCTACACCTGCAAGAGCCAATGTTGTCCTGACGGCAACTATCTTGTTGCATTTCCTCTTCTGTGGCTAGAAATTCCATTTGTACCGGTCAATTGGGAATAATAAACAAGCAACGGATATATGTCAAAATCAGTAAGCAAACAATTCAACACAAGATGAGTAAGAAGGTAAGGGGTCGACCTGCGACTCATTCTCCTAACTGACATCATCTATGTTGGGGGGATAACCCGACCGACAGAAGGAAAGGGCCCGGGAGAGGCAGCATGAAAGAGTAAACCACTTAGTGAGGGTAGCAAATAAGCAAAATGCGGATATACTCAAAGCAAACCCGGTGATACTAGGAGGCTCACACGTAGTTCATTCGGTGAGGGGTAACCCGGCGTAGTCCGTGGGGGCAGCGCCATCTACTCATGATGGCCCTAGAAGAGAGGAAGTAGTAACCTCAGGGAGAAAGAATAAACAGATGGTCCCGTATGACCCGGCAAGGGCAGGGAAAGGAAAAGCAGTGCAAGTGGATGAGGATCGTCAAAATGCCAGCCAAGGTGAAGCTGGCCGAGGTAACCGTGACCAAGGCAATGCCGGTTAGAGAAACACTAGAAACGGCAATGTCGAACAGCATAACTCGGCGGGAGCAGGGCAAGACCCACCTCGGCAACAATAGCAGCAATATGAACCTTGGCAGGAGAGAAGTGATGGCTCGGCGATGCAACAGCAATATGCTCATCCGGGTCAAGATAGATATAATGATGGTTATTCGATGATGGCTGATGCCGGATTTCCAAGGCCAGAGCATCATGTGATTGGATCAAGATTGGGAAACAGGAACTTGTAGCCAGAAGATGCAAGGCTGAAGTTGGACCGAATCTCCAGGTCGGATATGATTGAGGTACAGGGTCCTCCAGGTCCAGCATGCTTTGGACCTCGGATCATGAGAGAGCCACCTGTTTCGAACTTCCAATTGGCCTGGGGAAGCCACGAGCAATTTGAGATGGGCTGTGAGATATGTACCGCGGATGTTGGAAGGACCAGCAAGGGTCTGGTTGAACAACTTACCGCCAGGAAGTATTAACTGTTGGATTAACTTTGAGGAGTTGTTCATTAGCAACTTTGTAAGCATGTACAAGAGGCCGAATAGGCCATAGACTCTAGCATTGTGCAAGCAGGGACCAAATGAGACAGACCGGGAGTTCTTGACTCGCTAATGCAATGTCGTAATTCCTATGAAGGGGTGATTGAGTCGTAAGATATTGCGTGGTTCACCCAAGGATGTAGATATAGGAGTATGTTGTGGCAGAGGTTACAGAGAGATATGCCAACTACCTTGGCTGAAACAATCCGGATAGTTGATTCATATGCGCTGGGTGATCCGACTCAACATCGACTGATGTCAAGTGAGTCAAACAAAGAGTACAATAACCGAGATGGAACCGGGTCATCCTGGTGAAATGACTTCCCAGGTAAAAGGAGAGATGATTGGCCGGATTACAGATGCAGTTCGCAACAAGTTGCGGCTGTGGATCAGGATTAGCCAAACGCTGACACAAACCAGCATTAGAAAACTAGAGGGCAACAGTGGACCCCAAGAAATGATGGCAAGAAATCTTGGACGCTAGAGCATAAGAAACAGTGGCAAGAAAAGAAGGACAGGTCAATATACACATATGAGTCTATGTTGGATCAGCCGTGTAAGTTCCATACGCCAAGTTCGAATAACCCGGGGAATCATACAACTCGGCAATGTGAGTGGATGAGGAAAATATAGCAAGGTGGATTGGGGAATGCTCAGGCACCTCAGCACGATGCACCTCGCCATGATGGACCTCGCCACAATGCACCTCGGCAGCAACAGCTTACTAGGGCAAATGGGTAGCAACTGATGCTACCACCACCTCCGCCGAGGTATGAAAATCAAGATCAGAGGGTTGTAGTGCATCAGGTAGATAATTAGCAGCAACAGAACCAAGGATATCCCTGCAATGATGGGAGAAATGAATATAGGGAGCATCACTAGAGATACTGTGTGTTCACCACTGAGGAAACTGATAGAAAGAGCTTGCATCACCAACATATGGAGGTAAACGCAGTTATGCCGGCTATAACGAGGTATATGCCTTGGGAGGATCAGGAGATAACTTGGAACATTAAGGATCACCCCCAATCTCATGCCGAGTCCTGGATCGTATGCACTAGTGTTGGACCCGACGTTCATTGGGCCAAATATCAACGTGAGATTCTCCAAGGTGTTGATCGACAATGGCAGTAGCATCAACATAATGTACAAGGATACCATGCACAAGTTGGGAATATCTGAGAACATGATCCAAGAAACGAGGACAACTTTCCACAGCATTGTGCCGGGTATTTCCTGTGAGCCCATTGGCAAGTCCGGTTTGACGTGTTATTCGGCATAAGGGACAACTGCCGGACTGAAAATTTGGAGTTTGAAGTTGTGAACTTGGAAAGTGCGTATCACGTGTTACTCGGCAGGCCCGCTCTCACCAAGTTTTTGGCAAGTACTCACATTAGTTATTTGAAAATGAAATTGTTTGGGCCAAATGGATTGATCACCATAACTGGGGACTTCAGGTCAAACCTGGCCGAATCACTTGTGCTTGCACAAGAAAAAAAGGAGAATCCAAGAGGTGGCGGCATTGGCTCAGTACGCACAGATGCATATGACGGCGCTGAGTAACCCGCATGGGAGTGTCTTGTTTCAAGCAACCAAGGATACAAAGAAAGTACATGTTGATGATTAGTTCCCATAGCGCACCGTAACCATTGGTGTCGGGTTAAGCGACAAATAGGAAAGCAAGCTTGTCCACTTCCTCTGTGAGAATCGGGATATCTTTGCTTGGTCTACACAGGACCTGCAAGGTTTACCGAGGGAGTTGGGTGAGCACTCTTTGCATGTGAGACCCAGAGCTAAGCCGGTGAAGCAACCTCTTCGCCGCTTTGTCAAAGACAGGAGAAAGGTGATTGGTGATGAGATAGCTCAGCTCCTTGAAGCCGGGTTTATCATGGAAGTACTCTATCCGGATTGGCTCTCTAATTTGGTGCTTGAGGAAAAGAAAAAGGATGATCCGAATGTAGCACTGGTGTGGCGTATGTGTATCAATTACATGAACCTGAATAAGGCATGCCCAAAAGATCCATTCTCACTGCCAAGGATAGATCAGGTCATAGATTCAACCGCTAGGTGTGAGTTGTTGTCATTTGTAGATGCGTATTATGGTTTCCACCAGATACCCCTGAACCCAAATGATCAAATAAAAACGGCTTTTATTACCCTGTATGGGGCTTATTGCTATCGCACCATGCCATTTGGCTTACATAATGTAGGATCAACATATCAGAGGTGTATGCAAAAATGTTTACATGATCAGATTGGGAAAAATCTCCAAGTATGTGTAGATGATGTCGTGATAAAAACTAAGGAAAGCAAAATGCTCCTTGATGATATCCGGCAAACATTTGCGAACCTAAGGAGGTTCGAATAAATCTTAACCTAGAAAAATGTACCTTTGGTGTGCCAGCAGGGAAGTTACTCGGTTTCTCGTGTCTAGCCGAGGTATTGATTCCAACCCCACCAAGATCTGAGCCATAGAAAGAATGGAACTGCCGAAGTGCCTTAACAATGTTCAGAAGTTCACTGGTTGCCTAGCATTGTTAAGTCGGTTTGTATGTCAGCTGGGAGAGAAGGCATTGCCCCTCTACTAGTTAATGAAAAAGGCAGCTAAGTTTGTTTGGACACCGCAAGCTGATAGAGCGTTTCATGAACTGAAAAGGATACTAGCCTCTACACTAGTGTTAGCCTCACCACTATCCAAAGAGCCAATGTTTCTCTATATAGCAGCGACCAACCGAGTCGTGAGTGTCATGAAAGTAGTGGATCATGACGAAGAAGGTAAGTCGGTGTAGAGGCTAGTATACTACCTGAGCGAGGTGTTGTCTACCTTGAAGCAGAACTACCCTCACTATCAGAAAATGGCATATGGTGTGTACATGGTAGCTAAGAAGCTCAAGCATTACTTTGAGGAACATCCCATAAAAGTGAAACGTGAATCGCCCATATCCAAGATAATGAGTAACAAAGATGCGAGTGGCCGAATCGCCAAGTGGGCAATTTAGTTAGCCCCATATTCACCACAATTTAACAGAAGGGATGCCATAAAGTCTCAAGCAGTGGCTGATTTTTTCGTGGACTGGGCCGATATGCAATATGAACCACCTTTGCCGGACTCCAATTATTGGAGGATGCATTTTGATGGATCAAAGCTGAAGGAAGGATTAGGGGCCGGGGTAGTACCTACCTTGCCCAAGAAGGATCAATTGAAGTATGTTCTCCAAATCCATTTTCGAGCATCAAACAATGTCGTCGAGTATGAAGCGCTCGTGCATGGACTAAAGGTGGAAAAAGAGGTTGGGATACGCCGGATACAATGCTTTGGTGACTCGGATTTGGTAGTGCAGCAAGTATCTGGCAATTGTGATTCCCTAGATGCAAACATTGCCCTTTACATATTTCATGTCTAGAAGATATGTGGGTACTTTGAGGGATGCGAATTCCATCATGTACCAAGGCTTGAGAATGAAGCAGCCGACATACTGTCTAAGTTAGGGTCATCTCGGCAGCCTATCCCGCCAGGTGTTGCGTTGGAGCATCTAAGAAAACCATCTATCTCAACTTCACCAGAATCCGAGTCAATTTATATCCCGACAAACCCCGGGTCAGGAGCTGCCCCAATGGACATTGACTGGGGGAACACCTCCGCAAACCCGGGGACTGACTCGCAGAACCCGGGGACTATTCAGCTTCATCCGGCGGGAGTTATGTCGGTGGATGCAATGGAAGTTGATGAAGTACTTTTCCTAGTACGTGCTATACCAACAGGGGAAAAGCCAATATTTGAGTTCTTAAAGGATGGGATTTTTCCAAGTGATGAGATACTCTCAAGGCAAATCCAGAGGAGAGCAAAGGCATACACCATCATTAACGCCTAACTATACAAGAGAAGTGTCACAACTGTGGTGCAGCGGTGTGTTGATCTGAAAGTGGGGCTAGATATCCTCCGAGATATACATCAAGGGGAATGTGGGCATCATGCCTCATCCAGAGCCTTAGTGGCAAAACCTTTCCGGCATGGATTTTACTGGCCAAGTGCTTTGGAGCAAGCAGAAGATCTTGTAAGGAAATGCAATGGATGTCAGAGGTACGCCACCAAGACACACATGCCAATGTCGGAACTGAAAATGATACTAATCACTTGGCCATTTTCTGTATGGTGCCTGGATATGGTTGGACCATTCAAGCCGGCTAAGGGCAACATGACCCATATCTTCATCATGGTGGACAAATTTACCAAGTGGATTAAAGTGAAGCCACTCAGAAAATGTGATGGAGCTACTGCCGTGACCTTCCTCAATGATATTATTCTGAGATATGGCTATCCACACAGTATCATAACTAATAATGACACTAATTTTGCTGAAGGAGCATTTGCACGATTCTGCCAAGATAAGAAGATGCGGCTAGATGTTACATCAGTAGCCCACCCCGCATCAAACGGACAAGTGGAAAGATCCAACGAACTAGTTCTGTCCGGGATAAAACCCTGGCTCATTGAGCCGCTACAAAGATCAGCAGGGTGCTGGATATAAGAACTACCAGCGGTATTGTGGATTTTAAGAACAACTCTAAATCGATCAACAGGCTATACGCCATTCTTTATGGTATATGGGGCAGAAGCTATATTACCAGCCAACATAGAGCATGACTCGCCCAGGGTCGCCCAATACACAGAAGCCGAAGTGCAAGAAGCCCGGCAAAATGATGTTGATCTGCTGGAAGAAGCGAGAGAACTGGCCTTCTCCAGATCTGCCATATATCAGCAAAATCTCCGACGCTACCATAGCCGGAAAGTAAACCCCCGAGTCTTCCAGGAAGGTGATCTCGAACTTCGGCTGCTGCAGCGCACTGCTGGCATGCATAAGTTATCCCCTCCATGGGAAGGGCCATTCATTATAAGCAAAGCATTGCACAATGAGGCTTATTACCTCATTGATGCATAGCCACAGGAGAAAAACAAGGCGGATAGATCCGGAAACAAATCCAAGCATCCATGGAATGTAGCTCTACTTTGCCCGTTTTACACTTAGCAAAAAGTGTATGTATCTCGAACTCTAATATGTCATCCTGTATGTCGACAATGAGCTTATCAATGAAACCTCAGCACCTCGAGCAAAAACTCGGGGACTGCCTTAATAATTGTCTTTCTTGTATTTACCATTTTATATGTCTACTAGCTTAAATTACTTACACCTTAGCCGGATTAGTTTTAATGTGTAGGCACCAAAAACCTAACTCGTCGACTTGCTATTGTCCAACAAGAATTGGCTTCATGGCAAGCAAGAGAACAAGTTTGGAATTGCTAAGCACATGAAAAACGACTAAGGAAAGGAATGTAATCGAGCCGACATTTCTTATTCAGACTAACCCCTATAGTTACTTTACTTCTTTTATGTTGAATTATTTTGAGCAAATCCTAAAGTTTCTAGTATTGTTAAGTCAATTTTTTGAACCTCGGACTCGTAAGTCAAAAACCGAATCAAGGTAGACACGACCCGAATCATAAAATTGGTAGAACAAGAAAATGGAACTCGGGGACTTCGCCCAAGTTAATCCAACATAAATTACTTAGTGGTAGCAAAACATCACATTGTGCTTAAATACATCTATGTCCGGCATACCAGGGACTTAACAAATTTAAAAGTGTTTTTGGCTCAAGGAGCTGCGGGATCTTCACTTTCTGCCTCGGTTTCTGCCTCATCGTCTGGGTTAGCTTCTGCATCTTCCAAATCTTCAATTTCCTTGGCAAAGTCCAAGGCTTCTTGCTCTTCACCACTCGAACCATCTTCTACATAACTATCATCGATGGCTTCAAGGAAACTCGGCCTTCATTCCATTGATGGCAAAAGGCATACTGGATGAAGTTGTAGGCGCAAGCTTTGCGTTGAGCAATGCACTCCGGATCATTGTCCACTTAGATCCAGTGTGCATGCGGCTGAGAACCTTTAAGTCCAGGCCTTCATACCAAGATAGCAGGAAGCTCAAGGCCGTGTTAGCTCCAGCGTGTGCAGCAGATTCCCTCCAAAGGTCAAGCTGAGTCTCACACTCCATCAATTTTGCAATTAAGGCTGCAGGACCTTCAGGAGTGGGCTCAATGGGCCAGAGTGCATTGAAGATCTAGATAGTTGCGTCCAGGATGTCTGAACCATATCTCATCATGGGCTCAACCCGGGCTACGAGGCTCACCATGTATCCTCCATATCATAAGGAATGAGCCCCGTGGAAGGACCAACTGGAGTGCCTTGCTTAACCTGGAAATCGTGAACAGCAGTGGCAGCAATGACGTTGTACCTTGGAAGCTTGCCTTAAAATGATACAAGTAAGATCAGTAAATAAGGGGACAAGACCCGGAGAAAGGAATGTCGGCACAACACAAAAACTGACGAGAGATATAACTATAGATCTGAGTCAGTTCCTTTAGCCAATCAGCATTCCTCTTCTTGAGTTTTTCATATTCTGCGTTCACCAACTCAAACTTGATGTCAGCGTCCTTCAGCATATCTTGGTTCTTTTCAAGCTTGGTCTTCAGCCGCTCCTTTTCCTCGGAGAAGTTCTGGTTAGCCTTGTCCAACTCAGCCTTGTGGAGGTCTTTTAGCTTTTTGATCTTGGCATTCAGCTGAGTAATCTCATTATCCTTGAGCTAGAGTTTGGAAATTTTGTTATCTTTCTTCTTGAGTTCGGCTTGATGCTGCCCTCCTTGTTCAAGAAAGTGCAGTATCATGTCAGGCAATGGCACACTATCTTTAAGAGACACTGCAATAGTTTGTTGACCCGGCAGAGCCGAGGTATAATTATCTGCCGAGTCAGAAGGAAAAAGGGAAAGGCTAAATAACCAAGGTGAGTTACCTTTTATCTCGGCCAAGTTCTTTCTCATAATTTTGTTTTCGGACTCCACTTTGGCTATTCAATCCGAATAACGAGTTAGTTCGGAAAACAAATGATGAAGGAAAGTAAAATTGAAAGTGCTAGCGAGAAATTTTACCCTTCTTCTTCAGCTCGGTGATTAGCGCACTATGCTTTGAGCGAAGCTCCTTGTGCGTGTCCAGGAGCCGCTAAAACTCGGTAGTGCAACAGTTGGTGGTGATCTGAAAAGGAAAGTGTTAGTTCATGCATCATTGGGAGGATTTAAATTTACTCAAGATCTGGGTCAAGTGGAACTTAACCTGGCTCTAGGTGAGTGAGGATTTGAATTTACTCAAGATCCGGGCCAAGTGTAACTTAACCCGGCTCTAGGTGAGTGAGGGTTTGAATTTACTCAAGACCTGGGTCAAGTGGAACTTAATCCAACTCTAGGCAAGTGAGGATTTGAATTTACTCAAGATCCGGGCCAAGTGGAACTTAACTCGGCTCTAGGTGAGTGAGGATTTGAATTTACTCAAGATCCGGGCCAAGTGGAACTTAACCTGGCTCTAGGTGAGTGATGATTTGAATTTACTCAAGATTCGGGCTAAGTGGAACGTATCTCGGCTCTAGGTGAGTGAGGATTTGAATTTACTCAAGATCCGGGCCAAGTGGAACTTAACCCGGCTCTAGGTGAGTGAGGATTTGAATCTACTACAGATCCGAGCCAAGTGGAACTTAACCCGGCTCTAGGTGAGTGGATATTTGAAACTACTAAGGAATCTAACGCAACTAAAAATACTTTGGATTGGAGCATCCGGCCGAGTAACGCGTTACTCCATCGGAGGCTTGGGGACTGGAGGATATATCTATAATTACTTGTGCATATTTAAAGTCATGGCGAAAAGGCTTACCTCCATCATCCGGCCAGCAATGGAAATAGCCTTGGAAGCTATGTTCATCTGGGCACTGAACTCAGTTGGGCCAAACTTCTCCGGAGTGTCGGTGTTGAGGTCGACAAACTCGGCATTTTTCCAGTTGTTGACATATTCAATTAGAGGACAGTAGGTCTCCCCTCTGAGCGTCTGGGTAGTGACCAAACCTTTGGCATGAGTTGCTTTCCTGGCAGATTGTGCTGCGGCTGGGCTGGTATGTAGAGTAAGTTGTTTACTACCAGTAGACCCGGAAGCAGCATAGCCAAAGGCAGTGCTCCCCTTCTTAATCATGGACGCAAGGGTATGTTGTCCAGATTCGGTAGTTGATCCTTTGGGGGGCTGATGTTTGGTCGCCTCGGAAGCCTGTTGGCCCTTGGTGGCATCAGCACCTTTCTTAGCCTTGGTTCCTGATTTGGGTTGTTAATGCGAAGTGACGGTTTGTGCTCCGGACTTGGCCTAAAGCTTCTGCTGAAATATGTCTTCAGCTGAGGAAGTTGGTGCAGCGGGTTTGGCCTTTGGGCTAGGCGGAGCTTAGTCATCTCGCTGAGTCTTGGTGGACCTAGACGAAGTAGGGGTAGCTGGTACAGAAGAGCTTGTAGCTGGAACTGGAGCTGGAACTGGTAAAGGTTGATCTTGGGCCGGTGTTGGAGTCACCGGCACCTCGGAAGGAGTTGCCTCGGTGTCGATGTTGCTGGCACCACTATCATCTTGGTGCTGCACAGAAGAGGCACTGGGCTTGTCTAGCATAGGCACATCCTCGGCAGCACCACCTTCCTCTGCGCTGATGTTGCCCTCCTCTTGACGAGGTGGGCCAAGATTCGGTGCGACTGTGGAGCTCTCTAGAATGGGGATCAAGCGGCACGCATCATGATGGCAAGGAGAAGGTGGAGCATCTCAGAGAGGCGAGGCAATGCTCAAACCACTCTGGGGGATCTCCATGGGAGCCTTGCTAGGTCAGAGAGAGAACAAAACAACAAGTTAGAATAGAAAGAGAGAAACAAGAAATACACATAAAGAGAGATAAGCTAATTAAAGAGCAAAGAAAAAGAAAGAAGGGCTTACTCGGATGAAGTAGGAGGCTCCCTGGGCTTTGAGGCCCTCTGAACCGTGGCCTTGGTCGCGGGCTTGCAGGCGCCCTTAACAATGGATTTCTTCTGCCTTTTCTTGGTCTGGGGTGGCTTAGAAGAAGGAGCCGAGGTGGCCACATGTTTCTTTGAAGGAGCAGGAACCGGATCACCCACGGCAAGGGGAGGATCCTCATGGACCTGACCGGCCGGGTTAGCTGGAGCCGGGTCAACCGGAAAGGCATATGAGATAGGAACCGGATCAAGTACCTCTAAGATTTCAATATCAGGCTCTTCCTCATCATCCAGACAATCCCTTAAAGAAGAGGCCTTACAAGAGGGTCGTTTGTGGCCGTCTGGGACAGGCAAGAACATCTCAATGTCCGGCTCCTCCGTGTCCGAGGCCTCACAATCTTTCCCCCACTTGAGGGACGGTTCCTTTCCATCATCAACTGTTTGCTGAAGAAACAACTGAAAGCAATATTGCAAATGGTATCAAGTGAGGTAAAGTAATACAGTCCGAAATAAAACATAACTCGGAAAAAGGGTTGAGTAAGGCAGATACCTAGGGAGGTAGCTTATCTCGGTAGAAGTGCTCGATCCCCCACTCCCAGTCCTCATTAAAGTCTTTGTCTATCTTGAAGATATCCTTGACCCGATGAAAGATTTGAGTGTTGTTGAGCTCAAAGGAGGAAGTCCAGTTGGGGTCGAGGTGCCTGCTCATATGGCAAAGCTTGTGGGTTCGCTGCAATAGAGGGGAGATCCGGCTGCGAACGAAAGTGCCCATGACATCCTCGCTGTGCAGCCCCAGCAGATTCAGCTCCTTGATCAGTTTTTCAACCTGATTCACCAAGGCAGTGGATCTCCTCGAAATTCGGCTCCACAAGGATCGGTCGAGGAGACCGGGTGAATAGGAAAGCAGCCGAATCTTGTCAACCTCGGTGTTGTTCTTCACATAGAAGAATGTTTTGGCCCATCCCTTGTAGGACTCAAGGCTAGTGACTCGAGGGAAGACGGAGTGCTTCCGTGGTGAGATGGAAGCTACTCCGCACTAAGTTAAAGATTTGTCAGCGGGAGCGGTCTCCGGATTAGGGATGATATTGGCTCTGAAGCAAAATAATTTGAACCAGAGGTGCACTATGGGCTAGAGGCCGAGATACCCCTCAATCCCGGAAGCAAATGAAGAGAGGGAGATAATGGTTTTAGCCACAAGATGGTGTGGTTGGAGCTTGAAGGTGGTGATGAACTCATGAAAAAAGTTGCTAACTAGAAGGCCGAATCCACGTTGGAAATGCGAAAGGAAAACAATGAACTCATCTGGATTGGGGGAAGGAGAGATCTCCTCGCAGGGGAGGCAGCAGGTAACCTCGATGGCGATGTGGCGGGTCCAGTACAGCCAGTCTAGGTCATCCTGGCAGACCTGGGAACCGGCCCAGGCGTCGCGCTCGTGGGCCTCGTCGCCCTGTTCGTGTTCATCGACGGCGACCATCTCCTCTGATTCCGCCATCTCAAGGTCTCTGCCTTCATAGAACCAATCTATGACGGGGGAAGAGGCCTAGATTGGCGGGGCCCCGTGGCGGCGTGGCTACGCAGGAGAAGCAGTACGGCTACGGCAGGGAAAAACATCAGCGAGGTGCAGCAGCAGTGGCGGTGGTGTTGTTGCAAGGAGGAAGAAGAAGAAGGAGATAAGTGCGTGCGGGTGGGGGAAATGACCAAGGTGCGTCCCTCACTACATATTTAACCATGTCCTTAATTGGGGTAGTGGGATCGAGCTATGCAGCAAATCCACACGGTGTGGTCATGTATCAGCCGGATCAACCAATCAGAGGCGAGCCACAGGAAGGGCCATTGGGTACGACTGATCCCACGACAGGATGTAGCATTGTAGTTAACGAGGAAACAGCCATGACGTGAAGTTCGCAGCAGTTATTCTTGACAATGAATACAGTAACTAGCATAGTAATAGGTGCAGGCCCTTAAAATGAGGCAAAACAATGATTACCCTCCACGTAGGACATGGGGAAGCATACGAGAGAAGGAAAGGATCTAAGTGGGAAACCCAGATCTGAGGAAATAACCCAGCCAGCGAGAAATATCTCGGAATGAGCCAAGGGAATGTCAAGTCACAAAAGTAAAAAGGGCCGAGTTACAGAGTGACTCGGCAAGAAGATCAAAGAACTTAGTAGGTTGAACCTGTTGTGGCCTTATCAGCTGAAGTTGCTAAGATCGCACCAGCTTCGGGGACTAATGTTCGGGGGATAACCTCTGGTAGGGTCATGTCGGGGTATAATGTCCATGTTAGCCGAGGTATGGCAAGGTCAAAGCAGGAGCTAGTCGAGTCACCTCAAGGCCGGCCGACTTACGGTAGACCCGGCCTGAAGGATGTTTGTCTAACATTATCCCGGCCAACATAAAACGTATGTTGGCTAACTCTTTGTAACTTGTTTGTAGGTGCCCACGGGGTCGAGTTAGCCAGGCCTGAGCCGGGTTAACACTTGGCTTATAAGATAAGGAAGGAATCTTGCTGGTCAAAGGTTTTCTCTCTTCACCGTAGCGTGATCTGAGAGGATAGAGGTATGGATCAGTGAGTACGGGCCGACAAAGGTGACGTTGCCTATGTCGAGTGATGTTGGCTATGTCGGATGACGCCGCGTCGCAGAGGGGCTCATAAAGGCTTATGCCATGAGTCTGGATCAGCTTCGACAGAGAAAGGCGGAGCACTACTTTGCTATTTTGGGAGAGGCATATTCGGAGAATATGCCTTCCACGTATGCCCTAACTTGTAACCTAGCCCCCTATATAAGGAGAGGCGGGGTCTCCATAGAGAGGGTCGGCCATTTTTACTAAGGGGAAACCCTAGATAGTTGTGTGGGTAGTAGAGAAGTTCATCCTCTCCCTCTTCAAGAACAGCTCAAGGAGCCCTTGTAATCCAACATTGTCAAGAGAGAATACAAACATATGTGTGTAGAATCACCACACTATACCTCCCTGGATACCTCTAGTGCTCATTGGCCCCATCTTTAGCCTATACATGGCATCTGCCGTGCCACCACCACGACAATCTAGGTCTCCTTCAGTGATATCTTCCTCCTCTTCAGGATCATAGTCAGATCCAGAGCAGTCATTTCTTGTCTTTTTAGGAGAGAATACAGTTGGCGATGCAAAAAGACTTGCAAAGGGCATAACACCCAGTTGTTGTAACCGCTCATTGTTTCTCATGATGTTTTTCAGCCGACTTTCTTCCATGGGATGCATTTGAGGATCTAACATTAATAAAGAAATCCAAGTCAGCTACAAATTAAACAGGCAATTAAACAAAATATAACATATGGTGTTGATTGCCCGATAGAAAACATGAGCAGGAAAATGAACCTATTGCCTCTCAAACAAGCAATTTCACAGGCATGGAAAATGAAACACATTAACATCAAGCAGGCTTAAAAGAGCACAAAAATCATAGGCAAGGAGGTTGTTTACTTGCCTGAAGGCACTCCGACCTTTTTCTTTGTGCGCTTCTTGCCGAGAACCTTGTTGGCCTTCCTTGTCAGTGAGGTGGACGACGATCTAGTGTGCCTTGATGGCATGGTGGATGGCGAGGTAGACGGTGAGGACATAGGCATTTTTGTTGGGGTGGATGGCGAGGTAGTAAACCTTGACGCCGAGGTTCACGGAGATGGGGAAGACCTTGTTGGTGAGGTGGCAGATGGGGAGGATGGCCAGATGGCAGTGCTTGATGGCGAGGTGGCAGATCCGCAAGCTCGACAGCGTGGTCGGAAACCGGGAAGGTGAGGACAGGCTAGGGTTTGGGCTAGGTCGATGGTTAAACGATAACTAGGGAGGACGGTGGCGGGCAAGGGTACGACGACGGTCGTGCTGCGACAGGCGGGTGGCGGCTAGGGCCGGCATAGGATATTTGGATTTGTCTCCTTTCGGTGAGGGGATAAAGAAGGGTTTTCAATAGATTACGTAAATGCCCTCTACACCAATGCATTGGTTACACTATGCAGATGGGTTGAACGGTAATATCAGCGCGCGATAGTTTCAACGCATGAGAATTTGGGTGCCCGAAATTTTGGATCGGCGAAAGGACCAAACCCAAAATTTTGGATTGGAAGGAGGACGGAACCACAGATTATAGGTCGTTGGATGAGTGATGTGTGGATGAAATAAATCAACATTTAGGTTTCAAAAATGCAACCAATATTGTAGCAACTAGGGTTCTTAAGCTAGGTGACAGGTATTGACAATCTCTTACTGGATCTCAGAATAAATGTCTTTGTTTTCTACACAGAAATGATTTATTAAAAATGGGGTGAAGCATCCTTGCAGCACATCCTTGTTGGTAGTTGTTTCAGAAAATACACCCTTTCGGGCAACGGGAAAATGTGAAATGGATTTTCCGTGCGCATAAAGTGAAAACTTCTTGAAGCAACATTATTTTCCATAACAAAATATACATGTACATTGACCTCTATGTGTCAAACCATGGTCAGAAAGCCCAAAGAGCCCCTGGAATGCAACTGCCACATGGGGATGGTGAACCAGTGTGATAGAAGTGGCATCACCACACCCACTTGAGTGTGTGTGTGGTCATGTGGATCATCAAGGTGTGGTTTTGAGAATAACGCATTCATTGATCTCTAGAGACTCTATGTGTGTCAAACCATGGTGGTCACAAAGCCCAAAGAGCCCCTGGAATATGCAATTGCCACATGGGAATGGTGAACCAGTGTGACAGAAGTTGCATCACCACACCCACTGGAGTGTGTGGTCATGTGTGGATCATCAAGGTGTGGTTTTGAGAATAACACATGCATTGATCTCTAGAGACTCCATGTGTGTTAAACCATGGTGGTCAGAAAGCCCAACGAGCCCGTGGAATGCAACTGCCACATCGGGATGGTGAACCAGTGTGACAGAAGTTGCATCACCACAGCCACTAGAGTGTGTGTGGTCATGTGGATCATCAAGGTGTGGTTTTGCAAATAACACATGCATTAATCTCTAGAGACTCCATGTGTGTCAAACCATGGTGGTCAGAAAGACCAAAGAGCCCCTGGAATGCAACTGCCACATAGGGATGGTGAACTAGTGTGACAGAAGTTGCATCACCACACCCACTACAGTGTGTGTGCTCATGTGGATCATAAAGGTGTGGTTTTGAGAATAACACATGCATTGATCTCTAAAGACTCCATGTGTGTCAAACCATGGTGGTCAGAAAGCCCAAAGAGCCCCTGGAATATGCAACTGCCACATGGGAATGGTGAACAAGTGTGACAGAAGTTGCATCACCACACCCACTGGAGTGTGTGTGGTCATGTGGATCATCAAGGTGTGGTTTTGAGAATAACACATGCATTGATCTCTGGAGACTCCATGTGTGTCAAACCATGGTCAGAAAGCCCAAAGATCCCCTGGAATGCAACTACCACAAGGGAATGGTGAACCAGTGTGATAGTAGTTTGATCACCACACCCATTGGAGTGTGTGTGGTCATATGGATCAAGGTGTGGTTTTGAAAATAACACATGCATTGATCTCTAGAGACTCTCCATGTGTCACCATGGTCAGAAAGCCAAAAGAGCCCATGGAATGCAACTTCAACATGGGAATGGTGAACCAGTGTGACAGAAGAAGTTGCATCATGATGTCTGCAAGTGCACATATTGTTTATAGCAAGTTTTGAAGTTTAGATATTGATCCCATAGGGAGCCCAAAGGTAAGTGTTTATTGGTGAAGTATCTATCACACCCGAAGTTGTCACAGGTCTTCGAGTGAATTGACTGCAAGTGTTGAAATAAGAATGGGTTTTTATTAAATGCGATAGATTTAAATAGAACTAAAATGTGAACTTCAGAAATATAATGCATAAAAAGTTTAGAACGACTTTGTTTGTTTGTTTTTTCTATAGATGGCGAAAGAAGGCGTGGGGAGATTCAGTTCATGGTGATAGTGAATGTGCCAGGTGGACGAGTGGTAAATGTAACAATTATAATCTTATAGATATGTGTGTAGGCGAGCAACCCATAATTAGCCGGAACTCCTCTTGGTAGATTTCATCCCAACTTCAATAATCCTACTAGCCTGCTACCAAAACCATGGTCAGACACTAGATGATTAAGACCCTTCAGGTTGCTTAGCAATTAAGCTCCTTGGATCGGACTAATGCATTAAGCACAGTGGTTACATGTTATCCTCGAGTCAACTAGCTTTCCATTGATATCCATGTGTCACCCAGGGGTCACCGGTCCACTAGCATACAAGATCTTATCTATGTAGAATAAGGTATCATGTTGTCTGGGCCCTTAATTGGAAAACAAGCATAAAGCATCCTAGACATAGTCAAGAACACATAATATAGTAATTCGAATCAGTCACAAACTAATGGAAATTATATGAAGGCACGTCACATCTCACCAATCCCCTACATCTCCCACGCCCAAGGGAATTACTCACACATGAGAGAAGAACGGATCATCAATATAATCAACTAAAGGGAATTCGTCTTGGTATTACCAAGGAGATCCACAATAAGAATAGAAAAATATCCAACACAATTCAAGATGGGAAGAAACAATCTCAAACCCTAGTCTTGCAAGGTGGAGATCCCTCTCTCTCTCTCAAGTACAAGTAGTGGCTATGGAGGTGTATTGGCTAGGAGGTCGAAGATCGTGGAGTGAGATGAAGAAGGTCTTCTCCTTCTTCTCCAGTCCCTTCTTTCTCCCTTCTGGATGGTGTGGCAGCTGCTGCGTTGTGTTTTCATCCCCCGTCCCTTCATGGAAGTTGTCCCTTTTGACAAGACAGAGGCGGCGACAACTATATGGCGGCAACTATACGGCCATTCCCGCCATATAGTTGGTCGTTAAACCGTCTGTGAGCTCCCCTCGCGTGCTTCCAAAGTGGGGCTTGCTTGTTTTCTCCAGAATATTGTATTTCTCTAGTTAAATCCTTCTACTGACGTCTAGAACCTGAAACACACATTAAAATCCTAGTTTTCTTCACTACCAAAGTATTAGCGTTAGGTAAAGCTAGAAAACAATCAAATCCGAGAGAAAACCATCAATAATAGCCATCAAAAATGCGTCGAATCTCATAGATATCAAATCCCCCAAGATTATATGTTGCTCGCCCTCAAGTGACAAGGAAAAAAGGAAGAATAGCAGAGATTCGAGACTCAAAATAAAGGAACTCACAAGTTTGAATTGGTGTCAAATTCTTTTCTTCACAATTCCTGTAATCTTAAATATGATCATACAAGTATTCACAAGATTGCACTAAGTCCACTTCCTAACCACGTATATTTTGCTAGCAAATAAATAATATGCCCAAGCAAGTGTCAGAAGTTTTAGCTAGGAAGGTGAGACAAATTCTTTTGGTGCCTCTCTTTGTTGAGAGATGAAAACTTTTTGTTCTTGCTCATTTAACCATTTAAGAGTACTCAAGTTGGCATCAAAATATTTAATTTAAGGACAACTCATCTACTCCCATGTCAAAATTTCAAGACTCTTAAAGCACCTTTTTCTTTCTCTTGTCTTTCAAAAACTTTAGCTCTTTCATAGAGAAGTCATGCCACTATTTTTAACATGTTAATTGGGGTTGTGTTATGCACTCGTGACCATGCCAATAAATAATGTTGAGCAATAGTGGGCCAGAGGAGTACTACAACTTCACTTGGAACGTGAAACCATGAGGAGACTAAAAAAATTACCCATCATAGCATTGCTGCTATAGACATTTACATAACTCAATAGCCGAAATCAAGTGGTTTCCCACATTTAGATCGTTTGTTGGCCAACGGAGTTAATAGTTCCCCATGGAGCACGATAGAGTTGTAATGACACCCGTAAAGCAATATCTTACGGTAATTATTAGAAAAAGTAGTGGCATAATTTCTACTACTTCAAAGCATCCATTTAATCAAACAATTTTAATCAAGGGTACTATCGAGTCTATTTATATTAAGCACAATTGGGATGGAGTAGTTCTAAAATCAAATTCTTTGAGCTAAGCATGGACTCAAGTCATATTTCAGATGCTTTTTCTTGTTGTAAAAATGTAGGAAGTATTTTAACCAAGTTCATTGCTCATTGTTTCAAAGCTAAAAAGGAGACACTAGCAAAGGAATAGAATTTGTAGGATAAGAAGCTAAGTGGGGAGTGACTCCAGTGCAAGCAAGTAAATAATTGTAGGATCAATTTAAGGTTTCAAGGAGTGTGATGAAAGGAATGTGATACCTCCTCTTGCTTGCTTCATTCTTGTATTCGAGACGAACCTCTCCTATATTTCCATATTGCCAAATCACCTGAAATCAAGCAATCTCCGAAAGAAACAAAGAAACAAACTTGCGAATAAAATTACAACTAAATTTTTTTTGTATTTTTGGTTTAGGAATGCAAAACTGAAAATAAACATGCAATTTTTGAAGAAATAAATCAAAAGAATAAATAAAAACATGAATGCAAAATTTGGAGGTTTTCAAACCTCCCGGGAGCTTACGCTATTGCCAGGCTCAGTTGTTGCCGTCATTTGGCGGCTGGTGCGGGTACTGCTAGTGGAAGTCGGGGATGTGGGTCATGAAGTGACTGAAGTTATGAGTCAGAGTGTTCACATCCTCATTCACGTCCTGAAGAGTGTGGTCGATCTCCCCAACACGCTGGTTGAGCTGCTAGAACACATGATAGGGGACGTAGTCATACCCCTGCTATGGCTGGTTGGGCCATGGTTCCCAGGCTCCTCCTGGCTGCTGCTGCTACTATCCTTCCTGGGCAGGGTTGTGCCCTTGCTCTCCCTCCTGCTCTTGCTCCTTCTCATCCTGCTGCCCTTCATCTTCCTCCTCCTCGGCCTGGTGCTCGGCCAAGATCTCTGTCACTTAGTCCTTGGTGAGGATCCAAGTGTCCTTCTCCACAATCGAGAAGGCTTCAGGGCATGGCAACTGAACCTGCTCAATCTGTATATCATCAATATAACTAAATTGATATGCTTGGAGCCTCTGGTTAGCATGGTAAACACCAAGGAAGCCACAAGTAGTCAAATACTTGACGTCCATAAGTTTGGAGCCGTTAACAGGTTCCATAACAGGCAGTGCAATGTTTAATGCATAGGCAAGGTGGTTACCAATCCAACAATGCAAATATCACCTTTTGTCTTGTTGCTTTGGTGGCGAAGTGTTGGATGAGTAGAGCTGGAGGACTGGGGATTTGCGTGGCATTGGGGAAGAGGGCCTTGGTGATCATTGCCATATCCACATTGGCCATGGATCCAGTATCACCCCTTCCCAACATCGTGTTGGCGAGGAACAAAGCAAAGTAGCGAATGGTTGGGTTCTGAATGGTGGACATCGTCTTCTGATAGAAGTGACTGCCACCATTAACAGAAATAACCTCCCAGGTCTCTCCACTTGTGACGCTGTAGAGGTTAGTAATATTAGGCTCCTAGTATGGGGGAAGCTGAAATCATTGCACAATTGCTCGAAACTCACATCATAGTGTGTATGGTTCATGGTGAAGCTTATTGTGCACAGGTTACCTTTCTCCCTGTGGTCGTCGTAGAAGAAGGCAAGGAACTCATGGGTGAGCTCGGCGTAGGTGTCGTGGCTTGCAAAGCCAAGTACCGCCAACCCCGACCTGCTACACATGAGGTCGAAGTCCGTATTCAACCTGGCCGCATTGAGAACTTTGTGGTCAGCCCAACGTGTGGGCAGCACCCTCCTTGATGTGACAATGTCCATCTTGGATTTGCACGGGGCTCGGTCCCTCGAACTTGAGCCCTTACCCCGTTGGCGCTTGCTCGAACGAAAAAGGCTACCAATTTTGTTCATCGTGATGCACTGAAAAATTTCACAATAAAACCTTAGGCATATAGTTTCTATATGATATATGAATGATTCTACGTGGAAAAATTCAATCCTAACATGAGAAATTAATAGGGAAAACTAAATAAGCCTGACTGCATCCACTAGATCAATGTGAGAGTTTCAACCATGGAAGTCTAAAAACAAAGCATGGATAGGGAGAGAAACATACCGATTTGTTGATTCCCCCACTCAAACGAACGAAATCCGCGAAGAATCAAGAGTTCTAGGTGGATTTTGAGAGGTTTGGAGAGAGAATATGAGAGAAATAATGAGGAGAGGAGGAAGACCTAGCCGTCCTAGTGCGATTTTGTGGTCGCACCGAACTATACGACCGGAACTATACGGGCGGGTGGTGGTGCTCCGCCCATATAGTTCGGCGGTGCCGCCAACTAGGGTTTCTTTATACAGGAAAGCAACTATACGGGCGCAACTATATGGCTGGATCAAAGTGATCCCGCCATATAGTTGGTCGTTAAACTGTTTGTCTCTCGAGATAGATTTCTAAAAACTGGCATCGATATCTATACGACCGGAGCTATACGGCCGGAATTATTATTCCCGCTGTATAGTTGGTCGTTAAACTCCCAGTACTTTTGGAATAAAATTCTACGAAGACATCGATATCTATACGACCAGAACTATACGGCCGGAATTTTTATTCCCGCCATATAGTTAGTCGTTAAACTCCCACTACTTTTGGAATAAAATTCTACGAAGGCATCGGTATCTATACGGCCGGAACTATACGGCCGGAATTTTTATTCCCGCCGTATAGTTGGTCGTTAAACTCTCAATACCTTTCAGAAATTTTTGTACAAAGGCATCGATATCTATACGGCCGAAACTATACGGCTAGAATTTTTTATTCTCGCTGTATAGTTGGTCGTTAAAATGTCTGTGCCTTCAAACAAATTTTTTTGATGACAAAGATAACTATACGACCGAAACTATATGGCCGGAATTTTTATTCCTGTCATATAGTTGGTCGTAAAACCATCCGTAATCATCAAAAAAATTCTATTTCTTCGAGGATACCTTCTTATCCCATAACTTAGCGAAATACCAAGTTTTTCATAGAAAATTGATAGTAAAAACTGTCGACCAACATTAGCATATAAAAAGCAAAAATTTAGCTTCTGTAAATAGAAAACTCAAACTTTTATTCTTATTATTATTCTCTACTCATTCAATCGACATATCTACTACTTTTTGATAGCTGCATCTCCACGAGCGCGCTTCCACAAGAATGTCTGTGAAAAAGTGGTGGGAATACGATGAACTTTTTATTCTTTAATCTACTAAATTGACGAAAATGGGTTGACTCCCATTAAGCATTTATTAATAGTGGTTGAATAACTCAACCTTTTCTCTCTTCTCGAATTCTTACCTTTGGTTGCCCCTTATCAATGGCACTTACCACATGAACTCATTTTGCCGGCAGAACATATCTTTCCCCTGCTTCTAGCTTCTTTGGAAAATACCGGATGATTCCAGCATCATAAACATTGAAGATTATCTTCCCTTCTGCACAATCTACTAACGCACCTGCAGTACTAAGGAAGGGTTTTCCAAGTATTATAGATAATCTTTCATCTTCTGGCATTTCAAGAATGATAAAATCAGTGGGAATAACATGCTCATCTATCCTAAGTAAGACATCCTCAATCATACCAACAGGTTGTTTAGTGGACTTGTCAGCCATCTGTAAAGTGATAGTAGTAGGAGAATACTCCCCTAATCCTAACCTTTTTTAGAGGGAGTATGGAATTACACTAACTCCTGCTCCTAGATCACATAAGGCATTATGAATATATGTTTTACCTATTCAGCATGATATAGTTGGTATTCCAGGATCTCTAGACTTAGATAATAGCTTCCTGTTAGTAGGATAGCTAGTTACCATAGCTACAGTTTCAATTATTTCTTTCTTTCTACTAAGAATATCACGAAGGAATTTACCATAAGTAGGGACTTTGATTGCATCCGCAAATGGAATTTCCAGACGAAGGTCACTAAGTGCCTTTGTAAAAGAATTATAAATTACCTCATATGGTGCTTTCTTTTTCGATCTGGATAAGGAAGCTTTTTCTCACCTGACTTACTCTTGTCTTTTACCTTTGTAACATCCCAAAACTTCAATCCAAGCTTATCAAGATCAAGTCATCCAAAAATGGGGTTAACAAAAACTTTTCCAAATTTAAAATGAAAGCATTCATATATGTGTGCATTTAAAATAGGAGTTGTTTTGAATTGCCATGATTGTGTGATCCTTTGCTTCTAAAATGTTTCTTAGGTGATTTAAACATCATCTACATCATTCCCAAACTTTTCCTCAAGAAAATCAAATCAAAAAGAATTAAAATGAAGGAATGGTCATTTGGACAAATTTAACTCTCATACCTACTTTGGCTATTACTAGTACTCAATTCTTAACACAAACAATTCTTGATCTTTACACCCCTTGCTAGTACACATAATGAGGTACCAAGGCCCAACTTTTGATCTACTAAAAACCTTCTGTAAACTATTTTAAATGACAGTTTAAAATTGAATCTAATGCATATGCATAGATCACCCCTATTTCAAAAACCATCAAATTGAGCACCATTTTCAAAACCCTTGCAACCAGAGACTACCTATCACTAGTGGAGATCACCCAAAATTTTTGAACTCAAAATTATAAACTTTTTCTCTTGCGGCCATTTCATCAAACACTTGGCAGGCAGAATCACACCTCTAATCCTAGCTCACTGTTTTGAACAGAGTTTTGCCCCCATTTGATCCCCATTTACTCCCTCTGTCTCCCAATGATCTAACCAAAGCCTAAATACCCATCCCCTACACCCCTAGCAACAATGCCATGCCGACCCGAGCCATGCCTCGCCGACCAAACTTGCAACCGCTGCAGCAGACCATCTCTCTCCCCCTCTCCATGTCTAGGAGGCAGCCAGCACCGCACCGCCCCTCTCTGTCCCTTGCCCGAGCCAAGACCAGCCATGGACCACAGAGGAGAACCCGCGCCTAGTGCCACCGAACCATGCCGACGCCGCCCGTAGAGCGTGCACTGTCCCCGCGTGCACAAGCCACCGCTCGACACCAGCCCGCGCCCACCGCTCCGCCACGACCTAGAGAACACCCCAGACACCTCCGTTCGCCGCCCAAAGCCCCACAGCCACCGCTCGCCGTGGACACAGCCGCTTCGGCCGCGCAGAGCGCCACCTCACCCCGACCGCATGCCACCGCCCCTACGGCCGCATTGAAGCGCTAGAGCACCGCTAGGGGACCGCCCATTGATCGCCATCCCCAGCCATGCCGCTAGCTCGCCGTAGCCATGCCGCCACCGTCGACCGCCCATCCCGCTTGGTCTCACCGTCGAGCCTATAAAAGGAGCCCTCCCCAGCACCAAAGACTCACACCATTCCACTCCCCTCACCTCTCTGAACCTCAACCACCCCTCGCTGGAGCAAGTGGAGCAACAGCTCGCCGGAATTGGAGCCGGAGCCGCCGCCTCTAGAGAAGAAGGGTGTCGTTGATTCCGGCCACCCCAAGCTCCATCGCGACCATGCCTCGCCTTGCCGTCGTCTTCCACTTTGTTCGCCCATATCGCTGACCCCGCTAGAGCCCTGGTACGCCCCTAGTAGACCCCCACCGAGCCGCTAGGGTTCGAGCTCGCCGGCAACCCGTCCGTCGTCGACGACGACCCTCAGCCGTAGATCTAGCCTCTAATCGCACGGCCCACAGCGCGCGTACCGTTTCGCGTTTTAAAGAGACGCTGACAAGTGGACCCCCCTGTCAGCTGAGCCCCGTGCCGCGTAGCGCCACTGGGCCGGCCCATTTCCTTTCCCGCGCAAGCCCGTAGATTCAAATCTAGGTTTTTCTTTTTAGTTAGAATATAGTTTCTGTCCAATGTTTCAAAATTCAATTCTGTGAGTTTGACAAATCCAAATTACATGAAACTAATTTTGTCTGAAAGGTATTGAAATGCTCTATCCAAGCCCGTTGGATTTAATTCATTTAGAGTTATAGATTTCTCCTAATAAAAATAAGAAGATAGAAGCTTTTGCAACTTGAAACATTTTTGTAAAATCAACCAAGTTAGCTTTTGAGTTGATTCCAACTCTCAAAAATCACATTTCATCATATCTATCCAAATATGTAATAACATTAAGGTTTACAGGCAGTGACTTTGGACTAGTACCAAAATAATGCTATATAGGCATTTCTAGTCACTTTAAATCATTAAATAATGAACTTAAACCAAAGTAATATTGATCCAACCTTTAAATCTCATTCCCACATGTTAGAATATGTGGTGAGGACATGTGTCCACATGATCCCATATTTTGGTGGTGAATATTAAAGTGTAGTTAATATTTCAATGAGTAGAAATTACTTTTCCAAAATAAAAAGGTTGAAACTATTGAATTAAAACTTGTGATGTTTGGGATGATAATAGATCATCAATTGTGTCGTTTAGAATACTACTTAGCCTAAGTTAAGTATTGTTTGGTGATTGTGCACTCCCTATGTATTTCTAGACGCTAGTACCGACCAAGCCTTCGAGGAGGAGGAGTTCTACCAAGAAGAAGAAGAAGAAGAAGAAGAAGAAGAAGAAGAAGAAGAAGAAGAAGAAGAAGAAGAAGAAGAAGAAGAAGAAGAAGAAGAAAACTTCAACCACTTCACCAACCAAGGCAAGCTATTAGTGGCAAGCTAACCCTTGCAAACATGCTTTAGTAAGCTATTGTAGCAAGCTAGAATAAAACTAGATAGTTTAGTAAAGATGCCTTAAGCATACTTTGATCACACCCCCTTAGTTTACACAAAGTTCTTTAATTAATTTTGAAGGTAGCATAAAGAGTATAAAACTTGACCTACTTAGAAACCTTTAGATGTCATTCTATGGCATGAGATTTATTCCACCTTTCCACCTTAGTGAACACTCTTAACCTAGTGTTTTAGAATAGATCAAACTTGAGTCACTTTAGATGGGAACACTTGGTGAAAATGAGTTGTGAAAACCTTGGAATGATGAGTCATTCTATTGAGATGTTTTGACATGTGTTGAGAAACACAATTGATTTATGATGATGAAAATGATGAGGCATGAGCCTTAACCCTTTTATAAAACTGATGCTTGGATTCGGATGCGATACCATTCCAAATTTACCGTACAACCACATTACCTGAATTGGGTAAGGCTTAGTTGGAATTTATGTGCATTAGTATTAGTTCCCTCACGGGAGAGGTTTGAGCTGAGGCTACCTCTTAATGATGTCCACCTATGTAGTGCCCAAGATGACTGATGGTCATGGTTGGGAGGCCATGCTCATAGGAGAGGTGCTTGTACTAGGGTGTGTAAAGGGAAGGTTATGTTTGATTATCTGCATACTAAGTATGATGATTCAGGGTTATCCCTGATAGATGTATCGAATCTTGTGGTGAAAGTGTACCACCTCCGCAGAGTGTCAAACTATTCGAATAGCCGCGTCCGCGGTTATGGACAGTTGGAATGGCCATACTGTTTCGTTGTGAGATGTTTTCTAAATAAATTGAAATGAATGATGAACTTTGACTTGCCCACAACAGGGTTGTGTAGATGATAATAGCTTCCCCACTTAAGTGATTCTAGAACTTTACTTTATCTTTTCTTGCTTCAGAACTCAGCTTAGGTTTCAAACTTAACTTGATAGTTATTCTTTAAATTCAGCACTTTAACTTAGAATCATAACCCTTGCTAGTAGTAGTTTGCGAGTACTTAAAGAGTACTCATGGCTTTTGTCCCTGGCTATTATCATGGCCAGACTATGAAGGAGATTATCAAGATGATGGTCAGCAGGACGGCTATGATAACTAGGACTATCTGCCTTCGTCAGCATTGCTTGTGCCCCTGAAGATGGACCCCACCGCTACGCTATCGTTTATCTCCGCTGCTTGTTGTATTAAAGACTGGATCATGAGATCCTTATTTGTGTAAAACCTTATGTATGGTTTGAAATGGATGATGTACTGTGATATCCAATCCGTTATGTCTCGCAAAAATGGTAATCCTGGGATTGCGAGGTATGGCATAACGGGCATCCGGGATTAAAAATCTGGGTGTTGACAAGTTGGTATCAGAGCCATCCTGACCATAGGAGACCCTAGTTAGAATGGACGTCCAAACCAAAAACTTAGCTTCAAAACCAAAGTGAGTATTTATGAAAAACTATTTCCCCTCTTATCCTTGTGAACTCATTCTTTCTCAAAAATACATGTTCCTCAAAATTCTTACATTACTACTTAAAAGTTGACACACTTGATCACTTCACTAATTTCCTCATCCTAAATTCTTGTAGATGGAGACTCAGTTCAGCAAGTTTTACTAGTTGGGAAACGGAGGTCAACTGATCTTCGAGAGGGATCTGGATTCTCTGTCAGAATTACTGGGACGCCCACATCCGGAGTTTCTTGGAGCTCAACTTCCAGGACCCCCAGGAGGAGACCTACAATGGCTAGTCACCGCAGATCTTCGAGGAAGCATTGAAGCACCAACTTCCGGGAGAATTCAGTTCTCTGTGAGAGAGAACAACTGGCTAGATGGATTAGCCAGGGCAATGCATGAAGCTCTCGCACGTCTATGTGCCCTCAGCGTCAACAAGATTCAAGGAACCCGTTTTGCCCACTATGCAAGACGTGACTTCATGGGAATGCTGATGGAGATGCCAAGTCACCCAGAGTTGAGGCGTCAAGTGGAGAACCTTGACTTCTTGCTTCATGACCGATAGTAGGAACTGGACAATGCCAGAGAGTTAGCCAACCAGAACCGTGCCATCGCCGACCAGAAGGCCCAGACTTTCACACTGGTCGTCCAAGATCGCCAGTCTCTTCGTCGCCAGCGTGCAAAGAAGGATCGCACCATCGCCCGTCTTCGCAAGAAGGTGGCCGACCTCGAGAAGACCGTCAAGGAGCAGGAAGCTCAGCTTGCTGCCAAGGAAGAAGATGATGAGGGAGAAGACATCCAGGGAGATATGGATTCTTACCTCAGCAACGATGATGACTTCCTAGCAGAGGATGTTGTGGACTTCTACACTGATGATGAAGACTCCGACTTCATCGACGATGAGTATATGCACTAGAGAACTGTCGTAGCATGAGATGTATCATCTCATTGTATCGTAGTTTGCAGAATGGTTCTTCAAACCATCTGTTTTTCCCATTTGCTTGTTGTGGTGTGTGTTGTATCGTGTGCTTGCTTGCATGAATGACAAAGAAGTTAGTTGAAAAACCTGAGTCTAACTCAAAGTTGTAGCTTTGAAAACCCAAAACCATGAACCTTAGAATTTCCCTCTTACCCCTATATCTATCTCAATCTTCAGATGACTCGTGGAAACCAAGGAGGGGGCAGCTCATCGCAGGACCCAATGTTGTAGATGTTGCAGAATCTCATCGCAGACCGTGAAGCAAGCAGGGCTGAGCGTCAAGCCAACTTAGCGACATTGCAGCAGATCGCCCAAATGGCTCTCAACAACCAATGACATGGAAATCGGGATCACCATGGATCTAAACTCAAAAAATTTCAGAACACCAATCCCCCAATCTTCAACCAATCTGAAAACCCATTAGATGCTGATGACTGGTTACAGACCATGGAAAACAACCTCGAAGTTGCAGGAGTTGATGAGAATGAGAAAGTTCTCTTCGCCACCCACTATCTGGCGGGAGATGCAAGAGCTTGGTGGAATAGCGTCCGCAACATGAACCATGGCCAGGTGATGACCTGGGAAGCATTCAAGGTCAAGTTCAGCCGCACCCACGCGCCTCAAGGTCTTGTCCACAGGATGAGAGATGAATTCCGTGAACTGAAGCAAGGAAGATTGACTGTAGTAAAGTACCGTGACAAATTCTTGTCACTTGCCAGATAGGCACCGGATGAAATCAACACGGAGGCCAAGAAGAAAGAGAGATTCTTAAACAGACTGCATGATGAGATGCAGACTGTCCTCGTCAACATCCGTTTCCAGGATCTTGAAGAGCTAGTCGACTCTGCCATTCAGATGGAAGGGAAGATTAACCAGGCAAACGACAACTGCAAGCATCGTATGATGCAGTAGTCTGGATCCAGTAGTCACCAGAAGTACCGTCCCAACCCCTCACCAGGATATGCACCAAGGAACAACCGACCCCCAAATTCTCGCCCAAGCTACCCCAACCATAGCGGAGGAAATTTGAAGCCCAGAGGAAACAATCACAACTCCGGCAATGCCAACAACTTCAACCGTGCCCCTCCCAAGAGCAACAACAACAACACTGCCCCCAGAACTGGCAGCAATGTTGTACCTGTCGCAGTCAAGGACAAGTCCCAGATCACTTGTTTCGAGTGTGGAGTGAAGGGCCACTACTCCAATGAGTGTCCCAATAAGACTGCCGCCAATGCCCCTATGAATGCCCCAGCTCAGCAGCAGCGTCGTGTTCAACCAGGCAGGAGATTTGCCCTAGGGAACCCGCACAACCGCAACGGTCATCTCTTCCACATGAACGCAGAAGAAACCCAGGAAGCACCAGATGTCGTGCTGGGTATGTTTTCTGTCAACTCAGTTTTAGCAAGAGTATTGTTTGATTCTGGAGCATCGCATTCATTTGTCACCGAAGAATTTGTATGCACTAGTAAGATTCGCCCAACCAACCTGAAGCATGTCATGATAGTTCAAATCCCCGGTTCAACAACAAAAGCTAGAAAAATTTGCAAAGCTGTACCTATCAGAATACATGGGATAGATTTTTATGCCAACCTAATTGTACTTGGAACCAAAGGTTTGGAAGTAGTACTAGGTATGGACTGGATGTCAAAGCATAAAGGACTGATAGACTGTGCTAAGAAAGCCATCACCATGACCCGTAGTTTTGGAGTAATAGTAGAACATATCTCTGAAACATTACCCCGTCAATTCAAATGCAACAAAAGTGTAGCCCTTCCTACCATTGACCAAGTCAGAGTAGTCTGTGAATACCCCGACGTATTCCCAGACGAATTGCCAGGTATGCCCCCGGATAGGGATATAGAGTTCATTATCGAACTAATCCCCGGAACCGGACCTATAGCCTAGAGACCCTATACCATGAACCCCTCAGAGTTAGTAGAACTGAAGAAGCAGTTGGATGCCATGTTAGCAATCGGCTTGATTCAACCAAGTGCATCGCCATGGAGATCACCAGTGTTATTCGTCGACAAGAAGGATGGAGGCAACCGTCTGTGTACAGACTACAGAAAGTTGAATGATGTCACCATCAAGAACAAGTACCCCTTGCCAAAGATAGAGGATCTATTTGATCAGTTGACTGGAGCTCAGGTGTTCTCAAAGATTGATCTTAGGACTGGTTATCACCAACTTAAGATTCGTGCAACGGATATTCCGAAGACCGCCTTTACTACTCGCTATGGTTTATACGAGTATACGGTTATGTCTTTTGGATTAACCAATGCCCCTGTGTATTTCATGAATCTCATGAATAAGATCTTTCTGAATTTCCTAGATAAGTTTGTAGTTGTGTTTATCGACGACATCCTTATCTACTCCAAGTCAGAAGAAGAGCATGAGCAACATTTGAGAATCATCCTAGAAACCCCGAGAGAGCATCAGTTATATGCCAAGTTCAGCAAGTGTGAGTTTTGGCTGAAAGAAGTAGGATTCCTAGGACATATTGTGTCTGCCGGAGGAGTCTATGTTGATCCCAGCAAGATCAAAGATGTCGAAGAATGGGAAGCCCCAACCAATCAAACCCAAGTTCGTTCATTTCTCGGATTAGCGGGATATTACCGCAAATTCGTAGAAGGATTCTCAAGCATAGCCCGACCAATGACCCAATTGTTGAAGAAGGACAAGAAGTTTGAATGGACAGACAAGTGTGAAGCCAGTTTCCAGGAGCTGAAAAAGAGATTGATATTAGCCCCAATTTTGATCATGCCAGACATCAAGAAGTCGTTTGATGTGTATTGTGATGCATCAAAGATTGGTCTAGGATGTGTATTGATGCAAGAAGGCAAAGTCATCGTGTATCTGTCTCGACAACTGAAGCAGCATGAGCAGAACTATCCGACCCATGATCTTGAGCTAGCAGCGGTGGTTCTAGCATTGAAGACATGGCGTCATTATTTGATGGGTAATCGTTGTGAGATTTACTCAGATCATAAGAGCTTGAAGTATATCTTCACCCAGAAGGAGTTTAATATGAGGCAAAGAAGATGGATAGAGTTAATCAAGGATTATGACCTTGACATTCACTATCACCCTGGCAAAGCCAATGTGGTAGCGGATGCTCTTAGCAGATTGCCGTGTAGGCTTAACACCATGATCAAAGAGAAGCAACCAAGTTTGTATGAGGAGTTGGAGCAGTTCAGGACTAAGTTAGTTAGCAAAGGATTCCTAGCTAGCATTGAACTTCAACCCACTTTGATTAGCCAAATCAAGGAAGCCCAGAAGGGGAATGAAAGTATCGACAGAATCAAACATCGTATTGGTACAGGCAAACTACCTGGATTCACCAAAGACGAAGAAGGTGTACTATGGTACAAGGGACGTATCTGTGTACCAGCAGATTCGAAGTTGAAGGAAATTATCATGAAGGAAGCTCATGATACTCTTTATTCTATCCACCCCGGAGGAACAAAGATGTATCACGATTTGAAAGAGCAATTTTGGTGGCACAAGATGAAGAGAGAGATCGGAAGCTACATCGCCAAATGTGACATTTGTCAAAGAGTCAAAGCGGAGCATCAGAGACCTACAGGATTGTTGCAACCATTGCAAATTCCGGAATGGAAATGGGATTCCGTCAGAATGGACTTTATCACCGGTTTACCTACTTCTAGTAGGGGAAATGACTCAATCTGGGTCATAGTTGATAGACTATCCAAGGTAGCCCACTTCATAACAGTCAAGACAACCTACCAGAGTGCAAAACTAGCAGAGGTGTACATTGCTAGGATTGTTAGTCTGCATGGAACCCCCAAGACCGTCGTATCAGATCGAGGAACTCAGTTTACTTCAAGATTTTAGCAGAAAGTTCAGGAAGGTTTAGGAACCAAGTTGAACTTCAGTACCGCTTATCACCCGCAAACAGATGGACAGACTGAGAGAGTCAACCAGATCTTGGAGGATATGCTTAGAGCTTGTGTGTTGGAATATGGATCAAAATGGGAAGACTACCTGCCCTTCGCAGAATTCTCATATAACAACAGTTATCAAGCTAGTTTACAGATGGCACCTTTTGAATTCCTATACGGAATAAAGTGTCGTACCCCTTTGAATTGGTCGCAAGTAGGAGAGAGTCAGGTCTTTGGACCCGACATTCTCCGAGAAGCAGAAGAGAAAGTTCACAAAGTTCGTGAGCACCTCAAGACCGCCCAATCCAGACAGAAAAGCTATGCTGACAAGAGAAGGAGAGACCTGACTTTCAATGTCGGAGATTTCGTATATCTCAAGGTTTCACCATTGAAAGGAACTCAACGCTTTAGTCTGAAGGGAAAGTTAGCTCCCAGATATATCGGACCTTTCAAGATTCTGAACCACCGAGGAGAAGTATCGTATCAGCTGGAATTGCCTGAAGAGATGTCAGCCATCCACAATGTGTTCCATATCTCGTTACTTCGCAAATGTTTGGAAGTGCCTGAGAAGACTGAAGTTTTCAAGAATATCGATCATAGAGCAGTGGAAATCAACAATGACCTGACCTATCGGGAAGTACCCATCCGTATCTTAGAAGAAGCCTACAGAACCACCAGGACCAGGAGTATCAAGTTTCTCAAGATTCAGTGGAGCAACCATACCGAGGAGGAAGCCACTTGGGAGCGCGAGGATTACATTAGGACAGAGTTCCCAGATCTCTTTAGTTCCTAGTTTTCTTGTAAATCTCGGGACGAGATTTTATTTAAGTGGGGGAAGGTTTGTAACATCCCAAAACTTCAATCCAAGCTTATCAAGATCAAGTCATCCAAAAATGGGGTTAACAAAAACTTTTCCAAATTTAAAATGAAAGCATTCATATATGTGTGCATTTAAAATAGGAGTTGTTTTGAATTGCCATGATTGTGTGATCCTTTGCTTCTAAAATGTTTCTTAGGTGATTTAAACATCATCTACATCATTCCCAAACTTCTCCTAAAGAAAATCAAATAAAAAAGAATTAAAATGAAGGAATGGTCATTTGGACAAATTTAACTCTCATACCTACTTTGGCTATTCCTAGTACTCAATTCTTAATAGAAACAATTCTTGATCTTTACACCCCTTGCTAGTACACATAATGAGGTACCAAGGCCCACCTTTTGATCTACTAAAAACCTTCTACAAACTATTTTAAATGACAGTTTAAAATTGAATCTAATGCATATGCATAGATCACCCCTATTTCAAAAACCATCAAATTGAGCACCATTTTCAAAACCCTTGCAACCAGAGACTACCTATCACTAGTGGAGATCACCCAAAAATTTTGAACTCAAAATTCAAAACTTTTTCTCTTGCGGCCATTTCATCAAATACTTGGCAGGCAGAATCACACCTCTAATCCTAGCTCACTGTTTTGAACAGAGTTTTGCCCCCATTTGATCCCCATTTACTCCCTCTGTCTCCCAATGATCTAACCAAAGCATAAACACCCATCCCCTACACCCCTAGCAACAATGCCATGCCGACCCGAGCCATGCCTCGCCGACCAAACTTGCAACCGCTGCAGCAGACCACCCCTCTCCCCCTCTCCATGTCTAGGAGGCAGCCAGCACCGCACCGCCCCTCTCTGTCCCTTGCCCGAGCCAAGACCAGCCATGGACCACAGAGGAGAACCCGTGCCCAGTGCCACCGAACCATGTTGACGCCGCCCGCAGAGCGCGCACTGTCCCCGCGTGCACAAGCTGTCGCTCGACACCAGCCCGCGCCCACCGCTCCGCCTCGACCTAGAGAACACCCCAGACACCTCCGTTCGCCGCCCAAAGCCCCACAGCCACCGCTCGCCGTGGACACAGCCGCTTCGGCCGCGCAGAGCGCCACCTCACCCCGACCGCATGCCACCACCCCTACGGCCACATTGAAGCGCTAGAGCACCGCCAGGGGACCGCCCATCGATCGCCATCCCCAGCCATGCCGCTAGCTCGCCGTAGCCATGTCGCCACCGTCGACCGCCCATCCCGCTCGGTCTCACCGTCGAGCCTATAAAAGGAGCCCTCCCCAGCACCAAAGACTCACACCATTCCACTCCCCTCACCTCTCTGAACCTCAACCACCCCTCGCCGGAGCAAGTGGAGCAGCAGCTCGCCGGAATTGGAGCCGGAGCCGCCGCCTCTAGAGAAGAAGGGTGCCGTTGATTCCGGCCACCCCAAGCTCCGCCGCGACCACACCTCGCCTCGCCTTCGTCTTCCACTTCGTTCGCCTGCATCACCGACCCCGCTGGAGCCCTGGTATGCCCCCAGTAGACCCCCACCGAGCCGCTAGGGTTCGAGCTCGCCGGCGACCCGTCCGTCGTCGACGACGACCCTCAGCCGTAGATCTAGCCTCTAATCGCACGGCCCACAGCGCGCGTACCATTTCGCGTTTTAAAGAGACGCTGACAAGTGGACCCCCCTGTCAGCTGAGCCCCGTGCCGCGTAGCGCCACTGGGCCGGCCCATTTCCTTTCCCGCGCAAGCCCGTAGATTCAAATCTAGGTTTTTCTTTTTAGTTAGAATATAGTTTCTGTCCAGTGTTTCAAAATTCAATTCTGTGAGTTTGACAAATCCAAATTACATGAAACTAATTTTGTCTGAAAGGTATTGAAATGCTCTATCCAAGCCCGTTGGATTTAATTCATTTAGAGTTATAGATTTCTCCTAATAAAAATAAGAAGACAGAACCTTTTGCAACTTGAAACAATTTTGTAAAATCAACCAAGTTAGCTTTTGAGTTGATTCCAACTCTCAAAAATCACATTTCATCATATCTATCCAAATATGTAATAATATTAAGGTTTACAGTCAGTGACTTTGGACTAGTACCAAAATAATGCTATATAGGCATTTCTAGTCACTTTAAATCATTAAATAATGAACTTAAACCAAAGTAATATTGATCCAACCTTTAAATCTCATTCCCACATGTTAGAATATGTGGTGAGGACATGTGTCCACATGATCCCATATTTTGGTGGTGAATATTAAAGTGTAGTTAATATTTCAATGAGTAGAAATTACTTTTCCAAAATAAAAAGGTTGAAACTATTGAATTAAAACTTGTGATGTTTGGGATGATAATAGATCATCAATTGTGTGGTTTAGAATACTACTTAGCCTAAGTTAAGTATTGTTTGGTGATTGTGCACTCCCTATGTATTTCTAGACGCTGGTACCGACCAAGCCTTCGAGGAGGAGGAGTTCTACCAAGAAGAAGAAGAAGAAGAAGAAGAAGAAGAAGAAGAAAACTTCAACCACTGCACCAACCAAGGAAAGATATTAGTGGCAAGCTAACCCTTGCAAACATGCTTTAGTAAGCTATTGTAGCAAGCTAGAATAAAACCAGATAGTTTAGTAAAGATGCCTTAAGCATACTTTGATCACACCCCCTTAGTTTACACAAAGTTCTTTAATTAATTTTGAAGGTAGCATAAAGAGTATAAAACTTGACCTACTTAGAAACCTTTAGATGTCATTCTATGGCATGAGATTGATTCCACCTTTACACCTTAGTGAACACTCTTAACCTAGTGTTTTAGAATAGATCAAACTTGAGTCACTTTAGATGGGAACACTTGGTGAAAATGAGTTGTGAAAACCTTGGAATGATGAGTCATTCTATTGAGATGTTTTGACATGTGTTGAGAAACACAATTGATTTATGATGATGAAAATGATGAGGCATGAGCCTTAACCCTTTTATAAAACTGATGGTTGGATTCGGATGCGATACCATTCCAAATTTACCGTACAACCACATTACCTGAATTGGGTAAGGCTTAGCTGGAATTTATGTGCATTAGTATTAGTTCCCTCATGGGAGAGGTTTGAGCTGAGGCTACCTCTCAATGATGTCCACCTATGCAGTGCCCAAGATGACTGATGGTCATGGTTGGGAGGCCATGCTCATAGGAGAGGTGCTTGTACTAGGGTGTGTAAAGGGAAGGTTATGTTTGATTATCTGCATACTAAGTATGATGATTCAGGGTTATCCCTGACAGATGTATCGAATCTTGTGGTGAAAGTGTACCACCTCTGCAGAGTGTCAAACTATTCGAATAGCCGCGTCCGTGGTTATGGACAGTTGGAATGGCCATACTGATTCGTTGTCAGATGTTTTCTAAATAACTTGAAATGAATGATGAACTTTGACTTGCCCACAACAAGGTTGTGTAGATGATAATAGTTTCCCCACTTAAGTGATTCTAGAACTTTACTTTATCTTTTCTTGCTTGAGAACTCAGCTTAGGTTTCAAACTTAACTTGATAGTTATTCTTTAAATTCAGCACTTTAACTTAGAATCATAACCCTTGCTAGTAGTAGTTTGCGAGTACTTAAAGAGTACTCATGGCTTTTGTCCCTGGCTATTATCATGGCCAGACTATGAAGGAGATTATCAAGATGATGGTCAGCAAGACGGCTATGATAACTAGTACTATCTGCCTTCGTCAGCATTGCCTGTGCCCCTGAAGATGGACCCCACCGCTACGCTATCGTTTATCTCCGCTGCTTGTTGTATTAAAGACTGGATCATGAGATCCTTATTTGTGTAAAACCTTATGTATGGTTTGAAATGGATGATGTATTGTGATATCCAATCCGTTATGTCTCGCAAAAATGGTAATCCTGGGATTGCGAGGTATGGCATAACGGGCATCCGGGATTAAAAATCCGGGTGTTGACAACCTTTTTCGGGGGTCAGGCTCTTTCGTTGCTTTATTTTGCTTTTCTTCTTTTCTAATACAACAACTTCATCTTCCTAACCTGTTTCTTTACCTTCTCTTGGATCAACCGTTTCTGCATCAGAGTCATAATGATCTTCATGTGCATCATTGTGCTCCTCCTGGGTTTGCTCTTGTGTCAGTTTCATCTTGAGGGTCCACCAACGTATCATATTCTTGACTTACTTCTAGCAAGGCTTTTTCCTTACACTCTTTTTCAGCTTCGTATTCTGGTCGTCCTAAGGGTCCTATGACAACTACACCCCTTCTTATGACAACATTAGTAGAAACAGGAATATCTTTATTATCACGGAGAAAAATTTGATAACCAGATGCTATTTGTTCACACTAGGTTTCAATCATACTAAAATACTTATGAAATAGTTTTATTTCTTGGCTAATATCATCATAATTTTCAGTTAGTTCTGCCAAAATCTTTTTGTGTTTTTGGAAATGCTTATGCAAGTTATTATGAGATTTTACTTGTTGATGTTTTAATTCTTGAAAAACTTTTATAGTTTCATCTTCTTTAGTTAAAACTTGTAACAAATGCTCTTTGTTTTCTTTAGCAAGTTCCGAAGGTATACCTTTTTATTTCATAGTTTTATGTACCTCAGGCATAAGATTAGGAGTTATCTGAAGTATCCCTTTTTCTGGCTTAGTGCCAAAATCAGGATTATATAAAGAATCATTCTTAGCCCTAGTAGACATTAATTCCAAGCATTCTTTAATAGTTAAAGTATTTATGGATCCTCTTGCTGAGAAATCAAGCAGTTCTCTACATTGAGTATTCAGACCATGGTAAAATAAGTGGCAGATTATTAGTTCAGAATAGCCATGATTAGGAATACTATTGATCATTCCAAAGAATCTTTCCCAGGCTTGTGGGTAGTTTTCTCCCACGTTCTGACTAAAGTTGCATATGTTCTTTATTAGTTCAGTTACCTTTTTAAAAGGAAGAAACCTATTTATGAAGTTAGTAATGTAGTTTTTTCCCAACATTTAATGTAATGGCGAGAGAGAGAATATAACCAGTCTAGAGCTTTACCTTTAAGAGACCATCGAAATAATTTAAGACGAGAGAAGTCTCTTTGCAAACCTTTTGGTCCAAGTGATGTTATCACATCGTCAAACTCTCTAATATGTCTTCCTAGATCTTCATCTTCCCTTCCACTGAAAGCTTTCTCCTGCAAAATTTTAATAATTCCACCATCAAGTCGATATGCTCTAACTCTAGGATTAGGGAATTCTATTAGTTGCTTAAGATTTTTAGAACTTGGAGCATTGTATTCCCTGAGAGTTTTCTCAAGTTTCATAGGATTTGTCATCTAAATAGACATGATTTCCATAATATCACTCAGGTTTTCAACTTCAACTTTATTTGATCTTAAAAGTTTTTCAATAATTTCTTCGCACCTCTGAGCAGGCACGCACTCAATATAATCCGGCAGGTAGGTCCTACCAGAGCGTGTAGACCCTTTGTCTCCTAAAGAGAACATTTTATAGTAGCAACACCTAAAATGTCAAAACACAAAAACTTAGCGCTTAGCTCCCCGGCAACGGCGCCAGAAAATAGCTTGATGTCTGCAAGTGCACAGATCATTTGTAGCTAGTTTCGAAGTTTGGATATCGATCCCACAGGGAGCCCGAAGGTAAGTGTTTATTGGTGAAGTCAATATCACACCCGAAGTTGTCATAGGTCTTCGAGTGAATTGACTGCAAGTGTTGAAATAAGAATGGGTTTTGATTAAATGCGATAGATTTAAATAGAAATAAAATGTAAACTTCAGAAATATAATGCATAAAAACTAAAGAACGACTTTGTTTGTTTGTTGTTTTCTACAGATGGAGAAAGAAGGCACGGGGAGATTCAGTTCATGGTGATAGTGAATGTTCCAGGTGGACGAGTGGAAAATGTAGCAATTGTAATCTTATAGATATGTGTGTAGGAGAGCAAACCATAATTAGCCACAACTCCTCTTGGTAGATTTCATCCCAACTTCAATAATCCTACTAGCCTGCTACCAAAACCATGGTCAGACACTAGACGATTAATACCCTTCAGGTTGCTTAGCGATTAAGCTCCTTGGATCGTACTAATGCGATAAGAACAGTGGTTACTCGTTATCCTCAAGTCAACTAGATTTCCATTGATATCCCTGTGTCACCCAGAGGTCGCTGGTCCACTAGCGTACAAGATCTTATCTATGTAGAACAAGGTATCATGTTTTCTAGGCCCTTAATTGGACAACAAGCATTAAGCATCCCACAGATAGTCAAGCACACAAAATATAGTAATTAGAACCAGTCACAAACTAATGGAAAATATATGAAGGCACATCACATCTCACCAATCCCATACATCTCCCACGCCCAAGGGAATTACTCACACATGAGAGAAGAACGGATCATCAATATAATAAAATAAAGGGAATTCGTCTTGGTATTACCGTGGAGATCCACAATAAGAATAGAAAAATATCCAACACAATTCAAGATGGGAAGAAACAATCTCAAACCCTAGTCTTGCAAGGTGGAGATCCCTCTCTCTCTCAGGTACAAGTAGTGGCTATGGAGGTGTATTGGCTAGGAGGTCGAAGATCGTGGAGTGAGATGAAGAACGTCTTCTCCTTCTTCTCCGGATCCCTTCTTTCTCCCTTCTGGATGGTGTGGCGGCTGCTGCGTTGTGTTTTCGCCCCCCGTCCCTTCACGAAAGTTGTCCCATTTGACAAGATAGAGGCGGCCGCAACTATACAGCGGCAACTATATGGTCATTCCTGTCATATAGTTGTTCGTTAAACCGTCTGTGAGCTCCCCTCGTGTGCTTCCAAAGTGGGGCTTGCTTGTTTTCTCCAGAATATTGTATTTCTCTAGTTAAATCCTTTTATTGACGTCCAGAACCTAAAACACACATTAAAATCCAAGTTTTCTTCGCTACCGAAGTATTAGCGTTAGGTAAAGCCAGAAAACGATCAAATCCGGGAGAAAACCATCAATAAAAGTTATCAAAAATGTGTCGAATCTCACAGCTATCACATCACCACACCCATTGGAGTATGTGTGGTCATAGCTAGATCAAGGTGTAGTTTTGAGAATAACACGTGCATTGACCTCTAGAGACTCCATGTGTGTCAAACCATGGTGGTCAGAAAGCCCAAAGAGCCCCTGGAATATGCAACTGCCACATGGGAATGGTGAACCAGTGGGACAGAAGTTGCATCACCACAACCACTTGAGTGTGTGTGGTCATGTGGATCATCAAGGTGTGGTTTTGATAATAACACATGCATTGATCTCTAGAGACTTTATGTGTGTCAAACCATGATGGTCAGAAATCCCAAAGAGCCCCTGGAATATGCAATTGCCACAAGGGAATGGTGAACCAGTGTGACAGAAGTTGCATCACCACACCCACTAGAGTGTGTGTGGTCATGTGTGGATCATAAAGGTGTTGTTTTGAGAATAACACGTGCATTAATATCTAGAGACTCCATGTGTGTCAAACCATGGTGGTTAGAAAGCCCAAAGAGTCCCTAGAATGCAACTGCCACATGGGAATGTTCAACCAGTGTGACAAAAGTAGTTGCATCACCACAACCATTGGAGTGTGTGTGGTCATAGATAGATCAAGGTGTGGTTTTGAGAATAACACATGCATTGATATCTAGAGATTCCATGTGTGTTAAACCATGGTGGTCAGAAAGCCCAAAGTGCATCTAAAATATGCAACTACCACATGGGAATGGTGAACCAGTGTGACAGAACTTGCATCACCACACCCACTGGAGTGTGTGTGGTCATGTGGATCATCAAGGTGTGGTTTTGAGAATAACACATGCACTGATCTCCAGAGACTCCATCCGTGTCAAACCATGGTGGTCAGAAAGCCCAAAGGGCCCATTGAATATGCAACTGCCACATGGGAATGGTGAACCAGTGTGACAGAAGTTGCATCACCACACCCATTGGAGTGTGTGTGGTCTTATGGATCAAGGTGCTGTTTTGAAAATAACAAATGCATTGATCTCTAGAGACTCTCCATGTATCAAACCATGGTTAGAAAGCCCAAAGAGCCCATGGAATGCAACTACCACATGGGAATGGTGAACCAATGTGACAGAAGCAGTTACATCACCACACCCATTGGAGTGTGTGTGGTCATAGATCAAGGTGTGGTTTTTATGATAACACATGCATTGATCTCTAGAGACTCCATGTGTATCAAACCATGATGGTCAGAAAGCCCAAAGAGCCCCTAGAAGGCAACTGCCACATGGGATGGTGAACTAGTGTGATAGAAGTTACATCACCACACCCATTGGAGTATGTGTGTGGTCATGTGGATCATCAAGGTGTGGTTTTGATAATAACACATGCCTTTATCTCTAGAGAGTCCTTGTGTCAAACCATGGTGGTCAGACAGCCCAAAGATCCCGTAGAATATGCAATTGCCACATGGGAATGGTGAACCGGTGTGACAGAACTTGCATCACCACACCCACTAGAGTGTGTGTGGCCATGTGTGGATCATAAAGGTGTGGTTTTGAGAATAACATATGCATTGATCTCTAGGTACTCCATGTGTGTCAAACCATGGTGGTCAGAAAGCCCAAAGAGCCCCTGGAATGCAACGGCCACATGGGGATGGTGAACCAGTCTGACAGAAGTTGCATCACCACACCCACTAGAGTATGTGTGGTCATGTGGATCATAAAGGTGTGGTTTTGAGAACAACACATGCATTTATCTCTAGACACTCCATGTGTGTCAAACCATGGTGGTCAGAAAGCCCAAAGAGCCCCTGGAATGCAACTGCCACATAGGGATGGTGAACCAGTGTGACAAAAGTTGCATCACCACACCCACTAGAGTGTGTGTGCTCATGTGGATTATAAAGGTGTGGTTTTGAGAATAAAACAAGCATTGATATCTAGAGACTCCATGTGTGTCAAATCATGGTGGTTAGAAAGCCTAAAGAGCCCCTGGAATATGCAACTACCACATAGGAATGGTGAACAAGTGTGACAGAAGTTGCATCACCACACCCACTGGACTGTGTGTGGTCATGTGTGGATCATAAAGGTGTGGTTTTGAGAATAACACATGCATTGATCTCAAGAGACTCCATGTGTGTCAAACCATGGTGGTTAGAAAGCCCAAAGAGCCCCTAGAATGTAACTGCCACATGGGAATGGTGAACCAGTGTGACAGAAGCAGTTGCATCTCCACACCCATTAGTTTGTGTGTGGTCATATATAAAGGTGTGATTTTGAGAATAACACATGCATTGATATCTAGAGACTCCATGTGTGTCAACCCATGATTGTCAGAAAGCCCAAAGAGCACCTAGAATGCAACTGCCACATGGGGATGGTGAACCAGTGTGACAAAAGTTGCATCTCCACACCCACTAGAGTGTGTGTGGTCATGTGTGGATCATCAAGGTCTGGTTTTGAAAATAACACATGCATTGATCTCTAGTGACTCCATGTGTGTCAAACCATGGTGGTCAGATAGCCCAAAGAGCCCCTGGAATATGCAACTGCCACATGGGAATGGTGAACCAGTGTGACAAACGTTGCATCACCACACCCACTGGAGTGTGTGTGGTCATGTGTGGATCATCAAGGTGTGGTTTTGAGAATAACACATGCATTAATCTCTATAGACTACATGTGTGTCAAACCATGGTGGTCAGAAAGCCCAAAGAGCCCCTGAAATATGCAACTCCACATGGGAATGGTGAACCAGTGTGACAAAATTTGCATCACCACACCCACTAGAGTGTGTGTGGTCATGTGTGGATCATCAAGGTGTGGTTTTGAGGATAACACATGCATTGATATCAAAAGACTCCATGTGTGTCAAACCATGGTGGTCAGAAAGCCCAAAGAGCCCCTGTAATATGCAACTGCCACATAGGAATGGTGAACTAGTGTGACAGAAGTTGCATCACCACACCCACTAGAGTGTGTGTGGTCATGTGGATCATCAAGGTGTGGTTTTGAGAATAACACATGCATTTATCTCTAGAGACTCCATGCGTGTCAAACCATGGTGGTTAGAAATCCCAAAGAGCCCCTGGAATGCAACTGCCACATGGGAATGGTGAACCAGTGTGACAGAAGCAGTTGCATCACCACACCCATTGGAGTGTGTGTGGTCATAGATCAAGGTGTGGTTTTGAGAATATCACATGCATTGATCTCTAGAGTCTCCATGTGTGTCAAACCATGGTCAGAAAGCCCAAAGAGCCCTTGGAATGCAACTGCCACAAGGGAATGGTGAACCAGTGTGGTAGAAGTTGCATCACCACACCCATTGGAGTGTGTGTGTGGTCATATGGATCAACGTGTGGTTTTGAAAATAACACATGCATTGATCTCTAGAGACTCCCCATGTGTCAAATCGTGGTCAGAAAGCCCAAAGAGCCCCTGGAATATGCAACTACCACATGGGAATGGTGAACCAGTGTGACAAAAGTTGCATCACCACACCCACTAGAGTGTGTGTGGTAATGTGTGGATCATCAAGGTGTGGTTTTGAGAATAACACATGCATTGATCTCTAGAGACTCCATGTGTGTCAAACCATGGTGGTCAGAAAGCCCAAAGAGCCCCTGGAATATTCAACTACCACATGGGAATGGTGAACCGATGTGACAGAGATTACATCACCAAACACCCATTGGAGTGTGTGTGGTCATGATGGATTCATCTCAAACTACATCCTTATAACTGAAGAACATTGTAAATGCAGATGATTTAACCTTTCCTGAATAAGATAGTAACAAAATCCGACACCTATGTGGGACCCACTCGTCATGTTGCTGCTCTCTTAACCCTCCCTAGTTTCCACCACTTCACACACATTCTGTAACATCCCAGCATTAGGATCCAACGAAGGGTGGAAATAGGAATCTAAGTTTGTGCATGCATGCATCTGTGAAATCAGGGTAAATTTTTCGCCAAACAAAAACCTGAAGGGATTAGAGTTTCTTTCACTAACTGGAAGTAGGAATAGCTCTTGTTAGTGATTGTTATGAATTTTGACATGACCTTTAGGAATTATTAAGTTTTGGGGAAGTTATTTTGAATTGAAGTTTGAAATATAAATCAATTTGAAAGTATCTGAAAACTAGAAGATTGTAATATTGAGTTGTTTTCCAAAATACATCATTAACATTATTTGGTTAAGTTATAGATATAGTAACCCACAATAAAGATTGGAGACAGTAAAAATCAGATGAGAAATAGATTCTTATTTTCTGATCACATTACAACATTACAAATTGTAATAAATACATAAAAAGTAGAAGATTACAGAGAATAGAAATACAACTTTATTATCTTATAATAAATCTTTACAAGATTCTTTACAAACAGAATAAAAAAAGAAGGTTACAATTAAGACCTATGCTACTTATCTATTCCTATACTAAATCTTGTATCTCTAGATCTTGTTCCTGCAAATAACATAAAACAACTAAAAAGAAAATAAGGGTTAATTAGTTAGTGATACTTTTAGTGGTGAACAATGAAATGCATTATTCAAATTACATCATCGAGTAATAAAAGAGGGGCAAGTTTCACCAGGCAGTAATTAGTAAAAGGGTAACAGGTGGAGATATTTTCACTTGAGCTGATCCACATGACCAGGTCACACAGACACACAGCTTAGTCCCCAGAATGCATGCAGTGTGCTGTTAACACAGCAGCAACACTACTAGCACTCAAACAGAGCACTCAATCAAAGCTAATCCACAGACAACAGCTCTCCTTCTCAAACACCAAACCAAAAACACCTTAATCCTGCCAAAGGCAAGCAAACCACCAGCCAAACCATACACCTGATCATCCAAAAGTTCACCACATGGTGACATAAGGAGGGGGTGGAGCAGGTGGACAGAAAGATCAAGGACAAGAATCCAGGATCCAGAAGTAGCAGGAGTAGCCCTAGGAGGTGAAGGACAAGATCAAACCAGCAAAGCAAGCTAGCAAGATCAAGCAACCAGATCAATCAGCAACAACACCAGCAACTCAACTATTGTGGTCAGTATTATAAAACCCTCACATGATCTAACTATCTCATTTAGATAAGAAGTCATGTGTTGTTTTATACTTAATCTCTCAGATATAGATAAGGCGGAATGTCCTTAGTTC
Source organism: Avena sativa (assembly GCA_916181665.1). Classification (NCBI taxonomy): domain Eukaryota; kingdom Viridiplantae; phylum Streptophyta; class Magnoliopsida; order Poales; family Poaceae; genus Avena; species Avena sativa. The sequence goes on from OV702287.1 coordinate 194,878,537, forward strand.
AGCATTATAGCACATAGTCTCCGACGCTACTACAGCGCTTCGCTAACTCGAAGCGCCTTGCTATGAGAATGACGCGTTGCTAACACTCAGCTAAGTCGAGAACCCTCGCGCTGACCATTCGCTTTCTTTCACTTCGAGTCCTTCTAGAAGTAAATAAAGGAAATGCTTATTCGACTACGGCACTGTCGGACAATCGACCGGATTCAAGCCCTAGCGCCTCAACTCGGACGGAATTGTGGAAATCCTCGAAAACTAGTATAAAAAACTCACCAATCACCCAAGTGGGGTGAATCCATCATAGGGGAATTTTGAGTACAGAAGCCATAAGTAGACTATACAAATTAAACCAGGATCTCAGACCAACATCAATGATCCTGGATATAAAGTTATATTCCATGGTCCAATATAAACATAGCCAAGGTTATGAATTCTGGGCACATCTCTTAAAAGAGTAGCACCACAGAATCCATAGATCTTATGGATCCATATAAGCACACCAACTATTTTATCAAATGGATTCCAGAATAAGTAACTGGTATCAATACCAGAACCTATCTATGAGGGACAACAAGGTAGGAAACTAGTTCCTATGCCTCAGACCAACATCATAGGCAGAGATGCTTAAAAGAAGCTTTCAACTTATCTTTGGCATTTATCCAATATTAAGCACTAACAAAATAAAACCTAGTAGTAGAACCAACACTTGTGTGCCATTTTAATGATGGTGTCACAAGAACAAGTTGTAAAACCCAAGCAGAACAATTACTTAGCTTTCATAAATAAACTGACAAGCCATTAATTATCATTTTTCTAGAATCAAATACCAGAAATCATCATCAAGTTTATCTATACATCATCAGGGCATCATTGTAATAACATGTTAACACTCAATCTGTATGTGACTATCCAATCCAACATTTATAAATGCAGTGAATAAATCACTGATAGAACCACTATCAATAACAAGATCATGATAGTAGAGAACTTCCAGATTACAAGAATCCACCAGTAATAATCCCACAGTAGTACCATCATTTAGTCAAATCCCAACAATCAATTGGAATTAGACTAACAAAACCACTAGCATCATCAAAACCAACACAGAGGGATGAACCCTAATCAATCATGAACCCTAATTAGGAATAGCCACTAGAAGCATACAGAGGAGCTCAAGAGAGGCAAAGGACAGAAGGCACGGCAAGATGAAACTGACCAGTGGTCCTTGCTGTAGATTAGAAGAGGAAGCAGAGGGGGCGACGAGTGCACGGCAGCACGGGGAGCACCCGAAGGGCGCTGCAACCTGCACCGAGCCGAGGCGGCGGCCACAGCATCACATAAGGACGAACAGCACCACCACAGCAACGCATGAGCACCTCACAACACCACTGGGGCAGTGGTGAAGGCATCGTCGGCAGTACCCCAAACCCTAGGGTTCGGAACGGAGCCAGTCTAGCCGAAGGAGAGCCCTAGAGCCAAATCCAAATGGACCAGACGAAGGAGCGGGGTCAACAACCTCGCCATACACCACGGCGGTAGCTAGGCAGACCCAAGGCAGCGTGAATCGCATCGCGGCGGTGTCGGCAGCACCACGGGGTCGAGGAAGGAGTCGAGGTGGAACGAGAGAAAGAGAAAAGGGAAAATCGAGTGGTACTGGGCCACTCGTGACAGGGGGGTTTGACCAGCCCAGATGGGTCGGGTCAGGGTCGGGCAGCCCAATGGGCTAGGTCCAATTTATAAATAAAAAAGCCTAAATAAATTGTCAAATGACCAAAATACCCCTAGGACTTAAATAGTTGTAAAAAATAAAATAAAAATCCTAAAAATATAAATAAAATATTATTGGACTCATAAAAATGTCCTCTATGTAAGAAAAACAACAAGTGAATTTTAGGTAATTAAAATTATTATTACTTAGGTATATATTCCTTTTGGAATTTTATAAAAATATACAAACACAAAAAAAATTTACAATTCTAAAAGGAAGGATTATTATATTAAAATACTAATTTGTATTTTTGACAGGTAAATTAAATATGATAAAAATAATATCTTATTTCCTTAAAGGAATTTTAGTTAAATATTTAAAAGAGTTAAAAATTAAATAAACTCAATTTTAAACTCTTTAAATAATACTAGTCTTTATAAAAATACTAAATATAATGTTTATGAAAATTTCAAAGACTTTAAGTAATACTTTTCTTTAAAGAAATAGCAAAATTTTACTAAGAGGGTAAAACATGCAAATAAACAAATAATAAACCTTGCATGACATTACTATGAATTGCATATTGCTTCTTTAAATATTGTCCTTACGGGCAATAATGGTTCGCTGTAGAAATTGGAGCTCAAGGTTAGGTGGAAGCATCCGACTTCACTATCTTGTAGTCACAAGGCAAGTTCATCACTTGCTCATGTCCTTTGAAGAGTCTTTATCAAAGATTTTGCAAATTGTGTGTTATCATCTATGATCTAGAGAAAGAAAATATTATCTTCTCTAATAAATAAGATGTAGTTATCATCCTAAGTGATGATAAAGATTGGCAATGGAACTTAGGGTTCCAATTGCACAAGTGACCATAGGATTAACAACCCATGACATCAGTGATTCTAGCGCTGTATATTACGCGTTAACCATGAGATTTGGAATGGGACATAGAAGTTAGCTATATCTTCTTCCTTTCATATGGAGGCAAGATGACCTTATCATGACACTGTGATTCCTTGTGCGGATCCAGCATATGGGTGGGCACCCTTAGGCCCCACGATTTTGGTATCTAGATTATCTATGAGCGGTTGCCGGAGGTATAGTCGGACCTTTATGGAGCTTGCCAGGGGCATAACCAGCTCATAGAGTCTTCGGGAACTCATCAGGGTTGTAGCCTTCTTGAAAGGGGGCTTAACGAAGGTGTAGTCAGCCTCGAAGGATCGTGTAGACATATGGGATCACAGAGAGGGCAGTGATTGGCTTGGATCACCTACTGGGCCCCACATCAAGGAATTGTGGACGGGAAAGATCGTCTGGGCGTGCAACAACGAGTTGATCTCTCATGGGTAAAGCAACGCACCTCTACAGAGTGTAAGAACTGTAACTTGTTACTCCCTATTCCGAGAAAGGAGCTACGAACGCGGCAGGAAAGGAACTCCATGAAGTTCTGGTCAACCTATGAAGGTTGATGCGCATAGTTTTTGATAATAAAATAAATCTTTGAAGAAATATTATGAAAACTGCATAGAGCCAAGGACTGCTAGTCCGAGGTGGTAGATAGAGCATCAAACTTCCCACCTTGCATATGAACTTGCTGGGTAACCCTGGTACTCACTCTTTCCTTTGAACCCCTGCGTAGACTCTGAGAATCCAGAAGACCCTTCAATGTACACAGTTGAAGGACAAGAGGATGTCTACTACGAAGAGCCAGACCTGTCCAGAGGAGTTGAAGGGGTGGACTACGAAATACGCTATGGAGTGGAGGGCAACGAGTCCGAGTAGTTTCCTTAGTTATTTGTAAACCAATTGAGCCGAGCAGCATAAACTTTATAAAATAAGTTGCTGAGATCAATTTGAAGTATGAGTTTGAACTTTATATCTTCCGCTGAAACTACTTAAGTTTGGTTTGTAATTTTGTAACACTTGAAGTTTGGAACTCCTGGTTTGTAATAATAATGAAGTGTGTATGTTTGTAATGTGGACCCGCAATGTTTCTGTTGTACCACTCTGAGGAATGTGATATTTACAAAACGGTGTTCTGTGGATTTCATGTCAACGACTATAGTGTACTACACATGCAGTGGTATGCTGGGTCACCGCACATTTGCTTTGCCCGGTGACCCAAATCCCCACCCCTCCCCAGCAACCACCAAATCTCCTCCCCTCCCCGGTGATGACGGTGTCAGCAGCGGTTGTAGGCTCATGGGTAAGGCTCCTCGAACTATCTCCACGCATCTCTACTACTGTGCGTCTGATCTTGATCATCGTCAACACGCATCGATAATTTTGTGCTCGATCTAGGTCACCGTGTCTGTGCTCTAGGTCACCGGCGATGGGTCTAGGCCCCAGGTAAACACTCGATCTAGGTCTAGGCCCCAGGTAAACCCTTGATCTAGGTCTACACCACAGGTAAGCACTCGATCTAGGTCTAGGCACCAGGTAAACACATGATCTAGGTCTAGCCCCTAGGTCAACACTCGATCTAGGCCCTTACACTAGTTTTAGTCACTTGATGCTTGTGCCTCTAATTTAATTCTTGTATTTACTCTCTGGGGCAGGTAGGACCACACGATGTTGAACCCCTAAAATTTGGAAGTCATTGCGCAAAACATCATGACAACGGCGCCGAGAAATTTCAGGCTCCGACACAAATATGATGATTGCAAGGCTAGCGGCATATATGAGCAGGTTTTAATATTGTTGCTACTGGACAGTACTGAAACTTATTGTATAGCATCAAAACAAAACATTCTAATTAGTGCAATGTATATTTTAGGCTAAAAATCAAGGCTACAATGTTCCATCCTATGTCGAGGTGAAGCAACCTATAGCCAAGAAAGCTAAGAAACCGAGGGACCTTACTAGAGGTTAGAGTCATTGACATTGGCTTAAAGTTACAGTCATTCTTATGCCGCTATAGATTACTTTCTAATATATTCTTTCTAGGTCCATCGATGAAGGGCGGGGAGGACTTTGACGGTTACTGCGTGTTTGGAAACGACATGGAATTGACTTCAAACCAAGTTGTGTATCTCAGAGGAATTTCAGGACACAAGCCACCTATACCGCACTATTTGTGCAAGATGAAAAAGTCAAATGTCATCCTTGGGAAGGCCAAGATGGTAAACTTCTGAGATTTGACTCTTTAAGGGCATGTTTGTTTCAAAGGAATAAATCCTACAAAATTCCTATGCATAACTTTCCTACACTACAATCCTATAGGATTTCTAACAAGAGGTGAGACCTCTTGGAAAGAATCCTATGTGTTTATGACAACTATGACATGTACAAAAACCCTATAAAATTTCCTGCGTTTTTCCTACGGTGCAATCAAACAGCTTATCTTACCGATTCCTACAATTTCATTCCTGTAGGATGCTTAGTGTCATTCCATTCTATTCCAGCACTTTTCCTATCCCTGTGTTTTACAAATACTTTGAACCAAACGATCCCTAAATCTACTTATGCACATTGAACTATACTTCAGCAACTAACTTTATTCTTCACATCCAGTACTTTTCAGCTAGGTACAGCAATGCCCACATCAACAGGTATCTGCCATTGGAGATTCTTGTCATAGTCACAGATCATGTAAGACATGAGCATGTTCAGTTCATCCAATGCAGGAATGATGTTGCCCAAATGACAAGCAACTGGTCAAAGGTCATCGAGGTTGCTCACATCAAAAAGGGGATTTGTTCGTCTTCACCTTCTTTGAGGAGCTCATATCTGGCTTCACGTGTCATGTTAGTCGCCTGAAATGAGGGCACAAAGTACCTGGCGGGTTGGCTTCATGTGAACTCGTAGTCAGTTTGGAACTGAATGTGAACCTGCAGGTTGTGTACTTGGTTTGGAACTCTTTGTGAATCTGGTTGTCTAGTTGGTTTAAAACTATATGTCAACCATGTTCTCTATATATTTGTAAGATTGTGTGTTATCTCCATGTTAATATGTGTTGTGTTGATTGTTGCTGTAATTTCCTGTATTTCACATTTTCTTCTTCGTGTGATTGAGAACATGTGTATAAGAAATATGATGTAGCTGTCTTGTCCAGCTGTTGCGACTGTTATTCAAAACATTGGAGTAAATATTGCAGGACGGCTGATTTAGGACATGCTTATAAGAATGGCAAAGTAGTAGATCTGTCGAAACAGAGTCCTCTAGTCCAGTGGTTCTGGACCTTCGACAAATGAGTATGCTCGCGAGTTCAAACCCTGGTCAAGGTACTCTGTTTTTATGCCATCTAATTTATATCAGATGGACTGACAGCTAGGCCCGGCCAAAACTCTAAGAATAACCCGTTAGACCCTACCGTTCAAACCGAGTTGACAAGTGGGGTACAGGCACGGATGGCCCGGTCATCGAAAAAACACAGTCAACCAATGGCCCTTGATGAATTCTATGATGATTTTATGCGGGACGAAATGCCAAACTGGACTTCAGAGCCTTGGATGAAATCCGCGATGAATTTTTGTCGATGAAAACCTAGAACATCATGGATACCCAGGCTGGAGGTCCTTGAAGTGTGTCGTGACGAAATGGCCCAGAACGTCGTGCATCTATGACGTTTTTATAGCATGTCATGAATAAAACGTCATGAATCATCCAGATTCTTGTAGTGAGTAATATGACAGAGCTAGAATATGGTTTACAAGGGTTTCGCCTGTGCGAGTTGAGATTGTACAATATTGGGTTGTCCTAAAGGCTGGTCCCTAGGATGGCTTATATAGATATCCGATCTACGGTTTACAGGAGAGACATATCTGGCTACGACTAAGAGTCGGTTATAGAGTACACCTTGGACTACAAGTAACTAAACAGGCCTAAGTCGGTAAGTCTTCTAGGCCTTTCCATAGCCAGATGAACCTCCGTCTTCTCTCTTGACTGGGCCACCCGTGGCGCAAAGCTCTAACCTGAAGTGGGCCACCCTATTCAGCGAGTCACAATGGGTATACCCGGAAAGTATATCCCCAATAGTAGCCCCCAGAAGCCTCCAAGATCCAGAGTCGGATTTCATCGTCTAGCTTGATCTATCTTCGGCTTGCAGAATCTTGAAGGGTTCCTGAAACTCAAAACTAAAGGTAGGATCTGAGTCTCAAATTGAGTCAGACCTATGAGTACATTATTCAGTTTTCTAGCTCTAAATTCAAATAAAGCCGGAACTTGATCTCTAACATAACCTGACATCAGTCAAGGTCAAGTCACGTTGCTGATAGACATTCCTGACAGTGTGATCGTTGGTGGGTCCGTTCATCACGAAACCGAGGCGCCATTTAATGAGAGCGTGGAGATCGATGAGGTGTAATCTTCTCAAGGAGGTTACCTAGCTCCTTCCATGATGCATGGCACGCTCACTATTTGTTTCACACAAATATTAGTGCAAGTGAGGGGTATAAGGGGTTCAAATCTCCTTATTCTTCCTTACCAGCGCCCTTGCCTTCTTCTTTCTCCCAACGCCATCGCGCGCTAGCTCCTCATTTCCTTCCCCCAAACCATACAGCGCTGCCCATCCACGGTCCCCATTGTCCCCAAAATGCCTGATGCTTCTTCTTCCGGTACGGCGGTGACCTCTGCAGCTGTGGAGGGGGAGAACTTCCACGGAGTGTGGATCTCGTGCATCCTTGACGGTGAGAAACTGCACGTCATTGAGAAGGAAGGTCTCCTCCGCACTGGTGACTAGCAGAGCAGCTTCGATCAGATCATCCCCACTCCTCACACCGACGAGAGGGTCCACTTCAGCACTCACCTCGACAAAGGTTTGAGCTTCCCCCCCCCCCTTAGAGTTCTTCTTTGAGATTGTAGATTACTATGGAGTTCAACTCCACAACTTCCCCCCAAACACAATTCTAGAACTTACCGCTTACGCTTCTCTATGTGAGGGTTATCTTGGAATAAAATCGAGTCTTATCTTGTTCCGGTACAACTTTGGTACCCAGAGAAATTCCATCACTTCCGGTAATCCTTAAATTACCGGAACTCTTAGTTTGACTCTTAGGAGAGACCGAGACTACCCCAAGATTAAGGTTAGCGAGTCAGTGAATAAATGGTCATCCACGTTCTTTTACCATAAGGATAGACCGGCTCCCAGCAAAGAAACTTCTTTGCCGACTTTTGTTGATGGTGCCACCACACCCTGAGAGTCCTGGGATGCGGAAGCTCTATCTCTCCCTGGCGATCTGATTCTTGCCAAGAGATAGATCAAGTATCTGATGAAGCACAAGGGTATGAAAGGATCTGACTTGGTCCACTACTGGTTGGTGTGCCGGATTCAACCACTTTAGCACCATGGTGACTGGATCATGCACAAGGTCACCAAGAACAAGAAAGATAGCCTTAGGATCAGCTCCCTGCCAATCTTGGACAAAGAATATGAGTCTCGGATCAAATGGTTGATCAAGGAGCGAGTTGAGAGGAAGATTGCAGATCTCTCTCTGGACATGTATACTGCTGATGAACCTATGACACATGTAAGTTTTCCGGATGTTTCCTTCATGCTTATTTATGTGCTCATCCATACTTTGTTATAGTTTTGTAATACTAAGATAATGTCTCTTTCATCTTGTTGACCTCCCCAAGTCAGAGCTTGCTCCTCTCGAGGGATATCCACCTGAGGATCTGGTTCCTCGAGAGGATGAAGAACTTGTTCCATTACCGGACGCGCTTAACCGAAAGCGCAAGCTCCGACTATTGTTGTGGGCATCCAAAAGGTTCTCGTTGTAAAGAGGTAAACTTCTTTACAAAGTTTCAAATATTATCTTGTATTTTCTCTCTGAATTACAACGATCTTACTCGGTTACTATCCAGGCTAAAACACTTTCCAAGGGTAAGGCACAAGGAAAGCCGGGGAAGACTCTGCGCCAGCAGAAATTGACTCTGGGCTCACCTGTTGTCCCGCCTCTGACTCCTACCCCAAGGCCATCATCAGTGTCAGAGGATACTTCTTCTCCGTGCGTTGAAGATATTTCGGCTCACACATCAGAGCCAGCGAACCTTGGTTCGCAAATCGACGTCACCATAGGTGACTTGGAACTTGGTAAGGGTGAAACCACAAAGGGTAATGATCCCTCAGCTGAGACCTTTGTGGACAACCTTCTACAAAATCCGGGTTTCACAAAACTTGGCCTTACTCGGAAGAGCGCAGAAGAGATCTAGAAGTTGGCTCTCATTACCTAGATACCCATAATATCACAACGGAGGAGGAGGCACAAGAAGATGAAGGCGTTAAACTTGCCGATCTGCTTGACCAAGTTCGTCTTTGCGATGAGAAGTTGAAGGCTAGTGTGGCTCCGCCACAACTAGTGATTCCTCATACTCTCGCCGGGAAGGTTTCCACTGATGTGAACATGAGCCTCAATAAATTAACTCATGAACATTATGTAAGTCATAATCCGACTCTTCTTTTTATTGTATTTTATATCATATCCTCTAGCCCCCAAGCATGAAGTTAGATAGGAGATCTAGATTTATGATTTTATAGGATGCCAAAGAATGAACCAATATAGCCCCCCAAGGCTCATGCTGATATTTAACTTAGTTAAAATATTAGCCCGAGTCTTAGTAGACTTATGAATCTGGTTACCATTCTGACTTACAGAAAGTTAATGCTTATAACCAGGAATTATTGAAGAATATTTGCAACAAGCGGAGAGACATCAGAGCTCTCCGGCTTAAAAATGTGCAACTAAAAGTTTCCAAGGATGAAGCTGAAGGTAAACATTTCAAGCCTCGTCTTCATAGGACGTGTTATTGATCTGTAGCCGAATATTTATCTGGCTTTTATGTCTTGCTTCTCTAGATCTTGTGAAGCAATCCTGTAAAATGATTGAACAAGACAAAGATTATAAAGTCCTAGAGGTGGAGAATGTTGATTTGCGTGCGGAGATGAATAAACTCAAGATGGATCATGAGACTAACATTGCTAGTGTTCTTGAATCTAGAAATCATGCTACTGAAGAGCGTGTCCGCACCCTCGCCAAACAGGACAAAACAATCTTGGACTTGCAAGATTCTTTGGACAGGGAGAAGGACACTATCGAAGCTCTCGGGAATGAACTCCAGAGCCTTCGAGAGGAGAAGGCCAAAGTAGATGACACTATCTTTGGTAAACTTGTTATCCCTGAACCATCGTTTTTCTGAATTGTGAAACTCATATATATATGTATATGTTTTGTTGACCTTGCTTTCTTTCTCATAGGTCCTCTCAACATGTTGGATGCCTCTTCATCCAAGCCTCATACCAGCCGGCTTGTTGTTGTTGGGGACTTGATCCATGATTTCGGCCAGTCACTGGAAGAAATCGGTGAATCTGTCTGACTCTCTGGCTTAGACGCAATGTCGGCCTTTGAGCTATGAGACAAGGCGAAGGATATGCCTCAGCTCGTCAAGGATTGGAATATGTCCTATGCACGCATAGCGGCACGGAATGCCCTGAAAATGGAAATGAGCCACCATGGAAGCAAGGAAGTATGGAAAGTTACCAAGGGTTATTCGACTATTGATGAAGATGGCAGTAAGCAGAACATCAAGGATACCTAGGATTCTTGCGCCGGATACGCCTCTCGCATGGCCGAGTTGACCAATTATGATGAGTCATTCCTCACGTCCGTTGAAGTGACACCACACCCAAAAGAAGTAGTTGCTGAAGTTTCCGAAGACAATGAGCAGACCAAGACTAACTTACTTGTCTCGGACAGATATCAGGGTGATATAGGTTATGTGTACAACGAGCCGGCAAATCCTGCCTCTCCACCTACATCATAGAGTGTGCTAGAAAAACAATGTGTTATTCTGAAAATAGTCTAATTGTAATAAGTAGGATATTATTTTGTTAGTGCTAAGTTTGTAAGAACTTAATGCTTTACTCCTTTTAGCACCTTTGGCTTTTATTTGATGTGCTCGGAAAATTACATAAGCACTTATTGTTTTGCCTATACTTATGGTTTATCTGGCTTTCCACCTTGTTCCTTTCGTGAGCCGGCAAACCTTTAGCATGGAAACTTTGCCGAGCAACAGAGCTCAATTGATAAACCAGTTAAACCCGGAATCAAAGCCGGCTTCCAGTACCAAAAATTCACAACTCGGAAAATACCCGCATCCAGCAATCAGACAAAAACCAAGTATAAACTAGAAAAATTTAGACTTATACCCAAAGGTAGCATTTTTAGAATCGTAAATCTAACCAGAACAAGCATGAGCATAAAGTACTTTCAAGTATTCTAGGATTTTTGACTATGACATGATCATTCGGAAATAAGATGGTACATAAAAACATCTCAACAAAAACATTGAGGAGACTAATACTTTTATTTCACTTTGAACATGTTCACACATATGATTACAAAGAAAGAAATTTTAAGAATAAAAGGGACGTAGTTGAGGAATATTCCAAGGACGGTCTATCTCATTCGGGTTTGTACTACCTCCAGCTCTCTTTATCCTCTTAGTAGAAGGTCTCTCTTTTTCTAGCCTCATATCAGTTAGGTAGTAAGAACCATTGTGAAATACTCGACTAACCATGAAGGGCCCTTCCCATATAGGGGCAAGTTTTTGCTCTCTTTTTTGCACAAGCTGAAGAACCAGATCACCCTTCCTGAAAGACCGATTCCTGACTCTCTAACTATGATATCTGCGTAACTTTTGCTGATAGACTGTAGATCTTTGTTCAGCAACCACGCGAACTTGCTCGAGCATATCGAGGTCTTGTGGACCAACTTCGGCATCCTCTTCGACATATGTACTGACTCAGAGAGATGTGTGAATAAGATCACTCGGGAGAACAGCTTCTGCACCGTGGACCAAGAAAAAAGGTGTATATCCGGTTGACCTGTTAGGAGTTGTTCGTAAACTCCATATTACGAATGGTAATTCGTACACCCAAGCCCCCGTAGCATGATGTAGTGGTGCTTCGAGTCTTGGTCGCAGGCCATGAAGAATTAAACCATTTTCCCTTTCGACTTGTCCATTGGCTTGTGGATGTGCGACTGATACGAAATCAAGTCGGATCCCCTATTCATTGTATAATTCGACTAATTCACCCATGGAAAAGTTACTCCCATTGTCGGTAATGATACTATGTGGATATCCGAATCATATGATCACGTCCTCCACGAACTTTTTGGTTGTTGCTCCATCACAACTTGTGATGGGTTTTGCCTCAATCCATTTTGTGAATTTATCCACCATCACAAGAAGGTGAGTGTATCCACTTTGAGCCCGCCAAAATGGTCCTACCATGTCAAGCCTCCAGACCGCAAAAGGCCATGTAATCAGAATTGTTCGCAGCTGATCAGCCGGAACATGGGCTTGTTTGGCGTATTTTTGGCAACCTTTGCACGTCTTGACTAGCCGTTCGGCATCTGCCTTAGCTGTAAGCCAGAAAAAGCTGTGTCTAAAAGCTTTTGCCACTAAAGATTTGGCTACAGCGTGATGTTTACATTCTCCTTCGTGAATTTCCCTTAGGATTTCCATGCCTTCTTCTGGAGAAACGCAGCACTGAAAGAACCTAGACGCACTCCGCTTATAGAGCTCACTTCCCACTACTGTGTAGGCTTTTGCTCGTTGGACGATCTGCCAGCTCAGAACCTCGTCTTCGGGTAATTTTCCATCTACCAAGAAATCAAGGTAGGGTTTTGTCCAGCTGGGAATCACAGCCGCAACTGCTATTAACGATGAGTCGGATTTGGTCAGATACTCCTCATCAACTCCTGTGATAGAGGGAACTTTAAGGTGTTCTAGAAAAGCACCATCTGGGACCTTTTTCCGTGTAGAGCCTATTTGAGATAATGCATCTGCTTCCTCATTTTTTATTCGAGGGATGTGTTGAACCTCAAATCCTTCAAACGATTTAGATAGTTCATCCACGACAGCTATGTATACCACCATGTGCTTGTTTGCATTATAGTGATCTGACACTTGTTGAGCAACAAGATCCGAGTCTCCATAACAAATGAGTCGTCGGATGCTGATATCCTTAGCAATCCGGATTCCATGCAGCAGTGCTTCATATTCGACAATGTTGTTTGTTGTCGTGAAGTGGATCTGCAACACATAGAAAAGTTTATCTCCTTGGCGTGATTTGAGTACCACGCCAGCCCCCGAGCCCCTGAACGCCTTAGACCTGTCAAAGTGCAAGGTACAATATTCCGACACTGGTAGGGTCATGTTTTATGTTGTCTCTGTCCAATTAGTGACAAAGTCATCGAGGATTTGGGATTTCATTGCTGTACGAGGCTTATACTCAATGTCGAAAGTTGAAAGCCCTATTCCCCACTTTGCAACACATCATGTGCCATCGCTATTGTTAATCATGTCTCTCATGGGAGCTGTGCTAACCACGGTAATCTGATGTTCCTGAAAGTAATGTCGTAGCTTCCTAGATGCGAAGAACACACCATAGGCCAGCTTTTTATAGTGCAGATACCGCTGCTTAGATTTAGTTAGGACCTCGCTGAGGTAGTAGGTCGGACGCTACACCAGGTGTTCCTGTTTTTCCTCTGGCATTTCCACCACCATGACAACACTGACGACCATGTTTATCATATCTAGATAGAGCAACATCGGTTCCTGAGGTTCTAGCACTGCAAGGATAGGAACATACGAGAGTACTGCTTTCAAGTGTTGTAGTGCAGCTTCAGCTTCATCAGTCCAGATGATTTTTTTGGTCTTTTTCAGGAGCTTGTAAAGTGTTGTGGCTCTCTCATCGAGACGGCTTACAAACCGACTGACTGCAGCAATGCAACCAGTTAGTCTTTGTACGTCCTTCAGGCGAATTGGCCTGGAAATGTTGAGTATAGCCTTAATCTTGTCCCGGTTCACCTCTATGCCTCTTTGAGACACGATGAAACCTAACAATTTTCCGTCTGGTATTCCAAAGAAACACTTCTTTGGATTAAGCATTATGTTATATTTGCGTAGATTGGCGAACATTTCCTCCAAGTCGGAAATTAGAGTTTCCTTCTTTTTGGACATCACCGCCATGTCATCCACATATGCATGCACATTGCGTCCGATTTGATCGTGGAGGCAACGCTGCATAGTTAGCTGGTATGTAGCTCCTGCGATCTTGAGTCCAAAAGGCATCATAATGAAATAGAAGGTTCCGAAGGGGGTTATGAATGAAGTTTTTACTTTGTTTTATTCCTTCATCCAGATTTGGTGATAACCGGAATATGCGTCGAGAAAACATAGGAGTTCCGAGCCTGCCGTAGAGTCGATTACTTGATCAATTCTAGGCAGAGCGAATAGATCTTTGGGACAAGCCTTGTTCAAGGCGGTATAATCAACACACATCCTTAAATCAGTGGTGTCCCTTTTCGGGTCCATTATAGGATTGGCCGACCACTTAGTGTGGATGACCTCTTCTATGAATCTGGCTAACTCGAGCCGGGCTAGTTCTTTAGCTAACACTTTTCGCTTTTCATCGCCGAACCGACATAGAGACTATTTGACGGGTTTAGCGTTTGGGTGTACATTTAGAGAGTCCTCGGCAAGTTCCCTAGGTACTCCAGTCATGTAAGAAGGTTGTAATGCGAAGACATCTTTATTAGCTTTGAGGAACTTGACGAGCACGCTTTTCTATGCGCGGTCTAAACTTACACCTATCTGCGTCACCTTTGAGGGATCTCCTTCATGCAACGGCGTCGTCTTCGTCTCTTCTGATGCCTTGAACTCCGGAGTTGGCTTCGTCACCTCCTTCTTTGTTGCAGGCATCTTCGGACGGGTCGATGGTCTTCTTGATCTCTTGGTACTCCTGGGCATGCAGTACCGCCTTTTTTACCTTGGCTGGCTAAGACCCAAGGAAAGTGACATATGTGTATTTCTTCGTTGGGAAGGTCTTCTTTCCATCCGACTTGGGATTTTAAGCTTCCGCCTCCTCCATGTCGGAATCTTCCTTGGTCTCATTTTCTTTGTCGGAATTTTTCTTTCCTTTTTGTCGCTTGGCCCTGTAACCAGCGGATTTTTCTTTCTTGATGTTGTCATTGAAACGACACTCAACATTTATGTGGGACGAGCCACCGTTGCCGTCTGGGTGATGCACACACGGATTATTGGCGATGTCGGCCCAAGAGTAGGTTTTGCCAGCTTGCTAGTCTCCTCTAACTTGGACTATGGATGTTCCATGACCGCGCTCATGGCCTCCTCCGTGCCCTCCTCGTCCTCTAGACCCAAAAGTAGCATTGACTACTACTGTTTCTGCGGTGGGTTTTCTTCTGAGGTGTTTTTGCGCTTCTAGGCCTGCTGCTTCGGCTGTTTTGCTGACTATGGCATAGCCAGAACGTTCAGTGGTCCCTCTAAATCATTGTCGACATCGGCATACTTGCTTGTCGTCTCTATCATCTCCCCCATATCGGTAACTTTGTTGCACTTCAAGCGGTGACGCAAAAAACCAATTAGGAGTCCCACAATGAATGCTTCAATCGCGGTTTGATCATTTACTCCTTCACATGAGTTCTTGGTGTTGATCCATCATCCGAGATAATCCCGGCAAGTTTCTCTAGCCTTCTGGGTGCAACGATGTAGGTATCCTACTGTACAGGGCCTCTGATGTGTGCCTTCGAAATTTCAAAAGAATGCGCGCTGTATATCATACCAATTGTGGATGGTCTTTTCTGGAAGTTCGTTGAGCCATGGTCGAGCCGTTTTCCTCAGCATAAGCGGGAGATACCCGGTCGTAACCAGGTTGTTTCCTTGTTTGGTGATGTAGCAAGCCTGAAAAAAATCCTAGAGCCAAGTGTCCAGTCGAGCTACGCCGTCATAAGGCTGGATGTGCCTTGAGATAGCAAATCCTTCCGGGAAGTTTGTTTGTTGAATGCACGGTCCGAAGAATTTTGGACCCACATAGATGTTGTTTGAATCCTACCATCGTGCCTCTATGTTAGAGTTGATTCGGTGCCTTGCATCACTAGGTGACAGAGAACGCCGTCCTGGTTGTTCGCTATGGCTGCGGTGCCTTGGAGCCGGACTTCTACTTTCGCCACCACCTCCTCCGCCATGACGCCCTGCATGGCTCCCTCGAGAGCCTCTATGATGGTTGCTAAGTGGATAAGGTGGCGCAGGTGGATTATTCCCAGAAGATCGCCGGCCTCCATCCGGAGAGTCATTATTCTGGTTCCGAGGAGGGTCTTGATTACGACGAGCCCCCTGCCGGCTTGACTCGGTATGGTGTCCGTCGTTCCTTCGTCTGTTGTTCCCCCATTATGGTGACGTTCAGCAGGATGTCTTGTATGTCTAGTAGGTGGCATCCTTTGTCGGTCCTCCTCCCAACGCTCCTCTTATTCATCTTCCCTGCGATTGTTCGACTATCGCCGAGGAGGCTTCCTTGGAACCAGTGCTGCAACCATTTCTCGCTCTGCGGCTGGAGCGACGTTACTCCAGTCACATGTAGCTCTATGTCGTTGCCCGAAAGATCCGTTTTTGAGTAATTGTCTTCCCGACGGTCGGGACGGTAATGTTGTTCCGGATCGCGTCAGGGCCTTATGTCATCCCAAGCCAGATCCATGCGACATTGCTCAGATTTAGAGACCAATTTTTCGCTTCCAGACTTCGCGGCCTTCTGCTGCTCCATGCCTTTGGTAAGTAGCTTTACACCCAACCGGATTTGGTCTAGGTTTGGATTGTTCACCAGGATATCTCCCAATGCAGCAGTATTTTCCACCGGTGTTCCATACACCAGATCTCCCTTGTTGTCCAGCTGAGGCTCTCCTTTGATGGCGTCATCTCCCTCATAGAGGGTCTTGTGGACTTCCAGATTTTTGTTAGCCCGTATAGGGCCATTCCAGGCCTTCTAGTGTTGCAGGGAGTTGAACTACCCCAAAGATGCAATGCGCTTTTTCTCCTCGAGGATATTGTTGGCTTCTTCCAGGAGTACTTGGCGATGTGCTTCTAGGGCTTAAGCCCTGTCTTCCAACTCTGCAGGTGTAAGATCTGCAGTAGTAGGGATTGGCGTAGTGAGCATGTCTCCGAGGATTTTACAGGCACCAGGGGTAACCATGTTTCCATCCACCAGAGTGTCTTTCGGCTCGTATGGGATTAGAGCTCCATCCGAGTCTTCCTCATATTCTTCGGCGATTGCTTCCTCAACCGAAGGGTCTTTTGCTAGAGTCTTGTTCTTCTTTGCCTTGTTGGCAGCGCTGGTAGCAAAGACGGCTTTGGGTCCGTTTCCTGGAGTCAAGCTCTGATCAGTACTTTCGGACATTTGGACGTCGGGATTGTCTCCAAGATCCATATCATCATGCGTGTTGGGTGAGTTTTCTCCGGATCCTTCATCCATGGCTTCTCCTTCTTCTGCAGCCTAACTCCTCTTCATATTCTACGGAGGACTTTCGGAAATCTACCAACATCATTGAATCATCTGAAGATGTCGGTAAGTCGGTGTTTGTTCCAATCGCCTCTAGAACCGACTCGTTGTTGTCTCTAGCACCGGCAGAGCCGGATCCGGATCCAACGTATCCGACAAAGTGGGATGTGTGCGCCCTGAGGTAGTTGCAGCTTTCTTCATTGGCTTCCTCGAAACACTTGATGGTCTCTAGGATTTCTTCCATGCTAGCATCATGCACCTCAACGTGTGCTTCAGGAAAGATTGTCCCGCTCCAGCATCGGTTGAGCGGGATCCAGAGCTATTGTTGCTTTGCTCCCCCTATACGATAATAAATGGTAAGACCTATAAGAGGAGTGTGTATGGGGTCTTTCAGCGTTGTGTTTCTCTAGGAAGAAGGAGTGGAAATCCTAAGGGAGATCCACGAAGGCAAATGCGCATCATGCTGTAGCCAAATCTTTAGTGGCAAAAGCTTTTAGACACAAATTTTTCTATCCTACAGCCAAGGCAGATGCTGAATGGCTGGTCAAGACGTGTAAAGGCTGCCAAAAATATGCCAAATAACCTCACGTTCTGGCTGATCAGCTACGAACAATTCGGATAACATGGCCCTTCGTGGTCTGGGGGCTTGACATGGTAGGACCGTTCAAACGGGCTCCAAGTGGATTTACTCACCTCTTAGTGATGGTGGATAAGTTCACAAAATGGATTGAGGCTAAACCCATCACAAGTTGTGATGGAGCAACAGCCAAAAGATTCGTCGAGGACATTATAATTCGGTACGGTTATCCGCATAGTATTTTTACGGACAACGGGAGCAATTTTCTATGGGAGATCTTGCCGAATTCTGCAATGATCAAAAAATCCATCTTGATATCGCATCAGTCGCACATCCACAAGCAAACGGACAAGTCAAAAGAGCAAATGGTTTAATCCTTCAAGGCCTTAAACCAAGACTTGAAGCACCACTTCACCATGTTGCGGGGGCTTGGGTGGACGAAGTACCATCTGTGATATGGAGATTAAGAACAAGTCCGAATAGGTCAACAGGGTACACACCTTTCTTCTTGGTCTATGGTGTAGAAGCAGTTCTTCCTAGTGATTTCATTCATACTTCTCCCCGAGTTGCTGCGATTTGGTTCTCCGGCTTGTGCAAAAAAGAAAGAACAAACTTTCCCCAGTTTGGGAAGGGCCCTTTTTGGTTAGTCGAGTATTGCACAATGGTTCTTACTACCTAACTGATATGCGGCTAGTCAAAGAAAGACCTTCTACTAAGAAGCGAAAGAGAGTTGGAGGCAGTACAAACCCTTAAGAATTAGACAGACCGTGGAATATTACTCAGCTACGTCCCTTTTATTCTTAAAATTATCTTTCTTTGTAATCATATATATGTACATGTTCAATGAGAAATAAAGTATTGGTTGCCTCAATATTTTCTAAGAAGTTTTATAGTACCATATTATTTCCGAATGATCATGACATAAGTCGAAAGTCCCATAATACTTGAAAGTACTTTATGCTCATGTTTGTTCTGGTTAGATTTCTGATTTTAAAATTCTACCTCAGGGTGTAAGACAAAAAATTGTTTGTACTTTGGTCTTTGTCTGATTGCCGCGCGCGGGTATTTCCAAATAGTAAATTGTTGGTACAGGAAGCCGTCTTTGTTTCCGAGTTTAAACTGGTTTAGAATTGAGCTCCGTTGCTCGACAAAGTTTCCGTGCTGAAAGTTTGCTGGCTCACAAAAGGAACGAGGCAGAATGCCAGATAAACAATAAGTACAAACAGTAATAAGTGCTTATGTAATTTTCAAGCACAACACAATTTAAAAACTAGAAGTTCTAAAGAAGTAAAAGCATTCAAATCTTACCAGCTAGCACATCAAAATAAATATTCTAGTTATTACATCAAGATTTGTTTATCAGAATAGCACATTGTTTTTCTAGCACTTCTTATGCCATAGGTGAAGATGGAGGATCAGCTGGATCACTAGTAACATCTCCTCCGCCTTGATATCTTTCTGAGACGAGGATATCAGACTCGGTCTGCTCGTCGTCGGAAACTTCAACAACTTCTTCTCGGGGCGGAGGTGGCACTTCCACGGGAGTGAAGAATGGCTTGTCATAGCTGGTTAGCTCGGCCACACGACACCCATATCTGGCGCAAGCATCCATGATGTCTTTGACATTTTGCTCATTGCCATCTTCATCAACAGTTGAATAACCCTTGGTTACTTGCCATATTTCCATGCTTCCATGGTGGCTCATAACCATTGTCAGGGTATTCTATGTTTCGGTTCATGCATAGGACATGTTCCAATCTTGAATGAGCTGAGGCATCTCCTTTGCCTTGTCTCGCACTTCAAAGGCGGACATTCTATTCATGTCAGAAACTTTTAAGGCTTCACAAATGTCTTCGAGTGACTGGCATAAATCGTGAAGCATATCTCCGACTGAAGTAAGCCGGCTGGTGCGAGCCTCGGAGCAGGAAGAATGCAGAATATTCAAAGGACCAGCATATATAAAGCAAAGTCAGAAATATATCCAAACTCCTAGAATCGGAAAAAAGAAGGTTATAGACAGGAAAACTTACCAAAGATGGCATTGTCAACTTTGGCTTTCTCCGCTCGAATACTCTGGAGTTCATCCTAGAGAGCTTGGGTGATGTCCTTCTCCCTAGCCAAATCATCTGTTAGATTCGAGATTTTCTTGTCCTGGATGGCGATCTTGCGATCACGTTCCTCGGTGGCCATGTTGGATGATTCAAGAACGTTGTTGATACTGCGCTCATGATCTTCCTTAAGCTTATTCAGCTCTCACCTCAAATAGGAATTCTCCACCTCCAGGGTTTTGAAATTCTTGGCCTCTTCAATCGCTTTACATGACTGTTTGACCGGTTCTATAAAAACCAAGATAACAATCGAATCAACATTCGGCTATGCAGAAGAAAAATCAAAGAAAAAGTATGAGGTCTGAAATTATTACCTTCAGCTTCATCCTTGGAAATTTTCAACTGAGCATTTTCTAGAGGGGAAGCTCTGATTTCTCTTCGCTTATTGCAGATATTCTTCAACAATTCCTGGTTATAAGCATTAACTTTCTATAAGTCAGAATAATACTGAGAGTAAGAATTCTACTAAAGACTCAGGTTAATATTTTAACTAAGTTAAATATCAGCGCGAGCCTTGGGGGCTCTACTAGTTTGTTCTTTGGCATCCTATCAAAGCATAAATCCGGATTTTCTATCCAACTTCATGCTTGGGGGCTAGGGGATATGATATGAAATAAAGTAAAACGAGAGTCGAATTCCGACTTACATAATGTTCGTGGGTTAGCTTGTTGAGACTCATGTTCACCTCGGAAGAAACCTTCTCGGCGAGAGTCAGAGAGATCACTGGTGGTGGCGGAGCCACACCGGTCTTTAGCTTGTTGTCATGGAGACGAACTTGGTCTAGAAGCTCGGAGAGTTTTATGTCCTCGGCTTCTTGTGCCTCTTCTTCAGCAGTGATATTCCGGCTCTCCAAACATTGTTGAGCCAACTTCTAGATTTCTTCTGCAGTTTTCTGAGTAATGCCAAGCTTAGCGATACCCGGATTGCTCAATAGATTATCCGCAAAAGTCTCTGCTGAGGGATCATTACCATTTGAGGGTTCCCCCTTATCAGTTGCCAAATCACCCATGGTGACGCTGGCCTGTGAGTCAAAGATCATTGGCTCAGAGTGTTGAGCTGGATCTTCTGCAACACAGGGAGATGAAGTAGCCTCTGGTTCTATAGATGGCGTCGGGGTAGGAGTCGGAGGCGGAGCAACATGCAAAGTCAAAACTATTTTTGACTGGCGCATGGACTTTTCTGTGTTTCCTTTCCCTTTTCCCTTGACAAGCTGCTTAGCTTTGAAGAGTGACAGATCAAGATTGTTACACTTTAGAAAGAATGTGAAAGAAAGTATAAGACCTTGTGAGGAAAGTTACCTCTTCACAAGAGACACTTCTTTCATGCCAATGGAAACCGTTGGAGTATTGTGTTTCCGGGTAAATGCCTCCGACAGCAATTCAAGATCTCCATCCTCCCGAGGAGCTGGTTCCTCAGGTGGATATCCCTCAAGAGGAGCAAGCTCCAACTCGGGGAGGTCAGCAAGCTGAAAGGCAAAGATATGTCTCAGCGTTCCAAACAGACATTCAAATTAGCAATAAGAAAGAGTAAGTTGGATAACTTACTAGAGTGAGAGGGTTTTTGGTTGTGTACTTATCCATAGAAATCTACAGAATCTTCCTCTTAACCCGCTCCTTAATTAGCCACTTAATCCGGGATTCATACTCCTTATCCGGGATTGGCTTTGGGCTGATTCTCAGGCTATCTTTCTTGTCGCTGGTGATCGTGTGCATGAGACGATCACCGTGGTGTTGAAGAGGCTAAATCTATCGTGCGAGCCAGCAATGGACAAGGTCGGATCCTTTCAAAGCTTTGTGCTTCATCAAGTATTCTATCCGCCTCTTGGCCAGGATTAAGTCATTAGTGCGAGTTGGCGGATCAGCGTCCTAGGACTCTTAGGGAGTTGCAGCTCCATCGATGAAAGCCGGCAAACCTTCTTGCTTGCCGGGAGCCAGTCTGTCCTTGTGATAAAAAACATGGACAACCATTTCTTCACTGATTCGCTGGATATTACCTTAGGATAGGTTCGATCTCTCCTAGGGACAAGCTAAGCATTCCGGTAATGTAAGGATTACCGGCAGTGGTGGAATTTCTCTGGGTACCGAAGTAGTACCGGAAAAGAGTGAGACTCGGTTTTATTCTGAGATAACCCTCGCAAAGAGAAACGTGGGCACTAAGCTCTAGGATAGAATTTGGGGGTAGGTTATGGAGTTGAACTCTGTAATGTTGAATCACTTCGGAGAAGAAATCCGAAGGAGGAAAACTAAGACCTCGGTCGAGATGCGTACCAAAGTGAACTCTCTCGTCCTCTTGAGGGGCGGGGGTGGTTTCTCCAAATCCGTTGTCCCACTCGCCGGTGCGTGGAAGACCTTCTTTATGACGAAGCACAACTTCTCATTGTCAAGAATGCAGGCGATGCAGAGCCCGTGGAAGTTCTCCCTATCTATTATCGCCTCCATCGCCGCCGTCGCCGCCGCACTAGAAGAAGAAGTGTTAGCCATTTGGTCTAGTGCGGTGACCTAGGATGGGTGGCGCTTTGGAGTTTTGGAAGGAGAAGGAGTTTGGGGAGCGTTGCACTGCTGAAGGAAGGAGAGGGCAAAGACAGTTAGAGGAGAAAGAAGAAAATCTCAACCCCTTATGTACCTGCTCTGCGTCAAGATTCGTGTATGAACACTGTGGAGTTAGCCACACGTCGTGGAAGGAGCTAGGGTAA
Source organism: Avena sativa (assembly GCA_916181665.1). Lineage (NCBI taxonomy): Eukaryota > Viridiplantae > Streptophyta > Magnoliopsida > Poales > Poaceae > Avena > Avena sativa. Next base: position 194,900,914 of record OV702287.1, read on the forward strand.
CTTCCTCACGAAGATTACACTTCCTCAATCTCCGCGCATGCATTAAAACGGCGCCTCGGTTCCGTGCGAACCGGGTCCACCAACGGTCACGTTGGCAGGAATGTTTGTTAGTGATATGACCAGGCCTTGATTGATGTCATATGACGTCAGGAGAATCTTCTGGCTTAGTTTGAAATCAAGCAGGGAAAGGAACAAGGGAAGTATTGACAAATCTGGTTCAACTTGAGACTCGGATCCTACCTTTAGTTTGAAAGTTTCTGGAACCCTTCAAGATTCAGCAAGACGAAGTGATATCAAGCTAGACGATGAAATCCGACTTTGGATCTTGGAGGCTCTCATGAGCTGCTGTTGGGGATATACTTTCCAGGTATCCTCGCTGTGCCTCGCTAACCAGGGTGGCCCACTTCGGGTTATAGCTATGCTTCACAGGCGGCCTAGTCAGAGAGAAGAGACGGAGTCCAGTCCGGCTACGGGAAGGCCCAGAAGACTTACCGACGTAGGCCTGTATAGTTACTTGTAGTTCAAGATGTACTCTGTCGACTCTTAGTCGTAGCTGGATAGGTCTCTCCTGTAAACCCTAGGACGGATATCTATATAAGTCATCCTAGGGACCATCCTTTAGGGCACCCCACAATAGTCCACAATCTCAACTCGCACAGGTGAAACCCTTGTAACCCATATTTTGGCTCTGCCGTATTACTGGATTGCTAGCAAGAGTAGGATCCGTCCATCATCGGCGGATTCAAACCTGGGTAAACTTGTGTGCTCACAGTCCCGAAACAACGTATGACTCACACCCCTCTCTTATGCATGCCCCGAGGACCCCCTCATGGCGTACTTGTCCTCAATCCGACGACAACAGCTCTATAAGCTGCCATGTGCTTATTGGCGTTGCAGATATCAGATACTTGTTGAGCAACTAAATCCGAGTCTCCATAACACATCAATCAGCGAATGCCGATGTCTTTTGCGATTCGAATTCCATGTAGCAGAGCTTCATACTCGGCAATGTTGTTTGTCGCTGTGAAGTGGATCTACAATACAAAGAACAGTTTATCACCTTAGGGTGACTTGAGTACCACGCCAGTCCCCGAGCCCCCGAGCGCTTTAGACCCATCAAAGTGCAAGGTCCAAACTTCCATCTCTAGGGGTCCAAACTTCTGTCCAATCAGCGACAAAGTCAGCAAGAATCTGGGACTTGATTGTTGTACATGGTTTGTACTCAATATCAAAAGCTGCTAGCTCTATTCCCCACTTAGCGACGCGTCATGTGGCATCATTGTTGTTGATTATGTCTCTCATGGGAGCTATGCTCACCACGATAATCTTGTGCTCTTGAAAATAGTGGCATAGCTTTTTGGAGGCGAAGAACACACCATAGGTTAACTTTTGGTAATGAGGGTACCTTTGTTTTAATTTAGTCAAGACCTCGCTGAGATAGTAAGTCGGATGCTGCACTAGGTATTCTTATTTTTCTTCCGGCTGTTCCACCACCATGATGACATCGATGACTCTTTTTGTCGCAGCTAAGCATAGCAACATCGGCTCATGTGGCTCCGGTGATGCAAGAATAGGGGCAGATGAGAGTATGGCTTTCAGATCCTGTAGTGCGGATTTAGCTTCATCAGTCCAGACGAATTTCTTGGTCTTTTTCAAGAGCTTATATAGTGGTGCGGCTCTTTCACCGAGTCGGCTTATGAATCGACTGACTGTAGCAATGCAGCCAGTTAGTCGTTGTACGTCCTTCAGGCGAGTTGGCCTGGAAATGTTAAGTATAACCTTTATTTTATCACGGTTCACCTCTATGCCTCTTTGAGACACAATGAAACCTAACAATTTTCTGGCTGGGATTCCAAAGAAGCACTGCTTCGGATTAAGCATTATGGTGTATTTTCATATATTGTTGAATGTCTCCTCCAAGTCGGAAATTAGTGTTTCCTTCTTTTTGGACATCACAGCTATGTCGTCCACATATGCATGTACATTACGTCCGATTTGATCGTGGAGGCAACACTGCATAGTGCGCTGGTATGTAGCTCCTGCATTTTTTAGCCCAAAAGGCATCATAAACATAGCAGAAGGTTCCGAAAGGTGTGATGAACGGATTCTTCATTTTTTCTGACTCCTTCACCTGAATTTGGTGATATCCGGAATATGCGTCGAGAAAACATAGGAGTTCCGAGCCTGCTGCCGAATCAATTACTTGATAAATTCTAGGCAGAGCGAACGGATCTTTGGGACAAGCCTTTTTCAAGGAAGTATAATCAACACACATCCTTAAATTAGTGGTGTCCTTTTTAGGGATCATTACAGGGTTGGCCGACCAATCAGTTTGGATGACCTCTTATATGAATCAAGCTAACTCAAGTCAGGCTAATTCCTTAGCTATTGCTTTTCGCTTTTCATCACTGAAACATTGTAAGGACTTTTTGACGGGTTTAGCGTTTGGGTATACATTTAGACTGTCTCGGCAAGTTCCCTAGGTACTCTAGTCATGTCAGATGGTTTCCATGTGAAGATATCTTTATTAGCTTTGAGGAACTCGATGAGCGCACTTTCCTATGCGCTGTCTAAACCTACACATATCTGGGTCACCTTGGAGGGGTCATTATCATTCAACGGTGTTTTCTTCGTCTCATCCGATCCCTTGAACTCTAGAGTTGGCTTGGTTACCTCCTTCGTTGCGGGCATCTCGGACGGGTCGATGTTCTTCTTGATCTCCTGGTACTCCTGAGCGTGCAGTACGGCTTCAGCAAAGGCGACATTTCCGTCTTTGCATTCTCATGCCTTCTTCGGGTCTCCCGGGATCGTAATGACGCCATTGGGACCTGGAATTTTCATCATATTATAAATGTAACAAGGGCGAGCCATAAAATCCCAGTAAGTCGGCGTCCAAAGATAGCGTGGTATGCGCTCTTGAACGGTACCACTTCAAAAGAAAGTGCTTCTGTCCAATAGTTCTTTGGAGTTCCAAAGGTAACATCCAAAGTAACCTCTCCCAGAGAATTTGCTTGTCTTCCGGGGACAACTCCATGAAACACCACAAAACTGTGATTCAGCTGTGTCTCTAATATCCTCATCCGGCGTATCATTTCGACGTAGATGATGTTAATGTTGCTGCCACCGTCCATGAGGGTCTTGGAGAACCCATAGCCGTCAATAAGTGGATTGACGACTAGAGCATGCTTTCCTCGCCTATGCAACTTAGGCGGATGATCGCCTCGGTCAAAGGTGATTGTTACTTTCGACCAATCCAAAAACTAAGGGACAGCCGGAACAGTTGCGTTGAGCTCGTGCATTACTACCTTCTTAACCCTGGCTGATTGAGACCCAAGAAAAGTGACATAAGTGTGTTTCTTGGTTGGGAAGGTCTTCTTTCCGTCTTACTTGGGATTTGAAGCTTATGCTTCCTCCATGTCAAAACCTTCCTTGGTCTCTTTATCTTTGTCGGAGTTTTTCTTTCCTTTTCATCACTTGGCCCTATAGCCAGCAGATTCGTCTTTCTTGATTTTGTCATTGAAACGACACTCGGCATTGGTGTGGGATGAGCCCCCGTTGTCTTCCGGGTGATGCACACACGGATTATTGGCAATGTCGGTCCAAGAGTAGGTTTTTCTAGGGTGTTGGTCTCCTCTGCCTTAGACTCTAGAAGTTCCACGGCCTCGTCCCCGGCCGCCTCCGTGACCTCCTCGTCCACCAGAACCGAAAGTTGTGTTGACTTCTACGATTTTCGGATTGGGTTTCTCTTCTGAGGTATTTTTGCATTTTGTGACTTGCTGCTTTGGTTGTTTTAATGACTGTGGTACATCCAGCACATTGAGTAGTCCTTCCACATCATAATCGGTGTCAGCATATTTGCTTGCCATCTCTATCATCTCTCCCAAATCAGTCACTTTCTCACACTTCAAGTGATGACGTAGTAAACCAATTGGGAGTATCATGATGAATGCTTCGATCGCAGTTAGGTCATTTACTCCCTCATAGGAGTTATTCTTGTCAATCCGTCGTCTGAGGTAGTCCTGGCAAGTTTCTCTGGGTTTTTGAGTGTACCGCTGCAGATCTCCAACCGTGTAGGGCCTCCTGTATGTTCCCTCGAAATTCTGAAAGAAAGCACTTTGCATATCATACTAGTTGTGGATGCTGTTTTCCAGGAGTTCATTAGGCCATGATCGAGCCGTATTCCTCAGCATAAGCGGGAGATAGCGGGTCGCGACCAAGTTGTTTCCTCCTTTGGCGATGCAGCAGGCCTGGAAGAAATCCTGGAGCCAGGTGTCTAGCTGAGCCACACCATCGTAGGACTGGATGTGCCTTGAGATGTCAAACCCTTCCGGAAAGTTTGTTTGTCGTACGCGCGGCCCGAAGCATTTTGGACCCACGTATATATTGTCTGACTCGTAGCATTGCGCCTCAATGTTTGAATTGATCCTATGTCTGGCGTCACTTGGTGATAGGGCATGTTGTCTTGGTTGTTCACTGCGGCTACGATGCCCATGAGCCGGACTCCTGCTCCTTCTGCCACCACCTCCACCATGACGTCCCCCTGGCTCCCTCCATGAGCGCCATTGTGGTGACTGCTTGGCGGAGAAGATGGTGGTGGATTGTTACTACCAACTAGGGTTTCATGATGACGACCACCATGCTGGCTTGTTCCAGCATGATGTCCATCATTTCTTCGTCCGTCATTGTCGTCACTATGACATGGCTCAGTCGTACGGCTAGTGTGTCTAGGAGGGGGCATCCTTTGCCAGTCTTGCTCCCGACACTGAGCTTCTTCGACTTTCCTACGATTATTCGACTATCACCGGGGAGGTTGGACCATTGCCATAATGGCATCTCACTCTACTGCTGGAGCAACATTACTCTAGCTTCGTGCAGGTCTGTGCTGTTGTCCTGAAGATCTGGTCCTTGAGTAATTATCTTCCCCAGGGTCAGAATGGTAGCGCTGTTCCGGCTTGCGTCAGGGCCTTACATCTTCGTGTCGACCCATATCCGTGTGGCATTGGTCTGACTTGGAGACCAGTTTTCCACTTCCAGATGTGGCGACCTTTTCTTGCTCCAGGCCCTTGGTGAGTAGTTTCACACTTAGCCAGACCTGGTCTAGACCTAGATTGTTTGCCAAGAGATCTCAAGCCACAACAACATTTTCCACCGGCGTGTTATACACCCGGTTACCCTTGTTGTCGATCCGAGGCTTCCCTACGGCTATTTCTCCTTCGGAAAGGGTTTTGTGGACATCTGGATTTTTATTGGCTAATTCAGGGCCATTCCGGGTCTTTTGATGCTGCCAGGTGCTCGGCTGCCCTGCAGCTACAATGCACTTCTTTTCCTCAAGGATATTTGTGGTTTCCTCAAGGAGTACTTGATGGTGCGCTTCTAGGGCTTGGGCCCTGTCTTCCAATTCTACAGGTGTGATTCCTACAGCTGTCGGGATAGGGGTGGTAATTGCTTCTCCAAGGAGTTTATGGGCACTAGGGGTAACCACGTGTCCATCCAGTGGAGTATCCTTAGGCTCATCAGGGATCAAAGCTCCATTTGAGTCCTCTTCGTATTCTTCAGCTATTATCTCATCAGTTGGAAGGTACTTAGTTGGAGTCTTCTTCTTCTTTGCCCTCTTGGCTGCACCGGTAGCAAACACGGATTTGGGTCCGAGTCCTAGAGTTAGGCTTCTATCAGTACTCTCGGACATCTGGACGTCGGGATTATCTCCGAGATCCTTGTCATCCTGTGGTTCGGGAGAGTTTTCTCTGGACCCCTCCTCCATGCTGATGTGCGGGCTTTGATCCATAGCTTCTCCTTCTTCCACGGTCTTGGATTTGAATTCCTCTTCATATTCCACGGAGAACTTTCAAAAATCTATCGATGTTATGGAGTCATCCGAAGATGCCGATAAGTCGATGTTTGTTCTGATTGCCTCTAGCACTGAGTCGTTGTCGTCTCTAGCATCGGCAGAGCCGGATCCGGATCCAACATAGCCGACAAAGTGCGATGCGCATGTCCCGAAGTAGTTGCGGTTCTCTTCATTAGCTTCCTCGAAACATTTGATGGTCTCAAGGACATCTTCCATGCTGGTGTTTCCGTGCAGCATCATACGCCTCAACGTGTGACTCAAGAACAATTGTCCTGCTCAGGCATCGGTAGAACCGGATCCAGAGCTGTAGCTGCTTTGATCTTCCTGATCTTTGACCTCTTTGGGGAGAGCCTCCTGAGATTCGACCTCTTTAGGGACATCCACTTCAGGTTTAGCCTCCATGGGGAGATCTTCTCCAGGTTCGATCTTCTCCACTATCTCCACTTCAGGTGCGGGCTGGGTGGGATTAGGGTTTTCCGGGACCCAGAACTCTGTTGCCTCCGCATACAAAGTGGATCCAGAAACTTCTTCTGCCTCTATCATCACCGCTAGGGTGGGTTGGGCGGGTTTAGCAAAACCGATGTAAACGTCGATCTCGCCAAAAGACATGATGTTGTAGGTGGTCATAGGTTCCCTAGCCATAATCCAAGTCTCGTCGAGAAGGGCGAGAGGGACGTCACTGGCATAGAGGACCCGGTCGACAGTGATTGTCTCACCGAGTCCAATTCACGCAGATTCCGCCTGGAACAAAGATCCGAAACTCACTTGGCCCACGGTGGGCGCCAACTGTCATCGGATTGAAGACATGTACGCCAAGAGGGGGTCCTCAAGGTGTGTGGATAAAGGGGGTGCGATACAACGGTATTCCAGGATGGTGTGCACATAAGATTTACCCAGGTTCGAATACACCGGCTTTGGACGGATCCAACTCCTGTTGTCAATCCAGTAATACGGCAGAGCCGGAATATGGGTTACAAGGGTTTCGCCTGTGTGAGTTGAGATTGTAGAATATTGGGTTGTCCTAAAGGTTGGTCCCTAGGAAGGCTTATATAGATATCCGACATAGGGTTTACAGGAGAGACCTATCTGGCTACGACTAAGAGTCAGTTACAGAGTACATCTTGGACTACAAGTAACTAAACATGCCTAAGTCGGTAAGTCTTCTAGGCCTTTCCATAGACGGATGGACCTCTGTCTTCTCTCCCTGACTGGGCTGCCCGTGGAGCAAAGCTCTAACCCGAAGTGGGCCACCATGGTCAGCAAGTCACAGTGGGTATACCCGGAAAGTATATCCCCAATAGTTTTCCTTGAGGAAGTGGCTATGTTGCTAATGTATCTATAATTTTTGATGTTCCATGCTTGTTTTAATCTACTTTCTTATGTTTTGTCCACACTTTGGAGTATTTTTATACACTTTCTTGGACTAACCTATTAACAAGATGCCACAGTGCCAGCTGCCTATTTTCTGCTGTTTTTGGTTCCAGGAAAGTCAGAAAATGAATATTCTCGGAATTGGACGGGACAAAAGCCAAAGTCAATATTTCACCGAGGGGGACACGGAGCCAGAATACGAGACGGAGAGGGGCCAGGGGAGGCCACACCACCTGGCCACACGGCTAGGCCTGGCCCGCGCCAGGGGGTGGTGTGGCCGCCTAGGGCACCCCCTCGGCCTCCCCTTTCGCCTATATGATGCCTCCGATACAGAAACCCTAAGGACCCGATCAAAATTCCATGAAAGAGTCTATAGTCGCCGTCATCTCCATCCCTAGACTGGGACGGATCTGAAGCTCTTCCTGGCACCCTGCTGGAGGGGAGAATTCACCCCGGAGGCCTTCTTCATCACCATGCAAGCCTCCGATGTGATGCGTGAGTAGTTCATCCTTGGACTACGGGTCCATGTAGTAGCTAGATGGTTGGTTATTCTCCTTTGTGCTACCATGTTTAGATCTTGTGAGCTCCGTTCATGATCAAGATCATCTATTTGTAATCCTACATGTTGTGTTTGCGGGGATCCGATGGATATTGAGATGCTATTTCAGATTGATTATTGATTCTATCATGTCTTTGTTATTTGTGATCTTGCATGCTCTCTGTTGTTAGTAGATATCTTGGCCGAGTAGATGCTAGCAACTCCAAGAGGGAGTATTTATGCTCGATAGTGGGTTCATGCCTCTAGGAATATGGGGAAGTGACAGAAATCTCTAAGGTACTAGATGTGTTGTTGCTACTAGGGAGAGAACAGTAATCCTTTGTTCATAGAACAATCGTATTGTTTACTTTACATGTAATGCTTAATGCAATTATCTATTGCTTGCAACTTAATACTAGAGGGGGTTCGGATGATAACCTGAAGGTGGATTATTGATACGTCCATTTTGCATCACTATTCTATATCATAATTTACTGTTGTTCATTGATATATTTCATATTAAGAGATGATACTTATGTAATTTCATCTGTTTTTGCATGGTTGATGACTTTTGGAGCATGGACCGCTGCAGTCAGGATTTTGATGGAAAAGGTGCTGTTTGGAGGCAAAATTCGTGAAGATCAGAAAATCCAGGAAAATATATGGAAAATTCTATTTTTCCAGAAGACGAAGACTGCTAGAAGGAGGAGTGGAGATGGGCCACAGGAGGCCCACACCACCCCCTGGCACGGGCCAGCCTAGGTCGTGCCACCAGGTGGTGTGGCCGCCCTGGTCCACCCCTGACTCTCCCCTCTGGCGTATATCATCCTCCTGAAACCCTAAGACTCGGGGAGCGACCACGGAAAGATTTCGCCGCCTCTACGGGGTGGAAAACACCAGGAGAGAAAGATCTCTCCGGCAGACAGAATTCTGCCCGGGGAATTCCTTCCCGGAGAGGGGATATCATCACCATCAACACCACCATCAAGCTGGACTTCATCGGGATCATCATCATCATCATCACAACCACCATCATCTCCACCAGCACCATCATCACCACCTCCATACCGCTATAACAATTGGGTTGAATCTTGCATAGTTCTTAGGGGAAACTTTCCCGGTGTTGATTACTCTTTGTAGTTGATGCTATTGAGTGAACCATTGAATTATTGTTTATATTTAGATTGTTATACATCATTATTCCATCTCTGATCATGATCCATATGATGTCTTGTGAGTAGTTCGTTTTGTTCTTGAGGGCATGGGAGAAGTCATGTTGTTAGTAGTGGAATTGTGTTGAGAAAGATTCAATAGTTTGATATTTAAGTTGTGGTGTATTTCTTCTAGTGGTGTCATGTGAACGTCGACTACATGACACTTCACCTATATGGGCCTAGGGGAATGCATTGTGTATTTGGCTACTAATCGTAGGGGTTGCCGGAGTGACAGAAACATGAACCTCCATTAGGAAACCATTGCACAAGGGATGTCAGGGTCTTAGAGTTTAAAGTTGTGGTTAGGTTTCTACCTTAATTACTTTCTTGTACTTGCGGATGCTTGCAAGGGGTATAATCACAAGTATGTATTAGTCCTAGGAAGGTCGGTACATTAGCACAGGTTCACCCACACAACACTTAGAAAACTAAAGAAGAGTAATCAACTATATGAAGCGAAAGCACTTGACGATATTCCCATGTGTCCTCGAGAACGTTTGGTCATCTTAAGTAATACAACTGGCTTGTCCTTTGCTGAAGAAATGATTGGGCCACTTGCTGCATTTATTCTTATTGTCTTTTATTTACTCGTACTTTATTTTCCTACATTATCAAAACCCCCTAAAAATCCGTTTGCTAAGTATTTACAGAGAATTCCTGCTCCTAGCCATTCACCAGCACCTTCTGCTCCTTGTTGGGTTCGACACTCTTACTTATCGAAAATACTGCGATACACCCCCTATACTTGTGGGTCATCAAGACTATTTTCTGGCGCCGTTGCCAGGGAGTGAAGCGCTATTGGAGAGTGAAACTGGTAAAGGAAACTTCTACTGTGAGTATTGTTTACTTCTGTTAGTTGCTTTATTTTCAATGTGCATAATTCGCTGAGTTTCTTATTTCCTAATGCTACTACCACTGCTAAAGTAGTAGATGAACCACCACCTGCTGAGAATGATACTTTTAAAATACCTACAAGAATTATTGATCGTGTTATGGATAACTATTATGTTGGAGATGAAACTGTCCATCCCGGTGATCATTTGCTCTTTATACACGAATTATGCGGGCTATTCAAGTGTGCAGGTATTACTACAGATCAAGTTAAGAAGAAGTTATTCTCATTATCGTTGAAAGGAAGAGCTAAGGACTGGTATAAGCTGCTGAAGAATGGTCAAGCTCTTGAATGGGAGGAAATAGTACCTCTCTTTTATTCAAATTTTTATCCTCCTAGTGAGATTCATAAAGATCGGAATCAAATATACAGCTTTTGGCCTCTTGATGGAGAGAGTACAGCTCAAGCTTGGGGGATATTGAAGTTAGTAATGCTCAAATGTCCCATTCATGATCTCCCCAACAATATTATTATCAATAACTTTTATGCAAGGCTTTGTCTTCATGATAAGGATTTATTGGATGCTTCTTGTGCTGGATCATTCACTCGCATGGAAGAAGAAGCTAAATGGGATCTTCTAGACCGTATTCAAGATAATGCTGAAGCACGGGAGAATGACAAAGGAAGAAAGTCAGGTATAAATTATGATTATGAATGCATTGAATCTTTTATGGGAACTGATAACTTTCAGAATATTAAAAATGCTTATGGTCTAGACTCTGAAGCTATTGCAACTTATTTTAAGGCTTTTGCTTCCTATATTGAAGTTCCTAAAAAGAAGTGGAATAAGTATCATGAACCCTATAAAGATATTGCGAAGTGTGTTCCTGCAAGAAATACTGAAGTTTATACCGCTAATCATGCTTTACCTGAACCTTACATTGAGAAAATACCTTTCCCAGTTAAGATAAAGGAACATTCTATGATAACTAGTATGGTTAATGAAAGTACAAGTAAAGTTGTCGAACCTGATGAACAAAATGATGAACCTATAATAGCAGGTGTGAAAGACTTTGTCACTAAATATGTAGAAGATGGACACATTATCCTTTGTAAGGATATCCCTAATATTGTTTCACAAAATAGTGTTATGAGAGCTAGTGTCCCTGTGTTTTCTGTTAGGATAAGTGATCATTGATACCATGGTTCTTGTGATAGTTGTATCATTAAATTTATGCATGATACTGAAAGCTACTATGAGAGAGGGAAAACTGTTCTTATGCATCTCAATAATATTAATTTTCCGCGTTTTATGCTTAAAGTCTTTATGTTGCACTTTTTTTGCCTTCCTAAGCTTGTAACTTCTAGTTTCAACGACTTGTTTGTTTATAAAATTCCCTTACATAGGAAGTGGGTTAGACTTAAACATGTGTATTTTTGCTTCTTAATGCTCTCTTTCACTTCAATTCATATCTCATGTGAGCACCATTGAAATTATCATGCCCATCTTAATGGCTATAAAGAAAGAGCTTTTTGGGAGACAACCCAATATATTCTTGCTTTCAGTTTGTTTTTGTTTCTTTGAGTCTTGGAAGTTACTTTGGTAATAACCTCTCCTTATCCCTTTTGTTTGGTTTTTGTGTCGAGATCAACCTCTAATGAGAGAGAAGTAAGATTTGGGGAAGTTGTTGTCCTGAAACAGATTTTTGTGCTTCACCGTAAAAAATCGTGAGAGCTTCTATATGTCGGATTAAGCTGTAATGTTTTTGTGCTTTTGCCCCAGGTTGTTATTTAACTTTCGTTAGTTTTGCACTTTTTGATTTGAGCAATAGAAGATTTTCGAAAAAATTGATCTTTACCTGCTGGCCTATTTTGACAGATTTTGCCACTCTTGCATTTGCTTCTTAATTCGATTTCCTTTTTGAATTCTTTTTGGGTTTTTGGAAGGAGTTGTTATAGTAGCTTATGATTTGATGGATTTCAGTTGAATTTAGACTTAAAAAGGTTTATTACCTCGCTTACACTAATGTTGCTAATGAGAATTGTGTGAAGTTTTGTGTGAAAGAAATTTCCAGGTTATTGGAGAAAATGGTGTAATAAGAAAGTGAAAGGTTTCATGACTCGAGCAATATGAGTATGAAGATGAAGATATTGATGATATTCAAGTGGTGACTCTGGAAGAATCTACTAAATGCCAAATTCAGAGACTTGCAGAGTCCGTCTTCGAATAGGTAACAGTTCTAGTAAGAAAGTTCCGCGAAAATTCTGTCCAATTATACTTTTGCAATTTTTATCCAACAAGGAAAGCTACGAAGCGAAAGAGGGACAGAAATGAAGCTAGGGTGGCTCACACCACCCCCTGGCGCGGGTCCCTCTGGCCGCGCCAGCAGGTGGTGTGGCCACCTCGGCCTTCGTCTCCGACCCGTTTTCTCCCGGTACCTTCCTTTTGTTGTAAAACTTCGTAATATATAATCCCCCGGATCCCCCGAGGTTCATATATCGTGTTCTCGTCATGTTTTCATTTCGATCTGTTTCTGCCAGGAACTATTCTTGAAAGTTAGAGGCACGATGGTGTCCGCCAAGGATAAAGGAAAGGAGCCTATGGAGGAAGATCACCAAGACTCCGGACAGGAGGAGGGGATCAAGAGTGAAGAGGAAGAGGAGGCAAAGCAAAGCCAACATCTGCACACCGGCACTACCATTGCAAGCATTGGAGTGTTGACAAGATCTGCTAGGGTCAGGAGGACTGCACGGATGTCAACTGGAGGGAAACCTCCGCGTCACTGTTTGGCTCCACGGTCACTTCCTCCACGCACCAAGAATCCTTTCCATACTCTTATCCATGAGCATCAATACTATAATATGCCCAAGGAGAAACTACCCTCCAATTGGGATTTACCTCGTTCTAGCCATGCAGGAAAAGAAGACTTCAAGGAGGAAGAGTGAGGAAAGAATTGCAAGAGCTGGAATTTGCAACCTGACATGATCATGAGCCGCATTGAGCAAAACTCACAGTTGATTCGTACTCTCACCTTCGAGATTGAGGACTTGGGGAAACTAATCAAAGAGCTCATCGAGAGAACACCACCACCGAAGGAGTAATTCGTCATCAGGTTTTGGCATCCCCTTGGTTTGTTCCAAGCTTGGGGGAGTGTCGCGGTATCATATCACTATCTTTTATCTTTTACCCTTTTAGTAGAGTCATATCATGAATAGAGAAGTTATCATGTAGGATGGTTTGCATTATGGAAGTGTCCCCTCTCTCGTTAGATATGTATCCCTTGGTGTGAGTTGTCGTTATGGAATATTAATGAGAAGTTCTATCGTTTACTCTTTTGCATATCTTATATTAGTTTTCGATTCATGGTTATATGATTGATCTTGTCGTTAGTATTGGTATCACTTTGGGATCATTGGGTTAATTTATTTGGTTTTGGCAAACCTGGATCGATCAGTAGCAATGCTATTTTTGAAAGTTGAATGAAAAAGATAAAAAGTACTCTAAAGAAATATAATTTCATCATCTTTCTTTCTTGATTTGCTCATAGGTTTAGTATTCTCTAGTTAACATCTTTTGTCCTTCCAAGGAAGATTGCATGTTTGTTTTTGTCACTTGTATGTTTGTTTGTTTCCTTCAACTCTTATGCTTGCTACCTAGCCTTGCTAGCCAAAAACCTGTACTGAGAGGGAATGCTTCTCGTGCATCCAATCCTTAAACCAAAACCTATGCCATTTGTGTCCACCATCCTACCTATTAGCACTATTGCTATTCCAAGTAAATTCTTGTTTTTGTCTACCTTCCAAATTAAATTACTTATGTGAAAACTAGTCATTAAAGCTCTCATGAACTTGATGGCACACTTTACTTTCTTGCATTTAATAAACTTGAACCATTGTGTCCATCTCTGTTGTGTATATGCTTGCGCTTTATAAGTTGAAGTTAGCAGAACCATGTATCATGGGGAACGCTTTCAACTTTGCACTTATATTCCGTTGATATCATGATTCTTTTTCTTATGGATCCCAGCGATGTGAAATAAAAGGGGAACTTGTAAGATCATGGAGTTTATATGCGTGTTAGAGAAACGCCTGGGCCACTAGCCTAAGCCATGCCTAATCATGGTGGAAACTTGCAGCATAGCCATACTGAGCACTCTATGAAGCATCCTCAATAAAAACCTTTGCAAATAGCAAATAAAAGGATCGCTGATATGCTTGTTGTCTGCTTGCCTTGTCATTTTGATTATGGGATAGCTCCTCTATCATGTGCAAGGGGTACCCTGTTGGCGGTTCTCTATGATACATATGTATTTACAATGACAAGAGCTTACTTGTGACTGAAGTTGAGTAGCATGAGGTTCGGTACTCGTAAGTAAGGGGCATGAGGTTTCAACTTATAACTTGTCAAGCATATCCTCTTAGTTGTGTCACTTTAACCTTAATCACCTAAAGATGCCTATGATAGGGGCAATGAGAGCTGAAAGCTAGTAGGTACCATAATTTTTGGAAGCTCTTTATGAAACTTGAAATCCCTGCTTCCCTCTGCGAAGGGCCTATCTTTTACCTTTTAGTTGAGTCAGTAAACCTATTTCCTTCTACCTCAGCAAGCATTTTGAGTTGTTGTGTTTCATTCATTCATATGGCGGTTTATTCAATCATGTTTCTTATGTTCCTTGTTTTGCACTTTGCTCTTATCCTGGTGATTACTACTTTGAAAGCTATCTTTGAAAACCAGTTATTTGTGAACTCCAGCAAATTATCAACTATTCTTCGACCAAGAGATAAGTTTGCCATTACCAATTATGATTTACTTTATGCATCTTTATTGTGTTTCCTTTACTTATTGCAAGTTAAGTTATATAATAGTGAAGTTGTCTTCTATTATGACTTATGTATTGATAAATGTGATGCTTCTTGTCCGTATTCTTTTATCGACTCTTCACTCCATAAACCTGAGGTCATGTTTATTGAGCTCAGTTTTCGCTTGGGGACAAGCGAAGTCTAAGCTTGGGGGGAGTTGATACGTCCATTTTGCATCACTATTCTATATCATAAATTATTGTTATTCATTGATATATTTCATATTAAGAGATGATACTTATGTAATTTCATCTGTTTTTGCATGGTTGATGACTTTTGGAGCATGGACCGCTGCAGTTAGGATTCTGATGGAAAATGTGCTGTTTGGAGGCAAAATTCGCGAACATCAGAAAATCCGTGAAAATATATGGAAAATCCTATTTTTCCAGAAGAAGAAGACTGTCAGAAGGAGGAGTGGAGATGGGCCACAGGGGCCCCACACCACCACCTGGCGCGGGCCAGCCTAGGCCATGCCACTAGGTGGTGTGGCCGCCCTAGTCCACCCCTGGCTCTCCCCTCTAGCGTATATCATCCTCCCAAAACCCTAAGACTCGGGGAGCAACCACAGAAAGATTCTGCCACCTCTGCGGGGCGGAAAACACTGAGAGAGAAAGATCTCTCCGGCAGACAGAATTCTGCCAGGGAATTCCTTCCCGGAGAGGGGAGATCGTCGCCATCAACACCACCATCAAGCTAGACTTCATCGAGATCATCATCATCATCACCATCATCTCCACCAGAACCATCATCACCACCTCCATACCGCTGTAACAATTGGGTTGAATCTTGCATAGTTCTTAGGGAAACTTTCCCGGTGTTGATTACTCTTTGTAGTTGATGCTATTGAGTGAACCGTTGAATTATTGTTTATGTTCAGATTGTTATACATCATTATTCTAGATCTGATCATGATCCATATGATGTCTTGTGAGTAGTTCGTTTTGTTCTTGAGGACATGGGAGAAGTCATGTTGTTAGTAGTGGAATTGTGTTGAGAAAGATTCAATAGTTTGATATTTAAGTTGTGGTGTATTTCTTCTAGTGGTGTCATGTGAATGTTGACTGCATGACACTTCACCTATATGGGCCTAGGGGAATGCATTGCGTATTTGGCTACTAATCGTAGGGGTTGCCGGAGTGACAGAAACCTGAACCCCCGTTAGGAAACCATTACACAAGGGACGTCAGGGTCTTAAAGTTTAAAGTTGTGGTTAGGTTTCTACCTTAATTACTTTCTTGTACTTGCGGATGCTTGCAAGGGGTATAATCACAAGTATGTATTAGTCCTAGGAAGGTCGGTACATTAGCACAGGTTCACCCACACAACACTTAGAAAACTAAAGAAGATTAATCAACTATATGAAGCGAAAGCACTTGACGATATTCCCATGTGTCCTCGAGAACGTTTGGTCATCTTAAGTAATACAACTGGCTTGTCCTTTGCTAAAGAAATGATTGGACACTTGCTGCATTTATTCTTATTGTCTTTTATTTACTCGTACTTTATTTTCCTGCATTATCAAAAAACCCTAAAAATCCATTTGCTAAGTATTTGCAGAGAATTCCTGCTCCTAGCCATTCGCCAGCACCTTTTGCTCCTTGTTGGGTTCGACACCCTTACTTATCAAAAATACTGCGATACACCCCTATACTTGTGGGTCATCAATTATTAGTCATAGATGCAGTTGGATTACGGTCTATGTATAATGTTGTAATGCCCAATCAAATCTCATAGGAGTCAAGATGATTAGTATATGCATGTATGCTTTCTCGATGTTTGTCAATTGCCCCGCTGTAATTTGTTCACCCAACATGTCATCTATCTTAAGGAGAATCACCACTAGTGAACTATGGACCCCGGTCCTTTCTTTTACTATCAATCTACAATCTATTTACTGTTTTCTATTTACTTTCTACAAGCTATTACTATCTTCCACACAATACGTTTAATCCTTTGTTTTCAGCAAAACCGGTGAGATTGACAACCTCACTGTAAGTTGGGGGCAAAGTTCTATGGTTGTGTTGTACAGGATTCCAAGTTGGAAACAACACCTTGGAGGTGTTTCCTTGCTCCTACTGGTTCAATAACCTTGGTTTCATAACTGAGGGAAAACTTGCTGCTATGCTCATCATACCTTCCTCTTGGGGTTCCCCAACGAGCTCGATATATTTTGGGCCATCAAGCTATTTTTCTGGCGCCGTTGCCGGGGAGTCAAGGACATCTTCACAAGGGGAGTCCCTCATAAACAATCTCTTTACTTTGAGTTATTTGTTTTACTTAGTTTATTTTTGCTTTGTTTACTTGTTTCTTTATCAAAAACACACACAAAATAGTTGTACTAGTTTGCTTTCTTCATTAAAAACACAAAAAAATATCTTTCTATAGTTGCTACCTCTTTCTTAGCTCACCATGTTGATCCCTAAGTTCACCCTAAAAGACCTTTCAATAGGTAGTGGCTCTATAATTGGAAAAGATGATATTGAAGAATTCTTTAATCATGTTAGTAAGCATGAGGATATTGAGGATAGATCCCTTGCAGAACTTGCTCCAAATTATGAAATTGCTGCAGCGTCTCTAGTTCACATGTTGGAATCTAGGTTTGTTAACCTTAACCCCTTAATGCAAGTAATGTTTCTTAAACTTAAAAAAATTGAGGACCCTGAAAACAGAGATTTTATTCTGGAAACTTTGCTTAAAGAATTCTATAATGTTGCCAAGGAAGCTAGAAAAGTCTATGAACGTTTTAATATGCCAAGCTCATGTATAGATGTTATTGGTACACGAGAAAAGATGAAGAAAATTGAACCTAATAGGGAGGAAATTAAGATACTGATACCTTTTAAACTTGTAGCAATGCATGAAGCCATAGAAAAGAATCTTGATTGGATTATTCCTGAAAACCCGTTTGATGAAAATAGTGACCAAAGAGCATTGAGAGAAGATCCTATAGAACTTATTTGGATGAGATACCTTGCCTTGTTGAAGATATTTCTGGTATCAATCTTAATGCTTCTTCATTTGAGAATACTTGATCATTTTTCTTGCTTCTTATGCCTAACTTAAAGGCGTTAAAGAAAAGTACTTATTGGGAGATAACCCAAAAGTTTTAGATGAGTCTTGGAAGTTATTACCTCCGTAATAACCGCTCTTTATCCTTTTTATTTGCTTTTGTGCCAAGAGTAACCTCTAATGAGAGAGAAGTAATGCTTGGGAAAGTTGTTGTCCCGAAACAGATGTTTGTGCTTCGCTGTAAAAATTCGTGTAAAATTTCTGTACGTCCGTTTGAGCTGTAAGTTTTTGTGCTTCTGCCCCAGGTTGTTATCCAACTTCCGTTAGTTCAACACTTTTCGATTTGAGCAACATAAGGTCTTCGAAAAAATCGATTTCTATCTGCTGGTCTGTTTTGACAGATTTCTGCCATTATTTGCATTTGCTTCTTGTTGGTTCCTTTTTGGGTTCTCTTTGGGGAATTGAGCTTTTTGAAGGAAGTGCTACAGTAGATTGTGTTTTAATGGAAGTTTTACTTGTGTTGGAACCGAACCCAAAGACTTATTATCTTGAGTACACTAATGTTGCTAATAAAGATTGTGTGAAGTTTTGTATGAAGGAAATATTTCAGGTGTAAGGAGAGAATGATGTAATGAGATGAAGAATGGACTAAAGCTCAAGCTTGGGGATGCCACCCATGTCACCCCAAGAAATATCCAAGAACTACAAGCGTCAAAGCTTGGGGATTCCCAAGGCATCCCCTTCTTCATCAATAAAAATCTCAGGTTTCTTCCAACCACTTCATTTTTATTGTTTCATGCACAGTTGTGTTGTTCTTGGAGTGTCTTTGTTTTTGGTTTTGGTTTTAGTTTGCTTGGTTTGCTTAGTTTTCTTGAATAAATTGGTAGGACCCCTTCTTTCATACATTAGTTTTCAAATAGTTTGGTTTAGATTGGAAAAGAGTAGGAAAAGTTCATGCTTAAGTGGTAAAAAGAGCTTGTTTTTTACTGTGGCCTATGCTTTGTCATGTCATGCTTGATATTGCTTTGGCTTTATGCTTAGTGATTTTTGTTGTAGCATGACATGTTACAAACAATTGAGATTGCTTAATGTGCCTTGAAAGAATCATGCGCTGTTTTAGCATATTAAAGCATAGTATTGTGGTCTTCTCCTTTGCTGCTTTATTTGGGTTGACTTGGCGCATGTTCACACCATGTTAAGACTATCCCAAGTCACCATAGCCTCTATGATCCTTTAGTTTTCGACTTGTAATATCACTTTATGCTTTAATTAATGATGTTTTGTCGCTTTGCATGATTATGGCCATTATTGCTCTCTTAGTTGGTCGCTTCCAGTCTTTTGCTAGCCTCCATAACCAAGTATGAATTCCACTCATGCATCCAACTCCAAATAAAACCAAGTTATTCCAAAGAGTCCACCATACCTACCTATTAGCATTTGCTATTCCAAGTATATTCATGTTTTTATCTATCTTCCGAATTAAACTTGTTATGAGAAAACTAGTGATTAAAGCTCTCATGAACTTGATGGCACACTTTACTTTTCTTGCCCCTAATAAACTTGAACCATTGTATCATCTATGTTGTATATGCTTGCACTTATATGTTGGGGATTAGCAGAACCATGTTGTCATGGGGAACGCTTTCAACATTGCACTTGTACATTGTACCTAGTTGATATCATGCTCTTTTGTCTATGGATGTCGTCGGTGTGAAATGAAAGGGGAGCTTGTAAGTCCATGGATTTATGTATGTGTGTTAGAGAAACGCCTGGGCCGCTGGCCTAATCCATGCCTAATCATGGTGGAAACCTGCAGCGTAACCATAATGAGCAATCTATGAAGCATTCTTCTTATAAAAAAAGAGATAGAGATTGAGAAAAAGAGAAAAAGAAAAAAAGATGAGAAAAGAGGAAAGAGAGAAAAAAGCACCATTTCCCCATGGTAAATAACAAGATTGTTGAGATGCTTGTTATCTGCTTGCCTTGTTATTTTGATATAGGTATTCTTCTGTATCATCGGGCAAGGGGTACCCCGTTGGCGGTTCTCTATGATACACATGTACTTACTATGACAAGAACTTACTGGTAACTAAACTTGAGTAGCATGAGGAGCGGCCCTCGTATTCAAGGGACATGAGATTTCCAACTTATACTTTGTCAAGCATATACTCCATAGTTTTTTCACTTTAACCTTAATCACTTCAAGAAGCTTATGATAGGGGCAATGAGAGCTGAAAGCTAATAAGTACCATAATTTTTGGAAGCTCTTTATGAGACTTGAATCCCTACTTCCTTCTATGAAGGCCTTTCTTTTACTTTTATGTTGAGTCTCCATCTTCTATCTTTATGCACCTATTAAGAGAGCATAGTTGCCATTCTTAGTTCTATGTGCATTGTCCCAAGACTTGTTGATTGATGCATAACTTTGACATTGCTTGTTCTTAAACTATTTGTATCTAGTCACCCTTATGAACTTTGAAGGTGTCCTATGCATTTATGTTTTGCTACTCTATGAGGGACAAGCTGAATACCATTCTCATTATGCTTTATTTATGTGAAACAAACAAACGTCTTGCAAAGCATTGTTATTCATGAATCTTTTGTTTGTGTCTTTTCATGTTACAACATAGTTGATATGTCTTATTGTTAGAACTATATCTTTCATGTTATGTTAAAGTACTATGATCCCAGCTATCAATGTTGTACAAATACTTTGATCAAGTTTATGATGGTGCATGTCACCTCAAAATTTATTCTTTCTTTTTATCACTTACCTACTCGAGGATGAGCAGGAGTTAAGCTTGGGGATGTTGATACGTTGCTAACGTATCTATAATTTTTTATGTTCCATACTTGTTTTATATCTACTTTCTTATGTTTTGTCCACACTTTGGAGTATTTTTATACACTTTCTTGGACTAACCTATTAACAAGATGCCACAGTGTCAGCTGCCTGTTTTCTGCTGTTTTTGGTTCTAGGAAAGTCAGAAAATGAATATTCTCGGAATTGGACGGGACAAAAGCCAAAGTCAATATTTCACCGAGGGGGACACGGAGCCAGAATACGAGAAGGAGAGGGGCCAGGGCCCGGCCACACCACCTGGCTGCGCGGCCAGGCCTGGCCCACGCCAGGGGGTGGTGTGGCCGCCTAGGGCACCCCCTTGGCCTTCCCTTTCGCCTATAAGATGCCTCCGATATAGAAACCCTAAGGACCCGATCAAAATTCCACGAAAGAGTTTATAGCTGCCGCCATCTCCATCCCTAGATCGGGAGGGATCTGAAGGTCTTCTTGGCACCCTACCAGAGGGGAGAAATTCACCCTGGAGGCCTTCTTCATCACCATGCAAGCCTCCGGTGTGATGCGTGAGTAGTTCATCCTTGGACTACGGGTCCATGTAGTAGCTAGATGGTTGGTTCTTCTCCTTTGTGCTACCATGTTTAGATCTTGTGAGCTCCGTTCATGATCAAGATCATCTATTTGTAATCCTACATGTTGTGTTTGCGGGGATCCAATGGATATTGAGATGCTATTTCAGATTGATTATTGATTCTATCATGTCTTTGTTATTTGTGATCTTGCATGCTCTCTGTTGTTAGTAGATATCTTGGCCGAGTAGATGCTAGCAACTCCAAGAGGGAGTATTTATGCTCGATAGTGGGTTCATGCCTCTAGGAATATGGGGAAGTGACAGAAATCTCTAAGGTACTAGATGTGTTGTTGCTACCAGGGAGAGAACAGTAATCCTTTGTTCATAGAACAATCGTATTGTTTACTTTACACGCAATGCTTAATGCAATTATCTGTTGCTTGCAACTTAATACTGGAGGGGGTTCGGATGATAACCTAAAGGTGGATTATTAGTCCTAGATGCATTTGGATTACGGTCTATGTATAATGTTATAATGCCCAATCAAATGTCATAGGAGTCAAGATGATTAGTATATGCATGTATGCTTTCTTGGTGTTTGTCAATTGCCCCGCTGTAATTTGTTCACCCAACATGTCATCTATCTTAAGGAGAATCACCACTAGTGAACTATGGACCCCGGTTCTTTCTTTTATTATCAATCTACAATCTATTTACTATTTTCTGTTTACTTTCTGCAAGCTATTACTATCTTCCACACAATACGTTTAATTCTTTGTTTTCAGCAAAACCGGTGAGATTGACAACCTCACTGTAAGTTGGGGGCAAAGTTCTGTGGTTGTGTTGTACATGATTCCAAGTTGGAAACAACACCTTGTAGGTGTTTCCTTGCTCCTACTAGTTTTATAACCTTGGTTTCATAACTGAGGGAAAAATTGTTGATGTGCTCATCATACCTTCCTCTTGGGGTTCCCCAACAAGCTCGATATATTTTGGGCCATCAGAAGTGTGGGCTTGAAGGAAGGCTTGTAGGTACTTGAGGAGCTTCCATTGAAGGTTGATGGTGTAGCGATTGAAGCTTTCTTGTAGGTGAAGTATGTCTTGGGCTTGTTGTACTTGATGTCCTCTTACACTTGACGCTTAGCTTTTATTGTGATGTGGACAAGCTCAACCATGTCATTGTATGTTTGGAACTCGACGATGCGCTTGATTGGATGGTTCAAGCCGATGAGGAAATGTGACATTGTTTGTTCCTTACGCTCTTCAATGTTGGCGCGGATCATGTTGAGTTCCATTTGCTTGAAGTACTCTTCCACGGTCTTTGTCCCTTGACTAAGCGATTGAAGCTTGTTGAAGAGGTCATGCGTATAGTGCGAAGGAACCAAGCGGGATCTCATATGAGCCTTCATGTCATGCCAAGTTGTGATTGGTGGCTCTTCTCTTGCGTCATGAGAAACTTGAACTTGTTCCCACTAAAGGTTGGCATAATCATCAAACTCAACTGAGGCCTGGCGACCATCTTCTCATCACTATAGTTGTGCATACGGAAGATCTTGTCGACTTTGAGCGCCCGTGAGAGGTATTCTTCGGGATCATTTGAGCCGGTGAACTTGGGCATCGTGAACTTGAGCTTGCCAAAGGTTTCTTCATCCTTGTGGTCATGGTAGCAGTTGTTGCCATGATGTTGGTGTGCATAGTAAATCAAAATTTTCTACGGAAGCGAACAGAGGGAAAGCCAAGATCTAATCTAGGAGATGCAAACAACGAGAGAGATTGGATTAGATCTTCATACCCTTGAAGATTCGCACAGCGGAACGTTCGTCGGAACGTGGGTGATGTAGTCGTACTCGCTTCTCCTCCTCGCGATCCGATCCGATCTAGCACCACAAGTGGCGGTGCCTCCATGAGATGCACACGTGCAGCACCTCGACGTCTCCTCCTTCCTCGGACCAGCGAGTATGGTGGAGATATGGATTGGATCTACAGCACGACGGCGTGGTGTATATGGTGGAGAATTTCTGCTGCAGGGCTTCGCCCACAAACAGTCGGGAGGGAGAGAGGAAGGGCAACAGGGCAACTAGGGTTGGAGGAAGGTGTAAGGGGTTGTGAGAGGGGGCGCACCAGCCCTCTATATATAGAGGGGGGGTGCGGCCAGCCCTAGCCTCTCCTCCAAGCCTATCTCTAGTTTAAACAATTTAAACTCTCTCTTATCTAGAAATCATATCTTATCTTATCTCTAGTTTAAACGATTTAAACTCTCTAGGATCGGCTGGGCCCTATGGGGCCTTGTGCCCCTGGCCCAATGCGGCCAGGACACTCCCTCATAGGCCCATGCCCCCTCCCGGAAGGTGGGACCACGTTGGCCCCCTTCCGGAAGGTTCTAGAAGCTTCCGGTACAATACCGATTAACCCGGAACAATTCCGAACTCCAAAAACTGCACTGCCTTATATGAATCTTATTCTCCGGACCATTCCGGAACCTCTCGTGATATCCCGGATCCCATCCGAGACTCCGAACAAAATTTCATAAACCAATTATCCAATCTATCCTAGCGTCGAGACACGTTAAGTGTGTGACCCTGCGGGTTCGAGAATATGCAGACATGATCTTCTATCAATAATCAACAGCGGGGTCTGGGCACCCATATTGACTCCCACACATTCATCGATGATCATATCGGATGAACCACGATGCCAGGATTCAATCAATCCCATATGTATATTCCCTTCGTCTCGCGATATATATTCCCGCCGTCTATTCCGTAGCTCCTGTTTCGAGTTACAAATATTAGCAACTGAACAAGTATCAAATACCCAGGCACTACAACGAGGGCTAGTAAGGAAAACATCAATAACATGTATACCTTTGATGGTGCCAGCCTTCTTGTCCGCTAAGTACTTCGGACAGTTGCGCTTCCAGTGACCCTTGTCCTTGCAATAGAAGCACTCAGTGTCCGGCTTAGGACCAGACTTGAGCTTCTTCTCAGCAGGGGCAACGCGCTTGCCACCGCCTTTCTTGAAGGGCTTCTTTGCACCTTTACCTTTCTTAAAGGAGGGCTTGTTGACCATCAACACATGATTATCCTTTTTGATGTCCACCTCCGCAGCCTTCAGCTTTGCGAAGAGCTCGGTGATCGTATCAGTGGAACTAATCTAATTATGAGTCACTACAAAACTTTTGTAGCTGGGAGGGAGTGATTGCAGAACCCTGTCAATCTTGAGCTCCTCTGGAATCTTGCAGTCCAGTTGCTCAAGGCGTTGAGTGTAGCCCGACATCTTAATGGCGTGCTCACTAACGGAACTCCCTTCCTCCATCTTGCAGTTAAAGAACTTCTCGGAGATCTCATATCTCTCAGAACGGGCCTGAGTCTGAAACATGGTTTTCAGCTCTTCGAGAATCTCAAAGGGCCCGGGATAGTTTTCAAAACGATTTCGAAGTTCCGGTTCCATAGCAAACAACATGGTGCTCTTAATCACACCATAATCATCTTTGCGCGACTGATAGACAGCTTTCTCATCAGCCGGCGCAGTTGCAGCAGGGGGGTCACCTAACGCTTTCCCAAGGACATAGTCCTTTTGTCCGCCAGACAGAATGATTCTAAGATTGCGGAACCAGTTGGTGAAGTTAGACCCATTGTTTCTAAGCTTTTCTTTCTCAGCAAAAACGTTGAAGTTGAAGTTGGACTTGGCCATGTGATCTACAGTATTTGCAAGTACAATTTAGACTATGTTCATGATAAATAGTTCAACTTAATCAAATTACTAGATGAACTCCCACTAAATTCAACATCCCTCAAGTTATTTAGTGAACACGATCCAAATTCACCACACCTAATCCGATCATCACGAGAAGAGATGTGGTTTCAATGGTGGACAACGAAGTGTCGATCATATCATTCATATGACTCATGCTTAACCTTTCGGTTCTTGTGTTCCGAGGCCATGTCTGTACATGCTAGGCTCGTCAAGTTAGACCCAAGTATTTCCGCGTGTGCAAAACTGGCTTGCACCCGTTGTATGTGAGCGTAGAGTCTATAGCACCCGATCATCACGTGATGCTTGGACACGACGAACTTTCGCAACGGTGCATACTTGGGGAGAACACAGTTTTTATCTTGATCTTTAAGTGAGGAATCATCTTATAATGCTACCGTCGCGATCTAAGCATGATAAGATACATAAAAGGATAAACATCACATGCATATAACTTTATGTGACATGGTATAGCCAATCTTCACGCAATGATCTCCATCTTGTGCGTTCCGGCATGATCTCCATCACTCCACCATGATTGCCTCCACCACGAATAGCAACTACAACTATTGCTAATTACTTAGCGATAAAGTAAAGCTATTACATGGCGTATAAGAAGTTGACTCGCAGGTCATACACAATTATAAAGACAACCATATGGCTCCTGCCGGTTGTGTACTCATCGACATGCAAGTCGTGAAACATTACAAAACATGATCATCGCATACAATATACACATCACATCTTGGGCCATACCATATCACAGAAAACACTCCCTGCAAAAACAAGTTAGACGCCTCTACTTTGTTGTTGCATGTTTTACGTGGCTTATGGGAGTAGATGCTAAGAAAGATTCTTACCTACGGAAAGCCACAACGGTGATATTATGGTTGCCAAACTCCGGTGTTAATCCCATGAAAACTATAGTGAGAGAAACTGACATCCACCAGCCGCATGTATGGTACAAGCCACACGTCAAGTGCGGAGCCGGTCTCGCGAACGACGTCGCGTAAGGTTGGCCTGGACCGCTTCAATATCACTATCCCGCGTCATAAGAAGAACACAAACAAGAGGCTTGCAACAGAAAACATCAACGCCCGCAACAACCATGTTGCGTTCTACTCGTGAAACACATCTACGCATAGATCTAGCTCTGATACCACTGAAGGGATTCGCAGCATAGTAAATCAAAATTTTCTATGGAAGCGAACAAAGGGAAAGCCAAGATCTAATCTAGGAGATGCAAACAACGAGAGAGATTGGATTAGATCTTCATACCCTTGAAGATTCGCACAGCGGAACGTTCGTCGGAACGTGGGTGATGTAGTCGTACTCGCTTCTCCTCCTCGCGATCTGATCCGATCTAGCACCACAAGTGGCGGTGCCTCCGTGAGATGCACACGTGCAGCACCTCGACGTCTCCTCCTTCCTTGGACCAGCAAGTATGGTGGAGAGATGGATTGGATCTACAACACGAC
Source organism: Avena sativa (assembly GCA_916181665.1). NCBI lineage: Eukaryota > Viridiplantae > Streptophyta > Magnoliopsida > Poales > Poaceae > Avena > Avena sativa. The sequence continues at coordinate 194,927,185 of OV702287.1, forward strand.
GGCGTGGTGTATATGGTGGAGAATTTCTGCAGCAGGGCTTCGCCCACAAACAGTCGGGAGGGAGAGAGGAGGGGCAGCAGGGCAACTGGGTTTGGAGGAAGGTGTAAGAGTGTGAGAGGGGGTGCACCAGCCCTCTATATATAGAGAGGGGGTGCGGCCAGCCCTAGCCTCTCCTCCAAGCCTATCTCTAGTTTAAACAATTTAAACTCTCCCTTATCTAGAAATCCTATCTTATCTTGTCTCTAGTTTAAACGATTTAAACTTATCTAGGATCGGCTGGGCCCTATGGGGCCTTGTACCCCTGGCCCAATGCGGCCAGGACACTCCCTCATAGGCCCATGCCCCCTCCCGGAAGGTGGGACCACGTTGGCCCCCTTCCGGAAGGTTCTAGAAGCTTCCGGTACAATACCGATTAATCCAGAACAATTCCGAACTCCAAAAACTGCACTGCCTTATATGAATCTTATTCTCCGGACCATTCCGGAACCTCTCGTGATATCCCGGATCCCATCCGAGACTCCAAACAAAAATTCATCAACCAATTATCCAATCTATCCTAGCGTCGAGACACGTTAAGTGTGTGACCCTGCGGGTTCGAGAACATGCAGACATGATCTTCTATCAATAATCAACAGCGGGGTCTGGGCACCCATATTGACTCCCACACATTCATCGATGATCATATCGGATGAACCACGATGCCAGGATTCAATCAATCCCATATATATATATTCCCTTCGTCTCGCGATATTTTACCTGCCCGAGATTCGATCGTCGGTATCGTCATACCTAGTTCAATCTCGTTCACAGCAAGTACTTTACTCGTTCCGTAATCCAATATCACTTTGTGATTAACTCCTTAACCACATGCTTGCAAGCAGTGTTGATATCGATTACTGAGTGGGCCCGAAGTATATCTCTCCGACTTGGGAGGGACAAATCCCATCTCGATACATACAACCCAACAGATACTTTCCGATCACCTAAGAGACACCTTTATGATCACCCTCTCATAGGATGACGTTTGATGACCTCAAAGCTTTCTTCCGATACCAGGGAGTTGTATTATCTCATGGTCTAAGGAATACAATATTTGACATAGGAAAGCTTCGCAAAGATGAACACAATGACACGATCTAATTGCTTCGCTTAGTTTGGGTCTGTCCACCATATCATTCTCCCAATGATATGATCTCATTATCAATTGACAAATCATGTCTATGGTTAGGAAACCTTAACCATCATTGATCAATGAGCTAGTCCATAGAGGCGTACTAGGGACACGGTGTTGTTCACAAACCACACAAGTATTAATGTTTCCGCTTAATACAATTCTAGCATGGAATATAAACTTTATCATGAACAAGAATTATAATAATAACATCTTTATTATTGCCTCTAGGGCATAATTCCAACAGTCTCCCACTTGCACTAGAGTCAATAATCTAGTTTACATTTGGCAACAATCTCACACCCATGGCACTGAGGTGCTGATCATGTTTTACACGTGGAAGAGGTTTAGTCAATGGATCTGCGACATTCAGATCTGTATGTACTTTGCTGATCTTCAGATCTCCATCTGCTATATAATCTCGGATTATATGAAACTTGCGGTTGATATGCTTGGTCTTTGGATGATATCTTGGTTCCTTAGCGAGTGCTATGGCGCCAGTGTTGTCACACAATATCTCCAGTGGGTCCAATGCACTTGGAACCACGCCAAGCTCAGTGATGAAGTTTCTGATCCAAACTCCTTCACTTGACGCTTCTGCAGCAGCCATGTATTCCGCTTCTACTGTAGATCCCGCGACCACGCTTTGCTTGCAGCTTCTCCAGCTCACAGCTCCTCCATTCAAAATATACACGTATCCTATCTGAGATTTAGAATCATCCTTGTCGGTGTCGAAACTAGCATCGACGTAACCTTTTACGACGAGCTGTTCATCACCCCCATAGACTAAGAACATTTATTTAGTCCTATTTAGGTACCTTAGGATGTTCTTCACGGCTGTCCAGTGTTCCACTCCTGGATCACTTTGATATCTGCTCGTCAAACTAAGAGCATTGGACACATCCGGTCTAGTACACAGCATGGCATACATGATGGAACCTATGGCCGAGGCATAAGGCACTTTGCTCATATCTTCCCTATCATTTACCGTAGCTGGACACTGAGCCTTGCTCAATATCTTACCTGACAACATAGGCACTGAACCTTTCAATGCCTTATCCATTCTGAACCTTTTCAGAACTTTGTCTAGGTATGTACTCTGGCTTAAAGCTATCAGGCGTCTTTGTCTATCTCTATAGATTTTGATGCCCAATATATAAGCAGCTTCACCTAGGTCTTTCATTGAAAAACACTTGTTCAAATAACTCTTCACATCGTTAAGCATGTTGATGTCATTTACAATAATCAATATGTCATCCACATATAGTACCAGAAACGTCACCGAGCTCCCACTCACTTTCTTGTAGATGCAAGCTTCGTAGCAATTTGGAACAAATCCAAAGCTCTTGATCACTTGATCAAAATGAAGGTTCCAACTCCGAGATGCTTGCTTCAGTCCATAAATGGAACGCTGAAGTTTGCATACTTTATCAGCATCCTTAGGATCGACAAAACCTTCGGGTTGCATCATATACAACTCTTCATCAATGTTGCCATTGAGGAAAGCAGTCTTGACATCCATTTGCCATATTTCATAATCATGAAACGCAGCAATTGCTAATAAAATCCGAATGGACTTAAACATCGCTACGGGAGAGAAAGTCTCATCGTAGTCAACACCTTGAACTTGTCGAAAACCTTTCGCAACAAGCCGTGCTTTATAGACGGTAACATTACCATCCGCGTCCGTTTTCCTTTTGAAGATCCATTTGCACTCAACGGCCTTTCGGTCGCTAGGAGGGTCCACCAAAGTCCATACTTGGTTTTCGCTCATGGATCCTAATTCGGATTTCATGGCTTCTAGCCATTTCTCAGAGTCTGGGCTCATCATCGCTTCCTCATAGTTCGTAGGTTCGCTGTCTTCTACTAACAAGACAGTCAAGACAGGGTTGCCGTACCACTCAGGAGGGGCACGCGACCTTGTCGACCTGCGACGTTCAGTAGCAGCATCGTCCGAAGCTTCATGATCCTTGTCATTAGCTTCCTCTATTGTTGGTGCAGTCGGCACTGGAACAATTTCAGGTGCTGTGCTACTCTCCAATTCAAGAGAAGGTTCAATAACCTCATCTAGCTCTACTTTCCTCCCACTCACTTCTTTCGAGAGAAACTCCTTCTCAAGAAAGGAACCGTTCTTTGCGACAAACACTTCGCCTTCGGTTCTGTGATAGAAGGTACACCCAATAGTTCCCTTAGGGTATCCTATGAAGACGCATTTCTCCACTTTGGGTTCGAGCTTGTCCGGCATCAACTTCTTGACATAAGCTTCGCATCCCCAAACTTTAAGAAACGACAACTTAGGTTTAGCACCAAACCATAGTTCATACGGTGTCGTCTCAACGATTTTAGATGGAGCCCTATTTAAAGTGAATGCAGCGGTTTCTAATGCATAACCCCAAAATGATAACGGCAAATCAGTAAGAGACATCATCGATCGGACCATATCTAATAGGGTTCGATTCTGGCATTCAGACACACCATTGCGCTGTGGTGTTCCGGGTGGCGTGAGTTGTGAAATGATTCCACTTGCTTTGAGATGCGTGAGAAAATCATAACTCAAATATTTGCCCCCACGATCGGATCGTAGAAACTTAATCTTTCTGTTACGATGGTTCTCCACTTCATTCTGAAATTCTTTGAACTTTTCAAACGTTTCAGATTTATGTTTCATTAAATAGATATACCCATATCTACTTAAGTCATCGGTAAAAGTGAGAAAATAGCGATATCCACCGCGCGTCGAAACACTCATCGGTCCGCATACATCGGTATGTATGATTTCCAACAAGTCCGTTGCTCGCTCCATCATACCGGAGAACGGGGTTTTGATCATCTTGCCCATGAGGCATGGTTCGCATGTGTCAAATGATTCAAAATCAAGAGACTCCAAAAGTCCATCAGAATGGAGTTTCTTCATACGCTTTACACCAATATGACCTAGACGACAGTGCCACAAATAAGTAGTATTATCACTATCTACTTTGCATCTCTTAGCCTCAATGTTATGGATGTGTGTTTCATCCCTTTCGAGATTTAGAAGAAATAAACCATTCACAAGGGGTGCATGACCATAAAAGATGTTACTCATATAAATAGAACAACCATTATTCTCCGATTTAAATGAATAACCGTCTTGCAATAAACACGATCCAGAAATAATGTTCATGCTCAACGCAGGCACATAATAACATTTATTAAGGTTTAAAACTAATCCCGAAGGTAAAACTAAGGAGAGCGTGCCGACGGCCATCACATCAACTCTTGATCCGTTGCCAACGCGCATCGTCACCTCATCCCTCGCAAGCCGCCGTCTATTCCGTAGCTCCTGTTTCGAGTTACAAATATTAGCAACTGAACCAGTATCAAATACCCAGGCACTACAACGAGGGCTAGTAAGGAAAACATCAATAACATGTATACCTTTGATGGTGCCAGCCTTCTTGTCCGCTAAGTACTTCGGATAGTTGCGCTTCCAGTGACCCTTGTCCTTGCAATAGAAGCACTCAGTGTCCGGCTTAGGACCAGACTTGAGCTTCTTCTCAGCAGGGGCAACGCGCTTGCCGCCGCCTTTCTTGAAGGGCTTCTTTGCACCTTTACCTTTCTTAAAGGAGGGCTTGTTGACCATCAACACATGATTATCCTTTTTGATGTCCACCTCCGCAGCCTTCAGCTTTGCGAAGAGCTCGGTGATCGTATCAGTGGAACCAATCTGATTATGAGTCACTACAAAACTTTTGTAGCTGGGAGGGAGTGATTGCAGAACCCTGTCAATCTTGAGCTCCTCTGGAATCTTGCAGTCCAGTTGCTCAAGGCGTTGAGTGTAGCCCGACATCTTAATGGCGTGCTCACTAACGGAACTCCCTTCCTCCATCTTGCAGTTAAAGAACTTCTCGGAGATCTCATATCTCTCAGAACGGGCCTGAGTCTGAAACATGGTTTTCAGCTCTTCGAGAATCTCAAAGGGCCCGGGATAGTTTTCAAAACGATTTTGAAGTTCCGGTTCCATAGCAAACAACATGGTGCTCTTAATCACACCATAATCATCTTTGCGCGACTGATAGACAGCTTTCTCATCAGCCGGCGCAGTTGCAGCAGGGGGGTCACCTAACGCTTTCCCAAGGACATAGTCCTTTTGTCCGCCAGACAGAATGATTCTAAGATTGCGGAACCAGTTGGTGAAGTTAGACCCATTGTTTCTAAGCTTTTCTTTCTCAGCAAAAACGTTGAAGTTGAAGTTGGACTTGGCCATGTGATCTACAGTATTTGTAAGTACAATTTAGACTATGTTCATGATAAATAGTTCAACTTAATCAAATTACTAGATGAACTCCCACTAAATTCAACATCCCTCAAGTTATTTAGTGAACACGATCCAAATTCACCACACCTAATCCGATCATCACGAGAAGAGATGTGGTTTCAATGGTGGACAACGAAGTGTCGATCATATCATTCATATGACTCATGCTTAACCTTTCGGTTCTTGTGTTCCGAGGCCATGTCTGTACATGCTAGGCTCGTCAAGTTAGACCCAAGTATTTCCGCGTGTGCAAAACTGGCTTGCACCCGTTGTATGTGAGCGTAGAGTCTATAGCACCCGATCATCACGTGATGCTTGGACACGACGAACTTTCGCAACGGTGCATACTTGGGGAGAACACAGTTTTTATCTTGATCTTTAAGTGAGGAATCATCTTATAATGCTACCGTCGCGATCTAAGCATGATAAGATACATAAAAGGATAAACATCACATGCATATAACTTTATGTGACATGGTATAGCCAATCTTCGCGCAATGATCTCCATCTTGTGCGTTCCGGCATGATCTCCATCACTCCACCATGATTGCCTCCACCACGAATAGCAACTACAACTATTGCTAACTACTTAGCGATAAAGTAAAGCTATTACATTGCGTATAAGAAGTTGACTCGCAGGTCATACACAATTATAAAGACAACCATATGGCTCCTGCCGGTTGTGTACTCATCGACATGCAAGTCGTGAAACATTACAAAACATGATCATCGCATACAATATACACATCACATCTTGGGCCATACCATATCACAGAAAACACTCCCTGCAAAAACAAGTTAGACGCCTCTACTTTGTTGTTGCATGTTTTACGTGGCTTATGGGAGTAGATGCTAAGAAAGATTCTTACCTACGGAAAGCCACAACGGTGATATTATGGTTGCCAAACTCCGGTGTTAATCCCATGACAACTATAGTGAGAGAAACTGACATCCACCAGCCGCATGTATGGTACAAGCCACACGTCAAGTGCGGAGCCGGTCTCGCGAACGACGTCGCGTAAGGTTGGCCTGGACCGCTTCAATCTCACTATCCCGCGCCATAAGAAGAACACAAACAAGAGGCTTGCAACAGAAAACATCAACGCCCGCAACAACCATGTTGCGTTCTACTCGTGAAACACATCTACGCATAGATCTAGCTCTGATACCACTGAAGGGATTCGCAGCATAGTAAATCAAAATTTTCTACGGAAACGAACAAAGGGAAAGCCAAGATCTAATCTAGGAGATGCAAACAACGAGAGAGATTGGATTAGATCTTCATACCCTTGAAGATTCGCACAGCGGAACGTTCGTCGGAACGTGGGTGATGTAGTCGTACTCGCTTCTCCTCCTCGCGATCCAATCCGATCTAGCACCACAAGTGGCGGTGCCTCCGTGAGATGCACACGTGCAGCACCTCGACGTCTCCTCCTTCCTTGGACCAGCAAGTATGGTGGAGAGATGGATTGGATCTACAACACGACGGCGTGGTGTGTATGGTGGAGAATTTCTGCAGCAGGGCTTCGCCCACAAACAGTCGGGAGGGAGAGAGGAGGGGCAGCAGGGCAACTGGGTTTGGAGGAAGGTGTAAGGGTGTGAGAGGGGGCGCACCAGCCCTCTATATATAGAGGGGGGGTGCGGCCAGCCCTAGCCTCTCCTCCAAGCCTATCTCTAGTTTAAACAATTTAAACTCTCCCTTATCTAGAAATCCTATCTTATCTTGTCTCTAGTTTAAACGATTTAAACTTATCTAGGATCGGCTGGGCCCTATGGGGCCTTGTACCCCTGGCCCAATGCGGCCAGGACACTCCCTCATAGGCCCATGCCCCCTCCCGGAAGGTGGGACCACGTTGGCCCCCTTCCGGAAGGTTCTAGAAGCTTCCGGTACAATACCGATTAATCCAGAACAATTCCGAACTCCAAAAACTGCACTGCCTTATATGAATCTTATTCTCTGGACCATTCCAGAACCTCTCGTGATATCCCGGATCCCATCCGAGACTCCGAACAAAAATTCATAAACCAATTATCCAATATATCCTAGCGTCGAGACACGTTAAGTGTGTGACCCTGCGGGTTCGAGAACATGCAGACATGATCTTCTATCAATAATCAACAGCGGGGTCTGGGCACCCATATTGACTCCCACACATTCATCGATGATCATATCGGATGAACCACGATGCCAGGATTCAATCAATCCCATATATATATATTCCCTTCGTCTCGCGATATTTTACCTGCCCGAGATTCGATCGTCGGTATCATCATATCTAGTTCAATCTCGTTCACAACAAGTACTTTACTCGTTCCGTAATCCAATATCACTTTGTGATTAACTCCTTAACCACATGCTTGCAAGCGGTGTTGATATCGATTACCGAGTGGGCCCGAAGTATATCTCTCCGACTTGGGAGGGACAAATCCCATCTCGATACATACAACCCAACAGATACTTTCCGATCACCTGAGAGACACCTTTATGATCACCCTCTCATAGGATGACGTTTGATGACCTCAAAGCTTTCTTCCGATACCAGGGAGTTGTATTATCTCATGGTCTAAGGAATACAATATTTGACATAGGAAAAGCTTCGCAAAGATGAACACAATGACACGATCTAATTGCTTCGCTTAGTTTGGGTCTGTCCACCATATCATTCTCCCAATGATATGATCTCATTATCAATTGACAAATCATGTCTATGGTTAGGAAACCTTAACCATCATTGATCAATGAGCTAGTCCATAGAGGCGTACTAGGGACACGGTGTTGTTCACAAACCACACAAGTATTAATGTTTCCGCTTAATACAATTCTAGCATGGAATATAAACTTTATCATGAACAAGAATTATAATAATAACATCTTTATTATTGCCTCTAGGGCATAATTCCAACAGTTTCAAGTATGTGTCGCGGGCGACGGTGGTGGACTTGAGGTTGTGCTTGAGGTTCCACTTGTGGTTGCGCTTGTTGGATCACTAGTGCCCTTGCGTGATGACGGTGTTCTTCTCACCTTGCTTGGGGCCTTGAGGAGAAATCACCATCATAGCTTGTCATTGCAGCGTGTCGTGGGGAAGGTACATAGTGCGAAGAGCTTGCATCTTCAACCACAGGGGCGTCATTGCGTCTTGGAGCACTTGGATGATGATCTTGATGAAGAGGAGAACGATGACGCGACGAGCTTGAAGATCTTGATGCGCGTGAACACGGTCTTGTCATTTCGTCGATGAGGAGTTGAAGCTTGTCATTTGTTTCAGCGACGGAACGTTGGGGCGCTTAATTTTGATGGTCAAAGTTCTAATGCATTGCATGTATTTGTCTTTCGAGGCCATCGAAGCGATTGTCGATGTTCTTGAACTTGGCTTGAGTCTCGCCGAATTGTTCATCTTATTGCGTCTCAAGCGCTTAGCAACAGTCACAGAACTCATGTTGGATGATGTAATGGCTTGCACACGTCATGTACGAGCCTTGTTCTTCTTCTTGGGGAGGCGGTTGGCTCAACTCACCATGCCTATCCATCATGCAAAACACAGAAGGATTGTATATGGAAGTGGAAAATTCTGGTGTTAGCCTTTTACCTCACCTTGGGGATTGCACCGAAATAGAAACCACACGTGAGAACTATAAGTGTGCAAAGTGAAAACACAAAGAAATCTCACACTAAAGAAAGAACTAAACTCTCAAAAGCTTTTGGTGGAAGGTTAAAGTTGTGGAAAACCAAACGGAACGATCTAAAGAAAAGGTTATTGTTAAAGGTGGTAGAGAACCAAAGATCAAAAGCAAAAAGGATACGATCTACAAACACGCAAGAATACACACACGTGGTGACGAATGTGGTTAGCACGACTATGAAAATGAGCACAAAATGTCCTAACAAAGACTATGCTCAATGTCGTGCCAATGCAAGGAGAGACCATAACTCGTTCGCCAAAAGAGAAATAAGCAACGGATTTGTGCACTTGCCTTGATCGCGCTCTTTCTCTCTCTTTGTTTACAAGCTTGAGGCTCTCTTTGTATTGGAAGACTATGTATCTTGCTATTTTTATTTTGCTTTTTCTTTTTCTCTTTTTTGATCCTTTTTCTCCCTTTCTATACCACTATGTCAACTCTTGAATTTGCTTACACACTCTCACTTTCCAAGGGCAAGTGCACAATGCATAGGCAAACACAAGATGAGTTTCTCTCGTAGGATAGATACACACAAAGGAAGAAGGGTTAACAAGATGGAGCAAGTTATACCTTCGATATTGATGACTTGCTACCGGTGTTGTGGGTGATGTTCGGGCGTCGCGGTGTCGAGGAGCGTGATAAGTGGTGATTTGCGGAAGCTTGAAGTTAGTTGGGCGACATGCACACGAGACACGGACAAACCAAAAGGGAAAAAAGTCAGAGAACAAATTCGAGGTGAAAGGATGGAGGATTTTTTGTCTGTCAAGGGCGGTAGTAGCGCAACATACGGCCGGTAGTACCGGTGACCGGTAGTACCGCAACATACGGCCGGTAGTACTGGTGACCGATAGTACCGGTGACCGGTAGTACCGCTATCAGAAGCCGGTAGTACCGCTCGAATTGCGGTAGTACCGCTTTGCAGTTTCCTGGGCGCGTAGATCTCGCACTTGGGCGCAAATTCGGCCCGAAAATCCTCAAATCTGCGGAAATATGACCAAAATTGGGGTTGGAAACTCACAAGGAAGGTAGATCGACACTCCAAGAAACAGATCTATGGACCAAAACCATGGAAAACTCACCAAATCCAGAGATTGATTCGAAGGCAATTTGGGCTATTTTTAGGGGATTTTCGAAATTTTGGTGGATAGAAGAAAAAATTGTGGGGGAAATTCGTGAGCAACGAAGCTCTTGATACCAATATGTTGAGGGCAAACCTCGAGGGCGGCCCGATCTTTCACGAATCCCTTGAAATCGAGGCGGAGTGAGTGGGGAAAGAGGGAGAGGATGGAATCCGTGAACTCACGCACGAGGAACATGATGAACACATGCACACACGAAGACACGATACACACCCATAGCTCACGCCGGCGGTGACCGGTCCGGCGCAATCCCTAGGATCAGCGTCGGGCAGAGTGCTCTCTCTCGAACCGACACGACGAGTAGGGAGTCTTGGTGAGATCTTGACGTCTTGGAAAAGTGACTTCGATGCCAAGGCCTTGTACAATGAGGGAGGCACAATGCAAACTCCAACGAGGAGGGGATATTTGGTGCTCCTCTATCAAAGGAGCATGAGGCAAGCACTAGATATATCCATAAGGGGTGTCCACTAATTCCAAATATCAAGCCTAGGGTTACAAAGGAGGTGGGGGCTATATATAGGCCAGCCATTGGTCCAAGGATAGTTTGGGCAACTGAAAATATAAAAGGGTGTGTTACAAGGCCTAAGGGATGAGTTGGTGCACGCAGGCCCCATGTCTCCCGGTAGTACCGGAACTGAGGACGGTAGTACCGGTGGCGGCCGGTCATACCGCCCATTGGTACCAGAGCGGCTCGAGGCGTTGGCGTGGTCTTCAGTAGCGAGCGGTAGTACCGCTCGCTGGGTCCGGTAGTACCGGATGGAGTAGTAGTGTCGTCTTTCGGGTACCGGAGAGGTCTATAGCTGTAGGCGGAAGGTCTCTATCCCGTGCGATAGTACCGTGTCGCCGGGCGGTAGTACTGCTTGATCAGTAGCACCGCAGTTGGTGGTCGATAGTACCGGTTGCGGCTGGTAGCAGCTGGAGGCTTCGGTTGATGCTGCTTCGCCCCGTGGGTTCATGTTTTGATACCTGAGGATACACATCGTCGCGGTATGAAGAAGCACGCCATCCAAGGATGTATCAAAGTCACACGAGGATAGGAGCGAATTCACCTTAACTTGGAGGAACTTGGCTCGGGCACGAGTCATTGGTCCACTTGGGGGACTTGATGGTGTAGATGTAGGAGCGTCTGTAGGACGGGCTGCATCAACGAGCCTTGGGGGCTATACTACTTCGTTCTTTGGCATCCTAAAAGCATTAACTCGTATTCTTCACTCATAGTTTCTATCCAGCTTCATGCTTGGGGGCTAGAGGATATGATATAAAGACAATAAAAAAGAGTCACTTACAATGTACTGGCTATGCAGCTTCTCAAAATTGGCGTTCATCTCATCAAAAACTATCTCGGGCAAGGTTAAGGGTTGCACCTGTGGAGATGTTATCCGCTCGGTCCTTACCTCTCGCCCCGAAGATGGATCTGCCCTAGCAAGCTCTCAAGCTTGGCATCCTCAACCTCTTGATCCACTTCTTTGGCAGATAATTTCCTGGCTTCCAAGTAAGAACGTGCAAGCTCTCAGATTTCTTCCGCCTTCTTCTTGGTGAGGCCAAGGATGGAAGCACTAGGATTCTCCATGATATTGTCGACAGAAGCGCTGGACGAGGGGTCATTACCCTTGAAGGGTTCAACAATATCATTTCCCGTGCCACCAACGATGGCGTTGTTTTGTGAACTAGCGTTCACTGGATCCTCAAACCGAGCCTCAACATCTCCAGTGCATGGAGACGGAATATCCTTCGGCACTGATGATACGTTGGGGTTGGGAGTTAGAGGTGAAGTGGCTAGAGAAGTCAGGTTTAACTTCTACTGGTGCAACGTCTTTCTAGATTTCCCCTCCCCCTTCACCAACGACTTAGCTCTAAATCGTAAAGATGCAAATCGATATGACTTAGGAGAATGACAAACAAAATTTCAAGTTATGATAGAAGAACTTACTTCTTTATGATTGGCAACACTTGTGCGCTATCCAAAACAACATGAGTTTTACCTGGTAAGCATCTTCAGCAACTCTACCAACTCCTTCTCTTCATAAACGAGAACCGAATCTTCCGGAGGATAACCCTCGGCCGGAGCAAGCTCCGACTCGGGGAGGTCAGCAAGCTAGGAATCGAATACATCTCAGTATAGTAAAACAACTAAGGATGGATATGATGATAAAATTGTTGGAGTCAAAATACTTATCGAGACCAGGGGATTCTTCGCAGTATACATATGTATGGAGATCTCCGGGGCCTTCCTATTAACCCGTTCTTTGATCAACCACTTGATCCGGGTCTTGTAATCCTTGGAGGGAATCCGAAGTGGACTGACCTTCAAGCTATCCTTCTTGTCGAGGGTGACCGAGTGCATCAGCCGGTCACCATGGTGTTGTAGAGGCTGAATCCGATGTTCCAGCCAGCAGTGCACCAAGTCGGATCCCCTCAATCCTTTATTCTTCATCAAGAACTCAATCTACGTCTTGGCGCGGATCAAGTCGTCAGTTAGAGCCGACACTTTTGCATCCCAGGAATCTTGGTGGGTTGTAGCACCGTTGACGAAAATCGGCAAACTTTCCAGTTTGCTAGGAGCCGGCATATCCTTATGATAGAAAAATGTTGTCGAACACCTCTTCACTGACTTGCCAGCTAAAATCTTAGGATAGATTCGATCTCTCTTAAGAACTAAGCTAAGAGTACCAGTATTGTAAGGAACACCGTCGGTGATGGAATTCTTCCAGGTACCAAAGTAGTACCGGAAAAGTGTCAGACTCGGTTTAATACCGAGGAACCCTTCATAGAGAGCTGCGTGGGCACTAAGTTCTAGTAATGAATTCGGGGGAAGATTATGGAGCTGAACTCCGTAATGGTTGATTACCTTGGATAAGAATTCCGATGGTGGGAAGCTCAACCAATGGTCGATGTGCGTCGTGAAGTGGACGCGCTTGCCATCACGCGGCGCCAGAATTGCTTCACCGAGGCCGCTCTACCACCCGCTGGCATGGATATAGCCTTCATCCTCCATCTGTCGGAGTTTGTTCTCATCGATGAGGCTCGAGATCTAGATCCTGTGCCACTTCTTATCTTCCGCCACGTTCGAAGATGACGCCACGCCCACCGCTGAGGTTGAATCGGCCATCTCGTCAGAGATGACCAAGAACTAGCGGCGCCAGTGGTTTTGGAGGAGGAGAAAGGAAAGCAAAGGCAGAGAGGCACGCGGAAGAAGAAGCACTAGAGCAGAAGTGACGAGAAAATGAGGGTTTTCTCCCTCTTTATAACCCCTCTGCGTGGAGATTAGCGCTTATCATGCCAGATTTCTGCCACGCGTCATGGAACGGTAGAGGCAGCTTCCTCGCGAAGCCTCCGTCGCCTCGATCTCCACGCTCACATTGAAACAACGCCTCGATTATGCACGATGTGGGACCCACCAACGGTCACACTGATAGAATAAATGTCACTGATGTGACAAGACTTGGAAAGTTGTCGGGTTACATCACCAGACTAATTTCTGACTCAGTTTGAAATGAGCGTGGAAACGAGAATGAATCATTAACAAGTCCGACTCATTTGTGACTCGGATCCTACATTTTTTTTGAAGTTTCAGAAACCCTTCAAGATTCGACAACCGAAAAATGTTGAAGCTAGATGATGAAATCCGACTTTGGATTCTTGAGGCTTCTAGGGGCTACTGTTGGGGATATACTTTCTAGGTATACCCACGGTGACTCACTGATCAGGGTGGCTCACTTCCGGGTTAGAGCTATGCTCCATGGGCGACCTAGTCAGGGAGAGAAGATGGAAGCTCATCCAGCTATGGGAAGGCCCAGAAAACTTACCGACTTAGGACTGTAGATCGACTTGTAGTCCAAGTTCACTTTGAAGGTCATTCTAGCCAATAAAGAGGTGGCAAGTGAGAGGAAGTGCAAGGATAGAGAGGACCAAATGAAGAGCTTCATTGACTATCAAGCTAGGAAGTTAGAGCTCGATGAGAACAAAACCCGAGCCAATTCTATAGAAGCGGAGCTCGACTTCCAACTTAAAGAAAAAGGAAGCCGAGCTCAAACTCATAAAGGTTGAGTTGAATGCCAAAACAAAGTCCAAATAGGCTGAGCTCAAAAAAGGGAAGTTGAGCCCAATGCCCTATCAATGGCCAAGGATTTTGAGCTCAAGCAAAGAGAAGTTGAGGTCAAACTACTCACCAAGAATATGATGGTTGGCACAACTAACATGGCTCCAAACCAAAAGGTTTGGTTCCAGAATAGGTGGAAGATGATCCTCGAAAGGGATGCACGATCATCTCATGTTTATCTATTCTTTTTTGTGTTGAACTACATTGATCTTTTATTTGAACATTTGTATGTTGGACGAATGTACATTGAGCTATTGTACGTTGAACTATTTTATTTTAAATTATGGAAGAAAGCTGTGAAATGAGTGATTTTTAAGCCAATAACCGTGAAAATGATCTCTGTGACCACGCGTACACATCCATCGCCGAATTGGCGGAAGCGGTCGAATTTGGCGGGAGAAATGCTCCTGAAAATGCTATCCCCGTTGGACGCACGCGAACAAGGTGAGGACACTGCCGCCTCGGTCTGCCCCAAATGAGAAAATTCGATCTAAACAAAGGACAACGCTACGCGTCCATCGGGGGATAACTCCCCCGATCCCCTAGGTCTCCTGCGTGACACGTGTCCTTTTTTTTTTCAGATTCCCACTTTTGCTACAAATTATCCCGATATGCTACAAAATGCCCCTCTTTTGCTACATGCAGCAAAAAAAAGTTCAACCTAGAAAATAGAAAAACGGACTGGACCTCGCCGAATATTTTGCCGGAGACCTCACCGGCGACCGCGTAGCAAAAAAATTATGCGAATGTAGCATATCCGACCTCACTAGAGACTCGCTGATAGACCTCGCCGGAGGCTTTCGCCGGAGACCTCATCGGAGTTTTGCCGGAAACTATGTAGCAAAAGAATTGTGTTAATGTAGCAAAAAGTTTTTGCTATTATAGCAAAATTAGATAACAAATGTAGCAAAATAATTATGCTAATGTAGCAAAACCCGACTTCATCGGAGATATCGTCAGAGCAAAACTTGTAGCAAAAAAAATATATCATTATAGCAGCTCCACTCGCCGCATGTAGCAACACTAGAAGGCGTGTGTAGCAGTGCCGCTCGCCGCAGGTAGCAGTGTCGCTGGTCGCAGGTAGCAACTTCGAATGGCGCAGATAGCAACGACCGTCGCCGTAGGTAGCAAATGATGCCGCCGCAGGGAGCAATGGCGAACGCCTTCGGGGGCAGCGTCACCTACCATATGTATCAAAATCGCCCCGCCGTACACAACGCGGGCGGCGCCACCAACACGTATGGGCAGCACAACCACCGTCGTAGACATCACTTCTCCATGGCCATAGAACAAAGCCGGCTTGGAGGAGGAGGGGATAGGGTAGGATGGGGTGGGGGAGGCAGAGGAGAGAGGCTTTTGAGAGGCAGCGCGGCGGCGCGTCGCATGTGGAGAGAGTGGCGACGCTCTGGGAAGGAGTAGCGGCAGGGGAGGAGTAGCGGCGGCTCCGGGAGGGAGTAGCAGCAGGGGCTCCCGGCGCGGCGGGCGCGACAACGCTTCAGCGCGCTAGCAGAAGGGGCGCCCGACACGGCGGTGCGACGGCGCGACGGGAGGAAGAGGAGCAGACCACGCGGATGTTGTTTCCGGCTGTAAGGTTCGTGTTAGAGACAAGGTTGCTTTTTTTTTTCTTTCGAGCCTAACATTAAGCACCCACGCAAGCTACTACGAACGCGGGATCAATTCAGTATCATTCCCCTAAACAAATGAGCCGTGCCGTTGGGACCCTCTTATACTACTTGCCCAAAACCTACCGGACCTAAACTTGATGGGCAGAGCTGTACATGCATGGATCGGAGTGGAACGACCAATTCTAACCGAAGGCGCCGCATGCTCGCTCTCCGCGTGCGGCGGTTCATCGCGATTCGGGAAAAGACATCTGTTGCACCGCGTGTGCTTCTTATCCCCTCATCCTTATCCCTTCTTCTTATCCCCTTCTGGGCTATCCCACTCCACTCGTCCCCTCTCTCAAACTGGGAGAACAACGCACTGTCGCCGATGGACACGGGCAAGAGGCGCGAAGCAGGCAGGCCTCCAACTGGCCATCGCCGGCGAGCGGGAGGAGGAGGCGCGATGCAAGGAGAAGCTCCGCTGGGCTTTTGCCGACGAGCGCGAGGAGGAGGTGCGGCACAGGGAGCTCTCTCTCTCAAATCTCCATGAGAGAGCAGCGTCAAGAAGGTGGCTCTACCGAAGGGCCTCCGCCAGGCTGCCGACGACGAGTGCGAGGAGGAGGCTTTCCGTCTCTAGCTTGTGGACGCCACCGACGAGCCCACAACGGGGAGGCCAGCGAAGCAGAGCAAGCATCAAGGAAGGCCGATGCACGCCGCCGAGCACGCATCAGAGAGGTTGCCGCTGCCGAGCACAGAGACCTGCGTGAGAGGAGGAGGCATTCACCGACTACGTGATGAGGATGTCAAAGAGCACAAAGCAGGGACACACCGCCGACGAACAAGCGACAGGGAGGCTAACGCCGAGCACGCCAAGGGGGAGGTTGCCGTTGAGAAGAACCTAGAGGCCAGCGTGCGGTGATATTCTGGTAGCCGTCGTGATACTTGCCTGAGATTTTCCTGTCCTCCCTAGATATCAGTTTGTTTGCATATTATTTATGGACTTTTGGATTTTTTTGCATATAAACCAAAAAATATTGTGAGTGATTCCCTAGTTACACGTGACTTGATTTTTGGAGGACAATACATCATTTTATTACGAAATTAACTTGGCAGTCATGCATTGCAAATTAGTCAGCTATGCCAAATTAACCTGGTAGTTAGCCACTAACATTGGCTGAAAACCAGAATGAAATTTACTTTCTAATCACAGACTGTAAATCTGGCGGGCCTCGCCACCCTCTGACTAGCCGCACCGCCCGCCCAGAGCCAGCACCTCGCTAGGGTCTTGCGCCGGGGAAGGGAGGGCCTACCGCCGCCGGCACCGCGCGGGCTTAGCCCGGCGGACAACGCCGGCTGCGGCGGACGGGGAGGGAGCGGGGAGCTAGGGTTCATGCTAGTAGGACCTAATCAATCTGGTAGTTAGGACCTAATCAATCTGGTAATTACGACCGAATCGAGCTGTTATATGTAATTAATCTGGCATTTAGAACCTAATTTATGTGAGGATTCTTTTGAACCTGGCAAATTAGGCATAATTGATCTTTGCAACTAGGCATGATTAATCTGGAGGCCCATAACAATTGAACATGGCAACTAGACCTAATTAATTCTTGCTTTTAGTAATCTAGCATCTACGCCTAATCAACCTGGCAATTAGTAACCACTAAACCTGGCAGCTAAGTCTAATTAATCTGGCATGTGCTAATTTAGCAACTAGGCCTAATTAATCAAGCGATTACTAACACTAAATTGTTTCCCTAATTGTACACAGACATGCCTGTGAAAAAGTTTTACTAGCGTACAGTATACTAGTGATTTTTTAAGTGATGTGGGACTACAGTGAATAGTTCAAAACTATGTTAGACACTTGACCGTGACAAAAAATATGTGGATGCAAAATTTTCGTTGTTTTGCTTCTGACAAGCATACATGGTACGCACAAACATTAATAAATTTGGTAGCCATCACACCGGATAGGCACACCCTTGATTGTCTCGCGTGGAATAGTGGAATAGAGGAATAGAGCCGCCGCGCGCCCGAGCCTCCCGTGCGGCGGCGCGGCGGGTTAGCAGGGTCCATTTTTGTAAGAGTGGAGGGTTACCTAAGTGGGCACGGTTGGCGGCGCCGTGAACAGCCAGTGCCCACTTAGAGCTGACTCAAAACCCCACATCAGCTGAACCCCGGCAGTACACCGAACCCGAAGGCCCGAGCGGCTGGGACCGAAGCTGAACCCTGTCCCGTGTTCCCGAGCCGTATGTTTCACGTTGACGCCTCGGCCCCGACACACCCGAGTCGCCTGGCCAATCCCTCGCCCGCCCCTCCACTCTCTCGCTCTCTCTCCCACCCCTCCGCGGAATCCCACTTTTACCCTTCCTCCCCTCCGCTCCCCTCGCCTCTCCCATGGCCTCCTCCTCCTCACCATCCTCGCCTCCCGCCTCCCCCTCCGACACAAACCCTAACCCTCACGCCCACGCGGATCCTCGATCTGATCCTTCCATGCCCGCCGCTAGCGACGGCGACGGGGCTTCTCCCGGTTCGCCGGAGCAGCAGGAGGACGCCGAGGCGGCGGCGCCGGGGAAGGAGGAGCAGGAGCCCCCTGAGCCGGCAGAGGAGGCCCCGACCCCTAGGAAGACGCGGCTGCCGCGCGCCTGCAACAGTAAGCCTAGGCACCCGCCCCCGCCGCCACTGGAGCGGCCGCGGCGTCGAGCTGCCGCGGGCGCCTCCGCGGACGAGACGCCGCAATGCCGCGTGGTCACGCCGCTCGTGTCGGAGCCCGAAGCGCCTGCGGAGCTGCCTCGGTGGCGGCTCCGCTGTATGTGGGAGCTCGGCTCCGTCCTCAACTTCCTCCACGTGCGTGCGCCGTTTAATCCATCATGCCCACCCCAGCCTCTCACTCGAGCTGGCCCCAGCGGCCGGCAACTCGGAGTTCTGGGTTTCTTTCTTCTCTTGCGCTTTCAGAGCTAGGGTTAGGGTTTGACGCTGCTGTAGCTCTGTTTGTTGTTCTTGCAGGTGTTCCGCCCTTTGCTGAACATCACGGCGGAGCTCACGGCGGAGGATCTTGAGGCGGCACTTATCACACCTAACGGTACTCTATACGATGTTCACATGCCTCTGCTAAAGGTGAGCTCACTGCGTGTGGCAGTGCAGCATGGATAATCTTTTATTCAAGATCAGTGTTTGCGTGAAGCACAACTTGTTCATTTCCTTTTATAGAAAATTTGATTTGCCTGCTGGTTCTAGGATCCTAGTGCTAATCTTTAGTCTGTCTTCCATTAACTGTTTGAGAAAAGGCTATAATTTCAACATGGCTGGTGCAGCGGTGCTGGCTAATTCACAACCAGAATATGCTTCATTAATTGATGTATTAGAGTATATATGTGTATGATGATGCGCTCTATTAACTACTTTTATTACCTGTTTACGCGATACATGTTATTCGGCCAGCATCTATAAGATTTGGGAAGCATATTGAGTACCTGTTTTACTATTCTTTGGCTCAAGAAGTCTGTAGTCACACATAAATCCTCCTTGTGTTCTCACTATTGCTGATCGCATTTGCAGTCAATTCCCCCAGTAACCCGCATGGCTATGGGGCGTGGAACCTGGGTAACCGTCCTATGTAGAAAGCTAAGGGATTGGTGGCATTGGGTATATTACTGGTATCCATTTTGCAAACAATTAAATGACGATGTTGGCATTCCATTCAATTGTTGAACTAATAAAGACCCAAACTACAGGTTGCAGAAGGTGATCTACCAATAGTTGCATCACATGGGTTAGTCCTGTACTTAAGAAATGCTTGATCAAATATCACGATTCAATCTTATCTTGACAATTTTTTGAATTGTTCCATCTTGCACAGAACTGAAATTGAAATGTACAAGGAGCTAGAACCGGCGACTCGTTTAGTGATCTTGAAAGCCATATGTGACATACGTGTCGAGGTTTGTGCTCATTTTCATTATCATCTTACGGAGACAATGAAGTCAAAATACGATGTTTTAACCTTTTCTAACGTGCTTCAGAGTGGATAACTGTAATCACTGCTGATACAATTTGATGTCCTATGTCTCACATGTGTGTGTGTGTTGTCCCATATTATTGGTGTAGATCAATCCTAACCCTGAGTAACAATTTGAATTGAGTTTCATTGTTGTTGATTCTTGATTCAGTTCCTTAGAAAGATTATTTCGCAAAGATGAGCAAAATACCAGCATGACCAATTTTCACCTACTACCAATTTTCACCTGCTTTTGCATGTATTCTTATAACTTAAAACTGTAGGTCAATCTAACCCTGACTGACAATTTGAACTGAGTTCCATTGTTGTTGATTCAGTTCTCTAGAAAGCTCATTTTGCTAGGATGAGTAAATACCAGCATGACTAATTTTCATCTGCTTTTTGCATGTATTACTTTAACTGAAAACTTTAGTAACAGCCAACAATATGGCTTGTGGGTAAGGCATTCACATGCCTACAGAAATTCGTCAGCACATCACCATTGTGGGTTTCAACAGCAGTTACTGTTTATTCTAGTATATTGGTGTTTTAGCTTCACAAAGGTTAACCCTTGAGTCCTTGACAAAGGCTAACCGACATAGTTGCTCAATATATAGAGAATAATCTGAAGTTGATTCACTGCTTAAGAGTCTTGGGGAGGGAGAAATACAGATATTGATGTGAAAAATCTTGAATTTCTGAACAATATCTCCCGTCTTATCTGTTTAATTCATTATTTTCGCTCTGGTCCTCCTTAACCTCATGTTGTTCATCTATATAGAATTACAACAATGCATTCATCTATGTACAATTACAATACATATATTTTGAGCATGAACAGCATAACATTTCGAAGATTGACAACAAACTAACTAAGTTCAGAATTGAACTAGATAAGCTTGTATGTCAAATGAGTAATTTAGCTGGCACATTTGAGGGGGTAAATTTAATTTTTTTAGGGGGAAAGAGCGCTGCACTAGCTCTTGTACTTTACAATAGAAATTTTAGTGAAAGAAATTTAAATTAGGTGCTGATTCTGTAGAAACATTACATGTCGGAGAGCATACACTTAATTTGTCTGTTCCTGTACAAATTGAAAATAATGGAGAATAGAGGTATCGGGTCTGTTTTGTTGTTAGTTCGTATCTCTGTAGAGGACAATTGGTGACAACAGCCGGAGTTCTGTTCTACTTTCGATATGTTTGGAAGTATGATAGCTGACTATCTGACATACATTTTGCAGCAAGAGGACATACGGAACCACATTGATAGTTCTGTAAAGCGGGGTTATGATCTTTCTACCTTCCGCAAAGAAAGAATTGGGGGAGATTCCCTTGGAATCTCATATTGGTGGGTGAAGTTCTTTCCGGCATCTTTCGGGTGAAAAGCATCCTGAAAAGTTTCATGCTTCAGATGTCATGTATGGTCCATGCTAATCATGTCATGCAAAACAGGTACGAAGATGATCCAGTTCTTGGACATAGATTGTATCGAGAAATTAGACGAGTGGAACAGGTGAAGAAGGAACCAGGGAAGAGATCAAAGGGAAAAAGAGCTTCAACTCCTCCAGTTGTTTCATATCAGTGGGAAACTGTTGCATCCAGTTTTGATGAATTTGAGGATGTTGCAGTAAGTTTTGAGTTCCTGATATACTCTCCATATAGCGTGTTATTCCCTCTGTCTGGATATATTAGGACGAACTGTTACTCTATTAGTATGTAATTTATGTAACACCAAATATAGGTTCGTATTAAAAAATACTTATGATTGTGATTTTGTATCACATAACTTCATACTAATGGAGTAAGCAAGTGCCAAAGCCTTGTTCGTATTAAAAAATACTCCCTCCATTTCAAATATAAGATGTTTTAGCCTTTTTCTGAAACACATGTATCTAGACGCATTTTAGTGTGTAGGTTCACTCATTTTGTTCCGAACCTACACACTAAAAGACGTCTAGATACATGCGTTTTAGAAAAAGGCTAAAACATCCTATAATTTAGAACGGAGGGAGTACTTATGATTGTACTATGTTATTCTTCCAGCAATTGTAATTATTTATGCTGACAATGCATGAACATGTATCTAGTCAATCCTAAAAATTACAAAGGTTATATAACACGAAGAGTGTTGATTGATTGAAATGTCACTTCAGATCCCAAGCTACATGGAGCTCGTTCCCTTAAAAATTCAAAAATCTCATTTTAAAAGCTAAAATAATTCTTAAAAAACGTACAGAAGTACATAACATGTCTAGTTATTGCATACAAAATTTTGTCAACATATATGCTCAGATGTGATCGACACACAAAAAGTAATAAATATGGGGAGCAAAACCGACTTTTTCCCCTTTTGAAACCACAATTTTGTCATTTTGTGCTGCCCAAAATAAGTGTTATTTAACAAACTTTACGGAGACATAGATGGCATTTGTATATAATTATATATCCACAAAATTGTTTCCGACTTCGATTTTCCGAGACTTCTAAATAGCATTTTCAAAACTTTCAAAAAGCGAGCTCCATTTAGCTCGGGAGCCAAATCAACACACTCATTCTGTGATGGGTATTAAGGTTGTGAGTTGGTTCATCCTTGATCTCCCAATAGTTAATACCTGGTTCAGCATAAATATTTACCTACTCTATTGGATTATTATCTGTTGCAAAGTAGTATTACCATGAGAAAAGAATGTTGGAGACAAATGTTGATGTATCTTCATAGTATAAATTGATTTGCATGAGTGCAGAGAGAAGCCATCTAATAGAATAGAAAGAAAAATCTGACATTTTCCTTCGTTACATTGATCTGGAGCGTGTTTATTGGTTTAGTTAGGTTCTAAATACTAAAGCATTTCATCGATATCTTTGAGAAGATGGTGATGTTACTCCACAGAACTTTGACAGTGCTGCCACTGCAGTAGATATGATTCTAACATTTGTTTTTTATTTCTTCACGTTTCAGTAGTACATGTTGTTATTGGTTGTAGTAATTCCTTTCTCAACATATTTGGCTTGATTTAAGAGCAAATTAGTTTGCATGTAGCATGGTAGAAAGGCATCGTACTGCTAGGATGCAATTTATCTCGAATTTAGAGTATTTTTATATTAAATGATCTTTTTGAGTGTAATTAATCTGGTATAACTTCTGTTGCATAGAATAGACCATAGCAGCAACAATGCTTGCTTATTTTTCGTTACATTACTGTCTTGTGAAACTGCTTCCCATGTCTGAACTTGCATAAAGTTGAATTAATGTCATGTTATCGGCATGCCTGTTTCCAAAACCGTGTTTATGGTGACATCAAGGCATCCCAAATTAAATACTGTGCAAGTATTTACCTAGCTGTGAATATAGGTGATTAACTTACATGGAGCAGAACAAAGTTAAATAGGAAGAAAATTGTTGACATGAAGTACTAATCAGATGCTGCTTCTGACTTAATTGTCGTTGTTAATCTTATGCCCTTAATGATTGATTATAGTTACTTTTCTGTCTTGTTTAGGAAAAGCTATTTTCTAGTCGGAACAGGACAGAGGTTTCCCTTGGCAAGAAGTTGAAGATCGAATATCTTCCAGAGATTGAGAAGATTCATAAGGTACGTGGCTTGTCTAAGTCAGCTTAATATGGTTGTTTTGCCGACGGATTGTTGTTTTGAGCTTGTTAATCACAACCATTTCTTCGTCGTGCAGAAGAAGGAGAAGTCGCTCAAAAAGCAACAGAGAGAAGCTCTACTCCTTGATAGTTACTTGACATCAGATGTTACCACTGGTCGCTCTCTTCGTGATAGAAAGCCTGTGACATATACCTTTGGTAAGGCCCCACTGAACTAAGCATTATTATTGAGTTCTATTTCTTAAGTACCATTGCACACATTTGGAATCCGACTTGCTCATCTCACACCGGATGTTATTATCCAATTTAAACATCTTCAGAATGCTACTTATGTAAAATTATCCTTATTGTTTGAACACAATGATACTTGTTTGCAGTTATTGCCTTCACATTAGATGTCTGATTAACCTGCATCTCTAACCTACTTTCTGCCACTTGCATTCATGACCCCCTAGTTGTAGGTATTTGTTTGTAACTTAGTACTGAGTATGATTCTTTGCTTATCAGCAGCGAATTAATGACAAAATGATGCATAGCTTCTGAGAATCTAAGCTTTGAAAAAAAATCTCTGTTGACTAGCTCGGATTAACCCAACTAGAGTTTCGCTTAGAGTTGGCTACAAAATTATCCCATTTAGTAAGCTTCAAAAGTCAGAATTGATTGCTTACTAAGAGGTTACTGGCTGGAAAGTGAGACTTGCATGTGGCCAAAATGATCTTGATGCTCTTGTGCACTGGTTTCCTCATGTTCTTATGATAACTAAAATATGTTATAGTTATTGGTTGTTTGCTTGATTTCACTGCCTGTTCTAATTACAAGGTTTGACTTTTCATATGATGCAGATGACTATGACCGCTCAATAAACGAGGCCATTAAAATAACAAAGTACGTGGATCACTTCTATCGCTTGATAAATTTCTTTGGTAGGAGAATTTATGTTATAATGACAAGAAGAATTTTGCATTCTTATCTGCTACACATTGTTGGACAGAAAAAGAGAGAACTCTGCCGAGCCTGTTACTACTCTCAGTAGAAGGATGTTTACACCAAGACCGGAGTCATCAAGCAATGGCAAGTTAAATGGTCCCTCGCCTCTAGCCAATGAATTATACGATGGAAATTCTTCAAAGTCAGATGACTACCGAGATAGTGATGCGGAAGAAGAAAATGAAACACTTGATCGCAGGTACATGTCTCACTGAACATTTAGTATGTACTCCCTCCGTTCACTAATATAAGACATTCTAGGTATTTTAAAGTGGACTAGATACATCCTAAAATGAGTGAACCTACAAACTAAAACAGGTCTACATACATGCATGTTAGGGAAAAGCTTAAATGTCTTATATTAGTGAACGGAGGGAGTAGCAGTTAACCCCAACGAGACTTAATGGGCTTAATAACATTCATGATTTTTTCCAGTAACCGGCGGAGGAGAAGATCTCAGAGGTACACGCGAGATTTTGTTGAGGCTGTCTCGGATATTGATCCGAACTTTGACAGCGATGATGATATCATGGGAGAAGCGGTTTATGATGAGGAATATTTGAGAACTCGCAAACATCAGAAGACATCAAGTGCTTCTGAAGATGATGAAGAGTTCCGGTTGGAAGAGGATGTTGAAGATGACGATGAAGAGGAAGAGGAATTTTCTGCAGGCACCAGCGAAGATATAGAGGAGCCCCAACGGCATACAAAGTTGCGAAGTCAGAATGGCCGAAGGGCTAATAAGCTGAGATCTGTAGGTGAAACCCAGACAGGTCTCAGGCGCAGCAAGCGTTCTTCTCGTCCGCGTATTAACTATCAGCAGTATGATTATTCAGACACAGACGCAGAGGCAGGAAAGGCAGGTAAATCAGATGCATCGGATCCCGATGCTAACTCCGGTGAAGAAAATAATATGGAACTCTCGACATCGAGTCAGGAGCAACAGGAAGAAGATGATGGCACCGAGGATTTGAAAGGTAGTAATGGCAGTAATAAAATGGCTGAAGACCATGCAGTGGCAGCACATAAAGAGGAGCAAGAGCAGCCGCAGCTAAAGTCTGTCGAGAAGACGGATATTCCCAGCAGAGAGAGTGAAAGTGTTGGAAGAACATTCTTAGATCTAAACGAGCTTGCGCCTGGAGGGGGCTTTGATGACGGGCCAAGCCTGGCAATGAAAGATGAGGACATGGATAACTGTTAGGAAATAAGTTGTGGTAGAATCAGCGTACTAGGGGTTGCTGTTTCGAGCATGGTGTAAATGCCTGAAGTCATGGACCATAACAACCAATGGGCCCCTGATGAGATGTTGCAGCGATATTTGGATGGGTTCAATTTGATTGTTGGTACATTTATTTACAGTGACAAAAAAGTGCCAAGAGGTTTCTCAAACATCATCTGAGCTCTTAGGGAGGCCATGCTGACAAAGTTTTGCATGCCATTATGTACACTACATGAAGGGTGCGTGCTGATCAACTGCTGCTGTATTATGGTCAGATTGATCGACGCTATGTTGTGACCGAATATGTAGGATATAAATTTTATTGCCTCCATTTATTTAACCGTGGGGATGATGCTGCTGCTGTGTGGACCACAGCAGTATTTTGTAGCGAGCGAAACCTGTACTGTAATAGTACAAGTGAGTTATCTGGTGCTCGGCATTTGAGGAATTATTTTCCACGTGTTAGTATGTTAGCTTGAGTCCAAGCATGAGCTGTAGTTTTGTACTCCCTCCGTCTCAAAATAGATGTCAAAACTTTATGTAGATTTGGATGTATCTATATACTAAATAGTGTCTAGATTTATCTAAATTTTGATAAATCTGAGACATCTATTTTGGGACGGAGGGAGTATTTATATGTGATGATCTTATTGGTTTGGTAAAATCTGTGTAGCTGACGGCTTGCATTTCCCGGGCCGAAAGTGTTTACTACTATCTTTACTATTAAAAGCAAAGTTGTGGTGTTGTGTGGTGTCACACGTTAGTATAATTATACAAAGTACCGCAACAACAAACAAGACGCCCCCAATATTTTAGCTAATATCTACTCGATTGTATAATAACTTTTTTTTATCGCAACAAACAAGTCAAACCTTCCACCATTGCCACCGCCGATATCATTTTTTATTTTACGGGGATGCTGCCGCCAATAGTCAACACACATTTTGATAAGGGGAGCGCTGAAGGATCAAAACCCCCGATCCCTCAGGTCCAGAGCGTGACACGTGTCCAGTTAGCCTTCTTTAATCCTGCTTTTGCTTCTATAAAACACAATGAAGCAAATTTTTTTTTTGTTTACATCGTTTAGAGCAAAATCTAGTTCCCACGTAAATCCCGCTTTTGCTTCCATAAAGCACAAATAAAGCAAAAAAAAAATCGTTTGTATTGTTTGCAGCAAAAACAGGTTCGCACATAAAATCCAGTTTTGCTTCATACAATGCGAACCTAGTAGAACTGACGGTGATTGAAGCAAAAAGGGTCCGCCCATGAAGCAAAAAAGGGCCAGTGCTAGCAGCGCCACCCGCCGTCATAGCAACGTTTTGCACTCATTGTAGCAACGATGTCCGTCGTCGGTAGTAAAAGTTTTAGACTATTGTAGCAAAGTTGACCTCGCCGGAGACATTGTAGCAAAAAATATTGTGCTATTGTAGCAAAACCGACCACGCCGGAGACGTTGTAGCAAAAAATTTGAGCTATTTGTAGCAAGGCCACAAAATGATTGTAGCAAAAAATTTGTGACTTAAAAATAATTGTACCAAAAAACTTAATCATACATAGCAAATTCACATGACAGTTGTAGCAAAAAGCTAAAATCATGGAGCATACAAGGGGGGGTGATGGATGCGAGCTGCTTGAGGGCGGCGTGACGGGGGATAAGCACTTAGGCATGGAGGCGGCGGTCGCGGCGCAGCTACGCGCGTTGGCGAGGAGCAGTCGGGAGATGGGCGTGCTGGCGAGGAGCGGCGGTGGCGGCACATCACGTGTGCCGACGAGGAGTAGTAGGGAGCTGGGCGCATGGGCGAGGAGCGACAATGGCGGCGCAGCTACACGCAGTAGTCAAGCGACGCTTAGGCGTGCAATGGGATTTTTTGCATTTGGGACGGGAGGATAGGGACGAAGGGATGAGATGGTAGGACCCACTAGCTGTTAGCCAGGACGCGTGGCATGCGATGGAGCCGGGGGACGACACGCGTGTGTCGTCGGATTGATGACAAGTACGCCATGAGGGGGTCCTCGGGGCGTGTGGAAGAGAGGGGTATGAGACGTACGGTGTTCCGGGACGGTGAGCACACAAGTTTACCCAGGTTCGAATCCGCCGGCTTTGGACGGATCCTACTCCTGCTAGCAATCCAGTAATACGGCAGAGCCAGAATATGGGTTACAAGGGGTTCGCCTGTGCGAGTTGAGATTGTAGACTATTGTGTTGCCCTAAAGGCTCTCCCTAGGACGGTTTATATAGATATCCGGCCTATGGTTTATAGGAGAGATCTATCCGGCCACGACTAAGAGTCGGTTACACAGTACATCTTAAACTACAAGTAACACTATGGGTCTATGTCGGTAAGTCTTCTGGGCCTTCCCGTAGCCGGATTAGACTCCGTCTCTTCTCCCTGACTGGGCCGCCCGTGAAGCAAAGCTCTAACCTGAAATGGGCCACCCTGGTCAGTGAGGAACCGTGAGGATACCCGGAAAGTATATCCCCAACAACAGCCCCCCGGAAGTCTACAAGATCCAAAGTTGGATTCATCACCGGCTAGCTTGATCTTCGGCTTGCAGAATCTTGAAGGGTTCCTGAAATTTCAAAACAAAAGATACGATCCGGGTCTCAAACCAAAGTCGGACCTATCAGCACGTTATTCGGATTTCCAACTTGATATTCAAACTAAGCCGGAACTTGGTCTCTGATGTCATATGACACCAGTCATGGTCAAGTCACGTCACTGACATACATTTCCTTTCAGCACGACCGTTGGTGGGCCCGCCATTCGCGGAACCGAGGCGCTGTTTTAATGCACGCGTGGAGATCGAGGCGGCGTAATCATTGCACGGGGGCTTCCCAGTTCTTTCCACGACGCGTGGCGTGTGTACTGTGGCACTTGCACGAATCTTGGCACGGTTTGGCGGTTATAAGGGGTGAGGATTCCTTTTCCTCATCTTCTTCACCTATTCCTGCGCCGTTTCCTTCTCCTCCACTTCTCCCACGCGCATAGAGCTTCCTTGCCCCCAGAAATTCCCAGCGCCGCCAATCAAGGTCACCGGCGCACCAGGAAAATGGCTTCTACTTCAACTTCTGGTGCAACAACGACGTCAGCGATGGCAACGGTGGCGGAAAAGGAGAGCAATCGCGGGGTTTGGATCCCGTGCATCCTCGATGATGACAAGCTCCGTGGCGTAGAAGAAGAAGGGCTCCTCCGCGCCGACGATTGGCGGAGCAACTTCAGCGAGGTCGTCCCCAACCCTCGCAACGGCGAGCGAGTGCACTTCGGCACCCACCTCGACAGAGGTTTCTCCTTTCCTCCCTCAGATTTATTTTCTGAGGTGATAGATCATTACGGCGTTCAACTTCACCATCTCCCCCCGAATTCCATATTAGAGATGAGCGCTTATGCGGATTTGTGCGAGGGGTATATCGGCATTAAGCCGAGTCTCACTCTCTTTCGGTACTATTTCCATGTCCGGAGAAACTCCATCACCGCCGGTAATCCTTACATTACCGGTACAATTAGTCTTTCAGTTAGGCGTGAGCGTGTTTATCCTCAGATTTTAGCTAGTGAGTCGGTCAAACAGTGGCCGGCTACCTTTTTCTATCATAAGGATATTCCCGCTCCTGGCAAAGCTACTGCTTTGCCGGATTTCGTCGATGGAGCCACCACGCCTCAAGTATCTTGGGACGAGGCCGCTCCAGCTCTCAGTGACGATCTGCTTCTCGCCAAGAGGCGGATTGAATATCTGATGAAGCACAAGGGCCTGAGAGGGTACGACTTGGTCCAGTCCTGGGTGGCATGCCGGATCTAGCCTCTCTAGCACCACGGAGACCGATTGATGCATTCCATCACGGCGTCGAAAAAGGACTCCCTCCGCATTAGCTCTAAGGCCTTAAAGCCACAAGATTATATAAGCCAGATCAAATGGCTGATAAAGGAGCGGATCGAGAGAAAGATTCCGGATTTGTCCCTGGACATGCATACAACGGAAGACCCTGAAGTCCCGGTAAGCTTTAGCAGTAAACCCTTTTTATGTGTTTCACCTTTAAGTTATTTCGCAACACTGAGATATTATCTTTTTTTCAGCTTGCCGACCTCCCCGAGTCGGAATTATCTCCTATCGAGGGATATCCTCTCGAGTTTTCTCAAGAGGAGGAACTGGTCCCACTGCCGGACGTTGTGCCCAGGAAGCGCAAAGCTCCGACAACGGCCATCAGCACAAAGGAAGTGCCAGTTGTGAAGAGGTAACTTTCCACACAACTTCCGCCTTTGTACTTTACTTATGATTTCTTCCGAGATATAATGTTATTCATTCTATTACTTTCTCAGAGCTAAACAACTCATCAAGGTCAAGGGGAAGGGAACTACCTCGAAGCCCCTGCGTCAGACGAAGCTAACCTTGGCTTCTCCTGCCGTGGCTCCTCCGACTCCTGTCCCTCAACCCTCTGCAGCGCCGGAGATTACTCCATCTCCGGTCGTTGCAGAAGATCTAGCTCCCTCAATAGGGCCAACAATCCTTGAGTCGCAGACTAACGTCACCATGGGTGACTCAGGTTTTGATAAGGGTGAACCCTCTTGGGTAATGATCCCTCGGTAGAAACCTTCACCGAAAATCTCCTGAATAGTCTAGGACTTGCCAAATTTGGCTTATCTCGGAAATCTGTAGAGGAAATCCAGCAGCTGGCCCGGCAATGCCTAGAAAGCCGAAATCTTTCTGCCGAAGAAGAAGCACAAGAAGCGGAAGACATCAAGTACTCCCAACTTCTCGAATAAGTCCGCCTCCGCGACGAGGGGTTGAGAGCTGGTGTGCTTCCACCACCTCCGATTATTCCACTCACCTTCACCGAGAAGGTTACTACTGAGGTGAACATTTGCTTGAGCAAGCTCACACATGAACATCATGTAAGTCAGAATTCCAACTCACGTTTACCTTTATTGTTCTTTACATCATATCCTCTAGCCCCCAAGCATGAAGTTGGATAAACAATCCGGGTTTATGCTTCCTTAGGATGCCAAAGAATGAACTAGTGTAGCCCCAAGGCTCGTGCTGATATTAGCTACAATATTAGCCCGAGTCTTTAGTATACTTCTGACTCTGGGTATTCTGACTTACAGAAAGTTAATTCATATAACCAGGAATTGTTGAAGAATATCTGCAACAAGCGGAGAGAGATCAAAGCTCTCCGACTTGAAAATGCCGAGCTAAAAGTTTCCAAGGATGAGGATGAAGGTAAACTTTCTGAGACTCAAACCTTGTCTTGTGTTTTCATAGTCGAATATTTTTGTAGAACTATTGTTCTTTTGACTTACAACACTGGTAAAGTAGTCCTGTGCTATGATCGAAGAGGCCGAGAATCTGAAGACCTTGGTGGTGGAAAACAAAGATCTCCGCCGAGAGCTAGACCAGCTCAAGGCGGATCATGAGAAGAGCATTGCTCAAGTTCTCGAATCATCCTCCATGGCCACCGTGGAGCGTGACCGCAAGATTGCACTCCACGAGCAGAAAATCTCAGATCTCAACGACGAGTTATTCAGAGAGAAGGATCTTTCCGAGGCACTCCAGGCTGAACTCCGGAGTCTTCGTGAGGAGAAAACCAAAGTCGATGATGTCATCTTTGGTATGTTTCCATCTTTCTGACTTTTCTATATTCTTCGACTCTTTCGATGTCGGATTTATTTAACCGTTTTGCATTATATGCATAGGCCCTCGGAACTTGACGGACTCCACCTCTGCCGAGCCTCGCACCCACCGGCTCACCCAAGTCGGTGATTTGCTTCATGACTTCCGCCAATCCATCGAGGATATTGGCGAAGCTCTCAAGGTTTCGTACATGCATAGCATGCTCGACTTTCAGGTGCGGGACAAGGCAAAGGAGATGCCGCAGCTTGTCCAGGACTGGAATATGTCCTACGCGCGATCCGCAGCGCAGAACGCTCTCACAATGGTCATGAGCCACCATGGAAGCATGGAAATCTGGCAAGTGACCAGAGGGTATTCTACTGTGGACGAAGACGGCCAGAAGCAAGATATCAAAGCCATCATGGACTCCTGCGCCGGATATGGGTGCCACGTAGCTGATTTAACCAGCTACGACACTCCCTTCTTCAACTGCGTGGACACGCCGCCGCCGCCTCCTGAAGAAGCAGCCGAAGTTTCTAACGATGAACAAACCATATCGGATTTGGACATCTCGGATCGTTATCAAGGTGCGGCTGATGTGTCCAGCGAGCCGGCAGCTCCTACCTCCCCTCCTGCATCATAAGTCATCAGAGAGAAACATATGTGTTATTCTGAAAACATTATGGATATGTAAATATGTAGTATGATACTTTTGCTAGTGCTAAGTTTTAATTTATCTATTCAGCACTTTTGACTTTGATTTTTGTGTGCCTGAAATGTTTACACAAGCACTTGTACTTTTTTGTCTACACTTATCGTTTATCTGGCTTTCCGCCTCGTCCCTTTCGTGAGTCAGCTAAACTTTTAGCACGGAAACTTTGCCGAGCAACGGAGCTCAATTGCTAAACTAGTTTAAACTCGAAAACAAAGCCAGCTTCTAGTACCAACAATTCACTACTCGGAAAATACCTGCATCCGGCAATCAGACAAATAACCAAAGTATAGACTATGAAATATAGATTTATACCCGAAGGTAGCAATTTTAGAATCGGAAATCTAAACCAAAACAAAAATGAGCATAAAGTACTTTCAAGTATTCTGGAATTTTTGACTGTGACATGATCATTCGGAAATAAGATGGTAAAAACTTCTCAGAAAAATTTGAGGCAACCAAAACTTTTATTTCTTCACAGAACATGTACACATATATGATTACAAAGAAGGACAAACTAAGAATAAAAGGGATGTAGCTGAGCAATATTCTATGGTCTGTCTAACTCATTCGGATTTGTACTGCCTCCAGCTCTCTTTCTCTTCTTAGTAGCAGGTCTTTCTTTGACTGTCCGCATATCAGTTAGGTAGTATGAACCATTATGCTATACTCGACTAACCAAGAAGGGCCCTTCCCATACCGGGGAAAGTTTGTGCTTTCTTTGTTGCACAAGCCGGAGAACCAAATCGCCTTTATTGAAAGATCTGTTTCGGTACCTCTGGCTATGATACTTGTGTAACTTCTGCTGATAGGCTATTGATCTCATTTTAGCAACGACGCGAACTTCTTCGACTAAGTCGAGATCATTTTGTCGAGAAATCTCGGCATCCTCTTTGATATACGCGGCCACTCTAGGAGAAGTGTGAATCAAATCACTAGGAAGAACTGCTTCTGCGCCATAGACCAAGAAGAAAGGTGTGTATCCAGTTGACCTATTCGAAGTTGTTCGTAAACTCCATATTATAGAAGGTAATTCTTCTGCCCAAGCCCCCGCAACACGTCGTAGTGGTGCTTCGAGTCTCGGTTTTAGGCCTTGTAGGATTAAACCATTTTCTCTTTCGACTTGTCCATTAGCCTACGGATGTGCGACTGACGCAATGTCAAGCCAGATATTTTGTTTGTTGCAGAATTCGGCAAGTTCTCCCATAGAGAAATTACTCCCATTGTCCGTGATAATACTATGCGGATAACCATACTGGATTATAACATCCTCGACAAATCTTTTGGCTGTTGCTCCATCACAACTAGTGACGGGTTTAGGCTCAATCCATTTGGTGAATTTATCCACCATCACTAAGAGGTGAGTAAATCCACTTGGAGCCCGTTTAAACGGTCCTACCATGTTAAGCCCCCAGACCGCAAAAGGCCATGTTATAGGTATTGTTCGCAGCTGATCAGCCAGAACGTGAGCTTGTTTGCCGTACTTTTGGTAGCCCTTGCACGTCTTGACCAGTCGTTTGGCATCTGCCTTGGCTGTAAGCCAGAAAAAACCGTGTCGGAAAGCTTTTGCCACTAAAGATTTGGCTGCAATATGGTGACCACACTCGCCTTCGTGGATTTCTCTTAAGATTTCCAGTCCTTCTTCCGGAGATACGCAGTGCTGAAAGACCCCAGATACACTCCGCTTATAGAGCTCACCACTAACTACAGTATAGGCTTTTGCTCGTCAGATGATCTGCCGGCTCAGAACTTCTTCTTCGAATAATTTGCCATCTACCAAATAGTCAAGGTAGGGCTGAGTCCAGCTGGGAATTACAGCCAGAACTGCTATTAAAGGTGAGTTGGATTTGGTCGGATATTCCTCACCCACTCCCTTTATTGAGGGAACTTTGTGGCGCTCTAAAAAAGTGCCATACGGAACCTCTTTCCGTGCAGAGCCTATCCGAGATAATGCATCTGCTTCCTTATTTTCTCCTCGAGGGATGTGTTGAACCTCAAACCCTTCGAACGATTTAGATAGATCATTCATGACAGCTTTATATGCTGCCATGTGTTTATTTGCATTACAAATATCCGACACTTGCTGAGCAACAAGATCCGAATCTCCGTAACACATCAAAGGTCGGATGCCGATATCCTTAGCAATCCAGATTCCATGCAGTAGTCCTTCATACTCGGAAATATTATTTGTCGCTGTGAAGTGGATCAGCAACACGTATAGAAGTTTATCTCCTTGGGGTGATTTGAGCACCACGCCAGCCCCCGAGCCCCCGCGAGCCTTAGACCCATCAAAATATAGGGTCCAATATTCCGACTCAGGGAGGGTCATATTCTCCTTTGTCTCTGTCCAATCAGCAACAAAGTCAGCAAGGATTTGGGATTTGATTGCTGCCCGAGGTTTATACTCAATATCAAAGGCTGAAAGCTCTATGCCCCATTTGGTGACGCGTCCTATGGCGTCACTGTTATTGATTATATCTCTCATGGGAGATGTGCTCACCACGGTAATTGGATGTTCCTGAAAATAATGTCATAGCTTACAAGATGCTAAGAACACACCATAAGCTAGCTTTTGATAGTGCGGATACCGCTGTTTCGATTCTGTTAAGACCTCACTGAGAAAGTAAGTCGGGCGCTACACCAAGTGTTCCTGATTTTCCTCCGGTCTCTCCACTACCATGATGATACTGATGACTTTGTTTGTCGCAGCAAGATAGAACAACATCGGTTCCTGTGGTTCTAGTGCAGCAAGGATAGGAGCAGATGAGAGTACTGCTTTCAGGTCTTGCAGTGCAGCTTCAGCTTCGTCGGTCCATACAAAATCCTTAGTCTTTTTCAGGAGTTTGTATAGTGGTGCGACTCTTCCACCGAGCCGGCTTATAAACCGACTGACTGCAGCAATGCAACCAGTTAGTCTTTGCACGTCCTTCAGGCGAGTTGGCCTAGAAATATTGAGTATAGCCTTGATTTTGTCTCGGTTCACCTCTATGACTCTTTGAGACACGATAAAACCTTCCGGCTGGGATTCCAAAGAAGCATTTCTTCGGGTTAAGCATTATGTTGTATTTTCGTAGATTGGCGAATGTTTCCTCCAAGTCAGAAATCAATGTTTCATTTTTTTTGGATATCACCGCAATATCGTCCACATATGCATGTACATTGCATCCGATTTGATCGTGGAGGCAACGCTGCATTGTGCGTTGGTACATAGCTCCTGCGTTCTTCAGCCCAAAGGGCATCATAACAAAATAGAAGGTTCCAAAGGGGGTTATGAATGAAGTTTTGACTTTGTCAGATTCCTTCATCCGGATTTGGTGATAACCAGGATATACGTCGAGAAAACAGAGGAGTTCCGAGCCTGCCGTAGAATCGATAACTTGATTAATCCTAGGCAGAGCGAATGAATCTTTGGGTCAAGCCTTGTTCAAGGCAGTATAATCAACACACATCCTTAAATCAGTGGTGTCCTTTTTAGGGACCATTACAGGATTGGCCGACCACTCAGTGTGGATGACCTCTTCTATGAATCCGGCTAACTCGAGCCGTGCTAGTTCCTTAGCTATTGCCTTACGCTTTTCATCGCCGAAACATCGTAAGGACTGTTTGACGGGTTTAGCGTTCGGGTTTACATTTAAAGAATGCTCGGCAAGTTCTCTAGGTACTCCGGTCATGTCAGATGGCTGCCATGTGAATATATCTTGATTTGCTTGGAGGAACTTGACGAGCGCGCTTTCCTATGCGCTATCTAGGCCTACGCCTATCTAGGTCACCTTGGAGGGGTCATCATCCTTCAACGGCGTCTTCTTTGTCTCTTCTGATGCCTTGAACTCCGGATTCGGCTTTGTCACCTCCTTCTTCGTTGTGGGCATCTCAGACGGATCTATGCTCTTCTTGATTTGCTGGTACTCCTAGGCATGCAGCACGACTTCAGCAAAGGTGGCATTTCCATCCTCGCACTCTCACGCTTTCTTCGGGTCTCCCCTGATGGCGATCACGCTGTTGGGACCTAGAATTTGCATCATATTATAAATGTAACACGGACGAGGCATAAAAGCCAGTAAGCCGGACGTCCGAATATAGCGTGGTACGCGCTCTTGAACGGGACCACTTCGAAGGAAAGTGCTTCCGTCCGATAGTTCTGTGGAGTTCCAAAGGTAACATCCAAAGTGATTTCCCCCAGGGAATTTGCTTGTCTTCCTGGGACAACCCCGTGAAAGATCACAAAGCTGTGGTTCAGCTAGGTCTCCAAGATCTTCATCCGGCGTAGCGTTTCGACATACAGTATATTAATGATGCTGCCGCCGTCCATGAGAGTCTTGGAGAAACCATAACTGTCAATAAGTGGATTAACGATTAAGGCGTATTTTCCTCGCCTGTGTAACTTAGGCGGATGATCAGCACGGTCAAATGTGATTGCCACTTCCGACAAGTCCAAGAATTGAGGGACAGCCGGAACTGTTGCATTGAGCTCATGTAGAACTGCTTTCTTGACCTTTGCTGGTTGGGATCCGAGGAAGGTGACGTAAGTGTCTTTCTTGGTCAGAAATTTTTTCTTCCCTTCCGGCTTGGGATTTGAAGCGTCAACTTCCTCCATGTTGGAATCTTCCTTGTTCTCTTTATCCTTTTCGAGATTCTTCTTTCCCTTCTCCCGCTTAGCCCTGTAGCCAGCGGTATCATCTCTCTTAATGTCGTCATTAAAACGACACTCGGTGTTTGTGTGGGACGAGCCCCCATTGGCGTCTAGGTGATGCACACATGAGTTATTGGCAATGTAGGCCCAAGAGTAGGTTTTGCCAGGTTGCTGGTCTCCTCTACCTTGAACTCTTGACGTCCCACGGCCGCGTCCACGGCCACCGCGTGTCCTCCTCGTCCTCCAGACCCGAAAGTAGCAGTGACCACTACCGTTTCCGCGTTGGGCTTTCCTTCTGAGGTATTCTTGCGCTTCCGAGCTTGCTGCTTTGGTTGTTTTGCCGACTGTGGCACAACTAGGGCGTTAAGTAATACCTCTGCGTCGTCGTCAGCATCTGCATACTTGATCGCTGTTTCTATCATCTCTCCCAAATCAGTGACTTTGTCACACTTCAAGCGATGTTGTAGTAAACCAATTGGGAGACCTGTAATGAAAGCTTCAATCGCAACTCCTTCATATGAGTTCTTGGTGTCGATCCATCATCCGAGATAATCCTGGCAAGTTTCTCCGGCTTTCTAGGTGCAACGCTGTAAGTCTTCGACCGTACAGGGCCTCCGGTATGTGCCTTCAAAATTCTGAAAGAATGCACTTTGTATGTCATACCAGTTATGGATGGTGTTCTCTGGAAGTTCATTGAGCCATGATCGTGCCGTCTTCCGCAACATGAGTGGGAGATATCGGGTTGCGACCATGCTGTTTTCGCCTTTGGTGATACAACAAGCTTGGAAGAAATCCTGGAGCCAGGTATCTGGCCGAGCTATGCCGTCGTAGGCTTGAATATGTCTTGAGATAGCAAATCCTTCCGGGAATTTGTAGCTCTTATGCATGGTCCGAAGCACTTTGGGCCCACGTATATGTCATCATTTTCATAGCGCCGTGCCTCTATATTGGAGTTGATCCTGTGCCTTGCGTCATGTGGGGATAAATATCGTCCTGAGTGACGGCTATGGATGCGGTGCCTTGGAGCCGGACTTCGGCTTTTGCCACCACCTCCTCCACCACGATGCCCTCCTTGGCCTCCTTGGGAGCTGTTGTGATGGCTACTTGGCGGAGAGGGTGGAGCAGCTGGGTTATTTCTAGCTGATCGCCGGCCTCAGTCCGGAGCGTTATTATTCCGGTTCCGTGGAGGATCTTCATTGTGACGAGCCCCCTGCCGGTTTGTCTTGGCATGGTGTCTGTCATTCCCTCGCCCGTCAGCTGGATAGCTTGCGTGTCTAGGAGGTGGCATTCTTTATCGGTCCTCCTACCGACGTTTCTTTTTATCTTCTTCCCTGCGATCATTCGACTCTCGGCGGGGAGGATTCCTCGAATTCAGTGCAGCGATTGCCTCTTGCTCCACAACTGGGTTAACGTTACGCCAGTCACGTGCAGCTTTGTGGTGCTGTCCTGAAGATCCGGTTCTTGAGTAGTTGTCTTCCAACGGTCGGAACGATGGTGTTGTTCCGGAACACGTTGGGGTCTTACGTCAGCCCAGGCCGGATCTGTGCGACATTGGTCAGAATGGGAGACTAGCTTTTGGCTTTCGGACAGGGCGACCTTTTTCTGCTCCAGGCCCTTGTTGAGTAGCTTAATGCCCAATCGGATATGTTCTGGGCCTGGATTAGCAGATAGGATTTCTCGGGCCGCAACGGTGTTCTGTACTGGTGTCAGATACACCCAATCCCCGTTGCTGTCGCGCCGAGGCATCCCATGTTATCCTCCAAAGAGGACTTTGTGAATCTGCGGGAACTGGTCGTCATGAGTATGACGTTTCCTGGTCTTCTAATGTTGCCTGGAGTTTTACTTCTCCGCAGTTGCCATGCGTTTCTTTTCTTCCTCAAGATTTTTGGCTTCATCGAGGAGTACTTGGCGACGCGCTTCTAGGGCCTAGGCCCTTTCGTCTAGCTCTTCAACAGTTAGTTCTGCAGCTGTAGGAATATGTGTGGTTAATGCAGCATCGATGAGTTTACGCGCACCTTCAGTGATCACGTGTCCATCCACCGACTCTTCTTTGGGCTCGTCTGGGATAAGTGCTCCATCCGAGTCTTCCTCATATTCCTCAGCAATCACCTCCTCTGCCGGGGGGTCTTTTGCCGGGGTATTGTTCTTCTTATTTGCCTTCTTGGCAGCGCCGGTAGCAAAGATGGCTTTGGGCCCGTTTCCCGGAGTCAAACTTTGATCGGTACTTTCGGCCATTTGGTTCTCGAGATCATCTCCGAGATCCATGTTGTCCTGTGCTTTGGGAGAGCTTTCTCCGGATCCTTCGTCCATGTCTTCTCCTTTTGCAGCAGCTGTGGAGTTAACCTCCTCTTCATATTCCGCGAAAAACTTCCGGAAATCTGCCGACGTCATCGAGTCATCCGAGGATGCCGGTAATTCGACACTTGTTCCGATAGCCTCCAGCACAGAGTCAGTGTTATCTCTAGCATCAGCAGAGTCGGATCCGGATCCCACATATCCAAAAAAGTGTGACGCACCCCTCCTGAGATAACTGCAGCCTTCATAGTATGCTTCATCGAAACGTTTGATGGTCTCGAGGATTTCATCTACGCCTGAGTTTTGCATCATTATGCGTCTTAGTGTGTATCTCAGGAAAGGCCTGTCTGTCCCGGCGTCATTAGAGCCGGAACCATCGTTGTTGCTATGCTCCTCCTAGATTTCGGCAGCGGGTGGGTTGATCTAGGATTCGGTCTCTCCAGGGACCGCCAGGTCTTCTTCAGGCTTGGATTTCTCCACTATCTCCGCAACTGGTGCGGACTGGGTAGGATTAGGGTTTTCTGAGATCCGGAACTCTGCCGCCTCCGCGGACAAAGGAGACCCAGAAATTTCTTCTGCCTCTATCATCACCGCTGGGGTGGGTGGGGCAGGTTCAGCGAAACCGATGTAAACATCGATCTCACCAAAAGACATGACGGTGTAGGTGGTCACGGCTTCCCTAGCCAGAATCCAAGTCTCGTCAAGAACGATGAGAGGGACGTCACTGGCGTAGAGGATGCGACCAACGGCGATAGTCTCGCCGATTCTGATTCTTACAGATTTCGCTCGGAACGTAGATCCGAAGCTCACTTGCCCCATGGTGGGCGCCAACTGTCGTCAGATTGATGACAAGTACGCCATGAGGGGGTCCTCGAGGCGTGTGGAAGAGAGGGGTGTGAGACGTGCAGTGTTTCGGGACGGTGAGCACACAAGTTTACCTAGGTTCGAATCCGCCGGCTTTGGACGGATCCTACTCCTGCTAGCAATCCAGTAATACGGCAGAGCCGGAATATGGGTTACAAGGGGTTCGCCTGTGCGAGTTGAGATTATAGACTATTGTGTTGTCCTAAAGGCTCTCCCTAGGACGGTTTATATAGATATCCGGTCTAGGGTTTACAGGAGAGATCTATCCGGCCACGACTAAGAATCGGTTATATAGTACATCTTAAACTACAAGTAACACTATAGGCCTATGTCGGTAAGTCTTCTGGGCCTTCCCGTAGCCGGATTGGACCCGTGAAGCAAAGCTCTAACCCGAAATGGACAACCCTGGTCAGTGAGGAACTGTGAGAATACCCGGAAAGTATATCCCCAACAGTGTGCGATCCCCGAGTGATCAGAAGCGTTTTTCTTTTGATAACCCCATCCATCCTTTCGCGTGACTTAAAATTCCGGAAAGAACTGCGGGCAGCTCTAGCGAATTCTGGTTTACTTCGACCGAATCTCACGCGTGGAAAAAATTACGGGCGGCTAGAGATATCTTGGTTTGAATTACCGGGATAGGTTGTTACTATCCTGTAGGTTCCATAGTTTGTTAGTAGTACTAAATAAAGACATGGGTTGATCTATTTACCAACTATACTCCTATCCGAGAAACAAAAAGTGATTTCGATGGGCTCATGGCCGGTCACCCGAGGCTAATCAGATGTGCCCCTTAGTTGCTAGCTCCCGATCCAGATCCTCTGAGCCATCACCCTCGGACGCCAAGCCCAGACCGAGTTCCAGCTGATGGACGAGCAGCGAGCGGGCTCGACTTTGGCCAACATAGGGAAGAGGCGGTGTCTGGAGACGACATGATCATTTTATGGCCGACAGACGACCACCAGATGCAGGATTCAGCCGATCTTCAAGTATGCATGACACACTGATTCCAGGTGCAAGGCCATGATGCATCGATTCTAGTGCTAACGCAAGCGCTCGACTCACTCGCCTCCTATAGAGGTGAAAGATGTGTGTTCCTTTAATTTGCTTTGCTTGGTGGTTGAGGAATTATATCATGAGTTTTTCCCTAACAGATAGCAGGAGTTTGTTACTCGATTTATCTTACTGGTAACCGTAGGAGAAATGATATGCCTTGCCCTTTGTCGATTTGCTTCACACGAGTACTTCAATTCAATTCAATGTGGATGTATGTGTTCTCGAAATAGGCTTTTGTCCTGCTTTATAAGTAAATCCAACGGCCAAACCAATACAAGGTGACAAGGAAAACCTCCTACAAGCAGATCAAAAGGTAAACAAGAAAAAACTAAGGAGCTCCGAGCTTGCCACCGAAGCCTTTGTCACGATCAAGGAGATCAGAGCTCCACGATAACAGCCCAAGGAGGTAACGATGCAAAAGCGCCGCCGTCATCGAGACCACAGGGTCTTGGGTTTTCACCCGAAGCCATAACTCGGAGAGAGTAGCCACAACGACGCCTCCAAGAGGGTCATGATGGTCTGTTAGTCATGGACTGGCGGTCTTGGGCTGCTCGGACGAGCACGGCGAGAATGGCAACAGGAAGGAAAGCGCCAACATGCACCACATTACTTTAATCAAGCCGTAGTGCAGGAGTAGGAAAACAATAAAAAGAGTATGAACAGATTTAGAACAGATTTAAGGAAAAGACGAAAGCAGAAGAAAACCTTATTAATTTCTATCATGCGAGTAACGATATTAGACGAGACTCGCGTGCTGTTGGACGAGTTGTTTAGGTTTTGTTATTTTTATATTTAGACGAACAACACTGTCATCCGATTAGTTTTCATTTGAACTTGAAGGGACATCACCTACAAATACATACGTAGATTTTATCATCGCATGATATTTTTCTGTTGTCGTTTCACGTTGTTGTTGGAGTGCTAAAATTTTCAAATAATTCGATATAATTTCAGGGAAAATGACACCCTTTTTTGGGCTGTGCTCGTGCGCGCACGTCCGCGCGTTGGTGCCGAAGCGCGACAGGATACATACCACCAGATTTTGCACTGACGCTGACAATATTTTATAATTTTTTTTCAAAAAGGCAAAAGTGCTAGGGCCCATAGCAAAATTAGCATGGCAACTTTCCTTATCCCTACGCGCAACTCAACTAGCACGGACACGTGCTGCCCTTAGATTTTGGTTTTTTTAAGGGAGGGAGAAAATGCCACCCAATTAGCATAATGAAACAAACACCTCCTTTATCTCAACAACTA
This sequence comes from Avena sativa, assembly GCA_916181665.1. Lineage (NCBI taxonomy): Eukaryota > Viridiplantae > Streptophyta > Magnoliopsida > Poales > Poaceae > Avena > Avena sativa. Next base: position 194,969,406 of record OV702287.1, read on the forward strand.
AAAATAACAAATACCCCCAGATTCCGGTTCAGATAATTATATCACTACAAGTCTTTGACTTATAATTGACATGATTTCTCGCTCTTCCCAACAACAAATTGTTCATGATCTCTACAGATATTGTTTCGTTGCATGATCCGGTTGAAATCGGCCATGCTCACAGTATGGTATATCACCTATCACACAAGGTTGGTCTATGTGGACAACCATGAATAGTATTGTCTTTAACAAATAAAATGAAATAATTTTTTTGCAGGTTATTCGGTTGGCGGCTGCTCGTTGGATGCAGTTATGGTACCGTCTTCTCCCGGCAGAAGATGCCATCGGCTGCTCATTGTTGCACATGACTGCTATTTCTAGGCTGCATACTAGAAGACTGGATAGCTTTATGTTCCTTTTCATATTTTGTTGGTTGATACATGTCTTAATTTTAACCGATCCATGATTGTAATAATTTGAATATCTTAAACTATGCAATAAAAAAAAGGTTGTGCATATCGATTGATGCAGAGGCTGGGGCACAACTCCCCATTTCAAAAAAAAAACCTATCACACAAGGAACGTTATGCGCTGGAGCCTCCATGGAGCACCCGACCACGACAATGTTCTTGGGCAGCTCCCGGCATTTGTGCCCGTCTCATGCACGCCACCCGTGCACTGCCGCGGCCGCCTAGAGCCCCGCTGCGCACAAGTAGAGTCCACCGACACCAGCAGCAGCCCACGTACTTCCAACTACAGTCTCCGCCAGCGAGGGCACCAAAGAATGTAGTGTCGTCAATCTATTCTACGGACTAGGTGGCGAGGTCGCTAACTCGATGGTTTAGGGTTGGCGTCGTGTTGGCAGCTCGCGTGCTTCGTGGTCGTGGTCTTTATTTTCGTGCCAGGGAAGCTCAAGACCCGCTTCGATGTCACGTAGCATATGGCCAGCTGATGATACTTTAGTTCCATTAGTTATCCTCCAATGGTGTGAGAGTCCACTAGTATTTCTCCTCAAATTCGATCGATTCGGATTACAAGCTTAGATTTTAGAGGAACAAATGGGGAGGAAGGAGGGGATCCAGAGGAGGAAGAAGAACACCGCACACACGCAACGCAAGCCAAGCCAAGCCAGGCCCTCGGCTGAAGCCGCCGTCCAGTCCGTTCCGTTCCAAACCGGGTCTCGTTGTGGTCGCTCCCTTCGTATATATGCCTATGTACCCTCTGCATCTTGCTTCCAACCAGACCATGGCCCAATGTGGCGGCCCATCGCCCATCCCTTGTAGACAGGTCGCTGACAATTCCCCCTTCTTAAAATTCGGCTTGCCCTCAAGCCGATGTCGTGTACATCCACCGGGGTCCCATGTTAGGTGTGAGAGCTGTAATTGAGTGATGTTCAAGGATGTAGGATCAATAGAACCTGAACCTCCTGGATCCCATGAAATGAGCACTCGTGTAGTATACGTCAGGATGTCATTAGTTGGGCTTGCAATTTCCCATGGCATCATCTTAGATGTATTAATACCAGAGCAAGACCAATCATCACCCAGTGTGTTGGGATTCCCGTGAGGAGTAAGGTATGTCAATGTTGCATCAGGTACTAGTTGCCAGGAATGGTTGCCGACATCCAGGCACTCCAATCAAAGTGACCATGCAATCCTCCATTGGATAAGCTGAAGACCGCACTGCATAATATCTGATCCAACACTAGATGTACCCACTAGCAACCATGCAATTTTCCACTGGAACCACTCAAGATGATATGATTGAGCACAGTTGAGCAAACATGGCTCCACGTCCATTGTACAGAGGTTGCCCGAAAATATCATGGAAAGTACTATGGCATTGTTCATCTTACCCATCATATACCAGAACAATAGTTTTTGGTAATTGGCTGGACAGTTCTGCTGCACCAATAAAATGACACATATTGGTCCGGTCTAAATACTTGACAGAGAGGAATGATAAGTTTGATAACCGAGAGACCATGAAATTGTCCACTGGAAGGTATTGCAACTGTAGAACTCACAGTCAGCACAACAACAATGGAACCAGGACTTCAATGATACATGACCGATTGTCCAGGAAATTTTCTGTTGTACCAATGCGCAGCAAGACAAGAGTATATGTCCAGCAGTGCAAAACCAAAATTCATATAGCAATTCTGAATGACTGAACGAACATTTTATCAACACAGAATAGTGAGGACTACCTTGTCCCTTACAGGCAGCTCCCGGCAGGAGCCTTGTACATGTATAATGTTGATGTACTTCTGCTCTCTCATTCAGACTAGCAAGGAACGCACTGGGGCTGATGTGACCTTGTACTGCAGGAATTAGTCCCAGTAACAGTTGAAGACAAGGCAACGGAAGCCAACAGAGTAGTAGCAAAAGAGCATCATCGTCAAGGCTATATTGCAGAAGATGCCCAACAATTATCAACATCGAAGAAGGTGTATGAGCAACATTTAGAGCAGGGTATCCACAACAGACCGCCAAATTCAGTGATGTTCCACAATTATATTCCACTACCACTTTAGCTCTTCTAGGTAATAGAGAATGCATCTTTGCAAAATGGGAATTGACCGGAATTAGTGAACAGGAAAAATGGACCTGCACTTCAACTTGTTTGCTTGTAATCCACGCCCAGGAAGACACAGCAAGAACTGCATTGGCTGGTCGTACACATTGAGTATCTGACCACCATCTGGGAAGCTTCCATGACACATCATCCAAGAAAGGCTTCACACAGAGACTGTTTGTTTCATTATCAGTAATTGAACTAGGAGAGGATACAGTCTCAAGCCTATGAGTCCAACTTCTTGTGGCTTTTTTGTGCAACAGACGAGAATCTCTAGAACTAGAGGAGACCTAGGCGGTTGCAGCCGTTGAAGACTCCAACATATATTATCATGCTTCAGCCTCAAACGATGAACAATAGACACTCGGTGTGGCTGTAGTGATGTGACTCGAATATCCACTGCAACCAAACAAGAGAATTTCTCCCTCGGTTCAGATGTTACTTGCCTGACCAATGTTGTCCAGAACTGGCTGCACATGAAAGATGGCCATGGCAGTGGTCGCAGGGGTCCAGCCACTGCGGTTGTCGTGATGGGCGGCAAGGTCAAGACATCTTTGCTGCGGTGACGAGAGATGGAGCTGCACTTCTCGGTGTAGTCTGCGAGTTTAGAAACATCGTCGTTGGTATTCGTGGACTGGGTTGGTGCTGCCAATGGGGAGAGCACATGCAGCGATACAGAGCTTGGCTCTCCACCAAACAGGAGGTAGGCAACAGAGCAGCTTGGACGACATCAGGCTCGGTAGGGACTCGGAGCACGATGGAAATATCGCTTGTAGCAGAAACATCGAGTGCCTTGTCGCTGCCCTCAGGTGCAGTGAGCTCAGGGACGATGCTGCCTGTGGTCACAGACGAGTCGGGTGTTGAAGAAGGGATGGTTGCAGTCGCATATACATAGGCGTCGTCGCTTGGGCATTCCACCAAGCAGGTGGTAGGCACTGGAGCAGCGAGGTCTGCCGCGTCAATGTCCACTGCACCTTGGACGTTCCCGATCTCTGTAGGGAATGAGAGCACGGTGGAGACCTCTGGAGTAGCCGAGGTTGATCCTGTAGTGGCTGACGTGGCGGTTATGGTCGAGCTCGGGTAGACATATGCGGTCGACCCGGTGGAGGTCGGGGTGGAGGTCGCAGTGGTTGGCTCGTCGAAGTTCTTGGTGGCACCGATGAGGTAGTCGTACATACGCCGGGCTCCTGGAGAGAGTTCGTCCTTGGTGTGGTTGCTTGAAGCAGACGCGGCCGAAAAGGCGGTTGACCTTGGGCATGGCTCACAGAAGCAGTCGCTGGAGGCGGCACCGCTTGGGGCAGGTAGGGGCATGGTTGAGTTCGCTGTCGACGGAGGCGTCACCGCTGCAACGGATGCGCGAGTGTGGTGATGGAGAGGCGAAGTAGAGCTCGCCGGTGAAGACACCGACGCGGACCCCTTCTTCAGCAGCGCAAGATACGCGCCCCACTCCCGGTCGCAGTCCTCGGGATCGGCCATGGCGAAATCGCGTAACGCCTCCATGAGCCCTCTCTGGTGTTCCATGGCTTGCTGGTGGTGGGGAAAAAATTTGGAGGTGGATTTTGTGGAATTTTCGAGGAGGGATCGATTGGCTCTGATACCAATTGTGAGAGTCCACTAGTATTTCTCCTCAAATTCGATCGATTCGGATTACAAGCTTGGATTTCAGAGGAACAAATGGAGAGGAAGGAGGGGATCCAGAGGAGGAAGAAGAACACCGCACACACGCAACGCAAGCCAAGCCAAGCCAGGCCCTCGGCTGAAGCCGCCGTCCAGTCCGTTCCGTTCCAAGCCGGGTCTCGTTGTGGTCGCTCCCTTCGTATATATGCCTATGTACCCGCTGCATCTTGCTTCCAACCAGACCATGGCCCAATGTGGCAGCCCATCGCCCAGCCCCTGTAGACAGGTCGCTGCCAAATGGTCTTTATTTTCATAAACAATCAACACATGTCTCGTTCTCGTAGGGATGTCCAGAAGGAGCAAGAAGTTGTCCTTCCCGACGTAATCCGCTAATCATATCAACTACTCCTAAGTCTAGATTCCCATGTATCTAGACATGTTTTAGTATATAGATACATGTAAATCTAGACAAATCTAAGTCACTTATTTTGGAACGGAGGCAGTATATTTCTCCTACGTTCTTGAATATCATTGGTCAATTGTTGAGTAACTTAGCTCTACGAGTGCATATTTTCATCAGTTTCATCAGACTGGCAGTGTTAGGATTCAGTTTCTTTAGTCTCAATAGTTAGTCAGTTTCAGCTACCTTTTAGGTAAATTAGTTTGCTCAGGGCGTGATCTGTGCATTAAGATCGTCGTGGATCATGCTCCGGATGCACGTTTTGTTTTCATCTCCGAATAAAAGTAGAAGGGATTCTTTCAATTCCCCTACCAAATCACAATCAACCAGACTCTAAACCTCGACCGGGAAAGCATTCGACCCCGCCGAAGATCGAGTAGGAAGAGAGGAGACGATCGTCTTTTCTCAATTCGATGCTAATATTCTAAAATAAATGTCTTAACCATAATAGGAGTGGCACATTCGTTTATATTTCATCCTATATACGCTTATAGACAGGCAGAAATGAACGGATGCCATTCCTTGTCGAAACCCCGACTGCACTGGGGAGAACCGAAAGAAGAACGACAAGTAGAAGACGTACTACTAATATCGAGGATGCATTGCGTTCCATCCAGAGAGAGTGATTGCCCCACCAAGATTGTGCTTCAGTGAGGAGAATGTCGGGTTCCATGACGACGATGCGGAGGTGCCTCCTGGGCGATGCTGAAGTATGTCAAAAAGGTGTCCATCACGCTGGCTTGAGGCTCGTTTCCTTCCCGAGTGTGAGTAGGTACAATATCTAATTGTGATATACTTCCTCCGTTTTAAAATATAAGATGTTTTAGCTTTATGAAAAAAGTGTATCTAGACTTATTTTAGTGTGTAGATTTATTTATATATAGAGTGAACTTACACACTAAAAGAGATCTAGATACACTCCTTTTACAAAACTAAACGTCTTATATTTTGAAACGGAGGGAGTACTATGTGTCTATTGAAGCCTGTTCATGTGTACGTACTTCTTATACACGAACTTGTGTTTATTCCTTTCTAGTACAATCCATCGGCAATGTTTTTTGGACCGGTGAAAAAAGTGGCAGATGAATGTCTATCTCTCGTAAGCTCAATACTCAGAATGTATCTGCTGAAATAGAGACATGTTTGGTTAAAACCATGATCGTTAAAACCATGAGACTAGTTTGGCCATACTTTGAAAATGTAGTTCTACAGATTCACCAATGGTTGTAATGCCGTTTATTCTACTCCCTCCGTCCCAAAATAAGTGACTTAAGTTTATCTAAATTCGCATGCACCTATATAGTAAACGTGTCTAGATACATTCGAATCTAGATAAACTCACATCACTTATTTTGGGACGGAGGGAGTACTTATTTTACACCAACCAGTCCAATATCGTTTACCTTATGCATTTTGGCGGTACAATAGCCAGTTCATTACACATGGACCTCCCGCTAAGCGTAGGTTCGTGCCTACTTCACCTCATACCTCTTTTTCCAAAATGAGCCCGTCTAATACTCCTGGTAGAGAATGTAATGCTCCCTAGTAATAAAGGCACACAAAAATCATTGTTGAATGTAAACATACGATAAATGTCTCCGGATAGGGGGTCAGGGCTGGAAAAATCAGGATTTACACACATAATAACACAACTGCTGTCATTCGTTGGAGAGAGTAGGCTTGGGGTGTCGCAAGATTGGTGAGAATAATTAGCTCTAGCTTCATACACGTCATGTGAGCAATTTATTTATCAATAACCGTAGCAACGCACGGATATTTAACTAGTTATTTGAAATTTGCTTTCTTGTTCTTCCTAATTGATAAGGAAAGACAATGGTTAAGTGCATCATTAACTGCATTTATATGCATAGGAAAATATTAGTTCCTCTTATGTGAATTCTGTACTGTTGAAAACATTGGTATGCAAGTTTGCTTGTGTCTTGAGTTAATCGACACTTTTAGTTACACCCTCCGATCCATAATAACGCTGAATTAGTGAAGTTGTATTAAATGTGACACTTCTAGCAAGAACAATAGAAGAGCTTAAGTGAATTGAATTTGGCTAGATTCGCATGTATCTAGATATATTTTAGTGAATAGATACATCTTTAGTGAATAAACCAAGTCACTTATTTCTGGACGGAGGGAGTAATATATAGCACTTAGAGTATCTCTAAGAGCTGTTGCATTTTGCCGTAGGAAAACTATGGCCGCTTTACCAGCTGCCATATTTTGTAGCAGCGTCTGTCGCAAAATGCAGAACGGCTGCACAGTGCCAGCCCCTCTCAACTCACAACATATATGATAAACAATGAAACATAATTCAAACATTTGATCATACAAACTATAGATAATGACAAAATCCACATAGCATAGCATAAATATTACATAGTTCCGAGCATGACTAGCAACGAAAGTCCATAGATCAAAGCGCAATATAGTAAAATGCAAACTTGAAGATTATCACTCCTCATTGCCATTGTTGGTATTGCTTGGATCAACTTCCACATTGGAATCTCCTACATCGTTGGTGTTGCTTGGATTCCATGGCCACCTGCCTCCGTAGCCGCAATAAGCTCCCTGGCTGCCGCCCTCCTCTCCTCGGTCGCCTCCTTCCTCTCCCCCATGGCCACCTTCTTCGCCTTTATCTCCTTGAGTTCCTCTATTTCTATAAATTTTAATGCATTCCCCTCCTCGGACATCTTCTTGCGGTTCTCGATGAGTATATTGAAAGATTTTTGGATGTCATCATCCCCGACCTTCTTGCCCTTCATCTTTTCTTTTGCAAACTTTCTTCTTCTGAGTTTCTTTGTCCTGTCTATTGAATTGGGAGTTTGGTTTGTTTTCCTCATCATTTACTCATCATCATCACAATCACAAAGATCACCCATGAATGTCTTCATCAAATTCTTCTTTGCGCCATCCTCCATGCCATCACGATATCTCCACTACTCGGCATTCTCAAGCTCAGTCCAACAATGGTCAAAGTGAAAGCTTTACCTTTCCTATCCTTCTTTCCATTTTTGTTCACTCTTCCCCTAAATATATTTTGTGCCATGTTTTTCTACAGAGGAGAAATTTAAAGAAAGTTAGCCACATAGATAATGCAATAATAAGTCAAACACTCATATGAGGAAATCACTCACCCGATCTTCATCATTGGTCACTTGGGTTTATGCGTTTCACTCCCGCCAAACACACCAACCATTTTTGACAATTGGTGGATATAGTGGACCATCGATGACGAATGAAAGGGGCGGTTCTTTTAGTGGCATGTGTGTTTTGAGAATTGAAGAACTCCTTCATCCTCTCCCAATATGTGTCCTCCGGCCACTCCATTCCCACGGCCGGATCGAGACCAACTTTCTTCCATGCCAAGATGATAATGAGGTCTCCGACGTTGGTGTAGTTTGCTGTTCACCGTGGCACCAAGTCAATAAAACCCTCCTCCATCTCATCTAGATGTTCTTCATAATATTCTTATGAAGGTATCTCTTATGAACCCACATAATCTTGATGCGACATCACATTCATGCTCTCTAAAAATGATTCATCATCCAAACTACAAAAATCACCATAGAAAACATCATGCATTTGCTACAACCCCTGGCTACAATTCATGTACAAACAATGTATGAGAGATAGAGGATGACGGGACAGGATGATACCTTTGTGATGTTCCACCGAACACGTCATGTGCGAGATGCAGGACGAAAAGTTGTTGCAGATCCTCTGTCGCAAGTGCCAACAGCTGGACGAATGATGGATCCATCTCCTCGACCGCCGTGGTACTAGCCTTCACATGGCTACACACGACCTTTAGCTTCTTCGCCCTTCCGCCGATAACCACGACCAACTACCTCTTCGAGGCGGCGTTGGAAGCTGCAGGTGGCTTTGTTCCCTTTGCTACGGGCTTGGCAACAGCAACCTGGTTCTGATTCGACACGCAATAGTTGTCCGGGGCTGGACGAAGGTCGCGCGATGGGTGGGTGGTGGCATAGGGTTTGGCAAAGTTGGAACAGTCACCATCGATGGTAGGGGAGTAGTTGAATCACCGATGGTAGGCGCGGAAGGGGAAGAGCAAGCTCCGGCGGCCTAGTCCATGGCGTTCCGGTGTCTGGAGCGGTGCGGCAGAAGGCGAGGCGGCACGCGCGGGCGGGAGATTTCAGCGGGGTTGTTGGCTGTGCGCGTGAGTGGAGGGGATTTTTGGCTCAACCCTCGCCGCCGCAAATATGCAGCACTAGGCCGCACTGACGCAAAAAAATGTGGCACAAAAAACAGATGTTGCAGCTATTGGAGGCCTTTTTCCCGTGCTGCCACATCCAACGGTTATTCGCGCTGCTGCCGCAAAATACAACAACTGTTAGAGATGCTCTTATAGTTAACATGTACAATATTTAGCTATTGGAATCTGAGTTAGTGTAGTAGTATTGTGCTAGGAGAGTCTAGAGTATTCTAGTGGAGTGTTGGAGTCTGTATTGGTGTCCTAGTTGAGTCTAGAGTATTCTAGGGAGTGTTACTAGATTAGTAGTATGCCCTAATAGATTTTAGACTATTCTAGTGTACGAGTAGAGATATAATACTAAGCTGAGCTATATATAAGAGGATGTGGAGGTCCAAGGGACCAATCCCATCCAAAAATTCCCCCAAACCAACATGGTATCAAAACTAGTGTCCTCTTCCTAACCCTAGCCACCATTTTTCCACCACTACAACACCCATCCTTGCTCTTGATGTCAACAACACCGAGCACATTGTAGTCACCTAAGCGACGGGAGGACGCACCCCATTGCTCCCTGCGGGCAGTAGCCACCTCATGTTGCACGGTGCGTTGTGTGCGGCTTGGTTGTTGCTCTGGATAGGGGGTTGCTTAGGAAGCTAGTTAGAATGGTACAATTGGGGTGCTGATAGGAGGAGGATACGTTAGTTGGTTTGATTTGGGAGAATATAATTTTGCAGCCCGAAAGTTGGATCTCCGAGGCAAAGCGGTACCCAAGTTGCTTGTAATCAGCTGCGTTGCCCATAGTTGGCATGCCAAATACTCAGAGGGTCTTTTTCGGCACGAATTCAACATAACGTTTCAATACAAAATATCAGGCTAACGACTGTCAAGTTGGGCCCCCTGTTAGTTTTCGTCGTTATGTCGCTGCCGTCGCGTAGGTGTGCTGGCTGTTACGTAGGCTTGCAACGCTGGCATAGTGGATAGGATAATGATGTGCTCGTCGTTCGACGTAGAGCTTGTTGGGAACCCCAAGAGGAAGGTATGATGAGCACAACAGCAAGTTTTCCCTCAGTTATGAAACCAAGGTTTAATCGAACCAGTAGGAGCAAGGAAACACCCCAAAGGTGTTACTAGCTGAGCTTTGGCAGGGCGCACTAACGGTGCTAGTAGCAACGTGGAGACCTGCACAACAGAACCACAAAACTTTGTCCCCAACTTGCGATGAGGTTGTCAATCTCACCGTGTTTTGCGGAAAACAAAGGATTAAACGTATCAAATGGAAAGAAATAAAAGTTTGCAGAAAGTAAACACAAAGCAGTAAACAGTTGTAGATTGTATGTAAATATAAAGGACCGGGATCCATAGTTCACTAGAGGTGGCTCTCCTTAGATAGATAACATGCTGGGTAAACAAATTACAGTGGGACATTGACAAACACCGAGAAAGCAATACATGCATATACTAATCATCTTGACTCCTTTGAGACTTGATTGGGCATTACAACATAATACATAGACCGCCATCCAACTGCATCTATGACTAATAATCCACCTTCAGGTTATCATCCGAACCCCTCCAGTATTAAGTTGCAAGCAACATATTATTGCTTTACAAACTGCGTATAAAGTAAACAATACGATTGTTCTATGAACAAAGGATTGTTGTTTTCTCCCTAGTAGCAACAACACATCTAGTACCTTAGAGATTTCTATCACTTCCCCATATTACCAGAGGCATGAATCCACTATCGAGCATAGATACTAACTCTTGGAGTTTCTAGCATCTACTTGGCCAAGATAGCTACTAACAACGGAAAGCATGCAAGATCACAAATAACAAAGACATGATAGAATCAATAATCAATCTAAAATAGCATCTCAATATCCATCGGATCCTTGCAAACACAACATGTATGAATTACAAATAGATGATCTTGATCATGAACGGAGCTCACAAGATCTAAACATGAAAGCACAAAGGAGGAGAACCAGCCATCTAGCTACTACATGGATCCGTAGTCCAAGGAAGAACTACTCATGCATCACACCGGAGGCTTGCATGGTGATGAAGAAGGCCTCCAGGGTGAATTCCCCTCTCCGTCAGGGTGCCGGGAAGAGCTTCAGATCCCTCCCGATCTAGGGATGGAGATGATGACGGCTACAGACTCTTTCTTGGATTTTTGATCGGGTACTTAGGGTTTTCGTCCCGAGGGAAATATATAGGCGGAAGGAGAGGCCGAGGGGGTGCCGGGAGCGGCCACACCACCCCCTGGCGCGGGCCAGGCCTGGCCGCACGGCCAGGTGGTGTGGTAGCTCCCTGGCCCTTCTCCGTCTCGTATTCTGGCACTTGATCCCTTCCGGAAAAATAGGCACTTTGGCTTTTGTCCCGTCCAATTCCGAGAATATTCATTTTCTGACTTCCCTGGAACCAAAAACAGCAGAAAACAGGCAGCTGGCAAGTAAAGTAAAGTGTGCCATCAAGTTCGTGAGAGCTTTAATCACTAGTTTTCTCATAACAAGTTTAATTTGGAATGTAAACAAAAGCATGAATATACTTGGAATAGCATAAGCTAGTAGGTAGGTATGGTGGATGTAGCATCCCAATTGTCTAACAATTGCAATGCTACTAGCCTAGTCTATATAAATGCTACTTCCTACATATAATTGTTGCATCATCATTATATCATGCTCATGTCATCATGCCACCTTGCATTTGAGCATCATATAAAACCCTTTTTGTTTTGGTTCCTCTCTCATATGCATTGTAAATTATATTTGCCTCTTGATATTGTATTTGGTTATTGATATATTGTTTAAATGCCCAAGTTGAGTTGGGGGCATATCTTTTATTTCACTCCACCACCCTTTCTTTCACCACCTTATAATGCCACCATCCAACTAAATATGAGCTTTGCACCTTTTTGGGATTTTACCTCTAGCTCATGTGGGTTGGGATGGATCCAATTCTATTTCCACATGCTCTCATATTAGCATCATGTTGTTTTCACATTATTGATATGTGGAGCCACCTTTGCATGCATTATGAGTAGTGCTCCTTTTCCTAGCTTTCATATGGATTATTATGGATTTATGCTCATGTTGGGATATTTTTGGGACTATTAAACATCTAGTGGAATATACACACTAGCAAGTCCCAATTATAATCAAATATGATCATCTCCATCTACTCCACTTGGAACTTTCATTTAATTTTTTTGCTTGGCCTTACTCCACATTTTGGGTAATGCATAGGAATAATGCCATGATTATTATTTTGTTTTCACAAGGTTAAAACATGGCATTTAATGTTTTGCATGGGCCATGCAAAGCACCACCATTCTTTCTCCTTTGGTTTTTCTTTGGTTTTTGAGTGGATCCTTTCTTTTGTGAGCTTCCCTTTCTCTCTTATTCAAAACCCCATCATCTTGATCTTGTGTTGGGATCATGTTAAAACCCTCACACCACCTCTTATCTCATCTCACTCTCCTTATCCATCATCACATCCTCCACCCTTGATTGATCTTAGTGGATCACCCCTAAACCCTAACCCCTCTCTCATCTCTCCTCCCTCTAACCTAGCTAACCCAAAACCTAAACCTAGTTCCCTCTCTAATCTAACCCTAGTTACACCCATCACCCCCTCTCTTCTCACCCGCTCCTCCAACCATGCCGAGGTGCCCCCTCTCCCTACCATGCAGGCCCCACCTAGCCACCTACTCCCCCTGGCCGAGCTACCCTCCTACCCCAACCCTAGCACAAACCCTAACCCGAGCCTCTAGCCCTAGCTACATCTACCCGAGCCTCTCTCTCTCCTTCTCTCTCTGCCACAAGGCCCCACACCGAGCCTGGCCTCCTTGACCTCGCCTTGGCCCCACCTGGCAGCCTCCATCTACCCCTCCCTCTGCCCATGCCGTCCAGCCCGAGCACGTGAGGAGGAGGGAAAAGGTGGCAGCCGAGCCACCTTTAACTACCCCCTGCCACGGCTGCTCCTCCTCTCTCTCCCTCCTTTTCCTCCTTCCCCACGGCACCTGTGCCTCTCCCAGATCCACCCCAGGGCCTTGCCCTCTCCCCTCTTTTCTCCACCGCCACCATCTACCCCATCGCCGGCCACCGTCGGTCTCCACCAGCTCCCGTCGATCCAGGAGGCGTAGGCGAGCAGGATGTTGTCGGCGAGGTCGGGAAGGTCCTCTGCAGCAGCCCTGTACACGACGTCGAGGAGGAGACGGCCCAGACCTGCTGCACGCCATCGACACCGAGCCGAAACCCTAGCTCCCGATCGCCAGCGTCCTCGCCGTTTCCCTGCGCTCCGGCACGATCCGACCCCACTGACCCACTCCTGGTGAGCTCCTCCTTCTCCCTGACATGGTCCGCCGGTCTTTTCGCCGAACGGTCTCTGCGCGCCGGTGTGCGCTGGCGTCTGCACGCCCCGCGCCGCACAGCGTCTTTCTTAGCCGCCTATCCCCCCTCCCTACAACAACGCCAGGCCACCGCAGCGGTAACCGCCGCCGCGCGCGCACGCGGGGTCGCGGGTTCGATCCCTGCACCGTGCCCCGCCCTGTCGAGCACAGACTCGTCGATAGAGGAATTCAGAGAAGAGATACAGTGCCGCGGCCCCTTTTGCACTTACCCCCCTAGTTTTTATCTGCTCAACCCGCGCTCCTAGAGGTCCCACTTGCCAGCCACCCTGGTCATCTTGCAGAAAACCCCTCAGTCTTTTCTTATCCTAACCCGCGCTCCAGTTCGGTCCCACCTGCCAGCTTCTGCGAGATCGTTCACTGTCACGTGGGCCTCAGCCGGTTGGTCCCACCTCGCAGTCGCACGGGCTAGGCAGGCCGCGGTGAGAAAAACATTTTCCTGGCCGCTATGTCGCCCAGTCAGCCTGGCCCCACTTGTCTGTGGCTGTGGCTAGATCTGGGTGAGTAGCAAAAGGGTTTTCTGTTTTCTGTTTTAATTTAAACTTTTCAAATTTGATTTAAATTCAAATTCAAATCTGTTTTCAAATATCTTTTAAACTATAATTCCAAATTAAACTTGTAATATATGTTTTGAAATCAGAAAAATGTGAGGATTTAAATTATGCTATTCAAAATAATGTTTGGACACTTTAATTTTCGAGTTGATTAAAATTACATTAAAATGCCCTTTGCCTTAATTAATTAATAACTTTTGTTTTATAACTCCGATTTTGACAAATAATATATCTAAATTGATCAGCTCGACGAGACCTTTCTCTTTATGCATTCCATGTTCTGAATTGCAGCATGCATCATATAAATATAAAGTATACAGCAACTTATTTGAGATTAAAATGTGACTAAAACTTCATAAAATGTCTTATTCTTGTATTCCACACCTCATCCATGCCATGCTACATTATTGCCATGCAAATTGTGCATCATTCATCATGGCATGATTGTTTGCTTGTCGCATTTTAATTCATATGCTTGTGCACTTTATTTATGTTGGCCCTTGTTTGTTTGGTTCTTCTTCGAATAGACGCTGAGCAGGGGATATATCAAGAAACCCAGGAGCACTACCCAGATCCTTCTCTCGCTTCAACTGAGCTGCCAGGCAAGCACTACCACATGCTTGCATACATATAATACCTATTGCCTCTATCTTATTCTTGCATCATTGAGTCGCGATTGCATTAAACTGAATCCCAAGTACTGCATAGCCTTTACTTTTAAACCCCACCGAAGCTTGTTCCTCCATCCCATGAGCCATTACTACAGGAGTTGTTTGAGCCATGCGGGTCGTATAACAGCATGTGTAGGGTATGTGAGTGTCTGATGGATAACGAGGTACCTAAACAACTTAACCTGAGTAGTAATGGGATAACTAATGAAAGTGGCACCGGTGAGAAATATCTGCTATTTGGTTTTTCATGCTCACTTGTGTCCCGTAGGACCCCGAGTACTTGATTCCTGTTCCTTGAATATTCGCGCTATCCACATCCGGGAGGCTTATGAACCCCCCTGAGCCAGAGCTTGATTCATTCTTATTTCTTGGGGCCACAAAGTAGTTTGGGGCTTTATTACTATCCTGTACTTATGCCATGCATTACTGCTTTATTTACGATTGTGCGTGGAGCACCTGTACTGTTTAGGATCGTGACACGTTTTCGCTGTATCGACAAGCCCAGTCACACTTTCGGGTTCCCAGTCGTTTACAGCCGTCCACACAAACCTTGAGTCCGTCTCGGAGCTGGCCAACTTTGTTGCGGGTAGCTTAATGGGGTGGCCCCCTGAAACATTTATGAATCCTGTGATCGCTTTGTCGTGAATGCCTCGTTGGGTTTTGATTTGGTTTTTCCGAGGTTGATCGAGTGTGTGTTGCTATTTGTGCACCCCTGCAGGGTAAAACTTTCTGAAAGCCGTGTCCGCGGTTATGGACGACTTGGAGCACAGTTTCTCGATCATAGACAAGTATAACTAAAGTACCGCTTTTAATTTGACTAAGTACCTGACTAGTAAATAGTGCAACACTCATGGAATGGATAATAAAACTGCCAACGGATGGGGGGCTGTTCGTCCGCTTCCTCGTTGGTAAGCGAGGAGGAGGATGGATCTGTTAATATTACTGTTATAACTGTTGTTATTAATTCCCGGACATCCGTCTATCTTTGGTTAGGCGGATGGTTAGCGAGTATCCCTAGAATTGCTAGGTATTATCTTTTGCTGCAATTGCGTCACCCCAGGTTGTGTCCCCTTTAGAGGCATAAAGACTTGCTGAGTACCCCTAGGGTCTCACACGATAAATTGTTTGATTCAGATGAACAGGTATACTCTCAAGATGGATACTGGGTGGAGAAGACGGACGATGTTGGCAACGATCATTCGGTGTAGAGATTCCGGGAACGGGGATCCGTGAGATCTGTGGGCGGGATGTGTTTATTTATGGGGCATCTTATGCCGATTTGCTTCTTATCCGTACTCGGATCTTGTTTTCCGCTTCCGCCTGATACTCTGATGTTTGATGTATGAGGAGATATCCTAAACTACTATATCTATCTAGGATATTTGGATCTTGCCGTATGGCGTTGCAATATTTCTATTTCTTTTAGATGGAATGGCTCTGAGGACTGTTGTATGGTGGCTTGCATACATACTCATTTGTGTATGTAGTTGATCCCTTCGCCTGCCGATTACGCCGCTCGTTCTTGTCCTGATGTTTGGCAATGGTTAGGACGGCCGAAAGGTCTACCTGTGAGTGGCATTTGGGCCCCACCATACTATTTTAACCATTTCCGCTCATCCAGGCTTGTAACTAAGAGCGTAATTCACCGAGGTAGTTACAGTGGACTCTTTGGAATAACTTGGTTTAGGGAGATGGATGCATGAGTGGAACTCATACTTGGTTGTGGAGGCTAGCAAAAGACTGGGAGCGATAAACTAAGAGAGAAATAATGGCCATAATCATGCAGAGCGACAAAACATCATTGATCAAAGCATAAAGTGATACTACAAGTTGAAAACTAAAGGATCATAAAGGCTATGGTGACTTGTGACAGTCATAACATGGTGTGCACATGCGCCAAGTCAACCCAAATAAAGCATCAAAGGAGAATACCAATATACTATGCTTTAATATGCTAAAACAACGCATGATTCATCCAAGGCACATTAAGCAATATCAATTGTTTATAACAAGTCATGCTACAGCAAATAATACTAAGCATAAAGCCAAAAAAATATCAAGCATGGCATGACAAAGCATAGGCCACAGTCAAAAACAAGCTCTTTTTACCACATAAGCATGAACTTTCCTACTCTTTTCCAAACCAAACCAAACTATTTGCAAACCAATGTATTAAAGAGGGGGTCCAACCAATTTATTCAGAAAACTAAGCAAACCAAGCAAACTAAAAACCAAAATGAAAATGAAAAAGAAGACGCTCCAAGAAAAACACAACTGTGCATGAAACAATAAAAATGAAGCGTTTGGAAGAAACCTGGGATTTTTATTGATGAAGAAGGGGATGCCTTGGGCATCCCCAAGCTTTGATGCTTGTACTTCTTGGATATTTCTTGGAGTGACACGCGTGGCATACCCAAGCTTAAGCATTAGTCCATCCTTCATCTCATTACTCATTCCTTCTATACACCTGAAAATTTTCCTTCATACAAAACTTCACACAATCTTTATTAGCAACATTAGTGCACTCAAGATAAATAAGACTTAACGTTCAGTTCTAACACCAAATAAACTTCCATTAGAACACTAGATACTGTAGCACTTCCCTCAAAAGTCTCAATTCCCCAAAAGAACTCAAAAAGGAACCCACAAGAAGCAAATGCAGAAAATGGCAGAAATCTGTTAAAACAGACCAGTAGGTAAAGACGAATTTTTTCGAAGACCTTCTGTTGCTCAAATCAAAAAGTGTTGTACTAACGAAAGTTAGATAACAACCTGGGCCAGAAGAAAAAAAATACAGCTCAATCCAACATAGAGAGCTCTCTCACGAATTTTTATGGTGAAGCACAAAAATCTGTTTCGGGACAACAACTTTCCCAATCATTACTTCTCTCTCTTTAGAGGTTACTCTTGGCACAAAAAACAAATAAAAAGTATAAGGAGAGGTTATTACTGAGGTAATAACTTCCAAGACTCATCTAAAATTTTTGGGTTATCTCCCAATAAGTATTTTTCTTTAACGCGTTTAAGTTAGGCATAAGAAGCAAAGAAAGAATCAAGTGTTATCAAATGAAGAAGCATTAAGATCAATACCAGAAATATTTTCAACAAGGCAAGGTATATCATCCAAATAAGTTCTAGAGGATCCTCTCTCAATGCTCTTAGGTTCACTATTCTCATCAAAAGGGTTTGCAGGAACAATCCAATCAAGATTCTTTTCTATGGCATCATGTATTGCTACTAGTTTAAAGGGTATTGGTATCTTAGGTTCCTCCCCATTAGGTTCGGTTTTGTTCATCTTTTCTCGTGTACCAACAACATCTACACATGAGCCTAGCATATTGAAACGTTCAAAGACTTTTCTAGCTTCCTTGGCAACATCATAGAACTCCTTAAACAAAGTTTCTAAAATGAAATCCCTCTTTTCAGGATCCTCAATTTCTTTAAGCTTAAGAAACATTACTTGCATTAAGGGCTTGAGGTTAACAAACCTAGCTTCTAACATGTGAATTAAAGAAGCTGCAACAATCTCATAGTTTGGAGCAAGTTCTACAAGGGATCTATCCTCAGTATCTTCATGCTTACTAACATGATTAAAGAATTCTTCAATGTTATCTTTCCCAATTATAGAACCACTACCAACTGGAAGGTCTTTCAGGGTGAATGTAGGGATCGACATGGTGAATAAGGGGATAGGTGACTACTAAAGGAGACTTAATTTTTATGTGTTTTTGAAATAAGAAAGCAAACAAGTAAAACTAATTTTTTTTGTGTTTTTTGAAGAACAAAACAAGCAAACAAAGAAAAAATAAACTAAGCAAAACAAAAACAACAAAGTAAAGAGATTGGTTATGAGGGACTCCCCTTGTGAAGATGTCCTTGACTTCCCGGCAACGGCGCCAGAAAAGATCTTGATGTGCTCGTCGTTCGATGTAGAGCTTGTTGGGAACCCCAAGAGGAAGGTGTGATGAGCACAACAACAAGTTTTCCCTCAGTTATGAAACCAAGGTTTAATCGAACCAGTAGGAGCAAGGAAACACCCCAAAGGTGTTACTAGCTGAGCTTTGGTAGGGCGCACTACCGGTGCTAGTAGCAACGTGGAGACCTGCACAACACAACCACAAAACTTTGTCCCCAACTTGCGATGAGGTTGTCAATCTCACCCTGTTTTGCGGAAAACAAAGGATTAAACGTATCGAATGGAAAGAAGTAAAAGTTTGCAGAAGTAAACAGAAAGCAGTAAACAGTTGTAGATTGTATGTAAAGAGAAAGGACCGGGATCCATAGTTCACTAGAGGTGGCTCTCCTTAGATAGATAACATGCTGGGTAAACAAATTACAGCGGGGCAATTGACAAACACCGAGAAAACAATACATGCATATACTAATCATCTTGACTCCTTTGAGACTTGATTGGGCATTACAACATAATACATAGACCGCCATCCAACTGCATCTATGACTAATAATCCACCTTCAGGTTATCATCCAAACCCCCTCCAGTATTAAGTTGCAAGCAACAGATTATTGCTTTACGAACTGCGTGTAAAGTAAACAATACGATTGTTCTATGAACAAAGGATTGTTGTTTTCTCCCTAGTAGCAGCAGCACATCTAGTACCTTAGAGATTTCTGTCACTTCCCCAGATTACCAGAGGCATGAACCCACTATCGAGCATAAATACTAATTCTTGGAGTTGCTAGCATTTACTTGGCCAAGATAGCTACTAACAACGGAAAGCATGCAAGATCACAAATAACAAAGACATGATAGAATCAATAATCAATCTGAAATAGCATCTCAATATCCATCGGATCCCCGCAAACACAACATGTATGAATTACAAATAGATGATCTTGATCATGAACGGAGCTCACAAGATCTAAACATGAAAGGACAAAGGAGGAGAACCAACCATCTAGCTACTACATGGATTCGTAGTCCAAGGATGAACTACTCACGCATCACTGGAGGCTTGCATGGTGATGCAGAAGGCCTCCAGGGTGAATTCCCCTCTCCGGCAAGGTGCCGGGAAGAGCTTCAGATCCCTCCCGATCTAGGGATGGAGATGACGGCGGCTACAGACTCTTTCGTGGATTTTTGATCGGGTCCTTAGGGTTTTCGTCCCGAGGGCAATATATAGGCGGAAGGAGAGGCCGAGGGGGTGCCGGGAGCGGCCACACCACCCCTGGCGTAGGCCAGGCCTGGCCGCGCGGCTAGGTGGTGTGGTGGCTCCCTGGCCCTTTTCCGTCTCGTATTCTGGCACTTGATCCCTTCCGGAAAAATAGGCACTTTGGCTTTTGTCCCGTCCAATTCCGAGAATATTCATTTTCTGACTTTCCTGGAACCAAAAACAGCAGAAAACAGGCAGCTGGCACTGTGGCTCTTGTTAATAGGTTAGTCCAAGAAATCATATGAAAAGTACTCCAAAGTTGGAACAAAACACAAGAAAGTGGATAAAACCAAGCATGGAACATCAAAAATTATAGATACATTTGCAATGTATCAGACAACACGACCGATAGCGTGTATTGACGTGACAAAACATGGCGCATGTATCCTTGTTATTACTATTTTTAAGATTTATTTACTCAGAAGCTAGAATGGCCACCGCCACGCGTCTCTCCATTGGACTTCCGTCCCCGTTGTTAACCACTACCTTAAAAACGCATTGACGGTTCCACCGTTCCCCTATCTCGCAAAAACCACTTTTCTTCTTCCTGTCCTGTGTCTTCTTTCCGTGTTCTCCTTGCCGCCATGGAAGGTTGTCACACTCTAGAGACAAGCTCCATTGGCATGACAATAAGAATATAGGCGTCATCTACACCAACAAGGAGGAGACAGTGGTGCGAGTCATGAGGATGTACGAGGATTGGCTTGTGGAAGATGAGGACAAGTTCGTGGAATTTGACCTCGAGTACACCCCGGAGGACCCAAAGTTGGAGAATGAAGTCGCCGTCGTTCAACTGGCCATGAGGAAACACATCCTCGTCTACCACTACTCATGGTTTGTAGATCTTCTCTCTGTAGTTAACCGCTTTTAGGGTTTTCTCCTCTTATTCTTTATCCATTTGCTCATGTTGCAAATACTGAATTTTATTAGGACCAAATAAATATGACAAGCCAATGTTGAGAGTCTTGATCTTGTATTTACTAAACTTTTTAAAATTATATTGAGATGATGATCTTGCATTGACAAAACATTTGTAGTTACAAATTTTGGTGATGACAAACTACATACTTTCAGGAGTGACAAGAAGTGTCTGGCGCTGCGCCAGTTCCTTGTAGAAAAAGGAATTGTTTTCTGCGCTATCGACAGAAGAACTGTTTTTTTATACTTTTGCCTTGAGGGAATTACAATTCCTGCACGCAAGTGGATCGATATTCAGAGTCTTGTCAAGATCATAGGGGGATTGAGGAAGGATGGAATGGCTACACTCGCAACTAGAATCCTCGATGAGTCGTACGACAAAATGAAGGCAAATTTCCCTACAGATAGGCACGATTTCTGGGAGGAGAAACCGTTGTCTGAGATAAACCTAAAGTGTGCAGCCATAGATGCTTACGTGACCTACCAGCTGTATGTTAAGATCTATTTGTTTCTATGTTTCCTCGTGTTTTCCCCTAGTTGCAAGAGGGAAGACGAGCTTAGGGGAGCCCTTTGTACCAAATGCAGTATAGCCGAGTTTGACGCTGCATATGCAAAGGAAATGGCTGCATTCGAAGTAGCCGACAGAGAGGCTGTAGCTGAAGCAGCAAACAGAGAGTAGCATCTTCCAGCGGCAACAACCAGGCCTATGATGTACCGCTAATTGTGCCACAGGATGCTGAAGATAGGGAAGCCAAGGCAGATTCCAGGTGGGAAGAACTTGCATTTCGTGAGCTGTGGATGGCCAATAATGTAAGAAACAACTAGAATGCTCACAATTGGTCTCCTAGGAACGATGGCAAGTGCCTCAAGTGGTCTGATGAGAAGATAATTAAATTTTACTCCTTTGTGTTATGTTTCTGTTTTGTGGAACTCATGTAGCTTGTCAAGATGGCTAGCGCCTCAAGTGAGAGAAGTGAAATAAATTTTACTTCTTTGTGTTATGTTTCTGTATGTGTCTGGTATCTTGTCAAGATGGCATCTTGTTAACTGGCAGTTTGAAAGAGTACCCTTTTCCTCTCTCTCTAACAATTATGTTTCATTTTGCCAAAATTGGTAGCAAATCTAGAGAAGCTTCTCTCTTTGATCATTCGTTCCCTTTTGGCCCTCTTTTTGGCCCGATCTGGTAACAAATCTAGAGCATCAAATCACACTAGGCAGAATACATTCATTTAGAAAACAAAACAAATGTAGATATAGCTATGTAGCTAAATAGGATATAGCAATACAAAGTAGGTTGCTTAAGGAGGTTCGATACATTCGCTGCTCAGCAGCCATCACACGCAAAATATACAAAATCAAAAGAAGCTGCTTAGCAGCAGCAATAGTAGACACGTTCAACCCCTCCTTGCATGCGCCTGCTCCTCCGCCTCCTCCCTATGGCGCTTCCTCCACTTCTTGCTGCCCAGTCTCTTGATCTTGGGGGCCTTGGGCTTGATTGAAGGCATGTGACCCTCTTCGATGGCCACCCACTGGAGGTTGCGGAGGTAAATGTCGAGCGCCTGGTGTTCAGTGATGTAGGCGTTGATGTTCACGGTCTGGCCGACTTTGGGGGTGCTGGAGCTCGAGCCCTCTACATGCATCACGACGCAGTTGAAGTTGGTGCCGGCGAGTCTCGTCCTGTAGAAGGGGCAACTGTAGACGCCACCAGCGAAGAAGGCGTCATACTGGCCGGCCTGCAGCCTCCTCAGCACCTGACGAGTCTTGGTGTGCCTGGACTCATCATCGCTGCATACGTTGCTTCCGTACACCTATTGGAAGAAAAAAATGGAGGATTAGATGATGTAAGAAGATCGAGCAATCAAAATGCGAACAACCAAACCCTAATAAACCAAGATCTAGCATCCAATGATGGGAACAGGAGAAGAACGAGGGAAGGGGAGCAAACCCTAGTTACCTCCGACCATGGGTCATCGATGCCGGTGTCGTAGGGGTTCACTAGAGCGATGCACTCCTCTAGATCGTAGGGGTCCCAGAAGAGCTGGATCTACACGTGACCGGCGGGGGCCTCCTTGCTGGCGGCTACATCGGTAGCAGGGACGGGGGCCTGGACGGGGACGGTGGCTGCGATCGATGACTCAACGGGGGCCTGGATGGGGATGAAGGCTACTTTCAACGCCTCTAGGGGGACCGGGATGGAGACGGGGGCCTCCTCGCCGATGGCCTTGGAGGCGACAATGACCACCACATCCTCCTTCGCCATCGCTGACACGGTTGGGATTTTCTCTAGAGTTTGAAGAAGCTGATGGGACAATGGAGAGGGTTGCGTGAGGAGAGTGAGCGAGAGCGAGAGTGGGTAGGCGGAGAGGGAGAGGCTCTCTATAGTTAAGGTGATGGGAAGGGACATTTTGTTTTGTTGGACCACCGTGCACCGTGCCACGTAGGCTACTGCTGCACTGCGCACCACGACACGTGCACGATACGTCACTTTTTTTCCCGGGCCATGCATGGCAGTTCTATATTCAGCCACATGCAAAGGGCATAGACACAATTTCTATGTACGAAGTTTGACACAGACATAAAATTTCCGATAATTAAAAGGGGAAATGTAGAGGAGAAGGTTGGTGGCTGTACGGCGAGATTTGTGGGGTTGTGCTGGATCAGGTAGAGGGAGGTGTGGATGAGTGTGAGGGACTCAATGATTGCGGAGACGTTATGTCTCCTCGAGGGCCCCCTCCTTGAGACCCATTTCTCAGCTCTTTGGACTCCGGCTAACGCGTGGAACTTTCTTGCGGTAAGGCCTAGTTGGAAGTGAGATTAAGAGCGCGCCGCGTAAAAATGGAATATGTCTTATTAAAATCAAGTGGCAATAAATTGCAGCTGTCCATCAATGACCGTGCACTCGATGGCCCCGTTTCCCTGTGCATGTGTCATGTCGTAGTAGTAGTAGTAGGATTTTCAAACGTGATTAAACATGACATGACCACTCGACGACTTTTTCCATGGACGGTTTCGTGTTCCTTCTTGTAGAAGTCTCGCTGAGAGAGACGTCCATGCTATCTCACGCTATACTGTGAAGGGAACAACGTGTGCAACGATCCGTGTTGGATCACAAAGGATCAATGGTTGGTGCGCACGATCCGTGTGACAACTATGACAACCAATCAGGGCGTAACACATATAGTGAGCACATGTTTGGGATTCTACGAGAGATAGGGGGCAAAACTAAGTAGTATCAAAAAACCAAGGGCAAAACTGATTAGTACAAAAAATGGAAAGTGAGTGCCTTATACAATCAAATACATCTTGACATACATAAAATTATGCCAAGATGGAACCACTAGAGTCATTGCATGTGTGTCCAACCATGTCTAGAAACCCTAGAAGCATCCTGGGATTCAACTACAACATGCATTCTACCACCAGCTTGAAAGATGCTGCATCACCACACCCACATGGATCCACTAGAGTTCATTGAATGTGTGTTCTATTCCTAAACCACATGGATCCACTAGATGCCATTGGATGTGTGTGTGTATCAGTGTGCATCATTCTGGTTTTAGGAAAAGAACACATGCAATGATGCCACTCCAGCATGTGGTGTCCAACCATGTCCAGGAACCCTAGCATCATGCTGGCTTCAACTGTAGCATGCATTCTACCACCAGCTTGAAAGTTACTTCATCACCACACCCACTTGGATGTCTGTGTGTATCAGTGTGCATCATTGTGGTTTTGGAAAAGAACACATGCAATGATGCCACTCTAGCATGTGTTGTCCAACCATGTCCAGGAACCCTAGCAACATGCTGAGATTCAACTCCAACATGCATTCTACCACCAGCTTGAAAGTTGCTGCATCACCACACCCACTTGGATGTTTGTGTGTATCAGTGTGGTTTTGGAGAAGAACACATGCATTGATGCCACTCTAGCATGTGTATTATTTTCATAAACCACATGGATCCACTAGAGTTCATTGCATGCATGTTCTATTCATAAACCACATGGATCCACTAGACGCCACTGGATGTGTGTTCTTTTCATAAACCACATGGATCCACTAGAGTTCATTACATGTATGTTCTTTTCATAAACCACATGGATCCACTGGAGTTCATTGCATGTGTGTTCTTTTCATAAAACACATGGATCCACTAGTTGCCATTGCATGTGTGTTATTTTCATAAACCACATGGATCCACTAGATGCCATTGGATGTGTGTTCTTTTCATAAACCACATGGATCCACTAGAGTTCATTGCATGTGTGTTATTTTCATAAACCCCATGAATTCACTAGAGTTCATTGCATGTGTGTTCTTTTCATAAACCAAATGGATCCACTAGATGCCATTGCATGTGTGTTCTTTTCATAAACCACATGGATCCACTAGATGCCATTGCATGTGTGTTCTTTTCATAAACCACATGGATCCACTAGAGTTCATTGCATGTGTGTTCTTTTCGTAAACCACATGGATCCACCAGAGTTCATTTCATGTGTGTTCCATTCATAAACAACATGGATCCACTAGATGCCATTGCATGTCTGTTCTTTTTATAAACCACATGGATTCACTAGAGTTCATTGGATGTGTTTTCTATTTCTAAACCACATGTATCCGCTAGATGCCATTGCATGTGTGTTCTTTTCATAAACCACATGGATCCACTAGATTTCATTGCATGTGTGTTCTTTTCATAAACCACATGGATCCACTAGATGCCATTGCATGTGTGTTCTTTTCATAAACCACATGGATCCACTAGAGTTCATTGCATGTGTGTTCTTTTCATAAACCACATGGATCCACTAGAGTTCATTGCATGTGTGTTCTTTTCATAAACCACATGGATCCACTACATGCCATTGCATGTGTGTTCTTTTCATAAACCACATGGATCCACTAGAGTTCATTGCATGTGTGTTCTTTTCATAAACCACATGGATCCACTAGATTCCATTACATGTGTGTTCTTTTCATAAACCACATGGATCCACTAGAGTTCATTGCATGTTTTTCATAAACCACATGGATCCACTAGAGTTCATTTCATGTGTGTTCCATTCATAAACCACATGGATCCACTAGATGCCATTGCATGTGTGTTCTTTTTATAAACCACATGGATCCACTAGAGTTCATTGTATGTGTGTTCTATTCCTAAACCACATGGATCCACTAGATGCCATTGCATGTGTGTTCTTTTCATAAACCACATGGATCCACTAGAGTTCATTGCATGTGTGTTCTTTTCATAAACGAAATGGATCCACTAGATGCCATTGCACGTGTGTTGTTTTCGTAAACCACATGGATCCACTAGAGTTCATTGCATGTGTGTTCTTTTCATAAACCACATGGATCCACTAGATGCCATTGCATGTGTGTTATTTTCATAATCCACATGGATCCACTAGGGTTCATTACATGTGTGTTCTATTCCTAAACCACATGGATCCACTGGATGCCATTGCATGTGTGTTCTTTTCATAAACCACATGGATCCACTAGATGCCATTGCATGTGTTTTCTATTCCTAAACCACATGGATCCACTAGATTCCATTGGATGTGTGTTCTTTTCATAAACCATAAGGATCCACTAGATGTCATTGCATGTGTGTTCTTTTCATAATCCACATGGATCCACTAGATGCCATTGCATGTGTGTTCTTTTCATAAACCACATGGATCCACTAGTGTAACACCCCAGCATTAGAGCTTAGAAATAAGCTGAACACAGGTGTGTGCATTGCATTCATGCATAGAAAATCCGGATAATTTTCGCGCTTTTAAATAAAACTTGTAAAAGAGATTGAAGCTTCTCTTAACTTGGTGGAACCGAAGTAGATCATCAAGTTAACTGCGATAAATTTCAATATGACCTTTGCTAAAACCTTATCTTTGGGTAATATAATTTTATCTAAGGGTAGCTCAAATGCAATAAAACTAAGTCACAACACACTACTTAATAAGGTGTACTAGATCTTCTAGAGACCATGACATGGTATTTCCTGCAACAACTAAAGGATGAAGACTTAATATTCTAAAGATTATATCAAGGTATTATCTACCACAAACCATGAATCCCAAGTCAAGTATATAACTTAGGTAAAGTAACTCATAACTAAATCTTGAAACACTTGTTTGCCATAGTTACTCTTATCATGGGTACCATGGTAGTTCTTAAACATCAACTCTTATTACAAATAGAGTAGAAAGGGAAGTCAAACCAAGACCATCGATCACATACCCTTAGTGTCATGTTAAGAGATGACAATCCTATTTAACCAAGTCCTAGTGTCTATTGATCATCAATGTGTGTGATCAATTCTTGACCTATCACTTGTTGATTCTTAGCTTTGACCTATTGTATTAACCTTCCCAAATACCTTAAGTAATTATCAGAAGGAGGAACTAGATATGGTTGAGTGTACCATCATCAATGGAATGTGATCCTTAGTGGTGATCAAACCATTTGATAATGGAGGAGTTAACTCACTCATGAGTTAATAGAAGAAGTACTTAAACCCAAGAAGTAACTAGTGATCATGGAGCTATAAGGAAGCTAGTAGTATTAGAATATCCAATGATAATCTTGTTAAGTCAAGTAGATACAAATATAAAGTAAGCTTTCTTAACAAGATAAGCCTATAGAGAAACAAGTACAAGCCTATCACTTAATTGAATATAGATCTTGATCAGACAATTATAAGCCTAAGCTTTGTTTGATCAAGGGTTGGTGGTCATTATTCTCAAGCCACTTGAGAATAGATGACTGGATAATGAAGAAGTGAGGTGAGTATACCAAATTAGGTAAAGCTCTAGTAAGATGAATCATCTAGCTTGATTATGAGAAGTCAAGCTAGAGTTGGAGGAAGTATGTAATATGAGTATATGGAGTAGTTGGAAGTATAATAGTTTAACCAAGGTAATACAAGAACAAACTTGTATTGTGGAGAGTAGTACCATACCTATTCTAGAGGATTGATATCACATGTGATATATAGATAGAGCTGTAATCTGGCAAGCCTTAGAAGTAGATGCAAGGTAAATATGAAGGATTTTATGGAATGAAGTTAGTACTAACTACTTTGATGGATTCAGTAAGGGTAGTTTATAAATGGAAGTTGTATATATATACTAGGATAAGAAGGAGTAATGTTAAAGTGACATGACCATGTCATCATATGATGATGGATATGGTGGAGTCAGATGATTGACTTAGTCAGTAAGATGTCACCTTTTTGAATAAGATAAGAGAGATTTATAGAGTATATTTAGGAAAGGAATTCCTTATCTCAAGATAAGCTTAGTGAGGTATTAATGTAGGAGTGCTTGAGAAACCTTTAACAAACAGTATATCAAGCCATGGCAAGACCCATGTCCGCCTCTTTATCCAAAGCACTAGAATCAAATTGATAGTGAAACCATTTCCTGTTCCTAGGTAACCATTGAACAATACCTCTTGGACAATTAAAGATTCCAAGAGATAGTTAGAGAACTAGATGAGTGTGTATTGATGGAAGCCTTGTCCACCTGATTGTCTTAAACCCTAATAAGAACCTAGTCTCATAGAACCATCAAGATAACATTAGGAAAGTAATCTTTGTAGCTCACTCTAAGTTGAGATATCACCTTGGTCACCAAACATGATAGTAATATGTCTTAGCCTTAATAATCATCCGTATCTCTAATTGAATATGAGTGATTAAATCCTCTCAAAGCCCATATACCTATATTTGATTAAACCTTGGCATTTCTCCACCAATGATTATTATTGATTCATTATTACCTAACCAAAAGTGTTCTATGGTAATTCTAAACACTGCAAAACAAGTAGCATTGGATTTGGAAAATCACCAAATATGGAGGACCATGAAACTTATATCACCCCATTAAGAACCACAAGGTTTAACACCTTATATTGAATATTTATAATGCCTTGAGGAAGTTAAGCATTAATAAGATTCTATATATATCCTTCACCATTTTAAATCTTTACCATTATAATTATTAAGTGATGACAAAATCATTCTTATACAATCTTATTATAAGAAACAAATCCCTAAAACCCTAATTTATAATCAATTTATTAAATAAAAGAATCCTTCGTAAAGTTATGAATATCTTTATACATAATAACAACTATAGAGGAAAGAGTTATAATTAGGGTTAAGAAAAAGGAAAGAGTAAAAAGAGAAAAATAGAAATAAAAACCGAGATGGAAAAGAAAAAGGAGGAAGTCTATCAGGGGAACTAGCCCGGCCCACAGCCCATTGCTTCTTCGTGCTAACTGCCACTCGCCTGTGTTCCTCTCTGTGTTCCGCTCGCTCAGCAACAGCCCACTCCGGCCCAGGCCCACGTACCGGTTCGTCGTCATCTTTCCCCGCGCGTCACAAGCAGCTCTCTAGAGCTCGCGCCGCCGCTGGATGCCAATCACCGGCATCAGCAGGAACCAACCGCCCAGATGCTTGCCGCTATTGCCGGGAGGGATAAGAATGCCACCGCGATGCCCTACTCCTCCTTATCCCCATTCTCTCTCTTGCGCTCTCCCTTTCTCTTTCCCACAGAGGACCAAAACCCTAACCGGCCAAGCTGACCACTGTCATCGGTAGAAGTCACCCCTGAGATCGTGGCATGGTCAAGGAGAAGAGCCATGTCACCCTCTTCAAACTAGCTTCATCAATTAAGCCAAGGGAGCTCGGAATCGAACGAATTGTCTTGTTCCCTTCCATCGGGGTTCGCCGGAAAACTTGACCGTGAACTCGCCTCTGACCTCGCTGGTCCTCGTCAACCACCACGTTAGCATCAAGGTGATCTTGCGCATATTCCCATGCCTTTAGATATTTCTCTCGTGTGCTATAACGCCTTCACACCGTGTGTCACCGTTGGCCGTCGCTGTAGCTTGTCGCCGGTGCACTTCCGCTGACCTAAATGGGGCGGCACGACTGTCATTCGCACACCCGTGTTCTACTGGTTCCCGCGCATAGTCCCACTAGTCCGTGCGTGCTCGGAATCGCCGCCGACAACCACAAACCGGCGGTGGTGGCCGTGCTTGCATTAGCACGACGCACGCCCACGTCACCCCGGTCCCGCCAGCTCTATTTGACTGGGTCCTTGCCCACATGGCTGCTAACGGGTTAGTGGCTGGGTCTAGGTTAGTCTTGAGTATAAAAGGTTTTCTATGTTTAATAGATAAAACAAAATTAGTTTCAAATATAAATATATTTTCAGGAATTTAATAAAATGATTAAATCTTATAAATTCAATATCTTTTGTTTTATAATTCAGAAAAATGTATATAATATATCAAAATGCTCAGAAAAATAAAACCTATAATTTAACTTTATTAACAAACATTATTATGTTAACTATTTAAATAAGAGTGTGGATTTTCTGCCACGGGGGATAGCTGCACCCCAACCAACACCATACGATCCATGCTGAGATATGTACATGCATTTGGTTATCATTTGCTGTGTTACTCATGATGTGGCACTAATCAGTGATTAGAGTGTGGTTGAACTGCCGTATCCTGTCAGTAGTCTACATTCACCCCCTCGGTTTGTGTTGCGTATGTGCAGAGTATGGAAGCCCGTGTTTCATCCGTATGTTGTTTTTTGTGTCTCCGTCCCGGTACTAGACAACGCTAGCTAGTACAAGCCTGCGAACACATGCGAGCTAGCCGGCTAGTGCTTACTTGGGAGTATATTTTGCTGTATATTAAGTTGCCTAGCCATCTCCTGTAGGTCCTCCTCTTGCAAGCGAGCTAGCCAGCTAGAATTTTTGTAGTCTAAGGATGATGAAAATAGTTCCTTGACCTCAATAATCTAACGAAGATAAAAATAGTTCCTTGACCTCAATAATCTAATGATGATGAAAATAGTTCCTTGACCTCAATAATCTAACGGTGATGAAAATAGTTCCTTGATGTCAATAATCTAATGGTGATGAAAATAAAAATAGGATTATTTTAGTAAAGGGCATATTTGATGAAAAAAAGGTTAAGTTTGGAGAAATAGATACCTTTCTCTGAAGTGACGGGTGAAGAAAGATAGACGCTGGTTCCATACTAGTATTTAACATTGGGTTGCACAAAGAGAAAAGGCGCGAAGAGGTTGCACCATAACAAAAATTGAAAGGGCAATTCGGTGCGGCCAAATGAATATTGATTTCTACTAGATGCTTGATCGGCTTGGTTGACCAAGAGCTGTTGTTGTGTCATGTCTACTGACGGTATGGTAGGCGTGATACAGACGCCTGCCGCATGCATGTGTACGCGCCGTGCTGGCAGAACATTATTTACCCGTGCTAAGTGCTTATCGAGATATCAGTGTCGTTGGGTTTTTCAATGTAACTTGTGTCCCTATAGCACCTCCAATTACTATGATTAAGTGTAGATGTTTTTGTCTTTGCTTGGTCCTTCGTCATTGGTCCTAGTTTCATCGGTGTACGAGCAAGCTGTCCAAAGTGTCAGCTTGTGTTTACACCTGAATCATCGCCCTCTACTATTCCATGTGCATGCACGAGACTTGACTAAACCCGACTATATTATTTCCAAACGTGGCAATAGTACAGTCATGTGTTGGCAGGGAGGGCTTGTCACATACTACCGCTTCGATACTCAATACCATCTGCGTGCTGTCATTTGTTAAATTAGAGACGTGTTAATTAACTATCTTTTTAAAAATGTTTTAGCACAATTCTCAAAGACGCGTGTTGGATGGTATCTGCCGGGGGGGGGGGGGGTGGGAAGCTATCTTCCTGGACAGCAGACTATTAACCATTTAAATAATTATTATTTAATAAAGATTTTATAAGTATTAATACTTTGAAAATTCATATTTTAATATTGGTAAATAAGAAAAATATAAATAATGTACCAAAATTCTTAGAAAAACAAAATCTACATTTATAAACTTGTTTCATAGATTTTTGGTATCATTTAGATAAATATTATTATTTATTAAGTATTTATAAAATGATAAAACTTTAAAAATCATAGTTTAATATTTAAAAATCACAAAATACATATAATATACAAAATGATTACAAATATAAATTGTACACATTAAAGATATCCTCTTTCTTAATTAAAGTCAAATAAAAGATAAAGGTATAATAAATCTTATTTTAACTCTTTTCTTTTATTTTAATTCCTTAGAAATATATAAATCTTTACTATTGCCTTTGCCATTATTTGTTTAAAGTCTAAAAATGTAATAACAAGTTAAATTGATGTTTAAGTAAAGTTATGATAGTTCTAACCATTTTAAGTTGTACTTACTAAAACTACCATTTAGAATTAAGTAAATCTTACTCTCCAAAAATATTTTATCAATTAGAAAATCATCAAGATTTCAGTACTAATTCTTTTACAATTTGGAAATCCACTTTAAAAGTTAAACAAAGTTTATAAGTATTTAACATGATGCCATTCCCATGTTTACAGAAATAAATATTAATTCTATAATAAGTAAGTGATTATATTCACTTATAAATCAAGAGAACACCACTTCCATAAGGACATAATACTTTTGTTTCACCTTCATGAAGTGTTAAAAGTATCCACTTGCTAGTGGAATAGTTATTCAAAATTACTAATTATTTTCTACTTTAATACTTGTAATTAAAAAGAAAACCTTAAAGTGTTAGCCCGAAGTTTAAATACTTTTTACTTTGTAAAGTAATATTTCCCTCAAAAGTTATTCTTTTAAGAAACATTAAAAAGTGATCCTTGAACACTTCTTTAAAAGCTCTAATTGATTCTTAATCTTGTTTAAGAAATATTTTAGATACCTTGACCCATTTGAGTGCTTTAGTATTGCATACTATTTATTGTATTTACATCTTGTCTCACTCACTCACAAGCCTTAATAAGAAGCACAAGTGTGAAACTAGTATAAAAGTGCAACACATTCCTAAGAACTCATCACAAACTTCAAACCCTACATCAGATACGACTATTATAGGGATTCACATTTATCAAATTGCATTACATTACTTATGCATAATTGCATCTTGCTTCTTTAAACATTAGTCCTTACGAGACCAATGATGCTGTTTATAGAATTTGGATCTTCTATTGTCTTAAAGACCGTGAGTGCATAATCTTGCAATCACTAAAGGCAAGTTCACAACTTGCTCATGTCCTTTGATTATTTTCTATCAAATGCTTGTAACTCAAATGTTGTCATCACCTGCATTTCAAAAAGGTCAAAAACACTATTTTCATAATTAACTTGAAGTATCGATTACTGATCCAGGGTGATAAGCTAATCTATTGTAACTGGCAATGAAAACACCATTGTACATGAATGTATCATCTAGGAGTTAACAACCAATGTCGCCAGTGATTCTAGCGCCATATATTATGCGTCAACCATGAGATTTGGAATGGGATGGAGAACTCAGCTATATCTTCTTCCTTTCACATGGACGGATGACCTTATCGTGAGGCTGTTGATTCTCCTGGGTTAGAATCTAGCACATGAGTGGGAGCCCTTAGTTCCCCACGAGCTAGGTGTCTAGATTATCTATGCATAGCTGTCTTGGTGTAAGCTCACCATAGCTGATGGTGGCTGCCAAACAAAGCTGCTTACAGAGTCTTCGAGAGGCTACCCAAAGAGTAACCATGGTAGTCCGTCTTGGGGGATCGTGTATTCATGCAGGGTCGCGGAGAGGGCGGCGATTGGCTTGGATCTTAGGTTGGGCCTCAAACCATGGAAGTTTGAACGGGGACATACTCCCGGTCATGCAACAAAGCTTAATGTCTCTTGTGGGAAAAGTGACGCACCTCTGCAGAGTGTAAGAATTGTGACATGTTACTCCCTGTTCCGGGAAGGAGCTACGAACGTGGCAGGAAAGGAACCCCATGAAGTTTCTGGTCAACCTGTGAAGGCTGTCGGACATAGTTTTCAGAATAAAAGCAACCTTTGAAGAAATGTTTACGAAAAACCGCATTTCCTATGACCTTGGGTCTGTGGCTGTAGAGATAGTGCATCATACACTCCTTTTAGTGAACTTGCTGAGTACGCTCGTACTCAACCGTACCTTCTTAAGCCTTGATAGGTTCTAAGCCATTGAAGACGACGTCAATATCAATTTCTGCTCAAGAAACCATCATCGACAGCTCAAGTTCTTCAATAAAGTCAATGAAGTCAACATATACATCAACCGAAGTGAAGACAAAGTTCTTAAGTAGATAGGAGTAGATTCTCTAGCCATAAAACCTACTTCTATAGAGCATTGCAATAGCAGCAATTGCAAGTCCTTTAGTTCAGATACTAGTCTTAGTCTCTAGATTGTTCTAAGTTAGTATTCTAAATCTTCTTTGTAAGAAGCTTCTTTCTCTCTCTTTAACCTAGAGTGTTCTCTGGATCTTCTGTAAAGAGTCGAGTTGTAATCTATAGTCATGTCTTGGACCTGCTGTGTTTCTGTTGTACCACTCTGAGGGATGTAATACTAGTGAACAGTGTTTCATTGGTGTTATGTCAACGACTATAGTGTACTACATCATGCAGTGGTATGCTGGGTTACCATAGCTGGTATCAGAGCATATGCTTTGACCTTAGGATTAAAACCCTTTTAGGAAGATCTGTAGGTTGGATAGTGACTATAGGAGCCATATTATCTAAACCAAGACTTGTGATGGATATCCACTTGAGGATAAACCTTATCACACTTAAGTTGGATGTTTTTTATTATCTTTCTTAAGGATTAGTTATATGTATTATCTAGAGAAATGTCATTTTTAGTGTAGCTCTAAATAGGTATAACACCTATAAGATATCTTAAGTAACTTAAAATATCAAAGAAGATTACGACTAAGATTAGAATATCATGTGGAGTAGTATTAGTGATGGAGTCTAAAGCTCGAATCCCTATGAAGTAGAAGAACCTTACCACTGGTTGATACCACTATACCATATAGGGTAGACCATCAGAGTATGTATAGATACAATTGGAAGTAAATCATATGGATTCACTTGAGAATTCTACGTGATGAAGTACGATTTGGTTTAGAACCAACTATCAGAAGCAAAGAAGAAGGGTCGTCATGGTGAGATTAGCTCTTTAATCATGATGACTAGGTAAATCCTAACAAGTTCGTGATGAGAATAGATCCGAGACCATGATAAGTCTGTAATTAGGACAAGTACTTAGTAAATAATCTTGTAACAACCATAAGTAAAGAACAGTGTAGGTCTATGATAGAAATCATAGGTATTATAATATTATGATAATTGTTGGATTAAGGTAGTGACTACAATGTTGTTAGTAGTTTTGAGAGATAATGTGAGGATAGTTTACGATAGAGTGGAAGTTGGTAGTCTTTAGTAGTTCCAAAAGACAGGTAAGAGGTTAGTCAAAACTAGAGTGAGACCACTTTGTTCAAATTTATCTTGTTGCAACTAGGTAATTTGGGTAAATATTGAGAGAACGCGTAGTTTAACCCCTAAGTGCTAAGTATCACGGAGTAAACCTATACTCGGAGGTGTCATATACGACACAACTAAGCCTGAATTCTAGAGGTATTAAACTCAGCTACTATATTCTGGGCTTAGAATGATGTGTGTTATATGTACCATATTTGGATTTCTTGGGTTTTTCTTGGATCTTCTTGATTGACTAGATCTATGCATGAAGTTTCATTTGATGTGCAAATGCATGTTGCATCATCAAGTTATTACTTGATGTTATAGACCTAGATAGAAAAAGGAATTCGTGTAAGGGAGTGACGAGTTCCAAAGAATAAGCTGAAGGCTTGCAAGAAGAAGGAAGCTAAATATAAGGTGCATCAACACTATTTTGAAAGGATGGATCAATCCCAACTTATTGTTAGTTGGCAACAAGAAGGATTACTAATGCAGACAAGTTGTGGAGCAACATGAAGGAATGAAATTAAGTTCACTTAAAGTAGGTGATATTGCTCAAAAGCTAATGAGGTAGTTGTACCAAGTTCCTGGAAGTATCATGAATCAGTGCAAAGAAGAGGTCTTTGAATAAGGGTGGTATTCAAGCTCTGACAATTCAGAGACAATGCCAATAAGAAGTCAAAAACTTGTAGGGTAATCCATTCACCTAGGAGAATCCGCAGCTGGTATCCTAGTGGTTTAGATAATTAGATCATCTTGGTATGATTTAAAGAGCATAAAACTTGGCCTAAGTTAAGAAAGACATAAAGAAGTATAAAATTTAAGCGAAACGGCTTTTGAGACGCTTCGTGAAATCAGGCCTACCAAAGAGAGAATGTCCAGAAGGTTAAGAGTAAGTCAAGTAATGTTGGAAGATTCATTTCGGAGATCCACAATTGTGTGGGTGTACTGCAAATTCTTTCGTGAGACCTTATATAGGTAAGATATGAGCTAAATAGAGACCAATATCCTTACTATTGAGTTAATGGGTATTATACGTGAAGTTTAGTGACCATTAGGAAATCCCAAGGGGGAGAGTGGTGTCGGGGGGATGACCCCCGGATACCCCAACCAGAAAAGAAACAGGGCAGTCGGATCGCGTCCGGCTGGTCAAGTGCACCTAGACAAGGCAAGCTAGGCCGGCTATTGCGAGGTAGCCGGAGCGGTGAGAAGCAGCCGACTACAGCAGCGTAGCTGGAACCAATCAAAGAGACAGGGTGACGTGTGGAACAGTGCACGGTACGCCCAGTACGACGACAAGACTGGCAACTACTCGGCCATACCGAAGACTTTGCGGGGATCACGCGGGAACAATGGCCCGATGCCGATGACAGGCTCGCACGACGTTCACTGTGCCCACGACAGCCATACCACTTGTACTCTGATGGGACATGTGTAGCATCCCAATTGTCTAACAATTGCAATGCTACTAGCCTAGTCTATATAATTGCTACTTCCTACATATAATTGTTGCATCATAATTATATCATGCTCATGTCATCATGCCACCTTGC
Organism: Avena sativa; assembly: GCA_916181665.1. NCBI lineage: Eukaryota > Viridiplantae > Streptophyta > Magnoliopsida > Poales > Poaceae > Avena > Avena sativa. The sequence goes on from OV702287.1 coordinate 195,005,926, forward strand.
ATTTGAGCATCATATAAAACCCTTTTCATTTGGTTCTTCTCTCATATGCATTATTAATTGTATTTTCCTCTTGATATATTGTATTTGGTTCTTGATAAATGCTTGATGCCCAAGTTGAGTTGGGGGCACATCTTTTATTCAACTCCATCACCTTTTCTTTGTCACCACCTTATAATTCCACCATCCTAATTATCCATGAGCTTTTACATTTTCCTTTGGCATTTAATCTAGCTCATGTGGGAATGGGATGGATCTACTTCTAATTCCATATGCTCTCATATTAGCATCATGTTGTTTTCACATTATTGATATGTGGAGCCACCTTTGCATGCATTATGAGTGGCATTCCTCTTTCTAGCTTCCATATGGATTGTATTGGAATTTTTCTCATGTTGGGATATTATTGGGGATATTATGCACCTAGTGGAACACACACACTAGCATGTTCCAAATTATATTCAAATATGATCATCTCCATCTACTCCACGTGGGACCTACTTTTAATTCCTTTTGCTTGACCTTACTCCATATTTTGGAATGCACATGAATAAATGTCATGGGAATTTATTATTGTTTTTACAAGACTAAACATGGCATCTACTATTCATGCATGGGCCATGCAAACCTCACCACCATCCCCTTCTATTGTTTTTTCTTGTATTTTTGGAACTGGAGCATGGTTCTTTGAGAATCAATTCTTGTTGGCTCTATTCTTTTTGCTCTTACCCTAAACCCTCACCATCTTGATCTCTCTCCTTGCCATGTGCACCTAAAATACTAAACACCCCATCTCTATCTCTCCTCTTCTCCACCATCACCATGTGTCCAACAAAAACCCTCTCACCACTCATCTCCACCCCTTGCTTGATCAAGTGGGTACATGACATAACCCTAGCCATAAACCTCACCCTCCTTTCTCTAACCCTAGCTACAACCACCACCCTTTCAACCCTAGGCCGAGCCACCTCTTGCCTTGCCTTGTAAGAAGCTCAACCAGCTCGGCCACCAACCCCCCAACCTGGTTGACCTACCCCCTCCTAGCTAAGTAGAGAGAGAGAGGAGAGAAGAGAGAAAACCCTAAACCCCCATCGGTTTCTCCCTTGATTAGCCAAAAAGGTGGCCACAACCACCCCCATGTGCCCTCCTATCCTCCCTCCTCTACTCCACCACCTCAACCACCTCTGACCCTATCTAGGTGGCGACAGATCCCTCTCCCTCCTCCCTCCTTCCCCAAGCTTGGCCATGGCCACCTCCATGCTTCCCCAAATCCTAGCTCGGCCTTCCCCTGTGCCGGCTCAAGATGATGGCCACCGGGCCTGTGCAAGGCGCCAGGAGACTCCCCGGCCTCCTCTTCTTCGACCTGTACGTGACCCCCGTCGGAAGGTCGCCGGAGATGCCACCGCGCCGCCGTAGACGCCATGTTCCTGAAGCTCGGTGTCGCGAGCACTGCCGCCGATCCCCTCCTCTCTAGCAAGCCTCTTCTGCATGAGCGGCCTCTGGTGAGCCCCCCTACTCGCCGGACTTGCTCGCTTCCTCTCTGGTGCCCCGTAGCGCCGCCGCCATCCGTCGAACAGCCGGCTTGCGCGCAGACGCCGCCTGACCTTACCGCTCGCGTCGCCGCCGCTGCTTGGTCCGCCTTTGTTCCTCATCGTGCCCCGCGCGCTGTAGACCTCCTCCGGCGATGCCACCTGAATGAAAGTCGTAGGCCGCAGATCCCTCTACAATTTTCCTTTTTACGGCACGGCGAAACTCGCCGCCGTTTAGCCGCAGTCCTGCCTGCAACCCAGCCGCACGCGCAGCTTCTCTGCTGACGACGAGCAGCCGTCAGTCCGGAGCCGCCGTCGCTTTTGCAGAAAAGACCCGGAGGTTTTTCCCGCCTTCACCCGCGCTCCTCCGAGCCTACATGTCAGCCCCTGTGCCGTTTTACAGAAAGGGACCCCAGTTTCCTTTGTTTCACGCCCGCGCTACCTGGATTCACCACGTGGCAAGCCCCCGCTAGCGCGCCCGCGTGTGGGGCCGCACAGGCGTGGGACCCGTCTGTCAGCCACACCGGCTAGCCAGTCCCGCGGTGAGAAAACGCTAACCCAGCCGCTGCGCTCCACCTGCTGCTGAGTCAGCGCAGGCCCCACCCGTCAGCGTCTCAGGCTAGCTTCCGTTGAGTGCAAAAAGTCCCTGTTTCTTTTTCTGATTAACAAAAACATTTCTGGTTTTTGTTTAAATGATTTTTAAATTCTGTTTTTAATAACTTTCAAATTGTAATTCCAAATAATACAAATAATATATGTTTTGGAATCAGAAAAATGTGAGGATTTCAAATATTGTATTCAAAATATTAATTGAACACTTTAAATTCTCGAGATGATTAAAATTACAATAAAATGCCCTTTTCTTAATTAATTAATAACTTTAGTTCTACAACTCCAAATTCGACAAATAATATGTCTAAATCGATCAGCGCGACGAGCCCGTTCTAACTATGCATTCCATGTTCTTAATTACAGCATGCATAATATAAATATAAAGTATACAGCAACTTATTTGGGAGCAAAACATGGCTAAAACTCAATAAAATGCTTTATTCTTGTACCCCACACCTCACCCATGCCATGCTAAATTATTGCCATGTAAATTGTGCATCATTCATCATGGCATGCTTGTTTGATTGTCGCATTTTAATTCATATGCTTGTGCAGTTTATTTATGTTGGCCCTTGTTTGTTTGGTTCTTCGTCGAATAGACGCCGAGTAGGGGAAATACCAGGAATCCCAGGAGTACTACCCAGATCCGTCTCTCGCTTCAACTGAGCTGCCAGGAAAGCACTACCACATGCTTGCATACATATAGTACCTATTGCCTCTATCTTATTCTTGCATCATTGAGTCGCGATTGCATTAAATTGAATCCCAAGCACTGCATAGCCTTTACTTTTATACCCCACCGAAGCTTGTTCCTCCATCCCATGAGCCATTACTACAGGAGTTGTTTGAGCCATGCGAGTCGTAGAATAGCATGTGTAGGGTATGTGAGTGTCTGATGGATAACGAGGTACCTAAACAACTTAACCTGAGTAGTAACAGGATAACTAATGAAAGAGGCGCCGGTGAGCAATATCTGTTATTTGGTTTTTCATGCTCACTTGTGTCCCGTAGGACCCCGAGCACTTGATTCCTGTTCCTTGACTATTCGCGCTATCCACATACGGGAGGCCGTGGACCCCCCCTGAGCCAGAGCTTGATTCATATCTATTTCTTGGGGCCACAAACTAGTTTGGGGTTTTATTACTATCCTGTACTTATGCCATGCTTTACTGCTTATTTAAGATTGTGCGTGGAGCACCTGTACTGTTTTGGATCGCGCCACGTTTTCGCGGTATCGACAAGGTCAGTCACACTTTCGGGTTCCCAGTCGTTTACAGCCGTCGTCGCAAACCCTGGGTCCATCTCGGAGCCGGCCGACTCCGTTGCGGGTAGCTTATTGGGGTGGCCCCCTGAAATATTTCTGAATCCTGTGATTGCTTTGTCGTGAATGCCTCATTGGGTTTTGAGTTGGTTTTTCCGAGGTTGATCGAGTGTGTGTTGCTATTTGTGCACCCCTGCAGGGTAAATCTTTCTGAAAGCCGTGTCCACGGTTATGGACGACTTGGAGCACAGTTTCTCGATCATAGACAAGTATAACTAAAGTACCGCTTTTAATTTGACTAAGTACCTGACTAGTAAATAGTGCAATACTCATGGAGTGGTTAATAAAATTGCCAACGGATGGGTTGTTCGTCTGCTTTCTCGTTGGTAAGCGAGAAGGAGGATGGATCTGTTAATTATACTGTTATAACTGTTCTTACTAATTAATGGACATCCGTCTATCATTGGTTAGGCGGATGGTTAGCGAGTATCTATAGACTTGTTAGTTATTATCTTTTGCTGCAATTGCGTCACCCCAGGTTATGTCCCCTTTAGAGGCATAAAGACTTGCTGAGTACCCCTAGGGTCTCACACGATAAATTGTTTGATTCAGATGAACAGGTGTACTCGCAAGATGGATACTGGGTGGAGGGGACAGATGATGTTAGCAACGATCACGCGGTGTAGAGATTTCGGGGATGGGGATCCGTGAGATCTGTGGGCGGGATGTGTTTATTTATGTGGCATCTTATGCCGATTTGCTTCTTATCTGTACTCGGATCTTGTTTTCCGCTTCCGCCTGATACTCTAATATTTGATGTATGAGGAGCTATCCTAAACTATTATATCTATCTAGGATATTTGGATCTTGCCGTACGGTGTTGCAATATTTCTATTTCTTTTAGATGGAATGGCTCTGAAAACTGTTGTATGGTGGCTTGCATACATACTCACTTGTGTATGCAGTTGATCCCTTCGCCTCCCGATTACACCGCTCGTTCTTGTCCCGATGTTCTGGAAGTGGTTAGCACGGCCGAAAGTTCTACCTGTGAGTGGCCCCTGGCCCACCGTACTATTTTAACCACTTTCGCTCATCTAGGCATGCAACTTAGAGTGTAATCCACCGAGGTAGTTACAATTGGTATCAGAGCCATCCCGCCCTTTAGGGTCTCAGCCAAATGGTCGTTGTCAGTCTAGATATTTTGGTAGCTATGTATACTAGGGAAAAACAAAACGTGAGAGTAGGACTGCTTCCAGTTTTCTTCTTACCCACCCACCCACCCTTTTTCTGGTAATGAAGTGTAACGTTTTCAAACCTCTTCTAAAATTCAAACTAGGATTCACGTGTTCTGGGTTTCGTAGTACCATAGGTTGTGTGTGTGTGTGTGTAATTCCTTGTCTATCTGTTGCATCCAACTTCTTATCGCTATCTGCCTTTGGTTATCAACTGTTGGTGCATTCCATACCGACAGGTTTTTGTAACCGACACGATCTATCCGACTCTTTGTTAACCGGCGCAATCTTGTTCAGGGTGTTCTTCCTTCCAGCATACTTTCACAGAATGTGGAGTTTCTAATCTCTACCTGATAAGTGGTTTTGCGCATCTATGGGTATTTTAATGCCGAAAATGCGGAAATTTTTTCTTTGATACATCTGTGTTTCCACACTCCTCTTCAGTCGTGTGTGAAACATTATCTATCTTCCTTGTATCGGCATGATCATGCTAACCCATTCTTTTGTCACCGGCGCTTAATCCTGGAGTTTTACTTCATCTTCAAATTCTCTTGGGCTAATTACATAACAAGTGTCGATCCGATGCTGGTGATTGTAATTTGGTTCTCGGCATAGCTACATGACACTTATCATGAGTGGAATATGGAAAATGCTATCGACACAATCCTCCAAATGGTGGAGGTTATCTCTTGTGATTTTGAGTTACACCGTGATCATATCTATGCATATTCAAGTATCCTTTGGCAATCCGGAGTTTCTCAAGGCACTACGGTGGTCTATCATCTGTTTATCATGCTTCACATCTTTTTGGAACTCCATATCTGCAAATTCTCTTTGATACGAGAGAATTTCATCTCTTCGTCTCTGATAGCTTTGCTTAGGGTATGAACTATCATAGTTTCTTTAGCCAAGATCTCTTTATCTTTGAAACCGGCGATCCGATCAACAATGTGAACCAGGTGGCATTTCTTGTTCTCTTCCGAAGGACCAGACAATCTATTCTTCCAGTGCATCTCTTTCAACATGAATCCTTGCTCGTAACGTTGAGCTTTCAAAGAGCATTGAGCCCAGAAAGTTTTTCGAGCATTTGTTCGTTTCTCTCGCCTCTTGAACTTGGTATCCTGGGAATATCTTGTTAATCCATGGTGGTATATCATCATGATATGCTTTATTATTCTATATCAATGGAAGAACATGGAAGATCATCTATGTCTTTTCTGTCAAGCTTCGTGAGCACTGCCTGTGTGTAAAGGCTCAAAGTGTGAACTCTGACTTCTTGAAGTCACCTATCTCGACCACGTCCTTCTGCTAAATAGATCGCTTCAATTCGGGAATAAGTAAGTCCATTGTTAATTCCATCCTCCACCTTCAATCAAACCCGGAGTTTTTCCTTGTTGACAAGTTATCATCATAGTTTCGCCGAAGTTCCTCAAGACTGCTAAATCTCTCTCAATCATTTCAACAAGAACACGGAGTTTCTTTTCACCTCTATCTTGTCAAGTAATCTTTTGAACCCCTCTCGTTCTATCGTCCGTGCTCAATCCACCGGAGGCCATGAAGACTTTTCAGATCTTTGTATTCCTTCTGTTCAAGTTGGTTCTATCTTTTCTGTATCTGTTGAATCTTGCAGTTGTTCTCCGTAATCTTCCTTCATATCTTTCCGGTGGCTTGGTACTTCCGACATGATGACAACATCATCATCTTTATCTATCTTTGAATCCGGCGAATCGTTTGCATCTATCCTTGTTTTCTAACGGAGTTCCATGAGTTATTGTCAATACCTTCAGTCTGTTTAGTAGTTGGGTTGCATGATTTTTCCTATTCATGTACGGAGTAATGCTTTGGGTGCGGGATGGAGTAGCTACCATACCACTACTCTTATCATTCGCTCTTGTACATTGGATTGGCGGATTAATGCAATTTCACTCATTCCACGGAAGTTAGAAGTGGCCTTTATCCCTCGATACTTTACTTCTGCCCTTGTCTTTCCGGAGTGCTCTCTCGAAGAACATAATCAATAATCTCGTGTGGGTGGTCTTGTCTATTCTAGATGGAGAAAAATCTTCAATTATCTGGTGGAAACCAATGCAAATCTTCTGTCTTCTTCTTTATACCGGTGCAACAAGAACCTAATCTGACAATGTCTAACTCAATCTTCCGTTGATATCAAGGAACTCTATTGTTTGAAGGCGATATTGTTTCTGAACTTCCTTTCTCAAATCGGAGGGAAGGTACAGTGCTATTTTCATAGTGGTCGATAACTTCTCCAAAGTAGCTCTTTTCTTCCGGCAAGACAAGATTTATCTTCTCTTGTATATGTACATCTTTAATCTTAATGGCATGTCGTTCCTTTCTTTGTGATACATCATCTTTCTATTTCTTTCACAAGTGGTTCTATTCTTTTATCTTGTTTCTCGAAAAACCGAAGCTATGTTCATCCTATCCTTCTTGTCTCACGACAATCCTTCAACTCTTCTAACTGTTGTTTCTCAAGCAAAACGCAAGACTCGCAACAAGTCTAGCCAGTTTGCAAGGTGTAGTGGTCGCACCATTTCGTTGTTCATCAACTTGGGAACGTGAGGGTCACCTTCGTTCCGAACACCCGCCTCTCCGGGTGTTGTTTTCTCTTTCCTAGGAATCTCGGGGCGAGATTCTTGTTTAATGGGGGAGAGTTGTAGCATCCCAATTGTCTAACAATTGCAATGCTACTAGCCTAGTCTATATAATTGCTACTTCCTACATATAATTGTTGCATCATAATTATATCATGCTCATGTCATCATGCCACCTTGCATTTGAGCATCCTATAAAACCCTTTTCATTTGGTTCTTCTCTCATATGCATTATTAATTGTATTTGCCTCTTGATATATTGTATTTGGTTCTTGATAAATGCTTGATGCCCAAGTTGAGTTGGGGGCATATCTTTTATTCAACTCCAACACCTTTTCTTTGTCACCACCTTATAATTCCACCATCCTAATTATCCATGAGCTTTTACGTTTTCCTTTGGCATTTAATCTAGCTCATGTGGGAATGGGATGGATCCACTTCTAATTCCACATGCTCTCATATTAGCATCATGTTGTTTTCACATTATTGATATGTGGAGCCACCTTTGCATGCATTATGAGTGGCATTCCTCTTTCTAGCTTCCATATGGATTGTATTGGAATTTTGCTCATGTTGGGATATTATTGGGGATATTATGCACCTAGTGGAACACACACACTAGCATGTTCCAAATTATATTCAAATATGATCATATCCATCTACTCCACATGGGACCTACTTTTAATTCCTTTTGCTTGACCTTACTCCATATTTTGGAATGCACATGAATAAATGTCATGGGAATTTATTATTGTTTTTACAAGACTAAACATGGCATCTACTATTCATGCATGGGCCATGCAAACCTCACCACCATCCCCTTCTTTTGGTTTTTCTTGTATTTTTGGAACTGGAGCATGGTTCTTTGAGAATCAATTCTTGTTGGCTCTATTCTTTTTGCTCTTACCCTAAACCCTCACCATCTTGATCTCTCTCCTTGCCATGTGCACCTAAAATACTAAACACCCCATCTCTATCTCTCTTCTTCTCCACCATCACCATGTGTCCAACAAAAACCCTCTCACCACTCATCTCCACCCCTTGCTTGATCAAGTGGGTACATGCCATAACCCTAGCCATAAACCTCACCCTCCTTTCTCTAACCCTAGCTACAACCACCACCCTTTCAACCTTAGGCCGAGCCACCTCTTGCCTTGCCTTGTAAGAAGCTCAACCAGCTCGGCCACCAACCCCCCAACCTGGTTGACCTACCCCCTCCTAGCTAAGTAGAGAGAGAGAGGAGAGAAGAGAGAAAACCCTAAACCCCCATCGGTTTCTCCCTTGATTAGCCAAAAAGGTGGCCACAACCACCCCCATGTGCCCTTCTATCCTCCCTCCTCTACTCCACCACCTCAACCACCTCTGACCCTATCCAGGAGGCGACAGATCCCTCTCCCTCCTCCCTCCTTCCCCAAGCTTAGCCATGGCCACCTCCATGCTTCCCCAAACCCTAGCTCGGCCTTCCCCTGTGCCGGCTCGAGATGATGGCCACCGGGCCTGTGCAAGGCCCCAGGAGACTCCCCGGCCTCCTCTTATTTGACCTGTACGTGACCCCCGTCGGAAGGTCGCCGGAGATGCCGCCTCGCCGCCGTAGACGCCATGTTCTCGAAGCTCGGTGTCGCGAGCGCTGCCGCCGACCCCTTCCTCTCCAGCAAGCCTCTTCCGCATGAGCGGCCTCTGGTGAGCCCCTCATACTCGCCGGACTTGCTCGCCTCCTCTCTGGTGCCCCGTAGCGCCGCTGCCATCCGTCGAACAGCCGGCGCGCGCAGACGCCGCCTGACCTTGCCGCTCGCGTCGCCGCCGCCGCTTGGTCCGCCTCTATTCCTCGTCATGCCCCGTGCGCCATAGACCTCCTTCGGCGACGCCACCTGAACGAAAGTCGTAGGCCGCAGATCCCTCTACAATTTTCCTTTTTACGGCACGGCGAAACTCGCCGCCGTTTAGCCGCAGTCCTGCCCGCAACCGAGCCGTGCGCGCAGCTTCTCTGCTGACGACGAGTAGCCGTCAGTCCGGAGCCGCCGTCGCTTTTGCAGAAAAGCCCCGGAGGTTTTTCCCGCCTTCACCCGCGCTCCTCCGAGCCTACCTGTCAGCCCCTATGCCGTTTTATAGAAAGGGACCCTAGTTTCCTTTGTTTCACGCCCGCGCTACCCGGATTCCCCACGTGGCAAGCCCCCGCTGGCGCGCCCGCGTGTGGGGCCGCACAGGCGTGGGACCCGTCTGTCAGCCACACCGGCTAGCCAGTCCCGCGGTGAGAAAACGCTGACCCAGCCGCTGCGCTCCACCTGCTGCTGAGTCAGCGCAGGCCCCACCCGTCAGCGTCTCAGGCTAGCTTCCGTTGAGTGCAAAAAGTCCCTGTTTCTTTTTCTGATTAACAAAAACATTTCTGGTTTTTGTTTAAATGATTTTTAAATTCTGTTTTTAATAACTTTCAAATTGTAATTCCAAATAATACAAATAATATATGTTTTGGAATCAGAAAAATGTGAGGATTTCAAATATTGTATTCAAAATATTAATTGAACACTTTAAATTTTCGAGATGATTAAAATTACAATAAAATGCCCTTTTCTTAATTAATTAATAACTTTAGTTCTACAACTCCAAATTCGACAAATAATATGTCTAAATCGATCAGCGCGACGAGCCCGTTCTAACTATGCATTCCATGTTCTTAATTGCAGCATGCATCATATAAATATAAAGTATACAGCAACTTATTTGGGAGCAAAACATGGCTAAAACTCAATAAAATGCTTTATTCTTGTACCCCACACCTCACCCATGCCATGCTAAATTATTGTCATGTAGATTGTGCATCATTCATCATGGCATGCTTGTTTGCTTGTCGCATTTTAATTCATATGCTTGTGCACTTTATTTATGTTGGCCCTTGTTTGTTTGGTTCTTCGTCGAATAAACGCCGAGCAGGGGAAATACCAGGAATCCCAGGAGTACTACCCAGATCCGTCTCTCGCTTCAACTGAGCTGCCAGGAAAGCACTACCACATGCTTGCATACATATAGTACCTATTGCCTCTATCTTATTCTTGCATCATTGAGTCACGATTGCATTAAATTGAATCCCAAGCACTGCATAGCCTTTACTTTTAGACCCCACCGAAGCTTGTTCCTCCATCCCATGAGCCATTACTACAGGAGTTGTTTGAGCCATGCGAGTCGTAGAATAGCATGTGTAGGGTATGTGAGTGTCTGATGGATAACGAGGTACCTAAACAACTTAACCTGAGTAGTAACGGGATAACTAATGAAAGAGGCGCCGGTGAGCAATATCTGTTATTTGGTTTTTCATGCTCACTTGTGTCCCGTAGGACCCCGAGCACTTGATTCCTGTTCCTTGACTATTCGCGCTATCCACATCCGGGAGGCCGTGGACCCCCCTGAGCTAGAGCTTGATTCATATCTATTTCTTGGGGCCACAAACTAGTTTGGGGTTTTATTACTATCCTGTACTTATGCCATGCTTTACTGCTTATTTAAGATTGTGCGTGGAGCACCTGTACTGTTTTAGATCGCACCATGTTTTCGCGGTATCGACAAGGTCAGTCACACTTTTGGGTTCCCAGTCGTTTACAGCCGTCGACGCAAACCCTGGGTCCGTCTTGGAGCCGGCCGACTCCGTTGCGGGTAGCTTATTGGGGTGGCCCCCTGAAATATTTCTGAATCTTGTGATTGCTTTGTCGTGAATGCCTCGTTGGGTTTTGAGTTGGTTTTTCCGAGGTTGATCGAGTGTGTGTTGCTATTTGTGCACCCCTGCAGGGTAAATCTTTCTGAAAGCCATGTCCGCGGTTATGGACGACTTGGAGCACAGTTTCTCGATCATAGACAAGTATAACTAAAGTACCGCTTTTAATTTGACTAAGTACCTGACTAGTAAATAGTGCAATACTCATGGAATGGTTAATAAAACTGCCAACGGATGGGTTGTTCATCTGCTTTCTCGTTGGTAAGCGAGAAGGAGGATGGATCTGTTAATTATACTGTTATAACTGTTCTTACTAATTAACAGACATCCGTCTATCATTGGTTAGGCGGATGGTTAGCGAGTATCTATAGACTTGTTAGTTATTATCTTTTGCTGCAATTGCGTCACCCCAGGTTATGTCCCCTTTAGAGGCATAAAGACTTGCTGAGTACCCCTAGGGTCTCACACGATAAATTGTTTGATTCAGATGAACAGGTGTACTCGCAAGATGGATACTGGGTGGAGGAGACAAATGATGTTAGCAACGATCACGCGGTGTAGAGATTCCGGGGATGGGGATCCGTGAGATCTGTGGGCGAGATGTGTTTATTTATGTGGCATCTTATGCCGATTTGCTTCTTATCCGTACTCGGATCTTGTTTTCCGCTTCCGCCTGATATTCTGATATTTGATGTATGAGGAGATATCCTAAACTATTATATCTATCTAGGATATTTGGATCTTGCCGTACGGCGTTGCAATATTTCTATTTCTTTTAGATGGAATGGCTCTGAAAACTATTGTATGGTGGCTTGCATACATACTCACTTGTGTATGTAGTTGATCCCTTCGCCTGCCGATTACGCCGCTCGTTCTTGTCCTGATGTTGTGGAAGTGGTTGGGACGGCCGAAAGGTCTACCTGTGAGTGGCCCCTAGCCCCACCGTACTATTTTAACCACTTTCGCTCATCCAGGCATGCAACTTAGAGTGTAATTCACCGAGGTAGTTACAACATGGTTGTACCGGTTACTGTAGATGACCAGTCGGCTGGGACCCACTTGTGGGGGCCACCAGCCGGATTGGCCAGGGAGACCGTTGCCTCTCTGCCTATATAAGGAGAGGCAAGGCCTCAGTAGAAAGGGTTGGTCTCAGTGCATTTAAGATAGTAGCTAGAGAATACAACTCGAGGAGCACTTGTAGCTTGTATATCGTCATAGTCAGATCGGCAAGAGTAGGAGTTTTACCTCACCACGAGGGCTCCAAACCTGGGTACTTCTTGCGTCCAGCTACGCTCGCTTGTATCCAATCCCACCTGTGGACGCCGTCGATAGCTTCCCTGCTAGTCCCCACACCTCTATCTAACCTTCTTAGGTACTGCCGTTCCCAATACAACGACAGTTGGCGCCCATCGTGGGGAAGATGGCTTCGACCGGAGTCATGTTCCGCATGGGACCCCACACTTCAGCCGGTGAGCGCGTGGCCTCCGGCCTGGTGCTCACGCTTGGCAAATTCGGTTGCGTCATCGACAACGCTTCCTGCTTCACCGGAACCACCTTCTCGGTGAACGGCTCCATCATGCTCTTCGGCGACCTCCCCGTCCATGTCGCCACCAATCTGGAGTGTTTCCCTAGGGAGATCGTCTCTGTCGCGGAGCTACCGCATCCGGGTGGCAGCACCCCCGCCGCCTCCTGCGGCGTGGAGGTCATGATGGCCGGCTCTAGCTCTCACCCCCGCCAGCCGTGGGAGTGGGGCGCGGACGAAGGCGGAACCTCCACGCCTCCGCAGCCTCGGAATCCGGTAGAGGAGGCCATTGATCGGCTCCTGACGCCGGTTAACCTCGAGGACAACCCAGAGGAGGCGGAAGCCAACTTTGCCATGGAGAGACAGATCCTCCGCTAGGAGGCCATGGAGCTGGCGGCAACCTGCAAGCAACTCGAGATCACCCGGCGCGAGTACGACCGCGCGCACGGCTTCACTCCGGCTACCGTGGAGCCGAGCCGGTGTGGCCAGGTGCGACGCCAGGGTGACGAGCTGGGCGGAAGGATGGAAAAGGACGGGGAACCGGATACCATGCCCGCCCTCATATGGCCCACCTACAGCACGCCCATCAAGAACCTGCGCGCGGCGCGAGCCGCGGTAGAAGAGCTGCCCAACTTGGAGGGCGAGGAGCGAGCTCGCCAGCACGCTCGCGTGCAGGAGCTCCTCCAAATCGCGGATGAGCAGGCCGACGCCAACCGACAGATGCAGGAGGACCCCAGCTACTCCAGGGGGAGCAAGTCGTCTGTCAACAGCAAGGGCGCGCCTCGCGACACCCAACATGCGTCCTCCCCTCAGCCGGCTAAGGCCCGCAGCAAGCGCCGTAGTTCTAGCAACAAGGGCCAGCCGCGCCAGGAGCAAACGGTGAATAGCAACCCACCGCCTCCCCTCCACCAACCGGAGCACCAAGACCCGCCGGTTCCCGTCTCTCGGGCCGGGTGGGAGCGCCCAACCCGGATCGTCCGGATGCCCGTGACCGCATCGAGCTCCTCGCTCAAGCGCACATCACGGAGGAAGAAGAATCCACCGGACCAGTTTGTTTTGGACCCCGCAACCGGAACGAGCCGTTTCCGGATAAGTTCACCCTACCCAGGGACACCCCCAAGTATGATAGCAGCATGAAGCCGAAAGATTGGCTGACCGACTACACTACAGCAGTCGGCATAGCCCATGGGAACAAGCGCACAACTGTGTGCTATGTCCCCCTCATGCTAACCGGGTCGGCAAGGACATGGCTCAACAGCCTTGCACCGAACAGCATCAACGCCTGGCCAGACTTCGAGAAGGTGTTCGTCTGCAACTTCAATGGCGCGTACAAGCGCCCGGGACGCCCACGCGACCTAGCCTTGTGCATCCAGGGCGACCGCGAGACCGATCGCGAGTACCTTGCCAAGTGGACGGAGCTGTGCAACACTTGCAAGGGCATCCTGGAGAGCCAGGCCATCAACTTCTTCATCAAGGGATGCCGAGAAGGCACCATGCTTCGCCACCGGCTACTGTGCGACGAACCGAAAACCATGGCGGAGCTCATGGCGGTTGCGGACTAGTACGCCATGGCGGATGCCGCCATGAAGAAACCCCTCCGGGTAAATGCTGACGGGTGTCCGACTCCTACGGAGCCGGCTCGTGACCGTGTGAGCAATCCGGTTGGAAAAGCCGGATCCTCCAGACTCCACGGCAACGACAACCGGTTCCATGGGGACCGCCAAGCCGGACAACAGAAGCCCCGCTACCACGCGTGGCAGGTCAATGCCATGGAGGGTGCGCTCGATGCACCGGCTAACGATGCAAGGAGGCAGAAGCCACGACTCACCCTCGACCAAATGTTGGACGGCCCGTGCAAATGGCACAGCGGTCCCTTCAAACCGGCTACGCACACCACCCGGAATTGCAGCTGGACTCGCCAGCTAAAAGACCAGAGCAGCGAGCCACGTCTCCCCCCGCCCCCTCCCGGTGGACCACCACCACTGGCTAGGGGAGCCGGCAATGATGGTAACAGCAGCAACGGCGGCAACACCAACAACGGCTACCCCCAGCCGCACGCCGCCTACCACATCTTCGAGACAGAGCTGAACAACAAGCACAGCCGTAGGCGACGCTCCAAGGAGGTCAACGCCATCGTCTCTCCGGTCCCCCAGTACCTGAACTAGTCAGAAACCCCCATCACCTGGAGCCGAGAAGACCAGCCGGAGCAGCTGCCGACTCCCAGGGGCTATGCCATGGTACTCGATCCCCTCATTATCTCCAACGCGCGCACCTGCCATTTCTCTCGCGTCCTCATCGACGGAGGCAACAACCTCAACCTCCTCTACTGGTCTTCGCTGGAGAAGTTGGGCATTCGCGAATGCGATCTGCGCCCGACCACCACAACGTTCCACGGCGTGCTACCGGGGCCGGCTTGCGCCCCGCTGGGTAAAATCCAGCTGGACGTCATCTTCGGGACCGAGGAGAACTTCCACCGCAAACCGATCTGGTTCGAGGTGGTAAACCTGACGAGCTCCTACCACGCTCTCCTCGGGCGTCCCGCCCTCGCCAAGTTCATGGACGTCCCCCACTATGCATACCTCAAGACGAAGATGCCAGGACCCAATGGCGTGATCACCATCGCCGGCTGCTTCAGGCGGTAAATGGAGTGCGCCTCAGCCGGTTCCAAATTGGCACCACCACTACCTCCTCTGACGAAAGGACGCGGGTGGCGTGGTACTTCTGGATGTGGTCCTCCGTGACGGAGGAGCCACACCATGCTCCGCGCTCAACGGCCATCTCCGGTTCGTTGGAGGGCGCGGTGGCGGACGAATGATGGTGGCCCGTACTGCCGCCAACGACAAATGGGCGGTGCAGCGGGCTATAGCGACAGCATCAGCGAAGCGCAGAAAGCAGGAGCACAGAGGAAGAAGAAGGCAAATGGGAGCGGGGGAAGCGAAGGAAAGGAACGACCTTCCCCCGGGCGCCCCTTTGAAGGCCCGAGAGGGCAACCGTCCGTAGCGCCACGCGGCGTCCATCGAGGCGTTTCCCGCCCAACCGCCGCCCCAGATCCCGTGTGCATACGTGGGGTGCGTAGAAGATCCTGGAGCAAGAACCGAAGCATCAGGCGGTAGTTTCCCGAGGCGACGTGCGACGGGACGTTACACTGTCCGCCGCAGAGTAATGATGGCGCGTGCACGCGTGGCCGACGTCAGCACTGACGTCACGGGTAGCGCAACCGCCAGGCGTAGCCGGTCAGCAATTCAAAAACGAAGAGGGAGAACACGCACATTTCACCTAAGGGCGAAATCCACACGCGCTCGGGGGCTAGTGTTGGGGGGATGACCCCCGAATACCCCAACCAGACAAGAAACAAGGCAGTTGGATCGCGTCCGGCTGGTCAAGTGCAGCCGGACAAGGCAAGCCAGGCAGGCTATTGCAAGGTAGCCGGAGCGGCGAGAAGCAGCCGACTACAGTAGCGTAGCCGTAACCAATCAAGGAGACAGGACGACGTGTGGAACAGTGCGCGGTACGCTCTATACGACGACAAGACTGGAAACTACTCGGCCATAGCGAAGACTTTGCGGGGATGACGCGGGAACAATGGCCCGATGCTGACGATAGGCTCGCACAGTGTTCACTGTGCCCACGACAGCCATACCGCTCGTACTCTGATGGTACATGGTTTTACCGGTTACTGTAGATGACCAGTCGGCTGGGACCCACTTGTGGGGGCCACCACTCGGATTGGCCAGGGAGACCGTTGCCTCTCTGCCTATATAAGGAGAGGCAAGGCCTCAGTAGAAAGAGTTGGTCTCAGTGCATTTAAGACAGTAGCTAGAGAATACAGCTCGAAGAGAACTTGTAGCTTGTATATCGCTCATAGTCAGATCGGCAGGAGTAGGAGTTTTACCTCACCACGAGGGCTCCGAACCTGGGTACTTCTTGCGTCCAGCTACACTCGCTTGTATCCAATACCGCCTGTGGACGCTGTCGATAGCTTCCCTGCTAGTCCCCACACCTCTATCTAACCTTCTTAGGTACTGTCGTTCCCAATACAACGTCAAGTAAACAATAAACACTGAAGTGTTGTTGTCTAACTTTCTGACTAAAGGTTGGAGAAGAAGTACAAATTTCTGGTGAGATTAAGCCTTATTCTATAAGGTTATAAGAAATTATCTGTATAAGAGTACTCCCTAGAGTATGTCTGGATGAAAGATCGAAGGAGATATAACTGCTTAACCCTAGTGGACTAGTTATAAAGGGGAAACCACTCGTAAGTTTTCCTTTAGAGTTAAAAGAGTATTCCAAAATAGACCGGTGTATAGTAATAAGAAAGCCTGATTGGAATGGACTAAATGTGTCCTAAACGAATCCTAAATAGGATTGTAAGGATATACTCGAAGAGATTGTAGTAACCGAAACCATAGGATAAATTAGAAGCAATAGGGGATATTGCCAAGTATGAAGAGAATTCAAGGAAAAAGATCTAGATACGGTATACCACAATTATCCCCAATTGTGATCACAATGGAATTTGAGAAATGGTGTGATCAATAAAAGTCAACTCCTCATTCCGAAACGCAAGAGAGTACAAACTTCGGAGACGAAGTTTATTTTAAGGGGGAGAGTCTGTAACACCCCAACATTAGAGCTTAGAAATAAGCTAAACACAAGTGTGTGCATTGCATTCATGCATAGAGAATCCGGATAATTTTCGTGCTTTTAAATAAAACTTGTCAAAGAGATTGAAGCTTCTCTTAACTTGGTGGAACTAAAGTAGATCATCAAGTTGACCATGATAAGTTTCAATATGACCTTTGCTAAAACCTTATCTTTGGGTAATATTATCTGATCTAAGGGTAGCTCAAATGCAATAAAACTAAGTCACAACACACCACTTAATAATGAGTACTAGATCTTGTAGAGATCATGACATGGTATTTCCTGCAAAACCTCAAGGATGAAGACTTAATATTCTAAATATGATATCAAGGTATTATCTACCACAAACCCTGAATCCCAAGTCAAGTATGTAACTTAAGTAAAGTAACTCATAACTAAATCTTGAACACTTGTTTGTCATAGTTACTCTTATCATGGGTACCATGGTAGTTCTTAAACATCAACTCTTATTACAAATAGAGTAGAAAGGGAAGTCAAACCAAGACCATCGATCACATACCCCTAGTGTCATGTTAATAGATGACAATCCTATTTAACCAAGTCCTAGTGTCTATTGATCATCAATGTGTGTGATCAATTCTTGACCTATCACTTGTTGATTCTTACCTTTGACCTATTGTATTGACCTTCCCAAATACCTTAAGTAATTATCAGAAGGAGGAACTAGATATGGTTGAGTGTACCATCATCAATGGAATGTGATCCTTAGTGGTGATCAAACCATTTGATAATGGAGGAGTTAACTCACTCATGAGTTAACTAGAAGAAGTACTTAAACCCAAGAAGTAACTAGTGATCATGGAGCTATAAGGAAGCTAGTAGTATTAGAATATCCAATGATAATCTTGTTAAGTCAAGTAGATACAAATATAAAGTAAGATTTCTGAACAAGATAAGCCTATAGATAAACAAGTACAAGCCTATCACTTAATTGAATATAGATCTTGATCAGACAATTATAAGCCTAAGCTTTGTTTGATCAAGGGTTGGTGGTCATTATTCTCAAGCCACTTGAGAATAGATGACTGGATAATGAAGAAGTGAGGTGAGTATACCAAATTAGGTAAAGCTCTAGTAAGATGAATCATCTAGCTTGATTATGAGAAGTCAAGCTAGAGTTGGAGGAAGTATGTAATATGAGTATATGGATTAGTTGGAAGTATAATAGTTTAACCAAGGTAATACAAGAACAAACTTGTATTGTGGAGAGTAGTACCATACCTATTCCAGAGGATTGATATCACAGGTGATATATAGAGAGAGCTGTAATCTGGCAAGCCTTAGAAGTAGATGCAAGGTAAATATGAAGGAGTTTATGGAATGACGTTAGTACTAACTACTTTGATGGATTCAATAAGGGTAGTTTATAAATGGAAGTTGTATATATATACTAGGATAAGAAGAAGGAGTAATGTTAAAGTGACATGACTATGTCATCATATGATGATGGATATGGTGGAGTCAGATGATTGACTTAGTCAGGAAGATGTGATCTTTTTGAATAAGATAAGAGAGATTTATAGAGTATATTTAGGAAAGGAATTCCTTATCTCAAGATAAGCTTAGTGAGGTATTAATGTAGGAGTGCTTGAGAAACCTTTAACAAACAGTATATCAAGCCATGGCAAGACCCATGTCTGCCTCTTTGTCCAAAGCACTAGAATCAAATTGATAGTGAAACAATTTCCTGTTCCTAGGTAACCATTGAACAATACCTCTTGGACAATTAAAGATTCCAAGAGATAGTTAGAGAACCAGATGAGTGTGTATTGATGGAAGCCTTGTCCACCTGATTGTCTTAAACCCTAATAAGAACCTAGTCTCATAGAACCATCAAGATCACATTGGGAAAGTAATCTTTGTAGCTCACTCTAAGTTGAGATATCACCTTGGTCACCAAACATGATAGTAATATGTCTTAGCCTTAATAATCATCCATATCTCTAATTGAATATGAGTGATTAAATCCTCTCAAAGCCCATATACCTATATTTGATTAAACCTTGGCATTTCTCCACCAATGATTATTATTGATTCATTATTACCTAACCAAAAGTGTTCTATGGTAATTCTAAACACTACAAAACAAGTAGAATTGGATTTGGAAAATCACCAAATATGGAGGACCATGAAACTTATATCACCCCATTAAGAACCACAAGGTTTAACACCTTATAATGAATATTTATAATGCCTTCAGGAAGTTAAGCATTAATAAGATTCTATATATATATCCTTCACCATTTTAAATATTTACCATTATAATTATTAAGTGATGACTAAATCATTCTTATACAATCTTATTATAAGAAACAAATCCCTAAAACACTAATTTATAATCAATTTATTAAATAAAAGAATCCTTCATAAAGTTATGAATATCTTTATATATAATAACAAATATAGAGGAAAGAGTTATAATTCCTTTATATAATAATATTTATAACTTACAAAATCTCTGGATATTTACATCCTTGAGGAAGTTCATATTTGAAAGGGTTTTATAAAAATAGTATAAAGAGAAAAATAGAAATAAAAATCGAGATGAAAAAGAAAAAGGAGGAAGTCTATCAGCAGAACCAGCCTAGCCCACAACCCATTGCTTCTTCGCACTAACTGCCACTCGCCTGCATTCCTCTTTGTGTTCCACTCGCTCAGTGATGACCCAAAAGTATAGGGGGTGTATCGCAGTATTTTTGATAAGTAAGAGTGTCGAACCCAATGAGGATCAGAAGGTGCTGGCGAGTGGCTAGGAGCAAGAATTCTCTGTAAATACTTAGCAAACAGATTTTTAGGGTTTTTTGATAATGCAGGTAAATAAAGTACGAGTAAATAAAAGACAATAAGAATAAATGCAGCAAGTGGCCCAATCCTTTCTTTAGCAAAGGACAAGCCGGTTGTACTACTTAGGATGACCAAACGTTCTCGAGGACACATGGGAATATCGTCAAGTGCTTTCGCTTCATATAGTTGATTAATCTTCTTTAGTTTGCTAAGTGTTGTGTGGGTGAACCTGTGCTAATGTACCGACCTTCCTAGGACTAATACATACTTGTGATTATACCCCTTGCAAGCATCCGCAAGTACAAGAAAGTAATTAAGGTAGAAACCTAACCACAACTTTAAACTCTAAGACCCCGACGTCCCTTGTGTAAAGGTTTCCTAACGGGGGTTCAGGTTTCTATCACTCCGGCAACCCCTACGATTAGTATCCAAATACACAATGTGTTTCCCTAGGCCCATATAGGTGAAGTATCATGTAGTCGACATTCACATGACACCACTAGAAGAAGTACACCACAACTTAAATATCAAACCATTGAATCTTTCTCAACACAATTCCACTACTAACAACATGACTTATCCCATGTCCTCAAGAACTAAATGAACTACTCACAAGACATCATATGGATCATGATCAAAGATGAAATAATGATATGTAACAATCTGAACATAAACGATAATTAAATGGTTCACTCAATAGCTTCAACTACAAGGAATAATCAACACCGGGAAAGTTTCCCCTAAGAACTATGCAAGATTCAACCCAATTGTTACAATGGTATGAAGTGGTGATGATGGTGCTGGTGGAGATGATGGTGGTGATGATGATGATGATCCCGATGAAGTCCAGCTTGATGGTGGTGTTGATGGCGACGATCTCCCCTCTCCGGGAAGGAATTCCCCCAGAAGAATTCTGTCTGATGGAGAGATCTTTCTCTCTCGGGGTTTTCCGCCCCCAGAGGCTGCGGAACTTTCTGTGGTCGCTCCCCGAGTCTTAGGGTTTCAGGAGGATAATATACGCAAGAGGGGAGAGGCTGGAGTGGACAAAGGTAGCCACACCACCTGGTGGCGCGGCCTAGGGTGGCCCTCGCCAGTGGGTGGTGTGGGTCCCCTATGGCCCATCTCCACTTCCCCTTCTGGATTTCTTCGTCTTCTCGAAAAATAGGATTTTCCATGTATTTTCCCGGATTTTCTGATCTTCGCGAATTTTGCCTCCAAACAGCACCTTTTCCATCAGAATCCTGACTGCAGCGGTCCATGCTCCAAAAGTCATCAACCATGCAAAAATAGATGAAATAACGTAAGTATCATATCTTAATATGAAATATATCAATGAATAACAGTAAATTATGATATAGAATAGTGATGCAAAATGGACGTATCAACTCCCCCCAAGCTTATACTTCGCTTGTCCCCAAGTGAAACTGTACTCAATAAACATGACCTCAGGTTTATGGAGTGAAGAGTCGATAAAAGAATACGGACAAGAAGCATCACATTCATCAATACATAAGTCATACTAGAAGACAACTCACTATTATATAACTTAACTTGCAATAAGTAGAGGAAACACAATAAAGATGCATAAAGTAAATCATAATTGGTAATGGCAAACTTAGCTCTTGGTCGAAGAATAGTTGACAATTTGCTGGAGTTCACAAATAACTGGTTTTCAATGATAGCTTTCAAAGTAGTAGACACTAAGATAAGAGCAATGTGCTAAACAAGGAACATAAGAAACATGATTGAATAAATCATCATATGAATGAATGAAACACACCAACTCAAAATACTCGCTGAGATAGAAGGGAATAGGTTTACTGACTCAACTAAAAAGTAAAATATAGGCCCTTCGCAGAGGGACGCAGGGATTTCAAGTTTCATAAAGAGCTTCCAAAAATTATGGTACTCATTAGCTTTCAGCTCTCATTGCCCCTATCATAGGCATCTTTAGGTGATTAAGGTTAAAGTGGCACAACTAAGAGGATATGCTTGACAAGTTATAAGTTGAAATCTCATGCCCCTTACTTACGAGTACCGAACCTCGTGCTACTCAACTTCAGTCACAAGTAAGCTCTTGTCATTGTAAATACATATGTATCATAGAGAACCACCAACGGGGTACCCCTTGCACATGATACAAGAGCTATCCCATAATCACAATGACAAGGCAAGCAGACAATGAACATGTCAGCGATCCTTTTATTTGCTATTTGCATAGGTTTTTATTGAGGATGCTTCATAGAGTGCTCATTCTGGTTATGCTGCAAGTTTCCACCATGATTAGGCATGGCTTAGGCTAGCAGCCCAGGCGTTTCTCTAACACACATACAAACTCCATGATCTTACAAGTTCCCCTTTTATTTCACACCGCCGAGATCCATAATCAAAAGGATCATGATATCAACGGAATATAAGTGCAATGTTGAAAGCGTTCCCCATGATACATGGTTCTACTAACTTCAACTTATAATGCACAAGCATATACGCAACAAAGGTGGACACAATGGTTCAAGTTTATTAAATGCAAGAAAGTAAAGTGTGCCATCGAGTTCATGAGAGCTTTAATCACTAATTTTCACATAACAAGTTTAATTTGGAAGGTAGATAAAAACAAGAATTTACTTGGAATAGAAATAGTGCTAGTAGGCAGGTATGGTGGACACAAATGGCATAGGTTTTGGTTTAAGGATTGGATGCACGAGAAACATTCCCTCTTAGTACAGGTTTTCGGCTAGCAAGGCTGGGTAGCAAGCATAAGAGTTGAAGGAAACAAACAAACATACAAGTGATAAAAACAAACATGCAATCTTCCTTGGAAGCACAAAAGATCTTAACTAGAGAATACTAAACTTACGAGCAAATCAAGAAAGAAAGATGATGAAATTATATTTCTTAAGAGTACTTTTATCTTTTTCATTCAATTCTCAAAATAGTGTTGCTATTTACCGAGCGAGGTTTGCCAAAACTAACTAAATTAACTCAATGATCCCAAAGTGATACCAATACTAATGACAAGATCAATCATATAACCATGAATTGAAAACTAATATAAGATACACAAAAGAGTAAATGATAGAACTTCTCACTAATATTCCATAATGGCAACTCACACCAAGGGATACATAGATATCTAACGAGAGGGGGGACACTTCCATAATGCAAAACATCCTACATGATAACTTCTCTATTCATGATATGACTCTACTAAAAGGTAAAAAGATAGAAGATAGTGATTTGATACCGCGGTACTCCCCCAAGCTTGGAACAAACCAAGGGGATGCCAACACCTGATGATGAATTACTCCTTCGGTGATGGTGGTATTCTCTCGTCATTGTCCGACTTCCAAGGTAAGGGCTCCCCATCAACAAAGGACATCGTGGTCTCCAGCATCCTGAAACTTGCAGCAGCACTTATGCATTTAAACCTAACCTTGTACTCACAGTTTTGATTTTGAACATCGTAGAGCTGTGCTTGTAGTTGGTTGGTTGTTTGGTGGAGTGAGAGAACTTCATCCTTGAGCTCAGCAGTCTCCTTTTGGTGCTCGACGATGAGTTCGGAACAAATCTTATGGATGATATCCACTTCGCGTTCCGCCATCTTCTTGTACCTAAAGACTTCTTGCTCCAGTGCTTCCATCCTATCCTCCATACTTCCTTCACCTTTAGGGCCTTGAACCTCTTTTATCCGTACCTCCCCATCTTCAAGCAACAACTCCTTGGGATGAATCTTCAACTCTCTCATGTATGGGTTGATGATATCCGCTGAGGAATCTTCCTTGGCTGATCCAGAGGAAGATATTGTGGCTCCAAATCTGGGACTCTACCTGTCAGAAACAGATCAAAACAAAAACATGACGAGAACATGATATACGAACCTTGGGGGATTCGGGGGATTATATATTACGAAGTTTTACAACAAAAGGAAGGTACTGGGAGAAAACAGGTCGGAGACGGAGGCCGAGGTGGCCACACCACCTGCTGGCGCGGCCAGGGGGGCCTGCGCTAGGGGGTGGTGTGAGCCACCTTGGCTCCATTTTCGTCCCTCTTTTACTTCGTAGCTTTCCTTGTTGGATAAAAATTGCAAAAATATAACTGGATAGTATTTTCATGGAACTTTTCTTACCAGATCTGTTACCTATTCGAAAACAGACTCTGCAGGTCTCTGAATTTGGTCTTTGATAAATTTTTCCAGAGTTACCACTTTAATAACATCAATATCTTCATCTTCGTACTCATATTGCTCGAGTCATGAAACCTTTCACTTTTTTGTTACACCATTTTCTCCACTAACCTGGAAATTTCTTTCACACAAAAGTTTACACAATTCTCATTAGCAACATTAGTGTAAGCAAGGTAATAAACCTTTTAAGTCCAATTACAACTGAAATCCATCAAATCATAAGCTACTGTAGCAACTCCTTCCGAAAACCCAAAAATAATTCAAAAAGGAAATCGTTTAAAGAAGCAAATGCAAGAGTGGCAAGATCTGTCAAAACAGACCAGCAGGTAAAGATCGATTTTTTCGAAAATCTTCTGTTGCTCAAATCAAAAAGTACAAAACTAACGAAAGTTAAATAATAACCTGGGGCAGAAGCAAAAAAAATTACAGCTCAAACCGACATACATAGATTGCTCACGAACTTTTACGCTGAACTACAAAAATCTGTTTCGGGACAGCAACTTCCCCAAATCTTACTTCTCTCTCATTAGAGGTTGATCTTAACACAAAAAACCAAACAAAAAGGATAAGGAGAGTTTATTGCCAAAACAATAACTTCCAAGACTCAAAGAAACAAAAACAAACTGAAAGCAAGACTATATTGGGTTGTCTCCCAAAAAGCTCTTTCTTTATAGCCATTAAGATGGGCATGACAATTTCAATGAAGCTCACATAAAATATGAATTGAAGTGAAAAAGAGCATTAAGAAGCAAAAATATACATGTTTAAGTCTAACGCACTTCCTATGCAAGGGAATTTTGTAAGCAAACAAGTTGTTGAAACCAGAGGCTACACGCATAGGAAGGCAAAACAAGTGCAACATAAAAACTTTCAGCATAAAACAAGGAAACTTGATATTATTGAGATGCATTAGAACAATCTTCCCTCCCTCATAATAAATTTCAGTATCATGCATAAATTTAATGATATAGCTATCACAAGAACCATTGTAGCAATGATCGCTTATCCTAACAGAAAACACAGGGACACTAACTCTCATAACACTTTTTTGTGAAACAATATTAGGGATATCCTTACAAAGGATAGTGTGTCCATCTTCTTCATATTTAGTGAAAAAATCTTTCACATTTGCTATTATAGGTTCATCCTCGATTTGTTTATCAGGTTCAACAGCTTTATTTGTACTTTCATTAACCGTACTAGCTATCATAGAATGTTCCTTTATCTTAACTGGGAAAGGCATTTTCTCAACGTAAGGTTCAGGTAAAGCATGATTAGCAGTATAAACTTCAGTATTTCTTGCAGGAACACAGTTAGCAACATATTTATATGGTTCATGATACTTATTCCACTTCTTTTTAGGAACTTCAATATAGGAAGCAAAAGCCTTAAAATAAGTTGCAATAGCTTGAGAGTCTAAACCATAAGCATTTTTAATATTTTGAAAGTCATTAGTTCCCATAAAAGATTCGATGCATTCATAATCATAATTTATACCTGACTTTCTTCCTTTGTCATTCTCCCATGCTTCAACATTGTCTTGAATACGGTCCAGAAGATCCCATTTAGCTTCTTCTTCCATACGAGTGAATGATCCAGCACAAGAGGCATCCAATAAATCCCTATCATGGAGAGAAAGCCTTGCATAAAAGTTATTGATAATAATATTGTTGGGGAGCTCATGAATGGGACATTTGAGCATTAGTAACTTCAATCTCCCCCAAGGTTGAGCTATACTCTCTCCATCAAGAGGCCAAAAGTTATATATTTGATTCTGATCTTTATGAATCTCACTAGGAGGACAAAACTTTGAATAAAAGAGAGGTACTATTTCCTCCCATTCAAGATCTTGACCATTCTTTAGCAGCTTATACCAGTCCTTAGCTCTTCCTTTCAGTAATAATGAGAATAACTTCTTCTTAACTTGATCTGTAGTAATACCTGCACACTTAAACAACCCGCATAATTCATGTATAAAGAGCAAATGATCACCGGGATGGACAGTTCCATCTCCATTATAATAGTTATCCATAACACGATCAATAATTCTTGTAGGTATTTTAAAAGTATCATTCTCAGCTGGTGGTGATTCATCTACTACCTTAGCAGTGGTAGTAGCATTACAGAATAAGAAACTTAGCGAATTATCCATATTGAAAATAAAGCAACTAACTTAAGTAAAAAAATACTCACAGTAGAAGTTTTCTTTACCAGTTCCACTCTCCAATAACGCTTCACTCCCCGGCAACAACGCTAGAAAATAGTCTTGATGACCCACAACTCTAGGGGGTGTATCACAGTATTTTCGATAAGTAAGAGTGTTGAACCCAACGAGGAGCAGAAGGTGCTGGCGAGTGGCTAGGAGCAGGAATTATCTCTAAATACTTAGCAAATGGATTTTTAGGGTTTTTTGATAATGTAGGTAAATAAAGTACGAGTAAATAAAAGACAATAAGAATAAATGCAACAAGTGGCCCAATCCTTTCTTTAGCAAAGGACAAGCCGGTTGTATTACTTAGGATGATCAAACGTTCTCGAGGACACATGGGAATATCGTTAAGTGCTTTCGCTTCATATAGTTGATTAATCTTCTTTAATTTGCTAAGTGTTGTGTGGGTGAACCTGTGCTAATGTACTGACCTTCTTAGGACTAATACATACTTGTGATTATACCCCTTGCAAGCATCCGCAAGTACAAGAACGTAATTAAGGTAGAAACCTAACCACAGCTTTGAACACTAAGACCCTGACGTCCCTTGTGCAAAGGTTTCCTAACGGGGGTTCACGTTTCTGTCACTCCGGCAACCCCTACGATTAGTAGCCAAATACACAATGCATTCCCCTAGGCCCATATAGGTGAAGTGTCATGTAGTCGACATTCACATGACACCACTAGAAGAAGTACACCACAACTTAAATATCAAACCATTGAATCTTTCTCAACACAATTCCACTACTAACAACATGACTTCTCCCATGTCCTCAACAACTAAACGAACTACTCACAAGACATCATATGGATCATGATCAGAGATGAAATAATGATATGTAACAATATGAACATAAACGATAATTCAATGGTTCACTCAATAGCTTCAACTACAAGGAGTAATCAACACCAGGAAAGTTTCCCCTAAGAACTATGCAAGATTCAACCCAATTGTTACAATGGTATGAAGTGGTGATGATGGTGCTGGTGGAGATGATGGTGGTGATGATGATGATGATCCCGATGAAGTCCATCTTGATGGTGGTGTTGATGGCGACGATCTACCCTCTCTGGGAAGGAATTCCCCTGGCAGAATTCTGTCTGCCGAAGAGATCTTTCTCTCTCGCTGTTTTTTGCCACGCAGAGGCGGCAGAATCTTTCTGTGGTTGCTCCCCGAGTCTTAGGGTTTTGGGAGGATAATATACGCCAGAGGGGAGAGGCTGGAGTGGACTAGGGCGACCACACCACCTGGTGGCGCGGCCTGGGGTGGCCCGCGCCAGGGGTTGGTGTGGGCCCCCTGTGGCCCATCTCCACCTCCCCTTCTGTCTTTCTTCGTCTTATGGAAAAATAAAATTTTCCATGTATTTTCCCGGATTTTCTGATCTTTGTGAATTTTGCCTCCAAACAACACCTTTTCCATCAGAATCCTGACTACAGCGGTCCATGCTCCAAAAGTTATCAACTGTGCAAAAATAGATGAAATAACATAAGTATCATCTCTTAATATGAAATATATCAATAAATAACAGTAAATTATGATATAGAATAGTGATGCATAATGGATGTATCACTCAGCAACAACCCACTCCGCCCTAGGCCGATGTACCGGTCCGTCGTCGTCTTCCCCCGCGCGTCACAAGCATCTTTCTGGAGCTTACGCCGCTGCTGGATGCCAATCACCGGCGTCAGCAGGAACCAATCACCCAGATGCTCGCCGCCATTGCCAGGAGGGATAAGAATGCCACTACGATGCCCTACTCGTCCTTATCCCCTTTCTCTCTCTCGCGCTCTCCCTTTCTCTTTCCTGTAGAGGACCAAAACCCTAACTGGCCGAGCCGACCACCGTCGCTGGTAGAAGTCACCCCTGAGATCGTGGCGTGGTCGAGGAGAAGCACCGTGTCACCCTCTTCAACCTAGCTTGATCAATTAAGCCAAGGGAGCTCGGAATCGAACGAATTGTATCGTTCCCTTCCGTTGGGGTTCGCCGCAAAACTTGACCGTGAACTCGCCTTCGACCTCGCCCGTCCTTGTCAACCACCGCGTTAGAATCAAGGTGAACTTGCGCATCTTCCCATGACTTTAGATCTTTCTCTCGCGTGCTACAACGCCTTCTCACCGTGTGTCACCATTGGTCGCCGCATCAGCTCGTCGCCGGTGCACTTCCGGTGACCTAAATGGGGCGGCGCGACGGTCATTCGCACATCCGTGTTCTACTGTTTCCCGTGCATAGTCCCCTAGCCTGCTCGTGCTCGGAATCGCCGCCGACGACCACAAACTGGCGGTGGTGGCCGTGCTTGCGTCAGGATGATGTCACGCCCACGTCACCCTGGTCTCGCCAGCTTTGTTTGACTGGGTCCTTGCCCACGTGGCTGCTGACGTGGCCTTGACCCCACAGGTCAATGGCTGGGACTAGGTTAGTCTGAGTATAAAAGGTTTTCTCTGTTTAATAGATAAAACAAAATTAGTTTCAAATATAAATATATTTTCAGGAATTTAATAAAATGATTAAATCTTATAAATTCAGAAAAATGTATATAATATATCAAAAGACTCAGAAAAATAAAATCTATAATTTAACTTTATTAACAAAGATTATTGTGTTAACTATTTAAATAATTATTATTTAATAAAGATTTTATAAGTAATAATACTTTGAAAATTCATATTTTAATATTGGTAATCGATAAAAATATAAATAATGTACCAAAATTCTTAGAAAAACAAAATCTACATTTATATACTTGTTTCATAGATTTTTGGTATCATTTAGGTAAATATTATTATTTATTAAGTATTTATAAAATGATAAAGCTTTTAAATCATAGTTTAATATTTAAAAATCACAAAAATACATATAATATACCAAAATGATCACTAAAATAAATTGTACACATTAAAAATATCCTCTTTCTTAATTGAAGTCAAATAAAAGCTAAAGGTCAAATAAATCTTATTTTAACTCTTTTATTTTATTTTAATTCCTTAGAAATATATAAATATTTACTATTGCCTTTACCATTATTTGTTTAAATTCTAAAAATGTAATAACAAGTTAAATTGATGTTTAAGTAAAGTTAAGATAGTTCTAACCATTTTAAGTTGTACTTACTGAAACTACCATTTAGAATTAAGTAAATCTTATTCTCCAAAAATATTTATCAATTAGAAAATCATCAAGATTTGAGTACTAATTCTTTTACAATTTGGAAATCCACTTTAAAAGTTAAACAAAGTTTGTAAGTATTTAACATGATGCCATTCCCATGTTTATAGAAATAAATATTAATTCTATAATAAGTAAGTGATTATATTCACTTATAAATCAAGAGAACACCACTTCCATAAAGACATAATACTTTTGTTTCACCTTCATGAAGTGTTAAAAGTATCCACTTGCTAGTGGAATAGTTATTCAAAATTACTAATTATTTTCTACTTTAATACTTGTAATTAAAAAGAAAACCTTAAAGTGTTAGCCTTAAGTTTAAATACTTTTTACTTTGTAAAGTAATATTTTCCTCAAAAGTTATTCTTTTAAGAAACATTAAAAAGTGATCCTTGAACACTTCTTTAAAAGCTCTAATTGATTCTGAATCTTGTTTAAGAAATATTTTAGATACCGTGACCCATTTGGGTGCTTTAGTATTGCATACTATATATTGTATTTACATCTTATCTCACTCACTCACAAGCCTTAATAAGAAGCACAAGTGTGAAACTGGTATAAAAGTGCAACACATTCCTAAGAACTCATCACAAACTCCAAACCCTAGATCAGATACGACTATTCCAGGGATTCATGTTTATCAAATTGCATTACATTACTTATGCATAATTGCATCTTGCTTCTTTAAACATTAGCCCTTACCACACCAAGGATGTAGTTTACAGAATTTGGATCTTCTATTGACTTGAAGACCGTGAGTGCATAATCTTGCAATCACCGAAGGCAAGTTCACAACTTGCTCATGTCCTTTGATTATTTTCTATCAACTGCTTGTAACTCAAATGTTGTCATCACCTGCATTTCAAAAAGGTCGAAAACACTATTTTCATAATTAACTGGAAGTATCGATTACTGATCCAGGGTGATTAGCTAATCTATTATAACTGGCAATGGAAACACCATTGTACATGAATGTATCATCTAGGACTTAACAACCAATGTCGCCAGTGATTCTAGCACCGTATATTACGCGTCAACCATGAGATTTGGAATGTGACGGAGAAGTTAGCTGTATCTTCTTCCTTTCGCATGGACGGATGACCTTATCGTGAGGCTATTGATTCTCGTGGGTTAGAATCTAGCACATGGGTGGTACCCCTTAGTTCCCCGCGAGCTAGGTGTCTAGTTTATTTGTGCATAGCTGTCTTGGTGTAAGCTCATCATAGCTGATGGTGGCTGCCAGACAGAGTTGCTTACAGATTCTTCAAGAGGCTACCCAAAGAGTAACCGTGGTAGTCCGTCTCGGGGGATCGTGTCTTCATGCAGGGTCACGGAGAGGGCAGCGATTGGCTTGGATCTTAGGTTGGGCCTCAAACCATGGAACTTTGAATGGGGACATACTCTTGGCCATGCAACAAAGCTTAAGGTCTCTTGTGGGAAAAGTGATGCACCTCTGCAGAGTGTAAGAATTGTGACATGTTACTCCCTCTTTCGGGAAGGAGCTACGAACGCGATAGGAAAAGAACCCCATGAAGGTTCTGGTCAACCTGTGAAGGCTGTCGGACATAGTTGTCAGAATAAAAGCTACCTTTTAAGAAATGTTTATGAAAACCTGCATTGCCTACGACCTTGGGTCTGTGGCTGTAGAGATAGTGCATCATACACTCATTTTTCATGAACTTGCTGAGTACGCTCGTACTCAACCGTACCTTCTTAACCCTTGATAGGTTCTAAGCCATTGAAGACGGCGTCAATATCAATTTCTGCTCAAGAAACCATTATCGGCAGCTCAAGTTCTTCAATAAAGTCAATGAAGTCAACATATACATCAACCGACGTGAAGACAAAGTTCTTATGTAGGTAGGAGTAGATTCTCGAGCCAGAAAACCTACTTCTATAGAGCATTGCAATAGCAGCAATTGCAAGTCCTTTAGTTCAGATACTAGTCTTAGTCTCTAGATCGTTTTGAGTTAGTATTCTAATTCTTCTTTGTAAGAAGCTTCTTTCTCTCTCTTTAACCTAGAGTGTTCTCTGGATCTTCTGTAAAGAGTCGAGTTGTAATCTATAGTCATGTCTTGGACTTTCTGTGTTTCTGTTGCACCACTCTGAGGGATGTAATACTAGTGAACGGTGTTTCATTGATGTTATGTCAATGACTATAGTGTTGGAAATATTCCCTAGAGACAAATAGTAGTAAGGACTATTATCATATTTCATATAGTTTATGATTAAGTTTTATATCATGCTATAACTGTATTGAGAGTAGTTAAGAGTAGTATCATAAAGAGAATATATTTATATGATAGTGTTCACTAGTGAAAGTATGATCCCTGGGCCTTGTTTCTAAACATTGAAACACCATTTGCAATTAGATCTGTTACATGTTTGCTTGCTTCCATCTTTATTTTAGTTTGCCTTTAGTCTCTTCCATGCCATCAAGCTATTTTATGGAACCGTTGTCTTATATCCATACCACTTGTATTTTACTATCTCTTCGCCGAACTAGTGCACCTATACACCTTCCAAGTGTATTGGGTATGTTGGGGATACAAGAGACTTCTTGTATCTTGATTGCAGGGTTGCTTGAGAGGGGATACCTTTGACCACTTCCTCCCTGAGTTCGATAAACCTTGGGTGATCCACTTAAGGGAAACTTGCTGCTGTTCTACAAACCTCTGCACTTGGAGGCCCAACAACTGTCTACATGAATAGAAGTACATAGACATCAAGCTATTTTCTGGCACCGTTGCCGGGGACTGAAGAAGAAGAAGCTCCCACGTCAACCACGCGCTAGAAGCTATTTTCTGGCGCCGTTGCCGGGGAGGTAAGGAAAAAGGTACTCACATCCTAAGGTGTGAGTGCTCGAAGTTATTTCCTTTAGATTCTGCAATTTTGTCTTTTTGTTTCTTGTTTTCACTAGTTAGGCTTAATGGAAAAGAAGAAAAAAATTAGAGAGCTTTATAGTATTTATCTTGAGTTAGGACATGAAGTGTTTGAAGAGAAAATTAAAAAACCTACGGAACTTTATTTGCATGCTAATAGCAATGTTGTTAGTATGAATTCTTTGGACACCATTATTGCTAATGCTATGGAAAAGTCTAAGCTTGGGGAAGCTAGTTTTTATGAAAATGATCTTTTTAGTTCCCCAGCTTTGGAGGATAGCTATTCTATTGCTTATGATGATACCAAACCTCCAATATATGATGATTACAATGATGAGTATGATATTTTTAGTCCACCTACTATTGAGGAGGAAATTAATTATGACTACAATATGCCTCCTATATTTGATGATTATGGCGATGAGAATAATAATGATTGCTATTTTGTTGAATTTGCTCCCACTATAATCAATAAGAATTACTATGTTTATGTGGGGAGTATTAATTCTTTTGTGCATGTGGCTCATGATAAGAATGTTTCTTCTGATAGTTATATTGTTATTTTTATTCATGATGCTACTGAAAGTTATTATGAGAGAGGGAAACATGGTTTTATGCATCTCAATAATATTAAGTTTCCCCTCTTTATGTTGAAAATTTTGAAGTTGCACTTGTTTTGCTTGACTATGCTTGTTGCTTTGTGCTTTCATGACTTGTTTCTTTACAAGATTCCTATGCATAGGAAGTGGGTTAGACTTAAATGTGCTCTGAATTTGCTTCTTGATGCTCTCTTTTACTTCAATTCATATTTTTTATGTGAGCATCGTCTCAAACTATCATGCCTAACTTAAAGGCGTTAAAGAAAAGTAATTATTGGGAGATAACCCAAAAGTTTTAGATGAGTCTTGGAAGTTTTGACAGATTTCTGCCATTATTTGTATTTGCTTCTTGTTGGTTCCTTTTTGAGTTCTTTTGGGGAATTGAGCTTTTTGAGGGAAGTGATACAGTAGCTTGTATTTTAATGGAAGTTTTATTGGTGTTGGAACTGAACCTAAAGACTTATTATCTTGAGTGCACTAATGTTGCTAATAAAGATTGTGTTAAGTTTTGTATGAAGGAAAAATTTCAGGTGTATGGAAGGAATGAGTAATGAGATGAAGCATGGACTAAAGCTCAATCTTGGGGATGTCACGCGTGTCACCCTAAGAAATATCCAAGAAGTACAAGCGTCAAAGCTTGGGGATGCCCAAGGCATCCCCCTTCTTCATCAATAAAAATTCTAGGTTTCTTCCAAACGCTTCATTTTTATTGTTTCATGCACAATTGTGTTGTTCTTGGGGCGTCTTCTTTTTCGTTTTCATTTTGGTTTTTTGTTTGCTTGGTTTGCTTAGTTTGCTGAATAAATTGGTTGGACCCCCTCTTTCATACATTGGTTTTCAAATAGTTTGGTTTGGTTTGGAAAAGAGTAGGAAAGTTCATGCGTAAGTGGTAAAGAGAGTTTGTTTTTGAATGTGGCCTATGCTTTGTCATGCCATGCTTGATATTGTTTTGGCTTTATGCTTAGTATTCTTTGCTGTAGCATGACTTGTTATAAACAATTGAGATTTCTTAATGCGCCTTGGATGAATCATGCGTTGTTTTAGCATATTAAAGCATAGTATAGTGGTATTCTCCGTTGATGCTTTATTTGGGTTGACTTGGCGCATTCTCACACCATGTTATGACTATCGCAAGTCACCATAGCCTTTATGATCCTTTAGTTTTCAACTTGTAGTATCACTTTATGCTTTGATCAATGATGTTTTGTCGCTCTACATGATTATAGCCATTATTGCTCTCTTAGTTTGTCGCTCCCAGTCTTTTGCTAGCCTCCGCAACCAAGTATGAGTTCCACTCATGCATCCAACTCCTTAAACCAAGTTATTCCAAAGAGTCCACCATACCTACCTATTAGCATTTGCTATTCCAAGTATATTCATGTTTTTATCTACCTTCCGAATTAAACTTGTTATGAGAAAACTAGTGATTAAAGCTCTCACGAACTTGATGGCACACTTTACTTTTCTTGCCCTTAATAAACTTGAACCATTGTGTCGTCTATGTTGTATATGCTTGCACTTATTTGTTGGGGATTGGCAGAACCATGTTATCATGGGGAACGCTTTCAACATTGCACTGGTACTTTGTACCTAGTTGATATCATGCTCTTTCGTCTATGGATGTTGTCGGTGTGAAATGAAAGGGGAGCTTGTAAGTCCATGGAATTATGTATATGTGTTAGAGAAACGCCTGGGCCGCTGGTCTAATCCATGCTGACATGGTGGAAACCTGCAGTGTAACCATAATGAGCTGTCTATTGAGCATTCTTCTTATAAAAAAGAGTCCTATATTGAGAAAAAAGAGAAAAAGAAAAAAAGAGATTATGAAAAGATGAAGGAGAGAAAAAAGAACCATATTCCCATGGTAAATAAGAAGATTGCTGAGATGCTCGTTGTCTGCTTGCCTTGTCATTTTGATATGGGGATTCTTCCGTATCATCGGGTAGGGGGTACCCCGTTGGCGGTTCTCTATGATACACATGTACTTACAATGACAAGAACTTACCGGTGACTAAACTTGAGTAGCATGAGGAGCGGCCCTCTTATTCAAGGGACATGCGATTTCTAACTTATACTTCGTTAAGCATGTATACCATAGTTTGTTCACTTTAACCTTAATCACTTCAAGATGCTTATGATAGGGCCAATGAGAGCTGAAAGTTATAAGTACCATAATTTTTGGAAGCTCTTTATGAAACTTGAATCTCTGCTTCCTTCTATGAAGGCCTTTCTTGCACTTATATATTGAGTCTCCACCTTCTATCTTTATGCACCTACTTTGAGAGCATAGTGTCCATTCTTAGTTCTGTGTGCATTGTCCCAAGACTTGTTGATTGATGCATAGCTTTGATATTGCTTGTTTTAAACTATTTGTATCTAGTCACTCTTATGAACTTTGAAGGTGTCCTATGCATTTATGTTTGCTACTCTATGAGGGACAAGCTGAATGCCACTATGCTATGTTTTCTTTATGTGAAACAAACAAACGTCTTGCAAAGCATTGTTATTCATGAATCTTTTGTTTGTGCCTTTTCATGTTGCAACATAGTTGCTTTGTCTTATTGTTAGAACTTTATCTTTCATGCTATGTTGAAGTACTATGATCCCAGCTATCAATGTTTTACAAATACTTTGATCAAGTTTATGATGGTGCATGTCACCTCAAAAATTATTCTTTCTTTTTATCACTTACCTACTCGAGGACGAGCATGAGTTAAGCTTGGGGATGTTGATACATTGCAAATGTATCTATAATTTTTGATGTTCCATGCTTGGTTTTATCTACTTTCTTGTGTTTTGTCCACACTTTGGAGTACTTTTCATATGATTTCTTGGACTAACCTATTAACAAGAGCTACAGTGCCAGTTGCCTGTTTTCTGCTGTTTTTGGTTCCAAAAAGTCAAAAAATGAATATTCTCGGAATTGGACGGGACAAAAGCCAATATGCCTATTTTTCCCGAAGACTCATGGAGCTAGAATATGAGACAGAGAGGGGCCACAGGGTGGCCACACCACCCCTAGGCGTGGGTCCCCCTTGGCTGCGCCAGGGCATGGTGTGGGCCCCCTGGCCGGCCACCGACCTTGCCTCTTTCGCCTATATATCTCCCCCGAGGAAAAAACCCTAGATCGTCAATCAGAAATCCACAAAAAGTTCCGCAGCACCGCCGCCACCGAAGGGGAGATTCGAGGGACAGAAAGTCTCTGTTCCGGCACCCAGCCGGGACAGGGAAGTGCCCCTAGAGCCGTCTCCATTGATCTCCACCGCCATCTCCATCACCGTTGCTGATTCCCATGATGAGGAGGGAGTAGTTCTCTCTCGAGGCTAAGGGTTGTATCGGTAGCTATGTGTTCATCTCTCTCTATGCATTATCTTATTGAGATCATGAGCTTGTAGTCTACTACCTTGCTACTCAAGTGCTTTAATAGATCTCTGCTCTCCCCATGTGTGTGAAGTTGACAGTGTGCACACCATGGTGGCACTTAGGCTAGAGGCTACAAATACTTGTTATGAGTTATATTTTGAGTTGGATCTCTTTATGAAATTGTGGTGTTTGTTTGAACCATCTAGTGCTCAAGGTGATAGTGTGGGGTTATCTAGATGGGGAAAGCAAACTTTGAGGTGTGCTGTTATAGCCCTACCATGGATTAGAGTGTCCAACCGGAGAGTAGTTAAGAGTAGTATCATAAAGAGAATATATTTATATGAGAGTGTTCACTAGTGAAAGTATGATCCCTAGGCCTTGTTTCTAAACATTGAAACACCGTTTGCAATTAGATCTGTTACATGTTTGCTTGCTTCCATGTTTATTTTAGTTTGCCTTTAGTCTCTTCCATGCCATCAAGCTATTTTTTGGCATCGTTGTCTTATATCCATACCACTTGTATTTTACTATCTCTTCACCGAACTAGTGCACCTATACACCTGACAAGTGTATTGGGTGTGTTGGGGACACAAGAGACTTCTTGTATCTTGATTGCAGGGTTGCTTGAGAGGGGATACCTTTGAGCACTTCCTCCCTGAGTTCGATAAACCTTGGGTGATCCACATAAGGGAAACTTGCTACTGTTCTACAAACCTCTGCACTTGGAGGCCCAACAACTGTCTACAAGAATAGAAGTGAGTAGACATCAATAGCTCCTGGAAGCATCAGGGGTTTAGGGGCGTAGGGTAAAAATTTATTGTTTTCATACGCGGAACCCCTACAGTGGTATCAGAGCTAGATCTATGCGTAGTAATGCTAGTACGGGTAGAACACACGAGATGTAGCGTGTGGGCGTTGATCTTTTAGTTGTTACCCTCCCACGTGTACTTGTGTATACCACAGTAATGCTTGATGAAGCGGCCCCCAACCGACTTTACACATTCATTCTTGAGACTGGTCCATGCTTGACATTCGGCTTGTATCGTATAAAGTGGCTTAGGGGGGTGTCTGTCTATCTCGCATTAGTTGGTATGCCATTTACAATGGAGGCCCCAAAAGGGGTGTAGTAGAGACAACTACTTGATCAACGTTGTGCTGAAAGTTCGTAGGTAAGAAGGGTTCTTGTGCGAAAGCCCATTCAGCCACGTAAAACATTCTAAGATAAAGTAGAGGCGTCTAACTTTTTTTTAGGGGGGAGTTGCTTTGTGATATGGTTGTGGTAAAGGTAAAGTGATTACCTTATGTTACGTAGTAGTAGATAGTCACGGAGGTGACAGACTACCACGCCGGAAAGACATCGGTACCCCGGTGTCTACGGTGCCGGAACCCTGGCGCCGGAATCCGGTTATGACGGATGGAGATCACGATGTGAAGGAACATATCACATCGCATTTACATTCAATGTTATTGTTTGTATATCTTATTGTGTGCTAGTATTAGATACTCGACGGTAGCCTAATAAGATGATCCCTGTTAAAATTACCAATGATTGTGTTCCCCCTTAGTGTGCACCACCAAGAAAGTTCTTCGGTATGAGGCAGGCCGTGATGATCGGGTGTCAGACATATCTATGTTCGCATATAGTGGGTGTAAGACATGTTGCACATCGAATACACTAAGGTTGAGTTGGCGAGCCTAGCATGTACAGACATGGCCTCAGAACACGGATGATCGAAAGATCGAGCACGAGTCGCATGAATGATGTGGCCGACGTTTAGCGTCCACCCTTGAACCCACATTGATGGCCGTGATGATCGGTGGAGATGTGATAGGGATCGTGTTATCACTAGGAAACCTTATGGGGATAGGTGTTTTTGAGTGGAGTTATTATTAACTCATTTAATTATAAACTTAGTCTAAATTCCTTTTTCCAATTGTAAATGTAGAAACATTCTCCCTGATGCCACCTTTCCCGTTGACGATTGATTGGTTAGAAGGAGAGAAGCTCAGATTAGATGGATCAAACTTCTCTATATGGGTTGTGTGTCTCCATGTTCTCCTTAGCGAGAATGACATGGTCGACTACATACTCGACTTAATGGATTTGGATCAGCCCATTGACCTAGAGACCCCAGAGCAGTAGGAAGATGGGTCTATCTCCGTCGGGAGATGGCCTCCTTCATTTCAGTTACAATGCGTTTTGGAATGGTGGACGAGTTGTGGCCTTTCGTGGGTGATGTCAACCCTCGTATGGTAATGCTATAGCTTAGGACACATTTCGTGGAACAAGCACGCATATGGGAGCATGAGCTGATGGGAGACTTCCTCTCCATTAAGATGGAGGAGAACTCATCACTTGATGACCACTTGGAGCGCATGCATGATGTGTACATGAGGCCTGCATACTTCCTAGATAGCTGGATGATGGGCTCTTTTGCAAATGTCGTTGTGCTATGGTCGCTGCCACCAAGCTACCAAGAACAAGTTAGGACTTGCATTATGAGAGGCGACACCGAATCAATGGAGTTCCACCGGTTCGTAACACATCTCAGGAATGTGTTGGTTGAACCAAATGTCGCTGAAGTCATCAATGACAAAGGTATATATTTGATATACAATTTTATAAATGTTATAATCTTGCAAACACATTTGCAGTGTTAAGTATATTTGATACTTGTTCTGTTTTGCTGAAAATAGGTCCTTCTGCATGAGAGGTGCTTGCTGGAGAGGAGGTGACGTTGCGTGTTGATGGCGAGCATGATGATGATGGCCAACGACGCTCTCCCTCGACATTTATCACTTAGTTTATGTTTTTGGATAGTTATTGTAATCAAAAGATTGTGAACTTCTTTAGTGTGTCTCACACTTTGTGAGACTGCTATTCAT
The DNA here is from genome assembly GCA_916181665.1 of Avena sativa. NCBI lineage: Eukaryota > Viridiplantae > Streptophyta > Magnoliopsida > Poales > Poaceae > Avena > Avena sativa. The sequence goes on from OV702287.1 coordinate 195,045,131, forward strand.
ATGAGTTTGTAACAAACAATTGTTCTACTTTTATGAATGATTTCTATTTGTGTTCATATCTTGTTTGATTATATGTGAATTATCCTTGTTGTTTGAAACTAATTGATAATGCACGAACATTTGTAAAATATTGAAATGCCTTAAAATACCCAACTTAAATGATATTTCATTACGGAATGAAAACCATTCCTTAAATTCAAAGTTATGTTGATAATATGTGAAAGTCATTCGATTTCTTATCACATATAAATCATGCCTAAGTTCGGCAAAGTAACTTGAACACCGTGTATTACTTGAATACAAAGTGTTTAATGAATTGTTAAAAGTAAATACATATTGTGTTTTAATGAAAATGGTAATTATCATTATATGACTGTTTAAATGTGTAAATAAGTTTACCAAAGGAAACATAAGTATGAAACTATTTGATTTGATCAAAGTGTTTCATCAACAAAGGGTATAAATATAAAATAGAATCTAATTACTACGATTTGATCAATAGTAATGAAATTCAACTTTATAAGATTGGCATAAAAGAAATTGTGGAATGCAAAGCGTTTTGAAATGTTAAAATGCAAAGCATCACAATGTGATATTAGATATCAAAATGGGTGTATAGATGGAACCAAATAAATTGTTGTAGTATAGATGTAGAGACCATTAGTTAAAAATAGCTAGCACTCAATTAGAATATGTAGTGAACCATTTGAATTTGTGAAAGCGGCTCCATATCTAGTATGGATCTTCGTAAGTGTTTTGGGGTTATTCGATATAACCAAAACAATAGCGAATAAGTCCTTGTAGAGTATTCATTGGAAACTTTGAATACGAAATACATAGCCGAAACCAAAAGAGAAGCAAAACTGGTATTGCTTGGATTTTGGTGCATTCTTGAGAAAGCTCACTTTAAGTGATATTTCTTGATTATGAAGCAAATGGAAGATAGTGAAAAACACGATGAGGATTCATATCCCTGCATCAGAGTGTTGAGAAATGCAACAGAAAATGTTCCCGAATGATTCTCTTCACAAAGGAAAGAATCAATGATAATGATTATTGTGTTTTCCCCACTGGTGTTTTCACTACATGAAGTAGGATTCAAAATGTAATCCATATCTAGTATGGAGACATTTGTGAATCATTTGTCATGATTCTTGGAATATGACATAGCTACGAACTATTAAGGAAATAATGGTAAACTAAAATTATGAGAAATCCCAAAGCAAAATTCACTTGAGATTAGAAAGCAATTCGTTGCTGAATCTCACAAGTAAAAGGGGTTACTTGAATTTTCCCAAATGACTGCAAAGCCATAGTGGAAAAGGGGGTGAATGACGAAAGCACAATTTGTCAAGTATTGGACGAATTCAAATGAATTTGATTCATGTGTGCTTAATGTCAAGTGGATTTAAAACTAGTAAAAGTACTAGTATATCAAAGTAAATCTCCAAGTTTGATATTTGATAAAAAGTTTTGAAGTTCTTCAAAATAGTGAGTAGATGTGAAATTTGCATGAAATTGAGTGGGATATATGAAAGTCTTCCTAAAACAATATGTGAATGACATATTTTTGAGTGGGAGCAATATAAGTCTCAAATTCAAATATGTAGGAACATAGTTTGAGTAAGAGTAGTGACTCATACCCAAATATGTTAGAAACATATTTGAGTGGGAGATTATAAGAGTGATTCTTAAGTATGTTAAGAATAAAAGCGCAAGTACCAATAAATAATGATTTATGAGGTGTAGAAGTTGATAATAAATGTATTATGATATTATGTAGTATTCCTTGAGGGATTCTGAAAAGGGTTTCAGATAGAAGTTAATTAAGGAACTGGTGCTTAATAACTCAAGTTAGGAATAGTATTAAGTTTAACATCAATGGTTGAAAGAAAGAAAAGGATGATCATCATCCACTATGTTGAGACATAGGTTCTATCTTAGAAAACCATGATGATAACTTAACATAATATGTAATCTAATAAGGAACGTTTGAAAGTGACTAAGATCGAATCACAGAACGTTGAGCTAAGTTTGTCTGCAATGTCTAATAGAGAAATGTAGACATATTTTCCAAATCCATAAAGGATGACATATCTTAAAGCATAAAGAGTTATGTTATAAGGGAATATGTTGGAAACTCCCATAATACCGATTAGAGTCAAGTAGGAAGCGAGGTGAACAAAAACATCGAAAGTTGCACAGAGTGCACTAGTGTTTCGATGATTACATTTATAATAATAGATAAGGGTACCATCTAAAGTGTTGTATAATGTTATGGTAGGGCTAGTTCTCTTTTAACATAGAATGATGTGTCCCAGGGCATAGTTCCCATGAGAAAGCCCTCGAGGTTGATCTAAAGTCACTGTAGGCTCCTGGAATCAGGCCTCGTTCTGCTGCCATAGCGACGATGCATACACACAGATGTTATCATGTGATGATAAAGTATTAATGTCAATCAAGGTGACATTAGTAAGTTGCAAAGGATTTGAGACTGTAAAGTATAGGCCCAAGACTCAACCTCTTCCATGAGCAAGCGTGTTCAGGGCACCGGTTATGGTGCCAACGATTAAGAAAAAATGCAGCTAGTGTATTTGTACTCTAGTGCAAGTGGGAGACTGTTGGAAATATGCCCTAGAGACAAATAGTAGTAAGGACTATGATCATATTTCGTATAGTTTATGATTAATTTTTATATCATGCTATCACTGTATTGAGTGGAAACATGAATACATGTGTGATATATAAATAACCAGGGGTTCCCAGTGAAACTCTCTAGTCACTGGTTCATTGGTCAACAGATGATCAAGTTTCCTGATCATGTGGCATTTATGCTAGTTGGAAATGGAGTCAACTCATTCTAAGAATGAGATGATGAACCAATACCCAACCTAAACATCGTGACCCAATCATGTCAGTAAGTTCAAGTTACGATGATTAGAAATGGATCCTCATAGATTATTCCTTAGACTGTGAGGCTATATCAATCACTATCTCTCGAGAGTGCTTAGATAGCATCAAGCGCCACATGGTAATACAGTGGTTATAAAGGTGTGTTAAGGTACTAGGAGGAAGACATAGAGGAAATATATGTCAAGAGCGGGATTTGGCCGTCCACGTGACGGAAAGATACTCAATGGCCCACTCAGAGAAGTTATATCCAATAGCTGCGCAGCGTGTGATTTGATCACAGGGATATCACTTGTCGGAACGAGTCCAGTAGCATTGCTCGATAATGAGATTGAATACGACATGGTGATGTCATTTATTAGATCTCGGGCAATGCAAGTATCCAGAGACAAAGGGAATAATACACGACTATCCCGGTTCAAACGACAAAAGATCTTCGTGGCACGCACAGGGGTCACATGGGCATCCAAGTCCCTCTGTCGATCATTGGTCCGAGAGTGTCCCGAACATGTCTGGAGTGTTCCCGAACTGTGGGGTATCATGCTTAAGGGTTTGATGATGCTTAGAGAGTGTTTATAGGATCGGTAGAAGCACCGAAGAATAGTAGAGAGAAAACCGGCAGGGTTTCGGTAAGTCCGGAGGATGTCCGGAGTGGAGGTGGAAGTGTTCCATATCAACGGAGGTTGAATAATATGTGAATGAATGTTAAATAATGGTTTAATCATTTATTCATAATTATTTAATAAAAGAGAAAATCAATTTAAATGGTCAAACGCTTAATGGGCCAATTCCGGAGGGAAGAGGGCCCATTAGGGAAAGGCAAGAGGGAGAAGGGCCAAGAGGGAGAAGGGCCAAGAGGGGAGGCCGGCGCCTTAGTGGGACAGCCCCCCCCGCCGCGCGGGGCCCATGGGGTGGCCGGCGGTGCTACATCAATATATAGGGGGAGGGGGGGGGGGGTATTTGGCTAGATAAATACACACAATATTCAATAAAGGTCTTCTCACTTTTGTGAATACCTCCAATTGATACTCTCTCTCTCTCTCTCTCTCTCTCTCTCTCTCTCTCTCTCTCTCTCTCTCTCTCTCTCTCTCTCTCTCTCTCTCTCTCTCTCTCTCTCTCTCTCTCTCTCTCGTGACCGTGGTCCCAAGTTCGGACTGCGCGAATGAGAGACATCTTCAGCGCAGAGCACCGTCGCGCTGCAAGATTCAGATCGAGGAGCTCTACTTCCGCAACTGCTGCTGGATCGGGGAATCGGGAGTCATCGTCAGACACAGGATGTGTGTAACTCACTATGAGGTGTTGCACTTGAGGCACTCAAGTCGCTGGAGCCAAAGGAGCGTAAGGACTTCATCACGACCTTGAGGTTGGCTTCGGCTCGTCTACATCAACCACACTCTCCTGAGCGTTGACAACGCTTTTTGGTCTTCGAGGGCAAGTTCACAAAAAGCCCCTCCCGTTACTGTATTACTAATAGATAGGTCCTGGCAGCATCAGGGGTTCAAGGGTGTAGGGTAAAAATTTATTGTTTTCATCCGCGGAACCCCTACATATAGTGTACTACATCATGCAGTGGTATGTTGGGTCACCGCAATTAGAGTTCATTGCACATGTGTTCTTTTCATATACCACATGGATCCACTAGATACCATTGCACGTGTTTTTTTCATAAACCACATGGATCCACTAGATGTCATTGCATGTGTGTTCTATTCCCAAACGGCATGGATCCACTAGATGCCATTGCATGTGTGTTCTTTTCATAAACCACATGGATCCACTAGATGCCATTGCATGTGTGTTCTAATCCTAAACAACACGGATCCACTAGATACCATTGGATGTGTGTTCTTCTCATAAACTACATGGATCCACTAGAGGTCATTACATGTGTGTTCTTTTCATAAACCACATGAATCCACTAGAGTTCATTGCATGTGTGTTCTTTTCATAAACCACATGGATCCACTATATGCCATTGCATGTGTGTTCTATTCCTAAACCACATGGATCCACTAGATGCCATTGGATGTGTGTTCTTTTCATAAACCACATGGATGCACTAGATGTCATTGCGTGTGCGTTCTTTTCATAAACCACATGGATCCACTAGATTCCATTGCATGTGTGTTCTTTTTATAAACCACATGGATCCACTAGAGTTCATTGCATGTGTGTTCTTTTCATAATACATGGATCCACTAGAGTTCATTGCATGTGTGTTATATGCATAAACCACAAGGATCCACTAGATGCCATTGCATGTGTGTTCTTTTCATAAACCACATGGATCCACTAGATGCCATTGCATGTGTGTTCTTTTCATAAACCATATGGATCAAGTAGAGTTCTGTAACATCCCAAAACTTTTCAAATTTTGGAATGTTAAAATAAAATAAATATTATTCAAATAGTTGCTAAATTTTTTTCTTTTCCTTATTTGAATTTCAAAACAAAAGAAACTTTTCAAAATTTATGAAAATAAAGAAAATCCTATTTCTAAACAAAAGAGTTTGAAACAAATGGATATGGAATAACCCATTTTCAAAACTCTTTAAAGACTATTTTGTTCTTGGGAAAACAAAGGCTTTTAAAACTATTTTTATAAACCTAAAACCTTTTGTCAAATAAGATTCTCAACAAAGCATATTTACAAAATGATATTTATAAGATGTAATAATTTTTAGTTTTGAAAATAACTTTCTTTAAAACCCTATTTTTGCAAATCTCCATATTAGCCATAGGGCATTAAGTGCTAATGGCATTATGGAAAATTTTCTGGAAATAAAATTTCATTTTGTAGAGCTTTTGTGGTGTGTTTTGATTTTACAAAATTATAGAAATTGGAATTACTCAATTTGGAGTTATAAAACTATAATTACAAAAAGATTTATAAAAAAAACAAATAGCTAAAAAAAAGAGAAAGAAACCAGCCGCCCAACTGGGCCAACCCAGCAAGCTGACCCAGCCCAGCCATCCCATCCCTCTACCCTACATCCCCGCTATCTGCAGCCAGCGCGCAGCGCGTAGCAGCCCACTGCCAGTGCTGGCCCAACCTACCCCCTCACTCACCGACACCCAGGCCCCACCCGTGTCGTCCCTAACATATGGCTCCCACCACCGTCTACACGACCCCGACGTCGTCGTCCCACTCCCCCATGTTCCCCCACTCACCCGAGCCTCCCCACTCCTCCTGGCGCCACCCCTATTTATCCCTAGTCCCCCTCTCCATTCTCCCCCACTCACCTCTCAGAACCACGCCGCCAGGCCGCCGTGATTCGTTGCCGAACCTCCACCGCCCGCCTCCATGTTTTCGCTGCCGTCGACGAATCCATGAGGCAACGCTGCCCCTTGTTGGTCCTTTTATTTCCCCTCATTCTGGTTATCATCCTCACCCCTTTTCTACCTCCCCCTTGCAGCCTAGTGACCTTGCCACGAACGCCCATGGACCGCCGCTGCCCGAGGCTCTCTAGCCGGCTGATCGAGCCTCTCCAGCTGGCCACCACAAATGACAGAGGACACCGCAAGCTCTTCGATCAAGCCCACGTCCTTGCCGAGAAGCGCCGCACCCCGTCATCACCTCCTCAATCGCCACCGACCACCGCAGCTGCCTCACCGCCACTTTCTGCACTGCCTGCTGCCGTCTCCCTCAACACCGGCGACCAGGCCACGGTGAGCCGTGCTCCCTTCCATTATCGGCCGTAGGATCGAGCACCGACGGCTAGGATTAGATCCTGTGGCCAAATCGGTATAGGCCAATAGGGCCATGTCGCGTGGTAGCCGTGTTGTCAGCCTGCCGTGTTAGCCCACGGTGTCACACCGTGTCAGTGACGCGTGGAATCCGTGTTAGCGCCAGATGGCCAGGCCCGCCACTGTGTATTTGTCTGCAAATAAAAAAGGCAGAAAAACGTTTTAACTTGAAGAATTCATATAAAATGTTCAACTTATCCGAAAATGCATATGATATATGCCTGAATTCATAAAGATGTGTAGAATATTATAGCTATTTAAAATTTGAACTTTGCCAAACAAAATTATTTTAAATATTTAAACTCTATTATAGGGTAATTAAATTATAGTAAATATTCTGTACTTCCAAAAATTGCAAATAATACCTTGATGGAATCCTTGTGAAAAGTATTATTGTATACCACTGTTAGTTTTCAAAATTTAATATGTTAACTTAAACAATATTACAGAATTGCCATTTAGCCATTATAGGCACATCTTTATTTCAAAAAAGTATTTTTGAATGATTCTTTTTGAAAAATTCTCACATTTTAGTCCTCTATCCGATAGGACCAGAGAATGAAATAATTTTTTAGTTTTGCAACAATGTTTTTAAAATATGAAACCTTATCTCCTTCAAATGTTATTGCGAAAATGTTTTTAAATGAAAACCTTTTTGCAAAATGTTTAGAAAAGATTTATTTGTCCAATAGGACTAAATGAAATTATTTTCCAAATATATATACAACATGGTAGTTGCATATGACCCATTGCTATTATAAGCACTATGTAGTCAAAAGTAACCTTATGAAAGTAAACACTTCAAATCTAGGACTAGTAGAGTATTTTGTGAACCAAGTAATGGTTTAATAAAACTTGCATAACCTAAACCAAATACTTTAACATGCTTTGCTTAATTTCATTGTACTTCCTTGATTGGTGTGTATGTGTGCTTTGTTTATTCGTTGCAATGTTGTGAACCGTGTAGATTGACCGGAGAGTAACCGTTGACTTGTGAAGAGAGTGATTTCCAACAACTTCAATACGAGGCAAGTTCACTACATAAATGTCCTACTATTTTCTACTATGCACTTAGTTGTTTACCAAAGATTGAGTGAGTAGGATTGCATAAAGTAGTATGTTATGCAATGCAACCCATATATGATAGCCACATGTATTCATGACTGTTGAGTAGCAAACAACATAGGTGTTGTATGCTTAGCCCTGCAATAGGTCTCGTGGGTCGATTCATAACAAGTTATGTGTTGTTGAGAGGAAAATTCTTTTTGCATGTGTGTTCTTTTCATAAACCACATGGATCCACTAGATGTCATTGCATGTGTGTTCTATTCCTAAAATACATGGATCCACTAGATGCCATTGCATGTGTGTTATTTTCGTAAACCACATGGATCCACTAGATGCCATTGCATATGTGTTCTATTCCTCAACCACATGGATCCACTAAATGCCATTGGATGTGTGTTATTTTCATAAACCACATGGATGCACTAGATGTCATTGCATGCGTGTTCTATTCACAAACCACATGGATCCACTAGATGCCATTGCATGTGTCTTCTTTTCATAAACCACATGGATCCACTAGAGTTCATTGAATGTGTGTTCTTTTCATAAACCACATGGATCCACTAGATTTCATTGCATGTGTGTTCTATGCCTAAACCACATGGATCCACTAGATGCCACTGTATGTGTGTTCTTTTCATAAACCACATGGATCTACTAGAGTTCATAGCATGTGTTTTCTATTACTAAACCACATGGATCCACTAGATGCCATTGGATGTGTGTGTGTATCAGTGTACATCATTGTGGTTTTAGGAAAAGAACACATGCAATGATGCCACTCTAGCATGTGGTGTCCAACTGTAACACCCTCGAATCGGCCCTATGCAAGTTTTATCGATTCCGGCCAAATCCGCATAGAAACGATTCAAAGATGCCCACTAGGCACTTGCGTGCGGGTGGAAAACAAAGTAATACCATTACACAATAGTTCACGATGGAACCCACAGAAACATATATATGCAACAACGACTCCATGATTCAAGAATACAGATATACAATACAAAGATTCAAATCACTTTGAAAACGATACAACATCTGAGTACAGATAAGAAGCAAATTCAGCTAAGAGCCCTGAAGAATAACCAATGGCGTCCATAACCCTGCCCAGGCCAAGCCGGAAGGGTCACCCTGCTAACGATGTCGATCTTATACCTATTAAACAAAAGGGGTGCCGACAAAGGGCAAAGGAAAAAGGGAGATGTCAGTACTGAGGCCAGTACACGACGAGGCTAGAATTCGGCGGCTCTCGCCTACATAGGTATGGTGGACTGAAGGGGCAGCGAAGCATGCACTATACAACCTATAGTGACTCAATATAACTGTCGGCTATTAGAGAGGGGTAAGAAAGACCTATTCGAATCTAGCCTAATACTAACACCAATCATGCCCATCCTAGTATTCCCCCTCGAGACCAAACGAGGAATTCAAACTGAGGAACTCACACAGTTGGTAGTTTTATTCATTCCATTATAGTTGCAACACTTACTAGTCAGATATAGATAGCATGAGTTATCCAGATATCATAAGCAGTGGGAAGTTTTATTTAACCGTTCCGTTGTAGTTGCAATACTTACTAGGCAGGTATAACATGGCATGATACACCCCAATTCCACCAGTTGTTGGCACTTTTATTATCCATTTCGTTATAGTAAAGATGATAACTAGTCATATATTAAGTCAAATTCACAACACTACTTTAGTTATAGTTGTCTATGATCGAGATACTGTGCTCCAAGTCGTCCATAACCGCGGACATGGCTTTCAGAAAGATTTACCCTGTAGGGGTGCACAAATAGCAACACACGCACGATCAACCTCGGAAAAACCAAATAAAACCCAACGAGGCTTTCATGACAAAGCAATCACAGGATTCATAAAATATTTCAGGGGGCCACCCCAATAAGCTACCCGCAACAAAGTTGGCTAGCTCCGAGATGGACCTAGGGTTTGCGACGATGGTGGTAAATGACTAGGAACCCGAAAGTGTGACTGGGCTTGTCGACACATCATAAACATGGCGTGGGATCCTAAGCAGTACAGGTGCTCCACGCACAATTGTAAATAAAACATTAAAGCATGGCATAAGTACATGATAGTAATAAAGCCCCAAACTAGTTTGTGACCCCAAGAAATAAGAAATGAATCAAGCTCTGGCTAAGGGGATTCATGGTCCCACATGCGGATAGTGCGATAGTCAAGGAGCAGGTATCAAGTACTCGGGGCCTACGGGACACAAGTGAGCGGTTAAAAACCAAATATTAGATATTGCCCACCGGTGCCTCTGCATTAGTTATATCTATTCCCAACATTTTAATTATTAAGTGGTAATTAAATCCATTATCATCTCCACCATTAAGCATGTGCCAACCTTCCATCAACGGTGGAACGACAACGACACGAAGCAGCACCTGAGCAAGCAACTATTACTCGCAATGCCAACTGTCTATCAAACAATAGGCAATAGGATGTGTCCAAGGCAATATAGAGGCTGCAAGGAATATAAATGGTGCACGGGAACTAAAGCATCGCAACATGGATAGAAATAGATCAATAGGAGGAAGTAAAGACTATAAACACAAAATAGGTAGAAAGGGGGAGAATGCTCGCCTGGAAAACACTGTCGAAGATACATTATCCGGAGAACTTGTCGATACTCGCATCAACTCAACAGCCTAATCCGTGAAGAAGCAAAGCACTAAAAGAAACACGGGATGCACTATTTAATACTACGACATAAGAATTGACATGTTTATGATATGATGCATGACATGGCAAAGATGCGATGTAACTAAGCAATATTAAGCGGAAACAGGGTCCTGACAATTAATTAATGGGTTCATGTTGATTAGATACCCCGCAATTTAAATGTTGACTTAACAAGGCAAAACATGGTATTGGTTCTCTATACAAATTTGAATAGAGCCAATGTAGGACAAGATTAGCCCGCATATGGTCTCCATATTTAATTTAGGTGAATTGTCTAGTTACCTCCAAACAACCACAATATGTATGTGAGTATGAATGATTTAATATGCAACAAGTATATATAGCATTTATAAAATAGGGACTCGGATAGGGGTCACACATCGGATCGATGATCTTGGTATTCACTAGGGGTCGATGGGGTTCGGTCTTGGCGGGATCGGTCTTCGCACTCCGGGAACGGGCCTCCAGGATCCGTGAGGAGATTTTGGCAGTCCAGGGGAATGGTCTTGGGGTTTCGGAGGGAGAGCTCGGTGTTCCATGATGAAGGACTTGGCGGAGGGAGACCTCGATCTCATCTCCTAGTATCTGCATGAAGTTATTGCCCAACTAGTACTACTTGTCACTACGGAGGTCTCGGGTATTGTCAAAGGGGAACTTGCTCGACAAACATAGGCACACACATCTTCATGTATCGAATGAAACAACAGAAGGACACCCACGGGACGACACATCCGAGCTGGGGATGGCGTGGGCGTGAGCGCAGTAGAGGACATGGCAATGTCCGGAGCTCCTGGCGGCGGCGCGAGAACAACTAGGAAGGCTACCTCATGAGGTGGAGGGCATGGTGGCAGCTGGGCTTCAGGAGACAGCAAGGGCAGGACATGGCCCTGGCGGTGGCTCGGCTCATAGACGCGCACTAGGCAGAGCGGAGGAGCACCGGCACCGAGGAGGTCCATGGCGGTAGGGGGCGGGTTGGGGACAATGCAGAAGAGAGGGAGGGTGGTCGCAGCAGCGGGCCCGAGGACGAGCTTGGGGCAGCACGACACCACAGACAGGAGGTCGAGGTCGATCTCGGGGAGACAGGTAGAGGACGAGGTGGGCATCGATAGAGGAGATTCCGGGCCAGAGGCGACGAGGCAGTGGATGGCACGAATGAGGGCGAGGAGGCCGGTGGTCGGAGGCAAGCGGCCGATGGCAGCATGGTGCAGGAGGGATGACATGCTCTGGCAACGACGGTGTCGAGGCCGGGCACGCGCAGGACATGGCGGTGCCGGTCGACGCGGCACTGCTCGCGGTAGGAGGAGACAGTGCTCCGGTGGCGGTGGTTGGTAGCTTTGATCGAGGAGGGGCGGGGTCACGAGCACAGAGGAAGGAGAGGGTCACGGGTGAGGAGGTGGGCCGCTGTATGCGATCGGTGACGGGAGTGTGCATTTCCCTGCGCGTGTTGCGGGACCCACTGGGTCGGTTCTTAGCTGGTGGACGGTTAGCGACGGGGTAGGGCCGGGTGAGAGCGATGCGTAGAGCGCCCTGTGAGGAGCGTGTCATGGTCGCATGGCTAGGGCAGCGCTAGCATGTACACTGCATGCAGGGTGGTGCTGCAATGCTGTTGCGTGGCTGTTTGCGGCTGGCGGCAGCGAGGTAGGGACTAGGTTGGATGGATCCAGTCAGGGTTTGGTCTCAGGGTTAGGTTAGCTGGGGTTTGACTAGTTTGGCCGGGTAGTAGGTGGTTTGGCCGGTTGGGCCTCTGGCCTGACCGACTACACTGCCTCCCCGGACAAAATAGTTTTATTTTGTTTGTTTATTTATTATTTTATATAAAAGACTTTAGTAAATAGTTTTTAGATAAATAAAAGATCCAGAAAGTAGCGGGGTTTTGATTTGAAATAAAGGCGGGGATATTTAGAAAACAAAATAGGGATTTTGGGAAATAGTTTTAGACAAACATATGCATGATGGCATGATGATGCTCAAATGCAATGAGGCATAATGACATGAGAAAGCGGTCATAATGATACACAAAAATAAAAATAACACGCGATTTTCTAGTACTGATTTTACCCGGGGTGCTACACCAACAAGGTCTAGGAACCCCAGCAACATGCTGGGATTCAACTGCAGCATGCATTCTACCACCAGCTTGAAAGTTGCTGCATCACCACACCCACTTGGATGTCTGTATGTATCAGTGTGGTTTTGGAAAAGAACACATGTAGTGATGCCACTCTAGCATGTGTGTTCTTTTCATAAACCACATGGATCCACTGGAGTTTACTGCATGTGTGTTCTATGCCTAAACCACATGTATCCACTAGATGCCATTGCATGTGTGTTATTTTCATAAACCACATGGATCACTACATTCCATTGCATGTGTGTTGTTTTCATAAACCACATGGATCCACTAGATTTGATTGCATGTGTGTTCTTTTCATAAACCACATGGATCCACTAGAGTTCATTGCATGTGTGTTCTTTTCATAAACTACATGGATCCACTAGATGCCATTGCATGTGTGTTCTTTTCATAAACCAGATGGATCCGCTAGATGCCATTGCATGTGTGTTCTTTCGAAAAACCACATGGATCCACTATATGTAATTGCATGTGTGTTCTTTTCATAAACCACATGGATCCACTAGAGTTCATCCACTAGAGTTCATTGCATGTGTGTTCTATGCCTGAACCACATGGATCCACTAGATGCCATTGCATGCGTGTTCTTTTCATAAACCACATGGATCCACTAGATGCCATTGCATGTGTGTTCTTTTCATAAACCAAATGGATCCACTAGATGCCATTGCATGTGTGTTATTTTCACAAACCACATGGATCCACTAAAGGTCATTGCATGTGTGTTCTTTTCATAAACCACATAGATCGACTAGATGCCAGTGGATGTGTGTTCTTTTCATAAACCACATGGATCCACTAGATGACATTGCACGTGTGTTATTTTCATAAACCACATGGATCCACTAGATGCCATTGCATGTGTGTTCTTTTAATAAACCACATGGATCCACTAGAGTTCATTGCATGTGTGTTCTTTTCATAAACCACATGGATCCACTAGATGTCATTGCATGTGTGTTCTTTTCATAAACCACATGGAACCACTAGATGACATTGCATGTGTGTTCCATTCCAAAACCACATGGATCCACTAGATGCTATTGCATGTGTGTTCTTTTCAGAAACCACATGGATCCACTAGATGCCATTGCATGTGTGTTCTAATCCTAAACCACATGGATCCACTAGATGCCATTGGATGTGTGTTCTTTTCATAAACCACATGGATCCACTAGATGCATTGGATGTGTGTTCTTTTCATAAACACATGGATCCACTAGACTTCATTGCATGTGTGTTCTTTTCATAAACCACATGGATCCACTAGATTATATTGCATGTGTGTTCTATACCTAAACCACATGGATCCACTAGATGCCATTGGATGTGTGTTCTTTTCGTAAACCACATGGAGGCACTAGAGTTTATTGCATGTGTGTTCTTTTCGTAAACCACATGGAGGCACTAGAGTTTATTGCATGTGTGTTCTTTTCATAAACCACATGGATCCACTAGATGCCATTGCATGTGTGTTCTATGCCTAAACCACATGTATCCACTAGATGCCATTGCATGTGTGTTATTTTCATAAACCACATGGATCACTACATTCCATTGCATGTGTGTTGTTTTCATAAACCACATGGATCCACTAGATTTGATTGCATGTGTGTTCTTTTCATAAACCACATGGATCCACTAGAGTTCACTGCATGTGTGTTCTTTTCATAAACTACATGGATCCACTAGATGCCATTGCATGTGTGTTCTTTTCATAAACCAGATGGATCCACTAGATGCCATTGCATGTGTGTTCTTTTGAAAAACCACATGGATCCACTATATGTAATTGCATGTGTGTTCTTTTCATAAACCACATGGATCCACTAGAGTTCATCCACTAGAGTTCATTGCATGTGTGTTCTATGCCTGAACCACATGGATCCACTAGATGCAATTGCATGCGTGTTCTTTTCATAAACCACATGGATCCACTAGATGCCATTGCATGTGTGTTCTTTTCATAAACCAAATGGATCCACTAGATGCCATTGCATGTGTGTTATTTTCACAAACCACATGGATCCACTAAAGGTCATTGCATGTGTGTTCTTTTCATAAACCACATAGATCGACTAGATGCCAGTGGATGTGTGTTCTTTTCATAAACCACATGGATCCACTAGATGACATTGCACGTGTGTTATTTTCATAAACCACATGGATCCACTAGATGCCATTGCATGTGTGTTCTTTTCATAAACCACATGGATCCACTAGAGTTCATTGCATGTGTGTTCTTTTCATAAACCACATGGATCCACTAGATGTCATTGCATGTGTGTTCTTTTCATAAACCACATGGAACCACTAGATGACATTGCATGTGTGTTCCATTCAAAAACCACATGGATCCACTAGATGCTATTGCATGTGTGTTCTTTTCAGAAACCACATGGATCCACTAGATGCCATTGCATGTGTGTTCTAATCCTAAACCACATGGATCCACTAGATGCCATTGGATGTGTGTTCTTTTCATAAACCACATGGATCCACTAGATGCATTGGATGTGTGTTCTTTTCATAAACACATGGATCCACTAGACTTCATTGCATGTGTGTTCTTTTCATAAACCACATGGATCCACTAGATTATATTGCATGTGTGTTCTATACCTAAACCACATGGATCCACTAGATGCCATTGGATGTGTGTTCTTTTCGTAAACCACATGGAGGCACTAGAGTTTATTGCATGTGTGTTATTTTCATAAACCACATGGATCCACTAGATGCCATTGCGTGTGTGTTCTATTCCTAAACCACATGGATCCACTAGATGCCATTGCATGTGTGTTCTTTTAATAAACCAGATGGATCCACTAGATGACATTGCATGTGTGTTCTTTTCATAAACCACATGGATCCACTAGATGCCATTGCATGTGTGTTCTTTTCATAAACCACATGGATCCACTAGAGTTCATTGCATGTGTTTTATTTTCATAAACCACATGGATCCATTGGAGTTCACTTCATGTGTGTTCTATGCCTATACCAAATGTATCCACTAGATGCCATTGCATGTGTGTTATTTTCATAAACCACATGGATCACTACATTCCATTGCATGTGTGTTGTTTTCATAAACCACATGGATCCACTAGATTTAATTGCATGTGTGTTCTTTTCATAAACCACATGGATCCACTAGAGTTCATTGCATGTGTGTTCTTTTCATAAACCACATGGATCCACTAGAGTTCATGGCATGTGTGTTCTTTTCATAAACCACATGGATCCACAAGATGTCATTGCATGTTTGTTCTATTCCTAAACCAAATGGACCCACTAGATGCCATTGCATGTGTGTTCTTTTCATAGACCAGATGGATCCACTAGATGTCATTGCATGTGTGTTATTTTCATAAGCCACATGGATCCACTAGATGTCATTGCTTGTGTGTTCTTTTTATAAACCACATGGATGCACTAGAGTTCATTGCATGTGTTTTATTTTCATAAACCATATGGATCCACTAGAATTCATTGCATGTGTGTTCTATGCCTAAACAACATGGATGCACTAGATTCCATTGCATGTGTGTTATTTTCATAAACCACATGGATCCACTAGATGCCATTGCATGTGTGTTCTTTTCATAAACCAAATGGATGCCATTGCATGTGTGTTCTTTTCATAAACCACATGGATCCACTAAAGTTCATTGCATGTGTATTCTTTTCATAAACCACATGGTTCAATATAGTTCATTGCATGTGTCTTCTATGACTAAACCACATGGATCCACTAGATTCCATTGCATGTGTGTTCTTTTCATAAACCACATGGATCACTAAATGCCATTGCATGTGTGTTCTTTGCCTAAACCACATGGATCCACTAGAGTTCATTGCATGTGTGTTCTATTGTCTAAGCCACATGGATCCACTAGATTTCATTGCATGTGTGTTATTTTCATAAACGACATGGATCCACTAGATGTAATTTCATGTGTGTTTTATTCCTAAACCACATGGATCCACTAGATGCCATTATATGTGTGTTCTTTTCATTAACCTCATGGATCCACTAGATGCCATTGCATGTGTGTTCTTATCCTAAACCACATGGATCCACTAGATGCCATTGGATGTGTTCTTTTCATAAACCACATGGATCCACTAGATGTAATTCCATGTGTGTTCTTTTCATAAACCACATGGATCCTTTAGAGTTCATTGCATGTGTGTTCTTTTCATAAACCACATCGATCCACTAGATGCCATTGCATGTGTGTTCTATTCCTAAACCACATGGATCCACTAGATGCCATTGGATGTGTCTTCTTTTCATAAACCACATGGAGACACTAGATGTCATTGCATGTGTGTTCTTTTCATAAACCACATGGATCCACTAGATGCCATTGCATGTGTGTTATTTTCATAAACCAGATGGATCCACTAGATGACATTGTATGTGTGTTCTTTTCATAAACCACATGGATCCACTAGATGCCATTGAATGTGTGTTCTTTTCATAAACCACATGGATCCACTAGAGTTCATTGCATGTGTTTTAGTTTCATAAACCACATGGATCCACTGGAGTTCACTGCATGTGTGTTCTATGCCTAAACCACATGTATCCACTAGATGCCATTGCATGTGTGTTATTTTCATAAACCACATGGATCACTACATTCCATTGCGTGTGTGTTGTTTTCATAAACCACATGGATCCACTAGATTTCATTGCATGTGTGTTCTTTTCATAAACCAGATGGATCCACTAGAATTCATTGCATGTGTGTTCTTTTAAAAAACCAAATGGATCCACTAGATGCCATTGCATGTGTGTTCTTTTGATAAACCACATGGATCCACTAGATGTCATTGCATGTGTGTTCTTTTCATAAACCACATGGATCCACTAGAGTTTATTGCATGTGTTTTATTTTTCACAAACCACATGGATCCACTGGAGTTCATTGGATGTGTGTTCTAAGCCTAAACCACATGGATCCACTAGATGCCATTGCATGTGTGTTATTTTCATAAACCACATGGATCCACTATATGCCATTGCATGTGTGTTCTTTTCATAAACCAAATGGATACACTAGATGCCATTGCATGTGTGTTCTTTTCAGAAACCACATGGATCCACTAGATGCCATTGCATGTGTGTTCTAATCCTAAACCACATGGATCCACTAGATGCCATTGGATGTGTGTTCTTTTCATAAACCACATGGATCCACTAGATGCATTGGATGTGTGTTCTTTTCATAAACACATGGATCCACTAGACTTCATTGCATGTGTGTTCTTTTCATAAACCACATGGATCCACTAGATTATATTGCATGTGTGTTCTATACCTAAACCACATGGATCCACTAGATGCCATTGGATGTGTGTTCTTTTCGTAAACCACATGGAGGCACTAGAGTTTATTGCATGTGTGTTCTTTTCGTAAACCACATGGAGGCACTAGAGTTTATTGCATGTTTGTTCTTTTCATAAACCACATGGATCCACTAGATGCCATTGCATGTGTGTTCTATGCCTAAACCACATGTATCCACTAGATGCCATTGCATGTGTGTTATTTTCATAAACCACATGGATCACTACATTCCATTGCATGTGTGTTGTTTTCATAAACCACATGGATCCACTAGATTTGATTGCATGTGTGTTCTTTTCATAAACCACATGGATCCACTAGAGTTCACTGCATGTGTGTTCTTTTCATAAACTACATGGATCCACTAGATGCCATTGCATGTGTGTTCTTTTCATAAACCAGATGGATCCGCTAGATGCCATTGCATGTGTGTTCTTTTGAAAAACCACATGGATCCACTATATGTAATTGCATGTGTGTTCTTTTCATAAACCACATGGATCCACTAGAGTTCATCCACTAGAGTTCATTGCATGTGTGTTCTATGCCTGAACCACATGGATCCACTAGATGCCATTGCATGCGTGTTCTTTTCATAAACCACATGGATCCACTAGATGCCATTGCATGTGTGTTCTTTTCATAAACCAAATGGATCCACTAGATGCCATTGCATGTGTGTTATTTTCACAAACCACATGGATCCACTAAAGGTCATTGCATGTGTGTTCTTTTCATAAACCACATAGATCGACTAGATGCCAGTGGATGTGTGTTCTTTTCATAAACCACATGGATCCACTAGATGACATTGCACGTGTGTTATTTTCATAAACCACATGGATCCACTAGATGCCATTGCATGTGTGTTCTTTTCATAAACCACATGGATCCACTAGAGTTCATTGCATGTGTGTTCTTTTCATAAACCACATGGATCCACTAGATGTCATTGCATGTGTGTTCTTTTCATAAACCACATGGAACCACTAGATGACATTGCATGTGTGTTCCATTCCAAAACCACATGGATCCACTAGATGCTATTGCATGTGTGTTCTTTTCAGAAACCACATGGATCCACTAGATGCCATTGCATGTGTGTTCTAATCCTAAACCACATGGATCCACTAGATGCCATTGGATGTGTGTTCTTTTCATAAACCACATGGATCCACTAGATGCATTGGATGTGTGTTCTTTTCATAAACACATGGATCCACTAGACTTCATTGCATGTGTGTTCTTTTCATAAACCACATGGATCCACTAGATTATATTGCATGTGTGTTCTATACCTAAACCACATGGATCCACTAGATGCCATTGGATGTGTGTTCTTTTCGTAAACCACATGGAGGCACTAGAGTTTATTGCATGTGTGTTCTTTTCATAAACCACATGGATCCACTAGATGCCATTGCGTGTGTGTTCTATTCCTAAACCACATGGATCCACTAGATGCCATTGCATGTGTGTTCTTTTAATAAACCAGATGGATCCACTAGATGACATTGCATGAGTGTTCTTTTCATAAACCACATGGATCCACTAGATGCCATTGCATGTGTGTTCTTTTCATAAACCACATGGATCCACTAGAGTTCATTGCATGTGTTTTATTTTCATAAACCACATGGATCCATTGGAGTTCACTTCATGTGTGTTCTATGCCTATACCAAATGTATCCACTAGATGCCATTGCATGTGTGTTATTTTCATAAACCACATGGATCACTACATTCCATTGCATGTGTGTTGTTTTCATAAACCACATGGATCCACTAGATTTAATTGCATGTGTGTTCTTTTCATAAACCACATGGATCCACTAGAGTTCATTGCATGTGTGTTCTTTTCATAAACCACATGGATCCACTAGAGTTCATGGCATGTGTGTTCTTTTCATAAACCACATGGATCCACAAGATGTCATTGCATGTTTGTTCTATTCCTAAACCAAATGGACCCACTAGATGCCATTGCATGTGTGTTCTTTTCATAGACCAGATGGATCCACTAGATGTCATTGCATGTGTGTTATTTTCATAAGCCACATGGATCCACTAGATGTCATTGCTTGTGTGTTCTTTTTATAAACCACATGGATCCACTAGAGTTCATTGCATGTGTTTTATTTTCATAAACCATATGGATCCACTAGAATTCATTGCATGTGTGTTCTATGCCTAAACAACATGGATGCACTAGATTCCATTGCATGTGTGTTATTTTCATAAACCACATGGATCCACTAGATGCCATTGCATGTGTGTTCTTTTCATAAACCAAATGGATGCCATTGCATGTGTGTTCTTTTCATAAACCACATGGATCCACTAAAGTTCATTGCATGTGTATTCTTTTCATAAACCACATGGTTCAATATAGTTCATTGCATGTGTCTTCTATGACTAAACCACATGGATCCACTAGATTCCATTGCATGTGTGTTCTTTTCATAAACCACATGGATCACTAAATGCCATTGCATGTGTGTTCTTTGCCTAAACCACATGGATCCACTAGAGTTCATTGCATGTGTGTTCTATTGTCTAAGCCACATGGATCCACTAGATTTCATTGCATGTGTGTTATTTTCATAAACGACATGGATCCACTAGATGTAATTTCATGTGTGTTTTATTCCTAAACCACATGGATCCACTAGATGCCATTATATGTGTGTTCTTTTCATTAACCTCATGGATCCACTAGATGCCATTGCATGTGTGTTCTTATCCTAAACCACATGGATCCACTAGATGCCATTGGATGTGTTCTTTTCATAAACCACATGGATCCACTAGATGTAATTCCATGTGTGTTCTTTTCATAAACCACATGGATCCTTTAGAGTTCATTGCATGTGTGTTCTTTTCATAAACCACATCGATCCACTAGATGCCATTGCATGTGTGTTCTATTCCTAAACCACATGGATCCACTAGATGCCATTGGATGTGTCTTCTTTTCATAAACCACATGGAGACACTAGATGTCATTGCATGTGTGTTCTTTTCATAAACCACATGGATCCACTAGATGCCATTGCATGTGTGTTATTTTCATAAACCAGATGGATCCACTAGATGACATTGTATGTGTGTTCTTTTCATAAACCACATGGATCCACTAGATGCCATTGAATGTGTGTTCTTTTCATAAACCACATGGATCCACTAGAGTTCATTGCATGTGTTTTAGTTTCATAAACCACATGGATCCACTGGAGTTCACTGCATGTGTGTTCTATGCCTAAACCACATGTATCCACTAGATGCCATTGCATGTGTGTTATTTTCATAAACCACATGGATCACTACATTCCATTGCGTGTGTGTTGTTTTCATAAACCACATGGATCCACTAGATTTCATTGCATGTGTGTTCTTTTCATAAACCAGATGGATCCACTAGAATTCATTGCATGTGTGTTCTTTTAAAAAACCAAATGGATCCACTAGATGCCATTGCATGTGTGTTCTTTTGATAAACCACATGGATCCACTAGATGTCATTGCATGTGTGTTCTTTTCATAAACCACATGGATCCACTAGAGTTTATTGCATGTGTTTTATTTTTCACAAACCACATGGATCCACTGGAGTTCATTGGATGTGTGTTCTAAGCCTAAACCACATGGATCCACTAGATGCCATTGCATGTGTGTTATTTTCATAAACCACATGGATCCACTATATGCCATTGCATGTGTGTTCTTTTCATAAACCAAATGGATACACTAGATGCCATTGCATGTGTGTTCTTTTCATAAACCACATGGATCCACTAAAGTTCATTGCATGTGTGTTCTTTTCATAAACTAGATGGATCCACTAGATGTCGTTGCATGTGTGTTCTTTTCATAAACCACATGGATCCACTAGATGCCATTGCATGTGTGTTGTTTTCATAAACCACATGGATCCACTAGAGTTCATTGCATGTGTTTTATTTTGATAAACCACATGGATCCGCTATAGTTCATTGCACATGTATCCACTAGATGCCATTGCATGTGTGTTCTTTTCATAAACCACATGGATCACTAGATGCCATTGCATGCCGTGTTTGTCACATCCCAAGATTTTATAAATTTGGGACTAGAAAAAAAATCTGCATTTGCATTGCATTGGCATGACATCAATTGCATTCATGAAATATTTGGATTAAAACACTAGTTTTAAACCCTAAATTGGATTAGTAAAATGCATCTACAAGAGGAATACACATGGAATTGTATTAATAATTAGTCAAATTATTGACAAAAAGGCTCCTAAGATGATCCCCTCCTTTTTAGAAAAATTTAGAGACAAAAATGAACTCATTTGGAGTTTATTTGCAAAAGTTATTAAAGAAATAAGAAATGAAAAAGAATAAAAATAAACAGAAAAAAATAAACTAACCTACCCTACCCGGCCCAGCCCCTAGCCTATCTACCGCGCGCGCGAGCAGAGCAGCAGCCGCGCGAGCGACGCATAACAGCATCCAAACGACCCACCTCTCCCCGTGCAGCGCGCAGCTAGCCCAGCGAGGCCGCAGCCAGCCCACCAACCGTAGCCAGCCCGCGTCCCCACCCTTGTGGCACCGACAGGTGGGGTCCACCTGTCATCTTCTTCCTCCATCATGGACGGTAAGAACTCCCAACAGAGATGAACCCGATCCCGCAAAATCCGATGGATTTTGTTCGAATCCCTACCCCTCTGCCACAGAACTAGCTCTATATAAACTTCTCCCCTCCCCTTCTAGTTCTTTTTTTCGAAAAACAGAAACCCTAGCGCCGCCCGGAGGAGCTCACCATTGCTGCCGCCTGATACATTGCAAATGTATCTATAATTTTTGATGTTCCATGCTTGGTTTTATCCACTTTCTTGTGTTTTGTCCACACTTTGGAGTACTTTTCATATGATTTCTTGGACTAACCTATTAACAAGAGCCACAGTGCCAACTACCTGTTTTCTGCTGTTTTTCGTTCTACGAAAGTCAAAAAATGAATATTCTCGGAATTGGACGGGACAAAAGCCAAAGTGCCTATTTTTCCGGAAGTCATCAGATGCCAGAATACGAGACGAAGAACGGCTGGGGGCCGGGCACACCACCTGGCCGTGTGGCCAGGCCTGGCCCACACCAGGGGGTGGTCTAGCTGACCCCAGCACCCCCTCGGCCTCTCCTTCCGCCTATAAGATGCCCTCGAGACGAAAACCCTAAGTACCCGATCAAAAATCCACGAAAGAGTCTGTAGCCGCCGTCATCTCCATCCCTAGATCGGGGGTGGATCTGAAGCTCTTCCTGACACCCTGCCGGAGAGGGAATTCACCCTGGAGGCCTTCTTCATCACCATGCAAGCCTCCAGTGTGATGCGTGAGTAGTTCATCCTAGGACTACGGATCCATGTAGTAGATAGATGGCTAGGTCTCCTCCTTTGTGCTTTCATGTCTAGATCTTGTGAGCTCTGTTCATGATCAAGATCATCTATTTGTAATTCTGCATGTTGTGTTTGTGGGGACCTGATGGATATTGAGATGCTATTTCAGATTGATTATTGATTCTATCATGTCTTTGTTATTTGTGATCTTGCATGCTTTCTATTGTTAGTAGCTATCTTGGCCAAGTAGATGCTAGCAACTCCAAGAGTTAGTATTTATGCTCGATAGTGGGTTCATCCCTCTGGTAATCTGGGGAAGTGACAGAAATCTCTAAGGTACTAGATGTGCTGTTGCTACTAGGGAGAAAACAACAATCCTTTGTTGATAGAACAATCGTATTGTTTACTTTACACGCAATTCATAAAGCAATTATCTATTGCTTGCAACTTAATACTGGAGGGGGTTCGGATGATAACCTGAAGGTGGATTATTAGTCATAGATGCAGTTGGTTGGAGGTCTACGTATAATGTTGTAATGCCCAATCAAGTCTCAAAGGAGTCAAGATGATTAGTATATGCATGTATTGCTTTCTCGATGTTTGTCAATTGCCGCGCTGTAATTTGTTCACCAAGCATGTTATCTATCTTAAGGAGAGCCACCTCTAGTGAACTATGGATCCTGGTCATTTTTCTTTACATACAATCTACAAACTGTTTACAGCTTTGTGTTTACTTTCTGCAAACTTTTACTTCTTTCCATTCGATACGTTTAATCCTTTGTTTTCAGCAAAACACGGTGAGATTGACAACCTCATCGCAAGTTGGGGACAAAGTTCTGTGGTTGTGTTGTGCAGGTCTCCACGTTGCTACTAGCACCGGTAGTGCGCCCTGCCAAGGCTCAGCTAGCAACACCTTTGGGGTGTTTCCTTGCTCCTACTGGTTCGATTAAACCTTGGTTTCATAACTGAGGGAAACTTCCTGCTGTGCTCATCATACCTTCCTCTTGTGGTTCCCAACGAGTTCTACATCAACACCGAGACATCACCGTCGTGGAGCTCCCAGATCGATCTCGGATATCGCGATTCCGATGACCCCGCACCTTCCCTTCCTAACCTAGCTCATCTACTTGATCTCCCGCGTTTCCTCACCCCTTTCCCCCCTTCGTAGAGCACCAGAACCACCTACAATTTCTTGTCGGAGAGATCGTCAGAGCTAGTTGTTGTCCGAGCCGCCTCTAGTATTCCTCCGCAGTCGCCCGAGGAAGAGCCGCACCACGCCAAGACCACTCTCGTGACCACCGTTGTCCGCCGCACATCGTCCACACCTTATCCGCCGCCAGGGACCACCGGAGACGCCAACTACACCGCCGCCCGACGAGCCCCGCCGCCGCCACGTCATCCTCGCCGATGAGCTCAGGAAGCTCCGATTCCCAGCCGTTGGATCAGGAACGAGCGGTCCAGATTGACTGTTGACCGTGCTTTGACTACTGACCGGTCATGCCCACGCCAGCGCCACATTGTCGCCCAGTCAGCACGCCACACCAGCAGGCGCGTCAGTTCTCTGCCTAGTCAGCGCCAGTCAACGGGGTATATTCCATGGAATATTCCCTTGTTATTTGAAATAGATTAAAATTGCATAAATTGTATTTAACTTGTAAAATTCATAGAAAAATATTTACAGATCCAAAAATAGCAAATAATATACCATTGGATTCACAATTTTGTGAAGAATATTAATTTGTAATTGTATTAGACAATTACTGTAACTATTTGCCGTGATTATTTAATTGATTTAATACTCTTTTTGGAGCATTTAATTCATAGAAAATAAACTACAGATCATAAAAATACAAATGATATACCCCTGGATTCACAAAATTGTGTAGAACACAATTCTGGAATAAAATTACGAGTTCATAGTACAAATAATGTTTGACATATTAAAAGGCATATTGTAGTATTTTAATTCTAGAAAATAATTTGTAAACTATTTTGACACGAATCCTTTTGCTAAAGTCTATAAAACACAATATCTATCAAGGAGTATTTTTCCAAGATTTTGTCACAATGTTTACAATAGAGGTTGAATTAAATTGCATAAAACCTATTAAATGGATCTAATTAATGCAATAATTGGTTTTAATGCATTAAAAGCTTTCCATGCATATCATCTATACGTATAATGATCAGAGAACCTAAATACATTACTGAAACTTCTATTAAATTGTCATGCATGCATTTGTGCATTTGTTTATGATTGTGTATGGTTGTTTATGTACTGCAATTGTTTGATCGATAGATTACGAGGAGTACAACGTCTATGATTGCAACGAGTGCTTGAACAACTCCAACAACTATCAAGGCAAGTAGATGCTATTTTGATCATACCTTGTCCTACTATTTTATCTTATGCATGTGTAGTGTATTTCTGTAGATTATGTGTAGGAATTACTATGCTATGCTATGTCCTATATATATTGTGGTAGGAATTCCTTGTAGTTGAGCCCCGTTCAGTAGATGTGCTTAGACCTGCTGTGAATACGGGGGAAAAGGGATCACATTATGGTGAAGCATGTGTTTGTTCAAACTAAAACAATATAATGTTAATGAACTACCTGGGTGGAGTGGTTGGATTGTCAACGGAGTGTGGATAATGGTGGGGAATGCCGCCCAGGATACTGAGAAGGATTGGTTCTCTTTGTTAAAGTAGCTTACGTGTGCAACCATGTGCCAGTAAGAAATGGGTGGCTGGTTGGACTTAGTAGGTCGTGGTGATCCGAACCTAGCGTAGCCAGAGATGTAGTGAATGGTAGGTTGGGACCGGTGCGCAATGGGGTTTGGAGATCTACTTACCGAAAGAATCCTGGACTTCTCCCTATCATCACACAATATGAGTGTGGTGGTACGAGCTGGGTTGGCTAGGTCATATGGGTAAAGTGTACAAATCCCTGCAGGGTGTAAAACTAAGTACTTAGCCGTGTCCCCGGTTACGGACGATTGAGTTCCTTGATTTTTAGACTATGACATATTCTCACTCATCCTTATTTCCTAATTACCAAACAAGATGGGTGAACCTAAAGGGTTGCTGTGAATCAAATGGTTTACGAAAGTAGGATAAATGTGTTTGAAAAGTGCAAGCTAGCCAAAGCTCCACTAGCCAAATAAGCATGTAGATGCTAGGTGCATTGTCTCTTTTACGTAGCGCTACTTGCCATACATTCCATGTATTGACCCTTCGGGGCTGCTACATTTTATGTTGCAGGTTATACCGATTCTGAGTGATTGAATTAGGTCGTGGTACTCCACTCAACAGTTGTTCGCTTGTGGCACAATTGAAGATGGAGCCTACTATCTGTTTATGCTTCTGTATGCTACTTTGTTATTTGAGTTAGCCTTTGAGCTAAGCACTATGTAATAATTACAAATTCTGGATCATTCGATGTAATAATGATGCACTGTTATATTCTTTGGTATTCATCCGTACTGTGTGTGCCAGTGAACCGATCCAGGGATTGGCACTATACACAGGAACTCAGCCTTATCAGGCGAGGGTGTTACAGGATGGTATCAGAGCAGTGTGTTGACTGTAGGATCGTGACCTAGGATTGAAATAGGAAAGCCATATGAATATAAACCCTATTTCATTCTATCCATTCATCTTACAATTCTTTCTTGTATCCTCTTATCACTTCAATTTCCATACTCTTCTCTTTCAAAATATAGAAGGAAGACTCTCTCTAGCAATGAACTTATAATTTTGTACTTATTAGATTCTTGTAATGCTTGATCTTTCTTTTCTAATCTCATCTTGTTCAAACTTGAGGCTGAACATTTGTGTGAGGAAGCGCGAGATAAATAATAGTTAGATGATGACCACCATATAGTTTTGATAGGATTTCGTTTAGATCTGGCAATCGATCGATACAGGAACTTGTGTGATAGTTGGTTTATTATGTTTAGGTTGTGCAGTTTGATACCTTAAAGTTCCAGAATATTTTTGATGGATTCATAATGCATTAATGAAGATTTTGATTAAAAATTCGTGATAATTTTGCTGTAGTTTTCTGCCTGACCTATTATACCGCGCGATTTTTCATTTCTTACTGGTAGCTCGGATTGCACTCACATTTTAGGATCTGGTTCATAATTTACTTTAGTATAAGCACAAAAATTGGCTAAAATTCCTGATAAGCATAAGGTGCACAGAAAAATTCGTGAACACTGCTGTAGTTTCAGGACAGATTCTGTCCATTGCTTTTGAGATTGTAGGTTCACCTTCAAACGAATTCTAATCAAATAAAAACTATTTTGTGGATGGTATGCCACTAAAACAAAACTTCTGGAACATAAAATAAAAGTATTTTGGCTTGAGTGTTGTCTATAA
Organism: Avena sativa; assembly: GCA_916181665.1. Lineage (NCBI taxonomy): Eukaryota > Viridiplantae > Streptophyta > Magnoliopsida > Poales > Poaceae > Avena > Avena sativa. The sequence goes on from OV702287.1 coordinate 195,072,815, forward strand.
TGACTGTTTGCTTGTGTGCCTATTGTTTGCTTCATAAAGTTATGGGTAGTAATACTTCTCTAGTCTTTCTATCTATAACTCATCTATGATGTCCCAGCAGGTGCCTCTCCATCGCCAGCCTGATGAGATGGCTCAGCTCATGGCCGCTCAGGCACATTTGACCCAGGTGATGACACAATTCTTCACAAATCAGAACAACAATAACAACAACAATGGGAACAATCAGCCCCAGGGAGATGCTCTCACCAGGTTCCTGAGGTTGAGGCCAGCTAAGTTCTCCTCTACACCTGAGCCCATGGTTGCTCTCGATTGGCTCCGTTCCGTGAATAAGGACTTGGTGACTGTTGGTTGCACTGATGCTGAAAAGGTGAGGTTTGCTGCTCACTTGCTGGAAGGATTAGCTACTTCTTGGTGGGATGCTTTTTAGATCACCCACCCGCTGGACACAGTTACTTGGGCCATGTTTGAGGAAGAGTTCAGAACCAACCATGTCTCTGCCGGGACCATGAGCCTGAAGAGGAAGGAATTCCGCAACCTGCACCAAACCAATCGCACTGTGGCGGACTACATAGAGGAATTCAACAACTTGTCCCGATATGCCCCTGAAGATGTGGACACTGATGCCAAGAGGAGGGAGAGGTTCTTGGATGGTCTTAGTGATGAGCTTTCACTTCAGCTATCTGTGGTTTATTGCTCGACATTTTAGGAACTAATGGACAAGGTTAGAATCTTGGAAGGGAAACATCAACAGGTGGAGAGACGCAAAAGGAAGCATAGCAATCACCACTCAGGATCACACCACCGTGCTCGCACTTCTTGTGATGGAGACTCTGGACACCACAAGAATGGAGGCAATCGACACAACCACAATGGTGGCAATGGACATCAACACCATGGGGGAGGAAATGACCATAATTCTGGAGGCAACAATGGTCATAACCACAACTATCAGAAGAAGGATATCAGCCAAGTTACGTGTTTCAAGTGCAACCAGACAGGACACTATGCTAATAACTGCCCAGAGAGGAAGATTGAAGCTCGAGATAAGCCAGATTCAACCCCGAAGGCAACTGTCAATCATGTCCATGCTAATAAAGCAATCAACAAGCCAGGATTTGTGACTAGTAAGTTCCTGATTAATTAATTCATCGCACTCGTAATTTGTTCAATATTGGAGCACCGTATTCATCCATATCGATCCATTAATCGAAAAGAATAGTTACATATGGACTTACTTAGAGGATCTGTTAAAGAGAACCACTTGATAAGAATAGATAACTAGTACAAGATGTCACAATTAAATCCTAGAGATTGGTAGCACAAAAATTTCCCACCAGCTGGATAATATTGGATTCACATGGCTTAGATTTAATTCTAGCATGGATTGGATGGTTATGAATCAAGGTCAGATAGATGGATACCATGTTCACAATCTCAGAAAGAAGAAGAATCAGATATAGATCAACAAATAGCCTTAGAGATGCAAGTTCAATTCTCTTAACGGGTTAGCCCCGAGTATATCACCCACACCCTTGCTAGCCATTCCGAATCTCGGGACGAGATTCATCTTAAGGGGGTTAGTCTGTCACATCCCAAGATTTTAGGAATTTGGAACTAGAAAAAAATCTGCATTTGCATTGCATTAGCATGACATCAATTGCATTCATGAAATATTTGGATTAAAACACTAGTTTTAAACCCTAAATTGGATTACTAAAATGCATCTATAAAAGGAATACAAATGGATTTGTATTAATAATTAGTCAAATTATTGACAAAAAGGATCCTAAGATGACCCCGTGCTTTTTAGAAAAATTTACGGACAAAAATGAACTCATTTGGAGTTTATTTGCAAAGTTATTAAAGAAATAAGAAATGAAAAAGAATAAAAATAAACAGAAAAAAATAAACTAACCTACCCTACCCGGCCCAGCCCCCGGCCTATCTACCGCACGCGCGAGCAGAGCAGCAGCCGCGTGAGCGACGCATAGCAGCAGCTAAACGGCCTACCTCTCCCCGTGTAGCGCACAGCCAGCCCAGCGAGGCAGCAACCAGCCCGCATCCCCGCCCTTGTGGCACCGACAGGTGGGGTCCACCTGTCATCTTCTTCCTCCATCATGGTCGGGAAGAACTCCCAACAGAGACGAACCCGATCCCGCACAATCCGATGGATTTTATTCGAATCCCTACCCCTCCGCCACAGAACTAGCTCTATATAAACTCCTCCCCTCCCCTTCTAATTCTTTTTTTCGAAAAACAGAAACCCTAGCGCCGCCGGGAGGAGCTCACTATTGCTGCCGCCGCGGAGCTCCTAGATCGATCTCGGAGATCGCAATTCCGGTGACCCTGCACCTTCCCTTCCTAACCTAGCTCATCTACTTGATCTCTCGCAACTCCTCACCCCTTTTTTCCCCTTCGAAGAGCACCAGAAGCACCTGCAATTTCTCGTCGGAGAGATCGTCGGAGCTAGCCGTTGTCCGAGCCGCCTCCAACTGTCCTCCGCAGTCGCCCGAGGAAGCGCCGCACCGCGCCAAGACCACTCATGTGACCACCACTGTCCGCCGCACATCATCCACACCTTATCCGCTACCAGGGACCACCGGAGACGCCGCCTGCACCGCCTCCCTACGAGCCCCACCACCACCACGTCATCCTTGCCGGTGAGCTCAGGAAGCTCTGATTCCCAGCCATTGGATCAGGAACGAGCGGTCCAGATCGACTGCTGACCGTGCTTTGACTGTTGACCGGTCGTGCCCACGTCAGCGCCACGTCGTCGCCCAGTCAGCACGCCACGCCAGCAGGCGCGTCAGTTCTCTGCCGAGTCAGGGCCAGTCAACGGGTATATTCCAGGGAATATTCCCTTGTTATTTGAAATAGATTAAAATTGCCAAAATTGTATTTAAATTGTAAAATTCATAGAAAAATATTTACAGATCCAAAAATAGAAAATAATATACCGTTGGATTCACAATTTTGTGAAGAATATTAATCTGTTATTGTATCAGACAATTACTGTAACTATTTGTCGTGATTATTTAATTGATTTAATACCCTTTTTGGAGCATTTAATTCATAGAAAATAAACTACAGATCATAAAAATACAAATGATATACCCCTGGATTCACAAAATTGTGTAGAACACAATTCTTGAATAAAATTACGAGTTCATAGTACAGATAATGTTTGACATATTAAAAGGCATATTGTAGTATTTTAATTCTAGAAAATAATTTGTAAACTATTTTGACACGAATCCTTTTGCTGAAGTCTATAAAACACAATACCTATCAAGGAGTATTTTTCCAAGATTTTGTCACAATGTTTTGAATTAAATTGCATAAAACCTATTAAATGGATCTAATTAATGCAATAATTGGGTTTAATGCATTAAAAGCTTTCCATGCATACCATCTATAAGTATAATGATCAGAGAACCTAAATACATTACTGAAACTTCTATTAAATTGTCATGCATGCATTTGTGCATTTGTATATAATTGTGTATGGTTGTTTATGTATTGCAATTGTTTGATCGATAGATTACGAGGAGTGCAACGTCTATGATTGCAACGAGTGCTTGAACAACTCCAACAACTATCAAGGCAAGTAGATGCTATTTTGATCATACCTTGTCCTACTATTTTATCTTATGCATGTGTAGTGTATTTCTGTAGATTATGTGTAGGAATTACTCTGCTATGCTATGTCCTATATATATTGTGGTAAGAATTCCTTGTAGTTGAGCCCTGTTCAGTAGATGTGCTTAGACCTGCTGTGAAGACGGGGGAAAAGGGATCACATTATGGTGAAGCATGTGTTTGTTCAAACTAAAACAATATAATATTAATGAACTACCTGGGCGGAGTGGTTGGATTGTCAACGGAGTGTGGATAATGGTGGGGAATGCCACCCAGGGTACTGAGAAGGATTGGTTCTCTTTGTTAAAGTAGCTTACGTGTGCAACCATGTTCCAGTAAGAAATGGATGGCTGGTTGGACTTAGTAGGTCGTGGTGATCCGAACCTAGCGTAGCCAGAGATGTAGTGAATGGTAGGTTGGGACCGGTGCGCAGTGGGGTTTGGAGATCTACTTCCCGAAGGGTCTCATCCTGTACTTCTCCCTATCATCACACAATATGAGTGTGGTGGTACGAGCTGGGTTGGCCAGGTCATATGGGTAAAGTGTACAAACCCCTACAGGGTGTAAAACTAAGTACTTAGCCGTGTCCCTGGTTACGGACGATTGAGTTGCCTAATTTTGAGACTATGACATATTCTCACTCATCCTTATTTCCTAATTACTAAACAAGCTGGGTGAACCTAAAGGGTTGCTGTGAATCAAATGGTTTACGAAAGTAGGATAAATGTGTTTGAAAAGTGCAAGCTAGCCAAAGCTCCACTAGCCAAATAAGCATGTAGATTCTAGGTGCATTGTCTCTTTTACGTAGCGCTACTTGCCATACATTCCATGTCGTGGTGGTGTCACGGCAGATGCCATGGATAGGCTAAAGGTGGGGACTAATATGCGCTAGGGGAATCCAGGGAGGGATAGTAGAGTGATTCTCCACACAGAAGTTTGTGTTGCTATATCTCCAAGATTAGAAGTGCTCCTTGAGCTGTATTGGAGAGAGGATGAAGAAGGTGCTCTCTTACTCTTGCCTACTCTCTTGCCCAAGAACCATAGATCAACTAGTGCTATGGAACTCCCAAACCAACTAGTGCTCAACCAAAAAAAAACCCTCTACCAGAACCCTAACCCCCCTTACATAGAGGAGGTTCGGTGCTGGCCTAGGGCATACGTGGAGGTATATTCCTAAGAATATGCCCCCTCCCAAAGTGGTAACCCGACCGGGGTGCTTTTCCCCCGCGTCACACATGCTTTAGCGACGTAGCCTCTGCGACGCCCGCGTCAGCCGACGCGAGCATCGTCACCCTTGTCGGCCATGACCCGGTGGTCCTGCCCTTGCTTTATTCGCTCATGCAGTGCGTATCAGACCTTCTTTTTTGACCAGAGAGATTCCTTCCTTCTCCTCAAAGCTAAGCGAGGATCCGGATCATAGTAGATCTGGCCACACCTGTCCCTGCATATAAGTTAGACAAGTACTTCCGACTTACTCCTTAAGCCGGATGAGACAATGTTAGGCGACCCCCCCTGGTCCGGGTTACTCCGTGATCCGGCCTGCCTTGAGGTGACTCAGGCAGCATCCGCTTTGACCTTGCCGAACCTCGGCTAACTTGGCCCTTATACCCCGGAGTGACCCTACCCGGGGGTATCCCCCCAACATTAGTCCCCGAAGCTGGTGCGGTCTTAGCTGCCTTGGCCGCTAAGGCCACATCAGGTTCATTTATGTCCGAGCCTCGGACGTTTAATTCCGGGTTAGCTCCTTATCTCGGATTATATGGATTTATGTTCCCTTCGCATGTTCCAAGTTTTCACTTGCCGGCCAGGTCACCACTTTGGCTCGGATCCCATGGTTATCACGGTTTGATCCGGGCCCCGTCCTTCTCTCATACGCCAACCTACGTGGAGGATAATCATTGCCTCGTCTTATTTTAAGGGCCTGCACAGTAACCGCCGCAGTAATTGTCAGTTATCACTGTGCGGGGGTCACGTCATGCCTGCCTCCTCGTTTACCGCAACAGCACGTCGCGTCATGTGATTGCTTCTACTCTATGGCCCCCTGTGTGTCTTTTCTCTAATTGGCTGATGCCGGTGATATACGGCCACACCGTGTGGCTCGTCGGCGCAGTGCGATCCCACTCATCGATCACTGGGGGTGGTTAAATAGAGGAGGGGCGCGTCCCTTAGCATTTTTCCACCTCCACGCCCCTCTGCCCGTTGCGTTTTCTCCTTCGTCTTCCCTGTGACCACGCCGCCGCCGGTGCTTTCCAGCAGCAGCGCCACCGCCGCACCTACCCGTGCCTCCGCACCGCAGCCACCACTGCGCAGCTTCTTCGCCACGGGTCCACGCCAATCTAGGCCTCAGATTCCCGCCGCCGCTAGCTCCAGCGAGGATAGCGGATACGAATTTCTGGGAGGAGGTCCCCAAGAAACCTACAGCTCTGGCTAACCAAGTTAACAAGAAGTTCGCGGAGCTGAAGAAGCTCGGATTGCGCAACAAGGATGCTATGATCATGTTTGTGCGCAACCGAATCTCTCTCCTCCAGAAGCGCACCCACAAGTTGTGCCATATGAGTTTTGGCCGCGACCCTAACCGAACCTCCTCCTTCGAATTGAGCAACACAGAGATCTTTTGCCGGGTCAAGGCTTTTTTCACCATCCACAAGGATTTCTCGGTCGAATGGACGTGGGGAATCGAGCACCACTGTCGTGACAGTCTCCCTCCCGCGGTAAGCTTCGCGGGGCAAACTTATTTGGATTAAGTATGTGTTGGTTTTTGTTATATTTTTGACTCTGTTCTTCATGCTTTTTCTCAGCTGTTCCTTCAGCAAACTCTCGAGGATGGTACGGATCTGACCCTTAAGTGGGCGCCGGACCGAGAAATCCCGGATGAGGAGGAGCCAGACCAGGAGATGTTCCTCCCTATGACCGACGCCACCAAACGACCCAACGATAAATTCTCTTCTCTTAGAGATTGGCCCGATGATGAGGATGACTCGGATATCGACGTGATTGAACCCGTTGAGGTTGTCCCTCTTTCTTTTGCCTTTCCAGCATCAACTAACCCCGGTGGGCATATCCACGAGGATTCTCCACTTGCCACGGGCGAGCCGGTTCTGGTGGCGTCGAAGAAGAAGCGCGGATCCGCATCAAGTTCTTCCTTCGAACCTTCTCAGCCCAAAAAAGGCAAAAGAAGGCCGGAGACAAGATTGCCTCCAAGCGGGCAGGCAAAGCCCTGGCACAGAGGGCCCGGAAACCCAAGGAGGCCGAGACCTCGGATGCGTAAGTCATTTTTCACTGCGCAACTCACTTTTCCTTGCATCGGGGTAATTTCACTCCTGACATCATTCTCTTTTGTAGGCCTCCTGTGGAGGTCCCTCAGAGCGGATCGAGCATCTCTTCTCCCCTTCGGTCTGGCCCTTCTCCTCCTCGTGATGACGAGTCACGCCCGCTGAGCCCTATTCCGGAGGGCTCTGCGGCTGCTCCGGGTTCCGCAGTACCTCATCGAGAGGAACGCGACCTCGGAGCGGGAGGGGTCGGTTCGGCCGAGGCGACGGCGTCCACCACTTCGGCATTGCCGCAACCAGCAACCACCGAGTCTACTGTAACACCAGCACCAGCAGCAGCTCTAGTACCAGCTACCGAGTCAGCACCTGTCCTGGCACCAAGGAAACGCACAACAGCTCCAGTGCCAAGTTCTTCTGCCTCGTCCGAGTCATCTCAGCCTCGGCGAGGAACTATTCCAGCAGCTTATAAAGGGAAGTCCACCGCAGTTACTTCTTCCGAGCAAGCTAAAGGCAAGAGAGCTCCGGATACTGCCAAGTCTACATCCGTTGAGGCCGGGCAGCGAACCCTGTCGTCGATGCTTCCGAAGAAATCACCAGCAGCAAGGAATGTTCCTGCCGAGCCAACAGATGCGCAGCAGATGGTTCTGCACACCAGCCCAGCTCTTGCTCTAGTTGAGAGGAAGGAAACTCATGCGAAGGGCTTGGTGGCACCCCACATGCCCGCTGGCGAACGGTACCCTCCGAGCCTTATCGAGTTCGTCATGAACTGGAACAAGGCGGAGTTCGTCCACAACGACGATCTCCCGGAAAAGTTCGGCCCCGCAGAATTTTCTGCCCAGATGAATACTGCCGCCAAGGCAATTAACCTCGCGGGGCGAATGATGGAGGTATGTAAACTTCAAAACCAACGTAGATAATAGCCGGGTTTGGGAAAAGTCCTTTACATGCTGTAGATAATAACTATTAGTCCCCGAGCCTCCGGGGGAGTAGCTTGTTACTCGGCCGGATGCTCATTAGAAAACCAACGTAGCTGCATGTAAACTTCAAATATGCACACAGCTAGATCCGGGTTAAGTTCCACTTGGCCCGGATCTCGCACACTTCGAATATGCACACACCTAGAGTCGGGTTAAGTTCCACTTGGCCCAGATCTTGTACACTTCGAATATGCACACACCTAGAGCCGGGTTAAGTTCCACTTGGCCCGGATCTTGCACACTTTGAATATGCACACACCTAGAGCCAGGTTAAGTTTCACTTGGCCCGGATCTTGCACACTTCGAATATGCACGCACCTAGCTAATTTTACATTTCTGTACTTTTTTCAGGTAGCAACCAATCGCCGGAGTGCCGAATTCCAATGCCTGCTTGATACCCATAAGATACTACGCGCAAAGCATGTTGCACTTGGCACAGAACATGAAAAGAGGGGTAATTTTCTCCCTCAGCAGCTCTCCATTTTTCTTCACTTTCTTCCGCCGAACTAATCTCCTCATTCGGTTTTTGCAGCTGGGGTGGAGGCTGAGAACAAAATTTTGCGGAAGAACTTGGAGGAAATCCGGGGTATGTCCTATTTTGTTCGACCTTGTTGTGTTTTCCATTTCTTCTTCTCCTTGGCTCGGCAAACATTCACTCCTCGGCTCTGCCGGGTCAACATACTATTTCAGCATCGCTTGAGGATAGTGTGCCCGTGCCTGATATGATGCTGCATTTTCTCGAACAAGCAGGGCAGCATCAGGCCGAGCTGAAGAAGAAGAATGATGAGCTTGCTCTCCTCCGGTCTAAGGACGACGAGATTGCCAAGCTCAAGGCCGAGATGGAGAAGATGAAGGCCCAGCACCGAACCGATCTCCAAAAGGTTAGCCAGGACTTTACAGAAGAGCGTGAGCGCCTTACTCTCCAAATCTCCAAGGGCCAGGACCTACTCAGAGAATCCCACCTCCAGCTTGGGTCGGCTAACGCTGAGCTTGAGCAACTGCGTAAAAGACGCGATGCCTGCATCAAGGAGTTAACCCGGATCCATAGCCATATTTCTCGTAAGTTCCTTTCCCTTGTCCGACATACTTCTCCGGGTTACCTCATATGTCTTTTCTTTACCTTCTTCTTTTGCCTTGTTTCTAGACCACTTTCTAGAGGGTACTGCGATTGCCAGCACTGCTGTTGCCAAATTTCACCGAGAGAGGGGTACTCCCATTCCTCTTGATGGTGAGAACATTCCCTTGGACATGGAGGACCTATTGGTCAGCTTGTCCTCTCGCGTGGAGACCATCAAGAATTATGGCAAAGATATCCTCGACGTTGCAGTTCACATCTTCAATACATTCTGGCCCGGAGAGAGTAGCCCGGAGACCATCGCAACTCTCGTCGAGAAATTAATGGAAGTTGAGACCCATCTTGACCTCTGGAGAGAATCTGCTGGTCATGCTGCAGCTGACACCATCCTTCATCATATTCTCACATGGTACGAGAAGATCTACCTTAGCCTCCTCACACGCCGGCGCACCGGATCCAGATGGACCGATGATCCGGAGTGGGTAGCTCGGCGCCAGGCCTGCGCCTATAGCCACGTCGAATATTCTCCTATTCATGACTGGATTGAAGGGCCGAGCTTCCTGGAATCCGCTGGGGACGAGCAGAATGAGAATGTGGAAGATGGGTCGGATGAGGACGGGGAAGATGATGCTTCAGATATTGAAGACATCGACGACGATGCCGAACCTGCTCCTCCTGCTGCTCCTTAGTTCTAAAAAACTTGCAAATTTATCAGATCCCCGGTATGCCGGGTGCAATTCTATGCTGGATATGTGATATTTTCCTACTACGTTTTTATGTCGAATTAACTTGGGCGTAGTCCCCGAGTTTCATTTTCTTGTTCGTCCAATTCTTTGGCTCGGTCCGTGTCTACCTTGATTCGGTTTTACGACTTACGAATCCGAGCTTCAAAAATTTTCTTAACAATACTTAGAAACTTTGAGGCTTGGCTCAAAATAATTCAGCATAATAACTTGAAAAAAAATATAGTGTTAGTCCGAAAAAACAAATGTTAGCTCGAATAAATTCGTTTCCTTAGTCATTTTTCATGTGCTACGCAATTCCAAACTTGTTCCCTTGCTTGCCATGAAGCCAATTCTTGTTGGACAGCAGCAAGTCGAAGGGTCAGGTTTTTGGTGCTCACACATTACTAATCCGGTTTAAGTAGAATGACTTATTCCAGCTACCGCACAAGAAATTACGACAAATATTATTAGGGCAGTCCCTGAGTTACTGCTCGAGGCGCTGCTATTTCATTGATAAGCTCATTGCCGACATACATACCGACATATGAGATGACTCGGATACATACACTTTTTAGCTAAGTGTAGAAGGGACGAAGTAGTGCTACATTCCACGGTCGCTTGGATTCCTCTCCGGACCTGTTCGCCTTGTTCTTTTCCTGTGGCTTTGCATCTATAAGATAGTAAGAATCATTGTGCAATGCTTTGCTCACAATGAATGGCCCTTCCCATGGGGGGATAATTTATGCATGCCAGTAGTACGTTGTACCAACCGAAGCACCAGATCGCCTTCCCGGAAGACTCGGGGGCACACTTTCCGGCTATGATAGAGTCGGAGATTTTGCTGATATATGGCGGATCTGGACAGTGCCAGTTCTCTCGCTTCTTCCAGTAGATCAACATCATTTTGCCGGGCTTCTTGCACTTCGGCTTCTGTGTATTGGGTGACCCTAGGCGAATCATGCTCTATGTCGGCTGGTAATACAGCTTCTGCCCCATATACCAGAAAGAATGGCGTATAGCCTGTTGATCGATTCGGAGTTGTTCTTAAGCTCCACAGTACCGCTGGTAGTTCTTCTATCTAGCACCCCGCTGATCTTTGCAGCGGCTCAATGAGCCGGGGTTTTATGCCGGATAATACTAATCCGTTGGATCTTTCCACTTGTCTGTTCGATGCGGGGTGGGCTACTGAGGCGACATCGAGTCGGATCTTCTTATCTCGGCAGAAGCGCGCAAATGCTCCTTCCGCAAAATTTGTTCCATTATCAGTTATAATACTGTGTGGATAACCGTATCTCAAGATGATGTCTTTGAGAAATGTCACGGTCGTAGCTCCATCACATTTTCTTATAGGTTTCACTTCAATCCATTTTGTAAACTTGTCCACCATGACCAAAATGTGTGTCATGTTTCCTCTCGCTGGTTTGAACGGGTCAACCATATCCAAGCACCATACAGCAAATGGCCACGTGATTGGTATGGTCTTGAGTTCTGACATAGGCATATGTGTCTTGGTGGCGTACCTTTGACAACCATTGCATTTTCTCACCAGATCTTCTGCTTGTTCCAAGGCACTTGGCCAGTAGAATCCATGCCGGAATGCCTTTGCCACCAAGGCTCAGGATGAGGCATGATGCCCGCATTCTCCTTGGTGTATATCTCGGAGGATGTCAAGCCCTTCTTCCGGGTCAACGCATCTTTGGAGAACATTGGTTACACTCCGTTTGTATAACTCGGAATTGATGATTGTGTATGCTTTTGCTCTCCTCTGAGTTTGCCTGGCTAACACCTCCCCAGCGGGTAACGTTCCGTCTTTCAGGAATTGGAATATAGGCAGTGCCCAAGCTGGTATGGCTCGTGGAGGGAATATCTCCTCATCAATTTCCATCTGATCCACCGGCATAACTTCAGCCGGCTCACGCTGAGCAGTCCTCGGGTCTAGCGAGGTAGTCCCCGGGTTTGCCAAGGCAGTCCCCGGGTTTGCTGACACAGTCCTCGGGTCTCGCATACTACTTCCCATGCCAATGTCCATGGGCTCAGCTCCGGATTCCGTATTTTACGGGACATAGATCGAGTCGGTTCCTGGGGACGGCCTGATAGATGGTTTTCTGAGGTGTTCTAATGCTACACCCGGTGGAATTGCCTGTCTGGTCAATCCGAGCTTCGACAACATGTCGACAACATGCTGCACCACCAGGTCCGAGTCGCCAAGGCATATTATCCGACGTATGCCGATCTCCTTTGCCACTTTGAGCCCATGCACAAGAGCCTCATACTCAGCGACATTATTCGATGCCGCGAAATGGATCTGCAATACGTACTTTAGCTGATCCTTCTTTGGCGAGGTAAGCACAACCCCGGCACCTAATCCGGTTTTTGTTTTCGACCCGTCAAAGTGCATCCTCCAGTAATTCGGATATGGTGGCGGTGGTTCGTATTGTACCTCGACCCAATCCACAAAAAAGTCCGCCACAACCTGAGATTTGATCGCTTCTCTTCTGTCGTATTGGGGCGCATAAGGGGCTAGCTCAATTGCCCATTTTGCAATTCTGCCACTCGCATCCTTGTTACCCATTATCTCGGATATGGGAGCTTCACATATTACCTTGATGGGGTGCTCCTCAAAGTAATGCTTTAACTTCTTTGCCGCCATATAGACACCGTATGCCACCTTTTGAAAGTGCGGGTAGTTCTGTTTTGAGGCAGACAATACCTCGCTCTGGTAATACACTGGCCTCTGCACCGACTTACCCTCTTCATTGCGTTCCACTATGATTACTGCACTTACATCTCGGTTGGTTGCGGCTACGTAGAGCAACATTGGCTCCTTTGATAGTGGAGAGGCTAACACTGGCGCAGTGGCCAACATCTTTTTCAGTGGGCAAAGGCTTCATCGGCCTGTGGCGTCCAAATGAATTTATCCGACTTTTTCATGTGTTGGTAGAGAGGCAGTGCCTTTTCTCCCAACCGACATACACACCAACTCAATGATGCCAGGCATCCAGTGAACTTCTGGACATCATTGAGACACTTTGGCAGCTCCATTCGTTCGATGGCTCGGATCTTAGTTGGATTAACTTCGATACCTTGGTTGGAGACGAGAAATCCGAGTAATTTTCCAGCCGGGACACCGAAGGTACATTTTTCCGGGTTAAGCTTCATCCGGAATCTTCTCAAGTTTGCGAATGTTTGCCTTATGTCGTCAAGAAGCGTTGTGCTTTCCTTGGTCTTGATAACCACATCATCCATGTATACTTGTACGTTTTGACCTATTTGGTCGTGCAAACATTTTTGCATACATCTTTGGTACGTTGCACCTGCATTGCATAAACCAAACGGCATAGTGCGATAGCAGTAAGCCCCGTACGGGGTAATAAATGCCGTTTTTATTTGATCATCCGGGTTCAGAGGTATCTGGTGGAAGCCAGAATATGCGTCAATGAATGACAACAGTTCGCATCCCACGGTCGAGTCTATGACCTGATCTATCCTCGGCAGTGGAAATGGATCTTTTGGACACGCCTTGTTCAGGTTCATGTAATCGATACACAGGCGCCAAACCACTGCCACGTTCGGATCGTCCTTCTTCTTTTCTACCAGCACCGGATTAGAGAGCCAATCCAGATATAGTACCTCCATGATAAATCCTGCTGCTAATAACCGAGCTATCTCGTCTCCAATGACTTTTCTCCTATCCTCGGCGAAGCGGTAGAGAGGTTGCTTCACCGGCCTTGCTCCGGGTCTTACATTCAAAGAGTGCTCGGCCAACTCCCTCGGAACACCTTGCAAGTCCTGTGTAGACCAAGCAAAAATATCCCGATTCTCACGGAAGAAGTTGACGAGCTCGCTTTCCTATTTTTCAGTTAATCCGGCACCAATTGTTACGGTGCGCTCCGGAAACAAGTTATCAACTGGAATCTTCTTGGTGTCCTTTGCGGCTTGAAATGAAATGCTGCCATGCGGGTTACTTAATGCCGACATATATTGCTGCGCGGACTGAGCCAATGCCGCCACCTCTTGGATTTTTCTTTTCTCTTGCGCAATCACGAGTGACTCGGCTAGGTTAGACCCGGCTGAAGCACACTCCATGGAACGTCAGAAATCTCCAGCAATGTAATCACTTCATTTGGCCCGGGCAACTTCATCTTCAGATAACTGATGTGACAGCTTGCCATGAATTTGTTCAACGCTGGTCTTCCGAGTAACGCATGATACGCACTTTCCAAGTTCACCACTTCGAACTCCAGATTTTCAGTTCGGCAGTTATCCCTTGTGCCGAATAGCACGTCGACCCGGACTTTGCCTATGGGCTCACACGAAATGCCTGGTACAATGCCATGAAAAGTTGGTCTTGTAGCCTGGAGCATGTTCTCCGAGATGCCCAACTTGCGCATCGTATCCGCATACATGATGTTAATGCTACTGCCATTATCAATCAGAACCTTGGAGAACCTTACATTGATGTTCGGTCCAATGAATGTCGGATCTAGCACTAGCACATATGAACCTGGACTCGGCATAAGTTTAGGATGGTCTTTGATGTTCCAGGTGATTTCCTGATCCGACCAAGGCATGTACCTCGTCACTGCTGGCATGACCGCATTGACCTCCATATGTCGGTGCTGCAAGCTCTTTCTATCTGTTTCCTCAGTCGTGAACACACAATAACTCTGGTGATGTTCCCTGTACTCATTCCTTCCCTCGTTTCCGGGGTACCTCTGATCCGGTTGTTGCTGATTTTCCACCCGATGCACTGCATCCCTTCTCTCATTGTTGTCATACCTCGACGGAGGAGGAGGCAACATTAGTTGTTGCGTGTTTGCTCCGGAGAGCAATTGCTGCCGGGGTAACTCCTGCCGAGGTTGATCATTCCGGGGTGCCTGAGCATTCCCCGAACCACCTTGCTCTATCTTTCGCATCCACTCACATTGCCTCGTCGTGTGACCCGCTGGGCTATTCGGATTTGGCGTGTGAAACTTACACGGTTGGTCCAGCATCGACTCATAGGTATACCTCGGACGGTCTTTCTTTTCCTGCCACTGTTTCTTCTGCTCCGGAGTCCATGTTTTCTTGCCATCATTTCTTGGAGTCCACTGCCCTCCAGTTCTCTAGCGTTGGCTGCTCCCTGCTCCGGGTTGATCTTGATTCACGGCTGCAACTTGTTGGGAACCGTAACGATGATCAGGTCTATGATCTCTCCTCTTTCCTCTGTAATCATTCCTCCGGGATGACCCGGCTCTATTCCTCTGATAGTATTCCTCGTTTGACTCACTTGACGCGAGCCTAGGTTGAGTCAGATCACCCAATGCATACGAATCAGCAATCCGGATCATCTCTGCCAGCGTAACTGGCATTTTCCTTTGCAACTTCATCCACAGCTCGCTGCCATATCTGCACCCCTGCGCAAACCACGCTATGGCCTGTGACTCTATGACACCCTCACACGAGTTTCTCACGGTACACCACCGGGTCAAGAATTCATGATCCGTCTCGTTGGGTCTATGCTTGCACATTGGCAGGGTCTGCGGTCTATTCGGCCTCTGGTATGTACTTGAGAAGTTGCTGATAAACATTTCTTCAAAATCTATCTAGCAGTTGATGCTTCCAGGTGGCAAGTTATTCAGCCATACTCTGGCCGGACCTTCCAACATCTGGGGCACGTAACATACAGCCCATCTCAAGTTTCCAGTTGCAATTTTCACTGCCGTAGCATAGTTTATCAGCCAATCCTCTAGCTTGGTGCTGCCGTCATACGTCTTCGTGCCTCTAGGTAACTGGAAGTTTGGTACCGGCGGTTCCTTCATGATCCGAGGTCCAAAGCATGCTGGACCCGGAGGACCTTGACATTCGATCTGTTCCGACCTATACAAGCGATCCAGCTTTAATCTGGCATCACCCGGCATCAAATCCCTTCTTCCCAATCTCGACCCTATCACATGATAGTCTGGTCTGGGGTACCTTGCGTTCACCATCTCCGAATCACCATCGTTGTATCGGTTTTGCTCTTGTTGTGCACCTTTCTGCTACATACCTCGGTCGGCGCTTTGCTCTTGCCTTGGCATATTCCGCTGCTGCGGTTGTCCTGCTCCTGCGGAGTTGTGATGTCCGGCATTGCCGTTGGCAGCGTTCCCTTGACCGGCATTGCCTTGGTCGTGATTACCTCGGCCAGCTTCACCTCGGCTCACACTCCGTCGATCATCACCTTTTCGCATATCTTTTCTTTTCCCGCACGCGTTGGGTCGTACGGGACGATCTGTTTGTTCCGTCTGGCCGAGGTTACTACCTCTTCTCTCCTTGGACCGCCATGAGGCGATGATGCGGCTCCAGCGGATTTCTCCGGGTTACCCATCACCGAATGGACGATCTTCGAAGCCCCAGCTCTCTCTGGGTTAGCTCTCAGCAGCTCCTCGTTCTGCCTGTTCGCGATCCAAACCAGCTCGTTAACCCTATCTTGCTGTCTTTGACGGGCCTCACCCGTCAGACCCTCTAGCTCGGATGCAGCCGCATCTGCTGCTCTGAGGTTTTTCGCCGGGGTACTATACTTTGGCAACCCCACAGACAGGTAGTTTTCCGACCCTTCTGCTCCATCATCACCTTCTCTGTTCATCTCACTTATGAGATTTCTCCCTTTTACCCTTACTGCATCAACCTTGTTTGCCCTTGCGTACTCACGCAGCGTCATGTTCAGCGACTGCTGAGCCGCGGCTATTTTCTTTGCGCCCTCCAGTATCTTTGCCGAGTTTCCTCTAGCTCGGCCTGTGCCTGAGCCGGATCTACCACTGCTGCTACCGGGTTAGCCAAGCTATCCATAGCTTCCCTCAGTACGTTCTCAGGCCTCTCTAGTGGAGGTCCTCTACCTTTCCTCGGTGCCTTAGGTGTTACCTCCGGGTCTGGCGCTGGGTCCTTGCTTGCGCCTGCACCTGGCGCAGTCATCATCACCTCCGCATGGTCCGGGGAGCGAGCGATACGCGCCCCGCGAGCCACAGTGAGGGGTGGTTCCCCGCATCAACGACGCGACGCGGATGAACGCACGAGACGTCCACAGCAACATAGACCTTGTGCGCGCCGAGCTTGACGAAGAGGCCGTTGCACGGAAGTGGGCGCGTGCCGAAGCAGCCAGTGTTGTCGCTGACGAAATCCAGCGCTCCAAAGCGCTGAACAAGCCCGGAGACGATGCGTTCGCCGGTGCTGATGAAGTTTCCCGTCCGGATCTTCACCCCTTCTAGCGCCTCTAGCCCCACGGTGGGCGCCAACTGTCATGGTGGTGTCACGGCAGATGCCATGGATAGGCTAAAGGTGGGGACTAATATGCGCTAGGGGAATCCAGGGAGGGATAGTAGAGTGATTCTCCACACAGAAGTTTGTATTGCTATATCTCCAAGATTACAAGTGCTCCTTGAGCTGTATTGGCGAGAGGAGGAAGAAGGTGCTCTCTTACTCTTGCCTACTATCTTGCCCAAGAACCCTAGATCAACTAGTGCTATGGAACTCCCAAACCAACTAGTGCTCAACCAAAAAAAAACCCTCTACCAGAACCCTAACCCCCCTTATATAGAGGAGGTTAGGTCCTGCCCTAGGGCATACGTGGAGGCATATTCCTAAGAATATGCCCCCTCCCAAAGTGGTAACCTGACCAGGGTGCTTTTCCCCCGCGTCACACATGCTTTAGCGACGTAGCCTCTGCGGCGCCCGCGTCAGCCGACGCGAGCGTCGTCACCCTTGTCGGCCATGACCCGGTGGTCCTGCCCTTGCTTTATTCGCTCATGCAGTGCGTATTGGACCTTCTTTTTTGACCAGAGAGATTCCTTCCTTCTCCCTGAAGCTAAGCGAGGATCTGTATCATTGTAGATCCGGCCACACCTGTCCCTGCATATAAGTTAGACAAGTACTTCCGACTTACTCCTTAAGCCGGATGAGACAATGTTAGGCGACCCCCCTGGTCCGGGTTACTCCGTGATCCGGCCTGCCTTGAGGTGACTCGGCCAGCATCCGCTTTGACCTTGCCGAACCTCGGCTAACTCGGCCCTTATACCCCGGAGTGACCCTACCCGGGGGTATCCCCCCAACATTCCATGTATTGACCATTCAGGGTTGCTACATTTTATGTTGCAGGTTATACCGATTTTGAGTGATTGAATTAGGTCGCGGTACTCCACTCAACAGTTGTTCTCCTGTGGCACAATTGAAGATGGAGCCTACTATCTGTTTATGCTTCTGTATGCTACTTTGTTATTTGAGTTAGCCTTTGAGCTAAGCACTATGTAATAATTACAAATTTTGGATCATTCGATGTAATAATGATGCACTGTTATATTCTTTGGTATTCATCTGTACTGTGTGTGCCAGTGAACCGATCCAGGGATTGGCACTATACATAGGAACTCAGCCTTATCAGGCGAGGGTGTTACAGTGTTGTTTTCATAAACCACATGGATCCACTAGATTTCATTGAATGTGTGTTCTTTTCATAAACCACATGGATCCACTAGATTTCATTGCATGTGTGTTCTTTTCATAAACCACATGAATCCACTAGATGTCATTGCATGTGCGTTCTTTTCATAAACCACATGGATCCACAAGATGTCATTGCATGTGTGTTCTATTCCTAAACCACATGGACCCACTAGATGCCATTGCATGTGTGTTCTTTTCATAAACCAGATGGATCCACTAGATGTCATTGCATGTGTTTTCTTTTCACAAACCACATGGATCCACCAAATGTCATTGCTTGTGTGTTCTTTTCATAAACCACATGGATCCACTAGATGTCATTGCTTGTGTGTTCTATTCCTAATCCACATGGATCCACTAGATGCGATTGCATGTGTGTTCTTTTCATAAACCACATGGATCTAGTAGATATCATTGCATGTGTGTTCTTTGCATAAACCACATGGATCCAGTAGATATCATTGCATGTGTGTTCTTTTCATAAAACACATGGATCCACTAGAGTTCATTGCATGTGTTTTATTTTCATAAACCACATGGATCCACTGGAGTTCATTGCATGTGTGTTCTTTTCATAAACCACATGGATCCACTAGAAGCCATTGCATGTGTGTTCTTTTCATAAACCACATGGATCCACTAGATGCCATTGCATGTGTGTTCTTTTCATAAACCAAATGGATCCACTAGATGCCATTGCATGTGTGTTCTTTTCATAAACCACATGGATACACTAAAGTTCATTGCATGCGTGTTCTTTTCATAAACCACATGGATCCGCTAGATGCCATTGCATGTGAGTTCTATTCCTAAATGACATGAATCCACTAGATGCCATTGGATGTGTGTTCTTTTCATAAACCACATGGATCCACTAGATGACATTGCATATGTGTTATTTTCATAAACCACATGGATCCACTAGATGCCATTGCATGTGTGTTCTTTTCATAAATAACATGGATCCACTAGAGTTCATTGCACATGTGTTATTTTTATAAACCACCTGGATCCACTAAATGCCATTGCATGTGTGTTCTTTTCATAAACCACATGGATCCACTAGATGATATTGCATGTGTGTTCTAATCCGAAACCACATGTATCCACTAGATGTCACTGGATGTGTGTTCTTTTCATAAACCACACGGATACACTATATGTCATTCCATGTGTGTTCTTTTCATAAACCACATGGATACACTAGAGTTCATTGCATGTGTGTTCTTTTCATAAACCACATGGATCCAGTAGATGCCATTGCATGTGTGTTCTATTCCTAAACCACATGGATCCACTAGATGCCATTTGATGTGCGTTCTTTTCATAAACCGCATGGAGGCACTAGATGTTATTGCATGTGTTTTATTTTCCTAAACCACATATATCCACTAGATGCCATTGCATGTGTGTTCTTTTCATAAACCAGATGGATCCACTAGATGACATTGCCTCTGTGTTCTTTTCATAAACCACATGGATCCACTAGATGCCATTGCATGTGTGTTCTTTTCATAAACCACCTGGATCCACTAGAGTTCATTGCATGTGTTTTATTTTCATAAACCACATGGATCCACTGGAGTTCACTTCATGTGTGTTCTATCCCTAAACCACATGTATCCACTATATGCCATTGCATGTGTGTTATTTTTATAAACCACATGGATCACTACATTCCATTGCATGTGTGATGTTTTCATAAACCACATGGATCCACTAGATTTCATTGCATGTGTGTTCTTTTCATAAACCACATGGATCCACTAGAGTTCATTGCCTTTGTGTTATTTTCATAAACCACATGGATCCACTAGATGACATTGCATGTGTGTTCTTTTCATAAACCAGATGGATCCACAAGATGCCATTGCATGTGTGTTCTTTTGATAAACCACATGGATCCACTAGATGTCATTGCATGTGTGTTCTTTTGATAAACCACATGGATCCATTAGAGTTCATTGCATGTTTTTTATTTTCATAAACCACATGGATCCACTGGAGTTCATTGCATGTGTGTTCTATGCCTAAACCACATGGATCCACTAGATGCCATTGCATGTGTGTTCTTTTCATAAACCACATGGATCCACTATATGCCATTGCATGTGTGTTCTTTTCATAAACCACATGGATCAACTAGATGCCATTGCATGTGTGTTCAATTCCTAAACCACATGGATCCATTAGATGCCATTGGATGTGTGTTCTTTTCATAAACTACATGGATCCACTAGATGACATTGCATGTGTGTTATTTTCACAAACCACATGGATCCACTAGCTTCCATTGCATGTGTGTCCTTTTACTAAACCACATGGATCCACTAGAGTTCATTGCACGTGTGTTCTTTTTATAAACCACATGGATCCACCAGATGCCATTGCATGTATTTTTTCATAAACCACATGGATCCACTAGATGACATTGCATGTGTGTTCTATTCCAAAACCACATGGATCCACTAGATGCCATTGCATGTGTGTTCTTTTCAGAAACCACATGGATCCACTAGATGCCACTGCATGTGTGTTCTAATCCTAAAACACATGGATCCACTAGATGTCATTGCATGTGTGTTGTTTTCACAAACCACATGGATCCACTAGAGTTCATTGCATGTGTTTTCTTTTCATAAACCACATGGATCCACTAGATGCCATTGCATGTGTCTTCTATTCCTAAACCACATGGATCCACTAGATGCCATTGGATGTGTGTTCTTTTCATAAAACACATGGAGCCACTAGATGTCATTGTATGTGTGTTCTTTTCATAAACCACATGGATCCAGTAGATGCCATTAAATGAGTGTTCTTTTCATAAACCAGATGGATCCACTAGATGACGTTGCATGTGTGTTCTTTTCATAAACCACATGGATTGAATAGATGCCATTGCATGTGTGCTCTTTTCATAAACCACATGGATCCAATAGAGTTTATTGCATGTGTTTTATTTTCATAAACCACATGAATCCACTGGAGTTCATTGCATGTGTGTTCTGTGCCTAAACCACATGTATCAACTAGATGCCATTGCATGTGTGTTCTTTTCATTAACCACATGGATCACTACATTCCATTGCATGCCGTGTTGTTTTCATAAACCACATGTATCCACTAGATTTCATTGCATGTGTGTTCTTTTCATAAACCACATGGATCCACTAGAGTTCATTGCATGTGTGTTCTTTTCATAAACCACATGGATCCACTAGTTGTCGTTGCAAGTGTGTTCTTTTCATAAACCACATGGATCGACAAGATGTCATTGAAAGTTTGTTCTATTCCTAAACCATATGGACCCACTAGATGTCATTGCATGTGTGTTCTTTTCATAGACCAGATGGATCCACTAGCTGTCACTGCATGTGTGTTCTTTTCATAAACCACATGGATCCACTAGATGCCATTGCTTGTTTGTTCTTTTCATAAACCACATGGATCCACTAGAGTTCATTGCATGTGTTTTATTTTCATAAACCACATGGATCCACTACAGTTCATTGCATGTGTGTTCTATGCCTAAACAACATGGATCCACTAGATGCCATTGCATGTGTGTTATTTTCATAAACCACATGGATCCACTAGATGCCATTGCATGTGTGTTCTTTTCATAAACCACATGGATCCACTAGATTACATTGCACGTGTTTTCTATTCCAAAACCACATGGATCCACTAGATACCATTGCATGTGTGTTCTTTTCAGAAACCACATGCATCCACTAGATGCCATTGCATGTGTGTTCTAATCCTAAAACACATGGATCCACTAGATGCCATTGGATGTGTGTTCTTTCCATAAACCACATGGATCCACTAGATGTCATTGCATGTGTGTTCTTTTCATAAACGACATGGATCCACTAGATGCCATTAAATGTGGGTTCTTTTCATAAACCAAATGGATCCACTAGATGACATTGCATGTGTGTTCTTTTCATAAACCACATGGATCCACTAGAGTTCATTGCATGTGTGTTCTTTTCATAAACCACATCGATCCACTAGATGCCATTGCATGTGTGTTCTATTCCTAAACCACATGGATCCACTATATGCCATTGCAAGTGTTTTGTTTTCATAAACCACATGGATCCACTAGAGTTCATTGCATGCATTTTATTTTCATAAACCACATTGATCCACTAGAGTTCATTGCATGTGTATTCTATGCCTAAACCACATGTATCCACTAGATGCCATTGCATGTGTGTTCTTTTCATTAACCACATGGATCACAACATTCCATTGCATGTCCTGTTGTTTTCATAAACCACATGGATCCACTAGATTTCATTGCATGTGTGTTCTTTTCATAAACCACATGGATCCACTAGAGTTCATTGCATGTGTGTTCTTTTCATAATTCACATGGATCCACTAGATGTCATTGCATGTGTGTTCTTTTCATAAACCACATGGATCCACAAGATATCATTGCATGTTTGTTCTATTCCTAAACCACATGGACCCACTAGATGCCATTGCATGTGTGTTCTTTTCATAGACCAGATGGATCCACTAGTTGTCATTGCATGTGTGTTCTTTCAATAAACCACATGGATCCAATAGATGTCATTGCTTGTGTGTTCTTGTCATAAACCACATGGATTCACTAGAGTTCATTGCATGTGTTTTATTTTCATAAACCACATGGATCCACTAGAGTTCATTGCATGTGTGTTCTATGCCTAAACAACATGGATCCACTAGATGCCATTGCATGTGTGTTATTTTCATAAACCAAATGGATCCACTAGATGCCATTGCATGTGTGTTCTTTTCATAAACCACATGGATCCACTAAAGTTCATTGCATGTGTATTCTTTTCATAAACCACATGGATCCACTAGAGTTCATTGCATGTGTGTTCTATGCCTAAACCACATGGATCCACTAGATTCCATTGCATGTGTGTTCTTTGCCTAAACCACATGGATCCACTAGAGTTCATTACATGTGTGTTCTTTGCCTAAGCCACATGGATCCACTAGATTTCATTGCATGTGTGTTATTTTCATAAACCACATGGATCCACTAGATATCATTGCATGTGTGTTTTATTCCTAAACCACATGGATCCACTAGATGCCATTGTATGTGTATTCGTTTCATAAGCCACATGGATCCATTAGATGCCACTGCATGTGTGTTCTTTTCATAAACCACAAGGACCCACTAGAGTTTATTGCATATGTTTTATTTTCATAAACCACATGGATCCACTGGAGTTCATTGCATGTGTGTTCTATGCCTAAACCACATGTATCCACTAGATTCCATTGCATGTGTGTTCTTTTCATAAACCACATGGATCACTACATTCCATTGCATGTCGCGTTGTTTTCATAAACCACATGGATCCACTAGATTTCATTGCATGTGTGTTCTTTTCATAAACCACATGGATCCACTAGAGTTCATTGCATGTGTGTTCTTTTCATAAACCACATGGATCCACTAGATGTCATTGCATGTGTGTTCTTTTCATAAACCACATGGATGCACAAGATGTCATTGCATGTTTGTTCTATTCGTAAACCACATGGACCCACTAGATGCCATTTCATGTGTGTTCTTTTCATAGACCAGATGGATCCACTAGCTGTCACTGCATGTGTGTTCTTTTCATAAACCACATGGATCCAATAGATGTCATTGCTTGTGTGTTCTTTTCATAAACCACATGGATCCACTAGAGTTCATTGCATGTGTTTTATTTTCATAAACCACATGGATCCACTAGAGTTCATTGCATGTGTGTTCTATGCCTAAACAACATGGATCCACTAGATGCCATTGCATGTGTGTTATTTTCATAAACCACATGGATACACTAGATGCCATTGCATGTGTGTTCTTTTCATAAACCAAATGGATCCACTAGATGCCATTGCATGTGTGTTCTTTTCATAAACCACATGGATCCACTAAAGTTCATTGCATGTGTATTATTTTCATAAACCACATGGATCCATTAGAGTTCATTGCATGTGTGTTCTATGCCTAAACCACATGGATCCACTAGATTCCATTGCATGTGTGATTTTTGCCTAAACCACATGGATCCACTAGAGTTCATTGCATGTGTGTTCTTTGCCTAAGCCACATGGATCCACTAGATTTCATTGCATGTGTGTTATTTTCATAAACCACATGGATCCACTAGATG
Organism: Avena sativa; assembly: GCA_916181665.1. Lineage (NCBI taxonomy): Eukaryota > Viridiplantae > Streptophyta > Magnoliopsida > Poales > Poaceae > Avena > Avena sativa. The sequence goes on from OV702287.1 coordinate 195,097,142, forward strand.
TCATTGCATGTGTGTTTTATTCCTAAACCACATGGATCCACTAGATGCCATTGTATGTGTGTTCGTTTCATAAACCACATGGATCCACTAGATGCCACTGCATGTGTGTTCTTTTCATAAACCACATGGCCCACTAGAGTTCATTGCATGTGTTTTATTTTCATAAACCACATGGATCCACTGGAGTTCATTGCATGTGTGGTCTATGCCTCAACCACATGTATCCACTAGATGCCATTGCATGTGTGTTCTTTTCATAAACCACATGGATCACTACATTCCATTGCATGTCATGTTGTTTTCATAAACCACATGGATCCACTAGATTTCATTGCATGTGTGTTCTTTTCATAGACCAGATGGATCCACTAGCTGTCACTGCATGTGTGTTCTTTTCATAAACCACATGGATCCAATAGATGTCATTGCTTGTGTGTTCTTTTAATAAACCACATGGATCCACTAGAGTTCATTGCATGTGTTTTATTTTCATAAACCACATGGATCCACTAGAGTTCATTGCATGTGTGTTCTATTCCTAAACAACATGGATCCACTAGATGCCATTGCATGTGTGTTATTTTCATAAACCACATGGATCCACTAGATGCCATTGCATGTGTGTTCTTTTCATAAACCAAATGGATCCACTAGATGCCATTGCATTTGTGTTATTTTCATAAACCACATGGATCCACTAAAGTTCATTGCATGTGTATTCTTTTCATAAACCACATGGATCCACTAGAGTTCATTGCATCTGTGTTCTATGCCTAAACCACATGCATCCACTAGATTCCATTGCATGTGTGTTATTTTCATAAACCACATGGATCCACTAGATGTCATTGCATGTGTGTTTTATTCCTAAACCACATGGATCCACTAGATGCCATTGTATGTATGTTCGTTTCATAAACCACATGGATCCACTAGATGCCACTGCATGTGTGTTCTTTTCATAAACCACATGGCCCACTAGAGTTCATGGCATGTGTTTTATTTTCATAAACCACATGGATCCACTGGAGTTCATTGCATGTGTGGTCTATGCCTAAACCACATGTATCCACTAGATGCCATTGCATGTGTGTTCTTTTCATAAACCACATGGATCACTACATTCCATTGCATGTCATGTTGTTTTCATAAACCACATGGATCCACTAGATTTCATTGCATGTGTGTTCTTTTCATAAACCACATGGATCCACTAGAGTTCATTGCATGTGTGTTCTTTTCATAAACCACATGGATCCACTAGATGTCATTGCATGTGTCTTCTTTTAATAAACCACATGGATCCACAAGATGTCATTGCATGTGTGTTCTATTCCTAAACCACATGGACCCACTAGATGCCATAGTATGTGTGTTCTTTTCATAGACCAGATGGATCCACTAGATGTCATTGCATGTGTGTTCTTTTCATAAACCACATGGATCCAATAGATGTGATTGCTTGTGTGTTCTTTTCATAAACCACATGGATCCACTAGAGTTCATTGCATGTGTTTTATTTTCATAAACCACATGGATCCACTAGAGTTCATTGCATGTGTGTTCTATGCCTAAACAACATGGATCCACTAGATGCCATTGCATGTGTGTTATTTTCATAAACCACATGGATCCACTAGATGCCATTGCATGTGTGTTCTTTTCATAAACCACATGGATCCACTAGATGACATTGCACGTGTGTTCTATTCCAAAACCACATGGATCCACTAGATACCATTGCATGTGTGTTCTTTTCAGAAACCAGATGCATACACTAGATGCCATTGCATGTGTGTTCTAATCCTAAAACACATGGATCCACTAAATGCCATTGGATGTGTGTTCTTACCATAAACCACATGGATCCACTAGATGTCATTGCATGTGTGTTCTTTTCATAAACGACATGGATCCACTAGATGCCATTAAATGTGTGTTCTTTTCATAAACCAAATGGATCCACTAGATGACATTGCATGTGTGTTCTTTTCATAAACCACATGGATCCACTAGAGTTCATTGCATGTGTGTTCTTTTCATAAACCACATCGATCCACTAGATGCCATTGCATGTGTGTTCTATTCCTAAACCACATGGATCCACTATATGCCATTGCATGTGTTTTCTTTTCATAAACCACATGGATCCACTAGAGTTCATTGCATGCGTTTTATTTTCATAAACCACATTGATCCACTAGAGTTCATTGCATGTGTATTCTATGCCTAAACCACATGTATCCACTAGATGCCATTGCATGTGTGTTCTTTTCATTAACCACATGGATCACTACATTCCATTGCATGTCCTGTTGTGTTCATAAACCACATGGATCCACTAGATTTCATTGCATGTGTGTTCTTTTCATAAACCACATGGATCCACTAGAGTTCATTGCATGTGTGTTCTTTTCATAAATCACATGGATCCACTAGATGTCATTGCATGTGTGTTCTTTTCATAAACCACATGGATCCACAAGATATCATTGCATGTTTGTTCTATTCCTAAACCACATGGACCCACTAGATGCCATTGCATGTGTGTTCTTTTCATAGACGAGATGGATCCACTAGTTGTCATTACATGTGTGTTCTTTCAATAAACCACATGGATCCAATAGATGTGATTGCTTGTGTGTTCTTTTCATAAACCACATGGATCCACTAGAGTTCATTGCATGTGTTTTATTTTCATAAACCACATGGATCCACTAGAGTTCATTGCATGTGTGTTCTATGCCTAAACAACATGGATCCACTAGATGCCATTGCATGTGTGTTATTTTCATAAACCACATGGATCCACTAGATGCCATTGCATGTGTGTTCTTTTCATAAACCACATGGATCCACTAGATGACATTGCACGTGTGTTCTATTCCAAAACCACATGGATCCACTAGATACCATTGCATGTGTGTTCTTTTCAGAAACCAGATGCATACACTAGATGCCATTGCATGTGTGTTCTAATCCTAAAACACATGGATCCACTAAATGCCATTGGATGTGTGTTCTTACCATAAACCACATGGATCCACTAGATGTCATTGCATGTGTGTTCTTTTCATAAACGACATGGATCCACTAGATGCCATTAAATGTGTGTTCTTTTCATAAACCAAATGGATCCACTAGATGACATTGCATGTGTGTTCTTTTCATAAACCACATGGATCCACTAGAGTTCATTGCATGTGTGTTCTTTTCATAAACCACATCGATCCACTAGATGCCATTGCATGTGTGTTCTATTCCTAAACCACATGGATCCACTATATGCCATTGCATGTGTTTTCTTTTCATAAACCACATGGATCCACTAGAGTTCATTGCATGCGTTTTATTTTCATAAACCACATTGATCCACTAGAGTTCATTGCATGTGTATTCTATGCCTAAACCACATGTATCCACTAGATGCCATTGCATGTGTGTTCTTTTCATTAACCACATGGATCACTACATTCCATTGCATGTCCTGTTGTGTTCATAAACCACATGGATCCACTAGATTTCATTGCATGTGTGTTCTTTTCATAAACCACATGGATCCACTAGAGTTCATTGCATGTGTGTTCTTTTCATAAATCACATGGATCCACTAGATGTCATTGCATGTGTGTTCTTTTCATAAACCACATGGATCCACAAGATATCATTGCATGTTTGTTCTATTCCTAAACCACATGGACCCACTAGATGCCATTGCATGTGTGTTCTTTTCATAGACGAGATGGATCCACTAGTTGTCATTACATGTGTGTTCTTTCAATAAACCACATGGATCCAATAGATGTGATTGCTTGTGTGTTCTTTTCATAAACCACATGGATCCACTAGAGTTCATTGCATGTGTTTTATTTTCATAAACCACATGGATCCACTAGAGTTCATTGCATGTGTGTTCTATGCCTAAACAACATGGATCCACTAGATGCCATTGCATGTGTGTTATTTTCATAAACCACATGGATCCACTAGATGCCATTGCATGTGTGTTCTTTTCATAAACCACATGGATCCACTAGATGACATTGCACGTGTGTTCTATTCCAAAACCACATGGATCCACTAGATACCATTGCATGTGTGTTCTTTTCAGAAACCAGATGCATACACTAGATGCCATTGCATGTGTGTTCTAATCCTAAAACACATGGATCCACTAAATGCCATTGGATGTGTGTTCTTACCATAAACCACATGGATCCACTAGATGTCATTGCATGTGTGTTCTTTTCATAAACGACATGGATCCACTAGATGCCATTAAATGTGTGTTCTTTTCATAAACCAAATGGATCCACTAGATGACATTGCATGTGTGTTCTTTTCATAAACCACATGGATCCACTAGAGTTCATTGCATGTGTGTTCTTTTCATAAACCACATCGATCCACTAGATGCCATTGCATGTGTGTTCTATTCCTAAACCACATGGATCCACTATATGCCATTGCATGTGTTTTCTTTTCATAAACCACATGGATCCACTAGAGTTCATTGCATGCGTTTTATTTTCATAAACCACATTGATCCACTAGAGTTCATTGCATGTGTATTCTATGCCTAAACCACATGTATCCACTAGATGCCATTGCATGTGTGTTCTTTTCATTAACCACATGGATCACTACATTCCATTGCATGTCCTGTTGTGTTCATAAACCACATGGATCCACTAGATTTCATTGCATGTGTGTTCTTTTCATAAACCACATGGATCCACTAGAGTTCATTGCATGTGTGTTCTTTTCATAAATCACATGGATCCACTAGATGTCATTGCATGTGTGTTCTTTTCATAAACCACATGGATCCACAAGATATCATTGCATGTTTGTTCTATTCCTAAACCACATGGACCCACTAGATGCCATTGCATGTGTGTTCTTTTCATAGACGAGATGGATCCACTAGTTGTCATTACATGTGTGTTCTTTCAATAAACCACATGGATCCAATAGATGTCATTGCTTGTGTGTTCTTGTCATAAACCACATGGATTCACTAGAGTTCATTGCATGTGTTTTATTTTCATAAACCACATGGATCCACTAGAGTTCATTGCATGTGTGTTTTATGCCTAAACAACATGGATCCACTAGATGCAATTGCATGTGTGTTATTTTCATAAACCAAATGGATCCACTAGATGCCATTGCATGTGTGTTCTTTTCATAAACCACATGGATCCACTAAAGTTCATTGCATGTGTATTCTTTTCATAAACCACATGGATTCACTAGAATTCATTGCATGTGTGTTCTATGCCTAAACCACATGGATCCACTAGATTCCATTGCATGTGTGTTCTTTGCCTAAACCACATGGATACACTAGAGTTCATTGCATGTGTGTTCTTTGCCTAAGCCACATGGATCCACTAGATTTCATTGCATGTGTGTTATTTTCATAAACCACATGGATCAACTAGATATCATTGCATGTGTGTTTTATTCCTAAACCACATGGATCCACTAGATGCCATTGTATGTGTATTCGTTTCATAAGCCACATGGATCCATTAGATGCCACTGCATGTGTGTTCTTTTCATAAACCACAAGGACCCACTAGAGTTTATTGCATATGTTTTATTTTCATAAACCACATGGATCCACTGGAGTTCATTGCATGTGTGTTCTATGCCTAAACCACATGTATCCACTAGATGCCATTGCATGTGTGTTCTTTTCATAAACCACATGGATCACTACATTCCATTGCATGTCATGTTGTTTTCATAAATGACATGGATCCACTAGATTTCATTGCATGTGTGTTCTTTTCATAAACCACATGGATCCACTAGAGTTCATTGCATGTGTGTTCTTTTCATAAACCACATGGATCCACTAGATGTCATTGCATGTGTGTTCTTTTCATAAACCACATGGATCCACAAGATGTCATTGCATGTTTGTTCTATTCGTAAACCACATGGACCCACTAGATGCCATTTCATGTGTGTTCTTTTTATAGACCAGATGGATCCACCAGCTGTCACTTCATGTGTGTTCTTTTCATAAACCACATGGATCCACTAGATGTCATTGCTTGTGTGTTCTTTTCATAAACCACATGGATCCACTAGAGTTCATTGCATGTGTTTTATTTTCATAAACCACATGGATCCACTAGAGTTCATTGCATGTGTGTTCTATGCCTAAACAACATGGATCCACTAGATGCCATTGCATGTGTGTTATTTTCATAAACCACATGGATCCACTAGATGCCATTGCATGTGTGTTCTTTTCATAAACCAAATGGATCCACTAGATGCCATTGCATGTGTGTTCTTTTCATAAACCACATGGATCCACTAAAGTTCATTGCATGTGTATTATTTTCATAAACCACATGGATCCACTAGAATTCATTGCATGTGTGTTCTATGCCTAAACCACATGGATCCACTAGATTCCATTGCATGTGTGTTCTTTGCCTAAACCACATGGATCCACTAGAGTTCATTGCATGTGTGTTCTTTGCCTAAGCCACATGGATCCACTAGATTTCATTGCATGTGTGTTATTTTCATAAACCACATGGATCCACTAGATGTCATTGCATGTGTGTTTTATTCCTAAACCACATGGATCCACTAGATGCCATTGTATGTGTGTTCGTTTCATAAACCACATGGATCCACTAGATGCCACTGCATGTGTGTTCTTTTCATAAACCACATGGCCCACTAGAGTTCATTGCATGTGTTTTATTTTGATAAACCACATGGTCCACTGGAGTTCATTGCATGTGTGGTCTATGCCTAAAACCACATGTATCCACTAGATGCCATTGCATGTGTGTTCTTTTCATAAACCACATGGATCACTACATTCCATTGCATGTCATCTTTTTTTCATAAACCACATGGATCCACTAGATTTCATTGCATGTGTGTTCTTTTCATAAACCACATGGATCCACTAGAGTTCATTGCATGCGTGTTCTTTTCATAAACCACATGGATCCACTAGATGTCATTGCATGTGTCTTCTTTTAATAAACCACATGGATCCACAAGATGTCATTGCATGTGTGTTCTATTCCTAAACCACATGGACCCACTAGATGCCATTGTATGTGTGTTCTTTTCATAGACCAGATGGATCCACTAGATGTCATTGCATGTGTGTTCTTTTCATAAACCACATGGATCCAATAGATGTGATTGCCTGTGTGTTCTTTTCATAAACCACATGGATCCACTAGAGTTCATTGCATGTGTTTTATTTTCATAAACCACATGGATCCACTAGAGTTCATTGCATGTGTGTTCTATGCCTAAACAACATGGATCCACTAGATGCCATTGCATGTGTGTTATTTTCATAAACCACATGGATCCACTAGATGCCATTGCATCTGTGTTCTTTTAATAAACCACATGGATCCAATAGATGACATTACACGTGTGTTCTATTCCAAAACCACATGGATCCACTAGATACCATTGCATGTGTGTTCTTTTCAGAAACCACATGCATCCACTAGATGCCATTGCATGTGTGTTCTAATCCTAAAACACATGGATCCACTAGATGCCATTGGATGTGTGTTCTTTTCATAAACCACATGGATCCACTAGATGTCATTGCATGTGTGTTCTTTTCATAAACGACATGGATCCACTAGATGCCATTAAATGTGTGTTCTTTTCATAAACCAAATGGATCCACTAGATGACATTGCATGTGTGTTCTTTTCATAAACCACATGGATCCACTAGAGTTCATTGCATGTGTGTTCTTTTCATAAACCACATCGATCCACTAGATGCCATTGCATGTGTGTTCTATTCCTAAACCACATGGATCCACTAGATGCCATTGCATGTGTGTTCTTTTCATAAACCACATGGATCCACTAGAGTTCATTGCATGCGTTTTATTTTCATAAACCACATTGATCCACTAGAGTTCATTGCATGTGTATTCTATGCCTAAACCACATGTATCCACTAGATGCCATTGCATGTGTGTTCTTTTCATTAACCACATGGATCACTACATTCCATTGCATGTCCTGTTGTTTTCATAAACCACATGGATCCACTAGATTTCATTGCATGTGTGTTCTTTTCATAAACCACATGGATCTACTAGAGTTCATTGCATGTGTGTTCTTTTCATAAATCACATGGATCCACTAGATGTCATTGCATGTGTGTTCTTTTCATAAACCACATGGATCCACAAGATGTCATTGCATGTTTGTTCTATTCGTAAACCACATGGACTCACTAGATGCCATTTCATGTGTGTTCTTTTCATAGACCAGATGGATCCACCAGCTGTCACTTCATGTGTGTTCTTTTCATAAACCACATGGATCCACTAGATGTCATTGCTTGTGTGTTCTTTTCATAAACCACATGGATCCACTAGAGTTCATTGCATGTGTTTTATTTTCATAAACCACATGGATCCACTAGAGTTCATTGCATGTGTGTTCTATGCCTAAACAACATGGATCCACTAGATGCCATTGCATGTGTGTTATTTTCATAAACCACATGGATCCACTAGATGCCATTGCATGTGTGTTCTTTTCATAAACCAAATGGATCCACTAGATGCCATTGCATGTGTGTTCTTTTCATAAACCACATGGATCCACTAAAGTTCATTGCATGTGTATTATTTTCATAAACCACATGGATCCACTAGAATTCATTGCATGTGTGTTCTATGCCTAAACCACATGGATCCACTAGATTCCATTGCATGTGTGTTCTTTGCCTAAACCACATGGATCCACTAGAGTTCATTGCATGTGTGTTCTTTGCCTAAGCCACATGGATCCACTAGATTTCATTGCATGTGTGTTATTTTCATAAACCACATGGATCCACTAGATGTCATTGCATGTGTGTTTTATTCCTAAACCACATGGATCCACTAGATGCCATTGTATGTGTGTTCGTTTCATAAACCACATGGATCCACTAGATGCCACTGCATGTGTGTTCTTTTCATAAACCACATGGCCCACTAGAGTTCATTGCATGTTTTTTATTTTGATAAACCACATGGATCCACTGGAGTTCATTGCATGTGTGGTCTATGCCTAAACCACATGTATCCACTAGATGCCATTGCATGTGTGTTCTTTTCATAAACCACATGGATCACTACATTCCATTGCATGTCATGTTTTTTTCATAAACCACATGGATCCACTATATTTCATTGCATGTGTGTTCTTTTCATAAACCACATGGATCCACTAGAGTTCATTGCATGCGTGTTCTTTTCATAAACCACATGGATCCACTAGATGTCATTGCATGTGTCTTCTTTTAATAAACCACATGGATCCTCAAGATGTCATTGCATGTGTGTTCTATTCCTAAACCACATGGACCCACTAGATGCCATTGTATGTGTGTTCTTTTCATAGACCAGATGGATCCACTAGATGTCATTGCATGTGTGTTCTTTTCATAAACCACATGGATCCAATAGATGTGATTGCCTGTGTGTTCTTTTCATAAACCACATGGATCCACTAGAGTTCATTGCATGTGTTTTATTTTCATAAACCACATGGATCCACTAGAGTTCATTGCATGTGTGTTCTATGCCTAAACAACATGGATCCACTAGATGCCATTGCATGTGTGTTATTTTCATAAACCACATGGATCCACTAGATGCCATTGCATCTGTGTTCTTTTAATAAACCACATGGATCCAATAGATGACATTACACGTGTGTTCTATTCCAAAACCACATGGATCCACTAGATACCATTGCATGTGTGTTCTTTTCAGAAACCACATGCATCCACTAGATGCCATTGCATGTGTGTTCTAATCCTAAAACACATGGATCCACTAGATGCCATTGGATGTGTGTTCTTTTCATAAACCACATGGATCCACTAGATGTCATTGCATGTGTGTTCTTTTCATAAACCACATGGATCCACTAAAGTTCATTGCATGTGTATTCTTTTCATAAACCACATGGATCCACTAGAGTTCATTGCATCTGTGTTCTATGCCTAAACCACATGGATCCACTAGATTCCATTGCATGTGTGTTCTTTGCCTAAACCACATGGATCCACTAGAGTTCATTGCATGTGTGTTCTTTTCAGAAACCACATGGATCCACTAGATGACATTGCATCTTTGTTCTTTGCCTAAACCACATGGATCCACTAGAGTTCATCGCATGTGTGTTCTATTCATAAACTACATGGATCCACTAGATGCCATTAAATGTGTGTTCTATTCCTAAACCACATGGATCCAATAGATTCCATTGCATGTGTGTTCTTTTCATAAACCACATGGATCCACTACAGTTCATTGCATGTGTGTTCTTTTCATAATCCACATGGATCCACTAGGGTTTGTTGCATGTGTGTTCTTTTCATAATCCACATGGATCAACTAGAGTTCATTGCATCTTTGTTCTTTCCATAAACCACATGGATCCACTAGACTCCATTGCATGTATGTTCTTTTCATAAACCACATGGATCCACTAGAGTTCATTGCATGTGTGTTCTATTCCTAAACCACATGGGTCCACTAGATGCCATTGCATGTGTGTTCTTTTCATAAACCACATGGATCCACTAAATGCCATTGCATGTGTGTTCTATTCCTAAACCACATGGATGCACTAGATGCCATTGGATGTATGTTCTTTTCATAGACCACATGGATCCACTTGATGCCATTGCATGTGTGTTCTTTTCGTAAACCACATGGATCTACTAGATGCCATTGAATGTGTGTTCTTTTCATAAACCACATGGATCCACTAGACTTCATTGCATGTGTGTTCTATGCCTAAACCACATGGATCCACAAGATGATATTGCATGTGTGTTCTTTTCATAAGACCACATGGATCCACTATATGCCATTGCATGTGTGTGCTTTTCATAAACCACATGGATCCACTAGAGTTTATTGCATGTGTGTTCTATGCCTAAGCCACATGGATCCACTAGATTTCATTCCATGTGTGTTCTTTTCATAAACCACATGGATCCACTAGATGCCATTGCATGTGTGTTCTTTTCATAAACCACATGGATCCACTAGAGTTCATTGCATGTGTGTTCTTTTCATAAACTACATCGATCCACTAGAGTTTATTGCATGTGTGTTCTATGCCTAAACCACATGGATCCACTAGATGCCGTTGCATGTCACTACAACAAATGTGTGAACTAGTGACCTTTTCTTAACGACCATGGATTTTTTAGTCTTAGAACTATGACCATTGTGAACCAAATGGCCGTAGGCGATTTGAAAGGCTCGAAACCTTGAAAGACAACGACCTTTTTTGTTAGGAAGGTCATAACTTGATTACACCAATAGGTCATAATATAGATAGCACTTGTCTATGACCTTAATTTTAGACGACTATGACCAATTTAAATGGTTGTTACTACTAATACATGATTCGTCAAAAATACTAGACCACCGACCAACCAGTGTTGTCTACGTGTCATGTCCACGTGTCGATTTTTGCCTATTCATGATATACACGTGTCAATTTTTGCAAACATCATATCTAGTTGGCAGTCACACACGGGACTCATGACCTGCTCGCAGCGAACCCGCCCCGCTCATCCAGAACTAAACAAGCAACGAGACCTGGCTAAAAATAATGGCCACCGCGGTGACTCGAACACAGTACCTCTACTCCTTCCAACCTAATGAAAACCACTTCACCACGTGATTCTTTTGTGAAGAATATGCGCACGACAAGTATAGGATTATATTTCCTCTAGTGGGCTTGGGCCTCGGGAGGAATTCGGCCTCCGACCTGAGGTTCTTTCCGTTATTCCCCGGGCTGTCCTTGGGCCCATGGTGATGTGCCAGCAGCCACAGGTTACTAGGCTGGGCTGTCTGGTAGGGGGGTCGGCCCAGCCAGGCGCCTCAAGTTTTTTCTTTATTCTTTTCTAAAAAAAATCGCATCTTTTTATTCATAATTCCAAATTGAGTCAAACAAAATTTAGCGGATTTGTAAAATTTAAGAGAATATTTTTAGTACATTATGGAAAACTTTTACTTTCCAAGATAAATACAAGGACATATTTTTATATAAAACCTTAATAGGTGTATTTTGAATTATGGTTTTGATAATAGGATTTGAAATTGAAAATATTTGTCTAGGGATTGAGCCTGGCAAAACTTGCATAGGATCTTTGATAAAATATTATATTGTCGACCTAAAAATTATTTTTGCAAAAAATCACGAGCATTAGATCATGTACCTACAGTTCAAATTAGATCCACTTTTAACCGATTCGGCAAAAAATTGTCTTTTTCACTAGTGGTGGACGGAAAGGTTTGAGATACCACGGTTGTGACATTGTCCATTTAATGTGGTCTAGTATTTTTGAAAAATAGGGTGGTATCATTTTGAATTATGTATTTGGTGGTTGCTTCATAAAACGCCCAGTTTTTGGCACTCCAGAAGGCTTTTTCATGCGACAGAAAGGAAAATTTCCTCCTGCAATATTGTTTTCCATCCCAATATGCACATGCATCAGTATGCGCACATTATCACAAACTATATCAAGATTCTGGCCACAACATTGGTCGTTTGGCCTAAAAGACATGAAACATCGAACATGATAGGTCATTTCTGAGAAGGTTGTTTTGTGATATTTGTAATATACCAAGTTTGATATTTTTCCTTGCAAATATGTCACGTAATATGACACCACGCGAAGGATTTACATTGTTCGGACCGTTTTTAAATTTCTTATGCCAGGTTCAAACTATGGTCAAAACAACTGGAATGGAGGTTCTTAGTTAGGGGCCGAGCCTGGCAAAACTTGCATTGTATCTCTGATAAAACAGCATATTATGAACCTAAAAATGATTTTTGCAAAAAATCAAGAGCTTTAGATCATGTACTTGCAGTTCAAATCGGACTCACTTTCTACCAATTCGGCAGAAATTTGTCTTTTTCACCAGGGGTGGCAGGAAAGGTATGAGATACCATGGTTGTGACTTTGTCCATTTAAGGTGGTTTAGTATTTTTTGCAAAATAGGGTGGTACCATTTTAAATTATGCATTTGGTGGTTGCTTCACAAAATGCCCCATTTTTGGCACTCTAGAAATGGAAAATGGCTTTTCCGTGCGACGAAAAGGAAAACTTCCTCCTGTAATATTGTTCGCCATCACAAGATGCACGTGCATGCATAATATGGGCAAATTATCACAAACTATATCACGATTCTAACCATAACATTGGTCGTTTGGCCTAAAAGGCATGAAACCTCGAATATGATAGGTCATTTCTAAGAAGGTTTTTTTGAGATATTTGTAATATACCAAGTTCGGTATTTTTCCTTGAAAATATGTTACGTAATATGACACCACACGAATGATTTACATTGTTCGGACCGTTTTTGAATTTCTTATGCCCGTTTCAAACTATGGTCAAAACGGCTAGAATGAAGGTTCTTAGTTAGGGGCTGAGCCTAGCAAAACTTGCATTATATCTCTGATAAAATAGCATATTATGAACCTAAAAATGGTTTTTTGAAAAAAATCACGAGCATTAGATCATGTACATGCAGTTCAAATCGGACCCACTTTCTATCGATTCGGCAGGAATTTGTCTTTTTCACCAGGAGTGGACGGAAAGGTTTGAGATACCACGGTTGTGACATTTTCCATTTAAGGTGGTCTAGTATTTTTTAAAAATAGGATGGTACCATTTTGAATTATGCATTTGGTGGTTGCTTCACAAAATGCCCCGTTTTTGGCACTCTAGAAATGGAAAATGGCTTGTCCGTTCGACGAAAAGGAAAACTTCCTCCTACAACATTGTTCGCCATCCCAAGATGCACATGTATGCAAACTATATCACAAACTATATCACAATTCTGGCCATAACATTGGTCATTTGGCCTAAAAGGCATGAAACCTCAAACATGATAGGTTATTTCTGAGAAGGTTATTTTGAGATATTTGTAATATACCAAGTTTGGTATTTTTCCTTGCAAATATGTCACATAATATGACACCACGCGAAGGATTTACATTGTTCGGACCGTTTTTGAATTTTTTATGCCCGATTCAAACTATGGTCAAAATGACTGAAATGAAGGTTCTTAGTTAGGGGCTGAGCCAGGCAAAACTTGCATTGTATCTCTGATAAAATAGCATGTTATGATCCTAAAAATGATTCTTGCAAAAAATCACGAGCAGTTCAAATCGGACCCACTTTCTACCGATTCAGCTGGAATTTGTCTTTTTCACCAAGGGTAGACGAAAAAGTTTGAGATACCACGATTGTGACATTGTCCATTTAAGGTGGTATAGTATTTTTTCAAAATAGGGTGGTACCATTTTAAATTATGCATTTGGTGGTTGCTTCACAAAATGCCCTGTTTTTGGCACTCCGGAAATGGAAAATGGCTTTTCCATGCGATGAAAAGGAAAACTTCCTTCTGCAACATTGTTCACCATCCCAAAATGCATATGCGTGCAAAATATAGTCACATTATCATTTTTCTTGAAACTCATGAAACCCCTAAACTTCTCATAATACGACCAACCAATCAAAATGGAGATTAGACTATCCACGGATCACCCTACTTAAGAAGATCTTAGCCGTCCATATAGGCTCCATCCAACGCCTGATATTCATCTCCCACCAAATTCTCCACGCCTCGTCCCCCCGCCCTTTGGAAGTTATATAACTGATGAAACACCCTACGATTTACACAGTCCTGCATCACAGAAGAGACTAGGGCTAGTTTCGTAAATCCAGCACCAACCATCCAGATCATGATGACATCCACGCCGACGAACCCCAAACCCTAATACCCTCTCTCCCCTCGTTCCTCTCCTAGAACCGCCGAGCTCTCTTCGATCCTCCGCCCAACATCTCCATCCTCCCAACCCTAATCCCCTCACGCCCTTCTCTCCATGGTGTTCTCTCGCGACATCCCAATGATGCCGCTGTTGTTCCTCTCCCCTTCACTAGCCATAGAGACCGGGCACGCGGACAGGGCACCGATGAAGGCCTGTAAGGAGGGGTTCCAGGGCATGCAGGATGTGCAGCACGAAGGGCACGAGGAGCTTCCACCTCCAGAAGAGCACGTGCTTCTCTTACGGTCGCCGGGCCTCCACATTGCCAGATCCAACCAGTGCATCCGTGCGCGGCACTCTGTCGACAGAGCCCGACCACGTCATGGGCACCAACGGAGGGGTTTCTCGTCCTCCACGATTCCATGAACCTGGATAGGATGTTGGCCAAGTTCCTGCCTCCGGTGGATGCAAGATCTAGGGCCCGCAAGACTCCCTTCCACGATGCAGCGCTGGGAACAAGGCTGGGCCCGACGGTGAGATGGATTCTGCATCCTGGAGCTCACCATGGTTCTCCCCGGTCTCAGATCTTCTTCTGGCTCAGGTAAGCACACCATCTACCGGTTCTAACATAGTAGTATGTAATTCGTTTGTCCTCCCACAACTACAACTATGATCGTTTCCTTCAGCAATGCTCGTTTCCGTTCATGGCTTTAAAGTTTTAACCTTGACACTTCACATCATACACTAGTAGACGTCGTAGTTCTACTCGCATGTTTTTTGGGGTGCTTACTTCCGGAAGAAATGTAGATTGAGCACCGTAGATAGGGCCATTGTTAAATTAGTAGCCATGTTCTCAGTGTCATGGCCTAAATTTTTTTTGATTGTGAATTTTGTGCATGCATGATCATGTTCATGTGGATAATCCTTTATGAATGTAATGCATCCAGTGCTTGATTTCAAATTAGTACACACATTCTGAATGAAATATCTGCTTGTAAATATAGTGGCTGCTATCTAATAGTCAAGTAGGATTGCTTATTATTCTAGTCTTATATTGGATAACTTTGTTGTTATTTCTTGTGCCCTAGAAGTTCTTCATGGAACTACTTTGATTATTTCGCTGCATTTACATTATGATAAACGTGTGCTACTGTACTGTCCTTTGATTTCATTTCATACATTTGTATCTGATTTTGCAGTAACTATGTCTCTTGTTGTTAACTACTTTAGCTATCTATCAGTCTTATATTTACTGCTAGCTTATTTAACTTGCTTGCAGCTGCTCTCTCTAGATGGATGCCACCACTCCGAAGTACTCGAAGGCACGTTATGAAAAAATTGTGAAGGAAGTCTCTTCTTACCTGAACAAGGTTGGCTACAACCCTGACAAGGTGCCATTTGTCCCCATTTCTGGGTTTGAGGGTGACAACATGATTGAGAGGTCAAACCACACCCTCTCACCGGTCAGTGCAACATAGTTACTCCATGTATACTACTGGTTTGTTTGACAGTAGGGATCCAAGGTTGGTTACTCCTATTTACTCACATTGTATGCCTCTTTGCATTACATGGATACATAGTATTGTGGACGTGCAGTAATTTATGTAGTGTTGGAAAATGGATCTGTTGTAGAAGCAAAAGTTGGCCTTGGCGATCAAACTGAAGCTGCGGCCAACACAAGTTGTGCAGCTTCTTCGCCTAATCCGTCTGTCCATCGGTGCTACTGTTTGGGATTGGACCTATGAAGACATCCATGCTTAAACAGGGGAAACTATAGCATCTACTTCCCTAGAAATGAGTTCTACATGCTTAAACATATACTTCTTAATAGTTCTACATGTTGAGACCATCCTGACTTTTAGCTCTAGAGTTAATTTTGTGGTTCTCTCGCTGCTGGCACCAAGCATATTCTTCTTAGTAGTTTGCTTAGTTTGGCTTCACCTGATACTACCTTTCAATTGTTGTGCTTTGCTGATATGCTGTATTGATGATGAATTTTGGAATGTTGTATTTGTTCTTGCTAAAAGATTTGGAATGTTGTATCCATGATGAATTTTGGTAGAAATGCAACTCAAACAATCTGCTCCTGTCACTATCATACTAATACTGTCAATGTGATTTATCAACTGTTTAGTTGTTCTATGGCCACTTGATCTGCGAGTATAATTTTTTGTTTCAATGCAACTACTATTATGATTCCTCGTTATATCTCCATGAATGTACAAAGCACACTTTGCACTCAAGGGTGCTATTATATGACGCTGACATGTTTTCAATTATTACTGTTAATTGGGTACAAACTTGCAAGTTCTTGCTTAGCATCTAGATCTATACTTGATAGAACTGGCATGAAACATTGTTGCTAGCACATCAGTCTAGTGGTGAAGTGCTTTGTCATTACTAGTTCCATGACACTATTTCTGCCATCCTTTTATTTTCATTAGATTACAGTTTGCACTATTTATCGGATGCTAGAGCGCATCACCTTTGATGTGGCCTTATGTTGACAAGGTATACTTGTTGCTGTGTTTTACTATAATAGGTGTTAATTCCAACAAATTGCCTTGCAAAAGTTACCTTTGCTGTAGCGTAATGGACCTATACTGAATGGGTCTTTTGTCCCTTTCATGTGTTCCGTTTCCTGTTTATTTTGTTCTTAGAGAGTGTAAACATAACTATGCTAGCTAGAGTTCATCATAGCTCACCTGTTCTTTTACTCCTTCCAGGTATCGTGTGTGGTGTTCCTCTCTCTTACAAGAGCTCTAGGCTGATGTTCGAAGAAGCCTTCCTGTCGCTCCACACAACAAATATGGTGTATTTTTAGAGTTAATTATTAGATAGCAGATTGATAAGAAGGGATGATTGTAATAGAAATTATTTTTATTTTATTTGAAATATTTCATTTGTTTCCATTATCTATTTCAAATATTGGTTATTTACTGTAAATCTTGTGAAACTGAAACCTGACAATGTGTATTTGAGACATTGAAATCCCGCGAGTGTACTGGTACCGGACATTGAAAACGAATACTGACTAGTGGGACCTGTGGGGAACTGGTACCTGACTTGTTGGACCTTGTAGGAATTTTACACTGACAAGGGGGACCCACCGTGAATTAAATGAGAAAAACAAAAATATTAGGCCCAACAAAATCCCATGGGCCAAAAATTTATGCGCTGAAGTTTTAGTCTTGAATTAACAAGGAAAAGACACACACGGGCTGAATTGATGGGCTCGACCCATATAAAGCACCGTGCTGGACTGGGCTGAATTTAATCAACGACCATCTGATTTGGTCATGGATTTGCCACGATGTGGACAGGGCACATAGTCCGTGACCAATTTTTTTTGTCATAGCTTCCATGACCATCTATTTTGGTCATAACTGTCCATGACTAATTCAAAAAAAGGTTGTTAGGTGTCTATAGTTACCCTCGGTATGTGACCTACCATTTTTGGTCATAGAGAGGTCATAAATAGATTATAATGACCTTTCTATGACCAATATTTGGGGTCACCAGTTAGCACATTCCTTGTAGTGTGTGTGTTATTTTCATAAACCACATGGATCCACTAGAGTTCATTGCATGTGTGTTATTTTCATAAACCGGATCCTCTAGAGTTCATTGCATGTATGTTCTTTTCATAAACCACATGGATCCACTAGATGTCATTGCATGTGTGTTCTATTCCTAAACCACATGGATCCACTAGATGCCATTGCATGTGTGTTCTTTTCATAAACCACATGGATCCACTAGATGTCATTGCATGTGTGTTCTTTTCATAAAACCACATGGATCCACTAGATGACATTGCATGTGTGTTCTTTTCATAAACCACATGGATCTACTAGAGTTCATTGCATGTGTGTTGTATGCCTAAACCACAAGGATCCACTAAATGCCATTGCATATGTGTTCTTTTCATAAACCACATAGATCCACTAGATGCCATTGCATGTGTGTTCTTTTCATAAACCACATGGATCCACTAGATGCCATTGCATGTGTGTTCTTTTCATAAACACATGGATCCACTAGATGCCATAGCATGTGTGTTCTTTGCCTAAACCACATGGATCCAGTAGAGTTCATTAGATGTGTGTTCTTTTCATAAACCACATGGATCCATTAGATGCCATTGTATGTGTGTTCTTTTCATAAACCACATGGATCCACTAGATGACATTGCATGTGTGTTCTTTGCCTAAAACACATGGATCCATTAGAGTTCATCGCATGTGTGTTCTATTCATAAACTACATGGATCCACTAGATGCCATTAAATGTGTGTTCTATTCCTAAACCACATGGATCCAATAGATTCCATTGCATATGTGTTCTTTTCATAAACCACATGGATCCACTAGAGTTCATTGCAAGTATGTTGTTTTCATAATCCACATGGATCCACTAGAGTTTGTTGCATGTGTGTTTATCTTCATCAACCACATGGATCCACTAGAGTTCATTGCATGTGTGTTCTTTTCATAAACCACATGGATCCACTAGATGTAATTGCATGTGTTTTATTTTCATAAACCACATGGATCCACTAGAGTTTATTGCATGTGTGTTCCATTCCTAAACCACATGGATCCACTAGATGCCATTGCATGTGTGTTCTTTTCATAAACAACATGGATCCACTAGATGCCATTGCATGTGTGTTCTATTCCTAAACCACATGGATGTAGTAGATGCCATTGGATGTATGTTCTTTTCGTAAACCATATCGATCCACTAGATGTCATTGCATGTGTGTTCTTTTCATAAACCACATGGATCTACTAGATGCCATTGCATGTGTGTTCTTTTCATAAACCACATGGATCCACTAGAGTTCATTGCACATGTGTTCTTTTCATAAACCACATGGATCCACTATATTCCATTGCATGGGTGTTTTTTCATTAATCACATGGATCCACTAGATGCCATTGCATGTGTGTTCTATTCCTAGACCACATGCATCCACTAGATGCCATTGCATGTGTGTTCTTTTTATAAACAACATGGATACACTATTAGCCATTGCATGTGTGTTCTAATCCTAAACCACATGGATCCACTAGATGCCATTGGATGCGTGTTCCTTTCATAAACCATATGGATCCACTAGATGTCATTGCATTTGTGCTCTTTGAATAAACCACTCTAGTGGATCCATGTGTGTTCTTTTCATAAACCACATGGATCCACTAGAGTTCATGGCACGTGTGGTCTTTTCATAAACCACATGGATGCACTAGATGTCATTGCATGTGTGTTATTTTCATAAACCACATGGATCCATTAGATGCCATTGCATGTGTGTTATTTTCATAAACCACATGGATCCACTAGATGCCATTGCATGTGTGTTCTTTTCATAAACCACATGGATCCACTAGAGTTCATTGCATGTGTGTTCTATGCCTAAACCACAAGAATCCACTAGATGACATTGCATGCGTGTTCTTTTTTTAAACCACATGGATCCACTAGATGCCATTGCATGTGTGTTATTTTCATAAACCACATGGTTCCACTAGAGTTCACTCCATGTGTGTTGTTTTCATAAACCACATGGATCCACTAGAGTTCATTGCACGTGTGTTCTTTTCCTAAACCACATGGATCCAGTAGATGCCATTGCATGTGTTTTTTTCATAAATCACATGGATCCGCTAGATGTCATTGCATGTGTGTTCTTTTTTATAAACCACATGGATCCACTATTAGCCATTACATGTGTGTTCTAATCCAAAACCACACGGATCCACTATATGCCATTGGATGTGTGTTCTTTCCATAAACCACATTGAGCCACTAGATGTCATTGCATGTGTGTTATTTTCATAAACCACATGGATCCACTATAGTTCATGGCATGTGTGTTCTTTTCGTAAACCACATGGATCCAATAGATGCCGTTGCATTTGTGTTCTATTCCTAAACCACATGGATCCACTAGATGTAATTGCATGTGTTTTATTTTCATAAACCACATGGATCTACTAGAGTTCATTGCATGTGTGTTCTATGCCTAAACCACATGGATCCTCTAGATGCCATTGCATGTGTGTTATTTTCATAAACCACATGGATCCAGTATAGTTCATTGCATGTGTGTTATTTTCATAAACCACATGGATCCACTAGATGCCATTGCATGTGTGTTCTATTCCTAAACCACATGGATCCACTAGATATCATTGCATGTGTTTTATTTTCATAAACCACATGGATCTACTGGAGTTCATTGCATGTGTGTTCTATGCCTAAACCACATGGATCCACTAGATGTTATTGCATATGTGTTCTATGCCTAAACCACATGGATCCACTAGATGCCATTGCATGTGTGTTCTTTTCATAAACCACATGGATCCACTAGAGTTCATGGCATGTGTGTTATTTTCATAAACCACAGGGATCCACTAGATTCCATTGCATGTGGGTTCTATTCCTAAACCACATGGATCCACTAGATGCCATTGGATGTGTGTTCTTTTCATAAACCACATGGATGCACTAGATGTCATTGCATGTGTGTTCTTTTCATAAACCACATGGATCCATTAGATGCCATTGGATGTATGTTCTTTTGATAACCACATGGATCCACTAGATGTCATTGCATGTGTGTTCTTTTCATAAACCACATGGATCCACTAGAGTTCATGGCATGTGTGTTGTTTTCATAAACCACATGGATCCACTAGATGCCATTAAATGTGTGTTCTATTCCTATACCACATGGATCCACTAGATGTGATTGCATGTGTTTTATTTTCATAAACAACATGGATCTACCGGAGTTCATTGCATGTGTGTTCTATGCCTAAACCACATGGATCCTCTAGATGCCATTGTGTCAACACCCGGATTTTTAATCCCAGATGCCTGTTATGCCATACATCGCAATTCCAGGATTACCATTTTTGTGAGACATAACAGATTGGATATCACAGTACATCATCCATTACAAACCATAATAAGGTCTTACACAAAATAAAGGATCTCATGATCCAGTCTTAATACAATCAAGTAGCAGAATAAATAGCGTAGCGGTGGGGTCCATCTTCAGAGTCATAGGCAATGCTAACGATGGGAGATGATCCTAGTTGTCGTAGCCGTCTTGTTGTCCTCCTTCAGGGTAGTCCTCCTCATAGTCTGGCCATAGGAATAGCCAGGGACAAAAGACATGAGTACTCTTTAAGTACTCGTAAACTACCACTAACAAATAGGATAATTCTAGTAGGAATGCTAACTCTAAGTTTATTTGTAAAGTTAAGTTTGAAACCTAAGCTGAGTTCACAAACAAAGAAAGATAAAAGAAGTTTGAAAACACATAAGTGGAAACTTAGTTGTCATAGTCACAACTCTGTTGTGGTCAAGTCATGTCACCATTCATTTCATAAGTCATTTTGAAAACATCTGACAATGGAACACTATGTCCACTCCAACTGTCCATAACCACGAACGCGGCTATTCGAAAAGTTTGACACTCTGCAGAGGTGGTACACTTTCACCACAAAATTTGATACATCTATCAGGGATAACCCTGAATCATCATACTTAGTATGCAGATAATCAAACATAACATTTCCTTTACACACTCTAGTATAAGCACCTCTCCTATGAGCTTGGCCTCCCAGCCATGACCATCTGTCATCCTGGGCACTGCATAGGTGGACAACATTAAGAGGTAGCCTCAGCTCAAACCTCTTCCGTGAGGGAACTAATACTAATGCATATAAACTTCCGGCTAAGCCTTACCCAATTCAAGTATTGTGGTTGTACGGTAAAATTGGAATGGTATCGCATCCGAACCCAACCATCAGTTTTTATAAAAGGGCTAAGGCTCATGCCTTAACATTTTCATCATCATCATAAACCATTTGTGTTTATCAACACATGTCAAAGCATCTCAATAGAATGACTCATCATTCCAAGGTTTTCACAAATCATTTTCACCAAGTATTCCCATCTAAAATAATCAAGTTTTGGTTGAGATCTAAACTACTAAGCTAAGAGTGTTCACTAAGGTGGGATGCGAAATATCAATCTCATGCCATAGAATGACATCTAAGTCTAACTAGATAGGTCAAGTTTTATACTCTTTATGCTACCTTTAAACAAGTAAAGGACTTTGGTAAAGTAAAGAAGGTAAAGATTGTAAGTAAAACTTGGAGTAGGTATAAGTCAAAGTGATATAACCAAAGCATGCCTAATGCATCTTGCTTGGGGTATCTATCTTGCAAGGGTTAGCTTGCATTGTTAATGATGGCTTGCTAGTTATAATACTTGCAAGTGTTAGCTTGCCTTGGTTGGTGCAGTGGTTGAAATTCTCTTCCTCCTCCTCTTGGTAGAACTCCTCCTCCTCGAAAGCTTGGTCGGTACTATCGTCTATAAATACATACGGAATATGCAATCACCAAACAATATTGAACTAGTCTACTTAGCACACTAAGGCACACATTTGATGATCTAGTATCATCACAAACATCACAAGGTTTAAAGAACAAGTTTCATTTATTTTATTTGAGAAAAGTAATTTCTACTCATTGAAATTAACTAAGATTTAATATTCTCCAATTAAAATATGGGATCATATGGACACATGTCATCACCACATATTATAACCTATGGGAATGTGATTTAAAGATTGGATCATATTTTAATAAGTTCAAGTTTAATAATTAATGATTTAAAGTGACTAGAAATGCCTATATAGCATTATTTTGGTACTAGTCCAAA
Organism: Avena sativa; assembly: GCA_916181665.1. Classification (NCBI taxonomy): domain Eukaryota; kingdom Viridiplantae; phylum Streptophyta; class Magnoliopsida; order Poales; family Poaceae; genus Avena; species Avena sativa. The sequence continues at coordinate 195,120,715 of OV702287.1, forward strand.
GTCACTGGATATAAACCTTAATATTATTACATATTCAGATAGGTAGGGTTAAATGTGATTTTTGAGAGTTGGAATCAACTCAAAAGCTATTATGGTTGATTTTGTAAAAATGTTTGAATGTGCAAACGCTTATGTCTTGTTATTTTATCCAGGAAAGATCTATAACTCTAAATGATTTAAATCCAACGGGCTTGGATAGATATTTTCATTATTTTTCCAACAAAATTGGAATCACTTAATTTAGATTTGTAAAACTCTCCGAGTTGATATTTAAACTAAGGGACAAATTCTAGTTTAAGTCTAAAAAGAAAAATCCTAATTTGAATTAACTGGGTCGCGCGGGAAACTAATTGGGCCGACCCAGATTCACTCCACGGCGCTGAGGACTGCTGACAGGGGGTCCGCCTGTTAGTGGCTCATTACACGCGAAGCGGTACAGGGCGATAAGGACCGCAGGATTAGAACTAGATCTAACGGCTCACGGTCGTCGTCGACGACAGACTCGTCACCGGCGAGACTGAACCCTAGCGGCTCGGTGGGGGTGCAGTTGGGACGTACCGGGGCTCCAGATAGTCTGGCGAGGCGGGCAAACGAACGAGAAGACGACGGCGGTTCTCCTGGTACTGGCGGCGTCCCGAGAGATGGCCTGGATTAACGACGCCCTTCTCCTCCTTCCGCGGCAGACTCCGGCGAAATTCCGGCGCTACGGGCTACGGCTTGCTCCGGTGGGGCTCTGGGAGTGCTCTGAGGGGGAGTGGATGAGAGTGGTGTGAGGAAACAGTGCTGGGGAGGCCTCCTTATATAGGCACGGCGAGGCGACAGAGAGGCATGGGCGGTGCTCACCGGTGATGATGGCACAGCGGCCTAGAGGCTTGGGCGGTGGACTAGGACTGTTCCCTGGCGGTTGTCAGGGGGGTGCGCGTGCAGTGAAATGCGGTTGGGAGACGTGAGTGGCACGTCGTGCACAATGTCTTTGCCGACGGCGAACTTTGCGGCGGTCCGCGACTATAGGGCACGGTCGGGGAAATGGGCATGTTTGGCAGCTTAATGGGGCGGTGGCGATCGTGTAGGTGGGCGGCGAGAGCTAGGCGGGGTCTGGCTGAGCGGGGACCGTGCGTGCTCTGCAGGCAGCGTCGGCATGGCAGATAGGTTCCGGGCGTGGCGGTTCCTGGCTGCTCCTCGCTCTGTCCTCGAGCTGGGGCTAGCCTAGGGGAGGAGGTGGACCACGAGCGACACGTTTGGCAAGGTGGGCGAGGCTGGCGGCTGTTGTGGCGTGCTGTCACCGGTGAGGTGCTCGAGTGGGCTCGGCATTTATGTCTATGACCATTTGGTCATGGGCACAGTGCTTGGCCGGGATAGAAAGGGGTAGGGAATGCAGTGGAGAGGGTTTGTTTGCAATGTGGGAGACAGGTTAGGCCAGAACACTGCTCACACTAGCGTTTTTGGTTTTTATCTGATCTGTGCCCACCAAGTGTTTGAAAAATTACCGAAAGAAAATAAGTTTGGAATTTTGAAATGAATTTTGGTTGAGTGGTTTGTCACATGCTTGAGCATATCTGGTTGCTAGGATTTGTCAAATGGAATTCATTTGAGTGGTTTTTGAAATAGGGTGATCTAGACATATGAACTAGATTCCATTTTCAATTGTCATTTAAAATTAGAGTTTGAATGTTTTTGGGAGATCACAAAGTGGGCCTTGGTACATCACTACTTGTACTAGCAAGGGGTGCAAAGATCCACATTTGTTTCTGTTGGAATTTGAGTGCTAGGAACACCAAAAGTGGGCTAGGTGATTAAAATGGCAAAAGTGACCATTTCCTTTATTTAATTCTTTTTTATTTCGTTTTCTTTGGTTTTTGCTTGGGAATGATCTAGATGATGTGAAATTCACCATAGAACCATTTTACAACCATTAGAACACACAATCATGGCATTTCAAACAACTCCTATTTTAAATGCAACACTCATATGCATGCTTAAAGATTTTAAATGGAAAAAGTTTTTGTTAACCCTAAATTGGGTAGATTTGATCTTGATTAAATTTGATTAAAGTTTTGGGATGTTACAAACCTTCCCCCCTTAAAAAAAATCTCATCCCGAGATTTAAGAAAGAAAACTAGGAACTAAAGAGATCTGGGAACTCAGTCCTAATGTAATCTTCTTGCTCCCATGTGGCTTCTTCTTCGGTATGGTTGCTCCATTGAATCTTGAGAAATTTGATACTCCGGGTCCTGGTGGTTCTGTAGGCTTCCTCCAAGATATGGATGGGCACTTCACGATACGTCAGATCCTTGTTGATATCAACAACTCGGTGATCGATGTTCTTGAAAACTTTAGTCTTCTCCGGATCTTCTAAGCATTTGTGAAGTAACGAGATATGGAACACATTGTGGATGGCTGACATCTCCTCTGGCAGTTCCAGTTGATAAGATACTTCTCCTCGGCGGTTCAGAATCTTGAAGGGTCCGATATATCTAGGGAGTAACTTTCCTTTCAGACTAAAACGTCGGGTTCCCTTTAATGCCGAAACCTTGAGATAGACAAAATCTCCGACATTGAAAGTTAGTTCTCTCCTTCTCTTGTCAGCATAACTCTTCTGTCTGGATTGGGCGGTCTTGAGGTGCTCACGGACTTTGTGAACCTTCTCTTCAGCTTCTTGGAGAATGTCGGGTCCAAAAATCTGACTCTCTCCTACTTGCGACCAATTCAAAGGGGTACGACACTTTCTTCCGTATAGGAACTCAAATGGTGCCATTTGCAAACTGGCTTGGTAGCTGTTGTTGTATGAGAATTCTGCGAAAGGCAGGCAATCTTCCCATTTTGATCCATATTCTAACACACAAGCTCTCAACATATCCTCTAGGATTTGGTTGACTCTTTCAGTCTGTCCATCGGTTTGTGGGTGATAAGCAGTGCTGAAATTCAACTTGGTTCCTAATCCTTCCTGGACTTTCTGCCAAAATCTCGAGGTAAATTAGGTTCCTCGATTTGATACTATAGTCTTGGGGGTTCCATGCAGACTAACAATTCTAGCAATGTACAACTCTGTTAGCTTCGAACTCTGGTAGGTTTTCTTGACAGGTATAAAATGAGCTACCTTGGACAGTCTATCAACGATGACCCAGATTGAGTCATTTCCCCTACTCGAAGTAGGCAAACCGGTGATAAAGTCCATTCTAACGGAATCCTATTTCCATTCCGGAATCTGCAATGGTTGCAATAGTCCTGCGGGTCTCTGATGTTCCGCTTTGACTCTCTGATAGATGTCACACTTCGCGATGTAGCTTCCGATTTCTCTCTTCATCTTGTGCCACCAAAATTGCTCCTTCAAATCCTGATACATCTTTGTTCCTCCGGGGTGGATAGAATAGAGAGTATCATGAGCTTCTTGCATGATAACTTGCTTTAGTTCTGAATCTACTGGCACACAGATACATCCTTTGTACCATAGAACTCCTTCTTCGTCTTCGGTGAATCCTGGTACCTTTCCTGTAGCAATACGACATTTGATTCCGTTGATACTTTCATTTTCCTTCTGGGCTTCCTTGATTTGGCTAATCAAAGTGGGTTGAAGTTCAATGCTATCTAGAAATCCTTTGCTAACTAGCCTAGTCCTAAACTGCTCCAACTCTTCATACAAACTTGGCTGCTTCACCTTGATCATGGTGTTTAGTCTACACGGCAATCTGCTAAGAGAATCCGCTACCACATTGGCTTTGCCGGGGTGATAGTGAATGCCAAGGTCATAATCCTTGATTAACTCTATCCATCTCCTTTGCCTCATATTCAGCTCCTTCTGAGTGAAAATATACTTCAAGCTTTTGTGATCTGAGTAAATCTCACAATGATTACCCATAAGATAATGACGCCATGTCTTCAATGCCAAAATTACAGCTGCTAACTCAAGATCATGGGTAGTATAGTTCTGCTCATGCTGCTTCAGTTGTCGAGATAGATATGCGATGACTTTGCCTTCTTGCATCAATACACATCCGAGACCAATCTTGGATGCATCACAATACACATCAAACGGCTTCTTGATATCTGGCATGATCAATATTGGGGCTGAAATCAATCTCTTCTTCAGCTCTTGGAAACTTGCTTCACATTTGTCGATCCATTCAAACTTCTTGTCCTTCTTCAACAATTGGGTCATGGGTCTTGCTATGCTCGAAAATCCTTCAACGAACTTGCGGTAATATCCCCCTAATCTGAGAAATGCACGGACTTGGGTTTGAGTGGTTGGGGCTTCCCATTCTTCGACATCTTTGATCTTGGCGGGGTCAACAGCGACTCCTCCGGTAGACACAATATGTCCTAGGAATCCTACTTCTTTCAGCAAAAACTCACATTTGTTGAACTTGGCATACAACCTATGCTCCCTAAGGGTTTCAAGGATGATTCTCAGATGTTGGTCATGCTCTTCTCCTGACTTGGAGTAGATAAGGATATCATCGATAAACACCATGACACACTTATCTAGAAAATTCATAAAGATCTTATTCATGAGATTCATGAAATAAGCAAGGGCATTGGTTAATCCAAAAGACATGACCGTATACTCGTATAATCCATAACGAGTAGTAAAGGAGGTCTTTGGAATTTCTGTTGCACGAATCTTAAGTTGGTGATAACCAGTCCTAAGATCAATCTTAGAGAACACATTTGCTCTAGTCAACTGATCAAATAGATCCTCTATCTTTGGCAAAGGGTACTTGTTCTTGATGGTGACGTCATTCAGCTTCCTGTAATCTGTGCACAAACGGTTGCCTCCATCTTTCTTGTCAACGAATAACACTAGTGATCTCTATGGCGATGCTCTTGGTTGAATCAAGCCTGTTGCCAACATAACATCCAGCTGCTTCTTCAATTCCACTAACTCTGAGGGTTCATGCTATAGGGTCTCTGGGCCATGGGTCCAGTTCTAGGGATTAGTTAAATAATGAACTCAATATCCCTATCCGGGGGCATACCGGGCAATTCATCTCGGAATACGTCAGGGTATTCACAGACTACTCTGACTTGGTCAATGGTGGGCAGGGTTAGACTCTTGTTACACTTTAATTGATGGGTCAAGGTTTCAGATATATGCTCCACTGATACTCCAGAGCTACTGGTCATGGTGATGGCTTTCTTGGCACAGTCAATCAATCCTTTATGCTTTGACATCCAATCCATTCCTAGTACTACTTCCAAACCTTTGGTTCCAAGTACTATTAGATTGGCATAAAAATCTATCCCGTGTATTCTGATAGGCACAGCTTTGCAAAATTTTCTAGCTTTTGTAGTTGAACCGTGGATTTGAACTATCATAACATGCTTCAAGTTGGTTGGGTGAATCTTACTAGTGCATGCAAATTCTTCGGTGACAAATGAGTGCGATGCTCCAGAATCAAACAACACTCTTGCTAAAACTGAGTTGACAGAAAACATACCTAGCACTACATCTGGCGCTTCTTGGGCTTCCTCGGTGTTCATGTGGAAGAGACGTCCGTTGCGGTTGTGAGGGTTGATGGCTCAGTGCACGACGCCCAGAAAAGTGTTGGTGCGGTGTTGATGTAGAGCTTGTTGGGAACCCCAAGAGGAAGGTATGATGAGCACAACAACAAGTTTCCCTCAGTTATGAAACCAAGGTTTAATCGAACCAGTAGGAGCAAGGAAACACCCCAAAGGTGTTACTAGATGAGCTTTGGCAGGGAGCACTACCGGTGCTAGTAGCAATGTGGAGACCTGCACAACACAACCACAGAACTTTGTCCCCAACTTGCGATGAGGTTGTCAATCTCACCGTGTTTTGTGGAAAAAAAGGATTAAACGTATCGAATGTAAAGAAGTAAAAGTTTGCAGAAAGTAAACGCAAAGCAGTAAAAGATTGTATATTGTATGTAAATAGAAAGGACCGGGATCCATAGTTCACTAGAGGTGGCTCTCCTTAGATAGATAACATGCTGGGTGAACAAATTACAGTGGGGCAATTGACAAACACCGAGAAAGCAATACATGCATATACTAATCATCTTGACTCCTTTGAGACTTGATTGGGCATTACAACATAATACATAGACCGCCATCCAACTACATCTATGACTAATAATCCACCTTCAGGTTATCATCCGAACCCCCTCCAGTATTAAGTTGCAAGCAACAGATTATTGCTTTACGAACTGCGTGTAAAGTAAACAATATGATTGTTCTATGAACAAAGTGTTGTTGTTTTCTCCCTAGTAGCAACAACACATCTAGTACCTTAGAGATTTCTGTCACTTCCCCAGATTACCAGAGGCATGAACCCACTATCGAGCATAAATACTAACTCTTGGAGTTGCTAGCATCTACTTGGCCAAGATAGCTACTAACAACGGAAAGCATGCAAGATCACAAATAACAAAGACATGATAGAATCAATAATCAATCTGAAATAGCATCTCAATATCCATTGGATCCCCGCAAACACAACATATATGAATTACAAATAGATGATCTTGATCATGAATGGAGCTCACAAGATCTAAACATAAAAGCACAAAGGAGGAGAACCAGCCATCTAGCTACTACATGGATCCGTAGTCCAAGGATGAACTACTCACGCATCACACCGGAGGCTTGCATGGTGATGAAGAAGGCCTCCAGGGTGAATTCCCCTCTCCGGCAGGGTCCCGGGAAGAGCTTCAGATCCCTCCCGATCTAGGGATGGAGATGACGGCGGCTACAGACTCTATCATGGATTTTTGATCAGGTCCTTAGGCTTTCTGTCCTGAGGGCAATATATAGGCGGAAGGAGAGGCCGATGGGGTGCCGGGAGCGGCCATACCACCCCCTAGCATGGGCCAGGCCTGTCCGCGCGGCCAGGTAGTGTGGTGGCTCCCTGGCCCTTCTCCGTCTCGTATTCTGGCACTTGATCCCTTTCGGAAAAATAGGCACTTTGGCTTTTGTCCCGTCCAATTCCGAGAATATTCATTTTCTGACTTTCCTAGAACCAAAAACAGCAGAAAACAGGCAGCTGGCACTGTGGCTCTTGTTAATAGGTTAGTCCAAGAAATCATATGAAAAGTACTCCAAAGTTGGAACAAAACACAAGAAAGTGGATAAAACCAAGCATGGAACATCAAAAATTATAGATACATTTGCAATGTATCAACATCCCCAAGCTTAACTCCTGCTCGTCCTCGAGTAGGTAAGTGATAAAAAGAAAGAATAAGTTTTTGAGGTGACATGCACCCATCAAGGACTTTATCAAGGGATTTGCAAAACATTCAAAGCTGGGATCATAGTACTTCAATCATAACATGAAAGACAAAGTTCTAGCAATAAGCAAAGAAACTATGATGCAACATGAAAAGGCACAAACAAAAGATTCATGAATAACAATGCTTTGCAAGACGTTTGTTTGTTTCACATAAAGAAAACATAGCATAATAGTATTCAGCTTATCCCTCAATAGAGTAGCAAATATAAATGCATAGGACACCTTCAAAGTTCATAAGAGTGACTAGGTACAATAGTTTAAAACAAGCAATATCAAGTTATGCATCAATCAACTAGTCTTGGGACAATGCACATAGAACTAAGAATGGCCACTATGCTCTCAAAGTAGGTGCATAAAGATAGAAGGTGGAGACTCAATATAATGGTGGAAGAAAGGCCTTTGTAAAAGGAAGTAGGGATTCAAGTCTCATAAAGAGCTTCCAAAAATTATGGTACTTATAGCTTTCAGATCTCATTGCCCCTATCATAAGCATCTTGAAGTGATTAAGGTTAAAGTGAACAAACTATGGTGTACATGCTTGACGAAGTATAAGTCAGAAATCTCATGTCCCTTGTATACGAGGGCCGCTCCTCATGCTACTCAAGTTTAGTCACCGGTAAGTTCTTGTCATCGTAAGTATATGTGTATCATAGAGAACCGCCAATGGGGTACCCCTTGCCTGATGATACGGAAGAATCCCCATATCAAAATGACAAGGCAAGCAGACAACGAGCATCTCAGCATTCTTCTTATTTACCATGGGAATATGGTGCTTTTTTATCTCTTTCTTCTTTTCATAGTATCTCCTTTTTTTCTCTTTTTTATCAATATAGGACTCTTTTTTTATAAGAATGCTTCATAGACAACTCATTATGGTCCCACTACAGGTTTCCACCATGTCAGCATGGATTAGACCAGCGGCCCAGGCATTTCTCTAACACATATACATAACTCCATGGACTTACAAGCTCCCCTTTCATTTCACACCGACGACATCCATATACAAAAGAGCATGATATCAACTAGGTACAAGTACCAAGTGCAATGTTGAAAGCGTTCCCCATGAAAGAATGGTTCTGCTAATTCCCAACAAATAAGTGCAAGCATATAGAACATAGAAGACACAATGGTTCAAGTTTATTAAGGGCAAGTAAAGTAAAGTGTGCCATCAAGTTCGTGAGAGCTTTAATCACTAGTTTTCTCATAAAAAGTTTAATTTGGAAGGTAAACAAAAGCATGAATATACTTGGAATAGCATAACATAGTAGGTAGGTATGGTGGACTCTTTAGAATAACTTGGTTTAGGGAGTTGGATGCATGAGTGGAACTCATACTTGGTTGTGGAGGCTAGCAAAAGACTGGGAGCGACAAACTAAGAGAGAAATAATGGCCATAATCATGCAGAGCGACAAAACATCATTGATCAAAGCATAAAGTGATACTACAAGTTGAAACTAAAGGATCATAAAGGCTATGGTGACTTGTGACAGTCATAACGTGGTGTGTTCATGCGCCAAGTCAACCCAAATAAAGCATCAAAGGAGAATACCACTATACTATGCTTTAATATGCTAAAACAACGCATGATTCATCCACGACACATTAAGCAATCTCAATTCTTTATAAAAAGTCATGCAACAACAAATAATAATAAGCATAAATCCAAAACAATATCAAGCATGGCATGACAAAGCACAGGCCACAGTCAAAAACAAGCTCTTTTTACCACATAAGCATGAACTTTCCTACTCTTTTCCAAACCAAACCAAACTATTTGCAAACCAATGTATGAAAGAGGGGGTCCAACCAATTTATTCAGAAAACTAAGCAAACCAAGCAAACTAAAAACCAAAACAAAAACGAAAAATAAGAAGCTCCAAGAAAAACACAACTGTGCATGAAACAATAAAAATGAAGCGTTTGGAAGAAACCTGGGATTTTTATTGATGAAGAAGGGGATGCCTTGGGCATCCCCAAGCTTTGACGCTTGTACTTCTTGGATATTTCTTGGGGTGACACGCGTGGCATCCCCAAGCTTGAGCTTTAGTCCATCCTTCATCTCATTACTCATTCCTTCCATACACCTAAAATTTTTCCTTCATACAAAACTTCACACAATCTTTATTAGCAACATTAGTGCACTCAAGATAAATAAGTCTTAAGGTTCAGTTCTAACACCAAATAAACTTCCATTGGAACACTAGCTACTGCATCACTTCCCTCAAAAAGCTCAATTCCACAAAAGAACTCAAAAAGGAACCCACAAGAAGCAAATGTAGAAAATGGCAGAAATCTGTCAAAACAGACCAGCAGGTAAAGATGAATTTTTTCGAAGACCTTCTGTTGCTCAAATAAAAAAGTGTTGAACTAACGAAAGTTAGATAATAACCTAGGGCAGAAGAAAAAACAATTACAGCTCAATCCTACATACAGAGCTCTCTCACAAAATTTTACGGTGAAGCACAAAAATCTGTTTCGGGACAACAACTTTCCCAATCATTACTTCTCTCTCATTAGAGGTTACTCTTGGCACAAAAAGCAAATAAAAAGGATAAGGAGAGGTTATTACTGAAGTAATAACTTCCAAGACTCATCTAAAACTTTTGGGTTATCTCCCAATAAGTACTTTTCTTTAATGCCTTTAAGTTAGGCATAAGAAGCAAAGAAAGAATCAAATGTTCTCAAATGAAGAAGCATTAAGACCAAATTTTGTTTTCATAGGAGAAGCAAAAGAAATATTTTCTATTTTTTTAGGGAAGTGTTCTATACCTTTCTTGAGTGGGATTTGATATTTAATGGTGCCTTCTTTCATATCAATGATGGCACCAATAGTTCTAAGAAAAGGTCTTCCCAAAGTAATAGGACAAGAAGCATTGTATTCAACATCCAAAACATAGAAATCAACGGGGACATAGGAATCATTAACCATAATAAGAACATCATTAAGACTCCCCATGAGTTTCTTTTTAGCATTATCATCAAGTGGGATATTCAAATAACAATCTTCAAGTGGAGGCAAATCAAGCATATCATAAATCCTTCTAGGCATAATATAAACACTACTAATTGAAAGATCTTTCAAGGTGAATGTAGGGATCAACATGGTGAGCTAGGGGAGAGGTGACTGCTAAAGAGACTTAATTTTTGTGTGTTTTTGAAATAAGAAAGCAAACAAGTAAAACTATTTTTTTGTGTTTTTGAAGAACAAAACAAGCAAACAAAGCAAAAAAAAACTAAGCAAAACAAAAACAACAAAGTAAAGAGATTGGTTATGAGGGACTCCCCTTGTGAAGATGTCCTTGACTCCCCGGCAACGGTGCCAGAAAAATGCTTGATGGCTCAGTGCACGACGCCCAGAAAAGTGCTGGTGCGGTGTTGATGTAGAGCTCGTTGGGAACCCCAAGAGGAAGGTATGATGAGCACAGCAGCAAGTTTCCCTTAGTTATGAAACCAAGGTTTAATCGAACCAGTAGGAGCAAGGAAACACCCCAAAGGTGTTACTAGCTGAGCTTTGGCAGGGCGCACTACCGGTGCTAGTAGCAACGTGGAGACCTGCACAACACAACCACAAAACTTTGTCCCCAACTTGCGATGAGGTTGTCAATCTCACCGTGTTTTGCGGAGAACAAAGGATTAAACGTATCGAATGGAAAGAAGTAAAAGTTTGTAGAAAGTAAACACAAAGCAGTAAAGATTGTAGATTGTATGTAAAGAGAAAGGACCGGGATCCATAGTTCACTAGAGGTGGCTCTCCTTAGATAGATAACATGTTGGGTGAAGAAATTACAGCGGGGCAATTGACAAACACCGAGAAATCAATACATGCATATACTAATCATCTTGACTCCTTTGAGACTTGATTGGGCATTACAACATAATACATAGACCGCCATCCAACTACATCTATGACTAATAATCCACCTTCAGGTTATCATCCGAACCCCCTCCAGTATTAAGTTGCAAGAAACAGATTATTGCTTTACGAACTGCGTGTAAAGTAAACAATACGATTGTTCTATGCACAAAGGATTGTTGTTTTCTCCCTAGTAGCAACAGCACATCTAATACCTTAGAGATTTCTGTCACTTCCCCAGATTACCAGAGGCATGAACCCACTATCGAGCATAAATACTAACTCTTGGAGTTGCTAGCATCTACTTGGCCAAGATAGCTACTAACAACGGAAAGCATGCAAGATCACAAATAACAAAGACATGATAGAATCAATAATCAATCTGAAATAGCATCTCAATATCCATCAGATCCCCGCAAACACAACATGTATGAATTACAAATAGATGATCTTGATCATGAACGGAGCTCACAAGATCTAAACATAAAAGCACAAAGGAGGAGAACCAGCCATCTAGCTACTACATGGATCCGTAGTCCAAGGATGAATTACTCATGCATCACACCGGAGGCTTGCATGGTGATGAAGAAGGCCTCCAGGGTGAATTCCCCTCTCCAGCAGGGTGCCGGGAAGAGCTTCAGATCCCTCCCGATCTAGGGATGGAGATGACGGCGGCTACAGACTCTATCATGGATTTTTGATCAGGTCCTTAGGCTTTCTGTCCCGAGGGCAATATATAGGCGGAAGGAGAGGCCGATGGGGTGCCGGGAGCGGCCACACCACCCCCTAGCATGGGCCAGGCCTGTCCGCGCGGCCAGGTGGTGTGGTGGCTCCCTGGCCCTTCTCCGTCTCGTATTCTGGCACTTGATCCCTTTCGGAAAAATAGGCACTTTGGCTTTTGTCCGTCCAATTCCGAGAATATTCATTTTCTGACTTTCCTAGAACCAAAAACAGCAGAAAACAGGCAGCTGGCACTGTGGCTCTTGTTAATAGGTTAGTCCAAGAAATCATATGAAAAGTACTCCAAAGTTGGAACAAAACACAAGAAAGTGGATAAAACCAAGCATGGAACATCAAAAATTATAGATACATTTGCAATGTATCAAGGGTTCCCTAGGGCCATGTCAAAAAAAGGGTTCCCTAGGGCGAATCTTCTTCCTGGTTGAACACGACGCTGCTGTTGAGTTGGGGCATTCACATTGGCAGTGGCGGCAATATTCTTGGGACACTCATTGGAATAGTGACCCTTCACTCCACACTCGAAACAAGTAATCTAAGACTTGTCTTTCGCTGCCACAGGCACAACATTGCTTCTAGTTCTAGGTGCAGTGTTGTTGTTGTTATTGTTCTTGGGAGGTTCACAACTGAAATTGCTGGAATTGTCGGGGTGATTGTTGTTTCCTACGGACATCACATTTCCTCCGCTACGGTTGGGGTAGCTTGGGCGAGACATTGGGGGTCGATTGTTCCTCGGTGCATATCCTACAAACAGGTTGGGATGGTACTTCTGGTGACTGTTGGATCTAGCTTGGTGCATCATACGACGTTTGCGGTTGTCATTTGCTTGATTATGCTTCCCTTCCATCTGAATGGTAGAGTCGACTAGCTCTTCGAGATCCTCGAAACGGAAGTTGATGAAGACACTCTGCATCTCATCATGCAGTCCGTTCAGGAATCTCTCCTTCTTCTTGGCCTCTGTGTTGATCTCATCAGGTGCATACCTGGCTAGGGACAAGAATCTGTCACGGTACTCCACTACAGTCATTCTGCCTTGCTTCAACTCTCTGAATTCATCCCTCATTCTGGTGAATAGACCCTGCGGCACGTGGGTGCGGCTGAACTTGATCTTGAAGGCTTCCCATGTCATCACTTGACCATGGTTCATTGTGCGGGTGTTGTTCCACCATGCTCTTGCATCTCCTTCCAAATAGTGGGTGGCAAAAAGAACCTTCTCGTTGGCGTCCACTCCTGCTACTTCTAGGTTGTTCTCCATTGTCTGCAACCATTCATCAGCATCCAGTGGGTTCTCCGAAGTGCTAAAGATTGGGGGATTTGTATTCTGGAAGTTTTTGAGTTTGGATCCATGATGATCCTGATTTCCATGGTTCTGGTTGTTGTGAGCCATCTGGGCGATCTGCTGCAGGGTTGCTAGATTAGCTTGGCGCTCTGCCCTACTAGCTTCACGGTCTGCAATGAGAGTATGCAGAATCTGCAGCATTGGGTCTTGCGATGAGCTTCTCCCTCCTTGGTTTCCACGAGTCATCTGAAGATTGAGATAGATAAAGGGGTAAGAGGGAAAGTTCTAAGGTTCATGGTTTTGATTTCAAAGCTAAAACTTTGAGTTTGACTCAGGTTTTGTAACTAACTTCTTTTCATTCATTCAAGCAAGGCACACGATACAAACACACACACACCACAACATCAAAGGAAAACAAATGGTTTTAAGAACCATTCTGTAAGATATGATACAATGGGACCGATACTCCTCACTCTATGATAGTGCTCTAGTGCATATACTCATCAACGATGAAGTCGGAGTCATCATCGTCGGTGTAGAAGTCCACAACATCTTCCTCCAGATAGTCATCATCATTGTTGAGGTAGGAGTCAATGTCCCCTTGGATATCTTCACCTTCCTCTTCTTCTTCCTTTGATGCAAGCTGAGCTTCTTGCTCCTTGAGGGTCTTCTCAAGGTCGGCCGCCTTCTTGCGAAGACGGTCGATGGTGTGATCCTTCTTTGCACGTTGACGGCAAAGAGACCGACGATCCTTGACTAGAAGTGAGAAAGTCTGGGCCTTTTGGGCGGCAAGGGCGAGGTTGTGGTTGGCGACCTCTCTAGCATTGTCCAACTCCTTCTGTCTGTCGTACAGTAGGAAGTCGAGGTTCTCCACTTGACGCTTCAATATTGGGTGACTTGGCATCTCTAGCGGCATTCCCATGGAATCACGCCTTGCATAGTGAACAAAGCGGGTTCCTTGGATTAGGTTGAAACTCAGGGCACACAGACGTGCAAGAGCTTCATGCATTGCCCTGGCTAATCCATCTAGCCAGTTGTTCTCTCTCACGGAGAACTGAATCCTCCCAGATACTGGTGCTTCTATCTTGCCTCGAAGATCAGCAGTTACTAGCCATTGTAAATCTCCTCCTGGTGGACCCGGGAGTTGAGCTCCAAGGAATTCCGAATTCGGATGCTCCAAGAACTCAGACAGTGAATCAAGATCCCTCTCGAAGATCAGTTGGCCTCCGTTGCCCAACTGGTAGAACTTGTTGTATTGGGCTTCCATCTATAAGAATTTAGGATGAGAAAGTTAGTGAAGTGATCAAGTGTGTCAAAGTTTTATGAAGTAATGTAAGAATTTGGAGGAACATGAATTTTTTTGAGAGAAAGAATTCCCCAAGGGTAAGAGAGGAAATAGTTTTCATAAATACTCACTTTTTGGTTTTCGAAACTAAGTTTTTGTTCAGACGGCCATTCTAACTAGGGTCTCCTATGGTCAGGATGGCTCTGATACCAACTTGTCAACACCCGAATTTTTAATCCCAGATGCCTGTTATGCCATACATCGCAATCCCAGGATTACCATTTTTGCGAGACATAACAGATTGGATATCATAGTACATCATCCATTACAAACCATAAGAAGGTCTTACACAAAATAAAGGATCTCATGATCTAGTCTTAATACAATCAAGTAGCGGAATAAATAGCATACCAGTGGGGTCCATCTCCAGAGTCACAGGCAATGCTGACGATGGGAGATGATCCTAGTTGTCTTAGCCGTCCTGCTGTCCTCCTTCAGGGTAGTCCTCCACATAGTCTGGACATAGGAATAGCCAGGGACAAAAGCCATGAGTACTCTTTAAGTACTCGCAAACTACCACTAACAAATAGGATAATTCTAGTAGGAATGCTAAATCTAAGTTTATTTGTAAAGTTAAGTTTGAAACCTAAGTTGAGTTCAGAAACAAAGAAAGATAAAAGAAGTTTGAAAACACCTAAGTGGGAACTTAGTTGTCATAGTCACAACTCTTTTGTGGTCAAGTCATGTCACCATTCATTTCATAAGTCATTTTGAAAACATCTGACAATGAAACAGTATGGCCACTCCAACTGTCCATAACCGCGGACGCGGTTATTCGAATAGTTTGATACTCTGCAGAGGTGGTACACTTTCACCACAAAATTCGATACATCTATTAGGGATAAACCTGAATCATCATACTTAGTATGCAGATAATCAAACATAGCCTTTCCTTTACACACTCTAGTATAAGAACCTCTCCTATGAGCTTGGCCTCCCAGCCATGACCATCTGTCATCCTGGGCACTGCATAGGTGGACAACATTGATAGGTAGCCTCAGCTCAAACCTCTCCCGTGAGGGAACTAATACTAGTGCATATAAACTTCCGGCTAAGCCTTACCCAATTCAGGTATTGTGGTTGTACGGTAAAATTGGAATGGTATCGCATCCGAACCCAACCATCAGTTTTTATAAAAGGGCTAAGGCTCATGCCTTAACATTTTCATCATCATTATAAATCATTTGTGTTTCTCAACACATGTCAAATCATCTCAATAGAATGACTCATCATTCCAAGGTTTTCACAAATCATTTTCACCAAGCATTCCCATCTAAAGTAATCAAGTTTTGGTTGAGATCTAAACTACTAAGTTAAGAGTGTTCACTAAGGTGGGATGCTAAATATCAATCTCATGCCATAGAATGACATATAAGTCTAACTAGATAGGTCAAGTTTTATACTCTTTATGCTATCTTTAAACAAGTAAAGGACTTTGGTAAAGTAAAGAAGGTAAAGCTTGTAAGTAAAACTTGGAGTAGGTATAAGTCAAAGTGATATAACCAAAGCATGCATAATGCATCTTGCTTGGGGTATCTATCTTGCAAGGGTTATCTTGAATTGTTAATGATGGCTTGCTAGTTATAATACTTGCAAGTGTTAGCTTGCCTTGGTTGGTGCAGTGGTTGGAATTCTCTTCCTCCTCCTCTTGGTAGAACTCCTCCTCCTCGAAAGCTTGGTCGGTACTATCGTCTATAAATACATACGGAATACACAATCACCAAACAATACTTAACTAGTCTACTTAGCACACTAGGGCACACATTTGATGATCTAGTACCATCACAAACATCACAAGGTTTAAATAACTAGTTTCATTAATTTTATTTGAGAAAAGTAATTTCTACTCATTGAAATTAACTAAGATTTAATATTCTCCAATTAAAATATGGGATCATATGGACACATGTCATCACCACATATTCTAACCTATGGGAATGTGATTTAAAGATTGGATCATATTTTAATAAGTTCAAGTTTAATAATTAATGATTTAAAGTGACTAGAAATGCCTATATAGCATTATTTTGGTACTAGTCCAAAGTCACTTTATATAAACCTTAATATTATTAAAGTGATTTTTGAGAGTTGGAATCAAATCAAAAGCTTTTATGGTTGATTTTGTAAAAATGTTTGAATGTGCAAAAGCTTCTGTCTTGTTATTTTAGCTAGGAGAGATCTATAACTCTAAATGATTTAAATCCAACGGGCTTGGATAGAGATTTTCATTAGCTTTCCAACAAAATTGGAATCACTAAATTTGGATTTGTAAAACACTCTGAGTTGATTTTGAAACTAAGGGACATATTCTAGTTTAAGTCTAAAAAGAAAAATCCTAATTTGAATTAACTGGGTCACGCGGGAAACTAATTGGGCCGGACCAGATTCACTCTGCGGTGCTGAGGACTGCTGACAGGGGGTCCGCCTGTTAGTGGCTCATTACACGCGAAGCAGTACGGGGCGATAAGGACCGCAGGATTAGAACTAGATTTAACGGCTCACGGTTGTCGTCGACGATGGAATCGTTGCCGACGAGACTAAACCCTAGCGGCTCGGTGGGGGTGCAGTGGGGATGTCCCGGGGATCTAGCTAGTGTGGCGAGGCGGGCAAACGAACGATAAGGTGATGGAGGTTCTCCTGGTACTGGCAGCATCCCGGGAGATGGCCTAGATCAACGACGCCCTTCTCCTCCTTCCGCGGGAGACTCCGGCGAAATTCCGGCGCTACGGGCAACGGCTTGCTCCGGTGGGGATCTGGGAGTGCTCTGAGGGGGAGTGGATGAGTGGTGTGAGGAAATGGTGCTGGGGAGGCCTCCTTATATAGGCGCGGAGAGGCGGCAGAGAGGCATGGGCAGTGCTCTCCGGTGACGACGGCACATCAGCCTAGAGGCTTGGGCGGTGGACTAGGACGGTGGGCGGTTCCCTAGTGATCGTCAGGGCGGTGCGCGTGCAGTGAAATGTGGTCAGGAGACATGACTGGCGCGGCGCGCATGATGTCTCTACCGACAAAGAACTTTGTGGTGGCCGGCGACTACGGGGCACGGTCAGGGAAATGGGCATGTCTGGCAGCTTCCTGGGGCGGTGGTGATCATGTAGGTGGGCGACGAGAGCTAGGCGGGGTCTGGCTGAGCAGGGACCGTGTGCGCTCTGCGGGCAGTGTCGGCATGGCAGACAGGTTCCGGGCGTGGCGGTTCCCGGCTGCTTCTCACTCTGTCCTTGAGCTGGGGCTGGCCTGGGGGAGGAGGTGGACCACGAGCGACACGTTTGGCAAGGTGGGCGAGGCTAGCGGCTGTTGTGGCGCGCTGTCGTCGGTGAGGGGCTCGAGTGGGCTCGGCATTTATGTCCATGACCATTTGGTTGTGGGCACAGTTCTTGTCCAGGCTAGAAAGGGGTAGGGAATGCAGTGGAGAGGGTTTGGTTGCAATGTGGGAGACAGGTTAGGCCAGAACACTGCTCACACTAGCGTTTTTGGTTTTTATCTGATCTGTGCCCACCAAGTGTTTGACAAAATGGTCGAATTTGGAATAGTGAAATGAATTTTGGTGGAGTGGTTTGTCACATGCTTGAGCATCTCTGGTTGCTAGGATTTGTCAAATGGAATTCATTTGTGTGGTTTTTGAAATAGGGTGACCTAGACATATGAACTAGATTCCATTTTCAATTATCATTTAAAATTAGAGTTTGAATGTTTTTGGGAGATCACAAAGTGGGCCTTGGTACATAACTACTTGTACTAGAAAGGGGTGCGAAGATCCACATTTGTTTCTGTTGGAATTTGAGTGTTAGGAACACCCAAAGTGGGCTAGGTGATTAAAATGGCAAAAGTGACCATTTCCTTTATTTAATTCTTTTTTATTTCTTTTTCTTTGGTTTTTGCTTGGGAATGATCTAGATGATGTGACATTAACCATAGAACCATTTTAAAACCATTAGAACACACAATCATGGCATTTCAAACAACTCCTATTTCAAATGCAACACTCATATGCATGCTAAAAGATTTTAAATGGAAAAAGTTTTTGTTAACCCTAAATTGGTTAGTTTTGATCTTGATTAACTTTGATTAAAGTTTTGGGATGTTACACATTGCATGCGTGTTCTTTTCATAAACCACATGGATCACTACATTCCATTGCATGTGTGTTCTTTTCATAAACCACATGGATCCACTATAGTTCATTGCATGTGTGTTATTTTCATAAACCACATGGATCCATTAGATGCCATTGCATGTGTGTTTTATTCCTAATACACATGGATCCACTATATGCATTGGATGTGTGTTATTTTCATAAACCACATGGATGTACTATGTAACATCCCAATTTCAGCAACCCTGATTAGTTGTCCAGAATGCAAAAATCAGGGGGAACAAAAACTTTTTCTTGTTAATGCTGAAGTGTTTGCTTGTTGTTTGGATATGCTTATGGATATGAATGTGTATTAGATGATATACTCCTTACCTCAACATCAGTTGTCAAAAAGCTATTTAACAAAACTGTCCTGGCTCATTTTACATATTCTCAAATGTTCTGGAATTTCAAAACCTGAGCCAAGATACGTTTACAACCCCCACCCTTTTTAGTAGCTTCTATTTCTCCAAACTATGGAGAGCAACCTATTATAATCTCCTTATGTTTTCAAGACAGACCTTCAACTAATCTTATCTCTAGGTTTCCCAAAACCTCTGTATAAAACTTTTGAATTCTACTCTTGGTAAGGATACCAAGAATTCTTACCTTATTCAAACTCCAACCTTTCAAAATTACCCATCTTTACCTCAAGCTAAGCTTGAGGGTAACCCTAGTACTAGTTGACTTGCTTATAAGATGAGTTGCCTTGATCTGTTGTTTGACTTGATTGCTTAGAAGTAGTAGGAGCTACTCTAGGAGCTCATCCACTAGGATCAAGATACTCTAAAATCACCAAACCCTAAGCAAGAATACAATCTGGACCTAATCTCTAGATACTAGGTGATCATCTAAAACCCTTAACCAGATCAGCTCTGAAGTGATCTAATTCTAGAAGCTTCCAAGTCAATGAAGACCATTATCAAGCAAGGACCCTTCCTACTCAATATACACTTCAACATTATCCACTTGATGATGCTTTGGTACCTTGCAACCCATCGAAATCATCACCACCCACATTCTAGCCAAGCCCTAAATCTGCCAAATTTGGCTAAGTCTGGATTTGGTTTCAACATCACCTTTTTGGATGTCTCCCTTTCTCAACCCTTGTGCATATTTGGTAATCCACTTGAGCCATATGGTTAACCATCCTAAGGATTAAAAAGGCCCACTCTTGCCCATGGTTAGGTCATCCTCCAACCCACTTGTTCTTGATGGTTTTGCAGGCAAGAAAATAACTTTTCCTGCAAATCTAGTCAACATGCCTACTTTGACAGAAGCTCACGCCATCATCCAACCTTCTATGGACCAACTCTTTGCATGGTTGTGTGCTACTCATATTGGTATATCAATATCTACTTCACTTGTTCCAAGTGGATCTTTGTGCTTCTTAAACCCACAAGGTTTTGAAGGCTAGTTGATAATCTACTTTGGCAGGCTTATTTTATTCAAAGTTTGAAATCAATTCTTGGTGAACTCAAGCAAGATCAAGCTCAAACCTATATACCATGTTGATGTACATCACTTGGTCATCTCCAAGATCCAACCAGATTTTGGTGGCATGAAAACAATCTTACCCAAGATCCTTAAATCTCTAGTTTTCACCAAGATCAACTTGGATTCTCCAATCCCAAGGTTGCAAATGGTCGTTACACCTAGTCTACATCATCTACCTTGATCATTAAGATTTATAAAATATTATCCATAATTATTATGGCTCCAAATCTAATTAATCTCTTTAATAGACAATATCTCCAAAACTCCTTCCCCAAGGGAAAGTTTGGATTTTTCCAAAGCACTTCCCCAACTTTGGGCTCAATTGAGGCCCACATATCATACCCCATCTCCCCACTTCAAAAATAAATATTTTTGAAGAGCTTTATTATTTCTTTTTGCCCATTTTCTTAAATGGCTGAATTGGAATAATAATTGTTTTAAATACTTTTAATCCTCAATAAATCTCGAGAAAATTCTCCTAAGTATGTATTCACATTTGGGACCACCTCACATCAAAATCCAACAAGGTCCAATGTAGAAATATCAAAATGAGCTCCAATACTTCACTTCTGTAGTTTTTGAATAAATGGATTTAAGTGGACTAAAACCCCTTTGAAATATCTCAAATAATTCTAGGAGGTGTACCTTGACTGTATCTACCCACTAGTACCACTCCCTCATTTTATAAAGACTACATCCCTGTACCTCCTTCATAACCATTAAATTGACCAATTATGCCAACTAATCAAATCCACTACTCAAACCACCTCCAACCCTCATCAAAAGCTTGACCAGCACCTCTCTCCAGCACCCATCACACCCCTGGTCGTGATCCCTGTAGAACTACACTGTAGCAAGGCCATCCTTTTGTCTTTAGCTCTTGGAGCAAGTGAGAGAGGGAGCAAATAAATGCCATATCTTGTAAAATCTTCACAGCAGCTGCAGCACGCCCCCTTCCTCTCTCTTGCCAATCTTGGACCCCACCTCCCTTCCCTATGCACCACTAAAAGCTCCCCTAGCTAACAATAGCTTCCCCTCCCTCTCCTTTTCTATATTCACCCTAAGCAAAGGAGTAGAGCCTCATGAGTTTTTACAGCCGAGAATACCGCCCCTCCTCTGCACACGACCAGAACCACCCCTCCACCGCCCATAGGAAATCCTCCCCAGTTTAACCCTCTCCTTTTCCCCCACCCATGGACATAGTCCATTCTAGACCTTCCCCTCTCGGGTTAAATACCCCGGGCCACCTAGCTCTACACTGCTCCCCTCATTTTCCTCCCTCCTACTCCACCTACCACTCCCCCAGCCCCAGAACCACCTCCCTCTCCCTCTACTGCCCGAGGGAAGAGGAAGAAGGGCTCCTCGGCCATCTCCAAAAGCCGAGATGGGTGCTCTCTCCTCTCCACCCCTGCTCCTGCATGTCACTACACCGAGTCCCCCTCATCTCCCTACATCTAACCATGTCTTATTTTCTACCTAGGACCCTCCACGGCGCCACCACGAACAGGCTCGGAGCCGCCGTCCCCTGCCTGACGCGGGATTCCGCAGATCTTCAGCAAAATGGTTGCCGCCGCCCCTCTACCGACTCACCCCGGAGTCCTCCATCACCCAACACCCTCCCCGGCACCTCCCGAGCCCTCTGGTAAGCTCCTCCGCTGCCGCGCGAGCCTGCCTAGGGTTTCCCCTCTGTTTTACACAGACGAAGGTTGAAGACGGCCCGTGGTCGTCGATCCTCGTTTGATCGAACGGCGGACAGGAGTCGATACCCCTTCGGCGCCCCGCCCTGGCTGAACAGCAGGCCCTGCCCCGCGGCCTTTTGAATCCTCCTCCCGCGCGGGCGTTGCCTAGGTGGGCCGGTTTTTCTCAAGCGCGGCCCATTTCCCTTAGATCCAAGCCTAACCTCCCCTCCTCTTTAAAATTTTTATTTTAGATCTAAACAGTAGCAGTTTGGTTTAGTTCGAAATAAAAATGCAAACTACACTTTTTGTCTAGATTGCAATTTTTACCAAGTACCATAGTGTTTTATGCAACCTGCAGAACCAACCTTAGGTCCAAAATAATTTGCTTTATTTTCTGGGATTTAATCATTTAAATAGTATCCTTTTCCAATAAATAAATTCCCAGAGAGATTTACATATCCAATTGGGATGAATCCAAGTTCTCCTGGAAGGTAATTTCCATACCCATCATTTAGCATGAGCCTCAAGCCAAGGTGAACAGTAGTTTGTCTATAGTAAAATTAGCAAAAACCATTAGTTTCTGCCTTAGATGATTTCTCTAAGTCAAATCAACAGAGGTTTTGGCCCAATTCCAACACCCAGTAAAACTCCATATCAACATCTATCAAACCATAGCAGCTCAAATTTTATTGAGCTCTGGTTCAATTTTTAATGAATTAAACTTTTCTGTGTAGACTCAGTTCACTGAATAAAACACTCCAGGAGTTTGACAACTCCAAAAAGAGTGAATCCAATTACTACAGAAAGGTATTCTAAATGCCTACCTTGTTCCCTTGGAATCAAATCAAAAGTTTCTGTAGATTTAATTTGGTGAAAATGACAAGTTCCCTATAGAACTGCTTTTGGGAATTTCCTGAGGGCATTCTGGTAATTATTTTGACATGATTCCAACTCTCAGTGAACAAGAACATCAAGCCCTACCTGACAATCCAAGGGAATAATTTTATGGAGCTCCAGAACATTTCTGGTGAATTATTTCCTAAAACTAGAGCCTTTATCACTAGAAAATTAATAAGAAATTAAAGAAAAGTGATAAAATAGTGAAACCACTTTTGTTGGTCTCATTTTATCAACTCCTATCTATTGGTATCATTTTTACAAAATGGTATCATACAGAATGTGTCCTTTGTCCAAACCCCCTCCTAGGTAGTTCCTCGGATATAAATCCTAAGGGATTCTTTTCCATGTTTCCAAGACAAGGCCAATCTTACTAAATCCATTCTTCGTAAGACCTACTGATTTGTAAACTTTCTTTGTTCATTGCTTGCTGTATGTATTGATGCTTGTATGCCTTGTGTTGATTGTGCTCTTGCTCGTTTGCATGTGTGCTCCCTGACGACGATAGTTGCGATTATCTCGAAGATCAGAAGAAGATGGTTATTATTGTATATTACTGGTTATCTGAAGAAGAATCCCAGGGACACTTATGCCATACTGTTGATCACAGGAAACCCACCTTCTTGCTCATAAGACTTGTCCTACTGTTTAACTTATGCATGTTTTATCTACTGTTCATTAAAACTGCACTGTTTTACTATATGTTGATGTATATATGGTAGTGGTTTGGCTCCTCCGAACTATTACACTTTTGTACTATTAAGTACAACCCCCTTGATGACACCTACTTGTCATTAGTATGGTAGATGGTGTAACACACCATACCCTTTGGAGACCCTGTTTTTAGCCAAAGCAAAACTAGAGGATGGAAAGACCCCCGACAAAGTTTTTACCAAATGTTTTATGATAAAACCTTGGTGAGGTGGGACCTCCCAAGAGATGTTGAGAAATAAAAAGGTTTTGTTTTACAAAATGCTGAAGGAAAGATGGAGG
This sequence comes from Avena sativa, assembly GCA_916181665.1. Lineage (NCBI taxonomy): Eukaryota > Viridiplantae > Streptophyta > Magnoliopsida > Poales > Poaceae > Avena > Avena sativa. The sequence continues at coordinate 195,144,371 of OV702287.1, forward strand.
AAAAAGGTTTACAAAAATGCACCCGGTTCTTTGCAGTTTTGCTAGAACAATTAACCCTGTGCAACCACATTACACTGGAATGGGACAGGGCTGGATTTGATGGTTGTTTATTCTGTTATAAGCTGCCTCATAACTACTACAGGGGATCGTGATCCCTGGAGGGTGGGCCTTCTCCGATAAGGGTCCATGTGGGACATCGACCTGGAGAAGGAACGAAGGGTCTGCTGGCCTCCACGCGTTACTATGAGCCCGTCATTGAAAGCGCCCACTGTGTAAAGTGTAAAATGCGCTCCGGTTGGTCCTCGGTACCCTACGTCCCGGTTTTGAGGGGAGTAACACTCATAGGGTAGGCACTTATATTGGAGTGGGCATCCGGAGAGTCCTGATCGCTTACTCAACCCACGATCGGTGTAGATCAGGGTAGTGTACCCGGATGGTGTGGGTAAAGTGTACAACCTCTACAGAGTGTAAATCTATTTGAATAGTCGTGTTCGTGGTCATGGAAGGTTGGGAAGGTTGCTGTAGAGCGGTGCTGGTTTTGTTTTCAAAAAGGATTTCGGAAACAAAATGGTTTTGGAAATGTTTTGACCATGGGATGGTCGTAAAGGAGAAAGGTTTTGACCATGGGATGGTCGGAAGGAGGAGAAAGGAATTTGGTCGTGGGACGACCTGAAGACGGGAACAAATGGGTACCCCAATCCTGGTGTTTACAAAACTTTTCAAAAGGTTTCCAAAAATGTTTACAAAGGTTTTCAACAAAGATATGTAGATGCTATATCTACAAGAGAAACTAATTGAGAAAAGAACCTCTCTTGGAGCCCTCCTACTACCACAGCCATAATGCATATCCTCTTGTTATTACTGTTATCTTAAGGTGGTTTGCGAGTACATTCAAAGTACTCATTGGCATTGTCCCTAGATATTAACTTGGTCAGATATCAAGAAGACGATGATGTTGGCGACTATGCGAGCTAGGACGTTCTCCCAGTCAGTTGCCTGTAGGTTAAGGCATGGATGGGGCTCTACGCTTGATGAAGTTATGCTGATGATTATTGATCTAGCCATAATGGCATTTATGCAAGTCGTGTAAATTCGGTATGTCTCGGATGTTGTAATGATACTTGTCGGTTATGTTCCACGGCTCACTAATCATGGGAATGTGGTGTATGCATAACAGGGATTTCTCGGATGATTAATCTGGGGGCCCCACAGACTTGGTATTAGAGCCATCCTGACTGTAGGAGAACCTTAGTTAGCAGGGTCGCTAGATAGGAACCTTATTTTGAAAACCCAACTTTCGAAAACTAGTTTCTCAATGAGTTTCAAAAAGTTCTACTTCTTCTCTTACTCTAAGTAAATGCTTTCAAAAATGGTTTCCTCTACCACTCGTCGAAGATTCAAACCTACGGATTTTAGATAACTAGGATCTATAACCCGGTGAAGACAATGAGAACAAGATGAAGATAAGCAACTACCAGCAAACACAAGGAGACTACAATATCGCCCTACCCGCGGAATCCTTACAATCAAAGGACATCGGGTGTTGCACTATCAAGAAGCATCCAAGATACGAAAAAGGCTTCATCTGCAAGATAGGGTCTCCGACTTGAAGAAAGACAATATCTAGGGTCGATAGTCCTAAGAATAGGATTCCCCTACATCGCGAGTAGTTAAATCCTTGGTCCCTAGCGTTGACTGTGTTTGCTTGCCAAATTGCATCTTGTGTTGCTTGATGTGTGTTGTTTGCCGAGGATATTGCGATCCCCTCGCTCTGTTCGTCTTGTTTGTATGTTCTGGTTTGCTTTGACCTCTTTAAAAATGTGACTCGAGGAGCAATAACCCACCTAGTAACTCAGGAAACCCCTGTGTTAGCTGTTGGTAATAAGACCCAGACTAACCTCGAGAGTATATAAGAGGAAAAGCATCGCAAGCACCAGGAGTTCGACATCGTCAAGTCAGAATCAACTCGAAGATTTCACCTCAGCAGGACAGCCTACCTCGTCAAACTCACCTCGCAAGACTCGTCAATAGCACCACACTCCCTTGTGCGTCAGTCTACTACAGCAAGAATCCCGTTAAAATCGGAAGTCAATCACCGAAGGATCCCCAATACCCACAAGAAACCACCTGATAAGTCAACCAAGACAAGAAGTGAAGACCTAACTACGCTGACCTCCGATATATCAGACCTTCCAACCACCGCAGGAGACTAACTATTCTAGTCGACCCTACCCAAATCAATAGGAAGTTCCTCCCCGAAAGGCTAGATTACTCCAACATCCTGAAGACAGGACTGCCTGAAGGCAACGGGTCTACTCCACCACCAAGCGGAAGCAACGTCAATAAGTCTGAATAAGGATAACCTCTCCGAAGATGAATATCTCTAACCTAACTGAAGGCTAACAATAAGTGGCGTTAACCACTAACCTACCCAGAGTTAACCACTAAGACTGCGTTAGAAAACCACCCCGACCTGGTTCCCGCAATAGAACGTCTCTCGGAGAGCTCAACCCAAGACCCAAGGAGATGCATACCTCTGCAGCACCTCGCCAGCCCTCCAAGACAGAAGATCCAAACCCTTCTCGATGAACCTTAGTGAAGCTCTAAGGTGGAAAGACTATGTCTTTCCACTCAATCTCCAGGAGACTGTCTACCGGAAGATACTTCAGAAAAGATCCCCAGATTTGACGTCTTTTCGCCAAGCAGCAACTCGCGGTTCATTAGAGGAGAAACAAACCGAAGATTCTACAAAATCCCTTCGCTATGTCAGCCAAAAACTCATCCAAAGGACCATAGGATGGCTAACCGCTCAGTTCCAATCGCTTAGAAGACATGAGACTCCAACGGCTCCAACAGACTATGTACGAATAATCGTAGTATATAATCCCCATAGGACCTACCTTCGCGGACGTCATCAAAAGATTTCAACTCTAGGAGAAAGAGTGACGACAGTCTTTAAAACATCAATCCAGGACTCCAAGAAGGAAGGACTATGTCAACTCTTCGATCTACCCTAGTTTAATCCTAAGGGGGAAAGATTGTGTCTTTCCCACCAAAATAGAGTAACCCTTCCCTAGAAGCAAACTCAGGAGTAGCAACCGTAAAATCGTTAATTATGATATGCTACGACCCTAAGAAAGAGCTGTGAATCCTTAGAGAGAGGTACTCCCAGATGTAGATTCTATCCTCCGACGAGTACTCCGTGAAGTTCAGAATCGAGGCAGTCTGCCTAACCTAATCCCTCGAGATATCGAGGCCCGAAGGAATATAAGATCATCCCTCGCAACTAGGACTGGACTTTGCTCAACTCTCCATGCATCCAAGAAGACCAAAGTTCAAACTCCGCCGACATAGTAACCACTTTCAAAGACGGAGTCCGTAAGATAGCACACTTGAAACCAGTAGCGCTAACCTTGACTTAAAATCCCCTAACCCTCCTCTCCTGAATCTCGGGACGAGATTTTTTTAAGGGGGAAAGGTCTATAACATCCCAATTTCCGCAACCCTGATTAGTTGTCCAGAATGCAAAAATTAGGGGGAACAAAAACTTTTTCTTGTTAGTGCTGAAGTGTTTGCTTGTTGTTTGGATATGCTTATGCATATGAATGTGTATTAGATGATATACTCCTTACCTCAACATCAGTTGTCAAAAAGCTATTTAACAAAACTGTCCTGGCTCATTTTACATATTCTCAAATGTTCTGGCATTTCAAAACCTGAGCCAAGATACCGTTACAACCCCCACCCTTTTTAGTAGCTTCTATTTCTCCAAACTATGGAGAGCAACCTATTATAATCTCCTTATGTTTTCAAGGCAGACCTTCAACTAATCTTATCTCTAGGTTTCCCAAAACCTCTGTATAAAACTTTTGAATTCTACTCTTGGTAAGGATACCAAGAACTCTTACCTTATTCAAACTCCAACCTTTCAAAATTACCCATCTTTACCTCAAGCTAAGCTTGAGGGTAACACTAGTAGTAGTTGACTTGCTTATAAGATGAGTTGCCTTGATCTGCTATTTGACTTGATTGCTTAGATGTAGTATGAGCTACTCTAGGAGCTCATCCACTAGGATCAAGATACTCTAAAATCACCAAACCCTAAGGAAGAATAAAATCTGGACCTAATCTCTAGATACTAGGTGATCATCTAAAACCCTTAACCAGATCAGCTCTGAAGTGATCTAATTCTAGAAGCTTCCAAGTCAATGAAGACCAGTATCAAGCAAGGACCCTTCCTACTCAATCTACACTTCAGCATTATCCACTTGATGATGCTTTGGTACCTTGCAACCCATCAAAATCATCACCACCCACATTCTAGCCAAAAACCCTAAATCTACCAAATTTGGCTAAGTCTGGCTAAGTCTTAGCTTGAACAATAGTGATTCCAAATGGACTTGATAAATAACGCTATGCTCCCCTCCAACGGTGCCAGAAAATAGTCTTGATGACCCACAAGTATAGGGGGTGTATCGCAGTATTTTCGAGGGAAGTGAAACCCAATTTATTGATTCGACACAAGGGGAGCCAAAGAATATTTATAAGCCTTAACAACTGAGTTGTCAATTCAGCTGCACCTGGAAACAATCTTGCTCATAGCAGTTTATCAGTAGCAACAGTTTTGTAGTAGGAATAGTAAAGTAACAGCAGTAGTAAAGCAAAGACAGTAGTAACAAAAGCAGTAACCAGTGGGATTCGAGTGCGGTAGGCATAGGGATGGATGGACAGGTGTTGCATGGACAAGACAATTCAAATAGCAATCAGAACATAGGGCAATTGCAGATAAATAAGATAAAGCACCCAAGTACTAGACAATCCTAGGCATGTGTTCCATATATAGTCAAACGTGCTCACAATGAGAACTTGCACAACATCTTTTGTCCTGCCAGCCCGTTTGCACTACTGGCAATTAAGGTGCTCCTTTTAATAGAGCACCGGAGCAAAGCATTAACACTCCATGAACACATGTGATCCTCACATCAAAGCCATTCCCTTCCGGTTATCCTGATTTCTGTCACTTCGGGGCCATAGGTTCCGGACATCAACGTGTGTATACAACTTGTAGATAAGACCAAAAAAAATACTATCATAATGAATCAATAATAAGTTCAGATCTGAAATCATGGCACTCGGGCCCTAGTGACAAGCATTAAGCACAACAAGTCGCAACAAAGTCATAAAGCACTAATAAAGATACTAGGCACCATGCCCTAACAATCTGATGCCATTACATGAACGATCTCATCCAAACCCTACCATCCCCATAGCCTATAGCGGGGGATTACTCACTCATAGATGCGGGAAACATGGATGGTCGATGGAGATGATGGTGGAGACCGATGGAGATGGCTCTGGGGGCACTTCTCCGTCCCAGCAGGGTGCCGGAACAGAGACTTTCTGTCCCCCGAATCTCCCCTTCGGTGGTGGCGGTGCTGCGGAACTTCTTCTGGAAAAACGTCGAACCCCCCGAAGTTTTTAGGTCAGAAGGCTTCTTATAGGCGAAGAGGGAGACCGAGGGGGTGCCTGGGGCCACCACACCATGCCCTGGCACGGCCAGGCCCAGCCCGCGCCTAGGGGTGGTGTGGCCAGTCCTTGGCTCTCCTCCTCTCGTATTCTGGCTCCTGGAGTCTTCTGGAAAAATAGGCACTTTGGCTTTTGTCCCGTCCAATTCCGAGAATATTCATTTTCTGACTTTCCTGGAACCAAAAACAGCAGAAAACAGGTAGCTGGCACTGTGGCTCTTGTTAATAGGTTAGTCCAAGAAATCATATGAAAAGTACTCCAAACTGTGGACAAAACACAAGAAAGTAGATAAAACCAAGCATGGAGCATCAAAAATTATAGATACATTTGCAATGTATCAACATCCCCAAGCTTAACTCCTGCTCGTCCTCGAGTAAGTAAGTGATAAAAAGAAAGAATAATTTTTGAGGTGACATGCACCATCAAAGGCTTGACCAAAGTATTTGTAAACATTCAAAGCTGGGATCATAGTACTTCAATCAGAACATGAAAGAAAAAGTTCTAGCAATAAGACAAAGAAACTATGATGTAACATGAAAAGGCACAAACAAAAGATTCATGAATAACCATGCTTTGCAAGACGTTTGTTTGTTTCACATAAAGAAAACATAGCATAATAGTATTCAGCTTGTCCCTCAATAGAGTAGCAAATATAAATGCATATGACACCTTCAAAGTTCATAAGAGTGACTAGATACAATAGTTTAAAACAAGCAATATCAAAGTATGCATCAATCAACTAGTATTGGGATAATGCACATAGAACTAAGAATGGCCACTATGCTCTCAAAGTAGGTGCATAAAGATAGAAGATGGAGACTCAATATATTGGTGGAAGAAAGGCCTTTTGTAAAAGGAAGTAGGGATTCAAGTCTCATAAAGAGCTTCCAAAAATTATGGTACTTATAGCTTTCAACTCTCATTGCCCCTATTATAAGCATCTTGAAGTGATTGAGGTTAAAGTGACACAACTAAGAGGATATGCTTGACAAGTTATAAACCGAAATCTCATGCCCCTTACTTACGAAGACTGATCCTCATGCTACTCAACTTCAGTCACGAGTAAGCGCTTGTCATTGTAAGTACATGTGTATCATTAAGAACCGCCAACGGGGTACCCCTTGCCCATGATACGGGAGCTTTCCCATAATCAAAATGACAAGGCAAGTAGACAATGAGCATCTCAGCGATCTTTTTATTTGCTATTTGCATAGGTTTTTATTGAGGATGCTTCATAGAGTGCTCATTATGGTGATGCTGCAAGTTTCCACCATGATTAGGCATGGCTTAGGCTAGCGGCCCAGGCGTTTCTCTAACACACATACAAACTTCATGATCTTACAAGTTTGACTTTTATTTCACACCGCCGGGATCTGTAAGCAAAAGAACATGATATCAACGGGGTACAAAGTACAAGTGCAATGTTGAAAGCGTTCCCCATGAAACATGGTTCTGCTAATTTCAACTTATAAAGCGCAAGCATATACGCAACAAAGAAGGACCCAATGGTTCAAGTTTATTAGGGGCAAAAAGTAAAGTGTGCCATCAAGTTCGTGAGAGCTTTAATCACTAGTTTTCTCATAACAAGTGGAAGGTAAACAAAAGCATGAATATACTTGGAATAGCATAAGCTAGTCGGTAGGTATGGTGGACTCTTTGGAATAACTTGGTTTAGGGAGCTGGATGCATGAGTGGAACTCATACTTTGTTGTGGAGGCTAGCAAAAGACTGGGAGCGACAAACTAAGAGAGCAATAATGGTCATAATCATGCAGAGCGACAAAACATCATTGATCAAAGCATAAAGTGATACTACAAGTTGAAAACTAAAGGATCATAAAGGCTATGGTGACTTTGGATAGTCATAACATGGTGTGAGCATGCGCCAAGTCAACCCAAATAAAGCATCAAAGGAGAATGCCACTATACTATGCTTTAATATGCTAAAACAACGCATGATTCATCCAAGGAACATTAAGCAATCTCAATTGTTTATAACAAGTCATGCTACAGCAAAGAATACTAAGCATAAAGCCAAAATAATATCAAGCATGGCATGACAAAGCATAGCCACAGTCAAAAACAAGCTCTTTTTACCACATAGGCATGAACTTTCCTACTCTTTTCCAAACCAAACCAAACTATTTGCAAACCAAATATAAGAAAGAGGGGGTCCAACCAATTTATTCAGAAAACTAAGAAAACCAAGCAAACTAAAACCAAAACGAAAACAAAAAAGAAGACGCTCCAAGAAAAACACAACTATGCATGAAACAATAAAAATGAAGCGTTTGGAAGAAACCTGAGATTTTTATTGATGAAGAAGGGGATGCCTTGGGCATCCCCAAGCTTTGACGCTTGTACTTCTTGGATATTTCTTGGGGTGACACGCGTGGCATCCCCAAGCTTGAGCTTTAGTCCATCCTTCATCTCATTACTCATTCCTTCCATACACCTGAAAATTTTCCTTCATACAAAACTTCACACAATCTCATTAGCAACATTAGTGCACTTAAGATAAATAAGTCTCAAGGTTCAGTCCTAACACCAAATAAACTTCCATTAGAACACTATCTACTGTAGCACTTCCCTCAAAAATCTCAATTCCCCAAAAGAACTCAAGAAGGAACCAACAAGAAGCAAATGCAGAAAATGGCAGAAATCTGTCAAAACAGACCAGCAGGTAGAGACAATTTTTTTCGAAGACCTTCTGTTGCTCAAATCAAAAAGTGTTGAACTAACGAAAGTTAGGTAACAACCTGGGGAAGAAGTAAAACAATTACAGCTCAATCCGACATACAGAGCTCTCTCAGGAATTTTTACGGTGAAGCACAAAAATCTGTTTCGGGACAGCAACTTTCCCAATTATTACTTCACTCTCATTAGAGGTTACTCTTGGCACAAAAAGCAAATAAAAAGGATAAGGAGCGGTTATTACTGAAGTAATAACTTCCAAGACTCAGCTAAAACTCTTGGGTTATCTCCCAACAAGTACTTTTCTTTAACGCCTTTAAGTTAGGCAAAAGAAAAAACTGAAAATGGATAAAATGGAAGTAAGCGGAGATAATCATGGTGGAAACATTGTTTTGTTCAATGAAATCCTTTTGTTAACAAGGTTGATCAGGTCTTGTTACCAAAACAATTTCATATGAGACAAAACTTTGTATTCCACTAATGATTATGTTACCTCAACCTTGATAGCAATGGTCCCAATCATAATAGTTTCAAATTTTTCTCTTGGTACGGGACAATATATTTCTCCAACTTGAATGCCCTCAACATGTTCAATTGAATTCAAAACCATAAGTCTATCAATCTTCTTGGGGAATTAGATAGTATGTTCCTTGTCATTAACATTGAAGGTCACCTTCCCTTGATTACAATTGATAACAGCTCCTGCAGTATTTAAGAAAAGGTCTCCCAAGAATAATAGACATATTATCATTTTCAGGCATAATAGTTTGAGAGGACGCTCTCATAAGAAATATGAGTTGAAGTAAAAGAGAGTATCAAGAAGCAAATTCAAAACACAGTTAAGTCTAACCCACTTCCTATGCATAGGCATTGTGTATGCAAATAAATTCGCAAGGAACAAAGTGACAAGCATAGGAAGATAAAACAAGAGTAACTTCAAAACTTTCAGCACATAGAGAGGTGTTTCAATACCATGAAAACTTCTACAACCATATTTTCCTCTCTCATAATAACTTTCAGTAGCCTCATGAATAAACTCAACAATATAACTATTACCTAAAGCATGCTCTTCATGATCTGCAAGCACTAGAGCTTTATCATAAACATCTTCAAAAGAAACCTTGGGAACATAACATTCATCCTCCTTTAGTAAGCATGGAGGACAATCAAATAATGTAAGGGATAAAGAGTTACTCTCATTAGAAGGTAGGCATGGGTAGCTAATCCATTCTTCCTCCTTTTGTTCATCACTCTCCTCCTCTTTTTCATCTAATGAGATTTCAGGTTCATCAATTTCTTCTTCCATAGGATCCTGCAAGGCATTATTCTCTTCCATAGGGTCCTGCAAGGCATTACTCTCTTCCATTTATGGAAAGCATCTATTAAAATATTCAAGGATATGGCTATTTTCATCCTTGTAATTATCAAAGCAAAATTTAAGTATACCATAAACCTCATACTTATAAGGCGAATCATCAATATTTTCAAGCAAACTAGCAAGTTCAAAAGCACCCTTCCAAGCAATAAATTCTTCAATTTGTTCCGCATCATAAACGTCATAAATTCCTTTATAATAGGAAGATATGGTATCATTATCATTATACTCACATTGAAAAGGGAGGTGTTTATACCTCTTTCTGCAACGAGATTCATCACAACAATAAGTAGCATTATAAATAGAGCACACGTTTCTAGAAATGGTATACAATCTATCAATTTGTTCCCATAAGTGTTTCCCTTTTTGTGACAAGCGGTGTTCCTTATAATAATATTTTTGATCTTCCGTGAACCCACCTTGCAAATAAGCTTCAGTTTCAAAGAAACCAACCATTGACAACAAGCATGATAAAGCAAGACAATAACACACCAACGAAAATAACAACTAGGGTAGGAACTAATTTTTTTGTATTTTCAATAAAGAAAGAAACAAACAAGGAAGAAATAAACTTAGCTTCAACAATAGTGATTCCAAGTGGACTTGATAAATAAAGCTATGCTCCCCGGCAATGGCGCCAGAAAATAGTCTTGATGACCCACAATTATAGGGGGTGTATCGCAGTATTTTCGAGGGAAGTGAAACCCAATTTATTGATTCGACATAAGGGGAGCCAAAGAATATTCATAAGCCTTAATAACTGAGTTGTCAATTCAGCTACACCTGGAAACAATCTTGCTCACAGCAGTTTATCAGTAGCAACAGTTTTGTAGTAGGAATAGTAAAGTAACAGTAGTAAAGCAAACACAGTAGTAACAAAAGCAGTAAACAGTGGGATTCGAGTGCGGTAGGCATAGGGATGGATGGACGGGCGTTGCATGGTGTAACATCCCAAAACTTCAATCCAAGCTTATCAAGATCAAATCATCCAAAAATAGGGTTAACAAAAACTTTTTCAAATTTAAAATGAAAGCATGCATATGTGTGTGCATTTAAAATAGGAGTTGTTTGAATTGCCATGATTGATTGATCCAATGCTTGTAAAATGTTTCTTAGGTGATTTAAACATTATCTACATCATTCCCAAACTTTTCCTAAAGAAAATCAAATAAAAAAGAATTAAAAAGGAGGAATGGTCATTTTGGCAAATTTAACTCCCATGCCTACTTTGGCTATTCCTAGTACTCAAAACTTGACAAAAAAAATTCTTGATCTTTGCACCCCTTGCTAGTACACATAATGAGGTACCAAGGCCCACCTTTTGATCTGCTAAAAACATTATGTTAACTATTTTAAATGATAGTTTAAAATTGAATCTAATGCATATGCATAGATCACCCCTATTTCAAAAACCATCTATTTGAGCTCCACTTTCAAAACCCTTGCAACCAGAGACTACCTATCACTAGTGGAGATCACTCAAAAATATTGAAACCAAAATTCAAAACTTGTTCTCTTTCGGCCATTTCATCAAACACCTTGCTGGCAAGATAATATTGGCCTAACTAATACTGTTTTGGGTTGATTTTTGTCTAGCCATTGCAATGTGCTTTGATCATCTTGTCCCCCTCAAGCCTGACCAGACCAACCCTAGTCTCTTCCCTACCCCCTAGCCGCACTACACAACCATGCCGAGCCCTCTCTCGCCGGCCGACCGTGCACTCGCAGCAGCAGCCCTCTCCAACCCCTCTCGCCATGTCTAGTACACCGCCAGTGGTCCACCTCCACCGCCCAACCAACCCCAGGCCAAAGACAGAGGGCAGAGCGGCCAGGAACCGCCGCACCTAGAGCTTGTCGAGCATGCCGACGCTGCCCCCAGAGCGCGCTCTGTCCCCGCTCGCACAGACCGCCCCTCAGCAGCAGCCCGCGCACGTGCTCCGACTGGACCTGGAGAACACCCCAGACACCCCCGCTGGCCGCCCAACGCCTCACAACCACCGCTCACCGTGGACACCGCCGCCTCTGCCTCTCAGAGCGCCACCTCGCCCAGACCGCGTGCCACCGCCCCTACGGCCGCATTCAAGTTCTAGAGCACCGCTAGGGAACCGCGCATCGATCGCCACCCCCTGCTATGCCTCTACCCCACCGTAGCCATGTCGCCACCGTTGACTTCCCATCCCGCTTGGTCTCACCGCCGGGCCTATAAAAGGAGCCCTCCCTAGCCTCTTCTCTCCACACCATTCCACTCCCCTCACCTCTCTGAACCTCACCCACCTCTAGCCGGAGCAAGGCTAGTTCTGCCTCGCCGGAATTGGAGCCGGAGCAGCCGCGGCAGGAGAAGGGCGCCGTCGATTGCGACCACCCCAAGCTCCGCCGTAACCGCGCCTCGCCTCGCCGTCGTCTTCCATGTCGTTTGCCCGCCTCGCTGACCCCACTGGAGCCCTGGTATGCCCGCAGTAGACCCCCACCGAGCCGCTAGGGTTCGAGCTCGCCGGCGACCTGTTCGTCGTCGACGACAACCCTCAACCGTAGATTCCTATTCTAATCGCACGGCCCAAAGCGCGCGTACAGTTTTGCATTTTAAGTGCCGCTGACACGTGGGACCCCCTGTCAGCTGAGCCCCGCGCCGCGGAGCGCCACTGGGCCGGCTCATTTCTTTTCCCGCGCTAGCCCACCCATTCAAATCTGGAATTTTCTTTTTAGTTAAATCTAGTTTCTGTCCCCTAGTTTGAAAATCAATTCAGAGAGTTTTATAAATCCAAATTGCATGAAACTAATGTTGTCTGAAAGGTATTAAAATGATCTATCCAAGCCCGTTGGATTTAATTCAATTACCATTATAGATATCTCCTAATAAAAATAACAAAACAGAAGCTTTTGTAACTTGCAACATTTTTATAAAATCAACCAAGTTAGCTTTTGAGTTGATTCCAACTCTCAAAAATCACATTTCATCATATCTTTCTAAATATGTAATAATATTAGGGTTTACATGCACTCACTTTGGATTAGTACCAAAATAATGCTATATAGGCATTTGTAGTCACTTTAAATCATTAAATAATGAACTTAAACCAAAGTAATATTGATCCAACCTTTTAAATCTCATTCCCACATGTTAGAGTATGTGGTGATGACATGTGTCAACATGATCCCATATTTTAAGTGGTGAATATTAAATTTTAGTTAATATTTCAATGAGTAGAAATTACTTTTCTAAAATAAAAAGGATGAAACTATTGAATTAAAACTTGTGATGTTTGTAATGATAATCGATCATAAAATGTGTGTTTTAGAATGCTACTTAGCCTAGTTAAGTATTGTTTGGTGATTGTCTTCTCCGTATGTATTGTTATAGAAGATAGTACCGACCAAGCTTACGAGGAGGAGGAGTGCTATCAAGACGAAGACGAAGAAAACTTCAACCACTGCACCAACCAAGGCAAGCCACCATTAACAGTACAGGCTACCTTAGCAAGCTAGCAATACCCAAGATTAACCCTTACAAGTGTAGTACTTAGCAACTAGAATCAAACTAGATGGTTTAGCAAAGCTGCCTTAAGCATGCTTTGATCACACCCTTGTGACTATAAGTACCCCAAGTCTTAATTACAAGTTTTACTCCCCTTAGTACACAAAGTTCTTTACTTGTTTTGAAGGTAGCATAAAAAGTATAAAACTTCACCTACTTAGAAACCTTTAGATGTCATTCTATGGAATGAGATTGATTCCATCCTACCACCTTAGTGAACACTCTTAACTTAGTAGTTTAGAGTAGATCAAAAACTTTAGTCACTTTAGATGGGAACAAATGGGTGAAAATGAATTGTGAGAACCTTGGAATGATGAGTCATTATATTGAGATGTTTTGACATGTGTTGATAAACACAACTGGTTTATGATGATGAAAATGATGAGGCATGAGCCTTAACCCTTTTATAAAACTGATGGTTGGATTCGGATGCGATACCATTCCAAATTTACCGTACAACCACACTACCTGAATTGGGTAAGGCTTAGATGGAAATTTATATGCATTAGTATTAGTTCCCTCACGGGAGAGGTTTGAGCTGAGGCTACCTCTCAATGTTGTCCACCTATGCAGTGCCCAAGATGACTGATGGTCATGGTTGGGTGGCCATGCTCATAGGAGAGGTGTTATACTAGGGTGTGTAAAGGGAAGGTTATGTTTGATTATCTGCATACTAAGTATGATGATTCAGGGTTACCCCTGACAGATGTATCGAATCTTGTGGTGAAAGTGTACCACCTCTGCAGAGTGTCAAACTATTCGAATAGCCGCGTCCGCGGTTATGGACAGTTGGAATGGCCATACTGTTTCGTTATCAGATGTTTTCTAAATAACTTGAAATGAATGATGAACTTTGACTTGACCACAACAGGGTTGTGTTTATGATAATAGCTTCCCAACTTAAGTGATTCTAGACCTTTACTTTATCTTTTTTTGCTTCAGAACTCAGCTTAGGTTTCAAACTTAACTTTATGGTTAAACTTAGCTCTAGCACTTTAACTTAGAACTATAGTACCTGTTTAATAGTAGTTTGCGAGTACTTAAAGAGTACTCATGGCTTTTGTCCCTGGGTATTATCATGGCCAGACTATGAAGGAGATTATCAAGATGATGGTCAGCAGGACGACTATGATAACTAGGACTATATGCCTTCGTCAGCATTGCCTGTGCCCCTAAAGATGGACCCCACCGCTATGCTTATCTTTTATTTCTGCTGCTTGTTGTATTAAAGACTGGATCATGAGATCCTTATTTGCGTAAAACCTTATGTATGGTTTGTAATGGATGATGTACTATGATATCCAATCCGTTATGTTTCGCAAAAATGGTAATCCTGGGATTGCGAGGTATGGCATAACGGGCATCTGGGATTAAAAATTCGGGTGTTGACAAGTTGGTATCAGAGCCATCCTGACCATAGGAGACCCTAGTTAGAATAGACGTCCAAACCAAAAACTTAGCTTCAAAAACCAAAGTGAGTATTTATGAAAAACTATTTCCTCTCTTACCCTTGTGAACTCATTCTTTCTCAAAAATTCATGTTCCTCAAAATTCTTACATTACTACTTAAAATTTGACACACTTGATCACTTCACTAACTTCCTCATCCTTAATTCTTGTAGATGGAGACTCAGTTTAGCAAGTTTTACCAGTTGGGAAACGGAGGTCAGCTGATCTTTGAGAGGGATCTGGATTCATTGTCGGAGTTACTGGGACGCCCACATCCGGAGTTTCTTGGATCTCAACTTCCAGGACCCCCAGGAGGAGACCTATCGTGGCTAGTCACCGCGGATCTTCGAGGAAGCATCAAAGCACCAACTTCTGGGAGAATCCAGTTCTCCGTGAGAGAGAACAACTGGCTAGATGGATTAGCCAGGGCAATGCATGAATCTCTCGCACGTATATGTGCCCTCAGCGTCAACAAGATCCAAGGAACCCGTTTTGCCCACTATGCAAGACGTGACTTCATGGGAATGCCGATGGAGATGCCAAGTCACCCAGAATTGAGGCGTCAAGTGGAGAACCTTGACTTCATGCTTCATGACAGACAGGAGGAACTGGACAATGCCAGGGAGTTAGCCAACCACAACCGTGCCATTGCCGACCAGAAGGCCCAGACTTTCGCACTGCTCGTCCAAGATCGCCAGTATCTTTGCCGCCAGCGTGCAAAGAAGGATCGCACCATCGCCCGTCTTCACAAGAAGGTGGCCTACCTCGAGAAGACCGTCAAGTAGCAGGAAGCTCAGCTTGCCACCAAG
This sequence comes from Avena sativa, assembly GCA_916181665.1. NCBI lineage: Eukaryota > Viridiplantae > Streptophyta > Magnoliopsida > Poales > Poaceae > Avena > Avena sativa. The sequence goes on from OV702287.1 coordinate 195,159,755, forward strand.
GAATAAGAAGATGGGGGTGAAGACATCCAGGGAGACATGGATTCTTACCTCAGCAACGATGATGACTTTCTGGAGGAGGATGCTGTGGACTTCTACACTGATGATGAAGACTCCGACTTCATCGATGATGAGTAGATGCACTAGAGCACTATCGTAGCATGAGATGTATCATCTCATTGTATCGTAGCTTGCAGAATGGTTCTTCAAGCCATCTGTTTTCCCTTTGATTGTTGTGGTGTGTGTTGTATCGTGTGCTTGCTTGCATGAATGAAAAAGAAGTTAGTTGAAAAACCTGAGTTTAACTCAAAGTTTTAGATTTGAAAAACCCAAAACCATGAACATTAGAATTTCCCTCTTACCCCTATATCTATCTCAATCTTCAGATGACTCGTGGAAACCAAGGAGGGAGCAGCTTGTCGCAGGACCCAATGATGCAGATCTTGCAGAATCTCATCATGGACCGTGAAGCAAGCAGGGCCGAGCGTCAAGCCAACTTAGCAACATTGCAGCAGATCGCCCAAATGGCTCTCAACAACCAAGGACAGGGAAATCAGGATCACCAAGGATCCAAACTCAAAAACTTTCAGAACACCAATCTTTAACCAATCTAAAAATCCATTAGATGCTGATGACTGGTTATAGACCATGGAAAACAACTTAGAGGTTGCCAGAGTTGATGAGAATGAGAAAGTTCTCTTCGCCACCCACTATCTGGCGGGAGATGCAAGAGCTTGGTGGAATAGCATCCACAGTATGAACCATGGCCAAGTGATGACCTGGGAAGCATTCAAGGTCAAGTTCAGCTGCACCCACGTGCCGCAAGGTCTTGTCAACAGGATGACAGATGAATTCCGCGAATTGAAGCAAGGAAAAATGACTGTGGTGGAGTACCGTGACAGATTCTTGTCACTTGCCAGATATGCACCGGATGAGATCAACACGGAGGCCAAGAAGAAGGAGAGATTCTTAAACGGACTGCATGATGAGATGCAGACTGTCCTTGTCAACATCCATTTCGATGATCTCGAAGAGCTAGTCGACTCTGCCATTCAGATGGAAGGGAAGATTAACCAGGCAAACGACAACCGCAAGCGTCGTATGATGCAGCAGTCTGGATCCAGTAGTCACCAGAAGTACCGTCCCAACCCTTCACCAGGATATGCACCAAGGAACAACCGACCCCCAAATTCTCGCCCAAGCTACCCCAACCGTAGCGGAGGTAATGTGAAGTCCGGAGGAAACAATCACAACTCCGGCAATGTCAACAATTTCAACCGTGCCCCTCCCAAGAGCAACAAGAACAACAACACTTCACCTAGAACTGGCAGCAATGTTGTGCCTGTCGCAGTCAAGGACAAGTCCCAGATCACTTGTTTCGAGTGTGGAGTGAAGGGTCACTACTCCAATGAGTGTCCCAAGATGACTGTCGCCAATGCCCCTGTGAATGCCCCAGCTCAGCAGCAGCGTCGTGTTCAACCAGGAAGGAGATTTGCCCCAGGGAACCCTCACAACCGCAACGGTCGTCTCTTCCACATGAACGGAGAAGAAGCCCAGGAAGCGCCAGATGTAGTGATGGGTATGTTTTCTGTCAACTTAGTTTTAGCAAGAGTATTGTTTGATTCTGGAGCATCGCATTCATTTGTCACCAAAGAATTTGTATGCACTAGTAAGATTCACCCAACCAACTTGAAGCATGTCATGATAGTTCAAATCCCCGGTTCAACAACAAAAGCTAGAAAAAATTGCAAAGTTGTACCTATCAGAATACATGGGATAGATTTTTATGCCAACCTAATTGTACTTGGAACCAAAGGATTAGAAGTAGTACTTGGTATGGACTGGATGTCAAGGCATAAAGGACTGATAGACTGTGCTAAGAAAGCCATCACCATGACCAGTAGTTCTGGAGTAACCGTAGATCATATCTCTGAAACCTTACCCCATCAATTCAAGTGCAACAAGAGTGTAGCCCTGCCCACCATTGACCAAGTTAGAGTAGTCTGTGAATACCCGACGTATTCCCAGATGAAATGCCAGGTATGCCCCCGGATAGGGATATTGAGTTCATTATCGAACTAATCCCCGGAACCGGACCTATAGCCTAGAGACCATATACCATGAACCCCTTAGAGTTAGTGGAACTGAAGAAGCAGTTAGATGCCATGTTAGCCACAGGCTTGATTCAGCCAAGCGCATCGCCATGGAGATCACCTATGTTATTCGTCGACAAGAAAGATGGAGGCAACCGTCTATGTACAAATTACAGAAAATTGAATGATGTCACCATCAAGAACAAGTACCCTTTGCCAAAGATAGAGGATCCATTTGATCAGTTGACTGGAGCCCGGGTATTCTTAAAGATTGATCTTAGGACTGGTTATCACCAACTTAAGATTTGTGCAACGGATATTCCGAAGACCGCCTTTACTACTCGCTATGGTTTATACAAGTATACGGTTATGTCTTTTGGATTAACTAATGCCCCTGCTTATTTCATGAATCTCATGAATAAGATCTTTATGAATTTCCTAGATAAGTTTGTAGTTGTGTTTATCGACGACATCCTTATCTACTCCAAGTCAGAAGAAGAGCATGAGCAACATCTGAGAATCATTCTAGAAACCCTGAGAGAGCATCAGTTATATGCCAAGTTCAGCAAGTGTGAGTTTTGGCTGAAAGAAGTAGGATTCCTAGGACATATTGTGTCTGCCGGAGGAGTCTCTATTGATCCCACCAAGATCAAAGATGTCGAAGAATGGGAAGCCCCAACCAATCAAACCCAAGTTCGTTCATTTCTCAGATTAGCAGGATATTACCGCAAGTTCGTAGAAGGATTCTCGAGCATAGCCCGACCAATGACCCAATTGTTGAAGAAGGACAAAAAGTTTGAATCGACAGACAAGTGTGAAGCTAGTTTCCAAGAGCTGAAGAAGGGATTGATATCAGCCCCAATTTTGATCATGCCAGACATCAAGAAGCCGTTTGATGTGTATTGTGATGCATCCAAGATTGGCCTAGGATGTGTATTGATGCAAGAAGGCAAAGTCATCGCTTATCTGTCTCAACAACTGAAGCAGCATGAGCAGAACTATCCGTCCCATGATCTTGAGCTAGTAGCTGTAGTCCTAGCACTAAAGACATGGCGTCATTATTTGATGGGTAATCGCTGTGAGATTTACTCAGATCATAAGAGCTTGAAGTATATCTTCACTCAGAAGGAGCTGAATATGAGGCAAAGAAGATGGATAGAGTTAATAAAGGATTATGACCTTGACATTCACTATCACCCCGACAAAGCCAATGTGGTAGCGGATGCTCTTAGCAGATTGCCGTGTAGGCTTAACACCATGATCAAAGAGAAGAAACCAAGTTTGTATGAGGAATTGGAGCAGTTCAGGACTAAGTTAGTTAGCAAAGGATTCCTAGCTAGCATTGAACTTCAACCCACTTTGATTAGCCAAATCAAGGAATCCCAGAAGGGGAATGAAAGTATCGACGGAATCAAACATCGTATTGGTACAGGAAAGGTACCTGGATTCACCGAAGACGAAGAAGGAGTACTGTGGTACAAAGGACGTATTTGTGTGCCAGCAGATTCGGAGCTGAAGGAAGTTATCATGAAGGAAGCTCATGATACTCTTTATTCTATCCACCCCGGAGGAACAAAGATGTATCAGGATTTGAAAGAGCAATTTTGGTGGCACAAGATGAAGAGAGAGATCGGAAGCTACATCACCAAATGTGACATCTGTCAAAGAGTCAAAGCAGAGCATCAGAGACCTGCAGGATTGTTGCAACCATTGAAAATTCCGGAATGGAAATGGGATTCTGTCGGAATGGACTTTATCATAGGTTTACCTACTTCTAGTAGGGGAAATGACTCAATCTGGGTCATAGTTGATAGACTGTCCAAGGTAGCCCACTTTATACCTGTAAAGACAACCTACCAGAGTGCAAAGTTAGCAAAGCTATACATTGCTAGGATTGTTAGTCTGCATGGAACACCCAAAACCATCGTCTTAGATCGAGGAACCCAGTTTACTTCAAGATTTTGGCAGAAAGTTCAGGAAGGTTTAGGAACCAAGTTGAACTTCAGTACCGCTTATCACCAGCAAACAGATGGACACACTGAGAGAATCAACCAGATCCTAGAGGATATGCTTAGAGCTTGTGTGTTGAAATACGGATCAAAATGGGAAGATTGCCCGCCTTTCGCAGAATTCTCATATAACAACAGTTATCAAGCTAGTTTGCAGATGGCACCATTTGAATTCCTATACGGAAGAAAGTGTCGTACCCCTTTGAATTGGTCGCAAGTAGGAGAGAGTCAGATCTTTACACCCGACATTCTCTGAGAAGTAGAAGAGAAAGTTCACAAAGTCCGTGAGCACCTCAAGACCACCCAATCCAGAGAGAAGAGCTATGCCGACAAGAGAAGGAGAGACCTGACTTTCAATGTCGGAGATTTTGTATACCTCAAAGTTTCACCATTGAAGGGAACTTAACGCTTTAGTCTGAAGGGAAAGTTAGCTCCCAGATATATCGGACCTTTCAAGATTCTGAACCGCCGAGGAGAAGTATCGTATCAACTGGAACTACCTGAAGAGATGTCAGCCATCCACAATGTGTTCCATATCTCGTTACTTCGCAAATACTTGGAAGTGCCTAAGAAGATTGAAGTTTTTAAGAACATCGATCACAGAGCTGTGGAAATCAACAATGACCTGACCTATCGGGAAGTACCCATCCGTATCTTAGAAGAAGCCTACAGAACCACTAGGACCAGGAGTATCAAGTTTCTCAAGATTCAGTGGAGCAACCATACCAAGGAGGAAGCTACTTGGGAGCGCAAAGATTACATTAGGACAGAGTTCCCAGATCTCTTTAGTTCCGAGTTTTCTTTGTAAATCTCGGGACAAGATTTTGTTTAAGGGGGGAAGGTTTGTAACATCCCAAAACTTCAATCCAAGCTTATCAAGATCAAATCATCCAAAAATAGGGTTAACAAAAACTTTTTCAAATTTAAAATGAAAGCATGCATATGTGTGTGCATGTAAAATAGGAGTTGATTGAATTGCCATGATTGATTGATCCAATGCTTGTAAAATGTTTCTTAGGTGATTTAAACATCATCTACATCATTCCCAAACTTTTCCTCAAGAAAATCAAATAAAAAAGAATTAAAAAGGAGGAATGGTCATTTTGGCAAATTTAACTCCCATGCCTACTTTGGCTATTCCTAGTACTCAAAACTTAACAGAAACAATTCTTGATCTTTGCACCCCTTGCTAGTACACATAATGAGGTACCAAGGCCCACCTTTTGATCTGCTAAACATTCTGTTAACTATCTTAAATGACAGTTTAAAATTGAATCTAATGCATATGCATAGAACATCCCTATTTCAAAAACAATCTATTTGAGCTCCACTTTCAAAACCCTTGCAACCAGAGAATACCTATCACTAGTAGAGATCACTCAAAAATTTTGAAACCAAAATTCAAAACTTGTTCTCTTTCGGCCATTTCATCAAACACCTTAATGGCAAGATAATATTGGCCTAACTAATACTGTTTTTGGTTGATTTTTGTCTAGCCATTGCAATGTGCTTTGATCATCTTGTCCCCCTGAAGCCTGACTAGACCAACCCTAGTCTCTTCCCTACCCCCTAGTCGCACTGCACAACCATGCCGAGCCCTCTCTCACCGGCTGACCGTGCACTCGCAGCAGCAGCCCTCTCCAACCCCTCTCGCCATGTCTAGTACACCGCCAGTGGTCCACCTCCACCGCCCAACCAACCCTAGGCCAGAGACAGAGGGCAGAGCGGCCAGGAGCCGCCGCGCCCGGAGCTTGTCGAGCATGCCGACGCCGCCCCTAGAGCGTGCTCTGTCCCCGCTTGCACAGACCGCCCCTCGGCAGCAGCCCACACCCGCCGCTCCACCTTGACCTGGAGAACACCCCAGACACCCCCGCTAGCTGCCCAACGCATCACAACCACCGCTCACCGTGGACACCGCCGCCTCTGCCTCTTAGAGCACCACCTCGCCTAGACCGCGTGCCACCGCCTCTATGGTCGCATTCAAGTTCTAGAGAACCGCCAGGGAACCGCCCATCGATCGCCACCCCCAGCCATGCCTCTACCCCGCTAGCCATGTCGCCACCATCGACTTCCCATCCCGCTCGGTCTCACCGTCGGGCCTATAAAAGGAGCCCTCCCTAGCCTCTTCTATCCACACCATCCCACTCCCCTCACCTCTCTGAACCTCACCCACCTCTAGCCGGAGCAAGGCGAGCTCTGCCTCGCTGGAATTGGAGCCGGAGTAGCCGCGGCAGGAGGAGAAGGGCGCCGTCGATTGCGACCACCCCAAGCTCCGCCGTAACCGCGCCTCGCCTCACCGTCGTCTTCCACGTCGTTTGCCCGCCTCGCCGGCCTCGCTGGAGCCCTGGTACGCCCCAGTAGACCCCCACCGAGCCGCTAGGGTTCGAGCTCGTCGGCGACCTGTTCATCGTCGACGACGACCCTCAGCCGTAGATTCCTATTCTAATCGCACGGCCCACAGCGCGCGTACCGTTTCACATTTTAAGTACCGCTAACACGCGGGACCCCCTGTCAGCTGAGCCCCGCGCCGCAGAGCGCCACTGGGCCGGCCCATTTCTTTTCCTGCGCTAGCCCACCCGTTCAAATCTGGAATTTCTTTTTAGTTAAATCTAGTTTTTGTCCCCTAGTTTGAAAATCAATTCAGAGAGTTTTATAAACCCAAATTGCATGAAACCAATTTTGTCTGAAAGGTATTAAAATGATCTATCCAAGCCCGTTGGATTTAATTCAATTAGAGTTATAGATCTCTCCTAAAAAAATAACAAAATAGAAGCTTTTGCAACTTGCAACATTTCTATAAAATCAACCAAGTTAGCTTTTGAGTTGATTCCAACTCTCAAAAACCACATTTCATCATATCTATCTAAATATGTAATAATATTAGGGTTTACATGCAGTGACTTTGGACTACTACCAAAATAATGCTATATAGGCATTTCTAGTCACTTTAAATCATTAAATAATGAACTTAAACCAAAGTAATATTGATCCAACCTTTTAAATCTCATTCCCACATGTTAGAGTATGTGGTGATGACATGTGTCAACATGATCCCATATTTTAAGTGGTGAATATTAAATTTTAGTTAATATTTCAATGAGTAGAAATTACTTTTCTAAAATAAAAAGGATGAAATTATTGAATTAAAACTTGTGATGTTTGTAATGATAACAGATCATCAAATGTGTGTTTTAGAATGCTACTTAGCCTAGTTAAGTATTGTTTGGTGATTTTCTTCTCTGTATGTATTGTTATAGAAGATAGTACCGACCAAGCTTATGAGGAGGAGGAGTGCTATCAAGACAAAGACGAAGAAAACATCAACCACTGCACCAACCAAGGCAAGCCACCATCAACAGTACAGGCTACCCTTAGCAAGCTAGCAATACCCAAGATTAACCCTTACAAGTGTAGTACTTAGCAACTAGAATCAAACTAGATGGTTTAGCAAAGATGCCTTAAGCATGCTTTGATCACACCCTTGTGACTATTAGTACCCCAAGTCTTACTTGTTTTGAAGGTAGCATAAAAAGTATAAAACTTGACCTACTTAGAAACCTTTAGATGTCATTCTATGGCATGAGATTAATTCCATCCTACCACCTTAGTGAACACTCTTAACTTAGTAGTTTAGAGTAGATCAAAAACTTGAGTCACTTTAGATGGGAACAAATGGGTGAAAATGAGTTGTGAAAACCTTGGAATGATGAGTCATTCTATTGAGATGTTTTGACATGTGCTGAGAAACACAACTGGTTTATGATGATGAAAATGATGAGGCATGAGCCTTAACCCTTTTATAAAACTGATGGTAGGATTCGGATGCGATACCATTCCAAATTTACCGTACAACCACACTACCTGAATTGGGTAAGGCTTAGCTGGAAATTTATATGCATTAGTATTAGTTCCCTCACGGGAGAGGTTTGAGCTGAGGCTACCTCTCAATGTTGTCCCTGGCTATTATCATGGCCAGACTATGAAGGAGATTATCAAGATGATGGTCAGCAGGACGGCTATGATAACTAGGACTATCTGCCTTCGTCAGCATTGCCTGTGCCCCTGAAGATGGACCCCACCGCTACGCTTATCTTTTATTTCCGCTGCTTGTTGTATTAAAGACTGGATCATGAGATCCTTATTTGTGTAAAACCTTATCCAATCCGTTATGGATGATGTACTATGATATCCAATCCGTTATGGATGATGTACTATGATATCCAATCCGTTATGTCTCGCAAAAATGGTAATCCTAGGATTGCGAGATATGGCATAATGGGCTTCTGGGATTAAAAATCCGGGTGTTGACACATGGAGAAGACAATTCAAATAGCAATCAGAACATAGGGCAATTGCAGATAAATAAGATAAAGCACCCAAGTACTAGACAATCCTAGGCATGCGTTCCATATATAGTCATACGTGCTCGCAATGAGAACTTGCACACCATCTTTTGTCCTGCCAGCCCGTTTGCAGCGGGGCCTCTAGGGAACTACTTTTAACAAAGCACCAGAGCAAAGCATTAACACTCTGTGAACACATGTGACCCTCACATCAAAGCCATTCCTTTCCGGTTATCCCGATTTCTATCACTTTAGGGCCATAGGTTCCGGACATCAACGTGTGTATACAACTTGTAGATAAGACCAAAAACAATACTATCATAATGAATCAATAATAAGTTCAGATCTGAAATCATGGCACTCGGGCCCTAGTGACAAGCATTAAGCACAACAAGTCGCAACAAAGTCATAAAGCACTAATAAAGATACTAGGCACCATGCCCTAACAATCTAATGCCATTACATGAACGATCTCATCCAATCCCTACCATCCCCATAGCCTACAACGGGGGATTACTCACTCATAGATGGGGGAAACATGGCTGGTCATGGAGATGATGGTGGAGACCGATGGAGATGGCTCCGAGGGCACTTCCCCGTCCCGGCAGGGTGCCGGAACAGAGACTTTCTGTCCCCCGAATCTCCCCTTCGGTGGCGATGGCGTTGCGGAACTTCTTCTGGAAAAACGTCGAACCCCCCGAAGTTTTTAGGTTAGAAGGCTTCTTATAGGCGAAGAGAAGACCGAGGGGGTGCCTGGGGCCACCACACCATGCCCTGGTGCGGCCAGGCCCAGCCCACGCCTAGGGGTGGTGTGGCCAGCCCCTAGCTCTCCTCCGTCTCGTATTCTGGCTCCTGGAGTCTTCTAGAAAAATAGGCACTTTGGCTTTTGTCCCGTGCAATTCCGAGAATATTCATTTTCTAACTTTCCTGGAACCAAAAACAACAGAAAACAGGCAGCTGGCACTGTGGCTCTTGTTAATAGGTTAGTACAAGAAATCATATGAAAAGTACTCCAAAGTGTGGACAAAACACAAGAAAGTAGATAAAACCAAGCATGGAGCATCAAAAATTATAGATACATTTGCAATGTATCAATGATCCAAGGGGAGATCTGATCTCCAAGATCGAACCAGGTTTTGGTGGCATGAAAACAATCTTACCCAAGATCCTTAAATCTCTAGTTTTCACCAAGATCAACTTGGATTCTCCAATCCCAAGGTTGCAAATGCTTTTTACACCTAGTCTACATCATCTACCTTGATCATCAAGATTTATCAAATATTATCCATAATTATTATGGCTCCAAATCTAATTAATCTCTTTAATAGACAAAATCTCCAAAACTCCTTCCCCAAGGGAAAGTTTGGATTTTTCCAAAGCACTTCCCCAACTTTTGGCTCAACTGAGGCCCACATATCATACCCCATCACCCCACTTCAAAAATAAATATTTTGGAAGAGCTTTATTATTTCTTTTTGTCCATTTTCTTAAATGGCTGAATTAGAATAATAATTGTTTTAAATACTTTTAATCCTCAATAAATCTCGGGAAAATTCTCCTAAGTATGTATTCACATTTGGGACCACCTCACATCAAAATCCAACTAGATCCAATGTAAAAATATCAAATGAGCTCCAATATTTCACTTCTGTAGTTTTTGAATAAATGGATTTAAGTGGACTAAAACCCCTTTGAAAAATCTCAAATAATTCTAGGAGGGGTACCTTGACTATATCTACCCACTAGTACCACTCCCTCATTTTATAAAGACTACATCCCTGTACCTCCTTCATAACCATTAAATTGACCAATTATGCCAACTAATCAAATCCACTACTCAAACCACCTCCAACCCTCATCAAAAGCTTGACCAACACCTCTCTCCAGCACCCATCACACCCCTAGTCCTGATCCCTGTAGCACTACACTGTAGCAAGGCCATCCTTTTGTCTTTAGCTCTTGGAGCAAGTGAGAGAGAGAACAAATAAATTCCATATCTTGTAAAATCTTCACAGCAGCTGCAGCACGCCCCCTTCCTCTCTCTCGCCAATCCTGGACCCCACCTTCCTTCCCTCTGCACCACTAAAATCTCCCCTAGCTAACAATAGCTTCCCCTCCCTATCCTTTTCTTTATTCACCCTAAGCAAAGGAGTAGAGCCTCATGAGTTTTTACAGCCGAGAATACTGCCCCTCCTCTGCACAAGACCAGAACCACCCCTCCACCGACCACAGGAAATCCTCCCCTGGTTTAACCCTCTCCTTTTCCCCCACCCATGGACATAGTCCATTGTTGACCTTCCCCTCTCGGGTTAAATACCCTGGGCCACCTAGCTCTACACTGCTCCCCTCATTTACCTCCCTCCCACTCCACCTACCACTCCCCCAGCCCCAGAACCACCTCCCTCTCCCTCTGCTGCCCGAGGGAAGAGGAAGAAGGGCTCCTCGACCATCTCTAAAAGTCGAGTTGGGTGCTCTCTCCTCTCCACCCCTGCTCTTGCATGTCACTACACCGAGTCCCCCTCATCTCCCTACATCTAACCACGTCTTATTTTCTACCTAGGACCCTCCACGGCACCGCCAAGAACGAGCTCGGAGCCGCCGTCCCCTGCCCGACACGGGATTCCGCAGATCTTCACCAAAATGGTTGCTGCCACCCCTCTACGGACTCACCCCGGAGTCTTCGGTCGCCCAGCAACCTCCTCGGCACCTCCCGAGCCCTCTAGTAAGCTCCTCTGCCGCCGCCGAGCCTGCCTAGGGGTTCCCCTCTGTTTTGCGTAGATGAAGGTTGAAGACGGCCCGCGGCCGTTGATCCTCGCTTGATCGAACGGTGGACAGGAGTTGATACCCCTTCGGCGCCCCGTCCTGGCTGATCAGTGGGCCCCGCCCCGCGGCCTTTGGAATCCTCCTCCCGCGCGTGCACTGCCCAGGTGGGCCGGTTTTTCCCAAGCGCGGCCCATTTCCCTGAGATCCAAGCCCGACCTCCCTCCTCTTTAAACATTTTATTTTAGATCTGAACAGTAGCAGTTTGGTTTAATTCGAAATAAAATTGCAAACTACACTTTTTGTCTAGATTACAATTTTTACCAAGTACCTTAGTGTTTTATGCAACCTGCAGAACCAACCTCAGGTCCATAATAATTTGCTTTATTTTCTGGGATTTAATCATTTAAATAGTATCCTTTCCAATAAATAAATTCCCCAGAGAGTTTTACATTTCCAATTGGGATGAATCCAAGTTCACCTGAAAGGTAATTTCCATACCCATCATTTAGCATAAGCCTCATGCCAAGGTGAACAGTAGTTTGTCTATAGTAAAAATAGCAAAAACCATTAGTTTCTTCCTTAGGTGACTTCTCTAAGTCAAACCAACAGAGGTTTTGGCACAATTCCAATTCCCAGTAAAAATCCATATCAACACCTATCAAATCGCAGCAACTCAAATTTTATTGAGCTCTGGGTTCAATTTTAAATGAATTAAACTTTTCTGTGTAGACTCATTTCACTGAATAAAACACTTCAGGAGTTTGATAACTCCAAAAAGAGTGAATCCAATTCCTACGGAATGGCATTCTAAATGCCTACCCTGCGCGCTTGGAATCAAATCAAAAGCTTCTGTAGATTTAATTTGGTGAAAAAGACAAGTTGTCTACAGACCTGCCTTTGGGAATTTCCTGAGAGAATTCTGGTAATTATTTTGACATGATTCCAACTCCCAGTGAACAAGAACATCAAGACCTACCTGACCATCCAAGGAAATAATGTTTTGAGCTCCAGAACATTTCTGGTGAGTTATTTCCTAAAACTAGAGCCTTTATCACTAGAAAATTAATAAGAAATTAAAGAAAAGTGATAAAATAGTGAAACCAATTTTTTGGTCTCATTTTATCAGCTCCTATATGTTGGTATCATTTTTACAAAATGGAATCATATAGAATGTGTCCTTTGTCCGAACCCCCTCTTAGGTAGTTCCTCGGATATAAATCCTAAGGGATTCTCTTCCATGTTTGCAAGACAAGGCCAATCTTACTAAATCCATTCTTCCTAACACCTACTGATTTGTAAACTTGCTTTGTTCATTGCTTGCTGTATGTATTGATTCTTGTAAGCCTTGCATTGATTGTGCTCTTGCTCGTTTGCATGTGTGCTCCCTGACGACGATAGTTGCGATTATCTCGGAGATCAGAAGAAGATGGTTATTATTGTACATTATTGGTTATCTAAATAAGAAGCACGGGGACACCTATGCCATATTGTTGATCACAGGCAAGCCACCTTCTTGCTCATAACCCTTGTCCTACTATTTTACATATGCATGTTTTATCTACTGTTCATTAAAACTGCATTGTCTTACTATATGTTGATGTATATATGGTAGTGGTTTGGCTCCTCTGAACTATTACACTTTTGTACTATTAAGTACAACCCCCTTGATGACACCTACTTGTCCTTAGTATGGTAGATGGTGTAACATACCATACCCTTTGGAGACCCCGTTTTAGCCGAATCAAAACTAGAGGATGGGAAGACCCCCGACAAAGTTTTTACCAAATGTTTTATGATAAAACCTTGGTGAGGTGGGACCTACCAAGAGATATTGAGAAAGAAAAAGGTTTTGTTTTACAAAATGCTGAAGGAAAGATAGAGGAAAAAGGTTTACGAAAATGCACCCGGTTCTTAGCAGTTTTGCTGGAACAATTAACCCTGTGCAACCACATTACTCTGGAATGGGACAGGGCTGGATTTGATGTATGTTTATTCTAGTATAAGCTGCCTCGTAACTACTACAGGGGATCGCGATCCCTGGAGGGTGGGCCTTCTCCGATAAGGGTCCATGTGGGACATTGACCTGGAGAAGGAACGAAGGGTCTGCTGGCCTCCATGCGTTACTATGAGCCCCTCATCGAAAGCGCCCACTGTGTAAAGTGTAAAATGTGCTCTGGTTGGTCCTCGGTACCCGATGTCCTGGTTTTGAGGGGAGTAATACTCATAGGGTAGCCACTTATATTGGAGTGGGCATCCGGAGAGTCCTCATCGGTTACTCGACCCACAATCGGTGTAGATCAGGGTAGTGTACCTGGATGGTGTAGGTAAAGTGTACAACCTCTACAGAGTGTAAATCTATTCGAATAGCTGTGTCCGTGGTCATGGACGGTTGGGAAGGTTGATATAGAGCGGTGCTGGTTTTGTTTTCAAAAAGGATTTCGGAAATGAAATGGTTTTGGAAATGTTTTGACCATGGGATGGTCGTAAAGGAGAAAGATTTTGACCATGGGATGGTCAGAATGAGGAGAAAGGAATTTGGTCGTGGGACGACCTGAAGACGGGAACAAATGGGTACCCCAATCCTGGTGTTTACAAAACTTTTCAAAAGGTTTCCAAAAATGTTTACAAAGGTTTTCAACAAAAATATGTAGATGCTATATCTACAAGAGAAACTAATTGAGAAAAGAACCTCTCTTGGAGCTCTCCTACTACCATAGCCATAATGCATATCCTCTTGTTATTACTGTTATCTTAAGGTGGTTTGCGAGTACATTCAAAGTACTCACTAGCATTGTCCCTGGCTATTAACTTGGTCAGATATCAAGAAGAGATGATGTTGGCGACTATGCAAGCTAGGACGTTCTCCCAGTCAGTTGCCTGTAGGTTAAGGCATGGATGGGGCTCTACGCTTGATGAAGTTCCGCTGATGATTATTGATGTAGCCATAACGGCATTTATGTAAGTCGTGTAAATTCTGTATGTCTCAGATGTTGTAATGATACTTCTCGGTTATGTTTCACGGCTTACTGATCATGGGAACGTGGTGTATGCATAACAGGGATTTCTCGGATGATTAATCCGCGGGCCCCACATAATAGATGTCATTGCATGTGTGTTCTATTCCTAATCCACATGGATCCACTAGATACCATTGCATGTGTGTTCTTTTAATAATCCACATGGATCCACTAGAGTTTGTTGCATGTGTGTTTCTCTTCATCAACCACATGGATCCACCATAGTTCATTGCATGTGTCTTCTGTTCATAAACCACATGGATCCACTAGATTCCATTACATGTCTGTTCTTTTCATAAACCACATGGATCCACTAGAGTTCATTGAATGTGTGTTCTATTCCTAAACCACATGGATCCACTAGATGCCATTGCATGTGTGTTCATTTCATAAACCACATTGATCCACTAGATGCCATTGCATGTGTGTTCTATTCCTAAACCACATGGATGCACTAGATGCCATTGGATGTATGTTCTTTTCATAAACCACATGGATCTGCTGGATTTCATTGCATGTTTGTTCTTTTCATAAACCACATGGATCTACTAGATGCCATTGCATGTGTGTTATTTCATAAACCACATGGATCCACTAGAGTTTATTGCACGTGTGTTCTTTTCATAAACCACATGGATCCACTAGATGCCATTGCATGTGTGTTTTTCATCAATCACATGGATCCACTAGATGTCATTGCATGTGTGTTCTATTCCTAAACCACATGCATCCACTAGATGCCATTGCATGTGTGTTCTTTTTATAAACCACATGGATCCACTATTAGGCATTGTATGTGTGTTCTAATCCTAAACCACATGGATCCACTAGATGCCATTAGATGTTGTTACTTTCATCAACCACATGGATCCACTAGATGTCATTGCACGTGTGTTCTCTTCATTAACCACATGGATCCACTAGAGTTCATGGCATGTGTATTCTTTTCATAAACCACATGGATCCAATAGATGACATTGCATGTGTGTTCTATTCCTAAACCACATGGATCCAATAGATGCCATTGGATGTGTGTTCTTTCCATAAACCACATGGATGCACTAGATGTCATTGCATGCGTGTTCTTTTCATCAACCACATGGATGCATTAGATGCCATTGCATGTGTGTTATTTTCATAAACCACTTGGATCCACTAGATGCCATTGCATGTGTGTTCTTTTCATAAACCACATGGATCGACTAGAGTTCATTGCATGTGTGTTCTATGCCTAAACCACAAGAATCCACTAGATGCCATTGCATGTGTGTTCTTTTCTTAAACCACATGGATCCACTAGAGTTCACTGCATGTGTGTTCTTTTCAGAAACCACATGGATCCACTAGAGTTCATTGCACGTTTGTTCTTTCCATAAACCACATGTATCCAGTAGATGCCATTGCATGTGTGTTTTTTCATAAACCACATGGATCCTCTAGATGTCATTGCATGTGTGTTCTATTCATAAACCACAAGGATCCACTAGAGTTCATTGCATGTGTTTTATTTTCATAAATGACATGGATCCACAACAGTTCATTGCATGTGTTTCTATGCCTAAATCACATGGATCCACTAGATCCCATTGCAGGTGTGTTCTTTTCATAAACCACATGGATCCACTAGATGACATTGCACGTGTTTTCTATTCCAAAACCACATGGATCCACTAGATGGCATTGCATGCGTGTTCTTTTCATAAACCAAATGGATCCACTAGATGCCATTGCATGTGTGTTCTTTTCATAAACCACATGGATCCACTAAATTTCATTGCATCTGTGTTATTTTCATAAACCACATGGATCCACTAGATGCCATTGCATGTGTCTTCTATTCCTAAACCACATGGATCCACTAGATACCATTGGATGTGTGTTCTTTTCATAAACCACATGGATCCACTAGATGCCATTGCATGTGTGTTCTTTTCATAAAGCACATGGATCCACTAGAGTTCATTGCACGTGTGTTCTTTTTATAAACCACATGGATGCACTAGATGCCATTGCATGTGTTTTTTCATACACCACATGGATCCACTAAATGTCATTGCATGTGTGTTCTATTCCTAAACCACATGGATCCACTAGATGCCATTGCATGTGTGTTCTTTTCATAAACCACATGGATCCATTTGATGCCATTGCATGTGTGTTCTAATCCTAAACCACATGGATCCACTAGATGCCATTGGATGTGTGTTCTTTTCATAAACCACATGGATCAACTAGATGTCATTGTATGTGTGTTCTTTTCATAAACCACATGGATCCACTAGAGTTCATTGCATGTGTGTTCTTTTCATAAACTACATGGATCCACTAGATGCCATTGCATGCGTGTTCTATTCCTAAACCATATGGATCCACTAGATGCCATTGGATGTATGTTCTTTTCATAAACCACATGGATGCAGTACATGTCATTGCATGTGTGTTCTTTTCATAAACCACATGGATTCACTAGATGCCATTGCATGTATGTTCTTTTCAAAAACCAGATGGATCCACTAGATGCCATTGCATATGTGTTCTTTTCATAAACCATATGGATCCACTAGATGCCATTGCATGTGTATTCTTTTCATAAACCACATGGATCCACTAGAGTTCATTGCATATGTTTTATTTTCATAAACCACATGGATCCACTAGAGTTCATTGCATGTGTGTTCTATGCGTAAACCACATGGATCCACTAGATGCCATTGCATGTGTGTTCTTTTCAAAAACCACATGGATCACTATTTTCCATTGCATGTGTATTGTTTTCATAAACCACATGGATCCACTAGCGTTCATTGCATGTGTGTTCTTTTCATAAACCACATGGATCCAGTAGATGCAATTGCATGTGTATTCTTTTCATAAACTACATGGATCCACTAGATGTAATTGCATGTGTGTTCTATTCCTAAACCACATGGACCCACTAGATGACATTGCATGTGTGTTCTTTTAATAAACTAGATGGATCCACTAGATGTCATTGCATGTGTGTTCTTTTAATAAACCACATGGATCCACTAGATTTCATTGCACGTGTGTTGTTTTCATAAACCAGATGGATCCACTAGAGTTCATTGCATGTGTTTTATTTTCATAAACCACATGGATCCACTAGAGGCGGCGGAATCTTTCTATGGTTGCTCCTTCGAGTCTTAGGGTTTCGAGGGGATTATATACACCAAAGGGTGATGCCAGAGGTGGGCCAGGGTGGCCACACCACCTGGTGGCGCGGCCAGGGCTGGCCCGCGCCAGGCGGTGGTGCGAGCCCCCTTGTGGCCCATCTCCACTCCTCCTTCTGGCTTCCTTCGTCTTCTAGAAAAATAAGAATTTCCGTATATTTTCTAGGAATTTCTGATCTTCACCAATTTTCCACCTGGATAGTGCCTTTTCCATCAGAATCCTAACTTCACTGGTCCATCCTCCAAAAGTAATCAACCATGCAAAAATAGATGAAATAACATAAGTATCATCTCTTAATATGAAATATATCAATGAATAACAGTAAATTATGATATAGAATAGTGATACAAAATGGACGTATCACATGTGTGTTCTTTTCATAACCTACATGGATCACTAGATGCCATTGCATGTGTGTTCTTTGCCTAAACCACATGGATCCACTAGAGTTCATTGCATGTGTGTTCTATGCCTAAGCCATATGGATCCACTAGATATCATTGCATGTATGTTATTTTAATGAACCACATGCATCCACTAGATGCCATTGC
Source organism: Avena sativa (assembly GCA_916181665.1). Classification (NCBI taxonomy): domain Eukaryota; kingdom Viridiplantae; phylum Streptophyta; class Magnoliopsida; order Poales; family Poaceae; genus Avena; species Avena sativa. The sequence goes on from OV702287.1 coordinate 195,177,720, forward strand.
ATGTGTGTTCTTTTCATAAATCACATGGACCCACTAGAGTTCATTGCATGTGTTTTCTTTTCATAAACCACATGGATCCACTAGAGTTCATTGCATGTGTGTTCTATGACTAAACCACATGGATCCACTAGATGCCGTCGCATGTGTCCTCTTTTCATAATAAACATGGATACACTAGAGTTCATTGCATGTGTGTTATTTTCATAAACTACATGGATCCACTAGAGTTCATTGCATGCGTGTTCTTTTCATAAACCACATGGATCCACTAGATGTCACTGCATGTGTGTTATTTTCATAAACCACATGGATCCACAAAATGTCATTGCATGTGTGTTCTATTCCTAAACCACATGGATCCACTAGATGCCATTGCACGTGTGTTCTTTTCAGAAACCACATGGATCCACTAGAGTTCATTGCATCTGTTTTCTATGCCTAAACCACAAGGATCCACTAGATGCCATTGCATGTGTGTTCTCTTTATAAACCAGATAGATCCACTAGATGCCATTGCATGTGTGTTATTTTCATAAAACCACATGGATCCACTAGATGCCATTGCATGTGTGTACTTTTCATAAACCACATGGATCCACTAGATGCCATTGCATGTGTGTTCTTTGCCAAAACCACATGGATCCACTAGAGTTCATTGCATGTGTGTTCTTTTCATAAACCACATCGATCCAGTAGATGCAATTGCATGTGTATTCTTTTCATAAACTACATGGATCCACTAGATGCCATTGCATGTGTGTTCTTTTCCTAAACACGTGGATCCACTAGAGTTCATTGCATGTGTGTTTTATTCATAAACTACATGGATCCACTAGATGCCATTAAATGTGTATTCTATTCCGCAACCACATGGATCCAATAGGTTCCATTCCATGTGTGTAATTTTCATAAACCACATGGATCCACTAGAGTTCATTGCATGTGTGTTCTTTTCATAATCCACATGGATCCACTAGAGTTCATTGCATGTGTGTTCTTTTCATAAACCACATGGATCCACTAGAGTTCATTGCATGTGTGTTGTTTTCATAAACCACATGGATCCACTAGATTCCATTGCATGTCTGTTCTTTTTCATAAACCACATGGATCCACAGGAGTTCATTGCATGTGTGTTCTATTCCTAAAACACATGGATCCACTAGATGCCATTGCATGTGTGTTATTTTCATAAACCATATGGATCCACTAGATGCCATTGCATGTGTGTTCTATTCCTAAACCACATGGATGCACTAGATGCCATTGGATGTGTGTTCTCTTCATAAACCACATGGATCCACTAGATGTCATTGCATGTGTGTTCTTTTCATAAACCACATGGATCTACTAGATGCCATTGCATGTGTGTTCTTTTCATAAACCACATGGATCCACTAGAGTTCATTGCACGTGTGTTGTTTTCATAAACCACATGGATCCACTAGATGTCATTGCATGTTTGTTCTATTCCTAAACCACATGCATGTACTAGATGTCATTGCATGTGTGTTCTTTTTATAAACCACATGGATCAACTATTAGCCATTGCATGTGTGTTCTAATCCTAAACCACATGGATCCACTTGATGGCATTGCATGTTTGTTCTTTTCATAAACCACATGGATCCACTAGATGTCATTGCATCTGTGTTCTTTTCATAAACCACATGGATCCACTAGAGTTCATGGCATGTGTGTTCTTTTCATAAACCACATGGATCCACTAGATGCCATTGCATGTGTGTTCTATTCCTAAACCACATGGATCCAGTAGATGCCATTTGATGTGTGTTCTTTTCATAAACCACATGGATGCACTAGATGTCATTGCATGTGTGTTCTTTACATAAACCACATGGATCCACTAGATGCCAGTTCATGTGTGTTCTTTTCATAAACCACATGGATCCACTAGATGCCATTGCATGTGTGTTCTTTTCATAAACCACATGGATCCACTAGGGTTCATCGCATGTGTGTTCTATGCCTAAACCACAAGAATCCACCAGATGCCATCGCATGTGTGTTCTTTTCATAAACCAGATGGATCCACTAGAGTTCACTACATGTGTATTCTTTTCATAAACCACATGGATACACTAGAGTTCATTGCATGTGTGTTCTCTTCATAAACCACATGGATCCACTAGATGCCATGGCATGTGTGTTCTTTTCATAAACCACATGGATCCACTAGAGTTTATTAGATGTGTGTTCTATTCCTAAACCACATGGATCCACTAGATGCCATTGCATGTGTGTTCTTTTCATAAACCACATGTATCCACTAGAGTTCATTGGATGTGTGTTCTTTTCATAAACCACATGGACCCACTAGAGTTCATTGCATGTGTGTTCTATGCCCAAACCACATGGATACACTAGATTCCATTGCATATGTGTGGTTTCATAAACCACATGGACCCACTAGAGTTCATTGCATGTGTGTTCTATGCCCAAACCACATGTATACACTAGATGCCATTGCATATGTGTTCTTTTCATAAACCACAGGGATCCACTAGATACCATTTCATGTGTGTTCTATTCCTAAACCACATGGGTCCACTAGATGCCATTGGATGTGTGTTATTTTCATAAACCACATGGATCCACTAGAAGCCATTGCATGTGTGTTCTTTTCATAAACCACATGGATCCACTAGATGCCATTGCATGTGTGTTCTTTTCATAAACCACATGGATCCACTAGAGTTCATTGCATGTGTGTTCTTTTCATAAACGACATGGATCCACTAGATGCCATTACATGTGTGTACTTTTCATAAACCACATGGATGCACTAGATGTCATTGCATTGGTGTTATAGTCCAAAACGACACGGATCAACTAGCTGACATTGCATGTGTGTTTTTTTGATAAACCACATGGATCCACTAGATTCCATTTCATGTGTGTTCTAATCCTAAACCACATGGATCCACTATATGCCATTGGATGTGTGTTCTTTTCATAAACAAGATGGATCCACAAGAGTTCATTGCATCTGTGTTTTATCCCTAAATCACATGGATCCACTAGATTCCATTGCATGTGTGTTCTTTGCCAAAACCACATGGATCCCTAGATGCCATTGCATGTGTGTTCTTTGCCTAAACCACATGGATCCACTAGAGTTCATTGCATGTGTGTTCTATGCCTAAACCACATGGATCCACTAGATGTCATTGCATGTGTGTTCTTTTCATAAACCACATGGATCCACTAGATGCCATTGCATTTGTGTTCTTTTGAGAAACCACATGGATCCACTAGAGTTTATTGCATGTGTGTTCTTTTCATAAACCACATGGACCCACTAGAGTTCATTGCATGTGTGTTCTATGCCTAAACCACATGGATCCACTAGATGTTGATGCATGTGTGTTCTTTTCATAAACCACATGGATCCACTGGATTTCACTGCATGTGTGTTATTTTCATAAACCACATGGATCCACTAGAGTTCATTGCATGTGTGTTCTTTTCATAAACCACATGGATCCACTAGATTCCATTGCCTATGTGTTCTTTTCATATATCACATGGATCCCTAGATGCCATTGCATGTGTGTTCTTTGCCCAAACCACATGGGTCCACTAGAGTTCATTGCATGCGTGTTCTATGCCTAAACCACATGGATCCACTAGATTTCATTGCATGTGTGTTCTTTTGAGAAACCACATGAATCCACTAGAGTTCATTGCATGTGTGTTCTTTTCATAAACCACATGGACCCAATAGAGTTCATTGCATGTGTGTTCTATGCCTAAACGACATGGATCCACTAGATGTTGTTGCATGTGTGTTCTTTTCATAAACCACATGGATCCACTAGATGTCATTGCATGTGTGTTCTTTTTGTAAACCACATCGATCCATAAAATGTCATTGCATGTGTGTTCTATTCCTAAACCACATGGACCCACTAGATGGCATTGCATGTGTGTTATTTTCATAAACCACATGGATCCACTAGATGTCATTGCATCTGTGTTCTTTTCATAAACCACATGGATCCATAAGATGTAATTGCATGTGTGTTCTATTCCTAAACTACATGGATCCACTAGATGCCATTGCATGTGTGTTCTTTTCATAAACCACATGGATCCGCTAGATGTCATTGCATGTGTGTTATTTTCATAAAACCACATGGATCCACTATATGGCATTGCATGTGTGTTCTTTTCATAAACCACATGGATCCACTTGATTTCATTGCATGTGTGTTATTTTCATAAACCAGATGGATCCACTAGAGTTCATTGCGTGTGTGTTCTTTTCATAAACCACATGGATCCACTAGATGTCATTGCATGTGTGTTCTTTCCATAAACCACATGGATCCACTAGAAGCCATTGCATGTGTGTTCTTTTCATAAACCACATGGATCCACTAGATGACATTGCATGTGTGTTCTTTTCATAAACCACATGGATCCACTAGAGTTCATTGCATGTGTGTTCTTTTCATAAACGACATGGATCCACTAGATGCCATTACATGTGTGTACTTTTAATAAACCACATGGATGCACTAGATGTCATTGCATTGGTGTTATAGTCCTAAACGACATGGATAAACTAGATGACATTGCATGTGTGTTCTTTTGATAAACCACATGGATCCACTAGATTCCATTTCATGTGTGTTCTAATCCTAAACCACATGGATCCACTATATGCCATTGGATGTGTGTTCTTTTCATAAACAAGATGGATCCACAAGAGTTCATTGCATGTGTGTTCTATGCCTAAACCACATGGATCCCTAGATGCCATTGCATGTGTGTTCTTTGCCTAAACCACATGGGTCCACTAGAGTTTATTGCATGTGTGTTCTATGCCTAAACCACATGGGTCCACTAGAGTTCATTGCATGTGTGTTCTATGCCTAAACCACATGGATCCACTAGATTTCATTGCATGTGTGTTCTTTTCATAAACCACATGGATCCACTAGATACCATTGCATTTGTGTTCTTTTGAGAAACCACATGGATCCACTAGAGTTCATTGCATGTGTGTTATTTTCATTAACCACATGGAGCCACAAGATGTCATTGCATGTGTGTTCTTTTCATAAACCACATGGATCCATAAGATGTCATTGCATGTGTGTTCTATTCCTAAACCACATGGACCCACTAGATGGCATTGCATGTGTGTTCTTTTCATAAACCACATGGATCCACTAGATGTCATTGCATCTGTGTTCTTTTCATAAACCACATGGATCCATAAGATGTCATTGCATGTGTGTTCTATTCCTAAACCACATGGATCCAATAGATGCCATTGTATTTGTGTTCTTTTCATAAACCACATGGATCCACTAGATGCCATTGCATGTGTGTTCTTTTCATAAACCACATGGATCCGCTAGATGTCATTGAATGTGTGTTATTTTCATAAAACCACATGGATCCACTATATGGCATTGCATGTGTGTTCTTTTCATAAACCACATGGATCAACTTGATTTCATTGCATGTGTGTTATTTTCATAAACCAGATGGATCCACTAGAGTTCATTGCGTGTGTGTTCTTTTCATAAACCACATGGATCCACTAGATGTCATTGCATGTGTGTTCTTTTCATAAACCACATGGATCCACTAGAAGCCATTGCATGTGTGTTCTTTTCATAAACCACATGGATCCACTAGATGCCATTGCATGTCTGTTCTTTTCATAAACCACATGGATCCACTAGAGTTAATTGCATGTGTGTTCTTTTCATAAACGTCATGGATCCACTAGATGCCATTACATGTGTGTACTTTTAATAAACCACATGGATGCACTAGATGTCATTGCATTGGTGTTATAGTCCTAAACGACATGGATCCACTAGATGACATTGCATGTGTGTTCTTTTGATAAACCACATGGATCCACTAGATTCCATTTCATGTGTTTTCTAATCCTAAACCACATGGATCCACTATATGCGATTGGATGTGTGTTCTTTTCATAAACAAGATGGATCCACAAGAGTTCATTGCATGTGTGTTCTATGCCTAAACCACATGGATCCACTAGATTCCATTGCATGTGTGTTCTTTTCATATATCACATGGATCCCTAGATGCCATTGCATGTGTGATCTTTGCCTAAACCACATGGGTCCACTAGAGTTCATTGCATGTGTGTTCTATGCCTAAACCACATGGATCCACTAGATTTCATTGCATGTGTGTTCTTTTAATAAACCACATGGATCCACTAGAAGCCATTGCATGTGTGTTCTTTTGAGAAACCACATGAATCCACTAGAGTTCATTGCATGTGTGTTCTTTTCATAAACCACATGGACCCACTAGAGTTCATTGCATGTGTGTTCTATGCCTAAACCACATGGATCCACTAGATGTTGTTGCATGTGTGTTATTTTCATAAACCACATGGATCCACTAGAGTTCATTGCATGTGTGTTATTTTCATAAACCACATGGATCCACTAGAGTTCATTGCATGTGTGTTCTTTTCATAAACCACATGGATCCACTAGATGTCATTGCATGTGTGTTCTTTTCGTAAACCACATGGATCCATAAAATGTCATTGCATGTGTGTTCTATTCCTAAACCACATGGACCCACTAGATGGCATTGCATGTGTGTTCTTTTCATAAACCACATGGATCCACTAGATGTCATTGCATCTGTGTTCTTTTCATAAACCACATGGATCCATAAGATTTCATTGAATGTGTGTTCTATTCCTAAACCACATGGATCCACTAGATGCCATTGCATGTGTGTTCTTTTCATAAACCACATGGATCCGCTAGATGTCATTGCATGTGTGTTATTTTCATAAAACCACATCGATCCACTATATGGCATTGCATGTGTGTTCTTTTCATAAACCACATGGATCCACTTGATTTCATTGCATGTGTGTTATTTTCATAAACCAGATGGATCCACTAGAGTTCATTGCGTGTTTGTTCTTTTCATAAACCAGATGGATCCACTAGATGTCATTGCATGTGTGTTCTTTTCATAAACCACATGGATCCACTAGAAGCCATTGCATGTGTGTTCTTTTCATAAACCACATGGATCCACTAGATGCCATTGCATGTGTGTTCTTTTCATAAACCACATGGATCCACTAGAGTTCATTGCATGTGTGTTCTTTTCATAAACGACATGCTTCCACTAGATGCCATTACATGTGTGTACTTTTAATAAACCACATGGATGCACTAGATGTCATTGCATTGGTGTTATAGTCCTAAATGACATGGATCAACTAGATGACATTGCATGTGTGTTCTTTTGATAAACCACATGGATCCACTAGATTCCATTTCATGTGTCTTCTAATCCTAAACCACATGGATCCACTATATGCCATTGGATGTGTGTTCTTTTCATAAACAAGATGGATCCACAAGAGTTCATTGCATGTGTATTCTATTCCTAAACCACATGGATCCACTAGATTCCATTGCATGTGTGTTCTTTTCATATATCACATGGATCCCTAGATGCCATTGCATGTGTGTTCTTTGCCTAAACCACATGGGTCCACTAGAGTTCATTGCATGTGTGTTCTATGCCTAAACCACATGGATCCACTAGATTTCATTGCATGTGTGTTCTTTTCATAAACCACATGGATCCACTAGATGCCATTGCATTTGTGTTCTTTTGAGAAACCACATGGATCCACTAGAGTTCATTGCATGTGTGTTATTTTCATTAACCACATGGAGCCAGAAGATGTCATTGCATGTGTGTTCTTTTCATAAACCACATGGATCCATAAGATGTCATTGCATGTGTGTTCTATTCCTAAACCACATGGACCCACTAGATGGCATTGCATGTGTGTTCTTTGCATAAACCACATGGATCCACTAGATGTCATTGCATCTGTGTTCTTTTCATAAACCACATGGATCCATAAGATGTCATTGCATGTGTGTTCTATTCCTAAACCACATGGATCCAATAGATGCCATTGCATTTGTGTTCTTTTCATAAACCACATGGATCCACTAGATGCCATTGCATGTGTGTTCTTTTCATAAACCACATGGATCCACTAGAGTTCATTGCATGTGTGTTCTTTTCATAAATGGCATGGATCCACTAGATTCCATTACATGTGTGTAGTTTTAATAAACCACATGGATGCACTAGATGTCATTGCATTGGTGTTATAGTCCTAAATGACACAGATCCACTAGATGACATTGCATGTGTGTTCTTTTGATAAACCACATGGATCCACTAGATTCCATTTCATGTGTGTTCTAATCCTAAACCACATGGATCCACTATATGCGATTGGATGTGTGTTCTTTTCATAAACAAGATGGATCCACAAGAGTTCATTGCATGTGTGTTCTATGCCTAAACCACATGGATCCACTAGATTCCATTGCATGTGTGTTCTTTTCATATATCACATGGATCCCTAGATGCCATTGCATGTGTGATCTTTGCCTAAACCACATGGGTCCACTAGAGTTCATTGCATGTGTGTTCTATGCCTAAACCACATGGATCCACTAGATTTCATTGCATGTGTGTTCTTTTCATAAACCACATGGATCCACTAGATGCCATTGCATTTGTGTTCTTTTGAGAAACCACTTTGATCCAATAGAGTTCATTGCATGTGTGTTCTTTTCATAAACCACATGGACCCACTAGAGTTCATTGCATGTGTGTTCTATGCCTAAACCACATGGATCCACTAGATGTTGTTGCATGTGTGTTCTTTTCATAAACCACATGGATCCACTGGAGTTCATTGCATGTGTGTTATTTTCATAAACCACATGGATCCACTAGAGTTCATTGCATGTGTGTTCTTTTCATAAACCACATGGATCCACTAGATTCCATTGCATGTGTGTTCTTTTCATATATCACATGGATCCCTAGATTCCATTGCATGTGTGTTCTTTGCCCAAACCACATGGGTCCACTAGAGTTCATTGCATGTGTGTTCTATGCCTAAACCACATGGATCTAGTAGATTTCATTACATGTGTGTTCTTTTAATAAATCACATGGATCCCTAGATGCCATTGCTTGTGTGTTCTTTGCCCAAACCACATGGACCCACTAGAGTTCATTGCATGTGTGTTCTATGCCTAAACCACATGGATCCACAAGATGTTGTTGCATGCGTGTTCTTTTCATAAACCACATGGATCCACTGGAGTTCATTGCATGTGTGTTATTTTCATAAACCACATGGATCCACTAGATGCCATTGCATGTGTGTTCTTTTCATAAACCACATGGATCCACTAGATGTCATTGCATGTGTGTTATTTTCATAAACATCATGGATCCACTAGATGCCATTGCATGTGTGTTCTTTTCATAAACCACATGGATCCACTATATGGCATTGCATGTGTGTTGTTTTCATAAACCACATGGATCCACTAGAGTTCATTGCATGTGTCTTATTTTCATAAACCAGATGGATCCACTAGAGGTCATTGCATGTGTGTTCTTTTCATAAACCACATGGATCCACTAGATGTCATTGCATGTGTGTTCTTTTCATAAACCACATGGATCCACTAGAAGCCATTGCATGTGTGTTCTTTTTATAAACCACATGGATCCACTAGATGCCATTGCATGTGTGTTCTTTTCATAAACCACATGGATCCACTAGAGTTCATTGCATGTGTGTTCTTTTCATAAACGACATGGATCCACTAGATGCCATTACATGTGTGTACTTTTAATAAACCACATGGATGCACTAGATGTCATTGCATTGGTGTTATAGTCCTAAACGACATGGATCCACTGGATGACATTGCATGTGTGTTCTTTTGATAAACCACATGGATCCACTAGATTCCATTTCATGTGTGTTCTAATCCTAAACCACATGGATCCACTATATGCCATTGGATGTGTGTTCTTTTCATAAACAAGATGGATACACAAGAGTTCATTTCATGTGTGTTCTATGCCTAAACCACATGGATCCACTAGATTCCATTGCATGTGTGTTCTTTTCATATATCACATGGATCCCTAGATGCCATTGCATGTGTGTTCTTTGCCTAAACCACATGGGTCCACTAGAGTTCATTGCATGTGTGTTTTATGCCTAAACCACATGGATCCACTAGATTTCATTGCACGTGTGTTCTTTTCATAAACCACATGGATCCACTAGATGCCATTGCATTTGTGTTCTTTTGAGAAACCACATGGATCTACTAGAGTTCATTGCATGTGTGTTATTTTCATAAACCACATGGATCCACTAGATGTCATTGCATGTGTGTTCTTTTCATAAACCACATGGATCCATAAGATGTCATTGCATGTGTGTTCTATTCCTAAACCACATGGACCCACTAGATGGCATTGCATGTGTGTTCTTTTCATAAACCACATGGATCCACTAGATGTCATTGCATCTGTGTTCTTTTCATAAACCACATGGATCCATAATATGTCATTGCATGTGTGTTCTATTCCTAAACCACATGGATCCAATAGATGCCATTGCATTTGTGTTATTTTCATAAACCACATGGATCCACTAGATGTCATTGCATGTGTGTTATTTTCATAAAACCACATGGATCCACTATATGGCATTGCATGTGTGTTCTTTTCATAAACCACATGGATCCACTTGAGTTCATTGCATGTGTGTTATTTTCATAAACCACATGGATCCACTAGAGTTTATTGCATGTGTGTTCTTTTCATAAACCACATGGATCCACTAGATGTCATTCCATATGTGTTCTTTTCATAAACCACATGGATCCACTAGAAGCCATTGCATGTGTGTTCTTTTCATAAACCACATGGATCCTCTAGATGCCATTGCATGTGTGTTCTTTTCATAAACCACATGGATCCACTAGAGTTCATTGCATGTGTGTTCTTTTCATAAACGGCATGGATCCACTAGATGCCATTACATGTGTGTACTTTTAATAAACCACATGGATGCACTAGATGTCATTGCATTGGTGTTATAGTCCTAAACGACATGGATCCACTAGATGACATTGCATGTGTGTTCTTTTGATAAACCACATGGATCCACAAGATTCCATTTCATGTGTGTTCTAATCCTAAACCACATGGATCCACTATATGCGATTGGATGTGTGTTCTTTTCATAAACAAGATGGATCCACAAGAGTTCATTACATGTGTGTTCTATGCCTAAACCACATGGATCCACTAGATTCCATTGCATGTGTGTTCTTTTCATAAACCACATGGATCCACTAGATGCCATTGCATTTGTGTTCTTTTGAGAAACCAGATGGATCCACTAGAGTTCATTGCCTATGTGTTCTTTTCATAAACCACATGGACCCACTAGAGTTCATTACATGTGTGTTCTATGCCTAAACCACATGGATCCACTAGATGTTGTTGCATGTGTGTTCTTTTCATAAACCACATGGATCCACTGGAGTTCATTGCATGTGTGTTATTTTCATAAACCACATGGATCCACTAGAGTTCATTGCATGTGTGTTCTTTTCATAAACCACATGGATCCACTAGATTCCATTGCATGTGTGTTATTTTCATATATCACATGGATCCCTAGATGCCATTGCATGTGTGTTCTTTGCCCAAACCACATGGGTCCACTAGAGTTCATTGCATGTGTGTTCTATGCCTAAACCACATCGATCTAGTAGATTTCATTACATGCGTGTTCTTTTAATAAATCACATGGATCCCTAGATGCCATTGCATGTGTGTTCTTTGCCCAAACCACATGGACCCACTACAGTTCATTGCATGTGTGTTCTATGCCTAAACCACATGGATCTAGTAGATTTCATTACATGTGTGTTCTTTTAATAAATCACATGGATCCCTAGATGCCATTGCATGTGTGTTCTTTGCCCAAACCACATGGACCCACTACAGTTCATTGCATGTGTGTTCTATGCCTAAACCACATGGATCCACAAGATGTTGTTGCATGTGTGTTCTTTTCATAAACCACATGGATCCACTGGAGTTCATTGCATGTGTGTTATTTTCATAAACCACATGGATCCACTAGATGCCATTGCATGTGTGTTCTTTTCATAAACCACATGGATCCACTAGATGTCATTACATGTGTGTTATTTTCATAAAACATCATGGATCCACTAGATGCCATTGCATGTGTGTTCTTTTCATAAACCACATGGATGAACTATATGGCATTGCATGTGTGTTGTTTTCATAAACCACATGGATCCACTGGAGTTCATTGCATGTGTGTTATTGTCATAAACCAGATGGATCCACTAGACTTTATTGCATGTGTGTTCTTTTCATAAACCACATGGATCCACTAGATGTCATTGCATGTGTGTTCTTTTCATAAACCACATGGATCCACTAGAATCCATTGCATGTGTGTTCTTTTCATAAACCACATGGATCCACTAGATGCCATTACATGTGTGTTCTTTTCATAAACCACATGGATCCACTAGAGTTCATTGCATGTGTGTTCTTTTCATAAACAACATGGATCCACTAGATGCCATTACATGTGTGTACTTTTAATAAACCACATGGATGCACTAGATGTCATTGCATTGGTGTTATAGTCCTAAACGACATGGATCCACTAGATCACATTGCATGTGTGTTCTTTTGATAAACCACATGGATCCACTAGATTCCATTTCATGTGTGTTCTTTTAATAAATCACATGGATCCCTAGATGCCATTGCATGTGTGTTCTTTGCCCAAACCACATGGACCCACTACAGTTCATTGCATGTGTGTTCTATGCCTAAACCACATGGATCCACAAGATGTTGTTGCATGTGTGTTCTTTTCATAAACCACATGGATTCACTAGAAACCATTGCATGTGTGTTCTTTTCATAAACCACATGGATCCACTAGATGTCATTGCATGTGTGTTATTTTCATAAAACATCATGGATCCACTAGATGCCATTGCATGTGTGTTCTTTTCATAAACCACATGGATCCACTATATGGCATTGCATGTGTGTTGTTTTCATAAACCACATGGATCCACTGGAGTTCATTGCATGTGTGTTATTTTCATAAACTAGATGGATCCACTAGAGTTCATTGCATGTGTGTTCTTTTCATAAACCACATGGATCCACTAGATGGCATTGCATGTGTGTTCTTTTCATAAACCATATGGATCCACTAGAAGCCATTGCATGTGTGTTCTTTTCATAAACCACATGGATCCACTAGATGCCATTGCATGTGTGTTCTTTTCATAAACCACATGGATCCACTAGAGTTCATTGCATGTGTGTTCTTTTCATAAACAACATGGATCCACTAGATGCCATTACATGTGTGTACTTTTAATAAACCACATGGATGCACTAGATGTCATTGCATTGGTGTTATAGTCCTAAACGACATGGATCCACTAGATCACATTGCATGTGTGTTCTTTTGATAAACCACATGGATCCACTAGATTCCATTTCATGTGTGTTCTAATCCTAAACCACATGGATCCACTATATGCCATTGGATGTCTGTTCTTTTCATAAACAAGATGGATCCACAAGAGTTCATTGCATGTGTGTTCTATGCCTAAACCACATGGATCCACTAGATTCCATTGCATGTGTGTTCTTTTCATATATCACATGGATCCCTAGATGCCATTGCATGTGTGTTCTATGCCTAAACCACATGGATCCACTAGATTTCATTGCATGTGTGTTCTTTTCATAAACCACATGGATCCACTAGATGCCATTGCAATTGTGTTCTTTTGAGAAACCACATGGATCCACTAGAGTTCATTGCATGTGTGTTATTTTCATAAACCACATGGATCCACTAGATGTCATTGCATGTGTGTTCTTTTCATAAACCACATGGATCCATAAGATGTCATTGAATGTGTGTTCTATTCCTAAACCACATGGACCCACTAGATGGCATTGCATGTGTGTTCTTTTTATTAACCACATGGATCCACTAGATGCCATTGCATGTGTGTTCTTTTCATAAACCACATGGATCCTCTAGATGCCATTGCATGTGTGTTCTTTTCATAAACCACATGGATTCACTAGAGTTCATTGCATGTGTGTTCTTTTCATAAACGGCATGGATCCACTAGATGCCATTACATGTGTGTACTTTTAATAAACCACATGGATGCACTACATGTCATTGCATTGGTGTTATAGTCATAAACAACATGGATCCACTAGATGACATTGCATGTGTGTTCTTTTGATAAACCACATGGATCCACTAGATTCCATTTCATGTGTGTTCTAATCCTAAACCACATGGATCCACTATATGTGATTGGATGTGTGTTATTTTCATAAACAAGATGGATCCACAAGAGTTCATTGCATGTGTGTTTTATGCATAAACCACATGGATCCACTAGATTCCATTGCATGTGTGTTCTTTTCATATATCACATGGATCCCTAGATGCCATTGCATGTGTGTTCTTTGCCTAAACCACATGGGTCCACTAGAGTTCATTGCATGTGTGTTCTATGCCTAAACCACATGGATCCACTAGATTTCATTGCATGTGTGTTCTTTTCATAAACCACATGGATCCACTAGATGCCATTGCATTTGTGTTCTTTTGAGAAACCACATGGATCCACTAGAGTTCATTGCATGTGTGTTCTTTTCATAAACCACATGGACCCACTAGAGTTCATTGCATGTGTGTTCTATGCCTAAACCACATGGATCCACTAGATGTTGTTGCATGTGTGTTCTTTTCATAAACCACATGGATCCACTGGAGTTCATTGCATGTGTGTTATTTTCATAAACCACATGGATCCACTAGAGTTCATTGCATGTGTGTTCTTTTCATAAACCACATGGATCCACTAGATTCCATTGCATGTGTGTTCTTTTCATATATCACATGGATCCCTAGATGCCATTGCATGTGTGTTCTTTGCCCAAACCACATGGGTCCACTAGAGTTCATTGCATGTGTGTTCTATGCCTAAACCACATGGATCTAGTAGATTTCATTACATGTGTGTTCTTTTAATAAATCACATGGATCCCTAGATGCCATTGCATGTGTGTTCTTTGCCCAAACCACATGGACCCACTAGAGTTCATTGCATGTGTGTTCTATGCCTAAACCACATGGATCCACAAGATGTTGTTGCATGTGAGTTCTTTTCATAAACCACATGGATCCACTGGAGTTCATTGCATGTGTGTTATTTTCATAAACCACATGGATCCCTAGATGCCATTGCATGTGTGTTCTTTTCATAAACCACATGGATCCACTAGATGTCATTGCATGTGTGTTATTTTCATAAAACATCATGGATCCACTAGATACCATTGCATGTGTATTCTTTTCATAAACCACATGGATCCACTATATGGCATTGCATGTGTGTTGTTTTCATAAACCACATGGATCCACTGGAGTTCATTGCATGTGTGTTATTGTCATAAACAAGATGGATCCACTAGAGTTCATTGCATGTGTGTTCTTTTCATAAACCACATGGATCCACTAGATGTCATTGCATGTGTGTTCTTTTCATAAACCACATGGATCCACTAGAAGCCATTGCATGTGTGTTCTTTTCATAAACCACATGGATCCACTAGATGCCATTGCATGTGTGTTCTTTTCATAAACCACATGGATCCACTAGAATTCAGTGCATGTGTGTTCTTTTCATAAACAACATGGATCCACTAGATGCCATTACATGTGTGTACTTTTAATAAACCACATGGATGCACTAGATGTCATTGCATTGGTGTTATAGTCCTAAACGACATGGATCCACTAGATCACATTGCATGTGTGTTCTTTTGATAAACCACATGGATCCACTAGATTCCATTTCATGTGTGTTCTAATCCTAAACCACATGGATCCACTATATGCCATTGGATGTGTGTTCTTTTCATAAACAAGATGGATCCACAAGAGTTCATTGCATGTGTGTTCTTGCCTAAACCACATGGATCCACTAGATTCCATTGCATGTGTGTTCTTTTCATATATCACATGGATCCCTAGATGCCATTGCATGTGTGTTCTTTGCCTAAACCACATGGGTCCACTAGAGTTCATTGCATGTGTGTTCTATGCCTAAACCACATGGATCCACCAGATTTGATTGCATGTGTGTTCTTTTCATAAACCATATGGATCCACTAGATGCCATTGCATTTGTGTTCTTTTGAGAAACCACATGGATCCACTAGAGTTCATTGCATGTGTGTTATTTTCATAAACCACATGGATCCACTAGATGTCATTGCATGTGTGTTCTTTTCATAAACCACATGGATCCATAAGATGTCATTGCATGTGTGTTCTATTCGTAAACCACATGGACCCACTAGATGGCATTGCATGTGTGTTCTTTTCATAAACCACATGGATCCACTACATGTCATTGCATCTGTGTTCTTTTCATAAACCACATGGATCCATAAGATGTCATTGCATGTGTGTTCTATTCCTAAACCACATGGATCCAATAGATGCCATTGCATTTGTGTTCTTTTCATAAACCACATGGATCCACTAGATGTCATTGCATGTGTGGTATTTTCATAAAACCACATGGATCCACTATATGGCATTGCATGTGTGTTCTTTTCATAAACCACATGGATCCACTTGAGTTCATTGCATGTGTGTTATTTTCATAAACCACATGGATCCACTAGAGTTCATTGCATGTGTGTTCTTTTCATAAACCACATGGATCCACTAGATGTCATTGCATGTGTGTTCTTTTCATAAACCACATGGATCCACTAGAAGCCATTGCATGTGTGTTCTTTTCATAAACCACATGGATCTACTAGATGCCATTGCATGTGTGTTCTTTTCATAAACCACATGGATCCACTAGAGTTCATTGCATGTGTGTTCTTTTCATAAACGACATGGATCCACTAGATGCCATTACATGTGTGTACTTTTAATAAACCACATGGATGCACTAGATGTCATTGCATTGGTGTTATAGTCCTAAACGACATGGATCCACTAGATGACATTGCATGTGTGTTCTTTTGATAAACCACATGGATCCACTAGATTCCATTTCATGTGTGTTCTTTTAATAAATCACATGGATCCCTAGATGCCATTGCATGTGTGTTCTTTGCCCAAACCACATGGACCCACTACAGTTCATTGCATGTGTGTTCTATGCCTAAACCACATGGATCAACAAGATGTTGTTGCATGTGTGTTCTTTTCATAAACCACATGGATTCACTAGAAACCATTGCATGTGTGTTCTTTTCATAAACCACATGGATCCACTAGATGTCATTGCATGTGTGTTATTTTCATAAAACATCATGGATCCACTAGATGCCATTGCATGTGTGTTCTTTTCATAAACCACATGGATCCACTATATGGCATTGCATGTGTGTTGTTTTCATAAACCACATGGATCCACTGGAGTTCATTGCATGTGTGTTATTTTCATAAACTAGATGGATCCACTAGAGTTCATTGCATGTGTGTTCTTTTCATAAACCACATGGATCCACTAGATGGCATTGCATGTGTGTTCTTTTCATAAACCACATGGATCCACTAGAAGCCATTGCATGTGTGTTCTTTTCATAAACCACATGGATCCACTAGATGCCATTGCATGTGTGTTCTTTTCATAAACCACATGGATCCACTAGAGTTCATTGCATGTGTGTTCTTTTCATAAACAACATCGATCCACTAGATGCCATTACATGTGTGTACTTTTAATAAACCACATGGATGCACTAGATGTCATTGCATTGGTGTTATAGTCCTAAACGACATGGATCCACTAGATCACATTGCATGTGTGTTCTTTTGATAAACCACATGGATCCACTAGATTCCATTTCATGTGTGTTATAATCCTAAACCACATGGATCCACTATATGCCATTGGATGTCTGTTCTTTTCATAAACAAGATGGATCCACAAGAGTTCATTGCATGTGTGTTCTATGCCTAAACCACATGGATCCACTAGATTCCATTGCATGTGTGTTCTTTTCATATATCACATGGATCCCTAGATGCCATTGCATGTGTGTTCTATGCCTAAACCACATGGATCCACTAGATTTCATTGCATGTGTGTTCTTTTCATAAACCACATGGATCCACTAGATGCCATTGCAATTGTGTTCTTTTGAGAAACCACATGGATCCACTAGAGTTCATTGCATGTGTGTTATTTTCATAAACCACATGGATCCACTAGATGTCATTGCATGTGTGTTCTTTTCATAAACCACATGGATCCATAAGATGTCATTGAATGTGTGTTCTATTCCTAAACCACATGGACCCACTAGATGGCATTGCATGTGTGTTCTTTTTATTAACCACATGGATCCACTAGATGCCATTGCATGTGTGTTCTTTTCATAAACCACATGGATCCTCTAGATGCCATTGCATGTGTGTTCTTTTCATAAACCACATGGATTCACTAGAGTTCATTGCATGTGTGTTCTTTTCATAAACGGCATGGATCCACTAGATGCCATTACATGTGTGTACTTTTAATAAACCACATGGATGCACTACATGTCATTGCATTGGTGTTATAGTCATAAACAACATGGATCCACTAGATGACATTGCATGTGTGTTCTTTTGATAAACCACATGGATCCACTAGATTCCATTTCATGTGTGTTCTAATCCTAAACCACATGGATCCACTATATGTGATTGGATGTGTGTTATTTTCATAAACAAGATGGATCCACAAGAGTTCATTGCATGTGTGTTCTATGCATAAACCACATGGATCCACTAGATTCCATTGCATGTGTGTTCTTTTCATATATCACATGGATCCCTAGATGCCATTGCATGTGTGTTCTTTGCCTAAACCACATGGGTCCACTAGAGTTCATTGCATGTGTGTTCTATGCCTAAACCACATGGATCCACTAGATTTCATTGCATGTGTGTTCTTTTCATAAACCACATGGATCCACTAGATGCCATTGCATTTGTGTTCTTTTGAGAAACCACATGGATCCACTAGAGTTCATTGCATGTGTGTTCTTTTCATAAACCACATGGACCCACTAGAGTTCATTGCATGTGTGTTCTATGCCTAAACCACATGGATCCACTAGATGTTGTTGCATGTGTGTTCTTTTCATAAACCACATGGATCCACTGGAGTTCATTGCATGTGTGTTATTTTCATAAACCACATGGATCCACTAGAGTTCATTGCATGTGTGTTCTTTTCATAAACCACATGGATCCACTAGATTCCATTGCATGTGTGTTCTTTTCATATATCACATGGATCCCTAGATGCCATTGCATGTGTGTTCTTTGCCCAAACCACATGGGTCCACTAGAGTTCATTGCATGTGTGTTCTATGCCTAAACCACATGGATCTAGTAGATTTCATTACATGTGTGTTATTTTAATAAATCACATGGATCCCTAGATGCCATTGCATGTGTGTTCTTTGCCCAAACCACATGGACCCACTAGAGTTCATTGCATGTGTGTTCTATGCCTAAACCACATGGATCCACAAGATGTTGTTGCATGTGAGTTCTTTTCATAAACCACATGGATCCACTGGAGTTCATTGCATGTGTGTTATTTTCATAAACCACATGGATCCCTAGATGCCATTGCATGTGTGTTCTTTTCATAAACCACATGGATCCACTAGATGTCATTGCATGTGTGTTATTTTCATAAAACATCATGGATCCACTAGATGCCATTGCATGTGTATTCTTTTCATAAACCACATGGATCCACTATATGGCATTGCATGTGTGTTGTTTTCATAAACCACATGGATCCACTGGAGTTCATTGCATGTGTGTTATTGTCATAAACCAGATGGATCCACTAGAGTTCATTGCATGTGTGTTCTTTTCATAAACCACATGGATCCACTAGATGTCATTGCATGTGTGTTCTTTTCATAAACCACATGGATCCACTAGAAGCCATTGCATGTGTGTTCTTTTCATAAACCACATGGATCCACTAGATGCCATTGCATGTGTGTTCTTTTCATAAACCACATGGATCCACTAGAATTCAGTGCATGTGTGTTCTTTTCATAAACAACATGGATCCACTAGATGCCATTACATGTGTGTACTTTTAATAAACCACATGGATGCACTAGATGTCATTGCATTGGTGTTATAGTCCTAAACGACATGGATCCACTAGATCACATTGCATGTGTGTTCTTTTGATAAACCACATGGATCCACTAGATTCCATTTCATGTGTTTTCTAATCCTAAACCACATGGATCCACTATATGCCATTGGATGTGTGTTCTTTTCATAAACAAGATGGATCCACAAGAGTTCATTGCATGTGTGTTCTTGCCTAAACCACATGGATCCACTAGATTCCATTGCATGTGTGTTCTTTTCATATATCACATGGATCCCTAGATGCCATTGCATGTGTGTTCTTTGCCTAAACCACATGGGTCCACTAGAGTTCATTGCATGTGTGTTCTATGCCTAAACCACATGGATCCACCAGATTTGATTGCATGTGTGTTCTTTTCATAAACCATATGGATCCACTAGATGCCATTGCATTTGTGTTCTTTTGAGAAACCACATGGATCCACTAGAGTTCATTGCATGTGTGTTATTTTCATAAACCACATGGATCCACTAGATGTCATTGCATGTGTGTTCTTTTCATAAACCACATGGATCCATAAGATGTCATTGCATGTGTGTTCTATTCGTAAACCACATGGACCCACTAGATGGCATTGCATGTGTGTTCTTTTCATAAACCACATGGATCCACTACATGTCATTGCATCTGTGTTCTTTTCATAAACCACATGGATCCATAAGATGTCATTGCATGTGTGTTCTATTCCTAAACCACATGGATCCAATAGATGCCATTGCATTTGTGTTCTTTTCATAAACCACATGGATCCACTAGATGTCATTGCATGTGTGGTATTTTCATAAAACCACATGGATCCACTATATGGCATTGCATGTGTGTTCTTTTCATAAACCACATGGATCCACTTGAGTTCATTGCATGTGTGTTATTTTCATAAACCACATGGATCCACTAGAGTTCATTGCATGTGTGTTCTTTTCATAAACCACATGGATCCACTAGATGTCATTGCATGTGTGTTCTTTTCATAAACCACATGGATCCACTAGAAGCCATTGCATGTGTGTTCTTTTCATAAACCACATGGATCTACTAGATGCCATTGCATGTGTGTTCTTTTCATAAACCACATGGATCCACTAGAGTTCATTGCATGTGTGTTCTTTTCATAAACGACATGGATCCACTAGATGCCATTACATGTGTGTACTTTTAATAAACCACATGGATGCACTAGATGTCATTGCATTGGTGTTATAGTCCTAAACGACATGGATCCACTAGATGACATTGCATGTGTGTTCTTTTGATAAACCACATGGATCCACTAGATTCCATTTCATGTGTGTTCTAATCCTAAACCACATGGATCCACTATATGCCATTGGATGTGTGTTCTTTTCATAAACAAGATGGATCCACAAGAGTTCATTGCATGTGTGTTCTATGCCTAAACCACATGGATCCACTAGATTCCATTGCATGTGTGTTCTTTTCATATATCACATGGATCCCTAGATGCCATTGCATGTGTGTTCTTTGCCTAAACCACATGGGTCCACTAGAGTTCATTGCATGTGTGTTCTATGCCTAAACCACATGGATCCACCAGATTTGATTGCATGTGTGTTCTTTTCATAAACCACATGGATCCACTAGATGCCATTGCATTTGTGTTCTTTTGAGAAACCACATGGATCCACTAGAGTTCATTGCATGTGTGTTATTTTCATAAACCACATGGATCCACTAGATGTCATTGCATGTGTGTTCTATTCCTAAACCACATGGACCCACTATATGGCATTGCATGTGTGTTCTTTTCATAAACCACATGGATCCACTACATGTCATTGCATCTGTGTTCTTTTCATAAACCACATGGATCCATAAGATGTCATTGCATGTGTGTTCTATTCCTAAACCACATGGATCCAATAGATGCCATTGCATGTGTGTTATTTTCATAAACCACATGGATCCACTAGAGTTCATTGCATGTGTGTTCTTTTCATAAACTTCATGGCTCCACTAGATGTCATTGCATGTGTGTTCTTTTCATAAACCACATGGATCCATAAGATGTCATTGCATGTGTGTTCTATTCCTAAACCACATGGATCCACTAGATGCGATTGCATGTGTGTTCTTTTGATAAACCACATGGATCCACTAGATGTCATTGCATGTGTGTTATTTTCATAAAACATCATGGATCCACTAGAAGCCATTGCATGTGTGTTCTTTTCATAAACCACATGGATCTACTATATGCCATTGCATGTGTGTTCTTTTCATAAACCACATGGATCCACTAGAGTTCATTGCATGTGTGTTCTTTTCATAAACGACATGGATCCACTAGATGCCATTACATGTGTGTACTTTTAATAAACCACATGGATGCACTAGATGTCATTGCATTGGTGTTATAGTCCTAAACGACATGGATCCACTAGATGACATTGCATGTGTGTTCTTTTGATAAACCACATGGATCCACTAGATTCCATTTCATGTGTGTTCTAATCCTAAACCACATGGATCCACTATATGCGATTGGATGTGTGTTCTTTTCATAAACAAGATGGATCCACAAGAGTTCATTGCATGTGTGTTCTATGCCTAAACCACATGGATCCACTAGATTCCATTGCATGTGTGTTCTTTTCATATATCACATGGATCCCTAGATGCCATTGCATGTGTGTTCTTTGCCTAAACCACATGGGTCCACTAGAGTTCATTGCATGTGTGTTCTATGCCTAAACCACATGGGTCCACTAGATTTCATTGCATGTGTGTCTTTTCGTAAACCACATGGATCCACTAGATGCCATTGCATTTGTGTTCTTTTGAGAAAACACATGGATCCACTAGAGTTCATTGCATGTGTGTTCTTTTCATAAACCACATGGACCCACTAGAGTTCATTGCATGTGTGTTCTATGCCTAAACCACATGGATCCACTAGATGTTGTTGCATGTGTGTTCTTTTCATAAACCACATGGATCCACTGGAGTGCATTGCATGTGTGTTATTTTCATAAACCACATGGATCCACTAGAGTTCATTGCATGTGTGTTCTTTTCATAAACCACATGGATCCACTAGATTCCATTTCATGTGTGTTCTAATCCTAAACCACATGGATCCACTATATGCGATTGGATGTGTGTTCTTTTCATAAACAAGATGGATCCACAAGAGTTCATTGCATGTGTGTTCTATGCCTAAACCACATGGATCCACTAGATTCCATTGCATGTGTGTTCTTTTCATATATCACGTGGATCCCTAGATGCCATTGCATGTGTGTTCTTTGCCTAAACCACATGGGTCCACTAGAGTTCATTGCATGTGTGTTCTATGCCTAAACCACATGGATCCACTAGATTTCATTGCATGTGTGTTCTTTTCATAAAACACATGGATCCACTAGATGCCATTGCATTTGTGTTCTTTTGAGAAACCACATGGATCCACTAGAGTTCATTGTATCTATGTTCTTTTCATAAACCACATGGACCCACTAGAGTTCATTGCATGTGTGTTCTATGCCTAAACCACATGGATCCACTAGATGTTGTTGCATGTGTGTTCTTTTCATAAACCACATGGATCCACTGGAGTGCATTGCATGTGTGTTATTTTCATAAACCACATGGATCCACTAGAGTTGATTGCCTGTATGTTCTATTCCTAAACCACATGGATCCATTAGAGTTCATTGGATGTGTGTTCTACCTAAAACACATGGATCCACTAGATGCCATTGCATTTGTGTTCTTTTGAGAAACCACATGGATCCACTAGAGTTCATTGCATGTATGTTCTTTTCATAAACCACATGGACCCACTAGAGTTCATTGCATGTGTGTTCTATGCCTAAACCACATGGATCCACTAGATGTTGTTGCATGTGTGTTCTTTTCATAAACCACATGGATCCACTGGAGTTCATTGCATGTGTGTTATTTTCATAAACCACATGGATCCACTAGAGTTCATTCCATGTATGTTCTTTTCATAAACCACATGGATCCACTAGATGTCATTGCATGTGTGTTCTTTTCATAAACCACATGGATCCATAAGATGTCATTGCATGTGTGTTCTATTCCTAAACCACATGGACCCACTAGATGGCATTGCATTTGTGTTCTTTTCATAAACCACATGGATCCACTAGATGTCATTGCATGTGTGTTCTTTTCATAAACCACATGGATCCATAAGTTGTCATTGCATGTGTGTTCTATTCCTAAACCACATGGACCCACTAGATGGCATTGCATGTGTGTTCTTTTCATAAACCACATGGATCCACTAGATGTCATTGCATGTGTGTTCTTTTCATAA
Organism: Avena sativa; assembly: GCA_916181665.1. Classification (NCBI taxonomy): domain Eukaryota; kingdom Viridiplantae; phylum Streptophyta; class Magnoliopsida; order Poales; family Poaceae; genus Avena; species Avena sativa. The sequence goes on from OV702287.1 coordinate 195,202,251, forward strand.
ACCACATGGATCCATAAGAAGTCATTGCATGTGTGTTCTATTCCTAAACCACATGGATCCACTAGATGCGATTGCATGTGTGTTCTTTTCATAAACCACATGGATCCACTAGATGTCATTGCATGTGTGTTATTTTCATAAACCACATGGATCCACTAGAGTTCATTCCATGTATGTTCTTTTCATAAACCACATGGATCCACTAGATGTCATTGCATGTGTGTTATTTTCATAAACCACATGGATCCATAAGATGTTATTGCATGTGTGTTCTATTCCTAAACCACATGGACCCACTAGATGGCATTGCATTTGTGTTCTTTTCATAAACCACATGGATCCACTAGATGTCATTGCATGTGTGTTCTTTTCATAAACCACATGTATCCATAAGTTGTCATTGCATGTGTGTTCTATTCCTAAACCACATGGACCCACTAGATGGCATTGCATGTGTGTTCTTTTCATAAATCACATGGATCCACTAGATGTCATTGCATGTGTGTTCTTTTCATAAACCACATGGATCCATAAGATGTCATTGCATGTGTGTTCTATTCCTAAACCACATGGATCCACTAGATGCGATTGCATGTGTGTTCTTTTCATAAACCACATGGATCCACTAGATGTCATTGCATGTGTGTTATTTTCATAAAACATCATGGATCCACTAGAAGCCATTGCATGTGTGTTCTTTTCATAAACCACATGGATCTACTAGGTGCCATTGCATGTGTGTTCTTTTTATAAACCACATGGATCCACTAGAGTTCATTGCATGTGTGTTCTTTTCATAAACCACATGGATCCACTAGATGACATTACATGTGTGTACTTTTAATAAACCACATGGATGCACTAGATGTCATTGCATTGGTGTTATAGTCCTAAACGACATGGATCCACTAGATGACATTGCATGTGTGTTCTTTTGATAAATGTCACATCCCAAATTTTAGATTTGGTCTTGCATATCATTCATTGCATCGCACCATATCTTTCCATGCATTACCGTCGAGTAGAGAGGATCGACGAAACGCTATTTGCGAAAACCTATTTTTACTTCGCTTCGAGGTTCCTGCGGGGAGCTTCAGAGGGACTTGCAACAACCACCCCTGTAGGTTCGAGCTTTCGCTCAAACTTCGACTGAAGGTTGTTCCCCTCGACGATACGAACCCGTAGGCGCGAAAATCGCTCCAATCGGAGTTCGTATGCAAAAGACTCGGACGTTTTAGTAAACCGCCGGAAAACGGTCCGAAAATCCGGACCGATTTCCGAGTTGTAGTCCAGTTCTGGACCGTTTCTGTTTCAGTTTTTTTTTTTTTTTTTTCTCACGTGAAGGATTAAATAGAAAGGGACCCACCCGGGCCTTGGGAACCGTGCCCACGACCTCAACCACCGCCGCCATCTCCTCCTGCCGCGCGCGTCGCCCAGGCGCCGCCGCCGCCGCCGCTTCGCCTCGCTGCCGCCGGCCACCCCTTCGTCGCCGTTCATCGCCGCGTCTGTTGCCGGGTTCGTCTCGCCGCCCTCTTTCCGTTCCCGTGCTCCGCGTCTCCATCCGTCGCCGCCAACTGCGCCCTGCAGATCGCCACGTACGCGCACGCGTTTATTGTTCCGGGAGCCGTAGTTGACCGTGTGAGTCCTTGCAGGAGTTTCCACGCCACCGGATCCGATCGTTGCCGCCGTCCGGAGCTCGCCGGAGTTCGTTTCGCAGCCCGATTCCGGTAAGACAGCAGCCACCGTCAGATCTCAGATCAGCGGCTTAGATCGTTCGTTGACTGGTCAGCACTCCAGACGTTGACTAGTCAGAGGCCCCAGATGTTGACTGGTCAGACGCCCAGTCAGCGCCCAGTCATCAGACACAGTTGACTGGGTCAATCTCGTTAATCCTATTAGTTGGCAGATTTCGGTAGAATCTTGTAAATTGCGTAGAAATTAAACCGCTTGGCCAAAAATTGCAAATAAAATATGTATGCGTTCAGTGAGTCGTGTAGAATCTCGCTGTAGCTTTGGTTCAGACTTTTACTGTCAGGTTTAGTACAGTTTAATCAAACTAGTTAGTGGCCTTTTCGGAGTAATAAATTCGTAGTAAAAGTTTCGTAGCTCCAAAAATCGCGTATGATATGTCCCTGAACTCGTATGAACGAGGGGAATCTCATCGTGAAATAAAAAGATAGGCTTACAGTAAAAACTTCTGCAGTATTTGTCTAATGGATTTCTGCAGTGTTTTAATTACTCGGGATGTTTTATAACTCCTTTTTGAGTAATTCCAATTGGTACTGTTTCTTATCAACGATGTCTATGCGGTAGAATTTTTCCAAGATCTTACAAACAGTATACTACCGGTAGTGAATTATTTAAGTTCTAGCTCTAGTAGTGATCTCTACTTTTGGTTAATAGTTTTCCTAGCGCCAAATCTATTTTCCATGCATGTATTCGGTAGTAATATGTATTAGTATTATGTGGTGCAGCTGTAGCACCAATTCACTTGCCGTTCTTGCATTCATGCATCATCTTTGTTGCATATGTTTGTGAATTGTTTGTTTATGAATGCAATTGTGTCGTGTAGATTGTGTGGAGTGCAACCCTTGCTCGTGTGTGGATTGTTCTTCCGACCGCTACAATCAAGGCAAGTAGATGCTACTTTGTTCATGATGTCGTCCTACTATTTTCTATGCACTGTCGTGTATTTTGTAGATGCATGTGTAGGATGATACTATCGCTATGCTATGTCCTAATATGTGGTAGGACCCTCTTTGTAGATGAACCACCGTTGGTAGATGTGCTTAGCCATGCTTGATGAACGAGGGCTGGGTTACATCATTGAAACTTGTTTCTAAAAGTATTGCTTTATGAAAACTAAAACAACTTAATCAATGAATCATCTGGGTGTGATGGGATTGATAATTTTTGGTGGTTTATTGCGGAAAGGCACCCAGGTATCAAGAGAGAATGATTGGCTTCTTTATTGTGTAGCTTACGTGTACAACCATGTGCCAATAATGGAATGGGCGGTTGGTTGGACTTAGTAGGTTGTGGTAACTCGAACCCGCGTATCCAGAGATGTAGAATTTTGGTAGGTTGGACCGGTGCGCGTCGGGATTGAGGAGCTACTTCCCGAACAGTCTCTTCTTGGTCTTCTCCCTATCATCACCCAAAATGAGAGTGATGGTACGAGCTGGGCTGGCCAAGTCACATGGGTAAAGTGTACTAACCTCTGCAGAGTGTATAATCTAATCGATTAGCCGTGTCCCCGGTTATGGACATCTGAGTTGCTTGATATTGATTCCATGACATGTTTCTCGCTCATTCTAATTTCATAATTGTTTTAATATTGTTGGGTTAACTTAATTGGGATCTTTTCAAAGAAAATTCAAAACTGTTTATGAAAGTAGGACAAAGTTATTTGCAAATGCAAGCCAGACACAGCTCCACTTGCCAAATATGCATGTAGTTGTTAGTACTATTGTCTCCATTACTAGCTCTACTTGCCATACATTCCATGTATTGACCCTTCGGGGCTGTTGCGTTTTATGCTGCAGGTTATTCCGATTCTGATTGATCGTTATAGGCCACGGTACTCCACTCGGCACTTGTTCACTTGTGGGCAATTTGAAGAATGGAGGATTTATCTCGCTTTTGTTACTACCTGAACAACTTGAGCTAGCTTTGTGCTAAGCTTTTATTGTAATAATGGTACTCTGGATCTTGTAGATCATGATACACGGTTATTTGCTATGATTATCTATCTTACTCTATTGTGGGCCAATGAACCGATCCAGGGATTGGCATGTCACATAGAGGCCACGGTCTTTTCAGAACCGGGGTGTCACAGGATGGTATCAGAGCCCGTGTGTCGACTGTAGGATCGTGACCTAGAATTGGATTAGGAAGCCATAGATTTATTAAAGCCTATATTAACTCTATCTTTCATCTTATGCCTTTCACCCTCGTATATTCTTACCATATGCTATTCTCACACTTTCCCCTTTACTTGATAGATGGGAGAAGTCAGGACTGAGTATGCCACCATGGAGTCACCAAGGCCCTTTGCAAGGCAGTTAGCTCAGCTCTCTCAGTCATTGGGATTGCCACTGCCTATGTTCAAGGGAAGAAGGCTGTACACCTATGGATATGGAGAGGATGCATGGGAGATCACTACCTTCATATTCAGAGATGCCGCCTTGCCAAACCCAGTGCACTTGATCTACACCAAGACCTACTGCAACTGGGGACTTGGAATCAACTTGGCCATACATGAAGCCCTGTCTCGCCAGTGCCACTATGTCCGACACCTACTACCGGCAGATTCACCCTACCGTGACTATGGAAGGCGTGATGAAGATGGGAACATTGTGGTTACCCCGGGCGACAGGAACAACATGCCGCCCCGTCGGAGGCACATAGAGGACATGGAAAGGGAGAATGGAGCTCTAGCAGAGAAGGTGAGGATGATAAAGGAGATCGCAGATTTTACTAGCAATGGTATGGTGGTCCAAGGACAGGAGATTGACACTTTGCATGAAGCTGTGGGAGTTCTGGAGAATGCCCTGATAGCCAGAGATGCAACCATAGCACATCTTCATGGTACTGTGCAGGAGAACACCCAGAACATACAGCAACTGCAAGGGACAGTCCAGGAAAGGGATCAAACTATTGAAGCTATGACAGCCCAGATTGCCGCTCTCCAAGCACAGCTGAATCCACCCTCTGATGATGACAATGGAGATGATGGCAACAATGGAGATGATGATGATGAGGACGAGGATGATGATGATGAGGACGAGGATGATGATGATGGAGACGATGATGGTGGAGGAGATGAAGCTGTTGCTGTAGCAGCTGAGGATGAAGAAGAAGAGGAGGATCCAGAAGAGGTGGAGTTTGACGTTTCAAGTGATGGTTCAGGAGAGGTGTACACTCCGCCGCCATGGTTGTACCGCGAGCCGAAGCGCCAACGCATGACCGCAAGGGCCTACCTCAAACTCTTCAAGCAATAGATAGAAGTCCACCAATTAGTCCTCGTTAGGCGAAATCGTTAGATTTATTCTCGATCGTTGTGATACTTAGTTCGTGTTAGTGTAAGAGTGTTTAGTTGCTTATTTGTGTACTCCAATATCCCAGGAATTATTTGTGCAAATTATATGAAAGAGTTATGGCAATTTGGTTACTATCTGTGTTGTTTTCGCTGCAGTTTTTCTGCTGATACAGCAGTACTGCGCGATTTTTCATATTTTTCTGGTAACTCGGAAAAATCTGAAAAAAATTGGGCTGATGCGGAACTTCCTGTTCTATATGCACAAAAATTGGCTTAATTTTCTGACGAGTTTAAGTCAGGCGGAAAAATTCGCGAACACAGCAGAACTGTTCTGTCAGAATTGCTGTTTTGTCGTTTTGATGCTCAACTGTTTAGTTAACCATTGCCAACTCTTGCAAAACTATTTCAGTAGTTATATACTGCTAGGATAACACCTGGGATGTTGCTGGATCACTTGTTTGTTGATGTGTTGCTTTCTTGTGATTGTCTGCTATTGTTTGTTGTTGTTTGATCATATGCATGGGTGGAATCCTATTGTCGTAGTTGATTCTTTCTAAACTTACCTATGCTGAACCGCAGATGCCTCCCCGCCGCCAACCCACTGAGTTGGAGCAGCTCATGGCAGCTCAGGCACAGCTGACCCAAGTGATGACCCAGTTCATGGCAAATCAGAACAATAACAATGGAAACAATCAGCCTCAGGGAGATGCTCTCACCAGATTTCTGAGGCTAAGGCCAGCTAAGTTCTCTACTGCAACGGAACCAATGGTTGCTCTCGACTGGTTGCGTTCAGTAAACAAGGATCTAGTAACTGTCGGATGCACTGATGCTGAGAAGGTGAGGTTCGCCGCTCACCTACTGGAGGGACCAGCCGCTTCTTGGTGGGACACATTTCAGATCACCCACCCTCTGAATACCGTGACTTGGGCTATGTTTGAGGAAGGTTTCAGGACCGACCACGTGTCTTCAGGAGTTCGGAGCCTGAAGAGGAAAGAGTTCCGCAATTTGCGCCAAACCAATCGCACCGTGGCCGAGTACATTGAGGAGTTCAACAACCTGTCCCGTTATGCACCTGAGGATGTTGACACTGATGCAAAAAGGAGGGAGAGATTCCTGGATGGCCTCAGTGATGAGCTTTCAGTGCAGCTACTAGTGGTTTATTGCCCCACTTTCCAGGAGCTCATGGACAAGGCCAGAATCTTGGAAGGGAAGCACAAGCAAGTGGAAAGCCGCAAGAGAAAGAACAACAATCACCACTCTGGTTCACACCACAAGACTCGCACTTCATATGATGGGTACTCCAAGCATGGAGGGAATGACCATGGGAGCCATGACCGCCACCACCATGGAGGCGATGGACATCGTCATGACAACCATAGGAGCAGTCACCACAGCCACAAGGGAGGACACTCTCACCACTCTGGAGGACACGGAGGACATGACCGCAACCGTGATCGCAACTTTGTGAAGAAGGATCTGAGTGAGGTGACGTGCTTCAAGTGCAAGCAGAAGGGACACTATGCTGACAACTGTCCGGAGAGGAAAGGACTGAAGCCAACCAACGGCGAGAAGGCCACAGTGAACCACATGAATGTGGAGGATATTCCAGATGAGCCTGACCTTGTGATTGGTAAGTTCCCAATCAACACTTACCCTGCACTTATACTTTTCGATACTGGTGCATCGCATTCATTCATATCAAGAGCATTTGTGGATAAGTATAAGTTACCTACTGAGTCTATGAAAAGGGCTATTAGAGTGAGTTCACCTGGAGGAGATATGATAGCTAGCGCGGGATGCCGCGACTTGACTGTGAGGATTGGAACACACAACTTCATTGCACATTTGGTAGTGTTGGAATCACAGGGATTAGACGTTATTCTGGGTATGGATTGGATGTCTATGCATGGGGGACACATAGATTGTGCACAGCGAGCTGTTTCACTTAAAACCCCGGATGGTAAGAGGATTAGATTCAAGTCAGCCGCACGACTAGGAAGGTGTAAGCTGAATTCTCTTAAGGGGGTTAGCATGGATACTGTGCCAGTGATTAGGGATTACCCCGACGTGTTTCCGGAAGAGCTTCCAGGGATGCCACCTGACAGAGATGTAGAGTTTCTTATCGACCTGATGCCGGGAACAGGACCTATAGCAAAGAAACCATATAAGATGGATGTCGATGAGCTGAAGGAATTGAAGAAACAGTTGAAGGAACAACTGGAAAAGGGATTCATTCAGCCTAGTGCGTCGTCATGGGGAGCACCTGTTCTATTTGTGGAGAAGAAAGACAACACCAAGAGATTAGTGGTGGACTATCGTTCGCTGAATGAGGTAACCATCAAGAACAAGTACCCTCTGCCGAACATAAATGATTTATTTGATCAACTGGAAGGAGCAAAGGTGTTCAGCAAGATTGATCTGCGATCAGGCTACTTTCAATTGAAGATCCGGGAGGAGGATGTACCAAAAACCGCCTTCACCACTAGGTATGGTTTATATGAGTATACAGTTATGTCTTTTGGACTAACGAATGCCCCGGCATACTTCATGACCATGATGAACAAGGTATTTATGGAGTATTTGGACAAGTTCGTGGTGGTGTTTATTGATGACATACTGATATATTCCAAGGATGATGCTGAGCATGAGAAGCATCTGCGACTGATTATGGAGAAGCTGAGGGAACACAAGCTGTATGCCAAATTTAGTAAATGTGAATTCTGGCTTAACACTGTTGGGTTTCTTGGACACGTAGTGTCAGGAGAAGGAATTGCTGTTGATCCAAACAAAGTGACTGCAGTAACAGAGTGGGAAGCACCCAAGAATGCGGGAGAGATTCGAAGCTTTTTGGGACTTGCTGGATATTACCGAAGGTTCATAGAAAACTTTTCTAAGATTGCTAAGCCGATGACTGAACTTCTGAAGAAGGAGAGGAAGTTTGAATGGTTAGATGTATGTGAAGCCATCTTTCAGGAACTGAAGCGTCGACTAGTAACTGCGCCTGTTCTGTGTTTACCAGATCTTCAGAAGGATTTCCAAGTGTACTGTGATGCCTCACGACAAGGACTTGGGAGTGTGCTGATGCAAGATGGGAGAGTAGTGTCATATGCCTCGCGAAAACTCAAGCACCATGAGCGGAATTACCCCACACACGACTTGGAGTTAGCGTCAGTGGTTCATGCGCTCAAGGTATGGAGGCATTACTTAATGGGAAAACACTGTGATGTGTACACCGACCACAAGAGCCTGAAGTACATATTTACACAGAAGGAACTGAACTTGAGACAAAGGAGATGGTTGGAACTTATCAAGGATTATGATATGAATCTGCAATACCACCCAGGAAAGGCCAATGTAGTAGCAGATGCTCTGAGCCGGAAGGTTTATGCCAATGGATTGACAATTGGTGAATTGCCTGAGGAGTTGTGCAAGCAATTCAAGGACCTTAGACTGGAGGTAGTATCTGAAGGGTACTTAGCAACAATGGAAGTCCAACCGACGCTTCAAGACAGAATCAAGAAGGCTCAAGTGGGAGACAAGGAAATAGAAGAAATAAAGGAGAAGATGAAGGAGAACCGGGAAAAGGATATTCGCGAGGATGAGCATGGTACCTTGTGGTATGGAGATCGTTTGTGTGTTCCCAACGATCCCGAGATAAGGAAGTTGATTCTGCAGGAAGCTCATGACTCGCCGTACTCCATACATCCGGGCAACACAAAGATGTATATGGATTTGAAGAGCAGATTTTGGTGGAACAACATGAAGGGAGATATCGCCAAGCATATTGCCCTATGTGATGTATGTAGCCGAGTGAAGGCAGAACACCAGAAGCCAGCAGGATTGCTACAGCCGTTGCCTGTGCCGGATTGGAAATGGGATAGAGTGGGAATGGACTTTATCACGGGACTGCCCAGGACCAGGTCAGGATATGACTCTATTTGGGTAGTGGTCGACCATTTGACCAAGGTAGCCCATTTTATACCGGTAAAGACGACCTATACGAGTGCAAAGTTGGCCAAGATTTACATGGACAGGATTGTGTGCCTACACGGAGTTCCCAAGAGTATTGTATCTGATAGAGGCACCCAATTTACCTCACACTTCTGGCGCCAGCTGCACGAGTCACTTGGTACTAGATTGGAGTTTAGCACAGCGTTTCACCCACAGACTGATGGACAGACCGAGAGGGTGAATCAGATTTTGGAGGACATGCTAAGAGCTTGCGCATTGGCTCATGGTTCTAGTTGGGATGAAAATTTACCGTATGCGGAGTTTTCCTACAACAACAGCTATCAAACCAGCATCAAGACGTCACCGTTCGACGTACTGTATGGGAAACGGTGCCGAACACCATTGCTATGGGATGGAGTAGGAGAACGTCAGTTGTTTGGACCTGATTTGATCAAGGATGCTGAGGAAAAGGTTGCCTTGATTAAGGACAGGCTGAAGGTAGCACAATCAAGGCAGAAGAGCTACGCTGATGCCAAACGCAAGGAAGTGGTATATGAGATAGGTGATAGAGCATACCTCAGAGTATCGCCGCTTCGTGGAATTAAGAGATTTGGTATTAAGGGTAAGCTGGCACCTCGATTTATTGGACCGTATCGAGTCTTAGCACGCAAAGGAGAGGTTGCTTATCAGTTGGAGTTGCCAGAGGCTCTGTCTGCTATCCACAATGTGTTCCACGTGTTCCAGCTGAAGAAGTGCCATCCGGAGATGGTGGATACACCGTTGAGAGACACTGTACCGCTAGAGGAGGTTCAGCTGGAGAACGATTTGACCTATGAGGAGAAACCGGTCAAGATTCTGGAGACAGCAGAAAGGACTACCCGTACCAAGACAATCAAGTTTTTCAAGGTGCAGTGGAGTCACCACACCGAAGAGGAAGCTACTTGGGAGCGTGAAGATGACATCCGAGAGGACTACCCACACCTATTTGCTAGCCGCGCCGAATCTCGAGGACGAGATTCATCTTAAGGGGGTTAGTCTTGTCACATCCCAAATTTTAGATTTGGTCTTGCATATCATTCATTGCATCGCACCATATCTTTCCATGCATTACCGTCGAGTAGAGAGGATCGACGAAACGCTATTTGCGAAAACCTATTTTTACTTCGCTTCGAGGTTCCTGCGGGGAGCTTCAGAGGGACTTGCAACAACCACCCCTGTAGGTTCGAGCTTTCGCTCAAACTTCGACTGAAGGTTGTTCCCCTCGACGATACGAACCCGTAGGCGCGAAAATCGCTCCAATCGGAGTTCGTATGCAAAAGACTCGGACGTTTTAGTAAACCGCCGGAAAACGGTCCGAAAATCCGGACCGATTTCCGAGTTGTAGTCCAGTTCTGGACCGTTTCTGTTTCAGTTTTTTTTTTTTTTTTTTTTCTCACGTGAAGGATTAAATAGAAAGGGACCCACCCGGGCCTTGGGAACCGTGCCCACGACCTCAACCACCGCCGCCATCTCCTCCTGCCGCGCGCGTCGCCCAGGCGCCGCCGCCGCCGCCGCTTCGCCTCGCTGCCGCCGGCCACCCCTTCGTCGCCGTTCATCGCCGCGTCTGTTGCCGGGTTCGTCTCGCCGCCCTCTTTCCGTTCCCGTGCTCCGCGTCTCCATCCGTCGCCGCCAACTGCGCCCTGCAGATCGCCACGTACGCGCACGCGTTTATTGTTCCGGGAGCCGTAGTTGACCGTGTGAGTCCTTGCAGGAGTTTCCACGCCACCGGATCCGATCGTTGCCGCCGTCCGGAGCTCGCCGGAGTTCGTTTCGCAGCCCGATTCCGGTAAGACAGCAGCCACCGTCAGATCTCAGATCAGCGGCTTAGATCGTTCGTTGACTGGTCAGCACTCCAGACGTTGACTAGTCAGAGGCCCCAGATGTTGACTGGTCAGACGCCCAGTCAGCGCCCAGTCATCAGACACAGTTGACTGGGTCAATCTCGTTAATCCTATTAGTTGGCAGATTTCGGTAGAATCTTGTAAATTGCGTAGAAATTAAACCGCTTGGCCAAAAATTGCAAATAAAATATGTATGCGTTCAGTGAGTCGTGTAGAATCTCGCTGTAGCTTTGGTTCAGACTTTTACTGTCAGGTTTAGTACAGTTTAATCAAACTAGTTAGTGGCCTTTTCGGAGTAATAAATTCGTAGTAAAAGTTTCGTAGCTCCAAAAATCGCGTATGATATGTCCCTGAACTCGTATGAACGAGGGGAATCTCATCGTGAAATAAAAAGATAGGCTTACAGTAAAAACTTCTGCAGTATTTGTCTAATGGATTTCTGCAGTGTTTTAATTACTCGGGATGTTTTATAACTCCTTTTTGAGTAATTCCAATTGGTACTGTTTCTTATCAACGATGTCTATGCGGTAGAATTTTTCCAAGATCTTACAAACAGTATACTACCGGTAGTGAATTATTTAAGTTCTAGCTCTAGTAGTGATCTCTACTTTTGGTTAATAGTTTTCCTAGCGCCAAATCTATTTTCCATGCATGTATTCGGTAGTAATATGTATTAGTATTATGTGGTGCAGCTGTAGCACCAATTCACTTGCCGTTCTTGCATTCATGCATCATCTTTGTTGCATATGTTTGTGAATTGTTTGTTTATGAATGCAATTGTGTCGTGTAGATTGTGTGGAGTGCAACCCTTGCTCGTGTGTGGATTGTTCTTCCGACCGCTACAATCAAGGCAAGTAGATGCTACTTTGTTCATGATGTCGTCCTACTATTTTCTATGCACTGTCGTGTATTTTGTAGATGCATGTGTAGGATGATACTATCGCTATGCTATGTCCTAATATGTGGTAGGACCCTCTTTGTAGATGAACCACCGTTGGTAGATGTGCTTAGCCATGCTTGATGAACGAGGGCTGGGTTACATCATTGAAACTTGTTTCTAAAAGTATTGCTTTATGAAAACTAAAACAACTTAATCAATGAATCATCTGGGTGTGATGGGATTGATAATTTTTGGTGGTTTATTGCGGAAAGGCACCCAGGTATCAAGAGAGAATGATTGGCTTCTTTATTGTGTAGCTTACGTGTACAACCATGTGCCAATAATGGAATGGGCGGTTGGTTGGACTTAGTAGGTTGTGGTAACTCGAACCCGCGTATCCAGAGATGTAGAATTTTGGTAGGTTGGACCGGTGCGCGTCGGGATTGAGGAGCTACTTCCCGAACAGTCTCTTCTTGGTCTTCTCCCTATCATCACCCAAAATGAGAGTGATGGTACGAGCTGGGCTGGCCAAGTCACATGGGTAAAGTGTACTAACCTCTGCAGAGTGTATAATCTAATCGATTAGCCGTGTCCCCGGTTATGGACATCTGAGTTGCTTGATATTGATTCCATGACATGTTTCTCGCTCATTCTAATTTCATAATTGTTTTAATATTGTTGGGTTAACTTAATTGGGATCTTTTCAAAGAAAATTCAAAACTGTTTATGAAAGTAGGACAAAGTTATTTGCAAATGCAAGCCAGACACAGCTCCACTTGCCAAATATGCATGTAGTTGTTAGTACTATTGTCTCCATTACTAGCTCTACTTGCCATACATTCCATGTATTGACCCTTCGGGGCTGTTGCGTTTTATGCTGCAGGTTATTCCGATTCTGATTGATCGTTATAGGCCACGGTACTCCACTCGGCACTTGTTCACTTGTGGGCAATTTGAAGAATGGAGGATTTATCTCGCTTTTGTTGCTACCTGAACAACTTGAGCTAGCTTTGTGCTAAGCTTTTATTGTAATAATGGTACTCTGGATCTTGTAGATCATGATACACGGTTATTTGCTATGATTATCTATCTTACTCTATTGTGGGCCAATGAACCGATCCAGGGATTGGCATGTCACATAGAGGCCACGGTCTTTTCAGAACCGGGGTGTCACAATAAACCACATGGATCCACTAGATTCCATTTCATGTGTGTTCTAATCCTAAACCACATGGATCCACTATATGCCATTGGATGTGTGTTCTTTTCATAAACAAGATGGATCCACAAGAGTTCATTGCATGTGTGTTCTATGCCTAAACCACATGGATCCACTAGATTCCATTGCATGTGTGTTCTTTTCATATATCACATGGATCCCTAGATGCCATTGCATGTGTGTTCTTTGCCTAAACCACATGGGTCCACTAGAGTTCATTGCATGTGTGTTCTATGCCTAAACCACATGGATCCACTAGATTTCATTGCATGTGTGTTCTTTTCATAAACCACATGGATCCACCATATGCCATTGCATTTGTGTTCTTTTGAGAAACCACATGGATCCACTAGAGTTCATTGCATGTGTGTTCTTTTCATAAACCACATGGACCCACTAGAGTTCATTGCATGTGTGTTATATGCCTAAACCACATGGATCCACTAGATGTTGTTGCATGTGTGTTCTTTTCATAAACCACATGGATCTACTGGAGTGCATTGCATGTGTGTTATTTTCATAAACCACATGGATCCACTAGAGTTCATTGCACGTGTGTTCTTTTCATAAACCACATGGATCCACTAGATTCCATTGCATGTGTGTTCTTTTCATATATCACATGGATCCCTAGATGCCATTGCATGTGTGTTCTTTGCCCAAACCACATGGGTCCACTAGAGTTCATTGCATGTGTGTTCTATGCCTAAACCACATGGATCTAGTAGATTTCATTACATGTGTGTTCTTTTAATAAATCACATGGATCCCTAGATGCCATTGCATGTGTGTTCTTTTTCCAAACCACATGGACCCACTAGAGTTCATTGCATGTGTGTTCTATGCCTAAACCACATGGATCCACAAGATGTTGTTGCATGTGTGTTATTTTCATAAACCACATGGATCCACTGGAGTTCATTGCATGTGTGTTATTTTCATAAACCACATGGATCCACTAGAGTTCATTACATGTGTGTTCTTTTTATAAACCACATGGATCCACTAGATGTCATTGCATGTGTGTTCTTTTCATAAACCACATGGATCCATAAGATATCATTGCATGTGTGTTCTATTCCTAAACCACATGGACCCACTAGATGACATTGCATGTGTGTTCTTTTTATAAACCACATGGATCCACTAGATGTGTCACATCCCAAATTTTAGATTTGGTCTTGCATATCATTCATATCATTGCATCATGATTTTCCATGCATTACCGTCGAGTAGAAAGGTTCGGCGAAACGCCATCGTCAAAACCTTTTTTTGTTTCGCTTCGAGGTTCCTGCGGGGAGCTTTAGAGGGACTTGCAACAACCACCCCTGTAGGTTCGAGCTTTCGCTCAAACTTCGACTGAAGGTTGTTCCCCTCGACGATACGAACCCGTAGGCACGAAAATCGCTCCAATCAGAGTTCGTATGCAAAAGACTCGGACGTTTTAGTAAACCGCCGGAAAACGGTCCGAAAATCCGGACCGATTTCCGAATCGGAGTCAAATCTGGACCATTTCTCTTTAGTTTTTTTTTTCCGCGCTGCACCCAGCCCCGACCCCGCCGCCTTTCTTCTCTGCTCACTAGAGCACGCGCTCCTGGCGCACGTCCAGCCGCCGCCGCTTCTCCTCGCCGCCGCCGGCCACCCCTCCGTCGTCGGCCATCGCCGCGTCTGTTGCCGGGTTCGTCTCGCCACCCTCTTTCCGTTCCCGTGCTCCGCGTCTCCATCCGCCGCCGCCAACTGCGCCCTGCAGATCGCCGCGTACGCGCGCGCGTTTAATTATTCCGGGAGCCGTAGTTGACCGTGTGTGTACCTGCAGGAGTTTCCACGCCACCGGAACCGATCGTCGCCGCCGTCCGGAGCTCGCCGGAGTTCGATTCGCCGTCCGTTTCCGGTAAGACAGCAGCCACCGTCAGATCTCAGATCGGCGGCTTAGATCGTTAGTTGACTGGTCAGTACTCCAGGCGTTGACTAGTCAGACGCCTAGTCATCAGACCAGTCATCAGACCAGTTGACCAGTCAAACAGACACAGTTGACTGGGTCAATTTCGTTAATCCTATTAGTTGGCAGATTTCGGTAGAATCTTGTAAATTGCGTAGAAATTAAACCGCTTGGCCAAAAATTGCAAATAAAATATGCACGAGTTCAGTGAGTCGTGTAAAATCTCGATGTACCTTTGGTTCAGACTTTTACTATCAGGTTTAGTACAGTTTAATCAAACTAGTTAGTGGCCTTTTCGGAGTAATAAATTCGTAGTAAAAGTTTCGTAGCTCCAAAAATCGCGTATGATATGTCCCTGAACTCGTATGAACGAGGGGAATCTCATCGTGAAATAAAAAGATAGGCTTACAGTAAAAACTTCTGCAGTATTTGTCTAATGGCTTTCTGCAGTGTTTTAATTACTCGGGATGTTTTATAACTCCTTTTTGAGTAATTCCAATTGGTACTGTTTCTTATCAGCGATGCCTATGCGGTAGAATTTTTCCAGGATTTTACAAACAGTATACTACCGGTAGTGAATTATTTAAGTTCTAACTCTAGTAGAGATCTCTACTTTTGGTTAATAGTTTTCCTAGCGCCAAATCTATTTTCCATGCATGTATTCGGTAGTAATATGTATTAGTATTATGTGGTGCAGCTGTAGCACCAATTCACTTGCCGTTCTTGCATTCATGCATCATCTTTGTTGCATATGTTTGTGAATTGTTTGTTTATGAATGCAATTGTGTCGTGTAGATTGTGTGGAGTGCAACCCTTGCTCGTGTTTGGATTGTTCCTCCGACCGCTTCAATCAAGGCAAGTAGATGTTACTTTGTTCATGATATCGTCCTACTATTTTCAAAGCATTGTCGTGTATTTTGTAGTTGCATGAGTAGGATGATACTATCGCTATGCTATGTCCTATTATGTGGTAGGGCTTTCCTTGTAGATGAACCACCGTTGTAGATGTGCTTAGCCATGCTATGTTGAACGAGGGCTGGGTTACATCATTGATACTTGTTTTCTCAAAGTATTGGTTTGTGAAAACTAAAACAACTTAATCAATGAATCCCCTGGGTGTGATGGTATTGATAATTTTTGGTGGTTTCATTGCGAAAAGGCACCCAGGTATCAAGAGAGAATGATTGGCTTCTTTATTGTGTAGCTTACGTGTACAACCATGTGCCAATAATGAAATGGGCTATTGGTTGGACTTAGTAGGTTGTGGTAACTCGAACCCGCGTATCCAGAGATGTAGAATTTTGGTAGGTTGGACCGGTGCACGTCGGGATTGAGGAGCTACTTCCCGAACAGTCTCTTCTTGGTCTTCTCCCTATCATCACCCAAAATGAGAGTGATGGTACGAGCTGGGCTGGCCAAGTCACATGGGTAAAGTGTACTAACCTCTGCAGAGTGTATAATCTAATCGATTAGCCGTGTCTCCGGTTATGGACAACTGAGTTGCTAGATATTGATTTCATGACATGTTTCTCGCTCATTCTAATTTCATAATTGTTTTAATCTTGTTGGGTTAACTTAATTGGGATCTTTTCAAAGAAAATTCAAAACTGTTTATGAAAGTAGGACAAAGTTATTTGCAAATGCAAGCCAGACACAGCTCCACTTGCCAAATATGCATGTAGATGTTAGTACTATTGTCTCCATTTACTAGCTCTACTTGCCATACATTCCATGTATTGACCCTTCGGGGCTGTTGCGTTTTATGCTGCAGGTTATTCCGATTCTGATTGATCGTTATAGGCCACGGTACTCCACTCGGCACTTGTTCACTTGTGGGCAATTTGAAGAATGGAGGATTTAATCGTTTATGTTGCTACCTGAATAATTTGAGCTAGCTTGTGCTAAGCTTTTATTGTAATAATGGTACTCTGGATCTTCGTTATCTATGATACACGGATATTTTGCTATGTTATCTATCTTACTCTATTGTGGGCCAATGAACCGATCCAGGGATTGGCATGTCACATAGAGGCCACGGTCTTTTCAGAACCGGGGTGTCACAAGATACCATTGCATGTGTATTCTTTTCATAAACCACATGAGCCACTAGATGCCATTGCATGTGTGTTCTTTCCATAAACCACATGGATCCACTAGAGTTCATTGCATGTGTGCTCTTTTCATAAACCACATGGATCCACTAGATGTCATTGCATGTGTGTTCTTTTCATAAACCACATGGATCCACTAGAAGCCATTGCATGTGTGTTCTTTTCATAAACCACATGGATCCACTAGATGCCATTGCATGTGTGTTCTTTTCATAAACCACATGGATCCACTGGAGTTCATTGCATGTGTGTTCTTTTCATAAGCGACATGGATCTACTAGATGCAATTACATGTGTGTACTTTTAATAAACCCCATGGATGCACTAGATGTCATTGCATTGGTGTTATAGTCCTAAACGACATGGATCCACTAGATCACATTGCATGTGTGTTCTTTTGTTAAACCACATGGATCCACTAGATTCCATTTCATGTTTGTTCTAATCCTAAACCACAAGGATCCACTATATGCCATTGGATGTGTGTTCTTTTCATAAACAAGATAGATCCACAAGAGTTCATTGCATGTGTGTTCTATGCCTAAACCACATGGATCCACTAGATTCCATTGCATGTGTGTTCTTTTCATATGTCACATGGATCCCTAGATGCCATTGCAACTGTGTTCTTTGCCTAAACCACCTGGGTCCACTAGAGTTCATTGCATGTGTGTTCTATGCCTAAACCACATGGATCCACTAGATTTCATTGCATGTGTGTTCTTTTCATAAACCACATGGATCCACTAGATGCCATTGCATTTGTGTTCTTTTGAGAAACCACATGGATCCACTAGAGTTCATTGCATGTGTGTTCTTTTCATAAACCACATGGACCCACTAGAGTTCATTGCATGTGTGTTCTATGCCTAAACCACATGGATCCACTAGATGTTGTTGCATGTGTGTTCTTTTCATAAACCACATGGATCCACTAGAGTTCATTGCATGTGTGTTGTTTTCATAAACCACATGGATCCACTAGAGTTCATTCCATGTATGTTATTTTCATAAACCACATGGATCCACTAGATGTCATTGCATGTGTGTTCTTTTCATAAACCACATGGATCCATAAGATGTCATTGCATGTGTGTTCTATTCCTAAACCACATGGACCCACTAGATGGCATTGCATTTGTGTTCTTTTCATAAACCACATGGATCCACTAGATGTCATTGCATGTGTGTTCTTTTCATAAACCACATGGATCCATAAGTTGTCATTGCATGTGTGTTCTATTCCTAAACCACATGGACCCACTAGATGGCATTGCATGTGCGTTCTTTTCATAAATCACATGGATCCACTAGATGTCATTGCATGTGTGTTCTTTTCATAAACCACATGGATCCATAAGAAGTCATTGCATGTGTGTTCTATTCCTAAACCACATGGATCCACTAGATGCGATTGCATGTGTGTTCTTTTCATAAACCACATGGATCCACTAGATGTCATTGCATATGTGTTATTTTAATAAAACATCATGGATCCACTAGATGCCATTGCATGTGTGTTCTTTTCATAAACCACATGGATCCACTATATGGCATTGCATGTGTGTTCTTTTCATAAACCACATGGATCCACTGCAGTTCATTGCATGTGTGTTCTTTTCATAAATGACATGGATCCACTAGATGCCATTACATGTGTGTACTTTTCATAAACCACATGGATGCACTAGATGTCATTGCATTAGGTGTTATAGTCCTAAAGGACATGGATCCACTAGATGACATTGCATGTGTGTTCTTTTGATAAACCACATGGATCCACTAGATTCCATTTCACGTGTGTTCTAATCCTAAACCACTAGGATCCACTATATGCCATTGGATGTGTGTTCTTTTCATAAACAAGATGGATCCACAAGAGTTCATTGCATGTGTGTTCTATGCCTAAACCACATGGATCCACTAGATTCCATTGCATGTGTATTCTTTTCATATATCACATGGATCCCTAGATGCCATTGCATGTGTGTTCTTTGCCTAAACCACATGGGTCCACTAGAGTTCATTGCATGTGTGTTCTATGCCTAAACCACATGGATCCACTAGATTTCATTGCATGTGTGTTCTTTTCATAAACCACATGGATCCACTAGATGCCATTGCATTTGTGTTCTTTTGAGAAACCACATGGATCCACTAGAGTTCATTGCATGTGTGTTCTTTTCATAAACCACATGGACCCACTAGAGTTCATTGCATGTGTGTTCTATGCCTAAACGACATAGATCCACTAGATGTTGTTGCATGTGTGTTCTTTTCATAAACCACATGGATCCACTGGAGTTCATTGCATGTGTGTTATTTTCATAAACCACATGGATCCACTGGAGTTCATTGCATGTGTGTTCTTTTCATAAACCACATGGATCCATAAGATGTCATTGCATGTGTGTTCTATTCCTAAACCACATGGACCCACTAGATGGCATTGCATGTGTGTTCTTTTCATAAACCACATGGATCCACTAGATGTCATTGCATGTGTGTTCTTTTCATAAACCACATGGATCCATAAGATGTCATTGCATGTGTGTTCTATTCCTAAACCACATGGATCCACTAGATGCTGTTGCATGTGTGTTCTTTTCATAAACCACATGGATCCACTAGATGTCATTGCATGTGTGTTATTTTCATAAAACCACATGGATCCACTAGATGCCATTGCATGTGTGTTCTTTTCATAAACCACATGGATCCACTATATGGCATTGCATGTGTGTTCTTTTCATAAACCACATGGATCCACTGGAGTTCATTGCATGTGTGTTATTTTCATAAACCACATGGAGCCACTAGAGTTCATTGCATGTGTGTTCTTTTCATAAACCACATGGCTCCACTAGATGTCATTGCATGTGTGTTCTTTTCATAAACCACATGGATCCATAAGATGTCATTGCATGTGTGTTCTATTCCTAAACCACATGGATCCACTAGATGCCATTGCATGTGTGTTCTTTTCATAAACCACATGGATCCACTAGATGTCATTGCATCTGTGTTCTTTTCATAAACCACATGGATCCATAAGATGTCCTTGCATGTGTGTTCTATTCCTAAATGCCATGGATCCACTAGATGCCATTGCATGTGTGTTCTTTTCATAAACCACATGGATCCACTAGATGTCATTGCATGTGTGTTATTTTCATGAAACCACATGGATCCACTAGATGCCATTGCATGTGTGTTCTTTTCATAAACCACATGGATCCACTAGAGTTCATTGCATGTTCATTCTATGCCTAAACCACAAGGATCCACTAGATGCCATTGCATGTGTGTTCTTTTCATAAACCACAAGATCCACTAGATACCATTGCATGTGTATTCTTTTCATAAACCACATGATCCACTAGATGCCATTGCATGTGTGTTCTTTCCATAAACCACATGGATCCACTAGAGTTCATTGCATGTGTGTTCTTTTCATAAACCACATGGATCCACTAGATGTCATTGCATGTGTGTTCTTTTCATAAACCACATGGATCCACTAGAAGCCATTGCATGTGTGTTCTTTTCATAAACCACATGGATCCACTAGATGCCATTGCATGTGTGTTCTTTTCATAAACCACATGGATCCACTAGAGTTCATTGCATGTGTGTTCTTTTCATAAACGACATGGATCTACTAGATGCCATTACATGTGTGTACTTTTAATAAACCACATGGATGCACTAGATGTCATTACATTGGTGTTATAGTCCTAAACAACATGGATCCACTAGATCACATTGCATGTGTGTTCTTTTGATAAACCACATGGATCCACTAGATTCCATTTCATGTTTGTTGTAATCCTAAACCACATGGATCCACTATATGCCATTGGATGTGTGTTATTTTCATAAACAAGATGGATCCACAAGAGTTCATTGCATGTGTGTTCTATGCCTAAACCACATGGATCCACTAGATTCTATTGCATGTGTGTTCTTTTCATATATCACATGGATACCTAGATGCCATTGCATGTGTGTTCTTTGCCTAAACCACATGGGTCCACTAGAGTTTATTGCATGTGTGTTCTATGCTTAAACCACATGGATCCACTAGATTTCATTGCATGTGTGTTCTTTTCATAAACCACATGGATCCACTAGATGCCATTGCATTTGTGTTCTTTTGAGAAACCACATGGATCCACTAGAGTTCATTTCATGTGTGTTCTTTTCATAAACCACATGGACCCACTAGAGTTCATTGCATGTGTGTTCTATGCCTAAACCACATGGATCCACTAGATGTTGTTGCATGTGTGTTCTTTTCATAAACCACATGGATCCACTTGAGTTCATTGCATGTGTGTTATTTTCATAAACCACATGGATCCACTGGAGTTCATTGCATGTGTGTTCTTTTAACAAACGACATGGATCCACTAGATTCCATTGCATGTGTGTTATTTTCATATATCACATGGATCCCTAGATTCCATTGCATGTGTTTTCTTTGCCCAAACCACATGGGTCCACTAGAGTTCATTACATGTGTGTTCTATGCCTAAACCAC
This sequence comes from Avena sativa, assembly GCA_916181665.1. NCBI lineage: Eukaryota > Viridiplantae > Streptophyta > Magnoliopsida > Poales > Poaceae > Avena > Avena sativa. Next base: position 195,223,815 of record OV702287.1, read on the forward strand.
ATGGATACACTAGATTTCATTGCATGTGTGTTCTTTTAATAAATCACATTGATCCCTAGATGCCATTGCATGTGTGTTCTTTTACCAAACCACATGGACCCACTAGAGTTCATTGCATGTGTGTTCTTTTCATAAACCACATGGATCCACTGGATGTTGTTGCATGTGTGTTCTTTTCATAAACCACATGGATCCACTGGAGTTCATTGTATGTGTGTTATTTTCATAAACCACATGGATCCACTAGAGTTCATTGCATGTGTGTTCTTTTCATAAACCACATGGATCCACTAGATGTCATTGCATGTGTGTTCTTTTCATAAACCACATGGATCCATAATATGTCATTGCATGTGTGTTCTATTCCTAAACCACATGGACCCACTAGATGGCATTGCATGTGTTTTTTTTTCATAAACCACATGGATCCACTAGATGTCATTGCATGTGTGTTCTTTTCATAAACCACATGGATCCATAAGATGTCATTGCATGTGTGTTCTATTCCTAAACCACATGGATCCACTAGATGCCATTGCATGTGTGTTCTTTTCATAAACCACATGGATCCACTAGATGTCATTGCATGTGTGTTATTTTCATAAAACCACATGGATCCACTAGATGCCATTGCATGTGTGTTCTTTTCATAAACCACATGGATCCACCATATGGCATTGCTTGTGTGTTGTTTTCATAAACCACATGGATCCACTGGAGTTCATTGCATGTGTGTTATTTTCATAAACCACATGGATCCACTAGAGTTCATTGCATGTGCGTTCTTTTCATAAACCACATGGCTCCACTAGATGTCATTGCATGTGTGTTCTTTTCATAAACCACATGGATCCATAAGATGTCATTGCATGTGTGTTCTATTCCTAAACCACATGGATCCACTAGAAGCCATTGCATGTGTGTTCTTTTCATAAACCACATGGATCCACTAGATGTCATTGCATGTGTGTTCTTTTCATAAACCACATGGATCCATAAGATGTCATTGCATGTGCGTTCTATTCCTAAATGCCATGGATCCACTAGATGCCATTGCATGTGTGTTCTTTTCATAAACCACATGGACCCACTAGAGTTCATTGCATGTGTGTTCTATGCCTAAACAACATGGATCCACTAGATGTTGTTGCATGTGTGTTATTTTCATAAACCACATGGATCCACTAGAGTTCATTGCATGTGTGTTCTTTTCATAAACCACATGGATCCACTAGATGTCATTGCATGTGTGTTCTTTTCATAAACCACATGGATCCATAAGATGTCATTGCATGTGTGTTCTATTCCTAAACCACATGGATCCACTAGATGCCATTGCATGTGTGTTCTTTTCATAAACCACATGGATCCATAAGATGTCATTGCATGTGTGTTCTATTCCTAAACCACATGGATCCACTAGATGCCGTTGCATGTGTGTTCTTTTCATAAACCACATGGATCCACTAGATGTCATTGCATGTGTGTTATTTTCATAAAACCACATGGATCCACTAGATGCCATTGCATGTGTGTTCTTTTCATAAACCACATGGATCCACTATATGGCATTGCATGTGTGTTCTTTTCATAAACCACATGGATCCACTGGAGTTCATTGCATGTGTGTTATTTTCATAAACCACATGGATCCACTAGAGTTCATTGCATGTGTGTTCTTTTCATAAACCACATGGCTCCACTAGATGTCATTGCATGTGTGTTCTTTTCATAAACCACATGGATCCATAAGATGTCATTGCATGTGTGTTCTATTCCTAAACCACATGGATCCACTAGATGCCATTGCATGTGTGTTCTTTTCATAAACCACATGGATCCACTAGATCTCATTGCATGTGTGTTCTTTTGATAAACCACATGGATCCATAAGATGTCGTTGCATGTGTGTTCTATTCCTAAATGCCATGGATCCACTAGATGCCATTGGATGTGTGTTCTTTTCATAAACCACATGGATCCACTAGATGTCATTGCATGTGTGTTATTTTCATACAACCACATGGATCCACTAGATGCCATTGCATGTGTGTTCCACATGGATCCACTAGAGTTCATTGCATGTTCGTTCTATGCCTAAACCACAAGGATCCACTAGATGCTGTTGCATGTGTGTTCTATTCCTAAACCACATGGATCCACTAGATGTCATTGCATGTGTGTTCTTTTCATAAACCACATGGATCCATAATATGTCATTGCATGTGTGTTCTATTCCTAAACCACATGGACCCACTAGATGGCATTGCATGTGTTTTTTTTTCATAAACCACATGGATCCACTAGATGTCATTGCATGTGTGTTCTTTTCATAAACCACATGGATCCATAAGATGTCATTGCATGTGTGTTCTATTCCTAAACCACATGGATCCACTAGATGCTGTTGCATGTGTGTTCTTTTCATAAACCACATGGATCCACTAGATGTCATTGCATGTGTGTTATTTTCATAAAACCACATGGATCCACTAGATGCCATTGCATGTGTGTTATTTTCATAAACCACATGGATCCACTATATGGCATTGCATGTGTGTTCTTTTCATAAACCACATGGATCCACTGGAGTTCATTGCATGTGTGTTATTTTCATAAACCACATGGAGCCACTAGAGTTCATTGCATGTGTGTTCTTTTCATAAACCACATGGCTCCACTAGATGTCATTGCATGTGTGTTCTTTTCATAAACCACATGGATCCATAAGATGTCATTGCATGTGTGTTCTATTCCTAAACCACATGGATCCACTAGATGCCATTGCATGTGTGTTCTTTTCATAAACCACATGGATCCACTAGATGTCATTGCATCTGTGTTCTTTTCATAAACCACATGGATCCATAAGATGTCATTGCATGTGTGTTCTATTCCTAAATGCCATGGATCCACTAGATGCCATTGCATGTGTGTTCTTTTCATAAACCACATGGATCCACTAGATGTCATTGCATGTGTGTTATTTTCATGAAACCACATGGATCCACTAGATGCCATTGCATGTGTGTTCTTTTCATAAACCACATGGATCCACTAGAGTTCATTGCATGTTCATTCTATGCCTAAACCACAAGGATCCACTAGATGCCATTGCATGTGTGTTCTTTTCATAAACCACAAGATCCACTAGATACCATTGCATGTGTATTCTTTTCATAAACCACATGATCCACTAGATGCCATTGCATGTGTGTTCTTTCCATAAACCACATGGATCCACTAGAGTTCATTGCATGTGTGTTCTTTTCATAAACCACATGGATCCACTAGATGTCATTGCATGTGTGTTCTTTTCATAAACCACATGGATCCACTAGAAGCCATTGCATGTGTGTTCTTTTCATAAACCACATGGATCCACTAGATGCCATTGCATGTGTGTTCTTTTCATAAACCACATGGATCCACTAGAGTTCATTGCATGTGTGTTCTTTTCATAAACGACATGGATCTACTAGATGCCATTACATGTGTGTACTTTTAATAAACCACATGAATGCACTAGATGTCATTACATTGGTGTTATAGTCCTAAACAACATGGATCCACTAGATCACATTGCATGTGTGTTCTTTTGATAAACCACATGGATCCACTAGATTCCATTTCATGTTTGTTGTAATCCTAAACCACATGGATCCACTATATGGCATTGGATGTGTGTTATTTTCATAAACAAGATGGATCCACAAGAGTTCATTGCATGTGTGTTCTATGCCTAAACCACATGGATCCACTAGATTCTATTGCATGTGTGTCCTTTTCATATATCACATGGATACCTAGATGCCATTGCATGTGTGTTCTTTGCCTAAACCACATGGGTCCACTAGAGTTTATTGCATGTGTGTTCTATGCTTAAACCACATGGATCCACTAGATTTCATTGCATGTGTGTTCTTTTCATAAACCACATGGATCCACTAGATGCCATTGCATTTGTGTTCTTTTGAGAAACCACATGGATCCACTAGAGTTCATTTCATGTGTGTTCTTTTCATAAACCACATGGACCCACTAGAGTTCATTGCATGTGTGTTCTATGCCTAAACCACATGGATCCACTAGATGTTGTTGCATGTGTGTTCTTTTCATAAACCACATGGATCCACTTGAGTTCATTGCATGTGTGTTATTTTCATAAACCACATGGATCCACTGGAGTTCATTGCATGTGTGTTCTTTTAACAAACGACATGGATCCACTAGATTCCATTGCATGTGTGTTATTTTCATATATCACATGGATCCCTAGATTCCATTGCATGTGTTTTCTTTGCCCAAACCACATGGGTCCACTAGAGTTCATTACATGTGTGTTCTATGCCTAAACCACATGGATACACTAGATTTCATTGCATGTGTGTTCTTTTAATAAATCACATTGATCCCTAGATGCCATTGCATGTGTGTTCTTTTACCAAACCACATGGACCCACTAGAGTTCATTGCATGTGTGTTCTTTTCATAAACCACATGGATCCACTGGATGTTGTTGCATGTGTGTTCTTTTCATAAACCACATGGATCCACTGGAGTTCATTGTATGTGTGTTATTTTCATAAACCACATGGATCCACTAGAGTTCATTGCATGTGTGTTCTTTTCATAAACCACATGGATCCACTAGATGTCATTGCATGTGTGTTCTTTTCATAAACCACATGGATCCATAATATGTCATTGCATGTGTGTTCTATTCCTAAACCACATGGACCCACTAGATGGCATTGCATGTGTTTTTTTTTTCATAAACCACATGGATCCACTAGATGTCATTGCATGTGTGTTCTTTTCATAAACCACATGGATCCATAAGATGTCATTGCATGTGTGTTCTATTCCTAAACCACATGGATCCACTAGATGCCATTGCATGTGTGTTCTTTTCATAAACCACATGGATCCACTAGATGTCATTGCATGTGTGTTATTTTCATAAAACCACATGGATCCACTAGATGCCATTGCATGTGTGTTCTTTTCATAAACCACATGGATCCACCATATGGCATTGCTTGTGTGTTGTTTTCATAAACCACATGGATCCACTGGAGTTCATTGCATGTGTGTTATTTTCATAAACCACATGGATCCACTAGAGTTCATTGCATGTGCGTTCTTTTCATAAACCACATGGCTCCACTAGATGTCATTGCATGTGTGTTCTTTTCATAAACCACATGGATCCATAAGATGTCATTGCATGTGTGTTCTATTCCTAAACCACATGGATCCACTAGAAGCCATTGCATGTGTGTTCTTTTCATAAACCACATGGATCCACTAGATGTCATTGCATGTGTGTTCTTTTCATAAACCACATGGATCCATAAGATGTCATTGCATGTGCGTTCTATTCCTAAATGCCATGGATCCACTAGATGCCATTGCATGTGTGTTCTTTTCATAAACCACATGGACCCACTAGAGTTCATTGCATGTGTGTTCTATGCCTAAACCACATGGATCCACTAGATGTTGTTGCATGTGTGTTATTTTCATAAACCACATGGATCCACTAGAGTTCATTGCATGTGTGTTCTTTTCATAAACCACATGGATCCACTAGATGTCATTGCATGTGTGTTCTTTTCATAAACCACATGGATCCATAAGATGTCATTGCATGTGTGTTCTATTCCTAAACCACATGGATCCACTAGATGCCATTGCATGTGTGTTCTTTTCATAAACCACATGGATCCATAAGATGTCATTGCATGTGTGTTCAATTCCTAAACCACATGGATCCACTAGATGCCGTTGCATGTGTGTTCTTTTCATAAACCACATGGATCCACTAGATGTCATTGCATGTGTGTTATTTTCATAAAACCACATGGATCCACTAGATGCCATTGCATGTGTGTTCTTTTCATAAACCACATGGATCCACTATATGGCATTGCATGTGTGTTCTTTTCATAAACCACATGGATCCACTGGAGTTCATTGCATGTGTGTTATTTTCATAAACCACATGGATCCACTAGAGTTCATTGCATGTGTGTTCTTTTCATAAACCACATGGCTCCACTAGATGTCATTGCATGTGTGTTCTTTTCATAAACCACATGGATCCATAAGATGTCATTGCATGTGTGTTCTATTCCTAAACCACATGGATCCACTAGATGCCATTGCATGTGTGTTCTTTTCATAAACCACATGGATCCACTAGATCTCATTGCATGTGTGTTCTTTTGATAAACCACATGGATCCATAAGATGTCGTTGCATGTGTGTTCTATTCCTAAATGCCATGGATCCACTAGATGCCATTGGATGTGTGTTCTTTTCATAAACCACATGGATCCACTAGATGTCATTGCATGTGTGTTATTTTCATACAACCACATGGATCCACTAGATGCCATTGCATGTGTGTTCCACATGGATCCACTAGAGTTCATTGCATGTTCGTTCTATGCCTAAACCACAAGGATCCACTAGATGCTGTTGCATGTGTGTTCTTTTCATAAACCACAAGATCCACTAGATACCATTGCATGTGTATTCTTTTCATAAACCACATGAGCCACTAGATGCCATTGCATGTGTGTTCTTTCCATAAACCACATGGATCCACTAGAGTTCATTGCATGTGTGCTCTTTTCATAAACCACATGGATCCACTAGATGTCATTGCATGTGTGTTCTTTTCATAAACCACATGGATCCACTAGAAGCCATTGCATGTGTGTTCTTTTCATAAACCACATGGATCCACTAGATGCCATTGCATGTGTGTTCTTTTCATAAACCACATGGATCCACTAGAGTTCATTGCATGTGTGTTCTTTTCATAAGCGACATGGATCTACTAGATGCAATTACATGTGTGTACTTTTAATAAACCCCATGGATGCACTAGATGTCATTGCATTGGTGTTATAGTCCTAAACGACATGGATCCACTAGATCACATTGCATGTGTGTTCTTTTGTTAAACCACATGGATCCACTAGATTCCATTTCATGTTTGTTCTAATCCTAAACCACATGGATCCACTATATGCCATTGGATGTGTGTTCTTTTCATAAACAAGATAGATCCACAAGAGTTCATTGCATGTGTGTTCTATGCCTAAACCACATGGATCCACAAGATTCCATTGCATGTGTGTTCTTTTCATATATCACATGGATCCCTAGATGCCATTGCATGTGTGTTCTTTGCCTAAACCACATGGGTCCACTAGAGTTCATTGCATGTGTGTTCTATGCGTAAACCACATGGATCCACTAGATTTCATTGCATGTGTGTTCTTTTCATAAACCACATGGATCCACTAGATGCCATTGCATTTGTGTTCTTTTGAGAAACCACATGGATCCACTAGAGTTCATTGCATGTGTGTTCTTTTCATAAACCACATGGACCCACTAGAGTTCATTGCATGTGTGTTCTATGCCTAAACCACATGGATCCACTAGATGTTGTTTCATGTGTGTTCTTTTCATAAACCACATGGATCCACTGGAGTTCATTGCACGTGTGTTATTTTCATAAAACACATGGATCCATTGGAGTTCATTGCATGTGTGTTATTTTCATAAACGACATGGATCCACTAGATTCCATTGCATGTGTGTTATTTTGATATATCACATGGATCCCTAGATGCCATTGCATATGTGTTCTTTGCCCAAACCACATGGGTCCACTAGAGTTCATTGCATGTGTGTTCTATGCCTAAACCACATGGATCCACTAGATTTCATTGCATGTGAGTTCTTTTAATAAATCACATGGATCCCTAGATGCCATTGCATGTGTGTTCTTTGCCCAAACCACATGGACCCACTAGAGTTCATTGCATGTGTGTTCTTTTCATAAACCACATGGATCCACTGGATGTTGTTGCATGTGTGTTCTTTTCATAAACCACATGGATCCACTGGAGTTCATTGCATCTGTGTTATTTTCATAAACCACATGGATCCACTAGAGTTTATTGCATGTGTGTTCTTTTCATAAACCACATGGATCCACTAGATGTCATTGCATGTGTGTTCTTTTCATAAACCACATGGATCCATAAGATGTCATTGCATGTGTGTTCTATTCCTAAACCACATGGACCCACTAGATGGCATTGCATGTGTGTTCTTTTCATAAACCACATGGATCCACTAGATGTCATTGCATGTGTGTTCTTTTCATAAACCACATGGATCCATAAGATGTCATTGCATGTGTGTTCTATTCCTAAACCACATGGATCCACTAGATGCCATTGCATGTGTGTTCTTTTCATAAACCACATGGATCCATAATATGTCATTGCATGTGTGTTATTTTCATAAAACCACATGGATCCACTAGATTCCATTGCATGTGTGTTCTTTTCATAAACCACATGGATCCACTATATGGCCTTGCTTGTGTGTTGTTTTCATAAACCACATGGATCCACTGGAGTTCATTGCATGTGTGTTATTTTCATAAACCACATGGATCCACTAGAGTTCATTGCATGTGTGTTCTTTTCAAAAACCACATGGCTCCACTAGATGGCATTGCATGTGTGTTCTTTTCATAAACCACATGGATCCATAAGATGTCATTGCATGTGTGTTCTATTCCTAAACCACATGGATCCACTAGATGCCATTGCATGTGTGTTCTTTTCATAAACCACATGGATCCACTAGATGCCATTGCATTTGTGTTCTTTTGAGAAACCACATGGATCCACTAGAGTTCATTGCATGTGTGTTCTTTTCATCAACCACATGGACCCACTTGAGTTCATTGCATGTGTGTTCTATGCATAAACCACATGGATCCACTAGATGTTGTTGGATGTGTGTTCTTTTCATAAACCACATGGATCCACTGGAGTTCATTGCATTTGTGTTATTTTCATAAACCACATGGATCCACTGGAGTTTATTGCATGTGTGTTCTTTTCATAAACGACATGGATCCACTAGATTCCATTGCATGTGTGTTCTTTTCATATATCACATGGATCCATAAGATGTCATTGCATGTGTGTTCTTTGCCCAAACCACATGGGTCCACTAGAGTTCATTGCATGTGTGTTCTATGCCTAAACCACATGGATCCACTAGATTTCATTGCATGTGTGTTCTTTTAATAAATCACATGGATCCCTAGATGCCATTGCATGTGTGTTCTTTGCCCAAACCACATGGACCCACTAGAGTTCATTGCATGTGTGTTCTTTTCATAAACCACATGGATCCACTGGATGTTGTTCCATGTGTGTTCTTTTCATAAACCACATGGATCCACTGGAGTTCATTGCATGTTTGCTATTTTCATAAACCACATGGAACCACTAGAGTTTATTGCATGTGTGTTCTTTTCATAAACCACATGGATCCACTAGATGTCATTGCATGTGTGTTCTTTTCATAAACCACATGGATCCATAAGATGTCATTGCATGTGTGTTCTATTCCTAAACCACATGGACCCACTAGATGGCATTGCATGTGTGTTCTTTTCATAAACCACATGGATCCACTAGATGTCATTGCATGTGTGTTCTTTTCATAAACTACATGGATCCATAAGATGTCATTGCATGTGTGTTCTATTCCTAAACCACATGGATCCACTAGATGCCATTGCATGTGTGTTCTTTTCATAAACCACATGGATCCACTAGATGTCATTGCATGTGTGTTATTTTCATAAAACCACATGGATCCACTAGATGCCATTGCATGTATGTTCTTTTCATAAACCACATGGATCCACTATATGGCCTTGCTTGTGTGTTGTTTTCATAAACCACATGGATCCACTGGAGTTCATTGCATGTGTGTTATTTTCATAAACCACATGGATCCACTAGAGTTCATTGCATGTGTGTTCTTTTCATCAACCACATGGACCCACTTGAGTTCATTGCATGTGTGTTCTATGCCTAAACCACATGGATCCACTAGATGTTGTTGCATGTGTGTTCTTTTCATAAACCACATGGATCCACTGGAGTTCATTGCATTTGTGTTATTTTCATAAACCACATGGATCCACTGGAGTTTATTGCATGTGTGTTCTTTTCATAAATGACATGGATCCACTAGATTCCATTGCATGTGTGTTCTTTTCATATATCACATGGATCCATAAGATGTCATTGTATGTGTGTTCTTTGCCCAAACCACATGGGTCCACTAGAGTTCATTGCATGTGTGTTCTATGCCTAAACCACATGGATCCACTAGATTTCATTGCATGTGTGTTCTTTTAATAAATCACATGGATCCCTAGATGCCATTGCATGTGTGTTCTTTGCCCAAACCACATGGACCCACTAGAGTTCATTGCATGTGTGTTCTTTTCATAAACCACATGGATCCACTGGATGTTGTTGCATGTGTGTTCTTTTCATAAACCACATGGATCCACTGGAGTTCATTGCATGTTTGCTATTTTCATAAACCACATGGAACCACTAGAGTTTATTGCATGTGTGTTCTTTTCATAAACCACATGGATCCACTAGATGTCATTGCATGTGTGTTCTTTTCATAAACCACATGGATCCATAAGATGTCATTGCATGTGTGTTCTATTCCTAAACCACATGGACCCACTAGATGGCATTGCATGTGTGTTCTTTTCATAAACCACATGGATCCACTAGATGTCATTGCATGTGTGTTCTTTTCATAAACCACATGGATCCATAAGATGTCATTGCATGTGTGTTCTATTCCTAAACCACATGGATCCACTAGATGCCATTGCATGTGTGTTCTTTTCATAAACCACATGGATCCACTAGATGTCATTGCATGTGTGTTATTTTCATAAAACGACATGGATCCACTAGATGCCATTGCATGTATGTTCTTTTCATAAACCACATGGATCCACTATATGGCCTTGCTTGTGTGTTGTTTTCATAAACCACATGGATCCACTGGAGTTCATTGCATGTGTGTTATTTTCATAAACCACATGGATCCACTAGAGTTCATTGCATGTGTGTTCTTTTCATCAACCACATGGACCCACTTGAGTTCATTGCATGTGTGTTCTATGCCTAAACCACATGGATCCACTAGATGTTGTTGCATGTGTGTTCTTTTCATAAACCACATGGATCCACTGGAGTTCATTGCATTTGTGTTATTTTCATAAACCACATGGATCCACTAGAGTTTATTGCATGTGTGTTCTTTTCATAAACGACATGGATCCACTAGATTCCATTGCATGTGTGTTCTTTTCATATATCACATGGATCCATAAGATGTCATTGCATGTGTGTTCTTTGCCCAAACCACATGGGTCCACTAGAGTTCATTGCATGTGTGTTCTATGCCTAAACCACATGGATCCACTAGATTTCATTGCATGTGTGTTCTTTTAATAAATCACATGGATCCCTAGATGCCATTGCATGTGTGTTCTTTGCCCAAACCACATGGACCCACTAGAGTTCATTGCATGTGTGTTCTTTTCATAAACCACATGGATCCACTGGATGTTGTTGCATGTGTGTTCTTTTCATAAACCACATGGATCCACTGGAGTTCATTGCATGTTTGCTATTTTCATAAACCACATGGAACCACTAGAGTTTATTGCATGTGTGTTCTTTTCATAAACCACATGGATCCACTAGATGTCATTGCATGTGTGTTCTTTTCATAAACCACATGGATCCATAAGATGTCATTGCATGTGTGTTCTATTCCTAAACCACATGGACCCACTAGATGGCATTGCATGTGTGTTCTTTTCATAAACCACATGGATCCACTAGATGTCATTGCATGTGTGTTCTTTTCATAAACCACATGGATCCATAAGATGTCATTGCATGTGTGTTCTATTCCTAAACCACATGGATCCACTAGATGCCATTGCATGTGTGTTCTTTTCATAAACCACATGGATCCACTAGATGTCATTGCATGTGTGTTATTTTCATAAAACCACATGGATCCACTAGATGCCATTGCATGTATGTTCTTTTCATAAACCACATGGATCCACTATATGGCCTTGCTTGTGTGTTGTTTTCATAAACCACATGGATCCACTGGAGTTCATTGCATGTGTGTTATTTTCATAAACCACATGGATCCACTAGAGTTCATTTCATGTGTGTTCTTTTCAAAAACCACATGGCTCCACTAGATGGCATTGCATGTGTGTTCTTTTCATAAACCACATGGATCCATAAGATGTCATTGCATGTGTGTTCTATTCCTAAACCACATGGATCCACTAGATGCCATTGCATGTGTGTTCTTTTCATAAACCACATGGATCCACTAGATGTCATTGCATGTGTGTTCTTTTCATAAACCACATGGATCCATAAGATGTCATTGCATGTGTGTTCTATTCCTAAATGCCATGGATCCAATAGATGCCTTTGCATGTGTGTTCTTTTCATAAACCACATGGATCCACTAGATGTCATTGCATGTGTGTTATTTTCATAAAACCACATGGATCCACTAGATGCCATTGCATGTGTGTTCTTTTCATAAACCACATGGATCCACTAGAGTTCATTGCATGTTCGTTCTATGCCTAAACCACAAGGATCCACTAGATGCCATTGCATGTGTGTTCTTTGCATAAACCACAAGATCCACTAGATACCATTGGATGTGTATTCTTTTCATAAACCACATGGATCCACTAGATGCCATTGCATGTGTGTTCTTTCCATAAACCACTTGGATCCACTAGATTCCATTGGATGTGTGTTCTTTGCCTAAACCACATGGATCCACTAGAGTTCATTGCATGTGTGTTCTTTTCATAAACCGCATGGACCCACTAGATTTCATTGCATGTGTGTTCTTTTCATAATCCACATGGACCCACTAGATGCCATTGCATGTGTGTTCTTTTGAGAAACCACATGGATCCACTAGAGTTCATTGTATATGTGTTATTTTATAAACCACATGGATCCACTAGATGCCATTGCATGTGTGTTGGTTTCATAAACCACATGGATCCACTAGAGTTCACTACATGTGTGTTCTTTTCATAAACCACATGGATACCTTAGACTTCATTTCATGTGTGTTATTTTCATAAACCACATGGATCCACTATATGCCATTGCATGTGTGTTCTATTCCTAAACCACATGGATCCACTAGATGCCATTGGATGTGTGTTCTTTTCGTAAACCACATGGATCCACTAGATGTCATTGCATGTGTTGTTTTCATAAACCACATGGATCTACTAGATGTCATTGCATGTGTGTTATAATCATAAACCACATGGATCCACTATATGCCATTGGATGTGTGTTCTTTTCATAAACAAGATGGATCCACAAGAGTTCATTGCATGTGTGTTCTATGCGTAAACCACATGGATCCACTAGATTCCATTGCATGTGTGTTGTTTTCATATATCACATGGATCCCTAGATTCCATTGCATGTGTATTCTTTGCCTAAACCACATGGGTCCACTAGAGTTAATTGCATGTGTGTTCTATGCCTAAACCACATGGATCCACTAGATTTCATTGCATGTGTGTTCTTTTCATAAATCACGTGGATCCACTAGATGCCATTGCATGTGTGTTCTTTTGAGAAACCACATGGATCCACTAGAGTTCATTGCATGTGTGTTATTTTCATAAACGGCATGGACCCACTAGAGTTCATTGCATGTGTGTTCTATGCCTAAACCACATGGATCCAATAGATGTTGTTGCATGTATGTTGTTTTCATAAACCACATGGATCCACTGGAGTTGATTGCATGTGTGTTATTTTCATAAACCACATGGATCCACTAGAGTTCATTGCATGTGTGTTCTTTTCATAAACCACATGGATCCACTAGATGTCATTGCATGTGTGTTCTTTTCATAAACCACATGGATCCATAAGATGTCATTGCATGTGTGTTCTATTCCTAAACCACATGGATGCAGTAGATGCCATTGCATGTGTGTTCTTTTCATAAACCACATGGATCCACTAGATGCCATTGCATGTGTGTTCTTTGCCTAAACCAAATGGATCCACTAGAGTTCATTGCATGTGTTTTCTATTCATAAACTACATGGATCCACTAGATTCCATTACATGTGTGTTCTAATCCTAAACCACATGGATCCACTAGATGCCATTGGATGTGTGTTCTTTTCGTAAACCACATGGATCCACTAGATGTCATTGCATGTGTGTTCTTTTAATAAACCACATGGATCTACTAGATGCCATTGCATGTGTGTTCTAATCATAAACCACATGGATCCACTATATGCCGTTGGATGTGTGTTCTTTTCATAAATAAGATGGATCCACAAGAGTTCATTGCATGTGTGTTCTATGCGTAAACCACATGGATCCACTAGATTCCAATGCATGTGTGTTCTTTCCATATATCACATGGATCCCTAGATGCCATTGCATGTGTGTTCTTTGCCTAAACCACATGGGTCCACTAGAGTTTATTGCATGTGTGTTCTATGCCTAAACCATATGGATCCACTAGATTTCATTGCATGTGTGTTCTTTTCATAAACCATGTGGATCCACTAGATGCCATTGCATGTGTGTTCTTTTGAGAAACCACATGGATCCACTAGAGTTCATTGCATGTGTGTTATTTTCATAAACCACATGGACCCACTAGAGTTCATTGCATGTGTGTTCTATGCCTAAACCACATGTATCCACTAGATGTTGTTGCATGTGTGTTGTTTTCATAAACCACATGTATCCACTGGAGTTTATTGCATGTGTGTTATTTTCATAAACCACATGGATCAACTAGAGTTCATTTCATGTGTGTTCTTTTCATAAACCACATGGATCCACTAGATGTCATTGTATGTGTGTTCTTTTCATAAACCACATGGATCCATAAGATGTCATTGCATGTGTGTTCTATTCCTAAACCAGATGGATCCACTAGATGCCATTGCATGTGTGTTCTTTTCATAAACCACATGGATCCACTAGATGTCATTGCATGTGTGTGTTTTCATAAACCACATGGATCCATAAGATGTCATTGCATGTGTGTTATATTCCTAAACCACATGGATCCACTAGATACCATTGCATGTGTGTTCTTGTCATAAACTACATGGATCCACTATATGTCATTGCATGTGTGTTATTTTCATAAAACCACATGTATCCACTAGATGCCATTGCATGTGTGTTCTTTTCATAAACCACATGGATCCACTAGAGTTCATTGCATGTTCGTTCTATGCCTAAACCACAAGGATCGACTAGATGCCATTGCATGTCTGCTCTTTTCATAAACCACATAGATCCACTAGATACCATAGCATTCGTATTCTTTTCATAAACCACATGGATGCACTAGATGCCATTGCATGTGTGTTCTTTCCATAAACCACATGGATCCACTAGATTCCATTGCATGTGTGTTCTTTGCCTAAACTACATGGATCCACTAGAGTTCATTGCATGTGTGTTCTTTTCATAAACCACATGGACCCACTAGAGTTCATTGCATGTGTGTTCTTTTCATAAACCACATGGATCCACTAGATGCCATTGCATGTGTGTTCTTTTGAGAAACCACATGGATCCACTAGAGTTCATTGCATGTGTGTTATTTTCATAAACCACATGGACCCACTAGAGTTCATTGCATGTGTGTTCTATGCCTAAACCACATGGATCCACTAGATGTTGTTGCATGTGTGTTGTTTTCATAAACCACATGGATCCACTGGAGTTGATTGCATGTGTGTTATTTTCATAAACCACATGGATCCACTAGAGTTCATTGCATGTGTGTTCTTTTCATAAACCACATGGATCCACTAGATGTCATTGCATGTTTGTTCTTTTCATAAACCACATGGATCCATAAGATGTCATTGCATGTGTGTTCTATTCCTAAACCACATGGATGCAGTAGATGCCATTGCATGTGTGTTCTTTTCATAAACCACATGGATCCACTAGATGCCATTGCATGTGTGTTCTTTGCCTAAACCAAATGGATCCACTAGAGTTCATTGCATGTAATTTCTATTCATAAACTACATGGATCCACTAGATGCCATTACATGTGTGTTCTAATCCTAAACCACATGGATCCACTAGATGTCATTGCATGTGTGTTCTTTTCATAAACCACATGGATATACTAGATGCCATTGCATGTGTGTTCTAATCATAAACCACATGGATCCACTATATGCCGTTGGATGTGTGTTCTTTTCATAAACAAGATGGATCCACAAGAGTTCATTGCATGTGTGTTCTATGCGTAAACCACATGGATCCACTAGATTCCAATGCATGTGTGTTCTTTTCATATATCACATGGATCCCTAGATGCCATTGCATGTGTGTTCTTTTCCTAAACCACATGGGTCCACTAGAGTTTATTGCATGTGTGTTCTATGCCTAAACCATATGGATCCACTAGATTTCATTGCATGTGTGTTCTTTTCATAAACCACGTGGATCCACTAGATGCCATTGCATGTGTGTTCTTTTGAGAAACCACATGGATCCACTAGAGTTCATTGCATGTGTGTTATTTTCATAAACCACATGGACCCACTAGAGTTCATTGCATGTGTGTTTTATGCCTAAACCACATGGATCCACTAGATGTTGTTGCATGTGTGTTGTTTTCATAAACCACATGTATCCACTGGAGTTTATTGCATGTGTGTTATTTTCATAAACCAAATGGATCAACTAGAGTTCATTGCATGTGTGTTCTTTTCATAAACCACATGGATCCACTAGATGTCATTGCATGTGTGTTCTTTTCATAAACCACATGGATCCATAAGATGTCATTGCATGTGTGTTCTATTCCTAAACCACATGGATCCACTAGATGCCATTGCATGTGTGTTCTTTTCATAAACCACATGGATCCACTAGATGTCATTGCATGTGTGTTCTTTTCATAAACCACATGGATCCATAAGATGTCATTGCATGTGTGTTATATTCCTAAACCACATGGATCCACTAGATACCATTGCATGTGTGTTATTTTCATCAACCACATGGATCCACTAGATGTCATTGCATGTGTGTTATTTTCACAAAACCACATGTATCCACTAGATGCCATTGCATGTGTGTTCTTTTCATAAACCACATGGATCCACTAGAGTTCATTGCATGTTCGTTCTATGCCTAAACCACAAGGATCGACTAGATGCCATTGCATGTGTGCTCTTTTCATAAACCACATAGATCCACTAGATACCATTTCATGTGTATTCTTTTCATAAACCACATGGATCCACTAGATGCCATTGCATGTGTGTTCTTTCCATAAACCACATGGATCCACTAGATTCCATTGCATGTGTGTTCTTTGCCTAAACTACATGGATCCACTAGAGTTCATTGCATGTGTGTTCTTTTCATAAACCACATGGATGCAGTAGATGCCATTGCATGTGTGTTCTTTTCATAAACCACATGGATCCACTAGATGCCATTGCGTGTGTGTTCTTTGCCTAAACCGAATGGATCCACTAGAGTTCATTGCATGTGTTTTCTATTTTAAACTACATGGATCCACTAGATGCCATTAAATGTGTGTTCTATTCCTAAACCATACGGATCCAATAAGTTCCATTGATCCACTAGATGCCATTAAATGTGTGTTCTATTCCTAAACCTCATGGATCTATTAGGTTCCATTGCATGTGTGTTCTTTTCATAAACCGCATGGATCCACTAGATTTCATTGCATGTGTGTTCTTTTCATAATCCACATGGTTCCACTAGATGCCATTGCATGTGTGTTCTTTTGAGAAACCACATGGATCCACTAGAGTTCATTGCATGTGTGTTATTTTCATAAACCACATGGATCCACTAGATGTCATTGCATGTGTGTTCTTTTCATAAACCACATGGATCCATAAGATGTCATTACATGTGTGTTCTATTCCTAAACCACATGGATCCACTAGATGCCATTGCATGTGTGTTCTTTTCATAAACCACATGGATCCACTAGATGTCATTGCATGTGTGTTGGTTTCATAAACCACATGGATTCACTAGAGTTCACTGCATGTGTTTTTTTCATAAACCACATGGATACCTTAGAGTTCATTGCATGTGTGTTATTTTCATAAACCACATGGATCCACTAGAGTTCATTGCGTGTGTGTTCTTTTCATAAACGACATGGATCCACTAGATGCCATTACATGTGTGTACTTTTAATAAACCACATGGATGCACTAGATGTCATTGCATGTGTGTTCTTTTCATAAACCACATGGATCTACTAGATGCCATTGCATGTGTGTTGTTTTCATAAACCACATGGATCCACTAGATATCATTGTATGTGTGTTCTTTTCACAAACCACATGGATCCACTAGAGTTCATTGCATGTGTGTTCTTTTCATAAACCACATGGATCCACTAGATGCCATTGCATGTGTGTTTATTCATAAACCACATGGATCAACTAGATGTCATTGCATGTGTGTTCTTTTCCTAAACCACATGCATCCACTAGATGCCATTGCATGTATTTTATTTTTATAAACCACATGGATCCACTATTATCCATTGCATGTGTGTTTCATCCTAAACCACATGGATCCACTAGATGCCATTGGATGTGTATTAGTTTCATAAACCACATGGATCCACTAGATGTCATTGCATGTGTGTTGTTTTCATAAACCACATGGATCCACTAGATGTCATTGCATGTGTTTTATTTTCATACACCACATGGATCCACTAGAGTTCATAGCATGTGTGTTCTTTTCATAAACCGCATGGATCCACTATATGCCATTGCATGTGTGTTCTATTCCTAAACCACATGGATCCAATAGATGCCATTTTATGTGTGTTCTTTTCATAATCCACATGGATGCACTAGATGTCATTGCATGTGTGTTCTTTTCATAAACCACATAGATCCACTAGATGCCATTGCATGTGTGTTCTTTGCCTAAACCAAATGGATCCACTAGAGTTCATTGCATGTGTTTTCTATTCATAAACTACATGGATCCACTAGATGCCATTAGATGTGTGTTCTATTTCTAAACCACACGGATCCAATAAGTTCTATTGATCCACTAGATGCCATTAAATGTGTGTCCTATTCCTAAACCTCATGGATCCATTAGGTTCCATTTCATGTGTGTTCTATTCATAAACCGCATGGATCCACTAGATTTCATTGCATGTGTGTTCTTTTCATAATCCACATGGATCCACTAGATGCCAATGCATCTGTGTTCTTTTGAGAAACCACATGGATCCACTAGAGTTCATTGCATGTGTGTTATTTTCATAAACCACATGGATCCACTAGATGCCATTGCATGTGTGTTGGTTTCATAAACCACATGGATCCACTAGATGCCATTGCATGTGTGTTCTATTCCTAAACCACATGGATCCACTAGATGCAATTGGATGTTGTTCTTTTTGTAAAGCACATGGATCCACTAGATGTCATTGCATGTGTGTTCTTTTCATAAACCACATGGATCTACTAGATGCCATTGCATGTGTGTTGTTTTCATAAACCACATGGATCCACTAGATATCATTGTATGTGTGTTCTTTTCATAAACCACATGGATCCACTAGAGTTCATTGCATGTGTGTTCTTTTCATAAGCCACATGGATCCACTAGATTTCATTGCATGTGTGTTCTTTTCATAATCCACATGGTTCCACTAGATGCCATTGCATGTGTGTTCTTTTGAGAAACCACATGGATCCACTAGAGTTCATTGCATGTGTGTTATTTTCATAAACCACATGGATCCACTAGATGCCATTGCATGTGTGTTGGTTTCATAAACCACATGGATCCACTAGAGTTCACTGCATGTGTTTTTTTCATAAACCACATGGATACCTTAGAGTTCATTGCATGTGTGTTATTTTCATAAACCACATGGATCCACTAGAGTTCATTGCATGTGTGTTCTTTTCATAAACGACATGGATCCACTAGATGCCATTACATGTGTGTACTTTTAATAAACCACATGGATGCACTAGATGTCATTGCATGTGTGTTCTTTTCATAAACCACATGTATCTACTAGATGCCATTGCATGTGTGTTGTTTTCATAAACCACATGGATCCACTAGATATCATTGTATGTGTGTTCTTTTCACAAACCACATGGATCCACTAGAGTTCATTGCATGTGTGTTCTTTTCATAAACCACATGGATCCACTAGATGCCATTGCATGTGTGTTTATTCATAAACCACATGGATCCACTAGATGTCATTGCATGTGTGTTCTATTCCTAAACCACATGGATGCAGTAGATGCCATTGCATGTGTGTTCTTTTCATAAACCACATGGATCCACTAGATGCCATTGCATGTGTGTTCTTTGCCTAAACCAAATGGATCCACTAGAGTTCATTGCATGTGTTTTCTATTCATAAACTACATGGATCCACTAGATGCCATTACATGTGTGTTCTAATCCTAAACCACATGGATCCACTAGATGCCATTGGATGTGTGTTCTTTTCGTAAACCACATGGATCCACTAGATGTCATTGCATGTGTGTTCTTTTCATAAACCACATGGATCTACTAGATGCCATTGCATGTGTGTTCTAATCATAAACCACATGGATCCACTATATGCCGTTGGATGTGTGTTCTTTTCATAAAAAAGATGGATCCACAAGAGTTCATTGCATGTGTGTTCTATGCGTAAACCACATGGATCCACTAGATTCCAATGCATGTGTGTTATTTTCATATATCACATGGATCCCTAGACGCCATTGCATGTGTGTTCTTTGCCTAAACCACATGGGTCCACTAGAGTTTATTGCATGTGTGTTCTATGCCTAAACCATATGGATCCACTAGATTTCATTGCATGTGTGTTCTTTTCATAAACCACGTGGATCCACTAGATGCCATTGCATGTGTGTTCTTTTGAGAAACCACATGGATCCACTAGAGTTCATTGCATGTGTGTTATTTTCATAAACCACATGGATCCACTGGAGTTTATTGCATGTGTGTTATTTTCATAAACCACATGGATCAACTAGAGTTCATTGCATGTGTGTTCTTTTCATAAACCACATGGATCCACTAGATGTCATTGCATGTGTGTTCTTTTCATAAACCACATGGATCCATAAGATGTCATCGCATGTGTGTTCTATTCCTAAACCACATGGATCCACTAGATGCCATTGCATGTGTGTTCTTTTCATAAACCACATGGATCCACTAGATGTCATTGCATGTGTGTTCTTTTCATAAACCACATGGATCCATAAGATGTCATTGCATGTGTGTTATATTCCTAAACCACATGGATCCACTAGATACCATTGCATGTGTGTTATTTTCATAAACCACATGGATCCACTAGATGTCATTGCATGTGTGTTATTTTCACAAAACCACATGTATCCACTATATGCCATTGCATGTGTGTTCTTTTCATAAACCACATGGATCCACTAGAGTTCATTACATGTTCGCTCTATGCCTAAACCATAAGGATCGACTAGATGCCATTGCATGTGTGCTCTTTTCATAAACCACATAGATCCACTAGATACCATTGCATGTGTATTCTTTTCATAAACCACATGGATCCACTAGATGCCATTGCATGTGTGTTCTTTCCATAAACCACATGGATCCACTAGATTCCATTGCATGTGTGTTCTTTGCCTAAACTACATGGATCCACTAGAGTTCATTGCATGTGTGTTATTTTCATAAACCACATGGATGCAGTAGATGCCATTGCATGTGTGTTCTTTTCATAAACCACATGGATCCACTATATGCCATTGCGTGGGTGTTCTTTGCCTAAACCAAATGGATCCACTAGAGTTCATTGCTTGTGTTTTCTATTTTAAACTACATGGATCCACTAGATGCCATTAAATGTGTGTTCTATTCCTAAACCACACGGATCCAATAAGTTCCATTGATCCACTAGATGCCATTAAATGTGTGTTCTATTCCTAAACCTCATGGATATATTAGGTTCCATTGCATGTGTGTTCTTTTCATAAACCGCATGGATCCACTAGATTTCATTGCATGTGTGTTCTTTTCATAATCCACATGGTTCCACTAGATGCCATTGCATGTGTGTTCTTTTGAGAAACCACATGGATCCACTAGAGTTCATTGCATGTGTGTTATTCTCATAAACCTCATGGATCCACTAGATGCCATTGCATGTGTGTTGGTTTCATAAACCACATGGATCCACTAGAGTTCACTGCATGTTTTTTTTCATAAACCACATGGATACCTTAGAGTTCATTGCATGTGTGTTATTTTCATAAACCACATGGATCCACTAGAGTTCATTGCGTGTGTGTTCTTTTCATAAACGACATGGATCCACTAGATGCCATTACATGTGTGTACTTTTAATAAACCACATGGATGCACTAGATGTCATTGCATGTGTGTTCTTTTCATAAACCACATGGATCTACTAGATGCCATTGCATGTGTGTTGTTTTCATAAACCACATGGATCCACTAGATATCATTGTATGTGTGTTCTTTTCACAAACCACATGGATCCACTAGAGTTCATTGCATGTGTGTTCTTTTCATAAACCACATGGATCCACTAGATGCCATTGCATGTGTGTTTATTCATAAACCACATGGATCAACTAGATGTCATTGCATGTGTGTTCTTTTCCTAAACCACATGCATCCACTAGATGCCATTGCATGTATTTTATTTTTATAAACCACATGGATCCACTATTATCCATTGCATGTTTGTTTCATCCTAAACCACATGGATCCACTAGATGCCATTGGATGTGTATTAGTTTCATAAACCACATGGATCCACTAGATGTCATTGCATGTGTGTTGTTTTCATAAACCACATGGATCCACTAGATGTCATTGCATGTGTGTTATTTTCATACACCACATGGATCCACTAGAGTTCATAGCATGTGTGTTCTTTTCATAAACCGCATGGATCCACTATATGCCATTGCATGTGTGTTCTATTCCTAAACCACATGGATCCAATAGATGCCATTTTATGTGTGTTGTTTTCATAATCCACATGCATGTAACTACCTCGGTGAATTACGCTCTTAGTTACAAGCCTGGATGATCGGAAATGGATAAAATAGTACGGTGGGGCCAAATGCCACTCACAGGTAGACCTTTCGGCCGTCCTAACCATTTCCAAACATCGGGACAAGAACGAGCGACGTAATCGGCAGGCGAAGGGATCAACTACATACACAAATGAGTATGTATGCAAGCCACCATACAACAGTCCTAAGAGCCATTCCATCTAAAAGAAATAGAAATATTGCAATGCCATACGGCAAGATCCAAATATCCTAGATAGATATAATAGTTTAGGATATCTCCTCATACATCAAACATCAGAGTATCAGGCGGAAGCGGAAAACAAGATCCGAGTACGGATAAGAAGCAAATCGGCATAAGATGCCCCATAATTAAACACATCCCGCCCACAGATCTCACGGATCCCCGTTCCCGGAATCTCTACACCGAGTGATCGTTGCCCACATCGTCCGTCTCCTCCACCCAGTATCCATCTTGCGAGTTTACCTGTTCATCTGAATCAAACAATTTATCGTGTGAGACCCTAGGGGTACTCAGCAAGTCTTTATGCCTCTAAAGGGGACACAACCTGGGGTGACGCAATTGCAGCAAAAGATAATACCTAACCATTCTAGGGATACTCGCTAACCATCCGCCTAACCAAAGATAGATGGATGTCCGGGAATTAATAACAACAGTTATAACAGTAATATTAACAGATCCATCCTCCTCCTCGCTTACCAACGAGGAAGCGGACGAACAGCCCCCCATCTGTTGGCAGTTTTATTATCCATTCCATGAGTGTTGCACTATTTACTAGTCAGGTACTTAGTCAAATTAAAAGCGGTACTTTAGTTATACTTGTCTATGATCGAGAAACTGTGCTCCAAGTCGTCCATAACCGCGGACACGGCTTTCAGAAAGTTTTACCCTGCAGGGGTGCACAAATAGCAACACACACTCGATCAACCTCGGAAAAACCAAATCAAAACCCAACGAGGCATTCACGACAAAGCGATCACAGGATTCATAAATGTTTCAGGGGGCCACCCCATTAAGCTACCCGCAACAAAGTTGGCCGGCTCCGAGACGGACTCAAGGTTTGTGTGGACGGCTGTAAACGACTGGGAACCCGAAAGTGTGACTGGGCTTGTCGATACAGCAAAAACGTGTCACGATCCTAAACAGTACAGGTGCTCCACGCACAATCGTAAATAAAGCAGTAATGCATGGCATAAGTACAGGATAGTAATAAAGCCCCAAACTACTTTGTGGCCCCAAGAAATAAGAATGAATCAATCTCTGGCTCAGGGGGGTTCATAAGCCTCCCGGATGTGGATAGCGCGAATATTCAAGGAACAGGAATCAAGTACTCGGGGTCCTACGGGACACAAGTGAGCATGAAAAACCAAATAGCAGATATTGCTCACCGGTGCCACTTTCATTAGTTATCCCATTACTACTCAGGTTAAGTTGTTTAGGTACCTCGTTATCCATCAGACACTCACATACCCTACACATGCTGTTATATGACCCGCATGGCTCAAACAACTCCTGTAGTAATGGCTCATGGGATGGAGGAACAAGCTTCGGTGGGGTTTAAAAGTAAAGGCTATGCAGTACTTGGGATTCAGTTTAATGCAATCGCGACTCAATGATGCAAGAATAAGATAGAGGCAATAGGTACTATATGTATGCAAGCATGTGGTAGTGCTTGCCTGGCAGCTCAGTTGAAGCGAGAGAAGGATCTGGGTAGTGCTCCTGGGTTTCTTGATATATCCCCTGCTCAGCGTCTATTCGAAGAAGAACCAAACAAACAAGGGCCAACATAAATAAAGTGCACAAGCATATGAATTAAAATGCGACAAGCAAACAATCATGCCATGATGAATGATGCACAATTTGCATGGCAATAATGTAGCATGGCATGGATGAGGTGTGGAATACAAGAATAAGACATTTTATGAAGTTTTTAGTCACATTTTAATCTCAAATAAGTTGCTGTATACTTTATATTTATATGATGCATGCTGCAATTCAGAACATGGAATGCATAAACAGAAAGGTCTCGTCGAGCTGATCAATTTAGACATATTATTTGTCAAAATCAGAGTTATAAAACAAAAGTTATTAATTAATTAAGGCAAAGGGCATTTTAATGTAATTTTAATCAACTCGAAAATTAAAGTGTCCAAACATTATTTTGAATAGCATAATTGAAATCCTCACATTTTTCTGATTTCAAAACATATATTACAAGTTTAATTTGGAATTATAGTTTAAAAGATATTTGAAAACAGATTTGAATTTGAATTTAAATCAAATTTGAAAAGTTTAAATTAAAACAGAAAACAGAAAACCCTTTTGCTACTCACCCAGATCTAGCCACAGCCACAGACAAGTGGGTCCAGGCTGACTGGGCGACACAGCGGCCAGGAAAATGTTTTTCTCACCGCGGCATGCCTAGCCCGTGCGACTGCGAGGTGGGACCAACCGGCTGAGGCCCACGTGACAGTGAACGATCTCGCAGAAGCTGGCACGTGGGACCGAACTGGAGCGCGGGTTAGGATAAGAAAAGACTCAGGGGTTTTCTGCAAGATGACCAGGGTGGCTGGCAAGTGGGACCTCTAGGAGCGCGGGTTGAGCAGATAAAAACTAGGGGGGGGTAAGTGCAAAAGGGGCCGCGACACTGTATCTCTTCTCTGAATTCCTCTATCGACGAGTCTGTGCTCGACAGGGCGGGGCACGGTGCAGGGATCGAACTCGCGACCCCGCGTGCGCGCGCGGCGGCGGTTACCGCTGCGGTGGCCTGGCGTTGTTGTAGGGAGGGGGGATAGGCGGCTAAGAAAGACGCTGCGCGGCGCGGGGCGTGCAGACGCCAGCGCACACCGGCACGCAGAGACCGTTCGGTGAAAAGACCGGCAGGGCTAGGGTGGTACGGCGAGGCGAACCATGTCAGGGAGAAGGAGGAGCTCACCGGGAGTGGGTCGGTGGGGTCGGATCGTGCCGGAGCGCAGGGAAACAGCGAGGACGCTGGCGATCTGGAGCTAGGGTTTCGGCTCGGTGTCGATGGCGTGCAGCAGGTCTGGGCCGTCTCCTCCTCGACGTCGTGTACAGGGCTACTGTAGAGGACCTTCCCAACCTCGCCGACAACCTCCTGCTCGCCTACGCCTCAAGGATCGATGGGAGCTGGTGGAAACCGACGGTCGCCGGCGATGGGGTAGATGGTGGCGGTGGAGAAAAGAGGGGAGAGGGCAAGGCCCTAGGGTGGATCTGGGAGAGGCACAGGTGTCGTGGGGAAGGAGGAAAAGGAGGGAGAGAGAGGAGGAGAAGCCGTGGCAGGGGGTAGTTAAAGGTGGCTCGGGTGCCACCTTTTCCCTCCTCCTCACGTGCTCGGGCTGGACGGCATGGGCAGAGGGAGGGGTAGATGGAGGCTGCCAGGTGGGGCCAAGGCGAGGTCATGGAGGCCAGGCTCGGAGTGGGGCCTTGTGGCAGAGAGAGAAGGAGAGAGAGAGGCTCGGGTAGATGTAGCTAGCGCTAGAGGCTCGGGTTAGGGTTTGTGCTAGGGTTGGGGTAGGAGGGTAGCTCGGCCAGGGGGAGTAGGTGGCTAGGTGGGGCCTGCATGGTAGGGAGAGGGGGCACCTCAGCATGGTTGGAGGAGCGGGTGAGAAGAGAGGGGGTGATGGGTGTAACTAGGGTTAGATTAGAGAGGGAACTAGGTTTAGGTTTTGGGTTAGCTAGGTTAGAGGGAGGAGAGATGAGAGAGGGGTTAGGGTTTAGGGGTGATCCACTAAGATCAAGCAAGGGTGGAGGATGTGATGATGGATAAGGAGAGTGAGATGAGAGAAGAGGTGGTGTGAGGGTTTTAACATGATCCCAACACAAGATCAAGATGATGGGGTTTTGAATAAGAGAGAAAGGGAAGCTCACAAAAGAAAGGATCCACTCAAAAACCAAAGAAAAACCAAAGGAGAAAGAATGGTGGTGCTTTGCATGGCCCATGCAAAACATTAAATGCCATGTTTTAACCTTGTGAAAACAAAATAATAATCATGGCATTATTCCTATGCATTACCCAAAATGTGGAGTAAGGCCAAGCAAAAGAATTTAAATGAAAGTTCCAAGTGGAGTAGATGGAGATGATCATATTTGATTATAATTGGGACTTGCTAGTGTGTATATTCCATTAGATGTTTAATAGTCCCAAAAATATCCCAACATGAGCATAAATCCATAATAATCCATATGAAAGCTAGGAAAAGGAGCACTACTCATAATGCATGCAAAGGTGGCTCCACATATCAATAATGTGAAAACAACATGATGCTAATATGAGAGCATGTGGAAATAGAATTGGATCCATCCCAACCCACATGAGCTAGAGGTAAAATCCCAAAAAGGTGCAAAGCTCATATTTAGTTGGATGGTGGCATTATAAGGTGGTGAAAGAAAGGGTGGTGGAGTGAAATAAAAGATATGCCCCCAACTCAACTTGGGCATTTAAACAATATATCAATAACCAAATACAATATCAAGAGGCAAATACAATTTACAATGCATATGAGAGAGGAACCAAAATAAAAAGGGTTTTATATGATGCTCAAATGCAAGGTGGCATGATGACATGAGCATGATATAATGATGATGCAACAATTATATGTAGGAAGTAGCATTTATATAGACTAGGCTAGTAGCATTGCAATTGTTAGACAATTGGGATGCTACAACTCTCCCCCACTAAACAAGAATAAGACATTTTATGAAGTTTTAGTCACATTTTAATCTCAAATAAGTTGCTGTATACTTTATATTTATATGATGCATGCTGCAATTCAGAACATGGAATGCATAAACAGAAAGGTCTCGTCGAGCTGATCAATTTAGACATATTATTTGTCAAAATCGGAGTTATAAAACAAAAGTTATTAATTAATTAAGGAAAAGGGCATTTTAATGTAATTTTAATCAACTCGAAAATTAAAGTGTCCAAACATTATTTTGAATAGCATAATTGAAATCCTCACATTTTTCTGATTTCAAAACATATATTACAAGTTTAATTTGGAATTATAATTTAAAAGATATTTGAAAACAGATTTGAATTTGAATTTAAATCAAATTTGAAAAGTTTAAATTAAAACAGAAAACAGAAAACCCTTTTGCTACTCACCCAGATCTAGCCACAGCCACAAACAAGTGGGTCCAGGCTGACTGGGCGACACAGCGGCCAGGAAAATGTTTTTCTCACCGCGGCATGCCTAGCCCGTGCGACTGCGAGGTGGGACCAACCGGCTGAGGCCCACGTGACAGTGAACGATCTCGCAGAAGCTGGCAGGTGGGACCGAACTGGAGCGCGGGTTAGGATAAGAAAAGACTCAGGGGTTTTCTGCAAGATGACCAGGGTGGCTGGCAAGTGGGACCTCTAGGAGCGCGGGTTGAGCAGATAAAAACTAGGGGGGGGGTAAGTGCAAAAGGGGCCGCGACACTGTATCTCTTCTCTGAATTCCTCTATCAACGAGTCTGTGCTCGACAGGGCGGGGCACGGTGCAGGGATCGAACTCGCGACCCCGCGTGCGCGCGCGGCGGCGGTTACCGCTGCGGTGGCCTGGCGTTGTTGTAGGGAGGGGGGATAGGCGGCTAAGAAAGACGCTGCGCGGCGCGGGGCGTGCAGACGCCAGCGCACACCGGCGTGCAGAGACCGTTCGGTGAAAAGACCGGCAGGGCTAGGGTGGTACGGCGAGGCGGACCATGTCAGGGAGAAGGAGGAGCTCACCGGGAGTGGGTCGGTGGGGTCGGATCGTGCCGGAGCGCAGGGAAACAGCGAGGACGCTGGCGATCTGGAGCTAGGGTTTCGGCTCGGTGTCGATGGCGTGCGGCAGGTCTGGGCTGTCTCCTCCTCGACGTCGTGTACAGGGCTACTGTAGAGGACCTTCCCAACCTCGCCGACAACCTCCTGCTCGCCTACGCCTCAAGGATCGATGGGAGCTGGTGGAAACCGACGGTGGCCGGCGATGGGGTAGATGGTGGCGGTGGAGAAAAGAGGGGAGAGGGCAAGGCCCTGGGGTGGATCTGGGAGAGGCACAGGTGTCGTGGGGAAGGAGGAAAAGGAGGGAGAGAGAGGAGGAGCAGCCGTGGCAGGGGGTAGTTAAAGGTGGCTCGGGTGCCACCTTTTCCCTCCTCCTCACGTGCTCGGGCTGGACGGCATGGGCAGAGGGAGGGGTAGATGGAGGCTGCCAGGTGGGGCCAAGGCGAGGTCAAGGAGGCCAGGCTCGGAGTGGGGCCTTGTGGCAGAGAGAGAAGGAGAGAGAGAGGCTCGGGTAGATGTAGCTAGCGCTAGAGGCTCGGGTTAGGGTTTGTGCTAGGGTTGGGGTAGGAGGGTAGCTCGGCCAGGGGGAGTAGGTGGCTAGGTGGGGCCTGCATGGTAGGGAGAGGGGGCACCTCAGCATGGTTGGAGGAGCGGGTGAGAAGAGAGGGGGTGATGGGTGTAACTAGGGTTAGATTAGAGAGGGAACTAGGTTTAGGTTTTGGGTTAGCTAGGTTAGAGGGAGGAGAGATGAGAGAGGGGTTAGGGTTTAGGGGTGATCCACTAATATCAAGCAAGGGTGGAGGATGTGATGATGGATAAGGAGAGTGAGATGAGAGAAGAGGTGGTGTGAGGGTTTTAACATGATCCCAACACAAGATCAAGATGATGGGGTTTTGAATAAGAGAGAAAGGGAAGCTCACAAAAGAAAGGATCCACTCAAAAACCAAAGAAAAACCAAAGGAGAAAGAATGGTGGTGCTTTGCATGGCCCATGCAAAACATTAAATGCCATGTTTTAACCTTGTGAAAACAAAATAATAATCATGGCATTATTCCTATGCATTACCCAAAATGTGGAGTAAGGCCAAGCAAAAGAATTTAAATGAAAGTTCCAAGTGGAGTAGATGGAGATGATCATATTTGATTATAATTGGGACTTGCTAGTGTGTATATTCCACTAGATGTTTAATAGTCCCAAAAATATCCCAACATGAGCATAAATCCATAATAATCCATATGAAAGCTAGGAAAAGGAGCACTACTCATAATGCATGCAAAGGTGGCTCCACATATCAATAATGTGAAAACAACATGATGCTAATATGAGAGCATGTGGAAATAGAATTGGATCCATCCCAACCCACATGAGCTAGAGGTAAAATCCCAAAAAGGTGCAAAGCTCATATTTAGTTGGATGGTGGCATTATAAGGTGGTGAAAGAAAGGGTGGTGGAGTGAAATAAAAGATATGCCCCCAACTCAACTTGGGCATTTAAACAATATATCAATAACCAAATACAATATCAAGAGGCAAATACAATTTACAATGCATATGAGAGAGGAACCAAAATAAAAAGGGTTTCATATGATGCTCAAATGCAAGGTGGCATGATGACATGAGCATGATATAATGATGATGCAACAATTATATGTAGGAAGTAGCATTTATATAGACTAGGCTAGTAGCATTGCAATTGTTAGACAATTGGGATGCTACAACTCTCCCCCACTAAACAAGAATAAGACATTTTATGAAGTTTTAGTCACATTTTAATCTCAAATAAGTTGCTGTATACTTTATATTTATATGATGCATGCTGCAATTCAGAACATGGAATGCATAAACAGAAAGGTCTCGTCGAGCTGATCAATTTAGACATATTATTTGTCAAAATCGGAGTTATAAAACAAAAGTTATTAATTAATTAAGGCAAAGGGCATTTTAATGTAATTTTAATCAACTCGAAAATTAAAGTGTCCAAACATTATTTTGAATAGCATAATTGAAATCCTCACATTTTTCTGATTTCAAAACATATATTACAAGTTTAATTTGGAATTATAGTTTAAAAGATATTTGAAAACAGATTTGAATTTGAATTTAAATCAAATTTGAAAAGTTTAAATTAAAACAGAAAACAGAAAACCCTTTTGCTACTCACCCAGATCTAGCCACAGCCACAGACAAGTGGGTCCAGGCTGACTGGGCGACACAGCGGCCAGGAAAATGTTTTTCTCACCGCGGCATGCCTAGCCCGTGCGACTGCGAGGTGGGACCAACCGGCTGAGGCCCACGTGACAGTGAACGATCTCGCAGAAGCTGGCAGGTGGGACCGAACTGGAGCGCGGGTTAGGATAAGAAAAGACTCAGGGGTTTTCTGCAAGATGACCAGGGTGGCTGGCAAGTGGGACCTCTAGGAGCGCGGGTTGAGCAGATAAAAACTAGGGGGGGGGGGTAAGTGCAAAAGGGGCCGCGACACTGTATCTCTTCTCTGAATTCCTCTATCGACGAGTCTGTGCTCGACAGGGCGGGGCACGGTGCAGGGATCGAACTCGCGACCCCGCGTGCGCGCGCGGCGGCGGTTACCGCTGCGGTGGCCTGGCGTTGTTGTAGGGAGGGGGGATAGGCGGCTAAGAAAGACGCTGCGCGGCGCGGGGCGTGCAGACGCCAGCGCACACCGGCGCGCAGAGACCGTTCGGTGAAAAGACCGGCAGGGCTAGGGTGGTACGGCGAGGCGGACCATGTCAGGGAGAAGGAGGAGCTCACCGGGAGTGGGTCGGTGGGGTCGGATCGTGCCGGAGCGCAGGGAAACAGCGAGGACGCTGGCGATCTAGAGCTAGGGTTTCGGCTCGGTGTCGATGGCATGCAGCAGGTCTGGGCCGTCTCCTCCTCGACGTCGTGTACAGGGCTACTGTAGAGGACCTTCCCAACCTCGCCGACAACCTCCTGCTCGCCTACGCCTCAAGGATCGATGGGAGCTGGTGGAAACCGACGGTGGCCGGCGATGGGGTAGATGGTGGCGGTGGAGAAAAGAGGGGAGAGGGCAAGGCCCTGGGGTGGATCTGGGAGAGGCACAGGTGTCGTGGGGAAGGAGGAAAAGGAGGGAGAGAGAGGAGGAGCAGCCGTGGCAGGGGGTAGTTAAAGGTGGCTCGGGTGCGACCTTTTCCCTCCTCCTCACGTGCTCGGGCTGGACGACATGGGCAGAGGGAGGGGTAGATGGAGGCTGCCAGGTGGGGCCAAGGCGAGGTCAAGGAGGCCAGGCTCGGAGTGGGGCCTTGTGGCAGAGAGAGAAGGAGAGAGAGAGGCTCGGGTAGATGTAGCTAGCGCTAGAGGCTCGGGTTAGGGTTTGTGCTAGGGTTGGGGTAGGAGGGTAGCTCGGCCAGGGGGAGTAGGTGGCTAGGTGGGGCCTGCATGGTAGGGAGAGGGGGCACCTCAGCATGGTTGGAGGAGCGGGTGAGAAGAGAGGGGGTGATGGGTGTAACTAGGGTTAGATTAGAGAGGGAACTATGTTTAGGTTTTGGGTTAGCTAGGTTAGAGGGAGGAGAGATGAGAGAGGGGTTAGGGTTTAGGGGTGATCCACTTAGATCAAGCAAGGGTGGAGGATGTGATGATGGATAAGGAGAGTGAGATGAGAGAAGAGGTGGTGTGAGGGTTTTAACATGATCCCAACACAAGATCAAGATGATGGGGTTTTGAATAAGAGAGAAAGGGAAGCTCACAAAAGAAAGGATCCACTCAAAAACCAAAGAAAAACCAAAGGAGAAAGAATGGTGGTGCTTTGCATGGCCCATGCAAAACATTAAATGCCATGTTTTAACCTTGTGAAAACAAAATAATAATCATGGCATTATTCCTATGCATTACCCAAAATGTGGAGTAAGGCCAAGCAAAAGAATTTAAATGAAAGTTCCAAGTGGAGTAGATGGAGATGATCATATTTGATTATAATTGGGACTTGCTAGTGTGTATATTCCACTAGATGTTTAATAGTCCCAAAAATATCCCAACATGAGCATAAATCCATAATAATCCATATGAAAGCTAGGAAAAGGAGCACTACTCATAATGCATGCAAAGGTGGCTCCACATATCAATAATGTGAAAACAACATGATGCTAATATGAGAGCATGTGGAAATAGAATTGGATCCATCCCAACCCACATGAGCTAGAGGTAAAATCCCAAAAAGGTGCAAAGCTCATATTTAGTTGGATGGTGGCATTATAAGGTGGTGAAAGAAAGGGTGGTGGAGTGAAATAAAAGATATGCCCCCAACTCAACTTGGGCATTTAAACAATATATCAATAACCAAATACAATATCAAGAGGCAAATACAATTTACAATGCATATGAGAGAGGAACCAAAATAAAAAGGGTTTTATATGATGCTCAAATGCAAGGTGGCATGATGACATGAGCATGATATAATGATGATGCAACAATTATATGTAGGAAGTAGCATTTATATAGACTAGGCTAGTAGCATTGCAATTGTTAGACAATTGGGATGCTACAACTCTCCCCCACTAAACAAGAATCTCGCCCCGAGATTCCTAGGAAAAAGAAAACAACACAAGGAGAGGCGGTTGTTCGGACGAAGGTGACCCTCACGTTCCCAAGTTGATGAACAACGGAATGGTGCGACCACTACACCTTTCAAAACTTGCTAGACTTGTTGCGAGTCTTGCGTTTTGCTTGAGAAACAACGGGTTAGAAGAATTGAAGGATTGTCGTGAGACAAGAAGGATAGGATGGACATAGCTCCGGTTTTCTCAAGAAACATGATAAAAGAATAGGACCACTTGTGAAAGAAAGGACAAGATGATGTATCATGGATTAAGAAAGACACACCATTAAGATTAAAGATTTACCGATACTAGAGATGATGAAATCTTTGTCTCGCCGGAAGAAAAGAACTAGGTTGGAGAGGTTTTGAACCACTATGACAATAGCATCGTATCTTCTCTCGGATTTGAGAAATGAAGTACGGAAACAATATTGCCTTCAAACAATAGAGTCCCTTGATATCAACAGAAAGATTTAGTTAGACATCGTCGGATTAGATTCTTGTTGCGCCGGTAAGGCCCAAAGGATCACGCAATTGAGGTGCGCGGATATAACTTCCAGAGACGGATGTGAAGCCAGATCATGGTGGAATCCCGAGAAGCAAAGAATATGGAGGAGCTGGAGTTTATTGTAGAGATACTTATTGCTTTCTTTAGCCTTGAGGCTAACGCAATAGATTTGCGGCTGATGGCATCAACCATAATTGGCTTTACCACAGAAAAAGAATTGATGAAACAAAGAGAGAGATAGTTTCCTTTCATCTTGTTTGGGGATGTCGAGCATCGGTAGAATGACGAGGACAGAAAAGAGTTTGCGTTTGTTTCCACCAGATAATTTTAGATTTTGCTCCATCTAGAATAGACAGACCACGAACCAGAGATTATTGATTACTTTCTTCGAGAGAGCACTCCGGAAAAACAAAGACAGAAGTAAAAGTATCGAGGGATAAAGGCCACTTCTAACTTCCGTGGAATGAGTGAAATCACATTAATTCACCAATTCAATGTACAAGAGCGAATGATAAGAGTAGTGGTATGGTAGCTACTCCATCCCGCACTCAAAGCATTACTCCGCACATGAATAAGAAAACCATGCAACCCAACTACCGAAACAGACTGAAGGTATTGACAATAACTCATGGAACTTCGTTAGAAAACAAGGATAGATGCAAACATTTCACCAGATTCATAGATAGATAATGATGATGATGTTGTCGTCATGTCGGAAATACCAAGCCCCCGGAAAGATATGAAGGAAGATTACGGAGACAACTGCAAGATTCCACAGACAAAGGAAAAGATAGCACCACTTGAACAGAAAGAATACAAGATCTGGAAGGTCTTCATGGCCTCCGGTGGATTGAGCATAGATGATAGAACGAGAGGGTTTCAAAAGATCACTTGACGAGACAGAGGTGAAAAGAACTCCATGTTCTTCTTGAAATGATTGAGAGAGATTTGGCAGTTTTGAGGAAATCTACGGCGGAACGACGATGATAACTCACCAACAAGGAAAACTCCGGGTTGATTGAAGATGGAAGATGGAATTAACAATGAGCTTGCTGATTCCATAATTGAAGCGATCTATTTAGCAGAAGGATGTGGCCGAGATAGGTGACTTCAAAAAGTCAGAATTTCCACTTTGAGACTTTGCACACAGGCAGTGCTCACGAAGCTTGAGAGAAAGAGACACAGATGATCTTCCATGTTCTTCCATTGATATGGAATAGGCAAGCATATTATCAACATATACCACCATGGATTAACAAGATATTCCCAGAATATCAAGTTCAAGAGGCGGGAGAAACGAACCAATGCTCGAAACACTTCCTGAGCTCAACGCTCTTTGAAAGATCGACGTTACGAGTAAGGATTCCTGTTGAAGAAGATGCGCTGGCAGAATAGATTATCTGGTCCTTCGGAAGAAAAAGAGATGTCACCTGGTTCACATTGTCGATTGGATCACCGGTTACAAAGATAAAGAGATCTTGGATAAAGAAAAGATGATAGATCATACCTCAAGCAAAGCTACCAGAGACGAAAATATGCAATTCCCTCGTCTCAAAGAGAATTTTGCAGATATGGAGTTCAAAAAGATGTGCAGCATGATGAACAGATGATAGACCGCCATAGTGCTTTGAGAAACTCCGGATTGCCAAAGATGCTTGAATATGCATAGATATGATCACGGTGTACTCAAATCACAGGAGATAACCGTCACCATTTGAAGGACAGTGGTGATTGCATTTTCCATATTCCACTCATGATAAGTGTCATATAGCTATGCTAAGAACCAAATTACAATCACCAGCATCGGATCGACACATGTTATGTAATTAGCCCAAGAGAATTGGAGATGAAAAGAAACTCTAGGATTAAGCGCCGGTGACAAAAGAATGAGTTAGCATGGACATGCTGATAAAAGGGAGATAGATAATGTTTCACACACGACTGAAAAGGAGTGTGGAAGCACAGATGTATCAAAGAAAATTTTTCCGCATTTTTCGGTATTAAAATACCAATAAATGCGCAAAAACACTTATCAGTTAGAGATTAGCAACTCCACCTTCTGTGAAAGCATGCTGGAAGGAAGAACACCCTTAAGAAGATGGCACCGGTTAACAAGGAGTCAGATAGATCGTGCCGGTTTTCAAAAGCCTGCCAGTATGGAATGTACCAACAGTTGATAACCAAAAGGCAGATAAAGATAACATGTTGGATGCAACAGATAGACAAGGAATTACACACACACACACACTTTCTATGCTACTACGGAAACCCAGAACACGTGAATCCTAGTTTGAATTTTTAGAAGAGGATTGAAAACGTTACACTTCCTTACCAGAAAAGGGTGGTGGTTGGGTAAGAAGAAAAGTGGAAGCAGTCCTACTCTCACGTTTTGTTTTTCCCTAGTATACATAGCTACCAAAATATTTGCTAGACTGACAACGACCATTTGGCTGAGACCCTGAAGGGCGGGATGGCTCTGATACCAATTGTAACTACCTCGGTGAATTACGCTCTTAGTTACAAGCCTGGATGATCGAAAATGGTTAAAATAGTACGGTGGGGCCAAATGCCACTCACAGGTAGACCTTTCGGCCGTCCTAACCATTTCCAAACATCGGGACAAGAACGAGCGGCGTAATCGGCAGGCGAAGGGATCAACTACACAAATGAGTATGTATGCAAGCCACCATACAACAGTCCTCAGAGCCATTCCATCTAAAAGAAATAGAAATATTGCAACGCCATACGGCAAGATCCAAATATCCTAGATAGATATAATAGTTTAGGATATCTCCTCATACATCAAACATCAGAGTATCAGGCGGAAGCGGAAAACAAGATCCGAGTACGGATAAGAAGAAAATCGGCATAAGATGCCCCATAATTAAACACATCCCGCCCACAGATCTCACGGATCCCCGTTCCCGGAATCTCTACACCGAGTGATCGTTGCCCACATCGTCTGTCTCCTCCACCCAGTATCCATCTTGCGAGTTTACCTGTTCATCTGAATCAAACAATTTATCGTGTGAGACCCTAGGGGTACTCAGCAAGTCTTTATGCCTCTAAAGGGGACACAACCTGGGGTGACGCAATTGCAGCAAAAGATAATACCTAACCATTCTAGGGATACTCGCTAACCATCCGCCTAACCAAAGATAGACGGATGTCCGGGAATTAATAACAACAGTTATAACAGTAATATTAACAGATCCATCCTCCTCCTCGCTTACCAACGAGGAAGCGGACGAACAGCCCCCCATCCGTTGGCAGTTTTATTATCCATTCCATGAGTGTTGCACTATTTACTAGTCAGGTACTTAGTCAAATTAAAAGCGGTACTTTAGTTATACTTGTCTATGATCGAGAAACTGTGCTCCAAGTCGTCCATAACCGCGGACATGGCTTTCAGAAAGTTTTACCCTGCAGGGGTGCACAAATAGCAACACACACTCGATCAACCTCGGAAAAACCAAATCAAAACCCAACGAGGCATTCACGACAAAGCGATCACAGGATTCATAAATGTTTCAGGGGGCCACCCCATTAAGCTACCCGCAACAAAGTTGGCCGGCTCCGAGACGGACTCAAGGTTTGTGTGGACGGCTGTAAACGACTGGGAACCCGAAAGTGTGACTGGGCTTGTCGATACAGCAAAAACGTGTCACGACCCTAAACAGTACAGGTGCTCCACGCACAATCATAAATAAAGCAGTAATGCATGGCATAAGTACAGGATAGTAATAAAGCCCCAAACTACTTTGTGGCCCCAAGAAATAAGAATGAATCAATCTCTGGCTCAGGGGGGTTCATAAGCCTCCCGGATGTGGATAGCGCGAATATTCAAGGAACAGGAATCAAGTACTCGGGGTCCTACGGGACACAAGTGAGCATGAAAAACCAAATAGCAGATATTGCTCACCGGTGCCACTTTCATTAGTTATCCCATTACTACTCAGGTTAAGTTGTTTAGGTACCTCGTTATCCATCAGACACTCACATACCCTACACATGCTGTTATACGACCCGCATGGCTCAAACAACTCCTGTAGTAATGGCTCATGGGATGGAGGAACAAGCTTCGGTGGGGTTTAAAAGTAAAGGCTATGCAGTACTTGGGATTCAGTTTAATGCAATTGCGACTCAATGATGCAAGAATAAGATAGAGGCAATAGGTACTATATGTATGCAAGCATGTGGTAGTTCTTGCCTGGCAGCTCAGTTGAAGCGAGAGAAGGATCTGGGTAGTGCTCCTGGGTTTCTTGATATATCCCCTGCTCAGCGTCTATTCGAAGAAGAACCAAACAAACAAGGGCCAACATAAATAAAGTGCACAAGCATATGAATTAAAATGCGACAAGCAAACAATCATGCCATGATGAATGATGCACAATTTGCATGGCAATAATGTAGCATGGCATGGATGAGGTGTGGAATACAAGAATAAGACATTTTATGAAGTTTTAGTCACATTTTAATCTCAAATAAGTTGCTGTATACTTTATATTTATATGATGCATGCTGCAATTCAGAACATGGAATGCATAAACAGAAAGGTCTCGTCGAGCTGATCAATTTAGACATATTATTTGTCAAAATCGGAGTTATAAAACAAAAGTTATTAATTAATTAAGGCAAAGGGCATTTTAATATAATTTTAATCAACTCGAAAATTAAAGTGTCCAAACATTATCTTGAATAGCATAATTGAAATCCTCACATTTTTCTGATTTCAAAACATATATTACAAGTTTAATTTGGAATTATAGTTTAAAAGATATTTGAAAACAGATTTGAATTTGAATTTAAATCAAATTTGAAAAGTTTAAATTAAAACAGAAAACAGAAAACCCTTTTGCTACTCACCCAGATCTAGCCACAGCCACAGACAAGTGGGGCCAGGCTGACTGGGCGGCATAGCGGCCAGGAAAATGTTTTTCTCACTGCGACCTGCCTAGCCCGTGCGACTGCGAGGTGGGACCAACCGGCTGAGGCCCACGTGACAGTGAACGATCTCGCAGTAGCTGGCAGGTGGGACCAAACTGGAGTGCGGGTTAGGATAAGAAAAGACTGAGGGGTTTTCTGCAAGATGACCAGGGTGGCTGGCAAGTGGGACCTCTAGGAGCGCGGGTTGAGCAGATAAAAACTAGGGGGGGTAAGTGCAAAAGGGGCCGCGACACTGTATCTCTTCTCTGAATTCCTCTGTCGACGAGTCTGTGCTCGACAGGGCGGGGTACGGTGCAGGGATCGAACCCGCGACCCCGCGTGCGAGCGCGGCGGCGGTTACCGCTGCGGTGGCCTGGCGTTGTTGTAGGGAGGGGGATAGGCGGCTAAGAAAGACGCTGCGCGGCGCGGGGCGTGCAGACGCCAGCGCACACCGGCACGCAGAGACCGTTCGGCGAAAAGACCGGCGGGGCTAGGGCGGTACGGCGAGGCGGACCATGTCAGGGAGAAGGAGGAGCTCACCGGGAGTGGGTCGGTGGGGTCGGATCGTGCCGGAGCGCAGGGAAACGGCGAGGACGCTGGCGATCTGGAGCTAGGGTTTCGGCTCGGTGTTGATGGCGTGCAGCAGGTCTGGGCCGTCTCCTCCTCGACGTCGTGTACAGGGCTGCTGCAGAGGACCTTCCCGACCTCGCCGACAACCTCCTGCTCGCCTACGCCTCCTGGATCGACGGGAGCTGGTGGAGACCGATGGTGGCCGGCGATGGGGTAGATGGTGGCGGTGGAGAAAAGAGGGGAGAGGGCAAGGCCCTAGGGTAGATCTGGGAGAGGCACAGGTGCCGTGGGGAAGGAGGAAAAGGAGGGAGAGAGAGGAGGAGCAGCCGTGGCAGGGGGTAGTTAAAGGTGGCTCGGGTGCCACCTTTTCCCTCCTCCTCACGTGCTCGGGCTGGACGGCATGGGCAGAGGGAGGGGTAGATGGAGGCTGCCAGGTGGGGCCAAGGCGAGGTCAAGGAGGCCAGGCTCGGTGTGGGGCCTTGTGGCAGAGAGAGAAGGAGAGAGAGAGGCTCGGGTAGATGTAGCTAGGGCTAGAGGCTCGGGTTAGGGTTTGTGCTAGGGTTGGGGTAGGAGGGTAGCTCGGCCAGGGGGAGTAGGTGGCTAGGTGGGGCCTGCATGGTAGGGAGAGGGGGCACCTCGGCATGGTTGGAGGAGCATGTGAGAAGAGAGGGGGTGATGGGTGTAACTAGGGTTAGATTAGAGAGGGAACTAGGTTTAGGTTTTGGGTTAGCTAGGTTAGAGGGAGGAGAGATGAGAGAGGGGTTAGGGTTTAGGGGTGATCCACTAAGATCAAGCAAGGGTGGAGGATGTGATGATGGATAAGGAGAGTGAGATGAGAGAAGAGGTGGTGTGAGGGTTTTAACATGATCCCAACACAAGATCAAGATGATGGGCTTTTGAATAAGAGAGAAAGGGAAGCTCACAAAAGAAAGGATCCACTCAAAAACCAAAGAAAAACCAAAGGAGAAAGAATGGTGGTGCTTTGCATGGCCCATGCAAAACATTAAATGCCATGTTTTAACCTTGTGAAAATAAAATAATAATCATGGCATTATTCCTATGCATTACCCAAAATGTGGAGTAAGGCCAAGCAAAAGAATTTAAATGAAAGTTCCAAGTGGAGTAGATGGAGATGATCATATTTGATTATAATTGGGACTTGCTAGTTTGTATATTCCACTAGATGTTTAATAGTCCCAAAAATATCCCAACATGAGCATAAATCCATAATAATCCATATGAAAGCTAGGAAAAGGAGCACTACTCATAATGCATGCAAAGGTGGCTCCACATATCAATAATGTGAAAACAACATGATGCTAATATGAGAGCATGTGGAAATAGAATTGGATCCATCCCAACCCACATGAGCTAGAGGTAAAATCCCAAAAAGGTGCAAAGCTCATATTTAGTTGGATGGTGGCATTATAAGGTGGTGAAAGAAAGGGTGGTGGAGTGAAATAAAAGATATGCCCCCAACTCAACTTGGGCATTTAAACAATATATCAATAACCAAATACAATATCAAGAGGCAAATACAATTTACAATGCATATGAGAGAGGAACCAAAACAAAAAGGGTTTTATATGATGCTCAAATTCAAGGTGGCATGATGACATGAGCATGATATAATGATGATGCAACAATTATATGTAGGAAGTAGCATTTATATAGACTAGGCTAGTAGCATTGCAATTGTTAGAAAATTGGGATGCTACAATGGATGCACTAGATGTCATTGCATGTGTGTTCTTTTCATAAACCACATAGATCCACTAGATGCCATTGCCTGTGTGTTCTTTGCCTAAACCAAATGGATCCACTAGAGTTCATTGCATGTGTTTTCTATTCATAAACTACATGGATCCACTAGATGCCATTAGATGTGTGTTCTATTCCTAAACCACACGGATCCAATAAGTTCTATTGATCCACTAGATGCCATTAAATGTGTGTCCTATTCCTAAAACTCATGGATCCATTAGGTTCCATTGCATGTGTGTTCTATTCATAAACCGCATGGATCCACTAGATTTCATTGCATGTGTGTTCTTTTCATAATCCACATGGATCTACTAGATGCCATTGCATCTGTGTTCTTTTGAGAAAACCACATGGATCCACTAGAGTTCATTTCATGTGTGTTATTTTCATAAACCACATGGATCCACTAGATGCCATTGCATGTGTGTTGGTTTCATAAACCACATGGATCCACTAGAGTTCACTGCATGTGTGTTTTTTCATAAACCATATGGATACCTTAGAGTTCATTGCATGTGTGTTATTTTCATAAACCACATGGATCCACTAGATGCCATTGCATGTGTGTTCTATTCCTAAACCACATGGATCCACTAGATGCAATTGGATGTGTGTTCTTTTCGTAAAGCACATGGATCCACTAGATGTCATTGCATGTGTGTTCTTTTCATAAACCACATGGATCTACTAGATGCCATTGCATGTGTGTTGTTTTCATAAACCACATGGATCCACTAGATATCATTGTATGTGTGTTCTTTTCATAAACCACATGGATCCACTAGAGTTCATTGCATGTGTGTTCTTTTCATAAACCACATGGATCCACTAGATTTCATTGCATGTGTGTTCTTTTCATAATCCACATGGTTCCACTAGATGCCATTGCATGTGTGTTCTTTTGAGAAACCACATGGATCCACTAGAGTTCATTGCATGTGTGTTATTTTCATAAACCACATGGATCCACTAGATGCCATTGCATGTGTGTTGGTTTCATAAACCACATGGATCCACTAGAGTTCACTGCATGTGTTTTTTTCATAAACCACATGGATACCTTAGAGTTCATTGCATGTGTGTTATTTTCATAAACCACATGGATCCACTAGAGTTCATTGCATGTGTGTTCTTTTCATAAACGACATGGATCCACTAGATGCCATTACATGTGTGTACTTTTAATAAACCACATGGATGCACTAGATGTCATTGCATGTGTGTTCTTTTCATAAACCACATGGATCTACTAGACGCCATTGCATGTGTGTTGTTTTCATAAACCACATGGATCCACTAGATATCATTGTATGTGTGTTCTTTTCACAAACCACATGGATCCACTAGAGTTCATTCCATGTGTGTTCTTTTCATAAACCACATGGATCCACTAGATGCCATTGCATGTGTGTTTATTCATAAACCACATGGATCCACTAGATGTCATTGCATGTGTGTTCTTTTCCTAAACCTCATGCATCCACTAGATGCCATTGCATGTATTATATTTTTATAAACCACATGGATCCATTATTATCCATTGCATGTGTGTTTCATCCTAAACCACATGGATCCATTAGATGCCATTGGATGTGTATTAGTTTCATAAACCACATGGATCCACTAGATATCATTGCATGTGTGTTGTTTTCATAAACCACATGGATCCACTAGATGTCATTGCATGTGTGTTATTTTCATACACCACATGGATCCACTAGAGTTCATAGCATGTGTGTTCTTTTCATAAACCGCATGGATCCACTATATGCCATTGCATGTGTGTTCTATTCCTAAACCACATGGATCCAATAGATGCCATTTTATGTGTGTTCTTTTCATAATCCACATGGATGCACTAGATGTCATTGCATGTGTGTTCTTTTCATAAACCACATAGATCCACTAGATGCCATTGCATGTGTGTTCTTTCCTAAACCAAATGGATCCACTAGAGTTCATTGCATGTGTTTTCTATTCATAAACTACATGGATCCACTAGATGCCATTAGATGTGTGTTCTATTCCTAAACCACACGGATCCAATAAGTTCTATTGATCCACTAGATGCCATTAAATGTGTGTCCTATTCCTAAACCTCATGGATCCATTAGGTTCCATTGCATGTGTGTTCTATTCATAAACCGCATGGATCCACTAGATTTCATTGCATGTGTGTTCTTTTCATAATCCACATGGATCTACTAGATGCCATTGCATCTGTGTTCTTTTGAGAAAACCACATGGATCCACTAGAGTTCATTTCATGTGTGTTATTTTCATAAACCACATGGATCCACTAGATGCCATTGCATGTGTGTTGGTTTCATAAACCA
The DNA here is from genome assembly GCA_916181665.1 of Avena sativa. Taxonomy (NCBI): domain Eukaryota; kingdom Viridiplantae; phylum Streptophyta; class Magnoliopsida; order Poales; family Poaceae; genus Avena; species Avena sativa. The sequence continues at coordinate 195,267,393 of OV702287.1, forward strand.
CATGGATCCACTAGAGTTCACTGCATGTGTGTTTTTTCATAAACCATATGGATACCTTAGAGTTCATTGCATGTGTGTTATTTTCATAAACCACATGGATCCACTAGATGCCATTGCATGTGTGTTCTATTCCTAAACCACATGGATCCACTAGATGCAATTGGATGTGTGTTCTTTTCGTAAAGCACATGGATCCACTAGATGTCATTGCATGTGTGTTCTTTTCATAAACCACATGGATCTACTAGATGCCATTGCATGTGTGTTGTTTTCATAAACCACATGGATCCACTAGATATCATTGTATGTGTGTTCTTTTCATAAACCACATGGATCCACTAGAGTTCATTGCATGTGTGTTCTTTTCATAAACCACATGGATCCACTAGATTTCATTGCATGTGTGTTCTTTTCATAATCCACATGGTTCCACTAGATGCCATTGCATGTGTGTTCTTTTGAGAAACCACATGGATCCACTAGAGTTCATTGCATGTGTGTTATTTTCATAAACCACATGGATCCACTAGATGCCATTGCATGTGTGTTGGTTTCATAAACCACATGGATCCACTAGAGTTCACTGCATGTGTTTTTTTCATAAACCACATGGATACCTTAGAGTTCATTGCATGTGTGTTATTTTCATAAACCACATGGATCCACTAGAGTTCATTGCATGTGTGTTCTTTTCATAAACGACATGGATCCACTAGATGCCATTACATGTGTGTACTTTTAATAAACCACATGGATGCACTAGATGTCATTGCATGTGTGTTCTTTTCATAAACCACATGGATCTACTAGATGCCATTGCATGTGTGTTGTTTTCATAAACCACATGGATCCACTAGATATCATTGTATGTGTGTTCTTTTCACAAACCACATGGATCCACTAGAGTTCATTCCATGTGTGTTCTTTTCATAAACCACATGGATCCACTAGATGCCATTGCATGTGTGTTTATTCATAAACCACATGGATCCACTAGATGTCATTGCATGTGTGTTCTTTTCCTAAACCTCATGCATCCACTAGATGCCATTGCATGTATTATATTTTTATAAACCACATGGATCCATTATTATCCATTGCATGTGTGTTTCATCCTAAACCACATGGATCCATTAGATGCCATTGGATGTGTATTAGTTTCATAAACCACATGGATCCACTAGATATCATTGCATGTGTGTTGTTTTCATAAACCACATGGATCCACTAGATGTCATTGCATGTGTGTTATTTTCATACACCACATGGATCCACTAGAGTTCATAGCATGTGTGTTCTTTTCATAAACCGCATGGATCCACTATATGCCATTGCATGTGTGTTCTATTCCTAAACCACATGGATCCAATAGATGCCATTTTATGTGTGTTCTTTTCATAATCCACATGGATGCACTAGATGTCATTGCATGTGTGTTCTTTTCATAAACCACATAGATCCACTAGATGCCATTGCATGTGTGTTCTTTCCTAAACCAAATGGATCCACTAGAGTTCATTGCATGTGTTTTCTATTCATAAACTACATGGATCCACTAGATGCCATTAGATGTGTGTTCTATTCCTAAACCACACGGATCCAATAAGTTCTATTGATCCACTAGATGCCATTAAATGTGTGTCCTATTCCTAAACCTCATGGATCCATTAGGTTCCATTGCATGTGTGTTCTATTCTAAACCGCATGGATCCACTAGATTTCATTGCATGTGTGTTCTTTTCATAATCCACATGGATCCACTAGATGCCATTGCATCTGTGTTCTTTTGAGAAACCACATGGATCCACTAGAGTTCATTGCATGTGTGTTATTTTCATAAACCACATGGATCCACTAGATGCCATTGCATGTGTGTTGGTTTCATAAACCACATGGATCCACTAGAGTTCACTGCATGTGTGTTTTTTCATAAGCCATATGGATACCTTAGAGTTCATTGCATGTGTGTTATTTTCATAAACCACATGGATCCACTAGATGCCATTGCATGTGTGTTCTATTCCTAAACCACATGGATCCACTAGATGCAATTGGATGTGTGTTCTTTTCGTAAAGCACATGGATCCACTAGATGTCATTGCATGTGTGTTCTTTTCATAAACCACATGGATCTACTAGATGCCATTGCATGTGTGTTCTTTTCATAAACCACATGGATCCACTAGATATCATTGTATGTGTGTTCTTTTCGTAGACCACATGGATCCACTAGAGTTCATTGCATGTGTGTTCTTTTCATAAACCACATGGATCCACTAGATTTCATTGCATGTGTGTTCTTTTCATAATCCACATGGTTCCACTAGATGCCATTGCATGTGTGTTCTTTTGAGAAACCACATGGATCCACTAGAGTTCATTGCATGTGTGTTATTTTCATAAACCACATGGATCCACTAGATGCCATTGCATGTGTGTTGGTTTCATAAACCACATGGATCCACTAGAGTTCACTGCATGTGTTTTTTCATAAACCACATGGATACCTTAGAGTTCATTGCATGTGTGTTATTTTCATAAACCACATGGATCCACTAGAGTTCATTGCATGTGTGTTCTTTTCATAAACGACATGGATCCACTAGATGCCATTACATGTGTGTACTTTTAATAAACCACATGGATGCACTAGATGTCATTGCATGTGTGTTCTTTTCATAAACCACATGGATCTACTAGATGCCATTGCATGTGTGTTGTTTTCATAAACCACATGGATCCACTAGATATCATTGTATGTGTGTTCTTTTCACAAACCACATGGATCCACTAGAGTTCATTCCATGTGTGTTCTTTTCATCAACCACATGGATCCACTAGATGCCATTGCATGTGTGTTTATTCATAAACCACATGGATCCACTAGATGTCATTGCATGTGTGTTCTTTTCCTAAACCTCATGCATCCACTAGATGCCATTGCATGTATTATATTTTTATAAACCACATGGATCGACTATTATCCATTGCATGTGTGTTTCATCCTAAACCACATGGATCCATTAGATGCCATTGGATGTGTATTAGTTTCATAAACCACATGGATCCACTAGATATCATTGCATGTGTGTTGTTTTCATAAACCACATGGATCCACTAGATGTCATTGCATGTGTGTTATTTTCATACACCACATGGATCCACTAGAGTTCATAGCATGTGTGTTCTTTTCATAAACCGCATGGATCCACTATATGCCATTGCATGTGTGTTCTATTCCTAAACCACATGGATCCAATAGATGCCATTTTATGTGTGTTCTTTTCATAATCCACATGGATGCACTAGATGTCATTGCATGTGTGTTCTTTTAATAAACCACATAGATCCACTAGATGCCATTGCATGTGTGTTCTTTCCTAAACCAAATGGATCCACTAGAGTTCATTGCATGTGTTTTCTATTCATAAACTACATGGATCCACTAGATGCCATTAGATGTGTGTTCTATTCCTAAACCACACGGATCCAATAAGTTCTATTGATCCACTAGATGCCATTAAATGTGTGTCCTATTCCTAAACCTCATGGATCCATTAGGTTCCATTGCATGTGTGTTCTATTCTAAACCGCATGGATCCACTAGATTTCATTGCATGTGTGTTCTTTTCATAATCCACATGGATCCACTAGATGCCATTGCATCTGTGTTCTTTTGAGAAACCACATGGATCCACTAGAGTTCATTGCATGTGTGTTATTTTCATAAACCACATGGATCCACTAGATGCCATTGCATGTGTGTTGGTTTCATAAACCACATGGATCCACTAGAGTTCACTGCATGTGTGTTTTTTCATAAACCATATGGATACCTTAGAGTTCATTGCATGTGTGTTATTTTCATAAACCACATGGATCCACTAGATGCCATTGCATGTGTGTTCTATTCCTAAACCACATGGATCCACTAGATGCAATTGGATGTGTGTTCTTTTCGTAAAGCACATGGATCCACTAGATGTCATTGCATGTGTGTTCTTTTCATAAACCACATGGATCTACTAGATGCCATTGCATGTGTGTTTTTTCATAAACCACATGGATCCACTAGATATCATTGTATGTGTGTTCTTTTCATAGACCACATGGATCCACTAGAGTTCATTGCATGTGTGTTCTTTTCATAAACCACATGGATCCACTAGATTTCATTGCATGTGTGTTCTTTTCATAATCCACATGGTTCCACTAGATGCCATTGCATGTGTGTTCTTTTGAGAAACCACATGGATCCACTAGGGTTCATTGCATGTGTGTTATTTTCATAAACCACATGGATCCACTAGATGCCATTGCATGTGTGTTGGTTTCATAAACCACATGGATCCACTAGAGTTCACTGCATGTGTTTTTTCATAAACCACATGGATACCTTAGAGTTCATTGCATGTGTGTTATTTTCATAAATCACATGGATCCACTAGAGTTCATTGCATGTGTGTTATTTTCATAAACGACATGGATCCACTAGATGCCATTACATGTGTGTACTTTTAATAAACCACATGGATGCACTAGATGTAATTGCATGTGTGTTCTTTTCATAAACCACATGGATCTACTAGATGCCATTGCATGTGTGTTGTTTTCATAAACCACATGGATCCACTAGATATCATTGTATGTGTGTTCTTTTCACAAACCACATGGATCCACTAGAGTTCATTGCATGTGTGTTCTTTTCATAAACCGCATGGATCCACTAGATGCCATTGCATGTGTGTTCTATTCCTAAACCACATGGATCCAATAGATGCCATTTTATGTGTGTTCTTTTCATAATCCACATGGATGCACTAGATGTCATTGCATGTGTGTTCTATTCCTAAACCACATGGATCCACTAGAGTTCATTGCATGTCCGTTCTATGCCTAAACCACAAGGATCCACTAGATGCCATTGCATGTGTTTTCTATTCATAAACTACATGGATCCACTAGATGCCATTAGATTTGTGTTCTATTCCTAAACCACACGGATCCAATAAGTTATATTGATCCACTAGATGCCATTAAATGTGTGTCCTATTCCTAAACCTCATGGATCCATTAGGTTCCATTGCATGTGTGTTCTATTCATAAACCGCATGGATCCACTAGATTTCATTGCATGTGTGTTCTTTTCATAATCCACATGGATCCACTAGATGCCATTGCATCTGTGTTCTTTTGAGAAACCACATGGATCCACTAGAGTTCATTGCATGTGTGTTATTTTCATAAACCACATGGATCCACTAGATGCCATTGCATGTGTGTTGGTTTCATAAACCACATGGATCCACTAGAGTTCACTTCATGTGTGTTTTTTCATAAACCATATGGATACCTTAGAGTACATTGCATGTGTGTTATTTTCATAAACCACATGGATCCACTAGATTCCATTGCATGTGTGTTTTATTCCTAAACCACATGGATCCACTAGATGCAATTGGATGTGTGTTCTTTTCGTAAAGCACATGGATCCACTAGATGTCATTGCATGTGTGTTCTTTTCATAAACCGCATGGATCTACTAGATGCCATTGCATGTGTGTTGTTTTCATAAACCACATGGATCCACTAGATATCATTGTATGTGTGTTCTTTTCATAAACCACATTGATCCACTAGAGTTCATTGCATGTGTGTTCTTTTCATAAACCACATGGATCCACTAGATGCCATTGCATGTGTGTTTATTCATAAACCACATGGATCCACTAGATGTCATTGCATGTGTGTTCTTTTCCTAAACCACATGCATCCACTAGATGCCATTGCATGTATTTTATTTTTATAAACCACATGGATCCACTATTATCCATTGCATGTGTGTTTAATCCTAAACCACATGGATCCACTAGATGCCATTGGATGTGTATTAGTTTCATAAACCACATGGATCCACTAGATGTCATTGCATGTGTGTTATTTTCATACACCACATGGATCCACTAGAGTTCATAGCATGTGTGTTCTTTTCATAAACTGCATGGATCCACTAGATGTCATTGTATATGTGTTCTATTCCTAAACCACATGGATCCAATAGATGCCATTTTATGTATGTTCTTTTCATAATCCACATGGATGCACTAGATGTCATTGCATGTGTGTTCTTTTCATAAACCACATGGATCCACTAGATGCCATTGCATGTGTGTTCTTTTCATAAACCACATGGATCCACTAGATGCTATTGCATGTGTGTTCTTTTCATAAACCACTTGATCCACTAGGGTTCATTGCATGTGTGTTTTATGACTAAACCACAAGAATCCACCAGATGCCATTGCATGTGTGTTATTTTCTTAAACCACATGGATCCACTAGAGTTCAGTACATGTGTGTTCTTTTCATAAACCACAAGGATACACTAGATTTCATTGCATGTGTGTTCTATTCATAAACCTCATGGATCCACTACATGCCATTGCATGTATGTTCTTTTCATAAACCAGATGGATCCACTAGAGTTCAAGTGATGTGTGTTCTATTCCTAAACCACATGGATCCACTAGATGCCATTGCCTGTGTGTTCTTTTCATAAACCACATGGATCCACTAGAGTTCATTGCATGTGTGTTCTTTTCATAAACCACATGGATCCACTAGAGTTCATTGCATGTGTGTTCTATTCCTAAACCACATGGATACACTAGATGCCACTTCATATGTGTTCTTTTCATAAACCACAGGGATCCACTAGATGCCATTGTGTGTGTTCTATTCCTAAACCACATGGATCCACTAGAGTTCATTGCATGTCCGTTCTATGCCTAAACCACAAGGATCCACTAGATGCCATTGCATGTGTGTTCTTTTCATAAACCACATAGATCCACTAGATTCCATTGCATGTGTATTCTTTTTGTAAACCACATGGAACCACTAGATGCCATTGCATGTGTGTTCTTTTCATAAACCACATGGATCCACTAGATTCCATTGCATCTGTGTTCTTTTCCTAAACCACATGGATACACTATAGTTAATTGCATGTGTGTTCTTTTCATAAACCACATGGATCCAGTAGATGCCATTGCATGTGTGTTATTTTCATAAACCACATGGATCCACTAGATGCCATTGCATGTGTGTTCTTTGCCTAAACTAAATGGATCCACTAGAGTTCATTGCATGTGTGTTCTATTCCTAAACCACATGGATCAATTAAGTTCTAATGATCCACTAGATGCCATTAAATGTGTGTTCTATTCCTAAGCCACATGGATCAAATAGGTTCCATTGCATGTGTGTTCTTTTCATAAATCGCATGGATCCAGTAGATTTCATTGCATGTGTGTTCCTTTCATAATCCACATGTATCCACTAAATGCCATTGCATGTGTGTTCTTTTGACAAACCACATGGATCCACTAGAGTTCCTTGCATGTGTGTTATTTTTCATAAACCACATGGATCCACTAGGTGCCATTGCATGTGTGTTCTTTTCATAAACCACATGGATCCACTAGAGTTCACTGCATGTGTGCTCTTTTCATAAACCACATGGATACACTAGAGTTCATTGCATATATGTTCTATTCAAAAACCACATGGATCCACTAGATGCCATTGCATGTGTGTTCTATTCCTAAACCACATGGATACACTAGATGCCATTGGATGTATGTTCTTTAGTAAACCACATGGATCCACTAGATGTCATTGCATGTGTGTTCTTTTCATAAACCACATGGTTCTACTATATGCCATTGCATGTGTGTTGTTTTCATAAACCGCATGGATCCACTATAGATCATTGCACATGTGTTCTTTTCATAAACCAGATGGATCCACTAGAGTTAATTGCATGTGTGTTCTTTTCACAAACAACATGGATCCACTAGATTTCATTGCATGTGTGTTCTATTCCTAAACCACATGCATCCACTAGATGCCATTCCATGTGTTTTCTTTTAATAAACCACATGGATCCACTATTATCCATTGTATGTGTGTTCTAATCCTAAACCACATGGATCCACTAGATGCCATTGGATGTGTATTAGTTTCATAAACCACATGGATCCACTAGATGTCATTGCATGTGTGTTCTATTCCTAAACCACACGGATCCAATAAGTTATATTGATCCACTAGATGCCATTAAATGTGTGTCCTATTCCTAAACCTCATGGATCCATTAGGTTCCATTGCATGTGTATTCTATTCATAAACCGCATGGATCCACTAGATTTCATTGCATGTGTGTTCTTTTCATAATCCACATGGATCCACTAGATGCCATTGCATCTGTGTTCTTTTGAGAAACCACATGGATCCACTAGAGTTCATTGCATGTGTGTTATTTTCATAAACCACATGGATCCACTAGATGCCATTGCATGTGTGTTGGTTTCATAAACCACATGGATCCACTAGAGTTCACTTCATGTGTGTTTTTTCATAAACCATATGGATACCTTAGAGTACATTGCATGTGTGTTATTTTCATAAACCACATGGATCCACTAGATTCCATTGCATGTGTGTTTTATTCCTAAACCACATGGATCCACTAGATGCAATTGGATGCGTGTTCTTTTCGTAAAGCACATGGATCCACTAGATGTCATTGCATGTGTGTTCTTTTCATAAACCACATGGATCTACTAGATGCCATTGCATGTGTGTTGTTTTCATAAACCACATGGATCCACTAGATATCATTGTATGTGTGCTCTTTTCATAAACCACATGGATCCACTAGAGTTCATTGCATGTGTGTTCTTTTCATAAACCACATGGATCCACTAGATGCCATTGCATGTGTGTTTATTCATAAACCACATGGATCCACTAGATGTCATTGCATGTGTGTTCTTTTCCTAAACCACATGCATCCACTAGATGCCATTGCATGTATTTTATTTTTATAAAGCACATGGATCCACTATTATCCATTGCATGTGTGTTTAATCCTAAACCACATGGATCCACTAGATGCCATTGGATGTGTATTAGTTTCATAAACCACATGGATCCACTAGATGTCATTGCATGTGTGTTATTTTCATACACCACATGGATCCACTAGAGTTCATAGCATGTGTGTTCTTTTCATAAACTGCATGGATCCACTAGATGTCATTGTATGTGTGTTCTATTCCTAAACCACATGGATCCAATAGATGCCATTTTATGTATGTTCTTTTCATAATCCACATGGATGCACTAGATGTCATTGCATGTGTGTTCTTTTCATAAACCACATGGATCCACTAGATGCCATTGCATGTGTGTTCTTTTCATAAACCACATGGATCCACTAGATGCTATTGCATGTGTGTTCTTTTCATAAACCACTTGATCCACTAGGGTTCATTGCATGTGTGTTTTATGACTAAACCACAAGAATCCACCAGATGCCATTGCATGTGTGTTATTTTCTTAAACCACATGGATCCACTAGAGTTCAGTACATGTGTGTTCTTTTCATAAACCACAAGGATACACTAGAGTTCATTGCATGTGTGTTCTATTCATAAACCTCATGGATCCACTACATGCCATTGCATGTATGTTCTTTTCATAAACCAGATGGATCCACTAGAGTTCAAGTGATGTGTGTTCTATTCCTAAACCACATGGATCCACTAGATGCCATTGCCTGTGTGTTCTTTTCATAAACCACATGGATCCACTAGAGTTCATTGCATGTGTGTTCTTTTCATAAACCACATGGATCCACTAGAGTTCATTGCATGTGTGTTCTATTCCTAAACCACATGGATACACTAGATGCCACTTCATATGTGTTCTTTTCATAAACCACAGGGATCCACTAGATGCCATTGTGTGTGTTCTATTCCTAAACCACATGGATCCACTAGAGTTCATTGCATGTCCGTTCTATGCCTAAACCACAAGGATCCACTAGATGCCATTGCATGTGTGTTCTTTTCATAAACCACATAGATCCACTAGATTCCATTGCATGTGTATTCTTTTTGTAAACCACATGGAACCACTAGATGCCATTGCATGTGTGTTCTTTTCATAAACCACATGGATCCACTAGATTCCATTGCATGTGTGTTCTTTTCCTAAACCACATGGATCCACTATAGTTAATTGCATGTGTGTTCTTTTCATAAACCACATGGATCCAGTAGATGCCATTGCATGTGTGTTCTTTTCATAAACCACATGGATCCACTAGATGCCATTGCATGTGTGTTCTTTGCCTAAACTAAATGGATCCACTAGAGTTCATTGCATGTGTGTTCTATTCCTAAACCACATGGATCCAATAAGTTCTAATGATCCACTAGATGCCATTAAATGTGTGTTCTATTCCTAAGCCACATGGATCAAATAGGTTCCATTGCATGTGTGTTCTTTTCATAAATCGCATGGATCCAGTAGATTTCATTGCATGTGTGTTCCTTTCATAATCCACATGTATCCACTAAATGCCATTGCATGTGTGTTCTTTTGACAAACCACATGGATCCACTAGAGTTCCTTGCATGTGTGTTATTTTTCATAAACCACATGGATCCACTAGGTGCCATTGCATGTGTGTTCTTTTCATAAACCACATGGATCCACTAGAGTTCACTGCATGTGTGCTCTTTTCATAAACCACATGGATACACTAGAGTTCATTGCATATATGTTCTATTCATAAACCACATGGATCCACTAGATGCCATTGCATGTGTGTTCTATTCCTAAACCACATGGATACACTAGATGCCATTGGATGTATGTTCTTTAGTAAACCACATGGATCCACTAGATGTCATTGCATGTGTGTTCTTTTCATAAACCACATGGTTCTACTATATGCCATTGCATGTGTGTTGTTTTCATAAACCGCATGGATCCACTATAGATCATTGCACGTGTGTTCTTTTCATAAACCAGATGGATCCACTAGAGTTAATTGCATGTGTGTTCTTTTCACAAACCACATGGATCCACTAGATTTCATTGCATGTGTGTTCTATTCCTAAACCACATGCATCCACTAGATGCCATTCCATGTGTTTTCTTTTAATAAACCACATGGATCCACTATTATCCATTGTATGTGTGTTCTAATCCTAAACCACATGGATCCACTAGATGCCATTGGATGTGTATTAGTTTCATAAACCACATGGATCCACTAGATGTCATTGCATGTGTGTTCTTTTCATAAACCACATGAATCCACTAGATGTTATTTCATATGTGTTATTTTCATAAACCACATGGATCCACCAGAGTTCATGGCATGTGTGTTCTTTTCATAAACCACATGGATCCACTAGATGCCATTGCATGTGTGTTCTATTCCTAAACCACATGGATCCACTAGATGCCATTTGATGTGTGTTCTTTTCATAAACCACATGGATGCACTAGATGTCATTGAATGTGTGTTCTTTTCATAAACCACATGGATCCACTTGATGCCATTGCATGTGTGTTCTTTTCATAAACCACATTGATCCACTAGATTCCATTACATGTGTGTTCTTTTCTTAAACCACATGGATCCACTAGCGTTCATTGCATGTGTGTTATATGCCTAAACCACAAGAATCCAACAGATGCCATTGCATGTGTGTTATTTTCTTAGAACACATGGATCCACTAGATGCCATTGCATGTGTGTTCTTTTAGTAAACCACATGGATCCACTAGAGTTCATTTCATGTGTGTTCTTTTCATAAACCACATGGATACACTGGAGTTCATTGCATGTGTGTTCTATTCATAAACCACATGGATCCACTAGATACCATTGCATGTGTGTTCTTTTCATAAACCACATGGATCCACTAGACATCATTGGATGTGTGTTCTACTCCTAAACCACATGGATCCACTAGATGCCATTGCATGTGTGTTCTTTTCATAAACAACATGGATCCACCAGAGTTCATTGCATGTGTGTTCTTTTCATAAACCACATGGATCCACTAGAGTCCATTGCATGTGTGTTCTATTCCTAAACCACATGGATACACTAGATGCCATTGCATATGTGTTTTTTTCATAAACCACAGGGATCCACTAGATGCCATTGCATGTGTGTTCTATTCCTAAACCACATGGATCCACTAGATGCCATTGGATGTGTGTTATTTTCATAAACCACATGGATCCACTAGATGCCATTGCATGTGTGTTCTTTTCATAAACCACGTGGATCCACTAGAGTTCATTGCATGTGTGTTCTTTTCATAAACCACATGGATCCACTAGATGCCATTGCATGTGTGTAATTTACATAAACCACATGGATCCACTAGATGTCATTGCATTGGTGTTCTACACCTAAACGACATGGATCCACTAGATTACATTGCATCTGTGTTCTTTTCATAAACCACATGGATCCACTAGATTCCATTGCATGTGTGTTCTAATCATAAACCACATGGATCCACTATATGCCATTGGATGTGGGTTATTTTAATAAACAAGATGGATCCACAAGAGTTCATTGCATGTCTGTTCTATGCCTAAACCACATGGATCCACTAGATTCCATTGCATGTGTGTTCTTTTCATATATCACACGGATCCCTAGATGCCATTCCATGTGTGTTCTTTGCATAAACCACATGGATCCACAAGAGTTCATTGCATGTGTGTTTTATGCCTAAACAACATGGATACACTAGAGTTCATTGCATATGTGTTCTATTCATAAAACACATGGATCCACTAGATGCCATTGCATGTGTGTTCTATTCCTAAACCACATGGATACACTAGATGCCATTGGATGTATGTTCTTTTCGTAAACCACATGGATCCACTAGATGTCATTGCATGTGTGTTCTTTTCATAAACCACATGGTTCTACTAGATGCCATTGCATGTGTGTTGTTTTCATAAACCACATGGATCCACTATAGATCATTGCACGTGTGTTCTTTTCATAAACCACATGGATCCACTAGATGCCATTGCATGTGTGTTTATCATAAACCACATGGATCCCCCAGATGTCATTGCATGTGTGTTCTATTCATAAACCACATGCATCCACTAGATGCCATTGCATGTGTGTTCTTTTTATAAACCACATGGATCCACTATTATCCATTGCATGTGTGTTCTAATCCTAAACCACATGGATCCACTAGATGCCATTGCATGTGTGTTCTTTTCATAAACCGCATGGATCCACTAGATGTCATTGCATGTGTGTTATTTTCATAAACCACATGGATCCACTAGAGTTCATGGCATGTGTGTTCTTTTCATAAACCACATGGATCCACTAGATGCCATTGCATGTGTGTTCTTTTCATAAACCAGATGGATCCACTAGAGTTCATTGCATGTGTGTTCTTTTCATAAACCACATGGATCCACTAGATGTCATTGCATGTGTGTTCTATTCCTAAACCACATGGATCCACTAGATGTCATTGCATGTGTGTTCTATTCCTAAACCACATTCATCCACTAGATGCCATTGCATGTGTTTTCTTTTTATAAACCACATGGATCCACTATTATCCATTGCATGTGTGTTCTAATCCTAAACCACATGGATCCACTAGATGCCATTAGATGTGTATTAGTTTCATAAACCACATGGATCCACTAGATGTCATTGCATGTGTGTTCTATTCATAAACCACATGGATCCACTAGATGTTATTGCATGTGTGTTATTTTCATAAACCACATGGATCCACTAGAGTTCATGGCATGTGTGTTCTTTTCATAAACCACATGGATCCACTAGATGCCATTGCATGTGTGTTCTATTCCTAAACCACATGGATCCACTAGATGCCATTTGATGTGTGTTCTTTTCATAAACCACATGGATGCACTAGATGTCATTGCATGTGTGTTCTTTTCATAAACCACCTGGATCCACTTGATGCCATTGCATGTGTGTTCTTTTCATAAACCACATAGATCCACTAGATTCCATTGCATGTGTGTTCTTTTCTTAAACCACATGGATCGACTAGCGTTCATTGCATGTGTGTTCTATGCCTAAACCACAAGAATCCAACAGATGCCATTGCATGTGTGTTATTTTCTTACAACACATGGATCCACTAGATGCCATTGCATGTGTGTTCTTTTAATAAACCACATGGATCCACTAGAGTTCACTGCATGTGTGTTCTTTTCATAGACCACATGGATACATTAGAGTTCATTGCATGTGTGTTCTATTCATAAACCACATGGATCCACTAGATGCCATTGCATGTGTGTTCTTTTCATAAACCACATGGATCCACTAGAGTTCATTGGATGTGTGTTCTACTCCTAAACCACATGGATCCACTAGATTCCATTGCATGTGTGTTCTTTTCATAAACCACATTGATCCACCAGAGTTCATTGCATGTTTGTTATTTTCATAAACCACATGGATCCACTAGAGTTCATTGCATGTGTGTTCTATTCCTAAACCACATGGATACACTAGATGCCATTGCATATGTGTTCTTTTCATAAACCACAGGGATCCACTAGATGCCATTTCATGTGTGTTCTATTCCTAAACCACATGGATCCACTAGATGCCATATGATTTGTGTTATTTTCATAAACCACATGGATCCACTAGATGCCATTGCATGTGTGTTCTTTTCATAAACCACATGGATCCACTAGAGTTCATTGCATGTGTGTTCTTTTCATAAACCACATGGATCCACTAGATGCCATTGCATGTGTGTACTTTTCATAAACCACGTGGATCCACTAGATGTCATTACATTGGTGTTCTACTCCTAAACGACATGGATCCACTAGATTACATTGCATCTGTGTTCTTTTCATAAACCACATGGATCCACTAGATGCCATTGCATGTGTGTTCTAATCCTAAACCACATGGATCCACTATATGCCATTGGATGTGTGTTCTTTTCATAAACAAGATGGATCCACAAGAGTTCATTGCATGTGTGTTCTATGCCTAAACCACATGGATCCACTAGATTCCATTGCATTTGTGTTCTTTTCATATATCACACGGATCCCTAGATGCCATTGCATGTGTGTTCTTTGCCTAAACCACTTGGGTCCACTAGAGTTCATTGCATGTGTGTTTTATGCCTAAACCACATGGATACACTAGATTTCATTGCATGTGTGCTCTTTTCATAAACCACATGGATCCACTAGATGCCATTGCATATGTGTTCTTTTGAGAAACCACATGGATCCACTAGAGTTCATTGCATGTGTGTTCTTTTCATAAACCACATGGAACCACTAGAGTTCATTGCATGTGTGTTCTATGACTAAACCACATAGATCCACTAGATGATGTTACATGTGTGTTCTTTTCATAAACCACATGGATCCACCGGAATTCATTGCATGTCTGTTATTTTCATAAACCACATGGATCCACTAGAGTTCTTTGCATGTGTGTTCTTTTCATAAACCACATGGATCCACTAGATGTCATTGCATGTGTGTTCTATTCATAAACCACATGGATCCATAAGATGTCATTGCATGTGTGTTCTATTCCTAAACCACATGGATCCACTAGATGTCATTGCATGTGTGTTCTATTCCTAAACCACATGCATCCACTATATGCCATTGCATGTGTTTTCTTTTTATAAACCACATGGATCCACTATTATCCATTGCATGTGTGTTCTAATCCTAAACCACATGGATCCACTAGATGCCATTAGATGTGTATTAGTTTCATAAACCACATGGATCCACTAGATGTCATTGCATGTGTGTTCTTTTCATAAACCACATGGATCTACTAGATGTTATTGCATGTGTGTTATTTTCATAAACCACATGGATCCACTAGAGTTCATGGCATGTGTGTTCTTTTCATAAACCACATGGATCCACTAGATGCCATTGCATGTGTGTTCTATTCCTAAACCACATGGATCCACTAGATGCCATTTGATGTGTGTTCTTTTCATAAACCACATGGATGCACTAGGTCATTGCATGTGTGTTCTTTTCATAAACCACCTGGATCCACTTGATGCCATTGCATGTGTGTTCTTTTCATAAACCACATAGATACACTAGATTCCATTGCATGTTTGTTCTTTTCTTAAACCACATGGATCGACTAGCGTTCATTGCATGTGTGTTCTATGCCTAAACCACAAGAATCCAACAGATGCCATTGCATGTGTGTTATTTTCTTAGAACACATGGATCCACTAGATGCCATTGCATGTGTGTTCTTTTAATAAACCACATGGATCCACTAGAGTTCACTACATGTGTGTTCTTTTCATAGACCACATGGATACACTAGAGTTCATTGCATGTGTGTTCTATTCATAAACCACATGGATCCACTAGATGCCATTGCATGTGTGTTCTTTTCATAAACCACATGGATCCACTAGAGTTCATTGGATGTGTGTTCTACTCCTAAACCACATGGATCCACTAGATTCCATTGCATCTGTGTTCTTTTCATAAACCACATTGATCTACCAGAGTTCATTGCATGTTTGTTATTTTCACAAACCACATGGATCCACTAGAGTTCATTGCATGTGTGTTCTATTCCTAAACCACATGGATACACTAGATGCCATTGCATATGTGTTCTTTTCATAAACCACAGGGATCCACTAGATGCCATTACATGTGTGTTCTATTCCTAAACCACATGGATCCACTAGATGCCATATGATTTGTGTTATTTTCATAAACCACATGGATCCACTAGATGCCATTGCATGTGTGTTCTTTTCATAAACCACGTGGATCCACTAGAGTTCATTGCATGTGTGTTCTTTTCATAAACCACATGGATCCACTAGATGCCATTGCATGTGTGTTCTAATCCTAAACCACATGGATCCACTATATGCCATTGGATGTGTGTTCTTTTCATAAACAAGATGGATCCACAAGAGTTCATTGCATGTGTGTTCTATGCCTAAACCACATGGATCCACTAGATTCCATTGCATTTGTGTTCTTTTCATATATCACACGGATCCCTAGATGCCATTGCATGTGTGTTCTTTGCCTAAACCACTTGGGTCCACTAGATTTCATTGCATGTGTGTTTTATGCCTAAACCACATGGATCCACTAGATTTCATTGCATGTGTGTTCTTTTCATAAACCACATGGATCCACTAGATGCCATTGCATATGTGTTCTTTTGAGAAACCACATGGATCCACTAGAGTTCATTGCATGTGTGTTCTTTTCATAAACCACATGGACCCACTAGAGTTCATTGCATGTGTGTTCTATGCCTAAACCACATGGATCCACTAGATGATGTTACATGTGTTCTTTTCATAAACCACATGGATCCACCGGAATTCATTGCATGTCTGTTATTTTCATAAACCACATGGATCCACTAGAGTTCTTTGCATGTGTGTTCTTTTCATAAACCACATGGATCCACTAGATGTCATTGCATGTGTGTTCTATTCATAAACCACATGGATCCATAAGATGTCATTGCATGTGTGTTCTATTCCTAAACCACATGGACCCACTAGATGCCATTGCATGTGTGTTCTTTTCATAAACGACATGGATCCACTAGATGTCATTGCATGTGTGTTATTTTCATAAAACCACATGTATCCACTAGATGCGATTGCATGTGTTTTTTTCATAAACCACATGGATCCACTAGAGTTCATTGCATGTTCGTTCTATGCCTAAGCCATAAGGATCCACTAGATGCCATTGCATGTGTGTTCTTTTCATAAACCACATGGATCCACTAGATGCCATTGCATATGTGTTCTTTTGAGAAACCACATGGATCCACTAGAGTTCATTGCATGTGTGTTCTTTTCATAAACCACATGGACCCACTAGAGTTCATTGCATGTGTGTTCTATGACTAAACCACATGGATCCACTAGATGATGTTACATGTGTGTTCTTTTCATAAACCACATGGATCCACCGGAATTCATTGCATGTCTGTTATTTTCATAAACCACATGGATCCACTAGAGTTCTTTGCATGTGTGTTCTTTTCATAAACCAGATGGATCCACTAGATGTCATTGCATGTGTGTTCTATTCATAAACCACATGGATCCATAAGATGTCATTGCATGTGTGTTCTATTCCTAAACCACATGGACCCACTAGATGCCATTGCATGTGTGTTCTTTTCATAAACGACATGGATCCACTAGATGTCATTGCATGTGTGTTATTTTCATAAAACCACATGTATCCACTAGATGTGATTGCATGTGTTTTTTTCATAAACCACATGGATCCACTAGAGTTCATTGCATGTTCGTTCTATGCCTAAGCCATAAGGATCCACTAGATGCCATTGCATGTGTGTTCTTTTCATAAACCACATGGATCCACTAGATGCCATTGCATATGTGTTCTTTTGAGAAACCACATGGATCCACTAGAGTTCATTGCATGTGTGTTCTTTTCATAAACCACATGGACCCACTAGAGTTCATTGCATGTGTGTTCTATGCCTAAACCACATGGATCCACTAGATGATGTTACATGTGTTCTTTTCATAAACCACATGGATCCACCGGAATTCATTGCATGTCTGTTATTTTCATAAACCACATGGATCCACTAGAGTTCTTTGCATGTGTGTTCTTTTCATAAACCACATGGATCCACTAGATGTCATTGCATGTGTGTTGTATTCATAAACCACATGGATCCATAAGATGTCATTGCATGTGTGTTCTATTCCTAAACCACATGGACCCACTAGATGCCATTGCATGTGTGTTCTTTTCATAAACGACATGGATCCACTAGATGTCATTGCATGTGTGTTATTTTCATAAAACCACATGTATCCACTAGATGCGATTGCATGTGTTTTTTTCATAAACCACATGGATCCACTAGAGTTCATTGCATGTTCGTTCTATGCCTAAGCCATAAGGATCCACTAGATGCCATTGCATGTGTGTTCTTTTCATAAACCACATGGATCCACTAGGTACCATTGCATATGTGTTCTTTTGAGAAACCACATGGATCCACTAGAGTTCATTGCATGTGTGTTCTATTCCTAAACCACATGGATACACTAGATGCCATTGCATATGTGTTCTTTTCATAAACCACAGGGATCCACTAGATGCCATTACATGTGTGTTCTATTCCTAAACCACATGGATCCACTAGATGCCATATGATTTGTGTTATTTTCATAAACCACATGGATCCACTAGATGCCATTGCATGTGTGTTCTTTTCATAAACCACGTGGATCCACTAGAGTTCATTGCATGTGTGTTCTTTTCATAAACCACATGGATCCACTAGATGCCATTGCATGTGTGTTCTAATCCTAAACCACATGGATCCACTATATGCCATTGGATGTGTGTTCTTTTCATAAACAAGATGGATCCACAAGAGTTCATTGCATGTGTGTTCTATGCCTAAACCACATGGATCCACTAGATTCCATTGCATTTGTGTTCTTTTCATATATCACACGGATCCCTAGATGCCATTGCATGTGTGTTCTTTGCCTAAACCACTTGGGTCCACTAGATTTCATTGCATGTGTGTTTTATGCCTAAACCACATGGATCCACTAGATTTCATTGCATGTGTGTTCTTTTCATAAACCACATGGATCCACTAGATGCCATTGCATATGTGTTCTTTTGAGAAACCACATGGATCCACTAGAGTTCATTGCATGTGTGTTCTTTTCATAAACCACATGGACCCACTAGAGTTCATTGCATGTGTGTTCTATGCCTAAACCACATGGATCCACTAGATGATGTTACATGTGTTCTTTTCATAAACCACATGGATCCACCGGAATTCATTGCATGTCTGTTATTTTCATAAACCACATGGATCCACTAGAGTTCTTTGCATGTGTGTTCTTTTCATAAACCACATGGATCCACTAGATGTCATTGCATGTGTGTTCTATTCATAAACCACATGGATCCATAAGATGTCATTGCATGTGTGTTCTATTCCTAAACCACATGGACCCACTAGATGCCATTGCATGTGTGTTCTTTTCATAAACGACATGGATCCACTAGATGTCATTGCATGTGTGTTATTTTCATAAAACCACATGTATCCACTAGATGCGATTGCATGTGTTTTTTTCATAAACCACATGGATCCACTAGAGTTCATTGCATGTTCGTTCTATGCCTAAGCCATAAGGATCCACTAGATGCCATTGCATGTGTGTTCTTTTCATAAACCACATGGATCCACTAGATGCCATTGCATATGTGTTCTTTTGAGAAACCACATGGATCCACTAGAGTTCATTGCATGTGTGTTCTTTTCATAAACCACATGGACCCACTAGAGTTCATTGCATGTGTGTTCTATGACTAAACCACATGGATCCACTAGATGATGTTACATGTGTGTTCTTTTCATAAACCACATGGATCCACCGGAATTCATTGCATGTCTGTTATTTTCATAAACCACATGGATCCACTAGAGTTCTTTGCATGTGTGTTCTTTTCATAAACCAGATGGATCCACTAGATGTCATTGCATGTGTGTTCTATTCATAAACCACATGGATCCATAAGATGTCATTGCATGTGTGTTCTATTCCTAAACCACATGGACCCACTAGATGCCATTGCATGTGTGTTCTTTTCATAAACGACATGGATCCACTAGATGTCATTGCATGTGTGTTATTTTCATAAAACCACGTGTATCCACTAGATGCGATTGCATGTGTTTTTTTCATAAACCACATGGATCCACTAGAGTTCATTGCATGTTCGTTCTATGCCTAAGCCATAAGGATCCACTAGATGCCATTGCATGTGTGTTCTTTTCATAAACCACATGGATCCACTAGATGCCATTGCATATGTGTTCTTTTGAGAAACCACATGGATCCACTAGAGTTCATTGCATGTGTGTTCTTTTCATAAACCACATGGACCCACTAGAGTTCATTGCATGTGTGTTCTATGCCTAAACCACATGGATCCACTAGATGATGTTACATGTGTTCTTTTCACAAACCACATGGATCCACCGGAATTCATTGCATGTCTGTTATTTTCATAAACCACATGGATCCACTAGAGTTCTTTGCATGTGTGTTCTTTTCATAAACCACATGGATCCACTAGATGTCATTGCATGTGTGTTCTATTCATAAACCACATGGATCCATAAGATGTCATTGCATGTGTGTTCTATTCCTAAACCACATGGACCCACTAGATGCCATTGCATGTGTGTTCTTTTCATAAACGACATGGATCCACTAGATGTCATTGCATGTGTGTTATTTTCATAAAACCACATGTATCCACTAGATGCGATTGCATGTGTTTTTTTCATAAACCACATGGATCCACTAGAGTTCATTGCATGTTCGTTCTATGCCTAAGCCATAAGGATCCACTAGATGCCATTGCATGTGTGTTCTTTTCATAAACCACATGGATCCACTAGATACCATTGCATATGTGTTCTTTTGAGAAACCACATGGATCCACTAGAGTTCATTGCATGTGTGTTCTTTTCATAAACCACATGCACCCACTAGAGTTCATTGCATGTGTGTTCTATGACTAAACCACATGGATCCACTAGATGATGTTACATGTGTGTTCTTTTCATAAACCACATGGATCCACCGGAATTCATTGCATGTCTGTTATTTTCATAAACCACATGGATCCACTAGAGTTCTTTGCATGTGTGTTCTTTTCATAAACCAGATGGATCCACTAGATGTCATTGCATGTGTGTTCTATTCATAAACCACATGGATCCATAAGATGTCATTGCATGTGTGTTCTATTCCTAAACCACATGGACCCACTAGATGCCATTGCATGTGTGTTCTTTTCATAAACGACATGGATCCACTAGATGTCATTGCATGTGTGTTATTTTCATAAAACCACATGTATCCACTAGATGCGATTGCATGTGTTTTTTTCATAAACCACATGGATCCACTAGAGTTCATTGCATGTTCGTTCTATGCCTAAGCCATAAGGATCCACTAGATGCCATTGCATGTGTGTTCTTTTCATAAACCACATGGATCCACTAGATGCCATTGCATATGTGTTCTTTTGAGAAACCACATGGATCCACTAGAGTTCATTGCATGTGTGTTCTTTTCATAAACCACATGGACCCACTAGAGTTCATTGCATGTGTGTTCTATGCCTAAACCACATGGATCCACTAGATGATGTTACATGTGTTCTTTTCATAAACCACATGGATCCACCGGAATTCATTGCATGTCTGTTATTTTCATAAACCACATGGATCCACTAGAGTTCTTTGCATGTGTGTTCTTTTCATAAACCACATGGATCCACTAGATGTCATTGCATGTGTGTTCTATTCATAAACCACATGGATCCATAAGATGTCATTGCATGTGTGTTCTATTCCTAAACCACATGGACCCACTAGATGCCATTGCATGTGTGTTCTTTTCATAAACGACATGGATCCACTAGATGTCATTGCATGTGTGTTATTTTCATAAAACCACATGTATCCACTAGATGCGATTGCATGTGTTTTTTTCATAAACCACATGGATCCACTAGAGTTCATTGCATGTTCGTTCTATGCCTAAGCCATAAGGATCCACTAGATGCCATTGCATGTGTGTTCTTTTCATAAACCACATGGATCCACTAGATACCATTGCATATGTGTTCTTTTGAGAAACCACATGGATCCACTAGAGTTCATTGCATGTGTGTTCTTTTCATAAACCACATGCACCCACTAGAGTTCATTGCATGTGTGTTCTATGACTAAACCACATGGATCCACTAGATGATGTTACATGTGTGTTCTTTTCATAAACCACATGGATCCACCGGAATTCATTGCATGTCTGTTATTTTCATAAACCACATGGATCCACTAGAGTTCTTTGCATGTGTGTTCTTTTCATAAACCAGATGGATCCACTAGATGTCATTGCATGTGTGTTCTATTCATAAACCACATGGATCCATAAGATGTCATTGCATGTGTGTTCTATTCCTAAACCACATGGACCCACTAGATGCCATTGCATGTGTGTTCTTTTCATAAACGACATGGATCCACTAGATGTCATTGCATGTGTGTTATTTTCATAAAACCACATGTATCCACTAGATGCGATTGCATGTGTTTTTTTCATAAACCACATGGATCCACTAGAGTTCATTGCATGTTCGTTCTATGCCTAAGCCATAAGGATCCACTAGATGCCATTGCATGTGTGTTCTTTTCATAAACCACATGGATCCACTAGATGCCATTGCATATGTGTTCTTTTGAGAAACCACATGGATCCACTAGAGTTCATTGCATGTGTGTTCTTTTCATAAACCACATGGACCCACTAGAGTTCATTGCATGTGTGTTCTATGCCTAAACCACATGGATCCACTAGATGATGTTACATGTGTGTTCTTTTCATAAACCACATGGATCCACCGGAATTCATTGCATGTCTGTTATTTTCATAAACCACATGGATCCACTAGAGTTCTTTGCATGTGTGTTCTTTTCATAAACCACATGGATCCACTAGATGTCATTGCATGTGTGTTCTATTCATAAACCACATGGATCCATAAGATGTCATTGCATGTGTGTTCTATTCCTAAACCACATGGACCCACTAGATGCCATTGCATGTGTGTTCTTTTCATAAACGACATGGATCCACTAGATGTCATTGCATGTGTGTTATTTTCATAAAACCACATGTATCCACTAGATGCGATTGCATGTGTTTTTTTCATAAACCACATGGATCCACTAGAGTTCATTGCATGTTCGTTCTATGCCTAAGCCAGGAGGATCCACTAGATGCCATTGCATGTGTGTTCTTTTCATAAACCACATAGATCCACTAGATTCCATTGCATGTGTATTCTTTTCATAAACCACATGGATCCACTAGATGCCATTGCATGTGTGTTCTTTTCATAAACCACATGGATCCACTAGATTCCATTGCATGTGTGTTCTTTTCCTAAACCACATGGATCCACTAGAGTTAATTGCATGTGTGTTCTTTTCAGAAACCACATGGATCCAGTAGATGCCATTGCATGTGTGTTGTTTTCATAAACCACATGGATCCACTAGATGCCATTGCATGTGTGTTCTTTGCCTAAACCAAATGGATCCACTAGAGTTCATTGCATGTGTTTTCTATTCATAAACTACATGGATCCACTAGATGCCATTAAATGTGTGTTCTATTCCTAAACCACATGGATCCAATAAGTTCTATTGATCCACTAGATGCCATTAAATGTGTGTTCTATTCCTAAACCACATGGATCCAATAGGTTCCATTGCATGTGTGTTCTTTTCATAAACCGCATGGATCCACTAGATTTCATTGCATGTGTGTTCCTTTCATAATCCACATGGATCCACTAGATGCCATTGCTTGTGTGTTCTTTTGAGAAACCACATGGATCCACCAAAGTTCATTGCATGTGTGTTATTTTCATAAACCACATGGATCCACTAGATGCCATTGCATATGTGTTCTTTTGAGAAACCACATGGATCCACTAGAGTTCATTGCATGTGTGTTCTTTTCATAAACCACATGGACCCACTAGAGTTCATTGCATGTGTGTTCTATGCCTAAACCACATGGATCCACTAGATGATGTTACATGTGTGTTCTTTTCATAAACCACATGGATCCACCGGAATTCATTGCATGTCTGTTATTTTCATAAACCACATGGATCCACTAGAGTTCTTTGCATGTGTGTTCTTTTCATAAACCAGATGGATCCACTAGATGTCATTGCATGTGTGTTCTATTCATAAACCACATGGATCCATAAGATGTCATTGCATGTGTGTTCTATTCCTAAACCACATGGACCCACTAGATGCCATTGCATGTGTGTTCTTTTCATAAACGACATGGATCCACTAGATGTCATTGCATGTGTGTTATTTTCATAAAACCACATGTATCCACTAGATGCGATTGCATGTGTTTTTTTCATAAACCACATGGATCCACTAGAGTTCATTGCATGTTCGTTCTATGCCTAAGCCATAAGGATCCACTAGATGCCATTGCATGTGTGTTCTTTTCATAAACCACATGGATCCACTAGATGCCATTGCATATGTGTTCTTTTGAGAAACCACATGGATCCACTAGAGTTCATTGCATGTGTGTTCTTTTCATAAACCACATGGACCCACTAGAGTTCATTGCATGTGTGTTCTATGCCTAAACCACATGGATCCACTAGATGATGTTACATGTGTGTTCTTTTCATAAACCACATGGATCCACCGGAATTCATTGCATGTCTGTTATTTTCATAAACCACATGGATCCACTAGAGTTCTTTGCATGTGTGTTCTTTTCATAAACCACATGGATCCACTAGATGTCATTGCATGTGTGTTCTATTCATAAACCACATGGATCCATAAGATGTCATTGCATGTGTGTTCTATTCCTAAACCACATGGACCCACTAGATGCCATTGCATGTGTGTTCTTTTCATAAACGACATGGATCCACTAGATGTCATTGCATGTGTGTTATTTTCATAAAACCACATGTATCCACTAGATGCGATTGCATGTGTTTTTTTCATAAACCACATGGATCCACTAGAGTTCATTGCATGTTCGTTCTATGCCTAAGCCAGGAGGATCCACTAGATGCCATTGCATGTGTGTTCTTTTCATAAACCACATAGATCCACTAGATTCCATTGCATGTGTATTCTTTTCATAAACCACATGGATCCACTAGATGCCATTGCATGTGTGTTCTTTTCATAAACCACATGGATCCACTAGATTCCATTGCATGTGTGTTCTTTTCCTAAACCACATGGATCCACTAGAGTTAATTGCATGTGTGTTCTTTTCAGAAACCACATGGATCCAGTAGATGCCATTGCATGTGTGTTGTTTTCATAAACCACATGGATCCACTAGATGCCATTGCATGTGTGTTCTTTGCCTAAACCAAATGGATCCACTAGAGTTCATTGCATGTGTTTTCTATTCATAAACTACATGGATCCACTAGATGCCATTAAATGTGTGTTCTATTCCTAAACCACATGGATCCAATAAGTTCTATTGATCCACTAGATGCCATTAAATGTGTGTTCTATTCCTAAACCACATGGATCCAATAGGTTCCATTGCATGTGTGTTCTTTTCATAAACCGCATGGATCCACTAGATTTCATTGCATGTGTGTTCCTTTCATAATCCACATGGATCCACTAGATGCCATTGCTTGTGTGTTCTTTTGAGAAACCACATGGATCCACCAAAGTTCATTGCATGTGTGTTATTTTCATAAACCACATGGATCCACTAGATGCCATTGCATGTGTGTTCTTTTCATAAACCACATGGATCCACTAGAGTTCACTGCATGTGTGTTATTTTCAAAAACCACATGGATACACTAGAGTTTCGATATGGGGTGGCCCGATCTTCTTGGCAAGCTTTCGTCGATGGCGATGGTGGATGATAGATAAGTAGTGCGTAGCTATGATCTCTCCCGCTCGATCTCTGATGCCAATGCAACAACTCTCAAACCTTGTAGGATATTCACAACACCACAGTCTTGCGCACGCAGCCGTGACCACGAACGGTAGTATGCAATCTACTAATTCCCAATGGAACAACAGATCACACACAATTATAGTTGGTAGATTCGAACACAGGTTAATTCCAGAGGTTCTATGAAAGAAACAACTCCAAAATATTTTAACATGGTCTAAAACCTAACTTGTGACGGCTACGGAGGTTTATATGAGGGCTGGGGCGTCCTCCCCTCTAAACGGGCCTAAAAACATCCATATCTTGGCCCAAACTGACTCGGTTCGACTCAAACCGATACATACCGACCCATATATGGATTCGGCCTTATTGGCACGCAGTCCAAACATCGTGGGACACCTCAAACATGTAAATCTTGGTGCTCCATCTCTCTCTCTCTTGCTCATATGTGATTTCCTCATTGCCTCCTAGTGCGCATGCCTCCCGCTCCTCCCTCGCGCACTTGTTGATATTAGAAATCAGCGCTTATCCTTCTTGCTGCAACTCTCCTCCTCCTCGCGCAACACTCGTGTTATCAATAAACCTGATCATACGAAGATGCATAGACTTAGGTAGTATAAAGTTCTCATTAAGTAAAACATCAGGTTCAATTAGTAATGAATTCACCTGATAGTCATTATTGATCTGACTCAATATTTCCTTCCAGTTCAGGCAGTCAGAATCATCATAATCCCTATATATATCCTCATCATCCTCCCTTTCTTCATGAAAAGCCGTCCTCGGCTTTAGGTAAGCTGAAAGTGGGTGAAACAAAAAGAACAACGTGTACGCAAAGTATATGTATATATAACATGTTGTATTATTGTTGTTCACATGAAAAGTATGTCTAGTATACATCAAGCAACTTAAATTGCAGGTATAAGTGAAGTACAAAGAATCATGATCATGGTGAAAAACAACTAAATAGATAGTCTTGTTCTTCAATATTAAATTCAGTTTTCTCAAAGAATATCTATGATCAAATTTGTGAACAAGATCAAACCAATTCAATATGTGTGAAAACCAAATTGATTCATGCCATGCTTCAACTGCGCTACTCTGATTATTATTAACATGATCATGTTGTCCAGTATGTAAAATGCAACTCAATTTGCAAATATAAGTGAAGTATAAAGCATTAGCACAACTAGACAACGAATTTTGGGACAAACACAACGAATATGAAAACTTGGGTTCTATTCTAGCAAGATTACAACGATCCAACAAAGGTAAAATTACTTGTGTTGGATGCATTATATCAACTAGATCTGACTTTAGTTTCATATTATCACAAATTTTAGCATATATCCCACAACACAAAGTCGTCGACACACAACATGTATGGCTGAAAACAGCATGTTTCAGTTCAGCGATTCTATCACAAGTAATGGATATGTGATCCACAAGAAAATTTTCATGCATGCTATATTCACCAATCAGATTGAAAGTGAAACAAGGAGATATGTGCTAGAATTCAGAAATGAAATTTCAGAAATCTTATCCACAACACTACTCATACTCATAGGTTCATTTAGCATGATGGAATACACAATATCAGTAGGAAGTATTCGAGCAAGTATTTCCTTATGTGTAATCAGTACCACATGACCAAAATTCGAATTTGGTAAACTATCACATGGTGCTGTAACATTAGTGAAAGGCAAGTCACAAGGAGGCTTCAGTAAAGGAATAAACTCACAATATGTCGCACATGTTGGCTGAATCTCCGAAACAGTACCAATGTCATCAACAATCTTCTCAGCTGTAGTAGGCACTACGACATCCTCCTCAAGTGACAATACCAGATCTTGTGATGTAGGTTGTAAAATAGGCGGCTCCCTTTCTTCAAAAGCAACCTGCACATCACAAGATACAACACTAGGAGTAGACATGATTATGTTAGTAGACAACTCACATGTCTCATTAGTGTCCACTCTCAAAATTTCTGGAATAGGCCATTTGTAGTTGTTCGAAAACATAGAATGTAGAAATTGCTTGAAATCTTCTCAAAGGAGTTTTTTACCCATGACACCATACACAATCCTTGCGTCCTTCCACCAACGAGCTACCTCTTCATCCACACGTCGGTGAGCAAGAATGTATTCTATATGACCATTAAACTTGCTATCGAAAGTACGACATCTCGAAAAACCAAATCCCATATCAATTTCCCAAATCTGATATTCTGCGGGTGTGGCGGAACTTTCCAATCGCCACTTGATTGTAGTTGGATCATATGCCATGCCAACCACAATAGCTAAATAGTCATGGTAAACATCATCTTATTTCTGCATCACATCAACACTAGTAGAAGTCATGATTAGTACATTAGTGCAAAAACACAAAATATTTTTAGTGGCACACTCACAACTCACTCAAAAACTAACAAGAAAGCAGATCTTACCGTTCCAAAGTAAATAGTGATGCTTACCAATTCGAAATCAAAGACTGATGCACTGATGTGATGAAGTGAATACCAAAGGTATAGAGAACGATCGCAGGACACACAGGTTATTTATGGTGGAGTTGTAGGTATGGTATCATAACTACACCGCAAACAAGTCCTAGTGCTGATCGTATGACAAAGACCCACGGAAACATACACGGTGGAGATAAATGGGGCAATTGCAACTATGAAAAAGAGCTCAAAAATTGAGGTATGTCGGCGGAACGCTCGTGTTGCAATGCACAAGGAGAGACGCTAGCAATGTCTAAACGAAACAGGCACAAGATTGCTAAACTGAGCAGCCCGCAGAGCACTAAGCATGCTAGTCTCGTAGGATAGTTTTAGACACAAAGAAAGGCTTACTAAGGCTCATAAGGATAGGTACGCTATGTGGACTCAGTAAAAAAATAAACAAAAAAGAAAAATTGACCTGGGAAGTGGTCTCTGCCACGGCAAAAAAAAGGCCCGAAATCCTGCCGTGGCAGGATGTCGGCAGACACAAAAATTTCTCGTATGAGGGCAGGCTTGTCTATGGTCAGGCGAGGGGTCCGATTTTTTTTTGATTTTTTTCTTTCACGTACGACCACATAAGGGTCTGGGGTCAGGCGTGAGACAGCGAGCGGATTTTTTTTACGTGCATCTTAGGTGGGACTCCAGCTAGGGATCCGCCTCACGTACATCACGTATGAGTTGCCCTTTTTTTCTCTTTAGCGTGAAGGAACTCACGTACATGACATTGATCCGATCAAGACTCTTTTTTTCCTTTGAAACGGATCTACAACTCGAAAACTACCGAGATAAATAGATCTAGGAGATCGAAGACTGAAGAACGAGACGAACAATCTCAAGATCACGACGAACAGTCTAAAAATAGTCTAGGAACTCCGACAACGGATCAAAAACAGACGAAAATTAGACAAAAACTATAACTTAGATTTAGAAGAAAGGCTACACAAAAGGATTATGATCAACAACGAGAACTCACGAATAGTGCTATATAGGCTATGGCAATGAACTATGAACCCTAATATTTTTGTATGGCTTTTTCTGTATAGGACAAAAACAACTAATCTATGAATGGATTTGTGGATGCATACCGAGGCAACACAGGAAATCTGATACCAAGATGATATGGGGTGGCCCGATCTTCTCAGCAAGCTTTTGTCGATGGCGATGGTGGATGATAGATAACTAGTGTGTAGCTATGATCTCTCTCGCTCGATCCCTGATGCCAATGCAATAGCTCTCGAACCTTGTAGGATATTCACAACACCACACTCTTGCGCATGCAGCCGTGACCACGAACGGTAGTATGCAATCTACTAATTCCTAATGGAACAATAGATCACACTCAATTATAGTTGGTAGATTCAAGCACAGGGTAATTCTAGAGGTTCTATGAAAGACATAACTCCAAAATATTTTAACGTGCTCTAAAACCTAACTTGTGACGGCTACGGAGGTTTATATGAGGGCTGGGGCGTCTTCCCTCTAAACGGTCCTAAAAACAGCCATATCTTGGCCCAAACTGACTCGGTTCGACTCAAACTGATACATATCGACCCATATATGGGTTCGGCCTTATTGGCACGCAGTCCAAACATCGTGGGACACCTCAAACATGTAATTCTTGGTGCGCCATCTCTCTCTCTTGCTCATATGTGATTTCCTCATTGCCTCCTAGTGCGCATGCCTCCCGCTCCTCCCTCGTGCACTTGTTGATATTGGAAATCAGCGCTTATCCTTCTTGCTGCAACTCTCCTCCTCCTCGCACAATGCTTGTGTTATCAATAAACCTGATCATACAAAGATGCATATACTTAGGTAGTATAAAGTTGTCATTAAGTAAAACATCAGGTTCAATTAGGAATTAATTCACCTGATAGTCATTATTTATTTGACTCAATATTTCCTTCCAGTTCAGGCAGTTAGAATCATCATAATCCCTGTATATATACTCATCAAGTTCATTGCATGTGTGTTCTATTCATAAACCACATGGATCCACTAGATGCCATTGCATGTGTGTTCTATTCCTAAACCACATAGATACACTAGATGCCATTGGATGTGTGTTCTTTTCGTAAACCACATGGATCCACTAGATGTCATTGCATGTGTGTTCTTTTCATAAACCACATGGATCTACTCTATGCCATTGCATGTGTGCTGTTTTCATAATCCACATGGATCCACTAGAGATCATTGCACGTGTGTTCTTTTCATAAACCACATGGATCCACTAGATGCCATTGCACGTGTGTTTATTCATAAACCACATGGATCCACTAGATGTCATTGCATGTGTGTTCTATTCATAAACCACATGCATCCACTAGATGCCATTGCATGTGTGTTCTTTTTATAAACCACATGGATCCACTATTATCCATTGCATGTATGTTCTAATCCTAAACCACATGGATCCACTAGATGCCATTGGATGTGTATTAGTTTCATAAACCACATAGATCCACTAGATGTCATTGCATCTGTGTTCTTTTCATAAACCACATGGACCCACTAGAGTTCATTGCATGCGTGTTATATGCCTAAACCACATTGATCCACTAGATGCTGTTGCATGTGTGCTCTTTTCATAAACCACATGAATCCACTGGAGTTCATTGCACGTGTGTTATTTTCATAAACCACATGGATCCACTAGAGTTCATTGCATGTGTGTTCTTTTCATAAACCACATGGATCCACTAGATGTCATTGCAAGTGTGTTATTTTCAAAAACCACATGGATCCATAAGATGTCATTGCATGTGTGTTCTATTCCTAAACCACATGGATCCACTAGATGCCATTGCATGTGTGTTCTTTTCATAAACCACATGGATCCACTAGATTCCATTGCATGTGTGTTCTTTGCCTAAACCACATGGATCCACTAGAGCTCATTTCATGTGTGTTCTTTTCATAAACCACATGGATCCAGTAGATGACATTGCATGTGTGTTCTTTTCATAAACCACATGGACCCACTAGATGCCATTGCATGTGTGTTCTTTGCCTAAACCAAATGGATCCACTACAGTTCATTGCATGTGTTTTCTATTCATAAACTACATGGATCCACTAGATGCCATTAAATGTGTGTTCTATTCCTAAACCACATGGATCCAATAAGTTCCATTGATCCACTAGATGCCATTAAATGTGTGTTCTATTCCTAGACCACATGGATCCAATAGGTTCCATTGAATGTGTGTTCTTTTCATAAACCGCATGGATCCACTAGATTTCTTTGCATGTGTGTTCTTTTCATAGTCCACATGGATCCACTAGAGTTCATTCCATGTGTGTTCTTTTGAGAAACCACAAGGATCCACTAGAGTTCATGGCATGTGTGTTATTTTCATAAACCACATGGATCCACTAGATGCCATTGCATGTGTGTTCTTTTCATAAACCACATGGATCCACTAGAGTTCACTGCATGTGTGTTCTTTTCATAAACCACATGGATACACTAGGGTTCATTGCATGCGTGTTCTATTCATAAACCACATGGATCCACTAGATGCCATTGCATGTGTGTTCTATTCCTAAACCACATGGATACACTAGATGCCATTGGATGTGTGTTCTTTTCGTAAACCACATGGATCCACTAGATGTCATTGCATGTGTGTTCTTTTCATAAACCACATGGATCTACTAGATGCCATTGCATGTGTGTTGTTTTCATAAACCACATGGATCCACTAGAGATCATTGCACGTGTGTTCTTTTCATAAACCACATGGATCCACTAGATGCCATTGCATGTGTGTTTATTCATAAACCACATGGATCCACTAGATGTCATTGCATGTGTGTTCTATTCATAAACCACATGCATCCACTAGATGCCATTACATGTGCGTTCTTTTTATAAACCACATGGATCCACTATTATCCATTGCATGTGTGTTCTAATCCAAAACCATATGGATCCACTAGATGCCACTGGATGTGTATTAGATTCATAGACCACGTGATCCACTAAATGTCATTGCATGTGTGTTCTTTTCATAAACCACATGGACCCACTAGAGCTCATTGCATTTGTGTTCTATGCCTAAACCAGATGGATCCACTAGATGATGTTGCATGTGTGTTCTTTTCGTAAACCACATGGATCCACTAGAGTTCATTGCATGTGTGTTATTTTCATAAACCACATGGATCCACTAGAGTTCATTGCATGTGTGTTCTTTTCATAAACCACATGGATCCACTAGATGTCATTGCATGTGTGTTCTTTTCATAAACCACATAGATCCACTAGATTCCATTGCATGTGCATTCTTTTCATAAACCACATGGATCCACTAGATGCCATTGCATGTGTGTTCGTTTCATAAACCACATGGATCCACTAGATTCCATTGCTTGTGTGTTCTTTGCCTAAACCACATGGATCCACTAGAGTTCATTGCATGTGTGTTCTTTTCATAAACCACATGGATGCAGTAGATGCCATTGCATGTGTGTTCTTTTCATAAACCACATGGATCCACTAGATGCCATCGCATGTGTGTTCTTTGCCAAAACCAAATGGTTCCACTAGAGTTCATTGCATGTGTTTTCTATTCATAAACTACATGGGTCCACTAGATGCCATTAAATGTGTGTTCTATTCCTAAACCACATGGATCCAATAAGTTCCATGGATCCACTAGATGCCATTAAATGCGTGTTCTATTCCTAAACCACATGGATCCAATAGGTTCCATTGCATGTGTGTTATTTTCATAAACCGCATGGATCCACTAGATTTCATTGCATGTGTGTCCTTTTCATAATGCACATGGATCCACTAGATGCCATTGCATGTGTGTTCTTTTGAGAAACCACATGGATCCACTAGAGTTCATTGAATGTGTGATATTTTCATAAACCACATGGTTCCACTAGATGCCATTGCATGTGTGTTCTTTTCATAAACCACATGGATCCGCTAGAGTTCACTACATGTGTGTTCTTTTCATAAACCACATGGATACACTAGAGTTCACTACAAGTGTTTTCTATTCATAATCCACATGGATCCACTAGATGCCATTGCATGTGTGTTCTATTCCTAAACCACATGGATACACTAGATGCCATTGGATGTGTGTTCTTTTTGTAAACCACATGGATCCACTAGATATCATTGCATGTGTGTTATTTTCATAAACCACATGGATCTACTAGATGCCATTGCATGTGTGTCATTTTCATAAACAACATGGATCTACTAGAGATCATTGCACGTGTGTTCTTTTCATAAACCACATGGATCCACTAGATGCCATTGCATGTGTGTTTATTCATAAACCACATGGATCCACTAGATGTCATTGCATGTGTGCTCTATTCATAAACCACATGCATCCACTAGATGCCATTGCATGTGTGTTCTTTTTATAAAGCACATGGATCCACTATTATCCATTGCATGTGTGTTCTAATCCTAAACCACATGGATCCACTAGATGCCATTGGATGTGTATTAGTTTCATAAACCACATGGATCCACTAGATGTCATTGCATGTGCGTTCTTTTCATAAACCACATGGACCCACTAGAGTTCATTGCATGTGTGTTCTATGCCTAAACCACATGGCTCCACTAGATGCTATTGTATGTGTGTTCTTTTCGTAAACCACATGGATCCACTGGAGTACATTGCATGTGTGTTATTTTCATAAACCACAAGGATCCACTAGAGTTCATTGCATGTGTGTTCTTTTCATAAACCACCTGGATCCACTAGATGTAATTACATGTGTGTTCTTTTCATAAACCACATGGATCCATAAGATGTCATTGCATGTCTGTTCTATTCCTAAACAAAATGGATCCACTAGATGCCATTGCATGTGTGTTCTTTTCCTAAACCACATGAATCCACAAGATATCATTGCATGTGTGTTATTTTCATAAAACCACATGGATACACGAGATGCCATTGCATGTGTGTTCTTTTCATAAACCACATGGATCCACTAGAGTTCATTGCATGTCCGTTCTATGCCTAAACCACAAGGATCCACTAGATGCCATTGCATGTGGGTTCTTTTCATAAACCACATAGATCCACTAGATTCCATTGCATATTTATTATTTTCATAAACCACATGGATCCACTAGATGCCATTGCATGTGTGTTATTTTCGTAAACCACATGGATCCACTAGATTCCATTGCATGTCTGTTCTTTGCCTAAACCACATGGACCCACTAGAGTTCATTGCATGTGTGTTCTTTTCATAAACCACATGGATCCAGTAGATGGCATTGTATGTGTGTTCTTTTCATAAACCACATGGATACACTAGATTCCATTGCATGTGTGTTCTTTGCCTAAACCAAATGGATCCACTAGAGTTCATTGCATGTGTTTTCTATTCATAAACTACATCGATCCACTAGATGCCGTTAAATGTGTGTTCTATTCCTAAACGACCTGGATCCAATAAGTTCCATTGATCCACTAGATGCCATTAAATGTGTGTTCTATTCCAAAACCACATGGATCCAATAGGTTCCATTGCATGTGTGTTCTTTTCATAAACCGCATGGATCCACTAGATTTCATTGCATGTGTGTTATTTTCATAATCCACATGGATCCACTAGATGCCATGGCATCTGTGTTCTTTTGCGAAACCACATTGATCCACTAGAGTTCATTGCATTTGTGTTATTTTCATAAACCACATGGATCCACTAGATGCCATTGCATATGTGTTCTTTTCATAAACCACATGGATCTACTAGAGTTCACTGCATGTGTGTTCTTTTCATAAACCACATGGATACACTAGAGTTCATTACATGTGTGTTCTAATCATAAACCACATGGATCCACTAGATGCCATTGAATGTGTGTTCTATTCCTAAACCATATGGATACACTAGATGCCATTGGATGTGTGTTCTTTTCGTAAACCACATGTATCCAATAGATGTCATTGCATGTGTGTTCTTTTCATAAATCACAAGGATCTACTAGATGCCATTGCATGTGTGTTGTTTTCATAAACCACATGGATCAACTAGAGATCATTGCACGTGTGTTCTTTTCATAAACCTCATGGATCCACTAGATGCCATTGCATGTGTGTTTATTCATAAACCACATGGATCCACTAGATGTCATTGCATGTGTGTTCTTTTTATAAACCACATGGATCCACTATTATCCATTGCATGTGTGTTCTAATCCTAAACCACATGGATCCACTAGATGCCATTGGATGTGTATTAGTTTCATAAACCACATGGATCCACTAGATGTCATTGCATGTGTGTTCTTTTTCTAAACCACATGGATCCACTAGTGTTCATGGCATGTGTGTTATTTTCATAAAACCCATGGATCCACTAGATGCCATTGCATGTGGGTTCTATTCCTAAACCACATGGATCCACTAGATGCCATTGGATGTGTGTTCTTTTCATAAACCACATGGATGCACTAGATGTCATTGGATGTGTGTTATTTTCATAAACCACATGGATCCACTAGATGCCATTGCATGTGTGTTCTTTTCATAAACCACATGGATCCACCAGATGCCATTGCATGCGTGTTCTTTTCATAAACCACATGGACCCACTAGAGTTCATTGCATGTGTGTTCTATGCCTAAACCACAAGAATCCACTAGATGCCATTGCATGTGTGTTCTTTTCTTAAACCACATGGATCCACTGCATGTGTGTTCGTTACATAAACTACATGGATCCACTAGGGTTCATTCCATGTGTGTTCTATGCCTAAACCACAAGAATCCACTAGATTCCATTGCACGTGTGTTATTTTCTTAAACCACATGGATCCACTAGATGCCATTGCATGTGTGTTCTTTTCATAAACCACATGGATCCACTATAGTTCACTGCATGTGTGTTCTTTTCATAAACCACATGGATAAACTAGAGTTCATTGCATGTGTGTTCTATTCATAAACCACATGGATCCACTAGATGCCACTGCATGTGTGTTCTTTTCATAAACCACATGGATCCCCTAGAGTTTATCGGATGTGTGTTTTATTCCTAAACCACATGGATCCACTAGATGCCATTGCATATGTTTTGTTTTCATAAACCACATGGATCCACTAGAGTTCATTGCATGTGTGTTCTTTTCATAAGACACATGGATCCACTAGAGTTCATTGCATGTGTGTTCTATTCCTAAACCACATGGATCCACTAGATGCCATTGCATGTGTGTTGTTTTCATAAACCACATGGATCCACTAGATGCCATTGCATGTGTGTTCTATTCCTAAAACACATGGATCCACTAGATTCCATTGGATGTGTGTTATTTTCATGAACCACATGGATCCACAAGATGCCATTGCATGTGTGTTCTTTTCATAAACCACATGGATCCACTAGATGCCATTGCATGTGTGTTCTTTTCATAAACCACATGGATCCACTAGAGTTCATTGCATGTGTGTTCTTTTCATCAACCACATGGATCCATTAGATGCGATTGCATGTGTGTACTTTTCATAAACCACATGGATCCACTAGATGTCATTGCATTGGTGTTCTACACCTAAACGACATGGATCCACTAGATGACATTGCATGTGTTTTGTTTTCATAAACCACATGGATAAACTAGAGTTCATTGCATGTGTGTTCTATTCATAAACCACATGGATCCACTAGATGCCATTGCATGTGTGTTCTTTTCATAAACCACATGGATCCACTAGAAGCCATTGCCTGTGTTTTGTTTTCATACACCACATGGATAAACTAGAGTTCATTGCATGTGTGTTCTATTCATAAACCACATGGATCCACTAGATGCCATTGCATGTGTGTTCTTTTCATAAACCACATGGATCCACTAGAGTTCATCGGATGTGTGTTTTATTCCTAAACCACATGGATCCACTAGATGCCATTGCATGTGTATTGTTTTCATAAACCACATGGATAAACTAGAGTTCATTGCATGTGTGTTCTATTCATAAACCACATGGATCCACTAGATGCCATTGCATGTGTATTATTTTCATAAACCACATGGATCCACTAGAGTTCATCAGATGTGTGTTTTATTCCTAAACCACATGGGTCCACTAGATGCCATTGCATGTGTTTTGTTTTCATAAACCACATGGGTCCACTATAGTTCATTGCATGTGTGTTCTTTACATAAGACACATGGATCCACTAGAGTTCATTGCATGTGTGTTCTATTCCTAGACCACATGGATCCACTAGATGCCATTGCATGTGTGTTGTTTTCATAAACCACATGGATCCACTAGATGCCATTGCATGTGTGTTCTATTTGTAAACCACATGGATCCACTAGATGCCATTGGATGTGTGTTATTTTCATAAACCACATGGATCCACTAGATGCCATTGCATGTGTGTTCTTTTCATAAACCACATGGATCCACTAGATGCCATTGCATGTGTCTTCTTTTTATAAACCACATGGATCCACTAGAGTTCATTGCATGTGTGTTCTTTTCATAAACCACATGGATCCGGTAGATGCTATTGCATGTGTGTACTTTTCATAAACCACATGGATCCACTAGATGTCATTGCATTGGTGTTCTACTCCTAAATGACATGGATCCACTAGATGACATTGCATGTGTGTTATTTTCATAAACCACATGGATCCACTAGATGCCATTGCACGTGTGTTCTAATCCTAAACCACTTGGATCCACAAGATGCCATTGGATGTGTGTTCTTTTCATAAACGAAATGGATCCACAAGCGTTCATTGCATGTGTTGTCTATGCCTAAACCACATGAATCCACTAGATTACATTGCATGTGTTTTCTTTTCATAAATCACATGGATCCCTAGACGCCATTGCATGTGTGTTCTTTGCCTAAACCACATGGGTCCACTAGAGTTCATTGCATGTGTGTTCTATGCCTAAGTCACATGGATCCACTAGATTTCATTGCATGTGTGTTCTTTTCATAAACCACATGGATCCACTAGATGCCATTGCATGTGTGTTCTTTTGAGAAACCACATGGATCCACTAGAGTTTATTGCATGTGTGTTATTTTCATAAACCACATGGATCCACAAGATGCCATTGCATGTGTGTCCTTTTCATAAACTACATGGATCCACTAGAGTTCACTACATGTGTGTTCTTTTCATAATACACATGGATACCCTAGAGTTCATTGCATGTGTGTTCTATTCATAAACCACATGGATCCACTAGATTCCATTGAATATGTGTTCTTTTCATAAACCACATGGATCCACTAGAGTTCATAGGATGTGTGTTGTATTCCTAAACCACATGGATCCACTAGATGCCATTGCATGTGTGTTATTTTCATAAACCACATGGATCCACTAGAGTTCATTGCATGTGTTCCTCTAGCAGTGGAATCCTCCTAATCAGAAGACATCAAGTGTTGCACTATCAAGAAGCGTCCAAGATATGACGCAGACTTCATGAAGCAAGACGATATCTAGGGTCAATAGTCCTAAGATAGGATTCCCCTATATCGCGAGTAGTTAACTCCTTGGTCCCTAGCGTTGACCATGTTTGCTTGCCTAAGTGCAACCTGTGTTGTTTGATGTGTGTTGTCTGCCGAGGACATTGCGATTCCCTCGCTCTGATCGCCTTGTTTGTATGTTCTGGTTTACTTTGACCTCTTTAAAAATGTGACTCGAGGAGCGGTAACCCACCTAGTAACTCAGGAAACCACTGTGTTAGCTGTCAGTAATGAGACCCAGGCTAACCTCGAGAGTATATGAGAGGAAAAGCATCAAAAGAACCAGGAGTTCAACATTGTCCAGACAGAACAACTCGAAGACTTCATCTCACCAGGATGGCATACCCCATCCAACTCACCTCTCAAGACTCGTCAATAGCACCAGACTCCCTTGTTCATCAGTCTACTACAGCAAGAATCCTGTTAAAGCCGGAAGTTGATCACCGAAGGATCCCCAATATCCACTAGAAACCACCTGATAAGT
The DNA here is from genome assembly GCA_916181665.1 of Avena sativa. Lineage (NCBI taxonomy): Eukaryota > Viridiplantae > Streptophyta > Magnoliopsida > Poales > Poaceae > Avena > Avena sativa. The sequence continues at coordinate 195,307,383 of OV702287.1, forward strand.
CAACCAAGACAAGAAGTGAAGACCTAACCACACTAACCTTTAGTATATTAGAGCTTCTGACTGCCTCAGGAGACTAATTAATCTAGTCGACCCTACCCAAACTAACAGAATGATCCTCCCTAGATGGTCAGAACCACCCCTAAAGTCAGATGATTAGGAAGCATGAAGACAACGAGTCCACTCCGCCATCAAGCATAAGCAACGCAAGAAATGCCAATGAAGACCACTTACCCGACGCTGATTTCTTCTACCCTGACTAACTACTAGCAAGAAGAGTCGTAAACCGCTAATCTACCTTGAGCTAACCCCTTAAAGGCTGTGTTAGGAAACCACCCCGCCAAGGTTGATAAAGTAGGGCATCGCTCGAATACCTTAGCTCAAGATTCAAGTAAGATATATCCTTCCGCAAACAACAAGTCAGCCTTCCAAGACAGAAGATCCAAAACCCTTCCCGAAGAACCTTAGTGAAGCTCTAAGGTGGAAAGACTGCATCTTTCCACTCAATCTCTAGAGGACCGTCAGCCAGAAGATAATCCAGAAAAGATCCCCGGATCAGACCTGTTCTCGCCAAATAACAACTCACTAGTCGTCAGAGGAGAAACCAACGGAAGATCCTACAAAGCCCCTCTGTTGTTCCAGCTGAAGACCCACTGGAAGGGCTACAGGATCGCTAACCGCTCAGTTCCAATTTCTTAGAGGATTTGAGACTCCATCTGGCTAAGTACGAATAATTGTAGTATATAAGCCCCGTAGGACCTCCCTTCGCGGACGTCTTTGAAAGATTCCAACTCTAGGAGAAAGAGTGACGACCGTCTTCAAAACATCCATCTGCGACTCCAAGAAGGAAGGATTACTTCCGCTCCTAGAATTCTACCCTAGTTTAATCCTAAGGGGGAAAGACTGCGTCTTTCCCACCAAAATAGAGTAACCCTTCACTAGAAGCAAACCCAGGAGTATCGACCGTAAAATCTTTAGTTAGGATATGCTATGCCCCTAAAGAAGAGCCGTGGACCCTTGGAAAAAGGTACACCAAGCCGTAGATTCTATCCTCCGACGAGTACCCCGTGAAGTTCAACATCGAGATAGTCTGCCCAGTTTAAGCCCTCGAGATATAGAGTTTGGAAGGAAAAGAAAGTCATCCCTCGCACTCGGACTGGACTCTGCTCAACTCTCCGTGCATCCCGGAAGACTGAAGCTCAACTTCATCGACGTAGTAACCACTTCCAAGGACGGGTACCGTAAGATAGCACGCTTGAAACCAGTAGCCCAAACCTTGACTCAAAATCCCCTAACCCTACTCCCCTGAATCTCGGGATGAGATTCTTTTAAGGGGGAAGGTCTGTAACATCTCAATTTCCGCAACCCTGATTAGTTGTCCAGAATGCAAAAATCAGGGGGAATAAAAACTTTTTCTTGTTTGATGCTAAAGTATTTGCTTGTTGTTTGGATATGTTTATGCATATGAATGTGTATTAGATGATATACTCCTTACCTTAACACCAGTTGACAAAAGCTACTTCCCAAAACTGTCTTGGCTTAATTTCCATATTCTCAAATGTTCTGGCATTTCAAAACATGAGCCAAGATGCGTGTGTAACCAAAACTAGTTTAGTAGCTTCCATTGGTAAAACTACGGGGAGCTATAATCTCCTTATGTTTTCAAGACAGAACCTTCAACTACTCCTACCTCTAGGATTCTCAAAACCTTGTATAAAACCTTTTAATTCTACTCTTGGTAGGGATACCAAGGACTCTTACCTTACTCAAACTCCATCCCCTCAAAAAAAATTCCCATCCTTAACCCCAAGCTAAGCTTGATGGTAACCCTAGTAGTAGTTGATTTGTTTGTAAGATGAGTTGCCTTGGTCTGCTGTTTGACTTGATTTCTTAGAAGTAGTTTGAGCCACTCTAGGAGCTCATCATCTAGGATAAAGATACTTAAAATCCCAAAACCCTAAGCAACAATACAAGTTGGATCTGATCTCTAGCTACTAGGGATCATCTAAAACCCTTAACCAGATCAGCTCTGAAGTGATATAATTCTAGAAGCTTCCAAGTCAATGAAGACCAGTATCAAGCAAGGATCCTTCCTACTCAAGCTACACTTAAACATCATCCACTTGATGATGCTTTGGTACCTTGCAACCCATCAAAATCATCACCACACACATTCTAGTCAAAAACCCTAAGTCTGGAAACTGTTTCAACATCCCCTTTTTGGAAGTCTCCCTTTCTCAACCCTTGTGCATTTTTGGTAATGAACTTGAACCATATTGTTAACCATCCTAAGGACTAACAAGGCCCACTCTTTCCCTTGGTTAGATCATCCTCCAACCCACTTGTTCTTGATGGTTTTGCAGGCAAGAAATTAACTATTCTTGCAAATCTAGTCAACATGCCTACTTTGCCAAAAGCTCACACCATCATCCAACCTTCTATCAACCAACTCTTTGCATGGTTGTGTGCTACTAATATAGGTCTATCAATATCTAATTCACTTGTTCCAAGTGGATCCTTGTGCTTCTTAAACCCACAAGGTTTTGAAGGCTAGTTGATAATCTGCTTTGGCAGGCTTATTTTATTCAAAGTTTGAAATCAATCCTTGGTGAACTCAAGCAATATCAAGCTTAAACCTCTATACCATGTTGATGTACATAACTTGTTCTATCCATCCATCTATCCCATGCCCCAAGGGGATATCTGAGCTCCAAGATCCAACAAGGTTTTGGTGGCATGAAAACAATCTTACCCAAGATCCTTAAATCTCTAGTTTTCACCAAAATCAACTTGGGTTCTCCAATCCCAAGGTTGAAAATGCTTGTTACACCTTGTCTACATCATCTACCTTGATTATCAAGATTTACCAAATTTTATCCATAATTATTATTATCGTGGTGGTGGCACGACAGATGCCATGGATAGGCTAAAGATGGGGCCAATGAGTGCTAGGGGAATCCAGGGAGGGAGAGCGTGGTGATTCCACGCACGGAAGTTCTTGTATATTCTCAATCAATGGTGTTTTCAAGTACTCGTGAGGATCTGAGCAGGAAGGAGACAATGTCTTTTACTCCCTACCAACTAGCCCTAGAGTTCTACCTTAGACAGAGAGTGATTCCTCTATTTTCCGTCCCTCTATACGGAGGCCCTGGTGCTCCTTATATAGGGGAGCCGGGGTTACAATTCTAGGGCACAGGTGGCAGCATATTCTACGGATATGCTCCTTTCCTAAAGCAGATGCTTCTTTATTCTTCTTTAACGGCTCGTCCGGGCTTTGGACGTAACCCGCAACATCATCCTTGTCTTTTGGCGTCACGGGCTACGTCATCCGGCTTTTTCCGCGTCACCTTGGTCGCCACCGACCCGCTGGTCCTCTCCTTTGCTTTACTTTGCACATGTTTCAGCTGATAAAGCCACCTTTTGACCAACGGGGGATTCCTTCTCTTTGAAGCTAAGATAGTCCGGATAGCTTATAGCTAATCGGGCTTACCCATTTACCTACAAAACAGATAGACATGGCCGGCATAAATCTTATGCCGGCCGGACCATTGTCAGGGAAATGCCCTATGGGCCGGGCCACACCGTGATTCGGCCTGCCTTGAGGTGACCCGGTCAGCACTTTGCTTTGACCGCGCCGTACCCTGGCTAACTCGGCCTTTATACCTCGGTGTTGCTCTACCCGGGGGTATCCCCCCAACATTAGTCCCCAAGCTGGTGCGGTCTTAGCAACATTTAGTTGTTAAGGCCACAGTAGGTTCCCATGTCTAGATCTTTCGCTCCTTTGGCCGAGTTACCTCGTTGCCTGGAGTTTCTTTTCTTGTAACCCTTTCGCTCTTTCCGAGTCATTCCTCGTTGGCTTGGTATCTCGCTTGCTTATCCGGGTTGTTTTTCCTTCTCTCGTATGCTTCTCCACATCCTATGTGGATGGTAATCATCATTTGCCTCATTTTAAGGGCCATGCGCATTTACCGCGTCGGTTACTGTCGCTGTGTCAGGCATAACTGTTGTGAACGTCCCATCACTGCAGCGCCTCATTAACCGTAATGCCATGTCCCATCATGGGATCATTTGCTCCCGTGGCTCCTCTTGTGGCCTTGTTCTGATTGGTTGCTTGGGCCGCATACATGATCGTTGCATGCGGCACGCCACCCGCAAAGGATCCCATGACACGTGCGTGGCACGGTTAAGTAGAGGGTGTAGTGCACTCCCAGGGGAAATTCCCCCATTCGCGTCGCGCTCCATTGCTCTCTCTTTCACTGCGACTTCGCTGCCGCCGGTTTTCTTCTCCACGAGCGCCACTGCGACCGTGCTCCGGCAGTGTTTCACGCTTGCGCCACCGTTTCCCTTCTTTCGGCTACCATTATTCCTATTACCCTGTCAAAAGCTTCAATCTCACCATGACTGAGGCAGAGGCTTCGATTGTGTCGCAGCAGGAAGAAGGGATGGAGGGCCACGAGCGCGGATGCTGGGACGGCTCCACCATCCGAGAGGAGGACCTGGTTTGGCTCCATGCCTCCCGTCGCATCCCCGCCGGCATTGCCTGCCGCCTCCCCGCCGGTGAGATTACTCCCACCCCCAAATCTGGGGAATACGTGGTTTTCTTGTCACACTTCCAACGTGGCTTCGGCCTTCCCACCTCTGATTTCTTGTTCGATTTCATCTGCACCTACAAACTGCAACCGCATCATCTTCCTGCAAATGCAATCACCTCTCTGTCCTCCTTTGCTTCTGGCATCGAGGGGTACATTGGCCTCTGGCTAACCAAAGAACTTTGGATCAAGTTCTTTGGTCTGCGGAGGAATGTGGTTCCGGATAAGAAGGTTGTCCCAGAGGACAAGCACCTGACCCAATGCGGTGCCACCTCCATCTCTCCATGTAAACAGTCCGTCCCGGGTCACTGGGATGGAATCTTGCAAGGGCTGGGCCCAGACTTTCTTCTACGTCCGGAACACCACCAAGGAGGACCAGATCCGGCTGCTCCCTTTCAGGCTTGGTCCTCCAGATGTCTCGCTTTGGGAAAGCATTCCCAAACATGCCACGGCTCTGGCGAATCAAGTGGCACACCGGATCATGAAGCTGCTTAAGGAGCACCTCAGGGGGGACGATATTATGATTACTTTCATCGCAGCCGGGTCTCCCCCCTCCAGAAGCGAGCCCACAAGATCTGCTATCTTAGCGGTCCTCTTGACCCTCACCGGACCTCCTCCTTTGAGCTGGATAACTCGGCGGTTTACCACCGGGTTAAGTCCATATTTAACATGGAGAAGGAGTTCTTCGAGGCCTGGGAGTGGGGACTTGACCCCTTCACCCGTACCAACCCCCCTCCAAAGGTAAGTTACCCTTTTCTATTTTCCGAATCTTCAACGTATGTCGGTTTCCTTTGGTAACTTGGCCTCTATTCTTTCAGAAATTTCTCCAGCAACCATTGGAGGATGGCGAGGTACCGGTGAGTAAGTGGTTGGAGGACTGTCCCGAGGGAGACGAGGTGGAGACTGATTCGGAGGCCTTCTTGCCTGCCCCGGACATTGTCAAACGCAGTGCTGGTAAGGCCTCTTCTCTAAGGGACTGGCCAGACGATGATGATTCGGACATTGAAGTCGTTTAGGTACTTGATCCGGTTCTTATCTCTTATTTCCACCTAGCTTATGTTCGAATGTTCAGCTAACCCGGATGCTCGGGTCCATGAGGTTCCTCCGCTTGCCACCGGTGGCCCGGCCCCTTCCAAGAAGCGCGCAGCTACCCCGGCCGCAACTTCGGAGGTGCCACTGCTCAAGCAGAGGCAAAAGAAGTCCAGAGTTAAACCCTCGACCAAGCCTGCCGCCAAGAGCATAGTCCAGAGGGCACCCAAACCTCGGGCTCCTCCTACCGTTGACGAGTAAGTCCTTTTAGCATTGCTACCTCGGATTCTTCTATTGCTTGCCTCAGTCTCTAGTTGGTTGAGTCTTTTTGACTTGCTGTCCTTCCTTTTTTCTAGAGCTCCTATGGATATTTCCTAGAGCGGTTCCGACATAGCCTCCCCACTCTGGAGCGGTCCCTCTTCCCCCTGCAATGATGATCACCGTCCGCTTAGCCCTATTCAAGAGGGTTCTGCGGACGCGCCTGACCAGAGCCCACCTTGCCAAGAGGAGGGAAACGTCGGCACGGGGGGTAGTGGGCCAGATCTGGATACGGTGATGCCGGATCTCTCCAGCTTCTCGGCCTCTGTGCCCAATGTTGAGGCGCCAGCTTCATTGGCGCCGCCCCTAGTACCCCCAGTACCAGCAACAGCACCAACAACACCAGCAGCAACAGCAGCAATCGCAATAGCAGCAGTAACACCAGCACCAGCACCAACAGTGCTAGCAGCAATAACACCAGCACCAGCAGCAACAACAGCAACAACAATAGCAGCAACATCAGCAGCAACAGCCACAGCAAGAGCCTCCAAGCCTCCTAAGGGGAAAGCTCCTTCGACCCCCATCGGGTCTGGCCCTTCAATTACTGACTTCTTTCAACACACTCCTCAACCCTATCCGGCAAAGCTAAGAAGACCTCCAGGTCAGCTTTGTCTGGGCCAGCTTCCGAATCAGAGGGCAGCAAACAGTTGGTTCTGCACACCAGCCCCACTACGGCTCAATTCGCCAGGCGTGAGGCCCATGTGAAGGGCCTAGTGACGAGCCATTCTCCGAGCAGCGAGAGTTACAGTCGACTACTCCTTGAGTACGTGAAAAACTGGAACAATGCCGAATTCGTCGACCCCCAAGACGATCTCCCCGAAAGGTTCAGCCCAGCCGAGTTCAGCGCGCAGATGAACTCCGCTACTAAGGTTATCTCTCTAGCTGGCCGGATGATGGAGGTGATCCTTTTTCTCTACTGTTGGTGTTTTTCATAACTTATCATTTGTAGATATATCCCCTAGTCCCCGAGCCTCCGAGGGAATAACTTGTTATTCGGTCGGATGCTCCTTAGTTTTTGTTCATAATGTCATTAATTTGCAAGACTTTGGGTCGGGTCTAGTTCCTTTGGCGCGGATTATGTAGTCCTCAAATATTCACACACCTAGAGCCGGGTTAAGTTCCACTTGGCATGGATCTTGCAGATTTCGAATATCCACACACCTAGAGCCGGGTTAAGTCCCACTTGGCCTGGATCTTGTAGACTTCGAATATCCACACACCTAGAGCCGGGTTAAGTCCCACTTGGCCCGGATCTTGTAGACTTTGAATATCCACACACCTAGAGCCGGGTTAAGTTCCACTTGGCCCGGATCTTGTAGACTTCAAATATCCACACACCTAGAGCCAGGTTAAGTCCCACTTGGCCCGGATCTTGTAGACTTCGAATTATTTCTACCTTGCATCTGAAGTTTTGTCTCTTTCCTGTTTCAGATTACCACTAACCGCCGAACTGCTGAGTTCCAGCGCCTCCTGGACTCCTACAAAGACATGCGTGGGCATTATGGTAAACTCCTGGAGGAGTACCAGAAGAGGGGTTAGTTTCCATTCCTCTTCCTTCCTTGTTCATTCAAACTTCTTTAGAACTTATATGAATGTTTTGTCTGGATTACGCAGCCGAGGTTGAGGCTGAGATTATAATTATGAGGAAGAATCTTGCGGAGATCAAAGGTAAACTCATCCCCTTCACATGATCATTTACTTTCTGTGCTTTATCCGGTGGACACTCATATTTTGGGTCCTCCGGATCATGTTGCAGTTGCTCTTGACGACAGTGTCCCCATGCCTGAACTAATGACCCACTGCCTCGAACAAGCAGGGAAGTATGAAGCTGAACTGAAAAAGAAGGACGCTGAGATAGCTCGGCTCCAACAGCAGGACTCAGAGATTACTCGGCTGAATGCCAAAATCCAAAGGCTCAAGAACTCTCATCAGTCCGTGCTGGAGAAGGCCGATCAGGAGTTTGCCAAAGAGAAGGAGCATTTAATCACACAAATCTCTAAGGACAAGAGCCTACTGGAGGAAGCCAACGTCAAACTTACGTCGACAACCACCGAGTACGAAAAACTCTAGGTCCACAATGCCAACGTTGATTCCGAGCTTCAGCGACTCCTCTTCCAAATTGCGTGTAAGTTCTCCGCTCTTGCTTGATCTGTTACTATTCAAATTTGGTCCATCCGCTCACTGTTTCTCCTCTCATCCTTAGGCAAATTTCCCGAGAGTGATACGTTCGCCGCCTCTGCCGTATGCCAATCCCGTGAGCAGCGTGGAGTTTCTATTGGCCCGGATGACGAACCAATCCCTTACACCATAGAAGATCTCCTGGCGAGTCTTACACCTCGTCTTGAGGTGGTAAAGAATTTTGGCGCGGATATTGTCCCAGCTGCAGCGCAGATGTTTGGCTGCCTCTGGCCCAGTGAGACCATTCCCAAGAAAACCTCGGCCTTCATAGCCAAACTCATGGAATGTGACACGCAACTGCACCTGTGGCGCGAATCTGTAGCACGGGCTGGAGCCGACATTGTTCTGAAGTTTGCGCTTTCATGGTATGAAGGGATTGACTTGACATTGCTCAGGCATATGCGCACCGGGTCTAAGTGGTGCGAGGATCCAGAGTGGATCACGTGTCGCCAGGCCTGTGCGAACAATCTCATCCAGTACTCCTTCTGCCATGCCTGGAACGAGGGGCCGAGCTTCCTTGATGTTTCTGATGATGAGATTGTCTCTGGAGCTGAAGAGGAAGGGAGCGAGAGCGAGGGCTCCGAGCTAGGCGACGAGGCCAAAGACCCGGAGGACAACGAAGTTGACCCGGAGGATGAAGCCAAAGCCAGCGCTCCTCCCGCACACTCCGGAGTACCTCCCTCCTCAACAGATGGTTCTTCTGCTGCTCCTCCCCCTTGAAAAACACTCATCATATTTATCAGATCCCCGGAATGCCGGGCGCAGATGTACTTAAATACCTTGGTTTGTTTGTGCTACCATTTTATGTTTTGAACTAAGTTTTTAATGCCGGATTATCATGGGCGAAGTCCCCGAGTTTCATTTTCTTGTTCCTCCAATTTTTGACTTGGCTCACGTCTACCTTGATTCGGTTTTTTGACTTACGAGTCCGAGGTTCAAAAAATCGATTTAACAATACTTGAAACCTTGAGATTAGCTCAAAGTGATTCGGCATATTAGTGAAGAAAATAACCTAGGGTTAGCCAAAAAACCAATGTCGGACCGCTTAAGTTCTTTCCCTTAGTTGTTTTTCATGTGCTTTGTCATTCCAAACTTGTTCTCTTGCTTGCTATGAAGCCAATTCTTGTTGGACAGCAGCAAAGTCGAAGAGTTAGGTTTTTGGTGCTAACACATTACTAATCCAACTAAGACATAAGTTACTTAACCCAGCCGACACAAAAAATACGAAAACAAAAGACCAGTGCTATAGCAGTCCCCGAGTCTCTGCTCAGGGTGGCAAAGTTTTTATTGATAAGCTCACTGCCGACATACATACTGACATACGAGTAGTTCGGATACATCCACCTCTTAGGTGTAGAAAGGACGCAGCAGTGCTACGTTCCATGGTCTTTTGGATTCCTCTCCGGACCTGTCCGCCTTGTTCTTTTGTTGGGGCTATGCATCAATAAGATAGTAGGAATCATTGCGCAAAGCTTTGCTCACAATGAAAGGTCCTTCCCATGGGGGGATAATTTGTGCATGCCAGCGGTGCGCTGTATTAGCCTCAACATTGAATCACCTTCCCGAAAAAATCGGGGTTTACTTTCCGGCTATGATAGCGTCAGAGATTTTGCTGGTATATGGCGGATCTGGACAAGGACAGTTCTCTCGCTTCTTCCAGTAGATCAACGTCATTCTGCCGGGCTTCACGCACTTCGGCTTCTGTGTATTTGGTGACCCTAGGCGAATCATGCTCTATGTCGGCTGGTAATACAGCTTCTGCCCCATATACCAGAAAGAATGACGTATAGCCTGTTGATCAATTCGGAGTTGTTCTTAAACTCCATAGTACCACTGGTAGCTCTTCTATCCAGCACCGCGCTGACCTTTGCAGCGGCTCTATGAGCCGGTGTTTTATCCCGGACAGTACCAGTCCGTTGGATCTTTCCACTTGTCCGTTCGATGCGGGGTGGGTGACTGAAGCGACATCTAACCGGATCTTCTTTTCCTGGTAGAATCTCGCAAACGCTCCTTCAGCAAAATTCGTCCCATTATCAGTTATGATGCTATGGGGATAGCCGTACCTTAAGATTATATCCTTGAGGAATCTTACTACTGTTGCCCCATCACATTTTCGAATCGGTTTTACTTCAATCCACTTGGTGAACTTGTCAACCATGACCAGAATATGGGTCATCCCTCCTTTGGCCGCCTTAAATGGTCCTACCATGTCTAGGCACCATACAACAAATGGCCACGTAATGGGGATAGTTTTCAGCTCCGACATTGGCAGGTGAGTTTTCGTGGCGTATCTTTGACAACCATTGCATTTTCTTACCAAGTCCTCTGCTTGCTCCAAAGCACTAGGCCAATAAAACCCATGCCGGAAAGCCTTTGCCACTAAGGCCCTTGAGGAGGCATGGTGGCCACATTCCCCTTGGTGAATATCTCGAAGTATGTCGAGTCCTTCCTCTGGATCAACACACCTTTGTAGTACTGCTCACACACTACTCTTGTATAATTCGGCGTTAATTATGGTATAGGCCTTTGCCCTTCTCTGAATTTTCCTTGAATTATTTCATCATCTGGCAGGATTCCCTCTTTCAGGAAATCAAAAATTGACTTGGCCCAAGATGGTATAGGTCGGACGGGAAATGGTTCCTCATCCACTTCCATTGCATCCACCAACATAACTCCTGCCTGATCAAGCTGAACAGTCCTCGGGTTTGCTGAAGCAGTCCCCAGGTTTGCGGAGGTGCTTCCCCATTATATCTCCATAGGTGCAGCTCCTGATCCGGTGAGCGTCGGGATATAAATTGAATCTGATTCGGGTGGCGGTGTGATAGACGGTTTTCTCAAGTGCTCCAAAGCTACATTCGGCGGAATGGGTTGCCGGGATGAGCCCAGCTTGGACAGTGTATCTGCTGCCTCGTTTTCGCTCCGAGGTACGTGATGGAACTCACACCCTTCGAAAAACCCGCTTATCTTCTGGACATGGAACCTATACAAGGCCATGTTAGCATCCAAGGCATCCCATTTCCAGATACTTGCTGTACCACCAAATCCGAATCTCCAAAGCATTGTATCCGACGTATCCCCACTTCCTTGGCCACTTTGAGACCGTGTAACAGTGCTTCGTATTCCGCCACATTATTTGAGGCACTGAAATGGATTTGAAGGACGTACTTCAGTTGATCCTTCTTGGGCGAGGTAAGCACTATTCCAGCGCCTAATCCATCTTACAGTTTTGATCCATCGAAGTGCATTTGCCAATAATTGGAGTCTGGCAGGGGTGGCTCGTATTGCATTTCAGCCCAGTCCACAAAGAAATCCACCACAGCTTGTGACTTGATCGCATCTCTTCTGTCGAACTGTGGCGCGTATGGAGCTAATTTGATATCCCACTTTGCTATTCTGCCGCTTGCGTAATTTGATAATTTGATAATTTGATATCCCACTTACACTTTGGCAACTCCATTCTTTCTATGGCCCGGATTTTCGTCGGGTTAGCTTCAATACCGTGGCTAGATACCAAGAAACCGAGTAACTTCCCAGCTGGTACGCTGAATGTGGATTTCTCCGGGTTCAGTTTCATTCGGGACCTTCTTAAGTTCACGAATGTTTGCCGGATATCCTCAAGGAGCGTATTGCTTTCCTTGGTTTTGATCAACACATCATCCACATACACCTGCACATTCCGACCTATTTGGTCATGCATGCATTTTTGCATACATCGTTGGTACGTTGCTCCTGCATTACGTAATCCAAACGGCATAGTTCGATAGCAATAAGCCCCGTATGGGGTAATGAACGCAGTCTTTATTTGATCATGCGGATTCAGGGGTATCTGATGGAAACCAGAATACGCGTCAATGAATGACAGTAGCTCACATCCGGTAGTTGAGTCTGACCAGATCTGTTCTAGGGAGTGGAAATGGATCTTTTGGACACACCTTATTCAGGTTCATGTAGTCAATACACATGCACCATACCACTGCCACGTTCGGATCATCTTTCTTTTTCTCCACCAGCACTGGATTAGAGAGCCAATCCGGATGGAGTACCTCCATGATAAATCTGGCTGCTAGTAATCTTGCTATCTCATCTCCAATAACTTTTCTTCTGTCTTCTGCGAAACGTCTGAGAGGCTGCTTTACTAGCTTAGCCCCGGGTCTTACATTCAATGAGTGCTCAGCCAAATCCCTCGGTACACCTTCCAGATCTTGCATAGACCAAGAAAATATATCCCGATTCTCACGGAGGAAGTTGACGAGCTCGCTTTCCTATTTGCTGCTTAACCCGGCACCTATGGTGACGGTGTGCTCTAGGAACAGGTCATCAACTGGCACTTTCTTCGTGTCCTTAGTTGCTTGGAACGATACGCTCCCGTGCGGGCTGGTCAGGGCCGACATATGTTGTTGCGCGGACTAAGCCAATGCCGCCACCTCTAGTATGTTCCTTTTCTCTTGAGCTATCACGAGTGACTTGGCTAAATTAGATCCGACTGATGCGCACTCGATCAAACGCCGGAAGTCCCCTGATATAGTTATCACGCCCCTTGGTCCAGGCAACTTCATCTTAAGGTAAATGACGTGGGTTGTTGCCATGAATTTGTTCAGTGCTGGCCTGCCGAGTAACGCGTGATAGGCGCTTTCCAGATTTACTACCTCGAATTCCAAGTTCTCAATGCAATAGTTGTCTCTTGTGCCGAATAACACGTCAACTCGGACCTTAACAATTGGTTCACAAGAAATACCTGGCACAATACCGTGAAAAGTGGTCCTTGTCGCTTGTAGCATATTCTCTGTTATCCCCAACTTATGCATGGTATCCTTGTACATAATGTTGATACTGCTGCCATTGTCAATCAACACCTTGGAAAACCTCACGTTGAGATTCGGTCCGATGAACGTCGGATCCAAGACTAGAGCGTAGGTTCCTGGGCTTGGAATGATTTTTGGGTGATCCTTGACACTCCATGTGATCTCTTGATCTGCCCAAGGCATATATCTTGGCACAGCCGGCATTACTACGTTCACCTCCATATGCCGGCGCTGTAAGCTTTTCCGGTCATTCTCTTCCGTGGTGAACACGCAATAGCTCTGATGATGCTCCATGTACTCATTTCGTCCCTCATTCTCTTTGTAACCTTGTCCTTGTTGCTGGTTATTGCCAACTTGATGTACAGCGTCCCTTCTTTCTGGATTTTCATATCTCAGCGGAGGTGGTGGCAGCATCAGTTGCTGTCCATTTCCCCTGTTAGTAACGGTGGCCAGGATGTTACGTTTCTAGGTGCTTCGTTCTGAGGTGCCTGAGCATTCACCGAACTCCCCTGTTCCAATTTCCTCATCCATTCACACTGCCGGGTCGTATGATTCGTTGGACTGTTCGTACTTGGCGTATGAAACTTGCCAGGTTGATCTAGCATAGATTCGAATGTATACCTTGGCCTATCCTTTCGTTCCTGCCATTGCTTTTTCTGCTCCGGGGTCCAAGGCTTTCTCCCTTCGCTTTTTTTGCTGCCAGTTTTGCCCTCCAGATTTCTAGCGTTGGCTTGCTCCGGCATTGGGCTGATCCTGGTCCAGTGTTGCAACCTGCTGCGATTTATACCGATAATCCGGACGCTTGTCCCTTCTTTTTCCTCGGAAATCATTCCTCCTTGATGACCCGGAGATATCTCGGTTGTAATATTCCTCATTTGCTTCGCTAGACATTATCCAGGGTTGAGTTGGATCTCCCAAGGCATATGAATCTGCAATCCAGATCGTCTCAGCCAAGGTAGTTGGCATATCTCGCTGTAACCTTTGCCACAACATACTTCCATATCTGCATGCCTAAGCGAACCATCCAATTGCTTGTGATTCAATCACCCCTTCGCACGAGTTTCGCACATTGCACCATCGAGTCAGGAAATCTCTATCCGGCTCATTAGGTCTCTGCCGACATAATGCAAGGGTCTGTTGTCTGTTGGGTCTCTCATAAGTGCTTGAGAAATTGCTAACGAACAGCTCCTGGAAATCCAACAAGCAGTTACCACTACCTGGTGGAAAATTGTTCAACCAAACTCGCGCTGGTCCTTCCAACATCTGTGGTACGTATCTCACCGCCCATCTCAAATTTCCTGTCACGATCTTGACTTCTGTGGCATACTCAATCAACAAATCCTCTGGTCTGGTACTTCCGTCATAAGTTCGGGTTCCCCTAGCCAGCTGGAAGTTCGGCACTGGTGGCTCATTCATGATCCGGGGCCCGAAACATGCTGGACCCGGTGGACCTTCTAACTCGATTTGCTCAGACCTATAAATCCTATCCAACTTCAACCTCGCATCATCTGGCTGCAAGTTCTTGCTTCCCAACCGTGATCCAATTACGTGGTGATCTGGTCTGGGGTATCCATCATTGACCATAGCCGAATAACCATCATTGTATCTTTCCTGATCCGGATGCGCATGATGCTCTTGTGCCGCATGTCCTACACTTCCTCCTTGCCGAGGTACACGATGTTGCGTCTAGGGTACATTTTGCCCCACTCCCACGGGATCGCGCTGTCCGGCATTGCCGTTGGCAGCATTTCTTTGACCGGCATTGCCTTGGTCATGGTTACCCCGGGCAGCCACACCCCGGCTGGTACTGTGGCGGTCCTCATCAACTTGTACTGCTTTACCTTTTCCAGCCCTAACCGGGTCATAAGGGACCATTTGCTTATTTCTTCTCCTGGATTCCACCACCTCTTCTCTCCTGGGATCGTGACCCGGAGACGGCGCGACTCCTCTGGATTTCGCCGGGTTATTTCTGGCCGATTGTACCACCTGTGAGGCCCCTGGTGGTGCCGGGTTAGCTTTTTTTATTTCTTCATTTTGTTGGCATGTGACCCTCAACAAGTGATTCACTCTCTCTTGCTACCTCTGTCGAGCCTCACCGGTCAAGCCTTCTAACTCGGATGCGGCCGTGTTTGCTGCTCTGAGGTTCTTTGCCGGGGTACTATATCGATCCAACCCTCCTGTCACTATCATAGTTGTCTGACCCGGCCTAGGATCGTACTCCTTGTCAATCTCGGTGATCAGGTTCCTACCCCGGATTTTCACTCCATCGATACAATTTGCCTTAGCATACTCTCTCAAGGTGATGCTCAGCGACTGATGCAGCTTTGCTACCTTCTTCGCTCCGGCTAACATTTTCCACCTAGTTTCCTCTAACTCAACTTGCACCTGAGCCGGATCTACCACAGGTGCTATTGGTGTTGCTAAGCTATCTATCGCTTCCTGGAGCACATTCTCTGGCTTCTCTAGTAGAGGAAACCTAGACCTGGTCTGTTTGGGTGTTACCTCTGGCTCTGGCGCCGGATCTTTGCTCGGTCCCGCATATGGCACGGTCATCAGGACTTCAACGCTGCTAGTGGGGTGAGCGATACGCATTCCACGAGCGGCGCTGAGAGATGGTTCACCTCCTTCGATGACGTGCCGCGGGTGAACGCAGGACTCATCCACCCCGACATAGATCTTGTGCGCGCCAAGCTTAAGGAAGACACCATTGCACGGTGGAGGGTGCCTGCTGAAGCTTCCCGTGTTGTCACTAACGTAGTCCAGCGCTCCAAAGTGCTGAACCAAGCCTGAGACGATACGCTCGCTGGTGCTTGAGAAGTTCCCCGTCTAGATTTTCACCCCTACTAGCACCGATAGCCCCACGGTTGGCGCCAACTGTCGTGGTGGTGACACGGCAGATGCCATGTATAGGCTAAAGATGGGGCTAATGAGTGCTAGGCGAATCCAGGGAGGGAGAGCATGGTGATTCCACGCACGGAAGTTCTTGTATATTCTCAACCAATGGTGTTTTCAAGTACTCATGAGGATCTAAGCAGGAAGGAGACAATGTCTTTTACTCCCTACCAATTAGCCCTAGAGTTCTACCTTAGACAAAGAGTGATTCCTCTATTTGTCGTCCCTCTCTACGGAGGCCCTGGTGCTCCTTATATAGGGGAGCTCGGGTTACAATTCTAGGGCAAAGGTGGCAGCATATTCTACGAATATGCTCCTTTCCTAAAGCAGATGCTTCTTTATTCTTCTTTAATTGGCTCATCCGGGCTTTGGATGTAACCCGCAGCATCATCCTTGTCTTTTGGCATCACGGCTACATCATTCGTCTTTGCCCGCGTCACCTTGGTCGCCACCGACCCGCTGGTCCTCTCCTTTGCTTTACTTTGCACATGTTTCAGCTGATAAAGCCACCTTTTGACCAGCGGGGGATTCCTTCTCTTTGAAGCTAAGATAGTCCGGATAGCATATAGTTAATCCGTCTTACCAATTTACCTACAAACCAGATAGACATGGCTGGCATAAATCTTATGTCGGCCGGACCATTGCCAGGGAAATGCCCCATGGGCCGGGTCACATCGTGATTCGGCCTGCCTTGAGGTGACCCAGTCAGCACTTTGCTTTGACCGCGCCATACCCCGAATAACTCGGCCTTTATACCCCGGCATTGCTCTACCCGGGGGTATCCCCCCAACAATTATGGCTCCAAATCTAATTAATCTCTTTAATAGACCAAATCTCCAAAAACTTCTTCCATAAAGGAAAGTTTGGTTTTTGCCAAAACACTTCCCCAACTTTTGGCTCAATTGAGGTCCACATATCATACCACATCTTCCCACTTCAAAAATAAAATTTTTTGAAGACTGTCATTATTTCTTTTTGCCTATTTTCTTAAATGGCAGAAATGGAATAATAATGGTTTTAAATACTTTTATCCTTCAATAAATCTTGGGAAAATTCCCCTAAGTGTGTATTCACATTTGGGACCATCACACATCAAAAACTCAACTGGTCCAATGTAAAAATATCAACTGAGCTTCTAGAAACTACTTCTGCACTTTTTGAATAAAGGAATCTTCGGAAAAATACCAATAAATTCCTAGAGCTATGTCTTGACCTCATCTACCTATCAGTACCATCTCCCCACTATGTCCAATACAAATTTAGGAACTTCCTTCACACGCCTCCAAGTGATCATATTTGCCAAATCAATCAAGCATTGATCCAAAACCACCTCAAACCCCATGGAGACTTGCTCTCCACTTCTCCACAGTACCCAGCCCTCTCTCATGTCGACCACCATTGTAGCATGATCATTGTAGCCCTCCCTTTTGGCTTTTGTGCTTGGAAGAAGGAGAGGAGAAGATCTTGTCATTAATGGGTATCTTCCCATATCTCACAAACAGCAGCCACCCTCTCCCCTCTCCACTTATCTGATGTGTACCTGCACCCACTGTCGTTCCCTACCCCACCTGGCACCTGCCCATGGCTAGCCCTAAGCCCCCCTCTCTCTCTTTTTCTTTCCTATGCCCGAGGCTAGAGAGAGAGTGGTCTAATCACTCCCCATGTACCTTGCAGCCTGGCAGGCGCCTCTCACACCTCCCCACTCCCTCTCCACGAGCTCCCACCTCCCCATCAGACCAATGCCTGAGCTCCACCCCTCCCCCAAGCTTTCCATTGGCTATGTCCACCATGGACCTCACCCTTCTGTTTATAAGGCCAGAGGCCACCCCGCACCTCCCCCTGCCCCTCATTCCACTCCTCTCGCTCCCACTTACCACCCCAGAGCTCCCCATCCTCTCCCCTGCCCTGTCCTGCCCGAGAGAAGGAGAGAAAGAGCTCTCTGCCCCTCCTCGAAAATGAGCTAAGCTCTCTCTCCTCATCTCCTCCCTGCTGCATGTCACTCTGTGGTGATCCCCTCCTCCTCCTCTATCTGACCGTACCTTTATTTTTGCCCAGGACCACCTCTACCGGCTGCGCCGGCAAGCTCCAATGAAGCCACTTTCGGCCACCACCGCGTGAGCCACCTCCCGGCATCAAAGCCCACCCTATCGTCCCTTGCTCGACAGCGCATGAAGCACCACGCCGTTCCGCCCCCTCCGTGTCGCCTTCCTGCCCAGCGGTGAGCCTCCCGGCGCGTTCCGGAGCGCGCGCGAACCGCCTGCAGGCGCGGGATCCCCCTGGTGCCGAAACCGCCGCTCCCGCCCATCACCGGGATCGCCGTCGTGCCCCGCTTCTCCACTGCCGCTTCCCGGCCACCAAAACACCCCAGGTAAGCCTCCCTGTTCTCCACCGGAGCCTCCTAGGGTTTCCTTCCTACGCCGCGAGTCGAAGAAGGAAGACGACATGGGGCCGTCGATCTTAACTTGATTCGACGATCCCCAGCGTCCCGTACCCCGTCGGTCACCACACTGGCTGACCGACGGGCCCCACCATGGCCCGTTTAAAAATCTCTTCCCGTGCCTGGTGCAGCCCGGGTGGGCCGAATTCCCCCTCCGCGGCCCAGTACGCCCCTAGATATGGCCCTTTTTCCAATTAGAGTTTATTCTTTCTCTAGATCTGTTAACACGCCTGTTAGGATTAAATCAAAACAAAAATGATAAATGAAACCAAATGCCCAGATCTAAAATTTCTAATGTTTATGAATGTTTTCTTCAACATGCAGTACAAGAAGTTGACCATAATATTGTGTAGATTAATTATAGTAAATTAACTATCTAGATGGGTCCTTTTTAGAAAAAAATCTTTCAGAGAGTTTGGTAAACCCAAATGGAGTGAATCAAGTTTCCTCTGGTAGATATTCATTAGACCAAGCCATGAAATTTGATCCCTTGCAAATTTGAGCCTTGGTTTATCTGTAGCAAAAATCACAAAATCTATCTAGATCTGCCTTTAGAAAATTCCCTGGGTCAAACCAAGGATGGTATTGATGCCATTCAAATTCCCAAAGAAGTGGTCCCTCATTATCTATCTGAAACCAGGAGATGAGGACTTATTAATCCTCTGTTCAATTCTAGTGAATTAAATACCTCTGCATGTTGTCTAATCACTAGATAAATCACTAAAGTAACTCTGCAACTCCAAATAGGTTGATTCCAATTTCTACAGAGAGGTATTCTAAATTCCTACCATGTTCCCTTGGAATCAACTCAAAATCTTTTGTAGTTTTAATTTGGTGAAAAAGACAATAACCCCACAGAACTGCCTTTGGGAATTTCCTGAGGGCATTCTGTTAACTATTTGGGAGTGATTCCAACTCTCAACTAATCATTACATCAAACTCTACCTGACCATCTAAGGAATTAATTTTTGGAGCTCCAGAACTTTTCAGGTGAATTATTTCCTAAAACTAGAGCTTTTTATCACTAGAATATTCTTAAGAAATTAAAGAAAAGTGATAAAACCTTGAAACCACTTTTGTTGGTATTGTTTTGTCAAAACCTATCAGATGGTATTAGGGTTGCACTTTGACACCATACTTACCCAGGTCTTGGTCCCAAACCCTTCATTAGTGGTTTTGACCCTTTTCCCGAATAACGGATATCCCACTACTGCAAATAGGGTTTTTGCAATGGTTCTAAACCCAACCAGTCAAAACCTACTAAATATTATTATTGTATTGTCCACTATATTGCTGTGTGAATGTCCACTTGTATGCCTTGTCTTGATGGTGGTCTTGCTTGTTTGCATGTATACTCGATGACGACAATAGTTGCGCTTGTATTGACACCGAGAAGAAGAGATCTTATTATAATTGGTTTTGGTATTCTTGGTTATCTAAAGAAGAAGTCCAGGGACATATTGCCATATTGCTGATCATCAGGCAAGCCACCTTCTTGCTCATAAGCCTTGTCCTACTGTTTTACTTATGCATGTTTTATCTACTGTTTATCTAAACTGCATTGTTTACTATATGTTGATGTATATATGGTAGTGGTTCGACTCCTCTGAACTACTACACTTTTTTACTATCAAGTACAACCCCCTTGATGATACCTACTTGTCCGTAGTGAAATAGATGGTGAATTACACCATACCCCTTTTAGAGACCCTGATTCAGCCAAAGCAAAGCTAAAGGATGGGAAGACCCCGGAAAAAGTTTTACCAAATATTTTATGATAAAACCTTGGTGAGGTGGGACCTCCCAAGAGATGTTGAGAAAGAAAAAGGTTTTGTTTTACAAAATGTTGAAGGAAAGCTAGAGGAAAAAGGTTTACAAAAACGCACCCGGTTCTTTGCAGTTTAGCTATAACAACTTAACCATGTGCAACCACACTACTCTGGAATGGGACAGGGCTAGATTTGATGTTTGTTTATTCTGGTATAAGCTGCCTCGCAACGACTACAGGGGATAAAAATCCCTGGAGGGTGGGCCTTCTCTGGCTGAGTCCATGTAAAACATCGACCGGGAGAAGGAACGAAGGGTCTGCGGGCCTCCACGCGTTACTATGAGCCCCTCATTGAAAGCGCACACTTGGGAAGTGTAAAATGCGCTCCGGTTGGTCCTCGGTACCCGACGTCCTGGTGTTGAGAGGAACAACACTCATAGGGTGGGCACTTATATTGGAGTGGGCATCCGGAGAGTCTTGATCGGTTACTCGACCCACGATCGGTGTAGATCAGGGTAGGGTACCCGGATAGTGTGGGTAAAGTGTACAACCTCTATAGAGTGTAAATCTATTCGAATAGCCATGTCTGCGGTTATGGACGGGTTGGACAAACTTCTGTAGAGCAGTGCTGGTTTTGTTTTCAAAAAGGATTTTGGAAATGAAATGGCTTTGGAAATGTTTCGACCATGGGATGGTGGTAAAGGAGAAAGGTTTTGACCATGGGATGGTCGGAAGGAGGAGAAAGAGTTTGGTCGTGGGACGACCTGAAGACGGGAACAAATGGGTGACCCAGTCCTAATGTTTTCCAAAACTTTTCAAAAAGGTTTCCAAAATGTTTACAAAGGTTTTCAACAAAGATATGTAGATGCTATATCTACAAGAGAAACTAATTGAGAAAAGAACCTCTCTTGGAGCCCTCCTACTACCACAACCATAATGCATATCCTCTTGTTATTACTGTTATCTTAAGGTGGTTTGCGAGTACATTCAAAGTACTTACTGGCATTGTCCCTGGCTATTAACTTGGTCAGATGTCAAGAAGAAGGTGACGTTGACGACTATGCGAGCTACGACATTCTCCCAGTCATTTGCCTATAGGTTAAGGCATGGCTCGGGCTCTATGCTTAATGAAGTTCCGCTGATGTTGATCGATGTAGCCTTACTAGCAAATAAGATATGTCATGTATTCGTTATGTATTGGATGTTTACTTTGATACTTGTCGGCTATGTGCCACGACTAACTGATCATGGGATCGTGGTTGTATGCATAACAGGGATTCTCGGAGGATTAATCCGGGGGCCCCACAGACTTGGTATCAGAGCCATCCTACCTGTAGGAGAACCTTAGTTAGCATGATCGTTAGACAGGAACCTTATTTTGAAAACCCGGATTTCGAAAACTAGTTTCCCAATGAGTTTCAAAAAGTTTTGGATACCCTAGAGTTCACTGCATGTGTGTTCTTTTCATAATCCACATGGATACCCTAGAGTTCATTGCATGTGTGTTCTATTCATAAACCACATGGATCCACTAGATGCCATTGAATGTTTGTTCTTTTCATAAACCACATGGATCCACTAGAGTTCATCGGATGTGTGTTCTATTCCTAAACCACATGGTGCACTAGATACCATTGAATGTGTGTTCTTTTCATAAACCACATGGATCCACTAGAGTTCATTGCATGTGTGTTCTTTTCATAAACCACATGGATCCACTATAGTTCATTGCATGTGTGTTCTATTCCTAAACCACATGGATCCACTAGATGCTATTGCATGTGTGTTCTTTTCATAAACCACATGGATCCACTATATGCCATTGCATGTGTGTTCTATTCCTAAACCACATGGATCCACTAGATGTCATTGGATGTGTGTTATTGTCATAAACCACATGGATCCACTAGAGTTCATCATATGTGTGTTTTATTCCTGAACCACATGGATCCACTAGATGCCATTGCATGTGTTTTCTTTTCATAAAACACATGGATCCACTAGAGTTCATTGCATGTGTGTTCTTTTCATAAGACACATGTATCCACTAGAGTTCATTGCATGTGTGTTCTATTCCTAAACCACATGGATCCACTAGATGCCATTGCATGTGTATTCTTTTCATAAACCACATGGATCCACTAGATGCGATTGCATGTGTGTTCTATTCCTAAACCACATGGATCCACTAGATGCCATTGGATGTGTGTTATTTTCATAAACCACATGGATCCACTAGATTCCATTGCATGTGTGTTCTTTTCATAAACCACATGGATCCACTAGATACCATAGCATGTGTGTTCTTTTCATAAACCACATGGATCCACTAGAGTTCATTGCATGTGTGTTATTTTCATAAACCACATGGATCCACTAGATGCTATTGCATGTGTGTACTTTTCATAAACCACATGCATCCACTAGATGTTATTGCATTGGTGTTCTACTCCTAAGCGACATGGATCCACTAGATGACATTGCATTTGTGTTCTTTTCATAAACCACATGGATCCACTAGATGCCGCTGCACGTGTGTTCTAATCCTAAACCACATGGATCCACTAGATGTCATTGGATCTGTGTTCTTTTCATAAACCAAATGGATCCACAAGCATTCATTGCATGTGTGTTCTATGCCTAAACCACATCCACCACTAGATTCCATTGCATCTATGTTCTTTTCATAAATCACATGGATCCCTAGATGCCATTGCATGTGTGTTCTTTGCCTTAACCACATGGGTCCACTATAGTTCATTGCATGTGTGTTCTATGCCTAAGCCACATGGATCCACGAGATTTCATTGCACGTGTGTTCTTTTCATAAACCACATGGATCCACTAGATGCCATTGCATGTGTGTTCTTTTGAGAAACCACATGGATCCACTACAGTTCATTTCATGTGTGTTATTTTCATAAACCACATGGATCCGCTAGATGCCATTCCATGTGTGTCCTTTTCATAAACCACATGGATCCACTAGAGTTCACTGCATGTGTGTTCTTTTAATAAACCACATGGATACACTAGAGTTCATTGCATGTGTGTTCTATTCATAGACCACATGGATCCACTAGATGCCATTGAATGTGTGTTCTTTTCATAAACCACATGGATCCACTAGAGTTCATTGGATGTGTGTTCTATTCCTAAACCACATGGATCCACTAGATGCCATTGCATGTGTGTTCTTTTCATAAAACACATGGATCCACTAGATGTAAGTGCATGTGTGTTCTATTCCTAAACCACATGGTTCCACTAGATGTCATTGCATGTGTGTTATTTTCATAAAACCACATGGATCCACTAGTTTCATTGCATGTGTGTTCTTTTCATAAACCACATGGATCCACTATAGTTCATTGCATGTGTGTTCTATTCCTAAACCACATGGATCCACTAGATGCCATTGCATGTATGTTCTTTTCATAAACCACATGGATCCACTAGATGCCATTGCATGTGTGTTCTATTCCTAAACAACATGGATCCACTAGATGCCATTGGATGTGTGTTATTTTCATAAACCACATGGAACACATGTGGTTTAGGCATAGAACACACATGCAATGAACGCTTTGGATCCATTTGGGTCCACTAGAGTTCATTGCATGTGTGTTCTATGCCTAAGACACATGGATCCACTAGATTTCATTGCATGTGTTTTCTTTTCATAAACCAGATGGATCCACTAGATGCCATTGCATGTGTGTTATTTTGAGAAACCACATGGATCCACTAGAGTTCATTGCATCTGTGTTCTTTTCATAAACCACATGGATCCACTAGAGTTCATTGCATCTGTGTTCTATGCCTAAACCACATGGATCCACTAGATGTTGTTGCATGTGTGTTCTTTTCATAAACCACATGGATCAACTGGAGTTCATTGCATGTGTGTTATTTTCATAAACCACATGGATCCACTACAGATCATTGAATGTGTGTTCTTTTCATAAACCACATTGATCCACTAGATGTCATTGCATGTGTGTTCTTTTCATAAACAACATGGATCCACAAGATGTCATTGCATGTGTGTTCTATTCCTAAACAACATGGATCCAGTATCTGTGATTACATGTGTGTTATTTTCATAAAACCACATGGATCCACTAGATGCCATTGCTTGTGTGTTATTCTCATAAACCACATGGATCCACTAGAGTTCATTGCATGTGTGTTCTATGCCTAAATCATAAGGATCCACTAGATGCCATTGCATGTGTGTTCTTTTCATAAACCACATAGATCTACTAGATTCCATTGCATTTGTGTTCTTTTCATAAACCACATGGATCCACTAGATGCCATTGCATGTGTGTTCTTTTCATAAACCACATGGATCCACTAGATTCCATCGCATGTGTGTTGTTTGCCTAAACCACATGGATCCACTAGATGCCATTGCATGTGTGTTATTTTCATAAACCAAATGGATCCAACGCGTTCATTGCATGTGTGTTGTATGCCTAAACCACATGGATCCACTAGAATTCATTGCATGTGTGTTCTATGCCTAAGCCACATAGATCCACTAGATTTCATTGCATGTGTGTTCTTTTCACAAACCACACGGATCCACTAGATGCCATTGCATGTTTGTTCTTTTGATAAACAACATGGATCCACTAGAGTTCATGGCATGTGTGTTATTTTCATAAACCACATGGATCCACTAGAGTTCATTGCATGTGTGTTCTATGCCTAAACCACATGGATCCACTAGATGTCATTGCATGTGTGTTCTTTTCATAAACCAGATGGATCCACTAGATGCCATTGCATGTGTGTTCTTTTCATAAACCACATAGATCCACGAGATTCCATTGCATTTGTGTTCTTTTCATGAATCACATGGATCCACTAGATGTCATTGCATGTGTGTTCTTTTCATAAACGAAATGGATCCACAAGCATTCATTGCATGTGTGTTCTATGCCTAAACCACATCGATCCACTAGAGTTCATTGCATGCGTGTTCTTTTCATAAACCACATAGATATAGTAGAGTTCATGGCATGTGTGTTCTTTTCATAAACCACATGGATCCACTAGACGCCATTGCATGTGTGTTTATTCATAAACCACATGGATCCACCAGATGTCATTACATGTGTGTTCTTTTAATAAACCACATGGATCCATTAGATGTCATTGCACGTGTGTTGTTTTCATAAACCAGATGGATCCACTATAATCCATTGCATGTGTGTTATAATCCTAAACCACATGGATCCACTACATTCCATTGCATGTGTGTTCTTTTCATAAATCACATGGATCCCTAGATGCCATTGCATGTGTGTTCTTTTCCTTAACCACATGGGTCCACTATAGTTCATTGCATGTGTGTTCTATGCCTAAGCCACATGGATCCACTAGATTTCATTGCATGTGTGTTCTTTTCATAAACCACATGGATCCACTAGATTCCATTGCATGTGTGTTCTTTTGAGAAACCACATGGATCCACTAGAGTTCATGTCATGTGTGTTATTTTCATAAACCACATGGATCCACTAGATGCCATTGCATGTGTGTCCTTTTCATAAACCACACGGATCCACTAGAGTTCACTGCATGTGTGTTCTTTTAATAAACCACATGGATACACTAGAGTTCATTGCATGTGTGTTCTATTCATAGACCACATGGATCCACTAGATGCAATTGAATGTGTGTTCTTTTCATAAACCACATGGATCCACTAGACTTCATCGGATGTGTGTTCTATTCCTAAACCACATGGATCCACTAGATGCCATTGCATGTGTGTTATTTTCATAAAACACATGGATCCACTAGATGTAAGTGCATGTGTGTTCTATTCCTAAACCACATGGTTCCACTAGATATCATTGCATGTGTGTTATTTTCATAAAACCACATGGATCCACTAGAGTTCATTACATGTGTGTTCTTTTCATAAACCACATGGATCCACTATAGTTCATTGCATGTGTGTTCTATTCCCAAACCACATGGATCCACTAGATGCCATTGCATGTGTGTTCTTTTCATAAACCACATGGATCCACTAGATGCCATTGCATGTGTGTTCTATTCCTAAACAACATGGATCCACTAGATGCCATTGGATGTGTGTTATTTTCATAAACCACATGGATCCACTAGATGCCATTGCATGTGTGTTCTTTTCATAAACCACATGGATCCACTAGATGCCATTGCATGTGTGTTCTTTTCATAAACCACATGGATCCACTAGAGTTCATTGCATGTGTGTTATTTTCGTAAACCACATGGATCCACTAGATTCCATTGCATGCGTGTACTTTTCATAAACCACATGGATCCCCTAGATGTTATTGCATTGGTGTCCTACTCCTAAACGACATGGATCCACTAGATGCCATTGCCTATGTGTTCTTTTCATAAACCACATGGATCCACTAGATGCCATTGGATGTGTGTTATTTTCATAAACCAAATGGATCCAAAGTGTTCATTGCATGTGTGTTCTATGCCTAAACCACATGGATCCACTAGATTCCATTGCATATGTGTTCTTTTCATAAATCACATGGATCCCTAGATGCCATTGCATGTGTGTTCTTTGCCTAAACCACATGGGTCCACTAGAGTTCATTGCATGTGTGTTCTATGCCTAAGCCACATGGATCCACTAGATTTCATTGCATGTGTGTTCTTTTCATAAACCAGATGGATCCACTAGATGCCATTGCATGTGTGTTCTTTTGAGAAACCACATGGATCCACTAGAGTTCATTGCATGTGTGTTCTTTTCATAAACCACATGGATCCACTAGAGTTCATTGCATCTGTGTTCTATGCCTAAACCACATGGACCCACTAGATGTTGTTGCATGTGTGTTCTTTTCATAAACCACATGGATCAACTGGAGTTCATTGCATGTGTGTTATTTTCATAAACCACATGGATCCACTAGAGATCATTGAATGTGTGTTCTTTTCATAAACCACATCGATCCACTAGATGTCATTGCATGTGTGTTCTTTTGATAAACCACATGTATCCACATACGTCATTGCATGTGTGTTCTATTCCTAAACAACATGGATCCAGTAGATGTCATTACATGTGTGTTATTTTCAGAAAACCACATGCATCAACTAGATGCCATTGCATGTGTGTTCTTCTCATAAACCACATGGATCCACTAGAGTTCATTGCTTGTGTGTTCGATGCCTAAATCATAAGGATCCACTAGATGCCATTGCATGTGTGTTCTTTTCATAAACCACATAGATCTACTAGATTCCATTGCATTTGTGTTCTTTTCATAAACCACATGGATCCACTAGATGCCATTGCATGTGTGTTCTTTTCATAAACCACATGGATCCACTAGATTCCATCGCATGTGTGTTATTTGCCTAAACCACATGGATCCACTAGATACCATTGCATGTGTGTTCTTTTCATAAACCACATGGATCCACTAGATGCCATTGCATGTGTGTTCTATTCCTAAACCACATGGATCCACTAGATTCCATTGGATGTGTGTTATTTTCATAAACCACATGGATCCACTAGATGCCATTGCATGTGTGTTCTTTTCATAAACCACATGGATCCACTAGATGCCATTGCATGTGTGTTCTTTTCATAAACCACATGGATCCACTAGAGTTCATTTCATGTGTGTTCTTTTCATAAACCACATGGATCCACTAGATTCCATTGCATTTTTGTACTTTTCATAAACCACATGGATCCACTAGATGTCATTGCATTGGTGTTCTACTCCTAAACGACATGGATCCACTAGATGACATTGCCTATGTGTTCTTTTCATAAACCACATGTATCCACTAGATGCCATTGCATGTGTGTTCTAATCCTAAACCACATGGATCCACTAGATGCCATTGGATATGTGTTATTTTCATAAACCAAATGGATCCAAAGCGTTCATTGCATGTGTGTTCTATGCCTAGACCACATGGATCCACTAGAATCCATTGCATGTGTGTTCTTTTCATAAATCACATGGATTCCTAGATGCCATTGCATGTGTGTTCTATGCCTAAACGCCACATGGATCCACTAGATTTCATTGCATGTGTGTTCTTTTCACAAACCACATGGATCCACTAGATGCAATGCATGTGTGTTCTTTTGAGAAACCACATGGATCCACTAGAGTTCATTGCATGTGTGTTATTTCCATAAACCACATGGATCCACTAGTGTTCATTGCATGTGTGTTCTATGCCTAAACCACATGGATCCACTAGATGTCGTTGCATGTGTGTTCTTTTTATAACCCACATGGATCAGCTGGAGTTCATTGCATGTGTGTTATTTTCATAAACCACATGGATCCACTAGAGATAATTGAATGTGTGTTCTTTTCATAAACCACATCGATCCACTAGATGTCATTGAATGTGTGTTCTTTTCATAAACCACATGGATCCACAAGATGTCATTGCATGTGTGTTATTTTCATAAAACCACATGGATCCACTAGATGCCATTGCATGTGTGTTCTTCTCATAAACCACATGGATCCACTAGAGTCCATTGCATGTGTGTTCTATGCCTAAATCATAAGGATCCACTAGATGCCATTGCATGTGTGTTCTTTTCAGAAACCACATAGATCCACGAGATTCCATTGCATTTGTGTTCTTTTCATAAATCACATGGATCCACTAGATGCCATTGCATGTGTGTTCTTTTCATAAACCACATGGATCCACTAGATGCCATTGCATGTGTGTTCTATTCCTAAACCACATGGATCCACTAGATGACATTGGATGTGTGTTATTTTCATAAACCACATGGATCCACTAGATGTCATTGCATGTGCGTTGTTTTCATAAACCACATGGATCTACTAGATGTTATTGCATGTGTGTTCTTTTCATAAACCACATGGATCCACTAGAGTTCATTGCATGTGTGTTCTTTTCATAAACCACATGGATCCACTAGATTCCATTACATGTCTGTTTATTCATAAACCACATGTATCCACTAGTGTTCATTGCATGTGTGTTCTATTCCTAAACCACATGGATCCACTAGATGCCATTGCATGTGTGTTCTTTTCATAAACCACATGGATCCACTAGATGCCATTGCATGTGCATTCTTTGCATAAACCACATAGATCCACTAGATTCCATTGCATTTGTGTTCTTTCCATAAACCACATGGATCCACTAGATGCCATTACATGTGTGTTCTTTTCATAAACCACATGGATCCACTAGATTCCATTGCATGTGTGTTCTTTGCCTAAACTACATGTATCCCCTAGAGTTTATTGCATGTGTGTTCTTTTCATAAACCACATGGATCCAGTAGATGCCATTGCATGTGTGTTATTTTCATAAACCACATGGATCCACTAGATGCCATTGCATGTGTGTTCTTTTCCTAAACCACATGGATCCACTAGAGTTCATTGCATGTGTGTTCTATTCATAAACTACATGGATCCACTAGATGCAATTAGATGTGTGTTCCATTCCTAAACCACAAGGATCCAATAAGTTCCATTGATCCATTAGATTCCATTAAATGTGTGTTCTATTCCTAAACGACATGGATCCAATAGGTTCAATTGCATGTGTGTTATTTTCATAAACCACATGGATCCACTAGAGTTCATTGCATGTGTGTTCTTTTCATAATCCACATGGCCCCAATAGAGTTCGTTGCATGTGTGTTCTTTTCTTAAACCACATGGATCCACTAGAGTTCATTGCATGTGTGTTATTTTCATAAACCACATGGATCCACTAGATTCCATTGCATGTCTGTTCTTTTCATAAACCGCATGTATCCACCAGAGTTCATTGCATGTGTGTTCTATTCCTAAACCACATGGATCCACTAGATGCCATTGCATGTGTGTTCTTTTCATAAACCACATGGATCCACTAGATGCCATTGCATGTGTGTTCTATTCCTAAACCACATGGATCCACTAGATGACATTGGATGTGTGTTATTTTCATAAACCACATGGATCCACTAGATGTCATTGCATGTGTGTTGTTTTCATAAATCACATGGATCTACTAGATGTCATTGCATGTGTGTTCTTTTCATAAACCACATAGATCCACGAGATTCCATTGCATTTGTGTTCTTTTCATGAATCACATGGATCCACTAGATGTCATTGCATGTGTGTTCTTTTCATAAACGAAATGGATCCACAAGCATTCATTGCATGTGTGTTCTATGCCTAAACCACATCGATCCACTAGAGTTCATTGCATGCGTGTTCTTTTCATAAACCACATAGATATAGTAGAGTTCATGGCATGTGTGTTCTTTTCATAAACCACATGGATCCACTAGACGCCATTGCATGTGTGTTTATTCATAAACCACATGGATCCACCAGATGTCATTACATGTGTGTTCTTTTAATAAACCACATGGATCCATTAGATGTCATTGCACGTGTGTTGTTTTCATAAACCAGATGGATCCACTATAATCCATTGCATGTGTGTTATAATCCTAAACCACATGGATCCACTACATTCCATTGCATGTGTGTTCTTTTCATAAATCACATGGATCCCTAGATGCCATTGCATGTGTGTTCTTTTCCTTAACCACATGGGTCCACTATAGTTCATTGCATGTGTGTTCTATGCCTAAGCCACATGGATCCACTAGATTTCATTGCATGTGTGTTCTTTTCATAAACCACATGGATCCACTAGATTCCATTGCATGTGTGTTCTTTTGAGAAACCACATGGATCCACTAGAGTTCATGTCATGTGTGTTATTTTCATAAACCACATGGATCCACTAGATGCCATTGCATGTGTGTCCTTTTCATAAACCACACGGATCCACTAGAGTTCACTGCATGTGTGTTCTTTTAATAAACCACATGGATACACTAGAGTTCATTTCATGTGTGTTCTATTCATAGACCACATGGATCCACTAGATGCAATTGAATGTGTGTTCTTTTCATAAACCACATGGATCCACTAGACTTCATCGGATGTGTGTTCTATTCCTAAACCACATGGATCCACTAGATGCCATTGCATGTGTGTTATTTTCATAAAACACATGGATCCACTAGATGTAAGTGCATGTGTGTTCTATTCCTAAACCACATGGTTCCACTAGATATCATTGCATGTGTGTTATTTTCATAAAACCACATGGATCCACTAGAGTTCATTACATGTGTGTTCTTTTCATAAACCACATGGATCCACTATAGTTCATTGCATGTGTGTTCTATTCCCAAACCACATGGATCCACTAGATGCCATTGCATGTGTGTTCTTTTCATAAACCACATGGATCCACTAGATGCCATTGCATGTGTGTTCTATTCCTAAACAACATGGATCCACTAGATGCCATTGGATGTGTGTTATTTTCATAAACCACATGGATCCACTAGATGCCATTGCATGTGTGTTCTTTTCATAAACCACATGGATCCACTAGATGCCATTGCATGTGTGTTCTTTTCATAAACCACATGGATCCACTAGAGTTCATTGCATGTGTGTTATTTTCGTAAACCACATGGATCCACTAGATTCCATTGCATGCGTGTACTTTTCATAAACCACATGGATCCCCTAGATGTTATTGAATTGGTGTCCTACTCCTAAACGACATGGATCCACTAGATGCCATTGCCTATGTGTTCTTTTCATAAACCACATGGATCCACTAGATGCCATTGGATGTGTGTTATTTTCATAAACCAAATGGATCCAAAGTGTTCATTGCATGTGTGTTCTATGCCTAAACCACATGGATCCACTAGATTCCATTGCATATGTGTTCTTTTCATAAATCACATGGATCCCTAGATGCCATTGCATGTGTGTTCTTTGCCTAAACCACATGGGTCCACTAGAGTTCATTGCATGTGTGTTCTATGCCTAAGCCACATGGATCCACTAGATTTCATTGCATGTGTGTTCTTTTCATAAACCAGATGGATCCACTAGATGCCATTGCATGTGTGTTCTTTTGAGAAACCACATGGATCCACTAGAGTTCATTGCATGTGTGTTCTTTTCATAAACCACATGGATCCACTAGAGTTCATTGCATCTGTGTTCTATGCCTAAACCACATGGACCCACTAGATGTTGTTGCATGTGTGTTCTTTTCATAAACCACATGGATCAACTGGAGTTCATTGCATGTGTGTTATTTTCATAAACCACATGGATCCACTAGAGATCATTGAATGTGTGTTCTTTTCATAAACCACATCGATCCACTAGATGTCATTGCATGTGTGTTCTTTTGATAAACCACATGTATCCACATACGTCATTGCATGTGTGTTCTATTCCTAAACAACATGGATCCAGTAGATGTCATTACATGTGTGTTATTTTCAGAAAACCACATGCATCAACTAGATGCCATTGCATGTGTGTTCTTCTCATAAACCACATGGATCCACTAGAGTTCATTGCTTGTGTGTTCGATGCCTAAATCATAAGGATCCACTAGATGCCATTGCATGTGTGTTCTTTTCATAAACCACATAGATCTACTAGATTCCATTGCATTTGTGTTCTTTTCATAAACCACATGGATCCACTAGATGCCATTGCATGTGTGTTCTTTTCATAAACCACATGGATCCACTAGATTCCATCGCATGTGTGTTATTTGCCTAAACCACATGGATCCACTAGATACCATTGCATGTGTGTTCTTTTCATAAACCACATGGATCCACTAGATGCCATTGCATGTGTGTTCTATTCCTAAACCACATGGATCCACTAGATTCCATTGGATGTGTGTTATTTTCATAAACCACATGGATCCACTAGATGCCATTGCATGTGTGTTCTTTTCATAAACCACATGGATCCACTAGATGCCATTGCATGTGTGTTCTTTTCATAAACCACATGGATCCACTAGAGTTCATTTCATGTGTGTTCTTTTCATAAACCACATGGATCCACTAGATTCCATTGCATTTTTGTACTTTTCATAAACCACATGGATCCACTAGATGTCATTGCATTGGTGTTCTACTCCTAAACGACATGGATCCACTAGATGACATTGCCTATGTGTTCTTTTCATAAACCACATGTATCCACTAGATGCCATTGCATGTGTGTTCTAATCCTAAACCACATGGATCCACTAGATGCCATTGGATATGTGTTATTTTCATAAACCAAATGGATCCAAAGCGTTCATTGCATGTGTGTTCTATGCCTAGACCACATGGATCCACTAGAATCCATTGCATGTGTGTTCTTTTCATAAATCACATGGATTCCTAGATGCCATTGCATGTGTGTTCTATGCCTAAACGCCACATGGATCCACTAGATTTCATTGCATGTGTGTTCTTTTCACAAACCACATGGATCCACTAGATGCATTGCATGTGTGTTCTTTTGAGAAACCACATGGATCCACTAGAGTTCATTGCATGTGTGTTATTTCCATAAACCACATGGATCCACTAGTGTTCATTGCATGTGTGTTCTATGCCTAAACCACATGGATCCACTAGATGTCGTTGCAGGTGTGTTCTTTTTATAACCCACATGGATCAGCTGGAGTTCATTGCATGTGTGTTATTTTCATAAACCACATGGATCCACTAGAGATAATTGAATGTGTGTTCTTTTCATAAACCACATCGATCCACTAGATGTCATTGAATGTGTGTTCTTTTCATAAACCACATGGATCCACAAGATGTCATTGCATGTGTGTTATTTTCATAAAACCACATGGATCCACTAGATGCCATTGCATGTGTGTTCTTCTCATAAACCACATGGATCCACTAGAGTCCATTGCATGTGTGTTCTATGCCTAAATCATAAGGATCCACTAGATGCCATTGCATGTGTGTTCTTTTCAGAAACCACATAGATCCACGAGATTCCATTGCATTTGTGTTCTTTTCATAAATCACATGGATCCACTAGATGCCATTGCATGTGTGTTCTTTTCATAAACCACATGGATCCACTAGATGCCATTGCATGTGTGTTCTATTCCTAAACCACATGGATCCACTAGATGACATTGGATGTGTGTTATTTTCATAAACCACATGGATCCACTAGATGTCATTGCATGTGCGTTGTTTTCATAAACCACATGGATCTACTAGATGTTATTGCATGTGTGTTCTTTTCATAAACCACATGGATCCACTAGAGTTCATTGCATGTGTGTTCTTTTCATAAACCACATGGATCCACTAGATTCCATTACATGTCTGTTTATTCATAAACCACATGTATCCACTAGTGTTCATTGCATGTGTGTTCTATTCCTAAACCACATGGATCCACTAGATGCCATTGCATGTGTGTTCTTTTCATAAACCACATGGATCCACTAGATGCCATTGCATGTGCATTCTTTGCATAAACCACATAGATCCACTAGATTCCATTGCATTTGTGTTCTTTCCATAAACCACATGGATCCACTAGATGCCATTACATGTGTGTTCTTTTCATAAACCACATGGATCCACTAGATTCCATTGCATGTGTGTTCTTTGCCTAAACTACATGTATCCCCTAGAGTTTATTGCATGTGTGTTCTTTTCATAAACCACATGGATCCAGTAGATGCCATTGCATGTGTGTTATTTTCATAAACCACATGGATCCACTAGATGCCATTGCATGTGTGTTCTTTTCCTAAACCACATGGATCCACTAGAGTTCATTGCATGTGTGTTCTATTCATAAACTACATGGATCCACTAGATGCAATTAGATGTGTGTTCCATTCCTAAACCACAAGGATCCAATAAGTTCCATTGATCCATTAGATTCCATTAAATGTGTGTTCTATTCCTAAACGACATGGATCCAATAGGTTCAATTGCATGTGTGTTATTTTCATAAACCACATGGATCCACTAGAGTTCATTGCATGTGTGTTCTTTTCATAATCCACATGGCCCCAATAGAGTTCGTTGCATGTGTGTTCTTTTCTTAAACCACATGGATCCACTAGAGTTCATTGCATGTGTGTTATTTTCATAAACCACATGGATCCACTAGATTCCATTGCATGTCTGTTCTTTTCATAAACCGCATGTATCCACCAGAGTTCATTGCATGTGTGTTCTATTCCTAAACCACATGGATCCACTAGATGCCATTGCATGTGTGTTCTTTTCATAAACCACATGGATCCACTAGATGCCATTGCATGTGTGTTCTATTCCTAAACCACATGGATCCACTAGATGACATTGGATGTGTGTTATTTTCATAAACCACATGGATCCACTAGATGTCATTGCATGTGTGTTGTTTTCATAAATCACATGGATCTACTAGATGTTATTGCATGTGTGTTGTTTTCATAAACCACATGGATCCACTAGAGTTCATTGCATGTGTGTTCTTTTCATAAACCACATGGATCCACTAGATGCCATTGCATGTGTGTTTATTCATAAACCACATGGACCCACTAGATTTCATTGCATGTGTGTTCTATTCCTAAACCACATCCATCCACTAGATGCCGTTGCATGTGTGTTCTTTTTATAAACCACATGGATCCACTATTATCCATTGCATGTGTGTTCTAATCCTAAACCACATGTATCCACTAGATGCCATTGGATGTGTATTCTTTTCATAAACCACATGGATCGTGTCAACACCCGAATTTTTAATCCTAGATGCTTGTTATGCCATACATCGCAATCCCAGGATTACCATTTTTGCGAGACATAACAAATTGGACATCACAGTACATCATCCATTACAAACCATAATAAGGTATTACACAAATAAAGGATCTCATGATCCAGTCCGAATACAAACAAGCGGCGGAATAATAAGCATAGCAGTAGGCTCCATCTTCAGTTGCACAGGCAATGCTGACGATGGGAGATGATCCTAGTTGTCATAGCCGTCCTGCTGTCCTTCCTATTGGTAGTCCTCATAGTCTGGCAACGGGAATAGCGAGGGACAAAGCCATGAGTACTCTTTAAGTACTCGCAAACTATCACTAACAAGTAAGATGAGTCCTAAGTTCAAAGTTTATTTGCAAAAAGCCAGATTTATATAAACTGAGTTCAGAAGTAAAGAAAACAAAGTAAAGGTTCTAAATCACTTTAAGTTGGGAACATAATTTTCATATTCACGACCCTGTTGTGGTCAAGTCAAAATCATAGTTCATTTCACAAGTCCTATTGAAAACATCTGACGACGGAACAGTATGGCCACTCCAACTATCCATGACCGCGGACGCGGCTATTCGAATAGTTTGACACTCTGTAGAGGTGGTACACTTTCACCATAAAATTCGATACATCCGTCAGTGATAACCCTGAATCATCATACTTAGTATGTGGATAATCAATCATAACCTTTCCTTTACACACTCTAGTATAAGCACCTCCCCTATGAGCTTGGCCTCCCAGCCATGGCCATCTGCCATCCTGGGCACTGCATAGGTGGACATCATCAAGAGGTAGCCTCAGCTCAAACATCCTCCGTGAGGGAACCCATACTAATGCATATAAACTTCTGGCTAAGCCTTACCCAATTCAGGTATTGTGGTTGTACGATAAAATTGGAATTTTATCGCATCCAAACCCAACCATCAACACATGTCAAAACATCTCAATAGAATGACTCATCATTCCAAGGTTTTCATAATCGTTTTCACCAAGTATTCACATCTAAAGTGATCAAGTTTTATGCTTAGCACTAGCCACTAAGTTAAGAGTGTTCACTAATGAGGGATGCTAATCTCAATCTCATGCCATAGAATGACATCTAGTATAGACCTAGTTTTATACTCTTTATGTTATCTATACTACTTTCCAAAATCTCACAAAGCATTACTAAAAGTAAAGAAACTTTGGTAAAGTAAAAAGAGTAAAACTTGCAAGTAAAACTTGGGATGGGTATAAATCAAAATGTATAACCAAGCATGCCTAATGCATCTTGCTTAGGTCATCTTGTATAATTCTAGCTTGCTAATAATAGCTTGCATAGATCTAGCTTGCCTTGATTGGTGCAGTGATTGAAGTTTTCTTAGTCTTCTTCGGGGTAGAACTCCTCCTCCTCGTATCCTTGGTCGACACTATCGTCTATAAAGGAATACGGGGTACACAATCACCAAACAATAGTTAACTAGTCTATTTAGCACTCTAAGGTTCACACTTGATGATCTAGCAGCATCATAATCATCACATGCAATAAAGAACTAGTTTTATTTGAGAAAAGTAATTTCTACTCATTGAAATTAATTAAGATTTAATATTCTTCAATTAAAATATGGGATCATGTGGACACATGTCATCACCACATATTCTAATACATGGGAATGTGATTTAAACGGTTGGTCACATTTTATAAAGTTTAATAATATTATTTAATAGATTTAAAGTGACTAGAAATGCCCTAATAGCATTCTTTTGGTACAAGTCCAAAGTCACTGCATGCAAACCTAAATATTATTACATATTCAGATAGGTATTATCAAATGTGATTTTTGAGAGTTGGAATCAACTCAAAAGCTATTATGGTTGATTTTTGAAAAATGTTTGAAGTTGCAAAAGTCTCTATATATTATTTTTGCTATAGATTAACTCTAACTCCAAATGATTTAAATCCAATGGGCTTGGATAGATATTTTAATTATCTTTCTAACCAAATTTGAATCATGCAATTTGGTTAAGTGAATCTCTCTGAATGGATTTTTGAATAAGTGGACAGAATAGGATTTCAATTAAATTGGAAAATCCATATTTGAATTTCCAGGCCTGGGCGGGAACTCTAAACGGGCCGGCCCAACTGCACAGCGCAGCGCAGTGCACGGCTGGCAGAGGGGGTCCACTGGTTAGTGACTCGCCTAACGCAAATCGGTATTTTTCAATCTGGACGCTACGATCTAAATCTAATCCAACGGCTGAGGGTCGTCGTCAACGACGAACAGCTCCAGGGACGAGCTAAACCTAACACGGCAGTAGGGGTCTCTCGGGGCTCACCTAGGCTCCAGCTAGTCTTGGCGACGGGGGCGATCGACGTGGTAGACGACGGCGAGGCGAGGCACGGTCACGGCAGGGCTCAGGGTGGTCGGAATCGACAGCGCCCTTCTCCTCCAGCAGCAGCGGACTCTAGTGAAATTCCAGTGCGGTGGTGCTCACCTTGCTCCGGGGAGAGGTGGGGAAGGTCAGTGAGGAGTGGGGAGTCAAGTGGTGTGGAAAATGGAGGCTAGGGTGGTCTCCTTTTATAGCTCGGCGAGGGGACCGAGCAGTGCAGCGGTGAGCTCGACTGTGGCGTCGCTACAGGCAGCTAATGGCATTGGCGAGGGCGTAGGATGTTGCGGTGTCTCCTGGTGGTTCTCGTGGACTTAATGGCTCGGCGTGGGGCGGCGTGGTTTGGTCTGGCGCGTGTGGCGCTCTGAGCGGAGGCAGAGGTGCTTGTGGCGGCGTGCGGCTGCTAGGGGTCGCACGGCGGCGAACAGGGGTGTCTTCCAGGGTGGGGTGATCATGGCGAGGCTGCGCGTGCGCAGTGAGGGCAAGGCGCGAGCTGGCGGGGCTGGTCGGGCACGGCACACTGGCGCGCTCTGGACAAGGCACAGAGAGGCGATGCACGGCACGACTAGGATGGTCCACGGCTCGGCTGGGGCTATGGCCTGGACAGGGAGTGGCGGTAAGCTGCGGCGGTGCTAGTGGACATGCTAGATGGGTGCGGGGTGGTCTAGTGCAAGCTGGTTGTGGTGGGCCGGTGATGTCCACAAAAT
Source organism: Avena sativa (assembly GCA_916181665.1). Lineage (NCBI taxonomy): Eukaryota > Viridiplantae > Streptophyta > Magnoliopsida > Poales > Poaceae > Avena > Avena sativa. Next base: position 195,346,164 of record OV702287.1, read on the forward strand.
GGCGGTGCTCCACTGTTCTCCACGGCAAAGGGGGTCTTGTCTACTACTGCTAGACACTCAGGGGGACAAGGGGGTTAAGAGGGAGATCAATTGGTCGATGATCACTATACAAAACAGTGAAGTTAGGCTAGAGATTATTCTGTGCATGCCAAGTTTGTGTTAATGGCCACATGAGATTTATTTTGAATTTCTGATTCAAATTTTTTGAGTGATCTTATATTAAGCTTGAGAGACTAGGTTTTCTTAGAGAGGTCAAGGGGGATTGATTTGGTGGGTTTTTGAAAAAGTGTGATCTTCCCATATGAATTGGATTCAATTTTCAAATGTCCTTTAAATTGATTTGCTAGAGGTTTTTATAAGTTTGTAAAGTGGGCCTTGATACATCTTTACTTGGTCTAGCAAGGGGTGAAAAGAATTAGAATTGCTTCTGCTAGATATTCTCCTCTAGGAACACCTAAAGTGGCCTAGTGGTTTAAAATGGTCAAAATGACCATTTGGTTTTTTATTCTTATTTGATTTATTTCTCTTTTGAATTATTTCTAAATGGTCTAGATGATGTGGCATTCACCTTTAAACCATTTCACAACATTTAGAACAATCAAGCATGACATATACACTCAATTCTACACTAATGCAAACACACATGCATTCATATTCATTTTTCTTGATAAAAGTTTTTGTTAACCCTAAATTGGGTGATTAGGAACTTGCTAACCTTGATTAAAGTTTTGGGGTGTTACAAACCTTCCCTCCTTAAAAAAAATCTCGTCCCAAGATTTAAGAAAAACTAGGAACTAAAGAGATCTGGAAACTCAGTCCTAATGTAATCTTCTCGCTCCCAAGTAGCTTCTTCTTTGGTATGGTTGCTCCATTGGATCTTGAGAAATTTGATAGTCCGGTTCCTAGTGGTTCTGAAGGCTTCTTCTAAGATACAAATGGGCACTTCATGATATGTCAGATCCTTGTTGATATCAATGGCTCGGTGATCAATGTTCTTGAACACTTCGGTCTTCTCCGGAACTTCTAAGCATTTGCGAAGTAACGAGATATGGAACACATTATGGATGGATGACATCTCCTATGGCAGTTCCAGTTGATAAGATACTTCTCCTCGGCGATTCAGAATCTTGAATGGTCCAATATATCTGGGGGCTAACTTTCCTTTCAGCTGAAAACACTGCATTCGTTTCAAAGGCGAAACTTTGAGATACACAAAATATCCGACATTGAAAGTCAAGTCTCTACATCTCTTGTCAGCATAACTCTTCTGTCTAGATTGGGAGGTCTTGAGGTTCTCACGGACTTTGTGAACCTTCTCTTAGGCTTCTAATAGGATGTCGCGTCCAAAAATCTGACTCTCTCCTACTTGCGACCAATTCAAAGGGGTACGACACTTCCTTCCATATAAGAACTCAAATGGGGCCACTTGCAAACTGGCTTGATAACTGTTGTTGTATGAGAATTCTACGAAAGGTAGACAATCTTCCCATTTTGATCCATACTCTAGAACACAATCTCTCAACATATATTCTAGGATTTGGTTGACTCTTTTAGTTTGTCCATCGGTCTTCGGGTGATAAGCTATGTTGAAATTTAATTTGGTTCCTAATCCTTCTTGGACTCTCTACCAAAATCTTGAGGTAAATTGGGTTCCTCGATCCAACACTATGGCCTTGGGGGTTCCATGTAAACTGATGATCCTAGCAATGTACAACTCCGCTAGCTTCGAACTCTGGTAGGTAGTTTTGACATGTATAAAATGGGCTACCTTGGACAGTCTATCAACTATGACCCAAATAGAGCATTTCCCCTACTAGAAGTAGGCAAACCGGTGATAAACTCCATTCCAACGGAATCCCATTTCCATTCCGGAATCTGCAATGGTTGCAACAGTCATGCGGGTCTCTGATGTTCCGCTTTGACTCTCTGACAGATATCACATTTGGCTATGTAGCTGCCGATTTCTCTTTTCATCTTGTGCCACCAAAATTGCTCCTTCAAATCTTGATACATCTTCGTTCCTCCGAGGTGGATAGAATAAAGAGTATCATGAGCTTCTTGCATGATAACTTGCTTCAGCTCCGAATCTGCTGGCACACAGATACGTCCTTTGTACCACAAAACTCCTTCTTCATCTTCGGTGAATCTAGGTACCTTTCCTGTACCGATACGATGTTTTATTTTGTCGGTACTTGCATTTCCCTTCTGGGCTTCCTTGATTTGACCGATCAACGTGGGTTGATGTTCAATGCTAGCTAAAAATCCTTTGCTAACAAGCTCAGTTCTAAACTGTTCCAACTCTTCATGCAAACTTGGCTGGGCTTCTTTGATCATGGTGTTTAATCTACATGGCAATCTGCTAACAGCATCCACTACCACATTGGCTTTACCGGGGTGATAGTGAATGTCAAGATCGTAATCCTTGATTAACTCTATCCATCTCCTTTGCCTTATATTCAGCTCTTTCTGGGTGAAAATATACTTCAGGCTCTTGTGATCTGAATAAATCTCATAGCGGTTACCCATCAGGTAATGACGCGATGTCTTCAAAGCTAAAACTACAGCTGCTAGTTCAAGATCATGGGTAGGGTAGTTTTGCTCAAGCTGCTTCAGTTGTCGGGACAAATATGCTATCACTTTGCCTTCTTGCATCAACACACATCCGAGACCAATCTTGGATGCATCACAATACACATCAAAAGGCTTCTTGATATCTGGCATAATCAATATTAGGGCTGAAATCAATCTCTTCTTGAGCTCTTGAAAACTTGCTTCACATTTGTTGGTCCATTCAAACTTCTTGTCTTTCTTCAACAATTGGGTCATTGGTCTTGCGATGCTCGAAAATCCTTCTACGAACTTGCGGTAGTATCCTGCTAATCCGAGAAATGCACGGACTTGGGTTTGAGTGGTCGGGGCTTCCCATTCTTCAACATCTTTGATCTTGGCAGGATCAACAGTGACTCCTCCTGCCGACACAATATGTCCAAGGAATCCTACTTCTTTCAGCCAAAAGTCACACTTGCTAAACTTGGCATACAACTAATGCTCCCTAAGGGTTTCAAGGATGGTTCTCAGATGTTGCTCATGGTCTTCGTCTGACTTGGAATATATTATAATGTCATCGATAAAAACAATGACAAACTTATCCAGAAAGTTCATAAAAATCTTATTCATGAGATTCATGAAATAAGCGGGGGCATTGGTAATCCAAAAGACATGACCGTATACTCATACAATCCATATCTGGTGGTAAAGGCGGTCTTTGGAATATCCGTTGCACAAATCTTGAGTTGATGATAACCAGTTCTAAGATCAATCTTAGAGAACACTCTGTCACCACTCAACGGATCAAACAGATCCTCTATCTTGGGCAGTAGGTACTTGTTCTTGATGGTGACATCATTCAGCTTCCGGTAATCTGTGCACAAACGGTTACCTCCATATTTCTTGTTGAAAAACAACATAGGCGATCTCCATGGCGATGCGCTTGCATGAATCAAACCTTTCTCCGGCATAGCATCAAGTTGCTTCTTCAGCTCCACTAGTTCAGATGGGTTCATACTATAGGGTCTCTGAGCTATGGGTCTAGTTCCAGGAACTAGTTCAATGATGAACTCGATATCCGATCTAGGGGTGATGAGGGTTTAACTCGTCAATGCCCATTGTTATGGACTTGGGTTTTGGAGAAGGAGGGAGCGTTGGAGGCATCAGTGGGCTAGCAAACAAGCACACAGGGACGCAAGGTTTACCCAGGTTCAGGCCTCGTAGAGGTCCCTACTCCTACTTGTCTGCTCTTGGAATTAACAAAGGAATCGGAGATTACAGGGGCGCATAGATGCAATCTGGTGAGAGTTGTGGAAACTAGGGTTGCATGTGTTCTCCTCGCTTCCCCCTCCTAGCCTTTATATCGATAGGCTAGGTCTCGGGTAGCAGGTCGAGTCGGTTACAGATTAGGGTTTTCCCTTTAAACTTTCTATCTTAAGCTTCTTCTTGTCTCGCAAGCAATCAAGAGTCTGTGGGCCACTCGAATTCTTCATTTGGGCCTTGGCAACACCGTGGGCTTCCGCTGTATCTAGACTGTATATACCAAACTCGAGTACCCGTAGGGTATACCCATGTTAGTAGCCCCCAAGTGCCTAGTGGAATCGCAGATTTGACTCGGGACTTTTAGGGAGTCTTTTCGAGTGCATGCCTGAGTATATTTTCGAGTGTTCTGTTTATGTCATAGGGTTTGTTGATATACATGCCTGATTTATCCGATGTATATCAGTTAACTGCCTTAGGGCGAAACAACGCAATCTACTCAAACTCGAGTCCCCAGACTTGAATTCGGACAAGTGCTGGCGTAATTTGACTCAAGCCACGGAGGTCTTACAGGAGTCAAATTCCAGTGTATAAGTGTGAGCACTCGACGCGTCCGTCAATGCATGTTCATCGTACCTGAAGGGACGGATATGTTTCTAGTAGTGCACAGCAGATGTGTTGCCAGGTCTTATTCAGGTCTTATCTTCACGCTGTAAGCGCGGCATCTGAATTTTTGCCATCATGGAGATGATTCGGGTGGCCCAGGAGACACAATTTCTTTGTAGGGATAATATGAGGAGGAGTCACCATAACCTTCGGGTGTGGATGTTATCGACACACAGTACGATGTACAAATAATCATAGGGTGCGCGACCAGTGCTCCCTATGGGAGTAGCCCCCGAGTGCCTGGTTGGGTTGAAGACTTAGGCGGGGACTAAAAACTTTTTGCGACTGCTGTCGTCTTTTGTTGCTTATTTTCAGTTGAATTTTCTTCCAGCGCTCCCTATGGGAGGAACCCATAATCCTCAATCGAATTGTAGATTCGAGTGGTGGGTATGCCTTTAACGTTCATATTCCTGCATAAAGATAAATCGTAGGGTGCGCGACCAGCGCTCCCTACGGGAGTAGCCCCCGAGTGCTTGGTTGAGTCAAATACTCGAGCAAGGACTAAAGTAGTCGAAATCTTCTGTTGTTGAAATTACGTCAGTGCTGACGATGTGATGACCTTGGTTACCCGCGTGAGCGGCTTTGACGAGGCGTGAAGAGTGTTGGGTCCCACTTTCTGACTTTGATTTGACCAGGCATGAGTAATCTTCTGTTTTAACCGCGTCTCCTCGATTTCCGTGCGTAATGGAGATAGTGGGGAACGGTTTGTATTTTGGCTTCACCACGTGTCGATGGCAATGTGCGCCACACGTCCAGTAGGGTTTCTGCTGGCCGTTGGATGGCATCCGTGTGGAGGTTAAGTAGCAGCGCAGCTGCGGTAATTTTCCCATCTGCCTTTCTCTGCTCGTGCCTCCATTGCCATTGTTGTTGCTCTCTACTTCCCTGCGCACATCCTCCTCGTGGCACTGGACCAACTCCGTGTCTTTCCAAACTACTTCCTCCATTCTCACCACCATCGCAAGATGGGCAAGAAGAAGGGAGGCGCCGCCGCTAGGTCTGCCATCGCCATTGCCGCTGCCAAGAAGAAGAGCGGCTCCGCCACTGTGGGCACCAGCGCCACCGGTGCTGGGAAGAAGAAGAGCGCAGGTACCCGCGTCACCAATGGCGCTTGGCGCACATCCATCATCAAGTCCTCTGAGCTTCATGTCCTACGTCAAGATGGAGTTCTCCCCTCTGCGGAGGATGACTTGCAAATGCCTAGCGTGGAGGTAATTCCTTGCCCTCCTGCTGGTTTCCGGGTGATGTTCCTTGCATTCATCATACGAGGTCTTTCTCTGCCCCTGCATCCTTTCTTCAGGGGCCTCCTTTGCTTCTATGGGCTCCAGCTGTATCAGCTATCCCCAAATTCTATTCTCCACATCTCCTGCTTCATTACCCTTTGCGAGTGTTGGCTCGGAGTCGAGCCACACTTTGGACTCTTTAAGAGGATTTTTAAGCTGAAGCGCCAATTAGCATCCGGTTCTGTAGTCTACGACGTAGGAGGCTGCGGGATCCATGTCGACTCCTCTGCCACTTATTTCGATATCAAACTCATGGCATCCGTCCAAGGGTGGAGAGACAAGTGATTCTACATTCGCAACCAGAAGGCCGACAGAGAACACTACGGACTCACGCCCTTCAATCCTGCGACGCCGTGCAAGAGGAGGCGTTCTTCAAAGAACATAGTGATGCTTGGCGAGTCCGAGGAGAAGGAAGTGCTGTACAAGCGCGTCTGCGACCTCGAGAGTCACATAGGTAAAGAAGAGAGAGGCGCTACCCTTATTCGGACATGGTTGCGCCATCGTATCCAGCCTCTGTAGGCCAGAGTCCACCCCATGTTCCAATGGGCTGGTGCGAACGATGCCACTCGCGTATCTGCCGATGGCATTTCTGCGGGTGAAGTAGATAAGATGCTGTGACTGGTGATGAAGTACACCGCCAAGGAGGTTCTCCCAGGCGAACCAGTCGTGCCTCCCTTCGACGCCTCTAACCCTCCTCCTGAGGTAGAATTGTGCTACGAAGTAGCGATCTTTGTCGATTGCTATTAAGTTCTTGATGTATAATGAATTATCTTCTGAATGCAGGATTGGAAGGTGTCTCCCAATTTGCCCCCTCTTCCTAAAGGGGTTATTCCTCACGAAGTGGATGAAGAGGACGAGTCGGAATCGACCGTCCCAATTGAAGAGGAAGAGGGATCTCCCGAGTCCGGTGATCTGCACACTCGCAAGCGTTCCCACAGCAAGGACTCGGATGCTTTGTCGCCTTCGACTCTAGAAGGCCCTTATGTTGGTGCAGAGGAGCCGATTCCCGCCGTTCCTGTGCGGTATGTGGTTCCTCCTGCTCGGAAGAAGCTATGACTGCCAAAGGAGTCATCAGAGTCGGAGGAGCAATCCTTCGACCTTGATAGATTTGACTAGTAAGTTCTGTATTCGCGACCTCATTTTGGTTTCTTCTTTGAGTTGTTGTTTTTCCTGAAGCTTTTGCTTGATGTGTGTTCTAGCCAAGCGGCATCGTCGTCTTCTGACGAAATCCAATTTGTGAAGGAGTCTGGAGTCGCAGACTCCAAGGCCAAGAATATGGCCGAGCGGTGTCCTTCTCCTCCATTAGCGGCCCACTCCGGGCATAATTCATCAAGTCCCCCACATGCTGGGGAACATCAGATGGTTACCCGGATGACTGTGCGACAACCTTCTTCAGATTCTGTGGAGGATAATGTAGGTATCTTGTAATTGGCAGTCAAATTTATTCTTGGTGTTGTTTACTTGAACTTCTATTGTCTCCTGATGCAGCTCATCATGAAGGAGGCTGCCCGCCTAGCGGAGCAAGTCCTTGACATGGGTCGACAGCATGCGCGACTGGACAATCGCCATCGCATTGTCAAAAGTAAGTCTCGACTTTGTCTTTGTCTTTGCGAATTTCATTGATTCGATTTGGTGATATTCCCTATATGTCGCAGCTGAGCATAATGAATTACTTCGCCATGCTGCTGCACTAGAGAAGACGCTGGTCGCAGCAACGAAGAATCGCGACGAGGCGGTCGCAGCTTTGGAGGAGTCACGAAAGCGAGAGGAGGATCTCCGTGTCTCCACTGCTGAGAGGGAGAAGTTGTTCGAGGAGCAACTTTTTGCGATTGCCAAGTCCCTTTCAGGTCTTCTTTTTCATCTGGATGTGCCTTTCTCTTTTGTGCTTTGACGTATGGTTGTTATACTAACACTTTTGTGTATGTAGATGCCATCGGCTTGATCTTTGATGCCCAATCTCTACGCCGCGCGGAAGATTTGGCAGGTGCCGTCGCTGCAGTCAAAGACCGTAGTGTATCCCTCCAGGAGACGTTGGGGAAGGCCAAGGATGTACTCAGTCGTATCCGCGAGTACTTAACACCCAAGGTCGGGCTGATCGACAACCTTGGAGACTTGGTGGAGTCCCTGGCTGGAGGAATCTCCACGGACTTCAAGAAATCCTAGCGCTCCATCGGCGCCACCATGGCACTCGCCATGGTGCAAGCCCATGGCGTGGAGATGGATCCTGCCGCTATTTCTGAGGCGATGCCTATCGACGCTGGAGGCCAGCAGGTAGTGTTTGATCCCTTTGGTGGTAAATGCAAAAATTATGATCCTCAGCTTATTGAGACACTCGCCAAGTATTCCGAGGAGCGGCGTCAAGCGAAGGCTGCAAAGGCTGCAACATCTGGGGGTACTGCCGGCAAGTCTGTGGTGTCGGAGACTGCCATGGATGCGATGAAGCCCCCGAGGCCCAAATCCAAGTCGAAGAAAAATGCTCCGTAGCTTGTCTGTGTAATATTTCTAGTGTTTGGCCTTTTGCTTGTGGAACAATACTTTTATGGGGTGCCTCAGTTAGGACTTTGATATGTTTGAATGCATCTAAACCTTTTGTCAATGTATCCTCGGCCTCTTATTTTTGCTTTTGCTTGGTTCGTGATAGGGTACATCGAGTGGTCCTTCGAGTGATCCTCGTGATCTTCCATCAGCCGATGAAACCGTGGCGCAGTCGCGCTCAAGGGTGGATGAGTTGTCCCTGCGTTCGCGACTGCACGATCACGTTAAGCAGCTAGAACATGAGTTGCCCATCCTCCGCGATAACGCAGATGTATGGAAGTTGAGGGCGGAGAAGGCTATCGCCCGCGAGCAGTATTTATTGGAGGAGGTGACGCAGCTAGGCGATCAATTCAATTGTTAGTTTTCTGCCCTCTTATCTTTTCTTTTAGTCAGTCGCGACACTTCTCTGTCTTCATACTTTGCCATTTTTGCTTGGTGTAGTTGTCAGTGCTCATCATCCGCAGGATGAGAAAGACCGAATCGCCATTCGAATGAATGACCTGACCCAGGAGTAGCTTCAGGCGAGTGGGTATTTTTGGGTGGACCATGATCATGCGATCGAACTTGCAACCCTGCAGGATCGTGCTTCGCGAGTACTTCACTTTTTGAAGAAGGTGAAGGAAATATGCCCTGAGAGGCAATAATAAAGTTGTTATTATGTATTTCTTGTATATGATAGATGTTTATTTTGCATGCTATAATTGTATTGATAGGAAACATCAATACATGTGTGTTTAATAAACAAAAAGGGTTCCTAGTTATGCCTCTCTTATAGACTAGCCCGTTGATTAACAAGATGATCAAAGTTTCCTGATCATAGACATTGGATGTTGTTAATAACGAGGTCACATCATTTGTGAAATGATGTGATGAACATTCATCCGAAGTATAGCATTATGATCAAAGTCATTATGTTTATATTGCTATAACATCATACGAAGTAATCTTAGTCCTTAGACCATGAGATCATGTTAATTTCTAACACCGGAAGAGTATCTTGATAACATCAAACGTCACACCGTAACAGGGTGACTATAAAGGTGGGTCCAGTGCTACGAAGGTGTTATGTTGAGGCTCATGGATTAAGAGTGGAATTTTTCAATCCCGATGACGGGTAGATATACTCTGGGCCCTCTCGGTGATATCACATTAAGATAGCTGGCAAGCAAGTGATGTGATCACTTGAATGTTATATCATGGGAACGAGAAAAGAGTGCATGTCGGTAACGAGATCAAACTAGGTATTTGGATACCGACGATCGAATCTCGGACATGTATTATATCATGAGACAAAGGTATTAAATTACTAGCGTTAAAGGTTCTCACGATCATAGAAGTCATCGTTGAATGTGTAGGAGTCAGTATGGATCTTCAGGTCCCGCTTTTGATTATTGATCTGAGAGAAGTCTCAATCATGTATGCATTATTCACGAACCGTAGGGTGACACACTTAAGGGTTTCCGGACACTATTTAGGAGCACATATGTTTTAGACAAAAGGTTTGCAAAGTGCAGGAAATGTTTCGACAGAAACAGGAATTGTTTCGATAGAAACCGGAATTGTTTCGGGTGAAATTGCAGAAAGAGGTTCTGCATGTGATATTGAAACGTTGCAAGGGATTTTATGTGAATGTTTGTTAATTAAAGTAATTAACAAAATTCTGAATAAAATAAATAAAAGAGTTTTATTAATTGAGAGTTGCATTAAATTTGGTGGAAATTTAATGCATGTGAGTGGAATTTTGGGTGGAGTCAAAATTTATGTGAGTGGAGCTTCACCACATGAATGAGGAATAGGTGGGGGCACCCCCCCCCCCTTTGGCCGCCGGCCGTGGGAGGGGAGGAGCCCCCCCTCTCCTATAAAAGGCCTCCCTCTCCTCCCTCACAAAGTACACCTCCTCGTGAAGGATCTCTCTCCCCCTCTAGATATTCCCCCATGGTCTCGGATTAACGAGATACATGTTCCCAGTGGCCTTGCGTCTGGAAGGAGTTGCTGCTTCCGCTGATTCATTGGAGCAAGGAGGTGGAGGTTGTCCGGTGGCTTGAACGTGTGTGCGGGGACGGATGCGCTGCTGATTGGCGGCGCTCGGACTTCCACACGATCTTGAGATCGGCAAGCGTACGACTACATCAACCACGAGTTCCTACTCGTTAACGAAACTCGTTGTGTTCGAGGGTAAATTCTCCATGGATGTATGTCCACCCGTTGCTCTGTATCTAGTAGATAGATCTTGGCGTAGAGTTCTCATCGTAGGAAATTTTTTGTTTTCTATGCTGTGGACCCAACAGTGGTATCAGAGCCTGATCTATGCGTAGGTGCTTTGCATAGGTAGTACACATATGTTTATATGTGGGCTATGATGATCATGTTATTGCATCTTCTATGTATCTTGGATATTGGTGGCATAGTGGAATGAAGCGGCTTGGACCAACCTTACATGTCATCGTACATGAGACCAGTTCCACGACTGACATGCACCTAGTTTTGCATAAGTGGCTAGCGGGTGTCTGTCTCTCCTACTATAGTCAATGTATGATTTACAACGAGTTGCTAATAACTTGGTTATCCTCGTTGTGGTTCATGTTCGTAGGTAAGATCGGTTCTATCTCCAAAAGCCCTAAGCCACGTAAAACTTGCAATTGATAAATTAGAGGCGTCTAGTTTAGATCGTTGTTGGGCTAGTGTCTTGATATGGTATTGTTGTAAGTAGATGTATGATAGATACTCTTACAACACACTCAACGTGTAAGTTCCATAGACCTTGGCCTTACACACAAAGGAATGATAGAGATCATACCACGATGCAAATGATAGAGATCAAATGCATGGACCATATCATCTCACTTTACACATTAGATGTTTGCATCTTATATTGCTAGTTTGGCGCTTTTGGTAGCATTATAAGATGATCCCTCATTTAGATATCAAGATAAAATGTGTTCTTCCTTAAGTATGCACCATTTTATGGATCGTGCTTCGAGGCATCACGTGATGATCGGGTGTTCTCGACAATACGCTTTCATACGACGGGTGTAAGATAGTTTTACACACGCGAATACTAAGGTTCTTACTTGGCGAGCCTAGCATGTACAGACATGGCCTCGGAACAAGGACTGAATGGTTAAGCATGAGTCATATAGTTGATATGATGCCCATATAGATGCTCGCCTTTGAAGCTACACCGACTCACGTGATGATCGGACTTGGTGTAGTGGATTTGGTTCATGTAATCACCAAAAGGACACGAGGGATGTCGTTTTTGAGTGGGAGTTCATTAGTAATTTGGATTAGTTGAACTCAATCTATCATAAACTTAGTCTAAATATACTTTATAAATTCTGTTGTAGATGGCACCACCTGCTTTTAATTTCAATGTGTTCATGGAGAAAGAGAAACTTGTTGCGAATGGTAGCAACTTCACCAACTGGGCTATGAATTTGAGACTTCTCCTCACTGCTGCACAAAAGCAATATGTGCTAGAGGCGCCGCTAGGCCCCCCACCAGCTCATGATGCCCCTGACGAGGAAAAGAACGTTTATATAACTCGGCAGGAGGACCACAACTTAGTTCATTGCGGCATACTATATGGGCTAGAGCCGGAACTTCGAAAGCGTTTCGAAAATGGCAATGCCTTTGATACCATGGGAGAATTGAAAATGATTTTCGATACCCATGCTGCCGTAGAGAGTTATAATGCTTCTGAAAAGTTCTTTAGCTGCATGATGGAGGAGAACGGCTCTGTTAGTTATCACGTACTCAAAATGTCTGGGTACACCGATAAGCTTGTGTCCTTGGGAATAACGATTCCCATTGACTTAGGCATACATCGTGTTCTCCAATCTCTGCCACCTAGCTACAAGAGATTCATGATGAACTATAACAATGCAGGGCATGAAGAAGTCTCTTCCCGAGCTTCTGTCAATGCTTAAGACTGCAGATGTGGAGATTAGGAAAGAACATCAAGTGTTGATGACCAATAAGACCACTAGTTTCAAGAAGGACAAGAAAGGCAAGCAGAAGGGAAAGAAGGGCGGCAAATCTGTTGCCGCACCTGAAAAGAAACCCCGAGCTGGCCCTAAGTCTGATACTGAGTGCTACTATTGCAAGGGGACTGGCCATTGGAAGCGCAACTACCCCAAGTATTTGGCAGACAAGAAGGCTATCAAGGCAAACAAAGGTATATGTGATATACATGTTATTGATGTGTACTTGACTAGTACTCGGAGTAGCACATGGGTATTTGATAAGGGATCGGTTGCTAATATATGTAACTCGGTTCAGGGGCTGCGGAACAAGCGACAACTAGCAAGGGGTGAGGTCACGATGCGGGTCGGCAATGGATAAAGAGTTGATATGATTGTCGTCGGAATGCTGCTTCTCCATATGTCGTTGGTATTAGTTATAAATCTGAATAATTGTTATTTGGTGCCTGCACTGAGCATGAACATTGTATCTGGATCGTGTTTGATGCAAAGTGGTTATTCGTTTAAATCTGAAAGCAAGGGTTGTTCAATTTATATGAATGATATCTTTTATGGTCATGCACCTGTGTTGAATGGTTTGTTTCTGTGGATCTCGATAGTAGTATTACGCATATTCATAATGTTGATGCTAAAAGGATTAAACTTGATAATGATATATCTGCATATATGTGGCACTGCCGTCTAGGTCATATTGGCGTTAAACGCGTGAAGAAACTCCATTATGATGGACTTTTGGAATCACTTGATTTTGAATCATTTGATACATGTGAGCCATGCCTTATGGGCAAGATGACTAGAACACCGTTTTCCGGTTCAATGGAACGGCGATAGACTTTTTGGAAATCATGCATATTGATGTGTGTGGACCAATGAGTGTGTCAGCGCGAGGTGGATATCGTTATTTTGTTACTTTCACGGATGATTTGAGTAGATACGGGTATATCTATTTAATGAAACATAAGTCTGAAACCTTTGAAAAGTTCAAGGAATTTCAGAATGAAGTGGAAAATCATTGTAACAGAAAGATCAAATTTCTGCGGTCCGACCATGGAGGAGAGTATCTTAGTTACGAGTTTAGCACACATATGAAAGACTGTGGAATAGTTTCACAACTCACGCCTACCGGAACACCACAACGTAATGGTATGTCGAAACGTCGTAATCATACTTTATTGGATATGGTTCGATATATGATGTCTCTAACTGACTTTCCACTGTCATTTTGGCGTTATGCACTGGAAACCGCTGCATTCACTTTAAATAGGGCACCATCTAACTTCGTTGAAACGACACCGTATGAATTATGGTTTGGAAACAAACCTCAGCTGTCATTTCTTAAAGTTTGGGGATGCGATGTTTATGTGAACAAACTTCAGCCGGATAAACTCAAACCCAAAGCGGAAAAATGTGTCCTCATAGGATACCCTAAGGAAACGATTGGGTATACCTTCTATCACAGATCCGAGGGCAAGGTTTTTGTTGCCAAGAATGGATCATTTCTTGAGAATGAGTTTCTCGCGAAAGGTGTGAATAGTCGGAAGGTAGAACTCGAAGAGGTTATTGAACCTTCTCTTCATGAATTGGTGAGTGGCGTAGCACCGGAAGTTGTTTCGGAGTTGACTTCACCTGATGAAGAGAGAGCTAAAGATAATGATCATGAAACTCCGAAAGAGGATACTGCCGAACCTCGCAGGTCAAGCAGGACACGTGTAGCTCCTGAACTGTACGGCAATCCTGTTATGAATTTCATGATTGATGAAATAGATGACCCTGCGACGTATGAAGAAGCGATGATGAGACCTAATTTCAACAAATGGCTAGAATCCATGAAATCTAAGATGGAATCCATGTACGAAAACTAGGTTTGGACCTTGGTGGACTTACCTCAAGATCGAAAGGCCGTTGAGAATAAATGGATTTTCAAAAGAAAAACTGAAGCTGATGGTAATGTGACCATCTATAAAGCTCGACTTGTCGCAAAGGGGTTTCGACAAATTCAAGGAGTTGACTACGATGAGACATTCTCTCTTGTAGCGATGCTAAAGTCGGTTAGGATTATGTTAGCAATTGCTGCATATTTCAATTATGAAATATGGCAGATGGATGTCAAAACTGCGTTCCTCAATGGTAATATTGAAGACGAGTTGTATATGATACAACCTAAGGGTTTTGTCGATCCTAAGGATGCTGATAAGGTATGCAAGTTTCAGCGATCCATCTATGGACTGAAGCAAGCATCCTGGAGTTGGAATCTCCACTTTGATGAGGTGATCAACGAGTTTGGATTTGTCTAAAATTATGGAGAGGCTTGTATTTACAAGAAAGTGAGTGGGAGCAATGTGGCATTTCGAATATTATATGTGGATGACATATTATTGATTGGAAATGATATAGATCTTTGAAACAGTGTTAAAAGTTATCTAAACAGAAAATTTTCGATGAAGGACCTTGGTGAAGCTTCATATATATTAGGCATTAAAATCTATAGAGATAGATCAAGACGCCTAATTGGCTATCGTAGAGTACATACCTTGATAAGATATTAAAGAAGTTTAATATGGACGGAAGTAAGAAGGGGTTCTTACCTATGTTGCAAGGCAAGACATTGAATAAGACTCAAAGTCCGGCTACACCGGAAGAAAGAGAGATAATGGATAAGATCCCCTATGCCTCAGCCATAGGCTCTAATAATGTATGCCATGCTATGTACAAGACCGGATGTGGCACATGCTATTAGTTTGACTAGTAGGTACCAATCTGATCCAGGTTCGGAACACTGGATAGCGGTCAAGAATATCCTTAAGTACTTGCGAAGAACTAAGGATATGTTTCTTGTATACGGAGGTGAAGAAGAGCTAGTCGCTAAGTGTTATGTCGATGTTAGCTTTGACACCGATCCGGATGACTCTAAGTCTCAATCCGGATACGTATTTCTCTTGAATGGAGTAGCAGTTAGTTGGAGGAGTTCCAAACAACCTGTGGTGGCTGGATCAACGACGGAGGTGGAATATGTTGCTGCTTCAGAAGTGGCACAGGAAGTGGTTTGGATGAAGGAGTTCATAACGGAACTAGGTGTGGTTCCTAGTGTATTGGACCCAATGGTGATCTATTGTGACAACAATGGAGCCATAGCCAACGCCAAGGAACCAAGGTCTCATAAGAATTCCAAGCATATTAAACGCCGATTTCACTCCATCCGCGAGCATGTCAAGGATGGAGACATAAAGATTTGTAAAGTGCACACATACCTGAATGTAGTAGATCCATTGACTAAAGTTCTCCCTAGGGAAAAACATGATCAACACCAGAACTCCATGGGTGTTAGATTTATCACTATGTAAACTAGATTATTGTCTCTAGTGCAAGTGGGAGATTGAAGGAAATATGCCTGAGAGGCAATAATAAAGTTGTTATTATGTATTTCTTGTATATGATAGATGTTTATTTTGCATGCTATAATTGTATTGATAGGAAACATCAATACATGTGTGTTTAATAAACAAAAAGGGTTCCTAGTTATGCCTCTCTTATAGACTAGCCCGTTGATTAACAAGATGATCAAAGTTTCCTGATCATAGACATTGGATGTTGTTAATAATGAGGTCACAACATTTGTGAAATGATGTGATGAACATTCATCCTAAGTATAGCATTACGATCAAAGTCATTATGTTTATATTTCTATAACATCATATGAAGTAATCTTAGTCCTTAGACCATGAGATCGTGTTAATTCCTAACACCGGAAGAGTATCTTGATAAGATCAAACGCCACACCGTAACAGGGTGACTATAAAGGTGGGTCCAGTGCTACGAAGGTGTTATGTTGAGGCTCAAGGATCAAGAGTGGAATTTGTCAATCCCGATGACGGATAGATATACTCTAGGCCCTCTCGGTGATATCACATTAAGATAGCTTGCAAGAAAGTGATGTGATCACTAGAATGATATATCACGGGAACGAGAAAAGAGTGCATGTCGGTAACGAGATCAAACTAGGTATTTGGATACCGATGATCAAATCTCGGACATGTATTATATCATGAGACAAAGGGATTAAATTACTAGCGTTAAAGGTTCTCACGATCACAGAAGTCATCGTTGAATGTATAGGAGTCAGTATGGATCTCCAGGTCCCGCTTCTGATTATTGATCTGAGAGGAGTCTCAATCATGTCTGCATTATTCGCGAACCGTAGGGTGACACATTTAAGGGTTGCCAGACACCATTTAGGAGCACATATGTTTTAGACAAAAGGTTTGCAAACCGCAGGAAATGTTTTGATAGAAACATGAATTGTTTCGATAGAAACCGGAATTGTTTTAGGTGAAATTGCAGAAATAGGTTCTGCATGTGATATTGAAATGTTGCGAGGGGTTTTATGTGAATGTTTGTTAATTAAATTAATTAACAAAATTCTGAATAAAATAAATAAAAGAGTTTTATTAATTGAGAGTTGCATTAAATTTGGTGGAAATTTAATGCATGTGAGTGGAATTTTGGGTGGAGTCAAAATTTATGTGAGTGGAGCTTCACCACATGAATGTGGAAGAGGTGGGGGCATGTAACACCCCGTCCACTCCTGGGCCCGGGGGGTGTCACTCCTGGCAGCTTAATAGGATATGTAGACTGACCCCACAGACCAACACTAGTCTTTTCTGTGCACTTTGTCCTCACTCGTGCGCACCCGGTTACCCATTTCCCGGTCGGTCACCCATCCTAGAATTGCTCTAGGCCAAGCACGCTTAACCTTCGAGTTCTTTTTGAATAAGCTTCCGGAAAAGAAGTTGCAACTTGTTGGTATGAGTATTCTATCAATCCTATTAAGCCATGTGCCTGGTCTCACATACACCCACCCTTTAGAAGATCGATGCCCTCATCGATCAAGCACACCCCAGGAACGTTCCCTCTTGGCACACGTCTATGCGTCTAGTGCCGGCACATGTGCCATGCCGTGTCCACTCCAGGCCACACGCGCCATGCTCCACATGTCCTGCCACTAACCCGCACACACCCGTGTAATCGTAAGGGTCGGCTCTGATACCACTCTGTAACACCCCGTCCACTCCTAGGCCCGGGTGGTGTCACTCCTGGCAGCTTAATAGGATATCTAGACTGACCCCACAGACCAACACTAGTCTTTTCTGTGCACTTTTTCCTCACTCGTGCGCACCCGGTTACCCATTTCCCGGTTGGTCACCCATCCTAGAATTGCTCTAGGCCAAGCACGCTTAACCTTAGAGTTCTTTTCGAATAAGCTTCCGGAAAAGAAGTTGCAACTTGTTGGTATGAGTATTCTATCAATCCTATTAAGCCATTAGCCTGGTCTCACAGGGCACCCCCCTTTGGCCGCCGGCCATGGGAGAGGAGGATCCCCCCTCTCCTTTAAAAGGCCCCCTCTCCTCCCTCACAAAGTACACCTCCTCGCGAAGGATCTCTCTCCCCCTCTAGATATTCCCCCATGGTCTCGGATTAGTGAGATACATGTTCCCGGTGGCCTTGCGTCTGGAAGGAGTTGCTGCTTCCGCTAATTCGCTGGAGCGAGGAGGTGGAGGTTGTCCAGTGGCTTGAACGTGTGCGAGGACGGATGCGCTGCTGATTTGCGGCGCTCGGACTTCCACACGATCTTGAGATCGGCAAGCGTACGACTACATCAACCACGAGTTCCTACTCGTTAACAAAAGTTGTTGTCTTTGAGGGTAAGTTCTCCATGGATGTATGTCCACCCATTGCTTTGTATATAGTAGATAGATCTTGGCGTATAGTTCTCATCGTAGGAAATTTTTTGTTTTCGATGCTGCGGACCCAACAGAAGGTGCAGTCGTGCTTGAGGCATATCTACCAGACGATGTTTCCACTGGACACCGTCCCTTCGAGCCTGTTGGCTCTCCTGGCTAAGTTCCAGGATTTGAGTGCAGTTCGCGAGTGCGTGCATCAGCAGTTAGTGGCTGGTGCCAAGGTTGCTTTGTCGCTGGTGCGACTGCATAGGCCGAATGTAGATGTTGCAGCTGTGGCTGCTGGGCCGCCGACCCCGCCGGAAGGTTCGACCTGGAACATGGTTCCACATTACCAGGCGGTGGATCGTCTAGCAGAAGAAATTGTCGACTTCTTTGAGGAACAAACAAACATTCTTCTGCTGCAGCAGTAGTTTAACTTGTACCCTGCACATAAGTGTACTAATGTTGTAAAGTTCATATGGATATATTGGATGTAATTAATTTCTATTGATATGTAAATAGCTTGCTAGCTTATATGTTTTTGCGAGTGTATTTGTACTCTGCATTTCCTTTTGTTAGCCTGACTTATTTTATCTCAGCACCTTGCCAACCTGTCAGGTGCGTTGCAACAGGGTTGGTGTTTTATCAAGGGTTTGATTGATGTTGTGTCAGCTACTCGGGATACTGCGACTTGTTCGTAGAACGAGGATGTAAAGGGTGGTGTAGCCCCTGAGTGACAAGATTGCCAGGAAAAATGAGGGGAAACACAGAGTTTCGGGGCACTTAGCTTTATTTATTCGCGGAATAGTACGAGGTACAATGTGTGGCTAAGTAGCCTGGATGAATAGCCTTATTTGTAATGTAAAACACGACTAGGGGTAGAAGCGACGCAGTTGTGCGACGTTCCAGGGGGTGGAGTATGCGACTTCGCTATCGAAATCTTTAAGGCGATAGGCGCCACCTGGGATTACTTCTATAATCACGTATGGTCCCTCCCAAGGGGACTCGAGCTTGAGGTGCCCTTGCTGCTTCAGTCGCAGGACCAGGTCTCCTTTGACGAAGGATCTGGGTGTAGCCTTCTGCTATCGTAGTTGCGCAGGTTCTACTGGTAGATCGTCGATCTTTCTGTTGCGATGTCCCGCGCCTCGTCAAGGAGATCGACGGAGTCTTCGAGTGCAAGGGTTGACTCATACTCGCTGTATGCGACTGCTGACTCGTGTACTAACGAGCTCGTTGGGGAACCCCAAGAGGAAGGTATTATGAGCACAGCAGTAAGTTTCCCTCAGTTATGAAACCAAGGTTATCAATCCAGTAGGAGCAAGGAAACACCCCAAAGGTGTAGCTAGCTGAACTTTGGCAGGGCGCACTACCGGTGCTAGGAGCAACATGGAGACCTGCACAACACAACCACAGAACTCTGTCCCCAACTTGCGATGAGGTTGTCAATCTCACCGGTTTTGCTGAAAACAAAGGATTAAACATATTGAGTGGAAGAAAGTAATAGTTTGCAGAAAGTAAACACGAAACAGTAAACAGCTGATTATAGATTGATGGTAAAAGAAAGGACCGGGGTCCATAGTTCACTAGTGGTGGCTCTCCTAAAGATAGATGACATTTCGGGTGAACAAATTACAGCGAGGCAATTGACAAACATCGAGAAAGAATACAAGCATATACTAATCATCTTAACTCCTTTGAGATTCGATTGGGCATTACAACATTATACATAGACCGCCATCCAACTGCATCTATGACTAAAATCTACCTTCAGGTTATCATCCGAACCCCCTCCAGTATTAAGTTGCAAGTAATGAATAATTGCATTACGAATTGCGCGTAAAGTAAACAATATGATTGTTTTATGAACAAAGGATTGTTGTTTTCTCCCTAGTAGAAACAACACATCTAGTACCTTAGAGATTTCTGTCACTTCCCCATATTACCAGAGGCATGAACCCACTATCGAGCATAAATACTAACTCTTGGAGTTGCTAGCATCTACTTGGCCAAGATATCTACTAACAACGGAAAGCATGCAAGATCACAAATAACAAAGACATGATAGAATCAATAATCAATCTGAAATAGCATCTCAGTATCCATCGGATCCCCGCAATACCAACATGTAGGAATTACAAATAGATGATCTTGATCATGAACGGAGCTCACAAGATCTAAACATGATATCACAAAGGAGGAGAACCAGCCATCTAGCTACTACATGGAACCGTAGTCGAGAAATGAACTACTCACGCATCACACCGGAGGCTTGCATGATGATGAAGAAGGCCTCCAGGGTGAATTCCCCTCTCTGGTAGGGTGCCGGGAAGAGCTTCAGATCCCTCCTGATCTAGGGATGGAGATAACGGCGTCTAAAGTACGGAGAGGCCAACGGCCTCGTCTGCGGTGGAATCAAGAAGCGACTCCTCCGACCACTTGAACAAGCCACCGGATGTTGGCCAGACGAGATGCAGTCCGTACTTTGGAGCCTGCGCACAACTCCAAATAGCGCCACATGATACACCCCGTTCATGTGGCGCTATTTGGAGTTGTGCGCAGGCTCCAAAGTACGGACTGCATCTCGTCTGGCCAACATCCGGTGGCTTGTTCAAGTGGTCGGAGGAGTCGCTTCTTGATTCCACCGCAGACGAGGCCGTTGGCCTTTTCGACTTGACCATTGGTCTGTGGATGAGCTACGGAGGCATAGCTTATGTTGATTCCCAGATTCTCGTAGAAACCTTGGAACTCCTTAGAGGTGAAATTTGTTCCATTTTCTTTGATGATGTTGTGTGGCACTCCGAAGCAATAGACAATGGACTCAAAGAACTTGACAGTGTTGGCGCTTGACTGGTTTGTCACCAGTATGGCCTCGATCCACTTGGTGAATTTGTCGACTATGACCAGGAGGTAGACGTAACCTCCTCGCGAGGATTTCAGGAGCTTCCCGACCATCTCGAGTCCCCATTGCGCAAAGGGCCAAGCCAATGGTATTGGCCGGAGTTCTGCGCCAGGTGCGTGCGGTTTGTCCACGAATCGCTGGCAAGCATTGCAGCGCTGGACGATGTACTTGGCATCGCGCATGGCCGTGGGCCAGTAGAATCCATCTTGTAGAGCTTTGGCGACGAGGGCGCGACTGCCAGCATGGTGCCTGCAAGTCCCTTCATGGATGTCGAGGAGGACGACCCTTCCGTCTGCGTTGGAGACGCACCGTTGGAGTACTCATGTGATGTTGCGCTTGTATAGTTCGCCGTTGATGATGGCTAATGCCTTGGATCGCCGCGCAATGTGTCGCACATCAGTCAGGTCGTCAGGAAGCCTCTTGCTGAGAAGATATGTGATGTAGGGTTGAGTCAAAGATGGCTCGATCATCATGACACCCATTGGTCATTCGAGTCCTGTGTCGAGCTCCAGGTCGTCGAGTTCCATTGGCTCATTAGGTGGCATAGCCCCCGAGTCTGTTGACGCACTTTCTTTCTTCTCTATGGCCTTTGGCTTGATGGAGCGTTCGCAGATACGCTCAAGGAATACCCCAGGTGGTATGGGGGCACAGGTGGAGCCAATATTGGCGAGTGTGTCCGCCTCTTCATTGCTTTCGCGGCCTACATGCCGCAGTTCAGAGCCGTCGAAGTCCCCTTCGAGTGTGTCATAGAGGTCGCGGTAGGCGATCATGTTGTCGTTCAGTGCAAAGCACTCGTGCATTGTTTGGTTGACCACCAGTTTGGAATCATCGTAGATGATGAGTCTCTTGGTACCACAGGCTTTCGCCATTCGCATCCCATGGACTAGGGCCTCGTACTCGGCTTCATTGTTGGAGGCCGTGAGCTGCATTCGTAGAATGTATTTCAGCTTGTCTCCCTGGGGTGATGTCAATATGACACCTGCGCCAGCCCCGTCCTTTTGTTTGGATCCATTGAAGTGCATTGTCCAGAGGTAAGACATATCTGGCTTTTTGAGAAGCTGGTTATCCATCCAGTGCATGAGGAAATCAGGGAGGACTTGCGACTTGATCGCGTCGCGCTTTTCATATGTAATGTCTCGTGGAGACAACTCGATTCCCCAAAGCGTGACTCGTCCGGTGGCATCGGGGTTGTTGAGGATATGCCCAAGAGGGGCATCGTTGACCACCACGATTGGGTGCTCCTGGAAGTAGTGGTGCAGTCGCCTGGTTGTCATGAAGACACCATACGCTGATGGCCCAAATATATCGAGCTCGTTGGGGAACCCCAAGAGGAAGGTATGATGAGCACAGCAGCAAGTTTTCCCTCAGTATGAAACCAAGGTTATCAATCCAATAGGAGCAAGGAAACACCCCAAAGGTGTAGCTAGCTGAACGTTGGCAGGGCGCACTACCGGTGCCAGCAGCAACGTGGAGACCTACACAACACAACCACAGAACTTTGCCCCCAACTTACGATGAGGTTACCAATCTCACCGGTTTTGATGAAAACAAAGGATTAAACGTATCGAATGAAAGGAAGAAATAGTTTGTAGAAAGTAAACACAAAGCAGTAAACAGTTTGTAGATTGTATGTAAAAGAAAGGACTGGGGTCCATAGTTCAGTAGAGGTGGCTCTCCTTAAGATAGATAACATGCTGGGTGAACAAATTACAGCGGGACAAACATCAAGAAAGCATACAAGCATATACTAATCATCTTGACTCCTTTGAGATTCGATTGGGCATTACAACATTATACATAGACCGCCATCCAACTGCATCTATGACTAATAATCCACCTTCAGGTTATCATCCGAACCTCGTCCAGTATTAAGTTGCAAGCAACAGATTATTGTTTTACGAACTTCGTGTAAAGTAAACAATACGATTGTTCTATGAACAAAGGATTGTTGTTTTCTCCCTAGTAGCAACAACACATCTACTACCTTAGAGGTTTCTGTCACTTCCCCAGATTACCAGAGGCATGAACCCACTATCGAGCATAAATACTAACTCTTGGAGTTGCTAGCATCTACTTGGCCAAGATAGCTACTATCAACGGAAAGCATGCAAGATCACAAATAGCAAAGACATGATAGAATCTATAATCAATCTGAAATAGCATCTCAATATCCATCAGATACCCACAAACACAACATGCAGAATTATAAATAGATGATCTTGATCATGAATGGAGCTCACAAGATCTAAACATGAAAGCACAAAGGAGGAGAACCAGCCATGTAGCTACTACATGGACCCGTAGTCCAGAGATGAACTACTCACGCATCACACCGGAGGCTTGCATGATGATGAAGAAGGCCTCCAGGGTGAATTCCCCTCTATGGCAGGGTGCCGGGAAGAGCTTCAGATCCCCCCCGATCTAGGGATGGAGATGATGGCAGCTACAGACTCTTTCATGGATTTTTGATTGGGTCCTTAGGGTTTCCGTATCAGAGGCAATATATAGGCGGAAGGAGAGGCCGACGGGGTGCTGGGGTCGGCCAGACCACCCCTGCCGCGGGCCAGGCCTGGCCGCGCGGCCAGGTGGTGTGGCCGGGCCACAGCCCTTCTCCGTCTCATATTCTGGCTCCATATGTCTTCTCGTAAAATAGCAACTTTGGCTTTTGTCCCGTCCAATTCCGAGAATATTCATTTTCTGACTTCCTGGAACCAAAAACAGCATAAAACAGGCAGCTGGCACTGTGGCTCTTGTTAATAGGTTAGTCCAAGAAATCATATGAAAAGTACTCCAAAGTGTGGAAAAAACACAAGAAAGTAGATAAAACCAAGCATGGAACATCAAAAATTATAGATACATTTGCAATGTATCATACGCCAGCTTCTGGTAGTGCGGGTACCGTTGTTTTGTTTTGCGTGAGCACCTCGCTGAGGTAGTAGACTGGGCGCTGCACCCCGTGGACTTTGTTTTCCTCGGCTCGTTCCACCACGAGCACCGTGCTGACCACCTGGTTGGTGGCGGAGATGTAGAGCCACAGCGGCTCCTTTTCACGTGGAGTCACCAGTACTAGCGAGGTGGATAGTAGACGCTTGAGGTCTTCGAATGCTTCTTGCGCCTCGTCTGTCCACTCGAACTTGTCAGTTTTGCAGAGAAGTTGGTAGAAGGGCAGTGCCTTTTCGCCCATTCGACTGATGAATCGACTGAGCACCGCGATTCGCCCAGCCAGCAGTTGGACGCCTCTTACGTTCTTCGGCTTCTCCATGGCCAGTATGGCTTTTATTTTCTTCGGGTTTGCCTCGATCCCCCTCGCGGAGATGAGATACCCGAGTAGTTGCCCAGATGGTACGCCGAAGGCGCATTTGTCCGGATTGAGCTTGATCCGGTAGAGGTCTAGGTTGGCGAAGGTTTCGCGTAGATCGTCGTAGACTTGGATGTCATCAACGTAGACTTGGATGTTCCGACCAAGTTGATTCTTGAGACATGCCTGCATGCACCGCTGATAGGTGGCTCCTGCATTTTTTAGCCCGAAGGGCATCGTGTTGTAGCAGAACACACCAAAGGGCATCGTAAACACTGTTTCTCTTGGTCTTCCTCCTTCATTCGGATTTGATTGTAACCTGAGTAGTCATCAAGTAAGCAGAGACGCTCACATCCCGTGGTGGAGTCGATGATTTGGTCGATTCCCGGCAACAGGAAATGACCCTTTGGGCAGTGCTTATTCAGGGAGGTGAAGTCCACGCACATCCGCAGGATATCCGTGTCTTTTTAGGTACAAGCACCGTGTTGGCGAGCCAAGTGCTTTCCTTGATCTTGCGTATGAATTCGGCGTCGAGGAGTCTATTGATCTCTATTCTGACTGCCTTTGCTCTTGGTTCAGACAGTCGCCAAATTGTCTGCTTGACTGGCCTTGCGTCTAGATTTACGTTGAGTGCGTGCTCGGCAAATTTCCTGGGAACCCCTGGCATGTACGCTAGACACCAGGCGAATATTTCCCAGTGCTCACGGAGGAATTCGACGAGTGCGAGTTCCTATGCGGAACTCAAGTTGTTGGCGATGAGGGCCGTCTTGGTCGGGTCCGTTGGGTGGACCTAGACTTTTTTTGTGTGCACCGACGAGTCGAAGGACAGGTTGGGTGAACTTGGCCTGCTCAGGGGAGGTAGATTGTTGTCTATCGACTCCTTTAGTCTTGCGAGTTCCTCCTGCATGTCGAAGGACTGGGAGATTCTATTGAATTCCCTGTCGCAGCTGTCGAACCTTTTGAAGTTGCCATTGATTGTGATTACACCGTTTGGGTCCGGCATCTTCATCTATAGGTAGTCATAGTGTGGCACTGCCATGAACCTTGTGAACGCGACACGTCCGAGGATGTAGTGATATTGTGAAGGCCAGTCAACGACCTCGAAGTCGATGCGCTCAAGCCGAAAGTTTTGCGGCGTGCCAAAGATGACGTCGAAGTTGATTTTGCCCAGGGGATATACGCCTTTCCCTGGGACGATGCCATGAAACATCGTGTCTGAGACTTCCAGACACGTCAGAGAGATCGTCATCGCACACAAGGTACTCGCGAACATTAGGTTAATGCCGCTGCCGCCATCCATGAAGACGCGGCTCATGTCGAAACCCCCAATCTGTGCCTCGAGTACGAGGGGACAGTGGCCTGGACGAGGAACTTGGCGCGGATGGTCACGGATGTCGAAGGTGATGCAGGAGTCGCTTCCACTGAGGCACTCAGTGGTGGAAGGTGGAGAGTTTATCGCTAGGTTTACTTGGCAAGTGATGGCCTTCTGCACTCGATTTGAGGGACGCCCTTTTTGGATCATCCCCATGTTGCCCACGGGTCATGGGTATGGTTCGCCTCCGTGATTCTGGACTAGCGCTGCCACGGGTGGTGGTAGTCCGGGTGGTGCTGGAGGAGCTCCATGTGCCATGGCGCCTGGGGCGACTCCATAGCCCTTGTTGACTGCGTCGCGATTCATCCGAGCCAGACCCTCGTGGAGCTTGAGAAACTTGCAGCAGTCTTTGAGAAGGTGGCTAGATTTTTTCTTGCCGTCGTGCTTGTCGATGTAGAAGTGAACGGTGCATGGCCCGGACAGTTTATCCTCGATGGTTGTTGCGGGTGCCTCTTCGCGAGTGCGGCGCTGCCACACCTGCGTGGTTTTCCTGGAGTTGCAGTATCCACCGCTACGATAGCCGCTGTTGTGGTTGTCGTCGCGTTTGTCGGCGTAGCCGGCTGCGACCATGTTGACATCGTCGCGGTCATCGTAGATGCGCATTCGCCGCTTGCCTCGATGGTCGCGTCTGCGTCTGAGGTCGTCATCATCATCGGAGTAGGTGCCGGTTTTCACCGAATCCTCTCCGTCGACCCACCGATTCGCAATTTCCATTAGGTGGTCGATTGTATTGGGCTTCGAGCGGCCCAGCTCCTTCCTGAGCTCTATGCGGCGAACACTGCCATTGAAGGCATCGATTGCGCGGTCTTCCGAGATGTTTTCCGTGGAATTCTTGATGATGGTCCACCTCTGGATGTACGAGCGTAGCGATTCTCCTGACCTTTGCTGGCAGCTCCTAAGCTCTTCGATTGATGCGGGCCTTTTATAAGTGCCCTTCAAGTTGCATACAAAGTTGTAAACCAGCTCTTCCTAGCTGTGAATGGATCCGCGCGGGAGATTGTTGAGCCATGCACGGGCGGTGCCCTCCGTGCTTCGACTCCCGCCATCTAGCCTGACGGAGGAGATGTGGTCCTTCAACCAGATTTTTGGTTCTTGTAGGCCGTCGAACTTTGGGTTCTCCGACATGAGTTTGAACCCTTTAGGCATTCACTTCTTCCTAATGGCCCTACTGAAGCATCTGGCGCCACAGAGTTCAGTCTCATCCTCCTCTGAGTTAGTTGAACGAGCACGTCTTGCCCTTGATTTGTTGATTTTGCGCTGTGTGAGCTCATCGCGTCCATCGTAGTCGTGATCATGCCGCCATGAGCGGCGACACCGAGACAGATCATGATTGTCGTCGCTGGACGAGGGTGAGGAATAGTGTTTTGCTAGAGCCTTGCCTTTCTTCGGCTCCGGTGTTGGCTCTTTGTCGAGGGCGGCCTCGATTAACCCCAAGCCTGCGATCATAGATCGGTGCATGGCAGCTCGTGGATCTCCAGCTGGCGGCTGGTTGTTGAGGAGGTACATGGTGGCCGCTGTCACCGCGGCTTGCGGTGTCTTTGGGACCATGTTGCCCCGTGTGTCGACTGTCATAGAGCTAAAGTCGAGGACTTTTGTAGCTTCTATGCATTCTTGATCGGTGAGATGGGCCATCCAAGATCGCCTCTTGTTGGCCACATATTCATTGCCTTTGGAGGAGGATCCTTCGTGGGAGGAGAACCCAGCCCGTCGAAGACTCGACTCATCCGCCACCTTTTTACGTGCCTCGAGTTGCACGATTGCATGTAGATGGCGTCTATACTCCTCCTTTAGTAGCCAATGGTAGCCCATCAGAATGTCATGCGGCACGCCGAGGGGCAAAGGATTGCCTCGTAGAGCTTCTCGGCAACAGGCCCACTCGTTGTCGTTGAGTTTAATCATGACACGCTCTCCTGTGTGTTCGTTCACCATGGTTGGCGGTTCGACTGCCGCTCCGTTATTGACGGGTGCACCGTTGCCACCGTTGGTGGGGCCGCCGTTGGGCGTGCTGCCGTTGGGTGGTTCAGCGCCGTTGGGCGGTCTGGTGCCAGATCCAGGGCCAGCGTTTTTACGATTGGAGGCAGTGTCGCCCGTGTTGATGACAGCGCACATGGAGTGGTTAGGGAAGCTGTTGCTCCCGCAACTTTTAGATCCGGAGCCGTAGGCTCCATATTCAGTGGCTAGGTCACCCAGATCGGATCCGCGACTACTGTCGCTGTCCGTGCTCCCAGCTGTTGCCGAGGTGTTGAGCTCGCTGAGGGTGCCGATTGGTGGCGGTAACCACGATGCTGGAGCAATCGCGGGTGCTGTTGGCTGGCCAGGCATGTGAAGCGTGCACATCTGACCAACCTGGAAGTGGAAGCTCCCAATCGCCAGACTGATTCCATCGCCCACAGACTCGAAAGCCGGGCGGGTGGCCGGCGTGTGGACGGTGAAGTCGAACGCGCCGAAGAGCTGGTGAATCTCCAATATTGCAGAGTTGTAGATCGCGGTTGATGGGGCCGAAGAAGCCGCAACATCATCACTCCCAATTCCCACAAACGGCACCAACTGACAAAGGTTTAACTTGTCAATGCCCATTGTTATGGACTTGGGTTTTGGAGAAGGAGGGAGCGCTGGAGGCATCAGTCGGCTAGCAAACAAGCACACATGGACACAAGGTTTACCCAGGTTCAGGCCTCGTAGAGGTCCCTACTCCTGCTTGTTTGCTCTTGGAATTAACGAAGGAATCGAAGATTACAAGGGCGCGCAGATGCAATCTGGCGAGAGTTGTGGAAACTAGGGTTGCATGTGTTCTCCTCGCCGCCCCCTCCTAGCCATTATATAGATAGGCTAGGTCTCAGGTAGCAGGTCGAGTCGGTTACAGATTAGGGTTTTCCCTTTAAACTTTCTATCTTAAGCTTCTTGTTGTCTCGCAAGCAATCGAGAGTCCATGGGCCACTCGAATTCTTCATTTGGGCCTTGGCAACGCCATGGGCTTCCGCCGTATCTGGACTGTATATACCGAACTCGAGTACCCGTAGGGTATACCCATGTCAGGGGGCATACTGGGCAATTCATCTAGGAACACATCGGGGTATTCAGAGACTACTCTGACTTGGTCAATGGTTGGTTGGGATAGACTCTTGTTGCATTTTAATTAATGGGGCAAGGTCTCAGATACATGCTCTACTGATACTCCAGAGCTACTGGTCATGGTTATGGCTTTCTTGGCACAGTTGATCAATCCTTTATGTTTCGACATCCAATCCATTCCTAGTACTACTTCCAAACCTTTGGTTCCAAGTACTATTAGATTGGCATAAAAATCTATCCCATGGATTCTGATAGGCACAGCCTTGCAAATTTTTCTAGCTTTGGTGGTTGAACCAGGTATTTGAACTATCATAGCATGCTTCAATTTTGTTGGTTGAATCTTACTAGTGCATGCAAATTCTTCTGTAACAAACGAGTGCGATGCTCTAGAATCAAACAACACTCTTGCAAGTACTGAGTTAACAGAAAACATACCCAGCACGACATCTGGCGCTTCCTGGGCTTCTTCCGCATTCATGTGGAACAAACGGCCGTTGCGGTTGAGCGAATTCCCTAGGGCAAATCTTCTTCTAGGCTGAACACAGCGTTGCTGCTGAGCTAGGGCATTCACATTGGTGGTGGTTGCAAGCTTCTTGGGACACTCGTTGGAGTAGTGACCCTTGACTCCACATTCAAAGCAAGTAATCTGGGACTTGTCTTTGGTTGTAACAGGCACGACATTGCTTCCACTCCTTGGGGCAGTATTGTTATTGTTGTTGTTGTTGGACTTGGGCAGTGCATGGTTGAAGTTGTTGGAGTTGCCAGGGTTGTTGTTGTGGTTTCCTCCGCTAAGATTGGGGTAGCTTGGACGAGACATCGGGGGTCTATTGTTTCTTGGGGGATATCCTGCAGATGGGTTAGGGCGATACTTCTGGGTATTGTGGGACCCAGTCTGGTGCATCATTCTGCGCTTGCGGTTGTCATTGGCTTGGTTGATCTTCCCTTCCATCTGGATGATAGAGTCGACTAGATCTTCTAGATCTTCAAAACGGATGTTGACTAACACCGTCTGCATCTCATCATGCAATCCATTCAGAAACCTTTCTTTCTTCTTTGCTTCAATGTTGATCTCATCAGGGGCATATCTAGCAAGGGACAGAAATTTGTCACGGTATTCAACTACCGTCATCCTTCGTTGCTTCACTTCTTTCAACTCATCTCTCATCCTTCGTTGCTTCACTTCTTTCAACTCATCTCTCATCCTGGTGACCAAACCTTGCGGCACATGGGTGCGTCTGAACTTGATCTTGAAAGCTTCCCAAGTCATGATATGACTGTGGTATCGTACGGGTGCTATTCTACCAAGCTCTTGCATCTCCTACCAGATAGTGGGTGGCAAACAGTACCTTCTCGTTGGCATCAACTCTTGCGACTTCTAGGTTATTCTCCATGGTTTGCAGCCAGTCATCAGCATCTAAGGGATCCTCAGATTTGTTGAAGATACGGGGATTGGTATTCCGAAAGTTCTTAAGCTTGGATCCATGATGATCCTGATTTCCTTGTCCTTGATTATTGTGGGCCATCTAAGCTATCTATTGCAGGGTGGCTAGATTGGCTTGGCGCTCTGCTCTACTAGCTTCACGGTCGGAAACTAGCATTTGCAGAATCTACAACATCGAGTCCTGCGATGAGCTGCTTCCTCTGGGGTTTCCACGAGTCATCTGAAGATTGATATAGATAATGAGGTAAGAGGGAAAGTTCTAAGGTTCATGGTTTTGTTTTCAAAAGCTTTAAACTTTGAGTTTGAACTCGGTTTTTGCAACTAACTTGTTCTCATTCATTCATTCACTCAAGCGCACAATACAACACACACCACAACATAAAAGGAAAACAGATGGTTTTAAGAACCATTCTGTGAACTAAGATACAGTGGGACCGATACAACTAACTCCTACAGTAGTGATCAAGTGCATCTACTCATCATCAATGAAGTCGGAGTCATCATCATCGTTGTAGAAATCCATGGCATCATCCTCCTGGTAGTCGTTGTCATCATTGAGGTACGAGTGAATATCTCCCTGGATGTCTTCACCTTCTTCTTCCTTTGCTTCAAGTCCTTTTCTTCAAGATGGACTTCTTGCTCATGGATGGTCTTCGCGAGGTCGGCCACCTTCTTGTGAAGATGAGCGATAGTGCGATCCTTCTTCTCGCATTGACGACGAAGTGATTGGCGATCCTTGACGAGCATGGAGAAAGTATGGTCCTTCTTGGCAGCAATGGCAAGGTTGTGGTTGGCGTAGGCTCAAGCATTGTCCAATTCCTTCTGTCTATCATACAGCAGGATGTCAAGATTCTCCACTTGGAGCTTCATCTCCGAGTGACTTGGCATATCCAATGGCATTCCCATAGAATCACGCCTTGCGTAATGAGAAAAGCGAGTTCCCTAGATCAAGCTGATGTTTTGCCCACACAGACGAGAAAGAGCTTCATGCATAGCCCTGGCTAATCCATCTAGACAGTTGTTCTCTCGCACGGTGTATTGAATCTTCTCAGAAAGGGGTGCTTCCATCTTGCCTCGAAGATCTACAACTATCAGCCATTGTAGATCTCCTCCTAGGAAATCCTTGAGTTGGACTCCAAAGAATTCTGGATGCGGGCGCTCCAGATATGCAGATAGTGCATCAAGATCCCTATCAAAAATCAGTTGGCCTCCGTTGCCCAACTGGTAGAACTTGCAATACTAAATTTCCATCTATAAGAATTTAGGATGAGTAAGTTAGTGAAGTGATCATGTGTGTCAAATTTGATGTAGTAAAGTAAGAGTTTTTGAGGAACATGATTTTTTTTTTGAAAGAATCAAGGATAAGAGTGGGAATAAGTTTTCATAAATACTCACTTATTTTGTTTTGAAACTAAGTTTTTGTTCGGATGTCCATTCTAACTAGGGTCTCCTATGGCTAGGATGGCTTTGATACAAACTTATCAACACCCGAATTTTTAATCCTAGATGCCTGTTATGCCATACATCGCAATCCCAGGATTGCCATTTTTGCGAGACATAACAAATTGGATATCACAGTACATCATCCATTACAAACCATAATAAGGTCTTATACAAATAAAGGATCTCATGATCCAGTCTTAATACAAACAAGCAGCGGAATAATAAGCGTAGCAGCGGGCTCCATCTTCAATGTCACAGGCAAAGCTAACGATGGGAGATGATCCTAGTTGTTGTAGCCGTCCTGCTGTCCTTCCTCCTAGTAGTCCTCCTCATAGTCTGGCCATGGGAATAGCCAGGGACCAAGCCATGAGTACTCTTTAAGTACTCTCAAACTATCACTAACAAGTAAGGTGATTCTATTAGGAATCCTAAGCTCTAAGTTTATTTGCAAAAAGCTAGATTTATATAAACTGAGTTCAGAAGTAAAGAAAACTAAGTAAAGGTTCTAAATCACTTTAAGTTGGGAACCTAGTTTTCATATTCACAACCCTGTTGTGGTCAAGTCAAAATCGTAGTTCATTTCACAAGTCCTTTTTGAAAACATCTGACGATGGAACAGTATGGCCACTCCAACTATCCATGACCACGAACGTAGCTATTCAAATAGTTTGACACTCTGTAGAGGTGGTACACTTTCACCACACCTGAATCATCATACTTAGTATGCAGATAATCAATCATAACCTTTCCTTTACACGCTCTAGTATAAGCACCTCCCCTATGAGCTTGGCCTCCCAGCCATGGCCATCTACCATCCTGGGCACTACATAGGTGGACATCATCAAGAGGTAGCCTCAGCTCAAACCTCCTCCGCGAGGGAACCCATACTAATGCATATAAACTTCCGGCTAAGCCTTGCCCAGTTCAGGTATTATGGTTGTATCGTAAAATTGGAATGGTATCGCATCCGAACCCAACCATCAGTTTTTATAAAGGGCTAAGGCTCATGCCTCAACATTTTCATCATCAAATCTATTTATGTTTCTCAACACATGTCAAAATATCTCAATAGAATGATTCATCATTCCAAGGTTTTCATAATCGTTTTCACCAAGTATTCCCATCTAAAGTGATCAAGTTTTATGCTTAGCACTAGCCACTAAGTTAAGAGTGTTCACTAATGAGGGATGCTAATCTCAATCTCATGCCATAGAATGACATCTAGTATAGGCCTAGTTTTATACTCTTTATGCTATCTATACTACTTTCCAAAATCTCACAAAGCATTACTAAAAGTAAAGAAACTTTGGTAAAGTAAAAAGAGTAAAACTTGGGATGGGTATAAATCAAAATGTATAACTAAGCCTGCCTAATGCATCTTGCTTAGGCCATCTTGTATAATTCTATGTTGCTAATAATATCTTGCATAGATCTAGCTTGCCTTGATTGGTGTAGTGATTGAAGTTTTCTTCCTCTTCTTCGGAGTAGAACCCCTCCTCCTCGTATCCTTGGTCGGTACTATCGTCTATAAAGGATTACAGGGTACACAATCACCAAACAATACTTAACTAGTCTGTTTAGCACACTAAGGTTCACACTTGATGATCTAGCATCATCACATGCAATAAAGAACTAGTTTTATTTGAGAAAAGTAATTTCTACTCATTGAAATTAATTAAGATTTAATATTCTCCAATTAAAATATGGGATCATGTGGACACATGTCATCACCACATATTCTAATACATGAGAATGTGATTTAAAGGGTTGGTCACATTTTATAAAGTTTAAGAATATTATTTAATAGATTTAAAGTGACTAGAAATGTCCCAATAGCATTCTTTTGGTACAAGTCCAAAGTCACTAAATGCAAACCTAAATATTATTACATATTCAGATAGGTATTACCAAATGTGATTTTTTTAGAGTTGGAATCAACTCAAAAGCTATTATGGTTGATTTTTGAAAAAACATTGAAGTTGTAAAAGTCTCCGTCTTATTGTTTTTGCTATAGATTAACTCTAACTCCCAATAATTTAAATCCAACAGGCTTGGATAGATATTTTAATTATCTTTCTATCAAAATTTTAATAATGCAATTTGGTTAAGTGAATCTCTTTGAATGGATTTTTGAATAAGTGGACAGAATAGGATTTCAATTAAATTGGAAAATCCATATTTGAATTTCTAGGCCTCGGCGGGAACTCTAAATGGGATGGCCCAACTACATAGCACAGTGCAGCGCGCGGCTGACAGAGGGGGTCCACTGGTCAGTGACTCACTTAACACGAATCGGTATCTTTCAATCTGGACGCTACGATCTAAATCTAATCCAATGGTTAAGGGTCGTCGTCGATGATGAACAGATCCGGTGATGAGCTAAACATAAGGCGGTGGTAGGGGTCTCTCGGGGCTCACCTGGGATCCAGGTAGGCTCAGCGACAGGGGCAATCGACGTGGTAGACGACGGTGAGGCGAGGCGCGAACACGGCAGGGCTCAGGGTGGTCAGAATCGACGACGCCCTTCTCCTCTAGCAGCGGCAGACTCTGGTGAAATTTCGGCGCGGTGGTTCTCGCCTTGCTCCGGGGAGAGGTGGGGAAGGTCAGTGAGGAGTGGGGAGTCGAGTGGTGTGCATAATGGAGGCTGGGGTGGTCTCCTTTTATAGCTCGGTGAGGGGACCGAGCGGTGCGGCGGTGAGCTCGACGGTGGCGTCACTACAGGCAGCTAACGGCATGGGCGAGGGCGGAGGATGGTGCGGTGTCTCCTGGCGGTTCTCGCGGACTTAATGTCGCGGCATGGGGCAGCGTGGTTTGGTCTGGCGCATGCGGCGCTCTGAGCGAAGGTAGAGGTGCTTTCGGCAGCGCGCGGCTGCTGCGGGTCGCGCGGCGGTGAAAGGGGGTGTCTGCCAGGGTGGGTGATCATGGAGAGACTACGCGTGCGCGGTGAGGGCAAGGCGCGAGCTGGCGGGGCTAGTCGGGCACGGCACACTAGCACGCTCTAGACACGACGCAGAGAGGCGGTGCGCGGCACGACTAGGGTGGTCCACGGCTCGGCTAGGGCTGTGGCCTAGACAGGGAGTGGCAGTAGGCTGCGGTGGTGCTAGTGGACATCCTAGATAGGCGCGGGGTGGTCTGGTGCGAGCTGGCCATGGTCGGACGGTGATGACCACAAAACGGTGGAGCTCCACTGTTCTCCACGGCAAAGGGGGGCTTGTCTGCTGCTGCTAGACACTCAGGGGGACAAGGGGGTTAAGAGGGAGATCAATTGGTCGATGATCACTATACAAAACAGTGAAGTTAGGCTAGAGATTATTCTGTGCATGCTAGCCGCATGAGATTTATTTCTGAATTTTTGATTCAAAAATTTTGAGTGATCTTATATTAAGCTTGAGAGACTAGGTTTGCTTGGATAGGTCAAGGGGAATTGATTTGTCGGGTTTTTGAAAAAGTGTGATCTTCCCATATGAATTGGATTCAATTTTCAAATGTCCTTTAAATTGATTTGCTAGAGGTTTTTGTAAGTTTGTAAAGTGGGCCTTGATACATCTTTACTTGGTCTAGCAAGGGGTGAAAAGAATTAGAATTTCTTGTGTTAGAAATTCTCCTCTAGGAACACCTAAAGTGGCCTAGTGGTTTAAAATGGTCAAAATGACCATTTAGTTTTTTATTCTTATTTGATTTCTTTCTCTTTGTAATTGTTTGTAAATGGTCTAGATGATGTGGCATTCACCTTTAAACCATTTCACAACATTTAGAACAATCAAGCATGGCATATACACTCAATTCTACACTAATGCACACACATGCATTCATATTCATTTTTCTTAATAAAAGTTTTTGTTAACCCTAAATTGGGTGATTAGGAACTTGCTAACCTTGATTAAAGTTTTGGGGTGTTACAGATCCACTAGATGTCATTGCATGTGTGTTCTTTTCATAAACCACATGGATCCAC
Source organism: Avena sativa (assembly GCA_916181665.1). Lineage (NCBI taxonomy): Eukaryota > Viridiplantae > Streptophyta > Magnoliopsida > Poales > Poaceae > Avena > Avena sativa. Next base: position 195,381,632 of record OV702287.1, read on the forward strand.
TAGTGTTCATGGCATGTGTGTTCTTTTCATAAACCATATGGACCCACTAGAGTTCATTGCATGTGTGTTCTATGCCTAAACCACAAGAATCCACTAGATTCCATTAGATGTGTGTTATTTTCATAAACCACATGGATGCAATAGATGTCATTGGATGTGTGTTCTTTTCATAAACCACATAAATCCACTAGAGTTCACTGCATGTGTGTTGTTTTCATAAACCACATGGATACATTAGAGTTCATTGCATGTGTGATCTATTCATAAACCACATGGATCCACTAGATGCCATCGCATGTGTGTTCTTTTCATAAAACACATGGATCCACTAGAGTTCATTGGATGTGTGTTATATTCCTAAACCACATGGATCCACTAGATGCCATTGCATGTGTGTTCTTTTCATAAACCACATGGATCCACTAGAGTTCATTGCATGTGTGTTCTTTTCATAAACCACATGGATCCACTAGAGTTCATTGCATGTGTGTTCTATTCCTAAACCACATGGATCCACTAGAGTTCAGTCGATGTGTGTTCTATTCTTAAACCACATGGATCCACTAGATACCATTGCATTTGTGTTGTTTTGATAAACCACATGGATCCACTAGAGTTCATTGCATGTGTGTTCTTTTCATAAACCACATGGATCCACTAGAGTTCATGGTATGTGTGTTATTTTCATAAACCACATGGATCCACTGGATGCCATTGCATGTGTTCTATTCCTAAACCACATGGATCCACTAGATGCCAGTGGATGTGTGTTCTTTTCATAAACCACATGGATGCACTAGATGTCATTGCATGTGTGTTATTTTCATAAACCACATGTATCCACTATATGCCATTGCATGTGTCTTCATTTCATAAACCACATGCATCCACTAGATAGCATTGCATGTGTGTTCTTTACATAAACCACATGGATCCACTAGAGTTCATTGCATGTGTGTTCTATGCCTAAACCACAAGAATCCACTAGATGACATTGCATGTGTGCTATTTTATTAAACCACATAGATCCACTAGATATCATTGCATGTGTGTTCTTTTCATAAACCACATGGATCCACTAGAGTTCATTGCATGTGTGTTCTACTCATAAACCACATGGATCTAGTACATGCCATTGCATGCATGTTCTTTTCATAAACCACATGGATCCACTAGAGTTCACTGGATGTGTGTTCTATTCCTAAACCACATGGATCCACTAGATACCATTGCATGTGTGTTCTTTTCATAAACCACATGGATCCACTAGAGTTCATTGCATGTGTTCTCTTTTCATAAACCACATAGATCCACTAGAGTTCATTACATGTGTGTTCTGTGCCTAAACCACATGGATCCACTAGAGTTCATTGCATGTGTGTTCTTTTCATGAACCACATGTATCCACTAGATTTCATTGAATGTGTGTTCTTTTCATAAACCACATGGGCCCACTAGAGTTCATTGCATGTGTGTTGTATGCCTAAACCACAAGAATCCACTAGATGCCATTGCATGTGTGTTCTTTACTCAAACCACATGGATCCACTAGATGCCATTGCATGTGTGTTCTTTTCATAAACCACATGAATCCACTAGAGTTCACTGCACGTGTGTTGTTTTCATAAACCACATGGATACACTAGAGTTCATTGCATGTGTGTTCTATTCATAAACCACATGGATCCAGTAGATGCCATCGCATGTGTGTTCTTTTCATAAAACACATGGATCCACTAGAGTTCATTGGATGTGTGTTATATTCCTAAACCACATGGATCCACTAGATGCCATTGCATGTGTGTTCTTTTCATAAACCACATGGATCCACAAGAGTTCATTGCATGTGTGTTCTTTTCATAAACCACATGGATCCAGTAGAGTTCATTCGATCTATGTTCTATTATTAAACCACATGGATCCACTAGATGCCATTGCATTTGTGTTCTTTTCATAAACCACGTGGATCCACTAGAGTTCATTGCATGTCTGTTCTTTTCATAAACCACATGGATCCACTAGAGTCCATGGCATGTGTGTTCTTTTCATAAACCACATGGATCCACTAGATGCCATTGCATGTGTGTTCTATTCCTAAACCACATGGATCCACTAGATGCCATTGGATGTGTGTTATTTTCATAAACCACATGGATCCACTATATGCCATTACATGTGTCTTCATTTCATAAACCACATGGATCCACTAGATACCATTGCATGTGTGTTCTTTTGATAAACCACATGGATCCACTAGAGTTCATTGCATGTGTGTTCTATGCCTAAACCACAAGAATCCACTAGATGACATTGCATGTGTGTTCTTTTATTAAACCACATAGATCCACTAGATGTCATTGCATGTGTGTTCTTTTCATAAACCACATGGATCCACTAGAGTTCATTGCATGTGTGTTCTATTCATAAACCACATGGATCCATTAGATGCCATTGCATGTGTGTTCTTTTGATACACCACATAGATACACTAGAGTTCATTGGATGTGTGTTCTATTCCTAAACCACATGGATCCACTAGATGTCATTGCATGTGTGTTGTTTTAATAAACCACATGGATCCACTAGAGTTCATTGCATGTGTGTTATTTTCCTAAACCACATGGATCCACTAGAGTTCATTGCATGTGTGTTCTATTCGTAAACCACATGGATCCACTAGAGTTCATTGGATGTGTGTTCTATTCCTAAACCACATGGATCCACTAGATACCATTGCATGTGTGTTCTTTTCATAAACCACATGGATCCACTAGAGTTCATTGCATGTGTGTTCTTTTCATAAACCACATGGATCCACTAGAGTTCATTGCATGTGTGCTCTATGCCTGAACCACATGCATCCACTAGATGCCATTGCATGTGTGTTATTTTCATAAACCACATGGATCCACTAGATGCCATTGCATGTGTGTTCTATTCCTAAACCACATGGATCCAATAGATGCCATTGGATGTGTGTTCTTTTAATAAACCACATGGATGCACTAGATGTCATTGCATGTGTGTTCTTTTCAAAAACCACATGGATCCACTATATGGCATTGCATGTGTTTTGCTTTAATAAACCACATGGATCCACTAGAGTCCATTGCACGTGTGTTCTTTTCATAAACCACATGGATCCACTATATGCCATTGCATGTGTGTTTATTTATAAACCACATGGATCCACTAGATGTCATTGCATGTGTGTTATTTTAATAAACCACATCCATCCACTAGATGTCATTGCGTGTCTGGTCTTTTCATAAACCATATGGATCCACTATTATCCATTGCATGTGTGTTCTAATCCTAAACCACATGGATCCACTACATTCCATTGAATGTGTATTCATTTCAGCAACCACATGGATCCACTAGATGTCATTGCATGTGTGTTCTTTTCATAAACCACATGGATCCACTAGTGTTCATGGCATGTGTGTTCTTTTCATAGACCACATGGATCCACTAGATGCCATTGCATGTGTGTTACATTCCTAAACCACATGGATCCACTAGATGCCATTGGATGTGTGTTCTTTTCATAAACCACATGGATGCATTAGATGTCATTGGATGTGTGTTCTTTTCATAAACCACATGGATCCACTAGATGCCATTGCATGTGTGCTCATTTCATAAACCCCATGCACCCACTAGAGTTTGTTGCATGTGTGTTCTATGCCTAAACCACAAGCATCCACTAGATTCCATTGCATGTGTGTTCTTTTCATAAACCACATGGATCCACTAGATTCCATTGCATGTGTGTTCTTTTCATAAACCACATGGATCCACTAGAGTTCATGGCATGTGTGTTATTTTCATAAACCACATGGACACACTCGATGCCATTGCATGTGTGGTCTATTCCTAAACCACATGGATCCACTAGATGCCATTGGATGTGTGTTATTTTTATAAACCACATGGATGCACTAGATGTCATTGCATGTGTGTTATTTTCATAAACCAGATGGATCCACTATATGCCATTGCATGTGTATTCATTTCATAAACCACATGCATCCACTAGATACCATTGCATGTGTGTTCTTTTCATAAACCACATGGATACACTAGAGTTCATTGCATGTGTGTTCTATGCCTAAACCACAAGAATCCACTAGATGACATTGCATGTGTGTTCTTTTATTAAACAACATAGATCCACTAGATGTCATTGCATGTGTGTTCTTTTCATAAACCACATGGATCCAATAGAGTTCATTTCATGTGTGTTCCATTCATAAACCACATGGATCTAGTAGATGCCATTGCATGTGTGTTCTTTTTATAAACCACATAGATCCACTAGAGTTCATTGGATATGTGTTCTATTCCTAAACCACATGGATCCACTAGATGCCATTGCATGTGTGGTCTTTTCATGAACCACATGGATCCACTAGAGTTCATTGAATGTGTGTTCTTTTCATAAACCACATGTACCCACTAGAGTTCATTGCATGTGTGTTCTATGCCTAAACCACAAGAATCCACTAGATGCCATTGCATGTGTGTTATTTTCTTAACCCACATGGATCCACTAGATGCCATTGCATGTGTGTTCTTTTCATAAACCACATGAATCCACTAGAGTTCACTGCATGTGTGTTGTTTTCATAAACCACATGGATACACTAGAGTTCATTGCATGTGTGTTCTATTCATAAACCACATGGATCCACTAGATGCCATCGCATGTGTTTTTTTTTCATAAAACACATGGATCCACTAGAGTTCATTGGATGTGTGTTCTTTTCATAAACCACATGGATCCACTAGAGTTCATTGCATGTGTGTTCTATTCCTAAACCACATGGATCCACTAGAGTTCATTCGATCTGTGTTCTATTCTTAAACCACATGGATACACTAGATGCCATTGCATTTGTGTGCTTTTCATAAACCACATGGATCCACTAGAGTTCATTGCATGTGTGTTCTTTTCATAAACCACATGGATCCACTAGAGTTCATGGCATGTGTGTTCTTTTCGTAAACCACATGGATCCACGAGATGCCATTGCATGTGTGTTCTATTCCTAAACCACATGGATCCACTAGATGCCATTGCATGTGTGTTCTTTTCATAAACCACATGGATGCACTAGATGTCACTGCATGTGTGTTATTTTCATAAACCACATGGATCCACTATATGCCATTGCATGTGTCTTCATTTCATAAACCACATGGATCCACTAGATACCATTGCATGGGTGTTCTTTTCATAAACCACATGGATCCACTAGAGTTCATTGCATGTGTGTTCTATGCCTAAACCACAAGAATTCACTAGATGACATTGCATGTGTGTTCTTTTATTAAACCACATAGATCCACTAGATGTCATTGCATGTGTGTTCTTTTCATAAACCACATGGATCCACTAGAGTTGATTGCATGTGTGTTCTATTCATAAACCACATGGATCAAGTTGATGCCATTGCTTGTGTGTTCTTTTCATAAACCACATAGATCCACAAGAGTTCATTGGATGTGTGTTCTATTCCTAAACAACATGGATCCACTAGATGTCATTGCATGTGTGTTCTTTTAATAAACCACATGGATCCACTTGAGTTCATTGCATGTGTGTTATTTTCCTAAACCACATGGATCCGCTAGAGTTCATTGCATGTGTGTTCTATTCCTAAACCACATGGATCCACTAGAGTTCATTGCATGTGTGTTCTTTTCATAAACCACATGGATCCACTAGAGTTAATTGCATGTGTGTTCTTTTCATAAACCACATGGATCCACTAGAGTTCATTGCATGTGTGTTCTATGCCTAAACCACATGGATCCACTAGATTCCATTGCATGTGGGTTATTTTCATAAACCACATGGATCCACTAGATTCCATTGCATGTGTGTTCTATTCCTAAACCACATGGATCCACTAGATGTCATTGCATGTGCGTTCTTTTCATAAACCACATGGATCCACTAGTGTTCATGGCATGTGTGTTCTTTTCATAGACCACATGGATCCAATAGATCCCATTGCATGTGTGTTATATTCCTAAACCACATGGATCCACTAGATGCCATTGGATGTGTGTTCTTTTCATAAACCACATGGATGCATTAGATGTCATTGGACGTGTGTTCTTTTCATAAACCACATGGATCCACTAGATGCCTTTGCTTGTGTGCTCATTTCATAAACCGCATGGACCCACTAGAGTTTGTTGCATGTGTGTTCTATGCCTAAACCACAAGAATCCACTAGATGCCATTGCATGTGTGTTCTTTTCATAAACCACATGGATCCACAAGAGTTCACTTCATGTGTGTTATTTTCATAAACCACATGGATACACTAGAGTTCATTGCATGTGTGGTCTATTCATAAACCACATGGATCCACTAGATGCCATTGCATGTGTGTTCTTTTCATAAACCACAAGGATCCACTAGAGTTCATTGTATGTGTGTTCTATTCCTAAACCACATGGATCCACTAGATGTCATTGCATGTGTGTTCTTTTTATTAACCACATGGATCCACTAGAGTCCATTGAATGTGTGTTCTTTTCATAAACCACATGGATCCACTAGAGTTCATTGCATGTGTGTTCTATTCCTAAACCACATAGATCCACAAGAGTTTATTGGATGTGTGTTCTATTCCTAAACCACATGGATCCACTAGATACCATTGCATGTGTGTTCTTTTCATAAACCACATGGATCCACTAGAGTTCATTGCATGTGTGTTCTTTTCATAAGCCACATGGATCTAGTAGAGTTCATGGCATGTGTGTTCTTTTCATAAACCACATGGATCCACTAGATGCCATTGCATGTGTGTTTATTCATAAACCACATGGATCCACCAGATGTCATTGCATGTGTGTTCTTTTAATAAACCACATGGATCCACTAGATGTCATTGCACGTGTGTTCTGTTCATAAACCAGATGGATCCACTATTATCCATGTGTGTTCTAATCCTAAACCACATGGATCCACTACATTCCACTGGATGTGTATTCTTTTCATAAACCACATGGATCCACTAGATGTCATTTCATGTGTGTTCTTTTCATAAACCACAGAGTTCATGGCATGTGTGTTCTTTTCATAAACCACATGGATCTACAAGATGCCATTGCATGTGTGTTATATTCTTAAACCACATGGACCCACTAGATGCCATTGGATGTGTGTTGTTTTCATAAACCACATGGATGCACTAGATGTCATTGGATGTGTGTTCTTTTTATAAACCACACAGATCCACTAGATGCCATTTCATGTGTGTTCTTTTCATAAACCACACAGATCCACTAGATGCCATTTCATGTGTGCTCATTTCATAAACCACATGGACCCACCAGAGTTTGTTGCATGTGTGTTCTATGCCTAAACCACAGGAATCCACTAGATGCCATTGCATGTGTGTTCTTTTCTTAAACCACATGGATCCACTAGATGTCATTGCATGAGTGTTCTTTCGTAAATCACATGGATCCACTAGAGTTCACTTTATGTGTGTTCTTTTCATAAACCACATGGATACAGTAGAGTTCATTGCATGTGTGTTCTATTCATAAACAACATGAATCCACTAGATGCCATTGCATGTGTGATCTTTTCATAAACCACATGGATCCACTAGAGTTCATTGGATGTGTGTTCTATTCCTAAACCAGATGTATCCACTAGATGCCATTGCATGTGTGTTCTTTTCATGAACCACATGGATCCACTAGAGTTCATTGAATGTGTGTTCTTTTCATAAACCACATGGATCCACTAGATTTCATCGCATTGTGTTCTATTACTAAACCACATGGATCCACAAGAGTTCATTGCATGTGTTTTCTATTCCTAAACCACATGGATCCACTAGATTCCATTGCATGTGTGTTCTTTTCATAAACCACATGTATCCACTAGAGTTTATTGCATGTGTGTTCTTTTCATAAACCACATGGATCCACTATATGCCATTGCATGTGTGTTCATTTCATAAACCACATGGATCCACTAGAAGCCATTTCATGTGTGTTCTTTTCATAAACCACATGGATGCATTAGATGTCATTGGATGTGTGTTCTTTTCGTAAACCACATGGATCCACTACATACCATTGCATGTGTGCTCATTTCATAAACCGCATGGACCCACTAGAGTTCGTTGCATTTGTGTTCTATGCCTAAACCACAAGAATCCACTAGATGCCATTTCATGTGTGTTCTTGTCATAAACCACATGGATCCACTAGAGTTCACTTCATGCGTGTTCTTTTCATAAACCACATGGATACACTAGAGTTCATTGCATGTGTGGTCTATTCATAAACCATAGGGATCCACTAGAGTTTATTACATGTGTGTTATTTTCATAATCCACATGGATCCAGTAGAGTTCATGGCATGTGTGTTCTTTTCATAAACCACATGGATCCACTAGATGACATTGCATGTGTGTTCTATTCCTAAACCACATGGATCCACTAGATGCCATTGGATGTGTGTTATTTTCAAAAACCACATGGATGCACTAGATGTAATTGCATGTGTGTTCTTTTCATAAACCACATGGATCCACTATATGCCATTGCATGCGTGTTCATTTCATAAACCACATGGATCCACTAGATGCCATTTCATGTGTTTTCTTTTCATAAATCACATGGATGCACTAGAGTTCATTGCATGTGTGTTCTTTTCATAAACCACATGAATCCACTAGAGTTCATTGCATGTGTGTTCTATTCCTAAACCACATGGATCCACTAGAGTTCATTGGATGTGTGTTCTATTCCTAAACCACATAGATCCACTAGATACCATTGCATCTGTGTTCTTTTCATAAACCACATGGATCCACTAGAGTTCATTGCATGTGTGTTCTTTTCATAAACCACATAGATCCACTAGAGTTCATTGCATGTGTGTTCTATGCCTAAACCACATGGATCCACTAGATGCCATTGGATGTGTGTTCTTTTCATAAACCACATGGATGCACTAGATGTCATTGCATGTGTGTTCTTTTCATAAACCACATGGATCCACTATATGCCATTGCATGTGTGTTGCTTTCATAAACCACATGGATCCACTAGAGTTCATTGCACGTGTGTTCTTTTCATAAATCACATGGATCCACTGGATGCCATTGCATGTGTGTTTATTCATAAACCACATGGATCCACTAGATGTCATTGCATGTGTGTTCTTTTAATAAACCACATGGATCCACTAGATGTCATTCATGTGTGTTCTTTTCATAAACCAGATGGATCCACTATTATCCATTGCATGCGTGTTCTAATCCTAAACCACATGGATCCACTACATTCCATTGGATATGTATTTTTTTCAGAAACCACATGGATCCACTAGATGTCATTGCATGTGTGTTCTTTTCATAAACCACATGGATCCACTAGTGTTCATGGCATGTGTGTTCTTTTCATAAACCACATGGATCCACTAGATGCCATTGCATGTGTGTTATATTCCTAAACCATATGGATCCACTAGATTCCATTTTATGTGTGTTCTTTTCATAAACCACATGGATGCAATAGATGTCATTGGATGTGTGTTCTTTTCGTAACCACATGGATCCACTACATGCCATTGCATGTGTGCTCATTTCATAAACCGCATGGACCCACTAGAGTTCGTTGCATGTGTTTTATGCCTAAACCACAAGAATCCACTAGATGCCATTTCATGTGTGTTCTTTTCTTAAACCACATGGATCCACTAGATGCCATTGCATGTGTGTTCTTGTCATAAACCACATGGATCCACTAGAGTTCACTTCATGCGTGTTCTTTTCATAAACCACATGGATACACTAGAGTTCATTGCATGTGTGGTATATTCATAAACCACAGGGATCCACTAGATGCCATTGCATGTGTGTTCTTTTCATAAACCAAAAGGATCCACTAGAGTTCATTGGATGTGTGTTCTATTCCTGAACCACATGGATCCACTAGATTCCATTGCATGTGTGTTCTTTTCATTAACCACATGGATCCACTAGAGTTCATTCAATGTGTGTTCTTTTCATAAACCACATGGATCCACTAGAGTTCATTGCATGTGTGTTCTATTCCTAAACCACATGGATCCACAAGAGTTTATTGGATGTGTGTTGTATTCCTAAACCACATGGATCCACTAGATACCATTATATGTGTGTTCTTTTCATAAACCACATGGATCCACTAGAGTTCATTGCATGCGTGTTCTTTTCATAAACCACATGGATCTAGTAGTGTTCATGGCACGTGTGTTCTTTTAATAAACCACATGGATCCACTAGAGTTCATTGCATGTGTGTTCTTTTCATAAACCACATGGATACACTAGAGTTCATTGCATGTGTGTTCTATGCCTAAACCACATGGATCCACTAGATGCCATTGGATGTGTGTTATTTTCATAAACCACATGGATGCACTAGATGTCATTGCATGTGTGTTCTTTTCATAAACCACATGGATCCACTATATGCCATTGCATGTGTGTTGTTTTCATAAACCACATGGATCCACTAAAGTTCATTGCAGGTGTGTTCTTTTCATAAATCCCATGGATCCACTGGATGCCATTGCATGTGTGTTTAGTCATAAACCACATGGATCCACTAGATGTCATTGCATGTGTGTTCTTTTCATAAACCACATGGATGCACTAGATGTCATTGCATGTGTGTTCTTTTCATAAACCACATGGATCCACTATATGCCATTGCATGTGTGTTGTTTTCATAAACCACATGGATCCACTAGAGTTTATTGCACGTGTGTTCTTTTCATAAATCACATGGATCCCCTGGATGCCATTGCATGTGTGTTTAGTCATAAACCACATGGATCCACTAGATGTCATTGCATGTGTGTTCTTTTAATAAACCACATGGATCCACTAGATGTCATTGCACGTGTGTTCTTTTCATAAACCATATGGATCCACTATTATCCATTGCATGTGTGTTCTAATCCCAAAGCACATGGATCCACTACACTCCGTTGGATATGTATTCTTTTCAGAAACCACATGGATCCACTAGATGTCATTGCATGTGTGTTCTTTTCATAAACCACATGGATCCACTAGTGTTCATGGCATGTGTGTTCTATTCCTAAACCACATGGATCCACTAGATTACATTGCATGTGTGTTCTTTTCATAAACCACATGGATCCACTAGTGTTCATTACATGCGTGTTCTTTTCATAAACCACATAGATATAGTAGAGTTCATGGCATGTGTGTTCTTTTCATAAACCACATGGATCCACTAGACGCCATTGCATGTGTGTTTATTCATAAACCACATGGATCCACTAGATGTCATTACATGTGTGTTCTTTTCATAAACCGCATGGATCCATTAGATGTCATTGCACGTGTGTTCTTTTCATAAACCAGATGGATCCACTATAATCCATTGCATGTGTGTTATAATCCTAAACCACATGGATCCACTACATTCCATTGGATGTGTATTCTTTTCATAAACCACATGGATCCACTAGATGTAATTTCATGTGTGTTCTTTTCATAAACCACATGGATCCACTAGTGTTAATGGCATGTGTGTTCTGTTCATAAACCACATGGATCCACAAGATGCCATTGCATGTGTGTTATATTCCTAAACCACATGGATCCACTAGATGCCATTGGATGTGTGTTGTTTTCATAAACCACATGGATGCACTAGATGTCACTGGATGTGTGTTGTTTTCATAAACCACATGGATCCACTAGATGCCATTGCATGTGTGTTCTATTCCTAAACCACATGGACCCACTAGATGACATTGCATGTGTGTTCTTTTCATAAACCACATGGATCCACAAGATGCCATTGCATGTGTGTTATATTCCTAAACCACATGGATCCACTAGATGCCATTGGATGTGTGTTGTTTTCATAAACCACATGGATGCACTAGATGTCACTGGATGTGTGTTCTTTTCATAAACCACATGGATCCACTAGATGCCATTGCATGTGTGTTCTTTTCATAAACCACACAGATCCAATAGATGCCATTTCATGTGTCCTCATTTCATAAACCACATGGACCCACCAGAGTTCGTTGCATGTGTGTTCTATGCCTAAACCACAAGAATCCACTAGATGCCATTGCATGTGTGTTCTTTTCTTAAACCACATGGATCCACTAGATGCCATTGCATGCGTGTTCTTTCGTAAACCACATGGATCCACTAGAGTTCAGTTCATGTGTGTTCTTTTCATAAACCACATGGATACAATAGAGTTCATTGCATGTGTGTTCTATTCATAAACCACATGGATCCACTAGATGCCATGTCATGTGTGTTCTTTTCATAAACCACATCGATCCACTAGAGTTCATTGGATGTGTGTTCTATTCCTCAACCAGATGGATCCACTAGATGCCATTGCATGTGTGTTCTTTTCATTAACCACATGGATCCACTAGAGTTCATTGAATGTGTGTTATTTTCATAAACCACATGGATCCACTAGAGTTCATTGCATGTGTGTTCTATTCCCAAACCACATGGATCCACAAGAGTTCATTGGATGTGTTTTCTATTCCTAAACCACATGGATCCACTAGATTCCATTGCATGTGTGTTCTTTTCATAAACCACATGTATCCACTAGAGTTCACTACATGTGTGTTCTTTTCATAAACCACATGGATCCAGCAGAGGTCATGGCATGTGTGTTCCTTTCATAGACCACATGGATCCACTAGATGACATTGCATGTGTGTTCTATTCCTAAACCACATGGATCCACTAGATGCCATTGGATGAGTGTTATTTTCATAAACCACACGGATGCACTAGATGTAATTGCATGTGTGTTCTTTTTATAAACCACATGGATCCACTATATGCCATTGCATGTGCGTTCATTCATAAACCACATGGATCCACTAGATGCCATTTCATGTGTGTTCTTTTCAAAAACCACATGGATCCACTAGAGTTCATTGGATGTGTGTTCTATTCCTAAACCACATGGATCCACTAGATGTCATTGCATGTGTGTTCTTTTAATAAACCACATGGATCCACAAGAGTTAATTGCAAGTGTGTTCTTTTCATAAACCACATGGATCCACTAGAGTTCATGTCATGTGTGTTCTATTCCTAATCCACATGGATCCACCAGAGTTCATTGGATGTGTGTTCTATTCCTAAACCACATGGATCCACTAGATACCATTGCATGTGTGTTCTTTTCATAAACCACATGGATCCACTAGAGTTCATTGCATGTGTTCTCTTTTCATAAACCACATAGATCCACTAGAGTTCATTACATGTGTGTTCTGTTCCTAAACCACATGGATCCACTAGATGCCATTGCATGTGTCTTATTTTCATAAACCACATGGATCCACTAGATGCCATTGCATGTGTGTTCTATTCCTAAACCACATGGATCCACTAGATGCCATTGGATGTGTGATCTTTTCATAAACCAGATGGATGCACTAGATGTCATTGAATGTTGGTTCTTTTCATAAACCACATGGATCCACTATATGCAATTGCATGTGTGTTGTTTTCATTAACCACATGGATCCACTAGAGTTCATTCAATGTGTGTTCTTTTCATAAACCACATGGATCCACTAGAGTTCATTGCATGTGTGTTCTATTCCTAAACCACATGGATCCACAAGAGTTTATTGGATGTGTGTTCTATTCCTAAACCACATGGATCCACTAGATACCATTGCATGTGTGTTCTTTTCATAAACCACATGGATCCACTAGAGTTCATTGCATGCGTGTTCTTTTCATAAACCACATGGATCTAGTAGTGTTCATGGCATGTGTGTTCTTTTAATAAACCACATGGATCCACTAGAGTTCATTGCATGTGTGTTCTTTTCATAAACCACATGGATCCACTAGAGTTCATTGCATGTGTGTTCTATGCCTAAACCACATGGATCCACTAGATGCCATTGGATGTGTGTTCTTTTCATAAACCACATGGATGCACTAGATGTCATTGCATCTGTGTTCTTTTCATAAACCACATGGATCCACTATATGCCATTGCATGTGTGTTGTTTTCATAAACCACATGGATCCACTAGAGTTCATTCACGTGTGTTCTTTTCATAAATCACATGGATCCACTGGATGCCATTGCATGTGTGTTTAGTCATAAACCACATGGATGCACTAGATGTCATTGCATGTGTGTTATTTTCATAAACCACATGGATCCACTATATGCCATTGCATGTGTGTTGTTTTCATAAACCACATGGATCCACTAGAGTTCATTGCACGTGTGTTCTTTTCATAAATCACATGGATCCACTGGATGCCATTGCATGTGTGTTTAGTCATAAACCACATGGATCCACTAGATGTCATTGCATGTGTGTTCTTTTAATAAACCACATGGATCCACTAGATGTCATTGCATGTGTGTTCTTTTCATAAACCAGATGGATCCACTATTATCCATTGCATGTGTGTTCTAATCCCAAAGCACAAGGATCCACTACACTCCGTTGGATATGTATTCTTTTCAGAAACCACATGGATCCACTAGATGTCATTGCATGTGTGTTCTTTTCATAAACCACATGGATCCACTAGTGTTCATGGCATGTGTGTTCTATTCCTAAACCACATGGATCCACTAGATACCATTGCATGTGTGTTCTTTTCATAAACCACATGGATCCACTAGAGTTCATTGCATGCGTGTTCTTTTCATAAACCACATAGATCTAGTAGAGTTCATGGCATGTGTGTTCTTTTCATAAACCACATGGATCCACTAGACGCCATTGCATGTGTGTTTATTCATAAACCACATGGATCCACTAGATGTCATTACATGTGTGTTCTTTTTATAAACCGCATGGATCCATTAGATGTCATTGCACGTGTGTTCTTTTCATAAACCAGATGGATCCACTATAATCCATTGCATGTGTGTTATAATCTTAAACCACATGGATCCACTACATTCCATTGGATGTGTATTCTTTTCATAAACCACATGGATCCACTAGATGTAATTTCATGTGTGTTCTTTTCATAAACCACATGGATCCACTAGTGTTAATGGCATGTGTGTTCTGTTCATAAACCACATGGATCCACAAGATGCCATTGCATGTGTGTTATATTCCTAAACCACATGGATCCACTAGATTCCATTGGATGTGTGTTGTTTTCATAAACCACATGGATGCACTAGATGTCACTGGATGTGTGTTCTTTTCATAAACCACATGGATCCACCAGATGCCATTGCATGTGTGTTCTATTCCTAAACCACATGGACCCACTAGATGACATTGAATGTGTGTTCTTTTCATAAACCACATGGATCCACAAGATGCCATTGCATGTGTGTTATATTCCTAAACCACATGGATCCACTAGATGCCATTGGATGTGTGTTGTTTTCATAAACCACATGGATGCACTAGATGTCACTGGATGTGTGTTCTTTTCATAAACCACATGGATCCACTAGATGCCATTGCATGTGTGTTCTTTTCATAAACCACACAGATCCACTAGATGCCATTTCATGTGTCCTCATTTCATAAACCACATGGACCCACCAGAGTTCGTTGCATGTGTGTTCTATGCCTAAACCACAAGAATCCACTAGATGCCATTGCATGTGTGTTCTTTTCTTAAACCACAAGGATCCACTAGATGCCATTGCATGAGTGTTCTTTCGTAAACCACATGGATCCACTAGAGTTCAGTTCATGTGTGTTCTTTTCATAAACCCCATGGATACAATAGAGTTCATTGCATGTGTGTTCTATTCATAAACCACATGGATCCACTAGATGCCATGTCATGTGTGTTCTTTTCATAAACCACATCGATCCACTAGAGTTCATTGGATGTGTGTTCTATTCCTAAACCAGATGGATCCACTAGATGCCATTGCATGTGTGTTCTTTTCATTAACCACATGGATCCACTAGAGTTCATTGAATGTGTGTTCTTTTCATAAACCACATGGATCCACTAGAGTTCATTGCATGTGTGTTCTATTCCCAAACCACATGGATCCACAAGAGTTCATTGGATGTGTTTTCTATTCCTAAACCACATGGATCCACTAGATTCCATTGCATGTGTGTTCTTTTCATAAACCACATGTATCCACTAGAGTTCACTACATGTGTGTTCTTTTCATAAACCACATGGATCCAGCAGAGGTCATGGCATGTGTGATCCTTTCATAGACCACATGGATCCACTAGATGACATTGCATGTGTGTTCTATTCCTAAACCACATGGATCCACTAGATGCCATTGGATGAGTGTTATTTTCATAAACCACATGGATGCACTAGATGTAATTGCATGTGTGTTCTTTTTATAAACCACATGGATCCACTATATGCCATTGCATATGTGTTCATTCATAAACCACATGGATCCACTAGATGCCATTTCATGTGTGTTCTTTTCATAAACCACATGGATCCACTAGAGTTCATTGGATGTGTGTTCTTTTCATAAACCACATGGATCCACTAGATGTCATTGCATGTGTGTTCTTTTAATAAACCACATGGATCCACAAGAGTTAATTGCATGTGTGTTCTTTTCATAAACCACATGGATCCACTAGAGTTCATGGCATGTGTGTTCTATTCCTAATCCACATGGATCCACCAGAGTTCATTGGATGTGTGTTCTATTCCTAAACCACATGGATCCACTAGATACCATTGCATGTGTGTTCTTTTCATAAACCACATGGATCCACTAGAGTTCATTGCATGCGTGTTCTTTTCATAAACCACATGGATCTAGTAGTGTTCATGGCATGTGTGTTCTTTTAATAAACCACATGGATCCACTAGAGTTCATTGCATGTGTGTTCTTTTCATAAACCACATGGATCCACTAGAGTTCATTGCATGTGTGTTCTATGCCTAAACCACATGGATCCACTAGATGCCATTGGATGTGTGTTCTTTTCATAAACCACATGGATGCACTAGATGTCATTGCATCTGTGTTCTTTTCATAAACCACATGGATCCACTATATGCCATTGCATGTGTGTTGTTTTCATAAACCACATGGATCCACTAGAGTTCATTCACGTGTGTTCTTTTCATAAATCACATGGATCCACTGGATGCCATTGCATGTGTGTTTAGTCATAAACCACATGGATCCACTAGATGTCATTGCATGTGTGTTCTTTTCATAAACCACATGGATGCACTAGATGTCATTGCATGTGTGTTATTTTCATAAACCACATGGATCCACTATATGCCATTGCATGTGTGTTGTTTTCATAAACCACATGGATCCACTAGAGTTCATTGCACGTGTGTTCTTTTCATAAATCACATGGATCCACTGGATGCCATTGCATGTGTGTTTAGTCATAAACCACATGGATCCACTAGATGTCATTGCATGTGTGTTCTTTTAATAAACCACATGGATCCACTAGATGTCATTGCATGTGTGTTCTTTTCATAAACCAGATGGATCCACTATTATCCATTGCATGTGTGTTCTAATCCCAAAGCACAAGGATCCACTACACTCCGTTGGATATGTATTCTTTTCAGAAACCACATGGATCCACTAGATGTCATTGCATGTGTGTTCTTTTCATAAACCACATGGATCCACTAGTGTTCATGGCATGTGTGTTCTATTCCTAAACCACATGGATCCACTAGATACCATTGCATGTGTGTTCTTTTCATAAACCACATGGATCCATTAGAGTTCATTGCATGCGTGTTCTTTTCATAAACCACATAGATCTAGTAGAGTTCATGGCATGTGTGTTCTTTTCATAAACCACATGGATCCACTAGACGCCATTGCATGTGTGTTTATTCATAAACCACATGGATCCACTAGATGTCATTACATGTGTGTTCTTTTTATAAACCGCATGGATCCATTAGATGTCATTGCACGTGTGTTCTTTTCATAAACCAGATGGATCCACTATAATCCATTGCATGTGTGTTATAATCTTAAACCACATGGATCCACTACATTCCATTGGATGTGTATTCTTTTCATAAACCACATGGATCCACTAGATGTAATTTCATGTGTGTTCTTTTCATAAACCACATGGATCCACTAGTGTTAATGGCATGTGTGTTCTGTTCATAAACCACATGGATCCACAAGATGCCATTGCATGTGTGTTATATTCCTAAACCACATGGATCCACTAGATTCCATTGGATGTGTGTTGTTTTCATAAACCACATGGATGCACTAGATGTCACTGGATGTGTGTTCTTTTCATAAACCACATGGATCCACCAGATGCCATTGCATGTGTGTTCTATTCCTAAACCACATGGACCCACTAGATGACATTGAATGTGTGTTCTTTTCATAAACCACATGGATCCACAAGATGCCATTGCATGTGTGTTATATTCCTAAACCACATGGATCCACTAGATGCCATTGGATGTGTGTTGTTTTCATAAACCACATGGATGCACTAGATGTCACTGGATGTGTGTTCTTTTCATAAACCACATGGATCCACTAGATGCCATTGCATGTGTGTTCTTTTCATAAACCACACAGATCCACTAGATGCCATTTCATGTGTCCTCATTTCATAAACCACATGGACCCACCAGAGTTCGTTGCATGTGTGTTCTATGCCTAAACCACAAGAATCCACTAGATGCCATTGCATGTGTGTTCTTTTCTTAAACCACAAGGATCCACTAGATGCCATTGCATGAGTGTTCTTTCGTAAACCACATGGATCCACTAGAGTTCAGTTCATGTGTGTTCTTTTCATAAACCCCATGGATACAATAGAGTTCATTGCATGTGTGTTCTATTCATAAACCACATGGATCCACTAGATGCCATGTCATGTGTGTTCTTTTCATAAACCACATCGATCCACTAGAGTTCATTGGATGTGTGTTCTATTCCTAAACCAGATGGATCCACTAGATGCCATTGCATGTGTGTTCTTTTCATTAACCACATGGATCCACTAGAGTTCATTGAATGTGTGTTCTTTTCATAAACCACATGGATCCACTAGAGTTCATTGCATGTGTGTTCTATTCCCAAACCACATGGATCCACAAGAGTTCATTGGATGTGTTTTCTATTCCTAAACCACATGGATCCACTAGATTCCATTGCATGTGTGTTCTTTTCATAAACCACATGTATCCACTAGAGTTCACTACATGTGTGTTCTTTTCATAAACCACATGGATCCAGCAGAGGTCATGGCATGTGTGATCCTTTCATAGACCACATGGATCCACTAGATGACATTGCATGTGTGTTCTATTCCTAAACCACATGGATCCACTAGATGCCATTGGATGAGTGTTATTTTCATAAACCACATGGATGCACTAGATGTAATTGCATGTGTGTTCTTTTTATAAACCACATGGATCCACTATATGCCATTGCATATGTGTTCATTCATAAACCACATGGATCCACTAGATGCCATTTCATGTGTGTTCTTTTCATAAACCACATGGATCCACTAGAGTTCATTGGATGTGTGTTCTTTTCATAAACCACATGGATCCACTAGATGTCATTGCATGTGTGTTCTTTTAATAAACCACATGGATCCACAAGAGTTAATTGCATGTGTGTTCTTTTCATAAACCACATGGATCCACTAGAGTTCATGGCATGTGTGTTCTATTCCTAATCCACATGGATCCACCAGAGTTCATTGGATGTGTGTTCTATTCCTAAACCACATGGATCCACTAGATACCATTGCATGTGTGTTCTTTTCATAAACCACATGGATCCACTAGAGTTCATTGCATGTGTTCTCTTTTCATAAACCACATAGATCCACTAGAGTTCATTACATGTGTGTTCTGTGCCTAAACCACATGGATCCACTAGATGCCATTGCATGTGTCTTATTTTCATAAACCACATGGATCCACTAGATGCCATTGCATGTGTGTTCTATTCCTAAACCACATGGATCCACTAGATGCCATTGGATGTGTGTTCTTTTCATAAACCAGATGGATGCACTAGATGTCATTGAATGTTTGTTCTTTTCATAAACCACATGGATCCACTATATGCAATTGAATGTGTGTTCTTTTCATAAACCACATGGATCCACTAGAGTTCATTGCATGTGTGTTCTATTCCCAAACCACATGGATCCACAAGAGTTCATTGGATGTGTTTTCTATTCCTAAACCACATGGATCCACTAGATTCCATTGCATGTGTGTTCTTTTCATAAACCACATGTATCCACTAGAGTTCACTACATGTGTGTTCTTTTCATAAACCACATGGATCCAGCAGAGGTCATGGCATGTGTGTTCCTTTCATAGACCACATGGATCCACTAGATGACATTGCATGTGTGTTCTATTCCTAAACCACATGGATCCACTAGATGCCATTGGATGAGTGTTATTTTCATAAACCACATGGATGCACTAGATGTAATTGCATGTGTGTTCTTTTTATAAACCACATGGATCCACTATATGCCATTGCATGTGTGTTCATTCATAAACCACATGGATCCACTAGATGCCATTTCATGTGTGTTCTTTTCATAAACCACATGGATCCACTAGAGTTCATTGGATGTGTGTTCTTTTCATAAACCACATGGATCCACTAGATGTCATTGCATGTGTGTTCTTTTAATAAACCACATGGATCCACAAGAGTTAATTGCATGTGTGTTCTTTTCATAAACCACATGGATCCACTAGAGTTCATGGCATGTGTGTTCTATTCCTAATCCACATGGATCCACCAGAGTTCATTGGATGTGTGTTCTATTCCTAAACCACATGGATCCACTAGATACCATTGCATGTGTGTTCTTTTCAAAAACCACATGGATCCACTAGAGTTCATTGCATGTGTTCTCTTTTCATAAACCACATAGATCCACTAGAGTTCATTACATGTGTGTTATGTGCCTAAACCACATGGATCCACTAGATGCCATTGCATGTGTCTTATTTTCATAAACCACATGGATCCACTAGATGCCATTGCATGTGTGTTCTATTCCTAAACCACATGGATCCACTAGATGCCATTGGATGTGTGTTCTTTTCATAAACCAGATGGATGCACTAGATGTCATTGAATGTTTGTTCTTTTCATAAACCACATGGATCCACTATATGCAATTGAATGTGTGTTCTTTTCATAAACCACATGGATCCACTAGAGTTCATTGCATGTGTGTTCTATTCCCAAACCACATGGATCCACAAGAGTTCATTGGATGTGTTTTCTATTCCTAAACCACATGGATCCACTAGATTCCATTGCATGTGTGTTCTTTTCATAAACCACATGTATCCACTAGAGTTCACTACATGTGTGTTCTTTTCATAAACCACATGGATCCAGCAGAGGTCATGGCATGTGTGTTCCTTTCATAGACCACATGGATCCACTAGATGACATTGCATGTGTGTTCTATTCCTAAACCACATGGATCCACTAGATGCCATTGGATGAGTGTTATTTTCATAAACCACATGGATGCACTAGATGTAATTGCATGTGTGTTCTTTTTATAAACCACATGGATCCACTATATGCCATTGCATGTGTGTTCATTCATAAACCACATGGATCCACTAGATGCCATTTCATGTGTGTTCTTTTCATAAACCACATGGATCCACTAGAGTTCATTGGATGTGTGTTCTATTCCTAAACCACATGGATCCACTAGATGTCATTGCATGTGTGTTCTTTTAATAAACCACATGGATCCGCAAGAGTTAATTGCATGTGTGTTCTTTTCATAAACCACATGGATCCACTAGAGTTCATGGCATGTGTGTTCAATTCCTAATCCACATGGATCCACCAGAGTTCATTGGATGTGTGTTCTATTCCTAAACCACATGGATCCACTAGATACCATTGCATGTGTGTTCTTTTCATAAACCACATGGATCCACTAGAGTTCATTGCATGTGTTCTCTTTTCATAAACCACATAGATCCACTAGAGTTCATTACATGTGTGTTCTGTGCCTAAACCACATGGATCCACTAGATGCCATTGCATGTGTCTTATTTTCATAAACCACATGGATCCACTAGATGCCATTGCATGTGTGTTCTATTCCTAAACCACATGGATCCACTAGATGCCATTGGATGTGTGTTCTTTTCATAAACCAGATGGATGCACTAGATGTCATTGAATGTTTGTTCTTTTCATAAACCACATGGATCCACTATATGCAATTGCATGTGTGTTGTTTTCATTAACCACATGGATCCACTAGAGTTCATTCAATGTGTGTTCTTTTCATAAACCACATGGATCCACTAGAGTTCATTGCATGTGTGTTCTATTCCTAAACCACATGGATCCACAAGAGTTTATTGGATGTGTGTTCTATTCCTAAACCACATGGATCCACTAGATACCATTGCATGTGTGTTCTTTTCATAAACCACATGGATCCACTAGAGTTCATTGCATGCGTGTTCTTTTCATAAACCACATGGATCTAGTAGTGTTCATGGCATGTGTGTTCTTTTAATAAACCACATGGATCCACTAGAGTTCATTGCATGTGTGTTCTTTTCATAAACCACATGGATCCACTAGAGTTCATTGCATGTGTGTTCTATGCCTAAACCACATGGATCCACTAGATGCCATTGGATGTGTGTTCTTTTCATAAACCACATGGATGCACTAGATGTCATTGCATGTGTGTTCTTTTCATAAACCACATGGATCCACTATATGCCATTGCATGTGTGTTGTTTTCATAAACCACATGGATCCACTAGAGTTCATTGCACGTGTGTTCTTTTCATAAATCACATGGATCCACTGGATGCCATTGCATGTGTGTTTAGTCATAAACCACATGGATCCACTAGATGTCATTGCATGTGTGTTCTTTTAATAAACCACATGGATCCACTAGATGTCATTGCACGTGTGTTCTTTTCATAAACCAGATGGATCCACAATTATCCATTGCATGTGTGTTCTAATCCCAAAGCACATGGATCCACTACACTCCGTTGGATATGTATTCTTTTCAGAAACCACATGGATCCACTAGATGTCATTGCATGTGTGTTCTTTTCATAAACCACATGGATCCACTAGTGTTCATGGCATGTGTGTTCTATTCCTAAACCACATGGATCCACTAGATACCATTGCATGTGTGTTCTTTTCATAAACCACATGGATCCACTAGAGTTCATTGCATGCGTGTTCTTTTCATAAACCACATAGATCTAGTAGAGTTCATGGCATGTGTGTTCTTTTCATAAACCACATGGATCCACTAGACGCCATTGCATGTGTGTTTATTCATAAACCACATGGATCCACTAGATGTCATTACATGTGTGTTCTTTTCATAAACCGCATGGATCCATTAGATGTCATTGCACGTGTGTTCTTTTCATAAACCAGATGGATCCACTATAATCCATTGCATGTGTGTTATAATCTTAAACCACATGGATCCACTACATTCCATTGGATGTGTATTCTTTTCATAAACCACATGGATCCACTAGATGTAATTTCATGTGTGTTCTTTTCATAAACCACATGGATCCACTAGTGTTAATGGCATGTGTGTTCTGTTCATAAACCACATGGATCCACAAGATGCCATTGCATGTGTGTTATATTCCTAAACCACATGGATCCACTAGATTCCATTGGATGTGTGTTGTTTTCATAAACCACATGGATGCACTAGATGTCACTGGATGTGTGTTCTTTTCATAAACCACATGGATCCACTAGATCCCATTGCATGTGTGTTCTATTCCTAAACCACATGGACCCACTAGATGACATTGCATGTGTGTTCTTTTCATAAACCACATGGATCCACAAGATGCCATTGCATGTGTGTTATATTCCTAAACCACATGGATCCACTAGATGCCATTGGATGTGTGTTGTTTTCATAAACCACATGGATGCACTAGATGTCACTGGATGTGTGTTCTTTTCATAAACCACATGGATCCACTAGATGCCATTGCATGTGTGTTCTTTTCATAAACCACACAGATCCACTAGATGCCATTTCATGTGTCCTCATTTCATAAACCACATGGACCCACCAGAGTTCGTTGCATGTGTGTTCTATGCCTAAACCACAAGAATCCACTAGATGCCATTGCATGTGTGTTCTTTTATTAAACCACAAGGATCCACTAGATGCCATTGCATGAGTGTTCTTTCGTAAACCACATGGATCCACTAGAGTTCAGTTCATGTGTGTTCTTTTCATAAACCCCATGGATACAATAGAGTTCATTGCATGTGTGTTCTATTCATAAACCACATGGATCCACTAGATGCCATGTCATGTGTGTTCTTTTCATAAACCACATCGATCCACTAGAGTTCATTGGATGTGTGTTCTATTCCTAAACCAGATGGATCCACTAGATGCCATTGCATGTGTGTTCTTTTCATTAACCACATGGATCCACTAGAGTTCATTGAATGTGTGTTATTTTCATAAACCACATGGATCCACTAGAGTTCATTGCATGTGTGTTCTATTCCCAAACCACATGGATCCACAAGAGTTCATTGGATGTGTTTTCTATTCCTAAACCACATGGATCCACTAGATTCCATTGCATGTGTGTTCTTTTCATAAACCACATGTATCCACTAGAGTTCACTACATGTGTGTTCTTTTCATAAACCACATGGATCCAGCAGAGGTCATGGCATGTGTGTTCCTTTCATAGACCACATGGATCCACTAGATGACATTGCATGTGTGTTCTATTCCTAAACCACATGGATCCACTAGATGCCATTGGATGAGTGTTATTTTCATAAACCACATGGATGCACTAGATGTAATTGCATGTGTGTTCTTTTTATAAACCACATGGATCCACTATATGCCATTGCATGTGTGTTCATTCATAAACCACATGGATCCACTAGATGCCATTTCATGTGTGTTCTTTTCATAAACCACATGGATCCACTAGAGTTCATTGGATGTGTGTTCTTTTCATAAACCACATGGATCCACTAGATGTCATTGCATGTCTGTTCTTTTAATAAACCACATGGATCCACAAGAGTTAATTGCATGTGTGTTCTTTTCATAAACCACATGGATCCACTAGAGTTCATCGCATGTGTGTTCTATTCCTAATCCACATGGATCCACCAGAGTTCATTGGATGTGTGTTCTATTCCTAAACCACATGGATCCACTAGATACCATTGCATGTGTGTTCTTTTCATAAACCACATGGATCCACTAGAGTTCATTGCATGTGTTCTCTTTTCATAAACCACATAGATCCACTAGATTTCATTACATGTGTGTTCTGTGCCTAAACCACATGGATCCACTAGATGCCATTGCATGTGTCTTATTTTCATAAACCACGTGGATCCACTAGATGCCATTGCATGTGTGTTCTATTCCTAAACCACATGGATCCACTAGATGCCATTGGATGTGTGTTCTTTTCATAAACCAGATGGATGCACTAGATGTCATTGAATGTTTGTTCTTTTCATAAACCACATGGATCCACTATATGCAATTGCATGTGTGTTGTTTTCATAAACCACATGGATCCACTAGAGTTCATTGCATGTGTGTTCTTTTAATAAACCACATGGATGCACTATTATCAATTGCATGTGTGTTCTTTTCATAAACTAGATGGATCCACTATTATCCATTGCATGTGTGTTCTTTTCATAAACCACATGGATCCACTAGATGTCATTGCATGTTTGTTCTTTTTATAAACCAAATGGATCAAGTAGTGTTCATGGCATGTGTGTTCTTTTCATAAACCACATGGATCCACAAGATGCTATTGCATGCGTGTTATATTCCTAAACCACATGGAAACACTAGATGCCATTGGATGTGTGTTGTTTCATAAACCACATGGATGCACTAGATGTCATTGGATGTGTGTTCTTTTCATAAACCACATGGATCCACTAGATGCCATTGCATGTGTGCTCATTTCATAAACCACATGGACCCACTAGAGTTTGTTGCACGTGTGTTCTATGCCTGAATCACAACAATCCACTAGATGCCATTGCATGTGTGTTCTTTTCTTAAACCACATGGATCCACTAGATGCCAATGCATGTGTGTTCTTTTCATAAACCACATGGATCCACTACAGTTCACTTCATGTGTGTTCTTTTAATAATCCACATGGATACAATAGAGTTCCTTGCATGTGTTTTCTATTCATAAACCACATGGATCTACTAGATGACATTGCATTTGTGTTCTTTTCATAAACCACATGGATCCACTAGAGTTCATTGGATGTGTGTTCTATTCCTAAACCAGATGGATCCACTAGATGCCATTGAAAGTGTGTTCTTTTCATGAACCACATGGATCCACTAGAGTACATTGAATGTGTGTTCTTTTCATAAACCACATGGATCCACTAGAGTTCATTGCATGTGTGTTCTATTCCTAAACCACATGGATCCACAAGAGTTCATTGCATGTGTGTTCTATTCCTAAACCACATGAATGCACTAGATTCCATTGCACGTGTGTTCTTTTCATAAACCACATGGATCCACTAGAGTTTATTGCATGTGTCTTCTTTTCACAAACCACATGGATCCAGTAGAGTTCATGGCATGTGCGTTCTTTTCATAAACCACATGGATCCACTAGATGGCATTGCATGTGTGTTCTATTACTAAACCACATGGATCCACTAGATGCCATTGGATGTGTGTTATTTTCATAAACCACATGGATGCACTAGATGTAATTGCATGTGTGTTCTTTGCATAAACCACATGGATCCACTATATGCCATTACATGTGTGTTCATTTCATAAAGAACATGGATCCACTAGATGCCATTGCATATGTGTTCTTTTCATAAACCACATATATCCACAAGAGTTCATTGGATGTGTGTTCTATTCCTAAACAACATGGATCCACTAGATGTCATTGCATGTGTGTTCTTTTAATAAACCACATGGATCCACTAGAGTTCATTGCATGTGTGTTATTTTCCTAAACCACATGGATCCACTAGAGTTCATTTCATGTGTGTTCTATTCCTAAACCACATGTATCCACTAGAGTTCATTGGATTTGTGTTATTTTCCTAAACCACATGGATCCACTAGATACCATTGCATGTGTGTTCTTTTCATAAACCACATCTATCCACTAGAGTTCATTGCATGTGTGTTCTTTTCATAAACCACATGGATCCACTAGAGTTCATTGCATGTGTGTTCTATTCCTAAACCACATGGATCCACTAGATGCCATTGCATATGTGTTCTTTTCATAAACCACACGGATCCACTAGATGCCACTGCATGTGTTCTCATTTCATAAACCACATGGACCCACTAGAGTTTGTTGCATGTGTGTTCTATGCCTAAATCACAACAATCCACTAGATGCCATTGCATGTGTGTTCTTTTCTTAAACCACATGGATCCACTAGATGCCATTGCATGTGTGTTCTTTTCATAAACCACATGGATCCACTAGAGTTCACATCATGTGTGTTCTTTTAATAATCCACATGGATACAATAGAGTTCATTGCATGTGTTTTCTATTAATAAACCACATGGATCTACTAGATGACATTGCATTTGTGTTCTTTTCATAAACCACATGGATCCACTAGAGTTCATTGCATGTGTGTTCTATTCCTAAACCACATGGATCCACAAGAGTACATTAGATGTGTGTTCTATTCCTAAACCACATGGATCCACTAGATTCCATTGCACGTGTGTTCTTTTCATAAACCACATGGATCCACTAGAGTTTATTGCATGTATGTTCTTTTCATAAACCACATGGATCCAGTAGAGTTCATGGCATGTGTGTTCTTTTCATAAACCAGATGTATCCACTATATGGCATTGCATATGTGTTCTATTACTAAACCACATGGATCCACTAGATGCCATTAGATGTGTGTTATTTTCATAAAATACATGGATGCACTAGATGTAATTGGATGTGTGTTCTTTTCATAAACCACATGGATCCACTATATGCCATTACATGTGTGTTCATTTCATAAAGAACATGGATCCACTAGATGCCATTGCATATGTGTTCTTTTCATAAACCACATATATCCATAAGAGTTCATTGGATGTGTGTTTTATTCCTAAACAACATGGATCCACTATATGTCATTGCATGTGTGTTCTTTTAAGAATCCACATGGATAAAATAGAGTTCATTGCATGTGTGTTCTATTCATAAATGACATGAATCCACTAGATGCCATTGCATGTGTGTTCTTTTCATAAACCACATGGATCCACTAGAGTTCATTGGATGTGTGTTCTATTCCTCAACCAGATGTATCCACTAGATGCCATTGCATGTGTGTTCTTTTCATGAACCACATGGATACACTAGAGTTCATTGAATGTGTGTTCTTTTCATAAACCACATGCATCCACTAGAGTTCATTGCATGTGTGTTCTATTACTAAACCACATGGATCCACAATAGTTCATTGGATGTGTTTTATATTCCTAAACCACATGGATCCACTAGATTCCATTGTAGGTGTGTTCTTTTCATAAACCACATGTATCCACTAGAGTTTATTGCATGTGTTTTTTTTTCATAAACCACATGGATCCAGAAGAGTTCATGGCATGTGTGTTCTTTTCATAAACCACATGGATCCACTAGATGCCATTGCATGTGTGTTCTATTCCTAAACCACATGGATCCACTAGATGCCATTGGATGTGTGTTATTTTTTCAAAAACCACATGGATGCACTAGATGCCATTTCATGTGTTTTCTTTTCATAAACCACATGGATCCTCTAGAGTTCATTGTATGTGTGTTCTATTCCTAAACCACATGGATCCACTAGATGTCATTACATGTGTGTTCTTTTAATAAACCACATGGATGCACTAGAGTTCATTGCATGTGTGTTCTTTTCATAAACCACATGAATCCACTAGAGTTCATTGCATGTGTGTTCTATTCCTAAACCACATGGATCCACTAGAGTTCATTGGATGTGTGTTCTATTCCTAAACCACATAGATCCACTAGATACCATTGCATGTGTGTTCTTTTCATAAACCACATGGATCCACTAGAGTTCATTGCATGTGTGTTCTTTTCATAAACCACATAGATCCACTAGAGTTCATTGCATGTGTGTTCTATGCCTAAACCACATGGATCCACTAGATGCCATTGGATGTGTGTTCTTTTCATAAACCACATGGATGCACTAGATGTCATTACATGTGTGTTCTTTTCATAAACCACATGGATCCACTATATGCCATTGCATGTGTGTTGCTTTCATAAACCACATGGATCCACTAGAGTTCATTGCACGTGTGTTCTTTTCATAAATCACATGGATCCACTGGATGCCATTGCATGTGTGTTTATTCATAAACCACATGGATCCACTAGATGTCATTGCATGTGTGTTCTTTTAATAAACCACATGGATCCACTAGATGTCATTCATGTGTGTTCTTTTCATAAACCAGATGGATCCACTATTATCCATTGCATGTGTGTTCTAATCCTAAACCACATGGATCCACTACATTCCATTGGATATGTCTTTTTTTCAGAAACCACATGGATCCACTAGATGTCATTGCATGTGTGTTCTTTTCATAAACCACATGGATCCACTAGTGTTCATGGCATGTGTGTTCTTTTCATAAACCACATGGATCCACTAGATGCCATTGCATGTGTGTTATATTCCTAAACCATATGGATCCACTAGATGCCATTTTATGTGTGTTCTTTTCATAAACCACATGGATGCAATAGATGTCATTGGATGTGTGTTCTTTTCATAAACCACATGGATCCACTACATGCCATTGCATGTGTGCTCATTTCATAAACCGCATGGACCCACTAGAGTTCGTTGCATGTGTGTTTTATGCCTAAACCACAAGAATCCACTAGATGCCATTTCATGTGTGTTCTTTTCTTAAACCACATGGATCCACTAGATGCCATTGCATGTGTGTTCTTGTCATAAACCACATGGATCCACTAGAGTTCACTTCATGCGTGTTCTTTTCATAAACCACATGGATACACTAGAGTTCATTGCATGTGTGGTCTATTCATAAACCACAGGGATCCACTAGATGCCATTGCATGCGTGTTCTTTTCATAAACCACATAGATCTAGTAGAGTTCATGGCATGTGTGTTCTTTTCATAAACCACATGGATCCACTAGACGCCATTGCATGTGTGTTTATTCATAAACCACATGGATCCACTAGATGTCATTACATGTGTGTTCTTTTCATAAACCGCATGGATCCATTAGATGTCATTGCACGTGTGTTCTTTTCATAAACCAGATGGATCCACTATAATCCATTGCATGTGTGTTATAATCTTAAACCACATGGATCCACTACATTCCATTGGATGTGTATTCTTTTCATAAACCACATGGATCCACTAGATGTAATTTCATGTGTGTTCTTTTCATAAACCACATGGATCCACTAGTGTTAATGGCATGTGTGTTCTGTTCATAAACCACATGGATCCACAAGATGCCATTGCATGTGTGTTATATTCCTAAACCACATGGATCCACTAGATTCCATTGGATGTGTGTTGTTTTCATAAACCACATGGATGCACTAGATGTCACTGGATGTGTGTTCTTTTCATAAACCACATGGATCCACTAGATCCCATTGCATGTGTGTTCTATTCCTAAACCACATGGACCCACTAGATGACATTGCATGTGTGTTCTTTTCATAAACCACATGGATCCACAAGATGCCATTGCATGTGTGTTATATTCCTAAACCACATGGATCCACTAGATGCCATTGGATGTGTGTTGTTTTCATAAACCACATGGATGCACTAGATGTCACTGGATGTGTGTTCTTTTCATAAACCACATGGATCCACTAGATGCCATTGCATGTGTGTTCTTTTCATAAACCACACAGATCCACTAGATGCCATTTCATGTGTCCTCATTTCATAAACCACATGGACCCACCAGAGTTCGTTGCATGTGTGTTCTATGCCTAAACCACAAGAATCCACTAGATGCCATTGCATGTGTGTTCTTTTATTAAACCACAAGGATCCACTAGATGCCATTGCATGAGTATTCTTTCGTAAACCACATGGATCCACTAGAGTTCAGTTCATGTGTGTTCTTTTCATAAACCCCATGGATACAATAGAGTTCATTACATGTGTGTTCTATTCATAAACCACATGGATCCACTAGATGCCATGTCATGTGTGTTCTTTTCATAAACCACATCGATCCACTAGAGTTGATTGGATGTGTGTTCTATTCCTAAACCAGATGGATCCACTAGATGCCATTGCATGTGTGTTCTTTTCATTAACCACATGGATCCACTAGAGTTCATTGAATGTGTGTTCTTTTCATAAACCACATGGATCCACTAGAGTTCATTGCATGTGTGTTCTATTCCCAAACCACATGGATCCACAAGAGTTCATTGGATGTGTTTTCTATTCCTAAACCACATGGATCCACTAGATTCCATTGCATGTGTGTTCTTTTCATAAACCACATGTATCCACTAGAGTTCACTACATGTGTGTTCTTTTCATAAACCACATGGATCCAGCAGAGGTCATGGCATGTGTGTTCCTTTCATAGACCACATGGATCCACTAGATGACATTGCATATGTGTTCTATTCCTAAACCACATGGATCCACTAGATGCCATTGGATGAGTGTTATTTTCATAAACCACATGGATGCACTAGATGTAATTGCATGTGTGTTCTTTTTATAAACCACATGGATCCACTATATGCCATTGGATGTGTGTTCATTCATAAACCACATGGATCCACTAGATGCCATTTCATGTGTGTTCTTTTCATAAACCACATGGATCCACTAGAGTTCATTGGATGTGTGTTCTTTTCATAAACCACATGGATCCACTAGATGTCATTGCATGTCTGTTCTTTTAATAAACCACATGGATCCACAAGAGTTAATTGCATGTGTGTTCTTTTCATAAACCACATGGATCCACTAGAGTTCATCGCATGTGTGTTCTATTCCTAATCCACATGGATCCACCAGAGTTCATTGGATGTGTGTTCTATTCCTAAACCACATGGATCCACTAGATACCATTGCATGTGTGTTCTTTTCATAAACCACATGGATCCACTAGAGTTCATTGCATGTGTTCTCTTTTCATAAACCACATAGATCCACTAGATTTCATTACATGTGTGTTCTGTGCCTAAACCACATGGATCCACTAGATGCCATTGCATGTGTCTTATTTTCATAAACCACGTGGATCCACTAGATGCCATTGCATGTGTGTTCTATTCCTAAACCACATGGATCCACTAGATGCCATTGGATGTGTGTTCTTTTCATAAACCAGATGGATGCACTAGATGTCATTGAATGTTTGTTCTTTTCATAAACCACATGGATCCACTATATGCAATTGCATGTGTGTTGTTTTCATAAACCACATGGATCCACTAGAGTTCATTGCATGTGTGTTCTTTTAATAAACCACATGGATGCACTATTATCAATTGCATGTGTGTTCTTTTCATAAACTAGATGGATCCACTATTATCCATTGCATGTGTGTTCTTTTCATAAACCACATGGATCCACTAGATGTCATTGCATGTTTGTTCTTTTTATAAACCAAATGGATCAAGTAGTGTTCATGGCATGTGTGTTCTTTTCATAAACCACATGGATCCACAAGATGCTATTGCATGCGTGTTATATTCCTAAACCACATGGAAACACTAGATGCCATTGGATGTGTGTTGTTTCATAAACCACATGGATGCACTAGATGTCATTGGATGTGTGTTCTTTTCATAAACCACATGGATCCACTAGATGCCATTGCATGTGTGCTCATTTCATAAACCACATGGACCCACTAGAGTTTGTTGCACGTGTGTTCTATGCCTGAATCACAACAATCCACTAGATGCCATTGCATGTGTGTTCTTTTCTTAAACCACATGGATCCACTAGATGCCAATGCATGTGTGTTCTTTTCATAAACCACATGGATCCACTACAGTTCACTTCATGTGTGTTCTTTTAATAATCCACATGGATACAATAGAGTTCCTTGCATGTGTTTTCTATTCATAAACCACATGGATCTACTAGATGACATTGCATTTGTGTTCTTTTCATAAACCACATGGATCCACTAGAGTTCATTGGATGTGTGTTCTATTCCTAAACCAGATGGATCCACTAGATGCCATTGAAAGTGTGTTCTTTTCATGAACCACATGGATCCACTAGAGTACATTGAATGTGTGTTCTTTTCATAAACCACATGGATCCACTAGAGTTCATTGCATGTGTGTTCTATTCCTAAACCACATGGATCCACAAGAGTTCATTGCATGTGTGTTCTATTCCTAAACCACATGAATGCACTAGATTCCATTGCACGTGTGTTCTTTTCATAAACCACATGGATCCACTAGAGTTTATTGCATGTGTCTTCTTTTCACAAACCACATGGATCCAGTAGAGTTCATGGCATGTGCGTTCTTTTCATAAACCACATGGATCCACTAGATGGCATTGCATGTGTGTTCTATTACTAAACCACATGGATCCACTAGATGCCATTGGATGTGTGTTATTTTCATAAACCACATGGATGCACTAGATGTAATTGCATGTGTGTTCTTTGCATAAACCACATGGATCCACTATATGCCATTACATGTGTGTTCATTTCATAAAGAACATGGATCCACTAGATGCCATTGCATATGTGTTCTTTTCATAAACCACATATATCCACAAGAGTTCATTGGATGTGTGTTCTATTCCTAAACAACATGGATCCACTAGATGTCATTGCATGTGTGTTCTTTTAATAAACCACATGGATCCACTAGAGTTCATTGCATGTGTGTTATTTTCCTAAACCACATGGATCCACTAGAGTTCATTTCATGTGTGTTCTATTCCTAAACCACATGTATCCACTAGAGTTCATTGGATTTGTGTTATTTTCCTAAACCACATGGATCCACTAGATACCATTGCATGTGTGTTCTTTTCATAAACCACATCTATCCACTAGAGTTCATTGCATGTGTGTTCTTTTCATAAACCACATGGATCCACTAGAGTTCATTGCATGTGTGTTCTATTCCTAAACCACATGGATCCACTAGATGCCATTGCATATGTGTTCTTTTCATAAACCACACGGATCCACTAGATGCCACTGCATGTGTTCTCATTTCATAAACCACATGGACCCACTAGAGTTTGTTGCATGTGTGTTCTATGCCTAAATCACAACAATCCACTAGATGCCATTGCATGTGTGTTCTTTTCTTAAACCACATGGATCCACTAGATGCCATTGCATGTGTGTTCTTTTCATAAACCACATGGATCCACTAGAGTTCACATCATGTGTGTTCTTTTAATAATCCACATGGATACAATAGAGTTCATTGCATGTGTTTTCTATTAATAAACCACATGGATCTACTAGATGACATTGCATTTGTGTTCTTTTCATAAACCACATGGATCCACTAGAGTTCATTGCATGTGTGTTCTATTCCTAAACCACATGGATCCACAAGAGTACATTGGATGTGTGTTCTATTCCTAAACCACATGGATCCACTAGATTCCATTGCACGTGTGTTCTTTTCATAAACCACATGGATCCACTAGAGTTTATTGCATGTATGTTCTTTTCATAAACCACATGGATCCAGTAGAGTTCATGGCATGTGTGTTCTTTTCATAAACCAGATGTATCCACTATATGGCATTGCATATGTGTTCTATTACTAAACCACATGGATCCACTAGATGCCATTAGATGTGTGTTATTTTCATAAAATACATGGATGCACTAGATGTAATTGGATGTGTGTTCTTTTCATAAACCACATGGATCCACTATATGCCATTACATGTGTGTTCATTTCATAAAGAACATGGATCCACTAGATGCCATTGCATATGTGTTCTTTTCATAAACCACATATATCCATAAGAGTTCATTGGATGTGTGTTTTATTCCTAAACAACATGGATCCACTATATGTCATTGCATGTGTGTTCTTTTAAGAATCCACATGGATAAAATAGAGTTCATTGCATGTGTGTTCTATTCATAAATGACATGAATCCACTAGATGCCATTGCATGTGTGTTCTTTTCATAAACCACATGGATCCACTAGAGTTCATTGGATGTGTGTTCTATTCCTCAACCAGATGTATCCACTAGATGCCATTGCATGTGTGTTCTTTTCATGAACCACATGGATACACTAGAGTTCATTGAATGTGTGTTCTTTTCATAAACCACATGCATCCACTAGAGTTCATTGCATGTGTGTTCTATTACTAAACCACATGGATCCACAATAGTTCATTGGATGTGTTTTATATTCCTAAACCACATGGATCCACTAGATTCCATTGTAGGTGTGTTCTTTTCATAAACCACATGTATCCACTAGAGTTTATTGCATGTGTTTTTTTTTCATAAACCACATGGATCCAGAAGAGTTCATGGCATGTGTGTTCTTTTCATAAACCACATGGATCCACTAGATGCCATTGCATGTGTGTTCTATTCCTAAACCACATGGATCCACTAGATGCCATTGGATGTGTGTTATTTTTTCAAAAACCACATGGATGCACTAGATGCCATTTCATGTGTTTTCTTTTCATAAACCACATGGATCCTCTAGAGTTCATTGTATGTGTGTTCTATTCCTAAACCACATGGATCCACTAGATGTCATTACATGTGTGTTCTTTTAATAAACCACATGGATGCACTAGAGTTCATTGCATGTGTGTTCTTTTCATAAACCACATGAATCCACTAGAGTTCATTGCATGTGTGTTCTATTCCTAAACCACATGGATCCACTAGAGTTCATTGGATGTGTGTTCTATTCCTAAACCACATAGATCCACTAGATACCATTGCATGTGTGTTCTTTTCATAAACCACATGGATCCACTAGAGTTCATTGCATGTGTGTTCTTTTCATAAACCACATAGATCCACTAGAGTTCATTGCATGTGTGTTCTATGCCTAAACCACATGGATCCACTAGATGCCATTGGATGTGTGTTCTTTTCATAAACCACATGGATGCACTAGATGTCATTACATGTGTGTTCTTTTCATAAACCACATGGATCCACTATATGCCATTGCATGTGTGTTGCTTTCATAAACCACATGGATCCACTAGAGTTCATTGCACGTGTGTTCTTTTCATAAATCACATGGATCCACTGGATGCCATTGCATGTGTGTTTATTCATAAACCACATGGATCCACTAGATGTCATTGCATGTGTGTTCTTTTAATAAACCACATGGATCCACTAGATGTCATTCATGTGTGTTCTTTTCATAAACCAGATGGATCCACTATTATCCATTGCATGTGTGTTCTAATCCTAAACCACATGGATCCACTACATTCCATTGGATATGTATTTTTTTCAGAAACCGCATGGATCCACTAGATGTCATTGCATGTGTGTTCTTTTCATAAACCACATGGATCCACTAGTGTTCATGGCATGTGTGTTCTTTTCATAAACCACATGGATCCACTAGATGCCATTGCATGTGTGTTATATTCCTAAACCATATGGATCCACTAGATGCCATTTTATGTGTGTTCTTTTCATAAACCACATGGATGCAATAGATGTCATTGGATGTGTGTTCTTTTCATAAACCACATGGATCCACTACATGCCATTGCATGTGTGCTCATTTCATAAACCGCATGGACCCACTAGAGTTCGTTGCATGTGTGTTTTATGCCTAAACCACAAGAATCCACTAGATGCCATTTCATGTGTGTTCTTTTCTTAAACCACATGGATCCACTAGATGCCATTGCATGTGTGTTCTTGTCATAAACCACATGGATCCACTAGAGTTCACTTCATGCGTGTTCTTTTCATAAACCACATGGATACACTAGAGTTCATTGCATGTGTGGTCTATTCATAAACCACAGGGATCCACTAGATGCCATTGCATGTGTGTTCTTTTCATAAACCAAAAGGATCCACTAGAGTTCATTGGATGTGTGTTCTATTCCTGAACCACATGGATCCACTAGATGCCATTGCATGTGTGTTCTTTTCATTAACCACATGGATCCACTAGAGTTCATTCAATGTGTGTTCTTTTCATAAACCACATGGATCCACTAGAGTTCATTGCATGTCTGTTCTATTCCTAAACCACATGGATCCACAAGAGTTTATTGGATGTGTGTTCTATTCCTAAACCACATGGATCCACTAGATACCATTGCATGTGTGTTCTTTTCATAAACCACATGGATCCACTAGAGTTCATTGCATGCGTGTTCTTTTCATAAACCACATGGATCTAGTAGTGTTGATGGCATGTGTGTTCTTTTAATAAACCACATGGATCCACTAGAGTTCATTGCATGTGTGTTCTTTTCATAAACCACATGGATCCACTAGAGTTCATTGCATGTGTGTTCTATGCCTAAACCACATGGATCCACTAGATGCCATTGGATGTGTGTTCTTTTCATAAACCACATGGATGCACTAGATGTCATTGCATGTGTGTTCTTTTCATAAACCACATGTATCCACTATATGCCATTGCATGTGTGTTGTTTTCATAAACCACATGGATCCACTAGAGTTCATTGCACGTGTGTTCTTTTCATAAATCACATGGATCCAATGGATGCCATTGCATGTGTGTTTAGTCATAAACCACATGGATCCACTAGATGTCATTGCATGTGTGTTCTTTTCATAAACCACATGGATGCACTAGATGTCATTGCATGTGTGTTCTTTTCATAAACCACATGGATCTACTATATGCCATTGCATGTGTGTTGTTTTCATAAACCACATGGATCCACTAGAGTTCATTGCACGTGTGTTCTTTTCATAAATCACATGGATCCACTGGATGCCATTGCATGTGTGTTTAGTCATAAACCACATGGATCCACTAGATGTCATTGCATGTGTGTTCTTTTAATAAACCACATGGATCCACTAGATGTCATTGCACGTGTGTTCTTTTCATAAACCAGATGGATCCACTATTATCCATTGCATGTGTGTTCTAATCCCAAAGCACATGGACCCACTACACTCCGTTGGATATGTATTCATTTCAGAAACCACATGGATCCACTAGATGTCATTGCATGTGTGTTCTTTTCATAAACCACATGGATCCACTAGTGTTCATGGCATGTGTGTTCTATTCCTAAACCACATGGATCCACTAGATACCATTGCATGTGTGTTCTTTTCATAAACCACATGGATCCACTAGAGTTCATTGCATGCTTGTTCTTTTCATAAACCACATAGATCTAGTAGAGTTCATGGCATGTGTGTTCTTTTCATAAACCACATGGATCCACTAGACGCCATTGCATGTGTGTTTATTCATAAACCACATGGATCCACTAGATGTCATTACATGTGTGTTCTTTTCATAAACCGCATGGATCCATTAGATGTCATTGCACGTGTGTTCTTTTCATAAACCAGATGGATCCACTATAATCCATTGCATGTGTGTTATAATCCTAAACCACATGGATCCACTACATTCCGTTGGATGTGTATTCTTTTCATAAACCACATGGATCCACTAGATGTAATTTCATGTGTGTTCTTTTCATAAACCACATGGATCCACTAGTGTTAATGGCATGTGTGTTCTGTTCATAAACCACATGGATCCACAAGATGCCATTGCATGTGTGTTATATTCCTAAACCACATGGATCCACTAGATGCCATTGGATGTGTGTTGTTTTCATAAACCACATGGATGCACTAGATGTCACTGGATGTGTGTTCTTTTCATAAACCACATGGATCC
This sequence comes from Avena sativa, assembly GCA_916181665.1. Lineage (NCBI taxonomy): Eukaryota > Viridiplantae > Streptophyta > Magnoliopsida > Poales > Poaceae > Avena > Avena sativa. Next base: position 195,420,676 of record OV702287.1, read on the forward strand.
ACTAGATGCCATTGCATGTGTGTTCTATTCCTAAACCACATGGACCCACTAGATGACATTGCATGTGTGTTCTTTTCATAAACCACATGGATCCACAAGATGCCATTGCATGTGTGTTATATTCCTAAACCACATGGATCCACTAGATGCCATTGGATGTGTGTTGTTTTCATAAACCACATGGATGCACTAGATGTCACTGGATGTGTGTTCTTTTCATAAACCACATGGATCCACTAGATGCCATTGCATGTGTGTTCTTTTCATAAACCACACAGATCCACTAGATGCGATTTCATGTGTCCTCATTTCATAAACCACATGGCCCACCAGAGTTCGTTGCATGTGTGTTCTATGCCTAAACCACAAGAATCCACTAGATGCCATTGCATGTGTGTTCTTTTCTTAAACCACATGGATCCACTAGATGACATTGCATGAGTGTTCTTTCGTAAACCACATGGATCCACTAGAGTTCAGTTCATGTGTGTTCTTTTCATAAACCACATGGATACAATAGAGTTCATTGCATGTGTGTTCTATTCATAAACCACATGGATCCACTAGATGCCATGTCATGTGTGTTCTTTTCATAAACCACATCGATCCACTAGAGTTCATTGGATGTGTGTTCTATTCCTAAACCAGATGGATCCACTAGATGCCATTGCATGTGTGTTCTTTTCATTAACCACATGGATCCACTAGAGTTCATTGAATGTGTGTTCTTTTCATAAACCACATGGATCCACTAGAGTTCATTGCATGTGTGTTCTATTCCCAAACCACATGGATCCACAAGAGTTCATTGGATGTGTTTTCTATTCCTAAACCACATGGATCCACTAGATTCTATTGCATGTGTGTTCTTTTCATAAACCACATGTATCCACTAGAGTTCACTACATGTGTGTTCTTTTCATAAACCACATGGATCCAGCAGAGGTCATGGCATGTGTGTTCCTTTCATAGACCACATGGATCCACTAGATGACATTGCATGTGTGTTCTATTCCTAAACCACATGGATCCACTAGATGCCATTGGATGAGTGTTATTTTCATAAACCACATGGATCCACTAGAGTTCATTGGATGTGTGTTCTTTTCATAAACCACATGGATCCACTATATGCCATTGCATGTGTGTTCATTCATAAACCACATGGATCCACTAGATGCCATTTCATGTGTGTTCTTTTCATAAACCACATGGATCCACTAGAGTTCATTGGATGTGTGTTCTATTCCTAAACCACATGGATCCAGTAGATGTCATTGCATGTGTGTTCTTTTAATAAACCACATGGATCCACAAGAGTTAATTGCATGTGTGTTCTTTTCATAAACCACATGTATCCACTAGAGTTCATGGCATGTGTGTTCTATTCCTAATCCACATGGATCCACCAGAGTTCATTGGATGTGTGTTCTATTCCTAAACCACATGGATCCACTAGATGCCATTGCATGTGTCTTATTTTCATAAACCACATGGATCCACTAGATGCCATTGCATGTGTGTTCTATTCCTAAACCACATGGATCCACTAGATGCCATTGGATGTGTGTTCTTTTCATAAACCAGATGGATGCACTAGATGTCATTGAATGTTTGTTCTTTTCATAAACCACATGGATCCACTATATGCAATTGCATGTGTGTTGTTTTCATAAACCACATGGATCCACTAGAGTTCATTGCATGTGTGTTCTTTTAATAAACCACATGGATGCACTATTATCAATTGCATGTGTGTTCTTTTCATAAACTACATGGATCCACCATTATCCATTGCATGTGTGTTCTTTTCATAAACCACATGGATCCACTAGATGTCATTGCATGTTTGTTCTTTTCATAAACCAAATGGATCCAGTAGTGTTCATGGCATGTGTGTTCTGTTCATAAACCACATGGATCCACAAGATGCTATTGCATGTGTGTTATATTCCTAAACCACATGGAAACACTAGATGCCATTGGATGTGTGTTGTTTCATAAACCACATGGATGCACTAGATGTCATTGGATGTGTGTTCTTTTCATAAACCACATGGATCCACTAGATGCCATTGCATGTGTGCTCATTTCATAAACCACATGGACCCACTAGAGTTTGTTGCACGTGTGTTCTATGCCTGAATCACAACAATCCACTAGATGCCATTGCATGTGTGTTCTTTTCTTAAACCACATGGATCCACTAGATGCCAATGCATGTGTGTTCTTTTCATAAACCACATGGATCCACTACAGTTCACTTCATGTGTGTTCTTTTAATAATCCACATGGATACAATAGAGTTCCTTGCATGTGTTTTCTATTCATAAACCACATGGATCTACTAGATGACATTGCATTTGTGTTGTTTTCATAAACCACATGGATCCACTAGAGTTCATTGGATGTGTGTTCTATTCCTAAACCAGATCGATCCACTAGATGCCATTGAAAGTGTGTTCTTTTCATGAACCACATGGATCCACTAGAGTACATTGAATGTGTGTTCTTTTCATAAACCACATGGATCCACTAGAGTTCATTGCATGTGTGTTCTTTTCATAAACCACATAGATCCACTAGAGTTCATTGCATGTGTGTTCTATTCCTAAACCACATGGATCCACAAGAGTTCATTGGATGTGTGTTCTATTCCTAAACCACATGGATCCACTAGATTCCATTGCACGTGTGTTCTTTTCATAAACCACATGGATCCACCAGAGTTTATTGCATGTGTCTTCTTTTCACAAACCACATGGATCCAGTAGAGTTCATGGCATGTGTGTTCTTTTCATAAACCACATGGATCCACTAGATGGCATTGCATGTGTGTTCTATTACTAAACCACATGGATCCACTAGATGCCATTGGATGTGTGTTATTTTCATAAACCACATGGATGCACTAGATGTAATTGCATGTGTGTTCTTTGCATAAACCACATGGATCCACTATATGCCATTACATGTGTGTTCATTTCATAAAGAACATGGATCCACTAGATGCCATTGCATATGTGTTCTTTTCATAAACCACATATATCCACAAGAGTTCATTGGATGTGTGTTCTATTCCTAAACAACATGGATCCACTAGATGTCATTGCATGTGTGTTCTTTTAATAAACCACATGGATGCACTAGAGTTCATTGCATGTGTGTTATTTTCCTAAACCACATGGATCCACTAGAGTTCATTTCATGTGTGTTCTATTCCTAAACCACATGTATCCACTAGAGTTCAATGGATTTGTGTTATTTTCCTAAACCACATGGATCCACTAGATACCATTGCATGTGTGTTCTTTTCATAAACCACATCTATCCACTAGAGTTCATTGCATGTGTGTCCTTTTCATAAACCACATGGATCCACTAGAGTTCATTGCATGTGTGTTCTATTCCTAAACCACATGGATCCACTAGATGTCATTGCATATGTGTTCTTTTCATAAACCACACGGATCCACTAGATGCCATTGCATGTGTTCTCATTTCATGAACCACATGGACCCACTAGAGTTTGTTGCATGTGTGTTCTATGCCTAAATCACAACAATCCACTAGATGCCATTGCATGTGTGTTCTTTTCTTAAACCACATGGATCCACTAGATGCCATTGCATGTGTGTTCTTTTCATAAACCACATGGATCCACTAGAGTTCACATCATGTGTGTTCTTTTAATAATCCACATGGATACAATAGAGTTCATTGCATGTGTTTTCTATTAATAAACCACATGGATCTACTAGATGACATTGCATTTGTGTTCTTTTCATAAACCACATGGATCCACTAGAGTTCATTGCATGTGTGTTCTATTCCTAAACCACATCGATCCATAAGAGTTCATTGGATGTGTGTTCTATTCCTAAACCACATGGATCCACTAGATTCCATTGCACGTGTGTTCTTTTCATAAACCACATGGATCCACTAGAGTTTATTGCATGTATGTTCTTTTCATAAACCACATGGATCCAGTAGAGTTCATGGCATGTGTGTTCTTTTCATAAACCAGATGTATCCACTATATGGCATTGCATATGTGTTCTATTACTAAACCACATGGATCCACTAGATGCCATTAGATGTGTGTTATTTTCATAAAATACATGGATGCACTAGATGTAATTGGATGTGTGTTCTTTTCATAAACCACATGGATCCACTATATGCCATTACATGTGTGTTCATTTCATAAAGAACATGGATCCACTAGATGCCATTGCATATGTGTTCTTTTCATCAACCACATATATCCATAAGAGTTCATTGGATGTGTGTTTTATTCCTAAACAACATGGATCCACTATATGTCATTGCATGTGTGTTCTTTTAATAATCCACATGGATACAATAGAGTTCATTGCATGTGTGTTCTATTCATAAATGACATGAATCCACTAGATGCCATTGCATGTGTGTTCTTTTCATGAACCACATGGATCCACTAGAGTTCATTGAATTTGGTTCTTTTCATAAACCACATGCATCCACTAGAGTTCATTGCATGTGTGTTCTATTACTAAACCACATGGATCCACAATAGTTCATTGGATGTGTTTTATATTCCTAAACCACATGGATCCACTAGATTCCATTGCAGGTGTGTTCTTTTCATAAACCACATGTATCCACTAGAGTTTATTGCATGTGTTTTTTTTTCATAAACCACATGGATCCAGAAGAGTTCATGGCATGTGTGTTCTTTTCATAAACCACATGGATCCACTAGGTGACATTGCATGTGTGTTCTATTCCTAAACCACATGGATCCACTAGATGCCATTGGATGTGTGTTATTTTCATAAACCACATGGATGCACTAGATGTAATTGCATTTGTGTTCTTTTCATAAACCACATGGATCCACTATATACCATTGCATGTGTGTTCATTTCATAAACCACATGGATCCACTAGATGCCATTTCATGTGTGTTCTTTTCATAAACCACATGGATCCACTAGAGTTCATTGTATGTGTGTTCTATTCCTAAACCACATGGATTAACTAGATGTCATTGCATGTGTGTTCTTTTAATAAACCACATGGATCCACTAGAGTTCATTGCATGTGTGTTCTTTTCATAAACCACATGGATCCACTAGAGTTCATTGCATGTGTGTTCTATTCCTAAACCACTTGGATCCACTAGAGTTCATTGGATCTGTGTTCTATTCCTAAACCACATGGATGCACTAGATACCATTGCATGTGTGTTCTTTTCATAAACCACATGGATCCACTAGAGTTCATTGCATGTGTGTTCTTTTCATAAACCACAGAGATCCACTAGAGTTCATTGCATGTGTGTTCTATGCCTAAACCACATGGATCCACTAGATGCCATTGCATGTGTGTTATTTTCATAAACCACATGGATCCACTAGATGCCATTGCATGTGTGTTATATTCCTAAACCACATGGATCCACTAGATGCCATTGGATGTGTGTTCTTTTCATAAACCACATGGATGCACTAGATGTCATTGCATGTTTGTTCTATTCATAAACCACATGGATCCACTATATGCCATTGCATGTGTGTTGTTTTCATAAACCACATGGATCCACTAGAGTTCATTGCACGTGTGTTCTTTTCATAAATCACATGGATCCACTGGATGCCATTGCATGTTTGTTTATTCATAAACCACATTGATCCACTAGATGTCATTGCATGTGTGTTCTTTTAATAAACCACATGGATGCACTAGATGTCATTGCACGTATGTTCTTTTCATAAACTAGATGGATCCACGATTATCCATTGCATGTGTGTTCTAATCCTAAACCACATGGATCCACTACATTCCATTGGAAATGTATTCTTTTCAGAAACCACATGGATCAACTATATGTCATTGCATGTGTGTTCTTTTCATAAACCACATGGATCCACTAGTGTTCATGGCATGTCTGTTATTTTCATAAATCACATGGATCCACTAGATGCCATTGCATGTGTGTTATATTCCTAAACCATATGGATCCACTAGATGCCATTGGATGTGTGTTCTTTTCATAAACCACATGGATTTTAGATGTCATTGGATGTGTGTTCTTTTCGTAAACCACATGGATCCACTAGATGCCATTGCATGTGTGCTCATTTCATAAACCGCATGGACCCACTAGAGTTTGTTGCATGTGTTTTCTATGCCTAAACCACAAGAATCCACTAGATGCCATTTCATGTGTGTTCTTTTCTTCAACCACATGGATCCACTAGATGCCATTGCATGTGTGTTATTGTCATAAACCACATGGATCCACTAGAGTTCACTTCATGCGTGTTCTTTTCATAAACCACATGGATACACTAGAGTTCATTACATGTGTGGTCTATTCATAAACCACATGGATCCACTAGATGCCATTGGATGTGTGTTCTTTTCATAAACCACATGGATGCACTAGATCTCATTGCATGTTTGTTCTTTTCATAAACCACATGGATCCACTATATGCCATTGCATGTGTGTTGTTTTCATAAACCACATGGATCCACTAGAGTTCATTGCACGTGTGTTCTTTTCATAAATCACATGGATCCACTGGATGCCATTGCATGTGTGTTTATTCATAAACCACATGGATCCACTAGATGTCATTGCATGTGTGTTCTTTTAATAAACCACATGGATCCACTAGATGTCATTGCACGTGTGTTCTTTTCATCAACTAGATGGATCCACGATTATCCATTGCATGTGTGTTCTAATCCTAAACCACATGGATCCACTACATTCCATTGGAAATGTATTCTTTTCAGAAACCACATGGATCAACTATATGTCATTGCATGTGTGTTCTTTTCATAAACCACATGGATCCACTAGTGTCCATGGCATGTCTGTTATTTTCATAAATCACATGGATCCACTAGATGCCATTGCATGTGTGTTATATTCCTAAACCATATGGATCCACTAGATGCCATTGGATGTGTGTTCTTTTCATAAACCACATGGATTTTTAGATGTCATTGGATGTGTGTTCTTTTCGTAAACCACATGGATCCACTAGATGCCATTGCATGTGTGCTCTCATAAACCGCATGGACCCACTAGAGTTCGTTGAATGTGTGCTCTATGCCTAAACCACAAGAATCCACTAGATGCAATTTCATGTGTGTTCTTTTCTTCAACCACATGGATCCACTAGATGCCATTGCATGTGTGTTCTTGTCATAAACCACATGGATGCACTAGAGTTCACTTCATGCGTGTTCTTTTCATAAACCACATGGATACACTAGAGTTCATTACATGTGTGGTCTATTCGTAAACCACATGGATCCACTAGATTCCATTGCGTGTGTGTTCTTTTCATAAACCACAAGGATCGACTAGAGTTCATTGGATCTATGTTCTATTCCTAAACCAAATGGATCCACTAGATGCCATTGCATGTGTGTTCTTTTCATTAACCACATGGATTCACTAGAGTTCATTGAATGTGTGTTCTTTTCATAAACCACATGGATCCACTAGAGTTCATTGCATGTGTGTTCTATTCCTAAACCACATGGATCCACAAGAGTTTATTGGACATGTGTTCTATTCCTAAACCACATGGATCCACTAGATACCATTGCATGGGTGTTCTTTTCATAACCCACATGGATCCACTAGAGTTCATTGCATGCGTGTTCTTTTCATAAACCACATGGATCTAGTAGAGTTCATGGCATGTGTGTTCTTTTCATAAACCACATGGATCCACTAGATGCCATTGCATGTGTGTTTATTCATAAACCACATGGATCCACCAGATGTCATTGCATGTGTGTTCTTTTAATAAACCACATGGATCCACTAGATGTCATTGCACGTGTGTTCTTTTCATAAACCAGATGGATCCACTATAATCCGTTGCATGTGTGTTCTAATTCTAAACCACATGGATCCACTAGATGTCATTTCATGTGTGTTCTTTTCATAAACCACATGGACCCACTAGTGTTCATCGCATGTGTGTTCTTTTCATAAACCACATGGATCCACAAGATGCCATCGCATGTGTGTTCTTTTCATAAGCCAAATGGATCCACAAGATGCCATTGCATGTGTGTTATATTCCTAAACCACATGGATCCACTAGATGCCATTCGATGTGTGTTGTTTTCATAAACCACATGGATGCACAAGATGTCATTGGATGTGTGTTCTTTTCATAAACCACATGGATCCACTAGATGCCATTGCATGTGTGTTCTTTTCATAAACCACACGGATCCAATAGATGCCATTTCATGTGTCCTCATTTCATAAATCACATGGAGCCACCAGAGTTCGTTGCATATGTGTTCTATGCCTAAACCAAAATAGTCCACTAGATGCCATTGCATGTGTGTTCTTTTCTTAAACCACGTGGATCCACTAGATGCCATTGGATGAGTGTTCTTTCGTAAACCACATGGATCCACTAGAGTTCACTTCATGTGTGTTCTTTTCATAAACCACATGGATACAATAGAGTTCATTGCATGTGTGTTCTATTCATAAACCACATGGATCCACTAGATGCCATTGCATGTGTGTTCTTTTCATAAACCACATGGATCCACTAGAGTTCATTGGATGTGTGTTCTATTCCTAAACCAGATGGATCCACTAGATGCCATTGCATGAGTGTTCTTTTCATGAACCACATGGATCCAGTAGAGTTCATTGAATGTGTGTTCTTTTGATAAACCACATGGATACACTAGAGTTCATTGCATGTGTGTTCTATTCCTAAACCACATGGATCCACAAGAGTTCATTGGATGTGTTTTCTATTCCTAAACCATATGGATCCACTAGATTCCATTGCATGTGTGTTCTTTTCATAAACCACATGTATCCACTAGAGTTTATTGCATGTGTGTTTTTTTCATAAACCACATGGATCCAGTAGAGTTCATGGCATGTGTGTTCTTTTCATAAACCACATGGATCCACTAGATGACATTGCATGTGTGTTCTATTCCTAAACCACATGGATCCACTAGATGCCATTGGATGTGTGTTATTTTCATAAACCACATGGATGCACTAGATGTAATTGCATTTTTGTTCTTTTCATAAACCACATGGATCCACTATATGCCATTGCATGTGTGTTCATTTCATAAACCCATGGATTCACTAGATGCCATTTCATGTGTGTTCTTTTCATAAACCACATGGATCCACTAGAGTTCATTGTATGTGTTGTCTATTCCTAAACCACATGGATCAACTACATGTCATTGCATGTTTTGTTCTTTTAATAAACCACATGGATCCACTAGAGTTCATTGCATGTGTGTTCTTTTCATAAACAACATGGATCCACTAGAGTTCATTGCATGTGTGTTCTATTCCTAAACCACATGGATCCACTAGAGTTCATTGGATGTGTGTTCTATTCCTAAACCACATGGATCCACTAGATACCATTGCATGTGTGTTCTTTTCATAAACCACATGGATCCACTAGAGTTCATTGCATGTGTGTTCTTTTCATAAACCACATAGATCCACTAGAGTTCATTGCATGTGTGTTATATGCCTAAACCACATGGATCCACTAGATGCCATTGCATGTGTGTTATTTTCATAAACCACATGGATCCACTAGATGCCATTGCATGTGTGTTCTATTCCTAAACCACATGGATCCACTAGATGCCATTGGATGTGTGTTCTTTTCATAAACCACATGGATGCACTAGATGTCATTGCATGTTTGCTCTTTTCATAAACCACATGGATCCACTATATGCCATTGCATGTGTGTTCTTTTCATAAAAAACATGGATCCACTAGAGTTCATTGCATGTGTGTTCTATTCCTAAACCACATGGATCCACTAGAGTTCATTGGATGTGTGTTCTATTCCTAAACCATATGGATCCACTAGATACCATTGCATGTGTGTTCTTTTCATAAACCACATGGATCCACTAGAGATCATTGCACGTGTGTTCTTTTCATAAACCAGATGGATCCACGATTATCCATTGCATGTGTGTTCTAATTCTAAACCACATGGATCCACTACATTCCATTGGATATGTATTCTTTTCAGAAACCACATCGATGCACTAGATGTCATTGCATGTGTGTTCTTTTTATAAACATGCATCCACTAGTGTTCATGGCATGTGTGTTATTTTCATAAATCACATGGATCCACTAGATGCCATTGCATGTGTGTTATATTCCTAAACCATATGGATCCACTAGATGCCATTGGATGTGTGTTCTTTTCATAAACCACATGGATTTTTAGATGTCATTGGATGTGTGTTCTTTTCGTAAACCACATGGATCCACTAGAAGCCATTTCATGTGTGTTCTTTTCATAAACCACATGGATTTTTAGATGTCATTGGATGTGTGTTCTTTTCGTAAACCACATGGATCCACTAGATGCCATTGCATGTGTGCTCATTTCATAAACCGCATGGACCCACTAGAGTTCGTTGCATGTGTGTTCTATGCCTAAACCACAAGAATCCACTAGATGCCATTTCATGTGTGTTCTTTTCTTAAACCACATGGATCCACTAGATGCCATTGCATGTGTGTTGTTGTCATAAACCACATGGATCCACTAGAGTTCACTTCATGCGTGTTCTTTTCATAAACCACATGGATACACTAGAGTTCATTACATGTGTGGTCTATTCATAAACCACATGGATCCACTAGATGCCATTGCATGTGTGTTCTTTTCATAAACCACAAGGATCCACTAGAGTTCATTGGATCTGTGTTCTATTCCTAAACCACATGGATCCACTAGATGCCATTGCATGTGTGTTCTTTTCATTAACCACATGGATCCACTAGAGTTCATTGAATGTGTGTTCTTTTCATAAACCACATGGATCCACTAGAGTTCATTGCATGTGTGTTCTATTCCTAAACCACATGGATCCACAAGAGTTTATTGGATGTGTGTTCTATTCCTAAACCACATGGATCCACTAGAGTTCATTGCATGCGTGTTCTTTTCATAAACCACATGGATCTAGTAGAGTTTATGGCATGTGTGTTCTTTTCATAAACCACATGGATCCAATAGATGCCATTGCATGTGTGTTTATTCATAAACCACATGGATCCACCAGATGTCATTGCATGTGTGTTCTTTTAATAAACCCCATGGATCCACTAGATGTCATTGCACGTGTGTTCTTTTCATAAACCAGATGGATCCACTATAATCCATTGCATGTGTGTTCTAATCCTAAACAACATGGATCCACTAGATGTCATTTCATGTGTGTTCTTTTCATAAACCACATGGACCCACTAGTGTTCATCGCATGTGTGTTCTTTTCATAAACCACATGGATCCACAAGATGCCATCGCATGTGTGTTCTTTTCATAAACCACATGGATCCACAAGATGCCATTGCATGTGTGTTATATTCCTAAACCACATGGATCCACTAGATGCCATTCGATGTGTGTTGTTTTCATAAACCACATGGATGCACTAGATGTCATTGGATGTGTGTTCTTTTCATAAACCACATGGATCCACTAGATGCCATTGCATGTGTGTTCTTTTCATAAACCACACGGATCCAATAGATGCCATTTCATGTGTCCTCATTTCATAAACCACATGGAGCCTGCAGAGTTCGTTGCATATGTGTTATATGCCTAAACCACAACAATCCACTAGATGCCATTGCATGTGTGTTCTTTTATTAAACCACATGGATCCACTAGATGCCATTGGATGAGTGTTCTTTCGTAAACCACATGGATCCACTAGAGTTCACTTCATGTGTGTTCTTTTCATAAACCACATGGATACAATAGAGTTCATTGCATGTGTGTTCTATTCATAAACCACATGGATCTACTAGATGCCATTGCATGTGTGTTCTTTTCATAAACCACATGGATCCACTAGAGTTCATTGGATGTGTGTTCTATTCCTAAACCAGATGGATCCACTAGATGCCATTGCATGTGTGTTCTTTTCATGAACCACATGGATCTAGTAGAGTTCATTGAATGTGTGTTTTTTGATAAACCACATGGATACACTAGAGTTCATTGCATGTGTGTTCTATTCCTAAACCACATGGATCCACACGAGTTCATCGGATGTGTTTTCTATTCCTAAACCATATGGATCCACTAGATTCCATTGCATGTGTGTTCTTTTCATAAACCACATGTATCCACTAGAGTTTATTGCATGTGTGTTCTTTTTATAAACCACATCGATCCAGCAGAGTTCATGGCATGTGTGTTCTTTTCATAGACCACATGGATCCACTAGATGACATTGCACGTGTGTTCTATTCCTAAACCACATGGATCCACTAGATGCCATTGGATGAGTGTTATTTTCATAAACCACATGGATGCACTAGATGTAATTGCATCTGTGTTCTTTTCATAAACCACATGGATCCACTATATGCCATTGCATGTGTGTTCATTTCATAAACCACATGGATCCACTAGTTGACATTTCATGTGTGTTCGTTTCATAAACCACATGGATCCACTAGAGTTCATTGGATGTGTGTTCTATTCCTAAACCACATGGATCCACTAGATGTCATTGCATGTGTGTTCTTTTAATAAACCACATGGATCCACTAGAGTTCATTGCATCTGTGTTCTTTTCATAAACCACATGGATCCACTAGAGTTCATTGCATCTGTGTTCTATTCCTAAACCACATGGATCCACTAAAGTTCATTGGATGTGTGTTCTATTCCTAAACCACATGGATCCACTAGATACCATTGCATGTGTGTTCTTTTCATAACCCACATGGATCCACTAGAGTTCATTGCATGAGTGTTCTTTCGTAAACCACATGGATGCAGTAGAGTTCACTTCATGTGTGTTCTTTTCATAAACCACATGGATACAACAGAGTTCATTGCATGTGTGTTCTATTCATAAACGACAAGAATCCACTAGATGCCATTGCATGTGTGTTCTTTTCATAAACCACATGGATCCACTAGAGTTCATTGGATGTGTGTTCTATTCCTCAACCAGATGGATCCACTAGATGCCATGCATGTGTGTTCTTTTCATGAACCACATGGATCCACTAGAGTTCATTGAATGTGTGTTCTTTTCATAAACCACATGCATCCACTAGAGTTCATTGCATGTGTGTTCTATTACTAAACCACATGGATCCACAAGAGTTCATTGGATGTGTTTTATATTCCTAAACCACATGGATCCACTAGATTCCATTGCATGTGTGTTCTTTTCATAAACCACATGTATCCACTAGAGTTTATTACATGTGTTTTATTTTCATAAACCACATGGATCCAGTAGAGTTCATGGCATGTGCGTTCTTTTCATAAACCACATGGAACCACTAGATGACATTGCATGTGTGTTCTATTCCTAAACCACATGGATCCACTAGATGCCATTGGATGTGTGTTATTTTCACAAACCACATGGATGCACTAGATGTAATTGCATTTGTGTTCTTTTCATAAACTACATGGATCCACTATATGACATTGCATGTGTGTTCATTTCATAAACCACATGGATCCACTAGATGCCATTTCATGTGTGTTCTTTTCATAAACCACATGGATCCACTAGAGTTCATTGTATATGTGTTCTATTCCTTAACCTCATGGATCAACTAGATGTCATTGCATGTGTGTTCTTTTAATAAACCACATGGATCCACTAGAGTTCATTGCATGTGTGTTCTTTTCATAAACCACATGGATCCACTAGAGTTCATTGCATGTGTGTTCTATTCCTAAACCATATGGATCCACTAGAGTTCATTGGATGTGTCTTCTATTCCTAAACCACATGGATCCACTAGATACCATTGCATGTGTGTTCTTTTCATAAACCACATGGATCCACTAGAGTTCATTGCATGTGTGTTCTTTTCATAAACCACATAGATCCACTAGAGTTCATTGCATGTGTGTTCTATGCCTAATCCACATGGATCCACTAGATGCTATTGCATGTGTGTTATTTTCATAAACCACATGGATCCACTATATGCGATTGCATGTGTGTTCTATTCCTAAACCACATGGATCCACTAGATGCCATTGGGTGTGTGTTCTTTTTATAAACCACACGGATGCACTAGATGTCATTGCATGTTTGTTCTTTTCATAAACCACATGGATACAATAGAGTTCATTGCATGTGTGTTCTATTCATAAACCACATGGATCCACTAGATGCCATTGCATGTGTGTTCTTTTCATAAACCACATGGATCCACTAGAGTTCATTGGATGTGTGTTCTATTCCTAAACCAGATGGATCCACTAGATGCCATTGCATGTGTGTTCTTTTCATGAACCACATGGATCCACTAGATGCCATTGCATGTGTGTTCTTTTCATAAACCACATGGATCCACTAGAGTTCATTGGATGTGTGTTCTATTCCTAAACAAGATGGATCCACTAGATGCCATTGCATGTGTGTTCTTTTCATGAACCACATGGATCTAGTAGAGTTCATTGAATGTGTGTTTTTTGATAAACCACATGGATACACTAGAGTTCATTGCATGTGTGTTCTATTCCTAAAACACATGGATCCACACGAGTTCATCGGATGTGTTTTCTATTCCTAAACCATATGGATCCACTAGATTCCATTGCATGTGTGTTCTTTTCATAAACCACATGTATCCACTAGAGTTTATTGCATGTGTGTTCTTTTTATAAACCACATCGATCCAGCAGAGTTCATGGCATGTGTGTTCTTTTCATAGACCACATGGATCCACTAGATGACATTGCATGTGTGTTCTATTCCTAAACCACATGGATCCACTAGATGCCATTGGATGTGTGTTATTTTCACAAACCACATGGATGCACTAGATGTAATTGCATTTGTGTTCTTTTCATAAACTACATGGATCCACTATATGCCATTGCATGTGTGTTCATTTCATAAACCACATGGATCCACTAGATGCCATTTCATGTGTGTTCTTTTCATAAACCACATGGATCCACTAGAGTTCATTGTATATGTGTTCTATTCCTTAACCTCATGGATCAACTAGATGTCATTGCATGTGTGTTCTTTTAATAAACCACATGGATCCACTAGAGTTCATTGCATGTGTGTTCTTTTCATAAACCACATGGATCCACTAGAGTTCATTGCATGTGTGTTCTATTCCTAAACCATATGGATCCACTAGAGTTCATTGGATGTGTCTTCTATTCCTAAACCACATGGATCCACTAGATACCATTGCATGTGTGTTCTTTTCATAAACCACATGGATCCACTAGAGTTCATTGCATGTGTGTTCTTTTCATAAACCACATAGATCCACTAGAGTTCATTGCATGTGTGTTCTATGCCTAATCCACATGGATCCACTAGATGCTATTGCATGTGTGTTATTTTCATAAACCACATGGATCCACTATATGCGATTGCATGTGTGTTCTATTCCTAAACCACATGGATCCACTAGATGCCATTGGGTGTGTGTTCTTTTTATAAACCACACGGATGCACTAGATGTCATTGCATGTTTGTTCTTTTCATAAACCACATGGATACAATAGAGTTCATTGCATGTGTGTTCTATTCATAAACCACATGGATCCACTAGATGCCATTGCATGTGTGTTCTTTTCATAAACCACATGGATCCACTAGAGTTCATTGGATGTGTGTTCTATTCCTAAACCAGATGGATCCACTAGATGCCATTGCATGTGTGTTCTTTTCATGAACCACATGGATCCACTAGATGCCATTGCATGTGTGTTCTTTTCATAAACCACATGGATCCACTAGAGTTCATTGGATGTGTGTTCTATTCCTAAACCAGATGGATCCACTAGATGCCATTGCATGTGTGTTCTTTTCATGAACCACATGGATCTAGTAGAGTTCATTGAATGTGTGTTTTTTGATAAACCACATGGATACACTAGAGTTCATTGCATGTGTGTTCTATTCCTAAACCACATGGATCCACACGAGTTCATCGGATGTGTTTTCTATTCCTAAACCATATGGATCCACTAGATTCCATTGCATGTGTGTTCTTTTCATAAACCACATGTATCCACTAGAGTTTATTGCATGTGTGTTCTTTTTATAAACCACATCGATCCAGCAGAGTTCATGGCATGTGTGTTCTTTTCATAGACCACATGGATCCACTAGATGACATTGCATGTGTGTTCTATTCCTAAACCACATGGATCCACTAGATGCCATTGGATGAGTGTTATTTTCATAAACCACATGGATGCACTAGATGTAATTGCATCTGTGTTCTTTTGATAAACCACATGGATCCACTATATGCCATTGCATGTGTGTTCATTTCATAAACCACATGGATCCACTAGATGACATTTCATGTGTGTTCGTTTCATAAACCACATGGATCCACTAGAGTTCATTGGATGTGTGTTCTATTCCTAAACCACATGGATCCACTAGATGTCATTGCATGTGTGTTCTTTTAATAAACCACATGGATCCACTAGAGTTCATTGCATCTGTGTTCTTTTCATAAACCACATGGATCCACTAGAGTTCATTGCATCTGTGTTCTATTCCTAAACCACATGGATCCACTAGAGTTCATTGGATGTGTGTTCTATTCCTAAACCACATGGATCCACTAGATACCATTGCATGTGTGTTCTTTTCATAACCCACATGGATCCACTAGAGTTCATTGCATGAGTGTTCTTTCGTAAACCACATGGATGCAGTAGAGTTCACTTCATGTGTGTTCTTTTCATAAACCACATGGATACAATAGAGTTCATTGCATGTGTGTTCTATTCATAAACGACAAGAATCCACTAGATGCCATTGCATGTGTGTTCTTTTCATAAACCACATGGATCCACTAGAGTTCATTGGATGTGTGTTCTATTCCTCAACCAGATGGATCCACTAGATGCCATGCATGTGTGTTCTTTTCATGAACCACATGGATCCACTAGAGTTCATTCAATGTGTGTTCTTTTCATAAACCACATGCATCCACTAGAGTTCATTGCATGTGTGTTCTATTACTAAACCACATGGATCCACAAGAGTTCATTGGATGTGTTTTATATTCCTAAACCACATGGATCCACTAGATTCCATTGCATGTGTGTTCTTTTCATAAACCACATGTATCCACTAGAGTTTATTACATGTGTTTTTTTTTTCATAAACCACATGGATCCAGTAGAGTTCATGGCATGTGCGTTCTTTTCATAAACCACATGGAACCACTAGATGACATTGCATGTGTGTTCTATTCCTAAACCACATGGATCCACTAGATGCCATTGGATGTGTGTTATTTTCATAAACCACATGGATGCACTAGATGTAATTGCATTTGTGTTCTTTTCATAAACCACATGGATCCACTATATGCCATTGCATGTGTGTTCATTTCATAAACCACATGGATCCACTAGATGCCATTTCATGTGTGTTCTTTTCATAAACCACATGGATCCACTAGAGTTCTTTGTATGTGTGTTCTATTCCTAAATCTCATGGATCAACTAGATGTCATTGCATGTGTGTTCTTTTAATAAACCACATGGATCCACTAGAGTTCATTGCATGTGTGTTCTTTTCATAAACCACATGGATCCACTAGAGTTCATTGCATGTGTGTTCTATTCCTAAACCACATGGATCCACTAGAGTTCATTGGATGTGTCTTCTATTCCTAAACCACATGGATCCACTAGATACCATTGCATGTGTGTTCTTTTCATAAACCACATGGATCCACTAGAGTTTATTGCATGTGTGTTCTTTTCATAAACCACATAGATCCACTAGAGTTAATTGCATGTGTGTTCTATGCCTAATCCACATGGATCCACTAGATGCTATTGCATGTGTGTTATTTTCATAAACCACATGGATCCACTAGATGCGATTGCATGTGTGTTCTATTCCTAAACCACATGGATCCACTAGATGCCATTGGGAGTGTGTTCTTTTTATAAACCACACGGATGCACTAGATGTCATTGCATGTTTGCTCATTTCATAAACCACATGGATACAATAGAGTTCATTGCATGTGTGTTCTATTCATAAACCACATGGATCCACTAGATGCCATTGCATGTGTGTTCTTTTCATAAACCACATGGATCCACTAGAGTTCATTGGATGTGTGTTCTATTCCTAAACCAGATGGATCCGCTATATGCCATTGCATGTGTGTTGTTTTCATGAACCACATGGATCCAGTAGAGTTCATTGAATGTGTGTTCTTTTGATAAACCACATGGATACACTAGAGTTCATTGCATGTGTGTTCTATTCCTAAACCAGATGGATCCACTAGATGCCATTGCATGTGTGTTCTTTTCATGAACCACATGGATCTAGTAGAGTTCATTGAATGTGTGTTTTTTGATAAACCACATGGATACACTAGAGTTCATTGCATGTGTGTTCTATTCCTAAACCACATGGATCCACACGAGTTCATCGGATGTGTTTTCTATTCCTAAACCATATGGATCCACTAGATTCCATTGCATGTGTGTTCTTTTCATAAACCACATGTATCCACTAGAGTTTATTGCATGTGTGTTCTTTTTATAAACCACATCGATCCAGCAGAGTTCATGGCATGTGTGTTCTTTTCATAGACCACATGGATCCACTAGATGACATTGCATGTGTGTTCTATTCCTAAACCACATGGATCCACTAGATGCCATTGGATGAGTGTTATTTTCATAAACCACATGGATGCACTAGATGTAATTGCATCTGTGTTCTTTTGATAAACCACATGGATCCACTATATGCCATTGCATGTGTGTTCATTTCATAAACCACATGGATCCACTAGATGACATTTCATGTGTGTTCGTTTCATAAACCACATGGATCCACTAGAGTTCATTGGATGTGTGTTCTATTCCTAAACCACATGGATCCACTAGATGTCATTGCATGTGTGTTCTTTTAATAAACCACATGGATCCACTAGAGTTCATTGCATCTGTGTTCTTTTCATAAACCACATGGATCCACTAGAGTTCATTGCATCTGTGTTCTATTCCTAAACCACATGGATCCACTAGAGTTCATTGGATGTGTGTTCTATTCCTAAACCACATGGATCCACTAGATACCATTGCATGTGTGTTCTTTTCATAACCCACATGGATCCACTAGAGTTCATTGCATGAGTGTTCTTTCGTAAACCACATGGATGCAGTAGAGTTCACTTCATGTGTGTTCTTTTCATAAACCACATGGATACAATAGAGTTCATTGCATGTGTGTTCTATTCATAAACGACAAGAATCCACTAGATGCCATTGCATGTGTGTTCTTTTCATAAACCACATGGATCCACTAGAGTTCATTGGATGTGTGTTCTATTCCTCAACCAGATGGATCCACTAGATGCCATGCATGTGTGTTCTTTTCATGAACCACATGGATCCACTAGAGTTCATTCAATGTGTGTTCTTTTCATAAACCACATGCATCCACTAGAGTTCATTGCATGTGTGTTCTATTACTAAACCACATGGATCCACAAGAGTTCATTGGATGTGTTTTATATTCCTAAACCACATGGATCCACTAGATTCCATTGCATGTGTGTTCTTTTCATAAACCACATGTATCCACTAGAGTTTATTACATGTGTTTTTTTTTCATAAACCACATGGATCCAGTAGAGTTCATGGCATGTGCGTTCTTTTCATAAACCACATGGAACCACTAGATGACATTGCATGTGTGTTCTATTCCTAAACCACATGGATCCACTAGATGCCATTGGATGTGTGTTATTTTCATAAACCACATGGATGCACTAGATGTAATTGCATTTGTGTTCTTTTCATAAACCACATGGATCCACTATATGCCATTGCATGTGTGTTCATTTCATAAACCACATGGATCCACTAGATGCCATTTCATGTGTGTTCTTTTCATAAACCACATGGATCCACTAGAGTTCTTTGTATGTGTGTTCTATTCCTAAATCTCATGGATCAACTAGATGTCATTGCATGTGTGTTCTTTTAATAAACCACATGGATCCACTAGAGTTCATTGCATGTGTGTTCTTTTCATAAACCACATGGATCCACTAGAGTTCATTGCATGTGTGTTCTATTCCTAAACCACATGGATCCACTAGAGTTCATTGGATGTGTCTTCTATTCCTAAACCACATGGATCCACTAGATACCATTGCATGTGTGTTCTTTTCATAAACCACATGGATCCACTAGAGTTTATTGCATGTGTGTTCTTTTCATAAACCACATAGATCCACTAGAGTTAATTGCATGTGTGTTCTATGCCTAATCCACATGGATCCACTAGATGCTATTGCATGTGTGTTATTTTCATAAACCACATGGATCCACTAGATGCGATTGCATGTGTGTTCTATTCCTAAACCACATGGATCCACTAGATGCCATTGGGAGTGTGTTCTTTTTATAAACCACACGGATGCACTAGATGTCATTGCATGTTTGTTCATTTCATAAACCACATGGATACAATAGAGTTCATTGCATGTGTGTTCTATTCATAAACCACATGGATCCACTAGATGCCATTGCATGTGTGTTCTTTTCATAAACCACATGGATCCACTAGAGTTCATTGGATGTGTGTTCTATTCCTAAACCAGATGGATCCACTAGATGCCATTGCATGTGTGTTGTTTTCATGAACCACATGGATCCAGTAGAGTTCATTGAATGTGTGTTCTTTTGATAAACCACATGGATACACTAGAGTTCATTGCATGTGTGTTCTATTCCTAAACCACAAGGATCCACAAGAGTTCATCAGATGTGTTTTCTATTCCTAAACCATATGGATCCACTAGATTCCATTGCATGTGTGTTCTTTTCATAAACCACATGTATCCACTAGAGTTTATTGCATGTGTGTTCTTTTTATAAACCACATGGATCCAGCAGAGTTCATGGCATGTGTCTTCTTTTCATAGACCACATGGATCCACTAGATGACATTGCATGTGTGTTCTATTCCTAAACCACATGGCTCCACTAGATGCCATTGGATGAGTGTTATTTTCATAAACCACATGGATGCACTAGATGTAATTGCATGTGTGTTCTTTTCATAAACCACATGGATCCACTATATGCCATTGCATGTGTGTTCATTTCATAAACCACATGGATCCACTAGATGACATTTCATGTGTGTTCATTTCATAAACCACATGGATCCACTAGAGTTCATTGGATGTGTGTTCTATTCCTAAACCACATGGATCCACTAGATGTCATTGCATGTGTGTTATTTTAATAAACCACATGGATCCACTAGAGTTCATTGCATCTGTGTTCTTTTTATAAACCACATGGATCCACTAGAGTTCATTGCATCTGTGTTCTATTCCTAAACCACATGGATCCACTAGAGTTCATTGGATGTGTGTTCTATTCCTAAACCACATGGATCCACTAGATACCATTGCATGTGTGTTCTTTTCATAAACCACATGGATCCACTAGAGTTCATTGCATGAGTGTTCTTTCGTAAACCACATGGATGCACTAGAGTTCACTTCATGTGTGTTCTTTTCATAAACCACATGGATACAATAGAGTTCATTGCATGTGTGTTCTATTCATAAACGACATGAATCCACTAGATGCCATTGCATGTGTGTTCTTTTCATAAACCACATGGATCCACTAGAGTTCATTGGATGTGTGTTCTATTCCTCAACCAGATGGATCCACTAGATGCCATTGCATGTGTGTTCTTTTCATGAACCACATGGATCCACTAGAGTTCATTGAATGTGTGTTCTTTTCATAAACCACATGCATCCACTAGAGTTCATTGCATGTGTGTTCTATTACTAAACCACATGGATCCACAAGAGTTCATTGGATGTGTTTTATATTCCTAAACCACATGGATCCACTAGATTCCATTGCATGTGTGTTCTTTTCATAAACCACATGTATCCACTAGAGTTTATTACATGTGCTTTTTTTTCATAAACCACATGGATCCAGTAGAGTTCATGGCATGTGTGTTCTTTTCATAAACCACATGGATCCACTAGATGACATTGCATGTGTGTTCTATTCCTAAACCACATGGATCCACTAGATGCCATTGGATGTGTGTTATTTTCATAAACCACATGGATGCACTAGATGTAATTGCATTTGTGTTCTTTTCATAAACCACATGGATCCACTATATGCCATTGCATGTGTGTTCATTTCATAAACCACATGGATCCACTAGATGCCATTTCATGTGTGTTCTTTTCATAAACCACATGGATCCACTAGAGTTCATTGTATGTGTGTTCTATTCCTAAACCACATGGATCAACTAGATGTCATTGCATGTGTGTTCTTTTAATAAACCACATGGATCCACTAGAGTTCATTGCATGTGTGTTCTTTTCATAAACCACATGGATCCACTAGAGTTCATTGCATGTGTGTTCTATTCCTAAACCACATGGATCCACTAGAGTTCATTGGATGTGTGTTCTATTCCTAAACCACATGGATCCACTAGATACCATTGCATGTGTGTTCTTTTCATAAACCACATGGATCCACTAGAGTTCATTGCATGTGTGTTCTTTTCATAAACCACATAGATCCACTAGAGTTCATTGCATGTGTGTTCTATGCCTAATCCACATGGATCCACTAGATTGTTAGACCCCTCCTTTATAAAGGAAAGGATCCCTGTGATTGCAATGCTAGTCCCTGGATCAATGCTAGCATCCACAGTTTAAGATGAAGTACACAGATACAAAGGTCGTTTATTACATTCATTCTAGAGATAAAACATAGTCTTTTACAACTCGGGGCCAAAGGCCTAATACAAGAGTTTATGGAATAAGTAAATAAACATAAGTCTTCATATTCATGTGCCACAGGCAAGCATGTTGAGTGTAGACTCATGACTCCTATTCATCATCGGAGTAACCTGCAACATTACAAGTTATAGCCACAGAGGGTCAATACTTTGGAATAGTATTGGCAAGTGATACCTTAGCTTATTTAAAGTGGACTATAATACTATATGCATTTGGCTAAGTGGAGCTTAGGCTTGCATTGCTCAAAATAGATTTCTTCCTTATTATTTGAAAACACTAAGTTTTTGTTTGGCACAAATCCCCCAAGGCATCTACTAATCAAAGACTGAAGATCCTTTTAACCCTTGTTCACCCACAAGTTTTTACTTAGAAATTGGGATGAGGAGATTCTTGATAGCTTCCATGTCTTGATGATCAAATTGTCCTTTTCCAGGGACATGGCTAAGTACTTAGATTTTACACTCTGCAGAGGTGGTGCACTTTCCCCACAAGACTTGGTTTCACCAAGACAAGATCTTTCAGAAGCCTTCCCTTAGACCAACATGGACGCGCTCCAACCTATCAATCCCCTACCACCAACTGTCCATTTGGCTAAGTTATTGCAACCTATATGATCCAGGTAGAGCCCATAATGCCAAGTGGCTGCACTTGAAGCTTCTCAACATTTGACATCTCAAATCTCTTTGTTCCTGGGTGGCCATCCACAAGTGAGATACACAAGGTTCACCAGTCCCCTGGCCTTGTGTAACCACTCAACACAAACCATTCCTTCCATTCCACCCAGGTGGTTCATTCACTTAGTTGTTTTATTAAACAAAACATAAGTCCACAGACTTAGAAATTTTCCATAGTGTGAATATATATTCCACCCTTGTTTTCTATTAGCTAAGCTAAGCATGATAGTAGTAGGAATTTTAACTTAGGAAATTTCTACTAAGGTTTCATCTACTAGGTTTTCCCATAGCATAGTTTATACTTAGCAAAATTCCATGCAAGTCCTACTTAGGAAATATCACTAATGCATAGTGTAAATAATGGGACAAAAGTATGAAGCATCACTTGCCTTGGTAATGGGGAGAGTAGCACTCTTCACAGTCACAATCACTAGCAAGGTCTACACAAAATTGTAGCATACAATTACACACAAATATATATACAATCAAAAAATAATATGAATGCATGCATGCATGAATTTACTAAGTGGTGATTTTGAAAACTCTAACAATCAAGTGCATGTTTACAGAAACATAACAAGACACAAAATTGCCAAAACAAACTTATTTAACCCTAAAACAAATTACTAAACTAAATCCATACTCAAAATAGCCTTAAACATGTTTCTACAAACAAAGTCATTCTAATGGTTACTATTTGTTAAACACATTGGATATTCAGAAAGGTCTTGTTTCACTGAATCCAACGGTATAAGGTTTGCAAAAAACCAACGTGGCAATCAAAAGTTATAAGCATTTGAAATTTGGATCAAAATCTGATTTAAAATCTGTTTTTAGATCTGTTCCTAGCCACGCGTCGTGTTGTGATTGGCGCGTACCGGTTCGCACCGGATCGAGCTCTTCAGCCGCATGATCTGAACAGATCGCACGCTCCAGATCGCGTACCGCTTCGCAGTTAAATGAATCTATCCTAGCGCTCGGATCTAGATCTAACGGCGCGCGAGCAAGCGACCATGTCCTGGCGGCGCGCGGCGTCAGCGAGCGGTGGAGCGTTCGGTCTACGGCGGCGCGTGCGTTCCAGGTCGTCCGCGAGAGGGAGAAGGGTCATACCAGGTTCGCAGGAAGCTGCTGAAGCTCAAGGTAGCGTCGGTTTGCGAAGGGGCGTGCTGTCACGGTGATGATTCCTCGTCGGAGTTGTGCACGGCGTCGGGTGGTTGTTGTCGGAGTCGTTGCCGAGGTTCCGCGTCGCCCTAACACAAGCCAGAGGGTTTAGGAGATGCGCAAGAACGTGGCGAACAATCTCGTGTGAGTCAGAAGTGAAGGGGCGCACGGGACTTACAGATTTTGGTCGCCGGAGTCGAGGTGGTCGTCAGATGCTTGCAGCGTCGAGCGGAAACGGTGACCTGGGGCAGTACAGGATGAACTGGTGGGGTCAGGAGGTGCGCAAGGAGATTGCGAAGTGGCTCGAATGAATCAGAGAGGAAGGGGCGCACGGAGCTTACCGGAATCGATCGCCGGAGTGAGCTCTGTCTGCGGCGGTGTTGTGTGAGTTGTGGGCAGCCAGATGGCGTGGAGGCAGAATTGACTGGGGGAAAATGGTCGCGGGGAGGTGGGGATCTTATAGCTAGTGGCTCGACAGGAAACGCTCGTCACATCAATGCCAATTAAGCTCGAGGTATCACTGCTGCAACGGCCAGCGGCGAAGATCGTGCGCGGATTCAGGGGGAAGACGATGCTGACGTGGAGGAGGCCCGCTCGTCAGCGAAGTGCGTGAGGTGGAGGTGGGGTCTGTCTGTCAGCGACTAATTGCGTGCGCTCGCGCGTGAGAGAAGAAAAGGAAACCCCCGGGTGGGCTAGTTGGGCTTGATTCGTTGCTGGGCCAGAAACCTGGCGCGCGGCCCTTTTCATTTGAATGCTTCTTTTCTTTTTCTAATTCTATTTTCTGAAATGATTTTGATATGAATTCAAATCCTTTTTGAATTCAAACAATTCTGGGAACTTTTGTAGGGTACTGTGGTTTCAAAAACCAGTCATTTAAACATGTAGTTACCCTGCAAGGGCTTGGTCAAGCTTGGGCTTAAAACAATCAGAGACTTTGTCCCTGGTTTGCAAATGTTTTAAAACAAAATAGGGTTTTGAAATTATTTCTGAGTTGAAAACTTTGGTTAAACTTTTACACCTAAACCTTCCAACAATGGAAGCAAGCAAACAAGTTCCTAAACAATCAAGTTTCAAAGGGTGATGGCCATTTGAGTTAAATTGGCTCACATGAAATCATAGCACAAGCTTCTGTTTCTGAAATGATTTTTTTGAGAAAACCCTAAATGATGAAGGATGCAAGGATGATATGAATGAGCTTTGAAATATGAACTTAGGGATGTTACATAGATGCTATTGCATGTGTGTTATTTTCATAAACCACATGGATCCACTAGATGCCATTGCATGTGTGTTCTATTCCTAAACCACATGGATCCACTAGATGCCATTGGATGTATGTTCTTTTTATAAACCACACGGATGCACTAGATGTCATTGCATGTTTGTTCTTTTCATAAACCACATGGATCCACTATATGCCATTGCATGTGTGTTGTTTTCATAAACCACATGGATCCACTAGAGTTCATTGCACGTGTGTTCTTTTCATAAATCACATGGATCCACTGGATGCCATTGCATGTGTCTTTATTCATAAACCACATGGATCCACTAGATGTCATTGCATGTGTGTTCTTTTAATAAACCACATGGATCCACTAGATGTCATTGCACGTGTGTTCTTTTCATAAACCAGATGGATCCATGATTATCCATTGCATGTGTGTTCTAATCCTAAACCACATGGATCCACTACATTCCATTGGATATGTATTCTTTTCAGAAACCACATGGATCCACTAGATGTCATTGCATGTGTGTTCTTTTCATAAACCACATGGATCCAGTAGTGTTCATGGCATGTGTGTTATTTTCATAAATCACATGGATCCACTAGATGCCATTGCATGTGTGTTATATTCCTAAACCATATGGATCCACTAGATGCCATTGGATGTGTGTTCTTTTCATAAACCACATGGATTTTTAGATGTCATTGGATGTGTGTTCTTTTCGTAAACCACATGGATCCACTAGATGCCATTGCATGTGTGCTCATTTCATAAACTGCATGGACCCACTAGAGTTTGTTTCATGTGTGTTCTATGCCTAAACCACAAGAATCCACTAGATGCCATTTCATGTGTGTTCTTTTCTTAAACCACATGGATCCACTAGATGCCATTGCATGTGTGTTCTTGTCATAAACCACATGGATCCACTAGAGTTCACTTCATGCGTGTTCTTTTCATAAACCACATGGATACACTAGAGTTCATTACATGTGTGGTCTATTCATAAACCACATGGATCCACTAGATGCCATTGCATGTGTGTTCTTTTCATAAACCACAAGGATCCACTAGAGTTCATTGGATCTGTGTTCTATTCCTAAACCACATGGATCCACTAGATGCTATTGCATGTGTGTTCTTTTCATTAACCACATGGATCCACTAGATACCATTGCATGGGTGTTCTTTTCATAAACCACATGGATCCACTATAGTTCATTGCATGCGTGTTCTTTTCATAAACCACATGGATCTAGTAGAGTTCATGCCATGTGTGTTCTTTTCATAAACCACATGGATCCACTAGATGCCATTGCATGTGTGTTTATTCATAAACCACATGGATCCACCAGATGTCATTGCATGTGTGTTCTTTTAATAAACCACATGGATCCACTAGATGTCATTGCACGTGTGTTCTTTTCATAAACCAGATGGATCCACAATAATCCATTGCATGTGTGTTCTAATCCTAAACCACATGGATCCACTAGATGTCATTTCATGTGTGTTCTTTTCATAAACCACATGGACCCACTAGTGTTCATCGCATGTGTGTTCTTTTCATAAACCACATGGATCCACAAGATGCCATCGCATGTGTGTTCTTTTCATAAACCACATGGATCCACAAGATGCCATTGCATGTGTGTTATATTCCTAAACCACATGGATCCACTAGATGCCATTCGATGTGTGTTGTTTTCATAAACCACATGGATGCACTAGATGTCATTGGATGTGTGTTCTTTTCATAAACCACATCGATCCATTAGATGCCATTGCATGTGTTTTCTTTTCATAAACCACACGGATCCAATAGATGCCATTTCATATGTCCTCATTTCATAAACCACATGGAGCCACCAGAGTTTGTTGCATATGTGTTCTATGCCTAAACCACAAGAATCCACTAGATGTCATTGCATGTGTGTTCTTTTCTTAAACCACATGGATCCACTAGATGGCATTGGATGAGTGTTCTTTCGTAAACCACATGGATCCACTAGAGTTCACTTCATGTGTGTTCTTTTCATAAAACACATGGATACAATAGAGTTCATTGCATGTGTGTTCTATTCATAAACCACATGGATCCACTAGATGCCATTGCATGTGTGTTCTTTTCATAAACCACATGGATCCACTAGAGTTCATTGGATGTGTGTTCTATTCCTAAACCAGATGGATCCAC
The DNA here is from genome assembly GCA_916181665.1 of Avena sativa. Lineage (NCBI taxonomy): Eukaryota > Viridiplantae > Streptophyta > Magnoliopsida > Poales > Poaceae > Avena > Avena sativa. The sequence continues at coordinate 195,448,830 of OV702287.1, forward strand.
TAGATGCCATTGCATGTGTGTTCTTTTCACGAACCACATGGATCCAGTAGAGTTCATTGAATGTGTGTTCATTTGATAAACCACATGGATACACTAGAGTTCATTGCATGTGTGTTCTATTCCTAAACCACATGGATCCACAAGAGTTCATTGGATGTGTTTTCTATTCCTAAACCATATGGATCCACTAGATTCCATTGCATGTGTGTTCTTTTCAAAAACCACATGTATCCACTAGAGTTTATTGCATGTGTGTTCTTTTTATAAACCACATGGATCCAGCAGAGTTCATGGCATGTGTGTTCTTTTCATAGACCACATGGATCCACTAGATGACATTGCATGTGTGTTCTATTCCTAAACCACATGGATCCACTAGATGCCATTGGATGAGTGTTATTTTCATAAACCACATGGATGCACTATATGTAATTGCATGTGTGTTCTTTTCATAAACCACATGGATCCACTATATGCCATTGCATGTGTGTTCATTTCATAAACCACATGGACCCACTAGATGACATTTCATGTGTGTTCGTTTCATAAACCACATGGATCCACTAGAGTTCATTGGATGTGTGTTCTATTCCTAAACCACATGGATCCACTAGATGTCATTGCATGTGTGTTCTTTTAATAAACCACATGGATCCACTAGAGTTCATTGCATGTGTGTTCTTTTCATAAACCACATGGATCCACTAGAGTTCATTGCATCTGTGTTCTATTCCTAAACCACATGGATCCACTAGAGTTCATTGGATGTGTGTTCTATTCCTAAACCACATGGATCCACTAGATACCATTGCATGTGTGTTCTTTTCATAAACCACATGGATCCACTAGAGTTCATTGCATGTGTGTTCTTTTCATAAACCACATGGATCCACTAGAGTTCATTGCCTGTGTGTTCTATGCCTAAACCACATGGATCCACTAGATGCCATTGCATGTGTCTTATTTTCATAAACCACATGGATCCACTAGATGCCATTGCATGTGTGTTCTATGCCTAAACCACATGGATCCACTAGATGCAATTGGATGTATGTTCTTTTCATAAACCACATGGATGCACTAGATGTCATTGCTTGTGTGTTCTTTTCATAAACCACATGGATCTAGTAGAGTTCATGGAATGTGTGTTCTTTTCATAAACCACATGGATCCACTAGATGCCATTGCATCTGTGTTTATTCATAAACCACATGGATCCACTAGATGCCATTGCATGTGTGTTATATTCCTAAACCATATGTATCCACTAGATGCCATTGGATGTGTGTTCTTTTCATAAACCACATGGATGCATTAGATGTATTTAGATGTGTGTTGTTTTCATAAACTACATGGATCCATTAGATGCCATTGCATATGTGCTCATTTCATAAACCGCATGGACCCACTAGAGTTCGTTGCATGTGTGTTCTATGCCTAAACCACAAGAATCCACTAGATGTCATTTCATGTGTGTTCTTTTCTTAAACCACGTGGATCCACTAGATTCCATTGCATGTGTGTTCTTTTCATAAACCACATGGATCCACTAGAGTTCACTTCATGTGTGTTCTTTTCATAAACCACATGGATACACTACAGTTCATTGCATGTGTGGTCTATTCATAAACCACATGGATCCACTAGATGCCATTGCATGTGGTTTCTTTTCATAAACCACAAGGATCCACTAGAGTTCATTGGATGTGTGTTCTATTCCTAAACCACATGGATCCACTAGATGCCATTGCATGTGTGTTCTTTTCATGAACCACATGGATCCACTATAGTTCATTGAATGTGTGTTCTTTTCATAAACCACATGGATCCACTAGAGTTCATTGCATGTGTGTTCTATTCCTAAACCACATGGATCCACAAGAATTTATTGGATGTGTGTTCTATTCCTAAACCACATGGATCCACTAGATACCTTTGCATGGGTGTTCTTTTCATAAACCACATGGATCCACTAGAGTTCATTGCATGCGTGTTCTTTTCATAAACCACATGGATCTAGTAGAGTTCATGGCATGTGTGTTCTTTTCATAAACCACATGGATCCACTAGATGCCATTGCATGTGTGTTTATTCATAAACCAAATGGATCCACTAGATGTCATTGCATGTGAGTTCTTTTAATAAACCACATGGATCCACTAGATGTCATTGCACGTGTGTTCTTTTCATAAACCAGATGGATCCACTATAATCCATTGCATGTGTGTTCTAATCCTAAACCACATGGATCCAGTACATTCCATTGGATGTGTATTCTTTTCATAAACCACATGGATCCACCAGATGTCATTGCATGTGTGTTCTTTTAATAAACCACATGGATCCACTAGATGTCATTGCACGTGTGTTCTTTTCATAAACCAGATGGATCCACAATAATCCATTGCATGTGTGTTCTAATCCTAAACCACATGGATCCACTAGATGTCATTTCATGTGTGTTCTTTTCATAAACCACATGGACCCACTAGTGTTCATCGCATGTGTGTTCTTTTCATAAACCACATGGATCCACAAGATGCCATCGCATGTGTGTTCTTTTCATAAACCACATGGATCCACAAGATGCCATTGCATGTGTGTTATATTCCTAAACCACATGGATCCACTAGATGCCATTCGATGTGTGTTGTTTTCATAAACCACATGGATGCACTAGATGTCATTGGATGTGTGTTCTTTTCATAAACCACATCGATCCATTAGATGCCATTGCATGTGTTTTCTTTTCATAAACCACACGGATCCAATAGATGCCATTTCATATGTCCTCATTTCATAAACCACATGGAGCCACCAGAGATTGTTGCATATGTGTTCTATGCCTAAACCACAAGAATCCACTAGATGTCATTGCATGTGTGTTCTTTTCTTAAACCACATGGATCCACTAGATGGCATTGGATGAGTGTTCTTTCGTAAACCACATGGATCCACTAGAGTTCACTTCATGTGTGTTCTTTTCATAAAACACATGGATACAATAGAGTTCATTGCATGTGTGTTCTATTCATAAACCACATGGATCCACTAGATGCCATTGCATGTGTGTTCTTTTCATAAACCACATGGATCCACTAGAGTTCATTGGATGTGTGTTCTATTCCTAAACCAGATGGATCCACTAGATGCCATTGCATGTGTGTTCTTTTCACGAACCACATGGATCCAGTAGAGTTCATTGAATGTGTGTTCATTTGATAAACCACATGGATACACTAGAGTTCATTGCATGTGTGTTCTATTCCTAAACCACATGGATCCACAAGAGTTCATTGGATGTGTTTTCTATTCCTAAACCATATGGATCCACTAGATTCCATTGCATGTGTGTTCTTTTCAAAAACCACATGTATCCACTAGAGTTTATTGCATGTGTGTTCTTTTTATAAACCACATGGATCCAGCAGAGTTCATGGCATGTGTGTTCTTTTCATAGACCACATGGATCCACTAGATGACATTGCATGTGTGTTCTATTCCTAAACCACATGGATCCACTAGATGCCATTGGATGAGTGTTATTTTCATAAACCACATGGATGCACTATATGTAATTGCATGTGTGTTCTTTTCATAAACCACATGGATCCACTATATGCCATTGCATGTGTGTTCATTTCATAAACCACATGGACCCACTAGATGACATTTCATGTGTGTTCGTTTCATAAACCACATGGATCCACTAGAGTTCATTGGATGTGTGTTCTATTCCTAAACCACATGGATCCACTAGATGTCATTGCATGTGTGTTCTTTTAATAAACCACATGGATCCACTAGAGTTCATTGCATGTGTGTTCTTTTCATAAACCACATGGATCCACTAGAGTTCATTGCATCTGTGTTCTATTCCTAAACCACATGGATCCACTAGAGTTCATTGGATGTGTGTTCTATTCCTAAACCACATGGATCCACTAGATACCATTGCATGTGTGTTCTTTTCATAAACCACATGGATCCACTAGAGTTCATTGCATGTGTGTTCTTTTCATAAACCACATGGATCCACTAGAGTTCATTGCCTGTGTGTTCTATGCCTAAACCACATGGATCCACTAGATGCCATTGCATGTGTCTTATTTTCATAAACCACATGGATCCACTAGATGCCATTGCATGTGTGTTCTATGCCTAAACCACATGGATCCACTAGATGCAATTGGATGTATGTTCTTTTCATAAACCACATGGATGCACTAGATGTCATTGCTTGTGTGTTCTTTTCATAAACCACATGGATCTAGTAGAGTTCATGGAATGTGTGTTCTTTTCATAAACCACATGGATCCACTAGATGCCATTGCATCTGTGTTTATTCATAAACCACATGGATCCACTAGATGCCATTGCATGTGTGTTATATTCCTAAACCATATGTATCCACTAGATGCCATTGGATGTGTGTTCTTTTCATAAACCACATGGATGCATTAGATGTCATTAGATGTGTGTTGTTTTCATAAACTACATGGATCCATTAGATGCCATTGCATATGTGCTCATTTCATAAACCGCATGGACCCACTAGAGTTCGTTGCATGTGTGTTCTATGCCTAAACCACAAGAATCCATTAGATGCAATTGCATGTGTGTTATTTTCATAAACCACATGGATCCACTAGATGCCACTGCGTGTGTGTTCTTTTCATAAACCACATGGATCCACTAGAGTTCACTTCATGTGTGTTCTTTTCATAAACCACATGGATACACTACAGTTCATTGCATGTGTGGTCTATTCATAAACCACATGGATCCACTAGATGCCATTGCATGTGGTTTCTTTTCATAAACCACAAGGATCCACTAGAGTTCATTGGATGTGTGTTCTATTCCTAAACCACATGGATCCACTAGATGCCATTGCATGTGTGTTCTTTTCATGAACCACATGGATCCACTATAGTTCATTGAATGTGTGTTCTTTTCATAAACCACATGGATCCACTAGAGTTCATTGCATGTGTGTTCTATTCCTAAACCACATGGATCCACAAGAATTTATTGGATGTGTGTTCTATTCCTAAACCACATGGATCCACTAGATACCTTTGCATGGGTGTTCTTTTCATAAACCACATGGATCCACTAGAGTTCATTGCATGCGTGTTCTTTTCATAAACCACATGGATCTAGTAGAGTTCATGGCATGTGTGTTCTTTTCATAAACCACATGGATCCACTAGATGCCATTGCATGTGTGTTTATTCATAAACCAAATGGATCCACTAGATGTCATTGCATGTGAGTTCTTTTAATAAACCACATGGATCCACTAGATGTCATTGCACGTGTGTTCTTTTCATAAACCAGATGGATCCACTATAATCCATTGCATGTGTGTTCTAATCCTAAACCACATGGATCCAGTACATTCCATTGGATGTGTATTCTTTTCATAAACCACATGGATCCACTAGATGTCATTTCATGTATGTTCTTTTCATAAACCACATGGATCCACTAGTGTTCATCGCATGTGTGTTCTTTTCATAAACCATTGTAACACCCTCGTCTGATAAGGCTGAGTTCCTGTGTATAGTGCCAATCCCTGGATCGGTTCACTGGTACACACAGTACAGATGAATACCAAAGAACATAACAGTGCATCATTATTACATCGAATGATCCAGAATTCGTAATTATTACATAGTGCTTAGCTCAAAGGCTAGCTCAAATAACAAAGTAGCATACGGAAGCATAAATAAATAGTAGGCTCCATCTTCAATTGTGCCACAGGAGAACAACTGTTGAGTGGAGTATCATGACCTATTCGATCACTCAGAATCGGTATAACCTGCAACATAAAACATAGCAGCCCCGAAGGGTCAATACTTGGAATGTATGGCAAGTAGGGCTAAATAAGGAGACAATGCACCTAGCTTCTACATGCTTATTTGGCTGGTGGAGCTTTGGCTAGCTTGCAATTTCAAAAACCTTTGCTCTACTTTCATAAACCAATTTGATTCACAGCAACCCATTAAGTTCACCCATCAAGTTTTAGTAATTAAGAAATAAGGATGAGCGAGAATATGTCATAGTCTCAAGATCAAGCAACTCAATCGTCCGTAACCGGGGACATGGCTAAGTACTTAGTTTTTTACACCCTGCAGGGGTTTGTACACTTTACCCATGTGACCTGGCCAACCCAGCTCGTACCACCACACGCATATTGTGTGATGATAGGGAGAAGTACAAGATGGGACCTTTCGGGAAGTAGATGACCAAACCCCACTGCGCACCGGTCCCAACCTATCATTCACTACATCTCTGGCTATGCTGGGTTCGGATCACCACGACCTACTAAGTCCAACCAGCCACCCATTCTTACTGGCACATGGTTACACTCGTAAGCTACCATAACAAAGAGAACCAATCCTTCTCAGTACCCTGGGCGGCATTCCCCACCATTAACCACACTCCGATGACCATCCAACCATTCCGCCCAGGTAGTTCATTAACATTAAGTTGTTTTAGTTTGAAACAAACACAACTTCATCTTAGTGTGATCCTTTTCCCCCCGTCTTCATAGCAGGTCTAAGCACATCTATTGAACGTGGCTCAACTACAAGGAAACCCTACCACAAATATATAGGATATAGCATAGCATAGTAATTCCTACACAATAACTATAGAAATACACTACACATGCATAAGGGAAAATAGTAGGACAAGGTATGAACAAAATAGCATCTACTTGCCTTTGTTGTAGATGTAGTCGATTAGATAATCCTCACAGATATAATGGTTGCACTCGTCGCACTCAAAAGACTTGCAATCACAATGCTCGCAACCATAGCTGTTGTGATCATAGTAGTTACACTCCTCGCAATCTATCGTTCAAAAGCAAAAGCACAACAACATATCATTCAAACATTGCAATCATGCAACAATGCAACAATACAATAAAACAATGATGATCAAATGCATGCATGGTAATTTAATATGTCACAATGGTTGTAATTAGTTATCTAAGCAATACTAGATCACATGATGTATGTAGAAGTGTTTTAATGCAATATAGTATTTGTTATCCAATTTCAATTACCAATAAAGGGGTTTTAACATAACTGTTGTAGCTTTTGTACTAGATGCCGAATTAAATTTATATCTGAACTGTAATGGATAGAGGGCTTTAATACGAACCAGTAGCAATTGGATTCACCCTAATTAGAGTTATAGATCTTTTTCTAGGATTTATTTAGTGTTTAATGGAGTTTAATAAATCTGAACAGATCGTACTGACAACAAACAAAGCTAAGTATAGGTCTGAAAACTACACAAGATTATGAACTCAGGGACATATTACTCATATTTTTCGGATATGTAGATTATTTACTATGAATTTAATGATTTAAAAGGACAATAATACTAATTAATTATTCGCCAGTAATCTATACAGTAAACTTGTAATTTTATTCGAGAATCATGTTCTATACTATTTTGTGAATCTAGGGGTATATCATTTGTATTTTTCTGAGTTGTACTTTATTTTCTGTGAATTAATTGCTCCAAAAAGTGTATTAAACCATTTAAATAATCACGACAAATACTTATAGTAAATTCCTGATACAATTATATATTAATACTCTACACAATTTTGTGATTCCAACGGTATATTATTTGTAATGTTTGGACATAGTATGAATTTTCTATGAATTTTACAAGTTAGATCTATAATCTGCAATTTTAAATTCGAACGGAATATTCCAGGGAATATTCCGCTGACTGGACAGTTTGACCATGCAGGCTGACTAGGACTAGATGCTGACCTGGCGATGATGTGGCGGTGACGAGGCGACTGACCGGGACGATTGAATCTGGACCGTCGAGATAAGATCCGGTGGCTAGAAGAGAAGTTGGCTCCAAAACGGCTCGATTTTGTCTCGGAAAAGATTAAAAACAGATCTGTGTTAGAGAAACAAATCTGTAGATCAAATCAAAAAACTTTTAACAAGAAAGTTGGGGAGGATGATTAGATCTACCTTTTCACCAAAGGAATTTGGATTTCAAGAAACGAGCACGAGGAGATCTTGGAATTACGCCATCAGATCTGAAATATTGCGTTGCGAAATTCTCCGGCTATGGTGGATGAAAAGAGGAGAGGTTTGTCGGAATTGAAAGATTTCGTGTTGAAGCCGAAGTCATCCGACGAAGTTTAGATGGGTTTAGAAGCGAAATATGATTCGGTAGGGTGTAGATTTGGGATTTCGGGAAGGAAAAGTGTTATACCTGTGGCTCCGAGGGATTATTTAGGCTTTTAGGATGATGGGAAGATAGATCTTGAAGTAGAGAACAAGTAGAAACAAACGGAAGTCAATTCGGAGTTATAGATAAAAAGTTATAAGAGTTTTAGTAGAGATATGTTTGAGAAAAACGATTCCGCATGAATTTTAAAGCGGAGGTGGGATCGATCCCCACGGTGGCTGGTTCGGTCCCCTGATTGGGCCGGCCGGTGGCCCATTTCGTTTTTTTCTTTTTCTTTTTCTTTTTCTATTTTGGTATTTTTTTATATCTTTTGCATACGAACTCTAAATGACATTATTTTAGTTTCTAAATTTTTCTAAAACTCAGTAGATCATTATAGGATCATATTTGTAACATTTTCACTAGCTTTAAGATGGTGGCTTCACAAATTTCTATATATTCCTTATAGGAACATTTCGGCAAATCAACTATTAGATTTAGATATTAGGATTTCGATTCAATTTTTGGGAACTTTGCATGAATTCAAAGCAATGCTTATGAATGCTTCATGATTTTTATTTTTGCAAACATTCACACAAATCCTAAAACTAAAACTCAATTCACGTATTTTTTCCTATATGGCTACTTAGGTATTATCAAAAGGATATAGGGTTTTATGCATTTGGCCTTATATGGCTACTATGCAATATTTGTAGGGGTTTTATTTTAACCACTCAACCAAAACACACAATGCCACAAATGCCCAAAACAACAAGTTCAATCATGTAACATGAAGGAACACATTCTTAACATCCAATGAAAATGAAGATGTCATATTATCTTCTCTCTTTTCAAGCAAGTGGTGAAAAGCATCTAGAATGTTTCATAAATCGAAGTAGAGACTTAAAGAGTCAAATAGGGAAATTAGAATATAACTCCACCATAATTGGGAAAGTCATTTCATTCCCTCTCTTTAATCATCTAAGCATGGTTGGATATTTAAAGAATCAAATGGTTGAAAAGAAAATGAAAACAAGTTGGATAGTCATGTTAATCCAATCTCATACAAGTTTCTGAATTCAAGGAAGGAAAATCATAACAGAAAGTTTCTTTTCTTTGAGAAATTTCAACAAAGTCAAACAATTCAACCAAGTTATTTTATTAACTTTACATTTCAAAATTAGGAGAATTTTGGGATGTGACAAACTACCACCCTTAAAAGGAATCTCGTCCCGAGATTCAGGAAGGCTAGAAAGAAATAGGTTCAGGATACAGTAGAGTGCTACCACCCTTAAAAGAAAATCTACTAGGTCACTTCTTGAGGATTCATCCTTTAGACATTTATTGGCATGATGTCTATTACACATTTTGTTCTTCAGGATTTGCATATTCTAGAGAAACACTACTTGAACTAGCGAAACCCTCATGGTGGTCAACTAGGGAACATTTTCTTCATGCTGCCCCTTTAAATACTATTGAAGGTTTATCCTTACCGTATATTCCTACGGTTAGCAACAAGTGCTTTTGTAAAGGTGCAAGATCATACCATTCTAAGGGCTAGGCTTAACGCCGACTCTCTACTAAGATTGAAAAGGCGCTTAAGATTCTCAAAGCCAACAATACAAGAGCGAATAATAAGAGTATTCGGTATGGGGGCCAATCCATCCCGCACTCAAACTATTATTTTGCATGAGGATAGGAGAATCATGTTTTTCTATCACCTGAACAACCTCACTTTTCTTGCAGATCGTTTCCATGGGCACAAACCAAGGTTTAGTGTGGACTCCCATGTATTCAATCAACAAGGCTACTATAACAAGGTAAATTATCGATACTTCAACACCTTTGGGTTGCGTAAATCTACTACATAACATCACTTGCAACACTTCATACTTCCATAACCTTTTGTTGCATTAGACGGACTATTCACACTCTTTGGGCATCATCTTCCAAATATTTCCACTAACTAATTCTCCATATAATCAACACATCATTCTAATCTTCAAGGTTTTAAGATAGAGAAGAATAGATTCTAGGGGAAAGAAACTACTAAGGAAGAACTCCAACCCATGCAAACAAGCTCATACACCAATAAGCATACAAACATTCAATCATAAGCAATCAACACACAAGCAACAATCATAACAAGCTACACTCAAGCCAAAATAATTTTGTTTATGTTCCAGAAGTTTTGTTTTAGTGGAATACCATCCACAAAATAGTTTTCATTTGATTAAAATTTGTTTGGGGTGAACCTACAATCATAAAAGCAATGGACAGAATCTGTCCTGAAACTACAGCAGTGTTCACGAATTTTTCTGGGCACCTTAAACTCATCAGGAATTTTAGCCAATTTTTTTGCAGGTGATACAGGTAATTACGCTCCAGATCCTAAAATATGAGCACAATCTGAGTTACCAGTAAGAAATTAAAAATCGCTCTGTAGAACTGGTCATGCAGAAAACTGCAGCAGTAATACCACGAATTTTTAATCAAAACCTTCATTAATTCATTATAAAAACTATCAAAAATATTCTGAAACTTTGGGGTGTCAAATAGTACAACCTAAACATAATAAACCAGCTAACACACAAGTTCTTGCATCGATTGATTGCTAGATCTAAACGAAATCCTATCAAAACTATATGGTAGGCATCATCTAACTGTTCTTGGATCTCGCACTTCTTCGCACGAGTGCTCATCTATAAGTTTTGAACAAGATGAGATTAGAAAAGAATGATCAAGAATTACAAGAATCTAATAAGTACAAAGTTTTGAGTTCATCCTACAAAGAGTCTTCCTTCTATGTTTTAAAAGAGAAGGGTATGAGAATTGAAGTGACAAGGAGATACAAGAAAGAATTGTAAGATGAGAATAGATAGAATGAAAGAGGATTTATATTCATATGGTTTTCCTATTCCAATCCTAGGTCACGATCCTACAGTCAACACACTGCTCTGATACCATTCTGTAACACCCTCGCCTGATAAGGCTGAGTTCCTGTGTATAGTGCCAATCCCTGGATCGGTTCACTGGCACACATAGTACAGATGAATACCAAAGAACATAACAGTGCATCATTATTACATCGAATGATCCAGAATTTATAATTATTACATAGTGCTTAGCTCAAAGGCTAGCTCAAATAACAAAGTAGCATACGGAAGCATAAATAAATAGTAGGCTCCATCTTCAATTGTGCCACAGGCGAACAACTATTGAGTGGAGTATCGCGACCTATTCGATCACTCAGAATCGGTATAACCTGCAACATAAAACATAGCAGCCCCGAAGAGTCAATACTTGGAATGTATGGCAAGTAGGGCTAAATAAGGAGACAATGCACCTAGCTTCTACATGCTTATTTGGCTGGTGGAGCTTTGGCTAGCTTGCAATTTCAAAAACCTTTGCTCTACTTTCATAAACCAATTTGATTCACAGCAACCCATTAAGTTCACCCATCAAGTTTTATTAATTAAGAAATAAGGATGAGAGAGAATATGTCATAGTCTCAAGATCAAGCAACTCAATCGTCCGTAACCGGGGACACGGCTAAGTACTTAGTTTTTTACACCCTACAGGGGTTTGTACACTTTACCCATGTGACCTGGCCAACCCAGCTCGTACCACCACACGCATATTGTGTGATGATAGGGAGAAGTCCAAGATGGGACCTTTCGGGAAGTAGATCACCAAACCCCACTGCGCACCGGTCCCAACCTATCATTCACTACATCTCTGGCTACGCTGGGTTCAGATCACCACGACCTACTAAGTCCAACCAGCCACCCATTCTTACTGGCACATGGTTGCACTCGTAAGCTACCATAACAAAGAGAACCAATCCTTCTTAGTACCCTGGGCGGCATTCCCCACCATTAACCACACTCCGATGACCATCCAACCATTCCGCCCAGGTAGTTCATTAACATTAAGTTGTTTTAGTTTGAAACAAACACAACTTCATCTTAGTGTGATCCTTTTTCCCCCGTCTACATAGCAGGTCTAAGCACATCTATTGAACGTGGCTCAACTACAAGGAAACCCTACCACAAATATATAGGATATAGCATAGCATAGTAATTCCTACACAATAACTATAGAAATACACTACACATGCATAAGGGAAAATAGTAGGACAAGGTATGAACAAAATAGCATCTACTTGCCTTTGTTGTAGATGTAGTCGATTAGATAATCCTCACAGATATAATGGTTGCACTCGTCGCATTCAAAAGACTTGCAATCACAATTCTCGCAACCATAGCTGTTGCGATCATAGTAGTTACATTCCTCGCGATCTATCGTTCAAAAGCAAAAGCACAACAACATATCATTCAAACATTGCAATCATGCAACAATGCAACAATACAATAAAACAATGATGATCAAATGCATGCATGGTGATTTAATATGTCACAAAGGGTGTAATTAGTTATCTAAGCAATACTAGATCACATGATGTATGTAGAAGTGTTTTAATGCAATATAGTATTTGTTATCCAATTTCAATTACCAATAAAGGGGTTTTAACATAACTATTGTAGCTTTTGTACTAGATGCAGAATTAAATTTATATCTGAACTGTAATGGATAGAGGGCTTTAATACGAACCAGTAGCAATTAGATTCACCCTAATCGGAGTTATAGATCTTTTTCTAGGATTTTTTAGTGTTTAATGGAGTTTAATAAATCTGAACAGATCATACTGACAACAAACAAAGCTAAGTACAGGTCTGAAAACTACGCAAGATTATGAACTCAGGGACATATTACTCATATTTTTCGGATCTGTAGATTATTTACTATGAATTTAATGATTTAAAAGGCCAATAATACTAATTAATTATTTGCCAGTAATCTATACAGTAAACTTGTAATTTTATTCCAGAATCATGTTCTATACAATTTTGTGAATCCAGGGTATATCATTTGTATTTTTCTGAGTTGTATTTCATTTTCTGTGAATTAATTGCTCCAAAAAGTGTATTAAACCATTTAAATAATCACGACAAATACTTACAGTAAATGTCTGATACAATTATATATTAATACTCTACACAATGTTGTGATTCCAACGGTATATTATTTGTAATGTTTGGACATAGTATGAATTTTCTATGGATTTTACAAGTTAGATCTATAATCTGCAATTTTAAATTCGAACGGAATATTCCAGGGAATATTCCGCTGACTGGACAGGTTGACCGTGCAGGCTGACTGGGACTAGATGCTGACCTGGCGACGACGTGGCGGTGACGAGGCGGCTGACCAGGACAATTGAATCTGGACCGTCGAGATAAGATCCGGTGGCTAGGAGAGAAGTTGGCTCCAAAACGGCTCGATTTTGTCTCGGAAAAGATTAAAAACAGATCTGTGTTAGAGACAAATCTATAGATCAAATCCAAAAACTTTGAACATGAAAGTTGGGGAGGATGATTAGATCTACCTTTTCACCAAAGGAATTTGGATTTCAAGAAACGAGCGCGAGGAGATCTTGGAATTACGCCATCAGATCTGAAATATTGCGTTGCGAAATTCTCCAGCTGTGGTGGATGAAAAGAGGTGAGGTTTGTCGGAATTGAAAGATTTCGTGTTGAAGCCGAAGTCATCCGACGAAGTTTAGATGGGTTTAGAAGCGAAATACGATTCGATAGGGTGTAGATTTGGGATTTCGGGAAGGAAAAGTGTTATAGCTGTGGCTCCGAGGGATTATTTAGGCTTTTAGGATGATGGGAAAATAGATCTTGAAGTATAGAACAAGTAGAAACAAACGGAAGTCAATTCTAAGTTATAGATAAAAAGTTATAAGAGTTTTAGTAGAGATATGTTTCCGAAAAACGATTCCGCACGAATTTTAAAGCGGAGGTGGGATCGATCCACACGGTGGCTGGTTCGGTCGGCTGAGTGCGCCGGCCGGTGGCCCATTTCGTTTTTTTTCTTTTTCTTTTTCTTTTTCTATTTTGGTATTTTCTTTATATCTTTTGCATACGAACTCTAAATGACATGATTTTTGTTTCTAAATTTTTCTAAAATTCAGTAGATCATTATAGGATCATATTTGTAACATTTTCACTAGTTTTAAGATGGTGGCTTCACAAATTTCTATATATTCCTTATAGGAACATTTCGGCAAATCAACTATTAGATTTAGATATTAGGATTTCGATTCAATTTTTGGGAACTTTGCATGAATGCAAAGCAATGCTTATTTTTATTTTTGCAAACATTCACACAAATCCTAAAACTAAAACTCAATTCACGTATTTTTGCCTATATGGCTACTTAGGTATTATCAAAAGGATATAGGGTTTTATGCATTTGGCCTTATATGGCTACTATGCAATATTTGTAAATAGCTTCTTAGAGTTTTATTTTAACCACTCAACCAAAACACACAATGCCACCAATGCCCAAAACAACAAGTTCAATCATGTAAAATGAAGGAACACATTCTTAACATCCAATGAAAATGAAGATGTCATATTATCTTCTCTCTTTTCAAGCAAGTGGTGAAAAGCATCTAGAATGGTTTCATAAATCGAAGTAGAGACTTAAAGGGTCAAATAGGAAAATTAGAATATCACTCCACCATAATTGGGAAAGTCATTTAATTCCCTCTCTTTAATCATCTAAGCATGGTTGGATATTTAAAGAATCAAATGGTTGAAAAGAAAATGAAAACAAGTTGGATAGTCATGTTAATCCAATCTCATACAAGTTTCTGAATTCAAGGAAGGAAAATCATAACAGAAAGTTTCTTTTCTTTGAGAAATTTCAACAAAGTCAAACAATTCAACCAAGTTATTTTATTAACTTTACATTTCAAAATTAGGAGAATTTTGGGATGTGGCAACCACATGGATCCACAAGATGCCATTGCATGTGTGTTATATTCCTAAACCACATGGATCCACTAGATGCCATTGGATGTGTGTTGTTTTCATAAACCACATGGATGCACTAGATGTCATTGGATGTGTGTTCTTTTCATAAACCACATGGATCCACTAGATGCCATTGCATGTGTGTTCTTTTCATAAACCACATGGATCCAATAGATGCCATTTCATGTGTCCTCGTTTCATAAACCACATGGAGCCACCAGAGTTCGTTGCATGTGTGTTCTATGCCTAAACCACAAGAATCCACTAGATGCCATTGCATGTGTGTTCTTTTCTTAAACCACATGGATCCACTAGATGCCATTGCATGAGTGTTCTTTCGTAAACCACATGGATCCACTAGAGTTCACTTCATGTGTGTTCTTTTCATAAACCACATGGATACAATAGAATTCATTGCATGTGTGTTCTATTCATAAACCACATGGATCCACTAGATGCCATTGCATGTGTGTTATTTTCATAAACCACATGGATCCACTAGAGTTCATTGGATGTGTGTTCTATTCCTAAACCAGATGGATCCACTAGATGCCATTGCATGTGTGTTCTTTTCATGAACCACATGGATCTAGTAGAGTTCATTGAATGTGTGTTCTTTTGATAAACCAGATGGATCCACAAGAGTTCATTGGATGTGTTTTGTATTCCTAAACCACATGGATCCACTAGATTCCATTGCATGTGTGTTCTTTTCATAAAACACATGTATCCACTAGAGTTTATTGCATGTGTGTTCTTTTCATAAACCACATGGATCCAGCAGAGTTCATGGCATGTGTGTTCTTTTCATAGACCACATGGATCCACTAGATGACATTGCATGTGTGTTCTATTCCTAAACCACATGGATCCACTAGGTGCCATTAGATGAGTGTTATTTTCATAAACCACATGGATGCACTAGATGTAATTGCATGTGTGTTCTTTTCATAAACCACATGGATCCACTATATGCCATTGCATGTGTGTTCATTTCATAAACCACATGGATCCACGAGATGACATTTCATGTGTGTTCTTTTCATAAACCACATGGATCCACTAGAGTTCATTGGATGTGTGTTCTATTCCTAAACCACATGGATCCACTAGATGCCACTACATGTGTGTTCTTTTAATAAACCACATGGATACAATAGAGTTCATTGCATGTGTGTTCTATTCATAAACCACATGGATCCACTAGATGCCATTGCATGTATGTTCTTTTCATAAACCACATGGATCCACTAGAGTTCATTGGATGTGTGTTCTATTCCTAAACCAGATGGATCCACTAGATGCCATTGCATGTGTGTTCTTTTCATGAACCACATGGATCCAGTAGAGTTCATTGAATGTGTTTTCTTTTGATAAACCACATGGATCCACTAGAGTTCATTGCATGTGTGTTCTATTCCTGAACCACATGGATCCACAAGAGTTCATTGGATGTGTTTTCTATTCCTAAACCACATGGATCCACTAGATTCCATTGCATGTGTGTTCTTTTCATAAACCACATGTATCCACTAGAGTTTATTTCATGTGTGTTCTTTTCATAAACCACATGGATCCAGCAGAGTTCATGGCATGTGTGTTCTTTTCATAGACCACATGGATCCACTATATGACATTGCATGTGTGTTCTATTCCTAAACCACATGGATCCACTAGATGCCATTGGATGAGTGTTATTTTCATAAACCACATGGATGCACTAGATGTAATTTCATGTGTGTTCTTTTCATAAACCACATGGATCCACTATATGCCATTGCATGTGTGTTCATTTCATAAACCACATGGATCCACGAGATGACATTTCATGTGTGTTCTTTTCATAAACCACATGGATCCACTAGAGTTCATTGGATGTGTGTTCTATTCCTAAACCACATGGATCCACTAGATGCCATTGCATGTGTGTTCTTTTAATAAACCACATGGATCCACTAGAGTTTATTGCATGTGTGTTCTTTTCATAAACCACATGGATCCACTAGAGTTCATTGCATCTGTGTTCTATTCCTAAACCACATGGATTCACTAGAGTTCATTGGATGTGTGTTCTATTCCTAAACCACATGGATCCACTAGATACCATTGCATGTGTGCTCTTTTCATAAACCACAGGGATCCACTAGAGTTCACTGCATGTGTGTTCTTTTCATAAACCACATTGATATACTAGAGTTCATTGCATGTGTGTTCTATTCATAAACCACATGGATCCATTAGATGCCATTGCATGTGTGTTCTTTTCGTAAACCACATGGATCCACTAGAGTTCATTGGATGTGTATTCTGTTCCTAAACCACATGGATCCACTAGAGTTCATTGGATGTGTATTCTGTTCCTAAACCACATGGATCCACTTGATGCCATTGCATGTGTGGTGTTTTCATAAACCACATGGATCCACTAGAGTTCATTGCATGTGTGTTCTTTTCATAAACCACATGGATCCAGTAGAGTTCATGGCATGTGTGTTCTTCACTAGAGTTCATTGGATGTGTGTTATATTCCTAAACCACATGGATCCACTAGATACCATTGCATGTGTGCTCTTTTCATAAACCACAAGGATCCACTAGAGTTCACTGCATGTGTGTTCTTTTCATAAACCACATTGATATACTAGAGTTCATTGCATGTGTGTTCTATTCATAAACCACATGGATCCATTAGATGCCATTGCATGTGTGTTCTTTTCGTAAACCACATGGATCCACTAGAGTTCATTGGATGTGTATTCTGTTCCTAAACCACATGGATCCACTTGATGCCATTGCATGTGTGGTGTTTTCATAAACCACATGGATCCACTAGAGTTCATTGCATGTGTGTTCTTTTCATAAACCACATGGATCCAGTAGAGTTCATGGCATGTGTGTTCTTTACATAAACCACATGGATCCACCAGATGCCATTGCATGTGTGTTTATTCATAAACCACATGGATCCACCACCTGTCATTGCATGTGTGTTCTTTTAATAAACCACATGGATCCATTATATGTCATTGCACGTGTGTTCTTTTCATAAACCAGATGGATCCATTATTATCCATTGCATGTGTGTTCTAATCCTAAACCACATGGATCCACTACATTCCATTGGATGTGTATTCTTTTCATAAACCACATGGATCCACTAGATGTCATTGCATGTGTGTTCTTTTCATAAACCACATGGATCCACTAGTGTTCATGGCATGTGTGTTCTTTTCATAAACCACATGGATCCACAAGATGCCGTTTCATGTGTGTTATATTCCTAAACCACATGGATCCACTAGATGCCACTGGATGTGTGTTGTTTCATAAACCACATGGATGCACTAGATGTCATTGGATGTGTGTTCTTTTCATAAACCACATGGATCCACTAGATTCAATTGCATATGTGTTCTTTTCATAAACCACACGGATCCACTAGATGCCATTGCATGTGTGCTCATTTCATAAACCACATGGACCCACTAGAGTTTGTTGCATGTGTGTTCTATGCCTAAAGCACAAGAATCCACTAGATGCCATTGCATGTGTGTTCTTTTCTTAAACCACATGGATCCACTAGATGCCATTGCATGTGTGTTCTTTTCATAAACCACATGGATCCACTAGAGTTCACTTCATGTGTGTTCTTTTCATAAACCACATGGATACAATAGAGTTCATTGCATGTGTGTTCTTTTCATAAACCACATGTATCTACTAGATGCCATTGCATGTGTGTTCTTTTCATAAACCACATGGATCCACTAGAGTTCATTGGATGCGTGTTCTATTCCTAAACCAGATGGATCCACTAGATGCCATTGAATGTGTGTTCTTTTCATGAACCACATGGATCCACTAGAGGTCATTGAATGTGTGTTCTTTTCATAAACCACATGGATCCACTAGAGTTCATTGTATGTGTGTTCTATTCCTAAACCACAAGGATCCACAATAGTTCATTGGATGTGTGTTCTAATCCTAAACCACATGGATCCACTAGATTCCATTTCACGTGTGTTCTTTTCATAAACCACATGGATACACTAGAGTTTATTGCATGTGTGTTCTTTTCATAAACCGCATGGATCCAGTAGAGTTCATGGCATGTGTGTTCTTTTCATAAACCACATGGATCCACTAGATGGCATTGCATGTGTGTTCTATTACTAAACCACATGGATCCACTAGATGGCATTGGATATGTGTTATTTTCATAAACCACATGGATGCACTAGATGTAATTGCATGTGTGTTTTTTCATAAACCACATGGATCCACTATATGCCATTGAATGTGTGTTCATTTCATAAACCACATGGATCCACTAGATGCCATTGCATATGTGTTCTTTTCATAAACCACACGGATCCACTAGAATTTATTGCATGTGTGTTCTATGCCTAAACCACAAGAATCTACTAGATGTCATTGCATGTGTGTTCTTTTCTTAAACCAGATGGATCCACTAGATGTCATTGCATGTGTGTTCTTTTCATAAACCACATTGATATACTAGAGTTCATTGCATGTGTGTTCTATTCATAAACCACATGGATCCATTAGATGCCATTGCATGTGTGTTCTTTTCGTAAACCACATGGATCCACTAGAGTTCATTGGATGTGTGTTCTGTTCCTAAACCACATGGATCCACTTGATGCCATTGCATGTGTGGTCTTTTCATAAACCACATGGATCCACTAGAGTTCATTGCATGTGTGTTCTTTTCATAAACCACATGGATCCAGTAGAGTGCATGGCATGTGTGTTCTTTACATAAACCACATGGATCCACCAGATGCCATTGCATGTGTGTTTATTCATAAACCACATGGATCCACCACCTGTCATTGCATGTGTGTTCTTTTAATAAACCACATGGATCCAATAGATGTCATTGCATGTGTGTTCTTTTTATAAACCAGATGGATCCACTATTATCCATTGCATGTGTGTTCTAATACTAAACCACATGGATCCACTACATTCCATTGGATGTGTATTCTTTTCATAA
Source organism: Avena sativa (assembly GCA_916181665.1). Classification (NCBI taxonomy): domain Eukaryota; kingdom Viridiplantae; phylum Streptophyta; class Magnoliopsida; order Poales; family Poaceae; genus Avena; species Avena sativa. The sequence goes on from OV702287.1 coordinate 195,468,954, forward strand.
ACCACATGGATCCACTAGATGTCATTGCATGTGTGTTCTTTTCATAAACCACATGGATCCACTAGTGTTCATGGCATGTGTGTTCTTTTCATAAACCACATGGATCCACAAGATGCCATTTCATGTCTGTTATATTCCTAAACTACATGGATCCACTAGATGCCATTGGATGTGTGTTGTTTCATAAACCACATGGATGCACTAGATGTCATTGGATGTGTGTTATTTTCGTAAACCACATGGATCCACTAGATTCCATTGCATATGTGTTCTTTTCATAAATCACACGGATCCACTCGATGCCATTGCACGTGTGCTCATTTCATAAACCACATGGACCCACTAGAGTTTGTTGCATGTGTGTTCTATGCCTAAACCACAAGAATCCACTAGATGCCATTGCATGTGTGTTCTTTTCTTAAACCACATGGATCCACTAGATGCCATTGCATGTGTGTTCCTTTCATAAACCACATGGATCCACTAGAGTTTACTTCATGTGTGTTCTTTTCATAAACCACATGTATACAATAGAGTTCATTGCATGTGTTTTGTATTCATAAACCACATGGATCCACTAGATGCTATTGCATGTGTGTTCTTTTCATAAACCACATGGATCCACTAGAGTTCATTGGATGTGTGTTCTATTCCTAAACCAGATGGATCCACTAGATGCCATTGAATGTGTGTTCTTTTCATAAACCACATGGATCCACTAGAGTTCATTGAATGTGTGTTCTTTTCATAAACCACATGGATCCACTAGAGTTCATTGTATGTGTGTTCTATTCCTAAACCACATGGATCCACAATAGTTCATTGGATATGTGTTCTATTCCTAAACCACATGGATCCACTAGATTCCATTGCATGTGTGTTCTTTTCATAAACCACATGGATACACTAGAGTTTATTGCATGTGTGTTCTTTTCATAAACCACATGGATCCAGTAGAGTTCATGGCATGTGTGTTCTTTTCATAAACCACATGGATCCACTAGATGGCATTGCATGTGTGTTCTATTACTAAACCACATGGATCCACTAGATGCCATTGGATGTGTGTTATTTTCATAAACCACATGGATGCACTAGATGTAATTGCATGTGTGTTCTTTTCATAAACCACATGGATCCACTATATGCCATTGCATGTGTGTCCATTTCATAAACCACATGGATCCACTAGATGCCATTGCATATGTGTTCTTTTCATAAACCACATGGATCCACTAGAGTTCATTGCATGTGTGTTCTATGCCTAAACCACAAGAATCTACTAGATGTCATTGCATGTGTGTTCTTTTCTTAAACCAGATGGATCCACTAGATGTCATTGCATGTGTGTTCTTTTCATCAACCACATGGATCCACTAGAGTTCACTGCATGTGTGTTCTTTTCATAAACCACATTGATATACTAGAGTTCATTGCATGTGTGTTCTATTCATAAACCACATGGATCAATTATATGCCATTGCATGTGTGTTCTTTCCGTAAACCACATGGGTCCACTAGAGTTCATTGGATGTGTGTTCTATTCCTAAACCACATGGATCCACTAGATGCCATTGCATGGGTGTTCTTTTCATAAACCACATGGATCCACTAGAGTTCATTGCATGTGTGTTCTTTTCATAAACCACATGGATCCAATAGAGTTCATGGCATGTGTGTTCTTTTCATAAACCACATGGATCCACTAGATGCCATTGCATGTGTGTTCTACCTAAACCACATGGATCCACTAGATACCATTGCATGTGATTTCTATTCATAAACCACATGGATCCACTAGATGCCATTACATGTTTGTTCTTTCCATAAACCACATGGATCCACTATATGCCATTGCATGTGTGATCTTTTCATAAACAAGATGGATCCACTAGATGCCATTGCATTTGTGTTCTTTTCATAAACCACATGGATCCACTAGAGTTCATTGCATGTGTGTTCTATGCCTAAACTATAAGAATCCACTAGATGCAATTGCATGTGTGTTCTTTTCTTAAACCACATGGATCCACTAGATGCCATTGCATGTGTGTTCTTTTCATGAACCACGTGGATCCACTAGAGTTCATTGCACGTGTGTTATTTTCATAAACCACATGGATCCACTAGATGTCATTGCATGTGTGTTTTTTCATAAACCACATGGATCCACTAGATGTCATTGCATGTGTGTTCTATTCCTAAACCACAAGCATCCAGTAGATGCCATTGCATGTGTGTTCTTTTTATAAACAACTGTTGGGTCCGCAGCATAGAAAACAAAAAATTTCCTACGGAGTGAACTACACGCCAAGATATATCTACTAGGTACAAAGCAAACGGGTGGACATACATCCATAGAGAACTTACCCTTGAAGACAACGAGCTTTGTTAATGAGTAGGAACTCGTGGTTGATGTAGTCGTACACTTGCCGGTCTCAAGATCATGAGGAAGTCCGAGCGCTGCAACTCAGCAGCGCATCCGCACCCGCACACACGTTCAAGCCACCGGACAACCTCCACCTCCTCGCTCCAGCGATCCAGCGAAAGCAGCAACTCCTTCCAGACGAAATGCCACCGGGAACATGTATCTCGCTAATCCGAGACCATGGGGGAATAATTCTAGAGGGGGAGAGAGATCCTTCACAAGGAGGTGTGAGGATGAAGGAGGGAATGGGTGGCCTTTTATAGGAGGAGGGGGTGCCCCCTCTCTCCATGGCCGGCGCATGGGGGGTGACGCCTCACCTCCCCCATTCATGTGGTGGTAACTCCTCCACATTAAAATGCCTCTTCACATTCCCTTTTAAAGTCTCCACTTTAAATGCATTAAGTTTCTCCAAATTTAATGCTCTCTCATTTAATAAAAACTCTTTTATTAAATTTATTCAGAATTTTGTTAATTACTCTAATTAACAAACATTCACATGTAGCCCCTTGCAATATTTCAATATCACATGCAGAACCACCTTCTGCAATTTCACCCGAAACAATTCCTGCGCTTTGCAATTCTTTCGTCTGAAACATATGTGCTCCAAAATGGTGTCCGCTAACTCTTAAGTGTGCCACCCTACGGTTCGCAAATAATGCAGACATGACCGAGACCCTTCTCCGATCAATAATCAACAGCGGGACCTGGAGATCCATACTGACTCCTACACATTGAACGATGACTCCTATGATCGTGAGAACCTTTAACGCTTGTAACTAAATCCCTTTGTCTCTCGATATATTACATGTCCGAGATTCGATCATCGGTATCTCCATACCTAGTTTGATCTCGTTACCAACATGCACTCTTTTCTTGTTCCTGTGATATAACATTCTAGTGATCACATCACTTGCTTGCAAGCTATCCTAATGTGATATCACCGAGAGGGCCCAGATTATATCTATCCGTCATCTAGATTGACAAATTCCACTCTTGATCCATGAGCCTCAACATAACACCTTCGTAGCACTGAACCCATCTTTATAGTCACCCTGTTACGGTGTGACGTTTGATGTTATCAAGATACTCTTCTGGTGTTAGCAATTAACATGATCTCATGGTCTAAGGATAAAGATTACTTCGTATGATGTTATAGCAATATAAACACAATGACTTGATCGTAATGCTATACTTCGGATGAATGTTCATCACATCATTCCACCAATGGTGTGACCTTGTTATTAACAACATCCAATGTCCATGATCAGGAAACCTTGATCATCTTGTTAATCAACAAGCTAGTCTATAAGAGAGGCATGACTAGGAACCCTTTTTGTTTATTAAACACACATGTATTGATGTTTCCTATCAATACAATTATAGCATGTAAAATAAACATCTATCATATATAAAGAATACATAATAACAACTTTATTATTGCTTCTCAGGGCATATTTCCTTCAGTCTCCCACTTGCACTAGAGACAATAATCTAGTTCACATAGTGATAAATCTAACACCCATGGAGTTCTGGTGTTGATCATGTTTTTCCCTAGGGAGTACTTTCGTCAATGGATCTGCTACATTCAGGTCCGTGTGCACTTTACAAATCTTTATATCTCCATCCTTGACATGTTCGTGGATGGAGTGAAACCGGCACTTAATATGCTTGGAATTCTTGTGAGACCTTGGTTCCTTGGCGTTGGCTATGGCTCCATTGTTGTCACAATAGATCACCATCGGGTCCAACGCACTGGGAACCACACCCAGTTCTGTTATGAACTCTTTCATCCAAACTGTTTCCTGCGCCGCTTCTGAAGCAGCAACATATTCCGCCTCCGTTGTTGATCCAGCTACCACGGGTTGTTTGGAGCTCCTCCAACTAACTGCTGCTCCGTTCAAGAGAAATACGTATCCGGATTGAGACTTAGAGTCATCCGGATCAGTGTCAAAGCTAGCATCGACATAACACTTAGCGACTAGCTCTTCTTCACCTCCGTATACAAGAAACATATCCTTAGTTCTTCTCAAGTACTTAAGGATATTCTTGACCGCTATCCAGTGTTTCGAACCTAGATCAGATTGGTACCTACTAGTCAAACTAATAGCATGTGCCACATCCGGTCTTGTACATAGCATGGCATACATTATAGAGCCTATGGCTGAGGCATAGGGGATCCTATCCATTATCTCTCTTTCTTCCGCCGTAGCCGGACTTTGAGTCTTACTCAATGTCTTGCCTTGCAACATAGGTAAGAACCCCTTCTTACTTCCGTCCATATTAAACTTCTTTAATATCTTATCAAGGTATGTACTCTGCGATAGCCCAATTAGGCGTCTTGATCTATCTCTATAGATTTTAATGCCTAATATATATGAAGCTTCACCAAGGTCCTTCATCGAAAATTTGCTGTTTAGATAACTTTTAAGACTGTTTAAAAGATCTAAATCATTTCCAATCAATAATATGTCATCCACATATAATATTAGAAATGCCACATTGCTCCCACTCACTTTCTTGTAAATACAAGCCTCTCCATAAGTTTGGACAAATCCAAACTCTTTGATCACCTCATCAAAGCGGAGATTCCAACTCGGTGATGCTTGCTTCAGTCCATAGATGGATCGCTGAAGTTTGCACACCTTATTAGCATCCTTAGGATCGACAAAACCCTTAGGTTGTATCATATACAACTCTTCTTCAATATTACCATTGAGGAACGCAGTTTTGACATCCATCTGCCATATTTCATAATCGAAATATGCAGCAATTGCTAACATAATCCTAACCAACTTAAGCATCGCTACGAGAGAGAATGTCTCATCGTAGTCAACTCCTTGAATTTGTCGAAACCCCTTTGCGACAAGTCGAGCCTTATAGATGGTCACATTACTATCAGCATCAGTTTTTCTTTTGAAAATCCATTTATTCTCAATGGCCTTTCGGTCGTGAGGTAAGTCCACCAAGTTCCAAACTTGGTTCTCGTACATGGATTCCATCTCGGATTTCATGGCTTCTAGCCATTTGTTGGAATCCGGGCTCATCATCGCTTCTTCATATGTCGCATGGTCATCCATTTCATCAATCATGAAATTCATAACAGGATTGACGTACAGTTCAGGAGCTGCACGTGTCCTACTTGACCTGCGAGGTTCGGTAGTGTCCTCTTTCGGAGTTTCATGATCAATATCATTAGCTCTCTCTTCATCAGGTGAAGTCAACTCCGAAACAACTTCCGGTGCTGCGCCACTCGCCATTCCATGAAGAGAAGGTTCAATGAACTCTTCGAGTTCTACCTTCCGACTAGTCACACCTTTCGCGAGAAACTCCTTCGCAAGAAAGGATCCATTCTTGGCAACAAAGACCTTGCCCTCGGATGTGTGATAGAAGGTATACCCAATCGTTTCCTTAGGATATCCTATGAAGACGCATTTTTCCGCTTTGGGTTTGAGTTTATCCGGTTGAAGTTTCTTCACATAAACATCGCATCCCCAAACTTTAAGAAATGACAGCTTATGTTTGTTTCCAAACCATAATTCATATGGTGTCTTTTCAACGGATTTAGATGGTGCCCTATTTAAAGTGAATGTAGCGGTTTCCAGTGCATAGCCCCAAAATGATAGTGGCAAGTCAGTCAGAGACATCATAGATCGAACCATATCCAATAAAGTACGATTACGACGTTTTGACACACCATTACGTTGTTGTGTTCCGGCAGGCGTGAGTTATGAAACTATTCCACAGTCTTTCATATGTGTGCTAAACTCGTAACTAAGATACTCTCCTCCATGGTCGGACCGCAGAAATTTGATCTTTCTGTTATGATGATTTTCCACTTCATTCTGAAATTCTTTGAACTTTTCAAAAGTTTCAGACTTGTGTTTCATCAAATAGATATACCCATATCTACTCAAATCATCCGTGAAAGTAACAAAATAACGATATCCACCTCGCGCCGACATACTCATTGGTCCACACACATCATTATGTATGATTTCCAATAGATCTGTCGCCCGTTCCATTGAACCAGAAAACGGCGTTCTAGTCATCTTGCCCATAAGGCATGGCTCACATGTATCAAATGATTCAAAATCAAGTGATTCCAAAAGTCCATCAGAATGGAGTTTCTTCATGCGTTTAACGCTAATATGACCTAGACGGCAGTGCCACATATATGTAGATATATCATTATCAAGTTTAATCCTTTTAGCATCAACATTATGAATATGCGTAATACTACTATCGAGATCCAACAGAAATAAACCATTCAACATAGGTGCATGACCATAAAAGAGATTATTCATATAAATCGAACAACCATTGTTTTCAGACTTAAATGAATAACCACTTTGCATCAAACACGATACGGATACAATGTTCATTCTCAGTGCAGGCACCAAATAACAATTATTTAGGTTTATAACTAATCCCGATGGCATATGGAGAGGCAGCGTTCCGATGGCGATCACATCAACTCTTGATCCATTGCCGACCCGCATCGAGACCTCATCCCTTGCTAGTTGTCGCTTGTTCCGCAGCCCCTGAACCGAGTTACATATATTAGCAACCGATCCCGTATCAAATACCCAGGTGCTACTGCGAGTACTAGTCAAGTACACATCAATAACATGTATATCACATATACCTTTGTTTGCCCTGCCGAACTTCTTGTCCGCCAAATACTTGGGGCAGTTGTGCTTCCAATGGCCAGTCCCCTTGCAATAGTAGCACTCGGTGTCAGACTTAGGGCCAGCTCGGGGTTTCTTTTCAGGCGTGGCAACAGACTTGCCACCCTTCTTTCCCTTGTGCTTGCCTTTCTTGTCCTTCTTGAAACCGGTGGTCCTATTGATCATCAACACTTGATGTTCTTTCCTAATCTCCACTTCTGCAGTCTTAAGCATTGACAGAAGCTCGAGAAGAGACTTCTTCATGCCCTGCATATTATAGTTCATCACGAAGCTCTTGTAGCTAGGTGGCAGAGATTGGAGAACACGATGTATGCCTAAGTCAATGGGAATCGTTATTCCCAAGGACACAAGCTTATCGGCGTACCCAAACATTTTGAGTACGTGCTCACTAATGGAGCTGTTTTCCTCCATCATGCAGCTAAAGAACTTTTCTGTAGCGTTATAACTCTCTACGGCAGCATGGGTATCGAAAATCATTTTCAATTCTCCCATGGTATCAAAGGCATTGCCATTTTCGAAACGCTTTCGAAGTTCTGGCTCTAGCCCATACAGTATGCCGCAATGAACTAAGTTGTGGTCCTCCTGACGAGTTATATAGACGTTCTTTTCCTCGTCAGGGGCATCAGGAGCTGGTGGGGGGCCTAGCGGCGCATCTAGCACATATTGCTTTTGTGCAGCAGTGAGGAGAATCCTCAAATTCATAGCCCAGTTGGTGAAGTTGCTACCATTCGCAGCAAGTTTCTCTTTCTCCATGAACACATTGAAATTAAAAGCAGGTGGTGCCATCTACAAAAGAATTTGTAAAGTATATTTAGACTAAGTTTATGATAGATTGAGTTTAACTAATCCAAATTACTAATGAACTCCCACTCAAAAACGACATCCCTCGTGTCCTTTTGGTGATTACATGAACCAAATCCACTACACCAAGTCCGATCATCACGTGAGTCGGTGTAGCTTCAAAGGCGAGCATCTATATGGGCATCATATCAACTATATGATTCATGCTTAACCTTTCGGTCCGTGTTCCGAGGCCATGTCTGTACATGCTAGGCTCGTCAAGTAAGAACCTTAGTATTTGCGTGTGTAAAACTGTCTTACACCCGTTGTATGAAAGCGTAGAGTTGAAAACACCCGATCATCACGTGATGCCTCAAAACACGATCCACAAAACGGTGCATACTTAAGGAAGAACACATTTTATCTTGATATCTAAATGAGGGATCATCTTATAATGCTACCAAACGCGCCAAACTAGCAATATAAGATGCTAACATCTAATGTGTGAAGTGAGGAGATATGGTCCATGCATTTGATCTCTATCATTTGCATCGTGGTATGATCTCTATCATTCCTTTGTATGTAAGGCCAAGGTCTATGGAACTTACACGTTAAGTGAGTTGTAAGAGTATCTATTATACATCTACTTACAACAATACCATATCAAAACACTAGCCCAGCAACGATCTAAACTAGACGCCTCTAATTTATCAATTGCAAGTTTTACGTGGCTTAGGGCTTTTGGAGATAGAACCTGTCTAACCTACGAACATGAACCACAACGAGGATAACCAAGTTATTAGCAACTCGTTGTAAATCAGATATTGACTATAGTAGGAGAGACAGACACCCGCCAGCCACTTATGCAAAACAAGTTGCATGTCAGTCGTGGAACCGGTCTCATGTACGATGACATGTAAGGTTGGTCCGGGCCGCTTCATCCCACTATGCCACCAATATCCAAAGTACATAGAAGATGCAATAACATGATCATCATCGCCCACATATAAAAATATGTGTACTACCCGTGCAAAGCACCTACGCATAGATCAGGCTCTGATACCACTGTTGGGTCCGCAGCATAGAAAACAAAAAATTTCCTACGGAGTGAACTACACGCCAAGATCTATCTACTAAGTACAAAACAAACGGGTGGACATACATCCATAGAGAACTTACCATCGAAGACAACGAGCTTTGTTAACGAGTAGGAACTCGTGCTTGATGTAGTCGTACACTTGCCGATCTCAAGATCGTGAGGAAGTCCGAGCGCCGCAACTCAGCAGCGCATTCGCACTCGCACACACGTTCAAGCCACCGGACAACCTCCACCTCCTCGCTCTAGCGATCCAGCGGAAGCAGCAACTCCTTCCAGACGAAATGCCACCGGGAACATGTATCTCGCTAATCCGAGACCATGGGGGAATAATTCTAGAGGGGGAGAGAGATCCTTCACAAGGAGGTGTGAGGATGAAGGAGGGAATGGGTGGCCTTTTATAGGAGGAGGGGGTGACCCCTCTCTCCATGGACGGCGCATGGGGGGGTGACCCCTCACCTCCCCCATTCATGTGGTGGTAACTCCTCCACATTAAAATGCCTCTTCACATTCCCTTTTAAAGTCTCCACTTTAAATGCATTAAGTTTCTCCAAATTTAATGCTCTCTCATTTAATAAAAACTCTTTTATTAAATTTATTCAGAATTTTGTTAATTACTTTAATTAACAAACATTCACATGTAGCCCCTTGCAATATTTCAATATCACATGCAGAACCACCTTTTGCAATTTCACCCGAAACAATTTCCGGTTTCTATTGAAACAATTCCTGTGCTTTGCAATTCTTTCGTTTGAAACATATGTTCTCCAAAATGGTGTCCGGTAACTCTTAAGTGTGCCACCCTACGGTTCACAAATAATGCAGACATGATGGAGACCGTTCTCCGATCAATAATCAACAGCGGGACCTGGAGATCCATACTGACTCCTACACATTGAACGATGACTCATGTGATCGTGAGAACCTTTAACGCTTGTAACTAAATCCCTTTGTCTCTTGATATATTACATGTCCGAGATTCGATCATCGGTATCTCCATACCTAGTTTTATCTCGTTATCGACATGCACTCTTTTCTCGTTCCCGTGATATAACATTCTAGTTATCACATCACTTGCTTCGAAGCTATCCTAATGTGATATCACCGAGAGGGCCCAGAGTATATCTATCCATATCTGGATTGAAAAATTCCACTCTTGATCCATGAGCCTCAACATAACACCTTCGTAGCACTGAACCCATCTTTATAGTCACCCTGTTACAGTGTGACGTTTGATGTTATCAAGATACTCTTCCGATGTTAGCAATTAACATGATCTCATGGTCTAAGGATAAAGATTACTTCGTATGATGTTATAGCAATATAAACACAATGACTTGATCGTAATGCTATACTTCGGATGAATGTTCATCACATCATTCCACCAATGGTGTGACCTTGTTATTAACAACATCCAATGTCCATGATCAGGAAACCTTGATCATCTTGTTAATCAACAAGCTAGTCTATAAGAGAGGCATGACTAGGAACCCTTTTTGTTTATTAAACACACAAGTATTAATGTTTCCTATCAATACAATTATAGCATGTAAAATAAACATCTATCATATATAAGGAATACATAATAACAACTTTATTATTGCCTCTCAGGGCATATTTCCTTCAACCACATGGATCCACTATTATCCATTGCATGTGTGTTCCAATCCTAAACCACATGGATCCTCTAGATGCCATTGGATGTGTGTTCTTTTCATAAACCACATGGATCCACTAGAGTTCATGGCATGTATGTTATTTTCATAAACCACATGGATCCAGTAGATGCCATTGCATGTGTGTTCTAATCCTAATACACATGGATCCACTAGATGCCATTGGATGTGTGTTCTTTTCATAAACCACGTGTATCCACTATAGTTCACTTCATGTGTGTTCTTTTCATAAACCACATGGATACACTAGAGTTCATTACATGTGTGTTCTATTCATAAACCACATGGATCCACTGGATGCCATTGCATGTGTATTCTTTTCATAAACCACAAGGATCCACTAGAGTTCATTGGAGGTATGTTCTATTCCTAAACCACATGGATCCACTAGATGCCATTGCATGTGTGTTCTTTTCATGAACCACATGGATCCACTAGAGTTCATTGAATGTGTGTTCTTTTAATAAATCACATGGATCCACTAGAGTTCATTGCATGTGTGTTCTATTCCTAAACCACATGGATCCACAAGTGTTCATTGGATGTGTGTTCTATTCCTAAACCACATGGATCCACTAGATGCCATTGCATGTGTGTTATTTTTATAAACCACATGGATCCACTATTATCCATTGCATGTGTGTTCTAATACTAAACCACATGGATCCACTAGATGCCATTGGATGTGTGTTCTTTTCATAAACCACATGGATCCACTAGAGTCCATGGCATGTATGTTCTTTTCATAAACCACATGGATCCACTATATGCCATTGCATGTGTGTTCTAATCCTAAACCACATGGATCCACTAGATGCCATTGGATGTGTATTCTTTTCATAAACCACATGGATCCACTAGATGTCATTGCATGGGTGTTCTTTTCATAAACCACATGGATCCACTAGAGTTCACTTCATGTGTGTTCTTTTCATAAACCACATGGATACACTAGAGTTCATTACATGTGTGTTCTATTCATAAACCACATGGATCCACTAGATGCCATTGCAAGTGTGTTCTTCTCATAAACCACAAGGATCCAGTAGAGTTCATTGGATGTGTGTTCTATTCCTAAACCACATGTATCCACTAGATGCCGTTGCATGTGTGTTCTTTTCGTGAACCACATGGATCCACTAGAGTTCATTGAATGTGTGTTCTTTTCATAAACCACATGGATCCACTAGAGTTCATTGCATGTGTGTTCTATTCCTAAACCACATGGATCCACAGGAGTTCATTGGATGTGTGTTCTATTCCTAAACCACATGGATCCACTAGATGCCATTGCATGTGTTTCTTTTTTATAAACCACATGGATCCACTATTATCCATTGCATGTGTGTTCTAATCCAAAACCACATGGATCCACTAGATGCCATTGGATGTGTGTTCTTTTCATAAACCACATGGATCCACTAGAGTTCATGGCATGTATGTTCTTTTCATAAACCACATGGATCCACTAGATGCCATTGCATGTGTGTTCTAATCCTAAACCACATGGATCCACTAGATGCCATTGGATGTGTGTTCTTTTCATAAACCACATGGATCAACTAGATGTCATTGCATGTGTGTTCTTTTCATAAACCACATGGATCCACTAGATGTCATTGCATGTGTGTTCTTTTCATAAACCACATGGATACACTAGAGTTCATTACATGTGTGTTCTATTCATAAACCACATGGATCCACTATATGCCATTACATGTGTGTTCTTCTCATAAACCACAAGGATCCACTAGAGTTCACTGCATGTGTGTTCTTTTCATAAACCACATTGATATACTAGAGTTCATTCATGTGTGTTCTATTCATAAACCACATGGATCCACTAGAGTTCATTGAATGTGTGTTCTTTTCATAAACCACATGGATCCACTAGAGTTCATTGCATGTGTGTTCTATTCCTAAACCACATGGATCCACAAGAGTTCATTAGATGTGTGTTATATTCCTAAACCACATGGATCCACTATATGCCATTGCATGTGTGTTGTTTTCATAAACCACATGGATCCACTAGAGTTCATTGCATGTGTGTTCTTTTCATAAACCACATGGATCCAGTAAAGTTCATGGCATGCGTGTTCTTTTCAAAAACCACATGGATCCACTAGATGCCATTGCTTGTGTCTTTATTCATAAACCACATGTATCCACTTGATGTCATTGCATGTGTGTTCTTTTAATAAACCACATGGATCCACTAGATGTCATTGCACGTGTGTTCTTTTCATAAACCAGATGGATCCACTATTATCTATTGCATGTGTGTTATAATCCTAAACCACATGGATCCACTACATTCCATTGGATGTGTATTCTTTTTGTAAACCACATGGATCCACTAGATGTCATTGCATGTGTGTTCTTTTCATAAACCATATGGATCCACTAGATGCCATTGCATTTGTGTTCTTTTCATAGACCACGTGGATCTACTAGATTTCATTGCATGTGTGTTCTATGCCTAAACCACAAGAATCCACTAGATGCAATTGCATGTGTGTTCTTTTCTTAAACCACATGGATCCACTAGATGCCATTGCATGTGTGTTTTCTTTTCATGAACCACATCGATCCACTAGACTTCATTGCATGTGTGTTATTTTCATAAACCACATGGATCCACTAGATGTCATTGCATGTGTTTTTTTCATAACCCACATGGATCCACTAGATGTCATTGCATGTGTGTTCTTTTTATAAAGCACATGGATCCACTATTATCCATTGCATGTGTGTTCTAATACTAAACCACATGGATCCACTAGATCCCATTGGATGTGTGATCTTTTCATAAACCACATGGATCCAGTAGAGTTCATGGCATGTATGTTCTTTTCATAAACCACATGGATCCACTAGATGCCATTGCATGTGTTTTCTAATCCCAAACCACATGGATCCACTAGATGCCATTGGATGTGTGTTCTTTTCATAAACCACATGGATCCACTAGATGCCATTGCATGTGTGTTCTTTTCATAAACCATATGGATCCACTAGAGTTCATTGCATGTGTGTTCTTTTCATAAACCACATGGATCCAGTAGAGTTCATGGCATGTGTGTTCTTTTCATAAACCACATGGATCCACTAGATGCCATTGCATGTGTGTTTATTCATAAACCACATGGATCCACTAGATGTCATTGCATGTGTGTTCTTTTAATAAACCACATCGATCCACTAGATGTCATTGCACGTGTGTTCTTTTTGTAAACCAGATGGATCCACTATTATCCATTGCATGTGTAGTCTGATCCTAAACCACATGGATCCACTACATTCCATTAGATGTTTATTCTTTCCATAAACCACATGGATCCACTATATGCCATTGCATGTGTGTTCTTTTCATAAACCACATGGATCCACTAGATGCCATTGCATTTGTGTTCTTTTCATAAACCACATGGATCCACTAGATGCCATTGCATTTGTGTTCTTTTCATAAACCACATGGATCCACTAGAGTTCATTGCATGTGTGTTCTATGCCTAAACCACAAGAATCCACTAGATGCAATTGCATGTGTGTTCTTTTCTTTAACCACATGGATCCACTAGATGCCATTGCATGTGTGTTCTTTTCATGAACCACATGGATCCACTAGAGTTCATTGCACGTGTGTTATTTTCATCAACCACATGGATCCACTAGATGTCATTGTATGTGTGTTTTTTCATAAACCACATGGATCCACTAGATGTCATTGCATGTGTGTTCTATTCCTAAACCTCAAGCATCCACTAGACGCCTTTGCATGTGTGTTCTTTTTATAAAGCACATGGATCCACTATTATCCATTGCATGTGTGTTCTAATCGTAAACCACATGGATCCACTAGATGCCCTTGGATGTGTGATCTTTTCATAAACCACATGGATCCACTAGAGTTCATGGCATGTATGTTCTTTTCATAAACCACATGGATCCACTAGATGCCATTGCATGTATGTTTTAATCCTAAACCACATGGATCCACTAGATGCCATTGGATGTGTGTTCTTTTCATAAACCACATGGATCCACTAGATGTCATTGCATGTGTGTTCTTTTCATAAACCACATGCATCCACTAGAGTTCACTTCATGTGTATTCTTTTCATAAACCACATGGATACACTAGAGTTCATTGCATGTGTGTTCTATTCATAAACCACATCGATCCACAAGATGCCATTGCATGTGTGTTCTTTTCATAAACCACAAGGATCCACTAGAGTTCATTGGATGTGTCTTCTATTCCTAAACCACATGGATCCACTAGATGCCATTGCATGTGTGTTCTTTTCATGAACCACATGGATCCATTAGAGTTCATTGAATGTGTGTTCTTTTCATAAACCACATGGATCCACTAGAGTTCATTGCATGTATGTTCTATTCCTAAACCACATGTATCCATAAGAGTTCATTGGATGTGTGTTCCATTCCTAAACCACATGGATCCACTAGATGCCATTGCATGTGTGGTCTTTTCATAAACCATATGGATCCACTAGAGTTCATTGCATGTGTGTTCTTTTCATAAACCACATGGATCCAGTAGAGTTCATGGCATGTATGTTCTTTTCATAAACCACATGGATCCACTAGATGCCATTGCATGTGTGTTTATTCATAAACCACATGGATCCACTAGATGTCATTGCATGTGTGTTCTTTTAATAAACCACATCAATCCACTAGATGTCATTGCACGTGTGTTCTTTTCATAAACCAGATGGATCCACTATTATCCATTGCATGTGTGTTCTAATCCTAAACCACATGGATCCACTACATTCCATTGGATGTGTATTCTTTCCATAAACCACATGGATCCACTATATGCATTGCATGTGTGTTCTTTTCATAAACCACATGGATCCACTAGATGACATTGCATTTGTGTTCTTTTCATAAACCACATGGATCCACTAGATGCCATTGCAAGTGTGTTCTTCTCAGAAACCACAAGGATCCAGTAGAGTTCATTAGATGTGTGTTCTATTCCTAAACCACATGGATCCACTAGATGCCATTGCATGTGTGTTCTTTTCATAAACCACATGGATCCACTAGAGTTCATTGAATGTGAGTTCTTTTCATAAACCACATGGATCCAATAGAGTTCATTGCATGTGTGTTCTATTCCTAAACCACATGGATCCACAAGATTTCATTGGATGTGTGTTCTATTCCTAAACCACATGGATCCACTAGATGCCATTGCATGTGTTTCTTTTTATAAACCACATGGATCCACTATTATCCATTGCATGTGAGTTCTAATCCTAAACCACATGGATCCACTAGATGCCATTGGATGTGTGTTCTTTTCATAAACCACATGGATCCACTAGAGTTCATGGCATGTATGTTCTTTTCATAAACCACATGCATCCACTAGATGCCATTGCATGTGTGTTCTAATCCTAAACCACATGGATCCACTAGATGCCATTGGATGTATGTTCTTTTCATAAACCACATGGATCCACGAGATGTCATTGCATGTGTGTTCTTTTCATAAACCACATGGATCCACTATAGTTCACTTCATGTGTGTTCTTTTCATAAACCACATGGATACACTAGAGTTCATTACATGTGTGTTCTATTCATAAACCACATGGATCCACTAGATGCCATTGCATGTCTGTTCTTTTCATAAACCACAAAGATCCACTAGAGTTCATTGGATGTGTGTTCTATTCCTAAACCACATGGATCCACTAGATGCCATTGCATGTGTGTTCTTTTCATGAACCACATGGATCCACTAGAGTTCATTGCACGTGTGTTATTTTCATCAACCACATGGATCCACTAGATGTCATTGTATGTGTGTTTTTTCATAAACCACATGGATCCACTAGATGTCATTGCATGTGTGTTCTATTCCTAAACCTCAAGCATCCACTAGACGCCTTTGCATGTGTGTTCTTTTTATAAAGCACATGGATCCACTATTATCCATTGCATGTGTGTTCTAATCGTAAACCACATGGATCCACTAGATGCCCTTGGATGTGTGATCTTTTCATAAACCACATGGATCCACTAGAGTTCATGGCATGTATGTTCTTTTCATAAACCACATGGATCCACTAGATGCCATTGCATGTATGTTTTAATCCTAAACCACATGGATCCACTAGATGCCATTGGATGTGTGTTCTTTTCATAAACCACATGGATCCACTAGATGTCATTGCATGTGTGTTCTTTTCATAAACCACATGGATCCACTAGAGTTCACTTCATGTGTATTCTTTTCATAAACCACATGGATACACTAGAGTTCATTGCATGTGTGTTCTATTCATAAACCACATCGATCCACAAGATGCCATTGCATGTGTGTTCTTTTCATAAACCACAAGGATCCACTAGAGTTCATTGGATGTGTCTTCTATTCCTAAACCACATGGATCCACTAGATGCCATTGCATGTGTGTTCTTTTCATGAACCACATGGATCCATTAGAGTTCATTGAATGTGTGTTCTTTTCATAAACCACATGGATCCACTAGAGTTCATTGCATGTATGTTCTATTCCTAAACCACATGTATCCATAAGAGTTCATTGGATGTGTGTTCCATTCCTAAACCACATGGATCCACTAAATGCCATTGCATGTGTGGTCTTTTCATAAACCATATGGATCCACTAGAGTTCATTGCATGTGTGTTCTTTTCATAAACCACATGGATCCAGTAGAGTTCATGGCATGTATGTTCTTTTCATAAACCACATGGATCCACTAGATGCCATTGCATGTGTGTTTATTCATAAACCACATGGATCCACTAGATGTCATTGCATGTGTGTTCTTTTAATAAACCACATCAATCCACTAGATGTCATTGCACGTGTGTTCTTTTCATAAACCAGATGGATCCACTATTATCCATTGCATGTGTGTTCTAATCCTAAACCACATGGATCCACTACATTCCATTGGATGTGTATTCTTTCCATAAACCACATGGATCCACTATATGCATTGCATGTGTGTTCTTTTCATAAACCACATGGATCCACTAGATGACATTGCATTTGTGTTCTTTTCATAAACCACATGGATCCACTAGATGCCATTGCAAGTGTGTTCTTCTCAGAAACCACAAGGATCCAGTAGAGTTCATTAGATGTGTGTTCTATTCCTAAACCACATGGATCCACTAGATGCCATTGCATGTGTGTTCTTTTCATAAACCACATGGATCCACTAGAGTTCATTGAATGTGAGTTCTTTTCATAAACCACATGGATCCAATAGAGTTCATTGCATGTGTGTTCTATTCCTAAACCACATGGATCCACAAGATTTCATTGGATGTGTGTTCTATTCCTAAACCACATGGATCCACTAGATGCCATTGCATGTGTTTCTTTTTATAAACCACATGGATCCACTATTATCCATTGCATGTGAGTTCTAATCCTAAACCACATGGATCCACTAGATGCCATTGGATGTGTGTTCTTTTCATAAACCACATGGATCCACTAGAGTTCATGGCATGTATGTTCTTTTCATAAACCACATGGATCCACTAGATGCCATTGCATGTGTGTTCTAATCCTAAACCACATGGATCCACTAGATGCCATTGGATGTATGTTCTTTTCATAAACCACATGGATCCACGAGATGTCATTGCATGTGTGTTCTTTTCATAAACCACATGGATCCACTATAGTTCACTTCATGTGTGTTCTTTTCATAAACCACATGGATACACTAGAGTTCATTACGTGTGTGTTCTATTCATAAACCACATGGATCCACTAGATGCCATTGCATGTCTGTTCTTTTCATAAACCACAAAGATCCACTAGAGTTCATTGGATGTGTGTTCTATTCCTAAACCACATGGATCCACTAGATGCCATTGCATGTGTGTTCTTTTCATGAACCACATGGATCCACTAGAGTTCATTGAATGTGTGTTCTTTTCATAAACCACATGGATCCATTAGAGTTCATTGCATGTGTGTTCTATTCCTAAACCACATGGATCCACAAGAGTTCATTAGATGTGTGTTATATTCCTAAACCACATGGATCCACTATATGCCATTGCATGTGTGTTGTTTTCATAAACCACATGGATCCACTAGATTTCATTGCATGTGTGTTCTTTTCATAAACCACATGGATCCAGTAAAGTTCATGGCATGCGTGTTCTTTTCATAAACCATATGGATCCACTAGATGCCATTGCATTTGTGTTCTTTTCATAAACCACATGGATCCACTAGAGTTCATTGCATGTGTGTTCTATGCCTAAACCACAAGAATCCACTAGATGCAATTGCATGTTTGTTCTTTCCTTAAACCACATGGATCCACTTGATGCCATTGCATGTGTGTTTTCTTTTCATGAACCACACGGATCCACTAGAGTTCATTGCACGTGTGTTATTTTCATAAACCACATGGATCCACTAGCTGTCATTGCATGTGTTTTTTTTCATAAACCACATGGATCCACTAGATGTCATTGTATGTGTGTTCTATTCCTAAACCTCAAGCATCCACTAGATGCCATTGCATGTGTGTTCTTTTTATAAAGCACATGGATCCACTATTATCCATTGCATGTGTGTTCTAATCCTAACCCACAAGGATCCACTAGATGCCATTGGATGTGTGATCTTTTCATAAACCACATGGATCCACTAGAGTTCATGGCATGTATGTTCTTTTCATAAACCACATGGATCCACTAGATGCCATTGCATGTGTGTTCTAATCATAAACCACATGGATCCACTAGATGCCATTGGATGTGTGTTCTTTTCATAAACCACATGGATCCACTAGATGCCATTGCATGTGTGTTCTTTTCATAAACCATATGGATCCACTAGAGTTCATTGCATGTGTGTTCTTTTCATAAACCACATGGATCCAGTAGAGTTCATGGCATGTGTGTTCTTTTCATAAACCACATGGATCCACTAGATGCCATTGCATGTGTGTTTATTCATAAACCACATGGATCCACTAGATGTCATTGCATGTGTGTTCTTTTAATAAACCACATCGATCCACTAGATGTCATTGCACGTGTGTTCTTTTCATAAACCAAATGGATCCACTATTTTCCATTGCATGTGTGGTCTGATCCTAAACCACATGGATCCACTACATTCCATTGGATGTTTATTCTTTCCATAAACCACATGGATCCACTATATGCCATTGCATGTGTGTTCTTTTCATAAACCACCTGGATCCACTAGATGCCATTGCATTTGTGTTATTTTCCTAAACCAGATGGATCCACTAGATGCCATTGCATTTGTGTTCTTTTCATAAACCACATGGATCCACTAGAGTTCATTGCATGTGTTTTCTATGCCTAAACCACAAGAATCCACTAGATGCAATTACATGTGTGTTCTTTTCTTAAACCACATGGATCCACTAGATGCCATTGCATGTGTGTTCTTTTCGTGAACTACATGGATCCACTAGAGTTCATTGCACATGTGTTATTTTCATCAACCACATGGATCCACTAGATGTCATTGTATGTGTGTTTTTTCATAAACCACATGGATCCACTAGATGTCATTGCATGTGTGTTCTATTCCTAAACCTCAAGCATCCACTAGATGCCTTTGAATGTGTGTTCTTTTTATAAAGCACATGGATCCACTATTATCCATTGCATGTGTGTTCTAATCCTAAACCACATGGATCCACTAGATGCCATTGGATGTGTGATCTTTTCATAAACCACATGGATCCACTAGAGTTCATGGCATGTATGTTCTTTTCATAAACCACATGGATCCACTAGTTGCCATTGCATCTGTGTTCTAATCCTAAACCACATGGATCCACTAGATGCCATTGGATGTGTGTTCTTTTCATAAACCACATGGATCCACTAGATGTCATTGCATGTGTGTTCTTTTCATAAACCACATGGATCCACTAGAGTTCACTTCATGTGTATTCTTTTCATAAACCACATGGATACACTAGAGTTCATTGCATGTGTCTTCTATTCTTAAACCACATGGATCCACTAGATGCCATTGCATGTGTGTTCTTTTCATAAACCACAAGGATCCACTAGAGTTCATTGGATGTGTCTTCTATTCCTAAACCACATGGATCCACTAGATGAAATTGCATGTGTGTTCTTTTCAAGAACCACATGGATCCATTAGAGTTCATTGAATGTGTGTTATTTTCATAAACCACATGGATCCAGTAGAGTTCATGGCATGTGTGTTCTTTTCATAAACCACATGGATCCACTAGATGCCATTCCATGTGTGTTTATTCATAAACCACATGGATCCACTAGATGTCATTGCATGTGTGTTCTTTTAATAAACCACATCGATCCACTAGATGTCATTGCACGTGTGTTCTTTTCATAAACCAGATGGATCCACTATTATCCATTGCATGTGTGTTCTAATCCTAAACCACATGGATCCACTACATTCCATTAGATGTGTATTCTTTCCATAAACCCCATGGATCCACTATATGCCATTGCACGTGTATTCTTTTCATAAACCACATGGATCCACTAGATGCCATTGCATTTGTGTTCTTTTCATAAACCACATGGATCCACTGGAGTTCATTGCATGTGTGTTCTATGCCTAAATCACAAGAATCCACTAGATGCAATTGCATGTGTGTTCTTTTCTAAAAGCACATGGATCCACTAGATGCCATTGCATGTGTGTTCTTTTCATGAACCACATGGATCCACTAGAGTTCATTGCACGTGTGTTATTTTCATAAACCACATGGATCCACTAGATGTCATTGCATGTGTGTTTTTTCATAAACCACATGGATCCACTAGAATTCATTGCATGTGTGTTCTATTCCTAAACCACATGGATCCACAAGAGTTCACTGGATGTGTGTTCTATTCCTAAACCACATGGATCCACTAGATGCCATTGCATGTGTGTTCTTTTCATAAACCATATGGATCCACTAGAGTTCATTGCATGTGTGTTCTTTTCATAAACCACATGGATCCAGTAGAGTTCATGGCATGTGTGTTCTTTTCATAAACCACATGGATCCACTAGATGCCATTCCATGTGTGTTTATTCATAAACCACATGGATCCACTAGATGTCATTGCATGTGTGTTCTTTTAATAAACCACATCGATCCACTAGATGTCATTGCACGTGTGTTCTTTTCATAAACCAGATGGATCCACTATTATCCATTGCATGTGTGTTCTAATCCTAAACCACATAGATCCACTACATTCCATTAGATGTGTATTCTTTCCATAAACCCCATGGATCCACTATATGCCATTGCACGTGTATTCTTTTCATAAACCACATGGATCCACTAGATGCCATTGCATTTGTGTTCTTTTCATAAACCACATGGATCCACTGGAGTTCATTGCATGTGTGTTCTATGCCTAAATCACAAGAATCCACTAGATGCAATTGCATGTGTGTTCTTTTCTAAAAGCACATGGATCCACTAGATGCCATTGCATGTGTGTTCTTTTCATGAACCACATGGATCCACTAGAGTTCATTGCACGTGTGTTATTTTCATAAACCACATGGATCCACTAGATGTCATTGCATGTGTGTTTTTTCATAAACCACATGGATCCACTAGAATTCATTGCATGTGTGTTCTATTCCTAAACCACATGGATCCACAAGAGTTCACTGGATGTGTGTTCTATTCCTAAACCACATGGATCCACTAGATGCCATTGCATGTGTGTTCTTTTCATAAACCATATGGATCCACTAGAGTTCATTGCATGTGTGTTCTTTTCATAAACCACATGGATCCAGTAGAGTTCATGGCATGTGTGTTCTTTTCATAAACCACATGGATCCACTAGATGCCATTGCATGTGTGTTTATTCATAAACCACATGGATCCACTAGATGCCATTGCATGTGTGTTCTTTTAATAAACCACAGGGATCCACTAGATGTCATTGCACGTGTGTTCTTTTCATAAACCAGATGGATCCACTATTATCCATTGCATGTGTGTTCTAATCCTAAACCACATGGATCCACTGCATTCCATTGGATGTGTATTCTTTCCATAAACCACATGGATCCACTATATGCCATTGCATGTGTGTTCGTTTCATAAACCACATGGATCCACTGTATGCCATTGCATGTGTGTTCTATGCATAAACCACAAGAATCCACTAGATGCAATTACATGTGTGTTATTTTCTTAAACCACATGGATCCACTAGAGTTCATTGCACGTGTGTTATTTTCATCAACCACCTGGATCCACTATATGTCATTGTATGTGTGTTTTTTCATAAAGCACATGGATCCACTAGATGTCATTGCATGTGTGTTCTATTCCTAAACCTCAAGCATCCACTAGATGCCTTTGCATGTGTGTTCTTTTTATAAAGCACATGGATCCACTATTATCCATTGCATGTGTGTTCTAATCCTAAACCACATGGATCCACTAGATGCCATTGGATGTGTGATCTTTTCAGAAACCACATGGATCCACTAGATGCCATTGCATGTGTGTTCTAATCCTGAACCACATGGATCCACTAGATGCCATTGGATATGTGTTCTTTTCATAAACCACATGGATCCACTAGATGCCATTGCATGTGTGTTCTTTTCATAAACCACATGGATCCACAAGATTCCATTGCATGTGTGTTTATTCATAAACCACATGGATCCACTAGATGTCATTGCATGTGTGTTCTTTTAATAAACCACATCGACCCACTAGATGTCATTGCACGTGTGTTCTTTTCATAAACCAGATGGATCCACTATTATCCATTGCATGTGTGTTCTAATCCTAAACCACATGGATCCACTACATTCCATTGGATATGTATTCTTTCCATAAACCACATGGATCCACTATATGCCATTGCATGTGTGTTCTTTTCATAAACCACATGGATCCACTAGATGCCATTGCATTTGTGTTCTTTTCATAAACCACATGGATCCGCTAGAGTTCATTGCATGTGTGTTCTATGCCTAAACCACAAGAATCCACTAGATGCAATTGCATGTGTATTCTCTTCTTAAACCACATGGATCCACTAGATGCCATTGCCTGTGTGTTCTTTTCATGAACCACATGGATCCACTAGAGTTCATTGCACGTGTGTTATTTTCATCAACCACATGGATCCACTAGATGTCATTGCATGTGTGTTCTATTCCTAAACCTCAAGCATCCACTAGATGCCTTTGCATGTGTGTTCTTTTTATAAATTACATGGATCCACTATTATCAATTGCATGTGTGTTCTAATCCTAAACCACATGGATCCACTAGATGCCATTGGATGTGTGATCTTTTCATAAACCACATGGATCCACTAGAGTTCATGGCATGTATGTTATTTTCATAAACTACATGGATCCACTAGATGCCATTGCATGTGTGTTCTAATCCTAAACCACATGGATCCACTAGATGCCATTGGATGTGTGTTCTTTTCATAAACCACATGGATCCAGTAGATGTCATTGCATGTGTGTTCTTTTCATAAACCACATGGATCCACTAGAGTTCACTTCATGTATGTTCTTTTCATAAACCAGATGGATCGACTATTATCCATTTCATGTTTGTTCTATTCCTAAACCACATGGATCCACTAGATGCCATTGCATGTGTGTTCTTTTCATAAACCACAAGGATCCACTAGAGTTCATTGGATGTGTCTTCTATTCCTAAACCACATGGATCCACTAGATGCCATTGCATGTGTGTTCTTTTCATGAACCACATGGATCAATTAGAGTTCATCGAATGTGTGTTCTTTTCATAAACCACATGGATCCACTAGAGTTCATTGCATGTGTGTTCTATTCCTAAACCACATGGATCCATAAGAGTTCATTGGATGTGTGTTCCATTCCTAAACCACATGGATCCACTAGATGCCATTGCATGTGTGGTCTTTTCATAAACCATATGGATCCACTAGAGTTCATTGCATGTGTGTTCTTTTCATAAACCACATGGATCCAGTAGAGTTCATGGCATGTGTGTTCTTTTCATAAACCACATGGATCCACTAGATTCCATTGCATGTGTGTTTATTCATAAACAACATGGATCCACTAGATGTCATTTCATGTGTGTTCTTTTAATAAACCACATCGACCCAGTAGATGTCATTGCACGTGTATTCTTTTCATAAACCAGATGGATCCACTATTATCCATTGCATGTGTGTTCTAATCCTAAACCACATGGATCCACTACATTCCATTGGATGATTATTCTTTCCATAAACCACATGGATCCACTATATGCCATTGCATGTGTGTTCTTTTCATAGACCACATGGATCCACTAGATGCCATTGCATTTGTGTTCTTTTCATAAACCACATGGATCCACTAGAGTTCATTGCATGTGTGTTCTATGCCTAAATCACAAGAATCCACTAGATGCATTTGCATGTGTGTTCTTTTCTAAAACCACATGGATCCACTAGATGCCATTGCATGTGTGTTCTTTTCATGAACCACATGGATCCACTAGAGTTCATTGCACGTGTGTTATTTTCATAAACCACATGGATCCACTAGATGTCATTGCATGTGTGTTTTTTCATAAACCACATGCATCCACTATAGTTCGTTGCATGTGTGTTCTATTCCTAAACCACATGGATCCACAAGAGTTCATTAGATGTGTGTTCTATTCCTTAACCACATGGATCCACTAGATGCCTTTGCATGTGTGTTCTTTTCATAAACCATATGGATCCACTAGAGTTCAATGAATGTGTGTTATTTTTATAAACCACATGGATCCAGTAGAGTTCATGGCATGTGTGTTCTTTTTATAAACCACATGGATCCACTAGATGCCATTGCATGTGTGTTTATTCATAAACCACATGGATCCACTAGATGTCATTGCATGTGTGTTCTTTTAATAAACCACATCGATCCACTAGATGTCATTGCACGTGTGGTCTTTTCATAAACCAGATGGATCGACTATTATCCATTTCATGTTTGTTCTAATCCTAAACCACATGGATCCACTACATTCCATTGGATGTGTATTCTTTCCATAAACCACATGGATCCACTATATGCCATGGCATGTGTGTTCTTTTCATAAACCACATGGATCCACTAGATGCCATTACATTTGTGTTCTTTTCATAAACCACATGGATCCACTAGAGTTCATTGCATGTGTGTTCTATGCCTAAACCACAAGAATCCACTAGATGCAATTGCATGTGTGTTCTTTTCATAAACCACATGGATCCACTAGATGTCATTGCATGTGTGTTCTATGCCTAAACCACAAGAATCCACTAGATGCAATTGCATGTGTGTTCTTTTCATAAACCACATGGATCCACTAGATGCAATTGCATGCGTGTTCTTTTCATGAACCACATGGATCCACTATAGTTCATTGCATGTGTGTTATTTTCATCAACCAAATGGATCCACTAGATGCCATTGGGTGTGTGTTCTTTTCATAAACCACATGCATCCACTAGATGCCATTGCATGTGTGTTCTTTTTATAAACCACATGGATCCACTAGAGTTCACTTCATGTGTGTTCCTTTCATAAACCACATGGATACACTAGAGTTCATTGCATGTGTTTTCTATTCATAAACCACATGGATCCACTAGATGCCATTGCACGTGTGTTCTTTTCATAAACCACAAGGATCCACTAGAGTTCATTGGATGTGTGTTCTATTCCTAAACCACTTGGATCCACTAGATGCCATTGCATGTCTGTTCTTTTCATGAACCATATGGATCCACTGGAGTTCATCGAATGTGTGTTCTTTTCATAAACCACATGGATCCACCAGAGTTCATTGCATGTGTCTTCTATTCCTAAACCACATGGATCCACAAGAGTTCATTGGATGTGTGTTCTATTCCTAAACCACATGGATCCACTAGATGCTATTGCATGTGTGTTCTTTTCATAAACCATATGGATCCACTAGAGTTCATTGCATGTGTGTTCTTTTCATAAACCACATGGATCCAGTAGAGTTCATGGCATGTGTGTTCTTTTTATAAACCACATGGATCCACTAGATGCCATTGCATGTGTGTTTATTCATAAACCACATGGATCCACTAGATGTCATTGCATGTGTGTTCTTTTAATAAACCACATTGATCCACTAGATGTCATTGCACGTGTGGTCTTTTCATAAACCAGATGGATCGACTATTATCCATTTCATGTTTGTTCTAATCCTAAACCACATGGATCCACTACATTCCATTGGATGTGTATTCTTTCCATAAACCACATGGATCCACTATATGCCATTGCATGTGTGTTCTTTTCATAAACCACATGGATCCACTAGATGCCATTACATTTGTGTTCTTTTCATAAACCAGATGGATCCACTAGAGTTCATTGCATGTGTGTTCTATGCCTAAACCACAAGAATCCACCAGATGCAATTGCATGTGTGTTCTTTTCATAAACCACATGGATCCACTAGATGCAATTGCATGCGTGTTCTTTTCATGAACCACATGGATCCACTAGAGTTCATTGCACGTGTGTTATTTTCATCAACCAAATGGATCCACTAGATGCCATTGGGTGTGTGTTCTTTTCATAAACCACATGCATCCACTAGATGCCATTGCATGTGTGTTCTTTTCATAAACCACATGGATCCACTAGAGTTCACTTCATGTGTGTTCCTTTCATAAACCACATGGATACACTAGAGTTCATTGCATGTGTTTTCTATTCTTAAACCACATGGATCCACTAGATGCCATTGCACGTGTGTTCTTTTCATAAACCACAAGGATCCACTAGAGTTCATTGGATGTGTGTTCTATTCCTAAACAACTTGGATCCACTAGATGCCATTGCATGTCTGTTCTTTTCATGAACCATATGGATCCACTAGAGTTCATCGAATGTGTGTTCTTTTCATAAACCACATGGATCCACCAGAGTTCATTGCATGTGTGTTCTATTCCTAAACCACATGGATCCACAAGAGTTCATTGGATGTGTGTTCTATTCCTAAACCACATGGATCCACTAGATGCTATTGCATGTGTGTTGTTTTCATAAACCATATGGATCCACTAGAGTTCATTGCATGTGTGTTCTTTTCATAAACCACATGGATCCAGTAGAGTTCATGGCATGTGTGTTCTTTTTATAAACCACATGGATCCACTAGATGCCATTGCATGTGTGTTTATTCATAAACCACATGGATCCACTAGATGACATTGCATGTGTGTTCTTTTAATAAACCACATCGATCCACTAGATGTCATTACACGTGTGTTCTTTTCATAAACCAGATGGATCCACTATTATCCATTGCATGTGTGTTCTAATTCTAAACACATGTATCCACTACATTCCATTGGATGTGTATTCTTTCCATAAACCACATGGATCCACTATATGCCATTGCATGTGTTTTTTTTCATAAACCACATCGATCCACTTGATGCCATTGCATATGTGTTCTTTTCATAAACCACATGGATCCATTAGAGTTCATTGCATGTGTGTTCTATGCCTAAACCACAATAATCCACTAGATGCAATTGCATGTGTGTTCTTTTCTAAAACCACATGGATCCACTAGATGCCATTGCATGTGTGTTCTTTTCATTAAACACATGGATCCACTAGAGTTCATTGCACGTGTGTTCTATGCCTAATCCACATGGATCCACTAGATGCTATTGCATGTGTTTCTTTTTTATAAACCACATGGATCCACTATTATCCATTGCATGTGTGTTCTAATCCAAAACCACATGGATCCACTAGATGCCATTGGATGTGTGTTCTTTTCATAAACCACATGGATCCACTAGAGTTCATGGCATGTATGTTCTTTTCATAAACCACATGGATCCACTAGATGCCATTGCATGTGTGTTCTAATCCTAAACCACATGGATCCACTAGATGCCATTGCATGTGGGTTATTTTCATAAACCACATGGATCCACTAGATGTCATTGCATGTGTGTTTTTTCATAAACCACATGGATCCACTAGATGTCATTGCATGTGTGTTCTATTCCTAAACCACAAGCATCCACTAGATGCCATTGCATGTGTGTTCTTTCTATAAACCACATGGATCCACTATTATCCATTGCATGTGTGTTCTAATCCTAAACCACATGGATCCACTAGATGCCATTGGATGTGTGTTGTTTTCATAAATCACATGGATCCACTAGAGTTCATGGCATGTATGTTCTTTTCAAAAACCACTTGGATCCACTAGATGCCATTGCATGTGTGTTATAATCCTAAACCACATGGATCCACTAGATGCCATTGGATGTGTGTTCTTTTCATAAACCACATGGATCCACTAGATGTCATTGCATGTGTGTTCTTTTCATAAACCACATGGATCCACTAGAGTTCACTTCATGTGTGTTCTTTTCATAAACCACAAGGATCCACTAGAGTTCATTGCATGTGTGTTCTATGCCTAAACCACATGGATCCACTAGATGCCATTGCATGTGTGTTCTTTTCATGAACCACATGGATCCACTAGAGTTCATTGAATGTGTGTTCTTTTCATAAACCACATGGATCCACTAGAGTTCATTGCATGTGTGTTCTATTCCTAAACCACATGGATCCACAAGAGTTCATTGGATGTGTGTTCTATTCCTAAACCACATGGAACCATTAGATGCCATTGCATGTGTGTTCTTTTCATAAACCACATGGATCCACTATAGTTCATTGCATGTGTGTTCTTTTCATAAACCAGATGGATCCACTATTATCCATTGCATGTGTGTTATAATCCTAAACCACATGGATCCACTACATTCCATTGGATGTGTATTCTTTTAATAAACCACATGGATCCACTAGATGTCATTGCATGTGTGTTCTTTTCATAAACCACATGGATCCCCTGGTGTTCATGGCATGTGTGTTCTTTTCATAAACCAGATGGATCCACTAGATGCCATTGCATGTGTGTTATATTCCTAAACCACATGGATCCACTAGATGCCATTGGATGTGTGTTGTTTTCATAAACCACATGGATGCACTAGATGTCATTGGATGTGTGTTCTTTTCAAAAACAACATGGATCCACTAGTTGCCATTGCATGTGTGTTCTTTTCATAAACCACATGGATCCACAAGAGGCCATTGGATGTGTGCTCATTTCATACACCACATGGACCCACTAGAGTTTGTTGCATGTGTGTTCTATTCCTAAACCACAAGAGTCCACTAGAAGAAATTGCATGTATGTTCTTTTCTTAAACCACATGGATCCACTAGATGCCATTGCATGTGTGTTCTTTTCATAAACCACATGGATCCACTAGAGTTCACTTCATGTGTGTTCTTTTCATAAACCACATGGATACAATAGAGTTCATTTCATGTGTGTTCTATTCGTAAACCACATGGATCCACTAGATGCCATTGCAACTGCGTTCTTTTCATAAACCACATGGATCCACTAGAGTTCATTGGATTTGTGTTCTATTCCTAACCCAGATGGATCCACTAGAGTTCATTGGATGTGTGTTCTATTCCTAACCCAGATGGATCCACTAGATGCCATTGCATGTGTGTTCTTTTCATGAACCACATGGATCCACTAGAGTTCATTGAATGTGTGTTCTTTTCATAAACCACATGGATCCACTAGATTTCAATGCATGTGTGTTCTTTTCCTAAACCACATGGATCCACAAGAGTTTATTGGATGTGTGTTCTATTCCTACACCACATGGATCCACTAGATGGCATTGCATGTGTGTTCTTTTCATAAACCACATGGATCCACGAGAGTTCATTGCATGTGTGTTCTTTTCATAAACCACATGGATCCAGTAGAGTTCATGGCATGTTTTTTCTTTTCATAAACCACATGGATCCACTAGATGCCATTGCATGTGTGTTTATTCATAAACCACATGGATCCACTAGATGTCATTGCATGTGTGTTCTTTTAATAAACCACATGGATCCACTAGATGTCATTGCACGTGTGTTCTTTTCATAAACCAGATGGATCCACTATTATCCATGGAATGTATGTTCTAATCCTAAACCACATGGATCCACTACATTCCATCGGATGTGTATTCTTTTCATAATACACATGGATCCACTAGATGTCATTGCATGTGTGTTCTTTTCATAAACCACATGGATCCACTAATGTTCATGGCATGTGTGTTCTTTTCATAAAACACATGGATCCACTAGATGCCATTGCATGTGTGTTATATTCCTAAACCACATGGATACACTAGATGCCATTGGATGTGTGTTGTTTTCATAAACCACATGGATGGACTAGATGTCATTGGATGTGTGCTCTTTTCATAAACAACATGGATCCACTAGATGCCATTGCATGTGTGTTTTTTAATAAACCACATGGATACACTAGATGCCATTGCATGTGTGCTCATTTCATACACCACATGGACCCACTAGAGTTTGTTGCATGTGTGTTCAAAGCCTAAACCACAAGAATCCACTAGATGTCGTTGCATGTGTGTTCTTTTCTTAAACCACATGGATCCACTAGCTGCCATTGCATGTGTGTTCTTTTCATAAACCACATGGATCCACTAGAGTTCACTTCATGTGTGTTGTTTAGATAAACCACATGGATACAATAGAGTTCATTGCATGTGTGTTCTTTTTGTTAAACCACATGGAATCCCTAGATGCCATTGCATGTGTGTTCTTTTCATAAACCACATGGATCCACTAGAGTTCATTGGATGTGTGTTCTATTCCTAACCCAGATGGATCCACCAGATGCCATTGCATGTGTATTCTTTTCATGAACCACATGGATCCACTCGAGTTCATTGAATGTGTGTTCTTTTCATAAACCACATGGATCCACTAGAGTTCATTGCATGTGTGTTCTATTCCTAAACCACATGGATCCACAAGAGTTCATTGGATGTGTGTTCTATTCCTAAACCACATGGATCCACTAGATTCCATTGTATGTGTGTTCTTTTCATAAACCACATGGATCCACTAGAGTTCATTGCATGTGTGTTCTTTTCATAAACCACATGGATCTAGTAGAGTTCATGGCATGTGTGTACTTTTCATAAACTACATGGATCCACTAGATGCCATTGCATGTGTGTTCTATTCCTAAACCACATGGATCCACTAGATGGCATTGGATGTGTGTTATTTTCATAAACCACATCGGTGCACTAGATGTAATTTCATGTGTGTTCTTTTCATAAACCACATGGATCCACTATATGCCATTGCATGTGTGTTCATTTCATAAACCACATGGATCCACTAGATGCCATTGCATGTGTGTTCTATTCCTAAACCACATGGATCCACTATATGCCATTGAATGTGTGTTATTTTCATAAACCACATGGATGCACTAGATGTAATTGCATGTGTGTTCTTTTCATAAACCACATGGATCCACTATATGCCATTGCATGTGTGTTCATTTCATAAACCACATGGATCCACTAGATGCAATTGCATATGTGTTCTTTTCATAAACCACATGGATCCAATAGAGTTCATTACATGTGTGTTCTATGCCTAAACCACAAGAATCTACTATATGCCATTGCATATGTGTTCTTTTCTTAAACCATATGGATCCACTAGATGTCATTGCATGTGTGTTCTATTCATCAACCACGTGGATCCACTAGAGTTTACTGCATGTGTGTTCTTTTCATAGACCACATTGATATTCAAGAGTTCATTCCACGTGTTTTCTATTCATAAACCACATGGATCCACTAGATTCTATTGCGTGTGTGTTTATTCATAAACCACATGGATCCACTAGATGTCATTCCATGTGTGATATTTCAATAAACCACATGGATCCACTAGATGTCATTGCACGTGTGTTCTTTTTATAAACCAGATGGATCCACAATTATCCATTGCATGTGTGTTCTAATCCTAAACCACATGGATCCACTACATTCCATCGGATGTGTATTCTTTTCATAAACCACATGGATCCACTAGATGTCATTGCATGTGTGTTCTTTTCATAAACCACATGGATCCACTAGTGTTCATGGCATGTGTGTTCTTTTCATAAACCGAATGGATCCACTAGATGCCATTCCATGTGTGTTATATTCCTAAACCACATGGATCCACTAGATGCCATTGGATGTGTGTTGTTTTCATAAACCACATGGATGGACTAGATGTCATTGGATGTGTGTTCTTTTCATAAACAACATGGATCCACTATATGCCATTGCATGTGTGTTCTTTTCATAAACCACATGGATCCACTAGATGCCATTGCATGTGTGCTCATTTCATACACCACATGGACCCACTAGAGTTCGTTGCATGTGTGTTCTATGCCTAAACTACAAGAATCCACTAGATGTCATTGCATGTGTGTTCTTTTCTTAAACCACATGGATCCACTAGATGCCATTGCATGTTTGTTCTTTTCATAAACCACATGGATCCACTAGAGTTAACTTCATGTGTGTTGTTTTCATAAACCACATGGATACAATAGAGTTCATTGCATGTGTGTTCTATTCATAAACCACATGGATCCACTAGATGCCATTGCATGTGTGTTCTTTTCATAAACCACATGGGTCCACTAGAGTTCATTGGATGTGTGTTCTATTCCTAAACCAGATGGATCCGCTAGATGCCATTGCATGTGTGTTCTTTTCATGAACCACATGGATCCACTAGATTTCATTGAATGTGTGTTATTTTCATAAACCACATGGATCCACTAGAGTTCATTGCATGTGTGTTCTATTCCTAAACCACATGGATCCACAAGAGTTCATTGGATGTGTGTTCTATTCCTAAACCACATGGATCCACTAGATTCCATTGTATGTGTGTTCTTTTCATAAACCACATGGATCCACTATAGTTGATTGCATGTGTGTTCTTTTAATAAACCACATGGATCTAGTAGAGTTCATGGCATGTGTGTTCTTTTCATAAACCACATGGATCCACTAGATGCCATTGCATGTGTGTTCTATTCCTAAACCACATGGATCCGCTACATGCCATTGGGTGTGTGTTATTTTCATAAACCACATGGATGCACTAGATGTAATTGCATGTGTGTTCTTTTCATAAACCACATGGATCCACTATATGCCATTGCATGTGTGTTCATTTCATAAACCACATAGATCCACTAGATTCCATTGCATGTCTGTTCTATTCCTAAACCACATGGATCCACTAGATGCCATTGGATGTGTGTTATTTTCATAAACCACATGGATGCACTAGAAGTAATTGCAAGTGTGTTCTTTTTCATAAACCACATGGATCCACTATATGCCATTGCATGTGTGTTCATTTCATAAACCACATGGATCCACTAGATGCCATTGCATATGTGTTCTTTTCATAAACCACAAGGATCCAATAGAGTTCATTACATGTGTGTTCTATGCCTAAACCACAAGAATCTACTATATGCCATTGCATGTGTGTTCTTTTTTTAAACCGAATGGATCCACTAGATGTCATTGCATGTGTGTTCTTGTCATCAACCACATGGATCCACTAGAGTTCACTGCATGTGTGTTCTTTTCATAAACCACATTGATATACTAGAGTTCATTGCACGTGTTTTCTATTCATAACCCACATGGATCCACTAGATGCCATTGCATGTCTGTTTATTCATAAATCACATGGATCCACTAGATGTCATTCCAATTATGATCTTTCAATAAACCACATGGATCCACTAGATGTCATTGCACGTGTGTTCTTTTCATAAACCAGATGGATCCACTATTATCCATTGCATGTGTGTTCTAATCCTAAACCACATGGATCCACTACATTCCATTGGATGTGTATTCTTTTCATAAACCACATGGATCCACTAGATGTAATTGCATGTGTGTTCTTTTCATAAACCACATGGATCCACTAGTGTTCATGGCATGTGTGTTCTTTTCATAAACCACATGGATCCACTAGATGCCATTGCATGTGTGTTATATTCCTAAACCACATGGATCCACTAGATGCCATTGGATGTGTGTTGTTTTCATAACCCACATGGATGGACTAGATGTCATTGGATGTGTGTTCTTTTCATAAACAACATGGATCCACCAGATGCCATTGCTTGTGTGTTCTTTTCATAAACCAAATGAATCCACTAGATGCCATTGCATGTGTGCTCATTTAATACACCACATGGACCCACTAGAGTTCGTTGCATGTGTGTTCTATGCCTAAACCACAAGAATCCACTAGATGCTATTGCATGTGTGTTCTTTTCTTAAACCACATGGATCCACTAGATGCCATTGCATGTGTGTTCTTTTCGTAAAGCACATGGATCCACTAGAGTTCACTTCATGTGTGTTGTTTTCATAAACCACATGGATATAATAGAGTTCATTGCATGTGTGTTCTATTCATAAACCACATGGATCCACTAGATGCCATTGCATGTGTGTTCTTTTCATAAACCACTTGGATCCACTAGAGTTCATTGGATGTGTGTTCTTTTCATGAACCACATGGATCCACTAGATGCCATTGCATGTGTGATCTTTTCATGAACCACATGGATCCACTAGAGTTCATTGAATGTGTGTTCTTTTCATAAACCACATGGATCCACTAGAGTTCATTGCATGTGTGTTCTATTCCTAAACCACATGGATCAACAAGAGTTCATTGGATGTGTGTTCTATTCCTAAACCATATGGATCCAGTAGAGTTCATGGCATGTATGTTCTTTTCATAAACCAAATGGATCCACTAGATGTCATTACATGTGTGTTCTAATCCTAAACCACATGGATCCACTAGATGCCATTGGATGTGTGTTCTTTTCATAAACCACACGGATCCACTAGATGCCATTGCATGTATGTTCTATTCCTAAACCACATGGATCCACTAGATGCCATTGGATGTGTGTTATTTTCATAAACCACATGGATGCACTAGATGTAATTGCATGTGTGTTCTTTTCATAAACCACATGGATCCACTATATGCCATTGCATGTGTGTTCATTTCATAAACCAAATGGATCCACTAGATGCCATTGCATGTGTTTTCTATTCCTAAACCACATGGATCCACTAGATGCCATTGGATGTGTGTTATTTTATAAAACCACATGGATGGACTAGATATAATTACATGTTTGTTCTTTTCATAAACCACATGGATCCACTATATGCCATTACATGTGTGTTCATTTCATAAACCACATGGATCCACTAGATGCCATTGCATATGTGTTCTTTTCATAAACCACATGGATCCAATAGAGTTCATTACATGTGTGTTCTATGCCTAAACCACAAGAATCTACAAGATGCCATTGCATCTGTATTCTTTTCTTAAACCACATGGATCCACTAGATGTCATTGCATGTGTGTTCTTTTCATAAACCACATGGATCCACTAGAGTTTAGTGCATGTGTGTTCTTTTCGTAAACCACATGGATCCAGTAGAGTTCATGGCATGTGTGTTCTTTTCATAAACCACATGGATCCACTAGATGCCATTACATGTGCGTTTATTCCTAAACCACATGGATCCACTAGATGTCATTGCATGTGTGTTCTTTTAATAAACCACATGGATCCACTAGATGTCATTGCACGTGTGTTCTTTTCATAAACCAGATGGATCCACTATTATCCATTGCATGTGTGTTCTAATCCTAAATCGCATGGATCCACTACATTCCATTGGATGCGTATTCTTTTCATAAACCACATGGATCCACTAGATGTCATTTCATGTGTGTTCTTTTCATAAACCACTTGGATCCACTAGTATTCATGGCATGTGTGTTCTTTTCATAAACCACATGGATCCACTAGATGCCATTGCATGTGTGTTATATTCCTAAACAACATGGATCCACTAGATGCCATTGGATGTGTGTTGTTTTCATAAACCACATGGATGCACTAGATGTCATTGGATGTGTGTTCTTTTCATAAACAACATGGATCCACTAGATGCCATTGCATGTGTGTTCTTTTCATAAACCACATGGATCAACTAGATGCCAGTGCATGTTTGCTCATTTCATACACCACATGGACCCACTAGCGTTCGTTGCGTGTGTGTTGTATGCCTAAACCACAAGAATCCACTAGATGCCATTGCATGTGTGTTCTTTTCATGAACCACATGGATCCACTAGATTTCATTGAATGTGTGTTATTTTCATAAACCACATGGATCCACTAGAGTTCATTGCATGTGTGTTCTATTCTTAAACCACATGGATCCACAAGAGTTCATTGGATGTGTGTTCTATTCCTAAACCACATGGATCCGCTACATGCCATTGGGTGTGTGTTATTTTCATAAACCACATGGATGCACTAGATGTAATTGCATGTGTGTTCTTTTCATAAACCACATGGATCCACTATATGCCATTGCATGTGTGTTCATTTCATAAACCACATGGATCCACTAGATGCCATTGCATGTGTGTTCTATTCCTAAACCACATGGATCCACTAGATGCCATTGGATGTTTGTTATTTTCATAAACCACATGGATGCACTAGATGTAATTGCAAGTGTGTTCTTTTTCATAAACCACATGGATCCACTATATGCCATTGCATGTGTGTATAGGGATCCCAACCTTTAAATAGGTAGAGTCCCCTGTGTTTACAATGCTAGTCCCTGGATCATTAGCTAGCATCCACAATTAAGATGTAATATCAAGAAACAAAGGTCATAATATAACTTTATAACCAGGAATAACATAATTGTATTACATCTTACATAGCTCATTTGGCTATTACATTACATTGCAGAGGAATAAGTATAAGCATGGGGTCCTTCCTCTTCAAGTGCCACAGGCAAACATGTTGGTTGTAGACTTTGTAATCCTAATCATTCATCTTCACTAATATCAATCAAACCTGCAACATAATAAGTTACAGCCACAAGGGTCAATACATTTGAATTGTATTGGCAAGTTTCACTACTAAGTATAATATGAGTGGATCCTATTCATTACATGCATATTTGGCTAAGTAGAGTTTAAGGCTCATTTGCATAAAGCAAAATTTATCCTATCTTTTCAAAATGGTTTTGGTCCTTTGTCAAATCTCCTTTTCAAAAATCCCTTGAACTCCTTGGTAAAAACTCAAGTGTTCAAGTCCTTGTCAAAATCTCTTGAGCACCTTGGTAACCCCAAGTGCATCAAGTTTTAAAAGTTTTCTTTTAGAAATTAGAGTGTCGAGATCTTCCATAGCTTCAGGCCTTAGTTGCTCAGTATTGTCCATAACCGGGGACACGGCTAAGTACTTAGAATTTGATTATCTTCTGCAGAAGTTGTACACTTTACCCACATGACACAAACTCGTCTTGACGCCACCAGTGGCCGCTGGATAAGTACTCACCAAAATGGAGTACCGGCAGATCGAGAATGTGACAAAGTCTTTCCATAGGAGTCCTCCCAATACAAAATGCTAGCTTGTCTTCCAGGCACAAATGTAGGGTTACTCCCTTACACAAATCTAGTTAACCTGAAGATGCCAATGCATGGGACTTCCACTATGTAGTTGACTAAGCCAGAGCCCATTTAGCATGTGGCTGTACACGGAAGCCACTATACGAGAAACATGTTCAATCTCTAAGTTTCCTGGGTGGTTTTCCTTTGGAGCACACCACAAAGAGATTTGCCATAGACAAGGTTCCTTTTATTGCCACCTTCTCCAAATCTCAAAGTATCCTTAGCCACCCAGGTGGTTCATTGAGTCCTTGTTTTATTATATAAAACATAAGTCTTTTCTCAATCTCATAAAATCTCAACATGTAACTCTTTTCAGAATAAAGCATGGCTAAGCATGTATCAACTACATTATTTTCACTAAGGAGTGTATAGGGTATCCTATTAGGATTTAGCATAGCATAAGTATAGAAATTCTTTTCATGCATGTTTCAAAATCCACTAAGTATAATGAAAATAGTAGGACTTTGGATGATAGTGTAACTTGCCTTTTTGGTAGGGAATGATGGTTCACTCCTTGATCTTGCTAGTCTCACACTTCACTACAAGTCAATCAAGCAAACACAAATTCAATTCACACTCCAAACCAAAGTCAAACAAACAATTTTTCACACACAAAGTAATGGAACCTAAGTCATGCATAAGCATGCA
The DNA here is from genome assembly GCA_916181665.1 of Avena sativa. Taxonomy (NCBI): domain Eukaryota; kingdom Viridiplantae; phylum Streptophyta; class Magnoliopsida; order Poales; family Poaceae; genus Avena; species Avena sativa. The sequence continues at coordinate 195,507,863 of OV702287.1, forward strand.
AAGGTTGGTTCTATTGTAAGGATGGTCTCCACTAGGTTTCTAAACTTTGTAAGGTCCAAATTGGTCATTTACCAAAATGGCAAAGTCATTAGTTAGAGGGTTTTGCCCAAAAACTATTTTAAAATCCATTCAACATTTTATGTGGTGGAAAATGGTTTTATCAAATCAAATATCTTTAAGTTTCTCACCAAAAGTTTCTAACTCTCAAGACTTGGTGTTTTGGGTCAGTAGCTTTGAATCAAAATATTTTCCCAAAGTTTTTATTCCAAAATCTTTTTCATAAAAAAAACCATTATCTTTACTTAGCTAGAAATAGACTAATTCAATTAATCCATTCTAAATTTTTCCAATTTCATTTTCAAAACCATGGGTTGGTTCCTAGGGTCAGTAAGGTCACAACAAACCATTTTGCAAAGGTTTTAACCCTAAAAGCATTTTTAAACAATTTTTATACTCTAAACAAGCTCACAAAAGAATCTGCAAAAATAAGCAAACTAACAGATACTATTTGCTAAACTAAGGGCATGTCTGGATAGGCCTTGCTCTCCTGAATCCAACGATATAAAATTTGTAATTTTTGGACGTGTGGTTTGAAAGTTACAAAGGTTTGAAAATGGCATTTAAATCTGATTTCAAACTCTATTCTCAAACGTCTGGTGCCACGCGTCTTAATCTCATTCGCCCATACCGTTTCGTCTGGATTGGCTATTCTGGCGCGTTGGATCAAGTCCGATCGTGCGACCCTGAACGCATACCCCTTCGCGTTAAGTGATTCTTTCGTAGCCAATGGATCTGCATCTAACGGTCGCTGCGCGTTTGACCTAAAAGGAGCGGCGCTGACGGCGGCTGTGCGGCGGCGGCGCTCTGTCGGCGAGGTTGTCGACGATGCAGGAAGCGAGGGAGAAGAAGGAGATGCTCACCAGAATCGTGGGGTCGTGGTGAAGCTCAAGGTACTCGCGAGAAGGCAAGGGGCGCACGGGTGTCGTCGGAATTCCTCGTCGGAGTTGCGTCTGACGACGGTTGGCTCTGGTCGAGGTCGAAGACGAAGCTGTCGATCACCAGGAGGCAAACAAAGGACGTGATCAGATGCAGGTGACCTCGGAGATGATGTGTGCATGAACGAGAGGGGTCGGGGTGGTCAGCTTTTACCAAGGGAGGTCGTCGGAGAGGTTGCAGACGGCGGCGTCGTTCAGAGCTTGTCGTAGCCGACGCTCTGGGGCGCCCGCGGTCGAACGGGTGGTACTGGGAGATGCGCCAGGGAGTGGTGAATGTGCTCGTGTGCACGGAATGGCAGGGGGTGGTGAGTCTTGGTCGGAATCGACACCGAACCTCGTCGGAGACAGCGGCGGTGCAGAAGAGATTGGCGACAGCCTAGGGGCAGAGAGGAGGAGTTGTCTGGGGGAAAATGACGAGGAGGGAGAGGCTTTTAAGGGAGTGTGGTCGCTGGGTGAATTAAGCCTGTCATCAACGCGGATTTAATCGAAATCAATGGCGGCAGAGCGACGTTGAGGGAGGAGGAAACGGTAGGCGCTGGGTTGAAGACGATGCACAGTGATGTGGGGCCTACCTGGCAGTGAGGGGGAGAGTGAGGGGTTTGGGGCCACCAGTCAGCTTCTGTGTGGGTGCGGCTTTAAGTGAGAAACGTTTCGTGGAGGGGGAGAAAGACTGGGCTGGTTACTGGGCCTTATTGGGCTGGGTCCTTTGCACTATTTTTTCTGCCTGAAACATTTTTCTTTTTCTAAATCTAATTTCTGTTTTGAATTTCAAACTATCAAACAACATTCAAATTAATTCAAACAATCACCAAACTTCACAATTTTGAACTTGGTTCTGTTCAGTATCATAATCCAAATCCCAAAATAATTTAATATTTTTATTCATTTTTAGGATCTATTTAATATTTAAATAAAATAGCCCTTATTTAATTAATCAAATAGGGTTTGATTTATTTAATAAAATTTCCATTTGAAATCCAAATATTTTCAAAACCAAATCAGTAGGTTTTATTTGAAAATAAAGAATACTTGGAAAACTTGTTTAAAACAAAATAACCTTTTATTTTTAGGGTCCATTAATAATTAAATAAAATGGACCTTAGTTATAATCCATATAGGATTTGATTTATTAAATCTTTATTTTGAAAATCTTAGAATAAAACCAAAACACTTCAGTAGGTTTTATTTGAGAATATAAAATATTTGGAAAACTTATTTTAAATAAATAAATAAGTTTTGATGTTTTGAAAATAGTAAAACCTTTATTAATAAAACTTGGATATTTAAATCCTTTTTATTTTATTTTAAATAAACCTCTACTCATTTTATCAAAACAAAATATTTTAATATACAAGCTTGGCCAAAATTAATTTGGCTCTTTAAAATATAATCTTTATTTATAAATCTATCTTTGCTTTTGAAAACCAAATCTTTTTATTTTAAAGATCCAAAATAGTAATTCCAAAATATTTTAATTTCCTTTAATAAATGTTTATCTTTATAAATCCCTTTAGGATTTATTTGATTCAAATTGGTTTGAAATATCCAATTGGATTCAAAAGTTTCTTCTGGCTCTGAAAATCAAACAAAGTTTTATTTTATTCATTTATTTTTCACATTACAAGATTTGGAAAATCTTGGGATGTGACAGTGTGTTCATTTCATAAACCACATGGATCCACTAGATGCCATTGCATATGTGTTCTTTTCATAAACCACATGGATCCAATAGAGTTCATTACATGTGTGTTCTATGCCTAAACCACAAGAATCTACTATATGTCATTGCATGTGTGTTCTTTTTTTAAACCGAATGGATCCACTAGATGTCATTGCATGTGTGTTCTTTTCATCAACCACATGGATCCACTAGAGTTCACTGCATGTGTGTTCTTTTCATAAACCACATTGATATACTAGAGTTCATTGCACGTGTTTTCTATTCATAAACCACATGGATCCACTAGATGCCATTGCATGTCTGTTTATTCATAAACCACATGGATCCACTAGATGTCATTCCATGTATGATCTTTCAATAAACCACATGGATCCACTAGATGTCATTGCACGTGTGTTCTTTTCATAAACCAGATGGATCCACTATTATCCATTGCATGTGTGTTCTAATCCTAAACCACATGGATCCACTACATTCCATTGGATGTGTATTCTTTTCATAAACCACATGCATCCACTAGATGTCATTGCATGTGTGTTCTTTTCATAAACCACATGGATCCACTAGTGTTCATGGCATGTGTGTTCTTTTCATAAACCACATGGATCCACTAGATGCCATTGCATGTGTGTTATATTCCTAAACCACATGGATCCACTAGATGCCATTGGATGTGTGTTGTTTTCATAACACACATGGATGGACTAGATGTCATTGGATGTGTGTTCTTTTCATAAACAACATGGATCCACCAGATGCCATTGCTTGTGTGTTCTTTTCATAAACCAAATGGATCCACTAGATGCCATTGCATGTGTGCCCATTTAATACACCACATGGACCCACTAGAGTTTGTTGCATGTGTGTTCTATGCCTAAACCACAAGAATCCACTAGATGCTATTGCATGTGTGTTCTTTTCTTAAACCACATGGATCCACTAGATGCCATTGCATGTGTGTTCTTTTCGTAAACCACATGGATCCACTAGAGTTCACTTCATGTGTGTTGTTTTCATAAACCACATGGATATAATAGAGTTCATTGCATGTGTGTTCTATTCATAAACCACATGGATCCACTAGATGCCATTGCATGTGTGTTCTTTTCATAAACCACATGGATCCACTAGAGTTTATTGGATGTGTGTTTTTTTCATGAACCACATGGATCCACTAGATGCCATTGCATGTGTGTTCTTTTAATGAACCACATGGATCCACTAGAGTTCATTGAATGTGTGTTCTTTTCATAAACCACACGGATCCACTAGAGTTCATTGCATGTGTGTTCTATTCCTAAACCACATGGATCCACAAGAGTTCATTGGATGTGTGTTCTATTCCTAAACCACATGGATCCAGTAGAGTTCATGGCATGTATGTTCTTTTCATAAACCACATGGATCCACTAGATGCCAGTGCATGTGTGTTCTAATCCTAAACCAAATGGATCCACTAGATGCCATTGGATGTGTGTTCTTTTCATAAACCACATGGATCCACTAGATGCCATTGCATGTGTGTTCTATTCCTAAACCACATGGATCCACTAGATGCCATTGGATGTGTGTTATTTTCATAAACCACATGGATGCACTAGATGTAATTGCAAGTGTGTTCTTTTCATAAACCACATGGATCCACTATATGCCATTGCATGTGTGTTCATTTCATAAACCACATGGATCCACTAGATGCCATTGCAAGTGTGTTCTTCTCAGAAACCACAAGGATCCAGTAGAGTTCATTAGATGTGTGTTCTATTCCTAAACCACATGGATCCACTAGATGCCATTGCATGTGTGTTCTTTTCATAAACCACATGGATCCACTAGAGTTCATTGAATGTGAGTTCTTTTCATAAACCACATGGATCCAATAGAGTTCATTGCATGTGTGTTCTATTCCTAAACCACATGGATCCACAAGATTTCATTGGATGTGTGTTCTATTCCTAAACCACATGGATCCACTAGATGCCATTGCATGTGTTTCTTTTTATAAACCACATGGATCCACTATTATCCATTGCATGTGAGTTCTAATCCTAAACCACATGGATCCACTAGATGCCATTGGATGTGTGTTCTTTTCATAAACCACATGGATCCACTAGAGTTCATGGCATGTATGTTCTTTTCATAAACCACATGGATCCACTAGATGCCATTGCATGTGTGTTCTATTCCTAAACCACATGGATCCACTACATGCCATTGGGTGTGTGTTATTTTCATAAACCACATGGATGCACTAGATGTAATTGCATGTGTGTTCTTTTCATAAACCACATGGATCCACTATATGCCATTGCATGTGTGTTCATTTCATAAACCACATGGATCCACTAGATGCCATTGCATGTGTGTTCTATTCCTAAACCACATGGATCCACTAGATTCCATTGGATGTGTGTTATTTTCATAAACCACATGGATGCACTAGATGTAATTGCAAGTGTGTTCTTTTTCATAGACCACATGGATCCACTATATGCCATTGCATGTGTGTTCATTTCATAAACCACATGGATCCACTAGATGCCATTGCATATGTGTTCTTTTCATAAACCACATGGATCCAATAGAGTTCATTACATGTGTGTTCTATGCCTAAACCACAAGAATCTACTATATGCCATTGCATGTGTGTTCTCTTTTTAAACCGGATGGATCCACTAGATGTCATTGCATGTGTGTTCTTTTCATCAACCACATGGATCCACTAGAGTTCACTGCATGTGTGTTCTTTTCATAAACCACATGGATATAATAGAGTTCATTGCATGTGTGTTCTATTCATAAACCACATGGATCCACTAGATGCCATTGCATGTGTGTTCTTTTCATAAACCACATGGATCCACTAGAGTTTATTGGATGTGTGTTTTTTTCATGAACCACATGGATCCACTAGATGCCATTGCATGTGTGTTCTTTTAATGAACCACATGGATCCACTAGAGTTCATTGAATGTGTGTTCTTTTCATAAACCACACGGATCCACTAGAGTTCATTGCATGTGTGTTCTATTCCTAAACCACATGGATCCACAAGAGTTCATTGGATGTGTGTTCTATTCCTAAACCACATGGATCCAGTAGAGTTCATGGCATGTATGTTCTTTTCATAAACCACATGGATCCACTAGATGCCAGTGCATGTGTGTTCTAATCCTAAACCAAATGGATCCACTAGATGCCATTGGATGTGTGTTCTTTTCATAAACCACATGGATCCACTAGATGCCATTGCATGTGTGTTCTATTCCTAAACCACATGGATCCACTAGATGCCATTGGATGTGTGTTATTTTCATAAACCACATGGATGCACTAGATGTAATTGCAAGTTTGTTCTTTTCATAAACCACATGGATCCACTATATGCCATTGCATGTGTGTTCATTTCATAAACCACATGGATCCACTAGATGCCATTGCATGTGTTTTCTATTCCTAAACCACATGGATCCACTAGATGCCATTGGATGTGTGTTATTTTATAAAACCACATGGATGGACTAGATATAATTACATGTGTGTTCTTTTCATAAACCACATGGATCCACTATATGCCATTACATGTGTGTTCATTTCATAAACCACATGGATCCACTAGATGCCATTGCATATGTGTTCTTTTCATAAACCACATGGATCCAATAGAGTTCATTACATGTGTGTTCTATGCCTAAACCACAAGAATCTACAAGATGCCATTGCATCTGTGTTCTTTTCATAAACCACATGGATCCACTAGATGTCATTGCATGTGTGTTCTTTTCATAAACCACATGGATCCACTAGAGTTCAGTGCATGTGTGTTCTTTTCATAAACCACATGGATCCAGTAGAGTTCATGGCATGTGTGTTCTTTTCATAAACCACATGGATCCACTAGATGCCATTGCATGTGCGTTTATTCCTAAACCACATGGATCCACTAGATGTCATTGCATGTGTGTTCTTTTAATAAACCACATGGATCCACTAGATGTCATTGCACGTGTGTGCTTTTCACAAACCAGATGGATCCACTAGAGTTCATGGCATGTGTGTTCTAATCCTAAACCGCATGGATCCACTACATTCCATTGGATGCGTATTCTTTTCATAAACCACATGGATCCACTAGATGTCATTTCATGTGTGTTCTTTTCATAAACCACTTGGATCCACTAGTGTTCATGGCATGTGTGTTCTTTTCATAAACCACTTGCCATTGCATCTGTGTCATATTCCTAAACAACATGGATCCACTAGATGCCATTGGATGTGTGTTGTTTTCATAAACCACATGGATGCACTAGATGTCATTGGATGTGTGTTCTTTTCATAAACAACATGGATCCACTAGATGCTATTGCATGTGTGTTTTTTTCATAAACCACATGGATCATACACCACATGGACCCACTAGCGTTCGTTGCGTGTGTGTTGTATTCCTAAACCACAAGAATCCACTAGATGCCATTGCATGTGTGTTCTTTTCTTAAACCACATGGATCCACTAGATGTCATTGCATGTGTGTTCTTTTCATAAACCACATGGATCCACTAGAGTTAACTTCCTGTGTGTTGTTTTCATAAACCACATGGATACAATAGAGTTCATTTCATGTGTGTTCTATTCATAAACCACATGGATCCACAAGATGCCATTGCATGTGTGTTCTTTTGATAAAGCACATGGATCCACTAGAGTTCATTGGATGTGTGTTCTATTCCTAACCAAGATGGATCCACTAGATGTCGTTGCATGTGTGTTCATTTCATGAACCACATGGATCCACTAGAGTTCATTGAATGTGTGTTCTTTTCATAAACCACATGGATCCACTAGAGTTCATTGCATGTGTGTTCTATTCCTAAACCACATGGATCCACTATATTCCATTGCATGTGTGTTCTTTTCATAAACCACATGGATCCACTAGAGTTCATTGCATGTGTGTTCTTTTCATAAACCACATGGATCCAGTAGAGTTCATGGCATGTGTGTTCTTTTCATAAACCACATGGATCCACTAGATGCCATTGCATGTGTGTTCTATTCCTAAACTACATGGATCCACTAGATGCCATTGGATGTGTGTTATTTTCATAAACCACATGGATGCACTAGATGTAATTGCATGTGCGTTCTTTTCATCAACCACATGGATCCACTAGAGTTCATTACATGTCTGTTCTATGCCTAAACCACAAGAATCCACTAGATGCAATTTCATGTGTGTTCTTTTCTTAAACCACATGGATCCACTAGATGCCATTGCATGTGTGTTCTTTTCATGAACCACATGGATCCACTAGTGTTCATTGCATGTGTGTTCTAATCCTAAATCACATGGATCCACTACATGCCATTGGATGTGTGTTCTTTTCATAAACCACATGGATCCACTAGATATCATTGGATGTGTGTTCTTTTCATAAACCACATGGATCCACTAGAGTTCATTGCATGTGTGTTCTTTTCATCAAAAACATGGATCCAGTAGAGTTCATGGCATGTGTGTTCTTTTCATGAACCACATGGATCCACTAGATGCCATTGCATGTGTGTTCTATTCCTAAACCACATGGATCCACTAGATGCCATTGCATGTGTGTTCTTTTCATAAACCACATGGATCCATTAGAGTTCATTGCATGTGTGTTCTTTTCATAAACCACATGGATCCAGTAGTATTCATGGCATGTGTGTTCTTTTCATAAACCACATGGATCCACTAGATGCCATTGCATGTGTGTTCTAATCCTAAACCACATGGATCCACTAGAAGCCATTGGATGTGTGTTCTTTTCATAAACCACATGGATCTAGTAGAGTTCATGGCATGTGTGTTCTTTTCATAAACCACATGGATCCACTAAATGCCATTGCATGTGTGTTCTAATCCTAAACCACATGGATCCACTAGAAGCCATTGGATGTGTGTTCTTTTCATAAACCACATGGATCCACTAGAGTTCATGGCATGTGTGTTCTTTTCATAAACCACATGGATCCACTAGATGCCATTGCATGTGTGTTCTAATCCTAAACCACATGGATCCACTAGATGCCATTTGATGTGTGTTCTTTTCATAAACCACATGGATGCACTAGAATTCATTGCATGTGTGTTCTTTTCATAAACAACATGGATCTAGTAGAGTCCATGGCATGTGTGTTCTTTTCATGAACCACATGGATCCACTAGATGCCATTGCATGTCTGTTCTATTCCTAAACCACATGGATCCACTAGATGCCATTGAATGTGTGTTCTTTTCGTAAACCACATGGATCCACTAGATGCCATTGGATGTGTTTTCTTTTCATAAACCACATGGATGCACTAGATATCATTCGATGTGTGTTCTTTTCATAACCACATGGATCCACTAGAGTTCACTTCATGTGTGTTCTTTCATAAACCACATGGATACACTAGAGTTCATTGCATGTGTGTTCTATTCACAAACCACATGGATCCACTAGATGCCATTGCATGTGTGTTCCCTTCATAAACCACAAGGATACACTAGAGTTCATTGCATTTGTGTTCTATTCCTAAACCACATGGATCCACAAGAGTTCATTGGATGTGTGTTCTATTACTAAACCACATGGATCCACTAGATGCCATTGCATGTGTGTTCTTTTCATAAACCACATGGATCCATTAGAGTTCATTGCAAGTGTGTTCTTTTCATAAACCACATGGATCCAGTAGAGTTCATGGCATGTGTGTTCTTTTCATGAACCACATGGATCCACTAGATGACATTGCATGTGTGTTTATTCATAAACCACATGGATCCACTAGATGTCATTGCATGTGTGTTCTTTTAATAAACCACATGGATCCACTAGATGTCATTGCACGTGTGTTCTTTTCATAAACCAGATGGATCCACTATTATCCATTTCATGTTTGTTCTAATCCTAAACCACATGGATCCACTACATTCCATTGGATGTGTATTCTTTTCATAAACCACATGGATCCACTAGATGTCATTGCATGTGTGTTCTTTTCATAAACCACATGGATCCACTAGTGTTCATGGCATGTGTGTTCTTTTCATAAACCACATGGATCCACTAGATGCCATTGCTTGTGTGTTACATTCCTAAACAACATGGATCCACTAGATGCCATTGGATGTGTGTTGTTTTCATGAATCACATGGATCCACTAGATGTCATTGGATGTGTGTTCTTTTCATAAACAACATGGATCCACTAGATGCCATTGCATGTGTGTTCTTTTCATAAACCACATTGATCCACTAGATTCCATTGCATGTTTTCTCATTTCATACACCACATGGACCCACTAGCATTCGTTGCATGTGTGTTCTATGCCTAAACCACAAGAATCCACTAGATGCCATTGCATGTGTGTTCTTTTCTTAAACCACATGGCTCCACTAGATGCCATTACATGTGTGTTCTTTTCATAAACCACATGGATCCACTAGTGTTCATGGCATGTGTGTTCTTTTCATAAACCACATGGATCCACTAGATGCCATTGCATGTGTGTTCTTTACATAAACCACATGGATCCACTAGAGTTTATTGTATGTGTGTTCTATTCCTAAACCACATGGATCCACTAGATGCCATTGCTTGTGTGTTCTTTTCATAAACCACATGGATCCACTAGAGTTCATTGCATGTGTGTTAGTTTCATTGCATGTGTGTTCTTTTTATAAACCACATGGATCCACTATTATCCATTGTATGTGTGTTCTATTCCTAAACCACATGGATCCACTAGATGCCATTGGATGTGTGTTCTTTTCATAAACCTGATGGATCCATTAGATCCCATTGCATGTGTGTTCTTTTCATAAACCACATGGATCCACTAGAGTTCATGGCATGTGTGTTCTTTTCATAAACCACATGGATCCACTAGATGCCATTGCATGTGTGTTCTTTTCATAAACCACATGGATCCACTAGAGTTCATTGTATGTGTGTTCTATTCCTAAACCACATGGATCCACTAGATGCCATTGCTTGTGTGTTCTTTTCATAAACCTGATGGATCCATTAGATCCCATTGCATGTGTGTTCTTTTCATAAACCACATGGATCCACTAGAGTTCATGGCATGTGTGTTCTTTTCATAAACCACATGGATCCACTAGATGCCATTGCATGTGTGTTCTTTTCATAAACCACATGGATCCACTAGAGTTCATTGTATGTGTGTTCTATTCCTAAACCACATGGATCCACTAGATGCCATTGCTTGTGTGTTCTTTTCATAAACCACATGGATCCACTAGAGTTCATTGCATGTGTGTTAGTTTCATAAACCACATGGATCCACTAGAGTTCACGGCATGTTTTATCTTTTCATAAACCACATGGATCCAATAGATGCCCTTGCATGTGTGTTCTATTCCTAAACCACATGGATCCACTAGATTCCATTGGATGTGTGTTCTTTTCATAAACCACATGGATACACTAGATGTCATTGCATGTGTGTTCTTTTCATAAACCACATGGATCCACTAGATGCCATTGGATGTGTGTTCTTTTCATAAACCACATGGTTGCACTAGATGTCATTGCATGTGAGTTCTTTTCATAAACCACATGGATCCACTAGATGCCATTGCATGTGTGTTCTTTTCATAAACCACATGGATCCACAAGAGTTCACTACATGTGTGTTATTTTCATAAACTACATGGATAAACTAGAGTTCATTGCATGTGTGTTCTATTCATAACCCACATGTATCCACTAGATGCCATTACATGTGTGTTCTTTTCATAAACCACATGGATCCACTTGAGTTCATTGGATGTGTGTTCTATTCCTAAACCACATGGATGCACTAGATGCATTGCATGTGTGTTCTTTTCATAAACCACATGGATCCACTAGAGTTCATTGCATGTGTGTTCTTTTCATAAACCACATGGATCCACTAGAGTTCATTGCATGTGTGTTCTATTCCTAAACCACATGGATCCATTAGAGTTCATTGGATGTGTGTTAAATTCCTAAACCACATGGATCCACTAGATGCCATTTCATCTGTGTTCTTTCCATAAACCACATGGATCCACTAGAGTTCATTGAATGTGTGTTAGTTTCATAAACCACATGGATCCACTAGATTCCCTTGCATGTGTGTTCTATTCCTAAACCACATGGATCCACTAGATTCCATTGGATGTGTGTTCTTTTCATAATCCACATGGATCCACTAGTTGTCATTGCATGTGTGTTCTTTTCATCAACCACATGGATCCACTAGAGTTCACTGCATGTGTGTTCTTTTCATAAACCACATGGATATACTAGAGTTCATTGCATGTCTGTTCTATTCATAAACCACATGGATCAACTAGATGCCATTGCATGTGTGTTCTTTTCATAAACCACATGGATCCACTAGAGTTCATTAGATATGTGTTCTATTCCTAAACACATGGATCCAGTAGATGCCATTGCATGTGTGTTCTTTTCATAAACCACATGGATCCTCTAGAGTGCATTGCATGTGTGTTCTTTTCATAAACCACATGGATCCACTAGAGTTGATTGCCTGTATGTTCTATTCCTAAACCACATGGATCCATTAGAGTTCATTGGATGTGTGTTCTACCTAAACCACATGGATCCACTAGATGACATTGCATGTGTGTTTTTTCATAAACCACATGGATCCACTAGATGTCATTGCATGTGTGTTCTATTCCTAAACCACAAGCATCCACTAGATGCCATTGCATGCGTGTTCTTTTTATAAACCACATGGATCCACTATTATCCATTGTATGTGTGTTCTATTCCTAAACCACATGGATCCACTAGATGCCATTGGATGTGTGTTCTTTTCATAAACCCGATGGATCCATTAGATCCCATTGCATGTGTGTTCTTTTCATAAACCACATGGATCCACTAGAGTTCATGGCATGTGTGTTCTTTTCATAAACCACATGGATCCACTAGATGCCATTGCATGTGTGTTCTTTTCATAAACCACATGGATCCACTAGAGTTCATTGTATGTGTGTTCTATTCCGAAACAACATGGATCCACTAGATGCCATTGCTTGTGTGTTCTTTTCATAAACCACATGGATCCACTACAGTTCATTGCATGTGTGTTAGTTTCATAAACCACATGGATCCACTAGAGTTCATGGCATGTTTTATCTTTTCATAAACCACATGTATCCAATATATGCCCTTGCATGTGTGTTGTATTCCTAAACCACATGGATCCACTAGATTCCATTGGATGTGTGTTCTTTTCATAAACCACATGGATGCACTAGATGTCATTGCATGTGTGTTCATTTCATAAACCACATGGATCCACTAGATGCCATTGGATGTTTGTTCTTTTCATAAACCACATGGATCCACTAGAGTTCATTGCATGTGAGTTCTTTTCATAAACCACATGGATCCACTAGATGCCATTGCATGTGTGTTCTTTTCATAAACCACATGGATCCACAAGAGTTCACTTCATGTGTGTTATTTTCATAAACCACATGGATACACTAGAGTTCATTGCATGTGTGTTCTATTCATAAACCACATGGATCCACTAGATGCCATTGCATGTGTGTTCTTTTCATAAACCACATGGATCCACTTGAGTTCATTGGATGTGTGTTCTATTCCTAAACCACATGGATGCACTAGAAGCCATTGCATGTGTGTTCTTTTCATAAACCACATGGATCCACTAGAGTTCATTGCATGTGTGTTCTTTTCATAAACAACATGGATCCACTAGAGTTCACTGCATGGTGTTGTTTTCATAAACCACATGGATACGCTAGACTTCATTGCATATTTCTTCTATTCATAAACCACATGGATCCACTAGATGCTATTGCATGTGTGTTCTTTTCATAAACCACATGGATCCACTAGATGTCATTGCATGTATTTTATTTTTCATAAACCACATGAATCCACTAGAGTTTCATTGCATGTGTGTTCTTTTCATAAAACACATGGATCCACTAGAGTCCATTGCATGTGTGTTCTATTCCTAAACCACATGGATCCACTAGAGTTCATTGGATGTGTGTTCTATTCCTACTCCACATGGATCCACTAGATACCATTGCATGTGTGTTCTTTTCATAAACCACATGGATCCAATAGAGTTCATTGCATGTGTATTCATTTCATAAACCACATGGATCCACTAGAGTTCATTGCATGTGTGTTCTATTCCTAAACCACATGGATCCACTAGAGTTCATTGGATGTGTGTTCTACCTAAACCACATGGATCCACTAGATGCCATTGCATGTCTGTTTTTTCATAAACCACATGGATCCACTAGATGTCATTGCATGTTTGTCCTATTCCTAAACCACAAGCGCCCACTAGATGCTGTTGCATGTGTGTTCTTTTCATAAACCACATGGATCCACTAGATGCCATTCCATGTGTGTTATATTCCTAAACCACATGGATCCACTAGATGCCATTGGATGTGTGTTCTTTTCATAAACCACATGGATCCACTAGAGTTCATTGCATGTGTGTTCTATTCCTAAACCACATGGATGCACTAGATGCCATTGCATGTGTGTTCTTTTCATAAACCACATGGATCAACTAGAGTTCATTGCATGTCTGTTCTATTCCTAAACCACATGGATCCAGTAGAGTTCATTGGATGTGTGTTCAATTCCTAAACCACATGGATCCACTAGATGCCATTTCATCTGTGTTCTTTCCATAAACCACATGGATCCACTAGAGTTCATTGCATGTGTGTTAGTTTCATAAACCACATGGATCCACTAGATGCCCTTGCATGTGTGTTCTATTCCTAAACCACATGGATCCACTAGATTCCATTGGATGTGTGTTCTTTTCATAAACCACATGGATCCACTAGTTGTCATTGCATGTGTGCTCTTTTCATAAACCACATGGATATACTAGAGTTCATTGCATGTGTGTTCTATTCATAAACCACATGGATCCACTAGATGCCATTGCATGTGTGTTCTTTTCATAAACCACATGGATCCACTAGAGTTTATTAGATATGGGTTCTATTCCTAAACACATGGATCCAGTAGATGCCATTGCATGTGTGTTCTTTTCATAAACCACATGGATCCACTAGAGTGCATTTCATGTGTGTTCTTTTCATAAACCACATGGATCCACTAGAGTTGATTGTCTGTATGTTCTATTCCTAAACCACATGGATCCATTAGAGTTCATTGGATGTGTGTTCTACCTCAACCACATGGATCCACTAGATGACATTGCATGTGTGTTTTTTCATAAACCACATGGATCCACTAGATGTCATTTCATGTGTGTTCTATTCCTAAACCACAAGCATCCACTAGATGCCATTGCATGTGTGTTCTTTTTATAAACCACATGGATCCACTATTATCCATTGTATGTGTGTTCTATTCCTAAACCACATGGATCCACTAGATGCCATTGGATGTGTGTTCTTTTCATAAACCACATGGATCCATTAGATCCCATTGCATGTGTGTTATTTTCATAAACCACATGGATCCACTAGAGTTCATGGCATGTGTGTTCTTTTCATAAACCACATGGATCCACTAGATGCCATTGCATGTGTGTTCTTTTCATAAACCACATGGATCCACTAGAGTTCATTGTATGTGTGTTCTATTCCTAA
Organism: Avena sativa; assembly: GCA_916181665.1. Taxonomy (NCBI): domain Eukaryota; kingdom Viridiplantae; phylum Streptophyta; class Magnoliopsida; order Poales; family Poaceae; genus Avena; species Avena sativa. Next base: position 195,523,222 of record OV702287.1, read on the forward strand.
ACCACATGGATCCACTAGATGCCATTGCTTGTGTGTTCTTTTCATAAACCACATGGATCCACTAGATGCCATTGCATGTGTGTTCTTTTCATAAACCACATGGATCCACTAGAGTTCATTGTATGTGTGTTCTATTCCTAAACCACACGGATCCACTAGATGCCATTGCATGTGTGTTAGTTTCATAAACCACATGGATCCACTAGAGTTCATGGCATGTTTTATCTTTTCATAAACCACATGGATCCAATAGATGCCCTTGCATGTGTGTTCTATTCCTAAACCACATGGATCCACTAGATTCCATTGAATGTGTGTTCTCATAAACCACATGGATGCACTAGATGTCATTGCATGTGTGTTCTTTTCATAAACCACATGGATGCACTAGATGTCATTGCATGTGTATTCTTTTCATAAACCACATGGATCCACTAGATGCCATTGGATGTGTGTTCTTTTCATGAACCACATGGTTGCACTAGATGTCATTGCATGTGAGTTCTTTTCATAAACCACATGGATCCACTAGATGCCATTGCATGTGTGTTCTTTTCATAAACCACATGGATCCACAAGAGTTCACTGCATGTGTGTTATTTTCATAGACCACATGGATACACTAGAGTTCATTGCATGTGTGTTCTATTCATAAACCACATGGATCCACTAGATGCCATTGCATGTGTGTTCTTTTCATAAACCACATGGATCCACTTGAGTTCATTGGATGTGTGTTCTATTCCTAAACCACATGGATGCACTAGATGCCATTGCATGTGTGTTCTTTTCATAAACCACATGGATCCACTAGACTTCACTGCATGTGTGTTCGTTTCATAAACCACATGGATCCACTAGAGTTCACTGCATGGTGTTGTTTTCATAAACCACATGGATACGCTAGAGTTCATTGCATCTTTCTTCTATTCATAAACCACATGGATCCACTAGATGCCATTGCATGTGTGTTCTTTTCATAAACCACATGGATCCACTAGAGTTCATTGGATGTGTGTTCTATTCCTAAACCACATGGATCCACTAGATGTCATTGCATGTATGTTATTTTTCATAAACCACATGGATCCACTAGAGTTTCATTGCATGTGTGTTCTTTTCATAAACCACATGGATCCACTAGAGTTCATTGCATGTGTGTTCTATTCCTAAACCACATGGATCCACTAGAGTTCATTGGATGTGTGTTCTACCTAAACCACATGGATCCACTAGATGCCATTGCATGTCTGTTTTTTCATAAACCACATGGATCCACTAGATGTCATTGCATGTCTGTCCTATTCCTAAACCACAAGCGTCCACTAGATGCTGTTGCATGTGTGTTCTTTTCATAAACCACATGGATCCACTAGATGCCATTCCATGTGTGTTATATTCCTAAACCACATGGATCCACTAGATGCCATTGGATGTGTGTTCTTTTCATAAACCACATGGATCCACTAGAGTTCATTGCATGTGTGTTCTATTCCTAAACCACATGGATGCACTAGATGCCATTGCATGTGTGTTCTTTTCATAAACCACATGGATCAACTAGAGTTCATTGCATGTGTGTTCTATTCCTAAACCACATGGATCCAGTAGAGTTCATTGGATGTGTGTTCAATTCCTAAACCACATGGATCCACTAGATGCCATTTCATCTGTGTTCTTTCCATAAACCACATGGATCCACTAGAGTTCATTGCATGTGTGTTAGTTTCATAAACCACATGGATCCACTAGATGCCCTTGCATGTGTGTTCTATTCCTAAACCACATGGATCCACTAGATTCCATTGGATGTGTGTTCTTTTCATAAACCACATGGATCCACTAGTTGTCATTGCATGTGTGTTCTTTTCATAAACCACATGGATATACTAGAGTTCATTGCATGTGTGTTCTATTCATAAACCACATGGATCCACTAGATGCCATTGCATGTGTGTTCTTTTCATAAACCACATGGATCCACTAGAGTTCATTAGATATGGGTTCTATTCCTAAACACATGGATCCAGTAGATGCCATTGCATGTGTGTTCTTTTCATAAACCACATGGATCCACTAGAGTTCATTGTATGTGTGTTCTATTCCTAAACCACACGGATCCACTAGATGCCATTGCATGTGTGTTAGTTTCATAAACCACATGGATCCACTAGAGTTCATGGCATGTTTTATCTTTTCATAAACCACATGGATCCAATAGATGCCCTTGCATGTGTGTTCTATTCCTAAACCACATGGATCCACTAGATTCCATTGAATGTGTGTTCTTTTCATAAACCACATGGATGCACTAGATGTCATTGCATGTGTGTTCTTTTCATAAACCACATGGATGCACTAGATGTCATTGCATGTGTATTCTTTTCATAAACCACATGGATCCACTAGATGCCATTGGATGTGTGTTCTTTTCATAAACCACATGGTTGCACTAGATGTCATTTCATGTGAGTTATTTTCATAAACCACATGGATCCACTAGATGCCATTGCATGTGTGTTCTTTTCATAAACCACATGGATACACAAGAGTTCACTGGATGTGTGTTATTTTCATAGACCACATGGATACACTAGAGTTCATTGCATGTGTGTTCTATTCATAAACCACATGGATCCACTAGATGCCATTGCATGTGTGTTCTTTTCATAAACCACATGGATCCACTTGAGTTCATTGGATGTGTGTTCTATTCCTAAACCACATGGATGCACTAGATGCCATTGCATGTGTGTTCTTTTCATAAACCACATGGATCCACTAGACTTCACTGCATGTGTGTTCGTTTCATAAACCACATGGATCCACTAGAGTTCACTGCATGGTGTTGTTTTCATAAACCACATGGATACGCTAGAGTTCATTGCATCTTTATTCTATTCATAAACCACATGGATCCACTAGATGCCATTGCATGTGTGTTCTTTTCATAAACCACATGGATCCACTAGAGTTCATTGGATGTGTGTTCTATTCCTAAACCACATGTATCCACTAGATGTCATTGCATGTATGTTATTTTTCATAAACCACATGGATCCACTAGAGTTTCATTGCATGTGTGTTCATTTCATAAAACACATGGATCCACTAGAGTCCATTGCATGTGTGTTCTATTCCTAAACCACATGGATCCACTAGAGTTCATTGGATGTGTGTTCTATTCCTAATCCACATGGATCCACTAGATACCATTGCATGTGTGTTCTTTTCATAAACCACATGGATCCAGTAGAGTTCATTGCATGTGTGTTCTTTTCATAAACCACATGGATCCACTAGAGTTCATTGCATGTGTGTTCTATTCCTAAACCACATGGATCCACTAGAGTTCATTGGATGTGTGTTCTACCTAAACCACATGGATCCACTAGATGACATTGCATGTCTGTTTTTTCATAAACCACATGGATCCACTAGATGTCATTGCAGGTATGTCCTATTCCTAAACCACAAGCGTCCACTAGATGCTATTGCATGTGTGTTCTTTTCATAAACCACATGGATCCACTAGATGCCATTCCATGTGTGTTATATTCCTAAACCACATGGATCCACTAGATGCCATTGGATGTGTGTTCTTTTCACAAACCACATGGATCCACTAGAGTTCATTGCATGTCTGTTCTATTCCTAAACCACATGGATGCACTAGATGCCATTGCATGTGTGTTCTTTTCATAAACCACATGGATCCACTAGAGTTCATTGCATGTGTGTTCTTTTCATAAACCACATGGATCCACTAGAGTTCATTGCATGTGTGTTCTATTCCTAAACCACATGGATCCAGTAGAGTTCATTGGATGTGTGTTCAATTCCTAAACCACATTGATCCACTAGATGCCATTTATCTGTGTTCTTTCCATAAACCACATGGATCCACTATAATTCATTGCATGTGTGTTAGTTTCATAAACCACATGGATCCACTAGATGCCCTTGCATGTGTGTTCTATTCCTAAACCACATGGATCCACTAGATTCCATTGGATGTGTGTTCTTTTCATAAACCACATGGATCCACTAGTTGTCATTGCATGTGTGTTCTATTCCTAAACCACATGGATCCACTAGATTCCATTGGATGTGTGTTCTTTTCATAAACCACATGGATCCACTAGATGCCATTGCATGTTTGTTGTTTTCATAAACCACATGGATCCACTAGAGTGCATTAGATATGTGTTCTATTCCTAAACACATGGATCCAGTAGATGCCATTGCATGTGTGTTCTTTTCATAAACCACATGGATCCACTAGAGTGCATTGCATGTGTGTTCTTTTCATAAACCACATGGATCCACTAGAGTTGATTGCCTGTATGTTCTATTCCTTAACAACATGGATCCATTAGAGTTCATTGGATGTGTGTTCTACCTAAACCACATGGATCCACTAGATGACATTGCATGTGTGTTTTTTCATAAACCACATGGATCCACTAGATGTCATTGCATGTGTGTTCTAGTCCTAAACCACAAGCATCCACTAGATGCCAGTGCATGTGTGTTATTTTTATAAACCACATGGATCCACTATTATCCATTGTATGTGTGTTCTATTCCTAAACCACATGGATCCACTAGATGCCATTGGATGTGTGTTCTTTTCATAAACCACATGGATCCATTAGATCCCATTGCATGTGTGTTCTTTTCATAAACCACATGGATCCACTAGAGTTCATGGCATGTGTGTTCTTTTCATAAACCACATGGATCCACTAGATGCCATTGCATGTGTGTTCTTTTCATAAACCACATGGATCCACTAGAGTTCATTGCATGTGTGTTCTTTTCATAAACCACATGGATCCACTAGAGTTCATTGCATGTGTGTTCTATTCCTAAACCACATGGATCCAGTAGAGTTCATTGGATGTGTGTTCAATTCCTAAACCACATGGATCCACTAGATGCCATTTCATCTGTGTTCTATCCATAAACCACATGGATCCACTAGAGTTCATTGCATGTGTGTTAGTTTCATAAACCACATGGATCCACTAGATGCCCTTGCATGTGTGTTCTATTCCTAAACCACATGGATCCACTAGATTCCATTGGACGTGTGTTCTTTTCATAAACCACATGGATCCACTAGTTGTCATTGCATGTGTGTTCTTTTCATCAACCACATGGATCCACTAGAGTTCACTGCATGTGTGTTCTTTTCATAAACCACATGGATATACTAGAGTTCATTGCATGTGTGTTATTTTCATAAACCACATGGATCCACTAGATGTCATTGCACGTGTGTTCTTTTCATAAACCACATGGATCCACTAGAGTTCATTGCATGTGTGTTCTATTCCTAAACCATATGGATGCACTAGATGCCATTGCATGTGTGTTCTTTTCATAAACCACATGGATCCACTAGAGTGCATTGCATGTGTGTTCTTTTCATAAACCACATGGATCCACTAGAGTTGATTGCCTGTATGTTCTATTCCTAAACCACATGGATCCATTAGATTTCATTGGATGTGTGTTCTACCTAAACCACATGGATCCACTAGATGACATTGCATGTGTGTTTTTTCATAAACCACATGGATCCACTAGATGTCATTGCATGTGTGTTCTATTCCTAAACCACAAGCATCCACTAGATGCCATTGCATGTGTGTTCTTTTTATAAACCACATGGATCCACTATTATCCATTGTATGTGTGTTCTATTCCTAAACCACATCGATCCACTAGATGCCATTGGATGTGTGTTCTTTTCATAAACCACATGGATCCATTAGATCCCATTGCATGTGTGTTCTTTTCATAAACCACATGGATCCACTAGAGTTCATGGCATGTGTGTTCTTTTCATAAACCACATGGATCCACTAGATGCCATTACATGTGTGTTCTTTTCATAAACCACATGGATCCACTAGAGTTCATTGTATGTGTGTTCTATTCCTAAACCACATGGATACACTAGATGCCATTGCATGTGTGTTCTTTTCATAAACCACATGTATCCACTAGAGTTCATTGCATATGTGTTCTATTCATAAACCACATGGATCCACTAGATGCCATTGCATGTGTGTTCTTTTCATAAACCACATGGATCCACTAGAGTTCATTGGATCTGTGTTCTATTCCTAAACCACATGGATACACTAGATGCCATTGCATGTGTGTTCTTTTCATAAACCACATGGATCCACTAGAGTTCATTGCATGTGTGTTCATTTCATAAACCACATGGATCCACTAGAGTTCATTGCATGTGTGTGCTATTCCTAAACCACATGGATCCACTAGAGTTCATTGGATGTGTGTTCTACCTAAACCACATGGATCCACTAGATGACATTGCATGTGTTTTTTTCATAAACCACATGGATCCGCTAGATGACATTGCATGTGTTTTTTCCTAAACCACAAGCATCCACTACATGCCATTAAATGTGTGTTCTCTTTATATACCACATGGATCCACTATTATTCATTGCATGTGTGTTCTAATCCTAAACCACATGGATCCACTAGATACGATTGGATGTGTGTTCTTTTCATAAACCACATGGATCCATTAGATGCCATTGCATGTGTGTTCTTTTCATAAACCACATGGATCCACTAGAGTTCATGGCATGTGTGTTCTTTTCATAAACCACATGGATCCACTAGATGCCATTGCATGTGTGTTCTATTCCTAAACCACATGGATCCACTAGATGCCATTGGATGTGTGTTCTTTTCATAAACCACATGGATGCACTAGATGTCATTGGATGTGTGTTCTTTTCATAAACCACATCGATCCACTAGATACCATTGCATGCGTGTTCTTTTCATAAACCACATGGATCCACTAGATGCCATTACATATGTGTTCTTTTCATAAACCACATGGACCCACTAGAGTTCATTGCATGTGTGTTTTATTTCTAAACCACAAGAATCCACTAGATGCGATTCCATGTGTGTTCTTTTCTTAAACCACATGGATCCACTAGATGCCATTGCATGTGTCTTCTTTTCATAAACCACATGAATCCACTAGAAATCACTGCATGTGTGTTGTTTTCATAAACCAAATGGATACACTAGAGTTCATTGCTTGTGTGTTCTATTCATAAACCACATGGATCCACTAGATGCCATTGCATGTGTGTTCTTTTCATAACCCACATGGATCCACTAGAGTTCATTGGATGTGTGTTCTATTCCTAAACCACATGTATCCACTATATACCATTGCATGTGTGTTCTTTTCATAAACCACATGGATCCACTAGAGTTCATTGCATGTGTGTTATTTTCATAAACCACATGGATCCACTAGAGTTCATTGCATTCGTGTTCTATTCCTGAACCACATGGATCCACTAGAGTTCATTGGATGTGTGTTCGATTCCTAGACCACATGGATCCACTAGATGCCATTTCATGTGTGATCTTTCCGTAAACCACATGGATCCACTAGAGTTCATTGTATGTGTGTTAGTTTCATAAACCACATGGATCCACTAGAGTTCATTGCATGTGTGTTCTTTTCATAAACCACATGGATCCACTAGATGCCATTGCATGTGTGTTCTATTCCTAAACCACATGGATCCACTAGATGACATTTATTTTGTGTTCTTTTAATAAACCACATGGATGCACTAGATGTCATTGCATGTGTGTTCTTCTCATAAACCACATGGATCCACTATATGCCATTGCATGTGTGTTCATTTCATAAACCACATGGATCCACTAGATACCATTGCAAGTGTGTTCTTTTCATAAACCACATCGATCCATTAGAGTTCATTGCATGTGTGTTCTATGCCTAAACCACAATAATCCACTAGATGCCATTGCATGTGTGTTCTTTTATTAAACCACATGGATCCACTAGATGTCATTGCATGTGTGTTCTTTTCATAAACCACATGGATCCACTAGAGTCCATTGCATGTGTGTTCTATTCCTAAACAACATGGATCCACTAGAGTTCATTGGATGTGTGTTCTATTCCTAATCCACATGGATCCACTAGATACCATTGCATGTGTGTTCTTTTCATAAACCACATGTATCCAGTAGAGTTCATTGCATGTTTTTTCTTTTCATAAACCACATGCATCCACTAGAGTTCATTGCTTGTGTGTTCTATTCCTAAACCACAAGGATCCACTAGAGTTCATTGGATGTGTGTTCTACCTAAACCACATGGATCCACTAGATGACATTGCATGTATATTTTTTCACAAATCACATGGATCCACTAGATGTCATTGCATGTCTGTTCTATTCCTAAACCACAAGCGTCCACTAGATGCTATTGCATGTGTGTTCTTTTCATAAACCACATGGATCCACTAGATGCCATTCCATGTGTGTTATATTCCTAAACCACATGGATCCACTAGATGCCTTTGGATGTGTGTTCTTTTCATAAACCACATGGATCCACTAGAGTTCATTGCATGTGTGTTCTTTTCTTAAACCACATGGATCCGCTATATGCCATTGCATGTGTGTTGTTTTCATAAATCACATGGATCCACTAGAGTTCATTACACGTGTGTTCTATTCCTAAACCACATGGATCCAATTGATGCCATTGCATGTGTGTTATTTTCATAAACCACATGGATCCACTAGATGTCATTGCACGTGTGTTCTTTTCATAAACCACATGGATCCACTAGAGTTCATTGCATGTGTGTTCATTTCATAAACCACATGGATCCACTAGAGTTCATTGCATGTGTGTGCTATTCCTAAACCACATGGATCCACTAGAGTTCATTGGATGTGTGTTCTACCTAAACCACATGGATCCACTAGATGACATTGCATGTGTTTTTTTCATAAACCACATGGATCCGCTAGATGACATTGCATGTGTTTTTTCCTAAACCACAAGCATCCACTACATGCCATTAAATGTGTGTTCTTTTTATATACCACATGGATCCACTATTATTCATTGCCTGTGTGTTCTAATCCTAAACCACATGGATCCACTAGATACGATTGGATGTGTGTTCTTTTCATAAACCACATGGATCCATTAGATGCCATTGCATGTGTGTTCTTTTCATAAACCACATGGATCCACTAGAGTTCATGGCATGTGTGTTCTTTTCATAAACCACATGGATCCACTAGATTCCATTGCATGTGTGTTCTATTCCTAAACCACATGGATCCACTAGATGCCATTGGATGTGTGTTCTTTTCATAAACCACATGGATGCACTAGATGTCATTGGATGTGTGTTCTTTTCATAAACCACATCGATCCACTAGATACCATTGCATGCGTGTTCTTTTCATAAACCACATGGATCCACTAGATGCCATTACATGTGTGTTCTTTTCATAAACCACATGGACCCACTAGAGTTCATTGCATGTGTGTTTTATTTCTAAACCACAAGAATCCACTAGATGCGATTCCATGTGTGTTCTTTTCTTAAACCACATGGATCCACTAGATGCCATTGCATGTGTCTTCTTTTCATAAACCACATGAATCCACTAGAAATCACTTCATGTGTGTTGTTTTCATAAACCAAATGGATACACTAGAGTTCATTGCTTGTGTGTTCTATTCATAAACCACATGGATCCACTAGATGCCATTGCATGTGTGTTCTTTTCATAACCCACATGGATCCACTAGAGTTCATTGGATGTGTGTTCTATTCCTAAACCACATGTATCCACTATATACCATTGCATGTGTGTTCTTTTCATAAACCACATGGATCCACTAGAGTTCATTGCATGTGTGTTATTTTCATAAACCACATGGATCCACTAGAGTTCATTGCATTCGTGTTCTATTCCTGAACCACATGGATCCACTAGAGTTCATTGGATGTGTGTTCGATTCCTAGACCACATGGATCCACTAGATGCCATTTCATGTGTGATCTTTCCCTAAACCACATGGATCCACTAGAGTTCATTGTATGTGTGTTAGTTTCATAAACCACATGGATCCACTAGAGTTCATTGCATGTGTGTTCTTTTCATAAACCACATGGATCCACTAGATGCCATTTCATGTGTGTTCTATTCCTAAACCACATGGATCCACTAGATGACATTTATTTTGTGTTCTTTTAATAAACCACATGGATGCACTAGATGTCATTGCATGTGTGTTCTTCTCATAAACCACATGGATCCACTATATGCCATTGCATGTGTGTTCATTTCATAAACCACATGGATCCACTAGATACCATTGCAAGTGTGTTCTTTTCATAAACCACATGGATCCATTAGAGTTCATTGCATGTGTGTTCTATGCCTAAACCACATTAATCCACTAGATGCCATTGCATGTGTGTTCTTTTATTAAACCACATGGATCCACTAGATGTCATTGCATGTGTGTTCTTTTCATAAACCACATGGATCCACTAGAGTCCATTGCATGTGTGTTCTATTCCTAAACAACATGGATCCACTAGAGTTCATTGGATGTGTGTTCTATTCCTAATCCACATGGATCCCCTAGATACCATTGCATGTGTGTTCTTTGCATAAACCACATGTATCCAGTAGAGTTCATTGCATGTTTGTTCTTTTCATAAACCACATGCATCCACTAGAGTTCATTGCTTGTGTGTTCTATTCCTAAACCACATGGATCCACTAGAGTTCATTGGATGTGTGTTCTACCTAAACCACATGGATCCACTAGATGACATTGCATGTCTGTTTTTTCACAAATCACATGGATCCACTAGATGTCATTGCATGTCTGTTCTATTCCTAAACCACAAGCGTCCACTAGATGCTATTGCATGTGTGTTCTTTTCATAAACCACATGGATCCACTAGATGCCATTCCATGTGTGTTATATTCCTAAACCACATGGATCCACTAGATGCCATTGGATGTGTGTTCTTTTCATAAACCACATGGATCCACTAGAGTTCATTGCATGTGTGTTCTTTTCTTAAACCACATGGATCCGCTATATGCCATTGCATGTGTGTTGTTTTCATAAATCACATGGATCCACTAGAGTTCATTACACGTGTGTTCTATTCCTAAACCACATGGATCCAATTGATGCCATTGCATGTGTGTTATTTTCATAAACCACATGGATCCACTAGATGTCATTGCACGTGTGTTCTTTTAATAAACCACATGGATCCACTAGATGCCATTGCACGTGTGTTATTTTCGTTAACCACATGGATCCACTAGATGTCATCGCATGTGTGTTCTTTTCATAAACCACATCGATCCACTAGAGTTCATTGCATGTGTGTTCTATGCCTAAACCACAAGAATCTAGTAGATGCCATTGCATGTGTTTTGTTTTCTTAAACCACATTGATCCACTAGTCTTCATTGCATGTGTGTTCTTTTTATCAACCTCATGGATCCACTAGAGTTCACTGCATGTGTGTTCTTTTCATAAAACACATGGATATACTAGAGTTCATTGCATATGTGTTCTATTCATAAACCACATGGATCCACTAGATGCCATTGCATGTGTGTTCTTTTCATAAACCACATGGATCCACTAGAGTTCATTGGATCTGTGTTCTATTCCTAAACCACATGGATACACTAGATGCCATTGCATGTGTTTTCTTTTCATAAACCACATGGATCCACTAGAGTTCATTGCATGTGTGTTCATTTCATAAACCACATGGATCCACTAGAGTTCATTGCATGTGTGTTCTATTCCTAAACCACATGGATCCACTAGAGTTCATTGGATGTCAGTTCTACCTAAACCACATGGATCCACTAGATGACATTGCATGTGTTTTTTTCATAAACCACATGGATCCACTAGATGACATTGCATGTGTTTTTTTCCTAAACCACAAGCATCCACTACATGCCATTAAATGTGTGTTCTTTTTATATACCACATGGATCCACTATTATTCATTGCATGTGTGTTCTAATCCTAAACCACATGGATCCACTAGATACGATTGGATGTGTGTTCTTTTCATAAACCACATGGATCCATTAGATGCCATTGCATGTGTGTTCTTTTCATAAACCACATGGATCCACTAGAGTTCATGGCATGTGTGTTCTTTTCATAAACCACATGGATCCACTAGATGCCATTGCATGTGTGTTCTATTCCTAAACCACATGGATCCACTAGATGCCATTGGATGTGTGTTCTTTTCATAAACCACATGGATGCACTAGATGTCATTGGATGTGTGTTCTTTTCATAAACCACATGGATCCACTAGATACCATTGCATGCGTGTTCTTTTCATAAACCACATGGATCCACTAGATGCCATTACATGTGTGTTCTTTTCATAAACCACATGGACCCACTAGAGTTCATTGCATGTGTGTTTTATTTCTAAACCACAACAATCCACTAGATGCGATTCCATGTGTGTTCTTTTCTTAAACCACATGAATCCACTAGAAATCACTGCATGTGTGTTGTTTTCATAAACCAAATGGATACACTAGAGGTCATTGCTTGTGTGTTCTATTCATAAACCACATGGATCCACTAGATGCCATTGCATGTGTGTTCTTTTCATAACCCACATGGATCCACTAGAGTTCATTGGATGTGTGTTCTATTCCTAAACCACATGTATCCACTATATACCATTGCATGTGTGTTCTTTTCATAAACCACATGGATCCACTAGAGTTCATTGCATGTGTGTTATTTTCATAAACCACATGGATCCACTAGAGTTCACTGCATTCGTGTTCTATTCCTGAACCACATGGATCCACTAGAGTTCATTGGATGTGTGTTCTATTCCTAGACCACATGGATCCACTAGATGTCATTTCATGTGTGATCTTTCCCTAAACCACATGGATCCACTAGAGTTCATTGTATGTGTGTTAGTTTCATAAACCACATGGATCCACTAGAGTTCATTGCATGTGTGTTCTTTTCATAAACCACATGGATCCACTAGATGCCATTGCATGTGTGTTCTATTCCTAAACCACATGGATCCACTAGATGACATTTATTTTGTGTTCTTTTAATAAACCACATGGATGCACTAGATGTCATTGCATGTGTGTTCTTCTCATAAACCACATGGATCCACTATATGCCATTGCATGTGTGTTCATTTCATAAACCACATGGATCCACTAGATACCATTGCAAGTGTGTTCTTTTCATAAACCACATGGATCCATTAGAGTTCATTGCATGTGTGTTCTATGCCTAAACCACAATAATCCACTAGATGCCATTGCATGTGTGTTCTTTTATTAAACCACATGGATCCACTAGATGTCATTGCATGTGTGTTCTTTTCATAAACCACATGGATCCACTAGAGTTCACTGCATGTGTGTTCTTTTCATAAACAGATGGATACACTAGATTTCATTGCACGTGTGTTCTTTTCATAAACCACGTGGATCCACTAGAGTTCACTACATGTGTGTTCTTTTCATAAACCACATGGATCCACTAGAGTTCATGGCATGTGTGTTCTTTTCATAAACCACATTGATCCACTAGATGCCATTGCATGTGTGTTCTTTTCATAAACCACATGGATCCACTAGATGTCGTTGCATGTCTGTTCTACTCCTAAACCACAAGCGTCCACTAGATGCTATTGCATGTGTGTTCTTTTCATAAACCAAATGGATCCACTAGATGCCATTCCATGTGTGTTATATTCCTAAACCACATGGATCCACTAGATGCCTTTGGATGTGTGTTCTTTTCATAAACCACATGGATCCACTAGAGTTGATTGCATGTGTGTTCTTTTCTTAAACCACATGGATCCGCTATATGCCATTGCATGTGTGTTATTTTCATAAATCACATGGATCCACTAGAGTTCATTACACGTGTGTTCTATTCCTAAACCACATGGATCCACTAGATGCCATTGCATGTGTGTTATTTTCATAAACCACATGGATCCACTAGATGTCATTGCACGTGTGTTCTTTTAATAAACCACATGGATCCACTAGATGCCATTGCACGTGTGTTATTTTCGTTAACCACATGGATCCACTAGATGTCATTGCATGTGTGTTCTTTTCAAAAACCACATCGATCCACTAGAGTTCATTGCATGTGTGTTCTATGCCTAAACCACAAGAATCTACTAGATGCCATTGCATGTATGTTCTTTTCTTAAACCACATTGATCCACTAGTCTTCATTGCATGTGTGTTCTTTTTATCAACCTCCTGGATCCACTAGAGTTCACTTCATGTGTGTTCTTTTCATAAACCACATGGATATACTAGAGTTCATTGCATATGTGTTATATTCATAAACCACATGGATCCACTAGATTCCATTGCATGTGTGTTCTTTTCATAAACCACATGGATCCACTAGAGTTCATTGGATCTGTGTTCTATTCCTAAACCACATGGATACACTAGATGCCATTGCATGTGTGTTCTTTTCATAAACCACATGGATCCACTAGAGTTCATTGCATGTCTGTTCTATTCCTAAACCACATGGATCCACTAGAGTTCATTGCATGTCTGTTCTATTCCTAAACCACATGGATCCACTAGAGTTCATTGGATGTGTGTTCTACCTAAACCACATGGATCCACTAGATGACGTTGCATGTGTTTTTTTCATAAACCACATGGATCCACTAGATGACATTGCATGTGTTTTTTTCCTAAACCACAAGCATCCACTACATGCCATTAAATGTGTGTTCTTTTTATATACCACATGGATCCACTATTATTCATTGCATGTGTGTTCTAATCCTAAACCACATGGATCCGCTAGATACCATTGGATGTGTGTTCTTTTCATAAACCACATGGATCCATTAGATGCCGTTGCATGTGTGTTCTTTTCATAAACCACATGGATCCACTAGAGTTCATGGCATGTGTGTTCTTTTCATAAACCACATGGATCCACTAGATGCCATTGCATGTGTGTTCTATTCCTAAACCACATGGATCCACTAGATGCCATTGCACGTGTGTTATTTTCGTTAACCACATGGATCCACTAGATGTCATTGCATGTGTGTTCTTTTCATAAACCACATCGATCCACTAGAGTTCATTGCATGTGTGTTCCATGCCTAAACCACAAGAATCTACTAGATGCCATTGCATGTGTGTTATTTTCTTAAACCACATTGATCCACTAGTCTTCATTGCATGTGTGTTCTTTTTATCAACCTCGTGGATCCACTAGAGTTCACTGCATGTGTGTTCTTTTCATAAACCACATGGATATACTAGATTTCATTGCATATGTGTTCTATTCATAAACCACATGGATCCACTAGATGCCATTGCATGTGTGTTCTTTTCATAAACCACATGGATCCACTAGAGTTCATTGGATCTGTGTTCTATTCCTAAACCACATGGATACACTAGATGCCATTGCATGTGTGTTCTTTTCATAAACCACATGGATCCACTAGAGTTCATTGCATGTGTGTTCATTTCATTAACCACATGGATCCACTAGAGTTCATTGCATGTGTGTTCTATTCCTAAACCACATGGATCCACTAGAGTTCATTGGATGTGTGTTCTACCTAAACCACATGGATCCACTAGATGACATTGCATGTGTTTTTTTCATAAACCACATGGATCCACTAGATGACATTGCATGTTTTTTTCATAAACCACATGGATCCACTAGATGACATTGCATGTGTTTTTTTCCTAAACCACAAGCATCCACTACATGCCATTAAATGTGTGTTCTTTTTATATACCACATGGATCCACTATTATTCATTGCATGTGTGTTCTAATCCTAAACCACATGGATCCACTAGATACCATTGGATGTGTGTTCTTTTCATAAACCACATGGATCCATTAGATGCCATTGCATGTGTGTTCTTTTCATAAACCACATGGATCCACTAGAGTTCATGGCCTGTGTGTTCTTTTCATAAACCACATGGCTCCACTAGATGCCATTGCATGTGTGTTCTATTCCTAAACCACATGGATCCACTAGATGCCATTGGATGTGTGTTCTTTTCATAAACCACATGGATGCACTAGATGTCATTGGATGTGTGTTCTTTTCATAAACCACATCGATCCACTAGATACCATTGCATGCGTGTTCTTTTCATAAACCACATGGATCCACTAGAGTTCATTGGATGTGTGTTCTACCTAAACCACATGGATCCACTAGATGACATTGCATGTCTGTTTTTTCACAAATCACATGGATCCACTAGATGTCATTGCATGTCTGTTCTATTCCTAAACCACAAGCGTCCACTAGATGCTATTGCATGTGTGTTCTTTTCATAAACCACATGGATCCACTAGATGCCATTCCATGTGTGTTATATTCCTAAACCACATGGATCCACTAGATGCCATTGGATGTGTGTTCTTTTCATAAACCACATGGATCCACTAGAGTTCATTGCATGTGTGTTCTTTTCTTAAACCACATGGATCCGCTATATGCCATTGCATGTGTGTTGTTTTCATAAATCACATGGATCCACTAGAGTTCATTACACGTGTGTTCTATTCCTAAACCACATGGATCCAATTGATGCCATTGCATGTGTGTTATTTTCATAAACCACATGGATCCACTAGATGTCATTGCACGTGTGTTCTTTTAATAAACCACATGGATCCACTAGATGCCATTGCACGTGTGTTATTTTCGTTAACCACATGGATCCACTAGATGTCATTGCATGTGTGTTCTTTTCATAAACCACATCGATCCACTAGAGTTCATTGCATGTGTGTTCTATGCCTAAACCACAAGAATCTAGTAGATGCCATTGCATGTGTTTTGTTTTCTTAAACCACATTGATCCACTAGTCTTCATTGCATGTGTGTTCTTTTTATCAACCTCATGGATCCACTAGAGTTCACTGCATGTGTGTTCTTTTCATAAAACACATGGATATACTAGAGTTCATTGCATATGTGTTCTATTCATAAACCACATGGATCCACTAGATGCCATTGCATGTGTGTTCTTTTCATAAACCACATGGATCCACTAGAGTTCATTGGATCTGTGTTCTATTCCTAAACCACATGGATACACTAGATGCCATTGCATGTGTTTTCTTTTCATAAACCACATGGATCCACTAGAGTTCATTGCATGTGTGTTCATTTCATAAACCACATGGATCCACTAGAGTTCATTGCATGTGTGTTCTATTCCTAAACCACATGGATCCACTAGAGTTCATTGGATGTCAGTTCTACCTAAACCACATGGATCCACTAGATGACATTGCATGTGTTTTTTTCATAAACCACATGGATCCACTAGATGACATTGCATGTGTTTTTTTCCTAAACCACAAGCATCCACTACATGCCATTAAATGTGTGTTCTTTTTATATACCACATGGATCCACTATTATTCATTGCATGTGTGTTCTAATCCTAAACCACATGGATCCACTAGATACGATTGGATGTGTGTTCTTTTCATAAACCACATGGATCCATTAGATGCCATTGCATGTGTGTTCTTTTCATAAACCACATGGATCCACTAGATGCCATTGCATGTGTGTTCTATTCCTAAACCACATGGATCCACTAGATGCCATTGGATGTGTGTTCTTTTCATAAACCACATGGATGCACTAGATGTCATTGGATGTGTGTTCTTTTCATAAACCACATGGATCCACTAGATACCATTGCATGCGTGTTCTTTTCATAAACCACATGGATCCACTAGATGCCATTACATGTGTGTTCTTTTCATAAACCACATGGACCCACTAGAGTTCATTGCATGTGTGTTTTATTTCTAAACCACAACAATCCACTAGATGCGATTCCATGTGTGTTCTTTTCTTAAACCACATGAATCCACTAGAAATCACTGCATGTGTGTTGTTTTCATAAACCAAATGGATACACTAGAGGTCATTGCTTGTGTGTTCTATTCATAAACCACATGGATCCACTAGATGCCATTGCATGTGTGTTCTTTTCATAACCCACATGGATCCACTAGAGTTCATTGGATGTGTGTTCTATTCCTAAACCACATGTATCCACTATATACCATTGCATGTGTGTTCTTTTCATAAACCACATGGATCCACTAGAGTTCGTTGCATGTGTGTTATTTTCATAAACCACATGGATCCACTAGAGTTCACTGCATTCGTGTTCTATTCCTGAACCACATGGATCCACTAGAGTTCATTGGATGTGTGTTCTATTCCTAGACCACATGGATCCACTAGATGTCATTTCATGTGTGATCTTTCCCTAAACCACATGGATCCACTAGAGTTCATTGTATGTGTGTTAGTTTCATAAACCACATGGATCCACTAGAGTTCATTGCATGTGTGTTCTTTTCATAAACCACATGGATCCACTAGATGCCATTGCATGTGTGTTCTATTCCTAAACCACATGGATCCACTAGATGACATTTATTTTGTGTTCTTTTAATAAACCACATGGATGCACTAGATGTCATTGCATGTGTGTTCTTCTCATAAACCACATGGATCCACTATATGCCATTGCATGTGTGTTCATTTCATAAACCACATGGATCCACTAGATACCATTGCAAGTGTGTTCTTTTCATAAACCACATGGATCCATTAGAGTTCATTGCATGTGTGTTCTATGCCTAAACCACAATAATCCACTAGATGCCATTGCATGTGTGTTCTTTTATTAAACCACATGGATCCACTAGATGTCATTGCATGTGTGTTCTTTTCATAAACCACATGGATCCACTAGAGTTCACTGCATGTGTGTTCTTTTCATAAATAGATGGATACACTAGATTTCATTGCACGTGTGTTCTTTTCATAAACCACGTGGATCCACTAGAGTTCACTACATGTGTGTTCTTTTCATAAACCACATGGATCCACTAGAGTTCATGGCATGTGTGTTCTTTTCATAAACCACATTGATCCACTAGATGCCATTGCATGTGTGTTCTTTTCATAAACCACATGGATCCACTAGATGTCGTTGCATGTCTGTTCTAGTCCTAAACCACAAGCGTCCACTAGATGCTATTGCATGTGTGTTCTTTTCATAAACCAAATGGATCCACTAGATGCCATTCCATGTGTGTTATATTCCTAAACCACATGGATCCACTAGATGCCTTTGGATGTGTGTTCTTTTCATAAACCACATGGATCCACTAGAGTTCATTGCATGTGTGTTCTTTTCTTAAACCACATGGATCCGCTATATGCCATTGCATGTGTGTTATTTTCATAAATCACATGGATCCACTAGAGTTCATTACACGTGTGTTCTATTCCTAAACCACATGGATCCACTAGATGCCATTGCATGTGTGTTATTTTCATAAACCACATGGATCCACTAGATGTCATTGCACGTGTGTTCTTTTAATAAACCACATGGATCCACTAGATGCCATTGCACGTGTGTTATTTTCGTTAACCACATGGATCCACTAGATGTCATTGCATGTGTGTTCTTTTCAAAAACCACATCGATCCACTAGAGTTCATTGCATGTGTGTTCTATGCCTAAACCACAAGAATCTACTAGATGCCATTGCATGTATGTTCTTTTCTTAAACCACATTGATCCACTAGTCTTCATTGCATGTGTGTTCTTTTTATCAACCTCCTGGATCCACTAGAGTTCACTTCATGTGTGTTCTTTTCATAAACCACATGGATATACTAGAGTTCATTGCATATGTGTTATATTCATAAACCACATGGATCCACTAGATTCCATTGCATGTGTGTTCTTTTCATAAACCACATGGATCCACTAGAGTTCATTGGATCTGTGTTCTATTCCTAAACCACATGGATACACTAGATGCCATTGCATGTGTGTTCTTTTCATAAACCACATGGATCCACTAGAGTTCATTGCATGTGTGTTCATTTCATAAACCACATGGATCCACTAGAGTTCATTGCATGTCTGTTCTATTCCTAAACCACATGGATCCACTAGAGTTCATTGGATGTGTGTTCTACCTAAACCACATGGATCCACTAGATGACATTGCATGTGTTTTTTTCATAAACCACATGGATCCACTAGATGACATTGCATGTGTTTTTTTCCTAAACCACAAGCATCCACTACATGCCATTAAATGTGTGTTCTTTTTATATACCACATGGATCCACTATTATTCATTGCATGTGTGTTCTAATCCTAAACCACATGGATCCACTAGATACCATTGGATGTGTGTTCTTTTCATAAACCACATGGATCCATTAGATGCCATTGCATGTGTGTTCTTTTCATAAACCACATGGATCCACTAGAGTTCATGGCATGTGTGTGCTTTTCATAAACCACATGGATCCACTAGATGCCATTGCATGTGTGTTCTATTCCTAAACCACATGGATCCACTAGATGCCATTGCACGTGTGTTATTTTCGTTAACCACATGGATCCACTAGATGTCATTGCATGTGTGTTCTTTTCATAAACCACATCGATCCACTAGAGTTCATTGCATGTGTGTTCCATGCCTAAACCACAAGAATCTACTAGATGCCATTGCATGTGTGTTCTTTTCTTAAACCACATTGATCCACTAGTCTTCATTGCATGTGTGTTCTTTTTATCAACCTCATGGATCCACTAGAGTTCACTGCATGTGTGTTCTTTTCATAAACCACATGGATATACTAGATTTCATTGCATATGTGTTCTATTCATAAACCACATGGATCCACTAGATGCCATTGCATGTGTGTTCTTTTCATAAACCACATGGATCCACTAGAGTTCATTGGATCTGTGTTCTATTCCTAAACCACATGGATACACTAGATGCCATTGCATGTGTGTTCTTTTCATAAACCACATGGATCCACTAGAGTTCATTGCATGTGTGTTCATTTCATTAACCACATGGATCCACTAGAGTTCATTGCATGTGTGTTCTATTCCTAAACCACATGGATCCACTAGAGTTCATTGGATGTGTGTTCTACCTAAACCACATGGATCCACTAGATGACATTGCATGTGTTTTTTTCATAAACCACATGGATCCACTAGATGACATTGCATGTTTTTTTCATAAACCACATGGATCCACTAGATGACATTGCATGTGTTTTTTTCCTAAACCACAAGCATCCACTACATGCCATTAAATGTGTGTTCTTTTTATATACCACATGGATCCACTATTATTCATTGCATGTGTGTTCTAATCCTAAACCACATGGATCCACTAGATACCATTGGATGTGTGTTCTTTTCATAAACCACATGGATCCATTAGATGCCATTGCATGTGTGTTCTTTTCATAAACCACATGGATCCACTAGAGTTCATGGCATGTGTGTTCTTTTCATAAACCACATGGATCCACTAGATGCCATTGCATGTGTGTTCTATTCCTAAACCACATGGATCCACTAGATGCCATTGGATGTGTGTTCTTTTCATAAACCACATGGATCCACTAGATACCATTGCATGCGTGTTCTTTTCATAAACCACATGGATCCACTAGATGCCATTACATGTGTGTTCTTTTCATAAACCACATGGACCCACTAGAGTTCATTGCATGTGTGTTTTATTTCTAAACCACAAGAATCCACTAGATGAGATTCCATGTGTGTTCTTTTCTTAAACCACATGGATCCACTAGATGCCATTGCATGTGTCTTCTTTTCATAAACCACATGAATCCACTAGAAATCACTGCATGTGTGTTGTTTTCATAAACCAAATGGATACACTAGAGTTCATTGCTTGTGTGTTCTATTCATAAACCACATAGATCCACTAGATGCCATTGCATGTGTGTTCTTTTCATAACCCACATGGATCCACTAGAGTTCATTGGATGTGTGATCTATTCCTAAACCACATGTATCCACTATATACCATTGCATGTGTGTTCTTTTCATAAACCACATGGATCCACTAGAGTTCATTGCATGTGTGTTCTTTTCATAAACCACATGGATCCACTAGAGTTCATTGCATTCGTGTTCTATTCCTGAACCACATGGATCCACTAGAGTTCATTGGATGTGTGTTCTATTCCTAGACCACATGGATCCACTAGATGCCATTTCATGTGTGATCTTTCCCTAAACCACATGGATCCACTAGAGTTCATTGTATGTGTGTTAGTTTCATAAACCACATGGATCCACTAGAGTTCATTGCATGTGTGTTCTTTTCATAAACCACATGGATCCACTAGATGCCATTGCATGTGTGTTCTATTCCTAAACCACATCGATCAACTAGATGACATTTATTTTGTGTTCTTTTAATAAAACACATGGATGCACTAGATGTCATTGCATGTGTGTTCTTCTCATAAACCACATGGATCCACTATATGCCATTGCATGTGTGTTCATTTCATAAACCACATGGATCCACTAGATACCATTGCAAGTGTGTTCTTTTCATAAACCACATGGATCCACTAGAGTTCATTGCATGTGTGTTCTATGCCTAAACCACAATAATCCACTAGATGCCATTGCATGTGTGTTCTTTTATTAAACCACATGGATCCACTAGATGTCATTGCATGTGTGTTCTATTCATAAACCACATGGATCCACTAGAGTTAACTGCATGTGTGTTCTTTTCATAAACAGATGGATACACTAGATTTCATTGCACGTGTGTTCTTTTCATAAACCACATGGATCCACTAGAGTTCACTACATGTGTGTTCTTTTCATAAACCACATGGATCCACCAGAGTTCGTGGCATGTGTGTTCTTTTCATAAACCACATGGATCCACTAGATGCCATTGCATGTGTGTTCTTTTCATAAACCACATGGATCCACTAGATGTCATTGCATGTCTGTTCTATTCCTAAACCACAAGCGTCCACTAGATGCTATTGCATGTGTGTTCTTTTCATAAACCACATGGATCCACTAGATGCCATTCCATGTGTGTTATATTCCTAAACCACATGGATCCACTAGATGCCATTGGATGTGTGTTCTTTTCATAAACCACATGGATCCACTAGAGTTCATTGCATGTGTGTTCTTTTCTTAAACCACATGGATCCGCTATATGCCATTGCATGTGTGTTGTTTTCATAAATCACATGGATCCACTAGAGTTCATTACACGTGTGTTCTACTCCTAAACCACATGGATCCACTAGATGCCATTGCATGTGTTTTATTTTCATAAACCACATGGATCCACTAGATGTCATTGCACGTGTGTTATTTTCGTTAACCACATGGATCCACTAGATGTCATTGCATGTGTGTTCTTTTCATAAACCACATCGATCCACTAGAGTTCATTGCATGTGTGTTCTATGCCTAAACCACAAGAATCTACTAGATGCCATTGCATGTGTGTTCTTTTCTTAAACCACATTGATCCACTAGTCTTCATTGCATGTGTGTTCTTTTTATCAACCTCATGGATCCACTAGAGTTCACTGCATGTGTGTTCTTTTCATAAACCACATGGATATACTAGAGTTCATTGCATATGTGTTCTATTCATAAACCACATGGATCCACTAGATGCCATTGCATGTGTGTTCTTTTCATAAACCACATGGATCCACTAGAGTTCATTGGATCTGTGTTCTATTCCTAAACCACATGGATACACTAGATGCCATTGCATGTGTGTTCTTTTCATAAACCACATGGATCCACTAGAGTTCATTGCATGTGTGTTCATTTCATAAACCAGATGGATCCACTAGAGTTCATTGCATGTGTGTTCTATTCCTAAACCACATGGATCCACTAGAGTTCATTGGATGTGTGTTCTACCTAAACCACATGGATCCACTAGATGACATTGCATGTGTTTTTTTCATAAACCACATGGATCCACTAGATGACATTGCATGTGTTTTTTTCCTAAACCACAAGCATCCACTACATGCCATTAAATGTGTGTTCTTTTTATATACCATATGGATCCACTATTATTCATTGCATGTGTGTTATAATCCTAAACCACATGGATCCACTAGATACCATTGGATGTATGTTCTTTTCATAAACCACATGGATCCATTAGATGCCATTGCATGTGTGTTCTTTTCATAAACCACATGGATCCACTAGATTTCATGGCATGTGTGTTATTTTCATAAACCACATGGATCCACTAGATGCCATTGCATGTGTGTTCTATTCCTAAACCACATGGATCCACTAGATGCCATTGGATGTGTGTTCTTTTCATAAACCACATGGATGCACTAGATGTCATTGGATGTGTGTTCTTTTCATAAACCACATGGATCCACTAGATGCCATTGCATGCGTGTTCTTTTCATAAACCACATGGATCCACTAGATGCCATTACATGTGTGTTCTTTTCATAAACCACATGGACCCACTAGAGTTCATTGCATGTGTGTTTTATTTCTAAACCACAAGAATCCACTAGATGAGATTCCATGTGTGTTCTTTTCTTAAACCACATGGATCCACTAGATGCCATTGCATGTGTCTTCTTTTCATAAACCACATGAATCCACTAGAAATCACTGCATGTGTGTTGTTTTCATAAACCAAATGGATACACTAGAGTTCATTGCTTGTGTGTTCTATTCATAAACCACATAGATCCACTAGATGCCATTGCATGTGTGTTCTTTTCATAACCCACATGGATCCACTAGAGTTCATTGGATGTGTGATCTATTCCTAAACCACATGTATCCACTATATACCATTGCATGTGTGTTCTTTTCATAAACCACATGGATCCACTAGAGTTCATTGCATGTGTGTTCTTTTCATAAACCACATGGATCCACTAGAGTTCATTGCATTCGTGTTCTATTCCTGAACCACATGGATCCACTAGAGTTCATTGGATGTGTGTTCTATTCCTAGACCACATGGATCCACTAGATGCCATTTCATGTGTGATCTTTCCCTAAACCACATGGATCCACTAGAGTTCATTGTATGTGTGTTAGTTTCATAAACCACATGGATCCACTAGAGTTCATTGCATGTGTGTTCTTTTCATAAACCACATGGATCCACTAGATGCCATTGCATGTGTGTTCTATTCCTAAACCACATCGATCAACTAGATGAAATTTATTTTGTGTTCTTTTAATAAAACACATGGATGCACTAGATGTCATTGCATGTGTGTTCTTCTCATAAACCACATGGATCCACTATATGCCATTGCATGTGTGTTCATTTCATAAACCACATGGATCCACTAGATACCATTGCAAGTGTGTTCTTTTCATAAACCACATGGATCCACTAGAGTTCATTGCATGTGTGTTCTATGCCTAAACCACAATAATCCACTAGATGCCATTGCATGTGTGTTCTTTTATTAAACCACATGGATCCACTAGATGTCATTGCATGTGTGTTCTATTCATAAACCACATGGATCCACTAGAGTTAACTGCATGTGTGTTCTTTTCATAAACAGATGGATACACTAGATTTCATTGCACGTGTGTTCTTTTCATAAACCACATGGATCCACTAGAGTTCACTACATGTGTGTTCTTTTCATAAACCACATGGATCCACCAGAGTTCGTGGCATGTGTGTTCTTTTCATAAACCACATGGATCCACTAGATGCCATTGCATGTGTGTTCTTTTCATAAACCACATGGATCCACTAGATGTCATTGCATGTCTGTTCTATTCCTAAACCACAAGCGTCCACTAGATGCTATTGCATGTGTGTTCTTTTCATAAACCACATGGATCCACTAGATGCCATTCCATGTGTGTTATATTCCTAAACCACATGGATCCACTAGATGCCATTGGATGTGTGTTCTTTTCATAAACCACATGGATCCACTAGAGTTCATTGCATGTGTGTTCTTTTCTTAAACCACATGGATCCGCTATATGCCATTGCATGTGTGTTGTTTTCATAAATCACATGGATCCACTAGAGTTCATTACACGTGTGTTCTACTCCTAAACCACATGGATCCACTAGATGCCATTGCATGTGTTTTATTTTCATAAACCACATGGATCCACTAGATGTCATTGCACGTGTGTTATTTTCGTTAACCACATGGATCCACTAGATGTCATTGCATGTGTGTTCTTTTCATAAACCACATCGATCCACTAGAGTTCATTGCATGTGTGTTCTATGCCTAAACCACAAGAATCTACTAGATGCCATTGCATGTGTGTTCTTTTCTTAAACCACATTGATCCACTAGTCTTCATTGCATGTGTGTTCTTTTTATCAACCTCATGGATCCACTAGAGTTCACTGCATGTGTGTTCTTTTCATAAACCACATGGATATACTAGAGTTCATTGCATATGTGTTCTATTCATAAACCACATGGATCCACTAGATGCCATTGCATGTGTGTTCTTTTCATAAACCACATGGATCCACTAGAGTTCATTGGATCTGTGTTCTATTCCTAAACCACATGGATACACTAGATGCCATTGCATGTGTGTTCTTTTCATAAACCACATGGATCCACTAGAGTTCATTGCATGTGTGTTCATTTCATAAACCAGATGGATCCACTAGAGTTCATTGCATGTGTGTTCTATTCCTAAACCACATGGATCCACTAGAGTTCATTGGATGTGTGTTCTACCTAAACCACATGGATCCACTAGATGACATTGCATGTGTTTTTTTCATAAACCACATGGATCCACTAGATGACATTGCATGTGTTTTTTTCCTAAACCACAAGCATCCACTACATGCCATTAAATGTGTGTTCTTTTTATATACCATATGGATCCACTATTATTCATTGCATGTGTGTTATAATCCTAAACCACATGGATCCACTAGATACCATTGGATGTATGTTCTTTTCATAAACCACATGGATCCATTAGATGCCATTGCATGTGTGTTCTTTTCATAAACCACATGGATCCACTAGATTTCATGGCATGTGTGTTATTTTCATAAACCACATGGATCCACTAGATGCCATTGCATGTGTGTTCTATTCCTAAACCACATGGATCCACTAGATGCCATTGGATGTGTGTTCTTTTCATAAACCACATGGATGCACTAGATGTCATTGGATGTGTGTTCTTTTCATAAACCACATGGATCCACTAGATGCCATTGCATGCGTGTTCTTTTCATAAACCACATGGATCCACTAGATGCCATTACATGTGTGGTCTTTACATAAACCACATGGACCCACTAGAGTTCATTGCATGTGTGTTTTATTTCTAAACCACAAGAATCCACTAGATGCGATTCCATGTGTTGTAACATCCCTAAAAAAATCATGTTTCAAAACTCATTCATATCATCTTTGCATCATTCATCCATTTAGGGTTTTTCTCAAAATCATTTAGAAGCATAAACTTGGCTATGATTTCATGTGGGCAATTTATCTCAATTGGCCATCACCCTTTGAGATTTGATTGTCTATGAACTTGTTTGCTTGCCTCCATGGTTGGAAAGATTAGGAGTAGCATTTAAACCCAAGTTTGCAATTTAGAAATATTTTCTAAACCCTATTTCAAACATTTGCAAACTAGAGCAAAGCCTCTGTTTATTTCAAAGTCCAAGCTTGACCAAGCCCTTGCAAGGTAACCACTTGGTTTATTTCAAATCTTTGAACCCACAGAACCCTGCAAAAATTCCCAAATTGGTTTGAATTCATATCAAAATCAATCCAGAAAATGAAATTAGAAAAAGAAAAGGATTTCTCAAAAGAAAAAGGCCGTGCGGCAGAGTTCTGGCCCAGCTTTGAATCAAGCCCAGCAAGCCCACCCGGGGTTTTCTTTTTCTTCTCTCACGCGCGAGCACACGCAAACAGACGCTGACAGCCAGGCCCCACTTCCACTCCGCGCACTTCGCTGACAGGCGGGCCTCCTCCACGTCAGCATCGTCTCCACCCGCACGACCAGTTCATCCCCAAATCAACGCGGGCGTTTCTGTGTTTAATTCGCGGCGTTAATTCGATTCAATGGCCGAGTAATTCTCGCTCGTGACCAGGCTATATTAACCCCCTCTGCCCCCTCTCTCTTCTCCCTCAAACCCCGAACCCAGAACGCCACCAGGCTGCGGGTATTACTCTCTGTAGCCCCGCTGTCTCCGACGACTGCGCCGGCGAATTCCGGTGAGTTCTGAGCTCCCCTCTACCTCTCGTTCTTGCTATCTGGTTCAGTGAGCCTATGTGCTTCTTTTAACACCCTTCGTTTGCCCTCGCATGAACCGTAGCTCCGGCAACATCGTCGACTGGCCGCCACCGTCTTCTGCAGCAACTCCGGCGAACCCTAGTGGTAAGACCCGACCGCCCCGTGCCTTCTAGTTCACACACACGACTCTGTCTCGACTTTGTGAATCTAACCGTGTCTTCGCCTTGCCTTGGGGTGATTCACAGCGACGTCCACGACGACCACCCGACGCACCGACGCTGTCCTCCACTCCGGCGAGGAATCGCGGCTGAACCCGAGCGCCCCTTGACCAACCGCGATTATGACG
Organism: Avena sativa; assembly: GCA_916181665.1. Lineage (NCBI taxonomy): Eukaryota > Viridiplantae > Streptophyta > Magnoliopsida > Poales > Poaceae > Avena > Avena sativa. The sequence continues at coordinate 195,551,690 of OV702287.1, forward strand.
AGCATCACCATGACCCCCTGAGCCCAGTGAGCTACTCCTCTTTCTCCCTCACCCCCTGTAGCGTCGCCTCCGTCGTCGACCGACCGTTCCGCCGCCGCTAGCCACCGCAGCGCCGCCACTTTGTGGTTAATTAGATCAGGACCATTCGATCTGGATCTGGCGTTCACGATTAGTTCACTTAACACCGAAGAGGTATGTCCTCTGGACCGCACGATCCACTTTAGATCTAACGCTCCACAGCGACTGATCCGCGCGAACCGGTACGGGCGAATAAGGACTTGACACGTGGCTAGGAGCTGATCTGAAAATAGAATTTAAAACAGATTTTGATCCAGATTTCAAATGCCTATATCTTTTGAATTCCACGTTAGAATTTTGCAAACTTCATACCTTTGGATTCAGTAAAACAAGACCTTTCTGCCTATCCTTTTTGTTCAGCAAATAGTAACCATTAGTTTGGCTTAAATTGCAGAAACTTGTTTGAGGCCTTTTGAGAATAGTTTAAGTTTAGTAAATTTGTTTTAGGGTTAATTTTGTTTAGTTGGCTACTTTGTGACTTGTTTAGTTTCTGTGATCTTGCACTTGCTTGGTAGAACTTTCAAAAATCACCACTTGATAGATTCATGCATGCATGCATTCATAATATTTTTGTTTGTATATATTTGTGTGTAATTGTGTGCTATAACTTTGTGTGTAGATTTTGCTAGTGATTGTGATTGTGACGAGTGCTACTCTCCACACTACCAAGGCAAGTGATATCTTCATGAATATTCCATTCCTATATTTTATCCATGCACTAGTATTATTTTTCTAAGTATAGGACTTGCATGGATTTTTGCTAAGTATAAACTATGCTAAGGGAAATCCTATTAGGTGAAACCTTAGTGAAAATTACCTAAGTCAAGATTCCTAATACTACCAAGCTTAGCCTAGCTACTAGAAAACAAGGGTGGTTTATATATTTGCACTATGAAAAATTATTCTAAGTCTTTGGACTTGTGTTTTATTTTAACAAAACAACTAAGTTAATGAATCACCTGGGTGGAATGGAAGGAATGGTTTATGTTGAGTGGTTCACAAGGCCATGGACTTGGCTTGTGTATCTCACTTGTGGATGGCCACCCAGGAACAAAGAGATTTGATATGTCAAATGTTGAGAAGCTTCAAGTGCAACCACTTGGCAATATGGGCTCTGCCATGATCTTAGGATGCTAGAACTTAGTCTCTTGGACAGTGGGTGGTAGATGGGAAGATAGGTTGGAGCGCGTCCATTTGACTAAGGAAAGGCTACTGAAGGATCTTGTCTTGGGAAACCAAGTCTTGTGGGGAAAGTGCACCACCTCTGCAGAGTGTAAAACCTAAGTACTTAGCCATGTCCCTGGTAAAGGACAATTTGAGCATCAAGACATGGAAACTTCAAGAATCTCATCACTCCAATTTCTAAATAAAACTTGTGGGTGAACAAGGGTTAAAAGGATCTTCAGTCCTTGATTGGTAGATGCCCTGAGTGGATCTTCAGTCTTTGATTGGTAGATGCCTTGGGTGTTTTGTGCCTTACAAAAACTTAGTATTTTCAAAAGTTAGGGAAAAATCTATTTTTGAGCAATGCAAGCCTAAGCTCCACCAGCCAAATGCATATAGTATTATAGTCCACTTAAATATATACTAAGGTATCACTTGCCAATACTATTCCAAAGTATTGACCCTCTGTGGCTGTAACTTGTAATGTTGCAGGTTACTCCGATGATGATTAGGAGTCATGAGTCTACACTCAACATGCTTGCCTGTGGCACATGAAGATGAAGACTTATGTTTATTAACTTATTCCATAAACTCTTGTATTAGGCCTTTGGCCATGAGTTGTAAAAGACTATGTTTTCCTCTCTGGAATGACTGTAATAAACGACCTTTGTATCTGTGTACTTCATCTTAAACTGTGGATGCTAGCATTGATCCAGGGACTAGCATTGCAATCACAGGGATCTTTCCTTTAAAGAGGAGGGATCTTACAGATGGTATCAGAGCACTGTGTTGCCTGTAGGATTATGACCCTAGGATTGGAAACCACTAAGGAAAATTTTTAACTTCTTCTACACTTGTCTATTCTTCTCGTAAACTTTTCTAATCTTCTCATTCTCATCTCTATTTGTAGATGAACTCCGTCAACGAAGCCGTGAAGAAAGGACCACTCATGACCATGACCTTGGAGTGTGAGACTGAGTTTCCTAAGATTCTCAAGGACCTCATGGAGACCATGGGAGTACATGGTGCAACTGTGTACAAGGGCTTTCCAGTGATGGAGGAAGGAGTGGAGTATTGGTGGGTGCAACTTCACTTGTACAAAAACAAGGAAGACAACCACAAAAAAAGGGCTTCTGCATGTACACCAACACTTTTATGCACACCACATTCTTTGAGTCAGCAAAAGAAGCAGCTTGGAAGACTATCAAAGAACTAAGTGCTAGAGTCAAGTGCAGGATGCTCAACCTCCAAAAAGACTTAGAGAAAGAGAAGGAACATACCCAAGAGTTGGAAGTCACCAACCAATCCTTAAAAGGAGATATATAGACTTAGTGATAGAAGCATGTGAACAAGATAGAGTGATTGCCACTAGGAACATTGTGTTAGCCACCAGATCCAGTGAGATAGGATTGTAAGCGCACTTCGTTAGTTGGACCACCACCTATCACCTTATTTTCCAAAATGATACCTTAAATAAGTTTGAACCTTGGTTGATATAATGGATTCTTGTATGCATGACTTGTATGATTGTTGTGTGTTCCAAGAATGTGTCTGAATGTTGACTTGATTATCTTAAATTGTGTTGTTCTAACTTTTTCAATCTTATAGATAGATGCCTATTGCCATCAGCACTGTTGAGGAGTTCCAGGCTACCCGTTTGGTCCTCGTATCGTAGAGCTTACTACTTTACTCGATCTCCCTCTTCCTATCATTATGGTGCACCCACTCACCAAGTTTGAGAGGAAGGACCTTTGGGGCTTCAAGGTGAACCAGCCAGGACGCCAGACTGAGCCTACTATGGAGGCCATCGTCTTCAAGCTTATGCACGATGACAGGGAGAGAGGCATGGAGGTTGTCATGCAGGATCTGATAGGACGACTGTTAGGCCGTCACTCCCGACAGGTTAGAGGCACTCACTTCCACGCCTTCGGAAGGCGTGACGATGACGGAGAGTCCATTGAATTTGAGGACGACTCGAGGGTCACAGCAGAGCCGATACGCCTGTACCTCTAGGACTTAGAGACTCTTATTAGGCACGTGGATACCGATAGGACCAACGTCATGCTTAGTAATGACGAGCTCTAGGTACAGCTTCGCGAGAAGGACAAGCTCTTCGCGCAGCAGGACGAGATAGTCAAGGAGATGGAGGCGAAGTTCGAGACCCAAGACCGTAAGTTCAAGAGTCAAGAGAAACGTGTCCAGGATAGGAACAAGAGGATCCGGGATATGACCGAGGAACTGCAGTCCAAGGACTTCGAGTTAGAGTAGCAGCAGACAGTGATTGAGAGGCTTCGTTCCCAGAAGAGGGCTCTCAAGGCCAAGATCGACTCTTTGACCACTACCATCGAGGAGAACAAGACCGCAATGGAGAACGCAGGTCTTACCTTTGTCGAGGAGGAGATTGATGCCGACGAGTAGACTTGACTACTCAGTTATCTTTATTTACCGCACTTGTTATTTGTGAACTTATTATTGGACCATCCGACATGTGGATGGCTTGCCACTTGTGTGTATTTGCTTTGAGACTTTTGTTATCTTGTTGTTGAGATTTTATCCTTGTGTTGCTTGCTATGTGATGCTTGTGTAATGTATTGTGCATAAATCATGTAAGGGTATCTCATTCTTATCTCTATATGAATAAACCACAGATGCCTCCCCGTCGCGCAAATACCAACCCCAACCCCAACATTACCCCGGAGATGCAACAAATGATGAATGCGCAGACACAGCTTATGCAAATGATGACGATGTTCATCCAGAACCAGAACAACAACAACAACCCCAACAACAACAACAATAACAACAATAACAACAACAACAACCCTCCAGGTTTTGATATGCTCACCAGATTTCTGCGTCTGAGGCCAGCTAAGTTTTCAGGAACGACTGATCCCATGGTGGCTAATGATTGGCTATGTTCTGTGAACAAGGACTTAGTGACCGTGGGATGCACAGATGCTGAAAAAGTCAGGTTCGCGGCACATCTGTTGGAAGGACCAGCCACAGCATGGTGGGACAATTTCCAGATCACCACACCTATTGATGAGGTGACTTGGGCTATCTTTGAAGATGGCTTTCGCACTACTCATATCTCACCAGGTATGATGAGCCTGAAAAAGAAGGAGTTTCACAACCTGAAGCAGCGCCACCACAGTGTGGCTGAATATATTGAAGAGTTCAACAATCTGGCGCGCTATGCACTGGATGAGGTTGACACGGATGCCAAAAGGAAGGAAAAGTTTCTGGAAGGCTAGAATGATGAGCTGAATCTACAGCTGTCTGTGGCATATGTTCCAACTTATCAGTCGCTGTGTGACAAGGCTGTTATTGTGGAGAATAAAATGAAGCAAGTCGAGAGTAGGAAGAGGAAACACTCCGACAAGCACAGCTCGGGATCATCTCATAAACGATCTCACTATGATGATAGTGTCAGCTCAGGATCCCACAAGCATGGGAAATTTAACAAGCACCACAACCGTCATGACAGCAAGCATCATCGCAGTCATGAAAATGATAAGTACAAGAATCACAAGAGTGGACACAAGAGTCACCATAGTGGAGGTGGAAGTGGAAGTAGAAGTCAGCCTAAGACGGACATCAGTCAGGTTGAGTGCTACAAATGCAAAAAGCTGGGGCATTATGCTAATGAGTGTCCTGAAAAGAAAGTTGAAGGACCTAACAAGCCAAATCCTTTTCAGAAAGGACAGGTCAACCACATCAATGTGGAAGAGGTCTATGAAGAGCCTGATGCTGTTGCTGGTAAGTTCAGACTAAATTCCATCTCAGCATTTGTACTCTTTGATACTGGTGCATCTCATTCATTCATATCAAAAGCATTTGTTGATAGAAATGGGTTTGCATCTGAAAACATTGGGTGTTCGATAAAAGTTAGCTCTCCGGGAGGAGATATGATAGTGAGTCTCGGATGCCGGGATCTAGTCATAGAGTTTGGAAAACATAAGTTCCCAGTGAACCTAATAATCCTGAATTCCCAAGGTTTGGATGTGATTTTGGGAATGGATTGGATGGCTAAGTATGAGGGAGTACTAGATTGTGCCAATCATACAGCTTCACTCACAACCCCTGAAGGAAAGAGGATAAAATTTAAGTCCAATTTTAAATCTAAAGGGAGTAAGCTGAATTCTCTTAAGGGGGTTAGCAAGGACAGTGTGCCAATCGTGTGTGAATATCCGGATGTGTTTCCGGAAGAGTTACCAGGAATGCCACCAGATAGAGAGGTGGAGTTTATAATAGATTTGGTACCAGGTTCTGGACCAAGGGCAAAGAGGCCTTATAAAATGTCAGTTGACGAACTTAAGGAACTCAAGAAACAACTTGGAGAACAATTGCAGAAAGGATTCATCCAGCCAAGTTCTTCATCTTGGGGAGCTCCAGTTTTGTTCGTAGAAAAGAGAGACAGAACTCAAAGATTATGCATAGATTACCGTTCTCTCAACGAGGTAACCATCAAGAACAAATATCCTTTGCCAAGAATAAATGACTTGTTTGATCAGCTAGAAGGAGCATGTGTGTTCTCGAAGATTGATCTTCGGTCAGGCTATTTTCAACTCAAGATAAGAGAGCAAGACATACCTAAAACAGCCTTCACCACAAGGTATGGATTGTATGAGTACACTGTGATGCCTTTTGGTTTAACCAACGCTCCAGCATACTTCATGAATATGATGAACAAAGTGTTCATGGAATTTCTCGACAAGTTCGTTGTCGTTTTCATCGATGACATCTTGGTCTACTCCAAGAGCAAGGAAGAGCATGAAAGACATCTATGCTTGATACTTGAGAAACTAAGGGAACATAAGCTTTATGCCAAATTCAGCAAGTGTGAGTTTTGGTTAGAGGAAGTTGGATTTCTTGGTCATGTTATGACAAAGGATGGTGTAGCAGTTGACCCTACTAAAGTTTCAGCGGTGACAGAATGGGAATCTCCTAAGAACGTAAAAGAGGTTCGTAGTTTCCTTGGTTTAGCAGGTTACTACAGAAGGTCCATTGAAAAATTTTCAAAGGTTGCTAAACCAATGACAGAATTGTTAAAGAAATATAAGAAATTTGCTTGGTCTGAAGGTTGTGAACTCAGCTTTCAAGAATTAAAGAAGAGACTTGTGTCAGCACCAATTCTGTGCTTACCAGATTTGGAAAAGGATTTCCAAGTGTATTGTGATGCTTCTCATCAAGGATTATGTGTTGTACTTATGCAAGGCGGAAAAGTTGTGGCTTATGCCTCGAGACAACTCAAAACTCATGAAGTAAATTATCCTACTCATGATTTAGAGTTAGCCGCTGTTGTCCATGCACTCAAAACATGGAGACATTACCTTTTGGGAAAACGTTGTGAAGTATTCACCGATCATAAGAGTTTGAAGTATATCTTCACCCAGAAGGAAATCAATATGAGACAAAGAAGATGGCTAGAACTTATCAAGGATTACGACTTGAGTTTGCAATACCACCCCGGTAAAGCAAATGTAGTAGCAGATGCTCTAAGTCGTAAGGCGTTTGTAAATGGCCTTACCAAAGGTGAATTGCCAGATGACTTGTGCAAGCAATTCAAGGAACTCAGGTTGGAGATTGTGCCAGAAGGACATCTCATGTCTTTGGATGTTCAACCCACTCTGTTGGATAAGATTAAAGAAGCTCAAAAGACGGATAAAGAAATCGAAGAGATTAAGGAAAAGATTAGCCAGGGGAAAGCTCAAAGTTTCCATGAGGACGAACAAGGTACTTTATGGCACGGGAAACATACTTGTGTTCCACAAGATCCGGAAATGCGGAAACTGATTTTACAAGAAGCCCATAACTCTCCATATTCTATTCACCCGGGAAACACCAAAATGTACATGGATATGAAAGAAAGATTTTGGTGGAACAATCTAAAAAGGGACATCGCCGAACACATTGCTTTGTGTGATGTGTGTAGTAGAGTGAAAGCGGAGCATCAGAAACCAGCAGGATTGCTTCAACCAATGCCTATTCCTGAATGGAAGTGGGAAAATATTGGTATGGATTTCATTACCGGATTACCAAGGACCAGGTCAGGGTATGATTCCATATGGGTAGTAGTGGATCGCCTAACTAAAGTGGCTCATTTTATACCCGTGAAGACAACATATACCAGTGCGAAGTTAGCCAAAATCTACATGAGCAGAATTGTATGCCTTCACGGTGTACCTAAGAGTATTGTGTCTGATAGAGGAACTCAGTTCACTTCTCACTTTTGGAGACAGCTTCATGAATCTTTAGGGACGAGATTGGAATTCAGCACTTCTTTTCATCCTGAAACCGATGGACAAACAGAAAGGACTAATCAAATTCTTGAAGACATGTTGAGGGCATGTGCCCTAGACTATGGAGCTAGTTGGGATGAAAGTCTGCCTTACGCAGAGTTCTCTTACAACAACAGTCACCAATCTAGTATTGGGATGGCACCATTTGAGTTTCTATACGGAAGGAAGTGTACCACCCCATTGCTATGGAATGGTGTGGGAGAAAGAAGTTTGTTTGGACCAGATCTTATCAAAGACGCCGAAGAAAAGGTCAAATTGGTTAGGGACAGGTTGAAGATAGCACAGTCTCGACAGAAAAGCTACGCAGATGCTAAGCGTAGAGAAGTCACCTACGAAGTTGGAGATAGAGCCTATCTTAGAGTATCACCACTTCGTGGAGTGAAAAGATTTGGAGTCAAAGGAAAGTTAGCACCAAGATATGTTGAACCATTCAACATTCTAAGTCGCAAGGGAGAAGCTGCATATGAAATCGAACTGCCAACATCTTTATCAGCAGTCCATAATGTTTTTCATGTGAGTCAGCTTAAGAAATGTCACCCAGAAATAGAAGGAGCTTCTTTGAAGGATACCATATCTTTGGAGGAAGTTCAACTAGAAAGTGATCTCACCTATGAAGAAAAGCCTGTCAAGATACTTGAGACCGCAGAAAGAGTCACAAGGACAAAAACTATCAAGTTTTGCAAAGTACAATGGAACCATCATTCCGAAGAAGAAGCAACATGGGAAAGAGAAGATGACCTTCGGAAAGACCACCCTCACCTATTTGCTAGCCAATCCGAATCTCGAGGGCGAGATTCATCTTAAGGGGGTTAGATTGTAACATCCCTAAAAAAATCATGTTTCAAAACTCATTCATATCATCTTTGCATCATTCATCCATTTAGGGTTTTTCTCAAAATCATTTAGAAGCATAAACTTGGCTATGATTTCATGTGGGCAATTTATCTCAATTGGCCATCACCCTTTGAGATTTGATTGTCTATGAACTTGTTTGCTTGCCTCCATGGTTGGAAAGATTAGGAGTAGCATTTAAACCCAAGTTTCCAATTTAGAAATATTTTCTAAACCCTATTTCAAACATTTGCAAACTAGAGCAAAGCCTCTGTTTATTTCAAAGTCCAAGCTTGACCAAGCCCTTGCAAGGTAACCACTTGGTTTATTTCAAATCTTTGAACCCACAGAACCCTGCAAAAATTCCCAAATTGGTTTGAATTCAAAATTGGTTTGAATTCATATCAAAATCAATCCAGAAAATGAAATTAGAAAAAGAAAAGGATTTCTCAAAAGAAAAAGGCCGCGCGGCAGAGTTCTGGCCCAGCTTCGAATCAAGCCCAGCAAGCCCACCCGGGGTTTTCTTTTTCTTCTCTCACGCGCGAGCACACGCAAACAGACGCTGACAGCCAGGCCCCACTTCCACTCCGCGCACTTCGCTGACAGGCGGGCCTCCTCCACGTCAGCATCGTCTCCACCCGCACGACCAGTTCATCCCCAAATCAACGCGGGCGTTTCTGTGTTTAATTCGCGGCGTTAATTCGATTCAATGGCCGAGTAATTCTCGCTCGTGACCAGGCTATATGAACCCCCTCTACCCCCTCTCTCTTCTCCCTCAAACCCCGAACCCAGAACGCCACCAGGCTGCGGGTATTACTCTCTGTAGCCCCGCTGTCTCCGACGACTGCGCCGGCGAATTCCGGTGAGTTCTGAGCTCCCCTCTACCTCTCGTTCTTGCTATCTGGTTCAGTGAGCCTCTGTGCTTCTTTTAACACCCTTCGTTTGCCCTCGCATGAACCGTAGCTCCGGCAACATCGTCGACTGGCCGCCACCGTCTTCTGCAGCAACTCCGGTGAACCCTAGTGGTAAGACCCGACCGCCCCGCGCCTTCTAGTTCACGCACACGACTCTGTCTCGACTCTGTGAATCTAACCGTGTCTTCGCCTTGCCTTGGGGTGATTCACAACGACGTCCACGACGACCACCCGACGCACCGACGCTGTCCTCCACTCCGGCGAGGAATCGCGGCTGAACCCGAGCGCCCCTTGACCAACCGCGATTACGACGAGCATCACCGTGACCCCCTGAGCCCGGTGAGCTACTCCTCTTTCTCCCTCACCCCCTGTAGCGTCGCCTCCGTCGTCGACCGACCGTTCCGCCGCCGCTAGCCACCGCAGCGCCGCCACTTTGTGGTTAATTAGATTAGGACCATTCGATCCGGATCTGGCGTTCACGATTAGTTCACTTAACACCGAAGAGGTATGTCCTCTGGACCGCACGATCCACTTTAGATCTAACGCTCCACAGCGACTAATCCGCGCAAACCGGTACGGGCGAATAAGGACTTGACACGTGGCTAGGAGCTGATCTGAAAATAGAATTTAAAACAGATTTTGATCCAGATTTCAAATGCCTATATCTTTTGAATTCCACGTTAGAATTTTGCAAACTTTATACCGTTGGATTCAGTAAAACAAGACCTTTCTGCCTATCCTTTTTGTTTAGCAAATAGTAACCATTAGTTTGGCTTAAATTGCAGAAACTTGTTTGAGGCCTTTTGAGAATAGTTTAAGTTTAGTAAATTTGTTTTAGGGTTAATTTTGTTTAGTTGGCTACTTTGTGACTTGTTTAGTTTCTGTAATCTTGCACTTGCTTGGTAGAACTTTCAAAAATCACCACTTGATAGATTCATGCATGCATTCATAATATTTTTGTTTGTATATATTTGTGTGTAAGTGTGTGCTATAACTTTGTGTGTAGATTTTGCTAGTGATTGTGATTGTGACGAGTGCTACTCTCCACACTACCAAGGCAAGTGATATCTTCATGAATATTCCATTCCTATATTTTATCCATGCACTAGTATTATTTTTCTAAGTATAGGACTTGCATGGATTTTTGCTAAGTATAAACTATGCTAAGGGAAATCCTATTAGGTGAAACCTTAGTGAAAATTACCTAAGTCAAGATTCCTAATACTACCAAGCTTAGCCTAGCTACTAGAAAACAAGGGTGGTTTATATATTTTCACTATGAAAAATTATTCTAAGTCTTTGGACTTGTGTTTTATTTTAACAAAACAACTAAGTTAATGAATCACCTGGGTGGAATGGAAGGAATGGTTTATGTTGAGTGGTTCACAAGGCCATGGACTTGGCTTGTGTATCTCACTTGTGGATGGCCACCCAGGAACAAAGAGATTTGAGATGTCAAATGTTGAGAAGCTTCAAGTGCAACCACTTGGCAATATGGGCTCTTCCATGATCTTAGGATGCTAGAACTTAGTCTCTTGGACAGTGGGTGGTAGATGGGAAGATAGGTTGGAGCGCGTCCATTTGATTAAGGAAAGGCTACTGAAGGATCTTGTCTTGGGAAACCAAGTCTTGTGGGGAAAGTGCACCACCTCTGCAGAGTGTAAAACCTAAGTACTTAGCCATGTCCCTGGTAAAGGACAATTTGAGCATCAAGACATGGAAACTTCAAGAATCTCATCACTCCAATTTCTAAATAAAACTTGTGGGTGAACAAGGGTTAAAAGGATCTTCAGTCCTTGATTGGTAGATGCCCTGAGTGGATCTTCAGTCTTTGATTGGTAGATTCCTTGGGTGTTTTGTGCCTTACAAAAACTTAGTATTTTCAAAAGTTAGGGAAAAATCTATTTTTGAGCAATGCAAGCCTAAGCTCCACCATCCAAATGCATATAGTATTATAGTCCACTTAAATATATACTAAGGTATCACTTGCCAATACTATTCCAAAGTATTGACCCTCTGTGGCTGTAACTTGTAATGTTGCAGGTTACTCCGATGATGATTAGGAGTCATGAGTCTACACTCAACATGCTTGCCTGTGGCACATGAAGATGAAGACTTATGTTTATTAACTTATTCCATAAACTCTTGTATTAGGCCTTTGGCCATGAGTTGTAAAAGACTATGTTTTCCTCTCTGGAATGACTGTAATAAACGACCTTTGTATCTGTGTACTTCATCTTAAACTGTGGATGCTAGCATTGATCCAGGGACTAGCATTGCAATCACAGGGATCTTTCCTTTAAAGATGAGGGATCTTACATGTGTGTTCTTTTCTTAAACCACATGGATCCACTAGATGCCATTGCATGTGTCTTCTTTTCATAAACCACATGAATCCACTAGAAATCACTGCATGTGTGTTGTTTTCATAAACCAAATGGATACACTAGAGTTCATTTCTTGTGTGTTCTATTCATAAACCACATGGATCCACTAGATGCCATTGCATGTGTGTTCTTTTCATAACCCACATGGATCCACTAGAGTTCATTGGATGTGTGTTCTATTCCTAAACCACATGTATCCACTATATACCATTGCATGTGTGTTCTTTTCATAAACCACATGGATCCACTAGAGTTCATTGCATGTGTGTTCTTTTCATAAACCACATGGATCCACTATAGTTCATTGCATTCGTGTTCTATTCCTGAACCACATGGATCCACTAGAGTTCATTGGATGTGTGTTCTATTCCTAGACCACATGGATCCACTAGATGCCATTTCATGTGTGATCTTTCCCTAAACCACATGGATCCACTAGAGTTCATTGTATGTGTGTTAGTTTCATAAACCACATGGATCCACTAGAGTTCATTGCATGTGTGTTCTTTTCATAAACCACATGGATCCACTAGATGCCATTGCATGTGTGTTCTATTCCTAAACCACATGGATCCACTAGATGACATTTATTTTGTGTTCTTTTAATAAACCACATGGATGCACTAGATGTCATTGCATGTGTGTTCTTCTCATAAACCACATGGATCCACTATATGCCATTGCATGTGTGTTCATTTCATAAACCACATGGATCCACTAGATACCATTGCAAGTGTGTTCTTTTCATAAACCACATGGATCCACTAGAGTTCATTGCATGTGTGTTTTATGCCTAAACCAGAATAATCCACTAGATTCCATTGCATGTGTGTTCTTTTATTAAACCACATGGATCCACTAGATGTCATTGCATGTGTGTTCTTTTCATAAACCACATGGATCCACTAGAGTTCACTGCATGTGTGTTCTTTTCATAAACCAGATGGATACACTAGATTTCATTGCATGTGTGTTCTTTTCATAAACCACATGGATCCACTAGAGTTCACTACATGTGTGTTCTTTTCATAAACCACATGGATCCACTAGAGTTCATGGCATGTGTGTTCTTTTCATAAACCACATGGATCCACTAGATGCCATTGCATGTGTGTTCTTTTCATAAACCACATGGATCCACTAGAGTTCATTGCATGTGTGTGATTTTCATAAAACACATGGATCCACTAGAGTTCATTGCATGTGTGTTCTATTCCTAAACCACATGGATCCACAAGAGTTCATTGGATGTGTGTTCTATTCCTAAACCACATGGATCCACTAGATGACAATTCATGTGTGTTCTTTCCATAAACCACATGGATCCACTAGAGTTCATTGCATGTGTGTTCTATTCCTAAACCACATTGATCCACTAGAGTTCATTGGATGTGTGTTCTACCTAAACCACATGGATCCACTAGATGACATTGCATGTGTTTTTTTTCATAAACCACATGGATCCACTAGATGTCATTGCATATGTGTCCTATTCCTAAACCACAAGCATCCACTACATGCCATTGAATGTGTGTTCTTTTTATATACCACATGGATCCACTATTATTCATTGCATGTGTGTTCTAATCCTAAACCACATGGATCCACTAGATACCGTTGGATGTGTGTTCTTTTCATAAACCACATGGATCCATTAGATGCCATTGCATGTGTGTTCTATTCCTAAACCACATGGATCCACTAGATGCCATTGGATGTGTGTTCTTTTCATAAACCACATGGATGCACTAGATGTCATTGTATGTGTGTTCTTTTCATAAACCACATGGATCCACTAGATGCCATTGCATGTTTGTTCTTTTCATAAACCACATGTATCCACTAGATGCCATTACATGTGTGTTCTTTTCATAAACCACATGGACCCACTAGAGTTCATTGCATGTGTGTTTTATTTCTAAACCACAAGAATCCACTAGATGAGATTCCATGTGTGTTCTTTTCTTAAACCACATGGATCCACTAAATGCCATTGCATGTGTCTTCTTTTCATAAACCACATGAATCCACTAGAAATCACTACATGTGTGTTCTTTTCATAAACCACATGGATACACTAGAGTTCATTGCTTGTGTGTTCTATTCATAAACCACATGGATCCACAAGATGCTATTGCATGTGTGTTCTTTTCATAACCCACATGGATCCACTAGAGTTCATTGGATATGTGTTCTATTCCTAAACCACATGTATCCACTATATAACATTGCATGTGTGTTCTTTTCATAAACCACATGGATCCACTAGAGTTCATTGCTTGTGTGTTCTTTTCATAAACCACATGGATCCACTAGAGTTCATTGCATTTGTGTTCTATTCCTGAACCACATGGATCCACTAGAGTTCATTGGATGTGTGTCCTATTCCTAGACCACATGGATCCACTAGATGCCATTTCATGTGTGATCTTTCCCTAAACCACATGGATCCACTAGAGTTCATTGTATGTGTGTTAGTTTCATAAACCACATGGATCCACTAGAGTTCATTGCATGTGTGTTCTTTTCATAAACCACATGGATCCACTAGATGCCATTGCATGTGTGTTCTATTCCTAAACCACATGGATCCACTAGATGACATTTATTGTGTGTTCTTTTCATAAACCACATGGATGCACTAGATGTCATTGCATGTGTGTTCTTCTCATAAATCACATGGATCCACTATATGCCATTGCATGTGTGTTCATTTCATAAACCACATGGATCCACTAGATACCATTGCAAGTGTGTTCTTTTCATAAACCACATGGATCCACTAGAGTTCATTGCATGTGTGTTCTATGCCTAAACCACAAGAATCCACTAGATGCCATTGCATGTGTGTTCTTTTATTAAACCACATGGATCCACTAGATGTCATTGCATGTGTGTTCTTTTCATAAACCACATGGATCCACTAGAGTTCACTGCATGTGTGTTCTTTTCATAAACCAGATGGATACACTAGATTTCATTGCACGTGTGTTCTTTTCATAAACCACATGGATCCACTAGAGTTCACTACATGTGTGTTCTTTTCATAAACCATATGGATCCACTAGAGTTCATGGCATGTGTGTTCTTTTCATAAACCACATTGATACACTAGAGTTCATTGCATGTGTGTTCTATTCATAAACCACATGGATCCACTAGATGCCATTGCATGTGTGTTCTTTTCATAAACCACATGGATCCACTAGAGTTCATTGCATGTGTGTTCTATTGCTAAACCACATGGATCCACAAGAGTTCATTGGATGTGTGTTCTATTCCTAAACCACATGGATCCACTAGATGTCATTGCATGTGTGTTCTTTTCATAAACCACATAGAGTTCATTGCATGTGTGTTCTTTTCATAAACTACATGGATCCACTAGAGTTCATTGCATGTGTGTTCTATTCCTAAACCACATGGATCCACTAGAGTTCATTGGATGTGTGTTCTATTCCTAATCCACATGGATCCACTAGATACCATGGCATGTGTGTTCTTTTCATAAACCACATGGATCCACTAGAGTTCATTGCATGTCTGTTTTTTCATAAACCACATGGATCCACTAGAGTTCATTGCATGTGTGTTCTATTCCTAAACCACATGGATCCACTAGAGTTCATTGGATGTGTGTTCAATTCCTAAACCACATGGATCCACTAGATGCCATTTCATGTGTGTTCTTTCCATAAACCACATGGATCCACTAGAGTTCATTGCATGTGTGTTAGTTTCATAAACCACATGGATCCACTAGATGCCCTTGCATGTGTGTTCTATTCCTAAACCACATGGATCCACTAGATTCCATTGGATGTGTGTTCTTTTCATAAAACACATGTATGCACTAGATGTCATTGCATGTGTGTTCTTTTCATAAACCACATAGATCCACTAGATGTCGTTGGATGTGTGTTCTTTTCATAAAACACATGTATGCACTAGATGTCATTGAATGTGTGTTCTTTTCATCAACCACATGGATCCACTATATGCCATTGCATGTGTGTTCATTTCATAAACCACATGGATCCACTAGATACCATTGCACGTGTGTTCTTTTCATAAACCATATGGATCCACTAGAGTTCATGGCATGTGTGTTCTTTTCATAAACCACATGGATCCACTAGATGCCATTGCATGTGTGTTCTTTTCATAAACCACATGGATCCACTAGAGTTCATTGCATGTGTGTTATTTTCATAAAACACATGGATCCACTAGAGTTCATTGCATGTGTGTTCTATTCCTAAACCACATGGATCCACAAGAGTTCATTGGATTTGTGTTCTATTCCTAAACCACATGGATCCACTAGATGTCATTGCATGTGTATTCTTTTCATAAACCACATAGAGTTCATTGCATGTGGGTTCTTTTCATAAACCACATGGATCCACTAGAGTTCATTGCATGTGTGTTCTATTCCTAAACCACATGGATCCACTAGAGTTCATTGGATGTGTGTTCTATTCCTAATCCACATGGATCCACTAGATACCATTTCATGTGTGTTCTTTTCATAAACCACATGGATCCACTAGAGTTCATTGCATGTCTGTTTTTTTATAAACCACATGGATCCACTAGAGTTCATTGCATGTGTGTTCTATTCCTAAACCACATGGATCCACTAGAGTTCATTCGATGTGTGTTCAATTCCTAAACCACATGGATCCACTAGATGCCATTGCATGTGTGTTAGTTTCATAAACCACATGGATCCACTAGATACCCTTGCATGTGTGTTCTATTCCTAAACCACATGGATCCACTAGATTCCATTGGATGTGTGTTCTTTTTATAAAACACATGTATGCACTAGATGTCATTGCATGTGTGTTCTTTTCATAAACCACATGGATCCACTAGATGCTGTTGGATGTGTGTTCTTTTCATAAAACACATGTATGCACTAGATGTCATTGCATGTATGTTCTTTTCATCAACCACATGGATCCACTATATGCCATTGCATGTGTGTTCATTTCATAAACCACATGGATCCACTAGATACCATTGCACGTGTGTTCTTTTCATAAACCACATGGATCCACTAGAGTTCATTGCATGTGTGTTATATGCCTAAACCACAAGAATCCACTAGATGCCATTGCATGTGTGTTCTGTTATTAAACCACATGGATCCACTAGATGTCATTGCATGTGTTTTCTTTTCATAAACCACATGGATCCACTAGAGTTCACTGCATGGTGTTCCTTTCATAAACCACATGGATACACTAGAGTTCATTGCATCTTTCTTCTATTCACAAACCACATGGATCCACTAGATGCCATTGCATGTGTGTTCTTTTCATAAACCACCTGGATCCACTAGAGTTCATTGGATGTGTGTTCTATTCCTAAACCACATGGATCCACTAGATGTCATTGCATGTGTGTTATTTTCATAACCCACATGGATCCACTAGAGTTTCATTGCATGTGTGTTCTTTTCATAAACCACATGGATCCACTAGAGTTAATTGCATTTGTGGACTATTCCTAAACCACATGGATCCACTAGACTTCATTGGATGTGTGTTCTATTCCTAATCCACATGGATCCACTAGATACCATTGCATGTGTGTTCTTTTCATAAACCACATGGATCCACTAGAGTTCATGGGATATGTGTTCTTTTCATAGACCACATGGATCCACTAGATGCCATTGCATGTGTGTTCTATTCCTAAACCACATGGATCCACTAGATGTCATTAGATGTGTGTTATTTTCATAAACCACATGGATGCACTAGATGTCATTGCATGTGTGTTCTTTTCATAAACCACATGGATCCACTATATGCCATTGCATGTGTGTTATTTTCATAAACCACATGGATCCACTAGATGCTATTGCATATGTGTTCTTTTCATAAACCACATGGATCCACTAGAGTTAATTGCATGTGTGTTCTATGCCTAAACCACAAGAATCTACTAGATGCCATTGCATGTGTCTTCTTTTCTTAAACCACATGGATCCACTAGATGCCATTGCATGTGTGTTCTTTTCATAAACCACATGTATCCACTAGAGTTCACTGCATGTGTGTTCTTTTCATAAACCACATGGATATACTAGAGTTCATTGCATGTTTGTTCTTTTCATAAACCACATGGATCCACTAGAGTTCATTGCACGTGTGTTCTTTTCATAAACCACATGGATCCACTAGATTCCATTGCATGTGTGTATATTCATAAACCACATGGATCCACTAGATGTCATTGCATGTGTGTTCTTTTAATAAACCATATGGATCCACTGGATGTCATTGCACGTGTGTTCTTTTCATAAACCAGATGGATCTACTATTTTCCATTGCATGTGTGTTCTAATCCTAAACCACATGGATCCACTACATTCCATTGGATGTGTATTGTTTTCATAAACCACATGGATCCACTAGATGTCATTGCATTTGTGTTCTTTTCATAAACCACATGGATCCACTAGCGTTCATGGCATGTGTGTTCTTTTCATAAACCACATGGATCCACTAGATGCCATTGCATGTGTGTTCTATTCCTAAACCACATGGAGCCACTAGATGCCATTGGATGTGTGTTCTTTTCATAAACCACATGGATGCACTAGATGCCATTGGATGTGTGTTCTTTTCATAAACCACATGGATCCACTAGATGCCATTGCATTCGTGTTATTTTCTTAAACCACATGGATCCACTAGATGCCATTGCATGTGTGCTCATTTCATAAACCACAAAGAACCCACTAGAGTTCGCTGCATGTGTGTTCTATGCCTAAAACACAAGAATCCACTAGATGCCATTGCATGTGTGTTCTTTTCTTAAACCACATGGACCCACTAGATGCCATTGCATCTGTGTTCTTTTCATAAACCACATGGATCCACTAGAGTTCACTTCATGTGTGTTCTTTTCATAAACCACATGGATACACTAGAGTTCATTGCATGTGTGTACTATTCATAAACCACATGGATCCACTAGATGCAATTGCATGTGTGTTCTTTTCATAAACCACATGGATCCACTAGAGTTCATTGGATGTGTGTTCTATGCCTAAACCACAAGAATCCACTAGATGCCATTGCATGTGTGTTCTTTTCTTAAACCACATGGATCTACTAGATGCCATTGCATGTGTGTTCTTTTCATAGACCACATGAATCCACTATAATTCACCGCATGTGTGTTATTTTCATAAACCACATGGATACACCAGACTTTATTGCATGTGTGTTCTATTCATAAACCACATGGATCCAGTAGATGCCATTGCATGTGTGTTCTTTTCATAAACCACATGGATCCACTAGAGTTCATTGGATATGTGTTATATTCCTAAACCACATGGATCCACTAGATGCCATTGCATGTGTGTTCTTTTCATAAACCACATGGATCCATTAGATCCCATTGCATGTGTGTTCTTTTCATAAACCACATGGATCCACAAGAGTTCATTGGATGTGTGTTCTATGCCTAAACCACAAGAGTCTAGTAGATGCCATTGCATGTGTCTTCTTTTGTTAAACCAGATAGATCCACTAGTTGTCATTGTATGTGTGTTCTTTTCATCAACCACGTGGATCCACTAGAGTTCACTGCATGTGTGTTCTTTTCATAAACCACATGGATCCACTAGATGCTATTGCATGTGTGTTCTATTCCTAAACCACATGGATCCACTAGATGTCATTGGATGTGTGTTATTTTCATAAACCACATGGATGCACTATATGTCATTGCATGTGTGTTCTTTTCATAAACCACCTGGATCCACTATATGCCATTGCACGTGTGTTATTTTCATAAACCACATGGGTCCATTAGATGCCATCGCATATGTGTTCTTTTCATAAACCACATGGATCCACTCGAGTTAATTGCATGTGTGTTCTATGCCTAAACCACAAGAATCTACTAGATGGATCCACTAGTTGTCATTGCATGTGTGTTCTTTTCATCAACCACATGGATCCACTAGAGTTCACTGCATGTGTGTTCTTTTCATAAACCACATGGATATACTAGAGTTCATTGCATGTGTGTTTTATTCATAAACCACATGGATCCACTAGATGCCACTGCATGTGTGTTCTTTTCATAAACCACATGGATCCACTAGAGTTCATTGGATCTGTGTTCTATTCCTAAACCACATGGATCCACTTGATGCCATTGCATGTGTGTTCTTTTCATAAACCACATGGATCCACTAGAGTTCATTGCATGTGTGTTCTTTTCATAAACCACATGGATCCACTAGAGTTCATTGCATGTGTGTTCTATTCCTAAACCACATGGATCCACTAGAGTTCATTGGATGTGTGTTCTACCTAAACCACATGGATCCACTAGATGACATTGCATGTGTTTTTTTTCATAAACCACATGGATCCACTAGATGTCATTGCATGTGTGTTCTTTTAAAAAACCATATGGATCCACTGGATGTCATTGCACGTGTGTTCTTTTCATAAACCAGATGGATCTACTATTTTCCATTGCATGTGTGTTCTAATCCTAAACCACATGGATCCACTACATTCCATTGGATGTGTATTGTTTTCATAAACCACATGGATCCACTAGATGTCATTGCATTTGTGTTCTTTTCATAAACCACATGGATCCACTAGCGTTATGGCATGTGTGTTCTTTTCATAAACCACATGGATCCACTAGATGCCATTGCATGTGTGTTCTATTCCTAAACCACATGGATCCACTAGATGCCATTGGATGTGTGTTCTTTTCATAAACCACATGGATGCACTAGATGCCATTGGATGTGTGTTCTTTTCATAAACCACATGGATCCACTAGATGCCATTGCATGTGTGTTATTTTCTTAAACCACATGGATCCACTAGATGCCATTGCATGTGTGCTCATTTCATAAACCACATGGACCCAGTAGAGTTCGCTGCATGTTTGTTCTATGCCTAAAACACAAGAATCCACTAGATGCCATTGCATGTGTGTTCTTTTCTTAAACCACATGGACCCACTAGATGCCATTGCATCTGTGTTCTTTTCATAAACCACATGGATCCACTAGAGTTCACTTCATGTGTGTTCTTTTCATAAACCACATGGATACACTAGAGTTCATTGCATGTGTGTACTATTCATAAACCACATGGATCCACTAGATGCAATTGCATGTGTGTTCTTTTCATAAACCACATGGATCCACTAGAGTTCATTGGATGTGTGTTCTATGCCTAAACCACAAGAATCCACTAGATGCCATTGCATGTGTGTTCTTTTCTTAAACCACATGGATCTACTAGATGCCATTGCATGTGTGTTCTTTTCATAGACCACATGGATCCACTATAATTCACTGCATGTGTGTTCTATTCATAAACCACATGGATCCAGTAGATGCCATTGCATGTGTGTTATTTTCATAAACCACATGGATCCACTAGAGTTCATTGGATATGTGTTATATTCCTAAACCACATGGATCCACTAGATGCCATTGCATGTGTGTTCTTTTCATAAACCACATGGATCCATTAGATCCCATTGCATGTGTGTTCTTTTCATAAACCACATGGATCCACAAGAGTTCATTGGATGTGTGTTCTATGCCTAAACCACAAGAGTCTAGTAGATGCCATTGCATTTGTCTTCTTTTGTTAAACCAGATAGATCCACTAGTTGTCATTGCATGTTTGTTCTTTTCATCAACCACGTGGATCCACTAGAGTTCACTTCATGTGTGTTCTTTTCATAAACCACATGGATCCACTAGACGCTATTGTATGTGTGTTCTATTCCTAAACCACATGGATCCACTAGATGTCATTGGATGTGTGTTATTTTCATAAACCACATGGATGCACTATATGTCATTGCATGTGTGTTCTTTTCATAAACCACCTGGATCCACTATATGCCATTGCACGTGTGTTATTTTCATAAACCACATGGATCCATTAGATGCCATCGCATATGTGTTCTTTTCATAAACCACATGGATCCACTCGAGTTAATTGCATGTGTGTTCTATGCCTAAACCACGAGAATCTACTATATGGATCCACTAGTTGTCATTGCATGTGTGTTCTTTTCATCAACCACATGGATCCACTAGAGTTCACTGCATGTGTGTTCTTTTGATAAACCACATGGATATACTAGAGTTCATTGCATGTGTGTTTTATTCATAAACCACATGGATCCACTAGATGCCATTGCATGTGTGTTCTTTTCATAAACCACATGAATCCACTAGAGTTCATTGGATCTGTGTTCTATTCCTAAACCACATGGATCCACTAGATGCCATTGCATGTGTGTTCTTTTCATAAACCACATGGATCCACTAGAGTTCATTGCATGTGTGTTCTTTTCATAAACCACATGGATCCACTAGAGTTCATTGCATGTGTTTTATATTCCTAAACCACATGGATCCACTAGAGTTCATTGGATGTGTGTTCTACCTAAACCACATGGATCCACCAGATGACATTGCATGTGTTTTTTTTCATAAACCACATGGATCCACTAGATGTCATTGCATGTGTGTTCTAGTCCTAAACCACAAGCATCCACTAGATGCCATTGCATGTGTGTTCTTTTTATAAACCACATGGATCCACTATTATCCATTGCATGTGTGTTCTAATCCTAAACCACATGGATCCACTAGATGACATTGGATGTGTGTTCTTTTCATAAACCACATGGATCCATTAGATCCCATTGCATGTGTGTTCTTTTCATAAACCACATGGATCCACTAGAGTTCATGGCATGTGTGTTATTTTCATAAACCACATGGATCCACTAGATGCCATTGCATGTGTGTTATATTCCTAAACCACATGGATCCACTAGATGCCATTGCATGTGTGTTCTTTTCATAAACCACATGGATCCACTAGAGTTCATTGTATGTGTGTTCTATTCATAAACCACATGGATCCACTAGATGCCATTTGTCACATCCCAAGATTTTCCAAATCTTGTAATGTGAAAATTAAATAAACAAAATAAATCTTTGTTGAAAATCAGGGTGAAAAGAAACTTTTGTTTCTAAAAGGAAACTGAAATCCCATCTTGAACAAACTTTGGCTAAAGTTTGAATTAAACAAATCCAAATCAAGGGAAATGCATTCCTCAATGAATGTATCTGGAAATCTTAACACTAGGAAAATAAATCCAAATCCTAAACCCTAATGGAAGGAAATCATTTTCCAAGTTATCTCCAAATCTATGGATTTGATCCATACCAAATTTGACCAATAATATTCTCAAAGGATCAAGGAAAGACCATAGAGATTGGTTTCACTTAGTTTGGAACCATAGACAAAATCTTGTGAATATAATGAGATAAGGAAATTGAAGTTCCAAAGCTAATAAAGCCCTTACCAAAAGCCCATACCAATTGGTGAACAATTATAATCGTAAAGGTATTTATAAAGATAAACATTTATCAAAGGAAAATAAATTGTTTTGGAAACACTAATTTAGATCTTTTAATAAAAGACTTTGTTTTCAAATGAAAAGGTGAGCCAAATTAATTTTGGCCAAACTTTTGTAATAAAATATTTTCCTTTGATAAAATGAGTAAAAGTTTATTTAAATAAAATAATAAGGATTTAAATATCCAATTTTATTTAAGTAAAGGCTTTTCCCATTTAAAATGAACACCAAGTATTTTATTACTACTTTGAAATCTTTTATTAAAAGGTTTTGCTTTGATTAAAATAAGTATAGGATTATTTAAATAAAATAATAAGGATTTAAATATCCAATTTTATTTAAGTAAAGGCTTTCCCATTTTAATTAAAACACCAAAACTTATTTATTTATTTAAATAAGTTTCCAAGTATTCTTTTTTTTCAAATAAAACCTTCTGGTTTGGTTTTGAAAATAATTGGATTTCAAATGGAAATTTTATTAAATAAATCAAACATTATTAATAAACTAAAGATCCATTTTATTTAATTATTAAATGGATCCTAAATTAAATAAAAATATTATTTCATTTTGGATTTGGATTATGTTGACAAACAAAACCAAATTCAATTGAAAAGTTTGTTGTGTTGTTTGAATTGATTTGAACCTTGGTTTGATTGCTTGAATAATTGTTTGAAATTCAAAACAGAAAAAGAATTAGAAAAAGGAAAAATAAAGCAGACAGAAAAAAATAGAGCAGCCCAACTAGCCCAACAGCAGCCCACTAAGGCCCAGCAAAACCAGCCCAGTACTCCCTCCCCGAAGAAAAACATTTTACACCCAGATACTGACCCACTGAGTCAATGAAAACCAGGACCCACTCCTCCTCCCCTCACTCACTGACGAAACGACCCCACCTCTCTCACCCACGCCCCCGAACCATTTTCTGCACCACGAAAGAAACCCTCACCGAGGCTGACTGGTGGACCCTTCCCCTTCTATCTTTTTCCCACTGACCAGTGGACCCTATTCCTACTGTTCATCGTCGTTCCCACCGCGACCGATTCTTCCTCCTCTCGCCGGCCGTTTTCTGCTTTGATTCCGCCGAATAAATTCGCGTTAACGCTGTGTTAACCCCTCGCCGAGACGACGCCCATTTAACCGCCTGCTCCTCCTCCTCCCTTTCCCCCAGACCTCACACCTCGACTTGCCCCCAGGCTGAGCGAATTGCGCCGCACACCGCCTCTGTCTGATGATGTTCCGGTGACGATTCCGACGAAACCCCACCGCCCCTTGCATCCCTAAGCACCCTAGAAGCTTCCCCACTCCCTGGCGCTTCTGTCCGTGCTCTTCGTTCAAACGCGGGTGCCCCAGAACCTCGACTCCGACAAGCTCGACTCGCCACCGCCGTCTGCTTCTTCTCCGGCAACGTTTCCTGGTAAGAGCCGACCACCCCGAGCCTTCTCATTCACACGAGGAGCTTTGCCTTGGAGCCGCGCATCTAACTGTGTCGTCATTTCGCTTTGAGGTGAACCACAGCAACGTCCACGACGACCACCCGACGCACCCGACGCCGTCCTCCACTCCGGTGAGGAATTGCCGCAGACCCCGAGCGCCCCTCGTCCGACCAACACCTCCCCGAGCATCACCGTGACCCCCTGAGCCCGGTGAGCAACCCCTCCTTCTCCCTCACCCACTGTAGCACCGGCACCGTCGTCGACCGACCGCTCCGCCACCAGACGCCGCCGCCAGCGCCGCTGCTTTTTGGCCAAGCGATAGGAACCGTAGGATGCAGATCCACCGGCTTGGATAGAATGACTAACCGAAGGGGTACGCATTGATCTGAGCCGCACCTGCCCCTTTAAAATCCAGCGGTCTGTATCACTCGATCCAGACGAACCGGTACCGACCAATTAGACAGTGACGCGTGGCACTAGATCTGTTTAAAAAGAAATTTGAAAACAGATTTATTTGCAAACTTCAAACCCTTGTATCTTTGGATCCACACGTCCAAATTTTACAAATTTGATGTCATTGGAATCAGCAAGACAAACCCTAGCCAACCCTGCCCTTAGTTTAGCAAATAGTATCTGTTAACTTGTTTAACTTTGCAGATTCTTTTGTGTGCTTGCTAACATTAGAAAAATTGCTTAAAAATGTTTTTAGGGTTAAAACCTTTGCCAATTAGTTTATTGTGACCTTACTGACCCTAGGAACCAACCCATAGTTTGGAAAATGATTTTTGAAAAGTTTAGAATGGATTAATTGGTTTACTAGCTAATTAAAAACCATTGTTTTGTTTATGAAAATGCTTTCATAAAGAAAACTTTGAGAAAATGTTTTGGACCAAACCTACTGACCCAAACACCAAGTTTTGCAATAGCAACTCAATTGGTGAAAACAAAATCTTTGATTTAAAACCATTTCTAGTCAAATAGAAATGTGGTTTCTTATCAAAAATGATTTTGGAAGAAAACCTTTGGAAAATGTTTTGTTTTAAACTCACTAACCCCAAACCCCAAGTTTTGTGAATTAAAAACATACTTGGTGAACCCTATAGGCTAATGCCTTAGTGAAACCCTCTTGCTAATAACTTTGCCACTTTGGTAAATGACCAAATTTGGATCTTACAAAGTTTAGGAATCTAATAGAGACCCTCTTGCAAATGACTTTGCCACTTTACAAAATTACCATTAGGTGTACCCAAATGTCTATGACCCACTAGGAACCACTTTTACAAACAAAGCAAAGCTTGGCATGATTGCACGCATTTCTTTGACTTTGTTGTTTTGTGTGTGTTGTTTTGCTTGATTGGTAGATTGAGTTTGTGCCTTGCTTGATTGAATTGTAGTGACTTGAAGAGTGTGATTGTTGCAAGGACAAGGAGTGAACCTATACCCTCTACCAAAAAGGCAAGTGATGCTTCATATCTTTTGTCCCATTATTTTCACTATGCATTAGTGTTTTCTCTAAATAAAACTTGCATGGTTTTTATTTAGCTAAGTATAGACCTTACTATAGGAAAACCTAGTAGATGAATCCTTAGTAGGATTTTCCTAAGTTAAGAATCCTATTACTATCAAGCTTAGCCTAGCTAATAGAAAACCTGGGTGGGATATATATTCATGCTATGAAAATTTCTAAGTCTATGGACTTGTGTTTTGTTTAATAAAACAACTAAGTTAATGAATCACCTGGGTGGAAATGGAAGGAATGGTTCGTGTTGAGTGGTTCACAAGGCCATGGACTTGGCTTGTGTAACTCACTTGTGGATGGCCACCCAGGAACAAAGAGATTTGAGATGTCAAATGTTGAGAAGCTTCAAGTGCAACCACTTGGCAATATGGGCTCTGCCATGATCATATAGGTTGCAAGAACTTAGCCATATGGACAGTTGGTGGTAGTGTTTGATAGGTTGGAGCGCGTCCATGTTGGTCTAAGGGAAGGCTTCTGAAAGATCTTGTCTTGGGAAACCAAGTCTTGTGGGGAAAGTGCACCACCTCTGCAGAGTGTAAAACCTAAGTACTTAGCCATGTCCCTGGTAAAGGACAATTTGAGCATCAATACATGGAAGCAATCAAGAATCTCATCACTCCAATTTCTAAATAAAATTTGTGGGTGAACAAGGGTTGTGTGAAATTCTTCAATCTTTGATGGAGAGATGGCTTGGTACAAGGATCTTGAAATCATTGATTGAGGAAAATTGTTTTGGCCAAGCAAATCTTCAGTCTTTGATTGGTAGATGCCCTGAGTGGATCTCCAGTCTTTGATTAGTAGATGTCTTGGAAAGTTTTTGCCAAACAAAACTTAGTATTTTCAAAATGATAGGAAAAATCTATTTTGAGCAATGCAAGCCTCAACTCCACTTAGCCAAAATGCATATAGATGATAGACTCCACTATACTACCAAAGTATCACTTGCCAATACAATTCAAATGTATTGACCCTTGTGGCTGTAACTTATGATGTTGCAGGTTTGATTGATTTTAGTGAAGATTGATTGATTAGGATTACAAAGTCTACAACCAACATCTGCCTGTGGCATTTTGAAGATGAAGGACCCAAGACTATAGTTATTCCGCTGCAATGTAATGTAAATAGCCAATGAGCTATGTTTGATGTAATAAAATTATTTTATTCCTGGTTATAAAGTTGTATTATGACCTTTGTTTCTTGATATTACATCTAAACTGTGGATGCTAGCTATTGATCCAGGGACTAGCATTGTAAACATAGGGGACTCAATCTTATTTAAAGGTTGGGGATGTTACAGATGGTATCAGAGCATTGTGTTGCCTGTAGGATTTGTAACCCTAGGATTGGACAAAACCCCTTAGAAAAAAAAATAGGAGTTGTATTTGTTCCAAAACTTATTTACAAAAACAATCTTGTAAACTCTTTCCTCCACCATTTTGGTTTCAACTCTACTTCTCTTCTACTTCAAACTTAATGGAAAAAGTCTACCCCATGACCAAAGACTACACTATGTGCAAAGGACTTCTTCAACACTTTCAACTCTAATGACTTCAACTTCTTCAAGTGACTTCAACATCTTCATCATGTTCACCAAAGACTTCCAACTTGGATATCATTAAAGACTACAAGTAAGACAAGAAATGTTACTCAAGACTTGAAGACTAAGGAAACACAACTTAGAAGAAACCATGAACACTTTTGAAGATTTGTGACCAAGACACAAGAATTCTCCAAGGATACAAAGATCTCAATCAAGAAGAATCAACCAAGAAGGATGGAAAGATCACAAGTGAACCATATAGATGGACCACCATATTTTAGTTAAGTCAAACCCACCAACTTATGTGGTGTAACAAAAATATTTTGTTGCCTAAGTATGTGCTTGAAACTGTTGTTTGAGTGGAGTGTTTGTTTGTGATTGCTTGCACATTGCTTGTGTGAATTGTGATGTGTGTGAATAAAATTGATTCCTTAGAAAAATCTCTTGCCTATTCTAATCCCCCTTCAACCCCAAACAGATGACAACTCCAAGAGACTCCAACATCAAGGATGGTGACAACAACAACAACCAAGAGGACAGCATGAAAGAGCTCATAGCAACCCAACACCAGTTGAGCCAAGAGACAACTCAGCTTTTAGCTAACAACAATGGATTAGACCCTGCCATACAAAGGATTTTGAAACTTCAATCCCAATTGATTCAAGGATTGGTTACTCAAATGATCAACATGAGAGAAAACTTTTCCCAAAGAGATAATGACAACAAGGATGACAAGGATGTTATTATAGAAGGAACCCAAGTTAGCAATACTTGTGAAGTCAAGGATCATGCACCCAAGGAACATGAAGATAAATGCCCCGAGAAGAGAGAAAGATCTCCCACTTATGAAGAACATGAACTAGAAGAACTCCTAGCTTTGGAGAGACCCAAAAAGAAGAAGAAGAAATGCCCCAACCCTAGCAAGAAGGATATTACCCAAGAGCAATGTTACACTTGCAAAGAGATGGGACACTATTTCAATGAATGCCCAGAAAATAAGAAAAGCCAAGAAGACAAACAAAGGCTAGTAAAACCCAAGATGAGGAAGGATATTAGCCAAGTGATGTGCAAACACTGCAAGGAGTTAGGACATTATGCATCATATTGTCCAGAGAAGCCACCTCAAGACCTCAAGCTTATAACCTGTTTCAAATGCAAGGAACTAGGCCATTATGCAAACAATTGTCCAGAAAAGTTGAACAAGCCTATGAAGGATCTCAACCTTGGCCCATGAGTCAAGCATGGAATCAAAGGACACTAAGCAGAAGTTTTCCAAGAAGAAGTTTTCCTCAAGATTCCAAGCAAGCCAAGATGTAGTTTAGTTGGAAAAATTTTAAGGGTGGTAGTACCCTAGCTGTTTGAGCCGACTTGTAACCCTAGCCTCCCCAAATCTCGGGACGAGATTTCTTTTAAGGGTGGTAGCCTGTCACATCCCAAGATTTTCCAAATCTTGTAATGTGAAAATTAAATAAACAAAATAAATCTTTGTTGAAAATCAGGGTGAAAAGAAACTTTTGTTTCTAAAAGGAAACTGAAATCCCATCTTGAACAAACTTTGGCTAAAGTTTGAATTCAACAAATCCAAATCAAGGGAAATGCATTCCTCAATGAATGTATCTGGAAATCTGAACACTAGGAAAATAAATCCAAATCCTAAACCCGAATGGAAGGAAATCATTTTCCAAGTTATCTCCAAATCTATGGATTTGATCCATACCAAATTTGACCAATAATATTCTCAAAGGATCAACAAAAGACCATAGAGATTGGTTTCACTTAGTTTGGAACCATAGACAAAATCTTGTGAATATAATGAGATAAGGAAATTGAAGTTCCAAAGCTAATAAAGCCCTTACCAAAAGCCCATACCAATTGGTGAACAATTATAATCCTAAAGGGATTTATAAAGATAAACATTTATCAAAGGAAACTAAATTGTTTTGGAAACACTAATTTAGATCTTTTAATAAAAGACTTTGTTTTCAAATGAAAAGGTGAGACAAATTAATTTTGGCCAAACTTTTGTAATAAAATATTTTGCTTTGATAAAATGAGTAAAAGTTTATTTAAATAAAATAATAAGGATTTAAATATCCAATTTTATTTAAGTAAAGGCTTTTCCCATTTTAAATGAACACCAAGTATTTTATTACTACTTTGAAATCTTTTATTAAAAGGTTTTGCTTTGATTAAAATGAGTAAAGGATTATTTAAATAAAATAATAAGGATTTAAATATCCAATTTTATTTAAGTAAAGGCTTTCCCATTTTAATTAAAACACCAAAACTTATTTATTTATTTAAATAAGTTTCCAAGTATTATTTTTTTTCAAATAAAACCTTCTGGTTTGGTTTTGAAAATAATTGGATTTCAAATGGAAATTTTATTAAATAAATCAAACACTATTAATAAACTAAAGATCCATTTTATTTAATTATTAAATGGATCCTAAATTAAATAAAAATATTATTTCATTTTGGATTTGGATTATGTTGACAAACAGAACCAAATTCAATTGAAAAGTTTGTTGTGTTGTTTGAATTGATTTGAACCTTGGTTTGATTGCTTGAATAATTGTTTGAAATTCAAAACAGAAAAAGAATTAGAAAAAGGAAAAAAAAAGCAGACAGAAAAAAATAGAGCAGCCCAACTAGCCCAACAGCAGCCCACTAAGGCCCAGCAAAACCAGCCCAGTACTCCCTCCCCGAAGAAAAACATTTTACACCCAGATACTGACCCACTGAGTCAATGAAAACCAGGACCCACTCCTCCTCCCCTCACTCGCTGACGAAACGACCCCACCTCTCTCACCCACGCCCCCGAACCGTTTTCTGCACCGCGAAAGAAACCCTCACCGAGGCTGACTAGTGGACCCTTCCCCTTCTATCTTTTTCCCACTGACCAGTGGACCCCATTCCTATTGTTCATCGTCGTTCCCACCGCGACCGATTCTTCCTCCTCTCGCCGGCCGTTTTCTGCTTTGATTCCGCCAAATAAATTCGCGTTAACGCTGCGTTAACCCCTCGCCGAGACGACGCCCATTTAACCGCCTGCTCCTCCTCCTCCCTTTCCCCCAGACCTCACACCTCGACTTGCCCCCAGGCTGAGCGAATTGCGCCGCACACCGCCTCTGTCCGATGATGTTCCGGTGACGATTCCGACGAAACCCCACCGCCCCTTGCATCCCTAAGCACCCTAGCTGCTTCCCCACTACCTGGCGCTTCTGTTCGTGCTCTCCGTTCAAACGCGGGTGCCCCAGAACCTCGACTCCGACAAGCTCGACTCGCACCGCCGTCTGCTTCTTCTCCGGCAACGTTTCCTGGTAAGAGCCGACCACCCCGAGCCTTCTCATTCACGCGAGGAGATTTTCCTTGGAGCCGAGCATCTAACTGTGTCGTCATTTCGCTTTGAGGTGAACCACAGCAACGTCCACGACGACCACCCGACGCACCCGACGCCGTCCTCCACTCCGGTGAGGAATTGCCGCAGACCCCGAGCGCCCCTCGTCCGACCAACACCTCCCCGAGCATCACCGTGACCCCCTGAGCCCGGTGAGCAACCCCTCCTTCTCCCTCACCCCCTGTAGCACCGGCACCGTCGTCGACCGACCGCTCCGCCACCAGACGCCGCCGCCAGCGCCGCTGCTTTTTGGCCAAGCGATAGGAACCGTAGGATGTAGATCCACCGGCTTGGATAGAATGACTAACCGAAGGGGTACGCATTGATCTGAGCCGCACCTGCCCCTTTAAAATCCAGCGGACTGTATCACTCGATCCAGACGAACCGGTACCGACCAATTAGACAGTGACGCGTGGCACTAGATCTGTTTAAAAAGAAATTTGAAAACAGATTTATTTGCAAACTTCAAACCCTTGTATCTTTGGATCCACACGTCCAAATTTTACAAATTTGATGTCGTTGGAATCAGCAAGACAAACCCTAGCCAACCCTGCCCTTAGTTTAGCAAATAGTATCTGTTAACTTGTTTAACTTTGCAGATTCTTTTGTGTGCTTGCTAACATTAGAAAAATTGCTTAAAAATGTTTTTAGGGTTAAAACCTTTGCCAATTAGTTTATTGTGACCTTACTGACCCTAGGAACCAACCCATAGTTTGGAAAATTATTTTTGAAAAGTTTAGAATGGATTAATTGGTTTAGTCCATTTCTAGCTAATTAAAAACCATTGTTTTGTTTATGAAAATGCTTTCATAAAGAAAACTTTGAGAAAATGTTTTGGACCAAACCTACTGACCCAAACACCAAGTTTTGCAATAGCAACTCAATTGGTGAAAACAAAATCTTTGATTTAAAACCATTTCTAGTCAAATAGAAATGTGGTTTCTTATCAAAAATGATTTTGGAAGAAAACCTTTGGAAAATGTTTTGTTTTAAACTCACTAACCCCAAACCCCAAGTTTTGTGAATTGAAAACATACTT
The DNA here is from genome assembly GCA_916181665.1 of Avena sativa. Classification (NCBI taxonomy): domain Eukaryota; kingdom Viridiplantae; phylum Streptophyta; class Magnoliopsida; order Poales; family Poaceae; genus Avena; species Avena sativa. The sequence continues at coordinate 195,583,754 of OV702287.1, forward strand.
GGTGAACCCTATAGGCTAATGCCTTAGTGAAACCCTCTTGCTAATAACTTTGCCACTTTGGTAAATGACCAAATTTGGATCTTACAAAGTTTAGGAATCTAATAGAGACCCTCTTGCAAATGACTTTGCCACTTTACAAAATGACCATTAGGTGTACCCAAATGTCTATGACCCACTAGGAACCACTTTTACAAACAAAGCAAAGCTTGGAATGATTGCACGCATTTCTTTGACTTTGTTGTTTTGTGTGTGTTGTTTTGCTTGATTGGTAGATTGAGTTTGTGCCTTGCTTGATTGAATTGTAGTGACTTGAAGAGTGTGATTGTTGCAAGGACAAGGAGTGAACCTATACCCTCTACCAAAAAGGCAAGTGATGCTTCATATCTTTTGTCCCATTATTTTCACTATGCATTAGTGTTTTCTCTAAGTAAAACTTGCATGGTTTTTATTTAGCTAAGTATAGACCTTACTATAGGAAAACCTAGTAGATGAATCCTTAGTAGGATTTTCCTAAGTTAAGAATCCTATTACTATCAAGCTTAGCCTAGCTAATAGAAAACCTGGGTGGGATATATATTCATGCTATGAAAATTTCTAAGTCTATGGACTTGTGTTTTGTTTAATAAAACAACTAAGTTAATGAATCACCTGGGTGGAAATGGAAGGAATGGTTCGTGTTGAGTGGTTCACAAGGCCATGGACTTGGCTTGTGTAACTCACTTGTGGATGGCCACCCAGGAACAAAGAGATTTGAGATGTCAAATGTTGAGAAGCTTCAAGTGCAACCACTTGGCAATATGGGCTCTGCCATGATCATATAGGTTGCAAGAACTTAGCCATATGGACAGTTGGTGGTAGTGTTTGATAGGTTGGAGCGCGTCCATGTTGGTCTAAGGGAAGGATTCTGAAAGATCTTGTCTTGGGAAACCAAGTCTTGTGGGGAAAGTGCACCACCTCTGCAGAGTGTAAAACCTAAGTACTTAGCCATGTCTCTGGTAAAGGACAATTTGAGCATCAAGACATGGAAGCAATCAAGAATCTCATCACTCCAATTTCTAAATAAAATTTGTGGGTGAACAAGGGTTGTGTGAAATTCTTCAATCTTTGATGGAGAGATGGCTTGGTACAAGGATCTTGAAATCATTGATTGAGGAAAATTGTTTTGGCCAAGCAAATCTTCAGTCTTTGATTGGTAGATGCCCTGAGTGGATCTCCAGTCTTTGATTAGTAGATGTCTTGGAAAGTTTTTGCCAAACAAAACTTAGTATTTTCAAAATGATAGGAAAAATCTATTTTGAGCAATGCAAGCCTCAACTCCACTTAGCCAAAATGCATATAGATGATAGACTCCACTATACTACCAAAGTATCACTTGCCAATACAATTTAAATGTATTGACCCTTGTGGCTGTAACTTATGATGTTGCAGGTTTGATTGATTTTATTGAAGATTGATTGATTAGGATTACAAAGTCTACAACCAACATCTGCCTGTGGCATTTTGAAGATGAAGGACCCAAGACTATAGTTATTCCGCTGCAATGTAATGTAAATAGCCAATGAGCTATGTTTGATGTAATAAAATTATTTTATTCCTGGTTATAAAGTTGTATTATGACCTTTGTTTCTTGATATTACATCTAAACTGTGGATGCTAGCTATTGATCCAGGGACTAGCATTGTAAACACAGGGGACTCAATCTTATTTAAAGGTTGGGGATGTTACACCATTGCATGTGTGTTCTTTTCATAAACCACTTGGATCCACTAGAGTTAATTGCATGTGTGTCCTTTTCATAAACAACATGGATCCACTAGAGTTCATTGCATGTGTGTTCTATTCCTAATCCACATGGATCCACTAGAGTTCATTGCATGTGTGTTATATTCCTAAACCACATGGATCCACTAGATGCCATTGCATGTGTGTTGTTTCATAAACCACATGGATCCACTAGAGTTCATTGCATGTGTGTTCTTTTCATAAACCACATGGATCCACTAGAGTTCATGGCATATGTGTTCTTTTCATAAACCACATGGATCCACTAGATGTCATTGCATGTGTGTTCTATTCCTAAACCACATGGATACACTAGATGTCATTGGATGTGTGTTATTTTCATAAACCGCATGGATGCACTAGATGTCATTGCATGTGTGTTCTTTTCATAAACCACACGGATCCAATATATGCCATTGCATGTGTGTTATTTTCATAAACCACATGGATCCACTAGATGCCATTGCATATGTGTTCTTTTCATAAACCACATGGATCCACTAGAGTTAATTGCATGTGTGTTCTATGCGTAAACCACAAGAGTCTACTAGATGCCATTGCATGTGTCTTCTTTTCTTAAACCAGATAGATCCACTAGTTGTCATTGCATGTGTGTTCTTTTACAAAACCACATGGATCCACTAGAGTTCACTGCATGTGTGTTCTTTTCATTAACGACATGGATATACTAGAGTTCATTCCATGTGTGTTGTATTCATAAACCACATGGATCCACTAGATGCCATTGCATGTGTGTTCTTTTCATAAACCACATGGATCCACTAGAGTTCATTGGATCAGTGTTCTATTCCTAAACCACATGGATCCACTAGAGTTCATTGGATCTGTGTTCTATTCCTAAACCACATGGATCCACTAGATGCCATTGCATGTGTGTTCTTTTCATAAACCACATGGATCCACTAGAGTGCATTGCATGTGTGTTCTTTTCATAAACCACATGGATCCACTAGAGTTGATTGCCTGTGTGTTCTATTCCTAAACCACATGGATCCATTATAGTTCATTGGATGTGTGTTCTTTTCATAAACCACATGGATCCACTAGATGAGATTGCAAGTGTGTTTTTTCATAAACCACATGGATCCACTAGATGTCATTGCATGTGTGTTCTATTCCTAAACCACAAGCATCCACTAGATGCCATTGCATGTGTGTTCTTTTCATAAACCACATGGATCCACTATTATCCATTGTATGTGTGTTCTAATCCTAAACCACATGGATCCACTAGATGCCATTGGATGTGTGTTCTTTTATAAACCACATGGATCCATTAGATCCCATTGCATGTGTGTTCTTTTCATAAACCACATGGATCCACTAGAGTTCATGGGATGTGTGTACTTTTCATAAACCACATGGATCCACTAGATGCCATTCCATGTGTGTTCTTTTCATAAACCACATGGATCCACTAGAGTTCATTGTATGTATGTTATATTCATAAACCACATGGATCCACTAGATGCCATTGCATGTGCGTTCTTTTCACAAACCACATGGATCCACTAGAGTTCATTGCATGTGTGTTAGTTTCATAAACCACATGGATCCAATAGATGCCCTTGCATGTGTGTTCTATTCCTAAACCACATGGATCCACTTTATTCATTGGATGTGTGTTGTTTTCATAATCCACAAGCAGCCACTAGATGCCATTGCATGTGTGTTCTTTTTATAAACCACATGGATCCACTATTATCCATTGTATGTGTGTTCTAATCCTAAACCACATGGATCCACTAGATGCCATTGGATGTGTGTTCTTTTCATAAACCACATGGATCCATTAGATCCCATTGCATGTGTGTTCTTTTCATAAACCACATGGATCCACAAGAGTTCACTGCATGTGTGTTATTTTCGTAAACCACATGGATACACTAGAGTTCATTGCATGTGTGTTCTATTCATAAACCACATGGATCCACTAGATGCCATTGCATGTGTGTTCTTTTCATAAACCACCTGGATCCACTAGAGTTCATTGGATGTGTGTTCTATTCCTAAACCACATGGATGCACTAGATGGAATTACATGTGTGTTCTTTTCATAAACCACATGGATCCACTAGAGTTCATTGCATGTGTGTTCTTTTCATAAACCACATGGATCCACTAGAGTTCATTGCATGTGTGTTCTACTCCTAAACCACATGGATCCACTAGAGTTCATTGGATGTGTGTTCAATTCCTAAACCACATGGATCCACTAGATGCCATTTCATGTGTGTTCTTTCCATAAACCATATGGATCCACTAGAGTTCATTGCATGTGTGTTAGTTTCATAAACCACATATATCCACTAGATGCCCTTGCATTTGTGTTCTATTTCTAAACCACATGGATCCACTAGATTCCATTGGATGTGTGTTCTTTTCATAAACCACATGGATGCACTAGATGTCATTGAGTGTGTGTTCTTTTCATAAACCACATGGATCCACTAGATGCCATTAGATGTGTGTTCTTTTCATAAACCACATGGATGCACTAGATGTCATTGCATGTGTGTTCTTTTCATAAACCACATGGATCCACTATACGCCATTGCATGTGTGTTCATTTCATAAACCACATGGATCCACTAGATACCATTGCACGTGTGTTCTTTTCATAAAGCACATGGATACAGTAGAGTTCATTGCATGTGTGTTCTATGCCTAAACCACAAGAATCCACTAGATGCTATTGCATGTGTGTTCTTCTATTAAACCACATGGATCCACTAGATGTCATTGCATGTGTGTTCTTTTCATAAACAACATGGATCCACTAGAGTTCAATGCATGGTGTTGTTTTCATAAACCACATGGATACACTAGAGTTCATTGCATCTTTCTTCAATTCATAAACCACATGGATCCACTAGATGCCATTGCATGTGTGTTCTTTTCATAAACCACATGGATCCACTAGAGTTCATTGGATGTGTGTTCGATTCCTAAACCGCATGGATCCACTAGATGTCATTGCATGTATGTTATTTTCATAAACCACATGGATCCACTAGAGTTTCATTGCATGTGTGTTCTTTTCATAAACCCCATGGATCCACTAGAGTTCATTGCATGTGTATTATATTCGTAACCACATGGATCCACTAGAGTTCATTGGATGTGTGTTCTATTCCTAATCCACATGGATCCACTAGATACCATTGCATGTGTGTTCTTTTCATAAACCACATGGATCCACTAGAGTTCATTGCATGTGTGTTCTTTTCATAAACCACATGGATCCACTAGAGTTCATTGCATGTGCGTTCTGTTCCTAAACCACATGGATCCATTAGAGTTCATTGGATGTGTGTTCTACCTAAACCACATGGATCCACTAGATGACATTGCATGTCTGTTTTCTCATAAACCACAAGGATCCACTAGATGTCATTGCATGTGTGTTCTATTCCTAAACCACAAGCATCCACTAGATGCCATTGCATGTGTGTTCTTTTCATAAAGCACATGGATCCACTATATGCCATTCCATGTGTGTTATATTCCTAAACCACATGGATCCACTAGATGCCATTGGATGTGTGTTCTTTTCATAAACCACATGGATCCACTAGAGTTCATTGCATGCGTGTTCTTTTCATAAACCACATGGATCCGCTATATGCCATTGCATGTGTGTTGTTTTCATAAATCACATGGATCCACTAGAGTTCATTACACGTTTGTTCTATTCCTAAACCACATGGATCCACTAGATGCCATTGCATGTGTGTTATTTTCATAAACCACATGGATCCACTAGATGTCATTGCATCTTTGTTCTTTTAATAAACCACATGGATCCACTAGATGCCATTGCACGTGTGTTATTTTCGTTAACCACATGGATCCACTAGATACCATTGCATGTGTGTTCTTTTCATAAACCACATGGATCTACTAGAGTTCATTGCATGTGTGTTCTATGCCTAAACCACAAGAATCTACTAGATGCCATTGCATGTGTGTTCTTTTCTTAAACCACATGGATCCACTAATTGTCATTGCATGTGTGTTCTTTTCATAGACCTCATGGATCTACTAGAGTTCACTGCATGTGTGTTCTTTTCATAAACCACATGGATATACTAGAGTTCATTGCATATGTGTTGTATTCATAAACCACATGGATCCACTAGATGCCATTGCATGTGTGTTCTTTTCATAAACCACATGGATCCACTAGAGTTCATTGCATGTGTGTTCTTTTCATAAACCACATTGATCCACTAGAGTTCATTGCATGTGTGTTCTATTCCTAAACCACATGGATCGACTAGAGTTCATTGGATGTGTGTTCTACATAAACCACATGGATCCACTATATGCCATTGCATGTGTGTTATTTTCATAAACCACATGGATCCACTAGATGCCATTGCATATGTGTTCTTTTCATAAACCACATGGATCCACTAGAGTTAATTGCATGTGTGTTCTATGCCTAAACCACAAGAGTCTACTAGATGCCATTGCATGTGTCTTCTTTTCTTAAACCAGATAGATCCACTAGTTGTCATTGTATGTGTGTTCTTTTCATCAACCACATGGATCCACTAGAGTTCACTGCATGTGTGTTCTTTTCATAAACCACATGGATATACTAGAGTTCATTGCATGTGTGTTCTATTCATAAACCACATGGATCCACTAGATGCCATTGCACGTGTGTTCTTTTCATAAACCACATGGATCCACTAGAGTTCATTGGATCTGTGTTCTATTCCTAAACCACATGGATCCACTAGATGCCATTGCATGTGTGTTCTTTTCATAAACCACATGGATCCACTAGAGTGCATTGCATGTGTGTTCTTTTCATAAACCACATGGATCCACTAGAGTTGATTGCCTGTGTGTTCTATTCCTAAACCACATGGATCCATTAGAGTTCATTGGATGTGTGTTCTACCTAAACCACATGTATCCACTAGATGACATTGCATGTGTGTTTTTTATAAACCACATGGATCCACTAGATGTCATTGCATGTGTGTTCTATTCATAAACCACAAGCATCCACTAGATGCCATTGCATGTGTGTTCTTTTTATAAACCACATGGATCCACTATTATCCATTGTATGTGTGTTCTAATCCTAAACCACATGGATCCACTAGATGCCATTGGATGTGTGTTCTTTTCATAAACCACATGGATCCATTAGATCCCATTTCATGTGTGTTCTTTTCATAAACCACGTGGATCCACTAGAGTTCATGGCATGTGTGTTCTTTTCATAAACCATATGGATCCACTAGATGCCATTGCATGTGTGTTATTTTCATAAACCACATGGATCCACTAGAGTTGATTGCATGTGTGTTTTTTCATAAACTACATGGATCCACTAGAGTTAATTGCATGTGTGTTCTTTTCATAAACCACATGGATCCACTAGAGTTCATTGCATGTGTGTTCTATTCCTAAACCACATGGATCAACTAGAGTTCATTGCATGTGTGTTCTATTCCTAAACCACATGGATCCACTAGATGCCATTGCATGTGTGTTCTTTTCATAAACCACATCGATCCACTAGAGTTCATTGCATGTGTGTTCTTTTCATAAACCACATGGATCCACTAGAGTTCATGGCATATGTGTTCTTTTCATAAACCACATGGATCCACTAGATGCCATTGCATGTGTGTTCTATTCGTAAACCACATGGATCCACTAGATGTCATTGGATGTGTGTTATTTTCATAAACCGCATGGATGCACTAGATGTCATTGCATGTGTGTTCTTTTCATAAACCACATGGATCCACTATATGCCATTGCATGTGTGTTATTTTCATAAACCAATTGGATCCACTAGATGCCATTGCATATGTGTTCTTTTTCATAAACCACATGGATCCACTAGATGTCATTGCATGTGTGTTCTATTCCTAAACCACAAGAATCTACTAGATGCCATTGCATGTGTGTTCTTTTTATAAACCACATGGATCCACTAGTTGTCATTGCATGTGGGTTCTTTTCATCAACCTCATGGATCCACTAGAGTTCACTGCATGTGTGTTCTTTTCATAAACCACATGGATATACTAGAGTTCATTGCATATGTGTTCTATTCATAAACCACATGGATCCACTAGATGCCATTGCATGTGTGTTCTTTTCATAAACCACATGGATCCACTAGAGTTCATTGCATGTGTGTTCTTTTCATAAACCACATGGATCCACTAGAGTTCATTGCATGTGTGTTCTATTCCTAAACCACATGGATCGACTAGAGTTCATTGGATGTGTGTTCTACCTAAACCACATGGATCCACTAGATGACATTGCATGTGTTTTTTTTTCATAAACCACATGGATCCACTAGATGTCATTGCATGTGTGTTCTATTCCTAAACCACAAGCATCCACTAGATGCCATTGCATGTGTGTTCTTTTTATCAGACACATGGATCCACTATTATCCATTGCATGTGTGTTCTAATCTTAAACCACATGGATCCACTAGATGCCATTGGATATGTGTTCTTTTCATAAACCACGTGGATCCATTAGATCCCAATGCATGTGTGTTCTTTTCATAAACCACATGGATCCACTAGAGTTCATAGCATCTGTGTTCTTTTCATAAACCACATAGATCCACTAGATGCCATTGCATGTGTGTTATATTCCTAAACCACATGGATCCACTAGATGCCTTTGCCTGTGTGTTCTTTTCATAAACCACATGGATCCACTAGAGTTCATTGTATGTGTGTTCTATTCCTAAACCACATGGATCCACTAGATGCCATTGCATGTGTGTTCTTTTCATAAACCACAAGGATCCACTAGAGTTAATTGCATGTGTGTTCTTTTCATAAACCACATGGATCCACTAGAGTTCATTGCATGTGTGTTCTATTCCTAAACCACATGGATCCACTAGAGTTCATTGCATGTGTGTTCTATTCCTAAACCACATGGATCCACTAGAGTTCATTGCATGTGTGTTCTATTCCTAAACCACATGGATCCACTAGATGCCATTGCATGTGTGTTCTTTTCATAAACCACATGGATCCACTAGAGTTCATTGCATGTGTGTTCTTTTCATAAACCACATGGATCCACTAGAGTTCATGGAATATGTGTTCTTTTCACAAACCACATGGATCCAGTAGATGCCATTGCATGTGTGTTCTATTCGTATACCATATGGATCCACTAGATGTCATTGGATGTGTGTTATTTTCATAAACCGCATGGATGCACTAGATGTCATTGCATGTGTGTTCTTTTCATAAACCACATGGATCCACTATATGCCATTGCATGTGTGTTATTTTCATAAACCACATGGATCCACTAGATGCCATTGCATATGTGTTCTTTTCATAAACCACATGGATCCACTAGATGCCATTGGATGTGTGTTCTTTTCATAAACCACATGGATCCATTAGATCCCATTGCATGTGTGTTCTAATCATAAACCACGTGGATCCACTAGAGTTCATGGTATGTGTGTTCTTTTCATAAACCATATGGATCCACTAGATGCCATTGCATGTGTGTTATTTTCATAAACCACATGGATCCACTAGAGTTGATTGCATGTGTGTTCTTTTCATAAACTACATGGATCCACTAGAGTTAATTGCATGTGTGTTCTTTTCATAAACCACATGGATCCACTAGAGTTCATTGCATGTGTGTTCTATTCCTAAACAACATGGATCAACTAGAGTTCATTGCATGTGTGTTCTATTCCTAAACCACATGGATCCACTAGATGCCATTGCATGTGTGTTCTTTTCATAAACCACATCGATCCATTAGAGTTCATTACATGTTTGTTCTTTTCATAAACCACATGGATCCACTAGAGTTCATGGCATATGTGTTCTTTTCATAAACCACATGGATCCACTAGATGCCATTGCATGTGTGTTCTATTCGTAAACCACATGGATCCACTAGATGTCATTGGATGTGTGTTATTTTCATAAACAGCATGGATGCACTAGATGTCATTGCATGTGTGTTCTTTTCATAAACCACATGGATCCACTATATGCCATTGCATGTGTGTTATTTTCATAAACCAACGGATCCACTAGATGCCATTGCATATGTGTTCTTTTTCATAAACCACATGGATCCACTAGATGTCATTGCATGTGTGTTCTATTCCTAAACCACAAGAATCTACTAGATGCCGTTGCATTTGTTTTCTTTTCTTAAACCACATGGATCCACTAGTTGTCATTGCATGTGTGTTCTTTTCATCAACCTCATGGATCCACTAGAGTTCACTGCATGTGTGTTCTTTTCATAAACCACATGGATATACTAGAGTTCACTGCATACGTGTTCTATTCATAAACCACATGGATCCACTAGATGCCATTGCATGTGTGTTCTTTTCATAAACCACATGGATCCACTAGAGTTCATTGCATGTGTGTTCTTTTCATAAACCACATGGATCCACTAGAGTTCATTGCATGTGTGTTCTATTCCTAAACCACATGGATCCACTAGAGTTCATTGGATGTGTGTTCTACCTAAACCACATGGATCCACTAGATGACATTGCATATGTGTTCTTTTCATAAACCACATGGATCCACTAGAGTTAATTGCATGTGTGTTCTATTCCTAAACCACAAGAATCTACTAGATGCCATTGCATGTGTGTTCTTTTCTTAAACCACATGGATCCACTAGTTGTCATTGCATGTGTGTTCTTTTCATCAACCTCATGGATCCACTAGAGTTCACTGCATGTGTGTTCTTTTCATAAACCACATCGATATACTAGAGTTCATTGCATATGTGTTCTATTCATAAACCACATGGATCCACTATATGCCATTGCATATGTGTTCTTTTTCATAAACCACATGGATCCACTAGATGTCATTGCATGTGTGTTCTATTCCTAAACCACAAGAATCTACTAGATGCCATTGCATGTGTGTTCTTTTTATAAACCACATGGATCCACTAGTTGTCATTGCATGTGGGTTCTTTTCATCAACCTCATGGATCCACTAGAGTTCACTGCATGTGTGTTCTTTTCATAAACCACATGGATATACTAGAGTTCATTGCATATGTGTTCTATTCATAAACCACATGGATCCACTAGATGCCATTGCATGTGTGTTCTTTTCATAAACCACATGGATCCACTAGAGTTCATTGCATGTGTGTTCTTTTCATAAACCACATGGATCCACTAGAGTTCATTGCATGTGTGTTCTATTCCTAAACCACATGGATCGACTAGAGTTCATTGGATGTGTGTTCTACCTAAACCACATGGATCCACTAGATGACATTGCATGTGTTTTTTTTCATAAACCACATGGATCCACTAGATGTCATTGCATGTGTGTTCTATTCCTAAACCACAAGCATCCACTAGATGCCATTGCATGTGTGTTCTTTTTATCAGACACATGGATCCACTATTATCCATTGCATGTGTGTTCTAATCTTAAACCACATGGATCCACTAGATGCCATTGGATATGTGTTCTTTTCATAAACCACGTGGATCCATTAGATCCCAATGCATGTGTGTTCTTTTCATAAACCACATGGATCCACTAGAGTTCATAGCATCTGTGTTCTTTTCATAAACCACATAGATCCACTAGATGCCATTGCATGTGTGTTATATTCCTAAACCACATGGATCCACTAGATGCCTTTGCCTGTGTGTTCTTTTCATAAACCACATGGATCCACTAGAGTTCATTGTATGTGTGTTCTATTCCTAAACCAGATGGATCCACTAGATGCCATTGCATGTGTGTTCTTTTCATAAACCACAAGGATCCACTAGAGTTAATTGCATGTGTGTTCTTTTCATAAACCACATGGATCCACTAGAGTTCATTGCATGTGTGTTCTATTCCTAAACCACATGGATCCACTAGAGTTCATTGCATGTGTGTTCTATTCCTAAACCACATGGATCCACTAGAGTTCATTGCATGTGTGTTCTATTCCTAAACCACATGGATCCACTAGATGCCATTGCATGTGTGTTCTTTTCATAAACCACATGGATCCACTAGAGTTCATTGCATGTGTGTTCTTTTAATAAACCACATGGATCCACTAGAGTTCATGGCATATGTGTTCTTTTCACAAACCACATGGATCCAGTAGATGCCATTGCATGTGTGTTCTATTCGTATACCATATGGATCCACTAGATGTCATTGGATGTGTGTTATTTTCATAAACCGCATGGATGCACTAGATGTCATTGCATGTGTGTTCTTTTCATAAACCACATGGATCCACTATATGCCATTGCATGTGTGTTATTTTCATAAACCACATGGATCCACTAGATGCCATTGCATATGTGTTCTTTTCATAAACCACATGGATCCACTAGATGCCATTGGATGTGTGTTCTTTTCATAAACCACATGGATCCATTAGATCCCATTGCATGTGTGTTCTAATCATAAACCACGTGGATCCACTAGAGTTCATGGCATGTGTGTTCTTTTCATAAACCATATGGATCCACTAGATGCCATTGCATGTGTGTTATTTTCATAAACCACATGGATCCACTAGAGTTAATTGCATGTGTGTTCTTTTCATAAACTACATGGATCCACTAGAGTTAATTGCATGTGTGTTCTTTTCATAAACCACATGGATCCACTAGAGTTCATTGCATGTGTGTTCTATTCCTAAACAACATGGATCAACTAGAGTTCATTGCATGTGTGTTCTATTCCTAAACCACATGGATCCACTAGATGCCATTGCATGTGTGTTCTTTTCATAAACCACATCGATCCATTAGAGTTCATTACATGTTTGTTCTTTTCATAAACCACATGGATCCACTAGAGTTCATGGCATATGTGTTCTTTTCATAAACCACATGGATCCACTAGATGCCATTGCATGTGTGTTCTATTCGTAAACCACATGGATCCACTAGATGTCATTGGATGTGTGTTATTTTCATAAACAGCATGGATGCACTAGATGTCATTGCATGTGTGTTCTTTTCATAAACCACATGGATCCACTATATGCCATTGCATGTGTGTTATTTTCATAAACCAACGGATCCACTAGATGCCATTGCATATGTGTTCTTTTTCATAAACCACATGGATCCACTAGATGTCATTGCATGTGTGTTCTATTCCTAAACCACAAGAATCTACTAGATGCCGTTGCATTTGTTTTCTTTTCTTAAACCACATGGATCCACTAGTTGTCATTGCATGTGTGTTCTTTTCATCAACCTCATGGATCCACTAGAGTTCACTACATGTGTGTTCTTTTCATAAACCACATGGATATACTAGAGTTCACTGCATATGTGTTCTATTCATAAACCACATGGATCCACTAGATGCCATTGCATGTGTGTTCTTTTCATAAACCACATGGATCCACTAGAGTTCATTGCATGTGTGTTCTTTTCATAAACCACATGGATCCACTAGAGTTCATTGCATGTGTGTTCTATTCCTAAACCACATGGATCCACTAGAGTTCATTGGATGTGTGTTCTACCTAAACCACATGGATCCACTAGATGACATTGCATATGTGTTCTTTTCATAAACCACATGGATCCACTAGAGTTAATTGCATGTGTGTTCTATTCCTAAACCACAAGAATCTACTAGATGCCATTGCATGTGTGTTCTTTTCTTAAACCACATGGATCCACTAGTTGTCATTGCATGTGTGTTCTTTTCATCAACCTCATGGATCCACTAGAGTTCACTGCATGTGTGTTCTTTTCATAAACCACATCGATATACTAGAGTTCATTGCATATGTGTTCTATTCATAAACCAGATGGATCCACTAGATGCCATTGCATGTGTGTTCTTTTCATAAACCACATGGATCCACTAGTGTTCATTACATGTGTGTTCTTTTCATAAACCACATGGATCCACTAGAGTTCATTGCATGTGTGTTCTATTCCTAAACCACATGGATCCACTAGAGTTCATTGGATGTGTGTTCTACCTAAACCACATGGATCCACTAGATGACATTGCATGTGTTTTTTTTTCATAAACCACAAGCATCCACTAGATGCCATTGCATGTGTGTTCTAATCCTAAACCACATGGATCCACTAGATGCCATTGGATGTGTGTTCTTTTCATAAACCACATGGATCCATTAGATCCCAATTCATGTGTGTTATTTTCATAAACCACATGGATCCACTAGAGTTCATCGCATGTTTGTTCTTTTCATAAACCACATGGATCCACTAGATGCCATTGCATGTGTGTTATATTCCTAAACCACATGGATCCACTAGATGTCATTGCATGTGTGTTCTTTTCATAAACCACATGGATCCACTAGAGTTCATTGTATGTGTGTTCTATTCCTAAACCACATGGATCCACTAGATGCCATTGCATGTGTGTTCTTTTCATAAACCACATGGATCCACTAGAGTTAATTGCATGTGTGTTCTTTTCATAAACCACATGGATCCACTAGAGTTCATTGCATGTGTGTTCTATTCCTAAACCACATGGATCCACTAGAGTTCATTGCATGTGCGTTCTATTCCTAAACCACATGGATCCACTAGATGCCATTGCATGTGTGTTCTTTTCATAAACCACATGGATCCACTAGAGTTCATTGCATGTGTGTTCTTTTCATAAACCACATGGATCCACTAGAGTTCATTGCATGTGTGTTCTTTTCATAAACCACATGGATCCACTAGAGTTCATGGCATATGTGTTCTTTTCATAAACCACATGGATCCACTAGATTCCATTGCATGTGTGTTCTATTCGTAAACCACATGGATCCACTAGATGTCATTGGATGTGTGTTATTTTCATAAACCGCATGGATGCACTAGATGTCATTGCATGTGTGTTCTTTTCATAAACCACATGGATCCACTATATGCCATTGCATGTGTGTTAGTTTCATAAACCACATGGATCCACTAGATGCCATTGCATATGTGTTCTTTTCATAAACCACATGGATCCACTAGAGTTAATTGCATGTGTCTTCTTTTGTTAAACCAGATAGATCCACTAGTTGACATTGCATGTGTGTTCTTTTCATCAAACACATGGATCCACTAGAGTTCACTACATGTGTGTTCTTTTCATAAACCACATGGATATACTAGAGTTCATTGCATGTATGTGCTATGCATAAACCACACGGATCCACTAGATGCCATTGCATGTGTGTTCTTTTCATAAACCACATGGATCCACTAGAGTTCATTGGATCTGTGTTCTATTCCTAAACCACATGGATCCACGAGATGCCATTGCATGTGTGTTCTTTTCACAACCCACATGGATCCACTAGATTTCATTGCATGTGTGTTAGTTTCATAAACCACATGGATCCACTAGAGTTCATGGCATGTTTTATCTTTTCATAAACCACATGGATCCAATAGATGCCCTTGCATGTGTCTTCTATTCCTAAACCACATGGATCCACAATATTCCATTGGATGTGTGTTCTTTTCATACACCACATGGATGCACTAGATGTCATTGCATGTGTGTTCTTTTCATAAACCACATGGATTCACTAGATACCATTGGATGTGTGTTCTTTTCATAAACCACATGGTTGCACTAGATGTCATTGCATGTGAGTTCTTTTCATAAACCACATAGATCCACTAGATGCCATTGCATGTGTGTTCTTTTCATAAACCACATGGATCCACAAGAGTTCACTGCATGTCTGTTATTTTTATAAACCACATTGATACACTAGAGTTCATTGCATGTGTGTTCTATTCATAAACCACATGGATCCACTAGATGCCATTGCATGTGTGTTCTTTTCATAAACCACATGGATCCACTAGAGTTCATTGGATGTGTGTTCTATTCCTAAACCACATGGATGCACTAGATGCCATTGCATGTGTGTTCTTTTCATAAACCACATGGATCCACTAGAGTTCATTGCATGTGTGTTCTTTTCATAAACCACATGGATCCACTAGAGTTCATTGCATGTGTGTTCTATTACTAAACCACATGGATCCACTAGAGTTCATTGGATGTGTGTTCAATTCATAAACCACATGGATCCACTAGATGCCATTTCATGTGCCTTCTTTCCATAAACCACATGGATCCACTAGAGTTCATTACATGTGTGTTAGTTTCATAAACCACATGGATCCACTAGATGCCCTTGCATTTGTGTTCTATTCCTAAACCACATGGATCCACTAGATTCCATTGGATGTGTGTTCTTTTCATAAACCACATGGATGCACTAGATGTCATTACATGTGTGTTCTTTTCATAAACCACATGGATCCACTAGATGCCATTGGATGTGTGTTCTTTTCATAAACCACATGGATGCACTAGATGTCATTGCATGTGTGTTCTTTTCATAAACCACATGGATCCACTATATGCCATTGCATGTGTGTTCATTTCATAAACCACATGGATCCACTAGATACCATTGCACGTGTGTTCTTTTCATAAACCACATGGATCCACTAGAGTTCATTGCATGTGTGTTCTATGCCTAAACCACAAGAATCCACTAGATGCCATTGCATGTGTGTTCTTTTATAAAACCACATGGATCCACTAGATGTCATTGCACGTGTGTTCTTTTCATAAACCACATGGATCCACTAGAGTTCACTGCATGGTGTTGTTTTCATAAACCACATGGATACACTAGAGTTCATTGCATCTTTCTTCTATTCATAAACCACATGGATCCACTAGATGCCATTGCATGTGTGTTCTTTTCATAAACCACATGGATCCACTAGAGTTCATTGGATGTGTGTTCTATTCCTAAACCACATGGATCCACTAGAGTTTCATTGCATTTGTGTTCTTTTCATAAACCACATGGATCCACTAGAGTTCATTGCATGTGTGTTCTATTCCTAAACAACATGGATCAACTAGAGTTCATTGCATGTGTGTTCTATTCCTAAACCACATGGATCCACTAGATGCCATTGCATGTGTGTTCTTTTCATAAACCACATCGATCCACTAGAGTTCATTGCATGTGTGTTCTTTTCATAAACCACATGGATCCACTAGAGTTCGTGGCATATGTGTTCTTTTCATAAACCACATGGATCCACTAGATGCCATTGCATGTGTGTTCTATTCGTAAACCACATGGATCCACTAGATGTCATTGGATGTGTGTTATTTTCATAAACCGCATGGAGTCCCTAGATGTCATTGCATGTGTGTTCTTTTCATAAACCACATGGATCCACTATATGCCATTGCATATGTGTTATTTTCATAAACCAACGGATCCACTAGATGCCATTGCATATGTGTTCTTTTTCATAAACCACATGGATCCACTAGATGTCATTGCATGTGTGTTCTATTCCTAAACCACAAGAATATACTAGATGCCGTTGCATGTGTGTTCTTTTCTTAAACCACATGGATCCACTAGTTGTCATTGCATGTGTGTTCTTTTCATCAACCTCATGGATCCACTAGAGTTCAATGCATGTGTGTTCTTTTCATAAACCACATGGATATACTAGAGTTCATTGCATATGTGTTCTATTCATAAAACACATGGATCCACTAGATGCCATTGCATGTGTGTTCTTTTCATAAACCACATGGATCCACTAGAGTTCATTGCATTTGTGTTCTTTTAGTAAACCACATGGATCCACTAGAGTTCATTGCATGTGTGTTCTATTCCTAAACCACATGGATCCACTAGATTTATTGGATGTGTGTTCTACCTAAACCACATGGATCCACTAGATGACATTGCATATGTGTTCTTTTCATAAACCACATGGATCCACTAGAGTTAATTACATGTGTGTTCTATTCCTAAACCACAAGAATCTACTAGATGCCATTGCATGTGTGTTCTTTTCTTAAACCACATGGATCCACTAGTTGTCATTGCATGTGTGTTCTTTTCATCAACCTCATGGATCCACTAGAGTTCACTACATGTGTGTTCTTTTCATAAACCACATCGATATACTAGAGTTCATTGCATATGTGTTCTATTCATAAACCAGATGGATCCACTAGATGCCATTGCATGTGTGTTCTTTTCATAAACCACATGGATCCACATTACATGTGTGTTCTTTTCATAAACCACATGGATCCACTAGAGTTCATTGCATGTGTGTTCTATTCCTAAACCACATGGATCCACTAGAGTTCATTGGATGTGTGTTCTACCTAAACCACATGGATCCACTAGATGACATTGCATGTGTTTTTTTTTCATAAACCACAAGCATCCACTAGATGCCATTGCATGTGTGTTCTAATCCTAAACCACATGGATCCACTAGATGCCATTGGATGTGTGTTCTTTTCATAAACCACATGGATCCATTAGATCCCAATTCATGTGTGTTATTTTCATAAACCACATGGATCCACTAGAGTTCATCGCATGTTTGTTCTTTTCATAAACCACATGTATCCACTAGATGCCATTGCATGTGTGTTATATTCCTAAACCACATGGATCCACTAGATGTCATTGCATGTGTGTTCTTTTCATAAACCACATGGATCCACTAGAGTTCATTGTATGTGTGTTCTATTCCTAAACCACATGGATCCACTAGATGCCATTGCATGTGTGTTCTTTTCATAAACCACATGGATCCACTAGAGTTAATTGCATGTGTGTTCTTTTCATAAACCACATGGATCCACTAGGGTTCATTGCATGTGTGTTCTATTCCTAAACCACATGGATCCACTAGAGTTCATTGCATGTGCGTTCTATTCCTAAACCACATGGATCCACTAGATGCCATTGCATGTGTGTTCTTTTCATAAACCACATGGATCCACTAGAGTTCATTGCATGTGTGTTCTTTTCATAAACCACATGGATCCACTAGAGTTCATTACATGTGTGTTCTTTTCATAAACCACATGGATCCACTAGAGTTCATGGCATATGTGTTCTTTTCATAAACCACATGGATCCACTAGATGCCATTGCATGTGTGTTCTATTCGTAAACCACATGGATCCACTAGATGTCATTGGATGTGTGTTATTTTCATAAACCGCATGGATGCACTAGATGTCATTGCATGTGTGTTCTTTTTATAAACCACATGGATCCACTATATGCCATTGCATGTGTGTTAGTTTCATAAACCACATGGATCCACTAGATGCCATTGCATATGTGTTCTTTTCATAAACCACATGGATCCACTAGAGTTAATTGCATGTGTCTTCTTTTGTTAAACCAGATAGATCCACTAGTTGACATTGCATGTGTGTTCTTTTCATCAAACACATGGATCCACTAGAGTTCACTACATGTGTGTTCTTTTCATAAACCACATGGATATACTAGAGTTCATTGCATGTATGTGCTATGCATAAACCACACGGATCCACTAGATGCCATTGCATGTGTGTTCTTTTCATAAACCACATGGATCCACTAGAGTTCATTGGATCTGTGTTCTATTCCTAAACCACATGGATCCACTAGATGCCATTGCATGTGTGTTCTTTTCACAAACCACATGGATCCACTAGATTTCATTGCATGTGTGTTAGTTTCATAAACCACATGGATCCACTAGAGTTTATTGCATGTTTTATCTTTTCATAAACCACATGGATCCAATAGATGCCCTTGCATGTGTCTTCTATTCCTAAACCACATGGATCCACAATATTCCATTGGATGTGTGTTCTTTTCATACACCACATGGATGCACTAGATGTCATTGCAAGTGTGTTCTTTTCATAAACCACATGGATTCACTAGATGCCATTGGATGTGTGTTCTTTTCATAAACCACATGGTTGCACTAGATGTCATTGCATGTGAGTTCTTTTCATAAACCACATGGATCCACTAGATGCCATTGCATGTGTGTTCTTTTCATAAACCACATGGATCCACAAGAGTTCACTGCATGTCTGTTATTTTCATAAACCACATTGATACACTAGAGTTCATTGCATGTGTGTTCTATTCATAAACCACATGGATCCACTAGATGCCATTGCATGTGTGTTCTTTTCATAAACCACATGGATCCACTAGAGTTCATTGGATGTGTGTTCTATTCCTAAACCACATGGATGCACTAGATGCCATTGCATGTGTGTTCTTTTCATAAACCACATGGATCCACTAGAGTTCATTGCATGTGTGTTCTTTTCATAAACCACATGGATCCACTAGAGTTCATTGCATGTGTGTTCTATTACTAAACCACATGGATCCACTAGAGTTCATTGGATATGTGTTCAATTCATAAACCACATGGATCCACTAGATGCCATTTCATGTGTCGTCTTTCCATAAACCACATGGATTCACTAGAGTTCATTACATGTGTGTTAGTTTCATAAACCACATGGATCCACTAGATGCCCTTGCATTTGTGTTCTATTCCTAAACCACATGGATCCACTAGATTCCATTGGATGTGTGTTCTTTTCATAAACCACATGGATGCACTAGATGTCATTACATGTGTGTTCTTTTCATAAACCACATGGATCCACTAGATGCCATTGGATGTGTGTTCTTTTCATAAACCACATGGATGCACTAGATGTCATTGCATGTGTGTTCTTTTCATAAACCACATGGATCCACTATATGCCATTGCATGTGTGTTCATTTCATAAACCACATGGATCCACTAGATACCATTGCCCGTGTGTTCTTTTCATAAACCACATGGATCCACTAGAGTTCATTGCATGTGTGTTCTATGCCTAAACCACAAGAATCCACTAGATGCCATTGCATGTGTGTTCTTTTATTAAACCACATGGATCCACTAGATGTCATTGCACGTGTGTTCTTTTCATAAACCACATGGATCCACTAGAGTTCACTGCATGGTGTTGTTTTCATAAACCACATGGATACACTAGAGTTCATTGCATCTTTCTTCTATTCATAAACCACATGGATCCACTAGATGCCATTGCATGTGTGTTCTTTTCATAAACCACATGGATCCACTAGAGTTCATTGGATGTGTGTTCTATTCCTAAACCACATGGATCCACTAGAGTTTCATTGCATTTGTGTTCTTTTCATAAACCACATGGATCCACTAGAGTTCATTGCATCTGTGTTCTATTCCTAAACCACATGGATCCACTAGAGTTCATTGGATGTGTGTTCTATTCCTAATCCACATGGATCCACTAGATACCATTGCATGTGTGTTCTTTTCATAAACCACATGGATCCACTAGAGTTCATTGCATGTGTGTTCTTTTCATAAACGACATGGATCCACTAGAGTTCATTGCATGTGTGTTCTATTCCTAAACCACATGGATCCACTAGAGTTCATTGGATGTGTGTTCTACCTAAACCACATGGATCCACAAGATGACATTGCATGTCTGTTTTTTCATAAACCACATGGATCCACTAGATATAATTGCATGTGTGTTCTATTCCTAAACCACAAGCATCCACTAGATGCAATTGCATGTGTGTTCTTTTCATAAACCACATGGATCCACTAGATGCCATTCCATGTGTGTTCTATTCCTAAACCACATGGATCCACCAGATGCCATTGGATCTGTGTTCTTTTCATAAACCACATGGATGCAGTAGATATCATTGCATGTGTGTTCTTTTCATAAACCACATGGATCCGCTATACGCCATTGCATGTGTGTTGTTTTCATAAACAACATGGATCCACTAGAGTTCATGGCATGTGTGTTCTTTTCATAAACCACATGGATCCTCTAGATGCCATTCCATGTGTGTTCTATTCCTAAACCACATGGATCCACTAGATGCCATTGCATGTGTGTTATTTTCGTAAACCACATGGATCCACTAGATATCATTGCATGTGTGTTCTTTTCATAAACCACATGGATCTGCTATATGCCATTGCATGTGTGTTGTTTTCATAAACCACATGGATCCACTAGAGTTCATGGCATGTGTGTTCTTTTCATAAACCACATGGATCCACTAGATGCCATTTGATGTGTGTTCTTTTTGTAAACCACATGGATGCACTAGATGCCATTGCATGTGTGTTATTTTCATAAACCACATGGATCCCCTAGATGCCATTGCATGTGTTCTCATTTCATAAACCACATGGACCCACTAGAGTTCGTTGCATGTGTGTTCTATGCCTAAAACACAAGAATCAACTAGATGCCATTGCATGTGTGTTCTTTTCTTAAACCACATGGATCCACTATATGCCATTGCATGTGGGTTCTTTTCATAAACCACATGGATCCAGTAGAGTTCCCTTCATGTGTGTTCTTTGCATAAACCACATGGATACACTAGAGTTCAATGCATGTGTGTACTATTCATAAACCACATGGATCCACTAGATGCCATTGCATGTGTGTTCTTTTCATAAACCACATGGATCCACTAGAGTTCATTGGATGTGTGTTCTATTCCTAAACCACATGGATCCACTAGATGCCATTGCATGTGTGTTCTTTTCATAAACCACATGGATCCATTAGAGTTTATTGAATGTGTGTTCTTTTCATAAACCACATGGATCCACTAGAATTCATTGCATGTGTGTTCTATTCCTAAACCACATGGATCCACAAGAGTTCATTGGATGTGTGTTCTATTCCTAAACCACATGGATCCACTAGATTCCATTGCATGTGTGTTCTTTTCATAAACCACATGGATCCACTAGAGTTCATTGCATGTGTGTTCTTTTCATAAACCACATGGATCCACTAGAGTTTATGGCATATGTTTTCTTTTCATAAACCACATGGATCCACTAGATGCCATTGCATGTGTGTTCTATTCCTAAACCACATGGATCCACTAGATGTCATTGGATGTGTGTTATTTTCATAAACCACATGGATGCACTAGATGTCATTGCATGTGTGTTCTTTTCATAAACCACATGGATCCACTATATGCCATTGCATGTGTGTTATTTTCATAAACCACATGGATCCACTAGATTCCATTACATATGTGTTCTTTTCATAAACCACATCGATCCACTAGAGTTCATTGCATGTGTGTTCTATGGCTAAACCACAAGAATCTACTAGATGCCATTGCACTTGTGTTCTGTTCTTAAACCAGATGGATCCACTTGTTGTCATTGCATGTGTGTTATTTTCATCAACCCCATGGATCCACTAGAGTTCACTGAATATGTGTTCTTTTCATAAACCACATGGATATACTAGAGTTCATTGCATGTGTGTTCTATTCATAAACCACATGGATACACTAGATGCCTTTGCATGTGTGTTCTTTTCATAAACCACATGGATCCACTAGAGTTCATGGCATGTGTGTTCTTTTCATAAACCACATGGATCCACTAGATGCCATTTGATGTGTGTTCTTTTTGTAAACCACATGGATGCACTAGATGCCATTGCATGTGTGTTATTTTCAAAAACCACATGGATCACCTAGATGCCATGGCATGTGTTCTCATTTCATAAACCACATGGACCCACTAGAGTTCGTTGCATGTGTGTTCTATGCCTA
Organism: Avena sativa; assembly: GCA_916181665.1. NCBI lineage: Eukaryota > Viridiplantae > Streptophyta > Magnoliopsida > Poales > Poaceae > Avena > Avena sativa. Next base: position 195,607,085 of record OV702287.1, read on the forward strand.
AAACACAAGAATCAACTAGATGCCATTGCATGTGTGTTCTTTTCTTAAACCACATGGATCCACTATATGCCATTGCATGTGGGTTCTTTTCATAAACCACATGGATCCAGTAGAGTTCCCTTCATGTGTGTTCTTTTCATAAACCACATGGATACACTAGAGTTCAATGCATGTGTGTACTATTCATAAACCACATGGATCCACTAGATGCCATTGCATGTGTGTTCTTTTCATAAACCACATGGATCCACTAGAGTTCATTGGATGTGTGTTCTATTCCTAAACCACATGGATCCACTAGATGCCATTGCATGTGTGTTCTTTTCATAAACCACATGGATCCATTAGAGTTTATTGAATGTGTGTTCTTTTCATAAACCACATGGATCCACTAGAATTCATTGCATGTGTGTTCTATTCCTAAACCACATGGATCCACAAGAGTTCATTGGATGTGTGTTCTATTCCTAAACCACATGGATCCACTAGATTCCATTGCATGTGTGTTCTTTTCATAAACCACACGGATCCACTAGAGTTCATTGCATGTGTGTTCTTTTCATAAACCACATGGATCCACTAGAGTTTATGGCATATGTGTTCTTTTCATAAACCACATGGATCCACTAGATGCCATTGCATGTGTGTTCTATTCCTAAACCACATGGATCCAATAGATGTCATTGGATGTGTGTTATTTTCATAAACCACATGGATGCACTAGATGTCATTGCATGTGTGTTCTTTTCATAAACCACATGGATCCACTATATGCCATTGCATGTGTGTTATTTTCATAAACCACATGGATCCACTAGATTCCATTACATATGTGTTCTTTTCATAAACCACATGGATCCACTAGAGTTCATTGCATGTGTGTTCTATGCCTAAACCACAAGAATCTACTAGATGCCATTGCACTTGTGTTCTGTTCTTAAACCAGATGGATCCACTTGTTGTCATTGCATGTGTGTTATTTTCATCAACCACATGGATCCACTAGAGTTCACTGCATATGTGTTCTTTTAATAAACCACATGGATATACTAGAGTTCATTGCATGTGTGTTCTATTCATAAACCACATGGATCCACTAGATGCCTTTGCATGTGTGTTCTTTTCATAAACCACATGGATCCACTAGAGTTCACTGGATGTGTGTTCTATTCCTAAACCACATGGATCCGCTATATGCCATTGCATGTGTGTTGTTTTCATAAACCACATGGATCCACTAGATTCCATTACATATGTGTTCTTTTCATAAACCACATGGAGCCACTAGAGTTCATTGCATGTGTGCTCTTTTCATAAACCACATGGATCCTCTATATGCCATTGCATGTGTGTTGTTTTCTTAAACCACATGGATCCACTAGAGTTCATGGCATGTATGTTCTTTTCATAAACCACATGGATCCACTAGATGCCATTCATGTGTGTTCTATTCCTAAACCACATGGATCCACTAGATGCCATTGCATGTGTGTTATATTACTAAACCACATGGATCCACTAGAGGCCATTGGATGTGTGTTCTTTTCATAAACCACATGGATGCACTAGATGTCATTGGATGTGTGTTCTTTTCATAAACCACATGGATCCACTAGATGCCATTGCATGTGTGTTATTTTCATAAACCACATGGATCCACTAGATGCCATTGCATGTGTGTTCTTTTAATAAACCACATGGATCCACTAGAGTTCATTGCATGTGTGTTCTTTTCATAAACCACATGGATCCACTAGATGCCATTGCATGTGTTTACTTTTCATAAACCACATGGATCCACTAGATGCCATTGCATCTGTGTACTATTCATAAACAACAAGGATCCACTAGAGTACCCTTCATGTGTGTTCTTTTCATAAACCACATGGATACACTAGAGTTCATTGCATGTGTGTACTATTCATAAACCACATGGATCCACTAGATGCCATTGCATGTGTGTTCTTGTCATAAACCACATGGATCCACTAGAGTTCATTGGATGTGTGTTCTTTTCATAAACCACATGCATCCACTAGATGCCATTGCATATGTGTTATTTTCATAAACCACATGGATCCACTAGATGCCATTGCATGTGTGCTCATTTCATAAACCATATGGACCCACTAGAGTTCGCTGCATGTGTGTTCTATGCCTAAAACACAAGAATCCACTAGATGCCATTGCATGTGTGTTCTTTTCTTAAACCACATGGATCCACTAGATGCCATTGCATCTGTGTTCTTTTCATAAACCACATGGATCCACTAGAGTTCCGTTCATGTGTGTTCTTTTCATAAACCACATGGATACACTAGAGTTCATTGCATGTGTGTACTATTCATAAACCACATGGATCCACTAGATGCCATTGCATGTGTGTTCTTTTCATAAACCACATGGATCCACTAGATGTCATTAGATGTGTGTTATTTTCATAAACCACATGAATGCACTAGATGTCATTGCATGTGTGTTCTTTTCATAAACCACATGGATCCACTATATGCCATTGCATGTGTGTTATTTTCATAAACCACATGGATCCACTAGATGGCATTGCATATGTGTTCTTTTCAGAAACCACATGGATCCACTAGAGTTCATTGCATGTGTGTTCTTTTCATAAACCACAAGAATCTACTAGATGCCATTGCATGTGTGTTCTTTTCTTAAACCAGATGGATCCACTAGTTTTCATTGCATGTGTGTTCTTTTCATCAACAACATGGATCCACTAGAGTTCATTGCATGTTTGTTCTTTTCATAAACCACATGGATCCACTTGAGTTCATTGGATGTGTGTTCTATTCCTAAACCACATGGAAGCACTAGATGCCATTGCATGTGTGTTCTTTTCATAAACCACATGGATCCACTAGAGTTCATTGCATGTGTGTTCGTTTCATAAACCACATGGATCCACTAGAGTTCACTGCATGGTGTTGTTTTCATAAACCACATGGAGACACTAGAGTTCATTGCATCTTTCTTCTATTCATAAACCACATGGATCCACTAGATGCCATTGCATGTGTGTTCTTTTCATAAACCACATGGATCCACTAGAGTTCATTGGATGTGTGTTCTATTCCTAAACCACATGGATCCACTAGATGCCATTGCATGTATGTTATTTTTCATAAACCACATGGATCCACTAGAGTTTCATTGCATGTGTGTTCTTTTCATAAAACACATGGATCCACTAGATGCCATTGCATGTGTGTACTTTTATTAAACCACATGGATCCACTAGATGCCATTGCATCTGTGTACTATTCATAAACAACATGGATCCACTAGAGTACCCTTCATGTGTGTTCTTTTCGTAAACCACATGGATACACTAGAGTTCATTGCATGTGTGTACTATTCATAAACCACATGGATCCACTAGATGCCATTGCATGTGTGTTCTTTTCATAAACCACATGGATCCACTAGAGTTCATTGGATGTGTGTTCTTTTCATAAACCACATGCATCCACTAGATGCCATTGCATATGTGTTATTTTCATAAACCACATGGATCCACTAGATGCCATTGCATGTGTGCTCATTTCATAAACCACATGGACCCACTAGAGTTCGCTGCATGTGTGTTCTATGCCTAAAACACAAGAATCCACTAGATGCCATTGCATGTGTGTTCTTTTCTTAAACCACATGGATCCACTAGATGCCATTGCATCTGTGTTCTTTTCATAAACCACATGGATCCACTAGAGTTCCGTTCTTGTGTGTTCTTTTCATAAACCACATGGATACACTAGAGTTCATTGCATGTGTGTACTATTCATAAACCACATGGATCCACTAGATGCCATTGCATGTGTGTTCTTTTCATAAACCACATGGATCCACTAGATGTCATTAGATGTGTGTTATTTTCATAAACCACATGAATGCACTAGATGTCATTGCATGTGTGTTCTTTTCATAAACCACATGGATCCACTATATGCCATTGCATGTGTGTTATTTTCATAAACCACATGGATCCACTAGATGGCATTGCATATGTGTTCTTTTCATAAACCACATGGATCCACTAGAGTTCATTGCATGTGTGTTCTTTTCATAAACCACAAGAATCTACTAGATGCCATTGCATGTGTGTTCTTTTCTTAAACCAGATGGATCCACTAGTTTTCATTGCATGTGTGTTCTTTTCATCAACAACATGGATCCACTAGAGTTCATTGCATGTTTGTTCTTTTCATAAACCACATGGATCCACTTGAGTTCATTGGATGTGTGTTCTATTCCTAAACCACATGGAAGCACTAGATGCCATTGCATGTATGTTCTTTTCATAAACCACATGGATCCACTAGAGTTCATTGCATGTGTGTTCGTTTCATAAACCACATGGATCCACTAGAGTTCACTGCATGGTGTTGTTTTCATAAACCACATGGATACACTAGATTTCATTGCATCTTTCTTCTATTCATAAACCACATGGATCCACTAGATGCCATTGCATGTGTGTTCTTTTCATAAACCACATGGATCCACTAGAGTTCATTGGATGTGTGTTCTATTCCTAAACCACATGGATCCACTAGATGTCGTTGCATGTATGTTTTTTTTCATAAACCACATGGATCCACTAGAGTTTCATTGCATGTGTGTTCTTTTCATAAAACACATGGATCCACTAGAGTCCATTGCATGTGTGTTCTATTCCTAAACCACATGGATCCACTAGAGTTCATTGGATGTGTGTTCTATTCCTAATCCACATGGATCCACTAGATACCATTGCATGTGTGTTATTTTCATAAACCACATGGATCCAGTAGAGTTCATTGCTTGTGTGTGCGATTCATAAACCACATGGATCCACTAGATGCCATTGCATGTGTGTTCTTTTCATAAACCACGTGGATCCACTAGAGTTCATTGGATGTGTGTTCTTTTCATAAACCACATGCATCCACTAGATGCCATTGCATATGTGTTATTTTCATCAACCACATGGATCCACTAGATGCCATTGCATGTGTGCTCATTTCATAAACCACATGGACCCACTAGAGTTCGCTGCATGTGTGTTCTATGGCTAAAACACAAGAATCCACTAGATGCCATTGCATGTGTGTTCTTTTGTTAAACCACATGGATCCACTAGATGCCATTGCATCTGTGTTCTTTTCATAAACCACATGGATCCACTAGAGTTCCGTTCATGTGTGTTCTTTTCATAAACAACATGAATACACTAGAGTTCATTGCATGTGTGTACTATTCATAAACCACATGGATCCACTAGATGCCATTGCATGTGTGTTCTTTTCATAAACCACATGGATCCACTAGATGTCATTGGATGTGTGTTATTTTCATAAACCACATGAATGCACTAGATGTCATTGCATGTGTGTTCTTTTCATAAACCACATGGATCCACTATATGCCATTGCATGTGTGTTATTTTCATAAACCACATGGATCCACTAGATGGCATTTCATATGTGTTCTTTTCATAAACCACATGGATCCACTATATGCCATTGCATGTGTGTTATTTTCATAAACCACATGGATCCACTAGATGGCACTACATATGTGTTCTTTTCATAAACCACATGGATACACTAGACTTCATTGCATGTGTGTACTATTCATAAACCACATGGATCCACTAGATGCCATTGCATGTGTGTTCTTTTCATAAACCACATGGATCCACTAGATATCATTGGATGTGTGTTCTATTCCTAAACCACATGGAAGCACTAGATGCCATTGCATGTGTGTTCTTTTCATAAACGACATGGATCCACTAGAGTTCATTGCATGTGTGTTCGTTTCATAAACCACATGGATCCACTAGAGTTCACTGCATGGTGTTGTTTTCATAAACCACATGGATACACTAGAGTTCATTGCATCTTTCTTCTATTCATAAACCACATGGATCCACTAGATGCCATTGCATGTGTGTTCTTTTCATAAACCACATGGATCCACTAGAGTTCATTGGATGTGTGTTCTATTCCTAAACCACATGGATCCACTAGATGTCATTGCATGTATGTTATTTTTCATAAACCACATGGATCCACTAGAGTTTCATTGTATGTGTGTTCTTTTCATAAAACACATGGATCCACTAGAGTCCATTGCATGTGTGTTCTATTCCTAAACCACATGGATCCACTAGAGTTCATTGGATGTGTGTTCTATTCCTAATCCACATGGATCCACTAGATACCATTGCATGTGTGTTATTTTCACAAACCACATGGATCCAGTAGAGTTCATTGCTTGTGTGTACTATTCATAAACCACATGGATCCACTAGATGCCATTGCATGTGTGTTCTTTTCATAAACCACGTGGATCCACTAGAGTTCATTGGATGTGTGTTCTTTTCATAAACCACATGCATCCACTAGATGCCATTGCATATGTGTTATTTTCATAAACCACATGGATCCACTAGATGCCATTGCATGTGTGCTCATTTCATAAACCACATGGACCCACTAGAGTTCGCTGCATGTGTGTTCTATGGCTAAAACACAAGAATCCACTAGATGCCATTGCATGTGTGTTCTTTTCTTAAACCACATGGATCCACTAGATGCCATTGCATCTGTGTTCTTTTCATAAACCACATGGATCCACTAGAGTTCCGTTCATGTGTGTTCTTTTCATAAACAACATGAATACACTAGAGTTCATTGCATGTGTGTACTATTCATAAACCACATGGATCCACTAGATGCCATTGCATGTGTGTTCTTTTCATAAACCACATGGATCCACTAGATGTCATTGGATGTGTGTTATTTTCATAAACCACATGAATGCCCTAGATGTCATTGCATGTGTGTTCTTTTCATAAACCACATGGATCCACTATATGCCATTGCATGTGTGTTATTTTCATAAACCACATGGATCCACTAGATGGCATTGCATATGTGTTCTTTTCATAAACCACATGGATCCACTATATGCCATTGCATGTGTGTTATTTTCATAAACCACATGGATCCACTAGATGGCACTGCATATGTGTTCTTTTCATAAACCACATGGATACACTAGACTTCATTGCATGTGTGTACTATTCATAAACCACATGGATCCACTAGATGCCATTGCATGTGTGTTCTTTTCATAAACCACATGGATCCACTAGATATCATTGGATGTGTGTTATTTTCATAAACCACATGAATACACTAGAAGTCATTGCATGTGTGTTCTTTTCATAAACCACATGGATCCACTATATGCCATTGCATGTGTGTTATTTTCATAAACCACATGGATCCACTAGATGGCATTGCATATGTGTTCTTTTCATAAACCACATGGATCCACTAGATTTCATTGCATGTGTGTTCTTTTCATAAACCACAAGAATCTACTAGATGCCATTGCATGTGTGTTCTTTTCTTAAACCAGATGGATCCACTAGTTGTCATTGCATGTGTGTTCTTTTCATTAACCACATGGATCCACTAGAGTTCACTGCATGTGTGTTCTTTTCATAAACCACATGGATATACTAGAGTTCATTGCATGTGTGTTCTATTCATAAACCACATCGATCCATTAGATCCCATTGCATGTGTGTTGTTTTCATAAACCACATGGATCCACTAGAGTTCATGCATGTGTGTTCTTTTCATAAACCACATGGATCCACTAGATGCCATTGCATGTGTGTTCTTTTCATAAACCACATGGATCCACTAGAGTTCATTGTATGTGTGTTCTATTCCTAAACCACATGGATCCACTAGATGCCATTGCATGTGTGTTCTTTTCATAAACCACATGGATCCACTAGAGTTCATTGCATGTGTGTTAGTTTCATAAACCACATGGATCCAATAGATACCCTTGCATGTGTGTTCTATTCCTAAACCACATGGATCCACTAGATTCCATTGGATGTGTGTTCTTTTCATAAACCACATGGATGCACTAGATGTCATTGCATGTGTGTTCTTTTCATAAACCACATGGATCCACTAGATGCCATTGGATGTGTGTTCTTTTCATAAACCACATGGTTGCACTAGATGTCATTGCATGTGAGTTCTTTTCATAAACCACATGGATCCACTAGATGCGATTGCATGTGTGTTCTTTTCATAAACCACATGGATCCACAAGAGTTCACTTCATGTGTGTTATTTTCATAAACCACATGGATACACTAGAATTCATTGCATGTGTGTTCTATTCATAAACCACATGGATCCACTAGATGCCATTACATGTGTGTTCTTTTCATAAACCACATGGATCCACTTGAGTTCATTGGATGTGTGTTCTATTCCTAAACCACATGGATGCACTAGATGCCATTGCATGTGTGTTCTTTTCATAAACCACATGGATCCACTAGAGTTCATTGCATGTGTGTTCGTTTCATAAACCACATGGATCCACTAGAGTTCACTGCATGGTGTTGTTTTCATAAACCACATGGATACACTAGAGTTCATTGCATCTTTCTTCTATTCATAAACCACATGGATCCAATAGATGCCATTGAATGTGTGTTCTTTTCATAAACCACATGGATCCACTAGAGTTCATTGGATGTGTGTTCTGTTCCTAAACCACATGGATCCACTAGATGTCATTGCATGTATGTTATTTTTCATAAACCACATGGATCCACTAGAGTTTCATTGCATGTGTGTTCTTTTCATAAAACACATGGATCCACTAGAGTCCATTGCATGTGTGTTCTATTCCTAAACCACATGGATCCACTAGAGTTCATTGGATGTGTGTTATATTCCTAATCCACATGGATCCACTAGATACCATTGCATGTGTGTTCTTTTCATAAACCACATGGATCTAGTAGAGTTCATTTCATGTGTGTTCTTTTCATAAACCACATGGATCCACTAGAGTTCATTGCATGTGTGTTCTATTCCTAAACCACATGGATCCACTAGAGTTCATTGGATGTGTGTTCTACATAAACCACATGGATCCACTAGATGACATTGCATGTCTGTTTTTTCATAAACCACATGGATCCACTAGATGTCATTGCATGTCTGTTCTATTCCTAAACCACAAGCGTCCACTAGATGCTATTGCATGTGTGTTATTTTCATAAACCACATGGATCCACTAGATGCCATTCCATGTGTGTTATATTCCTAAACCACATGGATCCACTAGATGCCATTGGATGTGTGTTCTTTTCATAAACCACATGGATCCACTAGAGTTCATTGCATGTGTGTTCTTTTCTTAAACCACATGGATCCGCTATATGCCATTGCATGTGTGTAGTTTTCATAAATCACATGGATCCACTAGAGTTCATTACACGTGTGTTCTATTCCTAAACCACATGGATCCACTAGATGCCATTGCATGTGTGTTATTTTCATAAACCACATGGATCCACTAGATGTCATTGCACGTGTGTTCTTTTAATAAACCACATGGATCCACTAGATTCCATTGCACGTGTGTTATTTTCGTTAACCACATGGATCCACTAGATGTCATTGCATGTGTGTTCTTTTCATAAACCACATCGATCCACTAGAGTTCATTGCATGTGTGTTCTATGCCTAAACCACAAGAATCTACTAGATGCCATTGCATGTGTGTTCTTTTCTTAAACCACATTGATCCACTAGTCTTCATTGCATGTGTGTTCTTTTCATCAACCTCATGGATCCACTAGAGTTCACTGCATGTGTGTTCTTTTCATAAACCACATGGATATACTAGAGTTCATTGCATATGTGTTCTATTCATAAACCACATGGATCCACTAGATGCCATTGCATGTGTGTTCTTTTCATAAACCACATGGATCCACTAGAGTTCATTGGATCTGTGTTCTATTCCTAAACCACATGGATACACTAGATGCCATTGCATGTGTGTTCTTTTCATAAACACATGGATCCATTAGAGTTCATTGCATGTGTGTTCATTTCATAAACCACATGGATCCACTAGAGTTCATTGCATGTGTGTTCTATTCTTAAACCACATGGATCCACTAGAGTTCATTGGATGTGTGTTCTACCTAAACCACATGGATCCACTAGATGACATTGCATGTGTTTTTTTCATAAACCACATGGATCCACTAGATGTCATTGCATATGTGTTCTATTCCTAAACCACAAGCATCCACTACATGCCATTAAATGTGTGTTCTTTTTATACACCACATGGATCCACAATTATTCATTGCATGTGTGTTCTAATCCGAAACCACATGGATCCACTAGATACCATTGGATGTGTGTTCTTTTCATAAACCACATGGATCCATTAGATGCCGTTGCATGTGTGTTCTTTTCATAAACCACATGGATCCACTAGAGTTCATGGCATGTGTGTTCTTTTCATAAACCACACGGATCCACTAGATGCCATTGCATGTGTGTTCTATTCTTCCTAAACCACATGGATCCACTAGATGCCATTGGATGTGTGTTCTTTTCATAAACCACATGGATGCACTAGATGTCATTGAATGTGTGTTCTTTTCATAAACCACATAGATCCACTAGATGCCATTGCATGCGTGTTCTTTTCATAAACCACATGGATCCACTAGATGCCATGACATGTGTGTTCTTTTCATAAACCACATGGACCCACTAGAGTTCATTGCATGTGTGTTTTATTTCTAGACCACAAGAATCCACTAGATGCGATTCCATGTGTGTTCTTTTCTTAAACCACATGAATCCACTAGAAATCACTGCATGTGTGTTGTTTTCATAAACCAAATGGATACACTAGAGTTCATTGCTTGTGTGTTCTATTCATAAACCACATGGATCCACTAGATGCCATTGCATGTGTGTTCTTTTCATAACCCACATGGATCCACTAGAGTTCATTGGATGTGTGTTCTATTCCTAAACCACATGTATCCACTATATACCATTGCATGTGTGTTCTTTTCATAAACCACATGGATCCACTAGAGTTCATTGCATGTGTGTTCTTTTCATAAACCACATGGATCCACTAGAGTTCATTGCATTCGTGTTCTATTCCTGAACCACATGGATCCACTAGATGCCATTGCATGTGTGTTCTTTTCATAAACCACATGGATCCACTAGATGCCATTTCATGTGTGATCTTTCCCTAAACCACATGGATCCACTAGAGTTCATTGTATGTGTGTTAGTTTCATAAACCACATGGATCCACTAGAGTTCATTGCATGTGTGTTCTTTTCATAAATCACATGGATCCACTAGATGCCATTGCATCTGTGTTCTATTCCTAAACCACATGGATCCACTAGATGACATTTATTTTGTGTTCTTTTAATAAACCACATGGATGCACTAGATGTCATTGCATGTGTGTTCTTCTCATAAACCACATGGATCCATTATATGCCATTGCATGTGTGTTCATTTCATAAACCACATGGATCCACTAGATACCATTGCAAGTGTGTTCATTTCATAAACCACATGGATCCACTAGAGTTCATTGCATGTGTGTTCTATGCCTAAACCACAAGAATCCACTAGATGCCATTGCATGTTTGTTCTTTTATTAAACCACATGGATCCACTAGATGTCATTGCATGTGTGTTCTTTTCATAAACCACATGGATCCACTAGAGTTCACTGCATGTGTGTTCTTTTCATAAACCAGATGGATACACTAGATTTCATTGCACGCGTGTTCTTTTCATAAACCACATGGATCCACTAGAGTTCACTACATGTGTGTTCTTTTCATAAACCACATGGATCCACTAGAGTTCATGGCATGTGTGTTCTTTTCATAAACCACATGGATCCACTAGATGCCATTGCATGTGTGTTCTTTTAATTAACCACATGGATCCACTAGAGTTCATTGCATGTGTGTTATTTTCATAAAACACATGGATCCACTAGAGTTCATTGCATGTGTGTTCTATTCCTAAACCACATGGATCCACAAGAGTTCATTGTATGTGTGTTCTATTCCTAAACCACATGGATCCACTAGATGCCATTTCATGTGTGTTCTTTCCATAAACCACATGGATCCACTAGAGTTCATTGCATGTGTGTTCTATTCCTAAACCACATGGATCCACTAGAGTTCATTGTATGTGTGTTCTACCTAAACCACATGGATCCACTAGATGACGTTGCATGTGTTTTTTTTCATAAACCACATGGATCCACTAGATGTCATTGCATATGTGTTCTATTCCTAAACCACAAGCATCCACTACATGCCATTGAATGTGTGTTCTTTTTATATACCACATGGATCCACTATTATTCATTGCATGTGTGTTCTAATCCTAAACCACATGGATCCACTAGATACCATTGGATGTGTGTTCTTTTCATAAACCACATGGATCCATTAGATGCCATTGCATGTGTTTTTTTTTCATAAACCACATGGATCCACTAGAGTTCATGGCATGTGTGTTCTTTTCATAAACCACATGGATCCACTAGATGCCATTGCATGTGTGTTCTATTCCTAAACCACATGGATCCACTAGATGCCATTGGATGTGTGTTCTTTTCATAAACCACATGGATGCACTAGATGTCATTGGATGTGTGTTCTTTTCATAAACCACATGGATCCACTAGATGCCATTGCATGTGTGTTCTTTTCTTAAACCACATGGATCCACTAGATGCCATTACATGTGTGTTCTTTTCATAGACCACATGGACCCACTAGAGTTCATTGCATGTGTGTTTTATTTCTAAACCACAAGAATTTTCACATCCCAATTTTTAGATTTGGTCTTGCATATCATTCATATCATTGCATCATGCTTTTCCATGCATTACCGTCGAGTAGAGAGGATCGACGAAACACTATTTGCAAAATCCCGTTTTTGCTTCGCTTCGAGGTTCCTACGGGGAGTTTCAGAGGGACTTGCAACAACCACCCCTGTAAGTTAGAGCTTTCGCTCAAACTTCGACTGAAGGTTGTTCCCCTCGACGATACGAACCCGTAGGCGCGAAAATCGCTCCAATCGGAGTTCGTATGCAAAAGAGTCGGACGTTTTAGTAAACCGCCGGAAATCGGTCCGAAAATCCGGACCGATTTCCGAATCGAAGTCAAATCTGGACCGTTTCTTTTTAGTTTTTTTTTTCCGCGCAGGATACTATTTAAAGGGCCCCACGCTGCCTCGTTTTGCATGCCCGTTTTCCCAGCCCCACACCCGACCCCGCCGCCTCCTTGCTCCCGTGCGCACGCACCCAGGCGCCCGCCGCCGCCGCCGCCGCTTCTCCTCGCCGCCGCCGGCCACCCCTCCGCCGTCGGCCATCGCCGCGTCTGTTGCCAGGTTCGTCTCGCCGCCCTCTTTTCGTTCCCGTGCTCCGCGTCTCCATCCGCCGCCGCCAACTGCGCCCTGCAGATCGCCGCGTACGCGCATGCGTTTATTATCCCGGGAGCCGTAGTTGACTGTGTACGTACTTGCAGGAGTTTCCACGCCGCCGGAACCGACCGTCGCCGCCGTCCGGAGCTCGCCCGAGTTCGTTTCGCCGTCCGTTTCTGGTAAGACAACAGCCACCGTCAGATCTCAGATCAGCGGCTTAGATCGTTCGTTGACTGGTCAGCACTCCAGACGTTGACTGGTCAGCATCCCAGGCGTTGACTAGTCAGACGCCCAGTCAGCGCCCAGTCATCAGACCAGTTGACCACTCAAACAGACACAGTTGACTGGGTCAATTTCGTTAATCCTATTAGTTGACAGATTTCGGTAGGATCTTTTAAATTGCGTAGAAATTAAACCGCTTGGCCAAAAATTGCAAATAAAATATGCACGAGTTTAGTGAGTCGTGTAGAATCTCGCTGTACCTTTGGTTCAGACTTTTACTGTCAGGTTTAGTACAGTTTAATCAAACTAGTTAGTGGCCTTTTCGGAGTAATAAATTCGTAATAAAAGTTTCATAGCTCCAAAAATCGCGTATGATATGTCCCTGTAATCGTATGAACGAGGGGAATCTCATCGTGAATTAAAAAGATAGGCTTACAGTAAAAGCTTCTGCAGTATTTGTCTAATGGCTTTCTGCAGTGTTTTAATTACTCGGGATGTTTTATAACTCCTTTTTGAGTAATTCCAATTGGTACTGTTTCTTATCAGCGATGCCTATGCGGTAGAATTTTTCCAGGATTTTACAAACAGTATACTACCGGTAGTGAATTATTTAAGTTCTAGCTCTAGTAGAGATCTCTACTTTTGGTTAATAGTTTTCCTAGCGCCAAATCTATTTTCCATGCATGTATTCGGTAGTAATATGTATTAGTATTATGTGGTGCAGCTGTAGCACCAATTCACTTGCCGTTCTTGCATTCAGGCATCATCTTTGTTGCATATGTTTGTGAATTGTTTGTTTATGAATGCAATTGTGTCGTGTAGATTGTGTGGAGTGCAACCCTTGCTCGTGTTTGGATTGTTCCTCCGACCGCTTCAATCAAGGCAAGTAGATGCTACTTTGTTCATGATATCGTCCTACTATTTTCAATGCATTATCGTCTATTTTGTAGTTGCATGAGTAGGATGATACTATCGCTATGCTATGTCCTATTATGTGGTAGGGCTTTCCTTGTAGATAAACCACCGTTGTAGATGTGCTTAGCCATGCTATGTTGAACGAGGGCTGGGTTACATCATTGATACTTGTTTTCTCAAAGTATTGGTTTGTGAAAACTAAAACAACTTAATCAATGAATCTCCTGGGTGTGATGGTATTGATAAGTTTTGGTGGTTTCATTGCGGAAAGGCACCCAGGTATCAAGAGAGAATGATTGGCTTCTTTATTCTGTAGCTTACGTGTACAACCATGTGCCAATAATGAAATGGGCGATGGTTGGACTTAGTAGGTTGTGGTAACTCGAACCCGCGTATCCAGAGATGTAGAATTTTGGTAGGTTGGACCGGTGCGCGTCGGGATTGAGGAGCTACTTCCCGAACAGTCTCTTCTTGGTCTTCTCACTATCATCACCCAAAATGAGAGTGATGGTATGAGCTGGGCTGGCCAAGTCACATGGGTAAAGTGTACTAATCTCTGCAGAGTGTATAATCTAATCGATTAGCCGTGTCCCCGGTTATGGACAACTGAGTTGCTTGATATTGATTCCATGACATGTTTCTCGCTCATTCTAATTTCATAATTGTTTTAATCTTGTTGGATTAACTTAATTGGGATCTTTTCAAAGAAAAATCAAAAACTGTTTATGAAAGTAGGACAAAGTTATTTGCAAATGCAAGCCAGACACAGCTCCACTTGCCAAATATGCATGTAGATGTTAGTATTATTGTCTCCATTTACTAGCTCTACTTGCCATACATTCCATGTATTGACCCTTCGGGGCTGTTGCGTTTCATGCTGCAGGTTATTCCGATTCTGATTGATCGTTATAGGCCACGGTACTCCACTCGGCACTTGTTCACTTGTGGGCAATTTGAAGAATGGAGGATTTATCTCGTTTATGTTGCTACCTGAATAATTTGAGCTAGCTTTGTGCTAAGCTTTTATTGTAATAATGGTACTCTGGATCTTCGTTATCTATGATACACGGATATTTTGCTATGTTATCTATCTTACTCTATTGTGGGCCAATGAACCGATCCAGGGATTGGCATGTCACATAGAGGCCACGGTCTTTTCAGAACCGGGGTGTCACAGGATGGTATCAGAGCCCATGTGTCGACTGTAGGATCGTGACCTAGAATTGGATTAGGAAGCCATAGATTTATAAAGCCTATATTAACTCTATCTTTCATCTTATGCCTTTCACCCTCGTAAATTCTTACCATATGCTATTCTCACACTTTCCTCTTTTACTTGATAGATGGGAGAAGTCAGGACTGAGTATGCCACCATGGAGTCACCAAGGCCCTTTGCAAGGCAGTTAGCTCAGCTCTCGCAGTCATTGGGATTGCCACTGCCCATGTTCAAGGGAAGAAGGCTGTACACCTATGGATATGGAGAGGATGCATGGGAGATCATGACCTTCATATTCAGAGATGCCGCCTTGCCAAACCCCGTGCACTTGATCTACACCAAGACCTACTGCAACTGGGGACTTGGAATCAACTTGGCCATACATGAAGCCCTGTCTCGCCAGTGCCATCAAGTCCGACACCTACTACCGGCAGATTCACCCTACCGTGACTATGGAAGGCGTGATGAAGATGGGAACATTGTGGTTACCCCGGGCGACAGGAACAACATGCCGCCCCGTTGGAGGCACATAGAGGACATGGAAAGGGAGAATGGAGCTCTAGCAGAGAAGGTGAGGATGATAAAGGAGATTGTAGATTTTACTAGCAATGGTATGGTGGTCCAAGGACAGGAGATTGACACTTTGCATGAAGCTATGGGAGTTTTGGAGAATGCCCTGATAGCCAGAGATGCAACCATAGCACATCTTCATGGTACTGTGCAGGAGAACACCCAGAACATACAGCAACTGCAAGGGACAGTCCAGAAAAGGGATCAAACTATTGAAGCTATGACAGCCCAGATTGCCGCTCTCCAAGCACAGCTGAATCCACCCTCTTATGATGACAATGGAGATGATGGAAACAATGGGGATGATGATGACAGTGGAGATGATGATGATGAGGACGAGGATGATGATGATGGAGACGATGATGGTGGAGGAGATGAAGCTGTTGCAGTTGCAGCTGATGATGAAGAAGAAGAGGAGGATCCAGAAGAGGTGGAATTTGACGTTTCGAGTGATGGTTCAGGAGAGGTGTACACTCCGCCGCCATGGTTGTACCGCGAGCTGAAGCGCCAACGCATGACCGCAAGGGCCTACCTCAAACTCTTCAAGGAATAGATAGAAGTCCACCAATTAGTCCTCGTTAGGCGAAATCGTTAGAATTATTCTCGATCGTTGTGATACTTAGTTCGTGTTAGTGTAAGAGTGTTTAGATGCTTATTTGTGTACTCCAATATTCCAGGAATTATTTGTGCAAATTATATGAAAGAGTTATGGCAATTTGGTTACTATCTGTGTTGTTTTCGCTGCAGTTTTTCTGCTGATACAGCAGTACTGCGCGATTTTTCATATTTTTCTGGTAACTCGGAAAAATCTGAAAAAAATTGGGCTGATGCGGAACTTCCTGTTCTATATGCACAACTATTGGCTTAATTTTCTGACGAGTTTAAGTCAGGCGGAAAAATTTTAGAACACAGCAGAACTGTTCTGTCAGAATTGCAGTTTTGTCGTTTTGATGCTCAACTGTTTAGTTAACCATTGCCAACTCTTGTAAAACTATTTCAGTAGATATATACTGCTAGGATAACACCTGGGATGTTGCTGGACCGCTTGTTTGTTGATATGTTGCTTGCTTGTGATTGTCTGCAATTGTTTGTTGTTGCTTGACCATATGCATGGGTAGAATCCTATTACCGTAGTTGATTCTTTCTAAACTTACCTATGCTAAACCGCAGATGCCTCCCCGCCGCCAACCCACTGAGTTGGAGCAGCTCATGGCAGCTCAGGCACAGCTGACCCAAGTGATGACCTAGTTCATGGCAAATCAGAACAACAACAATGGAAACAATCAGCCTCAGGGAGATGCTCTCACCAGATTTCTGAGGTTAAGGCCAGCTAAGTTCTCTACTGCAGCGGAACCAATGGTTGCCCTCGACTGGTTGCGTTCAGTCAACAAGGATCTGGTAACTGTTGGATGCACTGATGCTGAGAAGGTGAGGTTTGCCGCTCACCTACTGGAGGGACCAGCCGCTTCTTGGTGGGACACATTTTAGATCACCCACCCTCTGAATACCGTGACTTGGGCTATGTTTAAGGAAGGTTTCAGGACCGACCACGTGTCTTCAGGAGTTCTGAGCCTGAAGAGGAAGGAGTTCCGCAACTTGCGCCAAACCAATCGCACCGTGGCCGAGTACATTGAGGAGTTCAACAACCTGTCCCGTTATGCACCTGAGGATGTAGACACTGATGCAAAAAGGAGGGAGAGATTCCTGGATGGCCTCAGTGATGAGCTTTCAGTGCAGCTACTGGTGGTTTATTGCCCCACTTTCCAGGAGCTTATGGACAAGGCCAGGATCCTGGAAGGGAAGCACAAGCAGGTGGAAAGCCGCAAGAGAAAGAACAACAATCACCACTCTGGCTCACACCACAAGTTTCGCACTTCATATGATGGATACTCCAAGCATGGAGGGAGTGACCATGGGAGCCATGATCGCCACCACCATGGAGGCGATGGACATCGTCATGACAACCATAGGAGCAGCCACCACAGCCACAAGGGAGGACACTCTCACCACTCCGGAGGACACGGTGGACATGACCGCAACCGTGATCGCAATTTTGTGAAGAAGGATCTGAGTGAGGTGACATGCTTCAAGTGTAAGCAGAAGGGACACTATGCTGACAACTGTCCGGAGAGGAAAGGACTGAAGCCAACCAACAATGAGAAGGCCACAGTGAACCACATGAATGTGGAGGAGATTCCAGACGAGCCTGACCTTGTGATTGGTAAGTTCCCAATCAACACTCACCCTGCACTTATACTTTTCGATACTGGTGCATCGCATTCATTCATATCAAGGGCATTTGTGGATAAGTATAAGTTACCTACTGAGTCTATGAAGAGGTCTTTTAGAGTGAGTTCACCTGGAGGAGATATGATAGCTAGTGCGGGATGCCGCAATTTAACTGTGAGGATTGGAACACACAACTTCTTTGCACATTTGGTAGTGTTGGATTCACAAGGGTTAGATGTCATTCTGGGTATGGATTGGATGTCTATGCATGAGGGACACATAGATTGTGCACAGCGAGCTGTTTCACTCAAAACCCCGGATGGTAAGAGGATTAGATTCAAGTCAGCTGCACGACCCGGAAGGTGTAAGTTGAATTCTCTTAAGGGGGTTAGCATGGATACTGTGCCAGTGATAAGGGATTACCCTGACGTGTTTCCGGAAGAACTGCCAGGAATGCCACTTGACAGGGAAGTAGAGTTTCTTATCGACCTGATGCCGGGAACAGGACCAATAGCAAAGAAACCATATAAGATGGATGTGGATGAGCTGAAGGAATTGAAGAAACAGTTGAAGGAGCAGCTGGAAAAGGGATTCATTCAGCCTAGTGCATCGTCATGGGGTGCACCTGTTCTGTTTGTGGAGAAGAAAGACAGCACCAAGAGGTTAGTGGTGGACTATCGCTCGCTGAATGAGGTAACCATCAAGAACAAGTACCCTCTGCCGAACATAAATGATTTGTTTGATCAACTGGAAGGAGCAAAGGTGTTCAGCAAGATTGATCTGCGATCTGGCTACTTTCAATTGAAGATCCGGAAGGAGGATGTACCAAAAACCGCCTTCACCACTAGGTATGGTTTATATGAGTATATAGTTATGTCATTTGGACTAACGAATGCCCCGGCATATTTCATGACCATGATGAACAAGGTATTTATGGAGTACTTGGACAAGTTTGTAGTGGTGTTTATTGATGACATACTGATATATTCCAAGGATGATGCTGAGCATGAGAAACATCTGCGACTGATTATGGAGAAACTGAGGGAACACCAGTTGTATGCCAAATTCAGCAAGTGTGAATTCTAGCTTAACACCGTTGGGTTTCTTGGACACGTAGTGTCAGGAGAAGGAGTCGCTGTTGATCCAAGCAAAGTGACTGCAGTAACTGAGTGGGAAGCACCCAAGAATGCAGGAGAGATTCGAAGCTTTTTGGGACTTGCTGGATATTATAGGAGGTTCATTGAAAACTTTTCCAAGATTGCAAAGCCGATGACTGAACTTCTGAAGAAGGAGAGGAAGTTTGAATGGACGGATGTATGTGAAGCTAGCTTTCAGGAACTGAAGCGTCGACTAGTGACTGCACCTGTTCTGTGCTTACCAGATCTTCAGAAGGATTTCCAAGTGTACTGTGATGCTTCTCGACAGGGACTTGGGAGTGTGCTGATGCAAGATGGGAGAGTGGTGTCATATGCCTCGCGACAACTCAAGCACCATGAGCGGAATTACCCCACACATGAATTGGAATTAGCGTCAGTGGTTCATGCGCTCAAGGTATGGAGACATTACTTAATGGGAAAACACTGTGATGTGTACACCGACCACAAGAGCCTGAAATACATATTTACACAGAAGGAGCTGAACATGAGACAAAGGAGATGGTTGGAACTTATCAAGGACTATGATATGAATCTACAATACCACCCAGGAAAGGCCAATGTAGTAGCAGATGCTCTGAGCCGAAAGGTTTATGCCAATGGATTGACAATTGGTGAATTGCCTGAGGATTTGTGCAAGCAATTCAAGGACCTTAGACTGGAGGTAGTATCTGAAGGATATTTGGCTACAATGGAAGTCCAACCAACGCTTCAGGACAGAATCAGGAAGGCTCAAGTGGGAGACAAAGAGATAGATGAAGTAAGGAAAAGATGAAGGAAGGTCGAGCAAGGGAATTCCGCGAGGATGAGCAAGGTACCTTGTGGTATGGAGATCGTTTGTGTGTGCCCAACGATCCGAAGTTAAGGAAGATGATTATGCAGGAAGCTCATGACTCGCCGTATTCCATACATCCGGGCAATACGAAGATGTATATGGATCTAAAGGACCGATTCTGGTGGAACAACATGAAGGGAGATATCGCCAAGCATATTGCCCTATGTGATGTATGTAGCCGAGTGAAGGCGGAACACCAGAAACCAGCAGGACTGCTACAGCCTTTGCCCGTGCTGGATTGGAAATGGGATAGAGTGGGAATGGACTTTATCACAGGACTGCCCAGGACCAGGTCAGGATATGACTCTATTTGGGTAGTGGTCGACCATTTAACCAAGGTAGCCCACTTTATACCGGTGAAGACGACCTATACGAGTGCAAAGTTGGCCAAGATTTACATGGACAAGATTGTGTGCCTACATGGAGTTCCCAAGAGTATCGTATCTGATAGAGGTACCCAATTTACCTCACACTTCTGGCGCCAGCTGCACGAGTCACTTGGTACTAGATTGGAGTTTAGCACAGCGTTTCACCCGCAGACTGATGGACAGACCGAGAGGGTGAATCAGATTTTGGAGGACATGCTAAGAGCTTGCGCATTGGCTCATGGTTCTAGTTGGGATGAGAATTTGCCGTATGCAGAGCTTTCCTACAACAACAGCTATCAAACCAGCATCAAGACGTCACCGTTCGATGTGTTATATGGGAAACGGTGCCGAACACCATTGCTATGGGATGGAGTAGGAGAACGTCAGTTGTTTGGACCTGACTTGATCAAGGACGCTGAGGAGAAGGTCGCCTTGATTAGAGACAGACTGAAGGTAGCACAAGCAAGACAGAAGAGCTAAGCTGACGCCAAGCGCAAGGAAGTGGTATATGAGATAGATGATAGAGCATACCTCAGAGTATCGCCGCTTCGTGGAATCAAGAGATTTGGAATTAAGGGTAAGCTGGCACCTCGATTTATTGGACCGTATCGAGTCTTAGCACGCAAAGGAGAAGTTTCTTATCAATTGGAGTTGCCAGAGGCTCTATCTGCTGTTCACAACGTGTTCCACGTATCCCAGCTGAAGAAGTTCCATCCGGAGATGGTGGATACACCATTGAGAGACACTGTACCGCTAGAAGAGGTTCAGCTTGAGAATGACTTGACCTATGAGGAGAAGCCGGTCAAGATTCTGGAGACAGCAGAACGGACTACCCGAACCAAGACAATCAAGTTTTGCAAGGTGCAGTGGAGCCACCACACCGAAGAGGAAGCCACTTGGGAGCGTGAAGATGACATCCGAGAGGACTACCCACACCTATTTGCTAGCCGCGCCGAATCTCGAGGACGAGATTCATCTTAAGGGGGTTAGTCTTGTCACATCCCAAATTTTAGATTTGGTCTTGCATATCATTCATATCATTGCATCATGCTTTTCCATGCATTACCGTCGAGTAGAGAGGATCGACGAAACACTATTTGCAAAACCCCGTTTTTGCTTCGCTTCGAGGTTCCTGCGGGGAGCTTCAGAGGGACTTGCAACAACCACCCCTGTAGGTTCGAGCTTTCGCTCAAGATTCGACTGAAGGTTGTCCCCCTCGACGATACGAACCCGTAGGCGTGAAAATCGCTCCAATCGGAGTTCGTATGCAAAAGACTCGGACGTTTTAGTAAACCGCCAGAAAACAGTCCGAAAATCCGGACCGATTTCCGAATCAGAGTCAAATCTGGACCGTTTTTTTTATTTTTTTTTCCGCGCAGGATACTATTTAAAGGGCCCCACGCTGCCTCGTTTTGCGTGCCCGTTTTCCCAGCCCCACACCCGACCCCGCCGCCTCCTTGCTCCCGTGCGCACGCACCCAGGCTCCCGCTGCCACCGCCGCTTCTCCTCGCCGCCGCCATCCACCCCTCCGCCGTCGGCCATCGCCGCGTCTGTTGCCGGGTTCGTCTCGCCGCCCTCTTTTCGTTCCCGTGCTCCGCGTCTCCATCCGCCGCCGCCAACTGCGCCCTGCAGATCGCCGCGTACGCGCACGCGTTTATTATTCCGGGAGCCGTAGTTGACTGTGTACGTACTTGCAGGAGTTTCCACGCCGCCGGAACCGACCGTCGCCGCCGTCCGGAGCTCGCCGGAGTTCGTTTCGCCGTCCGTTTCCGGTAAGACAGCAGCCACCGTCAGATCTCAGATCAGCGGCTTAGATCGTTCGTTGACTGATCAGCACTCCAGACGTTGACTGGTCAGCATCCCAGGCGTTGACTAGTCAGACGCCCAGTCAGCGCCCAGTCATCAGACCAGTTGACCACTCAAACAGACACAGTTGACTGGGTCAATTTCGTTAATCCTATTAGTTGGCAGATTTCGGTAGGATCTTGTCAATTGCGTAGAAATTAAACCGCTTGGCCAAAAAATGCAAATAAAATATGCACGAGTTCAGTGAGTCGTGTAGAATCTCGCTGTACCTTTGGTTCAGACTTTTACTGTTAAGTTTAGTACAGTTTAATCAAACTAGTTAGTGGCCTTTTTGGAGTAATAAATTCGTAGTAAAAGTTTCGTAGCTCCAAAAATCGCGTATGATATGTCCCTGAACTCGTATGAACGAGGGCAATCTCATCGTGAATTAAAAAGATAGGCTTACAGTAAAAACTTCTGCAGTATTTGTCTAATGGCTTTCTGCAGTGTTTTAATTACTCGGGATGTTTTATAACTCCTTTTTGAGTAATTCCAATTGGTACTGTTTCTTATCAGCGATGCCTATGCGGTAGAATTTTTCCAGGATTTTACAAACAGTATACTACCGGTAGTGAATTATTTAAGTTCTAACTATAGTAGAGATCTCTACTTTTGGTTAATAGTTTTCCTAGCGCCAAATCTATTTTCCATACATGTATTCGGTAGTAATATGTATTAGTATTATGTGGTGCAGCTGTAGCACCAATTCACTTGCCGTTCTTGCATTCAGGCATCATCTTTGTTGCATATGTTTGTGAATTGTTTGTTTATGAATGCAATTGTGTCGTGTAGATTGTGTGGAGTGCAACCCTTGCTCGTGTTTGGATTGTTCCTCCGACCGCTTCAATCAAGGCAAGTAGATTCTACTTTCTTCATGATATCGTCCTACTATTTTCAATGCATTGTCGTGTATTTTGTAGTTGCATGAGTAGGATGATACTATCGCTATGCTATGTCCTATTATGTGGTAGGGCTTTCCTTGTAGATGAACCACCGTTGTAGATGTGCTTAGCCATGCTATGTTGAACGAGGGCTGGGTTACATCATTGATACTTGTTTTCTCAAAGTATTGGTTTGTGAAAACTAAAACAACTTAATCAATGAATCTCCTGGGTGTGATGGTATTGATAAGTTTTGGTGGTTTCATTGCGGAAAGGCACCCAGGTATCAAGAGAGAATGATTGGCTTCTTTATTCTGTAGCTTACGTGTACAACCATGTGCCAATAATGAAATGGGCGATGGTTGGACTTAGTAGGTTGTGGTAACTCGAACCCGCGTATCCAGAGATGTAGAATTTTGGTAGGTTGGACCGGTGCGCGTCGGGATTGAGGAGCTACTTCCCGAACAGTCTCTTCTTGGTCTTCTCACTATCATCACCCAAAATGAGAGTGATGGTACGAGCTGGGCTGGCCAAGTCACATGGGTAAAGTGTACTAATCTCTGCAGAGTGTATAATCTAATCGATTAGCCGTGTCCCCGGTTATGGACAACTGAGTTGCTTGATATTGATTCCATGACATGTTTCTCGCTCATTCTAATTTCATAATTGTTTTAATCTTGTTGGGTTAACTTAATTGGGATCTTTTCAAAGAAAAATCAAAAACTGTTTATGAAAGTAGGACAAATTTATTTGCAAATGCAAGCCAGACACAGCTCCACTTGCCAAATATGCATGTAGATGTTAGTATTATTGTCTCCATTTACTAGCTCTACTTGCCATACATTCCATGTATTGACCCTTTGGGGCTGTTGCGTTTCATGCTGCAGGTTATTCCGATTCTGATTGATCGTTATAGGCCACGGTACTCCACTCGGCACTTGTTCACTTGTGGGCAATTTGAAGAATGGAGGATTTATCTCGTTTATGTTGCTACCTGAATAATTTGAGCTAGCTTTGTGCTAAGCTTTTATTGTAATAATGGTACTCTGGATCTTCGTTATCTATGATACACGGATATTTTGCTATGTTATCTATCTTACTCTATTGTGGGCCAATGAACCGATCCAGGGATTGGCATGTCACATAGAGGCCACGGTCTTTTCAGAACCGGGGTGTCACAAGAATCCACTAGATGCGATTCCATGTGTCTTCTTTTCTTAAACCACATGGATCCACTAGATTCCATTGCATGTGTCTTCTTTTCATAAACCACATGAATCCACTAGAAATCACTGCATGTGTGTTCTTTTCATAAACCACATGGATACACTAGAGTTCATTGCTTTTGTGTTCTATTCATAAACCACATGGATCCACTAGATGCCATTGCATGTGTGTTCTTTTCATAACCCACATGGATCCACTAGAGTTCATTGGATGTGTGTTCTATTCCTAAACCACATGTATCCACTATATACCATTGCATGTGTGTTCTTTTCATAAACCACATGGATCCACTAGAGTTCATTGCATGTGTTTTCTTTTCATAAACCACATGGATCCACTAGAGTTCATTGCATTCGTGTTCTATTCCTGAACCACATGGATCCACTAGAGTTCATTGGATGTGTTTCCTATTCCTAGACCACATGGATCCACTAGATGCCATTTCATGTGTGATCTTTCCCTAAACCACATGGATCCACTAGAGTTCATTGTATGTGTGTTAGTTTCATAAACCACATGGATCCACTAGAGTTCATTGCATGTGTGTTCTTTTCATAAACCACATGGATCGACTAGATGCCATTGCATGTGTGTTCTATTCCTAAACCACATGGATCCACTAGATGACATTTATTTTGTGTTCTTTTCATAAACCACATGGATGCACTAGATGTCATTGCATGTGTGTTCTTCTCATAAACCACATGGATCCACTATATGCCATTGCATGTGTGTTCATTTCAAAAACCACATGGATCCACTAGATACCATTGCAAGTGTGTTCTTTTCATAAACCACATGGATCCACTAGAGTTCATTGCATCTGTGTTCTATGCCTAAACCACAAGAATCCACTAGATGCCATTGCATGTGTGTTCTATTATTAAACCACATGGATCCACGAGATGTCATTGCATGTGTGTTCTTTTCATAAACCACATGGATCCACTAGTGTTCACTGCATGTGTGTTCTTTTCATAAACCAGATGGATACACTAGATTTCATTGCACGTGTGTTCTTTTCATAAACCACATGGATCCACTCGAGTTCACTACATGTGTGTTCTTTTCATAAACCACATGGATCCACTAGAGTTCATGGCATGTGTGTTCTTTTCATAAACCACATGGATCCAGTAGATGCCATTGCATGTGTGTTCTTTTCATAAACCACATGGATCCACTAGAGTTCATTGCATGTGTGTTATTTTCATAAAACACATGGATCCACTAGAGTTCATTGCATGTGTGTTCTATTCCTAAACCACATGGATCCACAAGAGTTCATTGGATGTGTGTTCTATTCCTAAACCACATGGATCCATTAGATGTCATTGCATGTGTGTTCTTTTCATAAACCACATAGAGTTCATTGCATGTGTGTTCTTTTCATAAACCACATGGATCCACTAGAGTTCATTGCATGTGTGTTCTATTCCTAAACCACATGGATCCACTAGAGTTCATTGGATGTGTGTTCTATTCCTAATCCACATGGATCCACTAGATACCATTGCATGTGTGTTATTTTCATAAACCACATGGATCCACTAGAGTTCATTGCATGTCTGTTTTTTCAAAAACCACATGGATCCACTAGAGTTCATTGCATGTGTGTTCTATTCCTAAACCACATGGATCCACTAGGGTTCATTGGATCTGTGTTCAATTCCTAAACCACATGGATCCACTAGATGCCATTTCATGTGTGTTCTTTCCATAATCCACATGGATCCACTAGAGTTCATTGCATGTGTGTTAGTTTCATAAACCACATGGATCCACTAGATGCCCTTACATGTATGTTCTATTCCTAAACCACATGGATCCACTAGATTCCATTGGATGTGTGTTCTTTTCATAAAACACATGTATGCACTAGATGTCATTGCATGTGTGTTCTTTTCATAAACCACATGGATCCACTAGATGTCGTTGGATGTGTGTTCTTTTCATAAAACACATGTATTCACTAGATGTCATTGCATGTGTGTTCTTTTCATCAACCACATGGATCCACTATATGCCATTGCATGTGTGTTCATTTCATAAACCACATGGATCCACTAGATACCATTGCACGTGTGTTCTTTTCATAAACCACATGGATCCACTAGATTTCATTGCATGTGTGTTATATGCCTAAACCACAAGAATCCACTAGATGCCATTGCATGTGTGTTCTTTTATTAAACCACATGGATCCACTAGATGTCATTGCATGTGTGTTCTTTTCATAAACCACATGGATCCACTAGAGTTCACTGCATGGTGTTCCTTTCATAAACCACATGGATACACTAGAGTTCATTGCATCTTTCTTCTATTCACAAACCACATGGATCCACTAGATGCCATTGCATGTGTGTTCTTTTCATAAACCACCTGGATCCACTAGAGTTCATTGGATGTGTGTTCTATTCCTAAACCACATGGATCCACTAGATGTCATTGCATGTGTGTTATTTTCATAACCCACATGGATCCACGAGAGTTTCATTGCATGTGTGTTCTTTTCATAAACCACATGGATCCACTAGAGTTAATTGCATTTGTGTTCTATTCCTAAACCACATGGATCCACTAGAGTTCATTGGATGTGTGTTCTATTCCTAATCCACATGGATCCACTATATACCATTGCATGTGTGTTCTTTTCATAAACCACATGGATCCACTAGAGTTCATTGCATGTGTGTTCTTTTCATAAACCACATGGATCCACTAGAGTTCATGGCATATGTGTTCTTTTCATAAACCACATGGATCCACTAGATGCCATTGCATGTGTGTTCTATTCCTAAACCACATGGATCCACTAGATGTCATTGGATGTGTGTTCTTTTCATAAAGCACATGGATCCACTAGCGTTCATGGCATGTGTGTTCTTTTCATAAACCACATGGATCCACTAGATGCCATTGCATGTGTGTTCTATTCCTAAACCACATGGATCCACTAGATGCCATTGGATGTGTGTTCTTTTCACAAACCACATGGATGCACTAGATGCCATTGGATGTGTGTTCTTTTCATAAACCACATGGATCCACTAGATGCCATTGCATGTGTGCTCATTTCATAAACCACATGGACCCACTAGAGTTCGCTGCATGTGTGTTCTATGCCTAAAACACAAGGATCCACTAGATGACATTGCATGTGTGTTCTTTTCTTGAACCACATGGACCCACTACATGCCATTGCATCTGTGTTCTTTTCATAAACCAGATGGATCCACTAGAGTTTACTTCATGTGTGTTCTTTTCATAAACCACATGGATAAACTAGAGTTCATTGCATGTGTTTACTATTCATAAACCACATGGATCCACTAGATACCATTGCACGTGTGTTCTTTTCATAAACCACATGGATCCACTAGAGTTCATTGCATGTGTGTTATATGCCTAAACCACAAGAATCCACTAGATGCCATTGCATGTGTGTTCTTTTATTAAACCACATGGATCCACTAGATGTCATTGCATGTGTGTTCTTTTCATAAACCACATGGATCCACTAGAGTTCACTGCATGGTGTTCCTTTCATAAACCACATGGATACACTAGAGTTCATTGCATCTTTCTTCTATTCACAAACCACATGGATCCACTAGATGCCATTGCATGTGTGTTCTTTTCATAAACCACCTGGATCCACTAGAGTTCATTGGATGTGTGTTCTATTCCTAAACCACATGGATCCACTAGATGTCATTGCATGTGCGTTATTTTCATAACCCACATGGATCCACGAGAGTTTCATTGCATGTGTGTTCTTTTCATAAACCACATGGATCCACTAGAGTTAATTGCATTTGTGTTCTATTCCTAAACCACATGTATCCACTAGAGTTCATTGGATGTGTGTTCTATTCCTATCCACATGGATCCACTAGATACCATTGCATGTGTGTTCTTTTCATAAACCACATGGATCCACTAGAGTTCATTGCATGTGTGTTCTTTTCATAAACCACATGGATCCACTAGAGTCCATGGCATATGTGTTCTTTTCATAAACCACATGGATCCACTAGATGCCATTGCATGTGTGTTCTATTCCTAAACCACATGGATCCACTAGATGTCATTGGATGTGTGTTCTTTTCATAAAGCACATGGATCCACTAGCGTTCATGGCATGTGTGTTCTTTTCATAAACCACATGGATCCACTAGATGCCATTGCATGTGTGTTCTATTCCTAAACCACATGGATCCACTAGATGCCATTGGATGTGTGTTCTTTTCATAAACCACATGGATGCACTAGATGCCATTGGATGTGTGTTCTTTTCATAAACCACATGGATCCACTAGATGCCATTGCATGTGTGTTATTTTCTTAAACCACAAGGATCCACTAGATGCCATTGCATGTGTGCTCATTTCATAAACCACATGGACCCACTAGAGTTCGCTGCATGTGTGTTCTATGCCTAAAACACAAGGATCCACTAGATGCCATTGCATGTGTGTTCTTTTCTTGAACCACATGGACCCACTACATGCCATTGCATCTGTGTTCTTTTCATAAACCACATGGATCCACTAGAGTTTACTTCATGTGTGTTCTTTTCATAAACCACATGGATACACTAGAGTTCATTGCATGTGTGTACTATTCATAAACCACATGGATCCACTAGATGCAATTGCATGTGTGTTCTTTTCATAAACCACATGGATCCACTAGAGTTCATTGGATGTGTGTTCTATGCCTAAACCACAAGAATCCACTAGATGCCATTGCATGTGTGTTCTTTTCTTAAACCACATGGATCTACTAGATGCCATTGCATGTGTTTTCTTTTCATAGACCACATGGATCCACTATAATTCACTGCATGTGTGTTCTTTTCATAAACCACATGGATACAACAGACTTTATTGCATGTGTGTTCTATTCATAAACCACATGGATCCACTAGATGCCATTGCATGTGTGTTCTTTTCATAAACCACATGGATCCACTAGAGTTCATTGGATATGTGTTATATTCCTAAACCACATGGATCCACTAGATGCCATTGCATGTGTGTTCTTTTCATAAACCACATGGATCCACTAGAGTTCATTGCATGTGTGTTATATTCCTAAACCACATGGATCCACAAGAGTTCATTGGATGTCTGTTCTATGCCTAAACCACAAGAGTCTACTAGATGCCATTGCATGTGTCTTCTTTTGTTAAACCAGATAGATCCACAAGTTGTCATTGCATGTGTGTTCTTTTCATCAACCACATGGATCCACTAGAGTACGCTGCATGTGTGTTCTTTTCATAAACCACATGGATCCACTAGATGCTATTGCATGTGAGTTCTATTCCTAAACCACATGGATCCACTAGATGTCATTGGACGTGTGTTATTTTCATAAACCACATGGATGCACTATATGTCATTGCATGTGTGTTCTTTTCATAAACCACCTGGATCCACTATATGCCATTGCACGTGTGTTATTTTCATAAACCACATGGATCCATTAGATGCCATCGCATATGTGTTCTTTTCATAAACCACATGGATCCACTAGAGTTAATTGCATGTGTGTTCTATGCCTAAACCACAAGAATCTACTAGATGCCATTGCATGTGTCTTATTTTCTTAAACCAGATGGATCCACTAGTTGTCATTGCATGTGTGTTCTTTTCATCAACCACATGGATCCACTAGAGTTCACTGCATGTGTGTTCTTTTCATAAACCACATGGATATACTAGAGTTCATTGCATGTGTGTTTTATTCATAAACCACGTGGATCCACTAGATGCCATTGCATGTGTGTTGTTTTCATAAACCACATGGATCCACTAGAGTTCATTGGATCTGTGTTCTATTCCTAAACCACATGGATCCACTAGATACCATTGCATGTGTGTTCTTTTCATAAACCACATGGATCCACTAGAGATCATTGCATGTGTGTTTTTTTCATAAACCACATGGATCCACTAGAGTTCATTGCATGTGTGTTCTATTCCTAAACCACATGGATCCACTAGAGTTCATTGGATGTGTGTTCTACCTAAACCACATGGATCCACTAGATGACATTGCATGTGTTTTTTTTCATAAACCACATGGATCCACTAGATGTCATTGCATGTGTGTTCTTTTTATAAACCACATGGATCCACTATTATCCATTGCATGTGTGTTCTAATCCTAAACCACATGGATCCACTAGATGACATTGGATGTGTGTTCTTTTCATAAACCACATGGATCCATTAGATCCCATTGCATGTGTGTTCTTTTCATAACCACATGGATCCACTAGAGTTCATGGCATGCATGTTATTTTCATAAACCACATGGATCCACTAGATGCCATTGCATGTGTGTTATATTCCTAAACCACATGGATCCACTTGATGCCATTGCATGTGTGTTCTTTTCATAAACCACATGGATCCACTAGAGTTCATTGTATGTGTGTTCTATTCCTAAACCACATGGATCCACTAGATGCCATTGCATGTGTGTTCTTTTCATAAACCACTTGGATCCGCTAGAGTTTATTGCATGTGTGTTATTTTCATAAACCACATGGATCCACTAGAGTTCATTGCATGTGTGTTCTATTCCTAAACCACATGGATCCACTAGATGCCATTGCATGTGTGTTCTTTTCATAAACCACATGGATCCACTAGAGTTCATTGCATGTGTGTTCTTTTCATAAACCACACGGATCCACTAGAGTTCATGGCATATGTGTTCTTTTCATAAACCACATGGATCCACTAGATGCCATTGCATGTGTGTTCTATTCCTAAACCACATGGATCCACTAGATGTCATTGGATGTGTGTTATTTTCATAAACCGCATGGATGCACTAGATGTCATTGCATGTGTGTTCTTTTCATAAACCACACGGATCCACTATATGCCATTGCATGTGTGTTATTTTCATAAACCACATGGATCCACTAGATGCCATTGCATATGTGTTCTTTTCATAAACCACATGGATCCACTAGAGTTAATTGCATGTGTGTTCTATGCCTAAACCACAAGAGTCTACTAGATGCCATTGCATGTGTCTTCTTTTATTAAACCAGATAGATCCACTAGTTGTCATTGCATGTGTGTTCTTTTCATCAACCACATGGATCCACTAGAGTTCACTGCATCTGTGTTCTTTTCATTAACCACATGGATATACTAGAGTTCATTGCATGTGTGTTCTATTCATAAACCACATGGATCCACTAGATGCCATTGCATGTGTGTTCTTTTCATAAACCACATGGATCCACTAGAGTTCATTGGATCAGTGTTCTATTCCTAAACCACATGGATCCACTAGAGTTCATTGGATCTATGTTCTATTCCTAAACCACATGGATCCACTAGATGCCATTGCATATGTGTTCTTTTAATAAACCACATGGATCCACTAGAGTGCATTGCATGTGTGTTCTTTTCATGAACCACATGGATCCACTAGAGTTGATTGCCTGTGTGTTCTATTCCTAAACCACATGGATCCATTAGAGTTCATTGGATGTGTGTTCTACCTAAACCACATGGATCCAGTAGATGAGATTGCATGTGTGTTTTTTCATAAACCACATGGATCCACTAGATGTCATTGCATGTGTGTTCTATTCCTAAACCACAAGCATCCACTAGATGCCATTGCATGTGTGTTCTTTTTATAAACCACATGGATCCACTATTATCCATTGTATGTGTGTTCTAATCCTAAACCACATGGATCCACTAGAGTTCATTGTATGTGTGTTATATTCCTAAACCACATGGATCCACTAGATGCCATTGCATGTGCATTCTTTTCACAAACCACATGGATCCACTAGAGTTCATTGCATGGGTGTTAGTTTCATAAAACACATGGATCCACTAGAGTTCATTGGATCAGTGTTCTATTCCTAAACCACATGGATCCACTAGAGTTCATTGGATCTGTGTTCTATTCCTAAACCACATGGATCCACTAGATACCATTGCATGTGTGTTCTTTTCATAAACCACATGGATCCACTAGAGTGCATTGCATGTGTGTTCTTTTCATAAACCACATGGATCCACCAGAGTTGATTGCCTGTGTGTTCTATTCCTAAACCACATGGATCCATTAGATGAGATTGCATGTGTGTTCTACCTAAACCACATGGATCCACTAGATGAGATTGCATGTGTGTTTTTTCATAAACCACATGGATCCACTAGATGTCATTGCATGTGTGTTCTATTCCTAAACCACAAGCATCCACTAGATGCCATTGCATGTGTGTTCTTTTTATAAACCACATGGATCCACTATTATCCATTGTATGTGGGTTCTAATCCTAAACCACATGGATCCACTAGATGCCATTGGATGTGTGTTCTTTTTATAAACCACATGGATCCATTAGATCCCATTGCATCTGTATTCTTTTCATAAACCACATGGATCCACTGGAGTTCATGGGATGTGTGTTCTTTTCATAAACCACATGGATCCACTAGATGCCATTGCATTTGTGTTCTTTTCATAAACCACATGGATCCACTAGAGTTCATTGTATGTGTCTTATATTCCTAAACCACATGGATCCACTAGATGCCCTTGCATGTGTGTTCTATTCCTAAACTACATGGATCCACTATATTCCATTGGATGTGTGTTCTTTTCATAAACCAGATGGATGCACTAGATGTCATTGCATGTGTGTTCTTTTCATAAACCACATGGATCCACTAGATGCCATTGGATGTGTGTTCTTTTCATAAACCACATGGTTGCACTAGATGTCATTGCATGTGAGTTATTTTCATAAACCACATTGATCCACTAGATGCCATTGCATGTCTGTTCTTTTCATAAACCACATGGATCCACAAGAGTTCACTGCATGTGTGTTATTTTCGTAAACCACATGGATACACTAGAGTTCATTGCATGTATGTTCAATTCATAAACCACATGGATCCACTAGATGCCATTGCATGTGTGTTCTTTTCATAAACCACCTGGATGCACTAGAGTTCATTGGATGTGTGTTCTATTCCTAAACCACATGGATGCACTAGATGGCATTGCATGTGTGTACTTTTCATAAACCACAAGGATCCACTAGAGTTAATTGCATGTGTGTTCTTTTCATAAACCACATGGATCCACTAGAGTTCATTGCATGTGTGTTCTTTTCATAAACCACATGGATCCACTAGAGTTCATTGCATGTGTGTTCTACTCCTAAACCACATGCATCCACTAGAGTTCACTGGTTGTGTGTTCAATTCCTAAACCACATGGATCCACTAGATGCCATTTCATGTGTGTTCTTTCCATAAACCATATGGATCCACTAGAGTTCATTGCATATGTGTTAGTTTCATAAACCACATAGATCCACTAGATGCCCTTGCATTTGTGTTCTATTCCTAAACCACATGGATCCACTAGATTCCATTGGATGTGTGTTCTTTTCATAAACCACAAGGATGCACTAGATGTCATTGCATGTGTGTTCTTTTCATAAACCACATGGATCCACTAGATGCCATTGGATGTGTGTTCTTTTCATAAACCACATGGATGCACTAGATGTCATTGCATGTGTGTTCTTTTCATAAACCACATGGATCCACTATAAGCCATTGCATGTGTGTTCATTTCATAAACCACATGGATCCACTAGATACCATTGCACGTGTGTTCTTTTCATAAACCACATGGATACACTAGAGTTCATTGCATGTGTGTTCTATGCCTAAACCACAAGAATCCACTAGATGCCATTGCATGTGTGTTCTTTTATTAACCCACATGGATCCACTAGATGTCATTGCATGTGTGTTCTTTTCATAAACCACATGGATCCACTAGAGTTGACTGCATGGTGTTGTTTTCATAAACCACATGGATACACTAGAGTTCATTGCACCTTTCTTCAATTCATAAACCACACGGATCCACTAGATGCCATTGCATGTGTGTTATTTTCATAAACCACATGGATCCACTAGAGTTCATTGGATGTGTGTTCGATTCCTAAACCGCATGGATCCACTAGATGTCATTGCATGTATGTTATTTTCATAAACCACATGGATCCACTAGAGTTTCATTGCATGTGTGTTCTTTTCATAAACCACATGGATCCACTAGAGTTCATTGCATGTGTATTCTATTCCTAAACCACATGGATCCACTAGAGTTCATTGGATGTGTGTTCTATTCCTAAACCACAAGCATCCACTAGATTCCATTGCATGTGTGTTCTTTTAATAAACCACATGGATCCACTATATGCCATTCCATGTGTGTTATATTCCTAATCCACATGGATCCACTAGATGCCATTGGATGTGTGTTCTTTTCATAAACCACATGGATCCACTAGAATTCATTGCATGTGTGTTCTTTTCATAAACCACATGGATCCGCTATATGCCATTGCATGTGTGTTGTTTTCATAAATCACATGGATCCACTAGAGTTCATTACACGTTTGTTCTATTCCTAAACCACATGGATCCACTAGATGCCATTGCATGTGTGTTATTTTCATAAACAACATGGATCCACTAGATGTCATTGCACGTTTGTTCTTTTAATAAACCACATGGATCCACTAGATGCCATTGCACGTGTGTTATTTTCGTTAACCACATGGATCCACTAGATGCCATTGCATGTGTGTTCTTTTCATAAACCACATGGATCCACTAGAGTTCATTGCATGTGTGTTCTATGCCTAAACCACAAGAATCTACTAGATGCCATTGCATGTGTGTTCTTTTCTTAAACCACATGGATCCACTAATTGTCATTGTATGTGTGTTCTTTTCATCGACCTCTTGGATCCACTAGAGTTCACTGCATGTGTGTTCTTTTCATAAACCACATGGATATACTAGAGTTCATTGCATATGTGTTCTATTCATAAACCACATGGATCCACTAGATGCCATCGCATGTGTGTTCTTTTCATAAACCACATGGATCCACTAGAGTTCATTGCATGTGTGTTCTTTTCATAAACCACATGGATCCACTAGAGTTCATTGCATGTGTGTTCTATTCCTAAACCACATGGATCCACTAGAGTTCATTGGATGTGTGTTCTACCTAAACCACATGGATCCACTAGATGACGTTGCATGTGTTTTTTTTCATAAACCACATGGATCCACTAGATGTCATTGCATGTGTGTTCTATTCCTAAACCACAAGCATCCACTAGATGCCATTGCATGTGTGTTCTTTTTATAAGACACATGGATCCACTATTATCCATTGCATGTGTGTTCTAATCCTAAACCACATGGATCCACTAGATGCCATTGGATGTGTGTTCTTTTCATAAACCACGTGGATCCATTAGATCCCAATGCATGTGTGTTCTTTTCATAAACCACATGGATCCACTAGAGTTCATGGCATGTGTGTTCTTTTCATAAACCACATAGATCCACTAGATGCCATTGCATGTGTGTTCTATTCCTAAACCACAAGTATCCACTATATGCCATTGCATGTGTGTTCTTTTCTTAAACCACATGGATCCACTAGAGTTCATTGCATGTGTGTTCTTTTCATAAACCACATGGATCCACTAGAGTTCATGGCATATGTGTTATTTTCATAAACCACATGGATCCACTAGATGCCATTGCATGTGTGTTCTTTTCATAAACCACATGGATCCACTAGAGTTCATTGCATGTGTGTTCTTTTCATAAACCACATGGATCCACTAGAGTCCATGGCATATGTGTTCTTTTCATAAACCACATGGATCCACTAGATGCCATTTCATGTGTGTTCTTTCCATAAACCATATGGATCCACTAGAGGTCATTGCATGTGTGTTAGTTTCATAAACCACATAAATCCACTAGATGCCCTTGCATATGTGTTCTATTCCTAAACCACATGGATCCACTAGATTCCATTGGATGTGTGTTCTTTTCATAAACCACATGGATGCACTAGATGTCATTGCATGTGTGTTCTTTTCATAAATCACATGGATCCACTAGATGCCATTGGATGTGTGTTCTTTTCATAAACCACATGGATGCACTAGATGTCATTGCATGTGTGTTCTTTTCATAAACCACATGGATCCACTATATGCCATTGCATGTGTGTTCATTTCATAAACCACATGGATCCACTAGATACCATTGCACGTGTGTTCTTTTCATAAACCACATGGATACACTAGAGTTCATTGCATGTGTGTTCTATGCCTAAACTACAAGAATCCACTAGATTCCATTGCATGTGTGTTCTTTTATTAAACCACATGGATCCACTAGATGTCATTGCATGTGTGTTCTTTTCATAAACCACATGGATCCACTAGAGTTCACTTCATGGTGTTGCTTTCATAAACCACATGGATACACTAGAGTTCATTGTATCTTTCTTCAATTCATAAACCACATGGATCCACTAGATGCCATTGCATGTGTGTTCTTTTCATAAACCACATGGATCCACTAGAGTTCATTGGATGTGTGTTCGATTCCTAAACCACATGGATCCACTAGATGTCATTGCATGTATGTTATTTTCATAAACCACATGGATCCACTAGAGTTTCATTGCATGTGTGTTCTTTTCATAAACCACATGGATCCACTAGAGTTCATTGCATGTGTATTCTATTACTAAAACACATGGTTCCACTAGAGTTCATTGGATGTGTGTTCTATTCCTAATCCACATGGATCCACTAGATACCATTGCATGTGTGTTCTTTTCATAAACCACATGGATCCACTAGAGTTCATTGCATGTGTGTTCTTTTCATAAACCACATGGATCCACTAGAGTTCATTGCATGTGTGTCCTGTTCCTAAACCACATGGATCCACTAGAGTTCATTGGATGTGTGTTCTACCTAAACCACATGGATCCACTAGATGACATTGCATGTCTGTTTTCTCATAAACCACAAGGATCCACTAGATTTCATTGCATGTGTGTTCTATTCCTAAACCACAAGCATCCACTAGATGCCATTGCATGTGTGTTCTTTTCATAAACCACATGGATCCACTATATGCCATTCCATGTGTGTTATATTCCTAAACCACATGGATCCACTAGATGCCATTGGATGTGTGTTCTTTTCATAAACCACATGGATCCACTAGAGTTCATTGCATGTGTGTTCTTTTCATAAACCACATGGATCCACTAGAGTTCATTGTATGTGTCTTATATTCCTAAACCACATGGATCCACTAGATGCCCTTGCATGTGTGTTCTATTCCTAAACTACATGGATCCACTATATTCCATTGGATGTGTGTTCTTTTCATAAACCAGATGGATGCACTAGATGTCATTGCATGTGTGTTCTTTTCATAAACCACATGGATCCACTAGATGCCATTGGATGTGTGTTCTTTTCATAAACCACATGGTTGCACTAGATGTCATTGCATGTGAGTTATTTTCATAAACCACATTGATCCACTAGATGCCATTGCATGTCTGTTCTTTTCATAAACCACATGGATCCACAAGAGTTCACTGCATGTGTGTTATTTTCGTAAACCACATGGATACACTAGAGTTCATTGCATGTATGTTCAATTCATAAACCACATGGATCCACTAGATGCCATTTCATGTGTGTTCTTTCCATAAACCATATGGATCCACTAGAGGTCATTGCATGTGTGTTAGTTTCATAAACCACATAAATCCACTAGATGCCCTTGCATATGTGTTCTATTCCTAAACCACATGGATCCACTAGATTCCATTGGATGTGTGTTCTTTTCATAAACCACATGGATGCACTAGATGTCATTGCATGTGTGTTCTTTTCATAAATCACATGGATCCACTAGATGCCATTGGATGTGTGTTCTTTTCATAAACCACATGGATGCACTAGATGTCATTGCATGTGTGTTCTTTTCATAAACCACATGGATCCACTATATGCCATTGCATGTGTGTTCATTTCATAAACCACATGGATCCACTAGATACCATTGCACGTGTGTTCTTTTCATAAACCACATGGATACACTAGAGTTCATTGCATGTGTGTTCTATGCCTAAACTACAAGAATCCACTAGATTCCATTGCATGTGTGTTCTTTTATTAAACCACATGGATCCACTAGATGTCATTGCATGTGTGTTCTTTTCATAAACCACATGGATCCACTAGAGTTCACTTCATGGTGTTGCTTTCATAAACCACATGGATACACTAGAGTTCATTGTATCTTTCTTCAATTCATAAACCACATGGATCCACTAGATGCCATTGCATGTGTGTTCTTTTCATAAACCACATGGATCCACTAGAGTTCATTGGATGTGTGTTCGATTCCTAAACCACATGGATCCACTAGATGTCATTGCATGTATGTTATTTTCATAAACCACATGGATCCACTAGAGTTTCATTGCATGTGTGTTCTTTTCATAAACCACATGGATCCACTAGAGTTCATTGCATGTGTATTCTATTACTAAAACACATGGTTCCACTAGAGTTCATTGGATGTGTGTTCTATTCCTAATCCACATGGATCCACTAGATACCATTGCATGTGTGTTCTTTTCATAAACCACATGGATCCACTAGAGTTCATTGCATGTGTGTTCTTTTCATAAACCACATGGATCCACTAGAGTTCATTGCATGTGTGTCCTGTTCCTAAACCACATGGATCCACTAGAGTTCATTGGATGTGTGTTCTACCTAAACCACATGGATCCACTAGATGACATTGCATGTCTGTTTTCTCATAAACCACAAGGATCCACTAGATTTCATTGCATGTGTGTTCTATTCCTAAACCACAAGCATCCACTAGATGCCATTGCATGTGTGTTCTTTTCATAAACCACATGGATCCACTATATGCCATTCCATGTGTGTTATATTCCTAAACCACATGGATCCACTAGATGCCATTGGATGTGTGTTCTTTTCATAAACCACATGGATCCACTAGAGTTCATTGCATGTGTGTTCTTTTCATAAACCACATGGATCCACTAGAGTTCATTGTATGTGTCTTATATTCCTAAACCACATGGATCCACTAGATGCCCTTGCATGTGTGTTCTATTCCTAAACTACATGGATCCACTATATTCCATTGGATGTGTGTTCTTTTCATAAACCAGATGGATGCACTAGATGTCATTGCATGTGTGTTCTTTTCATAAACCACATGGATCCACTAGATGCCATTGGATGTGTGTTCTTTTCATAAACCACATGGTTGCACTAGATGTCATTGCATGTGAGTTATTTTCATAAACCACATTGATCCACTAGATGCCATTGCATGTCTGTTCTTTTCATAAACCACATGGATCCACAAGAGTTCACTGCATGTGTGTTATTTTCGTAAACCACATGGATACACTAGAGTTCATTGCATGTATGTTCAATTCATAAACCACATGGATCCACTAGATGCCATTGCATGTGTGTTCTTTTCATAAACCACCTGGATGCACTAGAGTTCATTGGATGTGTGTTCTATTCCTAAACCACATGGATGCACTAGATGGCATTGCATGTGTGTACTTTTCATAAACCACAAGGATCCACTAGAGTTAATTGCATGTGTGTTCTTTTCATAAACCACATGGATCCACTAGAGTTCATTGCATGTGTGTTCTTTTCATAAACCACATGGATCCACTAGAGTTCATTGCATGTGTGTTCTACTCCTAAACCACATGCATCCACTAGAGTTCACTGGTTGTGTGTTCAATTCCTAAACCACATGGATCCACTAGATGCCATTTCATGTGTGTTCTTTCCATAAACCATATGGATCCACTAGAGTTCATTGCATATGTGTTAGTTTCATAAACCACATAGATCCACTAGATGCCCTTGCATTTGTGTTCTATTCCTAAACCACATGGATCCACTAGATTCCATTGGATGTGTGTTCTTTTCATAAACCACAAGGATGCACTAGATGTCATTGCATGTGTGTTCTTTTCATAAACCACATGGATCCACTAGATGCCATTGGATGTGTGTTCTTTTCATAAACCACATGGATGCACTAGATGTCATTGCATGTGTGTTCTTTTCATAAACCACATGGATCCACTATAAGCCATTGCATGTGTGTTCATTTCATAAACCACATGGATCCACTAGATACCATTGCACGTGTGTTCTTTTCATAAACCACATGGATACACTAGAGTTCATTGCATGTGTGTTCTATGCCTAAACCACAAGAATCCACTAGATGCCATTGCATGTGTGTTCTTTTATTAACCCACATGGATCCACTAGATGTCATTGCATGTGTGTTCTTTTCATAAACCACATGGATCCACTAGAGTTGACTGCATGGTGTTGTTTTCATAAACCACATGGATACACTAGAGTTCATTGCACCTTTCTTCAATTCATAAACCACACGGATCCACTAGATGCCATTGCATGTGTGTTATTTTCATAAACCACATGGATCCACTAGAGTTCATTGGATGTGTGTTCGATTCCTAAACCGCATGGATCCACTAGATGTCATTGCATGTATGTTATTTTCATAAACCACATGGATCCACTAGAGTTTCATTGCATGTGTGTTCTTTTCATAAACCACATGGATCCACTAGAGTTCATTGCATGTGTATTCTATTCCTAAACCACATGGATCCACTAGAGTTCATTGGATGTGTGTTCTATTCCTAAACCACAAGCATCCACTAGATTCCATTGCATGTGTGTTCTTTTAATAAACCACATGGATCCACTATATGCCATTCCATGTGTGTTATATTCCTAATCCACATGGATCCACTAGATGCCATTGGATGTGTGTTCTTTTCATAAACCACATGGATCCACTAGAATTCATTGCATGTGTGTTCTTTTCATAAACCACATGGATCCGCTATATGCCATTGCATGTGTGTTGTTTTCATAAATCACATGGATCCACTAGAGTTCATTACACGTTTGTTCTATTCCTAAACCACATGGATCCACTAGATGCCATTGCATGTGTGTTATTTTCATAAACAACATGGATCCACTAGATGTCATTGCACGTTTGTTCTTTTAATAAACCACATGGATCCACTAGATGCC
Organism: Avena sativa; assembly: GCA_916181665.1. NCBI lineage: Eukaryota > Viridiplantae > Streptophyta > Magnoliopsida > Poales > Poaceae > Avena > Avena sativa. The sequence goes on from OV702287.1 coordinate 195,648,991, forward strand.
ATTGCACGTGTGTTATTTTCGTTAACCACATGGATCCACTAGATGCCATTGCATGTGTGTTCTTTTCATAAACCACATGGATCCACTAGAGTTCATTGCATGTGTGTTCTATGCCTAAACCACAAGAATCTACTAGATGCCATTGCATGTGTGTTCTTTTCTTAAACCACATGGATCCACTAATTGTCATTGTATGTGTGTTCTTTTCATCGACCTCTTGGATCCACTAGAGTTCACTGCATGTGTGTTCTTTTCATAAACCACATGGATATACTAGAGTTCATTGCATATGTGTTCTATTCATAAACCACATGGATCCACTAGATGCCATCGCATGTGTGTTCTTTTCATAAACCACATGGATCCACTAGAGTTCATTGCATGTGTGTTCTTTTCATAAACCACATGGATCCACTAGAGTTCATTGCATGTGTGTTCTATTCCTAAACCACATGGATCCACTAGAGTTCATTGGATGTGTGTTCTACCTAAACCACATGGATCCACTAGATGACGTTGCATGTGTTTTTTTTCATAAACCACATGGATCCACTAGATGTCATTGCATGTGTGTTCTATTCCTAAACCACAAGCATCCACTAGATGCCATTGCATGTGTGTTCTTTTTATAAGACACATGGATCCACTATTATCCATTGCATGTGTGTTCTAATCCTAAACCACATGGATCCACTAGATGCCATTGGATGTGTGTTCTTTTCATAAACCACGTGGATCCATTAGATCCCAATGCATGTGTGTTCTTTTCATAAACCACATGGATCCACTAGAGTTCATGGCATGTGTGTTCTTTTCATAAACCACATAGATCCACTAGATGCCATTGCATGTGTGTTCTATTCCTAAACCACAAGTATCCACTATATGCCATTGCATGTGTGTTCTTTTCTTAAACCACATGGATCCACTAGAGTTCATTGCATGTGTGTTCTTTTCATAAACCACATGGATCCACTAGAGTTCATGGCATATGTGTTATTTTCATAAACCACATGGATCCACTAGATGCCATTGCATGTGTGTTCTTTTCATAAACCACATGGATCCACTAGAGTTCATTGCATGTGTGTTCTTTTCATAAACCACATGGATCCACTAGAGTCCATGGCATATGTGTTCTTTTCATAAACCACATGGATCCACTAGATGCCATTTCATGTGTGTTCTTTCCATAAACCATATGGATCCACTAGAGGTCATTGCATGTGTGTTAGTTTCATAAACCACATAAATCCACTAGATGCCCTTGCATATGTGTTCTATTCCTAAACCACATGGATCCACTAGATTCCATTGGATGTGTGTTCTTTTCATAAACCACATGGATGCACTAGATGTCATTGCATGTGTGTTCTTTTCATAAATCACATGGATCCACTAGATGCCATTGGATGTGTGTTCTTTTCATAAACCACATGGATGCACTAGATGTCATTGCATGTGTGTTCTTTTCATAAACCACATGGATCCACTATATGCCATTGCATGTGTGTTCATTTCATAAACCACATGGATCCACTAGATACCATTGCACGTGTGTTCTTTTCATAAACCACATGGATACACTAGAGTTCATTGCATGTGTGTTCTATGCCTAAACTACAAGAATCCACTAGATTCCATTGCATGTGTGTTCTTTTATTAAACCACATGGATCCACTAGATGTCATTGCATGTGTGTTCTTTTCATAAACCACATGGATCCACTAGAGTTCACTTCATGGTGTTGCTTTCATAAACCACATGGATACACTAGAGTTCATTGTATCTTTCTTCAATTCATAAACCACATGGATCCACTAGATGCCATTGCATGTGTGTTCTTTTCATAAACCACATGGATCCACTAGAGTTCATTGGATGTGTGTTCGATTCCTAAACCACATGGATCCACTAGATGTCATTGCATGTATGTTATTTTCATAAACCACATGGATCCACTAGAGTTTCATTGCATGTGTGTTCTTTTCATAAACCACATGGATCCACTAGAGTTCATTGCATGTGTATTCTATTACTAAAACACATGGTTCCACTAGAGTTCATTGGATGTGTGTTCTATTCCTAATCCACATGGATCCACTAGATACCATTGCATGTGTGTTCTTTTCATAAACCACATGGATCCACTAGAGTTCATTGCATGTGTGTTCTTTTCATAAACCACATGGATCCACTAGAGTTCATTGCATGTGTGTCCTGTTCCTAAACCACATGGATCCACTAGAGTTCATTGGATGTGTGTTCTACCTAAACCACATGGATCCACTAGATGACATTGCATGTCTGTTTTCTCATAAACCACAAGGATCCACTAGATTTCATTGCATGTGTGTTCTATTCCTAAACCACAAGCATCCACTAGATGCCATTGCATGTGTGTTCTTTTCATAAACCACATGGATCCACTATATGCCATTCCATGTGTGTTATATTCCTAAACCACATGGATCCACTAGATGCCATTGGATGTGTGTTCTTTTCATAAACCACATGGATCCACTAGAGTTCATTGCATGTGTGTTCTTTTCATAAACCACATGGATCCGCTATATGCCATTGCATGTGTGTTGTTTTCATAAATCACATGGATCTACTAGAGTTCATTACACGTTTGTTCTATTCCAAAACCACATGGATCCACTAGATGCTATTGCATGTGTGTTATTTTCATTAACCACATGGATCCACTAGATGTCATTGCACGTTTGTTCTTTTAATAAACCACATGGATCCACTAGATGCCATTGCACGTGTGTTATTTTCGTTAACCACATGGATCCACTAGATGCCATTGCATGTGTGTTCTTTTCATAAACCACATGGATCCACTAGAGTTCATTGCATGTGTGTTCTATGCCTAAACCACAAGAATCTACTATATGCCATTGCATGTGTGTTTTTTCATAAACCACATGGATCCACTAGATGTCATTGGATGTGTGTTCTATTCCTAAACCACAAGCATCCACTAGATGCCATTGCATGTGTGTTCTTTTTATAAGACACATGGATCCACTATTATCCATTGCATGTGTGTTCTAATCCTAAACCACATGGATCCACTAGATGCCATTGGATGGATGTTCTTTTTATAAACCACGTGGATCCATTAGATCCCAATGCATGTGTGTTCTTTTCATAAACCACATGGATCCACTAGAGTTTATGGCACATGTGTTCTTTTCATAAACCACATAGATCCACTAGATGCCATTGCATGTGTGTTATATTCCTAAACCACATGGATCCACTAGATGCGATTGCATGTGTGTTCTTTTCATAAACCACATGGATCCACTAGAGTTCATTGTATGTGTGTTCTATTCCTAAACCACATGGATCCACTAGATGCCATTGCATGTGTGTTCTTTTCATAAACCACATGGATCCACTAGAGTTAATTGCATGTGTGTTCTTTTCATAAACCACATGGATCCACTAGAGTTCATTAAATGTGTGTTCTATTCCTAAACCACATGGATCCACTAGAGTTCATTGCAAGTGTGTTCTATTCCTGAACCACATGGATCCACTAGATGCCATTGAATGTGTGTTCTTTTCATAAACCACATGGATCCACTAGAGTTCATTGCATATGTGTTCTTTTCATAAACCACATGGATCCACTAGAGTTCATGGAATATGTGTTCTTTTCACAAACCACATGGATCCAGTAGATGCCATTGCATGTGTGTTCTATTCGTAAACCACATGGATCCACTAGATGTCATTGGATGTGTGTTATTTTCATAAACCGCATGGATGCACTAGATGTCATTGCATGTGTGTTCTTTTCATAAACCACATGGATCCACTATATGCCATTGCATGTGTGTTATTTTCATAAACCACATGGATCCACTAGATGCCATTGCATATGTGTTCTTTTCATAAACCACATGGATCCACTAGAGTTAATTGCATGTGTGTTCTATGCCTAAACCACAAGAGTCTACTAGATGCCATTGCATGTGTCTTCTTTTCTTAAACCAGATAGATCCACTAGTTGTCATTGTATGTGTGTTCTTTTCATCAACCACATGGATCCACTAGAGTTCACTGCATGTGTGTTCTTTTCATAAACCACATGGATATACTAGAGTTAATTGCATGTGTGTTCTATTCATAAACCACATGGATCCACTAGATGCCATTGCATGTGTGTTCTTTTCATAAACCACATGGATCCACTAAGTTCATTGGATCTGTGTTCTATTCCTAAACCACATGGATCCACTAGATGCCATTGCATATGTGTTATTTTCATAAACCACATGGATCCACTAGAGTTCATTGCATGTGTGTTCTATGCCTAAACCACAAGAATCTACTAGATGCCATTGGATGTGTGTTCTTTTCTTAAACCACATGTATCCACTAGTTGTCATTGCATGTGTGTTCTTTTCATCAACCTCATGGATCCACTAGAGTTCACTGCATGTGTGTTCTTTTCATAAACCACATGGATATACTAGAGTTCATTGCATATGTGTTCTATTCATAAACCACATGGATCCACAAGATGCCATTGCATGTGTGTTCTTTTCATAAACCACATGGATCCACTAGAGTTCATTGCATGTGTGTTCTTTTCATAAACCACATGGATCCACTAGAGTTCATTGCATGTGTGTTCTATTCCTAAACCACATGGATCCACTAGAGTTCATTGGATGTGTGTTCTACCTAAACCACATGGATCCACTAGATGACAATGCACGTGTGTTTTTTCATAAACCACATGGATCCACTAGATGTCATTGCATGTGTGTTCTATTCCTAAACCACAAGCATCCACTAGATGCCATTGCATGTGTGTTCTTTTTATAAGACACATGGATCCACTATTATCCATTGCATGTGTGTTCTAATCCTAAACCACATGGATCCACTAGATGCCATTGGATGTGTGTTCTTTTCATAAACCACGTGGATCCATTAGATCCCAATGCATGTGTGTTCTTTTCATAAACCACATGGATCCACTAGATGACATTGCATGTGTTTTTTTTCATAAACCACATGGATCCACTAGATGTCATTGCATCTTTCTTCAATTCATAAACCACATGGATCCACTAGATGCCATTGCATGTGTGTTCTTTTCATAAACCACATGGATCCACTAGAGTTCATTGGATGTGTGTTCGATTCCTAAACCGCATGGATCCACTAGATGCCATTGCCTGTGTGTTCTTTTCTTAAACCACATGGATCCACTAGTTGTCATTGCATTTGTGTTCTTTTCATCAACCTAATGGATCCACTAGAGTTCACTGCATGTGTGTTCTTTTCATAAACTACATGGATCCACTAGATGCCATTGCATGTGTGTTCTTTTCTTAAACCACATGGATATACTAGAGTTCATTGCATATGTGTTCTATTCATAAACCACATGGATCCACTAGATGTCATTGCATGTGTGTTCTTTTCATAAACCACATGGATCCACTAGAGTTCACTGCATGGTGTTGTTTTCATAAACCACATGGATACACTAGAGTTCATTGCATCTTTCTTCAATTCATAAACCACATGGATCCACTATATGCCATTGCATGTGTGTTCTTTTAATAAACACATGGATCCACTAGAGTTCATTGGATGTGTGTTCGATTCCTAAACCGCATGGATCCACTAGATGTCATTGCATGTATGTTATTTTCATAAACCACATGGATCCACTAGAGTTTCATTGCATGTGTGTTCTTTTCATAAACCACATGGATCCACTAGAGTTCATTGCATGTGTATTCTATTCCTAAAACACATGGATCCACTAGAGTTCATTGGATGTGTGTTCTATTCCTAATCCACATGGATCCACTAGATACCATTGCATGTGTGTTCTTTTCATAAACCAAATGGATCCACTAGAGTTCATTGCATGTGTGTTCTTTTCATAAACCACATGGATCCACTAGAGTTCATTGCATGTGTGTTCTGTTCCTAAACCACATGGATCTACTAGAGTTCATCGGATGTGTGTTCTACCTAAACCACATGGATCCACTAGATGACATTGCTTGTCTGTTTTCTCATAAACCACAAGGATCCACTAGATGTCATTGCATGTGTGTTCTATTCCTAAACCACAAGCATCCACTAGATGCCATTGCATGTGTGTTCTTTTCATAAACCACATGGATCCACTATATGCCATTCCATGTGTGTTATATTCCTAAACCACATGTATCCACTAGATGCCATTGGATGTGTGTTCTTTTCATAAACCACATGGATCCACTAGAGTTCATTGCATGTGTGTTCTTTTCATAAACCACATGGATCCGCTATATGCCATTGCATGTGTGTTGTTTTCATAAATCACATGGATCCACTAGAGTTCATTACACGTTTTTCTATTCCAAAACCACATGGATCCACTAGATGCCATTGCATGTGTGTTATTTTCATTAACCACATGGATCCACTAGATGTCATTGCACGTTTGTTCTTTTAATAAACCACATGGATCCACTAGATGCCATTGCACGTGTGTTATTTTCGTTAACCACATGGATCCACTAGATGCCATTGCATGTGTGTTCTTTTCATAAACCACATGGATCCACTAGAGTTCATTGCATGTGTGTTCCATGCCTAAACCACAAGAATCTACTATATGCAATTGCATGTGTGTTTTTTCATAAACCACATGGATCCACTAGATGTCATTGCATGTGTGTTCTATTCCTAAACCACAAGCATCCACTAGATGCCATTACATGTGTGTTCTTTTTATAAGACACATGGATCCACTATTATCCATTGCATGTGTGTTCTAATCCTCAACCACATGGATCCACTAGATGCCATTGGATGTGTGTTCTTTTCATAAACCACGTGGATCCATTAGATCCCAATGCATGTGTGTTCTTTTCATAAACCACATGGATCCACTAGAGTTCATGGCACGTGTGTTCTTTTCATAAACCACATAGATCCACTAGATGCCATTGCATGTGTGTTATATTCCTAAACCACATGGATCCACTAGATGCGATTGCATGTGTGTTCTTTTCATAAACCACATGGATCCACTAGAGTTCATTGTATGTGTGTTCTATTCCTAAACCACATGGATCCACTAGATGCCATTGCATGTGTGTTCTTTTCATAAACCACATGGATCCACTAGAGTTAATTGCATGTGTGTTCTTTTCATAAACCACATGTATCCACTATAGTTCATTGCATGTGTGTTCTATTCCTAAACCACATGGATCCACTAGAGTTCATTGCATGTGTGTTCTATTCCTGAACCACATGGATCCACTAGATGCCATTGAATGTGTGTTCTTTTCATAAACCACATGGATCCACTAGAGTTCATTGCATATGTGTTCTTTTCATAAACCACATGGATCCACTAGAGTTCATGGCATATGTGTTCTTTTCACAAACCACATGGATCCAGTAGATGCCATTGCATGTGTGTTCTATTCGTAAACCACATGGATCCACTAGATGTCATTGGATGTGTGTTATTTTCATAAACCGCATGGATGCACTAGATGTCATTGCATGTGTGTTCTTTTCATAAACCACATGGATCCACTATATGCCATTGCATGTGTGTTATTTTCATAAACCACATGGATCCACTAGATGCCATTGCATATGTGTTCTTTTCATAAACCACATGGATCCAGTAGAGTTAATTGCATGTGTGTTCTATGCCTAAACCACAAGAGTCTACTAGATGCCATTGCATGTGTCTTCTTTTCTTAAACCAGATAGATCCACTAGTTGTCATTGTATGTGTGTTCTTTTCATCAACCACATGGATCCACTAGAGTTCACTGCATGTGTGTTCTTTTCATAAACCACATGGATATACTAGAGTTCATTGCATGTGTGCTATATTCATAAACCACATGGATCCACTAGATGCCATTGCATGTGTGTTCTTTTCATAAACCACATGGATCCACTAGAGTTCATTGGATCTGTGTTCTATTCCTAAACCACATGGATCCACTAGATGCCATTGCATGTGTATTTTTTTCATAAACCACATGGATCCACTAGAGTTCATTGCATGTGTGTTCTATGCCTAAACCACAAGAATCTACTAGATGCCATTGGATGTGTGTTCTTTTCTTAAACCACATGGATCCACTAGTTGTCATTGCATGTGTGTTCTTTTCATCCACCTCATGGATCCACTATAGTTCACTGCATGTGTGTTCTTTTCATAAACCACATGGATATACTAGAGTTCATTGCATATGTGTTCTATTCATAAACCACAAGGATCCACAAGATGCCATTGCATGTGTGTTCTTTTCATAAACCACATGGATCCACTAGAGTTCATTGCATGTGTGTTCTTTTCATAAACCACATGGATCCTCTAGAGTTCATTGCATGTGTGTTCTTTTCATAAACCACATAGATCCACTAGATGCCATTGCATGTGTGTTATATTCCTAAACCACATGGATCCACTAGATGCCATTGCATGTGTGTTCTTTTCATAAACCACATGGATCCACTAGAGTTCATTGTATGTGTGTTCTATTCCTAAACCACATGGATCCACTAGATGCCATTGCATGTGTGTTATTTTCATAAACCACATGGATCCACTAGAGTTAATTGCATGTGTGTTCTTTTCATAAACCACATGGATCCACTAGAGTTCATTGCATGTGTGTTCTATTCCTAAACCACATGGATCCACTAGAGTTCATTGCATGTGTGTTCTATTCCTAAACCACATGGATCCACTAGGTGCCATTGCATGTGTGGTCTTTTCATAAACCACATGGATCCACTAGAGTTCATTGCATTTGTGTTCTTTTCATAAACCACATGGATCCACTAGAGTTCATTGCATGTGTGTTCTATGCCTAAACCACAAGAGTCTACTAGATGCCATTGCATGTGTCTTCTTTTCTTAAACTAGATAGATCCACTAGTTGTCATTGTATGTGTGTTCTTTTCATCAACCACATGGATCCACTAGAGTTCACTGCATGTGTGTTCTTTTCATAACCCACATGGATATATTAGAGTTCATTGCATGTGTGTTATATTCATAAACCACATGGATCCACTAGATGCCATTGCATGTGTGTTCTTTTCATAAACCACATGGATCCACTAGAGTTCATTGGATCTGTGTTCTATTCCTAAACCACATGGATCCACTAGATGTCATTGCATGTGTGTTCTTTTCATAAACCACATGGATCCACTAGAGTGCATTGAATGTATGTTCTTTTCATAAACCACATGGATCCACTAGAATTGATTGCCTGTGTGTTCTATTCCTAAACCACATGGATCCATTAGAGTTCATTGGATGTGTGTTCTACCTAAACCACATGGATCCACTAGATGACATTGCATGTGTGTTTTTTCATAAACCACATGGATCCACTAGATGTCATTGCATGTGTGTTCTATTCATAAACCACAAGCATCCACTAGATGCCATTGCATGTGTGTTCTTTTTATAAACCACATGGATCCACTATTATCCATTGTATGTGTGTTCTAATCCTAAACCACATGTATCCACTAGATGCCATTGGATGTGTGTTCTTTTCATAAACCACATGGATCCATTATATCCCATTGCATGTGTTTTTTTCATAAACCACGTGGATCCACTAGAGTTCATGGCATGTGTGTTCTTTTCATAAACCACATGGATCCACTAGATGCCATTGCATGTGTGTTATTTTCATAAACCACATGGATCCACTAGAGTTGATTGTATGTGTGTTCTATTCCTAAACCACATGGATCCACTAGATGCCATTGCATGTGTGTTCTTTTCACCAACCACATGGATCCACTAGAGTTCATTACATGTGTATTAGTTTCATAAACCACATGGATCCACTAGAGTTCATGGCATGTTTTATCTTTTCATAAACCACATGGATCCAATAGATGCCCGTGCATGTGTGTTCTATTCCTAAACCACATGGATCCACTATATTCCATTGGATGTGTGCTCTTTTCATACACCACATGGATGCACTAGATGTCATTGCATGTGTGTTCTTTTCATAAACCACATGGATCCACTAGATGCCATTGGATGTGTTTTCTTTTCATAAACCACATGGTTGCACTAGATGTCATTGCACGTGAGTTCTTTTCATAAACCACATGAATCCACTAGATGTCATTGCACGTTTGTTCTTTTAATAAACCACATGGGTCCACTAGATGCACTTGCACGTGTGTTATTTTCGTTAACCACATGGATCCACTAGATGCCATTGCATGTGTGTTCTTTTCATAAACCACATGGATCCACTAGAGTTCATTGCATGTGTGTTCTATGCCTAAACCACAAGAATCTACTAGATGCCATTGCATGTGTGTTCTTTTCTTAAACCATATGGATCCACTAGTTGTCATTGCATTTGTGTTCTTTTCATCAACCTCATGGATCCACTAGAGTTCACTGCATGTGTGTTCTTTTCATAAACCACTTGGATATACTAGAGTTCATTGCATATGTGTTCTATTCATAAACCACATGGATCCACTAGATGCCATTGCATGTGTGTTCTTTTCATAAACCACATGGATCCACTAGATTTCATTGCATGTGTGTTCTTTTCATAAACCACATGCATCCACTAGAGTTCATTGCATGTGTGTTCTATTCCTAAACCACATGGATCCACTAGAGTTCATTGGATGTCTGTTCTACCTAAACCACATGGATCCACTAGATGACATTGCATGTGTGTTTTTTCATAAACCACATGGATCCACTAGATGTCATTGCATGTGTGTTCTTTTTATAAATCACATGCATCCACTATTATCCATTGCGTGTGTGTTCTAGTCCTAAACCACATGGATCCACTAGATGCCATTGGATGTGTGTTCTTTTCATAAACCACATGGATCCATTAGATCCCAATGCATGTGTGTTCTTTTCATAAACCACATGGATCCACTAGAGTTCATGGCATGTGTGTTCTTTTCATAAACCACATGGATCCACTAGATGCCATTGCATGTGTGTTATATTCGTAAACCACATGGATCCACTAGATGCCATTGCATGTGTATTCTTTTCATAAACCACATGGATCCACTAGAGTTCATTGTATGTGTGTTCTATTCCTAAACCACATGGATCCACTAGATGCCATTGCATGTGTGTTCTTTTCATAAACTACATGGATCCACTAGAGTTAATTGCATGTGTGTTCTTTTCATAAACCACATGGATCCACTAGAGTTCATTGCATCTGTTTTCTATTCCTAAACCACATGGATCAACTAGAGTTCATTGCATGTGTGTTCTATTCCTAAACCACATGGATCCACTAGATGCCATTGCATGTGTGTTCTTTTCATAAACCACATGGATCCACTAGAGTTCATTGCATGTATGTTCTTTTCATAAACCACATGGATCCACTAGAGTTCATGGCATCTGTGTTCTTTTCATAAACCACATGGATCCACTAGATGTCATTGGATGTGTGTTATTTTCATAAACCGCATGGATGCACTAGATGTCATTGCATGTGTGTTCTTTTCATAAACCATATGGATCCACTATATGCCATTGCATGTGTGTTATTTTCATATACCACATGGATCCACTAGATGCCATTGCATATGTGTTCTTTTCATAAACCACATGGATCCACTAGAGTTAATTGCATGTGTGTTCTATGCCAAAACCACAAGAGTCTACTAGATGCCATTGCATGTGTCTTCTTTTGTTAAACCAGATAGATCCACTAGTTGTCATTGCATGTGTGTTCTTTTCATCAACCACATGGATCCACTAGAGTTCACTGCATGTGTGTTCTTTTCATAAACCACATGGATACACTAGACTTCATTGCATGTGTGTTCTATTCATAAACCACATAGATCCACTAGATGCCATTGCATGTGTGTTCTTTTCATAAACCAGATGGATCCACTAGAGTTCATTGCATGTGTGTTCTATTCCTAAACCACATGGATCCACAAGAGTTCATTGGATCTGTGTTCTATTCCTAAAACACATGGATCCACTATATGCCATTGCATGTGTGTTCTTTTCATAAACCACATGGATCCACTAGATTGCATTGCATGTGTGTTCTTTTCATAAACCACATGGATCCACTAGAGTCGATTGCCTGTGTGTTCTATTCCTAAACCACATGGATCCATTAGAGTTCATTGGATGTGTGTTCTACCTAAACCACAAGGATCCACTAGATGACATTGCATGTGTTTTTTTCGTAAACCACATGGATCCACTAGATGTCATTGCATGTGTGTTCTATTCCTAAACCACAATCATCCACTAGATGCCATTGCATGTGTGTTCTTTTTAGAAACCACATGGATCCACTATTATCCATTGTATGTGTGTTCTAATCCTAAACCACATGGATCCACTAGATGCCATTGGATGTGTGTTCTTTTCATCAACCACATGGATCCACTAGATCCCATTGCATGTGTGTTCTTTTCATAAACCACATAGATCCACTAGAGTTCATGGCATGTGTGTTCTTTTCATAAACCACATGGATCCACTAGATGCCATTGCATGTGTGTTCTTTTCATAAACAACATGGATCCACTAGAGTTCATTGTATGTGTGTTCTATTCCTAAACCACATGGATCCACTAGATGCCATTGCATGTGTGTACTTTTAACAAACCACATGGATCCACTAGAGTTCATTGCATGTGTGTTTGATTCATAAACCACATGGATCCACTAGAGTTCATGGCATGTTTTATCTTTTCATAAACCACATGGATCCAATAGATGCCCTTGCATGTGTGTTCTATTCCTAAACCACATGGATCCACTATATTCCATTGGATGTGTGTTCTTTTCATACACCACATGGATGCACTAGATGTCATTGTATGTGTGTTCTTTTCATAAACCACATGGATCCACTAGATGCCATTGGATGTGTGTTCTTTTCATAAACCACATGGTTGCACTAGATATCATTGCATGTGAGATCTTTTCATAAACCACATGGATCCACTAGATGCCATTGCATGTGTGTTCTTTTCATAAACCACATGGATCCACAAGAGTTCACTTCATGTGTGTTATTTTCATAAACCACATGGATACACTAGAGTTCATTGCATGTGTGTTCTATTCATAAACCACATGGATCCACTAGATGCCATTGCATGTGTGTTCTTTTCATAAACCACATGGATCCACTAGAGTTCATTGGATGTGTGTTCTATTCCTAAACCACATGGATGCACTAGATGCCATTGCATGTGTGTTCTTTTCATAAACCACATGGATCCACTAGAGTTCATTGCATGTGTGTTCTTTTTATAAACCACATGGATCCACTAGAGTTCATTGCATGTGTGTTCTATTCCTAAACCACATGGATTCACTAGAGTTCATTGGATGTGTGTTCAATTCCTAAACCACATGGATCCACTAGATGCCATTTCATGTGTGTTCTTTCCATAAACCACATGTATCCACTATAGTTCATTGCATGTGTGTTAGTATCATAAACCACATGGATCCACTAGATGCCCTTGCATTTGTGTTCTATTCCTAAACCACATGGATCCACTAGATTCCATTGGATGTGTGTTCTTTTCATAAACCACATGGATGCACTAGATGTCATTGCATGTGTGTTATTTTCATAAACCACATGGATCCACTAGATGCCATTGGATGTGTGTTCTTTTCATAAATCACATGGATGCACTAGATGTCATTGCATGTGTGTTCTTTTCATAAACCACATGGATCCACTATATGCCATCGCATGTGTGTTCATTTCATAAACCACATGGATCCACTAGATACCATTACACGTGTGTTCTTTTCATAAACCACATGGATCCACTAGAGTTCATTGCATGTGTGTTCTATGCCTAAACCCCAAGAATCCACTAGATGCCATTGCATGTGTGATCTTTTATTAAACCACATGGATCCACTAGATGTCATTGCATGTGTGTTCTTTTCATAAACCACATGGATCCACTAGAGTTCACTGCATGGTGTTGTTTTCATAAACCACATGGATACACTAGAGTTCATTGCATCTTTCTTCTATTCATAAACCACATGGATCCACTAGATGCCATGGCATGTGTGTTCTTTTCATAAACCACATGGATCCACTAGAGTTCATTGGATGTGTGTTCGATTCCTAAACCGCATGGATCCACTAGATGTCATTGCATGTATGTTATTTTTATAAACCACATGGATCCATTAGAGTTTCATTGCATGTGTGTTCTTTTCATAAACCACATGGATCCACTAGAGTTCATTGCATGTGTATTCTATTCCTAAACCACAAGGATCCACTAGAGTTCACTGGATGTGTGTTCTATTTCTAAACCACAAGCATCCAATAGATGCCATTGCATGTGTGTTCTTTTAATAAACCACATGGATCCACTATATGCCATTCCATGTGTGTTATATTCCTAAACCACATGGATCCACTAAATGCCATTGGATGTGTGTTCTTTTCATAAACCACATGGATCCACTAGAGTTCATTGCATGTGTGTTCTTTTGATAAACCACATGGATCCGCTATATGCCATTGCATGTGTGTTGATTTCATAAATCACATGGATCAACTAGAGTTCATTACACGTTTGTTCTATTCCTAAACCACATGGATCCACTAGATGCCATTGCATGTGTGTTATTTTCATAAACCACATGGATCCACTAGATGTCACTGCACGTTTGTTCTTTTAATAAACCACATGGATCCACTAGATGTCATTGCACGTGTGTTATTTTCGTTAACCACATGGATCCACTAGATGCCATTGCAAGTGTGTTCTTTTCATAAACCACATGGATCCACTAGAGTTAATTGCATGTGTGTTCTTTTCATAAACCACACGGATCCACTAGAGTTCATTGGATGTGTGTTCTATTCCTAAACCACATGGATCCACTAGATGCCATTGCATGTGTGTTCTTTTCACAAACCACATGGATCCACTAGAGTTCATTGCATTCGTGTTCTATTCCTGAACCACATGGATCCACTAGAGTGCATTGCTTGTATGTTCTTTTCATAAACCACATGGATCCACTAGAGTTGATTGACTGTGTGTTCTATTCCTAAACCACATGGATCCATTATAGTTCATTAGATGTGTGTTCTACCTAAACCACATGGATCCACTAGATGACATTGCATGTGTGTTTTTTCATAAACCACATGGATCCACTAGATGTCATTGCATGTGTGTTCTATTCCTAAACCACAAGCATCCACTAGATGCCATTGCATGTGTGTTCTTTTTATAAACCACATGGATCCACTATTATCCATTGTATGTGTGTTCTAATCCTAAACCACATGTATCCACTAGATGCCATTGTATGTGTGTTCTTTTCATAAACCACATGGATCCATTAGATCCCATTGCATGTGTGTTCTTTTCATAAACCACATGGATCCACTAGAGTTCATGGCATGTGTGTTCTTTTCATAAACCACATGGATCCACTAGATGCCATTCCATGTGTGTTCTTTTCATAAACCACATGGATCCACTAGAGTTCATTGTATGTGTGTTCTATTCCTAAACCACATGGATCCACTAGATGCCATTGCATGTGTGTTCTTTTCACAAACCACATGGATCCACTAGAGTTCATTGCATGTGTGTTAGTTTCATAAACCACATGGATCCACTAGAGTTCATGGCATGTTTTATATTTTCATAAACCACATGGATCCAATAGATGCCCTTGCATGTGTGTTCTATTCCTAAACCACATGGATCCACTATATTCCATTGGATGTGTGTTCTTTTCATACACCACATGGATGCACTAGATGTCATTGCATGTGTGTTCTTTTCATAAACCACATGGATCCACTAGATGCCATTGGATGTGTGTTCTTTTCATAAACCACATGGTTGCACTAGATGTCATTGCATGTGAGTTCTTTTCATAAACCACATGGATCCACTAGATGTCATTGCATATTTGTTCTTTTAATAAACCACATGGATCCACTAGATGCCATTGCATGTGTGTAATTTTTCTTAACCACATGGATCCACTAGATGCCATTGCATGTGTGTTCTTTTCATAAACCAGATGGATCCACTAGAGTTCATTGCATATGTGTTCTATGCCTAAACCACAAGAATATACTAGATGCCATTGCATGTGTGTTCTTTTCTTAAACCACATGGATCCACTAGATGCCATTGCATGTGTGTTCTTTTCATAAACCACATGGATATACTAGAGTTCATTGCATATGTGTTCTATTCATAAACCACATGGATCCACTAGATGCCATTGCATGTGTGTTCTTTTCATAAACCACATGGATCCACTAGAGTTCATTGCATGTGTATTCTTTTCATAAACCACATGGATCCACTAGAGTTCATTGCATGTGTGTTCTATTCCTAAACCACATGGATCCACTAGAGTTCATTGGATGTGTGTTCTACCTAAACCACATGGATCCACTAGATGACATTGCATGTGTGTGTTTTCATAAACCACATGGATCCACTAGATGTCATTGCATGTGTGTTCTATTCCTAAACCACAAGCATCCACTAGATGCCATTGCATGTTCTTTTTATAAACCACATGGATCCACTATTATCCATTGCATGTGTGTTCTAATCCTAAACCACATGGATCCACTAGATGCCATTGGATATGTGTTCTTTTCATAAACCACATGGATCCATTAGATCCCAATGCATGTGTGTTATTTTCATAAACCACATGTATCCACTAGAGTTCATGGCATGTGTGTTCTTTTCATAAACCACATGGATCCACTAGATGCCATTGCATGTGTGTTATATTCCTAAACCACATGGATCCACTAGATGCCATTGCATGTGTGTTCTTTTCATAAACCACATGGATCCACTAGAGTTCAATGTATGTGTGTTCTATTCCTAAACCACATGGATCCACTAGATGCCATTGCATGTGTGTTCTTTTCATAAACCACATGGATCCGCTAGATTTAATTGCATGTGTGTTCTTTTCATAAACCACATGGATCCACTAGAGTTCATTGCATGTGTGTTCTATTCCTAAACCACATGGATCCACTAGAGTTCATTGCATGTGTGTTCTATTCCTAAACCACATGGATCCACTAGATGCCATTGCATGTGTGTTCTTTTCATAAACCACATGGATCCACTAGAGTTCATTGCATGTGTGTTCTTTTCATAAACCACACGGATCCACTAGATGCCATTGCATGTGTGCTCATTTCATAAACCACATGGACCCACTAGAGTTTGTTGCACGTGTGTTCTATGCCTGAATCACAACAATCAACTAGATGCCATTGCATGTGTGTTCTATTCGTAAACCACATGGATCCACTAGATGTCATTGGATGTGTGTTATTTTCATAAACCGCATGGATGCACTAGATGTCATTGCATGTGTGTTCTTTTCATAAACCACATGGATCCACTATATGCCATTGCATGTGTGTTATTTTCATAAACCACATGGATCCACTAGATGCCATTGCATATGTGTTCTTTTCATAAACCACATGGATCCACTAGAGTTAATCGCATGTGTGTTCTATGCCTAAACCACAAGAGTCTACTAGATGCCATTGCATGTGTCTTCTTTTGTTAAACCAGATAGATCCACTAGTTGACATTGCATGTGTGTTCTTTTCATCAATCACATGGATCCACTAGAGTTCACTACATGTGTGTTCTTTTCATAAACCACATGGATATACTAGAGTTCATTGCATGTGTGTGCTATTCATAAACCACATGGATCCACTAGATGCCATTGCATGTGTGTTCTTTTCATAAACCACATGGATCCACTAGAGTTCATTGGATCTGTGTTCTATTCCTAAACCACATGGATCCACTAGATGTCAATGCATGTATGATCTTTTCATAAACCACATGGATCCACTAGAGTGCATTGCATATGTGTTCTTTTCATAAACCACATGGATCCACTAGAGTTAATTGCATGTGTGTTCTATGCCTAAACCACAAGAGTCTACTAGATGCCATTGCATGTGTCTTCTTTTGTTAAACTAGATAGATCCACTAGTTGAAATTGCATGTGTGTTCTTTTCATCAACCACATGGATCCACTAGAGTTCACTACATGTGTGTTCTTTTCATAAACCACATGGATATACTAGAGTTCATTGCATGTGTGTGCTATTCATAAACCACATGGATCCACTAGATGCCATTGCATGTGTGTTCTTTTCATAAACCACATGGATCCACTAGAGTTCATTGGATCTGTGTTCTATTCCTAAACCACATGGATCCACTAGATGTCAATGCATGTGTGTTCTTTTAATAAACCACATGGATCCACTAGAGTGCATTGCATGTGTGTTCTTTTCATAAACCACATGGATCCACTAGAGTTGATTGCCTGTGTGTTCTATTCCTAAATCACATGGATCCATTAGAGTTCATTGGATGTGTGTTCTACCTAAACCACATGGATCCACTAGATGACATTGCATGTGTGTTTTTTCATAAACCACATGGATCCACTAGATGTCATTGCATGTGTGTTCTATTCCTAAAATACAAGCATCCACTAGATGCCATTGCATGTGTGTTCTTTTTATAAACCACATGGATCCACTATTATCCATTGTATATGTGTTCTAATCCTAAACCACATGGATCCACTAGATGCCATTGGATGTGTGTTCTTTTCATAAACCACATGGATCCATTAGATCCCATTGCATGTGTGTTCTTTTCAAAAACCACATGGACCCACTAAAGTTCATGGCATGTGTGTTCTTTTCATAATCCACATGGATCCACTAGATGCCATTGCATGTGTGTTCTTTTCATAAACCACATGGATCCACTAGAGTTCATTGTATGTGTGTTCTATTCCTAAACCACATGGATCTACTAGATGCCATTGCATGTGTGTTCTTTACACAAACCACATGGATCCACTAGAGTTCATTGCATGTGTGTTAGTTTCATAAACCACATAGATCCACTAGAGTTCATGGCATGTTTTATCTTTTCATAAACCACATGGATCCAATAGATGCCCTTGCATGTGTGTTCTATTCCAAAACCACATGGATCCACTATATTCCATTGGATGTGTGTTCTTTTCATACACCACATGGATGCACTAGATGTCATTGCATATGTGCTCTTTTCATAAACCACATGGATTCACTAGATGCCATTGGATGTGTGTTCTTTTCATAAACCACATGGTTGCACTAGATGTCATTGCATGTGAGTTCTTTTCATAAACCACATGGATCCACTAGATGCCATTGCATGTGTGTTCTTTTCATAAACCACATCGATCCACAAGAGTTCACTACATGTGTGTTATTTTCATAAACCACATTGATACACTAGAGTTTATTGCATATGTGTTCTATTCATAAACCACATGGATCCACTAGATGCCATTGCACGTGTGTTATATTCCTAAACCACATGGATCCACTAGATGCCATTGCATGTGTGTTCTTTTCATAAACCACATGGATCCACTAGAGTTCAATGTATGTGTGTTCTATTCTTAAACCACATGGATCCACTAGATGCCATTGCATGTGTGTTCTTTTCATAAACCACATGGATCCACTAGAGTTAATTGCATGTGTGTTCTTTTCATAAACCACATGGATCCACTAGAGTTCATTGCATGTGTGTTCTATTCCTAAACCACATGGATCCACTAGAGTTAATTGCATGTGTGTTCTATTCCTAAACCACATGGATCCACTAGATGCCATTGCATGTGTGTTCTTTTCATAAACCACATGGATCCACTAGAGTTCATTGCATGTGTGTTCTTTTCATAAACCACACGGATCCACTAGAGGCCATTGCATGTGTGCTCATTTCATAAACCACATGGACCCACTAGAGTTTGTTGCACGTGTGTTCTATGCCTGAATCACAACAATCCACTAGATGCCATTGCATGTGTGTTCTATTCGTAAACCACATGGATCCACTAGATGTCATTGGATGTGTGTTATTTTCATAAACCGCATGGATGCACTAGATGTCATTGCATGTGTGTTCTTTTCATAAACCACATGGATCCACTATATGCCATTGCATGTGTGTTATTTTCATAAACCACATGGATCCACTAGATGCCATTGCATATGTGTTCTTTTCATAAACCACATGGATCCACTAGAGTTAATTGCATGTGTGTTCTATGCCTAAACCACAAGAGTCTACTAGATGCCATTGCATGTGTCTTCTTTTGTTAAACCAGATAGATCCACTAGTTGACATTGCATGTGTGTTCTTTTCATCAACCACATGGATCCACTAGAGTTCACTACATGTGTGTTCTTTTCATAAACCACATGGATATACTAGAGTTCGTTGCATGTGTGTGCTATTCATAAACCAAATGGATCCACTAGATGCCATTGCATGTGTGTTCTTTTCATAAACCACATGGATCCACTAGAGTTCATTGGATCTGTGTTCTATTCCTAAACCACATGGATCCACTAGATGTCAATGCATGTGTGTTCTTTTCATAAACCACATGGATCCACTAGAGTGCATTGCATGTGTGTTCTTTTCATAAACCACATGGATCCACTAGAGTTGATTGCCTGTGTGTTCTATTACTAAATCACATGGATCCATTAGAGTTCATTGGATGTGTGTTCTACTTAAACCACATGGATCCACTAGATGACATTGCATGTGTGTTTTTTCATAAACCACATGGATCCACTAGATGTCATTGCATGTGTGTTCTATTCCTAAAATACAAGCATCCACTAGATGCCATTGCATGTGTGTTCTTTTTATAAACCACATGGATCCACTATTATCCATTGTATGTGTGTTCTAATCCTAAACCACATGGATCCACTAGATGCCATTGGATGTGTGTTCTTTTCATAAACCACATGGATCCATTAGATCCCATTGCATGTGTGTTCTTTTCATAAACCACATGGACCCACTAGAGTTCATGGCATGTGTGTTCTTTTCATAATCCACATGGATCCACTAGATGCCATTGCATGTGTGTTCTTTTCATAAACCACATGGATCCACTAGAGTTCATTGTATGTTTGTTCTATTCCTAAACCACATGGATCCACTAGATGCCATTGCATGTGTGTTCTTTTCACAAACCACATGGATCCACTAGAGTTCATTGCATGTGTGTTAGTTTCATAAACCACATGGATCCACTAGAGTTCATGGCATGTTTTATCTTTTCATAAACCACATGGATCCAATAGATGCCCTTGCATGTGTGTTCTATTCCAAAACCACATGGATCCACTATATTCCATTGGATGTGTGTTCTTTTCATACACCACATGGATGCACTAGATGTCATTGCATGTGTGCTCTTTTCATAAACCACATGGATTCACTAGATGCCATTGGATGTGTGTTCTTTTTATAAACCACATGGTTGCACTAGATGTCATTGCATGTGAGTTCTTTTCATAAACCACATGGATCCACTAGATGCCATTGCATGTGTGTTCTTTTCATAAACCACATGGATCCACAAGAGTTCACTACATGTGTGTTATTTTCATAAACCACATTGATACACTAGAGTTCATTGCATATGTGTTCTATTCATAAACCACATGGATCCACTAGATGCCATTGCATGTGTGTTCTTTTCATAAACCACATGGATCCACTAGAGTTCATTGCATGTGTGTTCTTTTCATAAACCACATGGATCCACTAGAGTTCATTGCATGTGTGTTCTATTCCTAAACCACATGGATCCACTAGAGTTCATTGGATGTGTGTTCTACCTAAACCACATGGATTCACTAGATGACATTGCATGTGTGTGTTTTCATAAACCAGATGGATCCACTAGATGTCATTGCATGTGTGTTCTATTCCTAAACCACAAGCATCCACTAGATGCCATTGCATGTGTGTTCTTTTTATAAACCACATGGATCCACTATTATCCATTGCATGTGTGTTCTAATCCTAAACCACATGGATCCACTAGATGCCATTGGATGTGTGTTCTTTTCATAAACCACATGGATCCATTAGATCCCAATGCATGTGTGTTATTTTAATAAACCACATGTATCCACTATAGTTCATGGCATGTGTGTTCTTTTCATAAACCACATGGATCCACTAGATGCCATTGCATGTGTGTTATATTCCTAAACCACATGGATCCACTAGATGCCATTGCATGTGTGTTCTTTTCATAAACCACATGGATCCACTAGAGTTCAATGTATGTGTGTTCTATTCCTAAACCACATGGATCCACTAGATGCCATTGCATGTGTGTTCTTTTCATAAACCACATGGATCCACTAGAGTTAATTGCATGTGTGTTCTTTTCATAAACCACATGGATCCACTAGAGTTCATTGCATGTGTGTTCTATTCCTAAACCACATGGATCCACTAGAGTTCATTGCATGTGTGTTCTATTCCTAAACCACATGGATCCACTAGATGCCATTGCATGTGTGTTCTTTTCATAAACCACATGGATCCACTAGAGTTCATTGCATGTGTGTTCTTTTCATAAACCACACGGATCCACTAGAAGCCATTGCATGTGTGCTCATTTCATAAACCACATGGACCCACTAGAGTTTGTTGCACGTGTGTTCTATGCCTGAATCACAACAATCCACTAGATGCCATTGCATGTGTGTTCTATTCGTAAACCACATGGATCCACTAGATGTCATTGGATGTGTGTTATTTTCATAAACCGCATGGATGCACTAGATGTCATTGCATGTGTGTTGTTTTCATAAACCACATGGATCCACTATATGCCATTGCATGTGTGTTATTTTCATAAACCACATGGATCCACTAGATGTCATTGCATATGTGTTCTTTTCATAAACCACATGGATCCACTAGAGTTAATTGCATGTGTGTTCTATGCCTAAACCACAAGAGTCTACTAGATGCCATTGCATGTGTCTTCTTTTGTTAAACCAGATAGATCCACTAGTTGACATTGCATGTGTGTTCTTTTCATCAACCACATGGATCCACTAGAGTTCACTACATGTGTGTTCTTTTCATAAACCACATGGATATACTAGAGTTCATTGCATGTGTGTGCTATTCATAAACCACATGGATCCACTAGATGCCATTGCATGTGTGTTCTTTTCATAAACCACATGGATCCACTAGAGTTCATTGGATCTGTGTTCTATTCCTAAACCACATGGATTCACTAGATGTCATTGCATGTGTGTTCTTTTCATAAACCACATGGATCCAATAGAGTGCATTGCATGTGTGTTCTTTTCATAAACCACATGGATCCACTAGAGTTGATTGCTTGTGTGTTCTATTCCTAAATCACATGGATCCATTAGAGTTCATTGGATGTGTGTTCTACCTAAACCACATGGATCCACTAGATGACATTGCATGTGTGTTTTTTCATAAACCACATGGATCCACTAGATGTCATTGCATGTGTGTTCTATTCCTAAAATACAAGCATCCACTAGATGCCATTGCATGTGTGTTCTTTTTATAAACCACATGGATCCACTATTATCCATTGTATGTGTGTTCTAATCCTAAACCACATGGATCCACTAGATGCCATTGGATGTGTGTTCTTTTCATAAACCACATGGATCCATTAGATCCCATTGCATGTGTGTTCTTTTCATAACCCACATGGACCCACTAGAGTTCATGGCATGTGTGTTCTTTTCATAATTCACATGGATCCACTAGATGCCATTGCATGTGTGTCCTTTTCATAAACCACATGGATCCACTAGAGTTCATTGTATGTGTGTTCTATTACTAAACCACATGGATCCACTAGATGCCATTGCATGTGTGTTCTTTTCACAAACCACATGGATCCACTAGAGTTCATTGCATGTGTGTTAGTTTCATAAACCACATGGATCCACTAGAGTTCATGGCATGTTTTATCTTTTCATAAACCACATGGATCCAATAGATGCCCTTGCATGTGTGTTCTATTCCAAAATCACATGGATCCACTATATTCCATTGGATGTGTGTTCTTTTCATACACCACATGGATGCACTATATGTCATTGCATGTGTGCTCTTTTCATAAACCACATGGATTCACTAGATGCCATTGGATGTGTGTTCTTTTCATAAACCACATGGTTGCACTAGATGTCATTGCATGTGAGTTCTTTTCATAAACCACATGGATCCACTAGATGCCATTGCATGTGTGTTCTTTTCATAAACCACATGGATCCACAAGAGTTCACTACATGTGTGTTATTTTCATAAACCACATTGATACACTAGAGTTCATTGCATGTGTGTTCTATTCATAAACCACATGGATCCACTAGATGCCATTGCATGTGTGTTCTTTTCATAAACCACATGGATCCACTAGAGTTCATTGGATGTGTGTTCTATTCCTAAACCACATGGATGCACTAGATGCCATTGCATGTGTGTTCTTTTCATAAACCACATGGATCCACTAGAGTTCATTGCATGTGTGTTCTTTTCATAAACCACATGGATCCACTAGAGTTCATTGCATGTGTGTTCTTTTCATAAACCACATGGATCCACTAGAGTTCATGGCATATGTGTTCTTTTCATAAACCACATGGATCCACTAGATGCCATTGCATGTGTGTTCTTTTCATAAACCACATGGATCCACTAGAGTTCATTGCATGTGTGTTCTTTTCATAAACCACATGGATCCACTAGAGTTCATTGCATGTGTGTTATTTTCATAAACTACATGGATCCACTAGAGTTCATTAGATGTGTGTTCTATTCCTAAGCCACATGGATCCACTAGATGCCATTGCATGTGTGTTCTTTTCATAAACCACATGGATCCACTAGAGTTCATTGCATGTGTGTTCTTTTCATAAACCACATGGATCCACTAGAGTGCATTGCATGTGTGTTCTTTTCATAAACCACATGGATCCACTAGAGTTGATTGCCTGTGTGTTCTATTACTAAATCACATGGATCCATTAGAGTTCATTGGATGTGTGTTCTACCTAAACTACATGGATCCACTAGATGACATTGCATGTGTGTTTTTTCATAAACCACATGGATCCACTAGATGTCATTGCATGTGTGTTCTATTCCTAAAATACAAGCATCCACTAGATGCCATTGCATGTGTGTTCTTTTTATAAACCACATGGATCCACTATTATCCATTGTATGTGTGTTCTAATCCTAAACCACATGGATCCACTAGATGCCATTGGATGTGTGTTCTTTTCATAAACCACATGGATCCATTAGATCCCATTGCATGTGTGTTCTTTTCATAAACCACATGGACCCACTAGAGTTCATGGCATGTGTGTTCTTTTCATAATCCACATGGATCCACTAGATGCCATTGCATGTGTGTTCTTTTCATAAACCACATGGATCCACTAGAGTTCAATGTATGTGTGTTCTATTCCTAAACCACATGGATCCACTAGATGCCATTGCATGTGTGTTCTTTTCATAAACCACATGGATCCACTAGAGTTAATTGCATGTGTGTTCTTTTCATAAACCACATGGATCCACTAGAGTTCATTGCATGTGTGTTCTATTCCTAAACCACATGGATCCACTAGAGTTCATTGCATGTGTGTTCTATTCCTAAACCACATGGATCCACTAGATGCCATTGCATGTGTGTTCTTTTCATAAACCACATGGATCCACTAGAGTTCATTGCATGTGTGTTCTTTTCATAAACCACACGGATCCACTAGAAGCCATTGCATGTGTGCTCATTTCATAAACCACATGGACCCACTAGAGTTTGTTGCACGTGTGTTCTATGCCTGAATCACAACAATCCACTAGATGCCATTGCATGTGTGTTCTATTCGTAAACCACATGGATCCACTAGATGTCATTGGATGTGTGTTATTTTCATAAACCGCATGGATGCACTAGATGTCATTGCATGTGTGTTCTTTTCATAAACCACATGGATCCACTATATGCCATTGCATGTGTGTTATTTTCATAAACCACATGGATCCACTAGATGTCATTGCATATGTGTTCTTTTCATAAACCACATGGATCCACTAGAGTTAATTGCATGTGTGTTCTATGCCTAAACCACAAGAGTCTACTAGATGCCATTGCATGTGTCTTCTTTTGTTAAACCAGATAGATCCACTAGTTGACATTGCATGTGTGTTCTTTTCATCAACCACATGGATCCACTAGAGTTCACTACATGTGTGTTCTTTTCATAAACCACATGGATATACTAGAGTTCATTGCATGTGTGTGCTATTCATAAACCACATGGATCCACTAGATGCCATTGCATGTGTGTTCTTTTCATAAACCACATGGATCCACTAGAGTTCATTGGATCTGTGTTCTATTCCTAAACCACATGGATTCACTAGATGTCATTTCATGTGTGTTCTTTTCATAAACCACATGGATCCAATAGAGTGCATTCCATGTGTGTTCTTTTCATAAACCACATGGATCCACTAGAGTTGATTGCTTGTGTGTTCTATTCCTAAATCACATGGATCCATTAGAGTTCATTGGATGTGTGTTCTACCTAAACCACATGGATCCACTAGATGACATTGCATGTGTGTGTTTTCATAAACCACATGGATCCACTAGATGTCATTGCATGTGTGTTCTATTCCTAAAATACAAGCATCCACTAGATGCCATTGCATGTGTGTTCTTTTTATAAACCACATGGATCCACTATTATCCATTGTATGTGTGTTCTAATCCTAAACCACATGGATCCACTAGATGCCATTGGATGTGTGTTCTTTTCATAAACCACATGGATCCATTAGATCCCATTGCATGTGTGTTCTTTTCATAACCCACATGGACCCACTAGAGTTCATGGCATGTGTGTTCTTTTCATAATTCACATGGATCCACTAGATGCCATTGCATGTGTGTCCTTTTCATAAACCACATGGATCCACTAGAGTTCATTGTATGTGTGTTCTATTACTAAACCACATGGATCCACTAGATGCCATTGCATGTGTGTTCTTTTCACAAACCACATGGATCCACTAGAGTTCATTGCATGTGTGTTAGTTTCATAAACCACATGGATCCACTAGAGTTCATGGCATGTTTTATCTTTTCATAAACCACATGGATCCAATAGATGCCCTTGCATGTGTGTTCTATTCCAAAACCACATGGATCCACTATATTCCATTGGATGTGTGTTCTTTTCATACACCACATGGATGCACTATATGTCATTGCATGTGTGCTCTTTTCATAAACCACATGGATTCACTAGATGCCATTGGATGTGTGTTCTTTTCATAAACCACATGGTTGCACTAGATGTCATTGCATGTGAGTTCTTTTCATAAACCACATGGATCCACTAGATGCCATTGCATGTGTGTTCTTTTCATAAACCACATGGATCCACAAGAGTTCACTACATGTGTGTTATTTTCATAAACCACATTGATACACTAGAGTTCATTGCATGTGTGTTCTATTCATAAACCACATGGATCCACTAGATGCCATTGCATGTGTGTTCTTTTCATAAACCACATGGATCCACTAGAGTTCATTGGATGTGTGTTCTATTCCTAAACCACATGGATGCACTAGATGCCATTGCATGTGTGTTCTTTTCATAAACCACATGGATCCACTAGAGTTCATTGCATGTGTGTTCTTTTCATAAACCACATGGATCCACTAGAGTTCATTGCATGTGTGTTCTTTTCATAAACCACATGGATCCACTAGAGTTCATGGCATATGTGTTCTTTTCATAAACCACATGGATCCACTAGATGCCATTGCATGTGTGTTCTTTTCATAAACCACATGGATCCACTAGAGTTCATTGCATGTGTGTTCTTTTCATAAACCACATGGATCCACTAGAGTTCATTGCATGTGTGTTATTTTCATAAACTACATGGATCCACTAGAGTTCATTAGATGTGTGTTCTATTCCTAAACCACATGGATCCACTAGATGCCATTGCATGTGTGTTCTTTTCATAAACCACATGGATCCACTAGAGTTCATTGCATGTGTGTTCTTTTCATAAACCACATGGATCCACTAGAGTGCATTGCATGTGTGTTCTTTTCATAAACCACATGGATCCACTAGAGTTGATTGCCTGTGTGTTCTATTACTAAATCACATGGATCCATTAGAGTTCATTGGATGTGTGTTCTACCTAAACCACATGGATCCACTAGATGACATTGCATGTGTGTTTTTTCATAAACCACATGGATCCACTAGATGTCATTGCATGTGTGTTCTATTCCTAAAATACAAGCATCCACTAGATGCCATTGCATGTGTGTTCTTTTTATAAACCACATGGATCCACTATTATCCATTGTATGTGTGTTCTAATCCTAAACCACATGGATCCACTAGATGCCATTGGATGTGTGTTCTTTTCATAAACCACATGGATCCATTAGATCCCATTGCATGTGTGTTCTTTTCATAAACCACATGGACCCACTAGAGTTCATGGCATGTGTGTTCTTTTCATAATCCACATGGATCCACTAGATGCCATTGCATGTGTGTTCTTTTCATAAACCACATGGATCCACTAGAGTTCAATGTATGTGTGTTCTATTCCTAAACCACATGGATCCACTAGATGCCATTGCATGTGTGTTCTTTTCATAAACCACATGGATCCACTAGAGTTAATTGCATGTGTGTTCTTTTAATAAACCACATGGATCCACTAGAGTTCATTGCATGTGTGTTCTATTCCTAAACCACATGGATCCACTAGAGTTCATTGCATGTGTGTTCTATTCCTAAACCACATGGATCCACTAGATGCCATTGCATGTGTGTTATTTTCATAAACCACATGGATCCACTAGAGTTCATTGCATGTGTGTTCTTTTCATAAACCACACGGATCCACTAGAAGCCATTGCATTTGTGCTCATTTCATAAACCACATGGACCCACTAGAGTTTGTTGCACGTGTGTTCTATGCCTGAATCACAACAATCCACTAGATGCCATTGCATGTGTGTTCTATTCGTAAACCACATGGATCCACTAGATGTCATTGGATGTGTGTTATTTTCATAAACCGCATGGATGCACTAGATGTCATTGCATGTGTGTTCTTTTCATAAACCACATGGATCCACTATATGCCATTGCATGTGTGTTATTTTCATAAACCACATGGATCCACTAGATGTCATTGCATATGTGTTCTTTTCATAAACCACATGGATCCACTAGAGTTAATTGCATGTGTGTTCTATGCCTAAACCACAAGAGTCTACTAGATGCCATTGCATGTGTCTTCTTTTGTTAAACCAGATAGATCCACTAGTTGACATTGCATGTGTGTTCTTTTCATCAACCACATGGATCCACTAGAGTTCACTACATGTGTGTTCTTTTCATAAACCACATGGATATACTAGAGTTCATTGCATGTGTGTGCTATTCATAAACCACATGGATCCACTAGATGCCATTGCATGTGTGTTCTTTTCATAAACCACATGGATCCACTAGAGTTCATTGGATCTGTGTTCTATTCCTAAACCACATGGATTCACTAGATGTCATTGCATGTGTGTTCTTTTCATAAACCACATGGATCCAATAGAGTGCATTCCATGTGTGTTCTTTTCATAAACCACATGGATCCACTAGAGTTGATTGCTTGTGTGTTCTATTCCTAAATCACATGGATCCATTAGAGTTCATTGGATGTGTGTTCTACCTAAACCACATGGATCCACTAGATGACATTGCATGTGTGTTTTTTCATAAACCACATGGATCCACTAGATGTCATTGCATGTGTGTTCTATTCCTAAAATACAAGCATCCACTAGATGCCATTGCATGTGTGTTCTTTTTATAAACCACATGGATCCACTATTATCCATTGTATGTGTGTTCTAATCCTAAACCACATGGATCCACTAGATGCCATTGGATGTGTGTTCTTTTCATAAACCACATGGATCCATTAGATCCCATTGCATGTGTGTTCTTTTCATAACCCACATGGACCTAGTTCATGGCATGTGTGTTCTTTTCATAATTCACATGGATCCACTAGATGCCATTGCATGTGTGTCCTTTTCATAAACCACATGGATCCACTAGAGTTCATTGTATGTGTGTTCTATTACTAAACCACATGGATCCACTAGATGCCATTGCATGTGTGTTCTTTTCACAAACCACATGGATCCACTAGAGTTCATTGCATGTGTGTTAGTTTCATAAACCACATGGATCCACTAGAGTTCATGGCATGTTTTATCTTTTCATAAACCACATGGATCCAATAGATGCCCTTGCATGTGTGTTCTATTCCAAAACCACATGGATCCACTATATTCCATTGGATGTGTGTTCTTTTCATACACCACATGGATGCACTATATGTCATTGCATGTGTGCTCTTTTCATAAACCACATGGATTCACTAGATGCCATTGGATGTGTGTTCTTTTCATAAACCACATGGTTGCACTAGATGTCATTGCATGTGAGTTCTTTTCATAAACCACATGGATCCACTAGATGCCATTGCATGTGTGTTCTTTTCATAAACCACATGGATCCACAAGAGTTCACTACATGTGTGTTATTTTCATAAACCACATTGATACACTAGAGTTCATTGCATGTGTGTTCTATTCATAAACCACATGGATCCACTAGATGCCATTGCATGTGTGTTCTTTTCATAAACCACATGGATCCACTAGAGTTCATTGGATGTGTGTTCTATTCCTAAACCACATGGATGCACTAGATGCCATTGCATGTGTGTTCTTTTCATAAACCACATGGATCCACTAGAGTTCATTGCATGTGTGTTCTTTTCATAAACCACATGGATCCACTAGAGTTCATTGCATGTGTGTTCTTTTCATAAACCACATGGATCCACTAGAGTTCATGGCATATGTGTTCTTTTCATAAACCACATGGATCCACTAGATGCCATTGCATGTGTGTTCTTTTCATAAACCACATGGATCCACTAGAGTTCATTGCATGTGTGTTCTTTTCATAAACCACATGGATCCACTAGAGTTCATTGCATGTGTGTTATTTTCATAAACTACATGGATCCACTAGAGTTCATTAGATGTGTGTTCTATTCCTAAACCACATGGATCCACTAGATGCCATTGCATGTGTGTTCTTTTCATAAACCACATGGATCCACTAGAGTTCATTGCATGTGTGTTCTTTTCATAAACCACATGGATCCACTAGAGTGCATTGCATGTGTGTTCTTTTCATAAACCACATGGATCCACTAGAGTTGATTGCCTGTGTGTTCTATTACTAAATCACATGGATCCATTAGAGTTCATTGGATGTGTGTTCTACCTAAACCACATGGATCCACTAGATGACATTGCATGTGTGTTTTTTCATAAACCACATGGATCCACTAGATGTCATTGCATGTGTGTTCTATTCCTAAAATACAAGCATCCACTAGATGCCATTGCATGTGTGTTCTTTTTATAAACCACATGGATCCACTATTATCCATTGTATGTGTGTTCTAATCCTAAACCACATGGATCCACTAGATGCCATTGGATGTGTGTTCTTTTCATAAACCACATGGATCCATTAGATCCCATTGCATGTGTGTTCTTTTCATAAACCACATGGACCCACTAGAGTTCATGGCATGTGTGTTCTTTTCATAATCCACATGGATCCACTAGATGCCATTGCATGTGTGTTCTTTTCATAAACCACATGGATCCACTAGAGTTCAATGTATGTGTGTTCTATTCCTAAACCACATGGATCCACTAGATGCCATTGCATGTGTGTTCTTTTCATAAACCACATGGATCCACTAGAGTTAATTGCATGTGTGTTCTTTTCATAAACCACATGGATCCACTAGAGTTCATTGCATGTGTGTTCTATTCCTAAACCACATGGATCCACTAGAGTTCATTGCATGTGTGTTCTATTCCTAAACCACATGGATCCACTAGATGCCATTGCATGTGTGTTCTTTTCATAAACCACATGGATCCACTAGAGTTCATTGCATGTGTGTTCTTTTCATAAACCACACGGATCCACTAGAAGCCATTGCATGTGTGCTCATTTCATAAACCACATGGACCCACTAGAGTTTGTTGCACGTGTGTTCTATGCCTGAATCACAACAATCCACTAGATTCCATTGCATGTGTGTTCTATTCGTAAACCACATGGATCCACTAGATGTCATTGGATGTGTGTTATTTTCATAAACCGCATGGATGCACTAGATGTCATTGCATGTGTGTTCTTTTCATAAACCACATGGATCCACTATATGCCATTGCATGTGTGTTATTTTCATAAACCACATGGATCCACTAGATGTCATTGCATATGTGTTCTTTTCATAAACCACATGGATCCACTAGAGTTAATTGCATGTGTGTTCTATGCCTAAACCACAAGAGTCTACTAGATGCCATTGCATGTGTCTTCTTTTGTTAAACCAGATAGATCCACTAGTTGACATTGCATGTGTGTTCTTTTCATCAACCACATGGATCCACTAGAGTTCACTACATGTGTGTTCTTTTCATAAACCACATGGATATACTAGAGTTCATTGCATGTGTGTGCTATTCATAAACCACATGGATCCACTAGATGCCATTGCATGTGTGTTCTTTTCATAAACCACATGGATCCACTAGAGTTCATTGGATCTGTGTTCTATTCCTAAACCACATGGATTCACTAGATGTCATTGCATGTGTGTTCTTTTCATAAACCACATGGATCCAATAGAGTGCATTGCATGTGTGTTCTTTTCATAAACCACATGGATCCACTAGAGTTGATTGCTTGTGTGTTCTATTCCTAAATCACATGGATCCATTAGAGTTCATTGGATGTGTGTTCTACCTAAACCACATGGATCCACTAGATGACATTGCATGTGTGTTTTTTCATAAACCACATGGATCCACTAGATGTCATTGCATGTGTGTTCTATTCCTAAAATACAAGCATCCACTAGATGCCATTGCATGTGTGTTCTTTTTATAAACCACATGGATCCACTATTATCCATTGTATGTGTGTTCTAATCCTAAACCACATGGATCCACTAGATGCCATTGGATGTGTGTTCTTTTCATAAACCACATGGATCCATTAGATCCCATTGCATGTGTGTTCTTTTCATAACCCACATGGACCCACTAGAGTTCATGGCATGTGTGTTCTTTTCATAATTCACATGGATCCACTAGATGCCATTGCATGTGTGTCCTTTTCATAAACCACATGGATCCACTAGAGTTCATTGTATGTGTGTTCTATTACTAAACCACATGGATCCACTAGATGCCATTGCATGTGTGTTCTTTTCACAAACCACATGGATCCACTAGAGTTCATTGCATGTGTGTTAGTTTCATAAACCACATGGATCCACTAGAGTTCATGGCATGTTTTATCTTTTCATAAACCACATGGATCCAATAGATGCCCTTGCATGTGTGTTCTATTCCAAAACCACATGGATCCACTATATTCCATTGGATGTGTGTTCTTTTCATACACCACATGGATGCACTATATGTCATTGCATGTGTGCTCTTTTCATAAACTACATGGATTCACTAGATGCCATTGGATGTGTGTTCTTTTCATAAACCACATGGTTGCACTAGATGTCATTGCATGTGAGTTCTTTTCATAAACCACATGGATCCACTAGATGCCATTGCATGTGTGTTCTTTTCATAAACCACATGGATCCACAAGAGTTCACTACATGTGTGTTATTTTCATAAACCACATTGATACACTAGAGTTCATTGCATGTGTGTTCTATTCATAAACCACATGGATCCACTAGATGCCATTGCATGTGTGTTCTTTTCATAAACCACATGGATCCACTAGAGTTCATTGGATGTGTGTTCTATTCCTAAACCACATGGATGCACTAGATGCCATTGCATGTGTGTTCTTTTCATAAACCACATGGATCCACTAGAGTTCATTGCATGTGTGTTCTTTTCATAAACCACATGGATCCACTAGAGTTCATTGCATGTGTGTTCTTTTCATAAACCACATGGATCCACTAGAGTTCATGGCATATGTGTTCTTTTCATAAACCACATGGATCCACTAGATGCCATTGCATGTGTGTTCTTTTCATAAACCACATGGATCCACTAGAGTTCATTGCATGTGTGTTCTTTTCATAAACCACATGGATCCACTAGAGTTCATTGCATGTGTGTTATTTTCATAAACTACATGGATCCACTAGAGTTCATTAGATGTGTGTTCTATTCCTAAACCACATGGATCCACTAGATGCCATTGCATGTGTGTTCTTTTCATAAACCACATGGATCCACTAGAGTTCATTGCATGTGTGTTCTTTTCATAAACCACATGGATCCACTAGAGTGCATTGCATGTGTGTTCTTTTCATAAACCACATGGATCCACTAGAGTTGATTGCCTGTGTGTTCTATTACTAAATCACATGGATCCATTAGAGTTCATTGGATGTGTGTTCTACCTAAACCACATGGATCCACTAGATGACATTGCATGTGTGTTTTTTCATAAACCACATGGATCCACTAGATGTCATTGCATGTGTGTTCTATTCCTAAAATACAAGCATCCACTAGATGCCATTGCATGTGTGTTCTTTTTATAAACCACATGGATCCACTATTATCCATTGTATGTGTGTTCTAATCCTAAACCACATGGACCCACTAGATGCCATTGGATGTGTGTTCTTTTCATAAACCACATGGATCCATTAGATCCCATTGCATGTGTGTTCTTTTCATAAACCACATGGACCCACTAGAGTTCATGGCATGTGTGTTCTTTTCATAATCCACATGGATCCACTAGATGCCATTGCATGTGTGTTCTTTTCATAAACCACATGGATCCACTAGAGTTCAATGTATGTGTGTTCTATTCCTAAACCACATGGATCCACTAGATTCCATTGCATGTGTGTTCTTTTCATAAACCACATGGATCCACTAGAGTTCATTGCATGTGTGTTCTTTTCATAAACCACATGGATCCACTAGAGTTCATTGCATGTGTGTTCTATTCCTAAACCACATGGATCCACTAGAGTTCATTGCATGTGTGTTCTATTCCTAAACCACATGGATCCACTAGATGCCATTGCATGTGTGTTCTTTTCATAAACCACATGGATCCACTAGAGTTCATTGCATGTGTGTTCTTTTCATAAACCACACGGATCCACTAGAAGCCATTGCATGTGTGCTCATTTCATAAACCACATGGACCCACTAGAGTTTGTTGCACGTGTGTTCTATGCCTGAATCACAACAATCCACTAGATGCCATTGCATGTGTGTTCTATTCGTAAACCACATGGATCCACTAGATGTCATTGGATGTGTGTTATTTTCATAAACCGCATGGATGCACTAGATGTCATTGCATGTGTGTTCTTTTCATAAACCACATGGATCCACTATATGCCATTGCATGTGTGTTATTTTCATAAACCACATGGATCCACTAGATGCCATTGCATATGTGTTCTTTTCATAAACCACATGGATCCACTAGAGTTAATTGCATGTGTGTTCTATGCCTAAACCACAAGAGTCTACTAGATGCCATTGCATGTGTCTTCTTTTGTTAAACCAAATAGATCCACTAGTTGACATTGCATGTGTGTTCTTTTCATCAACCACATGGATCCACTAGAGTTCACTACATGTGTGTTCTTTTCATAAACCACATGGATATACTAGAGTTCATTGCATGTGTGTGCTATTCATAAACCACATGGATCCACTAGATGCCATTGCATGTGTGTTCTTTTCATAAACCACATGGATCCACTAGAGTTCATTGGATCTGTGTTCTATTCCTAAACCACATGGATTCACTAGATGTCATTGCATGTGTGTTCTTTTCATAAACCACATGGATCCAATAGAGTGCATTGCATGTGTGTTCTTTTCATAAACCACATGGATCCACTAGAGTTGATTGCTTGTGTGTTCTATTCCTAAATCACATGGATCCATTAGAGTTCATTGGATGTGTGTTCTACCTAAACCACATGGATCCACTAGATGACATTGCATGTGTGTGTTTTCATAAACCACATGGATCCACTAGATGTCATTGCATGTGTGTTCTATTCCTAAAATACAAGCATCCACTAGATGCCATTGCATGTGTGTTCTTTTTATAAACCACATGGATCCACTATTATCCATTGTATGTGTGTTCTAATCCTAAACCACATGGATCCACTAGATGCCATTGGATGTGTGTTCTTTTCATAAACCACATGGATCCATTAGATCCCATTGCATGTGTGTTCTTTTCATAACCCACATGGACCCACTAGAGTTCATGGCATGTGTGTTCTTTTCATAATTCACATGGATCCACTAGATGCCATTGCATGTGTGTCCTTTTCATAAACCACATGGATCCACTAGAGTTCATTGTATGTGTGTTCTATTACTAAACCACATGGATCCACTAGATGCCATTGCATGTGTGTTCTTTTCACAAACCACATGGATCCACTAGAGTTCATTGCATGTGTGTTAGTTTCATAAACCACATGGATCCACTAGAGTTCATGGCATGTTTTATCTTTTCATAAACCACATGGATCCAATAGATGCCCTTGCATGTGTGTTCTATTCCAAAACCACATGGATCCACTATATTCCATTGGATGTGTGTTCTTTTCATACACCACATGGATGCACTATATGTCATTGCATGTGTGCTCTTTTCATAAACCACATGGATTCACTAGATGCCATTGGATGTGTGTTCTTTTCATAAACCACATGGTTGCACTAGATGTCATTGCATGTGAGTTCTTTTCATAAACCACATGGATCCACTAGATGCCATTGCATGTGTGTTCTTTTCATAAACCACATGGATCCACAAGAGTTCACTACATGTGTGTTATTTTCATAAACCACATTGATACACTAGAGTTCATTGCATGTGTGTTCTATTCATAAACCACATGGATCCACTAGATGCCATTGCATGTGTGTTCTTTTCATAAACCACATGGATCCACTAGAGTTCATTGGATGTGTGTTCTATTC
Organism: Avena sativa; assembly: GCA_916181665.1. Lineage (NCBI taxonomy): Eukaryota > Viridiplantae > Streptophyta > Magnoliopsida > Poales > Poaceae > Avena > Avena sativa. The sequence continues at coordinate 195,686,201 of OV702287.1, forward strand.
CTAAACCACATGGATGCACTAGATGCCATTGCATGTGTGTTCTTTTCATAAACCACATGGATCCACTAGAGTTCATTGCATGTGTGTTCTTTTCATAAACCACATGGATCCACTAGAGTTCATTGCATGTGTGTTCTTTTCATAAACCACATGGATCCACTAGAGTTCATGGCATATGTGTTCTTTTCATAAACCACATGGATCCACTAGATGCCATTGCATGTGTGTTCTTTTCATAAACCACATGGATCCACTAGAGTTCATTGCATGTGTGTTCTTTTCATAAACCACATGGATCCACTAGAGTTCATTGCATGTGTGTTATTTTCATAAACTACATGGATCCACTAGAGTTCATTAGATGTGTGTTCTATTCCTAAACCACATGGATCCACTAGATGCCATTGCATGTGTGTTCTTTTCATAAACCACATGGATCCACTAGAGTTCATTGCATGTGTGTTCTTTTCATAAACCACATGGATCCACTAGAGTGCATTGCATGTGTGTTCTTTTCATAAACCACATGGATCCACTAGAGTTGATTGCCTGTGTGTTCTATTACTAAATCACATGGATCCATTAGAGTTCATTGGATGTGTGTTCTACCTAAACCACATGGATCCACTAGATGACATTGGATGTGTGTTTTTTCATAAACCACATGGATCCACTAGATGTCATTGCATGTGTGTTCTATTCCTAAAATACAAGCATCCACTAGATGCCATTGCATGTGTGTTCTTTTTATAAACCACATGGATCCACTATTATCCATTGTATGTGTGTTCTAATCCTAAACCACATGGATCCACTAGATGCCATTGGATGTGTGTTCTTTTCATAAACCACATGGATCCATTAGATCCCATTGCATGTGTGTTCTTTTCATAAACCACATGGACCCACTAGAGTTCATGGCATGTGTGTTCTTTTCATAATCCACATGGATCCACTAGATGCCATTGCATGTGTGTTCTTTTCATAAACCACATGGATCCACTAGAGTTCATTGTATGTTTGTTCTATTCCTAAACCACATGGATCCACTAGATGCCATTGCATGTGTGTTCTTTTCACAAACCACATGGATCCACTAGAGTTCATTGCATGTGTGTTAGTTTCATAAACCACATGGATCCACTAGAGTTCATGGCATGTTTTATCTTTTCATAAACCACATGGATCCAATAGATGCCCTTGCATGTGTGTTCTATTCCAAAACCACATGGATCCACTATATTCCATTGGATGTGTGTTCTTTTCATACACCACATGGATGCACTAGATGTCATTGCATGTGTGCTCTTTTCATAAACCACATGGATTCACTAGATGCCATTGGATGTGTGTTCTTTTTATAAACCACATGGTTGCACTAGATGTCATTGCATGTGAGTTCTTTTCATAAACCACATGGATCCACTAGATGCCATTGCATGTGTGTTCTTTTCATAAACCACATGGATCCACAAGAGTTCACTACATGTGTGTTATTTTCATAAACCACATTGATACACTAGAGTTCATTGCATATGTGTTCTATTCATAAACCACATGGATCCACTAGATGCCATTGCATGTGTGTTCTTTTCATAAACCACATGGATCCACTAGAGTTCATTGCATGTGTGTTCTTTTCATAAACCACATGGATCCACTAGAGTTCATTGCATGTGTGTTCTATTCCTAAACCACATGGATCCACTAGAGTTCATTGGATGTGTGTTCTACCTAAACCACATGGATTCACTAGATGACATTGCATGTGTGTTTTTTCATAAACCAGATGGATCCACTAGATGTCATTGCATGTGTGTTCTATTCCTAAACCACAAGCATCCACTAGATGCCATTGCATGTGTGTTCTTTTTATAAACCACATGGATCCACTATTATCCATTGCATGTGTGTTCTAATCCTAAACCACATGGATCCATTAGATCCCAATGCATGTGTGTTATTTTAATAAACCACATGTATCCACTATAGTTCATGGCATGTGTGTTCTTTTCATAAACCACATGGATCCACTAGATGCCATTGCATGTGTGTTATATTCCTAAACCACATGGATCCACTAGATGCCATTGCATGTGTGTTCTTTTCATAAACCACATGGATCCACTAGAGTTCAATGTATGTGTGTTCTATTCCTAAACCACATGGATCCACTAGATGCCATTGCATGTGTGTTCTTTTCATAAACCACATGGATCCACTAGAGTTAATTGCATGTGTGTTCTTTTCATAAACCACATGGATCCACTAGAGTTCATTGCATGTGTGTTCTATTCCTAAACCACATGGATCCACTAGAGTTCATTGCATGTGTGTTCTATTCCTAAACCACATGGATCCACTAGATGCCATTGCATGTGTGTTCTTTTCATAAACCACATGGATCCACTAGAGTTCATTGCATGTGTGTTCTTTTCATAAACCACACGGATCCACTAGAAGCCATTGCATGTGTGCTCATTTCATAAACCACATGGACCCACTAGAGTTTGTTGCACGTGTGTTCTATGCCTGGATCACAACAATCCACTAGATGCCATTGCATGTGTGTTCTATTCGTAAACCACATGGATCCACTAGATGTCATTGGATGTGTGTTATTTTCATAAACCGCATGGATGCACTAGATGTCATTGCATGTGTGTTCTTTTCATAAACCACATGGATCCACTATATGCCATTGCATGTGTGTTATTTTCATAAACCACATGGATCCACTAGATGCCATTGCATATGTGTTCTTTTCATAAACCACATGGATCCACTAGAGTTAATTGCATGTGTGTTCTATGCCTAAACCACAAGAGTCTACTAGATGCCATTGCATGTGTCTTCTTTTGTTAAACCAGATAGATCCACTAGTTGACATTGCATGTGTGTTCTTTTCATCAACCACATGGATCCACTAGAGTTCACTACATGTGTGTTCTTTTCATAAACCACATGGATATACTAGAGTTCATTGCATGTGTGTGCTATTCATAAACCACATGGATCCACTAGATGCCATTGCATGTGTGTTCTTTTCATAAACCACATGGATCCACTAGAGTTCATTGGATCTGTGTTCTATTCCTAAACCACATGGATTCACTAGATGTCATTGCATGTGTGTTCTTTTCATAAACCACATGGATCCAATAGAGTGCATTGCATGTGTGTTCTTTTCATAAACCACATGGATCCACTAGAGTTGATTGCTTGTGTGTTCTATTCCTAAATCACATGGATCCATTAGAGTTCATTGGATGTGTGTTCTACCTAAACCACATGGATCCACTAGATGACATTGCATGTGTGTTTTTTCATAAACCACATGGATCCACTAGCTGTCATTGCATGTGTGTTCTATTCCTAAAATACAAGCATCCACTAGATGCCATTGCATGTGTGTTCTTTTTATAAACCACATGGATCCACTATTATCCATTGTATGTGTGTTCTAATCCTAAACCACATGGATCCACTAGATGCCATTGGATGTGTGTTCTTTTCATAAACCACATGGATCCATTAGATCCCATTGCATGTGTGTTCTTTTCATAACCCACATGGACCCACTAGAGTTCATGGCATGTGTGTTCTTTTCATAATTCACATGGATCCACTAGATGCCATTGCATGTGTGTCCTTTTCATAAACCACATGGATCCACTAGAGTTCATTGTATGTGTGTTCTATTACTAAACCACATGGATCCACTAGATGCCATTGCATGTGTGTTCTTTTCACAAACCACATGGATCCACTAGAGTTCATTGCATGTGTGTTAGTTTCATAAACCACATGGATCCACTAGAGTTCATGGCATGTTTTATCTTTTCATAAACCACATGGATCCAATAGATGCCCTTGCATGTGTGTTCTATTCCAAAACCACATGGATCCACTATATTCCATTGGATGTGTGTTCTTTTCATACACCACATGGATGCACTATATGTCATTGCATGTGTGCTCTTTTCATAAACCACATGGATTCACTAGATGCCATTGGATGTGTGTTCTTTTCATAAACCACATGGTTGCACTAGATGTCATTGCATGTGAGTTCTTTTCATAAACCACATGGATCCACTAGATGCCATTGCATGTGTGTTCTTTTCATAAACCACATGGATCCACAAGAGTTCACTACATGTGTGTTATTTTCATAAACCACATTGATACACTAGAGTTCATTGCATGTGTGTTCTATTCATAAACCACATGGATCCACTAGATGCCATTGCATGTGTGTTCTTTTCATAAACCACATGGATCCACTAGAGTTCATTGGATGTGTGTTCTATTCCTAAACCACATGGATGCACTAGATGCCATTGCATGTGTGTTATTTTCATAAACCACATGGATCCACTAGAGTTCATTGCATGTGTGTTCTTTTCATAAACCACATGGATCCACTAGAGTTCATTGCATGTGTGTTCTTTTCATAAACCACATGGATCCACTAGAGTTCATGGCATATGTGTTCTTTTCATAAACCACATGGATCCACTAGATGCCATTGCATGTGTGTTCTTTTCATAAACCACATGGATCCACTAGAGTTCATTGCATGTGTGTTCTTTTCATAAACCACATGGATCCACTAGAGTTCATTGCATGTGTGTTATTTTCATAAACTACATGGATCCACTAGAGTTCATTAGATGTGTGTTCTATTCCTAAACCACATGGATCCACTAGATGCCATTGCATGTGTGTTCTTTTCATAAACCACATGGATCCACTAGAGTTCATTGCATGTGTGTTCTTTTCATAAACCACATGGATCCACTAGAGTTCATTGCATGTGTGTTCTATTCCTAAACCACATGGATCCACTAGAGTTCATTGGATGTGTGTTCAATTCCTAAACCACATGGATCCACTAGATGCCATTTCATGTGTGTTCTTTCCATAAACCACATGGATCCCCTAGAGTTCATTACATGTGTGTTAGTTTCATAAACCACATGGATCCACTAGATGCCCTTGCATTTGTGTTCTATTCCTAAACCACATGGATCTACTAGATTCCATTGGATGTGTGTTCTTTTCATAAACCACATGGATGCACTAGATGTCATTGCATGTGTGTTCTTTTCAAAAACCACATGGATCCACTAGATGCCATTGGATGTGTGTTCTTTTCATAAACCACATGGATGCACTAGATGTCATTGCATGTGTGTTCTTTTCATAAACCACATGGATCCACTATATGCCATTGCATGTGTGTTCATTTCATAAACCACATGGATCCACTAGATACCATTGCACGTGTGTTCTTTTCATAAACCACATGGATCCACTAGAGTTCATTGCATGTGTGTTCTATGCCTAAACCACAAGAATCCACTAGATGCCATTGCATGTGTGTTCTTTTATTAAACCACATGGATCCACTAGATGTCATTGCATGTGTGTTCTTTTCATAAACCACATGGATCCACTAGAGTTCACTGCATGGTGTTGTTTTCATAAACCACATGGATACACTAGAGTTCATTGCATCTTTCTTCTATTCATAAACCACATGGATCCACTAGATGCCATTGCATGTGTGTTATTTTCATAAACCACATGGATCCACTAGAGTTCATTGGATGTGTGTTCTATTCCTAAACCACATGGATCCACTAGAGTTTCATTGCATTTGTGTTCTTTTCATAAACCACATGGATCCACTAGAGTTCATTGCATGTGTGTTCTATTCCTAAACCACATGGATCCACTAGAGTTCATTGGATGTGTGTTCTATTCCTAATCCACATGGATCCACTAGATACCATTGCATGTGTGTTCTTTTCATAAACCACATGGATCCACTAGAGTTAATTGCATGTGTGTTCTTTTCATAAACCACATGGATCCACTAGAGTTCATTGCATGTGTGTTCTATTCCTAAACCACATGGATCCACTAGAGTTCATTGGATGTGTGTTCTACCTAAACCACATGGATCCACTAGATGACATTGCACGTCTGTTTTTTCATAAACCACATGGATCCAGTAGATGTAATTGCATGTGTGTTCTATTCCTAAACCACAAGCATCCACTAGATGCCATTGCATGTGTGTTCTTTTCATAAACCACATGGATCCACTAGATTCCATTCCATGTGTGTTCTATTCCTAAACCACATGGATCCACCAGATGCCATTTGATATGTGTTGTTTTCATAAACCACATGGATGCACTAGATATCATTGCATGTGTGTTCTTTTCATAAACCACATGGATCCGCTATTTGCCATTGCATGTGTGTTGTTTTCATAAACCACATGGATCCACTAGAGTTCATGTCATGTGTGTTGTTTTCATAAACCACATGTATCCACTAGATGCCATTCCATGTGTGTTCTATTCCTAAACCACATGGATCCACTAGATGCCATTGCATGTGTGTTATTTTCGTAAACCACATGGATCCACTAGATATCATTACATGTGTGTTCTTTTCATAAACCACATGGATCCGCTATATGCCATTGCATGTGTGTTGTTTTCATAAACCACATGGATCCACTAGAGTTCATGGCATGTGTGTTCTTTTCATAAACCACATGGATCCACTAGATGCCATTCGATGTGTGTTCTTTTCGTAAACCACATGGATGCACTAGATGCCATTGCATGTTTGTTATTTTCATAAACCACATGGATCCACTAGATGCCATTGCACGTGTTCTCATTTCATAAACCACATGGACCCACTAGAGTTCGTTGCATGTGTGTTCTATGCCTAAAACACAAGAATCCACTAGATGCCATTGCATGTGTGTTCTTTTCTTAAACCATATGGATCCACTAGATGCCATTGCATGTGGGTTCTTTTCATAAACCACATGGATCCACTAGAGTTCCCTTCATGTGTGTTCGTTTCATAAACCACATGGATACACTAGAGTTCATTGCATGTGTGTAATATTCATAAACCACATGGATCCACTAGATGCCATTGCATGTGTGTTCTTTTCATAAACCACATGGATCCACTAGAGTTCATTGGATGTGTGTTCTATTCCTAAACCACATGGATCCACTAGATGCCATTGCATGTGTGTTCTTTTCATAAACCACATGGATCCATTAGAGTTTATTGAATGTGTGTTCTTTTCATAAACCACATGGATCCACTAGAGTTCATTGCATGTGTGTTCTATTCCTAAACCACATGGATCCACAAGAGTTCATTGGATGTGTGTTCTATTCCTAAACCACATGGATCCACTAGATTCCATTGCATGTGTGTTCTTTTCATAAACAACATGGATCTACTAGAGTTGATTGCATGTGTGTTCTTTTCATAAACCACATGGATCCACTAGAGTTCATGGCATATGTGTTCTTTTCATAAACCACATGGATCCACTAGATGTCATTGGATGTGTGTTATTTTCATAAACCACATGGATGCACTAGATGTCATTGCATGTGTGTTCTTTTCATAAACCACATGGATCCACTATATGCCATTGCATGTGTGTTCTATGCCTAAACCACAAGAATCCACTAGATTCCATTGCATGTGTGTTCTTTTATTAAACCACATGGATCCACTAGATGTCATTGCATGTGTGTTCTTTTCATAAACCACATGGATTCACTAGAGTTCACTGCATGGTGTTGTTTTCATAAACCACATGGATACACTAGAGTTCATTGCATCTTTCTTCTATTCATAAACCACATGGATCCACTAGATGCCATTGCATGTGTGTTATTTTCATAAACCACATGGATCCACTAGAGTTCATTGGATGTGTGTTTTATTCCTAAACCACATGGATCCACTAGAGTTTCATTGCATTTGTGTTCTTTTCATAAACCACATGGATCCACTAGAGTTCATTGCATGTGTGTTCTATTCCTAAACCACATGGATCCACTAGAGTTCATTGGATGTGTGTTCTATTCCTAATCCACATAGATCCACTAGATACCATTGCATGTGTGTTCTTTTCATAAACCACATGGATCCACTAGAGTTAATTGCATGTGTGTTCTTTTCATAAACCACATGGATCTACTAGAGTTCATTGCATGTGTGTTCTATTCCTAAACCACATGGATCCACTAGAGTTCATTGGATGTGTGTTCTACCTAAACCACATGGATCCACTAGATGACATTGCACGTCTGTTTTTTCATAAACCACATGGATCCACTAGATGTAATTGCATGTGTGTTCTATTCCTAAACCACAAGCATCCACTAGATGCCATTGCATGTGTGTTCTTTTCATAAACCACACGAATCCACTAGATTCCATTCCATGTGTGTTCTATTCCTAAACCACATGGATCCACCAGATGCCATTTGATATGTGTTGTTTTCATAAACCACATGGATGCACTAGATATCATTGCATGTGTGTTCTTTTCATAAACCACATGGATCCGCTATATGCCATTGCATGTGTGTTGTTTTCATAAACCACATGGATCCACTAGAGTTCATGTCATGTGTGTTGTTTTCATAAACCACATGTATCCACTAGATGCCATTCCATGTGTGTTCTATTCCTAAACCACATGGATCCACTAGATGCCATTGCATGTGTGTTATTTTCGTAAACCACATGGATCCACTAGATATCATTACATGTGTGTTCTTTCCATAAACCACATGGATCCGCTATATGCCATTGCATGTGTGTTGTTTTCATAAACCACATGGATCCACTAGAGTTCATGGCATGTGTGTTCTTTTCATAAACCACATGGATCCACTAGATGCCATTCGATGTGTGTTCTTTTCGTAAACCACATGGATGCACTAGATGCCATTGCATGTTTGTTATTTTCATAAACCACATGGATCCACTAGATGCCATTGCACGTGTTCTCATTTCATAAACCACATGGACCCACTAGAGTTTGTTGCATGTGTGTTCTATGCCTAAAACACAAGAATCCACTAGATGCCATTGCATGTGTGTTCTTTTCTTAAACCATATGGATCCACTAGATGCCATTGCATGTGGGTTCTTTTGATAAACCACATGGATCCACTAGAGTTCCCTTCATGTGTGTTCGTTTCATAAACCACATGGATACACTAGAGTTCATTGCATGTGTGTAATATTCATAAACCACATGGATCCACTAGATGCCATTGCATGTGTGTTCTTTTCATAAACCACATGGATCCACTAGAGTTCATTGGATGTGTGTTCTATTCCTAAACCACATGGATCCACTAGATGCCATTGCATGTGTGTTCTTTTCATAAACCACATGGATCCATTAGAGTTTATTGAATGTGTGTTCTTTTCATAAACCACATGGATCCACTAGAGTTCATTGCATGTGTGTAATATTCATAAACCACATGGATCCACTAGATGCCATTGCATGTGTGTTCTTTTCATAAACCACATGGATCCACTAGAGTTCATTGGATGTGTGTTCTATTCCTAAACCACATGGATCCACTAGATGCCATTGCATGTGTGTTCTTTTCATAAACCACATGGATCCATTAGAGCTTATTGAATGTGTGTTCTTTTCATAAACCACATGGATCCACTAGAGTTCATTGCATGTGTGTTCTATTCCTAAACCACATGGATCCACAAGAGTTCATTGGATGTGTGTTCTATTCCTAAACCACATGGATCCACTAGATTCCATTGCATGTGTGTTCTTTTCATAAACAACATGGATCTACTAGAGTTGATTGCATGTGTGTTCTTTTCATAAACCACATGGATCCACTAGAGTTCATGGCATATGTGTTCTTTTCATAAACCACATGGATCCACTAGATGTCATTGGATGTGTGTTATTTTCATAAACCACATGGATGCACTAGATGTCATTGCATGTGTGTTCTTTTCATAAACCACATGGATCCACTATATGACATTGCATGTGTGTTCTATGCCTAAACCACAAGAATCCACTAGATTCCATTGCATGTGTGTTCTTTTATTAAACCACATGGATCCACTAGATGTCATTGCATGTGTGTTCTTTTCATAAACCACATGGATTCACTAGAGTTCACTGCATGGTGTTGTTTTCATAAACCACATGGATACACTAGAGTTCATTGCATCTTTCTTCTATTCATAAACCACATGGATCCACTAGATGCCATTGCATGTGTGTTATTTTCATAAACCACATGGATCCACTAGAGTTCATTGGATGTGTGTTTTATTCCTAAACCACATGGATCCACTAGAGTTTCATTGCATTTGTGTTCTTTTCATAAACCACATGGATCCACTAGAGTTCATTGCATGTGTGTTCTATTCCTAAACCACATGGATCCACTAGAGTTCATTGGATGTGTGTTCTATTCCTAATCCACATGGATCCACTAGATACCATTGCATGTGTGTTCTTTTCATAAACCACATGGATCCACTAGAGTTAATTGCATGTGTGTTCTTTTCATAAACCACATGGATCTACTAGAGTTCATTGCATGTGTGTTCTATTCCTAAACCACATGGATCCACTAGAGTTCATTGGATGTGTGTTCTACCTAAACCACATGGATCCACTAGATGACATTGCACGTCTGTTTTTTCATAAACCACATGGATCCACTAGATGTAATTGCATGTGTGTTCTATTCCTAAACCACAAGCATCCACTAGATGCCATTGCATGTGTGTTCTTTTCATAAACCACATGGATCCACTAGATTCCATTCCATGTGTGTTCTATTCCTAAACCACATGGATCCACCAGATGCCATTTGATATGTGTTGTTTTCATAAACCACATGGATGCACTAGATATCATTGCATGTGTGTTCTTTTCATAAACCACATGGATCCGCTATATGCCATTGCATGTGTGTTGTTTTCATAAACCACATGGATCCACTAGAGTTCATGTCATGTGTGTTGTTTTCATAAACCACATGTATCCACTAGATGCCATTCCATGTGTGTTCTATTCCTAAACCACATGGATCCACTAGATGCCATTGCATGTGTGTTATTTTCGTAAACCACATGGATCCACTAGATATCATTACATGTGTGTTCTTTCCATAAACCACATGGATCCGCTATATGCCATTGCATGTGTGTTGTTTTCATAAACCACATGGATTCACTAGAGTTCATGGCATGTGTGTTCTTTTCATAAACCACATGGATCCACTAGATGCCATTCGATGTGTGTTCTTTTCGTAAACCACATGGATGCACTAGATGCCATTGCATGTTTGTTATTTTCATAAACCACATGGATCCACTAGATGCCATTGCACGTGTTCTCATTTCATAAACCACATGGACCCACTAGAGTTTGTTGCATGTGTGTTCTATGCCTAAAACACAAGAATCCACTAGATGCCATTGCATGTGTGTTCTTTTCTTAAACCATATGGATCCACTAGATGCCATTGCATGTGGGTTCTTTTCATAAACCACATGGATCCACTAGAGTTCCCTTCATGTGTGTTCGTTTCATAAACCACATGGATACACTAGAGTTCATTGCATGTGTGTAATATTCATAAACCACATGGATCCACTAGATGCCATTGCATGTGTGTTCTTTTCATAAACCACATGGATCCACTAGAGTTCATTGGATGTGTGTTCTATTCCTAAACCACATGGATCCACTAGATGCCATTGCATGTGTGTTCTTTTCTTAAACCACATGGATCCATTAGAGTTTATTGAATGTGTGTTCTTTTCATAAACCACATGGATCCACTAGAGTTCATTGCATGTGTGTTCTATTCCTAAACCACATGGATCCACAAGAGTTCATTGGATGTGTGTTCTATTCCTAAACCACATGGATCCACTAGATTCCATTGCATGTGTGTTCTTTTCATAAACAACATGGATCTACTAGAGTTGATTGCATGTGTGTTCTTTTCATAAACCACATGGATCCACTAGAGTTCATGGCATACATGTTCTTTTCATAAACCCCATGGATCCACTAGATGTCATTGGATGTGTGTTATTTTCATAAACCACATGGATGCACTAGATGTCATTGCATGTGTGTTCTTTTCATAAACCACATGGATCCACAATATGCCATTGCATGTGTGTTATTTTCATAAACCACATGGATCCACTAGATTCCATTACGTATGTGTTCTTTTCATAAACCACATGGATCCACTAGAGTTCATTGCATGTGTGTTCTATGCCTAAACCACAAGAATCTACTAGATGCCATTGCACTTGTGTTCTTTTCTTAAACCAGATGGATCCACTTGTTGTCATTGCATGTGTGTTATTTTCATCAACCACATGGATCCACTAGAGTTCACTGCATATGTGTTCTTTTCATAAACCACATGGATATACTAGAGTTCATTGCATGTGTGTTCTATTCATAAACCACATGGATCCACTAGATGCCTTTGCATGTGTGTTCTTTTCATAAACCACATGGATCCACTAGAGTTCATTGGATGTGTGTTCTATTCCTAAACCACATGGATCCACTAGATGCCATTGCATGTGTGTTCTTTTCATAAACCACATGGATCCACTAGAGTTCATTGCATGTGTGCTCTTTTCATAAACCAGATGGATCTGCTATAGGCCATTGCATGTGTGTTGTTTTCTTAAACCACATAGATCCACTAGAGTTCATGGCATGTATGTTCTTTTCATAAACCACATGGATCCACTAGATGCCATTCCATGTGTGTTCTATTCCTAAACCACATGGATCCACTAGAGGCCATTGGATGTGTGTTCTTTTCATAAACCACATGGATGCACTAGATGTCATTGGATGTGTGTTCTTTTCATAAACCACATGGATCCACTAGATGCCATTGCATGTGTGTTATTTTCATAAATCACATGGATCCACTAGATGCCATTGCATGTGTGTTCTTTTAATAAACCACATGGATCCACTAGAGTTCATTGCATGTGTGTTCTTTTCATAAACCACATGGATCCACTAGATGCCATTGCATGTGTGTACTTTTCTTAAACCACATGGATCCACTAGATGCCATTGCATCTGTGTACTATTCATAAACCACATGGATCCACTAGAGTACCCTTCATGTGTGTTCTTTTCATAAACCACATGGATACACTAGAGTTCATTGCATGTGTGTACTATTCATAAACCACATGGATCCACCAGATGCCATTGCATGTGTGTTCTTTTCATAAACCACATGGATCCACTAGAGTTCATTGGATGTGTGTTCTTTTCATAAACCACATGCATCCACTAGATGCCATTGCATATGTGTTATTTTCATAAACCACATGGATCCACTAGATGCCATTGCATGTGTGCTCATTTCATAAACCACATGGACCCACTAGAGTTCGCTGCATGTGTGTTCTATGCCTAAAACACAAGAATCCACTAGATGCCATTGCATGTGTGTTCTTTTCTTAAACCACATGGATCCACTAGATGCCATTGCATCTGTGTTCTTTTCATAAACCACATGGATCCACTAGAGTTCCGTTCATGTGTGTTCTTTTCATAAACAACATGGATACACTAGAGTTCATTGCATGTGTGTACTATTCATAAACCACATGGATCCACTAGATGCCATTGTATGTGTGTTCTTTTCATAAACCACATGGATCCACTAGATGTCATTGGATGTGTGTTATTATCATAAACCACATGAATGCACTAGATATCATTGCATGTGTGTTCTTTTCATAAACCACATGGATCCACTATATGCCATTGCATGTGTGTTATTTTCATAAACCACATGGATCCACTAGATGGCATTGCATATGTGTTCTTTTCATAAACTACATGGATCCACTAGATTTCATTGGATGTGTGTTCTTTTCATAAACCACATGAATCTACTAGATGCCATTGCATGTGTGTTCTTTTCTTAAACCAGATGGATCCACTAGTTGTAATTGCATGTGTGTTCTTTTCATCAACCACATGGATCCACTAGAGTTCACTGCATGTGTGTTCTTTTCATAAACCACATGGATATACTAGAGTTCATTGCATGTGTGTTCTATTCATAAACCACATGGATCCACTAGATGCCATTGGATGTGTGTTCTTTTCATAAACTACATGGATCCACTAGAGTTCATTAGATGTGTGTTCTATTCCTAAACCACATGGATCCACTAGATGCCATTGCATGTGTGTTCTTTTCATAAACCACATGGATCCCCTAGAGTTCATCGCATGTGTGTTCTTTTCATAAACCACATGGATCCACTATATGCCATTTCATGTGTGTTCTTTCCATAAACCACATGGATCCCCTAGAGTTCATTACATGTGTGTTAGTTTCATAAACCACATGGATCCACTAGATGCCCTTGCATTTGTGTTCTATTCCTAAACCACATGGATCTACTAGATTCCATTGGATGTGTGTTCTTTTCATAAACCACATGGATGCACTAGATGTCATTGCATGTGTGTTCTTTTCAAAAACCACATGGATCCACTAGATGCCATTGGATGTGTGTTCTTTTCATAAACCACATGGATGCACTAGATGTCATTGCATGTGTGTTCTTTTCATAAACCACATGGATCCACTATATGCCATTGCATGTGTGTTCATTTCATAAACCACATGGATCCACTAGATACCATTGCACGTGTGTTCTTTTCATAAACCACATGGATCCACTAGAGTTCATTGCATGTGTGTTCTATGCCTAAACCACAAGAATCCACTAGATGCCATTGCATGTGTGTTCTTTTATTAAACCACATGGATCCACTAGATGTCATTGCATGTGTGTTCTTTTCATAAACCACATGGATCCACTAGAGTTCACTGCATGGTGTTGTTTTCATAAACCACATGGATACACTAGAGTTCATTGCATCTTTCTTCTATTCATAAACCACATGGATCCACTAGATGCCATTGCATGTGTGTTATTTTCATAAACCACATGGATCCACTAGAGTTCATTGGATGTGTGTTCTATTCCTAAACCACATGGATCCACTAGAGTTTCATTGCATTTGTGTTCTTTTCATAAACCACATGGATCCACTAGAGTTCATTGCATGTGTGTTCTATTCCTAAACCACATGGATCCACTAGAGTTCATTGGATGTGTGTTCTATTCCTAATCCACATGGATCCACTAGATACCATTGCATGTGTGTTCTTTTCATAAACCACATGGATCCACTAGAGTTAATTGCATGTGTGTTCTTTTCATAAACCACATGGATCCACTAGAGTTCATTGCATGTGTGTTCTATTCCTAAACCACATGGATCCACTAGAGTTCATTGGATGTGTGTTCTACCTAAACCACATGGATCCACTAGATGACATTGCACGTCTGTTTTTTCATAAACCACATGGATCCAGTAGATGTAATTGCATGTGTGTTCTATTCCTAAACCACAAGCATCCACTAGATGCCATTGCATGTGTGTTCTTTTCATAAACCACATGGATCCACTAGATTCCATTCCATGTGTGTTCTATTCCTAAACCACATGGATCCACCAGATGCCATTTGATATGTGTTGTTTTCATAAACCACATGGATGCACTAGATATCATTGCATGTGTGTTCTTTTCATAAACCACATGGATCCGCTATATGCCATTGCATGTGTGTTGTTTTCATAAACCACATGGATCCACTAGAGTTCATGTCATGTGTGTTGTTTTCATAAACCACATGTATCCACTAGATGCCATTCCATGTGTGTTCTATTCCTAAACCACATGGATCCACTAGATGCCATTGCATGTGTGTTATTTTCGTAAACCACATGGATCCACTAGATATCATTACATGTGTGTTCTTTTCATAAACCACATGGATCCGCTATATGCCATTGCATGTGTGTTGTTTTCATAAACCACATGGATCCACTAGAGTTCATGGCATGTGTGTTCTTTTCATAAACCACATGGATCCACTAGATGCCATTCGATGTGTGTTCTTTTCGTAAACCACATGGATGCACTAGATGCCATTGCATGTTTGTTATTTTCATAAACCACATGGATCCACTAGATGCCATTGCACGTGTTCTCATTTCATAAACCACATGGACCCACTAGAGTTCGTTGCATGTGTGTTCTATGCCTAAAACACAAGAATCCACTAGATGCCATTGCATGTGTGTTCTTTTCTTAAACCATATGGATCCACTAGATGCCATTGCATGTGGGTTCTTTTCATAAACCACATGGATCCACTAGAGTTCCCTTCATGTGTGTTAGTTTCATAAACCACATGGATACACTAGAGTTCATTGCATGTGTGTAATATTCATAAACCACATGGATCCACTAGATGCCATTGCATGTGTGTTCTTTTCATAAACCACATGGATCCACTAGAGTTCATTGGATGTGTGTTCTATTCCTAAACCACATGGATCCACTAGATGCCATTGCATGTGTGTTCTTTTCATAAACCACATGGATCCATTAGAGTTTATTGAATGTGTGTTCTTTTCATAAACCACATGGATCCACTAGAGTTCATTGCATGTGTGTTCTATTCCTAAACCACATGGATCCACAAGAGTTCATTGGATGTGTGTTCTATTCCTAAACCACATGGATCCACTAGATTCCATTGCATGTGTGTTCTTTTCATAAACAACATGGATCTACTAGAGTTGATTGCATGTGTGTTCTTTTCATAAACCACATGGATCCACTAGAGTTCATGGCATATGTGTTCTTTTCATAAACCACATGGATCCACTAGATGTCATTGGATGTGTGTTATTTTCATAAACCACATGGATGCACTAGATGTCATTGCATGTGTGTTCTTTTCATAAACCACATGGATCCACTATATGCCATTGCATGTGTGTTCTATGCCTAAACCACAAGAATCCACTAGATTCCATTGCATGTGTGTTCTTTTATTAAACCACATGGATCCACTAGATGTCATTGCATGTGTGTTCTTTTCATAAACCACATGGATTCACTAGAGTTCACTGCATGGTGTTGTTTTCATAAACCACATGGATACACTAGAGTTCATTGCATCTTTCTTCTATTCATAAACCACATGGATCCACTAGATGCCATTGCATGTGTGTTATTTTCATAAACCACATGGATCCACTAGAGTTCATTGGATGTGTGTTTTATTCCTAAACCACATGGATCCACTAGAGTTTCATTGCATTTGTGTTCTTTTCATAAACCACATGGATCCACTAGAGTTCATTGCATGTGTGTTCTATTCCTAAACCACATGGATCCACTAGAGTTCATTGGATGTGTGTTCTATTCCTAATCCACATGGATCCACTAGATACCATTGCATGTGTGTTCTTTTCATAAACCACATGGATCCACTAGAGTTAATTGCATGTGTGTTCTTTTCATAAACCACATGGATCTACTAGAGTTCATTGCATGTGTGTTCTATTCCTAAACCACATGGATCCACTAGAGTTCATTGGATGTGTGTTCTACCTAAACCACATGGATCCACTAGATGACATTGCACGTCTGTTTTTTCATAAACCACATGGATCCACTAGATGTAATTGCATGTGTGTTCTATTCCTAAACCACAAGCATCCACTAGATGCCATTGCATGTGTGTTCTTTTCATAAACCACATGGATCCACTAGATTCCATTCCATGTGTGTTCTATTCCTAAACCACATGGATCCACCAGATGCCATTTGATATGTGTTGTTTTCATAAACCACATGGATGCACTAGATATCATTGCATGTGTGTTCTTTTCATAAACCACATGGATCCGCTATATGCCATTGCATGTGTGTTGTTTTCATAAACCACATGGATCCACTAGAGTTCATGTCATGTGTGTTGTTTTCATAAACCACATGTATCCACTAGATGCCATTCCATGTGTGTTCTATTCCTAAACCACATGGATCCACTAGATGCCATTGCATGTGTGTTATTTTCGTAAACCACATGGATCCACTAGATATCATTACATGTGTGTTCTTTCCATAAACCACATGGATCCGCTATATGCCATTGCATGTGTGTTGTTTTCATAAACCACATGGATCCACTAGAGTTCATGGCATGTGTGTTCTTTTCATAAACCACATGGATCCACTAGATGCCATTCGATGTGTGTTCTTTTCGTAAACCACATGGATGCACTAGATGCCATTGCATGTTTGTTATTTTCATAAACCACATGGATCCACTAGATGCCATTGCACGTGTTCTCATTTCATAAACCACATGGACCCACTAGAGTTTGTTGCATGTGTGTTCTATGCCTAAAACACAAGAATCCACTAGATGCCATTGCATGTGTGTTCTTTTCTTAAACCATATGGATCCACTAGATGCCATTGCATGTGGGTTCTTTTCATAAACCACATGGATCCAGTAGAGTTCCCTTCATGTGTGTTCGTTTCATAAACCACATGGATACACTAGAGTTCATTGCATGTGTGTAATATTCATAAACCACATGGATCCACTAGATGCCATTGCATGTGTGTTCTTTTCATAAACCACATGGATCCACTAGAGTTCATTGGATGTGTGTTCTATTCCTAAACCACATGGATCCACTAGATGCCATTGCATGTGTGTTCTTTTCATAAACCACATGGATCCATTAGAGTTTATTGAATGTGTGTTCTTTTCATAAACCACATGGATCCACTAGAGTTCATTGCATGTGTGTAATATTCATAAACCACATGGATCCACTAGATGCCATTGCATGTGTGTTCTTTTCATAAACCACATGGATCCACTAGAGTTCATTGGATGTGTGTTCTATTCCTAAACCACATGGATCCACTAGATGCCATTGCATGTGTGTTCTTTTCATAAACCACATGGATCCATTAGAGCTTATTGAATGTGTGTTCTTTTCATAAACCACATGGATCCACTAGAGTTCATTGCATGTGTGTTCTATTCCTAAACCACATGGATCCACAAGAGTTCATTGGATGTGTGTTCTATTCCTAAACCACATGGATCCACTAGATTCCATTGCATGTGTGTTCTTTTCATAAACAACATGGATCTACTAGAGTTGATTGCATGTGTGTTCTTTTCATAAACCACATGGATCCACTAGAGTTCATGGCATATGTGTTCTTTTCATAAACCACATGGATCCACTAGATGTCATTGGATGTGTGTTATTTTCATAAACCACATGGATGCACTAGATGTCATTGCATGTGTGTTCTTTTCATAAACCACATGGATCCACTATATGACATTGCATGTGTGTTCTATGCCTAAACCACAAGAATCCACTAGATTCCATTGCATGTGTGTTCTTTTATTAAACCACATGGATCCACTAGATGTCATTGCATGTGTGTTCTTTTCATAAACCACATGGATTCACTAGAGTTCACTGCATGGTGTTGTTTTCATAAACCACATGGATACACTAGAGTTCATTGCATCTTTCTTCTATTCATAAACCACATGGATCCACTAGATGCCATTGCATGTGTGTTATTTTCATAAACCACATGGATCCACTAGAGTTCATTGGATGTGTGTTTTATTCCTAAACCACATGGATCCACTAGAGTTTCATTGCATTTGTGTTCTTTTCATAAACCACATGGATCCACTAGAGTTCATTGCATGTGTGTTCTATTCCTAAACCACATGGATCCACTAGAGTTCATTGGATGTGTGTTCTATTCCTAATCCACATGGATCCACTAGATACCATTGCATGTGTGTTCTTTTCATAAACCACATGGATCCACTAGAGTTAATTGCATGTGTGTTCTTTTCATAAACCACATGGATCTACTAGAGTTCATTGCATGTGTGTTCTATTCCTAAACCACATGGATCCACTAGAGTTCATTGGATGGGTGTTCTACCTAAACCACATGGATCCACTAGATGACATTGCACGTCTGTTTTTTCATAAACCACATGGATCCACTAGATGTAATTGCATGTGTGTTCTATTCCTAAACCACAAGCATCCACTAGATGCCATTGCATGTGTGTTCTTTTCATAAACCACATGGATCCACTAGATTCCATTCCATGTGTGTTCTATTCCTAAACCACATGGATCCACCAGATGCCATTTGATATGTGTTGTTTTCATAAACCACATGGATGCACTAGATATCATTGCATGTGTGTTCTTTTCATAAACCACATGGATCCGCTATATGCCATTGCATGTGTGTTGTTTTCATAAACCACATGGATCCACTAGAGTTCATGTCATGTGTGTTGTTTTCATAAACCACATGTATCCACTAGATGCCATTCCATGTGTGTTCTATTCCTAAACCACATGGATCCACTAGATGCCATTGCATGTGTGTTATTTTCGTAAACCACATGGATCCACTAGATATCATTACATGTGTGTTCTTTCCATAAACCACATGGATCCGCTATATGCCATTGCATGTGTGTTGTTTTCATAAACCACATGGATTCACTAGAGTTCATGGCATGTGTGTTCTTTTCATTAACCACATGGATCCACTAGATGCCATTCGATGTGTGTTCTTTTCGTAAACCACATGGATGCACTAGATGCCATTGCATGTTTGTTATTTTCATAAACCACATGGATCCACTAGATGCCATTGCACGTGTTCTCATTTCATAAACCACATGGACCCACTAGAGTTTGTTGCATGTGTGTTCTATGCCTAAAACACAAGAATCCACTAGATGCCATTGCATGTGTGTTCTTTTCTTAAACCATATGGATCCACTAGATGCCATTGCATGTGGGTTCTTTTCATAAACCACATGGATCCACTAGAGTTCCCTTCATGTGTGTTCGTTTCATAAACCACATGGATACACTAGAGTTCATTGCATGTGTGTAATATTCATAAACCACATGGATCCACTAGATGCCATTGCATGTGTGTTCTTTTCATAAACCACATGGATCCACTAGAGTTCATTGGATGTGTGTTCTATTCCTAAACCACATGGATCCACTAGATGCCATTGCATGTGTGTTCTTTTCATAAACCACATGGATCCATTAGAGTTTATTGAATGTGTGTTCTTTTCATAAACCACATGGATCCACTAGAGTTCATTGCATGTGTGTTCTATTCCTAAACCACATGGATCCACAAGAGTTCATTGGATGTGTGTTCTATTCCTAAACCACATGGATCCACTAGATTCCATTGCATGTGTGTTCTTTTCATAAACAACATGGATCTACTAGAGTTGATTGCATGTGTGTTCTTTTCATAAACCACATGGATCCACTAGAGTTCATGGCATACATGTTCTTTTCATAAACCACATGGATCCACTAGATGTCATTGGATGTGTGTTATTTTCATAAACCACATGGATGCACTAGATGTCATTGCATGTGTGTTCTTTTCATAAACCACATGGATCCACAATATGCCATTGCATGTGTGTTATTTTCATAAACCACATGGATCCACTAGATTCCATTACGTATGTGTTCTTTTCATAAACCACATGGATCCACTAGAGTTCATTGCATGTGTGTTCTATGCCTAAACCACAAGAATCTACTAGATGCCATTGCACTTGTGTTCTTTTCTTAAACCAGATGGATCCACTTGTTGTCATTGCATGTGTGTTATTTTCATCAACCACATGGATCCACTAGAGTTCACTGCATATGTGTTCTTTTCATAAACCACATGGATATACTAGAGTTCATTGCATGTGTGTTCTATTCATAAACCACATGGATCCACTAGATGCCTTTGCATGTGTGTTCTTTTCATAAACCACATGGATCCACTAGAGTTCATTGGATGTGTGTTCTATTCCTAAACCACATGGATCCACTAGATGCCATTGCATGTGTGTTCTTTTCATAAACCACATGGATCCACTAGAGTTCATTGCATGTGTGCTCTTTTCATAAACCAGATGGATCTGCTATAGGCCATTGCATGTGTGTTGTTTTCTTAAACCACATAGATCCACTAGAGTTCATGGCATGTATGTTCTTTTCATAAACCACATGGATCCACTAGATGCCATTCCATGTGTGTTCTATTCCTAAACCACATGGATCCACTAGAGGCCATTGGATGTGTGTTCTTTTCATAAACCACATGGATGCACTAGATGTCATTGGATGTGTGTTCTTTTCATAAACCACATGGATCCACTAGATGCCATTGCATGTGTGTTATTTTCATAAATCACATGGATCCACTAGATGCCATTGCATGTGTGTTCTTTTAATAAACCACATGGATCCACTAGAGTTCATTGCATGTGTGTTCTTTTCATAAACCACATGGATCCACTAGATGCCATTGCATGTGTGTACTTTTCTTAAACCACATGGATCCACTAGATGCCATTGCATCTGTGTACTATTCATAAACCACATGGATCCACTAGAGTACCCTTCATGTGTGTTCTTTTCATAAACCACATGGATACACTAGAGTTCAGTGCATGTGTGTACTATTCATAAACCACATGGATCCACCAGATGCCATTGCATGTGTGTTCTTTTCATAAACCACATGGATCCACTAGAGTTCATTGGATGTGTGTTCTTTTCATAAACCACATGCATCCACTAGATGCCATTGCATATGTGTTATTTTCATAAACCACATGGATCCACTAGATGCCATTGCATGTGTGCTCATTTCATAAACCACATGGACCCACTAGAGTTCGCTGCATGTGTGTTCTATGCCTAAAACACAAGAATCCACTAGATGCCATTGCATGTGTGTTCTTTTCTTAAACCACATGGATCCACTAGATGCCATTGCATCTGTGTTCTTTTCATAAACCACATGGATCCACTAGAGTTCCGTTCATGTGTGTTCTTTTCATAAACAACATGGATACACTAGAGTTCATTGCATGTGTGTACTATTCATAAACCACATGGATCCACTAGATGCCATTGTATGTGTGTTCTTTTCATAAACAACATGGATCCACTAGATGTCATTGGATGTGTGTTATTATCATAAACCACATGAATGCACTAGATATCATTGCATGTGTGTTCTTTTCATAAACCACATGGATCCACTATATGCCATTGCATGTGTGTTATTTTCATAAACCACATGGATCCACTAGATGGCATTGCATATGTGTTCTTTTCATAAACTACATGGATCCACTAGATTTCATTGGATGTGTGTTCTTTTCATAAACCACATGAATCTACTAGATGCCATTGCATGTGTGTTCTTTTCTTAAACCAGATGGATCCACTAGTTGTCATTGCATGTGTGTTCTTTTCATCAACCACATGGATCCACTAGAGTTCACTGCATGTGTGTTCTTTTCATAAACCACATGGATATACTAGAGTTCATTGCATGTGTGTTCTATTCATAAACCACATGGATCCACTAGATGCCATTGGATGTGTGTTCTTTTCATAAACTACATGGATCCACTAGAGTTCATTAGATGTGTGTTCTATTCCTAAACCACATGGATCCACTAGATGCCATTGCATGTGTGTTCTTTTCATAAACCACATGGATCCACTAGAGTTCATTGCATGTGTGTTCTTTTCATAAACCACATGGATCCACTATATGCCATTGCATGTGTGTTCTTTTCTTAAACCACATGGATCCACTAGATGTCATTGCATGTGTGTTCTATTCCTAAACCACAAGCATCCACTAGATGCCATTGCATGTGTCTTATTTTTATAAACCACATGGATCCACTATTATCCATTGCATGTGTGTTCTAATACTAAACCACATGGATCCACTAGATGCCATTGGATGTGTGTTCTTTTCATAAACCACATGGATCCATTAGATCCCATTGCATGTGTGTTCTTTTCATAAACCACATGGATCCACTAGATGCCATTGCATGTGTGTTATTTTCATAAACCACATGGATCCACTAGATGCCATTGCATATGTGTTCTTTAAATAAACCACATGGATCCACTAGAGTTCATTGCATGTGTATTCTATGCCTAAACCACAAGAATCTACTAGATGCCATTGCATGTGTGTTCTTTTCTTAAACCAGATGGATCCACTAGTTATCATTGCATGTGTGTTCTATTTATAAACCACCTGCATCCACTAGATGCCATTGCATGTGTGTTCTTTTCATAAACCACATGGATCCACTAGAGTTCATTGGATGTGTGTTCTATTCCTAAACCACATGGATCCTCTAGATGCCATTTCATGTGTGTTCTTTTCATAAACCACATGGATCCACTAGAGTTCATTGCATGTGTGTTCTTTTCATAAACCACGTGGATCCACTAGATGCCATTGCATGTGTGTTCTTTTCTTAAACCACATGGATCCACTAGATGCCATTGCATCTGTGTACTATTCATAAACCACATGGATCCACTAGAGTTCCCTTCATGTGTGTTCTTTTCATAAACCACATGGATACACTAGAATTCATTGCATGTGTGTACTATTCATAAACCACATGGATCCACTAGATGCCATTGCATGTGTGTTATTTTCATAAACCACATGGATCCACTAGATGCCATTGCATATGTGTTCTTTTCATAAACCACATGGATCCACTAGAGTTCATTGCATGTGTGTTATATGCCTAAACCACAAGAATATACTAGATGCCATTGCATGTGTGTTCTTTTCTTAAACCAGATGGATCCACTAGTTGTCATTGCGTGTGTGTTCTTTTCATCAACCACATGGATCCACTAGAGTTCACTGCATGTGTGTTCTTTTCATAAACCACATAGATATAATAGAGTTCATTGCATGTGTGTTCTATTTATAAACCACATGGATCCACTAGATGCCATTGCATGTGTGTTATTTTCATAAACCACATGGATCCACTAGAGTTCATTGGATGTGTGTTCTATTCCTAAACCACATGGATCCACTAGATGCCATTGCATGTGTGTTCTTTTCATAAACCACATGTATCCACTAGAGTTCATTGCATGTGTGTTCTATTCCTAAACCACAAGCATCCACTATATGACATTGCATGTGTGTTCTTTTCTTAAACCACATGGATCCACTAGATGTCATTGCATGTGTGTTCTATTCCTAAACCACAAGCATCCACTAGATGCCATTGCATGTGTGTTCTTTTTATAAACCACATGGATCCACTATTATCCATTGCATGTGTGTTCTAATACTAAACCACATGGATCCACTAGATGCCATTGGATGTGTGTTCTTTTCATAAACCACATGGATCCATTAGATCCCATTGCATGTGTGTCCTTTTCATAAACCACATGGATCCACTAGATGCCATTGCATGTGTGTTATTTTCATAAACCACATGGATCCACTAGATGCCATTGCATATGTGTTCTTTTCATAAACCACATGGATCCACTAGAGTTCATTGCATGTGTATTCTATGCCTAAACCACAAGAATCTACTAGATGCCATTGCATGTGTGTTCTTTTCTTAAACCAGATGGATCCACTAGTTATCATTGCATGTGTGTTCTTTTCATAAACCACATGGATATACTAGAGTTCATTGCATGTGTGTTCTATTTATAAACCACATGGATCCACTAGATTCCATTGCATGTGTGTTCTTTTCATAAACCACATGGATCCACTAGAGTTCATTGGATGTGTGTTCTATTCCTAAACTACATGGATCCACTAGATGCCATTTCATGTGTGTTCTTTTCATAAACCACATGGATCCACTAGAGTTCATTGCATGTGTGTTCTTTTCATAAACCACGTGGATCCACTAGATGCCATTGCATGTGTGTTCTTTTCTTAAACCACATGGTTCCACTAGATGCCATTGCATCTGTGTACTATTCATAAACCACATGGATCCACTAGAGTTCCCTTCATGTGTGTTCTTTTCATAAACCACATGGATACACTAGAGTTCATTGCATGTGTGTACTATTCATAAACCACATGGATCCACCCGATGTCATTGCATGTGTGTTATTTTCATAAACCACATGGATCCACTATATGCCATTGCATATGTGTTCTTTTCATAAACCACATGGATCCACTAGAGTTCATTGCATGTGTGTTATATGCCTAAACCACAATAATATACTAGATGCCATTGCATGTGTGTTCTTTTCTTAAACCAGATGAATCCACTAGTTGTCATTGCGTGTGTGTTCTTTTCATCAACCACATGGATCCACTAGAGTTCACTGCATGTGTGTTCTTTTCATAAACCAAATAGATATACTAGAGTTCATTGCATGTGTGTTCTATTTATAAACCACATGGATCCACTAGATGCCATTGCATGTGTGTTCTTTTCATAAACCACATGGATCCACTAGAGTTCATTGGATGTGTGTTATATTCCTAAACCACATGGATCCACTAGATTCCATTGCATGTGTGTTCTTTTCATAAACCACATGGATCCACTAGAGTTCATTGCATGTGTGTTCTATTCCTAAACCACAAGCATCCACTAGATGCCATTGCATGTGTGTTCTTTTTATAAACCACATGGATCCACTATTATCCATTGCATGTGTGTTCTAATACTAAACCACATGGATCCACTAGATGCCATTGGATGTGTGTTCTTTTCATAAACCACATGGATCCATTAGATCCCAATGCATGTGTGTTATTTTAATAAACCACATGTATCCACTAGAGTTCATGGCATGTGTGTTCTTTTCATAAACCACATGGATCCACTAGATGCCATTGCATGTGTGTTATATTCCTAAACCACATGGATCCACTAGATTCCATTGCATGTGTTTTCTTTTCATAAACCACATGGATCCACTAGAGTTCATTGGATGTGTGTTCTATTCATAAACCACATGGATCCACTAGATGCCATTGCATGTGTGTTCTTTTCATAAACTACATGGATCCACTAGAGTTCATTAGATGTGTGTTCTATTCCTAAACCACATGGATCCACTACATGCCATTGCATGTGTGTTCTTTTCATCAACCACATGGATCCACTAGAGTTCATTGCATGTGTGTTCTTTTCATAAACCACATGGATCCACTATGTGCCATTGCATGTGTGTTCTTTTCTTAAAACACATGGATCCACTAGATGTCATTGCATGTGTGTTCTATTCCTAAACCACAAGCATCCACTAGATGCCATTGCATGTGTGTTCTTTTTATAAACCACATGGATCCACTATTATCCATTGCATGTGTGTTCTAATACTAAACCACATGGATCCACTAGATGCCATTGGATGTGTGTCCTTTTCATAAACCACATGGATCCATTAGATCCCATTGCATGTGTGTTCTTTTCATAAACCACATGGATCCACTAGATGCCATTGCATATGTGTTCTTTTCATAAACCACATGGATCCACTAGAGTTCATTGCATGTGTATTCTATGCCTAAACCACAAGAATCTACTAGATGCCATTGCATGTGTGTTCTTTTCTTAAACCAGATGGATCCACTAGTTATCATTGCATGTGTGTTCTTTTCATCAACCACATGGATATACTAGAGTTCATTGCCTGTGTGTTCTATTTATAAACCACATGCATCCACTAGATGCCATTGCATGTGTGTTCTTTTCATAAACCACATGGATCCACTAGAGTTCATTGGATGTGTGTTCTATTCCTAAACCACATGGATCCTCTAGATGCCATTTCATGTGTGTTCTTTTCATAAACCACATGGATCCACTAGAGTTCATTGCATGTGTGTTCTTTTCATAAACCACGTGGATCCACTAGATGCCATTGCATGTGTGTTCTTTTCTTAAACCACATGGATCCACTAGATGCCATTGCATCTGTGTACTATTCATAAACCACATGGATCCACTAGAGTTCCCTTCATGTGTGTTCTTTTCATAAACCACATGGAAACACTAGAGTTCATTGCATGTGTGTACTATTCATAAACCACATGGATCCACTAGATGCCATTGCATATGTGTTCTTTTCATAAACCACATGGATCCACTAGAGTTCATTGCATGTGTGTTATATGCCTAAACCACAAGAATATACTAGATGCCATTGCATGTGTGTTCTTTTCTTAAACCAGATGGATCCACTAGTTGTCATTGAGTGTGTGTTCTTTTCATCAACCACATGGATCCACTAGAGTTCACTGCATGTGTGTTCTTTTCATAAACCACATAGATATACTAGAGTTCATTGCATGTGTGTTCTATTTATAAACCACATGGATCCACTAGATGCCATTGCATGTGTGTTCTTTTCATAAACCACATGGATCCACTAGAATTCATTGGATGTGTGTTCTATTCCTAAACCACATGGATCCACTAGATGCCATTGCATGTTTGTTCTTTTCATAAACCACATGTATCCACTAGAGTTCATTGCATGTGTGTTCTATTCCTAAACCACAAGCATCCACTATATGCCATTGCATGTGTGTTCTTTTCTTAAACCACATGGATCCACTAGATGTCATTGCATGTGTGTTCTATTCCTAAACCACAAGCATCCACTAGATGCCATTGCATGTGTGTTCTTTTTATAAACCACATGGATCCACTATTATCCATTGCATGTGTGTTCTAATACTAAACCACATGGATCCACTAGATGCGATTGGATGTGTGTTCTTTTCATAAACCACATGGATCCATTAGATCCCATTGCATGTGTGTTCTTTTAATAAACCACATGGATCCACTAGATGCCATTGCATGTGTGTTATTTTCATAAACCACATGGATCCACTAGATGCCATTGCATATGCGTTCTTTTCATAAACCACATGGATCCACTAGAGTTCATTGCATGTGTATTCTATGCCTAAACCACAAGAATCTTCTAGATGCCATTGCATGTGTGTTCTTTTCTTAAACCAGATGGATCCACTAGTTATCATTGCATGTGTGTTCTTTTCATAAACCACATGGATATACTAGAGTTCATTGCATGTGTGTTCTATTTATAAACCACATGGATCCACTAGATTCCATTGCATGTGTGTTCTTTTCATAAACCACATGGATCCACTAGAGTTCATTGGATGTGTGTTCTATTCCTAAACCACATGGATCCACTAGATGCCATTTCATGTGTGTTCTTTTCATAAACTACATGGATCCACTAGAGTTCATTGCATGTGTGTTCTTTTCATAAACCATGTGGATCCACTAGATGCCATTGCATGTGTGTTCTTTTCTTAAAGCACATGGATCCACTAGATGCCATTGCATCTGTGTACTATTCATAAACCACATGGATCCACTAGAGTTCCCTTCATGTGTGTTCTTTTCATAAACCACATGGATACACTAGAGTTCATTGCATGTGTGTACTATTAATAAACCACATGGATCCACCAGATGCCATTGCATGTGTGTTATTTTCATAAACCACATGGATCCACTAGATGCCATTGCATATGTGTTCTTTTCATAAACCACATGGATCCACTAGAGTTCATTGCATGTGTGTTATATGCCTAAACCACAATAATATACTAGATGCTATTGCATGTGTGTTCTTTTCTTAAACCAGATGAATCCACTAGTTGTCATTGCGTGTGTGTTCTTTTCATCAACCACATGGATCCACTAGAGTTCACTGCATGTGTGTTCTTTTCATAAACCAAATAGATATACTAGAGTTCATTGCATGTGTGTTCTATTTATAAACCACATGGATCCACTAGATGCCATTGCATGTGTGTTCTTTTCATAAACCACATGGATCCACTAGAGTTCATTGGATGTGTGTTATATTCCTAAACCACATGGATCCACTAGATGCCATTGCATGTGTGTTCTTTTCATAAACCACATGGATCCACTAGAGTTCATTGCATGTGTGTTCTATTCCTAAACCACAAGCATCCACTAGATGCCATTGCATGTGTGTTATTTTTATAAACCACATGGATCCACTATTATCCATTGCATGTGTGTTCTAATACTAAACCACATGGATCCACTAGATGCCATTGGATGTGTGTTCTTTTCATAAACCACATGGATCCATTAGATCCCATTGCATGTGTGTTATTTTCATAAACCACATGGATCTACTAGAGTTCATGGCATGTGTGTTCTTTTCATAAACCACATGGATCCACTAGATGCCATTGCATGTGTGTTATTTTCATAAACCACATGGATCCACTAGATGCCATTGCATATGTGTTCTTTTCATAAACCACATGGATCCACTAGAGTTCATTGCATGTGTATTATATGCCTAAACCACAAGAATCTACTAGATGCCATTGCATGTGTGTTCTTTTCTTAAACCAGATGGATCCACTAGTTATCATTGCGTGTGTGTTCTTTTCATCAACCACATGGATCCACTAGAGTTCACTGCATGTGTGTTCTTTTCATAAACCACATGGATATACTAGAGTTCATTGCATCTGTGTTCTATTTATAAACCACATGGATCCACTAGATGCCATTGCATGTGTGTTCTTTTCATAAACCACATGGATCCACTAGAGTTCATTGGATGTGTTGTCTATTCCTAAACCACATGGATCCACTAGATGCCATTTCATGTGTGTTCTTTTCATAAACCACATGGATCCACTAGAGTTCATTGCATGTGTGTTCTTTTCATAAACTACATGGATCCACTAGATGCCATTGCATGTGTGTTCTTTTCTTAAACCACATGGATCCACTAGATGCCATTGCATCTGTGTACTATTCATAAACCACATGGATCCACTAGAGTTCCCTTCATGTGTGTTCTTTTCATAAACCACATGGATACACTAGAGTTCATTGCATGTGTGTACTATGCATAAACCACATGGATCCACTAGATGCGATTGCATGTGTGTTATTTTCATAAACCACATGGATCCACTAGATGCCATTGCATATGTGTTCTTTTCATAAACCACATGAATCCACTAGAGTTCATTGCATGTGTGTTATATGCCTAAACCACAATAATATACTAGATGCCATTGCATGTGTGTTCTTTTCTTAAACCAGATGGATCCACTAGTTGTCATTGCGTGTGTGTTCTTTTCATCAACCACATGGATCCACTAGAGTTCACTGCATGTGTGTTCTTTTCATAAACCAAATAGATATACTAGAGTTCATTGCATTTGTGTTCTATTTATAAACCACATGGATCCACTAGATGCCATTGGATGTGTGTTCTATTCCTAAACCACATGGATCCACTAGATGCCATTTCATGTGTGTTCTTTTCATAAACCACATGGATCCACTAGAGTTCATTGCATGTGTGTTCTTTTCATAAACCACGTGGATCCACTAGATGCCATTGCATGTGTGTTCTTTTCTTAAACCACATGGATCCACTAGATGCCATTGCATCTGTGTACTATTCATAAACCACATGGATCCACTAGAGTTCCCTTCATGTGTGTTCTTTTCCTAAACCACATGGATACACTAGAGTTCATTGCATGTGTGTACTATTCATAAACCACATGGATCCACCAGATGCCATTGCATGTGTGTTATTTTCATAAACCACATGGATCCACTAGATGCCATTGCATATGTGTTCTTTTCATAAACCACATGGATCCACTAGAGTTCATTGCATGTGGGTTATATGCCTAAACCACAATAATATACTAGATGCCATTGCATGTGTGTTCTTTTCTTAAACCAGATGAATCCACTAGTTGTCATTGCGTGTGTGTTCTTTTCATCAACCACATGGATCCACTAGAGTTCACTGCATGTGTGTTCTTTTCATAAACCTAATAGATATACTAGAGTTCATTGCATGTGTGTTCTATTTATAAACCACATGGATCCACTAGATGCCATTGCATGTGTGTTCTTTTCATAAACCACATGGATCCACTAGAGTTCATTGGATGTGTGTTATATTCCTAAACCACATGGATCCACTAGATGCCATTGCATGTGTGTTCTTTTCATAAACCACATGGATCCACTAGAGTTCATTGCATGTGTGTTCTATTCCTAAACCACAAGCATCCACTAGATGCCATTGCATGTGTGTTATTTTTATAAACCACATGGATCCACTATTATCCATTGCATGTGTGTTCTAATACTAAACCACATGGATCCACTAGATGCCATTGGATGTGTGTTCTTTTCATAAACCACATGGATCCATTAGATCCCATTGCATGTGTGTTATTTTCATAAACCACATGGATCCACTAGAGTTCATGGCATGTGTGTTCTTTTCATAAACCACATGGATCCACTAGATGCCATTGCATGTGTGTTATTTTCACAAACCACATGGATCCACTAGATGCCATTGCATATGTGTTCTTTTCATAAACCACATGGATCCACTAGAGTTCATTGCATGTGTATTATATGCCTAAACCACAAGAATCTACTAGATGCCATTGCATGTGTGTTCTTTTCTTAAACCAGATGGATCCACTAGTTATCATTGCGTGTGTGTTCTTTTCATCAACCACATGGATCCACTAGAGTTCACTGCATGTGTGTTCTTTTCATAAACCACATGGATATACTAGAGTTCATTGCATCTGTGTTCTATTTATAAACCACATGGATCCACTAGATGCCATTGCATGTGTGTTCTTTTCATAAACCACATGGATCCACTAGAGTTCATTGGATGTGTTGTCTATTCCTAAACCACATGGATCCACTAGATGCCATTTCATGTGTGTTCTTTTCATAAACCACATGGATCCACTAGAGTTCATTGCATGTGTGTTCTTTTCATAAACTACATGGATCCACTAGATGCCATTGCATGTGTGTTCTTTTCTTAAACCACATGGATCCACTAGATGCCATTGCATCTGTGTACTATTCATAAACCACATGGATCCACTAGAGTTCCCTTCATGTGTGTTCTTTTCATAAACCACATGGATACACTAGAGTTCATTGCATGTGTGTACTATGCATAAACCACATGGATCCACTAGATGCGATTGCATGTGTGTTATTTTCATAAACCACATGGATCCACTAGATGCCATTGCATATGTGTTCTTTTCATAAACCACATGAATCCACTAGAGTTCATTGCATGTGTGTTATATGCCTAAACCACAATAATATACTAGATGCCATTGCATGTGTGTTCTTTTCTTAAACCAGATGGATCCACTAGTTGTCATTGCGTGTGTGTTCTTTTCATCAACCACATGGATCCACTAGAGTTCACTGCATGTGTGTTCTTTTCATAAACCAAATAGATATACTAGAGTTCATTGCATTTGTGTTCTATTTATAAACCACATGGATCCACTAGATGCCATTGGATGTGTGTTCTATTCCTAAACCACATGGATCCACTAGATGCCATTTCATGTGTGTTCTTTTCATAAACCACATGGATCCACTAGAGTTCATTGCATGTGTGTTCTTTTCATAAACCACGTGGATCCACTAGATGCCATTGCATGTGTGTTCTTTTCTTAAACCACATGGATCCACTAGATGCCATTGCATCTGTGTACTATTCATAAACCACATGGATCCACTAGAGTTCCCTTCATGTGTGTTCTTTTCCTAAACCACATGGATACACTAGAGTTCATTGCATGTGTGTACTATTCATAAACCACATGGATCCACCAGATGCCATTGCATGTGTGTTATTTTCATAAACCACATGGATCCACTAGATGCCATTGCATATGTGTTCTTTTCATAAACCACATGGATCCACTAGAGTTCATTGCATGTGGGTTATATGCCTAAACCACAATAATATACTAGATGCCATTGCATGTGTGTTCTTTTCTTAAACCAGATGAATCCACTAGTTGTCATTGCGTGTGTGTTCTTTTCATCAACCACATGGATCCACTAGAGTTCACTGCATGTGTGTTCTTTTCATAAACCTAATAGATATACTAGAGTTCATTGCATGTGTGTTCTATTTATAAACCACATGGATCCACTAGATGCCATTGCATGTGTGTTCTTTTCATAAACCACATGGATCCACTAGAGTTCATTGGATGTGTGTTATATTCCTAAACCACATGGATCCACTAGATGCCATTGCATGTGTGTTCTTTTCATAAACCACATGGATCCACTAGAGTTCATTGCATGTGTGTTCTATTCCTAAACCACAAGCATCCACTAGATGCCATTGCATGTGTGTTATTTTTATAAACCACATGGATCCACTATTATCCATTGCATGTGTGTTCTAATACTAAACCACATGGATCCACTAGATGCCATTGGATGTGTGTTCTTTTCATAAACCACATGGATCCATTAGATCCCATTGCATGTGTGTTATTTTCATAAACCACATGGATCCACTAGAGTTCATGGCATGTGTGTTCTTTTCATAAACCACATGGATCCACTAGATGCCATTGCATGTGTGTTATTTTCACAAACCACATGGATCCACTAGATGCCATTGCATATGTGTTCTTTTCATAAACCACATGGATCCACTAGAGTTCATTGCATGTGTATTATATGCCTAAACCACAAGAATCTACTAGATGCCATTGCATGTGTGTTCTTTTCTTAAACCAGATGGATCCACTAGTTATCATTGCGTGTGTGTTCTTTTCATCAACCACATGGATCCACTAGAGTTCACTGCATGTGTGTTCTTTTCATAAACCACATGGATATACTAGAGTTCATTGCATCTGTGTTCTATTTATAAACCACATGGATCCACTAGATGCCATTGCATGTGTGTTCTTTTCATAAACCACATGGATCCACTAGAGTTCATTGGATGTGTTGTCTATTCCTAAACCACATGGATCCACTAGATGCCATTTCATGTGTGTTCTTTTCATAAACCACATGGATCCACTAGAGTTCATTGCATGTGTGTTCTTTTCATAAACTACATGGATCCACTAGATGCCATTGCATGTGTGTTCTTTTCTTAAACCACATGGATCCACTAGATGCCATTGCATCTGTGTACTATTCATAAACCACATGGATCCACTAGAGTTCCCTTCATGTGTGTTCTTTTCATAAACCACATGGATACACTAGAGTTCATTGCATGTGTGTACTATGCATAAACCACATGGATCCACTAGATGCGATTGCATGTGTGTTATTTTCATAAACCACATGGATCCACTAGATGCCATTGCATATGTGTTCTTTTCATAAACCACATGAATCCACTAGAGTTCATTGCATGTGTGTTATATGCCTAAACCACAATAATATACTAGATGCCATTGCATGTGTGTTCTTTTCTTAAACCAGATGGATCCACTAGTTGTCATTGCGTGTGTGTTCTTTTCATCAACCACATGGATCCACTAGAGTTCACTGCATGTGTGTTCTTTTCATAAACCAAATAGATATACTAGAGTTCATTGCATTTGTGTTCTATTTATAAACCACATGGATCCACTAGATGCCATTGGATGTGTGTTCTATTCCTAAACCACATGGATCCACTAGATGCCATTTCATGTGTGTTCTTTTCATAAACCACATGGATCCACTAGAGTTCATTGCATGTGTGTTCTTTTCATAAACCACGTGGATCCACTAGATGCCATTGCATGTGTGTTCTTTTCTTAAACAACATGGATCCACTAGATGCCATTGCATCTGTGTACTATTCATAAACCACATGGATCCACTAGAGTTCCCTTCATGTGTGTTCTTTTCATAAACCACATGGATACACTAGAGTTCATTGCATGTGTGTACTATTCATAAACCACATGGATCCACCAGATGCCATTGCATGTGTGTTATTTTCATAAACCACATGGATCCACTAGATGCCATTGCATATGTGTTCTTTTCATAAACCACATGGATCCACTAGAG
Organism: Avena sativa; assembly: GCA_916181665.1. Lineage (NCBI taxonomy): Eukaryota > Viridiplantae > Streptophyta > Magnoliopsida > Poales > Poaceae > Avena > Avena sativa. The sequence continues at coordinate 195,721,871 of OV702287.1, forward strand.
TTCATTGCATGTGGGTTATATGCCTAAACCACAATAATATACTAGATGCCATTGCATGTGTGTTCTTTTCTTAAACCAGATGAATCCACTAGTTGTCATTGCGTGTGTGTTCTTTTCATCAACCACATGGATCCACTAGAGTTCACTGCATGTGTGTTCTTTTCATAAACCTAATAGATATACTAGAGTTCATTGCATGTGTGTTCTATTTATAAACCACATGGATCCACTAGATGCCATTGCATGTGTGTTCTTTTCATAAACCACATGGATCCACTAGAGTTCATTGGATGTGTGTTATATTCCTAAACCACATGGATCCACTAGATGTCATCGCATGTGTGTTCTTTTCATAAACCACATGGATCCACTAGAGTTCATTGCATGTGTGTTCTATTCCTAAACCACAAGCATCCACTAGATGCCATTGCATGTGTGTTATTTTTATAAACCACATGGATCCACTATTATCCATTGCATGTGTGTTCTAATACTAAACCACATGGATCCACTAGATGCCATTGGATGTGTGTTCTTTTCATAAACCACATGGATCCATTAGATCCCATTGCATGTGTGTTATTTTCATAAACCACATGGATCCACTAGAGTTCATGGCATGTGTGTTCTTTTCATAAACCACATGGATCCACTAGATGCCATTGCATGTGTGTTATTTTCATAAACCACATGGATCCACTAGATGCCATTGCATATGTGTTCTTTTCATAAACCACATGGATCCACTAGAGTTCATTGCATGTGTATTATATGCCTAAACCACAAGAATCTACTAGATGCCATTGCATGTGTGTTCTTTTCTTAAACCAGATGAATCCACTAGTTGTCATTGCGTGTGTGTTCTTTTCATCAACCACATGGATCCACTAGAGTTCACTGCATGTGTGTTCTTTTCATAAACCTAATAGATATACTAGAGTTCATTGCATGTGTGTTCTATTTATAAACCACATGGATCCACTAGATGCCATTGCATGTGTGTTCTTTTCATAAACCACATGGATCCACTAGAGTTCATTGGATGTGTGTTATATTCCTAAACCACATGGATCCACTAGATGCCATTGCATGTGTGTTCTTTTCATAAACCACATGGATCCACTAGAGTTCATTGCATGTGTGTTCTATTCCTAAACCACAAGCATCCACTAGATGCCATTGCATGTGTGTTATTTTTATAATTCACATGGATCCACTATTATCCATTGCATGTGTGTTCTAATACTAAACCACATGGATCCACTAGATGCCATTGGATGTGTGTTCTTTTCATAAACCACATGGATCCATTAGATCCCATTGCATGTGTGTTATTTTCATAAACCACATGGATCCACTAGAGTTCATGGCATGTGTGTTCTTTTCATAAACCACATGGATCCACTAGATGCCATTGCATGTGTGTTATTTTCATAAACCACATGGATCCACTAGATGCCATTGCATATGTGTTCTTTTCATAAACCACATGGATCCACTAGAGTTCATTGCATGTGTATTATATGCCTAAACCACAAGAATCTACTAGATGCCATTGCATGTGTGTTCTTTTCTTAAACCAGATGGATCCACTAGTTATCATTGCGTGTGTGTTCTTTTCATCAACCACATGGATCCACTAGAGTTCACTGCATGTGTGTTCTTTTCATAAACCACATGGATATACTAGAGTTCATTGCATCTGTGTTCTATTTATAAACCACATGGATCCACTAGATGCCATTGCATGTGTGTTCTTTTCATAAACCACATGGATCCACTAGAGTTCATTGGATGTGTTGTCTATTCCTAAACCACATGGATCCACTAGATGCCATTTCATGTGTGTTCTTTTCATAAACCACATGGATCCACTAGAGTTCATTGCATGTGTGTTCTTTTCATAAACTACATGGATCCACTAGATGCCATTGCATGTGTGTTCTTTTCTTAAACCACATGGATCCACTAGATGCCATTGCATCTGTGTACTATTCATAAACCACATGGATCCACTAGAGTTCCCTTCATGTGTGTTCTTTTCATAAACCACATGGATACACTAGAGTTCATTGCATGTGTGTACTATGCATAAACCACATGGATCCACTAGATGCGATTGCATGTGTGTTATTTTCATAAACCACATGGATCCACTAGATGCCATTGCATATGTGTTCTTTTCATAAACCACATGAATCCACTAGAGTTCATTGCATGTGTGTTATATGCCTAAACCACAATAATATACTAGATGCCATTGCATGTGTGTTATTTTCTTAAACCAGATGGATCCACTAGTTGTCATTGCGTGTGTGTTCTTTTCATCAACCACATGGATCCACTAGAGTTCACTGCATGTGTGTTCTTTTCATAAACCAAATAGATATACTAGAGTTCATTGCATTTGTGTTCTATTTATAAACCACATGGATCCACTAGATGCCATTGGATGTGTGTTCTATTCCTAAACCACATGGATCCACTAGATGCCATTTCATGTGTGTTCTTTTCATAAACCACATGGATCCACTAGAGTTCATTGCATGTGTGTTCTTTTCATAAACCACGTGAATCCACTAGATGCCATTGCATGTCTGTTCTTTTCTTAAACAACATGGATCCACTAGATGCCATTGCATCTGTGTACTATTCATAAACCACATGGATCCACTAGAGTTCCCTTCATGTGTGTTCTTTTCATAAACCACATGGATACACTAGAGTTCATTGCATGTGTGTACTATTCATAAACCACATGGATCCACCATATGCCATTGCATGTGTGTTATTTTCATAAACCACATGGATCCACTAGATGCCATTGCATATGTGTTCTTTTCATAAACCACATGGATCCACTAGAGTTCATTGCATGTGGGTTATATGCCTAAACCACAATAATATACTAGATGCCATTGCATGTGTGTTCTTTTCTTAAACCAGATGAATCCACTAGTTGTCATTGCGTGTGTGTTCTTTTCATCAACCACATGGATCCACTAGAGTTCACTGCATGTGTGTTCTTTTCATAAACCTAATAGATATACTAGAGTTCATTGCATGTGTGTTCTATTTATAAACCACATGGATCCACTAGATGCCATTGCATGTGTGTTCTTTTCATAAACCACATGGATCCACTAGAGTTCATTGGATGTGTGTTATATTCCTAAACCACATGGATCCACTAGATGTCATCGCATGTGTGTTCTTTTCATAAACCACATGGATCCACTAGAGTTCATTGCATGTGTGTTCTATTCCTAAACCACAAGCATCCACTAGATGCCATTGCATGTGTGTTATTTTTATAAACCACATGGATCCACTATTATCCATTGCATGTGTGTTCTAATACTAAACCACATGGATCCACTAGATGCCATTGGATGTGTGTTCTTTTCATAAACCACATGGATCCATTAGATCCCATTGCATGTGTGTTATTTTCATAAACCACATGGATCCACTAGAGTTCATGGCATGTGTGTTCTTTTCATAAACCACATGGATCCACTAGATGCCATTGCATGTGTGTTATTTTCATAAACCACATGGATCCACTAGATGCCATTGCATATGTGTTCTTTTCATAAACCACATGGATCCACTAGAGTTCATTGCATGTGTATTATATGCCTAAACCACAAGAATCTACTAGATGCCATTGCATGTGTGTTCTTTTCTTAAACCAGATGGATCCACTAGTTATCATTGCGTGTGTGTTCTTTTCATCAACCACATGGATCCACTAGAGTTCACTGCATGTGTGTTCTTTTCATAAACTACATGGATATACTAGAGTTCATTGCATCTGTGTTCTATTTATAAACCACATGGATCCACTAGATGCCATTGCATGTGTGTTCTTTTCATAAACCACATGGATCCACTAGAGTTCATTGGATGTGTTGTCTATTCCTAAACCACATGGATCCACTAGATGCCATTTCATGTGTGTTCTTTTCATAAACCACATGGATCCACTAGAGTTCATTGCATGTGTGTTCTTTTCATAAACTACATGGATCCACTAGATGCCATTGCATGTGTGTTCTTTTCTTAAACCACATGGATCCACTAGATGCCATTGCATCTGTGTACTATTCATAAACCACATGGATCCACTAGAGTTCCCTTCATGTGTGTTCTTTTCATAAACCACATGGATACACTAGAGTTCATTGCATGTGTGTACTATGCATAAACCACATGGATCCACTAGATGCGATTGCATGTGTGTTATTTTCATAAACCACATGGATCCACTAGATGCCATTGCATATGTGTTCTTTTCATAAACCACATGAATCCACTAGAGTTCATTGCATGTGTGTTATATGCCTAAACCACAATAATATACTAGATGCCATTGCATGTGTGTTCTTTTCTTAAACCAGATGGATCCACTAGTTGTCATTGCGTGTGTGTTCTTTTCATCAACCACATGGATCCACTAGAGTTCACTGCATGTGTGTTCTTTTCATAAACCAAATAGATATACTAGAGTTCATTGCATTTGTGTTCTATTTATAAACCACATGGATCCACTAGATGCCATTGGATGTGTGTTCTATTCCTAAACCACATGGATCCACTAGATGCCATTTCATGTGTGTTCTTTTCATAAACCACATGGATCCACTAGAGTTCATTGCATGTGTGTTCTTTTCATAAACCACGTGGATCCACTAGATGCCATTGCATGTGTGTTCTTTTCTTAAACAACATGGATCCACTAGATGCCATTGCATCTGTGTACTATTCATAAACCACATGGATCCACTAGAGTTCCCTTCATGTGTGTTCTTTTCATAAACCACATGGATACACTAGAGTTCATTGCATGTGTGTACTATTCATAAACCACATGGATCCACCAAATGCCATTGCATGTGTGTTATTTTCATAAACCACATGGATCCGCTAGATGCCATTGCATATGTGTTCTTTTCATAAACCACATGGATCCACTAGAGTTCATTGCATGTGGGTTATATGCCTAAACCACAATAATATACTAGATGCCATTGCATGTGTGTTCTTTTCTTAAACCAGATGAATCCACTAGTTGTCATTGCGTGTGTGTTCTTTTCATCAACCACATGGATCCACTAGAGTTCACTGCATGTGTGTTCTTTTCATAAACCTAATAGATATACTAGAGTTCATTGCATGTGTGTTCTATTTATAAACCACATGGATCCACTAGATGCCATTGCATGTGTGTTCTTTTCATAAACCACATGGATCCACTAGAGTTCATTGGATGTGTGTTATATTCCTAAACCACATGGATCCACTAGATGTCATCGCATGTGTGTTCTTTTCATAAACCACATGGATCCACTAGAGTTCATTGCATGTGTGTTCTATTCCTAAACCACAAGCATCCACTAGATGCCATTGCATGTGTGTTATTTTTATAAACCACATGGATCCACTATTATCCATTGCATGTGTGTTCTAATACTAAACCACATGGATCCACTAGATGCCATTGGATGTGTGTTCTTTTCATAAACCACATGGATCCATTAGATCCCATTGCATGTGTGTTATTTTCATAAACCACATGGATCCACTAGAGTTCATGGCATGTGTGTTCTTTTCATAAACCACATGGATCCACTAGATGCCATTGCATGTGTGTTATTTTCATAAACCACATGGATCCACTAGATGCCATTGCATATGTGTTCTTTTCATAAACCACATGGATCCACTAGAGTTCATTGCATGTGTATTATATGCCTAAACCACAAGAATCTACTAGATGCCATTGCATGTGTGTTCTTTTCTTAAACCAGATGGATCCACTAGTTATCATTGCGTGTGTGTTCTTTTCATCAACCACATGGATCCACTAGAGTTCACTGCATGTGTGTTCTTTTCATAAACCACATGGATATACTAGAGTTCATTGCATGTATGTTCTATTTATAAACCACATGGATCCACTAGATGCCATTGCATGTGTGTTCTTTTCATAAACCACATGGATCCACTAGAGTTCATTGGATGTGTTGTCTATTCCTAAACCACATGGATCCACTAGATGCCATTTCATGTGTGTTCTTTTCATAAACCACATGGATCCACTAGAGTTCATTGCATGTGTGTTCTTTTCATAAACTACATGGATCCACTAGATGCCATTGCATGTGTGTTATTTTCTTAAACCACATGGATCCACTAGATGCCATTGCATCTGTATACTATTCATAAACCACATGGATCCACTAGAGTTCCCTTCATGTGTGTTCTTTTCATAAACCACATGGATACACTAGAGTTCATTGCATGTGTGTACTATGCATAAACCACATGGATCCACTAGATGCGATTGCATGTGTGTTATTTTCATAAACCACATGGATCCACTAGATGCCATTGCATATGTGTTCTTTTCATAAACCACATGGATCCACTAGAGTTCATTGCATGTGTGTTATATGCCTAAACCACAATAATATACTAGATGCCATTGCATGTGTGTTCTTTTCTTAAACCAGATGGATCCACTAGTTGTCATTGCGTGTGTGTTCTTTTCATCAACCACATGGATCCACTAGAGTTCACTGCATGTGTGTTCTTTTCATAAACCAAATAGATATACTAGAGTTCATTGCATTTGTGTTCTATTTATAAACCACATGGATCCACTAGATGCCATTGGATGTGTGTTCTATTCCTAAACCACATGGATCCACTAGATGCCATTTCATGTGTGTTCTTTTCATAAACCACATGGATCCACTAGAGTTCATTGCATGTGTGTTCTTTTCATAAACCACGTGGATCCACTAGATGCCATTGCATGTGTGTTCTTTTCTTAAACAACATGGATCCACTAGATGCCATTGCATCTGTGTACTATTCATAAACCACATGGATCCACTAGAGTTCCCTTCATGTGTGTTCTTTTCATAAACCACATGGATACACTAGAGTTCATTGCATGTGTGTACTATTCATAAACGACATGGATCCACCAAATGCCATTGGATGTGTGTTATTTTCATAAACCACATGGATCCTCTAGATGCCATTGCATATGTGTTCTTTTCATAAACCACATGGATCCACTAGAGTTCATTGCATGTGGGTTATATGCCTAAACCACAATAATATACTAGATGCCATTGCATGTGTGTTCTTTTCTTAAACCAGATGAATCCACTAGTTGTCATTGCGTGTGTGTTCTTTTCATCAACCACATGGATCCACTAGAGTTCACTGCATGTGTGTTCTTTTCATAAACCTAATAGATATACTAGAGTTCATTGCATGTGTGTTCTATTTATAAACCACATGGATCCACTAGATGCCATTGCATGTGTGTTCTTTTCATAAACCACATGGATCCACTAGAGTTCATTGGATGTGTGTTATATTCCTAAACCACATGGATCCACTAGATGTCATCGCATGTGTGTTCTTTTCATAAACCACATGGATCCACTAGAGTTCATTGCATGTGTGTTCTATTCCTAAACCACAAGCATCCACTAGATGCCATTGCATGTGTGTTATTTTTATAAACCACATGGATCCACTATTATCCATTGCATGTGTGTTCTAATACTAAACCACATGGATCCACTAGATGCCATTGGATGTGTGTTCTTTTCATAAACCACATGGATCCATTAGATCCCATTGCATGTGTGTTATTTTCATAAACCACATGGATCCACTAGAGTTCATGGCATGTGTGTTCTTTTCATAAACCACATGGATCCACTAGATGCCATTGCATGTGTGTTATTTTCATAAACCACATGGATCCACTAGATGCCATTGCATATGTGTTCTTTTCATAAACCACATGGATCCACTAGAGTTCATTGCATGTGTATTATATGCCTAAACCACAAGAATCTACTAGATGCCATTGCATGTGTGTTCTTTTCTTAAACCAGATGGATCCACTAGTTATCATTGCGTGTGTGTTCTTTTCATCAACCACATGGATCCACTAGAGTTCACTGCATGTGTGTTCTTTTCATAAACCACATGGATATACTAGAGTTCATTGCATGTATGTTCTATTTATAAACCACATGGATCCACTAGATTCCATTGCATGTGTGTTCTTTTCATAAACCACATGGATCCACTAGAGTTCATTGGATGTGTTGTCTATTCCTAAACCACATGGATCCACTAGATGCCATTTCATGTGTGTTCTTTTCATAAACCACATGGATCCACTAGAGTTCATTGCATGTGTGTTCTTTTCATAAACTACATGGATCCACTAGATGCCATTGCATGTGTGTTCTTTTCTTAAACCACATGGATCCACTAGATGCCATTGCATCTGTATACTATTCATAAACCACATGGATCCACTAGAGTTCCCTTCATGTGTGTTCTTTTCATAAACCACATGGATACACTAGAGTTCATTGCATGTGTGTACTATGCATAAACCACATGGATCCACTAGATGCGATTGCATGTGTGTTATTTTCATAAACCACATGGATCCACTAGATGCCATTGCATATGTGTTCTTTTCATAAACCACATGGATCCACTAGAGTTCATTGCATGTGTGTTATATGCCTAAACCACAATAATATACTAGATGCCATTGCATGTGTGTTCTTTTCTTAAACCAGATGGATCCACTAGTTGTCATTGCGTGTGTGTTCTTTTCATCAACCACATGGATCCACTAGAGTTCACTGCATGTGTGTTCTTTTCATAAACCAAATAGATATACTAGAGTTCATTGCATGTATGTTCTATTTATAAACCACATGGATCCACTAGATGCCATTGGATGTGTGTTCTATTCCTAAACCACATGGATCCACTAGATGCCATTTCATGTGTGTTCTTTTCATAAACCACATGGATCCACTAGAGTTCATTGCATGTGTGTTCTTTTCATAAACCACGTGGATCCACTAGATGCCATTGCATGTGTATTCTTTTCTTAAACCACATGGATCCACTAGATGCCATTGCATCTGTGTACTATTCATAAACCACATGGATCCACTAGAGTTCCCTTCATGTGTGTTCTTTTCATAAACCACATGGATACACTAGAGTTCATTGCATGTGTGTACTATTCATAAACCACATGGATCCACCAGATGCCATTGCATGTGTGTTATTTTCATAAACCACATGGATCCACTAGATGCCATTGCATATGTGTTCTTTTCATAAACCACATGGATCCATTAGAGTTCATTACATGTGGGTTATATGCCTAAACCACAATAATATACTAGATGCCACTGCATGTGTGTTCTTTTCTTAAACCAGATGAATCCACTAGTTGTCATTGCGTGTGTGTTCTTTTCATCAACCACATGGATCCACTAGAGTTCACTGCATGTGTGTTCTTTTCATAAACCAAATAGATATACTAGAGTTCATTGCATGTGTGTTCTATTTATAAACCACATGGATCCACTAGATGCCATTGCATGTGTGTTCTTTTCATAAACCACATGGATCCACTAGAGTTCATTAGATGTGTGTTATATTCCTAAACCACATGGATCCACTAGATGCCATTGCATGTGTGTTCTTTTCATAAACCACATGGATCCACTAGAGTTCATTGCATGTGTGTTCTATTCCTAAACCACAAGCATCCACTAGATGCCATTGCATGTGTGTTCTTTTTATAAACCACATGGATCCACTATTATCCATTGCATGTGTGTTCTAATACTAAACCACATGGATCCACTAGATGCCATTGGATGTGTGTTCTTTTCATAAACCACATGGATCCATTAGATCCCTTTGCATGTGTGTTATTTTCATAAACCACATGGATCCACTAGAGTTCATGGCATGTGTGTTCTTTTCATAAACCACATGGATCCACTAGATGCCATTGCATGTGTGTTATTTTCATAAACCACATGGATCCACTAGATGCCATTGCATATGTGTTCTTTTCATAAACCACATGGATCCACTAGAGTTCATTGCATGTGTATTATAAGCCTAAACCACAAGAATCTACTAGATGCCATTGCATGTGTGTTCTTTTCTTAAACCAGATGGATCCACTAGTTATCATTGCGTGTGTGTTCTTTTCATCAACCACATGGATCCACTAGAGTTCACTACATGTGTGTTCTTTTCATAAACCACATGGATATACTAGAGTTCATTGCATGTGTGTTCTATTTATAAACCACATGGATCCACTAGATGCCATTGCATGTGTGTTCTTTTCATAAACCACATGGATCCACTAGAGTTCATTGGATGTGTTGTCTATTCCTAAACCACATGGATCCACTAGATGCCATTTCATGTGTGTTCTTTTCATAAACCACATGGATCCACTAGAGTTCATTGCATGTGTGTTCTTTTCATAAACTACATGGATCCACTAGATGCCATTGCATGTGTGTTCTTTTCTTAAACCACATGGATCCACTAGATGCCATTGCATATGTGTACTATTCATAAACCACATGGATCCACTAGAGTTCCCTTCATGTGTGTTCTTTTCATAAACCACATGTATACACTAGAGTTCATTGCATGTGTGTACTATGCATAAACCACATGGATCCACTAGATGCGATTGCATGTGTGTTATTTTCATAAACCACATGGATCCACTAGATGCCATTGCATATGTGTTCTTTTCATGAACCACATGGATCCACTAGAGTTCATTGCATGTGTGTTATATGCCTAAACCACAATAATATACTAGATGCCATTGCATGTGTGTTCTTTTCTTAAACCAGATGGATCCACTAGTTGTGATTGCGTGTGTGTTCTTTTCATCAACCACATGGATCCACTAGATTTCACTGCATGTGTGTTCTTTTCATAAACCAAATAGATATACTAGAGTTCATTGCATGTGTGTTCTATTTATAAACCACATGGATCCACTAGATGCCATTGCATGTGTGTTCTTTTCATAAACCAAATGGATCCACCAGAGTTAATTGGATGTGTGTTCTATTCCTAAACCACATGGATCCACTAGATGCCATTGCATGTGTGTTCTTTTCATAAACCACATGGATCCACTAGAGTTCATTGCATGTGTGTTCTATTCCTAAACCACAAGCATCCACTAGATGCCATTGCATGTGTGTTCTTTTTATAAACCACATGGATCCACTATTATCCATTGCATGTGTGTTCTAATACTAAACCACATGGATCCACTAGATACCATTGGATGTGTGTTCTTTTCATAAACCACATGGATCTAATAGATCCCATTGCATGTGTGTTATTTTCATAAACCACATGGATCCACTAGAGTTCATGGCATGTGTGTTCTTTTCATAAACCACATGGATCCACTAGATGCCATTGCATGTGTGTTATTTTCATAAACCACATGTGTCCACTAGATGTTATTGCATATGTGTTCTTTTCATAAACCACATGGATTCACTAGAGTTCATTGCATCTGTATTCTATGCCTAAACCACAAGAATCTACTAGATGCCATTGCATGTGTGTTCTTTTCTTAAACCAGATGGATCCACTAGTTATCATTGCGTGTGTGTTCTTTTCATCAACCACATGGATCCACTAGAGTTCACTGCATGTGTGTTCTTTTCATAAACCACATGGATATACTAGAGTTCATTGTATGTGTGTTCTATTCCTAAACCACATGGATCCACTAGATGCCATTGCATGTGTGTTCTTTTCATAAACCACATGGATCCACTAGAGTTCATTGGATGTGTGTTCTATTCCTAAACCACATGGATCCACTAGATGCCATTTCATGTGTGTTCTTTTCATAAACCACATGGATCCACTAGAGTTCATTGCATGTGTGTTCTTTTCATAAACTACGTGGATCCACTAGATGCCATTGCATGTGTGTTCTTTTCTTAAACCACATGGATCCACTAGATGCCATTGCATCTGTGTACTATTCATAAACCACATGGATCCACTAGAGTTCCCTTCATGTGTGTTCTTTTCATAAACCACATGGATACACTAGAGTTCATTGCATGTGTGTACTATTCATAAACCACATGGATCCACTAGATGCCATTGCATGTGTGTTATTTTCATAAACCACATGGATCCACTAGATGCCATTGCATATGTGTTCCTTTCATAAACCACATGGATCCACTAGAGTTCATTGCATGTGTGTTATATGCCTAAACCACAATAATATACTAGATGCCATTGCATGTTTGTTCTTTTCTTAAACCAGATGGATCCACTAGTTGTCATTGCGTGTGTGTTCTTTTCATCAACCACATGGATCCACTAGAGTTCACTGCATGTGTGTTCTTTTCATAAACCAAATAGATATACTAGAGTTCATTGCATGTGTGTTCTATTTATAAACCACATGGATCCACTAGATGCCATTGCATGTGTGTTCTTTTCATAAACCACATGGATCCACTAGAGTTCATTGGATGTGTGTTCTATTCCTAAACCACATGGATCCACTAGATGCCATTGCATGTGTGTTCTCTTCATAAACCACGTGGATCCACTAGAGTTCATTGCATGTGTGTTCTATTCCTAAACCACAAGCATCCACTAGATGCCATTGCATGTGTGTTCTTTTTATAAACCACATGGATCCACTATTATCCATTGCATGTGTGTTCTAATACTAAACCACATGGATCCACTAGATGCCATTGGATGTGTGTTCTTTTCATAAACCACATGGATCCATTAGATCCCATTGCATGTGTGTTATTTTCATAAACCACATGGATCCACTAGAGTTCATGGCATGTGTGTTCTTTTCATAAACCACATGGATCCACTAGATGCCATTGCATGTGTGTTATTTTCATAAACCACATGGATCCACTAGATGCCATTGCATATGTGTTCTTTTCATAAACCACATGGATCCACTAGAGTTCATTGCATGTGTATTCTATGCCTAAACCACAAGAATCTACTAGATGCCATTGCATGTGTGTTCTTTTCTTAAACCAGATGGATCCACTAGTTATCATTGTGTGTGTGTTCTTTTCATCAACCACATGGATCCACTAGAGTTCACTGCATGTGTGTTCTTTTCATAAACCACATGGATATACTAGAGTTCATTGCATGTGTGTTCTATTTATAAACCACACGGATCCACTAGATGCCATTGCATGTGTGTTCTTTTCATAAACCACATGGATCCACTAGAGTTCATTGGATGTGTGTTCTATTCCTAAACCACATGGATACACTAGATGCCATTTCATGTGTGTTCTTTTCATAAACCACAAGGATCCACTAGAGTTCATTGCATGTGTGTTCTTTTCATAAACCACGTGGATCCACTAGATGCCATTTCATGTGTGCTATTTTCTTAAACCACATGGATCCACTAGATGCCATTGCATCTGTGCACTATTCATAAACCACATGGATCCACTAGAGTTCCCTTCATGTGTGTTCTTTTCATAAACCACATGGATACACTATAGTTCATTGCATGTGTGTACTATTCATAAACCACATGGATCCACAAGATGCCGTTGCATGTGTGTTCTTTTCATAAACCACATGGATCCACTAGATGTCATTGGATGTGTGTTATTTTAATAAATCACATGGATGCACTAGATGTCATTGCATGTGTGTTCTTTTCATAAACCACATGGATCCACTATATGCCATTGCATGTGTGTTATTTTCATAAACCACATGGATCCACTAGATGCCATTGCATATGTGTTCTTTTCATAAACCACATGTATCCACTAGAGTTCATTGCATGTGTGTTCTATGCCTGAACCACAAGAATCTACTAGATGCCATTGCATGTGTTCTTTTCTTAAACCAGATGGATCCACTAGTTGTCATTGCATGTGTGTTCTTTTCATCAACCACATGGATCCACTAGAGTTCACTACATGCGTGTTCTTTTCATAAGCCACATGGATATACTAGAGTTCATTGCATGTGTGTTCTATTCATAATCCACACGGATCCACTAGATGCCATTGCATGTGTGTTCTTTTCATAAACCACATGGATCCACTAGAGTTCATTGGATGTGTGTTCTATCCCTAAACAACATGGATCCACTAGATGCCATTGCATGTGTGTTCTTTTCATAAACGACATGGATCCACTAGAGTTCATTGCATGTGTGTTCTTTTCATAAACCACATGGATCCACTAGATGCCATTGCATGTGTGTTCTTTTCTTAAACCACATGGATCCACTAGATGCCATTGCATCTATATACTATTCATAAACCACATGGATCCACTAGATGCCATTCCATGTGTGTTCTATTCCTAAACCACATGGATCCACTAGATGCCATTGGATGTGTGTTATTTTCATAAACCACATGGATGCACTATATGTCATTGCATGTGTGTTCTTTTCATAAACCACATGGATCCACTATATGCCATTGCATGTGTGTTCTTTTCATAAACCACATGGATCCACTAGAGTTCATGGCATGTGTGTTCTTTTCATAAACCACATGGATCCACTAGATGCCATTGCATGTGTGTTATTTTCATAAACCACATGGATCCACTAGATGCCATTGCATATGTGTTCTTTTCATAAACCACATGGATCCACTAGAGTTCATTGCATGTGTATTATATGCCTAAACCACAAGAATCTACTAGATGCCATTGCATGTGTGTTCTTTTCTTAAACCAGATGGATCCACTAGTTATCATTGCGTGTGTGTTCTTTTCATCAACCACATGGATCCACTAGAGTTCACTGCATGTGTGTTCTTTTCATAAACCACATGGATATACTAGAGTTCATTGCATCTGTGTTCTATTTATAAACCACATGGATCCACTAGATGCCATTGCATGTGTGTTCTTTTCATAAACCACATGGATCCACTAGAGTTCATTGGATGTGTTGTCTATTCCTAAACCACATGGATCCACTAGATGCCATTTCATGTGTGTTCTTTTCATAAACCACATGGATCCACTAGAGTTCATTGCATGTGTGTTCTTTTCATAAACTACATGGATCCACTAGATGCCATTGCATGTGTGTTCTTTTCTTAAACCACATGGATCCACTAGATGCCATTGCATCTGTGTACTATTCATAAACCACATGGATCCACTAGAGTTCCCTTCATGTGTGTTCTTTTCATAAACCACATGGATACACTAGAGTTCATTGCATGTGTGTACTATGCATAAACCACATGGATCCACTAGATGCGATTGCATGTGTGTTATTTTCATAAACCACATGGATCCACTAGATGCCATTGCATATGTGTTCTTTTCATAAACCACATGAATCCACTAGAGTTCATTGCATGTGTGTTATATGCCTAAACCACAATAATATACTAGATGCCATTGCATGTGTGTTATTTTCTTAAACCAGATGGATCCACTAGTTGTCATTGCGTGTGTGTTCTTTTCATCAACCACATGGATCCACTAGAGTTCACTGCATGTGTGTTCTTTTCATAAACCAAATAGATATACTAGAGTTCATTGCATTTGTGTTCTATTTATAAACCACATGGATCCACTAGATGCCATTGGATGTGTGTTCTATTCCTAAACCACATGGATCCACTAGATGCCATTTCATGTGTGTTCTTTTCATAAACCACATGGATCCACTAGAGTTCATTGCATGTGTGTTCTTTTCATAAACCACGTGAATCCACTAGATGCCATTGCATGTCTGTTCTTTTCTTAAACAACATGGATCCACTAGATGCCATTGCATCTGTGTACTATTCATAAACCACATGGATCCACTAGAGTTCCCTTCATGTGTGTTCTTTTCATAAACCACATGGATACACTAGAGTTCATTGCATGTGTGTACTATTCATAAACCACATGGATCCACCATATGCCATTGCATGTGTGTTATTTTCATAAACCACATGGATCCACTAGATGCCATTGCATATGTGTTCTTTTCATAAACCACATGGATCCACTAGAGTTCATTGCATGTGGGTTATATGCCTAAACCACAATAATATACTAGATGCCATTGCATGTGTGTTCTTTTCTTAAACCAGATGAATCCACTAGTTGTCATTGCGTGTGTGTTCTTTTCATCAACCACATGGATCCACTAGAGTTCACTGCATGTGTGTTCTTTTCATAAACCTAATAGATATACTAGAGTTCATTGCATGTGTGTTCTATTTATAAACCACATGGATCCACTAGATGCCATTGCATGTGTGTTCTTTTCATAAACCACATGGATCCACTAGAGTTCATTGGATGTGTGTTATATTCCTAAACCACATGGATCCACTAGATGTCATCGCATGTGTGTTCTTTTCATAAACCACATGGATCCACTAGAGTTCATTGCATGTGTGTTCTATTCCTAAACCACAAGCATCCACTAGATGCCATTGCATGTGTGTTATTTTTATAAACCACATGGATCCACTATTATCCATTGCATGTGTGTTCTAATACTAAACCACATGGATCCACTAGATGCCATTGGATGTGTGTTCTTTTCATAAACCACATGGATCCATTAGATCCCATTGCATGTGTGTTATTTTCATAAACCACATGGATCCACTAGAGTTCATGGCATGTGTGTTCTTTTCATAAACCACATGGATCCACTAGATGCCATTGCATGTGTGTTATTTTCATAAACCACATGGATCCACTAGATGCCATTGCATATGTGTTCTTTTCATAAACCACATGGATCCACTAGAGTTCATTGCATGTGTATTATATGCCTAAACCACAAGAATCTACTAGATGCCATTGCATGTGTGTTCTTTTCTTAAACCAGATGGATCCACTAGTTATCATTGCGTGTGTGTTCTTTTCATCAACCACATGGATCCACTAGAGTTCACTGCATGTGTGTTCTTTTCATAAACCACATGGATATACTAGAGTTCATTGCATCTGTGTTCTATTTATAAACCACATGGATCCACTAGATGCCATTGCATGTGTGTTCTTTTCATAAACCACATGGATCCACTAGAGTTCATTGGATGTGTTGTCTATTCCTAAACCACATGGATCCACTAGATGCCATTTCATGTGTGTTCTTTTCATAAACCACATGGATCCACTAGAGTTCATTGCATGTGTGTTCTTTTCATAAACTACATGGATCCACTAGATGCCATTGCATGTGTGTTCTTTTCTTAAACCACATGGATCCACTAGATGCCATTGCATCTGTGTACTATTCATAAACCACATGGATCCACTAGAGTTCCCTTCATGTGTGTTCTTTTCATAAACCACATGGATACACTAGAGTTCATTGCATGTGTGTACTATGCATAAACCACATGGATCCACTAGATGCGATTGCATGTGTGTTATTTTCATAAACCACATGGATCCACTAGATGCCATTGCATATGTGTTCTTTTCATAAACCACATGAATCCACTAGAGTTCATTGCATGTGTGTTATATGCCTAAACCACAATAATATACTAGATGCCATTGCATGTGTGTTCTTTTCTTAAACCAGATGGATCCACTAGTTGTCATTGCGTGTGTGTTCTTTTCATCAACCACATGGATCCACTAGAGTTCACTGCATGTGTGTTCTTTTCATAAACCAAATAGATATACTAGAGTTCATTGCATTTGTGTTCTATTTATAAACCACATGGATCCACTAGATGCCATTGGATGTGTGTTCTATTCCTAAACCACATGGATCCACTAGATGCCATTTCATGTGTGTTCTTTTCATAAACCACATGGATCCACTAGAGTTCATTGCATGTGTGTTCTTTTCATAAACCACGTGGATCCACTAGATGCCATTGCATGTGTGTTCTTTTCTTAAACAACATGGATCCACTAGATGCCATTGCATCTGTGTACTATTCATAAACCACATGGATCCACTAGAGTTCCCTTCATGTGTGTTCTTTTCATAAACCACATGGATAC
The DNA here is from genome assembly GCA_916181665.1 of Avena sativa. Lineage (NCBI taxonomy): Eukaryota > Viridiplantae > Streptophyta > Magnoliopsida > Poales > Poaceae > Avena > Avena sativa. The sequence goes on from OV702287.1 coordinate 195,739,769, forward strand.
ACTAGAGTTCATTGCATGTGTGTACTATTCATAAACCACATGGATCCACCAAATGCCATTGCATGTGTGTTATTTTCATAAACCACATGGATCCGCTAGATGCCATTGCATATGTGTTCTTTTCATAAACCACATGGATCCACTAGAGTTCATTGCATGTGGGTTATATGCCTAAACCACAATAATATACTAGATGCCATTGCATGTGTGTTCTTTTCTTAAACCAGATGAATCCACTAGTTGTCATTGCGTGTGTGTTCTTTTCATCAACCACATGGATCCACTAGAGTTCACTGCATGTGTGTTCTTTTCATAAACCTAATAGATATACTAGAGTTCATTGCATGTGTGTTCTATTTATAAACCACATGGATCCACTAGATGCCATTGCATGTGTGTTCTTTTCATAAACCACATGGATCCACTAGAGTTCATTGGATGTGTGTTATATTCCTAAACCACATGGATCCACTAGATGTCATCGCATGTGTGTTCTTTTCATAAACCACATGGATCCACTAGAGTTCATTGCATGTGTGTTCTATTCCTAAACCACAAGCATCCACTAGATGCCATTGCATGTGTGTTATTTTTATAAACCACATGGATCCACTATTATCCATTGCATGTGTGTTCTAATACTAAACCACATGGATCCACTAGATGCCATTGGATGTGTGTTCTTTTCATAAACCACATGGATCCATTAGATCCCATTGCATGTGTGTTATTTTCATAAACCACATGGATCCACTAGAGTTCATGGCATGTGTGTTCTTTTCATAAACCACATGGATCCACTAGATGCCATTGCATGTGTGTTATTTTCATAAACCACATGGATCCACTAGATGCCATTGCATATGTGTTCTTTTCATAAACCACATGGATCCACTAGAGTTCATTGCATGTGTATTATATGCCTAAACCACAAGAATCTACTAGATGCCATTGCATGTGTGTTCTTTTCTTAAACCAGATGGATCCACTAGTTATCATTGCGTGTGTGTTCTTTTCATCAACCACATGGATCCACTAGAGTTCACTGCATGTGTGTTCTTTTCATAAACCACATGGATATACTAGAGTTCATTGCATGTATGTTCTATTTATAAACCACATGGATCCACTAGATGCCATTGCATGTGTGTTCTTTTCATAAACCACATGGATCCACTAGAGTTCATTGGATGTGTTGTCTATTCCTAAACCACATGGATCCACTAGATGCCATTTCATGTGTGTTCTTTTCATAAACCACATGGATCCACTAGAGTTCATTGCATGTGTGTTCTTTTCATAAACTACATGGATCCACTAGATGCCATTGCATGTGTGTTATTTTCTTAAACCACATGGATCCACTAGATGCCATTGCATCTGTATACTATTCATAAACCACATGGATCCACTAGAGTTCCCTTCATGTGTGTTCTTTTCATAAACCACATGGATACACTAGAGTTCATTGCATGTGTGTACTATGCATAAACCACATGGATCCACTAGATGCGATTGCATGTGTGTTATTTTCATAAACCACATGGATCCACTAGATGCCATTGCATATGTGTTCTTTTCATAAACCACATGGATCCACTAGAGTTCATTGCATGTGTGTTATATGCCTAAACCACAATAATATACTAGATGCCATTGCATGTGTGTTCTTTTCTTAAACCAGATGGATCCACTAGTTGTCATTGCGTGTGTGTTCTTTTCATCAACCACATGGATCCACTAGAGTTCACTGCATGTGTGTTCTTTTCATAAACCAAATAGATATACTAGAGTTCATTGCATTTGTGTTCTATTTATAAACCACATGGATCCACTAGATGCCATTGGATGTGTGTTCTATTCCTAAACCACATGGATCCACTAGATGCCATTTCATGTGTGTTCTTTTCATAAACCACATGGATCGACTAGAGTTCATTGCATGTGTGTTCTTTTCATAAACCACGTGGATCCACTAGATGCCATTGCATGTGTGTTCTTTTCTTAAACAACATGGATCCACTAGATGCCATTGCATCTGTGTACTATTCATAAACCACATGGATCCACTAGAGTTCCCTTCATGTGTGTTCTTTTCATAAACCACATGGATACACTAGAGTTCATTGCATGTGTGTACTATTCATAAACGACATGGATCCACCAAATGCCATTGGATGTGTGTTATTTTCATAAACCACATGGATCCTCTAGATGCCATTGCATATGTGTTCTTTTCATAAACCACATGGATCCACTAGAGTTCATTGCATGTGGGTTATATGCCTAAACCACAATAATATACTAGATGCCATTGCATGTGTGTTCTTTTCTTAAACCAGATGAATCCACTAGTTGTCATTGCGTGTGTGTTCTTTTCATCAACCACATGGATCCACTAGAGTTCACTGCATGTGTGTTCTTTTCATAAACCTAATAGATATACTAGAGTTCATTGCATGTGTGTTCTATTTATAAACCACATGGATCCACTAGATGCCATTGCATGTGTGTTCTTTTCATAAACCACATGGATCCACTAGAGTTCATTGGATGTGTGTTATATTCCTAAACCACATGGATCCACTAGATGTCATCGCATGTGTGTTCTTTTCATAAACCACATGGATCCACTAGAGTTCATTGCATGTGTGTTCTATTCCTAAACCACAAGCATCCACTAGATGCCATTGCATGTGTGTTATTTTTATAAACCACATGGATCCACTATTATCCATTGCATGTGTGTTCTAATACTAAACCACATGGATCCACTAGATGCCATTGGATGTGTGTTCTTTTCATAAACCACATGGATCCATTAGATCCCATTGCATGTGTGTTATTTTCATAAACCACATGGATCCACTAGAGTTCATGGCATGTGTGTTCTTTTCATAAACCACATGGATCCACTAGATGCCATTGCATGTGTGTTATTTTCATAAACCACATGGATCCACTAGATGCCATTGCATATGTGTTCTTTTCATAAACCACATGGATCCACTAGAGTTCATTGCATGTGTATTATATGCCTAAACCACAAGAATCTACTAGATGCCATTGCATGTGTGTTCTTTTCTTAAACCAGATGGATCCACTAGTTATCATTGCGTGTGTGTTCTTTTCATCAACCACATGGATCCACTAGAGTTCACTGCATGTGTGTTCTTTTCATAAACCACATGGATATACTAGAGTTCATTGCATGTATGTTCTATTTATAAACCACATGGATCCACTAGATTCCATTGCATGTGTGTTCTTTTCATAAACCACATGGATCCACTAGAGTTCATTGGATGTGTTGTCTATTCCTAAACCACATGGATCCACTAGATGCCATTTCATGTGTGTTCTTTTCATAAACCACATGGATCCACTAGAGTTCATTGCATGTGTGTTCTTTTCATAAACTACATGGATCCACTAGATGCCATTGCATGTGTGTTCTTTTCTTAAACCACATGGATCCACTAGATGCCATTGCATCTGTATACTATTCATAAACCACATGGATCCACTAGAGTTCCCTTCATGTGTGTTCTTTTCATAAACCACATGGATACACTAGAGTTCATTGCATGTGTGTACTATGCATAAACCACATGGATCCACTAGATGCGATTGCATGTGTGTTATTTTCATAAACCACATGGATCCACTAGATGCCATTGCATATGTGTTCTTTTCATAAACCACATGGATCCACTAGAGTTCATTGCATGTGTGTTATATGCCTAAACCACAATAATATACTAGATGCCATTGCATGTGTGTTCTTTTCTTAAACCAGATGGATCCACTAGTTGTCATTGCGTGTGTGTTCTTTTCATCAACCACATGGATCCACTAGAGTTCACTGCATGTGTGTTCTTTTCATAAACCAAATAGATATACTAGAGTTCATTGCATGTATGTTCTATTTATAAACCACATGGATCCACTAGATGCCATTGGATGTGTGTTCTATTCCTAAACCACATGGATCCACTAGATGCCATTTCATGTGTGTTCTTTTCATAAACCACATGGATCCACTAGAGTTCATTGCATGTGTGTTCTTTTCATAAACCACGTGGATCCACTAGATGCCATTGCATGTGTATTCTTTTCTTAAACCACATGGATCCACTAGATGCCATTGCATCTGTGTACTATTCATAAACCACATGGATCCACTAGAGTTCCCTTCATGTGTGTTCTTTTCATAAACCACATGGATACACTAGAGTTCATTGCATGTGTGTACTATTCATAAACCACATGGATCCACCAGATGCCATTGCATGTGTGTTATTTTCATAAACCACATGGATCCACTAGATGCCATTGCATATGTGTTCTTTTCATAAACCACATGGATCCATTAGAGTTCATTACATGTGGGTTATATGCCTAAACCACAATAATATACTAGATGCCACTGCATGTGTGTTCTTTTCTTAAACCAGATGAATCCACTAGTTGTCATTGCGTGTGTGTTCTTTTCATCAACCACATGGATCCACTAGAGTTCACTGCATGTGTGTTCTTTTCATAAACCAAATAGATATACTAGAGTTCATTGCATGTGTGTTCTATTTATAAACCACATGGATCCACTAGATGCCATTGCATGTGTGTTCTTTTCATAAACCACATGGATCCACTAGAGTTCATTAGATGTGTGTTATATTCCTAAACCACATGGATCCACTAGATGCCATTGCATGTGTGTTCTTTTCATAAACCACATGGATCCACTAGAGTTCATTGCATGTGTGTTCTATTCCTAAACCACAAGCATCCACTAGATGCCATTGCATGTGTGTTCTTTTTATAAACCACATGGATCCACTATTATCCATTGCATGTGTGTTCTAATACTAAACCACATGGATCCACTAGATGCCATTGGATGTGTGTTCTTTTCATAAACCACATGGATCCATTAGATCCCTTTGCATGTGTGTTATTTTCATAAACCACATGGATCCACTAGAGTTCATGGCATGTGTGTTCTTTTCATAAACCACATGGATCCACTAGATGCCATTGCATGTGTGTTATTTTCATAAACCACATGGATCCACTAGATGCCATTGCATATGTGTTCTTTTCATAAACCACATGGATCCACTAGAGTTCATTGCATGTGTATTATAAGCCTAAACCACAAGAATCTACTAGATGCCATTGCATGTGTGTTCTTTTCTTAAACCAGATGGATCCACTAGTTATCATTGCGTGTGTGTTCTTTTCATCAACCACATGGATCCACTAGAGTTCACTACATGTGTGTTCTTTTCATAAACCACATGGATATACTAGAGTTCATTGCATGTGTGTTCTATTTATAAACCACATGGATCCACTAGATGCCATTGCATGTGTGTTCTTTTCATAAACCACATGGATCCACTAGAGTTCATTGGATGTGTTGTCTATTCCTAAACCACATGGATCCACTAGATGCCATTTCATGTGTGTTCTTTTCATAAACCACATGGATCCACTAGAGTTCATTGCATGTGTGTTCTTTTCATAAACTACATGGATCCACTAGATGCCATTGCATGTGTGTTCTTTTCTTAAACCACATGGATCCACTAGATGCCATTGCATATGTGTACTATTCATAAACCACATGGATCCACTAGAGTTCCCTTCATGTGTGTTCTTTTCATAAACCACATGTATACACTAGAGTTCATTGCATGTGTGTACTATGCATAAACCACATGGATCCACTAGATGCGATTGCATGTGTGTTATTTTCATAAACCACATGGATCCACTAGATGCCATTGCATATGTGTTCTTTTCATGAACCACATGGATCCACTAGAGTTCATTGCATGTGTGTTATATGCCTAAACCACAATAATATACTAGATGCCATTGCATGTGTGTTCTTTTCTTAAACCAGATGGATCCACTAGTTGTGATTGCGTGTGTGTTCTTTTCATCAACCACATGGATCCACTAGATTTCACTGCATGTGTGTTCTTTTCATAAACCAAATAGATATACTAGAGTTCATTGCATGTGTGTTCTATTTATAAACCACATGGATCCACTAGATGCCATTGCATGTGTGTTCTTTTCATAAACCAAATGGATCCACCAGAGTTAATTGGATGTGTGTTCTATTCCTAAACCACATGGATCCACTAGATGCCATTGCATGTGTGTTCTTTTCATAAACCACATGGATCCACTAGAGTTCATTGCATGTGTGTTCTATTCCTAAACCACAAGCATCCACTAGATGCCATTGCATGTGTGTTCTTTTTATAAACCACATGGATCCACTATTATCCATTGCATGTGTGTTCTAATACTAAACCACATGGATCCACTAGATACCATTGGATGTGTGTTCTTTTCATAAACCACATGGATCTAATAGATCCCATTGCATGTGTGTTATTTTCATAAACCACATGGATCCACTAGAGTTCATGGCATGTGTGTTCTTTTCATAAACCACATGGATCCACTAGATGCCATTGCATGTGTGTTATTTTCATAAACCACATGTGTCCACTAGATGTTATTGCATATGTGTTCTTTTCATAAACCACATGGATTCACTAGAGCTCATGGCATGTGTATTCTATGCCTAAACCACAAGAATCTACTAGATGCCATTGCATGTGTGTTCTTTTCTTAAACCAGATGGATCCACTAGTTATCATTGCGTGTGTGTTCTTTTCATCAACCACATGGATCCACTAGAGTTCACTGCATGTGTGTTCTTTTCATAAACCACATGGATATACTAGAGTTCATTGTATGTGTGTTCTATTCCTAAACCACATGGATCCACTAGATGCCATTGCATGTGTGTTCTTTTCATAAACCACATGGATCCACTAGAGTTCATTGGATGTGTGTTCTATTCCTAAACCACATGGATCCACTAGATGCCATTTCATGTGTGTTCTTTTCATAAACCACATGGATCCACTAGAGTTCATTGCATGTGTGTTCTTTTCATAAACGACGTGGATCCACTAGATGCCATTGCATGTGTGTTCTTTTCTTAAACCACATGGATCCACTAGATGCCATTGCATCTGTGTACTATTCATAAACCACATGGATCCACTAGAGTTCCCTTCATGTGTGTTCTTTTCATAAACCACATGGATACACTAGAGTTCATTGCATGTGTGTACTATTCATAAACCACATGGATCCACTAGATGCCATTGCATGTGTGTTATTTTCATAAACCACATGGATCCACTAGATGCCATTGCATATGTGTTCCTTTCATAAACCACATGGATCCACTAGAGTTCATTGCATGTGTGTTATATGCCTAAACCACAATAATATACTAGATGCCATTGCATGTTTGTTCTTTTCTTAAACCAGATGGATCCACTAGTTGTCATTGCGTGTGTGTTCTTTTCATCAACCACATGGATCCACTAGAGTTCACTGCATGTGTGTTCTTTTCATAAACCAAATAGATATACTAGAGTTCATTGCATGTGTGTTCTATTTATAAACCACATGGATCCACTAGATGCCATTGCATGTGTGTTCTTTTCATAAACCACATGGATCCACTAGAGTTCATTGGATGTGTGTTCTATTCCTAAACCACATGGATCCACTAGATGCCATTGCATGTGTGTTCTCTTCATAAACCACGTGGATCCACTAGAGTTCATTGCATGTGTGTTCTATTCCTAAACCACAAGCATCCACTAGATGCCATTGCATGTGTGTTCTTTTTATAAACCACATGGATCCACTATTATCCATTGCATGTGTGTTCTAATACTAAACCACATGGATCCACTAGATGCCATTGGATGTGTGTTCTTTTCATAAACCACATGGATCCATTAGATCCCATTGCATGTGTGTTATTTTCATAAACCACATGGATCCACTAGAGTTCATGGCATGTGTGTTCTTTTCATAAACCACATGGATCCACTAGATGCCATTGCATGTGTGTTATTTTCATAAACCACATGGATCCACTAGATGCCATTGCATATGTGTTCTTTTCATAAACCACATGGATCCACTAGAGTTCATTGCATGTGTATTCTATGCCTAAACCACAAGAATCTACTAGATGCCATTGCATGTGTGTTCTTTTCTTAAACCAGATGGATCCACTAGTTATCATTGTGTGTGTGTTCTTTTCATCAACCACATGGATCCACTAGAGTTCACTGCATGTGTGTTCTTTTCATAAACCACATGGATATACTAGAGTTCATTGCATGTGTGTTCTATTTATAAACCACACGGATCCACTAGATGCCATTGCATGTGTGTTCTTTTCATAAACCACATGGATCCACTAGAGTTCATTGGATGTGTGTTCTATTCCTAAACCACATGGATACACTAGATGCCATTTCATGTGTGTTCTTTTCATAAACCACAAGGATCCACTAGAGTTCATTGCATGTGTGTTCTTTTCATAAACCACGTGGATCCACTAGATGCCATTTCATGTGTGCTATTTTCTTAAACCACATGGATCCACTAGATGCCATTGCATCTGTGCACTATTCATAAACCACATGGATCCACTAGAGTTCCCTTCATGTGTGTTCTTTTCATAAACCACATGGATACACTATAGTTCATTGCATGTGTGTACTATTCATAAACCACATGGATCCACAAGATGCCGTTGCATGTGTGTTCTTTTCATAAACCACATGGATCCACTAGATGTCATTGGATGTGTGTTATTTTAATAAATCACATGGATGCACTAGATGTCATTGCATGTGTGTTCTTTTCATAAACCACATGGATCCACTATATGCCATTGCATGTGTGTTATTTTCATAAACCACATGGATCCACTAGATGCCATTGCATATGTGTTCTTTTCATAAACCACATGTATCCACTAGAGTTCATTGCATGTGTGTTCTATGCCTGAACCACAAGAATCTACTAGATGCCATTGCATGTGTTCTTTTCTTAAACCAGATGGATCCACTAGTTGTCATTGCATGTGTGTTCTTTTCATCAACCACATGGATCCACTAGAGTTCACTACATGCGTGTTCTTTTCATAAGCCACATGGATATACTAGAGTTCATTGCATGTGTGTTCTATTCATAATCCACACGGATCCACTAGATGCCATTGCATGTGTGTTCTTTTCATAAACCACATGGATCCACTAGAGTTCATTGGATGTGTGTTCTATCCCTAAACAACATGGATCCACTAGATGCCATTGCATGTGTGTTCTTTTCATAAACGACATGGATCCACTAGAGTTCATTGCATGTGTGTTCTTTTCATAAACCACATGGATCCACTAGATGCCATTGCATGTGTGTTCTTTTCTTAAACCACATGGATCCACTAGATGCCATTGCATCTATATACTATTCATAAACCACATGGATCCACTAGATGCCATTCCATGTGTGTTCTATTCCTAAACCACATGGATCCACTAGATGCCATTGGATGTGTGTTATTTTCATAAACCACATGGATGCACTATATGTCATTGCATGTGTGTTCTTTTCATAAACCACATGGATCCACTATATGCCATTGCATGTGTGTTGTTTTCATAAACCACATGGATCCACTAGAGTTCATGGCATGAGTGTTCTTTTCATAAACCCCATGGATCCACTAGATGCCATTCCATGTGTGTTCTATTCCTAAACCACATGGATCCACTAGATGCCATTGGATGTGTGTTCTTTTCATAAACCAAATGGATGCACTAGATGTCATTGGATGTGTGTTCTTTTCATAAACCACATGGATCCACTAGATGCCATTGCATGTGTGTACTTTTCTTAAACCATATGGATCCACTAGATGCCATTGCATCTGTGTACTATTCATAAACCACATGGATCCACTAGAGTACCCTTCATGTGTGTTCTTTTCATAAACCACATGGATACACTAGAGTTCATTGCATGTGTGTACTATTCATAAACCACATGGATCCACTAGATGCCATTGCATGTGTGTTCTTTTCATAAACCACATGGATCCACTAGAGTTCATTGGATGTGTGTTCTTTTCATAAACCACATGCATCCACTAGATGCCATTGCATATGTGTTATTTTCATAAACCACATGGATCCACTAGATGCCATTGCATGTGTGCTCATTTCATAAACCACATGGACCCAATAGAGTTCGCTGCATGTGTGTTCTTTTCTTAAACCACATGGATGCACTAGATGTCATTGGATGTGTGTTCTTTTCATAAACCACAAGAATCCACTAGATGCCATTGCATGTGTGTTCTTTTCTTAAACCACATGGATCCACTAGATGCCATTGCATCTGTGTTCTTTGCATAAACCACATGGATCCACTAGAGTTCCGTTCATGTGTGTTCTTTTCATAAACCACATGGATACACTAGAGTTCATTGCATGTGTGTACTATTCATAACCCACATGGATCCACTAGATGCCATTGCATGTGTGTTCTTTTCATAGACCACATGGATCCACTAGATGTCATTGGATGTGTGTTATTTTCATAAACCACATGAATGCACTAGATGTCATTGCATGTGTGTTCTTTTCATAAACCACATGGATCCACTATATGCCATTGCATGTGTGTTATTTTCATAAACCACATGGATCCACTAGATGCCATTGCATATGTGTTCTTTTCATAAACCACATGGATCCACTAGAGTTCATTGCATGTGTGTTCTTTTCATAAACCACAAGAATCTACTAGATGCCATTGCATGTGTGTTCTTTTCTTAAACCATATGGATCCACTAGTTGTCATTGCATGTGTGTTCTTTTCATCAACCACATGGATCCACTAGAGTTCACTACATGTGTGTTCTTTTCATAAACCACATGGATATACTAGAGTTCATTGCATGTGTGTTCTATTCATAAACCACATGGATCCACTAGATGCCATTGCATGTGTGTTCTTTTCATAAACTACATGGATCCACTAGATTTCATTAGATGTGTGTTCTATTCCTAAACCACATGGATCCACTAGATGCCATTGCATGTGTGTTCTTTTCATAAACCACATGGATCCACTAGATGCCATTGCATGTGTGTTCTTTTCATAAACCACATGGATGCACTAGATGTCATTGGATGTGTGTTCTTTTCATAAACCACAAGAATCCACTAGATGCCATTGCATGTGTGTTCTTTTCTTAAACCACATGGATCCACTAGATGCCATTGCATCTGTGTTCTTTGCATAAACCACATGGATCCACTAGAGTTCCGTTCATGTGTGTTCTTTTCATAAACCACATGGATACACTAGAGTTCATTGCATGTGTGTACTATTCATAACCCACATGGATCCACTAGATGCCATTGCATGTGTGTTCTTTTCATAGACCACATGGATCCACTAGATGTCATTGGATGTGTGTTATTTTCATAAACCACATGAATGCACTAGATGTCATTGCATGTGTGTTCTTTTCATAAACCACATGGATCCACTATATGCCATTGCATGTGTGTTATTTTCATAAACCACATGGATCCACTAGATGCCATTGCATATGTGTTCTTTTCATAAACCACATGGATCCACTAGAGTTCATTGCATGTGTGTTCTTTTCATAAACCACAAGAATCTACTAGATGCCATTGCATGTGTGTTCTTTTCTTAAACCATATGGATCCACTAGTTGTCATTGCATGTGTGTTCTTTTCATCAACCACATGGATCCACTAGAGTTCACTACATGTGTGTTCTTTTCATAAACCACATGGATATACTAGAGTTCATTGCATGTGTGTTCTATTCATAAACCACATGGATCCACTAGATGCCATTGCATGTGTGTTCTTTTCATAAACTACATGGATCCACTAGATTTCATTAGATGTGTGTTCTATTCCTAAACCACATGGATCCACTAGATGCCATTGCATGTGTGTTCTTTTCATAAACCACATGGATCCACTAGAGTTCATTGCATGTGTGTTCTTTTCATAAACCACATGGATCCACTATATGCCATTGCATGTGTGTTCTTTTCTTAAACCACATGGATCCACTAGATGTCATTGCATGTGTGTTTTATTCCTAAACCAAATGGATGCACTAGATGTCATTGGATGTGTGTTCTTTTCATAAACCACAAGAATCCACTAGATGCCATTGCATGTGTGTTCTTTTCTTAAACCACATGGATCCACTAGATGCCATTGCATCTGTGTTCTTTGCATAAACCACATGGATCCACTAGAGTTCCGTTCATGTGTGTTCTTTTCATAAACCACATGGATACACTAGAGTTCATTGCATGTGTGTACTATTCATAACCCACATGGATCCACTAGATGCCATTGCATGTGTGTTCTTTTCATAGACCACATGGATCCACTAGATGTCATTGGATGTGTGTTATTTTCATAAACCACATGAATGCACTAGATGTCATTGCATGTGTGTTCTTTTCATAAACCACATGGATCCACTATATGCCATTGCATGTGTGTTATTTTCATAAACCACATGGATCCACTAGATGCCATTGCATATGTGTTCTTTTCATAAACCACATGGATCCACTAGAGTTCATTGCATGTGTGTTCTTTTCATAAACCACAAGAATCTACTAGATGCCATTGCATGTGTGTTCTTTTCTTAAACCATATGGATCCACTAGTTGTCATTGCATGTGTGTTCTTTTCATCAACCACATGGATCCACTAGAGTTCACTACATGTGTGTTCTTTTCATAAACCACATGGATATACTAGAGTTCATTGCATGTGTGTTCTATTCATAAACCACATGGATCCACTAGATGCCATTGCATGTGTGTTCTTTTCATAAACTACATGGATCCACTAGATTTCATTAGATGTGTGTTCTATTCCTAAACCACATGGATCCACTAGATGCCATTGCATGTGTGTTCTTTTCATAAACCACATGGATCCACTAGAGTTCATTGCATGTGTGTTCTTTTCATAAACCACATGGATCCACTATATGCCATTGCATGTGTGTTCTTTTCTTAAACCACATGGATCCACTAGATGTCATTGCATGTGTGTTTTATTCCTAAACCACAAGCATCCACTAGATGCCATTGCATGTGTGTTATTTTTATAAACCACATGGATCCACATGGATCCACTAGATGCCATTGGATGTGTGTTCTTTTCATAAACCAAATGGATGCACTAGATGTCATTGGATGTGTGTTCTTTTCATAAACCACAAGAATCCACTAGATGCCATTGCATGTGTGTTCTTTTCTTAAACCACATGGATCCACTAGATGCCATTGCATCTGTGTTCTTTGCATAAACCACATGGATCCACTAGAGTTCCGTTCATGTGTGTTCTTTTCATAAACCACATGGATACACTAGAGTTCATTGCATGTGTGTACTATTCATAACCCACATGGATCCACTAGATGCCATTGCATGTGTGTTCTTTTCATAGACCACATGGATCCACTAGATGTCATTGGATGTGTGTTATTTTCATAAACCACATGAATGCACTAGATGTCATTGCATGTGTGTTCTTTTCATAAACCACATGGATCCACTATATGCCATTGCATGTGTGTTATTTTCATAAACCACATGGATCCACTAGATGCCATTGCATATGTGTTCTTTTCATAAACCACATGGATCCACTAGAGTTCATTGCATGTGTGTTCTTTTCATAAACCACAAGAATCTACTAGATGCCATTGCATGTGTGTTCTTTTCTTAAACCATATGGATCCACTAGTTGTCATTGCATGTGTGTTCTTTTCATCAACCACATGGATCCACTAGAGTTCACTACATGTGTGTTCTTTTCATAAACCACATGGATACACTAGAGTTCATTGCATGTGTGTACTATTCATAAACCACATGGATCCACTAGATGCCATTGGATGTGTGTTATTTTCATAAACCACATGAATCCACTAGATGCCATTGCATATGTGTTCTTTTCATAAACCACATGGATCCACTAGAGTTCATTGCATGTGTATTCTATGCCTGAACCACAAGAATCTACTAGATGCCATTGCATGTGTGTTCTTTTCTTAAACCAGATGGATCCACTAGTTGTCATTGCATGTGTGTTCTTTTCATCAACCACATGGATCCACTAGAGTTCACTGCTTGCGTGTTCTTTTCATAAACCACATGGATAATAGAGTTCATTGCATGTGTTTTCTATTCATAAACCACACGGATCCACTAGATGCCATTGCATGTGTGTTCTTTTCATAAACCACATGGATCCACTAGAGTTCATTGGATGTGTGTTCTATTGCTAAATAACATGGATCCACTAGATGCCATTGCATGTGTGTTCTTTTCATAAACGACATGGATCCACTAGAGTTCATTGCATGTCTGTTCTTTTCATAAACCACATGGATCCACTAGATGCCATTGCATGTGTGTTCTTTTCTTAAACCACATGGATCCACTAGATGCCATTGCATCTATGTACTATTCATAAACCACATGGATCCACCAGATGCCATTCCATGTGTGTTCTATTCCTAAACCACATGGATCCACTAGATGCCATTGGATGTGTGTTCTATTCCTAAACCACAAGCATCCACTAGATGCCATTGCATGTGTGTTCTTTTTATAAACCACATGGATCCACTATTATCCATTGCATGTGTGTTCTAATACTAAACCACATGGATCCACTAGATGCCATTGGATGTGTGTTCTTTTCATAAACCACATGGATCCATTAGATCCCATTGCATGTGTGTTCTTTTCATAAACCACATGGATCCACTAGATGCCATTGCATGTGTGTTATTTTCATAAACCACATGGATCCACTAGATGCCATTGCATCTGTGTTCTTTTCATAAACCACATGGATCCACTAGAGTTCATTGCATGTGTATTCTATGCCTAAACCACAAGAATCTACTAGATGCCATTGCATGTGTGTTCTTTTCTTAAACCAGATGGATCCACTAGTTATCATTGCATGTGTGTTGTTTTCATAAACCACATGGATATACTAGAGTTCATTGCATGTGTGTTCTATTTATAAACCACATGGATCCACTAGATGCCATTGCATGTGTGTTCTTTTCATAAACCACATGGATCCACTAGAGTTCATTGGATGTGTGTTCTATTCCTAAACCACATGGATCCACTAGATGCCATTTCATGTGTGTTCTTTTCATAAACCACATGGATCCACTAGAGTTCATTGCATGTGTGTTCTTTTCATAAACCACGTGGATCCACTAGATGCCATTGCATGTGTGTTCTTTTCTTAAACCACATGGATCCACTAGATGTCATTGCATCTATGTACTATTCATAAACCACATGGATCCACTAGAGTTCCCTTCATGTGTGTTCTTTTCATAAACCACATGGATACACTAGAGTTCATTGCATGTGTGTACTATTCATAAACCACATGGATCCACTAGATTCCATTGCATGTGTGTTATTTTCATAAACCACATGGATCCACTAGATGCCATTGCATATGTGTTCTTTTCATAAACCACATGGATCCACTAGAGTTCATTGCATGTGTGTTCTATGAATAAACCACAAGAATATACTAGATGCCATTGCATGTGTGTTGTTTTCTTAAACCAGATGGATCCACTAGATGCCATTGCATCTGTGTTCTTTTCATAAACCACATGGATCCACTAGAGTTCCGTTCATGTGTGTTCTTTTCATAAACCACATGGATACACTAGAGTTCATTGCATGTGTGTACTATTCATAAACCACATGGATCCACTAGATGCCATTGCATGTGTGTTCTTTTCATAGACCACATGGATCCATTAGATGTCATTGGATGTGTGTTATTTTCATAAAACACATGAATGCACTAGATGTCATTGCATGTGTGTTCTTTTCATAAACCACATGGATCCACTAGACTTCATTGTATGTGTGTTCTTTTCATAAACCACATGGATCCACTAGATGCCATTGCATGTGTGTTCTTTTCTTAAACCACATGGTCCACTAGATGCCATTGCATCTGTGTACTATTCATAAACCACATGGATCCATTAGAGTTCCCTTCATGTGTGTTCTTTTCATAAACCACATGGATACACTAGAGTTCATTGCATGTGTGTACTATTCATAAACCACATGGATCCACTAGATGCGATTGCATGTGTGTTATTTTCATAAACCACATGGATCCACTAGAGGCCACTTCATATGTGTTCTTTTCATAAACCACATGGATCCACTAGAGTTCATTGCATGTGTGTTCTATGCCTGAACCACAAGAATCTACTAGATGCCATTGCATGTGTGTTCTTTTCTTAAACCAGATGGATCCACTAGTTGTCATTGCATGTGTGTTCTTTTCATCAACCACATGGATCCACTAGAGTTCACTGCTTGCGTGTTCTTTTCATAAACCACATGGATATACTAGAGTTCATTGCATGTGTGTTCTATTCATAAACCACACGGATCCACTAGATGCCATTGCATGTGTGTTCTTTTCATAAACCACATGGATCCACTAGAGTTCATTGGATGTGTGTTCTATTGCTAAACAACATGGATCCACTAGATGCCATTGCATGTGTGTTCTTTTCATAAACGACATGGAACCACTAGAGTTCATTGCATGTCTATTCTTTTCGTAAACCACATGGATCCACTAGATGCCATTGCATGTGTGTTCTTTTCTTAAACCACATGGATCCACTAGATGCCATTGCATCTATGTACTATTCATAAACCACATGGATCCACCAGATGCCGTTCCATGTGTGTTCTATTCCTAAACCACATGGATCCACTAGATGCCATTGGATGTGTGTTCTATTCCTAAACCACAAGCATCCACTAGATGCCATTGCATGTGTGTTCTTTTTATAAACCACATGGATCCACTATTATCCATTGCATGTGTGTTCTAATACTAAACCACATGGATCCACTAGATGCCATTGGATGTGTGTTCTTTTCATAAACCACATGGATCCATTAGATCCCATTGCATGTGTGTTCTTTTCATAAACCACATGGATCCACTAGATGCCATTGCATGTGTGTTATTTTCATAAACCACATGGATCCACTAGATGCCATTGCATATGTGTTCTTTTCATAAACCACATGGATCCACTAGAGTTCATTGCATGTGTATTCTATGCCTAAACCACAAGAATCTACTAGATGCCATTGCATGTGTGTTCTTTTCTTAAACCAGATGGATCCACTAGTTATCATTGCATGTGTGTTCTTTTCATAAACCACATGGATATACTAGAGTTCATTGCATGTGTGTTCTATTTATAAACCACATGGATCCACTAGATGCCATTGCATGTGTGTTCTTTTCATAAACCACATGGATCCACTAGAGTTCATTGGATGTGTGTTCTATTCCTAAACCACATGGATCCACTAGATGCCATTTCATGTGTGTTCTTTTCATAAACCACATGGATCCACTAGAGTTCATTGCATGTGTGTTCTTTTCATAAACCACGTGGATCCACTAGATGCCATTGCATGTGTGTTCTTTTCTTAAACCACATGGATCCACTAGATGCCATTGCATCTGTGTACTATTCATAAACCACATGGATCCACTAGAGTTCCCTTCATGTGTGTTCTTTTCATAAACCACATGGATACACTAGAGTTGATTGCATGTGTGTACTATTCATAAACCACATGGATCCACTAGATGCCATTGCATATGTGTTCTTTTCATAAACCACATGGATCCACTAGAGTTCATTGCATGTGTGTTATATGCCTAAACCACAATAATATACTAGATGCCATTGCATGTGTGTTCTTTTCTTAAACCAGATGGATCCACTAGTTGTCATTGCGTGTGTGTTCTTTTCATCAACCACATGGATCCACTAGAGTTCACTGCATGTGTGTTCTTTTCATAAACCAAATAGATATACTAGAGTTCATTGCATGTGTGTTCTATTTATAAACCACATGAATCCACTAGATGCCATTGCATGTGTGTTCTTTTCATAAACCACATGGATCCACTAGAGTTCATTGGATGTGTGTTCTATTCCTAAACCACATGGATCCACTAGATGCCATTGCATGTGTGTTCTTTTCATAAACCACATGGATCCACTAGAGTTCATTGCATGTGTGTTCTATTCCTAAACCACAAGCATCCACTAGATGCCATTGCATGTGTGTTCTTTTTATAAACCACATAGAGCCACTATTATCCATTGCATGTGTGTTCTAATACTAAACCACATGGATCCACTAGATGCCATTGGATGTGTGTTCTTTTCATAAACCACATGGATCCATTAGATCCCATTGCATGTGTGTTATTTTCATAAACCACATGGATCCACTAGAGTTCATGGCATGTGTGTTCTTTTCATAAACCACATGGATCCACTAGATGCCATTGCATGTGTGTTATTTTCATAAACCACATGGATCCACTAGATGCTATTGCATATGTGTTCTTTTCATAAACCACATGGATCCACTAGAGTTCATTGCATGTGTATTCTATGCCTAAACCACAAGAATCTACTAGATGCCATTGCATGTGTGTTCTTTTCTTAAACCAGAAGGATCCACTAGTTATCATTGCGTGTGTGTTCTTTTCATCAACCACATGGATCCACTAGAGTTCACTGCATGTGTGTTCTTTTCATAAACCACATGGATATACTAGAGTTCATTGTATGTGTGTTCTATTCCTAAACCACATGGATCCACTAGATGCCATTGCATGTGTGTTCTTTTAATAAACCACATGGATCCACTAGAGTTCATTGGATGTGTGTTCTATTCCTAAACCACATGGATCCACTAGATGCCATTTCATGTATGTTCTTTTCATAAACCACATGGATCCACTAGAGTTCATTGCATGTGTGTTCTTTTCATAAACTACGTGGATCAAATAGATGCCATTGCATGTGTGTTCTTTTCTTAAACCACATGGATCCACTAGATGCCATTGCATCTGTGTACTATTCATAAACCACATGGATCCACTAGAGTTCCCTTCATGTGTGTTCTTTTCATAAACCACATGGATACACTAGAGTTCATTGCATGTGTGTACTATTCATAAACCACATGGATCCACTAGATGCCATTGCATGTGTGTTATTTTTATAAACCACATGGATCCACTAGATACCATTGCATATGTGTTCTTTTCATAAACCACATGGATCCACTAGAGTTCATTGCATGTGTGTTATATGCCTAAACCAGAATAATATACTAGATGTCATTGCATGTGTGTTCATTTATTAAACCAGATGGATCCACTAGTTGTCATTGCGTGTGTGTTCTTTTCATCAACCACATGGATCCACTAGAGTTCACTGCATGTGTGTTCTTTTCATAAACCAAATAGATATACTAGAGTTCATTGCATGTGTGTTCTATTTATAAACCACATGGATCCACTAGATGCCATTGCATGTGTGTTCTTTTCATAAACCACATGGATCCACTAGAGTTCATTGGATGTGTGTTCTATTCCTAAACCAAATGGATCCACTAGATGCCATTGCATGTGTGTTCTTTTCATAAACCACATGGATTCACTAGAGTTCATTGCATGTGTGTTCTATTCCTAAACCACAAGCATCCACTAGATGCCATTGCATGTTTGTTCTTTTTATAAACCACATGGATCCACTATTATCCATTGCATGTGTGTTCTAATACTAAACCACATGGATCCACTAGATGCCATTGGATGTGTGTTCTTTTCATAAACCACATGGATCCATTAGATCCCATTGCATGTGTGTTATTTTCATAAACCACATGGATCCACTAGAGTTCATGGCATGTGTGTTCTTTTCATAAACCACATGGATCCACTAGATGCCATTGCATGTGTGTTATTTTCATAAACCACATGGATCCACTAGATGCCATTGCATATGTGTTCTTTTCATAAACCACATGGATCCACTAGAGTTCATTGCATGTGTATTCTATGCCTAAACCACAAGAATCTACTAGATTCCATTGCATGTGTGTTCTTTTCTTAAACCAGATGGATCCACTAGTTATCATTGTGTGTGTGTTCTTTTCATCAACCACATGGATCCACTAGAGTTCACTGCATGTGTGTTCTTTTCATAAACCACATGGATATACTAGAGTTCATTGCATGTGTGTTCTATTTATAAACCACATGGATCCACTAGATGCCATTGCATGTGTGTTCTTTTTATAAATCACATGGATCCACTAGAGTTCATTGGATGTGTGTTCTATTCCTAAACCACATGGATCCACTAGATGCCATTTCATGTGTGTTCTTTTCATAAACCACATGGATCCACTAGAGTTCATTGCATGTGTGTTCTTTTCATAAACCACGTGGATCCACTAGATGCCATTTCATGTGTGTTCTTTTCTTAAACCACATGGATCCACTAGATGCCATTGCATCTGTGTACTATTCATAAACCACATGGATCCACTAGAGTTCCCTTCATGTGTGTTCTTTTCATAAACCACATGGATACACTAGAGTTCATTGCATGTGTGTACTATTCATAACCACATGGATCCACAAGATGCCGTTGCATGTGTATTCTTTTCATAAACCACATGGATCCACTAGATGTCATTGGATGTGTGTTATTTTAATAAATCACATGGATGCACTAGATGTCATTGCATGTGTGTTCTTTTCATAAACCACATGGATCCACTATATGCCATTGCATGTGTGTTATTTTCAAAAAACCACATGGATCCACTAGATGCCATTGCATATGTGTTCTTTTCATAAACCACATGTATCCACTAGAGTTCATTGCATGTGTGTTCTATGCCTGAACCACAAGAATCTACTAGATGCCATTGCATGTGTGTTCTTTTCTTAAACCAGATGGATCCACTAGTTGTCATTGCATGTGTGTTCTTTTCATCAACCACATGGATCCACTAGAGTTCACTGCATGCGTGCTCTTTTCATAAACCACATGGATATACTAGAGTTCATTGCATGTGTGTTCTATTCATAAACCACACGGATCCACTAGATGCCATTGCATGTGTGTTCTTTTCATAAACCACATGGATCCACTAGAGTTCATTGGATGTGTGTTCTATTGCTAAACAACATGGATCCACTAGATGCCATTGCATGTGTGTTCTTTTCATAAACGACATGGATCCACTAGAGTTCATTGCATGTGTGTTCTTTTCATAAACCACATGGATCCACTAGATGCCATTGCATGTGTGTTCTTTTCTTAAACCACATGGATCCACTAGATGCCATTGCATCTATGTACTATTCATAAACCACATGGATCCACCAGATGCCATTCCATGTGTGTTCTATTCCTAAACCACATGGATCCACTAGATGCCATTGGATGTGTGTTCTTTTCATAAACCACATGGATGCACTATATGTCATTGCATGTGTGTTTTTTCATAAACCACATGGATCCGCTATATGCCATTGCATGTGTGTTGTTTTCATAAACCACATGGATCCACTAGAGTTCATGGCATGAGTGTTCTTTTCATAAACCCCATGGATCCACTAGATGCCATTCCATGTGTGTTCTATTCCTAAACCAGATGGATCCACTAGATGCCATTGGATGTGTGTTCTTTTCATAAACCAAATGGATGCACTAGATGTCATTGGATGTGTGTTCTTTTCATAAACCACATGTATCCACTAGATGCCATTGCATGTGTGTACTTTTCTTAAACCATATGGATCCACTAGATGCCATTGCATCTGTGTACTATTCATAAACCACATGGATCCACTAGAGTACCCTTCATGTGTTTTATTTTCATAAACCACATGGATACACTAGAGTTCATTGCATGTGTGTGCTATTCATAAACCACATGGATCCACTAGATGCCATTGCATGTGTGTTCTTTTCATAAACCACATGGATCCACTAGAGTTCATTGGATGTGTGTTCTTTTCATAAACCACATGCATCCACTAGATGCCATTGCATATGTGTTGTTTTCATAAACCACATGGATCCACTAGATGCCATTGCATGTGTGCTCATTTCATAAACCACATGGACCCACTAGAGTTCGCTGCATGTGTGTTCTATGCCTAAAACACAAGAATCCACTAGATGCCATTGCATGTGTGTACTTTTCTTAAACCACATGGATCCACTAGATGTCATTGCATCTGTGTTCTTTTCATAAACCACATGGATCCACTAGAGTTCCGTTCATGTGTGTTCTTTTCATAAACCACATGGATACACTAGAGTTCATTGCATGTTTGTACTATTCATAAACCACATGGATCCACTAGATGCCATTGCATGTGTGTTCTTTTCATAAACCACATGGATCCACTAGATGTCATTGGATGTGTGTTATTTTCATAAACCACATGAATGCACTAGATGTCATTGCATGTGTGTTCTTTTCATAAACCACATGGATCCACTATATGCCATTGCATGTG
This sequence comes from Avena sativa, assembly GCA_916181665.1. NCBI lineage: Eukaryota > Viridiplantae > Streptophyta > Magnoliopsida > Poales > Poaceae > Avena > Avena sativa. The sequence continues at coordinate 195,762,212 of OV702287.1, forward strand.
TGTTATTTTCATAAACCACATGGATCCACTAGATGCCATTGCATATGTGTTCTTTTCATAAACCACATGGATCCCCTAGAGTTCATTGCATGTGTGTTCTTTTCATAAACCACAAGAATCTACTAGATGCCATTGCATGTGTGTTCTTTTCTTAAACCAGATGGATCCACTAGTTGTCATTGCATGTGTGTTCTTTTCATCAACCACATGGATCCACTAGAGTTCACTGCATGTGTGTTCTTTTCATAAACCACATGGATATACTAGAGTTCACTGCATGTGTGTTCTATTCATAAACCACATGGATCCACTAGATGCCATAGCATGTGTGTTCTTGTCATAAACTACATGGATCCACTAGAGTTCATTAGATGTGTGTTCTATTCATAAACCACATGGATCCACTAGATGCCATTGCATGTGTGTTCTTTTCATAAACCACATGGATCCACTAGAGTTCATTGCATGTGTGTTCTTTTCATAAACCACATGGATCCACTATATGCCATTGCATGTGTGTTCTTTTCTTAAACCACATGGATCCACTAGATGTCATTGCATGTGTGTTCTATTCCTAAACCACAAGCATCCACTAGATTCCATTGCATGTGTGTTCTTTTTATAAACCACATGGATCCACTATTATCCATTGCATGTGTGTTCTAATACTAAACCACATGGATCCACTAGATGCCATTGGATGTGCGTTCTTTTCATAAACCACATGGATCTATTAGATCCCATTGCATGTGTGTTATTTTCATAAACCACATGGATCCACTAGAGTTCATGGCATGTGTGCTCTTTTCATAAACCACATGGATCCACTAGATGCCATTGCATGTGTGTTATTTTCATAAACCACATACATCCACTAGATGCCATTGCATATGTGTTCTTTTCATAAACCACATGGATCCAGTAGAGTTCATTGCATGTGTATTCTATGCCTAAACCACAAAAATCTACTAGATGCCATTGCATGTGTGTTCTTTTCTTAAACCAGATGGATCCACTAGTTATCATTGCGAGTGTGTTCTTTTCATCAACCACATGGATCCACTAGAGTTCACTGCATGTGTGTTCTTTTCATAAACCACATGGATCCACTAGAGTTCATTGGATGTGTGTTCTATTCCTAAACCACATGGATCCACTAGATGCCATTTCATGTGTGTTCTTTTCATAAACCACATGGATCCACTAGAGTTCATTGCATGTGTGTTCTTTTCATAAACCACGTGGATACACTAGATGCCATTGCATGTGTGTTCTTTTCTTAAACCACATGGATCCACTAGATGCCATTGCATTTGTGTACTATTCATAAACCACATGGATCCACTAGAGTTCCCTTCATGTGTGTTCTTTTCATAAACCACATGGATACACTAGAGTTCATTGCATGTGTGTACTATTCATAAACCACATGGATCCACTAGATGCCATTGCATGTGTGTTATTTTCATAAACCACATGGATCCAGTAGATGCCATTGCATATGTGTTCTTTTCATAAACCACATGGATCCACTAAAGTTCATTGCATGTGTGTTCTATGCCTAAACCACAAGAATATACTAGATGCCATTGCATGTGTGTTGTTTTCTTAAACCAGATGGATCCACTAGTTGTCATTGCATGTGTGTTCTTTTCATAAACCACATGGATCCACTAGAGTTCCGTTCATGTGTGTTCTTTTCATAAACCACATGGATACACTAGAGTTCATTGCATGTTTGTACTATTCATAAACCACATGGATCCACTAGATGCCATTGCATGTGTGTTCTTTTCATAAACCACATGGATCCACTAGAGTTCATTGCATGTGTGTTCTTTTCATAAACTACGTGGATCCACTAGATGCCATTGCATGTGTGTTCTTTTCTTAAACCACATGGATCCACTAGATGCCATTGCATCTGTGTACTATTCATAAACCACATGGATCCACTAGAGTTCCCTTCATGTGTGTTCTTTTCATAAACCACATGGATACACTAGAGTTCATTGCATGTGTGTACTATTCATAAACCACATGGATCCACTAGATGCCATTGCATGTGTGTTATTTTTATAAACCACATGGATCCACTAGATACCATTGCATATGTGTTCTTTTCATAAACCACATGGATCCACTAGAGTTCATTGCATGTGTGTTATATGCCTAAACCAGAATAATATACTAGATGTCATTGCATGTGTGTTCATTTATTAAACCAGATGGATCCACTAGTTGTCATTGCGTGTGTGTTCTTTTCATCAACCACATGGATCCACTAGAGTTCACTGCATGTGTGTTCTTTTCATAAACCAAATAGATATACTAGAGTTCATTGCATGTGTGTTCTATTTATAAACCACATGGATCCACTAGATGCCATTGCATGTGTGTTCTTTTCATAAACCACATGGATCCACTAGAGTTCATTGGATGTGTGTTCTATTCCTAAACCAAATGGATCCACTAGATGCCATTGCATGTGTGTTCTTTTCATAAACCACATGGATCCACTAGAGTTCATTGCATGTGTGTTCTATTCCTAAACCACAAGCATCCACTAGATGCCATTGCATGTTTGTTCTTTTTATAAACCACATGGATCCACTATTATCCATTGCATGTGTGTTCTAATACTAAACCACATGGATCCACTAGATGCCATTGGATGTGTGTTCTTTTCATAAACCACATGGATCCATTAGATCCCATTGCATGTGTGTTATTTTCATAAACCACATGGATCCACTAGAGTTCATGGCATGTGTGTTCTTTTCATAAACCACATGGATCCACTAGATGCCATTGCATGTGTGTTATTTTCATAAACCACATGGATCCACTAGATGCCATTGCATATGTGTTCTTTTCATAAACCACATGGATCCACTAGAGTTCATTGCATGTGTATTCTATGCCTAAACCACAAGAATCTACTAGATTCCATTGCATGTGTGTTCTTTTCTTAAACCAGATGGATCCACTAGTTATCATTGTGTGTGTGTTCTTTTCATCAACCACATGGATCCACTAGAGTTCACTGCATGTGTGTTCTTTTCATAAACCACATGGATATACTAGAGTTCATTGCATGTGTGTTCTATTTATAAACCACATGGATCCACTAGATGCCATTGCATGTGTGTTCTTTTTATAAATCACATGGATCCACTAGAGTTCATTGGATGTGTGTTCTATTCCTAAACCACATGGATCCACTAGATGCCATTTCATGTGTGTTCTTTTCATAAACCACATGGATCCACTAGAGTTCATTGCATGTGTGTTCTTTTCATAAACCACGTGGATCCACTAGATGCCATTTCATGTGTGTTCTTTTCTTAAACCACATGGATCCACTAGATGCCATTGCATCTGTGTACTATTCATAAACCACATGGATCCACTAGAGTTCCCTTCATGTGTGTTCTTTTCATAAACCACATGGATACACTAGAGTTCATTGCATGTGTGTACTATTCATAACCACATGGATCCACAAGATGCCGTTGCATGTGTATTCTTTTCATAAACCACATGGATCCACTAGATGTCATTGGATGTGTGTTATTTTAATAAATCACATGGATGCACTAGATGTCATTGCATGTGTGTTCTTTTCATAAACCACATGGATCCACTATATGCCATTGCATGTGTGTTATTTTCAAAAAACCACATGGATCCACTAGATGCCATTGCATATGTGTTCTTTTCATAAACCACATGTATCCACTAGAGTTCATTGCATGTGTGTTCTATGCCTGAACCACAAGAATCTACTAGATGCCATTGCATGTGTGTTCTTTTCTTAAACCAGATGGATCCACTAGTTGTCATTGCATGTGTGTTCTTTTCATCAACCACATGGATCCACTAGAGTTCACTGCATGCGTGCTCTTTTCATAAACCACATGGATATACTAGAGTTCATTGCATGTGTGTTCTATTCATAAACCACACGGATCCACTAGATGCCATTGCATGTGTGTTCTTTTCATAAACCACATGGATCCACTAGAGTTCATTGGATGTGTGCTCTATTGCTAAACAACATGGATCCACTAGATGCCATTGCATGTGTGTTCTTTTCATAAACGACATGGATCCACTAGAGTTCATTGCATGTGTGTTCTTTTCATAAACCACATGGATCCACTAGATGCCATTGCATGTGTGTTCTTTTCTTAAACCACATGGATCCACTAGATGCCATTGCATCTATGTACTATTCATAAACCACATGGATCCACCAGATGCCATTCCATGTGTGTTCTATTCCTAAACCACATGGATCCACTAGATGCCATTGGATGTGTGTTCTTTTCATAAACCACATGGATGCACTATATGTCATTGCATGTGTGTTTTTTCATAAACCACATGGATCCGCTATATGCCATTGCATGTGTGTTGTTTTCATAAACCACATGGATCCACTAGAGTTCATGGCATGAGTGTTCTTTTCATAAACCCCATGGATCCACTAGATGCCATTCCATGTGTGTTCTATTCCTAAACCAGATGGATCCACTAGATGCCATTGGATGTGTGTTCTTTTCATAAACCAAATGGATGCACTAGATGTCATTGGATGTGTGTTCTTTTCATAAACCACATGTATCCACTAGATGCCATTGCATGTGTGTACTTTTCTTAAACCATATGGATCCACTAGATGCCATTGCATCTGTGTACTATTCATAAACCACATGGATCCACTAGAGTACCCTTCATGTGTTTTATTTTCATAAACCACATGGATACACTAGAGTTCATTGCATGTGTGTGCTATTCATAAACCACATGGATCCACTAGATGCCATTGCATGTGTGTTCTTTTCATAAACCACATGGATCCACTAGAGTTCATTGGATGTGTGTTCTTTTCATAAACCACATGCATCCACTAGATGCCATTGCATATGTGTTGTTTTCATAAACCACATGGATCCACTAGATGCCATTGCATGTGTGCTCATTTCATAAACCACATGGACCCACTAGAGTTCGCTGCATGTGTGTTCTATGCCTAAAACACAAGAATCCACTAGATGCCATTGCATGTGTGTACTTTTCTTAAACCACATGGATCCACTAGATGTCATTGCATCTGTGTTCTTTTCATAAACCACATGGATCCACTAGAGTTCCGTTCATGTGTGTTCTTTTCATAAACCACATGGATACACTAGAGTTCATTGCATGTTTGTACTATTCATAAACCACATGGATCCACTAGATGCCATTGCATGTGTGTTCTTTTCATAAACCACATGGATCCACTAGATGTCATTGGATGTGTGTTATTTTCATAAACCACATGAATGCACTAGATGTCATTGCATGTGTGTTCTTTTCATAAACCACATGGATCCACTATATGCCATTGCATGTGTGTTATTTTCATAAACCACATGGATCCACTAGATGCCATTGCATATGTGTTCTTTTCATAAACCACATGGATCCCCTAGAGTTCATTGCATGTGTGTTCTTTTCATAAACCACAAGAATCTACTAGATGCCATTGCATGTGTGTTCTTTTCTTAAACCAGATGGATCCACTAGTTGTCATTGCATGTGTGTTCTTTTCATCAACCACATGGATCCACTAGAGTTCACTGCATGTGTGTTCTTTTCATAAACCACATGGATATACTAGAGTTCACTGCATGTGTGTTCTATTCATAAACCACATGGATCCACTAGATGCCATAGCATGTGTGTTCTTGTCATAAACTACATGGATCCACTAGAGTTCATTAGATGTGTGTTCTATTCATAAACCACATGGATCCACTAGATGCCATTGCATGTGTGTTCTTTTCATAAACCACATGGATCCACTAGAGTTCATTGCATGTGTGTTCTTTTCATAAACCACATGGATCCACTATATGCCATTGCATGTGTGTTCTTTTCTTAAACCACATGGATCCACTAGATGTCATTGCATGTGTGTTCTATTCCTAAACCACAAGCATCCACTAGATTCCATTGCATGTGTGTTCTTTTTATAAACCACATGGATCCACTATTATCCATTGCATGTGTGTTCTAATACTAAACCACATGGATCCACTAGATGCCATTGGATGTGCGTTCTTTTCATAAACCACATGGATCTATTAGATCCCATTGCATGTGTGTTATTTTCATAAACCACATGGATCCACTAGAGTTCATGGCATGTGTGCTCTTTTCATAAACCACATGGATCCACTAGATGCCATTGCATGTGTGTTATTTTCATAAACCACATACATCCACTAGATGCCATTGCATATGTGTTCTTTTCATAAACCACATGGATCCAGTAGAGTTCATTGCATGTGTATTCTATGCCTAAACCACAAAAATCTACTAGATGCCATTGCATGTGTGTTCTTTTCTTAAACCAGATGGATCCACTAGTTATCATTGCGAGTGTGTTCTTTTCATCAACCACATGGATCCACTAGAGTTCACTGCATGTGTGTTCTTTTCATAAACCACATGGATCCACTAGAGTTCATTGGATGTGTGTTCTATTCCTAAACCACATGGATCCACTAGATGCCATTTCATGTGTGTTCTTTTCATAAACCACATGGATCCACTAGAGTTCATTGCATGTGTGTTCTTTTCATAAACCACGTGGATACACTAGATGCCATTGCATGTGTGTTCTTTTCTTAAACCACATGGATCCACTAGATGCCATTGCATTTGTGTACTATTCATAAACCACATGGATCCACTAGAGTTCCCTTCATGTGTGTTCTTTTCATAAACCACATGGATACACTAGAGTTCATTGCATGTGTGTACTATTCATAAACCACATGGATCCACTAGATGCCATTGCATGTGTGTTATTTTCATAAACCACATGGATCCAGTAGATGCCATTGCATATGTGTTCTTTTCATAAACCACATGGATCCACTAAAGTTCATTGCATGTGTGTTCTATGCCTAAACCACAAGAATATACTAGATGCCATTGCATGTGTGTTGTTTTCTTAAACCAGATGGATCCACTAGTTGTCATTGCATGTGTGTTCTTTTCATAAACCACATGGATCCACTAGAGTTCCGTTCATGTGTGTTCTTTTCATAAACCACATGGATACACTAGAGTTCATTGCATGTTTGTACTATTCATAAACCACATGGATCCACTAGATGCCATTGCATGTGTGTTCTTTTCATAAACCACATGGATCCACTAGATGTCATTGGATGTGTGTTATTTTCATAAACCACATGAATGCACTAGATGTCATTGCATGTGTGTTCTTTTCATAAACCACATGGATCCACTATATGCCATTGCATGTGTGTTATTTTCATAAACCACATGGATCCACTAGAGTTCATTGCATGTGTGTTCTTTTCATAAACCACAAGAATCTACTAGATGCCATTGCATGTGTGTTCTTTTCTTAAACCAGATGGATCCACTAGTTGTCATTGCATGTGTGTTCTTTTCATCAACCACATGGATCCACTAGAGTTCACTGCATGTGTGTTCTTTTCATAAACCACATGGATATACTAGAGTTCATTGCATGTGTGTTCTATTCATAAACCACATGGATCCACTAGATGCCATTGCATGTGTGTTCTTGTCATAAACTACATGGATCCACTAGAGTTCATTAGATGTGTGTTCTATTCATAAACCACATGGATCCACTAGATGCCATTGCATGTGTGTTCTTTTCATAAACCACATGGATCCACTAGAGTTCATTGCATGTGTGTTCTTTTCATAAACCACATGGATCCACTATATGCCATTGCATGTGTGTTCTTTTCTTAAACCACATGGATCCACTAGATGTCATTGCATATGTGTTCTATTCCTAAACCACAAGCATCCACTAGATTCCATTGCATGTGTGTTCTTTTTATAAACCACATGGATCCACTATTATCCATTGCATGTGTGTTCTAATACTAAACCACATGGATCCACTAGATGCCATTGGATGTGCGTTCTTTTCATAAACCACATGGATCCATTAGATCCCATTGCATGTGTGTTATTTTCATAAACCACATGGATCCACTAGAGTTCATGGCATGTGTGTTCTTTTCATAAACCACATGGATCCACTAGATGCCATTGCATGTGTGTTATTTTCATAAACCACATGGATCCACTAGATGCCATTGCATATGTGTTCTTTTCATAAACCACATGGATCCACTAGAGTTCATTGCATGTGTATTCTATTCCTAAACCACAAAGATCTACTAGATGCCATTGGATGTGTGTTCTTTTCTTAAACCAGATGGATCCACTAGTTATCATTGCGAGTGTGTTCTTTTCATAAACCACATGGATCCACTAGAGTTCACTGCATGTGTGTTCTTTTCATAAACCACATGGATCCACTAGAGTTCATTGGATGTGTGTTCTATTCCTAACCACATGGATCCACTAGATGCCATTTCATGTGTGTTCTTTTCATAAACCACATGGATCCACTAGAGTTCATTGCATGTGTGTTCTTTTCATAAACCACGTGGATACACTAGATGCCATTGCATGTGTGTTCTTTTCTTAAACCACATGGATCCACTAGATGCCATTGCATTTGTGTACAATTCATAAACCACATGGATCCACTAGAGTTCCCTTCATGTGTGTTCTTTTCATAAACCACATGGATACACTAAGAGTTCATTGCATGTGTGTACTATTCATAAACCACATGGATCCACTAGATGCCATTGCATGTGTGTTATTTTCATAAACCACATGGATCCAGTAGATGCCATTGCATATGTGTTCTTTTCATAAACCACATGGATCCACTAGAGTTCATTGCATGTGTGTTCTATGCCTAAACCACAAGAATATACTAGATGCCATTGCATGTGTGTTGTTTTCTTAAACCAGATGGATCCACTAGTTGTCATTGCATGTGTGTTCTTTTCATCAACCACATGGATCCACTAGAGTTCACTGCATGTGTGTTCTTTTCATAAACCACATAGATATACTAGAGTTCATTGCATGTGTGTTCTATTCATAAACCACATGGATCCACTAGATGCCATTGCATGTGTGTTCTTTTCATAAACCACATGGATCCACTAGAGTTCATTGGATGTGCGTTCTATCCCTAAACAACATGGATCCACTAGATGCCATTGCATGTGTGTTCTTTTCATAAACGACATGGATCCACTAGAGTTCATTGCATGTGTGTTATTTTCATAAACCACATGGATCCACTAGATGCCATTGCATGTGTGTTCTTTTCTTAAACCACATGGATCCACTAGATGCCATTGCATCTATGTACTATTCATAAACCACATGGATCCACTAGATGCCATTCCATGTGTGTTCTATTCCTAAACCACATGGATGCACTAGATGCCATTGGATGTGTGTTATTTTCATAAACCACATGGATGCACTATATGTCATTGCATGTGTGTTCTTTTCATAAACCACATGGATCCGCTATATGCCATTGCATGTGTGTTGTTTTCATAAACCACATGGATCCACTAGAGTTCATGGCATGAGTGTTCTTTTCATAAACCCCATGGATCCACTAGATGCCATTCCATGTGTGTTCTATTCCTAAACCACATGGATCCACTAGATGCCATTGGATGTGTGTTCTTTTCATAAACCAAATGGATGCACTAGATGTCATTGGATGTGTGTTCTTTTCATAAACCACATGGATCCACTAGATGCCATTGCATGTGTGTACTTTTCTTAAACCATATGGATCCACTAGATGCCATTGCATATGTGTACTATTTAAACCACATGGATCCACTAGAGTACCCTTCATGTGTGTTCTTTTCATAAACCACATGGATACACTAGAGTTCATTGCATGTGTGTACTATTCATAAACCACATGGATCCACTAGATGCCATTGCATGTGTGTTCTTTTCATAAACCACATGGATCCACTAGAGTTCATTGGATGTGTGTTCTTTTCATAAACCACATGCATCCACTAGATGCCATTGCATATGTGTTATTTTCATAAACCACATGGATCCACTAGATGCCATTACATGTGTGCTCATTTCATAAACCACATGGACCCACTAGAGTTCGCTGCATGTGTGTTCTATGCCTAAAACACAAGAATCCACTAGATGCCATTGCATGTGTGTTCTTTTCTTAAACCACATGGATCCACTAGATGCCATTGCATCTGTGTTCTTTTCATAAACCACATGGATCCACTAGAGTTCCGTTCATGTGTGTTCTTTTAATAAACCACATGGATACACTAGAGTTCATTGCATGTGTGTACTATTCATAACCCACATGGATCCACTAGATGCCATTGCATGTGTGTTCTTTTCATAGACCACATGGATCCACTAGATGTCATTGGATGTGTGTTATTTTCATAAACCACATGAATGCACTAGATGTCATTGCATGTGTGTTCTTTTCATAAACTACATGGATCCACTATATGCCATTGCATGTGTGTTATTTTCATAAACCACATGGATCCACTAGATGCCATTGCATATGTGTTATTTTCATAAACCACATGGATCCACTAGAGTTCATTGCATGTGTGTTCTTTTCATAAACCACATAGATATAAAAGAGTTCATTGCATGTGTGTTCTATTCATAAACCACATGGATCCACTAGATGCCATTGCATGTGTGTTCTTTTCATAAACCACATGGATCCACTAGAGTTCATTGGATGTGTGTTTTATCCCTAAACAACATGGATCCACTAGATGCCATTGCATGTGTGTTCTTTTCATAAACGACATGGATCCACTAGAGTTCATTGCATGTGTGTTATTTTCATAAACCACATGGATCCACTAGATGCCATTGCATGTGTGTTCTTTTCTTAAACCACATGGATCCACTAGATGCCATTGCATCTATGTACTATTCATAAACCACATGGATCCACTAGATTCCATTCCATGTGTGTTCTATTCCTAAACCACATGGATCCACTAGATGCCATTGGATGTGTGTTATTTTCATAAACCACAGGGATGCACTATATGTCATTGCATGTGTGTTCTTTTCATAAACCACATGGATCCGCTATATGCCATTGCATGTGTGTTGTTTTCATAAACCACATGGATCCACTAGAGTTCATGGCATGAGTGTTCTTTTCATAAACCCCATGGATCCACTAGATGCCATTCCATGTGTGTTCTACTCCTAAACCACATGGATCCACTAGATGCCATTGGATGTGTGTTCTTTTCATAAACCAAATGGATGCACTAGATGTCATTGGATGTGTGTTATTTTCATAAACCACATGGATCCACTAGATGCCATTGCATGTGTGTACTTTTCTTAAACCATATGGATCCACTAGATGCCATTGCATATGTGTACTATTTAAACCACATGGATCCACTAGAGTACCCTTCATGTGTGTTCTTTTCATAAACCACATGGATACACTAGAGTTCATTGCATGTGTGTACTATTCATAAACCACATGGATCCACTAGATGCCATTGCATGTGTGTTCTTTTCATAAACCACATGGATCCACTAGAGTTCATTGGATGTGTGTTCTTTTCATAAACCACATGCATCCACTAGATGCCATTGCATATGTGTTATTTTCATAAACCACATGGATCCACTAGATGCCATTACATGTGTGCTCATTTCATAAACCACATGGACCCACTAGAGTTCGCTGCATGTGTGTTCTATGCCTAAAACACAAGAATCCACTAGATGCCATTGCATGTGTGTTCTTTTCTTAAACCACATGGATCCACTAGATGCCATTGCATCTGTGTTCTTTTCATAAACCACATGGATCCACTAGAGTTCCGTTCATGTGTGTTCTTTTAATAAACCACATGGATACACTAGAGTTCAATGCATGTGTGTACTATTCATAACCCACATGGATCCACTAGATGCCATTGCATGTGTGTTCTTTTCATAGACCACATGGATCCACTAGATGTCATTGGATGTGTGTTCTTTTCATAAACCACATGAATGCACTAGATGTCATTGCATGTGTGTTCTTTTCATAAACCACATGGATCCACTATATGCCATTGCATGTGTGTTATTTTCATAAACCACATGGATCCACTAGATGCCATTGCATATGTGTTCTTTTCATAAACCACATGGATCCACTAGAGTTCATTGCATGTGTGTTCTTTTCATAAACCACAAGAATCTACTAGATGCCATTCAATGTGTGTTCTTTTCTTAAACCAGATGGATCCACTAGTTGTCATTGCATGTGTGTTCTTTTCATCAACCACATGGATCCACTAGAGTTCACTGCATGTGTGTTCTTTTCATAAACCACATGGATATACTATAGTTCATTGCATGTGTGTTCTATTCATAAACCACATGGATCCACTAGATGCCATTGCATGTGTGTTCTTTTCATAAACTACATGGATCCACTAGAGTTCATTAGATGTGTGTTCTATTCCTAAACCACATGGATCCACTAGATGCCATTGCATGTGTGTTCTTTTCATAAACCACATGGATCCACTAGAGTTCATTGCATGTGTGTTCTTTTCATAAACCACATGGATCCACTATATGCCATTGCATGTGTGTTCTTTTCTTAAACCACATGGATCCACTAGATGTCATTGCATGTGTGTTCTATTCCTAAACCACAAGCATCCACTAGATGTCATTGCATGTGTGTTCTTTTTATAAACCACATGGATCCACTATTATCCATTGCATGTGTGTTCTAATACTAAACCACATGGATCCACTAGATGCCATTGGATGTGTGTTCTTTTCATAAACCACATGGATCCATTAGATCCCATTGCATGTGTGTTATTTCCATAAACCACATGGATCCACTAGAGTTCATGGCATGTGTGTTCTTTTCATAAACCACATGGATCCACTAGATGCCATTGCATGTGTGTTATTTTCATAAACCACATGGATCCACTAGATGCCATTGCATATGTGTTCTTTTCATAAACCACATGGATCCACTAGAGTTCATTGCATGTGTATTTGTAGCATCCCAATTGTCTAACAATTGCAATGCTATTATCCTAGTCTATATAATGGCTACTTCATATATATAATTGTTGCATCATCATTATATCATGCTCATGTCATCATGCCTCCTTGCATTTGAGCATCATATAAAACCCTTTTTGTTTTGGTTCTTCTCTCATATGCATTGTTAATTGTATTTGCCTCTTGATATTGTATTTGGTTCTTGATATAGTGTTTAATGCCCAAGTTGAGTTGTGGGCATATCTTTTATTCAACTCCACCAGCCTTTCTTTTCACCACCTTATATTCCACCATCCAACTAAATATGAGCTTTGCACTTTATTGGGTTTTACCTCTAGCTCATGTGGGTTGGGATGGATCCAATTCTAATCTCCACATTCTCTCATATATGCACCATATTGTTTTCACATTATTGGATTATGAGAGCCACATGGCCACCTTTGCATGCCTTGTGGGTGGGACCCTAATTCTAGCTTCCATATGTGTTGTTTTGGGGTTATCATCATGTTGGGATATTTTTGTGGGCTTATTAAATATCTAGTGGAATATACACACTAGCAAGTCCCAGTTTTCATCCAATATGATCATCTCCATCTACTCCACAGGGGGCATCCTTTCAAATTCTTTTGCTTAGGCCTTACTCCACATTTTGGAATGCATAATAATAATGCCATGAAATAATATTGTTTTCACAAGAATCAACATGGCATTAAATATTTTGCATGGGCCATGCAAGTACCACCTTTTGCTTGTCATTTGGATTTTATTTGTTTTTGGAGTGGATCATCTCTCTCTCTCTATCTCTCTCTTTTGGCTTGATCTAGTTGATCTTGTTTAAACCCCATCACCATATCCATCTATGCCATCTTCCCCTTTTTCTCTTTTTCCCTCTTTGGCTACCTTGCTTGAGCTTGGTTGATCATCCTTGATCTAGTCAAAAAGGACCAATCCATCTCTCTCTAAGCCCTAGACCATCATCTACCCTTCATCACCATAACCCCCCTCTCTCCTAAACCCCACCATGACCAAACCCTAAGTACCCCCTCTTTCTCTCCTCTCTCTAGCCGAGCCACCTACCCTAGCTGGCCCCTCCATGCCACTTAGCTACCCCAACCCTAGGACACACCCTAACCGAGCCATGCCTCCTCTCTCCAACCCTAGTACCAATCTACCCGAGCCTTCCCTCTCCCCTCTAGCTCTCTCTGCCAAGGTGGCCCCAACCCGAGCCTACCCTCCCAGACCACCATGCCCCACCTGGAAGCCCCCTCCTCTACCTGCCCTGCCCTGCCAACCCTAGCACGTGAAGGAGGAAGGAGAGAAAAAGGGTGGCCGAGCCACCTTTTTCATCTACCCCACCTCCCCACGGCATCCCCCCCCTCTCTGCTACCTACCACCACCCCACCACCTGTCTGCCTCGCCCAGCTACCCCCAGATCTACCCCAAGGGCGCCCTCCCCTCCTAAATTCTTCTCCATCGTCGACCACCCTCTCTAACCGGCACCCTCGGCCTCCTCTCGGCTACACCGTACCAGGCGACCTGCGCGACGTGGAGGTGATCGAGGAGTACAAGGAGACCCCCGACAGCAGCCCCGTACACGGAGCCGCGGAGAGGAAGCCCCAGAACCGCTGCACCTGCCGCGCCCGAGCCGAAACCCTAACTCCCCGTCCGTCTGCGTCGTCGCCGATCGCTTGCGCCTCGAGCAGATCCGTCTACACCGACCAACTCGCGGTGAGCTGGCCAACCTCCTGGACATCCCCCTCTGGCCGATCCTCCCCTGTGCACGTTAGGCGTTTCGTCGAGCGCTCTCTGCGCTGGCGCGTTCGCAGTCGTGTTCTTGCCGTAGTGCCGCGGTAGGGTTTTCTGGCTGCGCATCCGTTCCCCAGCAGCAAACGCCAAGCCACCGCAGTGGTTCCGCCTCTGCGCGCACGCCCCAGGTCGCGCGTTCGAGCGCGCGTGCCGCGCTCTGCCGCGCTGCGCACCGATCTGTCGAGGCAGAGAAGATCCACAGTACGGCTGCGTCATTTTGCCGAAAACCCCCTGCACCTTTTAACTCCTAACCCGCGCTCCTCTAGGCCCACCGGTCAGCCTTCGTGGCGTTTTTGCAAAAAGGCTCCCGGAGATTCATACCCATCGACCCGCAGTCCCCCGCCGAGCCGCGTGGCAGCCCCGCACTCGCCCGCTGGCGTGTGGGTCCGCTTGGGCTCTGACCCCACCTGTCACTCTCTGTGGCTGGCAGCAGTCGCGGTGACAGAGGGTTTTTCTGCGCGCGTGGATGCCCAGTCAGCATGGCCCCACTGGTCATTGACTGTGGCTAGGTTAGAGCGAGTGACAAAAGTTTTTCTGTAATCTGTTTTAATTCAAACTTATTTCAAATTATTTCAAATTCAATTTAATTCTGTTTTAAATAACTTTTAAAATACAAACCCAAATAATACATATAATATATGTTTTCAAAACAGAAAAATATGAGGAATTCAAATATGCCATTCAAAATATATTTTGGACACTTTAATTTCCAAGTTAATTAAAATTACAAGAAAATGCCCTCTCTCCTTAATTAATTAATAACTTTTGTTTTATAACTCCAAATTTAACAAATAATATGTCTAAAATGATTAGCTCGCCGAGACCTTTCTGTTTATGCATTCCATTATCTGTTTTGCAGCATGCATCATATAAATATAATGTGTACAGCAACTAATATGAGGTTAAAATGTGATTAAAACTCAATAAAATGATTTAATCTTGTATTCCACACCTCACCCATGCCATGCTACTTTATTGCCATGCAAATTGTGCATCACTCATCATGGCATGATTGTTTGCTTGTCGCATTTATTCGTATGCTTGTGCACTTTATTTATGTTGGCCCTTGTTTGTTTGGTTCTTCTTCGAATAGACGCTGAGCAGGGGATATATCAAGAGAACCAGGAGCACTACCCAGATCCATCCCTTGATTCAACTGAGCTGCCAGGCAAGCACTACCACATGCTTGCATACATATAGTACCTATTGCCTCTTTCTTATTCTTGCATCATTGAGTCGCGATTGCATTAAATTGAATCCCAAGTATTGCATAGCCTTTACTTTTAAACCCCACCGAAGCTTGTTCCTCCATCCCATGAGCCATTACTACAGGAGTTGTTTGAGCCATGCGAGTCGTAGAACAGCATGTGTAGGGTATGTGAGTGTCTGATGGAAAACGAGGTACCTAAACAACTTAACCTGAGTAGTAATGGGATAACTAATGAAAGTGGCATCGGTGAGCCATATTCGCTATTTGGTTTTTCAGGCTCACTTGTGTCCCGTAGGACCCCGAGTACTTGATTCCTGTTCCTTGAATATTCGCGCTATCCACATCCGGGAGGCTTATGAACCCCCCTGAGCCAGAGCTTGATTCATTCTTACTTCTTGGGGCCACAAACTAGTTTGAGGTTTTATTTACTATCCTGTACTTATGCCATGCTTTACTGCTTTATTTAAATTGTGCGAGGTACTGCACACTGTACTGTTTAGGTAAGCAGAGTGTTTTCGCGGTATCGACAAGCCCAGTCACATTTTCGGGTTCCCAGTCGTTTACAGCCACTGACGCAAACCTTGAGGCCGTCTCGGAGTCAGCTAACTTCGTTGCGGGTAGCTCAATGGGGTGGCCCCCTGAAATATTTCGGAATCCTGTGATTGCTTTGTCGTGACTGCCTCGTTGGGTTTTGATTTGGTTTTTCCGAGGCATATCGAGTGTGTGTTGCTATTTGTGCACCCCTGCAGGGTAAAACTTTCTGAAAGTCGTGTCCGCGGTTATGGACGATTTGGAGCACAGTTTCTCGATCATAGACAAGCATAACTAAAGTACCGCTTTTAATTTGACTAGACTAGGTACCTGACTAGTAAATAGTGCAACACTCACGAAATGGATAATAAAACTGCCAATGGATGGGGGGCTGTTCGTCCGCTTCCTCGTCGGTAAGCGAGGAGGAGGATGGATCTGTTGAGATTACCATCATAACTGTTGTTATTAATTCACGGACATTCGTCTATCTATGGTTAGGCGGATGGTTAGCGAGTATCTATAGAATTGCTAGGGTTTATCTTTTGCTGCAATTGCGTCACCCCAGGTTGTGTCCCCTTTAGTGGCATAAAGACTTGCTGAGTACCCCTAGGGTCTCACACAATAAATTATTGGTTCAGATGAACAGGTACATTCGCAAGATGGATACTGGGTGGAAGAGACGGACGATGTGGGCAACGATCATTCGGTGTAGAGATTCCGGGAACGGGGATCCGTGAGATCTGTGGGCGGGACCTGCTTATTTATGGGGCATCTTATGCCGATTTGCTTCTTATCCGTACTCGGATTTTGTCTTCCGCTTCCGCCTGATACTCTGTTGATTAATGTATGAGGAGATATCCTAAACTATTATATCTATCTAGGATATTTGGATCTTGCCGTATGGCGTTGCTATATTTCCTTTCTTTTAGATGGAATGGCTCTGATGTACTATTGTATGGTGGCTTGCATACATACTCATTTGTGTATGTAGTTGATCCCTTCGCCTGCCGATTACGCCGCCCGTTCTTGTCCCGATGTTTGGAAATGGTTGGGACGGCCGAAAGGTCTACCTGTGAGTGGCATTTGGGCCCCACCGTACTATTTCAACCATTTCTGCTCATCCAGGCTTGTAACTAGGAGTGTAATTCACCGAGGTAGTTACAATTGGTATCAGAGCCATCCCGACCTTCAGGGTCTCAGCCAAATGGTCGTTGTCTGTCTAGCAAATATTTTTGGTAGTTATGTATACTAGGGAAAAACAAAACGCGAGAGTAGGACTGCTTCCACTTTCCTTCTTACCCAACCACCCACCCTTTTCTGGTAAGGAAGTGTAACGTTTTCAATCCTCTTCTTAAAATTCAAACTAGGATTCACGTGTTCTAGGTTTCCGTAGTACCATAGAAAGTGTGTGTGTGTGTGTGTGTGTAATTCCTTGTCTATCTGTTGCATCCAATTTGTTATCTTTATCTGCCTTTGGTTATCAACTGTTGGTACATTCCATATTGACAGGCTTTTGAAAACCGGTGCGATCTATCTGACTCCTTGTTAACCGGTGCCATCTTCTCAAGGGTGTTCTTCCTTCTAGCAACTCCACATTCGGTGTAAGCATCTGTTGCTAATCTCTACCTGATAAGTGGTTTTGCGCATCTATTGGTATTTTAATGCCGAAAAATGCGGAATTTTTTTCTTTGATACATCTGTGTTTCCACACTCCTTTTCAGTCGTGTGTGAAACATTATCTATCCCCCTGTTATCAGCATGTCCATGCTAACTCATTCTTTTGTCACCGGCGCTTAATCCCGGAGTTTCGTTTCATCAACAATTCTCTTGGGCTAATTACATAACATGTGTCGATCCGATGCTGATGATTGTAATTTGGCTCTCGACATAGCTATATTCCACTCATGATAAGTGTCGATTGGAATATGGAAAAATGCTATCAACCGTCACCATCTGGAGGATAAGGTTATCTCCTGTGATTTTGAGTACACCGTGATCATATCTATGCATATTCAAGCATCTTTGGCAATCCGGAGTTTCTCAAGGCACTACGGTGGTCTATCATCTGTCCATCATGCTGCACATCTCTTTGAACTCCATATCTGCAAAATTCTCTTTGAGACGAGGGAATTGCATCTTTTCATCTTTGATAGCTTTGCTTGAGGTATGAGCTATCATCGTTTCTTATCCAAGATCTCTTTATCTCTGTAACCGGTGATCCAATCGGCAATGTGAACCAGGTCACATCTCTTTTTCTTCCGAAGGACCAGATAATCTATTCTTCCAGTGCATCTTCTTCAACACGGACCCGTGCTCTTAATAGTGATCTTTCTAAGAGCGTTGAGCTCAGGAAGTGTTTCGAGCATTTGTTCGTTTCTCCCGTCTCTTGAACTTGATATTCTGGGAATATCTTGTTAAGCCATGGTGGTATATGTTGATAATATGCTTGCCTATTCCATATCAATGGAAGAACATGGAAGATCATCTGTGTCTCTTTCTCTCAAGCTTCGTGAACACTGCCGGTGTGCAAAGTTCTCAAAGCGTGAACTCTGACTTTTTGAAGTCACCTATCTCGGCCACGTCCTTCTGCTAAATACATTGCTTCAATTCTAGAATCAGCAAGTCCATTGTTAATTCCATCTTCCATCTTCAATCAAATCCGGAGTTGTTCCTTGTTGGCAAGTTATCATCATCGTTCCGCTAAAGTTTTCCTCAAGACAGCTAAATCTCTCTCATTCGTTTCAAGAAGAACATGGAGTTCTTTCACCTCGTTCTCGTCAAGTAATCTTTGAAACCCTCTTGTTCTATCGTCTATGCTCAATCCACCGGAGGCCATGAAGACTTTTCAGATCTTTCGTAATCCTTCTGTTCCAGTTGGTGTTATCTTTTTCTCTATCTGAGGAATCTTGCAGTTGTTCTCCGTAATCTTCCTTCATATCTTTCCGGTGGCTTGGCACTTCCGACATGACGACAACATCATCATCTTTATCTATCTGTGAAACCGGCGAATCGTTTGCATCTATCCTTGTTTTCTAACGGAGTCCCATGAGTTATCCTTGTCAATACCTTCAGTCTGTTTCGGTAGTTGGGTTGCATGGTTTTCTTATTCATGTGCGGAGTAATGCTTTGAGTGCGGGATGGAGTATCTACCATACCACTACTCTTATCATTCGCTCTTGTACATTGAAATGGTGAATTAATGTGATTTCACTCATTCCATGGAAGTTAGAAGTGGCCTTTATCCCTCGATACTTTTACTTCCGTCCTTGTTTTCCGGAGTGCTCTCTCGAAGAAAGTAATCAATAATCTCTTGTGGGTGATCTCGTCCTTTATACACGGAGCAAAATCCTCAATTATCTGGTGGAAACAAACGCAAACTCTTTTCTATCCTCGTCTTTCTACCGGTGCTCGACATCCCCAAACAAGATGGAAGGAAACTATCTCTCTCTTTGTTTCTTCAATTCTTTTCTCTGTGGTAGAGCCAATTATGGTTGGTGCCATCAGCCGCAAATCTATTGCGTTAGCCTCAAGGCTAAAGAAAGCAATAAGTATCTCTACGATAAACTCCAGATCCTCCATATCCTTTGCTTCTCGGGTTTCCACCATGATCTGGCTTCATATCCGTCTCTAGAAGTTATATCCGCGCACCTCAATTGCGTGATCCTTTGGTTCTTACCGGCGCAAGAAGAATCTAATCCGACGATGTCTAACTAAATCTTTCTGTTGATATCAAGGGACTCTATTGTTTGAAGGCAATATGGTTTCCGTACTTCATTTCTCAAATCCGAGAGAAGTTACGATGCTATTGTCATAGTGGTTCAAAACCTCTCCAATCTAGCTCTTTTTCCTCCGGCGAGACAAAGATCCATCCTCTCGTATCGGTAAATCTTTAATATTAATGGTGTGCCTTTCTTTATCCATGATACATCATCTTGTCCTTTCTTTCACAAGTGGATCTATTCTTTTATCATGTTTCTTTGGAAAACCGGAGCTATGTCCATCCTATCCTTCTTGTCTCACGACAATTCTTCAACTCTTCTAACCATTGTTTTTCAAGCAAAACGCAAGACTCGCAACAAGTCTAGCAAGTTTTGCAAGGTGTAGTGGTCACACCATTCCGTTCTTCATCATCTTGTGAACGCAAGGATCACCTTCGTTCCGAACACCCGCCTCTCCTTGTGTTGTTTTCTTTTTCCTAGGAATCTCGGGGCGAGATTCTTGTTTAGTGGGGGAGAGTTGTAGCATCCCAATTGTCTAACAATTGCAATGCTACTAGCCTAGTCTATATAATGGCTACTTCATATATATAATTGTTGCATCATCATTATATCATGCTCATGTGATCATGCCTCCTTGCATTTGAGCATCATATAAAACCCTTTTTGTTTTGGTTCTTCTCTCATATGCATTGTTAATTGTATTTGCCTCTTGATATTGTATTTGGTTCTTGATATATTGTTTAATGCCCAAGTTGAGTTGTGGGCATATCTTTTATTCAACTCCACCACCCTTTCTTTTCACCACCTTATATTCCACCATCCAACTAAATATGAGCTTTGCACTTTATTGGGTTTTACCTCTAGCTCATGTGGGTTGGGATGGATCCAATTCTAATCTCCACATGCTCTCATATATGCACCATATTGTTTTCACATTATTGGATTATGAGAGCCACATGGCCACCTTTGCATGCCTTGTGGGTGGGACCCTAATTCTAGCTTCCATATGTGTTGTTTTGGGGTTATCATCATGTTGGGATATTTTTGTGGGCTTATTAAATATCTAGTGGAATATACACACTAGCAAGTCCCAATTTTAATCCAATATGATCATCTCCATATACTCCACAGGGGGCATCCTTTCAAATTCTTTTGCTTAGGCCTTACTCCACATTTTGGAATGCATAATAATAATGCCATGAAATAATATTGTTTTCACAAGAATCAACATGGCATTAAATATTTTGCATGGGCCATGCAAGTACCACCTTTTGCTTGTCATTTGGATTTTATTTGTTTTTGGAGTGGATCATCTCTCTCTATCTCTCTCTTTTGGCTTGATCTAGTTGATCTTGTTTAAACCCCATCACCATATCCATCTATGCCATCTTCCCCTTTTTCTCTTTTTCCCTCTTTGGCTACCTTGCTTGAGCTTGGTTGATCATCCTTGATCTAGTCAAAAAGGACCAATCCATCTCTCTCTAAGCCCTAGACCATCATCTACCCTTCATCACCATAACCCCCCTCTCTCCTAAACCCCACCATGACCAAACCCTAAGTACCCCCTCTTTCTCTCCTCTCTCTAGCTGAGCCACCTACCCTAGCTGGCCCCTCCATGCCACTTAGCTACCCCAACCCTAGGACACACCCTAACCGAGCCATGCCTACTCTCTCCAACCCTAGTCCCAATCTACCCGAGCCTTCCCTCTCCCCTCTAGCTCTCTCTGCCAAGGTGGCCCCAGCCCGAGCCTACCCTCCCAGACCACCATGCCCCACCTAGAAGCCCCCTCCTCTACCTGCCCTGCCCTGCCAACCCTAGCACGTGAAGGAGGAAGGAGAGAAAAAGGGTGGCCGAGCCACCTTTTTCATCTACCCCACCTCCCCACGGCATCTCCCCCTCTCTGCTACCTACCACCACCCCACCACCTCTCTGCCTCGCCCAGCTACCCCCAGATCTACCCCAAGGGCGCCCTCCCCTCCTCCCTTCTTCTCCATCGTCGACCACCCTCTCTAGCCGGCACCCTCGGCCTCCTCTCGGCTACACCGTACCAGGCGACCTGCGCGACGTGGAGGTGATCGAGGAGTACAAGGAGACCCCCGACAGCAGCCCCGTACACGGAGCCGCGGAGAGGAAGCCCCAGAACCGCTGCACCTGCCGCGCCCGAGCCGAAACCCTAACTCGCCGTCCGTCTGCGTCGTCGCCAATCGCCTGCGCCTCGAGCAGATCCGTCTACACCGACCAACTCGTGGTGAGCTGGCCAACCTCCTGGACATCCCCCTCTGGCCGATCCTCCCCTGTGCACGTTAGGCGTTTCATCGAGCGCTCTCTGCGCTGGCGCGTTCGCAGTCGTGTTCTCGCCGTAGTGCCGCGGTAGGGTTTTCTGGCCGCGCATCCGTTCCCCAGCAGCAAACGCCAAGCCACCGCAGTGGTTCCGCCTCTGCGCGCGTGCCCCAGGTCGCGCGTTCGAGCCCGCGCGCCGCGCTCTGCCGCGCTGCGCACCGATCTGTCGAGGCAGAGAAGATCCACAGTACGGCTGCGTCGTTTTGCCGAAAACCCCCTGCACCTTTTAACTCCTAACCCGCACTCCTCTAGGCCCACCGGTCAGCCTTCGTGGCGTTTTTGCAAAAAGGCTCCCGGAGATTCGTACCCATCGACCCGCAGTCCCCCGCCGAGACGCGTGGCAGCCCCGCACTCGCCCGCTGGCGTGTGGGTCCGCTTGGGCTCTGACCCCACCTGTCACTCTCTGTGGCTGGCAGCAGTTGCGGTGACAGAGGGTTTTTCTGCGCGCGTGGACGCCCAGTCAGCATGGCCCCACTGGTCATTGACTGTGGCTAGGTTAGAGC
Source organism: Avena sativa (assembly GCA_916181665.1). NCBI lineage: Eukaryota > Viridiplantae > Streptophyta > Magnoliopsida > Poales > Poaceae > Avena > Avena sativa. The sequence goes on from OV702287.1 coordinate 195,785,348, forward strand.
GAGTGACAAAAGTTTTTCTGTAATCTGTTTTAATTCAAACTTATTTCAAATTATTTCAAATTCAATTTAATTCTATTTTAAATAACTTTTAAAATACAAACCCAAATAATACATATAATATATGTTTTCAAATCAGAAAAATATGAGGAATTCAAATATGCCATTCAAAATATATTTTGGACACTTTAATTTCCAAGTTAATTAAAATTACAAGAAAATGCCCTCTCTCCTTAATTAATTAATAACTTTTGTTTTATAACTCCAAATTTAACAAATAATATGTCTAAAATGATTAGCTCGCCGAGACCTTTCTGTTTATGCATTCCATTATCTGTTTTGCAGCATGCATCATATAAATATAATGTGTACAGCAACTAATATGAGGTTAAAATGTGATTAAAACTCAATAAAATGATTTAATCTTGTATTCCACACCTCACCCATGCCATGCTACTTTATTGCCATGCAAATTGTGCATCATTCATCATGGCATGATTGTTTGCTTGTCGCATTTATTCGTATGCTTGTGCACTTTATTTATGTTGGACCTTGTTTGTTTGGTTCTTCTTCGAATAGACGCTGAGCAGGGGATATATCAAGAGAACCAGGAGCACTACCCAGATCCATCCCTTGCTTCAACTGAGCTGCTAGGCAAGCACTACCACATGCTTGCATACATATAGTACCTATTGCCTCTTTCTTATTCTTGCATCATTGAGTCGCGATTGCATTAAATTGAATCCCAAGTATTGCATAGCCTTTACTTTTAAACCCCACCGAAGCTTGTTCCTCCATCCCATGAGCCATTACTACAGGAGTTGTTTGAGCCATGCGAGTCGTAGAACAGCATGTGTAGGGTATGTGAGTGTCTGATGGAAAACGAGGTACCTAAACAACTTAACCTGAGTAGTAATGGGATAACTAATGAAAGTGGCATCGGTGAGCCATATTCGCTATTTGGTTTTTCAGGCTCACTTGTGTCCCGTAGGACCCCGAGTACTTGATTCCTGTTCCTTGAATATTCGCGCTATCCACATCCGGGAGGCTTATGAACCCCCCTGAGCCAGAGCTTGATTCATTCTTATTTCTTGGGGCCACAAACTAGTTTGAGGTTTTATTTACTATCCTGTACTTATGCCATGCTTTACTGCTTTATTTAAATTGTGCGAGGTACTGCACACTGTACTGTTTAGGTAAGCGGAGTGTTTCGCGGTATCGACAAGCCCAGTCACATTTTCGGGTTCCCAGTCGTTTACAGCCACTGACACAAACCTTGAGGCCGTCTCGGCGTCAGCTAACTTTGTTGCGGGTAGCTCAATGGGGTGGCCCCCTGAAATATTTCTGAATCCTGTGATTGCTTTGTCGTGACTGCCTCGTTGGGTTTTGATTTGGTTTTTCCGAGGCATATCGAGTGTGTGTTGCTATTTGTGCACCCCTGCAGGGATCAGCGTCAACAGGGAGCATAGCCGAGCGGGGGTTTGTCAGGGAGACTAAGCAGCTCACCAGGAGTTGGTTGGTGTGATCGGAGCGTGCAGGGGATCGACGGAGCGGCGAGGACGCAGGCGAACTGGCGGCTAGGGTTTGCGGTGGCGTGGCGTCGGTGAACGGGGGTATCGAACTCCTCCTCCTCGACGTCGTGTACGAAGCGGATGCAGAGGTCCTCCTCGGCCTTGCCGACAACCTCCCGCCCGCCTACGCCTCCTAGAACGGCGGGGGTGGTTGGAGACCGACGGTGGCTGACGAAAGAGGGTGGCCGGAGGTGGAGAGGGAGGGGAGGAGCGGCAGGCGCTCTGGGCGGATCTGGGGGCAGAGGAGAGCCGGGAGATGGGGTAGATAGCAGAGAGGGAGAGGGAGGTGCCGTGTGGGATCGATGGAGTGTAAAAGTAGCCTCGGGTGCCTTTTCTCTCCTCCTCTCCGAGCACGTGGTCGAGCTGGGGTAGCTAGGGAAGGGCAGGCGCATGGGCTGCAGGTGGGGTCGACGTGGGGGTGGGGCTGGCATGGCAGGTAGAGGGAAAGAGAGAGGGGAGGTGAGCTCGGGCTAGGGTAGATGGGCTCGTGTTAGGTTTGCTAGGAGGAAGGGTAGATGGGGAGAGGGGGTGGATGATGTGTGGGACCAGGGAGAGGGTAGCCAGGTGGGTGAGAGAGGCCGAGAGGGAGGGAAGGTGGTAGCTAGGGTTTTGTAGAGAGAGGGGCATGTTAGATTAGAGAGGGACTAGGGTTTAGGAGAGAGGGGGGTATGGTGATGATGGGGTAGGTGATTAGGAGGACCTAGATAGAGGAAAGAGGGAGAGGGTGAGACCTAGGGTTTTTAGAAGCTTGCATGCTCCACACTTAGCTCAAGCAAGAACATGTGGAAAAAGGGAGAGAGAGGGGTGTGGTGTGGTTATACTAGCAAGACCAAACTAGAACAAGCCCAAGAGAGGGAGAGATGATCCATTCCAAAAAGACCAAATAAAAACAAAGGAGGCAAAATAAAATAGAGATGGTTGCATGGCCCATGCATAATATTAATGCTAGGCTTCATCTTGTGAAACAAAATAATATCCATAGCATTTATATATATGCATTCCCAAAATGTGGAGTAAGGCCTAAGCAAAAGGATTTAAGAGAAAGTTCCAAGTGGAGTAGATGGAGATGATCACATTGGATTATAATTGGGACTTGCTAGTGTGTATATGCCTCTAGGTATTTAATAAGCCCACAAAAATATCCCAACATGATGATAACCCCAAAACAACACATATGGAAGCTAGAAAAGGTCCCACTCACAAGGCATGCAAAGATGGCCATGTGGCTCTCATATATCAATAATGTGGAAACAACATGATGCTAAGATGAGAGCATGTGGAAGAATAGAATTGGATCCATCCCAACCCACATGAGCTAGAGGTAAACTCAAATAAAGTGCAAAGCTCATATTTAGTTGGATGGTGGAATTATAAGGTGGTGAAAGAAAGGTGGAGGAGTTAATAAAAGATATGCCCCCAACTCAACTTGGGCATTTAAACAATATATCAAGACCCAAATACAATATCAAGAGGCAAATACAATTAACAATGCATATGAGAGATGAACCAAATGAAAAAGGGTTTTATATGATGCTCAAAAGCAAGGTGGCATGATGACATGAGCATGATATAGTTATGATGCAACAATTATATATATGAAATAGCATCTATCTAGACTAGGCTAGTAGCATTGCAATTGTTAGACAATTGGGATTGTACAACTCTCCCCCACTAAACAAGAATCTCGCCCCGAGATTCCTAGGAAAAAGAAAACAACAGAAGGAGAGGCGGGTGTTCGAACGAAGGTGACCCTCACGTTCCCAAGTTGATGAACAACGGAATGGTGCGACCACTACACCTTGCAAAACTTGCTAGACTTGTTGCGAGTCTTGCGTTTTGCTTGAGAAACAACGGGTTAGAAGAGTTGAAGGATTTTCGTGAGACAAGAAGGATAGGATGGACATAGCTCCGGTTTTCTCAAGAAACAAGATAGAAGACTATAACCACTTGTGAAAGAAGAAGATAAGATGATGCATCCTGGATAAAGAAAAGCACACCGTTAAGATTAAAGATTTACCGATACTAGAGAGGATGGATCTTTGCGTCGCCGGAAGAAAAGAGCTAGATTGGAGAGGTTTTGAACCACTATGATAATAGCATCGTATCTACTCTCGGATTTGAGAAAGGAAGTACGGAAACAATATTGCCTTCAAACAATAGAGTCCCTTGATATCAACAGAAAGATTTAGTTAGTCATCGTCGGATTAGATTCTTCTTGCGCCGGTAAGAACCAAGGATCACGCAATTGAGGTGCACGGATATAACTTCCAGAGATGGATGTGAAACTAGATCTTGGTGGAATCCCGAGAAGCAAAGAATATAGAGGATCTGGAGTTTATTGTAGAGATACTTATTGCTTTCTTTAGCCTTGAGGCTAACGCAATAGATTTGCGGCTGATGGCATCAACCATAATTGGCTTTACCACAGAAAAGAATTGATGAAACAAAGAGAGAGATAGTTTCCTTTCATCTTGTTTGGGGATGTAGAGCACCGATAGAATGACGAGGACAGAAAAGAGTTTGCGTTTGTTTCCACCAGATAATTGAAGATTTTGCTCCGTGTAGAAAGGACGAGATCACCAACAAGAGATTATTGATTACTTTCTTCGAGAGAGCACTCCGGAAAACAAAGACGGAAGTAAAAGTATCGAGGGATAAAGGCCACTTCTAACTTCCGTGGAATGAGTGGAATCACATTAATTCACCAATTCAATGTACAAGAGCGAATGATAAGAGTAGTGGTATGGTAGCTACTCCATCCCGCACTCAAAGCATTACTCCGCACATGAATAGGAAAACTAAGCAACCCAACTACCGAAACAGACTGAAGGTATTGACAAGGATAACTCATGGAACTCCGTTAGAAAACAAGGATAGATGCAAACGATTCCCCGGATCCAAGATATATAAGGGTGATGATGTTGTCGTCATGTCGGAAGTACCAAGCCACCGGAAAGATATGAAGGAAGATTAAGGAGAAGAACTGCAAGATTCAACAGATAAAGAAAAAGATAGCACCACTTGCACAGAAGGATTACGAAAGATCTAAAAAGTCTTCATGGCCTCCGGTGGATTGAGCATAGACGATAGAGTGAGAGGGTTTCAAGAGATTACTTGACGAGACTGAGGTGAAAAGAACTCCATGTTCTTCTTGAATGATTGAGAGAGATTTAGCAGTCTTGAGGAAGTCTTCAGCAGAACGACGATGATAACTCGCCAACAAGGAAAGCTCCGGGTTGATTGAAGATGGAGGATGGAATTAACAATGGACTTGCTAATTCCAGGATTGAAGCAATGTATTTAGCAGAAGGACGTGGTCGAGATAGGTGACTTCAAAAAGTCAGGATTCACGCTTTGAGACTTTGCACACAGGCAGTGCTCACGAAGCTTGAGAGAAAGGGACACAGATGACCTTCCATGTCCTTCCATTGATATCGAATAGGCAAGCATATTATCAACATATACCACCATGGATTAACAGGATATTCCCAGGATATCAAGTTCAAGAGGCGGAAGAAACGAACAAATGCTCGAACACTTCCTGAGCTCAACGCTCTTAGAAAGATCAATATTACGAGCACGGGTTCGTGTTGAAGAAGATGCACTGGAAGAATAGATTATCTGGTCCTTTGGAAGAAAAAGAGATGTCACCTGATTCACATTGTCGATCGGATCACCGGTTACAAAGATAAAGAGATCTTGGATAAAGAAACGATGATAGCTCATACCTTAAGCAAAGCTATCAGAGACGAAAAGATGCAATTCCCTTGTATCCAGGAGAATTGTGCAGATATGGGGTTGAAAAAGATGTGCAGTTTGATGGACAGATGATAGACCGCCGTAGTGCCTTGAGAAACTCCGGATTGCCAAGATACTTGAATATGCATAGATATGATCACGGTGTACTCAAAATCACAGGAGATAACCTTATCCTCCAGATGGTGACGGTTGATAGCATTTTTTCCATATTCCAATCGACACTTATCATGAGTGGAATATAGCTATGCCGAGAGCCAAATTACAATCATCAGCATCGGATCGACACACGTTATGTAATTAGCCCAAGAGAAAAGGGAATGAAACAAAACTCCAGGATTAAGCGCCGGTGACAAAAGAATGAGTTAGTATGGACATGCTGATAAAAGGGAGATAGATAATGTTTCACACACGAGTGAAAAGGAGTGTGGAAACACAGATGTGTCAAAGAAAAATTTTCTGCATTTTTCGGCATTAAAATACCAATAGATGCGCAAAATCACTTATCTGGTAGAGATTAGCAACTGATGGTTTCACAGAATGTGGAGTTGCTAGAAGGAAGGACACCCTTAAGAAGATGGCACCGGTTAACAAGGAGTCAGATAGATCGCACCGGTTTCCAAAAGCCTGTCAGCATGGAATGTACCAACAGTTGATAACCAAAGGCAGATTGTGATAACAACTTGGATGCAACAGATAGACAACGAATTACACACACACACACACTTTCTATGGTACTACGGAAACCCAGCACACGTGAATCCTAGTTTGAATTTTAAGAAGAGGATTGAAAACGTTACACTTCCTTACCAGAAAAGGGTGGGTGGTTGGGTAAGAAGAAAAATGGAAGCAGTCCTACTCTCGCGTTTTGTTTTTCCCTAGTATACATAGCTACCAAAAATATTTGCTAGACCGACAACGACCATTTGGCTGAGACCCTGAAGGGCGGGATGGCTCTGATACCAATTGTAACTACCTCGGTGAATTACGCTCCTAGTTGCAAGCCTGGATGAGCAGAAATGGTTGAAATAGTACGGTGGGGCCCAAATGCCACTCACAGGTAGACCTTTCGGCCATCCCAACCATTTCCGAACATCGGGACAAGAACGGGCGGCGTAATCGGCAGGCGAAGGGATCAACTACATACACAAATGAGTATGTATGCAAGCCACCATACAACAGTACATCAGAGCCATTCCATCTAAAAAGAAAGGAAATATAGCAACGCCATACGGCAAGATCCAAATATCCTAGATAGATATAATAGCTTAGGATATCTCCTCATACATCAATCAACAGAGTATCAGGCGGAAGCGGAAGACAAAATCCGAGTACGGATAAGAAGCAAATCGGCATAAGATGCCCCATAAATAAGCAGATCCCGCCCATAGATCTCACGGATCCCCGTTCCCGGAATCTCTACACCGAATGATCGTTGCCCACATCGTCCGTCTCTTCCACCCAGTATCCATCTTGCGAGTGTACCTGTTCATCTGAACCAATAATTTATCGTGTGAGACCCTAGGGGTACTCAGCAAGTCTTTATGCCTCTAAAGGGGACACAACCTGGGGTGACGCAATTGCAGCAAAAGATAAACCCTAACAATTCTATAGATAATCGCTAACCATCCGCCTAACCAAAGATAGACGGATGTCCGTGAATTAATAACAACAGTTATAACAGTAATAACGGTAATCTCAACAGATCCATCCTCCTCCTCGCTTACCGACGAGGAAGCGGACGAACAACCCCCATCCGTTGGTAGTTTTATTATCCATTCCGTGAGTGTTGTACTATTTACTAGTCAGGTACCTAGTCTAGTCAAATTAAAAGTGGTACTTTAGTTATGCTTGTCTATGATCGAGAAACTGTGCTCCAAGTCGTCCATTACCGCGGACACGGCTTTCAGAAAGTTTTACCCTGCAGGGGTGCACAAATAGCAACACACACTCGATATGCCTCGGAAAAACCAAATCAAAACCCAACGAGGCAGTCACGACAAAGCAATTACAGGATTCAGAAATATTTCGGGGGGGCACCCCATTAAGCTACCCGCAACGAAGCTGGCCGGCTACGAGACGGACTCAAGGTTTGTGTGGCCGGCTGTAAACGACTGGGAACCCGAAAGTGTGACTGGGCTTGTGGATACAGCGAAAACGGGTCACGGACCTAAACAATACAGTGTGCAGTACCTCGCACAATTTAAATAAAGCAGTAAAGCATGGCATAAGTACAGGATAGTAAATAAAACCTCAAACTAGTTTGTGGCCCCAAGAAATAAGAATGAATCAAGCTCTGGCTCAGGGGGGTTCATAAGCCTCCCGGATGTGGATAGCGCGAATATTCAAGGAACAGGAATCAAGTACTCGGGGTCCTATGGGACACAAGTGAGCCTGAAAAACCAAATAGCGAATATGGCTCACCGATGCCACTTTCATTAGTTATCCCATTACTACTCAGGTTAAGTTGTTTAGGTACCTCGTTATCCATCAGACACTCACATACCCTACACATGCTGTTCTACGACTCGCATGGCTCAAACAACTCCTGTAGTAATGGCTCATGGGATGGAGGAACAAGCTTCGGTGGGGTTTAAAAGTAAAGGCTATGCAATACTTGGGATTCAATTTAATGCAATCGCGACTGAATGATGCAAGAATAAGAAAGAGGCAATAGGTACTATATGTATGCAAGCATGTGGTAGTGCTTGCCTGGCAGCTCAGTTGAAGCAGGAGAAGGATCTGGGTGGTACTCCTGGTTCTCTTGGTATATCCCCTGCTCAGCGTCTATTCGAAGAAGAACCAAACAAACAAGGGCCAACATAAATAAAGTGCACAAGAATATGAATAAAAGGCATCAAGCAACCAATCATGCCATGATGAATGATGCACAATTTGCATGGCATTAATGAAGCATGGTATGGGTGAGGGGTGGAATACAAGAAATAAACATTCCATTGGGTTTTAGCCTCAATTTAACCTCATTTTAGTTGCTGTATACTTTATATTTATATGATGCATGCTGCAAAACAGATAATGGAATGCATAAACAGAAAGGTCTCGTCGAGCTAATCATTTTAGACATATCATTTGTTAAATTTGGACTTATAAAACAAAAGTTATTAATTAATTAAGGAAAAAGGGCATTTTATTGTAATTTTAATCAACTTGGAATTTTAAACGTCCGAAATATATTTTGAATGGCAGATTTGAAATCCTCACATTTTTCTGATTCCAAAACATATATTGTTTGTATTATTTGGATTTATATTTCAAAAGATATTTAAAAACAGATTTAAATTTGAATTTGAATTAATTTGAAAAAGATTTGAATTAAAACAGATATGCAGAAATACTTTTTATACACAGATTTAGCTAGCCACAGTCAATGACCAGTGGGGCCAGCAGCTGACTCAGCAGCACACTGCGCAGAAAAGCTTCTGTCACCGCGAGCTGTGCTAGCCCATGCGGCAGACAGGTGGGGCCAGCGACCACAGGCCCACGCGCCAGCGAGCGAGCGCGCAGGGACCGACAGGTGGGGCTGCGGCTGGAGCGCGGGTTGAAGGTGAAAGAGGCCAGGGGGTTTCCTGTAAAAGTGCTAGCGTGGCTGACTAGTTGGCCTAGAGGAGCGCGGGTTTAGGGGTAAAAGCTCTAGGGGGTTTAACACAAAACGGCATCGCGATGCACTATGCTTCTTCCTCTCTCTGCACCGAGCGACGGATCAGTGCGAGGCGCGGGCGGGGATCGATCCAGGGACCTGGCGTGCGCGCGCGGAGGCGGCAGCCAGTGCGGTGGCTTGGGGTTGCTGTCTGGGAGGTGGGCGAGGACTAGATAGGGCTGCTATGCGGGCGGAAGCGAGCACACAGAAACGAGCGGCGGCGCACGGAGGGCGTTCGACGTAAGGGCCGGCGGTTCTAGGGCTTCACGGCGAAGGGGACCATGCCAGGGAGGTTGCGTGGCTCACCGAGGGTGTGTCGGTGTGGTCGGATCGGCTCGAGGCGCAGGGGAACGGCGACGACGCAGACGGACCGAGGACTAGGGTTTCGCGTCGGGTCGGTGGTGGTCCAGCACTCCTGGGGCTCCTCCTCCTCGACGGCGACTATCGGACGATGCAGGGGAGCCTCCTCGATCTTCTAGGCCACTTCACGGACGCGCGGCTCGACTGGATCAACGGAACGGAGTATAGGCCGATGGTGGGCGGCTATGGGGTAGCTGGTGGCGGTGGAGAAGAAGGGAGGAGAGGGGCCGGTTTGGGGCGGATCTGGCGAAGCAGAGGCGAGGCAGAGAGGTGGGAGAGGAAAGGAACGGAGAGAGGGAGTGGGTAGATGGCGTGGTGGAGGGGAAAGGTGGCTCGGGCACCTTTTTCCTCCTCTCCTACTCACGTGCTCGGGCAGGGGCAGGAGCAGGGCGAGGTGGTGAAGGGGTAGGGAGCTGGCAGGTGGGGCAGGGCAGGCCATGCTCGGGTGGTGGGGTCCTCAGGCAGAGAGAGAAAAGAGAGGGAGGGAGGAGCTCGGGTTGGAGCTAGGTTTGGAGCTAGGGTGGTGGCTCGGTTAGGGTTTGGGGCTTGAGGAGAGAGGGGGCCAGGTGGGACCAGCTGGTAGAGAGAAGAGGGAGACCGAGAGAGGGGAAGGTGTGGTATGCTAGGGTTAGGGAGAGAGGGAGGTTTTAGATGAAGAGGAGAGGGTGAGGTAGGTTTAGGGTTAGATGAGGGGGGTGTGGTTTAGAGAGGGTGGCAAAGAGAGGAGAGATGAGTGTATGGTTTAGGTTTAGAGAGAGATAGATGGAGTGGTTTCTTTTGACTAGATCAAGCATGATCAACACAAGCTCAAACAAGATAGCCAAAAGAGAGAAAAGAAGGAAAGGTGGTGATGGGGTGGATAGAGATGGTGATGAGGTTTAAGCAAGATCAAAATAGATCAAGCCCAAAAGAAGGGATAGAGATAGAGATGAACTACTCAAGAATCAAATAAATCCAAATGACAAGCAAAAGGTGGTACTTGCATGGCCCATGCAAAATATTTATTGCCATGTTGATTCTTGTGAGAACAATTTTATTACATGGCATTATTATTATGCATTTCCAAAGGTGGAATAAAGCCAAGCAAAAGAAATGAAAGGATGCCCCAGGTGGAGTAGTTGGAGATGGCCATGTTTGAAATAAAATGGGACATGCTAGTGTGTATGTTCCACTAGATGATTACTAGTCCCAAAAATATCCCAACGTGAGCATAATTCCATAATAATCCATATGGAAGCTAGGAGAAAAGGTCCCACTCACAAGGCAGGCAAAGGTGGCCATGTGGCTCTCATATGTCACTAATGTGAAAACATCATGATGCCAAGATGAGAGCATGTGGAAAAGAATTGGATCCATCCCAACCCACATGAGCTAGAGGTAAAACCCAAAGAAAGTGCAAAGCTCACATTTAGTTGGATGGTGGAATTATAAGATGGTGAAAGAAAAGGTGGTGGAGTTAATAAAAGATATGCCCCCAACTCAACGTGGACGCCCAGTCAGCATGGCCCCACTGGTCATTGACTGTGGCTAGGTTAGAGCGAGTGACAAAAGTTTTTCTGTAATCTGTTTTAATTCAAACTTATTTCAAATTATTTCAAATTCAATTTAATTCTGTTTTAAATAACTTTTAAAATACAAACCCAAATAATACATATAATATATGTTTTCAAATCAGAAAAATATGAGGAATTCAAATATGCCATTCAAAATATATTTTGGACACTTTAATTTCCAAGTTAATTAAAATTACAAGAAAATGCCCTCTCTCCTTAATTAATTAATAACTTTTGTTTTATAACTCCAAATTTAACAAATAATATGTCTAAAATGATTAGCTCGCCGAGACCTTTCTGTTTATGCATTCCATTATCTGTTTTGCAGCATGCATCATATAAATATAATGTGTACAGCAACTAATATGAGGTTAAAATGTGATTAAAACTCAATAAAATGATTTAATCTTGTATTCCACACCTCACCCATGCCATGCTACTTTATTGCCATGCAAATTGTGCATCATTCATCATGGCATGATTGTTTGCTTGTCGCATTTATTCGTATGCTTGTGCACTTTATTTATGTTGGACCTTGTTTGTTTGGTTCTTCTTCGAATAGACGCTGAGCAGGGGATATATCAAGAGAACCAGGAGCACTACCCAGATCCATCCCTTGCTTCAACTGAGCTGCCAGGCAAGCACTACCACATGCTTGCATACATATAGTACCTATTGCCTCTTTCTTATTCTTGCATCATTGAGTCGCGATTGCATTAAATTGAATCCCAAGTATTGCATAGCCTTTACTTTTAAACCCCACCGAAGCTTGTTCCTCCATCCCATGAGCCATTACTACAGGAGTTGTTTGAGCCATGCGAGTCGTAGAACAGCATGTGTAGGGTATGTGAGTGTCTGATGGAAAACGAGGTACCTAAACAACTTAACCTGAGTAGTAATGGGATAACTAATGAAAGTGGCATCGGTGAGCCATATTCGCTATTTGGTTTTTCAGGCTCACTTGTGTCCCGTAGGACCCCGAGTACTTGATTCCTGTTCCTTGAATATTCGCGCTATCCACATCCGGGAGGCTTATGAACCCCCCTGAGCCAGAGCTTGATTCATTCTTATTTCTTGGGGCCACAAACTAGTTTGAGGTTTTATTTACTATCATGTACTTATGCCATGCTTTACTGCTTTATTTAAATTGTGCGAGGTACTGCACACTGTACTGTTTAGGTAAGCGGAGTGTTTTCACGGTATCGACAAGCCCAGTCACATTTTCGGGTTCCCAGTCGTTTACAGCCACTGACGCAAACCTTGAGGCCGTCTCGGAGTCAGCTAACTTCGTTGCGGGTAGCTCAATGGGGTGGCCCCCTGAAATATTTCTGAATCCTGTGATTGCTTTGTCGTGACTGCCTCGTTGGGTTTTGATTTGGTTTTTCCGAGGCATATCGAGTGTGTGTTGCTATTTGTGCACCCCTGCAGGGTAAAACTTTCTGAAAGTCGTGTCTGCGGTTATGGACGACTTGGAGCACAGTTTCTCGATCATAGACAAGCATAACTAAAGTACCGCTTTTAATTTGACTAGACTAGGTACCTAACTAGTAAATAGTGCAACACTCACGGAATGGATAATAAAACTGCCAACGGATGGGGGGCTGTTCTTCCGCTTCCTCGTCGGTAAGCGAGGAGGAGGATGGATCTGTTGAGATTACCATCATAACTGTTGTTATTAATTCACGGACATCCGTCTATCTATGGTTAGGCGGATGGTTAGCGAGTATCTATAGAATTGCTAGGGTTTATCTTTTGCTGCAATTGCGTCACCCTAGGTTGTGTCCCCTTTAGTGGCATAAAGACTTGCTGAGTACCCCTAGGGTCTCACACGATAAATTATTGGTTCAAATGAACAGGTACATTCGCAAGATGGATACTGGGTGGAAGAGACGGACGATGTGGGCAACGATCATTCGGTGTAGAGATTCTGGGAACGGGGATCCGTGAGATCTGTGGGCGGGACCTGCTTATTTATGGGGCATCTTATGCCGATTTGCTTCTTATCCGTACTCGGATTTTGTCTTCTGCTTCCGCCTGATACTCTGTTGATTGATGTATGAGGAGATATCCTAAACTATTCTATCTATCTAGGATATTTGGATCTTGCCGTATGGCGTTGCTATATTTCCTTTCTTTTAGATGGAATGGCTCTGATGTACTATTGTATGGTGGCTTGCATACATACTCATTTGTGTATGTAGTTGATCCCTTCGCCTGCCGATTACGCCGCCCGTTCTTGTCCCGATGTTTGGAAATGGTTGGGATGGCCGAAAGGTCTACCTGTGAGTGGCATTCGGGCCCCACCGTACTATTTCAACCATTTCTGCTCATCCAGGCTTGTAACTAGGAGCGTAATTCACCGAGGTAGTTACAGTATTCTATGCCTAAACCACAAGAATCTACTAGATGGCATTGCATGTGTGTTCTTTTCTTAAACCAGATGGATCCACTAGTTATCATTGCGTGTGTGTTCTTTTCATCAACCACATGGATCCACTAGAGTTCACTCCATGTGTGTTCTTTTCATAAACCACATGGATATACTAGAGTTCATTGCATGTGTGTTCTATTTATAAACCACATGGATCCACTAGATGCCATTGCATGTGTGTTCTTTTCATAAACCACATGGATCCACTAGAGTTCATTGGATGTGTGTTCTATTCCTAAACCACATGGATCCACTAGATGCCATTTCATGTGTGTTATTTTCATAAACCACATGGATCCACTAGAGTTTATTGCATGTGTGTTCTTTTCGTAAACCACGTGGATCCACTAGATGCCATTGCATGTTTGTTCTTTTCTTAAACCACATGGATCCACTAGATGCCATTGCATCTGTGTACTATTCATAAACCACATGGATCCACTAGAGTTCCCTTCATGTGTGTTCTTTTCCTAAACCACATGGATACACTAGAGTTCATTGCATGTGTGTACTATTCATAAACCACATGGATCCACTAGATGCCATTGCATGTGTGTTATTTTCATAAACCACATGGATCCACTAGATGCCATTGCATATGTGTTCTTTTCATAAACCACATGGATCCACTAGAGTTCATTGCATGTGTGTTCTATGCCTAAACCACAAGAATATACTAGATTCCATTGCATGTGTGTTGTTTTCTTAAACCAGATGGATCCACTAGATGCCATTGCATCTGTGTTCTTTTCATAAACCACATGGATCCACTAGAGTTCCGTTCATGTGTGTTCTTTTCATAAACCACATGGATAAACTAGAGTTCATTGCATGTGTGTACTATTCATAAACCACATGGATCCACTAGATGCCATTGCATGTGTGTTCTTTTCATAGACCACATGGATCCACTAGATGTCATTGGATGTGTGTTATTTTCATAAACCACATGAATGCACTAGATGTCATTGCATGTGTGTTCTTTTCATAAACCACATGGATCCACTAGAGTTCATTGTATGTGTGTTCTTTTCATAAACCAAATGGATCCACTAGATGCCATTGCATGTGTGTTCTTTTCTTAAACCACATGGATCCACTAGATGCCATTGCATCTGTGTACTATTCATAAACCACATGGATCCATTAGAGTTCCCTTCATGTGTGTTCTTTTCATAAACCACATGGATACACTAGAGTTCATTGCATGTGTGTACTATTCATAAACCACATGGATCCACTAGATGCCATTGCATGTGTGTTCTTTTCATAAACCACATGGATCCACTAGAGTTCATTGGATGTGTGTTCTTTTCATAAACCACATGGATCCACTAGATGCCATTGCATATGTGTTATTTTCATAAAGCACATGGATCCACTAGATGCCATTGCATTTGTGCTCATTTCATAAACCACATGGACCCACTAGAGTCCGTTGCATGTGTGTTCTATGCCTAAAACACAAGAATCCACTAGATGCCATTGCATGTGTGTTCATTTCTTAAACCAGATGGATCCACTAGATGCCATTGCATCTGTGTTCTTTTCATAAACCACATGGATCCACTAGAGTTCCCTTCATGTGTGTTATTTTCATAAACCACATGGATACACTAGAGTTCATTGCATGTGTGTTCTATTCATAAACCACATGGATCCACTAGATGCCATTGCATGTGTGTTCTTTTCATAAACCACATGGATCCACTAGATGTCATTGCATGTGTGTTATTTTCATAAATCACATGGATGCACTAGATGTCATTGCATGTGGGTTCTTTTCATAAACCACATGGATCCACTATATGCCATTGCATGTGTGTTATTTTTATAATCCACATGGATCCACTAGATGCCATTGCATATGTGTTTTTTTCATAAACCACATGGATCCACTAGAGTTCATTGCATGTGTGTTCTATGCCTAAACCACAAGAATCTACTAGATGCCACTGCATGTGTGTTCTTTTCTTAAACCAGATGGATCCACTAGTTATCATTGCATGTGTGTTCTTTTCATCAACCACATGGATCCACTAGAGTTCACTGCATGTGTGTTCTTTTCATAAACTACATGGATATACTAGAGTTCATTGGATGTGTGTTCTATTCATAAACCACATAGATCCACTAGATGCCATTGCATGTGTGTTCTTTTCATAAACCACATGGATCCACTAGAGTTAATTGGATGTGTGTTCTATTCCTAAACCACATGGATCCACTAGATGCCATTGCATGTGTGTTCTTTTCATAAACCACATGTATCCACTAGAGTTCATTGCATGTGTGTTCTTTTCATAAACCACGTGGATCCACTAGATACCATTGTATGTTTGTTCTTTTCTTAAACCACATGGATCCACTAGATGCCATTGCATCTGTGTACTATTCATAAACCACATGGATCCACTAGATGCCATTCCATGTGTGTTCTATTCCTAAACCACATGGATCCACTAGATGCCACTGGATGTGTGTTCTTTTCATAAACTACATGGATGCACTATATGTCATTGCATGTGTGTTCTTTTCATAAACCACATGGATCCGCTATATGCCATTGCATGTGTGTTGTTTTCATAAACCACATGGATCCACTAGAGTTCATGGCATGAGTGTTCTTTTCATAAACCCCATGGATCCACTAGATGCCATTCCATGTGTGTTCTATTCCTAAACCACATGGATCCACTAGATGCCATTGGATGTGTGTTCTTTTCATAAACCAAATGGATGCACTAGATGTCATTGGATGTGTGTTCTTTTCATAAACCACATGGATCCACTAGATTCCATTGCATGCGTGTTATTTTCATAAACCCCATGGATCCACTAGATGCCATTGCATGTGTGATCATTTCATAAACCACATGGACCCAGTAGAGTTCGTTGCATGTGTGTTCTATGCCTAAAACACAAGAATCCACTAGATGCTATGGCATGTGTGTTCTTTTCTTAAACCACATGGATACACTAGATGTCATTGCATGTGTGTTCTTTCCATAAACCACATGGATCCACTAGAGTTCCCTTCATGTGTGTTCTTTTCTGAAACCACATGAATACACTAGAGTTCATTGCATGTGTGTACTATTCACAAACCACATGGATCCACTAGATGCCATTGCATGTGTGTTCTTTTCATAAACCACATGGATCCACTAGAGTTCATTGCATGTGTGTTCTTTTCATAAACCACGTGGATCCAATAGATGCCATTGTATGTTTGTTCTTTTCTTAAACCACATGGATCCACTAGATGCCATTGCATCTGTGTACTATTCATAAACCACATGGATCCACTAGATGCCATTCCATGTGTGTTCTATTCCTAAGCCACATGGATCCACTAGATGCCACTGGATGTGTGTTCTTTTCATAAACTACATGGATGCACTATATGTCATTGCATGTGTGTTCTTTTCATAAACCACATGGATCCGCTATATGCCATTGCATGTGTGTTGTTTTCATAAACCACATGGATCCACTAGAGTTCATGGCATGAGTGTTATTTTCATAAACCACATGGATCCACTAGATGCCATTGCATGTGTGCTCATTTCATAAACCACATGGACCCACTAGAGTTTGTTGCATGTGTGTTCTATGCCTAAAACACACGAATCCACTAGATGCCATTGCACGTGTGTTCTTTTCTTAAACCACATGGATCCACTAGATGCCTTTGCATCTGTGTTCTTTTCATAAACCACATGGATCCACTAGAGTTCCCTTCATATGTGTTCTTTTCATAAACCACATGGATACACTAGAGTTCATTACATGTGTGTACTATTCATAAACCACATGGATCCACAAGATGCCGTTGCATGTGTGTTCTTTTCATAAACCACATGGATCCACTAGATGTCATTGGATGTGTGTTATTTTCATAAATCACATGGATGCACTAGATGTCATTGCATGTGTGTTCTTTTCATAAACCACATGGATCCACTATATGCCATTGCATGTGTGTTATTTTCATAAACCACATGGATCCACTAGATGCCATTGCATATGTGTTCTTTTCATAAACCACATGGATCCACTAGAGTTCATTGCATGTGTGTTCTATGCCTGAACCACAAGAATCTACTAGATGCCATTGCATGTGTGTTCTTTTCTTAAACCAGATGGATGCACTAGTTGTCATTGCATGTGTGTTCTTTTCATCAACCACATGGATCCACTAGAGTTCACTGCATGCCTGTTCTTTTCATAAACCACAGGATATACTAGAGTTCATTGCATGTGTGTTCTATTCATAAACCACACGGATCCACTAGATGCCATTGCATGTGTGTTCTTTTCATAAACCACATGGATCCACTAGAGTTCATTGGATGTGTGTTCTATTCCTAAACAACATGGATCCACTAGATGCCATTGCATGTGTGTTCTTTTCATAAACGACATGGATCCACTAGAGTTCAGTGCATGTGTGTTCTTTTCATAAACCACATGGATCCACTAGATGCCATTGCATGTGTGTTCTTTTCTTAAACCACATGGATCCACTAGATGCCATTGCATCTGTGTACTATTCATAAACCACATGGATCCACGAGATGCCATTCCATGTGTGTTATATTCCTAAACCACATGGATCCACTAGATGCCATTGGATGTGTGTTCTTTTCATAAACCACATGGATCCGCTATATGCCATTGCATGTGTGTTGTTTTCATAAACCACATGGATCCACTAGAGTTCATGGCATGAGTGTTCTTTTCATAAACCCCATGGATCCACTAGATGCCATTCCATGTGTGTTCTATTCCTAAACCACATGGATCCACTAGATGCCATTGGATGTGTGTTCTTTTCATAAACCAAATGGATGCACTAGATGTCATTGGATGTGTGTTCTTTTCATAAACCACATGGATCCACTAGATTCCATTGCATGCGTGTTATTTTCATAAACCCCATGGATCCACTAGATGCCATTGCATGCGTGCTCATTTCATAAACCACACGGACCCAGTAAAGTTCGTTGCATGTGTGTTCTATGCCTAAAACACAAGAATCCACTAGATGCTATGGCATGCGTGTTCTTTTCTTAAACCACATGGATACACTAGATGTCATTGCAAGTGTTCTTTCCATAAACCACATGGATCCACTAGAGTTCCCTTCATGTGTGTTCTTTTCAGAAACCACATGAATACACTAGAGTTCATTGCATGTGTGTACTATTCACAAACCACATAGATCCACTAGATGCCATTGCATCTGTGTTCTTTTCATAAACCACATGGATCCACTAGAGTTCATTGCATGTGTGTTCTTTTCATAAACCACGTGGATCCACTAGATGCCATTGTATGTTTGTTCTTTTCTTAAACCACATGGATCCACTAGATGCCATTGCATCTGTGTACTATTCATACACCACATGGATCCACTAGATGCCATTCCATGTGTGTTCTATTCCTAAACCACATGGATCCACTAGATGCCACTGGATGTGTGTTCTTTTCATAAACTACATGGATGCACTATATGTCATTGCATGTGTGTTCTTTTCATAAACCACATGGATCCGCTATATGCCATTGCATGTGTGTTGTTTTCATAAACCACATGGATCCACTAGAGTTCATGGCATGAGTGTTATTTTCATAAACCACATGGATCCACTAGATGCCATTGCATGTGTGCTCATTTCATAAACCACATGGACCCACTAGAGTTTGTTGCATGTGTGTTCTATGCCTAAAACACACGAATCCACTAGATGCCATTGCACGTGTGTTCTTTTCTTAAACCACATGGATCCACTAGATGCCTTTGCATCTGTGTTCTTTTCATAAACCACATGGATCCACTAGAGTTCCCTTCATATGTGTTCTTTTCATAAACCACATGGATACACTAGAGTTCATTGCATGTGTGTACTATTCATAAACCACATGGATCCACAAGATGCCGTTGCATGTGTGTTCTTTTCATAAACCACATGGATCCACTAGATGTCATTGGATGTGTTTTATTTTCATAAATCACATGGATGCACTAGATGTCATTGCATGTGTGTTCTTTTCATAAACCACATGGATCCACTATATGCCATTGCATGTGTGTTATTTTCATAAACCACATGGATCCACTAGATGCCATTGCATATGTGTTCTTTTCATAAACCACATGGATCCACTAGAGTTCATTGCATGTGTGTTCTATGCCTGAACCACAAGAATGTACTAGATGCCATTGCATGTGTGTTCTTTTCTTAAACCAGATGGATCCACTAGTTGTCATTGCATGTGTGTTCTTTTCATCAACCACATGGATCCACTAGAGTTCACTGCATGCGTGTTCTTTTCATAAACCACAGGATATACTAGAGTTCATTGCATCTGTGTTCTATTCATAAACCAGACGGATCCACTAGATGCCATTGCATGTGTGTTCTTTTCATAAACCACATGGATCCACTAGAGTTCATTGGATGTGTGTTCTCTTCCTAAACAACATGGATCCACTAGATGCCATTGCATGTGTGTTCTTTTCATAAACGACATGGATCCACTAGAGTTCATTGCATGTGTGTTCTTTTCATAAACCACATGGATCCACTAGATGCCATTGCATGTGTGTTCTTTTCTTAAACCACATGGATCCACTAGATGCCATTGCATCTGTGTACTATTCATAAACCACATGGATCCACGAGATGCCATTCCATGTGTGTTATATTCCTAAACCACATGGATCCACTAGATGCCATTGGATGTGTGTTCTATTCATAAACCACATGGATCCGCTATATGCCATTGCAGGTGTGTTGTTTTCATAAACCACATGGATCCACTAGAGTTCATGGCATGAGTGTTCTTTTCATAAACCCCATGGATCCACTAGATGCCATTCCATGTGTGTTCTATTCCTAAACCACATGGATCCACTAGATGCCATTGGATGTGTGTTCTTTTCATAAACCAAATGGATGCACTAGATGTCATTGGATGTGTGTTCTTTTCATAAACCACATGGATCCACTAGATGCCATTGCATGCGTGTTATTTTCATAAACCCCATGGATCCACTAGATGCCATTGCATGTGTGCTCATTTCATAAACTACATGGACCCAGTAGAGTTCGTTGCATGTGTGTTCTATGCCTAAAACACAAGAATCCACTAGATGCCATGGCATGTGTGTTCTTTTCTTAAACCACATGGATACACTAGATGCCATTGCATGTGTGTTCTTTTCATAAACCACATGGATCCACTAGAGTTCATTGGATGTGTGTTCTATTCCTAAACCACATGGATCCACTAGATGCCATTGCATGTGTGTTCTTTTCATAAACCACATGGATCCACTAGAGTTCATTGCATGTGTGTTCTTTTCATAAACCACGTGGATCCACTAGATGCCATTGTATGTTTGTTCTTTTCTTAAACCACATGGATCCACTAGATGCCATTGCATCTGTGTACTATTCATAAACCACATGGATCCACTAGATGCCATTCCATGTGTGTTCTATTCCTAAACCACATGGATCCACTAGATGCCACTGGATGTGTGTTCTTTTCATAAACTACATGGATGCACTATATGTCATTGCATGTGTGTTCTTTTCATAAACCACATGGATCCGCTATATGCCATTGCATGTGTGTTGTTTTCATAAACCACATGGATCCACTAGAGTTCATGGCATGAGTGTTATTTTCATAAACCACATGGATCCACTAGATGCCATTGCATGTGTGATCATTTCATAAACCACATGGACCCACTAGAGTTTGTTGCATGTGTGTTCTATGCCTAAAACACACGAATCCACTAGATGCCATTGCACGTGTGTTCTTTTCTTAAACCACATGGATCCACTAGATGCCTTTGCATCTGTGTTCTTTTCATAAACCACATGGATCCACTAGAGTTCCCTTCATATGTGTTCTTTTCATAAACCACATGGATACACTAGAGTTCATTGCATGTGTGTACTATTCATAAACCACATGGATCCACAAGATGCCGTTGCATGTGTGTTCTTTTAATAAACCACATGGATCCACTAGATGTCATTGGATGTGTTTTATTTTCATAAATCACATGGATGCACTAGATGTCATTCCATGTGTGTTCTTTTCATAAACCACATGGATCCACTATATGCCATTGCATGTGTGTTATTTTCATAAACCACATGGATCCACTAGATGCCATTGCATATGTGTTCTTTTCATAAACCACATGGATCCACTAGAGTTCATTGCATGTGTGTTCTATGCCTGAACCACAAGAATCTACTAGATGCCATTGCATGTGTCTTCTTTTCTTAAACCAGATGGATCCACTACTTGTCATTGCATGTGTGTTCTTTTCATCAACCACATGGATCCACTAGAGTTCACTGCATGCGTGTTCTTTTCATAAACCACAGGATATACTAGAGTTCATTGCATGTGTGTTCTATTCATAAACCAGACGGATCCACTAGATGCCATTGCATGTGTGTTCTTTTCATAAACCACATGGATCCACTAGAGTTCATTGGATGTGTGTTCTCTTCCTAAACAACATGGATCCACTAGATGCCATTGCATGTGTGTTCTTTTCATAAACGACATGGATCCACTAGAGTTCATTGCATGTGTGTTCTTTTCATAAACCACATGGATCCACTAGATGCCATTGCATGTGTGTTCTTTTCTTAAACCACATGGATCCACTAGATGCCATTGCATCTGTGTACTATTCATAAACCACATGGATCCACGAGATGCCATTCCATGTGTGTTATATTCCCAAACCACATGGATCCACTAGATGCCATTGGATGTGTGTTCTATTCATAAACCACATGGATCCGCTATATGCCATTGCATGTGTGTTGTTTTCATAAACCACATGGATCCACTAGAGTTCATGGCATGAGTGTTCTTTTCATAAACCCCATGGATCCACTAGATGCCATTCCATGTGTGTTCTATTCCTAAACCACATGGATCCACTAGATGCCATTGGATGTGTGTTCTTTTCATAAACCAAATGGATGCACTAGATGTCATTGGATGTGTGTTCTTTTCATAAACCACATGGATCCACTAGATGCCATTGCATGCGTGTTATTTTCATAAACCCCATGGATCCACTAGATGCCATTGCATGTGTGCTCATTTCATAAACTACATGGACCCAGTAGAGTTCGTTGCATGTGTGTTCTATGCCTAAAACACAAGAATCCACTAGATGCCATGGCATGTGTGTTCTTTTCTTAAACCACATGGATACACTAGATGCCATTGCATGTGTGTTCTTTCCATAAACCACATGGATCCACTAGAGTTCCCTTCATGTGTGTTCTTTTTAGAAACCACATGAATACACTAGAGTTCATTGCACGTGTGTACTATTCACAAACCACATGGATCCACTAGATGCCATTGCATGTGTGTTCTTTTCATAAACCACATGGATCCACTAGAATTCATTGGATGTGTGTTCTATTCCTAAACCACATGGATCCACTAGATGCCATTGCATGTGTGTTCTTTTCATAAACCACATGGATCCATTAGAGTTCATTGAATGTGTGTTCTTTTCATAAACCACATGGATCCACTAGAGTTCATTGCATGTGTGTTCTATTCCTAAACCACATGGATCCACAAGAGTTCATTGGATGTGTGTTCTATTCCTAAACCACATGGATCCACTAGATGCCATTGCATGTGTGTTCTTTTCATAAGCCACATGGATCCACTAGAGTTCATTGCATGGGTCTTCTTTTCATAAACCACATGGATCCACTAGAGTTCATGGCATATGTGTTCTTTTCATAAACCACATGGATCCACTAGATGTCATTGGATGTGTGTTATTTTCATAAACCACATGGATGCACTATATGTCATTGCATGTGTGTTCTTTTCACAAACCACATGGATCCACTATATGCCATTGCATGTGTGTTATTTTCATAAACCACATGGATACACTAGATGCCATTGCATATGTGTACTATTCATAAACCACATGGATCCACTAGAGTTCCCTTCATGTGTGTTCTTTTCATAAACCACATGGATACACTAGAGTTCATTGCATGTGTGTACTATTCACAAACCACATGGATCCACTAGATGCCATTGCATGTGTGTTCTTTTCATAAACCACATGGATCCACTAGAGTTCATTGGATGTGTGTTCTATTCCCAAACCACATGGATCCACTAGATGCCATTGCATGTGTGTTATTTTCATAAACCACATGGATCCACTAGATGCCATTGCATATGTGTTCTTTTCATAAACCACATGGATCCACTAGAGTTCATTGCATGTGTATTCTATGCCTAAACCACAAGAATCTACTAGATGCCATTGCATGTGTGTTCTTTTCTTAAACCAGATGGATCCACTAGTTATCATTGCGTGTGTGTTCTTTTCATCAACCACATGGATCCACTAGAGTTCACTCCATGTGTGTTCTTTTCATAAACCACATGGATATACTAGAGTTCATTGCATGTGTGTTCTATTTATAAACCACATGGATCCACTAGATGCCATTGCATGTGTGTTCTTTTCATAAACCACATGGATCCACTAGAGTTCATTGGATGTGTGTTCTATTCCTAAACCACATGGATCCACTAGATGCCATTTCATGTGTGTTATTTTCATAAACCACATGGATCCACTAGAGTGTATTGCATGTGTGTTCTTTTCATAAACCACGTGGATCCACTAGATGCCATTGCATGTTTGTTCTTTTCTTAAACCAGATGGATCCACTAGTTGTCATTGCATGTGTGTTCTTTTCATCAACCACATGGATCTACTAGAGTTCACTTCATGCGTGTTCTTTTCATAAACCACATGGATATACTAGAGTTCATTGCATGTGTGTTCTATTCATAAACCACACGGATCCACTAGATGCCATTGCATGTGTGTTATTTTCATAAACCACATGGATCCACTAGATGCCATTGCATATGTGTTCTTTTCATAAACCACATGGATCCACTAGAGTTCATTGCATGTGTGTTCTATGCCTAAACCACAAGAATATACTAGATGCCATTGCATGTGTGTTGTTTTCTTAAACCAGATGGATCCACTAGATGCCATTGCATCTGTGTTCTTTTCATAAACCACATGGATCCACTAGAGTTCATTGGATGTGTGTTCTCTTCCTAAACAACATGGATCCACTAGATGCCATTGCATGTGTGTTCTTTTGATAAACGACATGGATCCACTAGAGTTCATTGCATGTGTGTTCTTTTCATAAGCCACATGGATCCACTAGATGCCATTGCATGTGTGTTCTTTTCTTAAACCACGTGGATCCACTAGATGCCATTGCATCTGTGTACTATTCATAAACCACATGGATCCACGAGATGCCATTCCATGTGTGTTATATTCCTAAACCACATGGATCCACTAGATGCCATTGGATGTGTGTTCTATTCATAAACCACATGGATCCGCTATATGCCATTGCATGTGTGTTGTTTTCATAAACCACATGGATCCACTAGAGTTCATGGCATGAGTGTTCTTTTCATAAACCCCATGGATCCACTAGATGCCATTCCATGTGTGTTCTATTCCTAAACCACATGGATCCACTAGATGCCATTGGATGTGTGTTCTTTTCATAAACCAAATGGATGCACTAGATGTCATTGGATGTGTGTTCTTTTCATAAACCACATGGATCCACTAGATGCCATTGCATGCGTGTTATTTTCATAAACCCCATGGATCCACTAGATGCCATTGCATGTGTGCTCATTTCATAAACTACATGGACCCAGTAGAGTTCGTTGCATGTGTGTTCTATGCCTAAAACACAAGAATCCACTAGATGCCATGGCATGTGTGTTCTTTTCTTAAACCACATGGATACACTAGATGCCATTG
This sequence comes from Avena sativa, assembly GCA_916181665.1. Taxonomy (NCBI): domain Eukaryota; kingdom Viridiplantae; phylum Streptophyta; class Magnoliopsida; order Poales; family Poaceae; genus Avena; species Avena sativa. Next base: position 195,810,591 of record OV702287.1, read on the forward strand.
CATGTGTGTTCTTTCCATAAACCACATGGATCCACTAGAGTTCCCTTCATGTGTGTTCTTTTTAGAAACCACATGAATACACTAGAGTTCATTGCACGTGTGTACTATTCACAAACCACATGGATCCACTAGATGCCATTGCATGTGTGTTCTTTTCATAAACCACATGGATCCACTAGAGTTCATTGGATGTGTGTTCTATTCCTAATCCACATGGATCCACTAGATGCCATTGCATGTGTGTTCTTTTCATAAACCACATGGATCCATTAGAGTTCATTGAATGTGTGTTCTTTTCATAAACCACATGGATCCACTAGAGTTCATTGCATGTGTGTTCTATTCCTAAACCACATGGATCCACAAGAGTTCATTGGATGTGTGTTCTATTCCTAAACCACATGGATCCACTAGATGCCATTGCATGTGTGTTCTTTTCATAAGCCACATGGATCCACTAGAGTTCATTGCATGGGTCTTCTTTTCATAAACCACATGGATCCACTAGAGTTCATGGCATATGTGTTCTTTTCATAAACCACATGGATCCACTAGATGTCATTGGATGTGTGTTATTTTCATAAACCACATGGATGCACTAGATGTCAGTGCATGTGTGTTCTTTTCACAAACCACATGGATCCACTATATGCCATTTCATGTGTGTTATTTTCATAAACCACATGGATACACTAGATGCCATTACATATGTGTACTATTCATAAACCACATGGATCCACTAGAGTTCCCTTCATGTGTGTTCTTTTCATAAACCACATGGATACACTAGAGTTCATTGCATGTGTGTACTATTCACAAACCACATGGATCCACTAGATGCCATTGCATGTGTGTTCTTTTCATAAACCACATGGATCCACTAGAGTTCATTGGATGTGTGTTCTATTCCCAAACCACATGGATCCACTAGATGCCATTGCATGTGTGTTATTTTCATAAACCACATGGATCCACTAGATGCCATTGCATATGTGTTCTTTTCATAAACCACATGGATCCACTAGAGTTCATTGCATGTGTATTCTATGCCTAAACCACAAGAATCTACTAGATGCCATTGCATGTGTGTTCTTTTCTTAAACCAGATGGATCCACTAGTTATCATTGCGTGTGTGTTCTTTTCATCAACCACATGGATCCACTAGAGTTCACTCCATGTGTGTTCTTTTCATAAACCACATGGATATACTAGAGTTCATTGCATGTGTGTTCTATTTATAAACCACATGGATCCACTAGATGCCATTGCATGTGTGTTCTTTTCATAAACCACATGGATCCACTAGAGTTCATTGGATGTGTGTTCTATTCCTAAACCACATGGATCCACTAGATGCCATTTCATGTGTGTTATTTTCATAAACCACATGGATCCACTAGAGTGTATTGCATGTGTGTTCTTTTCATAAACCACGTGGATCCACTAGATGCCATTGCATGTTTGTTCTTTTCTTAAACCACATGGATCCACTAGATGCCATTGCATCTGTGTACTATTCATAAACCACATGGATCCACTAGAGTTCCCTTCATGTGTGTTCTTTTCATAAACCACATGGATACACTAGAGTTCATTGCATGTGTGTACTATTCATAAACCACATGGATCCACTAGATGCCATTGCATGTGTGTTATTTTCATAAACCACATGGATCCACTAGATGCCATTGCATATGTGTTCTTTTCATAAACCACATGGATCCACTAGAGTTCATTGCATGTGTGTTCTATGCCTAAACCACAAGAATATACTAGATGCCATTGCATGTGTGTTGTTTTCTTAAACCAGATGGATCCACTAGATGCCATTGCATCTGTGTTCTTTTCATAAACCACATGGATCCACTAGAGTTCCGTTCATGTGTGTTCTTTTCATAAACCACATGGATACACTAGAGTTCATTGCATGTGTGTACTATTCATAAACCACATGGATCCACTAGATGCCATTGCATGTGTGTTCTTTTCATAGACCACATGGATCCACTAGATGTCATTGGATGTGTGTTATTTTCATAAACCACATGAATGCACTAGATGTCATTGCATGTGTGTTCTTTTCATAAACCACATGGATCCACTAGAGTTCATTGTATGTGTGTTCTTTTCATAAACCACATGGATCCACTAGATGCCATTGCATGTGTGTTCTTTTCTTAAACCACATGGATCCACTAGATGCCATTGCATCTGTGTACTATTCATAAACCACATGGATCCATTAGAGTTCCCTTCATGTGTGTTCTTTTCATAAACCACATGGATACACTAGAGTTCATTGCATGTGTGTACTATTCATAAACCACATGGATCCACTAGATGCCATTGCATGTGTGTTCTTTTCATAAACCACATGGATCCACTAGAGTTCATTGGATGTGTGTTCTTTTCATAAACCACATGGATCCACTAGATGCCATTGCATATGTGTTATTTTCATAAAGCACATGGATCCACTAGATGCCATTGCATGTGTGCTCATTTCATAAACCACATGGACCCACTAGAGTCCGTTGCATGTGTGTTCTATGCCTAAAACACAAGAATCCACTAGATGCCATTGCATGTGTGTTCATTTCTTAAACCAGATGGATCCACTAGATGCCATTGCATGTGTGTTCTTTTCATAAACCACATGGATCCACTAGAGTTCCCTTCATGTGTGTTATTTTCATAAACCACATGGATACACTAGAGTTCATTGCATGTGTGTACTATTCATAACCCACATGGATCCACTAGATGCCATTGCATGTGTGTTCTTTTCTTAAAGCACATGGATCCACTAGATGCCATTGCATATGTGTACTATTCATAAACCACATGGATCCACTAGATGCCATTGCATGTGTGTTCTTTTCATAAACCACATGGATCCACTAGATGTCATTGCATGTGTGTTATTTTCATAAATCACATGGATGCACTAGATGTCATTGCATGTGGGTTCTTTTCATAAACCACATGGATCCACTATATGCCATTGCATGTGTGTTATTTTTATAAACCACATGGATCCACTAGATGCCATTGCATATGTGTTCTTTTCATAAACCACATGGATCCACTAGAGTTCATTGCATGTGTGTTCTATGCCTAAACCACAAGAATCTACTAGATGCCATTGCATGTGTGTTGTTTTCTTAAACCAGATGGATCCACTAGATGCCATTGCATCTGTGTTCTTTTCATAAACCACATGGATCCACTAGAGTTCCGTTCATGTGTGTTCTTTTCATAAACCACATGGATACACTAGAGTTCATTGCATGTGTGTACTATTCATAAACCACATGGATCCACTAGATGCCATTGCATGTGTGTTCTTTTCATAGACCACATGGATCCACTAGATGTCATTGGATGTGTGTTATTTTCATAAACCACATGAATGCACTAGATGTCATTGCATGTGTGTTCTTTTCATAAACCACATGGATCCACTAGAGTTCATTGTATGTGTGTTCTTTTCATAAACCACATGGATCCACTAGATGCCATTGCATGTGTGTTCTTTTCTTAAACCACATGGATCCACTAGATGCCATTGCATCTGTGTACTATTCATAAACCACATGGATCCATTAGAGTTCCCTTCATGTGTGTTCTTTTCATAAACCACATGGATACACTAGAGTTCATTGCATGTGTGTACTATTCATAAACCACATGGATCCACTAGATGCCATTGCATGTGTGTTCTTTTCATAAACCACATGGATCCACTAGAGTTCATTGGATGTGTGTTCTTTTCATAAACCACATGGATCCACTAGATGCCATTGCATATGTGTTATTTTCATAAAGCACATGGATCCACTAGATGCCATTGCATGTGTGCTCATTTCATAAACCACATGGACCCACTAGAGTCCGTTGCATGTGTGTTCTATGCCTAAAACACAAGAATCCACTAGATGCCATTGCATGTGTGTTCATTTCTTAAACCAGATGGATCCACTAGATGCCATTGCATCTGTGTTCTTTTCATAAACCACATGGATCCACTAGAGTTCCCTTCATGTGTGTTATTTTCATAAACCACATGGATACACTAGAGTTCATTGCATGTGTGTACTATTCATAACCCACATGGATCCACTAGATGCCATTGCATGTGTGTTCTTTTCTTAAAGCACATGGATCCACTAGATGCCATTGCATATGTGTACTATTCATAAACCACATGGATCCACTAGATGCCATTGCATGTGTGTTCTTTTCATAAACCACATGGATCCACTAGATGTCATTGCATGTGTGTTATTTTCATAAATCACATGGATGCACTAGATGTCATTGCATGTGGGTTCTTTTCATAAACCACATGGATCCACTAGATGCCATTGCATGTGTGTTCTTTTCTTAAAGCACATGGATCCACTAGATGCCATTGCATATGTGTACTATTCATAAACCACATGGATCCACTAGATGCCATTGCATGTGTGTTCTTTTCATAAACCACATGGATCCACTAGATGTCATTGCATGTGTGTTATTTTCATAAATCACATGGATGCACTAGATGTCATTGCATGTGGGTTCTTTTCATAAACCACATGGATCCACTATATGCCATTGCATGTGTGTTATTTTTATAAACCACATGGATCCACTAGATGCCATTGCATATGTGTTTTTTCATAAACCACATGGATCCACTAGAGTTCATTGCATGTGTGTTCTATGCCTAAACCACAAGAATCTACTAGATGCCATTGCATGTGTGTTCTTTTCTTAAACCAGATGGATCCACTAGTTATCATTGCATGTGTGTTCTTTTCATCAACCACATGGATCCACTAGAGTTCACTGCATGTGTGTTCTTTTCATAAACTACATGGATATACTAGAGTTCATTGGATGTGTGTTCTATTCATAAACCACATAGATCCACTAGATGCCATTGCATGTGTGTTCTTTTCATAAACCACATGGCTCCACTAGAGTTAATTGGATGTGTGTTCTATTCCTAAACCACATGGATCCACTAGATGCCATTGCATGTGTGTTCTTTTCATAAACCACATGTATCCACTAGATGCCATTGCATGTGTGTTCTTTTCATAAACCACGTGGATCCACTAGATGCCATTGTATGTTTGTTCTTTTCTTAAACCACATGGATCCACTAGATGCCATTGCATCTGTGTACTATTCATAAACCACATGGATCCACTAGATGCCATTCCATGTGTGTTCTATTCCTAAACCACATGGATCCACTAGATGCCACTGGATGTGTGTTCTTTTCATAAACTACATGGATGCACTATATGTCATTGCATGTGTGTTCTTTTCATAAACCACATGGATCCGCTATATGCCATTGCATGTGTGTTGTTTTCATAAACCACATGGATCCACTAGAGTTCATGGCATGAGTGTTCTTTTCATAAACCCCATGGATCCACTAGATGCCATTCCATGTGTGTTCTATTCCTAAACCACATGGATCCACTAGATGCCATTGGATGTGTGTTCTTTTCATAAACCAAAAGGATGCACTAGATGTCATTGGATGTGTGTTCTTTTCATAAACCACATGGATCCACTAGATTCCATTGCATGCGTGTTATTTTCATAAACCCCATGGATCCACTAGATGCCATTGCATGTGTGCTCATTTCATAAACCACATGGACCCAGTAGAGTTCGTTGCATGTGTGTTCTATGCCTAAAACACAAGAATCCACTAGATGCTATGGCATGTGTGTTCTTTTCTTTAACCACATGGATACACTAGATGTCATTGCATGTGTGTTCTTTCCATAAACCACATGAATACACTAGAGTTCATTGCATGTGTGTACTATTCACAAACCACATGGATCCACTAGATGCCATTGCATGTGTGTTCTTTTCATAAACCACATGGATCCACTAGAGTTCATTGCATGTGTGTTCTTTTCATAAACCACGTGGATCCACTAGATGCCATTGTATGTTTGTTCTTTTCTTAAACCACATGGATCCACTAGATGCCATTGCATCTGTGTACTATTCATAAACCACATGGATCCAATAGATGCCATTCCATGTGTGTTCTATTCCTAAACCACATGGATCCACTAGATGCCACTGGATGTGTGTTCTTTTCATAAACTACATGGATGCACTATATGCCATTGCATGTGTGTTCTTTTCATAAACCACATGGATCCGCTATATGCCATTGCATGTGTGTTGTTTTCATAAACCACATGGATCCACTAGAGTTCATGGCATGAGTGTTATTTTCATAAACCACATGGATCCACTAGATGCCATTGCATGTGTGCTCATTTCATAAACCACATGGACCCACTAGAGTTTGTTGCATGTGTGTTCTATGCCTAAAACACACGAATCCACTAGATGTCATTGCACGTGTGTTCTTTTCTTAAACCACATGGATCCACTAGATGCCTTTGCATCTGTGTTCTTTTCATAAACCACATGGATCCACTAGAGTTCCCTTCATATGTGTTCTTTTCATAAACCACATGGATACACTAGAGTTCATTACATGTGTGTACTATTCATAAACCACATGGATCCACAAGATGCCGTTGCACGTGTGTTCTTTTCATAAACCACATGGATCCACTAGATGTCATTGGATGTGTGTTATTTTCATAAATCACATGGATGCACTAGATGTCATTGCATGTGTGTTCTTTTCATAAACCACATGGATCCACTATATGCCATTGCATGTGTGTTATTTTCATAAACCACATGGATCCACTATATGCCATTGCATATGTGTTCTTTTCATAAACCACATGGATCCACTAGAGTTCATTGCATGTGTGTTCTATGCCTGAACCACAAGAATCTACTAGATGACATTGCATGTGTGTTCTTTTCTTAAACCAGATGGATCCACTAGTTGTCATTGCATGTGTGTTCTTTTCATCAACCACATGGATCCACTAGAGTTCACTGCATGCGTGTTCTTTTCATAAACCACAGGATATACTAGAGTTCATTGCATGTGTGTTCTATTCATAAACCAGACAGATCCACTAGATGCCATTGCATGTGTGTTCTTTTCATAAACCACATGGATCCACTAGAGTTCATTGGATGTGTGTTCTCTTCCTAAACAACATGGATCCACTAGATGCCATTGCATGTGTGTTCTTTTCATAAACGACATGGATCCACTAGAGTTCATTGCATGTGTGTTCTTTTCATAAACCACATGGATCCACTAGATGCCATTGCATGTGTGTTCTTTTCTTAAACCACATGGATCCACTAGATGCCATTGCATCTGTGTACTATTCATAAACCACATGGATCCACGAGATGCCATTCCATGTGTGTTATATTCCTAAACCACATGGATCCACTAGATGCCATTGGATGTGTGTTCTATTCATAAACCACATGGATCCGCTATATGCCATTGCATGTGTGTTGTTTTCATAAACCACGTGGATCCACTAGAGTTCATGGCATGAGTGTTCTTTTCATAAACCCCATGGATCCACTAGATGCCATTCCATGTGTGTTCTATTCCTAAACCACATGGATCCACTAGATGCCATTGGATGTGTGTTCTTTTCATAAACCAAATGGATGCACTAGATGTCATTGGATGTGTGTTCTTTTCATAAACCACATGGATCCACTAGATGCCATTCCATGCGTGTTATTTTCATAAACCCCATGGATCCACTAGATGCCATTGCATGTGTGCTCATTTCATAAACTACATGGACCCAGTAGAGTTCGTTGCATGTGTGTTCTATGCCTAAAACACAAGAATCCACTAGATGCCATGGCATGTGTGTTCTTTTCTTAAACCACATGGATACACTAGATGCCATTGCATGTGTATTATTTCCATAAACCACATGGATCCACTAGAGTTCCCTTCATGTGTGTTCTTTTTAGAAACCACATGAATACACTAGAGTTCATTGCACGTGTGTACTATTCACAAACCACATGGATCCACTAGATGCCATTGCATGTGTGTTCTTTTCATAAACCACATGGATCCACTAGAGTTCATTGGATGTGTGTTCTATTCCTAAACCACATGGATCCACTAGATGCCATTGCATGTGTGTTCTTTTCATAAACCACATGGATCCATTAGAGTTCATTGAATGTGTGTTCTTTTCATAAACCACATGGATCCACTAGAGTTCATTGCATGTGTGTTCTATTCCTAAACCACATGGATCCACAAGAGTTCATTGGATGTGTGTTCTATTCCTAAACCACATGGATCCACTAGATGCCATTGCATGTGTGTTCTTTTCATAAGCCACATGGATCCACTAGAGTTCATTGCATGGGTCTTCTTTTCATAAACCACATGGATCCACTAGAGTTCATGGCATATGTGTTCTTTTCGTAAACCACATGGATCCACTAGATTTCATTGGATGTGTGTTATTTTCATAAACCACATGGATGCACTATATGTCATTGCATGTGTGTTCTTTTCACAAACCACATGGATCCACTATATGCCATTGCATGTGTGTTATTTTCATAAACCACATGGATACACTAGATGCCATTGCATATGTGTACTATTCATAAACCACATGGATCCACTAGAGTTCCCTTCATGTGTGTTCTTTTCATAAACCACATGGATACACTAGAGTTCATTGCATGTGTGTACTATTCACAAACCACATGGATCCACTAGATGCCATTGCATGTGTGTTCTTTTCATAAACCACATGGATCCACTAGAGTTCATTGGATGTGTGTTCTATTCCCAAACCACATGGATCCACTAGATGCCATTGCATGTGTGTTCTTTTCATAAACCACATGGATCCATTAGAGTTCATTGAATGTGTGTTCTTTTCATAAACCACATGGATCCACTAGAGTTCATTGCATGTGTGTTCTATTCCTAAACAACATGGATACACAAGAGTTCATTGGGTGTGTGTTCTATTCCTAAACCACATGGATCCACTAGATGCCATTGCATGTGTGTTCTTTTCATAAGCCACATGGATCCACTAGAGTTCATTGCATTGGTGTTCTTTTCATAAAACACATGGATCCACTAGAGTTCATGGCATATGTGTTCTTTTCATAAACCACATGGATCCACTAGACGTCATTGGATGTGTTTATTTTCATAAACCACATGGATGCACTAGATGTCAGTGCATGTGTGTTCTTTTCACAAACCACATGGATCCACTATATGCCATTGCATGTGTGTTATTTTCATAAACCACATGGATCCACTAGATGCCATCGCATATGTGTACTAGTCATAAACCACATGGATCCACTAGAGTTCCCTTCATGTGTGTTCTTTTCATAAACCACATGGATACACTAGAGTTCATTGCATGTTTGTACTATACATAAACCACATGGATCCACTAGATACCATTGCATGTGTGTTCTTTTCATAAACCACATGGATCCACTAGAGTTCATTGGATGTGTGTTCTTTTCATAAACCACATGGATCCACTAGATGCCATTGCATATGTGTTATTTTCATAAACCACATGGATCCACTAGATGCCATTGCATGTGTGCTCATTTCATAAACCACATGGACCCACTAGAGTCCGTTGCATGTGTGTTCTATGCCTAAAACACAAGAATCCACTAGATGCCATTGCATGTGTGTTCATTTCTTAAACCACATGGATCCACTAGATGCCATTGCATCTATGTTCTTTTCATAAATCACATGGATCCACTAGAGTTCCCTTCATGTGTGTTATTTTGATAAACCACATGGATACACTAGAGTTCATTGCATGTGTGTACTATTCATAAACCACATGGATCCACTAGATGCCATTGCATGTGTGTTCTTTTCATAAACCACATGGATCTACTAGATGTCATTGGATGTGTGTTACTTTCATAAATCACATGGATGCACTAGATGTCATTGCATGTGTGTTCTTTTCATAAACCACATGGATCCACTAGATGCCATTGCATGCGTGTTATTTTCATAAACCCCAAGGATCCACTAGATGCCATCGCATATGTGTACTAGTCATAAACCACATGGATCCACTAGAGTTCCCTTCATGTGTGTTCTTTTCATAAACCACATGGATACACTAGAGTTCATTGCATGTGTGTACTATACATAAACCACATGGATCCACTAGATACCATTGCATGTGTGTTCTTTTCATAAACCACATGGATCCACTAGAGTTCATTGGATGTGTGTTCTTTTCATAAACCACATGGATCCAATAGATGCCATTGCATATGTGTTATTTTCATAAACCACATGGATCCACTAGATGCCATTGCATGTGTGCTCATTTCATAAACCACATGGACCCACTAGAGTCCGTTGCATGTGTGTTCTATGCCTAAAACACAAGAATCCACTAGATGCCATTGCATGTGTGTTCATTTCTTAAACCACATGGATCCACTAGATGCCATTGCATCTATGTTCTTTTCATAAATCACATGGATCCACTAGAGTTCCCTTCATGTGTGTTATTTTGATAAACCACATGGATACACTAGAATTCATTGCATGTGTGTACTATTCATAAACCACATGGATCCACTAGATGCCATTGCATGTGTGTTCTTTTCATAAACCACATGGATCTACTAGATGTCAGTGCATGTGTGTTCTTTTCACAAACCACATGGATCCACTATATGCCATTGCATCTGTGTTATTTTCATAAACCACATGGATCCACTAGATGCCATCGCATATGTGTACTAGTCATAAACCACATGGATCCACTAGAGTTCCCTTCATGTGTGTTCTTTTCATAAACCACATGGATACACTAGAGTTCATTGCATGTGTGTACTATACATAAACCACATGGATCCACTAGATACCATTGCATGTGTGTTCTTTTCATAAACCACATGGATCCACTAGAGTTCATTGGATGTGTGTTCTTTTCATAAACCACATGTATCCACTAGATGCCATTGCATATGTGTTATTTTCATAAACCACATGGATCCACTAGATGCCATTGCATGTGTGCTCATTTCATAAACCACATGGACCCAGTAGAGTTTGTTGCATGTGTGTTCTATGCCTAAAACACAAGAATCCACTAGATGCCATGGCATGTGTGTTCTTTTCCTAAACCACATGGATCCACTAGATGCCATTGCATCTGTGTTCTTTCCATAAACCACATGGATCCACTAGAGTTCCCTTCATGTGTGTTCTTTTCATAAACCACATGAATACACTAGAGTTCATTGCATGTGTGTACTATTCACAAACCACATGGATCCACTAGATGCCATTGCATGTGTGTTCTTTTCATAAACCACATGGATCCACTAGAGTTCATTGGATGTGTGTTCTTTTCATAAACCACATGGATCCACTAGAGTTCATTGCATGTGTGTTCTATTCCTAAACCACATGGATCCACAAGAGTTCATTGGATGTGTGTTCTATTCCTAAACCACATGGATCCACTAGATGCCATTGCATGTGTGTTCTTTTCATAAGCCACATGGATCCACTAGAAATTCATTGCATGGGTCTTCTTTTCATAAACCACATGGATCCACTAGAGTTCATGGCATATGTGTTCTTTTCATAAACCACATGGATCCACTAGATGTCATTGGATGTGTGTTATTTTCATAAACCACATGGATGCACTAGATGTCATTGCATGTGTGTTCTTTTCACAAACCACATGGATCCACTATATGCCATTGCATGTGTGTTATTTTCATAAACCACATGGATCCACTAGATGCCATTGCATATGTGTACTATTCATAAACCACATGGATCCACTAGAGTTCCCTTCATGTGTGTTCTTTTCATAAACCACATGGATACACTAGAGTTCATTGCATGTGTGTACTATTCATAAACCACATGGATCCACTAGATGCCATTGCATGTGTGTTCTTTTCATAAACCACATGGATCCACTAGAGTTCATTGGATGTGTGTTCATTTCATAAACCACATGGATCCACTAGATGCCATTGCATATGTGTTATTTTCATAAACCACATGGATCCACTAGATGCTATTGCATGTGTGCTCATTTCATAAACAACATGGACCCACTGGAGTCCGTTGCATGTGTGTTCTATGCCTAAAACACAAGAATCCACTAGATGCCATTGCATGTGTGTTCATTTCTTAAACCACATGTATCCACTAGATGCCATTGCATATGTGTTCTTTTCATAAATCACATGGATCCACTAGAGTTCCCTTCATGTGTGTTATTTTCATAAACCACATGGATACACTAGAGTTCATTGCATGTGTGTTCTATTCATAAACCACATGGATCCACTAGATGCCATTGCATGTGTGTTCTTTTCATAAACCACATGGATCTACTAGATGTCATTGGATGTGTGTTATTTTCATAAATCACCTGGATGCACTACATGTCATTGCATGTATGTTCTTTTCATAAACCACATGGATCCACTATATGCCATTGCATGTGTGTTATTTTTATAAACCACATGGATCCACTAGATGCCATTGCATATGTGTTCTTTTCATAAACCACATGGATCCACTAGAGTTCATTGCATGTGTGTTCTATGCCTAAACCACAAGAATCTACTAGATGCCATTGCATGTGTGTTCTTTTCTTAAACCAGATGGATCCACTAGTTGTCATTGTATGTGTGTTCTTTTCATCAACCACATGGATCCACTAGAGTTCAATGCATGTGTGTTCTTTTCATAAACCACATGGATATACTAGAGTTCATTGGATGTGTGTTCTATTCATAAACCACATAGATCCACTAGATGCCATTGCATGTGTGTTCTTTTCATGAACCACATGGATCCACTAGAGTTCATTGGATGTGTGTTCTATTCCTAAACCACAAGGATCCACTAGATGCCATTGCATGTGTGTTCTTTTCATAAACCACATGGATCCAATAGAGTTCATTGCATGTGTGTTCTTTTCATAAACCACGTGCATCCACTAGATGCCATTGCATGTATGTTCTTTTCTTAAACCAGATGGATCCACTAGTTGTCATTGCATGTGTGTTCTTTTCATCAACCACATGGATCTACTAGAGTTCACTTCATGCGTGTTCTTTTCATAAACCACATGGATATACTAGAGTTCATTGCATGTGTGTTCTATTCATAAACCACACGGATCCACTAGATGCCATTGCATGTGTGTTATTTTCATAAACCACATGGATCCACTAGATGCCATTGCATCTGTGTACTATTCATAAACCACATGGATCCACTAGAGTTCCCTTCATGTGTGTTCTTTTCATAAAGCACATGGATACACTAGATGCCATTGCATGTGTGTACTATTCATAAACCACATGGATCCACTAGATGCCATTGCATGTGTGTTCTTTTCATAAACCACATGGATCCACTAGAGTTCATTGGATGTGTGTTCTTTTCATAAACCACATGGATCCACTAGATGCCATTACATATGTGTTATTTTCATAAACCACATGGATCCACTAGATTCCATTGCATGTGTGCTCATTTCATAAACCACATGGACCCACTAGAGTTCGTTGCATGTGTGTTCTATGCCTAAAACACAAGAATCAACTACATGCCAGTTCATGTGTGTTCTTTTCTTAAACCACATGGATCCACTAGATGCCATTGCATCTGTGTTCTTTTCATAAACCACATGGATCCACTAGAGTCCCTTCATATGTGTTATTTTCGTAAACCACATGGATACACTAGAGTTCATTGAATGTGTGTAGTATTCATAAACCACATGGATCCACTAGATGCCATTGCATGTGTGTTCTTTTCATAAACCACATGGATCCAGTAGATGTCATTGGATGTGTGTTATTTTCATAAATCACATGGATGCACTAGATGTCATTGCATGTGTGTTCTTTTCATAAACCACATGATCCACTATATGCCATTGCATGTGTGTTATTTTCATAAACCACATGGATCCACTAGATGCCATTGCATATGTGTTCTTTTCATAAACCACATGGATCCACTAGAATTCATTGCATGTGTGTTCTTTTCTTAAACCAGATGGATCCACTAGTTGTCATTGCATGTGTGTTAGATGCCTAAACCACAAGAATCTACTAGATGCCATTGCATGTGTGTTCTTTTCTTAAACCGGATGGATCCACTAGTTGTCATTGCATGTGTGTTCTTTTCATCAACCACATGGATCCACTAGAGTTCACTTCATGTGTGTTCTTTTTATAAACCACATGGACATACTAGAGTTCATTGCATGTATGTTCTATTCATAAACCACATGGATCCACTAGATGCCATTGCATGTGTGTTCTTTTCATAAACCACATGGATCCACTAGAGTTCATTGGATGTGTGTTCTATTCCTAAGCAACATGGATCCACTAGATGCCATTGCATGTCTGTTCTTTTCATAAACTACATGGATCCACTAGAGTTCATTGCATGCGTGTTGTTTTCATAAACCACATGGATCCACTATATGCCATTACATGTGTGTTCTTTTCTTAAACCACATGGATCCACTAGATGCCATTGCATCTGTGTACTATTCATAAACCACATGGATCCACTAGAGTTCCCTTCATGTGTGTTCTTTTCATAAACCACATGGATACACTACAGTTCATTGCATGTGTGTACTATTCATAAACCACATGGATCCACCAGATGCCATTGCATGTGTGTTATTTTCATAAACCACATGGATCCACTAGATGTCATTGTTATTTTCATAAATCACATGGATGCACTAGATGTCATTGGATGTGTGTTCTTTTCATAAACCACATGGATCCACTAGATGCCATTACATATGTGTTATTTTCATAAACCACATGGATCCACTAGATGCCATTGCATGTGTGCTCATTTCATAAACCACATGGACCCACTAGAGTTTGTTGCATGTGTGTTTTATGCCTAAAACACAAGAATCCACTAGATGCCATTGCATGTGTGTTCTTTTCTTAAACCACATGGATCCACTAGATGCCATTGCATCTGTGTTCTTTTCATAAACCACATGGATCCACTAGAGTTCCCTTCATGTGTGTTCTTTTCATAAACCACATGAATACACTAGAGTTCATTGAATGTGTGTACTATTCATAAACCACATGGATCCACTAGATGCCATTGCATGTGTGTTCTTTTTATAAACCACATGGATCCACTAGATGTCATTGGATGTGTGTTATTTTCATAAATCACATGGATGCACTAGATGTCATTGCATGTGTGTTCTTTTCATAAACCACATGGATCCACTATATGCCATTGTGTGTGTGTTATTTTCATAAACCACATGAATCCACTAGATGCCATTGCATATGTGTCCTTTTCATCAACCACATGGATCCACTAGACATATGTGTTCTTTTCATAAAACACATTGTTAGATCCCTCCTTTATAAAGGAAAGGATCCCTGTGATTGCAATGCTAGTCCCTGGATCAATGCTAGCATCCACAGTTTAAGATGAAGTACACAGATACAAAGGTCGTTTATTACATTCATTCCAGAGATAAAACATAGTCTTTTACAACTCGGGGCCAAAGGCCTAATACAAGAGTTTATGGAATAAGTAAATAAACATAAGTCTTCATCTTCATGTGCCACAGGCAAGCATGTTGAGTGTAGACTCATGACTCCTATTCATCATCGGAGTAACCTGCAACATTACAAGTTACAGCCACAGAGGGTCAATACTTTGGAATAGTATTGGCAAGTGATACCTTAGCTTATTTAAAGTGGACTATAATACTATATGCATTTGGCTAAGTGGAGCTTAGGCTTGCATTGATCAAAATAGATTTCTTCCTTATTATTTGAAAACACTAAGTTTTTGTTTGGCACAAATCCCCCAAGGCATCTACCAATCAAAGACTGAAGATCCTTTTAACCCTTGTTCACCCACAAGTTTTTACTTAGAAATTGGGATGAGGAGATTCTTGATAGCTTCCATGTCTTGATGCTCAAATTGTCCTTTTCCAGGGACATGGCTAAGTACTTAGATTTTACACTCTGCAGAGGTGGTGCACTTTCCCCACAAGACTTGGTTTCACCAAGACAAGATCTTTCAGAAGCCTTCCCTTAGACCAACATGGACGCGCTCCAACCTATCAATCCCCTACCACCAACTGTCCATTTGGCTAAGTTATTGCAACCTATATGATCCAGGCAGAGCCCATAATGCCAAGTGGCTGCACTTGAAGCTTCTCAACATTTGACATCTCAAATCTCTTTGTTCCTGGGTGGCCATCCACAAGTGAGATACACAAGGTTCACCAGTCCCCTGGCCTTGTGTAACCACTCAACACAAACCATTCCTTCCATTCCACCCAGGTGATTCATTCACTTAGTTGTTTTATTAAACAAAACATAAGTCCACAGACTTAGAAATTTTCCATAGTGTGAATATATATTCCACCCTTGTTTTCTATTAGCTAAGCTAAGCATGATAGTAGTAGGAATCTTAACTTAGGAAATTTCTACTAAGGTTTCATCTACTAGGTTTTCCCATAGCATAGTTTATACTTAGGAAAATTCCATGCAAGTCCTACTTAGAAAATATCACTAATGCATAGTGTAAATAATGGGACAAAAGTATGAAGCATCACTTGCCTTGGTAATGGGGAGAGTAGCACTCTTCATAGTCACAATCACTAGCAAGGTCTACACAAAATTGTAGCATACAATTACACACAAATATATATACAATCAAAAAATAATATGAATGCATGCATGCATGAATTTACTAAGTGGTGAGTTTGAAAACTCTAACAAGCAAGTGCATGTTTACAGAAACATAACAAGACACAAAATTGCCAAAACAAACTTATTTAACCCTAAAACAAATTACTAAACTAAATCCATACTCAAAATAGCCTTAAACATGTTTCTACAAACAAAGTCATTCTAATGGTTACTATTTGTTAAACACATTGGATATTCAGAAAGGTCTTGTTTCACTAAATCCAACGGTATAAGGTTTGCAAAAAACCAACGTGGCAATCAAAAGTTATAAGCATTTGAAATTTGGATCAAAATCTGATTTAAAATCTGTTTTTAGATCTGTTCCTAGCCACGCGTCGTGTTGTGATTGGCGCGTACCGGTTCGCACCGGATCGAGCTCTGCAGCCGCAGGATCTAAACAGATCGCACGCTCCAGATCGCGTACCGCTTTGCAGTTAAATGAATCTATCCTAGCGCTCGGATCTAGATCTAACGGCGCGCGAGCAAGCGACCATGTCCTGGCGGCGCGCGGCGTCAGCGAGCGGCAGAGCGTTCGGTCTACGGCGGCGCGTGCGTTCCAGGTCGTCCGCGAGAGGGAGAAGGGTCATACCAGGTTCGTAGGAAGCTGCTGAAGCTCAAGGTAGCGTCGGTTTGCGAAGGGGCGTGCTGTCACGGTGATGATTCCTCGTCGGAGTTGTGCACGGCGTCGGGTGGTTGTTGTCGGAGTCGTTGCCGAGGTTCCGCGTCGCCCTAACACAAGCCAGAGGGTTTAGGAGATGCGAAAGAACGTGGCGAACAATCTCGTGTGAGTCAGAAGTGAAGGGGCGCACGGGACTTACGGATTTTGGTCGCCGGAGTCGAGGTGGTCGTCAGATGCTTGCGGCGTTGAGCGGAAACAGCGACCTGGGGCAGTACAGGATGAACTGGTGGGGTCAGGAGGTGCGCAAGGAGATTGCAAAGTGGCTCGAATGAATCAGAGAGGAAGGGGCGCACGGAGCTTACCGGAATCGATCGCCGGAGTGAGCTCTGTCTGCGGCGGTGTTGTGTGAGTCGTGGGCAGCCTGATGGCGTGGAGGAAGAATTGACTGGGGGAAATGGTCGCGGGGAGGTGGGGATCTTATAGCTAGAGGCTCGACAGGAAATGCTCGTCACATCAATGCCAATTAAGCTCGGGGTATCACTGCTGCAACGGCCAGCGGCGGAGATCGTGCACGGATTCAGGGGGAAGACGATGCTGACGTGGAGGAGGCCCGCTCGTCAGCGAAGTGCGTGAGGTGGAGGTGGGGTCTGTCTGTCAGCGACTAATTGCGTGCGCTCGCGCGTGAGAGAAGAAAAGGAAACCCCCGGGTGGGCTAGTTGGGCTTGATTCGTTGCTGGGCCAGAAACCTGGCGCGCGGCCCTTTTCATTTGAATGCTTCTTTTCTTTTTCTAATTCTATTTTCTGAAATGATTTTGATATGAATTCAAATCCTTTTTGAATTCAAACAATTCTGGGAACTTTTGTAGGGTACTGTGGTTTCAAAAACCAGTCATTTAAACATGTAGTTACCCTGCAAGGGCTTGGTCAAGCTTGGGCTTAAAACAATCAGAGACTTTGTCCCTGGTTTGCAAATGTTTTAAAACAAAATAGGGTTTTGAAATTATTTCTGAGTTGAAAACTTTGGTTAAACTTTTACACCTAAACCTTCCAACAATGGAAGCAAGCAAACAAGTTCCTAAACAATCAAGTTTCAAAGGGTGATGGCCATTTGAGTTAAATTGGCTCACATGAAATCATAGCACAAGCTTCTGTTTCTGAAATGATTTTTTTGAGAAAACCCTAAATGATGAAGGATGCAAGGATGATATGAATGAGCTTTGAAATATGAATTTAGGGATGTTACAAATCTAACCCCCTTAAGATGAATCTCGCCCTCGAGATTCGGATTGGCTAGCAAATAGGTGAGGGTGGTCTTTCCGAAGATCATCTTCTCTTTCCCATGTTGCTTCCTCTTCGGAATGATGATTCCATTGCACTTTGCAAAACTTTATAGTTTTTGTCCTCGTGACTCTTTCTGCGGTCTCAAGAATCTTGACAGGCTTTTCTTCATAGGTGAGCTCACTTTCTAGTTGAACTTCTTCCAAAGATATGGTATCCTTCAAAGAAGATTCTTCCATTTCCGGGTGACATTTCTTAAGCTGACTCACATGAAAAACATTATGGACTGCTAATAAAGATGCTGGCAGTTCGATTTCATATGCAACTTCTCCCTTGCGACTTAGAATGTTGAATGGCCCAACATATCTTGGTGCCAACTTTCCTTTGACTCCAAATCTTTTCACTCCACGAAGTGGTGATACTCTAAGATAAGCTCTATCCCCAACTTCGTAGGTGACTTCTCTACGCTTAGAATCCGCGTAGCTTTTCTGTCGGGACTGTGCTATCTTCAACCTGTCCCTAACCAATTTGACCTTTTCTTCGGCGTCTTTGATAAGATCTGGTCCAAACAAACTTCTTTCTCCCACACCATTCCATAGCAATGGGGTGGTACACTTCCTTCCGTAGAGAAACTCAAATGGTGCCATCCCAATGCTAGATTGGTAACTGTTATTGTAAGAGAACTCTGCGTAAGGCAGACTTTCATCCCAACTTGCTCCATAGTCTAGGGCACATGCCCTCAACATGTCTTCAAGAATTTGGTTAGTCCTTTCCGTTTGTCCATCCGTTTGAGGATGAAAGGCCGTGCTGAATTCCAACCTCGTTCCTAAAGATTCATGAAGCTGTCTCCAAAAGTGAGAAGTGAACTGAGTTCCTCTATCAGACACAATACTCTTAGGCACACCGTGAAGGCATACAATTCTGCTCATGTAGATTTTGGCTAACTTGGCACTGGTATAAGTTGTCTTTACGGGTATAAAATGGGCCACTTTAGTTAGGCGATCCACTACTACCCATATGGAATCATACCCTGACCTGGTCCTTGGTAATCCGGTAATGAAATCCATACCAATATTTTCCCACTTCCATTCAGGAATAGGCATTGGTTGAAGCAAACCTGCTGGTTTCTGATACTCCGCTTTCACTCTACTACACACATCACACAAAGTAATGTGTTCGGCGATGTCCCTTTTGAGATTGTTCCACCAAAATCTTTCTTTCATATCCATGTACATTTTGGTGTTTCCCGGGTGAATAGAATATGGAGAGTTATGGGCTTCTTGTAGAATCAGTTTCCGCAATTCCGGATCTTGTGGAACACAAATACGTTTCCCGTGCCATAAAGTACCTTGTTCATCTATATGGAAACTTTTAGCTTTCCCTTGGCTAATCCTTTCCTTAATCTCTTCGATTTCTTTATCCGTCTTTTCGGCTTCTTTAATCTTATCCAACAGAGTGGGTTGAACATCCAAAGACATAAGATGTCCTTCTGGCACAATCTCCAACCTGAGTTCCTTGAATTGCTTACACAAGTCATCTGGCAATTCACCTTTGGTAAGGCCATTTACAAACACCTTACGACTTAGAGCATCTGCTACTACATTTGCTTTACCGGGGTGGTATTGCAAACTCAAGTCGTAATCCTTGATAAGTTCTAGCCATCTCCTTTGTCTCATATTGATTTCCTTCTGGGTGAAGATATACTTCAAACTCTTATGATCGGTGAATACTTCACAACGTTTTCCCAAAAGGTAGTGTCTCCATCTTTTGAGTGCATGGACAACAGCGGCTAACTCTAAATCATGAGTAGGATAATTTACTTCATGAGTTTTGAGTTGTCTCGAGGCATAAGCCACAACTTTTCCGCCTTGCATAAGTACGGCACCTAATCCTTGATGAGAAGCATCACAATACACTTGGAAATCCTTTTCCAAGTCTGGTAGGCACAGAACTGGTGCTGACACAAGTCTCTTCTTTAATTCTTGAAAGCTGAGTTCAAAACCTTCAGACCAAGCAAATTTCTTATCTTTCTTTAACAATTCTGTCATTGGTTTGGCAACCTTTGAAAAAATTTCTATGAATCTTCTGTAGTATCCTGCTAAACCAAGAAAACTACGAACCTCTTTTACGTTCTTAGGAGATTCCCATTCTGTCACAGCTGAAACTTTAGCAGGATCAACTGCTACACCGTCCTTTGTCATAATGTGACCAAGAAATCCAACTTCCTCTAACCAAAACTCACACTTGCTGAATTTGGCATAAAGCTTATGTTCCCTCAGTTTCTCAAGTATCAAGCGTAGATGTCTTTCATGCTCTTCCTTGCTCTTGGAGTAGACTAAGATGTCATTGATGAAAACGACAACGAACTTGTCAAGAAATTCCATGAACACTTTGTTCATCATATTCATGAAGTATGCTGGAGCGTTGGTTAAACCAAAAGGCATCACAGTGTACTCATAAAATCCATACCTGGTGGTGAATGCTGTTTTCGGTATGTCTTGCTCTCTTATCTTGAGTTGAAAATAGCCTGACCGAAGATCAATCTTCGAGAACACACATGCTCCTTCTAGCTGATCAAACAAGTCATTAATTCTTGGCAAAGGATATTTGTTCTTGATGGTTACCTCGTTGAGAGAACGGTAATCTATGCATAATCTTTGAGTTCTATCTCTCTTTTCCACGAACAAAACTGGAGCTCCCCAAGATGAAGAACTTGGCTGGATGAATCCTTTCTGCAATTGTTCTCCAAGTTGTTTCTTGAGTTCCTTTAGTTCGTCAACTGACATTTTATAAGGCCTCTTTGCTCTTGGTCCAGAACCTGGTACCAAATCTATTATAAACTCTACATCTTTATCTGGTGGCATTCCCAGTAACTCTTCCGGAAACACATCCGGATATTCACACAAAATTGGCACAGTGTCCATGCTAACCCCCTTAAGAGAATTCAGCTTACTTTCTTTAGATTCAAAATTGGACTTGAATCTTATCCTCTTACCTTCCGGGGTTGTGAGTGCAACTGTACGATTGGCACAATCTAGTACTCCCTCATACTTAGCCATCCAATCCATTCCCAAAATCACATCTAATCCTTGGGAATTTAGGATTATTAGGTTCACTGGAAACTTATGTTTTCCGATCTCTATGACTAGATCCCGACATCCAAGACTCACTATCATATCTCCTCCCGGAGAGCTAACTTTTATCGGACACCCAATGTTTTCAGATGCAAACCCGTTTCTATCAACAAATGCTTTTGATATGAATGAATGGGATGCACCAGTGTCAAAGAGTACAAATGCTGTAATGGAATTGAGTTTGAACTTACCAGCAACGGCATCAGGCTCCTCATAGACTTCCTCCACATTGATGTGGTTAACCTGTACTTTCTGAAAAGGATTGGGCTTGTTAGGTCCTTCAACTTTCTTCTCAGGGCACTCATTAGCATAATGCCCTAGCTTCTTGCATTTGTAGCATTCAACCTGACTAAGGTCCTTTTTAGGCTGGTTTCCACTTCCACTTCCACTATGGTGGCTCTTATGTCCACTCTTGTGATTTTTGTACTTATCATTGTCATGACTGCGATGATGCTTGCTGTCATGACGGTTGTGGTTGTGGTGCTTGTTAAATTTCCCATGCTTATGGGATCCTAAGCTGACACTATCATCGTAGTGAGATCGTTTATGAGACGATCCCGATCTGTGCTTGTCGGAGTGTTTACTCTTTCTACTCTTGACTTGCTTCATTTTATTCTCCACAATAACAGCCTTGTCACACAGCGACTGATAAGTTGGAACATATGCCACAGACAGCTGCAGATCCAGCTCATCATTCAAGCCTTCCAGAAACTTTTCCTTTCTTTTGGCATCTGTGTCAACCTCATCCGGTGCATAGCGCGCCAAATTGTTGAACTATTCTATATATTCAGCCACGCTGTGGTGGCGCTGCTTCAGGTTGTGAAACTCCTTCTTTTTTAGGCTCATCATTCCTGGTGAGATATGAGTAGTGCGAAAGCCATCTTCAAAGATAGCCCAAGTCACCTCATCAATAGGAGTGGTGATCTGGAAGTTGTCCCACCATGCGGCGGCTGGTCCTTCCAACAGATGTGCTGCGAACCTGACTTTTTCAGCATCCGTGCAGCCCACGGTCACTAAGTCTTTGTTCACAGAACGTAGCCAATCATTGTCCACCATGGGATCAGTCGTTCTCGAAAACTTAGCTGGCCTCAGACGCAGAAATCTGGTGAGCATATCAAAACCCGGAGGGTTGTTATTGTTGTTGTTGTTGTTGTTATTGGGGTTGTTGTTGTTCTGGTTTTGGATGAATGTCGTCATCATTTGCATAAGCTGTGTCTGCGCATTCATCATCTGTTGCATTTCCGGGGTAATGTTGTTGGGGTTGGGGTTTGCGCGACGGGGAGGCATCTGTGGTTTATTCAAGGAAAGAATGAGATACCCATAGATGTTTATGCACAATACATCACGTAAGCAAACACATAGCATGCAACAAGGATCAAAAGTTCAACAACAAGATAACAAGTCTCAAAGTAAAAAAACACACAAGTGGCAAGCCATCCACATGTAGGATGGTCCAATAATAAGTTCACAAATAACAAGTATGGTAAATAGAGGTAACTGAGTAGTCAAGTCTACTCGTCAGCATCAATCTCCTCCTCGACAAAGGTAAGACCTGCGTTCTCCATTGCAGTCTTGTTCTCCTCAATGGTGGTGGTCAAGGAGTCGATCTTGGCCTTGAGAGCCCTCTTCTGGGAACGAAGTCTCTCAATCACTGTCTGCTGCTGCTCTAACTCGAAGTCCTTGGACTGCAGTTCCTCGGTCATGTCCCGAATCTTCTTGTTCCTATCCTGGACACGTTTCTCTTGACTCTTGAACTTACGGTCCTGGGTCTCGAACCTCGCCTCCATCTCCTTGACAATCTCGCCCTGCTGCGCGAAGAGCTTGTCCTTCTCGCGAAGCTGCACCTGGAGCTCGTCATTACTGAGCATGACATTGGTCCTGTCAGTATCCACGTGCCTAATAAGAGTCTCTAAGTCCTGGAGGTACAGGCGTATCGGCTCTGCTGTGGCCCTCGAGTCGTCCTCAAAGTCGATGGACTCTCCGTCATCATCACGCCTTCCGAAGGCGTGGAAGTGAGTGCCTCTAACCTGTCGGGAGTGATGACCCAACAGTCGTCCTATCAGGTCCTGCATGACAACTTCCATGCATCTCTCCCTGTCATCGTGCATAAGCTTGAAGACGATGGCCTCCGTAGTAGGCTCTGTCTGGCGTCCTGGCTGGTTCACCTTGAAGCCCCAGAGGTCCTTCCTCTCAAACTTGGTGAGTGGGTGCACCGTAATGGTGGGAAGAGGGAGATCGAGCAAGGTAGTAAGCTCCACGATACGAGGACCAAAACGGGTAACCTGGAACTCCTCAACAGTGCTGATAGTAATAGGCATCTATTTATAAGATTGAAAAGTTAGAACAACACAATTTAAAATAAACAAGACAAACATTCATACATATCCATGGAACACAAAAATCACACAAGTCATGCATACATGATTCCATTACATCAACCAAGGTTCAAACTTATTTAAGGTATCATTTGGAAAATAAGGTGATAGGTGGTGGTCCAACTAACGAAGTGCGTTTACAAACCTATCTCACTGGATCTGGTGGCTAACACAATGTTCCTAGAGGCAATCAGCCTATCTTGTTCACATGCTTCCATCACTAAGTCTATAATATCTCCCCTTAAGGTTTGGTTGGTGACTTCCAACTCTTGGGTATGTTCCTTCTCTTTCTCTAAGTCTTTTTGGAGGTTGAGTATCTTGCACTTGACTCTAGCACTGAGTTCTTTGAAAGTCTTCCAAGCTGCTTCTCTGGCTGACTCAAAGAATGTGGTGTGCATCACAGTGTTGGTGTACATGCAGAAGCCTCTTTCTTTGTGGTTGTCTTCCTTGTTTTTGTACAAGTGAAGTTGCACCCACCAATACTCCACTCCTTCCTCCATCACTGGAAAGCCCTTGTACACAGCTGCACCATGTGCTTCCATTGCCTCCATGAGGTCCTTGAGAATTTTGGGAAACTCCATTTCACACTCCAAGGTCATGGTCATGAGTGGTCCTTTCTTCACGGCTTCGTTGATGGATTTCATCTACAAATAGAGACGAGAATGAGAAGATTAGAAAAGTTTACGAGAAGAATAGACAAGTGTAGAAGTAGTTAAAAAATTTCCTTAGTGGTTTCCAATCCTAGGGTCATAATCCTACAGGCAACACAGTGCTCTGATACCATCTATTAGACCCCTCCTTTATAAAGGAAAGGATCCCTGTGATTGCAATGCTAGTCCCTGGATCAATGCTAGCATCCACAGTTTAAGATGAAGTACACAGATACAAAGGTCGTTTATTACATTCATTCCAGAGATAAAACATAGTCTTTTACAACTCGGGGCCAAAGGCCTAATACAAGAGTTTATGGAATAAGTAAATAAACATAAGTCTTCATCTTCATGTGCCACAGGCAAGCATGTTGAGTGTAGACTCATGACTCCTATTCATCATCGGAGTAACCTGCAACATTACAAGTTACAGCCACAGAGGGTCAATACTTTGGAATAGTATTGGCAAGTGATACCTTAGCTTATTTAAAGTGGACTATAATACTATATGCATTTGGCTAAGTGGAGCTTAGGCTTGCATTGCTCAAAATAGATTTCTTCCTTATTATTTGAAAACACTAAGTTTTTGTTTGGCACAAATCCCCCAAGGCATCTACCAATCAAAGACTGAAGATCCTTTTAACCCTTGTTCACCCACAAGTTTTTACTTAGAAATTGGGATGAGGATATTCTTGATAGCTTCCATGTCTTGATGCTCAAATTGTCCTTTTCCAGGGACATGGCTAAGTACTTAGATTTTACACTCTGCAGAGGTGGTGCACTTTCCCCACAAGACTTGGTTTCACCAAGACAAGATCTTTCAGAAGCCTTCCCTTAGACCAACATGGACGCGCTCCAACCTATCAATCCCCTACCACCAACTGTCCATTTGGCTAAGTTATTGCAACCTATATGATCTAGGCAGAGCCCATAATGCCAAGTGGCTACACTTGAAGCTTCTCAACATTTGACATCTCAAATCTCTTTGTTCCTGGGTGGCCATCCACAAGTGAGATACACAAGGTTCACCAGTCCCCTGGCCTTGTGTAACCACTCAACACAAACCATTCCTTCCATTCCACCCAGGTGATTCATTCACTTAGTTGTTTTATTAAACAAAACATAAGTCCACAGACTTAGAAATTTTCCATAGTGTGAATATATATTCCACCCTTGTTTTCTATTAGCTAAGCTAAGCATGATAGTAGTAGGAAGCTTAACTTAGGAAATTTCTACTAAGGTTTCATCTACTAGGTTTTCCCATAGCATAGTTTATACTTAGCAAAATTCCATGCAAGTCCTACTTAGAAAATATCACTAATGCATAGTGTAAATAATGGGACAAAAGTATGAAGCATCACTTGCCTTGGTAATGGGGAGAGTAGCACTCTTCACAGTCACAATCACTAGCAAGGTCTACACAAAATTGTAGCATACAATTACACACAAATATATATACAATCAAAAAATAATATGAATGCATGCATGCATGAATTTACTAAGTGGTGATTTTGAGAACTCTAACAAGCAAGTGCATGTTTACAGAAACATAACAAGACACAAAATTGCCAAAACAAACTTATTTAACCCTAAAACAAATTACTAAACTAAATCCATACTCAAAATAGCCTTAAACATGTTTCTACAAACAAAGTCATTCTAATGTTACTATTTGTTAAACACATTGGATATTCAGAAAGGTCTTGTTTCACTGAATCCAACGGTATAAGGTTTGCAAAAAACCAACGTGGCAATCAAAAGTTATAAGCATTTGAAATTTGGATCAAAATCTGATTTAAAATCTGTTTTTAGATCTGTTCCTAGCCACGCGTCGTGTTGTGATTGGCACGTACCGGTTCGCACCGGATCGAGCTCTGCAGCCGCAGGATCTAAATAGATCGCACGCTCCAGATCGCGTACCGCTTCGCAGTTAAATGAATCTATCCTAGCGCTCGGATCTAGATCTAACGGCGCGCGAGCAAGCGACCATGTCCTGGCGGCACGCGGCGTCAGCGAGCGGCGGAGCGTTCGGTCTACGGCGGCGCGTGCGTTCCAGGTCGTCCGCGAGAGGGAGAAGGGTCATACCAGGTTCGTAGGAAGCTGCTGAAGCTCAAGGTAGTGTCGGTTTGCGAAGGGGCGTGTTGTCACGGTGATGATTCCTCGTCGGAGTTGTGCACGGCGTCGGGTGGTTGTTGTCAGAGTCGTTGCCGAGGTTCCGCGTCGCCCTAACACAAGCCAGAGGGTTTAGGAGATGCGCAAGAACGTGGCGAACAATCTCATGTGAGTCAGAAGTGAAGGGGCGCACGGGACTTACGGATTTTGGTCGCCGGAGTCGAGGTGGTCGTCAGATGCTTGCGGCGTCAAGCGGAAACGGCGACCTGGGGCAGTACAGGATGAACTGGTGGGGTCAGGAGGTGCGCAAGGAGATTGTGAAGTGGCTCGAATGAATCAGAGAGGAAGGGGCGCACGGAGCTTACCGGAATCGATCGCCGGAGTGAGCTCTGTCTGCGGCGGTGTTGTGTGAGTCGTGGGCAGCCTGATGGCGTGGAGGCAGAATTGACTGGGGGAAAATGGTCGCGGGGAGGTGGGGATCTTATAGCTAGAGGCTCGACAGGAAACGCTCGTCACATCAATGCAAATTAAGCTCGGGGTATCACTGCTGCAACGGCCAGCGGCGGAGATCGTGCACGGATTTAGGGGGAAGACGATGCTGACGTGGAGGAGGCCCGCTCGTCAGCGAAATGCGTGAGGTGGAGGTGGGGTCTGTCTGTCAGCGACTAATTGCGTGCGCTCGCGCGTGAGAGAAGAAAAGGAAACCCCCGGGTGGGCAAGTTGGGCTTGATTCGTTGCTGGGCCAGAAACCTGGCGCGCGGCCCTTTTCATTTGAATGCTTCTTTTCTTTTTCTAATTCTATTTTCTGAAATGATTTTGATATGAATTCAAATCCTTTTTGAATTCAAACAATTCTGGGAACTTTTGTAGGGTACTGTGGTTTCAAAAACTAGTCATTTAAACATGTAGTTACCCTGCAAGGGCTTGGTCAAGCTTGGGCTTAAAACAATCAGAGACTTTGTCCCTCGTTTGCAAATGTTTTAAAACAAAATAGGGTTTTGAAATTATTTCTGAGTTGAAAACTTTGGTTAAACTTTTACACCTAAACCTTCCAACAATGGAAGCAAGCAAACAAGTTCCTAAACAATCAAGTTTCAAAGGGTGATGGCCATTTGAGTTAAATTGGCTCACATGAAATCATAGCACAAGCTTCTGTTTCTGAAATGATTTTTTTGAGAAAACCCTAAATGATGAAGGATGCAAGGATGATATGAATGAGCTTTGAAATATGAATTTAGGGATGTTACACACATGGATCCACTAGAGTTCATTGCATGTGTGTTCTATGCCTAAACCACAAGAATCTACTAGATGCCATTGCATGTGTGTTCTTTTCTTAAACCAGATGGATCCACTAGTTGTCATTGCATCTGTGTTCTTTTCATCAACCACATGGATCCACTAGAGTTCACTGCATGTGTGTTCTTTTCATAAACCACATGGATATACTAGAGTTCATTGCATGTGTGTTCTATTCATAAACCACATGGATCCACTAGATGCCATTGGATGTGTGTTCTTTTCATAAACCACATGGATGCACTATATGTCATTGCATGTGTGTTCTTTTCATAAACCACATGGATCCGCTATATGCCATTGCATGTGTGTTATTTTCATAAACCACATGGATCCACTAGAGTTCATGGCATGAGTGTTCTTTTCATAAACCCCATGAATCCACTAGATTCCATTCCATGTGTGTTATATTCCTAAACCACATGGATCCACTAGATCCCATTGGATGTGTGTTCTTTTCATAAACCAAATGGATGCACTAGATGTCATTGGATGTGTGTTCTTTTCATAAACCACATGGATCCACTAGATGCCATTGCATGCGTGTTATTTTCATAAATCACATGGATCCACTAGATGCCATTGCATGTGTGCTCATTTCATAAACCACATGGACCCAGTAGAGTTCGTTGCATGTGTGTTCTATGCCTAAAACACAAGAATCCACTAGATGCCATTGCATGTCTGTTCTTTTCATAAACTACATGGATCCACTAGAGTTCATTGCATGCGTGTTCTTTTCATAAACCACATGGATCCACTAGATGCCATTACATGTGTGTTCTTTTCTTAAACCACCTGGATCCACGAGATGCCATTGCATCTGTGTACTATTCATAAACCACATGGATCCACTAGAGTTCCCTTCATGTGTGTTCTTTCCATAAACCACATGGATACACTACAGGTCATTGCATGTGTGTACTATTCATAAACCACATGGATCCACTAGATGCCATTGCTTGTGTGTTCTTTTCATAAACCACATGGATCCACTAGATGTCATTGGATGTGTGTTATTTTCATAAATCACATGGATGCACTAGATGTAATTGGATGTGTGTTCTTTTCATAAACCACATGGATCCACTAGATGCCATTATATATGTGTTATTTTCATAAACCACATGGATCCACTAGATGCCATTGCATGTGTGCTCATTTCATAAACCACATGGACCCACTAGAGTTCGTTGCATGTGTGTTTTATGCCTAAAACACAAGAATCCACTAGATGCCATTGCATGAGTGTTCTTTTCTTAAACCACATGGATCCACTAGATGCCATTGCATCTGTGTTCTTTTCATAAACCACATGGATCCACTAGAGTTCCCTTCATGTGTGTTCTTTTCATAAACCACATGGATAAACTAGAGTTCATTGAATGTGTGTACTATTCATAAACCACATGGATCCACTAGATTCCATTGCATGTGTTTTCTTTTCATAAACCACATGGATCCACTAGATGTCATTGGATGTGTGTTATTTTCATAAATCACATGGATGCACTAGATGTCATTGCATGTGTGTTGTTTTCATAAACCACATGGATCCACTATATGTCATTGCATGTGTGTTATTTTCATAAACCACATGGATCCACTAGATGCCATTGCATATGTGTCCTTTTCATAAACCACATGGATCCACTAGATGCCATTGCATATGTGTTCTTTTCATAAACCACATGGATCTACTATAGTTCATTGCATGTGTGTTCTATGCCTAAACCACAAGAATCTACTAGATGCCATTGCATGTGTGTTCTTTTCTTAAACCAGATGGATCCACTAGTTGTCATTGCATGTGTGTTCTTTTCATCAACCACATGGATCCACTAGAGTTCACTTCATGTGTGTTCTTTTTATAAACCACATGGATATACTAGAGTTCATTGCATGTATGTTCTATTCATAAACCACATGGATCCACTAGATGCCATTTCATGTGTGTTCTTTTCATAAACCACATGGATCCACTAGAGTTCATTGGATGTGTGTTCTATTCCTAAACAACATGGATCCACTAGATGCCATTGCATGTCTGTTCTTTTCATAAACTACATGGATCCACTAGAGTTCATTGCATGCGTGTTGTTTTCATAAACCACATGGATCCACTATATGCCATTACATGTGTGTTCTTTTCTTAAACCACATGGATCCACTAGATGCCATTGCATCTGTGTACTATTCATAAACCACATGGATCCACTAGAGTTCCCTTCATGTGTGTTCTTTTAATAAACCACATGGATACACTACAGTTCATTGCATGTGTGTACTATTCATAAACCACATGGATCCACCAGATGCCATTGCATGTGTGTTATTTTCATAAACCACATGGATCCACTAGATGTCATTGGATGTGTGTTATTTTCATAAATCGCATCGATGCACTAGATGTCATTGGATGTGTGTTCTTTTCATAAACCACATGGATCCACTAGATGCCATTACATATGTGTTATTTTCATAAACCACATGGATCCACTAGATGCCATTGCATATGTGCTCATTTCATAAACCACATGGACCCACTAGAGTTCGTTGCATGTGTGTTTTATGCCTAAGACACAAGAATCCACTAGATGCCATTGCATGTGTGTTCTTTTCTTAAACCACATGGATCCACTAGATGCCATTGCATCTGTGTTCTTTTCATAAACCACATGGATCCACTAGAGTTCCCTTCATGTGTGTTATTTTCATAAACCACATGGATACACTAGAGTTCATTGAATGTGTGTACTATTCATAAACCACATGGATCCACTAGATGCCATTGCATGTGTGTTCTTTTCATAAACCACATGGATCCACTAGATGTCATTGGATGTGTGTTATTTTCATAAATCACATGGATGCACTAGATGTCATTGCATGTGTGTTCTTTTCATAAACCACATGGATCCACTATATGCCATTGCGTGTGTGTTATTTTCATAAACCACATGGATCCACTAGATGTCATTGGATGTGTGTTATTTTCATAAATCACATGGATGCACTAGATGTCATTGCATGTGTGTTCTTTTCATAAACCACATGGATCCACTATATGCCATTGCGTGTGTGTTATTTTCATAAACCACATGGATCCACTAGATGCCATTGCATATGTGTCCTTTTCATCAACCACATGGATCCACTAGATGCCATTGCATATGTGTTCTTTTCATAAACCACATGGATCCACTAGAGTTCATTGCATGTGTGTTCTATGCCTAAACCACAAGAATCTACTAGATGCCATTGCATGTGTGTTCTTTTCTTAAACCAGATGGATCCACTAGTTGTCATTGCATGTGTGTTCCTTTCATCAACCCCATGGATCCACTAGAGTTCACTGCATGTGTTTTCTTTCATAAACCACATGGATATACTTGAGTTCATTGCATGTGTGTTCTATTCATAAACCACATGGATCCACTACATGCCATTGCATGTGTGTTCTTTTCATAAACCACATGGATCCACTAGATGCCATTGCATGTGTGTTCTATTCCTAAACCACATGGATCCACTACATGCCATTGCATGTGTGTTCTTTTCATAAACCACATGGATCCACTAGAGTTCATTGCATGTGTGTTCTTTTCATAAACCACATGGATCCACTAGATGCCATTGCATGTGTGTTCTTTTCTTAAACCACATGGATCCACTAGATGCCATTACACCTGTGTACTATTCATAAACCACATGGATCCACTAGAGTTCCCTTCATGTGT
Source organism: Avena sativa (assembly GCA_916181665.1). NCBI lineage: Eukaryota > Viridiplantae > Streptophyta > Magnoliopsida > Poales > Poaceae > Avena > Avena sativa. Next base: position 195,842,536 of record OV702287.1, read on the forward strand.
GTTCTTTTCATAAACCACATGGATACACTAGAGTTCATTGCATGTGTGTACTATTCATAAACCACATGGATCCACTAGATGCCATTGCATGTGTGTTCTTTTCATAAACCACATGGATCCACTAGAGTTCATTTGATGTGTGTTTTTTTCATAAACCACATGGATCCACTAGATGCCATTGCATATGTGTTATTTTCATAAACCACATGGATCCACTAGATGCCATTGCATGTGTGCTCATTTCATAAACCACATGGATCCACTAGAGTTTGTTGCATGTGTGTTCTATGCCTAAAACACAAGAATCCACTAGATGTCATTTCATCAACCACTTGGATCCACTAGATGTCATTGCATGTGTGTTCATTTCATAAACCACTTGGATGTGTGTTATTTTCATAAACCAGGAGAGTCACACCATGAGTGTTCATTTCGTAAACCACTTGGATCTGTGTTCTATTCATAAACCAGTAGAGTCACTCCATGAGTGTTCATTTCATAAACCACATGGATCCACTAGATGTCATTGCATGTGTGTTCATTTCATAAACCACATGGATCCACTATATTTCATTGCATGTGTGTTCTTTTCATTAAACCAATTCGATCCACTAGATGTAATTGCATGTGTGTTCTTTTCATAAACCCTTGGGTGTGTGTTCTATTCATAAACCACTAGAGTCACTCCATGAGTGTTCATTTCATAAACCACATGGATCCACTAGATGTCATTGCATGTGTGTTCATTTCATAAACCACATGGATCCACTAGATGTCATTGCATGTGTGTTATTTTCATTAAACCAATTGGGTCCACTAGATGTCATTGCATGTGTGTTCATTTCATAAATCACTTGGATGTGTTTTCTTTTCATAAACCAGTAGAGTAACTCCATGAGTGTTCATTTCATAATCCACATGGATCCACTAGATTTCATTGCATGTGTGTTCTTTTCATTAAACAACTTGGATGTGTGTTATTTTCATAAAGATGTCACTGTATGTGTGTTCATTTGATAAACCACATGGATCCACTAGATGTCATTGCATGTGTGTCAATTTCATAAACCACATGGATCCACTAGATATCATTGCATGTGTGTTATTTTCATTAAACCAATTGGATCCACTAGATGTCACTGCATGTGTGTTCATCTCATAAACCACATGGATGTGTGTTATTTTCATAAACCACTAGATGTCAATACATGTGTGTTCTTTTCATAAACCACATGGATCCACTAGATGTCATTGCATGTGTGTTCATTTCATAAACCACATGGATCCACTAGATGTCATTGCATGTGTGTTCTTTTGATTAAACCAATTGGATCCACTAGATGTCATTGCATGTGTGTTCATTTCATAAACCACATGAATCCACTAGATGTCATTGCATGTGTGTTCTTTTCATTAAACCAATTGGATCCACTAGATGTCATTGCGTGTTTGTTCTTTTCAGAAACCACTTGGGCGTGTGTTCTGTTCATAAACTAGTAGAGTCACTCCATGAGTGTTCAATTCATAAACAACATGGATCCACTAGACGGCATTGTATGTCGTTTCATTTCATAAACAACTTGTATGTGTTTTCTTTTCATAATCCGCTAGACTTCACTGCATGTGTGTTCTTTTTATAAACCACATGGATCTTCTAGATGCCACTTGCATGTGTGTTCCTTTCATAAACATCTTGTATGTGCATTATTTTCATAAACCACTAGATGTCATTGCATGTGTGTTCTTTTTATTAAACCAATTGGATCCACTAGAGGTCATTGCATGTGTGTTCTTTTCATAAACGACCTGGATGTGTGTTCTTTTCATAAGCCAATAGAGTCACTCCATGAGTGTTCATTTCATAAACCACATGGATCCACCAAATGTCATTGCATGTGTGTTCTTTTCATTAAACCAATTGGATCCACTAGATGTCATTGCATGTGTGTTATTTTCATAACCCACTTGGATGTGTGTTCTTTTCATAAACCAGTAGAGTCACTCCATGAGTTTTCATTTCATAAACCACATGGATCCATTAGATGTCATTGCATTTGTGTTCATTTCATAAAACACTTGATCCACTAGATATCATTGCATGTGTGTTAACTTCATAAACCACTTGGATGTGCGTTCTTTTCATAAACTAGTAGAGTCACTACATGAGTTTTCTTTTCATAAACCACATGGATCCACTAGAGTTCATTGCATGTGTGTTCTATGCCTAAACAACAAGAATCTACTAGATGCCATTGCATGTGTGTTCTTTTCTTAAACCAGATGGATCCACTAGTTGTCATTGCATGTGTGTTCTTTTCATCAATCACATGGATCCACTAGAGTTCAATGCATGTGTGTTCTTTTCATAAACCACATGGATATACTAGAGTTCATTGCATGTGTGTTCTATTCATAAACCACATGGATCCATTAAATGCCATTGCATGTGTGTTCTTTTCATAAACCACATGGATCCACTAGAGTTAATTGGATGTGTGTTCTATTCCTAAACCACATGCATCCACTAGATGCCATTGCATGTGTGTTCTTTTCATAAACCACATGGATCCACTAGAGTTCATTGCATGTGTGTTCTTTTCATAAACCACATGGATCCACTAGATGCCATTGCATGTGTGTTCTTTTCTTAAACCACATGGATCCACTAGATGCCATTGCATCTGTGTACTATTCATAAACCACATGGATCCACTAGAGTTCCCTTCATGTGTGTTCTTTTCATAAACCACATGGATACACTAGAGTTCATTGCATGTGTGTACTATTCATAAACCACATGGATCCACTAGATGCCATTGCATTTGTGTTCTTTTCATAAACCACATGGATCCACTAGAGTTCATTGGATGTGTGTTCTTTTCATAAACCACATGGATCCACTAGATTCCATTGCATGTGTGTTCTTTTCTTAAACCACATGGATCCACTAGATGCGATTGCATATGTGTTCGTTTTATAAACCACATGGATCCACTAGAGTTCCCTTCATGTGTGTTCTTCTCATAAACCACATGGATACACTAGAGTTCATTGCATGTGTGTACTATTCATAAACCACATGGATCCACTAGATGCCATTGCATGTGTTTTCTTTTCATAAACCACATGGATCCACTAGATGTCATTGGATGTGTGTTATTTTCATAAATCACATGGATGCAGTAGATGTAATTGCATGTGTGTTCTTTTCATAAACCACATGGATCCACTATATGCCATTGCATGTGTTATATTTTCATAAACCACATGGATCCACTAGATGCCATTGCATCTGTGTTCTTTTCATAAACCACATGGATCCACTAGAGTTCCCTTCATATGTGTTCTTTTCATAAACCACATGGATACACTAGAGTTCATTGCATGTGTGTACTATTCATAAACCACATGGATCCACTAGATGCCATTGAATGTGTGTTCTTTTCATAAACCACATGGATCCACTAGAGTTCATTGGATGTGTGTTCTTTTCATAAACCACATGGATCCACTAGATGCCATTGCATATGTGTTATTTTCATAAACCACATGGATCCACTAGATACCATTTATTGTGTGTTCTTTTCATAAACCACATGGATCCACTAGATGACATTGCATGTGTGTTTTATTCCTAAACCACATGGATCCACTAGATGCCATTGGATGTGTGTTATTTTCAAAAACCACATGGATGCACTAGATGTAATTGCATGTTTGTTCTTTTCATAAACCACATGGATCCACTATATGCCATTGCATGCGTGTTCATTTCATAAACCACGTGGATACACTAGATGCCATTTCATGTGTGTTCTTTTCATAAACCACATGGATCCACTAGAGTTCATTGGATGTGTGTTCTATTCCTAAATCACATGGGTCCACTAGATGTCATTTCATCAACCACTTGGATCCACTAGATGTCATTGCATGTGTGTTCATTTCATAAACCACTTGGATGTGTGTTATTTTCATAAACCAGTAGAGTCACTCCATGAGTGTTCATTTCATAAACCACATGGATCCACTAGATGTCATTGCATGTGTGTTCATTTCATAAACCACATGGATCCACTATATTTCATTGCATGTGTGTTCTTTTCATTAAACCAATTCGATCCACTAGATGTAATTGCATGTGTGTTCTTTTCATAAACCCTTGGGTGTGTGTTCTATTCATAAACCACTTGAGTCACTCCATGAGTGTTCATTTCATAAACCACATGGATCCACTAGATGTCATTGCATGTGTGTTCATTTCATAAACCACATGGATCCACTAGATGTTATTGCATGTGTGTTCTTTTCACTAAACCAATTAGGTCCACTAGATGTCATTGCATGTGTGTTCATTTCATAAATCACTTGGATGTGTGTTCTTTTCATAAACTAGTAGAGTAACTCCATGAGTGTTCATTTCATAATCCACATGGATCCACTATATTTCATTGCATGTGTGTTCTTTTCATTAAACAACTTGGATGTGTGTTATTTTCATAAACCAGTAGATGTCACTGTATGTGTGTTCTTTTGATAAACCACATGGATCCACTAGATGTCATTGCATGTGTGTCAATTTCATAAACCACATGGATCCACTAGATATCATTGCATGTGTGTTATTTTCATTAAACCAATTGGATCCACTAGATGTCACTGCATGTGTGTTCATCTCATAAACCACATGGATGTGTGTTATTTTCATAAACCACTAGATGTCACTACATGTGTGTTCTTTTCATAAACCACATGGATCCACTAGATGTCATTGCATGTGTGTTCATTTCATAAACCACATGGATCCACTAGATGTCATTGCATGTGTGTTCTTTTGATTAAACCAATTGGATCCACTAGATGTCATTGCATGTGTGTTCATTTCATAAACCACATGAATCCACTAGATGTCATTGCATGTGTGTTCTTTTCATTAAACCAATTGGATCCACTAGATGTCATTGCATGTTTGTTCTTTTTAGAAACCACTTGGGCGTGTGTTCTGTTCATAAACTAGTAGAGTCACTCCATGAGTGTTCAATTCATAAACAACATGGATCCACTAGATGGCATTGTATGTCGTTTCATTTCATAAACAACTTGTATGTGTTTTCTTTTCATAATCCGCTAGACTTCACTACATGTGTGTTCTTTCTATAAACCACATGGATCTTCTAGATGCCACTTGATTATGTGTTCTTTTCATAAACATCTTGGATGTGCATTATTTTCATAAACCACTAGATGTCATTGCATGTGTGTTCTTTTCATTAAACCAATTGGATCCACTAGAGGTCATTGCATGTGTGTTCTTTTCATAAACGACTTGGATGTGTGTTCTTTTCATAAACCAATAGAGTCACTCCATGAGTGTTCATTTCATAAACCACATGGATCCACCAAATATCATTGCATGTGTGTTCTTTTCATTAAACCAATTGGATCCACTAGATGTCATTGCATGTGTCTTATTTTCATAACCCACTTGGATGTGTGTTCTATTAATAAACTAGTAGAGTCACTCCATGAGTGTTCATTTCATAAACCACGTGGATCCACTAGATGTTATTGCATGTGTGTTCTTTTATAAACCAGTTAGATCCACTAGAGGTCATTGCATGTGTGACATCTTTCGTAAACCACTTGGATGTGTGTTCTTTTCATAAACCAGTAGAGTCACTCCATGAGTTTTCATTTCATAAACCACATGGATCCACTAGATGTCATTGCATTTGTGTTCATTTTATAAAACACTTGATCCACTAGATATCATTGCATGTGTGTTAACTTCATAAACCACTTGGATGTGCGTTTTTCATAAACTAGTAGAGTCACTACATGAGTGTTCTTTTCATAAACCACATGGATCCACTAGAGTTTATTGCATGTGTGTTCTATGCCTAAACCACAAGAATCTACTAGATTCCATTGCATGAGTGTTCTTTTCTTAAACCAGATAGATCCACTAGTTGTCATTGCATGTGTGTTCTTTTCATCAACCACATGGATCCACTAGAGTTCACTGCATGTGTGTTCTTTTCATAAACCACATGGATATACTAGAGTTCATTGCATGTGTGTTCTATTCATAAACCACATGGATCCACTAAATGCCATTGCATGTGTGTTCTTTTCATAAACCACATGGATCCACTAGAGTTAATTGGATGTGTGTTCTATTCCTAAACCACATGGATCCACTAGATGCCATTGCATGTGTGTTCTTTTCATAAACCACATGGATCCACTAGAGTTCATTGCATGTGTGTTCTTTTCATAAACCACATGGATCCACTAGATGCCATTGCATGTGTGTTCTTTTCTTAAACCACATGGATCCACTAGATGCCATTGCATCTGTGTACTATTCATAAACCACATGGATCCACTAGAGTTCCCTTCATGTGTGTTCTTTTCATAAACCACATGGATACACTAGAGTTCATTGCATGTGTATACTATTCATAAACCACATGGATCCACTAGATGCCATTGCATGTCTGTTCTTTTCATAAACCACATGGATCCACTAGAGTTTATTGGATGTGTGTTCTTTTCATAAACCACATGGATCCACTAGATGCCATTGCATATGTGTTATTTTCATAAACCACATGGATCCACTAGATGCCATTGCATGTGTGCTCATTTCACAAACCACATGGACCCACTAGAGTTCGTTGCATGTGTGTTCTATGCCTAAAACACAAGAATCCACTAGATGCCATTGGATGTGTGTTCTTTTCTTAATCCACATGGATCCAGTAGATGCCATTGCATCTGTGTTCTTTTCATAAACCACAAGGTTCCACTAGAGTTCCCTTCATGTGTGTTCTTTTCATAAACCACATGGATACACTAGAGTTCATCGCATGTGTGTACTATTCATAAACCACATGGATCCACTAGATGCCATTGCATGTGTGTTCTTTTCATAAACCACATGGATCCACTAGATGTCATTGGATGTGTGTTATTTTCATAAACCACATGAATGCACTAGATGTCATTGCATGCGTGTTCTTTTCATAAACCACATGGATCCACTATATGCCATTGCATGTTTGTTATTTTCATAAACCACATGGATCCACTAGATTCCATTACATATGTGTTCTTTTCATAAACCACATGGATCCACTAGAGTTCATTGCATGTGTGTTCTATGCCTAAACCACAAGAATCTACTAGATGCCATTGCATGTGTTTTCTTTTCTTAAACCCAGATGGATCCACTAGTTGTCATTGCATGTGTGTTCTTTTCATCAACCACATGGATCCACAAGAGTTCACTGCATGTGTGTTCTTTTCATAAACCACATGGATATACTAGAGTTAATTACATGTGCGTTTTATTCATAAACCACATGGATCCACTAGATGCCATTGCATGTGTGTTCTTTTCATAAACCACATGGATCCACTAGAGTTCATTGGATGTGTGTTCTATTCCTAAAACACATGGATCCACTAGAGTTCATTGGATGTGTGTTCTACCTAAACCACATGGATCCACTAGATGACATTGCATGTGTTATTTTTCATAAACCACATGGATCCACTAGATGTCATTGCATGTTTGTTCTATTCCTAAACCACAAGCATCCACTAGATGCCTTTGCATGTGTGTTCTTTTTATAAACCACATGGATCCACTATTATCCATTACATGTGTGTTCTAATCCTAAACCACATGGATGCACTAGATGCCATTGGATGTGTGTTCTTTTCATAAACCACATGGATCCATTAGATGCCATTGCATGTGTGTTCTTTTCATAAACCACATGGATCCACTAGAGTTCATGGCATGTGTGTTCTTTTCATAAACCACATGGATCCACTAGATGCCATTGCATGTGTGTTCTATTCCTAAACCACATGGATCCAATAGATGCCATTGGATGTGTGTTCTTTTCACAAACCACGTGGATGCACTAGATGTCATTGGATGTGTATTCTTTTTATAAACCACATGGATCCACTAGATGGCATTGCATGTGTGTTCTTTTAATAAACCACATGGATCCACTAGATGCCATTGCATGTGTGTTCTTTTTATAAACCACATGGACCCACTAGAGTTCATTGCATGTGTGTTTTATGCCTAAACCACAAGAATCCACTAGATGCGATTCCATGTGTGTTCTTTTCTTAAACCACATGGATCCACTAGATGCCATTGCATGTGTGTTCTTTTCATAAACCACATGAATCCACTAGAAATCACTGCATGTGTGTTCTTTTCATAAACCACATGGATACACTAGAGTTCATTGCATGTGTGTTCTATTCATAAACCACATGGATCAACTAGATGCCATTGCATGTGTGTTCTTTTCATAAACCACATGGATCCAATAGAGTTCATTGGATGTGTGTTCTATTCCTAAACCACATGGATCCACTAGATGCCATTGCATGTGTGTTCTTTTCATAAACCACATGGATCCACTAGAGTTCATTGCATGTGTGTTCTTTTCATCAACCACATGGATCCACTAGAGTTCATTGCATCTATGTTCTATTCCTAAACCACATGGATCCACTAGATTCCATTTCATGTGTGATCTTCGCATAAACCACATGGATCCACTAGAGTTCATTGTATGTGTGTTAGTTTCATAAACCACATTGATCCACTCGAGTTCATGGCATGTGTGTTCTTTTCATAAACCACATGGATCCACTAGATGCCATTGCATGTGTGTTCTATTCCTAAACCACATGGATCCACTAGATGCCATTTATTGTGTGTTCTTTTCATAAACCACATGGATGCACTAGATGTCAATGCATGTGTGTTCTTTTCATAAACCACATGGATCCACTAGATGTGATTGGATGTGTGTTCTTTTCATAAACCACATGGATCCATTAGATGCCATTGCATGTGTGTTCTTTTCATAAACCACATGGATCCAATAGAGTTCATGGAATGTGTGTTCTTTTTATAAACCACATGGATCCACTAGATTCCATTGCATGTGTGTTCTATTCCTAAACCACTTGGATCCACTAGATGCCATTGGATGTTTGTTCTTTTCATAAACCACATGGATGCACTAGATGTCATTGGATGTGTGTTCTTTTCATAAACCACATGGATCCACTCGATGCCATTGCACGTGTGTTCTTTTCATAAACCACATGGATCAACTAGATGCCATTGCATGTGTGTTCTTTTTATAAACCACATGGACCCACTAGAGTTCATTGCATGTGTGTTTTGTGCCTAAACCACAAGAATCCACAAGATGCGATTCCATGTGTGTTATTTTCTTAAACCACATGGATCCACTAGATGCCATTGCATGTGTGTTCTTTTCATAAACCACATGAATCCACTAGAAATCACTGCATGTGTGTTCTTTTCATAAACCACATAGATACACAAGAGTTCATTGCATGTGTGTTATATTCATAAACCACATGGATCCACTAGATGCAATTGCATGTGTGTTCTTTTCATAAACCACATGGATCCATATGTGTTCTTTTCTTAAACCACATGGATCCACTAGATGCCATTGCATGTGTGTTCTTTTCATAAACCACATGAATCCACTAGAAATCACTGCATGTGTGTTCTTTTCATAAACCACATGGATACACTAGATTTTATTGCATGTGTGTTCTATTCATAAACCACATGGATCAACTAGATGCCATTGCATGTGTGTTCTTTTCATAAACCACATGGATCCACTAGAGTTCATTGCATTTGTGTTCTTTTCATAAACCACATGGATGCACTAGATGTCAATGCATGTGTGTTCTTTTCATAAGCCACATGGATCCACTAGATGCGATTGGATGTGTGTTCTTTTCATAAACCACATGGATCCATTAGATGCCATTGCATGTGTGTTCTTTTCATAAACCACATGGATCCACTAGAGTTCATGGCATGTGTGTTCTTTTCATAAACCACATGGATCCACTAGATGCCATTGCATGTGTGTTCTATTCCTAAACCACATGGATCCACTAGATGCCATTGGATGTGTGTTCTTTTCATAAACCACATGGATGCAATGGTTGTCATTGGATGTGTGTTCTTTTCATAAACCACATGGATCCACTAGATGCCATTGCATGTGTGTTCTTTTCATAAAACACATGGTTCCACTAGATGCCATTGCATCTGTGTTCTTTTCATAAACCACATGGACCCACTAGAGTTCATTGCATGTGTGTTTTATGCCTAAACCACAAGAATCCACTAGATGCGATTCCATGTGTGTTCTATTCCTAAACCACATGGATCCACTAGATGCCATTGGATGTGTGTTCTTTTCATAAACCACATGGATGCACTAGATGTCATTGGATGTGTGTTCTTTTCATAAACCACATGGATCCACTAGATGCCATTGCATGTTTGTTTTTTTTCATAAACCACATGGATCCACTAGATGCCATTGCATGTGTGTTCTTTTCATAAACCACATGGACCCACTAGAGTTCATTGCATGTGTGTTTTATGCCTAAACCACAAGAATCCACTAGATGCGGTTCCATGTGTGTTCTTTTCTTAAACCACATGGATCCACTAGATGCCATTGCATGTGTGCTCTTTTCATAAACCACATGAATCCAGTAGAAATCACTGCATGCGTGTTCTTTTCATAAACCACATGGATACACTAGAGTTAATTGCATGTGTGTTCTATTCATAAACCACATGGATCCAGTAGATGCCATTGCATGTGTGTTCTTTTCATAAACCACATGGATCCACTAGAGTTCATTGGATGTGTGTTCTATTCCTAAACCACATGGATCCTTTAGATGCCATTGCATGTGTGTTCTTTTCATAAACCACATGGATCCACTAGAGTTCATTGCATCTGTGTTCTTTTCATAAACCACATAGATCCACTAGCGTTCATTGCATGTGTGTTCTTTTTATAAACCACATGGACCCACTAGAGTTCATTGCATGTGTGTTTTATGCCTAAACCACAAGAATCCACTAGATGCGATTCCATGTGTGTTCTTTTCTTAAACCACATGGATCCACTAGATGCCATTGCATGTGTGTTCTTTTCATAAACCACATGAATCCACTAGAAATCACTGCATGTGTGTTCTTTTCATAAAGCACATTGATACACTAGAGTTTATTGCATGTGTGTTCTATTCATAAACCACATGGATCAACTAGATGCCATTGCATGTGTGTTCTTTTCATAAACCACATGGATCCACTAGAGTTCATTGGATGTGTGTTTTATTCCTAAACCACATGGATCCACTAGATGCCATTGCATGTGTGTTCTTTTCATAAACCACATGGATCCACTAGAGTTCATTGCATGTGTGTTCTTTTCATAAACCACATGGATCCACTAGAGTTCATTGCATCTATGTTCTATTCCTAAACAACATGGATCCACTAGATTTCATTGGATGTGTGTTCTATTCCTAAACCACATGGATCCACTAGATGCCATTGCATGTGTGTTCTTTTTATAAACCACATGGACCCAGTAGAGTTCATTGCATGTGTGTTTTATGCCTAAACCACAAGAATCCACTAGATGCGATTCCATGTGTGTTCTATTCATAAACCACATGGATCCACTAGATGCCATTGCATGTGTGTTCTTTTCATAAACCACATGAATCCACTAGAAATCACTGCATGTGTGTTCTTTTCATAAACCACATGGATACACTAGAGTTCATTGCATGTGTGTTCTATTCCTAAACCACATGGATCAACTAGATGCCATTGCATGTGTGTTCTTTTCATAAACCACATGGATCCACTAGAGTTCATTGGATGTGTGTTCTATTCCTAAACCACATGGATCCACTAGATGCCATTGCATGTGTGTTCTTTTCATAAACCACATGGATCCACTAGAGTTCATTGCATGTGTGTTCTTTTCATAAACCACATGGATCCACTAGAGTTCATTCCATCTATGTTCTATTCCTAAACCACATGGATCCACTAGATTCCATTTCATGTGTGATCTTCGCATAAACCACATGGATCCACTAGAGTTCATTGTATGTGTGTTAGTTTCATAAACCACATTGATCCACTCGAGTTCATGGCATGTGTGTTCTTTTCATAAACCACATGGATCCACTAGATGCCATTGCATGTGTGTTCTATTCCTAAACCACATGGATCCACTATATGCCATTTATTGTGTGTTATTTTCATAAACCACATGGATGCACTAGATGATAATGCATGTGTGTTCTTTTCATAAACCACATGGATCCACTAGATGTGATTGGATGTGTGTTCTTTTCATAAACCACATGGATCCATTAGATGCCATTGCATGTGTGTTCTTTTCATAAACCACATGGATCCACTAGAGTTCATGGCATGTGTGTTCTTTTCATAAACCACATGGATCCACTAGATTCCATTGCATGTGTGTTCTATTCCTAAACCACATGGATCCACTAGATGCCATTGGATGTTTGTTCTTTTCGTAAACCACATGGATGCACTAGATGTCATTGGATGTGTGTTCTTTTCATCAACCACATGGATCCACTCGATGCCATTGCATGTGTGTTCTTTTCATAAACCACATGGATCCAATAGATGCCATTGCATGTGTGTTCTTTTCATAAACCACATGGACCCACTAGAGTTCATTGCATGTGTGTTTTATGCCTAAACCACAAGAATCCACAAGATGCGATTCCATGTGTGTTATTTTCTTAAACCACATGGATCCACTAGATGCCATTGCATGTGTGTTCTTTTCATAAACCACATGAATCCACTAGAAATCACTGCATGTGTGTTCTTTTCATAAACCACATGGATACACAAGAGTTCATTGCATGTGTGTTATATTCATAAACCACATGGATCCACTAGATGCCATTGCATGTGTGTTCTTTTCATAAACCACATGGATCCACTAGAGTTCATTGGATGTGTGTTCTATTCCGAAACCACATGGATCCACTAGATGTCATTGCATGTGTGTTCTTTTCATAAACCACATGGATCCACTAGAGTTCATTGCATGTGTGTTCTTTTCATAAACCACATGGATCCACTAGATGCCATTGCATGTGTGTTCTTTTCTTAAACCACATGGATCCACTAGATGCCATTGCATCTGTGTACTATTCATAAACCACATGGATCCACTAGAGTTCCCTTCATGTGTGTTCTTTTCATAAACCACAAGAATCCACTAGATGCGATTCCATGTGTGTTCTATTCCTAAACCACATGGATCCACTAGATGCCATTGGATGTGTGTTCTTTTCATAAACCACATGGATGCACTAGATGTCATTGGATGTGTGTTCTTTTCATAAACCACATGGATCCACTAGATGCCATTGCATGTGTGTTCTTTTCATAAACCACATGAATCCACTAGAAATCACTGCATGTGTGTTCTTTTCATAAACCACATGGATACACTAGAGTTCATTGCATGTGTGTTCTATTCATAAACCACATGGATCCAGTAGATGCCATTGCATGTGTGTTCTTTTCATAAACCACATGGATCCACTAGAGTTCATTGGATGTGTGTTCTATTCCTAAACCACATGGATCCTTTAGATGCCATTGCATGTGTGTTCTTTTCATAAACCACATGGATCCACTAGAGTTCATTGCATCTGTTTTCTTTTCCTTAACCACATAGATCCACTAGCGTTCATTGCATGTGTGTTCTTTTTATAAACCACATGGACCCACTAGAGTTCATTGCATGTGTGTTTTATGCCTAAACCACAAGAATCCACTATATGCGATTCCATGTGTTTTCTTTTCTTAAACCACATGGATCCACTAGATGCCATTGCATGTGTGTTCTTTTCATAAACCACATGAATCCACTAGAAATCACTGCATGTGTGTTCTTTTCATAAACCACATGGATACACTAGAGTTTATTGCATGTGTGTTCTATTCATAAACCACATGGATCAACTAGATGCCATTGCATGTGTGTTCTTTTCATAAAAAACATGGATCCACTAGAGTTCATTGAATGTGTGTTCTTTTCATAAACCACATGGATGCACTAGATGTCAATGCATGTGTGTTCTTTTCATAAGCCACATGGATCCACTAGATGCGATTGGATGTGTATTCTTTTCATAAACCACATGGATCCATTAGATGCCATTGCATGTGTGTTCTTTTCATAAACCACATGGATCCACTAGAGTTCATGGCATGTGTGTTCTTTTCATAAACCACATGAATCCACTAGAAATCACTGCATGCGTGTTCTTTTCATAAACCACATGGATACACTAGAGTTCATTGCATGTGTGTTCTATTCATAAACCACATGGATCCAGTAGATGCCATTGCATGTGTGTTCTTTTCATAAACCACATGGATCCACTAGAGTTCATTGGATGTGTGTTCTATTCCTAAACCACATGGATCCTTTAGATGCCATTGCATGTGTGTTCTTTTCATAAACCACATGGATCCACTAGAGTTCATTGCATCTGTGTTCTTTTCATAAACCACATAGATCCACTAGCGTTCATTGCATGTGTGTTCTTTTTATAAACCACATGGACCCACTAGAGTTCATTGCATGTGTGTTTTATGCCTAAACCACAAGAATCCACTAGATGCGATTCCATGTGTGTTCTTTTCTTAAACCACATGGATCCACTAGATGCCATTGCATGTGTGTTCTTTTCATTAACCACATGAATCCACTAGAAATCACTGCATGTGTGTTCTTTTCATAAAGCACATTGATACACTAGAGTTTATTGCATGTGTGTTCTATTCATAAACCACATGGATCAACTAGATGCCATTGCATGTGTGTCCTTTTCATAAACCACATGGATCCACTAGAGTTCATTGGATGTGTGTTTTATTCCTAAACCACATGGATCCACTAGATGCCATTGCATGTGTGTTCTTTTCATAAACCACATGGATCCACTAGAGTTCATTGCATGTGTGTTCTTTTCATAAACCACATGGATCCACTAGAGTTCATTGCATCTATGTTCTATTCCTAAACCACATGGATCCACTAGATTTCATTGGATGTGTGTTCTATTCCTAAACCACATGGATCCACTAGATGCCATTGCATGTGTGTTCTTTTTATAAACCACATGGACCCAGTAGAGTTCATTGCATGTGTGTTTTATGCCTAAACCACAAGAATCCACTAGATGCGATTCCATGTGTGTTCTATTCATAAACCACATGGATCCACTAGATGCCATTGCATGTGTGTTCTTTTCATAAACCACATGAATCCACTAGAAATCACTGCATGTGTGTTCTTTTCATAAACCACATGGATACACTAGAGTTCATTGCATGTGTGTTCTATTCCTAAACCACATGGATCAACTAGATGCCATTGCATGTGTGTTCTTTTCATAAACCACATGGATCCACTAGAGTTCATTGGATGTGTGTTCTATTCCTAAACCACATGGATCCACTAGATGCCATTGCATGTGTGTTCTTTTCATAAACCACATGGATCCACTAGAGTTCATTGCATGTGTGTTCTTTTCATAAACCACATGGATCCACTAGAGTTCATTCCATCTATGTTCTATTCCTAAACCACATGGATCCACTAGATTCCATTTCATGTGTGATCTTCGCATAAACCACATGGATCCACTAGAGTTCATTGTATGTGTGTTAGTTTCATAAACCACATTGATCCACTCGAGTTCATGGCATGTGTGTTCTTTTCATAAACCACATGGATCCACTAGATGCCATTGCATGTGTGTTCTATTCCTAAACCACATGGATCCACTATATGCCATTTATTGTGTGTTATTTTCATAAACCACATGGATGCACTAGATGATAATGCATGTGTGTTCTTTTCATAAACCACATGGATCCACTAGATGTGATTGGATGTGTGTTCTTTTCATAAACCACATGGATCCATTAGATGCCATTGCATGTGTGTTCTTTTCATAAACCACATGGATCCACTAGAGTTCATGGCATGTGTGTTCTTTTCATAAACCACATGGATCCACTAGATTCCATTGCATGTGTGTTCTATTCCTAAACCACATGGATCCACTAGATGCCATTGGATGTTTGTTCTTTTCGTAAACCACATGGATGCACTAGATGTCATTGGATGTGTGTTCTTTTCATCAACCACATGGATCCACTCGATGCCATTGCATGTGTGTTCTTTTCATAAACCACATGGATCCAATAGATGCCATTGGATGTGTGTTCTTTTCATAAACCACATGGACCCACTAGAGTTCATTGCATGTGTGTTTTATGCCTAAACCACAAGAATCCACAAGATGCGATTCCATGTGTGTTATTTTCTTAAACCACATGGATCCACTAGATGCCATTGCATGTGTGTTCTTTTCATAAACCACATGAATCCACTAGAAATCACTGCATGTGTGTTCTTTTCATAAACCACATGGATACACAAGAGTTCATTGCATGTGTGTTATATTCATAAACCACATGGATCCACTAGATGCCATTGCATGTGTGTTCTTTTCATAAACCACATGGATCCACTAGAGTTCATTGGATGTGTGTTCTATTCCGAAACCACATGGATCCACTAGATGTCATTGCATGTGTGTTCTTTTCATAAACCACATGGATCCACTAGAGTTCATTGCATGTGTGTTCTTTTCATAAACCACATGGATCCACTAGATGCCATTGCATGTGTGTTCTTTTCTTAAACCACATGGATCCACTAGATGCCATTGCATCTGTGTACTATTCATAAACCACATGGATCCACTAGAGTTCCCTTCATGTGTGTTCTTTTCATAAACCACAAGAATCCACTAGATGCGATTCCATGTGTGTTCTATTCCTAAACCACATGGATCCACTAGATGCCATTGGATGTGTGTTCTTTTCATAAACCACATGGATGCACTAGATGTCATTGGATGTGTGTTCTTTTCATAAACCACATGGATCCACTAGATGCCATTGCATGTGTGTTCTTTTCATAAACCACATGAATCCACTAGAAATCACTGCATGTGTGTTCTTTTCATAAACCACATGGATACACTAGAGTTCATTGCATGTGTGTTCTATTCATAAACCACATGGATCCAGTAGATGCCATTGCATGTGTGTTCTTTTCATAAACCACATGGATCCACTAGAGTTCATTGGATGTGTGTTCTATTCCTAAACCACATGGATCCTTTAGATGCCATTGCATGTGTGTTCTTTTCATAAACCACATGGATCCACTAGAGTTCATTGCATCTGTTTTCTTTTCCTTAACCACATAGATCCACTAGCGTTCATTGCATGTGTGTTCTTTTTATAAACCACATGGACCCACTAGAGTTCATTGCATGTGTGTTTTATGCCTAAACCACAAGAATCCACTAGATGCGATTCCATGTGTTTTCTTTTCTTAAACCACATGGATCCACTAGATGCCATTGCATGTGTGTTCTTTTCATAAACCACATGAATCCACTAGAAATCACTGCATGTGTGTTCTTTTCATAAACCACATGGATACACTAGAGTTTATTGCATGTGTGTTCTATTCATAAACCACATGGATCAACTAGATGCCATTGCATGTGTGTTCTTTTCATAAAAAACATGGATCCACTAGAGTTCATTGAATGTGTGTTCTTTTCATAAACCACATGGATGCACTAGATGTCAATGCATGTGTGTTCTTTTCATAAGCCACATGGATCCACTAGATGCGATTGGATGTGTATTCTTTTCATAAACCACATGGATCCATTAGATGCCATTGCATGTGTGTTCTTTTCATAAACCACATGGATCCACTAGAGTTCATGGCATGTGTGTTCTTTTCATAAACCACATGGATCCACTAGATGCCATTGCATGTGTGTTCTATTCCTAAACCACATGGATCCACTAGATGCCATTGGATGTGTGTTCTTTTCATAAACCACCTGGATGCAATGGTTGTCATTGGATGTGTGTTCTTTTCATAAACCACATGGATCCACTAGATGCCATTGCATGTTTGTTCTTTTCATAAACCACATGGTTGCACTAGATGCCATTGCATCTGTGTTCTTTTCATAAACCACATGGACCCACTAGAGTTCAGTGCATGTGTGTTTTATGCCTAAACCACAAGAATCCACTAGATGCGATTCCATGTGTGTTCTATTTCTAAACCACATGGATCCACTAGATGCCATTGGATGTGTGTTCTTTTCATAAACCACATGGATGCACTAGATGTCATTGGATGTGTGTTCTTTTCATAAACCACATGGATCCACTAGATGCCATTGCATGTGTGTTCTTTTCATAAACCACATGGATCCACTAGATGCCATTGCATGTGTGTTCTTTTCATAAACCACATGGACCCACTAGAGTTCATTGCATGTGTGTTTAATGCCTAAACCACAAGAATCCACTAGATGCGATTCCATGTGTGTTCTTTTCTTAAACCACATGGATCCACTAGATGCCATTGCATGTGTGTTCTTTTCATAAACCGCATTAATCCACTAGAAATCACTGCATGTGTGTTCTTTTCATAAACCACATGGATACACTAGAGTTAATTGCATGTGTGTTCTATTCATAAACCACATGGATCCAGTAGATGCCATTGCATGTGTGTTCTTTTCATAAACCACATGGATCCACAAGAGTTCATTGGATGTGTGTTCTATTCCTAAACCACATGGATGCTTTAGATGCCATTGCATGTGTGTTCTTTTCATAAACCACATGGATCCACTAGAGTTCATTGCATCTATGTTCTTTTCATAAACCACATAGATCCACTAGCGTTCATTGCATGTGTGTTCTTTTTATAAACCACATGGACCCACTAGAGCTCATTGCCTGTGTGTTTTATGCCTAAACCACAAGAATCCACTAGATGCGATTCCATGTGTGTTCTTTTCTTAAACCACATGGATCCACTAGATGCCATTGCATGTGTGTTCTTTTCATAAACCACATGAATCCACTAGAAATCACTGCATGTGTGTTCTTTTCATAAACCACATGGATACACTAGAGTTTATTGCATGTGTGTTCTATTCATAAACCACATGGATCAACTAGATGCCATTGCATGTGTGTTCTTTTCATAAACCACATGGATCCACTAGAGTTCATTGGATGTGTGTTTTATTCCTAAACCACATGGATCCACTAGATGCCATTGCATGTGTGTTCTTTTCATAAACCACATGGATCCACTAGATTTGATTGCATGTGTGTTCTTTTCATAAACCACATGGATCCACTAGAGTTCATTGCATCTATGTTCTATTCCTAAACCACATGGATCCACTAGATTTCATTGGATGTGTGTTCTATTCCTAAACCACATGGATCCACTAGATGCCATTGCATGTGTGTTCTTTTTATAAACCACATGGACCCACTAGAGTTCATTGCATGTGTGTTTTATGCCTAAACCACAAGAATCCACTAGATGTGATTCCATGTGTGTTCTATTCATAAACCACATGGATCCACTAGATGCCATTGCATGTGTGTTCTTTTCATAAACCACATGAATCCACTAGAAATCACTGCATGTGTGTTCTTTTCAGAAACCACATGGATACACTAGAGTTCATTGCATGTGTGTTCTATTCATAAACCACATGGATCAACTAGATGCCATTGCATGTGTGTTCTTTTCATAAACCACATGGATCCACTAGAGTTCATTGGATGTGTGTTCTATTCCTAAACCACATGGATCCACTAGATGCCATTGCATGTGTGTTCTTTTCATAAACCACATGGATCCACTAGAGTTCATTGCATGTGTCTTCTTTTCATAAACCACATGGATCCACTAGAGTTCATTGCATCTATGTTCTATTCCTAAACCACATGGATCCACTAGATTCCATTTCATGTGTGATCTTCGCATAAACCACATGGATCCACTAGAGTTCATTGTATGTGTGTTAGTTTCATAAACCACATTGATCCACTTGAGTTCATGGCATGTGTGTTCTTTTCATAAACCACATGGATCCACTAGATGCCATTGCATGTGTGTTCTATTCCTAAACCACATGAATCCACTAGATGCCATTTATTGTGTGTTCTTTTCATAAACCACATGGATGCACTAGATGTCAATGCATGTGTGTTCTTTTCATAAACCACATGGATCCATTAGATGCCATTGCATGTGTGTTCTTTTCATAAACCACATGGATCCACTAGAGTTCATGGCATGTGTGTTCTTTTCATAAACTACATGGATCCACTAGATTCCATTGCATGTGTGTTCTATTCCTAAACCACATGGATCCACTAGATGCCATTGGATGTGTGTTCTTTTCATAAACCACATGGATCCACTAGAGTTCATTGCATGTGTGTTCCATTCCTAAACCACATGGATCCACTAGAGTTCATTGGATGTGTGTTCTATTCCTAAACCACATGGATCCACTAGATGCCATTTCATGTGTGATCTTTCCATAAACCACATGGATCCACTAGAGTTCATTGTATGTGTGTTAGTTTCATAAACCACATTGATCCACTAGAGTTCATGGCAGGTGTGTTCTTTTCATAAACCACATGGATCCACTAGATGCCATTGCATGTGTGTTCTATTCCTAAACCACATGGATCCACTAGATGCCATTTATTGTGCGTTCTTTTCATAAACCACATGGATGCACTAGATGTCAATGCATGTGTGTTCTTTTCATAAGCCACATGGATCCACTAGATGCGATTGGATGTGTGTTCTTTTCATAAACCACATGGATCCATTAGATGCCATTGCATGTGTGTTCTTTTCATAAACCACATGGATCCACTAGAGTTCATGGCATGTGTGTTCTTTTCATAAACCACATGGATCTACTAGATGCCATTGCATGTGTGTTCTATTCCTAAACCACATGGATCCACTAGATGCCATTGGATGTGTGTTCTTTTCATAAACCACATGGATGCAATGGTTGTCATTGGATGTGTGTTCTTTTCATAAACCACATGGATCCACTAGATGCCATTGCATGTGTGTTCTTTTCATAAACCACATGGTTCCACTAGATGCCATTGCATCTGTGTTCTTTTCATAAACCACATGGACCCACTAAAGTTCATTGCATGTGTGTTTTATGCCTAAACCACAAGAATCCACTAGATGCGATTCCATGTGTGTTCTATTCCTAAACCACATGGATCCACTAGATGCCATTGGATGTGTGTTCTTTTCATAAACCACATGGATGCACTAGATGTCATTGGATGTGTGTTCTTTTCATAAACCACATGGATACACTAGATGCCATTGCATGTGTGTTCTTTTCATAAACCACATGGATCCACTAGATGCCATTGCATGTGTGTTCTTTTCATAAACCACATGGACCCACTAGAGTTCATTGCATGTGTGTTTTATGCCTAAACCAAAAGAATCCACTAGATGCGATTCCATGTGTGTTCTTTTCTTAAACCACATGGATCCACTAGATGCCATTGCATGTGTGTTCTTTTCATAAACCACATTAATCCACTAGAAATCACTGCATGTGTGTTCTTTTCATAAACCACATGGATACACTAGAGTTCATTGCATGTGTGTTCTTTTCATAAACCACATGGATCCACTAGATGCCATTGCATGTGTGTTCTTTTCTTAAACCACATGGATCCACTAGATGCCATTGCATCTGTGTACTATTCATAAACCACATGGATCCACTAGAGTTCCCTTCATGTGTGTTCTTTTCATAAACCACAAGAATCCACTAGATGCGATTCCATGTGTGTTCTATTCCTAAACCACATGGATCCACTAGATGCCATTGGATGTGTGTTCTTTTCATAAACCACATGGATGCACTAGATGCGATTCCATGTGTGTTCTTTTCTTAAACCACATGGATCCACTAGATGCCATTGCATGTGTGTTCTTTTCATAAACCACATGAATCCACTAGAAATCACTGCATGTGTGTTCTTTTCATAAACCACATGGATACACTAGAGTTCATTGCATGTGTGTTCTATTCATAAACCACATGGATCCAGTAGATGCCATTGCATGTGTGTTCTTTTCATAAACCACATGGATCCACTAGAGTTCATTGGATGTGTGTTCTATTCCTAAACCACATGGATCCTTTAGATGCCATTGCATGTGTGTTCTTTTCATAAACCACATGGATCCACTAGAGTTCATTGCATCTGTTTTCTTTTCCTTAACCACATAGATCCACTAGCGTTCATTGCATGTGTGTTCTTTTTATAAACCACATGGACCCACTAGAGTTCATTGCATGTGTGTTTTATGCCTAAACCACAAGAATCCACTAGATGCGATTCCATGTGTTTTCTTTTCTTAAACCACATGGATCCACTAGATGCCATTGCATGTGTGTTCTTTTCATAAACCACATGAATCCACTAGAAATCACTGCATGTGTGTTCTTTTCATAAACCACATGGATAACCTAGAGTTTATTGCATGTGTGTTCTATTCATAAACCACATGGATCAACTAGATGCCATTGCATGTGTGTTCTTTTCATAAACAACATGGATCCACTAGAGTTCATTGAATGTGTGTTCTTTTCATAAACCACATGGATGCACTAGATGTCAATGCATGTGTGTTCTTTTCATAAGCCACATGGATCCACTAGATGCGATTGGATGTGTATTCTTTTCATAAACCACATGGATCCATTAGATGCCATTGCATGTGTGTTCTTTTCATAAACCACATGGATCCACTAGAGTTCATGGCATGTGTGTTCTTTTCATAAACCACATGGATCCACTAGATGCCATTGCATGTGTGTTCTATTCCTAAACCACATGGATCCACTAGATGCCATTGGATGTGTGTTCTTTTCATAAACCACCTAGATGCAATGGTTGTCATTGGATGTGTGTTGTTTTCATAAACCACATGGATCCACTAGATGCCATTGCATGTTTGTTCTTTTCATAAACCACATGGTTGCACTAGATGCCATTGCATCTGTGTTCTTTTCATAAACCACATGGACCCACTAGAGTTCAGTGCATGTGTGTTTTATGCCTAAACCACAAGAATCCACTAGATGCGATTCCATGTGTGTTCTATTTCTAAACCACATGGATCCACTAGATGCCATTGGATGTGTGTTCTTTTCATAAACCACATGGATGCACCAGATGTCATTGGATGTGTGTTCTTTTCATAAACCACATGGATCCACTAGATGCCATTGCATGTGTGTTCTTTTCATAAACCACATGGATCCACTAGATGCCATTGCATGTGTGTTCTTTTCATAAACCACATGGACCCACTACAGTTCATTGCATGTGTGTTTAATGCCTAAACCACTAGAATCCACTAGATGCGATTCCATGTGTGTTCTTTTCTTAAACCACATGGATCCACTAGATGCCATTGCATGTGTGTTCTTTTCATAAACCGCATTAATCCACTAGAAATCACTGCATGTGTGTTCTTTTCATAAACCACATGGATACACTAGAGTTAATTGCATGTGTGTTCTATTCATAAACCACATGGATCCAGTAGATGCCATTGCATGTGTGTTCTTTTCATAAACCACATGGATCCACAAGAGTTCATTGGATGTGTGTTCTATTCCTAAACCACATGGATCCTTTAGATGCCATTGCATGTGTGTTCTTTTCATAAACCACATGGATCCACTAGAGTTCATTGCATCTGTGTTCTTTTCATAAACCACATAGATCCACTAGCGTTCATTGCATGTGTGTTCTTTTTATAAACCACATGGACCCACTAGAGTTCATTGCATGTGTGTTTTATGCCTAAACCACAAGAATCCACTAGATGCGATTCCATGTGTGTTCTTTTCTTAAACCACATGGATCCACTAGATGCCATTTCATGTGTGTTCTTTTCATAAACCACATGAATCCACTAGAAATCACTGCATGTGTGTTCTTTTCATAAACCACATGGATACACTAGAGTTTATTGCATGTGTGTTCTATTCATAAACCACATGGATGAACTAGATGCCATTGCATGTGTGTTCTTTTCATAAACCACATGGATCCACTAGAGTTCATTGGATGTGTGTTTTATTCCTAAACCACATGGATCCACTAGATGCCATTGCATGTGTGTTCTTTTCATAAACCACATGGATCCACTAGAGTTCATTGCATGTGTGTTCTTTTCATAAACCACATGGATCCACTAGAGTTCATTGCATCTATGTTCTATTCCTAAACCACATGGATCCACTAGATTTCATTGGATGTGTGTTCTATTCCTAAACCACATGGATCCACTAGATGCCATTGCATGTGTGTTCTTTTTATAAACCACATGGACCCACTAGAGTTCATTGCATGTGTGTTTTATGCCTAAACCACAAGAATCCACTAGATGTGATTCCATGTGTGTTCTATTCATAAACCACATGGATCCACTAGATGCCATTGCATGTGTGTTCTTTTCATAAACCACATGAATCCACTAGAAATCACTGCATGTGTGTTCTTTTCAGAAACCACATGGATACACTAGAGTTCATTGCATGTGTGTTCTATTCATAAACCACATGGATCAACTAGATGCCATTGCATGTGTGTTCTTTTCATAAACCACATGGATCCACTAGAGTTCATTGGATGTGTGTTCTATTCCTAAACCACATGGATCCACTAGATGCCATTGCATGTGTGTTCTTTTCATAAACCACATGGATCCACTAGAGTTCATTGCATGTGTGTTCTTTTCATAAACCACATGGATCCACTAGAGTTCATTGCATCTATGTTCTATTCCTAAACCACATGGATCCACTAGATTCCATTTCATGTGTGATCTTCGCATAAAACACATGGATCCACTAGAGTTCATTGTATGTGTGTTAGTTTCATAAACCACATTGATCCACTTGAGTTCATGGCATGTGTGTTCTTTTCATAAACCACATGGATCCACTAGATGCCATTGCATGTGTGTTCTATTCCTAAACCACATGGATCCACTAGATGCCATTTATTGTGTGTTCTTTTCATAAACCACATGGATGCACTAGATGTCAATGCATGTGTGTTCTTTTCATAAACCACATGGATCCATTAGATGCCATTGCATGTGTGTTCTTTTCATAAACCACATGGATCCACTAGAGTTCATGGCATGTGTGTTCTTTTCATAAACTACATGGATCCACTAGATTCCATTGCATGTGTGTTCTATTCCTAAACCACATGGATCCACTAGATGCCATTGGATGTGTGTTCTTTTCATAAACCACATGGATCCACTAGAGTTCATTGCATGTGTGCTCCATTCCTAAACCACATGGATCCACTAGAGTTCATTGGATGTGTGTTCTATTCCTAAACCACATGGATCCACTAGATGCCATTTCATGTGTGATCTTTCCATAAACCACATGGATCCACTAGAGTTCATTGTATGTGTGTTAGTTTCATAAACCACATTGATCCACTAGAGTTCATGGTAGGTGTGTTCTTTTCATAAACCACATGGATCCACTAGATGCCATTGCATGTGTGTTCTATTCCTAAACCACATGGATCCACTAGATGCCATTTATTGTGCGTTCTTTTCATAAACCACATGGATGCACTAGATGTCAATGCATGTGTGTTCTTTTCATAAGCCACATGGATCCACTAGATGCGATTGGATGTGTGTTCTTTTCATAAACCACATGGATCCATTAGATGCCATTGCATGTGTGTTCTTTTCATAAACCACATGGATCCACTAGAGTTCATGGCATGTGTGTTCTTTTCATAAACCACATGGATCTACTAGATGCCATTGCATGTGTGTTCTATTCCTAAACCACATGGATCCACTAGATGCCATTGGATGTGTGTTCTTTTCATAAACCACATGGATGCAATGGTTGTCATTGGATGTGTGTTCTTTTCATAAACCACATGGATCCACTAGATGCCATTGCATGTGTTCTTTTCATAAACCACATGGTTCCACTAGATGCCATTGCATCTGTGTTCTTTTCATAAACCACATGGACCCACTAGAGTTCATTGCATGTGTGTTTTATGCCTAAACCACAAGAATCCACTAGATGCGATTCCATGTGTGTTCTATTCCTAAACCACATGGATCCACTAGATGCCATTGGATGTGTGTTCTTTTCATAAACCACATGGATGCACTAGATGTCATTGGATGTGTGTTCTTTTCATAAACCACATGGATACACTAGATGCCATTGCATGTGTGTTCTTTTCATAAACCACATGGATCCACTAGATGCCATTGCATGTGTGTTCTTTTCATAAACCACATGGACCCACTAGAGTTCATTGCATGTGTGTTTTATGCCTAAACCAAAAGAATCCACTAGATGCGATTCCATGTGTGTTCTTTTCTTAAACCACATGGATCCACTAGATGCCATTGCATGTGTGTTCTTTTCATAAACCACATTAATCCACTAGAAATCACTGCATGTGTGTTCTTTTCATAAACCACATGGATCCACTAGAGTTCATTGGATGTGTGTTCTATTCCTAAACCACATGGATCCTTTAGATGCCATTGCATGTGTGTTCTTTTCATAAACCACATGGATCCACTAGAGTTCATTGCATCTGTTTTCTTTTCCTTAACCACATAGATCCACTAGCGTTCATTGCATGTGTGTTCTTTTTATAAACCACATGGATCCACTAGAGTTCATTGCATCTGTGTTCTTTTCATAAACCACATGGATCCACTAGCGTTCATTGCATGTATGTTCTTTTTATAAACCACATGGACCCACTAGAGTTCATTGCATGTGTGTTTTATGCCTAAACCACAAGAATCCACTAGATGCGATTCCATGTGTGTTCTTTTCTTAATCCACATGGATCCACTAGATGCCATTGCATGTGTGTTCTTTTCATAAACCACATGAATCCACTAGAAATCACTGCATGTGTGTTCTTTTCATAAACCACATGGATACACAAGAGTTCATTGCATGTGTGTTATATTCATAAACCACATGGATCCACTAGATGCCATTGCATGTGTGTTCTTTTCATAAACCACATGGATCCACTAGAGTTCATTGGATGTGTGTTCTATTCCTAAACCACATGGATCCACTAGATGCCATTGCATGTGTGTTCTTTTCATAAACCACATGGATCCACTAGAGTTCATTGCATGTGTGTTCTTTTCATAAACCACGTGGATGCAATGGTTGTCATTGGATGTGTGTTCTTTTCATAAACCACATGGATCCACTAGATGCCATTGCATGTGTGTTCTTTTCATAAACCACATGGATCCACAAGAGTTCATTGGATGTGTGTTCTATTCCTAAACCACATGGATCCTTTAGATGCCATTGCATGTGTGTTCTTTTTATAAACCACATGGACCCACTAGAGTTCATTGCATGTGTGTTTTATGCCTAAACCACAAGAATCCACTAGATGCGATTCCATGTGTGTTCTTTTCTTAAACCACATGGATCCACTAGATGCCATTGCATGTGTGTTCTTTTCATAAACCACATGAATCCACTAGAAATCACTGCATGTGTGTTCTTTTCATAAACCACATGGATACACAAGAGTTCATTGCATGTGTGTTATATTCATAAACCACATGGATCCACTAGATGCCATTGCATGTGTGTTCTTTTCATAAACCACATGGATCCACTAGAGTTCATTGGATGTGTGTTCTATTCCTAAACCACATGGATCCACTAGATGCCATTGCATGTGTGTTCTTTTCATAAACCACATGGATCCACTAGAGTTCATTGCATGTGTGTTCTTTTCATAAACCACGTGGATGCAATGGTTGTCATTGGATGTGTGTTCTTTTCATAAACCACATGGATCCACTAGATGCCATTGCATGTGTGTTCTTTTCATAAACCACATGGTTCCACTAGATGCCATTGCATCTGTATTCTTTTCATAAACCACATGGACCCACTAGAGTTCATTGCATGTGTGTTTTATGCCTAAACCACAAGAATCCACTAGATGCGATTCCATGTGTGTTCTATTCCTAAACCACATGGATCCACTAGATGCCATTGGATGTGTGTTCTTTTCATAAACCACATGTATGCACTAGATGTCATTGGATGTGTGTTCTTTTCATAAACCACATGGATCTACTAGATGCCATTGCATGTGTGTTCTTTTCATAAACCACATGGATCCACTAGATGCCATTGCATGTGTGTTCTTTTCATAAACCACATGGACCCACTAGAGTTCATTGCATGTGTGTTTTATGCCTAAACCACAAGAATCCACTAGATGCGATTCCATGTGTGTTCTTTTCTTAAACCACATGGATCCACTAGATGCCATTGCATGTGTGTTCTTTTCATAAACCACATGAATCCACTAGAAATCACTGCATGTGTGTTCTTTTCATAAACCACATGGATACACTAGAGTTCATTGGATGTGTGTTCTATTCATAAACCACATGGATCCAGTAGATGCCATTGCATGTGTGTTCTTTTCATAAACCACATGGATCCACTAGAGTTCATTGGATGTGTGTTCTATTCCTAAACCACATGGATCCTTTAGATGCCATTGCACGTGTGTTCTTTTCATAAACCACATGGATCCACTAGATGTCATTGCATCTGTGTTCTCTTCATAAACCACATAGATCCACTAGCGTTCATTGCATGTGTGTTCTTTTTATAAACCACATGGACCCACTAGAGTTCATTGCATGTGTGTTTTATGCCTAAACCACAAGAATCCACTAGATGTGATTCCATGTGTGTTCTTTTCTTAAACCACATGGATCCACTAGATGCCATTGCATGTGTGTTCTTTTCATAAACCACATGAATCCACTAGAAATCACTGCATGTGTGTTCTTTTCATAAAGCACATGGATGCACTAGAGTTTATTGCATGTGTGTTCTATTCATAAACAACATGGATCAACTAGATGCCATTGCATATGTGTTCTTTTCATAAACCACATGGATCCACTAGAGTTCATTGGATGTGTGTTTTATTCCTAAACCACATGGATCCACTAGATGCCATTGCATGTGTGTTCTTTTCATAAACCACATGGATCCACTAGAGTTCATTGCATGTGTGTTCTTTTCATAAACCACATGGATCCACAAGAGTTCATTGCATCTATGTTCTATTCCTAAACCACATGGATCCACTAGATTTCATTGGATGTGTGTTCTATTCCTAAACCACATGGATCCACTAGATGCCATTGCATGTGTGTTCTTTTTATAAACCACATGGACCCACTAGAGTTCATTGCATGTGTGTTTTATGCCTAAACCACAAGAATCCACTAGATGCGATTCCATGTGTGTTCTATTCATAAACCACATGGATCCACTAGATGCCATTGCTTGTGTGTTCTTTTCATAAACCACATGAATCCACTAGAAATCACTGCATGTGTGTTCTTTTCATAAACCACATGGATACACTAGAGTTCATTGCATGTGTGTTCTATTCATAAACCACATGGATCAACTAGATGCCATTGCATGTGTGTTCTTTTCATAAACCACATGGATCCACTAGAGTTCATTGGATGTGTGTTCTATTCCTAAACCACATGGATCCACTAGATGCCATTGCATGTGTGTTCTTTTCATAAACCACATGGATCCACTAGAGTTCATTGCATGTGTGTTCTTTTCATAAACCACATGGATCCACTAGAGTTCATTGCATCTATGTTCTATTCCTAAACCACATGGATCCACTAGATTCCATTTCATGTGTGATCTTCGCATAAACCACATGGATCCACTAGAGTTAATTGTATGTGTGTTAGTTTCATAAACCACATTGATCCACTCGAGTTCATGGCATGTGTGTTCTTTTCATAAACCACATGGATCCACTAGATGCCATTGCATGTGTGTTCTATTCCTAAACCACATGGATCCACTAGATGCCATTTATTGTGTGTTCTTTTCATAAACCACATGGATGCACTAGATGTCAATGCATGTGTGTTCTTTTCATAAACCACATGGATCCACTAGATGTGATTGGATGTGTGTTCTTTTCATAAACCACATGGATCCATTAGATGCCATTGCATGTGTGTTCTTTTCATAAACCACATGGATCCACTAGAGTTCATGGCATGTGTGTTATTTTCATAAACCACATGGATCCACTAGATTCCATTGCATGTGTGTTCTATTCCTAAACCACATGGATCCACTAGATGCCATTGGATGTTTGTTCTTTTCGTAAACCACATGGATGCACTGGATGTCATTGGATGTGTGTTCTTTTCATAAACCACATGGATCCACTCGATGCCATTGCATGTGTGTTCTTTTCATAAACCACATGGATCCACTAGATGCCATTGCATGTGTGTTCTTTTCATAAACCACATGGACCCACTAGAGTTCATTGCATGTGTGTTTTATGCCTAAACCACAAGAATCCACAAGATGCGATTCCATGTGTGTTATTTTCTTAAACCACATGGATCCACTAGATGCCATTGCATGTGTGTTCTTTTCATAAACCACATGAATCCACTAGAAATCACTGCATGTGTGTTCTTTTCATAAACCACATAGATACACAAGAGTTCATTGCATGTGTGTTATATTCATAAACCACATGGATCCACTAGATGCCATTGCATGTGTGTTCTTTTGATAAACCACATGGATCCACTAGAGTTCATTGGATGTGTGTTCTATTCCTAAACCACATGGATCCACTAGATGCCATTGCATGTGTGTTCTTTTCATAAACCACATGAATCCACTAGAGTTCATTGCATGTGTGTTCTTTTCATAAACCACATGGATCCACTAGAGTTCATTGCATGTGTGTTCCATTCCTAAACCACATGGATCCACTAGAGTTTATTAGATGTGTGTTCTATTCCTAAACCACATGGATCCACTAGATGCCATTTCATGTGTGATCTTTCCATAAACCACATGGATCCACTAGAGTTCATTGTATGTGTGTTAGTTTCATAAACCACATTGATCCACTAGAGTTCATGGCAGGTGTGTTCTTTTCATAAACCACATGGATCCACTAGATGCCATTGCATGTGTGTTCTATTCCTAAACCACATGGATCCACTAGATGCCATTTATTGTGCGTTCTTTTCATAAACCACATGGATGCACTAGATGTCAATGCATGTGTGTTCTTTTCATAAGCCACATGGATCCACTAGATGAGATTGGATGTGTGTTCGTTTCATAAACCACATGGATCCATTAGATGCCATTGCATGTGTGTTCTTTTCATAAACCACATGGATCCACTAGAGTTCATGGCATGTGTGTTCTTTTCATAAACCACATGGATCCACTAGATGCCATTGCATGTGTGTTCTATTCCTAACCCACATGGATCCACTAGATGCCATTGGATGTGTGTTCTTTTCATAAACCACATGGATGCAATGGTTGTCATTGGATGTGTGTTCTTTTCATAAACCACATGGATCCACTAGATGCCATTGCATGTGTGTTCTTTTCATAAACAACATGGTTCCACTAGATGCCATTGCATCTGTGTTCTTTTCATAAACCACATGGACCCACTAGAGTTCATTGCATGTGTGTTTTATGCCTAAACCACAAGAATCCACTAGATGCGATTCCATGTGTGTTCTATTCCTAAACCACATGGATCCACTAGATGCCATTGGATGTGTGTTCTTTTCATAAACCACATGGATGCACTAGATGTCATTGGATGTGTGTTCTTTTCATAAACCACATGGATCCACTAGATGCCATTGCATGTGTGTTCTTTTCATAAACCATATGGATCCACTAGATGCCATTGCATGTGTGTTCTTTTCATAAACCAAATGGACCCACTAGAGTTCATTGCATGTGTGTTTTATGCCTAAACCACAAGAATCCACTAGATGCGATTCCATGTGTGTTCTTTTCTTAAACCACATGGATCCACTAGATGCCATTGCATGTGTGTTCTTTTCATAAACCACATGAATCCACTAGAAATCACTGCATGTGTGTTCTTTTCATAAACCACATGGATACACTAGAGTTCATTGCATGTGTGTTCTATTCATAAACCACATGGATCCAGTAGATGCCATTGCATGTGTGTTCTTTTCATAAACCACATGGATCCACTAGAGTTCACTCCATGTGTGTTCTTTTCATAAACCACATGGATACACTAGAGTTCATTGCATATGTGTTCTTTTCATAAACCACATGGATCCACTAGAGTTCACTACATGTGTGTTCTTTTCATAAACCACATGTATCCACTAGAGTTCATGGCATGTGTGTTCTTTTCATAAACCACATGGATCCACTAGATGCCATTGCATGTGTGTTCTTTTCATAAACCACATGGATCCACTAGAGTTAATTGGATGTGTGTTCTTTTCATAAACCACATGGATCCACTAGATGTCATTGCATGTGTGTTCTTTTCATAAACGACATGGATCCACTAGATTCCATTGCATGTGTGTTCTTTTCATAAACCACATGGATCCACTAGGTTCATTGCATGTCTGTTCTATGAATAAACCACATGGATCCACTAGAGTTCATTGGATGTGTGTTATATTCCTAATCCACATGGATCCACTAAATACCATTGCATGTGTGTTCTTTTCATAAACCACATGAATCCAGTAGAGTTCATCGCATGTGTATTCTTTTCATAAACCACATGGATCCACTAGAGTTCATGGCATGTGTGTTCTTTTCATAAACCACATGGATCCACTAGATGCCATTTATTGTGTGTTCTTTTCATAAACCACATGGATGCACTAGATGCCATTGTATGTGTGTTCTTTTAATAAACCACATGGATGCACTAGATGTCATTGCATGTGCGTTCTTTTCATAAACCACATGGATGCGCTATATGCCATTGCACGTGTGTTGTTTTCATAAACCACATGGATCCACTAGAGTTCATTGCACGTGTGTTCTTTTCATAAACCACATGGATCCACTAGATGCCATTGCATGTGTGTTTATTCATAAACCACATCGATCACCAGATGTCATTGCATGTGTGTTGTTTTAACAAACCACATGGATTAACTGGATTTCATTGCACGTGTGTTCTTTTCATAAACCAGATGGATCCACTATTATCCATTGCATGTGTGTTCTAATCCTAAACCACATGGATCCACTACATTCCATTGGATGTGTATTCTTTTCATAAACCACATGTATCCACTAGATGTCATTGCATGTGTGTTATTTTCATAAACCACATGGATCCACTATTGTTCATGGCATGTGTGTTCTATTCCTATACCACATGGATCCAATAGGTTCCATTGCATATGTGTTCTTTTCATAAATCACATGGATCCACTAGAGTTCATTGCATGTGTGTTCTTTTCATAATCCACATGTATCCACTAGAGTTTGTTGCATAAGTGTTCTTTCCATAAACCACATGGATCCATTAGAGTTCATTGCATGTATGTTATTTTCATAAACCACATGGATTCAATAGAGTTTGTTGCTTGTGTGTTCTATGCCTAAACTACAAGAATCCACTAGATGCCATTGCATGTGTGTTCTTTTCATAAACCACATGGATCCACTAGAGTTCACTTCATGTGTGTTCTTTTCTTAAACCACATGGATCCATGTGTGTTCTTTTCATAAACCACATGGATCCACTAGAGTTCATTGCATGTGTGTTCTATTCCTAAACCACATGGATCCACTAGAGTTCATTGGATGTGTGTTCTATTACTAAACCACATGGATCCACTAGATGCCATTTCATGTGTGATCTTTCCATAAACCACATGGATCCACTAGAGTTCATTGTATGTGTGTTAGTTTCATAAACCACATGGATCCACTAGAGTTCATGGCACGTGTGTTCTCTTCATAAACCACATGGATCCACTAGATGCCATTGCATGTGTGTTCTATTCCTAAACCATATGGATCCACCATATGCCATTTATTGTGTGTTCTTTTCATAAACCACATGGATGCACTAGATGTGAATGCATGTGTGTTCTTTTCATAAACCACATGGATCCACTAGATGCCATTGGATGTGTGTTCTTTTCATAAACCACATGGATGCACTAGATGTCATTGCATGTGTGTTCTTTTGATAAACCACATGGATCCACTAGATACCATTGCAAGTGTGTTCTTTTCATAAACCACATGGATCCACTAGAGTTCATTGCATGTGTGTTCTATGCCTAAACCACAAGAATCCACTAGATGCCATTGCATGTGTTTTCTTTTATTAAACCTCATGGATCCACTAGATGTCATTGCATGGGTGTTCTTTTCATAAACCACATGGATCCACTAGAGTTCACTCCATGTGTGTTCTTTTCATAAACCACATGGATACACTAGAGTTCATTGGATATGTGTTCTTTTCATAAACCACATGGATCCACTAGAGTTCACTACATGTGTGTTCTTTTCATAAACCACATGTATCCACTAGAGTTCATGGCATGTGTGTTCTTTTCATAAACCACATGGATCCACTAGATGCCATTGCATGTGTGTTCTTTTCATAAACCACATGGATCCACTAGAGTTAATTGGATGTGTGTTCTTTTCATAAACCACATGGATCCACTAGATGTCATTGCATGTGTGTTCTTTTCATAAACGACATGGATCCACTAGATTCCATTGTATGTGTGTTCTTTTCATAAACCACATGGATCCACTAGGTTCATTGCATGTCTGTTCTATGAATAAACCACTTGGATCCACTAGAGTTCATTGGATGTGTGTTCTATTCCTAATCCACATGGATCCACTAAATACCATTGCATGTGTGTTCTTTTCATAAACCACATGGATCCAGTAGAGTTCATCGCATGTGTATTCTTTTCATAAACCACATGGATCCACTAGAGTTCATGGCATGTGTGTTCTTTTCATAAACCACATGGATCCACTAGATGCCATTTATTGTGTGTTCTTTTCATAAACCACATGGATGCACTAGATGCCATTGGATGTTTGTTCTTTTCATAAACCACATGGATGCACTAGATGTCATTGCATGTGCGTTCTTTTCATAAACCACATGGATGCGCTATATGCCATTGCACGTGTGTTATTTTCATAAACCACATGGATCCACTAGAGTTCATTGCATGTGTGTTCTTTTCATAAACCACATGGATCCACTAGATGCCATTGCATGTGTGTTTATTCATAAACCACATCGATCACCAGATGTCATTGCATGTGTGTTCTTTTAACAAACCACATGGATCAACTGGATTTCATTGCACGTGTGTTCTTTTCATAAACCAGATGGATCCACTATTATCCATTGCATGTGTGTTCTAATCCTAAACCAAATGGATCCACTACATTCCATTGGATGTGTATTCTTTTCATAAACCACATGGATCCACTAGATGTCATTGCATGTGTGTTCTTTTCATAAACCACATGGATCCACTATTGTTCATGGCATGTGTGTTCTATTCCTATACCACATGGATCCAATAGGTTCCATTGCATATGTGTTATTTTCATCAATCACATGGATCCACTAGAGTTCATTGCATGTGTGTTCTTTTCATAATCCACATGGATCCACTAGAGTTTGTTGCATAAGTGTTCTTTCCATAAACCACATGGATCCATTAGAGTTCATTGCATGTATGTTATTTTCATAAACCACATGGATTCAATAGAGTTTGTTGCTTGTGTGTTCTATGCCTAAACTACAAGAATCCACTAGATGCCATTGCATGTGTGTTCTTTTCATAAACCACATGGATACACTAGAGTTCACTTCATGTGTGTTCTTTTCATAAACCACATGGATCCATGTGTGTTCTTTTCATAAACCACATGGATCCACTAGAGTTCATTGCATGTGTGTTCTATTCCTAAACCACATGGATCCACTAGAGTTCATTGGATGTGTGTTCTATTACTAAACCACATGGATCCACTAGATGCCATTTCATGTGTGATCTTTCCATAAACCACATGGATCCACTAGAGTTCATTGTATGTGTGTTAGTTTCATAAACCACATGGATCCACTAGAGTTCATGGCACGTGTGTTCTCTTCATAAACCACATGGATCCACTAGATGCCATTGCATGTGTGTTCTATTCCTAAACCACCTGGATCCACTAGATGCCATTTATTGTGTGTTCTTTTCATAAACCACATGGATGCACTAGATGTGAATGCATGTGTGTTCTTTTCATAAACCACATGGATCCACTAGATGCCATTGGATGTGTGTTCTTTTCATAAACCACATGGAAGCACTAGATGTAATTGCATGTGTGTTCTTTTCATAAACCACATGGATCCACTAGATACCATTGCAAGTGTGTTATTTTCATAAACCACATGGATCCACTAGAGTTCATTGCATGTGTGTTCTATGCCTAAACCACAAGAATCCACTAGATGCCATTGCATGTGTTTTCTTTTATTAAACCACATGGATACACTAGAGTTCATTGCATATGTGTTCTTTTCATAAACCACATGGATCCACTAGAGTTCACTACATGTGTGTTCTTTTCATAAACCACATGTATCCACTAGAGTTCATGGCATGTGTGTTCTTTTCATAAACCACATGGATCCACTAGATGCCATTGCATGTGTCTTCTTTTCATAAACCACATGGATCCACTAGAGTTCATTGGATGTGTGTTCTTTTCATAAACCACATGGATCCACTAGATGTCATTGCATGTGTGTTCTTTTCATAAACGACATGGATCCACTAGATTCCATTGCATGTGTGTTCTTTTCATAAACCACATGGATCCACTAGGTTCATTGCATGTGTGTTCTATGAATAAACCACATGGATCCACTAGAGTTCATTGCATGTCTGTTGTATTCCTAATCCACATGGATCCACTAAATACCATTGCATGTGTGTTCTTTTCATAAACCACATGGATCCAGTAGAGTTCATCGCATGTGTATTCTTTTCATAAACCACATGGATCCACTAGAGTTCATGGCATGTGTGTTCTTTTCATAAACCACATGGATCCACTAGATGCCATTTATTGTGTGTTCTTTTCATAAACCACATGGATGCACTAGATGCCATTGGATGTGTGCTCTTTTCATAAACCACATGGATGCGCTATATGCAATTGCACGTGTGGTGTTTTCATAAACCACATGGATCCACTAGAGTTCATTGCACGTGTGTTCTTTTTATAAACCACATGGACCCACTAGAGTTCATTGCATGTGTGTTTTATGCCTAAACCAAAAGAATCCACTAGATGCGATTCCATGTGTGTTCTTTTCTTAAACCACATGGATCCACTAGATGCCATTGCACGTGTGTTCTTTTCATAAACCACATGAATCCACTAGAAATCACTACATGTGTGTTCTTTTCATAAACCACATGGATACACTAGAGTTCATTGCATGTGTGTTCTATTCATAAACCACATGGATCAACTAGATGCCATTGCATGTGTGTTCTTTTCATAAACCACATGGATCCACTAGAGTTCATTGGATGTGTGTTCTATTCATAAACCACATGGATCCACTAGATGCCATTGCATGTGTGTTCTTTTCATAAACCACATGGATACACTAGAGTTCATTGCATGTGTGTTCTTTTCATAAACCACATGGATCCACTAGAGTTCATTGCATCTATGTTTTATTCCTAAACCACATGGATCCACTAGATTTCATTGGATGTGTGTTCTATTCCTAAACCACATGGATCCACTAGATTTCATTTCATGTGTGATCTTTTCATAAACCACATGGACCCACTAAAGTTCATTGCATGTGTTTTTTATGCCTAAACCACAAGAATCCACTAGATGCGATTCCATGTGTGTTCTTTTCTTAAACCACATTGATCCACTAGATGCCATTGCATGTGTGTTCTTTTCATAAACCACATCAATCCACTAGAAATCACTGCATGTGTGTTCTTTTCATAAACCACATGGATACACAAGAGTTCATTGCATGTGTGTTCTATTCATAAACCACATGGATCCACTAGATGCCATTGCATGTGTGTTCTTTTCATAAACCACATGGATCCACTAGAGTTCATTGGATGTGTGTTATATTCCTAAACCACATGGATCCACTAGATGCCATTGCATGTGTGTTCTTTTCATAAACCACATGGATCCACTAGAGTTCATGGCATGTGTGTTCTTTTCAAAACCACATGGATCCACTAGATTCCATTGCATGTTTGTTCTATTCCTAAACCACATGGATCCACTAGATGCCATTGGATGTGTGTTCTTTTCATAAACCACATGGATGCACTAGATGTCATTGCATGTGTGTTCTTTTCATAAACCACATGGATCCACTAGATGCCATTGCATGTGTGTTCTTTTCATAAACCACATGGATCCACTAGATGCCATTGCATGTGTGTTCTTTTCATAAACCAAATGGACCCACTAGAGTTCATTGCATGTGTGTTCTATTCCTAAACCACATGGATCCACTAGAGTTCATTGGATGTGTGTTCTATTACTAAACCACATGGATCCACTAGATGCCATTTCATGTGTGATCTTCCATAAACCACATGGATCCACTAGTGTTCATTGTATGTGTGTTAGTTTCATAAACCACATGGATCCACTAGAGTTCGTGGCATGTGTGTTCTCTTCATAAACCACATGGATCCACTAGATGCCATTGCATGTGTGTTCTATTCCTAAACCACATGGATCCACTAGATGCCATTTATTGTGTGTTCTTTTCATAAACCACATGGATGCACTAGATGTGAATGCATGTGTGTCCTTTTCATAAACCACATGGATCCACTAGATGCCATTGGATGTGTGTTCTTT
This sequence comes from Avena sativa, assembly GCA_916181665.1. Classification (NCBI taxonomy): domain Eukaryota; kingdom Viridiplantae; phylum Streptophyta; class Magnoliopsida; order Poales; family Poaceae; genus Avena; species Avena sativa. Next base: position 195,881,371 of record OV702287.1, read on the forward strand.
TCATAAACCACATGGATGCACCAGATGTCATTGCATGTGTGTTATTTTCATAAACCACATGGATCCACTAGATACCATTGCAAGTGTGTTCTTTTCATAAACCACATGGATCCACTAGAGTTCATTGCATGTGTGTTCTATGCCTAAACCACAAGAATCCACTAGATGCCATTGCATGTGTTTTCTTTTATTAAACCACATTGATCCACTAGATGTCATTGCATGGGTGTTCTTTTCATAAACCACATGGATCCACTAGAGTTCACTGCATGTGTGTTCTTTTCATAAACCACATGGATACACTAGAGTTCATTGCATATGTGTTCTTTTCATAAACCACATGGATCCACTAGAGTTCACTACATGTGTGTTCTTTTCATAAACCACATGTATCCACTAGAGTTCATGGCATGTGTGTTCTTTCATAAACCACATGGATCCACTAGATGCCATTGCATGTGTGTTCTTTTCATAAACCACATGGATCCACTAGAGTTAATTGGATGTGTGTTCTTTTCATAAACCACATGGATCCACTAGATGTCATTGCATGTGTGTTCTTTTCATAAACGACATGGATCCACTAGACTCCATTGCATGTGTGTTCTTTTCATAAACCACATGGATCCACTAGGTTCATTGCATGTCTGTTCTATGAATAAACCACATGGATCCACTAGAGTTCATTGTATGTGTGTTCTATTCCAAATCCACATGGATCCACTAAGTCCCATTGCATGTGTGTTCTTTTCATAAACCACATGGATCCAGTAGAGTTCATCGCATGTGTATTCGTTTCATAAACCACATGGATCCACTAGAGTTCATGGCATGTGTGTTCTTTTCATAAACCACATGGATCCACTAGATGCCATTTATTGTGTGTTCTTTTCATAAACCACATGGATGCACTAGATGCCATTGGATGTGTGTTCTTTTCATGAACCACATGGATGCACTAGATGTCATTGCATGTGTGTTCTTTTCATAAACCACATGGATGCGCTATATGCCATTGCACGTGTGTTGTTTTCATAAACCACATGGATCCACTAGATTTCATTGCACGTGTGTTCTTTTCATCAACCACATGGATCCACTAGATGCCATTGCATGTGTGTTTATTCATAAACCACATCGATCACCAGATGGCATTGCATGTGTGTTCTTTTAACAAACCACATGGATCAACTGGATTTCATTGCACGTGTGTTCTTTTCATAAACCAGATGGATCCACTATTATCCATTGCATGTGTGTTCTAATCCTAAACCACATGGATCCACTACATTCCATTGGATGTGTATTCTTTTCATAAACCACATGGATCCACTAGATGTCATTGCATGTGTGTTCTTTTCATAAACCAGATGGATCCACTATTGTTCATGGCATGTGTGTTCTATTCCTATACCACATGGATCCAATAGGTTCCATTGCATATGTGTTCTTTTCATAAATCACATGGATCCACTAGAGTTCATTGCATGTGTGTTCTTTTCATAATCCACATGGATTGTCACATCCCAAATTTTAGATTTGGTCTTGCATATCATTCATTGCATCGCATCATATCTTTCCATGCATTACCGTCGAGTAGAGAGGATCGACGAAACGCTATTTGCAAAACCCCGTTTCTACTTAGCTTCGAGGTTCCTACGGGGTGCTTCAGAGGGACTTGCAACAACCACCCCTGTAGGTTCGAGTTTTTGCACAAACTTCGACTGATGGTTGTTCCCCTCGATGATACGAACCCGTAGGCGCGAAAATCGCTCCAATCGGAGTTCGTATGCAAAAGACTCGGAGGTTTTAGTAAACCGCCGGAAAACGGTCCGAAAATTCGGACCAATTTCCGAATCGGAGTCAAATCTGGACCGTTTTCAGTTTAGGACTGTTTTTTTTTCTGCGCGTGAAGGACCAATAAAAGGAAGACCCCACCCCTGCCTCGTAGACCGTGCACGCAACCCAAACACACGTACGCGACCTCCCTGCCGTCGCCTCCTGGCGCACGTCGCCGCCGCCGCCGCTTCTCCTCGCCGCCGCCAGCCACCCCTCCGCCGCCGGCCATCGCCGCGTCTGTTGCCGGGTTCGCCTCGATCTCCTCTTTCCGTTCCCGTGCTCCGCGTCTCCATCCGCCGCCGCCAACTGCGCCCTGCATATCGCCGCGTACGCGCACGCGTTTATTATTCCGGGAGCCGTAGTTGACCGTGTGTGTACGTGCAGGTAGAACCACGCCGCCGGAACCGACCGTCGCCGCCGTCCGGAGCTCGCCGGAGTTCGATTCGCCGTCCGTTTCCGGTAAGATAGCAGCCACCGTCAGATATCAGATCAGCGGCTTAGATCGTTCATTGACTGGTCAGCACTCCAGACGTTGACTAGTCAGAGGCCCCAGACGTTGACTGGTCAGACGCCCAGTCAGCGCCCAGTCATCAGACACAGTTGACTGAGTCAATTTCGTTAATCCTATTAGTTGGCAGATTTCGGTAGAATCTTGTAAATTATGTAGAAATTAAACCGCTTGACCAAAAATTGCAAATAAAATATGCACGAGTTCAGTGAGTCATGTAGAATCTCGCTGTACCTTTGGTTCAGACTTTTACTGTCAGGTTTAGTACAGTTTAATCAAACTAGTTAGTGGCCTTTTCGGAGTAATAAATTCGTAGTAAAAGTTTCATAGATCCAAAAATCGCGTATGATATGTCCCTGAACACGTATGAACGAGGGGAATCTCATCGTGAATTAAAAATATAGGCTTACAGTAAAAACTTCTGCAGTATTTGTCTAATGGCTTTCTGCAGTGTTTTAATTACTCGGGATGTTTTATAACTCCTTTTTGAGTAATTCCAATTGGTACTGTTTCTTATCGGCGATGCCTATGCGTTAGAATTTTTCCAGGATTTTACAAAGAGTATACTACAGGTAGTGAATTATTTAAGTTCTAGCTCGAGTAGTGATCTCTAATTTTGGTTAATAGTTTTCCTAGCGCCAAATCTATTTTCCATGCATGTATTCGGTAGTAATATGTATTAGTATTATGTGGTGCAGCTGTAGCACCAATTCACTTGCCGTTCTTGCATTCATGCATCATCTTTGTTGCATATGTTTGTGAATTGTTTGTTTATGAATGCAATTGTGTCGTGTAGATTGTGTGGAGTGCAACCCTTGCTCGTGTTTGGATTGTTCCTCCGACCGCTTCAATCAAGGCAAGTAGATGCTACTTTGTTCATGATATCGTCCTACTATTTTCAATGCATTGTCGTGTATTTTGTAGTTACATGAGTAGGATGATACTATCGCTATGCTATGTCCTATTATTGTGGTAGGGCTTTCCTTGTAGATGAACCACCGTTGTAGATGTGCTTAGCCATGCTATGTTGAACGAGGGCTGGGTTACATCATTGATACTTGTTTTCTCAAAGTATTGGTTTGTGAAAACTAAAACAACTTAATCAATGAATCCCCTGGGTGTGATGGTATTGATAATTTTTGGTGGTTTCATTGCGGAAAGGCACCCAGGTATCAAGAGAGAATGATTGGCTTCTTTATTGTGTAGCTTACGTGTACAACCATGTGCCAATAATGAAATGGGCGGTTGGTTGGACTTAGTAGGTTGTGGTAACTCGAACCCGCGTATCCAGAGATGTAGAATTTTGGTAGGTTGGACCGGTGCGCGTTGGGATTGAGGAGCTACTTCCCGAACAGTCTCTTCTTGGTCTTCTCCCTATCATCACCCTAAATGAGAGTGGTGGTACGAGCTGGGCTGGCCAAGTCACATGGGTAAAGTGTACTAACCTCTACAGAGTGTATAATCTAATCGATTAGCCGTGTCCCCGGTTATGGACAACTGAGTTGCTTGATTTTGATTACATGACATGTTTCTCGCTCATTCTAATTTCATAATTGTTTTAATGTTGTTGGGTTAACTTAATTGGGATCTTTTCAAAGAAAATCAAAAACTGTTTATGAAAGTAGGACAAAGTTATTTGCAAATGCAAGCCAGACACAGCTCCACTTGCCAAATATGCATGTAGATGTTAGTACTATTGTCTCCATTTACTAGCTCTACTTGCCATACATTCCATGTATTGACCCTTCGGGGCTGTTGCGTTTTATGCTGCAAGTTATTCCGATTCTGATTGACCGTTATAGGCCACGGCACTCCACTCGGCACTTGTTCACTTGTGGGCAATTTGAAGAATGGAGGATTTATCTCGTTTATGTTGCTACCTGAATAATTTGAGCTAGCTTTGTGCTAAGATTTTATTGTAATAATGGTACTCTGGATCTTCGTTATCTATGATACACGGATATTTTGCTATGTTATCAATCTTACTCTATTGTGGGCCAATGAACCGATCCAGGGATTGGCATGTCACATAGAGGCCACGGTCTTTTCAGAACCGGGGTGTCACAGGATGGTATCAGATCCCGTGTGTCGACTGTAGGATCGTGACCTAGAATTGGATTAGGAAGCCATAGATTTATTAAAGCCTATATTAACTCTATCTTTCATCTTATGCCTTTCACCCTCGTAAATTCTTACCATATGCTATTCTCACACTTTCCTCTTTTACTTGATATATGGGAGAAGTCAGGACTGAGTATGCCACCATGGAGTCACCAAGGCCCTTTGCAAGGCAGTTAGCTCAGCTCTCGCAGTCATTGGGATTGCCACTGCCCATGTTCAAGGGAAGAAGGCTGTACACCTATGGATATGGAGAGGATGCATGGGAGATCACTACCTTCATATTCAGAGATGCCGCCTTGCCAAACCCAGTGCATTTGATCTACACCAAGACCTACTGCAACTGGGGACTTGGAATCAACTTGGCCATACATGAAGCCCTGTCTCGCCAGTGCCATAATGTCCGACACCTACTACCAGCAGATTCACCCTACCGTGACTATGGAAGGCGTGATGAAGATGGGAACATTGTGGTTACCCCGGGGGACAGGAACAACATGCCGCCCCGTCGGAGGCACATAGAGGACATGGAAAGGGAGAATGGAGCTCTAGTAGAGAAGGTGAGGATGATAAAGGAGATTGCAGATTTTACTAGCAATGGTATGGTGGTCCAAGGACAGGAGATTGACACTTTGCATGAAGCTGTGGGAGTTCTGGAGAATGCCCTGATAGCCAGAGATGCAACCATAGCACATCTTCATGGTACTGTGCAGGAGAACACCCAGAACATACAGCAACTGCAAGGGACAGTCCAGGAAAGGGATCAAACTATTGAAGCTATGACAGCCTAGATTGCCGCTCTCCAAGCACAGCTGAATCCACCCTCTGATGATGACAATGGAGATGATGGCAACAATGGAGATGATGATGACAGTGGAGATGATGATGATGGAGACGATGATGGTGGAGGAGATGAAGCTGTTGCAGTTGCAGCTGAGGATGAAGAAGAGGAGGAGGATCCAGAAGAGGTGGAGTTTGACGTTTCAAGTGATGGTTCAGGAGAGGTTTACACTCCGCCGCCATGGTTGTACCGCGAGCCGAAGCGCCAACGCATGACCGCAAGGGCCTACCTCAAACTCTTCAAGAAGTAGATAGAAGTCCACCAATTAGTCCTCGTTAGGCGAAATCGTTAGGATTATTCTCGATCATTGTGAAACTTAGTTCGTGTTAGTTTAAGAGTGTTTAGATGCTTATTTGTGTACTCCAATATCCCAGGAATTATTTGTGCAAATTATATGAAAGAGTTATGGCAATTTGGTTACTATCTTTGTTGTTTTCGCTGCAGTTTTTCTGCTAATACAGCAGTACTGCGCGATTTTTCATATTTTTCTGGTAACTCGGAAAATCTGAAAAAAATTGGGCTGATGCGGAACTTCCTGTTATATATGCACGAAAATTTGCTAATTTTTCTGACGAGTTTAAGTCAGGCGGAAAAAATTCGAGAACACAGCAGAACTGTTCTGTCAGAATTGCTGTTTTGTCGTTTTGATGCTCAACTGTTTAGTTAACCATTGCCAACTCTTGTAAAACTATTTCAGTAGGTATATACTGCTAGGATAACACCTGGTATGTTGCTGGACCGCTTGTTTGATGATGTGTTGCTTGCTTGTGTTTGTCTGCTATTGTTTGTTGTTGCTTGACCATATGCATGGGTAGAATCCTATTACCGTAGTTGATTCTTTCTAAACTTACCTGTGCTGAACCGCAGATGCCTCCCCGCCGCCAACCCACTGAGTTGGAGCAGCTCATGGCAGCTCAGGCACAGCTGACCCAAGTGATGATCCAGTTCATGGCAAATCAGAACAACAACAATGGAAACAATCAGCCTCAGGGAGATGCTCTCACCAGATTTCTGAGGTTAAGGCCAGCTAAGTTCTCTACTGCAACGGAACCAATGGTTGCTCTCGACTAGTTGCGTTCAGTCAACAAGGATCTGGTAACTGTTGGATGCACTGATGCTGAGAAGGTGAGGTTTGCCGCTCACCTACTGGAGGGACCAGCCGCTTCTTGGTGGGACACATTTCAGATCACCCACCCTCTGAATACCGTGACTTGGGCTATGTTTGAGGAAGGTTTCAGGACCAACCACGTGTCTTCAGGAGTTCTGAGCCTGAAGAGGAAGGAGTTCCGCAACTTGCGCCAAACCAATCGCACTGTGGCCGAGTACATTGAGGAGTTCAACAACCTGTCCCGTTATGCACCTGAGGATGTTGACACTGATGCAAAAAGGAGGGAGAGATTCCTGGATGGCCTCAGTGATGAGCTTTCAGTGCAGCTACTGGTGGTTTATTGCCCCACTTTCCAGGAGCTCATGGACAAGGCCAGGATCCTGGAAGGGAAGCACAAGCAGGTGGAAAGCCGCAAGAGAAAGAACAACAATCACCACTCTGGCTCACACCACAAGTCTCGCACTTCATATGATGGATACTCCAAGCATGGAGGGAGTGACCATGGGAGCCATGATCGCCACCACCATGGAGGCGATGGACATCGTCATGACAACCATAGGAGCAGTCACCACAGCCACAAGGGAGGACACTCTCACCACTCTGGAGGACACGGTGGACATGACCGCAACCGTGATCGCAATTTTGTGAAGAAGGATCTGAGTGAGGTGACATGCTTCATGTGTAAGCAGAAGGGACACTATGCTGACAACTGTCCGGAGAGGAAAGGACTGAAGCCAACCAACAATGAGAAGGCCACAGTGAACCACATGAATGTGGAAGAGATTCCAGACGAGCCTGACCTTGTGATTGGTAAGTTTCCAATCAACACTCACCCTACACTTATACTTTTCGATACTGGTGCATCGCATTCATTCATATCAAGGGCATTTGTGGATAAGTATAAGTTACCTACTGAGTCTATGAAGAGGTCTTTTAGAGTGAGTTCACCTGGAGGAGATATGATAGCTAGTGCGGGATGCCGCAATTTAACTGTGAGGATTGGAACACACAACTTCTTTGAACATTTGGTAGTGTTGGATTCACAAGGGTATGGATTGGATGTCTATGCATGAGGGACATATAGATTGTGCACAGCGAGCTGTTTCACTCAAAACCCAGGATGGTAAGAGGATTAGATTCAAGTCAGCCGCACGACCAGGAAGGTGTAAGCTGAATTCTCTTAAGGGGGTTAGCATGGATACTGTGCCAGTGATTAGGGATTACCCCGACGTGTTTTCGGAAGAACTGCCAGGGATGCCACCTGACAGAGAAGTAGAGTTTCTTATCGACCTGATGCCGGGAACAGGACCAATAGCAAAGAAACCATATAAGATGGATGTGGATGAGCTGAAGGAATTGAAGAAACAGTTGAAGGAGCAGCTGGAAAAGGGATTCATTCAGCCTAGTGCGTCGTCATGGGGTGCACCTGTTCTGTTTGTGGAGAAGAAAGACAGCACCAAGAGGTTAGTGGTGGACTATCGCTCGCTGAATGAGGTAACCATCAAGAACAAGTACCCTCTGCCGAACATAAATGATTTGTTTGATCAACTGGAAGGAGCAAAGGTGTTCAGCAAGATTGATCTGCGATCAGGCTACTTTCAATTGAAGATCCGGAAGGAGGATGTACCAAAAACCGCCTTCACCACTAGGTATGGTTTATATGAGTATACAGTTATGTCATTTGGACTAACGAATGCCCCAGCATATTTCATGACCATGATGAACAAGGTATTTATGGAGTACTTGGACAAGTTCGTAGTGGTGTTTATTGATGACATACTGATATATTCCAAGGATAATGCTGAGCATGAGAAACATCTGCGACTGATTATGGAGAAACTGAGGGAACACCAGCTGTATGCCAAATTCAGCAAGTGTGAATTCTGGATTAACACCGTTGGGTTTCTTGGACACGTAGTGTCAGGAGAAGGAGTCGCTGTTGATCCAAGCAAAGTGACTGCAGTAACTGAGTGGAAAGCACCCAAGAACGCTGGAGAGATTCGAAGCTTTTTGGGACTTGCTGGATATTACAGGAGGTTCATTGAAAACTTTTCCAAGATTGCAAAGCCGATGACTGAACTTATGAAGAAGGAGAGGAAGTTTGAATGGACGGATGTGTGTGAAGCTAGCTTTCAGGAACTGAAGCGTCGACTAGTGACTGCACCTGTTCTGTGCTTACCAGATCTTCAGAAGGATTTCCAAGTGTACTGTGATGCTTCTCGACAGGGACTTGGGAGTGTGCTGATGCAAGATGGGAGAGTAGTGTCTGATGCCTCGCGACAACTCAAGCACCATGAGCGGAATTACCCCACACACGACTTGGAGTTAGCGTCAGTGGTTCATGCGCTCAAGGTATGGAGGCATTACTTAATGGGAAAACACTGTGATGTGTACACCGACCACAAGAGCCTGAAATACATATTTACACAGAAGGAGCTGAACATGAGACAAAGGAGATGGTTGGAACTTATCAAGGACTATGATATGAATCTACAATACCACCCAGGAAAGGCCAATGTAGTAGCAGATGCTCTGAGCCGAAAGGTTTATGCCAATGGATTGACAATTGGTGAATTGCCTAAGGATTTGTGCAAGCAATTCAAGGACCTTAGACTGGAGGTAGTATCTGAAGGATATTTGGCTACAATGGAAGTCCAACCAACGCTTCAGGACAGAATCAGGAAGGCTCAAGTGGGAGACAAAGAGATAGATGAAGTTAAGGAAAAGATGAAGGAAGGTCGAGCAAGGGAATTCCGCGAGGATGAGCAAGGTACCTTGTGGTATGGAGATCGTTTGTGTGTGCCCAACGATCCGGAGTCAAGGAAGTTGATTATGCAGGAAGCTCATGACTCGCCGTATTCCATACATCCGGGCAATACGAAGATGTATATGGATCTAAAGGACAGATTCTGGTGGAACAACATGAAGGGAGATATCGCCAAGCATATTGCCCTATGTGATGTATGTAGCCGAGTGAAGGCGGAACACCAGAAACCAGCAGGACTGCTACAGCCTTTGCCCGTGCCGGATTGGAAATGGGATAGAGTGGGAATGGACTTTATCACAGGACTGCCCAGGACCAGGTCTGGATATGACTCTATTTGGGTAGTGGTCGATCATTTGACCAAGGTAGCCCACTTTATACCAGTGAAGACGACCTACACAAGTGCAAGGTTGGCCAAGATTTACATGGACAAGATTGTGTGCCTACATGGAGTTCCCAAGAGTACCGTATCTGATAGAGGCACCCAATTTACCTCACACTTCTGGCGCCAGCTGCACGAGTCACTTGGTACTAGATTGGAGTTTAGCACAGCGTTTCACCCACAGACGGATGGACAGACCGAGAGGGTGAATCAGATTTTGGAAGACATGCTAAGAGCTTGCGCCTTGGCTCATGGTTCTAGTTGGGATGAGAATTTACCGTATGCGGAGTTTTCCTACAACAACAGCTATCAAACCAGCATCAAGACGTCACCGTTCGATGTGTTATATGGGAAACGGTGCCGAACACCATTGCTATGGGATGGAGTAGGAGAACGTCAGTTGTTTGGACCTGACTTGATCAAGGACGCTGAGGAGAAGGTTGCCTTGATTAGAGACAGACTAAAGGTAGCACAATCAAGACAGAAGAGATACGCTGACGCCAAGCGCAAGGAAGTGGTATATGAGATAGGTGATAGAGCATACCTTAGAGTATCGCCGCTTCGTGGAATCAAGAGATTTGGAATTAAGGGTAAGCTGGCACCTCGATTTATTGGACCCTATCGAGTCTTAGCACGCAAAGGAGAGGTTGCTTATCAGTTGGAGTTGCCAGAGGCTCTATCTGCTGTTCACAATGTGTTCCACGTATTCCAGCTGAAGAAGTGTCATCCGGAGATGGTGGATACACCATTGAGAGACACTGTACCGCTAGAAGAGGTTCAGCTTGAGAACGATTTGACCTATGAGGAGAAACCGGTCAAGATTCTGGAGACAGCAGAAAGGACTACCCGTACCAAGACAATCAAGTTTTGCAAGGTGCAGTGGAGCCACCACACCGAAGAGGAAGCCACTTGGGAGTGTGAGGATGACATCCGAGAGGACTACCCACACCTATTTGCTAGCCGCGCCGAATCTCGAGAACGAGATTCATCTTAAGGGGGTTAGTCTTGTCACATCCCAAATTTTAGATTTGGTCTTGCATATCATTCATTGCATCGCATCATATCTTTCCATGCATTACCGTCGAGTAGAGAGGATCGACGAAACGCTATTTGCAAAACCCCGTTTCTACTTCGCTTCGAGGTTCCTGCGGGGAGCTTCAGAGGGACTTGCAACAACCACCCCTGTAGGTTCGAGTTTTCGCACAAACTTCGACTGAAGGTTGTTCCCCTCGACGATACGAACCCGTAGGCGCAAAAATCGCTCCAATCGGAGTTCGTATGCAAAAGACTCGGACGTTTTAGTAAACCGCCGGAAAACGGTCCGAAAATCCGGACCGATTTCCGAATCGGAGTCATCAGTTTAGGACTGTTTTTTTTTTCTGCGTGTGAAGGACCAATAAAAGGAGGACCCCACCCCTGCCTCGTAGACCGTGCACGCAACCCAAACCCACGTACGCGACCTCCTCCCTGCCGCCGCCTCCTGGCGCACGTCGCCGCCGCCGCCGCTTCTCCTCGCCGCCGTCGGCCACCCCTCCGCCGCCGGCCATCGCCGCGTCTGTTGCCGGGTTCGCCTCGATCTCCTCTTTCCGTTCCCGTGCTCCGCGTCTCCATCCGCCGCCGCCAACTGCGCCCTGCAGATCGCCGCTTACACGCACGCATTTATTATTCCGGGAGCCGTAGTTGACCGTGTGTGTACGTGTAGGTAGAACCACGCCGCCGGAACCGAACGTCGCCGCCGTCCGGAGCTCGCCGGAGTTCAATTCGCCGTCCGTTTCCAGTAAGACAGCAGCCACCGTCAGATCTCAGATCAGCGGCTTAGATCGTTCGTTGACTGGTCAGCACTCCAGACGTTGACTAGTCAGAGGCCCCAGACGTTGACTGGTCAGACGCCCAGTCAGCGCCCAGTCATCGGACACAGTTGACTGGGTCAATTTCGTTAATCCTATTAGTTGGCATATTTCGGTAGAATCTTGTAAATTGTGTAGAAATTAAACCGCTTGGCCAAAAATTGCAAATAAAATATGCACGAGTTCAGTGAGTCGTGTAGAATCTCGCTGTACCTTTGGTTCAGACTTTTACTGTCAGGTTTGGTATAGTTTGATCAAACTAGTTAGTGGCCTTTTCGGAGTAATAAATTCGTAGTAAAAGTTTCGTAGCTCCAAAAATCACGTATGATATGTCCCTGAACTCGTATGAACGAGCGGAATCTCGTCGTGAATTAAAAAGATAGGCTTACAGTAAAAACTTCTGCAGTATTTGTCTAATGGCTTTCTGCAGTGTTTTAATTACTCGGGATGTTTTATAACTCCTTTTTGAGTAATTCCAATTGGTACTGTTTCTTACCGGCGATGCCTATGCAGTAGAATTTTTCTAGGATTTTACAAACAGTATACTACCGGTAGTGAATTATTTAAGTTCTAGCTCTAGTAGTGATCTCTACTTTTGGTTAATAGTTTTCCTAGCGCCAAATCTATTTTCCATGCATGTATTCGGTAGTAATATGTATTAGTATTATGTGGTGCAGATGTAGCACCAATTCACTTGCCGTTCTTGCATTCATGCATCATCTTTGTTGCATATGTTTGTGAATTGTTTGTTTATGAATGCAATTGTGTCGTGTAGATTGTGTGGAGTGCAACCCTTGCTCGTGTTTGGATTGTTCCTCCGACCGCTTCAATCAAGGCAAGTAGATGCTAATTTGTTCATGATATCGTCCTACTATTTTCAATGCATTGTCGTGTATTTTGTAGTTGCATGAGTAGGATGATACTATCGCTATGCTATGTCCTATTATTGTGGTAGGGCTTTCCTTGTAGATGAACCACCGTTGTAGATGTGCTTAGCCATGCTATGTTGAACGAGGGCTGGGTTACATCATTGATACTTGTTTTCTCAAAGTATTGGTTTGTGAAAACTAAAACAACTTAATCAATGAATCCCCTGGGTGTGATGGTATTGATAATTTTTGGTGGTTTCATTGTGGAAAGGCACCCAGGTATCAAGAGAGAATGATTGGCTTCTTTATTGTGTAGCTTACGTGTATAACCATGTGCCAATAATGAAATGGGCGGTTGGTTGGACTTAGTAGGTTGTGGTAACTCGAACCCGCGTATCCAGAGATGTAGAATTTTGGTAGGTTGGACCGGTCAACGATGGATACACTAGAGTTTATTGCATGTGTGTTATATTCATAAACCACATGGATCCACTAGATGCCATTGCATGTGTGTTCTTTTCATAAACCACATGGATACACTAGAGTCCATTGGATGTGTGTTCTATTCATAAACCTCATGGATCCACTAGATGCCATTGCATGTTTGTTCTTTTCATAAACCACATGGATCCACTAGAGTTCATTGGATGTGTGTTCTATTCCTAAACCACATGGATCCACTAGATGCCATTGCATGCGTGTTCTTTTCATAAACCACATGGATCCAGTAGAGTTCATTGCATGTGTGTTCTTTTCATAAACCACATGGATCCACTAGAGTTCATTGCATGTTTGTTCTATTCCTAAACCACATAGATCCACTAGAGTTCATTGGATGTGTGTTCTATTCCTAAACCACATGGATCCACTAGATGCCGTTTCATGTGTGTTCTTTCCATAAACCACATGGATCCACTAGAGTTCATTGCATGTGTGTTAGTTTCATAAACCGCATGGATCCACTAGAGTTCATTGCATGTGTGTTCTTTTCATAAACCACATGGATCCACTATATGCCATTGCATGTGTGTTATTCCATAAACCACATGGATCTACTAGATACCATTGCATATGTGTTCTATGCCTAAACCACAAGAATACACTAGATGCCATTGCATGTGTGTTCTTTTATTAAACCACATGGTTCCACTAGATGTCATTGCATGTGTGTTCTTTTCATAAACCACATGGTTCCACTAGAGTTCACTTCATGTGTGTTCTTTTCATAAACCACATGGATACACTAGAGTTTATTGCATGTGTGTTATATTCATAAACCACATGGATCCACTAGATGCCATTGCATGTGTGTTCTTTTCATAAACCACATGGATACACTAGAGTTCATTGGATGTGTGTTCTATTCCTAAACCACATGGATCTACTAGAGTTCACTGCATGTGTGTTCTTTTCATAAACCACTTGGATACACTAGAGTTCATATCATGTGTGTTCTTTTCATAAAGCACATGGATCCACAAGAGTTCATTGCATGTGTGTTATTTTCATAAACCACATGGATCCACTAGAGTTCATTGCATGTGTGTTCTATTCCTAAATCACATGGATCCACTAGAGTTCATTGGATGTGTGTTCTATTCCTAACCCACATGGATCCATTAGATACCATTGCACGTGTGTTATTTTCATAAACCACATGGATCCACTAGAGTTCATTGCATGTGTGTTCTTTTCATAAACCACATGGATCCACTATAGTTCATGGCATGTGTGTTCTTTTCATAAACCACATGGATCCACTAGATGCCATTCCATGTGTGTTCTATTCCTAAACCACATGGATCCACTAGATGCCATTTGATGTCTGTTCTTTTCATAAACCACATGGATGCACTAGATGTCATTGCATGTGTGTTCTTTTCATAAACCACATGGATCCGCTATATGCCATTGCATGTGTGTTGCTTTCATAAACTACATGAATCCACTAGAGTTCATTGCACGTGTGTTCTTTTCATAAACCACATGGATCCACTAGATGCCATTGCATGTGTGTTTATTCATAAACCACATGGATCACTAGATGTCATTGCATGTGTGTTCTTTTAATTAACCACATGGATCCACTGGATGTCATTGCGCGTGTGTTCTTTTCATAAACCAGATGGATCCACTATTATCCATTGCATGTGTGTTCTAATCCTAAACCACATGGATCCACTACATTCAATTGGATGTGTATTCTTTTCATAAACCACATGGATCCACTTGATATCATTGCATGTGTGTTCTTTTCATAAACCACATGGATCCACTAGTGTTCATGGCATGTGTGTTCTATTCCTATACCACATGGATCTAAGAGGTTCCATTGCATATGTGTTCTTTTCATAAATCACATGGATCCACTAGAGTTCATTGCATGTGTGTTCTTTTCATAATCCACATGGATCCACTAGAGTTTGTTGCATGTGTGTTCGTTCCATAAACCACATGGATCCACTAGAGTTCATTGCATGTATGTTTGTCACATCCCAAGATTTTCCAAATCTTGTAATGTGAAAAATAAAATAAACACAATAAACTTTTGTTGAAAATCAGGGTGAAAAGAAACTTTTGTTTCTAGAAGGAGACATGAAATCCCATCTTGAACAAACTTTGGCAGAAGTTTGAATTCAACAAAAATCCAAATCAAGGGAAATGCATTCCTCAATGAATGTATCTGGAAATTTGAACACCTGGAAAATAAATCCAAACCCCTAAACCCTAATGGAAGGAAATCATTTTCCAAAGTATCTCCAAATCCATGGATTTGATCCATACCAAATCTGATCAATAAATAATCACAAAGGATCAAGAATAGACCATAGAGATTGGTTTCACTTAGTTTGGAACCATAGACAAAATCTTGTGAATATATTAAGATAAGGAAATTGAATTTCCAAAGCCTTTAAAGACCTTACCAAAAACCCATACCCTTTGGTGAGCAAATAATCCTAAAGGGATTTATAAAGATAAACATTTATCAAAGGAAAATAAATTGTTTTGGAAACACTGATTTAGATCTTTTAATAAAAGACTTTGGTTTCAAATGAAAAGATAAGCCAAATTAATTTTGGCCAAACTTTTGAAATAAAATATTTTGTTTTGATTAAAATGAGTAAAGGATTATTTAAATAAAATAAATAAGGATTTAAATATCCAATTTTATTTAAGTAAAGGCTTTCCCATTTTAATTAAAACACCAAAAACTTATTTATTTATTTAAATAAGTTTCCAAGTATTCTTTTATTTTTCAAATTAAACCTTCTGGTTTGGTTTTGAAAATAATTGGAATTCAAATGGAAATTTTATTTAAGTAAATCAAACACTATTAAATAACTAAAGATCCATTTTATTTAATTATTAAAATGGATCCTAAAATAAATAAAAATAATATTTCATTTTGAGATTTGGATTATGTTGCCAAACAGAACCAAATTCAAAGTGAAGTTGAGTGTTTGTTTGAATTTGTGTGAATAATTGTTTGAAAATGAAAACAGAAAAAGAATTAGAAAAAGAAAAAGGCTTAGACAGAAAAAAAAATAAGAAAACAGACCCAACCCACTAAGGCCCAGACCAGCCCAGTACTCCCTCCCCGAAGAAATCTTTCTCACTAAGAAACGGACCCACAGAGCCAATGACCACCGGGACCCACTCTCACTCTCTCTCACTCGCTGACGAGAAGACCCCACCTCTCTCTCCCACATCCCGAACCGTTTTTCTTCACCGTCAAACAAACCCACGCAGAGACTAACAGGTGGACCCCTCCTTCCTTTCTTTTCCCACTGACCAGAGGACCCCACCGCCACCTCCTTCTTCTTCCCCGCGCGACCCCTTCTCCCCCTCACCGCGCGGCAGTTTCTGCCCGTTGATAGCTCCGTCAATTCACAGTAAAGCCATGCATTAAACCTCGCCGTGACCTCGCCCATTTAACCACACGCTCCTCCTCCTCCCTTTCCCCTAAACGCTGCACCCCCTCTGCCCCCAGGCTGGACGAATTGCGCCGCACACCGTCCTCTGCTCCGACGTGGTCCGGTGACGATTCCGACGAAACCTCACCGCCCCGAGCCTCCCTGAGTACGCTGACAGCTCCCCCACTCTCAGGCGCCTCTGCCAGTGCATCAAACTCGACCGCGGGTACCCTGTAACCTCGCCTTCGACGACGACCACCGCCGCCGCGTCTGCCTTCTTCTCTGGCGAAGCCCACCGGTAAGACCAGACCGCCCCTTCACCCCTCGTTCATGCTCACAGCTCCGACATGATCTCCTGCGTCTAACCCTGCCCTCGGTCTGTCCTCTCTTGATCTGTAGCACCGTCTTCGACTACAGACAGAGTCGTCCGTCGCCGTCCTCTACTCCGGCGAGGAATCGCGACTGAACCAGAGCGCCCCTCGTCGAACCATCAGTACGTTGAGCATCGCTGTGACACCCTGAGCCCGGTGAGCAACCCCTCCTTCTCCCGCACCTCCTGAATCGTCGGCACCGTCGACGACAGACAGCTCCGCCGCCGGTAGCCACCGTAGCGCCGCCAGTTCCTGGCTGATACGATGTGAGCCGTTAGATCACGATCCTATGCACACGATAGATCACTTAACCTGAACCGTTACATTTGATCTGCACCGCACAATCCCACTTAAATCCTGCGGTCCACATCACGCGATCCTACCGAACCGTTATGAGCCAATAGGATACAGACACGTGGCCCAGAGATGTTTTAAAAACAGAAATTGAAACAGATTTAAGTGCCATTTTCAAACCCTTGTATCTTTGAATCCACACGTCCAAAATTTACAAATTTTATGTCGTTGGATTCAGGAGAGCAAGCTCTAACCAACCCTACCCTTAGTTTAGCATATAGTATCTGTTAACTTGTTTAACTTTGCAGATTATTTTGTGTGCTTGCTAACATTAGAAAAATCATTTAAAAATGATATTTAGGTTAAAACCTTTGCAATTTGGTTTTTTGTGACCTTGCTGACCCTAGGAACCAACCCATGGAGTTAAAAATGATTTTGGAAAAGTTTGGGATGGATTAATTAGTTTAGTCCATTTCTAGCCAATTAAAAACCATTGTTTTGTTTATGAAAATGCTTTCATAAAGAAAACTTTGAGAAAATGTTTTGGACCAAACCTACTGACCCAAAACACCAAGTTTTGCAATAGCAACTCATTTGGTGAAAAACATAAAGTTTTGCCTTGATAGAATTATTTTCCACCACATAAAATGATGGATGGATTTAAAAATAGTTTTTGAGCAAAACCCTCTAACCAATGTCTTTGCCATTTTGGTGAATGACCAATTTGGAACTTACAAAGTTTAGAAGCCTAGTGGAGACCATCCTTACAATAGAACCAACCTTTGCATGCTTATGCATGACTTAGATTCCATTGCTTTGTCTTGTGAGTGAATTTGTTTGAGTGATTCTTTGTATGGAATGTTAGTTGATTGGTGTTTGCTTGATTGACTTGTAGTGAAGTGTAAGACTAGCAAGATCAAGGAGTGAACCACCATTCCCTACCAAAAAGGCAAGTTACACTATCATACAAAAGTCCTACTATTTTCATTATACTTAGGGGATTTTGAAAACATGCATGAAAACAATTTTATACTTATGCTATGCTAAATCCTAATAGGATTCCCTCACCTTACTTAGTGAAAACCTTGTAGTTGTACATGCTTAGCCATGCTATATTTTGAAAAGAGATACATGTTGAGATTTTACAAAGTTGAGAAAAGGACTTGTGTTTTATATAATAAAACAAGGACTCAATGAACCACCTAGGTGGAGGATACTTTAAGTTTTGGAGAAGGTGGCAACAAAAGGAACCATTCTATGGCAATCTCTTTGTGTTGTGCTCCAAAAGAAAACCCACCTAGGAAACTTAGAGATTGAACATGCTTCTCCAATTGTGGCTTTCGTGTGCAACCACATGCTATTATGGCTCTGGCTTAGTCAATTACATTAGGAAGACCCATACATTGTCTTTAGTTACCAGACATGGGGATCTGGAATGCTTCATGGGGGCTAAAGACAAGCTAGCAATGGTGTATGGGAGGACCTTTTGGAAAGACTTCGTCATATTCTCAATCTGCCAGTATTCCATCTTGGTGAGTACTAATCCAACGGCCACTGGTGGCAACAAGATGAGAGTGTGACATGTGGGTAAAGTGTACAACTTCTGCAGAAGATAATAAAATCTAAGTACTTAGCCGTGTCCCCGGTTATGGACAATACTGAGCAACTAAAGGCCTGAAGCTATGGAAGATCTCGACATTCTAATTTCTAAAAGAAAACTTTTAAAAATTGATGCACTTGGAGTTACCAAGGAACTCGAGAGATTTTGACAAAACTTGATGCACTTGGAGTTACCAAGAAGCTCAAGAGATTTTGACAAAACTTGATGTACTTGGAGTTACCAAGGAACTCAAGAGATTTTGACAAAACTTGATGCACTTGGAGTTACCCAGAAGCTCAAGAGATTTTGACAAAACTTGATGTACTTGGAGTTACTAAGGTGCTCAAGAGATTTTTGACAAGGACTTGAACACTTGGGTTTTTACCAAGGAGTTCAAGAGATTTTTGAAAGGAGATTGGACAAAGGACCAAAAACCATTTTTGAAAAGATAGGATAAAATATTGCTTTATGCAAATGAGCCTGAAACTCCACTTAGCCAAATTTGCATGTAGTGATAGGATCCACATATATTATTCATAAAAGTGAAACTTGCCAATACAATTCAAATGTATTGACCCTTGTGGCTGTAACTTATTATGTTGCAGGTTTGATTGTTTTAGTGAAGATTGATTGATTAGGATTACAAAGTCTACAACCAACATCTGCCTGTGGCACTTTGAAGATGAAGGACCCATGACTATAGTTATTCCGCTGCAATGTAATGTAATTAGCCAATGAGCTAAGTTTGATGTAATAAAACTATTTTATTCCTGGTTATAAAGTTGTATTATGACCTTTGTTTCTTGATATTACATCTAAACTGTGGATGCTAGCTATTGATCCAGGGACTAGCATTGTAAACACAGGGGACTCAATCTTATTAAAGGTTGGGGACGCTACAGAATGGTATCAGAGCATTGTGTTGCCTGTAGGATTTGTAACCCTAGGATTGGACAAAAACCCTTAGAAAATAGGAGTTGTATTTGTTCCAAAACTTATTTACAAAAACAATCTTGTAAACTCTTTCCTCAACCATTTTGGTTTCAACTCTACTTCTCTTCTACTTCAAAACTTGATGGAAAAGCCTACCCCATGACCAAAGACTACACCATGTGCAAAGGACTTCTTCAACTCTAATGACTTCAACATCTTCAGCATATTCACCAAGGACTTCAATCTTGGATATCACTAAGGACTACAAGTAATACAAGAAGTTTTACCCAAGACTTGAAGACTAAGGAAACACAACTTAGAAAGAACCATCATCACCTTTGAAGATTTGTGACCAAGACACAAAAATTCTCCAAGGAAACAAAGATCTCATTCAAGAAGAATCAATCAAGAAGGATGGAAGGATCACAATTGAACCATATAGATGGACCACCATATTTAGTTTAAGTCAAACCCACCAACTTATGTGGTGTAACAAAAATATTTTGTTGCCTAAGTATGTGCTAGACTTTGTTGTTTGAGTAAATTGTTTTGTTTGTAATTGCTTGCACATTGCTTGTGTGAATTGTGATGTGTGTGATTAGGAATGATTCCCTTAGAAATCTTTTGCCTATTCTAATCCCCCTCCAACCCCAAACAGATGACTTCTCCAAGAGACTCCAACATCAAGGATGGTGACAACAACAACAACCAAGAGGTCAACATGAGAGAACTCATAGCAACCCAACACCAGTTGAGCCAAGAGACAACTCAGCTTTTAGCCAACAACAATGGATTAGACCCAACCATACAAAGGATTTTGAAACTTCAATCCCAACTGTTGCAAGGATTGGTTAATCAAGTGATCAACATGAGAGAAAACTTTTCCCAAGGAGCTAATGACAACAAGGATGACAAAGATGTTATTCTAGAAGGAACCCAAGCTAGCAATACTTTTGGATACAAGGATCATGCACCCAAGGAGCATGAAGATCAATGCCCCAAGAAAAGAGGAAGATCTCCCATTCATGAAGAACAAGAACTAGAAGAACCCCTAGCTTTGGAGAAACCCAAGAAGAAGAAGAAATGCCTCAACACTAGCAAGAAAGATATTACACAAGTGCAATGTTTCAATTGCAAAGAGATGGGACATTATGCCAATGGATGTCCAGAGAAGAAGAAACACAAGATAAACAAGCCTATGAGGGATATCAGCCAAGTCACATGCTTCAAGTGCGAAAACGAAGGACACTACGCAGATGTTTGCCCAGAGAAGCCACCTCAAGACCTCAAACTTATAACCTGTTACAATTGCAAGAACCCGGGACACTATGCAAGCAACTGTCCAGAAAAGATGAAGAACAAGTTGATCAAGCCTATGGAGAAACTCAACCTTGGCCCATGAATCAAGCATGGAAACAAAGGACACTAATCAGAAGTTTTCCAAGAAGAAGTTTTCCAAGATTTCAAGCAAGCCAAGATATAGTCTAGTTGGAAAATTTTTACGGGTGGTAGTACCCTAGTTGTTTTGAACCTGCTTGTAACCCTAGCCTCCCCAAATCTCGGGACGAGATTTATTTTAAGGGTGGTAGCCTGTCACATCCCAAGATTTTCCAAATCTTGTAATGTGAAAAATAAAATAAACACAATAAACTTTTGTTGAAAATCAGGGTGAAAAGAAACTTTTGTTTCTAGAAGGAGACATGAAATCCCATCTTGAACAAACTTTGGCAGAAGTTTGAATTCAACAAAAAATCCAAATCAAGGGAAATGCATTCCTCAATGAATGTATCTGGAAATTTGAACACCTGGAAAATAAATCCAAAACCCTAAACCCTAATGGAAGGAAATCATTTTCCAAAGTATCTCCAAATCCATGGATTTGATCCATACCAAATCTGATCAACAAATAATCACAAAGGATCAAGAATAGACCATAGAGATTGGTTTCACTTAGTTTGGAACCATAGACAAAATCTTGTGAATATATTAAGATAAGGAAATTGAATTTCCAAAGCCTTTAAAGCCCTTACCAAAAACCCATACCCTTTGGTGAGCAAATAATCCTAAAGGGATTTATAAAGATAAACATTTATCAAAGGAAAATAAATTGTTTTGGAAACACTGATTTAGATCTTTTAATAAAAGACTTTGGTTTCAAATGAAAAGATAAGCCAAATTAATTTTGGCCAAACTTTTGAAATAAAATATTTTGTTTTGATTAAAATGAGTAAAGGATTATTTAAATAAAATAAATAAGGATTTAAATATCCAATTTTATTTAAGTATAGGCTTTCCCATTTTAATTAAAACACCAAAAACTTATTTATTTATTTAAATAAGTTTCCAAGTATTCTTTTATTTTTCAAATTAAACCTTCTGGTTTGGTTTTGAAAATAATTGGAATTCAAATGGAAATTTTATTTAAGTAAATCAAACACTATTAAATAACTAAAGATCCATTTTATTTAATTATTAAAATGGATCCTAAAATAAATAAAAATAATATTTCATTTTGAGATTTGGATTATGTTGCCAAACAGAACCAAATTCAAAGTGAAGTTGAGTGTTTGTTTGAATTTGTGTGAATAATTGTTTGAAAATGAAAACAGAAAAAGAATTAGAAAAAGAAAAAGGCTTAGACAGAAAAAAAAAAGAAAACAGACCCAACCCACTAAGGCCCAGACCAGCCCAGTACTCCCTCCCCGAAGAAATCTTTCTCACTCAGAAACAGACCCACAGAGCCAATGACCACCGGGACCCACTCTCACTCTCTCTCACTCGCTGACGAGAAGACCCCACCTCTCTCTCCCACATCCCGAACCGTTTTTCTTCACCGTCAAACAAACCCACGCAGAGACTAACAGGTGGACCCCTCCTTCCTTTCTTTTCCCACTGACCAGAGGACCCCACCGCCACCTCCTTCTTCTTCCCCGCGCAACCCCTTCTCCCCCTCACCGCGCGGTAGTTTCTGCCCGTTGATAGCTCCGTCAATTCACAGTAAAGCCGTGCATTAAACCTCGCCGTGACCTCGCCCATTTAACCACACGCTCCTCCTCCTCCCTTTCCCCTAAACGCTGCACCCCCTCTGCCCCCAGGCTGGACGAATTGCGCCGCACACCGCCCTCTGCTCCGACGTGGTCCGGTGATGATTCCGACGAAACCTCACCGCCCCGAGCCTCCCTGAGTACGCTGACAGCTCCCCCACTCTCAGGCGCATCTGCCAGTGCATCAAACTCGACCGCGGGTACCCTGTAACCTCGCCTTCGATGACGACCACCGCCGCCGCGTCTGCCTTCTTCTCCGGCGAAGCCCACCGGTAAGACCAGACCGCCCCTTCACCCCTCGTTCATGCTCACAGCTCCGACATGATCTCCTGCGTCTAACCCTGCCCTCGGTCTGTCCTCTCTTGATCTGTAGCACCGTCTTCGACTACAGACAGAGCCGTCCGTCGCCGTCCTCTACTCCGGCGAGGAATCGCGACTGAACCAGAGCGCCCCTCGTCGAACCGTCAGTACGTTGAGCATCGCCGTGACACCCTGAGCCCGGTGAGCAACCCCTCCTTCTCCCGCACCTCCTGCATCGTCGGCACCGTCGACGACAGACAGCTCCGCCGCCGGTAGCCACCGTAGCGCCGCCAGTTCCTGGCTGATACGATGTGAGCCGTTAGATCACGATCCTATGCACACGATAGATCACTTAACTTGAACCGTTACGTTTGATCTGCACCGCACAATCCCACTTAAATCCTGCGGTCCACATCACGCGATCCTACCGAACCGTTATGAGCCAATAGGATACAGACACGTGGCCCAGAGATGTTTTAAAAACAGAAATTGAAACAGATTTAAGTGCCATTTTCAAACCCTTGTATCTTTGAATCCACACGTCCAAAATTTACAAATTTTATGTCGTTGGATTCAGGAGAGCAAGCTCTAACCACCCCTACCCTTAGTTTAGCATATAGTATCTGTTAACTTGTTTAACTTTGCAGATTCTTTTGTGTGCTTGCTAACATTAGAAAAATCATTTAAAAATGATATTTAGGTTAAAACCTTTGCAATTTGGTTTGTTGTGACCTTGCTGACCCTAGGAACCAACCCATGGAGTTAAAAATGATTTTGGAAAAGTTTGGGATGGATTAATTAGTTTAGTCCATTTCTAGCCAATTAAAAACCATTGTTTTGTTTATGAAAATGCTTCATAAAGAAAACTTTGAGAAAATGTTTTGGACCAAACCTACTGACCCAAAACACCAAGTTTTGCAATAGCAACTCATTTGGTGAAAAACATAAAGTTTTGCCTTGATAGAATTATTTTCCACCACATAAAATGATGGATGGATTTAAAAATAGTTTTTGAGCAAAACCCTCTAACCAATGACTTTGCCATTTTGGTGAATGACCAATTTGGAACTTACAAAGTTTAGAAGCCTAGTGGAGACCATCCTTACAATAGAACCAACCTTTGCATGCTTATGCATGACTTAGATTCCATTGCTTTGTCTTGTGAGTGAATTTGTTTGAGTGATTCTTTGTATGGAATGTTAGTTGATTGGTGTTTGCTTGATTGACTTGTAGTGAAGTGTAAGACTAGCAAGATCAAGGAGTGAACCACCATTCCCTACCAAAAAGGCAAGTTACACTATCATACAAAAGTCCTACTATTTTCATTATACTTAGGGGATTTTGAAAACATGCATGAAAACAATTTTATACTTATGCTATGCTAAATCCTAATAGGATTCCCTCACCTTACTTAGTGAAAACCTTGTAGTTGTACATGCTTAGCCATGCTATATTTTGAAAAGAGATACATGTTGAGATTTTACAAAGTTGAGAAAAGGACTTGTGTTTTATATAATAAAACAAGGACTCAATGAACCACCTAGGTGGAGGATACTTTAAGTTTTGGAGAAGGTGGCAACAAAAGGAACCATTCTATGGCAATCTCTTTGTGTTGTGCTCCAAAAGAAAACCCACCTAGGAAACTTAGAGATTGAACATGCTTCTCCAATTGTGGCTTTCGTGTGCAACCACATGCTATTATGGCTCTGGCTTAGTCAATTACATTAGGAAGACCCATACATTGTCTTTAGTTACCAGACATGGGGATCTGGAATGCTTCATGGGGGCTAAAGACAAGCTAGCAATGGTGTATGGGAGGACCTTTTGGAAAGACTTCGTCATATTCTCAATCTGCCAGTATTCCATCTTGGTGAGTACTAATCCAGCGGCCACTGGTGGCAACAAGATGAGAGTGTGACATGTGGGTAAAGTGTACAACTTCTGCAGAAGATAATAAAATCTAAGTACTTAGCCGTGTCCCCGGTTATGGACAATACTGAGCAACTAAAGGCCTGAAGCTATGGAAGATCTCGACATTCTAATTTCTAAAAGAAAACTTTTAAAAATTGATGCACTTGGAGTTACCAAGGAACTCGAGAGATTTTGACAAAACTTGATGCACTTGGAGTTACCAAGAAGCTCAAGAGATTTTGACAAAACTTGATGTACTTGGAGTTACCAAGGAACTCAAGAGATTTTGACAAAACTTGATGCACTTGGAGTTACCCAGAAGCTCAAGAGATTTTGACAAAACTTGATGTACTTGGAGTTACTAAGGTGCTCAAGAGATTTTTGACAAGGACTTGAACACTTGGGTTTTTACCAAGGAGTTCAAGAGATTTTTGAAAGGAGATTGGACAAAGGACCAAAAACCATTTTCGAAAAGATAGGATAAAATATTGCTTTATGCAAATGAGCCTGAAACTCCACTTAGCCAAATTTGCATGTAGTGATAGGATCCACCTATATTATTCATAAAAGTGAAACTTGCCAATACAATTCAAATGTATTGACCCCTGTGGCTGTAACTTATTATGTTGCAGGTTTGATTGTTTTAGTGAAGATTGATTGATTAGGATTACAAAGTCTACAACCAACATCTGCCTGTGGCACTTTGAAGATGAAGGACCCATGACTATAGTTATTCCGATGCAATGTAATGTAATTAGCCAATGAGCTAAGTTTGATGTAATAAAACTATTTTATTCCTGGTTATAAAGTTGTATTATGACCTTTGTTTCTTGATATTACATCTAAACTGTGGATGCTAGCTATTGATCCAGGGACTAGCATTGTAAACACAGGGGACTCAATCTTATTAAAGGTTGGGGACGCTACAATGTTATTTTCATAAACCTATTGGATCCAATAGATTACATTGCATCTCTGTTCTTTTCATAAACCACAAGGACCCACTAGAGTTTGTTGCATGTGTGTTCTATGCCTAAACTACAAGAACCCACTAGATTCCATTACATGTGTGTTCTTTTCTTAAACCACATGGATCCACTAGATGCCATTGCATCTGTGTTCTTTTCATAAACCACATGGATCCACTAGAGTTCACTTCATGTGTGTTCTTTTCATAAACCACATGGATACACTAGAGTTCATTGCATGTGTGTACTATTCATAAACCACATGGATCCACTAAATACCATTGCATGTGAGTTCTTTTCATAAACCACATGGATCCACTAGAGTTCATTGGATGTGTGTTCTATTCCTAAAGCACATGGATCCACTTGATTCCATTACATGTGTGTTCTTTTCATAAACCACATGAATCCACTAGAGTTCATTGAATGTGTGTTCTTTTCATAAACCACAAAGATCAACTAGAGTTCATTGCATGTGTGTTCTATTCGTAAACCACATGGATCCGCAAGAGTTCATTGGATGTGTGTTCCATTCCTAAACCACATGGATCCACTAGATGCCATTGCATGTTTTTTTTTCATAAACCACATGGATCCACTAGAGTTCATTGCATGTGTGTTCTTTTCATAAACCACATGGATCCACTAGAGTTCATGGCATGTGTGTTCTTTTCATAAACCACATGGATCCACTAGATGCCATTGCATGTGTGTTCTATTCCTAAACCACATGGATCCACTAGATGCCATTGCATGTGTGTTCTTTTCATAAATCACATGGATGCACTAGATGTCATTGCATGTGTGTTCTTTTCATAAACCACATGGATCCACTATATGCCATTGCATGTGTGTTCTTTTCATAAACCACATGGATCCACTAGATGCCATTGCATATGTGGTCTTGTCATAAACCACATGGATCCACTAGAGTTCATTGCATGTGTGTTCTATGCCTAAACCACAAGAATCTACTAGATGCCATTGCATGTGTGTCTTTTCTTAAACTAGATGGATCCACTAGTTGTCATTGCATGTGTGTTCTTTTCATCAACCACATGGATCTACTGGAGTTCACTGCATGTGTGTTCTTTTCATAAACCACATGGATATACTAGAGGTCATTGCATGTGTGTTCTATTCATAAACCACATGGATCCACTAGATGCCATTGCATGTGTGTTCTTTTCATAAATCATATGGATCCACTAGAGTTCATTGGATATATGTTCTATTCCTAAACCACGTGGATCCACTAGATGCCATTGCATGTGTGTTCTTTTCATAAACCACATGGATCCACTAGAGTTCATTGCATGTGTGTTCTTTTCATAAACCACATGGATCCACTAGAGTTCGTTGCATGTGTATTCTATTCCTAAACCACATGGATCCACTAGAGTTCAGTCCATTGGATGTGTGTTCTACCTAAACCACATGGATCCACTAGATGACATTGCATGTGTGTTCTATTCATAAACCACATGGATCCACTAGATGCCATTGCATGTGTGTTCTTTTAAGAAACCACATGGATCGACTATATGCCATTGCATGTGTGTTCTTTTCATAAACCACATGGATCCACTAGATGCCATTGCATGTGTGTTCTTTTCAGAAACCACATGGATCCACTATATGCCATTGCGTGTGTGTTCTATTCCTAAACCACATGGATCCACTAGATGCCATTGCATGTTTGTTCTTTTCATAAACCACATGGATCCACTAGATTCCATTGCATGTGTGTTCTATTCCTAAACCACATGGATCCACTAGATGCAATTGGATGTGTGTTCTTTTAATAAACCACATGGATCAACTAGATGTCATTGCAGGTGTGTTCTTTTCATTAACCACATGGATCTACTATATGCCATTGCATGTGTGTTCTTTTCATAAACCACATGGATCCACTAGAGTTCACCGCATGTGTGTACAAATCCTAAACCACATGGATCCACTAGATGCCATTGCATGTTTTTTTTCATAAACCACATGGATCCACTAGAGTTCATTGCATGTGTGTTCTTTTCATAAACCACATGGATCCACTAGAGTTCATGGCATGTGTGTTCTTTTCATAAACCACATGGATCCACTAGATGCCATTGCATGTGTGTTCTATTCATAAACCACATGGATCCACTAGATGCCATTGGATGTGTGTTCTTTTCATAAATCACATGGATGCACTAGATGTCATTGCATGTGTGTTCTTTTCATAAACTACATGGATCCACTAGATGCCATTGCATGTGTGTTCTATTCCTAAACCACATGGATCCACTAGATGCCATTGGATGTGTGTTCTTTTCATAAATCACATGGATGCACTAGATGTCATTGCATGTGTGTTCTTTTCATAAACCACATGGATTCACTAGATGCCATTGCATGCGTGTTATTTTCATAAACCACATGGATCCACTAGATTCCATTACATGTGTGTTCTATTCCTAAACCACATGGATCCTCTAGATTCCATTGGATGTGTGTTCTTTTCATAAACCACATGGATCCACTAGATGCCATTGCATGTGTGTTCTTTTCAGAAACCACATGGATCCACTATATGCCATTGCATATGTGGTCTTTTCATAAACCACATGGATCCACTAGAGTTCATTGCATGTTCTATGCCTAAACCACAAGAATCAACTAGATGCCATTGCATGTGTGTCTTTTCTTAAACCAGATGGATCCACTAGTTGTCATTGCATGTGTTTTATTTTCATCAACCACATGGATCCACTAGAGTTCACTGCATGTGTGTTCTTTTCATAAACCACATGGATATACTAGAGGTCATTGCATGTGCGTTCTATTCATAAACCACATGGATCCACTAGATGCCATTGCATGTGTGTTCTTTTCATAAATCACATGCATCCACTAGAGTACATTGGATATGTGTTCTATTCCTAAACCACGTGGATCCACTAGATGCCATTGCATGTGTGTTCTTTTCATAAGCCACATGGATCCACTAGAGTTCATTGCATGCGTGTTCTTTTCATAAACCACATGGATCCAGTAGAGTTCATTGCATGTGTGTTCTATTCCTAAACCACATGGATCCACTAGAGTTCAGTTCATTGGATGTGTGTTCTACCTAAACCACATGGATCCACTAGATGACATTGCATGTGTGTTCTATTCATAAACCCATTGGATCCACTAGATGCCATTGCATGTGTGTTCTTTTAAGAAACCACATGGATCCACTATATGCCATTGCATGTGTGTTCTTTTCATAAACCACATGGATCCACTAGATGCCATTGCATGTGTGTTCTTTTCATAAACCACATGGATCCACTAGAGGTCATTGCATGTGTGTTCTATGCCTAAACCACAAGAATCCACTAGATGCCATTGCATGTGTTTTTTCTTAAACCACATGGATCCACTAGATGCCATTGAATGTGTGTTCTTTTCATGAACGACATGGATCCACTAGAGTTCACTACATGTGTGTTCTTTTCATAAACCACATGGATACACTAGAGTTCATTGCATGTGTGTTCTATTCATAAACCACATGGATCCACTAGATTTCATTTCATGTGTGTTCTTTTCATAAACCACATGGATCCACTAGAGTTCATTGGATGTGTGTTCTATTCCTAAACCACATGGATCCACTAGATGACATTGCATGTGTGTTCTTTTCATAAACCACATGGATCCACTAGAGTTCATTGCATGTTGTTTTTCATAAACCACATGGATCCACTAGAGTTCATTGCATGTGTGTTCTATTCCTAAACCACATGGACCCACTAGATGCCATTGCATGTGTGTTATTTTCATAAACCACATGGATCCACTATATTCCATTACATGTGTGTTCTATTCCTAAACCACATGGATCCTCTAGATGCCATTGGATGTGTGTTCTTTTCATAAACCACATGGATCCACTAGATGCCATTGCATGTGTGTTCTTTTCAGAAACCGCATGGATCCACTATATGCCATTGCGTGTGTGTTCTATTCCTAAACCACATGGATCCACTAGATGCCATTGCATGTGTGTTCTTTTCATAAACCACATGAATCCACTATATGACATTGCATGTGTGTTCTATTCCTAAACCACATGGATCCACTAGATGTCATTGCATGTGTGTTCTTTTCATTAACCACATGGATCTACTATATGCCATTGCATGTGTGTTCTTTTCATAAACCAAATGGATCCACTAGAGTTCATTGCATGTGTGTTCTTTTCATAAACCACATGGATCCACTAGATGCCATGCATGTGTGTTATTTTCATAAACCACATGGATCCACTAGAGGTCATTGCATGTGTGTTCTATGCCTAAACCACAAGAATCCACTAGATGCCATTGCATGTGTTTTTTCTTAAACCACATGGATCCACTAGATGCCATTGAATGTGTGTTCTTTTCATGAACGACATGGATCCACTAGAGTTCACTACATGTGTGTTCTTTTCATAAACCACATGGATACACTAGAGTTCATTGCATGTGTGTTCTATTCATAAACCACATGGATCCACTAGATTTCATTTCATGTGTGTTCTTTTCAAAAACCACATGGATCCACTCGAGTTCATTGGATGTGTGTTCTATTCCTAAACCACATGGATCCACTAGATGACATTGCATGTGTGTTGTTTTCATAAACCACATGGATCCACTAGAGTTCATTGCATGTTGTTTTTCATAAACCACATGGATCCACTAGAGTTCATTGCATGTGTGTTCTATTCCTAAACCACATGGATCCACTAGATGCCATTGCATGTGTGTTATTTTCATAAACCACATGGATCCACTAGATTCCATTACATGTGTGTTCTATTCCTAAACCACATGGATCCTCTAGATGCCATTGGATGTGTGTTCTTTTCATAAACCACATGGATCCACTAGATGCCATTGCATGTGTGTTCTTTTCAGAAACCGCATGGATCCACTATATGCCATTGCGTGTGTGTTCTATTCCTAAACCACATGGATCCACTAGATGCCATTGCATGTGTGTTCTTTTCATAAACCACATGGATGCACTATATGCCATTGCATGTGTGTTCTATTCCTAAACCACATGGATCCACTAGATGCAATTGGATGTGTGTTGTTTTAATAAACCACATGGATCCACTAGATGTCATTGCATGTGTGTTCTTTTCATTAACCACATGGATCTACTATATGCCATTGCATGTGTGTTCTTTTCATAAACCACATGGATCCACTAGAGTTCATTGCATGTGTGTTCTTTTCATAAACCACATGGATCCACTAGATGCCATTGCATGTGTGTTCATTTCATAAACCACATGGATCCACTAGAGGTCATTGCATGTGTGTTCTATTCGTAAACCACATGGATCCACTAGATGTCATTGCTTGTCTGTTCTATTCCTAAACCACAAGCATCCACTAGATGCCATTGCATGTGTGTTCTTTTTATAAACCACATGGATCCACTATTATCCATTGCATGTGTGTACTAATCCTAAACCACATGGGTCCACTAGATGCCATTGGATGCGTGTTCTTTTCATATACGACATGCATCCATTAGATGTCATTGCATGTGTGTTCTTTTCATAAACCACATGGATCCACTAGAGCTCATGGCATGTGTGTTCTTTTCATAAACCACATGGATCCACTAGATGCCATTGCATGTGTGTTCTATTCCTAAACCACATGGATCCACTAGATTCCATTGGATGTGTGTTCTTTTCATAAACCACACGGATGCACTAGATGTCATTGGATGTGTGTTCTTTTCATAAACCACATGGGTCCACTAGATGCCATTGCATGTGTGTTCTTTTCATAAACCACATGGATCCACTAGATGCCATTGCATGTGTGTTCTTTTCATAAACCACATGGACCCACTAGAGTTCATTGCATGTGTGTTTTATGCCTAAACCAAAAGAATCCACTAGATGCCATTGCATGTGTGTTCTTTTCTTAAACCACATGGATACACTAGAGTTCATTGCATGTGTGTTCTATTCATAAACCACATGGATCCACTAGATGCCATTGCATGTGTGTTCTTTTTATAAACCACATGGATCCACTAGAGTTTACCACATGTGTGTTCTTTTCATAAACCACATGGATACACTAGAGTTCATTGCATGTGTGTTCTATTCATAAACCACATGGATCCACTAGATGCCATTGCATGTGTGTTCTCTTCATAAACCACTGATACGTCCATTTTGCATCACTATTCTATGTCATAATTCACTGTTATTCATTGATATATTTCGTATTGAGAGGTGATACTTATGTCATTTCATCTGTTTTTGCATGGTTGATGACTTTTGGAGCATGGACCACTGCAGTCAGGATTCTGATGGAAAAGGTGCTGTTTGGAGGCAAAATTCGCGAAGATCAGAAAATCCGGGAAAAGACGTGGAAAATCCTATTTTTCCAAAAGACGAAGGAAGCTAGAAGGGAGGCTGGAGATGGGCCACAGGGGGCCAAGTTGTGTGGCCGCCCTGGTCCACCCCTGGCACTCCCCTCTGGCGTATAATATCCTCCCGAAACCCTAAGACTGGAAGGGGAGAGCACAGAAAGATTTCGCCGCCTCTACGGGGCGGAAAACACCGAGAGAGAAAGATCTCTCCGGCAGACAGATTTCTGCCGGGGGAATTCCTTCCCAGAGAGGGGAGATCATCGCCATCAACACCATCATCAAGCTGGACTTCATCGGTACCATCATCATCATCATCATCATCATCACCATCATCACCCTCATCACCATCTCCATATTGCTGTAACAATTGCGTTGAATCTTGCATAGTTCATAGGGGAAACTTTTTCGGTGTTGATTACTCTTTGTAGTTGATGCTATTGAGTGAACCATTGAATTATTGTTTATGTTCAGATTGTTATACATCATTATTCCATCTCTGATCATGATCCATATGATGTCTTGTGAGTAGTTCGTTTTGTTCTTGAGTACATGGGAGAAGTCATGATGTTAGTAGTGGAGTTGTGTTGAGAAAGATTCAATAGTTTGATATTTAAGTTGTGGTGTACTTCTTCTAGTGGTGTCACGTGAACATCGACTACATGACACTTCACCTATATGGGCCTAGGGGAATGCATTGTGTATTTGGCTACTAATCGTAGGGGTTGCCGGAGTGACAGAAACCTGAACCCCCGTTAGGAAATCATTGCACAAGGGACGTAAGGGTCTTAGAGTTTAAAGCTGTGGTTAGGTTTCTACCTTAATTACTTTGTTGTACTTACGGATGTTTGCAAGGGGTATAATCACAAGTATGTATTAGTCCTAGGAAGGTCGGTACATTAGCACAGGTTCACCCACACAAACACTTAGCAAGCTAAAGAAGATTAATCAGCTATATGAAGCGAAAGCACTTGACAGTCTTCCCATGTGTCCTCGAGAACGTTTGGTCATCTTAAGTAATACAACCGGCTTGTCCTTTGCTGCATAAAGTATTGGGCCACTTGCTGCATTTATTCCTACTGTCTTTTATTTACTCGTACTTTGTTTACTTGCTTTATCAAAAACTCCTAAAAATCTGTTTGCTAAGTATTTGCAGAGAATTCCTGATCCATACCACTAGCCAGCACCTTCTGCTCCTTGTTGGGTTCGACACTCTTACTTATCGAAAATACTGCGATACACCCCCTATACTTGTGGGTCATCAAGACTATTTTCTGGTGCCATTGCCGGGGAGTGAAGCGCTATTGGAGAGTGGAATTGGTAAAGGAAACTTCTACTGTGAGTATTGTTTACTTCTGCTAGTTGCTTTATTTTCGTTATGGATAATTCACTGAGTTTCTTATTTGGTAATGCTACTACCACTGCTAAGGTAGTAGATGAACCACCACCTGCTGAGAATGATGCTTTCAAAATACCTACAAGAATTATTGATCGTGTTATGGATAACTACTATGTTGGGGATGGAACTGTCCATCCCGGTGATCATTTACTCTTTATACACGAATTATACGGGTTGTTCAAGTGTGTAGGTATTACTACAGATCAAGTCAATAAGAAGTTATTCTCATTATCACTAAAAGGAAGAGCTGAGGAATGGTATAAGCTACTGAAGAATGGTCAAGCTCTTGAATGGGAGGAAATAGTATCTCTCTTTTATTCGAAGTTTTATCCTCCTAGTGAGATTCATAAAGATCGAAATCAAATATATAATTTTTGGCCTCTTGATGGAGAGAGTACAACTCAAGATTGGGGGAGATTGAAGTTACTAATGCTCAAATGTCCCATTCATGAGCTCCCCAACAATATTATTATCAATAACTTTTATGCAAGGCCTTCTCTTCATGATAAGGATTTATTGGATGCTTCTTATGTTGGATCATTCACTCGCATGGAAGAAGAAGCTAAATGGGATCTTCTGGACCGTATTCAAGACAATGCTGAAGCATGGGAGAATGACAAAGGTAGAAAGTCAGGTATAAATTATGATTATGAATGCATTGAATCTTTTATGGGAACTGATGACTTTCAAAATATTAGTAATGCTTATGGTCTTGATTTGCAAGTTATTACGAATTTCTTTAGAGCTTTTGCTTGTTATATTGAAATTCCAAAAAGGGGATGGACTAAGTACCATGCACCTTATAAAGATATTGTTGACTGTGTTCCTGTTGGGAGCACTGAGTGTTGCACTATTGATCACATCTTACCTGAGCCTTATATCGAGAAGATTCCCTTCCTAGATAAGGTAAAGGATCATCCTATGATAACTAATATAATCACTAAAAGTGAAAAGAGAACTGTAAAACCTGGTGAACAAATAAATGTTGAACCTGTGGTAGCAATTGTGAAATTCCTTGTCACTAAAAGCATAGAAGATGGGCACATAGTTTTTTGTGAGGATGCTTCTAATATTGTTTCACATCCTAATAGAGCTAAAAAAGCTAGTGTCCCTGTGCTTTCCGTTAGAATTGGTGATCATTGCCATTATGGTTTATGTGATATTGGTGCAAGTTCCAGTGCTATTCCTTATGAGCATTACAGAGAAATTATGCATGAAATCAGTCCCTGCGAATTGGAAGAGATTGATGTGGTTATTCACCTTGCTAATAGAGAGACCATCTCTCCAATTGGCATTGTACGAGATGTAGAAGTTCTTAGTGGTAAGATTAAGTATCCTGCTGATTTTCTAGTACTTGGTTCATCTGCTAGTAAAACTTATCCTATCATTTTTGGTAAACCTTTCTTGAGTACTTGTGGAGCTATTATAGATTGCAAGAGGGAGAAAATCTTGATTAAGTTTGATGGGGAATCTTATGAGTTTAATTTTTTGAAATTTACTAAAGAACCTTGTGAAGAGGAAACCCATAATGAGGATTTTAGAGTTGAACAACTTGCTTATATCTCTCTTGCTCCTAACAATGCTTTGCAGCAATTTATGGAAGATCACGAAAGTGAGATCTTCATGGAAGAAAGGACTGAGATTGACGAGATCCTCCGTCGTCAACCCAAGATGCTAAAGCATGACTGGCCTATAGAAGACTTGGGTACCATGTTGCCACCTAAAAAGGATTCGGTCTTCGATCTAAAACCTCTCCCTGATGATCTTAAATATGCTTATATTGATGATAAAAAGATATATCCTATTTTTATTAGCACTAAACTTTCAGGGAAGGAAGAAGAAAGGTTATTGGAGGTTTTGAGGAAACACCGAGGAGCTATGGGCTATACTCTAGATGATTTAAAAGGGATTTCACCTACTATATGTCAGCATTCTATCAACATAGAACTAGATGCAAAGCCAATAGTAGAGCACCAACGACGTTTAAATCCTAGGATGAAGGAAGTGGTAAGGAATGAGGTATTGAAACTCCTTGATGCAGGTATTATTTACCCTATTGCTGATAGTGAATGGGTTAGTCCTGTTCATTGTGTTCCTAAAAAACGAGGTATTACTATTGTTCCTAATGATAATGATGAGCTTATTCCTCAAAGAATAGTAGTAGGCTATAGGATGTGCATTGATTTTAGAAAATTCAATAAAGTTACTAAGAAAGATCACTACCTGCTTCCTTTTATTGATCAAATGTTAGAAAGGTTGTCTAAAAAGAACCATTTTTGTTTTCTTGATGGTTATTCTGGTTTCTCTCAAATTGTTATTAAACAACAAGATCAAGAAAAAACTACTTTTACTTGCCCTTACGGAACTTATGCTTATAGACGTATGCCTTTTGGTTTATGTAATGCTCCTTCTACTTTTCAAAGGTGCATGTCTGCTATCTTTCATGGTTTTTGTGAGGAAATTGTAGAGTGTTTATGGATGACTTTTCTGTCTATGGAACTTCTTTTGATAATTGTCTTCATAACCTTGATAAAGTTTTGCAGAGATGTGAAGAAACTAATCTTCTTCTTAATTGGGAGAAATGCCACTTCATGGTTAATGAAGGGATTGTCCTTGGGCATAAAGTTTCTGAAAGAGGTATAAAAGTTGATAGAGCTAAGGTTGAGGCAATTGAGAAGATGCCATGCCCAAGAGACATCAAAGGTATTTGTATTATCCTTGGTCATGCTGATTTCTATAGATGGTTTATTAAAGACTTTTCTAGGATATCAAAACCCCTCACTAATCTTCTTCAAAAAGATGTAGCCTTCGTTTTTGATGATGATTGTAAGGGAGCTTTTGAAAAGAAGGCTTTAACTACAGCCCCTATTGTTCAACCACATGATTGGAGTTTACCCTTTGAAATAATGTGTGATGCTAGTGATTTTGCTGTAGGTGCTGTCCTTGGGCAATGAATTGATAAAAAGTTAAACGTTATTCATTATGCTAGTAAGACTTTAGACGCTGCTCAAAGGAATTATGCTACTACTGAAAAGGAATTTCTAGCTGTCGTTTTTGCTTGTGATAAGTTTAGACCCTATATTGTAGACTCAAAAGTCACCATTCATACTAATCATGCTGCTATTAAATACCTTATGACGAAGAAGGACGCTAAGCCTAGGATTATTAGATGAGTGCTACTTTTACAAGAGTTTGATCTACATATAGTAGATAGGAAAGGTGTTGAAAACCCTGTAGATGATAATTTATCTCTATTGGAAAACTTCTCTTTTGACCCTATGCCTGTTAATGATAGTTTCCCAAATGAGCAGTTAGCCGCAGTAGGGGTAAGCTCGCGAGGGAGCCCTTGGTACGCTGATTATGCTAACTTTATTGTCTCCAAGTATTTGCCTCCAACTTTTACAGCTCAGCAAATAAGGAAGTTCTTCTATGATTTGAGGCATTATTTTTGGGATGACCCACACTTATATAAAGAAGGAGTGGATGGTATTATGCGAAGATGTGTTCCAGAATATGAACAAATGGAGATATTGTGTAAATGTCATGGTAGTGCTTATGGAGGACATCATGCAGGAGATAGAACTGCACAAACGGTGCTACAATTAGGTTTCTACTGGCCTACCCTTTTTAAAGATGCAAGAAAATTTGTTTTATCTAGTGATGAATGTCAGCATGTTGGTAATATTTCTAGACGAAATGAAATGCCTATGAACTACTCTCTAGTTATTGAATCCTTTGATTGTTGGGGATTTGACTTTATGGGTCCTTTCCCTCCCTCGAAAGGTTATACTCATATTCTTGTTGCCGTTGATTATGTTACTAAGTGGGTAGAAGCCATTCCTACGAAGAGTGCTGATGGGGAAACTTCTCTAAAAATGCTTAAGGATGTTATCTTTCCTAGGTTTGGAGTGCCTAGGTATCTCATGACTGATGGGGGTTCTCATTTCATTCATGGTGGTTTTAGAAAGACCCTTGCTAAATATGATGTTAATCATAGAATTGCTTCAGCTTATCACCCCCAAACTAGCGGGCAAGTAGAGTTATCAAATAGAGAAATTAAATCCGTCTTGCAAAAGACTGTTAATAGATTTAGAAAAAACTGGGCTAAAAAGTTGAATGATGCTTTATGGGCTTATAGCACTGCCTACAAAAATCCTATGGGGATGTCTCCTTATAAAATGTTTTATGGGAAAGCTTGTCACCTACCTTTAGAATTAGAACACAAAGCTTACTGGGCAGTTAAAGAACGAAATAGAGATTGTAAGCTCGCTGGTGAGAAAAGATTATTTGACTTAAGCTCTTTAGATGAATGGAGGAGTGAAGCCTATGAAAATGCTAGGCTCTTTAAGGAAAAGGTTAAAAGATGGCATGACAAGTGAATGCTTAAGAGAGAATTTCATGTTGGTGAGAAAGTTCTATTGTATAGGTCTCGTCTCAGATTTTTTGCAGGAAAGCTATTATCAAAATGGGAAGGACTCTTCATTATTGAAGAAGTATATACCGTTCAGGAGCAATA
Organism: Avena sativa; assembly: GCA_916181665.1. NCBI lineage: Eukaryota > Viridiplantae > Streptophyta > Magnoliopsida > Poales > Poaceae > Avena > Avena sativa. The sequence continues at coordinate 195,919,320 of OV702287.1, forward strand.
CAAATTTGTTCTTTAAAAGATAATACTACACAAGTAGTGTGTTGGGGGGATACCCCCGGGTAGGGTCACTCCAGGGTATAAGGGCCGAGTTAGCCGAGGTTCGGCAAGGTCAAAGCGGATGCTGGCCGGGTCACCTCAAGGCAAGCCGGATCACGGAGTAACCCGGACCAGGGGGGGGGGTCGCCTAACATTGTCTCATCCGACTTAAGGAGTAAGTCGGAAGTGCTTGTCTAACTTATATGCAGGAACAGGTGTGGCCGGATCTACCATGATCCAGGTCCTCGCTTAGCTTCTAGGAGAAGGAAGGAATCTTTCTGGTCAAAAAGAAGGTCCGGTACGCACTACATGAGCGGAGAAAGCAAGGGCAGGACCACCGGGTCGTGGCCGACAAGGGTGATGACGCTCATGTCGGCTGACGCGGGCGCCGCAGAGGCTTACGTCGCTAAAGCATGTATGACGCGGGGGAAAAGCACCCCGGTCGGGTTACCACTTTGGGAGGGGGCATATTCTTAGGAATATGCCTCCACGTATGCCCTAGGCAGGGACCGAACTTCCTCTATATAAGGGGGGCTAGGTCTCTGGTAGAAGGGGTTGGTTGAGCTCTAGTTGGTTTGGTGATTCCTTAGGGCCAGTTGATCTAGGGTTCTAGGGAAAAATAGTAGGCAAGGGTAAGAGAGCTCCTTCTTCCTCCTCTCGCCAATACAGCTCAAGGAGCACTTGTAATCTTGGAGATATAGCGATACAAACTTCTGTGTGGAGGATCACTCCACTATCCCTCCCTGGATTCCCCTAGCGTGTATTAGTCCCCACCTTTAGCCTATCCATGGCATCTGCCGTGACACCACCACGAGAGTTGGCACCCACCGTGGGGCTAGCGGCGCTAGCAGGGGTGAAGATCCGGACGGGAAACCTCATCGGCACCGGCGAACGCGTCGTCTCCGGGCTTGTTCAACGCTTTGGAGTGCTGGATTTCGTCAGCGACAACGATGGCTGCTTCGGCACGCGCCCACTTCCGCGCAACAGCCTCTTCGTCAAGATCGGCGCGCACAAGGTCTATGTTGCTGTGGACGTATCATGCGTTCATCCGCGCTGTGTCGTCGATGCGGGGGAACCACCCCTCACTGTGGCTTGCAGGGTGCGTATCGCTCGCTCCCCGGACCATGCGGAGGTGATGATGACTGCGCCAGGTGCAGGTGCAAGCAAGGACCCAGCACCAGACCCGGAGGTAACACCTAAGGCACCGAGGAAAGGTAGAGGACCTCCACTAGAGAGGCCTGAGAACGTACTGAGAGAAGCTATGGATAGCTTGGCTAACCCGGTAGCAGCAGTGGTAGATCCGGCTCAGGCACAGGCCGAGCTAGAGGAAACTAGGCAAAAGATACTGGAGGGTGCAAAGAAAATAGCCGCGGCTCAGCAGTCGCTGAACATGACGCTGCGTGAGTATGCAAAGGGAAACAAAGTTGATACGGTAAAAGTAAAAGGGAGAAATCTCATAAGCGAGATGAGCAGAGAAGGTGATGATGGAGCAGAAGGATCGGAAAACTATCTATTTGTGGGGTTGCCGAAGTATAGTACCCCGGCGAAGAACCTTAGAGCAGCAGATGCGGCTGCATCCAAGTTAGAGGGTCTGACAGGTGAAGCCCGTCAAAGACAGCAAGATAGGGTTAACAAGCTGGTTCGGATCGCGAACAGACAGAACGAAGAGCTGCTGAGAGCTAACCCGGAGAGAGCTGGAGCTTCGAAAATCGTCCATTCGGTGATGGGTAACCCGGAGAAGTCCGCTGGAGCCGCATCACTGCCTCATGGTGGTCCAAGGAGAGAAGAGGTAGTAACCTCGGCCAGATGGAACAAACAGATCGTCCCGTACGACCCGACGCGTGCGGGAAAAGAAAAAGAGATGCGGAAAAATGATGATCGACGGAGTGTGAGACGAGGTGAAGCTGGCCGAGGTAATCACGACCAAGGCAATGCCGGTCAAGGGAACACTGCCAACGGCAATGCCGGACAGCGCAACTCCGCAGGAGCAGGACAGCCGCAACAACGGAATATACCAAGGCAAGAGCAAAGCACCGGCCGAGGTATGCAACAGAAAGGTGCGCAACGAGAGCAAAACCGATACAACGACGGTGATTCGGAGATGGTGAACGCAGGGTACCCCAGACCAGACTATCATGTGATAGGGTCAAGATTGGGAAGCAGGGATTTAATGTCGAATGACGCCAGGTTAAAACTGGATCGCCTATATAGGTTAGAATAGATCGAATGTCAAGGTCCTCCGGGTCCAGCGTGCTTTGGACCCCGGATCATGAAGGAACTGCCGGTACCAAACTTCCAGTTACCCAGAAGCACGAAGACGTATGACGGCAGTACCAAGCCGGAGGATTGGCTGATAAACTATGCTACGGCGGTGAAAATTGCAACTGGCAACCTGAGATGGGATGTACGTTACGTACCCCAGATGTTGGAAGGCCCGGCCAGAGTATGGCTGAATAATTTACCACCCGGAAGCATCAACTGCTGGATAGATTTTGAAGAAATGTTTATCAGCAACTTCTCAAGTACATATCAGAGGCCGAATAGACCACAGACCCTAGAAATGTGCAAGCAAAGACCTAACGAGACGGATCATGAATTCTTGACCCGGTGGTGTACCTGAGAAACTCGTGTAGGGTGTCATAGAGTCACAGGCCATAGCGTGGTTTGCACAAGGGTGCAGATATGGCAGCGAGCTGTGGATGAAGTTGCAAAGGAAAATGCCAATTACGCTGGCAGAGATGATCCGGATTGCTGATTCGTATGCTTTGGGCGATCCGACTCAACCTAGGCTCGCGTCAAATGAGTCAAATGAGGAATACTATCAGAGGGATGGAGCTGGGTCATCCCGGAGGAACGATTACAGAGGAAAAAGGAGAGATGATAGACCGGATCAGCGCTACGGTTCGCAACAAGTTGCAGCTGTGAATCAAGATCAGCCTAGAGCAGGGAGCAATCAACGCCAGAGAACGGGAGGGCAATGGACTCCAAGAAATGATGGCAAGAAAACGTGGACTCCAGGGCAAAAGAAACAGTGGCAGGAAAAGAAAGACCGTCCGAGGTATACCTATGAGTCGATGTTGGACCAGCCGTGTAAGTTTCACACGCCAAATCCAAGTAGCCCGGCCGGTCACACGACGAGGCAATGTGAGTGGATGGGTAAGATAGAGCAAGGTGGTTCGGGGAATGCTGAGGCACCCCGGAATGATCAACCTCGGCAGCAATTGCTCTCCAGGGCAAACACGCAGCAGCTAATGTTGCCTCCCCCTCCGCCGAGGTATGACAACAATGAGAGAAGGGATGCAGTGCATCAGGTGGAAAATCAGCAACAACCGGATCAGAGGTACCCCGGAAACGAGGGAAGGAATGAGTACAAGGAGCATCACCAGAGTTACTGTGTGTTCACGACTGAGGAAACAGATAGAAAGAGCTTGTAGTGCCGACATATGGAGGTCAATGCGGTCATGCCAGCAGTGACGAGGTACATGCCTTGGTCGGACTAGGAAATCACCTGGAACATCAAAGATCATCCTAAACTTATGCCGAGTCCAGGTTCATATGCGCTAGTGCTAGATCCGACATTCATTGGACCGAACATCAATGTGAGGTTCTCCAAGGTTTTAATTGATAATGGCAGTAGCATTAACATCATGTATGCGGATACGATGCGCAAGTTGGGCATCTCGGAGAACATGCTCCAGGCTACGAGAACAACTTTCCATGGCATTGTACCAGGCATTTCTTGTGAGCCCATAGGCAAAGTCCGGGTCGACGTGCTATTCGGCACAAGGGATAACTGCCGAACTGAAAATCTGGAGTTTGAAGTGGTGAACTTGGAAAGTGCATATCATGTGTTACTCGGAAGACCAGCATTGAACAAATTCATGGCAAGCTGTCACATCAGTTATGTGAAGATGAAGTTACCCGGGCCAAATGGAGTGATCACCATTGCTAGAGATTTCCGATGTTCCATTGAGTGTGCTTCAGCCGGGTCTAACCTAGCCGAGTCACTCGTGATTGCGCAGGAGAAAAGAAAAATCCAAGAGGTGGCGGCATTAGCTCAGTCCACGCAGCAATATATGCCGGCATTAAGTAACCTGCATGGCAGCGTTTCATTTCAAGCCGCAAAGGACACCAAGAAGGTTCCAGTTGATAACATGTTCCCGGAGCGCACCGTAACAATTGGTGCCGGGTTAACTGACAAATAGGAAAGCGAGCTCGTCAACTTCCTCCCTGAGAATCGGGATATTTTTGCTTGGTCTACACAAGACTTGCAAGGTGTTCCGAGGGAGTTGGCCGAGCACTCTTCGAACGTAAGACCCGGAGCAAGGCCGGTGAAGCAACCTCTCCGCCGCTTCGCCGAGGATAGGAGAAAAGTCATTGGAGACGAGATAGCTCGGTTACTAGCAGCAAGATTTATCATGGAGGTACTATATCCGGATTGGCTCTCTAATCCAGTACTGGTAGAAAAGAAGAAGGACGATCTGAACGTGGCAGTGGTTTGGCGTATGTGTATTGATTACACGAACCTGAACAAGGCGTGTCCAAAAGATCCATTTCCACTGCCGAGGATAGATCAGGTCATAGACTCGACTGCGGGATGCAAACTGTTGTCATTCATTGATGCATATTCTGGCTTCCACTAGATACCTCTGAACCCGGATGATCAAATAAAGACCGCGTTTATTACCCCGTACGGGGCTTACTGCTATCGCACTATGCCGTTCGGTTTACATAATGCAGGTGCAACGTACCAAAGATGTATGCAAAAATGCTTGCATGACCAAATAGGTCAAAACATACAAGTATACATGGATGATGTGGTTATCAAGACCAAGGAAAGCACAACGCTTCTTGATGACATAAGGCAAACATTCGCGAACTTGAGAAGATTCCGGATGAAGCTTAACCCGGAAAAATGTACCTTCGGTGTCCCGGCTGGAAAATTACTCGGATTTCTCGTCTCCAGCCGAGGTATCGAAGTTAATCCAACTAAGATCCGAGCCATCGAACGAATGGAGCTGCCAAAGTGTCTTAACGATGTCCAGAAGTTCACTGGATGCCTGGCATTGTTGAGTCGGTTTGTATGTCGGTTGGGAGAAAAGGCACTGCCTCTCTACCAACTCATGAAAAAGTCGGATAAATTCCTTTGGATGCCACAGGCTGATGAAACCTTTGCCCACTTAAAAAAGATGTTGGCCACTGCGCCAGTGTTAGCCTCTCCACTATCAAAGGAGCCAATGTTGCTCTACATAGCCGCAACCAACCGAGTTGTAAGTGCAGTAATTATAGTGGAGCGCAATGAAGAGGGTAAGTCGGTGCAGAGGCTAGTATATTACCTGAGCGAGGTACTGTCTGCCTCAAAACAGAACTACCCGCACTTTCAAAAGGTGGCATACGGTGTCTATATGGCGGCAAAGAAGTTAAAGCATTACTTTGAGGAGAACCCCATCAAAGTAATATGTGAAGCTCCCATATCCAAGATAATGGGTAACAATGATGCGAGTGGCAGAATTGCAAAATGGGCAATTGAGTTAGCCCCTTATGCGCCCCAATACGACAGAAGAGAAGCGATCAAATCTCAGGCTGTGGTGGACTTTTTTGTGGATTGGGCCGAGGTACAATACGAACCACCGCCACCGGATCCGAATTACTGGAGGATGCACTTTGACGGGTCGAAAACCAAAACCGGACTAGGCGCCGGGGTTGTGCTTACCTCGCCAAAGAAGGACCAGCTAAAGTACGTATTGCAGATCCATTTCGCGGCATCGAACAATGTCGCTGAATATGAGGCTCTTGTGCATGGGCTCAAAGTGGCAAAGGAGATTGGCATACATCAGATAATATGCTTTGGCGACTCGGATCTGGTGGTGTAGCAGGTGTCCGGAGTGTGGGACGCCCTAGACCCAAACATGGCACTATACAAATTTCACGTGCAGAAGATATCTGGTTACTTCGAGGGGTGTGAATTTCACCATGTACCCTAAGTGGAAAACGAGGCTGCCGACATGTTGTCAAAGCTCGGATCGACCAGACAGGCAATTCCACCAGGTGTAGGATTGGAACACCTCAGAAAACCATCTATCAGGCCGTCCCCAGGAACTGACTCGATCTATGTCCCGAAAATATGGAATCCGGAGCTGAGCCCATGGACATTGACACGGGAGGTAGTGCGCGAGACCAGGGGACTGCATCAGCAAACCCGGGGACTGCCTCGACAAACCCGGGGACTACCTCGCTAGACGCGGGGACTGCTCAGCGTGATCCGGCTGAAGTTATGCCGGTGGATCAGATGGAAATTGATGAGGAGATGTTCCCTCCACGAGCGATACCAGCTTGGGCACTGCCTATATTCCAATTCCTGAAAGACGGAACGTTACCCGCTGAGGAGGTGTTAGCCAGGCAAACTCACAGGAGAGCAAAAGCATATACAATCATCAATTCCGAGTTGTATAAACGGAGTGTAACCAATGTCCTCCAACGATGCGTTGACCCGGAAGAAGGGCTTGACATCCTCCAAGATATACACCAAGGAGAATGCGGGCATCATGCCTCATCCCGAGCCTTGGTGGCAAAGGCGTTCCGGCATGGATTCTACTAGCCAAGTGCCTTAGAACAAGCAGAAGATCTGGTGAGAAAAGGCAATGGTTGTCAAAGGTACGCCACCAAGACACATATGCCTATGTCGGAACTCAAGACCATACCAATTACATGGCCATTTGTTGTATGGTGCTTGGATATGGTTGGCCCGTTCAAACCGGCGAGAGGAAACATGACACACATTTTGGTCATGGTGGACAAGTTTACAAAATGGATTGAAGTGAAACCTATAAGAAAATGTGATGGAGCTACGGCCGTGACATTTCTCAAAGACATCATCTTGAGATACAGTTATCCATGCAATATTATAACCGATAATGGAACAAATTTTGCGGAAGGAGCATTTGCGCGCTTCTGCCGAGATAAGAAGATCCGACTCGATGTCGCCTCGGTAGCCCACCCCGCATCAAACGGACAAGTGGAAAGATCCAACGGATTAGTATTATCCGGGATAAAACCCCGACTCATTGAGCCGCTGCAAAGATCAGCGGGGTGCTGGATAGAAGAACTACCAGCGGTACTGTGGAGCTTAAGAACAACTCTGAATCGATCAACAGGCTATACGCCATTTTTTCTGGTATATGGGGCAGAAGCTGTATTACCAGCCGACATAGAGCATGATTCGCCTAGGGTCACCCAATACACAGAAGCCGAAGTGCAAGAAGCCCGGCAAAATGATGTTGATCTGCTAGAAGAAGCGAGAGAACTGACACTGTCCAGATCCGCCATATATTAGCAAAATCTCCGACGCTATCATAGCCGGAAAGTATGCCCCCGAGTCTTTCGGGAGGCGATCTGGTGCTCCGGTTGGTACAACGTACTACTGGCATGCATAAATTATCCCCCCATGGTAAGGGCCATTCATTGTGAGCAAAGCATTGCACAATGATTCTTACTATCTCATAGATGCGAAGCCACAGGAAAAGAACAAGGCGGACAGGTCCGGAGAGGAATCCAAGCGACCGTGGAATGTAGCACTACTTCGTCCCTTCTACATTTAGCTAAGAAGTGTATGTATCCGAGTCGTCTCATATGTCGGTATGTATGTCGGCAATGAGCTTATCAATGGAATAGAAGCGCCTCGAGCAGTAACTCGGGGACTGCCTTAATAACGTTTGTTGTTACTTTTTATGCGGTAGCTGGAATAAGTCGTTTTACTTAACCCGGATTAGTAATGTGTGAGCACCAAAAACCCAACACTTCGACTTGCTGCTGTCCAACAAGAATTGGCTTCATGGCAAGCAAGGGAACGAGTTTGAAATTGCGTAGCACATGAAAAACCACTAAGGAACCGAATTTATTCGAGCTAACGTTTGTTTTTTCGGACTAACCCTGTATTTATTTTTAAGTTATTATGCTGAATTATTTTGAGCTAAGCCTAAAAGTTTCTAAGTATTGTTAAAACAATTTTTGAAGCTCGGATTCGTAAGTCGTAAAACCGAATCAAGGTAGACACGGACCGAGCCAGAGAATTGGACGAACAAGAAAATGAAACTCTGGGACTGTGCCCAAGTTAATCCGGCATAGAAATGTAGTACAAAATATCACATATCCAGGATACAATTGCACCCGGCATACCAGGGATCTGATAAATTTTCAAGTTTTTTGGAACTAAGGAGCAGCAGGAGGAGGAAGTTCGGCGTCGTCGTTGCTGTCTTCAATATCTGAAGCATCATCTTCTTCGCCCTCATCCGACCCATCTTCAACGTTCTCATTGTGCTCGTCCCCAGTGGATTCCAGGAAGCTCGGTCCTTCAACCCAGTCATGAATAGGAGAATATTCGACGAGGCTGTAGGAGCAAGCCTGGCGCCGAGCTACCCACTCCGGATCATCGGTCCATCTGGATCCGGTGCGCCGGCGTGTAAGGAGGCTGAGGTCGATCTTCTCGTACCATGTGAGAATGTGGTGAAGGATGGTATCAGCTACGGCACGACCAATGGACTCTCTCCAAAGGTCAAGCTGGGTCTCAATCTCCATTAACTTCTCGACGAGAGTCGCGATGGTCTCCGGGCTACTCTCTCCGGGCCAGAACATATTGAAAATGCGAACTGCAACGTCGAGGATATCCTTGCCATAATTCTTGATGGTTTCTACACGAGCTGACAGGCTGACCAATAAGTCCTCCATGTCTAAGGGAATGCTCTCACCGTCAGGAACAATGGGAGTACCCCTCTCTCGGCGAAATTTGGCAACAGCAGTGCTTGCAATAGCAGTACCCTCTAGAAAGTGGTCTGGAAATAAGGCAAAGGAAGAAGGTAAAGAAAAGACATGTGAGGTAATCCCGGAGAGTTATGCCGAACAAGGGAAAGGAACTTACGAGAAATATGGCTATGGATCCGGGTTAACTCCTTGATGCAGGCATCGCGTCTTTTGAGAAGTTGTTCAAGCTCAGCGTTTGCCGACCCAAGCTGGAGGTCGGATTCTCTGAGTAGGTCCTGGTCCATGGAAATCTGGAGAGTAAGGCGCTCATGTTCTTCTGTGAAGTTCTGGCCAACTTTTTGGAGCTCGGTTCGGTGCTGGGCCTTCATCTTCTCCATCTCAGCCTTGAGCTTGGCAATCTCGTCGTCCTTAGTCCGGAGGAGAGCAAGTTCATCATCCTTTTTCTTCAGCTCAGCTTGATTCTGCCCTGCTTGTTCGAGAAAATGCAGCATCATATCAGGCACGGGCACACTATCCTCAAGCGATGCTGAAATAGTATGTTGACCCGGCAGAGCCGAGGAGTGAATGTTCGCCGAGCCAAGGAGAAGAAGAAATGGAAAACACTACGAGGTCGAACAAAAGAGGACATACCCCGGATTTCCTCCAAGTTCTTCCGCATGATCTTGTTCTCAGCCTCCACCCCAGCTGCAGAAACCGAATGAGGAGATTAGTTCGGCAAAAAAAAGTAAAGAAAAACGGAGAGGTGCCGAGGGAGAAAATTACCCCTTTTTTCATGTTCCGCACCAAGTGCAACATGTTTTGCGCGTAGCATCTTGTGGGTATCAAGCAGGCGTTGGAATTCAGCGCTCCAGCGATTGGTAGTTACCTGAAAAAGTACAGAAGTGTAAAATTAGCTTGGTGCATATTCGAAGTGTACAAGATCCGGGCCAAGTGGAACTTAACCCGACTCTAGGTGTGTGCATATTCGAAGTGTGCAAGATATGGGCCAAGTGGAACTTAACCCAGCTCTAGGTGTGTGCATATTCGAAGTGTGCAAGATCCGGGCCAAGTGGAACTTAACCTGGCTCTAGGTGTGTGCATATTCAAAGTGTGCAAGATCTGGGCCAAGTGGAACTTAACCCGGCTCTAGGTGTGTGCATATTCGAAGTGTGCAAGATCCGGGCCAATTGGAACTTAACCCGGCTCTAGGTGTGTGCATATTCGAAGTGTGCAAGATCCGGGCCAAGTGGAACTTAACCCGGCTCTAGGTGTGTGCATATTCGAAGTGTGCAAGATCGGGGCCAAGTGGAACTTAACCCGGCTCTAGGTGTGTGCATATTCGAAGTGTGCAAGATCCGGGCCAAGTGGAACTTAACCCGGCTCTAGGTGTGTGCATATTCGAAGTGTGCAAGATCCGGGCCAAGTGGAACTTAAACCGGCTCTAGGTGTGTGCATATTCGAAGTGTGCAAGATCCGGGCCAAGTGGAACTTAACTCGGCTCTAGGTGTGTGCATATTCAAAGTGTGCAAGATCCGGGCCAAGTGGAACTTAACCCGGCTCTAGGTGTGTGCATATTCGAAGTGTGCAAGATCCGGGCCAAGTGGAACTTAACCCGGCTCTAGGTGTGCGCATATTTGAAGTTTACATGCAGCTATGTTAGTTTTCTAATGAGCATCCGGCCGAGTAACAAGCTACTCCACCGGAGGCTCGGGGACTAATGGTTATTATCTACAACATGTAAAGGAGAAACAACATACCTCCATCATTCGCCCCGCGAGATTAATTGCCTTAGCAGCAGTATTCATCTGGGCGGAAAATTCTGCGGGGCCGAACTTTTCCGGGAGATCGTCGTTGTGGACGAACTCCGCCTTGTTCTAGTTCATGACGAACTCGATAAGGCTCGGAGGGTACCGCTCGCCGGTGGGCATATGGGGTGCCACCAAGCCCTTCGCATGAGCTTCTTTCCTCTCAACTAGGGAAAGAGCTGGGCTGGTGTGCAGAACCATCTGCTGCGCATCGGTTGGCTCGGCAGGAACATCCGTCGCTGCTGGTGATTTCTTCGGAAGCATCGACGATAGGGTTCGCTGCCCGGCCTCAATGGATGCATACTTGGTAGTATCCGGAGCCTTTTTGCCCTTAGCTTGCTGGGAAGAAGTAACTGCGGTGGATTTCCCTTTAGAAGCTGCTGGAATAGTTCCTCGCCGAGGCTGAGATAACTCGGACGAGGCAGAAGAACCTGGCACTGGAGTTGTTGTTGGTTTCCTTGCTGCCGAGACAGGTGCTGGCTCGGTTGCTGGTACTGGAGCTGCTGCTGCTGCTGCTGTTGTGATAGACTCGGTGGTTGCTGGTTGCGGTGATGCCGAAATGGTGGATGTCGTCGCCTCGGCTGGACCGACCCCTCTCGCTCCGAGGTCGTGTTCCTCTCGATGAGGCACTGCGGAACCCGGAGTAGCCGCAGAACCCTCCGAAATAGGGCTCAGCGGGCGTGACTCGTCGTCACGAGGAGGAGAAGGGCCGGACCGAAGGGGTGAAGAGATGCTTGATCCGCTCAGAGGGGCCTCCACCGGAGGCCTGAAAAAGAGAATAATTTCAAAAGAGAAATTACCACGATGAAAGGAAAAGTGAGTTACGCAATGAAAAATGACCTACGCATCCGAGATTTCGGCCTCCTTGGGTTTCCGGGCCCTCCGTGCCGGGGCTTTGCCTGCCCGCTTGGAGGCAGTCTTGTCTCCGGCCTTCTTTTGCCTTTTTGTGGGCTGAGAAGGTTCGGAGGAAGAACTTGATGTGGCTCCGCGCTTCTTCTTCGACACCACCGGAACCGACTCGCCCGTAGCAAGTGGAGGATCCTCGTGGATATGCCCACCGGGATTAGATGATGCCGGAAAGGCAAAAGAAAGAGGGACAGCCTCAACAGGTTCAATCACGTCGACATCCGAGTCATCCTCATCATCGGGCCAATCTCTAAGAGAAGAGAATTTACCGCTGGGTCGTTTGGTAGCGTCGGTCATAGGGAGGAACATCTCCTGGTCCGACTCCTCCTCATCCGGGATTTCTCGGTCCGGCGCCCACTTAAGGGTCGGGTCCGTACCATCCTCGAGAGTTTGCTGAAGGAACAGCTGAGAAAAAGCATGAAGAACAGAGTCAAAAATACGACAAAAACCGACACATACTTGATCCGAAATAAGTTTGCCCCGTGAAGCTTACCGCGGGAGGGAGCCTGTCACGACAGTAGTGCTCAATTCCCCACGTCCATTCGGCAGAGAAATCCTTGTGGGTGGTGAAAAGAGCCTTAACCCGGCGAAAGATCTCCGTGTTGCTCAACTCAAAGGAGGAGGTTCGGTTGGGGTCGCGGCCGAAACTCATGTGGCACAACTTGTGGGTGCGCTTCTGGAGGGGAGAGATTCGGTTGCGCACGAACGTGATCATAGCATCCTCGTTGCGTAATCCAAGCTTCTTTAGCTCCGCAAACTTCTTGTTAACTTGGTTGGCCAGAGCTGTAGGCCTCTTGGGGACCTCCTCCCAGAAATCCGTGTCAGGTAGACCCGGAACGTAGGGCAGCAACCGAATCAAATTTTCAGTACCCTCATTCCGGACGTAGAAGAAGGTCCGGGCCCATCCTTTGTAGGAGTCAAGCCCGGTGACCCGGGGAAAGACCGAAAACCTCCGGGGCGAGATGGAGGCAGCTCCAAATTGGGTGAGCTGCTTATCCTCCGACTCTACATGGATATTGGGGACGACGTTGCGACGAAGGCCGAAGAAGCGAATCCACAGCTCCTTCATGGGCCATAGTCCGCTGTATCCTTCAATCGTAGAAGCAAAGGCGGAAAGAGAGGTGATAGCGTTCACTGGGAGATGGTGTGGCTACAAGTGGTAGGTCCTAACCCAATCCCGGAAGAAATTGCTCACCGACAAACCAAATCCCCGTTGGAAGTGGGACAGGAATACAACAAACTCACCCGGATTGGGTGAGGGGGCCAGTTCGGCGGAGGGGAGACGAGCGGTGACGCCGGCAGGAATGCGCCTGGTCCGGTAGAGCTAGTCAATGTCATCTTGATAGACCCATGATCCGGCCCATGCGCCGCGGTCCGCCGCGCCGGCGTCCTCCTCCATCTCCTGCTCGGCGACGACGAGCTCCTCCTCCGTCATCTCGTATTCGCTATCCTCGCTGGAACTAGCGGCGACGGGGATCTGAGGCCTGGATTGGCGAGGACCCGTGGCTAAGCAGTTGTGCAGCGGTGGCTACGAAGCAGAAGCACGGGGAGAGTGCGGCGGTGGCGCTGCTGCTAGAAGCACCAGCGGCGGCATGGTCGCAAGGAAGACGAAGGAGAAAGGCAACGGGCAGAGGGGCGTAGAAGTGGAAAAATGCTAAGGGGTGCGCCCCTCCCCTATTTAACCACCCCCAGAGATGGATGAGTGGGATCGCGCTGCGCCGACGAGCCACACAGTGTGGCCGTGTATCACCTGCATCAGCCAATCGGAGAAAAGCCGCACAGGGGGCCACAGAGTAGAAGCAATCCCATGATGAGACGCGCTGATGCGGTAAACGAGGAGGCGGGCATGACGTGACCCATGCACAGTGATAACTGACAATTACTATGGCGGTTACTGTGCAGGCCCTTAAAATAAGACGAGGTAATGATTAGCCTCCACGTGGGTTGGCGTATGAGAGAAAGAAACGGGGCCCGGATCAAACCATGATAACCATGGGATCCGAGCCAAAGTGGTGACCCGGTCGACAAGTGAAAACTTGGTACGTGCGAAGGGAACGTAAATCCATATAGTCCGAGATAAGGAGGTAACCCGGAATTAAGCATCCGAGGCTCGAACATAAATGAACCTGATGTGACCTTAGCGGCCAAGGCAGCTAAGACCACACCAGCTTCGGGGACTAATGTTGGGGGGATACCCCCGGGTAGGGTCACTCCGGGGTATAAGGGCCGAGTTAGCCGAGGTTCGGCAAGGTCAAAGCGGATGCTGGCCGGGTCACCTCAAGGCAGGCCGGATCACGGAGTAACCCGGACCAGGGGGGTCGCCTAACATTGTCTCATCCGACTTAAGGAGTAAGTCGGAAGTGCTTGTCTAACTTATATGCAGGAACAGGTGTGGCCGGATCTACCATGATCCGGGTCCTCGCTTAGCTTCTAGGAGAAGGAAGGAATCTTTCTGGTCAAAAAGAAGGTCCGGTACGCACTACATGAGCGGAGAAAGCAAGGGCAGGACCACCGGTTCGTGGCCGACAAGGGTGACGACGCCCATGTCGGCTGACGCGGGCGCCGCAGAGGCTTACGTCGCTAAAGCATGTATGACACAGGGGAAAAGCACCCCAGCCGGGTTACCACTTTGGGAGGGGGCATATTCTTAGGAATATGCCTCCACGTATGCCCTAGGCAGGGACCGAACTTCCTCTATATAAGGGGGGCTAGGTCTCTGGTAGAAGGGGTTGGTTGAGCTCTAGTTGGTTTGGTGATTCCTTAGGGCCAGTTGATCTAGGGTTCTAGGGAAAAATAGTAGGCACGGGTAAGAGAGCTCCTTCTTCCTCCTCTCGCCAATACAGCTCAAGGAGCACTTGTAATCTTGGAGATATAACGATACAAACTTCTGTGTGGAGAATCACTCCACTATCCCTCCCTGGATTCCCGTAGCGTGTATTAGTCCCCACCTTTAGCCTATCCATGGCATCTGCCGTGACACCACCACGACATAGTGAATGGGCAATGACTCAAAAACTATATTGCTGGGGATTCTTATAATGAAGATGTTGATGCCTTTCAAGTTATAGCTCCAGAAAAATTTATCAAGGACCAAATTCAGAGACCTGCCGAGTCCTCTTTCAAATAGGTAACAGTTCTGGTAATAAAAGTTCCACGAAAATACTATCCAACTATATTTTTGAAGGGAATATGCCCGAGAGGCAATAATAAAGTGGTTATTATCTTATTCCTTGTTTATGATAAATGTTTATTTTGCATGCTATAATTGTATTGATAGGAAACGTCAATACATGTGTGTTTAATAAACAAATAAAAGGTTCCTAGTCATGCCTCTCTTATAGACTAGCTCGTTGATTAACAAGATGATCAAAGTTTCCTGATCATGGACATTGGATGTTGTTAATAACAAGGTCACAACATTGGTGGAATGATGTGATGAACATTCATCCGAAGTATAGCATTACGATCAGAGTCATTATGTTTATATTTCTATAAAATCATACGAAGTAATCTTAGTCCTTAGACCATGAGATCATGTTAATTGCTAACACCGGAAGAGTATCTTGATAACATCAAACGTCACACGTAACAGGGTGGCTATAAAGGTGGGTTCAGTGCTATGAAGGTGTTATGTTGAGGCTCATGGATCAAGAGTGAGATTTGTCCATCCCGATGACGGATAGATATACTCTGGGCCCTCTCGGTGATATCACATTGAAATATCTTGCAAGCAAGTGATGTGGTCACTAGAATGTTATATCACGGGAACAAGAAAAGAGTGCATGTCGGTAACAAGATCAAACTAGGTATGGAGATACCGATGATCAAATCTCGGACATGTAATATATTGCGGGACAAAGGGATTTAGTTACTAGCGTTAAAGGTTCTCACGATCACAGAAGTCATCGTTGAATGTGTAGGAGTCAGTATGGATCTCCAGGTCCCGCTGCTGATTATTGATCGAAGAGGGGTCTCGATCATGTCTGCATTATTCGCGAACCATAGGGTGACACACTTAAGGGATACCGACACAATTTGGAGCAAATATGTTTCAGATAAAGATTTAAGAAAGCGCTGGAATTATTTCAATAGACACCGAAACTGTTTCGGGTGAAATTGCTGAAATTGGTTCTGCATGTAATATTGAAATGTTGCAGGGGGTTTTATGTGAATGTTTGTTAATTAAAGTAATTAACAAAATTCTGAATAAAAATAATAAAAGAGTTTTATTAAATGAGAGAGCACTAAATTTGGAGAAATTTAATGCATTTAAAGTGGAGACTTTAAAAGAGAATGTGAAGGGGCAAATTTATGTGGAGGGAGTTACCACCACATGAATGTAGGAGGTGAAGGGTCACCTCCTCCATGCGCCGGCCATGAAGGAGGGGCACCCCCTCCTCCTATAAAAGGCCACCCCCTCCTCACTTCTCACACACACCTCCTTGTGAAGGATCTCTCTCCCCCTCTAGTATTATTCCCCATGGTCTCGGATTAGCGAGATACATGTTCCCGGTGGCTTTATCTGGAAAGGAGTTGCTGCTTCCGCTCCTTTGCTAGAGCGAGGGATGGAGGTTGTTGGGGTACTGGATGTGTGTGCGATCACGGATGCACCGCTGCTTTGCGGTGCTAGACTTGGCGGTGCTGGAGCTGGATCTGATGGACGTGCTGGAGCCGGACCTGCTGGACTTCATCACGATCTTGAGATCGGCAAGTGTACGACTACATCAACCACGAGTTCCTACTCGTTAACAAATCTCGTTGTCTACGAGGGTAAGTTCTCTTTGGATGTATGTGCACCCGTTGCTTTGTACCTAGTAGATAGATCTTGGCGTGTAGTTCACACCGTAGGAATTTTTTTGTTTTCTATGCTGCGGACCCAACAATTTTTGCAGTTTTCAGTCAATAAGGAAAGCTACAAAGCAAAAGAGGGACGGAAATGGATCCAGGGTGGCTCACACCACCCTGTGGCGCGGGCCCACCCCTGGCCGCGCCACCAGGTGGTGTGGCCACCCCAGACTCCATCTCCGACCCATTTTCTCCCAGTACCTTCCTTTCGTCATGAAACTTCATAATATATAACCCCCCCGGATCCCCCGAGGTTCGTATATCGTGTTTTCGTCGTGTTTTCGTTTCAATCTATTTCTAACAGGTAGAGTCCCAGATTTGGAGCTACAATGTCTTCCTCTGGATCAGCTAAGAAAGATTCTTTAGAGGATATCATCAACCCATACATGAGGGAGTTGAAGATTCATCCCAAGGAGTTGTTGCTTGAAGATGGGGAACTCCGGATAAAAGAGGTTCAATGCCCTAAAGGTGAAGGAAGTCTGGAGGAAAGGATGGAAGCGCTGGAGCAAGAAGTCTTTAGGTACAAGAAGATGGTGGAGCGCGAAGTGGATATCATCCATAAGATTTGTTCCGAACTCATCGCCGAGCAGCAAAAGGAGATTGCTGAACTCAAGGATGAAGTCCTCTCACTCCGCCAAACAACCAACGAACTGCAAGCACAGTTCTATGACGTTCAAAATCAAACCTGTGAGTATGAGGTTAGGTTTAAACGCATAAGTGCTACTGCAAGTTTCAGGATGCTAGAAACCACGATGTCCTTTGTTGATGGGAAGCCCTTACCCTGGAAGTCGGACGAAGATGAGAGGATACCACCACCACCGAAGGAGCAATTTGTCATTAGGTTTTGCATCCCCTAGGTTTGTTCCAAGCTTGGGGGAGTGCCGCGGTATCACATCACTATCTTCTATCTTTTTACCTTATTAGTAGAGTCATATCATGAATAGAGAAGTTATTATGTAGTATGGTTTGCATTATGGAAGAGTCCCCTCTCTCGTTAGATATGTATCCCTTGGTGTGAGTTGCCGTTACGGAATATTAATGAGAAGTTCTATCATTCACCCTTTTGCATAGCTTATATTAGTTTTCAATTCATGGTTATATGATTGATCTTGTTGTTAGTATTGGTATCACTTTGGGATCATTGAGTTAATTTAGTTGGTTTTGGCAAACCTGGCTTGGTCAGTAGCAACACTATTTTTGAGAGTTGAATGAAAAAGATAGAAGTACTCTAAAGAAATATAATTTCATCATCTTTGTTTCTTGATTTGCTCATAAGTCTAGTATTCTCTAGTTAAGATCTTTTGTGCTTCCGAGGAAGATTGCATGTTTGTTTTTATCACTTGTATGTTTGGTTGTTTCCTTCAACTCTTATACTTGCTACCCAGCCTTGCTAGCCAAAAACCTGTACTAAGAGGGATTTCTTCTCGTGCATCCACCCCCTTTAAACCAAAACCCATGCCATTTGTTTCCACCATACCTACCTATTAGCATTATTGCTATTCCAAGTAAATTCTTGTTTTATCTACCTCCCAAATTAAACTTGTTATGATAAAAGTAGTGATTAAAGCTCTCACGAACTTGATGGCACACTTTACTTTCTTGCACTTAAAAACTTGAACCATTGTGCTCACCTATGTTGCGTATATGCT
The DNA here is from genome assembly GCA_916181665.1 of Avena sativa. Lineage (NCBI taxonomy): Eukaryota > Viridiplantae > Streptophyta > Magnoliopsida > Poales > Poaceae > Avena > Avena sativa. The sequence continues at coordinate 195,937,297 of OV702287.1, forward strand.
TGCGCTTTGTAAGTTGTGAGTTAGAAGAACCATGCTGTCATGGGGAACGCTTTCAACATTGCACTGGTACTTTGTACCTAGTTGATATCATGTTCTTTTGTCTACGGATGTCGTCGGTGTGAAATGAAAGGGGAGCTTGTAAGTCCATGGAGCTATGCATGTGTGTTAGAGAAACGCCTGGGTCGCTGGTCTAATCCATGCTGACATGGTGGAAACCTGCAGCGTAACCATAACGAGCATCTATGAAGCATTCTTCTTCTAAAAAGAGTCCGGTATTGAGAAAAGGAGAAAAAGAAAAAAAGATATTATGAAAAGATGAAAGAGAGAAAAAAGCACCATATTCCCATGGTAAATAAGAAGATTGCTGAGATGTTTGTTGTCTGCTTGCCTTGTCATTTTGATATGGGGATTCTTCCGTATCATCGGGCAAGGGGTACCCCGTTGGCGGTTCTCTATGATACACATATGCTTACGATGACAAGAACTTACCGGTGACTAAACTTGAGTAGCATGAGGAGCGGCCCTCGTATTCAAGGGACATGAGATTCTCAATTTACAACTTGTCAATGCATATCCTCATATTTGATCACTTTAACCTTAATCACCTAAAGATGCCTATGATAGGGGCAATGAGAGCTGAAAGCTAGTAAGTATCATAATTTTTGGGAGCTCTTTATGAGACTTGTAATCCCTGCTTCCCTCTGCGAAGGGCCTTTCTTTTACTTTTTAGTCAAGTCAGTAAACCTACCCCCTTCTATCTCAGCAAGTATTTTGAGTTGTTGTGTTTCATTCATTCATATGATGATTTATTCAATCATGTTTCTTATGTTCCTTGTTTTGCACATTGCTCTTATCTTGATGTTCACTACTTTGAAAGCTATCATTGAAAACTAGTTATTTGTGAACTCCAGCAAATTATCAACTATTCTTCGACCAAGAGCTAAGTTTGCCATTACCAATTATGATTTACTTTATGTATCTTTATTGTGTTTCCTTTACTCTTTGCAAGTTGAGTTATATAATAGTGAGTTGTCTTCTATTATGATCTATGTATTGATGAATGTGATGCTTCTTGTCCGTATTCTTTTATCGACTCTTCACTCCATAAACCTGAGGTCATGTTTATTGAGCTTAGTTTCGCTTGGGGACAAGCGAAGTCTAAGCTTGGGGGGAGTTGATACGTCCATTTTGCATCACTATTCTATGTCATAATTCACTGTTATTCATTGATATATTTTGTATTGAGAGGTGATACTTATGTCATTTCATCTGTTTTTGCATGGTTGAAGACTTTTGGAGCATGGACCGCTGCGTCGGGATTCTGATGGAAAAGGTGCTGTTTGGAGGCAAAATTCGCGAAGATCAGAAAATCCAGGAAAATACATGGAAAATCCTATTTTTTCAGAAGACGAAGGAAGCTAGAAGGGGGGCTGGAGATGGGCCACAGGGGCCCCATACCACCCCCTGGCGCGGGCCACCCTAGGTCGCGCCACCAGGTGGTGTGGCCACCCTGGTCGACCCCTAGCACTCCCCTCTGGTGTATATTATCATCTTGAAACCCTAAGACTGGAAGGGGTGACCACAGAAAGATTCCGCCGCCTCTGCGGGGCGGAAAACACCGAGAGAGAAAGATCTCTCCGGCAGACCGATTTCTGCTGGGCGAATTCCTTCCCGGAGAGGGGAGATCATCGCCATCAACACCATCATCAAGATGGACTTCATCGGGATCATCATCATCACCATCAACACCCTCATCACCATCTCCATATTGCTGTAACAATTGCGTTGAATCTTGCATAGTTCATAGGGGAAACTTTCCCGGTGTTGATTACTCTTTGTAGTTGATGCTATTGAGTGAACCATTGAATTATTGTTTATGTTCAGATTGTTATACATCATTATTCCATCTCTGATCATGATCCATATGATGTCTTGTGAGTAGTTCGTTTTGTTCTTGAGGACATGGGAGAAGTCATGTTATTAGTAGTGGAGTTGTGTTGAGAAAGATTCAATAGTTTGATATTTAAGTTGTGGTGTACTTCTTCTAGTGGTATCATGTCTTAGAGTTTAAAGCTATGGTTAGGTTTCTACCTTAATTACTTTCTTGTACTTACGGATGTTTGCAAGGGGTATAATCACAAGTATGTATTAGTCCTAGGAAGGTCGGTACATTAGCACAGGTTCACCCACACAAACACTTAGCAAGCTAAAGAAGATTAATCAGCTATATGAAGCGAAAGCACTTGACAGTCTTCCCATGTGTCCTCGAGAACATTTGGTCATCTTAAGTAATACAACCGGCTTGTCCTTTGCTGCATAAAGGATTGGGCCACTTGCTACATTTATTCCTATTGTCTTTTATTTACTCGTACTTTGTTTACTTGCTTTATCAAAAAACCCTAAAAATCCGTCTGCTAAGTATTTGCAGAGAATTCCTGATCCATACCACTAGCCAGCACCTTCTGCTCCTCGTTGGGTTCGACACTCTTACTTATCAAAAATACTACGATACACCCCCTATACTTGTGGGTCATCAACCACATGGATCCACTAGAGTTCATTGCATGTGTGTTATTTTCATAAACCACATGGATCCACTAGAGTTCATTGCATGTGTGTTATATTCCTAAACCACATGGATCCACTAGATTTCATTAGATGTGTGTTCTATTCCTAAACCACATGGATCCACTAGATGCCATTTCACGTGTGTTCTTTCCATAAACCACATTGTAACACCCTCGCCTGATAAGGCTGAGTTCCTGTGTATAGTGCTAATCCCTGGATCGGATCACTAGCACACACAGTACAAAATGATACCAAATATAACCATGCATCATGAATATAACGAATATGATCCAGAATTTACATTATATTACAGCAGAAACAATACAAGGTAGATCTCCATCCTTCAAATAAGCCACATGAGAACAATTGTTGATTGGAGTTTCGCGACCTAATACGATCACTCAGAATCGGTATAACCTGCAACATAAAACGTAGCATCCCCGAAGGGTCTATACTTGGAATGTATGGCAAGTAGAGCTAAGTAAGGAGACAGTATACCTAGCAACTACATGCTTATTTGGCTAAGTGGGGCCTTGGCTAGCTTGCATTTTTTTAAATAGTTTTACCCTACTTTTAAATCAAGTTTGATCAAAACAACCCATTAAGTTCACCCATCAAGTTTTAATAATTGCAAATTGGAATGAATAAGAACATGTCATACCACCCATAATTCAGCAACTCAAATGTCCATTACCGGGGACACGGCTAAGCACTTAGTTTTACACCCTGCAGGGGTTGTACACTTTACCCATATGACCTGGTCGACCCGCTCATACCATGACACGCATATTGAGTCATGATAGGGAGAGGTCCAAGAAGAGACAATTCGGGAAGTAACTCCCGAAGCCCATCCATGCACCGTTCCAACCTATCACATTCACTACATCTCTGGATACGAAGAGCTCGGGTCACCACGACCTACTAAGTCCATCCAGCCACTCATAACTCACTCGCATATGGATGTACACGTAAGCTACCAAATCAAGACACTAATCATTTCTCTGAAACCTGGGTGGCCATCCACAAGTGAGATACTCGGGTAAACCATAAACATGGGCCCGACATTCACGAACCAAGCAATTACCAATTCCACCCAGAGAGTTCATTGATTGAGTTGTTTTAGTTGAACAAAACATACACAATACCATAGCATGGTGTAGACCCATCCCCCGTCTAGATAGCATGACTAAGCATAACTAGCATACTGATACGTCCATTTTGCATCACTATTCTATGTCTTAATTCACTATTATTCATTGATATATTCCGTATTGAGAGGTGATACTTATGTTATTTCACCTGTTTTTGCATGGTTGCTGACTTTTGGAGCATGGACCGCTGCAGTCAGGATTCTGATGGAAAAGGTGCTGTTTGGAGGGAAAATTCGCGAAGATAAGAAAATCCGGGAAAATATACGGAAAATCCTATTTTTCCAGAAGACTCAGGACGCCAGAAGATTGAGTGGAGGTGGGCCACAGGGGGCCCACACCACCCCATGGCGCAGGCAGGCCTAGGCCACGCCAGGGAGTGGTGTGGCCACCCTGGCCCACTCCAGCCTCTCCCCTCTGGCGTATATCATCCCCACGAAACCCTAAGACTCCGGGAGAAACCACAGAAAGATTACACCGCCTCTGCGGGGTGGAAAACACCGAGAGAGAAAGATCTCTCCGGCAGACAGATTTCTGCTGGGGGAATTCCTTCCCGGAGAGGGGAGATCGTCGCCATCCACACCACCATCAAGCTAGACTTCATCGGGATCATCATCATCACCACCATCATCACCATCAGCACCCTCATCACCATCTCCATATTGCTGTAACAATTGCGTTGAATCTTGCATAGTTCATAGGGGAAACTTTCCCGGTGTTGATTACTCTTTGTAGTTGATGCTATTGAGTGAACCATTGAATTATTGTTTATGTTCAGATTGTTATACATCATTATTCCATCTCTGATCATGATCCATATGATGTCTTGTGAGTAGTTCGTTTTGTTCTTGAGGACATGGGAGAAGTCTTGTTGTTAGTAGTGGAGTTGCGTTGAGAAAGATTCAATAGATTGTTATTTAAGTTGTGGTGTACTTCTTCTAGTGGTTTCATGTGAACATCGACTACATGACACTTCACCTATATGGGCCTAGGGGAATGCATTGTGTATATGGCTACTAGTCGTATGGGTTGCCGGAGTGACAGAAACCTGAACCCCCGTTAGGAAACCATTGCACAAGGGACGTAAGGGTCTTAGAGTTTAAAGCTGTGGTTAGGTTTCTACCTTAAATACTTTCTTGTACTTACGGATGTTTGCAAGGGGTTTAATCACAAGTATGTATTAGTCTTGGATGGGGTGGTACATTAGCACAGGTTCACCCACACAACACTTAGCAAGCTAAAGAAGATTAATCGACTTTATGAAGCGAAAGCACTTGACAGTCTTCCCATGTGTCCTTGAGAATGTTTGGTCATCTTTAGAAATACAACCGGCTTGTCCTTTGCTGCATAAAGGATTGGGCCACTTGCTGCATTTATTCCTACTGTCTTTTATTTACTCGTACTTTATTTACTTGCTTAATCAAAAACCCCTAAAAATTCGTTTGCTAAGTATTTGCAGAGAATTCCTGATCCATACCACTAGCCAGCACCTTCTGCTCCTCGTTGGGTTCGACACTCTTACTTATCGAAAATACTATGATGCACCCCCTATACTTGTGGGTCATCACATACGATGGCTCAACTACAAGTGGCTCCTACCAATATACATAGGATATAGCATAGCGATAGTAGTTCCTACTCATGCATCTATGAGAAATACACTACACATGTAGTAGGAAATAGTAGGACAATTCATGATCAAAATAGCATCTACTTGCCTTTGTTCTAGATGTAGTCGATTAGATAATCCTCACAAATATAATGGTTGCACTCGTCGCACTCAAAATACTTGCAATCATAATACTCGCAATCATAGCGGTCGCAATCTGTCGTTGAAAAGCAAAGGCACAACAACACATCATTCAAACATTGCAATCATGCAACAATGTAACAATACAATAAAACAATAATGATCAAATGCATGCATGATGATTTAATATATCACAATGGTTTTAAGTAGTTATCTAAAAAATACTAGATCACATGATGCATATATAGAATCATTTAATGCATTAGGGTATTTATTATTAATTCTTAATCATCAATAGAGGAGTTTTAATAGTTATGTTGGAAATTCTGTACCAATTGTCATATTAAATTTAGATCTTAAGTGTACTGAATAGATAACATTAATACGAACCAGTAGCAATTGGATTCACCCTAAACGGAGTTGTAGATATTTTTCTATGATTTAATTACTACTTAATAGAGTTTAAACTATATAAACAGTTTACCATGACCAAAAATAAATCTAAGACATGATCTAGAATCTACACTGAATTTTGAATCCATAGACATATTATTTATATTTTTTGGAGCTTTGAATAATTTACTATGAATTTAAAGATCTATAAAGCCATTAACACCAATTAATTTATCGCCATTAATCTATAATCCAAAAGCTAGATCTAACCTTATAATATTAAACTACATGCAATTATCTTCAATTTGATATATTATACGCAATTTTTGGATATAGTACGAATTTTCTACGGATTTTACAAGTTAGATCTATAATCCGCAATTTTAAATTCGAACGGAATATTCCGTTGACTGGACAGGTTGACCGTGCATTCTGACTGGGACTAGACGCTGACCTGGTGATGACGTGGTGGTGATGAGGCAGCTGAACAGGACGATTGAATCTCGACCGTCAGGATAAGATCAAGTGGCTAGGAGAGAAGATGGCTTCAAAACGGCTCGATTTTGCCTTAGAGCAGATTAGAAACAGACATGTGTTAGAGAGATAAATCCGTAGCTCAAATCGAAAAACTTCCAACATTAAAGTTGTGGAGAATCATTAGATCTACCTTTTCACCAAAGAAATCTGGATTTGAAGAAACGAGCGCGAGTAAATCTTGGAATTATACCGTCAGATCTGAAATATTGCATGGCGAAATTCTTCGTCTGTGGTAAATAAAAAGAGGTGAGGTTTGTCGAAATTGAAAGGTTTCGACGAGATCTACAACTTTCATGTTGGAGTCGAAGGCATCCGACGAAGTTTAGATAGGATTAGAAGTGAAATATGATTCGGGAAGGTGTAGATTCGGGATTTCGAGAAGGAAATGTGATATAGGTGTGGCAACGGTGTATTATATAGGCTTTTAGGATGGTGGAGAGATATATCTTAGAGTAGATAACAAGTAGAAACAAACGAAATTCAATTTCGAGTTGTAGATAAAAAGATATAAGAATTTGAATAGAAATAGGTTTGAGAAAATCGATTCCGCACGCTTTTTGATGCAACCTGGGCATCGATCCTTCTCTCGTGAGGAAGCTCCTTGGTTGGCTGAGTGGGTCGGTCGGTGTCCCATTTTGTTTTGTTTTTTGTTTCCTTTTTTTCTTTTTTTTCTATTTTGGTATTTTTTTATATCTTTTGCATACGAACTTCAAACGATATGATTCTTGTTTCTAAATTTTTGTAAAATTTAGTAGATCATTGTAGTATCATATTTGTAACATTTTTCACTAGTTTGAAGATGGTTAATTCATAAATCTCTATATATTACTTATAGGAATATTTGGGCAAATCAACTATTGGATTTAGATATTAGGATTTGAATTCAATTTTTGGGAACTTTGTATGGATGCAATTCAATGCTTCATGATTTTCATTCTTGCAAACATTCACACAAATACTAAAACTAAAACTCAATCCACGCCTTTTTTCCTCTATGGCTACTTAGGTCATAACAAAGTGAGTTCTATCTAATTTAAAAGGTTTCTTTTCCTTGAGAATTTTCAACAAAGTCAAACAATCAACCAAACTTATTTTATCTATTTCACATTCCAAAATTTGGAAAATTTGGGGATGTGATAGATTTCCACCCTTAAAAAGAATCTCATCCCGAGATTCGAGAAAGCTAGAAGGAAAGATGGGTTAAGGGTCCACTACGCCGCTACCATCCTTAAAAGAAAATTGACTAGATTGTTTCTTATTAATTCACTTGTCTTCTATTGATTCTCCCTTGGAGATTTATTGGTACAATGTCCCTAGACTTTCTAAACTCCATGATTTGTAGATTCTAGGCTAACACTACTTGAACTAGTGAACCTCTCATGGTAGACAATTAGGGAACGTTTACTTCACGATACCCATTATACACGGTTGAGATTCATCCTTGCCGTACATTCCTACGCTTAGTAGTGGATGCGTTTGTAAAGGTTCAAAGTCATACCATTCTAAGGTCTAGGCTCCACATCGGCTCTTTTCTATGGTTTAAAAGACACTCAATATCACAAAGCCAACAGTACAAGAGCGAATAATAAGAGTTGTAGGATTGGTGATCAATCCATCCTGTACCCAAATCATTACCCTGCATGAGGATAGGTGAATCACACAACTTATCACTCAGGCATCCTCACTTTCTTTGCAGATGTTTCCATGGGCACGAGCCAATGCTTGATGTATACTCCCATGTATTCAATCCACAAAGCTAGTACAAAAAGTAAGCTATGGATTCTCCAAAACATTTAGGTTGCGCAATCTACTACATAACATCCTTTGCAGTATTTCGTACTTCCATATCCTTTTTGTTGCATTAGATGGACATCTATCCTCCTTCATAGATGTATTATGTTTTATAACCTTCCACTTAATCCTTCTAAATGTCTTCACCACATCATTCTAACTCCAATGATTTAAGATAGGAAAGAATAGATCCTAGAGAAAAGGAACTATAGTCACTCATACAAACAAGTTCATATAACACAGAATCAAGTGAAACAACAAGCACACACAAACACAAGCATATATGAATTATAATGTTTAGTTACGGGCTTGTAATTTAGTGATTATCATCCACAAAATAGTTTATAAACTTTGCAAACAACATTAGGATTAAGTAGAACATCAACTAAGATGAGAGACAGATTCTGTCAAAACAGAATAGCAGGTTTCACGAATTTTTATGACTGACTTAAACTCGTCAGGAATTTTAGCCAATTTTGGTGCATATGGTATAGGTAATTATGCTCCATATCCTAAAATATGAGCGCAATCCGACTTACCAGTAAGGAATTACAAATCGTGCAGTGAAACATGTCAGATAGAAAACTACAACTGAACCACTTACGAATTTTAAGCTTTTACTTCCATTAACTTCTTATAAGACCTCTCGAAAGTCCTTGAACTTTGGAGTTTCAAAAATACCAGATCCAAAACAAGGTATCTCACAATATGTATCACAACAAACAAGAAAGCAAACTAGTATTGTCATACCACATAAGTTGGTAAGATCAATATTCTAACGTGATAGCGATAATATCCTAAAGAGATAAACATGGTGGTCTATATCTACTCAAACTTGGTGAGACATTCATTGTCTCATCTTATTTGTTAATTACTTATGGGCCAACTCTCATATAGAAATTTGGCTTTATAGAATACTCCTAATAGTGTTTTCCAATTCTATTCCTAGGTCACGATCCTGCAGTCAACACACAGCTCTGATACCATCTTGTAACACCCTCGCCTGATAAGGCTGAGTTCCTGTGTATAGTGCTAATCCCTGGATCGGTTCACTAGAACACACAGTACAAAATGATACCAAATATAATCGTGCATCATGAATATAATGAATATGATCCAGAATTTACATTATATTACAGCGGAAACAATACAAGGTAGATCTCCATCCTTCAAATATGCCACAGGAGAACAATTGTTGAGTGGAGTCTCGCGACCTAATATGATCACTCAGAATCGGTATAACCTGTAACATAAAACATAGCAGCCCCGAAGGGTCTATACTTGGAATGTATCACAAGTAGAGCTAAGTAAGGAGACGGTATACCTAGCAACTACATGCTTATTTGGCTAAGTGGGGCCTTGGCTAGCTTGCATTTTCTTAAACAGTTTTACCCTACTTTTAAATCAAGTTTGATCAAAACAACCCATTAAGTTCACCCATCAAGTTTTAATAATTGCAAATTGGATGAACGACAACATGTCATAGCATCCATAATTCAGCAACTCAAATGTCCACTACCGGGGACACGACTAAGCACTTAGTTTTACACCCTGCAGGGGTTGTACACTTTACCCATATGACCTGGTTGACCCGCTCATACCATGACACGCATATTGATTCATGATAGGGAGAAGTCCAAGAAGAGACAATTCAGGAAGTAACTCCCCAAGCCCATCCATGCACTGTTCCAACCTATCACATTCACTACATCTCTGGATACGAAGAGCTCGGGTCACCACGACCTACTAAGTCCATCGAGCCACCCATAACTCACTGGCATATGACTGTACACGTAAGCTACCAAATCAAGACAATAATCATTTCTCTGAAACCTGGGTGGTCATCCACAAGTGAGATACTTGGGTAAACCATAGACATGGGCCCGGCATTCACGAACCCAGCAATTACCAATTCCACCCAGAGAGTTCATTGATTAAGTTGTTTTAGTTGAACAAAACATACACAATACCATAGCATGGTGTAGACATCCCCCGTCTAGATAGCATGACTAAGCACAACTAGCATACAACAGCTCAACTACAAGTGGATCCTACCAATATACATAGGACATAGCATAGCGATAGTAGTTCCTACTCATGCATCTATGAGAAATACACTACACATGTAGTAGGAAATAGTAGGACAATTCATGATCAAAATAACATCTACTTGCGTTTGTTGTAGATGTAGTCGATTAGATAATCCTCACAAATATAATGGTTGCACTCGTCGCACTCAAAATACTTGCAATCACAATACTCGCAATCATAGCGGTCGCAATCTATCGTTGAAAAGCAAAGGCACAACAACACATCATTCAAACATTGCAATCATGCAACAATGCAACAATACAATAAAACAATAATGATCAAATGCATGCATGATGATTTAATATATCACAATGGTTTTAAGTAGTTATCTAAACAATACTAGATCACATGATGCATATATAGAATCATTTAATGCATTAGGGTATTTATTATTAATTCTTAATCATCAATAGAGGAGTTTTAATAGTTATGTTGGAACTTCTGTACTAATTGTCATATTAAGTTTAGATCTTAAGTTTACTGAATAGACGACATTAATACGAACCAGTAGCAATTGGATTCACCCTAAACAGAGTTGTAGATATTTTTCTATGATTTAATTACTACTTAATAGAGATTTAACTATTTAAACAGTTTACCGTGACCAAAAATAAATCTAAGACCAGATATGGAATCTACACTGAATTTTGAATCCATAGACATATTATTTATATTTTTTGGAGCTATGAATAATTTACTATGAATTTAAAGATCTATAAAGCCATTAATACCAATTAATTTATCGCCCGTAATCTATAATGTAAAAGCTAGATCTAACCTTATAACATTAAACTACATGCAATTATCTTCAATTTGATATATTATACACAATTTTTGGATATAGTATGAATTTTCTATGGATTTTACAAGTTAGATCTATAATCCACAATTTTAAATTCGAACAGAATATTCCGTTGACTGGACAGGTTGACCGTGCATTTTGACTAGGACTAGACGCTGACCTGGTGATGATGTGGTGGTGATGAAGCAGCTGAATGGGACGATTGAATCTCGACCGTCGGGATAAGATCAAGTGGCTAGGAGAGAAGATGGCTTCAAAACGGCTCGATTTTGCCTTAGAGAAGATTAGAAACACACATGTGTTAGAGGGATAAATCCGTAGCTCAAATCGAAAAACTTCCAACATTAAAGTTGTGGAGAATCATTAGATCTACCTTTTCACCAAAGGAATCTGGATTTGAAGAAACGAGCGCGAGTAAATCTTAGAATTATACCGTCAGATCTGAAATATTGCATGGCGAAATTCTTCGTCTGTGGTTAATGAAAAGAGGTGAGCTTTGTCGGAACCGAAAGGTGTGACGAGATCTATAACTTTCATGTTGGAGTTGAAGGCATCCGGTGAAGTTTAGATAGGATTAGAAGCAAAATATGATTCAGGGAGGTGTAAATTCGGGATTTCGAGAAGGAAAAGTGATATAGGTGTGGCTCCGGTGTATTATATAGGATTTTAGGACGATGGAGAGATCTTAGAGTAGGGAACAAGTAGAAACAAACGGAAGTCAATTTGGAGTTGCAGATAAAAAGATATAAGAATTTTTATAGAGATAGGTTTGAGAAAATCGATTCCGCACGCTTTTTGATGCAACCTGGGCATCGATCCTTCTCCCGTGCGGAAGCTCCTCGGTCGTCTGAGTGGGCTGGTCGGTGGCCCATTTCGTTTTTTTTTCTTTTTTTTTCTATTTTGGTATATTTTTATATCTTGCATACGAACTTCAAACGATATGATTCTTGTTTCTAAATTTTTGTAAAATTTAGTAGATCATTATAGTATCATATTTTTAACATTTTCACTAGTTTGAAGATGGTTACTTCATCAATCTCTATATATTACTTATAGGAATATTTGGGCAAATCAACTATCGAATTTAGATATTAGGATTTGAATTCAATTTTTGGGAACTTTGTATGGATGCAATTCAATGCTTCATGATTTTCATTTTTGCAAACATTCACACAAATACTAAAACTAAAACTCAATCCATGCCTTTTTTTCCTATATGGCTACTTAGGTCATAACAAAGTGAGTTCTATCCAATTCAAAAGGTTTCTTTTCCTTGAGAATTTTCAACAAAGTCAAACAATCAACCAAACTTATTTATCTATTTCACATTCCAAAATTTAGAAAATTTGGGATGTGACAGACTACCACCCTTAAAAAGAATCTCATCCCGAGATTCGAGAAAGCTAGAAACAAAGATGGGCTAAGGGTCCACTACGCCGCTACCATCCTTAAAAGAAAATTGACTAGATTGTCTCTTATTAATTCACCTGTCTTCTATTGATTCTCCCTTGGAGATTTATTGGTACAATGTACCTAGACTTTCTAAACTCCATGATTTGTAGATTCTAGGCTAACACTACTTGAACTAGCAAAACTCTCATGGTAGACAATTAGGGAACGTTTACTTCATGATACCCATTATACACGGTTGAGATTCATCCTTGCCGTACATTCCTATGCTTAGTAGTGGATGCGTTTGTAAAGGTTCAAAGTCATACCATTCTAAGTTCTAGGCTCAACATCGGCTCTTTGCTAAGGTTTAAAAGACACTCAAGATTCACAAATCCAACAGTACAAGAGCGAATAATAAGAGTAGTAGGAATGGTGATCAATCCATCCTCTACCCAAATCATTACCCTGCATGAGGATAGGTGAATCACACAACTTATCACTCAGGCACCCTCACTTTCTTTGCAGATGTTTCCATGGGCACGAACAAATGCTCGATGTATCCTCCCATGTATTCAATCCACAAAGCTACTACAAAAAGTAAGCTATGGATTCTCCAAAACTTTGAGGTTGCGTAATCTACTACATAACATCCTTTGCAATATTTCATACTTCCATATCCTTTTTGTTGCATTAGATGGACGTCTATCCTCCTTCATAGATGTATTATGTTTTATAAACTTCCAGTTAATCCTTCTAAATGTCTTCAACACATCATTCTAACTCCAATGGTTTAAGGTAGGAAAGAATAGATCCTAGAGAAAATGAACTATAGTCACTCATACAAACAAGTTCATATAACACACAATCAAGCCAAACAACAAGCACACACAAACACAAGCATAAATGAATTATAATGTTTAGTTACAGGCTTGTAATTTAGTGATTATCATCCACAAAATAGTTTATAAACTTTGGAAACAACATTAGGATTAAGTAGAACATCAACTAAGATGAAAGACAGGTTTTGTCAAACAGAACAATAGGTTTCACGAATTTTTATGACCAACTTAAACTCGTCAGGAATTTTAGCCAATTTTGGTGCATATGGTATAGGTAATTATGCTCCAGATCCTAAAATATGAGTGCAATCCGAATTACCAGTAAGGAATTACAAATCATGCGGTGAAACATGTCAGACAGAAAACTACAACTGAACCACTTATGAAGTTTTATCTTTTACTTACATTAACGTGTTATAATACCTCTCAAAAGTCCTTGAACTTTGGAGTTTCAAAAATACAAGATCCAAAACAAGGTATCACACAATATGTATCAAAACAAACAAGAAAGCAAACTAGTATTGGCATACCGCATAAGTTGGTAAGATCAATATTCTAACGCGATAGCGATAATCTCCTAAAGAGATAAACATGGTGGTCTATATCTACTCAAACTTGGTGAGACATTCATTGTCTCGTCTTATTTGTTAATTACTTATGGGCCAACTCTCTGATACATTGCAAATATATCTATAATTTTTGATGTCCCATGCTTGGTTTTATCCACTTTCTTGTGTTTTGTTCCAACTTTGGAGTACTTTTGATATGATTTCTCGGACTAACCTATTAACAAGAGCCACAGTGCCAGCTGCCTCTTTTCTGCTGTTTTTGGTTCTAGGCAAGTCAAAAAATGAATATTCTCGGAATTGGACGGGACAATAGCCAAAGTGCCTATTTTTCTGGAAGGGATCAAGTGCCAGAATACAAGACGGAGACGGGCCAGGGGCCGGCCACACCACCTGGCCGCGTGGCCAGGCCTGGCCCGCGCCAGGGGGTGGTGTGGTGGCTCCCAGCACCCCCTCGTCCTCTCCTTCCGCCTATAAGTTGCCATCGGGACGAAAACCCTAAGTACCCGATCAAAAATCCACGAAAGAGTCTGTAGCCGCCGTCATCTCCATCCCTAGATCGGGAGGGATCTGAAGCTCTTCCCGGCACCCTTGCCGGAGAGGGGAATTCACCCTGGAGGCCTTCTTCATCACCATGCAAGCCTCCGGTGTGATGTGTGAGTAGTTCATCCTTGGACTACGGATCCATGTAGTAGCTAGATGGCTGGTTTCTCCTCCTTTGTGATTTCATGTTTAGATCTTGTGAGCTCTGTTCATGATCAAGATCATCTTTTGTAATCCATACATGTTGTGTTTGCGGGGATCCGATGGATATTGAGATACTATTTCAGATTGATTATTGATTCTATCATGTCTTTGTTATTTGTGATCGTGCATGCTTTCCGTTATTAGTAGCTATCTTGGCCAAGTAGATGCTAGAAACTCCAAGAGTTAGTATTTATGCTCGATAGTGGGTTCATGCCTCTGGTAATCTGGGGAAGTGACATAAATATCTAAGGTACTAGATGTGTTGTTGCTACTAGGGAGAAAACAACAATCCTTTGTTCATAGAACAATCGTATTGTTTACCTTACACGTAGTTCGTAAAGCAATAATCTGTTGCTTGCAACTTAATACTGGAGGGGGTTCAGATGATAACCAGAAGGTGGATTATTAGTCATAGATGCAGTTGGATGGCGGTCTATGTATTATGTTGTATTGCCCAATCAAGTCTCAAAGGAGTCAAGATGATTAGTATATGCATGTATTGCTTTCTCGGTGTTTGTTAATTGCCCCGCTGTAATTTGTTCACCCAACATGTTATCTATCTAAGGAGAGCCACCTCTAGTGAACTATGGATCCTGGTCCTTGTCTTTGATATTCAATCTACAATCTTTTACTGCTTTGTGTTTACTTTCTGCAAACTTTTACTTCTTTCCATTCGATACGTTTAATCCTTTGTTTTCCACAAAACACGGTGAGATTGACAACCTCATCGCAATTTGGGGACAAAGTTCTGTGGTTGTGTTGTGCAGGTCTCCACGTTGCTACTAGCACCGGTAGTGCGCCCTGCCAAAGCTCAGCTAGTAACACCTTTGGGGTGTTTCCTTGCTCCTACTGGTTCGATTAAACCTTGGTTTCATAACTGAGGGAAAACTTGCTGCTGTGCTCATCATACCTTCCTCTTGGAGTTCCCAACGAGCTCTACGTCGATTGTTGAGCGCATCAAGACGTTTTCTGGCGCTGTTACCGGGGAGTCAAGGACATCTTCACAAGGGGACTCCCTCATAACCAATCTCTTTACTTTGTTGTTTTTGTTTTGCTTAGTTTTCTTTTTGCTTTGTTTGCTTGTTTTGTTCTTCAAAAACACAAAAAAATTAGTTTTACTTGTTTGCTTTCTTTATCAAAACACAAAAAAATTAAGTCTCCTTTAGTTGTCACCTCTTCCTTAGCTCACCATGTTGATCCCTACATTCACCTTGAAAGACCTTTCAATTGGTAGTGGTTCTATAATTGGGAAAGATAATATTGAAGAATTCTTTAATCATGTTAACAAACATGAAGATACTGAGGATAGATCCCTTGTAGAACTTGCTCCAAATTTTGAGATTGCTACATCTTCTTTAATTCACATGTTAGAAGCTAGGTTTGTTAACCTCAACCCCTTAATGCAAGTAATGTTTCTTAAGCTTAAAGAAATAGAGGACCCTGAAAAGAGGGATTTTAATCTAGAAACTTTGTTTAAGGAGTTCTATGATGTTGCTAAGGAAGCTAGAAAAGTTTTTGAACATTTCAATATGCTAGGCTCATGTGTAGATGTTGTTGGTACACGAGAAAAGATGAACAAAACCGAACCTAATGGGGAGGAACCTAAGATACCAATACCCTTTAAACTAGTAGCAATACATGATGCCATAGAAAAGAATCTTGACTGGATTGTTCCTGCAAACCCTTTTGATGAGAATAGTGAACCTAAGAGCATTGAGAGAGGATCCTCTAGAACTTATTTGGATGATATACATTGCCTTGTTGAAAATATTTCTGGTATTGATCTTAATGCTTCTTCATTTGAGAACACTTGATTCTTTCTTTGGTTCTTTTACCTAACTTAAAGGCGTTAAAGAAAAGTACTTGTTGGGAGATAACCCAAGAGTTTTAGTTGTGTCTTGGAAGTTATTACTTTATTAATAACCTCTCCTTATCCTTTTTTTGCTTTTTGTGCCAAGAGTAACCTCTAATGAGAGTGAAGTAATGATTGGGAAAGTTGCTCTCCCGAAACAGATTTCTGTGCTTCACCGTAAAAATTCCTGAGAGAGCTCTGTATGTCGGATTGAGATGTAATGTTTTGTGCTTCTGCCCCAGGTTGTTATCTAACTTTTGTTAGTTCAACACTTTTTGATTTGAGCAACAGAAGGTCTTCTAAAAAATTTGTCTTTACCTCCTGGTCTGTTTGGATAGATTTCTGCCATTTTCTGCATTTGCTTCTTGTTAGTTCCTTCTTGAGTTCCTTTGGGGAATTGAGCTTTCTGAGGAAAGTGCTACAGTAGCTAGTGTTCTAATAGAAGTTTATTTGGTGTTAGAACTGAACCTTAAGTCTTATTTATCTTGAGTGCACTAATGTTGCTAATAAAGATTGTGTGAAGTTTTGTATAAAGAAAAAATTTCATGTGTATGGAACGAATGAGTAATGAGATGAAGGATGGACTAAAGCTCAAGCTTCGGGATGCCACGCGTGTCATCCCAAGAAATATCCAAGAATTACAAGCATCAAAGCTTGGGGATGCCCAAGGCATTTCCTTCTTCATCAATAAAAATCCCAGGTTTCTTCCAAACGCTTCATTTTTATTGTTTCATGCACAGTTGTGTTTTTCTTGGAGCGTCTTCTTTTTCGTTTTCGTTTTGGTTTTTAGTTTGCTTGGTTTGCTTAGTTTTCTGAATAAATTGGTTGGACCCCCTCTTTCATACGTTGGTTTGCAGTTAGTTTGGTTTGGTTTGGAAAAGAGTAGGAAAGTTCATGCTTATGTGGTAAAAAGAGCTCATTTTTGACTGTGGCAATGCTTTGTCATGCCATGCTTGATATTGCTTTGGCTTTATGCTTAGTATTCTTTGCTGTAGCATGACTTGTTATAAACAATTGAGATTGCTTAATGTGCCTTAGATGAATCATGCATTGTTTTAGCATATTAAAGCTTAGTATAGTGGTATTCTCCTTTGATACTTTATTTGGGTTGACTTGGCACATGCTCACACCATGTTATGACTGTCACAAGTCACCATAGCCTTTATGATCCTTTAGTTTTCAACTAGTAGTATCACTTTATGCTTTGATCAATGATGTTTTGTCGCTCTACATGATTATGGCCATTATTGCTCTCTTAGTTTGTCGCTCCCAGTCTTTTGCTAGCCTTCACAACAAAGTATGAGTTCCACTCATGCATCCAACTCCCTAAACCAAGTTTTTCCAAAGAGTCCATCATACGTACCTACTAGCTTATGCTATTCCAAGTATATTCATGCTTTTGTCTACCTTTCACTTGTTATGAGAAAACTAGTGATTAAAGCTCTCACGAACTTGATGGCACACTTTACTTTATTGCCTCTAATAAACTTGAACCATTGGGTTCTTCTTTGTTGCGTATATGCTTGCGCTTTATAAGTTGAAGTTAGCAGAACCATGTTTCATGGGGAACGCTTTCAACATTGCACTTGTACTTTGTACCCCGTTGATATCATGTTCTTTTGCTTATGGATCCCGGCGGTGTGAAATAAAAGTGGAACTTGTAAGATAATGGAGTTTGTATTTGTGTTAGAGAAACGCTTGGGCCGCTAGCCTAAGCCATGCCTAATCATGGTGGAAACTTGCAGCATCACCATAATGAGAACTCTATGAAGCATCCTCAATAAAAACCTATGCAAATAGCAAATAAAAAGATTGTTGAGATGCTCATTGGCTGCTTGCCTTGTCATTTTGATTATGGGAAAGCTCCCGTATCATGTGCAAGGGGTACCCCGTTGGCGGTTCTTAATGATACACATATACTTACAATGACAAGAGCTTAATCGTGACTGAAGTTGAGTAGCATGAGGATCAGTCTTCATAAGTAAGGGGCATGAGATTTCGGTTTATAACTTGTCAAGCATATCCTCTTAGTTGTGTCACTTTAACCTTAATCACCTTCAAGATGCTTATGATAGGGGAATGAGAGCTGAAAGCTATAAGTACCATAATTTTTGGAAGCTCTTTATGAGACTTGAATCCCTACTTCCTTTTACAAAAGGCCTTTCTTCCACCATTACATTGAGTCTCCACCTTCTATCTTTATGCACTACTTTGAGAGGATAGTGGTCATTCTTAGTTCTATGTGCATTGTCCCAAGACTAGTTGATTGATGCATAACTTGTTATTGCTTGTTTTAAACTATTGTATCTAGTCACTCTTATGAACTTTGAAGGTGTCCTATGCATTTATATTTGCTACTCTATTGAGGGACAAGCTGAATACTATTATGCTATGTTTTCTTTATGTGAAACAAACAAATGTCTTGCAAAGCATGTTATTCCTGATTCTTTTGTTTGTGCCTTTGCATGTTGCATCATAGTTTCTTTGCTTATTGCTAGAACCTTGTCTTTCATGTTATGATTGAAGTACTGTGATCCCAGCTTTGAACGTTTTGCAAATACTTTGATCAAGTCTTTGATGGTGCATGTCACCTCAAAAATTATTTCTTTTTATCACTTACCTACTCGAGGACGATCAGGAGTTAAGCTTGGGGATGTTGATACATTGCAAATGTATCTATAATTTTTGATGTTCCATGCTTGGTTTTATCCACTTTCTTGTGTTTTGTTCCAACTTTGGAGTACTTTTCATATGATTTCTTGGACTAACCTATTAACAAGAGCCACAGTGCCAGCTGCCTGTTTTCTGCTGTTTTTGGTTCCAGGAAAGTCAGAAAATGAATATTCTCGGAATTGGACGGGACAAAAGCCAAAGTGCCTATTTTTGCAGAAGGGATCAAGTGCTAGAATACGAGACGGAGAGGGGCCAGGGGCCGGCCACACCACATGGCCGTGCGACTAGGCCTGACCCGCGCCAGGGGGTGGTGTGGTGGCTCCCGGCACCCCCTCAGCCTCTCCTTCCGCCTATAAGTTGCCCTCAGGACGAAAACCCTAAGTACCCGATCAAAAATCCACAAAAGAGTCTGTAGCCGCCGTCATCTCCATCCCTAGATCGGGAGGGATCTAAAGCTCTTCCCAGCACCCTGCCGGAGAGGGGAATTCACCCTGGAGGCCTTCTTCATCACCATGCAAGCCTCCGGTGTGATGCGTGAGTAGTTCATCCTTGGACTACGGATCCATGTAGTAGCTAGATGGCTGGTTTCTCCTCCTTTCATGTTTAGATCTTGTGAGCTCCGTTCATGATCAAGATCATCTTTTGTAATCTATACATGTTGTGTTTGTGGGGATCCGATGGATATTGAGATACTATTTCAGATTGATTATTGATTCTATAATGTCTTTGTTATTTGTGATCTTGCATGCTTTCCGTTGTTAGTAGCTATCTTGGCCAAGTAGATGCTAGCAACTCCAAGAGTTAGTATTTACGCTCGATAGTGGGTTCATGCCTCTGGTAATCTGGGGAAGTGACGGAAATCTCTAAGGTACTAGATGTGCTATTGCTACTAGGGAGAAAACAACAATCCTTTGTTCATAGAACAATCGTATTGTTTACCTTACACGCAGTTCGTAAAGCAATAATCTGTTGCTTGCAACTTAATACTGGTGGGGGTTCGGATGATAACCTAAAGGTGGATTATTAGTCATAGATGCAGTTGGATGGCGGTCTATGTATTATGTTGTATTGCCCAATAAAGTCTCAAAGGAGTCAAGATAATTAGTATATGCATGTATTGCTTTCTCGGTGTTTGTCAATTGCCCCGCTGTAATTTGTTCACCCAGCATGTTATCTATCTAAGGAGAGCCACCTCTAGTGAACTATGGATCCCGGTCCTTGTCTTTTATATTCAATCTACAATCTTTTACTGCTTTGTGTTTACTTTCTGCAAACTTTTACTTCTTTCCATTTGATACATTTAATCCTTTGTTTTCCGCAAAACACGGTGAGATTGACAACCTCATCGCAAGTTGGGGACAAAGTTCTGTGGTTGTGTTGTGCAGGTCTCCACGTTGCTACTAGCACCGGTAGTGCGCCCTGCCAAAGCTCAGCTAGTAACACCTTTGGGGTATTTCCTTGCTCCGACTGTTTCGATTAAACATTGGTTTCATAACTGAGGGAAAACTTGCTACTGTGCTCATCATACCTTCCTCTTGGGGTTCCCAACGAGCTCTACGTCGATCGTCGAGCGCATCACTCTCATATAGGAATTTGGCTTAATAGAATACTCCTAATAGTGTTTTCCAATTCTATTCCTAGGTCACGATTCTACAGTCAACACACAACTCTGATACCATCTTGTAACACCCTCGCCTGATAAGGCTGAGTTCCTATGTATAGTGTTAATCCCTGGATCGGTTCACTAGCACACACAGTACAAAATGATACCAAATATAATCGTGCATCATGAATATAACGAATATGATCCAGAATTTACATTATATTACAGCGGAAACAATAAAAGGTAGATCTCCATCCTTCAAATGTTCCATAGGCGAACAATTGTTGAGTGGAGTCTCGCGACCTAATACGATCACTCGGAATCGGTATAACCTGCAACATAAAACGTAGCAGCCCCGAAGGGTCTATACTTGGAATGTATGGCAAGTAGAGCTAAGTAAGGAGACAGTATACCTAGCAACTACATGCTTATTTGTCTAAGTGGGGCCTTTGCTAGCTTGCATTTTCTTAAACAGTTTTACCCTACTTTTAAATCAATTTTGATCACAACAACCCATTAAGTTCACCCATCAAGTTTTAATAATTGCAAATTGGAATGAACAAGAACATGTCATAGCACCCATAATTTAGCAAATCAAATGTCCATTATCGGGGACACGGCTAGGCACTTAGTTTTACACCCTGCAAGGGTTGTACACTTTACCCATATGACCTGGTCGACCCACTCGTACCATGACACGCATATTGAGTCATGATAGGGAGAAGTCCAAGAAGAGATAATTCGGGAAGTAACTCCCCGAGCCCATCCACACACCGTTCCAACCTATCACATTCACTACATCTCTGGATACGAAGAGCTTGGGTCACCACGACCTACTAAGTCCATCCAGCCACCCATAAATCACTAGCATATGGCTGTACACGTAAGCTACCAAATCAAGACACTAATCATTTCTCTGAAACCTATGTGGCCATCCACAAGTGAGATACTCGGGTAAACCATAGACATGGGCCCGACATTCACGAACCAAGAAATTACCAATTCCACCCAGAGAGTTTATTGCTTAAGTTGTTTTAGTTGAACAAAACATACACAATACCATAGCATGGTGTAGACCCATCCTCCATCTAGATAGCATGACTAAGCACAACTAGCATACGATGGCTCAACTACAAGTGGCTCCTACCAAGATACATAGGACATAGCATAGCGATAGTAGTTCCTACTCATGCATCTATGAGAAATACACTACACATGTAGTAGAAAATAGTAGGACAATTCATGATCAAAATAGCATCTACTTGCCTTTGTTGTAGATGTAGTCGATTAGATAATCCTTACAAATATAATGGTTGCACTCATCGCACTCAAAAGACATGCAATCACAATACTCGCAATCATAGCGGTCGCAATCTATCGTTGAAAAGCAAAGGCACAACAACACATCATTCAAACATTGCAATAATGCAACAATGCAACAATACAATAAAACAATAATGATCAAATGCATGCATGATGATTTAATATATCACAATGGTTTTAAGTAGTTATCTAAACAATACTAGATCACATGATGCATGTATAGAATCATTTAATGCATTAGGGTATTGATTATTAATTCTTAATCATCCATAGAGGAGTTTTAATAGTTATGTTGGAACTTCTGTACTAATTGTCATATTAAATTTATATCTTAAGTGTACTGAATAGACGACATTAATACGACCAGTAGCAATTGGATTCACCCTAAGCGGAGTTGTAGATATTTTTCTATGATTTAATTACTACTTAATAGAGTTTAAACTATTTAAATAGTTTACCACAAACAAAAATATATATAAGACCAGATCTAGAATTTACACTGAATTGTGAATCCAGAGACATATTATTTATATTTTTCGGAGCTATGAATAATTTACTATGAATTTGAAGATCTATAAAGCCATTAATACCAAATAATTTATCGCCAGTAATCTATAATGCAAAAGCTAGATCTAACCTAATATTATTAAACAACATGCAATTATATTCAATTTGATATATTATATTCAATTTTTTATATAGTATGAATTTTCTACAGATTTTACAAGTTAGACCTATAATCTGCAATTTTAAATTCGAACAGAATATTCCAGGGAATATTCCGCTGACTAGACAGGTTGACCGTGCATTCTGACTAGGACTAGACGCTGACCTGGTGATGACGTGGTGGTGATGAGACAACTGAACGGAACGATTGAATCTCGACCGTCGGGATAAGATCAAGTGGCTAGGAGAGAAGATGGCTTCAAAACGGCTCGATTTTGCCTTAGAGAAGATTAGAAACACACATGTGTTAGAGGGATAAATCCGTAGCTCAAATCGAAAAACTTCCAACATTAAAGTTGGGGAGAATCATCAGATCTACCTTTTCACCAAAGAAATTTGGATTTGAAGAAACGAGCGCGAGTAAATCTTGAAATTACGCCGTCAGATCTGAAATATTGCATGGCGAAATTCTTCGTCTGTGGTTAATGAAAAGAGGTCAGGTTTGTCGGAACTGAAAGGGTTCAACGAGATCTACAACTTTCTTGTTGGAGCCGAAGGCATCCGATGAAGTTTAGATAGGATTAGAAGCAAAATATGATTTGGAAAGGTGTAGATTCGGGATTTCGAGAAGGAAAAGTGATATAGACTATTGCATGTGTGTTCTTTTCATAAACCACATGGATCCACTAGATCCCTTGCATGTGTTTTCTTTTCATAAACCACATGAATCCACTAGAGTTGATTGCATGTGTGTTCTATGCCTAAACCACAAGAATCCACTAAATGCCATTCCATGTGATTTCTTTTCTTAAACCACATGGATCCACTATATGCCATTGCATGTGTGTTCTTTTCATAAACCAAATGGATCCACTAGAGTTCATTGCATGTGTGTTCTTTTCATAAACCACATTGATACACTAGAGTTCATTGCATGTGTGTTCTATTCATAAACCACATGGACCCACTAGATGCCATTGCATGTGTTTTCTTTTTATAAACCACATGGATCCACTAGAGTTCAGTGGATGTGTGTTCTATTCATAAACCACATGGATCCACTAGATGCAATTGCATGTGTGTTCTTTTTATAAACCACGTGGATCCACTAGAGTTCATTCCATGTGTGTTCTTTTCATAAACCACATGGATCCACTAGAGTTCATTGCATGTGTGTTCTATTCCTAAAGCACATGGATCCACTAGATGCCATTGCATGTGTGTTCTTTTCATAAACCACATGAATCCACTAGATGCCATTGCATGTGTGTTCTAATCCTAAACCACATGTATCCACTAGATGCCATTGGATGTGTGTTCTTGTCATAACCCACATGAATCCAGTAGAGTTCATTGCATATGTGTTCTATTCATAAACTTCATGGATCCATTAGATGCCATTAAATGGGTGTTCTATTCCTAAACCACATGGATCCAATAGGTTCCATTGATCCACTAGATGCCATTAAATGTCTGGTCTATTCTTAAACCACATGGATACAGTAGAGTTCATTGCATGTGTGTTCTTTTCATAAACCACATGGATCCACTAGAGTTCATTGCATGTCTGTTCTATTCCTAAACCACATGGATCCACTAGAGTTCATTGGATGTGTGTTCTATTCCTAAACCACATGGATCTACTAGATGCCATTGCATGTGTGTTCTTTTCATAAACCAGATGGATCCACTAGAGTTCACTTCATGTGTGTTATTTTCATAAACCACATGGATAGCCTTGTGTTCATTTCATGTGTGTTCTTTTCATAAACCACATGGATCCATTAGATGCCATTGAATGTGTGTTCTTTTCATAAACCAGGTGGATCCACTAGATGCCATTGCATGTGTGTTCTTTTCATAAACCACATGGATCCACTAGAGTTCATTGTATGTCTGTTCTTTTCATAAACCACATGGATCCACTAGATTTCATTGCATGTGTGTTCTTTTCATAAACCACATAGATCCACTAGAGTTCATGGCATGCGTGTTCTTTTCATAAACCACATGGATCCACTAGATGCCATTGCACGTGTGTTCATTTCATAAACCACATGGATCCACTCGAGTTCATTACATGTGTGTTCTTTTCATAAACCACATGGATCCACTAGAATTCATGGCATGTGTGTTATTTTCATAAACCACATTGATCCAGTAGATGCCATTGCATGTGTGTTCTATTCCTAAACCAC
The DNA here is from genome assembly GCA_916181665.1 of Avena sativa. Classification (NCBI taxonomy): domain Eukaryota; kingdom Viridiplantae; phylum Streptophyta; class Magnoliopsida; order Poales; family Poaceae; genus Avena; species Avena sativa. The sequence goes on from OV702287.1 coordinate 195,962,236, forward strand.
ATGGATTCACTTGATGCGATTGGATGTGTGTTCTTTTCATAAACCACGTGGATGCACTAGATGTCATTGCATGTGCGTTCTTTTCATAAACCACATGGATCCACTATATGCCATTACATGTGTGTTCTTTTCATAAACCACATGGATCCACTAAATCCATTGCATGTGTGTTCTTTTCATAAACCACATGGATCCACTAGAGTTCATTGCATGTGTGTTCTATGCCTAAACCACAAGAATCCACTAAATGCCATTACATGTGTGTTATTTTCATAAACCACATGGATCCACTAGAGTTTATTGCATGTGTGTTCTTTTCATAAACCACATGGATCCACTAGAGTACACTGCATGTGTGTTCTTTTCATAAACCACATTGATACACTAGAGTTCATTGCATGTGTGTTCTATTCATAAACCACATGGGCCCACTAGATGCCATTGCATGTGTTTTATTTTTATAAACCACACGCATCCACTAGAGTTCATTGGATGTGTGTTCTATTCCTAAACCACATGGATCCACTAGATGCCATTGCATGTGTGTTCTTGTTATAAACCAAATGGATCCATTAGAGTTCATTCCATGTGTGTTCTTTTCATAAACCACATGGATCCACTAGAGTTCATTGCATGTGTGTTCTATTCCTAAACCACATGGATCCACTAGATGCCATTGCATGTGTGTTCTTTTCATAAACCACATGGATCCACTAGAGTTCTTTGGATGTGTGTTCTATTACTAAACCACATGGATCCACTAGATTTCATTTCATGTGTGTTCTATTCCTAATCCACATGGATCCACTAGATGTCATTGGATGTATGTTCTTGTCATAAACCACATGGATCCACTAGGGTTCATTGCATATGTGTTCTATTCATAAACTACATGGATCCATTAGATGACATTAAATGTGTGTTCTATTCCTAAACCACATGGATCCAATAGGTTCCATTGATCCACTAGATGCCATTAAATGTGTGGTCTATTCCTAAACCACATGGATCCACTAGATGTCATTGCATGTGTGTTCTATTCATAAACCACATGGATCCACTAGATGCCATTGCATGTGTGTTCTTTTCATAAACCACATGGATCCACTAGAGTTTATTGTACGTGTGTTCTTTTCATAAACCACATGGATCCACTAGATGCCATTGCATGTGTTTTTTTCATAAACCACATGGATCCACTAGATGTCATTGCATATGTGTTACATTCCTAAACCACATGCATCCACTAGATGCCATTGCATTTGTGTTCTTTTTGTAAACCACATGGATCCACTATTATCCATTGCCTGTGTGTTCTAATCCTAAAGCACATGGATCCACTAGATGCCATTGGATGTGTGATATTTTCATGAACCACATGGATCCACTAGATGTCATTGCATGTGTGTTATATTCATAAACCATATGTATCCACTATAGTTCATGGCGTGTGTGTTCTTTTCATAAACCACATGAATCCACTAGAGTTCATTGCATGTGTGTTCTATTCCTAAACCACATGGATCCACTAGATGCCATCGCATGTGTGTTCTTTTCATAAACCACATGGATCCACTAGATGCCATTGCATCTGTGTTCTTTTCATAAGCCACATGGATCCACTATACGCCATTGCATGTGTGTTCTTTTCATAAACCACATGGATCCACTAGATTTCATTGCATGTGTGTTCTTTTCATAAACCACATGGATCCACTATAGTTCATGGCATGCGTGTTCTTTTCATAAACCACATGGATCCACTAGATGCCATTGCATGTGTGTTCTATACCTAAACCACATGGATCCACTACATGCCATTGGATGTGTGTTCTTTTCATAAACCACATGGATGCACTAGATATCATTGCATGTGTGTTCTTTTCATAAACCAATTGGATCCACTATATGACATTGCATGTGTGTTCTTTTCATAAACCACATGGATCCACTAGATGCCATTGCATGTGTGTTCTTTTCATAAAACCACATGGATCCATTAGAGTCCATTGCATCTGTGTTCTATGCCTAAACCACAGGAATCCAATAGATGCCATTGCATGTGTGTTCTTTTCTTAAACCACATTGATCCACTAGATGTCATTGCATGTGTGTTCTTTCATAAACCACATGGATCCACTAGACTTCACTACATGTGTGTTCTTTTCATAGACCACATGGGTACACTAGAGTTCATTGCATGTGTGTTCTATTCATAAACCACATGGATCCACTAGATGCCATTGCATGTGTGTTCTTTTCACAAACCACATGGATCCACTAGAGTTCATTGGATGTGTGTTCTATTCCTAAACCACATGGATCCACTAGAGTTCATTGTATGTGTGTTCTATTCCTAAACCACATGGATCCACTAGAGTTCATTGCACGTGTGTTCTTTTCATAAACCACATGGATCCACTAGAGTTCATTGCATGTGTGTTCTTTTCATAAACCACATGGATCAACTAGAGTTCATTGCATGTGTGTTCTATTCCTAAACCACATGGATCCACTAGATGCCATTGCATGTGTGTTCTTTTCATAAACCACATGGATCCACTAGATGCCATTGCATGTGTGTTCTATTCCTAAACCACATGGATCCACTAGATGCCAATGGATGTGTGTTCTTTTGATCAACCACATGGATCCACTAGAGTTCATTGCATGTGTGTTCTATTCCTAAACCACATGGATCCACTAGATGCCATTGCATGTGTGTTCTTTTCATAAACCACACGGATCCACTAGAGTTCTTTGGATGTGTGTTCTATTACTAAACCACATGGATCCACTAGATTTCATTGCATGTGTGTTCTATTCCTAATCCACATGGATCCACTAGATGCCATTGGATGTGTGTTCTTGTCATAAACCACATGGATCCACTAGGGTTCATTGCATATGTGTTCTATTCATAAACTACATGGATCCATTAGATGCCATTAAATGTGTGTTCTATTCCTAAACCGCATGGATCCAATAGGTTCCATTGATCCACTAGATGCCATTAAATGTGTGGTCTATTCCTAAACCACATGGATCCACTAGATGTCATTGCATGTGTGTTCTATTCATAAACCACATGGATCCACTAGATGCCATTGCATGTGTTTTCTTTTGATAAACCACATGGATCCACTAGAGTTCATTGTACGTGTGTTCTTTTCATAAACCACATGGATCCACTAGATCCCATTGCATGTGTTTTTTTCATAAACCACATGGATCCACTAGATGTCATTGCATATGTTACATTCCTAAACCACATGCATCCACTAGATGCCATTGCATTTGTGTTCTTTTTGTAAACCACATGGATCCACTATTATCCATTGCATGTGTGTTCTAATCCTAAACCACATGGATCCACTAGATGCCATTGGATGTGTGATCTTTTCATAAACCACATGGATCCACTAGATGTCATTGCATGTGTGTTGTTTTCATAAACCATATGTATCCAATACAGTTCCTGGCGTGTGTGTTCTTTTCATAAACCACATGAATCCACTAGAGTTCATTGCATGTGTGTTCTATTCCTAAACCACATGGATCCATTAGATGCCATCGCATGTGTGTTCTTTTCATAAACCACATGGATCCACTAGATGCCATTACATCTGTGTTCTTTTCATAAGCCACATGGATCCACTATACGCCATTGCATGTGTGTTCTTTTCATAAACCACATGGATCCACTAGATTTCATTGCATGTGTGTTCTTTTCATAAACCACATGGATCCACTATAGTTCATGGCATGCGTGTTCTTTTCATAAACCACATGGATCCACTAGATGCCATTGCATGTGTGTTCTATACCTAAACCACATGGATCCACTACATGCCATTGGATGTGTGTTCTTTTCATAAACTACATGGATGCACTAGATATCATTGCATGTGTGTTCTTTTCATAAACCAATTGGATCCACTATATGACATTGCATGTGTGTTCTTTTCATAAACCACATGGATCCACTAGATGCCATTGCATGTGTGTTCTTTTCATAAAACCACATGGATCCATTAGATGACATTAAATGTGTGTTCTATTCCTAAACCACATGGATCCAATAGGTTCCATTGATCCACTAGATGCCATTAAATGTGTGGTCTATTCCTAAACCACATGGATCCACTAGATGTCATTGCATGTGTGTTCTATTCATAAACCACATGGATCCACTAGATGCCATTGCATGTGTGTTCTTTTCATAAACCACATGGATCCACTAGAGTTTATTGTACGTGTGTTCTTTTCATAAACCACATGGATCCACTAGATGCCATTGCATGTGTTTTTTTTCATAAACCACATGGATCCACTAGATGTCATTGCATATGTTTTACATTCCTAAACCACATGCATCCACTAGATGCCATTGCATTTGTGTTCTTTTTGTAAACCACATGGATCCACTATTATCCATTGCCTGTGTGTTCTAATCCTAAAGCACATGGATCCACTAGATGCCATTGGATGTGTGATATTTTCATGAACCACATGGATCCACTAGATGTCATTGCATGTGTGTTGTATTCATAAACCATATGTATCCACTATAGTTCATGGCGTGTGTGTTCTTTTCATAAACCACATGAATCCACTAGAGTTCATTGCATGTGTGTTCTATTCCTAAACCACATGGATCCACTAGATGCCATCGCATGTGTGTTCTTTTCATAAACCACATGGATCCACTAGATGCCATTGCATCTGTGTTCTTTTCATAAGCCACATGGATCCACTATACGCCATTGCATGTGTGTTCTTTTCATAAACCACATGGATCCACTAGATTTCATTGCATGTGTGTTCTTTTCATAAACCACATGGATCCACTATAGTTCATGGCATGCGTGTTCTTTTCATAAACCACATGGATCCACTAGATGCCATTGCATGTGTGTTCTATACCTAAACCACATGGATCCACTACATGCCATTGGATGTGTGTTCTTTTCATAAACCACATGGATGCACTAGATATCATTGCATGTGTGTTCTTTTCATAAACCAATTGGATCCACTATATGACATTGCATGTGTGTTCTTTTCATAAACCACATGGATCCACTAGATGCCATTGCATGTGTGCTCTTTTCATAAAACCACATGGATCCATTAGAGTCCATTGCATCTGTGTTCTATGCCTAAACCACAGGAATCCAATAGATGCCATTGCATGTGTGTTCTTTTCTTAAACCACATTGATCCACTAGATGTCATTGCATGTGTGTTCTTTCATAAACCACATGGATCCACTAGACTTCACTACATGTGTGTTCTTTTCATAGACCACATGGGTACACTAGAGTTCATTGCATGTGTGTTCTATTCATAAACCACATGGATCCACTAGATGCCATTGCATGTGTGTTCTTTTCACAAACCACATGGATCCACTAGAGTTCATTGGATGTGTGTTCTATTCCTAAACCACATGGATCCACTAGAGTTCATTGTATGTGTGTTCTATTCCTAAACCACATGGATCCACTAGAGTTCATTGCACGTGTGTTCTTTTCATAAACCACATGGATCCACTAGAGTTCATTGCATGTGTGTTCTTTTCATAAACCACATGGATCAACTAGAGTTCATTGCATGTGTGTTCTATTCCTAAACCACATGGATCCACTAGATGCCATTGCATGTGTGTTCTTTTCATAAACCACATGGATCCACTAGATGCCATTGCATGTGTGTTCTATTCCTAAACCACATGGATCCACTAGATGCCAATGGATGTGTGTTCTTTTGATCAACCACATGGATCCACTAGAGTTCATTGCATGTGTGTTCTATTCCTAAACCACATGGATCCACTAGATGCCATTGCATGTGTGTTCTTTTCATAAACCACACGGATCCACTAGAGTTCTTTGGATGTGTGTTCTATTACTAAACCACATGGATCCACTAGATTTCATTGCATGTGTGTTCTATTCCTAATCCACATGGATCCACTAGATGCCATTGGATGTGTGTTCTTGTCATAAACCACATGGATCCACTAGGGTTCATTGCATATGTGTTCTATTCATAAACTACATGGATCCATTAGATGCCATTAAATGTGTGTTCTATTCCTAAACCGCATGGATCCAATAGGTTCCATTGATCCACTAGATGCCATTAAATGTGTGGTCTATTCCTAAACCACATGGATCCACTAGATGTCATTGCATGTGTGTTCTATTCATAAACCACATGGATCCACTAGATGCCATTGCATGTGTTTTCTTTTGATAAACCACATGGATCCACTAGAGTTCATTGTACGTGTGTTCTTTTCATAAACCACATGGATCCACTAGATCCCATTGCATGTGTTTTTTTCATAAACCACATGGATCCACTAGATGTCATTGCATATGTTACATTCCTAAACCACATGCATCCACTAGATGCCATTGCATTTGTGTTCTTTTTGTAAACCACATGGATCCACTATTATCCATTGCATGTGTGTTCTAATCCTAAACCACATGGATCCACTAGATGCCATTGGATGTGTGATCTTTTCATAAACCACATGGATCCACTAGATGTCATTGCATGTGTGTTGTTTTCATAAACCATATGTATCCAATACAGTTCCTGGCGTGTGTGTTCTTTTCATAAACCACATGAATCCACTAGAGTTCATTGCATGTGTGTTCTATTCCTAAACCACATGGATCCATTAGATGCCATCGCATGTGTGTTCTTTTCATAAACCACATGGATCCACTAGATGCCATTGCATCTGTGTTCTTTTCATAAGCCACATGGATCCACTATACGCCATTGCATGTGTGTTCTTTTCATAAACCACATGGATCCACTAGATTTCATTGCATGTGTGTTCTTTTCATAAACCACATGGATCCACTATAGTTCATGGCATGCGTGTTCTTTTCATAAACCACATGGATCCACTAGATGCCATTGCATGTGTGTTCTATACCTAAACCACATGGATCCACTACATGCCATTGGATGTGTGTTCTTTTCATAAACCACATGGATGCACTAGATATCATTGCATGTGTGTTCTTTTCATAAACCAATTGGATCCACTATATGACATTGCATGTGTGTTCTTTTCATAAACCACATGGATCCACTAGATGCCATTGCATGTGTGTTCTTTTCATAAAACCACATGGATCCATTAGATGACATTAAATGTGTGTTCTATTCCTAAACCACATGGATCCAATAGGTTCCATTGATCCACTAGATGCCATTAAATGTGTGGTCTATTCCTAAACCACATGGATCCACTAGATGTCATTGCATGTGTGTTCTATTCATAAACCACATGGATCCACTAGATGCCATTGCATGTGTGTTCTTTTCATAAACCACATGGATCCACTAGAGTTTATTGTACGTGTGTTCTTTTCATAAACCACATGGATCCACTAGATGCCATTGCATGTGTTTTTTTTCATAAACCACATGGATCCACTAGATGTCATTGCATATGTGTTACATTCCTAAACCACATGCATCCACTAGATGCCATTGCATTTGTGTTCTTTTTGTAAACCACATGGATCCACTATTATCCATTGCCTGTGTGTTCTAATCCTAAAGCACATGGATCCACTAGATGCCATTGGATGTGTGATATTTTCATGAACCACATGGATCCACTAGATGTCATTGCATGTGTGTTGTATTCATAAACCATATGTATCCACTATAGTTCATGGCGTGTGTGTTCTTTTCATAAACCACATGAATCCACTAGAGTTCATTGCATGTGTGTTCTATTCCTAAACCACATGGATCCACTAGATGCCATCGCATGTGTGTTCTTTTCATAAACCACATGGATCCACTAGATGCCATTGCATCTGTGTTCTTTTCATAAGCCACATGGATCCACTATACGCCATTGCATGTGTGTTCTTTTCATAAACCACATGGATCCACTAGATTTCATTGCATGTGTGTTCTTTTCATAAACCACATGGATCCACTATAGTTCATGGCATGCGTGTTCTTTTCATAAACCACATGGATCCACTAGATGCCATTGCATGTGTGTTCTATACCTAAACCACATGGATCCACTACATGCCATTGGATGTGTGTTCTTTTCATAAACCACATGGATGCACTAGATATCATTGCATGTGTGTTCTTTTCATAAACCAATTGGATCCACTATATGACATTGCATGTGTGTTCTTTTCATAAACCACATGGATCCACTAGATGCCATTGCATGTGTGCTCTTTTCATAAAACCACATGGATCCATTAGAGTCCATTGCATCTGTGTTCTATGCCTAAACCACAGGAATCCAATAGATGCCATTGCATGTGTGTTCTTTTCTTAAACCACATTGATCCACTAGATGTCATTGCATGTGTGTTCTTTCATAAACCACATGGATCCACTAGACTTCACTACATGTGTGTTCTTTTCATAGACCACATGGGTACACTAGAGTTCATTGCATGTGTGTTCTATTCATAAACCACATGGATCCACTAGATGCCATTGCATGTGTGTTCTTTTCACAAACCACATGGATCCACTAGAGTTCATTGGATGTGTGTTCTATTCCTAAACCACATGGATCCACTAGAGTTCATTGTATGTGTGTTCTATTCCTAAACCACATGGATCCACTAGAGTTCATTGCACGTGTGTTCTTTTCATAAACCACATGGATCCACTAGAGTTCATTGCATGTGTGTTCTTTTCATAAACCACATGGATCAACTAGAGTTCATTGCATGTGTGTTCTATTCCTAAACCACATGGATCCACTAGATGCCATTGCATGTGTGTTCTTTTCATAAACCACATGGATCCACTAGATGCCATTGCATGTGTGTTCTATTCCTAAACCACATGGATCCACTAGATGCCAATGGATGTGTGTTCTTTTGATCAACCACATGGATCCACTAGAGTTCATTGCATGTGTGTTCTATTCCTAAACCACATGGATCCACTAGATGCCATTGCATGTGTGTTCTTTTCATAAACCACACGGATCCACTAGAGTTCTTTGGATGTGTGTTCTATTACTAAACCACATGGATCCACTAGATTTCATTGCATGTGTGTTCTATTCCTAATCCACATGGATCCACTAGATGCCATTGGATGTGTGTTCTTGTCATAAACCACATGGATCCACTAGGGTTCATTGCATATGTGTTCTATTCATAAACTACATGGATCCATTAGATGCCATTAAATGTGTGTTCTATTCCTAAACCGCATGGATCCAATAGGTTCCATTGATCCACTAGATGCCATTAAATGTGTGGTCTATTCCTAAACCACATGGATCCACTAGATGTCATTGCATGTGTGTTCTATTCATAAACCACATGGATCCACTAGATGCCATTGCATGTGTTTTCTTTTGATAAACCACATGGATCCACTAGAGTTCATTGTACGTGTGTTCTTTTCATAAACCACATGGATCCACTAGATCCCATTGCATGTGTTTTTTTCATAAACCACATGGATCCACTAGATGTCATTGCATATGTGTTACATTCCTAAACCACATGCATCCACTAGATGCCATTGCATTTGTGTTCTTTTTGTAAACCACATGGATCCACTATTATCCATTGCATGTGTGTTCTAATCCTAAACCACATGGATCCACTAGATGCCATTGGATGTGTGATCTTTTCATAAACCACATGGATCCACTAGATGTCATTGCATGTGTGTTGTTTTCATAAACCATATGTATCCAATACAGTTCCTGGCGTGTGTGTTCTTTTCATAAACCACATGAATCCACTAGAGTTCATTGCATGTGTGTTCTATTCCTAAACCACATGGATCCATTAGATGCCATCGCATGTGTGTTCTTTTCATAAACCACATGGATCCACTAGATGCCATTGCATCTGTGTTCTTTTCATAAGCCACATGGATCCACTATACGCCATTGCATGTGTGTTCTTTTCATAAACCACATGGATCCACTAGATTTCATTGCATGTGTGTTATTTTCATAAACCACATGGATCCACTAGAGTTCATGGCATGCGTGTTCTTTTCATAAACCAGATGGATCCACTAGATGCCATTGCATGTGTGTTCTATTCCTAAACCACATGGATCCACTACATGCCATTGGATGTGTGTTCTTTTCATAAACCACATGGATGCACTAGATATCATTGCATGTGTGTTCTTTTCATAAACCACATGGATCCACTAGATGCCATTACATGTGTGTTCTTTTCATAAACCACATGGATCCATTAGAGTCCATTGCATGTGTGTTCTATGCCTAAACCACAAGAATCCAATAGATGCCATTGCATGTGTGTTCTTTTCTTAAACCACATTGATCCACTAGATGTCATTGCATGTGTGTTCTTCCATAAACCACATGGATCCACTAGAGTTCACTACATGTGTGTTCTTTTCATAGACCACATGGGTACACTAGAGTTCATTGCATGTGTGTTCTATTCATAAACCACATGGATCCACTAGATGCCATTGCATGTGTGTTCTTTTCACAAACCACATGGATCCACTAGAGTTCATTGGGTGTGTGTTCTATTCCTAAACCACATGGATCCACTAGAGTTCATTGTATGTGTGTTCTATTCCTAAACCACATGGATCCACTAGAGTTCATTGCACGTGTGTTCTTTTCATAAACCACATGGATCCACTAGAGTTCATTGCATGTGTGTTCTTTTCATAAACCACATGGATCAACTAGATTTCATTGCATGTGTGTTCTATTCCTAAACCACATGGATCCACTAGATGCCATTACATGTGTGTTCTTTTCATAAACCACATGGATCCACTAGATGCCATTGCATGTGTGTTCTATTCCTAAACCACATGGATCCACTAGATGCCAATGGATGTGTGTTCTTTTGATAAACCACATGGATCCACTAGAGTTCATTGCATGTGTGTTCTATTCCTAAACCATATGGATCCACTAGATGCCATTGCATGTGTGTTCTTTTCATAAACCACATGGATCCACTAGAGTTCTTTGGATGTGTGTTCTATTACTAAACCACATGGATCCACTAGATTTTATTGCATGTGTGTTCTATTCCTAATCCACATGGATCCACTAGATGCCATTGGATGTGTGTTCTTGTCATAAACCACATGGATCCACTAGGGTTCATTGCATATGTGTTCTATTCATAAACTACATGGATCCATTAGATGCCATTAAATGTGTGTTCTATTCCTAAACCACATGGATCCAATAGGTTCCATTGATCCACTAGATGCCATTAAATGTGTGGTCTATTCCTAAACCACATGGATCCACTAGATGTCATTGCATGTGTGTTCTATTCATAAACCACATGGATCCACTAGATGCCATTGCATGTGTGTTCTTTTCATAAACCACATGGATCCACTAGAGTTCATTGTACGTGTGTTCTTTTCATAAACCACATGGATCCACTAGATGCCATTGCATGTGTTTTTTTCATAAACCACATGGATCCACTAGATGTCATTGCATATGTGTTACATTCCTAAACCACATGCATCCACTAGATGCCATTGCATTTGTGTTCTTTTTGTAAACCACATGGATCCACTATTATCCATTGCATGTGTGTTCTAATCCTAAACCACATGGATCCACTAGATGCCATTGGATGTGTGATCTTTTCATAAACCACATGGATCCACTAGATGTCATTGCATGTGTGTTGTTTTCATAAACCATATGTATCCAATATAGTTCCTGGCGTGTGTGTTCTTTTAACAAACCACATGAATCCACTAGAGTTCATTGCATGTGTGTTCTATTCCTAAACCACATGGATCCACTAGATGCCATCGCATGTGTGTTCTTTTCATAAACCACATGGATCCACTAGATGCCATTGCATCTGTGTTCTTTTCATAAGCCACATGGATCCACTATACGCCATTGCATGTGTGTTCTTTTCATAAACCACATGGATCCACTAGATTTCATTGCATGTGTGTTATTTTAATAAACCACATGGATCCACTAGAGTTCATGGCATGCGTCTTATTTTCATAAACCACATGGATCCACTAGATGCCATTGCATGTGTGTTCTATTCCTAAACCACATGGATCCACTACATGCCATTGGATGTGTGTTCTTTTCATAAACCACATGGATGCACTAGATATCATTGCATGTGTGTTCTTTTCATAAACCACATGGATCCACTAGATGCCATTGCATGTGTGTTCTTTTCATAAACCACATGGATCCATTAGAGTCCATTGCATGTGTGTTCTATGCCTAAACCACAAGAATCCAATAGATGCCATTGTATGTGTGTTCTTTTCTTAAACCACATTGATCCACTAGATGTCATTGCATGTGTGTTATTTCATAAACCACATCGATCCACTAGATTTCACTACATGTGTGTTCTTTTCATAGACCACATGGGTACACTAGAGTTCATTGCATGTGTGTTCTATTCATAAACCACATGGATCCACTAGATGCCATTGCATGTGTGTTCTTTTCACAAACCACATGGATCCACTAGAGTTCATTGGATGTGTGTTCTATTCCTAAACCACATGGATCCACTAGAGTTCATTGTATGTGTGTTCAATTCCTAAACCACATGGATCCACTAGAGTTCATTGCACGTGTGTTCTTTTCATAAACCACATGGATCCACTAGAGTTCATTGCATGTGTGTTCTTTTCATAAACCACATGGATCCACTAGAGTTCATTGCATGTGTGTTCTATTCCTAAACCACATGGATCCACTAGATGCCATTGCATGTGTGTTCTTTTCATCAACCACATGGATCCACTAGATGCCATTGCATGTGTGTTCTATTCCTAAACCACATGGATCCACTAGATGCTAATGGATGTGTGTTCTTTTGATAAACCACATGGATCCACTAGAGTTCATTGCATGTGTGTTCTATTCCTAAACCACATGGATCACTTAGGTTCCATTGATCCAATAGATGCCATTAAATGAGTGTTCTATTCCTAAACCACATGGATCCAATAGGTTTCATTGCATGTGTGTTCTTTTCATAAATCACATGGATCAACTAGAGTTCATTGCATGTGTGTTCTTTTCATAATCCATGTGGATCCACTAGAGTTTGTTGCGTGTGTGTTCATTTCATAAACCACATGGATCCACTAGAGTTTATTGCATGTGTGTTCTATTCCTAAACCACATGGATCCACTAGATGCCATTGCATGCGTGTTCTTTTTATAAACCACATGGATCCACTAGAATTCATTTCATGTGTGTTCTATTCCTAAACCACATGGATCCACTAGATGCCAATGGATGTGTGTTCTTTTGATAAACCACATGGATCCACTAGAGTTCATTGCATGTGTGTTCTATTCCTAAACCATATGGATCCACTAGATGCCATTGCATGTGTGTTCTTTTCATAAACCACATGGATCCACTAGAGTTCTTTGGATGTGTGTTCTATTACTAAACCACATGGATCCACTAGATTTTATTGCATGTGTGTTCTATTCCTAATCCACATGGATCCACTAGATGCCATTGGATGTGTGTTCTTGTCATAAACCACATGGATCCACTAGGGTTCATTGCATATGTGTTCTATTCATAAACTACATGGATCCATTAGATGCCATTAAATGTGTGTTCTATTCCTAAACCACATGGATCCAATAGGTTCCATTGATCCACTAGATGCCATTAAATGTGTGGTCTATTCCTAAACCACATGGATCCACTAGATGTCATTGCATGTGTGTTCTATTCATAAACCACATGGATCCACTAGATGCCATTGCATGTGTGTTCTTTTCATAAACCACATGGATCCACTAGAGTTCATTGTACGTGTGTTCTTTTCATAAACCACATGGATCCACTAGATGCCATTGCATGTGTTTTTTTCATAAACCACATGGATCCACTAGATGTCATTGCATATGTGTTACATTCCTAAACCACATGCATCCACTAGATGCCATTGCATTTGTGTTCTTTTTGTAAACCACATGGATCCACTATTATCCATTGCATGTGTGTTCTAATCCTAAACCACATGGATCCACTAGATGCCATTGGATGTGTGATCTTTTCATAAACCACATGGATCCACTAGATGTCATTGCATCTGTGTTGTTTTCATAAACCATATGTATCCAATATTGTTCATGGCGTGTGTGTTCTTTTCATAAACCACATGAATCCACTAGAGTTCATTGCATGTGTGTTCTATTCCTAAACCACATGGATCCACTAGATGCCATTGGATGTGTGTTCTTTTCATAAACCACATGGATGCACTAGATATCATTGCATGTGTGTTCTTTTCATAAACCACATGGATCCACTAGATGCCATTACATGTGTGTTCTTTTCATAAACCACATGGATCCATTAGAGTCCATTGCATGTGTGTTCTATGCCTAAACCACAAGAATCCAATAGATGCCATTGCATGTGTGTTCTTTTCTTAAACCACATTGATCCACTAGATGTCATTGCATGTGTGTTCTTTCCTAAACCACATGGATCCACTAGAGTTCACTACATGTGTGTTCTTTTAATAGACCACATGGGTACACTAGAGTTCATTGCATGTGTGTTCTATTCATAAACCACATGGATCCACTAGATGCCATTGCATGTGTGTTCTTTTCACAAACCACATGGATCCACTAGAGTTCATTGGATGTGTTTTCTATTCCTAAACCACATGGATCCACTAGAGTTCATTGTATGTGTGTTCTATTCCTAAACCACATGGATCCACTAGAGTTCATTGCACGTGTGTTCTTTTCATAAACCACATGGATCCACTAGAGTTCATTGCATGTGTGTTCTTTTCATAAACCACATGGATCAACTAGAGTTCATTGCATGTGTGTTCTATTCCTAAACCACATGGATCCACTAGATGCCATTACATGTGTGTTCTTTTCATAAACCACATGGATCCACTAGATGCCATTGCATGTGTGTTCTATTCCTAAACCACATGGATCCACTAGATGCCAATGGACGTGTGTTCTTTTGATAAACCACATGGATCCACTAGAGTTCATTGCATGTGTGTTCTATTCCTAAACCATATGGATCCACTAGATGCCATTGCATGTGTGTTCTTTTCATAAACCACATGGATCCACTAGAGTTCTTTGGATGTGTGTTCTATTACTAAACCACATGGATCCACTAGATTTTATTGCATGTGTGTTCTATTCCTAATCCACATGGATCCACTAGATGCCATTGGATGTGTGTTCTTGTCATAAACCACATGGATCCACTAGGGTTCATTGCATATGTGTTCTATTCATAAACTACATGGATCCATTAGATGCCATTAAATGTGTGTTCTATTCCTAAACCACATGGATCCAATAGGTTCCATTGATCCACTAGATGCCATTAAATGTTTGGTCTATTCCTAAACCACATGGATCCACTAGATGTCATTGCATGTGTGTTCTATTCATAAACCACATGGATCCAGTAGATGCCATTGCATGTGTGTTCTTTTCATAAACCACATGGATCCACTAGAGTTCATTGTACGTGTGTTCTTTTCATAAACCACATGGATCCACTAGATGCCATTGCATGTGTTTTTTTCATAAACCACATGGATCCACTAGATGTCATTGCATATGTGTTACATTCCTAAACCACATGCATCCACTAGATGCCATTGCATTTGTGTTCTTTTTGTAAACCACATGGATCCACTATTATCCATTGCATGTGTGTTCTAATCCTAAACCACATGGATCCACTAGATGCCATTGGATGTGTGATCTTTTCATAAACCACATGGATCCACTAGATGTCATTGCATGTGTGTTGTTTTCATAAACCATATGTATCCAATATAGTTCCTGGCGTGTGTGTTCTTTTCATAAACCACATGAATCCACTAGAGTTCATTGCATGTGTGTTCTATTCCTAAACCACTTGGATCCACTAGATGCCATCGCATGTGTGTTGTTTTCATAAACCACATGGATCCACTAGATGCCATTGCATATGTGTTCTTTTCATAAGCCACATGGATCCACTGTACGCCATTGCATGTGTGTTCTTTTCATAAACCACATGGATCCACTAGATTTCATTGCATGTGTGTTATTTTCATAAACCACATGGATCCACTAGAGTTCATGGCATGCGTGTTCTTTTCATAAACCACATGGATCCACTAGATGCCATTGCATGTGTGTTCTATTCCTAAACCACATGGATCCACTACATGCCATTGGATGTGTGTTCTTTTCATAAACCACATGGATGCACTAGATATCATTGCATGTGTGTTCTTTTCATAAACCACATGGATCCACTAGATGCCATTGCATGTGTGTTCTTTTCATAAACCACATGGATCCATTAGAGTCCATTGCATGTGTGTTCTATGCCTAAACCACAAGAATCCAATAGATGCCATTGCATGTGTGTTCTTTTCTTAAACCACATTGATCCACTAGATGTCATTGCATGTGTGTTCTTTCATAAACCACATGGATCCACTAGAGTTCACTACATGTGTGTTCTTTTCATAGACCACATGGGTACACTAGAGTTCATTGCATGTGTGTTCTATTCATAAACCACATGGATCCACTAGATGCCATTGCATGTGTGTTCTTTTCACAAACCACATGGATCCACTAGAGTTCATTGGATGTGTGTTCTATTCCTAAACCACATGGATCCACTAGAGTTCATTGTATGTGTGTTCTATTCCTAAACCACATGGATACACTAGAGTTCATTGCACGTGTGTTCTTTTCATAAACCACATGGATCCACTAGAGTTCATTGCATGTGTGTTCTTTTCATAAACCACATGGATCCACTAGAGTTCGTTGCATGTGTGTTCTATTCCTAAACCACATGGATCCACTAGATGCCATTGCATGTGTGTTCTTTTCATAAACCACATGGATCCACTAGATGCCATTGCATGTGTGTTCTATTCCTAAACCACATGGATCCACTAGATGCCAATGGATGTGTGTTCTTTTGATAAACCACATGGATCCACTAGAGTTCATTGCATGTGTGTTCTATTCTTAAACCACATGGATCACTTAGGTTCCATTGATCCAATAGATGCAATTAAATGAGTGTTCTATTCCTAAACCACATGGATCCAATAGGTTTCATTGCATGTGTGTTCTTTTCATAAATCACATGGATCCACTAGAGTTCATTGCATGTGTGTTCTTTTCATAATCCATGTGGATCCACTAGAGTTTGTTGCGTGTGTGTTCATTTCATAAACCACATGGATCCACTAGAGTTTATTGCATGTGTGTTCTATTCCTAAACCACATGGATCCACTAGATGCCATTGCATGCGTGTTCTTTTTATAAACCACATGGAATCACTAGAGTTCATTGCATGTGTGTTCTATTCCTGAACCACATGGATCCACTAGATGCCAATGGATGTGTGTTCTTTTGATAAACCACATAGATCCACTAGAGTTCATTGCATGTGTGTTCTATTCCTAAACCATATGGATCCACTAGATGCCATTGCATGTGTGTTCTTTTCATAAACCACATGGATCCACTAGAGTTCTTTGGATGTGTGTTCTATTACTAAACCACATGGATCCACTAGATTTTATTGCATGTGTGTTCTATTCCTAATCCACATGGATCCACTAGATGCCATTGGATGTGTGTTCTTGTCATAAACCACATGGATCCACTAGGGTTCATTGCATATGTGTTCTATTCATAAACTACATGGATCCATTAGATGCCATTAAATGTGTGTTCTATTCCTAAACCACATGGATCCAATAGGTTCCATTGATCCACTAGATGCCATTAAATGTGTGGTCTATTCCTAAACCACATGGATCCACTAGATGTCATTGCATGTGTGTTCTATTCATAAACCACATGGATCCACTAGATGCCATTGCATGTGTGTTCTTTTCATAAACCACATGGATCCACTAGAGTTCATTGTACGTGTGTTCTTTTCATAAACCACATGGATCCACTAGATGCCATTGCATGTGTTTTTTTCATAAACCACATGGATCCACTAGATGTCATTGCATATGTGTTACATTCCTAAACCACATGCATCCACTAGATGCCATTGCATTTGTGTTCTTTTTGTAAACCAAATGGATCCACTATTATCCATTGCATGTGTGTTCTAATCCTAAACCACATGGATCCACTAGATGCCATTGGATGTGTGATCTTTTCATAAACCACATGGATCCACTAGATGTCATTGCATGTGTGTTGTTTTCATAAACCATATGTATCCAATATTGTTCCTGGCATGTGTGTTCTTTTCATAAACCACATGAATCCACTAGAGTTCATTGCATGTGTGTTCTATTCCTAAACCACATGGATCCACTAGATGCCATCGCATGTGTGTTCTTTTCATAAACCACCTGGATCCACTAGATGCCATTGCATCTGTGTTCTTTTCATAAGCCACATGGATCCACTATATGCCATTGCATGTGTGTTCTTTTCGTAAACCACATGGATCCACTAGATTTCATTGCATGTGTGTTATTTTCATAAACCACATGGATCCACTAGAGTTCATGGCATGCGTGTTCTTTTCATAAACCACATGGATCCACTAGATGCCATTGCATGTGTGTTCTATTCCTAAACCACATGGATCCACTACATGCCATTGGATGTGTGTTCTTTTCATAAACCACATGGATTCACTAGATATCATTGCATGTGTGTTCTTTTCATAAACCACATGGATCCACTAGATGCCATTGCATGTGTGTTCTTTTCATAAACCATATGGATCCATTAGAGTCCATTGCATGTGTGTTCTATGCCTAAACCACAAGAATCCAATAGATGCCATTGCATGTGTGTTCTTTTCTTAAACCACATTGATCCACTAGATGTCATTGCATGTGTGTTCTTCCATAAACCACATGGATCCACTAGAGTTCACTACATGTGTGTTCTTTTCATAGACCACATGGGTACACTAGAGTTCATTGCATGTGTGTTCTATTCATAAACCACATGGATCCACTAGATGCCATTGCATGTGTGTTCTTTTCACAAACCACATGGATCCACTAGAGTTCATTGGGTGTGTGTTCTATTCCTAAACCACATGGATCCACTAGAGTTCATTGTATGTGTGTTCTATTCCTAAACCACATGGATCCACTAGAGTTCATTGCACGTGTGTTCTTTTCATAAACCACATGGATCCACTAGAGTTCATTGCATGTGTGTTCTTTTCATAAACCACATGGATCAACTAGATTTCATTGCATGTGTGTTCTATTCCTAAACCACATGGATCCACTAGATGCCATTACATGTGTGTTCTTTTCATAAACCACATGGATCCACTAGATGCCATTGCATGTGTGTTCTATTCCTAAACCACATGGATCCACTAGATGCCAATGGATGTGTGTTCTTTTGATAAACCACATGGATCCACTAGAGTTCATTGCATGTGTGTTCTATTCCTAAACCATATGGATCCACTAGATGCCATTGCATGTGTGTTCTTTTCATAAACCACATGGATCCACTAGAGTTCTTTGGATGTGTGTTCTATTACTAAACCACATGGATCCACTAGATTTTATTGCATGTGTGTTCTATTCCTAATCCACATGGATCCACTAGATGCCATTGGATGTGTGTTCTTGTCATAAACCACATGGATCCACTAGGGTTCATTGCATATGTGTTCTATTCATAAACTACATGGATCCATTAGATGCCATTAAATGTGTGTTCTATTCCTAAACCACATGGATCCAATAGGTTCCATTGATCCACTAGATGCCATTAAATGTGTGGTCTATTCCTAAACCACATGGATCCACTAGATGTCATTGCATGTGTGTTCTATTCATAAACCACATGGATCCACTAGATGCCATTGCATGTGTGTTCTTTTCATAAACCACATGGATCCACTAGAGTTCATTGTACGTGTGTTCTTTTCATAAACCACATGGATCCACTAGATACCATTGCATGTGTTTTTTTCATAAACCACATGGATCCACTAGATGTCATTGCATATGTGTTACATTCCTAAACCACATGCATCCACTAGATGCCATTGCATTTGTGTTCTTTTTGTAAACCACATGGATCCACTATTATCCATTGCATGTGTGTTCTAATCCTAAACCACATGGATCCACTAGATGCCATTGGATGTGTGATCTTTTCATAAACCACATGGATCCACTAGATGTCATTGCATGTGTGTTGTTTTCATAAACCATATGTATCCAATATAGTTCCTGGCGTGTGTGTTCTTTTAACAAACCACATGAATCCACTAGAGTTCATTGCATGTGTGTTCTATTCCTAAACCACATGGATCCACTAGATGCCATCGCATGTGTGTTCTTTTCATAAACCACATGGATCCACTAGATGCCATTGCATCTGTGTTCTTTTCATAAGCCACATGGATCCACTATACGCCATTGCATGTGTGTTCTTTTCATAAACCACATGGATCCACTAGATTTCATTGCATGTGTGTTATTTTAATAAACCACATGGATCCACTAGAGTTCATGGCATGCGTCTTATTTTCATAAACCACATGGATCCACTAGATGCCATTGCATGTGTGTTCTATTCCTAAACCACATGGATCCACTACATGCCATTGGATGTGTGTTCTTTTCATAAACCACATGGATGCACTAGATATCATTGCATGTGTGTTCTTTTCATAAACCACATGGATCCACTAGATGTCATTGCATGTGTGTTCTTTTCATAAACCACATGGATCCATTAGAGTCCATTGCATGTGTGTTCTATGCCTAAACCACAAGAATCCAATAGATGCCATTGTATGTGTGTTCTTTTCTTAAACCACATTGATCCACTAGATGTCATTGCATGTGTGTTATTTCATAAACCACATCGATCCACTAGATTTCACTACATGTGTGTTCTTTTCATAGACCACATGGGTACACTAGAGTTCATTGCATGTGTGTTCTACTCATAAACCACATGGATCCACTAGATGCCATTGCATGTGTGTTCTTTTCACAAACCACATGGATCCACTAGAGTTCATTGGATGTGTGTTCTATTCCTAAACCACATGGATCCACTAGAGTTCATTGTATGTGTGTTCAATTCCTAAACCACATGGATCCACTAGAGTTCATTGCACGTGTGTTCTTTTCATAAACCACATGGATCCACTAGAGTTCATTGCATGTGTGTTCTTTTCATAAACCACATGGATCCACTAGAGTTCATTGCATGTGTGTTCTATTCCTAAACCACATGGATCCACTAGATGCCATTGCATGTGTGTTCTTTTCATCAACCACATGGATCCACTAGATGCCATTGCATGTGTGTTCTATTCCTAAACCACATGGATCCACTAGATGCTAATGGATGTGTGTTCTTTTGATAAACCACATGGATCCACTAGAGTTCATTGCATGTGTGTTCTATTCCTAAACCACATGGATCACTTAGGTTCCATTGATCCAATAGATGCCATTAAATGAGTGTTCTATTCCTAAACCACATGGATCCAATAGGTTTCATTGCATGTGTGTTCTTTTCATAAATCACATGGATCAACTAGAGTTCATTGCATGTGTGTTCTTTTCATAATCCATGTGGATCCACTAGAGTTTGTTGCGTGTGTGTTCATTTCATAAACCACATGGATCCACTAGAGTTTATTGCATGTGTGTTCTATTCCTAAACCACATGGATCCACTAGATGCCATTGCATGCGTGTTCTTTTTATAAACCACATGGATCCACTAGAATTCATTTCATGTGTGTTCTATTCCTAAACCACATGGATCCACTAGATGCCAATGGATGTGTGTTCTTTTGATAAACCACATGGATCCACTAGAGTTCATTGCATGTGTGTTCTATTCCTAAACCATATGGATCCACTAGATGCCATTGCATGTGTGTTCTTTTCGTAAACCACATGGATCCACTAGAGTTCTTTGGATGTGTGTTCTATTACTAAACCACATGGATCCACTAGATTTTATTGCATGTGTGTTCTATTCCTAATCCACATGGATCCACTAGATGCCA
Source organism: Avena sativa (assembly GCA_916181665.1). Classification (NCBI taxonomy): domain Eukaryota; kingdom Viridiplantae; phylum Streptophyta; class Magnoliopsida; order Poales; family Poaceae; genus Avena; species Avena sativa. The sequence continues at coordinate 195,984,333 of OV702287.1, forward strand.
TTGGATGTGTGTTCTTGTCATAAACCACATGGATCCACTAGGGTTCATTGCATATGTGTTCTATTCATAAACTACATGGATCCATTAGATGCCATTAAATGTGTGTTCTATTCCTAAACCACATGGATCCAATAGGTTCCATTGATCCACTATATGCCATTAAATGTGTGGTCTATTCCTAAACCACATGGATCCACTAGATGTCATTGCATGTGTGTTCTATTCATAAACCACATGGATCCACTAGATGCCATTGCATGTGTGTTCTTTTCATAAACCACATGGATCCACTAGAGTTCATTGTACGTGTGTTCTTTTCATAAACCACATGGATCCACTAGATGCCATTGCATGTGTTTTTTTCATAAACCACATGGATCCACTAGATGTCATTGCATATGTGTTACATTCCTAAACCACATGCATCCACTAGATGCCATTGCATTTGTGTTCTTTTTGTAAACCACATGGATCCACTATTATCCATTGCATGTGTGTTCTAATCCTAAACCACATGGATCCACTAGATGCCATTGGATGTGTGATCTTTTCATAAACCACATGGATCCACTAGATGTCATTGCATCTGTGTTGTTTTCATAAACCATATGTATCCAATATTGTTCATGGCGTGTGTGTTCTTTTCATAAACCACATGAATCCACTAGAGTTCATTGCATGTGTGTTCTATTCCTAAACCACATGGATCCACTAGATGCCATTGGATGTGTGTTCTTTTCATAAACCACATGGATGCACTAGATATCATTGCATGTGTGTTCTTTTCATAAACCACATGGATCCACTAGATGCCATTACATGTGTGTTCTTTTCATAAACCACATGGATCCATTAGAGTCCATTGCATGTGTGTTCTATGCCTAAACCACAAGAATCCAATAGATGCCATTGCATGTGTGTTCTTTTCTTAAACCACATTGATCCACTAGATGTCATTGCATGTGTGTTCTTTCATAAACCACATGGATCCACTAGAGTTCACTACATGTGTGTTCTTTTAATAGACCACATGGGTACACTAGAGTTCATTGCATGTGTGTTCTATTCATAAACCACATGGATCCACTAGATGCCATTGCATGTGTGTTCTTTTCACAAACCACATGGATCCACTAGAGTTCATTGGATGTGTTTTCTATTCCTAAACCACATGGATCCACTAGAGTTCATTGTATGTGTGTTCTATTCCTAAACCACATGGATCCACTAGAGTTCATTGCACGTGTGTTCTTTTCATAAACCACATGGATCCACTAGAGTTCATTGCATGTGTGTTCTTTTCATAAACCACATGGATCAACTAGATTTCATTGCATGTGTGTTCTATTCCTAAACCACATGGATCCACTAGATGCCATTACATGTGTGTTCTTTTCATAAACCACATGGATCCACTAGATGCCATTGCATGTGTGTTCTATTCCTAAACCACATGGATCCACTAGATGCCAATGGATGTGTGTTCTTTTGATAAACCACATGGATCCACTAGAGTTCATTGCATGTGTGTTCTATTCCTAAACCATATGGATCCACTAGATGCCATTGCATGTGTGTTCTTTTCATAAACCACATGGATCCACTAGAGTTCTTTGGATGTGTGTTCTATTACTAAACCACATGGATCCACTAGATTTTATTGCATGTGTGTTCTATTCCTAATCCACATGGATCCACTAGATGCCATTGGATGTGTGTTCTTGTCATAAACCACATGGATCCACTAGGGTTCATTGCATATGTGTTCTATTCATAAACTACATGGATCCATTAGATGCCATTAAATGTGTGTTCTATTCCTAAACCACATGGATCCAATAGGTTCCATTGATCCACTAGATGCCATTAAATGTGTGGTCTATTCCTAAACCACATGGATCCACTAGATGTCATTGCATGTGTGTTCTATTCATAAACCACATGGATCCACTAGATGCCATTGCATGTGTGTTCTTTTCATAAACCACATGGATCCACTAGAGTTCATTGTACGTGTGTTCTTTTCATAAACCACATGGATCCACTAGATACCATTGCATGTGTTTTTTTCATAAACCACATGGATCCACTAGATGTCATTGCATATGTGTTACATTCCTAAACCACATGCATCCACTAGATGCCATTGCATTTGTGTTCTTTTTGTAAACCACATGGATCCACTATTATCCATTGCATGTGTGTTCTAATCCTAAACCACATGGATCCACTAGATGCCATTGGATGTGTGATCTTTTCATAAACCACATGGATCCACTAGATGTCATTGCATGTGTGTTGTTTTCATAAACCATATGTATCCAATATAGTTCCTGGCGTGTGTGTTCTTTTAACAAACCACATGAATCCACTAGAGTTCATTGCATGTGTGTTCTATTCCTAAACCACATGGATCCACTAGATGCCATCGCATGTGTGTTCTTTTCATAAACCACATGGATCCACTAGATGCCATTGCATCTGTGTTCTTTTCATAAGCCACATGGATCCACTATACGCCATTGCATGTGTGTTCTTTTCATAAACCACATGGATCCACTAGATTTCATTGCATGTGTGTTATTTTAATAAACCACATGGATCCACTAGAGTTCATGGCATGCGTCTTATTTTCATAAACCACATGGATCCACTAGATGCCATTGCATGTGTGTTCTATTCCTAAACCACATGGATCCACTACATGCCATTGGATGTGTGTTCTTTTCATAAACCACATGGATGCACTAGATATCATTGCATGTGTGTTCTTTTCATAAACCACATGGATCCACTAGATGCCATTGCATGTGTGTTCTTTTCATAAACCACATGGATCCATTAGAGTCCATTGCATGTGTGTTCTATGCCTAAACCACAAGAATCCAATAGATGCCATTGTATGTGTGTTCTTTTCTTAAACCACATTGATCCACTAGATGTCATTGCATGTGTGTTATTTCATAAACCACATCGATCCACTAGATTTCACTACATGTGTGTTCTTTTCATAGACCACATGGGTACACTAGAGTTCATTGCATGTGTGTTCTATTCATAAACCACATGGATCCACTAGATGCCATTGCATGTGTGTTCTTTTCACAAACCACATGGATCCACTAGAGTTCATTGGATGTGTGTTCTATTCCTAAACCACATGGATCCACTAGAGTTCATTGTATGTGTGTTCAATTCCTAAACCACATGGATCCACTAGAGTTCATTGCACGTGTGTTCTTTTCATAAACCACATGGATCCACTAGAGTTCATTGCATGTGTGTTCTTTTCATAAACCACATGGATCCACTAGAGTTCATTGCATGTGTGTTCTATTCCTAAACCACATGGATCCACTAGATGCCATTGCATGTGTGTTCTTTTCATCAACCACATGGATCCACTAGATGCCATTGCATGTGTGTTCTATTCCTAAACCACATGGATCCACTAGATGCTAATGGATGTGTGTTCTTTTGATAAACCACATGGATCCACTAGAGTTCATTGCATGTGTGTTCTATTCCTAAACCACATGGATCACTTAGGTTCCATTGATCCAATAGATGCCATTAAATGAGTGTTCTATTCCTAAACCACATGGATCCAATAGGTTTCATTGCATGTGTGTTCTTTTCATAAATCACATGGATCAACTAGAGTTCATTGCATGTGTGTTCTTTTCATAATCCATGTGGATCCACTAGAGTTTGTTGCGTGTGTGTTCATTTCATAAACCACATGGATCCACTAGAGTTTATTGCATGTGTGTTCTATTCCTAAACCACATGGATCCACTAGATGCCATTGCATGCGTGTTCTTTTTATAAACCACATGGATCCACTAGAATTCATTTCATGTGTGTTCTATTCCTAAACCACATGGATCCACTAGATGCCAATGGATGTGTGTTCTTTTGATAAACCACATGGATCCACTAGAGTTCATTGCATGTGTGTTCTATTCCTAAACCATATGGATCCACTAGATGCCATTGCATGTGTGTTCTTTTCGTAAACCACATGGATCCACTAGAGTTCTTTGGATGTGTGTTCTATTACTAAACCACATGGATCCACTAGATTTTATTGCATGTGTGTTCTATTCCTAATCCACATGGATCCACTAGATGCCATTGGATGTGTGTTCTTGTCATAAACCACATGGATCCACTAGGGTTCATTGCATATGTGTTCTATTCATAAACTACATGGATCCATTAGATGCCATTAAATGTGTGTTCTATTCCTAAACCACATGGATCCAATAGGTTCCATTGATCCACTATATGCCATTAAATGTGTGGTCTATTCCTAAACCACATGGATCCACTAGATGTCATTGCATGTGTGTTCTATTCATAAACCACATGGATCCACTAGATGCCATTGCATGTGTGTTCTTTTCATAAACCACATGGATCCACTAGAGTTCATTGTACGTGTGTTCTTTTCATAAACCACATGGATCCACTAGATGCCATTGCATGTGTTTTTTTCATAAACCACATGGATCCACTAGATGTCATTGCATATGTGTTACATTCCTAAACCACATGCATCCACTAGATGCCATTGCATTTGTGTTCTTTTTGTAAACCACATGGATCCACTATTATCCATTGCATGTGTGTTCTAATCCTAAACCACATGGATCCACTAGATGCCATTGGATGTGTGATCTTTTCATAAACCACATGGATCCACTAGATGTCATTGCATCTGTGTTGTTTTCATAAACCATATGTATCCAATATTGTTCATGGCGTGTGTGTTCTTTTCATAAACCACATGAATCCACTAGAGTTCATTGCATGTGTGTTCTATTCCTAAACCACATGGATCCACTAGATGCCATTGGATGTGTGTTCTTTTCATAAACCACATGGATGCACTAGATATCATTGCATGTGTGTTCTTTTCATAAACCACATGGATCCACTAGATGCCATTACATGTGTGTTCTTTTCATAAACCACATGGATCCATTAGAGTCCATTGCATGTGTGTTCTATGCCTAAACCACAAGAATCCAATAGATGCCATTGCATGTGTGTTCTTTTCTTAAACCACATTGATCCACTAGATGTCATTGCATGTGTGTTCTTTCATAAACCACATGGATCCACTAGAGTTCACTACATGTGTGTTCTTTTAATAGACCACATGGGTACACTAGAGTTCATTGCATGTGTGTTCTATTCATAAACCACATGGATCCACTAGATGCCATTGCATGTGTGTTCTTTTCACAAACCACATGGATCCACTAGAGTTCATTGGATGTGTTTTCTATTCCTAAACCACATGGATCCACTAGAGTTCATTGTATGTGTGTTCTATTCCTAAACCACATGGATCCACTAGAGTTCATTGCACGTGTGTTCTTTTCATAAACCACATGGATCCACTAGAGTTCATTGCATGTGTGTTCTTTTCATAAACCACATGGATCAACTAGAGTTCATTGCATGTGTGTTCTATTCCTAAACCACATGGATCCACTAGATGCCATTACATGTGTGTTCTTTTCATAAACCACATGGATCCACTAGATGCCATTGCATGTGTGTTCTATTCCTAAACCACATGGATCCACTAGATGCCAATGGACGTGTGTTCTTTTGATAAACCACATGGATCCACTAGAGTTCATTGCATGTGTGTTCTATTCCTAAACCATATGGATCCACTAGATGCCATTGCATGTGTGTTCTTTTCATAAACCACATGGATCCACTAGAGTTCTTTGGATGTGTGTTCTATTACTAAACCACATGGATCCACTAGATTTTATTGCATGTGTGTTCTATTCCTAATCCACATGGATCCACTAGATGCCATTGGATGTGTGTTCTTGTCATAAACCACATGGATCCACTAGGGTTCATTGCATATGTGTTCTATTCATAAACTACATGGATCCATTAGATGCCATTAAATGTGTGTTCTATTCCTAAACCACATGGATCCAATAGGTTCCATTGATCCACTAGATGCCATTAAATGTTTGGTCTATTCCTAAACCACATGGATCCACTAGATGTCATTGCATGTGTGTTCTATTCATAAACCACATGGATCCAGTAGATGCCATTGCATGTGTGTTCTTTTCATAAACCACATGGATCCACTAGAGTTCATTGTACGTGTGTTCTTTTCATAAACCACATGGATCCACTAGATGCCATTGCATGTGTTTTTTTCATAAACCACATGGATCCACTAGATGTCATTGCATATGTGTTACATTCCTAAACCACATGCATCCACTAGATGCCATTGCATTTGTGTTCTTTTTGTAAACCACATGGATCCACTATTATCCATTGCATGTGTGTTCTAATCCTAAACCACATGGATCCACTAGATGCCATTGGATGTATGATCTTTTCATAAACCACATGGATCCACTAGATGTCATTGCATGTGTGTTGTTTTCATAAACCATATGTATCCAATATAGTTCCTGGCGTGTGTGTTCTTTTCATAAACCACATGAATCCACTAGAGTTCATTGCATGTGTGTTCTATTCCTAAACCACTTGGATCCACTAGATGCCATCGCATGTGTGTTGTTTTCATAAACCACATGGATCCACTAGATGCCATTGCATATGTGTTCTTTTCATAAGCCACATGGATCCACTGTACGCCATTGCATGTGTGTTCTTTTCATAAACCACATGGATCCACTAGATTTCATTGCATGTGTGTTATTTTCATAAACCACATGGATCCACTAGAGTTCATGGCATGCGTGTTCTTTTCATAAACCACATGGATCCACTAGATGCCATTGCATGTGTGTTCTATTCCTAAACCACATGGATCCACTACATGCCATTGGATGTGTGTTCTTTTCATAAACCACATGGATGCACTAGATATCATTGCATGTGTGTTCTTTTCATAAACCACATGGATCCACTAGATGCCATTGCATGTGTGTTCTTTTCATAAACCACATGGATCCATTAGAGTCCATTGCATGTGTGTTCTATGCCTAAACCACAAGAATCCAATAGATGCCATTGCATGTGTGTTCTTTTCTTAAACCACATTGATCCACTAGATGTCATTGCATGTGTGTTCTTTCATAAACCACATGGATCCACTAGAGTTCACTACATGTGTGTTCTTTTCATAGACCACATGGGTACACTAGAGTTCATTGCATGTGTGTTCTATTCATAAACCACATGGATCCACTAGATGCCATTGCATGTGTGTTCTTTTCACAAACCACATGGATCCACTAGAGTTCATTGGATGTGTGTTCTATTCCTAAACCACATGGATCCACTAGAGTTCATTGTATGTGTGTTCTATTCCTAAACCACATGGATACACTAGAGTTCATTGCACGTGTGTTCTTTTCATAAACCACATGGATCCACTAGAGTTCATTGCATGTGTGTTCTTTTCATAAACCACATGGATCCACTAGAGTTCGTTGCATGTGTGTTCTATTCCTAAACCACATGGATCCACTAGATGCCATTGCATGTGTGTTCTTTTCATAAACCACATGGATCCACTAGATGCCATTGCATGTGTGTTCTATTCCTAAACCACATGGATCCACTAGATGCCAATGGATGTGTGTTCTTTTGATAAACCACATGGATCCACTAGAGTTCATTGCATGTGTGTTCTATTCTTAAACCACATGGATCACTTAGGTTCCATTGATCCAATAGATGCAATTAAATGAGTGTTCTATTCCTAAACCACATGGATCCAATAGGTTTCATTGCATGTGTGTTCTTTTCATAAATCACATGGATCCACTAGAGTTCATTGCATGTGTGTTCTTTTCATAATCCATGTGGATCCACTAGAGTTTGTTGCGTGTGTGTTCATTTCATAAACCACATGGATCCACTAGAGTTTATTGCATGTGTGTTCTATTCCTAAACCACATGGATCCACTAGATGCCATTGCATGCGTGTTCTTTTTATAAACCACATGGAATCACTAGAGTTCATTGCATGTGTGTTCTATTCCTGAACCACATGGATCCACTAGATGCCAATGGATGTGTGTTCTTTTGATAAACCACATAGATCCACTAGAGTTCATTGCATGTGTGTTCTATTCCTAAACCATATGGATCCACTAGATGCCATTGCATGTGTGTTCTTTTCATAAACCACATGGATCCACTAGAGTTCTTTGGATGTGTGTTCTATTACTAAACCACATGGATCCACTAGATTTTATTGCATGTGTGTTCTATTCCTAATCCACATGGATCCACTAGATGCCATTGGATGTGTGTTCTTGTCATAAACCACATGGATCCACTAGGGTTCATTGCATATGTGTTCTATTCATAAACTACATGGATCCATTAGATGCCATTAAATGTGTGTTCTATTCCTAAACCACATGGATCCAATAGGTTCCATTGATCCACTAGATGCCATTAAATGTGTGGTCTATTCCTAAACCACATGGATCCACTAGATGTCATTGCATGTGTGTTCTATTCATAAACCACATGGATCCACTAGATGCCATTGCATGTGTGTTCTTTTCATAAACCACATGGATCCACTAGAGTTCATTGTACGTGTGTTCTTTTCATAAACCACATGGATCCACTAGATGCCATTGCATGTGTTTTTTTCATAAACCACATGGATCCACTAGATGTCATTGCATATGTGTTACATTCCTAAACCACATGCATCCACTAGATGCCATTGCATTTGTGTTCTTTTTGTAAACCAAATGGATCCACTATTATCCATTGCATGTGTGTTCTAATCCTAAACCACATGGATCCACTAGATGCCATTGGATGTGTGATCTTTTCATAAACCACATGGATCCACTAGATGTCATTGCATGTGTGTTGTTTTCATAAACCATATGTATCCAATATTGTTCCTGGCATGTGTGTTCTTTTCATAAACCACATGAATCCACTAGAGTTCATTGCATGTGTGTTCTATTCCTAAACCACATGGATCCACTAGATGCCATCGCATGTGTGTTCTTTTCATAAACCACCTGGATCCACTAGATGCCATTGCATCTGTGTTCTTTTCATAAGCCACATGGATCCACTATATGCCATTGCATGTGTGTTCTTTTCGTAAACCACATGGATCCACTAGATTTCATTGCATGTGTGTTATTTTCATAAACCACATGGATCCACTAGAGTTCATGGCATGCGTGTTCTTTTCATAAACCACATGGATCCACTAGATGCCATTGCATGTGTGTTCTATTCCTAAACCACATGGATCCCCTACATGCCATTGGATGTGTGTTCTTTTCATAAACCACATGGATTCACTAGATATCATTGCATGTGTGTTCTTTTCATAAACCACATGGATCCACTAGATGCCATTGCATGTGTGTTCTTTTCATAAACCATATGGATCCATTAGAGTCCATTGCATGTGTGTTCTATGCCTAAACCACAAGAATCCAATAGATGCCATTGCATGTGTGTTATTTTCTTAAATCACATTGATCCACTAGATGTCATTGCATGTGTGTTCTTTCATAAACCACATGGATCCACTAGAGTTCACTACATGTGTGTTCTTTTCATAGACCACATGGGTACACTAGAGTTTATTGCATGTGTGTTCTATTCATAAACCACATGGATCCACTAGATGCCATTGCATGTGTGTTCTTTTCACAAACCACATGGATCCACTAGAGTTCATTGGATGTGTGTTCTATTACTAAACCACATGGATCCACTAGAGTTCATTGTATGTGTGTTCTATTCCTAAACCACATGGATCCACTAGAGTTCATTGCACGTGTGTTCTTTTCATAAACCACATGGATCCACTAGAGTTCATTGCATGTGTGTTCTTTTCATAAACCACATGGATACAGTAGAGTTCATTGCATGTGTGTTCTATTCCTAAACCACATGGATCCACTAGATGCCATTGCATGTGTGTTCTTTTCATAAACCACATGGCTCCACTAGATGCCATTGCATGTGTGTTCTATTCCTAAACCACATGGATCCACTAGATGCCAATGGATGTGTGTTCTTTTGATAAACCACATGGATCCACTAGAGTCCATTGCATGTGTGTTCTATTCCTAAACCACATGGATCACTTAGGTTTAATTGATCCAATAGATGCCATTAAATGAGTGTTCTATTCCTAAACCACATGGATCCAATAGGTTTCATTGCATGTGTGTTCTTTTCATAAATCACATGGATACACTAGAGTTCATTGCATGTGTGTTCTTTTCATAATCCATGTGGATCCACTAGAGTTTGTTGCGTGTGTGTTCATTTCATAAACCACATGGATCCACTAGAGTTTATTGCATGTGTGTTCTATTCCTAAACCACATGGATCCACTAGATGCCATTGCATGTGTGTTCTTTTTATAAACCACATGGATCCACTAGATGCCATTGCATGTGTGTTCTATTCCTAAACCACATGGATCCACTAGATGCCATTGGATGTGTGTTATTTTCATAAACCACATGGATCCACTAGATGTCATTGCATGTATGTTGTTTTCATAAACCACATGGATCTACTAGTTGCCATTGCATGTGTGTTCTTTTCATAAACCACATGGATCCACTAGAGTTCTTTGTATGTGTGTTATTTTTATAAGCCACATGGATCCACTAGATGCCATTGCATGTGTATTTTTTCATAAACCACATGGATCCACTAGATTTTATTGCATGTGTGTTCTATTCCTAAACCACATGCATCCACTAGATGCCATTGCATGTGTGTTCTTTTTATAAACCACATGGATCCACTATTATCCATTGCATGTGTGTTCTAATCCTATACCACATGGATCCACTAGATGCCATTGGATGTGTGTTCTCTTCATAAACCACATGGATACACTAGATGTCATTGCATGTATGTTGTTTTCATAAACCACATGGATCCACTAGAGTTCATGGCATGTGTGATCTTTTCATAAACCACATGGATCCACTAGATGCCATTACATGTGTGTTCTATTCCTAAACCACATGGATCCACAAGATGCCATTGGATGTGAGTTATTTTCATAAACCACATGGATCCACTAGATGTCATTGCATGTGTGTTCTATTCATAAACCACATGGATCTACTAGATGCCATTGCATGTGTGTTCTTTTCATAAACCACATGGATCCACTAGAGTTCATTGTACGTGTGTTCTTTTCATAAACCACATGGATCCACCAGATGCCATTGCATGTGTTTTTTTCATAAACCACATGGATCCACTAGATGTCATTGCATATGTGTTATATTCCTAAACCACATGCATCCACTAGATACCATTGCATGTGTGTTCTTTTTATAAACCACATGGATCCACTATTATCCATTGCATGTGTGTTCTAATCCTAAACCACATGGATCCACTAGATGCCATTGGATGTGTGCTCTTTTCATAAACCACATGGATCCACTAGATGTCATTGCATGTGTGTAGTTTTCATAAACCATATGGATCCACTATAGTTCATTGCATGTGTGTTCTTTTCATAAACCACATGAATCCACTAGAGTTCATTGCATGTGTGTTCTATTCCTAAACCACATGGATCCACTAGATGCCATTGCATGTGTGTTCTTTTGATAAACCACATGGATACACAAGAGTTCTTTGTACGTCTGTTCTTTTTATAAACCATGTGGATCCACTAGATGCCATTGCTTGTGTGTTTTTTCATAAACCACATGGATCCACTAGATGTCAGTGCATGTGTGTTCTATTCCTAAACCACGTGGATCCACTAGATGCCATTGCATGTGTGTTTGTAACACTACAGTACTGAAAAGACTGTAGCTTCTATGCAACATGCCAATCCCTGGATAGGTTCATTGGCTTACATAGAATATAGATGAAATAACAAAGAAATAATCCGTGTATCATAAATAACGAAGATCCAGAAGATTTAATTATTACAATATTCGCTTAGCTCCAAGGCTAGCTTACACTATTAGTCAAATAGCAACATAAATAAAGATAACTACTCCATCTTCAAATTTCCCACAAGGGAACAAGTGTCGAGTGGAGTACCGCGACCTATTTCGGTCACTCGGAATCGGAATAACCTGCAACATGAAACATAGCAGCCCCGAAGGGTCAATACATGGAATGTATGGCAAGTAGCGCCTAAGGTAAAAGAGACAATGCACCTAGCATCTACATGCTTATTTGGCTAGTGGAGCTTTTGCTAGCTTGCACTTTTCAAACACTTTTATCCTACTTTCGTAAACCATTTGATTCACAGCAACCCATTAAGTTCACCCATCAAGTTTTAGTAATTAGGAAATAAGGATGAGTGAGAATATGTCATAGCCTCAAGATCAAGCAACTCAATCGTCCGTAACCGGGGACAAGGCTAAGTACTTAGTTTTACACCCTGTAGGGGTTTGTACACTTTACCCATATGACCTGGCCAACCCAGCTCGTACCATCACACTCATATTGTGTGATGATAGGGAGAAGACCAAGATGAGACCTTTGGGGAAGCATATCTCCAAACCCCACAGTGCACTGGTCCCAACCTACCATTCACTACATCTTTGGCTACGCTGGGTTCGGATCACCGCGACCTACTAAGTCCAACCAGCCACCCATTTCTTACTGGCACATGGTTGCACACGTAAGCTACTTTAACAAAGAGAACCAATCATTCTCAGTACCCTGGGCGGCATTCCTCACCATTATCCACACTCCGTTGACAACACAACCATTCCGCCCAGATAGTTCATTAACATTATGTTGTTTTAGTTTTAGACAAACACATACTTCACCATAATGTGATCCCTTTCCCCCGTCTTCACAACAGGTCTAAGCACATCTACTGAACGGGGATTAACTACAAGGAATTCCTACCATAATATATAGGATATAGCATAGCATAGTAATTCCTATAAAATATCTACAGAAATACACTACACATGCATAGGAGAAAAATAGTAGGACAAGGTATGAACAAAATAGCATCTACTTTCCTTGGCGGTAGGAGTCGAGAGTACAATCCTCGCAGAAACAAACGTTGCACTCGTCACAATCTACACGATACAATTGCAACACATAACCAAACAATTCACATTCATACACAAATGCACAAATGCATGCATGACGGTTTAATAAAAGTTTCGGTAGCACTTTATGTTCTCTAATGTTTATACATACTGAATGATGCATGGGAAAAGCCTTTAATGCAAGAAAAACAAAACATGCAATTTCTTAGTCCAATTAATAGGCTTTTTAGGAAAAACTAAACCTCTGTAGTGAACAGTGATGTAAGGATTTGGGCAAAAAATACTACTGTGTAGGTAACGTGATTTAGAGCCAGGGGCAACTAGAAACATGCAAAAAAGATATACAAAACCTTTTCTACAATTTTTATAGTGCTTTAAGCCTTTTTATAGTCTCAGGAAAATACATACAGTAAACCTGCAATTTTAATTCAGAAATAGGTTCTACACTTTCTTGTGATTCCATAGACACCTTATTTGCAATTTTCTGATCAGTGGTTATTTTCTTATGAATTTAATACTCCAAAAAGGGTATTAAACTATTTAAATAACTACTACAAAACCTTACAGCAACTGTCTAAACTAGTTGCATATTAATAATCTACAAGAAAAGGGCTTTCCAACGACATATCATTTGGTATTTTTGGACTAGTAAAACTTTTCTTATGAATTTTACAAGTTTTAATAGTTTTCTGGCCCTTTTTAATTATTTAGGAATTTCCAGGGAATATTCTGGGGGAATATTCCGCTGACGAGCGGGTCCTGCCGACGTGGTGGTTGACCGGTCAGCGGTCAGCATGCAATCTGACCGTCCGTTTCGCATCGGACGGCCAACGTGGTTTCGGTCTTGCTCACCTGGGTCGACGGCGAGGTGGCCCGGTGACGGCGGCAGGCGGTGCTTCGGTGACCGTTGGCGGCTCCCGCGCAGCTCCCCGGTGTCCCGCAGGCAGAAAAAAAATGAGGCGAGGCGGCGGCAAGGGGAAAGGCGAGGGGAGGGGCGCTCTGCGGCGGCGGCGCGAGCTCACCGGCGTCAATGGCGGCGGCGGCGGCGCGTCCAGCTCTGACGAGAAATCACGGGACGTGGAGGCGTGTAGATAGGTTCCAAGAGGGGGGTTGGGGTTTCGAGGAGGGAGTCAAGGGCTTTAAGGGCGGCGGAGAAAAAACACAAGGCGAAACCAACTCCCGCAGAAATCGGGATTCCGACGGTGTCAAGGCGGTTCAGATGTCCGTGTCGAGGGCGGCGCGTTGACAGGTGGGGTCCACCTGTTGGCGGCACAGGGTGAGGCGGTGTGGGCTGGTGCTGGGCCTGCCCGTGGTGGCGGTGCTTGCTGCGCGCCACGCGCTGGGAAAGGTGGGCGGCAACTAGCTCGTGGCTGCTGCGGGCTCCGAGTGGGCCACCATGGCTGGGCCGGCTCGGCTGGTCGAAGTGGGCTGCGCCAAACCTTTTTTTTCGTTTTTCTCTTTATTCTTTTCCCTAGATTGTTAACTCTGAACTGAGTGTAACTCTGGACTGTTTTCTGAAACTGAATCTCTGTCAAAACCCAAAATTTCCTAACTTTTGATCTAGAGCTCCGATTTGGGCGAAACAAATTTCTACGGGTTCGTATTGAAAAACACTACGCACCTATGCATCTGGAATGTTCGTTTAGTGCCATTATAGTAGATGCAAGGTAAAAAACCCTACTAGTCACTTCATATGAGTGCACAAGCAAAAGTGTGGTGATTTTAACAAAACGCTTTTAAAACTGAATTTTTTTGCAAGGATGAACATGATGCAGTGACATGTATGACATGTAGTACCAATTATAATAATTGGGATGTGACAGTGTTTTTTTATAAACCACATGGATCCACTATTATCCATTGCATGTGTGTTCTAATCCTAAACCACATGGATCCACTAGATGCCATTTGATGTGTGTTCTTTTTATAAACCACATGGATCCACTAGATGTCATTGCATGTGTGTTGTTTTCATAAACCACATGGATCCACTAGAGTTCATGGCACGTGTGTTCTTTTCATCAACCACATGGATCCACTAGAGTTCATTGCATGTGTGTTCTATTCCTAAACCACATGGATCCACTAGATGCCATTGCATGTGTGTTCTTTTCATAAACCACATGGATCCACTAGATTCCATTGCATGTGTGTTCTATTCCTAAACCACATGTATCCACTAGATGCCATTGGATGTGAGTTATTTTCATAAACCACATGGATCCACTAGATGTCATTGCATGTGTGTTCTTTTCATAGACCACATGGATCTACTAGATGCCATTGCATGTGTGTTCTTTTTATAAACCACATGGATCCACTAGAGTTCATTGTATGTGTGTTATTTTCATAAACCACATGGATCCACTAGATGCCATTGCATGTGTTTTTTTCATAAACCACATGGATCCACTAGATGTCATTGCATGTGTGTTCTATTCCTAAACCACATGCATCCACTAGATGCCATTGCATGTGTGTTCTTTTTATAAACCACATGGATCCACTATTATCCATTGCATGTGTCTTCTAATCCTAAACAACATGGATCCACTAGATGCCATTGGATGTGTGTTCTTTTCATAAACTACATGGATCCACTAGATGTCATTGAATGTGTGTTGTTTTCATAAACCACATGGATCCACTAGAGTTCATGGCATGTGTGTTCTTTTCATAAACCACATGGATCCACTAGATGCCATTGCATGTGTGTTCTATTCCTAAACCACATGGATCCACTAGATGCCATTGCATGTGTGTTCTTTTCATAAACCACATGGATCCACTATATGCCATTGCATGTGTGTTCTATTTCTAGACCACATGGATCCACTAGATGCCATTGGATGTGTGTTCTTTTCATACACCACATGGATGCACTATATATCATTACATTTGTGTTCTTTTCATAAACCAGTTGGATCCACTATATGCCATTGCATGTGTGTTCTTTTCATAAACCACATGGATCCACTAGATGCCACTTAATGTGTGTTCTTTTCATAAACCACATGGAAACATTAGAGTTCATTGCATTTGTGTTCTATGCATATACCACATGGATCCACTATATCCATTTCATGTGTGTTCTTTTCATAAAACACATGGATCCACTAGATGCCATTGCATGTGTGTTCTTTTCATAAACCACATGGATCCATTAGAGTTCATTGCATGTGTCTTCTATGCCTAAACCAAAAGAATCCACTATATGCCATTGCATGTGTGTTCTTTTCATAAACACATGGATCCACTAGAGTTCATTACATGTGTGTTCTTTTCATAAACCACATGTATCCACTAGAGTTCATGGCATGTGTGTTCTTTTCATAAACCACATGGATCCACTAGATGCCATTACATGTGTGTTCTATTCCTAAACCACATGGATCCACTAGATTCCATTGGATGTGTGTTCTTTTCATAAACCACATGGATGCACTAGACATCATTACATGTGTGTTCTTTTCATAAACCAATTGGATCCACTATATGCCATTGCATGTGTATTCTTTTCATAAACCACATGGATCCACTAGATGCCATTGCATGTGTGTTCTTTTCATAAACCACATGGAAACATTAGAGTTCATTGTATGTGTGTTCTATGCCTAAACCGTAAGAATCTACTAGATGCCATTGCATGTGTGTTCTTTTCTTAAACCACATTGATCCACTCGATGTCAGTGCATGTGTGTTATTTCATAAACCACACGGATCCACTAGAGTTCACTATATGTGTGTTCTTTTCATAAACCACATGGATACACTAGAGTTCATTGCATGTGTGTTCTATTCATAAACCACATGGATCCACTAGATGCCATTGCATGTGTGTTCTTTTCATAAACCACATGGATCCATTAGAGTTCATTGTATGTGTGTTCTATGCCTAAACCAAAAGAATCCACTATATGCCATTGCATGTGTGTTCTTTTCATAAACCACATGGATCCACTAGATGCCATTGCATGTGTGTTCTATTCCTAAACCACATGGATCCACTAGATGCCATTGCATGTGTGTTCTTTTCATAAACCACATGGATCCACTATATGCCATTGCATGTGTGTTCTATTTCTAGACCACATGGATCCACTAGATGCCATTGGATGTGTGTTCTTTTCATACACCACATGGATGCACTATATATCATTACATTTGTGTTCTTTTCATAAACCAGTTGGATCCACTATATGCCATTGCATGTGTGTTCTTTTCATAAACCACATGGATCCACTAGATGCCACTTAATGTGTGTTCTTTTCATAAACCACATGGAAACATTAGAGTTCATTGCATTTGTGTTCTATGCATATACCACATGGATCCACTATATCCATTTCATGTGTGTTCTTTTCATAAAACACATGGATCCACTAGATGCCATTGCATGTGTGTTCTTTTCATAAACCACATGGATCCATTAGAGTTCATTGCATGTGTCTTCTATGCCTAAACCAAAAGAATCCACTATATGCCATTGCATGTGTGTTCTTTTCATAAACACATGGATCCACTAGAGTTCATTACATGTGTGTTCTTTTCATAAACCACATGTATCCACTAGAGTTCATGGCATGTGTGTTCTTTTCATAAACCACATGGATCCACTAGATGCCATTACATGTGTGTTCTATTCCTAAACCACATGGATCCACTAGATTCCATTGGATGTGTGTTCTTTTCATAAACCACATGGATGCACTAGACATCATTACATGTGTGTTCTTTTCATAAACCAATTGGATCCACTATATGCCATTGCATGTGTATTCTTTTCATAAACCACATGGATCCACTAGATGCCATTGCATGTGTGTTCTTTTCATAAACCACATGGAAACATTAGAGTTCATTGTATGTGTGTTCTATGCCTAAACCATAAGAATCTACTAGATGCCATTGCATGTGTGTTCTTTTCTTAAACCACATTGATCCACTCGATGTCAGTGCATGTGTGTTATTTCATAAACCACACGGATCCACTAGAGTTCACTATATGTGTGTTCTTTTCATAAACCACATGGATACACTAGAGTTCATTGCATGTGTGTTCTATTCATAAACCACATGGATCCACTAGATGCCATTGCATGTGTGTTCTTTTCATAAACCACATGGATCCATTAGAGTTCATTGTATGTGTGTTCTATGCCTAAACCAAAAGAATCCACTATATGCCATTGCATGTGTGTTCTTTTCATAAACCACATGGATCCACTAGAGTTCATTGCATGTGTGTTCTTTTCACAAACCACATGGATCCATTAGAGTTCATGGCATGTGTGTTATTTTCATAAACCACATGGATCCACTAGATGCCATTACATGTGTGTTCTATTCCTAAACCACATGGATCCACTAGATGCCATTGGATGTGTGTTCTTTTCCTAAACCACATGGATCCACTAGAGTTCATTGGATGTGTGTTCTATTCCGATACCACATGGATCCACTAGATTCCATTGCATGTGTGTTCTTTTCATAAACCACATGGATCCACTAGAGTTCATTGCATGTGTGTTCTTTTCGTAAACCACATGGATCCACTAGAGTTCATTGCATGTGTGTTCTATTCCTAAACCACATGGATCCCCTAGAGTTCATTGGATGTGTGTTCTATTCCTAAACCACATGGATCCACTAGATGCCATTGCATGTGTGTTCTTTTCATAAACCACATGTATCCACTAGAGTTCATTACATGTGTGTTCTTTTAATAAACCACATGGATCCACTAGAGTTCATGGCATGTGTGTTCTTTTCATAAACCACATGGATCAACTAGATTCCATTGCATGTGTGTTTTATTCCTAAACCACATGGATCCACTAGATGCCATTGGATGTGTGTTCTTTTCATAAACCACATGGATGCACTAGATGTCATTGCATATGTGTTCTTTTCATAAACCACATGGATGCACTAGATGCCATTGCTTGTGTGTTCTTTTCATAAACCACATGGATCCACTAGAGTTCATTGCATGTTTGTTCTATGCCTAAACCACAAGAATCCACTATATGCCATTGCATGTGTGTTACTTTCTTAAAGCACATGGATCCACTAGATGACATTGCATGTGTGTTCTTTTCATAAACCACATGGATCCACTAGATTTCACTTCATGTGTTTTATTTTCATAAACCACATGGATACACTAGAGTTCATTGCATGTGTGTCCTATTCATAAACTACATGGATCCACTAGATGCCATTGCATGTGTGTTCTTTTCATAAACCATATGGATCCACTAGAGTTCATTGGATGTGCGTTTTATTCCTAAACCACATGTATCCACTAGATGTCATTGAATGTGTGTTCTTTTCATAAACCACATGGATCCACTAGATTTGATTGCATGTGTGTTCTATTCCTAAACCACATGGATCCACTAGATGTCATTGCATGTATGTTCTTTTCATAAACCACATGGATCCACTAGATGACATTGCATGTGTGTTCTATTCCTAAATCACATGGAACCACTAGATGCCATTGGATGTATGTTCTTTTCATAAACCACATGGATCCACTAGATTTCATTGCATGTGTTTCCTATTCATAGACTAAATGGATCCATTAGATGCCATTAAATGTATGTTATATTCCTAAACCACATTTATCCAATAGGTTCCATTGATCAACTAGATGCCATTAAAGGTGTGTTCTATTCCTAAACCACATGGATCCAATAGGTTCCATTGCATGTGTGTTCTTTTCATAAATCACATGGATCCACTAGAGTTCATTGCATGTGTGTTCTTTTGATAATCCACATGGATCCACTAGAGTTTGTTGCATGTTTGTTTTTCCATAAACCACATGGATCCACTAGAGCTCATTGCATGTGTGTTATTTTCATAAACCACATGGATCCACTAGAGTTCATTGCATGTGTGTTCTATTCCTAAACCACATGGATCCACTGGATTCCATTGCATGTGTGTTCTTTTCATAAACCACATGGATCCACTAGATGGAATTGCATGTGTGTTCTATTCCTAAACCACATGGATCCACTGGATGCCATTGGATGTGTGTTCTTTTCATAAACCACATGGATCCACTAGATGTCATTGCATGCGTGTTATTTTTATAAACCACATGGATCTACTAGATGCCACTGCATGTGTGTTCTTGTCATAAACCACATGGATCCACTAGAGTTCAATGTACGTGTGTTCTTTTCATAAACCACATGGATCCAGTAGATGCCATTGCATGTGTTTTTTTCATAAACCACATGGATCCACTAGATGCCATTGCATATGTGTTCTATTCCTAAACCTCAGGCATCCACTAGAAGGCATTGCATGTGTGTTATCTTTATAAACCACATGGATCCACTATTATCCATTGCATGTGTGTTCTAATCCTAAACCACATGGATCCACTAGATGCCATTGGATGTGTGTTTTTTCATAAACCACATGGATCCACTAGATGTCGTAGCATGTGTGTTCTTTTCATAAACCACATGGATCCACTAGAGTTCATGGCATGTGTGTTCTTTTCTTAAACCACATGGATCCACTAGAGTTCATTGCATGTGTGTTCTATTCCTAAACCAGATGGATCCACTAGATGCCATTGCATGTGTGTTCTTTTCATAAACCACATGGATCCACTACATGCCATTGCATGTGTGTTCTTTTCATAAACCACATGGATCCACTATATGCCATTGCATGTGTGTTCATTTCATAAACCACATGGATCCACTAGATCCCATTGCATTTGTGTTCTTTTCATAAACCACATGGATCCATTAGAGTTCATTGCATGTGTGTTCTATGCCTAAACCACAAGAATCCACTAGATGAAAATTGCATGTGTGTTCTATTCATAAACCACATGGATCCATTAGATTCTATTGCATGTGTGTTCTTTTCATAAACCACATGGATCCACTAGATGGAATTGCATGTGTGTTCTATTCCTAAACCACATGGATCCACTGGATGCCATTGGATGTGTGTTCTTTTCATAAACCACATGGATCCACTAGATGTCATTGCATGCGTGTTATTTTTATAAACCACATGGATCTACTAGATGCCATTGCATGTGTGTTCTTTTCATAAACCACATGGATCCACTAGAGTTCATTGTACGTGTGTTCTTTTCATAAACCACATGGATCCAGTAGATGCCATTGCATGTGTTTTTTCATAAACCACATGGATCCACTAGATGCCATTGCATATGTGTTCTATTCCTAAACCTCAGGCATCCACTAGAAGGCATTGCATGTGTGTTATTTTTATAAACCACATGGATCCACTATTATCCATTGCATGTGTGTTCTAATCCTAAACCACATGGATCCACTAGATGCCATTGGATGTGTGTTTTTTCATAAACCACATGGATCCACTAGATGTCGTAGCATGTGTGTTCTTTTCATAAACCACATGGATCCACTAGAGTTCATGGCATGTGTGTTCTTTTCTTAAACCACATGGATCCACTAGAGTTCATTGCATGTGTGTTCTATTCCTAAACCAGATGGATCCACTAGATGCCATTGCATGTGTGTTCTTTTCATAAACCACATGGATCCACTGCATGCCATTGCATGTGTGTTCTTTTCATAAACCACATGGATCCACTATATGCCATTGCATGTGTGTTCATTTCATAAACCACATGGATCCACTAGATCCCATTGCATTTGTGTTCTTTTCATAAACCACATGGATCCATTAGAGTTCATTGCATGTGTGTTCTATGCCTAAACCACAAGAATCCACTAGATGAAAATTGCATGTGTGTTCTATTCATAAACCACATGGATCCATTAGAGTTCATTGCATGTGTGTTCTTTTCATAAACCACATGGATCCAGTAGAGTTCATGCCATGTGCATTATTTTCATAAACCACATGGATCCACTAGATGCCATTGCATGTGTGTTCTATTCCTAAACCACTTGGATCCACTAGATGCCATTGGATGTGTGTTATTTTCATAAACCACATGGATGCACTAGATGTCATTGCATATGCGTTCTTTTCATAAACCACATGGATCGACTATATGCCATTGCATGTGTGTTTTTTCATAAACCACATGGATCCACTATATGCCTTTACATGTGTGTTCTTTTCATAAACCACATGGATCCATTATAGTTCATTGCATGTGCGTTCTATGCCTAAACCACAAGAATCCACTAGATTCCATTGAATGTGTGTTCTTTTCTTAAACCACATGGATCCACTAGAGTTCATTGCATGTGTGTTCTTTTCGTAAACCACATGGATCCACTAGAGTTCATTGCATGTGTGTTCTATTCCTAAACCACATGGATCCCCTAGAGTTCATTGGATGTGTGTTCTATTCCTAAACCACATGGATCCACTAGATGCCATTGCATCTGTGTTCTTTTCATAAACCACATGTATCCACTAGAGTTCATTACATGTGTGTTCTTTTAATAAACCACATGGATCCACTAGAGTTCATGGCATGTGTGTTCTTTTCATAAACCACATGGATCAACTAGATTCCATTGCATGTGTGTTTTATTCCTAAACCACATGGATCCACTAGATGCCATTGGATGTGTGTTCTTTTCATAAACCACATGGATGCACTAGATGTCATTGCATATGTGTTCTTTTCATAAACCACATGGATGCACTAGATGCCATTGCTTGTGTGTTCTTTTCATAAACCACATGGATCCACTAGAGTTCATTGCATGTTTGTTCTATGCCTAAACCACAAGAATCCACTATATGCCATTGCATGTGTGTTACTTTATTAAAGCACATGGATCCACTAGATGACATTGCATGTGTGTTCTTTTCATAAACCACATGGATCCACTAGATTTCACTTCATGTGTGTTATTTTCATAAACCACTTGGATACACTAGAGTTCATTGCATGTGTGTCCTATTCATAAACCACATGGATCCACTAGATGCCATTGCATGTGTGTTCTTTTCATAAACCATATGGATCCACTAGAGTTCATTGGATGTGCGTTTTATTCCTAAACCACATGTATCCACTAGATGTCATTGCATGTGTGTTCTTTTCATAAACCACATGGATCCACTAGATTTGATTGCATGTGTGTTCTATTCCTAAACCACATGGATCCACTAGATGTCATTGCATGTATGTTCTTTTCATAAACCACATGGATCCACTAGATGACATTGCATGTGTGTTCCATTCCTAAATCACATGGATCCACTAGATGCCATTGGATGTATGTTCTTTTCATAAACCACATGGATCCACTAGATTTCATTGCATGTGTTTCCTATTCATAGACTAAATGGATCCATTAGATGCCATTAAATGTATGTTATATTCCTAAACCACATGTATCCAATAGGTTCCATTGATCAACTAGATGCCATTAAATGTGTGTTCTATTCCTAAACCACATGGATCCAATAGGTTCCATTGCATGTGTGTTCTTTTCATAAATCACATGGATCCACTAGAGTTCATTGCATGTGTGTTCTTTTGATAATCCACATGGATCCACTAGAGTTTGTTGCATGTTTGTTTTTCCATAAACCACATGGATCCACTAGAGCTCATTGCATGTGTGTTATTTTCATAAACCACATGGATCCACTAGAGTTCATTGCATGTGTGTTCTATTCCTAAACCACATGGATCCACTAGATTCCATTGCATGTGTGTTCTTTTCATAAACCACATGGATCCACTAGATGGAATTGCATGTGTGTTCTATTCCTAAACCACATGGATCCACTGGATGCCATTGGATGTGTGTTCTTTTCATAAACCACATGGATCCACTAGATCTCATTGCATGCGTGTTATTTTTATAAACCACATGGATCTACTAGATGCCATTGCATGTGTGTTCTTTTCATAAACCACATGGATCCACTAGAGTTCATTGTACGTGTGTTCTTTTCATAAACCACATGGATCCAGTAGATGCCATTGCATGTGTTTTTTTCATAAACCACATGGATCCACTAGATGCCATTGCATATGTGTTCTATTCCTAAACCTCAGGCATCCACTAGAAGGCATTGCATGTGTGTTATCTTTATAAACCACATGGATCCACTATTATCCATTGCATGTGTGTTCTAATCCTAAACCACATGGATCCACTAGATGCCATTGGATGTGTGTTTTTTCATAAACCACATGGATCCACTAGATGTCGTAGCATGTGTGTTCTTTTCATAAACCACATGGATCCACTAGAGTTCATGGCATGTGTGTTCTTTTCTTCAACCACATGGATCCACTAGAGTTCATTGCATGTGTGTTCTATTCCTAAACCAGATGGATCCACTAGATGCCATTGCATGTGTGTTCTTTTCATAAACCACATGGAAACATTAGAGTTCATTGTATGTGTGTTCTATGCCTAAACCACAAGAATCTACTAGATGCCATTGCATGTGTGTTCTTTTCTTAAACCACATTGATCCACTCGATGTCATTGCATGTGTGTTATTTCATAAACCACATGGATCCACTAGAGTTCACTATATGTGTGTTCTTTTCATAAACCACATGGATACACTAGAGTTCATCGCATGTGTGTTCTATTCATAAACCACATGGATCCACTAGATGCCATTGCATGTGTGTTCTTTTCATAAACCACATGGATCCACTAGAGTTCATTGGATGTGTGTTCTATTCCGATACCACATGGATCCACTAGATTCCATTGCTTGGGTGTTCTTTTCATAAACCACATGGATCCACTAGAGTTCATTGCATGTGTGTTCTTTTCGTAAACCACATGGATCCACTAGAGTTCATTGCATGTGTGTTCTATTCCTAAACCACATGGATCCCCTAGAGTTCATTGGATGTGTGTTCTATTCCTAAACCACATGGATCCACTAGATGCCATTGCATGTGTGTTCTTTTCATAAACCACATGTATCCACTAGAGTTCATTACATGTGTGTTCTTTTAATAAATCACATGGATCCACTAGAGTTCATGGCATGTGTGTTCTTTTCATAAACCACATGGATCAACTAGATTCCATTGCATGTGTGTTTTATTCCTAAACCACATGGATCCACTAGATGCCATTGGATGTGTGTTCTTTTCATAAACCACATGGATGCACTAGATGTCATTGCATATGTGTTTTTTCATAAACCACATGGATGCACTAGATGTCATTGCTTGTGTGTTCTTTTCATAAACCACATGGATCCACTAGAGTTCATTGCATGTTTGTTCTATGCCTAAACCACAAGAATCCACTATATGCCATTGCATGTGTGTTACTTTCTTAAAGCACATGGATCCACTAGATGACATTGCATGTGTGTTCTTTTCATAAACCACATGGATCCACTAGATTTCACTTCATGTGTGTTCTTTTCATAAACCACATGGATACACTAGAGTTCATTGCATGTGTGTCCTATTCATAAACCACATGGATCCACTAGATGTCATTGCATGTGTGTTCTTTTCATAAACCACATGGATCCACTAGAGTTCATTGCATGTATGTTCTATTCCATAAACCACATGGATCCACTAGAGCTCATTGCATTTGTGTTATTTTCATAAACCACATGGATCCACTAGAGTTCATTGCATGTGTGTTCTATTCCTAAACCACATGGATCCACTAGATTCCATTGCATGTGTGTTCTTTTCATAAACCACATGGATCCACTAGATGGAATTGCATGTGTGTTCTATTCCTAAACCACATGGATCCACTGGATGCCATTGGATGTGTGTTCTTTTCATAAACCACATGGATCCACTAGATGTCATTGCATGCGTGTTATTTTTATAAACCACATGGATCTACTAGATGCCATTGCATGTGTGTTCTTTTCATAAACCACATGGATCCACTAGAGTTCATTGTACGTGTGTTCTTTTCATCAACCACATGGATCCAGTAGATGCCATTGCATGTGTTTTTTTCATAAACCACATGGATCCACTAGATGCCATTGCATATGTGTTCTATTCCTAAACCTCAGGCATCCACTAGAAGGCATTGCATGTGTGTTATTTTTATAAACCACATGGATCCACTATTATCCATTGCATGTGTGTTCTAATCCTAAACCACATGGATCCACTAGATGCCATTGGATGTGTGTTTTTTCATAAACCACATGGATCCACTAGATGTCGTAGCATGTGTGTTCTTTTCATAAACCACATGGATCCACTAGAGTTAATGGCATGTGTGTTCTTTTCTTAAACCACATGGATCCACTAGAGTTCATTGCATGTGTGTTCTATTCCTAAACCAGATGGATCCACTAGATGCCATTGCATGTGTGTTCTTTTCATAAACCACATGGATCCACTACATTCCATTGCATGTGTGTTCTTTTCATAAACCACATGGATCCACTATATGCCATTGCATGTGTGTTCATTTCATAAACCACATGGATCCACTAGATCCCATTGCATTTGTGTTCTTTTCATAAACCACATGGATCCATTAGAGTTCATTGCATGTGTGTTCTATGCCTAAACCACAAGAATCCACTAGATGAAAATTGCATCTGTGTTCTTTTCATAAACCACATGGATCCATTAGAGTTCATTGCATGTGTGTTCTTTTCATAAACCACATGGATCCAGTAGAGTTCATGCCATGTGCATTATTTTCATAAACCACATGGATCCACTAGATGCCATTGCATGTGTGTTCTATTCCTAAACCACTTGGATCCACTAGATGCCATTGGATGTGTGTTATTTTAATAAACCACATGGATGCACTAGATGTCATTGCATGTGCGTTCTTTTCATAAACCACATGGATCGACTATATGCCATTGCATGTGTGTTTTTTCATAAACCACATGGATCCACTATATGCCTTTACATGTGTGTTCTTTTCATAAACCACATGGATCCATTATAGTTCATTGCATGTGCGTTCTATGCCTAAACCACAAGAATCCACTAGATTCCATTGAATGTGTGTTCTTTTCTTAAACCACATGGATCCACTAGATGTCATTGTATGTGTGTTCTTTTCATAAAACACATGGATTCACTAGAATTCACTGCATGTGTGTTCTTTTCATAAACCACATGGATACACTATAGTTCATTGCATGTGTGTTCTATTCATAATCCACATGGATCCACTAGATACCATTGCATGTGTATTATTTTCATAAACCACATGGATCCACTAGAATTCATTGCATGTGTGTTCTATTCCTAAACCACATGGATGGTCTAGATGCCATTGCATGTGTGTTCTTTTCATAAACCACATGGATCCACTAGAGTTCATTGTATGAGTGTTCTATTCCAAAACAACATGTATCCACTAGAGTTCATTAGATGTGTGTTCTATTCCTAAACCACATGGATCCACTAGATGCCATTGCATGTGTGTTCGTTTCATAAACCACATGGATCCACTAGAGTTAAATGCATGTGTGTTCTTTTCATAAACCACATGGATCCACTAGAATTCATGGCATGTGTGTTCTTTTCATAAACCACATGGATCCACTAGATGCCATTGCATTTGTGTTCTATTCCTAAACCACATGGATCCACCAGATGCAATTGGATGTGTGTTCTTTTCATAAAGCACATGGATGCACTAGATGTCATTGCAAGTGTGTTATTTTGACAAACCACATAGATCCACTATATGCCATTGCATATGTGTTCTTTTCATAAAACACATGGATCCACTAGTTGCCATTGCATGTGTGTTCTTTTCATAAACCAAATGGATCCACTAGAGTTCATTGCATGTGTGTTCTATGCCTAAACCACAAGAATCCGCTAGATTCCATTGCATGCGTGTTCTTTTCTTAAACCACATGGATCCACTATTATCCATTGCATGTGTGATCTAATCCTAAACCACATGGATCCACTAGATGCCATTGGATGTGTGTTCTGTTCATAAACCACATGGATCCACTAGATGTCATTGCATGTGTGTTGTTTTCATAAACCACATGGATCCACTAGAGTTCATGGCATGTGTGTTCTTTTCATAAACCACATGGATCCACTAGATGCCATTGCATGTGTGTTCTATTCCTAAACCACATGGATCCACTAGATGCCATTGTATGTGTGTCTTTTCACAAACCACATGGATCCACTAGATGGCATTGCATGTGTGTTCTTTTCATAAACCACATGGATCCACTAGATGCCATTGCATGTGTGTTCTTTTCATAAGCCACATGGATCCACTAGATGCCATTGCATGTGTGTTATTTTCATAAACCACATGGATCCACTAGATGCCATTGCATGTGTGTTCTATGCCTAAACCAAAAGAATCCACTATATGCCATTGCATGTGTGTTCTTTTCATAAACCACATGGATCCACTAGAGTCCATTGCATGTGTGTTCTTTTCATAAACCACATGGATCCACTAGAGGTCATTGCATGTATGTTCTATGCCTAAACCACAAGAATCCACTAGATGCCATTGCATGTGTGTTCTTTTCTTAAACCACGTGGATCCACTATTATCCATTGCATGTGTGTTCTAATCCTAAACCACATGGATCCACTAGATGCCATTGGATGTGTGTTCTTTTAATAAACCACATGGATCCACTAGATGTCATTGCATGTGTGTTCTTTTCATAAACCACATGGATTCATTAGAGTTCACTGTATGTGTGTTCTTTTCATAAACCACATGGATACACTAGAGTTCATTGCATGTGTGTTCTTTTCATAAACCACATGGATCCACTAGATGCCATTGCATGTGTGTTCTTTTCATAAACCACATGGATCCATTAGAGTTCATTGCATGTGTGTTCTATGCCTAAACCACAAGAATCCACTAGATGAAAATTGCATGTGTGTTCTTTTCATAAACCACATGGATCCATTAGAGTTCATTGCATGCGTGTTCTTTTCATAAACCACATGGATCCACTAGAGTTCATGGCATGTGTGTTATTTTCATAAACCACATGGATCCACTAGATGCTATTGCATGTGTGTTCTATTCCTAAACCACATGGATCCACTAGATGCCATTGGATGTGTGTTCTTTTCATAAACCACATGGATCCACTAGATGTCATTGCATGTGTGTTGTTTTCATAAACCACATGGATCCACTAGATTTCATGGCATGTGTGTTCTTTTCATAAACCACATGGATCCACTAGATGCCATGTCAGGTGTGTTCTATTCCTAAACCACATAGATCCACCAGATGCCATTGCATGTGTGTTCTTTTCACAAACCACATGGATCCACTAGATGCCATTGCATGTGTGTTCTTTTCATAAACCACATGGATCCACTATATGCCATTGCATGTGTGTTCTTTTCATAAACCACATGGATCCACTAGATGCCATTGCATGTGTGTTCTTTTCATAAACCACATGGATCCATTAGAGTTCATTGCATGTGTGTTCTATGCCTAAACCAAAAGAATCCACTATATGCCATTGCATGTGTGTTCTTTTCATAAACCACATGGATCCACTAGAGTTCATTGCATGTGTGTTCTTTTCACAAACCACATGGATCCATTAGAGTTCATGGCATGTGTGTTATTTTCATAAACCACATGGATCCACTAGATGCCATTACATGTGTGTTCTATTCCTAAACCACATGGATCCACTAGATGCCATTGGATGTGTGTTCTTTTCATAAACCACATGGAGGCACTAGATATCATTGCACGTGTGCTCTTTTCATAAACCAATTGGATCCACTATATGCCATTGCATGTGTGTTATTTTCAGAAACCACATGGATCCACTAGATGCCATTGCATGTGTGTTATTTTCATAAACCACATGGAAACATTAGAGTTCATTGCATGTGTGTTCTATGCCTAAACCACAAGAATCTACTAGATGCCATTGCATGTGTGTTCTTTTCGTAAACCACATTGATCCACTAGATGTCATTGCATGTGTGTTAATTCATAAACCACATGGATCCACTAGAGTTCACTACATGTGTGTTCCTTTCATAAACCACATGGATACACTAGAGTTCATTGCATGTATGTTCTATTCATAAACCACATGGATCCGCTAGATGCCATTGCGTGTGTGTTCTTTTCATAAACCACATGGATCCATTAGAGTTCACTAGATGTGTGTTCTATTCCTAAACAACATGGACACACTAGATTTGATTGCCTGTGTGTTCTTTTCATAAACCACATGGATCCAATAGAGTTCATTGCATGCGTGTTCTTTTCATAAACCACATGGATCCACTAGAGTTCATTGCATGTGTGTTATATTCCTAAACCACATGGATCCCCTACAGTTCATTGGATGTGTGTTCTATTCATAAACCACATGGATCCACTAGATGCCATTGCCTGTGTGTTCTTTTCATAAACCACATGCATCCACTAGATTTCATTGCTTGTGTGTTATTTTCATAAACCACATGGATCCACTAGAGTTCATGGCATGTGTGTTCTTTTCATAAACCACATGGATCCACTGGATTCCATTGCATGTGTGTTCTATTCCTAAACCACATGGATCGACTAGATTCCATTGGATGTGTGTTCTTTTCATAAACCACATGGATGCACTGGATGTCATTGTATATGTGTTCTTTTCATAAACGACATGGATCCACTAGATGCCATTGCTTGTGTTTTCTTTTCATAAACCACATCGATCCACTAGAGTTCATTGCATGTGTGTTATATGCCTAAACCACAAGAATCCATTATATGCCATCTCATGTAAGTTACTTTCTTAAACCACATGGA
Source organism: Avena sativa (assembly GCA_916181665.1). NCBI lineage: Eukaryota > Viridiplantae > Streptophyta > Magnoliopsida > Poales > Poaceae > Avena > Avena sativa. The sequence continues at coordinate 196,015,109 of OV702287.1, forward strand.
TCCATTAGATGACATTGCATGTGTGTTCTTTTCATAAACCACATGGATCCACTAGAGTTTACTACATGTGTGTTCTTTTCATAAACCACATGGATCCACTAGATGCCATTGCATGTGTGTTATTTTCATAAACCACATGGATCCACTAGATGCCATTGCATGTGTGTTATTTTCATAAACCACATGGATCCACTAGAGTTCATTGGATGTGTGTTCTATTCCTAAACCACATGGATCCACTAGATTCCATTGCATGTGTGTTCTTTTCATAAACCACATGGATCCACTAGAGTTCATTGCATGTGTGTTCTATTCCTAAACCACATGGATCCACTAGATGCCATTGCATGTATGTTCTTTTCATAAACCACATGGATCCACTAGATGCCATTGCATGTGTGTTATATTCCTAAATCACATGGATCCACTAGATGCCATTGGATGTGTGTTCTTTTCATAAACCACATGGATACAGTAGATGCCATTGCATGTGTGACCTATTCATAAACTACATGTATCCATTAGATGCCATTAAATGTGTGTTCTATTCCTAAACCACATGGATCCAATAGGTTCCATTGATCCACTAGATGCCATTAAATGTGCGTTCTATTCGTAAACCACATGGATCCAATAGGTTCCATTGCATGTGTGTTCTTTCCAGAAATCACATGGATCCACTAGAGTTAATTGCATGTGTGTTCTTTTCATAATCCACATGGATCCAGTAGAGTTTACTACATGTTTGTTTTTCCATAAACCACAGGGATCCACTAGAGCTCATTGCATGTGTGTTATTTTCATAAACCACATGGATCCACTAGAGTTCATTGCATGTGTGTTCTATTCCTAAACCACATGGATCTACTAGATTCCATTGCATATGTGTTCTTTTCATAAACCACATGGATCCACTAGATGCCATTGCATGTGTGTTCTATTCCTAAACCACATGGATCCACTAGATGCCATTGGATGTGTGTTCTTTTCATAAACCACATGGATCCACTAGATGTCATTGCATGTGTGTTATTTTCATAAACCGCATGGATCTACTAGATGCCATTGCATGTGTGTTCTTTTCATAAACCACATGGATCCACTAGAGTTCAGTGTACGTGTGTTCTTTTCATAAACCACATGGATACAGTAGATGCCATTGCATGTGTTTTTTCCATAAACCACATGGATCCACTAGATGTCATTGCATGTGTGTTCTATTCCTAAACCTCATGCATCCACTAGATGGCATTGTATGTATGTTATTTTTATAAACCACATGGATCCACTATTATCCATTGCATGTGTGTTCTAATCCTAAACCACATGGATCCACTAGATGCCATTGGATGTGTGTTCTTTTCATAAACCACATGGATCCACTAGATGTCGTAGCATGTGTGTTCCTTTCATAAACCACATGGATACACTATAGTTCATTGCATGTGGGTTCTATTCATAAACCACATGGCTCCACTAGATACCATTGCATGTTTGTTCTTTTCATAAACCACATGGATCCACTAGAGTTCATTGCATGTGCGTTCTATTCCTAAACCACATGGATCCTCTAGAAGCCATTGCATGTGTGTTCTTTTCATAAACCACATGGATCCACTAGAGTTCATTGCATGTTTGTTCTTTTCATAAACCACATGGATCCACTAGATGCCATTGCATGTGTGTTCTTTTCATAAACGACATGGATCCACTAGAGTTCATTGCATGTGTGTTCTTTTCATAAACCACATGGATCCACTAGATGACATTGCATGTGTGTTCTTTTCTTAAACCACATGAATCCACTAGATGCCATTGCATGTGTGTTCTTTTCTTAAACCACATGGATCCACTTTTATCCATTGCATGTGTGTTCTTATCCTAAACCACATGGATCCACTAGATGCCATTGGATGTATGTTCTTTTCATAAACCACATGGATCCACTAGATGTCATTGCATGTGTGTTGTTTTCATAAACCACATGGATCCACTAGAGTTCATGGCATGTGTGTTCTTTTCATAAACCTCATGGATCCACTAGATGCCATTGCATGTGTGTTCTATTCCTAAACCACATGGATCCACTAGATGCCATTGCATGTGTGTTCTTTTCACAAACCATATGGATCCACTAGATGCCATTGCATGTGTGTTCTTTTCATAAACCACATGGATCCACTATATGCCATTGCATGTGTGTTCTTTTCATAAACAACATGGATCCACTAGATGCCATTGCATGTGTGTTCTTTACATAAACCACATGGATCCATTAGAGTTCATTGCATGTGTGTTCTATGCCTAAACAAAAAGATCCCACTATATGCCATTGCATGTGTGTTCTTTTCATAAACCACATGGATCCACTAGAGTTCATTGCATGTGTGTTCTTTTCATAAACCACATGGATCCACTAGAGGTCAATGCATGTGTGTTCTATGCCTAAACCACAAGAATCCACTCGATGCCATTGCATGTGTGTTCTTTTCTTAAACCACGTGGATCCACTATTATACATTGCATGTGTGTTCTAATCCTAAACCACATGGATCCACTATATGCCATTGGATGTGTGTTCTTTTCATAAACCACATGGATCCACTAGATGTCATTGCATGTGCGTTGTTTTCACAAACCACATGGATCCACTAGAGTTCATGGCATGTGTGTTCTTTTCATAAACCACATGGATCCACTAGATGCCATTGCATGTGTGTTCTATTCCTAAACCACATGGATCCACTAGATGCCATTGCATGTGTGTTCTTTTCACAAACCACATGGATCCACTAGATGCCATTGCATGTGTGTTCTTTTCATAAACCACATGGATCCACTATATGCCATTGCATGTGTGTTCTTTTCATAAACTACATGGATCCACTAGATGCCATTGCATGTGTGTTCTTGTCATAAACCACATGGATCCATTAGAGTTCATTGCATGTGTGTTCTACGCCTAAACCAAAAGAATCCACTATATGCCATTGCATGTGTGTTCTTTTCATAAACCACATGGATCCACTAGAGTTCATTGCATGTGTGTTCTTTTCATAAACCACATGGATCCACTAGATGCCATTGCATGTGTGTTCTTTTCATAAACCACATGGATCCATTAGAGTTCATTGCATGTGTGTTCTATGCCTAAACCACAAGAATCCACTAGATGAAAATTGCATGTGTGTTCTTTTCATAAACCACATGGATCCATTAGAGTTCATTGCATGCGTGTTCTTTTCATAAACCACATGGATCCACTAGAGTTCATGGCATGTGTGTTATTTTCATAAACCACATGGATCCACTAGATGCTATTGCATGTGTGTTCTATTCCTAAACCACATGGATCCACTAGATGCCATTGGATGTGTGTTCTTTTCATAAACCACATGGATCCACTAGATGTCATTGCATGTGTGTTGTTTTCATAAACCACATGGATCCACTAGATTTCATGGCATGTGTGTTCTTTTCATAAACCACATGGATCCACTAGATGCCATGTCAGGTGTGTTCTATTCCTAAACCACATAGATCCACCAGATGCCATTGCATGTGTGTTCTTTTCACAAACCACATGGATCCACTAGATGCCATTGCATGTGTGTTCTTTTCATAAACCACATGGATCCACTATATGCCATTGCATGTGTGTTCTTTTCATAAACCACATGGATCCACTAGATGCCATTGCATGTGTGTTCTTTTCATAAACCACATGGATCCATTAGAGTTCATTGCATGTGTGTTCTATGCCTAAACCAAAAGAATCCACTATATGCCATTGCATGTGTGTTCTTTTCATAAACCACATGGATCCACTAGAGTTCATTGCATGTGTGTTCTTTTCACAAACCACATGGATCCATTAGAGTTCATGGCATGTGTGTTATTTTCATAAACCACATGGATCCACTAGATGCCATTACATGTGTGTTCTATTCCTAAACCACATGGATCCACTAGATGCCATTGGATGTGTGTTCTTTTCATAAACCACATGGAGGCACTAGATATCATTGCATGTGTGTTCTTTTCATAAACCACATGGATCCACTAGAGTTCATTGCATGTTTGTTCTTTTCATAAACCACATGGATCCACTAGATGCCATTGCATGTGTGTTCTTTTCATAAACGACATGGATCCACTAGAGTTCATTGCATGTGTGTTCTTTTCATAAACCACATGGATCCACTAGATGACATTGCATGTGTGTTCTTTTCTTAAACCACATGAATCCACTAGATGCCATTGCATGTGTGTTATTTTCTTAAACCACATGGATCCACTTTTATCCATTGCATGTGTGTTCTTATCCTAAACCACATGGATCCACTAGATGCCATTGGATGTATGTTCTTTTCATAAACCACATGGATGCACTAGATGTCATTGCATGTGTGTTGTTTTCATAAACCACATGGATCCACTAGAGTTCATGGCATGTGTGTTCTTTTCATAAACCTCATGGATCCACTAGATGCCATTGCATGTGTGTTCTATTCCTAAACCACATGGATCCACTAGATGCCATTGCATGTGTGTTCTTTTCACAAACCATATGGATCCACTAGATGCCATTGCATGTGTGTTCTTTTCATAAACCACATGGATCCACTATATGCCATTGCATGTGTGTTCTTTTCATAAACAACATGGATCCACTAGATACCATTGCATGTGTGTTCTTTTCATAAACCACATGGATCCATTAGAGTTCATTGCATGTGTGTTCTATGCCTAAACAAAAAGATCCCAGTATATGCCATTGCATGTGTGTTCTTTTCATAAACCACATGGATCCACTAGAGTTCATTGCATGTGTGTTCTTTTCATAAACCACATGGATCCACTAGAGGTCAATGCATGTGTGTTCTATGCCTAAACCACAAGAATCCACTCGATGCCATTGCATGTGTGTTCTTTTCTTAAACCACGTGGATCCACTATTATACATTGCATGTGTGTTCTAATCCTAAACCACATGGATCCACTATATGCCATTGGATGTGTGTTCTTTTCATAAACCACATGGATCCACTAGATGTCATTGCATGTGCGTTGTTTTCACAAACCACATGGATCCACTAGAGTTCATGGCATGTGTGTTCTTTTCATAAACCACATGGATCCACTAGATGCCATTGCATGTGTGTTCTATTCCTAAACCACATGGATCCACTAGATGCCATTGCATGTGTGTTCTTTTCACAAACCACATGGATCCACTAGATGCCATTGCATGTGTGTTCTTTTCATAAACCACATGGATCCACTATATGCCATTGCATGTGTGTTCTTTTCATAAACTACATGGATCCACTAGATGCCATTGCATGTGTGTTCTTGTCATAAACCACATGGATCCATTAGAGTTCATTGCATGTGTGTTCTACGCCTAAACCAAAAGAATCCACTATATGCCATTGCATGTGTGTTCTTTTCATAAACCACATGGATCCACTAGAGTTCATTGCATGTGTGTTCTTTTCATAAACCACATGGATCCACTAGATGCCATTGCATGTGTGTTCTTTTCATAAACCACATGGATCCATTAGAGTTCATTGCATGTGTGTTCTATGCCTAAACCACAAGAATCCACTAGATGAAAATTGCATGTGTGTTCTTTTCATAAACCACATGGATCCATTAGAGTTCATTGCATGCGTGTTCTTTTCATAAACCACATGGATCCACTAGAGTTCATGGCATGTGTGTTATTTTCATAAACCACATGGATCCACTAGATGCTATTGCATGTGTGTTCTATTCCTAAACCACATGGATCCACTAGATGCCATTGGATGTGTGTTCTTTTCATAAACCACATGGATCCACTAGATGTCATTGCATGTGTGTTGTTTTCATAAACCACATGGATCCACTAGATTTCATGGCATGTGTGTTCTTTTCATAAACCACATGGATCCACTAGATGCCATGTCAGGTGTGTTCTATTCCTAAACCACATAGATCCACCAGATGCCATTGCATGTGTGTTCTTTTCACAAACCACATGGATCCACTAGATGCCATTGCATGTGTGTTCTTTTCATAAACCACATGGATCCACTATATGCCATTGCATGTGTGTTCTTTTCATAAACCACATGGATCCACTAGATGCCATTGCATGTGTGTTCTTTTCATAAACCACATGGATCCATTAGAGTTCATTGCATGTGTGTTCTATGCCTAAACCAAAAGAATCCACTATATGCCATTGCATGTGTGTTATTTTCATAAACCACATGGATCCACTAGAGTTCATTGCATGTGTGTTCTTTTCACAAACCACATGGATCCATTAGAGTTCATGGCATGTGTGTTATTTTCATAAACCACATGGATCCACTAGATGCCATTACATGTGTGTTCTATTCCTAAACCACATGGATCCACTAGATGCCATTGGATGTGTGTTCTTTTCATAAACCACATGGAGGCACTAGATATCATTGCATGTGTGTTCTTTTCATAAACCACATGGATCCACTAGAGTTCATTGCATGTTTGTTCTTTTCATAAACCACATGGATCCACTAGATGCCATTTCATGTGTGTTCTTTTCATAAACGACATGGATCCACTAGAGTTCATTGCATGTGTGTTCTTTTCATAAACCACATGGATCCACTAGATGACATTGCATGTGTGTTCTTTTCTTAAACCACATGAATCCACTAGATGCCATTGCATGTGTGTTCTTTTCTTAAACCACATGGATCCACTTTTATCCATTGCATGTGTGTTCTTATCCTAAACCACATGGATCCACTAGATGCCATTGGATGTATGTTCTTTTCATAAACCACATGGATCCACTAGATGTCATTGCATGTGTGTTGTTTTCATAAACCACATGGATCCACTAGAGTTCATGGCATGTGTGTTCTTTTCATAAACCTCATGGATCCACTAGATGCCATTGCATGTGTGTTCTATTCCTAAACCACATGGATCCACTAGATGCCATTGCATGTGTGTTCTTTTCCCAAACCATATGGATCCACTAGATGCCATTGCATGTGTGTTCTTTTCATAAACCACATGGATCCACTATATGCCATTGCATGTGTGTTCTTTTCATAAACAACATGGATCCACTAGATGCCATTGCATGTGTGTTCTTTTCATAAACCACATGGATCCATTAGAGTTCATTGCATGTGTGTTCTATGCCTAAACAAAAAGATCCCACTATATGCCATTGCATGTGTGTTCTTTTCATAAACCACATGGATCCACTAGAGTTCATTGCATGTGTGTTCTTTTCATAAACCACATGGATCCACTAGAGGTCAATGCATGTGTGTTCTATGCCTAAACCACAAGAATCCACTCGATGCCATTGCATGTGTGTTCTTTTCTTAAACCACGTGGATCCACTATTATACATTGCATGTGTGTTCTAATCCTAAACCACATGGATCCACTATATGCCATTGGATGTGTGTTCTTTTCATAAACCACATGGATCCACTAGATGTCATTGCATGTGCGTTGTTTTCACAAACCACATGGATCCACTAGAGTTCATGGCATGTGTGTTCTTTTCATAAACCACATGGATCCACTAGATGTCATTGCATGTGTGTTCTATTCCTAAACCACATGGATCCACTAGATGCCATTGCATGTGTGTTCTTTTCACAAACCACATGGATCCACTAGATGCCATTGCATGTGTGTTCTTTTCATAAACCACATGGATCCACTATATGCCATTGCATGTGTGTTCTTTTCATAAACTACATGGATCCACTAGATGCCATTGCATGTGTGTTCTTGTCATAAACCACATGGATCCATTAGAGTTCATTGCATGTGTGTTCTACGCCTAAACCAAAAGAATCCACTATATGCCATTGCATGTGTGTTCTTTTCATAAACCACATGGATCCACTAGAGTTCATTGCATGTGTGTTCTTTTCATAAACCACATGGATCCACTAGATGCCATTGCATGTGTGTACCTTTCATAAACCACATGGATCCATTAGAGTTCATTGCATGTGTGTTCTATGCCTAAACCACAAGAATCCACTAGATGAAAATTGCATGTGTGTTCTTTTCATAAACCACATGGATCCATTAGAGTTCATTGCATGCGTGTTCTTTTCATAAACCACATGGATCCACTAGAGTTCATGGCATGTGTGTTATTTTCATAAACCACATGGATCCACTAGATGCTATTGCATGTGTGTTCTATTCCTAAACCACATGGATCCACTAGATGCCATTGGATGTGTGTTCTTTTCATAAACCACATGGATCCACTAGATGTCATTGCATGTGTGTTGTTTTCATAAACCACATGGATCCACTAGATTTCATGGCATGTGTGTTCTTTTCATAAACCACATGGATCCACTAGATGCCATGTCAGGTGTGTTCTATTCCTAAACCACATAGATCCACCAGATGCCATTGCATGTGTGTTCTTTTCACAAACCACATGGATCCACTAGATGCCATTGCATGTGTGTTCTTTTCATAAACCACATGGATCCACTATATGCCATTGCATGTGTGTTCTTTTCATAAACCACATGGATCCACTAGATGCCATTGCATGTGTGTTCTTTTCATAAACCACATGGATCCATTAGAGTTCATTGCATGTGTGTTCTATGCCTAAACCAAAAGAATCCACTATATGCCATTGCATGTGTGTTCTTTTCATAAACCACATGGATCCACTAGAGTTCATTGCATGTGTGTTCTTTTCACAAACCACATGGATCCATTAGAGTTCATGGCATGTGTGTTATTTTCATAAACCACATGGATCCACTAGATGCCATTACATGTGTGTTCTATTCCTAAACCACATGGATCCACTAGATGCCATTGGATGTGTGTTCTTTTCATAAACCACATGGAGGCACTAGATATCATTGCATGTGTGTTCTTTTCATAAACCAATTGGATCCACTATATGCCATTGCATGTGTGTTATTTTCAGAAACCACATGGATCCACTAGATGCCATTGCATGTGTGTTATTTTCATAAACCACATGGAAACATTAGAGTTCATTGCATGTGTGTTCTATGCCTAAACCACAAGAATCTACTAGATGCCATTGCATGTGTGTTCTTTTCGTAAACCACATTGATCCACTAGATGTCATTGCATGTGTGTTGTTTCATAAACCACATGGATCCACTAGAGTTCACTACATGTGTGTTCCTTTCATAAACCACATGGATACACTAGAGTTCATTGCATGTATGTTCTATTCATAAACCACATGGATCCGCTAGATGCCATTGCGTGTGTGTTCTTTTCATAAACCACATGGATCCATTAGAGTTCACTAGATGTGTGTTCTATTCCTAAACAACATGGACACACTAGATTTGATTGCATGTGTGTTCTTTTCATAAACCACATGGATCCAATAGAGTTCATTACATGCGTGTTCTTTTCATAAACCACATGGATCCACTAGAGTTCATTGCATGTGTGTTATATTCCTAAACCACATGGATCCCCTACAGTTCATTGGATGTGTGTTCTATTCATAAACCACATGGATCCACTAGATGCCATTGCCTGTGTGTTCTTTTCATAAACCACATGCATCCACTAGATTTCATTGCTTGTGTGTTATTTTCATAAACCACATGGATCCACTAGAGTTCATGGCATGTGTGTTCTTTTCATAAACCACATGGATCCACTGGATTCCATTGCATGTGTGTTCTATTCCTAAACCACATGGATCGACTAGATTCCATTGGATGTGTGTTCTTTTCATAAACCACATGGATGCACTGGATGTCATTGTATATGTGTTCTTTTCATAAACGACATGGATCCACTAGATGCCATTGCTTGTGTTTTCTTTTCATAAACCACATCGATCCACTAGAGTTCATTGCATGTGTGTTATATGCCTAAACCACAAGAATCCATTATATGCCATTGCATGTAAGTTACTTTCTTAAACCACATGGATCCATTAGATGACATTGCATGTGTGTTCTTTTCATAAACCACATGGATCCACTAGAGTTTACTACATGTGTGTTCTTTTCATAAACCACATGGATCCACTAGATGCCATTGCATGTGTGTTATTTTCATAAACCACATGGATCCACTAGATGCCATTGCATGTGTGTTATTTTCATAAACCACATGGATCCACTAGAGTTCATTGGATGTGTGTTCTATTCCTAAACCACATGGATCCACTAGATTCCATTGCATGTGTGTTCTTTTCATAAACCACATGGATCCACTAGAGTTCATTGCATGTGTGTTCTATTCCTAAACCACATGGATCCACTAGATGCCATTGCATGTATGTTCTTTTCATAAACCACATGGATCCACTAGATGCCATTGCATGTGTGTTCTATTCCTAAATCACATGGATCCACTAGATGCCATTGGATGTGTGTTCTTTTCATAAACCACATGGATACAGTAGATGCCATTGCATGTGTGACCTATTCATAAACTACATGTATCCATTAGATGCCATTAAATGTGTGTTCTATTCCTAAACCACATGGATCCAATAGGTTCCATTGATCCACTAGATGCCATTAAATGTGCGTTCTATTCGTAAACCACATGGATCCAATAGGTTCCATTGCATGTGTGTTCTTTCCATAAATCACATGGATCCACTAGAGTTAATTGCATGTGTGTTCTTTTCATAATCCACATGGATCCAGTAGAGTTTACTACATGTTTTTTTTCCATAAACCACAGGGATCCACTAGAGCTCATTGCATGTGTGTTATTTTCATAAACCACATGGATCCACTAGAGTTCATTGCATGTGTGTTCTATTCCTAAACCACATGGATCTACTAGATTCCATTGCATATGTGTTCTTTTCATAAACCACATGGATCCACTAGATGCCATTGCATGTGTGTTCTATTCCTAAACCACATGGATCCACTAGATGCCATTGGATGTGTGTTCTTTTCATAAACCACATGGATCCACTAGATGTCATTGCATGTTTGTTATTTTCATAAACCGCATGGATCTACTAGATGCCATTGCATGTGTGTTCTTTTCATAAACCACATGGATCCACTAGAGTTCAGTGTACGTGTGTTCTTTTCATAAACCACATGGATACAGTAGATGCCATTGCATGTGTTTTTTCCATAAACCACATGGATCCACTAGATGTCATTGCATGTGTGTTCTATTCCTAAACCTCATGCATCCACTAGATGGCATTGCATGTATGTTATTTTTATAAACCACATGGATCCACTATTATCCATTGCATGTGTGTTCTAATCCTAAACCACATGGATCCACTAGATGCCATTGGATGTGTGTTCTTTTCATAAACCACATGGATCCACTAGATGTCGTAGCATGTGTGTTCTTTTCATAAACCACATGGATCCACTAGAGTTCATGACATGTGTGTTCTTTTCTTAAACCGCATGGATCCACTAGATTTCATGGCATGTGTGTTCTTTTCATAAACCACATGGATCCACTAGATGCCATGTCAGGTGTGTTCTATTCCTAAACCACATAGATCCACCAGATGCCATTGCATGTGTGTTCTTTTCATAAACCACATGGATCCACTAGATGCCATTGCATGTGTGTTCTTTTCATAAACCACATGGATCCACTATATGCCATTGCATGTGTGTTCTTTTCATAAACCACATGGATCCACTAGATGCCATTGCATGTGTGTTCTTTTCATAAACCACATGGATCCATTAGAGTTCATTGCATGTGTGTTCTATGCCTAAACCAAAAGAATCCACTATATGCCATTGCATGTGTGTTCTTTTCATAAACCACATGGATCCACTAGAGTTCATTGCATGTGTGTTCTTTTCACAAACCACATGGATCCATTAGAGTTCATGGCATGTGTGTTATTTTCATAAACCACATGGATCCACTAGATGCCATTACATGTGTGTTCTATTCCTAAACCACATGGATCCACTAGATGCCATTGGATGTGTGTTCTTTTCATAAACCACATGGAGGCACTAGATATCATTGCATGTGTGTTCTTTTCATAAACCAATTGGATCCACTATATGCCATTGCATGTCTGTTATTTTCAGAAACCACATGGATCCACTAGATGCCATTGCATGTGTGTTATTTTCATAAACCACATGGAAACATTAGAGTTCATTGCATGTGTGTTCTATGCCTAAACCACAAGAATCTACTAGATGCCATTGCATGTGTGTTCTTTTCGTAAACCACATTGATCCGCTAGATGTCATTGCATGTGTGTTGTTTCATAAACCACATGGATCCACTAGAGTTCACTACATGTGTGTTCCTTTCATAAACCACATGGATACACTAGAGTTCATTGCATGTATGTTCTATTCATAAACCACATGGATCCGCTAGATGCCATTGCGTGTGTGTTCTTTTCATAAACCACATGGATCCATTAGAGTTCACTAGATGTGTGTTCTATTCCTAAACAACATGGACACACTAGATTTGATTGCATGTGTGTTCTTTTCATAAACCACATGGATCCAATAGAGTTCATTGCATGCGTGTTCTTTTCATAAACCACATGGATCCACTAGAGTTCATTGCATGTGTGTTATATTCCTAAACCACATGGATCCCCTACAGTTCATTGGATGTGTGTTCTATTCATAAACCACATGGATCCACTAGATGCCATTGCCTGTGTGTTCTTTTCATAAACCACATGCATCCACTAGATTTCATTGCTTGTGTGTTATTTTCATAAACCACATGGATCCTCTAGAGTTCATGGCATGTGTGTTCTTTTCATAAACCACATGGATCCACTGGATTCCATTGCATGTGTGTTCTATTCCTAAACCACATGGATCCACTAGATTCCATTGGATGTGTGTTCTTTTCATAAACCACATGGATGCACTGGATGTCATTGTATATGTGTTCTTTTCATAAACGACATGGATCCACTAGATGCCATTGCTTGTGTTTTCTTTTCATAAACCACATCGATCCACTAGAGTTCATTGCATGTGTGTTATATGCCTAAACCACAAGAATCCATTATATGCCATTGCATGTAAGTTACTTTCTTAAACCACATGGATCCATTAGATGACATTGCATGTGTGTTCTTTTCATAAACCACATGGATCCACTAGAGTTTACTACATGATTGTTCTTTTCATAAACCACATGGATCCACCAGATGCCATTGCATGTGTGTTATTTTCATAAACCACATGGATCCACTAGATGCCATTGCATGTGTGTTATTTTCATAAACCACATGGATCCACTAGAGTTCATTGGATGTGTGTTCTATTCCTAAACCACATGGATCCACTAGATTCCATTGCATGTGTGTTCTTTTCATAAACCACATGGATCCACTAGAGTTCATTGCATGTGTGTTCTATTCCTAAACCACATGGATCCACTAGATGCCATTGCATGTATGTTCTTTTCACAAACCACATGGATCCACTAGATGCCATTGCATGTGTGTTCTATTCCTAAATCACATAGATCCACTAGAAGCCATTGGATGTGTGTTCTTTTCATAAACCACATGGATACAGTAGATGCCATTGCATGTGTGACCTATTCATAAACTACATGTATCCATTAGATGCCATTAAATGTGTGTTCTATTCCTAAACCACATGGATCCAATAGGTTCCATTGATCCACTAGATGCCATTAAATGTGCGTTATATTCGTAAACCACATGGATCCAATAGGTTCCATTGCATGTGTGTTCTTTCCATAAATCACATGGATCCACTAGAGTTAATTGCATGTGTGTTCTTTTCATAATCCACATGGATCCAGTAGAGTTTACTACATGTTTGTTTTTCCATAAACCACAGGGATCCACTAGAGCTCATTGCATGTGTGTTATTTTCATAAACCACATGGATCCACTAGAGTTCATTGCATGTGTGTTCTATTCCTAAACCACATGGATCTACTAGATTCCATTGCATATGTGTTCTTTTCATAAACCACATGGATCCACTAGATGCCATTGCATGTGTGTTCTATTCCTAAACCACATGGATCCACTAGATGCCATTGGATGTGTGTTCTTTTCATAAACCACATGGATCCACTAGATGTCATTGCATGTGTGTTATTTTCATAAACCACATGGATCTACTAGATGCCATTGCATGTGTGTTCTTTTCATAAACCACATGGATCCACTAGAGTTCAGTGTACGTGTGTTCTTTTCATAAACCACATAGATACAGTAGATGCCATTGCATGTGTTTTTTTCATAAACCACATGGATCCACTAGATGTCATTGCATGTGTGTTCTATTCCTAAACCTCATGCATCCACTAGATGGCATTGCATGTATGTTATTTTTATAAACCACATGGATCCACTATTATCCATTGCATGTGTGTTCTAATCCTAAACCACATGGATCCACTTGATGCCATTGGATGTGTGTTCTTTTCATAAACCACATGGATCCACTAGATGTCGTAGCATGTGTGTTCTTTTCATAAACCACATGGATCCACTAGAGTTCATGACATGTGTGTTCTTTTCTTAAACCGCATGGATCCACTAGAGTTCATTGCATGGTTGTTCTATTCCTAAACCACATGGATCCACTAGATGCCATCGCATGTGTGTTCTTTTCATGAACCACATGGATCCACTACATGCCATTGCATGTGTGTTCTTTTCATAAACCACATGGATCCACTATATGCCATTGCATGTGTGTTCTTTTCATAAACCACATGGATCCACTAGATGCCATTGCATGTGTGTTCTTTTCATAAACCACATGGATCCATTAGAGTTCATTGCATGTGTGTTGTATGCCTAAACCACAAGAATCCACTAGATAGAAATTGCATGTGTGTTCTTTTCATAAACCACATGGATCCATTAGAGTTCATTGCATGTGTGTTCTTTTCATAAACCACATGAATCCACTAGAGCTCATGGCATGTGTGTTGTTTTCATAAACCATATGGATCCACTAGATGCCATTGCATGTGTGTTCTATTCCTAAACCACATGGATCCACTAGATGCCATTGGATGTGTGTTCTTTTCATAAACCACATGGATGCATTAGATGTCATTGCATGTATGTTCTTTTCATAAACCACATGGATCCACTATATGCCATTGCATGTGTTTTTTTCATAAACCACATGTCCCCACTAGATGCCATTACATGTGTGTTCTTTTCATAAACCACATGGATCCATTATAGTTCATTGCATGTGTGTTCTATGCCTAAGCCACAAGAATCCACTAGATTCCATTGCATGTGTGTTCTTTTCTTAAACCACATGGATCCACTAGATGTCATTGAATGTGTGGTCTTTTCATAAACCACATGGATCCACTAGAGTTCACTGTATGTGTGTTCTTTTCATAAACCACATGGATACACTATAGTTCATTGCATGTGTGTTCTATTCATAAACCACATGGATCCACTAGATACCATTGCATGTGTGTTCTTTTCATAAACCACATGGATCCACTAGAGTTCATTGCATGTGTGTTCTATTCCTAAACCACATGGATCCTCTAGATGCCATTGCATGTGTGTTCTTTTCATAAACCACATGGATCCACTAGAGTTCATTGCATGTGTGTTCTTTTCATAGACCACATGGATCCACTAGAGTTTATTCTATGAGTGTTCTATTCCTAAACCACATGGATCCACTAGAGTTCATTGGATGTGTGTTCTATTCCTAAACCACATGGATCCACCTGAGGCCATTGCATGTGTGTTCTTTTCATAAACCACATGGATCCACTAGTGTTAATTCCATGTGTGTTCTTTTCATATACCACATTGATCTACTAGAGTTCATGGCATGTGTGTTCTTTTCATAAACCACATGGATATACTAGATGCCATTGCATGTGTGTTTTATTCCTAAACCACATGGATCCACCAGATGCCATTGGATGTGTGTTCTTTTCATAAACCACATGGATGCAGTAGATGTCATTGCATGTGTGTTCTTTTCACAAACCACATGGATCCACTATATACCATTGCATTTGTGTTCTTTTCATAAACCACATGGATCCACTAGTTGCCATTGCATGTGTGTTCTTTTCATAAACCACATGGATCCACTAGAGTTCATTGCATGTGTGTTCTATGCCTAAACCACAAGAATCCACTATATGCCATTGCATGTGTTTTCTTTTCTTAAACCACATGGATCCACTAGATGCCATTGCATGTGTGTTCTTTTCATAAACCACATGGATCCACTAGAGTTCACTACATGTGTGTTCTTTTCATAAACCACAAGGATACACTATAGTTCCTTGCATGTGTGTTCTATTCATAAACCACATGGATCCACTAGATGCCATTGCATGTGTGTTCTTTTCATAAACCACATGGATCCATTAGAGTTCATTGGATCTGTGTTCTATTCCTAAAGCATATGGATACACTAGATGCCATTGCATGTGTTTTCATTTCATAAACCACATGGATCCAATAGAGTTAATTTCATGTGTGTTCTATTCATAAACTACATGGATCCATTAGATGCCATTAAATGTGTGTTCTATTCCTAAACCACATGGATCCAATAGGTTCCATTGATCCACTAGATGCATTAAATATGTGTTCTATTCCTAAACCACATGGATCCAATAGGTTCAATTGCATGTGTGTTCTTTTCATAAATCACATGGATCCACTAGAGTCCATTTCA
The DNA here is from genome assembly GCA_916181665.1 of Avena sativa. Taxonomy (NCBI): domain Eukaryota; kingdom Viridiplantae; phylum Streptophyta; class Magnoliopsida; order Poales; family Poaceae; genus Avena; species Avena sativa. Next base: position 196,031,827 of record OV702287.1, read on the forward strand.
TGTGTGTTCTTTTCATAATCCACATGGATCCACTAGAGTTTGTTGCGTGTGTGTTCTTTACATAAACCACATGGATCGACTAGAGTTCCTTGCATGTGTGTTATTTTCATAAACCACATGGATCCACTAGAGTTCATTGCATGTGTATTATATTCCTTAACCACATGGATCCACTAGATGCCATTGCATGTGTGTTCTTTTCATAAACCACATGGATCCACTAGATGCCATTGCATGTGTGTTCTATTCCTAAACCACATGGATACACTAGATGCCATTGGATGTGTGTTCTTTTCATAAACCACATGGATCCACTAGAGGTCATTGCATGTGTGTTATTTTCATAAACCACATGGATCTACTAGATGCCATTGCATGTGTGTTCTTTTCGTAAACCACATGGATCCACTAGAGTTCATTGCACGTGTGTTCTTTTCATAAACCACATGCATCCACTAGATGCCATTGCATGTGTTTTTTTCATAAACCACATGGATCCACTAGATTTCATTGCAGTGTGTTTTATTCCTAAACCAGACGTATCCACTAGATGCCATTGCATGTGTGTTCTTTTTATAAACCACATGGATCCACTGTTATCCATTGCATGTGTATTCTAATCCTAAACCACATGGATCCACCAGATGCCACTAGATGTGTGTTCTTTTCATAAACCACATGGGTCTACTAGATTGCATGGCATGTGTGTTCTTTTCATAAACCACATGGATCCACTTTATGCCATTGCATGTATGTTCTATTCCTAAACCACATGGATCCACTAGATGCCATTGTATGTGTGTTCTTTTCATAAACCACATGGATGCACCAGATGTAATTGGTTGTGTGTTCTTTTCATAACCCACATGGATCCACTAGATGACATTGCATGTGTGTTCTTTTCATAAACCACATGGATCCACTAGATGCCATTGCATGTGTGTTCATTTCATAAACCACGTGGATCCACTAGAGTTCATTGCATGTGTGTTCTATGCCTAAACCACAAGAATTCACTAGATACCATTGCATGCGTGTTCTTTTCTTAGACCACATGGATCCACTAGATGCCATTTCATGTTTGTTCTTTTCATAAACCACATGCATCCACTAGAGTTCACTACATGTGTGTTTTTTTTCGTAAACCACATGGATACACTAGAGTTCATTGCATGTGTGTTCTATTCATAAACCACATGGATCCACTAGATACCATTGCATGTGTGTTCTTTTCATAAACAACATGGATCCACTAGAGTTCATTGCCTGTGTGTTCTATTCCTAAACCTCATGGATCCTCTAGATGCCATTGCATGTGTGTTCTTTTCATAAACCACATGGAAACATTAGAGTTCATTGCATGTGTGTTCTATGCCTAAACCACCAGAATGTACTAGATGCTATTGCATGTGTGTTCTTTTCTTAAACCACATTGATCCACTAGATGTCATTGCATGTGTGTTGTTTCATAAACCACATGGATCCAATAGAGTTCACTACATGTGTGTTCCTTTCATAAACCACATGGATACACTAGAGTTCATTGCATGTATGTTCTATTCATAAACCACATGGATCCGCTAGATGCCATTGCATGTGTGTTCTTTTCATAAACCACATGGATCCATTAGAGTTCATTGGATGTGTGTTCTATTCCTAAACCACATGGATCCACTAGATTCCATTGCATGTGTGTTCTTTTCATAAACCACATGGATCCAATAGAGTTCATTGCATGCGTGTTCTTTTCATAAACCACATGGATCCACTAGATGACATTGCATGTGTGTTCTTTTCATAAACCACATGGATCCACTAGAGTTCACTACATGTGTGTTCCTTTCATAAACCACACTGATACACTAGAGTTCATTGCATGTGTGTCCTATTCATAAACCACATGGATCCACTAGATGCCATTGCATGTGTGTTCTTTTCATAAACCACATGGATCCACTAGAGTTCATTGGATGTGTGTTCTATTCCTAAACCACATGGATCCACTAGAGTTCATTGCATGTGTGTTCTATTCCTAAACCACATGGATCCACTAGATGCCATTGCATGTTTGTTCTTTTCATAAACCACATGGATCCACTAGATGCCATTGCATGTGTGTTCTATTCCTAAATCACATGGAACCACTAGATGCCATTGGATGTGTGTTCTTTTCATAAACCACATGGATACAGTAGATGCCATTGCATGTGTGTCCTATTCATAAACTACATGGATCAATTAGATGCCATTAAATGTGTGTTCTATTCCTAAACCACATGGATTCAATAGGTTCCATTGATCCACTAGATGCCATTAAATGTGTGTTATATTCCTAAACCACATGGATCCAATAGGTTCCATTGCATGTGTGTTCTTTTCATAAATCACATGGATCCACTAGAGTTCATTGCATGTGTGTTATTTTCATAATCCACATGGATCCAGTAGAGTTTGCTGCATGTTTGTTTTTCGATAAACCAGAGGGATCCACTAGAGCTCATTGCATGTGTGTTATTTTCATAAACCACATGGATCCACTAGAGTTCATTGCATGTGTGTTCTATTCCTAAACCACATGGATCCACTAGATTCCATTGCATATGTGTTCTTTTCATAAACCACATGGATCCACTAGATGCCATTGCATGTGTGTTCTATTCCTCAACCACATGGATCCACTAGATGCCATTGGATGTGTGTTCTTTTCATAAACCACATAGATCCACTAGATGTCATTGCATGTGTGTTATTTTCATAAACTAAATGGATCCACTAGATGCCATTGCATGTGTGTTCTTTTCATAAACCACATGGATCCACTAGAGTTCATGGCATGTGTGTTCTTTTCTTAAACCACATGGATCCACTAGAGTTCATTGCATGGGTGTTCTATTCCTAAACCACATGGATCCACTAGATGCCATTGCATGTGTGTTCTTTTCATAAACCACATGGATCCACTAGATGCCATTGCATGTGTGTTCTTTTCATAAACCACATGGATCTACTATATGCCATTGCATGTGTGTTCTTTTCATAAACCACATGGATCCGCTAGATGCCATTGCATGTGTGTTCTTTTCATAAACCACATGTATCCATTAGAGTTCATTGCATGTGTGTTCTATGCCGAAACCACAAGAATCCACTAGATAAAAATTGCATGTGTGTTCTTTTCATAAACCACATGGATCCATTAGAGTTCATTGCATGTGTGTTCTTTTCATAAACCACATGGATCCACTAGAGTTCATGGCATGTGTGTTATTTTCATAAACCATATGGATCCACTAGATGCCATTGCATGTGTGTTCTATTTCTAAACCACATGGATCCACTAGATGCCATTGGATGTGTGTGCTTTTCATAAACCACATGGATGCACTAGATGTCATTACATGTCTGTTCTTTTCATAAACCACGTGGATCCACTATATGCCATTGCATGTTTTTTTTTTCATAAACCACATGGCCCCACTAGATGCCATTACATGTGTGTTCTTTTCATAAACCACATGGATCCATTATAGTTCATTGCATGTGTGTTCTATGCCTAAACCAAAAGAATCCACTAGATTCCATTGCATGTGTGTTCTTTTCTTAAACCACATAGATCCACTAGATGTCATTGCATGTGTGGTCTTTTCATAAACCACATCGATCCACTAGAGTTCACTGCATGTGTGTTCTTTTCATAAACCACATGGATACACTATAGTTCATTGCATGTGTGTTCTATTCATAAACCACATGGATCCACTAGATACAATTGCATGTGTGTTCTTTTCATAAACCACATGGATCCACTAGAGTTCATTGCATGTGTGTTCTATTCCTAAACCACATGGATCCTCTAGATGCCATTGCATGTGTGTTCTTTTCATAAACCACATGGATCCACTAGAGTTTATTGCATGTGTGTTCTTTTCATAAAACACATGGATCCACTAGAGTTCATTGGATGTGTGTCCTATTCCTAAACCACATGGATCCACTAGATTTCATTGGATGTGTGTTCTATTCCTAAACCACATGGATCCACTAGATGCCATTGCATGTGTGTTCTTTTCATAAACCACATGGATCCACTAGTGTTAATTGCATGTGCGTTCTTTTCATAAACCACATGGATCTACTAGAGTTCATGGCATGTGTGTTATTTTCATAAACCACATGGATCTACTAGATGCCATTGCATTTGTGTTCCATTCCTAAACCACATGGATCCACCAGATGCCATTAGATGTGTGTTCTTTTCATAAACCACATGGATTGCAGTAGATGTCATTGCACGTGTGTTCTTTTCACAAACCACATGGATGCACTATATGCCATTGCATGTGTGTTCTTTTCATAAACCACATGGATCCACTAGTTGCCATTGCATGTGTGTTCTTTTCATAAACCACCTGGATCCACTAGAGTTCATTGCATGTGTGTTCTATGCCTAAACCACAAGAATCCACTAGATGCCATTACATGTGTGTTCTTTTCTTAAACCACATGGATCCACTAGATACCATTGCATGTGTGTTCTTTTCATAAACCACATGGATCCACTAGAGTTCACTACATGTGTGTTCTTTTCATAAACCACATGGATACACTAGAGTTCCTTGCATGTGTGTTCTATTCATAAACCACATGGATCCACTAGATGCCATTGCATGTGTGTTCTTTTCATAAACCACATGGATCCACTAGAGTTCATTGGATGTGTGTTCTATTCCTAAAGCACATGGATACACTAGATGCCATTGCATGTGTTTTTATTTCATAAACCACATGGATCCAATAGAGTAAATTTCATGTGTGTTCTATTCATAAACTACATGGATCCATTAGATGCCATTAAATGTGTGTTCTATTCCTAAACCAAATGGATCCAATAGGTTCCATTGATCCACTAGATGCCATTAAATATGTGTTCTATTCCTAAACCACATGGATCCAATAGGTTCTATTGCATGTGTGTTCTTTTCATAAATCACATGGATCCACTAGAGTTTGTTGCATGTGTGTTCTTTACATAAACCACATGGATACACTAGAGTTCATTGCATGTGTGTTATTTTCATAAACCACATGGATCCACTAGAGTTCATTGCATGTGTGTTATATTCCTTATCCACATGGATCCACTAGATGCCATTGCATGTGTGTTCTTTTCATAAACCACATGGATCCACTAGATGCCATTGCATGTGTGTTCTATTCCTAAACCACATGGATACACTAGATGCCATTGGATGTGTGTTCTTTTCATAAACCACATGGATCCACTAGAGGTCATTGCATGTGTGTTACTTTCATAAACTACATGGATCTACTAGATGCCATTGTATGTGTGTTCTTTTCGTAAACCACATGGATCCACTAGAGTTCATTGCACGTGTGTTCTTTTCATAAACCACATGCATCCACTAGATGCCATTGCATGTGTGTTTTTTCATAAACCACATGGATCCACTAGATTTCATTGCATGTGTGTTTTATTCCTAGACCACATGTATCCACTAGATGCCATTGCATGTGTGTTCTTTTTATAAACCACATGGATCCACTGTTATCCATTGCATGTGTGTTCTAATCCTAAACCAGATGGATCCACCAGATACCAATAGATGTGTGTTCTTTTCATAAACCACATGAGTCTACTAGATGTCATTGCATGTGTGTTCTTTTCATAAACCACATGGATCCACTAGAGTTCATGACATGTGTGTTCTTTTCATAAACCACATGGATCCACTTTATGCAATTGCATGTATGTTCTATTCCTAAACCACATGGATCCACTAGATGCCATTGGATGTGTGTTCTTTTCATAAACCACATGGATGCACTAGATGTAATTGGTTGTGTGTTCTTTTCATAACCCACATGGATCCACTAGATGACATTGCATGTATGTTCTTTTCATAAACCACATGGATCCACTAGTTGCCATTGCATGTTTGTTGTTTTCATAAACCACATGGATCCACTACAGTTCATTGCATGTGTGTTCTATGCCTAAACCACAAGAATCCACTAGATGTCATTGCATGTGTGTTCATTTCTTAAACCACATGGATCCACTAGATGCCATTTCATGTTTGTTCTTTTCATAAACCACATGCATCCACTAGAGTTCACTACATGTGTGTTCTTTTCATAAACCACATGGATACACTAGAGTTCATTGCATGTTCGTTCTATTCATAAACCACATGGATCCACTAGATGCCATTGCATGTGTGTTCTTTTCATAAACCACATAGATCCACTAGAGTTCATTGGATGTGTGTTCTATTCCTAAAGCACATGGATACACTAGATGCCATTGCATGTTTTTTTATTTCATAAACCACATGGATCCACTAGAGTTCATTGCATATGTGTTCTTTTCATAAACCACATGGATCCACTAGATTTCATTGAATATTTGTTCTATTCCTAAACCACATGGATCCACTAGATGCCATTCCATGTGTGTTCTTTTCATAAACCACATGGATCCACTAGATGCCATTGCATGTGTGTTCTATTCCTAAACCGCATGGATCCACTAGATGCCATTGGATGTGTGTTATTTTCATAAACCACATGGATCCAATAGAGTTAATTTCATGTGTGTTCTATTCATAAACTACATGGATCCATTAGATGCCATTAAATGTGTGTTCTATTCCTAAACCACATGGATCCAATAGGTTCCATTGATCCACTAGATGCCATTAAATGTGTGTTCTATTCCTAAACCACATGGATCCAATAGGTTGCATTGATCCACTAGATGCCATTAAATATGTGTTCTATTCCTAAACCACATGGATCCAATAGGTTCTATTGCATGTGTGTTCTTTTCATAAATCACATGGATCCACTAGAGTTCATTTCATGTGTGTTCTTTTCATAATCCACATGGATCCACTAGAGTTTGTTGCATGTGTGTTCTTTACATAATCCACATTGTTCCACTAGATGCCATTGCATGTGTGTTCTATTCATAAACCACATGGATCCACTAGATACCATTGCATGTGTGTTCTTTTTATAAACCACATGGATCCACTATTATCCATTGCATGTGTGTTCTAATCCTAAACCACATGGATCCACCAGATACCACTAGATGTGTGTTCTTTTCATAAACCACATGAGTCTACTAGATGTCATTGCATGTGTGTTCTTTTCATAAACCACATGGATCCACTAGAGTTCTTGACATGTGTGTTCTTTTCATAAACCACATGGATCCACTTTATGCCATTGCATGTATGTTCTATTCCTAAACCACATGGATCCACTAGATGCCATTGGATGTGTGTTCTTTTCATAAACAACATGGATGCACTAGATGTAATTGGTTGTGTGTTCTTTTCATAACCCACATGGATCCACTAGATGACATTGCATGTGTGTTCTTTTCATAAACCACATGGATCACCTAGATGCCATTGCATGTGTGTTCATTTCATAAACCACATGGATCCACTAGAGTTCATTGCATGTGTGTTTTATGCCTAAACCACAATAATCCACTAGATGCCATTGCATGTGTGTTCTTTTATTAAATCACATGGATCCACTAGATGCCATTTCATGTTTGTTCTTTTCATAAACCACATGCATCCACTAGAGTTCACTACATGTGTGTTCTTTTCATAAACCACATGGATACACTAGATTTCATTGCATGTGTGTTCTACTCATAAACCACATGGATCCACTAGATACCATTGCATGTGTGTTCTTTTCATAAACCACATGGATCCACTAGAGTTCATTGCATGTGTGTTCTATTCCTAAACCACATGGATCCTCTAGATGCCATTGCATGTGTGTTCTTTTCATAAACCACATGGATCCACTAGAGTTCATTGCATGTGTGTTCTTTTCATAGACCACATGGATCCACTAGAGTTTATTGTATGAGTGTTCTATTCCTAAACCACATGGATCCACTAGAGTTCATTGGATGTGTGTTCTATTCCTAAACCACATGGATCCACTAGATGCCATTGCATGTGTGTTCTTTTCATAAACCACATGGATCCACTAGAGTTAATTGCATGTGTGTTCTTTTCATAAACCACATGGATCTACTAGAGTTTATGGCATGTGTGTTCTTTTCATAAACCACATGGATATACTAGATGCCATTGCATTTGTGTTCTATTCCTAAACCACATGGATCCACCAGATGCCATTGGATGTGTGTTCTTTTCATAAACCACATGGATGCAGTAGATGTCATTGCACGTGTGTTCTTTTCACAAACCACATGGATCCACTATATGCCATTGCATGTGTGTTCTTTTCATAAACCACATGGATCCACTAGTTGCCATTGCATGTGTGTTCTTTTCATAAACCACATGGATCCACTAGAGTTCATTGCATGTGTGTTCTATTCCTAAACCACATGGATCCTCTAGATGCCATTGCATGTGTGTTATTTTCATAAACCACATGGATCCACTAGAGTTCATTGCATGTGTGTTCTTTTCATAAACCACATGGATCCACTAGAGTTCATTGGATGTGTGTCCTATTCCTAAACCACATGGATCCACTAGAGTTCATTGGATGTGTGTTCTATTCCTAAACCACATGGATCCACTAGATGCCATTGCATGTGTGTTCTTTTCATAAACCACATGGATCCACTAGTGTTAATTGCATGTGCGTTCTTTTCATAAACCACATGGATCTACTAGAGTTCATGGCATGTGTTTTATTTTCATAAACCACATGGATCTACTAGATTCCATTGCATTTGTGTTCTATTCCTAAACCACATGGATCCACCAGATGCCATTGGATGTGTGTTCTTTTCATAAACCACATGGATGCAGTAGATGTCATTGCACGTGTGTTCTTTTCACAAACCACATGGATCCACTATATGCCATTTGTAGCATCCCAATTGTCTAACAATTGCAATGCTACTAGCCTAGTCTATATAATGGCTACTTCCTACCTATAATTGTTGCATCATCATTATATCATGCTCATGTCATCATGCCACCTTGCATTTGAGCATCATATAAAACCCTTTTCCATTTGGTTCTTATCTCATATGCATTATTAATTGTATTTGCCTCTTGATATTGTATTTGGTTCTTGATATATTATTTAAATGCCCAAGTTGAGTTGGGGGCATATCTTTTGTTAACTCCACCACCTTTCTTGTCATCACCCATAATTACACCACCCTAGACATATATGAGCCTTTGCTTTTCTTTTGCTATTTAAATCTAGCTCATATGAGTTGGTGTGGATCCATTTCTATGTCTACATGATCTCATCTTAGCATCACGTTGTTTTCACCTTATTGATATATGAGAGCCACATGGCCACCTTTGCATGCCTTGTGAGTGGAACCCTTTTTCCTAGCTTCCATATGGATTATTATGGAATTATGCTCATGTTGGAATATTTCTGGGACTATTAAGCATCTAGTGGCATATACACATTAGTAAGTCCTAATTTTAATCAAATATGCTCATCTCCATCTAGTCCACTTGGGGCTTCCTTTTAAATTCTTTTGCTTGGGCCTTACTCCACATTTTTGGAATGCATAAGTAAAATGCCATGTAAATAATCTTGTTTTCACAAAAATAAGCATGGTATTAATTATTTATGCATGGCCCATGCAAGTACCACCTTTTGCTTGTCTTTTGGTTTTTATTTGAATCTTGAGTGGATCTTTCCCCATATCCTTACCCTCTTTTGCTTGATCTAGTTGGACTTGCAAAATCCACCACACCCCATCACCCTAACCACCTAGCTATCACCAACCTACCTCATCACATCTCTCTCTCTCTCTTTACCACATCTTCATCTCCTTTTCACCTACACCCATGTATGGTCATGTGGATCATATCTAGCCTAAACCCTACCACCCTAAACACCATACCCCCTCCCTCTAAACCCTAAGTACCTCCCCCATCTCTCCTCTCTCTAACCCAAGACCACCCCATGATCTACCCCTCGAGCTAACCCGAGTCTCTCCTAACCCTAGCTCTACCCTAACCCGAGCCCCTTTCTACCTAGCCCGAGCTACCTCTACCCCTCTCCACTCTTTCTTTGGCTTCAAGACAAAGAGAAGAAAGAGAGAAACCTACCCCACCCAAGCCTTATCTTGCTTTGCAAAAAGTGGAGACCAAACCCATGTGCTCCTCCCTCCCCTCTCTCCCCAACCACCCTAGGCAGCCAGATCGAAATCTGGAGAAGACCCTGACCCTCTCCTCCCGCCTCTATCCCTCTCTACCTCCCTAGCCGCCATGGCCATCTCCTCCCCTAAACCCTAGCCACGTCTACCTCTATGCTTCACTGTTCCGGTGGACGTCGAGTCGATCTAGGCGTACCAGTACCTTCCCCCGCCTCTTCACCGTCGCCCTGGACCTGCAGCAGCGCCTGGACCTCGTCGGAGCGTCGCCGTCGCCACCATGCCGAGAGGGAGCCGGTGAGGCCGTCCACGAGCCCGACGCCGGATCTCCTCCACCTCCACATGAGCCACCACGCCAGCGAGTTCCTGGTGAGCCCCTCCATCTCCTAGACATCCTCTTCCTCCCCCTCTTGCCGTAGAACGCCGCCGCCTTTCGTCGAACGCTCTGCGCGCGCGTCGCGCGTCGCGCTCTGGCAGCAGCAGCTACAGTAGCCATTTCTGCCGCCTCTGTTCCTTGTCGTGCCCCGCGCGCTGTAGACCTCCTCCGGCGATGCCACCTGCATGAAAGTTGTAGACCCTGCAACCCTCTTCATCTTTCCTTTTTGTGGCTTGGCCAGTTTCTCGCTAGTTTCGTCGCCATCGTCGTCGGAAGTCCGCCAGATCCGCCGCCATCAGTGTCGCGTCCGTCAGCGACAGCAGCAGCCCGCTGGCCGTTTTGCGCAGAGCCCCCTGGCCTTTTTCCCGCCTAAACCCGCCGTCCCCAGTGCCCCACCTGTCAGCCGCGGAGTTCTTTTGCAAATAAACCCGCGGAAGACCCAGTCCACCACAGACCAGTCCCCCCCCGCGCCTGGGATCGCCCACGTGTCACGCCCCGGCTGGGCGACGCGTGCGCGTGGCCCCGCTGTAACCGGCCCCACTTGTCATCGGTGTGGTTAGGAAGTACCGAGTGAGAAAAGCCCTGCAGCCTCTGCGGCCCCACCTGCTGCTGCGTCAGCGCGATCCCCACCTTTGTTTTATAACTCCAAATTTAACAAATGATATGTCTAAAATTATTAGCTCGACGAGACCTTTCTGTTTATACATTCCATGGTTTGATTTGAAGCATGCATCATATAAATATAATGTGTACAGCAACTGTTATGAGAATAAAATGGGGCCAAAGCTCAATAAACATGCTTTATTATTGTTTCCACACCTCACCCATGCCATGCTACTTTATTGCCATGCAAATTGTGCATCATTCATCATGGCATGATTATTTGCTTGATGCATTTTATTCCTATGCTTGTGCACTTTTATTTATGTTGGCCCTTGTTTGTTTGGTTCTTCTTCGAATAGACGCTGAGCAGGGGATATACCAAGAGAACCAGGAGTACTACCCAGATCCATCCCTTGCTTCAACTGAGTTGCCAGGCAAGCACTACCACATGCTTGCATACATATAGTACCTATTGCCTCTATCTTATTCTTGCATCATTGAGTCGCGATTGCATTAAACTGAATCCCAAGTATTGCATAGCCTTTACTTTTAAACCCCACCGAAGCTTGTTCCTCCATCCCATGAGCCATTACTACAGGAGTTGTTTGAGCCATGCGAGTCGTAGAACAGCATGTGTAGGGTATGTGAGTGTCTGATGGATAATGAGGTACCTATACAACTTAATCTGAGTAGTAATGGGATAACTAATGAAAGTGGCATCGGTGAGCCATATTCGCTATTTGGTTTTTCAGGCTCACTTGTGTCCCGTAGGACCCCGAGTACTTGATTCCTGTTCCTTGAATATTCGCGCTATCCACATCCGGGAGGCTTATGAACCCCCCTGAGCCAGAGCTTGATTCATTCTTATTTCTTGGGGCCACAAACTAGTTTGAGGTTTTATTTACTATCCTGTACTTATGCCATGCTTTACTGCTTTATTTAAATTGTGTGAGGTACTGCACACTGTACTGTTTAGGAAAGCGGAGTGTTTTCACGGTGTCGACAAGCCCAGTCACATTTTCGGGTTCCCAGTCGTTCACAGCCATTGACTCAAACCTTGAGGCCGTCTCGGAGTCAGCTAACTTCGTTGCGGGTAGCTCAATGGGGTGGCCCCCTGAAATATTTCTGAATCCTGTGATCGCTTTGTCGTGACTGCCTCGTTGGGTTTTGATTTGGTTTTTCCGAGGCATATCGAGTGTGTGTTGCTATTTGTGCACCCCTGCAGGGTAAAACTTTCTAAAAGCCGTGTCCGCGGTTATGGACGACTTGGAGCACAGTTTCTCGATCATAGACAAGCATAACTAAAGTACCATTTTTAATTTGACTAGACTAGGTACCTGACTAGTAAATAGTGCAACACTCATGGAATGGTTAATAAAACTGCCAACGGATGGGGGTTGTTCGTCCGCTTCCTCGTCGGTAAGCGAGGAGGAGGATGGATCTGTTAAGATTACCGTTATAACTGTTATAACTGTTGTTATTCATTCACGGACATCCGTCTATCTTTGGTTAGGCGGATGGTTAGCGAGTTTCTATATAATTGCTAGGGTTTATCTTTTGCCGCAATTGCGTCACCCCAGGTTGTGTCCCCTTTAGAGGCATAAAGACTTGCTGAGTACCCCTAGGGTCTCACACGATAAATTATTGGTTCAGATGAACAGGTACACTCGCAAGATGGACACTGGGTGGAAGAGACGGACGATGTGGGCGACGATCATTCGGTGTAGAGATTCCGGGAACGGGGATCCGTGAGATCTGTGGGCGGGATCTGCTTATTTATGGGGCATCTTATGCCGATTTGCTTCTTATCCGTAATCGGATTTTGTCTTCCGCTTCTGCCTGATACTCTGATGTTTGATGTATGAGGAGATATCCTAAACTATTATATCTATCTAGGATATTTGGATCTTGCCGTATGGCGTTGCTATATTTCCTTTCTTTTTAGATGGAATGGCTCTGATGTACTATTGTATGGTGGCTTGCATACATACTCATTTGTGTATGTAGTTGATCCCTTCGCCTGCCGATTACGCCGCCCGTTCTTGTCCCGATGTTTGGAAATGGTTGGGACGGCCGAAAGGTCTACCTGTGAGTGGCATTTGGGCCCCACCGTACTATTTCAACCATTTCTGCTCATCCAAGCTTGTAACTAGGAGCGTAATTCACCGAGGTAGTTACAATTGGTATCAGAGCCATCCCGACCTTCAGGGTCTCAGCCAAATGGTCGTTGTCAGTCTAGCAAATATTTTGGTAGCTATGTATACTAGGGAAAAACAAAACGCGAGAGTAGGACTGCTTCCACTTTTCTTCTTACCCACCCACCACCCTTTTTCTGGTAAGGAAGTGTAACGTTTTCAATCCTCTTCTAAAAATTCAAACTAGGATTAACGTGTTCTGGGTTTCCGTAGTACCATAGGTTGTGTGTGTGTGAGCGTGTGTGTAATTCCTTGTCTATCTGTTGCATCCTTTTGTTATCACCATCTGCCTTTGGTTATCAACTGTTGGTACATTCCATACTGACAGGCTTTTGAAAGCCGGCGCGATCTATCTGACTCCTTGTTAACTGGTGCCATCTTTTTAAGGGTGTCCTTCCTTCTAGCAACTCCACATGCTGTGTAAGCATCTGTTGCTAATCTCTACCTGATAAGTGATTTCGCATCTATTGGTATTTTAATGCCGAAAAATGCGGAAATTTTTTCTTTGATACATCTGTGTTTCCGCACTCCTTTTCAGTCGTGTGTGAAACATTATCTATCTCCCTTTTATCAGCATGTCCATGCTAACTCATTCTTTTGACACCGGCGCTTAATCCTGGAGTTTCTTTTCATCTCCAATTCTTTTGGGCTAAGTACATAACGTGTGTCGATCCGATGCTGGTGATTGTAATTTGGCTCTCGGCATAGCTATATTCCACTCATGATAAGTGTCGATTGGAATATGGACAATGCTATCAACACAGGTACACCGTGATCATATCTATGCATATTCAAGCATCTTTGGCAATCTGGAGTTTCTCAAAGCACTACGGCGGTCTATCATCTATCCATCACGCTGCACATCTTTTGAACTCCATATCTGCACATCTTTTTGTCTCTGATAGCTCACACCATAAGCAAAGCTATATCATCGTTTCTTTATCCAAGATCTTTTTATCTTTGTAACCGGTGACCCAATCGACAATGTGAACCAGGTGACATCTCTTTTTCTTCCGAAGGACCAGATAATCTATTCTTCCAGTGCATCTTCTTCAACACGAACCCATGCTCTTAATATTGATCTTTCTAAGAGCGTTGAGCTCAGGAAGTGTTCGAGCATTTGTTCGTTTCTCCCGTCTCTTGAACTTGATATTCTGGGAATATCTTGTTAATCCAGGGTGGTATATGTTGATAGTATGCTGGCCTAATCCATATCAATGAAAGGACATGGAAGATCATCTGTGTCTCTTTCTCTCAGCTTCGTGAGCACTGCCTGTGTGCAAAGTCTCAAAGTGAGAATTCTGACTTTTTGAAGTCACCTATCTCGGCCACGTCCTTCTGCTAACTAGATCGCTTCAATTCTGGAATTAGCAAGTCCATTGTTAATTCCATCTCCATCTTCAACCAATCCGGAGTTGTTCCTTGTTGGCAAGTTATCATCGTCGTTCCGCTAAAGTTTTCCTCAAGACTGCTAAATCTTTCTCAATCTTTTCAAGAAGAACATGGAGTTCTTTCAACTCAGTCTCGTTAAGAAATCTCTTGAAACCCTCTCGCTCTATCGTCTATGCTCAATCCACCGGAGGCCATGAAGACCTTCCAGATCTGGTATTCCTTCTGTTCAAGTTGGTGCTATCTCTTCTGTAGCTGTGGAATCTTGCAGTTCTTCTCCGTAATCTTCCTTCATATCTTTCTGGTGGCTTGGTACTCCTGGCATGACGACAACATCATCATCTTTATCTATCTTGAATCCGGCGAATCGTTTGCATCTATCCTTGTTTTCTTACGGAGTTCCATAAGCTCTTCTTGTCAATACCTTCAGTCTATTTCGGTAGTTGGGTTGCATGATTTTCTTATTCATGTGCGGAGTAATGCTTTGAGTGCGGGATGGAGTAGCTACCATACCACTACTCTTATCATTCGCTCTTGTACATTGAATTGGTGAATTAATGTGATTTCACTCATTCCACGGAAATTAGAAGTGGCCTTTATCCCTCGATAATTTTACTTCCGTCCTTGTTTTCCGGAGTGCTCTCTCGAAGAAAGTAATCAATAATCTCTTGTTGGTGATCTCGTCCTTTCCTACACGGAGCAAAATCTTCAATTATCTGGTGGAAACAAACGCAAACTCCTTTCGGTCCTAGTCTTTCTACCGATGCTCTACATCCTCAAACAAGATGAAAGGAAGCTATCCCTCTTTGTTTCATCAATTCTTTTTCCGTGGTAAAGCCAATTATGGTTGATGCCATCAGCCGCAAATCTATTGCGTTAGCCTCAAGGCTAAAGAAAGCAATAAGTATCTCTACAATAAACTCCAGATCCTCCATATTCTTTGCTTCTCGGGATTCCACCAAGATCTGGCATCACATCCATCTCTGGAAGTTATATCCGCGCACCTCAATTGCGTGATCCTTTGGTTCTTACCGGCGCAAGAAGAATCTAATCCGACGATGTCTAGCTAAATCTTTCTGTTCATATCAAGGGACTCTATTGTTTGAAGGCAATATTGTTTCCATACTGCATTTCTCAAATCCGAGAGAAGATGCGATGCTATTGTCATAGTGGTTCAAAACCTCTCCAATCTAGCTCTTTCTTCCGGCGAGACAAAGTTTTCATCATCTCTAGTATCGGTAAATCTTTAATCTTAACGGTGTGCCTTTCTGTATCTAGGATGCATCATCTTGTCCTTTCTTTCACAAGTGGTTCTATTCTTTTATCATGTTTCTTGGGAAAACCGGAGCTATGTCCATCCTATCCTTCTTGTCTCACGACAATCCGTCAACTCTTCTGACCATTGTCTCTCAAGCAAAACGCAAGACTCGCAACAAGTCTAGCAAGTTTTGAAAGGTGTAGTGGTCGCACCATTCCGTTGTTCATCAACTTGGGAACGTGAGGGTCACCTTCGTTCCGAACACCTGCCTCTCCTTGTGTTGTTTTCTTTTTCCTAGGAATCTCGGGGAGAGATTCTTGTTTATTGGGGGAGAGTTGTAGCATCCCAATTGTCTAACAATTGCAATGCTACTAGCCTAGTCTATATAATGGCTACTTCCTACCTATAATTGTTGCATCATCATTATATCATGCTCATGTCATCATGCCACCTTGCATTTGAGCATCATATAAAACCCTTTTCCATTTGGTTCTTATCTCATATGCATTATTAATTGTATTTGCCTCTTGATATTGTATTTGGTTCTTGATATATTGTTTAAATACCCAAGTTGAGTTGGGGGCATATCTTTTGTTAACTCCACCACCTTTCTTGTCATCACCCATAATTCCACCACCCTAGACATATATGAGCCTTTGCTTTTCTTTTGCTATTTAAATCTAGCTCATATGAGTTGGTGTGGATCCATTTCTATGTCTACATGCTCTCATCTTAGCATCATGTTGTTTTCACCTTATTGATATATGAGAGCCACATGGCCACCTTTGCATGCCTTGTGAGTGGAACCCTTTTTCCTAGCTTCCATATGGATTATTATGGAATTATGCTCATGTTGGAATATTTCTGGGACTATTAAGCATCTAGTGGCATATACACATTAGTAAGTCCTAATTTTAATCAAATATGCTCATCTCCATCTAGTCCACTTGGGGCTTCCTTTTAAATTCTTTTGCTTGGGCCTTACTCCACATTTTTGGAATGCATAAGTAAAATGCCATGTAAATAATCTTGTTTTCACAAAAATAAGCATGGTATTAATTTTTTATGCATGGCCCATGCAAGTACCACCTTTTGCTTGTCTTTTGGTTTTTATTTGAATCTTGAGTGGATCTTTCCCCATATCCTTACCCTCTTTTGCTTGATCTAGTTGGACTTGCAAAATCCACCACACCCCATCACCCTAACCACCTAGCTATCACCACCCTACCTCATCACATCTCTCTCTCTCTTTACCACATCTTCATCTCCTTTTCACCTACACCCATGTATGGTCATGTGGATCATATCTAGCCTAAACCCTACCACCCTAAACACCATACCCCCTTCCTCTAAACCCTAAGTACCTCCCCTATCTCTCCTCTCTCTAACCCAAGACCACCCCATGATCTACCCCTCGAGCTAACCCGAGTCTCTCCTAACCCTAGCTCTACCCTAACCCGAGCCCCTTTCTACCTAGCCCGAGCTACCTCTACCCCTCTCCACTCTTTCTTTGGCTTCAAGACAAAGAGAAGAAAGAGAGAAACCTACCCCACCCGAGCCTTATCTTGCTTTGCAAAAAGTGGAGACCAAACCCATGTGCTCCTCCCTCCCCTCTCTCCCCAACCACCCCAGGCAGCCAGATCGAAATCTGGAGAAGACCCTGACCCTCTCCTCCTGCCTCTATCCCTCTCTACCTCCCTAGCCGCCATGGCCATCTCCTCCCCTAAACCCTAGCCACGTCTACCTCTGTGCTTCACTGTTCCGGTGGACGTCGAGTCGATCTAGGCATACCAGTACCTTCCCCCGCCTCTTCACCGTCGCCCTGGACCTGCAGCAGCGCCTGGACCTCGCCGGAGCGTCGCCGTCACCACCATGCCGAGAGGGAGCCAGTGAGGCCGTCCACGAGCCCGACACCGGATCTCCTCCACCTCCGCACGAGCCACCACGCCAGCGAGTTCCTGGTGAGCCCCTCCATCTCCTAGACATCCTCTTCCTCCCCCTCTCGCCATAGAACGCCGCCGCCTTCCGTTGAACGCTCTGCGCGCGCGTCGTGCGTCGCGCTCTAGCAGCAGCAGCTACAGCAGCCGTTTCTGCCGCCTCTGTTCCTTGCCGTGCCCCGCGCGCTGTAGACCTCCTCCGGCGATGCCACCTGCATGAAAGTTGTAGACCCTGCAACCCTCTTCAGCTTTCCTTTTTGTGGCTTGGCCAGTTTCTCGCTAGTTTCGTCGCCATCGTCGTCGGAAGTCTGCCAAATCCACCGCCGTCAGTGTCGCGTCCGTCAGCGACAGCAGCAGCCCGCTGGCCGTTTTGCGCAGAGCCCCCTGGCCTTTTTCCCGCCTAAACCCGCCGTCCCCAGTGCCCCACCTGTCAGCCGCGGAGTTCTTTTGCAAATAAACCCGCGGAAGACCCAGTCCACCACAGACCAGTCCCCCCGCGCCTGGGATCGCCCACGTGTCACGCCCCGGCTGGGCGACGCGTGCGCGTGGCCCCGCTGTAACCGGCCCCACTTGTCATCGGTGTGGTTAGGAAGTACCGAGTGAGAAAAGCCCTGCAGCCTCTCCGGCCCCACCTGCTGCTGCTTCAGCGCGAGCCCCACCCGTCAGCGTCTAGGGCTAGGACGAGCCGAGTATAAAAAGTCTGTCTGTTTTCTGTTTAATTCAAATCTTTTCAAATTTAAATCAAATTCAAATTTAAATCTGTGTTTTAAATAACTTTTGAAATATAAGTCCAAATAATATATGTTTTCAAATCAGAAAAATGTGAGGAATTCAAATATTCCCTTCAAATAATATTTTGAACACTTTATTTTCCAAGTTAATTAAAATTACAATATTTTGCCCTTTTGCCTTAATAAAATTAATAACCTTTGTTTTATAACTCCAAATTTAACAAATGATATGTCTAAAATGATTAGCTCGACGAGACCTTTCTGTTTATACATTCCATGGTTTGATTTGAAGCATGCATCATATAAATATAATGTGTACAACAACTGTTATGAGAATAAAATGGGGCCAAAGCTCAATAAACATGCTTTATTATTGTTTCCACACCTCACCCATGCCATGCTACTTTATTGCCATGCAAATTGTGCATCATTCATCATGGCATGATTGTTTGCTTGATGCATTTTATTCCTATGCTTGTGCACTTTTATTTATGTTGGCCCTTGTTTGTTTGGTTCTTCTTCGAATAGACGCTGAGCAGGGGATATACCAAGAGAACCAGGAGCACTACCCAGATCCATCCCTTGCTTCAACTGAGTTGCCAGGCAAGCACTACCACATGCTTGCATACATATAGTACCTATTGCCTCTATCTTATTCTTGCATCATTGAGTCGCGATTGCATTAAACTGAATCCCAAGTATTGCATAGCCTTTACTTTTAAACCCCACCGAAGCTTGTTCCTCCATCCCATGAGCCATTACTACAGGAGTTGTTTGAGCCATGCGAGTCGTAGAACAGCATGTGTAGGGTATGTGAGTGTCTGATGGATAACGAGGTACCTATACAACTTAATCTGAGTAGTAATGGGATAACTAATGAAAGTGGCATCGGTGAGCCATATTCGCTATTTGGTTTTTCGGGCTCACTTGTGTCCCGTAGGACCCCGAGTACTTGATTCCTGTTCCTTGAATATTCGCGCTATCCACATCCAGGAGGCTTATGAACCCCCCTGAGCCAGAGCTTGATTCATTCTTATTTCTTGGGGCCACAAACTAGTTTGAGGTTTTATTTACTATCCTGTACTTATGCCATGCTTTACTGCTTTATTTAAATTGTGCGAGGTACTGCACACTGTACTGTTTAGGAAAGCGGAGTGTTTTCGCGGTGTCAACAAGCCCAGTCACATTTTCGGGTTCCCAGTCGTTCACAGCCATTGACGCAAACCTTGAGGCCGTCTCGGAGTCAGCTAACTTTGTTGCGGGTAGCTCAATGGGGTGGCCCCCTGAAATATTTCTGAATCCTGTGATCGCTTTGTCGTGACTGCCTCGTTGGGTTTTGATTTGGTTTTTCCGAGGCATATCGAGTGTGTGTTGCTATTTGTGCACCCCTGCAGGGTAAAACTTTCTGAAAGCCGTGTCCGCGGTTATGGACGAGTTGGAGCACAGTTTCTCGATCATAGACAAGCATAACTAAAGTACCGTTTTTAATTTGACTAGACTAGGTACCTGACTAGTAAATAGTGCAACACTCATGGAATGGTTAATAAAACTGCCAACGGATGGGGGTTGTTCGTCCGCTTCCTCGTCGGTAAGCGAGGAGGAGGATGGATCTGTTAAGATTACCATTATAACTGTTGTTATTCATTCACGGACATCCGTCTATCTTTGGTTAGGCGTATGGTTAGCGAGTTTCTATATAATTGCTAGGGTTTATCTTTTGCTGCAATTGCGTCACCCCAGGTTGTGTCCCCTTTAGAGGCATAAAGACTTGCTGAGTACCCCTAGGGTCTCACACGATAAATTATTGGTTCAGATGAACAGGTACACTCGCAAGATGGACACTAGGTGGAAGAGACGGACGATGTGGGCGACGATCATTCAGTGTAGAGATTCCGGGAACGGGGATCCGTGAGATCTGTGGGCGGGATCTGCTTATTTATGGGGCATCTTATGCCGATTTGCTTCTTATCCATAATCGGATTTTGTCTTCCGCTTCCGCCTGATACTCTGATGTTTGATGTATGAGGAGATATCCTAAACTATTATATCTATCTAGGATGTTTGGATCTTGCCGTATGGCGTTGCTATATTTCCTTTCTTTTTAGATGGAATGGCTCTGATGTACTATTGTATGGTGGCTTGCATACATACTCATTTGTGTATGTAGTTGATCCCTTCGACTGCCGATTACGCCGCCCGTTCTTGTCCCGATGTTTGGAAATGGTTGGGACGGCCGAAAGGTCTACCTGTGAGTGGCATTTGGGCCCCACCGTACTATTTCAACCATTTCTGCTCATCCAGGCTTGTAACTAGGAGCGTAATTCACCGAGGTAGTTACACCATTGCATGTGTGTTCTTTTCATAAACCACATGGATCCACTAGTTGCCATTGCATGTGTGTTCTTTTCATAAACCACATGGATCCACTAGAGTTCATTGCATGTGTATTCTATGCCTAAACCACAAGAATCCACTAGATGCCATTACATGTGTGTTCTTTTCTTAAACCACATGGATCCACTAGATGCCATTGCATGTGTGTTCTTTTCATAAACCACATGGATCCACTAGAGTTCACTACATGTGTGTTCTTTTCATAAACCACATGGATACACTAGAGTTCCTTGCATGTGTGTTCTATTCATAAACCACATGGATCCACTAGATGCCATTGCATGTGTGTTCTTTTCATAAACCACATGGATCCACTAGAGTTCATTGCATGTGTGTTCTATTCCTAAAGCACATGGATACACTAGATGCCATTGCATGTGTTTTTATTTCATAAACCACATGGATCCAATAGAGTAAATTTCATGTGTGTTCTATTCATAAACTACATGGATCCATTAGATGCCATTAAATGTGTGTTCTATTCCTAAACCAAATGGATCCAATAGGTTCCATTGATCCACTAGATGCCATTAAATATGTGTTCTATTCCTAAACCACATGGATCCAATAGGTTCTATTGCATGTGTGTTCTTTTCATAAATCACATGGATCCACTAGAGTTCATTTCATATGTGTTCTTTTCATAATCCACATGGATCCACTAGAGTTTGTTGCATGTGTGTTCTTTAAATAAACCACATGGATCCACTAGAGTTCATTGCATGTGTGTTATTTTCATAAACCACATGGATCCACTAGAGTTCATTGCATGTGTGTTATATTCCTTAACCACATGGATCCACTAGATGCCATTGCATCTGTGTTCTTTTCATAAACCACATGGATCCACTAGATGCCATTGCATGTTTGTTCTATTCCTAAACCACATGGATACACTAGATGCCATTGGATGTGTGTTCTTTTCATAAACCACATGGATCCACTAGAGGTCATTGCATGTGTGTTACTTTCATAAACCACATGGATCTACTAGATGCCATTTTATGTGTGTTCCTTTCGTAAACCACATGGATCCACTAGAGTTCATTGCACGTGTGTTCTTTTCATAAACCACATGCATCCACTAGATGCCATTGCATGTGCGTTTTTTCATAAACCACATTGATCCACTAGATTTCATTGCATGTGTGTTTTATTCCTAGACCACATGTATCCACTAGATGCCATTGCATGTGTGTTCTTTTTATAAACCACATGGATCCACTGTTATCCATTGCATGTGTGTTCTAATCCTAAACCAGATGGATCCACCAGATACCAATAGATGTGTGTTCTTTTCATAAACCACATGAGTCTACTAGATGTCATTGCATGTGTGTTCTTTTCATAAACCACATGGATCCACTAGAGTTCATGACATGTGTGTTCTTTTCATAAACCACATGGATCCACTTTATGCCATTGCATGTATGTTCTATTCCTAAACCACATGGATCCACTAGATGCCATTGGATGTGTGTTCTTTTCATAAACCACATGGATGCACTAGATGTAATTGGTTGTGTGTTCTTTTCATAACCCACATGGATCCACTAGATGACATTGCATGTGTGTTCTTTTCATAAACAACATGGATCCACTAGTTGCCATTGCATGTTTGTTGTTTTCATAAACCACATGGATCCACTAGAGTTCATTGCATGTGTGTTCTATGCCTAAACCACAAGAATCCACTAGATGTCATTGCATGTGTGTTCTTTTCTTAAACCACATGGATCCACTAGATGCCATTTCATGTTTGTTCTTTTCATAAACCACATGCATCCACTAGAGTTCACTACATGTGTGTTCTTTTCATAAACCACATGGATACACTAGAGTTCATTGCATGTGTGTTCTATTCATAAACCACATGGATCCACTAGATGCCATTGCATGTGTGTTCTTTTCATAAACCACATGGATCCACTAAAGTTCATTGGATGTGTGTTCTATTCCTAAAGCACATGGATACACTAGATGCCATTGCATGTTTTTTTATTTCATAAACCACATGGATCCACTAGAGTTCATTGCATATGTGTTCTTTTCATAAACCACATGGATCCACTAGAGTTCATTGAATATCTGTTCTATTCCTAAACCACATGGATCCACTAGAGTTCATTGCATGTGTGTTATATTCCTTAATGACATGGATCCACTAGATGCCATTGCATGTGTGTTCTATTCCTAAACCGCATGGATCCACTAGATGCCATTGGATGTGTGTTATTTTCATAAACCACATGGATCCAATAGAGTTAATTTCATGTGTGTTCTATTCATAAACTACATGGATCCATTAAATGCCATTAAATGTGTGTTCTATTCCTAAACCACATGGATCCAATAGGTTCCATTGATCCACTAGATGCCATTAAATGTGTGTTCTATTCCTAAACCACATGGATCCAATAGGTTGCATTGATCCACTAGATGCCATTAAATATGTGTTCTATTCCTAAACCACATGGATCCAATAGGTTCTATTGCATGTGTGTTCTTTTCATAAATCACATGGATCCACTAGAGTTCATTTCATGTGTGTTCTTTTCATAATCCACATGGATCCACTAGAGTTTGTTGCATGTGTGTTCTTTACATACTCCACATGGATCCACTAGATGCCATTGCATGTGTGTTCTATTCATAAACCACATGGATCCAGTAGATACCATTGCATGTGTGTTCTTTTTATAAACCACATGGATCCACTATTATCCATTGCATGTGTGTTCTAATCCTAAACCACATGGATCCACCAGATACCACTAGATGTGTGTTCTTTTCATAAACCACATGAGTCTACTAGATGTCATTGCATGTGTGTTCTTTTCATAAACCACATGGATCCACTAGAGTTCTTGACATGTGTGTTCTTTTCATAAACCACATGGATCCACTTTATGCCATTGCATGTATGTTCTATTCCTAAACCACATGGATCCACTAGATGCCATTGGATGTGTGTTCTTTTCATAAACCACATGGATGCACTAGATGTAATTGGTTGTGTGTTCTTTTCATAACCCACATGGATCCACTAGATGACATTGCATGTGTGTTCTTTTCATAAACCACATGGATCACCTAGATGCCATTGCATGTGTGTTCATTTCATAAACCACATGGATCCACTAGAGTTCATTGCATGTGTGTTTTATGCCTAAACCCAAGAATCCACTAGATGCCATTGCATGTGTGTTCTTTTATTAAACCACATGGATCCACTAGATGCCATTTCATGTTTGTTCTTTTCATAAACCACATGCATCCACTAGAGTTTACTACATGTGTGTTCTTTTCATAAACCACATGGATACACTAGAGTTCATTGCATGTGTGTTCTATTCATAAACCACATGGATCCACTAGATACCATTGCATGTGTGTTCTTTTCATAAACCACATGGATCCACTAGAGTTCATTGCATGTGTGTTCTATTCCTAAACCACATGGATCCTCTAGATGCGATTGCATGTGTGTTCTTTTCATAAACCACATGGATCCACTAGAGTTCATTGCATGTGTGTTCTTTTCATAGACCACATGGATCCACTAGAGTTTATTGTATGAGTGTTCTATTCCTAAACCACATGGATCCACTAGAGTTCATTGGATGTGTGTTATATTCCTAAACCACATGGATCCACTAGATGCCATTGCATGTGTGTTCTTTTCATAAACCACATGGATCCACTAGAGTGAATTGCATGTGTGTTCTTTTCATAAACCACATGGATCTACTAGAGTTTACGACATGTTTTTTCTTTTCATAAACCACATGGATCTACTAGATGCCATTGCATTTGTGTTCTATTCCTAAACCACATGGATCCACCAGATGCCATTGGATGTGTGTTCTTTTCATAAACCACATGGATGCAGTAGATGTCATTGCACGTGTGTTCTTTTCACAAACCACATGGATCCACTATATGCCATTGCATGTGTGTTCTTTTCATAAACCACATGGATCCACTAGTTGCCATTGCATGTGTGTTCTTTTCATAAACCACATGGATCCACTAGAGTTCATTGCATGTGTGTTCAATTCCAAAACCACATGGATCCTCTAGATGCCATTGCATGTGTGTTCTTTTCATAAACCACATGGATCCACTAGAGTTCATTGCATGTGTATTCTTTTCATAAACCACATGGATCCACTAGAGTTCATTGGATGTGTGTCCTATTCCTAAACCACATGGATCCACTAGAGTTCATTGGATGTGTGTTCTATTACTAAACCACATGGATCCACTAGATGCCATTGCATGTGTGTTCTTTTCATAAACCACATGGATCCACTAGTGTTAATTGCATGTGTGTTCTTTTGATAAACCACATGGATCTACTAGAGTTCATGGCATGTGTGTTATTTTCATAAACCACATGGATCTACTAGATGCCATTGCATTTGTGTTCTATTCCTAAACCACATGGATCCACCAGATGCCATTGGATGTGTGTTCTTTTCATAAACCACATGGATGCAGTAGATGTCATTGCAGGTGTGTTCTTTTCACAAACCACATGGATCCACTATATGCCATTGCATGTGTGTTCTTTTCATAAACCACATGGATCCACTAGTTGCCATTGCATGTGTGTTCTTTTCATAAACCACATGGATCCACTAGAGTTCATTGCATGTGTGTTCTATGCCTAAACCACAAGAATCCACTAGATGCCATTACATGTGTGTTCTTTTCTTAAACCACATGGATCCACTAGATGCCATTGCATGTGTGTTCTTTTCATAAACCACATGGATCCACTAGAGTTCACTACATGTGTGTTCTTTTCATAAACCACATGGATACACTAGAGTTACTTGCATGTGTGTTCTATTCATAAACCACATGGATCCACTAGATGCCATTGCATGTGTGTTCTTTTCATAAACCACATGGATCCACTAGAGTTCATTGGATGTGTGTTCTATTCCTAAAGCACATGGATACACTAGATGCCATTGCATGTGTTTTTATTTCATAAACCACATGGATCCAATAGAGTAAATTTCATGTGTGTTCTATTCATAAACTACATGGATCCATTAGATGCCATTAAATGTGTGTTCTATTCCTAAACCAAATGGATCCAATAGGTTCCATTGATCCACTAGATGCCATTAAATATGTGTTCTATTCCTAAACCACATGGATCCAATAGGTTCTATTGCATGTGTGTTCTTTTCATAAATCACATGGATCCACTAGAGTTCATTTCATGTGTGTTCTTTTCATAATCCACATGGATCCACTAGAGTTTTTTGCATGTGTGTTCTTTACATAAACCACATGGATCCACTAGAGTTCATTGCATGTGTGTTATTTTCATAAACCACATGGATCCACTAGAGTTCATTGCATGTGTGTTATATTCCTTAACCACATGGATCCACTAGATGCCATTGCATGTGTGTTCTTTTCAGAAACCACATGGATCCACTAGATGACATTGCATGTGTGTTCTTTTCACAAACCACATGGATCCACTAGATGCCATTGCATCTGTGTTCTATTCCTAAACCACATGGATCCACCAGATGCCATTGGATGTGTGTTCTTTTCATAAACCACATGGATCCACTAGATGTCATTGCACGTGTGTTCTTTTCCCAAACCAAATGGATCCACTAGAGTTCATTGCACGTGTGTTCTTTTCATAAACCACATGCATCCACTAGATGCCATTGCATGTGTGTTTTTTCATAAACCACATGGATCCACTAGATTTCATTGCATGTGTGTTTTATTCCTAGACCACATGGATCCTCTAGATGCCATTGCATGTGTGTTCTTTTCATAAACCACATGGATCCACTAGAGTTCATTGCATGTGTGTTCTATTCCTAAACCACATGGATCCTCCAGATGCCATTGCATGTGTGTTCTTTTCATAAACCACATGGATGCAGTAGATGTCATTGCACGTGTGTTCTTTTCACAAACCACATGGATCCACTATATGCCATTGCATGTGTGTTCTTTTCATAAACCACATGGATCCACTAGTTGCCATTGCATGGGTGTTCTTTTCATAAACCACATGGATCCACTAGAGTTCATTGCATGTGTGTTCTATGCCTAAACCACAAGAATCCACTAGATGCCATTACATGTGTGTTCTTTTCTTAAACCACATGGATCCACTAGATGCCATTGCATGTGTGTTCTTTTCATAAACCACATGGATCCACTAGAGTTCACTACATGTGTGTTCTTTTCATAAACCACATGGATACACTAGAGTTCCTTGCATGTGTGTTATATTCATAAACCACATGGATCCACTAGATGCCATTGCATGTGTGTTCTTTTCATAAACCACATGGATCAACTGGAGTTCATTGGATGTGTGTTCTATTCCTAAAGCACATGGATACACTAGATGCCATTGCATGTGTTTTTATTTCATAAACCACATGGATCCAATAGAGTAAATTTCATGTGTGTTCTATTCATAAACTACATGGATCCATTAGATGCCATTAAATGTGTGTTCTATTCCTAAACCAAATGGATCCAATAAGTTCCATTGATCCACTAGATGCCATTAAATATGTGTTATATTCCTAAACCACATGGATCCAATAGGTTCTATTGCATGTGTGTTCTTTTCATAAATCACATGGATCCACTAGAGTTTATTTCATGTGTGTTCTTTTCATAATCCACATGGATCCACTAGAGTTTGTTGCATGTGTGTTCTTTACATAAACCACATGGATCCACTAGAGTTCATTGCATGTGTGTTATTTTCATAAACCACATGGATCCACTAGAGTTTATTGCATGTGTGTTATATTCCTTAACGACATGGATCCACTAGATGCCATTGCATGTGTGTTCTATTCCTAAACCGCATGGATCCACTAGATGCCATTGGATGTGTGTTATTTTCATAAACCACATGGATCCAATAGAGTTAATTTCATGTGTGTTCTATTCATAAACTACATGGATCCATTAAATGCCATTAAATGTGTGTTCTATTCCTAAACCACATGGATCCAATAGGTTCCATTGATCCACTAGATGCCATTAAATGTGTGTTCTATTCCTAAACCACATGGATCCAATAGGTTGCATTGATCCACTAGATGCCATTAAATATGTGTTCTATTCCTAAACCACATGGATCCAATAGGTTCTATTGCATGTGTGTTCTTTTCATAAATCACATGGATCCACTAGAGTTCATTTCATGTGTGTTCTTTTCATAATCCACATGGATCCACTAGAGTTTGTTGCATGTGTGTTCTTTACATAATCCACATGGATCCACTAGATGCCATTGCATGTGTGTTCTATTCATAAACCACATGGATCCACTAGATACCATTGCATGTGTGTTCTTTTTATAAACCACATGGATCCACTATTATCCATTGCATGTGTGTTCTAATCCTAAACCACATGGATCCACCAGATACCACTAGATGTGTGTTCTTTTCATAAACCACATGAGTCTACTAGATGTCATTGCATGTGTGTTCTTTTCATAAACCACATGGATCCACTAGAGTTCTTGACATGTGTGTTCTTTTCATAAACCACATGGATCCACTTTATGCCATTGCATGTATGTTCTATTCCTAAACCACATGGATCCACTAGATGCCATTGGATGTGTGTTCTTTTCATAAACCACATGGATGCACTAGATGTAATTGGTTGTGTGTTCTTTTCATAACCCACATGGATCCACTAGACGACATTGCATGTGTGTTCTTTTCATAAACCACATGGATCACCTAGATGCCATTGCATGTGTGTTCATTTCATAAACCACATGGATCCACTAGAGTTCATTGCATGTGTGTTTTATGCCTAAACCACAAGAATCCACTAGATGCCATTGCATGTGTGTTCTTTTATTAAACCACATGGATCCACTAGATGCCATTTCATGTTTGTTCTTTTCATAAACCACATGCATCCACTAGAGTTTACTACATGTGTGTTCTTTTCATAAACCACATGGATACACTAGAGTTCATTGCATGTGTGTTCTATTCATAAACCACATGGATCCACTAGATACCATTGCATGTGTGTTCTTTTCATAAACCACATGGATCCACTAGAGTTCATTGCATGTGTGTTCTATTCCTAAACCACATGGATCCTCTAGATGCGATTGCATGTCTGTTCTTTTCATAAACCACATGGATCCACTAGAGTTCATTGCATGTGTGTTCTTTTCATAGACCACATGGATCCACTAGAGTTTATTGTATGAGTGTTCTATTCCTAAACCACATGGATCCACTAGAGTTCATTGGATGTGTGTTATATTCCTAAACCACATGGATCCACTAGATGCCATTGCATGTGTGTTCTTTTCATAAACCACATGGATCCACTAGAGTGAATTGCATGTGTGTTCTTTTCATAAACCACATGGATCTACTAGAGTTTACGGCATGTTTTTTCTTTTCATAAACCACATGGATCTACTAGATGCCATTGCATTTGTGTTCTATTCCTAAACCACATGGATCCACCTGATGCCATTGGATGTGTGTTCTTTTCATAAACCACATGGATGCAGTAGATGTCATTGCACGTGTGTTCTTTTCACAAACCACATGGATCCACTATATGCCATTGCATGTGTGTTCTTTTAATAAACCACATGGATCCACTAGTTGCCATTGCATGTGTGTTCTTTTCATAAACCACATGGATCCACTAGAGTTCATTGCATGTGTGTTCTATTCCAAAACCACATGGATCCTCTAGATGCCATTGCATGTGTGTTCTTTTCATAAACCACATGGATCCACTAGAGTTCATTGCATGTGTATTCTTTTCATAAACCACATGGATCCACTAGAGTTCATTGGATGTGTGTCCTATTCCTAAACCACATGGATCCACTAGAGTTCATTGGATGTGTGTTCTATTCCTAAACCACATGGATCCACTAGATTCCATTGCATGTGTGTTCTTTTCATAAACCACATGGATCCACTAGTGTAAATTGCATGTGCGTTCTTTTCATAAACCACATGGATCTACTAGAGTTCATGGCATGTGTGTTATTTTCATAAACCACATGGATCTACTAGATGCCATTGCATTTGTGTTCTATTCCTAAACCACATGGATCCACCAGATGCCATTGGATGTGTGTTCTTTTCATAAACCACATGGATGCAGTAGATGTCATTGCAGGTGTGTTCTTTTCACAAACCACATGGATCCACTATATGCCATTGCATGTGTGTTCTTTTCATAAACCACATGGATCCACTAGTTGCCATTGCATGTGTGTTCTTTTCATAAACCACATGGATCCACTAGAGTTCATTGCATGTGTGTTCTATGCCTAAACCACAAGAATCCACTAGATGCCATTACATGTGTGTTCTTTTCTTAAACCACATGGATCCACTAGATGCCATTGCATGTGTGTTCTTTTCATAAACCACATGGATCCACTAGAGTTCACTACATGTGTGTTCTTTTCATAAACCACATGGATACACTAGAGTTCCTTGCATGTGTGTTCTATTCATAAACCACATGGATCCACTAGATGCCATTGCATGTGTGTTCTTTTCATAAACCACATGGATCCACTAGAGTTCATTGGATGTGTGTTCTATTCCTAAAGCACATGGAAACACTAGATGCCATTGCATGTGTTTTTATTTCATAAACCACATGGATCCAATAGAGTAAATTTCATGTGTGTTCTATTCATAAACTACATGGATCCATTAGATGCCATTAAATGTGTGTTCTATTCCTAAACCAAATGGATCCAATAGGTTCCATTGATCCACTAGATGCCATTAAATATGTGTTCTATTCCTAAACCACATGGATCCAATAGGTTCTATTGCATGTGTGTTCTTTTCATAAACCACATGGATCCACTAGAGTTCATTTCATGTGTGTTCTTTTCATAATCCACATGGATCCACTAGAGTTTTTTGCATGTGTGTTCTTTACATAAACCACATGGATCCACTAGAGTTCATTGCATGTGTGTTATTTTCATAAACCACATGGATCCACTAGAGTTCATTGCATGTGTGTTATATTCCTTAACCACATGGATCCACTAGATGCCATTGCATGTGTGTTCTTTTCATAAACCACATGGATCCACTAGATGACATTGCATGTGTGTTCTTTTCACAAACCACATGGATCCACTAGATGCCATTGCATCTGTGTTCTATTCCTAAACCACATGGATCCACCAGATGCCATTGGATGTGTGTTCTTTTCATAAACCACATGGATCCACTAGATGTCATTGCACGTGTGTTCTTTTCCCAAACCAAATGGATCCACTAGAGTTCATTGCACGTGTGTTCTTTTCATAAACCACATGCATCCACTAGATGCCATTGCATGTGTGTTTTTTCATAAACCACATGGATCCAGTAGATTTCATTGCATGTGTGTTTTATTCCTAGACCACATGGATCCTCTAGATGCCATTGCATGTGTGTTCTTTTCATAAACCACATGGATCCACTAGAGTTCATTGCATGTGTGTTCTATTCCTAAACCACATGGATCCTCCAGATGCCATTGCATGTGTGTTCTTTTCATAAACCACATGGATGCAGTAGATGTCATTGCACGTGTGTTCTTTTCACAAACCACATGGATCCACTATATGCCATTGCATGTGTGTTCTTTTCATAAACCACATGGATCCACTAGTTGCCATTGCATGTGTGTTCTTTTCATAAACCACATGGATCCACTAGAGTTCATTGCATGTGTGTTCTATGCCTAAACCACAAGAATCCACTAGATGCCATTACATGCGTGTTCTTTTCTTAAACCACATGGATCCACTAGATGCCATTGCATGTGTGTTCTTTTCATAAACCACATGGATCCACTAGAGTTCACTACATGTGTGTTCTTTTCATAAACCACATGGATACACTAGAGTTCCTTGCATGTGTGTTATATTCATAAACCACATGGATCCACTAGATGCCATTGCATGTGTGTTCTTTTCATAAACCACATGGATCCACTAGAGTTCATTGGATGTGTGTTCTATTCCTAAAGCACATGGATACACTAGATGCCATTGCATGTGTTTTTATTTCATAAACCACATGGATCCAATAGAGTAAATTTCATGTGTGTTCTATTCATAAACTACATGGATCCATTAGATGCCATTAAATGTGTGTTCTATTCCTAAACCAAATGGATCCAATAGGTTCCATTGATCCACTAGATGCCATTAAATATGTGTTCTATTCCTAAACCACATGGATCCAATAGGTTCTATTGCATGTGTGTTCTTTTCATAAATCACATGGATCCACTAGAGTTCATTTCATGTGTGTTCTTTTCATAATCCACATGGATCCACTAGAGTTTGTTGCATGTGTGTTCTTTACATAAACCACATGGATCCACTAGAGTTCATTGCATGTGTGTTATTTTCATAAACCACATGGATCCACTAGAGTTCATTGCATGTGTGTTATATTCCTTAACGACATGGATCCACTAGATGCCATTGCATGTGTGTTCTTTTCATAAACCACATGGATCCACTAGATGCCATTGCATGTGTGTTCTATTCCTAAACCACATGGATACACTAGATGCCATTGGATGTGTGTTCTTTTCATAAACCACATGGATCCACTAGAGGTCATTGCATGTGTGTTACATTCATAAACCACATGGATCTACTAGATGCCATTGTATGTGTGTTCTTTTCGTAAACCAAATGGATCCACTAGAGTTCATTGCACGTGTGTTCTTTTCATAAACCACATGCATCCACTAGATGCCATTGCATGTGTGTTTTTTCATAAACCACATGGATCCACTAGATTTCATTGGATGTGTGTTTTATTCCTAGACCACATGGATCCTCTAGATGCCATTGCATGTGTGTTCTTTTCATAAACCACATGGATCCACTAGAGTTCATTGCATGTGTGTTCTATTCCTAAACCACATGGATCCTCCAGATGCCATTGCATGTGTGTTCTTTTCATAAACCACATGGATCCACTAGAGTTCATTGCATGTGTGTTCTTTTCATAAACCACATGGATCCACTAGAGTTTATTGCATGTGTGTTCTTTTCATAAACCACATGGATCCACTTTATGCCATTGCATGTATGTTCTATTCCTAAACCACATGGATCCACTAGATGCCATTGGATGTGTGTTCTTTTCATAAACCACATGGATGCACTAGATGTAATTGGTTGTGTGTTCTTTTCATAACCCACATGGATCCACTAGATGACATTGCATGTGTGTTCTTTTCATAAACCACATGGATCCACTAGTTGCCATTGCATGTTTGTTGTTTTCATAAACCACATGGATCTACTAGAGTTCATTGCATGTGTGTTCTATGCCTAAACCACAAGAATCCACTAGATGTCATTGCATGTGTGTTCTTTTCTTAAACCACATGGATCCACTAGATGCCATTTCATGTTTGTTCTTTTCATAAACCACATGCATCCACTAGAGTTCACTACATGTGTGTTATTTTCATAAACCACATGGATACACTAGAGTTCATTGCATGTGTGTTCTATTCATAAACCACATGGATCCACTAGATGCCATTGCATGTGTGTTCTTTTCATAAACCACATGGATCCACTAGAGTTCATTGGATGTGTGTTCTATTCCTAAAGCACATGGATACACTAGATGCCATTGCATGTTTTTTTATTTCATAAACCACATGGATCCACTAGAGTTCATTGCATATGTGTTCTTTTCATAAACCACATGGATCCACTAGAGTTCATTGAATATCTATTCTATTCCTAAACCACATGGATCCACTAGATGCCATTCCATGTGTGTTCTTTTCATAAACCACATGGATCCACTAGATGCCATTGCATGTGTGTTCTATTCCTAAACCGCATGGATCCACTAGATGCCATTGGATGTGTGTTATTTTCATAAACCACATGGATCCAATAGAGTTAATTTCATGTGTGTTCTATTCATAAACTACATGGTTCCATTAGATGCCATTAAATGTGTGTTCTATTCCTAAACCACATGGATCCAATAGGTTCCATTGATCCACTAGATGCCATTAAATGTGTGTTCTATTCCTAAACCACATGGATCCAATAGGTTGCATTGATCCACAAGATGCCATTAAATATGTGTTCTATTCCTAAACCACATGGATCCAATAGGTTCTATTGCATGTGTGTTCTTTTCATAAATCACATGGATACACTAGAGTTCATTTCATGTGTGTTCTTTTCATAATCCACATGGATCCACTAGAGTTTGTTGCATGTGTGTTCTTTACATAATCCACATGGATCCACTAGATGCCATTGCATGTGTGTTCTATTCATAAACCACATGGATCCACTAGATACCATTGCATGTGTGTTCTTTTTATAAACCACATGGATCCACTATTATCCATTGCATGTGTGTTCTAATCCTAAACCACATGGATCCACCAGATACCACTAGATGTGTGTTCTTTTCATAAACCACATGAGTCTACTAGATGTCATTGCATGTGTGTTCTTTTCATAAACCACATGGATCCACTAGAGTTCTTGACATGTGTGTTCTTTTCATAAACCACATGGATCCACTTTATGCCATTGCATGTATGTTCTATTCCTAAACCACATGGATCCACTAGATGCCATTGGATGTGTGTTCTTGTCACATCCCAAGATTTTCCAAATCTTGTAATGTGAAAAATAAATAAACAAAATAAATCTTTGTTGAAAATCAGGGTGAAAAGAAACTTTTGTTTCTAAAAGGAACATTCCTCAATGAATGTATCTGGAATTTAAAACACTTGGAAAGTAAATCCAAAATCCAAATCCTAAGCCCTAATGGAAGGAAATCAATTTCCAAAGTATCTCCAAATCTATGGATTTGATCCATATCAAATTTGATCAACAAATATTCACAAAGGATCAAGAAAGACCTTAAAAGTTGGTTTCACATAGTTTGGAACCATAAGCAAAATCTTAGAAGTATAAGGAAATTGAATTTCCAAAGCCTTTAAAGCCCTTACCAAAAGCCCACACCAATTGGTGAACAAGTAATCCTAAAGGGATTTATAAAGATAAACATTTAATAAAGGAAAATAAATTGTTTTGGAAACACTAGTTTAGATCTTTTAATAAAAGACTTTTTCAAATGAAAAGATAAGCCAAATTAATTTTGGCCAAACTTTTGAAATAAAATATTTTGTTTTGATAAAATGAGTAAAGGTTTATTTAAATAAAATAAAAGGATTTAAATATCCAATTTTATTTAAGTAAAAACTTTTCCCATTTTAAATAAACACCAAGTATTTTATTACTACTTTGAAATCTTTTATTAAAAGGTTTTGCTTTGATTAAAATGAGTAAAGGATTATTTAAATAAAATAATAAGGATTTAAATATCCAATTTTATTTAAGTAAAGGCTTTCCCATTTTAATTAAAACACCAAAACTTATTTATTTATTTAAATAAGTTTCCAAGTAATCTTTTTATTTTTCAAATTAAACCTTCTGGTTTGGTTTTGAAAATAATTGGAATTCAAATGGAAATTTTATTTAAATAAATCGAACACTATTAAACAACTAAAGATCCATTTTATTTAATTATTAAATGGATCCTAAATAAAATAAAAATAATATTTCATTTTGAGATTTGGATTATGTTGCCAAACAGAACCAAATTCAAATGAAAAGTTTGATGTTTGAATTGATTGAGTGTTGTTGAAATTGTTTGAATAATTGTTTGAAATTGAAAACAGAAAAAGAATTAGAAAAAGAAAAAGGCTTAGACAGAAAAAAAAAATAGGAAAACAGACTAAGGCCCAACAGTAGCCCAGTCCAGCCCAGACTTCTCCCCTCCCCCGAAGAAATCTCTTCTCACTAAGAAATCTACCCACACAGAGACAGACAGCGTGGACCCACTTTCCCCTCTTCCTCTCTCGCTGACAACAGACCCCACCTGTTCCCACACCCGAACCGTTTTCTTCACCAATTAAACAACCCACTGAGACACCGACTGGTGGACCTCCTCCTCTCTTCTTTTTCCACTGACCAGAGGACCCCACTGCCACCTCCTTCTTCTTCCCCGCGACCCCGTCTCCCCCTCACAGCGCTGCCGTTTCTGCCCGTTGAAAGCTCGCATCAATTCGAGTTACTGCCGCGTTTATTCAGTCCAGCGACGACACCCATTTAACCGTCTCCCTCTCCTCTGTCTTTTCCCCCAGACCACTCCCTCTCTCTGCCCCTAGGCTGTCGCCAATTTCCTCTGCACCTCCGCTGTCTCCGACGAGCTGTCACAGCAATTCCGGCCAACTCCGACCACCCCTCTGCCTCTACTTCACGCGAGTGGACTCCTCTCGACCTCACGCATCTCCTAGTACTCCTAGTTTGCCCGCGGGAGCACCAGAACCCCGACTCCAACAAGCCCCGAGCCAGCGCCGCCGTCTGCTCCAACTGCGGCGACATCTCCCCGGTAAACCTGACCTCTCCTCTCATCCCCGTTGACCCGATGATGATCTACAAGCTCATACGAACCTAACGACACCTTCCGTTTGACCTAGGGCGCCCCCTATCCTCGCCTCCGTCGTCGACAGTGAGCACCGCCGTCTGCTTCCTCTCCGACGAGCCCCACCGGTAAGACCAGACCGCCCCTTCACTCCTCCTTCACGCTCGCATCACCGCGGTACCCTTGCGCGTCTTACAGTGCTTTCCGTTTGCCTTAGTGTGATCCACAGCGACGCCAACGACGACGACCCGAGAGCACCGCCGCCCGCAGCAACTCCGGCGAGCGATTTCCGTCCACCCCGAGCGCCCCTCCGACGGAAACGACCACGTTGAGCACCAGCGTTCCTCGACGATCACGGTGAGCCTACTCCCTACTCCTCTTGCGTCCTGCTTCGCCAGCGCCGCCACTGACCGACCATCACCGCCGCGCGACAGAGCCTAGCGCCGCCAGTTCTAGGTCGATAGATTAGGAACCGTTGGATACTGTAGCGTCCCCAACCTTTAATAAGATTGAGTCCCCTGTGTTTACAATGCTAGTCCCTGGATCAATAGCTAGCATCCACAGTTTAGATGTAATATCAAGAAACAAAGGTCATAATACAACTTTATAACCAGGAATAAAATAGTTTTATTACATCAAACTTAGCTCATTGGCTAATTACATTACATTGCAGCGGAATAACTATAGTCATGGGTCCTTCATCTTCAAAGTGCCACAGGCAGATGTTGGTTGTAGACTTTGTAATCCTAATCAATCAATCTTCAATAAAACAATCAAACCTGCAACATAATAAGTTACAGCCACAAGGGTCAATACATTTGAATTGTATTGGCAAGTTTCACTTTTATGAATAATATAGGTGGATCCTATCACTACATGCAAATTTGGCTAAGTGGAGTTTCAGGCTCATTTGCATAAAGCAATATTTTATCCTATCTTTTCAA
Organism: Avena sativa; assembly: GCA_916181665.1. NCBI lineage: Eukaryota > Viridiplantae > Streptophyta > Magnoliopsida > Poales > Poaceae > Avena > Avena sativa. The sequence goes on from OV702287.1 coordinate 196,069,346, forward strand.
AAATGGTTTTTGGTCCTTTGTCCAATCTCCTTTCAAAAATCTCTTGAACTCCTTGGTAAAAACCCAAGTGTTCAAGTCCTTGTCAAAAATCTCTTGAGCACCTTAGTAACTCCAAGTACATCAAGTTTTGTCAAAATCTCTTGAGCTTCTGGGTAACTCCAAGTGCATCAAGTTTTGTCAAAATCTCTTGAGTTCCTTGGTAACTCCAAGTACATCAAGTTTTGTCAAAATCTCTTGAGCTTCTTGGTAACTCCAAGTGCATCAAGTTTTGTCAAAATCTCTTGAGTTCCTTGGTAACTCCAAGTGCATCAAGTTTTAAAAGTTTTCTTTTAGAAATTAGAATGTCGAGATCTTCCATAGCTTCAGGCCTTTAGTTGCTCAGTATTGTCCATAACCGGGGACACGGCTAAGTACTTAGATTTTATTATCTTCTGCAGAAGTTGTACACTTTACCCACATGTCACACTCTCATCTTGTTGCCACCAGTGGCCGCTGGATTAGTACTCACCAAGATGGAATACTGGCAGATTGAGAATATGACGAAGTCTTTCCAAAAGGTCCTCCCATACACCATTGCTAGCTTGTCTTTAGCCCCCATGAAGCATTCCAGATCCCCATGTCTGGTAACTAAAGACAATGTATGGGTCTTCCTAATGTAATTGACTAAGCCAGAGCCATAATAGCATGTGGTTGCACACGAAAGCCACAATTGGAGAAGCATGTTCAATCTCTAAGTTTCCTAGGTGGGTTTTCTTTTGGAGCACAACACAAAGAGATTGCCATAGAATGGTTCCTTTTGTTGCCACCTTCTCCAAAACTTAAAGTATCCTCCACCTAGGTGGTTCATTGAGTCCTTGTTTTATTATATAAAACACAAGTTCTTTTCTCAAATTTGTAAAATCTCACATGTATCTCTTTTCAAAAATAAAGCATGGCTAAGCATGTACAACTACAAGGTTTTCACTAAGTAAGGTGAGGGAATCCTATTAGGATTTGGCATAGCATAAGTATAAAAATAGTTTTCATGCATGTTTTCAAAATCCACTAAGTATAATGAAAATAGTAGGACTTTTGTATGATAGTGTAACTTGCCTTTTTTTGGTAGGGAATGATGGTTCACTCCTTGATCTTGCTAGTCTCACACTTCTCTAACTTCACTACAAGTCAATCAAGCAAACACAAAATCAACTAACATTCCAAACAAAGTCAAACAAACAATTTCACACTCACAAAGCAATGGAATCTAAGTCATGCATAAGCATGCAAAGGTTGGTTCTATTGTAAGGATGGTCTTCACTAGGCTTCTAAACTTTGTAGGTTCCAAATTGGTCATTTACCAAAATGGCAAAGTCATTTGCAAAGAGGGTCTCTATTAGATTCCTAAACTTTGTAAGATCCAAAATGGTCATTTACCAAAGTGGCAAGGTTAAGGTAATGCATGCAAGCATGCCAAGCCTTGTTTTGTTTGAAAAAGGGGTTCCTAATGGGTCATAGACTTTTGGGAACACCTATTGGTCATTTTGTGAAGTGGCTAAGTCATTTGCAAAAGGTTTCACTATAAAACCATTTGCAAAACAAAGTGTCATTCTATGAGGTGTAGAAATATTTCTACTAGGGTATTAACCTATAGGTTTCACCAAATGAGTTGCCATTGCAAAACTTGGTGTTTTGGGTCAGTAGGTTTGGTTCAAAACATTTTCTCCAAAGTTTTCTTTATGAAAGCATTTTCATAAACAAAACAAATAGTTTTAGTTAGCTAGAAATGGACTAAACTAATTAATCCATCCTATTCTTTTCCAAAATCACTTTCCAAACTATGGGTTGGTTCCTAGGGTCAGTAAGGTCACAACAAACCAAATTGCAAAGATTTTAACCTTAAAATCATTTTTAAATGATTTTTCTAATGTTAGCAAGCACACAAAGTAATCTGCAAAGTTAAACAAGTTAACAGATACTATTTGCTAAACTAATGGTAGGGTTAGTTAGAGCTTGCTCTCCTGAATCCAACGACATAAAATTTGTAATTTTTGGACGTGTGGATCAAAAGATACAAGGGTTTGAAGTTTGCAAAAGTTTCTGTTTCCAAATTCTGTTTTAAACCTATCAGGCGACACGCGGCGTAATTCTATTCGTCAGTACCGCTTCGCCAGGATCGAGCTACGTGGGCCGCTGGATCTAAAGGGGTAGGTGTGGCTCAGATCAACGCGTACCGGTTCGTTTAGTCAATCTATCGTGTTCGTCAGATCGAAATCCTACGGTCGCCAGCATGTTTGCCAAGGATCGGCGGCGCTGCGCGGCGGCAGACGGCGGCGGCGCTCTGGCGGTGGAGTTCCGGCTAACACAGGAAGCAAGAGAGAGGGAGGAGTGGCTCACAGTGATCGCCGAGGCACGGGGATGCTCAACGTGGTTGTTTCCGTCGGAGGGGCGCTCTGGGTGGACGGCAATCGCTCGCCGGAGACTGAGACAGACGGCGGTTTGCTCTGGTTGAGGTCGAGGACAACGCTGCAGATCACCCGGAGGCGAACAGAGGGCAAGGTTAGTTGCGCAAGGTCAGTGCGGTGACGCGTGCGTGAAAGAGAAGGCGCGGGGCGGTCGGAATCTACCTGTGGGGCTCGCCGGAGTTGAAGACAGACGGTGGTGCTCACTGTCGACGACGGAGGCGAGGTTCTGGTGCACCCGCGGGCGAGCTGAGGCTGCTGAGCGGTGCGTCAGAGAGTGGTGAAGCTGCCAGCGTACTCAGGGAGGCTCGGGGCGGTGAGGTTTCGTCGGAATCGTCACCGGACCACGTCGGAGCAGAGGGTGCTCGGGGAGAAATTGGAGGCGGTCTAGGGCGTGCGAGCGCGAGGTGTCAGAGGGGATTTATAGAGGATGCCCTGGCATTTCCATCTACGTGATCACTGCAGGTTTTACTCGCGTCATTAAGGTGAATTGAACTGGAGGAATCAACGGCAAAACGAGGAGAAGAACTGGTCGCTGCGGGGTGGGTGAAGGAGACGATGAACAGTGATAGCGGGCCTACCAGTCAGTGGGAAAAAGAGAGAGGAGGAGGTCCACCAGTCAATCACTCTGCGGGTTGTTTAGTTGGTGAAGAAAAACGGTTCGGGGAGGGAATACTGGGCTGCTGGGCCTTAGTGGGCTGGTCCAAACTCTATTTTTTTTTCTGTCTAAACTTTTTCCTTTTCTAAATCTATTTTCTGTTTTGCAATTTCAAACAATTATTCAAGCAATCAAACAACACTCAATCAAATCAAACAATCAACAAACTTTTCATTTGAATTTGGTTCTGTTTATCAACATAATCCAAATCCAAAATGAATTAATATTTTATTCTCTTTAGGATCCATTTAATAATTAAATAAAATGGATCTTTAGTTATTAGGGTTTGATTTATTTAATAAAATTTCCATTTGAAATCCAATTATTTCCAAAACCAAACCAGAAGGTTTAATTTGAAAAATAAAAGAATACTTGGAAACTTATTTAAATAAATAAATAAGTTTTGGTGTTTAATTAAAATGAGAAAGCCTTTACTTAAAGAAAATTGGATATTTAAATCCTTATTATTTTATTTAAATAATCCTTTACTCATTTTAATCAAAGAAAAACCTTTTAATAAAAGATTTCAAAGTAGTAATAAAATACTTAGTGTTCATTTAAAATGGGAAAAGCCTTTTACTTAAATAAAATTGGATATTTAAATCCTTATTATTTTATTTAAATAAACCTTTACCCATTTTATCAAAACAAAATATTTTATTACAAAAGCTTGGCCAAAATTAATTTGGCTCACCTTTTCATTTGAAAACAAAGTCTTTTATTAAAAGATCCAAATAGTATTTCCAAAACAATTTATTTTCCTTTGAAAAAAAATGTTTATCTTTATAAATCCCTTTAGGATTATAATTGTTCACCAAAGGGTATGGCTTTTGGTAAGGGCTTTATTGGCTTTGGAAATTCAATTTCCTTATCTTATTATGTTCACAAGATTTTGTCTATGGTTCCAAACTAAGTGAAACCAATCTCTATGGTCTATTCTTGATCCTTTGTGATTATTTGTTGATCAGATTTGGTATGGATCCAATCCATAGATTTGGAGATACTTTGGAAAATGATTCCCTTCCATTAGGGTTTTGGGTTTTGGATTTCTTTCCAAATGTTCATATTTCCAGATACATTCATTGAGGAATGCATTTCCCTTGATTTGGATTTTTGTTGAATTCAAACTTTAGCCAAAGTTTGTTCAAGATGGGATTTTAAGTTTCCTTTTAGAAACAAAAGTTTCTTTTCACCCTGATTTTCAACAAAAATTTATTTTGTTTATTTATTTTTCACATTACAAGATTTGGAAAATCTTGGGATGTGACAGGCTACCACCCTTAAAATAAATCTCGTCCCGAGATTTGGGGAGGCTAGGGTTACAAGCAGGTTCAAAACAACTAGGGTACGACCACCCTTAAAATTTTTTCCAACTAAACTATATCTTGGCTTGCTTGGAATCTTGGAAAACTTCTGCATCGTGTCCTTTATTTTCTCACTTGACTCATGGGCCAAGGTTGGGTTTCTCCATAGACTTGTTTATCTTGTTCTTCATCTTTTCTGGGCAGTTGCTTACATAGTGTCCTGGTTCTTTACAATTGAAACAGTGGATATCTTGGAGTTCTTTACGTTGCTCTTGTGGACAAGTGGCTACATAGTGGCCTAGCTCTTTGCAGTTGTTGCACACTACTTGGCCGATCTCTTTATTCTTCGGGTTCTCTGGGCATCCACTGGGGTAGTGTCCCATTTCCTTACATTTATGACATTGCACAAGGCTCATGTCTTGCTTTGGTTTCTTGGGCTTCTTTGATCCTTTGAATTGGGTTGTCTTGTTTGGAGGTATAAGTGGTCCTTTTCCTTTGTCATCAACATTCTTGGCGTACATGGATCCTTCTTGTTTCCTTTGTTCAACAATGGCATAGATGGGACATTGGATAGGAACATGGTCGTTTCCTTCACAAAGGTAACAAGTAACTTGAGATGTGGGGCATTGGCCAACTGGATGTTCCTCTTCACAATTGGGGCATTGATCTTCATGCTCCTTGGAAGTGTGGTCCTTGTCTCCACAAATATTGCAAGCTGGGGCTCCATCTAGAATAATATTCTTGTCATCCTTGTTGTCGTACACTCTTTTTGGATAGTTTTCTTCCATGCTGATCATTTGATTAGTCACCTTAAGCATCAGTTGGGATTGTTCTTCCAAAAACTTTTGCAAGGTAGGGTCTTTATCACTATTGTTGGCTATGAACTGAGCTGTTAGTTGGCTCAATTGGTGTTGGGTTGCTAGGAGTTCTCTCATGTTGACCTCTTGGTTGTTGTTGTTGTCACCATCCTTGATGTTGGAGTCTCTTGGAGAAGTCATCGGTTTGGGTTGGATAGGGATTAGAATAGGCCAAAGATTTCTAAGGGAATCAATCCTAATCACACACATCACAATTCACACAAACAATGTGCAAGCAATCACAAATAAACACTCCACTCAAACAACAAGTTTCAAGCACATACTTAGGCAACAAAAACATTTTTGTTACACCACATAAGTTGGTGTGTTTGACTTTTACTAAATATGGTGGCCCATCTACATGGTTCACTTGTGATCTTCCCATCCTTCTTGATTCTTCTTGAATGAGATCTTTGTATCCTTGGAGAATTCTTGTGTCTTGGTCACAAAAACTTCAAAGGTGGTCATGGCTTCTTCTAAGTTGTTTTTCCTTAGTCTTCAAGTCTTGGGCAAAACTTCTTGTATTACTTGTAGTCCTTAGTGATATCCAAGATTGAAGTCCTTGGTGAATATGCTGAAGATGTTGAAGTCATTAGAGTTGAAGAAGTTGAAGTCATTGGAGTTGAAGAAGTCCTTCGCACATGGTGTAGTCTTGGGTCATGGGGTAGGCTTTTCCACCAAGTTTTGAAGTAGAAGAGAAGTAGAGTTGAAACCAAAATGGTTGAGGAAAGAGTTTACAAGATTGTTTTTGTAAATAAGTTTTGGAACAAATACAACTCCTATTTTCTAAGGGTTTTTGTCCAATCCTAGGGTTACAAATCCTACAGGCAACACAATGCTCTGATACCATCTGTAGCGTCCCCAACCTTTAATAAGATTGAGTCCCCTGTGTTTACAATGCTAGTCCCTGGATCAATAGCTAGCATCCACAGTTTAGATGTAATATCAAGAAACAAAGGTCATAATACAACTTTATAACCATGAATAAAATAGTTTTATTACATCAAACTTAGCTCATTGGCTAATTACATTAGATTGCAGCGGAATAACTATAGTCATGGGTCCTTCATCTTCAAAGTGCCACAGGCAGATGTTGGTTGTAGACTTTGTAATCCTAATCAATCAATCTTCAATAAAACAATCAAACCTGCAACATAATAAGTTACAGCCACAAGGGTCAATACATTTGAATTGTATTGGCAAGTTTCACTTTTATGAATAATATAGGTGGATCCTATCACTACATGCAAATTTGGCTAAGTGGAGTTTCAGGCTCATTTGCATAAAGCAATATTTTATCCTATCTTTTCAAAAATGGTTTTTGGTCCTTTGTCCAATCTCCTTTCAAAAATCTCTTGAACTCCTTGGTAAAAACCCAAGTGTTCAAGTCCTTGTCGAAAATCTCTTGAGCACCTTAGTAACTCCAAGTACATCAAGTTTTGTCAAAATCTCTTGAGCTTCTGGGTAACTCCAAGTGCATCAAGTTTTGTCGAAATCTCTTGAGTTCCTTGGTAACTCCAAGTACATCAAGTTTTGTCAAAATCTCTTGAGCTTCTTGGTAACTCCAAGTGCATCAAGTTTTGTCAAAATCTCTTGAGTTCCTTGGTAACTCCAAGTGCATCAAGTTTTAAAAGTTTTCTTTTAGAAATTAGAATGTCGAGATCTTCCATAGCTTCAGGCCTTTAGTTGCTCAGTATTGTCCATAACCGGGGACACGGCTAAGTACTTAGATTTTATTATCTTCTGCAGAAGTTGTACACTTTACCCACATGTCACACTCTCATCTTGTTGCCACCAGTGGCCGCTGGATTAGTACTCACCAAGATGGAATACTAGCAGATTGAGAATATGACGAAGTCTTTCCAAAAGGTCCTCCCATACACCATTGCTAGCTTGTCTTTAGCCCCCATGAAGCATTCCAGATCCCCATGTCTGGTAACTAAAGACAATGTATGGGTCTTCCTAATGTAATTGACTAAGCCAGAGCCATAATAGCATGTGGTTGCACACGAAAGCCACAATTGGAGAAGCATGTTCAATCTCTAAGTTTCCTAGGTGGGTTTTCTTTTGGAGCACAACACAAAGAGATTGCCATAGAATGGTTCCTTTTGTTGCCACCTTCTCCAAAACTTAAAGTATCCTCCACCTAGGTGGTTCATTGAGTCCTTGTTTTATTATATAAAACACAAGTCCTTTTCTCAAATTTGTAAAATCTCACATGTATCTCTTTTAAAAAAATAAAGCATGGCTAAGCATGTACAACTACAAGGTTTTCACTAAGTAAGGTGAGGGAATCCTATTAGGATTTGGCATAGCATAAGTATAAAAATAGTTTTCATGCATGTTTTCAAAATCCACTAAGTATAATGAAAATAGTAGGACTTTTGTATGATAGTGTAACTTGCCTTTTTTTTTGGTAGGGAATGATGGTTCACTCCTTGATCTTGCTAGTCTCACACTTCTCTAACTTCACTACAAGTCGATCAAGCAAACACAAAATCAACTAACATTCCAAACAAAGTCAAACAAACAATTTCACACTCACAAAGCAATGGAATCTAAGTCATGCATAAGCATGCAAAGGTTGGTTCTATTGTAAGGATGGTCTTCACTAGGCTTCTAAACTTTGTAGGTTCCAAATTGGTCATTTAGCAAAATGGCAAAGTCATTTGCAAAGAGGGTCTCTATTAGATTCCTAAACTTTGTAAGATCTAAAATGGTCATTTACCAAAGTGGCAAGGTTAAGGTAATGCATGCAAGCATGCCAAGCCTTGTTTTGTTTGAAAAAGGGGTTCCTAATGGGTCATAGACTTTTGGGAACACCTATTGGTCATTTTGTGAAGTGGCTAAGTCATTTGCAAAAGGTTTCACTATAAAACCATTTGCAAAACAAAGTGTCATTCTATGAGGTGTAGAAATATTTCTACTAGGGTATTAACCTATAGGTTTCACCAAATGAGTTTCCATTGCAAAACTTGGTGTTTTGGGTCAGTAGGTTTGGTTCAAAACATTCTCTCCAAAGTTTTCTTTATGAAAGCATTTTCATAAACAAAACAAATAGTTTTAGTTAGCTAGAAATGGACTAAACTAATTAATCCATCCTATTCTTTTCCAAAATCACTTTCCAAACTATGGGTTGGTTCCTAGGGTCAGTAAGGTCACAACAAACCAAATTGCAAAGAGTTTAACCTTAAAATCATTTTTAAATGATTTTTCTAATGTTAGCAAGCACACAAAGGAATCTGCAAAGTTAAACAAGTTAACAGATACTATTTGCTAAACCAATGGTAGGGTTAGTTAGAGCTTGCTCTCCTGAATCCAACGACATAAAATTTGTAATTTTTGGACGTGTGGATCAAAAGATACAAGGGTTTGAAGTTTGCAAAAGTTTCTGTTTCCAAATTCTGTTTTAAACCTATCAGGCGACACGCGGCGTAATTCTATTCGTCGGTACCGCTTCGCCAGGATCGAGCTACGTGGGCCGCTGGATCTAAAGGGGTAGGTGTGGCTCAGATCAACGCGTACCGGTTTGTTTAGTCAATCTATCGCGTTCATCAGATCGAAATCCTACGGTCGCCAGCATGCTTGCCAAGGATCGGCGGCGCTGCGCGGCGGCAGACGGCGGCGGCGCTCTGGCGGTGGAGTTCCGGCTAACACAGGAAGCAAGAGAGAGGGAGGAGTGGCTCACAGTGATCGCCGAGGCACGGGGATGCTCAACGTGGTTGTTTCCGTCGGAGGGGCGCTCTGGGTGGATGGCAATCGCTCGCCGGAGACTGAGACAGACGGCGGTTTGCTCTGGTTGAGGTCGAGGACAACGCTGCAGATCACCCGGAGGCGAACAGAGGGCAAGGTTAGTTGCGCAAGGTCAGTACGGTGACGCGTGCGTGAAAGAGAAGGAGCGGGGCGGTCGGAATCTACCTGTGGGGCTCGCCGGAGTTGAAGACAGACGGTGGTGCTCACTGTCGACGACGGAGGCGAGGTTCTGGTGCACCCGCGGGCGAGCTGAGGCTGCTGAGCGGTGCGTCAGAGAGTGGTGAAGCTGCCAGCGTACTCAGGGAGGCTCGGGGCGGTGAGGTTTCGTCGGAATCGTTACCGGACCACGTCGGAGCAGAGGGTGCTCGGGGAGAAATTGGAGGCGGTCTGGGGCGTGCGAGCGCGAGGTGTCAGAGGGGATTTATAGAGGATGCCCTGGCGTTTCCATCTGCGTGATCACTGCAGGTTTTACTCGCGTCATTAAGGTGAATTGAACTGGAGGAATCAACGGCAGAACGAGGAGAAGAACTGGTCGCTGCGGGGTGGGTGAAGGAGACGATGAACAGTGATAGCGGGCCTACCAGTCAGTGGGAAAAAGAGAGAGGAGGAGGTCCACCAGTCAATCACTCTGCGGGTTGTTTAGTTGGTGAAGAAAAACGGTTCGGGGAGGGAATACTGGGCTGCTGGGCCTTAGTGGGCTGGTCCAAACTCTATTTTTTTTTCTGTCTAAACTTTTTCCTTTTCTAAATCTATTTTCTGTTTTGCAATTTCAAACAATTATTCAAGCAATCAAACAACACTCAATCAAATCAAACAATCAACAAACTTTTCATTTGAATTTGGTTCTGTTTATCAACATAATCCAAATCCAAAATGAAATAATATTTTATTCTTTTTAGGATCCATTTAATAATTAAATAAAATGGATCTTTAGTTATTAGGGTTTGATTTATTTAATAAAATTTCCATTTGAAATCCAATTATTTCCAAAACCAAACCAGAAGGTTTAATTTGAAAAATAAAAGAATACTTGGAAACTTATTTAAATAAATAAATAAGTTTTGGTGTTTAATTAAAATGAGAAAGCCTTTACTTAAAGAAAATTGGATATTTAAATCCTTATTATTTTATTTAAATAATCCTTTACTCATTTTAATCAAAGCAAAACCTTTTAATAAAAGATTTCAAAGTAGTAATAAAATACTTAGTGTTCATTTAAAATGGGAAAAGCCTTTTACTTAAATAAAATTGGATATTTAAATCCTTATTATTTTATTTAAATAAACCTTTACCCATTTTATCAAAACAAAATATTTTATTACAAAAGCTTGGCCAAAATTAATTTGGCTCACCTTTTCATTTGAAAACAAAGTCTTTTATTAAAAGATCCAAATAGTATTTCCAAAACAATTTATTTTCCTTTGAAAAAAAATGTTTATCTTTATAAATCCCTTTAGGATTATAATTGTTCACCAAAGGGTATGGCTTTTGGTAAGGGCTTTATTGGCTTTGGAAATTCAATTTCCTTATCTTATTATGTTCACAAGATTTTGTCTATGGTTCCAAACTAAGTGAAACCAATCTCTATGGTCTATTCTTGATCCTTTGTGATTATTTGTTGATCAGATTTGGTATGGATCCAATCCATAGATTTGGAGATACTTTGGAAAATGATTCCCTTCCATTAGGGTTTAGGGTTTTGGATTTCTTTCCAAATGTTCATATTTCCAGATACATTCATTGAGGAATGCATTTCCCTTGATTTGGATTTTTGTTGAATTCAAACTTTAGCCAAAGTTTGTTCAAGATGGGATTTTAAGTTTCCTTTTAGAAACAAAAGTTTCTTTTCACCCTGATTTTCAACAAAAATTTATTTTGTTTATTTATTTTTCACATTACAAGATTTGGAAAATCTTGGGATGTGACAGATACAGATCTACTGGCTAGGATAGAGTCACTTATCGAAGGGGTATGGAAGCATCTGCGACGTAGGATTTGCTTTAGATCCAGTGGCTCACGTAGCTCGATCCACCGAACCGGTACCGACGAATAGAATTACGCCGCGTGTCCCCTGTTCTGTTTAAAACAGATTTGAAAAACAGAAACTTTTGCCATTTTCAAACCCATGTATCTTTGGATCCACACGTCCAAATTTTACAAATTTGATGTCGTTGGAATCAGCAAGACAAGCCCTAGCCAACCCTACCCTTAGTTTAGCATATAGTATCTGTTAACTTGTTTAACTTTGCAGATTCTTTTGTGTGCTTGCTAACGTTAGAAAAATCATTTAAAAATGATTTTTGGGTTAAAACCTTTGCCAATTAGTTTGTTGTGACCTTAATGACCCTAGGAACCAACCCATAGTTTGGAAAGTGATTTTGGAAAAGAATAGAATGGATTAATTAGTTTAGTCCATTTCTAGCTAACTAAAACTATTTGTTTTGTTTATGAAAATGCTTTCATAAAGAAAACTTTGGAGAAAATGTTTTGAACCAAACCTACTGACCCAAAACACCAAGTTTTGCAATAGCAACTCAATTGGTGAACCCTATAGGCTAATGCCTTAGTAAAAATATTTCTACACCACATAGAATAACACTTTGTTTTGCAAATGGTTTTGTAGTGAAACCCCTTTGCAAATGACTTTGCCACTTTGGTAAATGACCAATTTGGATCTTACAAAGTTTAGGAATCTAGTAGAGACCCTCCTTGCAAATGACTTTGCCATTTTGGTAAATGACCAATTTGGAACTTACAAAGTTAGAAGCCTAGTGAAGACCATCCCTACAATAGAACCAACCTTTGCATGCTTATGCATGACTTTACCACTTTACAAAAATGACCATTAGGTGTACCCAAATGTCTATGACCCACTAGGAACCTCTTTTTCAAACAAAGCAAAGCTTGGCATGCTTGCATGCAATTCTTTGACTTTGTTATTTTTTTTGTGTGTGTTGTTTTGCTTGATTGGTAGATTGAGTTTGTGCCTTGCTTGATTGATTTGTAGTGACTTGAAGAGTGTAATTGTTGCAAGGACAAGGAGTGAACCTATAACCTCTACCAAAAAGGCAAGTGATGCTTCATATCCCATTATTTTCACTATGCATTAGTGTTTTTGCTAAGTAAAACTTGCATGGTTTTCTTCTTGCTAAGTATAGATCTTACTATAGGAAAACTAGTAGAAAGAATCCTTAGTAGGATTTCCCTAAGTTAAGAATCCCACTACTCTCAAGCTTAGCCTAGCTAATAGTAAACTTGGGTGGGATATATATATTCACACTATGGAAAATATTCTAAGCCTAAGGACTTGTGTTTTGTTTAAATAAAACAACTAAATTAATGAATCACCTGGGTGGAATGGAAGGAATGGTTTATGTTGAGTGGTTACACAAGGCCAGGGGTACTGGTGAACCTTGTGTATCTCACTTGTGGATGGCCACCCAGGAAACAAAGAGATTTGAGATGTCAAATGTTGAGAAGCTTCAAGTGCAACCACTTGGCAATATGGGCTCTGCCATGATCATATAGGTTGCAAGAACTTAGCCACATGGACAGTGGGTGGTAGTGTTTGATAGGTTGGAGCGCGTCCATGTTGGTGTAAGGGAAGGCTTCTGAAAGATTTTGTCTTGGGAAACCAAGTCTTGTGGGTAAAGTGCACCACCTCTGCAGAGTGTAAAACCTAAGTACTTAGCCATGTCCCTGGTAAAGGACAATTTGAGCATCAAGACATGGAAGCAATCAAGAATCTCATCATTCCAATTTCTAAATTAAAACTTGTGGGTTCAACAAGGGTTGTGTGAAATTCTTCAATCTTTGATTGGTAGATGCCTTGAAAGGATCTTCAAAACTTCAGTCTTTGATGGATAGATGCCTTGATAGGATCTTCAATCTTTGGTTAAGAAAATTGTTTTTGCCAAGATAATCATCAGTCTTTGATTGGAAGATGCCCTGAGTGGATCTTCAGTCTCTGATTGATAGATGCCTTGGAATTTGTTTTTGCCAAACAAAACTTATTTTCAAATGATAGGAAAAATCTATTTTGAGCAATGCAAAGCCTCAACTCCACTTAGCCAAATGCATATAGATGATAGACTCCACCATACTACCAAAGTATCACTTGCCAATACAATTCAAATGTATTGACCCCTGTGGCTGTAACTTATTATGTTGCAGGTTTGATTGTTTTAGTGAAGATTGATTGATTAGGATTACAAAGTCTACAACCAACATCTGCCTGTGGCACTTTGAAGATGAAGGACCCCATGCTTATAGTTATTCCGCTGCAATGTAATGTAAATAGCCAATGAGCTATGTTTGATGTAATAAAACTATTTTATTTCTGGTTATAAAGTTGTATAATGACCTTTGTTTCTTGATATTACATATGAACTGTGGATGCTAGCTATTGATCCAGGGACTAGCATTGTAAACACAGGGGACTCAATCTTATTAAAGATTGGGGACGCTACAGTTCTTTTCATAAACCACATGGATGCACTAGATGTAATTGGTTGTGTGTTCTTTTCATAACCCACATGGATCCACTAGATGACATTGCATGTGTGTTCTTTTCATAAACCACATGGATCACCTAGATGCCATTGCATGTGTGTTCATTTCATAAACCACATGGATCCACTAGAGTTCATTGCATGTGTGTTTTATGCCTAAACCACAAGAATCCACTAGATGCCATTGCATGTGTGTTCTTTTATTAAACCACATGGATCCACTAGATGCCATTTCATGTTTGTTCTTTTCATAAACCACATGCATCCACTAGAGTTCACTACATGTGTGTTCTTTTCATAAACCACATGGATACACTAGAGTTCATTGCATGTGTGTTCTATTCATAAACCACATGGATCCACTAGATACCATTGCATGTGTGTTCTTTTCATAAACCACATGGATCCACTAGAGTTAATTGCATGTGTGTTCTTTTCATAAACCACATGGATCTACTAGAGTTTATGGCATGTGTGTTCTTTTCATAAACCACATGGATATACTAGATGCCATTGCATTTGTGTTCTATTCCTAAACCACATGGATCCACCAGATGCCATTGGATGTGTGTTCTTTTCATAAACCACATGGATGCAGTAGATGTCATTGCACGTGTGTTCTTTTCACAAACCACATGGATCCACTATATGCCATTGCATGTGTGTTCTTTTCATAAACCACATGGATCCACTAGTTGCCATTGCATGTGTGTTCTTTTCATAAACCACATGGATCCACTAGAGTTCATTGCATGTGTGTTCTATTCCTAAACCACATGGATCCTCTAGATGCCATTGCATGTGTGTTCTTTTCATAAACCACATGGATCCACTAGAGTTCATTGCATGTGTGTTCTTTTCATAAACCACATGGATCCACTAGAGTTCATTGGATGTGTGTCGTATTCCTAAACCACATGGATCCACTAGAGTTCATTGTATGTGTGTTCTATTCCTAAACCACATGGATCCACTAGAGTTCATTGCATGTGTGTTTTATGCCTAAACCACAAGAATCCACTAGATGCCATTGCATGTGTGTTCTTTTATTAAACCACATGGATCCACTAGATGCCATTTCATGTTTGTTCTTTTCATAAACCACATGCATCCACTAGAGTTCACTACATGTGTGTTCTTTTCATAAACCACATGGATACACTAGAGTTCATTGCATGTGTGTTCTATTCATAAACCACATGGATCCACTAGATACCATTGCATGTGTGTTCTTTTCATAAACCACATGGATCCACTAGAGTTAATTGCATGTGTGTTCTTTTCATAAACCACATGGATCTACTAGAGTTTATGGCATGTGTGTTCTTTTCATAAACCACATGGATCTACTAGATGCCATTGCATTTGTGTTCTATTCCTAAACCACATGGATCCACCAGATGCCATTGGATGTGTGTTCTTTTCATAAACCACATGGATGCAGTAGATGTCATTGCACGTGTGTTCTTTTCACAAACCACATGGATCCACTATATGCCATTGCATGTGTGTTCTTTTCATAAACCACATGGATCCACTAGTTGCCATTGCATGTGTGTTCTTTTCATAAACCACATGGATCCACTAGAGTTCATTGCATGTGTGTTCTATTCCTAAACCACATGGATCCTCTAGATGCCATTGCATGTGTGTTCTTTTCATAAACCAAATGGATCCACTAGAGTTCATTGCATGTGTGTTCTTTTCATAAACCACATGGATCCACTAGAGTTCATTGGATGTGTGTCCTATTCCTAAACCACATGGATCCACTAGAGTTCATTGTATGTGTGTTCTATTCCTAAACCACATGGATCCAGTAGATGCCATTGCATGTGTGTTCTTTTCATAAACCACATGGATCCACTAGTGTTAATTGCATGTGCGTTATTTTCATAAACCACATGGATCTACTAGAGTTCATGGCATGTGTGTTATTTTCATAAACCACATGGATCTACTAGATGCCATTGCATTTGTGTTCTATTCCTAAACCACATGGATCCACCAGATGCCATTGGATGTGTGTTCTTTTCATAAACCACATGGATGCAGTAGATGTCATTGCACGTGTGTTCTTTTCACAAACCACATGGATCCACTATATGCCATTGCATGTGTGTTCTTTTCATAAACCACATGGATCCACTAGTTTCCATTGCATGTGTGTTCTTTTCATAAACCACATGGATCCACTAGAGTTCATTGCATGTGTGTTCTATGCCTAAACCACAAGAATCCACTAGATGCCATTACATGTGTGTTTTTTTCTTAAACCACATGGATCCACTAGACGCCATTGCATGTGTGTTCTTTTCATAAACCACATGGATCCACTAGAGTTCACTACATGTGTGTTCTTTTCATAAACCACATGGATACACTAGAGTTCCTTGCATGTGTGTTCTATTCATAAACCACATGGATCCACTAGATACCATTGCATGTGTGTTCTTTTCATAAACCACATGGATCCACTAGAGTTCATTGGATGTGTGTTCTATTCCTAAAGCACATGGATACACTAGATGCCATTGCATGTGTTTTTATTTCATAAACCACATGGATCCAATAGAGTAAATTTCATGTGTGTTCTATTCATAAACTACATGGATCCATTAGATGCCATTAAATGTGTGTTCTATTCCTAAACCAAATGGATCCAATAGGTTCCATTGATCCACTAGATGCCATTAAATATGTGTTCTATTCCTAAACCACATGGATCCAATAGGTTCTATTGCATGTGTGTTCTTTTCATAAATCACATGGATCCACTAGAGTTCATTTCATGTGTGTTCTTTTCATAATCCACATGGATTCACTAGAGTTTGTTGCATGTGTGTTCTTTACATAAACCACATGGATCCACTAGAGTTCATTGCATGTGTGTTATTTTCATAAACCACATGGATCCACTAGAGTTCATTTCATGTGTGTTATATTCCTTAACCACATGGATCCACTAGATGCCATTGCATGTGTGTTCTTTTCATAAACCACATGGATCCACTAGATGCCATTGCATGTGTGTTCTATTCCTAAACCACATGGATACACTAGATGCCATTGGATGTGTGTTCTTTTCATAAACCACATGGATCCACTAGAGGTCATTGCATGTGTGTTACTTTCATAAACCACATGGATCTACTAGATGCCATTGTATGTGTGTTCTTTTCGTAAACCAAATGGATCCACTAGAATTCATTGCACGTGTCTTCTTTTCATAAACCACATGCATCCACTAGATGCCATTGCATGTGTGTAGTGTCATAAACCACATGGATCCACTAGATTTCATTGCATGTGTGTTTTATTCCTAGACCACATGGATCCTCTAGATGCCATTGCATGTGTGTTCTTTTCATAAACCACATGGATTCACTAGAGTTCATTGCATGTGTGTTCTATTCCTAAACCACATGGATCCTCTAGATGCCATTGCATGTGTGTTCTTTTCATAAACCACATGGATCCTCTAGAGTTCATTGCATGTGTGTTCTTTTCATAAACCACATGGATCCACTAGAGTTCATTGGATGTGTGTCCTATTCCTAAACCACATGGATCCACCAGAGTTCATTGGATGTGTGTTCTATTCCTAAACCACATGGATCCACTAGATGCCATTGCATGTGTGTTCTTTTCATAAACCACATGGATCCACTAGTGTTAATTGCATGTGCGTTCTTTTCATAAACCACATGGATCTACTAGAGTTCATGGCATGTGTTTTATTTTCATAAACCACATGGATCTACTAGATGCCATTGCATTTGTGTTCTATTCCTAAACCACATGGATCCACCAGATGCCATTGGATGTGTGTTCTTTTCATAAACCACATGGATGTAGTAGATGTCATTGCACGTGTGTTCTTTTCACAAACCACATGGATCCACTATATGCCATTGCATGTGTGTTCTTTTCATAAACCACATGGATCCACTAGTTGCCATTGCATGTGTGTTCTTTTCATAAACCACATGGATCCACTAGAGTTCATTGCATGTGTGTTCTATGCCTAAACCACAAGAATCCACTAGATGCCATTACATGTGTGTTCTTTTCTTAAACCACATGGATCCACTAGATGCCATTGCATGTGTGTTCTTTTCATAAACCACATGGATCCACTAGAGTTCACTACATGTGTGTTCTTTTCATAAACCACATGGATACACTAGAGTTCCTTGCATGTGTGTTCTATTCATAAACCACATGGATCCACTAGATGCCATTGCATGTGTGTTCTTTTCATAAACCACATGGATCCACTAGAGTTCATTGGATGTGTGTTCTATTCCTAGAGCACATGGATACACTAGATGCCATTGCATGTGTTTTTATTTCATAAACCACATGGATCCAATAGAGTAAATTTCATGTGTGTTCTATTCATAAACTACATGGATCCATTAGATGCCATTCAATGTGTGTTCTATTCCTTAACCAAATGGATCCAATAGGTTCCATTGATCCACTAGATGCCATTAAATATGTGTTCTATTCCTAAACCACATGGATCCAATAGGTTCTATTGCATGTGTGTTCTTTTCATAAATCACATGGATCCACTAGAGTTCATTTCATGTGTGTTCTTTTCATAATCCACATGGATCCACTAGAGTTTGTTGCATGTGTGTTCTTTACATAAACCACATGGGTCCACTAGAGTTCATTGCATGTGTGTTATTTTCATAAACCACATGGATCCACTAGAGTTCATTGCATGTGTGTTATATTCCTTAACCACATGGATCCACTAGATGCCATTGCATGTGTGTTCTTTTCATAAACCACATCGATCCACTAGATGCCATTGCATGTGTATTCTTTTCCTAAACCACATGGATACACTAGATGCCATTGGATGTGTGTTCTTTTCATAAACCACATGGATCCACTAGAGGTCATTGCATGTGTGTTACTTTCATAAACCACATGTATCTACTAGATGCCATTATATGTGTGTTCTTTTCGTAAACCAAATGGATCCACTAGAGTTCATTGCACGTGTGTTCTTTTCATAAACCACATGCATCCACTAGATGCCATTGCATGTGTTTTTTTCATAAACTACATGGATCCACTAGATTTCGTTGCATGTGTGTTTTATTCCTAGACCACATGTATCCACTAGATGCCATTGCATGTGTGTTCTTTTTATAAACCACATGGATCCACTGTTATCTATTGCATGTGTGTTCTAATCCTAAACCAGATGGATCCACCAGATACCAATAGATGTGTGTTCTTTTCATAAACCACATGAGTCTACTAGATGTCATTGCATGTGTGTTCTTTTCATAAACCACATGGATCCACTAGAGTTCATGACATGTGTGTTCTTTTCATAAACCACATGGATCCACTTTATGCCATTGCATGTATGTTCTATTCCTAAACCACATGGATCCACTAGATGCCATTGGATGTGTGTTCTTTTCATAAACCACATGGATGCACTAGATGTAATTGGTTGTGTGTTCTTTTCATAACCCACATGGATCCACTAGATGACATTGCATGTGTGTTCTTTTCATAAACCAAATGGATCCACTAGTTGCCATTGCATGTTTGTTCTTTTCATAAACCACATGGATCCACTAGAGTTCATTGCATGTGTGTTCTATGCCTAAACCACAAGAATCCACTAGATGTCATTGCATGTGTGTTCTTTTCTTAAACCACATGGATCCACTAGATGCCATTTCATGTTTGTTCTTTTCATAAACCACATGCATCCACTAGAGTTCACTACATGTGTGTTCTTTTCATAAACCACATGGATACACTAGAGTTCATTGCATGTGTGTTCTATTCATAAACCACATGGATCCACTAGATGCCATTGCATGTGTGTTCTTTTCATAAACCACATGGATCCACTAGAGTTCATTGGATGTGTGTTCTATTCCTAAAGCACATGGATACACTAGATGCCATTGCATGTTTTTTTATTTCATAAACCACATGGATCCACTAGAGTTCATTTCATATGTGTTCTTTTCATAAACCACATGGATCCACTAGAGTTCATTGAATATCTGTTCTATTCCTAAACCACATGGATCCACTAGATGCCATTACATGTGTGTTCTTTTCATAAACCACATGGATCCACTAGATGCCATTGCATGTGTGTTCTATTCCTAAACCGCATGGATCCACTAGATGCCATTGGATGTGTGTTATTTTCATAAACCACATGGATCCAATAGAGTTAATTTCATGTGTGTTCTATTCATAAACTACATGGATCCATTAGATGCCATTAAATGTGTGTTCTATTCCTAAACCACATGGATCAAATAGGTTCCATTGATCCACTAGATGCCATTAAATGTGTGTTCTATTTCTAAACCACATGGATCCAATAGGTTGCATTGATCCACTAGATGCCATTAAATATGTGTTCTATTCCTAAACCACATGGATCCAATAGGTTCTATTGCATGTGTGTTCTTTTCATAAATCACATGGATCCACTAGAGTTCATTTCATGTGTGTTCTTTTCATAATCCACATGGATCCACTAGAGTTTGTTGCATGTGTGTTCTTTACATAATCCACATGGATCCACTAGATGCCATTGCATGTGTGTTCTATTCATAAACCACATGGATCCAGTAGATACCATTGCATGTGTGTTCTTTTTATAAACCACATGGATCAACTATTATCCATTGCATGTGTGTTCTAATCCTAAACCACATGGATCCACCAGATACCACTAGATGTGTGTTCTTTTCATAAACCACATGAGTCTACTAGATGTCATTGCATGTGTGTTCTTTTCATAAACCACATGGATCCACTAGAGTTCTTGACATGTGTGTTCTTTTCATAAACCACATGGATCCACTTTATGCCATTGCATGTATGTTCTATCCCTAAACCACATGGATCCACTAGATGCCACTGGATGTGTGTTCTTTTCATAAACCACATGGATGCACTAGATGTAATTTGTTGTGTGTTCTTTTCATAACCCACATGGATCCATTAGATGACATTGCATGTGTGTTCTTTTCATAAACCATATGGATCACCTAGATGCCATTGCATGTGTGTTCATTTCATAAACCACATGGATCCACTAGAGTTCATTGCATGTGTGTTTTATGCCTAAACCACAAGAATCCACTAGATGCCATTGCATGTGTGTTCTTTTATTAAACCACATGGATCCACTAGATGCCATTTCATGTTTGTTCTTTTCATAAACCACATGGATCCACTAGAGTTCACTACATGTGTGTTCTTTTCATAAACCACATGGATACACTAGAGTTCATTGCATGTGTGTTCTATTCATAAACCACATGGATCCACTTGATACCATTGCATGTGTGTTCTTTTCATAAACCACATGGATCCACTAGAGTTCATTGCATGTGTGTTCTATTCCTAAACCACATGGATCCTCTAGATGCCATTGCATGTGTGTTCTTCTCATAAACCACATGGATCCACTAGAGTTCATTGCATGTGTGTTCTTTTCATAGACCACATGGATCCACTAGAGTTTATTGTATGAGTGTTCTATTCCTAAACCACATGGATCCACTAGAGTTCATTGGATGTGTGTTCTATTCCTAAACCACATGGATCCACTAGATGCCATTGCATGTGTGTTCTTTTCATAAACCACATGGATCCACTAGAGTTAATTGCATGTGTGTTCTTTTCATAAACCACATGGATCTACTAGAGTTTATGGCATGTGTGTTCTTTTCATAAACCATATGGATCTACTAGATGCCATTGCATTTGTGTTCTATTCCTAAACCACATGGATCCACCAGATGCCATTGGATGTGTGTTCTTTTCATAAACCACATGGATGCAGTAGATGTCATTGCACATGTGTTCTTTTCACAAACCACATGGATCCACTATATGCCATTGCATGTGTGTTCTTTTCATAAACCACATGGATCCACTAGTTGCCATTGCATGTGTGTTCTTTTCATAAACCACATGGATCCACTAGAGTTCATTGCATGTGTGTTCTATGCCTAAACCACAAGAATCCACTAGATGTCATTGCATGTGTGCTGTTTTCTTAAACCACATGGATCCACTAGATGCCATTTCATGTTTGTTCTTTCCATAAACCACATGCATCCACTAGAGTTCACTACATGTGTGTTCTTTTCATAAACCACATGGATACACTAGAGTTCATTGCATGTGTGTTCTATTCATATACCACATGGATCCACTAGATGCCATTGCATGTGTGTTCTTTTCATAAACCACATGGATCCACTAGAGTTCATTGGATGTGTGTTCTATTCCTAAAGCACATGGATACACTAGATGCCATTGCATGTATTTTTATTTCATAAACCACATGGATCCACTAGAGTTCATTGCATATGTGTTCTTTTCATAAACCACATGGATCCACAAGAGTTTATTGAATATCTATTCTATTCCTAAACCACATGGATCCACTAGATGCCATTCCATGTGTGTTCTTTTCATAAACCACATGGATCCACTAGATGCCATTGCATGTCTGTTCTATTCCTAAACCGCATGGATCCACTAGATGCCATTGGATGTGTGTTATTTTCGTAAACCACATGGATCCAATAGAGTTAATTTCATGTGTGTTCTATTCATAAACTACATGGATCCATTAGATGCCATTAAATGTGTGTTATATTCCTAAACCACATGGATCCAATAGGTTCCATTGATCCACTAGATGCCATTAAATATGTGTTCTATTCCTAAACCACATGGATCCAATAGGTTCTATTGCATGTGTGTTCTATTCATAAGTCACATGGATCCACTAGAGTTCATTTCATGTGTGTTCTTTTCATAATCCACATGGATCCACTAGAGTTTGTTGCATGTGTGTTCTTTACATAATCCACATGGATCCACTAGATGCCATTGCATGTGTGTTCTATTCATAAACCACATGGATCCACTAGATACCATTGCATGTGTGTTCTTTTCATAAACCACATGGATCCACTAGAGTTCATTGCATGTGTTTTCTATTCCTAAACCACATGGATCCTCTAGATGCCATTGCATGTGTGTTCTTTTCATAAACCACATGGATACACTAGAGTTCATGGCATGTGTGTTCTTTTCTTAAACCACATGGATCCACTAGAGTTCATTGCATGGGTGTTCTATTCCTAAACCACATGGATCCACTAGATGCCATTGCATGTGTGTTCTTTTCATAAACCACATGGATCCACTACATGCCATTGCATGTGTGTTCTTTTCATAAACCACATGGATCCACTATATGCCATTGCATGTGTGTTCTTTTCATAAAGCACATGGATCCACTTGATGCCATTGCATGTGTGTTCTTTTCATAAACAACATG
This sequence comes from Avena sativa, assembly GCA_916181665.1. Taxonomy (NCBI): domain Eukaryota; kingdom Viridiplantae; phylum Streptophyta; class Magnoliopsida; order Poales; family Poaceae; genus Avena; species Avena sativa. The sequence continues at coordinate 196,092,240 of OV702287.1, forward strand.
GATCCATTAGAGTTCATTGCATGTGTGTTCTATGCCTAAACCACAAGAATCCACTAGATAAAAATTGCATGTGTGTTCTTTTCATAAACCACATGGATCCATTAGAGTTCATTGCATGTGTGTTCTTTTCATAAACCACATGGATCCATTAGAGTTCATTGCATGTGTGTTCTTTTCATAAACCACATGGATCCACTATACTTCATTGCATGTGTGTTCTATGCCTAAACCACAAGCATCCACTATATTCCATTGCATGTGTGTTCTTTTCTTAAACAACATGGATCCACTAGATGTCATTGCGTGTGTGGTCTTTTCATAAACCACATGGATCCACTAGAGTTCACTGCATGTGTGTTCTTTTCATAAACCACATGGATACACTATAGTTCATTCCATGTGTGTTCTATTCATAAACCACATGGATCCACTAGATACAATTGCATGTGTGTTCTTTTCATAGACCACATGGATCCACTAGAGTTCATTGCATGTGTGTTCTATTCCTAAACCACATGGATCCTCTAGAGTTCATTTCATGTGTGTTCTATTCCTAAACCACATGGATCCACTAGATGCCATTGCATGTGTGTTCTTTTCATAGACCACATGGATCCACTAGAGTTTATTGTATGTGTGTTCTATTCATAAACCACATGGATCTACTAGAGTTCATGGCATGTGTGTTCTTTTCATAAACCACATGGATCCACTAGAGTTAATTGCATGTGTGTTCTTTTCATAAACCACATGGATCTACTAGAGTTTATGGCATGTGTGTTCTTTTCATAAACCATATGGATCTACTAGATGCCATTGCATTTGTGTTCTATTCCTAAACCACATGGATCCACCAGATGCCATTGGATGTGTGTTCTTTTCATAAACCACATGGATGCAGTAGATGTCATTGCACATGTGTTCTTTTCACAAACCACATGGATCCACTATATGCCATTGCATGTGTGTTCTTTTCATAAACCACATGGATCCACTAGTTGCCATTGCATGTGTGTTCTTTTCATAAACCACATGGATCCACTAGAGTTCATTGCATGTGTGTTCTATGCCTAAACCACAAGAATCCACTAGATGTCATTGCATGTGTGCTGTTTTCTTAAACCACATGGATCCACTAGATGCCATTTCATGTTTGTTCTTTCCATAAACCACATGCATCCACTAGAGTTCACTACATGTGTGTTCTTTTCATAAACCACATGGATACACTAGAGTTCATTGCATGTGTGTTCTATTCATATACCACATGGATCCACTAGATGCCATTGCATGTGTGTTCTTTTCATAAACCACATGGATCCACTAGAGTTCATTGGATGTGTGTTCTATTCCTAAAGCACATGGATACACTAGATGCCATTGCATGTATTTTTATTTCATAAACCACATGGATCCACTAGAGTTCATTGCATATGTGTTCTTTTCATAAACCACATGGATCCACAAGAGTTCATTGAATATCTGTTCTATTCCTGAACCACATGGATCCACTAGATGCCATTCCATGTGTGTTCTTTTCATAAACCACATGGATCCACTAGATGCCATTGCATGTGTGTTCTATTCCTAAACCGCATGGATCCACTAGATGCCATTGGATGTGTGTTATTTTCGTAAACCACATGGATCCAATAGAGTTAATTTCATGTGTGTTCTATTCATAAACTACATGGATCCATTAGATGCCATTAAATGTGTGTTCTATTCCTAAACCACATGGATCCAATAGGTTCCATTGATCCACTAGATGCCATTAAATATGTGTTCTATTCCTAAACCACATGGATCCAATAGGTTCTATTGCATGTGTGTTCTATTCATAAGTCACATGGATCCACTAGAGTTCATTTCATGTGTGTTCTTTTCATAATCCACATGAATCCACTAGAGTTTGTTGCATGTGTGTTCTTTACATAATCCACATGGATCCACTAGATGCCATTGCATGTGTGTTCTATTCATAAACCACATGGATCCACTAGATACCATTGCATGTGTGTTCTTTTCATAAACCACATGGATCCACTAGAGTTCATTACATGTGTTTTCTATTCCTAAACCACATGGATCCTCTAGATGCCATTGCATGTGTGTTCTTTTCATAAACCACATGGATACACTAGAGTTCATGGCATGTGTGTTCTTTTCTTAAACCACATGGATCCACTAGAGTTCATTGCATGGGTGTTCTATTCCTAAACCACATGGATCCACTAGATGCCATTGCATGTGTGTTCTTTTCATAAACCACATGGATCCACTACATGCCATTGCATGTGTGTTCTTTTCATAAACCACATGGATCCACTATATGCCATTGCATGTGTGTTCTTTTCGTAAAGCACATGGATCCACTTGATGCCATTGCATGTGTGTTATTTTCATAAACAACATGGATCCATTAGAGTTCATTGCATGTGTGTTCTATGCCTAAACCACAAGAATCCACTAGATAAAAATTGCATGTGTGTTCTTTTCATAAACCACATGGATCCATTAGAGTTCATTGCATGTGTGTTCTTTTCATTAACCACATGGATCCATTAGAGTTCATTGCATGTGTGTTCTTTTCATAAACCACATGGATCCACTATACTTCATTGCATGTGTGTTCTATGCCTAAACCACAAGCATCCACTAGATTCCATTGCATGTGTGTTCTTTTCTTAAACAACATGGATCCACTAGATGTCATTGCGTGTGTGGTCTTTTCATATACCACATGGATCCACTAGAGTTCACTGCATGTGTGTTCTTTTCATAAACCACATGGATACACTATAGTTCATTCCATGTGTGTTCTATTCATAAACCACATGGATCCACTAGATACAATTGCATGTGTGTTCTTTTCATAGACCACATGGATCCACTAGAGTTCATTGCATGTGTGTTCTATTCCTAAACCACATGGATCCTCTAGAGTTCATTGCATGTGTGTTCTATTCCTAAACCACATGGATCCACTAGATGCCATTGCATGTGTGTTCTTTTCGTAGACCACATGGATCCACTAGAGTTTATTGTATGTGTGTTCTATTCATAAACCACATGGATCTACTAGAGTTCATGGCATGTGTGTTCTTTTCATAAACCACATGGATCTACTAGATGCCATTGCATTTGTGTTCTATTCCTAAACCACATTGATCCACCAGATGCCATTGCATGTGTGTTCTTTTCATAAACCACATGGATGTAGTAGATGTCATTGCACGTGTGTTCTTTTCACAAACCACATGGATCCACTAGATGCCATTGCATGTGTGTTCTTTTCATAAACCACATGGATCCACCAGATGCCATTGGATGTGTGTTCTTTTCATAAACCACATGGATGCAGTAGATGTCATTGCACGTGTGTTCTTTTAACAAACCACATGGATCCACTATATGCCATTGCATGTGTGTTCTTTTCATAAACCACATGGATCCACTAGTTGCCATTTCATGTGTGTTCTTTTCATAAACCACATGGATCCACTAGAGTTCATTGCATGTGTGTTCTATGCCTAAACCACAAGAATCCACTAGATGCCATTGCATGTGTGTTCTTTTCTTAAACCACATGGATCCACTAGATGTCATTGCACGTGTGTTCTTTTCATAAACCACATGGATCCACTAGAGTTCACTACATGTGTGTTCTTTTCATAAACCACATGGATACACTAGAGTTCCTTTCATGTGTGTCCTATTCATAAACCACATGGATCCACTAGATGCCATTACATGTGTGTTCTTTTCATAAACCACATGGATCCACTAGAGTTCATTGGATGAGTGTTCTATTCCTAAAGTACATGGATACACTAGATGCCATTGCATGTGTTTTTATTTCATAAACCACATGGATCCAATAGAGTAAATTTCATGTGTGTTCTATTCATAAACTACATGGATCCATTAGATGCCATTAAATGTGTGTTCTATTCCTAAACCACATGGATCCAATAGGTTCCATTGATCCACTAGATGCCATTAAATATGTGCTCTATTCCTAAACCACATGGATCCAATAGGTTCTATTGCATGTGTGTTCTTTTCATAAATCATATGGATCCACTAGAGTTCATTTCATGTGTGTTCTTTTCATAATCCACATGGATCCACTAGAGTTTGTTGCATGTGTGCTCTTTACATAAACCACATGGATCCACTAGAGTTCATTGCATGTGTGTTATATTCCTTAACCACATGGATCCACTAGATGCCATTGCATGTGTGTTCTTTTCATAAACCACATGGATCCACTAGATGCCATTGCATGTGTGTTCTATTCCTAAACCACATGGATACACTAGATTCCATTGGATGTGTGTTCTTTTCATAAACCACATGGATCCACTAGAGGTCATTGCATGTGTGTTATTTTCTTAAACCACATGGATCCACTAGATGTCATTGCGTGTGTGGTCTTTTCATAAACCACATGGATCCACTAGAGTTCACTGCATGTGTGTTCTTTTCATAAACCACATGGATACACTATAGTTCATTCCATGTGTGTTCTATTCATAAACCACATGGATCCACTAGATACAATTGCATGTGTGTTCTTTTCATAGACCACATGGATCCACTAGAGTTCATTGCATGTGTGTTCTATTCCTAAACCACATGGATCCTCTAGAGTTCATTGCATGTGTGTTCTATTCCTAAACCACATGGATCCACTAGATGCCATTGCATGTGTGTTCTTTTCATAGACCACATGGATCCACTAGAGTTTATTGTATGTGTGTTCTATTCATAAACCACATGGATCTACTAGAGTTCATGGCATGTGTGTTCTTTTCATAAACCACATGGATCTACTAGATGCCATTGCATTTGTGTTCTATTCCTAAACCACATGGATCCACCAGATGCCATTGCATGTGTGTTCTTTTCATAAACCACATGGATGCAGTAGATGTCATTGCACGTGTGTTCTTTTCACAAACCACATGGATCCACTAGATGCCATTGCATGTGTGTTCTTTTCATAAACCACATGGATCCACCAGATGCCATTGGATGTGTGTTCTTTTCATAAACCACATGGATGCAGTAGATGTCATTGCACGTGTGTTCTTTTAACAAACCACATGGATCCACTATATGCCATTGCATGTGTGTTCTTTTCATAAACCACATGGATCCACTAGTTTCCATTGCATGTGTGTTCTTTTCATAAACCACATGGATCCACTAGAGTTCATTGCATGTGTGTTCTATGCCTAAACCACAAGAATCCACTAGATGCCATTGCATGTGTGTTCTTTTCTTAAACCACATGGATCCACTAGATGTCATTGCACGTGTGTTATTTTCATAAACCACATGGATCCACTAGAGTTCACTACATGTGTGTTCTTTTCATAAACCACATGGATACACTAGAGTTCCTTTCATGTGTGTTCTATTCATAAACCACATGGATCCACTAGATGCCATTGCATGTGTGTTCTTTTCATAAACCACATGGATCCACTAGAGTTCATTGGATGAGTGTTCTATTCCTAAAGTACATGGATACACTAGATGCCATTGCATGTATTTTTATTTCATAAACCACATGGATCCAATAGAGTAAATTTCATGTGTGTTCTATTCATAAACTACATGGATCCATTAGATGCCATTAAATGTGTGTTCTATTCCTAAACCACATGGATCCAATAGGTTCCATTGATCCACTAGATGCCATTAAATATGTGCTCTATTCCTAAACCACATGGATCCAATAGGTTCTATTGCATGTGTGTTCTTTTCATAAATCACATGGATCCACTAGAGTTCATTTCATGTGTGTTCTTTTCATAATCCACATGGATCCACTAGAGTTTGTTGCATGTGTGTTCTTTACATAAACCACATGGATCCACTAGAGTTCATTGCATGTGTGTTATATTCCTTAACCACATGGATCCACTAGATGCCATTGCATGTGTGTTCTTTTCATAAACCACATGGATCCACTAGATGCCATTGCATGTGTGTTCTATTCCTAAACCACATGGATACACTAGATTCCATTGGATGTGTGTTCTTTTCATAAACCACATGGATCCACTAGAGGTCATTGCATGTGTGTTATTTTCATAAACCACATGGATCTACTAGATGCCATTGCATGTGTGTTCTTTTCGTAAACCACATGGATCCACTAGAGTTCATTGCATGTGTGTTCTTTTCATAAACCACATGCATCCACTAGATGCCATTGCATGTGTGTTTTTTCATAAACCACATGGATCCACTAGATTTCATTGCATGTGTGTTTTATTCCTAGACCACATGTATCCACTAGATGCCATTGCATGTGTGTTCTTTTTATAAACCACATGGATCCACTGGTATCCATTGCATGTGTGTTCTAATCCTAAACCACATGGATCCACCAGATGCCACTAGATGTGTGTTCTTTTCATAAACCACATGAGTCTACTATATGTCATTGCATGTGTGTTCTTTTCATAAACCACATGGATCCACTAGAGTGCATGACATGTGTGTTCTTTTCATAAACCACATGGATCCACTTTATGCCATTGCATGTATGTTCTATTCCTAAACCACATGGATCCACCAAATGCCATTGGATGTGTGTTCCTTTCATAAACCACATGGATGCACTAGATGTAATTGGTTGTGTGTTCTTTTCATAACCCACATGGATCCACTAGATGACATTGCATGTGTGTTCTTTTCATAAACCACATGGATCCACTAGATGCCATTGCATGTGTGTTCATTTCATAAACCACATGGATCCACTAGGGTTCATTGCATGTGTGTTCTATGCCTAAACCACAAGAATCCACTAGATGCCATTGCATGTGTGTTCTTTTCTTAAACCACATGGATCCACTAGATGCCATTTCATGTTTGTTCTTTTCATAAACCACATGCATCCACTAGAGTTCACTACATGTGTGTTCTTTTCATAAACCACATGGATACACTAGAGTTCATTGCATGTGTGTTCTATTCATAAACCACATGGATCCACTAGATACCATTGCATGTGTGTTCTTTTCATAAACCACATGGATCCACTAGAGTTCATTGCATGTGTGTTCTATTCCTAAACCACATGGATCCTCTAAATGCCATTGCATGTGTGTTCTTTTCATAAACCACATGGATCCACTAGAGTTCATTGCATGTGTGTTCTTTTCATAGACCACATGGATCCACTAGAGTTTATTGTATGAGTGTTCTATTCCTAAACCACATGGATCCACTAGAGTTCATTAGATGTGTGTTCTATTCCTAAACCACATGGATCCACTAGATGCCATTGTATGTGTGTTCTTTTCATAAACCACATGGATCCACTAGAGTTAATTGCATGTGTGTTCTTTTCATAAACCACATGGATCTACTAGAGTTCATGGCATGTGTGTTCTTTTCATAAACCACATGGATCTACTAGATGTCATTGCATTTGTGTTCTATTCCTAAACCACATGGATCCACCAGATGCCATTGGATGTGTGTTCTTTTCATAAACCACATGGATGCAGTAGATGTCATTGCACGTGTGTTATTTTCACAAAGCACATGGATCCACTATATGCCATTGCATGTGTGTTCTTTTCGAAAACCACATGGATCCACTAGTTGCCATTGCATGTGTGTTCTTTTCATAAACGACATGGATCCACTAGAGTTCATTGCATGTGTGTTCTATGCCTAAACCACAAAAATCCACTAGATGTCATTACATGTGTGTTCTTTTCTTAAACCACATGGTCCACTAGATGCCATTTCATGTTTGTTCTTTTCATAAACCACATGCATCCACTAGAGTTCACTATATGTGTGTTCTTTTCATGAACCACATGGATACACTAGAGTTCATTGCATGTGTATTCTATTCATAAACCACATGGATCCACTAGATTCCATTGCATGTGTGTTCTTTTCATAAACCACAAGGATCCTCTAGAGTTCATTGGATGTGTGTTCTATTCCTAAAGCACATGGATACACTAGATGCCATTGCATGTGTTTTTATTTCATAAACCACATGGATCCACTAGAGTTCATTGCATATGTGTTCTTTTCATAAACCACATGGATCCACTAGAATTCATTGAATATCTGTTCTATTCCTAAACCACATGGATCCACTAGATGCCATTCCATGTGTGTTCTTTTCATAAACCACATGGATCCACTAGATGCCATTGCATGTGTGTTCTATTCCTAAACCGCATGGATCCACTAGATGCCATTGGATGTGTGTTATTTTCATAAACCACATGGATACAATAGAGTTAATTTCATGTGTGTTCTATTCATAAACTACATGTATCCATTAGATGCCATTAAATGTGTGTTCTATTACTAAACCACATGGATCCAATAGGTTCCATTGATCCACTATATGCCTTTAAACATGTGCTCTATTCCTAAACCACATGGATCCAATAGGTTCTATTGCATGTGTGTTCTTTTCATAAATAAAATGGATCCACTAGAGTTCATTCCATGTGTGTTCTTTTCATAATCCACATGGATCCACTAGAGTTTGTTACATGTGTGTTCTTTACATAATCCACATGGATCCACTAGATTACATTGCATGTGTGTTCTATTCATAAACCACATGGATCCACTAGATACCATTGCATGTGTGTTCTTTTCATAAACCACATGGATCCACTAGAGTTCATTGCATGTGTGTTCTATTCCTAAACCACATGGATCCTCTAGATGCCATTGCATGTGTGTTCTTTTCATAAACCACATGGATCCACTAGAGTTCATTGCATGTGTGTTCTTTTCATAAACCACATGGATCTACTAGAGTTTATGGCATGTGTGTTCTTTTCATAAACCACATGGATCTACTACATGCCATTGCATTTGTGTTCTATTCCTAAACCACATGGATCCACCAGATGCCATTGGATGTGTGTTCTTTTCACAAACCACATGGATGCAATAGATGCCATTGCACGTGTGTTCTTTTCACAAACCACATGGATCCACTATATGCCAGTGCATGTGTGTTCTTTTCATAAACCACATGGATACACTAGTTGCCATTGCATGTGTGTTCTTTTCATAAACCACATGGATCCACAAGATGTCATTGCATGTGTGTTGTTTTCATAAATCACATGGATCCACTAGAGTTCATTACATGTGTGTTCTTTTCATAAACCACATGGATCCACTAGATGCCATTGCATATGTGTTATTTTCATAATCCACATGGATCCACTAGATGTCATTGCATGTGTGTTATTTTCATAAACCACATGGAACCACTACATGTCATTGCATGTTTGTTATATTCCTAAACCACATGGATCCACCAGATGCCATTGCATGTGTGTTATTTTCATAAACCAGATGGATCCACTAGATGCCCTTGCATGTGTTTTTTCGTAAACCACATGGATCCACTAGATGCCACTGCTTGTGTGTTCTTTTGATAATCCACATGGATCCACTAGAGTTCATTGCATGCGTTTTATTTTCATAAACCACATGGATCCACTGTACATGCATCCACTAGAGTTTATTGCATGTGTGTTCTATGCCTAAACCACAAGAATCCACTAGATGCCAAACCACATGGATCCACTAGATGACATTTCATGTGTGTTCTTTTCATAGACCACATGGATCCACTAGAATTCACTGCATGTGTGTTCTTTTCATAAACCACATGGATACACCAGAGTTCAATGTATGTGTGTTCTATTCATAAACCACATGGATCCACTAGATGCCATTGCATGTGTGTTCTTTTCATAAACCACACGGATCCACCAGATGCCATTGCATTGGTGTTCTTTTCATAAACCACATAGATCCACTAGAGTTCATTGCATGTGTGTTCTTTTCATAAACCACATGGATCCACTAGATGCCATTGCATATGTGTTATATTCCTATACCACATGGATCCACTATATGCCCTTGGATGTGTGTTCTTTTCATAAACTACATGGATCCACTAGATGCCATTGCATGTGTGTTATTTTCATAAACCACATGGTTCCACTAGATTCGATTGCATGTATGTTCTTTCATAAACCACATGGATCCACTAGAGTTCATTGAATGTGTGTTCTTTTCATAAACCACATGGATCCACAAGATGCCATTGCATGTGTGTACTTTTAATAAACCACATAGATCCACTAGATGTCATTGCATTGGTGTTCTACTCCTAAACCACATGGATCCACTAGATGCCATTGCATGTGTGTTCTAATCCGAAACCACATGGATACACTAGATGCCATTGGATGTGTGTTGTTTTCATAAACCACATGGATCCACTAGATGTCATTACATGTGTGTTGTTTTCATAAATCACATGGATCCACTAGATTTCATTACATGTGTGTTCTTTTCAGAAACCACATGGATCCACTAGATGCCATTGCATGTGTTCTTTTCATAAACCACATGGATCCACTAGATGTCATTGGATGTGTGTTATTTTCATAAACCACATGGAACCACTACATGTCATTGCATGTTTGTTCTATTCCTAAACCACATGGATCCACTAGATGCCATTGCATGGGTGTTCTTTTCATAAACCAGACGGATCCAGTAGATGCCCTTGCATGTGTGTTCTTTTCATAAACCACATGGATCCACTAGATGCCACTGCATGTGTGTTCTTTTCATAAACCACATGGATCCACTAGAGTTCATTTCATGCTTTTTTTCATAAACCATATGGATCCAATGGAGTTGATTGCATGTGTGTTCTATCCCTAAACCACATGGATCCACTAGATGCCATTCCATGTTTGTTCTTTTCATAAACCACATGGATCCACTAGATGCCATTACATGTGTGTTATTTTCATAAACCACATGGATCCACTAGATGCCATTCATGTGTGTTCTTTTTTGTAACACCCGCTCTTAATAAGGATGAGTTACTGTGTATAGTGCTAATCCCTAGATCGATTCACTAGCACACATAGTACAATGTGATATCAAATATAGTTTTGCATCATAAATACAATGAATATGATCTAGAATTTACATTATTTACTCAAGTAGACAGTGGAAACAAATACAAGGTAGATCTTCATCGTTTAAATGTGCCATAGGCGAACAATTGTTGAGTGGAGTCTCGCGACCTATGAACGATCACTCATAAATAGAATAACCTGCAATATGAAAGGTTGAAGCCACGAATGGTCAATACTTTGAATGTATTGGCAAGTAGGACCAGGGATGGAGGCAAGGGGGGACGAGCGGGGGCGAGACCCCCCCTGACGATCCAATTTTTCCGTGACAGCGATTAGCGCTATGTTAATTGGGGCCTTTTCTCGCTTCGTTCGCCCCCCTTTAGCTGTGTCGTGTGTAGCAGAACGTGAAGCCCTGCAAAGCCCATCAGTTCATCTGTACCAACACTAGTAGGAGGCAAAATACAGCAATGTAAGGCCTACCATGGAAGACAAAGGGTCTAGGGAATACTGACCAGCACGCACGCATTGCTTCGGCGTTTGGTTTCAGATTGCGTTCGACGGCTGCTAGCGAGAGCAGTTTGATTTCCAATTTCCAATTGATCTAACAAGAACGTAAGAAGGGGTTGGGGTGACCTGCGATCCGCGTGCCACAGCTGCTCGCCTACACCGACGAACGGCCGGCCGGCCGGCGGCCACGAAGATCAGTATGATCGGCGATGACGAGTCAAAACAGAAAGGTATTTTACTCGTTTCTAATTCTGTTTCCAACCCTAATAATTAAACTAATCTATGCCTCTATAAAACTATAAAATTGGAATAGTCCAGATGTTCTTGTGTGGAGATGAAAAGGAGGAGGATCGGATAATTTCATAATTATTTAACATTCCATTTGCTTGTATAGCAATCGATTAAATTATTTACATCCGTCAATTCATTCATATATGACTTATTGAATTGCTAGTCTGGAAAAGAAATTGCTATGAAGGTCACCTACACTAAGATTATCAAATGGTTAAATGAGATTTACAGTCGTAGAATGGAATTTAGAATTGAGCTTTTCTTAGCCAAAAAATTGCTATTTTGTGTTATAAACGCTAAGAGTGAGAGTTCATATGTTGTGATGTTTAATCTCCACTTTTTTTTTCTAGTACAAAACCCCACATGATCGATATTTTTTTTGCCCCCCTCATGCTAAAATCTTGGCTACGTCCCTGAGTAGGACTAGTATGTGGATGTATAATGGAACCTATCAATTACATGCATATTTGGCTAAGTGGAGTTCAGATTCATTTGCATAAAAGTGATATAACTTTTCCCTACTTTTGAATTACTTTTCTTTCTTTAAAACAGTTATTCTAAGGACATACCAGCATAAAATAATGTAGAAACAAGAAAGTTTAGCATCATATGTTCCTAAAGCCATGCTCACAAGTAATTGATAAATTGGGATGAGTGAGATCTTCCAAACAATTCCAGACCTAGTTGCTCATAGTTTTCCATAACTGGGAACATGGCTAAGTACTTAGATTTACACTCTCGAGAGGTTCGTACACTTTACCCGCATGACCGAGGTAACCCGCTCGTACCACTACACTCATTTTCTGCCATGGTAGGGAGAAAACCAAGACGAAACCTTTCAGAAGCAGAACCCTGAGCCCTCAGGATGGACCCATACCAACCTACATCCCCTACATCTGCTGGTCATGTCGGGTCAGGTTCCCACAACCTACTTAGTCAAGACAAGTAATGACATAACTACTAGGAAACAACTCTTCTGTGGCGCATGAGATTCCATCTTCTATGGCGCATATCCCTGTCGCCACTGTGACCCCGCCACTGATATCTGCTTCCTGTGGCGCATATGCAGGAATGCGCCATAGAAGTACTTCTATGGCGCATTCCTGCATATGCGCCACAGGAAGCAGATATCAGTGGCGCATACAATCCAATGCGCCATAGAGTCTATATGCGCACAGACACCGTTTCTATATGCGCCACTGAGTATATCACATGTATTCAAAATAAAATACATTCCTGGTGTATAATCAGGTATTTATACAGGATTTATATAGTATTTATCCAGATCAGTATAAACAGTACATTGCACATGTAGGAGATGAAAACCGACATATAATACAAACACAAGTATAATGTCATCACACTTAGAGCCCGATCGAGATACATAAATAGTGTCAAGTGCCGAATTTTTACACAAGCGCCGAATACAAAGTTCATATCATCTCACATTACAAATATGAAGTGGCCACCGTCGCCTACACTAGGATCAAATAAAATATAGCTGTGATAATGGTGAGCAAGAGCATTAGCCCGACCAATATCTTCATCCGGTTCTTCTTCCACAAGTGGTTCCTCCACTTGGCTATCGCCTCCTCTCTAGTCGCGTATCCTTTGTAGATGTTGCCGCTGAACTTGTTCACTTGTTTGTGACAATCCTCCCACTCCTTGTAGACTCCTGGAACCCTACCCTGTACACCACAAGGCATCTCTATAGACGACAAGGCATATTAGTAAAAATACAACGAAAAGAATTAATAAAGGGTTCACATTGATATATATATATGTTCACAGAATATAAAACAAAGGATCCATAAACCTAAAAGATAGATCATCATAGAAGCAATAAGTTCAATGACAACACGACCACAAGGTAGTTTAAGTCTAACAACAATGACCATTTTGACCACGAGATAGTAAAGTTTATGACACACACACTAATACAGCAGGCGACCATCAAGAATATACATACACTGGATCATGCTAGAGGCACACATCGATCATGATGAAGACTTCCTCTTCTCGCTCGGCTTCGGGAACGGTAGATAACCCTCTTTCGTCATCCACGTCCTTGTGTCACCCTGCTTACGGAGGCGTTCTTTGATCTCCCTCTTACTCAACCCTCTGGCTTGTTGTAGGGCACCCCCTTGTGTTGACATCTTCAATGATGATTTGCGACAACTTCATCTGAATGCGATGGAAGTCTTCTATAAGATCAGCATCGTCGACTCGCGCCAAAGTTTCGGCCCATCCTCGGAGACTAGATAGTAGTGTTAGGTTCTGGCAATCCCGAACATAGCCTTTAAGGTGATGGAGGACGTAGAAGGCCTCCTTGGCACCAGTAGTCGACTGCTTGACGCAGGGGAACTCGAGCACGTGCTTGAACACATGTTTTCCATCCTTGATACATTTCCCCTTATCTACGAAGGTGCATACCTTCTTGGTGTAGCCCTCGAGAGCCTCATTGAGAACACCCCTTATTCTGGTGTAGTCTTTCTTCTTCGTCAAACTCCCCGAGTCGAAATACGTGGCTAGCGAATACCTCGGGGCAAGGATGATGAGTGTGCAGTATTTGTCTCTGCGCAACACAATTGGAACAGAATGTTGGAAAAAGAGCAAAGTAAGAAATCTATAAGAAATGCATAAGTTACGGTGGCGATGAGCGAGTGTGTGTACTTACTCGGGAAAGAAAGGCCAAAGAAGTGTGCCCTTCCTCTTGTTGTCCACCATGAACTTCTCGAGGTACGCCGTCGCCTTGGTCCGTGTCTCTGATCCTTTGACCAACTGGTTGTCCTGCATGTAGTAGGGATCCACTATCGCGATTTCTGGGGTACTCTCTCTCTTGATCTTGATCGCCAGATTGAGCGCGTATAGGCGGACCAAGTTATAGTCCAGCCGTTTCGTGAGAAGCAGCTTGAATATGTCCTCGAACGCTATGAAGAATATATCTGCGAGGGATTCATCGACGAAGCCCACGTCCAATGGCACCTTGGCCGTGAAAACCGGGTTTGGATCTTCGTCTTTAAGAAGGAGGCCCTCTAGTGTCTTCACACCCTCGTGCAAAGTTAACATGGCTCCAACCGCAATGTGGATCATATCCGTAGTCAATATCGGATCACCAGCTACATGCACTCGGGGTATGCCATATTGTGTGGATGGTACGACGACGGCGTCCTGACCCCGGATCCTCTTCGGAAGGGCTCGCACCCTTATTATTATTATTAACTCTCTTCCTGTAGTGCTTCTTCTTCACAACAGTGTCAGCCACTGCCATCTGCTCATCAGCCGCCTTTTGGAGTGTGTTGGGGCTGAAAACCAATCCCGGTTTCTCTTGTGGTGGATCGGCGGCCGGAGGCGTCTCTTGAGAAAGACCATGGAAGACCAGGCGTTGCGTGCATGTATTGGCCGACCAGCTTGATGGTCATCGCGAGCTGTGAAGGGTTCTTCGTCCACAAAAGGC
The DNA here is from genome assembly GCA_916181665.1 of Avena sativa. Classification (NCBI taxonomy): domain Eukaryota; kingdom Viridiplantae; phylum Streptophyta; class Magnoliopsida; order Poales; family Poaceae; genus Avena; species Avena sativa. The sequence continues at coordinate 196,107,462 of OV702287.1, forward strand.
ATATACAATCCTTTGGCGGCACCGGTTTTGATGAAGTTGTCAATGTTGACCAATTCATCATCATCTTCATGGGTGCCATCATGTGGTGGTGGTAGCAGGGGCGACGGCGGTTGCGGCACAACGTCTTTGCCATGTGGCAGTGCACACGCTGCCAAGAGTTGATGGTGACGGCTGGTGGTGGTGACGACGGCGGCTACTGGCTTCCAAGGTGGTGGTGCCAGTGCTCCCCCCGCAAGACAAATCTGGGTCTTCGGCCATGTCAAGGGCCAGTTGTAGCATTCTCCAAGGGTCTTGTGTTTGTCGGCTCCCTGAGGTTGAAAGGGGGGTCCATGTCATCGCACCCTTGCAACACCCGAGCCAACCTGACCCTCATCACGTCATCATCCATTGGATTGTAGTGCATCGTGCGGCTCGCCGGTTGTATGAGAGTGCCCTTGGCAACATCCTTCAACTCACCGCCAACATCTTTAAGCAGGAGTACGCAAGAAATGTCCTGAGGCAAAAACATGTTGTTGGGCGTCATGAGATGGCAGCAGTCATGCATCAAAGGCATAAAGGAGATGACGTGCACTAACTAATTAGTTACCTTGGTGATGGCGTGGATCTCAGCTAATGTAGAGACATGGCCGATGCCAGCGGTCGGCCTATCATCATCTGCAATCTCCCGCTCGGGTGCCTCACGAAGCACCACCGCCATCGGCTGCGCCTTATTGGTATCTTTGGTGGGAGGGGCGTCGGTGTGACCAAAATGAGCGGCTGCGTCCCGATGTTGATGGCCGGCGGGGTCACCAGGTCCGGTGACACGGTAACATTGATGCCCAAGTTGCTGCCGCTTAAGCTGGGCAGATGTATCGGCCTCTGTCGACCTCCCGCATTCCAAGCAGTAAGCCCCTCAAAAAACTCAGGGGGGATCATCGAGCAGAGCTTCTCTTCCACTAACTTGTCCACCATTTTCTCGTCCACCGCCTTCTCCTCCAGTGTCTGCACCTTCATCTTCAGCTCTTCAACAACGGCTTTATCCTGGTTCTTCCTCTCCCTTCTTTTCTTGGCGTCCTCTATGTAGTACTCCTTGAACTTCATGCTCGTACCGAAGCCGGACACACGGACAGCTGAGGACGGCGGCAACCCCTTGTCCCTCTTCTTGTAAGCATTGGTCGCCCTGTTGAAAACCGTGTCGCACGGCTCTGTCGAATCCTGGGACGACTCTGTGGCAGTAGCGTTCAGTTCATCCTCCTGCAGAGACAAGGAAAGGTGAACCCATTTAGATTCTTGGCTTCATTATTTTAATTAGAACGCAATAGACTTGAGATCAGCGATAAATTCCTTACCAGCTTCTTCTCGAAGTCCTTCACCTCTGAATCGTCGGTGATGAACTCCCCTGTTTCCTTGTCCAGGTAGTAGCGGGCCCGAACAAATTGCCTAAGCTGCAAGTCCGTGATTTTAAGCCAAGGGTTGTCTTTACCAAGGCGTTCAAGCTCGGCGCCCTCCTTGTCCCAAATGGCTTGTTTCCCCCTGTAACCGCCGCTTCCAAGGTGGTGGTTACCTATGTTCTGTTCCCGCATACTCCTTCCCCATTTAGTCCATTTTATAGCGTCAGCGGTAGCTATATCGGCCTTGAATATATTAAACTCCTCTTTGTAGAGCATTGGATTTTTCTTACTAATAACCTCCCAGCTTTCACCTTTGTCAATGCTAGTCTTCACCATGGTTTTCTAGCTGCTCAAGGCATTGCTCATCTTCACGAGGGCTAGTTTGTTCATCGGGTTCTTTCTCTCGAGGTGTCTAAACCGCTCTGGGAATCTGTATCGCTAGTGAAGCTTCTTAAGGAGGTTATCGACCAAAGCTGCATTGTCAGCATGTCTGATGTACTTCGTGTTGATCGACATGCTTTCCCGAACGATGCACCCAAGTTGCAGGCCGTACCCTTTAGCAATCGCCTTTGGCGCAATGGCTAGGCCACTTTCTGTGACCTCAGTGAACTCATCGCAGACGGTGGCGAGCACTGGCACCTTCCGCTCCTTCTGTTCCTTATTCTTCTTCTTCTTCTGAGAAGCGGTCGGGTTGCCGCTACCGCCATCCGTGCGCTCGCCGCCATTGGTGCGGGCGCCGCCATCGGTGGTGTCATCCTCTTTGCCGCCGCCTTCACTAGTTCCATCTAGTCGTCTTTGTCCCCCTCATAATCAGGATCTCCGCCCTCATTGGCCCCAGCAGCTCTAGCGATGGTCGCCTCCTCCTCCGATGGTGGTGTCATCCTCATCGCCTCCTCCTCCTCCTCCTATTGGGACCCCCGCCAGAATGACCGGTTGGCCTGTCTAGCTTGTTCTTCGACGATGATCATGTGCTTAGAAGGGCCGGCCTCGTTGTTGCCCAACATGTTTGCATTACTCTATTAAAAAGAGGCAAAAAGTTAGCACAAATCTCGGCCGAAAAATTCGGCATGACCTTTGCTAATTTTTTGACCTAGGAGTGCCCATTTCTCAACCGAAACGGAAGTGAATCGACACTTCGGGAGAAATGGGCAACTCAAATGAAATCCCTGCAACATTCACACACAAGAAAATAGCCCCATCCACAGCCCCCATCCACATCCGCGTTGAATCAGACAACACCATATAGTACCAGATATTGAATCAAACAGTAGCAGTAACAACATACATGGTACCAATGATATATTTTATCCAACAACAATGATATATCATAAACTGAATAACAATATCCATAATTAGCAGCCTATTTTATAGCAGCCATATGCTCCTCCCTTTCTAGAATCCATCAGAACACCAAGAGATGGTTACAAGACTGCAGTCAAAGTTCAATAGTGATGTTATTGTACAACAACTAGATCTGTCAAAGTTCACAAGAATCTTCTAGCAGCAGCCTTAGAACAGAAGCTAGCACAGCAAGAATATCTAGTAGAAAGTGGACAAGAGGAGTGTATATAACAATAGTGATGTTGTTGTACAACAACCAGATCTATACAGTATCAAGCCAATTAACCACACAAACCCTACTATAGGATCAGATCATGTATGCACATGATCTGGTGGTCACTAGCAGTAAACCAAAAGTAAATTAGAAACCACTAGCAGTAAACAATAATAAATCACTTATTTGCTTGCACTTGGTTAAGCTGTTGATCTAGCACACTTGTGTGATGCTAACAAATGGTTGCCGCATACATTCATTATATCTTTGTACTGCAGTATTTCACATACACCTGATCTATGGGATATGTATGTGGAATATATGCATCTTAGAAAGGATTCATCCAACCAGCTAACAATAGTGCGTGTTTAGTTGTATCTTAATCATAAAAGCTACTAGAGCCTATAAGCATATAAAAACCAATGTTTTATTTTAAAAGAAAACAAAGCATGTAGCTCCAGTAAGTATAGTTGGAGCATGTAGCTCCAGTAATTAAGCATGTAGCTCGGTATAGTTGGACCAATGTTTTATGTAGCTCCAGTAATTAAGGCTCATCAACCAAGTGGAATTGAAATGATGGCATGATATGCTTGGTTTACACCTTTAGTTTAGCCGTTTTTCCAATACTCTGCCACTGGTTGACTAACTATACCCTAGGATAGAATAACATGTAAGTAAACATGGATTGTAAATGCATGGAAATTAACAGGTAACTGTATAGTGCATTTCCTGAAGCAAGCAGACCTACTGAATGATTTTTATGTTAAGAAATGATGAGATCAAAAATCCTGGCTTGGTTTCAAGATGCTGACATTGAGTACTCTGGCACTTGCTGACTCACTATACCCTAAGCCAGAACATGTAACTAAACATGGACTATAAATGCACAGAAATTAATAGGTAAAATTAGAGGCCATCCAAAGCAACTAGCCCTACTGAATGTTCTTTTTCTTAAGAAATTATGAGTTCAAAAATCCTGGTTTAGTTCCAAGATGGTGATATGGAAGATTCAGAAGCAAGTCCAACTTTTTATGGTATATGTTCTTGCTGTCTAGCAACTTTTGAGAGCGATCCCTAACAATAATACTGTCAGGCAGTACAAGATGGTGAAAGAACTTGCAGAGTACAAGTACTATATGAATATACACTGAATTCTAGTGTCGATTTCATAGAGCAGACAAAGCAGAGCAGACAGAGCAGAGCAGACATACAGAGCAGACAGAATTCTAGTGTCGAGGGTACCTACTGCTGCTGTGGTGATCGTCGACGATGAGGGTGGAGGTGGTGCTCCTGCTACGGGCTGGGCGGTGGCGGGCCTCCTCCTCCATGGGCTCTAGCGCGATGGTGGCGGGCCTCCTCCTCCACAGGCTCTAGCGCGGTGGTGGTGCGGCGGTGGCAGCCTCCTCCTCCACGGGCTTCAGCACGGTGGTGGCGGTGGTGGGCCTCCTCCTCCACGGGCTTTAGCGTGGCGGTGGCGGCTCCAGCAGCAAGGGCAGCTAGGCTAGCTAGGGTTTGCGCATGGTGAGCAAGGCTAGGAACTATGAAGAATCGAATGGAGAAGGGGATTAGCAAGGGAAAGGCCGAACCGTTTATTTGGCTAAGTCCACAGGTTCTGTGGCGCATTTCGGCAATATGCGCCACAGAAGTTGAAACTTCTGTGGTGCATACTGCCGAAATGCGCCACAGAACCTGTGGACTTAGTACAAAACACGGCGCGCGTGGTAGTATGACAAGATCACACACTTGCGTTAGTGGTCTTTGCTTGCTTGTGCCATTGTAAACCTGGGGCAACCAGGTTCGAATCCCTGGCTGTCTCACACTTTTTTATTTTAAAAAAATATATTTTTAATTATAGATATGTTTAAAATAAAGCAAGAACATATACAAACATTCATATTTATTCAAAAAACTCTCTCCCCGAACATATACAATCATGTGGTGGGCTTTTAATTATATATATGTTTAAAATAAAGCAAGAACATATACAAACATTCATATTTATTCAAAAATCTCTCTCCCCAAACATATACAATCATGTGATGTGTTGAGCTAGCGTCTCCTCACAATCTTCTTGCCCTTTTTCGTCGCGGTTGAATACTTTAGCCCGTGCACTTTGAGATTTCTTCCTGTGAATGGACAACCTTTAGTAGGCAGTGTGATCCTCCTTCTTACTTTAGTAGTAGTAGGCATGTCGAAGTACTTGTCGAATTCCTCTTCGATCTTCAGGTCGCCTTTTTTGTCGAAGTTTTGCTCGTTGGTGGCTCCTTCCATTCTGATGATGCTCCTCTTTCCCCTCCTAACTACAACACGGTTAGGCTTTGACGGGTCGGTAATAAAAAAGCATTGATCAACTTGGCTAGCGAGTACCCAAGGCTCATTTTTTGCGGAGGCTTTCTTCATTGATTTGGCATCTGGTATAACCATTGTGGTGAAATACCGGCCTTCTTTTTCCATGTTCTTGGCCCATCTAACACGGAACATTGGTACGATCTCTCCACAGTAGTCGAGCTACCATATCTCCTCGATCCTTCCGTAGAATCTTTCCATCACAGTAGTCTCGTCATCAACAAAGGATAACATAGTTACTCCTGAGTTTTGATATTTGCTATTCCTGTGCTTTTCCTCAGTGTAGAATCTATAACCGTTTATGTCGTATGACTGATAGGTCCTTAGGTTGTGCCCTGGGCCCTGCGACAAGGAGAATATGAGTTTTTGATCTTCCGTAGAAGGCGTCTGTGGGGGATTGTCCAGTTGCCTTTTCTTGAACCAACCCGTGAAGATGGAGTTGTGCTCTCTGGTTACGTCTCCCTTCTTCCTCGGCCGACCCTGGTCGACGTACTCCTGCTCGATTAAGCTTCTGTGCTCTTCGACCCAAGGGCTAACCACTTCAATGTGTTGTAGCGCGACTCGGTGTGACCTTTCAAAATCAGTGTGTCGACCATCAATGCCGACATGCAGTGAGCGGCAGCCCTCGCGGTGACCATATCCACCAAGCCTGCCGAGGTGCTTCTTTGTGGGTATTCCAACATCCTTGTTCTCGGTGGTTAGATAATTCTGGCAGAAGGAGATGCACTCATAGATCAGAAAGCCCTTGGCTATGCTTCCATCTAGACGAGACCTGTTGCGAACGAATCCTTTGATGACACCGTTTAGCCTTTCAAACGGCATCATGTTGTGCAGGAATGTCGGCCCGAGCTGGATGATGTCGTCCACGACATGTACAAGCAGATGCACCATGATGTTGAAGAATGCGGGCGAGAAGTAAATCTCAAGCTCGCATAGTATCATCACGATCTCTTCTTGTAGCCTCTCGAGCTGCTTCACACCGATCGACTTCCTAGATATGACATCGAAAAAGTTACAGAGGCCAAACAACGTCTCACGGACATGCTCGTCCATTATCCCACGGATCGCAACGGGGAGTATCTGCGTCATCAGCACGTGACAGTCATGAGACTTCATACCACTGAACCTCTTCTTAGCCACGTCCAGATATCTGCTTATCTTCCCCAAGTAACCGTGAGGAACTTTCACTCCTAAGAGGCACCTGAAAAACTGCTCGAACTCCTCCAGACTCAGAGTGAAGCAGGCAGCACGAAGCACCACCTCATTCTTCTTAACTCTTTTGCGGCGACCTTGAGTCCCTTCCGTCTGATCATCATCATCATCACTATCAGCGTACTGAAGATCTTTCTTGATGCCAAGCAATTTAAGGTCCTTTCTTGCTTTTGGCCCATCCTTGGTCCTCCCCGGCATGTTCAGTAGAGTGCCAAGCAGACTCTCGGTAACGTTCTTCGTGATGTGCATACATCGAGGCTATCAGGAGTGTGAAGGACCTTCCAATACGACAGGTCCTAGAAAACAGACCTTGCTTTCCATACACCCAGCAGCGGCTTTGTCCTCAGTCGTTTTTCCCAGGCGCAGGGCAATCTATCCAATTATTCAAAAGCTCCTCGATTTCTTTGCTGCTCCTCGGACACGGGGATCTTTCGAGCTCGTCCTTACCATTGAACAGGTCACCACGTTTTCTCCATGGGTGATCCATGCGGAGCCACTTTCGAGTACCTTGGAACACGGTTTTCAAAGACCCGGTATCCCTTGGTAGCTGGAGATGTGGTGTCTCGTCCATGCACTTGGCGCATGCATTGTGTCTGTGGTTCACCTGGGCCGATACATATGCATAACCAGGATAGTCCTGCACGGTCGTGAGCAACGCGGCTCTCAGATGGAAATATTCTTTAGTGTAGGCGTCCCACGTATGGGCCGGCGTCTCCCACAAGCTGGCTAACTCCTCTCTCAATAGCCCGAGATACATATGCATATCGATACCTGGTTGTTTTGGCCCCTGAATAAGAATGCTCATGTGTACATACCTTTGCTTCGTGCATAGCCACGGGGGGAGGTTGTACGGCCATACAAAAATGGGCCAGGTGCTATGCCGTGCTACTCTGGTTTCCAAAAGGATTGAGTCCATTGGTGCTCATACCCAGCCTGACGTTCCTTGCATCGCCCCCGAACTCTTCGAACTCGATGTCTAATGTATTCCACTGGCTAGTGTCTGAAGGGTGTGTCAGGATCTTGCCCTTCTCTGGATCATCTTTAGGTTTCTCTCTTTCCGCGTGCCATTGCATGAGCTTTGCTTCCTTGTTCCCTCTTTCTACGAAATATCACTGCAGATGGGGGGTGATAGGAAAGTACCATACCACTTTTCGAGGATCTTTCTTGTTCCCTCTCTTGTACCGTCCTTGGCCACACACGGGACATGTGGTTCTATCTGCGTACTCGTTCCGATAAAGTGCGCAATCATTGATGCATGCGTGGTATTTAATGTGTGGTAGGTCGAGAGGGCACACGATTTTCTTGGCCTCCTCGATACTTGTTGGCAACATGTTCCCCTTAGGAAGTCGGTTGTGCCAGTATTCCATGTTCGCATTGAAGCTCACATCGGTCCATTTGTGTTCGGCCTTCATCTCCAGAGCCTTGAGTGTTACACTCAAACGTGTATCCTTAGGGCGACACCCAGGATACAATGGAGTCATCTCGTCTACCTCCATTTGGGCCAGCTTGGCTTTCTCTCTAGCTGCAGCTTTGTTGTTGCTTGTCTCCTTGAGGAGCAGTTCTTGAAAATGAGGGTCCTGCAAGACCGAAGTTAGCAGTGTCTGTGTGTTCGCGTCTTCTCCTTCTTCATGATGATCATGCCCGTCGCCATCTCCTTCTCCATGTTGATCATGCCCGCCGGCATCTCCTTCGACATGATGATCATGCCCGCTGGCATCACCTTCGTCATGATGATCATGCCCGGTAGACTCTTCGTCTTCTCGCCCGCCCACGTCTTCGTGACCACCACCATGTCCTGCCGGCGCCTCATTGAGGTCGCGCATGAAACCGCGCCTGAGCAGGTGACCCTCCAATTTTCCAGATTCAGGGTCGATCCAGCGCTGCAGTTTGCATGTTCGACATGGACATCTTATCATGGTCTTGTTGTTCAGAATCATGTCCTCCTTCGCACCTTTCTTGTACATAGCAATTCGACCTTCGCTCATCGTGAGGACCATGGTTTCCTAAGCGGTCAAAACAAAGAGTATAGGTGAGAACCACACCATATGAACACAGACATGCATGAATGCTAGCCGAAAAAAATCGGCATGACCTTTCCTAAAATTAGGACATATGGGTAGTGCAAAAATTTGCTGAAATGGAAATGAATCAACATTTCGGCAAACATCCATGCAACTACACCGGCCGGGACAACAACAAGCAAGCAACAAAAAACTTCCTCCCATTGCAAACATTCATGCACCACACAAGCATCGTCTCGCCATGGATCGCACACACACACCGCCCGCGCGACAAGCTTCACCTACATGTTCATGGCCAAATACTCACCTAGTAGACACAATAATAGCGAGACGAGACCGCGCGATGAGAGAGTGTGGACAAATAAATCTACAAGTTGGTGGAGAGGAAATTAGTAAACAAATAGAGATGTGAGAGAGAAAAGTAAGGAACTTTTAGATCTAGAAGTTGGAGGGAAGCTTCCACTTACCAATCTATGGATTAAAGTAGGTTTAGTTACAAGAAAATGGAGAAACTATGGGCAAAATGGGGTGTGAGGGAAGAGGAAGACGAGTTGGGAGGAGGTAGAAAGGAAGAGATGTGAAATGGGTGCTGGTGGATAGATAAGAGCTAGCTTTTGTCACATTTTTAACATGGATCTGGACGCCCTCATCCGTGGCGCATATGGAGGAAATGGGTGAATTAGATTCCTTGTGTGGGGCCCTCCTCCATGTTCTGTGGCGCATGTGGGGATATGCGCCACAAAAGTGAAACACATCTGTGGCGCATATCAGAAAATGCGCCACAGATCTTGGGTGAATTAGATTCCATGGTGGGGCCCCCTCCATGTTCTGTGGCGCATAATAAAATATGCGCCACAGAAGAGACAACTTCTATGGCGCATATCTCGCTATGCGTCACAGAACTTGAATCAACCCACCCCGTCTAGAGGGTCCCACCAATCTTCTATGGCGCATATTGTAGAGAATGTGCCACAGAACTTCCAGGTTTCTGTGACGCATATTTTCTAGTGCGCCACTGATATTTATCTATGGCGCATAGTTTCACATATGCGCCGCTGAATATCTTGTCTATCTATAGGCTGTTTCCTAGTAGTGCATGAGGCTTTACTAGAAGCTACTACACAAGAAACCTATCCAATCTTAGTATCCTGGGTGCCTTTCCGCATTGAAATATGGCATACCCACAACTACAATACGATGGCTCAAAGGAATTCAAGTCATAGAAATATGGCAATCATGTCTAGGTGTCATAGCATAGCATAGTAGTAAAACACCTACACATGCATCATTACTGAAAATCATACTACATGCATAGGAAAATAGTAGGAAATTTATGATAGTTCTACTTGCCTTTGTTGTAGATGTCGTCGTTCAAACGATCCTCACAAAAGATAGAGTTGCTCTCATCACAAATACGAGCATTGCACTCCTTGCAATCTATCGTTTGAAGCATAGCACAAAACACACCATTCAAAACAATGCACTCATGCACAATACAACAAAACAATGATGAGCAAATGCATTCATGAAAATTTAATAGAACATGATGGTTGTATTTGGTTATCTAAATAGTATTAGATCACTTGATGCATGCATGAGAGCATTTAATGCAATAGGGTATTTGTAACTAATTATTGATTGCTAATAAAGTGGATTTAATAGTTCTGTTGTATCTTCTCGGCTAGAAGTAGATTTAAATTTATATCTGTAGTGCAATGAATAGAGGATATTGATACGAACTAGTAGCAAATGGATTCACCCCTAAACAGAGTTGTAAAACTTTTTCTATGATTTAATTACTACTTAATAGAGTTTAAATCACTTAAATAGTTTGCATTGTTCAAAAATTAAACTAAAACCATATCAGAAACTACACAAGATTGTCTTTACAAAGACATATTATTTATATTTTTCGGATCTGTAAATAATTTGCTATGATTTATTTAATCTAAAAAGGCAATTAAAAATTTAAACTATTATAGTAATTATATACCATAAAACTTAGAACAACCTTACAATAATGTTCTACACAATTTTACGAATTCATTGATATATTATTTGCTATTTTGGGATCTACAGATCTTTTATTATGAATTTAATACTCCAAAAATCTATTAAAACTAATTAAATATTCACGGCTCAAATATTTTGCAAAACCTAGATCTAATCAGATAATGTTAATCTACATTGAAGTAGCTTCAATTTGATATATTATTCATAATTTTTGGATAAGGTATGAATTTTATACAAATTTTAGAAGTTAGATCTATTTTCTGCAAGATTTAATTATTAAACAAATTTTATTTACTGCGTCAGCGCTGACTAGATTGTGGGTCAGCGCGCTGTCTAGGCGTGCCACGTGGCGCAATCTGATTGGTGCGTACCAATTTGGGTTAATTGATCTAATCTGGGCCGTTAGATTTAGATCGGACGGACGAGGGTGGGCGCGAGCGGCTTAACAGCGGCGACGACGTCGACGAGCGGCGACGGTGCTGGCGTTGGTCGGCGGCGGTGTCCCAGGGGTCATCAGCGTCAGCGTTGTAGGCTACAGGGTGCGTCTCCTCGTGGCGGTTCTCCTCGTCACCTTGGTGTCGCCGTCTCCTTGAGCTCCGGCAAATGGCGACTGCTCCTCTGCGGCGGTGTCGAACTCTAACGAGCAATCTGCCGTGGTTGGCTGCGTAAACGAAGAGGAAAAGTGGGCGGGGTGAGGTGGTGGTCCACGAAGAGCACGATTTTGCAAAGAAATAGGCGAGAGGGGGCTCAGAACCGGTCGGCGGCGTCGGTTCCCGAAGCTTGCGGTGGCAGCAGAAGTGAGCTCGGAATCGGGGGGACTCCGAGGGTTTTTGAGGGGGGTGAGAGGTGGCGGGGTAAGGGAATATATATAGGGGGCACGGCTTATGAGAGGGGCAAAGATTTGTGCTGAATCAGAGTCGAAAAGGCAGCAGCCAGTGCAGTTCATGGCGGAGGTGGACTCCGGCTGGTATGACAAGTGGTTGATACATTGCAAATTTATCTATCATTTTTGATGTTTCATGCTTGGTTTTATCTACTTTCTTATGTTTTGTTCCAACTTTGGAGTACTTTTCATATGATTTCTTGGACTAACCTATTAACAAGAGCCATAGTGCCAGTTGCTTGTTTTCTGCTATTTTTGGTTCCAGGAAAGTCAGAAAATCAATATTCTTGGAATTGGACGGGACAAAAGCCAAAGTTCCTATTTTACCAGAAGACTCACGGAGCCAGAAGCAGAGACGGAGGAGGGCCAGGGCCTGGCCACACCATATGGTGGCGCGGGCTAGCCCTGGCCGTGCCACCAGGTGGTGTGGGCCCCCTGGCACTCCACCGACCTTGCCTCTTCGCCTATAAGAAGCTTCCCGATGCATAAACCCTAGAGAGTCAATCAGAAATCCACGAAAAGTTCCGCAGCGCTACCACCACCGAAGGGGAGATTAGGGGACAGAAAGTCTCTGTTCCGGCACCCTGCCGGGATGGGGAAGTGCCCCCGAAGCCATCTCCATCGATCTCCACCGCCATCTCCATCACCATTGCTGATTCCCATGATGAGGAGGGAGTAGTTCTCTCTCGAGGCTAAGGGTTCTACCGGTAGCTATGTGTTCGTCTCTCTCTATGCATGATCTTATTGAGATCATGAGCTTTGTAATCTAGTAGATCTACCTTGCTACTCAAGTGCTTTATTAGATCTCTGCTCTCCCCATGTGTGTGAAAGTGACAGCGTGCACACCATGGTGGCACTTAGGCTAGAGATTACAAATACTTGTTATGAGTTATATTTGGAGTTGGATTTCTTTATGAAATTGTGGTGTTTGTTGGACTCATCTAGTGCTCAAGGTGACAGTGTGGGGTTTTCTAGATGGGAAAGGCTTACTTTGAGGTGTGTTGTTATAGCCTACCGTTGATTAGAGTATCCAACCAGAGAGTAGTTAAGAGTAGCATCATGAAGAGAAGATATTTATATGAGAGTGTTCACTAGTGAAAGTATGATCCCTAGGCCTTGTTTCTAAGCATTGAAACATCGTTTGCAACTAGATCTGTTACATGTTTGCTTGCTTCCATCTTTATTTCAGTTTTACTTTAGTCTTTCCACGCCATCAAGTTATTTTCTATCACCATTACCACTTATAATTATCCATACCACTTGTATTTCACTATCTCTTCACCGAACTAGTGCACCTATACACCTGACAAGTGTATTGGGTGTGTTGGGGACACAAGAGACTTCTTGTATCTTGATTGCAGGGTTGCTTGAGAGGGAATACCTTTGACCACTTCCTCCCTGAGTTCAATAAACCTTGGGTGATCCACTTAAGGGAAAACTTGCTGCTGTTCTACAAAGCTTTGCACTTGGACGCCCAACAACTGTCTACAAGAATAGAAGTGCGTAGACATCAAGCTATTTTCTGGCGCCGTTGCCGGGGAGGTAAGGTAAAAGGTATTCACACCGGAGGATTAAAGAAGAAGAACCTCCCACGGCAAACGCCTATTTTCCGATGTGAGTGCTCGAAGTTATTTCCTTTAGATTCTGCAATTTTGTCGTTTTGTTTCTTGTTTTCACTAGTTAGGCTTAATGGAAAACAACAACAAAAGTAGAGAGATTTATAGTATTTATCTTGAGTTAGGACATGAAGTGTTTGAAGAGAAAAATAAAACCTATGGAACTTTATTTGCATGCTAATAGCAATGTTGTTAGTATGAATTCTTTGGACACCATTATTGCTAATGCTATGGAAAAGTCTAAGCTTGGGGAAGCTAGTTTTTATGAAAATGATCTTTTTAGTTCCCCAGATTTGGAGGATAGCTATTCTATTCCTTATGATGATAGAAAACCTCCAATATATGATGATTACAATGATGAATATGATATTTTCAGTCCACCTACTATTGAGGAGGAAATTAATTATGATTACAATATGCCTCCTATATTTGATGATTATGGTGATGAGAATAATAATGATAGATATTTTGTTGAATTTGCTCCCACTATGATCAATAAGAATGACTATTCATATAGGGAGAGTAATAATTGTTTTATGCATGTGGCTCATGATAAGAATGTTTCATATGATAGTTATATTGTTAATTTTATTCATGATGCTACTGAAAGTTATTATGAGAGAGGTAAACATGGTTTTATTCATCTCAATAATATTAAGTTTCCCCTCTTTATGTTGAAAGTCTTGAAGTTGCACTTGTTTTCCTTTCCTATGCTTGTTGCTTTGTGCTTTCATGACTTGTTTCTTTACAAGATTCCTATGCATAGGAAGTGGGTTAGACTTAAATGTGTTTTGAATTTGCTTCTTGATGCTCTCTTTTACTTCAATTCCTATTTCTTATGTGAGCATCTTTTCAAACTACCATGCCTAACTTAAAGGCATTAAAGAAAAGTACTTATTGGGAGATAACCCAAAAGTTTTAGATGAGTCTTGGAAGTTATTACTTCAGTAATAACCTCTCCTTATCCTTTTTATTTGCTTTTTGTGCCAAGAGTAACCTCTAATGAGAGAGAAGTAATGATTGGGAAAGTTGCTGTCCCGAAACAGATTTTTGTGCTTCACCGTAAAAAATCGTGAGAGAGCTCTATATGTCGGATTGAGCTGTAATTGTTTCTTCTTCTGACCCAGGTTGTTATCTAACTTTAGTTAGTGCAACACTTTTTGATTTGAGCAACAGAAGGTCTTCAAAAAAATTCGTCTTTACTTGCTGGTCTATTTTGACAGATTTCTGCCATTTTCTACATTTGCTTCTTGTTGGTTCCTTTTTGAGTTCTTTTGGGTAATTGAGATTTTTGAGGGAAGTTCTACAGTAGCTAGTGTTTTAATGGAAGTTTATTGGTGTTAGAACTGAACCTTAAGACTTATTTATCTTGAGTGCACTAATGTTGCTAATAAAGATTGTGTGAAGTTTTGTATGAAGGAAAAATTTCAGGTGTATAGAAGGAATGAGTAATGAGATGAAGGATGGACTAAAGCTCAAGCTTGGGGATGCCACGTGTCACCCCAAGAAATATCCAATAAGTACAAGCATCAAAGCTTGGGGATGCCCAAGGCATCCCCTTCTTCATCAATAAAAATCTCAGGTTTCTTCCAAACACATCATTTTTATTGTTTCATGCACAATTGTGTTGTTCTTGGAGCGTCTTTGTTTTTGTTTTTAGTTTTAGTTTGCTTGGTTTTCTTAGTTTTCTTGAATAAGTTGGTTGGATCCCAACACACTTCTTTTGGAGAGAGACACGCTCCGTTTTCATTGCCTAGAACACTCTAGTTTTCATTCTTATTGTTCTGTGAGTGTTCTCTTTTGCTAGCACCGTGTTTAGCCTTAGTTTTCTCGTGCTTTTAGCTTAGAACTTTTTAGTTCTTCTTTGTGGATTTGTGAGACAAGCTCACTGATCTTTATTTATTATCATCTTTGTGAGTTGTTTCAAATAGTTTGGTTTGGTTTGGAAAAGAGTAGGAAAGTTCATGCTTATGTGGTAAAAAGAGCTTGTTTTTGACTGTGGTCTATGCTTTGTCATGCCATGCTTGATATTGTTTTAGCTTTATGCTTAGTATTATTTTCTGTAGCATGACTTGTTATAAACAATTGAGATTGCTTAATGTGCCTTGGATGAATCATGTGTTGTTTTAGCATATTAAAGCATAGTATAGTGGTATTCTCCTTTGATGCTTTATTTGGGTTGACTTGGCGCATGCTCACACCATGTTATGACTATCTCAAGTCACCATAGCCTTGATGATCCTTTAGTTTCAACTTCTAGTATCACTTTATGCTTTGATCAATGATGTTTTGTCGCTCTACATGATTATGGCCATTATTGCTCTCTTAGTTTGTCGCTCCCAGTCTTTTGCTAGCCTCCACGACAAAGTATGAGTTCCACTCATGCATCCAACTCCCTAAACCAAGTTATTCCAAAGAGTCCACCATACCTACCTACTAGCTTATGCTATTCCAAGTATATTCATGCTTTTGTTTACCTTCCAAATTAAACTTGTTATGAGAAAACTAGTGATTAAAGCTCTCACGAACTTGATGGCACACTTTACTTTTCTTGCCCTTAATAAACTTTAACCATTGTGTTGTCTATGTTGTATATGCTTGCACTTATTTGTTGGGGATTAGCAGAACCATGCTTTCATGGGGAACGCTTTCAACATTGCACTTGGTACTTGTACCTAGTTGATATCATGCTCTTTTGTATATGGATGTCGTCGGTGTGAAATGAAAGGGGAACTTGTAAGTCCATGGAGTTATGTATATGTGTTAGAGAAATGCCTGGGCCGCTGGTCTAATCCATGCTGACATGGTGGAAACCTGCAGCGTAACCATAATGAGCTGTCTATGAAGCATTCTTCTTATAAAAAAAGAGTCCTATATTGAGAAAAAAAGAAAAAGAAAAAAAGAGATATTATGAAAAGAGGAAAGAGAGAAAAAAGCACCCTATTCCCATGGTAAATAAGAAGATTGCTGAGATGCTCGTTGTCTGCTTGCCTTGTCATTTTGATATGGGGATTCTTCCGTATCATCGGGCAAGGGGTACCCCGTTGGCGGTTCTCTATGATACACATGTACTTACAATGACAAGAACTTACCGGTGACTAAACTTGAGTAGCATGAGGAGGGGCCCTCGTATACATGGGACATGAGATTTCTGACTTATACTTCGTCAAGCATGTACACCATAGTTTGTTCACTTTAACCTTAATCACTTCAAGATGCTTATGATAGGGGCAATGAGAGTTGAAAGCTACAAGTACCATAATTTTTGGAAGCTCTTTATGAGACTTGAATCCCTACTTCCTTTTATAAAAAGGCCTTTCTTCCACCATTATATTGAGTCTCCACCTTCTACCTTTATGCACCTACTTTGAGAGCATAGTGGCCATTCTTAGTTCTATGTTCATTGTCCCAAGACTAGTTGATTAATGCATAACTTGATATTACTTGTTTTAAACTATTTGTATCTAGTCACTCTTATGAACTTTGAAGGTGTCCTATGCATTTATATTTTCTACTCTATTGAGGGACAAACTGAATGCTATTATGCTATGTTTTCTTTATATGAAACAAACAAACGTCTTGCAAAGCATTGTTATTCATGAATCTTTTGTTTGTGCCTTTTCATGTTGCATCATAGTTTCTTTGCCTTATTGCTAGAACTTTGTCTTTCATGTTATGATTGAAGTACTATGATCCCAGCTATCAATGTTTTACAAATACTTTGATCAAGTTTATGATGGTGCATGTCACCTCAAAAATTATTCTTTCTTTTTATCACTTACCTACTCGAGGACGAGCAGGAGTTAAGCTTGGGGATGTTGATACATTGCAAATGTATCTATAATTTTTGATGTTCCATGCTTGGTTTTATCTACTTTCTTATCTTTTGTTCCAACTTTGGAGCACTTTTCTTATGATTTCTTGGACGAACCTATTAACAAGAGCCACAGTGCCAGTTGCCTGTTTTCTGCTGTTTTTGGTTCCAGGAAAGTCAGAAAATCAATATTCTCAGAATTGGATGGGACAAAAGCCAAAGTTCTTATTTTACTAGAAGACTCACGGAGCCAGAAGCGGAGACGGAGGAGGGCCAGGGCCTGGCCACACCATATGGTGGTGCGGGCTAGCCCTAGCCGCGCCACCAGGTGGTGTGGGACCCTGGCACTCCACCGACCTTGCCTCTTCGCCTATAAGAAGCCTCCCGATGCATAAACCCTAGAGAGTCAATCAGAAATCTACGAAAAGTTCCGCAGCGCCGCCGCCACCGAAGGGGAGATTCGGGGGACAGAAAGTCTCTATTCCGGCACCCTGTCGGGATGGGGAAGTGCCCCCGGAGCCATCTCCATCGATCTCCACCGCCATCTCCATCACCATTGCTGATTCCCATGATGAGGAGGGAGTAGTTCTCTCTCAAGGATAAGGGTTCTACCGGTAGCTATGTGTTCATCTCTCTCTCTATGCATGATCTTATTGATATCATGAGATTTGTAATCTAGTAGATCTACCTTGCTACTCAAGTGCTTTATTAGATCTCTGCTCTCCCCATGTGTGTGAAAGTGACATCGTGCACACCATGGTGGCACTTAGGCTAGAGATTACAAATACTTGTTATGAGGTATAGTTGGAGTTGGATTTGTTTATGAAATTGTGGTGTTTGTTGGACTAATCTAGTGCTCAAGGTGACAGTGTGGGGTTTTCTAGATGGGAAAGGCTTACTTTGAGGTGTGTTTTTATAGCCCTATCGTTGATTAGAGTGTCCAACCAGAGAGTAGTTAAGAGTAGCATCATGAAGAGAAGATATTTATATGAGAGTGTTCACTAGTGAAAGTATGATCCCTAGGCCTTGTTTCTAAGCATTGAAACACCGTTTGCAACTAGATCTGTTACATGTTCGCTTGCTTCCATCTTTATTTCAGTTTTACTTTAGTCTTTTCCACGCCATCAAGTTCTTTTCTATCACCGTTACCACTTATAATTATCCATACCACTTGTATTTCACTATCTCTTCGCCGAACTAGTGCACCTATCCACCTGACAAGTGTATTGGGTGTGTTGAGGACACAAGAGACTTCTTGTATCTTGATTGCAGGGTTGCTTGAGAGGGAATACCTTTGACCACTTCCTCCCTGAGTTCGATAAATCTTGGGTGATCCACTTAAGGGAAAACTTGCTGTTGTTCTACAAACCTCTGCACTTGGAGGCCCAACAACTGTCTACAAGAATAGAAGTGCGTAGACATCAGTGGTCCCCACCTATTAGTGGCTGGACGGAGCGCGCGGCTGCTCGCTGCAGCACTTGCGATGGGCTGGCCCAGCTACGGCTTGCGGTTGCACGCTGCGCGGGGGGGGGGGGTGAGGCGAGCGGCGGGTAGCGGGGTAGGCTTGGAGGGCCGGGCCAGGGTGGTTAGGCCAGGGTTTAGGTTAGTTTATTTTTTAGTTCTTTTATTTTTTTCGATTTTTGTTTCTTTCTTTTTATCATAGCTTGAACTCCAAATGGAGTGAAACTTGTTTTCAATTTTTTCTAAATTCAAGTACATTATTTATGCTAGTATTTAGCAGAGTTTGATGTTATATCAAGGATGGGTTTTATAAAGTCTATTTAATTCCCTTTAGGAATAAAGTGACTCTTAGGTATAGATAGGGTTTTTGATCTTTAAATCACATGTAAGAACACATTTTTTTCCTAGTCCCAATTTCTAAAACTTGGGATGTTACATTTTGTAACACCCTCAAACCGGCCCTATGCAAGTTTTAGCCCTTTCCGCCAAACTAGCATAGAAACGATTCAAGGACGCCCACCAGGCACTTTCGTGCGGGTGGAAAACAAAGTAATACCATTACAAAACAGTCCTCGATGGGACCCATAGAACAGATATATATATACAACAGCGACTCAACAATTCAAGAATACAGATATACAATACAAAGATCCAAATCACCTTGAAACGATAGAGCGTCCGACTACAGACAAGATGCAAATGGGGCTAAGAGCTCTGAAGAATAACCAATGGCGTCCATAACCCTGCCCAGGCCAAGCCGGAAGGGTAACCCTGCTAACAACGTCTATCGCAGACCTGCTAAACAAAAAGGGGGTGCCGACAAAGGGCAAAGGAAAAAGAGGAGCGTCAGTACTGAGGCCAGTACACGGCGAGGCTAGAATTCGGCGGCTCTCGCCTACATAGGTATGGTGGACTGAAGCGGCAGCGAAGCATGCACTAAACAACCTATAGAGACTCGGTATCACTGGAAGCTATTAGAGAGGGGTAAGAAAGACCTATTCGGATCCTACCTGATAGGAACACCGAACACACCCATCCTGGCATTTCCCCCTCGAGACCAAACGAGGAAGTCGGACCAAGGAACTCACACGGTTGGCAGTTTTACTCATTCCGTTATAGTTGCAACACTTGCTAGTCAGATATAGATAGCATGAGTCATCCTGAAGCATAAGTAGTGGGCAGTCTTAATCACCATTCCGTTATATTTGGAACATTTACTAGTCAGATATAATTGTCCTGAGGAATCCCAAAACCCAGCAATTGTTGGCACTTTTATCACATTCCATTGGAGTTGCAATACTTACTAGGCAGGTATAGCATGTCACAACACAACCCAGATCCACCAGCTGTTGGCATTTTTAATATCCATTCCGTTATACTTGAGCTGATTACTAGTCACATATTAAGTCAAATTTATAGCACTACTTTAGTTATGCTTGTCTATGATCGAGATACTGTGCTCCAAGTCGTCCATAACCGCAGACACGACTTTCAGAAAGTTTTACCCTGCAGGGGTGCACAAATAGCAACACACACTCGATCAACCTCGGAAAAACCAACTCAAAACCCAACGAGGCATTCACGACAAAGCGATCACAGGATTCAGAAATATTTCAGGGGGTCACCCCACTAAGCTACCCGCAACGAAGTTGGCCGGCTCCGGAACGGACCCAGGGTTTGCGTCAATGGCTGTAAACGACTGGGAACCCGAAAGTGTGACTGGGCTTGTCGATACCGCGAAAACACTCCGCATCCAAAACAGTATAGGTGCTCCACGCACAATCTTAAATAAAGCAGTAAAGCATGGCATAAGTACAGAATAGTAATAAAGCCCCAAACTACTTGTGGCCCCAAGAAATAGAAATGAATCAAGCTCTGGCTCAGGGGGGTCCATAAGGCCTCCCGGATGTGGATAGTGCGAAAAATCAAGGAACAGGTATCAAGTACTCGGGGTCCTACGGGACATAAGTGAGCATGGAAGAACCAAATAACATCTATTGCCCACCGATGCCTCTGCATTAGTTATATCTAGCATTTTAATAGTTGTAATTAAAGTCATGATCATCTCCACCATTTAGCATCTCCACCATTAACATCTGCCAGCATTCCAACAACTGTGGTACATGACAACACGCGATCGCACCTGAGCAAGCAACTACGACTCGCAAGGCCAGTTATCTACCAAACACGGGTAATAGAAGGTGTCCAAGGCAATATAGAGGCTGCACGGGATATAACTGGTGTACGGAAACTAAAGCATCGCGACACGGATAGCAATAGATCCACAGGAGGAAATAAAGACTACAAATGCAAAATAGGTAGAAGGGGAAGAGATGCTCGCCTGGGAAACACTACCGACGGATCATATCCGGAGAACTTGTCAATACTCGCATCAACTCATCGGCCTAATCCGCGAAGAAGTAAACACTAGAAGAAACACCGGATGCAATATTTAATACTACGGCAGAAGATCCGGCATGCTTATGATATGATGCATGGCATGGCAATATGCGGTGCAATTAGGCAATATTAAACGGAACCGTGGTCCCGACAAATGATTATATGGTTCAAGTTGTTTAGAACCCCCGCAATTTAAATGTTGTATTAACAGGGTGAAACATGGCATCGGTTCGCTACACCAATTTAAATGGAGTCCGGAATAAGACTAGAATAGCCCGCATATGGACTCCATATTAATTATGAGGTGAATCGGCATAATGCCCCCAAACCACATGATGAGATGCGAGCATGAACAATTAATATGCAACAAGTTTTCTATATAGCATTTATAAAATACGACTCGGGAAAAAGGTTCACACATCTGGGTTTGGAAGATCTTGGGTTTCGGGGGGGTTTGGGTCTGGGTCTCAGGGTTCAGCGGGGAGCGGTTCGACGATATCGGTCTCGTACAATGGAAGGAGAGCTTGGCGTTCCGGGAAGAAGGACTTGGTTTGCCGTCGGGGGCGCATCGGATTCGCCCTGGTCGGTGTGGATCTTGTCGTTGCGACGATCTTGTCGGGTCCGCGTAACGGTCGGTATTGGCGTTCGGGATGAAGAAATTGGCGTGCGACGTCATCGGGCATCGGTGCGGGAAGGAGGTCTTGTCGTTCTGTGTCGGCGACCTTGGCGTCCGGGAAGGAGTACTTGTCGCACCGGGGTCTCGGCGTCCTTGGATCCGAGAGGAAGAACTTGGCGTGCCGGGTTCGGTGATGCCGCGAGCATACATCTCTTCGAAAGATCTTGACAAGGATGCATAAAAATTGTCGAAGGCATTCTTCCGGGTCTCCTAGTCGTGGGGATCCGGTATTCTTCAGTTGACATCACGCGTCCCACAACACCAGATAACAAGATACCAACACAAGTGTGAGCGCCGGTAGAGCAAGTAGAACTTGGCGAAAAGCGCCGAAACGAGATCATGTGTCCTTGGTATAACGCGAGCTACAGGACCTGTCAACAACGAGTGAAGACGGTGTGATGCGGCACAAGGACGAGCTTGGCACGGGACGGCCGGCGACGCATGGGGTCAGAGGCCACGGGCGGCACCGGTGATGGCTCTGCGAGGGAGCGCGCAGAGGAGGTCGAGGGCAGGGACATCGGGCTCGCGCGGGGCCTGATGCGAGGAGGCAGCGTTAGCGACGACGCCATGGCAGGGCTCGGCCAGGTCGGCGAGAGGGCAGCCTCAGGGCGACGGCGCCTAGCGGCAAGGCTTGACGCGAGCGGCGACGCTGGGGCGATGCGGGCCGACGCTTCACAGAGGAAGGGCGCGGACGAGGCAGGGTCGGAGCAGGCCCACTGGGTGGGGTCCATGGTGGCGCCCGATTGCAGAGGGGGTGGAGCTCGCGGAAGGGGAGGCCAGCGAGGAGACAGGCGCCGGGGTGGTGGGCGACCAGGCCGCGAGGATGAGCGGCGGCCGGCAGGTACGGGCTCGGCGCGAGGAAGGCCGAGGTCACGGAGAGGAGGCCAGGAGGCGGCAGCGCGGGGAAGAGGGTACGGCGGCCCGGGCTCGGGGGAGGGTGCGCCTGGGCGGCGATGGCGAGCAGAGGCAGACGAGGCGGAGGTGCAGAGAGGAGAGAGACGGGAGGTGGGAGAGGACGGTGCGGGAGGGGCGGTTGGTGGGGAAAATGGACCAGGGGAGGGGCAGGTGGCGTCGGTGCGGGTGGACCAGGGGGTTGGGACGCGGGCCAGGGCGCTGTGGGGGAGGGAATCGAGGGAGGGAGCAGGAGTTGGGCGCGGTGGGGCGTGTCGGGGTCGCCCGCGTGGCTGTTGCGCGCGTGTGAGTGCGTGCGTGTGGGACCCGGCTAGTGGGGACGGGTGGTGGCGTGTGGGGCTGGGTGTGGGTGGCTGTGTGGAGTGATGAGGTGGAGGAAGCGGTGAGGTGGTAGGCTGTGGGTGGCCGGAGTGAGGTGGAGGTGTGAGGTGGAGGGAGGGGATTGGATGGGGTGAGGTGGAGGGGGGCTGGGTAGACTAGGATTGGGTAGGAAGGGTTTGGGTGGTTCTGGTTTTTGTACTGGGGGTGGCCGGCTGGGTCATTTCGGCCCGGTTCGGCTGCCCCCTAAAAATAAAATAAAAATTTATTTGTTTAAAACGGGGTGTTTGAAAACTGTTTGTAGACGAAACAAAATATTCCGGAGACCTGGGTTTTTAATTTGAATAAAGACGGAAATATTTAGAAAACAAAACTAGGCGTTTCGAAAATAGTTTTTAAACAACCCATGCAAGATGATGACGATGCTCAAATGCAATATGGCATGATGACATGAGCATGCGGTCATGATGATGCAATGCACAAAAACAACGCGATTTTCTAGTAGTGGTTTTAGCGGGATGCCACAATTCGACACCACTAACAATGGATCTCTCCCTCGAGATCCGCCTCATGGTACCGGGAAGAAGGTCGGCGATCTGAATCTCCTCGCTTCATGTAGATGCTCGCGACACCACTAACAAGAGGTCGTTGTCCGTGATCGTCGAGAGAACCCTCCGGAGAAAACAAGGAGAAGGTAGGGGCATCAGAAGATCACGACACCTCTAACTTCCGGGGATGGAGTAAAATTGCTTGATCCAACGATTCAATGTACAAGAGCGAATGATAAGAGTAGTCGGATGGTGATCAGTCCATCGCGCACCCAAACCATTACTCTTCACACGAATAGGTGAATTATGCAACCAACTCTCGGAATTAGACTGAAGATCTCGACAAACGAGGTCCAGAACAAAGGAGTGATGCAAGCTCTGCATCAGATCTGGCGTAGAGGATGTCGTCGCGTCGGAAAACACCGAAAGACACAAACAAGGAACAGAGAGAAGTCCAACAGATGAAGGATTCCTCAGATAGCACGAAGACCGGATGTAGAAGCACTGTTACCAAAGGAGGGAGCGAAACCCTAAAGGTACGACGGAAAACCCAACCACGAGAATCCTGGACTCGAAGAAAGATAAGAGAGTAGAATCAAAACACGCAGAGGTAAGAGGAGAATAGCAGAGGGGTAAGGAGAAAAAAGCAGACCTAATCAGACCTATCCAACCGTGTTTGCAAAATAGTTTTGACACTCTACTTCGGCCGTTAGCTAGGTTATCCTATAGGATGGACCAGTGGGGTATCGTAACTGCTGAGCTCTGATACCACTCTGTAACACCCTCAAATCGGCCCTATGCAAGTTTTAGCCCTTTCCGCCAAACCCACATAGAAACGATTCAAGGACGCCCACCAGGCACTTTCGTGCGGGTGGAAAACGAAGTAATACCAGTACAAAACAGTCCTCGATGGGACCCACAGAACAGATATATATACAACAGCAACTCAACGAGTCAAGAATACAGATATACAATACAAAGATCCAAATCACCTTGAAACGATAGAGCGTCCGACTACGGACAAGATGCAAATGGGGCTAAGAGCCCTGAAGAATAACCAATGGCGTCCATAACCCTGCCCAGGCCAAGCCGGCAGGGTAACCCTGCTAACGACGTCGATCGCAGACCTGCTAAACAAAAAGGGGGTGCCGACAAAGGGCAAAGGAAAAAGAGGAGCGTCAGTACTGAGGCCAGTACACGGCGAGGCTAGAATTCGGCGGCTCTCGCCTACATAGGTATGGTGGACTGAAGCGGCAGCGAAGCATGCACTAAACAACCTGTAGAGACTCGGTATCACTGGCAGCTATTAGAGAGGGGTAAGAAAGACCTATTCGGATCGTACCTGATAGTAACACCGAACACACCCATCCTGGCATTCCCCCCTCGAGACCAAACGAGGAAGTCGGACCAAGGAACTCACACGGTTGGCAGTTTTACTCATTCCGTTATAGTTGCAACACTTACTAGTCAGATATAGATAGCATGAGTCATCCTGAAGCATAAGTAGTGGGCAGTCTTAATCACCATTCCGTTATAGTTGGAACATTTACTAGTCAGATATAATTGTCCTGAGGAATCCCAAAACCCAGCAATTGTGGGCACTTTTATCACATTCCATTGGAGTTGCAATACATTCCATTGTGGTCCCGACAAATGATTATATGGTTCAAGTTGTTTAGAACCCCCGCAATTTAAATGTGTTGGGTCTGCAGCATAGAAAACAAAAAATTTCCTATGGTGTGAACTACATGCCAAGATCTATCTACTAGGTACAAAGCAACGGGTGAACATACATCCAACGAGAACTTACCCTCGTAGACAACGAGCTTTGTTAACGAGTAGGAACTCGTGGTTGATGTAGTCGTACACTTGCCGATCTCAAGATCGTGATGAAGTCCAGCAGGTCCGGCTCCAGCACGTCCATCAGATCCAGCTCTAGCACCACCAAGTCTAGCACCACAAAGCAGCGGTGCATCCGTGATCACACACACGTCCGGTACCCGGACAACCTCCGTCCCTCGCTCCAGCCAAGCAGCAGAAGCAGCAACTCCTTTCCAGATAAAGCCACCGGGAACATGTATCTCACTAATCCGAGACCATGGGGGAATAATACTAGAGGGGGAGAGAGATCCTTCACAAGGAGGTGTGAGTGAGAAGTGAGGAGGGGGTGGCCTTTTATAGGAGGAGGGGGGGGTGCCCCTCCTTCATGGCCGGCGCATGGAGGGGGTGACCCTTCACCTCCTCCATTCATGTGGTGGTAACCCCTCCACATTAAAATGCCCCTTCACATTCTCTTTTAAAGTCTCCACTTTAAATGCATTAAATTTCTCCAAATTTAATGCTCTCTCATTTAATAAAACTCTTTTATTATTTTTATTCAGAATTTTGTTAATTACTTTAATTAACAAACATTCACATAAAACCCCTACAACATTTCAATATTACATGCAGAACCAATTTTAGCAATTTCACCCGAAACAGTTTCAGTGTCTATTGAAATAATTCTAGCGCTTTCTTAAATCTTTATCTGAAACATATTTGCTCCAAATGGTGTCGGTATCCCTTAAGTGTGTCACCCTACGGTTCGCGAATAATGCAGACATGATCGAGACCCCTCTCTGATCAATAATCAGCAGCGGGACCTGGAGATCCATACTGACTCCTACACATTCAACGATGATTTCTGTGATCGTGAGAACCTTTAACGGTAGTAACTAAATCCCTTTGTCCCGCGATATATTACATGTCCGAGATTCGATCATCGGTATCTCCATACCTAGTTTGATCTCGTTACGTACATGCACTCTTTTCTCGTTCCCGTGATATAACATTCTAGTGATCACATCATTTGCTTGCAAGCTATTTCAATGTGATATCACCGAGAGGGCCCAGAGTATATCTATCCGTCATCGGGATGGACAAATCCCACTCTTGATCCATGAGCCTCAACATAACACCTTCCTAGCACTGAACCCACCTTTATAGTCACCCTGTTACGGTGTGATGTTTGATGTTATCAAGATACTCTTCCGGTGTTAGCAATTAACATGATCTCATGGTCTAAGGATAAAGATTACTTCGTATGATGTTATAGCAATATAAACATAATGACTTTGATCGTAATGCTATACTTCGGATGAATGTTCATCACATCATTCCACCAATGGTGCGACCTTGTTATTAACAACATCCAATGTCCATGATCAGGAAACCTTGATCATCTTGTTAATCAACAAGCTAGTCTATAAGATAGGCATAACTAGGAAGCCTTTTTGTTTATTAAACACACATGTATTGATGTTTCCGATCAATACAATTCTAGCATGTAAAATAAACATTTATCATAGACATGGAATAAGATAATAACCACTTTATTATTGCCTCTCGGGCATATTCCCTTGAGTCTCCCACTTGCACTAGAGTTAATAATCTAGTTTGAAAAACTTTGCGTACTGAACACCTATGGCTTTCTGGTGTTGCATATACGCTATTGCTAGTGTTTAACATAATATCTGGATCTGACAGTTTCAGGTCCGTGTGTATTTGCACGTCTTTGCGTCTCTACGCATCACTCATTCTCAAATGAGATGGCATTGTATAGATTTGGTCCTTTGGTGAGACCTTTAGTTCGTTCGGGTCAAAATATGTTGATATTATTGTCACACAATATATCTTCATAGTATTAGCCCACTTTGAACCACACCTAGTTTGATAACAAACTACTTAACACAAATGCCCTCCTTTGCTGCTACTATAACAGTCATATACTTAGCCTTTTGTTGTAGTATCCGTCACAATGTATCAATTTTGGAACTCATCCAAATCCATCATGGAACATCCTTTCCATTACATTGTGCCACCCATAGTCTAAATTGAGATAAATTTAATTTGTATCTTGTGACAAAACTAGTATCAATGTAACACTTTACAATGAACTACCTTTAACTATTTGTCACTTATACATTATATATTCTTAGTTCTTCCAAAGCTCATAAGAATATCTTTACTATTGTCCAATGATCATCTTATGAATCATTCTGGTATATGCTCATACCATTTAGAGCATAGGACATTCTGGATATATACATATCATGGTATAATCGATCAAAATCTTCATGTGATTTTACTCATCAAGTGTTGAAACACTTGAATTTTGATACAATCCTTTCCATGCAGCAAGAACCTTTCTTGTTGTTTCCATATTGAACCCTTTCAATATCTCATATATGTATGTCTGGCACAACCATATTAGCGCTTTAATCTATCCATATAGATATTGATGCCTAATATTCCGGATTTGCCCAAGTCTTTCATCGAAATCTTATTTTAATGAAATTCTTAACTTGTGTCAATACAAGATACATCATTTCCAATCAACAATGTGTCCTCTGCATAATGTATTAGAAATATGTCTCAGCGCTCCCACTTAATTTCTTGCAAATGCAAGCATCTTCATCATCTCCGATGAATTTAAACTCTTTTAACAGTTTCATCATGGTGAAGATTCCAACTCCGCTATGCTTACTTCAACTATTGAAGTTTACATGCCCTTTTAGCACCCTTTGAATTAACAAAACCCTTCGGACCATGTCATGTACATGTCCTAGGTTACCGTTCTATTAGAAGAACCTTGTTTTGTTTATTCAACTACCATATACCAAATTATATGTAGTGGTTGCTACATTAATCCGTCAAGACTATATATCGCTATGAAAGATCAAATCTTGTCATAGTCAACTCCTTGAACATTGTCGTAAACTTCTTTCCGACATGTTGACTATTTCATAGATGTTAAACATCCATGTCTTATTTCTTTATAGATCCAAACACGACCGATAGGCTTCACGCCTTTCCGGAGGTTCTTCCAAGTTCAGAAACTTGTTTTCTCGTGTATGGATACTATCACGGATTCTATGACTTCTAGTCATTTTATGGAGTCAGGGCCCATCATCGCTTCTTTGCATGTAGTCGGTTCATCATTGTCAAAACAATAACGACTTGCTTTTCAAATCTTACTATTTGATTCTTACCGACCCACACGGTTCTATAGGAACTCTAATCTCCGAGATCACACCTTTTGTAATCACGAGAGCCATGAGCATTGTGGCCGCCACCGGGACACTTTCCGGCGCTACGCTACTTAGCACATATAGCTAAGGTTCAACAACCTTATCAAAGTTCTATTGTCCTCCCACTTAAATTTTCACGAAAAATTCCTTCTCAAGAAACTTGACGTTCCAAGTAACAAACTCTTTTGTCCTCGGTGTTATGGAGAAATTCCCAACAAATTCTTTGGGATAACCTACAAAGACGTGCTTATCCGACTTTGGTTGTAAACATTTTACTTATGCATAGCATACCAAAATTTAAGAAAAGACAATTCGGGTTTTATCCCAAACCATAACTCATATGGTATCATTTCAATGGATCACGATGGTGCTCTTTTTAGTGTAAAAGCGGTAGTCTCTAAAGCTTCAATCCTTAAAACATAATGGAAGTTTCATAAATGACACCCTTGATCTTACCATGTCAAACATGGTTTGATTTTATCTCTCGAATATGCCATACTCCTATGGTTTATCGGGAAACACAAATCATGGAACAATTCCTCAATTCTTAGGTGTTTTTGCTAAACATGTAACTCAAATATCTTCCTTTATGATCGAATCATAAACTCTTTATTTTCTTGTTACAATGATTTTTCACTTCATCTTGAAAGTCTTTGAACAATTTTCAAATGTTTCATACTTCTTCCTTATTAAGTAAATATACAGATATATTCACTCAAATTTTCGGAGAAAGCATATGAAGCAAAAAGATCCATCGCATATGGCTACACATAGTGGACTACGCACATCAGCATGCACAATTTCCAATAAGCTAGTCATCCGTTCCTCTCTGGCCTATGGACGGAGTTTCAATTATCTCGAGGAAAGTCTCACATGTGTCAATTGATCAAAATCAAAGACTCCAAAAATCCATCAACATGGAGTTTCTTCATGTTTTCTTTCAAATATAATTTAAACAGCGATGTCACTTCATAAGTGATCTTTCAATCATTTGTCTTGCGACATTTTAGCAATAGTGTTTATGGATGTGATTTCTCCAACTAGACTTGTAAAAGTTCATCCATCCTTTATGGAATACGGTAATTATTTGAACAGCCATTGTTCTCATGATACCAAAACAAAATAACAATTACTTAAACAAATCTTGAAAGCTTGGTATGATGACAATGAAAAACACAATAACACTTTATTTGTTTTTGATGAACATCATCACTCATTCTCTTGCTGGTTACTTACGCCAATGTAGTTCATGAATTGCGTTGTCCTGTATGACACTTCATACCAACCAATTCGGTATCCAATACCTAAGAACCACATTGTTTAAAAAGCAAGGAATATAGCCATAACATGTATATCTTCTATATACCTAAGTTGGACATCTCCAACCTTTTATTTTCTGCCAAATATTTTATAGATTCTCTTTCAGCAATTCCTTTTCTTTTAAAAGAATCTATCAACATCAATAGTGGTGTCATCAACATGACACATGGTACAAAGCGTATATAGTCAAATACTAATACCTTTGGACTTGCACTTTGAAGTGGATCACCATCATCAAATGTTTGGTGTTCTTTCAAAAATCCATTCTTTAGTAATCTATTAGTGTAGTAAACATTTTACTTACATCTTCTATTCATCCTTATCATGACAACTTTCATGATCAAGCTACTATAGCCTATAAGGAAGAATCGCGAGTATAATATCAGTTCCCAAAACTTTTTTGGTAGATTCGGATGCCTAGCATCTCCATCCTTCACAAATTCTCATACAATATGAGAACATGTATTTTGCTAAATTATATTCTATCATAATGCAACCAAAAACATTGTTTCAGATATCACAATATCTCTCACACATGATGGTTTCTGAAACAATTTCCAGCTCCAATATAATCTTGATATTAAAACAACTTTTTGAATATCAATAATCATGGAGGCAAACATGATACTTTAGATACTAACATTGGAATTCTTACTCTTGATTTAATACTACTTATTAAACTTCATGCAGTAAATAGAGTTTGCTGAAAGTTTGCAATAGGACTTATAAACTTTAAATTGACATTCAAAACAATACGATACCAGTTTGTAAAGTAAATATCCAGAATTCTATAGTTCTATTATCTCAAATAAAAACTAAGCATCAGGTAGAAAACGAATGCCAATGACTACAACAAACTATGCAAATTCACTTTGATTTAATTTATGACAAATTTGGTTCGACTAATCCAAATTAGAAATGAACTCCCACTCAAAAACGACATCCCTCGTGCCTTTTTGGTGATTACATGAACCAAATCCACTACACCAAGTCCGATCATCACGTGAGTTGATGTAGCTTCAAAGGCG
The DNA here is from genome assembly GCA_916181665.1 of Avena sativa. Lineage (NCBI taxonomy): Eukaryota > Viridiplantae > Streptophyta > Magnoliopsida > Poales > Poaceae > Avena > Avena sativa. The sequence goes on from OV702287.1 coordinate 196,138,024, forward strand.
AGCATCTATATGGGCATCATATCAACTAAATGACTCATGCTTAACCTTTCGGTCCGTGTTCTGAGGCCATGTCTGTACATGCTAGGCTCGCAAAGTAAGAACCTTAGTACTCGCATGTGTAAAACTGTCTTACACCCGTTTGTATGAAAGCGTAGAGTCGAGTACACCCGATCATCACGTGATGTCTCAAAATACGATCCACAAAACGGTGCATACTTAAGGAAGAACACGTTTTTATCTTGATATCTAAAAGAGGGATCATCTTACAATGCTACAGAAAGCGCCAAACTAGCAGTATAAGATGCTAACATCTAATGTGTAAAGTGAGATGATATGGTCCATGCATTTGATCTCTATCATTTGCATTGTGGTATGATCTCTATCATTCCTTTGTGTGTAATGCCAAGGTCTATGGAACTTACACGTTGAGTGTGTTGTAAGAGTATCTATCACACATCTACTTACAACAATACCATATCAAGACACTAGCCCAGCAACAATCTAAACTAGACGCCTCTAATTTATCAATTGCAAGTTTTACGTGGCTTAGGGCTTTCGGAGATAGAACCGTTCTTACCTACGAACATGAACCACAACGAGGATAACCAAATTATTAGCAACTCGTTGTAAATCAGATATTGACTATAGTAGGAGGGACAGACACCCGCCAGCCACTTATGCAAAACAAGTTGCATGTCAGTCGTGGAACCGGTCTCATGTACGATGACATGTAAGGTTGGTCCGGGCCGCTTCATCCCACTATGCCACCAATATCCAAAATACATAGAAGATGCAATAACATGATCATCATCGCCCACATATCAACATATGTGTACTACCCGTGCTAAGCACCTACGCATAGATCAGGCTCTGATACCACTGTTGGGTCCGCAGCATAGAAAACAAAAAATTTCCTACGGTGTGAACTACACGCCAAGATCTATCTACTAGGTACAAAGCAACGGGTAAACATACATCCAACAAGAACTTACCCTCATAGACAACGAGATTTGTTAACAAGTAGGAACTCGTGGTTGATGTAGTCGTACACTTGCCGATCTCAAGATCGTGATGAAGTCCAGCAGGTCCGGCTCCAGCACGTCCATCAGATCCAGCTCCAGCACCACCAAGTCCAGCACCGCAAAGCAGCGGTGCATCCGTGATCGCACACACGTCCGGTACCCGGACAACCTTCGTCCCTCGCTCCAGCAAAGCAGCGGAAGCAGCAACTCCTTTCCAGATAAAGCCATCGGGAACATGTATCTCGCTAATCCGAGACCATGGCGGAATAATACTAGAGGGCAAGAGAGATCCTTCACAAGGAGGTGTGAGTGAGAAGTGAGGAGGGGGTGGCCTTTTATAGGAGGAGGGGGGTGCCCCTCCTTCATTTCCGGCGCATGGAGGGGGTGACCCTTCACCTCCTCCATTCATGTGGTGGTAACCCCTCCACATTAAAATGCCCCTTCACATTCTCTTCTAAAGTCTCCACTTTAAATGCATTAAATTTCTCCAAATTTCATTCTCTCTCATTTAATAAAACACTTTTATTATTTTTATTCAGAATTTTGTTAATTACTTTAATTAACAAACATTCACATAAAACCCCCTACAACATTTCAATATTACATGCAAAACCAATTTCAGGAATTTCACCCGAAACAGTTTTAGTGTCTATTGAAATAATTCCAGCGCTTTCTTAAATCTTTATCTAAAACATATTTGCTCCAAATGGTGTCGGTATCCCTTAAGTGTGTCACCCTACAGTTCGCGAATAATGCAGACATGATCGAGTCCCCTCTCCGATCAATAATCAACAGCGGGACCTGGAGATCCATATTGACTCCTACACATTCAACATGTGATCGTGAGAATCTTTAATGCTAGTAACTAAATCCCTTTGTCCCTCGATATTTTACATGTCCGAGATTCGATCATCGGTATCTCCATACCTAGTTTGATCTCGTTACCGACATGCACTCTTTTCTCGTTCCCGTGATATAACATTCTAGTGATCACATCACTTGCTTGCAAGCTATTTCAATGTGATATCATCGAGAGGGCCCAGAGTATATCTATCCATCATCAGGATGGACAAATCCCACTCTTTATCCATGAGCCTCAACATAACACCTTCGTAGCACTGAACCCACCTTTATAGTCACCCTGTTACAGTGTGACGTTTGATGTTATCAAGATACTCTTCCAGTGTTAGCAATTAACATGATCTCATGGTCTAAGGATAAAGATTACTTCGTATGATGTTATAGAAATATAAACATAATGACTTTGATCGTAATGCTATACTTCGGATGAATGTTCATGACATCATTCCACCAATGGTGTGACCTTGTTATTAACAACATCCAATGTCCATGATCAGGAAACCTTGATCATCTTGTTAATCAACAAGCTAGTCTATAAGAGAGGCATAACTAGGAACCCTTTTTTTATTAAACACACATGTATTGATGTTTCCGATCAATACAATTCTAGCATGTAAAATAAACATTTATCATAAACATGGAATAAGATAATAACCACTTTATTATTGCCTCTCGGGCATATTCCCTTCAAAATGTTGTATTAACAGGGTGAAACATGGCATCGATTTGCTACACCAATTTAAATGGAGTCCGGAATAAGACTAGAATAGCCCGCATATGGACTCCATATTAATTATGAGGTGAATCGGCATAATGCCCCCAAACCACATGATGAGATGCGAGCATGAACAATTAATATGCAACAAGTTTTATATATAGCATTTATAAAATAGGGCTCGGGAAAAAGGTTCGCACATCTGGGTTCGAAAGATCTTGGGTTCCGGGGGGGTTCGGGTCTGGGTCTCAGGGTTCGACGGGGAGCGGTTCGACGGGATCGGTCTCGGCCAACGGAAGGAGAGCTTGGCGTTCCAGGAAGAAGGACTTGGTTTGCCGTCGGGGGCGCATCGGATTCTCCCTGGTCGGTGTCGATCTTATCGGGTCCGCGTAACGGTCGGTATTGGCGTTTGGGATGAAGAACTTGGCATGCGACGTCGTCGGGCATCGGTGCAGGAAGGAGGTATTTTCGTTTCGTGTCGGCGACCTTGGCGTCCGGGAAGGAGTACTTGTCGCACCGGGGTCTCGGTGTCCTCAGATCCGAGAGGAAGAACTTGGCGTGCCGGGTTCAGTGATGCCACGAGTGTACATATATTCGGAAGATCTTGACAAGGATGCATAAAAATTGTCGAAGGCATTCTTCCGGGTCTCCTAGTCGTGGGGATCCGGTATTCTTCGGTTGACATCACGCGTCCACAAGATAACAAGAGACCAACACAAGTGTGAGCGCCGGTAGAGCAAGTAGAACTTGGCAAAAAGCGCCAAAACGACATCATGTGTCCTTGGTACAACGCGAGCTATAGGACCTGTCAACAGCGAGTGAAGACGGTGTGATGCGGCACAAGGATGAGCTTGGCGCGGGACGGCCGACGGGGCATGGGTTTAGAGGCCACAGGCGGCACCAGTGATGGCTCTGCGAGGGAGCGCGCAGAGGAGGTCGAGGGCAGGGACATTGGGCTCGCGCGGGGCCTGGTGCGAGGAGACGGCATCAGCGATAATGCCATGGCAGGGCTCGGCCAGGTCGGCGGGAGGGCAGCCTCGGGGCGACGGCGCCTGGCGGCGAGGCTTGACACAAGCGGCGACGCTGGGGCGATGCGGGCCGGTGCTTCACAAAGGAAGGGCGCGGACAAGGCGGGGTTGGAGCAGGCCCACTAGGTGGAGTCCACGGTGGCGCCTGGTTGTAGAAGGGGTGGAGCTCGTGGAAGGGGAGGCCGGCGAGGAGACAGGCGCCGGGGTGGAGGGCGAAAGGGCCGCGAGGCGGAGCGGCCACCGACAGGTACGGGCTCGGCGCAGGGAAGGACGAGGTCGCGGAGAGGAGGCCAGAAGGCGGCGGCACGGGGAAGAGGGTACGGCGGCCCGGACTCGGGGGAGGGTGCGCCTGGGCGACGATGGCGAGCGGAGGTGGACGAGGCGGGGGTGTAGAGAGGAGAGAGGCGGGAGGTGGGAGAGGATGGTGCGGGAGGGGCGGTTGGTGGGGAAACTGGACCAGGGGAGGGGCAGGTGGCGTCAGTGCGGGTGGACCAGGGGGTGGGGACGCGTCCCAGGGCGTTGTGGGGGAGGGAATCGAGGGAGGGAGCGGGAGTTGGGCGCGGTGGGGCGTGTCGGGGTCGCCCGCGTGGATGCTGCGCGCGTGTGAGTGGGTGCGTGTGGGACCCGGCTGGCAGGGACGGGTGGTGGCGTGTGGGGCTGGGTGTGGGTGGCTGTGTGGAGTAATGAGGTGGAGGAAGCGGTGAGGTGGTAGGCTGTGGGTGGCCGGAGTGAGGTGGAGGTGTGAGGTGGAGGGAGGTGATTGGATGGGTGAGGTGGAGGGGGGCTGGGTAGACTAGGATTGGGCAGGAAGGGTTTAGGTGGTTCTGGTTTTTGTACTGGGGTGGCCGGCTGGGTCATATCGGCCTGGTTCGGCTGCCCCCTAAAAATAAAATAAAAATTTATTTGTTTAAAACGGGGCGTTTGAAAACTATTTGTAGACGAAACAAAATATTCCGGAGACCTGGGTTTTTAATTTGAATAAAGATAGGAATATTTAGAAAACAAAACTAGGCGTTTTGAAAATAGTTTTTAAACAACCCATGAATGATGATGACGATGCTCAAATGCAATGTGGCATGATGACATGAGCATGCGGTCATGATGTTGCAATGCACAAAAACAACGCGATTTTCTAGTAGTGGTTTTAGTGGGATGCCACACATTTTCATAAACCACATGGATCCACTAGAGTTCATTGCATGTGTGTTCTTTTCATAAACCACATGGATGCACTAGAGTTCATTGCATGTGTGTTCTATGTCTAAACCACATGGATCCACTAGATACCATGACATGTGTATTCTTTTCATAAACCACATGGATCACTAGATGCCAGTGCATGTGTGTTATTTTCCTAAACCACATGGATCCACTAGAGTTCATTGCATGTGTGTTCTATGACTAAACCACATGGATCCACTAGAGTTCATTGCATGTGTGTTCTTTTCTTAAACCACATGGATCCACTAGATACCATTGCATGTGTGCTATTTTCATAAACCACATGGATCCACTAGAGTTCATTGCATGTGAGTTATTTTCATAAACCACATGGATCCACTAGACTTCATTGCATGTGTGTTCTTTTCGTAAACCACTTGGATCCACTAGATGTCATTACATGTGTGTTCTTTTCATAAACCACATGGATCCACTAGATGTCATTGCATGTGTGTTCTATTCTTAAATGACATGGATCCACTAGATGCCATTGCATGTGTGTTCTATTCATAAACCACATGGATCCATTAGATGCCATTGCATGTGTGTTCTTTTAATAAAACCACATGGATCCACTAGATGCCATTGCATGTGTGTTCTTTTCATAAACCACATGGATCCACTAGAGTTCATTGCCTGCGTGTTCTATGCCTAAACCACAAGGATCCACTAGATGCCATTGCACGTGTGTTCTTTTTATAAACCACATAGTTCCACTAGATTCCATTGCATGTGTATTCTTTTCATAAACCACATCGATCCACTAGATGACATTGCATGTGTGTTCTTTTCATAAACCACATGGATCCACTAGAGTTCATTGCATGTGTGTTCTTTTCACAAACCACATGGATCCACTAGAGTTCATAGAATGTGTGTTCTATGCATAAACCATATGGATCCGCTAGATGCCATTAAATGTGTGTTCTTTTCATAAACCACATGGATCCACTAGAGTTCATTGCATGTGTGTTCTATTCATAAACAACATGGACCCACTAGAGTTCATTGCATTTGTGTTCTATGCCTAAACCACATGGATCCACTAGATGCCATTGCATGTGTGTTATTTTCATAAACCACATGGATCCACTAGAGTTCATTCCATTTGTGTTCTTTTCATAAACCACAAGGATCCACTAGAGTTCATTGCATGTGTGTTCTATGCCTAAACCACATGGATCCACTAGATCCATTGCATGTGTGTTCTTTTCATAAACCACATGGATCCACTAGATGCCATTGCATGTGTGTTCTTTGCCTAAACCACATGGATCCATTAGAGTTCATTGCATGTGTGTTATTTCCATAAACCACATGGATCCAGTAGATGCCATTGCATGTGTGTTCTTTTCATAATACACATGTATCTACTAGAGTTCATTGCATGTGTGTTCTTCTCATAAACCACATGGATCCACTAGAGCTCATTGCATGTGTGTTCTTTTCATACACCACATGGACCCACTAGAGTTCATTGCATGTGTGCTATTTTCATAAATCACATGGATCCACTAGATTTCATTATAGGTGTGTTCTTTTCATAAACCACATGGATTCACCAGAGTTCATTTAATGTGTGTTCTATTCATAGACCACATGGATCCACTAGATGCCATTAGATGTGTGTTCTATTCATAAACCACTGGGATCAACTAGAGTTCATTGCATGTGTGTCCTTTTCATAAACCACATGGATCCACTAGATTTCATTGCATGTGTGTTCTTTTCATAAACCATATGGATCCACTAGAGTTTATTGCATGTGTGTTTTTTCATAAAACACATGGATCCACTAGAGTTCATTGCATGTGTGTTCTTTTTATAAACCACATGGATCCACTAGATGCCATTGCATGTGTGTTCTTTTCATAAACCACATGGATCCACTAGAGTTCATTGCAAATGTGTTATTTTCATAAACCACATGGATTCACTAGATGTCATTGCATGTGTGTTCTATTCCTAAACCACATGGATCCACTATATGACATTGCATGTGTGTTCTTTTCATAAACTACATGTATCCACTAGAGTTCATTGCATGTGTGTTTTATTCCTAAACCACATGGATCCACTAGATGCCATTACATGTGTGTTCTTTTTATAGACCACATGTGTAACACCCCAAAAACATTAATCAAGATTATCAAGTTCTAATCACCCAAGTTTAGGGTTAACAAAAACTTTTATTATTGAATTTAATATGATTGTATGTGTGAATTGCATTAGTGTATGAATGTGTGAAATTGCCATGTTTGAATCATAGAAATGATAAGGAATGGTTTAAAGATGAATACTACATCATCTAGGCCAATTACAAACAAAATCAAGAGAAAGGAAATTCAAATATGAATCATATGATCAAATGGTCATTTTGACCAAAATTAACCACTAGACCACTTTGAGTGTTCCTAGTAAAAGAATTCTAACAGAAACTTTCTCAATTCTTTTCACCCCTTGCTAGACCAAGTAAAAGTAAACCCACGCCCACTTTACAAACCACTAGAAACAAATTCCAAATCTATTTGAAGGACAATGCAAAATTGAATCAAGTTCATATGCATAGATCACCATTTTGCAAAAACCAGTCAAATCAATTCACCTTGGCAAACCCAACCAACCATAGACAATTAAGCATGTGACAAACACACTCACCAAATTTCATTCAAAAATTCAAATCTTAATTTCATTCGGCCATTTAGTCGAGCACGTGGCAGACACAGAAAACACCTGTCTAACTTCTACTGTTTTGAGTAGTGATCAATTACCACTAGCCCCTATTTTCTCTCCCTGGTCTCCCCCAACACCTAGCTTGCAGCAGACCAGCTCCCCTTTGCCGTTTATGCCAGTGCCATGCCGCCCGACGCTTAACGCGACAGTCGACCATGGACCACTCGCCATAGCCAGCACCGCCCTCTCCCATGATGCCCAGGAGACAGGCAACCGTCCACCGCCACCCTCTGTCCAACCCTCGACCGCAGGCAAGCCGTGGACCACTCGTGATCGTCGTGCCCATTTCTCTGCCAGCCATGTCGAGAGCGCGCCACAGCTCCGCAGCCGACACGCGCACACATGCCTCGCCTCGCCCTCACCGTGCGTGTCCGCACTCGCCGTGACCCTAGCTACCCCCAGACATGCCCTTCTGCCGTCACACGGACCGTAGCCACGGTGCCGTCTCGAACGTCGTTGTTCCCACGGAGAGCACGGACTACTCCCGACCGTTCTCGACCGCCCCTTGTCATGCCATCATTCGCACGACAACCGCCCTGAAGCACCGCGTCGACCCCTACCCTCAGCCATGCCGCTAGCCCCCTGTAACGACGTCGCCGACGAGCCCGAGCCATCCGGCTCTGTCCCTCTCGCCCGTGTATAAATAGAGGCCACCCCAGCTCCAATTCGCCACACCATTCCATTACCCTCTCTCTCAGGCAGCTCTCATACCTCTCCCCGGAGCAAGGCGAGCACCACATCGCCGGAATTTCACCGGAGCCCGCCACTTCAGAGGAGAAGAGGAACCGGAGCTAGGAGCCGCCCCAGGAGCTGCCGCGACCACCATTCGAACCGCCGTCGTCTACTACGTCGTTTGCCCCCATTGCCGACCTTAGCTAGAGCCCAGGTGAGCCCCCACGTACCCCCACCACCGTGTTGGGGGTTGTTCCTTGCTGGAGCTATTCGCCAGAGATGACGAACCACAGTCGTAGATCCTAGTCTAATCGCACGACCCAGATTGAAAGATACTGCTTCGCGTTAACTGAGTCGCTGACGCGTGGGACCGTTCTGTCAACAGCCTGTTGCGCCAGTGTTGTGTAGTTGGGCCAGCCCATTTAGTTTCCCGCGCAGAGCCCATCGATTCAAATAAGCTTTTTCCATTTTAGTTAAATCTAGATTCTGCCAGTAAATTCAAAAATCAATTCAAAGAGATTCACGGAACCAAATTGCATGATTCCAATTTTCTTAGAAAGGTATTCAAAATATCTATCCAAGCCCGTTGGATTCAAACCATTTGAAATTATAGATCACCTATAGTAAAAATAACAAGATAGAGACTTTTCCAACTTCAAACATTTTTCAAAAATCAACCATAAATTCTTTTGAGTTGATTCCAACTCTCAAAAATCACATTTGACAAGATCTATCGGAATATGTAAAAATATTTAGGTTTACATGCAGTCATCTTGGACTAGTACTAAAAGCATGCTATATAGGCATTTCTAGTCATTTTAATTGTATTAAATAGTAATTGTAAACTTTAGAAAATATGACCACCACTTTAAATCACATTCCGAAGTATTAGAATATGTGGTGATGACATGTGTCAACATGATCCCATATTTTAATTGGAGAATATTAAATGTTAAGTATTTTTCAATGAGTATAAATTACTTTTCCAAAATAAGATAAATAAGATTAGGTCTTTATTGCATGTGATGATTGTGATGATGCTATATCATCAAGTGTGAGCCTTAGTGTGATAAATAGAAGTAGTAAAGTATTGTTTGGTGATTGTGTACCTTGTATTCAATTATAGACGATAGTACTGACCCAGGATACGAGGAGGAGGAGTACTACCAAGAAGAAGAGGAAGAGAACTTCAACCACTTCACTAGTCAAGGCAAGCCTAACACTACAAGTTAACTATGAAAGCCATCCTTGCAAGATAACCTAAACAAGATGTATTAGGCATGCTTTGGTTATGCAACTTTGATTACACCCATCCCAAGTTTTACTTGAAAGCTTTGTTCTTTTACTTTTACCAAAGTTATTTACCTTTAGTTAGTAAATTGTGAGTATTGGAAAAATAGTATAGATACCATAAAGAGTATAAGACTAGGCCTAAGTAGTTATACTTAGATGTCATCAAAAGGCATAAACTAGAGTTGGATAGTTACACTTGATTAGCACCCCTCATTAGTGAATACCCTCAACTTTAGTGGCTAGTGCTAAGCATAAAAGTTGATCACTTTAGATGGGAATACTTGGTGAAAATGATTACGAAAACCTTGGAATGATGGTTCATTCTATTGAAATGTTTTGACATGTGTTATCGACACAAAATGATTTGATGATGAAAATGTTGAGGCATGAGCCTTAGCCCTTTATAAAAACTGATGGTTGGGTTTGGATGCGATACCATTCCAATTTTACCATACAACCACAATACCTGAATTGGGTAGGGCGTACCTAGAAGTTTATATGCCTTAGTATGGGTTCCCTCGCGGAAAGAGGTTGAGCTGAGGCTAACTCATGAGTGTGAATGTCTACCTATGCAGTTCCCAAGATGGCAGATGGCCATGGCTGGGAGGCCAAGCTCATAGGGGAGGTGCCTATACTAGAGTGTGTAATTGAAAGGTTATGATTAATTATCCGCATACTAAGTATGATGATTCAGGGTTATCCCTGACGGATGTATCGAATTTTGTGGTGAAAGTGTACCACCTCTGTAGAGTGCCAAACTATTCGAATAGCCGCGTCCGTGGTTATGGATAGTTGGTGTGGCCATACAGTTCCGTTGTCAGATGTGTTAAAAAATGACTTGTGAATTGAACCATGACCTTGACTTAACCACAATAGGGTTGTGGACACGAAAACTAGGTTCCCACTTAGGTGATGTCGAAAATTAAATTAGTTTTCTTTACTTTTGAACTTAGTATGAAATAAACTTGCCTTTTTGCAAATAAACCTAGAGATTAAGATTCCTACTAGAACTACCTTACTTGTTAGTGATAGTTTGCGAGTACTTAAGGAGTACTCGTGGCTTTGTCCTTGGCTATTCCCGTGGCCAGACTATAAGGAGGACTACCAGGAAGATTGACAGCAGGAGGTCTATGACAACTAGGATCATCTCCCATCGTCAGCATTGCCCGTGACCCTGAAGATGGAGCCCCTACTACGTTTACTTTCCGCTGCTTTGATTGTATTAAGACTGGATCATGAGATCCTTTATTTGTAAGACCTTTATTATGGTTTGTAATGGATGATGTACCGTGGTACCAATTCTGTTATGTCTCGCAAAAATGGTAATCCTGGGATTGCGATGTATGGCATAACAGGCATCTGGAATTAAAAATCCGGGTGTTCACAAGTTGGTATCAGAGCCATCCTGACCATAGGAGACCCTAGTTAGAATGGACGTCTGAATAAAAACTTAGTTTCAAAACCAAAGAAGTGTGTATTTATGAAAACCTATTCTCACTCTTACCCTTTAGATTCTTTCAAAAAAAATTCATGTTCCTCAAAAATTCTTGTAATCCAACATAAAATTTGACACACTTGATCACCCCACTAACTTGCTCACCCTAAACTCTTATAGATGGAGGTCAAGTATAGAAAATTCTACCAGCTGGGCAACGGAGGCCACTTGATCTTTGAGAGGGGTCTCGATGCACTTGCATAGTATCTTGAGTGCTCACACCCGGAGTTCTTCGGGGCACAACCTAATGATCACGTGGGAGGAGATCTACAGTGGATGATAGTTGCAGATATCAGAGGCAAGATGGAAGCACCCACCTCAGAGAAGATCTAATTCAGCTTGAGGGAGAATGATACATTGCAAATGTATCTATAACTTTTGATGTTCCATGCTTGGTTTTATCCACTTTCTTGTGTTCTGTCCACACTTTGGAGTACTTTTCACATGATTTATTGGACTAACCTATTAATAAGAGCCACAGTGCCAGCTGCCTGTTTTCTGCTGTTTTTGGTTCCAGGAAAGTCAAAAAATGAATATTCTCGGAATTGGAAGGGACAAAAGCCAAAGTGCCTATTTTTCTGGAAGTCATCAGATGCCAGAATACGAGACGGAGAAGGGCTAGGGGCCGGCCACACCACCTGGCCATGAGGCCAGGCCTGGCCCACGCCAGGGGGTGGTTTGGCCGACCCTAGCAACCCCGATCAAAAATCCACGAAAGAGTCTGTAGCCGCCATCATCTCCATCCCTAGATTGGGAGGGATCTGAAGCTCTTCCCGGCACCCTGCCGGAGAGGGGAATTCACCCTAGAGGCCTTCTTCATCATCATGCAAGCCTCCGGTGTGATGCGTGAGTAGTTCATCCTTGGACTACGGATCCATGTAGTAGCTAGATGGCTAGTTCTCCTCCTTTGTGCTTTCATGTTTAGATCTTGTGAGCTCCGTTCATGATCAAGATCATCTATTTGTAATTCTGCATGTTGTGTTTGCGGGGATCCGATGGATATTGAGATGCTATTTCAGATTGATTATTGATTCTATCATGTCTTTGTTATTTGTGATCTTGCATGCTTTCCGTTGTTAGTAGCTATCTTGGCCAAGTAGATGCCAGCAACTCCAAGAGTTAGTATTTATGCTTGATAGTGGGTTCATGCCTCTGGTAATCTAGGGAAGTGACAGAAATCTCTAAGGTACTAGATGTGCTGTTGCTACTAGGGAGAAAACAACAATCCTTTGTTCATAGAACAATCGTATTGTTTACTTTACACGCAATTCGTAAGGCAATAATCTGTTGCTTGCAACTTAATACTGGAGGGGGTTCGGATGATAACCTGAAGGTGGATTATTAGTGAAATGGATCGTATGGGCACCTAGAGGGGGGGTGAATAGGTGCTACAACAATTTTTAATAATTTTTCAATTTTTGGCTTAGCACAAAAGGTAAATTCTCTAGATAAACTATTAGGTGGGATTTCCCTATATGCAAACCTATCTACTAGCGAGTAAAGAGTGAGTGGAAGAGGAACGGGTAAACCGAAGTGAAGCACGCGGAGACACAGGATTTGTTTGACCGTAGTTCCTTCCTTGTTAAGGGAAGTACGTCTGCGTTGGAGGGGTGGGCGGTACTAAGACCACCATACCACAATAGTCCTCACCCTGTTCTCCAATGGATCTCGCCACCAAAGGCCTGATCCACCTTTCCACTATAGGTACCCTTCGAGGCGGGCACCGACGCCTTTACACAACTAGCGGGGCAACAACTCCACAACAACTTGGAGGCTCCCGAAATGACAACAAGCTGCCACAAGAACAAAGTTATCAAATACAATGAACAAGATCTAGGTATTGACAAGAATACTAGATCAGGGATTTCTCCAAATGAATGGAGAGGAGTTGAAGCGCTTGATTCGTGATGATGATGATGAACTTTTCCTCCTTCAATTCCCCCAAAGATCAAGACCTTCGGGTGGTTGAAGTGGGAGATCAAGAATGAGAGCTCTTGCACAATGTCTGGACAATTTCGAATGAATCAAGAGTTCTGAACGTTGGGGAAGAAAGGGTATTTATACTCCCTTCAGAAACCAGCCGTTGGACACTTTGGGGGCCGGATTATCTGGCCCAAGTGATGGCCGGATTATCCAGCCTGGGGAAAACACCGCCCCAGACTCAGAATATCCGGTAGATAAACCGCCCCCTATCTGAGCGTCGCGCCGAGCTTGCCCTTGATCAACTTCTGGGGGCCGGATTATCCGGTCCTATGTGAAGGCCGGATTATCCGGCCTAGGGAGAAAAAACCGCCCCAGTTCGGATTTTGCGGCAGAAAATCCGACCGAATATGCGCCTTGGCTCCCTTTGCTCAAAAACTGGGGGCCGGATTATCCGGCCCATGCGACAGCCGGATTATCCGGCCTGGGGAAGAAAAGCCACTCCAGTTCGGATTTTCCAGGAGAAAATCCGACCAGGTTCCAAGCGACGCGCCTTGGCTCCCTTTGAGCAATGAGGTAGGCCGGATTATCCGGCCCTTGGTGGGGTGGATAATCCGGCCCCCTCAAAGCTTCCTGCACACTTAGCGCACATGAATAGTCTCCATAGTATTGTTATCTAACACGCAAAACATAGGAAAACATGAAATGTTCTTTCAATCTCCCCCTTTTTGGTGTTAGATGACAATACCAGGATTTGCAGGAGAAAGGCACAAGACAAACAGTAATAACCATGAAAGAGACTCCCCCTCAATGTGTGCATAATAGAATTTTGCATTGGAATACAAATGCACACAAATAGGTGAATCTATTCCATAGACATATGAGCAACATACACATACCACCGAGGTAGAGGGAAGGCATCCTTGACATAAGCCACAATTATTACTAGAGAACCAATATGAGCGCCTTCCGTGATAAAAACCTCCAGCAATAGGATATGAATAGATAGCTCCATACGCATAATCCATGAGATGAAATCCATAGGCATAATAATCCAGACAACCACATAGAGTCTCAAACAACCACAAACCACAAATTTAAAGTTCAACGCTAAATGGGCACAAGCAAGAAAATGACGAATAGAAAAATGCAAGTGCTTATGCCCGACCCATGCAAATCCACGGACACCCTAATAGAACTACTTCTCCCCCTTTGGCATCAAGACACCAAAAAGGGAAAAGAGAAATGCTAGAACCCCATAGGATCACTCGTAGTCGTCGTCCTCGTCCTCTTCCTCATCTTCATTCTCATCCTCATCCTCATCTTCAAGCTCCTCTGTGTCACTTTCCTCATCCTCATCATCAGCAGCAGGCGCAGAGGGGAACAAGTGATGCTCCAGCTCACCATAGTTCAACCCGGAGATAGAGTTCCACCGAGCATATGGAGTGGGAGGTGTAGGAGCCGGAGGATCACCCGAAGCACCGGACACATAGTGGAGAATGAGCTGCTGGGAGTGAGCAAACTCATGGCGCTGCTTATATGCCTCGTACTGACCCTTGCGCGTGTCCACTCCCATGCACAGAATGTTACGGTGGGACCAGTTCAGCTGCTTGATCTCACGGGCAACGGGAGGCACTTGGGGCCTGCGTGCATCCCTCATGAGGCCCTCAGGAGCAGAGGAGGGGTGAGAGGTCTTCCGAACCTTGTTGTAGATCTTCTTGGCCTTATGCACCGAGTCAATGTGGAACTCCTCAGCAGGAAGCAGGTGCCTGATGAGCATCATAATGTAGGGTGCATAGGGAATGGACAGCCGGTTGAACATAGCATCAGTCAACTCATGGTAAATGAAGTCCATGACATCTAGCCTGTACTGCACCCACTCGTCCTCGCAAGAGACAACCTCATGAGAAAATTGAAGTAGCTGAACAAGGTGACCACGAATGCTGTCATTGTTTCCCCCACTCGGAGTAATGGAGTCACGGAAGAGACCCACTAAGGCAGCATAGATGGGGGCAAGGCCAGCCAGAGTGCCCACAATGCCATTGTCCACAGTGCAAGGAGAGAGAGTTGCATCTTTGTTGGGCTTCAGCTGGGTGATGATGCCGTGGCCACTGGCTCTATCCCTGCCGCGGAAAGAGTATCCAAGAACCTTAGCAAACACGTGAAAATCAGCAGTCATCGGCCTATCATGAGTCATCCACTTCATAGTGCGACGCTCATCCCCACAAATAACCAAAGTGGAGAAGAACTGCTACACCACCTCAGAGTCAAAAGAGCACTGGAGAGACATGAGATGGTGCAGCCCCATCATCTCAGCCACAAACATCACATCCACAAGATGATCCTTCTCCAAAGCATCAGCAAGTACTAGTGGGTGCATAGGCCTAATGTTCAGCCTGGCATACACATCTTCATAGATACCCTTCTGTTCTACACACCAAAAACGAGTATCCCCCAGCTCATCATCACGAGGCAGCTCAGGAAACAAGTCACGGTGACGGATGGAGGAATAGGTGACCGCATCCAACGTCCTGTAGTTGATCTTGGGCTCCTTGCGCCTTCCTCTTGGACACCCCCTTCCTAGTCCTCTTAGCTTGTTCAGCCATGCGCTTCTCTTCGTTCTTTCTCCTCCTCAACTCAACTTCGTCCACTAAGTTACCCTGTCCATCGTCCCGAAAGTATTTGGCGCGGGGGCGGCGCTTGTAGGTCTTGGGAACACTGGAACCACCTGTGAGGAGAATAAGGGCGATAGCAAGGGGATAAGCATACACACAAGTCTAGGAGAGAGCATGGAAAAAGTAGTCAAAAAGTTCATAGGACAAATCTACCCAATGCATACTCCATAGTGAAACTGAACCAGAATCGAATCTGTCAGGCCGGATTATCCGTCCTGGCCAGGAACAGATTTACCGGCCCTGGCAGAAAATTTTGATTTCACCTAGATTGAATGCAAAAAAGTAGATCAGTCCTAGAAACTGCAAGACTACGATTTCTATGCGAAAACACATCCTTCTAGAAAACGTTCCACCCAACAAGTAACACATCTAGCCAAAGATGGGGAGAGAGGGAGTTACCCTCACTCATTGGAGGAAGAACGCGGAGGAGAAGGTACCCGGAGGCGCGGAGAAGAAGATCCGGGGAGGCCCCGAAAATCTGGTGGCCGGAGAGGCTCCGGGGAGGGTGGGGGACTGCAGGCGGCGGCTGACGAGGAGGAGAGGGTTGGGGGAGAAGTGCTGCTCGTTATGAGCCCTTCCCCCCGATCCCTTCCCTTTAAGACGAAATCCACCAGGGCCGGATTATCCGGCCTACACTTGGGCCGGATTATCCGGCCTCAAATCTGGAATTCTGTTGTACATAGAACCAGGCCCGCGTGTCCCCAAACAACACCCCCACAAGGTGTACAAGGGACTTGTGTGCTAGAATAGATGGATTAGGGGTAGGGAAAGGCTTAGGATTAAGAGAGCCAAACTGAGATGGTACTAGACACTCAAAATTGCAAGAATTGACAAGCTCCAGAAGTGGATTTCCGATCATCCTTATCACCAGCCCAATCTGAGTCAGTATAACCACATAAAGAGAAATTGGGACACTAGAGACCAAAGTTAGGGGAATGAACCAAATATCGAAAGATCCTCTTGACTGCCACTAAGTGGCTTTCTTTAGGAGCTTCTTGATACCTTGCACACACTCCCACACTCAACACGATATCGGGTCTAGATGCGCAGAGGTAAAGAAGTGAGCCGATCATGGACTGGTATACCTTTTGGTCCACATCTTTACCATGTGGGTTAAGTTCAAGATGACATTTTGTTTGCATCGGAGTGGCGACCCCATTTAGATCCGTCATCTTAAATCTCTTGAGCATGTCTTGGATGTACTTTGCTTGATTAATAAAAGTTCCTTCTCTAAGTTGCTTGATCTTGAATCCAAGAAAGAACCGTAATTCCCCCCATCATAGACATCTCAAACCTGTCAGTCATAAGCTTTGAAAATTCATCATTAAAAGCTTTATTAGTAGAACCAAAGATGATATCGTCTACATATAGTTGGCATACGAAGAGCTCCCCCTTAACCTTCTTAGTAAAAAGAGTGGGATCGATTTGCCCAACTTCGAAGCCACGATCTAACAAAAGCTCTTTAAGGTGCTCATACCACGCACGTGGGGCTTGTTAAGGCCATAGAGTGCCTTATCGAGTTTGTAGACATGGTTCGGAAAGTTAGGATCCTCAAAACCCGAGGGTTGCTTTACATATACCAACTCATGTAGAGGACCGTTAAGGAAGGCACTCTTGACGTCCATTTGCTGCAACTTAAAATTGTTATGGATAGCATAAGCAAGAAGGATACAGATGGACTCAAGGCGAGCCACTGGAGCATAGGTCTCGCCAAATTCAATGCCCTCAACTTGAGAGTAACCTTGTGCCACAAGTCTTGCCTTGTTCCTCACAATAATGCCATTCTCGTATTGCTTGTTTTTGAATATCCACTTGGTGCCGATAACATTGCGGCAATCTTTGGGTTTCTCCACGAGTTTCTAGACTTTGTTGTGCTCGAAATTATTCAATTCTTCATGCATAGCAACAACCCAGTCTGGATCTTCAAGTGCTTCAAAGACCTTCTTAGGTTCCACCATAGAGATATGAGCTTGATGCTCACCAAAACTGGCCAATTCTCTTCTTGTAGAAACCCTTCATCGAAGATCACCAACAACCTTGTTGAGGGTGTGACCCCTCAACTCAAGGTTACGATCAGCCCGAGCCTTGCGACGAAGTTCAATAAGTTTGTTGTCTCTTGGAGGAGTAGATTCATCACTTGAATCTTCATTGGAAGCATTTACTCGACCTTGATCAGGAACTGGAATATCAGCAGCATGTGGTGGTGACGCGTACCCTTGAGGTGAATCAGTAGCCGTAACAGGAGGCTGCTGAACCGGTGAGTCAGGGCCGGATAATCCGGCCAATGGAGAGGCCGGATAATCCGGTCTAGGAGTATTTGTAGCACCTTCATCAGGAAGCCTGGGGCTTGCTTGACCTGGCGAGGGGCCGGATAATCTGGGCTTGCCAGAAAATCCGGACTAGAGCTTGCGTTGATATCTTCACCACCAGGAGCAATATGGTCAGCTGGAGTGGGGTGGCCGGATAATCCGGTGCCAACCGGAAAATCTGTCCTGGAGCTTTCTGGAACATCTTGACCTTCAACAGTTGATGGAGATGGTGTAGAAGTTGCCCCCGAGGTTGGGACATGTTGAGTATGTGTAGATGAGGGCTCTACATGAGTAGAGCATTGTCCTTCCTGATTCGCCACAAGGGGTTCCTCAATGGGGCGGAAAAATCCCACGCCCATTCTTCTTATGGCATCTTGGGGTATTTCAACATCTGCATCACAAACACCAACTTGCTCCGCATGGGAACCATCATTTTCCTCGAACACCACACTACAAGATTCTACAACAGTTCTGGAGAGCTTATTGTAGACTTGATACATTGCAAATGTATCTATAATTTTTGATGTTCCATGCTTGGTTTTATCCACTTTCTTGTGTTTTGTTCCAACTTTGGATTACTTTTCATATGATTTCTTGGACTAACCGATTAACAAGAGCCACAGTGCCAGCTGCCTGTTTTCTGCTATTTTTGGTTCCAGGAAAGTCAGAAAATGAATATTCTCGGAATTGGACAGGACAAAAGCCAAAGTGCCTATTTTTTCGGAAGGGATCAAGTGCCGAAATACGAGACGGAGAAGGGCCAGGGAGCCACCACACCACCTGGCCGCGCGGCCAGGCCTGGCCCGTGCCAGGGGGTGGTGTGGCTGCTCCCGGCACCCGCTCGGCCTCTCCTTCCGCCTATATATTGCCCTCGGGACGAAAACCCTAAGTACCCAATCAAAAATCCACGAAAGAGTCTGTAGCCGCCGTCATCTCCATCCCTAGATCGGGAGGGATCTGAAGCTCTTCCCGGCACCCTGCCAGAGAGGGGAATTCACCCTAGAGGTCTTCTTCATCACCATGCAAGCCTCCGGTGTGATGCGTGAGTAGTTCATCCTTGGACTATGGATCCATGTAGTAGCTAGATGGCTGGTTTCTCCTCCTTTGTGCTTTCATGTTTAGATCTTGTGAGCACCGTTCATGATCAAGATCATCTATTTGTAACTCATACATGTTGTGTTTGCGGGGATTCGATGGATATTGAGATGCTACTTCAGATTGATTATTTATTCTATCATGTCTTTGTTTTTTGATATCTTGCATGCTTTCCGTTGTTAGTAGCTATCTTGGCCAAGTAGATGCTAGCAACTCCAAGAGTTAGTATTTATGCTCGATAGTGGGTTCATGCCTCTTGTAATCTGGTGAAGTGACAGAAATCTCTAAGGTACTAGATGTGTTGTTGCTACTAGGGAGAAAACAACAATCCTTTGTTCATAGAACAATCGTATTGTTTACTTTACACGTAGTTCGTAAAGCAATAATCTGTTGCTTGCAACTTAATACTGGAGGGGGTTGGGATGATAACCTGAAGGTGGATTATTAGTCATAGATGCAGTTGGATGGCAGTCTATGTATTATGTTGTAATGCCCAATCAAGTCTCAGAGGAGTCAAGATGATTAGTATATGCATGTATTGCTTTCTCGGTGTTTGTCAATTGCCCCGCTGTAATTTGTTAACCCAGCATATTATCTATCTAAGGATAGCCACCTCTAGTGAACTATGGATCCCGGTCCTTTGTCTTTACATACAATCTATAAACTATTTCTGCTTTGTGTTTACTTTCTGCAAACTATTACTTCTTTCCATTTGATACGTTTAATCCTTTGTTTTCCGCAAAACACGATGACATTGACAACCTCATCGCAAGTTGGGGACAAAGTTCTGTGGTTGTGTTGTGCAGGTTTCCACGTTGCTACTAGCACCCGTAGTGCGCCCTGCCAAAGCTCAGCTAGTAACACCTTTGGGGTGTTTCCTTGCTCCTACTGGTTCGATTAAACCTTGGTTTCATAACTGAGGGAAAACTTACTGCTGTGCTCATCATACCTTCCTCTTGGGGTTCCCAACAAGCTCTATGTCGAAAGTCGAGCGCATCAAGACATTTTCTAGCGCTGTTGCCGGGGAGTCAAGGAAATATTCACAAGGGGATTCCCTCATAACCAATCTCTTTACTTTGTTGTTTTTGTTTTGCTTAGTTTCTTTTTGCTTTGTTTGCTTGTTTTGTTCTTCAAGAAAACACAAAAAAATAGTTTTACTTGTTTGCTTTCTTATTTGAAAACTCAAAAAAATGACTACTCTTGAGAACACTAAGTTGTGTGACTTCACTAGCACCAAAAACAATGATTTTATGAGCAGACCTATTGCTCCACCTATGGCTGAAAATACTTTCTTTGAGATAAAACCTGCTTTGCTCAATCTTGTTATGAGAGAACAATTTTCTGGTATTGGTAATGAAGATGCTGCTTCCCATCTAAATAACTTTGTTGAACTTTGTGAGATGCAAAAGCATAGGGATATAGATGGTGATATTGTTAAATTGAAATTGTTTCCTTTCTCTTTGAGAGGAAAAGCTAAAGAATGGTTGAATTCCTTAACTAGGAATAGTATTGATTCTTGGACTAAGTGCAAAGATGCTTTTATTGGAAAATACTATCCTCCTGCTAAGATTATATCCATGAGAAGTGAAATAATGAAGTTTAAACAACTTGATAATGAGCATGTTGCTCAAGCTTGGGAAAGAATGAAATCTTTGGTAAAGAATTGTCCCACTCATGGACTGACTGCTTGGATGATCATCCAAACCTTTTATGCAGGATTGAACTATTCTTCAAGGAACCTATTGGATTCTGCTGCTGGAGGTACCTTTATGACCATCACTTTGGGTGCTGCAACAAAACTTTTGGACAATATGATGGTTAATTATTCTGAATGGCATACTGAGAGAGCTCCACAAGGTAAGAAGGTAAATTCTGTTGAGGAAACCTCCTCCTTGAGTTATAAGATTGATATAATTATGTCTATGCTTGTTAATGGGAAAGCCCATATTGATCCAAATAATGTTCCTCTAGCCTGTTTGGTTGCTCAAGAAGAGCAAGTTGATGTGAACTTCATAAGAAATAACAACTTCGGCAACAATCCTTATGGTAATAATGCTTATAGGAACAATTTTGGTAACAACAATTATAAGCCATATACTCCCAACAATGGTAATGCTTATGGAAATTCTTACAACAATAATAAGAGTGCTCCCTCTGAACTTGAAGTTATGCTTAAAGAGTTTATTAGTAAACAAACTGCTTTCAATAAAACTATTGAGGAAAAACTCTCTAATGCTGAAAGAAATATAGCTCAATCTACTTTGAATAAAATGGCTGCTAAACCTGAAACTAATGATAATCCCTTTGCAGCTACTAATGCTATACAAGTAAGAATTGATGAAAATGTTAGACTATTAGCTGAATTACATGCTAAGTGGGAAAGAGAAGATGAAATTGCTTGAAACATTAGTGTTTCTACTATCACCACCACTAGTGTTGAGGCTAGTAATAGTTCTACTACTTTAGATGATAAATTTGATTTTGATCTTGATGGTTGCAACATCTTTGAAGTTAGTAAGTTCCTACAAAATCTTGCTAAAAGTCCTAATGCTAGTGCTATGAACATGGCCTTTACAAAACACATTACTGCTGCTCTCATAAAGATTAAAGAGGAAAAGATGAAACATAAAGCTTCTATTCCTATAAAACAAGAGGATGGTTGGGAACCCATCATTAATATGAAAGTGAATGACTTTTATTTCAAAGCTTTATGTGATCTTGATAGTAGTGTTTCTATTATGCCTAGAAGGATTTATGATATGCTTGATTTGCCTCCTCTTGAAGATTGCTATTTGAATGTTCCACTTGATGATAATGCTAAAAAGAAACTCAGGGGGAGTCTTAATGATGTTCTTATTATGGTTAATGATTCCTATGTCCCCATTGATTTCTATGTTTTGGATGTTGGATACAATGCTTCTTGTCCTATTACTTTGGGAAGACCTTTTCTTAGAACTGCTGGTGCCATCATTGATATGAAAGAAGGGACCATTAAATATAGACTCCCACTCAAGAAAGGTATAGAACACTTCCCTAAAAAGAGAGAAAGGATTTCTTTTGCTTCTCCTATGAAAACAAAATTTTGTCTTAATGCTTCTTCATTTGAGAACACTTGATTCTTTCTTTGCTTCTTATGCCTAACTTAAAGGCGTTAAAGAAAAGTACTTATTGGGAGATAACCCAAAAGTTTTAGATAAGTCTTGAAAGTTATTACTTCAGTAATAACTGCTCCTTATCCTTTTTATTTGTTTTTTGTGCCAAGAGTAACCTCTAATGAGAGTGAAGTAATGATTGGGAAAGTTGCTGTCCCAAAACAGATTTTTGTGCTTCACCATAAAAATTCCTGAGAGAGCTCTGTATGTCGGATAAAGCTGTAATTTTTTGTGATTCTGCCTAAGGTTGTTTTATAACTTTCGTTAGTTCAACACTTTTTGATTTGAGCAACTGAAGGTCTTAGAAAAAATTTGTCTTTACCTGCTGGTCTGTTTTGACAGATTTCTGCCATTTTCTGCATTTGCTTGTTGTTGGTTCCTTCTTGAGTTCTTTTGGGGAATTGAGCTTTATGAGGCAAGTGCTACAGTAGCTAGTGTTTTAATGGAAGTTTATTTGGTGTTAGAACTGAACCTTAAGACTTATATATTTTGAGTGCACTAATGTTGCTAATATAGATTGTGTGAAGTTTTGTATGAAGGAAAAAATTTAGGTGTATGGAAGGAATGAGTAATGAGATGAAGGATGGACTAAAGCTCAAGCTTGGGGATGCCATGCGTGTCACTCCAAGAAAAATCCAAGAAGTACAAGCGTCAAAGCTTGGGCATGCCCAAGGCACCCCCTTCTTCATCAATAAAAATTTCAGGTTTCTTCCAAACGCTTCATTTTTATTGTTTCATGCACAATTGTGTTTTTCTTGGAGCGTCTTCTTTTTCGTTTTCGTTTTGGTTTTAGTTTTCTTTGGTTTGCTTAGTTTTCTGAATAAATTGGTTGGACCCCCTCTTTCATACATTGGTTTTCAAATAGTTTGGTTTGGTTTGGAAAAGAGTAGGAAAGTTCATGCCTATGTGGTAAAAAGAGCTTGTTTTTGACTGTGGCTATGCTTTGTCATGCCATGCTTGATATTGTTTTGGCTTTATGCTTAGTATTATTTTCTGTAGCATGACTTGTTATAAACAATTGAGATTGCTTAATGTGCCTTGGATGAATTATGCGTTGTTTTAGCATATTAAAGCATAGTATAGTGGTATTCTCCTTTGATGCTTTATTTGGGTTGACTTGGCACATGCTCACACCATGTTATGACTATCTCAAGTCACCATAGCCTTTATGATCATTTAGTTGTCAACTTGTAGTATCACTTTATTCTTTGACCAATGATGTTTTCTCGCTCTGCATGATTATGGCCATTATTGCTCTCTTAGTTTGTCGCTCCCAGTCTTTTGCTAGCCTCCGCAACCAAGTATGAGTTCCACTCATGCATCCAACTCCCTAAACCAACTTATTCCAAAGATTCCACCATACCTACCTACTAGCTTATGCTATTCCAAGTATATTCATGCGTTTGTTTACCTTCCACTTGTTATGAGAAAACTAGTGATTAAAGCTCTCACGAACTTGAAGGCACACTTTACTTTACTTGCCCTTAATAAACTTGAACCATTGTGTCTTCTATGTTGTATATGCTTGCACTTATTTTTTGGGAATTAGCAGAACCATGCTTTCATGGGGAACGCTTTCAACATTGCACTTTGTACTTGTACCTAGTTGATATCATGCTCTTTTGTATATGGATGTCGTCAGTGTGAAATGAAAGGGGAGCTTGTAAGTCCATGGAGTTATGTATATGTGTTAGAGAAACGCCTGGGCCGCTGGTCTAATCCATGCTAACATGGTGGAAACCTGCAGCGTAACCATAATGAGCTGTCTATGAAGCATTCTTCTTATAAAAAAGAGTCATATTGAGAAAACAAAAGAGAAAAGAAAAAAAAGAGATACTATGAAAAGAGGAAATAGAGAAAAAAGCACCATATTCCCATGGTAAATAAGAAGAATGCTGAGATGCTCGTTGTTTGCTTGCCTTGTCATTTTGATATGGGGATTCTTCCGTATCATTGGGCAAGGGGTACCCCGTTGGCGGTTCTATATGATACACATGTACTTACAATGACAAGAACTTACCGGTGACTAAACCTGAGTAGCATGAGGAGCGGCCCTCGTATACAAGGGACATGAGATTTCTGAGTTATACTTCGTCAAGCATGTACACCATAGTTTGTTCACTTTAACCTTAATCACTTCAAGATTCTTATGATAGGGGCAATGAGAGTTGAAAGCTATAAGTACCATAATCTTTGGAAGCTCTTTATGAGACTTGAATCCCTACTTTCTTCTATGAAGGCCTTTCTTCCACCATTATATTGAGTCTCCACCTTCTATCTTTATGCACTTACTTTGAGAGCATAGTGGCCATTCTTAGTTCTATTTGCATTGTCCCAAGACTAGTTGATTGATGCATACATTGAGATTGCTTGTTTTAAACTATTGTATCTAGTCACTCTTATGAACTTTGAAGGTGTCCTATGCATTTATATTTGCTACTCTGTTGAGGGACAAGCTGAATACTATTATGCTATGTTTTCTTTATGTGAAACAAACAAATGTCTTGCAAAGCATTGTTATTCATGAATCTTTTGTTTGTGCCTTATCATGTTGCATCATAGTTTCTTTGCTTATTGCTACAACTTTGTCTTTCATGTTATGATTGAAGTACTATGATCCCAGCTTTGAATGTTTTGCAAATACCTTGATCAAGTCTTTGATGGTGCATGTCACCTCAAAAATTATTTCTTTTTATCACTTACCTACTCGAGGACGAGCAGGAGTTAAACTTGGGGATGTTGATACATTGCAAATGTATCTATAATTTTTGATGTTCCATGCTTGGTTTTTATCCACTTTCTTGTGTTTTGTTCCAACTTTGGAGTACTTTTCTTATGATTTCTTGGACTCACCTATTAACAAGAGCCACAGTACCAGCTGCCTGTTTTCTGCTGTTTTTGGTCCCAGGAAAGTCAGAAAATGAATATTCTCGGAATTGGACGGGACAAAAGCCAAAGTGCCTATTTTTCTAGAAGGGATCAAGTGCCAGAATACGAGACGGAGAAGGGCCAGGGAGCCACCACACCACCTAGCCACGCGGCCAGGCATGGCCCGCGCCAGGGGGGGGTGTGGCCGGAACCCCCTCGGCCTCTCCTTCCGCCTATATATTGCCCTCGGGATGAAAACCTTAAGTACCCGATCAAAAATCCATGAAAGAGTCTGTAGCCGCCGTCATCTCCATCCCTAGATCGGGTGGGATCTGAAGCTCTTCCCGGCACCCTGCCGGAGAGGGGAATTCACCATGGAGGCCTTCTTCATCACCATGCAAGCCTCCGGTGTGATGCGTGAGTAGTTCATCCTAGGACTACGGATCGATGTAGTAGCTAGATGGCTGGTTTCTCCTCCTTTGTGCTTTCATGTTTAGATCTTGTGAGCACCGTTCATGATCAAGATCATCTATTTGTAACTCATACATGTTGTGTTTGCAGGGATCCGATGGATATTGAGATGCTATTTCAGATTGATTATTGATTCTATCATGTCTTTGTTATTTGAGATCTTGCATGCTTTCTGTTGTTAGTAGCTATCTTGGCCAAGTAGATGCTAGCAACTCCAAGAGTTAGTATTTATTCTGGATAGTGGGTTCATGCCTCTGGTAATCCGGGGAAGTGACAGAAATCTCTAAGGTACTAGATGTGCTATTGCTACTAGGGAGAAAACAACAATCCTTTGTTCATAGAACAATCGTATTGTTTACTTTACGCGCAGTTCATAAAGCAATAATCTGTTGCTTGCAACTTAATACTAGAGGGGGTTCGGATGATAACCTGAAGGTGGATTATTAGTCATAGATGCAGTTGTATGGCGGTCTATGTATTATGTTGTAATGCCCAATCAAGTCTCAGAGGAGTCAAGATGATTAGTATATG
Source organism: Avena sativa (assembly GCA_916181665.1). Lineage (NCBI taxonomy): Eukaryota > Viridiplantae > Streptophyta > Magnoliopsida > Poales > Poaceae > Avena > Avena sativa. The sequence continues at coordinate 196,164,085 of OV702287.1, forward strand.
CATGTATTGCTTTCTCGGTGTTTGTTAATTGACCCGCTGTAATTTGTTCACCCAACATGTTACCTATCTAAGGAGAGCCACCTCTAGTGAACTATGGATCACGATCCTTTGTCTTTACATACAATCTATAAACTATTTCCGCTTTGTGTTTACCTTCTACAAACTATTACTTCTTTCCATTCGATACGTTTAATCCTTTGTTTTCCGCAAAACACGGTGAGATTGACAACCTCATCGAAAGTTGGGGACAAAGTTCTGTGGTTGTGTTGTGCAGGTCTCCATGTTGCTACTAGCACCGGTAGTGCGCCCTGCCAAAGATCAGCTAGTAACACCTTTGGGGTGTTTCCTTGCTCCTACTGGTTCGATTAAACCTTGGTTTCATAACTGAGGGAAAACTTACTGTTGTGCTCATCATACCTTCCTCTTGGGGTTCCCAACGAGATCTACGTCGAAAGTCGAGCGCATCAAGACTCTATAAGTGTGGGATCCGGCACCATAACCAACAAAAATACCTTCTAGAGCCTTAGATTCAAACTTGGATAAACGAACTCCCTTGATAAGAAAGAAACACTTACACCCGAATACCCGAAAGTATGACATGTTTGGCTTGTTACCGGTAAGTATTTCATACGGAGTCTTGTCCAAGATCTTGCGGAGGTATAATCGGTTGGATGAATGACAAGCAGTAGAGATTGCTTCAGCCCAGAAGTTATATGGAGATTTAAATTCAGCTAACATTGATCTTGCCATATCCATTAGAGTTTGATTCTTCCTCTCGGCTACACCATTTTGTTGAGGGGTGTACGCAGCGGAATATTGATGTCTTATCCCCTCTTCACTTAGGAACTCATTTAAGGTGTAGTTCTTGAACTCAGAGCCGTTATCACTCCTTATAGCCAGAATGGGGACGTTGTGTTGACATTGAACCTCGTTGGCAAAGTCGATGACAGTTTGTTGAGTTTCACTCTTCAACTTGAAGAAATAAACCCAAGTGTATCTTGAGTAATCATCAACAATCACTAGACAATACTTCTTCCCACCGAGGATTGCATGAGATGGAGGTCCGAAGAGGTCCACATGAAGGAGCTCCAAAATCCTTTTTGAAGAGATAATAGTTTTCCTTCGATGAGGTGAGTCATGCATTTTCCCTTCAACACACGCCCTGCAAACACGATCTTTGGCAAAGGAGACATTTTCTTTTAGTCCAAGAATGTGGCCACCCTTGTGGAGGCTTTGCAAAGTTCTCATATTGACGTGGGCTAGTTGGCGATGCCATAGCCAACCCGTGTCAGCCTTTCCGAAGAGACACATCGGGCCTGTAGTGGTTTTCCCTGAAAAGTCCACCACATACAGGTCATTTTCGACATATCCCACGAAAGCGACTTTTAGAGACTTGCTCCACAAGAGTACCACCAAATCAGCATCAATATAAACTGCAAAGCCCATCTTACCATGGGCGCGAACTGAAAGTAAGTTGTACCCGAGGGTCTCAACAAGCATGACATCCACGAGAGAGATATCGTGAGCCACCACAACTTTGCCATGACCCAATACCTCAGATTTTGACTTGTCACCATAGGAGACGGTTATGTGGTCATGGTTTGGCTGCATCTCCATGATGATCTCCTTGCTTCCGGTCATATGACTCGTGCAACCGCTATCGAGTACCCATTTAGAACCACCAGAAGCATAGTCCTGCAAGAAAATTACTTCTTGGTTTTAGGTACCCATTTTTCAATGGGTCCTCTCATGTTAGTGACAAGGGTCTTGGGAACCCAAATAGACCAAGGAATGTAACAGTCATAAGGCCCTACATAACTAGCATAAACATCACCATAATAATCGCAATATAGTTCAAAGTTAGGATTGTTGACCCCTGCAAAACCATCATAATTAGTCTTGTCATTGGTAATGTTGCTAGTCTTTGGTTGACCAGTCTTGCTCTTCTTCTTCTTATTTTTCTTGCTCTTTGTCTTGGGTATGTAACCAAGACCTTCTTTACTATTGTTTGTCCTTTGCCTACTCAGTATCTCATCAATAACTCCTTTACCTTTGTGTTGAGAACTTCTCGCAAGGTCTTCTTTTCCAGAGGATGAATTAGAGGTACTTGGCACATCATACCATTTCAATTGAGTTTGGAGCTGGTCATGAGACTCATTTAAAGTAGAATGATCACTCTTCAATGCCTTGTGAGCACTTTCAAGATTATCAAACTTCTCCAAAAGTCTAGCATGAACAACCCCAAAGTCAATCTTTTCTTTCTTTAGTTTCTTTACCTTGGTAAGAGCATGGTCACGTTCTTTGGTGAGCTGAGCTACAACTTCTTCTTGTGACTCCTCAATGGATTCGAGTCTCTCTTCCAAAGATACTCGAGCTTCCTCTTCCTCTTCCAGGGCATTCTTCAAAGAGGCTATCTCCAAGGCATCTTCTCTTTCAATTCTGCCCTTTTCTTCAAGAAGATCTTCGGCTTGAGCAAGTTGAGTCATAAGAGCATCAAAATGGAGTTTGTGCTCACCTTGTAGGTTAGTGAAAAAGGTATCCAAAGAAATAACTTCTTCTTTCATTTTAAGGCTATCATGATCATCCATATCCAAAATTATGTTAGTCTTAGAAAATGAAGAGCTAGAAGTTGATACCTCGGACCCTCTTGCCATTAGGCAAGTGGCGTTGTTGTTGATGACGTTCTTGTTTGGCGAGTCGAAGAGAGATGAAGGAGTCGATGTGGTGTCTATAGCGGCCACCTCGCGTGAACTATCATCATCCTTTTCATCTTCACTTGCAGAGGAGTATTCTTCTTGTGTAACTAAGACGATCTTGGGTTGATTCTTGAAGGGGCCATTCTTCTTAATAAATGGCTTCTTCTTAGGTGCTTTAGATTTCTCTTTAAGAATGAGCCTGCCACCATTGTCTTCTCTATTTTGATACGGACACTTGGCTACAAAGTGCATTCTATCTCCACAGTTGTAGCAAGTTCTCAATCTTGGGTCACTTTCTCTTCTTCCATTTGACCCGTTCTTGCGCTCAAGTTCCGACTTGGCTTTGGCAGGGTCCTTCCAAAAGTTCCTTGCATAAAATGCCATGTACTCACCATGAGCACATTTGACTTCATCGGGGCAGTCCATGGAGGTCCCCTCAAAAGCTCTTTCATCTTCCTCTTGCTCAACAACATTGGCTTTGAGAGCCACATTGACACCGTTTTGCATTCCAATGGCCCGAGCACGGGCATCTTCAGCATTCTTTGCTGCCACTTTGAATGACGCCATTTCTTGCATGACTTCATTGGATGTCATTTGATGATAGTTATGTCTAACTTGCAGGCTCTTCAAGTCCGTTGGCTCGAAAGGCATTCAGTCACCAACATATTTCCTTTTTATCCATGCATCATCAATGAGAGTGGCCCCATGCTTTTGAAATGTTGTAGCGATGCCCTTGAGTCTTCTATACATGTCCTCATGGTCTTCACCATTCAACATGTAGAATCCCTCAGCTTCATTACTAAGGGCATCATACCTGTTCCTTCTCATGCTTTCATTTCCAACAAAGAGATCCGTAAGAGCATCCCAAGCTTCTTTAGCTGTGTTGAGATGTTCAATGTGTGGCATGTCCTTGGGACCCACACCCAGCTGTATCATGTGGAGGGCGATGGCATTCAACTGGCTGTTCACAACTTCTCTTCTTGTTAGGTTGGTTTGATCTCCAATATGAAGACTCTCTTCAAATCCTCCACAATTCAATAGAGGAGCTGAAAACATGAGATTTCATTAGGAATTGCCATTGATTGAAAGATGATGCAGTGAGCTTGGGTGGATCACCCCTATTGTTTATATGAGGATGAGGGATAGGTGGGTTGAGGGAATATACGTGGCGAACCTCACTATATTCCTCCTTACCACTTCCCTTCTTGGAGGTGGAACCATTATGTTTTTCACCTTCCGCATCATCATCCTTGGATCCAGTGTTACCCTTTTCCTTAGATGATCGTGTGGGAGCCTCAGAGGAGGATGGAGATGGGGCTATGGATGATGTGAGGCGAGCAATCATTTGATTCATCTCTCCATCTTGGCATCAAAGTATTTCAACAAGGTTGTTTCCAATGACTTGAGATCATCCATTGTGACCTTATCCACAGCCTCATTCCCATCATCCTTGGTACCCATACTACTCTTAGGCGGTTAAGCCTAAAATAAGAGCTGGTGCTCTGATACCAATTGAACTGGATCATATGGGCACCTAGAGGGGGTGAATAGGTGCTACACCAATTTTTAATACTTTTTCAATTTTAGGCTTAGCACAAAAGGTAAATTCTCTAGATAAACTATTAGGTGGAATTTCCCTATATGCAAACCTATCTACTAGCGAGTAAAGAGCGAGTGGAAGAGGAACGGGTAAACCGAAGTGAAGCACGTGGAGACACAGGATTTGTTTGACCGCAGTTCCTTCCTTTTTAAGGGAAGTACGTCTGCGTTGGAGGGGTGGGCGGTACTAAGACCACCGCGCCACAATAGGCCTCACCCTGTTCTCCGATGGATCTCGCCACCAAAGGCCTGATCCACCTTTCCACTATAGGTACCCTTTGAGGCGGGCACCGGCGCCTTTACACAACTAGCGGGGCAACAACTCCACAACAACTTGGAGGCTCCCGAAATGACAACAAGCTGCCACAAGAACAAATTTATCAAATACAATGAACAAGATCTAGGTATTGACAAGAATACTAGATCAGGGATTTCTCCAAATGAATGGAGAGGAGTTGAAGCACTTGATTCATGATGATGATGATGAACTTCTGCTCCTTCAATTCCCCCAAAGATCAAGACCTTCGGGTGGTTGAAGTGGGAGATCAAGAATGAGAGCTCTTGCACAATGTCTGGACAATTTCGAATGAATCAAGAGTTCTGAACATTGGGGAAGAAAGGGTATTTATACCCCCTTCAGAAACCAGCCGTTGGACACTTTGGGGGACGGATTATCCGGCCCAAGTGATGGACGGATTATCTGGCCTAGGGAAAACACCGCCCTAGACTCAGAATATCCGGTAGATAAAGCACCCCCTATCTGAGCGTCGCGCGGAGCTTGCCCTTGATTAACTTCTGGGGGCCGTATTATCCGGTCCTATGTGAAGGCTGGATTATCCGGCCTGGGGAGGAAAAATCGCCCCAGTTCGGATTTTCCGGCAGAAAATCCGACCGGATACTGAGCGACGCGCCTTGGCTCCCTTTGCTCAAAAACTAGGGGCCGGATTATCTAGCCCATGCGACAGCCGGATTATCCGGCCTGGGGAAGAAAAACCGCCCCAGTTCGGATTTTCCGGGAGAAAATCTGACCGGGTTCCGAGCGACGCGCCTTGGATCCCTTTGAGCAATGAGGTAGGCCGGATTATCCGGCCCATGGTGGGGCTGATAATCCACCCCCCTCAAAGCTTCCTACACACTTAGCGCACATGAATAGTCTCCATATTATTGTTATCTAACACGCAAAACATAGGAAAACATGAAATGTTCTTTCAATTAGTCATAGATGCAGTTGGATGGCGGTCTATGTATAATGTTGTAATGCCCAATCAAGTCTCAAAGGAGTCAAGATGATTAGTATATGCATGTATTGCTTTCTCGATGTTTGTCAATTGCCCCGCTGTAATTTGTTCACCCAGCATGTTATCTATCTTAAGGAGAGCCACCTCTAGTGAACTATGGATCCCGGTCCTTTTTCTTTGCATACAATCTATAAACTGTTTACTGCTTTGTGTTTACTTTCTGCAAACTATTACTTCTTTCCATTCGATACGTTTAATCCTTTGTTTTCAGCAAAACACAGTGAGATTTACAACCTCATCGCAAGTTGGGGACAGAGTTCTATGGTTGTGTTGTGCAGGTATCTACGTTACTACTAGCACCGGTAGTGCGCCCTGCCAAGGCTCAGCTAGGAACACCTTTGGGGTGTTTCCTTGCTCCTACTGGTTCGATTAAACCTTGGTTTCATAAATGATGGAAACTTGCTGATGTGCTCATCATACCTTCCTCTTAGGGTTCCCAACGAGCTCTACATCAACACTGAGGCATCAAGCATTTTTCTGGCGCCGTTGCCGGGGAGTCAAGGACATCTTCACAAGGGGAGTCGCTCGTAACCAATCTCTTTACTTTGTTGTTTTTGTTTTGCTTAGTTTCTTTTTGTTTTGTTTGCTTGTTTCTTTATCAAAAAACACAAAAAAAAATAGTTTTACTAGTTTGCTTTCTTATTCAAAAACACACAAAAAATTACTATTCTTGAAAGTACTAAGTTGTGTGACTTCACTAGCACCAACAACAATGATTTTATGAGCACACATATTGCTCCACCTATGCCTGAAGCTACTTTCTTTGAGATAAAACCTGCTTTACTCAATCTTATTATGAGAGAACAATTTTCTGGTATTGGTAATGAAGATGCTGCTGCCCATGTAAATAACTTTGTTGAACTTTGTGAGATGCAAAAGCATAGGGATATAGATGGTGATATTATTAAGCTGAAATTGTTTCCTTTCTCTTTGAGAGGAAAAGCTAAAGAATGGTTGAATTCCTTAACTAGGAATAGTATTGATTCTTGGACTAAGTGCAAAGATGCTTTCATTGGAAAATACTATCCACCTGCTAAGATTATATCTATGAGAAGTGAAATAATGAAGTTTAAACAATTTGATAATGAACATGTTGCTCAAGCTTGGGAAAGAATGAAATCTTTGGTAAAGAATTGTGACACTCATGGACTGACTGCTTGGATGATCATCCAAACCTTTTATGCAGGATTGAACTATTCTTCAAGGAACCTATTGGACTCTGGCTCTGGAGGTACCTTTATGACCATTACTTTGGGTGCTGCAACAAAGCTTCTGGATAATATGATGGTTAACTATCTGAATGGCATACTGAGAGAGCTCCACAATGTAGGAAGGTAAATTCTGTTGAGGAAACCTCCTCCTTGAGTGATAAGATTGATATTATTATGTATATGCTTGTTAATGGGAAAGCCCATATTGATCCAAATAATGTTCCTTTAGCCTCTTTGGTTGCTCAAGAAGAGCAAGTTGATGTGAACTTCATAAGAAATAACAATTTTGGCAACAATGCTTATGGTAATAACAATTATAGGCCCTACCCTCCTAATAATACTTATGGCCATAATGGTAAACCTGGATTACCTAGTGAAGGAAGAATTTTAGAAGTTGAAAGATCCACTAAAAATTTCATGCAAATGCAATATGAGCAAAATAAACTATTCACTAAAACTATGGAGGAACAATCTATCATTTTGAAGAACATTAGCCATCAACTTGAGAGTCTAAATAGAGAAATTCCTAGTTTTCAATTGAAACACTCTAATGCTGAAAGAAATATATCATCTTTGTCTGAAGCTCAATCTTCATTGATTAATAAAATGGCTGCTAAACCTAAAACTAATGATAATCCCTTTGCAGCTACTAATGCTATACAAGTAAGAATTGATGAAAATGTTAGACTATTAGCTGAATTACATGCTAAGTGGAAAAGAGAAGATGAAATTGCTAGAAAACATTAGTGTTTCTACTATTACCACCACTAGTGTTGAGGCTAGTAATAGTTCTACTACTTTAGATGATAATTTTGATTTTGATCTTGATGGTTGCAACATCTCTGAAGTTATTAAGTTCCTACAAAAGCTTGCTAAAAGTCCTAATGCTAGTGCTATGAACATGGCCTTTACAAAACACATTACTGATGCTCTCATAAAGATTAAAGAAGAAAAGATGAAACATAAAGCTTCTATTCCTATAAACAAGAAGATGGTTGGGAACCCATCATTAATATGAAAGTGAATGACTTTGATTTCAAAGCTTTATGTGATCTTGATAGTAGTGTTTCTATTATGCCTAGAAGGAATTATGATATGCTTGATTTTCCTCCACTTGAAGATTGTTATTTGAATGTCCCACTTGATGATAATGCTAAAAAGAAACTCATGGGGAGTATTAATGATGTTCTTATTATGGTTAACAATGCCTATGTCCCTGTTGATTTCTATGTTTTGGATGTTGAATGCAATGCTTCTTGTCCTATTACTTTGGGAAGACCTTTTCTTAGAACCGTTGGTGCCATTATTGATATGAAAGAAGGCACCATTAAATATCAACTCGCACTCAAGAAAGGTATAGAACACTTCGCTAAGAAGAGAGAGAAGATTTCTTTTGCTTCTCCTATAAAAATAAAATTTGGTCTTAATGCTTCTTCATTTGAGAACACTTGATTCTTTCTTGCTTCTTATGCCTAACTTAAAGGCGTTAAAGAAAAGTACTTATTGGGAGATAACCCAAAAGTTTTAGATGAGTCTTGGAAGTTATTACCTCTGTAATAACCGCTCCTTATTCTTTTTATTTGCTTTTTGTGCCAAGAGTAGCCTCTAATGAGAGAGAAGTAATGATTGGGAAAGTTGCCGTCCCGAAACAGATTTCTATGCTTCACCGTAAAAATTCGTGTAAAATCTCTGAACGTCTTTTTGAGGCGTGAATTTTTGTGCTTCTGCCCCAGGTTGTTATCTAACGTTCGTTAGTTCAAAACCTTTTGATTTGAGCAACATAAGGTCTTCGAAAAAATTCGTCTTTACTTACTGGTCTGTTTTGACAGATTTCTACTCTTTTCTGCATTTGCTTCTTGTTGGTTCCTTTTTGAGTTCTTTTGGGGAATTGAGCTTTCTGAGGGAAGTGCTACAGTAGCTAGTGTTTTAATGGAAGTTTATTTGGTGTTAGAACTGAACCTTAAGACTTATATATTTTGAGTGCACTAATGTTGCTAATATAGATTGTGTGAAGTTTTGTATGAAGGAATATTTTCAGGTGTATGGAAGGAATGAGTAATGAGATGAAGGATGGACCAAAGATCAAGCTTGGGATGCCACGCATGTCACCTCAAGAAATATCTAAGAAGTACAAGCGTCAAAGCTTGGGGATGCCCAAGGCATCCCCTTCTTCATCAATAAAAATCCCAGGTTTCTGCCAAACGATTCATTTTTATTGTTTCATGCACAATTGTGTTGTTCTTGGAGCGTCTTCTTTTTTGTTTTCGTTTTTGTTTTCGTTTTTGTTTTGGTTTTTCGTTTGCTTTGTTTGATTAGTTTTTTGAATAAATTGGTTGGACCCCCTCTTTCTTACATTGGTTCGCGAATAGTTTGGTTTGGTTTGGAAAAGAGTAGGAAAGTTCATACTTATGTGGTAAAAAGAGCTCGTTTTTTACTGTGGCCTATGCTCTGTCATGCCATGCTTGATATTGTTTTGGCTTTATGCTTAGTATTCTTTGCTGTAGTATGACTTGTTATAAACAATTGAGATTGGTTAATGTCACATGGATGAATCATGCGCTGTTTTAGCATATTAAAGCATAGTATAGTGGTATTCTCCTTTGATGCTTTATTTGGGTTGACTTGGCGCATGCTCACTCCATGTTATGACTATCTCAAGTCACCATAGCCTTTATGATCCTTTAGTTTTCAACTTGTAGCATCACTTTATGCTTTGATCAATGATGTTTTGTCGCTCTGCATGATTATGGCCATTATTGCTCTCTTAGTTTGTCGCTCCCAGTCTTTTGCTAGCCTCCACAACCAAGTATGAGTTCCACTCATGCATCCAACTCCTTAAACCAAGTTATTCCAAAGAGTCCACCATACCTACCTACTAGCTTATGCTATTCCAAGTATATTCATGCTTTTGTTTACCTTCCAAATTAAACTTGTTATGAGAAAACTAGTGATTAAAGCTCTCACGAACTTGATGGCACACTTTACTTTTCTTGCCCTTAATAAACTTGAACCATTGTGTCATCTGTGTTGTATATGCTTGCACTTATTTGTTGGGAATTAGCAGAACCATGCTGTCATGGGGAACGCTTTCAACATTGCACCTGGTACTTGTACCTAGTTGATATCATGCTCTTTTGTATATGGATGTCGTCGGTGTGAAATGAAAGGGGAGCTTGTAAGTCCATGGAGTTATGTATATGTGCTAGAGAAATGCCTGGGACGCTGGTCTAATCCGTGCTGACCTGGTGGAAACCTGCAGCGTAACCATAATGAGCTGTCTATGAAGCATTCTTCTTATAACAAAAGAGTCCTATATTGAGAAAAAAAGAGAAAAAGAAAAAATAAGATATTATGAAAAGAGGAAAGAGAGAAAAAAAGCACCATATTCCCATGGTAAATAAGAAGATTGCTTAGATGCTTGTTGTCTACTTGCCTTGTCATTTTGATATGGGGATTCTTCCGTATCATCGGGCAAGGGGTACCCCGTTGTCGGTTCTCTATGATACACATATACTTAAGATGACAAGAACTTACCGGTGACTAAACTTGAGTAGCATGAGGAGCGGCCCTCGTATACAAGGGACATCAGATTCCTAACTTATACTTCGTCAAGCATGTACACCATAGTTTGTTCACTTTAACCTTAATCACTTCAAGATGCTTATGATAGGGGCAATGAGAGCTGAAAGCTATAAGTACCATAATTTTTGGAAGCTCTTTATGAGAATTGAATCCCTACTTTCTTCTATGAAGGCCTTTCTTCCACCATTATATATTGTGTCTCCACCTTCTATCTTTATGCACCTACTTTGAGAGCATAGTGGCCATTCTTAGTTCTATGTGCATTGTCCCAAGACTAGTTGATTACTGCATACCTTGATATTGCTTGTTTTAAACTATTTGTATCTAGTCACTCTTATGAACTTTGAAGGTGTCCTATGCATTTATATTTGCTACTCTATGAGGGACAAGCTGAATACTATTATGCTATGTTTTCTTTATGTGAGACAAACAAACGTCTTGCAAAGCATTGTTATTCATGAATCTTTTGTTTGTGCCTTTTCATGTTGCATCATAGTTTCTTTGTCTTATTGCTAGAACTTTGTATTTCATGTTATGATTGAAGAACTATGATCCCAACTTTGAATGTTTTACAAATAATTTGATCAAGTCTTTGATGGTGCATGTCACCTCAAAAATTATTCTTTCTTTTTATCACTTACCTACTCGAGGACGAGAAGGAGTTAAGCTTGGGGATGTTGATACATTGCAAATGTATCTATAATTTTGGATGTTCCTTGCTTGGTTTTATCCACTTTCTTGTGTTTTGTCCACACTTTGGAGTACTTTTCATATGATTTCTTGGACTAACCTATTAACAAGAGCCACAATGCCAGCTGCCTGTTTTCTGCTGTTTTTGGTTCGAGGAAAGTCAGAAAATGAATATTCTTGGAATTGGACGGGATAAAAGCCAAAGTGCCTATTTTTTCGGAAGTCATCAGATGCCAGAATACGAGACGGAGAAGCGTTGGGGGCCGGCCACACCACCTGGCCGCGCGGCCAGGCCTGACCCGCACCAGGCGGTGGTCTGGCCGACCCCAGCACCCCCTCGGCCTCTCCTTCCGCCTATAAGATGCCCTCGGGACGAAAACCCTATGTACCTGATCAAAAATCCACGAAAGAGTCTATAGCCGCCATCATCTCCATCCCTAGATCATGAGGGATCTGAAGCTCTTCCCGGCACCCTACTGAAAAGGGGAATTCACCCTAGAGCCCTTCTTCATCATCATGCAAGCCTCCAGTGTGATGCGTGAGTAGTTCATCCTTGGACTACGGATCCATCTAGTAGCTAGATGGCTGGTTCTCCTCCTTTGTGCTTTCATGTTTAGATCTTGTGAGCTCCATTCATGATCAAGATCATCTATTTGTAATTCTGCATGTTGTGTTTATGGGGATCCGATGGATATTGAGATGCTATTTCAGATTGATTATTTATTCTATCATGTCTTTGTTATTTGTGATCTTGCATGCTTTCCGCTGTTAGTAGCTATCTTGGCAAAGTAGATGCTAGCAACTCAAGAGTTAGTATTTATGCTCGATAGTGGGTTCATGCCTCTGGTAATCTGGGGAAGTGACAGAAATCTCTAAGGTACTAGATGTGCTGTTGCTACTAGGGAGAAAACAACAATCCTTTGTTCATAGAACAATCGTATTGTTTACTTTACATGCAATTCGTAAAGCAATAATCTGTTGCTTGCAACTTAATACTGGAGGGGGTTCGGATGATAACCTGAAGGTGCATTATTAGTCATAGATGCAGTTGGATGGTGGTCTATGTATAATGTTGTAATGCCCATTCAAGTCTCAAAGGAGACAAGATGATTAGTATATGCATGTATTGCTTTCTCGATGTTTGTCAATTGCCCCGCTGTAATTTGTTCACCCAGCATGTTATCTATCTTAAGGAGAGACACCTCTAGTGAACTATGGATCCCGGTTGTTTTTCTTTGCATACAAGCTATAAACTATTTACTGCTTTGTGTTTACTTTCTTCAAACTATTACTTCTTTCCATTTGATACACTTAATCCTTTGTTTTCAGCAAAACACGGTGAGATTGACAACCTCATCACAAGTTGGGGACAGAGTTCTGTAGTTGTGTTGTGGAGGTCTCCACGTTGCTACTAGCACCGGTAGTGCGCCCTGCCAAGGCTCAGCTAGCAACACCTTTGGGGTGTTTCATTGCTCCTACTGGTTCAATTAAACCTTGGTTTCATAACTGAGGGAAACTTGCTGCTGTGCTCATCATACCTTCCTCTTGGGGTTCCCAATGAGCTCTACATCAACACTGAGCCATTAGAGAACAACTGGCTAGACGGACTAGCCAGGGCTATGCAAGAAGCTCTTGCCCGTCTGTGTGGACAAAACATCAACCAGATCAGTGGAACTCACTTTGCTCACTACGCAAGGCGTGATTCGATGGGAATGCCCTTGGAGATGCCAAGACACTCGGAGCTGAAGCACCAAATGGATATTCTCGACTTCATGTTGTATGATAGACAGATGGAGTTGGACAACACCCATGCCTATGCCAACCATAACAAGGCCATTGCAGTCAAGAAGGACCAGACCCTCACAATCCTCACCAAGGAGCGCCAATCACTTCGGTGTCAGTGTGACAAGAAGGATCACATCATTGATCGTCTTCACAAGAAGGTGGCCACTCTTGAGAAGAACATTCGGGAACAAGAGATCCAGCTTGAAGCGAAGGAGGAGGAAGGTGAAGATATCCATGGAGATCTCTACTCTTATCTCAGTGATGATGACGACTACCTGGAGGACGATGCCATGGAGTTCCACACTGATGTTGATTCCGCCTTCATTGATGATGATTAGATGCACTTGAGCACTACCATAAGAATGAGTTGTATCCGATCCCACTGTATTGTAGTTTCACAAAATGGTTATTAAAACCATCTATTTTCTATTTGTGTTATGGTGTGTGTTTGTATTATGTGCTTGGAATGAATGAATGAATGAATGAATGAATGAATGAATGAGAGGAAGTCGTTAGTTTACAAAGCCTGAGTTAAACTCCAAGTTTAAAGCTTATGAAACCAAACCACGAACTTTAGAAATTTCCCTCTTATCTCATTATCTATCTCAATCTTCAGATGACTTATGGGAATCCTGAAGGAAGCAGTTCATCTCAGGACCCAATCTTGCAGATTATGCAAATTTTAATTTCTGACCGTGAAGCTAGTAGCGCCAAACATGAAGCCAACTTAGCCACTCTTGAACAGATAGCTCAGATGGCCCACAATAATCAAGGCCACGGAAACCAGGATAACCATGGATCCAAGCTCAAGAACTTTCAGAATACCAACCCACCTATCTTTAGTAAGTCTAAAGAGCCCTTAGATGCTGATGACTGGCTGCAAACCATGGAGAATAACTTAGAGGTCGCAGGAGTTGAAGCCAATGAAAAAGTATTGTTTGCCACCCATTATCTGGCAGGTGATGCAATAGCCTGGTGGAATAGCATCCGTACCATTAACGGAGGTCAAATGATGACTTGGGATGAGTTCAAAATCAAGTTCAGACGGACTCATGTGCCCCCAGGTCTGATTAAGAGGATGAGGGATGAGTTCAGGGAATTACAACAAGGATGACTGTGGTGGAATACCGTGACAAATTTCTGTCACTAGCTAGATATGCCCCTGATGAGATTGACATGAAAGCAAAGAAGAAAGAGAGATTCCTGAACGGACTGCATGATGAGATGCAAACCGTGCTAGTCAACATTCCCTTTTATGATATTGAAGCTTTAGTGGATTTAGCCATTCATATGGAAGGGAAGATAAACCAAGCTAATGACAATCGCAAGCGCAGAATGATGCACCAGGCTGGAACCCACCATACCCAGAAGTATCGCCCCAACCCGTCTCACGATATGCCCCAAGAAACGACAGACACCCTATGTCCCGTCCAAGCTATCCCAACCGTGGAGGAGGAAACCCAAGGTCCAGGGGAAACCATAACAATAACCCTGGCAACTCCAATAACTTCAACCGTGCACCACCCAAGTCCAACAACAACAACAATAATACTGCCCCAAGGACTGGAAGCAATGTTGTGCCTATTGTAGGAAAAGACAAGTCCCAGATTACTTGCTTTGAATGCGGAGTCAAGGGTCCCTACTCCAACGAGTGCCCCAAGAAGCTTGCAGCAGCAACCAATGTGAATGCACCCGCTCAGCAACAACGCCGTGTTCAGCCTAGAAGGAGATTTTCCGCAGGGAACTCGCTCAACCACAACGGCCGTTTGTTCCACATGAATGCTGAAGAAGCTCAGGAAGCACCAAATGTCGTGCTGGGTATGTGTTTTGTTAACTCATTACTTGCAAGAGTGTTGTTTGATTCTAGAGCATCACACTCGTTTGTTACAGAAGAATTTGCATGCACTAGTAAGATTTAACCAACAAAATTGAAGCATGTTATGATAGTTCAAATACCTTGTTCAACCACCAAAGCTAGAAAAATTCACAAGGCTGTACCTATCAGAATCCATGGAATAGATTTTTATGCTAATCTAATAGTACTTGGAACCAAAGGTTTGGAAGTAGTACTAGGAATGGATTGGATGTCAAAACATAAAGGATTAATCGACTGTGCCAAGAAAGCCATAACCATGACCAGTAGTACTGGAGTATCAGTAGAGCATGTATCTGAGACATTGCCCTGTCAATTCAAATGCAACAAGAGTCTAGCCCAACCAACCCTAGACCAAGTCAGAGTAGTCTGTGAATACCCCGACATGTTCCCAGATGAATTGCTCGGTATGCCCCCAGATCGGGATATCGAGTTCGTCATTGAACTAGTTCCTGGAACTGGACCCATAGCTTAGAGACCTTATAGTATGAACCCATCGGAATTAGTGGAGCTGAAGAAGCAACTTGATGCTATGATGGAAAAATGTTTGATTCAACCAAGTGCGTCGCCATGGAGATCGCCTGTTTTGTTTGTGGATAAGAAAGATGGAGGTAACCGTTTGTGTACGGATTACCGGAAGCTGAATGATGTCAGCATCAAGAACAAGTACCCACTGCCAAAGATAGAGGATCTGTTTGACCAGTTGACTGGTGCCAAAAATTTTCTAAGACTGATCTTAGAACTGGTTATCATCAACTCAAGATTCGTGCAGCGGATATCCCAAAGACCGCCTTTACCACCAGATATGGATTGTATGAGTACACTGTCATGTCTTTTGGATTAACCAATGCCCCCACTTATTCATGAATCTCATGAATTAGATTTTTATGAACTTCCTGGATAAGTTTGTCATTGTTTTTATCGATGATATTCTGACCTATTCCAAGTTAGAAGAAGACCATGAGCTACACTTGAGACCCATCCTTGAAACCCTTAGAGAACATCAGTTGTATGCCAAGTTTAGCAAATGTGAGTTCTGGTTGAAGGAAGTAGGATTCCTAGGACATATTGTGTCGGCAGGAGGAGTTGCTGTCGATCTCGCCAAGATCAAACATGTGGAAAAATGGAAAGCCCCAACCACCCAAACCCAAGTCCGTGCATTTCTCGGATTACCGGGATATTACCGCAAGTTCATAGAAGGATTTTCGAGCATCGCAAGACCAATGACCCAGTTATTGAAGAAAGATCAGAAGTTTGAATGGACAGACAAATGTGAAGCAAGTTTTCAAGAGCTCAAGAAGAGATTGATTTTGGCCCCAATTTTGATTATGCCAGATATTAAGAAGCCTTTTGATGTGTATTGTGATGCATCCAAGATTGGTCTCGGATGTGTGTTGATGCAAGAAGGCAAAGTCATATCATATCTGTCCCGAAAATTGAAGCAGCATGAGCAAAACTACCGTACCCATGACTTAGAACTAGCAGCCATAGTTTTTGCTTTGAAGACATGGCGTCATTACCTTATGGGTAACCGCTGTGAGATTTATTTGTATCACAAGAGTCTGAAGTATATTTTCACCCAGAAGGAGCTCAATATGAGGAAAAGGACATGGATAGAGTTAATCAAGGATTATGACCTTGACATTCACTATCAGCCCGGCAAAGCCAACGTGGTAGCGGATGCTCTTAGCAGATTGCCGTGTAGATTAAACACCATGATAAAAGAAGACCAACCAAGTTTGCATGAAGAGTTGGAGCAGTTTAGAACGGAGCTAGTTAGCAAAGGATTTTTAGCTAGCATAGAACTCCAACCCACTTTGATCAGTCAGATCAAGGAGGAGAAGAAAGTAAATGCAAGTATCGACGAAATCAAGCGTCGTATCGGTACATGGAAGGTACCCGGATTCACCGAAGATGAAGAAGGAGTTTTGTGGTACAAAGGATGTATCTGTGTACCAACAGATTCTGAGTTGAAGCAAGTCATTATGTAGGAAGCTCATGATACTCTTTATTCTATCCATCCCGAAGGAACGAAGATGTATCAGGATTTGAAGGAGCAATTTTGGTGGCACAGGATGAAGAGAGAAATCGGAAGCTACATAGCCAAGTGTGATATCTGTCAGAGAGTCAAAGCGGAACATCAGCCACCCGCAGGACTTTTGCAACCATTGAAGATTCCGGAATGGAAATGGGATTCTGTCAGAATGGATTACATCACCGGTTTGCCTACATCTAGTAGGGGGAATGACTCTATTTGGGTCACAGTGGATAGACTGTCCAAGGTAGCCCATTTTATACCTGTCAAGACCACCTACCAGAGTTCGAAGCTAGCTGAGCTATACATTGCTAGAATCATCAGTTTGCATGGAACCCCTAAGACCATAGTATCAGATCGAGGAACCCAGTTTACCTCAAGATTTTGGCAGAAAGTCCAAGAAGGATTAGGAACCAAGTTGAACTTCAGCACAGCTTATCACCCGCAAATCGACGGACAAACTGAAAGATTCAACCAAATCTTAGAAGATATGTTGAGAGCTTGTGTTCTAGAATATGGATCAAAATGGGAACATTGTCTTACTTTCGCAGAATTTTCATACAACAATAGTTATCAAGCCAGTTTGCAAATGGACCCATTTGAATTTTTGTATGGAAGGAAGTGTCGTACCCCCTTGAATTGGTCACAAGTAGGAGAGAGTTAGATTTTCAGAACTGACATCCTACGAGAAGCTGAAGAGAAGGTTCACAAAGTCCGTGAACACCTCAAGACTGCCCAATCCAGACATAAGAGTTATGCTGATAAGAGACGCTGAGACCTGACCTTCAATGTCAGAGATTTTGTATATCTCAAAGTATCACCCTTGAAAGGAATGCAACATTTTCAACTGAAAGGGAAGTTAGCCCCCAGATATATTGGACCCTTCAAGATTTTGAATCACCGAGGAGAAGTATCTTATCAACTAGAACTGCTAGTGGAGATGTTAGCCATACATAATGCGTTCCATATCTCGTTACTTCGCAAATGCCTAGAAGTTCTAGAGAAGACCGAAGTATTCAAGAACATCGATCACAGAGCCATAGATATCAACAAGGATCTAACCTATCGTGAAGAACCCATTCGTATTTTGGAAGAAGCCTTCAGAACCACTAGGACCCGGAGTATCAAGTTTCTCAAGATCTAGTGGAGCAACCATACTAAACAAGAAGCTACTTGGGAGCGAGAAGATTACATTAGGACTGAGTTTTCAAATCTCTTTAGTTCCTAGTTTTCTTAAATCTCGGGACAATATTTTGTTAAGGAGGGAAGGTTTGTAACACCCCAAAAATATTAATCAAGATTATCAAGTTCTAATCACCCAAGTTTAGGGTTAACAAAAACATTTATTATTAAATTTAATATGAGTGTATGTGTGAATTGCATTACTGTATGAATATGTGCAATTGCCATGTTTGAATGCTACAAATGATAAGGAATGGTTTGAAGATGAATACTACATCATCTAGGCCAATTACAAACAAAATCAAGAGAAAGGAAATTCAAATATGAATCATATGATCAAATGGTCATTTTGACCAAAATGAACCACTAGACCACTTTGAGTGTTCCTAGTAAAAGAATTCTAACAGAAACTTTCTCAATTATTTTCACCCCTTGCTAGACCAAGTAAAATTAAACCCAAGCCCACTTTACAAACCACCATAAACAAATTCCAAATCTATTTGAAGGATAATGCAAAATTGAATCAAGTTCATATGCATAGATCACCATTTTGCAAAAACCACTCAAATCAATTCACCTTGGAAAACCCAAGAAACCATAGACAGTCAAGCATGTGACAAACACACTCACCAAATTTCATTCAAAAATTCAAATCTTAATTTCATGCGGCCATTTGGTCGAGCACCTGGCAGACACAGAAAACACTTGCCTAACTTCTACTGTTTTGAGAAGTGATCAATTACCACTAACCCCTCATTTCTCTTCCCTGGTCTCCCCCAACACCTAGCTTGCAGCAGACCAGCTCCCCCTTTGCCGTTTGTGCTAGTGCCGCGCCGCCCGACGCTCACCGCACTAGTCGAGCATGGACAACTCGCCACAGCTAGCGCCGCCCTCTCCCACGATGCCCAGGAGACAGACAACCATCCACCGCCACCCTCTATCCAACCTTTGACCACAGCCAAGCCGTGGACCACCTGTGATCGTCGTGCCCATTTCTCTGCCAGCCATGCCGAGAGCGCGCCAGAGCACCGCAGCCGACATGCGCGCACACGCCATTACCCTAGCTACCCCCCAGACATGCCCATTCGCCGCCACGCGGACCGTAGCCACTATGTGCCGTCTCGAACGACGACGTTCCCATGCAGAGCACGGACCGCTCCTGACCGTTCTCGACTGCCTCTTGCCGTGCCATCACTCGCACGACAACCGCCCTGAAGCACCGCGTCGACCCCTACCCTCAGACATGCCGCTAGCCCCCTGTAACAACGTCGCCGACGAGCCCGAGCCATCCCGCTCTGTCCCTCTCGCCGGTGTATAAATAGAGGCCACCCCAGCTCCAATTCGCCACACCATTCCACTCCCCTCTCTCTCAGACACCTCTTGCACCTCTCCCCGGAGCAAGGCAAGAACCACATCACCAGAATTTCACTAGAGCCTGCCGCTGCAGAGGAGAAGAGGAACCGGAGCTAGCAGCCGCCCCAGGAGTTGCCATGACCACCATTCGAACCGTCGTCGTCTACAACGTCGTTCGCCCTATCCCTGACCTTAGCTGGAGCCCAGGTGAGCCCCCACGTACCCCCACCATTGCGTTAGGGGTCGTTCCTCGCCGGAGATGATGAACCACAGCCGTAGATCCTAGTCTAATCGCACGACCCAGATTGAAAGATACCGCTTCGCGTTAACTGAGGTGCTGACGTGTGGGACCGTTCTATCAGCAGCCCGCTGCACCAGCGTTGTGTAGTTGGGCCGGCCCATTTAGTTTCCCGCACAGAGCCCATCGATTCAAACAAGCTTTTTCCATTTTAGTTAAATCTAGATTCTCCCAGTAGATTTAAAAATCAATTCAAAGAGATTCACTTAACCAAATTACATGATTCCAATTTTTTTAGAAAGGTATTCAAAATATCTATCCAAGCCCGTTGGATTCAAACCATTTGAAATTATAGATCTCCTATAGTAAAAATAACAAGATATAGACTTTTCCAACTTCAAACATTTTTCAAAAATCAACCATAAATGCTTTTGAGTTGATTCCAACTCTCAAAAATCACATTTCACAAGATCTATCTGAATATGTAAAAATATTTAGGTTTACATGCAGTCATCTTGGACTAGTACTAAAAGCATGCTATATAGGCATTTCTAGTCATTTTAATTGTATTAAATAGTAATTGTAAACTTTAGAAAATATGACCACCACTTTAAATCACATTCCGAAGTATTAGAATATGTGGTGATGACATGTGTCAACATGATCCCATATTTTAATTGGAGAATATTAAATCTTAAGTATTTTTCAATGAGTAGAAATTACTTTTCCAAAATAAGATAAATAAGATTAGGTCTTTATTGCATGTGATGATTGTGATGATGCTAGATCATCAAGTGTGTGCCTTAGTGTGATAAATAGAAGTAGTTAAGTATTGTTTGGTGATTGTGTACCTTGTATTCATTTATAGACGATAGTACCGACCCAGGATACGAGGAAGAGGAGTACTACCAAGAAGAGGAAGAGAACTTCAACCACTTCACTACTCAAGGCAAGCCTAACACTACAAGTTAACTATGGAAGCCATCCTTACAAGATAACCTATGCAATATGCATTAGGCATGATTTGGTTATGCAACTTTGATTACACCCATCCCAAGTTTTACTTGCAAGCTTTATTCTTTTACTTTTACCAAAGTTATTTACCTTTAGTTAGTAAATTGTGAGTATTGGAAAAATAGTATAGATACCATAAAGAGTATAAAACTAGGCCTAAGTAGTTATACTTAGATGTCATCAAAAGGCATAAACTAGAGTTGGATAGTTACACTTGATTAGAACCCCTCGTTAGTGAATACCCTCAACTTTAGTGGCTAGTGCTAAGCATAAAAGTTGATCACTTTAGATGTGAATACTTGGTGAAAATGATTATGACAACCTTGGAATGATGGTTCATTCTATTGAAATGTTTTGACATGTGTTATGGACACAAAATGATATGATGATGAAAATGTTGAGGCATGAGCCTTAGCCCTTTATTAAAACTGATGGTTGGGTTCGGATGCGATACCATTCCAATTTTACCATACAACCACGATACCTGAACTAGGTAGGGCGTAATTGGAAGTTTATATGCCTTAGTATGGGTTCCCTCGCAGAAAGATGTTGAGCTGAGGCTACCTCGTGAGTGTGAATGTCCGGCTATGCAGTGCCCAAGATGGCAGATGGCCATGGCTGGGAGGCCAGGCTCATAGGGGAGGTGCCTATACTAGAGTGTGTAATTGAAAGGTTATGATTGATTATCCGCATACTAAGTATGATGATTCAGGGTTATCCCTGACGGATGTATCGAATTTTGTGGTGAAATTGTACCACCTCTGCAAAGTGTCAAACTATTCGAATAGCCACGTCCGCGGTTATGGACAGTTGGAGTGGCCATACTGTTCTATTGTCAGATGTTTTCAAAAATGACTTGTGAAATGAACCATGACCTTGACTTGACCACAACAGGGTTGTGGACATGAAAACTAGGTTCCCACTTAGATGATGTAGAAAATTAAATTAGTTTTCGTTACTTTCAAACTCAGTATGAAATAAACCTGGCTTTTTGCAAATGAGCCTAGAGCTTAAGATTCCTACTAGAACTATCTCACTTGTTAGTGATAGTTTGCGAGTACTTAAAGAGTACTCATGGCTTTGTCCCTGGCTATTCTCGTGGCCAGACTATGAGGAGGACTACCAAGAAGATGGACAACAGGAGGTCTATTACAACTAGGATCATCTCCCATCGTCAGCATTGCCTGTGACCCTGAAGATGGAGCCCCTACTATGTTTACTTTCTGCTGCTTTGATTGTATTAGGACTGGATCATGAGATCCTTTATTTGTAAGAACTTTATTATGGTTTGTAATGGATAATGTCTTGTGGTACCAATTCTATTATCTCTCGCAAAAATGGTAATCCTGGGATTGAGATGTATGGCATAACAAGCATCTGGGATTAAAAATCCGGGTGTTCACAACATGGATCCACTAAATGCCATTACATGTGTGTTCTTTTCATAAAACAAATGGATCCACTAGATGCCATTTCATGTGTGTTCTTTTCATAAACCACATGGATCCACTAGAGTTCATTGCATGTGTGTTCAATGCCTAAACAACATGGATCCACTAGATGCCATTGCGTGTGTGTTCTTTTCATAAACCAGATGGATCACTAGATGCCATTGCATGTGTGTTATTTCCCTAAACCACATGGATCCACTAGAGTTCATTGCATGTGTGTTCTATGCCTAAACCACATGGATCCACTAGAGTTCATTGCATGTGTGTTATTTTCATAAACCACATGGATCCACTAGATGCCATTGCATGTGTGTTCTTTTCATAAACCACATGGATCCGCTAGAGTTCATTCCATGTGTGTTCTTTTCATAAACCACGTCGATCCACTAGAGTTCATTGCATGTGTGTTCTATGCCTAAACCACATGGATCCACTAGAGTTCGTTGCCATTGCATGTGTGTTCTTTTCATAAACCACATACATCCACTAGAGTTCATTGCATGTGGTATCTTTTCATAAACCACATGGATCCGCTAGAGTTAATTCCATGTGTGTTCTTTTCATAAACCACGTGGATGAAGGATATATGCCCTAGAGGCAAATAATAAATAGGTTTTTACTGTCATATCTCAATTAGTTTATAATAGTTTCATATTGTGCTAGAACTGTGCCAAGAAGAAACATTGGTACAAGTGTGGTATGAAACAACCAAGTCCCTAGTAGCCTCTATTTATACTAGTTCGTTGGTCATGAAGATGATCTGGGTTTCAAGATCATGGGCATTTATGCCGACTGACAACGGGATCATATCATTGGAGAATGATGTGATTGGACATTCCTCGAAGGATTGCAACACGATCAAGTCATATAGTTCATTGTTGCAACAACTATACCTAGACTCCTTCTCCTTAGACCGTGAGATGATATCAATCATAGTCTCCCGAGAGTGCTTAGATAGCATCAAGCGCCACTTGGTAATACAGTGGTTATAAACGTGTGTTCAGGTACTCGGAGGAACTGTAGAGGCAATATATGTCAAGAGAGGGATTTGTTCACCCACATGACGGGTAAAGATACATACGGCCGGCTTGGTGAGATTACATCTATAAATGTTGCAACATGTGACTATGTCACGGGGATGTAATATCATGGTAACAAGAAAACAGAACTTGTTGTGAACGAGATTGAACAAGGTATGGGATACCAATGATCGGATCTCAGACAAGTTGTATCGAGAAACAAAAGGAAGATGATGCTACATTTAGACGGTTCAAACGACATTGTCATCAGGAATGCATAGGGGTCACATGGACATCCCTGGTCCCTCTGTTGATCATTTATTTAGATCATGTCTAGAGCATTCCCGAGCCGTGAGAGGATACACTTAAGGGTACGATGAGAGCGATCATTTGTAAGACAGAATCACAGTAGAGAAAGAGAGAAAGACGGAATCGTTCCGCGGAGAGATCCGAAGTTGTTCAGAGAAAGAATAAAGGAAAAGACCGGAAAAGTGTTTTCGGATAAATAGGAATTTAAATATATATTTATTATGTGTTAATTATGAATTAATATATTCTAAATAATACTTAAGTTAAGATTTATAAAGGCAACTTTTATATTAGGCCAAATCCCGGAGGGAAAAGGCCTAGAATAAAAGCTACAGAAAAATAAATGGAAAAAGGAAAAGAAAGAGCCCACGTGGGCAGTTTTTATTAACTGCCGCACGGGGGCAGACAAAAGGTGCCAGCCGCCGCGTCGGGGCCTGCTCGACCTGGCCCACGCGGGCTCCAGGGAGCTAGGCCGCCGGGGTGAGCCGGCCCACCCGGGCAGGGCGAGGCGCGAGCCAGGCCGCGGGGTCAGCAGGCCCACTCGAGCCACGTCGGCAGCAGCCCACCCGGGCGCTGGTCAACGGGCCGGGGAGAGTGGCGGCGGCCCACCCGGGCGAGCGCCGGCCCAGCACGGAGCGCTGGTTGCTGCCGCCGCAGGCAGGTGGCTGGCAGGCGCAAAGTGGGCCGCGCCAAAGGCCCACCCGACTGCTGTACTGCCTGCTATTTCACGTTTTCTTTTATTCAGCCATTTTCTGTTTTGGCTATTGGGATGACTTTTGGCCCATCCAGTCAGGACGAAAATTCCTATTATTTTCCTTTAACTAATAGTCCCACACGGCTAACCTAATGGGGAGGGCACACACCCTCCTCCTATATAAAGGGGTGCCCATGGGTGGGATTAAACACACAATTAGAGAAGTCCTTTGGTTGACTTTCTCCCTCCCTCCCTCTATACCTTGTGACCATGGCCCCAAGTCTAGGCTGTACAATCGAGGTACACTTGTAGTACACCGTTGCGCTATAGGGATTTCTAGTCGGATATCAACTTCTGCACTCCCAACGAGATCGGGGAGCCGGAGGTTTCATCGTGCACTGGATGTGTACGAAGACACGAGGCGCAACACTTGGGGCGCTTAAATGTCGTGAGCCGGAGCTGTTGCACGATGAAGAGCAAGGGGTGACCTGCGAGGAGCTTCGCGACCTTGAGGTCGGCTACGAGTACGACTACATCAACCACGTTCCCCGCGAAACGTTAGCCGCGTACGGTCTACAAGGGAATGTATTCTCTATGCTCCGGTCGTTACTGTATTACTACATAGATAGATCCTAGGCAGTTTCTGGGGTTAGATCGTAGGAAATTTTTTGTTTTCCACACTGATCCCCAATAGTGGTATCAGAGCCGATCTATGCGTATGAGTGTTGTACGGCCAGTACGCACAAGTATTGTGCAGGCATTGATCCCTTAGTTGTTACCCTCTAACGTGTACTTGTTTATATCATATCACGGTATTGTTTGATGAAGCGGCCCGGACCGACCTTACGCGTATTCGTACGCGAGACTGGTTCCACGCTCAACATACGGCTTGTACTGTATAAGTGGCTAGAGGGTGTCTATCTCTCATTCGATAGTTGATATAGCATTTACAACGGAGGGCACCGAAAGGGGTGTAGTAGAGACAACTGTCGGATCCATGCTGTGGTTGGAAAGTTCGTAGTTTAGAAATGGTTCTAGTGCGAAAGCCCTAACAACCACGTAAAACTTGCAATAGATAAACTAGAGGCGTCTAACTTTATTTTGCAGGGCGGCATGTTATTATGATATGGCATTGGTCGTTGCGAAGGTAAAGTAGTTTACTTTTCTGTTACTAAGTAGTATAGTAATAGTCATCGTTCCGATGGACGATCTGGTGGAGGCGTCGTGGACTTGGCGTCAAACCAAGGGAAAGATAGAGATCATGCCTAAGCGCTCGATGGAGATCAAGGCGCAAGAAAGACCATATCATATCACATTATACATATGATTTTGATACCAGTTTTTACATCTTATTGTGTGCTAGTATTTAGATACTCAACGGTAGAAAATAAGATAATCCCTATTTAATTCCAATGTTCCGTGTTCCCCTTGTGTGTGCACCACCAAGAAAGTTCTTTGGTATGAGGCGATCCATGGTTACAGGCCTGGGTGTCAGACATATCTATGTTCGCATACGGTGGGTGTAAGCCATGTTGCACAATGAATACACACAAGTTAGATTTGGCGACCCTAGCACGCCACAGAAGCATGGCCTCGAAACACAAGAGATTGAATGATCGAGCATGAGTCACATGGATGATGTGATTGACATTAGTGAATGTCTACCTTTGATAATGCACTGATGGCTGTGTAACATGGGGGAGGTGCAGAGGATATGGATCATGCGATCACTAAAATCGTCCAGGGGATGACAATTTTAGTGGAGACCAATTATAAATTGATCTCTTATTATAAACTTAGTCTAGATGTCTATTTGCAAATATCTTAGTAGACCTTAGCCTATCCCATTGAGGTCCTTTGCGACCATGGGAATATATTGCTTAATTTGGAACTTAGCAAAAGGGTCCAACTTCATAGATTAATACCCATGCCTGAGGGATATCCTCGTAAAAGGTGATCTTCTCTTGATACGATAACCATTAGGAGATAATTCGATGACTCCAGATTGTTTGGAGAAACACTTAGCGATCTTGCATTAGAGTTGAGAACTCTTAGAAGGGCTTGATTGCAGTGGAGGTCATTGATGAAAAGGTATATGTTAGATATACAAAATTATAAATGTGGTTCTTGCAAAACTCGTTGCAGATTGCAAAAGTATTTTATGCTTGTCCCGTTTTGTTAAAACAGGATGATCTGCTTGAGAATTGCTGGATTTGAGGCAATGTGGCTTGATAACGGCAATCAAAACAGTTGATGGCCGACATCACCACTTTCCTCAAAGTTTGTCATTTGGATTAGTGGACTTGAATATAATTTTGTAATCCTTGTTTGTGTGTCTTGCTTTTGGCAAGACGATTATTCATATGAACAAGTTACAAGCCAGTTTGTACTATTCTTATGAACAATACCTTATGGTCACATTACAATTACAAACAAGTTATTCTCATCACTATGTTAGTGATAATAGTTTAAACATTTATAAAGGATTATAATGCTAAAAGGTATCCAAAGTTTAATAATGAAATGACACTATAGTTTAAGTCATTTTGGTTATTGCATGTTCTTTATGAAAGATCGGGGTCCTAGATGCTTAATCTAGAGACTTTGCAAAACCATGCCTCTCAGGCAGAATGACTAAAACTTCGCATTTGGTAAAACGATGATATGCGAAGAAATGTTGAATCTTGTACATAGTGATGTATCATATTTTCAACAAGTAGTGGAAATCATTTATTGTGGACTTAAGTGAATAAGCGTATTTACTTAATGAAACATCAGTTTGAAATGATTTGAATTGTTCAAATGAGTTCAACAACAAAGAGGATATTGAATTAACAAGTCTCTTCGATTTGATCGACACGACTAAAGTATTAAAGTTAAGTTTAGCATAAAAGGGAACTTGTGAAAGATGTTTCACAAATTATGATAATTGGACGAATTCAAACTGTGTTGAAATTTCTAAACATCATAATCATTATGTATTAGATACATACCGTATAATATTATCTCTTATCGGGGTTATAGTTGTCGTTTAGAGTTAGAGATCAAAATAAGCAAACACTCATTTGAAATACAAAGGAACATCTAAATATTCGTGGAAACAACACCATAAGTGTTATGGCAAGTTCGAGTTTCTAGAGATTTCGATAAGTCGAAATCGTGGCGAATAAACAAGTCTTTGTAAAGCATTCTTAGGAAGCTATGAATGCATCGTCCACAAGGGGCAAACCTGCTATTGTCCAAAGTTGACGTGTCTTGATGAAGATACATGTGGAAGAAAGTAAAAGATCAAAAGAAGGTATTTGACCTTGCCTCCGAATTGTTGAGTGGCGCAGCGGAATTTGTTTCGTGAATTCTAACTCTGCAAATAGAGGAGAAACCAATGATAATGATCATAAATTTTCAATGAATACTTTTACTAAAGAAAGTAGGATTCAACTATATATTCTACAAGTTTGTGGAATTATATTATTGATTCGCTTGTCATGTTTTGAACAAGACATACCTACGAATTACAAAGAAGCGTGATGGACCTGAGTGCGAGAAATGACTATGAGTCATAAAATCCTATATTAAGTTACATTTAAGATTGCAAAGTAACATGTTACTTGATCTTATCAAAGTAAAGAAGTTTACTTGATATTTCTGAATGACTGCAAAGTCATAAGAAGGAAATGAAACTTAATGAATGACAAAAAGCTCGATTTGTCACAAGTTTGCACAAATTCAAGGAGTTGACTACAATAGTATTGATGCTTAAGTCTTTTGGATTTACACTAGAAATATATATGGATATTGAAGTCTCGTAATTGGAATTCTCAAATTGATAATGATCAAAGAATTTTGGAATTTCCAAAATTATCGAGAGGACCTAGATTTGAGTGGGAGAAAATCAACTTGGCTAATTCATAATATGTAGCTGACATATTTTGAGTGGGAGCTAAGTGAAATCCCTGGATCTCAAACATGAATGTCATATTTGAGTGGGAGCTGAGTGAAATCCCTGGATCTCAAACATGAATGTCATATTTGAGTAGGAGCGTGAAATCATTCTGGGATATGTGGACGACATATGTGAATGATATGATTGGTGTTAATAATGTTTAAGTTAGATAAATAAGGATGAAGTTGAAGTTATTAAACAATAAGATCCATCGAGATAGATTGGTGAGTTTAGTAAACACTAAATGTCGAATGCTTCCTGGACTTGATTCTGAAAGATGTTTAGAATGTCCTAAGCAAGATTCTGAAGAAGTTCAGAGTGGAACAAGGTGAGAAAGTAGTTCTTACTATATGAAGCATTGAGTTAGTATTGCAACTATGGTTGAAAGAAAGAGATGTGTTGCATCTCCTATGCCTCAGTCATAGGTTCTTCCATATAACCATGTTGTATACTCAACATAATGTGACCCGAGGATCTGGTTGGTAGGAGAAAGTCTTAAATGTAAGAGCATGTCTTTAAGTGATTCCTGAGTTGATCACTGAACCAGAATTAAGTTTGTACATAAATGGTAAGAAGCAATGTAATTGGCATAGATGCATTTCATGCACTAGGATCTACATAGATATAGAAGTATAAAGGCTACATCTAATGTGATGTATAATGTTATGGCGGGGCTAGTTCGCTTTTAACGTAGAATGATGTGTCCTAGGGCCCCGTGCCCATGAGAAAGCCCTCGAGGTTGATCTAAAGTCACTGTAAGCTCCTGGAATCCGGCCTCGTTCTGCTGCCATGACTATAGTATATGCACAAAGGATAGCAAAGTGTGTTTCGAAGTTTAGATGACAACGGTGAAAACGACCGTCATCATAAACACTAGAAACAAAGTCTCGCTTTATTGCCAAACAAATACTTCGACCCATTATATGATAATGGTGTGAATGTCAAAATTAGGAAGACATTAACGATTTGCAAAAGACATAATGATCTAGTAAAACAGAACATGGACATGACGTTTCCCATTAGCATGCATGATCTGTAAACGCATATGGTATATGGTTTATATGAGTAAAATGCAAGCTAGTTTATTTGTACTCTAGTGCAAGTGGGAGACTAAAGGAGATATGCCCTAGAGGCAAATAATAAATAGGTTTTTATTGTCATATCTCAATTAGTTTATAATAGTTTCATATTGTGCTAGAATTGTGCCAAGTACAAACATTGGTACAGGTGTGGTATGAAACAACTAAGTCCCTAGTAGCCTCTATTTATACTAGTTCGTTGGTCACGAAGATGATCTGGGTTTCAAGATCATGGACATTTATGCCGACTGACAACAGGATCATATCATTGGAGAATGATGTGATTGGACATTCCTCGAAAGAATGCAACACGATCAAGTCATATAGTTCATTGTTGCAACAGCTATACATAGACTCCTCCTTAGACTGTGAGATGATATCAATCACAGTCTCCCGAGAGTTCTTAAATAGCATCAAGTGCCACTTGGTAATAAAGTGGTTATAAAGGTGTGTTCAGGTACTCGGAGGAACTGTAGAGGCAATATGTGTTAAGAGCAGGATTTGTTCACCCACATGACGGCTAAAGATACATACGGCCGGCTTGGTGAGATTACATCTATAAATGTTGCAACAGATGACTAGGTCACGGGGATGTAATATCACGGTAACAAGAAAACAGAACTTGTTGTGAACGAGATTGAACAAGGTATGGGATACCAACGATCGGATCTCGGACAAGTTGTATCAAGAAACAAAAGGAAGAGGATGCTACATTTAGACGGTTCAAACGACATTGTCATCAGGAATGCATAGGGGTCACATGGACATCCCTGGTCCCTCTATTGATCATTGATTTAGATCATGTCTAGAGCATTCCCGAGCCGTGAGAGGATACACTTAAGGGTACAATGAGAGCGATCATTCGTAAGACAGAATCACAGTAGAGAAAGAGAGAAAGCCGGAATCGTTCCGCGGAGAGATCCGAATTGTTCGGAGAAAGAATAAAGGAAAAGACCGTAAAAGTGTTTTCGGATAAATGGGAATTTAAATATATAATTATTATATGTTAATTATGAACTAATATATTCTAAATAATATTTAAATTAAGATTCATAAAGGCAACTTTTATATTAGGCCAACTCCCGGAGGGAAAAGGCCTAGAGTAAAAGCTGCAGAAAAATAAATGGAAAAAGGAAAAGAAACATCCCATGTGGGCGATTTTTATTAACCGCCACACGGGGGGGACAGAAGCTGCCAGCCGCCGCACTGGGGCCTGCTCGACCTGGCCCACGTGGGCGCTAGGGAGCTCGGCCCCCGGGGCGAGTCGGCCCACCCGGGCGGGGCGGGGCGCGAGCCAGACCGCGGGGTTAGCAGGCCCACTCGGGCCACGTCGACAGCAGCCCACCCGGGCGCTGGCCAACGGGCCGGGGAGAGTGGCGGCGGCCCACCCAGGTGAGCGGCGGCCCAGTGCAGAGCGCTGGTCGCTACCTCCGCGGGCAGGTTGCCGGCAGGCGCGAAGTGGGCCGCGCCAAAGGCCCACCCGGCTGCTGTGCTGCCTGCTGTTTCACTATTTCTTTTATTTAGCCATTTTCTATTTTGGCCCATCCGGCCAGGACGAAAATTCATGTTATTTTCCTTTAACTAATAGTCCCACACGGCTAACCTAATGGGGAGGGCACACCCCCTCCACCTATATAAAGGGGTGCCCATGGGTGGGATTAAACACACAATTAGAGAAGTCCTTTGGTTGACTTTCTCCCTCCCTCTCTCTATACCTTGTGACCATGTCCCCAAGTCTGGGCTGTGCGATCGAGACACACCTGCAGTACGCTGTTGCACTGCAGGGATTCCTAGCCGGATATCAACTTCTACACTCCCGGGGGGATCGGGGAGCCGGAGGTCTCATCGTGCACCGGATGTGTACGAAGACACGAGGCGCAACACTTGGGGTGCTTAAATGTCGTGAGCCGTAGCTGTTGCACGATGAAGATCAAGAAGGACCAAGGGGTGGCCTGCGAGGAGCTTCGCGACCTTGAGGTTGGCTACGAGTACGATTACATCAACCATGTTCCCCACGGAACGTTAACCGCGTACGGTCTACAAGGGTATGTATTCTCTACGCTCCGGTCGTTACTGCATTACTACATAGATAGATCCTAGGCATTTTCTGGGCTTACATCGTAGGAAATTTTTTGTTTTCCGCACTGATCCCCAAACAATGGATCCACTAGAGTTCATTGCATGTGTGTTATTTTCATAAACGACATGGATCCACTAGAGTTAATTGCATGTGTGTTCTATTACTAAACCGCATGGATCCACTAGATGCCATTGGATGTGTGTGTGTGTATCAGTGTACATCATTGTGGTTTTAGGAAAAGAACACATGCAATGATTCCACTCCAACATGTGGTATTGATACATTGCAAATGTATCTATAATTTTTGATGTTCCATGCTTGGTTTTATCTACTTTCTTGTGTTTTGTCCACACTTTGGAGTACTTTTCTTACGATTTCTTGGACTAACCTATTAACAAGAGCCATAGTGCCAGCTGCATGTTTTCTGTTGTTTTTGGTTCAAGGAAGTCAGAAAATGAATATTCTCGGAATTGGATGGGACAAAAGCCAAAGTTGCTATTTTACCGGAAGACATCTGGAGCCAGAATACGAGACGAAGAAGGGCTGGGGCCCGGCCACGCCACCTAGCTGTGCGGCCAGGCCTGGACCGCGCCAGGGGGTGGTCTGGCCGACCCTAGCACCCCCTCGGCCTCTCCTTCCGCCTATATATTGCCGCCGATACCAAAACCCTAAGTACCCAATCAAAAATCCACGAAAGAGTCTGTAGCCGCTGTCATCTCCATCCCTAGATCGGGAGGGATCTGAAGCTCTTCCCGGCACCCTGCCGGAGAGGGGAATTCACCCTGGAGGCCTTCTTCATCACCATGCAAGACTCCGGTGTGATGCGTGAGTAGTTCATCCTTGGACTATGGATCCATGTAGTAGCTAGATGGCTGGTTTCTCCTCCTTTGTGCTTTCATGTTTAGATCTTGTGAGCACCGTTCATGATCAAGATCATCTATTTGCAACTCATACATGTTGTGTTTGCGGGGATCCGATGGATATTGAGATGCTATTTCAGATTGATTATTTATTCTATCATGTCTTTGTTTTTTGATATCTTGCATGCTTTCCGTTGTTAGTAGCTATCTTGGCCAAGTAGATGCTAGCAACTCCAAGAGTTAGTATTTATGCTCGATAGTGGGTTCATGCCTCTGGTAATCTGGGGAAGTGACAGAAATCTCTAAGGTACTAGATGTGATGTTGCTACTAGGGAGAAAACAACAATGCTTTGTTCATAGAACAATCGTATTGTTTACATTACATGCAATCTGTAAAGAAATCATATGTTGCTTGCAACTTAATACTGGAGGGGGTTTAGATGCTAACCTGAAGGTGGATTATTAGTCATAGATGCAGTTGGATGGCGGTCTATGTATAATGTTGTAATGCCCAATCAAGTCTCAAAGGAGTCAAGATGATTAGTATATGCTTGTATGCTTTCTCGATGTTTGTCAATTTCCCCGTTGTAATTTCTTCACCCAGCATGTTATCTATCTTAAGGAGATCCACCTCTCGTGAACTATGGATCCCGGTGCTTTCTTTTACATACAATCTACAAACTGTTTACTGCTTTGTGTTTAGTTTCTGCAAACTATTATTTCCTTCCATTCAATACGTTTAATCCTTTATTTTCAGCAAAACCGGTGAGATTGACAACCTCATCGCAAGTTGGGGACAAAGTTCTGTGGTTGTGTTGTGCAGGTCTCCATGTTGCTACTAGCACCGGTAGTGCGCCCTGCCAAGGCTCAGCTAGCAACATCTTTGGGGTGCTTCCTTGCTCCTACTGGTTCGATAACCTTGGTGTCATAACTGAGGGAAACTTACTTCTGTGCTCATCATACGTTCCTCTTGGGGTTCCCCAATGAGCTCATCAATCACGAGCCATCAAAGTATTTTTTTGGTGCTATTGCCGAGGAGTCAAGGACATCTTCACAAGGGGAGTCCCTCATAACCAATCTCTTTACTTTGTTATTTTTGTTTTGCTCAGTTTCTTTTTACTTTATTTGCTTGTTTTGTTATCAAAAACACAAAAAATTAGTTTAACAAGTTTGCTTTCTTTATCAAAAACACAAAAAAATTAAGTCTCCTTTAGTTTTTGCATCTTCCTTAGCTCACCATGTTGATCCCTAAATTCACCCTGAAAGACCTTTCAATAGGTAGTGGTTGAATAATTGGAAAAGATAATATTGACAAATTCTTTAATCATGTTAGTAAACATGAGGATATTGAGGATATATCCCTTGCAGAACTTGCTCCAAACTATGAGATTGCTGCAGCTTCTTTAGTTCACATGTGGGAACCTAGGTTTGTTAACCTTAACCCCTTAATGCAAGTAATGTTTCTTAAACTTAAGGAAATTGAGGACCCTGAAAAGAGGGATTTTATTCTTGAAACTTTGCTTAAGGCATTCTATGATGTTGCCAAGGAACCTAGGAAAATCTTTGAACGTTTCAATATGCTAGACTCATGTGTAGATGTTGTTGGTACACGAGAAAAGATGAACAAAACTGAACCTAATGGGGAGAAAACTAAGATACCAATACCCTTTAAACTGGTAGCAATACATGAAGCCATAAAAAAGAATCTTGATTGGATAGTTCCTGAAAACCCCTTTGATGAAAATAGTGAACCAAGAGCATACAGAGAGGATCCTCTAGAACTTATTTGGATGATATAACTTTCCTTGTTGAAGATATTTCTGGTATTGATCTTAATGCTTCTTCATTTGAAAACACTTGATTGTTTTTCTTGCTTCTTATGCCTAACTTAAAGGCGTTAAAGAAAAGTACTTATTGGGAGATAACCCAAAAGTTTTAGATGAGTCTTGGAAGTTATTACTTCAGTAATAACCGCTCCTTATCCTTTTTATTTGTTTTTTGTGCCAAGAGTAACCTCTAATGAGAGAGAAGTAATGATTGGGAAAGTTGCTGTCCTGAAACAGATTTCTGTGCTTCACCGTACAAATTCGTGTAAAATCTCTGTACGTCCTTTTGAGGCGTGAATTTTTGTGCTTCTGCCCCAGGTTTTTATCTAACTTTCATTAGTTCAATACTTTTTGATTTGAGCAATATAAGGTCTTCGAAAAAATTCTTCTTTACCTGTTGGTCTGTTTTGATAGATTTCTGCCATTTTCTGCATCTGCTTCTTGTTGGTTCCTTTTTGAGTTCTTTTGGGAATTGAGCTTTTTGAGGGAAGTGCTACAGTACCTAGTGTTCTAATGGAAGTTTATTGGTGTTAGAACTGAACCTAAAGACTTATTATCTTGAGTGCACTAATGTTGCTAATAAAGATTGTGTAAAGTTTTGTATGAAGGAAAAATTTCAGGTGTATGGAAGGAATGAGTAATGAGATGAAGGATGGACTAAAGCTCAAGCTTGGGGATGCCACGCGTGTCACCCCAAGAAATATCCAAGAAGTACAAGCGTCAAAACTTGGGGATGCCCAAGGCATCCCCCTCTTCATCAATAAAAATCCCAGGTTTCTTCCAAACGCTTCATTTTTATTGTTTCATGCACAATTGTGTTGTTCTTGGAGCGTCTTCTTTTTCGTTTTAATTTTGGTTTTTTCGTTTGCTTTGTTTGCTTAGTTTTCTGAATAAATTGGTTGGACCCCCTCTTTTATACATAGGTTTTCAAATAGTTTGGTTTGGTTTGGAAAAGAGTAGGAAAGTTCATGCTTAAGTGGTAAAGAGAGTTTGTTTTTGACTGTGGCCTATGCTTTGTCATGCCATGCTTGATATTGTTTTGGCTTTATGCTTAGTATTCTTTGTTGTAGCATGACTTGTTATAAACAATTGAGATTGCTTAGTGTGCCTTGTATGAATCATGCGTTGTTTTAGCATATTAAAGCATAGTATTGTGGTATTCTCCTTTGATGCTTTATTTGGGTTGACTTGGCGCATGCTCACACCATGTTATGACTATCTCAAGTCACCATAGCCTTTATGATCCTTTAGTTTTCAACTTGTAGTATCACTTTATGCTTTGATCAATGATGTTTTGTCGCTCTGCATGATTATGGCCATTATTGCTCTCTTAGTTTGTCGCTCCCAGTCTTTTGCTAGCCTCCGCAACCAAGTATGAGTTCCACTCATGCATCCAACTCCTTAAACCAAGTTATTCCAAATAGTCCACCATACATACCTACTAGCTTATTCTATTCCAAGTATATTCATGTTTTTGTTTACCTTCCAAATTAAACTTGTTATGAGAAAACTAGTGATTAAATCTCCCACAAAATTGATGGCACACTTTACTTTTCTTGCCCTTAACAAACTTGAACCATTGTGTCGTCTATGTTGTATATGCTTGCACTTATTTATTGGGGATTAGCAGAACCATGCTGTCATGGGGAACGCTTTCAACATTGCACGGGTACTTTGTACCTAGTTGATATCATGCTCTTTTGTCTATGGATGTCGTCGGTGTGAAATGAAAGGGGAGCTTTTAAGTCCATGGAGTTATGTATATGTGTTAGAGAAACGCCTGGGCCGCTGGTCTAATCCATGCTGACATGGTGGAAACCTGCAGCGTAACCATAATGATCTGTCTATGAAGCATTCTTCTTATAAAAAAAGAGTCCTATTTTGAGAAAAAAAGAGAAAAAAAGAGATTATGAAAAGAGGAAAGAGAGAAAAAAGCACCATATTCCCATGGTAAATAAGAAGATTGCTGAGATGCTTGTTGTCTGGTTGCCTTGTCATTTTGATATGGGGATTCTTCCGTATCATTGGGGAAGGGGTACCCCGTTGGCGGTTCTCTATGATACACATGTACTTACGATGACAAGAACTTAACGGTGACTAAACTTGAGTAGCATGAGGAGCGGCCCTCGTATTCAAGGGACATGAGATTTCTAACTTATACTTCGTCAAGCATGTACACCATAGTTTGTTCACTTTAACCTTAATCACTTCAAGATTCTTATGATAGGGGCAATGAGAGCTGAAAGCTATTAAGTACCATAATTTTTGGAAGCTCTTTATGAGACTTGAATCCCTACTTCCTTTTATGAAGGCATTTCTTCCACCATTATATTGAGTCTCCACCTTCTACCTTTATGCACCTACTTTGAGAGCATAGTGGCCATTCTTAGTTCCATGTGCATTGTCCCAAGACTAGTTGATTGATGCATAACTTGATGTTGCTTGTTTTAAACTATTTGTATCTTGTCACTCTTATGAACTTTGAAGGTGTCCTATGCATATATACTTGCTACTCTATGAAGGATAAGTTGAATGCTATTATGCTATGTTTTCTTTATGTGAAACAAACAAACGTCTTGCAAAGCATTGTTATTCATGAATCTTTTGTTTGTGTCTTTTCATGTTCCATCATAGTTTCTTTGTCTTATTGCTAGAACTTTGTCTTTCATGTTACGATTGAAGTACTATGATCCCAGCTTTGAATGTTTTACAAATACTTTGATCAAGTTTATGATGGTGCATGTCACCTCGAAAAATATTCTTTCTTTTTATCACTTACCTACTCGAGGACGAGCAGGAGTTAAGCTTGGGGATGTTGATACATTGCAAATGTATCTATAATTTTTGATGTTCCATGCTTGGTTTTATCTACTTTCTTGTGTTTTGTCCACACTTTGGAGTAGTTTTCTTATGATTTATTGGACTAACCTATTAACAAGAGCCAAAGTGCCAGCTGCCTGTTTTCTGCTGTTTTTTGGTTCCAGGAAGTCAGAAAATCAATATTCTCGGAATTGGACGGGACAAAATCCAAAGTTGCTATTTTACCGGAAGACATCTAGAGCCAGAATATGAGACGGAGAAGGGCTGGGGCCTGGGCACACCACCTGGCCGCGCGGCCAGGCCTGGCCCGCGCTAGGGGGTGGTCTGGCCGACACTAGCACCCCCTCGTCCTCTCCTTCCACCTATATATTCCCTTCGATACCAAAACCCTAAGTACCCGATCAAAAATCCACGAAAGAGTCTATAGAAGCCGTCATCTCCATCCCTAGATCGGGAGGGATCTGAAGCTCTTCCCAGCACACTGCCGGAGAGGGGAATTCACCCTGGAGGCCTTCTTCATCATCATGCAAGCCTCCGGTGTGATGCGTGAGTAGTTCATCTCTGGACTACGGGTCCATGTAGTAGCTAGATGGTTGGTTCTCCTCCTTTATGCTTTCATGTCTAGATCTTGTGAGCTCCGTTCATGATCAAGATCATCTATTTGTAATCCATACATGTTGTGTTTGCGGGGATCCGATGGATATTGAGATGCTATTTCAGATTGATTATTTATTCTATCATGTCTTTGTTATTTGTGATCTTGCATGCTTTCCGCTGTTAGTAGCTATCTTGGCAAAGTAGATGCTAGCAACTCAAGAGTTAGTATTTATGCTCGATAGTGGGTTCATGCCTCTGGTAATCTGGGGAAGTGACAGAAATCTCTAAGGTACTAGATGTGTTGTTGCTACTAGGGAGAAAACAACAATCCTTTGTTCATAGAACAATCGTATTGTTTAAATTACACGCAATTCATAAAGAAATAATCTGTTGCATGCAACTTAATACTAGAGGGGGTTCGGATGATAACCTGAAGGTGGATTATTAGTCATAGATGCAGTTGGATGGAGGTCTATGTATAATGTTGTAATGCCCAATGAAGTCTCAAAGGAGTCAAGATGATTAGTATATGCTTGTATGCTTTCTCGATGTTTGTCAATTTCCCCTCTGTAATTTGTTCACCCAGCATGTTATCTATCTTAAGGAGAGCCACCTCTAGCGAACTGTGGATCCCGTTCCTTTCTTTTACATACAATCTACAAACTATTACTGCTTTGTGTTTACTTTCTGCAAACTATTACTTCCTTCCATTCGATACGTTTAATCCTTTGTTTTCAGCAAAACCGGTGAGATTGATAACCTCATCGCAAGTTGGGGACAAAGTTCTGTGGTTGTGTTGTGCAGGTCTCCATGTTGCTACTAGCACCGGTAGTGCGCCCTGCCAAGGCTCAGCTAGCAACACCTTTGGGTGTTTCCTTGCTCCTACTGGTTCGATAA
Source organism: Avena sativa (assembly GCA_916181665.1). Lineage (NCBI taxonomy): Eukaryota > Viridiplantae > Streptophyta > Magnoliopsida > Poales > Poaceae > Avena > Avena sativa. Next base: position 196,202,216 of record OV702287.1, read on the forward strand.
CCTTGGTTTCATAACTGAGGGAAACTTACTTGTGTGATCATCATACCTTCCTCTTGGGGTTCCCCAACGAGCTCATCAATCACGAGCCATCAGGTATCCAAGCATGTCCAGGAACTCCAGCAGCATGCTGGGATTCAACTACAGCATGCATTCTACCACTAGCTTGAAAATTGTTGCATCACCACACCCACTTGGATGTCTGTGTATATCAGTGTTGTTTTGGAAAAGAACACATGTAGTGATGCCACTCCAGCAAGTGTGTTCTTTTCCTAAACCACACGGAACCACTAGATGTCATTGCATGTGTGTTCTATTCCTAAACCACATGGATCCACTAGATGCCATTGCTTGTGTATTCTTTTCATAAACAAGATGGATCCAGTAGATGCTATTGCATGTGTGTTCTTTTCATAAACTACATGGATCCACGAGATGCAACTGCATGTGTGTTCTTTTGATAAACCAAATGGATCCAGTAGAGCTCATTGCATATGTTTTATTTTCATAAACCACATGGATTCACTAGATGTCATGTGTGTTCTATTCCTAAACCACATGGATCCACTATATGCCATTGCATGTGTGTTCTTTTCATAAACCACATGGATCCACTAGAGTTCATTGCATGTGTGTTTTATTCCTAAACCACATGGATCCACTAGATGCCATTACATGTGTGTTGTTTTTATAAACCACATGGATACACTAAATGCCATTGCATGTGTGTTCTTTTCATAAAACAAATGGATCCACTAGATGCCATTGCATGTGTGTTCTTTTCATAAAACTCATGGATCTACTAGAGTTCATTGCATGTGTGTTCTTTGCATAAACCACATGGATCCACTAGAGTTCATTGCATGTGTGTTATATGCCTAAACAACATGGATCCACTAGATTCCATTGCATTGTGTTCTTTTCATAAACCAGATGGATCACTAGATGCCATTGCATGTGTGTTCTTTGCCTAATACACATGGATCCACTAGAGTTCATTGCATGTGTGTTCTATGCCTAAACCACATGGATCTACTAGAGTTCATTGCATGTATGTTATTTTCATAAACCACATGGAACCACTGATGCCATTGCATGTGTGTTCTTTTCAAAAACCACATGGATCCACTAGAGTTCATTGCATGTGTGTTCTTGATACATTGCAAATGTATCTATAATTTTTGATGCTCCATGCTTGGTTTTATCCACTTTCTTGTGTTTTGTGCACACTTTGGAGTACTTTTCATATGATTTCTTGGACTAACCGATTAACAAGAGCCATAGTGCGAGCTGCCTGTTTTTTGCTGTTTTTGGTTCCAGGAAAGTTAGAAAATGAATATTCTCGGAATTGGACGGGACAAAAGCCAAAGTGCCTATTTTTCCAGAAGACTCCAGGAGCCAGAATACGAGACGGAGGAGGGCCAGGGGCTGGCCACACCACCCCAGGCCCGGGCTGGGCCTGGCCGCGACAGGGCATGGTGTGGTGGCCCCAGGCACCCCCTCGGTCTCCCTCTTCACCTATAAGAAGCCTTCTGACCTAAAAACTCTGGGGGTTTGATGTTTTTCCAGAAGGAGTTCCGCTCCATCGCCACAACCAGATTCCACGAAACAGCACCAGAAACTTCGTTCTGGTACCCTGCCGGGACGGGGAATTGGAGGAGATCATCACCGTCATCATCACCATCGCTTCTCCATCGACCATCCATGTTTCCCCCATCTATGAGTGAGTAATCCCCCGCAGGAGGCTATGGGGATGGTAGGGATTAGATGAGATCGTTCATGCAATGGCATCAAATTGTTAGGGCATGGTGCCTAGTATCTTTTATTAGTGCTTTATGACTTTGTTGAGACTTGTTGTGCTTAATGCTGGTCACTAGGGCCCGAGTGCCACGATTTCAGATCTGAACATGTTATTGATTCATTATGATAGTATTGTTTTGGTCTTATCTGCAAGTTGTATACACACGTTGTTGTCCGGAACCTATGGCCCCGAAGTGGCAGAAATTGGGATAACCTGAAGGGAATGGCTTTGATGTGAGGATCACATGTGTTCACGGAGTGTTAATGCTTTGCTCCGGTGCTCTAGTAAAAGGAGCACCTTAATTTCCAGTAGTTCCCTAGAGGCCCCGCTGCAAACGGGCTGGCAGGACAAAAGATGTTGTGCAAGTTCTCATTGCGAGCACGTATGACTATATATGGAACACATGCCTAGGATTGTCTAGTACTTGGATGCTTTATCTTATTTATCTACAATTGCCATATGTTCTGATTGCTATGTGAATTGTCTTGTCCATGCAACGCCCGTCCATCCATCCCTATGCCTACCGCACTCGAATCCCACTGTTTACTGCTTTTGGTACTACTGTGTTTGCTTTACTACTCCTATTACTTTGCTATTCCTACTATAAAACTGTTGCTACTGATAAACTGCTGTGAGCAAGATTGTTTCCAGGTGCAGCTGAATTGACAACTCGGTTGTTAAGTCTTATAAATATTCTTTGGCTTCCCTTGTGTCGAATCAATAAATTGGGTTTCACTTCCCTCGAAAATACTACGATACACCCCCTATACTTGTGGGTCATCAAGACTATTTTCTGGCGCCAATGCCGGGGAGCATAGCTTTATTTATCAAGTCCACTTGGAATCACTATTGTTCAAGCTAAGTTTATTTTCTCCTTGTTTGCTTGTTTCTTTATCAAAAATACAAAAAAATTAGTTCCTACTCTAGTTGTTATTTTCGCTGGTCGGTTATTGCCTTGCTTTATCATGCTTGTTGTCAATGGTTGGTTTCTTTGAAACTGAACCTTATTGGCAAGGTGGGTTCACGGAAGATGAAAAATATTATTATAAGGAACACCGCTTGTCACAAAAAGGGAAACACTTATGGGACAAATTGATAGATTTTATACCATTGCTAGAAATATGTGCTCTACTTATAATGTTACTTATTGCCTTGATATATCTTTTGCTGTAGGAGGTACAAACACCTCCCTTTTCAATGTGAGTATAATGATAATGATACCATATATTCCTATGTTAAGGGAAATTATGACCTTTATGATGTGGAACAAATTGAGGAATTTATTGCTTGGAAGGGTGCATTTGAACTTGCTAGTTTGCTTGAAAATATTGATGATTCACCTTACAAATATGAGGTTTATGGTATACTTAAATTTTGCTTTGATAATTACAAGGATGAAAATGGCTATATTCTGGAATATTTTAATAGATGCTTTCCACAAATGGAAGAGACTAATGCCTTGCAGGATCCTATGGAAGAAGAAATTGATGAACCTGAAATCTCATTAGATGAAAAAGATAAGGAGAGTGATGAACAAAAGGAGGAGGAATGGATTAGCTACCCATGCCTACCTTCTAATGAGAGTAACTCTTTATCCCTTACATTATTTGATTGTCCCCCATGCTTACTAAAGAAGGATGAAAGTTATGTTCCTGAGGATTCTTTTGAAGATGTTTATGATAAAGCTCTAGTTCTTGTAGATCATGAAAAGCATGCTTTATGTGATAGTTATATTGTTGAGTTTATTCATGAGTCTGCTGAAAATTATTATGAGAGAGGAAAATATGGTTGTAGAAGTTTTCATGGTATTGAAACACCTCTCTATGTGCTGAAAGTTTTGAAGTTACTCTTGTTTTATCTTCCTATGCCTGTCACTTTGTTATTTGCTTACACGATTCCTATGCATAGGAAGTGGGTTAGACTTAAATGTGTTTTGAATTTGCTTCTTGATGCTCTCTTTTACTTCAATTTTTATTTCTTATGTGAGCATCCTCTCAAACTATTATGCCTGAAGATGATAATATGTCTATTATTCTTGGGAGACCTTTTCTTAAACACTACAAGAGTTGTTATTAATTGTAATCAAGGGAAGGTGACCTTCAATGTTAATGACAAGGAACATACTGTGTATTTCCCCAAGAAGATTGAAAGGACTTATGGTTTGAACTTAATTGAACATGTTGAGGGCATTCAAGTTGGAGAAATATATTGTCCCATACCAAGAGAAAAATTTGAAACTATTATGATTGGGACCATTGCTATCAAGGTTGAGATAACATAATCATTAGTGGAATACAAAGTTTTGTCTCATGTGAAAATTGTTTTGGTAACAAGACCTGATCAACCTTGTTAACAAAATGATTTCATTGAACAAAACAATCTTTTCACCATGATTATCTCCGCGTACTTCTATTCTATCCATTTTAGTTTTTCCTTATGCCTAACTTAAAGGCGTTAAAGAAAAGTACTTATTGGGAGATAACCCAAAAGTTTTAGATGAGTCTTGGAAGTTATTACCTCTGTAATAACCGCTCCTTATCCTTTTTATTTGTTTTTTTGTGCCAAGAGTAACCTCTAATGAGAGAGAAGTAATGATTGGGAAAGTTGCTGTCCTGAAACAGATTTCTATGCTTCACCGTAAAAATTCGTGTAAAATATCTGTACGTCTTTTTGAGGCATGAATTTTTGTTATTCTGCACCAGGTTGTTATCTCACTTTCGTTAGTTCAACACTTTTTGATTTGAGCAACATAAGGTCTTCTAAAAAATTTGTCTTTACCTGCTGGTCTGTTTTGACAGATTTCTGCCATTTTCTGCATTTGCTTCTTGTCGGTTCCTTTTCGAGTTCTTTTGGGGAATTGAGCTTTTTGAGGGAAGTGCTACAGTAGCTAGTGTTATAATGGAAGTTTATTGGTGTTATAACTGAACCTAAAGACTTATTATCTTTAATGCACTAATGTTGCTAATAAAGATTGTGTGAAGTTTTGTATGAAGGAAAAATTTCAGGTGTATGGAAGGAATGAGTAATGAGATGAAGGATGGACTAAAGCTCAATCTTGGGGATTCCACGCGTGTCACCCCAAGAAATATCCAAGAAGTACAAGCGTCAAAGCTTGGGGATGCCCAAGGCATCCCCTTCTTCATCAATAAAAATCCCAGGTTTCTTCCAAACACTTCATTTTTATTGTTTCATGCAAAGTTGTGTTGTTCTTGGAGCGTCTTCTTTCTCGTTTTCGTTTTGGTTTTTAGTTTGCGTGGTTTTGTTAGTTTGCTGAATAAATTGGTTGGACCTCCTCTTTCATATATTGGTGTTCAAATAGTTTGGTTTGGTTTGGTTTGGAAAAGAGTCGGAAAGCTCATGTTTAAGTTGTAAAAAGAGTTTGTTTTTGATTGTGCCTATGCTTTGTCATGCCATGCTTGATATTGTTTTGGCTTTATGCTTAGTATTCTTTGTTGTAGCATGACTTGTTATAAACAATTGAGATTGCTTAAGGTGCCTTGGATGAATCATGCGTTGTTTTAGCATATTAAAGCATAGTATAGTGGTATTCTCCTTTGATGCTTTATTTGGGTTGACTTGGCACATGCTCACACCATGTTATGACTATCCCAAGTCACCATAAGCCTTTATGATCCTTTAGTTTTCAACTTGTAGTATCACTTTATGCTTTGATCAATGATGTTTTGCCGCTATGCATGATTATGGCCATTATTGCTCTCTCGTTTTTCGCTCCCTTACTATTGATAGCCTTCACTTTCATTGAGTGTTTTACTCATGTTTCCAACTCCCCTAAACCAAATATTTCCAAAGTGTCCACCATACCTACCCATTAGCATCATTTGCTACTTCCGTGCATATTCAATATGCCTTGTTTTCTTCCGAATAAAATGTTTGCTTGTTATGAGAAAGTTAGTTAGTAAAGCTCTCACGAACTTGATGGCACACTTTATTTCCTCCACTTAATTAACCTGAACCATTGTGAACTCTCCATGAAAGTTATATGCTTGCTAATTATAGGCTGGGGATTAGCAAAGCCGTGCTGTCACTGGGAACGCTTTTAACACTTGTAAATATATACCCAGTTGATACCTTGCTCTTTTTGTTTGCGGATGTCGTCGGTGTGAAATGAAAGGGGAGCTTGTAAGTCCATGGAGTTATGTATGTGTGTTAGAGAAACGCCTGGGCCGCTGGTCTAATCCATGCTGACATGGTGGAAACCTGCAGCGTAACCATAATGATATCTATGAAGCATTCTTTTTATAAAAAAAGAGAGAGATAGCTATTGAGAAAGAGAAAAAAAATAGTTTTATGAAAAGAGGAAAGAGAGAAAAAGCACCATTTTCCCATGGTAAATAAGAAGATTGCTGAGATACTCATTGTCTGCTTGCCTTGTCATTTTGATATGGGGATTCTTCCGTATCATCGGGCAAGGGGTACCCCGTTGGCGGTTCTCAATGATACGCACATACTTACGATGACAAGAACTTACCGGTAACTAAAGTTGAGTAGCATGAGGAGCGGCCCTCGTACTCAAGGGACTTGGGATTTTCAGTTTATAGTCTGTCAAGCATATAACTCATATTGGACCTCACTTTCACCTTAACCACATTAAAGATGCTTATGATAGGGGCAATGAGATCTCAAAGCTAACGAGTACCATACTTTCAGCATTTGGAAGCCTTTCAAACTATTCAAAACCTTTTCTTTTACTTGTTGTGTCTCCACATATTCTTTGAGCACTTTCTTGAGAGCATAGTGGCCATTCTTAGTTCTATGTGCATTGTCCCAAGACTTGTTGATTGATGCATACCTTGATATTGCTTGTTTTAAACTATTTGTATCTAGTCACTCTTGTGAACTTTGAAGGTGTCCTATGCATTTATGTTTGCTACTCTTTGAGGGACAAGCTGAATGCCATTATGCTATGTTTTCTTTATGTGAAACAAACAAACGTCTTGCAAAGCATTGTTATTCATGAATCTTTTATTTGTGTCTTTTCATGTTGCATCATAGTTTCTTTGTCTTATTGCTAGAACTTTGTCTTTCATGTTATGATTGAGTACTATGATCCCAGCTTTGAATGTTTACAAATAGTTTGATCAAGTTTATGATGGTGCATGTCACCTCAAAAATTATTCTTTCTTTTTATCACTTACCTACTCGAGGACGAGCAACAGTTAGCTTGGGGATGTTGATACATTGCAAATGTATCTATAATTTTTGATGCTCCATGCTTGGTTTTATCCACTTTCTTGTGTTTTGTCCACTCTTTGGAGTACTTTTCATATGATTTCTTGGACTAACCTATTAACAAGAGCCACAGTGCCAGCTGCCTGTTTTCTGCTGTTTTTGGTTCCAGAAAAGTCACAAAATGAATATTCTCGGAATTGGACGGGACAAAAGCCAAAGTGCCTATTTTTCCAGAAGACTCTAGGAGCCAGAATACGAGACGGAGGAGGGCCAGAGGCTGGCCACACCACCCCCAGGCGCGGGCTGGCCCTGGCCGCGCCAGGGCATGGTGTGGTGGCCCCAGGCACCCCCTCGGTCTCCCTCTTCGCCTATAAGAAGCCTTCTGACCTAAAAACTCCGAGGGGTTTGACGTTTTTCTAGAAGGAGTTCCGCTCTGCCGCCACCACCAGATTCCACGAAACAGCACCAGAAACTCCGTTCTGGCACCCTGCCGGGACGGGGAATTGGAGGAGATCATCACCGTCATCATCACCATCGCTTCTCCATCGACCATCCATGTTCCCCCATCTATGAGTGAGTAATCCCCCGCTGTAGGCTATGGGGATGGTAGGGATTGGATGAGATCGTTCATGTAATGGCATCAGATTGTTAGGGCATGGTGCCTAGTATCTTTTATTAGTGCTTTATGACTTTGTTGCGACTTGTGCTTAATGCTTGTCACTATGGCCCGGGTGCCATGATTTCAGATCTGAACATGTTATTGATTCATTATGATAGTATTGTTTTTGGTCTTATCTGCAAGTTGTATACACACGTTGTTGTTCAGAACCTATGGCCCCGAACTGACAGAAATCGGGATAACCGAAAGGGAATCGCTTTGATGTGAGGATCACATGTGTTCATGGAGTGTTAATGCTTTGCTCCGGTGCTCTATTAAAAGGAGCACCTTAATTGCCAGTAGTTCCCTAGAGGCCCTGCTGCAAACGGGCTGGTAGGACAAAAGATGTTGTGCAAGTTCTCATTGCGAGCACGTATGACTATATATGGAACACATGCCTAGGATTGTCTAGTACTTGGGTGCTTTATCTTATTTATCTGCAATTGCCCTATGTTTTTATTGCTATGTGAATTGTCTTGTCCATGCAACGCCCGTCCATCCATCCCTATGCCTACCGCACTCGAATCCCACTATTTACTGCTTTCGTTACCACTGTCTTTGCTTTACTAATGCTGTTACTTTGCTATTCCTACTACAAAACTGTTGCTACTGATAAACTGCTGTGAGCAAGATTGTTTCCAGGTGCAGCTGAATTGACAACTGAGTTGTTAAGCCTTATAAATATTCTTTGGCTCCCCTTGTGTCGAATCAATAAATTGGGTTTCACTTCCCTCGAAAATACTACGATACACCCCCTATACTTTTGGGTCATCAGTTCTTTTCATAAACCACATGGATCCACTAGAGTTCATTATAGGTGTGTTCTATGCCTAAATCACATGGATCCACTAGATGCCATTGCATGTGTGTTCTTTTCATAAACCACATGTATCCACTAGATTTCATTGCATGTGTGTTATTTCCATAAACCACATGGATGCACTAGAGTTCATTGCATGTGGGTTCTTTTCACAAACCACATGGATCCACTAGATGTCATTGCATGTGTGTTCTTTTCATAAACAACGTAGATCCACTAGATGCCATTGCAAGTGTGTTCTTTTCATAAACCACATGGATCCACTAGATGCCATTGTATGTGTGTTCTTTTCATAAACCACATGGATGCACTAGAGTTCATTGCATGTGTGTTATTTTCATAAACCACATGGATCCACTAGAGTTCATTGCATGTGTGTTCTATTACTAAACCACATGGATCCACTAGATGCCATTGGATGTGTGTGTGTGTGTCAGTGTACATCATTGTGGTTTTATTGAAAGAACACATGCAATGATTCCACTCCAACATGTGGTGTTCAACCATGTCCAGGAACTCCAGCAGCATGCTGGGATTCAATTACAACATGCATTCTACCACCAGCTTAAAAGTTGTTGCATCACCACACCCTGTTGGATGTCTATGTGTATCATTGCTGTTTTGGAAAAGCACACATGTAGTGATGCCACTCTAGCATGTGTGTTCTTTTCATAAACCACGTGGATCCACTAGAAGTCATTGCATGTGTGTTCTATCTCTAAACCACATGGATCCCCTAGATGTCATTGCATTTGTGTTCTTTTCATAAACCACATGCATGCACTAGATGCCATTGCATGTGTCTTCTTTTCATAAACCAAATAGATCCACTAGATGCCATTGCATGTGTGTTCTTTTCATAAACCACCTCGGTCCACAAGAATTCATTGCATGTGTGTTCTTTTCATAAAGCATATGGATCACTAGAGTTCATTGCATGTGTGTTATTTTCCTAAACCAAATGGATCCACTAGATTTCATTGCATGTGTGTTCTATGACTAAACCACATGGATCCACTAGAGTTCATTGCATGTGTGTTCTTTTCATAAACCACATGGATCCACTAGATACCATTGCATGTTTGTTATTTTCATAAACCACATGGATCCACTAGAGTTCATTGCATGTGAGCTATTTTCATAAACCACAAGGATCCACTAGAGTTCATTGCATGTGTGTTCTTTTCATAAACCACATGGATCCACTAGGTGTCATTGCATGCGTGTTCTTTTCATAAACCACATGGATCCACTAGATGTCATTGCATGTGTGTTCTTTTCATAAACCACGTAGATCCACTAGATGCCATTGCATGTGTGTTCTTTTCATAAACCACATGGATCCACTAGATGCCATTGTATGTGTGTTATTTTCATAAACCACATGGATCCACTAGAGTTCATGGCATGTGTGTTCTATTACTAAACCAGATGGATCCACTAGATGCGATTGGATGTGTGTGTGTGTATCAGTGTACATCTTTGTGGTTTTAGTGAAAGAACACATGCAATGATTCCACTCCAGCATGTGGTGTTCAACCATGTCCAGGAATTCCAGCAACATGCTGGGATTCAACTACAACATGCATTCTACCACCAGCTTGAAAGTTGTTGCATCACGACACACTGTTGGATGTCTATGTGTAACATTATTGTTTTGGAAAAGAACAGATGTAGTGATGCCACTCCAGCATGTGTGTTCTTTTCATAAACCACATGGATCCACTAGAAGTCATTGCATGTATGTTCTATCTCTAAACCGCATGGATCCCCTAGATGCCATTGCATTTGTGTTCTTTTCATAAACCACATGCATGCACTAGATGCCATTGCATGTGTGTTCTTTTCATAAACCAAATATATCCACTAGATGCCATTGCATGTGTTTTCTTTCCATAAACCACCTCGATCCACAAGAATTCATTGCATGTGTGTTCTTTTCATAAAGCACATGGATCACTAGAGTTCATTGCATGTGTGTTACTTTCCTAAACCACATGGATCCACTAGAGTTCATTGCATGTGTGTTCTTTTCATAAACCACATGGATCCACTACATACCATTGCATGTTTGTTATTTTCATAAACCACATGGATCCACTAGAGTTCATTGCATGTGAGCTATTTTCATAAACCACAAGGATCCACTAGAGTTCATTGCATGTGTGTTCTTTTCATAAACCACATGGATCCACTAGGTGTTATTGCATGCGTGTTCTTTTCATAATCCACATGGATCCACTAGATGCCATTGCATGTGTGTTCTTTTTGTAAAACCTCATGGATACACTAGATGACATTGCATGTGTGTTATTTTCATAAACCACATGGATCCACTAGAGTTCATTGCATCTGTGTTCTATGCCTAAACCACAAGGATCCACAAGATGCCATTGCATGTGTGTTCTTTTCATAAACCACATGGATCCACTAGATGACATTACATGTGTGTTCTTTTCATAAACCACATGGATCCACTAGAGTTCATTGCATGTGTGTTCTATGCATAAACCATATGGAACCACTAGATGCCATTAAATGTGTGTTCTTTTCATAAACCACACGGATCCACTAGAGTTCATTGCATGTGTGTTCTTTTCATAAACCACATGGACCTAGTAGAGTTCATTGCATTTGTGTTCTATGCCTAAACCACATGGATCCACTAGATGCCATTGCATGTGTGTTCTTTTCATATACCACATGGATCCACTAGAGTTCATTTGTAAGATCCCTCCTTTGTAAAGGAAAAGATCCCTGTGATTGCAATGCTAGTCCCTAGATCAATAGCTAGCATCCACAGTTCAGATGTAATATCAAGAAACAAAGGTCATAATACAACTTTATAACCAGGAGTAACATAATTTTATTACATCAATACATAGCTCATTAGGCTATTACATTACATTGCAGCGGAATAACTATAGTCATGGGTCCTTCATCTTCAAAGTGCCACAGGCAGATGTTGGTTGTAGACTTTGTAATCCTAATCAATCAATCTTCACTAAATCAATCAAACCTGCAACATCATAAGTTACAGCCACAATGGTCAATACTTTGGAATAGTATTGGCAAGTGATACCTTAGTATAATATAAGTGGACTATAATACTATATGCATTTGGCTGGTGGAGCTTAGGCTTGCTTTGCTCAAAATAGATTTTTCCCTAACTTTTTGAAAATACTAAGTTTTGTTTGGCAAAAACTTTCCAAGACATCTACCAATCCAAGACTGAAGATCCACTCAGGGCATCTACCAATCAAGGACTGAAGATTTGCTTGGCAAAAATACCCAAGGCGTCTACCAATCAAAGACTGAAGATCCACTCAGGGCATCTACCAATCAATGACTGAAGATCCTTTTAACCCTTGTTCACCCACAAGTTTTTATTTTGAAATTGGAGTGATGAGATTCTTGAAGTTTCCATGTCTTGATGCTCAAATTGTCCTTTACCAGGGACATGGCTAAGTACTTAGGTTTTACACTCTGCAGAGGTGGTGCACTTTCCCCACAAGCCTTGGTTTCCCAAGACATGATCCTTCAGTAGCATTTCCTTAGTCAAATGGACGCGCTCCAACCTATCATCCCATCTACCACCCACTGTCCAAGAGACTAAGTTCCAGCATCCTAAGATCATGGCAGAGCCCATATTACCATGTGGTTGCACTTGAAGCTTCTCAACATTTGACATCTCAAATATCTTTGTTTCCTGGGTGGCCATCCACAAGTGAGATACACAAGCCATGTCATGGCCCTGTGAACCACTCAACATAAACCATTCCTTCCATTCCACCCAGGTGATTCATTACTTAGTTGTTTTGTTAAATAAAACACAAGTCCAAAGACTTAGAATATTTTTTCATAGTGTGAATATATAAACCACCCTTGTTTTCTAGTAGCTAGGCTAAGCATGGCATGGCAACTTATCCTTAGGGAATTTCCTAGCAACTCTAGCATTCTATTCTAAATAGGATTTCCCATCAACAACTGACAAAAATAGCATGCAAGTCCTAACAAAATATATCTAATGCAAGTATAAAATATAGGTATGGAATATTCATGAAGATATCACTTGCCTTTTTGGTAGAGGGTATAGGTTCACTCCTTGTCCTTGCAACACTCACACTCTTCAAGTCACTACAATTCAATCAAGCAAGGCACAAACTTAATCTACCAATCAAGCAAAACTTCACACATAAAATAACAAAGTCAAACAAACAATTTTTCACACACAAAGTAATGGGATCTAAGTCATGCATAAGCATACAAAGGTTGGTTCTATTGTAAGGATGGTCTTCACTAGGCTTCTAACTTTGTAAGTTCCAAATTGGTCATTTACCAAAATGGCAAAGTCATTTGCAAAGAGGGTCTCTATTAGATTCCTAAACTTTGTAAGATCCAAAATGGTCATTTACCAAAGTGGCAAAGTTAAAGTAATACATGCAAGCATGCCAAGCTTTGATTTGTTTGAAAAAGGGGTTCCTAATGGGTCATAGACATTTGGGCACACCTATTGGTCATTTTGTGAAGTGGCTAAGTCATTTGCAAAAGGTTTCACTATAAAACCATTTGCAAAACAAAGTGTCATTCTATGTGGTGTAGAAATATTTCTACTAGGGTATTAACCTATAGGTTTCACCCAATTTGTTTTCAAATCACAACTTGGGGTTTTGGGGTTAGTGAGTTTAAAACAAAACATTTTCCAAGGGTTTTCTTCCAAAATTATTTTTGATAAAATAACCACATTTCTATTTGACTAGAAGTGGTTTTAAATCAAAGAATTCTAAATTTGCTTCACCAAATGAGTTGCTATTGCAAAACTTGGTGTTTGGGTCAGTAGGTTTGGTCCAAAACATTTTCTCAAAGTTTTCTTTATGAAAGCATTTTCATAAACAAAACAATGGTTTTTTTAATTAGCTAGAAATGGACTAAACAAATTAATCCATTCTAAACTTTTCAAAAATCATTTTCCAAAACTTGGGTTGGTTCCTAGGGTCAGTAAGGTCACAACAAACCAATTTGCAAAGGTTTTAACCCTAAAATCATTTTTAAATGATTTTTCTAATGTTAACAAGCACACAAAAGGATCTGCAAAATCAAACAAGCTAACAAATATTATTTGCTACACTAAGGGCAGGGTTGGCTAGAGTTTGTCTTGCTGATTCCAACGACATCAAATTTGTAAAATTTGGACGTGTGGATCAAAAGATACAAGGGTTTGAAAATGGCACTTAAATCTATTTTCAAATCTGATTTTAAACAGAGTACTGGCCACGCGTCGTGATATCATTGGTCCATACCGGTTCGCATGGATCAACCTTCCTGGACCGTCAGATCTAAGTGGCTACGCACGGTGCAGATCAACAGATACCCTTTCGCTTAGTCAATCTATCCAATCCGGTGGATCTACATCCAACGGTTCCTTGTCGTTTGGTCAAAAACCGGCGGCAGAGCGGTGGCTACCGGCGGCGGAACGATCGGTCGACGACGGAGGCGACGCTACAGGGGGTCAGGGAGAAGGAGGGGTTGCTCACCGAGCTCAGGAGGTCACGGCGAACCTTAAGGTGGTACTGGTTGGTGGAGGGGCGTTCGGGTACGACTGCGATTGCTCGCCGGAGTTCGTGCTGGCGGCGGTTGGCTTCGGTTGCTATCGAGGACGTTGCTGTGGTTCTCTCCGAAGCGAAAAGAAGGCTCGGTTAGATGCGCAAGATCGAGACGGAGTCGTGTGCGTGAACGAGAGGGGTCGGGGTGGTCTTGTGCTTACCAGAAGAGTCGCCGGAGTTTGCAGACAGACGGTGGCGCTCAGGTTGACGACGAGGCGTTGCTGCAGTTCACCCCAAGACAAAACAAAGGCACGGTAAGATGCGGGCGACCATGGGGTTCACGTGAGCATGATCGAGAGGTGTTGGGACGGATGGAATTCACCTGGAAGGTTTGCCGGAGAAACGACAGACGGCGGTGTGGTGCCGTGGTCGTCGTTGTCGAGGCTCTGGGGTACCCGCAGATGAATAGGTGGTATGGATAGATGCGTCTGGATGCGTGGAGTAAGGGTGCTAGGTCGGCGAGGTAAGGGGAGGTCTGGTTTCGCCGGAATCGTCACCGGAACATAGTCGGAGCAGAGGACGCTCGGGGAGGAATTGAGGCGGCCTGGGGGCGAGTCGAGGTGGGAGGTCTGGGGGAAAGGGAGGAGGAGGAGCAGGCGGTTAAGTATCTGTGGTCACGACGAGAGATTAACGCAGCGTTTACGCGAATTAATTCGGCGGAATCAAAGCAGAAAACGGCCGACGAGAGGAGGAAGAATTGGTCGCGGTGGAAACGACGATGAACAGTTGTCGGTGGGGTCCTCTGGTCAGTGGGAAAAGGAGAAGGAACGGGGTCCACCTGTTAGTCTCTGCTTGGGTTTGTTTGACGGTGAAGAAAAACGGTTCGGGATGTGCGAGAGAGAGGTGGGGTCTTCTCGTCAGCGAGTGAGGAGAGGGGGGAGTGGGTCCACGCTGTCATTGACTCAGCGGGTCTGTTATTTGGTAAGAACTGTTTTCTCCAGGCAGTGAAAGGCTGGGCTGGACTGGGCCTGTTGGGCTGCTCTATTTTTTTCTGTCTAAGCCTTTTTCTTTTTCTAATTCTTTTTCTGTTTGGATTTCAAACAATATTTCAAACAATTCAAACAACACTCAAATCAATTCAAACAAGCACTCAACTTCACTTTGAATTTGGTTCTGTTTTTCAACATAATCCAAATCTCAAAATGAAATAATATTTTTATTTATTTTAGGATCCATTTAATAATTAAATAAAATGGATCTTTAGTTGTTTAATAGTGTTTGATTTATTTAAATAAAATTTCCATTTGAAATCCAATTATTTTCAAAACCAAACCAGAAGGTTTTATTTGAAAAATAAAAGAATACTTGGAAACTTACTTAAATAAATAAATAAGTTTTGGTGTTTAATTAAAATGGGAAAGCCTCTACTTAAATAAAATTGGATATTTAAATCCTTATTATTTTATTTAAATAATCCTTTACTCATTTTAATCAAAGCAAAACCTTTTAATAAAAGATTTCAAGGTAGTAATAAAATACTTGGTGTTCATTTAAAATGGGAAAAGCTTTTACTTAAATAAAATTGGATATTTAAATCCTTTATTTTATTTAAATAAACTTTTACTCATTTTATCAAAACAAAATATTTTATTTCAAAAGTTTGGCCAAAATTAATTTGGCTCACCTTTTCACTTGAAAACAAAGTCTTTTATTAAAAGATCTAAATAGTATTTCCAAAACAAATTATTTTTCCTTTATTAAATGTTTTACTTTTTAAATCCCTTTAGGATTATTTGTTCACCAAAGGGTATGGGCTTTTGGTAAGGGCTTTATTGGCTTTGGAAATTCAATTTCCTTATCTTTTTATATTCACAAGATTTTGTCCATGGTTCCAACTAAGTGAAACCATCTCTAAGGTCTTTCTTGATCCTTTGAGAAAGTTTGTTGATCAAATCTGGTATGGATCAAATCCATGGATTTGGAGATACTTTGGAAAATGATTTCCTTCCATTAGGGTTTAGGGTTTTGGATTTATTTTCCAGGTGTTCAAATTTCCAGATACATTCATTGAGGAATGCATTTCCCTTGATTTGGATTTTTGTTGAATTCAAACTTCTGCCAAAGTTTGTTCAAGATGGGATTTCATGTCTCCTTCTAGAAACAAAAGTTTCTTTTCACCCTGATTTTCAACAAAAGTTTATTGTGTTTATTTTATTTTTCACATTACAAGATTTGGAAAATCTTGGGATGTGACAGGCTACCACCCTTAAAATAAATCTCGTCCCGAGATTTGTGGAGGCTAGGGTTACAAGCAGGTTCAAAACAACTAGGGTACTACCACCCTTAAAAATTTTCCAACTAGACTATATCTTGGCTTGCTTGAAATCTTGGAAAACTTCTGCTTAGTGTCCTTTGTTTCCATGCTTGATTCATGGGCCAAGGTTGAGTTTCTCCATAGGCTTGATCAACTTGTTCTTCATCTTTTCTGGACAGTTGCTTGCATAGTGTCCCGGGTTCTTGCAATTGTAACAGGTTATAAGTTTGAGGTCTTGAGGTGGCTTCTCTGGGCAAACATCTGCGTAGTGTCCTTCGTTTTCGCACTTGAAGCATGTGACTTGGCTGATATCCCTCATAGGCTTGTTTATCTTGTGTTTCTTCTTCTCTGGACATCCATTGGCATAATGTCCCATCTCTTTGCAATTGAAACATTGCACTTGTGTAATATCTTTCTTGCTAGTGTTTAGGCATTTCTTCTTCTTCTTCTTCTTGGGTTTCTCCAAAGCTAGGGGTTCTTCTAGTTCTTGTTCTTCATGAATGGGAGATCTTCCTCTTTTCTTGGGGCATTGATCTTCATGCTCCTTGGGTGCATGATCCTTGTATCCAAAAGTATTGCTAGCTTGGGTTCCTTCTAGAATAACATCTTTGTCATCCTTGTTGTCATTAGCTCCTTGGGAAAAGTTTTCTCTCATGTTGATAACTTGAGTAACCAATCCTTGCAACAGTTGGGATTGAAGTTTCAAAATCCTTTGTATGGTTGGGTCTAATCCATTGTTGTTGGCTAAAAGCTGAGTTCTCTCTTGGCTCAACTGGTGTTGGGTTGCTATGAGTTCTCTCATGTTGACCTCTTGGTTGTTGTTGTTGTCACCATCCTTGATGTTGGAGTCTCTTGGAGAAGTCATCTGTTTGGGGTTGGAGGGGGATTAGAATAGGCAAAAGATTTCTAAGGGAATCATTCCTAATCACACACATCACAATTCACACAAGCAATGTGCAAGCAATTACAAACAAAACAATTTACTCAAACAACAAAGTCTAGCACATACTTAGGCAACAAAATATTTTTGTTACACCACATAAGTTGGTGGGTTTGACTTAAACTAAATATGGTGGTCCATCTATATGGTTCAATTGTGATCCTTCCATCCTTCTTGATTGATTCTTCTTGAATGAGATCTTTGTTTCCTTGGAGAATTTTTGTGTCTTGGTCACAAATCTTCAAAGGTGATGATGGTTCTTTCTAAGTTGTGTTTCCTTAGTCTTCAAGTCTTGGGTAAAACTTCTTGTATTACTTGTAGTCCTTAGTGATATCCAAGATTGAAGTCCTTGGTGAATATGCTGAAGATGTTGAAGTCATTAGAGTTGAAGAAGTTGAAGAAGTCCTTTGCACATGGTGTAGTCTTTGGTCATGGGGTAGGCTTTTCCATCAAGTTTTGAAGTAGAAGAGAAGTAGAGTTGAAACCAAAAATGATTGAGGAAAGAGTTTACAAGATTTGTTTTGTAAATAAGTTTTGGAACAAAATAAAACTCCTATTTTTCTAAGGGTTTTTGTCCAATCCTAGGGTTACAAATCCTACAGGCAACACAATGCTCTGATACCATTCTGTAAGATCCCTCCTTTGTAAAGGAAAAGATCCCTGTGATTGCAATGCTAGTCCCTGGATCAATAGCTAGCATCCACAGTTCAGATGTAATATCAAGAAACAAAGGTCATAATACAACTTTATAACCAGGAGTAACATAATTTTATTACATCAATACATAGCTCATTAGGCTATTACATTACATTGCAGCGGAATAACTATAGTCATGGGTCCTTCATCTTCAAAGTGCCACAGGCAGATGTTGGTTGTAGACTTTGTAATCCTAATCAATCAATCTTCACTAAATCAATCAAACCTGCAACATCATAAGTTACAGCCACAAGGGTCAATACTTTGGAATAGTATTGGCAAGTGATACCTTAGTATAATATAAGTGGACTATAATACTATATGCATTTGGCTGGTGGAGCTTAGGCTTGCTTTGCTCAAAATAGATTTTTCCCTAACTTTTTGAAAATACTAAGTTTTGTTTGGCAAAAACTTTCCAAGACATCTACCAATCCAAGACTGAAGATCCACTCAGGGCATCTACCAATCAAGGACTGAAGATTTGCTTGGCAAAAATACCCAAGGCGTCTACCAATCAAAGATTGAAGATCCACTCAGGGCATCTACCAATCAATGACTGAAGATCCTTTTAACCCTTGTTCACCCACAAGTTTTTATTTTGAAATTGGAGTGATGAGATTCTTGAAGTTTCCATGTCTTGATGCTCAAATTGTCCTTTACTAGGGACATGGCTAAGTACTTAGGTTTTACACTCTGCAGAGGTGGTGCACTTTCCCCACAAGCCTTGGTTTCCCAAGACATGATCCTTCAGTAGCCTTTCCTTAGTCAAATGGACGCGCTCCAACCTATCATCCCATCTACCACCCACTGTCCAAGAGACTAAGTTCCAGCATCCTAAGATCATGGCAGAGCCCATATTACCAAGTGGTTGCACTTGAAGCTTCTCAACATTTGACATCTCAAATCTCTTTGTTTCCTGGGTGGCCATCCACAAGTGAGATACACAAGCCATGTCATGGCCCTGTGAACCACTCAACATAAACCATTCCTTCCATTCCACCCAGGTGATTCATTACTTAGTTGTTTTGTTAAATAAAACACAAGTCCAAAGACTTAGAATATTTTTTCATAGTGTGAATATATAAACCACCCTTGTTTTCTAGTAGCTAGGCTAAGCATGGCATGGCAACTTATCCTTAGGGAATTTCCTAGCAACTCTAGCATTCTATTCTAAATAGGATTTGCCATCAACAACTGACAAAAATAGCATGCAAGTCCTAACAAAATATATCTAATGCAAGTATAAAATATAGGTATGGAATATTCATGAAGATATCACTTGCCTTTTTGGTAGAGGGTATAGGTTCACTCCTTGTCCTTGCAACACTCACACTCTTCAAGTCACTACAATTCAATCAATCAAGGCACAAACTTAATCTACCAATCAAGCAAAACTTCACACATAAAATAACAAAGTCAAACAAACAATTTTTCACACACAAAGTAATGGGATCTAAGTCATGCATAAGCATGCAAAGGTTGGTTCTATTGTAAGGATGGTCTTCACTAGGCTTCTAACTTTGTAAGTTCCAAATTGGTCATTTACCAAAATGGCAAAGTCATTTGCAAAGAGGGTCTCTATTAGATTCCTAAACTTTGTAAGATCCAAAATGGTCATTTACCAAAGTGGCAAAGTTAAAGTAATACATGCAAGCATTCCAAGCTTTGATTTGTTTGAAAAAGGGGTTCCTAATGGGTCATAGACATTTGGGCACACCTATTGGTCATTTTGTGAAGTGGCTAAGTCATTTGCAAAAGGTTTCACTATAAAACCATTTGCAAAACAAAGTGTCATTCTATGTGGTGTAGAAATATTTCTACTAGGGTATTAACCTATAGGTTTCACCCAATTTGTTTTCAAATCACAACTTGGGGTTTTGGGGTTAGTGAGTTTAAAACAAAACATTTTCCAAGGGTTTTCTTCCAAAATTATTTTTGATAAAATAACCACATTTCTATTTGACTAGAAGTGGTTTTAAATCAAAGAATTCTAAATTTGCTTCACCAAATGAGTTGCTATTGCAAAACTTGGTGTTTGGGTCAGTAGGTTTGGTCCAAAACATTTTCTCAAAGTTTTCTTTATGAAAGCATTTTCATAAACAAAACAATGGTTTTTTTAATTAGCTAGAAATGGACTAAACAAATTAATCCATTCTAAACTTTTCAAAAATCATTTTCCAAAACTTGGGTTGGTTCCTAGGGTCAGTAAGGTCACAACAAACCAATTTGTAAAGGTTTTAACCCTAAAATCATTTTTAAATGATTTTTCTAATGTTAACAAGCACACAAAAGAATCTGCAAAATCAAACAAGCTAACAAATACTATTTGCTACACTAAGGGCAGGGTTGGCTAGAGTTTGTCTTGCTGATTCCAACGACATCAAATTTGTAAAATTTGGACGTGTGGATCAAAAGATACAAGGGTTTGAAAATGGCACTTAAATCTGTTTTCAAATCTGATTTTAAACAGAGTACTGGCCACGCGTCGTGATATCATTGGTCCATACCGGTTCGCATGGATCAACCTTCCTGGACCGTCAGATCTAAGTGGCTACGCACGGTGCAGATCAACAGATACCCTTTCGCTTAGTCAATCTATCCAATCCGGTGGATCTACATCCAACGGTTCCTTGTCGTTTGGTCAAAAACCGGCGGCAGAGCGGTGGCTACCGGCGGCGGAACGATCGGTCGATGACGGAGGCGACGCTACAGGGGGTCAGGGAGAAGGAGGGGTTGCTCACCGGGCTCAGGAGGTCACGGCGAAGCTTAAGGTGGTACTGGTTGGTGGAGGGGCGTTCGGGTACGACTGCGATTGCTCGCCGGAGTTCGTGCTGGCGGCAGTTGGTTCCGGTTGCTGTCGAGGACGTTGCTGTGGTTCTCTCCGAAGCGAAAAGAAGGCTCGGTTAGATGCGCAAGATCGAGACGGAGTCGTGTGCGTGAACGAGAGGGGTCGGGGTGGTCTTGTGCTTACCAGAAGAGTCGCCGGAGTTTGCAGACAGACGGTGGCGCTCAGGTTGACGACGAGGCGTTGCTGCAGTTCACCCCAAGACAAAACAAAGGCACGGTAAGATGCGGGCGACCATGGGGTTCACGTGAGCATGATCGAGAGGTGTTGGGACGGACGGAATTCACCTGGAAGGTTTGCCGGAGAAACGGCAGACAGCGGTGTGGTGCTGTGGTCGTCATTGTCGAGGCTCTGGGGTACCCGCAGATGAATAGGTGGTATGGATAGATGCGTCTGGATGCGTGGAGTAAGGGTGCTAGGTCGGCGAGGTAAGGGGAGGTCTGGTTTCGCCGGAATCGTCACCGGAACATAGTCGGCGCAGAGGACGCTCGGGGAGGAATTGAGGCGGCCTGGGGGCGAGTCGAGGTGGGAGGTCTGGGGGAAAGGGAGGAGGAGGAGCAGGCAGTTAAGTATCTGTGGTCACGACGAGAGATTAACGCAGCGTTTACGCGAATTAATTCGGCGGAATCAAAGCAGAAAACGGCCGACGAGAGGAGGAAGAATTGGTCGCGGTGGAAACGACGATGAACAGTTGTCGGTGGGGTCCTCTGGTCAGTGGGAAAAGGAGAAGGAACGGGGTCCACCTGTTAGTCTCTCCGTGGGTTTGTTTGACGGTGAAGAAAAACGGTTCGGGATGTGGGAGAGAGAGGTGGGGTCTTCTCGTCAGCGAGTGAGGAGAGGGGGGAGTGGGTCCACGCTGTCATTGACTCAGCGGGTCTGTTATTTGGTAAGAATTGTTTTCTCCGGGCAGTGAAAGGCTGGGCTGGACTGGGCCTGTTGGGCTGCTCTATTTTTTTCTGTCTAAGCCTTTTTCTTTTTCTAATTCTTTTTCTGTTTGGATTTCAAACAATATTTCAAACAATTCAAACAACACTCAAATCAATTCAAACAAGCACTCAACTTCACTTTGAATTTGGTTCTGTTTTTCAACATAATCCAAATCTCAAAATGAAATAATATTTTTATTTATTTTAGGATCCATTTAATAATTAAATAAAATGGATCTGTAGTTGTTTAATAGTGTTTGATTTATTTAAATAAAATTTCCATTTGAAATCCAATTATTTTCAAAACCAAACCAGAAGGTTTTATTTGAAAAATAAAAGAATACTTGGAAACTTACTTAAATAAATAAATAAGTTTTGGTGTTTAATTAAAATGGGAAAGCCTTTACTTAAATAAAATTGGATATTTAAATCCTTATTATTTTATTTAAATAATCCTTTACTCATTTTAATCAAAGCAAAACCTTTTAATAAAAGATTTCAAGGTAGTAATAAAATACTTGGTGTTCATTTAAAATGGGAAAAGCTTTTACTTAAATAAAATTGGATATTTAAATCCTTTATTTTATTTAAATAAACTTTTACTCATTTTATCAAAACAAAATATTTTATTTCAAAAGTTTGGCCAAAATTAATTTGGCTCACCTTTTCACTTGAAAACAAAGTCTTTTATTAAAAGATCTAAATAGTATTTCCAAAACAATTTATTTTTCCTTTATTAAATGTTTTACTTTTTAAATCCCTTTAGGATTATTTGTTCACCAAAGGGTATGGGCTTTTGGTAAGGGCTTTATTGGCTTTGGAAATTCAATTTCCTTATCTTTTTATATTCACAAGATTTTGTCCATGGTTCCAACTAAGTGAAACCATCTCTATGGTCTTTCTTGATCCTTTGAGAAAGTTTGTTGATCAAATCTGGTATGGATCAAATCCATGGATTTGGAGATACTTTGGAAAATGATTTCCTTCCATTAGGGTTTAGGGTTTTGAATTTATTTTCCAGGTGTTCAAATTTCCAGATACATTCATTGAGGAATGCATTTCCCTTGATTTGGATTTTTGTTGAATTCAAACTTCTGCCAAAGTTTGTTCAAGATGGGATTTCATGTCTCCTTCTAGAAACAAAAGTTTCTTTTCACCCTGATTTTCAACAAAAGTTTATTGTGTTTATTTTATTTTTCACATTACAAGATTTGGAAAATCTTGGGATGTGACAGGCTACCACCCTTAAAATAAATCTCGTCCCGAGATTTGTGGAGGCTAGGGTTACAAGCAGGTTCAAAACAACTAGGGTACTACCACCCTTAAAAATTTTCCAACTAGACTATATCTTGGCTTGCTTGAAATCTTGGAAAACTTCTGCTTAGTGTCCTTTGTTTCCATGCTTGATTCATGGGCCAAGGTTGAGTTTCTCCATAGGCTTGATCAACTTGTTCTTCATCTTTTCTGGACAGTTGCTTGCATAGTGTCCCGGGTTCTTGCAATTGTAACAGGTTATAAGTTTGAGGTCTTGAGGTGGCTTCTCTGGGCAAACATCTGCGTAGTGTCCTTCGTTTTCGCACTTGAAGCATGTGACTTGGCTGATATCCCTCATAGGCTTGTTTATCTTGTGTTTCTTCTTCTCTGGACATCCATTGGCATAATGTCCCATCTCTTTGCAATTGAAACATTGCACTTGTGTAATATCTTTCTTGCTAGTGTTGAGGCATTTCTTCTTCTTCTTCTTGGGTTTCTCCAAAGCCAGGGGTTCTTCTAGTTCTTGTTCTTCATGAATGGGAGATCTTCCTCTTTTCTTGGGGCATTGATCTTTCATGCTCCTTGGGTGCATGATCCTTGTATCCAAAAGTATTGCTAGCTTGGGTTCCTTCTAGAATAACATCTTTGTCATCCTTGTTGTCATTAGCTCCTTGGGAAAAGTTTTCTCTCATGTTGATCACTTGAGTAACCAATCCTTGCAACAGTTGGGATTGAAGTTTCAAAATACTTTGTATGGTTGGGTCTAATCCATTGTTGTTGGCTAAAAGCTGAGTTCTCTCTTGGCTTAACTGGTGTTGGGTTGCTATGAGTTCTCTCATGTTGACCTCTTGGTTGTTGTTGTTGTCACCATCCTTGATGTTGGAGTCTCTTGGAGAAGTCATCTGTTTGGGGTTGGAGGGGGATTAGAATAGGCAAAAGATTTCTAAGGGAATCATTCCTAATCACACACATCACAATTCACACAAGCAATGTGCAAGCAATTACAAACAAAACAATTTACTCAAACAACAAAGTCTAGCACATACTTAGGCAACAAAATATTTTTGTTACACCACATAAGTTGGTGGGTTTGACTTAAACTAAATATGGTGGTCCATCTATATGGTTCAATTGTGATCCTTCCATCCTTCTTGATTGATTCTTCTTGAATGAGATCTTTGTTTCCTTGGAGAATTTTTGTGTCTTGGTCACAAATCTTCAAAGGTGATGATGGTTATTTCTAAGTTGTGTTTCCTTAGTCTTCAAGTCTTGGGTAAAACTTCTTGTATTACTTGTAGTCCTTAGTGATATCCAAGATTGAAGTCCTTGGTGAATATGCTGAAGATGTTGAAGTCATTAGAGTTGAAGAAGTTGAAGAAGTCCTTTGCACATGGTGTAGTCTTTGGTCATGGGGTAGGCTTTTCCATCAAGTTTTGAAGTAGAAGAGAAGTAGAGTTGAAACCAAAAATGATTGAGGAAAGAGTTTACAAGATTTGTTTTGTAAATAAGTTTTGGAACAAAATAAAACTCCTATTTTTCTAAGGGTTTTTGTCCAATCCTAGGGTTACAAATCCTACAGGCAACACAATGCTCTGATACCATTCTGTAAGATCCCTCCTTTGTAAAGGAAAAGATCCCTGTGATTGCAATGCTAGTCCCTGGATCAATAGCTAGCATCCACAGTTCAGATGTAATATCAAGAAACAAAGGTCATAATACAACTTTATAACCAGGAGTAACATAATTTTATTACATCAATACATAGCTCATTAGGCTATTACATTACATTGCAGCGGAATAACTATAGTCATGGGTCCTTCATCTTCAAAGTGCCACAGGCAGATGTTGGTTGTAGACTTTGTAATCCTAATCAATCAATCTTCACTAAATCAATCAAACCTGCAACATCATAAGTTACAGCCACAAGGGTCAATACTTTGGAATAGTATTGGCAAGTGATACCTTAGTATAATATAAGTGGACTATAATACTATATGCATTTGGCTGGTGGAGCTTAGGCTTGCTTTGCTCAAAATAGATTTTTCCCTAACTTTTTGAAAATACTAAGTTTTGTTTGGCAAAAACTTTCCAAGACATCTACCAATCCAAGACTAAAGATCCACTCAGGGCATCTACCAATCAAGGACTGAAGATTTGCTTGGCAAAAATACCCAAGGCGTCTACCAATCAAAGACTGAAGATCCACTCAGGGCATCTACCAATCAATGACTGAAGATCCTTTTAACCCTTGTTCACCCACAAGTTTTTATTTTGAAATTGGAGTGATGAGATTCTTGAAGTTTCCATGTCTTGATGCTCAAATTGTCCTTTACCAGGGACATGGCTAAGTACTTAGGTTTTACACTCTGCAGAGGTGGTGCACTTTCCCCACAAGCCTTGGTTTCCCAAGACATGATCCTTCAGTAGCCTTTCCTTAGTCAAATGGACGCGCTCCAACCTATCATCCCATCTACCACCCACTGTCCAAGAGACTAAGTTCCAGCATCCTAAGATCATGGCAGAGCCCATATTACCAAGTGGTTGCACTTGAAGCTTCTCAACATTTGACATCTCAAATCTCTTTGTTTCCTGGGTGGCCATCCACAAGTGAGATACACAAGCCATGTCATGGCCCTGTGAACCACTCAACATAAACCATTCCTTCCATTCCACCCAGGTGATTCATTACTTAGTTGTTTTGTTAAATAAAACACAAGTCCAAAGACTTAGAATATTTTTTCATAGTGTGAATATATAAACCACCCTTGTTTTCTAGTAGCTAGGCTAAGCATGGCATGGCAACTTATCCTTAGGGAATTTCCTAGCAACTCTAGCATTCTATTCTAAATAGGATTTGCCATCAACAACTGACAAAAATAGCATGCAAGTCCTAACAAAATATATCTAATGCAAGTATAAAATATAGGTATGGAATATTCATGAAGATATCACTTGCCTTTTTGGTAGAGGGTATAGGTTCACTCCTTGTCCTTGCAACACTCACACTCTTCAAGTCACTACAATTCAATCAATCAAGGCACAAACTTAATCTACCAATCAAGCAAAACTTCACACATAAAATAACAAAGTCAAACAAACAATTTTTCACACACAAAGTAATGGGATCTAAGTCATGCATAAGCATGCAAAGGTTGGTTCTATTGTAAGGATGGTCTTCACTAGGCTTCTAACTTTGTAAGTTCCAAATTGGTCATTTACCAAAATGGCAAAGTCATTTGCAAAGAGGGTCTCTATTAGATTCCTAAACTTTGTAAGATCCAAAATGGTCATTTACCAAAGTGGCAAAGTTAAAGTAATACATGCAAGCATGCCAAGCTTTGATTTGTTTTAAAAAGGGGTTCCTAATGGGTCATAGACATTTGGGCACACCTATTGGTCATTTTGTGAAGTGGCTAAGTCATTTGCAAAAGGTTTCACTATAAAACCATTTGCAAAACAAAGTGTCATTCTATGTGGTGTAGAAATATTTCTACTAGGGTATTAACCTATAGGTTTCACCCAATTTGTTTTCAAATCACAACTTGGGGTTTTGGGGTTAGTGAGTTTAAAACAAAACATTTTCCAAGGGTTTTCTTCCAAAATTATTTTTGATAAAATAACCACATTTCTATTTGACTAGAAGTGGTTTTAAATCAAAGAATTCTAAATTTGCTTCACCAAATGAGTTGCTATTGCAAAACTTGGTGTTTGGGTCAGTAGGTTTGGTCCAAAACATTTTCTCAAAGTTTTCTTTATGAAAGCATTTTCATAAACAAAACAATGGTTTTTTTAATTAGCTAGAAATGGACTAAACCAATTAATCCATTCTAAACTTTTCAAAAATCATTTTCCAAAACTTGGGTTGGTTCCTAGGGTCAGTAAGGTCACAACAAACCAATTTGCAAAGGTTTTAACCCTAAAATCATTTTTAAATGATTTTTCTAATGTTAACAAGCACACAAAAGAATCTGCAAAATCAAACAAGCTAACAAATACTATTTGCTAAACTAAGGGCAGGGTTGGCTAGAGTTTGTCTTGCTGATTCCAACGACATCAAATTTGTAAAATTTGGACGTGTGGATCAAAAGATACAAGGGTTTGAAAATGGCACTTAAATCTGTTTTCAAATCTGATTTTAAACAGAGTACTGGCCACGCGTCGTGATATCATTGGTCCATACCGGTTCGCATGGATCAACCTTCCTGGACCGTCAGATCTAAGTGGCTACGCACGGTGCAGATCAACAGATACCCTTTCGCTTAGTCAATCTATCCAATCCGGTGGATCTACATCCAACGGTTCCTTGTCGTTTGGTCAAAAACCGGCGGCAGAGCGGTGGCTACCGGCGGCGGAACGATCGGTCGACGACGGAGGCGACGCTACAGGGGGTCAGGGAGAAGGAGGGGTTGCTCACCGGGCTCAGGAGGTCACGGCGAAGCTTAAGGTGGTACTGGTTGGTGGAGGGGCGTTCGGGTACGACTGCGATTGCTCGCCGGAGTTCGTGCTGGCGGCGGTTGGCTCCGGTTGCTATCGAGGACGTTGCTGTGGTTCTCTCCGAAGCGAAAAGAAGGCTCGGTTAGATGCGCAAGATCGAGACGGAGTCGTGTGCGTGAACGAGAGGGGTCGGGGTGGTCTTGTGCTTACCAGAAGAGTCGCCGGAGTTTGCAGACAGACGGTGGCGCTCAGGTTGACGACGAGGCGTTGCTGCAGTTCACCCCAAGACAAAAAAAAGGCACGGTAAGATGCGGGCGACCATGGGGTTCACGTGAGCATGATCGAGAGGTGTTGGGACGGACGGAATTCACCTGGAAGGTTTGCCGGAGAAACGGCAGACGGCGGTGTGGTGCTGTGGCCGTCGTTGTCGAGGCTCTGGGGTACCCGCAGATGAATAGGTGGTATGGATAGATCCGTCTGGATGCGTGGAGTAAGGGTGCTAGGTCGGCGAGGTAAGGGGAGGTCTGGTTTCGCCGGAATCGTCACCAGAACATAGTCGGAGCAGAGGACGCTCGGGGAGGAATTGAGGCGGCCTGGGGGCGAGTCGAGGTGGGAGGTCTGGGGGAAAGGGAGGAGGAGGAGCAGGCGGTTAAGTATCTGTGGTCACGACGAGAGATTAACGCAGCGTTTACGCGAATTAATTCGGCGGAATCAAAGCAGAAAACGGCCGACGAGAGGAGGAAGAATTGGTCGCGGTGGAAACGACGATGAACAGTTGTCGGTGGGGTCCTCTGGTCAGTGGGAAAAGGAGAAGGAACGGGGTCCACCTGTTAGTCTCTGCGTGGGTTTGTTTGACGGTGAAGAAAAACGGTTCGGGATGTGGGAGAGAGAGGTGGGGTCTTCTCGTCAGCGAGTGAGGAGAGGGGGGAGTGGGTCCACACTGTCATTGACTCAGCGGGTCTGTTATTTGGTAAGAATTGTTTTCTCCGGGCAGTGAAAGGCTGGGCTGGACTGGGCCTGTTGGGCTGCTCTATTTTTTCTGTCTAAGCCTTTTTCTTTTTCTAATTCTTTTTCTGTTTGGATTTCAAACAATATTTCAAACAATTCAAACAACACTCAAATCAATTCAAACAAGCACTCAACTTCACTTTGAATTTGGTTCTGTTTTTCAACATAATCCAAATCTCAAAATGAAATAATATTTTTATTTATTTTAGGATCCATTTAATAATTAAATAAAATGGATCTTTAGTTGTTTAATAGTGTTTGATTTATTTAAATAAAATTTCCATTTGAAATCCAATTATTTTCAAAACCAAACCAGAAGGTTTTATTTGAAAAATAAAAGAATACTTGGAAACTTACTTAAATAAATAAATAAGTTTTGGTGTTTAATTAAAATGGGAAAGCCTTTACTTAAATAAAATTGGATATTTAAATCCTTATTATTTTATTTAAATAATCCTTTACTCATTTTAATCAAAGCAAAACCTTTTAATAAAAGATTTCAAGGTAGTAATAAAATACTTGGTGTTCATTTAAAATGGGAAAAGCTTTTACTTAAATAAAATTGGATATTTAAATCCTTTATTTTATTTAAATAAACTTTTACTCATTTTATCAAAACAAAATATTTTATTTCAAAAGTTTGGCCAAAATTAATTTGGCTCACCTTTTCACTTGAAAACAAAGTCTTTTATTAAAAGATCTAAATAGTATTTCCAAAACAATTTATTTTTCCTTTATTAAATGTTTTACTTTTTAAATCCCTTTAGGATTATTTGTTCACCAAAGGGTATGGGCTTTTGGTAAGGGCTTTATTGGCTTTGGAAATTCAATTTCCTTATCTTTTTATATTCACAAGATTTTGTCCATGGTTCCAACTAAGTGAAACCATCTCTAAGGTCTTTCTTGATCCTTTGAGAAAGTTTGTTGATCAAATCTGGTATGGATCAAATCCATGGATTTGGAGATACTTTGGAAAATGATTTCCTTCCATTAAGGTTTAGGGTTTTGGATTTATTTTCCAGGTGTTCAAATTTCCAGATACATTCATTGAGGAATGCATTTCCCTTGATTTGGATTTTTGTTGAATTCAAACTTCTGCCAAAGTTTGTTCAAGATGGGATTTCATGTCTCCTTCTAGAAACAAAAGTTTCTTTTCACCCTGATTTTCAACAAAAGTTTATTGTGTTTATTTTATTTTTCACATTACAAGATTTGGAAAATCTTGGGATGTGACATCATTGCATGTGTGTTATTTCCATAAACCACATGGATGCACTAGAGTTCATTGCATGTGGGTTCTTTTCACAAACCACAAGGATCCACTAGATGTCATTGCATGTGTGTTCTTTTCATAAACCACGTAGATCCACTAGATGCCATTGCATGTGTTTTATTTTCATAAACCACATGGATCCACTAGATGCCATTGTCTGTGTGTTCTTTTCATAACCCACATGGATCCACTAGAGTTCATTGCATGTGTGTTATTTTCCTAAACCACATGGATCCACTAGAGTTCATTGCATGTGTGTTCTATTACTAAACCACATGGATCCACTAGATGCCATTTGATGTGTGTGTGTGTATTAGTGTACATCATTGTGGTTTTAGTGAAAGAACACATGCAATGATTCCACTCCAACATGTGGTGTTCAACCATGTCCAGTAACTCCAGCAGCATGCTGGGATTCAATTACAACATGCATTCTACCACCAGCTTAAAAGTTGTTGCATCACCACACCCTGTTGGATGTCTATGTGTGTCATTGTTGTTTTGGAAAAGAACACATGTAGTGATTCCACTCTAGCATGTGTGTTCTTTTCATAAACCACATGGATCCACTAGAAGTCATTGCATGTGTGTTCTATCTCTAAACCACATGGATCCCCTAGATGCCATTGCATTTGTGTCCTTTTCATAAACCACATGCATGCACTAGATTCCATTGCATGTGTGTTCTTTTCATAAACCAAATAGATCCACTAGATGCCATTCCATGCGTGTTCTTTTCATAAACCACCTCGGTCCACAAGAATTCATTGCATGTGTGTTCTTTTCATAAAGCACATGGATCACTAGAGTTCATTGCATGTGTGTTATTTTCCTAAACCAAATGGATCCACTAGAGTTCATTGCATGTGTGTTCTATGACTAAACCACATGGATCCACTAGAGTTCATTGCATCTGTGTTCTTTTCATAAACCACATGGATCCACTAGATACCATTGCATGTTTGTTATTTTCATAAACCACATGGATCCACTAGAGTTCATTGCATGTGAGCTATTTTCATAAACCACAAGGATACAATAGAGTTCATTGAATGTGTGTTCTTTTCATAAACCACATGGATCCACTAGGTGTCATTGCATCCGTGTTCTTTTCATAAACCACATGGATCCACTAGATGTCATTGCATGTGTGTTCTTTTCATAAACCACGTAGATCCACTAGATGCCATTGCATGTGTGTTCTTTTCATAAACCACATGGATCCACTAGATGCCATTGTATGTTTGTTCTTTTCATAAACCACATGGATCCACTAGAGTTCATTGCATGTGTGTTATTTTCATAAACCACATGGATCCACTAGAGTTCATTGCATGTGTGTTCTATTACTAAACCACATGGATCCACTAGACGCCATTGGATGTGTGTGTGTATCACTGTACATCATTGTGGTTTTAGTGAAAGAACACATGCAATGATTCCACTCCAGCATGTGGTGTTCAACCATGTCCAGGAACTCCAGCAGCATGCTGGGATTCAACTACAACATGCATTCTACCACTAGCTTGAAAGTTGTTGCATCACGACACCCTGTTGGATGCCTATGTGTAACATTGTTGTTTTGGAAAAGAACAGATGTAGTGATGCCACTCCAGCATGTGTGTTCTTCTCATAAACCACATGGATCCACTAGAAGTCATTGCATGTATGTTCTATCTCTAAACCAGATGGATCCCCTATATGCCATTGCGTTTGTGTTCTTTTCATAAACCACATGCATGCACTAGATGCCATTGCATGTGTGTTCTTTTCATAAACCAAATAGATCCACTAGAGGCCATTGCATGTGTGTTCTTTTCATAAACCACCTCGATCCACAAGAATTTATTGCATGTGTGTTCTTTTCATAAAGCACATGGATCACTAGAGTTCATTGCATGTGTATTATTTTCCTAAACCACATGGATCCACTAGAGTTCATTGCATGTGTGTTCTATGACTAAACCACATGGATCCACTAGAGTTGATTGCATGTGTGTTCTTTTCATAAAACACATGGATCCACTACATACCATTGCATGTTTGTTATTTTCATAAACCACATGGATCCACTAGAGTTCATTGCATGTGAGCTATTTTCATAAACCACAAGGATCCACTAGAGTTCATTGCATGTGTCTTCTTTTCATAAACCACATGGATCCACTAGGTGTTATTGCATGCGTGTTCTTTTCATAAACCACATGGATCCACTAGATTCCATTGCATGTGTGTTCTTTTTGTAAAACCACATGGATACACTAGATGACATTGCATGTGCGTAATTTTCATAAACCACACGGATCCACTAGAGTTCGTTGCATGTGTGTTCTATGCCTAAACCACAAGGATCCACTAGATGCCATTGCATGTGTGTTCTTTTCATAAACCACATGGATCCACTAGATGACATTGCATGTGTGTTCTTTTCATAAACCACATGGATCCACTAGAGTTCATTGCATGTGTGTTCTATGCATAAACCATATGGAACCACTAGATGCCATTCAATGTGTGTTCTTTTCATAAACCACATGGATCCACTAGAGTTCATTGCATGTGTGTTCTTTTCATAAACCACATGGACCCAGTAGAGTTCATTGCATTTGTGTTCTATGCCTAAACCAAATCGATCCACTAGATTCCATTACATGTGTCTTCTTTTTATAAACCACCTGGATCCACTAAATTCCATTACATGTGTGTTCTTTTCATAAACCACACGGATCAACTAGAGTTCATTGCATGTGTGTTCTTTTCATAAACTAGACTTCATTGCATGTGTTTTCTATGCCTAAACCACATGGATCCACTAGAGTTCATTTCATGTGTGTTATTTTCATAAACCACATGGATCCACTAGATGCCATCGCATGTGTGTTCTTTTCATAAACCACATGGATCCACTAGAGTTAATTGCATGTGTGTTCTTTTCATAAACCACATGGATCCACTAGAGTTCATTGCATGTGTGTTCTATTACTAAACCACATGGATCCAGTAGATGCTATTGGATGTGTGTGTGTGTATCAGTGTACATCATTGTGGTTTTAGTGAAAGAACACATGCAATGATTCCACTCCAACATGTGCTGTTCAACCATGTCCAGGAACTCCAGCAGCATGCTGGGATTCAACTACAACATGCATTCTACCACCAGCTTAAAAGTTGTTGCATCACCACACCCTGTTGGATGTCTATGTGTATCATTGTTGTTTTGGAAAAGAACACATGTAGTGATGCCACTCTAGCATGTTTGTTCTTTTCATAAACCACATGGATCCACTAGAAGTCATTGCATGTGTGTTCTATCTCTAAACCACATGGATCCCCTAGATGCCATTGCATTTGTGTTCTTTCCATAAACCACATGCATGCAGTAGATGCCATTGCATGTGTGTTCTTTTCATAAACCAAATAGATCCACTATATGACATTACATGTGTGTTCTTTTCATAAACCACCTCGATCCACAAGAATTCATTGCATGTGTGTTCTTTTCATAAAGCACATGGATCACTAGAGTTCATTGCATGTGTGTTATTTTTCTAAACCACATGGATCCACTAGAGTTCATTGCATGTGTGTTCTATGACTAAACCACATGGATCCACTAGAGTTCATTGCATGTGTGTTCTTTTCATAAACCACATGGATCCACTACATACCATTGCATGTTTGTTATTTTCAATAAACCACATGGATCCACTAGAGTTCATTGCATGTGAGCTATTTTCATAAACCACAAGGATCCACTAGAGTTCATTGCATGTGTGTTCTTTTCATAAACCACATGGATCCACTAGGTGTTATTGCATGCGTGTTCTTTTCATAAACCACATGGATCCACTAGATGCCATTGCATGTGTGTTCTTTTTGTAAAACCTCATGGATACACTAGATGACATTGCATGTGTGTTATTTTCATAAACCACATGGATCCACTAGAGTTCATTGCATGTGTGTTCTATTCCTAAACCACAAGGATCCACTAGATGTCATTGCATGTGTGTTCTTTTCATAAACCACATGGATCAACTAGATGACATTGCATGTGTGTTCTTTTCATAAACCACATGGATCCACTAGAGTTCATTGCATGTGTCTTCTATGCATAAACCATATGGAACCACTAGATGCCATTAAAGTATGTTCTTTTCATAAACCACATGGATCAACTAGAGTTCATTGCATGCGTGTTCTATTACTAAACCACATGTATCCACTAGATGCCATTGGATGTGTGTGTGTATCAGTGTACATCATTGTGGTTTTAGTGAAAGAACACATGCAGTGATTCCACTCCAGCATGTGGTGTTCAACCATGTCCAGGAACTCCAGCAGCATGCTGCGATTCAACTACAACATGCATTCTACCACCAGCTTGAAAGTTGTCGCATCACGACACCCTGTTGGATGTCTATGTGTAACATTGTTGTTTTGGAAAAGAACACATGTAGTGATGCCACTCCAGAGTGTGTGTTCTTTTCATAAACCACATGGATCCACTAGAAGTCATTGCATATATGTTCTATCTCTAAACCACATGGATCCCCTAGATGCCATTGCATTTGTGTTCTTTTCATAAACCACATGCATGCAGTAGATGCCATTGCATGTGTGTTCTTTTCATAAACCAAACAGATCCACTAGATGCCATTGCATGTGTGTTCTTTTACTAAACCACCTCGATCCACAAGAATTCATTGCATGTGTGGTCTTTTCATAAAGCACATGGATCACTAGAGTTCATTGCATGTGTGTTATTTTTCTAAACCACATGGATCCACTAGAGTTCATTGCATGTGTGTTCTATGACTAAACCACACGGATCCACTAGAGTTCATTGCATGTGTGTTCTTTTCATAAACCACATGGATCCACTACATACCATTGCATGTTTGTTATTTTCAGAAACCACATGGATCCACTAGAGTTCATTGCATGTGAGCTATTTTCATAAACCACAAGGATCCACTAGAGTTCATTGCATGTGTGTTCTTTTCATAAACCACATGGATCCACTAGGTGTTATTGCATGCGTGTTCTTTTCATAAACCACATGGATCCATTAGATGCCATTGCATGTGTGTTCTTTTTGTAAAACCTCATGGATACACTAGATGACATTGCATCTGTGTTATTTTCATAAACCACATCGATCCACTAGAGTTCATTGCATGTGTGTTCTATGCCTAAACCACAAGGATCCACTAGATGCCATTGCATGTGTGTTCTTTTCATAAACCACATGGATCCACTAGATGACATTGCATGTGTGTTCTTTTCATAAACCACATGGATACACTAGAGTTCATTGCATGTGTGTTCTATGCATAAACCATATGGAACCACTAGATGCCATTAAATGTGTGTTGTTTTCATAAACCACATGGATCCACTAGAGTTCATTGCATGTGTGTTATTTTCATAAACCACATGAACCCAGTAGAGTTCATTACATTTGTGTTCTATTCCTAAACCACATGGATCCACTAGATGCCATTGCATGTGTGTTCTTTTCATAAACCACATGGATCCACTAGAGTTCATTGCATGTGTGTTCTTTTCATAAACCACAAGGATCCACTAGAGTTCATTGCATGTGTGTTCTATGCCTACACCACATGGATCCACTAGATGCCATTGCATGTGTGTTCTTTGCGTAAACAACATGGATCCACTAGAGTTTATTGCATGTGTGTTGTTTCCATAAACCACATGGATCCAGTACATGCCATTGAATTTGTGTTCTTTTCATAAACCACATGGATCCACTAGAGTTCATTGAATATGTATTCTTTTCATAAACCACATGGATCCACTAGAGTTCCTTGCATGTGTGTTATATGCATACACCATATGGATCCACTAGATGCCATTGCATGTGTGTTCTTCTCATGAACGACATGGGTCAACTAGAGTTCATTGCATGTGTGTTCTTTTCATAAACCACATGGACCCACTAGAGTTCATTGCCTGTGTGCTATTTTCATAAATCACATGAATCCACTAGATTTTATTGTAGGTGTGTTCTTTTCATAAACCAGATGAATCCACTAGAGTTCATTTAATGTGTGTTCTATTCATAAACCACATGGATCCACTAGATGCTATTGGATGTGTGTTCTATTCATAAACCACAGGGATCCACTAGAGTTCATTGCATGTGTGTTCTATTCATAAACCACAGGGATCCACTAGAGTTCATTTCATGTGTTTTCTTTTCAAAAACCACATGGATCCACTAGAGTTCATTGCATGTGTGTTCTTTTGTTAAACCACATGGATCTACTAGAGTTCATTGCATGTGTGTTCTTTTCGGAAACCACATGGGTGCACTAGATGCCATTGCATGTGTGTTCTTTTCATAAACCACATGCATCCAGTAGAGTTCATTGCATGTATGTTCTTTTCATAACCACATGGATTCACTAGATGTCATTGCATGTGTGTTCTATTCCTAAACCACATGGATCCACTACATGCCATTGCATGTGTGCTCTTTTCATACACCAGATGGATTCACTAGACTTCATTGCATTTGTGTTCTATGCCTAAACCACATGGATCCACTAGATGCCATTACATGTGTCTTCTTTTTATAAACCACATGGATCCACTAAATTCCATTGCATGTGTGTTCTTTTCATAAACCATATGGATCCACTAGAGTTCATTGCATGTGTGTTATATTCATAAACTAGACTTCATTGCATGTGTTTTCTATGCCTAAACCACATGGATCCACTAGAGTTCATTTCATGTGTGTTATTTTCATGAACCACATGGATCCACTAGATGCCATCGCATGTGTGTTCTTTTCATAAACCACATGGATCCACTAGAGTTCATTGCATGTGTGTTCTTTTCATAAACCACATGGATCCACTAGGTGTCATTGCATGCGTGTTCTTTTCATAAACCACATGGATCGACTAGATTTCATTGCATGTGTGTTCTTTTCATAAACCACGTAGATCCACTAGATGCCATTGAATGTGTGTTCTTTTCATAAACCACATGGATCCACTAGATGCCATTGTATGTGTGTTCTTTTCATAAACCACATGGATCCACTAGAGTTCATTGCATGTGTGTTATTTTCATAAACCACATGGATCCACTATAGTTCATTGCATGTGTGTTCTATTACTAAACCACATGGATCCACTAGATGCCATTGGATGTGTGTGTGTGTATCAGTGTACATCATTGTGGTTTTAGTGAAAGAACACATGCAATGATTCCACTCTAGCATGTGGTGTTCAACCATGTCCAGGAACTCCAGCAGCATGTTGGGATTCAACTACAACATGCATTCTACCACCAGCTTGAAAGTTGTTGCATCACGACACCCTATTGGATGTCTATGTGTAACATTGTTGTTTTGGGAAAGAACACATGTAGTGATGCCACTCTAGCATGTGTGTTCTTGTCATAAACTACATGGATCCACTAGAAGTCATTGCATGTATGTTCTATCTCTAAACTACATGGACACCCTAGATGCCATTGCATTTGTGTTCTTTTCATAAACCACATGCATGCAGTAGATGCCATTGCATGTGTGTTCTTTTCATAAACCAAATAGAGACACTAGATGCCATTGCATGTGTGTTCTTTTCATAAACCACATGCATCCACTAGAGTTCATTGCATGTATGTTCTTTTCATAACCACATGGATTCACTAGATGTCATTGCATGTGTGTTCTATTTCTAAACCTCATGGATCCACTACATGCCATTGCATGTGTGTTCTTTTCATACACCAGATGGATCCACTAGACTTCATTGCATTTGTGTTCTATGCCTAAACCACATGGATCCACTAGATGCCATTACATGTGTCTTCTTTTTATAAACCACATGGATCCACTAAATTCCATTGCATGTGTGTTCTTTTCATAAACCACATGGATACACTAGAGTTCATTGCATGTGTGTTCTATGCATAAACCATATGGAACCACTAGATGCCATTAAATGTGTGTTCTTTTCATAAACCACATGGATCCACTAGAGTTCATTGCATGTGTGTTATTTTCATAAACCACATGGACCCAGTAGAGTTCATTACATTTGTGTTCTATTCCTAAACCACATGGATCCACTAGATGCCATTGCATGTGTGTTCTTTTCATAAACCACATGGATCCACTAGAGTTCATTGCATGTGTGTTCTTTTCATAAACCACAAGGATCCACTAGAGTTCATTGCATGTGTGTTCTATGCCTACACCACATGGATCCACTAAATGCCATTGCATGTGTGTTCTTTGCGTAAACAACATGGATCCACTAGAGTTTATTGCATGTGTGTTGTTTCCATAAACCACATGGATCCAGTACATGCCATTGAATTTGTGTTCTTTTCATAAACCACATGGATCCACTAGAGTTCATTGCATATGTATTCTTGTCATAAACTAGACTTCATTGCATGTGTTTTCTATGCCTAAACCACATGGATCCACTAGAGTTCATTTCATGTGTGTTA
The DNA here is from genome assembly GCA_916181665.1 of Avena sativa. Classification (NCBI taxonomy): domain Eukaryota; kingdom Viridiplantae; phylum Streptophyta; class Magnoliopsida; order Poales; family Poaceae; genus Avena; species Avena sativa. The sequence continues at coordinate 196,240,417 of OV702287.1, forward strand.
TTTTCATAAACCACATGGATCCACTAGATGCCATCGCATGTGTGTTCTTTTCATAAACCACATGGATCCACTAGAGTTCATTGCATGTGTGTTCTTTTCATAAACCACATGGATCCACTAGGTGTCATTGCATGCGTGTTCTTTTCATAAACCACATGGATCGACTAGATGTCACTGCATGTGTGTTCTTTTCATAAACCACGTAGATCCACTAGATGCCATTGAATGTGTGTTCTTTTCATAAACCACATGGATCCACTAGATGCCATTGTATGTGTGTTTTTTTCATAAACCACATGGATCCACTAGATTTCATTGCATGTGTGTTATTTTCATAAACCACATGGATCCACTAGAGTTCATTGCATGTGTGTTCTATTACTAAACCACATGGATCCACTAGATGCCATTGGATGTGTGTGTGTGTATTAGTGTACATCATTGTGGTTTTAGTGAAAGAACACATGCAATGATTCCACTCCAGCATGTGGTGTTCAACCATGTCCAGGAACTCCAGCAGCATGCTGGGATTCAACTACAACATGCATTCTACCACCAGCTTGAAAGTTGTTGCATCACGACACCCTATTGGATGTCTATGTGTAACATTGTTGTTTTGGGAAAGAACACATGTAGTGATGCCACTCCAGCATGTGTGTTCTTTTCATAAACCACATGGATCCACTAGAAGTCATTGCATGTATGTTCTATCTCTAAACCACATGGACACCCTAGATGCCATTGCATTTGTGTTCTTTTCATAAACCACATGCATGCAGTAGATGCCATTGCATGTGTGTTCTTTTCATAAACCAAATAGAGCCACTAGATGCCATTGCATGTGTGTTCTTTTCATAAACCACATGCATCCACTAGAGTTCATTGCATGTATGTTCTTTTCATAACCACATGGATTCACTAGATGTCATTGCATGTGTGTTCTATTTCTAAACCACATGGATCCACTACATGCCATTGCATGTGTGTTCTTTTCATACACCAGATGGATCCACTAGACTTCATTGCATTTGTGTTCTATGCCTAAAACACATGGATCCACTAGATGCCATTACATGTGTCTTCTTTTTATAAACCACATGGATCCACTAAATTCCATTGCATGTGTGTTCTTTTCATAAACCACATGGATCCACTAGAGTTCATTGCATGTGTGTTATTTTCATAAACTAGACTTCATTGCATGTGTTTTCTATGCCTAAACCACATGGATCCACTAGAGTTCATTTCATGTGTGTTATTTTCATAAACCACATGGATCCACTAGATGCCATCGCATCTGTGTTCTTTTCATAAACCACATGTATCCACTAGAGTTCATTGCATGTGTGTTCTTTTCATAAACCACATGGATCCACTAGGAGTCATTGCATGCGTGTTCTTTTCATAAACCACAAGGATCCACTAGAGTTCATTGCATGTGTGTTCTATGCCTACACCACATGGATCCACTAAATGCCATTGCATGTGTGTTCTTTGCGTAAACAACATGGATCCACTAGAGTTTATTGCATGTGTGTTGTTTCCATAAACCACATGGATCCAGTCCATGCCATTGAATTTGTGTTCTTTTCATAAACCACATGGATCCACTAGAGTTCATTGCATATGTATTCTTTTCATAAACTAGACTTCATTGCATGTGTTTTCTATGCCTACACCACATGGATCCACTAGAGTTCATTTCATGTGTGTTATTTTCATAAACCACATGGATCCACTAGATGCCATCGCATGTGTGTTCTTTTCATAAACCACATGGATCCACTAGAGTTCATTGCATGTGTGTTCTTTTCATAAACCACATGGATCCCCTAGGTGTCATTGCATGCGTGTTCTTTTCATAAACCACATGGATCGACTAGATGTCATTGCATGTGTGTTCTTTTCATAAACCACGTAGATCCACTAGATGCCATTGAATGTGTGTTCTTTTCATAAACCACATGGATCCACTGGATGCCATTGTATGTGTGTTTTTTCATAAACCACATGGATCCACTAGAGTTCATTGCATGTGTGTTATTTTCATAAACCACATGGATCCACTAGAGTTCATTGCATGTGTGTTCTATTGCTAAACCACATGGATCCACTAGATGCCATTGGATGTGTGTGTGTGTGTGTATCAGTGTACATCATTGTGGTTTTAGTGAAAGAACACATGCAATGATTCCACTCCAGCATGTGGTGTTCAACCATGTCCAGGAACTCCAGCAGCATGCTGGGATTCAACTACAACATGCATTCTACCACCAGCTTGAAAGTTGTTGCATCACGACACCCTATTGGATGTCTATGTGTAACATTGTTGTTTTGGGAAAGAACACATGTAGTGATGCCACTCCAGCATGTGTGTTCTTTTCATAAACCACATGGATCCACTAGAAGTCATTGCATGTATGTTCTATCTCTAAACCACATGGACACCCTAGATGCCATTGCATTTGTGTTCTTTTCATAAACCACATGCATGCAGTAGATGCCATTGCATGTGTGTTCTTTTCATAAACCAAATAGACCCACTAGATGCCATTGCATGTGTGTTCTTTTCATAAACCACATGCATCCACTAGAGTTCATTGCATGTATGTTCTTTTCATAACCACATGGATTCACTAGATGTCATTGCATGTGTGTTCTATTTCTAAACCACATGGATCCACTACATGCCATTGCATGTGTGTTCTTTTCATACACCAGATGGATCCACTAGACTTCATTGCATTTGTGTTCTATGCCTAAACCACATGGATCCACTAGATGCCATTACATGTGTCTTCTTTTTATAAACCACATGGATCCACTAAATTCCATTGCATGTGTGTTCTTTTCATAAACCACATGGATCCACTAGAGTTCATTGCATGTGTGTTATTTTCATAAACTAGACTTCATTGCATGTGTTTTCTATGCCTAAACCACATGGATCCACTAGAGTTCATTTCATGTGTGTTATTTTCATAAACCACATGGATCCACTAGATGCCATCGCATGTGTGTTCTTTTCATAAACCACATGTATCCACTAGAGTTCATTGCATGTGTGTTCTTTTCATAAACCACATGGATCCACTAGGAGTCATTGCATGCGTGTTCTTTTCATAAACCACATGGATCGATTAGATGTCATTGCATGTGTCTTCTTTTCATAAACCACGTAGATCCACTAGATGCCATTGAATGTGTGCTCTTTTCATAAACCACATGGATCCACTAGATGCCATTGTATGTGTGTTCTTTTCATAAACCACATGGATCCACTAGAGTTCATTGCATGTGTGTTATTTTCATAAACCACATGGATCCACTAGAGTTCATTGCATGTGTGTTCTATTACTAAACCACATGGATCCACTAGATGCCATTGGATGTGTGTGTGTATCAGTGTACATCATTGTGGTTTTAGTGAAATAACACATGCAATGATTCCACTCCAGCATGTGGTGTTCAACCATGTCCAGGAACTGCAGCAGCATTCTACAACATGCATTCTACCACCAACTTGAAAGTTGTTGCATCACGACACCCTGTTGGATGTCTATGTGTAACATTGTTGTTTTGGAAAAGAACACATGTAGTGATGCCACTCCAGCATGTGTGTTCTTTTCATAAACCACATGGATCCACTAGAAGTCATTGCATGTATGTTCTATCTCTAAACCACATGGATCCCCTAGATGCCATTGCATTTGTGTTCTTTTCATAAACCACATGCATGCAGTAGATGCCATTGCATGTGTTTTCTTTTCATAAACCAAATAGAGCCACTAGATGCCATTGCATGTGTGTTCTTTTCATAAACCACCTCGATCCACAAGAATTCATTGCATGTGTGCTCTTTTCATAAAGCACATGGATCACTAGAGTTCATTGCATGTGTGTTATTTTTCTAAACCACATGGATCCACTAGAGTCCATTGCATGTGTGTCCTTTGACTAAACCACATGGATCCACTAGAGTTCATTGCATGTGTGTTCTTTTCATAAACCACATGGATCCACTATAATTCATTGCATGTGTGTTCTTTTCATAAACTAGACTTCATTGCATGTGTTCTCTATGCCTAAACCACATGTATACACTAGAGTTCATTTCATGTGTGTTATTTTCATAAACCACATGGATCCAGTAGATGCCATTGCATGTGTGTTCTTTTTGTAAAACCTCATGGATACACTAGATGACATTGCATGTGTGTTATTTTCATAACCCACATGGATCCACTAGAGTTCATTGCATGTGTGTTCTATGCCTAAACCACAAGGATCCACTAGATGCCATTGCATGTCTTTTCTTTTGATAAACCACATGGATCCACTAGAGTTCATTGCATGTGTGTTCTTTTAATAACCACATGGATTCACTAGATGTCATTGCATGTGTGTTCTATTCCTAAACCACATGGATCCACTAGGTGTTATTGCATGCGTGTTCTTTTCATAAACCACATGGATCCACTAGATGCCATTGCATGTGTGTTCTTTTTGTAAAACCTCATGGATACACTAGATGACATTGCATGTGTGTTATTTTCATAAACCACATGGATCCACTAGAGTTCATTGCTTGTGTGTTCTATGCCTAAACCACAAGGATCCACTAGATGCCATTGCATGTGTGTTCTTTTCATAAACCACATGGATCCACCAGATGACATTGCATGTGTGTTCTTTTCATAAACCACATGGATCCACTAGAGTTCATTGCATGTGTGTTCTATGCATAAACCATATGGAACCACTAGATGCCATTAAATGTGTGTTATTTTCATAAACCACATGGATCCACTAGAGTTCATTGCATGTGTGTTCTTTTCATAAACCACATGGACCCATTAGAGTTCATTGGATTTGTGTTCTATGCCTAAACCACATGGATCCACTAGATGCCATTGCGTGTGTGTTCTTTTCATAAACCACATGGATCCACTAGAGTTCATTGCATGTGTGTTGATTTCATAAACCACAAGGATCCACTAGAGTTCATTGCATGTGTGTTCTATGCCTACACCACATGGATCCACTAGATGCCATTGCATGTGTGTTCTTTGCCTAAACAACATGGATCCACTAGAGTTTATTGCATGTGTGTTGTTTCCATAAACCACATGGATCCAATACATGCCATTGAATTTGTGTTCTTTTCGTAAACCACATGGATCCACTAGAGTTCATTGCATGTGTGTTCTTTTGTTAAACCACATGGATCTACTAGAGTTCATTGCATGTGTGTTCTTTTCGGAAACCACATGGGTGCACTAGATGCCATTGCATGTGTGTTCTTTTCATAAACCACATGCATCCACTAGAGTTCATTGCATGTATGTTCTTTTAATAACCACATGGATTCACTAGATGTCATTGCATGTGTGTTCCATTCCTAAACCACATGGATCCACTATATTCCATTGCATGTGTGTTCTTTTCATACACCAGATGGATCCACTAGACTTCATTGCATTTGTGTTCTATGCCTAAACCACATGGATCCACTAGATGACATTACATGTGTCTTCTTTTTATAAACCACATGGATCCACTAAATTCCATTGCATGTGTGTTCTTTTCATAAACCACATGGATCCACTAGAGTTCATTGCATGTGTGCTCTTTTCATAAACTAGACTTCATTGGATGTGTTTTCTATGCCTAAACTACATGGATCCACTAGAGTTCATTTCATGTGTGTTATTTTCATAAACCACAAGGATCCACTAGATGCCATCACATGTGTGTTCTTTTCATAAACCACATGGATCCACTAGAGTTTGTTGCATGTGTGTTCTTTTCATAAACTAGACTTTATTGCATGTGTTTTCTATGCCTAAACCACATGGATCCACTAGAGTTCATTTCATGTGTGTTATTTTCATAAACCACATGGATCCACTAGATGCCATTGCATGTGTGTTCTTTTCATAAACCAGATGGATCCACTAGAGTTCATTGCATGTGTGTTCTTTTCATAAACTAGACTTCATTGCATGTGTTTTCTATTCCTAAACCACATGGATCCACTAGAGTTCATTTCATGTGTGTTATTTTCAGAAACCACATGGATCCACTAGATGCCATTGCATGTGTGTTCTTTTCATAAACCACATGGATCCACTAGAGTTCATTGCATGTGTGTTCTTTTCATAAACTAGACTTCATTGCATGTGTTTTCTTTGCGTAAACCACATGGATCCACTAGAATTCATTTCATGTGTGTTATTTTCATAAACCACATGGATCCACTAGATGCCATTACATGTGTGTTCTTTTCATAAACCACATGGATCCCCTAGAGTTCATTTCTTGTGTGTTCTTTCCATAAACTAGACGTCATTGCATGTGTTTTCTATGCCTAAACCACATGGATCCACTAGAGTTCATTTCATGTGTGTTATTTTCATAAACCACATGGATCCACTAGATGCCATTGCATGTGTGTTCTTTTCATAAACCACCTCGATCCACAAGAATTCATTGCATGTGTGTTCTTTTCATAAAGCACATGGATCACTAGAGTTCATTTAATGTGTGTTATTTTTCTAAACCACATGGATCCACTAGAGTTCATTGCATGTGTGTTCTATGACTAAACCACATGGATCCACTAGAGTTCATTGCATGTGTGTTCTTTTCATAAACCACATGGATCCACTACATACCATTGCATGTTTGTTATTTTCATAAACCACATGGATCCACTAGAGTTCATTGCATGTGAGCTATTTTCATAAACCACAAGGATCCACTAGAGTTCATTGCATGTGTGTTCTTTTCATAAACCACATGGATCCACTAGAGTTCGTTGCATGTGTGTTCTTTTCATAAACTAGACTTTATTGCATGTGTTTTCTATGCCTAAACCACATGGATCCACTAGAGTTCATTTCATGTGTGTTATTTTCATAAACCACATGGATCCACTAGATGCCATTGCATGTGTGTTCTTTTCATAAACCACATGGATCCACTAGAGTTCATTGCATGTGTGTTCTTTTCATAAACTAGACTTCATTGCATGTGTTTTCTATTCCTAAACCACATGGATCCACTAGAGTTCATTTCATATGTGTTATTTTCAGAAACCACATGGATCCACTAGATGCCATTGCATGTGTGTTCTTTTCATAAACCACATGGATCCACTAGAGTTCATTGCATGTGTGTTCTTTTCATAAACTAGACTTCATTGCATGTGTTTTCTTTGCTTAAACCACATGGATCCACTAGAATTCATTTCATGTGTGTTATTTTCATAAACCACATGGATCCACTAGATGCCATTACATGTGTGTTCTTTTCATAAACCACATGGATCCCCTAGAGTTCATTTCTTGTGTGTTCTTTCCATAAACTAGACTTCATTGCATGTGTTTTGTATGCCTAAACCACAGGGATCCACTAGAGTTCATTTCATGTGTGTTATTTTCATAAACCACATGGATCCACTAGATGCCATTGCATGTATGTTCTTTTCATAAACCACCTCGATCCACAAGAATTCATTGCATGTGTGTTCTTTTCATAAAGCACATGGATCACTAGAGTTCATTTAATGTGTGTTATTTTTCTAAACCACATGGATCCACTAGAGTTCATTGCATGTGTGTTCTATGACTAAACCACATGGATCCACTAGAGTTCATTGCATGTGTGTTCTTTTCATAAACCACATGGATCCACTACATACCATTGCATGTTTGTTATTTTCATAAACCACATGGATCCACTAGAGTTCATTGCATGTGAGCTATTTTCATAAACCACAAGGATCCACTAGAGTTCATTGCATGTGTGTTCTTTTCATAAACCACATGGATCCACTAGGTGTTATTGCATGCGTGTTCTTTTCATAAACCACATGGATCCACTAGATGCCATTGCATGTGTGTTCTTTTTGTAAAACCTCATGGATACACTAGATGACATTGCATGTGTGTTATTTTCATAAACCACAAGGATGCACTAGAGTTCATTGCTTGTGTGTTCTATGCCTAAACCACAAGGATCCACTAGATGCCATTGCATGTGTGTTCTTTTCATAAACCACATGCATCCACTATAGTTCATTGCATGTGTGTTCTATGCATAAACCATATGGAACCACTAGATGCCATTAAATGTGTGTTCTTTTCATAAACCACATGGATCCACTAGAGTTCATTGCATGTGTGTTCTTTTCATAAACCACATGGACCCATTAGAGTTCATTGCATTTGTGTTCTATGCCTAAACCACATGGATCCACTAGATGCCATTGCATGTGTGTTCTTTTCATAAACCACATGGATCCACTAGAATTCATTGCATGTGTGTTGATTTCATAAACCACAAGGATCCACTAGAGTTCATTTCATGTGTGTTCTATGCCTACACCACATGGATCCACTAGATGCCATTGCATGTGTGTTCTTTGCCTAAACAACATGGATCCACTAGAGTTTATTGCATGTGTGTTGTTTCCATAAACCACATGGATCCAATACATGCCATTGAATTTGTGTTCTTTTCGTAAACCACATGGATCCACTAGAGTTCATTGCATGTGTGTTCTTTTGTTAAACCACATGGATCTACTAGAGTTCATTGCATGTGTGTTCTTTTCGGAAACCACATGGGTGCACTAGATGCCATTGCATGTGTGTTCTTTTCATAAACCACATGCATCCACTAGAGTTCATTGCATGTATGTTCTTTTAATAACCACATGGATTCACTAGATGTCATTGCATGTGTGTTCTATTCCTAAACCACATGGATCCACTATATTCCATTGCATGTGTGTTCTTTTCATACACTAGATGGATCCACTAGACTTCATTGCATTTGTGTTCTATGCCTAAACCACATGGATCCACTAGATGCCATTACATGTGTCTTCTTTTTATAAACCACATGGATCCACTAAATTCCATTGCATGTGTGTTCTTTTCATAAACCACATGGATCCACTAGAGTTCATTGCATGTGTGTTATTTTCATAAACTAGACTTCATTCAATGTGTTTTCTATGCCTAAACCACATGGATCCACTAGAGTTCATTTCATGTGTGTTATTTTCATGAACCACATGGATCAACTAGATGCCATCGCATGTGTGTTCTTTTCATAAACCACATGGATCCACTAGAGTTCATTGCATGTATGTTCTATCTCTAAACCACATGGATCCCCTAGGTGCCATTGCATTTGTGTTCTTTTCATAAACCACATGCATGCAGTAGATGCCATTGCATGTGTGTTCTTTTCATAAACCAAACAGATCCACTAGATGCCATTGCATGTGTGTTCTTTTACTAAACCACCTCGATCCACAAGAATTCATTGCATGTGTGGTCTTTTCATAAAGCACATGGATCACTAGAGTTCATTGCATGTGTGTTATTTTTCTAAACCACATGGATCCACTAGAGTTCATTGCATGTGTGTTCTATGACTAAACCACACGGATCCACTAGAGTTCATTGCATGTGTGTTCTTTTCATAAACCACATGGATCCACTAGAAGTCATTGCATGTATGTTCTATCTCTAAACCACATGGATCCCCTAGATGCCATTGCATTTGTGTTCTTTTCATAAACCACATGCATGCAGTAGATGCCATTGCATGTGTGTTCTTTTCATAAACCAAACAGATCCACTAGATGCCATCACATGTGTGTTCTTTTCATAAACCACATGGATCCACTAGGTGTCATTGCATGCGTGTTCTTTTCATAAACCACATGGATCGACTAGATGTCATTGCATGTGTGTTCTTTTCATAAACCACGTAGATCCACTAGATGCCATTGAATGTGTGTTCTTTTCATAAACCACATGGATCCACTAGATGCCATTGTATGTGTGTTCTTTTCATAAACCACATGGATCCACTAGAGATCATTGCATGTGTGTTATTTTCATAAACCACATGGATCCACTAGAGTTCATTGCATGTGTGTTCTATTACTAAACCACATGGATCCACTAGATGCCATTGGATGTGTGTGTGTGTGTAGCAGTGTACATCATTGTGGTTTTAGTGAAATAACACATGCAATGATTCCACTCCAGCATGTGGTGTTCAACCATGTCCAGGAACTCCAGCAGCATGCTGGGATTCAACTACAACATGCATTCTACCACCAACTTGAAAGTTGTTGCATCACGACACCCTGTTTGATGTCTATGTGTAACATTGTTGTTTTGGAAAAGAACACATGTAGTGATGCCACTCTAGCATGTGTTTTCTTTTCATAAACCACATGGATCCACTAGAAGTCATTGCATGTATGTTCTATCTCTAAACCACATGGATCCCCTAGATGCCATTGCATTTGTGTTCTTTTCATAAACCACATGCATGCAATAGATGCCATTGCATGTGTTTTCTTTTCATAAACCAAATAGAGCCACTAGATGCCATTGCATGTGTGTTCTTTTCAGAAACCACCTCGATCCACAAGAATTCATTGCATGTGTGCTCTTTTCATAAAGCACATGGATCACTAGAGTTCATTGCATGTGTGTTATTTTTCTAAACCACATGGATCCACTAGAGTTCATTGCATGTGTGTCCTTTGACTAAACCACATGGATCCACTAGAGTTCATTGCATGTGTGTTCTTTTCATAAACCACATGGATCCACTACATACCATTGCATGTTTGTCATTTTCATAAACCACATGGATCCACTAGAGTTCATTGCATGTGAGCTATTTTCATAAACCACAAGGATCCACTAGAGTTCATTGCATGTGTGTTCTTTTCATAAACCACATGGATCCACTAGGTGTTATTGCATGCGTGTTCTTTTCATAAACCACATGGATCCACTAGATGCCATTGCATGTGTGTTCTTTTTGTAAAACCTCATGGATACACTAGATGACATTGCATGTGTGTTATTTTCATAAACCACATGGATCCACTAGAGTTCATTGCATGTGTGTTCTATGCCTAAACCACAAGGATCCACCAGATGCCATTGCATGTGTGTTCTTTTCATAAACCACATGGATCCACTAGATGACACTGCATGTGTGTTCTTTTCATAAACCACATGGATCCACTAGAGTTCATTGCATGTGTGGTCTATGCATAAACCATATGGAACCACTAGATGCCATTAAATGTGTGTTCTTTTGATAAACCACATGGATCCACTAGAGTTCATTGCATGTGTGTTCTATTACTAAACCACATGGATCCACTAGATGCCATTGGATGTGTGTGTGTATTAGTGTACATCATTGTGGTTTTAGTGAAAGAACACATGCAGTGATTCCACACCAGCATGTGGTGTTCAACCATGTCCAGGAACTCCAGCAGCATGCTGGGATTCAACTACAACATGCATTCTACCACCAGCTTGAAAGTTGTTGCATCACGACACCCTGTTGGATGTCTATATGTAACATTGTTGTTTTGGAAAAGAACACATGTAGTGATGCCACTCCAGCATGTGTGTTCTTTTCATAAACCACATGGATCCACTAGAAGTCATTGCATGTATGTTCTATCTCAAAACCACATGGATCCCCTAGATGCCATTGCATTTGTGTTCTTTTCATAAACCACCTGCATGCAGTAGATGCCAGTGCATGTGTGTTCTTTTCATAAACCAAACAGATCCACTAGATGCCATTGCATGTGTGTTCTTTTACTAAACCACCTCGATCCACAAGAATTCATTGCATGTGTGTTCTTTTCATAAAGCACATGGATCACTAGAGTTCATTGCATGTGTGTTATTTTTCTAAACCACATGGATCCACTAGAGTTTATTGCATGTGTGTTCTATGACTAAACCACACGGATCCACTAGAGTTCATTGCATGTGTGTTCTTTTCATAAACCATATGGATCCACTACATACCATTGCATGTTTGTTATTTTCAGAAACCACATGGATTCACTAGAGTTCATTGCATGTGAGCTATTTTCATAAACCACAAGGATCCACTAGAGTTCATTGCATGTGTGTTCTTTTCATAAACCACGAGGATCCACTAGGTGTTATTGCATGCGTGTTCTTTTCATAAACCACATGGATCCAGTAGATGCCATTGCATGTGTGTTCTTTTTGTAAAACCTCATGGATACACTAGATGACATTGCATGTGTGTTATTTTCATAAACCACATGGATCCACTAGAGTTCATTGCATGTGTGTTCTATGCCTAAACCACAAGGATCCACTAGATGCCATTGCATGTCTGTTCTTTTGATAAACCACATGGATCCACTAGATGACATTGCATGTGTGTTCTTTTCATAAACCACATGGATACACTAGAGTTCATTGCATGTGTGTTCTCTGCATAAACCATACGGAACCACTATCTGCCATTAAATCTGTGTTCTTTTCATAAACCACATGGATCCACTATAGTTCATTGCATGTGTGTTCTTTTCATAAACCACATGGACCCAGTAGAGTTCATTGCATTTGTATTCTATGCCTAAACCACATGGATCCACTAGATGCCATTGCATGTGTGTTCTTTTCATAAACCACATGGATCCACTAGAGTTCATTGCATGTGAAACCACAAGGATCCACTAGAGTTCATTGCATGTGTGTTCTATGCCTACACCACATGGATCCACTAGATGCCAATGCATGTGTGTTCTTTGCCTAAACAACATGGATCCACTAGAGTTTATTGCATGTGTGTTGTTTCCATAAACCACATGGATCCAGTACATGCCATTGAATTTGTGTTCTTTTCATAAACCACATGGATCCACTAGAGTTCATTGCATGTGTGTTCTTTTCATAAACCACATGGACCCACTAGAGTTCATTGCCTGTGTGCTAATTTCAAAAATCACATGGATCCACTAGATTTCATTGTAGGTGTGTTCTTTTCATGAACCACATGAATCCACTAGAGTTCATTTAATGTGTGTTCTATTAATAAACCACATGGATCCACTAGATGCTATTGGATGTGTGTTCTATTCATAAACCATAGGGATCCACTAGAGTTCATTGCATGTGTGTTCTTTTCATAAACCACATGGATCCACTTGAGTTCATTTCATGTGTTTTCTTTTCAAAAACCACATGGATCCACTAGAGTTCATTGCATGTGTGTTCTTTTGTTAAACCACATGGATCTACTAGAGTTCATTGCATGTGTGTTCTTTTCGGAAACCACATGGGTGCACTAGATGCCATTGCATGTGTGTTCTTTTCATAAACCACATGGATCGACTAGATGCCATTGTATGTGTGTTCTTTTCATAAACCACATGGATCCACTAGAGTTCATTGCATGTGTGTTCTTTTGTTAAACCACATGGATCTACTAGAGTTCATTGCATGTGTGTTCTTTTCGGAAACCACATGGGTGCACTAGATGCCATTGCATGTGTGTTCTTTTCATAAACCACATGCATCCACTAGAGTTCATTGCATGTATGTTCTTTTCATAACCACATGGATTCACTAGATGTCATTGGATGTGTGTTCTATACCTAAACCACATGGATCCACTATATGCCATTGCATGTGTGTTCTTTTCATACACCAGATGGATCCACTAGACTTCATTGCATTTGTGTTCTATGCCTAAACCACATGGATCCACTAGATGCCATTACATGTGTCTTCTTTTTATAAACCACATGGATCCACTAAATTCCATTGCATGTGTGTTCTTTTCATAAACCACATGGATCCACTAGAGTTCATTGCATGTGTGTTATATTCATAAACTAGACTTCATTGCATGTGTTTTCTATGCCTAAACCACATGGATACACTAGAGTTCATTTCATGTGTGTTATTTTCATGAACCACATGGATCCACTAGATGCCATCGCATGTGTGTTCTTTTCATAAACCACATGGATCCACTAGAGTTCATTGCATGTGTGTTCTTCTCTTAAAACACATGGATCCACTAGGTGTCATTGCATGCGTGTTCTTTTCATAAACCACATGGATCGACTAGATGTCATTACATGTGTGTTCTTTTCATAAACCACGTAGATCCACTAGATGCCATTGAATGTGTGTTCTTTTCATAAACCACATGGATCCACTAGATGCCATTGTATGTGTGTTCTTTTCATAAACCACATGGATCCACTAGAGTTCATTGCATGTGTGTTCTTTTGTTAAACCACATGGATCTACTAGAGTTCATTGCATGTGTGTTCTTTTCGGAAACCACATGGGTGCACTAGATGCCTTGCATGTGTGTTCTTTTCATAAACCACATGCATCCACTAGAGTTCATTGCATGTATGTTCTTTTCATAACCACATGGATTCACTAGATGTCATTGGATGTGTGTTCTATACCTAAACCACATGGATCCACTATATGCCATTGCATGTGTGTTCTTTTCATACACCAGATGGATCCACTAGACTTCATTGCATTTGTGTTCTATGCCTAAACCACATGGATCCACTAGATGCCATTACATGTGTCTTATTTTTATAAACCACATGGATCCACTAAATTCCATTGCATGTGTGTTCTTTTCATAAACCACATGGATCCACTAGAGTTCATTGCATGTGTGTTCTTTTCATAAACTAGACTTCATTGCATGTGTTTTCTATGCCTAAACCACATGGATCCACTAGAGTTCATTTCATGTGTGTTATTTTCATAAACCACATGGATCCACTAGATGCCATCGCATGTGTGTTCTTTTCATAAACCACGTGGATCCACAAGAGTTCATTGCATGTGTGTTCTTTTCATAAACTAGACTTCATTGCATGTGTTTTCTATGCCTAAACCACATGGATCCACTAGAGTTCATTTCATGTTCGTTATTTTCAGAAACCAGATGGATCCACTAGATGCCATTGCATGTGTGTTCTTTTTATAAACCACATGGATCCACTAGAGTTCATTGCATGTGTGTTCTTTTCATAAACTAGACTTCATTGCATGTGTTTTCTTTGCTTAAACCACATGGATCCACTAGAATTCATTTCATGTGTGTTATTTTCATAAACCACATGGATCCACTAGATGCCATTGGATGTGTGTTCTTTTCATAAACCACATGGATCCACTAGAGTTCATTGTATGTGTGTTCTTTTCATAAATTAGACTTCATTGCATGTGTTTTCTATGCCTAAACCACATGTATCCACTTGAGTTCATTTCATGTGTGTTATTTTCATAAACCACATGGATCCACTAGATGCCATTGCATGTGTGTTCTTTTCATAAACCACATGGATCCACTATAATTCATTGCATATGTGTTCTTTTCATAAACTAGACTTCATTGCATGTGTTCTCTATGCCTAAACCACATGTATACACTAGAGTTCATTTCATGTGTGTTATTTTCATAAACCACATGGATCCACTAGGTGCCATTGCATGTGTGTTGTTTTCATAAACCACATGGATCCACTAGAGTTCATTGCATGTGTGTTCTTTTCATAAACTAGACTTCATTGCATGTGTTTTCTATGCCTAAACCACATGGATCCACTACAGTTCATTTCATGTGTGTTATTTTCATAAACCAAATGGATCCACTAGATGCCATTCCATGTGTGTTCTTTTCATAAACCTCATGGATCCACTAGAGTTCATTGCATGTGTGTTCTTTTCATAAACTACACTTCATTGCATGTGTTTTCTATGCCTAAACCACATGGATCCACTAGAGTTCATTTCGTGTGTGTTATTTTCATAAACCACATGGATCCACTAGATGCCATTGCATGTGTGTTTTTTTCATAAACCACATGGATCCCCTAGAGTTCATTTCATGTGTGTTCTTTCCATAAACTAGACTTCATTGCATGTGTTTTCTATGCCTAAACCACATGGATCCACTGGAGTTCATTTCATGTGTGTTATTTTCATAAACCACATGGATCCACTAGATGCCATTGCATGTGTGTTCTTTTCATAAACCACCTCGATCCACAAGAATTCATTGCATGTGTGTTCTTTTCATAAAGCACATGGATCACTAGAGTTCATTTAATGTGTGTTATTTTTCTAAACCACATGGATCCACTAGAGTTCATTGCATGTGTGTTCTATGACTAAACCACATGGATCCACTACAGTTTATTTCATGTGTGTTATTTTCATAAACCAAATGGATCCACTAGATGCCATTCCATGTGTGTTCTTTTCATAAACCTCATGGATCCACTAGAGTTCATTGCATGTGTGTTCTTTTCATAAACTACACTTCATTGCATGTGTTTTCTATGCCTAAACCACATGGATCCACTAGAGTTCATTTCGTGTGTGTTATTTTCATAAACCACATGGATCCACTAGATGCCATTGCATGTGTGTTCTTTTCATAAACCACATGGATCCCCTAGAGTTCATTTCATGTGTGTTCTTTCCATAAACTAGACTTCATTGCATGTGTTTTCTATGCCTAAACCACATGGATCCACTGGAGTTCATTTCATGTGTGTTATTTTCATAAACCACATGGATCCACTAGATGCCATTGCATGTGTGTTCTTTTCATAAACCACCTCGATCCACAAGAATTCATTGCATGTGTGTTCTTTTCATAAAGCACATGGATCACTAGAGTTCATTTAATGTGTGTTATTTTTCTAAACCACATGGATCCACTAGAGTTCATTGCATGTGTGTTCTATGACTAAACCACATGGATCCACTAGAGTTCATTGCATGTGTGTTCTTTTCATAAACCACATGGATCCACTACATACCATTGCATGTTTGTTATTTTCATAAACCACATGGATCCACTAGAGTTCATTGCATGTGAGCTATTTTCATAAACCACAAGGATCCACTAGAGTTCATTGCATGTGTGTTATTTTCATAAACCGCATGGATCCACTAGGTGTTATTACATGCGTGTTCTTTTCATAAACCACATGGATCCACTAGATGCCATTGCATGTGTGTTCTTTTTGTAAAACCTCATGGATACACTAGATGACATTGCATGTGTGTTATTTTCATAAACCACATGGATCCACTAGAGTTCATTGCTTGTGTGTTCTATGCCTAAACCACAAGGATCCACTAGATGCCATTTCATGTGTGTTCTTTTCATAAACCACATGGATCCACCAGATGACATTGCATGTGTGTTCTTTTCATAAACCACATGGATCCACTAGAGTTCATTGCATGTGTGTTCTATGCATAAACCATATGGAACCACTAGATGCCATTAAATGTGTGTTCTTTTCATAAACCACATGGATCCACTAGAGTTCATTGCATGTGTGTTCTTTTCATAAACCACATGGACCCATTAGAGTTCATTGCATTTGTGTTCTATGCCTAAACCACATGGATCCACTAGATGCCATTGCATGTGTGTTCTTTTCATAAACCACATGGATCCACTAGAGTTCATTGCATGTGTGTTGATTTCATAAACCACAAGGATCCACTAGAGTTCATTGCATGTGTGTTCTATACCTACACCACATGGATCCACTAGATGCCATTGCATTTGTGTTCTTTGCCTAAACAACATGGATCCACTAGAGTTTATTGCATGTGTGTTGTTTCCATAAACCACATGGATCCAATACATGCCATTGAATTTGTGTTCTTTTCGTAAACCACATGGATCCACTAGAGTTCATTGCATGTGTGTTCTTTTGTTAAACCACATGGATCTACTAGAGTTCATTGCATGTGTGTTCTTTTCGGAAACCACATGGGTGCACTAGATGCCATTGCATGTGTGTTCTTTTCATAAACCACATGCATCCACTAGAGTTCATTGCATGTATGTTCTTTTAATAACCACATGGATTCACTAGATGTCATTGCATGTGTGTTCTATTCCTAAACCACATGGATCCACTATATTCCATTGCATGTGTGTTCTTTTCATACACCAGATGGATCCACTAGACTTCATTGCATTTGTGTTCTATGCCTAAACCACATGGATCCACTAGATGACATTACATGTGTCTTCTTTTTATAAACCACATGGATCCACTAAATTCCATTGCATGTGTGTTCTTTTCATAAACCACATGGATCCACTAGAGTTCATTGCATGTGTGTTCTTTTCATAAACTAGACTTCATTGGATGTGTTTTCTATGCCTAAACCACATGGATCCACTAGAGTTCATTTCATGTGTGTTATTTTCATAAACCACATGGATCCACTAGATGCCATCACATGTGTGTTCTTTTCATAAACCACATGGATCCACTAAAGTTCATTGCATGTGTGTTCTTTTCATAAACTAGACTTTATTGCATGTGTTTTCTATGCCTAAACCACATGGATCCACTAGAGTTCATTTCATGTGTGTTATTTTCATAAACCACATGGATCCACTAGATGCCATTGCATGTGTGTTCTTTTCATAAACCACATGGATCCACTAGAGTTCATTGCATGTGTGTTCTTTTCATAAACTAGACTTCATTGCATGTGTTTTCTATTCCTAAACCACATGGATCCACTAGAGTTCATTTCATGTGTGTTATTTTCAGAAACCACATGGATCCACTAGATGCCATTGCATGTGTGTTCTTTTCATAAACCACATGGATCCACTAGAGTTCATTGCATGTGTGTTCTTTTCATAAACTAGACTTCATTGCATGTGTTTTCTTTGCTTAAACCACATGGATCCACTAGAATTCATTTCATGTGTGTTATTTTCATAAACCACATGGATCCACTAGATGCCATTGGATGTGTGTTCTTTTCATAAACCACATGGATCCACTAGAGTTCATTGCATGTGTGTTCTTTTCATAAACTAGACTTCATTGCATGGGTTTTCTATGCCTAAACCACATGTATCCACTTGAGTTCATTTCATGTGTGTTCTTTTCATAAACCACATGGATCCACTATAATTCATTGCATGTGTGTTCTTTTCATATACTAGACTTCATTGCATGTGTTTTCTATGCCTAAACCACATGTATCCACTAGAGTTCATTTCATATGTGTTATTTTCATTAACCACATGGATCCACTAGGTTCCATTGCATGTGTGTTGTTTTCATAAACCACATGGATCTACTAGAGTTCATTGCATGTGTGTTCTTTTCATAAACTAGACTTCATTGCATGTGTTTTCTATGCCTAAACCACATGGATCCACTAGAGTTCATTTCATGTGTGTTATTTTCATAAACCAAATGGATCCACTAGATGCCATTGCATGTGTGTTCTTTTCATAAACCTCATGGATCCACTAGAGTTCATTGCATGTGTGTTCTTTTCATAAACTACACTTCATTGCATGTGTTTTCTATGCCTAAACCACATGGATCAACTAGAGTTCATTTCGTGTGTGTTATTTTCATAAACCACATGGATCCACTAGATGCCATTACATGTGTGTTCTTTTCATAAACCACATGGATCCCCTAGAGTTCATTTCATGTGTTTTCTTTTCATAAACTAGACTTCATTGCATGTGTTTTCTATGCCTAAACCACATGGATCCACTAGAGTTCATTTCATGTGTGTTATTTTCATAAACCACATGGATCCACTAGATGCTATTGCATGTGTGTTCTTTTCATAAACCACATGGATCCACTAGAGTTCATTGCATGTGTGTTATTTTCATAAACTAGACTTCATTGCATGTGTTTTCTATGCCTAAACCACATGGATCCACTAGAGTTCATTTCATGTGTGTTATTTTCATAAACCACTGTAATTACCTCGGACCCTACGCTCTAAGTTCAAGCCTGGATGGACCGAAAGTGGTTAAAATAGTACAGCGGGGGGCCAGGGACCACCCACGTGTAGACCCGTCGGCCGTCCTAACCACTTCCAGAACATCGCGACAAGAGCGAGCGGCGTAGGCAACATGCGAAGAGATCAAATACATACACAAGTGAGTATGTATGCAAGCTACCTTACAACAGTTCTCAGAGCCATTCCATCTAAAAGAAATAGAAATATTGCAATGCCATACGGCAAGATCCAAATATCCTAGATAGAGATAATAGTTTAGGATAGCTCCTCATACATCAACCATCAGAGTATCAAGCGGAAGCGGGAAACAAGATCCGAGTACGGACAAGAAGCACATTGGCATAAGATGCCACATAAGTAAGCACATCCTGCCCACAGATCTCGCAGATCCCCATCCCCGGAATCTCTACACCGAGTGATCATTGCCAACATCGTCTGTCTCCTCCACCCTGTATCCATCTTGCGAATACACCTGTTCATATGAATCAAAGAATTTATCGTGTGAGACCCTAGGGGTACTCAGCAAGTCTTTATGCCTCTAAAGGGGACATAACCTGGGGTGACTCAATTGCAGCAAAAGATAATAACTAACAAGTCTATAGATACTCGCTAACCATCCGCCTAACCAATGATAGACGGATGTCCGTTATTTAGAAACAACAGTTATAACAGTATAAAGTAACAGATCCATCCTCCTTCTCGCTTACCAACGAGAAATCGGACGAACCACCCATCCGTTGGCAGTTTTATTAACCATTCCTTGAGTATTGCACTATTTACTAGTTAGGTATTGAATCCGATTAAAAGCGGTACTTTAGTTATACTTGTCTATGATCGAGAAACTGTGCTCCAAGTCGTCCATAACCGCGGACACGGCTTTCAGAAAGATTTACCCTGTAGGGGTGCACAAATAGCAACACACACACGATCGACCTCGGAAAAACCAAATCAAAACCCAATGAGGCTTTCACGACAAAGCATTCACAGGATTCATAAAATATTTCAGGGGGCCACCCCATTAAGCTACCCGCAACGAAGTTGGCCGACTCCGAGACGGACCCAAGGTTTGTGTCAATGGCTGTAAACGACAGGGAACCCGAAAGTGTGACTGGGCTTGTCGATGCCGCGAAAAACATTCCACGATCCAAAACAGTACAGGTGCTCCATGCACAATCTTAAATAAAGCAGTAAACCATGGCCTAGGTACAGGATAGTAATAAAGCCCCAAACTACTTTGTGGCCCCAAGAAATAAGAAATGAATCAAGCTCGCGCTAAGGGGATTCATGGTCCCATCTGCGGATAATGCGATAGTCAAGGAACAGGTATCAAGTACTCGGGGTCCTACGGGACACAAGTGGACATAAAAACCAAATAACAGATATTGCCAACCGGTGCCTCTTTCATTAGTTATCCCATTACTACTCAGATTAAGTTGTTTAGGTACCTCGTTATCCATCAGACACTCACATACCATACACATGCTGTTCTACGACTCGCATGGCTCAAACAACTCCCGTAGTAAGGCTCATCGGATGGAGGAACAAGCTCGGTGGGGTTTAAAGTAAAGGCTATGCAATACTTGGGATTCAATTTAATGCAAGCGTGACTCAATGATGCAAGAATAAGATAGACGCAATAGGTACTATATGTATGCAAGCATGTGGTAGTGCTTGCCTGGCAGCTCAGTTGAAGCGAGAGACGGATCTGGGTAGTACTCCTGGGATTCCTGATATTTTCCCTGCTCGGCGTCTATTCGAAAGAAGAACCAAAGAAACAAGGTCCAACATAAATCAAGTGCACAAGGATATAAATAAAATGCGACAAGCAAACAAGCATGCCATGATGAATGATGCACAAATTACATGGCAAGAATGTAGCATGGCAAGGGTGAGGTGTGGGGACAAAATATATCATTTTACTATTTATTTGGTCAAGTTTTATTGCCATAAACAGTTCTAGTTGTTAATAATGACATGATGCATGCTTCAATTTAGAACATGGAATGCATAGTTAGAACGGGCTCGTCGCGCTGATCGATTTAGACATATTATTTATCGAATTTGGAGTTATTAAAGTTATTAATTAATTAAGAAAAGGCATTTTTATTGCAATTAAACAATTTCGAAAAATTTAAAATAGGCAAACATTATTTTGAATGGCAGATTTGAAATCCTCACATTTTTCTGATTAAAAAACATATATTACTTGGATTTATTAATAAAAGTTATTAATTTCTAGATTTAAAATCTTATATGCATTTGCTGGAATTGTTTTTATTTGGAAAAAGGCTCACAAAAATTTTTTGTACTCAGGTGGGTCTAGCCCAAGTCACTAACGAGCGGGGCCAGCGCTGAGTCAACGCTAGCTGGCGCAGCGGCTCTACGAGGGGCTTTTCTCACTCGGTGGATCTTACCCACACTCACTGACTAGCGGGCCCAGGTGTTGACGGGACACACGCACGTGCGGGCCAGCGGGCAGCTGACACGTGGGCGATCCAAGAGGGTGGGGGGGTCTGTCCGTGACGGACAGAACCTGCCGGGGGGTTTTATGCAAAAAGTCCAGCGAATCTGAAATTCGATCCAATGCACAAGCTAGCTGGATCGACCTTTGCGAGAGGTTTGCGATCGAACCAAGGCGAATTGGGCGGTACATTAAAGAGAAAAAGTGTAGAGTAGATCAAGGGCTTCATCATTTGTTCATGATTCATCATCAGAGAAGGTCAGCAGCGGCCGGAAAACGGCGAGGAACAAAAGCGATCTAGCCGGTTCAGACTGATGGAAACAGGCCAAACCACCGAGAGAAACTGCGATCTTCAGCAGGCGATTCCCGGAGCTGTGGTCGATGGATTGGTGCATGGTTTAATTCTATACTAAGCTGGGACAACCCTCTACGCCTCCAAGTGCTCAGAGGCGCCGAAACTGGACCTAGGAGGCCGGGGCGTCTCTGGGAACAGAGGTGCGGGGGCTTCGCGTGCGCTGCTATGTGTCACGGCTTGTGGCTGGTGGCTGCAGGGCGTGCACGACAGAGCGGCAAGGCGATGTCGGTGAGCGGCAGGGAAGCGGCGCCGGTGTGCTACAAGGGCGGAGGAGAGCTAAAACGGGAAGAAAAGCAAGCTCACCATGGCCTTGTTGGCATGGTTGGAGTATGGGACGCCGACGGGGAAGGTGGAGAGAGGGAGTAGACGGTCGTGGTCACCACGGTGAGCGTGGCCTTGGAGTCCAGGAAGGAGAGCTTGCGAGCGTTCAGCTCCTGGCACTTCGTCTTGCTCCGCTTGATGAGGATGACGAGGCGCCCCTCCTAGCCATGGTGGATGATCTTCGACAGCGACGGAATGATAGAGAGACGGCAAGGCCGTCGATGGCAGTAGGTGGCCGGGGATAGGGTTTTGGGTGACCAGGGAGGTTGCTAACTTGGAAAGGAAGAAGGAATCTGGCCCTAGCGATGGATGGACTGGTGGAGAGGGGTAAATGAGGAGGGTGCGGCTGGCAGATGCCCCTGCTTGCTTTATGCCGAGAGAAAAGAGAGCGAGCACGGCGCGTGTGGGGGTGGGTTGGCGATCACGTGTGTGCGCTGGAGGGAAAGAAGAGGAACAGGAGAGGGGTGCGGCTGCACCGGTTTTGCACGTGGCACCGAGCTGGGGTGGACAGGGTGTAGCCCTTCGGTAGGATGTGTTAGGAACAGAAGAAAGGAGAGAAAGAGGGAGGGGTGTAGGGGATTAGGTCTAGCTTAGGGTTTTGGTTAGATAGAGAGAGAGAGAGAGAGAGGATTCGGCCAAGCTAGGAAGAAAAGAGGGTTTACATTAGGGATTAAAAAGGGTGCTCATGGTTTGATGGGGTAGGATAGATAGACATTATGGCATGTGGATAAGAAATCCCACATACATGCACAAGAGAGAAGTGTAGGATTTAAAAGGTGGGTTTGAGTTAAGTCCAAACAAAACAAGAGAGGCCAAAAGAGATAAAAGACATGAGAGGGAAACATGTGTGCATGGCCCATGCATGGTGAAAATGCTTAACCATGCCATTTAAACAAGCTTCCCATTATTCCAATAGGCTTCACAACATTCATGGAAGATTCTTCACCTCATGTAGCAACATCAAAGAATGGTCATGCATCAAACCTCAAGGTGGCCATGGTAGTGTGTATGTGCCACTAATGTGAATAAAGCCACCATGAGTTCAAGCATAGTCATAGCTTTAACTAGGGCATACAAGGTAGAAAGAATGATATTTCTACTCTACATGGTATCCAAAGGTGACCATGTATGCTTCCACATATCACCTTGTGAAAACAAGGAGGAAAACATGTAGTACAAGAGAAGGGACCCATCCCAATTATTTATGAGCTAGATGTAAACCCAAATAAGATGCAAAGCCCACATATAGTTGGATGGTGGAATTTATGGGGTGGTGGCAAAGAAAAGTGGTCGAGGTAAATAAAAGATATGCCCCCAACTCAACTTGGGCATCAAGCATTTATCAAGAACCAAATACAATATATCAAGAGGCAACTACAATTAATAATGCATATGAGATAAGAACCAAAAGGAAAAGGGTTTTTATATGATGCTCAAATGCAAGGTGGCATGATGACATGAGCATGATATAATTATGATGCAACAATTATATGTAGGAAGTAGCATTTTATTATTAGACCATGTAGCATTATAGATGTTAGACAGATGGGATGCTACAGCTCTCCCCCACTAAACAGGAATCTCGCCCCGAGATTCTAGGAAGAAGAAGAAGACACGAAGAGGGTAGGATACTTGGAACGGAGCTCATCCACGCGTTCCCAAGTGGCTTCATCAACGGAATGGTGTGACCATTGCACCTTGCAGAACTTGATGGACTTGTTGCGAGTCCTTCTTTCTGCGACTTCTAGGATTTTTGTGGGGTGTTCTTGATAAGACAAATCTTCTTGGAGATTGATGAGTTCATGGTCCACGGTCTTGCCGGGATCCTTGAAGCACTTCTTGAGTGGAGAGATATGGAAAACATCATGGATCTTGAGTTTTTCAGGGAGCTCAAGAGCATAAGCAACTTCTCCTCTTCTTCCACGAACTTTGAAAGGACCGATGTATCTAGGATCCAGCTTTCCTTTGATACCAAACCGGTGCGTGCCTCTCATGGGAGTGACACGAAGGTAAACGAGATCACCAGTGACATACTCCATGTCCGTGTGCTTTCTGTCAGAGTTGCTCTTCTAGCGACTTTGAGCAACCTTTAAGTTTTCAAGAATGATGTGAACCTTCTCCTCCGCTTGAGTTACAATGTCGGGGCCAAACAATGTCCTCTCACCTACGCCCGACCAACCAATCGGATTTCTGCATTTGCGTCCATAGAGAACCTCAAATGGTGCCATCTTTAGACTTTTCTGGAAGCTGTTGTTGTAAGAGAATTCAGCATAAGGAAGGCATTCTTCCCACTTCATGCCGAAAGAGATGACACAAGCACGGAGCATATCTTCTAGAATCTGATTGATCCTTTCAACTTGTCCTTGCGACTGAGGGTGGTAAGCTGTGCTGAAGTTCAACTTTGTTCCCAAAGCATTTTGGAAACTTCCCCAGAACTTGGAAGTGAAGATGCTTCCACGGTCTGAACTGATCTCAAGAGGAACCCCATGCAGAGAGACAATTCTGTTGATATAGAGCTTAGCCAACTGAATTCAGAAATTGTTTCCTTGACGGTAAAGAAGTGAGCCACTTTAGAAAGCCTATCGATGACCACAAAGATAGCATTGTTGCCCTTCTGCGACCTTGGAAACCCAGTTATGAAGTCCATCTCCACTTTCTCCCATTTCCATTCCGGAGGCTTCAATGTCTGTAGAAGACCGGAAGGTTTCTGATGGACAGCTTTAACTCTATGGCAGACATCACACTCTGAGACATACTTGGCACAACATTGCTTCATCCCAGGCCACCAATACTGTGTTTTCAGATCCATGTACATCTTTGTGCTGCCAGGGTGGATAGAAAGAATAGAATCATGAGCTTCCTTGAGTACTTGCTCTCTTAAGCCGGGAAGTTCTGGAACAATCATCCGATGATCATAGAACAGAGTGCCCTGATCATCCAAGTGGTAAGACTCATACTTAGGATTCTGAGACTTGATGGCGAACTGTTTGCAGAAAGGATCATCAAGCTGAGCTGAGCGAATCTTTTCTTCCAAGGAAGGAGTAGCTACCAAGTTGGCAAGATAGCCACGGGGTACAAGCTCGAGGTTGAGTTGACGGAATTCCTCGCACAAGAGAGGTTGTTGTTCTTCCACCATGAGGTTGTTGACATAAGATTTTCGGCTGAGAGCATCGGCCATCACATTAGCTTTTCCAGGAGTGTAGTTGATTGTCAGATCGAAATCATTAATTGCTTCAATCCACCTCCTCTGACGAAGGTTGAGATCCGGTTGTGTGAAGATATACTTCAGACTCTTGTGATCAGAAAAGATCTCACAACGGTTGCCAAGCAAGTAGTGTCTCCATACTTTCAAAGCAAAGACAACTGCCGCGAGTTCGAGGTCATGTGTAGGATAGTTGATCTCATGCGTCTTCAACTGTCGAGAGGCATAAGCAACAACTTGTTTTTCTTGCATGAGGACTACACCCAATCCTTGCAAGGAGGCTTCACGGAATATCTGGAAAGGCTTTGATGTATCTAGAGGAATCAAGACTGGTGTGGAAGTAAGCTTCTCTTTGAGTGTTTCAAAGCTTTCTTGACATGCAGGAGACCAAAGGTATTTCTTGCCTTTCTTGAGGAGATCGGTAAGAGGCTTCGCAATCTTCGAGAAATTCTCAACGAAGCGACGACAGTAACTAGCCAAACCAAGGAAACTCCGAACTTCTTTGACATTTTTGGGTGGAAGCCAGTCAACAATTGTCCGAACAGTATCTGGGTTAACAGCAATGCCCTTGGCAGAGATGACGTGACCAAGATAGGTGACTTCGGGAAGCCAAAATTCACACTTGGAGAACTTTGCATATAGGCGGTTCTCACGAAGCTTGTTTAAGACACACCGAAGGTGTTCTTCATGTTCTTCCTTTGACTTTGAATAGACTAGAATGTCATCTAGATATACCACAACGAACTTATCAAGATACTCCATGAAAACCGAGTTCATAAGCCTCGAGAAGGTGGCAGGTGCATTGGTGAGACGGAAAGACATGACCGTGTACTCATACAGGCCATAACGGGTGGTGAAAGCTGTTTTGGGGACATCTTCCTTGCGAATCTTGATTTGATGATACCCACTTCTCAAGTCAAGCTTAGAGAATACCACAACTCCAGCTAGCTGATCAAAGAGATCATTAATCCGTGGAAGGGGATATTTATTCTTGATGGTTTTAGCATTGAGAGCCTGATAGTCAACACAAAGTCTATCAGTTTTGTCTCGCTTCTTCACAAAGATGGTTGGGCTACCCCAAGAAGAAGTACTGTGCTGAATGAAACCCAACTTCTCTTGTTCATCAAGCTGGCGTTTGAGTTCAGCCAACTCTGCAGGACCCATTTTATAAGGCCGCTTGGAGATAGGAGCGGTTCCAGGTTCAAGCTCAATCACAAACTCGACCTCTCTATTAGGAGGCATACCTGGCAACTCTTCAGGAAAAACATCTTGGAACTCACAGACCACCGGAACACTCTGAATAGCCTCCATAGCATCATCATTCAGAGCCGCCAAAGAGAAAAGCTGAATTGTAGGAGTCGTACTTGGAGAATAGACTATATGGCCTTTAGGAATTTTCAGAGAAACCGAGTGTTCAACACAATCAATCACAGCTGCATTTGTCGTTAACCAATCCATGCCCAAGATGACATCAATGTCAGAGTTGCCGAGAATGATTAAGGAAGCCAGAAATGAAGAACCACCAATTAGAATTTGATTGCCATGACTGATCTTGGTAGATACATTCTTGCCCCAGGATAAAGAACCATTAACTTTTTATCTAGTTGGTCTATAATTAGCTCATGCTCATTTGCAAACTTGTGAGAAACAAAAGAATGCGATGCACCAGAATCAAACAAAACTCATGTAGGGACTGAGTTAATGGGAAGCGTACCCATCACAACTCTAGGTGCATGCTCAGCTTGAGCGACTGACACAGTTGGCACGAGCAACAGTGGACCCGGGCTTAGTGTTGATGTTGAGAGCCCGCGGTGGAGGTGCACGAACCATAGAAGAACTTGCTATAGGTCTTGGAGGTGGTGGAGGAAGAGCTTTGTTGTTCATGGGACAACTCCAGTGTTGATACCCAGTGTTCCCACAAGTGTAACAAGCACCAGGTGGACGTGGAGCAGCATAGCTAGGGACTCCACCAGGCGCTCCAGGGTAGTTGTGGTTGTAGCCCCTGGGAGCAGCAGTGAAGGAGTTTGGTGGCCTTGCCGCGTAGCTTGAAGGTCTTGGTGGAGCCGGGAGTGACGGTGGGGTGTTAGGAACCCACACACGGCGCTTAGAAGGAGCTGTCATAGCTGAAGAGCTTGCTGCATCACGACTGTGTTTCTTGGACTCCTCAAACACTTGCCTACTTGCTTCCTCCTGTAGATCTATATGTTGGAGTTCTAGAAAAGACCCTGGCCTTGAATGAGTGATTGCATATTTGATAGATGCATTGAGCCCTTGGCTGAACCTCTTTTGCTTCTTCTTGTCATCAAAGATCTCATCGCCACAACACCGAGAAAGATTCATGAAATTTTTGATATAGGTATTGACATTGTCATTGCCCTGCTTAAGGTTGAGAAACACTTCCTTCATCCTTTCCATGACAATTTCTGACAGATATTGCTCTTTGAAAGCTCCAGTGAACTTCTCCCAAGTAGGCTGAAAACCAGAGTGGTTTGCCTTCAGGTAATTTTCCCACCACAGAGCTGCGTCTCCCTTTAGAAGGTGAGTGGCACATTTTACCCATTCTTGCTCAGGAACATCAACAGTCATCAGCAACCTTGACATCTCACGCAACCAATCATCAGCATCTAGCGGCTGATCAGACACCTCAAAGTGGCGCGGGTCAAACTTCAGAAAGCTCTTGATGTCTCCTCGTTTGGGAGGTGGAGGTAGCGGAACAAACTCATTCCTCCTGACACTTTCTTCAAAGCGCTGTTGGTTCTGCTGCATTGCTCCCAAGGCATTAGCAATACTTGCCAACGTAGCCCCTAGTTCAGGTGGTATGTCCTCCTCAGAACGGCGTGGTGGTGCCATCCTATGATTGATATAAAACTCAAGTCAGTACCATAATGGAGAATAATAATAATCCAAAATAGTACCAAAATGGAATTAACCAAGATTAAAGGATACAAATCACTAGGATGATATTAAAATATCAACAAAGTTCAAAGCACCTAGAAGATATTAAGCTTATCGCACACGACTGAACAAGGAGTGTGGTACACAAAGCTATCAAAGAAAAAATTTCCGCAAATTTTGGCATTAAAATACCACTATATGCGCAAAACCACTTAACGAATCAAGATTAGTAACTCTACCGATTCAATATACAAGAGCGAATGATAAAAGTAGTGGTATGGTCGTGACTTCATCCCTTACTCAAATCATTACTCCGCACATGAATAAGTAAAACACATATCCCAACTTTCTTCCTTCTTAAGATGAACCTAAAGATTAGCAACTACGGAAACAAACACCCCAAACAAGATATCGTCGGATAGCAAAGAGTAAGACAGATCGCGTCGATTTACAACGAATCGGATAGATTGCGTCGGTTTACAAAAGCCTGTCGGTATGGAATGTACCAACAATTGATAACCAAAAGGCATATAGCGACAACAAGATGGATGCAACAGATAGACAAGGAATTACACACACACACACACACATAACCTATGGTACTACGGAACCCAGAACACGTGAATCCTAGTTTGAATTTTAGAAGAGGTTTGAAAACGTTATACTTCCTTACCAGAAAAGGGTGGGTGGGTGGGTAAGAAGAAAAGTGGAAGCAGTCCTACTCTCACGTTTAGTTTTTCCCTAGTATACATAACTACCAAAATATTTGCTAGACTGACAACGACCATTTGGCTGAGCATCAAGGGCGGGATGGCTCTGATACGAATTGTAACTACCTCGGACCCTATGCTCTAAGTTCAAGCCTGGATGGACCAAAAGTGGTTAAAATAGTACAGCAGGGGCCCAGGGACCACCCACGTGTAGACCCGTCGGCCGTCCTAACCACTTCCAGAACACCGGGACAAGAGCGAGCGGCGTAGGCAACATGCGAAGAGATCAAATACATACACAAGTGAGTATGTATGCAAGCTACCTTACAACAGTTCTCAGAGCCATTCCATCTAAAAGAAATAGAAATATTGCAACACCATACGGCAAGATCCAAATATCCTAGATAGAGATAATAGTTTAGGATAACTCCTCATACATCAACCATCAGAGTATCAAGCGGAAGCGGGAAACAAGATCCGAGTACGGACAAGAAGCAAATCGGCATAAGATGCCACATAAGTAAGAACATCCCGCCCATAGATCTCGCGGATCCCCATCCCCGGAATCTCTACACCGAGTGATCGTTCCCAACATCGTCTGTCTCCTCCACCTAGTATCCATCTTGCGAATACACTTGTTCATCTAAATCAAACAATTTATCGTGTGAGACCCTAGGGGTACTCAGCAAGTCTTTATGCCTCTAAAGGGGACATAACCTGGGGTGACGCAATTGCAGCAAAAGATAATAACTAACAAGTCTATAGATACTCGCTAACCATCCGCCTAACCAATGATAGACGGATGTCCGTTATTTAGAAACAACAGTTATAACAGTATAAAGTAACAGATCCATCCTCCTTCTCACTTACCAACGAGAAATCGGACGAACCACCCATCCGTTAGCAGTTTTATTAACCATTCCATGAGTATTGCACTATTTACTAGTCAGGTATTTAATCAGATTAAAAGCGGTACTTTAGTTATACTTGTCTATGATCAAGAAACTATGCTCCAAGTCGTCCATAACCGCGGACACGGCTTTCAGAAAGATTTACCCTGCAGGGGTGCACAAATAGCAACACACACACGATCGACCTCGGAAAAACCAAATCAAAACCCAACGAGGCTTTCACGACAAAGCATTCACAAGATTCATAAAATATTTCAGGGGGCCACCCCATTAAGCTACCCACAGCGAAAGTTGGCCGACTCCGAGACGGACCCAAGGTTTGTGTCAATGGCTGTAAACAACTGGGAACCCGAAAGAGTGACTGGGCTTGTCGATACCGCGAAAACATTCCACGATCCAAAATAGTACAGGTGCTCCACGCACAATCTTAAACAAAGCAGTAAACCATGGCATAGGTACAGAATAGTAATAAAGCCCCAAACTACTTTGTGGCCCCAAGAAATAAGATAGGAATCAAGCTCGCGCTAAGGGGATTCATGGTCCCATCTGCGGATAGTGCGATAGTCAAGGAACAGGTATCAAGTACTAGGGGTCCTTCGGGACACAAGTGGACATAAAAACCAAATAACAGATATTGCCCACCGGTGCCTCTTTCATTAGTTATCCCATTACTACTCAGATTAAGTTGTTTAGGTACCTCGTTATCCATCAGACACTCACATACCCTACACATGTTGTTCTACGACTCGCATGGCTGAAACAACTCCTGTAGTAAGGCTGATGGGATGGAGGAACAAGCTCGGTGGGGTTTAAAGTAAAGGCTATGTAATACTTGGGATTCAATTTAATGCAAGCGCGACTCAATGATGCAAGAATAAGATAGAGACAATAGGTACTATATGTATGCAAGCATGTGGTAGTGCTTGCCTGGCAGCTCAGTTGAAGCGAGAGACGGATCTGGGCAGTACTCCTGGGATTCCTGATATTTTCCCTGCTCGGCGTCTATTCGAAAGAAGAACCAAACAAACAAGGGCCAACATAAATAAAGTGCACAAGCATATAAATAAAATGCGACAAGCAAAAAAGCATGCCATGATGAATGATGCACAAATTACATGGCAAGAATGTAGCATGGCAAGGGTGAGGTGTGGGGAGAAGAATAAATCATTTTATTATTTATTTGGTCTAGTTTTATTGCCATAAACAGTTCTGGTTGTTAATAATGACATGATGCATGCTTCAATTCGGAACATGGAATGCATAGTTAGAACGGGCTCGTTGCGCTGATCGATTTAGACATATTATTTGTCGAATTTGGAGTTATAAAATTAAAGTTATTAATTAATTAAGAAAAGGCATTTTTATTGCAATTAAACAATTTGGAAAAATTTAAAATAGTCAAACATTATTTTGAATGGAAGATTTGAAATCCTCACATTTTTCTTATTCAAAAACATATATTATTTGGATTTATTAATAAAATTTATTAATTTCTGGATTTAAAATCTTATATGCATTTGCTGGAATTGTTTTTATTTGGAAAAAGGCTCACAGAAACTTTTTGTACTCAGGTGGGTCTAGCCCAAGTCATTGACGAGCGGGGCCAGCGCTGAGTCAACACCAGCTGGCGCAGCGGCTCTACGAGGGGCTTTTCTCACTCGGTGGATCTTACCCACACTCACTGACTAGCGGGCCCAGGTGTTGACGGGACACATGCACACGCGGGCTAGCGGTCAGCTAACACGTGGGCGATCTAGGGGCGCGGGGGGGGGGGGGGGTCTGTCCGTGACGGACAGAAACTGCCGGGGGGTTTTATGCAAAAAGTCTAGCGAATCTGAAATTCGATCCAATGCATAAGCTAGCTGGATCGATCTTTGCGAGAGGTTTGCGATCGAACCAAGACGAATTGAGCGGTACTGCAAAGAGCAAAAGTGTAGAGGAGATCAAGGGCTTCATCTTTTGTTTATGATTCGTCGCTGGAGTAGGTCAGCAGCGGCCAGAAAACGGCGAGGAACAGAGGCGATCTAGCAAGTTCAGACTGATGGAAACATGACAAACCACCGAGAGAAACTGCGATCTTCAGCAGGCGATTCCCGGAGCTATGGTCGACGGATTGGTGCGTGGTTTTATTCTATGCTAAGCTGGGACAACCCTCTATGCCTCCAAGTGCTCAGAGGCGCCGGAACTGGACCGAGGATGCCGGGGCGTCTCCGGGAACAAAGGTACGGGGGCTTCGCGTGCACTTCTATGTGTCACGGCTGGTGGCTGGTGGCTGCAGGGCGTGCGCGACAGAGCGGCAAGGCGATGTCGGCGAGCGGCAGGGAAGTGGCACCGGTGTGATACAAGGGCGAAGGAGAGCTAAAACGGGAAGAAAAGCAAGCTCACCACGGCCTTGTCGGCAAGGTTGGAGTACGGGACGCCGACGGGGAAGGTGGCGAGAGGGAGTAGACGGTCATGGTCACCGTGGTGAGCGTGGCCTTCGAGTCCAGGAAGGAGAGCTCGGGCGCGTTCAGCTCCTGGCACTTCGTCTTGCTCCGCTTGATGAGGATGGCGAGGCGCCCCTCCTAGCCATGGTGGATGATCTCCGGCGGCGACGGATTGACAGAGAGACGGCAAGGCCGTCGATGGCAGAAGGTGGCCAGGGATAGGGTTTTGGGTGAACAGGGAGGTTGCTAACTTGGAAAGGAAGAAGGAATCTGGCCCTGGCGATGGATGGACTAGTGGAGAGGGGTAGATGAGAAGGGTGTGGCTGGCAGATGTCCCTGCTTGCTTTATGCCGAGAGAAAAGAGAGCGAGCATGGCGCGTGTGGGGGTGGGCTGGTGATCACGTGCGTGCATTGGAGGGAAAGAAGAGGAACAGGAGAGGGGGTGCGGCTGCACCGGTTTTGCACGCGGCACCGAGCTGGGGTGGACAGGGTGTAGCCCTTTGGTAGGATGTGTTAGGAACAGAAGAAAGGAGAGAAAGAGGGAGGGGTGTAGGGGATTAGGTCTAGCTTAGGGTTTTGGTTAGATAGAGAGAGAGAGAGGATTCGGCCAAGCTAGGAAGAAAAGAGTGTTTACATTAGGGATTAAAAAGGGTGCTCATGGTTTGATGGGGTAGGATAGATAGACATTATGGCATGTGGATAAGAAATCCCACATACATGCACAAGAGAAAAGTGTAGGATTTAAAAGGTGGGTTTGAGTTAAATCCAAACAAAACAAGAGAGGCCAAAAGAGAGAAAATACATGAGAGCGAAACATGTGTGCATGGCCCATGCATGGTGAAAATGCTTGACCATGCCATTTGAACAAGCTTCCCATTATTCCAATAGGCTTCACAACATTCATGGAAGATTCTTCACCTCATGTAGCAACATCAAAGAATGGTCATGCATCAAACCTCAAGGTGGCCATGGTAGTGTGTATGTGCCACTAATGTGATAAAGCCACCATGAGTTCAAGCATAGCCATAGGTTTAACTAGGGCATACAAGGTAGAAAGAATGATATTTCTACTCTACATGGTATCCAAAGGTGACTATGTATGCTTCCACATATCACCTTGTGAAAACAAGGAGGAAAACATGTAGTACAAGAGAAGGGACCCATCCCAATTATTTATGAGCTATATGTAAACCGAAATAAGATGCAAAGCCTACATATAGTTGGATGGTGGAATTTATGGGGTGGTGGCAAAGAAAAGTGGTGGAGGTAAATAAAAGATATGCCCCCAACTCAACTTGGGCATCAAGCATTTATCAAGAACCAAATACAATATATCAAGAGGCAACTACAATTAATAATGCATATGAGATAAGAACCAAAAGGTAAAGGGTTTTTATATGATGCTCAAATGCAAGGTGGCATGATGACATGAGCATGATATAATTATGATGCAACAATTATATGTAGGAAGTAGCATTTTATTATTAGACCATGTAGAATTACAGATGTTAGATAGATGGGATGCTACAACCGCATGGATCCACTAGATGCCATTGCATGTGTGTTCTTTTCATAAACCACATGGATTCACTAGAGTTCATTGCATGTGTGTTCTTTTCATAAACCACATGGATCCACTAGAGTTCATTGCATGTGTGTTATATGCATAAACCAAATGGATCCACTAGATTCCATTACACGTGTGTTCTTCGCATAAACCACATGGATCCACTAGAGTTCATTGCATGTGTGTTCTTTTCATAAACCACATGGACCCACTAGAGTTCATTGCATGCGGGATATTTTCAAAAATCACATGGATCCACTAGATTTCATTACATGTGTGTTATTTTCATAAACCACATGGATCCACTAGAGTTCATTTCATGTGTGTTCTATTCATAAACCACATGGATCCACTAGATGCCATTGGATGTGTGTTCTATTCATAAACCACAAGGATCCACTACAGTTCATTGCATGTGTGTTCTTTTCATAAACCACATGGATCCACTAGAGTTAATTGCATGTGTGTTCTTTTCATAAACCACATGGATCCACTAGAGTTCATTGCATGTGTGTTCTTTTCATATACCACATGGATCCACTAGAGTTCATTGCATGTGTGTTCTTTTCAAAAACCACATGGATCCACTAGAGTTCATTGCATGTGTGATTTATTCCTAAACCACATGGATCCACTAGATGCCATTATATGTGTGTTCATTTTATAAACCACATGGATCCACTAAATGCCATTGCATGTGTGTTCTTTTCATAAAACAAATGGATACACTAGATGCCATTGCATGTGTGTTCTTTTCATAAACCACATGGATCCACTAGAGTTCATTGCATGTGTTTTTTTTCATAAACCACATGGCTCCACTAGAGTTCATTGCATGTGTGTTCTATGCCTAAACAACATGGATCCACTAGATGCCATTGTATGCGTGTTCTTTTCATAAATCAGATGGATCACTAGATACCATTGCATGTGTATTCTTTGCCTAAACCACATGGATACACTAGAATTCATTGCATGTGTTTTCTATGCCTAAACTGATATGTCCATAACGTATCTATAATTTTTGATGATTTTATGCTTATAATATGCTTTTGATACTCCTTTTTACATAAAGTTTATGATTTATTTGGGCGAACCTACTAATAGTTTCAAAAGTGCACAATGTTCTTGTTTTACACTTTGATGTGTAGGAATTACCAAAAATACAAGTGGAAACCTTGTTGGAGTCAAATTGGAATTTTCCAGAAATCTGCCTCAGAACTCTTTTTAGAGATGGTCACGTTTCTGGTGGAAGATATCGTCAAACGGAAAACTATTCTACTACAAAGTTGTTGGAAATTTCGCGACAAACGTTATTGACATAAAATTTAGCTGATTCCGAGTCTGGATGGGCCCAATAGGCCCGATTTACTGCAGCCCAAAATGGGGTGACGGGAATCCGAGAAGCTATATAAAGGGAGGAAACCTAATTCGTGGGAGACACCTCCATCCACGAATTTCCAGCCACCAAAACCATGTTTTTGCCTCCCCATGGATCCCATCTCCATGGGGAAGGGCTCCCAAGAAGCCATGAAGTAAGGGTTCTAAGGGGCGATGCTCCCCTGTGATACCGGAGGCGGGGAAGGAGTCCTCTGTGCCACTGCCGATGCCGCCGTCGCCGCCTCTTCACCATCTTCGGAGCCATCTCCATCGATCTCCACCACCATATCCATCGCTGTTGCTGATTCCCATGATGATGAGGGAGTAGTTCTTCCTTGAGGCCAAGGGTTCTACCAGTAGCTATGTGTGCATCTCTCTCTGTATGCATGATCATATTGTGATCATGAGCTTTGTAATCAAGTAGATCTACCTTGCTACTCAAGTGCTTTAATAGATCTCTGCTCTCCCCATGTGTGTGAAAGTGACAACGTGCACACCATGCTAGCACTTAGGCTAGAGATTACAAATACTTGTTATGAGTTATATTTGGAGTTGGATGTTTCTATGAAATTGTGGTGATTGTTGGAACCATCTAGAGCTCAAGGTGACAGTGTGGGGTTATCTAGATGGGAAAAGAGGACTTTGAGAAGTGCTGTTATAGCCCTACCATGGATTAGAGTGTCCAACCGGAGAGTAGTTCAGAGTAGTATCACAAAGAGAAGATATTTATATGAGAGTGTTCACTAGTGAAAGTATGATCCCTAGGCCTTGTTTCTAAACATTGAAACACAGTTTGCAACTAGATTTGTTACATGTTTGCTTGCTGCTATCTTTATTTCAGTTTTCCTTTAGTCTCTTCCACGCCATGAAAGTATTTTCTGGCACCGTTGTCTTATATCCATACGACTTGTATTTTACTATCTCTTCGCCGAACTAGTGCACCTATACACCTGACAAGTGTATTGGGTGTGTTGGGGACATAAGAGACTTCTTATATCTTGATTGCAGGGTTGATTGAGAGGGATAACTTTGAACACTTCCTCCCTGAGTTCGATAAACCTTGGATTATCCACTTAAGGGAAAATTGCTAATGTTCTACAAACCTCTGCACTTGGAAGCCCAACAACTGTCTACAAGAATAGAAGTGCGTAGACATCATAAATCACATGGATCCACTAGAGTTCATTGCATGTGTGTTATTTTCATAAACCACATGGACCCACTAGATGCCATTACATGTGTGTTCTTTTCATAAACCACATGGATCCACTAGAGTTCATTGCATGTGCGTTCTTTTCATAAAACACATGGATCCACTAGAGTTCATTGCATGTGTGTTCTATTCCTAAACCACACGGATCCACTAGATGCCATTGCATGTGTGTTCTTTTCATAAACCACATGCATCCACTAGAGTTCATTGCATGTGTGTTCTTTTCATAAACCACATGATTGCAATTGATTTCATTGCATGTGTGTTCTTTTCATAAACCACATGGATCCACTAGATGTCATTGCATGCGTGGTCTTTACATAACCACATGGATCCACTAGATGTCATTACATGTGTGTTCTATTCTTAAACCACATGGATCCACTAGATGCCATTTCATGTGTGTTCTTTTCATAAACCACATGGATCCACTAGATGCCATTGCATCTGTGTTCTGTTCATAAAACCGCATGGATCCACTAGATGCCATTGCGTGGGTGTTCTTTTCATAAACCACATGGATCCACTAGATTTCATTACATGTGTGTTCTATGCCTAAACCACAAATATCCTCTAGATGCCATTGCATGTGTGTTCTTTTCATAAACCACATAGATCCACTAGATGCCATTGCATGTGTGTTCTTTTCATAAACCACTTTATCCACTAGGTACCATTGTATGTGTGTTCTTTTCATGAACCGCATGGATCCACTAGAGTTCATTGCATGTGTGTTCTATTACTAAACCACATGGATCCACTAGATGCCATTGGATGTGTGTGTATCAGTGTACATCATTGTGGTTTTAGGAAAAGAACACATACAATGATTCCATTCCATCATGTGGTGTCTAACCATGTCCAGAAACTCTAGCAGCATGTTTGGATTCAACTGCAGCATGCATTCTACCACCAGCTTGAAAGTCGCTGCATCACCACACCTACTTGGTTGTCTGTGTGTATCAGTGTTGTTTTGGAAAAGAATACATGTAGTGGTGCCACTCCATCATGTGTGTTCTTTTCATAAACCACATGGATCCACTAGATGTCATTGCATGTGTGTTCTATTCCTAAACCACATGGATCCACTAGATGACATTGCATGTGTGCTCTTTTCATAAACCAGATGGATCCACTAGATGCTATTGCATGTGTGTTCTTTTCATAAACCACATGGATCCATGAGATGCAATTGCATGTGTGTTCTTTTCATAAACCACATGGATCCACTAGAGTTCATTGCATGTGTTTTATTTTCATAAACCACATGGATTCACTAGATGTCATTGCATGTGTGTTCTATTCCTAAACCACATGGATCCACTAGATGACATTGCATGTGTGCTCTTTTCATAAACCAGATGGATCCACTAGATGCTATTGCATGTGTGTTCTTTTCATAAACCACATGGATCCACTAGAGTTCTTTGCATGTGTGTTTTATTCCTAAACCACATGGATCCACTAGATGCCATTGTGTGTTGTTTTTATAAACCACATGGATCCACTAAATACCGTTGCATGTGTGTTCTTTTCATAAAACAAATGGATCCACTAGATGCCATTGCATGTGAGTTCTTTTCATAAACCACATGGATCCACTAGAGTACATTGCATGTGTGTTCTTTTCATAAACCACATGGATCCACTAGAGTTCATTGCATGTGTGTTCTATGCCTAAACAACATGGATCCACTAGATGCCATTGCATGTGTGTTCTTTTCATAAACCATATGGATCACTAGATGCCATTGCATGTATGTTCTTTGCCTAAACCACATGAGTCATGGTGGTGGTACGGCAGATGCCATGGATAGGCTAAAGATGGGGCCAATGAACACTAGAGGAATCCAGGGAGGGATAGTGTGGTGATTCCACACACAGATGTTTATATTTCATTCTATCAATGATGGGTTACAAGGGCTCCTTGAGCAGTTTGTGAGAGGGAGACTAGTTCTCTTACCCCCCCACTACAATGCTCTAGAGTTCTAGTAGAATGATCGATCCCCTACTATGGAGGTCCTGTTACTCCTTATATAGGGGATCCCAAGTTACAAAGGTAGGGCCTACGTGGAGGCATATTCCCCGAATATTCCCCTTGGTTAAAGCTAGATGCTTCTTTATTCACTTTAACGGTTTGTCCGGACTATGGGAGTAACCCTATGCGTGCTCCTTGCCTTTAAGCGTCACCAGACGCATGCTACGTTAGCCGATATAGCCCGCGTCACCCTTGTTGGCCAGGCCCCGCTGGTCCTTCCCTCTACTTGCTTCGCTCATGCTACAGCAGACAGAGACCACCTTTTGACCAACGGGAGATTCCTTCCTTCCCTTGGAAGCCAAGTGGTAACCCGGCTAGTGCTTGGCTAACCTAGCTACGAGGGTACCTGCACATCTTGCAGACAAATATGGCCGACATATATTTTATGCCAGCCAGATTAATGCTAGGCAAATGCCCACCGAACCGGGTTACTCCGTAAGTCGGCCTGCCATGAGGTGACCCGGCCAGCACTTGCTTTCACCGCGCCGTACCTCGGGTAACTCGGCCTTTATACCCTGGCGTGATTCTACCCAGGGGTATCCCCCAACATTATTCCCCGAAACTGGTGCGGTCTTAGCAACTTCAGTTGTTAAGGCCATAATAGGTTCCCCTATCTGGATCTGCTCTTCTTCAGCCAAGTTATTGCGTAACCCGGACTTGTTACTTTAATGTTCCCTTGGCTCACCCGAGTCATTTCTCGCTGGCCGGGTCTTTGCCCTTGCATCCGGGTTACTTTTCCTTTTCTCATACGCTTCCCCACGTCCTACGTGGAGGGTAATCATAATTTTGCCTCATTTTAAGGGTCGCGCCAGTTTACTGTGCCGGTTACTATAGTAATGCCAGGAATAAATACTCCGCACGTTCCGTCGCGGCATTGCCTCGTTAACTGTATCATTACATCACGTCACGGGAGCCTCTGTTCCATGTGGCCCTTTATGTGGCTTGTGCTTGATTGGCTGATTTGGTCTGTACGCGGCCACAACGTGTAGTTGGGCCATAGCGACGGATCCCACTACGCGCCCGCGATGCACGGTTAAATAGAGGGCAGGGGCAGCCCTTGGGGAAGTCCCCCCACTTCGCGTTCCCCTGCCTCTCTTCTTCTCCACTACTTCTGTGCTAGTGCTACGGCGCTGCTACCGCGCCCATCCGCTCTTTGTGACCACGTCGCCACCTCCGTTCGAGCTTTTCACCACGAGGCCCTGCACCTCCAGATTCCCCACTTCGGGATACCATTTTTCTGATTATTTCCTCGAGGACCTTGATTTCACCATGGCAACGGAGGAGGCCGCTGTCGTCGCCTAGGAAGAAGAAGAAGAAACTCCTGACCGTGGTGGCTGGGCGGGGGCCTTCGTCTCCCTGGACAACATCGACTGGTTGTATGCGATGCGCCGCATCCCAGCGGGCGTCGCATGTCGCCTCGGCGCCGAAGATATCTCCCCTTCGCCAAATCCAGGGGAGTATGTCATTTTCCTCTCCCATTTCTAGCGCGGTTTCGGCCTCCCTATTTCTGATTTCTTTCACGATTTCATTTCCACCTACCAACTCCAACTGCATCATCTCCCTGCTAATGCCATTACCTCTCTTTCCTCTTTCGCCTCTGGCATAGAGGGGTATATCGGCCTATGGCCCTCCAAGGAAATGTGGATCAAATTCTTTGGCCTGAGGAAAAATGTTGTCCCTAACAAGCACCTTGACCCTACTGACAAGCACTTGACTCAGTGCGGTGGAGCCTCAATCTCTCCCCGGAAGAACTCCGCTTTCCCCCGGGTCACCAGCCTCGAATCCTGCAAAGGTTGGGCCCAGACCTTCTTCTATGTTCGGGATACTTCGTACGTAGACTTGATCCGGCTCCTCCCTTTCAAGATTGGTGTCACGGACACCTCTCTATGGGAGAAGATCCCGAAACGGTCCACATCCTTGGTGAATCAGGTTGATCGTCAGATCAAGGAGATGGTCAAGAAGGAGTTGCAGGGCGAGGACATTATGATCACCTTCGTCCATAGCCGGGACTCCCCCCTTCAGAAGCGTGCCCACAAGATATTCTATCTTAGTGCCCCCCTTGACCCCCACCGGACCTCCTCCTTCGAGCTTAATAACTCTGAGGTGTTCCACCGGGTCAAGGCCATCTTCAATGTGGAGAAGGAGTTCTCCGAGGCTTGTAAATGGGGGCTTGCACCCTTCACCCGGGCCAACCCGCCTCCTAAGGTAAAACCCTCTCTTGGTATCTTTTACTGGTTTTTTCGGTATGTCGGATAGCTTTCTAACTCAATCATTGATACTTTTTCTCTTAGCAATTTCTCCAGAAATCAATTGAGGATGGCAATGAGCTGGCAAGCAAGTGGGTGGTGGACCGTGCAGAGTCGGACGAGGTGGAGCCTGACTCGGAGAGGTTCTTGCCTACTCTGGCACCACCAAGCATACCTCTGGTAAGGCCTCTTCTTTAAGGGATTGATCGGATGACGATGACTCGGATGTTGAGGTTCTGGAGGTACTTGACCTGGTGCCTATCTCTTACGCATTCCTAGTTATGTCCGAATCTTGAGCTAACCAGTCCGGTTAGGTCCCCGAGGTTCCCCCTCTCGCCGAGGATGATCCGGCTCCTGCTCCTTCCCAGAAGCGCGCGGCTACCTCGGCCGTAGCTTCAGAGGCGCCACCGCCCAAGAAGAGGCAGAAGAAATCCGGGGTCAAGGCTCCGACTGAACCCGTGGTCAAGAGCACAGTCCGGAGGGCACCCAAACCTCAGGCACCCCCACCTTGGACGAGTAAGTCGCTTTTACTTTCCCATTTGCTTTTGAGTCTTTCTTTCTCCTTTTGACTTGCTATTTCTTTGTTCCTCTAGTGCTCCTAGGGTTATTCCCTAGAGTGTCCTCAGCATTTCTTCTCCGATCCAGAGCGGTTCTTCTCCCCCCGTGACGATGACATTCATCCGCTGAGTCCTATCCAAGAGGACTCCGCAGCTGCGCCAAATCAGAGCCCACCTCGTCCTGAGGAGGGCAACATCGACATGGGGGAAAGTAGAGCGGTCAAGGATACGGCAATGCTGGATCTCCCCAGTTCCTCTGCTCCACCACAACCATCCAACCCCGGGGTGCCAGCTTCATCGGCACCGCCCCAAATGATTCCTTCTTCAGTTCCAGTCTCTCCAGCATCACCAGTAACACCGGCAACACTAGCAGCACCAGCACTGGTAGTACCAGTACTAGTAGCACCAGCACCAGTAGTACTAGTACCAGTAGCACC
This sequence comes from Avena sativa, assembly GCA_916181665.1. Classification (NCBI taxonomy): domain Eukaryota; kingdom Viridiplantae; phylum Streptophyta; class Magnoliopsida; order Poales; family Poaceae; genus Avena; species Avena sativa. Next base: position 196,282,839 of record OV702287.1, read on the forward strand.
CGTACCAGCAACACCAACAGTACCAACAGCATCAACATCAGCACCAAAGCCGGTAGCACCAGCACCAGCAGCCACAACCAAGCCCTCTTCGAATAAAAAGTCTCAGTCCGCTGCCTCCGGATCCACTGTGTCCATCAAGGACATTTTTCAGCCAGCCTCCCAAGCTCAGTCCGTCTCTGCAGCCTTCGCTCTTCTTCAGCAACTAGCATCATCTGGCAAGAGCAAGAAAGCCGCCGAGCCTGCTAAGGATTCCACTTCCGGGTCTCCTGCCGCCGGACCTATGGGCTGTAAGAAACTGGTCCTGCATACCAGTCCTGCTACAGCTCAGTCCGCGAGGCGGGAGGCCCATGCCAAAGGATTGGTGATGAGCCATTCTCTCAGCGGCGAAAGCTACAGCACGACGCTTATAGAATATGTGCACAACTGGAATAATGCCGAGGTTGTCGACCCGCAAGATGATCTGCCGGAGAAGTTAGGCCCGACGGAGTTTAGCGCAAGATGATCTCTCTGGCTGGCCGAATGATGGAGGTAATCTCTTTTTCTGCTATGCTGCTTTATGTACATGAACACTTATAGATATATACACCAGTCCCCAAGCCTCCGAGGGAGTAATTTATTACTCGGTCGGATGCTCTTAGAGAAATTAGTGTAAGTCCGTAGCATTTTCAAATATCCATAGGCCTAGAGCCGGGTTAAGTTCCACTTGGCCTGGGTCTTGTAGACCTCGAATATGCACACACCTAGAGCCGGGTTAAGTTCCACTTGGCTCGGATCTCCTAGACTTCGAATATCCACAGACCTAGAGCCGGGTTAAGTTCCACTTGGCCCGGATATTGTAGACTTTGAATATCCACACACCTAGAGCCAGGTTAAGTTCCACTTGGCCCGGATCTTGTAGACTTCAAATATCCACACACCTATTGCCGGGTTAAGTTCCACTTGGCCCGGATCTTGTAGACTTCGAATATTCCCCTCTTCCATTCTTTGAACTAACATCTCACTGTTTCAGATTACCACCAACCATCGAACTGCTGAGTTCCAGCGCCTGCTGGACTCATACAAGGATCTCCCTGCTAGATATGGCAAGTTGTTGGTTAATCACCAGAAGAAGGGTAACTTTCTTTGCTCGAGACCGTTTTTCCTTTTTGTTCCTCCGAGTTACTCGCTATTCGTATCAACTTGTCATCCGAACCATGCAGCCAAGGTTGAGGTTGAAAATGTCATCATGTGCAAGAACTTGGCTAAGATTCAAGGTAACTTGTCTTGTTCCTTTAGACGTTGCATGCTCTTTCCTTAACTCGGTAGATATTTATACCTCAGCTTTGCCGGGTTAACTCACTATTTGCAGTTACACTTGAAGATAGCGTGCCCATCCCTGACATGATGAATAGTTTTCTAGAACAATCCGGGAAGCACCAGGCTGAACTGAAGAAGAAAGATGACGAGATTACTCAGCTGTGCCTCAAAGACTCGGAGATTACTCGGTTGAACGCTAAAATCCAAAGGCTCAAGGACCTTCATAAATCTGAGCTGGATAAGGCTGATCAGGAGTTCACCAAGGAAAAGGAGCGCTTGACCACTCAAATTTCCAAGGACAAGGACTTGCTGTAGGAAGCTGACGTAAAACTTAGGCCGGTGACCTCCGAATATGAAAAACTCTAGGACAGCAAAGCCAACGTGTATGCTAAGCTTACTCACATCCTTTTCCAGATTTCTCGTGAGTTCATTTCCTCTATTCAATTCTCATTCCTCTAGATTTAATGATCTTTCTTACTGACATCTCTCGTTCTGTTCGCAAGGAAGTTCCCAGAAGGTGACACTATTGTTTCTGGTGTTGTAGCTAGGTCTTGCCAGCAACGGGGTATTCCAATAGGTCCTACCGCCGGGTCAATCCCTTATGACACGGAGGATCTGCTGGTGAGCCTCGCTGCCCTCATGGAACTGGGGAAGAACTATGGTGCAAACATAATGCCAGCATCAATTCGGATGTTCAACGCTCTCTGGCCCAGCGAGCCCACTCCCAAGGGAAGCGCTGCTTTCATAGCAAAATTAATGGAGTGCGAAACTCAGGTGCACCTGTGGCGGGAATCTGCTGCGTGAGACGGAGCTGACACAACGCTGAAATTCGTCCTGTCTTGGTATGAAGAGCTGGATCTTAATCTGCTTGAGCATTTGCGCACCAGGTCAAAGTGGTCCAATGACCCGGAGTGCATCTCGCAGCGCAAAGGTTGCGCCAACAAGCTCATCCAATATGCCTTCTGCCACAGTTGGAATGAGGGTCCGAGTTATCTTGGTGTAATTGATGATGCCTACGTTTCTGAAGGTGCGGAGGATGAGGAAAGTGAGGACGAGGCCTCCAAACTCGGCGACGATGTCGAAGATCTAGAAGACGAGGAGGCCAATCCCGAAGATGAGGCCGAGGCTACCGCCCCGCCCACAGATGCCGAAGTAACTCCTCCCTCGATTGGTGACTCGGCTCCTACTGTTGCCCCTTGATCTTGAAAAACACTTAATAATATTCATCAGATCCCCGGTATGCCGGGTGAAGTTGTACTTAAGCACAATGATTTGGTTTGCTACATTTATTCTAGTTTGCTACTAAGTTACTAATGTCGAATTAACGTGGGAGAAGTCCCCAAGTTTCCTTTTCTTGTTCCTCCAATTTTATGACTCGACTCGCGTCTACCTTGGTTCGGATTTTTGACTTACGAGTCTGAGGTTCAAAAAATTGATTTAACAATACTTGAAACTTTGAGATTAGCAAGATAATCCGGCTAAAAATAAATGAAGTAAATACAGGGTTAGTTCAGATAACAAACGTCGGCTCGATTACTTTCCTTTCCTTAGTCGTTTTTCACGTGTTTCGCGATTCCAAACTTGTTCTCTTGCTTTCCATGAAGCCAATTCTTGTTGGAAAACAGCAAAGTCGAAGAGTTGGGTTTTCGGTGCTCACACACTACTAATCCGGCTAAGGTGTAAGCAACTTAAGCTAGCCAACGTATAAAAATATAAAAAACAAGAAAGACAATTATTACGGCAGTCCCCGAGTTTCTGCTAGCGGTGTCGAAGTTTCATTGATAAGCTCATTGCCGACTTACACACCGACATATGAGTGACTGGGATACATTCACCTATTTGTCAGGTGTAAAAAGGACGAAGTAGTGCTATGTTCCATGGATGCTTAGATTCTTCTCCGGATCTGTCTGCCTTGTTCTTCTCCTATGGTTGTGCATCAATAAGATAGTAGGAATCATTGTGGAAGGCTTTGCTTACAATGAAAGGTCCTTCCCATGGGGGGATAAATTATGCATGCCAGCAGTGCGCTGCACCAGCCGGAGTACCAGATCACATTCCCAGAAGACTCGGGGGTTTACTTTTAGGCTATGGTAGTGTCGGAGGTTTTGCTGATATATGGCGGATCTAGACAAGGCTAGTTCTCTCGCTTCTTCCAACAGATCAACATCATTTTGCCGGGCTTCGTGCACTTCGGCTTCTATGTATTGGTTGACCCTTGGTGAATCATCCTCTATGTCGGCTGGTAATATAGCTTTTGCCCCATATACAAGAAAAAATGGCGTATAGCCTATTGATCGATTCAGAGTTATTCTTAAACTCCACAGTACCGCTGGTAGTTCTTCTATCCAGCACCCCGCTGATTTTTGCAGCAGCTCTATGAGCCGGGGTTTTATCCCGGACAAGACTAGTCCTTTGGATCTTTCCACTTTCCCGTTTGATGCGGGGTGGGCTACAGAGGCAACATCTAGCCGGATCTTCTTCTCCCAGCAGAACCACGCAAATGCTCCTTCAGCAAAATTTGTGCCATTATCAGTTATGATACTGTGGGGATAGCCAGATCTCAAGATTATGTCTTTGAGGAACGTTAGTGCTGTTGCCCATCACATTTCCTGATTGGCTTAACTTCAATCCATTTCGTAAATTTGTCCACCATAACTAAGATATGGGTCATTCCTCCCTTCACCGGCTTAAATGGTCCTATCATATCTAGGCACCACACCAAAAATGGCCATGTAATGGGAATAGTTTTGAGTTCCGACATTGGCATGTGGGTTTTTGTGGCATATCTCTGACAGCCATTGCATTTCCTCACCAGATCCTCTACTTGCTCCAGGGCACTTGGCCAATAAAATTCATGCCAAAAGGGTTTTGCCACCAACGCTTTGGAGGATGCATGATGACTACATTCTCCTTGATGGGTATCTCGGAGTATGTCAAGCCCTTCTTCAGGGTCCACGCATCGCTGCAACACTGTGGTTACACTTCTTTTGTATAGTTCGGCATTGATGATGGTGTAGGCCTTTGCCCTTCTCTGTATTTTCCTTGAGAGTACCTCATCATACGGCAAAGTTCCCTCCTTTAGGAATTCAAATATTGGTTTGGCCCAAGTAGGTATAGCTCGGATGGGAAAAATCACCTCATCAATTTCCATTGCATTCACCGACATTACTCCGGCTGGACTGATCCGTTCAATCCTCGGGTTCTGCACGATAGTCCCCGGGTCTACTAAGGCAGTCCCCGGGTCTGCTGAGGCAGTCCCTGGGTTAGCTGAGGTGCTTCCCCAGTCTATCTCTATTGGAGTAGATTCTGATCCAGAGAGTGCCGGGATATATATTGACTCGGATTCTGGTGATGGTGTGATAGATGGTTTTCTCAAGTGCTCCAATGCAATGCCTGGCGAAATTGGCTGCCAGGATGATCCCAACTTGGATAATACGTCAGCCGCCTCATTTTCAATCTGTGGTACATGATGAAATTCACACCCCTCGAAGAAGCCACTTATCTTTTGGACATAAAATCTGTAGAGTGCCATGTTTGCATCCAGAGCATCCCAATTGCCAGACACTTGCCGCACCACTAAATCTGAATCACCAAAACATAGTATTCGACGTATGCCTACCTCCTTCGCTACTTTGAGTCCATGCACCAGTGCCTCATACTCGGCCACATTATTTGATGCGCCAAAATGGATCTGGAGGACATATTTCAACTGGTCCTTCTTGGGCGAGGTAAGCACTACCCTGGCCCCCAATCCCTCCTTTAGCTTTGATCCGTCAAAATGCATTTGCCAGTAATTTGAGTTCGGCAGAGGTGGTTCATACTACATCTCAGCCCAATCCACAAAGAAATCTGCCACTGCTTGTGACTTGATCGCATCCCTTCTATCAAACTGTGGTGCATACGAGGCTAAATCAATTGCCCATCTCGCGATTCGACCGCTAGCGTCTTTATTACCCATAATATCGGATATGGGCGCTTCACACACCACCTTGATGGGGTGCTCCTCAAAGTAGTGTTTGAGTTTCTTAGCCGACATATACATGCCATACGTCATCTTTTGATAGTGCGGGTAGTTCTGTTTTGAAGCCGATAATACCTCGCTCAAGTAATACACCGGCCTTTGCACCAACTTTCCTTCCTCTTCGGGCTCCACTATGATTATTGCACTTACGACTCGGTTGGTCGTGGCTATATAGAGCAACATTGGCTCCTTGGGTAGTGGCGTAGCTAATATTGGTGAAGTGGACAACATATTTTTCAACTCACGGAATGCACTATCAACTTGCGGTGTCCATGTAAATTTATCTGCCTTTTTCATTAACTGGTCGAGGGGCAAGGCCTTCTCTCCCAGCCAACTCACAAACCGACTCAACGATGCTAGGCAACTAGTGAACTCCTGCACATTGTTAAGGCACTTTGGCAGTTCCATTCTCTCTATGGCCTGGATTTTTGTGGGATTGGTTTCAATACCTCGGCTAGAACTAAGGAAACCGATTAACTTTCCCGACGGCACACCAAAGGTACATTTTTCCGAGTTAATCTTCATCTGGAACCCCCTTAGGTTTGCAAATGTTTGCCGGATATCCTCAAGGAGCGTGTTGCTTTCCTTCCTCTTTATCACCACATCATCCACATAAACTTGCACATTCCGACCTATTTGGTCATGCAAGCATTTTGCTTGCATCGCTGGTACGTTGCTCCTACATTACGTAATCCGAACGGCATAGTGCGATAGCAATAAGCCCCATACAGGGTGATAAACACAGTCTTTATTTGATCATCCAGGTTCAGGGGTATCTGGTGGAAACCAGAATATGCATCTATGAATGACAACAACTCACACCCAGCAGTTGAATATATGACCTGTCGTATAGTCCTTCTTTTTCTCCACGAGCTTCGGATTAGAGAGCCAATCTAGGTAAAGTCCTTCCATGATAAATCCGGCTACGAGTAGCTGCGCTACCTCATCTCCAATAGCTTTTCTCCTGTCCTCGACGAAGCGGCGGAGAGGTTGCTTCACCAGCTTTGCCCCGGGTCTCACATTCAAAGAGTGCTCGGCCAACTCCCTCGGCATACCTTGCAGGTCCTATGTAGACCAAGCAAAAATGTCCCAATTCTCACGGAGGAAGTTGATGAGCTCGCTTTCCTATTTATCATTTAATCCGACACCAATAGTTACGGTGCGCTCTGGAAACTGATCATCAATAGATACCTTCTTCATGTCTTTTGTCGCTTGAAATGACACACTGCCATGTGGATTGGTTAGGGCCGGCATATGCTGCTGCACGAACTGAGCTAGTGCAGCCACCTCCATGATTTTCCTCTTCTCCTAAGCGATCACGAGTGACTCGGCCAAGTTAGACCCGGCAGATGCATATTCAATGGAATGCCTGAAGTCCCTAGCTATGGTTATCACTCCCCTTGGTCCGGTTAATTTCATCTTCAAGTAAATGATGTGAGTACTTGCCATGAACTTGCTCAGAGCGGGTATGTCGAGTAACGCGTGATATGCGCTTTCCAAGTTTACTACCTCAAACTCCAAGTTCTCAGTCCAGCAATTGTCCCTTGTGCCAAATAACACATCAACCTGGACCTTACCAATTGGTTCACATGATATACCTGGCACAATACCATGAATGGTGGTCCTAGTAGTTTGGAGCATGTTCTCTGAGATCCCCAACTTGTGCATGGTATCCTTGTACATGATGTTAATGCTGCTGCCGTTATCTATTAGTACCTTGGAGAATCTCACCTTGATGTTGGGCCTAATGAATGTCGGATCCAGGACCAAAGCGTAGGTCCCTGGACTTGGCATAATTTTCGGGTGATCCTTGATACCCCAAGTAATCTCCTGATCCGACCAAGGCATATACCTCACCATAGCCGACATTACTACATTCACCTCCATATGCCGGCGCTGCAAACACTTTATGTCAGTCTCTTCCATGGTAAAGACACAATAACTCTGATGATGCTCTCCGTACTCATTTCTTCCTTCATTGCCATGATATCCTTGATCTTGTTGTTGTTGGTTATTCACTTGGTGCACAACATCCCTCCTTTCCTAGTTCTCATACCTCAGCGGAGGCGGAGGTAACATAAGCTACTGTCTGTTCTCCTAGTTAACAGTTGCTGCTGAGGTGCTTCATTCCAAGGTCCATCATGCCAAGGTGCATCGTGCTGAGACGCCTGTTCATTCCCTAAATTATTTTGTTCTAACTCCCTAATCCATTCACATTGCCGGGTCATATGGTCCGCCGGACTATTTGGGCTTGGCATATGGAACTTGCATGGCTAATCCAGTATTGACTCGAATGTATACCTCGGACGGTCCTTTCTTGCTTGCCACTGTTTTTTCTGCTCCGGGGTCTAGGACTCTCTTGCTTCATTCTTTTGTTTCCACTTGGCCTCTAGTTTTCTGACCCTGGTTTGCGTCGGCATTGGGCTGATCCCGGTCCACGATGGCCACTTGCTGCGAGTTGTACCAATAATCCGGACGATCGTCCCTTCTTTTACCTCAGAAATCATTCCTCCTTGACGATTCAGAACCATCTCTGTTGTAGTACTCCTTGTTGGACTCGCTTGACGTTAACCTAGGTTGCGTTGGGTCTCCCAAGGCATACGAATCTACGATCTGGATTTTCTCAGCCAGCATAGTTGGCATATCTCGCTGCAACCTCTTCCACAACATACTTCCATACCTGCAACCCTGGGCGAACCACGCTATAGCCTGTGACTCAATTATTCCCTCACATGAATTACGCACATTACACCACCGGGTCAAAAACTCTCGGCCAGGCTCATTCGGTCTTTGTTTACACAATGCCAAAGTTTGTGGCTTGTTTGGCCTCTTGTATGTTCTCGAGAAGTTGCTCACAAACAACTCCTCAAAATCTAGCCAACATTTTATGCTTCCTGACGGCAAATTGTTCAACCACACCCTTGATTCGATCACAAACAACTCCTCAAAATCAGCTCCGACCTATGGATTTGGTCCAGCTTCAATCTGGCGTCATCCGGCTGCAAGTTCCTACTTCCCAATATTGATTCGATCACATGGTGCTCCGGTCTAGGTAATCCGGCATCCATCATTGCTGAGTAACCATCATTGTACCTGTCTTGACCTGGACGAGCATTTTGCTGTTGCCCTGCCTGACCTGTGCTTCTCTCCTGCCGAGGTGCGTACTGCTGCTGCTGTTACCGAGGTACATTTTGCCCTCTTCCCACCGGATCACGCTATCCGGCATTACTGTTGGCAGCGTTCCTTTGAGCGGCATTGCCTTGGTCGCGATTACCTCGGATAGCTTCACCTCGGCTGGCGTTGTGACAATCCTCATCAACTTACACTGCTTTTCCTTTTCCTGCCTTTACCGGGTAATATGGGACCATTTGTTTATCCCTTCTTCCCGAGGTTACCACCTCCTCTCTGCTAGGAGCGTGACCCGGAGATGACGCATCCCCAGCAGATTTTGCCGAGTTGTTCCCTACCGAATGAACCACGCGAGATGCTCCGGGTTGTGCCAGGTTTGCCTTATTCATCTCCTCATTTTGCTGGAAAGCCACTCTCAACAAGTGATTTACCCTTTCCTGTTGTCTTTCTCGGGCCTCTCCGGTTAAACCTTCTAATTCGGATGCTGCTGCATTCGCAACCCTGAGGTTTTTTGCCAGGGTACTGTACCTCTCCAGCCCTCCTGTCACTATAGTAGCTATCTGACCCATCCTAGGCTCACACTCCTTGTCAATTTTCGTGATCAGGTTTCTACCTCGAATTTTTACTCCATCTATGCGGTTCGACTTTGCATATTCCCTCAAGGTGATGTTTAGTGACTGCTGCAACTCGGCTACCTTTTTCGCCCCAGCTAGCATTTTCTGCCTAGTCTCCTCTAACTCAGCTTGCGCCTGAGCCGGATCTACAACAGGAGCTATTGGTGTTGCTAGGCTATCTATTGCTTGTTGCAGTACATTCTCTGGCCTTTCTAAAGGTGGGAATCTAGACCTTGCCTGCTTTGGCATGACCTCCGGATCTGGCGCCGGATCCTTGATTGTTCCTGTGTTTCGCAGTCATCATGACCTCAGTGCAGCTTGCGGGGCGAGCGATAAGCGGGCCGCTAACAGCGCTGAGAGGTGGCTCGCCTCCCTCGATGACGTGCCGCAGGTGAACACAGGTCTCGTCCATGCCGATGTAAATCTTATGTGTGCCCAGCTTGATGAAGAGGCCGTTGCACGGAGGAGGACACCTACCGAAGCTCCTAGCATTTTCACTAACGTAGTCCAGCGCTCCAAAGCGCTGAACCAAGATAGATATGATACGCTCGCCCGTGTCGATGATGTTTCCCGTCCGTATTTTCACCCTTGCTAGTGCCACTAGCCCCACGGTGGGCGCCAACTGTTGTGGTGGTGGCACGGCAGATGCCATGCATAGGCTAAAGATGGGGCCAATGAACACTAGTGGAATCCGGGGAGGGATAGTGTGGTGATTCCACACATAGATGTTTATATTTCACTCTATCAATGGTGGGTTAGAAGGGCTCCTTGAGCAGTTCGTGAGAAGGAGACTAGTTCTCTTACCCCACTACAATACTCTAGAGTTCTACCAAGACAGAATGATCGATCCCCTGCTATGGAGGTCCTGTTACTCCTTATATAGGGGAGCCCAGGTTACAAAGTTAGGGCATACGTGAAGGCATATTCCCCGAATATGCCCCTTGGTTAAAGCTAGATGCTTCTTTATTCACTTTAACGGTTCGTCCGGACTATGGGCGTAACCCTATGCATACTCCTTGCCTTTAAGCGTCACTAGATGCAGGCTACGTCAGCCGACATAGCCCACGTCACCCTTGTTGGCCACGCCCCGCTGGTCCTTCCCTCTGCTTGCTTCGCTCATGCCACAGCGGACAGAGGCCACATTTTGACCAACGGGAGATTCCTTCCTTCCCTTGGGAGCCAAGTGGTAACCCGACTTGCGCTTGGCTGACCCGTCTACGAGGGTACCTGCACATCTTGCAGACAAATATGGCCGACATATATTTTATGTTGGCCGGAGTAATGATCGGCAAATGCCCCCTGGACCGGGTTACTCCCTAAGTTAGCCTGCCTTGAGGTGACCCGGCTAGCACTTGCTTTCACCGCGCCGTACCTCGGCTAAGCCGGCCTTTATACCCCGACGTGACCCTAACCAAGGGTATCCCCCCAACAACATGGATCCACTAGAGTTCATTGCATGTGTGTTCTATGCCTAAACACATGGATCCACTAGAGTTCATTGCATGTGTGTTATTTTCATAAACCACATGGATCCACTAGATGCCATTGCATGTGTTTTCATAAACCACATGGATCCACTAGAGTTCATTGCATGTGTGTTCTCTTCATAAAACACATGGATCCACTAGAGTTCATTTCATGTGTGTTCTATGTCTGAACCACATGGATCCACCAAATGCCATTGCATGTCTGTTCTTTTCATAATACACATGCATCCACTAGAGTTCATTACATCTGTGTTCTTTTCATAAACCACATGGATGCACTAGAGTTCATTGCATGTATGTTCTTTTCATAAACCACATGGATCCATTAGATGTCATTGCATGTGTGTTCTTTACATAACCACATGGATCCACTAGATGTCATTGCATGTGTGTTCTATTCCTAAACCACATGGATCCACTAGATGCCATTGCATGTGTGTTCTTTTCATAAACCACATGGATCCACTAGATGCCATTGCATGTGTGTTGTTTTCATAAAACCACATGGATCCACTAGATGTCATTGCATGTGTGTTCTTTTCATCAACCACATGGATCCACTAGAGTTCATTGCATGTGTGTTCTATGCCTAAACCACAAGGATCCACTAGATGCCATTGCATGTGTGTTCTTTTCATAAACCACATATATCCACTAGATGCCATTGCATGTGTGTTCTTTTCATTAACTACATGGATCCACTAGATGCCATTGTATGTGTGTTCTTTTCATAAACCACATGGATCCACTAGATGCCATGGGATGCGTGTGTGTGTATCAGTGTACATCATTGTGGTTTTAGGAAAATAACACATGCAATGATTACACTCCAGCATGTGGTGTCCAACCATGTCCAGGAACTCCGGGAACATGCTGGGATATAACTGCAGCATGCATTCTACCACCAGCTTGAAAGTTGGTGCATCACCACACCCACTTGGATGTCTGTGTGTATCAGTGTTGTTTTGGAAAAGAACACATGTAGTGATGCCACTCCAGCATATGTGTTCTTTTCATGAACCACATGGATCCACTAGATGTCATTGCATGTGTGTTTTATTCCTAAACCACATGCATACACTAGATGCCATTGTATGTCTGTTCTTTTCATAAACCAGATGGATCCACTAGATGCTATTGCATGTGTGTTCTTTTCATAAACCACATGGATCCACGAGATGCCATTGCATGTGTATTCTTTTCATAAATGACATGGATCCACTAGAGTTCATTGCGTGTGTTTTATTTTCATAAACCACATGGATTCACTAGAGTTCATTGCATGTGTGTTCTATCCCTAAACCACATGGATCCCCCAGATGACATTGCATGTGTGTTCTTTTCATAAACCACATGGATGCACTAGATGCCATTGCATGTGTGTTCTGTAACATCCCAATTTCAGTAACCCTGATTAGTTGTCTAGAATACAAAAATCAGGGGGAATAAAAACTTTTTCTTGTTCATTGGTGCAGTGTTTACTTGTTGTTTGTTTGTTCTTGTGCATGTGAGTGTATACCATATGATACTCCTTACCTCACCCGCAGTTGACAAAAGCTATTTAACAAAACTATCCTGGATCATTTTATATATTCTCAAATGTTCTGGCATTTCAAAAAGCTGAGCCAAGATGCCCTTTCTTCCCAAACTATTTTATTAGCTTCTATTAATCAAACTATGGAGAGCTATAAACTCCTTATGTTTTCAAGGTAGAACCTTCAACTACTCTTACCTCTAGGATCTCCAAAACCTTTTTGTAAGCTTTTGAATTCTACTCTTGGTAGGTATACCAAGGACTCTCACCTTAATCAAACTCCAACCTTTCAAAATTGCCCATCCTTACCTCAAGCTAAGCTTGATGGTAACCCTAGTAGTAGTTGATTTGTTTGTAAGATGAGTGGCCTTGATCTGCTGCTTGATTTGTCTGCTTAGGAGATAGTATGAGCTACTCTAGGAGCTCATCACTAGGATCAAGATGTGTACAAATAATCACACCCTAAGCAAGAATACAAATCTAGATCTGTTCTCTAGATACTAGGTGATCATCTAAAACCCTTAACCAGATCAATTCTGAAGATATCCCTTCTAGAAGTTTCCAAGTCAATGAAGACTAATATCAAGAAAGGATCCCTTCTACTCAACCTACTATTCAACCTCATCCACTTGATGATGCCTTGGTACCTTGCAACCCATCAAAATCATCACCACCCACATTCTAGTCAAAAACCCTAACTCTGCCAAATTTGGCAAAGTCTGGAATCTGTTTCAACATCACCTTTTTAAATGTCTCCCTTTATCAACCCTTGTGCATTTTTGGTAATGCACTTGAACCATATTGTTAACCATCCTAAGGACTACCAAGGACCACTCTTTTCCTTGGTTATATCATCCTCCAACCCACTTGTTCTTGATGGTTTTGCAGGCAAGAAAATAAATGTTCCTGCAAATCTAGTCATCATGCCTACTTTGACAGAAGCTCACACCATCATCCAACCTTCTATGGACCAAATATTTGCATGGATGTGTTCTACTCATATAGGTATATCATTACCTACTTCACTTGTTCCAATTGGATCCTTGAGCTGCTTAAACCCACAAGGTTTTGAAGGCCAATTGATAATCTGCTCTAGCAGGCTTATTTTATTCAAAGTTTGGAAACAATCCTTGGAGAGCTCAAACATGATCAAGCCCAAACTTATGTACCATGATGATCTACATAACTTGTTCTATCCATACATATACCCCATCCTCCAATGGGAGCTCTGAGCTCCAAGATACACCCCAGTTTTGGTGGTATAAAAATAACACCCCCCTAGATCCATAACTCCTTGTTTTCCATCTAATTCAAGTTGGATTTCCAATTTACCAAGGTTGCAAATGCTTGCTACACCTTGTTTACATCATATTCCTTGATCATCAAAATTTATCAAATATTATCCATAATTATTATGGCCCCAAATCTATTTAATTCCTTTAATATGCAAAACCTCCAAAACCTCTTCCATAAAGGAAAGTGTGGTTTTTGCCAAAACACTTCCCCAACTTTTGGCTCAACTGAGGTCCACCTATCATACCCCATCTTCCCACTTCAAAAATAAATATTTTTGAAGAGCTTTATTATTTCTTTTTGCCCATTTTCTTAAATGGCTAAACTGGAATAATAATTGTTTTAAATACTTTTCAAACACCATAAATCCTGGGAAAATTCTCCTAAGTGTGTATTCACATTTGGGTCCATCGCACATCAAAAACTCCACATGTCCAATTCAAAAATATCAAATGATCCTCTAGAATCTACTTCTGCCCTTTTTGAATAAATGGTTTTAAGTGGACTTTAAATCCATTGAAAAATCTCAAACAATTCCTAGGTTGATGGATTGACCATCTCTACCCATTAGTACCATTTTACCATATGGACAAAGGCAACTTTCGAGACTTCCTTCATACTAAGGTAGTGGATCAATTTTGCATGCAAATCCTCCACTCAAAACCCCCACAAAACCTTACCAACCTGGTCAAGCAAGCTTCCCTAGCACAACTCACACCCTTCTGGTCATGCACTGTAGCAAAACACTGTAGCACACCCCCTCCCCTTGTCTTTTGCTATTGGAAAGAGAGAAGGAGAGATAGCCCATATCTTGCAAAAATCTTTAAAGCAGCAGCATCCACTCCCCTCTCCCTCTCTGGTTGTGCTCAGGCCCACACTGCCTCCCAGCACCACCTAGCTCGACCAACCCCTGGCCAGCACCTCCTCCATGTCCAAAATGGACGTTTCCACCATGCACCCATTCACTCGAGTTAAATAGGCCAGAGGCCGGTGCTGCCTCTCCCATTCCCTCATTTCACCTCCCTCTGCTCCCACCTACCCTCCCCACAAGTCCCATCTCCTCCTACAGCTCCACAGTACAGAGGAGAAGGAGAACTCTCCCCCTCGGCCATGGTCTAGATCAAGCTCGCAGGGCCTCCTCCTTGCCCTATTCCTCTCTGCATGTCACCCTACTGACCTCTCCTTGATCTCCTCTCTCTAACCCCATCTTTTTCTCCTCTCAAGGAACCTCGAGATGCCGCCACCGACGAGCTCCCGAAGCCATCCACGCCGCGGAGGCGCACGACCTCGTCCCTGCACCAAAACCACCTATCCCGCCCATCACCGAGGTCGTCGTCTTGCACCGCATCGCCTCCCACCTTCCCCGCCATCAGAACGGCCTTCCTTCGGCCGGCCCAATCCCCCCCACAGATCCGGCCTAGGCCCCCCCTTTTATCCTTTTATTTTTGTTTTTCCACCAGATCTGCTAATTAGGCTGTTGATTTAAACCCCAAAGAAAATGGAAACCAACTCCATTTGCCCAGATCCAAATTTTCCAGGGTTTCTGAATGCTTTCTTAAACATGCAGTACAACAAGGGGACCAAAATAATGCTTAATTTAATTATAGTAAATCACCCACTAAAGTATATCTTTTCTACTAATAAAATCCTTCTGTGAGTAATACAACTCCATTCTGAACAAAACCACTTTGTACTGGAGGGTACCAGTGAAGGAAATATGCCATGAGAGGCAATAATAAAGTTGTTATTATGTATTCCTTGTATATGATAGATGTTTATTTTGCATGCTATAATTGTATTGATAGGAAACATCAATACATGTGTGTTTAATAAACAAAAAGGGTTCCTAGTTATGCCTCTCTTATAGACTAGCTTGTTGATTAACAAGATGATCAAGGTTTCCTAATCATGGACATTGGATGTTGTTAATAACAAGGTCACATCATTTGTGAAATGATGTGATGAACATTCATCCGAAGTATAGCATTACGATCAAGTCATTATGTTTATATTGCTATAACATAATACAAAGTAGTCTTAGTCCTTAGACCATGAGATCATGTTAATTGCTAACACCAGAAGAGTATCTTGATAACATCAAACGTCACACCGTAACAGGGTGACCATAAAGGTAGGTTCAGTGCTATGAAGGTGTTATGTTGAGGCTCATGGATCAATAGTGGAATTTGTAAATCCCGATGACGGATAGATATACTCTGGGCCCTCTCGGTGATATCACATTAAGATATCTTGCAAGCAAGTGATGTGATCACTAGAATGTTATATCACGGGAACAAGAAAAGAGTGCATGTCGGTAACAAGATCAAACTAGGTATTTGGATACCGATGATTGAATCTCGGACATGTATTATATCATGAGACAAAGGGATTAAATTGCTGATGTTAAAGGTTCTCACGATCACAGAAGTCATCATTGAATATGCAGGAGTCAGTATGGATCTCCAGGTCCCGCTTCTGATTATTGATCTGAGAGGAGTCTCAATCATGTCTGCATTATTCGTGAACCATAGGGTGACACACTTAAGGGTTGCCGGACACCATTTAGGAGCACATATGTTCCAGACAAAAGGTTTGCAAAGCACAGGAAATGTTTCGATAGAAACAGGAATTGTTTCGATAGAAACCGGAATTGTTTCGGGTGAAATTGCAGAAAGTGGTTCTGCATGTGATATTGAAATGTTGCAAGGGTTTTTATGTGAATGTTTGTTAAATAAAGTAATTAACAAAATTCTGAATAAAATAAATAAAATAGTTTTATTAATTGAGAGTTGCATTTAATTTGGTGGAAATTAAATACATGTGAGTGGGATTTTGGGTGGAGGCCATGTTTATGTGAGTGGAGGTTCACCACATGAATGAAGGAGGGGAGGAGTCCCTCCCCTCATGCGCCGGCTATGGGAGGGGAGGGGTCTCCCTCCCTCCTATATAAAGCCCCCCTCTCCCCTCTCACAAACTACACCTCCTCGTGAAGGATCTCTCTCCCCCTCTAGATATTCCCCCATGGTCTCGGATTAGCGAGATACATGTTCCCGGTGGCCTTGCATCTGGAAGGAGTTGCTGCTTCCGCTGATTCGCTGGAGCGAGGAGGTGGAGGTTTTCCGGTGGCTTGAACGTGTGTGCGAGGACGGATGCGCTGCTAATTTGCGGCGCTCGGACTTCCACATGATCTTAAGATCGGCAAGCGTACGACTACATCAACCACGAGTCCCTACTCGATAACAAAACTCGTTGTCTTCGAGGGTAAGTTCTCCATGGATGTATGTCCACCTGTTGCTCTGTATCTAATAGATAGATCTTGGCGTATAGTTCTCATCGTAGGAAATTTTTTGTTTTCTATGCTGCGGACCCAACAACCAGTAGTACCTTGCATGTGACCCCATCCCCATACCAAGTCGAGCCCTGGAGTTGCTGTAGCAAAAATAACAAAAACAGAGACTTTCTATCTTTAGAAAATTCACTAGGTAAACCTACAACATATTTGGGTTGCTTCCAAATCCCAGTGATGTGGTACATCAATACCTATCAAAACCCAGGAGCTCACTATTTATGGGTCCTTTGTTGAATTTTTGTGAATTAAATACTTCTGCATGTGGTATTTTCACTAGATAAATCACCATAGTAGTTCCACAACTCCAAAAAGGTTGTTTCCAATTTCTACAGAACGGTATTCTAAATGCCTACCATGTATCCTTGGAATCAAATCCAAATCTTATGTGTATTTAATCTGGTGAAAAAGACAAAAAACCTCCAGAACTGCCTTTGATATTTTCCTGAGGGCATTCTGGTAGTTATTTTAAAGTGAAACCATCTCTCACTGAATAAGTACATAAAACTCTACCTGACCAACCAAGGAAATAATTTTTGGAGCTCCAGAACTTTTCTGGTGAATTATTTCCTAAAACTAGAGCTTTTATCACTAGAATAATCATAGGAAATTAAAGATAAGTGATAAAATAGTGAAACCACTTTTGTTGGCCTTATTTTATCAATACCTACCTGATGGTATCATCCTTGCATATTTATATCATACAGACCCAAGCCTAGTTCTAAATCCCCTTAAGAGGTGGTATTTGGACAAATACATCCTAAAACAAAGACCACAAGGGCAATTAAAGTAATTCAAATTACAACCCACTCCATCTATCAAAACCTACTGATTTGAGTAAGGTGTGGTATGTTTGCTTGCTGTATTGTAATGATGCTTTTGTGCCTTGTTTTGATTGTGGTCTTGCTTGTTTGCATGTATACTCGATGATGACGATAGTTGCGCTTGTATTGACGCCGAGAAGAAGAGACCTTATTATTATAGGTATTGGTATTCTTGGTTATCTAAAGAAGAAGTCCAGGGACATAATGCCATTTTGCTGATCCTCAGGCAAGCCAGCTTCTTGCTCATAAGCCTTGTCCTACTGTTTTACTTATGCATGTTTTATCTACGGTTTATCAAAATTGCATTGTTTTACTATATGTTGATGTGTATATATGGTAGTGGTTTGTCCCCTCCGAACTATTACACTTTTGTACTATTAAGTACAACCCCTTGATGACACCTACTTGTCCCTAGTGTGGTAGATGGTATAACACACCATACCCCTTTGGAGACCCCAATTTAGACGAAGCAAAGCTATAGGATGGGAAGACCCTGGAAAAAGTTTTACCAAATGTTTTATGATAAAACCTTAGTGAGGTGGGACCTCCCCAGAGATGTTGAGAAAGAAAAAGGTTTTGTTTTACAAAATGCTAAAGGAAAGGTGGACGAAAAAAAGGTTTACAAAAACGCACCCGGTTCTTTGCAGTTTAGCTATAACAACTTAACCCGTACAACCACATTACTCTGGAATGGGACAGTGCTGGATTTGATGTTTGTCTATTCTGGTATAAGCTGCCTCACAACTACTACAGGGGATGAAACTCCCTGGAGGGTGGGCCTTCTATGGACAAACGGTCCATGTGGGACATCGACTGGGAGAAGGAACGAAGGTTTTACGGACCTCCACGCGTTACTATGAGCCCCTCATTGAAAGCGCACACTCAGGAAGCGGAAAAAGCGCTCTGGTTGGTTGTGAACTATATAGGACGTCCCAGTGTTGAGGGGAACAACACTCATAGGGTAGGCACTTATATTGGAGTGGGCATCCGGAGAGTCTTGATCGGTTACTTGACCCACGATCGGTGAAGATCAGGGTAGTGTACCCGGATGGTGTGGGTAAAGTGTCCAACCTCTGCAGAGTGTAAATTTATTTGAATAGCCGTGTCCACGTTCATGGACGGGTTGGACAAACTTCTGTAGAGCGGTACTGTTTTTGTTTTCAAAAGGGATTTCAGAAAAGAAATGGCTTTGGAAATGTTTTGACCATGGGATGGTCGTAAAGGAGAAAGGTTTTGACCATGGGATGGTCGGAAAGAAGAGAAAGGAGTTTGGTCGTGGGACGACCTGAAGACTGGAACAAATGGGTGACCCAGTCCTGATGTTTTCCAAAACTTCTCAAAAAGGTTTCCAAAATGTTTACAAAGGTTTTCAACAAAGATATGTAGATGATATATCTACAAGAGAAACGAATTGAGAAAAGAACCTCTCTTGGAGCCCTCCTACTACCACAACCATAATGCATTTCCTCTTGTTATTATTGTTATCTTAAGGTGATTTACGAGTACATTCAAAGTACTCACCGGTCAGATATCAAGAAGATGATGACGTTGGCGACTATGCGAGCTAGGCTGTTCTCCTAGTCAGTTGCCTGTAGGTTAAGGCATGGCTCAAGCTCTATGTTTAAGGAAGATCCGCTGATGATTATTGATGTGGCCATAATGGCATGCAAGGTATGACATGTATCCACTTAAGTATGGATGTTTACTTTGGTACTTGTCGGTTATGTGCCACGACTAACTGATCATGGGATCGTGGTGTATGCATAACAGGGATTCTCGGAGGATTAATCCGGGGGCCCCACATGTTCTTTTCATAAACAAAATGGATCCACTAGATGACATTGCATGTGTGTTCTTTTCATAAACCACATGGATCCACTAGAGTTCATTGCATGTGTGTTCTTTTCACAAAGCACATGGATTCACTAGAGTTCATTGCATGTGTGTTCTATGCCTAAACCACATGGATCCACTAGATGCCATTGCATGTCTGTTCTTTTCATAAACCACATGGATCAGTAGATTCCATTGCATCTGTGTTGTTTGCCTAAACCACATGGATCCACTAGAGTTCATTGCATGCGTGTTCTATGCCTAAACCACATGGATCCACTAGAGTTCATTGCATGTGTATTATTTTCATAAACCACACGGATCCACTAGATGCCATTGTATGTGTGTTCATTTCATAAAATAGATGGATCCACTAGATGCTATTACATGTGTGTTCTTTTCATAAATCACATGGATCCACAAGATGCCATTGCATGTGTGTTCTTTTCATAAACCACATGGATCCACTAGAGTTTATTGCATGTGTTTTATTTTCATAAACCACATGGATTCACTAGAGTTCATTGCATGTGTGTTCTATCCGTAAACCACATGGATCCCCTAGATGCCATTGCATGTGTGTTCTTTTCATAAACCACATGGATGCACTAGATGCCATTGCATGTGTGTTCTTTTCATAAAGTACATGGATCCACTATATGCCATTGCATGTGTGTTCTTTTCATAAACCACATGGATCCACTAGAGTTCATTGCATGTGTGTTCTTTTCATAAAGCACATGAATCCACTAGAGTTCATTGCATGTGTCTTCGATGCCTAAACCACATGGATCCACTAGATGCTATTGCATGCCTATTCTTTTCATAAACCACATGGATCAGTAGATGCCATTGCATGTGTGTTCTTTCCCTAAACCACATGGATCCACTAGAGTTCATTGCATGTGTGTTCTATGCCTAAACCACATGGATCCACTAGAGTACATTGCATGTGTGTTCTTTTCATAAACCACATGGATCCACTAGAGTTCATTGCATGTGTGTTCTTTTCATAAACCACATGGATCCACTAGAGTTCATTGCATGTGTGTTCTATGCCTAAACCACATGGATCCACTAGATGACATTGCATCTGTGTTCTTTTCATCAAACACATGGATCCACTAGATGCCATTGCATGTGTGGTCTTTGCCTAAACCACATGGATCCACTAGAGTTCATTGCATGTGTGTTCTTTTCATAAACTACATGGATCCAGTAGATGCCATTGAATGTGTGTTATTTTCATAAACCACATGGATCCACTAGATGCCATTGCATGTGTGTTCTTTTCATCAACCACATGGATCCACTAGATGCCATTGCATGTGTGGTCTTTGCCTAAACCACATGGATCCACTAGAGTTCATTGCATGTGTGTTGTATGCCTAAACCACATGGACCACTAGATGCCATTGCATGTCTGTTCTTTTCATAAACCGCATGGATCAGTAGATTCCATTGCATCTGTGTTGTTTGCCTAAACCACATGGATCCACTAGAGTTCATTGCATGTGTGTTCTATGCCTAAACCACATGGATCCACTAGAGTTCATTGCATGTGTGTTATTTTGATAAACCACACGGATCCACTAGACCCCATTGCATGTGTGTTCTTTTCATGAAATAGATGGATCCACTAGATGCTATTACATGTGTGTTCTTTTCATAAACCACATGGATCCACGAGATGCCATTGCATGTGTGTTCTTTTCATAAACCACATGGATCCACTAGAGTTCATTGCATGTGTTTTATTTTCATAAACCACATGGATTCACTAGAGTTCATTGCATGTGTGTTCTATCCGTAAACCACATGGATCCCCTAGATGCCATTGCATGTGTGTTCTTTTCATAAACCACATGGATGCACTAGATGCCATTGCATGTGTGTTCTTTTCATAAACAAAATTGATCCACTATATGCCATTGCATGTGTGTTCTTTTCATAAACCATATGGATCCACTAGAGTTCATTGCATGTGTGTTATTTTCATAAAGCACATGAATCCACTAGAGTTCATTGCATGTGTGTTCGATGCCTAAACCACATGGATCCAATAGATGCCATTGCATGTCTATTCTTTTCTTAAACCACATGGATCAGTAAATGCCATTAAATGTGTGTTCTTTGCCTAAACCACATGGATCCACTAGAGTTCATTGCATGTGTGTTCTATTCCTAAACCACATGGATCCACTAGAGTACATTGCATGTGTGTTCTTTTCATAAACCACATGGATCCACTAGATATCATTGCATGTGTGTTCTTTTAGTAAATCACATGGATTCACTAGATGTCATTGCATATGTGCTCTATTCCTAAACCACACGGATCCACTAGATGCCATTGCATGTGTGTTCTTTTAATAAAACCACATGGATCCACTAGAGGCCAATGCATGTGTGTTCTTTTGATAAACCACATGGATCCACTATAGTTCATTGCATGTGTGTTCTATGCCTAAACCATAAGGACCCACTAGATGCCATTGCATGTTTGTTCTTTTCATAAACCACGTAGATCCACTAGATTCCATTGCATGTGTGTTCTTTTCCTAAACCACATGGATCCACTAGATGCCATTGCATGTGTGATCTTTTCATAAACCACATGGATCCACTAGAGTTCATTGCATGTGTGTTCTTTTCATAAACCACATGGATCCACTAGAGTTCATTGCATGTGTGTTATATGCCTAAACCACATGGATCCACTAGATGCCATTGCATGTGTGCTCTTTTCATCAACCACATGGATCCACTAGATGCCATTGCATGTGTGGTCTTTTCCTAAACCACATGGATCTACTAGAGTTCATTGCATGTGTGTTCTTTTCATAAACTACATGGATCTAGTAAATGCCATTGAATGTGTGTTATTTTCATAAACCACATGGATCCACTAGATGCCATTGCATGTGTGTTCTTTTCATCAACCACATGGATCCACTAGATGCCATTGCATGCGTGGTCTTTGCCTAAACCACATGGATCCACTAGAGTTCATTGCATATGTGTTCTTTTCATAAACTACATGGATCCACTAGATGCCATTGCATGTGTGTTATTTTCATAAACCACATGGATCCACTAGATGCCATTGCATGTGTGTTCTTTGCCTAAACCACATGGATCCAATAGAGTTTATTGCATGTGTGTTATTTTCATAAACCACATGGATCCACTATATGCCATTAAATGTATGTTCTATTCCTAAACCAAAAGGATCCACTAGATGCCATTGCATGCGTGTTCTTTTCATAAACCACATGGATCCACTAGAGTTCATTGCATGTGTGCTCTTTTCATAATCCACATGGATCCACAAGATATCATTGCATGTGTGTCTTTTCATAAACCAGATGGATCCACTAGAGTTCATTGCATGTGTTCTTTTCATAAACCACATGGATCCACTAGATTCCATTGCATGTGAGTTCTTTTCATAATCCACATGGATCCACTAGATGCCATTGCATGTGTGTTCTTTTCATAAACCATATTGATCCACTAGATGCCATTGCAAGTTTGTTCTATTCCTAAACCACATGGATCTACTAGATGCCATTGGATGTGTGTTCTATTCCTAAACCACATGGATCCACTAGATGCCATTTCATGTGTGTTATATTCCTAAACCACATGGATCCACTAGATGCCATTGCATGTGTGTTCTTTTCATAAACAACATGGATACACTACATTCCATTGCATGTGTGTTGTTTTAATAAAACCACATGGATCCACTAGAGGCGAATGCATGTGTGTTCTTTTGATAAACCACATGGATCCACTAGAGTTCATTACATCTGTGTTCTATGCCTAAACCACAAGGATCCACTAGATGCCATTGCATGTGTGTTCTTTTCATAAACCACATAGATCCACTAGATGCTATTGCTTTTGTGTTATTTTCATAAACCACATGGATCCACTAGATGCCATTGCATGTGTGTTCTTTTCATAAACCACATGGATACACTAGAGTTCATTGCATGTGTGTTCTTTTCATAAACCACATGGATCCACTAGAGTTCATTGCATGTGTGTTCTATGCCTAAACTAGATGGATCCACTAGATGCCATTGCATGTGTGTTCTTTTCATAAACCACATGGATCCATTAGATGCCATTGCATGTGTGGTCTTTTCCTAAACCACATGGATCCACTAGAGTTCATTGAATGTGTGTTCTATGCCTAAACCACATGGATCCACTAGATGCCATTGCATGTCTGTTCTTTTCATAAACCCGCATGGATCAGTAGATTCCATTGCATCTGTGTTGTTTGCCTAAACCACATGGATCCACTAGAGTTCATTGCATGTGTGTTCTATTCCTAAACCACATGGATCCACTAGAGTTCATTGCATGTGTGTTATTTTCATAAACCACACGGATCCACTAGATGCCATTACATGTGTGTTCTTTTCATAAAATAGATGGATCCACTAGATGTTATTACATGTGTGTTCTTTTCATAAACCACATGGATCCACAAGATGCCATTGCATGTGTGTTATTTTCATAAACCACATGGATCCACTAGAGTTCATTGCATGTGTTTTATTTTCATAAACCACATGGATTCACTAGAGTTCATTGCATGTGTGTTCTATCCGTAAACCACATGGATCCCCTAGATGCCATTGCATGTGTGTTCTTTTCATAAACCACATGGATGCACTAGATTCCATTGCATGTGTGTTCTTTTCATAAACAAAATTGATACACTATATGCCATTGCATGTGTGTTCTCTTCATAAACCACATGGATCCACTAGAGTTCATTACATGTGTGTTCTTTTCATAAAGCACATGAATCCACTAGAGTTCATTGCATGTGTTTTCGATGCCTAAACCACATGGATCCACTAGATGCCATTGCATGTCTATTCTTTTCATAAACCACATGGATCAGTAGATGCCATTGCATGTGTGTTCTTTGCCTAAACCACATGGATCCACTAGAGTTCATTGCATGTGTGTTCTTTTCATAAACCACATGGATCAAATAGATGTCATTGCATGTGTGTTCTTTTAGTAAACCACATGGATTCACTAGATGTCATTGCATGTGTGATCTATTCCTAAACCACATGGATCCACTAGATGCCATTGCATGTGTGTTCTTTTCATAAAGAACATGGATCCACTAGATGCCATTGCATGTGTGTTCTTTTAATAAAACCACATGGATCCACTAGAGGTTAATGCATGTGTGTTCTTTTGATAAACCACATGGATCCACTATAGTTCATTGCATGTGTGTTCTATGCCTAAACCATAAGGATCTACTAGATGCCATTGCATGTTTGTTCTTTTCATAAACCACATAGATCCACTAGATTCCATTGCATGTGTGTTCTATCATAAACCACATGGATCCACTAGATGCCATTGCATGTGTGATCTTTTCATAAACCACATGGATCCACTAGAGTTCATTGCATGTGTGTTCTTTTAATAAACCACATGGATCCACTAGAGTTCATTGCATGTGTGTTCTATGCCTAAACCACATGGATCCACTAGATGCCATTGCATGTGTGTTTTTTTCATCAACCACATGGATCCACTAGATTCCATTGCATGTGTGGTCTTTGCCTAAACCACATGGATCCACTAGAGTTCATTGCATGTGTGTTCTTTTCATAAACTACATGGATCTAGTAGATGCCATTGCATGTGTGTTATTTTCATAAACCACATGGATACACTAGATGCCATTGCATGTGTGTTCTTTTCATAAACCACATGGATCCATTAGATGCCATTGCATGTGTGGTCTTTTCCTATACCACGTGGATCCACTAGAGTTCATTGCATGTGTGTTCTTTTCATAAACCACATGGATCCAGTTGATGCCATTGCATGTGTGTTATTTTCATAAACCACATGGATCCACTAGATGTCATTGCATGTGTGTTCTTTGCCTAAACCACATGGATCCACTAGAGTTCATTGCATCTGTGTTATTTTCATACACCACATGGATCTAATAGATGCCATTAAATGTGTGTTCTATTCCTAAACCACAAGTATCCACTAGATGCCATTGCATGTGTGTTATTTGCCTAAAACATATGGATCCACTAGACTTCATTTCATGTGTGTTCTATGCCTAAACCACATGGATCCACTAGAGTTCATTGTATGTGTGTTATTTTCATAAACCACATGGATCCACTAGATGCCATTGCATGTGTTTTATTTTCATAAACCACATGGATCCAATAGATGCTATTGCATGTGTGTTCTTTTCATAAACCACATGGATCCACGAGATGCCATTGCATGTGTGTTCTTTTCATAAACCACATGGATCAACTAGAGTTCATTGCATGTGTTTTATTTTCATAAACCACATGGATTCGCTAGAGTTCATTGCATGTGTATTATATCCCTAAACCACATGGATCCCCTAGATGCCATTGCATGTCTGTTCTTTTCATAAACCATATGGATCAGTAGATGCCATTGCATGTGTGTTGTTTGCCTAAACCACATGGATCCACTAGAATTCATTGCATGTGTGTTCTATGCCTAAACCACATGGATCCACTAGAGTTCATTGCATGTGTGTTATTTTCATAAACCACACGGATCCACTAGATGCCATTGCATCTGTGTTCTTTTCATAAACCACATGGATCCACGAGATGCCATTGCATGTGTGTTCTTTTCATAAACCACATGGATCCACTAGAGTTCATTGTATGTGTTTTGTTTTCATAAACCATATGGATTCACTAGAGTGCATTGCATGTGTGTTCTATCTCTAAACCACATGGATCCCCTAGATGCCATTGCATGTGTGTTCCTTTCATAAACCACATGGATGCACTAGATGCCATTGCATGTGTGTTCTTTTCATAAACAAAATCGATCCACTATATGCCATTTAATGTGTGTTCTTTTCATAAACCACATGCATCCCCTAGAGTTCAATTCATGTGTGTTCTTTTCATAAAGCACATGGATCCACTAGAGTTCATTGCATGTGTGTTCGATGCCTAAACCACATGGATCCACTAGATGCCATTGCATGTCTGTTCTTTTCATATACCACATGGATTAGTAGATGTCATTGCATGTGTGTAATAGGCATATATTGTTACAAACAAGGTTATGCCCAAAGGTCTCAAAAACGCCGGTGCTACATATCAACGCGCCATGACTAAGATCTTCGATGAGATAATACATAAGATTGTTGAGTGCTAATCATTTGCAGTCTAGGTCGGCAGGACCTAGACACGGAGGTTTGGGAAGTAGGTAGCCCATGACAGCATTCACTGGTGAAAGGACTGGTAGCTGCGAGAGCATCATAGTTGACATGGTCGGAGCTACAGTCCCCATATCCGTCTCTACTCTTTTTGTAATTGACTTCCTCTCGCTCCCAACCAACCTTTTCCTTTGAAAGGTCTTCCACTAGTGGTTGAGGGATATGAATCTGGATCCCGATCTTGTCTCACGGACTATCCCGTAGTGGTTCTGTGACCGTCAATTGGATCTATTTCTTTCACACGGTCAACTGGCATATGGTTCTTCTATGTAGGGTATTACTCCTTTACTCTCTTAATTAACGTCGAGCTAAGTGACTTTGTGTAGCATAGTAGAATGAAGGCTACGTACACACCGACACTCTCTTATCGCTCGCCTACCAAAAATGAGTAGGCGAGGCACTTCTTTTTTTCTTTGATTGTACTGTAGTAGAATTTCTAGCCTTTTATTTGATAACCCTTTCTCATGTTCTTTCATCCATCAAGTAGGCGAACCGTCAGGTCCTTAGTAGCGTTGACAAAGAAGAAGAGCCAGTGAAAAAAAAAGCTAGAATTTCCAATAGTGAGACCAGCTTGACAAGCTACCTTTCCTCTTGATATGAGGTGCGAAGAGAAACATCTATTTTTTATGACTTCCACTTCTCCTCACTCTTGCTATTATGCCCTTTCCCGGTAGTCAACCACCAACGAACGTAGGCTAGGACCTGCATGTAATGTTACAGCCTTGCCAATACTTCCTTTTACCCCCTATTCCTTCATTTTAGGTTTTCATGGCCGAGAATAGGGTAGGGTTTTTTACGGTCGGGTCCCCTACCACTAGTCCGGCTAGCCTTATTTTGGGTAGGAAGCAGGCCGGGCCCGACGGGCGGGCATCTCCCGCTACGCAAGCAGCATTGTTCGCCACCACCCGAGTCTCCGAGAGGAACCTTCACCCCACCGGGTTAGGCCGGGTGGGATGGTATACTTTTTTTTCCGCCACAAGTAGGAACTCAGTCCTTGGTAAGACACAAGGGGGAAGGAAGATCTTCACTCATTCATTAAGTGCCTGCGGTGAGACGCGACCCTCGCCAGGTAGACACGCGAAGATGCATTTTGAGTACTGGTGGTACTGGACAAGCTCTAGGCGAATAATCTCTTTCTTATTTATTTCTTATTTCTTTCCCATGACGACTAGGAACGGGCAAATCAAGAATTTCACTTCGAATTCCGGACCTCAACATCCTGCTGCTCATGGTGTTTCACGATCAGTATTGGAAATGAACGGAGAAGTGGTGGAACGTGCGGAACCACATATTGGATCACTCCAGTGCGGCACTCGGGCCCATGGGGATTTTGTAAATTCCACTTAACAATTCTCCATCTTGTTAAATGATTGGAGACGAAGGTCATCCCAAAAACTAACAAAATATCTACGAAGATACATTTTACATGGAAATCCATAGTCATATTCAGACTAAATATTTTATGTATCAGTTGAAAAATCTCAGTCATGGATCCCATCCCATTTTGCTTCTTGTAAACCGCCCTTCACCCCCATCCCCTAAAGTGGTAAAGAAGGAGGCTCTTCTTTGTCTCATTAGGACAAACAAATAGGAAGGGATAGTTCTTTCATTGCATTGATAGAAGTGATACTATCAAAAGATCTCTCTATTATTTAGAGAAAATAGTTGGCGTGGGTTCTACCAACGAAACGAAGAAGTTTTGGATTCATTCGGAACCCAAAAAACCAAAAAGTTCCAGAGGCATCTTCCATTCATTTCGATTTAGGTCTTTCTACACCATATTTAGATCTTCCCTTTCTACGATCCGGAATTCCCAGCAAATCCTTGGCAAAGATATGAAAAGCATAGGGAGATCTTCACTGATCAGTTTTATTAATCGTTATCCGATCGACTAAACACATGTCCCATTCTCTTCATAAAGATTGTTAGTACCTTATCTTCCGGTTGAGTCTCGATCCCTTCACTGGAGTGATGCCGATTTGGTTATCCGACATCCCATCACAATTTGGATGACATACAACAACGATTTTCTTTTTTATTGAACCCCCAAGATTGGGGGCAGGGGGTTGATGATACGAACGGAGTGAGAAAACAGTCTTCCCTTTGGGGAGGGAAGATCTACCTTTCGTCTTCGTTAAAAACACCTGGGCTATGCCTCAAAGTCTCAACACTGGCTTGGAGGAGAACACTAATCTACGCATAAATCAAATCTCTGTTCATTTTTTATTCAACTGACCGAGACTCGTTGCCGGATATACAGCGCAAGTTGACGTCCCTTTCAAGCGCGCTTGATGTCTGGGGAAGGAGACTTTTGGTAGTGTCCGAAAGGAAATCAAGCAGCTCACGGACTTGAGAATATGTACAGCGCAGAACAGAAAAGAAGGCAGATTTGATGAGTTGTAGGGGTGGACCCACTTCCACTGATTTCTTGCGGGAAGGTTTTATAAGGGAAGAAGAATCAGAGCTGTGACCTGGGAACCTTGATTTCTTTCGGAACGTCATTACGAGAGTAACAAAGAAAGAACAACGTAGTAGGGGTCTTTTGTGAAGAGACCAAAAAGTAAAGGGTCTTGGGACCTACCTAATGGTGAAGTTATGGCATTCTCTTTTAGAAGTTGTTTATCCGCATTGGAAAACCATGGAGATACAAGCGGCCAAAGCAGAAAGGGTTCTCGCTTCTCCGTCTGGAAGGTGGACCAAATCCTATCGATCTTTCCTTACGACTCGACTTAGGCTCAAGCTCACAGAGGGCTAAAGGCAGTATCTTTAGTCTACCCTTGCTGCCTATTTCCTTTTATATGGTCATTCCGTGGGGCCACAAGAACACCATCAATTGCATTATCCTCGGTACCACACATCACTCCACCTACTATCCTTCAAAGCTAAGTTTGTGATTCCCACTCAGTGTTATATGGTGATTGGAGGTAGGAAAGATGCCTCTCGGGGCATCTGAGAATGATTCGAGACGTATGAAGGGAAACTCCCACGTACAGTTTGTTTTGGGGGGGGGGGAAGGAGCCCGACAGGGTCCCTCCACTGACTTGGCCCGGGCCTAAGTGAAAGTGATTGCCAGCACACTCGAGGGAGACACCCTGGGTTCTTATTCTAGAGCTTTCTTCCAATTGTAAGTTGCCTCTCTGTCTATGGCAATTTCCTTAGCCTACGAAAGAGAAGCCACCGATGATGCCAAGGGTAGATAGAAAGCGAACTGCCCTTCTGTGGACCTTGCTTTCTTCTTGAGGAACTCGTTCATCTCTTTTTTCCTTTTTATCAATTTAAGATTCATTAGCTTTCTCATTCTACTCTTTCCCAAAGGAGTGCGAAGAGAACTCAATGGATCTTATCCTAGAATAGGTTTATTTTTTATTCCAGTGTCGGGAAGGGATCCTGGTTATTCACTCTATTTTTAAGTATTATTAAGTAAGCCATATACAATGCGTAGGACTACCCCCCCCCCATTTTCAAATTTCGAATTTAAAATACTTTATTTAATTGATTTTTTAATCCCTTTAATTGACATAGATAAGACTACCACTATTTTTTCATGACTGAGGGGACCAAGGATGACCTACGTTTAGGGTGAGCGGAGAGAGGGAACAACCCCAAAAGGGTGTGGTAGCAATACTGTTGGACTTTTGGCGCCCTTTCAGCCGACCCCTTTAGTTGGCCCTTGTTGAGTAAGTCAGAAGAGGCCCACTACTTCTTCATTCATGGCTTATTGATTTGATTGATCCCCCTTTCGTATTCATTCGACCTGAGGTGAGGTTGGAACAAGAGTTTTCATAAAAAGAATGGTTCTTTTATGAAATTATTAACGGGAAGGCATCTTGTGGATTCCTCCAACTCTATGAATGAAGGGGGGAGTATGAGGAAGGCCAATTTTCTTTCTATATGAATATGAAAAAATGATCAGGGTTAAACATTTCTTACTTTTGTTGAGTATGACTGAATGAGGAAGAGCTCCTTATGTGGTATCACTTTACCACCATCTGAAATGCGCGAAACTCCGATTGGTGGAAGCCAGTCCATGAAGATTCTCCCTTCTCTTACGTGAAATTCCCCTCTTTCGGTAAGCAAACAATCTACTAATTGATCTATATTCTGATACCCTACTATATCATTCTACTACTAGTATTTAGAATACCTCAGGAGCTCATGAGATTAGTGAAATTCATAAGTCTCAATTCCCTAGCGATCGCACCAAAAACTCGAGTTCCTTTTGGATTTCCTTATTGGCACGGGAACGTGATACTAAACTTTGGAATTATGCGCATATTGCTGCGAAGTGGCAGTGAACCTATCCATAGCAATGGGAAGATTGGCCCGAGCGGGCAAGGCACTCACTAGAGCATGTTTTCGCTTCATCCGCGTTTGGCTCTTCAATACGCCTTGTTGTTATGAGCGATATCTTGGCAGGTACTGCGTACCATTAAAGGGAGTCAGGGCTAGTTTCAACAAGGTGAGCAAAGCTAGCTACTCTAGTTGTTCCACCAACCCCAGCTCCCGACCTGGGTACATTCTTCTTGGCAGCTCAAGACCTTTCTTGTTCCTTGCTCCCGTGGATCGATACTAGTTACTTACCTTTAATCTTAGCTTAGTTTAAATATACCGTATCCGCTGAAAGGTACCTGCTAATAAGTCCCTCCCTTAAATCAAGGCCGCTAAGGTCACACTCTTACCCATATCTTTGGTTTTTCATGGCCTTCCCGCTGTGCACCTTGTCTACGGATTAAGAATGTCATGCATAACCCTCCCTTATCCACTAATAAAAGCCACTCTTGCTTGCCATTTCCCACCGGAAAGAGAATCCCATATTCTTTAAGCCAAGCCGCCAATCCTAGGGTCAATGCGGAATAGCAAACCATTGCTATTTGAGCAGTTAGAGAATCTAAATTCCACTCATTTAGAAATCGATCAGCGAATGCCAGAGGAAGGATAAGGGGAGCCTACACCAACGTAGTCTTAGCCCTAGAACACATGGAGCTTGGAGCACTAATAATAAGTCTGTCTGATTTTCAAGGAGTTTATGAACAATCACCACATCCATATTGAGGAGAAAGCTCACTCAGGCTACTGAACTTGTAAATACAGTTGCACTCATGATAGGGATTTCGTTTATGGCGTGAGGTGAAGTTAGAAGCATACCTGGATATATACTCGATATTCATTCGGTTTAAGGCACCTTCATCGTAGGAAGGAAAAAACCCCGATCCCCGGGCGGATCATTCCCTCTAACAAGCTAAACAAGAGTCCAGGAGCGAGAGAGGAAAATCCAAAGTGAAAATAACATAATATGACAAAATCAAAAAGTTCTATTGAGTTGTTGAAAAAAAAAGTAACTTTAGAAGCGAAAGTAGGTTATTCTCGTAAAGGAATATCGTAACGGGTGACTAGGTAATATAGAAGGCCGACTGGCTAAATCCTTTCAATGTGTGCACCTTCACAACTGCCATCCACTGCGTATTCTCTTCCACGCTAGGCACCTCCTCTTCCCAGATCAGATCATCGAAGTCCTCGCATGAAAGAATGTCGTGTTCCTGTCCCCTTCCTTTAGGAAATCCACTCTACTTCGTTGTTTAGCCAAGATTTCCTCTCTAAGGAGGAGCTCCGCAATGAATTTGTTTGGCTAGCGTCCGCTCACGATCCCTCCCAGGCAGACAAACAATCGATTAACCATTTTCTGATCCAAGATCTGGGCACAACATACTTACTAATAGATGAAGATGAATGCGTGTCTTTTTATTCTTCTAGTGTCTAAGTAAAGTATTCATTCTATATTCTTTGGCTAGGTAGCATAAAACATAAAGGAGTCTAGGTTCGGGACTCCTAACCTTATCGATAGTGGACATAGTAGTGGACCTTGGCGCAAGCCTTAGTAAGTCGTCTCGCAGGCGTACTCGGTACTCGTCAACTGTCCTTCGCTCCAGATGGTCAATGTCTTCAGACGAGCCATCTGTCCTTGGCTTCTGTACCCTTCTTTTGAATCAATTTAGACCTTATTAAATGAATAGAACTACCCATTTTTTGCGATCTATATTGCGATGTCTCACTTGGAATGGAATGCAGTACGTTGTTGATCCAGACTGAATGATGCACTTTGGGCCTTTCGGTCCTCGATCGAGAGAGAATCTATAAATGATGCAAATGGTTCGGGAAATAGGTTCCTCAGAGCACACAATTAATTCATAAGCTTTGCTTTGCTTTCATGGAATCCCATTCCTTTCCACCTGTTGTAGTGGTTGAAGCCGCAGGCACCAAAACAGTGCATTGATGGAGCGTTATGATGCTCTCAGCGATGAAAGTGAATTTAGATGATCCTCAGCATGGGGTTGTTCTATCACTTCCTTCTGCTGAGGAGTCGCCTTTCGTACCTCCGACAAGCTATGATACTATGGTTTTTAGAAAGTCCCCTATTTTTTGAAAAAGGGAGCCTTGTGCAATTTCTCTCGGGATCTCGGAGGAGACCCTTGTCCATTTACAGATATCTTTCTCCAGAGTTCCAGCTAACTGGTGCTCAATGCCATGCTATACGAGAGGGAGGAATAGAAATTCTACAATCAACTTCTCACTTTTGATGTCCCGTTTGACGATTCTGTTGCACCTTTAGAAAAAGAAAAAGGAGAAGGACAGGGGTCGCTAGTAAGAAAAGCTATAACTATCAATTCGACTTCTGAATGAATCAAATCTCCCCAAGTAGGATTCGAACCTACGACCAGTCAGTTAACAGCTTGGCTATCATCAAACCATCCTCCCTCCGCTTATCTCTTTCCTTTCTATATGATAAGTCTACTCGCGCCTCAAGGGCCGGTCATTTACGCTCTCCACTGCATGAACAACATTCCCAACTAGATCTGTACGGCTTTTGTTGTCTCCTTTTCGATTCCCGACTCTAGCTCATAGGTATCCATAAGAGCGACCGGCCCTGAATGCTTAAACCTATCAATCGTCTCCTAAATTTCATTCTTTTTGTTGTTGGGCAAGGAGCTCAAACAATCCATTCAGCACTTTCCGTCGATGTTCATGACCAATCGGATCTTGACGTACCAGTAGGTACCAGAGGAGATCGCTATGATCGTTACTGTATCCGTATCGAAGAGATGCGATAAAGTGTTCGGATCATTGTGCAATGTCCTAATAAAATGCCTAGTGGCATGATCAAAGCCGATGATCGTAAGCTATGTCCTCCATCACGATCTCGAATGAAACTATCCATGGAATCGTGCGCCGTGTGAAACGTAGATCATCGCCGTTCTTAACCGAGACTCAGGAGGCAGGGTCTTGCACTGCAGGAGCAAGGGGTGTGTCCGCTGCTGCTTTGATCTATTAAAAATGCAATTCGACTGCGTCAGCTTCTTTTATTGAACCAGTACGGTGCCATTGTTCTTTTTGAGGAAACAGATTCCATTGTTATAAATCACACGTACCTCCTCTAGCTGCATGATGGACTGGGATGCACTAGCAGCATCGAGAGGGAGGATGTTGAACGGCGCATAGATGTCTTTCTTCTCTTGCACATCCTTGTGCACAGATTCAAAGTCAATAGATTCCTGTCATTTTATATAGAAATAGGCTTGGTCAAGTGCTTAAAAAAGAGGTGACCCGAATGATTTCAATGAATTGCTATTTGGTCAGATTGGAACAATTGGATTCGAAAGGAAAGAAAGGCTATGAACAAAGAGGGTCGCCCATGATCGATTGGATTCGGCAAATAAAGTAGAGGGCCCGCCCGTGTCACCACCAGTCCACCGAACTAGCTGTTGATCGCTAACTCTCTTGTCGATGCCCTGAACTTATGTGCGAGTTAATAATGAATTGTTCCCAAGTAGAGAGGGTAGGATAAGGATTCAGTAAGAAGGATAGTCTACTTATGGAAATGCCATCCTCTCTTTCCTCAGTAACGGAGCCCCGACTTTTTATTCCAGTTCAATTCTGACTGGTGCAGGAGTCCAACCATAACGAGACTCAATAACGAAACTAGGGACCTTGCTTTCCCAACTGGAGCAGGAAACTTCCAACCAAATAGGAGGCAGAAGAGATAAATGACAACTATCTCTAGAGAATTGAAAAGAGGTGTGCGAACTATGTTATTGAATCCGGTGCGAAATTCACAGTCCTTTAAGTGAATACGCCTTATCTTTATGTATAGAGATCTTAAAGAATGGATCAGCTCCTAGCGAAAAAAGTCCAAGGTCTGAATACCAAGAGCGGTCAAACACTGTGATCGGTCCCGGTCAATGGGTAGAAAATCCTGCCCTATAATCTGAAGTAGTCTTCGACTAGGTATATAAAATGGATAAAAAGAAAGAAGGAGATAGATGCATTTCACTAGGCATATATGATATTGGAAAGAATAGAATCGAGTAAGCTTAGGCCAGCCGATAAGTCATTTTTGTGTAACTTCCCATATGCCTACTTCTAAGCTAAAGTATGGAAATAGGGTGAGATAAGCAAGAATGAGCCGAACGAAGACGTAAGGTTTGTTTAGATGTAGTCTTTGTGCTTTTCAAGTTGCTTCTTGCGAAATTACTTAAACAAGAGGAAAATGAGCCCAGGTTTCCGGGAGTTTAGATAAGATATGTCAGCTGTTGGAGGATCCATATTATCCGGGGGATCCATATATTATGAGGGAGTATAGAGAGGGGGTCTAGAGATAGTACAGTCTGTAGTGAACCTATTCATTAAATTGACTTTTCCCTTACCTCTCATCAGCTTCCCTTTCCCTCGCCGATGCAGTGCCATCTGGATACCTCATAAATAAATCAAGTAGGCCGGCTAGTAAGCGATCCCGAGGGGCTATCTTCTCTCCCATGCTGGTGCCTTGCTTAACTCAAGTATAAAGTGGAAATTCAAGCCAAAATCCAGGATTCCATTTGAATCTTGAGATCCAAGAAACTCGATTTCACTATGATATGACCACTGAACCCTTTGATGCAACATTTCTTGTTTCCAGAAGATCTCGGATGGTTTCTGAAGCTTCCATGATCTTGTAAAAGAAAGAAACCCTTTCTATAAGAGAGGATTCACCAGGTCGTTGATACGTATAATATCAAAATACCAAATACGCTCGCTGTGCGATCCACGGAAACAAAAAAGGCTTATTTTGGTGAACATCAAAGCAAAAACTAACTCTTGTTCGGTAAAAAATTCTTCTAAAAATGCCGAACCTAACCGTTGCATAAAAATTCGTACCGTGCTTTTATGTTTACGAGCTAAAGTTCTAGCGCATGAAAGTCGAAGTATATACTTTAGTCGATATAAAGTCTGTTTTTTCGAAGATCCACTATGATAATGAAAAAGATTTCTACATATACGACCAAATCGATCAAGAATATCCCAATCTGATAAATCTGTCCAAATGGGTTTACTAATAGGATGTCCCGATCCAATACAAAATTGAGCTTTTGATAAGTATCCTGTGAGGGTAGTAGCGGGAACTATGGTATCTAATTTTTGCATTCGAGTATCTATTAGAAATAAATTCTCCAGCATTTGATTCCTTACTAACAAACTACTTTTTGGTACACTTGAAAGGTACCCCATAAAATCGAAGTAAGAGTTTGCTAATTGGTTTAGATGGACCCTTCGGGGATGAGTCCAAAAAGAGAATAAATATTGCCACAAATTGATAAGGTACCATTTCCATTTCTTGTTCAAAAAAGGAGTTCCTTTTGATGAAAGAATTGCCTTTCCTTGATATCGAACATAATGCATAAGAGGATCCATAAAGAACCATATAGTTTTCCCAAAAAAACCAGGGTAGATTATCCCAATATGTTCCATCTTCCTAGAAAAGATGATTCGTTCCAGAAAAGTTCCAGAAGATGATAATGGTAAGCAAGAAGATTGTTTACGAAGAAACACCAAGAAAAATTCATATTCTGATACATAAGAATTATATAAGAATCGAAATAGTATTTTATTTTCTTTTTTAAAAAGAAAAATAGATTTCATTGAAGTAATAAAACTATTCCAATTTGAATAGTAGTTGAGAAAGAATCGCATTAAATGCAAAGACGGAACGTCTTGTATACGGTATTGAAGGAGTTGCACCAAGATTTCCAAATGAATAGGATAGGGTATTTCTATATGTGAAATAGAATCCAAATGCAAAAATTTGTCTTCTAAAAAGGGAAATATTGAATGAATAGAGTGTAAATTCTGAAACTTTGGTATTTCTTTTTCTTTCGGACAAGATAATTCTCGTAGCGAGAATGGGATTTCTACAACGATCGAAAACCCCTCAGGTAGAATCTGAGAATAAAAATCAGAATAAAAACCCATTTTGTAATCCAACAATCGATCTTGGTTAGGATGATTAATCGAGTTAATCAAAAAATTATGCTGATACATTCGAGTAATTAATCGTTTCACAAGTAGTGAACTAAATTTCTTGTTATTACAACTAACAATTTCCACAGGTTCGGAATCATTTAATCCATAATCATGGGCAAATGCATAAATATACTCCTGAAAGAGAAGTGGGTAGACAAAGTATTGTTGACAAGATTTATGTTTTTCTAAATACCCTTTGAATTTTTCCATTTGTATTTCTACTTGAATCAGAGAGAAGAAGCATTTCTCGGTATATAAAATGATGATACATAGTGCAATATGGTCAGAACAGGGTGTTGGATTTTTTAATACAAACCCTGGAAAGAAGGGGAGTCTAATCCACAGATCTTTTTCCGCTCCTTTTTTACACAATTAGTTTATGTTTATTCTAAATTACAAAAGAGAACAGAATAATTTTTTTATTTTTGTAGGCCAATCGCTCTTTTGACTCTGGAATGGAATCCCTTTATCAATATACTGCTTCTTTTACACATTCAATCCATAATCAAGAATAATTAGGATTTCTAAAAAAAGGGTCCACTCATAGTAAAATCCAACCTTTCCCCGCATCCGACACTAATCTATTTTTAACGTCTAATTAGAGAGGGGAATTATTCCAATTAGGAAGTTAAGCTCGTTGCTTTTTATTTTACCAGAATTGGAGCCAGGCTCTATCCATTTATTCACTAGACCCAGAAAATCGTAATTTTTATTCAATTTTATTACGACATGCTATTTTTTCCATTCATTACCCTTGAGGATCAGTCGTGGTCTTATAGACTCTACAAAGAGTCTGGACGAATTTGTTGCTCCATCCAAATGTGTAAAAGATTATAGTCGCACTTAAAAAAATGAGTAATTCAAAGGAAAAAAGCATTTGAGGCATGCGCCGGACTAAAGAGACTGATTCCTTTCTCTGGGACCATTTCATTGATTGCAAAGAGAATCCTGCACTCTCTTTGCAATCAATCAAAATGAACATTTCTCAAGACCACGAGAAGGTCCCCCTAGAATCTGCGGGCTTAGAACCATAAACCATATACCTTCTCGATAAAACACATCTCAAACAGATTATTATCAAAATGAATGGATTGGCTTCGCCTTAAGTAAGATCAAAGGTTTGTGCTTTTGCCAGAAATTGACCCATTGATTGGATTTCTTCTGATCCCAGATCCAATAGAAGTTTCCAATGAGTCATTGCCAACTACTTTAGCAAGAAGGTGATAGGGTCGTACATGCACCTAAAAAGGTGTGGAAAGTGAGAAATAGGCCTGATTCCTTTTGCGGATCTTGCTTGTGGTAGCTTTTCCTTAGATAGTGAAAGGTCTTCCCTTTACTTACCAGGGCATGATCGCCTGCATTGACTGTAGCCCTTCCTATCACCTCTGCTACACCCGCCATTACTTGATCGATTCTAAAAAGATTTATTATTAACCAAAACGTGAGCTCCGGAGGTTAACGACAGATTGTATACACCCATTCCTAAATATTGATCCCGAAAAAAGATTGCAGATTTCTCCGGAACCTCTCTTTCAATAAGCATTCTAGCACTAACTCCCTATGGATTGTCAACTCATCCATCCTAGGAATATGATTTCTCCACATAGACCATTTTGGTACTCCATATTGCCTAACCCACATGGATCCACTAGAGTTTAGTGCATCTGTGTTCTATGCCTAAACCACATGGATCCACTAGAGTACATTGCATGTGTGTTCTTTTCATAAACCACATGGATCCACTAGATGTCATTGCATGTGTGTTATTTTAGTAAACCACATGGATTCACTAAATGTCATTGCATGTGTGTTCTATTCCTAAACCACATGGATCCACTAGATGCCATTGCATGTGTGTTCTTTTCATAAACAACATGGATCCACTAGATGCCATTGCATGTGTGTTCTTTTAATAAAACCACATGGATCCACTAGAGGCTAATGTTGTGTTCTTTTGATAAACCACATGGATCCACTAGAGTTCATTGCATGTGTGTTCTATGCCTAAACCACAAGTATCCACTAGATGCCATTGCATGTGTGTTCTTTTCATAAACCACATAGATCCACTAGATGCCATTGCCTGTGTGTTCTTTTCATAAACCACATGGATCCACTAGATGCCATTGCATGTGTGATCTTTTCATAAACCACATGGATCCACTAGAGTTCATTGCATGTGTGTTCTTTTCATAATCCACATGGATCCACTAGAGTTCATTGCATGTGTGTTCTATGCCTAAACCACATGGATCCACTAGATGCCATTGCATATGTGTTCTTTTCATAAACCACATGGATCCATTAGATGCCATTGCAT
This sequence comes from Avena sativa, assembly GCA_916181665.1. Classification (NCBI taxonomy): domain Eukaryota; kingdom Viridiplantae; phylum Streptophyta; class Magnoliopsida; order Poales; family Poaceae; genus Avena; species Avena sativa. The sequence continues at coordinate 196,322,159 of OV702287.1, forward strand.
GTGTGGTCTTTGCCTAAACCACATGGATCCACTAGAGTTCATTGCATGTGTGTTCTTTTCATAAACCACATGGATCCAGTAGATGCCATTGCATGTGCGTTATTTTCATAAACCACATGGATCCACTAGATGCCATTGCATGTGTGTTCTTTGCCTAAACCACATGGATCCAATAGAATTCATTGCATGTGTGTTATTTTCATAAACCACATGGGTCCACTAGATGCCACTAAATGTGTGTTGTATGCCTAAACCACAAGGATTCACTAGATGCCATTGCATGTGTGTTCTTTGCCTAAAACACTTGGATCCACTAGACTTCATTTCATGTGTGTTCTATGCCTAAACCACATGGATCCACTAGAGTTCATTGAATGTCTGTTATTTTAATAAACCACACGGATCCACTAGATGCCATTGCATGTGTGTTATTTTCATAAACCACATGGATCGAATAGATGCTATTGCATGTGTGTTGTTTTCATAAACCACATGGATCCACGAGATGCCATTGCATGTGTGTTCTTTTCATAAACCACATGGATCCACTAGAGTTCATTGCATGTGTTTTATTTTCATAAACGACATGGATTCACTAGAGTTCATTGCATGTGTGTTATATCCCTAAACCACATGGATCCCCTAGATGCCATTGCATGTGTGTTCTTTTCATAAACCACATGGATGCACTACATGCCATTGCATGTGTGTTCTTTTCATAAACAAAATGGATCCACTAGATGCCATTGCATGTGTGTTCTTTTCATAAACCACATGGATCCACTAGAGTTCATTGCATGTGTGTTCTTTTCATAAAGCACATGGATCCACTAGAGTTCATTGCATGTGTGTTATATGCCTAAACCACATGGATCCACTAGATGCCATTGCATGTATGTTCTTTTCATAAACCACATGGATCAGTAGATCCCATTGCATGTGTGTTCTTTGCCTAAACCACATTGATCCACTAGAGTTCATTGCATGTGTGTTCTATTCCTAAACCACATGGATCCATTAGATGGCATTGCATGTGTGTTCTTTTCATAAACCACATGGATCCACGAGATGCCATTGCATGTGTGTTATTTTCATAAACCACATGGATCCACTAGAGTTCATTGCATGTGTTTTATTTTCATAAACCACATGGATTCACTAGAGTTCATTGCATGTGTGCTATATCCCTAAACCACATGGATCCCCTACATGCCATTACATATATGTGTTCTTTTCATAAACCACATGGATGCACTAGATGACATTTCATGTGTGTTCTTTTCATAAACAAAATGGATACACTAGGTGCCATTGCATGTGTGTTCTTTTCATAAACCACATGGATCCACTAGAGTTCATTGCATGTGTGTTCTTTTCATAAAGCACATGGATCCACTAGAGTTCATTACATGTGTGTTATATGCCTAAACCACATGGATCCACTAGATGCCATTCCATTTCTGTTCTTTTCATAAACCACATGGATCAGTTGATGCCATTTGATGTGTGTTCTTTGCCTAAACCACATGGATCCACTAGAGTTCATTGCATGTGTGTTATTTTCATAAACCACACGGATCCACTAGATGCCATTGCATGTTTGTCCTTTTCATAAACCACATGGATCCACAAGATGCCATTGCATGTGTGTTCTTTTCATAAACCACATGTATCCACTAGAGTTCATTGCATGTGTTTTGTTTTCATAAACCACATGGATTCACTAGAGTTCATTGCATGTGTGTTCTATCCCTAAACCACATGGATCCCCTAGAAGCCATTGCATGTGTGTTCTTTTCATAAACCACATGGATGCACTAGATGCCATTGCATGTGTGTTATTTTCATAAACAAAATCGATCCACTATATGCCATTGCATGTGTGTTCTTTTCATAAACCACATGCATCCACTAGAGTTCATTGCATGTGTGTTCTTTTCATAAAGCACATGGATCCAGTAGAGTTCATTGCATGTGTGTTCGATGCCTAAACCACATGGATCCACTAGATGCCATTGCATGTCTATTCGTTTCATAAACCACATGGATCATTAGATGTCATTGCACGTGTGTTCTTGGCCTAACCCACATAGATCCACTAGAGTTCATTGCATCTGTGTTCTATGCCTAAACCACATGGATCCACTAGAGTACATTGCATGTGTGTTGTTTTCATAAACCACATGGATCCACTAGATGTAATTGCATGTGTGTTATTTTAGTAAACCACATGGATTCACTAGATGTCATTGCATGTGTGTTATTTTAGTAAACCACATGGATCCACTAGATGCCATGGCATGTGTGTTCTTTTCATAAACCACATGGATCCACTAGATGTCATTGCATCTGTGTTATTTTAGTAAACCACATGGATTCACTAGATGTCATTTCATGTGTGTTCTATTCCTAAACCACATGGATCCACTAGATGCCATTGCATGTGTGTTCTTTTCATAAACAACATGGATCCACTAGATGCCATTGCATGTGTGTTCTTTTAATAAAACCACATGGATCCACTAGAGGCTAATGTTGTGTTCTTTTGATAAACCACATGGATCCACTAGAGTTCATTGCATGTGTGTTCTATGCCTAAACCACAAGGATCCACTAGATGCCATTGCATGTGTGTTCTTTTCATAAACCACATATATCCACTAGATGCCATTGCCTGTATGTTCTTTTCATAAACCACATAGATCCACTAGATGCCATTGCATGTGTGATCTTTTCATAAACCACATGGATCCACTAGAGTTCATTGCATGTGTGTTCTTTTCATAAACCACATGGATCCACTAGAGTCCATTACATGTGTGTTCTATGCGTAAACCACATGGATCCACTAGATGCCATTGCATATGTGTTCTTTTCATAAACCACATGGATCCATTAGATGCCATTGCATGTGTGGTCTTTGCCTAAACCACATGGATCCACTAGAGTTCATTGCATGTGTGTTCTATGCCTAAACCACATGGATCCACCAGATAGCATTGCATGTGTGTTCTTTTCATAAACCACATGGATCCACGAGATGCCATTGCATGTGTGTTATTTTCATAAACCACATGGATCCACTAGAGTTCATTGCATGTGTTTTATTTTCATAAACCACATGGATTCACTAGAGTTCATTGCATGTGTGTTCTATGCCTAAATCATATGGATCCACTAGGTGCCATTGCATGTATGTTCTTTTCATAAACCGAATGGATCAGTAGATACCATTGCATGTGTGTTCTTTGCCTAAACCACATTGATCCACTAGAGTTAATTGCATCTATGTTCTATGCCTAAACCACATGGATCCACTAGATGGCATTGCATGTGTGTTCTTTTCATAAACCACATGGATCCACGAGATGCCATTTCATGTGTGTTCTTTTCATAAACCACATGGATCCACTAGAGTTCGTTGCATGTGTTTTATTTTCATAAACCACATGGATTCACTAGAGATCATTACATGTGTGTTCTATCCCTAAACCACATGGATCCCCTAGATGCCATTGCATTTGTGTTCTTTTCATAAACCACATGGATGCACTAGATGCCATTGCATGTGTGTTCTTTTCATAAACAAAATCGATCCACTATATGACATTGCATGTGTGTTCTTTTCATAAACCACATGGATCCACTAGAGTTCATTGCGTGTGTGTTATTTTCATAAACCACATGGATCCAGTAGATGCCATTGCATGTGTGTTATTTTCATAAACCACATGGATCCACTAGATGCCATTGCATGTGTGTTCTTTGCCTAAACCACATGGATCCAATATAATTCATTGTATGTGTGTTATTTTCATAAACCACATGGTTCCACTAGATGCCATTAAATGTGTGTTGTACTCCTAAACCACAAGGATCCACTAGATGCCATTGCATGTGTGTTCTTTTCATAAACCACATGGATCCACGAGATGCCATTGCATGTGTGTTCTTTTCATAAACCACATGGATCCACTAGAGTTCATTGCATGTGTTTTATTTTCATAAACCACATGGATTCACTAGAGATCATTGCATCTGTCTTCTATCCCTAAACAACATGGATCCCCTAGATGCCATTGCATGTGTGTTCTTTTCATAAACCACATGGTTGCACTAGATGACATTGCATGTGTGTTCTTTTCGTAAACAAAATCGATCCACTATATGACATTGCATGTGTGTTCTTTTCATAAACCACAAGGATCCACTAGAGTTCATTGCATGTGTGTTCTTTTCATAAAACACATAGATCCACTAGAGTTCATTGCATGTTTGTTCGATGCCTAAACCACATGGATCCACTAGATGCCATTGCATATGTGTTCTTTTCATAAACCACATGGATGCACTAGATGACATGGTATGTGTGTTCTTTTCGTAAACAAAATTGATCCACTATATGACATTGCATGTGTGTTCTTTTCATAAACCACATGGATCCACTAGAGTTCATTGCATGTGTGTTCTTTTCATAAAACACATGGATCCACTAGAGTTCATTGCATGTTTGTTCGATGCCTAAACCACATGGATCCACTAGATGCCATTGCATGTGTGTTATTTTCTTTGCATGTGTGTTCTATGCCTAAACCACAAGGATCCACTAGATGCCATTGCATGTCTGTTCTTTTCATAAACCACATAGATCCACTAGATGCCATTGCTTGTGTGTTCTTTTCATAAACCACATGGATCCACTAGATGCCATTGCATGTGTGATCTTTTCATAAACCACATGGATCCACTAGAGTTCATTGCATGTGTGTTCTTTTAATAAACCACATGGATCCACTAGAGTTCATTGCATGTGTGTTCTATGCCTAAACCACATGGATCCACTAGATTCCATTGCATATGTGTTCTTTTCATAAACCACATGGATCCATTAGATTCCATTGCATGTGTGATCTTTGCCTAAACCACATGGGTCCACTAGAGTTCATTGCGTGTGTGTTCTTTTCATAAACCACATGGATCCAGTAGATGCCATTGCATGTGTGTTATTTTCATAAACCTCATGGATCCACTAGATGCCATTGCATGTGTGTTCTTTGCCTAAACCACATGGATCCAATAGAATTCATTGCATGTGTGTTATTTTCATAAACCACATGGGTCCACTAGATGCCATTAAATGTGTGTTGTACTCCTAAACCACAAGGATCCACTAGATGCCATTGCATGTGTGTTCTTTTCATAAACCACATGGATCGAATAGATGCTATTGCATGTGTGTTGTTTTCATAAACCACATGGATCCACGAGATGCCATTGCATGTATGTTATTTTCATAAACCACATGGATCCACTAGATTTCATTGCATGTGTTTTATTTTCATAAACCACATGGATTCACTAGAGATCATTGCATGTGTGTTCTATCCCTAAACCACATGGATCCCCTAGATGCCATTGCATGTGTGTTCTTTTCATAAACCACATGGATGCACTAGATGACATTGCTTGTGTGTTCTTTTCGTAAACAAAATCGATCCACTATATGACATTGCATGTGTGTTCTTTTCATAAACCACATGGATCCACTAGAGTTCATTGCATGTGTGTTCTTTTCATAAAACACATGGATCCACTAGAGTTCATTGCATGTTTGTTCGATGCCTAAACCACATGGATCCACTAGATGCCATTGCATGTGTGTTATTTTCATAAACCACACGGATCCACTAGATGCCATTGCATGTGTGTTATTTTCATAAACCACATGGATCGAATAGATGCTATTGCATGTGTGTTGTTTTCATAAACCACATGGATCCACGAGATGCCATTGCATGTGTGTTATTTTCATAAACCACATGGATCCACTAGAGTTCATTGCATGTGTTTTATTTTCATAAACGACATGGATTCACTAGAGTTCATTGCATGTGTGTTATATCCCTAAACCACATGGATCCCCTAGATGCCATTGCATGTGTGTTCTTTTCATAAACCAAATGGATGCACTACATGCCATTGCATGTGTGTTCTTTTCATAAACAAAATGGATCCACTAGATGCCATTGCATGTGTGTTCTTTTCATAAACCACATGGATCCACTAGAGTTAATTGCATGTGTGTTCTTTTCATAAAGCACATTGATCCACTAGAGTAAATTGCATGTGTGTTATATGCCTAAACCACATGGCTCCACTAGATGCCATTGCATGTATGTTCTTTTCATAAACCACATGGATCAGTAGATCCCATTGCATGTGTGTTCTTTGCCTAAACCACATTGATCCACTAGAGTTCATTGCATGTGTGTTCTATGCCTAAACCACATGGATCCACTAGATGGCATTGCATGTGTGTTCTTTTCATAAACCACATGGATCCACGAGATGCCATTGCATGTGTGTTCTTTTCATAAACCACATGGATCCACTAGAGTTCATTGCATGTGTTTTATTTTCATAAACCACATGTATTCACTAGAGATCATTGCATGTGTGTTTTATCCCTAAACCACATGGATCCCCTAGATGCCATTGCATGTGTGTTCTTTTCATAAACCACATGGATGCACTAGATTCCATTGCATGTGTGTTCTTTTCATAAACAAAATCGATTCACTATATGACAATGCATGTGTGTTCTTTTCATAAACCACATGGATGCACTAGATGCCATTGCATGTGTGTTCTTTTCATAAACAAAATCGATCCACTATATGCCATTGCATGTGTGTTCTTTTCATAAACCACATGCATCCACTAGAGTTCATTGCGTGTGTGTTCTTTTCATAAACAAAATCGATCCACTATATGACATTGCATGTGTGTTCTTTTCATAAACCACATGGATCCACTAGAGTTCATTGCGTGTGTGTTCTTTTCATAAACCACATGGATTCACTAGAGTTCATTGCATGTGTGTTATATCCCTAAACCACATGGATCCCCTAGATGCCATTGCATGTGTGTTCTTTGCCTAAACCACATGGATCCAATAGAATTCATTGCATGTGTGTTATTTTCATAAACCACATGGTTCCACTAGATGCCATTAAATGTGTGTTGTACTCCTAAACCACAAGGATCCACTAGATGCCATTGCATGTGTGTTCTTTTCATAAACCACATGGATCCACGAGATGCCATTGCATATGTGTTCTTTTCATAAACCACATGGATCCACTAGAGTTCATTGCATGTGTTTTATTTTCATAAACCACGTGGATTCACTAGAGATCATTGCATGTGTCTTCTATCCCTAAACCACATGGATCCCCTAGATGCCATTGCATGTGTGTTCTTTTCATAAACCACATGGATGCACTAGATGACATTGCATGTGTGTTCTTTTCGTAAACAAAATCGATCCACTATATGACATTGCATGTGTGTTCTTTTCATAGACCACATGGATCCACTAGAGTTCATTGCGTGTGTGTTCTTTTCATAAAACACATGGATCCACTAGATGCCATTGCATGTTTGTTCGATGCCTAAACCACATGGATCCACTAGATGCCATTGCATGTGTGTTCTTTTCATAAACCACATGGATGCACTAGATGACATTGCATGTGTGTTCTTTTCGTAAACAAAATCGATCCACTATATGACATTGCATGTGTGTTCTTTTCATAACCACATGGATCCACTAGAGTTCATCGCATGTGTGTTCTTTTCATAAAACACATGGATCCACTAGAGTTCATTGCATGTTTGTTCGATGCCTAAACCACATGGATCCACTAGATGCCATTGCATGTGTGTTATTTTCTTTGCATGTGTGTTCTATGCCTAAACCACAAGGATCCACTAGATGCCATTGCATGTCTGTTCTTTTCATCAACCACATGGATCCACTAGATGCCATTGCATGTGTGATCTTTTCATAAACCACATGGATCCACTAGAGTTCATTGCATGTGTGTTCTTTTCGTAAACCACATGGATCCACTAGAGTTCATTGCATGTGTGTTCTATGCCTAAACCACATGGATCCACTAGATGCCATTGCATGTGTGTTCTTTTCATAAACCACATGGATCCATTAGATGCCATTGCATGTGTGATATTTTCCTAAACCACATGGATCCACTAGAGTTCATTGCGTGTGTGTTCTTTTCATAAACCACATGGATCTAGTAGATGCCATTGCATGTGTGTTATTTTCATAAACCTCATGGATCCACTAGATGCCATTGCATGTGTGTTCTTTGCCTAAACCACATGGATCCAATAGAATTCATTGCATGTGTGTTATTTTCATAAACCACATGGGTCCACTAGATGCCATTAAATGTGTGTTGTACTCCTAAACCACAAGGATCCACTAGATGCCATTGCATGTGTGTTCTTTTCATAAACCACATGGATCGAATAGATGCTATTGCATGTGTGTTGTTTTCATAAACCACATGGATCCACGAGATGCCATTGCATGTATGTTATTTTCATAAACCACATGGATCCACTAGAGTTCATAGCATGTGTTTTATTTTCATAAACCACATGGATTCACTAGAGATCATTGCATGTGTGTTCTATTCCTAAACCACATGGATCCCCTAGATGCCATTGCATGTGTGTTCTTTTCATAAACCACATGGATGCACTAGATGACATTACATGTGTGTTCTTTTCGTAAACAAAATCGATCCACTATATGACATTGCATGTGTGTTCTTTTCATAAACCACATGGATCCACTAGAGTTCATTGCATGTGTGTTCTTTTCATAAAACACATGGATCCACTAGAGTTCATTGCATGTTTGTTCGATGCCTAAACCACATGGATCCACTAGATGCCATTGCATGTGTGTTATTTCCATAAACCACACGGATCCACTAGATGCCATTGCATTTTCATAAACCACATGGATCGAATAGATGCTATTGCATGTGTGTTGTTTTCATAAACCACATGGATCCACGAGATGCCATTGAATGTGTGTTATTTTCATAAACCACATGGATCCACTAGAGTTCATTGCATGTGTTTTATTTTCATAATCGACATGGATTCACTAGAGTTCATTGCATGTGTGTTATATCCCTAAACCACATGGATACCCTAGATGTCATTGCATGTGTGTTCTTTTCATAAACCACATGGATGCACTACATGCCATTGCATGTGTGTTCTTTTCATAAACAAAATGGATCCACTAGATGCCATTGCATGTGTGTTCTTTTCATAAACCACATGGATCCACTAGAGTTCATTGCATGTGTGTTCTTTTCATAAAGCACATGGATCCACTAGAGTTAATTGCATGTGTGTTATATGCCTAAACCACATGGATCCACTAGATGCCATTGCATGTATGTTCTTTTCATAAACCACATGGATCAGTACATCCCATTGCATGTGTGTTCTTTGCCTAAACCACATTGATCCACTAGAGTTTATTGCATGTGTGTTCTATGCCTAAACCACATGGATCCACTAAATGGCATTGCATGTGTGTTCTTTTCATAAACCACATGGATCCACGAGATGCCATTGCATGTGTGCTCTTTTCATAAACCACATGGATCCACTAGAGTTCATTGCATGAGTTTTATTTTCATAAACCACATGGATTCACTAGAGATCATTGCATGTGTGTTCTATCCCTAAACCACATGGATCCCCTAGATGCCATTGCATGTGTGTTCTTTTCATAAACCACATGGATGCACTAGATTCCATTGCATGTGTGTTCTTTTCATAAACAAAATCGATTCACTATATGACAATGCATGTGTGTTCTTTTCATAAACCACATGGATGCACTAGATGCCATTGCATGTGTGTTCTTTTCATAAACAAAATCGATCCACTGTATGCCATTGCATGTGTGTTCTTTTCATAAACCACATGCATCCACTAGAGTTCATTGCATGTGTGTTCTTTTCATAAAGCACATGGATCCACTAGAGTTCATTGCATGTGTGTTCGATGCCTAAACCACATGGATCCACTAGATGCCATTGCATGTCTGTTCGTTTCATAAACCACATGGATCAGTAGATGTCATTGCATGTGTGTTCTTTGCCTAACCCACATGGATCCACTAGAGTTCAGTGCATCTGTGTTCTATGCCTCAAACACATGGATCCACTAGAGTACATTGCATGTGTGTTCTTTTCATAAACCACATGGATCCACTAGATGTCATTGCATGTGTGTTATTTTAGTAAACCACATGGATTCACCAGATGTTATTGCATGTGTGTTCTATTCCTAAACCACATGGATCCACTAGATGCCATTGCATGTGTGTTCTTTTCAAAAACAACATGGATCCACTAGATGCCATTGCATGTGTGTTCTTTTAATAAAACCACATGGATCCACTAGAGGCTAATGTTGTGTTCTTTTGATAAACCACATGGATCCACTAGAGTTCTATGCCTAAACCACAAGGATCCACTAGATGCCATTGCATGTCTGTTCTTTTCATAAACCACATAGATCCACTAGATGCCATTGCCTGTGTGTTCTTTTCATAAACCACATGGATCCACTAGATGCCATTGCATGTGTGATCTTTTCATAAACCACATGGATCCACTAGAGTTCATTGCATGTGTGTTCTTTGCATAAACCACATGGATCCACTAGAGTTCATTGCATGTGTGTTCTATGCCTAAACCACATGGATCCACTAGATGCCATTGCATATGTGTTATTTTCATAAACCACATGGATCCATTAGATGCCATTGCATGTGTGATCTTTGCCTAAACCACATGGGTCCACTAGAGTTCATTGCGTGTGTGTTCTTTTCATAAACCACATGGATCCAGTCGATGCCATTGCATGTGTGTTATTTTCATAAACCACATGGATCCACTAGATGCCATTGCATGTGTGTTCTTTGCCTAAACCACATGGATCCAATAGAATTCATTGCATGTGTGTTATTTTCATAAACCACATGGGTCCACTAGATGCCATTAAATGTCTGTTGTACTCCTAAACCACAAGGATCCACTAGATGCCATTGCATGTGTGTTCTTTGCCTAAAACACTTGGATCCACTAGACTTCATTTCATGTTTGTTCTATGCCTAAACCACATGGATCCACTAGAGTTCATTGTATGTGTGTTATTTTAATAAACCACACGGATCCACTAGATGCCATTGCATGTGTGTTATTTTCATAAACAACATGGATCGAATAGATGCTATTGCGTGTGTGTTGTTTTCATAAACCACATGGATCCACGAGATGCCATTGCATGTGTGTTATTTTCATAAACCACATGGATCCACTAGAGTTCATTGCATGTGTTTTATTTTCATAAACCACATGGATTCACTGGAGTTCATTGCATGTGTGTTATATCCCTAAACCACATGGATCCCCTATATGCCATTGCATGTGTGTTCTTTTCATAAACCACATGGATGCACTACATGCCATTGCATGTGTGTTCTTTTCATAAACAAAATGGATCCACTAGATGCCATTGCATGTGTGTTCTTTTCATAAACCACATGGATCCACTAGAGTTCATTGCATGTGTGTTCTTTTCATAAAGCACATGGATCCACTAGAGTTCATTGCATGTGTGTTCTATGCCTAAACCACATGGATCCACTAGATGCCATTGCATGTATGTTCTTTTCATAAACCACATGGACCAGTAGATGCCATTGCATGTGTGTTCTTTGCCTAAACCACATTGATCCACTAGAGTTTATTGCATGTGTGTTCTATGCCTAAACCACATGGATCCACTAGATGGCATTGCATGTGTGTTATTTTCATAAACCACATGGATACACGAGATGCCATTGCATGTGTGTTCTTTTCATAAAGCACATGGATCCACTCTAGTTCATCGCATGTGTTTTATTTTCATAAACCACATGGATTCACTAGAGATGATTGCATGTGTGTTCTTTTCATAAACCACAAGGATGCACTAGATGCCATTGCATGTGTGTTCTTTTCATAAACAAAATCGATCCACTATATGACATTGCATGTGTGTTCTTTTCATAAACCACATGGATCCACTAGAGTTCATTGCATGTGTGTTCGATGCCTAAACCACATGGATCCACTAGATGCCATTGCATGTGTGTTATTTTCATAAACCACATGGATCCAATAGATGCTATTTCATGTGTGTTCTTTTCATAAACCACATGGATCCACGAGATGCCATTGCATGTGTGATCTTTTCATAAACCACATGGATCCATTAGATGCCATTGCATGTGTGATCTTTGCCTAAACCACATGGATCCACTAGAGTTCATTGCGTGTGTGTTCTTTTCATAAACTACATGGATCCAATAGATGCCATTGCATGTGTGTTATTTTCATAAACTACATGGATCCAATAGATGCTATTTCATGTGTGTTCTTATCATAAACCACATGGATCAGTAGATGCCATTGCATGTGTGTTCTTTGCCTAAACCACATTGATCCACTAGAGTTCATTGCATGTGTGTTCTATGCCTAAACCTCATGGATCCAGTAGATGCCATTGCATGTGTGTTATTTTCATAAACCACATGGATCCAATAGATGCTATTTCATGTGTGTTCTTTTCATAAACCACATGGATCCACGAGATGCCATTGCATGTGTGTTATTTTCATAAACCACATGGATCCACTAGAGTTCATTGCATGTGTTTTTTTTCATAAACCACATGGATTCACTAGAGTTCATTGCATGTGTGTTCTATGCCTAAATCACATGGATCCACTAGATGCAATTGCATGTATGTTCTTTTCATAAACCACATGGATCAGTAGATGCCATTGCATGTGTGTTCTTTGCCTAAACCACATTGATCCACTAGAGTTCATTGCATGTGTGTTCTATGCCTAAACCACATGGATCCACTAGATGGCATTGCATGTGTGTTCTTTTAATAAACCACATGGATCCACGAGATTCCATTGAATGTGTGTTCTTTTCATAAACCACATGGATCCACTAGAGTTGATTGCATGTGTTTTATTTTCATAAACCACATGGATTCACTAGAGATCATTGCATGTGTGTTCTATCCCTAAACCACATGGATCCCCTAGATGCCATTGCATGTGTGTTCTTTTCATAAACCACATGGATGCACTAGATGCCATTGCATGTGTGTTCTTTTCGTAAACAAAATCGATCCACTATATGATATTGCATGTGTGTTCTTTTCATAAACCACATGGATCCACTAGAGTTCATTGCGTGTGTGTTCTTTTCATAAACCACATGGATCCACGAGATGCCATTGCATGTGTGTTATTTTCATAAACCACATGGATCCACTAGAGTTCATTGCATGTGTTTTATTTTCATAAACCACATGGATTCACTAGAGTTCATTGTATGTGTGTTATATCCCTAAACCACATGGATCCCCTAGATTCCATTGCATGTGTGTTCTTTTCATTAACCACATGGATGCACTACATGCCATTGCATGTGTGTTCTTTTCATAAACAAAATGGATCCACTAGATGCCATTGCATGTGTGTTCTTTTCTTAAACCACATGGATCCACTAGAGTTCATTGCATGTGTGTTCTTTTCATAAAGCACATGGATCCACTAGAGTTCATTGCATGTGTGTTCTATGCCTAAACCACATGGATCCACTAGATGCCATTGCATGTATGTTCTTTTCATAAACCACATGGATCAGTAGATGCCATTGCATGTGTGTTCTTTGCCTAAACCACATTGATCCACTAGAGTTCATTGCATGTGTGTTCTATGCCTAAACCACATGGATCCACTAGATGGCATTGCATGTGTGTTCTTTTCAGAAACCACATGGATACACGAGATGCCATTGCATGTGTGTTCTTTTCATAAACCACATGGATCCACTAGAGTTCATCGCATGTGTTTTATTTTCATAAACCACATGGATTCACTAGAGTTCATTGCATGTGTGTTCTATGCCTAAACCACATGGATCCATTAGATGCCATTACATGTATGTTCTTTTCATAAACCACATGGATCAGTAGATGCCATTGCTTGTGTGTTCTTTCCCTAAACCACATTGATCCACTAGAGTTCATTGCATGTGTGTTCTATGCCTAAACCACATGTGTAGCATCCCAATTGTCTAACAATTGCAATGCTACTAGCCTAGTCTATATAAGGGCTACTTCAAACATATAATTGTTGCATCATCATTATATCATGCTCATGTCATCATGCCTCCTTGCATTTGAGCATCATATAAAACCCTTTTTCATTTGGTTCTTCTCTCATATGCATTGTTAATTGTATTTGCCTCTTGATATTGTATTCGGTTCTTGATATATTTTTTAATGCCCAAGTTAAGTTGGGGGCATATCTTTTATTAACTCCACCACCTTTCTTTCACCACCTTATAATTCCACCATCCAACTAAATATGAGCTTGACACTTATGGGTTTTACCTCTAGCTCATGTGGGTTGGGATGGATCCAATTCTTTTCCACATGCTCTCATCTTGGCATCATGTTGTTTTCACATCATTGATATATGAGAGCCACATGGCCACCTTTGCATGCCTTGTGAGTGGAACCCTTTTTCCTAGCTTCCATATGGATTACCATGGAATTATGCTCATGTTGGAATATTTTTGGGACTATTAAGCATCTAGTGGCCCATACACACTAGCAAGTCCCAATTATAATCAAATGTGACCATCTCCATCTACTCCACTTGGGACTTTCTTTTAAATTCTTTTGCTTAGGCCTTACTCCACATTTTGGAATGCATAAGAATAATGCCATGTAAATAACCTTGTTTTCACAAAATAAGCATGGTATTAATTATTATGCATGGCCCATGCAAGTACCACCTTTTTGCTTGTCATTTGGATTTTATTTGTTTTGAGTGGAGCATCTCTATCTTCCCCTTCTCTTGGTGTGATCTAGTGTGATCTTGCTTAATCCTCACCACCTCTTCTCCTTCCCTTTTCCTTGTCAAGATCTTGTGGGAGCTTGGCATGTCATGCTTGATCTTGCCCAAAAGTCCACCACCTCTCTCTCTCTCGGCCTCCCCCTCTCTCTCACCTAGCTTGGCCCCACTTGGCCACCCTCTCACCAAACCCTAGCTGGCCACCTAGCTACCCCCCCAACCCTAGTACCAACCCTAAACCGAGGCTCCCCCAAACCCTACCCGAGCCATACCCCCCTCTAGCTCCCAACCCTAGCTCCAACCGAGCCTACCCCCCTCTCTCTCTCTGCCTGGTGTGCCCCACACCGAGCCACCCCCTTGGCCTCACCCTACCCTACCTGGACGTCCCCTACCTGCCCTGCCTGCCTAGACCGAGCACGTGAGGAGGAAGGAGGAAAGGTGGCCGAGCCACCTTTTTCCATCTACCCCACTCCCCACGGCACCCCTCTTCCTCTCTGCTTTTCCCACCCCCTCACGGCTCTCCTCTGGCCTTCTCCAGATCTGGCCGAAGCACCCTGGCCCTCCCCTCTCTTCTCCTTAGCCACCGTCTACACCATCGCCGGCAACCCTCGGCCTCCTCTCGGCTACACCGTACCAGGCGACGAGAGCGACGTGGAGGTGATCGAGGAGTACAAGGAGATCCCCTGCAGCAGCCCCGTACACGGAGCCGAGAAGAGGAACCCCTAGAACCGCTGCACCTGCCGAGCCCGAGCCGAAACCCTAACTCGCCGTCCGTCTGCGTCGTCGTCGATCGCCAGCGCCCCAAGCCAATCCGCCACCACCGACACACCCTCGGTGAGCTATCCAACCTCCCAGACATCCTCGTCGTTGCAGTCGTGGCCTGGTCGCGCCGGTCGTTCCTACAAACGCTCTGCGCGCGCCAGTGTCCGCGCTCGTGTTCCAGACCGTGGCGTTGCCTAGGTAGATCTAGCCGCCCAGCTACCTCCTGACCGTAACCCCCAGGCCACCGCACTGGTTCGCAACCCCGCAGCGCGCGCGCCAGGTCCAGGGATCGATCCCCGCTCCGCCCGCGCCGCGCACCGATCTGTCGATCGAGGCAGAGAAGAGGAACAGTATGGCTGTGCCCGTTTTGCGTAAACCCCCCTGCATCTTTTTGTTGCATCAACCCGCGCTCCTTAGGACCCCACCTGCCAGCCGCTGTGCGCCTTTGCATAAAACCCCCAGCCTTTTGGTTTCATCAACCCGCGCTCCCCTAGCAACGCCACGTGGTCCACCCTGGGCTTCACTGTCACGTGGGGCCGAAGTTACTGTCGGGCCCGCTCGTCAGTCGCATGGGCTAGGGAGCCCTGCGGTGAGAAACGCCTGTGCTGCACGCTGTGTTGCTGAGTCAGCTTGGCCCCACCCGTCAGCGTCAGGGGCTGGATTATTCTGAGTACAAAAAGTCTCTATGCTTTTCTGTTTTAATTCAAATCTTTTCAAAATTATTTCAAATTCAAATTTAATTCTGTTTTTAAATATCTTTTAAAATATAAATCCAAATAATACAAATAATATATGTTTTCAAATCAGAAAAATGTGAGGAATTCAAATATAGCCTTCAAAATATATTTTGGACACTTTATTTTCCAAGTTGATTAAAATTACAATAAAATGCCCTTTATCCTTAATTAATTAATAACTTTTGTTTTATAACTCCAAATTTAACAAATAATATGTCTAAAATGTTTAGCTCGACGAGACCTTTCTGCTTATGCATTCCATGTTTTGTTTTGAAGCATGCATCATATAAATATAATGTATACAGCAACTAATATGAGTATAAAATGGGATTAAAACTCCATGAAATGATTTATTCTTGTACTCCACACCTCACCCATGCCATGCTACTATAATGCCATGCAAATTGTGCATCATTCATCATGGCATGATTGTTTGCTTGTCGCATTTTATTCATATGCTTGTGCACTTTATTTATGTTGGCCCTTGTTTGTTTGGTTCTTCTTCGAATAGACGCTGAGCAGGGGATATATCAAGATACCCAGGAGCACTACCCAGATCCATCCATTGCTTCAACTGAGCTGCCAGGCAAGCACTACCACATGCTTGCATACATATAGTACCTATTGCCTCTTTCTTATTCTTGCATCATTGAGTCGCGATTGCATTAAATTGAATCCCAAGTATTGCATAGCCTTTACTTTTAAACCCCACCGAAGCTTGTTCCTCCATCCCATGAGCCATTACTACAGGAGTTGTTTGAGCCACGCGAGTCGTAGAACAGCATGTGTAGGGTATGTGAGTGTCTGATGGATAATGAGGTACCTAAACAACTTAACCTGAGTAGTAATGGGATAACTAATGAAAGTGGCATCAGTGAGCCATATTCGCTATTTGGTTTTTCAGGCTCACTTGTGTCCCGTAGGACCCCGAGTACTTGATTCCTGTTCCTTGAATATTCGCGCTAGCCACATCCGGGAGGCTTATGAACCCCCCTGAGCCAGAGCTTGATTCATTCTTATTTCTTGGGGCCACAAACTAGTTTGAGGTTTTATTTACTATCCTGTACTTATGCCATGCTTTACTGCTTTATTTAAATTGTGCGAGGTACTGCACACTGTACTGTTTAGGAAAGTGGAGTGTTTTCGCGGTGTCGACAAGCCCAGTCACATTTTCGGGTTCCCAGTCGTTCACAGCCATTGACGCAAACCTTGAGGCCGTCTCGGAGTCAGCTAACTTCGTTGCGGGTAGCTCAATGGGGTGGCCCCCTGAAATATTTCTGAATCCTGTGATCGCTTTGTCGTGACTGCCTTGTTGGGTTTTGATTTGGTTTTCCGAGGCATATCGAGTGTGTGTTGCTATTTGTGCACCCCCTGCAGGGTAAAACTTTCTAAAAGCCGTGTCCGCGGTTATGGACGACTTGGACCACAGTTTCTCGATCATAGACAAGCATAACTAAAGTACCGTTTTTAACTTGACTAGACTCGGTACCTGACTAGTAAATAGTGTAACATTCATGGAATGGTTAATAAAACTGCCAACGGATGGGGGTGTTCGTCCGCTTCCTCGTCGGTAAGCGAGGAGGAGGATGGATCCGTGGATATTACCGTTTTAACTGTTATAACTGTTGTTATTAATTCACGGACATCCGTCTATCTCTGGTTAGGCGGATGGTTAGCGAGTATCTATAGAATTGCTAGGGTTTATCTTTTGCTGCAATTGCGTCACCCCAGGTTGTGTCCCCTTTAGAGGCATAAAGACTTGCTGAGTACCCCTAGGGTCTCACACGATAAATTATTGGTTCAGATGAACAGGTACCCTCTCATGATGGATATTGGGTGGAAGAGACGGACGATGTGGGCAACGATCATTCGGTGTAGAGATTCCGGGAACGGGGATCCGTGAGATCTGTGGGCGGGATGTGTTTATTTATGGGGCATCTTATGCCAATTTGCTTCTTATCCGTACTCGGATTTTGTCTTCCGCTTCCGCCTGATACTCTGATGTTTGATGTATGAGGAGATATCCTAAACTATTATATCTATCTAGGATATTTGGATCTTGCCGTATGGCGTTGCTATATTTTCCTTTCTTTTTAGATGGAATGGCTCTGATGTACTGTTGTATGGTGGCTTGCATACATACTCATTTGTGTATGTAGTTGATCCCTTCGCCTGCCGATTACGCCGCCCGTACTTGTCCCGATGTTTGGAAATGGTTGGGACGGCCGAAAGGTCTACCTGTGAGTGGCATTTGGGCCCCACCGTACTATTTCAACCATTTTCGTTCATCCAGGCTTGTAACTAGGAGCGTAATTCACCGAGGTAGTTACAATTGGTATCAGAGCCATCCCGCCCTTCAGGGTCTCAGCCAAATGGTCGTTGTCTGTCTAGCAAATATTTTGGTAGCTATGTATACTAGGGAAAAACAAAACGCGAGAGTAGGACTGCTTCCACTTTTCTTCTTACCCACCCACCACCCTTTTCTGGTAAGGAAGTGTAACGTTTTCAATCCTCTTCTTAAAATTCAAACTAGGATTCACGTGTTCTGGGTTTCCGTAGTACCATAGAAAGTGTGTGTGTGTGTGTAATTCCTTGTCTATCTGTTGCATCCAATTTGTTATCTCTATCTGCCTTTTGGTTATCAACTGTTGGTACATTCCATACTGACAGGCTTTTGGGAAACCGGCGCGATCTATCTGACTCCTTGTTAACCGGTGCCATCTTCTTAAGGGTGTCCTTCCTTCTAGCAACTCCACCTTCTGTGCAAGCAGCAGTTGCTAATCGCTACCTGATAAGTGATTTTGCGCATCTATTGGTATTTTAATGCCGAAAAATGCGGAATTTTTTTCTTTGATACATCTGTGTTTCCACACTCCTTTTCAGTCATGTGTGAGACATCATCTATCTCCCTTTTATCAGCATGTCCATGCTAACTCATTCTTTTGTCACCGGCGCTTGATCCTAGAGTTTCTCTTCATCATCAATTCTCTTGGGCTAATTACATAACATGTGTCGATCCGATGCTGGTGATTGTAATTTGGCTCTCGGCATAGCTATATTCCACTCATGATAAGTGTCAATTGGAATATGGAAAAATGCTATCAACCGTCACCATCTGGAGGATAAGGTTATCTCATGAGATTTTGAGTACACCGTGATCATATCTATGCATATTCAAGCATCTTTGGCAATCCGGAGTTTCTCAAGGCACTACGGCGGTCCATCATCTGTCCATCATGCTGCACATCTCTTGGAACCCCATATCTGCAATATTCTCTTTGATACGAGGGAATCGCATCTTTTCATCTCTGATAGTTTTGCTTAAGGTATAAGCTATCATCGGTTCTTAACCAAGATCTTTTTATCTTTGTAACCGGTGATCCTATCGACAATGTGAACCAGGTGAAATCTCTTTTTCTTCCGAAGGACCAGATAATCTATTCTTCTAGTGCATCTTCTCCAACACGAACCCGTGCTCTTAATATTGATCTTTCTAAGGGCCTTGAGCTCAGAAAGTGTTTCGAGCATTTGTTCGTTTCCCTCGCCTTTTGAACTTGATATTCTGGGAATATCTTGTTAATCCATGGTGGTATATGTTGATAATATGCTTGCCTATTCGATATCTATGGAAGGACATGGAAGATCATCCGTGTCTCTTTCTATCAAGCTTCGTGAGCACTGCCTGTGTGCAAAGACTCAAAGTGAGAATTCTGCCTTTTTGAAGTCACCTATCTCGACCACGTCCTTCTGCTAAATACATTGCTTCAATTCTGGAATTGGCAAGTCCATTGTTAATTCCATCTTCCATCTTCAATCAAATCCGGAGTTGTTCCATGTTGGCAAGTTATCATCGTCGTTCCGCCAAAGTTATCCTCAAGACTGCTAAATCTCTCTCAATCATTTCAAGAAGAACATGGAGTCCTTTTCACCTCTATCTCGTCAAGTAATCTCTTGAAACCCTCTCGCTCTATCGTCTATGCTCAATCCACCGGAGGCCATGAAGACTTTTCAGATCTTTCGTAATCCTTCTATTCAAGTTGATGTTATCCTTTTCTTTATCTGTGGAATCTTGCAGTTGTCTCCGTAATCTTCCTTCATATCTTTCTGGTGGCTTGGTACTTCAGACATGACGACAACATCATCATCTTTATCTATCTATGAATCCGGCGAATCGTTTGTATCTATCCTTGTTTTCTAACGAAGTTCCATGAGTTCTTGTCAATACCTTCAGTCTGTTTCGGTAGGTGGGTTGCATGGTTTTCCTATTCATGTGCGGAGTAATGCTTTGAGTGCGGGATGGAGTAGCTACCATACCACTACTCTTATCATTCGCTCTTGTACATCGGATTGGTGAATTAATGTGATTCCACTCATTCCACGGAAGTTAGAAGTGGCCTTTATCCCTTGATACCTTTACTTCCGTCTTTGTTTTTCCGGAGTGCTCTCTCCAAGAGAGTAATCAATAATCTCTTGTTGGTGATCTCGCCCTTTCTACAAGGAGCAAAATCCTCAATTATCTGGTGGAAACAAACGCAAACTCCTTTCTATACTCGTCTTTCTACCGGTGCTCTACATCCCCAAACAAGATGGAAGGAAACTATCTCTCTCTTTGTTTCATCAATTCTTTTGCTGTGGTAAAGCCAATTATGGTTGATGCCATCAGCCGCAAATCTATTGCGTTAGCCTCAAGGCTAAAGAAAGCAATAAGTATCTCTACAATAAACTCCAGATCCTCCATATTCTTTGCTTCTCGGGATTCCACCATGATCTAGTTTCACATCCGTCTCTGGAAGTCATATCCGCGCACCTCAATTGCGTGATCCTTTGGTTCTTACCGGCGCAACAAGAATCTAATCCGACGATGTCTAACTAAATCTTTTTGTTGATATCAAGGGACTCTATTGTTTGAAGGCAATATTGTTTCCATACTTCATTTCTCAAATCCGAGAGGAGATACGATGCTATTATCATAGTGGTTCAAAACCTCTCCAATCTAGCTCTTTTTCTTCCGGCGAGTCAAAGATTCATCCTCTCTAGTATCGGTAAATCTTTAATCTTAAGGGCGTGTCTTTCTGTATCCATGATACATCATCTTGTCCTTTCTTTCACAGGTGGTTCTATTCTTTTATCTTGTTTCTCGGGAAAACCGGAGCTATGTCCAGCCTATCCTTCCTGTCTCACGACAATCCTTCAACTCTTCTAACCCGTTGTTTCTCAAGCAAAACGCAAGACTCGCAACAAGTCTAGCAAGTTTTGCAAGGTGCAATGGTCGCACCATTCCGTTCATCATCATCTTGGGAACGTGAGGGTCACCTTCGTTCCGAACACCCGCCTCTCTTTGTGTTGTTTTCTTTTCCTAGGAATCTCGGGGCGAGATTCTTGTTTAGTGGGGGAGAGTTGTAGCATCCCAATTGTCTAACAATTGCAATGCTACTAGCCTAGTCTATATAAGGGCTACTTCAAACATATAATTGTTGCATCATCATTATATCATGCTCATGTCATCATGCCTCCTTGCATTTGAGCATCATATAAACCCTTTTTCATTTGGTTCTTCTCTCATATGCATTGTTAATTGTATTTGCCTCTTGATATTGTATTCGGTTCTTGATATATTGTTTAATGCCCAAGTTGTGAGTTGGGGGCATATCTTTTATTAACTCCACCACCTTTCTTTCACCACCTTATAATTCCACCATCCAACTAAATATGAGCTTGGCACTTATGGGTTTTACCTCTAGCTCATGAGGGTTGGGATGGATCCAATTCTTTTCCACATGCTCTCATCTTGGCATCATGTTGTTTTCACATCATTGATATATGAGAGCCACATGGTCACCTTTGCATGCCTTGTGAGTGGAACCCTTTTTCCTAGCTTCCATATGTATTACCATGGAATTATGCTCATGTTGGAATATTTTTGGGACTATTAAGCATCTAGTGGCCCATACACACTAGCAAGTCCCAATTATAATCAAATGTGACCATCTCCATCTACTCCACTTGGGACTTTCTTTTAAATTCTTTTGCTTAGGCCTTACTCCACATTTTGGAATGCATAAGAATAATGCCATGTAAATAACCTTGTTTTCACAAAATAAGCATGGTATTAATTATTATGCATGGCCCATGCAAGTACCACCTTTTTGCTTGTCATTTGGATTTTATTTGTTTTGAGTGGAGCATCTCTATCTTCCCCTTCTCTTGGTGTGATCTAGTGTGATCTTGCTTAATCCTCACCACCTCTTCTCCTTCCCTTTTCCTTGTCAAGATCTTGTGGGAGCTTGGCATGTCATGCTTGATCTTGCCCAAAAGTCCACCACCTCTCTCTCTCTCTCGGCCTCCCCCTCTCTCTCACCTAGCTTGGCCCCACTTGGCCACCCTCTCACCAAACCCTAGCTGGCCACCTAGATACCCCCCCAACCCTAGTACCAACCCTAAACCGAGGCTCCCCCAAACCCTACCCGAGCCATACCCTCCTCTAGCTCCCAACCCTAGCTCCAACCGAGCCTACCCCCCTCTCTCTCTCTCTGCCTGGTGTGCCCCACACCGAGCCACCCCCTTGGCCTCACCCTACCCTACCTGGACGTCCCCTACCTGCCCTGCCTGCCCAGACCGAGCACGTGAGGAGGAAGGAGGAAAGGTGGCCGAGCCACCTTTTTCCATCTACCCCACTCCCCACGGCACCCCTCTTCCTCTCTGCTTTTCCCACCCCCTCACGGCTCTCCTCTGGCCTTCTCCAGATCTGGCCGAAGCGCCCTGGCCCTCCCCTCTCTTCTCCTTAGCCACCGTCTACACCATCGCCGGCAACCCTCGGCCTCCTCTCGGCTACACCGTACCAGGCGACGAGAGCGACATGGAGGTGATCGAGGAGTACAAGGAGATCCCTTGCAGCAGCCCCGTACACAGAGCAGAGAAGAGGAACCCCTAGAACCGCTGCACCTGCCGAGCCCGAGCCGAAACCCTAACTCGCCGTCCGTCTGCGTCGTTGTCGATCGCCAGCGCCCCAAGCCAATCCGCCACCACCGAAACACCCTCGGTGAGCTATCCAACCTCCCAGACATCCTCGTCGTTGCAGTCGTGGCCTGGTCGAGCCGGTCGTTCCTACAAACGCTCTGCACGCGCCGGTGTCCGCGCTCGTGTTCCAGACCGTGGCGTCGCCTAGGTAGATCTAGCCGCCCAGCTACCTCCTGACCGTAACCCCCAGGCCACCGCACTGGTTCGCAACCCCGCAGCGCGCACGCCAGGTCCAGGGATCGATCCCCGCTCCGCCCGCGCCGCGCACCGATCTGTCGATCGAGGCAGAGAAGAGGAACAGTACGGCTGTGCCCGTTTTGCGTAAACCCCCCTGCATCTTTTTGTTGCATCAACCCGCGCTCCTTAGGACCCCACCTGCCAGCCGCTGTGCGCCTTTGCAGAAAACCCCTAGCCTTTTGGTTTCATCAACCCACGCTCCCCTAGCAACGCCACATGGTCCACCCTGGGCTTCACTGTCACGTGGGGCCGAAGTTACTGTCGGCCCCGCTCGTCAGTCGCATGGGCTAGGGAGCCCCGCGGTGAGAAACGCCTGTGCTGCACACTGTGTTGCTGAGTCAGCTTGGCCCCACCCGTCAGCGTCAGGGGCTGGATTATTCTGAGTACAAAAAGTCTCTGTGCTTTTCTGTTTTAATTCAAATCATTTCAAAATTATTTCAAATTCAAATTTAATTCTGTTTTTAAATATCTTTTAAAATATAAATCCAAATAATACAAATAATATATGTTTTCAAATCAGAAAAATGTGAGGAATTCAAATATAGCCTTCAAAATATATTTTGGACACTTTATTTTCCAAGTTGATTAAAATTACAATAAAATGCCCTTTATCCTTAATTAATTAATAACTTTTGTTTGATAACTCCAAATTTAACAAATAATATGTCTAAAATGTTTAGCTCGACGTGACCTTTCTGCTTATGCATTCCATGTTTTGTTTTGAAGCATGCATCATATAAATATAATGTATACAGCAACTAATATGAGTATAAAATGGGATTAAAACTCCATAAAATGATTTATTCTTGTACTCCACACCTCACCCATGCCATGCTACTATAATGCCATGCAAATTGTGCATCATTCATCATGGCATGATTGTTTGCTTGTCGCATTTTATTCATATGCTTGTGCACTTTATTTATGTTGGCCCTTTTTTGTTTGATTCTTCTTCGAATAGACGCTGAGCAGGGGATATATCAAGATACCCAGGAGCACTACCCAGATCCATCCATTGCTTCAACTGAGCTACCAGGCAAGCACTACCACATGCTTGCATACATATAGTACCTATTGCCTCTTTCTTATTCTTGCATCATTGAGTCGCGATTGCATTAAATTGAATCCCAAGTATTGCATAGCCTTTACTTTTAAACCCCACCGAAGCTTGTTCCTCCATCCCATGAGCCATTACTACATGAGTTGTTTGAGCCACGCGAGTCGTAGAACAGCATGTGTAGGGTATGTGAGTGTCTGATGGATAATGAGGTACCTAAACAACTTAACCTGAGTAGTAATGGGATAACTAATGAAAGTGGCATCGGTGAGCCATATTCGCTATTTGGTTTTTCAGGCTCACTTGTGTCCCGTAGGACCCCGAGTACTTGATTCCTGTTCCTTGAATATTCGCGCTATCCACATCCGGGAGGCTTATGAACCCCCCTGAGCCAGAGCTTGATTCATTCTTATTTCTTGGGGCCACAAACTAGTTTGAGGTTTTATTTACTATCCTGTACTTATGCCATGCTTTACTGCTTTATTTAAATTGTGCGAGGTACTGCACACTGTACTGTTTAGGAAAGCGGAGTGTTTTCGCGGTGTCGACAAGCCCAGTCACATTTTCGGGTTCCCAGTCGTTCACAGCCATTGACGCAAACCTTGAGGCCGTCTCGGAGTCAGCTAACTTCGTTGCGGGTAGCTCAATGGGGTGGCCCCCTGAAATATTTCTGAATCCTGTGATCGCTTTGTCGTGACTGCCTTGTTGGGTTTTGATTTGGTTTTTCCGAGGCATATCGAGTGTGTGTTGCTATTTGTGCACCCCTGCAGGGTAAAACTTTCTGAAAGCCGTGTCCGCGGTTATGGACGACTTGGAGCACAGTTTCTCGATCATAGACAAGCATAACTAAACTACCGTTTTTAACTTGACTAGACTAGGTACCTGACTAGTAAATAGTGTAACACTCATGGAATGGTTAGTAAAACTGCCAACGGATGGGGGTGTTCGTCCGCTTCCTCGTCGGTAAGCGAGGAGGAGGATGGATCCGTGGATATTACCGTTTTAACTGTTATAACTGTTGTTATTAATTCACGGACATCCGTCTATCTCTGGTTAGGCGGATGGTTAGCGAGTATCTATAGAATTGCTAGGGTTTATCTTTTGCTGCAATTGCGTCACCCCAGGTTGTGTCCCCTTTAGAGGCATAAAGACTTGCTGAGTACCCCTAGGGTCTCACACGATAAATTATTGGTTCAGATGAACAGGTACCCTCTCATGATGGATACTGGGTGGAAGAGACGGACGATGTGGGCAACGATCATTCGGTGTAGAGATTCCGGGAACGGGGATCCGTGAGATCTGTGGGCGGGATGTGTTTATTTATGGGGCATCTTATGCCAATTTGCTTCTTATCCGTACTCGGATTTTGTCTTCCGCTTCCGCCTGATACTTTGATGTTTGATGTATGAGGAGATATCCTAAACTATTATATCTATCTAGGATATTTGGATCTTGCCGTATGGCGTTGCTATATTTTCCTTTCTTTTTAGATGGAATGGCTCTGATGTACTGTTGTATGGTGGCTTGCATACATACTCATTTGTGTATGTAGTTGATCCCTTCGCCTACCGATTACGCCGCCCGTACTTGTCCCGATGTTTGGAAATGGTTGGGACGGCCGAAAGGTCTACCTGTGAGTGGCATTTGGGCCCCACCGTACTATTTCAACCATTTCCGTTCATCCAGGTTTGTAACTAGGAGCGTAATTCACCGAGGTAGTTACAATTGGTATCAGAGCCATCCCGCCCTTCAGGGTCTCAGCCAAATGGTCGTTGTCTGTCTAGCAAATATTTTGGTAGCTATGTATACTAGGGAAAAACAAAACGCGAGAGTAGGACTGCTTCCACTTTTCTTCTTACCCACCCACCACCCTTTTCTGGTAAGGAAGTGTAACGTTTTCAATCCTCTTCTTAAAATTCAAACTAGGATTCACGTGTTCTGGGTTTCCGTAGTACCATAGAAAGTGTGTGTGTGTGTGTGTGTAATTCCTTGTCTATCTGTTGCATCCAATTTGTTATCTCTATCTGCCTTTTGGTTATCAACTGTTGGTACATTCCATACTGACAGGCTTTTGGGAAACCGGCGCGATCTATCTGACTCCTTGTTAACCGGTGCCATCTTCTTAAGGGTGTCCTTCCTTCTAGCAACTCCACCTTCTGTGCAAGCAGCAGTTGCTAATCGCTACCTGATAAGTGATTTTGCGCATCTATTGGTATTTTAATGCCGAAAAATGCGGAAATTTTTTCTTTGATACATCTGTGTTTCCACACTCCTTTTCAGTCGTGTCTGAGACATCATCTATCTCCCTTTTATCAGCATGTCCATGCTAACTCATTCTTTTGTCACCGGCGCTTGATCCTAGAGTTTCTCTTCATCATCAATTCTCTTGGGCTAATTACATAACATGTGTCGATCCGATGCTGGTGATTGTAATTTGGCTCTCGGCATAGCTATATTCCACTCATGATAAGTGTCGATTGGAATATGGAAAAATGCTATCAACCGTCACCATCTGGAGGATAAGGTTATCTCATGTGATTTTGAGTACACCGTGATCATATCTATGCATATTCAAGCATCTTTGGCAATCCGGAGTTTCTCAAGGCACTACGGCGGTCCATCATCTGTCCATCATGCTGCACATCTCTTGGAACCCCATATCTGCAATATTCTCTTTGATACGAGGGAATCACATCTTTTCATCTCTGATAGTTTTGCTTAAGGTATAAGCTATCATCGGTTCTTAACCAAGATCTTTTTATCTTTGTAACCGGTGATCCTATCGACAATGTGAACCAGGTGAAATCTCTTTTTCTTCCGAAGGACCAGATAATCTATTCTTCTAGTGCATCTTCTCCAACACGAACCCGTGCTCTTAATATTGATCTTTCTAAGGGCGTTGAGCTCAGAAAGTGTTTCGAGCATTTGTTCGTTTCCCTCGCCTTTTGAACTTGATATTCTGGGAATATCTTGTTAATCCATGGTGGTATATGTTGATAATATGCTTGCCTATTCGATATCTAGGAAGGACATGGAAGATCATCTGTGTCTCTTTCTATCAAGCTTCGTGAGCACTGCCTGTGTGCAAAGACTCAAAGTGAGAATTCTGGCTTTTTGAAGTCACCTATCTCGACCACGTCCTTCTGCTAAATACATTGCTTCAATTCTGGAATTGGCAAGTCCATTGTTAATTCCATCTTCCATCTTCAATCAAATTCGGAGTTGTTCCATGTTGGCAAGTTATCATCGTCGTTCCGCTAAAGTTATCCTCAAGACTGCTAAATCTCTCTCAATCATTTCAAGAAGAACATGGAGTCCTTTTCACCTCTATCTCGTCAAGTAATCTCTTGAAACCCTCTCGCTCTATCGTCTATGCTCAATCCACCGGAGGCCATGAAGACTTTTCAGATCTTTCGTAATCCTTCTATTCAAGTTGATGTTATCCTTTTCTTTATCTGTGGAATCTTGCAGTTGTCTCCGTAATCTTCCTTCATATCTTTCTGGTGGCTTGGTACTTCAGACATGACGACAACATCATCATCTTTATCTATCTATGAATCCGGCGAATTGTTTGCATCTATCCTTGTTTTCTAACGAAGTTCCATGAGTTCTTGTCAATACCTTCAGTCTGTTTCGGTAGGTGGGTTGCATGGTTTTCCTATTCATGTGCGGAGTAATGCTTTGAGTGCGGGATGGAGTAGCTACCATACCACTACTCTTATCATTCGCTCTTGTACATCGGATTGGTGAATTAATGTGATTCCACTCATTCCACGGAAGTTAGAAGTGGCCTTTATCCCTTGATACCTTTACTTCCGTCTTTGTTTCTCCAGAGTGCTCTCTCCAAGAGAGTAATCAATAATCTCTTGTTGGTGATCTCGCCCTTTCTACAAGGAGAAAAATCCTCAATTATCTGGTGGAAACAAATGCAAACTCCTTTCTATACTCGTCTTTCTACCGGTCCTCTACATCCCCAAACAAGATGGAAGGAAACTATCTCTCTCTTTGTTTCATCAATTCTTTTGTTGTGGTAAAGCCAATTATGGTTGATGCCATCAGCCGCAAATCTATTGTGTTAGCCTCAAGGCTAAAGAAAGCAATAAGTATCTCTACAAATCAGAATCGGAATAACCTGCAGCATAAAACGCAACAGCCCCGAAGGGTCAATACATGGAATGTATGGCAAGTAGAGCTAGTAATGGAGACAATAGTACTAACATCTACATGCATATCTGGCAAGTGGAGCTGTGTCTGGCTTGCATTTGCAAATAACTTTGTCCTACTTTCATAAACAGTTTTGAATTTTCTTTGAAAAGATCCCAATTAAGTTATCCCAACAACATTAAAACAATTATGAAATTAGAATGAGCGAGAAACATGTCATGGAATCAATATCTAGCAACTCAGTTGTCCATAACCGGGGACACGGCTAATCGATTAGATTATACACTCTGTAGAGGCTAGTACACTTTACCCATGTGACTTGGCCAGCCCAGCTCGTACCATCACTCTCATTTTGGGTGATGATAGGGAGAAGACCAAGAAGAGACTGTTCGGGAAGTAGCTCCTCAATCCCGACGCGCATCGGTCCAACCTACCAAAATTCTACATCTCTGGATACGCGGGTTCGAGTTACCACAACCTACTAAGTCCAACCAACCGCCCATTTCATTATTGGCACATGGTTGTACACGTAAGCTACACAATAAAGAAGCCAATCATTCTCTCTTGATACCTGGGTGCCTTTCCGCAATGAAACCACCAAAAATTATCAATACCATCACACCCAAGGGATTCATTGATTAAGTTGTTTTAGTTTTCACAAACCAATACTTTGAGAAAACAAGTATCAATGATGTAACCCAGCCCTCGTTCAACATAGCATGGCTAAGCACATCTACAACGGTGGTTCATCTACAAGGAAAGCCCTACCACATAATAGGACATAGCATAGCGATAGTATCATCCTACTCATGCAACTAAAAAATACACGACAATGCATTGAAAATAGTAGGACGATATCATGAACAAAGTAGCATCTACTTGCCTTGATTGAAGCGGTCGGAGGAACAATCCAAACACGAGCAAGGGTTGCACTCCACACAATCTACACGACACAATTGCATTCATAAACAAACAATTCACAAGCATATGCAACAAAGATGATGCATGAATGCAAGAACGGCAAGTGAATTGGTGCTACAGCTGCACCACATAATACTAATACATATTACTACCGAATACATGCATGGAAAATAGATTTGGCGCTAGGAAAACTATTAACCAAAAGTAGAGATCTCTACTAGAGCTAGAACTTAAATAATTCACTACCGGTAGTATACTGTTTGTAAAAATCCTGGAAAAATTCTACCGCATAGGCATCGCTGATAAGAAACAGTACCAATTGCAATTACTCAAAAAGGAGTTATAAAACATCCCGAGTAATTAAAACACTGCAGAAAGCCATTAGACAAATATTGCAGAAGTTTTTATTGTAAGCCTATCTCTTTAATTCACGATGAGATTCCCCTCGTTCATACGAGTTCAGAGACATATCATACGCGATTTTTGGAGCTATGAGACTTTTACTACGAATTTATTACTCCGAAAAGGCCACTAACTAGTTTGATTAAACTGTACTAAACCTGACAGTAAAAGTCTGAACCAAAGGTACAGCGAGATTCTACACGACTCACTGAACTCGTGCATATTTTATTTGCAATTTTTGGCCAAGCGGTTTAATTTGTACGCAATTTACAAGATTCTACCGAAATCTGCCAACTAAAGGGATTAACGAAATTGACCCAGTCAACTGTGTCTGATGACTGGGCGCTGACTGGGCGTCTGACCAGTCAATGTCTGGGGCCTCTAACTAGTCAACGTCTGGAGTGCTGACCAGTCAACGAACGATCTAAGCCGCTGATCTGAGATCTGACGGTGGCTGCTGTCTTACCGGAAACGGACGGCGAATCGAACTCCGGCGAGCTCCGGACGGCGGCGACGGTCGGTTCCGGTGGCGTGGAAACTCCTGCAAGTACACACACGGTCAACTACGGCTCCCGGAATAATAAACGCGTGCGCGTACGCGGCGATCTGCAGGGCGCAGTTGGCGGCGGCGGATGGAGACGCGGAGCACGGAAACGGAAAGAGGGCGGCGAGACGAACCCGGCAACAGACGCGGCGATGGCCGGCGGCGGAGGGGTGGACGGCGGCGGCGAGGAGAAGCGGCGGCGGCGACGTGCGCCAGGAGGTGGCGGCAGGGAGGAGGTCGCGTACGTGGGAGGCGGGGTTGGTGGGCACGGGAACCAAGGCAGGGTGGGGCCTGCCTTAAGTAGTCCCTCGCGTGAGAAAAGAAAGAAAAGAAAAAAAACCTGAACCGAATCGGTCCGCGGTTGGACTCCGTTTCGGAAATCGGTCCGGATTTTCGGACCGTTTTCCGGCGGTTTACTAAAACGTCCGAGTCTTTTGCATACGAACTCCGATTTGAGCGATTTTCGCGCCTACGGGTTCGTATCGTCGAGGGGAACAACCTTCAGTTGAAGTTTGAGCGAAAGCTCGAACCTACAGGGGTGGTTGTTGCAAGTCCCTCTAAAGCTCCCCGCAGGAACCTCGAAGCGAAACAAAATAGGGTTTTGACGATGGCGTTTCGCCGAACCTTTCTACTCGACGATTTTGCATGGAAAAGCATGATGCAATGATATGAATGATATGCAAGACCAAATCTAAAATTTGGGATGTGACAAGACTAACCCCCTTAAGATGAATCTCGTCCTCGAGATTTGGCGCGGCTAGCAAATAGGTGTGGGTAGTCCTCTCGGATGTCATCTTCACGGTCCCAAGTGGCTTCCTCTTCGGTGTGGTGGCTCCACTGCACCTTGCAAAACTTGATTGTCTTGGTACGGGTAGTCCTTTCTGCTGTCTCCAGAATCTTGACCGGTTTCTCCTCATAGGTCAAGTCGTTCTCAAGCTGAACCTCTTCTAGTGGTATAGTGTTTGTCAATGGTGTATCCACCATATCCGGATGGCACTCCTTCAGCTGGGATACGTGGAACACGTTGTGAACAGTAGACAGAGCCTCTGGCAACTCCAATTGATAAGCAACTTCTCCTTTGCGTGCTAAGACTCGATAGGGTCCAATAAATCGAGGTGCCAGCTTACCCTTAATTCCAAATCTCTTGATTCCACGAAGCGGCGATACTCTGAGGTATGCTCTATCACCTATCTCATATACCACTTCCTTGCGCTTGGCGTCAGCGTAGCTCTTCTGTCTTGATTGTGCTACCTTCAGTCTGTCTCTAATCAAGGCGACCTTCTCCTCAGCGTCCTTGATCAAATCAGGTCCAAACAACTGACGTTCTCCTACTCCATCCCATAGCAATGGTGTTCGGCACCGTTTCCCATATAACACCTCGAACGGTGACGTCTTGATGCTGGTTTGATAGCTGTTGTTGTAGGAAAACTCCGCATACGGCAAATTTTCATCCCAACTAGAACCATGAGCCAAGGCGCAAGCTCTTAGCATGTCTTCCAAAATCTAATTCACCCTCTCGGTTTGTCCATCCGTCTGTGGGTGAAACGTTGTGCTAAACTCCAATCTAGTACCAAGTGACTCGTGCAGCTGGCGCCAGAAGTGTGAGGTAAATTGGGTGCCTCTATCAGATACGATACTCTTGGGAACTCCATGTAGGCACACAATCTTGTCCATGTAAATCTTGGTCAACCTTGCACTTGTATAGGTCGTCTTCACTAGTATAAAGTGGGCTACCTTGGTCAAATGATCGACCACTACCCAAATAGAGTCATATCCAGACCTGGTCCTGGGCAGTCCTGTGATAAAGTCCATTCCCACTCTATCCCATTTCCAATCCGGCACGGGCAAAGGCTGTAGCCGTCCTGCTGGTTTCTGGTGTTCCGCCTTCACTCGGCTACATACATCACATAGGGCAATATGTTTGGCGATATCTCCCTTCATGTTGTTCCACCAGAATCTGTCCTTTAGGTCCATATACATCTTCGTATTGCCCGGATGTATGGAATACGGCGAGTCATGAGCTTCCTGCATAATCAACTTCCTTAACTCCGGATCGTTGGGCACACACAAACGATCTCCATACCACAAGGTACCTTGCTCATCCTCGCGGAATTCCCTTGCTCGACCTTCCTTCATCTTTTCTTTAACTTCATCTATCTCTTTGTCTCCCACTTGAGCCTTCCTGATTCTGTCCTGAAGCGTTGGTTGGACTTCCATTGTAGCCAAATATCCTTCAGATACTACCTCCAGTCTAAGGTCCTTGAATTGCTTGCACAAATCCTCAGGCAATTCACCAATTGTCAATCCATTGGCATAAACCTTTCGGCTCAGAGCATCTGCTACTACATTGGCCTTTCCTGGGTGGTATTGTAGATTCATATCATAGTCCTTGATAAGTTCCAACCATCTCCTTTGTCTCATGTTCAGCTCCTTCTGTGTAAATATGTATTTCAGGCTCTTGTGGTCGGTGTACACATCACAGTGTTTTCCCATTAAGTAATGCCTCCATACCTTGAGTGCATGAACCACTGACGCTAACTCCAAGTCGTGTGTGGGGTAATTCCGCTCATGGTGCTTGAGTTGTCGCGAGGCATAAGACACTACTCTCCCATCTTGCATCAGCACACTCCCAAGTCCCTGTCGAGAAGCATCACAGTACACTTGGAAATCCTTCTGAAGATCTGGTAAGCACAGAACAGGTGCAGTCACTAGTCGACGCTTCAGTTCCTGAAAGCTAGCTTCACACACATCCGTCCATTCAAACTTCCTCTCCTTCTTCAGAAGTTCAGTCATCGGCTTTGCAATCTTGGAAAAGTTTTCAATGAACCTCTTGTAATATCCAGCAAGTCCCAAAAAGCTTCGAATCTCTCCAGCATTCTTGGGTGCTTCCCACTCAGTTACTGTAGTCACTTTGCTTGGATCAACAGCGACTCCTTCTCCTGACACTACGTGTCCAAGAAACCCAACGGTGTTAAGCCAGAATTCACACTTGCTGAATTTGGCATACAGCTGGTGTTCCCTCAGTTTCTCCATAATCAGTCGCAGATGTTTCTCATGCTCAGCATTATCCTTGGAATATATCAGTATGTCATCAATAAACACCACTACGAACTTGTCCAAGTACTCCATAAATACCTTGTTCATCATGGTCATGAAATATGCTGGGGCATTCGTTAGTCCAAATGACATACTATATACTCATATAAACCATACCTAGTGGTGAAGGCGGTTTTTGGTACATCCTCCTTCCGGATCTTCAATTGAAAGTAGCCTGATCGCAGATCAATCTTGCTGAACACCTTTGCTCCTTCCAGTTGATCAAACAAATCATTTATGTTCGGCAGAGGGTACTTGTTCTTGATGGTTACCTCATTCAGCGAGCGATAGTCCACCACTAACCTCTTGGTGCTGTCTTTCTTCTCCACAAACAGAACAGGTGCACCCCATGACGACGCACTAGGCTGAATGAATCCCTTTTCGAGCTGCTCCTTCAACTGTTTCTTCAATTCCTTCAGCTCATCCACATCCATCTTATATGGTTTCTTTGCTATTGGTCCTGTTCCCGGCATCAGGTTGATAAGAAACTCTACTTCTCTGTCAGGTGGCATCCCTGGCAGTTCTTCCGGAAACACGTCGGGGTAATCCCTAATCACTGACACAGTATCCATGCTAACCCCCTTAAGAGAATTCAGCTTAGACCTTCCTGGTCGTGCGGCTGACTTGAATCTAATCCTCTTACCATCCTAGGTTTTGAGTGAAACAGCTCGCTGTGCACAATCTATGTGTCCCTCATGCATAGACATCCAATCCATTCCCAGAATAACGTCTAATCCCTGTGATTCCAACACTACCAAATGTGCAATGAAGTTGTGTGTTCCAATCCTCACAGTTAAATCGCGGCATCCCACACTAGCTATCATATCTCCTCCAGGTGAGCTCACTCTAAAAGACCTCTTCATAGACTCAGTAGGTAACTTATACTTATCCACAAATGCCCTTGATATGAATGAATGCGATGCACCAGTATCGAAAAGTATAAGTGCAGGGTAAGTGTTGATTGGAAACTTACCAATCACAAGGTCAGGCTCGTCTGGAATCTCTTCCACATTCATGTGGTTCACTGTGGCCTTCTCATTGTTGGTTGGCTTCAGTCCTTTCCTCTCCGGACAGTTGTCAGCATAGTGTCCCTTCTGCTTACACTTGAAGCATGTCACCTCACTCAGATCCTTCTTCACAAAATTGCGATCACGGTTGCGGTCATGTCCACCGTGTCCTCCAGAGTGGTGAGAGTGTCCTCCCTTGTGGCTGTGGTGGCTGCTCCTATGGTTGTCATGACGATGTCCATCGCCTCCATGGTGGTGGCGATCATGGCTCCCATGGTCACTCCCTCCATGCTTGGAGTATCCATCATATGAAGTGCGAGACTTGTGGTGTGAGCCAGAGTGGTGATTGTTGTTCTTTCTCTTGCGGCTTTCCACCTGCTTGTGCTTCCCTTCCAGGATCCTGGCCTTGTCCATGAGCTCCTGGAAAGTGGGGCAATAAACCACCAGTAGCTGCACTGAAAGCTCATCACTGAGGCCATCCAGGAATCTCTCTCTCCTTTTTGCATCAGTGTCTACATCCTCAGGTGCATAACGGGACAGGTTGTTGAACACCTCAATGTACTCGGCCACGGTGCGATTGGTTTGGCGCAAGTTGCGGAACTCTTTCCTCTTCAGGCTCAGAACTCCTGAAGACACGTGGTCGGTCCTGAAACCTTCCTCAAACATAGCCCAAGTCACGGTATTCAGAGGGTGGGTGATCTGAAATGTGTCCCACCAAGAAGCGGCTGGTCCCTCCAGTAGGTGAGCGGCAAACCTCACCTTCTCAGCATCAGTGCATCCAACAGTTACTAGATCCTTGTTGACTGAACGCAATCAGTCGAGAGCAATCATTGGTTCCGTTGCAGTAGAGAACTTAGCTGGCCTTAACCTCAGAAATCTGGTGAGAGCATCTCCCTGAGGCTGATTGTTTCCATTGTTGTTGTTCTGATTTGCCATGAACTGGGTCAACACTTGGGTCAGCTATGCCTGAGCTACCATGAGATGCTCCAACTCAGTGGGTTGGCGGCGGGGAGGCATCTGCGGTTCAGCATAGGTAAGTTTAGAAAGAATCAACTACGGTAATAGGATTCTACCCATGCATATGGTCAAGCAACAACAAACAATTGCAGACAATCGCAAGCAAGCAACACATCATCAAACAAGCGGTCCAGCAACATCCCAGGTGTTATCCTAGCAGTATATACCTACTGAAATAGTTTTGCAAGAGTTGGCAATGGTTAACTAAACAGTTGAGCATCAAAACGACAAAACAGCAATTCTGACAGAACAGTTCTGTTGTGTTCGCGAATTTTTCCGCCTGACTTAGAATCGTCAGAAAATTAAGCCAATTTTTGTGCATATAGAACAGGAAGTTCCGCATCAGCCCAATTTGTTTCAGATTTTTCTGAGTTACCAGAAAAATATGAAAAATCGTGCAGTACTGCTGTATCAGCAGAAAAACTGCAGCGAAAACAACACAGATAGTAACCAAATTGCCATAACTCTTTCATATAATTTGCACAAATAATTCCTGGGATATTGGAGTACACAAATAAACAACTAAACACTCTTACACTAACACGAACTAAGTATCACAACGATCGAGAATAATCCTAACGATTTCGCCTAACGAGGACTAATTGGTGGACTTCTATCTATTGCTTGAAGAGTTTGAGGTAGGCCCTTGCGGTCATGCGTTGGCGCTTAGGCTCGTGGTACAACCATGGCGGCGGAGTGTACACCTCTCCTGAACCATCACTTGAAACGTCAAACTCCACCTCTTCTGGATCCTCCTCTTCTTCTTCATCCTCAGCTGCAACTGCAACAGCTTCATCTCCTCCACCATCATCGTCTTCATCTTCATCATCCTCGTCCTCATCATCATCATCTCCACTGTCATCATCATCCCCATTGTTGCCATCATCTCCATTGTCATCATCAGAGGGTGGATTCAGCTGTGCTTGGAGAGCGACAATCTGGGCTGTCATAGCTTCAATAGTTTGATCCCTTTCCTGGACTGTCCCTTGTAGTTGTTGTATGTTCTAGGTGTTCTCCTGCACAGTACCATGAAGATGTGCTATGGTTGCATCTCTGGCTATCAGGGCATTCTCCAGAACTCCCACAGCTTCATGCAAAGTGTCAATCTCCTGTCCTTGGACCACCATACCATTGCTAGTAAAATCTGCAATCTCCTTTATCATCCTCACCTTCTCTGCTAGAGCTCCATTCTCCCTTTCCATGTCCTCTATGTGCCTCCGACGGGGCGGCATGTTGTTCCTGTCGCCCGGGGTAACCACAATGTTCCCATCTTCATCACGCCTTCCATAGTCACGGTAGGGTGAATCTGCCGGTAGTAGGTGTCGGACTTGATGGCACTGGCGAGACAGGTCTTCATTATGGCCAAGTTGATTCCAAGTCCCCAGTTGCAGTAGGTCTTGGTGTAGATCAAATGCACTGGGTTTGGCAAGGCGGCATCTCTGAATATGAAGGTAGTGATCTCCCATGCATCCTCTCCATATCCATAGGTGTACAGCCTTCTTCCCTTGAACATGGGCAGTGGCAATCCCAATGACTGCGAGAGCTGAGCTAACTGCCTTGCAAAGGGCCTTGGTGACTCCATGGTGGCATACTCAGTCCTGACTTCTCCCATCTATCAAGTAAAAGAGGAAAGTGTGAGAATAGCATATGGTAAGAATTTACGAGGGTGAAAGGCATAAGATGAAAGATAGAGTTAATATAGGCTTTAATAAATCTATGGCTTCCTAATCCAATTCTAGGTCACGATCCTACAGTCGACACACGGGCTCTGATACCATCCTGTGGCACCCCGGTTCTGAAAAGACCGTGGCCTCTATGTGACATGTCAATCCCTGGATCGGTTCATTGGCCCACAATAGAGTAAGATAGATAACATAGCAAAATATCCGTGTATCATAGATAACGAAGATCCAGAGTACCATTATTACAATAAAAGCTTAGCATAAGCTAGCTCAAATTATTCAGGTAGTAACATAAACGATTAAATCCTCCATTCTTCAAATTGCCCACAAGTGAACAAGTGCCGAGTGGAGTACCGTGGCCTATAACGATCAATCAGAATCGGAATAACCTGCAGCATAAAACGCAACAGCCCCGAAGGGTCAATACATGGAATGTATGGCAAGTAGAGCTAGTAATGGAGACAATAGTACTAACATCTACATGCATATCTGGCAAGTGGAGCTGTGTCTGGCTTGCATTTGCAAATAACTTTGTCCTACTTTCATAAACAGTTTTGAATTTTCTTTGAAAAGATCCCAATTAAGTTATCCCAACAACATTAAAACAATTATGAAATTAGAATGAGCGAGAAACATGTCATGGAATCAATATCTAGCAACTCAGTTGTCCATAACCGGGGACACGGCTAATCGATTAGATTATACACTCTGCAGAGGTTAGTACACTTTACCCATGTGACTTGGCCAGCCCAGCTCGTACCATCACTCTCATTTTGGGTGATGATAGGGAGAAGACCAAGAAGAGACTGTTCGGGAAGTAGCTCCTCAATCCCGACGCGCACCGGTCCAACCTACCAAAATTCTACATCTCTGGATACGCGGGTTCGAGTTACCACAACCTACTAAGTCCAACCAACCGCCCATTTCATTATTGGCACATGGTTGTACACGTAAGCTACACAATAAAGAAGCCAATCATTCTCTCTTGATACCTGGGTGCCTTTCCGCAATGAAACCACCAAAAATTATCAATACCATCACACCCAGGGGATTCATTGATTAAGTTGTTTTAGTTTTCACAAACCAATACTTTGAGAAAACAAGTATCAATGATGTAACCCAGCCCTCGTTCAACATAGCATGGCTAAGCACATCTACAACGGTGGTTCATCTACAAGGAAAGCCCTACCACATAATAGGACATAGCATAGCGATAGTATCATCCTACTCATGCAACTACAAAATACACGACAATGCATTGAAAATAGTAGGACGATATCATGAACAAAGTAGCATCTACTTGCCTTGATTGAAGCGGTCGGAGGAACAATCCAAACACGAGCAAGGGTTGAACTCCACACAATCTACACGACACAATTGCATTCATAAACAAACAATTCACAAGCATATGCAACAAAGATGATGCATGAATGCAAGAACATGGATCCACTAGATGCCATTCCATGTGTGTTCTTTTAATAAAACCACATGGATCCACTAGAGGCTAATGTTGTGTTCTTTTGATAAACCACATGGATCCACTAGAGTTCATTGCATGTGTGTTCTATGCCTAAACCACAAGGATCCACTAGATGCCATTGCATGTGTGTTCTTTTCATAAACCACATAGATCCACTAGATGCCATTGCATGTGTGTTGTTTTCATAAACCACATGGATCCACTAGATGCCATTGCATGCGTGATATTTTCATAAACCACATGGATCCTCTAGAGTTCATTGCATGTGTGTTCTTTTCATAAACCAAATGGATCCACTAGAGTTCATTGCATCTGTGTTCTATGCCTAAACAACATGGATCCACTAGATGCCATTGCATGTGTGTTCTTTTCATAAACCACATGGATCCATTAGATGCCATTGCATGTGTGGTCTTTGCCTAAATCACATGGATCCACAAGAATTCATTGCATGTGTGTTCTTTTCATAAATCACATGGATCCAGTAGATGCCATTTCATGTGTGTTATTTTCATAAACCACATGGATCCACTAGATGCCATTGCATGTCTGTTCTTTGCCTAAACCACATGGATCCACTAGAGTTCATTGCATGTGTTTTATTTTCATAAACCACATGGATTCACTAGAGTTCATTGCATGTGTGTTATATCCCTAAACCACATGGATCCCTTAGATGCCATTGCATATGTGTTCTTTTCATAAACCACATGGATGCACTAGATGACATTGCATGTGTGTTATTTTCATAAAAAAATGGATACACTAGATGCCATTGCATGTGTGTTCTTTTCATAAACCACATGGATACACTAGATGCCATTGCATGTGTGTTCTTTTCATAAACCACATGGATCCACTAGAGTTCATTGCATGTGTGTTCTTTTCATAAAGCACATACATCCACTAGAGTTCATTACATGTGTGTTCTATGCCTGAACCACATGGATCCACTAGATGCCATTCCATGTCTATTCTTTTCATAAACCACATGGCTCAGTAGATGCCATTGGATGTGTGTTCTTTGCCTAAACCAAATGGATCCACTAGAGTTCATTGTATGTGTGTTCTATGCCTAAACTACATGGATCCACTAGAGTTCATTGCATGTGTGTTATTTTCATAAACCACACGGATCCACTAGATGCCATTGCATGTGTGTCCTTTTCATAAACCACATGGATCCACGAGATTCCTTTGCATGTGTGTTCTTTTCATAAACCACATGGATCCACTAGAGTTCATTGCATGTGTTTTTTTTTCATAAACCACATGGATTCACTAGAGTTAGTTCATTGCATGTGTGTTCTATCCCTAAACCACATGGATCCCCTAGATGCCATTGCATGTGTGTTCTTTTCATAAACCACATGGATGCACGAGATGCCGTTGCATGTGTGTTCTTTTCATAAACAAAATCGATCCACTATATGCCATTGCATGTGTGTTCTTTTCATAAACCACATGCATCCAGTAGAGTTCATTGCATGTGTGTTCTTTTCATAAAGCACATGGATCCAGTAGAATTCATTGCATGTGTGTTCGATACCTAAACCACATGGATCCACTAGATGCCATCGGATGTCTGTTCGTTTCATAAACCACATGGATCAGTAGATGTCATTGCATGTGTGTTCTTTGCCTAACCCACGTGGATCCACTAGAGTTCATTGCATCTGTGTTCTATGCCTAAACCACATGGATCCACTAGAGTACATTGCATGTGTGTTGTTTTCATAAACCACATGGATCCACTAGATATAATTGCATGTGTGTTATTTTAGTAAACCACATGGATTCACTAGATGTCATTGCATGTGTGTTATTTTAGTAAACCACATGGATCCACTAGATGCCATTGCATGTGTGTTCTTTTCATAAACAACATGGATCCACTAGATGCCATTGCATGTGTGTTCTTTTAATAAAACCACATGGATCCACTAGAGGCTAATGTTGTGTTCTGTTGATAAACCACATGGATCCACTAGAGTTCATTGCATGTGTGTTCTATGCCTAAACCACAAGGATCCACTAGATGCCATTGCATGTGTGTTCTTTTCATAAACCACATAGATCCACTAGATGCCATTGCATGTGTGTTGTTTTCATAAACCACATGGATCCACTAGATACCATTGCATGCGTGATCTTTTCATAAACCACATGGATCCTCTAGAGTTCATTGCATGTGTGTTCTTTTCATAAATCAAATGGATCCACTAGAGTTCATTGCATGTGTGTTCTATGCCTAAACCACATGGATCCACTAGATGCCATTGCATGTGTGTTCTTTTCATAAACCACATGGATCCATTAGATGCCATTGCATGTGTGGTCTTTGCCTAAACCACATGGATCCACAAGAGTTCATTGCATGTATGTTCTTTTCATAAACCACATGGATCCAGTAGATGCCATTTCATGTGTGTTATTTTCATAAACCACATGGATCCACTAGATGCCATTGCATGTCTGTTCTTTGCCTAAACCACATGGATGCAATAGAATTCATTGCATGTGTGTTATTTTAATAAACCACATGGATCCACTAGATGCCATTAAATGTGTGTTCTATTCCTAAACCACACGGATCCACTAGATGCCATTGCATGTGTGTTCTTTGCCTAAAACACTTGGATCCACTAGACTTCATTTCATGTGTGTTCTATGCCTAAACCACATGGATCCACTAGAGTTCATTGTATGTGTGTTATTTTCATAAACCACACGGATCCACTAGATGCCATTGCATGTGTGTTATTTTCATAAACCACATGGATCGAATAGATGTTATTGCATGAGTGTTCTTTTCATAAACCACATGAATCCACATGATGGCATTGCATGTGTGTTCTTTTCATAAACCACATGGATCCACTAGAGTTCATTGCATGTGTTTTATTTTCATAAACCACATGGATTCACTAGAGTTCATTGCTTGTGTGTTATATCCCTAAACCACATGGATGCCCTAGATGCCATTGCATGTGTGTTCTTTTCATAAACCACATGGATGCACTAGATGACATTGCATGTGTGAACTTTTCATAAACAAAATGGATACACTAGATGCCATTGCATGTGTGTTGTTTTCATAAACCACATGGATCCACTAGATTTCATTGCATGTGTGTTCTTTTCATAAAGCACATAGATCCACTAGAGTTCATTACATGTGTGTTCTATGCCTAAACCACATGGATCCACTAGATGCCATTCCATGTCTATTCTTTTCATAATCCACATGGATCAGTAGATGCCATTGGATGTGTGGTGTTCTTTGCCTAAACCACATGGATCCACTAGAGTTCTTTGCATGTGTGTTCTATGCCTAAACTACATGGATCCACTAGAGTTCATTGCCTGTGTGTTATTTTCATAAACCACACGGATCCACTAGATTACATTGCACGTGTGTTGTTTTCATAAACCACATGGATCCACTAGATGCCATTGCATGCGTGATCTTTTCATAAACCACATGGATCCTCTAGAGTTCATTGCATGTGTGTTCTTTTCATAAATCAAATGGATCCACTAGAGTTCATTGCATGTGTGTTCTATGCCTAAACCACATGGATCCACTAGATGCCATTGCATGTGTGTTCTTTTCATAAACCACATGGATCCATTAGATGCCATTGCATGTGTGGTCTTTGCCTAAACCACATGGATCCACAAGAGTTTATTGCATGTGTGTTCTTTTCATAAACCACATGGATCCAGTAGATGCCATTTCATGTGTGTTATTTTCATAAACCACATGGATCCACTAGATGCCATTGCATGTCTGTTCTTTGCCTAAACCACATGGATCCAATAGAATTCATTGCATGTGTGTTATTTTAATAAACCACATGGATCCACTAGATGCCATTAAATGTGTGTTCTATTCCTAAACCACAAGGATCCACTAGATGCCATTGCATGTGTGTTCTTTGCCTAAAACACTTAGATCCACTAGACTTCATTTCATGTGTGTTCTATGCCTAAACCACATGGATCCACTAGAGTTCATTGTATGTGTGTTATTTTCATAAACCACACGGATCCACTAGATGCCATTGCATGTGTGTTATTTTCATAAAGCACATGGATCGAATAGATGTTATTGCATGTGTGTTCTTTTCATAAAACACATGAATCCACATGATGTCATTGCATGTGTGTTCTTTTCATAAACCACATGGATCCACTAGAGTTCATTGCATGTGTTTTATTTTCATAAACCACATGGATTCACTAGAGTTCATTGCATGTGTGTTATATCCCTAAACCACATGGATGCACTAGATGCCATTGCATGTGTGTTCTTTTCATAAACCACATGGATGCACTAGATGACATTACATGTGTGAACTTTTCATAAACAAAATGGATACACTACATGCCATTGCATGTGTGTTCTTTTCATAAACCACATGGATCCACTAGATTTCATTGCATGTGTGTTCTTTTCATAAAGCACATAGATCCACTAGAGTTCATTACATGTGTGTTCTATGCCTAAACCACATGGATCCACTAGATGCCATTCCATGTCTATTCTTTTCATAATCCACATGGATCACTAGATGCCATTGGATGTGTGGTGTTCTTTGCCTAAACCACATGGATCCACTAGAGTTCATTGCATGTGTGTTCTATGCC
The DNA here is from genome assembly GCA_916181665.1 of Avena sativa. Taxonomy (NCBI): domain Eukaryota; kingdom Viridiplantae; phylum Streptophyta; class Magnoliopsida; order Poales; family Poaceae; genus Avena; species Avena sativa. The sequence goes on from OV702287.1 coordinate 196,365,768, forward strand.
TAAACTACATGGATCCACTAGAGTTCATTGCATGTGTGTTATTTTCATAAACCACACGGATCCACTAGATTCCATTGCATGTGTGTCCTTTTCATAAACCACATGGATCCACGAGATGCCATTGCATGTGTGTTATTTTCATAAACCACACGGATCCACTAGATTCCATTGCATGTGTGTTGTTTTCATAAACCACATGGATCCACTAGATGCCATTGCATGCGTGATCTTTTCATAAACCACATGGATCCTCTAGAGTTCATTGCATGTGTGTTCTTTTCATAAATCAAATGGATCCACTAGAGTTCATTGCATGTGTGTTCTATGCCAAAACCACATGGATCCACTAGATGCAATTGCATGTGTGTTCTTTTCCTAAACCACATGGATCCATTAGATGCCATTGCATGTGTGGTCTTTGCCTAAACCACATGGATCCACAAGAGTTCATTGCATGTGTGTTCTTTTCATAAACCACATGGATCCAGTAGATGCCATTTCATGTGTGTTATTTTCATAAACCACATGGAAACACTATATGCCATTGCATGTCTGTTCTTTGCCTAAACCACATGGATCCAATAGAATTCATTGCATGTGTGTTATTTTAATAAACCACATGGATCCACTAGATGCCATTAAATGTGTGTTCTATTCCTAAACCACAAGGATCCACTAGATGCCATTGCATGTGTGTTCTTTGCCTAAAACACTTGGATCCACTAGACTTCATTTCATGTGTGTTCTATGCCTAAACCACATGGATCCACTAGAGTTCATTGTATGTGTGTTATTTTCATAAACCACACGGATCCACTAGATGCCATTGCATGTGTGTTATTTTCATAAACCACATGGATCGAATAGATGTTATTGCATGTGTGTTCTTTTCATAAACCACATGAATCCACATGATGTCATTGCATGTGTGTTCTTTTCATAAACCACATGGATCCACTAGAGTTCATTGCATGTGTTTTATTTTCATAAACCACATGGACTCACTAGAGTTCATTGCATGTGTGTTATATCCCTAAACCACATGGATGCCCTAGATGCCATTGCATGTGTGTTCTTTTCATAAACCACATGGATGCACTAGATGACATTGCATGTGTGAACTTTTCATAAACAAAATGGATACACTAGATGCCATTGCATGTGTGTTCTTTTCATAAACCACATGGATCCACTAGATTTCATTGCATGTGTGTTCTTTTCATAAAGCACATAGATCCACTAGAGTTCATTACATGTGTGTTCTATGCCTAAACCACATGGATCCACTAGATGCCATTCCATGTCTATTCTTTTCATAATCCACATGGATCAGTAGATGCCATTGGATGTGTGGTGTTCTTTGCCTAAACCACATGGATCCACTAGAGTTCATTGCATGTGTGTTCTATGCCTAAACTACATGGATCCACTAGAGTTCATTGCCTGTGTGTTATTTTCATAAACCACACGGATCCACTAGATTCCATTGCCTGTGTGTCCTTTTCATAAATCACATGGATCCACGAGATGCCATTGCACGTGTGTTCTTTTCATAACCCACATGGATCCACTAGAGTTCATTGCATGTGTTTTGTTTTCCTAAACCACATGGATTCACTAGAGTTCATTGCATGTGTGTTCTATCCCTAAACCACATGGATCCCCTAGATGCCATTGCATGTGTGTTCTTTTCATAAACCACATGGATGCACTAGATGCCATTGCATGTGTGTTCTTTTCATAAACAAAATCGATCCACTATATGCCATTGCATGTGTGTTCTTTTCATAAACCACATGCATCCACCAGAGTTCATTGCATGTGTGTTCTTTTCATAAAGCACATGGATCCACTAGAGTTCATTGCCTGTGTGTTCGTTGCCTAAACCACATGGATCCACTAGATGCCATTGCATGTCTGTTCGTTTCATAAACCACATGGATTCACTAGAGTTCATTGCATATGTTTTATATACCTAAACCACATGGATCCCCTAGATGCCATTGCATATGTGTTCTTTTCATAAACCACATGGATGCACTAGATGACATTGCATGTGTGTTATTTTCATTAAAAAAATGGATACACTAGATGCCATTGCATGTGTGTTCTTTTCATAAACCACATGGATCCACTAGATGCCATTGCATGTGTGTTCTTTTCATAAACCACATGGATCCACTACAGTTCATTGCATGTGTGTTCTTTTCATAAAGCACATACATCCACTAGAGTTCATTACATGTGTGTTCTACGCCTGAACCACATGGATCCACTAGATGCCATTCCATGTCTATTCTTTTCATAAACCACATGGCTCAGTAGATGCCATTGGATGTGTGTTCTTTGCCTAAACCAGATGGATCCACTAGAGTTCATTGTATGTGTGTTCTATGCCTAAACTACATGGATCCACTAGAGTTCATTGCATGTGTGTTATTTTCATAAACCACACGGATCCACTAGATGCCATTGCATGTGTGTCCTTTTCATAAACCACATGGATCCACGATATTCCATTGCATGTGTGTTCTTTTCATAAACCACATGGATCCACTAGAGTTCATTGCATGTGTTTTGTTTTCATAAACCACATGGATTCACTAGAGTTAGTTCATTGCATGTGTGTTATATCCCTAAACCACATGGATCCCCTTGATGCCATTGCATGTGTGTTCTTTTCATAAACCACATGGATGCACGAGATGCCATTGCATGTGTGTTCTTTTCATAAACAAAATCGATCCACTATATGCCATTGCATGTGTGTTCTTTTCATAAACCACATGCATCCAGTAGAGTTCATTGCATGTGTGTTCTTTTCATAAAGCACATGGATCCAGTAGAGTTCATTGCATGTGTGTTCGATGCCTAAACCACATGGATCCACTAGATGCCATTGCATGTCTGTTCGTTTCATAAACCACATGGATCAGTAGATGTCATTGCATGTGTGTTCTTTGCCTAACCCACATAGATCCACTAGAGTTCATTGCATCTGTCTTCTATGCCTAAACCACATGGATCCACTAGAGTACATTGCATGTGTGTTGTTTTCATAAACCACATGGATCCACTAGATGTAATTGCATGTGTGTTATTTTTGTAAACCACATGGATTCACTAGATGTCATTGCATGTGTGTTATTTTAGGAAACCACATGGATCCACTAGATGCCATTGCATGTGTGTTCTTTTCATAAACAACATGGATCCACTAGATGCCATTGCATGTGTGTTCTTTTAATAAAACCACATGGATCCACTAGAGGCTAATGTTGTGTTCTTTTGATAAACCACATGGATTCACTAGAGTTCATTGCATGTGTGTTCTATGCCTAAACCACAAGGATCCACTAGATGCCATTGCATGTGTGTTCTTTTCATAAACCACATAGATCCACTAGATGCCATTGCATGTGTGTTGTTTTCATAAACCACATGGATCCACTAGATGCCATTGCAAGTGTGATCTTTTCATAAACCACATGGATCCACTAGAGTTCATTGCATGTGTGTTCTTTTCATAAACCAAATGGATCCACTAGAGTTCGTTGCATGTGTGTTCTATTCCTAAACCACATGGATCCACTAGATGCCATTGCATGTGTGTTCTTTTCATAAACCACATGGATCCATTAGATGCCATTGCATGTGTGGTCTTTGCCTAAACCACATGGATCCACAAGAGTTCATTGCATGTGTGTTCTTTTCATAAACCACATGCATCCACCAGAGTTCATTGCATGTGTGTTCTTTTCATAAAGCACATGGATCCACTAGAGTTCATTGCCTGTGTGTTCGTTGCCTAAACCACATGGATCCACTAGATGCCATTGCATGTCTGTTCGTTTCATAAACCACATGGATTCACTAGAGTTCATTGCATGTGTGTTATATACCTAAACCACATGGATCCCCTAGATGCCATTGCATATGTGTTCTTTTCATAAACCACATCGATGCACTAGATGACATTGCATGTGTGTTATTTTCATTAAAAAAATGGATACACTAGATGCCATTGCATGTGTGTTCTTTTCATAAACCACATGGATCCACTAGATGTCATTGCATGTGTGTTCTTTTCATAAACCACATGGATCCACTACAGTTCATTGCATGTGTGTTCTTTTCATAAAGCACATACATCCACTAGAGTTCATTACATGTGTGTTCTACGCCTGAACCACATGGATCCACTAGATGCCATTCCATGTCTATTCTTTTCATAAACCACATGGCTCAGTAGATGCCATTGGATGTGTGTTCTTTGCCTAAACCAGATGGATCCACTAGAGTTCATTGTATGTGTGTTCTATGCCTAAACTACATGGATCCACTAGAGTTCATTGCATGTGTGTTATTTTCATAAACCACACGGATCCACTAGATGCCATTGCATGTGTGTCCTTTTCATAAACCACATGGATCCACGATATTCCATTGCATGTGTGTTCTTTTCATAAACCACATGGATCCACTAGAGTTCATTGCATGTGTTTTGTTTTCATAAACCACATGGATTCACTAGAGTTAGTTCATTGCATGTGTGTTATATCCCTAAACCACATGGATCCCCTTGATGCCATTGCATGTGTGTTCTTTTCATAAACCACATGGATGCACGAGATGCCATTGCATGTGTGTTCTTTTCATAAACAAAATCGATCCACTATATGCCATTGCATGTGTGTTCTTTTCATAAACCACATGCATCCAGTAGAGTTCATTGCATGTGTGTTCTTTTCATAAAGCACATGGATCTAGTACAGTTCATTGCATGTGTGTTCGATGCCTAAACCACATCGATCCACTAGATGCCATTGCATGTCTGTTCGTTTCATAAACCACATGGATCAGTAGATGTCATTGCATGTGTGTTCTTTGCCTAACCCACATAGATCCACTAGAGTTCATTGCATCTGTGTTCTATGCCTAAACCACATGGATCCACTAGAGTACATTGCATGTGTGTTGTTTTCATAAACCACATGGATCCACTAGATGTAATTGCATGTGTGTTATTTTAGTAAACCACATGGATTCACTAGATGTCATTGCATGTGTGTTATTTTAGGAAACCACATGGATCCACTAGATGCCATTGCATGTGTGTTCTTTTCATAAACAACATGGATCCACTAGATGCCATTGCATGTGTGTTCTTTTAATAAAACCACATGGATCCACTAGAGGCTAATGTTGTGTTCTTTTGATAAACCACATGGATTCACTAGAGTTCATTGCATGTGTGTTCTATGCCTAAACCACAAGGATCCACTAGATGCCATTGCATGTGTGTTCTTTTCATAAACCACATAGATCCACTAGATGCCATTGCATGTGTGTTGTTTTCATAAACCACATGGATCCACTAGATGCCATTGCATGTGTGATCTTTTCATAAACCACATGGATCCACTAGAGTTCATTGCATGTGTGTTCTTTTCATAAACCAAATGGATCCACTAGAGTTCATTGCATGTGTGTTCTATGCCTAAACCACATGGATCCACTAGATGCCATTGCATGTGTGTTCTTTTCATAAACCACATGGATCCATTAGATGCCATTGCATGTGTGGTCTTTGCCTAAACCACATGGATCCACAAGAGTTCATTGCATGTGTGTTCTTTTCATAAACCACATGGATCCAGTAGATGCCATTTCATGTGTGTTATTTTCATAAACCACATGGATCCACTAGATGCCATTGCATGTCTGTCCTTTGCCTAAACCACATGGATCCAATAGAATTTATTGCATGTGTGTTATTTTAATAAACCACATGGATCCACTAGATGCCATTAAATGTGTGTCCTATTCCTAAACCACAAGGATCCACTAGATGCCATTGCATGTGTGTTCTTTGCCTAAAACACTTGGATCCACTAGACTTCATTTCATGTGTGTTCTATGCCTAAACCACATGGATCCACTAGAGTTCATTGTATGTGTCTTATTTTCATAAACCACACGGATCCACTAGATGCCATTGCATGTGTGTTATTTTCATAAACCACATGGATCGAATAGATGTTATTGCATGTGTGTTATTTTCAAAAACTACATGAATCCACGAGATGTCATTGCATGTGTGTTCTTTTCATAAACCACATGGATCCACTAGAGTTCATTGCATGTGTTTTATTTTCATAAACCACATGGATTCACTAGAGTTCATTGCATGTGTGTTATATCCCTAAACCACATGGATTCCCTAGATGCCATTGCATGTGTGTGCTTTTCATAAACCACATGGATGCACTAGATGACATTGCATGTGTGAACTTTTCATAAACAAAATGGATACACTAGATGCCATTGCATGTGTGTTCTTTTCATAAACCACATGGATCCACTAGATTTCATTGCATGTGTGTTCTTTTCATAAAGCACATAGATCCACTAGAGTTCATTACATGTGTGTTCTATGCCTAAACCACATGGATCCACTAGATGCCATTCCATGTCTGTTCTTTGCATAAACCACATGGATCAGTAGATGCCATTGGATGTCTGTTCTTTGCCTAAACCACATGGATCCACTAGAGTTCATTGCATGTGTGTTCTATGCCTAAACTACATGGATCCACTAGAGTTCATTGCATGTGTGTTATTTTCATAAACCACACGGATCCACTAGATTCCATTGCATGTGTGTCCTTTTCATAAACCACATGGATCCACGAGATGCCATTGCATGTGTGTTATTTTCATAAACCACATGGATCCACTAGAGTTCATTGCATGTGTGTTCTATGCCTAAACTACATGGATCCACTAGAGTTCATTGCCTGTGTGTTATTTTCATAAACCACATGGATCCACTAGAGTTCATTGCATGTGTGTTCTAGGCCTAAACTACATGGATCCACTAGAGTTCATTGCCTGTGTGTTATTTTCATAAACCACACGAATCCACTAGATTCCATTGCATGTGTGTCCTTTTCATAAACCACATGGATCCACGAGATGCCATTGCATGTGTGTTCTTTTCATAAACCACATGGATCCACTAGAGTTCATTGCATGTGTTTTGTTTTCCTAAACCACATGGATTCACTAGAGTTCATTGCATGTGTGTTCTATCCCTAAACCACATGGATCCCCTAGATGCCATTGCATGTGTGTTCTTTTCATAAACCACATGGATGCACTAGATGCCATTGCATGTGTGTTCTTTTCATAAACAAAATCGATCCACTATATGCCATTGCATGTGTGTTCTTTTCATAAACCACATGCATCCACTAGAGTTCATTGCATGTGTGTTCTTTTCATAAAGCACATGCATCCACTAGAGTTCATTGCATGTGTGTTCGTTGCCTAAACCACATGGATCCACTAGATGCCATTGCATGTCTGTTCGTTTCATAAACCACATGGATTCACTAGAGTTCATTGCATGTGTGTTATATACCTAAACCACATGGATCCCCTAGATGCCATTGCATATGTGTTCTTTTCATAAACCACATGGATGCACTAGATGACATTGCATGTGTGTTATTTTCATAAAAAAATGGATACACTAGATGCCATTGCATGTGTGTTCTTTTCATAAACCACATGGATCCACTAGATGCCATTGCATGTGTGTTCTTTTCATAAACCACATGGATCCACTACAGTTCATTGCATGTGTGTTCTTTTCATAAAGCACATACATCCACTAGAGTTCATTACATGTGTGTTCTACGCCTGAACCACATGGATCCACTAGATGCCATTCCATGTCTATTCTTTTCATAAACCACATGGCTCAGTAGATGCCATTGGATGTGTGTTCTTTGCCTAAACTAGATGGATCCACTAGAGTTCATTGTATGTGTGTTCTATGCCTAAACTACATGGATCCACTAGAGTTCATTGCATGTGTGTTATTTTCATAAAGCACATGGATCCACTAGAGTTCATTGCATGTGTGTTCGATGCCTAAACCACATGGATCCGCTAGATGCCATTGAATGTCTGTTCTTTTCATAAACCACATGGATCAGTAGATGCCATTGCATGTCTGTTCTTTTGATAAACCACATAGATCCACTAGATGCCATTGCATGTGTGTTCTTTTCATAAACCACACGGATCCACTAGATGCCATTGCATGTGTGTCCTTTTCATAAACCACATGGATCCACGAGATTCCATTGCATGTGTGTTCTTTTCATAAACCACATGGATCCACTAGAGTTCATTGCATGTGTTTTGTTTTCATAAACCACATGGATTCACTAGAGTTAGTTCATTGCATGTGTGTTATATCCCTAAACCACATGGATCCCCTAGATGCCATTGCATGTGTGTTCTTTTCATAAACCACATGGATGCACGAGATGCCATTGCATGTGTGTTCTTTTCATAAACAAAATCGATCCACTATATGCCATTGCATGTGTGTTCTTTTCATAAACCACATGCATCCAGTAGAGTTCATTGCATGTGTGTTCTTTTCATAAAGCACATGGATCCAGTAGAGTTCATTGCATGTGTGTTCGATGCCTAAACCACATGGATCCACTAGATGCCATTGCATGTCTGTTTGTTTCATAAACCACATGGATCAGTAGATGTCATTGCATGTGTGTTCTTTGCCTAACCCACATAGATCCACTAGAGTTCATTGCATCTGTGTTCTATGCCTAAACCACATGGATCCACTAGAGTACATTGCATGTGTGTTGTTTTCATAAACCACATGGATCCACTAGATGTAATTGCATGTGTGTTATTTTAGTAAACCACATGGATTCACTATATGTCATTGCATGTGTGTTATTTTAGTAAACCACATGGATCCACTGGATGCCATTGCATGTGTGTTCTTTTCATAAACAACATGGATCCACTAGATGCCATTGCATGTGTGTTCTTTTAATAAAACCACATGGATCCACTAGAGGCTAATGTTGTGTTCTTTTGATAAACCACATGGATTCACTAGAGTTCATTGCATGTGTGTTCTATGCCTAAACCACAAGGATCCACTAGATGCCATTGCATGTGTGTTCTTTTCATAAACCACATAGATCCACTAGATGCCATTGCATGTGTGTTGTTTTCATAAACCACATGGATCCACTAGATGCCATTGCATGTGTGATCTTTTCATAAACCACATGGATCCACTAGAGTTCATTGCATGTGTGTTCTTTTCATAAACCAAATGGATCCACTAGAGTTCATTGCATGTGTGTTCTATGCCTAAACCACATGGATCCACTAGATGCCATTGCATGTGTGTTCTTTTCATAAACCACATGGATCCAGTAGATGCCATTTCATGTGTGTTATTTTCATAAACCACATGGATCCACTAGATGCCATTGCATGTCTGTCCTTTGCCTAAACCACATGGATCCAATAGAATTCATTGCATGTGTGTTATTTTAATAAACCACATGGATCCACTAGATGCCATTAAATGTGTGTCCTATTCCTAAACCACAAGGGTCCACTAGATGCCATTGCATGTGTGTTCTTTGCCTAAAACACTTGGATCCACTAGACTTCATTTCATGTGTGTTCTATGCCTAAACCACATGGATCCACTAGAGTTCATTGTATGTGTCTTATTTTCATAAACCACACGGATCCACTAGATGCCATTGCATGTGTGTTATTTTCATAAACCACATGGATCGAATAGATGTTATTGCATGTGTGTTCTTTTCATAAACTACATGAATCCACGAGATGTCATTGCATGTGTGTTATTTTCATAAACCACATGGATCCACTAGAGTTCATTGCATGTGTTTTATTTTCATAAACCACATGGATTCACTAGAGTTCATTGCATGTGTGTTATATCCCTAAACCACATGGATGCCCTAGATGCCATTGCATGTGTGTGCTTTTCATAAACCACATGGATGCACTAGATTACATTGCATGTGTGAACTTTTCATAAACAAAATGGATACACTATATGCCATTGCATGTGCGTTCTTTTCATAAACCACATGGATCCACTAGATTTCATTGCATTTGTGTTCTTTTCATAAAGCACATAGATCCACTAGAGTTCATAATATGTGTGTTCTATGCCTAAACCACATGGATCCACTAGATGCCATTCCATGTCTGTTCTTTGCATAAACCACATGGATCAGTAGATGCCATTGGATGTGTGTTCTTTGCCTAAACCACATGGATCCACTAGAGTTCATTGCATGTGTGTTCTATGCCTAAACTACATGGATCCACTAGAGTTCATTGCATGTGTGTTATTTTCATAAACCACACGGATCCACTAGATTCCATTGCATGTGTGTCCTTTTCATAAACCACATGGATCCACGAGATGCCATTGCATGTGTGTTATTTTCATAAACCACATGGATCCACTAGATTTCATTGCATGTGTGTTCTATGCCTAAACTACATGGATCCACTAGAGTTCATTGCCTGTGTGTTATTTTCATAAACCACATGGATCCACTAGAGTTCATTGCATGTGTGTTCTATGCCTAAACTACATGGATCCACTAGAGTTCATTGCCTGTGTGTTATTTTCATAAACCACACGGATCCACTAGATTCCATTGCATGTGTGTCCTTTTCATAAACCACATGGATCCACGAGATGCCATTGCATGTGTGTTCTTTTCATAAACCACATGGATCCACTAGAGTTCATTGCATGTGTTTTGTTTTCCTAAACCACATGGATTCACTAGAGTTCATTGCATGTGTGTTCTATCCCTAAACCACATGGATCCCCTAGATGCCATTGCATGTGTGTTCTTTTCATAAACCACATGGATGCACTAGATGCCATTGCATGTGTGTTCTTTTCATAAACAAAATCGATCCACTATATGCCATTGCATGTGTGTTCTTTTCATAAACCACATGCATCTACTAGAGTTCATTGCATGTGTGTTCTTTTCATAAAGCACATGCATCCACTAGAGTTCATTGCATGTGTGTTCGTTGCCTAAACCACATGGATCCACTAGATGCCATTGCATGTCTGTTCGTTTCATAAACCACATGGATTCACTAGAGTTCATTGCATGTGTGTTATATACCTAAACCACATGGATCCCCTAGATGCCATTGCATATGTGTTCTTTTCATAAACCACATGGATGCACTAGATGACATTGCATGTGTGTTATTTTCATAAAAAAATGGATACACTAGATGCCATTGCATGTGTGTTCTTTTCATAAACCACATGGATCCACTAGATGCCATTGCATGTGTGTTCTTTTCATAAACCACATGGATCCACTACAGTTCATTGCATGTGTGTTCTTTTCATAAAGCACATACATCCACTAGAGTTCATTACATGTGTGTTCTACGCCTGAACCACATGGATCCACTAGATGCCATTCCATGTCTATTCTTTTCATAAACCACATGGCTCATTAGATGCCATTGGATGTGTGTTCTTTGCCTAAACCAGATGGATCCACTAGAGTTCATTGTATGTGTGTTCTATGCCTAAACTACATGGATCCACTAGAGTTCATTGCATGTGTGTTATTTTCATAAACCACACGGATCCACTAGATGCCATTGCATGTGTGTCCTTTTCATAAACCACAAGGATCCACGAGATTCCATTGCATGTGTGTTCTTTTCATAAACCACATGGATCCACTAGAGTTCATTGCATGTGTTTTGGTTTCATAAACCACATGGATTCACTAGAGTTAGTTCATTGCATGTGTGTTATATCCCTAAACCACATGGATCCCCTAGATGCCATTGCATGTGTGTTCTTTTCATAAACCACATGGATGCACGAGATGCCATTACATGTGTGTTCTTTTCATAAACAAAATCGATCCACTATATGCCATTGCATGTTTGTTTTTTTCATAAACCACATGCATCCAGTAGAGTTCATTGCATGTGTGTTCTTTTCATAAAGCACATGGATCCAGTAGAGTTCATTGCATGTGTGTTCGATGCCTAAACCACATGGATCCACTAGATGCCATTGCATGTCTGTTTGTTTCATAAACCACATGGATCAGTAGATGTCATTGCATGTGTGTTCTTTGCCTAACCCACATAGATCCACTAGAGTTCATTGCATCTGTGTTCTATGCCTAAACCACATGGATCCACTAGAGTACATTGCATGTGTGTTGTTTTCATAAACCACATGGATCCACTAGATGTAATTGCATGTGTGTTATTTTAGTAAACCACATGGATTCACTATATGTCATTGCATGTGTGTTATTTTAGTAAATCACATGGATCCACAAGATGCCATTGCATGTGTGTTCTTTTCATAAACAACATGGATCCACTAGATGCCATTGCATGTGTGTTCTTTTAATAAAACCACATGGATCCACTAGAGGCTAATGTTGTGTTCTTTTGATAAACCACATGGATTCACTAGAGTTCATTGCATGTGTGTTCTATGCCTAAACCACAAGGATCCACTAGATGCCATTGCATGTGTGTTCTTTTCATAAACCACATAGATCCACTAGATGCCATTGCATGTGTGTTGTTTTCATAAACCACATGGATCCACTAGATGCCATTGCATGTGTGATCTTTTCATAAACCACATGGATCCACTAGAGTTCATTGCATGTGTGTTCTTTTCATAAACCAAATGGATCCACTAGAGTTCATTGCTTGTGTGTTCTATGCCTAAACCACATGGATCCACTAGATGCCATTGCATGTGTGTTCTTTTCATAAACCACATGGATCCATTAGATGCCATTGCATGTGTGGTCTTTGCCTAAACCACATGGATCCACAAGAGTTCATTGCATGTGTGTTCTTTTCATAAACCACATGGATCCAGTAGATGCCATTTCATGTGTGTTATTTTCATAAACCACATGGATCCACTAGATGCCATTGCATGTCTGTCCTTTGCCTAAACCACATGGATCCAATAGAATTCATTGCATGTGTGTTATTTTAATAAACCACATGGATCCACTAGATGCCATTAAATGTGTGTCCTATTCCTAAACCACAAGGATCCACTAGATGCCATTGCATGTGTGTTCTTTGCCTAAAACACTTGGATCCACTAGACTTCATTTCATGTGTGTTCTATGCCTAAACCACATGGATCCACTAGAGTTCATTGTATGTGTCTTATTTTCATAAACCACACGGATCCACTAGATGCCATTGCATGTGTGTTATTTTCATAAACCACATGGATCGAATAGATGTTATTGCATGTGTGTTCTTTTCATAAACTACATGAATCCACGAGATGTCATTGCATGTGTGTTATTTTCATAAACCACATGGATCCACTAGAGTTCATTGCATGTGTTTTATTTTCATAAACCACATGGATTCACTAAAGTTCATTGCATGTGTGTTATATCCCTAAACCACATGGATGCCCTAGATGCCATTGCATGTGTGTGCTTTTCATAAACCACATGGATGCACTAGATGCCATTGCATGTGTGTTCTTTTCATAAACAAAATCGATCCACTATATGCCATTGCATGTGTGTTATTTTCATAAACCACATGGATCCACTAGAGTTCATTGCATGTGTGTTCTTTTCATAAAGCACATGCATCCACTAGAGTTCATTGCATGTGTGTTCGTTGCCTAAACCACATGGATCCACTAGATGCCATTGCATATCTGTTCGTTTCATAAACCACATGGATTCACTAGAGTTCATTGCATGTGTGTTATATACCTAAACCACATGGATCCCCTAGATGCCATTGCATATGTGTTCTTTTCATAAACCACATTGATGCACTAGATGACATTGCATGTGTGTTATTTTCATAAAAAAATGGATACACTAGATGCCATTGCATGTGTGTTCTTTTCATAAAGCACATAGATCCACTATAGTTTATTACATGTGTGTTCTATGCCTAAACCACATGGATCCACTAGATGCCATTCCATGTCTGTTCTTTGCATAAACCACATGGATCAGTAGATGCCATTGGATGTGTGTTCTTTGCCTAAACCACATGGATCCACTAGAGTTCATTGCATGTGTGTTCTATGCCTAAACTACATGGATCCACTAGAGTTCATTGCATGTGTGTTATTTTCATAAACCACATGGATCCACTAGATTCCATTGCATGTGTGTCCTTTTCATAAACCACATGGATCCACGAGATGCCATTGCATGTGTGTTATTTTCTTAAACCACATGGATCCACTAGAGTTCATTGCATGTGTTTTGTTTTCATAAACCACATGGATTCACTAGAGTTCATTGCATGTGTGTTATATGCCTAAACCACATGGATCCACTAGAGTAGATTGCATGTGTGTTCTTTTTATAAACCACATGGATCCACTAGATGTAATTGCATGTGTGTTATTCTAGTAAACCACATGGATTCACTAGATGTCATTGCATGTGTGTTATTTTAGTAAACCACATGGATCCACTAGATGTCATTGCATGTGTGTTCTTTTCATAAACAACATGGATCCACTAGATGCCATTGCATGTGTGTTCTTTTAGTAAAACAACATGGATCCACTAGAGGCTAATGTTGTGTTCTTTTGATAAACCACATGGATCCACTAGAGTTCATTGCATGTGTGTTCTATGCATAAACCACAAAGATCCACTAGATGCCATTGCATGTGTGTTCTTTTCATAAACCACATAGATCCACTAGATGCCATTGCATGTGTGTTGTTTTCATAAACCACATGCATCCACTAGATGCCATTGCATGTGTGTTCTTTGCCTAAACCAGATGGATCCACTAGAGTTCATTGTATGTGTGTTCTATGCCTAAACTACATGGATCCACTAGAGTTCATTGCATGTGTGTTATTTTCATAAACCACACGGATCCACTAGATGCCATTGCATGTGTGTCATTTTCATAAACCACATGGATCCACGAGATTCCATTGCATGTGTGTTCTTTTCATAAACCACATGGATCCACTAGAGTTCATTGCATGTGTTTTTTTTTTCATAAACCACATGGATTCACTAGAGTTAGTTCATTGCATTAGTGTTCTATCCCTAAACCACATGGATCCCCTAGATGCCATTGCATGTGTGTTCTTTTCATAAACCACATGGATGCACTAGATGCCAATAGCTTGTGTGTTCTTTTCATAAACAAAATCGATCCACTATATGCCATTGCATGTGTGTTCTTTTCATAAACCACATGCATCCACTAGAGTTCATTGCATGTGTGTTCTTTTCATAAAGCACATGGATCCACTAGAGTTCATTGCATGTGTGTTCGATGCCTAAACCACATGGATCCACTAGATGCCATTGCATGTCTGTTTGTTTCATAAACCACATGGATCAGTAGATGTCATTGCATGTGTGTTCTTTGCCTAACCCACATGGATCCACTAGTGTTCATTGCATCTGTGTTCTATGCCTAAACCACATGGATCCACTAGAGTACATTGCATGTGTGTTCTTTTTATAAACCACATGGATCCACTAGATTTAATTGCATGTGCGTTATTCTAGTAAACCACATGGATTCACTAGATGTCATTGCATGTGTGTTATTTTAGTAAACCACATGGATCCACTAGATATCATTGCATGTGTGTTCTTTTCATAAACAACATGGATCCACTAGATTCCATTGCATGTGTGTTCTTTTAATAAAACCACATGGATCCACTAGAGGCTAATGTTGTGTTCTTTTGATAAACCACATGGATCCACTAGAGTTCATTGCATGTGTCTTCTATGCCTAAACCACAAGGATCCACTAGATGCCATTGCATGCGTGTTCTTTTCATAAACCACATGGATCCACTAGATGCCATTGTATGTGTGTTGTTTTCATAAACCACATGCATCCACTAGATGCCATTGCATGTGTGATCTTTTCATAAACCACATGGATCCACTAGAGTTCATTGCATGTGTGTTCTTTTCATAAACCAAATGGATCCACTAGATTTCATTGCATGTGTGTTCTATGCCTAAACCACATGGATCCACTAGATGCCATTGGATGTGTGTTCTTTTCATAAACCACATGGATCCATTAGATGCCATTGCATGTGTGGTCTTTGCCTAAACCACATGGATCCACAAGAGTTCATTGCATGTGTGTTATTTTCATAAACCACATGGATCCAGTAGATGCCATTGCATGTGTGTTATTTTCATAAACCACATGGATCCACTAGATGCCATTGCATGTGTTTTCTTTGCCTAAACCACATGGATCCAATAGAATTCATTGCATGTGTGTTATTTTCATAAACCACATGGATCCACTAGATGCCATTAAATGTGTGTTCTATTCCTAAACCACAAGGATCCACTAGATGCCATTGCATGTGTGTTCTTTGCCTAAAACACTTGGATCCACTAGACTTCATTTCATGTGTGTTCTATGCCTAAACCACATGGATCCACTAGAGTTCATTGTCTGTGTGTTATTTTCATAAACCACACGGATCCACTATATGCCATTGCATGTGTGTTATTTTGATAAACCACATGGATCGAATAGATGCTATTGCATGTGTGTTCTTTTCATAAACCACATGCATCCACGAGATGTCATTGCATGTGTGTTCTTTTCATAAACCACATGGATCCACTAGATGCCATTAAATGTGTGTTCTTTTCATAAACCTCATGGATCCACTAGATGCCATTGGATGTGTGGTCTTTGCCTAAAACACATGGATCCAGTAGAGTTTAGTGCATGCGTGTTATTTTCATAAACCACAAGGATCCAGTAGATGCCATTGCATGTGTGTTGTTTTCATAAACCACATGGATCCACTAGATGCCATTTCATGTGTGTTCTTTGCCTAAACCACTTGGATCCACTAGAGTTCATTGCATGTGTGTTATTTTAATAGACCACATGGATCCACTAGATGCCATTAAATGTGTGTTCTATTCCTAAACCATAAGGATCCACTAGATGCCATTGCATGTGTGTTCTTTGCCTAAAACACATGGATCCACTAGACTTCATTTCATGTGTGTTCTATGCCTAAAGCACATGGATCCACTAGAGTTCATTGTATGTGTGTTATTTTCATAAACCACACGGATCCATTACATGCCATTGCATGTGTGTTCTTTTCATAAACCACATGGATGCACTAGATGCCATTGCATGTGTGTTCTTTTCATAATAAAAATGGATACACTAGATGCCATTGCATGTGTGTTCTTTTCATAAACCACATGGATCCACTAGAGTTCATTGCATGTGTGTTCTTTTCATAAAGCACATGGATCCACTAGAGTTTATTGCATGTGTGTTCTATGCCTAAACCACATGGATCCACTAGATTCCATTGCATATTTGTTCTTTTAATAAACCACATGGATCAGTAGATGCCATTGCATGTGTGTTCTTTTCCTAAACCACGTGGATCCACTAGAGTTCATTGCATGTGTGTTATTTTCATAAACCACATGGATCCACTAGATGCAATTGCATGTGTGTTCTTTTCATAAACCACATGGATCCACGAGATGCCATTGCATGTGTGTTCTGTTCATAAACCACATGGATCCACTAGAGTTCATTGCATGTGTTTTATTTTCATTAACCACATGGATTCACTAGAGATTAGTGCATGTGTGTTCTATCCCTAAACCACATGGATCCCATAGATGCCATTGCACGTGTGTTATTTTCTTTAACCACATGGATGCACTAGATGCCATTGCATGTGTGTTCTTTTCATGAACAAAATGGATCCACTAGATACCATTGCATGTGTGTTATTTTCATAAACCACATGGATCCACTAGAGTTCACTGCATGTGTGTTCTTTTCATAAAGCACATGGATCCACTAGAGTTCATTGCATGTTTGTTCAATGCCTAAACCACATGGATCCACTAGATGCCATTGCATGTATGTTCTTTTCATAAACCACATGGAACAGTAGATGCCATTCCATGTGTGTTCTTTGCCTAAACCACATGGATCCACTAGAGTTCATTGCATGTGTGTTCTATGCCTAAACCTCATGGATCCACTATAGTTCATTGCATGCGTGTTATTTTCATAAACCACACGGATCCACTAGATGCCATTGCATGTGTGTTCTTTTCATAAACCACATGGATCCACTAGAGTTATTGATGTGTTTTTTCATAAACCACATGGTCCCCCTAGAGTTCATTGCATGTGTGCTCTATGCTTAAACCACATGGATCCACTAGATGCCATTGCATGCGTGTTCTTTTCATAAACCACATGGATCCATTAGAGTATATTGCATGTGTGTTCTTTTAATAAACCACATGGATCCACTAGATGTCATTGCATGTGTGTTCTTTTAATAAACCACATGGATCCACTAGATGCCATTGCATGTGTGTTCTTTTCAGAAACAACATGGATCCACTAGATTCCATTGCATGTGTGTTCTTTTAATAAAACCACATGAATACACTAGAGTTCATTGCATGTGTGTTCTTTTGATAAGGCACATGGATGCACTAGAGTTCATTGCATGTGTGTTCTATGCCTAAACCACAAGGATCCACTAGATGCCATTGCATGTGTATTCTTTTCATAAACCACATGGATCCACTAGATGCCATTGCATGTGTGGTCTTTGCCTAAACCACATGTATCCACTAGAGTTCATTGCATGTGTGTTCTTTTCATAAACCACATGGATCTAGTATATGCCATTACATGTGTGTTCTTTGCCTAAACCACATGGATCCACTAGAGTTCATTGCATGTGTGTTCTATTCATAAACCACATGTATCCACTAGAGTTCATTGCATGTGTGTTCTTTTCATAAACCACATGGATCCACTAGATGCCATTGCATGTGTGTTCTTTGCCTAAACCACATGTATCCAATAGAGTTCATTGCATGTGTGTTATTTTCATAAACCACACGGATCCACTAGATACCATTAATTGTTTGTTCTATTCCTAAACCACAAGGATCCACTAGATGTCATTGCATGTGTGTCCTTTTCATAAACCACATGGATCCACTAGATGCCATTGCAAGCGTGTTCTATTCCTAAACCACATGGATCGACTAGATGCCATTGGATGTGTGTCTATTCCTAAACCACATGGATCCACTCGATGCCATTCCATGTGTGTTCTATTCCTAAACCACATGGATCCACTAGATGCCATAGCATTTGTGTTCTTTTCATAAACAACCTGGATCCACTAGATGCCATTGCATGTGTGTTCATTTAATAAAACCACATGTATCCACTTGAGGCCAATGCATGTGTGTTCTTTTGATAAACCACATGGATCCACTAGAGTTCATTGCATGTGTGTTCTATGCCTAAACCACAAGGATCCACTAGATGCCATTGCATGTGTGTTCTTTTCATAAACAGGATAGATCCACTAGATGCCATTGCATGTGTATTCTTTTCATAAACCACATGGATCCACTAGATGACATTGCATGTGTGTTCTTTCATAAACCAGATGGATCCACTAGATGCTATTGCATGTGTGTTCTTTTCATAAAACACATGGATCCACTAGAGTTCATTTCATGTGTGTTCTTTTCATAAACCACATGGATCCACTAGATTCCATTGCATGTGTGGTCTTTACCTAAAACACATGGATCCACTAGAGTTCATTGCATGTGTGTTCTTTTCATAAACCACATGGATCCACTAGAGTTCATTTCATGTGTGTTCTTTTCATAAACCACATGGATCCACTAGATGCCATTGCATGTGTGGTCTTTACCTAAACCACATGGATCCACTAGAGTGCATTGCATGTGTGTTCTTTTCATAAGCCACATGGATCCACTAGAGTTCATTGCAAGTGTGTTGTTTTCATAAACCATATGGATCCACTAGATGCCATTGCGTGTGTGTTCTTTTCATAAACCACATGGATCCACTAGAGTTCATTGCATGTGTTCTTTTCATAATCCACATGGATTCACTAGAGTTCATTGCATGTGTGTTCTTTTCATAAACCACATGGATCCACTAGAGTTGATTGCATATGTGTTCTTTTCATAAACCACATGGATCCACTAGATTCCATTGAATGTGAGTTCTTTTCATAAACCACATGGATCCACTAGATGCCATTGCATGTGTGTTCTTTTCATAAACAACATTGATCCACTAGATGCCATTGCAAGCATGTTCTATTCCTAAACCACATGGATCCACTAGAGGCCATTGGATGTGTGTTATATTCCTAAACCACATGGATCCACTAGATGCCATTGCATGTGTGTTCTATTCATAAACCACATGGATCCACTAGATGCCATTGCATGCGTGTTCTTTTCATAAACCACATGGATCCACTATATGCCATTGCATGTGTGTTCTTTTCATAAACCACATGGATCCACTAGATGCCATTGCATGTGTGTTCTTTTCATAAACCACATGGATCCATTAGAGTTCATTGCATGTGTGTTCTATGCCTAAACCACAAGAATCCACTAGATAAAAATTGCATGTGTGTTCTTTTCATAAACCACATGTATCCATTAGAGTTCATTGCATGTGTGTTCTTTTCATAAACCACATGGATCCATTAGAGTTCATTGCATGTGTGTTCTTTTCATAAACCACATGAATCCACTAGATGCCATTGCATGTGTGTTCTTTTCCTAAACCACATGTATCCAATAGAGTTCATTGCATGTGTGTTATTTTCATAAACCACACGGATCCACTAGATACCATTAATTGTTTGTTCTATTCCTAAACCACAAGGATCCACTAGATGCATTGCATGTGTGTTCTTTTCATAAACCACATGGATCCACTAGATGCCATTGCAAGCGTGTTCTATTCCTAAACCACATGGATCGACTAGATGCCATTGGATGTGTGTCTATTCCTAAACCACATGGATCCACTCGATGCCATTCCATATGTGTTCTATTCCTAAACCACATGGATCCACTAGATGCCATTGCATTTGTGTTCTTTTCATAAACAACCTGGATCCACTAGATGCCATTGCATGTGTGTTCATTTAATAAAACCACATGTATCCACTTGAGGCCAATGCATGTGTGTTCTTTTGATAAACCACATGGATCCACTAGAGTTCGTTGCATGTGTGTTCTATGCCTAAACCACAAGGATCCACTAGATGCCATTGCATGTGTGTTCTTTTCATAAACAGGATAGATCCACTAGATGCCATTGCATGTGTATTTTTTTCATAAACCACATGGATCCACTAGATGACATTGCATGTGTGTTCTTTTCATAAACCAGATGGATCCACTAGATGCTATTGCATGTGTGTTCTTTTCATAAAACACATGGATCCACTAGAGTTCATTTCATGTGTGTTCTTTTCATTAACCACATGGATCCACTAGATGCCATTGCATGTGTGGTCTTTACCTAAAACACATGGATCCACTAGAGTTCATTGCATGTGTGTTCTTTTCATAAACCACATGGATCCACTAGAGTTCATTTCATGTGTGTTCTTTTCATAAGCCACATGGATCCACTAGATGCCATTGCATGTGTGGTCTTTACCTAAACCACATGGATCCACTAGAGTGCATTGCATGTGTGTTCTTTTCATAAGCCACATGGATCCACTAGAGTTCATTGCAAGTGTGTTGTTTTCATAAACCATATGGATCCACTAGATGCCATTGCGTGTGTGTTCTTTCCATAAACCACATGGATCCACTAGAGTTCATTGCATGTGTGTTCTTTTCATAATCTACATGGATTCACTAGAGTTCATTGCATGTGTGTTATTTTCATAAACCACATGGATCCACTAGAGTTGATTGCATATGTGTTCTTTTCATAAACCACATGGATCCACTAGATTCCATTGCATGTGAGTTCTTTTCATAAACCACATGGATCCACTAGATGCCATTGCATGTGTGTTCTTTTCATAAACAACATTGATCCACTAGATGCCATTGCAAGCATGTTCTATTCATAAACCACATGGATCCACTAGAGGCCATTGAATGTGTGTTATATTCCTAACCACATGGATCCACTAGATGCCAATGCATGTGTGTTCTATTCATAAACCACATGGATCCACTAGATGCCATTGCATGTGTGTTCTTTTAGTAAACAACATGGATCCACTATATGCCATTGCATGTGTGTTCTTTTAATAAAACCACATGGATCCACTAGAGGCCAATGCATGTGTGTTCTTTTGATAAACCACATGGATCCACTAGAGTTCATCGCATGTGTGTTCTATGCCTAAACCACAAGGATCCACTAGATGTCATTGCATGTGTGTTCTTTTCATAAACCACATAGATCCACTACATGCCATTGCAGGTGTGTTCTTTTCATAAACCACATGGATCCACTAGATGCCATTGCATGTGGGTTCTTTTCATAAACCACATGGATCCACTAGAGTTCATTGCATGTGTTTTATTTTCATAAACCACATGGATCCACTAGAGTTCATTGCATGGGTGTTCTATGCCTAAACCACATGGATCCACTAGATGCCATTGCATGTGTGTTCTTTTCGTAAACCACATGGATCCGGTAGATGCCATTGCATGTGTGAGTTCATTGCATGTGTGTTCTTTTCATAAACCACATGGATCCAGTAGATGCCATTGCATGTGTGTTATTTTCATAAACCACATGGATCCACTAGATGCCATTGCATGTGTATTTTTTTCAAAAACCACATGGATCCACTAGATGACATTGCATGTGTGTTCTTTTCATAAACCAGATGGATCCACTAGATCCCATTGCATGTGTGTTATCTTCATAAACCACATGGATCCACTAGAGTTCATTGCATGTGTGTTATTTTCATAAACCCAATGGATCCACTTGATGCCATTGCATGTGTGTTCTTTGCCTAATCCACATGGACCCACTAGAGTTCATTGCATGTTTGTTCTATGCCTAAACCACATGGATCCACTAGAGGTCATTGCATGTGTCTTATTTTCATAAACCACACGGATCCACTAGATGCCAGTGCATGTGTGTTCTTAAACTAGATGGATCGACTAGATGCTATTGCATGTGTGTTCTTTTCATAAACCACATGGTCCACGAGATGCCATTGCATGTGTTTTTTTTCATAAACCACATGGATCCACTAGAGTTCATTGCATGTGTTTTATTTTCATAAACCACATGGATTCACTAGAGTTCATTGCATGTGTGTTCTAGCCCTAAACCACATGGATACCCTAGATGCCATTGCATGTGTGTTCTTTTCATTAAAAAATGGATCCACTAGATGCCATTGCATGTGTGTTCTTTTCATAAACCACATGGATCCACTAGAGTTCATTGCATGTGTGTTATTTTCATAAAGCACATGGATCCACTAGAGTTCATTGCATATGTGTTCGATGCCTAACCTACATGTATCCACTAGATGCCATTGCATGTTTATTCTTTTCATAAACCACATGGATCAGTAGATGCCATTGCATGTGTGTTCTTTGCCTAAACCACACGGATCCAATAGAGTTCATTGCATGTGTGTTCTATTCATAATCCACATGGATCCACTAGAGTTCATTGCATGTGTGTTCTTTTCATAAACCACATGGATCCACTAGATTCCATTACAGGTGAGTTCTTTTCATAAACCACATGGATCCACTAGATGCCATTGCATGTGTTTTATTTTAATAAAACCACATGGATCCACTTGAGGCTAATGCATATGTGTTATTTTGATAAACCACATGGATCCACTAGAGTTCATTGCATGTGTGTTCTATGCCTAAACCACAAGTATCCACTAGATATCATTGCATGTTTGTTCTTTTGATAAACCACATAGATCCACTAGATGCCATTGCATGTGTGTTCTTTTCATAAACCACATGGATCCACTAGATGCCATTGCATGTGTTCTCTTTTCATAAACCACATGGATCCACTAGAGTTCATTGCATGTGTGTTCTTTTCATAAACCACAGGGATCCACTAGAGTTAATTTAATGGGTGTTCTATGCCTAAACCATGTTGATCCACTAGATGACATTGCATGTGTGTTCTTTTCATAAACCACATGGATCCACTAGATGCTACTGCATGTGTGGTCTTTCCCTTAACCACATGTATCCACTAGAGTTCATTGCATGTGTGTTCTTTTCATAAACCACATGGATCCAGTAGATGCCATTACATGTGTGTTCTTTTCATAAACCACATGGATCAGTATATGTCATTGCATGTGTGTTCTTTGCCTAAACCACATGGATCCACTAGAGTTCATTGCATGTGTGTTCTATTCATAAACCACATGGATCCACTAGAGTTCTTTGCATGTGTGTTCTTTTAATAAACCACATGGATCCATTAGATTCCATTGCATGTGTATTATTTTCATAAACCACATGGATCCACTAGATGCCATTGCATGTGTGTTCTTTGCCTAAACCACATGTATCCAATAGAGTTCATTGCATGTGTGTTATTTTCATAAACCACATGGATCCACTAGATGCCATTAAATGTGTGTTCTATTCCTAAACCACAAGGATCCACTAGATGCCATTGCATGTGTGTTCTTTTCATAAACCACATGGATCCACTAGAGTTCATTGCATGTGTGTTCTTTTCATTGACCACATGGATCAACTAGAGCTCATTTAATGGGTGTTCTATGCCTAAACCACGTGGATCCACTAGATGCCATTGCATGTGTGTTATTTTCTTAAACCACATGGATCCACTAGATGCCACTGCATGTGTGTTATTTGCCTAAACCACATGGATCCACTATAGTTCATTGCATGTGTGTTATTTTCATAAACCACATGGATCCACTAGATGCCATTACATGTGTGTTCTACTCGTAAATCACAAGGATCCACTAGATGCCATTGCATGTGTGTTCTTTTCCTAAACGACATGGATCCACTAGAGTTCATTGCATGTGTGTTATATGCCTAAACCAAATTGATCCACTAGAGTTCATTGCATGTGTGTTATTTTCATAAACCACACGGATCCACTAGATGACATTGCATGTGTGTTCTTTTCATAAACCAGATGGATCCGCTAGATGCTATTGCATGTGTGCTCTTTTCATAAACCACATGGATCCACGAGATGCCATTGCATGTGTGTTATTTTCACAAACCACATGGATCCTCTAGAGTTCATTGCATGTGTTTTATTTTCATAAACCATATGGATTCACTAGAGTTCATTGCATGTGTGTTATATCCCTAAACCACATGGATCCCCTAGATGCCATTGCATGTGTGTTCTTTTCATAAACCACATGGATGCTCTAGATGCCATTGCATGTGTGTTCTTTCCATATAAAAAATGGATTATAGGGTCCCCAACCTTTAATAATGTAGAGCCCCCTGTGTTTACAATGCTAGTCCCTGGATCAATAGCGAGCATCCACAGTTTAGATGTAATATCAAGAAACAAAGGTCATAATATAACTTTATAACCAGAAATAACATAAGTTTATTACATCAAACATAGCTCATTTGGCTATTACATTACATTGCAGCGGAATAACTATAGTCATGGGGTCCTTCATCTTCAAAGTGCCACAGGCAGGCATGTTGGTTGTAGACTTTGTAATCCTAATCAATCAATCTTCACTAAAAACAATCAAACCTGCAACATACAAGTTACAGCCACAAAGGGTCAATACATTTGAATTGTATTGGCAAGTGATACTATGGTAGTATAGTGGAGTCTATCATCTATATGCATTTGGCTAAGTGGAATTAAGGCTTGCATTGCTCAAAATAGATTTTTCCTTAACATTTGAAAATACTAAGTTTTGCTTGGCAAAATCATTTTTCTCAATCAAAGATTCAAGATCCTTATCCAAGGCATCTTTCATTCAAAGATTGAAGATTTCAAACAACCCTTGTTCAAACCACAATTTTTACTTAGAAATTTGAATGATGAGATTCTTGATTGCTTCCATGTCTTGATGCTCAAATTGTCCTTTACCAGGGACATGGCTAAGTACTTAGGTTTTACACTCTGCAGAGGTGGTGCACTTTCCCCACAAGACTTGGTTTCACCAAGACAAGATCTTTCAGAAGCCTTCCCTTAGACCAACATGGACGCGTTCCAACCTATCAAACACTACCACCAACTGTCCATATGGCTAAGTTCTTGCAACCTATATGATCATGGCAGAGCCCATATTGCCAAGTGGTTGCACTTGAAGCTTCTCAACATTTGACATCTCAAATCTCTTTATTCCTGGGTGGCCATCCAGAAGTGAGATACACAAGCCAAGTCCATGGCCTTGTGAACCACTCAACCAAAAACCACCAAGCAATCCCATTCCACCCAGGTGATTCATTAACTTAGTTGTTTTATTAAACAAAACACAAGTCCTCAGACTTAGAATATTTTCCATAGTGTGAATATATATTCCACCCATGTTTTCTATTAGCTAGGATAAGCTTGATAGTAATAGGAATCTTAACTTAGGAAAATCCTACTAAGGATTCATCTACTAGGTTTTCCTATAGTAAAGTCTATACTTAGCAAAAATCCATGCAAGTTTACTTAGAGAAAATCACTAATGCATGGTGAAAGTAATGGGACAAAAAGTATGAAGCATCACTTGCCTTTTTGGTAGAGGGTATAAGCTCACTCCTTGTCCTTGCAACAATCACACTCTTCAAGTCACTACAAATCAACCAAGCAAGGCACAAACTCAATCTACCAAACAAGCAAAACAACACACAAAATGACAAAGTCAAAGTAATGCATGCAAGCATGCCAAGCTTTGTTTTGTTTGAAAAAGTGGTTCCTAATGGGTCATAAACATTTGGGTACATCTAATGGTCATTTTGTAAAGTGGCCAAGTCATTTGCAAAGAGGTTTCACTTCAAAACCATTTTCAAAATAAAGTATCATTTTATGTGGTGTAGAAATATTTTTACTAAGGCATTATCCTATAGGGTTCACCAAATATGTTTTCAAATCACAAAACTTGGTTTTTGGGGTCAGAGAGTTTAAAACAAAACATTTTCCAAAGGTTTTCTTCCAAAACCATTTTCAATAAATAAACCACATTTCTAATTGACTAGAAATGGTTTTAAATCAAGGAATCCTTATTTTATTTCACCAAATACATTTTTGAGTCCACAAAGTGTTTCCTATGGTCAGTAGGTTTGATCCAAAACATTTTTCCAAAGTTTTATTTACAAAAACATTTTCATAACCAAAATCTTTATTTCCATTTGGCTAGAAATGGGCTAAACCAATTAATCCATTCTAAACTTTTCCAAATTCATTTTCCAAAACATAGGTTGGTTCCTAGGGTTAGTAAGGTCACAACAATCCATTTTGCAAAGGTTTTAACCTTAAAATCATTTTTAAATAATTTTTATACTCTAAACAAGCACATAAATGAATCTACAAAAACAAGCAAACTAACAGGTACTATTTGCTAAACCAAGGGCATGGTTAGCTAGGGCTTGCTCTCCTGAATCCAACGACATAAAATTTGCAAAATTTGGACGTGTGGTTTGAAAGTTATGGATTTTTCAAATTGGCACATCTAATAGATCTATTTTGTTTTAAATCAAATGAGCAGAGCCACGTGTCATAATCTTATTCGCCCGTACCGGTTTGCACGGATCAACCTTCCTGGACCGTCAGATCTAAGTGGCTACGCACGGTGCAGATCAAAAGATACCCTTTCGTTCACGTTCTATCACAACGCTACGTTTAGGATCCTACGGTCGCTACGCGTTTGACCACTAAGCAGCGGCGCTGGCGGCGGCGACTGGCGGCGGAGCGACTGGCGGTGGCGTTGCCGGCGATGCAGGAAGCAAGAGAGGGAAAGGAGATGCTCACCGAGTTCGCCGTGGCATGGGGAAGCTCAACGTGCCTTCTGCTTGTCGAGGGGCGCGTTGGTGTTGCGGAAATTGTTTGTCGGAGACGAGATAGACGGCGGTTGCTCACAGTCGACGACGGAGGCGACGCTACGGTGTGAGCTAGGACACGAAAACGATGGCATTAGTTGCGGAAGAAGTCACTGGTCTTAGGGGCATCATCGAAAAAAGAGGGGCGGTCAGAACATTACCAGGAAGTCGCCGGAGACAAGACAGACGGCGACGCTGTCAGAGCTTGTCGAAGCCGACGCTCTGGGGAGCCCGCGGTTGAGAGGAGGATGCTGGGAGATGCGTCTGGGAGTGGGGAAGCTGCCAGCGTGCTCAGGGAGGCTCGGGGCGGTGTGGTTTGGCCGGAATCGGTACTGGACCTCATCGGAGCAGAGGGTGCTCGGGGAGGAATTGGGGGCGGTCTAAGGTGTGCCGGCGCGGGGTGTCAGAGGGGAAATATAGAGGAGACACGGGCGTTTCAATCTGCGTGATCACTGCAGGTTTTACTCGCGGCATTAAGGCGAATTAAGCCGGAGAAATCAACGGCAGAACGGGGGGAAAGAACTGGTCCGCGGGGAGGGGGTGAAGGAGACGATGATGTGGCGTGGGGTCGTCTTGTCAGCGATAGAGAAGGAAAGGGAGTTGGGTCCACCAATCAGTGAGGGTGCGGGTTTCTTTCGCGGTGAATAACGGTTCGCTTCGTGAGAGAGAGAGGTGGGGTCCACCGGTCAGTGGGAAAAGAAATGAGGGGGAGGGTCCACTGGTCATTCTCTGTGTGGGTCAGAAACTGGGTGTGAAAAGAATGCTTCGGGGAAGAGAACAGGTGGGCTAGGTGGGCTGCTGTTGGGCTAGTTGGGCCAGAGGGTGGACTGCTCTATATTTTTTTTTCTGTCTGAATTCTTTTTCCTTTTCTATTTCTATTTTTCTGTTTTGAATTTCAAACTATCAAACAACATTCAACTCAATTCAAACAAACACCACACTTCGCAACTTTGAACTTGGTTCTGTTTATTAACATAAACCAACATTCCAAAATGAAAATAATATCTTTATTCATTTTAGGATCCATTCAATAATTAAATAAAATGGATCTTTAGTTATTTAATAAAATAGGGTTTGATTTATTTTATAAAATCTTCATTTGAAATCCAATTATTTTCAAAACCAAATCAGTAGGTTTTATTTGAAAATAAAAGATATTTGGAAAACTTGTTTAAAACAAAATAACCTTTTATTTTAGGTTCCATTAATAATTAAATAAAATGGACCTTTAGTTATTAAATCAAATAGGATTTGTTTATTTAAAAACTTTATTCTGAAATCTAAAATAAAACCAAAACACTTTAGTAGGTTTTATTTTGAGAATATAAAATACTTGGAAAACTTATTTTAAATAAATAAATAAGTTTTGATATTTTGGAAATAGTAAAACCTTTATTAATGAAACTTGGATATTTAAATCCTTTTTATTTTATTTTTAAATAAACCTCTACTATTTTAATCAAAGCAAAACCTTTTGTTTCAAAGTCTTGGCCAAGGTTTAATTTGGCTTTATAAAATAATCTTTATTTAAAATATTTCTTTTTATTTTGAAAGCCAAAACCTTTTATAAAAAGATTTCAAAGTAGTAATAAAATACTTGGAAAACTTATTTAAAATAAATAAATAAGTTTTAGTGTTTATTTAAAATGGGAAACGCCTTTACTTAAATAAAATTTGGATATTACATCCTTATTATTTTATTTAAATAAACCTTTACTCATTTTATCAAAACAAAATATTTTATTATAAAAGCTTGGCCAAATTAATTTGGCTCTTTAAAATATAATCTTTATTTATAATTCTATATTTTCTTTTGAAAACCAAATCTTTTTTATTTAAAGATCCAAAAATAGTAATTCCAAAACATTTTATTTTTCTTTATTAAATGTTTATCTTTTTAAATCCCTTTAGGATTTTATTGTTCAAAAATAGGTTTGAAGATTTCCAAATGGATTCAAAAGTTTCTTCTGGCCCTGAAAATCCAACAAAGTTTTATTTTATTCATTTATTTTTCACATTACAAGATTTGGAAAATCTTGGGATGCGACATGGATCCACTAGATGCCATTGCATGTGTGCTCTTTTTATAAACCACATGGATCCACTAGAGTTCATTGCATTTGTGTTCTTTTCATAAACCACATGGATCCACTAGAGTTCATTTAATGGGTGTTTTATGCCTAAACCACGTGGATCCACTAGAGTTCATTGCGCGTGTGTTATTTTCATAAACCACATGGATCCGCTAGATGTCATTGCATGTGTGGTCTTTGCCTAAACCACATGTATCCACTAGAGTTCATTGCATATATGTTCTTTTCATAAACCACATGGATCCAATAGATGCCATTGCTTGTGTGTTCTTTTCATAAACCACAAGGATCAGTAGATGCCATTGCATGTGTGTTCTTTGCCTAAACCACATTGATCCACTAGAGTTCATTGCATGTGTGTTCTATTCATAAACCACATGGAACCACTAGACTTCATTGTATGTTTGTTCTTTTGATCAACCACATGGTTCTAGTAGATTCCATTGCATGTGTGTTATTTTCATAAACCACGTGGATCCACTAGATGCCATTGCATGTGTGTTCTTTGCCTAAACCACATGGATCCAGTAGAGTTCATTGCATGTGTGTTCATTTCATAAACCACATGGATCCACTAGATGCCATTAAATGTGTGCTGTATTCCGAAACCACTAGGATCCACTAGATGCCATTGCATGTGTGTTATTTTCATAAACCACATGGATCCACTAGATACCACTACATGGGTGTTATTTGCCTAAACCACATGGATCTACTAGAGTTCATTGCATGTATGTTATTTTCATAAACCACATGGATCCAATAGATGCCATTGCATGTGTGTTCTTTTCATAAACCACATGGATCCACAAGATGACATTGAATGTGTGGTCTTTGCCTAAACCACATGTATCCACTGGAGTTTATTGCATGTGTGTTCTTTTCATAAACCACATGGATCCAGTAGATGCCATTGCATGTGTGTTATTTTCATAAACCACATGGATCCACTAGATGCCACTCCATGTTTGTTCTTTGCCTAAACCACATGGATCCACTAGAGTTCATTGCATGTGTGTTATTTTCATAAACCACATGGATCCACTAGATGCCATTAAATGTGTGTTCTACTCCTAAATCACAAGGATCCACTAGATGCCATTGCATGTGTGTTCTTTTGCTAAACGACATGGATCCACTAGAGTTCATTGCATGTGTGTTATATGCCTAAACCAAATTGATCCACTAGAGTTCATTGCATGTGTGTTATTTTCATAATCCACACGGATTCACTAGATGACATTGCATGTGTGTTCTTTTCATAAACCAGATGGATCCACTAGATGTTATTGCATGTGTTTTCTTTTCATAAACCACATGGATCCACGAGATGCCATTGCATGTGTGTTATTTTCATAAACCACATGGATCCACTAGAGTTCATTGCATGTGTTTTATTTTCATAAACCACATGGATTCACTAGAGTTCATTGCATGTGTGTTCTATCCCTAAGCCACATGGATCCCCTAGCTACCATTGCACGTGTGTTCTTTTCATAAACCACATGAATGCACTAGATGCCATTCCATGTGTGTTCTTTTCATATAAAAAATGTATCCACTAGATGCCATTGCATGTGTGCTCTTTTTATAAACCACATGGATCCACTAGAGTTCATTGCATGTGTGTTCTTTTCATAAACCACATGGATCCACTAGAGTTCATTTAATGGGTGTTTTATGCCTAAACCACGTGGATCCACTAGATGCCATTGCGTGTGTGTTCTTTTCATAAACCACATGGATCCACTAGATGCCTTTGCATGTGTGGTCTTTGCCTAAACCACATGTATCCACTAGAGTTCATTGCATGTGTGTTCTCTTCATAAACCACATGGATCCAGTAGATGCCATTGCTTGTTTGTTCTTTTCATAAACAACATGGATCAGTAGATGCCATTGCATGTGTGTTCTTTGCCTAAACCACATGGATCCACTAGAGTTCATTGCATGTGTGTTCTATTCATAAACCACATGGATCCACTAGAGTTCATTGCATGTGTGTTCTTTTCATAAACCACATGGATCTAGTAGATTCCATTGCATGTGTGTTATTTTCATAAACCACATGGATCCACTAGATGCCATTGCATGTGTGTTCTTTGCCTAAACCACATGGATCCAATAGAGTTCATTGCATGTGTGTTCTTTTCATAAACCACATGGATCCACTAGATGCCATTAAATGTGTGTTCTATTCCGAAACCACAAGCATCCACTAGATGCCATTGCATGTGTGTTCTTTTCATAAACCACATGGATCCACTAGAGTTCATTGCATGTGTGTTCTTTTCATAAACCAGATGGATCCACTAGAGTTCATTTAATGGGTGTTCTATGCCTAAACCACTTGGATCCACTAGATGCCATTGCATGTGTGTTCTTTTCATAAACCACATGGATCCACTAGATGCCATTGCATGTGTGGTCTTTTCCTAAACCACATGTATCCACTAGAGTTCATTGCATGTGTGTTCTTTTCATAAACCACATGGATCCAGTAGATGCCATTGCATGTGTGTTATTTTCATAAACCACATGGATCCACTAGATGCCACTGCATGTGTGTTCTTTTCCCAAGCCACATGGATCCAATAGAGTTCATTGCATGTGTGTTATTTTCATAAACCACATGGATCCACTAGATGCCATTAAATGTGTGTTCTACTCCTAAATCACAAGGATCTACTAGATGCCATTGCATGTGTGTTCTTTTTCTAAACCACATGGATCCACTAGAGTTCATTGCATGTGTGTTATATGCATAAACCAAATTGATCCACTAGAGTTCATTGCATGTGTGTTATTTTCATAAACCACACGGATCCACTAGATGACATTGCATGTGTGTTCTTTTCATAAACCAGATGGATCCACTAGATGTTATTGCATGTGTGTTCTTTTCATAAACCACATGGATCCCTGAGATGCCATTGCATGTGTGTTCTTTTCATAAACCACATCGATCCTCTAGAGTTCATTGCATTTGTTTTATTTTCATAAACCACATGGATTTACTAGAGTCCATTGCATGTGTGTTCTATCCCTAAACCACATGGATCCCCTAGATGCCATTGCATGTGTGTTCTTTTCATATAAAAAATGGATCCACTAGATGCCATTGCATGTGTGCTCTTTTCATAAACCACATGGATCCACTAGAGTTCATTGCATGTGTGTTCTTTTTATAAAGCACATGGATCCACTAGAGTTCATTGAATGTGTGTTCGATGCATAAACCACATGGATCCAGTAGATGCCATTGCTTGTGTGTTCTTTTCATAAACCACATGGATCAGTAGATGCCATTGCATGTGTGTTCTTTGCCTAAACCACATGGATCCACTATAGTTCATTGCATTGTGTTCTATTCATAAACCACATGGATCCACTAGAGTTCATTGCATGTGTGTTCTTTTCATAAACCACATGGATCTAGTAGATTCCATTGCATGTCTGTTCTTTTCATAAACCACATGGATCCACTAGAGGCCAATGCATGTGTGTTCTTTTGATAAACCACATGGATCCACTAGAGTTCATTGCATGTGTGTTCTATGCCTAAACCACAAGTATCCACTAGATGCCATTGCATGTGTGTTCTTTTGATAAACCACATAGATCCACTAGATGCCATTGCATGTGTGTTCTTTTCATAAACCACGTGGATCCACTAGATGCCATTGCATGTGTGTTCTTTTCATAAACCACTTGGATCCACTAGAGTTCATTGCATGTGTGTTCTTTTCATAAACCACAGGGATCCACTAGAGTTAATTTAATGGGTGTTCTATGCCTAAACCATGTTGATCCACTAGATGACATTGCATGTGTGTTCTTTTCATAAACCACATGGATCCACTAGATGCTATTGCATGTGTGGTCTTTGCCTTAACCACATGTATCCACTAGAGTTCATTGCATGTGTGTTCTTTTCATCAACCACATGGATCCAGTAGATGCCATTACATGTGTTTTCTTTTCATAAACCACATGGATCAGTATATGCCATTGCATGTGTGTTCTTTTCCTAAACCACATGGATCCACTAGAGTTCATTGCATGTGTGTTCTATTCATAAACCACATGGATCCACTAGAGTTCATTGCATGTGTGTTCTTTTCATAAACCACATGGATCCAGTAGATTCCATTGCATGTGTATTATTTTCATAAACCACATGGATCCACTAGATGCCATTGCATGTGTGTTCTTTGCCTAAACCACATAGATCCAATAGAGTTCATTGCATGTGTGTTCTTTTCATAAACCACATGGATCCACTAGATGCCATTAAATGTGTGTTCTATTCCTAAACCACAAGGATCCACTAGATGCCATTGCATGTGTGTTCTTTTCATAAACCACATGGATCCACTAGAGTTCTTTGCATGTGTGTTCTTTTCATTAACCACATGGATCAACTAGAGCTTATTTAATGGGTGTTCTATGCCTAAACCACATGGATCCACTAGATGCCATTGCATGTGTGTTATTTTCTTAAACCACATGGATCCACTAGATGCCACTACATGTGTGTTCTTTGCCTAAACTACATGGATCCACTAGAGTTCATTGCATGTGTGTTATTTTCATAAACCACATGGATCCACTAGATGCCATTGCATGTGTGTTCTACTCCTAAATCACAAGGATCCACTAGATGCCATTGCATGTGTGTTCTTTTCCTAAACGACATGGATCCACTAGAGTTTGTTGCATGTGTGTTATATGCCTAAACCAAATTGATCCACTAGAGTTCATTGCATGTGTGTTATTTTCATAAACCACACGGATCCAATAGATGACATTGCATGTGTGTTCTTTTCATAAACCAGATGGATCCACTAGATGCTATTGCATGTGTGCTCTTTTCATAAACCACATGGATCCACGAGATGCCATTGCATGTGTGTTATTTTCATAAACCACATGGATCCTCTAGAGTTCATTGCATGTGTTTTATTTTCATAAACCATATGGATTCACTAGAGTTCATTGCATGTGTGTTATATTCCTAAACCACATGGATCCCCTAGATGCCATTGCATGTGTGTTCTTTTCATAAACCACATGGATGCTCTAGATTCCATTGCATGTGTGTTCTTTCCATATAAAAAATGGATCCACTAGATTCCATTGCATGTGTGCTCTTTTTATAAACCACATGGATCCACTAGAGTTCATTGCATTTGTGTTCTTTACATAAACCACATGGATCCACTAGAGTTCATTTAATGGGTGTTTTATGCCTAAACCACATGGATCCACTAGAGTTCATTGCGTGTGTGTTATTTTCATAAACCACATGGATCCGCTAGATGTCATTGCATGTGTGGTCTTTGCCTAAACCACATGTATCCACTAGAGTTCATTGCATGTGTGTTCTTTTCATAAACCACATGGATCCAGTAGATGCCATTGCTTGTGTGTTCTTTTCATAAACCACAAGGATCAGTAGATGCCATTGCATGTGTGTTCTTTGCCTAAACCACATTGATCCACTAGAGTTCATTGATTGTGTGTTCTATTCATAAACCACATGGATCCACTAGACTTCATTGCATGTGTGTTCTTTTGATCAACCACATGGTTCTAGTAGATTCCATTGCATGTGTGTTATTTTAATAAACCACATGGATCCACTAGATGCCATTGCATGTGTGTTCTTTGCCTAAACCACATGGATCCAGTAGAGTTCATTGCATGTGTGTTCTTTTAATAAACCACATGGATCCACTAGATGCCATTAAATGTGTGCTGTATTCCGAAACCACAAGGATCCACTAGATGCCATTGCATGTGTGTTCTTTTCATAAACCACATGGATCCACTAGATGCCACTGCATTTGTGTTATTTGCCTAAACCACATGGATCTACTAGAGTTCATTGCATGTGTGTTATTTTCATAAACCACATGGATCCACTAGATGCCATTGCATGTGTGTTCTTTTCATAAACCACATGGATCCACTAGATGACATTGAATGTGTGGTATTTGCCTAAACCACATGTATCCACTGGAGTTTATTGCATGTGTGTTCTTTTCATAAACCACATGGATCCAGTAGATGCCATTGCATGTGTGTTATTTTCATAAACCACATGGATCCACTAGATGCCACTCCATGTGTGTTATTTGCCTAAACCACATGGATCCACTAGAGTTCATTGCATGTGTGTTATTTTCATAAACCACATGGATCCACTAGATGCCATTAAATGTGTGTTCTACTCCTAAATCACAAGGATCCACTAGATGCCATTGCATGTGTGTTCTTTTCCTAAACCACATGGATCCACTAGAGTTCATTGCATGTGTGTTCTTTTCCTAAACGACATGGATCCACTAGAGTTCATTGCATGTGTGTTATATGCCTAAACCAAATTGATCCACTAGAGTTCATTGCATGTGTGTTATTTTCATAAACCACACGGATCCAATAGATGACATTGCATGTGTGTTCTTTTCATAAACCAGATGGATCCACTAGATGCTATTGCATGTGTGCTCTTTTCATAAACCACATGGATCCACGAGATGCCATTGCATGTGTGTTATTTTCATAAACCACATGGATCCTCTAGAGTTCATTGCATGTGTTTTATTTTCATAAACCATATGGATTCACTAGAGTTCATTGCATGTGTGTTATATTCCTAAACCACATGGATCCCCTAGATGCCATTGCATGTGTGTTCTTTTCATAAACCACATGGATGCTCTAGATGCCATTGCATGTGTGTTCTTTCCATATAAAAAATGGATCCACTAGATTCCATTGCATGTGTGCTCTTTTTATAAACCACATGGATCCACTAGAGTTCATTGCATTTGTGTTCTTTTCATAAACCACATGGATCCACTAGAGTTCATTTAATGGGTGTTTTATGCCTAAACCACATGGATCCACTAGAGTTCATTGCGTGTGTGTTATTTTCATAAACCACATGGATCCGCTAGATGTCATTGCATGTGTGGTCTTTGCCTAAACCACATGTATCCACTAGAGTTCATTGCATGTGTGTTCTTTTCATAAACCACATGGATCCAGTAGATGCCATTGCTTGTGTGTTCTTTTCATAAACCACAAGGATCAGTAGATGCCATTGCATGTGTTTTCTTTGCCTAAACCACATTGATCCACTAGAGTTCATTGCATGTGTGTTCTATTCATAAACCACATGGATCCACTAGACTTCATTGCATGTGTGTTCTTTTGATCAACCACATGGTTCTAGTAGATTCCATTGCATGTGTGTTATTTTCATAAACCACATGGATCCACTAGATGCCATTGCATGTGTGTTCTTTGCCTAAACCACATGGATCCAGTAGAGTTCATTGCATGTGTGTTCTTTTAATAAACCACATGGATCCACTAGATGCCATTAAATGTGTGCTGTATTCCGAAACCACAAGGATCCACTAGATGCCATTGCATGTGTGTTCTTTTCATAAACCACAAGGATCCACTAGATGCCATTGCATGTGTGTTCTTTTCATAAACCACATGGATCTACTAGAGTTCATTGCATGTGTGTTATTTTCATAAACCACATGGATCCACTAGATGCCATTGCATGTGTGTTCTTTTCATAAACCACATGGATCCACTAGATGACATTGAATGTGTGGTATTTGCCTAAACCACATGTATCCACTGGAGTTTATTGCATGTGTGTTCTTTTCATAAACCACAGGAATCCAGTAGATGCCATTGCATGTGTGTTATTTTCATAAACCACATGGATCCACTAGATGCCACTCCATGTGTGTTCTTTGCCTAAACCACATGGATCCACTAGAGTTCATTGCATGTGTGTTATTTTCATAAACCACATGGATCCACTAGATGCCATTAAATGTGTGTTCTACTCCTAAATCACAAGGATCCACTAGATGCCATTGCATGTGTGTTCTTTTCCTAAACCACATGGATCCACTAGAGTTCATTGCATGTGTGTTCTTTTCCTAAACGACATGGATCCACTAGAGTTCATTGCATGTGTGTTATATGCCTAAACCAAATTGATCCACTAGAGTTCATTGCATGTGTGTTATTTTCATAATCCACACGGATCCCCTAGATGACATTGCATGTGTGTTCTTTTCATAAACCAGATGGATCCACTAGATGTTATTGCATGTGTGTTCTTTTCATAAACCACATGGATCCACGAGATGCCATTGCATGTGTGTTATTTTCATAAACCACATGGATCCTCTAGAGTTCATTGGATGTGTTTTATTTTCATAAACCACATGGATTCACTAGAGTTCATTGCATGTGTGTTCTATCCCTAAGCCACATCGAACCCCTAGCTGCCATTGCATGTGTGTTCTTTTCATAAACCACATGGATGCACTAGATGCCATTGCATGTGTGTTCTTTTCATATAAAAATGGATCCACTATATGCCATTGCATGTGTGCTCTTTTTATAAACCACATGGATCCACTAGAGTTCATTGCATGTGTGTTCTTTTCATAAACCACATGGATCCACTAGAGTTCATTGCATGTGTGTTCTTTTCATAAACCACATGGATCCACTAGATGCCATTGCGTGTGTGTTCTTTTCATAAACCACATGGATCCACTAGATGCCTTTGCATGTGTGGTCTTTGCCTAAACCACATGTATCCACTAGAGTTCATTGCATGTGTGTTCTTTTCATAAACCACATGGATCCAGTAGATGCCATTGCTTGTGTGTTCCTTTCATAAACAACATGGATCAGTAGATGCCATTGCATGTGTGTTCTTTGCCTAAACCACATGGATCCACTAGAGTTCATTGCATGTGTGTTCTTTTCATAAACCACATGGATCCACTAGATGCCATTAAATGTGTGTTCTATTCCGAAACCACAAGGATCCACTAGAGTTCATTTAATGGGTGTTCTATGCCTAATCCACTTGGATCCACTAGATGCCATTGCATGTGTGTTCTTTTCATAAACCACATGGATCCACTAAATGCCATTGCATGTGTTCTCTTTTTATAAACCACTTGGATCCACTAGAGTTCATTGCATGTGTGTTCTTTTCATAAACCACATGGATCCACTAGAGTTCATTTAATGGGTGTTATATGCCTAAACCACTTGGATCCACTAGATGCCATTGCACGTGTGTTCTTTTCATAAACCACATGGATCCACTAGATGCCATTGCATGTGTGGTCTTTTCCTAAACCACATGTATCCACTAGAGTTCGTTGCATGTGTGTTCTTTTCATAAACCACATGGATCCAGTAGATGCCATTGCATGTGTGGTCTTTTCATAAACCACATGGATCCCTGAGATGCCATTGCATGTGTGTTCTTTTCATAAACCACATCGATCCTCTAGAGTTCATTGCATTTGTTTTATTTTCATAAACCACATGGATTCACTAGAGTTCATTGCATGTGTGTTCTATCCCTAAACCACATGTATCCCCTAGATGGCATTGCATGTGTGTTCTTTTCATAAACCACGTGGATCCACTAGATGCCATTGCATGTGTGTTCTTTTCATAAACCACACGGATTCACTAGATGCCATTGCATGTGTGCTCTTTTCATAAACCACATGGATCCACTAGAGTTCATTGCATGTGTGTTCTTTTTATAAAGCACATGGATCCACTAGAGTTCATTGAATGTGTGTTCGATGCATAAACCACATGGATCCAGTAGATGCCATTGCTTGTGTGTTCTTTTCATAAACCACATGGATTAGTAGATGCCATTGCATGTGTGTTCTTTGCCTAAACCACATGGATCCACTACAGTTCATTGCATTGTGTTCTATTCATAAACCACATGGATCCACTAGAGTTCATTGCATGTGTGTTCTTTTCATAAACCACATGGATCCACTAGATGCCATTGCATGTGTGTTCTTTGCCTAAACCACATGGATCCAATGGAGTTCATTGCATGTGTGTTGTTTTCATAAACCACATGGATCCACTAGATGCCATTAAATGTGTGTTCTATTCCGAAACCACAAGGATCCACTAGATGCCATTGCATGTGTGTTCTTTTCATAAACCACATGGATCCAGTAGAGTTCATTTAATGGGTGTTCTATGCCTAAACCACTTGGATCCACTAGATGCCATTGCATGTGTGTTCTTTTCATAAACCACATGGATCCACTAGATGCCATTGCATGTGTGGTCTTTTCCTAAACCACATGTATCCACTAGAGTTCATTGCATGTGTGTTCTTTTCATAAACCACATGGATCCAGTAGATGCCATTGCATGTGTGTTATTTTCATAAACCACATGGATCCACTAGATGCCACTGCATGTGTGTTCTTTGCCTAAGCCACATGGATCCAATAGAGTTCATTGCATGTGTGTTATTTTCATAAACCACATGGATCCACTAGATGCCATTAAATGTGTGTTCTACTCCTAAATCACAAGGATCTACTAGATGCCATTGCATGTGTGTTCTTTTTCTAAACCACATGGATCCACTAGAGTTCATTGCATGTGTGTTATATGCCTAAACCAAATTGATCCACTAGAGTTCATTGCATGTGTGTTATTTTCATAAACCACACGAATCCACTAGATGACATTGCATGTGTGTTATTTTCATAAACCATATGGATCCACTAGATGTTATTGCATGTGTGTTCTTTTCATAAACCACAAGGATCCCTGAGATGCCATTGCATGTGTGTTCTTTTCATAAACCACATCGATCCTCTAGAGTTCATTGCATTTGTTTTATTTTCATAAACCACATGGATTCACTAGAGTTCATTGCATGTGTGTTCTATCCCTAAACCACATGGATCCCCTAGATGCCATTGCATGTGTGTTCTTTTCATAAACCACGTGGATCCACTAGATGCCATTGCATGTGTGTTCTTTTCATAAACCACACGGATCCACTAGATGCCATTGCATGTGTGCTCTTTTCATAAACCACATGGATCCACTAGAGTTCTGTAAGATCCCTCCTTTGTAAAGGGAAAGATCCCTGTGATTGCAATGCTAGTCCCTGGATCAATGCTAGCATCCACAGTTTAAGATGAAGTACACAAATACAAAGGTCGTTTATTACAGTCATTCCAGAGATGAAACATAGTCTTTTACAACTCATGGCCAAAGGCCTAATACAAGAGTTTATGGAATAAGTAAATAAACATAAGTCTTCATCTTCATGTGCCACAGGCAAGCATGTTGAGTGTAGACTCATGACTCCTATTCATCATCAGAGTAACCTGCAACATCATAAGTTACAGCCACAGAGGGTCAATACTTTGGAATAGTATTGGCAAGTGATACCTTAGTATATTATAAGTGGACTATAATACTATATGCATTTGGCTGGTGGAGCTTAGGCTTGCATTGCTCAAAATAGATTTTTCCTTAACTTTCTGAAAACACTAAGTTTTTGCTTGGCATAAAACTCCCAAGGCATCTATCAATCAAAGACTCTAGATCCACTCAGGGCATCTACCAATCAATGACTGAAGATCCTTTTAACCCTTGTTCACCCACAAGTTTTATTTAGAAATTGGAGTGATGAGATTCTTGAAGTTTCCATGTCTTGAGGCTCAAATTGTCCTTTACCAGGGACATGGCTAAGTACTTAGGTTTTACACTCTGCAGAGGTGGTGCACTTTCCCCACAAGCCTTGGTTTCCCAAGACATGATCCTTCAGTAGCCTTTCCTTAGTCAAATGGACGCGCTCCAACCTATCATCCCATCTACCACCCACTGTCCAAGAGACTAAGTTCCAGCATCCTAAGATCATGGCAAGCCCATATTACCAAGTGGTTGCACTTGAAGCTTCTCAACATTTGACATCTCAAATCTCTTTGTTTCCTGGGTGGCCATCCACAAGTGAGATACACTAAGGTAAACCATAAACATGGGCATTGTGAACCACTCAACCAAAAACCACCAAGCAAGTCCCATTCCACCCAGGAGATTCATTATCTTAGTTGTTTTGTTAAATAAAACACAAGTCCTCAGACTTAGAATAATTTTCCATAGTGTGAATATATAAACCACCCTTATTTTCTAATAGCTAGGCTAAGCATGGCATGGAAACTTATCATTAGGGAATTTTCCTAGCAACTCTAGCATTCTATTCTAAATAGGACTTCCCATCATCAATTGACAAAAGTAGCATGCAAGTCCTAACAAAATATATCTAATGCAAGTATAAAATATAGGTATGGAATATTCATGAAGATATCACTTGCCTTGGTAGTGTGGAGAGTAGCACTCGTCACAATCACAATCACTAGCAAAATCTACACACAAAGTGGCAGCACACAATTACACACAAATATATACAAACAAGAAATAGTATGAATGCATGCATGAATCTACCAAGTGATGATTTTTGAAAAACTCAACCAAGCAAGTGTATGAATACAGAAACTAAACAAGTCACAAAATAGCCAAGATAATCTTAAATAACCCTAAAACAAAATACTAAACTAAATCTATACTCAAAAAGGCCTCAAACAAGTTTCTGTAATTTAAGCCAAACTAATGGTTACTATTTGCTAAACAAATTGGATAGGCAGAAAGGGCTTGTTTTTCTGAATCCAACGGTATAAAGTTTGCAAAATTCCAACGTGGATTTCAAAAGATATAGGCATTTGAATTTGGATTAAATTTCTGGTTTTAAATTCTATTTTCAGATCTAACCTAGCCACGCGTCATGTTCTTATTCGCCCGTACCAGTTCGTCTGGATCGAGCTCCTCAACCGTAGGATCTAAATGAAATCTGGCGGCTCAGATCGCGTACCGCTTCGGGGTTAAGTGGATCTATCCTAGCGCTACGATACAGATCTAACGGCTGCTATTTCCCTGGCCAAGAACTGGCGGCGGAGCGGCGGCTACCGGCGGCGGAACTGTCGGTCGATGACGTTGCCGATGATGCAGAAGGTAAGTGAGAACGAGGAGTAGCTCACCGGGCTCAGGGGGTCACGGCGATGCTCGTCGTACTCGTGGTTGGTCAAGGGGCGCTCGGGCACGGCTGCGATTGCTCACCGGAGTTCGTGGCGGCGTCGGGTGCGTCGGGTGGTCGTCGTGGACGTTGCTGTGGATCACCCCAAGGCAAAGCGAGGACACGGTTAGATTCACAGAGTCGAGGCGAAGTAGTGAGCATGAACGGGAAGGCGAGGGGTGGTCTGTACCTACCGGGAAAACTCGTCGGAGTTGATGTCGCCGTCGGTGCTCGCGGTGTCAGGTGGAACCGGCGACCTTGGGCAGTACAGGACAGACTAGCGAGGTCAGGAGATGCGCAAAGACACGCTGAGTCAAATTGTAAGAACGAGAGGCAGAGGGGAGCTCTGGACTCACCGGAATCGATCGCCGGAGAGGCTCTGTCTGCGGCGGTACAAAGCTGATTGAGGACAGCCTGGTGGCGGAGTGAGTGAGGTGTTTGGGGGAAAAAGATCGCGAGGCAGAGAGGGTCTTATAGCAGGGGAATCGACAGGAAACGCTCGCGGTTAACTGCCCATTTACGCCGCGCCATTACCGGCCATCACTGCTACAGCGACGTGGTCGCAGGCGCAGTCTGGGGAGGTCGACGTGGACCGGGCCCGCTCGTCAGCGAAGAGTGCAGGGTGAAGGTGGGGTCGGCCTGTCAGCGTCTGCTTGCTTGTGCTCGCGCGTGAGAGAAGGAAAAGGAGATCCCGGGTGGGCTTGCTGGGCTTGATCCGCTGCTGGGCCAGATTCTGGCCGCTCGGCCCTTTTCCTTTCTTTAAGCCTTTTCTTTTTCTAATTCCATTTTCTAAATAGAATTTGGTATGAATTCAAATCCTTTTGAATTCAAACTGCTTTGGGGATTTTTGCAGGGTTCTGTGGGTTCAAAAACGAGTCAGATGACCATGTGATTACTAGCAAGGCTTGGTCAAGCTTGGGTTTTTGAAATAAACAGAGACTTTGTCTCTTTGCCTCTAGTTTGAAATAGGGTTTAGAAAATATTTCTAAATTTTGAATCTTGGTTTAAAAGCTTCACCTAGTCTTTCCAACCATGGAGCCAAGCAAACAAGATCATAGACAATCAAATCCCAAAGGGTGATGGCCAATTGAGATAAATTGCCCACATGAAATCATAGCTCAAACTTCTGTCTCTAAATGATTTTGAGAAAAACCCTATATGAGTGAATGATGCAAGAATGATATGAACGAGTTTTTGAAACATGATTTTTTTAGGGATGTTACAAGTTCATTGCATGTGTGTTATTTTTATAAAGCACATGGATCCACTAGAGTTCATTGAATGTGTGTTCGATGCATAAACCACATGGATCCAGTAGATGCCATTGCTTGTGTGTTCTTTTCATAAACCACATGGATCAGTAGATGCCATTGCATGTGTGTTCTTTGCCTAAACCACATGGATCCACTACAGTTCATTGCATTGTGTTCTATTCATAAACCACATGGATCCACTAGAGTTCATTGCATGTGTGTTCTTTTCATAAACCACATGGATCTAGTAGATTCCATTGCATGTGTGTTATTTTCATAAACCACATGGATCCACTAGATGCCATTGCATGTGTGTTCTTTGCCTAAACCACATGGATCCAATGGAGTTCATTGCATGTGTGTTCTTTTCATAAACCACATGGATCCACTAGATGCCATTAAATGTGTGTTCTATTCCGAAACCACAAGGATCCACTAGATGCCATTGCATGTGTGGTCTTTTCATAAACCACATGGATCCACTAGAGTTCATTTAATGGGTGTTCTATGCCTAAACCACGTGGATCCACTAGATGCCATTGCATGTGTGTTCTTTTCATAAACCACATGGATCAACTAGATGCCATTGCATGTGTGGTCTTTTCCTAAACCACATGTATCCACTAGAGTTCATTGCATGTGTGTTCTTTTCATAAACCACATGGATCCAGTAGATGCCATTGCATGTGTGTTATTTTCATCAACCACATGGATCCACTAGATGCCACTGCATTGTGTTCTTTGCCTAA
Source organism: Avena sativa (assembly GCA_916181665.1). NCBI lineage: Eukaryota > Viridiplantae > Streptophyta > Magnoliopsida > Poales > Poaceae > Avena > Avena sativa. The sequence continues at coordinate 196,410,675 of OV702287.1, forward strand.
ACCACATGGATCCACTAGAGTTCATTGCATGTGTGTTATTTTCATAAACCACATGGATCCACTAGATGCCATTAAATGTGTGTTCTACTCCTAAATCACAAGGATCTACTAGATGCCATTGCATATGTGTTCTTTTCCTAAACCACATGGATCCACTAGAGTTCATTGCATGTGTGTTATATGCCTAAACCAAATTGATCCACTAGAGTTCATTGCATGTGTGTTATTTTCATAAATCACACGGATCCACTAGATGACATTACATGTGTGTTCTTTTCATAAACCAGATGGATCCACTAGATGCTATTGCATGTGTGTTCTTTTCATAAACCACATGGATCCACGAGATGCCATTCCATGTGTGTTCTTTTCAAAAACCACATGGATCCTCTAGAGTTCATTGCATGTGTTTTATTTTCATAAACCACATGGATTCACTAGAGTTCATTGCATGTGTGTTCTATCCCTAAACCACATGGATCACCTAGATGCCATTGCATGTGTGTTCTTTTCATAAACCACATGGATGCACTAGATGCCATTGCATGTGTGTTCTTTTCATATAAAAAATGGATCCACTAGATGCCATTGCATGTGTGCTCTTTTCATAAACCACATGGATCCACTAGAGTTCATTGCATGTGTGTTCTTTTCATAAAGCACATGGATCCACTAGAGTTCATTGAATGTGTGTTCGATGCCTAAACCACATGGATCCACTAGATGCCATTGCATGTGTGTTCTTTTCATAAACCACATGGATCAGTAGATGCCATTGCATGTGTGTTCTTTGCCTAAACCACATGGATCCACTAGATGCCATTGCATGTCTGTTCTTTTCATAAACCACATGGATCAGTAGATGCCATTGCATGTGTGTTCTTTGACTAAACCACATGGATCCACTAGATGCCATTGGATGTGTGTTCTTTTCATAATCCACATGGATCCACTAGAGTTCATTGCATGTGTGTTCTTTTCATAAACCACATTGATCCACTAGAGTTCATTGCATGTGTGTTCTTTTCATAAACCACATGGATCCACTAGATGCCATTGCATGTGTGGTATTTTCCTAAACCACATGGATCCACTACAGTTCATTGCATGTGTGTTATTTTCATAAACCACATGGATCCACTAGATGGCATTGCATGTGTGTTCTTTGCCTAAACCACATGGATCCAATAGAGTTCATTGCATGTTTGTTCTTTTCATAAACCACATGGATCCACTAGATGCCATTAAATGTGTGTTCTATTCCTAAACCACAAGGATCCACTAGATACCATTGCATGTGTGTTATATTCATAAACCACATGGATCCACTAGATGCCACTGCATGTGTGTTCTTTGCCTAAACCACATGGATCCACTAGAGTTCATTGCATGTGTGTTATTTTCATAAACCACATGGATCCACTAGATGCCATTAAATGTGTGTTCTACTCCTAAATCACAAGGATCCACTAGATGCCATTGCATGTGTGTTCTTTCCCTAAACCATATGGATCCACGCGATGCCTTTTGCATGTGTGTTCTTTTCATAAACCACATGTATCCTCTAGATTTCATTGCATGCGTTTTATTTTTATAAACCAAATGGATTCACTAGAGTTCATTGCATGTGTGTTCTATCCCTAAACCACATGGATCCCCTAGATGCCATTGCATGTGTGTTCTTTTTATAAACCACATGGATGCACTAGATGCCATTGCATGTGTGTTCTTTTCATATAAAAAATGGATCCACTAGATGCCATTGCATGTGTGCTCTTTTCATAAACCACATGGATCCAATAGAGTTCATTGCATGTCTGTTCTTTTCATAAACCACATGGATCAGTAGATGCCATTGCATGTGTGTTCTTTGCCTAAACCACATGTATCCACTAGATGCCATTGGATGTGTGTTCTTTTCATAATCCACATTGATCCACTAGAGTTCATTGCATGTGTGTTCTTTTCATAAACCACATTGATCCACTAGAGTTCATTGCATGTGTGTTCTTTTCATAAAACACATGGATCCACTAGATGCCATTAAATGTGTGTTCTACTCCTAAATCACAAGGATCCACTAGATTCCATTGCATGTGTGTTCTTTTCATAAACCACATGGATCCACTAGATGCCATTGCATGTGTGGTCTTTGCCTAAACCACATGTATCCACTAGAGTTCATTACACGTGTGTTCTTTACATAAACCACATGGATCCAGTAGATGCCATTGCATGTGTGTTATTTTCATAAACCACATGGATCCACTAGATGCCACTGCATGTGTGTTCTTTTCCTAAACCACAAGGATCCACTAGAGTTCATTGCATGTGTGTTATTTTCATAAACCACATGGATCCACTAGATGCCATTAAATGTGTGTTATACTCCTAAATCACAAGGATCCACTAGATGCCATTGCATGTGTGTTCTTTTCCTAAACCACATGGATCCACTAGAGTTCATTGCATGTGTGTTATATGCCTAAACAAAATTGATCCAGTAGAGTTCATTGCATGTGTGTTATTTTCATAAACCACATGGATCCACTAGATGCCATTGCATGTGTGGTCTTTGCCTAAACCACATGTATCTACTAGAGTTCATTGCATGTGTGTTCTATGCCTAAACGAGATGGATCCAGCAGATGCTATTGCATGTGTGTTCTTTTCATAAACCACATGGATCCACGAGATGCCATTGCATGTGTGTTCTTTTCATAAACCACATGGATCCTCTAGAGTTCATTGCATGTGTTTTATTTTCATAAACCACATAGATTCACTAGAGTTCATTGCATGTGTGTTCTATCCCTAAACCACATGGATCCCCTACATGCCATTGCATGTGTGTTCTTTTCATAAACCACATGGATGCACTAGATGCCATTGCATGTGTGTTATTTTCATATAAAAAATGGATCCACTAGATGCGATTGCATGTGTGCTATTTTCATAAACCACATGGATCCACTAGAGTTCATTGCATGTGTGTTCTTTTCATAAACCACATGGATCCACTAGAGTTCATTTAATGGGTGTTTTATGTCTAAACCACGTGGATCCACTAGATGCCATTGCATGTGTGGTCTTTTCATAAACCACACGGATCCACTAGATGCCATTGCATGTGTGGTCTTTTCCTAGACCACATGTATCCACTAGAGTTCATTGCATGTGTGTTCTTTTCATAAACCATATGGATCCACTAGATGTTATTGCATGTGTGTTCTTTTCATAAACCACATGGATCCCTGAGATGCCATTGCATGTGTGTTCTTTTCATAAACCACATCGATCCTCTAGAGTTCATTGCATTTGTTTTATTTTCATAAACCACATGGATTCACTAGAGTTCATTGCATGTGTGTTCTATCCCTAAACCACATGGATCCCCTAGATGCCATTGCATGTGTGTTCTTTTCATAAACCACGTGGATCCACTAGATGCCATTGCATGTGTGTTCTTTTCATAAACCACACGGATCCACTAGATGCCATTGCATGTGTGCTCTTTTCATAAACCACATGGATCCACTAGAGTTCATTGCATGTGTGTTCTTTTTATAAAGCACATGGATCCACTAGAGTTCATTGAATGTGTGTTCGATGCATAAACCACATGGATCCAGTAGATGCCATTGCTTGTGTGTTCTTTTCATAAACCACATGGATCAGTAGATGCCATTGCATGTGTGTTCTTTGCCTAAACCACATGGATCCACTACAGTTCATTGCATTGTGTTCTATTCATAAACCACATGGATCCACTAGAGTTCATTGCATGTGTGTTCTTTTCATAAACCACATGGATCTAGTAGATTCCATTGCATGTGTGTTATTTTCATAAACCACATGGATCCACTAGATGCCATTGCATGTGTGTTCTTTGCCTAAACCACATGGATCCAATGGACTTCATTGCATGTGTGTTCTTTTCATAAACAACATGGATCCACTAGATGCCATTAAATGTGTGTTCTATTCCGAAACCACAAGGATCCACTAGATGCCATTGCATGTGTGTTCTTTTCATAAACCACATGGATCCACTAGAGTTCATTTAATGGGTGTTCTATGCCTAAACCACGTGGATCCACTAGATGCCATTGCATGTGTGTTCTTTTCATAAACCACATGGATCAACTAGATGCCATTGCATGTGTGGTCTTTTCCTAAACCACATGTATCCACTAGAGTTCATTGCATGTGTGTTCTTTTCATAAACCACATGGATCCAGTAGATGCCATTGCATGTGTGTTATTTTCATCAACCACATGGATCCACTAGATGCCACTGCATTGTGTTCTTTGCCTAAACCACATGGATCCACTAGAGTTCATTACATGTGTGTTATTTTCATAAACCACATGGATCCACTAGATTCCATTAAATGTGTGTTCTCCTCCTAAATCACAAGGATCTACTAGATGCCATTGCATGTGTGTTCTTTTCCTAAACCACATGGATCCACTAGAGTTCATTGCATGTGTGTTATATGCCTAAACCAAATTGATCCACTAGAGTTCATTGCATGTGTGTTATTTTCATAAATCACACGGATCCACTAGATGACATTGCATGTGTGTTCTTTTCATAAACCAGATGGATCCACTAGATGCTATTGCATGTGTGTTCTTTTCATAAACCACATGGATCCACGAGATGCCATTCCATGTGTGTTCTTTTCATAAACCACATGGATCCTCTAGAGTTCATTGCATGTGTTTTATTTTCATAAACCACATGGATTCACTAGAGTTCATTGCATGTGTGTTCTATCCCTAAACCACATGGATCACCTATATGCCATTGCATGTGTGTTCTTTTCATAAACCACATGGATGCACTAGATGCCATTGCATGTGTGTTATTTTCATATAAAAAATGGATCCACTAGATGCCATTGCATGTGTGCTCTTTTCATAAACCACATGGATCCACTAGAGTTCATTGCATGTGTGTTCTTTTCATAAAGCACATGGATCCACTAGAGTTCATTGAATGTGTGTTCGATGCCTAAACCACATGGATCCACTAGATGCCATTGCATGTGTGTTCTTTTCATAAACCACATGGATCAGTAGATGCCATTGCATGTGTGTTCTTTGCCTAAACCACATGGATCCACTAGATGCCATTGCATGTCTGTTCTTTTCATAAACCACATGGATCAGTAGATGCCATTGCATGTCTGTTCTTTGACTAAACCACATGGATCCACTAGATGCCATTGGATGTGTGTTCTTTTCATAATCCACATGGATCCACTAGAGTTCATTGCATGTGTGTTCTTTTCATAAACCACATTGATCCACTAGAGTTCATTGCATGTGTGTTCTTTTCATAAACCACATGGATCCACTAGATGCCATTGCATGTGTGTTCTTTCCCTAAACCATATGGATCCACGCGATGCCTTTTGCATGTGTGTTCTTTTCATAAACCACATGTATCCTCTAGATTTCATTGCATGTGTTTTATTTTTATAAACCAAATGGATTCACTAGAGTTCATTGCATGTGTGTTCTATCCCTAAACCACATGGATCCCCTAGATGCCATTGCATGTGTGTTCTTTTTATAAACCACATGGATGCACTAGATACCATTGCATGTGTGTTCTTTTCATATAAAAAATGGATCCACTAGATGCCATTGCATGTGTGCTCTTTTCATAAACCACATGGATCCAATAGAGTTCATTGCATGTCTGTTCTTTTCATAAACCACATGGATCAGTAGATGCCATTGCATGTGTGTTCTTTGCCTAAACCACATGTATCCACTAGATGCCATTGGATGTGTGTTCTTTTCATAATCCACATTGATCCACTAGAGTTCATTGCATGTGTGTTCTTTCCATAAACCACATTGATCCACTAGAGTTCATTGCATGTGTGTTCTTTTCATAAAACACATGGATCCACTAGATGCCATTAAATGTGTGTTCTACTCCTAAATCACAAGGATCCACTAGATTCCATTGCATGTGTGTTCTTTTCATAAACCACATGGATCCACTAGATGCCATTGCATGTGTGGTCTTTGCCTAAACCACATGTATCCACTAGAGTTCATTACATGTGTGTTCTTTACATAAACCACATGGATCCAGTAGATGCCATTGCATGTGTGTTATTTTCATAAACCACATGGATCCACTAGATGCCACTGCATGTGTGTTCTTTTCCTAAACCACAAGGATCCACTAGAGTTCATTGCATGTGTGTTATTTTCATAAACCACATGGATCCACTAGATGCCATTAAATGTGTGTTATACTCCTAAATCACAAGGATCCACTAGATGCCATTGCATGTGTGTTCTTTTCCTAAACCACATGGATCCACTAGAGTTCATTGCATGTGTGTTATATGCCTAAACAAAATTGATCCAGTAGAGTTCATTGCATGTGTGTTATTTTCATAAACCACATGGATCCACTAGATGCCATTGCATGTGTGGTCTTTGCCTAAACCACGTGTATCCACTAGAGTTCATTGCATGTGTGTTCTTTTCATAAACGAGATGGATCCAGCAGATGCTATTGCATGTGTGTTCTTTTCATAAACCACATGGATCCACGAGATGCCATTGCATGTGTGTTCTTTTCATAAACCACATGGATCCTCTAGAGTTCATTGCATGTGTTTTATTTTCATAAACCACATAGATTCACTAGAGTTCATTGCATGTGTGTTCTATCCCTAAACCACATGGATCCCCTACATGCCATTGCATGTGTGTTCTTTTCATAAACCACATGGATGCACTAGATGCCATTGCATGTGTGTTATTTTCATATAAAAATGGATCCACTAGATGCGATTGCATGTGTGCTATTTTCATAAACCACATGGATCCACTAGAGTTCATTGCATGTGTGTTCTTTTCATAAACCACATGGATCCACTAGAGTTCATTTAATGGGTGTTTTATGTCTAAACCACGTGGATCCACTAGATGCCATTGCATGTGTGTTATTTTCATAAACCACACGGATCCACTAGATGCCATTGCATGTGTGGTCTTTTCCTAGGCCACATGTATCCACTAGAGTTCATTGCATGTGTGTTCTTTTCATAAACCACATGGATCCAGTAGATGCCATTGCATGTGTGTTCTTTTCATAAACCACATGGATCCACTAGAGTTCATTGCATGTGTGTTCTATTCATAATCCACATGGATCCACTAGAGTTCATTGCATGTGTGTTCTATTCATAATCCACATGGATTCACTAGAGTTCATTGCATGTGTGTTCTTTTCATAAACCACGTGGATCCACTAGATTCCATTACATGTGAGTTCTTTTCATAAACCACATGGATCCACTAGATGCCATTGCATGTGTTTTCTTTTAATAAAACCACATGGATCCACTAGAGGCTAATGCATGTGTGTTCTTTGGATAAACCACATGGATCCACTAGAGTTTATTGCATGTGTGTTCTATGGCTAAACCACAAGTATCCACTAGATGTCATTGCATGTGTGTTCTTTTGATAAACCACATAGATCCACTAGGTGCCATTGCATGTGTGTTCTTTTCATAAACCACATGGATCCACTAGATGCCATTGCATGTGTGCTCTTTTAATAAACCACATGGATCCACTAGAGTTCATTACATGTGTGTTCTTTTCATAAACCACATGGATCCACTAGAGTTCATTTAATGGGTGTTCTATGCCGAAACCACGTGTATACACTAGATGCCATTGCATGTGTGTTATTTTCCTAAACCACATGGATCCACTAGAGTTCATTGCATGTGTGTTCTTTTCATAAACCACATGGATACACTAGATGCCATTGCATGTGTGTTCTTTGCCTAAACAACATGGATCCGATAGATTTCATTGCATGTGTGTTCTTTTCATAAACCACATGTATCCACTAGATGCCATTAAATGTGTGTTCTATTCCTAAACCACAAGGATCCACTAGATGCCATTGCATGTGTGTTCTTTTCATAAACCACTTGGATCCACTAGATTCCATTGCATGTGTGCTCTTTTAATAAACCACATGGATCCACTAGAGTTCATTGCATGTGTGTTCTTTCCATAAACCACATGGATCCACTAGAGTTCATTTAATGGGTGTTCTATGCGTAAACCACGTGGATCCACTAGATGCCATTGCATGTGTGTTCTTTTCATAAACCACATGGATCCACTAGATGCCATTGCATGTGTGGTATTTTCCTAAACCACATGGATCCACTAGAGTTCATTGCATGTGTGTTCTTTTCATAAACCACATGGATACACTAGATGGCATTGCATGTGTGTTCTTTGCCTAAACAACATGGATCCAATAGATTTCATTGCATGTGTGTTCTTTTCATAAACCACATGGATCCACTAGATGCCATTAAATGTGTGTTCTATTCCTAAACCACAAGGATCCACTAGATGCCATTGCATGTGTGTTCTTTTCATAAACCACTTGGATCCACTAGATTCCATTGCATGTGTGCTCTTTTAATAAACCACATGGATCCACTAGAGTTCATTGCATGTGTGTTCTTTTCATAAGCCACATGGATCCACTAGAGTTAATTTCATGGGTGTTCTACCACGTGGATCCACTAGATGCCATTGCATGTGTGGTCTTTGCCTAAACCACATGTATCCACTAGAGTTCATTACATGTGTGTTCTTTTCATAAACCACATGGATCCAGTAGATGCCATTGCATGTGTGTTATTTTCATAAACCACATGGATCCACTAGATGCCACTACATGTGTGTTGTTTGCCTAAACCACATGGATCCACTAGAGTTCATTTCATGTGTGTTGTTTTCATAAACCACATGGATCCACTAGATGCCATTAAATGTGTGTTCTACTCCTAAATCACAAGGATCCACTAGATGCCATTGCATGTGTGTTCTTTTCCTAAACTACTTGGATCCACTAGAGTTCATTGCATGTGTGTTATATGCCTAAACCAAATTGATCCACTAGAGTTCATTGCATGTGTGTTCTTTTCATAAACCACATTGATCCACTAGAGTTCATTGCATGTGTGTTCTTTTGATAAAACACATGGATCCACTAGATGCCATTAAATGTGTGTTCTACTCCTAAATCACAAGGATCCACTAGATTCCATTGCATGTGTGTTCTTTTCATAAACCACATGGATCCATTAGATGCCATTGCATGTGTGGTATTTGCCTAAACCACATGTATCCACTAGAGTTCATTACACGTGTGTTCTTTACATAAACCACATGGATCCAGTAGATGCCATTGCATGTGTGTTATTTTCATAAACCACATGGATCCACTAGATGCCACTGCATGTGTGTTCTTTTCCTAAACCACAAGGATCCACTAGAGTTCATTGCATGTGTGTTATTTTCATAAACCACATGGATCCACTAGATGCCATTAAATGTGTGTTATACTCCTAAATCACAAGGATCCACTAGATGCCATTGCATGTGTGTTCTTTTCCTAAACCACATGGATCCACTAGAGTTCATTGCATGTGTGTTATATGCCTAAACAAAATTGATCCAGTAGAGTTCATTGCATGTGTGTTATTTTCATAAACCACATGGATCCACTAGATGCCATTGCATGTGTGGTCTTTGCCTAAACCACATGTATCCACTAGAGTTCATTGCATGTGTGTTCTTTTCATAAACGAGATGGATCTAGCAGTTGCTATTGCATGTGTGTTCTTTTCATAAACCACATGGATCCACGAGATGCCATTGCATGTGTGTTCTTTTCATAAACCACATGGATCCTCTAGAGTTCATTGCATGTGTTTTATTTTCATAAACCACATAGATTCACTAGAGTTCATTGCATGTGTGTTCTATCCCTAAACCACATGGATCCCCTACATGCCATTGCATGTGTGTTCTTTTCATAAACCACATGGATGCACTAGATGCCATTGCATGTGTGTTATTTTCATACAAAAAATGGATCCACTAGATGCGATTGCATGTGTGCTATTTTCATAAACCACATGGATCCACTAGAGTTCATTGCATGTGTGTTCTTTTCATAAACCACATGGATCCACTAGAGTTCATTTAATGGGTGTTTTATGTCTAAACCACGTGGATCCACTAGATGCCATTGCATGTGTGTTCTTTTCATAAACCACACGGATCCACTAGATGCCATTGCATGTGTGGTCTTTTCCTAGACCACATGTATCCACTAGAGTTCATTGCATGTGTGTTCTTTTCATAAACCACATGGATCCAGTAGATGCCATTGCATGTGTGTTCTTTTCATAAACCACATGGATCCACTAGAGTTCATTGCATGTGTGTTCTATTCATAATCCACATGGATCCACTAGAGTTCATTGCATGTGTGTTCTATTCATAATCCACATGGATTCACTAGAGTTCATTGCATGTGTGTTCTTTTCATAAACCACGTGGATCCACTAGATTCCATTACATGTGAGTTCTTTTCATAAACCACATGGATCCACTAGATGCCATTGCATGTGTTTTCTTTTAATAAAACCACATGGATCCACTAGAGGCTAATGCATGTGTGTTCTTTGGATAAACCACATGGATCCACTAGAGTTTATTGCATGTGTGTTCTATGGCTAAACCACAAGTATCCACTAGATGTCATTGCATGTGTGTTCTTTTGATAAACCACATAGATCCACTAGGTGCCATTGCATGTGTGTTCTTTTCATAAACCACATGGATCCACTAGATGCCATTGCATGTGTGCTCTTTTAATAAACCACATGGATCCACTAGAGTTCATTACATGTGTGTTCTTTTCATAAACCACATGGATCCAATAGAGTTCATTTAATGGGTGTTCTATGCCGAAACCACGTGTATCCACTAGATGCCATTGCGTGTGTGTTATTTTCCTAAACCACATGGATCCACTAGAGTTCATTGCATGTGTGTTCTTTTCATAAACCACATGGATACACTAGATGCCATTGCATGTGTGTTCTTTGCCTAAACAACATGGATCCAATAGATTTCATTGCATGTGTGTTCTTTTCATAAACCACATGGATCCACTAGATGCCATTAAATGTGTGTTCTATTCCTAAACCACAAGGATCCACTAGATGCCATTGCATGTGTGTTCTTTTCATAAACCACTTGGATCCACTAGATTCCATTGCATGTGTGCTCTTTTAATAAACCACATGGATCCACTAGAGTTCATTGCATGTGTGTTCTTTTCATAAGCCACATGGATCCACTAGAGTTAATTTCATCGGTGTTCTATGCCTAAACCACGTGGATCCACTAGATGCCATTGCATGTGTGTTCTTTTCATAAACCACATGGATACACTAGATGCCATTGCATGTGTGGTCTTTGCCTAAACCACATGTATCCACTAGAGTTCATTACATGTGTGTTCTTTTCATAAACCACATGGATCCAGTAGATGCCATTGCATGTGTTTTATTTTCATAAACCACATGGATCCACTAGATGCCACTGCATGTGTGTTGTTTGCCTAAACCACATGGATCCACTAGAGTTCATTTCATGTGTGTTGTTTTCATAAACCACATGGATCCACTAGATGCCATTAAATGTGTGTTCTACTCCTAAATCACAAGGATCCACTAGATGCCATTGCATGTGTGTTCTTTTCCTAAACTACTTGGATCCACTAGAGTTCATTGCATGTGTGTTATATGCCTAAACCAAATTGATCCACTAGAGTTCATTGCATGTGTGTTCTTTTCATAAACCAGATGGATCAACTAGATGCTATTGCATGTGTGTTCTTTTCATAAACCAAATGGATCCACGAGATGCCATTGCATGTGTGTTCTTTTCATAAACCACATGGATCCTCTAGAGTTCATTGCATGTGTTTTATTTTCATAAACCACATGGATTCACTAGAGTTCATTGCATGTGTGTTCTATCCCTAAACCACATGGATCCCCTAGATGCCATTGCATGTGTGTTCTTTTCATAAACCACATGGATGCACTACATGCCATTGCATGTGTGTTCTTTTCATATAAAAAATGGATCCACTAGATGCGACTGCATGTGTGCTCTTTTCATAAACCACATGGATCCACTAGAGTTCATTGCATGTGTGTTCTTTTCATAAACCACATGGATCCACTATAGTACATTTAATGGGTGTTTTATGCCTAAACCACGTGGATCCACTAGATGCCATTGCTTGTGTGGTCTTTGCCTAAACCACATGTATCCACTAGAGTTCATTGCATGTGTGTTCTTTTCATAAACCACATGGATCCAGTAGATGCCATTGCATGTGTGTTCTTTGCCTAAACCACATGGATCCAATAGAGTTCATTGCATGTGTGTTCTTTTCATAAACCACATGGATCCACTAGATGCCATTAAATGTGTGTTCTATTCCTAAACCACAAGGATCCACTAGATGCCATTGCATGTGTGTTCTTTTCATAAACCACATGGATCCACTAGATGCCATTGCATGTGTGCTCTTTTAATAAACCACAGGGATCCACTAGAGTTCATTGCATCTGTGTTCTATGCCTAAACCACAAGGATCCACTAGATGCCATTGCATGTGTGTTCTTTTCATAAACCACATGGATCCAGTAGATGCCATTGCATGTGTGTTATTTTCATAAACCACATGGATCCACTAGATGCCACTACATGTGTGTTCTTTGCCTAAACCACGTGGATCCACTAGAGTTCATTGCATGTGTGTTATTTTCATAAACCACATGGATCCACTATAGTACATTTAATGGGTGTTTTATGCCTAAACCACGTGGATCCACTAGATGCCATTGCTTGTGTGGTCTTTGCCTAAACCACATGTATCCACTAGAGTTCATTGCATGTGTGTTCTTTTCATAAACCACATGGATCCAGTAGATGCCATTGCATGTGTGTTCTTTTCATAAACCACATGGATCCACTAGAGTTCATTGCATGTGTGTTCTATTCATAATCCACATGGATCCACTAGAGTTCATTGCATGTGTGTTCTATTCATAATCCACATGGATTCACTAGAGTTCATTGCATGTGTGTTCTTTTCATAAACCACGTGGATCCACTAGATTCCATTACATGTGAGTTCTTTTCATAAACCACATGGATCCACTAGATGCCATTGCATGTGTTTTCTTTTAATAAAACCACATGGATCCACTAGAGGCTAATGCATGTGTGTTCTTTGGATAAACCACATGGATCCACTAGAGTTTATTGCATGTGTGTTCTATGGCTAAACCACAAGTATCCACTAGATGTCATTGCATGTGTGTTCTTTTGATAAACCACATAGATCCACTAGGTGCCATTGCATGTGTGTTCTTTTCATAAACCACATGGATCCACTAGATGCCATTGCATGTGTGCTCTTTTAATAAACCACATGGATCCACTAGAGTTCATTACATGTGTGTTCTTTTCATAAACCACATGGATCCAATAGAGTTCATTTAATGGGTGTTCTATGCCGAAACCACGTGTATCCACTAGATGCCATTGCGTGTGTGTTATTTTCCTAAACCACATGGATCCACTAGAGTTCATTGCATGTGTGTTCTTTTCATAAACCACATGGATACACTAGATGCCATTGCATGTGTGTTCTTTGCCTAAACAACATGGATCCAATAGATTTCATTGCATGTGTGTTCTTTTCATAAACCACATGGATCCACTAGATGCCATTAAATGTGTGTTCTATTCCTAAACCACAAGGATCCACTAGATGCCATTGCATGTGTGTTCTTTTCATAAACCACTTGGATCCACTAGATTCCATTGCATGTGTGCTCTTTTAATAAACCACATGGATCCACTAGAGTTCATTGCATGTGTGTTCTTTTCATAAGCCACATGGATCCACTAGAGTTAATTTCATGGGTGTTCTATGCCTAAACCACGTGGATCCACTAGATGCCATTGCATGTGTGTTCTTTTCATAAACCACATGGATACACTAGATGCCATTGCATGTGTGGTCTTTGCCTAAACCACATGTATCCACTAGAGTTCATTACATGTGTGTTCTTTTCATAAACCACATGGATCCAGTAGATGCCATTGCATGTGTTTTATTTTCATAAACCACATGGATCCACTAGATGCCACTGCATGTGTGTTGTTTGCCTAAACCACATGGATCCACTAGAGTTCATTTCATGTGTGTTGTTTTCATAAACCACATGGACCACTAGATGCCATTAAATGTGTGTTCTACTCCTAAATCACAAGGATCCACTAGATGCCATTGCATGTGTGTTCTTTTCCTAAACTACTTGGATCCACTAGAGTTCATTGCATGTGTGTTATATGCCTAAACCAAATTGATCCACTAGAGTTCATTGCATGTGTGTTCTTTTCATAAACCAGATGGATCAACTAGATGCTATTGCATGTGTGTTCTTTTCATAAACCAAATGGGTCCACGAGATGCCATTGCATGTGTGTTCTTTTCATAAACCACATGGATCCTCTAGAGTTCATTGCATGTGTTTTATTTTCATAAACCACATGGATTCACTAGAGTTCATTGCATGTGTGTTCTATCCCTAAACCACATGGATCCCCTAGATGCCATTGCATGTGTGTTCTTTTCATAAACCACATGGATGCACTACATGCCATTGCATGTGTGTTCTTTTCATATGAAAAATGGATCCACTAGATGCCATTGCATGTGTGATCTTTTCATAAACCACATGGATCCAATAGAGTTAATTGCATGTGTGTTCTTTTCATAAAGCACATAGATCCACTAGAGTTCATTGTATGTGTGTTCGATGCCTAAACCACATGGATCCACTAGATGCCATTGCATGTCTGTTCTTTTCATAAACCACATGGATCACTAGATGCCATTGCATGTGTGTTCTTTTCATAAACCACATGGATCCACTAGATGCCATTGCATGTGTGCTCTTTTAATAAACCACAGGGATCCACTAGAGTTCATTGCATGTGTGTTCTATGCCTAAACCACAAGGATCCACTAGATGCCATTGCATGTGTGTTCTTTTCATAAACCACATGGATCCAGTAGATGCCATTGCATGTGTGTTATTTTCATAAACCACATGGATCCACTAGATGCCACTGCATGTGTGTTCTTTGCCTAAACCACATGGATCCACTAGAGTTCATTACATGTGTGTTATTTTCATAAACCACATGGATCCACTAGATGCCATTAAATGTGTGTTCCACTCCTAAATCACAAGGATCCACTAGATGCCATTGCATGTGTGTTCTTTTCCTAAACTATATGGATCCACGAGATGCCATTGCATGTGTGTTCTTTTCATAAACCACATGGATCCTCTAGAGTTCATTGCATGTGTTTTATTTTCATAAACCACATGGATTCACTAGAGTTCATTGCATGTGTGTTCTATCCCTAAACCACATGGATCCACTAGAGTTCATTGCATGTGTGTTATATGCCTAAACCAAATTGATCCACTAGAGTTCATTGCATGTGTGTTCTTTTCATATGAAAAATGGATCCACTAGAAGCTATTGCATGTGTGTTCTTATCATAAACCACATGGATCCACAAGATTGCATTGCATTTGTGTTCTTTTCATAAACCACATGGATCCTCTAGAGTTCATTGCATGTGTTTTATTTTCATAAACCACATGGATTCACTAGAGTTCATTGTATGTGTGTTCTATCCCTAAACCACATGGATCCCCTAGATGCCATTGCATGTGTGTTCTTTTCATAAACCACATGGATGCACTACATGTCATTGCATGTGTGTTCTTTTCATATAAAAATTGGATCCACTAGATGCCATTGCATGTGTGCTCTTTTCATAAACCACATGGATCCACTAGAGTTCATTGCATGTGTGTTCTATGCCTAAACCACATGGATCCACTAGATGCCATTGCATGTGTGTTCTTTTCATAAACCACATGGATCCACTAGATGCCATTGCATGTGTGGTCTTTGCCTAAACCACATGTATCCATCAGAGTTCATTGCATGTGTGGTATTTTCATAAACCACATGGATCCAGTAGATGCCATTGCATGTGTGTTCTTTTCATAAACCACATGGATCCAGCAGATGCCACTGCATGTGTGTTCTTTGCGTAAACCACATGGATCCACTAGAGTTCATTGCATGTGTGTTATTTTCATAAACCACATGGATCCACTAGATGCCATTAAATGTGTGTTCTATTCCTAAATCACAAGGATCCACCAGATGCCATTGCATGTGTGTTCTTTTCATAAACCACATGGATCCACTAGATGCCATTGCATGTGTGTTATATGCCTAAACCAAATTGATCCACTAGAGTTCATTGCATGTGTGTTCTTTTCATAAACCAGATGGATCCACTAGATGCTATTGCATGTGTGTTCTTTTCATAAACCACATGGATCCACGAGATTGCATTGCATGTGTGTTCTTTTCATAAACCACATGGAACCTCTAGAGTTCATTGCATGTGTTTTATTTTCATAAACCACATGGATTCACTAGAGTTCATTGTATGTGTGTTCTATCCCTAAACCACATGGATCCCCTAGATGCCATTGCATGTGTGTTCTTTTCATAAACCACATGGATGCACTACATGCCATTGCATGTGTGTTCTTTTCATATAAAAATTGGATCCACTAGATGCCATTGCATGTGTGCTCTTTTCATAAACCACATGGATCCACTAGAGTTCGTTGCATGTGTGTTCTATGCCTAAACATCATGGATCCACTAGATGCCATTGCATGTGTGTTCTTTTCATAAACCACATGGATCCACTAGATGCCATTGCATGTGTGGTCTTTGCCTAAACCACATGTATCCATTAGAGTTCATTGCATGTGTGGTCTTTTCATAAACCACATGGATCCAGTAGATGCCATTGCATGTGTGTTCTTTTCATAAACCACATGGATCCAGTAGATGCCACTGCATGTGTGTTCTTTGCGTAAACCACATGGATCCACTAGGGTTCATTGCATGTGTGATCTTTTCATAAACCACATGGATCCACTAGATTCCATTAAATGTGTGTTCTATTCCTAAACCACAAGGATCCACTAGATGCCATTGCATGTGTGTTCTTTTCATAAACCACATGGATCCACTAGATGCCATTTCATGTGTGCTCTTTTAATAAACCACAGGGATCCACTAGAGTTCATTGCATGTGTGTTCTATGCCTAAACCACAAGGATCCACTAGATGCCATTGCATGTGTGTTCTTTTCATAAACCACATGGATCCAGTAGATGCCATTGCATTGTGTTATTTTCATAAACCACATGGATCCACTAGATGCCACTGCATGTGTGTTCTTTGCCTAAACCACATGGATCCACTAGAGTTCATTACATGTGTGTTATTTTCATAAACCACATGGATCCACTAGATGCCATTAAATGTGTGTTCCACTCCTAAATCACAAGGATCCACTAGATGCCATTGCATGTGTGTTCTTTTCCTAAACTATATGGATCCACGAGATGCCATTGCATGTGTGTTCTTTTCATAAACCACATGGATCCTCTAGAGTTCATTACATGTGTTTTATTTTCATAAACCACATGGATTCACTAGAGTTCATTGCATGTGGGTTCTATCCCTAAACCACATGGATCCCCTAGATGCCATTGCATGTGTGTTCTTTTCATAAACCATATGGATGCACTAGATGCCATTGCATGTGTGTTCTTTTCATATGAAAAATGGATCCACTAGATGCCATTGCATGTGTGATCTTTTCATAAACCACATGGATCCAATAGAGTTAATTGCATGTGTGTTCTTTTCATAAAGCACATAGATCCACTAGAGTTCATTGTATGTGTGTTCGATGCCTAAACCACATGGATCCACTAGATGCCATTGCATGTCTGTTCTTTTCATAAACCACATGGATCAGTAGATGCCATTGCATGTGTGTTCTTTGCCTAAACCACATGGATCCACTAGATGCCATTGGATGTGTGTTCTTTTCATAATCCACATGGATCCAATAGAGTTCATTGCATGTGTGTTCTTTTCATAAACCATAATGATCCACTGGAGTTCATTGCATGTGTGTTCTTTTCATAAACCACATGGATCCACTAGATGCCATTGCATGTGTGGTATTTGCCTAAACCACATGGATCCACTAAAGTTCATTGCATGTTTGTTCTTTTTATAAACCACATGGATCCACTAGATGCCATTACATGTCTGTTCTTTGCCTAAACCACATGGATCCAATAGAGTTCATTGCATGTGTGTTCTTTTCATAAAGCACATGGATCCCCTAGATGCCATTAAATGTGTGTTCTATTCCTAAACCACAAGGATCCACTAGATGCCATTGCATGTGTGTTCTTTTCATAAACCACATGGATCCACTAGATGCCATTGCATGTGTGCTCTTTTAATAAACCACATGGATCCACTAGAGTTCATTGCATGTGTGTTCTTTTCATAAACCACATGGATCCACTAGAGTCCATTTAATGGGTGTTATATGCCTAAACCACGTGGATCCACTAGATGCCATTGCATGTGTGTTCTTTTCATAAACCACATGGATCCACTAGATGCCATTGAATGTGTGGTCTTTGCCTAAACCACATGTATCCACTATAGCTCATTACATGTGTGTTCTTTTCATAAACCACATGGATCCATTGCATGTGTTTTATTTTCATAAACCACATGGATCCATGAGATGCCATTGCATGTGTGTTCTTTTCATAAACCACATGGATCCTCTAGAGTTCATTCCATGTGTGTTCTATCCCTAGACCACATGGATCCCCTAGATGCCATTGCATGTGTGTTCTTTTCATAAACCACATGGATGCACTAGATGCCATTGCATGTGTGTTCTTTTCATATAAAAAATGGATACACTAGATGCCATTGCATTTGTTCTCTTTTCATAAACCACATGGATCCACTAGAGTTCATTGAATGTGTGTTCTTTTCATAAACCACATGGATCCACTAGAGTTCATTTAATGGGTGTTTTATGCCTAAACCACATGGATCCACTAGATGCCATTGCATGTGTGTTCTTTTCATAAACCACATGGATCCACTAGATGCCATTGCATGTGTGGTCTTTGCCTAAACCAAATGTATCCACTAGAGTTCATTGCATGTGTGTTCTTTTCATAAACCACATGGATCCAGTAGATGCCATTGCATGTGTGTTCTTTTCATAAACCACATGGATCAGCAGATGCCATTGCATGTGTGTTCTTTGCCTAAACCACATGGATCCACTAGATTTCATTGCATGTGTGTTCTATTCATAATCCACATGGATTCACTAGAGTTCATTGCATGTGTGTTCTTTTCATAAACCACATGGATCCACTAGATTCCATTACATGTGAGTTCTTTTCATAAACCACATGGATCCACTAGATGCCATTGCATGTGTTTTCTTTTAATAAAACCACATGGATCCACTAGAGGCTAATGCATGTGTGTTATTTTCATAAACCACATGGATCCACTAGATGCCATTGCATGTGTGGTCTTTGCCTAAGCCACATGTATCCACTAGAGTTCATTGCATGTGTGTTCTTTTCATAAACCACATGGATCCACTAGATGCCATTGCATGTGTGTTCTTTTCATAAACCACATGGATCCACTAGATTCCATTGCATGTGCGCTCTTTTAATTAACCACATGGATCCACTAGAGTTCATTGCATGTGTGTTCTTTTCATAAACCACATGGATCCACTAGAGTTCATTTAATGGGTGTTCTATGCCTAAACCACGTGTATCCACTAGATGCCATTGCATGTGTGTTCTTTTCATAAACCACATGGATCCACTAGATGCCATTGCATGTGTGGTATTTTCCTAAACCACATGGATCCACTAGAGTTCATTGCATGTGTGTTATTTTCATAAACCACATGGATCCACTAGATGCCATTGCATGTGTGTTCTTTGCCTAAACCACATGGATCCAATAGAGTTCATTGCATGTGTTTTGTTTTCCTAAACCACATGGATTCACTAGAGTTCATTGCATGTGTGTTCTATCCCTAAACCACATGGATCCCCTAGATGCCATTGCATGTGTGTTCTTTTCATAAACCACATGGATCCACAAGATGCCATTAAATGTGTGTTCTATTCCTAAACCACAAGGATCCACTAGATGCCATTGCATGTGTGTTCTATTCATAAACCACATGGATCCACTAGATGCCATTGCATGTGTGCTCTTTTAATAAACCACATGGATCCACTAGAGTTAGATGCCATTGCATGTGTGGTCTTTGCCTAAACCACATGTATCCACTAGAGTTCATTCCATGTGTGTTCTATCCTTAAACCACATGGATCACCTAGATGCCATTGCATGTGTGTTCTTTTCAGAAACCACATGAATGCACTAGATGCCATTGCATGTGTGTTCTTTTCATATAAAAACGGATCCACTAGATGCCATTGCATTTGTGCTCTTTTCATAAACCACATGGATCCACTAGAGTTCATTGCATGTGTGTTCTTTTCATAAACCACATGGATCCACTAGAGTTCATTTAATGGGTGTTCTATGCCTAAACCACGTGTATCCACTAGATGCCATTGCATGTGTGTTCTTTTCATAAACCACATGGATCCACTAGATGCCATTGCATGTGTGGTATTTTCCTAAACCACATGGATCCACTAGAGTTCATTGCATGTGTGTTATTTTCATAAACCACATGGATCCACTAGATGCCATTGCATGTGTGTTCTTTGCCTAAACCACATGGATCCAATAGAGTTCATTGCATGTGTGTTCTTTTCATAAACCACATGGATCCACTAGATGCCATTAAATGTGTGTTCTATTCCTAAACCACAAGGATCCACTAGATGCCATTGCATGTGTGTTCTTTTCATAAACCACATGGATCCACTAGATGCCATTGCATGTGTGCTCTTTTAATAAACCACATGGATCCACTAGAGTTAGATGCCATTGCATGTGTGGTCTTTGCCTAAACCACATGTATCCACTAGAGTTCATTCCATGTGTGTTCTATCCTTAAACCACATGGATCACCTAGATGCCATTGCATGTGTGTTCTTTTCAGAAACCACATGGATGCACTAGATTCCATTGCATGTGTGTTCTTTTCATATAAAAACGGATCCACTAGATGCCATTGCATTTGTGCTCTTTTCATAAACCACTTGGATCCACTAGAGTTCATTGCATGTGTGTTCTTTTCATAAACCACATGGATCCACTAGAGTTCATTTAATGGGTGTTTTATGCCTAAACCACGTGGATCCACTACACTTCATTGCATGTGTGTTCTTTTGATCAACCACATGGTTCTAGTAGATTCCATTGCATGTGTGTTATTTCATAAACCACATGGATCCACTATATGCCATTGCATGTGTGGTCTTTGCCTAAGCCACATGTATCCACTAGAGTTCATTGCATGTGTGTTCTTTTCATAAACCACATGGATCCATTAGATGCCATTGCATGTGTGTTCTTTTCATAAACCACATGGATCCACTAGATTCCATTGCATGTGCGCTCTTTTAATTAACCACATGGATCCACTAGAGTTCATTGCATGTGTGTTCTTTTCATAAACCACATGGATCCACTAGAGTTCATTTAATGGGTGTTCTATGCCTAAACCACGTGTATCCACTAGATGCCATTGCATGTGTGTTCTTTTCATAAACCACATGGATCCACTAGATGCCATTGCATGTGTGGTATTTTCCTAAACCACATGGATCCACTAGAGTTCATATCATGTGTGTTCTTTTCATAAACCACATGGATCCACTAGATGCCATTGCATGTGTGTTCTTTGCCTAAACCACATGGATCCAATAGAGTTCATTGCATGTGTGTTCTTTTCATAAACCACATGGATCCACTAGATGCCATTAAATGTGTGTTCTATTCCTAAACCACAAGGATCCACTAGATGCCATTGCATGTGTGTTCTTTTCATAAACCACATGGATCCACTAGATGCCATTGCATGTGTGCTCTTTTAATAATCCACATGGATCCACTAGAGTTTACTGCATGTGTGTTCTTTTCAAAACCACATGGATCCACTAGAGTTCATTTAATGGGTGTTCTATGCCTAAACCACGTGGATCCACTAGATGCCATTGCATGTGTGTTCTTTTCATAAACCACATGGATCCACTAGATGCCATTGCATGTGTGGTCTTTGCCTAAGCCACATGTATCCACTAGAGTTCATTCCATGTGTGTTCTATCCCTAAACCACATGGATCACCTAGATGCCATTGCATGTGTGTTCTTTTCAGAAACCACATGGATGCACTAGATGCCATTCCATGTGTGTTCTTTTCATATAAAAATGGATCCACTAGATGCCATTGCATTTGTGCTCTTTTCATAAACCACATGGATCCACTAGAGTTCATTGCATGTGTGTTCTTTTCATAAACCACATGGATCCACTAGAGTTCATTTAATGGGTGTTTTATGCCTAAACCACGTGGATCCACTACACTTCATTGCATGTGTGTTCTTTTGATCAACCACATGGTTCTAGTAGATTCCATTGCATCTGTGTTATTTTCATAAACCACACGGATCCACTAGATGCCATTGCATGTGTGGTCTTTGCCTAAGCCACATGTATCCACTAGAGTTCATTGCATGTGTGTTCTATGCCTAAACCACATGGATCCACTAGATTTCATTGCATGTGTGTTCTATTCATAATCCACATGGATTCACTAGAGTTCATTGCATGTGCGTTCTTTTCATAAACCACATGGATCCACTAGATTCCATTACATGTGAGTTCTTTTCATAAACCACATGGATCCACTAGATGCCATTGCATGTGTTTTCTTTTAATAAAATCACATGGATCCACTAGAGGCTAATGCATGTGTGTTCTTTTGATAAACCACATGGATCCACCAGAGTTCATTGCATGTGTGTTCTATGCCTAAACCACAAGTATCCACTAGATGTCATTGCATGTGTGTTCTTTTGATAAACCACATAGATCCACTAGATGCCATTGCATGTGTGTTCTTTTCATAAACCACATGGATCCACTAGATGCCATTACATGTGTGCTCTTTTAATAAACCACCTGGATCCACTAGAGTTCATTGCATGTGTGTTCTTTTCATAAACCACATGGATCCACTAGAATGGGTGTTCTATGCCTAAACCACGTGTATCCACTAGATGCCATTGCATGTGTGTTGTTTTCATAAACCACATGGATCCACTAGATGCCATTGCATGTGTGGTATTTTCCTAAACCACATGGATCCACTAGAGTTCATTGCATGTGTGTTCTTTTCATAAACCACATGGATCCACTAGATGCCATTGCATGTGAGTTCTTTGCCTAAACCACATGGATCCAATAGAGTGCATTTCATGTGTGTTCTTTTAATAAACCACATGGATCCACTAGATGCCATTAAATGTGTGTTCTATTCCTAAACCACAAGGATCCACTAGATGCCATTGCATGTGTTGTTCTTTTCATAAACCACATGGATCTACTAGATGCCATTGCATGTGTGCTCTTTTAATAAACCACATGGATCCACTAGAGTTCATTGCATGTGTGTTCTTTTCATAAACCACATGGATCCACTAGAGTTCATTTAATGGGTGTTTTATGCCTAAACCACGTGGATCCACTACACTTCATTGCATGTGTGTTCTTTTGATCAACCACATGGTTCTAGTAGATTCCATTTCATGTGTGTTATTTTCATAAACCACATGGATCCACTAGATGCCATTGCATGTGTGGTCTTTTCCTAAGCCACATGTATCCACTAGAGTTCATTGCATGTGTGTTCTATGCCTAAACCACATGGATCCACTAGATTTCATTGCATGTGTGTTCTATTCATAATCCACATGGATTCACTAGAGTTATATGCATGTGCGTTCTTTTCATAAACCACATGGATCCACTAGATTCCATTACATGTGAGTTCTTTTCATAAACCACATGGATCCACTAGATGCCATTGCATGTGTTTTCTTTTAATAAAATCACATGGATCCACTAGAGGCTAATGCATGTGTGTTCTTTTGATAAACCACATGGATCCACCAGAGTTCATTGCATGTGTGTTCTATGCCTAAACCACAAGTATCCACTAGATGTCATTGCATGTCTGTTCTTTTGATAAACCACATAGATCCACTAGATGCCATTGCATGTGTGTTCTTTTCATAAAACACATGGATCCACTAGATGCCATTGCATGTGTGCTCTTTTAATAAACCACAGGGATCCACTAGAGTTCATTGCATGTGTGTTCTTTTCATAAACCACATGGATCCACTATAATGGGTGTTCTATGCCTAAACCACGTGTATCCACTAGATGCCATTGCATGTGTGTTGTTTTCATAAACCACATGGATCCACTAGGTGCCATTGCATGTGTGGTATTTTCCTAAACCACATGGATCCACTAGAGTTCATTGCATGTGTGTTCTTTTCATAAACCACATGGATCCACTAGATGCCATTGCATGTGCGTTCTTTGCCTAAACCACATGGATCCAATAGAGTGCATTTCATGTGTGTTCTTTTAATAAACCACATGGATCCACTAGATGCCATTAAATGTGTGTTCTATTCCTAAACCACAAGGATCCACTAGATGCCATTGCATGTGTTGTTCTTTTCATAAACCACATGGATCCAGTAGATGCCATTGCATGTGTGCTCTTTTGATAAACCACATGGATCCACTAGAGTTCATTGCATGTGTGTTCTTTTCATAAACCACATGGATTCACTAGAGTTCATTTAATGGGTGTTCTATGCCTAAACCACGTGGATCCACTAGATGCCATTGCATGTGTGTTCTTTTCATAAACCACATGGATCCAGTAGATGCCATTGCATGTGCGGTCTTTGCCTAAACCACATGTAGCCACTAGAGTTCATTACATGTGTGTTCTTTTCATAAACCACATGGATCCAGTAGATGCCATTGCATGTGTGTTATTTTCATAAACCACATGGATCCACTAGATGCCACTGCATGTGTGTTCTTTGCCTAAACCACATGGATCCGATAGAGTTCATTGCATGTGAGTTATTTTCATACACCACACGGATCCACTAGATGCCATTAAATGTGTGTTCTACTCCTAAATCACAAGGATCCACTAGATGCCATTGCATGTGTGTTCTTTTCCTAAACCACATGGATCCACTAGAGTTCATTGCATGTGTGTTATATTCCTAAACCAAATTGATACACTAGAGTACATTGCATGTGTGTTCTTTTCATAAACCAGATGGATCCACTAGATGCTATTCCATGTGTGTTCTTTTCATAAACCACATGGATCCACGAGATGCCATTGCATGTGTGTTCTTTTCATAAACCACATGGATCCTCTAGAGTTCATTGCATGTGTTTTATTTTCATAAACCACATGGATTCACTAGAGTTCATTGCATGTGTGTTCTATCCCTAAACCACATGGACCCCCTATATGCCATTGCACGTGTGTTCTTTTCATAAACCACATGGATGCACTACATGCCATTGCATGTGTGTTCTTTTCATATAAAAATGGATCCACTAGATGCCATTGCATGTGTGCTCTTTTCATAAACCACATGGATCCACTAGAGTTCATTGCATGTGTGTTCTTTTCATAAACCACATGGATCCACTAGAGTTCATTTAACGGGTGTTTTATCCCTAAACCACGTGGATCCACTAGATGCCATCGCATGTGTGTTATTTTCATAAACCACATGGATCCACTAGATGCCATTGCATGTGTGTTCTTTGCCTAAACCACATGTATCCACTAGAGTTCATTGCATGTGTGTTCTTTTCATAAACCTCATGGATCCAGTAGATGCCATTGCATGTGTGTTCTTTTCATAAACCACATGGATCAGTAGATCCCATTGCATATGTGTTCTTTGCCTAAACCACATGGATCCACTAGAGTTCATTGCATGTGTGTTCTATTCATAATCCACATGGATTCACTAGAGTTCATTGCATGTGTGTTATTTACATAAACCACATGGATCCACTAGATGCCACTGTATGTGTGTTCTTTGGCTGAACCACATGGATCCACTAGAGTTCACTGCATGTGTGTTATTTTCATAAACACATGGATCCACTAGATGACATTGCATGTGTGTTCTTTTCATAAACCAGATGGTTCCACTAGATGCTATTGCATGTGTGTTCTTTTCATAAACCACATGGATCCACTAGATGTCATTGCATGTGTGTTGTTTTCATAAACCACATGGATCCACTAGATGGCATTGCATGTGTGTTGTTTTCATAAACCACATGGATCCACGAGATGCCATTGCATGTGTGTTCTTTTCATAAACCACATGGATCCTCTAGAGTTCATTGCATGTGTGTTATTTTCATAAACCACATAGATTCACTAGAGTTCATTGCATGTGTGTTCTATCCCTAAACCACATGGATCCCCTAGATGCCATTGCATGTGTGTTCTTTTCATAAACCACGTGGATGCACTAGATGCTATTGCATGTGTGTTCTTTTCATATAAAAATGGATCCACTAGATGCCATTGCATGTGTGCTCTTTTCATAAACCACATGGATCCACTAGAGTTCATTTAATGGGTGTTTTATGCCTAAACCACGTGGATCCACTAGATGCCATCGCATGTGTGTTATTTTCATAAACCACATGGATCCACTAGATGCCATTGCATGTGTGGTCTTTGCCTAAACCACATGTATCCACTAGAGGTCATTGCATGTGTGTTCTTTTCATAAACCTCATGGATCCAGTAGATGCCATTGCATGTGTGTTCTTTTCATAAACCACATGGATTAGTAGATCCCATTGCATATGTGTTCTTTGCCTAAACCACATGGATCCACTAGAGTTCATTGCATGTGTGTTCTATTCATAATCCACATGGATTCACTAGAGTTCATTGCATGTGTGTTCTTTTCATAAACCACATGGATCCACTAGATTTCATTACATGTGAGTTCTTTTTATAAACCACATGGATCCACTAGATGCCATTGCATGTGTTTTCTTTTAATAAAACCACATGGATCCACTAGAGGCTAATGCATGTGTGTTCTTTTGATAAACCACATGCATCCCCTAGAGTTCATTGCATGTGTGTTCTATGCCTAAACCACAAGTATCCACTAGATGTCATTGCATGTGTGTTCTTTTGATAAACCACATAGATCCACTAGATGCCATTGCATGTGTGTTCTTTTCATAAACCACATGGATCCACTAGATGCCATTGCATGTGTGCTCTTTTAATAAACCTCATGGATCCACTAGAGTTGATTGCATGTGTGTTCTTTTCATAAACCACATGGATCCACTAGAGTTCATTTAATGGGTGTTCTATGCCTAAACCACGTGGATCCACTAGATGCCATTGCATGTGTGTTCTTTTCATTAACCACATGGATCCACTAGATGCCATTGCATGTGTGGTCTTTGCCTAAACCACATGTATCCACTAGAGTTCATTGCATGTGTGTTCTTTTCATAAACCACATGGATCTAGTAGATGCCATTGCATGTGTGTTATTTACATAAACCACATGGATCCACTAGATGCCACTGCATGTGTGTTCTTTGGCTGAACCACATGGATCCACTAGAGTTCACTGCATGTGTGTTATTTTCATAAACACATGGATCCACTAGATGACATTGCATGTGTGTTCTTTTCATAAACCAGATGGTTCCACTAGATGCTATTGCATGTGTGTTCTTTTCATAAACCACATGGATCCACGAGATGCCATTGCATGTGTGTTCTTTTCATAAACCACATGGATCCTCTAGAGTTCATTGCATGTGTGTTATTTTCATAAACCACATAGATTCACTAGAGTTCATTGCATGTGTGTTCTATCCCTAAACCACATGGATCCCCTAGATGCCATTGCATGTGTGTTCTTTTCATAAACCACGTGGATGCACTAGATGCCATTGCATGTGTGTTCTTTTCATATAAAAAATGGATCCACTAGATGCCATTGCATGTGTGCTCTTTTCGTAAACCACATGGATCCACTAGAGTTCATTTAATGGGTGTTTTATGCCTAAACCACGTGGATCCACTAGATGCCATCGCATGTGTGTTATTTTCATAAACCACATGGATCCACTAGATGCCATTGCATGTGTGGTCTTTGCCTAAACCACATGTATCCACTAGAGGTCATTGCATGTGTGTTCTTTTCATAAACCTCATGGATCCAGTAGATGCCATTGCATGTGTGTTCTTTTCATAAACCACATGGATCAGTAGATCCCATTGCATGTGTGTTATTTGCCTAAACCACATGGATCCACTAGAGTTCATTGCATGTGTGTTCTATTCATAATCCACATGGATTCACTAGAGTTCATTGCATGTGTGTTCTTTTCATAAACCACATGGATCCACTAGAGGCTAATGCATGTGTGTTCTTTTGATAAACCACATGGATCCACCAGAGTTCATTGCATGTGTGTTCTATGCCTAAACCACAAGTATCCACTAGATGTCATTGCATGTGTGTTCTTTTGATAAACCACATGGATCCACTAGATGCCATTGCATGTGTTTTCTTTTAATAAAACCACATGGATCCACTAGAGGCTAATGCATGTGTGTTATTTTCATAAACCACATGGATCCACTAGATGACATTGCATGTGTGTTCTTTTCATAAACCACATGGTTCCACTAGATGCTATTGCATGTGTGTTCTTTTCATAAACCACATGGATCCACGAGATGCCATTGCCTGTGTGTTCTTTTCATAAACCACATGGATCCTCTAGAGTTCATTGCATGTGTGTTCTTTTCATAAACCACATAGATTCACTAGAGTTCATTGCATGTGTGTTCTATCCCTAAACCACATGGATCCCCTAGATGCCATTGCATGTGTGTTCTTTTCATAAACCACGTGGATGCACTAGATGCCATTGCATGTGTGTTCTTTTCATATAAAAAATGGTTCCACTAGATGCCATTGCATGTGTGCTCTTTTCATAAACCACATGGATCCACTAGAGTTCATTGCATGTGTGTTCTTTTCATAAACCACATGGATCCACTAGAGTTCATTTAATGGGTGTTTTATGCCTAAACCACGTGGATCCACTAGATGACATCGCATGTGTGTTATTTTCATAAACCACATGGATCCACTAGATGCCATTGCATGTGTGGTCTTTGCCTAAACCACATGTATCCACTAGAGTTCATTGCATGTGTGTTCTTTTCATAAACATCATGGATCCAGTAGATGCCATTGCATGTGTGTTCTTTTCATAAACCACATGGATCAGTAGATCCCATTGCATGTGTGTTCTTTGCCTAAACCACATGGATCCACTAGAGTTCATTGCATGTGTGTTCTATTCATAATCCACATGGATTCACTCGAGTTCATTGCATGTGTGTTCTTTTCATAAACCACATGGATCCACTAGATTCCATTACATGTGAGTTCTTTTCATAAACCACATGGATCCACTAGATGCCATTGCATGTGTTTTATTTTAATAAAACCACATGGATCCACTAGAGGCTAATGCATGTGTGTTATTTTGATAAACCACATTGATCCATCAGAGTTCATTGCATGTGTGTTCTATGCCTAAACCACAAGTATCCACTAGATGTCATTGCATGTGTGTTCTTTTGATAAACCACAAAGATCCACTAGATGCCATTGCATGTGTGTTCTTTTCATAAACCACACGGATCCACTAGATGCCATTGCATGTGTGCTCTTTTAATAAACCACATGGATCCACTAGTCATTGCATGTGTGTTTGTTTCATAAACCACGTGGATCCACTAGAGTTCATTTAATGGGTGTTCTATGCATAAACCACGTGTATCCACTAGATGCCATTGCATGTGTGTTCTTTTCATAAACCACATGGATCCACTAGATGCCATGGCATGTGTGTTCTTTGCCTAAACTACATGGATCCAATAGAGTTCATTTCATGTGTGTTCTTTTCATAAACCACATGGATCCACTAGATGCCATTAAATGTGTGTTCTATTCCTAAACCACAAGGATCCACTAGATGCCATTGCACGTGTGTTCTTTTCATAAACCACATGGATCCACTAGAGTTCATTGCGTGTGTGTTCTATTCATAATCCACATGGATTCACTAGAGTTCATCGCATGTGTGTTCTTTTCATAAACCACATGGATCCACTAGATTACATTACATGTGAGTTCTTTTCATAAACCACATGGATCCACTAGAGGCTAATGCATGTGTGTTCTTTTGATAAACCACATGGATCCACTAGATTTCATTGCATGTGTGTTCTATGCCTAAACCACAAGTATCCACTAGATGTC
This sequence comes from Avena sativa, assembly GCA_916181665.1. Classification (NCBI taxonomy): domain Eukaryota; kingdom Viridiplantae; phylum Streptophyta; class Magnoliopsida; order Poales; family Poaceae; genus Avena; species Avena sativa. The sequence continues at coordinate 196,441,065 of OV702287.1, forward strand.
ATTGCATGTGTGTTCTTTTGATAAACCACATGGATCCACTAGAGTTCATTTAATGGGTGTTCTATGCCTAAACCACATGGATCCACTAGATGCCATTGCATGTGTGTTCTTTTCATAAACCACATGGATCCACTAGATGCCATTGCATGTGTGGTCTTTGCCTAAACCACATGTATCCACTAGAGTTCATTACATGTGTGTTCTTTTCATAAACCACATGGATCCAGTAGATGCCATTGCATGTGTGTTATTTTCATAAACCACATGGATCCACTAGATGCCACTGCATGTGTATTCTTTGCCTAAACCACAAGGATCCACTAGAGTTCATTGCATGTGTGTTATTTTCATAAACCACATGGATCCACTAGATGCCATTAAATGTGTGTTCTACTCCTAAATCACAAGGATCCACTAGATGCCATTGCATGTGTGTTCTTTACCTAAACCACATGGATCCACTAGAGTTCATTGCATGTGTGTTATATGCCTAAACCAAATTGATCCAGTAGAGTTCATTGCATGTCTGTTATTTTGATAAAGCACATGGATCCACTAGATGACATTGCATGTATGTTCTTTTCATAAACCAGATGGCTCCACTAGATGCTATTGCATGTGTGTTCTTTTCATAAACCACATGGATCCACGAGATGCCATTGCATGTGTGCTCTTTTCATAAACCACATGGATCCTCTAGAGTTCATTGCATGTGTTTTATTTTCATAAACCACATGGATCCACTACAGTTCATTTAATGGGTGTTTTATGCCTAAACCACGTGGATCCACTAGATGCCATTGCATGTGTGTTATTTTCATAAACCACATGGATCCACTAGATGCCATTGCATGTGTGGTCTTTGCCTAAACCACATGTATCCACTAGAGTTCATTGCATGTGTGTTCTTTGCATAAACCACATGGATCCAGTAGATGCCATTGCATGTGTGTTCTTTTCATAAACCACATGGATCAGTAGATGCCATTGCAGGTGTGTTCTTTGCCTAAAGCACATGGATCCACTAGAGTTAATTGCATGTGTGTTCTATTCATAATCCACATGGATTCACTAGAGTTCATTGCATGTGCGTTCTTTTCATAAACCACATGGATCCACTAGATTCCATTACATGTGAGTTCTTTTCATAAACCACATGGATCCACTAGATGCCATTGCATGTGTTTTCTTTTAATAAAACCACATGGATCCACTAGAGGCTAATGCATGTGTGTTCTTTTGATAAACCACATGGATCCACCAGAGTTCATTGCATGTGTGTTCTATGCCTAAACCACAAGTATCCATTAGATGTCATTGCATGTGTGTTCTTTTGATAAACCACATAGATCCACTAGATGCCATTGCATGTGTGTTCTTTTCATAAACCACAAGGATCCAGTAGATGCCATTGCATGTGTGCTCTTTTAATAAACCACATGGATCCACTAGAGTTCATTGCATGTGTGTTCTTTTCATAAACCACATGGATCCACTAGAGTTCATTTAATGGGTGTTCTATGCCTAAACCACGTGTATCCACTAGATGCCATTGCATGTGTGTTCTTTTCATAAACCACATGGATCTACTAGATGCCATTGCATGTGTGGTATTTTCCTAAACCACATGGATCCACTAGAGTTCATTGCATGTGTGTTCTTTTCATAAACCACATGGATCCACTAGATGCCATTGCATGTGTGTTCTTTGCCTAAACCACATGGATCCAATAGAGTGCATTTCATGTGTGTTCTTTTAATAAACCACATGGATCCACTAGATGCCATTAAATGTGTGTTCTATTCCTAAACCACAAGGATCCACTAGATGCCATTGCATGTGTTGTTCTTTTCATAAACCACATGGATCCACTAGATGCCATTGCATGTGTGCTCTTTTAATAAACCACATTGATCCACTAGAGTTCATTGCATGTGTGTTCTTTTCATAAACCACATGGATCCACTAGAGTTCATTTAATGGGTGTTCTATGCCTAAACCACGTGGATCCACTAGATACCATTGCATGTGTGTTCTTTTCATAAACCACATGGATCCACTAGATGCCATTGCATGTGCGGTTTTTGCCTAAACCACATGTATCCACTAGAGTTCATTACATGTGTGTTCTTTTCATAAACCACATGGATCCAGTAGATGCCATTGCATGTGTGTTATTTTCATAAACCACATGGATCCACTAGATGCCACTGCATGTGTGTTCTTTGCCTAAACCACATGGATCCGATAGAGTTCATTGCATGTGAGTTATTTTCATAAACCACATGGATCCACTAGATGCCATTAAATGTGTGTTCTACTCCTAAATCACAAGGATCCACTAGATGCCATTGCATGTGTGTTCTTTTCCTAAACCACATGGATCCACTAGAGTTCATTGCATGTGTGTTATATGCCTAAACCAAATTGATACACTAGAGGACATTGCATGTGTGTTCTTTTCATAAACCAGATGGATCCACTAGATTCTATTGCATGTGTGTTCTTTTCATAAACCACATGGATCCACGAGATGCCATTGCATGTGTGTTCTTTTCATAAACCACATGGATCCTCTAGAGTTCATTGCATGTGTTTTATTTTCATAAACCACATGGATTCACTAGAGTTCATTGCATGTGTGTTCTATCCCTAAACCACATGGATCCCCTAGATGCCATTGCACGTGTGTTCTTTTCATAAACCACATGGATGCACTACATGCCATTGCATGTGTGTTCTTTTCATATAAAAAATGGATCCACTAGATGCCATTGCATGTGTGCTCTTTTCATAAACCACATGGATCCATTAGAGTTCATTGCATGTGTGTTCTTTTCATAAACCACATGGATCCACTAGAGTTCATTTAACGGGTGTTTTATCCCTAAACCACGTGGATCCACTAGATGCCATTGCATGTGTGTACTTTTCATAAACCACATGGATCCACTAGATGCCATTGCATGTGTGGTCTTTGCCTAAACCACATGTATCCACTAGAGTTCATTGCATGTGTGTTCTTTTCATAAACCACATGGATCCAGTAGATGCCATTGCATGTGTGTTCTTTTCATAAACCGCATGGATCAGTAGATGCCATTGCACGTGTGTTCTTTGCCTGAACCACATGGATCCACTAGAGTTCATTGCATGTGTGTTCTATTCATAATCCACATGGATTCACTAGAGTTCATTGCATGTGTGTTCTTTTCATAAACCACATGGATCCACTAGATTCCATTACATGTGAGTTCTTTTTATAAACCACATGGATCCACTAGATGCCATTGCATGTGTTTTCTTTTAATAAAACCACATGGATCCACTAGAGGCTAATGCATGTGTGTTCTTTTGATAAACCACATGCATCCCCTAGAGTTCATTGCATGTGTGTTCTATGCCTAAACCACAAGTATCCACTAGATGTCATTGCATGTGTGTTCTTTTGATAAACCACATAGAACCACTAGATGCCATTGCATGTGTGTTCTTTACATAAACCACATGGATCCACTAGATGCCATTGCATGTGTGCTCTTTTAATAAACCTCATGGATCCACTAGAGTTCATTGCATGTGTGTTCTTTTCATAAACCACATGGATCCACTAGAGTTCATTTAATGGGTGTTCTATGCCTAAACCACGTGGATCCACTAGATGCCATTGCATGTGTGTTCTTTTCATTAACCACATGGATCCACAAGATGCCATTGCATGTGTGGTCTTTGCCTAAACCACATTTATCCACTAGAGTTCATTGCATGTGTGTTCTTTTCATAAACCACATGGATCCAGTAGATGCCATTGCATGTGTGTTATTTACATAAACCACATGGATCCACTAGATGCCACTGCATGTGTGTTCTTTGGCTGAACCACATGGATCCACTAGAGTTCATTGCATGTGTGTTATTTTCATAAACCACATGGATCCACTAGATGACATTGCATGTGTGCTCTTTTCATAAACCAGATGGTTCCACTAGATGCTATTGCATGTGTGTTCTTTTCATAAACCACATGGATCCACGAGATGCCATTGCATGTGTGTTCTTTTCATAAACCACATGGATCCTCTAGAGTTCATTGCATGTGTGTTCTTTTCATAAACCACATAGATTCACTAGAGTTCATTGCATGTGTGTTCTATCCCTAAACCACATGGATCCCCTAGATGCCATTGCATGTGTGTTCTTTTCATAAACCACATGGATGCACTAGATGCCATTGCATGTGTGTTCTTTTCATATAAAAAATGGATCCACTAGATGCCATTGCATGTGTGCTCTTTTCATAAACCACATGGATCCACTAGAGTTCATTGCATGTGTGTTCTTTTCATAAACCACATGGATCCACTAGAGTTCATTTAATGGGTGTTTTATGCCTAAACCACGTGGATCCACTAGATGCCATCGCATGTGTGTTATTTTCATAAACCACATGGATCCACTAGATGCCATTGCATGTGTGGTCTTTGCCTAAACCACATGTATCCACTAGAGTTCATTGCATGTGTGTTCTTTTCATAAACCACATGGATCCGGTAGATGCCATTGCATGTGTGTTCTTTTCATAAACCACATGGATCAGTAGATGACATTGCATGTGTGTTCTTTGCCTAAACCACATGGAGCCACTAGAGTTCATTGCATGTGTGTTCTATTCATAATCCACATGGATTCACTAGAGTTCATTGCATGTGTGTTCTTTTCATAAACCACATGGATCCACTAGATTCCATTACATGTGAGTTCTTTTCATAAACCACATGGATCCACTAGATGCCATTGCATGTGTTTTCTTTTAATAAAACCACATGGATCCACTAGAGGCTAATGCATGTGTGTTATTTTGATAAACCACATTGATCCACCAGAGTTCATTGCATGTGTGTTCTATGCCTAAACCACAAGTATCCACTAGATGTCATTGCATGTGTGTTCTTTTGATAAACCACATAGATCCACTAGATGCCATTGCATGTGTGTTCTTTTCATAAACCACATGGATCCACTAGAGTTCATTGCATGTGTGTTCTTTTCATAAACCACGTGGATCCACTACAGTTCATTTAATGGGTGTTGTATGCATAAACCACGTGTATCCACTAGATGCCATTGCATGTGTGTTCTTTTCATAAACCACATGGATCCACTAGATGCCATTGCATGTGTGGTATTTTCCTAAACCACATGGATCCACTAGAGTTCATTGCATGTGTGTTCTTTTCACAAACCACATGGATCCACTAGATGCCATTGCATGTGTGTTCTTTGCCTAAACCACATGGATCCAATAGAGTTCATTTCATGTGTGTTCTTTTCATAAACCACATGGATCCACTAGATGCCATTAAATGTGTGTTCTATTCCTAAACCACAAGTATCCACTAGATGCCATTGCACGTGTGTTCTTTTCATAAACCACATAGATCCACTAGAGTTCATTGCGTGTGTGTTCTATTCATAATCCACATGGATTCACTAGAGTTCATTGCATGTGTGTTCTTTTCATAAACCACATGGATCCACTAGATTACATTACATGTGAGTTCTTTTCATAAACCACATGGATCCACTAGATGCCATTGCATGTGTTTTCTTTTAATAAAACCACATGGATCCACTAGAGGCTAATGCAAGTGTGTTCTTTTGATAAACCACATGGATCCACTAGATTTCATTGCATGTGTGTTCTATGCCTAAACCACAAGTATCCACTAGATGTCATTGCATGTGTGTTCTTTTGATAAACCACATAGATCCACTAGATGCCATTGCATGTGTGTTCTTTTCATAAACCACATGGATCCACTAGATGCCATTGCATGTGTGCTCTTTTAATAAACCTCATGGATCCACTAGAGTTTATTGCATGTGTGTTCTTTTCATAAACCACATGGATCCACTAGAATTCATTAAATGGGCGTTCTATGCCTAAACCACGTGGATCCACTAGATGCCATTGCATGTGTGTTCTTTTCATAAACCACATGGATCCACTAGATGCCATTGCATGTGTGGTCTTTGCCTAAACCACATGTATCCACTAGAGTTCATTGCATGTGTGTTCTTTTCATAAACCACATGGATCCAGTAGATGTCATTGCATGTGTGTTATTTTCATAAACCACATGGATCCACTAGATGCCATTAAATGTGTGTTCTACTCCTAAATCACAAGGATCCACTAGATGCCATTGCATTTGTGTTCTTTTCCTAAACCACATGGATCCACTAGAGTTCATTGCATGTGTGTTATATGCCTAAACCAAATTGATCTACTAGAGTTCATTGCATGTGTGTTATTTTCATAAACCACACGGATCCACTAGATGACATTGCATGTGTGTTCTTTTCATAAACCAGATGGATCCACTAGATGCTATTGCATGTGTGTTCTTTTCATAAACCACATGGATCCACGAGATGCCATTGCATGTGTGTTCTTTTCATAAACCACATGGATCCTCTAGAGTTCATTGCATGTGTTTTATTTTCATAAACCACCTGGATTCACTAGATTTCATTGCATGTGTGTTCTATCCCAAACCACATGGATCCCCTAGATGCCATTGCATGTGTGTTCTTTTCATAAACCACATGGATGCACTAGATGCCATTGCATGTGTGTTCTTTTCATATAAAAATGGATCCACTACATGCCATATCATGTGTGCTCTTTTCATAAACCACATGGATCCACTAGAGTTCATTGCATGTGTGTTCTTTTCATAAAGCACATGGATCCACTAGAGTTCATTGCATGTGTGTTCGATGCCTAAACCACATGGATCCGCTAGATGCCATTGAATGTCTGTTCTTTTCATAAACCACATGGATCAGTAGATGCCATTGCATGTCTGTTCTTTTGATAAACCACATAGATCCACTAGATGCCATTGCATGTGTGTTCTTTTCATAATCCACATGGATCCACTAGAGTTCATTGCATGTGTGTTCTTTTCATAAACCACATGGATCTAGTAGATTCCATTGCATGTGTGTTATTTTCATAAACCACATGGATCCACTAGATGCCATTGCTTGTGGGTTCTTTGCCTAAACCACATGGATCCAATAGAGTTCATTGCATGTGTGTTCTTTTCATAAACCACATGGATCCACTAGATGCCATTAAATGTGTGTTCTATTCCTAAACCACAAGGATCCACTAGATGCCATTGCATGTGTGTTCTTTTCATAAACCACATGGAGCCACTAGAGTTCATTGCATGTGTGTTCTTTTCATAATCCACATGGATCCACTAGAGTTCATTGCATGTGTGTTCTGTACCTAAACCACATGGATCCCCTAGATGCCATTGCATGTGTGTTCTTTTCATAAACCACATGGATCCACTAGATTACATTACATGTGAATTCTTTTCATAAACCACATGGATCCACTAGATGCCATTGCATGTGTGTTCTTTTCATAAACCACATCGATCCACTCGATGCCATTGCAAGCGTGTTCTATTCCTAAACCACATGGATCCACTAGATGCCATTGGATGTGTGTTATATTCCTAAACCACATGGATCCACTAGATGCCATTGCATGTGTGTTCTATTCCTAAACCACATGGATCCACTAGATGCCATTGCATGTGTGTTCTTTTCATAAACAAAATGGATCCACTATATGCCATTGCATGTGTGTTCTTTTAATCAAACCACATGGATCCACTAGAGGCCAATGCATGTGTGTTCTTTTGATAAACAACATGGATCGACTAGAGTTCATTGCATGTGTGTTCTATGCCTAAACCACAAGGATCCACTAGATGTCATTTCATGTGTGTTCTTTTCATAAACCACATGGATCCACTAGAGTTCATTGCATGTGTGTTATTTTCATAAACCAAATGGATCCACTAGATGCCATTGCATGTGTGTTCTTTGCCTGAACCACATGGATCCACTAGAGTTCATTGCATGTGTGTTCTATTCCTAAACCACATGGATCCACTAGAGTTCATTGCATGTGTGTTATTTTCATAAACTACACAGATCCACTAGATGCCATTGCATGTGTGTTCTTTTCATAAACTAGATGGATCCAGTAGATGCTATTTCATGTGTGTTCTTTTCATAAACCACATGGATCCACTAGAGTTCATTGCATGTGTGTTCTTTTCATAAAGCACATGGATCCACTAGAGTTCATTGCATCTATGTTCGATGCCTAAACCACATGGATCCACTAGATGCCATTGCATGTCAGTTATTTTCATAAACCACATGGATCAGTAGATGCCATTGCATGTGTGTTCTTTGCCTAAACCACATGGTTCCACTAGAGTTCATTGCATGTGTGTTCTTTTCATAATCCACATGGATCCACTAGAGTTCATTGCATGTGTGTTCTTTTCATAAACCACATGGATCCACTAGATTCCATTGCATGTGAGTTCTTTCATAAACCCCATGGATCCACTAGATGCCATTGCATGTGTGTTCTTTTCATAAACCACATCGATCCACTAGATGCCATTGCAAGTGTGTTCTATTCCTAAACCACATGGATCCACTAGATGCCATTGGACATGTGTTCTATTCCTAAACCATACGGATCCACTAGATGCCATTGCATGTGTGTCCTATTTCTAAACCACATGGATCCACTAGATGCCATTGCATTGTGTTCTTTTCATAAATAACATGGATGCACTAGATGAAATTGCATGTGTTTTCTTTTAATAAAACCACATGGATCCACTAGAGGCCAATGCATGTGTGTTCTTTTGATAATCCACATGGATCCACTAGAGTTCATTGCATGTGTGTTCTATGCCTAAACCATAAGTATCCACTAGATGCCATTGCATGTGTGTTCTTTTGATAAACCACATAGATCCACTAGATGCCATTGCATGTGTGTTCTTTTCATAAACCACGTGGATCCACTAGATGCCATTGCATGTGTGTTCTTTTCATAAACCACATGGATCCACTAGAGTTCATTGCATGTGTGTTCTTTTCATAAACCACATGGATCCACTAGAGTTAATTTAATGGGTGTTCTATGCCTAAACCACGTGGATCCACTAGATGCCATTGCATGTGTGTTCTTTTCATAAACCACATGGATCCACTAGATGCCATTGCATGTGTGGTCTTTGCCTAAAGCACATGGATCCACTAGAGTTCATTGCATGTGTGTTCTTTTCATAAACCACATGGATCCAGTAGATGCCATTGCATGTTTGTTAATTTCATAAACCACAGGGATCCACTAGATGCCATTGCATATGTGTTCTTTGACTAAACCACATGGGTCCACTAGAGTTCATTGCATGTGTGTTATTTTCATAAACCAGATGGATCCACTAGATGCCATTAAATGTGTGTTCTACTTCTAAATCACAAGGATCCACTAGATGCCATTGCATTTTTGTTCTTTGCCTAAACCACATGGATCCACTAGAGTTCATTTCATGTGTGTTCTATTCCTAAACCAAATTGATCCACTAGAGTTCATTGCATGTGTGTTATTTTCATAAACCACACGGATCCACTAGATGCCATTGCATGTGTGTTCTTTTCATAAACCAGATGGATCCACTAGATGCTATTGCATGTGTGTTCTTTTCATAAACCACATGGATCCACTAGATGCCATTGTATGTGTATTCTTTCCATAAACCACATGGATCTACTAGAGTTCATTGCATGTGTGTTCTTTTCGTAAACCACATGGATCCACTAGATTCCATTACATGTGAGTTCTTTTGATAAACCACATGGATCTACTAGATGCCATTACATTTGTGTTATTTTCATAAACCACATGGATCCACTATATGCCATTGCATGTGTGGTATTTGCCTAAACCACATGGATCCACTAGAGTTCATTGCATGTGTGTTCTTTTAATAAACCACATGGATCCAGTAGATTCCATTGCATGTGTGTTATTTTCATAAACCACATGGATCCACTAGATGCCATTGCATGTGTGTTCTTTGTATAAACCACATGGATCCACAAGAGTTCATTGCATGTGTGTCTTTTCATAAACCACATGGATCCACTAGAGTTCATTGCATGTGTGTTCTTTTCATAAACCACATGGATCCACTAGATTCCATTGCATGTGAGTTCTTTTCATAATCCACATGGATCCACTAGATGCCATCGCATGTGTGTTCTTTTCATAAACCATATTGATCCACTAGATGCCATTGCAAGTGTGTTCTATTCCTAAACCACATGGATCTACTAGATGCCATTGGACGTGTGTTCTATTCCTAAACCATATGGATCCACTAGATGCCATTGCATGTGTGTCCTATTTCTAAACCACATGGATCCACTAGATGCCATTGCATGTGTGTTCTTTTCATAAATAACATGGATCCACTAGATGCCATTGCATGTGTTTTCTTTTAATCAAACCACATGAATCCACTAGAGGCCAATGCATGTGTGTTCTTTTGATAAACCACATGGATCCACTAGAGTTCATTGCATGTGTGTTCTATGCCTAAACCACAAGTATCCACTAGATTCCATTGCATGTGTGTTCTTTTGATAAACCACATAGATCCACTAGATGCCATTGCATGTGTGTTCTTTTCATAAACCACGTGGATCCACTAGATGCCATTGCATGTGTGTTCTTTTCATAAACCACATGGATCCACTAGAGTTCATTGCATGTGTGTTCTTTTCATAAACCACATGGATCCACTAGAGTTGATTTAATGGGTGTTCTATGCCTAAACCACGTGGATCCACTAGATGCCATTGCATGTGTGTTCTTTTCATAAACCACATGGATCCACTAGATGCCATTGCATGTGTGGTCTTTGCCTAAAGCACATGGATCCACTAGAGTTCATTGCATGTGTGTTCTTTTCATAAACCACATGGATCCAGTAGATGCCATTGCATGTGTGTTAATTTCATAAACCACAGGGATCCACTAGATGCCATTGCATATGTGTTCTTTGACTAAACCACATGGGTCCACTAGAGTTCATTGCATGTGTGTTATTTTCATAAACCACATGGATCCACTAGATGCCATTAAATGTGTGTTCTACTCCTAAATCACAAGGATCCACTAGATGCCATTGCATTTTTGTTCTTTGCCTAAACCACATGGATCCACTAGAGTTCATTGCATGTGTGTTCTATTCCTAAACCAAATTGATCCACTAGAGTTCATTGCATGTGTGTTATTTTCATAAACCACACGGATCCACTAGATGCCATTGCATGTGTGTTCTTTTCATAAACCAGATGGATCCACTAGATGCTATTGCATGTGTGTTCTTTTCATAAACCACATGGATCCACTAGATGCCATTGTATGTGTATTCTTTTCATAAACCACATGGATACACTAGAGTTCATTGCATGTGTGTTCTTTTCGTAAACCACATGGATCCACTAGATTCCATTACATGTGAGTTCTTTTGATAAACCACATGGATCTACTAGATGCCATTACATTTGTGTTATTTTCATAAACCACATGGATCCACTATATGCCATTGCATGTGTGGTATTTGCCTAAACCACATGGATCCACTAGAGTTCATTGCATGTGTGTTCTTTTAATAAACCACATGGATCCAGTAGATTCCATTGCATGTGTGTTATTTTCATAAACCACATGGATCCACTAGATGCCATTGCATGTGTGTTCTTTGTATAAACCACATGGATCCACAAGAGTTCATTGCATGTGTGTCTTTTCATAAACCACATGGATCCACTAGAGTTCATTGCATGTGTGTTCTTTTCATAAACCACATGGATCCACTAGATTCCATTGCATGTGAGTTCTTTTCATAATCCACATGGATCCACTAGATGCCATTGCATGTGTGTTCTTTTCATAAACCATATTGATCCACTAGATGCCATTGCAAGTGTGTTCTATTCCTAAACCACATGGATCTACTAGATGCCATTGGACGTGTGTTCTATTCCTAAACCATATGGATCCACTAGATGCCATTGCATGTGTGTCCTATTTCTAAACCACATGGATCCACTAGATGCCATTGCATGTGTGTTCTTTTCATAAATAACATGGATCCACTAGATGCCATTGCATGTGTTTTCTTTTAATCAAACCACATGAATCCACTAGAGGCCAATGCATGTGTGTTCTTTTGATAAACCACATGGATCCACTAGAGTTCATTGCATGTGTGTTCTATGCCTAAACCACAAGTATCCACTAGATTCCATTGCATGTGTGTTCTTTTGATAAACCACATAGATCCACTAGATGCCATTGCATGTGTGTTCTTTTCATAAACCACGTGGATCCACTAGATGCCATTGCATGTGTGTTCTTTTCATAAACCACATGGATCCACTAGAGTTCATTGCATGTGTGTTCTTTTCATAAACCACATGGATCCACTAGAGTTGATTTAATGGGTGTTCTATGCCTAAACCACGTGGATCCACTAGATGCCATTGCATGTGTGTTCTTTTCATAAACCACATGGATCCACTAGATGCCATTGCATGTGTGGTCTTTGCCTAAAGCACATGGATCCACTAGAGTTCATTGCATGTGTGTTCTTTTCATAAACCACATGGATCCAGTAGATGCCATTGCATGTGTGTTAATTTCATAAACCACAGGGATCCACTAGATGCCATTGCATATGTGTTCTTTGACTAAACCACATGGGTCCACTAGAGTTCATTGCATGTGTGTTATTTTCATAAACCACATGGATCCACTAGATGCCATTAAATGTGTGTTCTACTCCTAAATCACAAGGATCAACTAGATGCCATTGCATTTTTGTTCTTTGCCTAAACCACATGGATCCACTAGAGTTCATTGCATGTGTGCTCTATGCCTAAACCAAATTGATCCACTAGAGTTCATTGCATGTGTGTTATTTTCATAAACCACACGGATCCACTAGATGCCATTGCATGTGTGTTCTTTTCATAAACCAGATGGATCTACTAGATGCTATTGCATGTGTGTTCTTTTCATAAACCACATGGATCCACTAGATTCCATTGTATGTGTGTTCTTTTCATAAACCACATGGATCCACTAGAGTTCATTGCATGTGTGTTCTTTTCGTAAACCACATGGATCCACTAGATTCCATTACATGTGAGTTCTTTTCATCAACCACATGGATCTACTAGATGCCATTACATGTGTGTTATTTTCATAAACCACATGGATCCACTTGAGTTCATTGCATGTGTGTTCTTTTAATAAACCACATGGATCCAGTAGATGCCATTGCATGTGTGTTATTTTCATAAACTACATGGATCCACTAGATGCCATTGCATGTGTGTTCTTTGCATAAACCACATGTATCCACTAGAGTTCATTGCATGTGTGTTATTTTCATAAACCACGTGGATCCACTAGAGTTCATTGGATGTGTGTTCTTTTCATAATCCACGTGGATCCACTAGAGTTCATTGCATGTCTGTTATTTTCATAAACCACATGGATCCAATAGAGTTAATTGCATGTGTGTTCTTTTCGTAAACCACATGTATCCACTAGATTCCATTACATGTGATTTATTTTCATAAACCACATGGATCCACTAGATTCCATTGCATGTGTGTTCTTTTCATAAAATACATCGATCCACTAGATGCCATTGCAAGTGTGTTCTATTCCTAAACCACATGGATCCACTAGATGCTATTGGATGTGTGTTCTATTCCTAAACCACATGGATACACTAGATGCCATTGCATGTGTGTCATGTGTGTTGTTTTAACAAACCACATGAATCCACTAGAGTTCATTGCATGTGTGTTCTATGCCTAAACCACAAGGATCCACTAGGTGCCATTGCATGTTTGTTCTTTTCATAAACCACATGGATCCACTAGAGTTCATTGCATGTGTGTTCTTTTCATAAACCACATGGACCCGCTAGAGTTCATTGCATGGGTGTTCTATGCCTAAACCACATGGATCCACTAGATGCCATTGCATGTGTGTTCTTTTCATAAACCACATGGATCCACTAGAGTTCGTTGCATGTGTGTTCTTTTCGTAAACCACATGGATCCACTAGATTCCATTACATGTGAGTTCTTTTGATAAACCACATGGATCTACTAGATGCCATTACATTTGTGTTATTTTCATAAACCACATGGATCAACTATATGCCATTACATGTATGGTATTTGCCTAAACCACATGGATCCACTAGAGTTCATTGCATGTGTGTTCTTTTAATAAATCACATGGATCCAGTAGATGAGATTGCATGTGTGTTATTTTCATAAACCACATCGATCCACTAGATGCCATTGCATGTGTGTTCTTTGTATAAACCACATGGATCCACAAGAGTTCATTGCATGTGTGTCTTTTCATAAACCACATGGATCCACTAGAGTTCATTGCATGTGTGTTCTTTTCATAAACCACATGGATCCACTAGATTCCATTGCATGTGAGTTCTTTTCATAATCCACATGGATCCACTAGATGCCATTGCATGTGTGTTCTTTTCATAAACCATATTGATCCACTAGATGCCATTGCAAGTGTGTTCTATTCCTAAACCACATGGATCCACTAGATGCCATTGGACGTGTGTTCTATTCCTAAACCACATGGATCCACTAGATGCCATTGCAAGTGTGTCCTATTTCTAAACCACATGGATCCACTAGATGCCATTGGACGTGTGTTCTATTCCTAAACCATATGGATCCAATAGATGCCATTGCATGTGTGTTCTTTTGATAAACCACATAGATCCACTAGATGCCATTGCATGTGTGTTCTTTTCATAAACCACATGGATCCACTAGATGCCATTGCATGTGTGCTCTTTTAATAAACCTCATGGATCCACTAGAGTTTATTGCATGTGTGTTCTTTTCATAAACCACATGGATCCACTAGAATTCATTAAATGGGCGTTCTATGCCTAAACCACGTGGATCCACTAGATGCCATTGCATGTGTGTTCTTTTCATAAACCACATGGATCCACTAGATGCCATTGCATGTGTGGTCTTTGCCTAAACCACATGTATCCACTAGAGTTCATTGCATGTGTGTTCTTTTCATAAACCACATGGATCCAGTAGATGTCATTGCATGTGTGTTATTTTCATAAACCACATGGATCCACTAGATGCCATTAAATGTGTGTTCTACTCCTAAATCACAAGGATCCACTAGATGCCATTGCATTTGTGTTCTTTTCCTAAACCACATGGATCCACTAGAGTTCATTGCATGTGTGTTATATGCCTAAACCAAATTGATCTACTAGAGTTCATTGCATGTGTGTTATTTTCATAAACCACACGGATCCACTAGATGACATTGCATGTGTGTTCTTTTCATAAACTAGATGGATCCACTAGATGCTATTGCATGTGTGTTCTTTTCATAAACCACATGGATCCACGAGATGCCATTGCATGTGTGTTCTTTTCATAAACCACATGGATCCTCTAGAGTTCATTGCATGTGTTTTATTTTCATAAACCACCTGGATTCACTAGATTTCATTGCATGTGTGTTCTATCCCAAACCACATGGATCCCCTAGATGCCATTGCATGTGTGTTCTTTTCATAAACCACATGGATGCACTAGATGCCATTGCATGTGTGTTCTTTTCATATAAAAATGGATCCACTACATGCCATTGCATGTGTGCTCTTTTCATAAACCACATGGATCCACTAGAGTTCATTGCATGTGTGTTCTTTTCATAAAGCACATGGATCCACTAGAGTTCATTGCATGTGTGTTCGATGCCTAAACCACATGGATCCGCTAGATGCCATTGAATGTCTGTTCTTTTCATAAACCACATGGATCAGTAGATGCCATTGCATGTCTGTTCTTTTGATAAACCACATAGATCCACTAGATGCCATTGCATGTGTGTTCTTTTCATAATCCACATGGATCCACTAGAGTTCATTGCATGTGTGTTCTTTTCATAAACCACATGGATCTAGTAGATTCCATTGCATGTGTGTTATTTTCATAAACCACATGGATCCACTAGATGCCATTGCTTGTGGGTTCTTTGCCTAAACCACATGGATCCAATAGAGTTCATTGCATGTGTGTTCTTTTCATAAACCACATGGATCCACTAGATGCCATTAAATGTGTGTTCTATTCCTAAACCACAAGGATCCACTAGATGCCATTGCATGTGTCTTCTTTTCATAAACCACATGGAGCCACTAGAGTTCATTGCATGTGTGTTCTTTTCATAATCCACATGGATCCACTAGAGTTCATTGCATGTGTGTTCTGTACCTAAACCACATGGATCCCCTAGATGCCATTGCATGTGTGTTCTTTTCATAAACCACATGGATCCACTAGATTACATTACATGTGAATTCTTTTCATAAACCACATGGATCCACTAGATGCCATTGCATGTGTGTTCTTTTCATAAACCACATCGATCCACTCGATGCCATTGCAAGCGTGTTCTATTCCTAAACCACATGGATCCACTAGATGCCATTGGATGTGTGTTATATTCCTAAACCACATGGATCCACTAGATGCCATTGCATGTGTGTTCTATTCCTAAACCACATGGATCCACTAGATGCCATTGCATGTGTGTTCTTTTCATAAACAAAATGGATCTACTATATGCCATTGCATGTGTGTTCTTTTAATCAAACCACATGGATCCACTAGAGGCCAATGCATGTGTGTTCTTTTGATAAACAACATGGATCGACTAGAGTTCATTGCATGTGTGTTCTATGCCTAAACCACAAGGATCCACTAGATGTCATTTCATGTGTGTTCTTTTCATAAACCACATGGATCCACTAGAGTTCATTGCATGTGTGTTATTTTCATAAACCAAATGGATCCACTAGATGCCATTGCATGTGTGTTCTTTGCCTGAACCACATGGATCCACTAGAGTTCATTGCATGTGTGTTCTATTCCTAAACCACATGGATCCACTAGAGTTCATTGCATGTGTGTTATTTTCATAAACTACACAGATCCACTAGATGCCATTGCATGTGTGTTCTTTTCATAAACTAGATGGATCCAGTAGATGCTATTTCATGTGTGTTCTTTTCATAAACCACATGGATCCACTAGAGTTCATTGCATGTGTGTTCTTTTCATAAAGCACATGGATCCACTAGAGTTCATTGCATCTATGTTCGATGCCTAAACCACATGGATCCACTAGATGCCATTGCATGTCAGTTATTTTCATAAACCACATGGATCAGTAGATGCCATTGCATGTGTGTTCTTTGCCTAAACCACATGGTTCCACTAGAGTTCATTGCATGTGTGTTCTTTTCATAATCCACATGGATCCACTAGAGTTCATTGCATGTGTGTTCTTTTCATAAACCACATGGATCCACTAGATTCCATTGCATGTGAGTTCTTTCATAAACCCCATGGATCAACTAGATGCCATTGCATGTGTGTTCTTTTCATAAACCACATCGATCCACTAGATGCCATTGCAAGTGTGTTCTATTCCTAAACCACATGGATCCACTAGATGCCATTGGACATGTGTTCTATTCCTAAACCATACTAATCCACTAGATGCCATTGCATGTGTGTCCTATTTCTAAACCACATGGATCCACTAGATGCCATTGCATTGTGTTCTTTTCATAAATAACATGGATGCACTAGATGCCATTGCATGTGTTTTCTTTTAATAAAACCACATGGATCCACTAGAGGCCAATGCATGTGTGTTCTTTTGATAAACCACATGGATCCACTAGAGTTCATTGCATGTGTGTTCTATGCCTAAACCATAAGTATCCACTAGATGCCATTGCATGTGTGTTCTTTTGATAAACCACATAGATCCACTAGATGCCATTGCATGTGTGTTCTTTTCATAAACCACGTGGATCCACTAGATGCCATTGCATGTGTGTTCTTTTCATAAACCACATGGATCCACTAGAGTTCATTGCATGTGTGTTCTTTTCATAAACCACATGGATCCACTAGAGTTAATTTAATGGGTGTTCTATGCCTAAACCACGTGGATCCACTAGATGCCATTGCATGTGTGTTCTTTTCATAAACCACATGGATCCACTAGATGCCATTGCATGTGTGGTCTTTGCCTAAAGCACATGGATCCACTAGAGTTCATTGCATGTGTGTTCTTTTCATAAACCACATGGATCCAGTAGATGCCATTGCATGTTTGTTAATTTCATAAACCACAGGGATCCACTAGATGCCATTGCATATGTGTTCTTTGACTAAACCACATGGGTCCACTAGAGTTCATTGCATGTGTGTTATTTTCATAAACCAGATGGATCCACTAGATGCCATTAAATGTGTGTTCTACTTCTAAATCACAAGGATCCACTAGATGCCATTGCATTTTTGTTCTTTGCCTAAACCACATGGATCCACTAGAGTTCATTTCATGTGTGTTCTATTCCTAAACCAAATTGATCCACTAGAGTTCATTCCATGTGTGTTATTTTCATAAACCACACGGATCCACTAGATGCCATTGCATGTGTGTTCTTTTCATAAACCAGATGGATCCACTAGATGCTATTGCATGTGTGTTCTTTTCATAAACCACATGGATCCACTAGATGCCATTGTATGTGTATTCTTTCCATAAACCACATGGATCTACTAGAGTTCATTGCATGTGTGTTCTTTTCGTAAACCACATGGATCCACTAGATTCCATTACATGTGAGTTCTTTTGATAAACCACATGGATCTACTAGATGCCATTACATTTGTGTTATTTTCATAAACCACATGGATCCACTATATGCCATTGCATGTGTGGTATTTGCCTAAACCACATGGATCCACTAGAGTTCATTGCATGTGTGTTCTTTTAATAAACCACATGGATCCAGTAGATGCCATTGCATGTGTGTTATTTTCATAAACCACATGGATCCACTAGATGCCATTGCATGTGTGTTCTTTGTATAAACCACATGGATCCACAAGAGTTCATTACATGTGTGTCTTTTCATAAACCACATGGATCCACTAGAGTTCATTGCATGTGTGTTCTTTTCATAAACCACATGGATCCACTAGATTCCATTGCATGTGAGTTCTTTTCATAATCCACATGGATCCACTAGATGCCATTGCATGTGTGTTCTTTTCATAAACCATATTGATCCACTAGATGCCATTGCAAGTGTGTTCTATTCCTAAACCACATGGATCCACTAGATGCCATTAGACGTGTGTTCTATTCCTAAACCATATGGATCCACTAGATGCCATTGCATGTGTGTCCTATTTCTAAACCACATGGATCCACTAGATGCCATTGCATGTGTGTTCTTTTCATAAATAACATGGACCCACTAGATGCCATTGCATGTGTTTTCTTTTAATAAAACCACATGAATCCACTAGAGGCCAATGCATGTGTCTTCTTTTGATAAACCACATGGATCCACTAGAGTTCATTGCATGTGTGTTCTATGCCTAAACCACAAGTATCCACTAGATGCCATTGCATGTGTGTTCTTTTGATAAACCACATAGATCCACTAGATGCCATTGCATGTGTGTTCTTTTCATAAACCACGTGGATCCACTAGATGCCATTGCATGTGTGTTCTTTTCATAAACCACATGGATCCACTAGAGTTCATTTCATGTGTGTTCTTTTCATAAACCACATGGATCCACTAGAGTTAATTTAATGGGTGTTCTATGCCTAAACCACGTGGATCCACTAGATGCCATTGCATGTGTGTTCTTTTCATAAACCACATGGATCCACTAGATGCCATTGCATGTGTGGTCTTGGCCTAAAGCACATGGATCCACTAGAGTTCATTGCATGTGTGTTCTTTTCATAAACCACATGGATCCAGTAGATGCCATTGCATGTGTGTTAATTTCATAAACCACAGGGATCCACTAGATGCCATTGCATATGTGTTCTTTGACTAAACCACATGGGTCCACTAGAGTTCATTGCATGTGTGTTATTTTCATAAACCACATGGATCCACTAGATGCCATTAAATGTGTGTTCTACTCCTAAATCACAAGGATCCACTAGATGCCATTGCATTTTTGTTCTTTGCCTAAACCACATGGATCCACTAGAGTTCATTGCATGTGTGTTCTATTCCTAAACCAAATTGATCCACTAGAGTTCATTGCATGTGTGTTATTTTCATAAACCACACGGATCCACTAGATGCCATTGCATGTGTGTTCTTTTCATAAACCAGATGGATCCACTAGATGCTATTGCATGTGTGTTCTTTTCATAAACCACATGGATCCACTAGATGCCATTGTATGTGTATTCTTTTCATAAACCACATGGATACACTAGAGTTCATTGCATGTGTGTTCTTTTCGTAAACCACATGGATCCACTAGATTCCATTACATGTGAGTTCTTTTGATAAACCACATGGATCTACTAGATGCCATTACATTTGTGTTATTTTCATAAACCACATGGATCCACTATATGCCATTGCATGTGTGGTATTTGCCTAAACCACATGGATCCACTAGAGTTCATTGCATGTGTGTTCTTTTAATAAACCACATGGATCCAGTAGATTCCATTGCATGTGTGTTATTTTCATAAACCACATGGATCCACTAGATGCCATTGCATGTGTGTTCTTTGTATAAACCACATGGATCCACAAGAGTTCATTGCATGTGTGTCTTTTCATAAACCACATGGATCCACTAGAGTTCATTGCATGTGTGTTCTTTTCATAAACCACATGGATCCACTAGATTCCATTGCATGTGAGTTCTTTTCATAATCCACATGGATCCACTAGATGCCATTGCATGTGTGTTCTTTTCATAAACCATATTGATCCACTAGATGCCATTGCAAGTGTGTTCTATTCCTAAACCACATGGATCTACTAGATGCCATTGGACGTGTGTTCTATTCCTAAACCATATGGATCCACTAGATGCCATTGCATGTGTGTCCTATTTCTAAACCACATGGATCCACTAGATGCCATTGCATGTGTGTTCTTTTCATAAATAACATGGATCCACTAGATGCCATTGCATGTGTTTTCTTTTAATCAAACCACATGAATCCACTAGAGGCCAATGCATGTGTGTTCTTTTGATAAACCACATGGATCCACTAGAGTTCATTGCATGTGGGTTCTATGCCTAAACCACAAGTATCCACTAGATTCCATTGCATGTGTGTTCTTTTGATAAACCACATAGATCCACTAGATGCCATTGAATGTGTGTTCTTTTCATAAACCACGTGGATCCACTAGATGCCATTGCATGTGTGTTCTTTTCATAAACCACATGGATCCACTAGAGTTCATTGCATGTGTGTTCTTTTCATAAACCACATGGATCCACTAGAGTTGATTTAATGGGTGTTCTATGCCTAAACCACGTGGATCCACTAGATGCCATTGCATGTGTGTTCTTTTCATAAACCACATGGATCCACTAGATGCCATTGCATGTGTGGTCTTTGCCTAAAGCACATGGATCCACTAGAGTTCATTGCATGTGTGTTCTTTTCATAAACCACATGGATCCAGTAGATGCCATTGCATGTGTGTTAATTTCATAAACCACAGGGATCCACTAGATGCCATTGCATATGTGTTCTTTGACTAAACCACATGGGTCCACTAGAGTTCATTGCATGTGTGTTATTTTCATAAACCACATGGATCCACTAGATGCCATTAAATGTGTGTTCTACTCCTAAATCACAAGGATCAACTAGATGCCATTGCATTTTTGTTCTTTGCCTAAACCACATGGATCCACTAGAGTTCATTGCATGTGTGCTCTATGCCTAAACCAAATTGATCCACTAGAGTTCATTGCATGTGTGTTATTTTCATAAACCACACGGATCCACTAGATGCCATTGCATGTGTGTTCTTTTCATAAACCAGATGGATCTACTAGATGCTATTGCATGTGTGTTCTTTTCATAAACCACATGGATCCACTAGATTCCATTGTATGTGTGTTCTTTTCATAAACCACATGGATCCACTAGAGTTCATTGCATGTGTGTTCTTTTCGTAAACCACATGGATCCACTAGATTCCATTACATGTGAGTTCTTTTCATCAACCACATGGATCTACTAGATGCCATTACATGTGTGTTATTTTCATAAACCACATGGATCCACTAGAGTTCATTGCATGTGTGTTCTTTTAATAAACCACATGGATCCAGTAGATGCCATTGCATGTGTGTTATTTTCATAAACTACATGGATCCACTAGATGCCATTGCATGTGTGTTCTTTGCATAAACCACATGTATCCACTAGAGTTCATTGCATGTGTGTTATTTTCATAAACCACGTGGATCCACTAGAGTTCATTGGATGTGTGTTTTTTCATAATCCACGTGGATCCACTAGAGTTCATTGCATGTCTGTTATTTTCATAAACCACATGGATCCAATAGAGTTAATTGCATGTGTGTTCTTTTCGTAAACCACATGTATCCACTAGATTCCATTACATGTGATTTATTTTCATAAACCACATGGATCCACTAGATTCCATTGCATGTGTGTTCTTTTCATAAAATACATCGATCCACTAGATGCCATTGCAAGTGTGTTCTATTCCTAAACCACATGGATCCACTAGATGCTATTGGATGTGTGTTCTATTCCTAAACCACATGGATACACTAGATGCCATTGCATGTGTCTTCTATTCCTAAACCACATGGATCCACTAGATGCCATTGCATGTGTGTCATGTGTGTTGTTTTAACAAACCACATGAATCCACTAGAGTTCATTGCATGTGTGTTCTATGCCTAAACCACAAGGATCCACTAGGTGCCATTGCATGTTTGTTCTTTTCATAAACCACATGGATCCACTAGAGTTCATTGCATGTGTGTTCTTTTCATAAACCACATGGACCCGCTAGAGTTCATTGCATGGGTGTTCTATGCCTAAACCACATGGATCCACTAGATGCCATTGCATGTATGTTCTTTTCATAAACCACATGGATCCACTAGAGTTCGTTGCATGTGTGTTCTTTTCGTAAACCACATGGATCCACTAGATTCCATTACATGTGAGTTCTTTTGATAAACCACATGGATCTACTATATGCCATTACATTTGTGTTATTTTCATAAACTACATGGATCAACTATATGCCATTACATGTATGGTATTTGCCTAAACCACATGGATCCACTAGAGTTCATTGCATGTGTGTTCTTTTAATAAATCACATGGATCCAGTAGATGAGATTGCATGTGTGTTATTTTCATAAACCACATCGATCCACTAGATGCCATTGCATGTGTGTTCTTTGTATAAACCACATGGATCCACAAGAGTTCATTGCATGTGTGTCTTTTCATAAACCACATGGATCCACTAGAGTTCATTGCATGTGTGTTCTTTTCATAAACCACATGGATCCACTAGATTCCATTGCATGTGAGTTCTTTTCATAATCCACATGGATCCACTAGATGCCATTGCATGTGTGTTCTTTTCATAAACCATATTGATCCACTAGATGCCATTGCAAGTGTGTTCTATTACTAAACCACATGGATCCACTAGATGCCATTGGACGTGTGTTCTATTCCTAAACCATATGGATCCAATAGATGCCATTGCATGTGTGTCCTATTTCTAAACCACATGGATCCACTAGATGCCATTGCATGTGTGTTCTTTTCATAAAAAACATGGATCCACTAGATGCCATTGCATGTGTTTTCTTTTAATAAAACCACATGGATCCACTAGAGGCCAATGCGTGTGTGTTCTTTTGATAAACCACATGGATCCACTAGAGTTCATTGCATGTGTGTTCTATGCCTAAACCACAAGTATCCACTAGATGCCATTGCATGTGTGTTCTTTTGATAAACCACATAGATCCACTAGATGCCATTGCATGTGTGTTCTTTTCATAAACCACGTGGATCCACTAGATGCCATTGCATGTGTGTTCTTTTCATAAACCACATGGATCCAC
Organism: Avena sativa; assembly: GCA_916181665.1. NCBI lineage: Eukaryota > Viridiplantae > Streptophyta > Magnoliopsida > Poales > Poaceae > Avena > Avena sativa. Next base: position 196,465,084 of record OV702287.1, read on the forward strand.
TAGAGTTCATTGCATGTGTGTTCTTTTCATAAACCACATGGATCCACTAGAGTTAATTTAATGGGTGTTCTATGCCTAAACCACGTGGATCCACTAGATGCCATTGCATGTGTATTCTTTTCATAAACCACATGGATCCACTAGATGCCATTGCATGTGTGGTCTTTGCCTAAAGCACATGGATCCACTAGAGTTCATTGCATGTGTGTTCTTTTCATAAACCACATGGATCTAGTAGATGCCATTGCATGTGTGTTAATTTCATAAACCACAGGGATCCACTAGATGCCATTGCATATGTGTTCTTTGACTAAACCACATGGGTCCACTAGAGTTCATTGCATGTGTGTTATTTTCATAAACCACATGGCTCCACTATATGCCATTAAATGTTTGTTCTACTCCTAAATCACAAGGATCCACTAGATGCCATTGCATTTCTGTTCTTTGCCTAAACCACATGGATCCACTAGAGTTCATTGCATGTGTGTTCTATGCCTAAACCAAATTGATCCACTAGAGTTCATTGCATGTGTGTTATTTTCATAAACCACACGGATCCACTAGATGCCATTGCATGTGTGTTCTTTTCATAAACCAGATGGATCCACTAGATGCTATTGCATGTGTGTTCTTTTCATAAACCACATGGATCCACTAGATGCCATTGTATGTGTATTCTTTTCATAAACCACATGGATCCAATAGAGTTCATTGCATGTGTGTTCTTTTCGTAAACCACATGGATCCACTAGATTCCATTACATGTGAGTTCTTTTGATAAACCACATGGATCTACTAGATGCCATTACATTTGTGTTATTTTCATAAACCACATGGATCCACTATATGCCATTGCATGTGTGGTATTTGCCTAAACCACATGGATCCACTAGAGTTCATTGCATGTGTGTTCTTTTAATAAACCACATGGATCCAGTAGATGCCATTGCATGTGTGTTATTTTCATAAACCACATGGATCCACTAGATGCCATTGCATGTGTGTTCTTTGTATAAACCACATGGATCCACAAGAGTTCATTGCATGTTTGTCTTTTCATAAACCACATGGATTCACTAGAGTTCATTGCATGTGTGTTCTTTTCATAAAGCACATGGATCCACTAGATTCCATTGCATGTGAGTTCTTTTCATAATCCACATGGATCCACTAAATGCCATTGCATGTGTGTTCTTTTCATAAACCATATTGATCCACTAGATGCCATTGCAAGTGTGTTCTATTCCTAAACCACATGGATCCACTAGATGCCATTAGACGTGTGTTCTATTCCTAAACCATATGGATCCACTAGATGCCATTGCATGTGTGTCCTATTTCTAAACCACATGGATCCACTAGATGCCATTGCATGTGTGTTCTTTTCATAAATAACATGGATCCACTAGATGCCATTGCATGTGTTTTCTTTTAATAAAACCACATGAATCCACTAGAGGCCAATGCATGTGTGTTCTTTTGATAAACCACATGGATCCACTAGAGCTCATTGCATGTGTGTTATTTTCATAAACCACACGGATCCACTAGATGCCATTGCATGTGTGTTCTTTTCATAAACCAGATGGATCCACTAGATGCTATTGCATGTGTGTTCTTTTCATAAACCACATGGATCTACTAGATGCCATTGTATGTGTATTCTTTTCATAAACCACATGGATCCACTAGAGTTCATTGCATGTGTGTTCTTTTCGTAAACCACATGGATCCACTAGATTCCATTACATGTGAGTTCTTTTGATAAACCACATGGATCTACTAGATGCCATTACATTTGTGTTATTTTCATAAACCACATGGATCCACTATATGCCATTGCATGTGTGGTATTTTCCTAAACCACATGGATCCACTAGAGTTCATTGCATGTGTGTTCTTTTAATAAACCACATGGATCCAGTAGATGCCATTGCATGTGTGTTATTTTCATAAACCACATGGATCCACTAGATGCCATTGCATGTGTGTTCTTTGTATAAACCACATGGATCCACAAGATTTCATTGCATGTGTGTCTTTTCATAAACCACATGGATCCACTAGATGTCATTGAATGTGTGTTCTTTTCATAAACCACATGGATCCACAATATGTCATTGCATGTTTGTTCTATTCGTAAACCACATGGATCCAGTAGATGCCATTGCATGTGTGTTATTTTCATAAACTACATGGATCCACTAGATGCCATTGCATGTGTGTTCTTTGCATAAACCACATGTATCCTCTAGAGTTCATTGCATGTGTGTTATTTTCATAAACCACGTGGATCCACTAGAGTTCATTGGATGTGTGTTCTTTTCATAATCCACGTGGATCCACTAGAGTTCATTGCATGTCTGTTATTTTCATAAACCACATGGATCCAATAGAGTTAATTGCATGTGTGTTCTTTTCGTAAACCACATGTATCCACTAGATTCCATTACATGTGATTTATTTTCATAAACCACATGGATCCACTAGATTCCATTGCATGTGTGTTCTTTTCATAAAATACATCGATCCACTAGATGCCATTGCAAGTGTGTTCTATTCCTAAACCACATGGATCCACTAGATGCTATTGGATGTGTGTTCTATTCCTAAACCACATGGATACACTAGATGCCATTGCATGTGTCTTCTATTCCTAAACCACATGGATCCACTAGATGCCATTGCATGTGTGTCATGTGTGTTGTTTTAACAAACCACATGAATCCACTAGAGTTCATTGCATGTGTGTTCTATGCCTAAACCACAAGGATCCACTAGGTGCCATTGCATGTTTGTTCTTTTCATAAACCACATGGATCCACTAGAGTTCATTGCATGTGTGTTCTTTTCATAAACCACATGGACCCGCTAGAGTTCATTGCATGGGTGTTCTATGCCTAAACCACATGGATCCACTAGATGCCATTGCATGTGTGTTCTTTTCATAAACCACATGGATCCACTAGAGTTTGTTGCATGTGTGTTCTTTTCGTAAACCACATGGATCCACTAGATTCCATTACATGTGAGTTCTTTTGATAAACCACATGGATCTACTAGATGCCATTACATTTGTGTTATTTTCATAAACCACATGGATCAACTATATGCCATTACATGTATGGTATTTGCCTAAACCACATGGATCCACTAGAGTTCATTGCATGTGTGTTCTTTTAATAAATCACATGGATCCAGTAGATGAGATTGCATGTGTGTTATTTTCATAAACCACATCGATCCACTAGATGCCATTGCATGTGTGTTCTTTGTATAAACCACATGGATCCACAAGAGTTCATTGCATGTGTGTCTTTTCATAAACCACATGGATCCACTAGAGTTCATTGCATGTGTGTTCTTTTCATAAACCACATGGATCCACTAGATTCCATTGCATGTGAGTTCTTTTCATAATCCACATGGATCCACTAGATGCCATTGCATGTGTGTTCTTTTCATAAACCATATTGATCCACTAGATGCCATTGCAAGTGTGTTCTATTCCTAAACCACATGGATCCACTAGATGCCATTGGACGTGTGTTCTATTCCTAAACCATATGGATCCAATAGATGCCATTGCATGTGTGTCCTATTTCTAAACCACATGGATCCACTAGATGCCATTGCATGTGTGTTCTTTTCATAAAAAACATGGATCCACTAGATGCCATTGCATGTGTTTTCTTTTAATAAAACCACATGGATCCACTAGAGGCCAATGCGTGTGTGTTCTTTTGATAAACCACATGGATCCACTAGAGTTCATTGCATGTGTGTTCTATGCCTAAACCACAAGTATCCACTAGATGCCATTGCATGTGTGTTCTTTTGATAAACCACATAGATCCACTAGATGCCATTGCACGTGTGTTCTTTTCATAAACCACGTGGATCCACTAGATGCCATTGCATGTGTGTTCTTTTCATAAACCACATGGATCCACTAGAGTTCATTGCATGTGTGTTCTTTTCATAAACCACATGGATCCACTAGAGTTAATTTAATGGGTGTTCTATGCCTAAACCACGTGGATCCACTAGATGCCATTGCATGTGTATTCTTTTCATAAACCACATGGATCCACTAGATGCCATTGCATGTGTGGTCTTTGCCTAAAGCACATGGATCCACTAGAGTTCATTGCATGTGTGTTCTTTTCATAAACCACATGGATCTAGTAGATGCCATTGCATGTGTGTTAATTTCATAAACCACAGGGATCCACTAGATGCCATTGCATATGTGTTCTTTGACTAAACCACATGGGTCCACTAGAGTTCATTGCATGTGTGTTATTTTCATAAACCACATGGCTCCACTAGATGCCATTAAATGTTTGTTCTACTCCTAAATCACAAGGATCCACTAGATGCCATTGCATTTCTGTTCTTTGCCTAAACCACATGGATCCACTAGAGTTCATTGCATGTGTGTTCTATGCCTAAACCAAATTGATCCACTAGAGTTCATTGCATGTGTGTTATTTTCATAAACCACACGGATCCACTAGATGCCATTGCATGTGTGTTCTTTTCATAAACCAGATGGATCCACTAGATGCTATTGCATGTGTGTTCTTTTCATAAACCACATGGATCCACTAGATGCCATTGTATGTGTATTCTTTTCATAAACCACATGGATCCAATAGAGTTCATTGCATGTGTGTTCTTTTCGTAAACCACATGGATCCACTAGATTCCATTACATGTGAGTTCTTTTGATAAACCACATGGATCTACTAGATGCCATTACATTTGTGTTATTTTCATAAACCACATGGATCCACTATATGCCATTGCATGTGTGGTATTTGCCTAAACCACATGGATCCACTAGAGTTCATTGCATGTGTGTTCTTTTAATAAACCACATGGATCCAGTAGATGCCATTGCATGTGTGTTATTTTCATAAACCACATGGATCCACTAGATGCCATTGCATGTGTGTTCTTTGTATAAACCACATGGATCCACAAGAGTTCATTGCATGTTTGTCTTTTCATAAACCACATGGATTCACTAGAGTTCATTGCATGTGTGTTCTTTTCATAAACCACATGGATCCACTAGATTCCATTGCATGTGAGTTCTTTTCATAATCCACATGGATCCACTAAATGCCATTGCATGTGTGTTCTTTTCATAAACCATATTGATCCACTAGATGCCATTGCAAGTGTGTTCTATTCCTAAACCACATGGATCCACTAGATGCCATTAGACGTGTGTTCTATTCCTAAACCATATGGATCCACTAGATGCCATTGCATGTGTGTCCTATTTCTAAACCACATGGATCCACTAGATGCCATTGCATGTGTGTTCTTTTCATAAATAACATGGATCCACTAGATGCCATTGCATGTGTTTTCTTTTAATAAAACCACATGAATCCACTAGAGGCCAATGCATGTGTGTTCTTTTGATAAACCACATGGATCCACTAGAGTTCATTGCATGTGTGTTCTATGCCTAAACCACAAGTATCCACTAGATGCCATTGCATGTGTGTTCTTTTGATAAACCACATAGATCCACTAGATGCCATTGCATGTGTGTTCTTTTCATAAACCACATGGATCCACTAGATGCCATTGTATGTGTATTCTTTTCATAAACCACATGGATCCACTAGAGTTCATTGCATGTGTGTTCTTTTCGTAAACCACATGGATCCACTAGATTCCATTACATGTGAGTTCTTTTGATAAACCACATGGATCTACTAGATGCCATTACATTTGTGTTATTTTCATAAACCACATGGATCCACTATATGCCATTGCATGTGTGGTATTTGCCTAAACCACATGGATCCACTAGAGTTCATTGCATGTGTGTTCTTTTAATAAACCACATGGATCCAGTAGATGCCATTGCATGTGTGTTATTTTCATAAACCACATGGATCCACTAGATGCCATTGCATGTGTGTTCTTTGTATAAACCACATGGATCCACAAGATTTCATTGCATGTGTGTCTTTTCATAAACCACATGGATCCACTAGAGTTCATTGCATGTGTGTTCTTTTCATAAACCACATGGATCCACTAGATTCCATTGCATGTGAGTTCTTTTCATAATCCACATGGATCCACTAGATGCCATTGCAAGTGTGTTCTTTTCATAAACCATATTGATCCACTAGATGCCATTGCAAGTGTGTTCTATTCCTAAACCACATGGATCCACTAGATGCCATTGGACGTGTGTTCTATTCCTAAACCATATGGATCCACTAGATGCCATTGCATGTGTGTCCTATTTCTAAACCACATGGATCCACTAGATGCCATTGCATGTGTATTCTTTTCATAAATAACATGGATCCACTAGATGCCATTGCATGTGTTTTCTTTTAATAAAACCACATGAATCCACTAGAGGCCAATGCATGTGTGTTCTTTTGATAAACCACATGGATCCACTAGAGTTCATTGCATGTGTGTTCTATGCCTAAACCACAAGTATCCACTAGATGCCATTGCATGTGTGTTCTTTTCATAAACCACGTGGATCCACTAGATGCCATTGCATGTGTGTTCTTTTCATAAACCACATGGATCCACTAGAGTTCATTGCATGTGTGTTCTTTTCATAAACCACATGGATCCACTAGAGTTAATTTAATGGGTGTTCTATGCCTAAACCACGTGGATCCACTAGATGCCATTGCATGTGTGTTCTTTTCATAAACCACATGGATCCACTAGATGCCATTGCATGTGTGGTCTTTGCCTAAAGCACATGGATCCACTAGAGTTCATTGCATGTGTGTTCTTTTCATAAACCACATGGATCCAGTAGATGCCATTGCATGTGTGTTAATTTCATAAACCACAGGGATCCACTAGATGCCATTGCATATGTGTTCTTTGACTAAACCACATGGGTCCACTAGAGTTCATTGCATGTGTGTTATTTTCATAAACCACATGGATCCAGTAGATGCCATTAAATGTGTGTTCTACTCCTAAATCACAAGGATCCACTAGATGCCATTGCATTTTTGTTCTTTGCCTAAACCACATGGATCCACTAGAGTTCATTGCATGTGTGTTCTATGCCTAAACCAAATTGATCCTCTAGAGTTCATTGCATGTGTGTTATTTTCATAAACCACACGGATCCACTAGATGCCATTGCATGTGTGTTCTTTTCATAAACCAGATGGATCCACTAGATGCTATTGCATGTGTGTTCTTTTCATAAACCACATGGATCCACTAGATGCCATTGTATGTGTATTCTTTTCATAAACCACATGGATCCACTAGAGTTCATTGCATGTGTGTTCTTTTCGTAAACCACATGGATCCACTAGATTCCATTACATGTGAGTTCTTTTGATAAACCACATGGATCTACTAGATGCCATTACATTTGTGTTATTTTCATAAACCACATGGATCCACTATATGCCATTGCATGTGTGGTATTTGCCTAAACCACATGGATCCACTAGAGTTCATTGCATGTGTGTTCTTTTAATAAACCACATGGATCCAGTAGATTCCATTGCATGTGTGTTATTTTCATAAACCACATGGATCCACTAGATGCCATTGCATGTGTGTTCTTTGTATAAACCACATGGATCCACAAGAGTTCATTGCATGTGTGTCTTTTCATAAACCACATGGATCCACTAGAGTTCATTGCATGTGTGTTCTTTTCATAAACCTAATGGATCCACTAGATTCCATTGCATGTGAGTTCTTTTCATAGTCCACATGGATCCACTAGATGCCATTGCATGTGTGTTCTTTTCATAAACCATATTGATCCACTAGATGCCATTGCAAGTGTGTTCTATTCCTAAACCACATGGATCCACTAGATGCCATTGGACGTGTGTTCTATTCCTAAACCATATGGATCCACTAGATGCCATTGCATGCGTGTCCTATTTCTAAACCACATGGATCCACTAGATGCCATTGCATGTGTGTTCTTTTCATAAATAACATGGATCCACTAGATGCCATTGCATGTGTTTTCTTTTAATCAAACCACATGAATCCACTAGAGGCCAATGCATGTGTGTTCTTTTGATAAACCACATGGATCCACTAGAGTTCATTGCATGTGTGTTCTATGCCTAAACCACAAGTATCCACTAGATTCCATTGCATGTGTGTTCTTTTGATAAACCACATAGATCCACTAGATGCCATTGCATGTGTGTTCTTTTCATAAACCACGTGGATCCACTAGATGCCATTGCATGTGTGTTCTTTTCATAAACCACATGGATCCACTAGAGTTCATTGCATGTGTGTTCTTTTCATAAACCACATGGATCCACTAGAGTTAACTTAATGGGTGTTCTATGCCTAAACCACGTGGATCCACTAGATGCCATTGCATGTGTGTTCTTTTCATAAACCACATGGATCCACTAGATGCCATTGCATGTGTGGTCTTTGCCTAAAGCACATGGATCCACTAGAGTTCATTGCATGTGTGTTCTTTTCATAAACCACATGGATCCAGTAGATGCCATTGCATGTGTGTTAATTTCATAAACCATAGGGATCCACTAGATGCCATTGCATATTTGTTCTTTGACTAAACCACATGGGTCCACTAGAGTTCATTGCATGTGTGTTATTTTCATAAACCACATGGATCCACTAGATGCCATTAAATGTGTGTTCTACTCCTAAATCACAAGGATCAACTAGATGCCATTGCATTTTTGTTCTTTGCCTAAACCACATGGATGCACTAGAGTTCATTGCATGTGTGTTCTATGCCTAAACCAAATTGATCCACTAGAGTTCATTGCATGTGTGTTATTTTCATAAACCACACGGATCCACTAGATGCCATTGCATGTGTGTTCTTTTCATAAACCAGATGGATCCACTAGATGCTATTGCATGTGTGTTCTTTTCATAAACCACATGGATCCACTAGATTCCATTGTATGTGTGTTCTTTTCATAAACCACATGGATCCACTAGAGTTCATTGCATGTGTGTTATTTTCGTAAACCACATGGATCCACTAGATTCCATTACATGTGAGTTCTTTTCATCAACCACATGGATCTACTAGATGCCATTACATGTGTGTTATTTTCATAAACCACATGGATCCACTAGAGTTCATTGCATGTGTGTTCTTTTAATAAACCACATGGATCCAGTAGATGCCATTGCATGTGTGTTCTTTTCATAAACTACATGGATCCACTAGATGGCATTGCATGTGTGTTCTTTGCATAAACCACATGTATCCACTAGAGTTCATTGCATGTTTGTTATTTTCATAAACCACGTGGATCCACTAGCGTTCATTGGATGTGTGTTCTTTTCATAAACCACATGGATCCACTAGAGTTCATTGCATGTCTGTTATTTTCATAAACCACATGGATCCAATAGAGTTAATTGCATGTGTGTTCTTTTCGTAAACCACATGTATCCACTAGATTCCATTACATGTGATTTCTTTTCATAAACCACATGGATCCACTAGATTCCATTGCATGTGTGTTCTTTTCATAAAATACATCGATCCACTAGATGCCATTGCAAGTGTGTTCTATTCCTAAACCACATGGATCCACTAGATGCTATTGGATGTGTTTTCTATTCCTAAACCACATGGATACACTAGATGCCATTGCATGTGTCTTCTATTCCTAAACCACATGGATCCACTAGATGCCATTGCATGTGTGTTGTTTTCATAAACAACATGGATCCACTAGATGCCATTGCATGTGTGTTCTTTTAATAAAACCACATGGATCCACTAGAGGCCAATGCATGTGTGTTCTTTTAACAAACCACATGAATCCACTAGAGTTCATTGCATGTGTGTTCTATGCCTAAACCACAAGGATCCACTAGATGCCATTGCATGTTTGTTCTTTTCATAAACCACATGGATCCACTAGAGTTCATTGCATGTGTGTTCTTTTCATAAACCACATGGACCCGCTAGAGTTCATTGCATGGGTGTTCTATGCCTAAACCACATGGATCCCCTAGATGCCATTGCATGTGTGTTCTTTTCATAAACCACATGGATCCACTAGAGTTCGTTGCATGTGTGTTCTTTTCGTAAACCACATGGATCCACTAGATTCCATTACATGTGAGTTCTTTTGATAAACCACATGGATCTACTAGATGCCATTACATTTGTGTTATTTTCATAAACCACATGGATCAACTATATGCCATTACATGTGTGGTATTTGCCTAAACCACATGGATCCACTAGAGTTCATTGCATGTGTGTTCTTTTAATAAACCACATGGATCCAGTAGATGCCATTGCATGTGTGTTATTTTCATAAACCACATCGATCCACTAGATGCCATTGCATGTGTGTTCTTTGTATAAACCACATGGATCCACAAGAGTTCATTGCATGTGTGTCTTTTCATAAACCACATGGATCCACTAGAGTTCATTGCATGTGTGTTCTTTTCATAAACCACATGGATCCACTAGATTCCATTGCATGTGAGTTCTTTTCATAATCCACATGGATCCACTAGATGCCATTGCATGTGTGTTCTTTTCATAAACCATATTGATCCACTAGATGCCATTGCAAGTGTGTTCTATTCCTAAACCACATGGATCCACTAGATGCCATTGGACGTGTGTTCTATTCCTAAACCATATGGATACAATAGATGCCATTGCATGTGTGTCCTATTTCTAAACCACATGGATCCACTAGATGCCATTGCATGTGTGTTCTTTTCATAAAAAACATGGATCCACTAGATGCCATTGCATGTGTTTTCTTTTAATAAAACCACATGGATCCACTAGAGGCCAATGCATGTGTGTTCTTTTGATAAACCACATGGATCCACTAGAGTTCATTGCATGTGTGTTCTATGCCTAAACCACAAGTATCCACTAGATGCCATTGCATGTGTGTTCTTTTGATAAACCACATAGATCCACTAGATGCCATTGCATGTGTGTTCTTTTCATAAACCACGTGGATCCACTAGATGCCATTGCATGTGTGTTCTTTTCATAAACCACATGGATCCACTAGAGTTCATTGCATGTGTGTTCTTTTCATAAACCACATGGATCCACTAGAGTTAATTTAATGGGTGTTCTATGCCTAAACCACGTGGATCCACTAGATGCCATTGCATGTGTATTCTTTTCATAAACCGCATGGATCCACTAGATGCCATTGCATGTGTGGTCTTTGCCTAAAGCACATGGATCCACTAGAGTTCATTGCATGTGTGTTCTTTTCATAAACCACATGGATCTAGTAGATGCCATTGCATGTGTGTTAATTTCATAAACCACAGGGATCCACTAGATGCCATTGCATATGTGTTCTTTGACTAAACCACATGGGTCCACTAGAGTTCATTGCATGTGTGTTATTTTCATAAACCACATGGCTCCACTAGATGCCATTAAATGTTTGTTCTACTCCTAAATCACAAGGATCCACTAGATGCCATTCTATTTCTGTTCTTTGGCTAAACCACATGGATCCACTAGAGTTCATTGCATGTGTGTTCTATGCCTAAACCAAATTGATCCACTAGAGTTCATTGCATGTGTGTTATTTTCATAAACCACACGGATCCACTAGATGTCATTGCATGTGTGTTCTTTTCATAAACCAGATGGATCCACTAGATGCTATTGCATGTGTGTTCTTTTCATAAACCACATGGATCCACTAGATGCCATTGTATGTGTATTCTTTTCATAAACCACATGGATCCAATAGAGTTCATTGCATGTGTGTTCTTTTCGTAAACCACATGGATCCACTAGATTCCATTACATGTGAGTTCTTTTGATAAACCACATGGATCTACTAGATGCCATTACATTTGTGTTATTTTCATAAACCACATGGATCCACTATATGCCATTGCATGTGTGGTATTTGCCTAAACCACATGGATCCACTAGAGTTCATTGCATGTGTGTCCTTTTAATAAACCACATGGATCCAGTAGATGCCATTGCATGTGTGTTATTTTCATAAACCACATGGATCCACTAGATGCCATTGCATGTGTGTTCTTTGTATAAACCACATGGATCCACAAGAGTTCATTGCATGTTTGTCTTTTCATAAACCACATGGATCCACTAGAGTTCATTGCATGTGTGTTCTTTTCATAAACCACATGGATCCACTAGATTCCATTGCATGTGAGTTCTTTTCATAATCCACATGGATCCACTAAATGCCATTGCATGTGTGTTCTTTTCATAAACCATATTGATCCACTAGATGCCATTGCAAGTGTGTTCTATTCCTAAACCACATGGATCCACTAGATGCCATTGGACGTGTGTTCTATTCCTAAACCATATGGATCCACTAGATGCCATTGCATGTGTGTCCTATTTCTAAACCACATGGATCCACTAGATGCCATTGCATGTGTGTTCTTTTCATAAATAACATGGATGCACTAGATGCCATTGCATGTGTTTTCTTTTAATAAAACCACATGAATCCACTAGAGGCCAATGCATGTGTATTCTTTTGATAAACCACATGGATCCACTAGAGTTCATTGCATGTGTGTTCTATGCCTAAACCACAAGTATCCACTAGATGCCATTGCATGTGTGTTCTTTTGATAAACCACATAGATCCACTAGATGCCATTGCATGTGTGTTCTTTTCATAAACCACGTGGATCCACTAAATGCCATTCCATGTGTGTTCTTTTCATAAACCACATGGATCCACTAGAGTTCATTGCATGTGTGTTCTTTTCGTAAACCACATGGATCCACTAGATTCCATTACATGTGAGTTCTTTTGATAAACCACATGGATCTACTAGATGCCATTACATTTGTGTTATTTTCATAAACCACATGGATCCACTATATGCCATTGCATGTGTGGTATTGGCCTAAACCACATGGATCCACTAGAGTTCATTGCATGTGTGTTCTTTTAATAAACCACATGGATCCAGTAGATGCCATTGCATGTGTGTTATTTTCATAAACCACATGGATCCACTAGATGCCATTGCATGTGTGTTCTTTGTATAAACCACATGGATCCACAAGAGTTCATTGCATGTGTGTCTTTTCATAAACCACATGGATCCACTAGAGTTCATTGCATGTGTGTTCTTTTCATAAACCACATGGATCCACTAGATTCCATTACATGTCTGTTCTTTTCATAATCCACATGGATCCACTAGATGCCATTGCATGTGTGTTCTTTTCATAAACCATATTGATCCACTAGATGTCATTGCAAGTGTGTTCTATTCCTAAACCACATGGATCCACTAGATGCCATTGGACGTGTGTTCTATTCCTAAACCATATGGATCCACTAGATGCCATTGCATGTGTGTCCTATTTCTAAACCACATGGATCCACTAGATGCCATTGCATGTGTGTTCTTTTCATAAATAACATGGATCCACTAGATGCCATTGCATGTGTTTTCTTTTAATAAAACCACATGAATCCACTAGAGGCCAATGCATGTGTGTTCTTTTGATAAACCACATGGATCCACTAGAGTTCATTGCATGTGTGTTCTATGCCTAAACCACAAGTATCCACTAGATGCCATTGCATGTGTGTTCTTTTCATAAACCACGTGGAACCACTAGATGCCATTTTATGTGTGTTCTTTTCATAAACCACATGGATCCACTAGAGTTCATTGCATGTGTGTTCTTTTCATAAACCACATGGATCCACTAGAGTTAATTTAATGGGTGTTCTATGCCTAAGCCACGTGGATCCACTAGATGCCATTGCATGTGTGTTCTTTTCATAAACCACATGGATCCACTAGATGCCATTGCATGTGTGGTCTTTTCCTAAAGCACATGGATCCACTAGAGTTCATTGCATGTGTGTTCTTTTCATAAACCACATGGATCCAGTAGATGCCATTGCATGTGTGTTAATTTCATAAACCACAGGGATCCACTAGATGCCATTGCATATGTGTTCTTTGACTAAACCACATGGGTCCACTAGAGTTCATTGCATGTGTGTTATTTTCATAAACCACATGGATCCACTAGATGCCATTAAATGTGTGTTCTACTCCTAAATCACAAGGATCCACTAGATGCCATTGCATTTTTGTTCTTTGCCTAAACCACATGGATCCACTAGAGTTCATTGCATGTGTGTTCTATGCCTAAACCAAATTGATCCACTAGAGTTCATTGCATGTGTGTTATTTTCATAAACCACACGGATCCACTAGATGCCATTGCATGTGTGTTCTTTTCATAAACCAGATGGATCCACTAGATGCTATTGCATGTGTGTTCTTTTCATAAACCACATGGATCCACTAGATGCCATTGTATGTGTATTCTTTTCATAAACCACATGGATCCACTAGAGTTCATTGCATGTGTGTTCTTTTCGTAAACCACATGGATCCACTAGATTCCATTACATGTGAGTTCTTTTGATAAACCACATGGATCTACTAGATGCCATTACATTTGTGTTATTTTCATAAACCACATGGATCCACTATATGCCATTGCATGTGTGGTATTTGCCTAAACCACATGGATCCACTAGAGTTCATTGCATGTGTGTTCTTTTAATAAACCACATGGATCCAGTAGATGCCATTGCATGTGTGTTATTTTCATAAACCACATGGATCCACTAGATGCCATTGCATGTGTGTTCTTTGTATAAACCACATGGATCCACAAGAGTTCATTGCATGTGTGTCTTTTCATAAACCACATGGATCCACTAGAGTTCATTGCATGTGTGTTCTTTTCATAAACCACATGGATCCACTAGATTCCATTGCATGTGAGTTCTTTTCATAATCCACATGGATCCACTAGATGCCATTGCATGTGTGTTCTTTTCATAAACCATATTGATCCACCAGATGCCATTGCAAGTGTGTTCTATTCCTAAACCACAGGGATCCACTAGATGCTATTGGACGTGTGTTCTATTCCTAAACCATATGGATCCACTAGATGCCATTGCATGTGTGTCCTATTTCTAAACCACATGGATCCACTAGATGCCATTGCATGTGTGTTCTTTTCATAAATAACATGGATCCACTAGATGCCATTGCATGTGTTTTCTTTTAATAAAACCACATGAATCCACTAGAGGCCAATGCATGTGTGTTCTTTTGATAAACCACATGGATCCACTAGAGTTCATTGCATGTGTGTTCTATGCCTAAACCACAAGTATCCACTAGATGCCATTGCATGTGTGTTCTTTTGATAAACCACATAGATCCACTAGATGCCATTGCATGTGTGTTCTTTTCATAAACCACGTGGATCCACTAGATGCCATTGCATGTGTGTTCTTTTCATAAACCACATGGATCCACTAGAGTTCATTGCATGTGTGTTCTTTTCATAAACCACACTGATCCACTAGAGTTAATTTAATGGGTGTTCTATGCCTAAACCACGTGGATCCACTAGATGCCATTGCATGTGTGTTCTTTTCATAAACCACATGGATCCACTAGATGCCATTGCATGTGTGGTCTTTGCCTAAAGTACATGGATCCACTAGAGTTCATTGCATGTGTGTTCTTTTCATAAACCACATGGATCCAGTAGATGACATTGCATGTGTGTTAATTTCATAAACCACAGGGATCCACTAGATGCCATTGCATATGTGTTCTTTGACTAAACCACATGGGTCCACTAGAGTTCATTGCATGTGTGTTATTTTCATAAACCACATGGCTCCACTAGATGCCATTAAATGTGTGTTCTACTCCTAAATCACAAGGATCCACTAGATGCCATTGCATTTTTGTTCTTTGCCTAAACCACATGGATCCACTAGAGTTCATTGCATGTGTGTTCTATGCCTAAACCAAATTGATCCACTAAAGTTCATTGCATGTGTGTTATTGTCATAAACCACACGGATCCACTAGATGCCATTGCATGTGTGTTCTTTTCATAAACCAGATGGATCCACTAGATGCTATTGCATGTGTGTTCTTTTCATAAACCACATGGATCCACTAGATGCCATTGTATGTGTATTCTTTTCATAAACCACATGGATCCACTAGAGTTCATTGCATGTGTGTTCTTTTCGTAAACCACATGGATCCACTAGATTCCATTACATGTGAGTTCTTTTGATAAACCACATGTACTAGATGCCATTACATTTGTGTTATTTTCATAAACCACATGGATCCACTATATGCCATTGCATGTGTGGTATTTGCCTAAACCACATGGATCCACTAGAGTTCATTGCATGTGTGTTCTTTTAATAAACCACATGGATCCAGTAGATGCCATTGCATGTGTGTTATTTTCATAAACCACATGGATCCACTAGATGCCATTGCATGTGTGTCCTTTGTATAAACCACATGGATCCACAAGAGTTCATTGCATGTGTGTCTTTTCATAAACCACATGGATCCACTAGAGTTCATTGCATGTGTGTTCTTTTCATAAACCATATGGATCCACTAGATTCCATTGCATGTGAGTTCTTTTCATAATCCACATGGATCCACTAGATGCCATTGCATGTGTGTTCTTTTCATAAACCATATTGATCCACTAGATGCCATTGCAAGTGTGTTCTATTCCTAAACCACATGGATCCACTAGATGCCATTGGACGTGTGTTCTATTCCTAAACCATATGGATCCACTAGATGCCATTGCATGTGTGTCCTATTTCTAAACCACATGGATCCACTAGATGCCATTGCATGTGTGTTCTTTTCATAAATAACATGGATCCACTAGATGCCATTGCATGTGTTTTCTTTTAATAAAACCACATGAATCCACTAGAGGCCAATGCATGTGTGTTCTTTTGATAAACCACATGGATCCACTAGAGTTCATTGCATGTGTGTTCTATGCCTAAACCACAAGTATCCACTAGATGCCATTACATGTGTGTTCTTTTCATAAACCACGTGGATCCACTAGATGCCATTGCATGTGTGTTCTTTTCATAAACCACATGGATCCACTAGAGTTCATTGCATGTGTGTTCTTTTCATAAACCACATGGATCCAGTAGAGTTAATTTAATGGGTGTTCTATGCCTAAACCACGTGGATCCACTAGATGCCATTGCATGTGTGTTCTTTTCATAAACCACATGGATCCACTAGATGCCATTGCATGTGTGGTCTTTGCCTAAAGCCCATGGATCCACTATAGTTCATTGCATGTGTGTTCTTTTCATAAACCACATGGATCCAGTAGATGCCATTGCATGTGTGTTAATTTCATAAACCACAGGGATCCACTAGATGCCATTGCATATGTGTTCTTTGACTAAACCACATGGGTCCACTAGAGTTCATTGCATGTGTGTTATTTTCATAAACCACATGGATCCACTAGATGCCATTAAATGTGTGTTCTACTCCTAAATCACAAGGATCCACTAGATGCCATTGCATTTTTGTTCTTTGCTTAAACCACATGGATCCACTAGAGTTCATTGCATGTATGTTCTATGCCTAAACCAAATTGATCCACTAGAGTTCATTGCATGTGTGTTATTTTCATAAACCACACGGATCCACTAGATGCCATTGCATGTGTGTTCTTTTCATAAACCAGATGGATCCACTAGATGCTATTGCATGTGTGTTCTTTTCATAAACCACATGGATCCACTAGATGCCATTGTATGTGTATTCTTTTCATAAACCACATGGATCCACTAGAGTTCATTGCATGTGTGTTCTTTTCGTAAACCACATGGATCCACTAGATTCCATTACATGTGAGTTCTTTTGATAAACCACATGGATCTACTAGATGCCATTACATTTGTGTTATTTTCATAAACCACATGGATCCACTATATGCCATTGCATGTGTGGTATTTGCCTAAACCACATGGATCCAGTAGATGCCATTGCATGTGTGTTATTTTCATAAACCACATGGATCCACTAGATGCCATTGCATGTGTGTTCTTTGCATAAACCACATGTATCCACTAGAGTTCATTGCATGTGTGTTATTTTCATAAACCACATGTATCCACTAGAGTTCATTGCATGTGATTTCTTTTCATAAACCACATGGATCCACTAGATTCCATTGCATGTGTGTTCTTTTCATAAAATACATCGATCCACTAGATGCCATTGCAAGTGTGTTCTATTCCTAAACCACATGGATCCACTAGATGCTATTGGATGTGTGTTCTATTCCTAAACCACATGGATACACTAGATGCCATTGCATGTGTCTTCTATTCCTAAACCACATGGATCCACTAGATGCCATTGCATGTTTGTTCTTTTCATAAACAACATGGATCCACTAGATGCCATTGCATGTGTGTTCTTTTAATAAAACCACATGGATCCACTAGAGGCCAATGCATGTGTGTTCTTTTAACAAACCACATGGATCCACTAGAGTTCATTGCATGTGTGTTCTATGCCTAAACCACAAGGATCCACTAGATGCCACTGCATGTTTGTTCTTTTCATAAACCACATGGATCCACTAGAGTTCATTGCATGTGTGTTCTTTTCATAAACCACATGGACCCGCTAGAGTTCATTGCATGGGTGTTCTATGCCTAAACCACATGGATCCACTAGATGCCATTGCATGTGTGTTGTGTTCATAAACCACATGGATCCACTAGATGCTATTGCATGTGTGGTCTTTGCCTAAACCACATGGATCCACTAGAGTTCATTGCATGTGTGTTCTTTTCATAAACCATATTGATCCACTAGATGCCATTGCAAGTGTGTTCTATTCCTAAACCACATGGATCCACTATATGCCATTGGACGTGTGTTCTATTCCTAAACCATATGGATCCACTAGATGCCATTGCATGTGTGTCCTATTTCTAAACCACATGGATCCACTAGATGCCATTGCATGTGTGTTATTTTCATAAATAACATGGATCCACTAGATGCCATTGCATGTGTTTTCTTTTAATAAAACCACATGAATCCACTAGAGGCCAATGCATGTGTGTTCTTTTGATAAACCACATGGATCCACTAGAGTTCATTGCATGTGTGTTCTATGCCTAAACCACAAGTATCCACTAGATGCCATTGCATGTGTGTTCTTTTGATAAACCACATAGATCCACTAGATGCCATTGCATGTGTGTTCTTTTCATAAACCACGTGGATCCACTAGATGCCATTGCATGTGTGTTCTTTTCATAAACCACATGGATCCACTAGAGTTCATTGCATGTGTGTTCTTTTCATAAACCACATGGATCCACTAGAGTTAATTTAATGGGTGTTCTATGCCTAAACCACGTGGATCCACTAGATGCCATTGCATGTGTGTTCTTTTCATAAACCACATGGATCCACTAGATGCCATTGCATGTGTGGTCTTTGCCTAAAGCACATGGATCCACTAGAGTTTATTGCATGTGTGTTCTTTTCATAAACCACATGGATCCAGTAGATGCCATTGCATGTGTGTTAATTTCATAAACCATAGGGATCCACTAGATGCCATTGCATATGTGTTCTTTGACTAAACTACATGGGTCCACTAGAGTTCATTGCATGTGTGTTATTTTCATAAACCACATGGATCCACTAGAGGCCAATGCATGTGTGTTCTTTTAACAAACCACATGGATCCACTAGAGTTCATTGCATGTGTGTTCTATGCCTAAACCACAAGGATCCACTAGATGCCATTGCATGTTTGTTATTTTCATAAACCACATGGATCCACTAGAGTTCATTGCATGTGTGTTCTTTTCATAAACCACATGGACCCGCTAGAGTTCATTGCATGGGTGTTCTATGCCTAAACCACATGGATCCACTAGATGCCATTGCATGTGTGTTGTGTTCATAAACCACATGGATCACCTAGATGCCATTGCATGTGTGGTCTTTGCCTAAACCACATGGATCCACTAGAGTTCATTGCATGTGCGTTCTTTTCATAAACCTCATGGATCTAGTAGATGCCATTGCATGTGTGTTATTTTCATAAACCACATGGATCCACAAGATTCCATTGCATGTGTGTTATTTTCATAAACCACATTGATCCACTAGAGTTCATTGCATGTGTTTTATTTTCATAAACCACATGGATTCCCTAGAGTTCATTGCATGTGTGTTCTATCCCTAAACCACATGGATCCCCTAGATGCCATTGCATGTGTGTTATTTTAATAAACCACATGGATGCACTAGATGCCATTGCGTGTGTGTTCTTTTTATAAACAAAATGGATCCGCTAGATTCCATTGCATGTGTGTTCTTTTCATAAACCACATGGATCCACTAGAGTTCATTGCATGTGTGTTCTATGCCTAAATCACATGGATCCACTAGAGATCATTGCATGTGTGTTCGATGCCTAAACCACATGGATCCACTAGAGGCCAATGCATGTGTGTTATTTTAACAAACCACATGGATCCACTAGAGTTCATTGCATGTGTGTTCTATGCCTAAACCACAAGGATCCACTAGATGCCATTGCATGTTTGTTCTTTTCATAAACCACATGGATCCACTAGAGTTCATTGCATGTGTGTTCTTTTCATAAACCACATGGACCCGCTAGAGTTCATTGCATGGGTGTTCTATGCCTAAACCACATGGATCCACTAGATGCCATTGCATGTGTGTTCTGTTCATAAACCACATGGATCCACTAGATGCCATTGCATGTGTGCTCTTTGCCTAAACCACAAGGATCCACTAGAGTTCATTGCATGTGCGTTCTTTTCATAAACCTCATGGATCTAGTAGATGCCATTGAATGTGTGTTATTTTCATAAACCACATGGATCCACAAGATTCCATTGCATGTGTGGTATTTTCATAAACCACATTGATCCACTAGAGTTCATTGCATGTGTTTTATTTTCATAAACCACATGGATTCCCTAGAGTTCATTGCATGTGTGTTCTATCCCTAAACCACATGGATCCCCTAGATGCCATTGCATGTGTGTTATTTTAATAAACCACATGGATGCACTAGATGCCATTGCATGTGTGTTCTTTTTATAAACAAAATGGATCCGCTAGATGCCATTGCATGTGTGTTCTTTTCATAAACCACATGGATCCACTAGAGTTCATTGCATGTGTGTTCTATGCCTAAATCACATGGATCCACTTGAGATCATTGCATGTGTGTTCGATGCCTAAACCACATGGATCCACTAGAGGCCAATGCATGTGTGTTCTTTTAACAAACCACATGGATCCACTAGAGTTCATTGCATGTGTGTTCTATGCCTAAACCACAAGGATCCACTAGATGCCATTGCATGTTTGTTCTTTTCATAAACCACATGGATCCACTAGAGTTCATTGCATGTGTGTTCTTTTCATAAACCACATGGACCCGCTAGAGTTCATTGCATGGGTGTTCTATGCCTAAACCACATGGATCCACTAGATGCCATTGCATGTGTGTTCTGTTCATAAACCACATGGATCCACTAGATGCCATTGCATGTGTGGTCTTTGCCTAAACCACATGGATCCACTAGAGTTCATTGCATGTGCGTTCTTTTCATAAAGCACATGGATCTAGTAGATGCCATTGCATGTGTGCTATTTTCATAAATCACATGGATCCACGAGATGCCATTGCATGTGTGTTATTTTCATAAACCACATTGATCCACTAGAGTTCATTGCATGTGTTTTATTTTCATAAACCATGTGGATTCACTAGAGTTTATTGCATGTGTGTTCTATCCCTAAACCACATGGATCCCCTAGATGCCATTGCATGTGTGTTAGTTTAATAAACCACATGGATGCACTAGATGCCATTGCATCTGTGTTCTTTTTATAAACAAAATGGATCCGCTAGATGCCATTGCATGTGTGTTCTTTTCATAAACCACATGGATCCACTAGAGTTCATTGCATGTGTGTTCTATGCCTAAATCACATGGATCCACTAGAGTTCATTGCATGTGTGTTCGATGCCTAAACCACATGGATCCACTAGATGACATTGCATGTATGTTCTTTTGATAAACCACATGGATCAGTAGATGCCATTGCATGTGTGTTCTTTGCCTAAACCACATGGATCCACTAGAGTTAATTGCATGTGTGTTATATGCCTAAACCACATGGATTCACTAGAGTTCATTGCATACGTGTTATTTTCATAAACCACACAGATCCACTATATGCCGTTGCATGTGTGTTCTTTTCATAAACCACATGGATCCACTAGAGTTATTGCATGTTTGTTCTTTTCATAAACCACATGGATCCCCTAGAGTTCATTGCATGTGTTTTCTATGACTAAACCACATGGATCCACTAGATGCTATTGCATGTGTGTTGTTTTAATAAACCACATGGATCCACTAGAGTACATTGCATGTGTGTTCTTTTTATAAACCACTTGGATCCACTAGATACCATTGCATGTGTGGTCTTTTAATAAACCACGTGGATTCACTAGATGTAATTGCATGTGTGTTCTATTCCTAAACCACATGGATCCACTAGATGCCATTGCATGTGTGTTCTTTTCATAAACAACATGGATCCACTAGATGCCATTGCATGTGTGTTCTTTTAATAAATCCACATGGATCCACTAGAGGCCAATGTATGTGTGTTCTTTTGATAAACGACATGGATCTATTATATGCCTAAACCACAAGGATCCACTAGATGCCATTGCATGTGTGTTCTTTTCATAAAACACATAGATCCCCTAGATGACATTCCATGTGTGTTGTTTTCATAAACCACATGGATCCACTAGATGCCATTGCATGTGTGTTCTTTTCATAAACCACATGGATCCACTAGAGTTCATTGCATGTGTGCTCTTTTCATAAACCACATGGATCCACTAGAGTTCATTGCATGTGTGTTCTATGCCTAAACCACATGGATCCACTAGATGCCATTGCATGTGTGTTATTTTCATAAACCACGTGGATCCACTATATGCCATTGCATGTGTGGTCTTTGCCTAAACCACATGGATCAACTAGAGTTCATTGCATGTGTGTTCTTTTCGTAAACCACATGGATCTAGTAGATGCCATTGCATGTGTGTTATTTTCATAAACCACATGGATCCACTAGATGTCATTGCATGTGTGTTCTTTAGCTAAACCACATGGATCCAATAGAGTTCATTGCATGTGTGTTATTTTCATAAATCACGTGGATCCACTAGATGCCATTAAATGTGTGTTCTATTCCTAAACCACAAGGATCCACTAGATGCCATTGCATGTGTGTTCTTTTCATAATCCACATGGATCCACTAGAGTTCATTGCATGTATGTTCTTTTCATAAACCGCATGGATCCACTAGAGTTCATTGCATTTGTGTTCTTTTCGTAAACCACATGGATCCACTAGATTCTATTACATGTGAGTTCTTTTCATAAACCACATGGATCCATGATGGCTCAGTGCACGACGCCTAGAAAAGTGCTGGTGCAGTGTTGATGTAGTGCTCGTTGGGAACCCCAAGAGGAAGGTATGATGAGCACAGCAGCAAGTTTCCCTCAGTTATGAAACCAAGGTTTAATCGAACCAGTAGGAGCAATGAAACACCCCAAAGGTGTTACTAGCTGAGCTTTGGCAGGGCGCACTACCGGTGCTAGTAGCAACATGGAGACCTGCACAACACAACCACAGAAATTTTTCCCCAACTTGCGACGAGGTTGTCAATCTCACCGTGTTTTGTGGAAAACAAAGGATTAAATGTATCGAATGGAAAGAAGTAAAAGTTTGTAGAAAGTAAACACAAAGCAGTAAACAGTTGTAGATTGTATTCAAAGAGAAAGGATCGGGATCCATAGTTCACTAGAGGTGGCTCTCCTTAGATAAATAACATGTTGGGTGAACAAATTACAGCGGGGCAATTGACAAACACCGAGAGAGCAATACATGCATATACTAATCATCTTGACTCCTTTGAGATTTGATTGGGCATTACAACATAATACATAGACCGCCATCCAAGTGCATCTATGACTAATAATCCACCTTCAGGTTATCATCCGAACCCCCTCCAGTATTAAGTTGCAAGCAACTGATTATTGCTTTACGAACTGCGTGTAAAGTAAACAATACGATTGTTCTATGAACAAAGGATTGTTGTTTTCTCCCTAGTAGCAATAGCACATCTAGTACCTTAGAGATTTCTGTCACTTCTCCAGATTACCAGAGGCATGAACCCACTATCGAGCATAAATACTAACTCTTGGAGTTGCTAGCATCTACTTGGCCAAGATAGCTACTAACAACGGAAAGCATGCAAGATCACAAATAACAAAGACATGATAGAATCAATAATCAATTTGAAATAGCATCTCAATATCCATCGGATCCCCGCAAACACAACATGTATGAATTACAAATAGATGATCTTGATCATGAACGGAGCTCACAAGATCTAAACATGAAAGCACAAAGGAGGAGAACCAGCCATCTAGGTACTACATGGATCCGTAGTCCAAGGATGTGTAGGGGTTCCGCGCATAAAAACAATAAATTTTACTCTATGCCCCTGAACCCCTGAAGCTGCCAGGACCTATCTATTAGTAATACAGTAACGGGAGGGGCTTTTCGCGAACTTACCCTTGAAGACCAAAAAGCATTGTCAACGCTCAGGAGAGCGTGGTTGATGTAGACGAGCCAAAGCCGACCTCAAGGTCGTGATGAAGTCCCTGTGATCCTTCTAGCTCCAACGACTTGAGTGCCTCAAGTGCGACACCTCGCGGGGAGTTACATATGTTCGGTGCCTTACGATGACTCCCGCTTCCCCGATCCAGTAGCAGTTGCGGAAGTAGAGCTCCCGGATCCGAATCCCGCAGCACGATGGCGCTCCGCGATGAAGATGTCTCTCGCTCGCGCGGTCCAGACTTGGGACCACGGTCACGAGAGAGAGAGGGGGGAGAGAGAAAATATCAATTAGAGGTCGTCCCAAAAGTAGGGAGACCTTTATTGATTATTGGGTGTATTTTCTAGGCCAAATACCCCACTTTATATAGGGGAGGGGAGGTACTACCTCCCCTCAAGTCCCGGGGTGGGACTAAAGGAGAGGAGGTGGGGAGGAGGTGGCCGCCGGCCACTAGTGGGCCCCATGGGGGGGCTAGGCCCAGCCGGCCTCCCCCTTGCCCCTTCTCCCCTTTCTCCTTTTCTCTAATGGGCCCTCTCCCTCCGGAATTGGCCCATTAATCCTTTTGACCTTTTAATTGATTTTCTCTTTATTAAATAATTATGAATAAATGATTAAATCAATATTTAACATTCATTCACACATTATGTAATCTCCGTGGCCATGGAACACCTTTCACCTCCACTCCGGACATCCTCTAGACTTACCGAAACCCTTCCGGTTTTCTCCCTTCTTTTCTTCGGTGATTCTACCGATCCTATAAACACTCTCTAAGCATCATCAAGCCCTTAAGCGTGATACCCCATGGTTCAGGAACACTCCAGACATGGTCGAGACACTCCTGCACCAATGATCGACAAAGGGACCTAGATGGCCATGTGACCCCTGTGCGTTCCACGAAGATCTTTCGTCGTTTGAACCGGGATAGTCATGTCTTATTCCCTTTGTCATTCGATACTTGCATTGCCCGAGATCTGATCAATGACATCACCATGTCGGGTTCAATCTCGTTACTGAACAATGCTACTTAACTCGTTCCGACAAGTGATATCCCCGTGATCTAATCACATGCTGCATAGCTATTAGATATAACCTCTCCGAGTGGGCCCTTGAGTATCTTTCTGTCACATGGACGGACAAATCCCGCTCTTGACATATATTGCCTCTACGGTTTCCTCCGAATACCTGAACACACCTTTATAACCACCGTTTTACCAGATGGCGTTTGATGCTATCTAAGCATTCTCGGGAGACAGTGATTGATATAGCCTCACGGTCTAAGGAAAAGTCTACAAGGATCCATTTCTAATCATCGTAACTTGAACTTCGTGACATGATCGGGTCACGATGTTTAGGTTGGGTATTGGTTCATCATCTCATTCTCCGAATGAGATGACCTCATTTCCAACTGGCATAAATGCCACATGATCAGGAAACATGATCATCTGTTGACCAATGAACCAGTGACTAGAGTTTCACTGGGAACCCCTAGTTATTTGTATATCACACGTGTATTGATGTTTCCACTCAATACAGTTATAGCATGATATAAAACTTAATCATAAACTATATGAAATATGATAATAGTCCTTACTACTATTTGTCTCTAGGGCATATTTCCAACAGTCTCCCACTTGCACTAGAGTACAAATACACTAGCTGCATTTGTTCTAAATCATTGGCACCATATACCCGGTACCCTAACATGCTTGCTCATGGAAGAGGTTGAGTCTTGGGTCTGTACTTTACAGTCCCAAATCCTTTGCAACTTACTAATGTCAGCTTTATTGACATTAATACTTTATCATCACATGATAGCATCTGTGTGTATGCATCATCGCTATGGCAGTAGAACGAGGACTGATTCCAGGAGCCTACAGTGACGTTAGATCAACCTCGAGGGCTTTCTCATGGGCACTGTGCCCTGGGACACATCATTCTACGTTAAAAGCGAACTAGCCCCACCATAACATTATACAACACTTTAGATGGTACCCTTATCTATTATTATAAATGTATTCATCGAAACACTAGTGCACTCTGTGCAACTTTCGATGTTTTGTTCACCTTGCTTCCTACTTGACTTTAATTGGTATCTACAGGAGTTTCCAACATATTTCCTTATAACATAACCCTTTATGTTTTAAGACATGTTATCCTTTATGAATTTGGAAAATACATCCACAGTTCTCTACTAGACACTGCGGACAAACTTAGCTCAATGTTTCGTGATTCGGACTTAATCACTTTCAAACGTTCCTTATTTGGATCCCATATTATGCTAAGTTATCATCGTGGTTTACTGAGACAGAACCTATGTCTCAATATAGTGGATGGCGATCATCCTTTTCTTTCAACCGTTGATGTTAAACTCAATGCTATTCCTAATTTGAGTTATTAAGGACTAGTTTCTTAATTAACTTCTATTCTAAAATTCCTTTCAGAATCCCTTAAGGAATACTACATAATATCATAATACGGTTATTATCAACCTCTACATCTTATAAATCATTATTTATAAGTATTTGCACTTTCATCCTTAACTTACTTAAGAATTACTCCTATAAGCTCCCACTCAAACTATGTTGCTACATATTTGAATTTGAGACTCATATTGCTCCCACTTAAAATATGTCAATCACATATTGTTTTAGGAAGACTTTCATAGCTCCCACTCAATTTTATGCAAATTGCATATCTCCTTTACTATTTTGAATAACTTCAAAATCTTTTGATCAAATATCAAACTTGGAGATTTATTATGAGATACTAGTACTTTACTAGTTTTAAATCCACTAGACATCCAGCACACATGAATCAAATTCATTTGAATTCATCCAATACTTGACAAATTGTGCTTTTGTCATTCACCCCTTTTTCATACAATGGCTTTGCAGTCATTTGGGAAAATTCCAAGCAACTCCTTTTACTTGTGAGATTCGGCAACGAATTGCTTTCTAATCTCAAGGGAATTTTGCTTCTAGGATTTCTCATGATTTAGTTTACCATTATTTCCTTTGTAGTTCGTAGGTATGTCATATTTCAAAAATCATGACAAGTGATTCACAAATGTCTCCATACAAGATATGGATTTACATTTTGAATCCTACTTTATGTAGTGAAGAATAATAGTGGAGGAAAAAAACACAATGATCAAAATCATTTATTCTTTCCTTCCGTGAAGAGAATCATTCAGGAACGCTGTCCGTTGCGCTTCTCAACACTCTGATACAGGGTTTTTAATCCTCGTCGTGTTTTACACTATTTTCCATTTGCTCCATAATTGAGAAACTTCACTAAAGGTGAGTTTTCTCAAGAATGCACCAAAATCCCAGCAATGCGAATCTTGCTTACCTTTTGGTTTCAGCTATGGATTTCGTATTCAAAGTTTCAATGAATACTCTACAAGGATTTATTCGCTATTGTTTTGGTTATATCGAATAACCCCAAAACTTTCACGAATTCAAATGGTTTACTAATTCAAATTGAGTGCTAACTATTTCTAAACTAATGGTCTCTACATATACACTACAACGATTTATTTGGTGCCTTCTATTCAACCCCTTTGATATCTAATATCACATTGTGATGCTTTGTATTTTGACGTTTCAAAACACTTTGCATTTCACAATTTCTTTCATGCCATTCTTATAAAGTTGAATTTCATTACTATTGATCAAATCATAGTAATTGGATTCTCTTTTATAGTTATACCCTTTTATTGATGAAGTACTTTGATCAAATCAAAATAGTTTCATATTCATGTTTCCTTTGGTAAACTACTTTACACATTTAAACAATTATTTAATGATAATTACCATTTTCGTTAAAACACAATACATCGAATATGTATTCACTTTTAACAATTCATTAAACACTTTGTATTCAAGTAATACACGGTGTTCAAGTTATTCTACCGAACTTAGGCATGATTTATATGTGAAAAGAAATCGAATTACTTTCACATATTATCACATAACTATGAATTTAAACAATGGTTTCATTCATTAATGAACATATCATTAAATTGGGTATTTTTTAAACAAGGCATTTTAATGTTCTACAAATGTTCATACATTATCAATTAGTTTCAAACAATAAGGACAATTCACACATAATCAAACAAGATATGAACACGAATAGAAATCATTCATAAAAGTGGAACAACTGTTTGTTACAAACTCATATGAATAACCGTCTCATGAAGTGTGAGACACACTAAAGAAGTTCAAATCTCTCGATTACATTAATCATCCTAAAACACAAACTAAGTGATAAATTTCGACGGAGAGTGTCGTTGGCCATCATCATCATGCTCGCCATCAACACGCAACGTCACCTCCTCTCCAGCAAGCACCTCTCATGCAGAAGGACCTGTTTTCACCAAAACAGAACAAGTATCAGATATACTTAACACTTCAATGTGTTTGCAAGATTATAACATTTATAAAACTGTATATCAAATATATACCTTGGTCATCGACGACCTCTCCGGCGATTGGTTCAACCTTTACGTTCCAGAAACATAATATGAACTCATGGAAATCCAATGCTTCCGTATCACCACTCATGATGCTACTCTGGACATGTCCTTTGTAGCTGGGAGGCAATGACCGAAGCAGTACGTCTATCGCAAATGGATCAGCCATCCAGTAATCCACGAAGTGAACCAGTCTCGTGTGTGCATCAAACATGCGCTCCAAGTGACTCCTCAGACATGTATGCTCCACCATCTGTATGAAAAGGAACTCTCCAAGCAACTCGTGCTTCCACATGCGCACATGGCCTATGAACTCTGCTCTCAGCTGATCCACCATCAAATATGGGTCAAGATCACCCATGAGCGGATGTAGTTCATCCACCATCCCGTAACGCATTATTATCTGAATGTAAGTGGACATCTCTTGGCGATAGTAGCGGTCTGCCAGCTCTTGTGGGGTCTCATAGTAGTCTGGCTCAGTCAAATCCATCGTGCGGCGTATGTAGTCTACCACATGATTCCTAGTAAGGAGATCGTCTAGGCGCACAAGCCAACTAGGGAAGTTGTATCCATCAAGTCTAAGTTTTTCACCCTTTACCCAATCCTCAATGGCAAAGTAAGCTTCACGGTGAGCCATCTACATTTATAATTGCAAAAGGAATTTAGACTAAGTTTATAATTAAATGAGTTAATAATAACTCCACTCAGAAACACCTATCCCAGTGAGGGTTACTAGTGATAACACGACCCCTATCAGCCACATCTCCCCCGATCATCACGGCCATCAATGTGGGTTCAAGGATGGACGCTAAACGTCGGTCACATCATCCATGTGACTCGTGCTCGATCTTTCGACCATCCGCGTTCCGAGGCCATGTCTGTACATGCTAGGCTCGCCAACTCAACCTTAGTGTTTTCGCTGTGCAACATGGCTTACACCCACTGTATGTGAACGTAGATATGTCTAACACCCGATCATCACGGCCTGCCTCATACCGAAGAACTTTCTTGGTGGTGCACACTAAGGGGGAACACAATCGTTGGTTATTTTAACAGGGATCATCTTATTAGGCTACCGTCAAGTATCTAATACTAGCACACAATAAGACATACAAACAATAACATTGAATGTAAATGCTATGTGATATGGTTCTTCACGTCGTGATCTCCATCCGCCGTCACCGGGTTACGGCGCCAGGGTTCCGACGCCGTAGACACCAAGGTACCGGTGTCATTCCAGCGTGGTAGTTCGTCACCTTCGTGACTATCTACTACTATGCAACAAAAGGTAATTACTTTACCTTTGCCACAACCATATCACAAAGCATCGCCCTCCTGCAAAACAAAGTTAGACGCCTCTACTTTACCTTTGCATGTTTTACGTGGCTGAATGGGCTTTCGCACAAGAACCGTTCTTACCTACGAACTTTTAGCACAACGCTGATCAAGTAGTTGTCTCTACTACACCCCTTTCGGGGCCCTCCATTGCAAATGGTATACCAACTAATGCGAGAGAGACATACACCCCCCTAAGCCACTTTATATGGTACAAGCCGTATGTCAAGCGTGGACCACTCTCACGAATGAACGCGTAAAGTCGGTTGGGGGCCGCTTCATCAAGCATTACTGCGGTATACACAAGTACACGTGGGAGGCTAACAACTAAAAGATCAACGCCCACATGCTACATCTCGTGTGATCTACCCGTACTAGTATTACTACGCATAGACCTGGCTTTGATACCACTGTAGGGGTTCCGCGCATAAAAACAATAAATTTTACTCTACGCCCCTGAAATCCTGAAGCTGCCAGGACCTATCTATTAGTAATACAGTAATGGAAGGGGCTTTTCGCGAACTTACCCTTGAAGACCGAAAAACGTTGTCTATGCTCAGGAGAGCATGGTTGATGTAGACGAGCTGAAGCCGACCTCAAGGTCGTGATGAAGTCCTTGTGATCCTTCTGGCTCCAACGACTTGAGTGCCTCAAGTGAGACACCTCGCGGGGAGTTACACACGTCCGGTGCCTGATGATGACTCCCGCTTGCCCGATCCAGCAGCAGTTGCGGAAGTAGAGCTCCTGGATTCGAATCCCGCAGCGTGACGGTGCTCCGCGGTGAAGATGTCTCTCGCTCGCGCTGTCCAGACTTGGGACCATGGTCACGAGAGAGAGGGGGAGAGAGAAAATATCAATTAGTGGTCCTCCCAAAAGTGGGGAGACCTTTATTGATTATTGGGTGTATTTTCTAGGCCAAATACCCCACTTTATATAGGGGGAGGGGAGGTACTACCTCCCCTCAAGTCCCGGGGGGATTAAAGGAGAGGAGGGGGGAGGTGGCCGCCGGCCACTAGTGGGCCCCGTGGGGGGGGGGGGCTAGGCCTAGCCGGCCTCCCCCTTGCCCCTTCTCCCTTTTCTCCTTTTCCCTAATGGGCCCTCTCCCTCTGGAATTGGCCCATTAAGCCATTTAACATTTTAATTGATTTTCTCCTTATTAAATAATTATGCATAAATGATTAAATCAATATTTAACATTCATTCACACATTATCTAATCTCCGTGGCCATGGAACACCTTCCACCTCCACTCTGGACATCCACCGGACTTACCGAAACCCTTCCGGTTTTCTCCCTTCTTTTCTTTGGTGATTCTACCGATCCTATAAACACTCTCTAAGCATCATCAAGCCCTTAAGCGTGATACCCCACGGTTCGGGAACACTCTAGACATGGTCGGGACACTCCCGCACCAAAGATCTTTCATCGTTTGAACCGGGACAGTCATGTCTTATTCCCTTTGTCATTCGATACTTGCATTGCTCGAGATCTGATCAATGACATCACCATGTCGGGTTCAATCTCGTTACTGAACAATGCTACTTAACTCGTTCTGACAAGTGATATCCCCGTGATCTAATCACACGCTGCGCAGCTATTGGATATAACCTCTCCGAGTGGGCCCTTGAGTATCTTTCCGCCACATGGACGGACAAATCCTGCTCTTGACATATATTGCCTCTACGGTTTCCTCCGAATACCTGAACACACCTTTATAACCACCATTTTACCAGATGGCGTTTGATGCTATCTAAGCATTCTCGGGAGACAGTGATGGATATAGCCTCACGGTCTAAGGAATAGTCTATGAGGATCCATTTCTAATCATCGTAACTTGAACTTCATGACATGATCAGGTCACGATGTTTAGGTTGGGTATTGGTTCATCATCTCATTCTTCGAATGAGATGACCTCATTTCCAACTGGCATAAATGCCACATGATCAGGAAACATGATCATCTGTTGACCAATGAACCAGTGACTAGAGTTTCACTGGGAACCCCTGGTTGTTTGTATACCACACGTGTATTGATGTTTCCACAAAATACAGTTATAGCATGATATAAAACTTAATCATAAACTATATGAAATATGATAATAGTCCCTACTACTATTTGTCTCTAGGGCATATTTCCAACAGGATGAACTACTCACGCATCACACCGAAGGCTTGCATGGTGATGAAGAAGGCCTCCAGGGTGAATTCCCCTCTCCGGCAGGGTGCCGGGAAGAGCTTCAGATCCCTCCCGATCTAGGTATGGAGATGACGGCGGCTACAGTCTCTTTCGTGGATTTTTGATCGGGTACTTATGGTTTTCGACCTGAGGGCAATATATAGGTGGAAGGAGAGGCCGAGGGGGTGCCGGGAGTGGCCACACCACCCCCTGGCGCGGGCCAGGCCTGGCCGCGCAGCCAGGTGGTGTGGTGGCTCCCTGGCCCTTCTCCGTCTTGTATTCTGGCACTTGATCCCTTCCGGAAAAATAGGCACTTTGGCTTTTCTCCCGTCCAATTCCGAGAATATTCATTTTCTGACTTTCCTGGAACTAAAAACAGCAGAAAACAGGCAGCTGGCACTGTGGCTCTTGTTAATAGGTTAGTCCAAGAAATCATATGAAAAGTACTCCAAAGTTGGAACAAAACACAAGAAAGTGGATAAAACCAAGCATGGAACATCAAAAATTATAGATACATTTGCAATGTATCAACATCCCCAAGCTTAACTCATGCTCGTCCTTGAGTAGGTAAGTGATAAAAATAAAGAATAATTTTTGAGGTGACATGCACCATCAAAGACTTGATCAAAGTATTTGCAAAACATTCAAAGTTGGGATCATAGTACTTCAATCATAACATGAAAGACAAAGTTCTAGCAATAAGCAAAGAAACTATGATGCAACATGAAAAGGCACAAACAAAAGATTCATGAATAACAATGCTCTGCAAGACGTTTGTTTGTTTGTTTCACATAAAGAAAACATAGCATAATAGTATTCAGCTTGTCCCTCAATAGAGTAGCAAATATAAATGCATAGGACACCTTC
This sequence comes from Avena sativa, assembly GCA_916181665.1. Classification (NCBI taxonomy): domain Eukaryota; kingdom Viridiplantae; phylum Streptophyta; class Magnoliopsida; order Poales; family Poaceae; genus Avena; species Avena sativa. The sequence continues at coordinate 196,498,601 of OV702287.1, forward strand.
AAAGTTCATAAGAGTGACTAGATAGAATAGTTTAAAACAAGCAATATCAAAGTATGCATCAATCAACTAGTCTTGGGACAATGCACATAGAACTAAGAATGGCCACTATGCTCTCAAAGTTGGTGCATAAAGATAGAAGGTGGAGACTCAATATAATGGTGGAAGAAAGGCCTTTGTAAAAGGAAGTAGGGATTCAAGTCTCATAAAGAGTTTCCAAAAATTATGGTACTTATAGATTTCAGCTCTCATTGCCTCTATCATAAGCATCTTGAAGTGATTAAGGTTAAAGTGAACAAACTATGGTGTACATGCTTGACGAAGTATAAATCAGAAATCTCATGTCCCTTATATATGAGGGCCGCTCCTCATGCTACTCAAGTTTAGTCACCGGTAAGTTCTTGTCATCGTAAGTATATGTGTATCATAGAGAACCACCAACGGGGTACCCCTTGCCCGATGATATGGAAGAATCCCCATATCAAAATGACAAGGCAAGCAGACAACGAGCAACTCAACATTCTTCTTATTTACCATGGGAATATGGTGCTTTTTTCTCTCTTTCCTCTTTTCATAGTATCTCTTTTTATTCTCTTTTTTCTCAATATAGGACTCTTTTTTTATAAGAAGAATGCTTCATAGACAGCTCATTATGGTTATGCTGCAGGTTTCCACCATGTTAGCATGGATTAGACCAGCGGCCCAGGCGTTTCTCTAACACATATACATAACTCCATGGACTTACAAGCTCCCCTTTCATTTCACACCGACGACATCCATATACAAAAGAGCATGATATCAACTAGGTACAAGTACCAAGTGCAATGTTGAAAGCGTTCCCCATGAAAGCATGGTTCTGCTAATTCCCAACAAATAAGTGCAAGCATATACAACATAGAAGACACAATGGTTCAAGTTTATTAAGGGCAAGTAAAGTAAAGTGTGCCATCAAATTCATGACAGCTTTAATCACTAGTTTTCTCATAACAAGTTTAATTTGGAAGGTAAACAAAAGCATGAATATACTTGGAATAGCATAAGCTAGTAGGTAGGTATGGTGGACTCTTTGGAATAACTTGGTTTAGGGAGTTGGATGCATGGGTGGAACTCATACTTGGTTGTGGAGGCTATTAAAAGACTTGGAGTGACAAACTAAGAGAGCAATAATGGCCATAATCATGCAGAGCGACAAAACATAATTGATCAAAGCATAAAGTGATACTACAAGTTGAAAACTAAAGGATCATAAAGGATATGGTGACTTGTGACAATCATAACATGGTGTGAGCATGCGTCAAGTCAACCCAAATAAAGCATCAAAGGAGAATACCACTATATTATGCTTTAATATGCTAAAACAACGCATGATTCATCCAAGGCACATGAAGCAATCTCAATTGTTTATAACAAGTCATGCTACTGAAAAGAATACTAAGCATAAAGCCAAAACAAAATCAAGCAAGGCATGACAAAGCACAGGCCACAGTCAAAAACAAGCTCTTTTTACCACATAAGCATGATCTTTCCTACTCTTTTCCAAACCAAACCAAACTATTTGCAAACCAATGTATGAAAGAGGGGGTCCAACCAATTTATTCGGAAAACTAAGCAAACTAAGCAAACGAAAAACCAAAATGAAAACGAAAAAGAAGACGCTCCAAGAACAACACAACTATGCATGAAACAATAAAAATGAAGCGTTTGGAAGAAACCTGGAATTTGTATTGATGAAGAAGGGGGATGCCTTGGGCATCCCCAAGCTTTGACGCTTGTACTTCTTGGATATTTCTTGGGGTGACACGTGTGGCATCCCCAAGCTTGAGCTTTAGTCCATCCTTCATCTCATTACTCATTCCTTCCATACACCTGAAAATTTTCCTTCATACAAAACTTCACACAATCTTCATTAGCAACATTAGTGCACTCAAGATAAATAAGTCTTAAGGTTCAGTTCTAACACCAAATAAACTTCCATTAGAACACTAGCTACTGTAGCACTTCCCTCAAAAAGCTCAATTCCCCAAAAGAACTCAAAAAGGAACCCACAAGAAGCAAATGCAGAAAATGGCAGAAATCTATCAAAACAGACCACCAGGTAAATACAAATTTTTTCGAAGACCTTCTGTTGCTCAAATCAAAAAGTGTTGTACTAACGAAAGTTAGATAACAACCTGGGGCAGAAGCACAAACAATTACAGCTCAATCCGACATACAGAGCTCTCTCACGAATGTTTACGGTGAAGCACAAAAATCTGTTTCGGGACAGCAACTTTCCCAATCATTACTTCTCTCTCATTAGAGGTTACTCTTGGCACAAAGATCAAATAAATAGGATAAGGAGAGGTTATTACTGAAGTAATAACTTCCAAGACTCATCTAAAACTTTTTGGTTATCTCCCAATAAGACTTTTCTTTAACGCCTTTAAGTTAGGCATAAGAAGCAAAGAAAGAATCAAGTGTTCTCAAATGAAGAAGCATTAAGACCAAATTTTGTTTTCATAGGAGAAGCAAAAGCAATATTTTCTCTTTTTTTAGGGAAGTGTTCTATAACTTTCTTGAGTGGGAGTTTATATTTAATGGTGCCTTCTTTCATATCAATGATGACACCAATAGTTCTAAGAAAAGGTCTTCCCAAAGTAATAGGACAAGAAGCATTGTATTCAACATCCAAAACATAGAAATCAACGGTGACATAGGAATCGTTAACCATAATAAGAACATTATTAAGACTCCTAGTTTCTTTTTATCATTATCATCAAGTGGGACATTCAAATAACAATCTTAAAGAGGAGGCAAATCAAGCATATCATAAATCCTTCTAGGCATAATAGAAACACTACTATCAATATCACACAAAGCTTTGAAATCAAAGTCATTCACTTTCATATTAATGATGGGTTCCCAACCATCCTCTTGTTTTATAGGAATAGAAGCTTTATGTTTCATCTTTTCTTCCTTAATCTTTATGAGAGCATCGGTAATGTGTTTTGTAAAGGCCATGTTCATAGCACTAGCATTAGGACTTTTAGCAAGCTTTTGTAGGAACTTAATAACTTCGGAGATATTGCAACCATCAAGATCAAAATCAACTTTATCATCCAATGTAGTAGAACTATTACTAGCCTCAACACTAGAGGTGGTGATAGTATAAACACTAATGTTTCTAGCAATTTCATCTTCTCGTTCCCACTTAGCATGTAATTCAGCTAATAGTCTAACATTTTCATCAATTCTTACTTGTATAGCATTAGTAGCTACAAAGGGATTATCATTAGTTTCAGGTTTAGCAGCCATTTTATTGATCAGACAAGATTGAGCTTCAGACAAAGATGATATATTTCTTTCAGCATTAGGGAGTTTCAGTTGTAAACTAGGAATTTCCTTATTTAGACTCTCAAGTAGATGGCTAATGTTCTTCAAAATAATAGATTGTTCCTCCATAGTTTTAGTGAATAGCTTATTTTGCTCATATTGCATTTGCATGAAGTTTTTAGTGGCTCTTTCAACTTCTAAAATTCTTCCTTCACTAGGTAATCCAGGTTTACCATTATAGCCATAAGTATTATTAGGAGGGTAGGGCCTATAATTGTTATTACCATAAGCATTGTTGCCAAAGTTGTTATTTCTTATGAAGTTAACATCAACTTGCTCTTCTTGAGCAACCACAGAGGCTAAAGGAACATTATTTGGATCAATATGGGCTTTCCCATTAACAAGCATAGACATAATAATATCAATCTTATCACTCAAGGAGGAAGTTTCCTCAACAGAATTTACCTTCCTACCTTGTGGAGCTCTCTCAGTATGCCATTCAGAATAATTAACCATCATATTGTCCAGAAGTTTTGTTGCAGCACCCAAAGTGATGGTCATAAAGGTACCTCCAGCAGCAGAATCCAATAGGTTCCTTGAAGAATAGTTCAATCCTGCATAAAAAGTTTGGATGATCATCCAAGCAGTCAGTCCATGAGTGGGACAATTCTTTACCAAAGATTTCATTCTTTCCCAAGCTTGAGCAATATGCTCATTATCAAGTTGTTTAAACTTCATTATTTCACTTCTCATGGATATAATCTTAGCAGGAGGATAGTATTTTCCAATAAAAGCATCTTTGCACTTAGTCCAAGAATCAATACTATTCCTAGTTAAGGAATTCAACCACTCTTTAGCTTTTCCTCTCAAAGAGAAAGGAAACAATTTCAGCTTAATAATATCACCATCTATATCGATATGCTTTTGCATCTCACAAAGTTCAACAAAGTTATTTAGATGGGAAGCAGCATCTTCATTACCAATACCAGAAAATTGTTCTCTCATAACAAGATTGAGCAAAGCAGGTTTTATCTCAAAGAAAGTATTTTCAGCCACAGGTGGAGCAATAAGTGTGCTCATAAAATCATTCTTGTGGGTGCTAGTGAAGTCACACAACTTAGTGTTTTCAAGAGTAGTCATTTTTTGGGTTTTCAAATAAGAAAGCAAACTAGTAAAACTAATTTTTTTGTGTTTTTGAAGAACAAAACAAGCAAACTAAGCAAAACAAAAACAACAAAGTAAAGAGATTGGTTATGAGGGACTCCCCTTGTGAAGATGTCCTTGACTCCCCGGCAACGGCACCAGAAAAATGCTTGATGGCTCAGTGCACGACGCCTAGAAAAGTGCTGGTGTGGTGTTGATGTAGAGCTCATTGGGAACTCCAAGAGGAAGGTATGATGAGCACAACAACAAGTTTCCCTCAGTTATGAAACCAAGGTTTAATCGAACCAGTAGGAGCAAGGAAACACCCCAAAGGTGTTACTAGCGGAGCTTTGGCAGGGCGCACTACCGGTGCTAGTAGCAACGTGGAGACCTGCACAACACAACCACAGAACTTTGTCCCCAACTTGCGATGAGGTTGTCAATCTCACCATGTTTTGCGGAAAACAAAGGATTAAACGTATCGAATGGAAAGAAGTAAAAGTTTGCAGAAAGTAAACACAAAGCAGTAAATAGTTGTAGATTGTATGTAAAGAGAAAGGACCGGGATCGATAGTTCACTAGAGGTGGCTCTCCTTAGATAAATAACATGTTGGGTGAACAAATTACAGCGGGGCAATTGACAAACACCGAGAAAGCAATACATGCATATACTAATCATCTTGACTCCTTTGAGACTTGATTGGGCATTACAACATAATACATAGACTGCCATCCAAGTGCATCTATGACTAATAATCCACCTTCAGGTTATCATCCGAACCCCCTCCAGTATTAAGTTGCAAGCAACAGATTATTGCTTTACGAACTGCGTGTAAAGTAAACAATACGATTGTTCTATGAACAAAGGATTGTTGTTTTCTCCCTAGTAGCAATAGCACATCTAGTACCTTGGAGATTTCTGTCACTTCCCCAGATTACTAGAGGCCTGAACCCACTATCGAGCATAAATACTAACTCTTGGAGTTGCTAGCATCTACTTGGCCAAGATAGCTACTAACAACGAAAAGCATTCAAGATCACAAATAACAAGACATGATAGAATCAATAATCAATCTGAAATAGCATCTCAATATCCATCGGATCCCCGCAAACACAACATGTGTGAATTACAAATAGATGATCTTGATCATGAACGGAGCTCACAAGATCTAAACATGAAAGCACAAAGGAGGAGAACCAGCCATCTAGCTACTACATGGATCCGTAGTCCAAGGATGAACTACTCACGCATCACACCGGAGGCTTGCATGGTGATGAAGAAGGCCTCCAGGGTGAATTCCCCTCTCCGGCAGGGTGCCGAGAAGAGCTTCAGATCCCTCCCGATCTAGGGATGGAGATGACGGTCGCTACAGTCTCTTTCGTGGATTTTGATCGGGTACTTAGGGTTTTCGTCCTGAGGGGAATATATAGGTGGAAGGAGAGGCCAAGGGGGTGCCGGGAGTGGCCACACCACCCCCTGGCGCGGGCCAGGCCTGGCCGCGCAGCCAGGTGGTGTGGTGGCTCCCTGGCCCTTCTCTGCTCGTATTCTGGCACTTGATCCATTCCGGAAAAATAGGCACTTTGGCTTTTGTCCCGTCCAATTCCGAGAATATTCATTTTCTGACTTTCCTAGAACCAAAAACAGCAGAAAACAGGCAGCTGGCACTATGGCTCTTATTAATAGGTTAGTCCAAGAAATCAAATGAAAAGTACTCCAAAGTTGGAACAAAACACAAGAAAGTGGACAAAACCAAGCATGGAACATCAAAAATTATAGATATATTTGCAATGTATCAATCCACTAGATGCCATTGCATGTGTGTTCTTTTCATAAACCACATCGATCCACTAGATGCCATTGCAAGTCTATTCTATTCCTAAACCACATGGATCCACAAGATGCTATTGGATGTGTGTTCTATTCCTAAACCACATGGATACACTAGATGCCATTGCATGTGTGTTCTATTCCTAAACCACATGGATCCACTAGATGCCATTGCATGTGTGTTCTTTTCATAAAAAACATGGATCCACTAGATGCCATTGCATGTGTGTTCTTTTAATAAAACCACATGGATCCACTAGAGGCCAATGCATGTGTGTTCTTTTGACAAACCACATGGATCCACTAGAGTTCATTGCATGTGTGTTCTATGCATAAACCACAAGGATCCACTAGATGCCATTGCATGTGTGTTCTTTTCATAAACCATAGGGATCCACTAGAGTTCATTACATGTGTGTACTTTTCATAAACCACATGGATCCGCTAGAGTTCATTGCATGGGTGTGCTACGCCTAAACCACATGGATCCACTAGATGCCATTGCATGTGTATTGTTTTCATAAACCACATGGATCCACTAGAGTACATTGCATGTGTGTTCTTTTCATAAACCACATAGATCCACTAGATGTCATTGCATGTGTGTTCTTTTAATAAACCACATGCATTCACTAGATGTAATTGCATGTGTGTTCTATGCCTAAACCACAAGGATCCACTAGATGCCATTGCATGTGTGTTCTTTTCATAAACCACATATATCCACTAGATGCCATTGCCTGTATGTTCTTTTCATAAACCACATGGATCCACTAGATGCCATTGTAGGTGTGGTCTTTGCCTAAACCACATGGATCCACTAGAGTTCATTGCATGTGTGTTCTTTTCATAAACGACATGGATCCAGTAGATGCCATTGCATGTGTGTTATTTTCATAAACCACATGGATGCACTAGAGTTCATTGCATGTGTGTTATTTTCATAAACCACATGGATCCACTAGATGCCATTAAATATGTGTTATATTCCTAAAACACAAGGATCCACTAGATGCCATTGCATGTGTGTTCTTTTCATAAACCACATGGATCCACTAGAGTTCACTACATGCGTGTTCTTTTCATAATCCACATGGATCCACTAGAGTTCATTGCATGTCCGTTCTTTTCATAAACCACATGGATCCACTAGAGTTCATTGCATGTGTGTTCTTTTCTTAAACCACATGGATCCACTAGATTCCATTACATGTGAGTTCTTTTCATAAACCACATGCATCCACTAGATGCCATTGCATGTGTGTTCTTTTCATAAACCACATCGATCCACTAGATTCCATTGCAAGTGTGTTATATTCCTAAACCACATGGATCCACTAGATGCTATTGGATTGTGTTCTATTCCTAAACCACATGGATACAATAGATGCCATTGCATATGTGTTCTATTCCTAAACCACATGGATCCACTAGATGTCATTGCATGTGTGTTCTTTTCATAAACAACATGGATCCACTAGATTCCATTGCATGTGTGTTCTTTTCATAAACCACGTGGATCCACTAGAGTTCATTGCATGTGTGTTATTTTCATAAACCACATGGATCCGCTAGAGTTCATTGCATGGGTGTTCTATGCCTAAACCACATGGATCCACTAGATGCCATTGCATGTGTGGTCTTTGCCTAAACCACATGGATCCACTAGAGTTCATTGCCTGTGTGTTATTTTCATAAACCACATGGATCCAGTAGATTCCATTGCATGTGTTTTATTTTCATAAACCACATGGATCCACTAGAGTCCATTGCATGTGTGTTATTTTCATAAACCACATGGATCCACTAGATGCCATTAAATGTGTGTTTTATTCCTAAATCACAAGAAGCCTCTAGATGCCATTACATGTGTGTTCTTTGCCTAAACCACATGGACCCACTAGAGTTCATTGCATGTGTGTTGTATGCCTGAACCACATGGATCCACTAGAGTACATTGCATGTGTGTTATTGTAACACCCTGTCCACTCCTGGGACTGGGGGGTGTCACTCCTGGCAGCCTAATAGGATATCTAGACTGGCCCCACAGACCAACACTAGTCTTTTCTGCACACTTTGTCCTCACTCGTGCGCACCCGGTTACCCACTTCCCAGTCGGTCACGCATCCTAGAATTGCTCTAGGCCAGGCACGCTTAACCTTAGAGTTCTTTTCGAATGACCTTCTGGAAAAGAAGTTGCAACTTGTTGATATGGGTATCCTATCAATCCTATTAAGCCATGTGCCTGGATCTCACATACACCGACCCTTTAGAAGATTGATGCCCTCATCGATCAAGCACACCCCAGGAACGTTCCCTCTTGGCACGCGTCTGTGCGTCCAGTGCCGGCACATGTGCCATGTCGTGTCCACTCCGGGCCACACGCGCCATGCTCCACATGTCCCGCCACTAACCCGCACACACCCGTGTAATCCCAAGGGTCGGCTTTGATACCACTTATAACATGCCGTCCACTCCTGGGCCCGGGGGGTGTCACTCCTGGCAGCTTAATAGGATATCTAGACTGGCCCCACAGACCAACACTAGTCTTTTCTGCACACTTTGTCCTCACTCGTGCGCACCCAGTTACCCACTTCCTGGTCGGTCACCCATCCTAGAATTTCTCTAGGCCAAGCACGCTTAACCTTAGAGTTCTTTTCGAATGACCTTCCGGAAAAGAAGTTGCAACTTGTTGATATGGGTATCCTATCAATCCTATTAAGCCATGTGCCTGGATCTCACAGTTATTTTCATAAACCACATGGATCCACAAGAGTTCATTGCATGTGTGTTATTTTCCTAAACCACAAGGATCCACTAGAGTTCAGTGCATGTGTTATCTTTCATAAACCACATGGATCCGCTAGAGTTCATTGGATGGGTGTTCTATGCCTAAACCACATGGACCCACTAGATGCCATTGCATGTGTGTTCTTTTCATAAACCACATGGATCCACGAGATGCCATTGCATGTGTGGTCTTTGCCTAAACCACATGGATCCACTAGAGTTCATTGCATGTGTGTTATTTTCATAAACTGCATTGATCCAGTAGATGCCATGGCATGTGTGTTATTTCCATAAACCACATGGATCCACTAGAGTTCATTGCATGTGTGTTATTTTCATAAAGCACATGGATCCACTGGACTTCATTGCATTTGTGTGCGATGCCTAAACCACATGGATCCACTAGAGTTCATTGCATCTGTGTTTGATGCCTAAACCACATGGATCCACTAGATGCCATTGTGTGTGTGTTCTTTTCATAAACCACATGGATCCACTAGAGTTCATTGCATGTGTGTTCTTTTCATAAATCTAATGGATCCACTAGATTCCATTGCATGTGAGTTCTTTTCATAAACCACATGGATCCACTAGATGCCATTACATGTGTGTTCTTTTCATAAACCACATCGATCCACTAGATGCCATTGCAAGTGTGTTCTATTCCTAAACCGCATGCATCCAATAGATGCCATTGGACGTGTGTTCTATTCGTAAACCATATGGATCCAGTAGATGCCATTGCATGTGTGTCCTATTCCTAAACCACATGGATCCACTAGATGCCATAGCATGTGTGTTCTTTTCATAAATAACATGGATCCACTAGATGCCATTGCATGTGTTTTCTTTTAATAAAACCACATGGATCCACTAGATGCCATTGCATGTGTGTTCTTTTCATAAACCACATCGATCCACTAGATGCCATTGCAAGTGTGTTCTATTCCTAAACCACATGGATCCACTAGATGCTATTGGATGTGTGTTCTATTCCTAAACCACATGGATACACTAGATGCCATTGCATGTGTGTTCTATTCCTAAACCACATGGATCCACTAGATGTCATTGCATGTGTGTTCTTTTCATAAACAACATGGATCCACAAGATGCCATTGCATGTGTTTTCTTCTAATAAAACCACATGGATCCACTAGAGGCCAATGCATGTGTGTTCTTTTGACAAACCACATGGATCCACTAGAGTTCAATGCATGTGTGTTCTATGCCTAAACCACAAGGATACACTAGATGCCATTGCATGTGTGTTCTTTTCATAAACCACATGGATCCACTAGATGCCATTGCATGTGTGGTCTTTGCCTAAACCACATGGATCCACTAGAATTCATTGCATGTGTGTTATTTTCATAAACCACATGGATCCAGTAGATGCCATTGCATGTGTGTTATGTTCATAAACCACATGGATCCACTAGAGTTCATTGCATGTGTGTTATTTTCATAAACCAAATGGATCCACTAGATGCCATTAAATGTGTGTTCTATTCCTAAATCACAAGGAGCCACCACATGGATCCACTAGATGCCATTGCATGTGTGGTATTTACCTAAACCACATGGATCCACTAGAATTCATTGCATGTGTGTTATTTTCATAAACCACGTGGATCCAGTAGATGCCATTGCATGTGTGTTATTTTCATAAACCACATGGATCCACTAGAGTTCATTGCCTGTGTGTTATTTGCATAAACTAAATAGATCCACTAGATGCCATTAAATGTGTGTTCTATTCCTAAATCACAAGGAGCCACTAGATGACATTGCATGTGTGTTCTTTGCCTAAACCACATGGATCCACTAGAGTTCATTGCATGTGTGTTCTATGCCTAAACCACATGGATCCACTAGAGTTCATTGCACGTGTGTTATTTTCATAAACCACACGGATCCACTAGATGCCATTGCATGTGTGTTCTCTACATAAACCAAATGGATCAACCAGATGCTATTGCATGTGTGTTCTTTTCATAAACACATGGATCCACGAGATGCCATTGCATGTGTTTTTTTCATAAACCACATGGATCCACTAGAGTTCATTGCATGTGTTTTATTTTCATAAACCACATGGATTCACTAGAGTTCATTGCATGTTTGTTCTATCCCTAAACCACATGGATCCCCTAGATGCCATTGCATGTGTGTTCTTTTCATAAACCACATGGATGCACTAGATCCCATTGCATTTGTGTTTTTTCATAAAAAATGGACCCACTAGATGCCACTGCATGTGTGTTCTTTTCATAAACCACATGGATCCACTAGAGTTCATTGCATGTGTGTTCTTTTCATAAAGCACATGGATCCACTAGAGTTCATTGCATCTTTGTTCGATGCCTAAACCACATGGATCCACTAGAGTTCATTTGATGTGTGTTCGATGCCTAAACCACATGGATCCACTAGATGCCATTGTATGTCTGTTCTTTTGATAAACCACATGGATCAGTAGATTCCATTGCATGTGTGTTCTTTGCCTAAACCACATGGATCCACTAGAGTACATTGCATGTGTGTTCTTTTCATAAACCGCATGGATCCACTAGAGTTTATTGCATGCGTGTTATTTTCATAAACCACACGGATCCACTATATGTCATTGCATGTGTGTTCTTTTCATAAACCACATGGATCCACTAGAGTTATTTCATGTGTGTTCTTTTCATAAACCACATGGATCCCCTAGAGTTCATTGCATGTGTGTTCTATGCCTAAACCACATGGATCCACTAGATGCCATTGCATGTCTGTTCTTTTCATAAACCACATGGATCAGTAGATGCCATTGCATGTGTGTTCTTTGCCTAAACCACATGGATCCACTAGAGTTCATTGCATGTGTGTTCTTTTCATAATCCACATGGATCCACTAGAGTTCATGGATCCACTAGAGTTCATTGCATGTGTTTTGTTTTCATAAACCACATGGATCCACTAGATTCCATTGTATGTGAGTTCTTTTCATAAACCACATGGATCCACTAGATGCCATTACATGTGTGTTCTTTTCATAAACCACATCGATCCACTAGATGCCATTACAAGTGTGTTCTATTCCTAAACCGCATGGATCCACTAGATGCCATTGGACGTGTGTTCTATTCCTAAACCATATGGATCCACTAGATGCCATTGCATGTGTGTCCTATTCCTAAACCACATGGATACACTAGAGGCCAATGCATGTGTGTTCTTTTAATAAACCACATGGATCCACTAGAGTTCATTGCATGTGTGTTCTATGCCTAAACCACAAGTATCCACTGGATGCCATTGCAAGTGTGTTCTTTTGATAAACCACATAGATCCACTAGATGCCATTGAATGTGTGTTCTTTTCATAAACCACATGGATCTACTAGATGCCATTGCATGTGTGTTATTTTTATAAACCACATGGATCCACTAGAGTTCATTGCATGTGTGTTCTTTTCATAAACCACATGGATCCACTAGAGTTCATTTAATGGGTGTTCTATGGCTAAACCACGTGGATCCACTAGATGCCGTTGCATGTGTGTTCTTTTCATAAACCACATGGATCCACTAGATGCCATTGCATGTGTGGTCTTTGCCTAAACCGCATGGATCCACTCGAGTTCATTGCATGTGTGTTCTTTTCATAAACCACATGGATCCAGTAGATGCCATTTCATGTGTGTTATTTTCATAAACCACATGGATCCACTAGATGACATTGTATGCATGTTCTTTGCCTAAACCACATGGATCCACTAGAGTTCATTGCATGTGTGTTATTTTCATAAACCACATGGATCCACTAGATGCCATTAAATGTGTGTTCTACTCCTAAATCACAAGGAACCACTAGATGCCATTGCATGTGTGTTCTTTGCTTAAACCACGTGAATCCACCAGAGTTCATTGCATGTGTGTTATATGCCTAAACCAAATGGATCCACTAGAGTTCATTGCATGTGTGTTATATTCATAAACCACACGGATCCACTAGATGCCATTGCATGTGTGTTCTTTTCATAAACCAGATGGATCCACTAGATGCTATTGCATGTGTGTTCTTTTCATAAACCACATAGATCCACGAGATGCCATTGCATGTGTGTTCTTTGCCTAAACCACATGGATCCACTAGAGTTCATTGCATGTGTGTTCTATTCCTAAACCACATGGATCCACTAGAGTTCATTGCATGTGTGTTATTTTCATAAACCACACGGATCCACTAGATGCCATTGCATGTGTGTTCTCTTCATAAACCAAATGGATCCACCAGATGCTATTGCATGTGTGTTCTTTTCATAAACACATGAATCCACGAGATGCCATTGCATGTGTTTTTTTCATAAACCACATGGATCCACTAGAGTTCATTGCATATGTTTTATTTTCATAAACCACATGGATTCACTAGAGTTCATTGCATGTGTGTTATATCCCTAAACCACATGGATCCCCTAGATGCCATTGCATGTGTGTTCTTTTCATAAACCACATGGATGCACTAGATCCCATTTCATTTGTGTTTTTTCATAAAAAAAATGGATCCACTAGATGCCAGTGCATGTGTGTTCTTTTCATAAACCACATGGATCCACTAGAGTTCATTGCATGTGTGTTCTTTTCATAAAGCACATGGATCCACTAGAGTTCATTGCATCTGTGTTCGATGCCTAAACCACATGGATCCACTAGAGTTCATTTGATGTGTGTTCGATGCCTAAACCACATGGATCCACTAGATGCCATTGTATGTCTGTTCTTTTGATAAACCACATGGATCAGTAGATGCCATTGCATGTGTGTTCTTTGCCTAAACCACATGGATCCACTAGAGTACATTGCATGTGTGTTCTTTTCATAAACCGCATGGATCCACTAGAGTTCATTGCATGCGTGTTATTTTCATAAACCACACGGATCCACTATATGTCATTGCATGTGTGTTGTTTTCATAAACCACATGGATCCACTAGAGTTATTTCATGTGTGTTATTTTCATAAACCACATGGATCCCCTAGAGTTTATTGCATGTGTGTTCTATGCCTAAACCACATGGATCCACTAGATGCCATTGCATGTCTGTTCTTTTCATAAACCACATGGATCAGTAGATGCCATTGCATGTGTGTTCTTTGCCTAAACCACATGGATCCACTAGAGTTCATTGCATGTGTGTTCTTTTCATAATCCACATGGATCCACTAGAGTTCATTGCATGTGTTTTCTTTTCATAAACCACATGGATCCACTAGATTCCATTGCATGTGAGTTCTTTTCATAAACCACATGGATCCACTAGATGCCATTACATGTGTGTTCTTTTCATAAACCACATCGATACACTAGATGCCATTGCAAGTGTGTTCTATTCCTAAACCGCATGGATCCAGTAGATGCCATTGGACGTGTGTTCTATTCCTAAACCATATGGATCCACTAGATGCCATTGCATGTGTGTCCTATTCCTAAACCACATGGATCCACTAGAGGCCAATACATGTGTGTTCTTTTAATAAACCACATGGATCCATTAAAGTTCATTTCATGTGTGTTCTATGCCTAAACCACAAGTATCCACTAAATGCCATTCCAAGTGTGTTCTTTTGATAAACCACATAGATCCACTAGATGCCATTGAATGTGTGTTCTTTTAATAAACCACATGGATCTACTAGATGCCATTGCATGTGTGTTATTTTTATAAACCACATGGATCCACTAGAGTTCATTGCATGTGTGTTCTTTTCATAAACCACATGGATCCACTAGAGTTCATTTAATGGGTGTTCTATGGCTAAACCACGTGGATCCACTAGATGCCATTGCATGTGTGTTCTTTTCATAAACCACATGGATCCACTAGATGCCATTGCATGTGTGGTCTTTGCCTAAACCACATGGATCCACTCGAGTTCATTGCATGTGTGTTCTTTTCATAAACCACATGGATCTAGTAGATGCCATTGCATGTGTGTTATTTTCATAAACCACATGGATCCACTAGATGACATTGTATGCATGTTCTTTGCCTAAACCACATGGATCCACTAGAGTTCATTGCATGTGTGTTATTTTCATAAACCACATGGATCCACTAGATGCCATTAAATGTGTGTTCTACTCCTAAATCACAAGGATCCACTAGATGCCATTGCATGTGTGTTATTTGCTTAAACCACGTGAATCCACCAGAGTTCATTGCATGTGTGTTATATGCCTAAACCAAATGGATCCACTAGAGTTCATTGCATGTGTGTTATATTCATAAACCACACGGATCCACTAGATGCCATTGCATGTGTGTTCTTTTCATAAACCATATGGATCCACTAGATGCTATTGCATGTGTGTTCTTTTCATAAACCACATGGATCCACGAGATGCCATTGCATGTGTGTTCTTTGCCTAAACCACATGGATCCACTAGAGTTCATTGCATGTGTGTTCTATGCCTAAACCACATGGATCCACTAGAGTTCATTGCATGTGTGTTATTTTCATAAACCACACGGATCCACTAGATGCCATTGCATGTGTGTTCTCTTCATAAACCAAATGGATCCACCAGATGCTATTGCATGTGTGTTCTTTTCATAAACACATGAATCCACGAGATGCCATTGCATGTGTTTTTTTCATAAACCACATGGATCCACTAGAGTTCATTGCATGTGTTTTATTTTCATAAACCACATGGATTCACTAGAGTTCATTGCATGTGTGTTCTATCCCTAAACCACATGGATCCCCTAGATGCCATTGCATGTGTGTTCTTTTCATAAACCACATGGATGCACTAGATCCCATTTCATTTGTGTTTTTTCATAAAAAGAATGGATCCACTAGATGCCACTGCATGTGTGTTCTTTTCATAAACCACATGGATCCACTAGAGTTCATTGCATGTGTGTTCTTTTCATAAAGCACATGGATCCACTAGAGTTCATTGCATCTGTGTTCGATGCCTAAACCACATGGATCCACTAGAGTTCATTTGATGTGTGTTCGATGCCTAAACCACATGGATCCACTAGATGCCATTATATGTCTGTTCTTTTGATAAACCACATGTATCAGTAGATGCCATTACATGTGTGTTCTTTGCCTAAACCACATGGATCCACTAGAGTACATTGCATGTGTGTTCTTTTCATAAACCGCATGGATCCACTAGAGTTCATTGCATGCGTGTTATTTTCATAAACCACACGGATCCACTATATGTCATTGCATGTGTGTTGTTTTCATAAACCACATGGATCCACTAGAGTTATTTCATGTGTGTTCTTTTCATAAACCACATGGATCCCCTAGAGTTTATTGCATGTGTGTTCTATGCCTAAACCACATGGATCCACTAGATGCCATTGCATGTCTGTTCTTTTCATAAACCACATGGATCAGTAGATGCCATTGCATGTGTGTTCTTTGCCTAAACCACATGGATCCACTAGAGTTCATTGCATGTGTGTTCTTTTCATAATCCACATGGATCCACCAGAGTTCATTGATCCACTAGAGTTCATTGCATGTGTTTTCTTTTCATAAACCACATGGATCCACTAGATTCCATTGCATGTGAGTTCTTTTCATAAACCACATGGATCCACTAGATGCCATTACATGTGTGTTCTTTTGATAAACCACATCGATCCACTAGATGCCATTGCAAGTGTGTTCTATTCCTTAACCGCATGGATCCAGTAGATGCCATTGGACGTGTGTTCTATTCCTAAACCATATGGATCCACTAGATGCCATTGCATGTGTGTCCTATTCCTAAACCACATGGATCCACTAGAGGCCAATACATGTGTGTTCTTTTAATAAACCACATGGATCCATTAGAGTTCATTGCATGTGTGTTCTATGCCTAAACCACAAGTATCCACTAGATGCCATTGCAAGTGTGTTCTTTTGATAAACCACATAGATCCACTAGATGCCATTGAATGTGTGTTCTTTTCATAAACCACATGGATCTACTAGATGCCATTGCATGTGTGTTATTTTTATAAACCACATGGATCCACTAGAGTTCATTGCATGTGTGTTCTTTTCATACACCACATGGATCCACTGGAGTTCATTTAATGGGTGTTCTATGGCTAAACCACGTGGATCCACTAGATGCCATTGCATGTGTGTTCTTTTCATAAACCACATGGATTCACTAGATGCCATTGCATGTCTGTTCTTTTCATAAACCACATGGATCAGTAGATGCCATTGCATGTGTGTTCTTTGCCTAAACCACATGGATCCACTAGAGTTCATTGCATGTGTGTTCTTTTCATAATCCACATGGATCCACCAGAGTTCATTGATCCACTAGAGTTCATTGCATGTGTTTTCTTTTCATAAACCACATGGATCCACTAGATTCCATTGCATGTGAGTTCTTTTCATAAACCACATGGATCCACTAGATGCCATTACATGTGTGTTCTTTTCATAAACCACATCGATCCACTAGATGCCATTGCAAGTGTGTTCTATTCCTAAACCGCATGGATCCAGTAGATGCCATTGGACGTGTGTTCTATTCCTAAACCATATGGATCCACTAGATGCCATTGCATGTGTGTCCTATTCCTAAACCACATGGATCCACTAGAGGCCAATACATGTGTGTTCTTTTAATAAACCACATGGATCCATTAGAGTTCATTGCATGTGTGTACTATGCCTAAACCACAAGTATCCACTAGATGCCATTGCAAGTGTGTTCTTTTGATAAACCACATAGATCCACTAGATGCCATTGAATGTGTGTTCTTTTCATAAACCACATGGATCTACTAGATGCCATTGCATGTGTGTTATTTTTATAAACCACATGGATCCACTAGAGTTCATTGCATGTGTGTTCTTTTCATAAACCACATGGATCCACTAGAGTTCATTTAATGGGTGTTCTATGGCTAAACCACGTGGATCCACTAGATGCCGTTGCATGTGTGTTCTTTTCATAAACCACATGGATCCACTAGATGCCATTGCATGTGTGGTCTTTGCCTAAACCGCATGGATCCACTCGAGTTCATTGCATGTGTGTTCTTTTCATAAACCACATGGATCCAGTAGATGCCATTTCATGTGTGTTATTTTCATAAACCACATGGATCCACTAGATGACATTGTATGCATGTTCTTTGCCTAAACCACATGGATCCACTAGAGTTCATTGCATGTGTGTTATTTTCATAAACCACATGGATCCACTAGATGCCATTAAATGTGTGTTCTACTCCTAAATCACAAGGAACCACTAGATGCCATTGCATGTGTGTTCTTTGCTTAAACCACGTGAATCCACCAGAGTTCATTGCATGTGTGTTATATGCCTAAACCAAATGGATCCACTAGAGTTCATTGCATGTGTGTTATATTCATAAACCACACGGATCCACTAGATGCCATTGCATGTGTGTTCTTTTCATAAACCAGATGGATCCACTAGATGCTATTGCATGTGTGTTCTTTTCATAAACCACATAGATACACGAGATGCCATTGCATGTGTGTTCTTTGCCTAAACCACATGGATCCACTAGAGTTCATTGCATGTGTGTTCTATTCCTAAACCACATGGATCCACTAGAGTTCATTGCATGTGTGTTATTTTCATAAACCACACGGATCCACTAGATGCCATTGCATGTGTGTTCTCTTCATAAACCAAATGGATCCACCAGATGCTATTGCATGTGTGTTCTTTTCATAAACACATGAATCCACGAGATGCCATTGCATGTGTTTTTTTCATAAACCACATGGATCCACTAGAGTTCATTGCATATGTTTTATTTTCATAAACCACATGGATTCACTAGAGTTCATTGCATGTGTGTTATATCCCTAAACCACATGGATCCCCTAGATGCCATTGCATGTGTGTTCTTTTCATAAACCACATGGATGCACTAGATCCCATTTCATTTGTGTTTTTTCATAAAAAAATGGATCCACTAGATGCCAGTGCATGTGTGTTCTTTTCATAAACCACATGGATCCACTAGAGTTCATTGCATGTGTGTTCTTTTCATAAAGCACATGGATCCACTAGAGTTCATTGCATCTGTGTTCGATGCCTAAACCACATGGATCCACTAGAGTTCATTTGATGTGTGTTCGATGCCTAAACCACATGGATCCACTAGATGCCATTGTATGTCTGTTCTTTTGATAAACCACATGGATCAGTAGATGCCATTGCATGTGTGTTCTTTGCCTAAACCACATGGATCCACTAGAGTACATTGCATGTGTGTTCTTTTCATAAACCGCATGGATCCACTAGAGTTCATTGCATGCGTGTTATTTTCATAAACCACACGGATCCACTATATGTCATTGCATGTGTGTTGTTTTCATAAACCACATGGATCCACTAGAGTTATTTCATGTGTGTTCTTTTCATAAACCACATGGATCCCCTAGAGTTTATTGCATGTGTGTTCTATGCCTAAACCACATGGATCCACTAGATGCCATTGCATGTCTGTTCTTTTCATAAACCACATGGATCAGTAGATGCCATTGCATGTGTGTTCTTTGCCTAAACCACATGGATCCACTAGAGTTCATTGCATGTGTGTTCTTTTCATAATCCACATGGATCCACTAGAGTTCATTGCATGTGTTTTCTTTTCATAAACCACATGGATCCACTAGATTCCATTGCATGTGAGTTCTTTTCATAAACCACATGGATCCACTAGATGCCATTACATGTGTGTTCTTTTCATAAACCACATCGATACACTAGATGCCATTGCAAGTGTGTTCTATTCCTAAACCGCATGGATCCAGTAGATGCCATTGGACGTGTGTTCTATTCCTAAACCATATGGATCCACTAGATGCCATTGCATGTGTGTCCTATTCCTAAACCACATGGATCCACTAGAGGCCAATACATGTGTGTTCTTTTAATAAACCACATGGATCCATTAAAGTTCATTGCATGTGTGTTCTATGCCTAAACCACAAGTATCCACTAAATGCCATTCCAAGTGTGTTCTTTTGATAAACCACATAGATCCACTAGATGCCATTGAATGTGTGTTCTTTTAATAAACCACATGGATCTACTAGATGCCATTGCATGTGTGTTATTTTTATAAACCACATGGATCCACTAGAGTTCATTGCATGTGTGTTCTTTTCATAAACCACATGGATCCACTAGAGTTCATTTAATGGGTGTTCTATGGCTAAACCACGTGGATCCACTAGATGCCATTGCATGTGTGTTCTTTTCATAAACCACATGGATCCACTAGATGCCATTGCATGTGTGGTCTTTGCCTAAACCACATGGATCCACTCGAGTTCATTGCATGTGTGTTCTTTTCATAAACCACATGGATCTAGTAGATGCCATTGCATGTGTGTTATTTTCATAAACCACATGGATCCACTAGATGACATTGTATGCATGTTATTTGCCTAAACCACATGGATCCACTAGAGTTCATTGCATGTGTGTTATTTTCATAAACCACATGGATCCACTAGATGCCATTAAATGTGTGTTCTACTCCTAAATCACAAGGATCCACTAGATGCCATTGCATGTGTGTTATTTGCTTAAACCACGTGAATCCACCAGAGTTCATTGCATGTGTGTTATATGCCTAAACCAAATGGATCCACTAGAGTTCATTGCATGTGTGTTATATTCATAAACCACACGGATCCACTAGATGCCATTGCATGTGTGTTCTTTTCATAAACCATATGGATCCACTAGATGCTATTGCATGTGTGTTCTTTTCATAAACCACATGGATCCACGAGATGCCATTGCATGTGTGTTCTTTGCCTAAACCACATGGATCCACTAGAGTTCATTGCATGTGTGTTCTATGCCTAAACCACATGGATCCACTAGAGTTCATTGCATGTGTGTTATTTTCATAAACCACACGGATCCACTAGATGCCATTGCATGTGTGTTCTCTTCATAAACCAAATGGATCCACCAGATGCTATTGCATGTGTGTTCTTTTCATAAACACATGAATCCACGAGATGCCATTGCATGTGTTTTTTTCATAAACCACATGGATCCACTAGAGTTCATTGCATGTGTTTTATTTTCATAAACCACATGGATTCACTAGAGTTCATTGCATGTGTGTTCTATCCCTAAACCACATGGATCCCCTAGATGCCATTGCATGTGTGTTCTTTTCATAAACCACATGGATGCACTAGATCCCATTTCATTTGTGTTTTTTCATAAAAAGAATGGATCCACTAGATGCCACTGCATGTGTGTTCTTTTCATAAACCACATGGATCCACTAGAGTTCATTGCATGTGTGTTCTTTTCATAAAGCACATGGATCCACTAGAGTTCATTGCATCTGTGTTCGATGCCTAAACCACATGGATCCACTAGAGTTCATTTGATGTGTGTTCGATGCCTAAACCACATGGATCCACTAGATGCCATTATATGTCTGTTCTTTTGATAAACCACATGTATCAGTAGATGCCATTGCATGTGTGTTCTTTGCCTAAACCACATGGATCCACTAGAGTACATTGCATGTGTGTTCTTTTCATAAACCGCATGGATCCACTAGAGTTCATTGCATGCGTGTTATTTTCATAAACCACACGGATCCACTATATGTCATTGCATGTGTGTTGTTTTCATAAACCACATGGATCCACTAGAGTTATTTCATGTGTGTTCTTTTCATAAACCACATGGATCCCCTAGAGTTTATTGCATGTGTGTTCTATGCCTAAACCACATGGATCCACTAGATGCCATTGCATGTCTGTTCTTTTCATAAACCACATGGATCAGTAGATGCCATTGCATGTGTGTTCTTTGCCTAAACCACATGGATCCACTAGAGTTCATTGCATGTGTGTTCTTTTCATAATCCACATGGATCCACCAGAGTTCATTGATCCACTAGAGTTCATTGCATGTGTTTTCTTTTCATAAACCACATGGATCCACTAGATTCCATTGCATGTGAGTTCTTTTCATAAACCACATGGATCCACTAGATGCCATTACATGTGTGTTCTTTTGATAAACCACATCGATCCACTAGATGCCATTGCAAGTGTGTTCTATTCCTTAACCGCATGGATCCAGTAGATGCCATTGGACGTGTGTTCTATTCCTAAACCATATGGATCCACTAGATGCCATTGCATGTGTGTCCTATTCCTAAACCACATGGATCCACTAGAGGCCAATACATGTGTGTTCTTTTAATAAACCACATGGATCCATTAGAGTTCATTGCATGTGTGTTCTATGCCTAAACCACAAGTATCCACTAGATGCCATTGCAAGTGTGTTCTTTTGATAAACCACATAGATCCACTAGATGCCATTGAATGTGTGTTCTTTTCATAAACCACATGGATCTACTAGATGCCATTGCATGTGTGTTATTTTTATAAACCACATGGATCCACTAGAGTTCATTGCATGTGTGTTCTTTTCATACACCACATGGATCCACTGGAGTTCATTTAATGGGTGTTCTATGGCTAAACCACGTGGATCCACTAGATGCCATTGCATGTGTGTTCTTTTCATAAACCACATGGATTCACTAGATGCCATTGCATGTCTGTTCTTTTCATAAACCACATGGATCAGTAGATGCCATTGCATGTGTGTTCTTTGCCTAAACCACATGGATCCACTAGAGTTCATTGCATGTGTGTTCTTTTCATAATCCACATGGATCCACTAGAGTTCATTGCATGTGTGTTATTTTCATAAACCACACGGATCCACTAGATGCCATTGCATGTGTGTTCTCTTCATAAACCAAATGGATCCACCAGATGCTATTGCATGTGTGTTCTTTTCATAAACACATGAATCCACGAGATGCCATTGCATGTGTTTTTTTCATAAACCACATGGATCCACTAGAGTTCATTGCATGTGTTTTATTTTCATAAACCACATGGATTCACTAGAGTTCATTGCATGTGTGTTCTATCCCTAAACCACATGGATCCCCTAGATGCCATTGCATGTGTGTTCTTTTCATAAACCACATGGATGCACTAGATCCCATTTCATTTGTGTTTTTTCATAAAAAGAATGGATCCACTAGATGCCACTGCATGTGTGTTCTTTTCATAAACCACATGGATCCACTAGAGTTCATTGCATGTGTGTTCTTTTCATAAAGCACATGGATCCACTAGAGTTCATTGCATCTGTGTTCGATGCCTAAACCACATGGATCCACTAGAGTTCATTTGATGTGTGTTCGATGCCTAAACCACATGGATCCACTAGATGCCATTATATGTCTGTTCTTTTGATAAACCACATGTATCAGTAGATGCCATTGCATGTGTGTTCTTTGCCTAAACCACATGGATCCACTAGAGTACATTGCATGTGTGTTCTTTTCATAAACCGCATGGATCCACTAGAGTTCATTGCATGCGTGTTATTTTCATAAACCACACGGATCCACTATATGTCATTGCATGTGTGTTGTTTTCATAAACCACATGGATCCACTAGAGTTATTTCATGTGTGTTCTTTTCATAAACCACATGGATCCCCTAGAGTTTATTGCATGTGTGTTCTATGCCTAAACCACATGGATCCACTAGATGCCATTGCATGTCTGTTCTTTTCATAAACCACATGGATCAGTAGATGCCATTGCATGTGTGTTCTTTGCCTAAACCACATGGATCCACTAGAGTTCATTGCATGTGTGTTCTTTTCATAATCCACATGGATCCACCAGAGTTCATTGATCCACTAGAGTTCATTGCATGTGTTTTCTTTTCATAAACCACATGGATCCACTAGATTCCATTGCATGTGAGTTCTTTTCATAAACCACATGGATCCACTAGATGCCATTACATGTGTGTTCTTTTGATAAACCACATCGATCCACTAGATGCCATTGCAAGTGTGTTCTATTCCTTAACCGCATGGATCCAGTAGATGCCATTGGACGTGTGTTCTATTCCTAAACCATATGGATCCACTAGATGCCATTGCATGTGTGTCCTATTCCTAAACCACATGGATCCACTAGAGGCCAATACATGTGTGTTCTTTTAATAAACCACATGGATCCATTAGAGTTCATTGCATGTGTGTTCTATGCCTAAACCACAAGTATCCACTAGATGCCATTGCAAGTGTGTTCTTTTGATAAACCACATAGATCCACTAGATGCCATTGAATGTGTGTTCTTTTCATAAACCACATGGATCTACTAGATGCCATTGCATGTGTGTTATTTTTATAAACCACATGGATCCACTAGAGTTCATTGCATGTGTGTTCTTTTCATAAACCACATGGATCCACTAGAGTTCATTTAATGGGTGTTCTATGGCTAAACCACGTGGATCCACTAGATGCCATTGCATGTGTGTTCTTTTCATAAACCACATGGATTCACTAGATGCCATTGCATGTCTGTTCTTTTCATAAACCACATGGATCAGTAGATGCCATTGCATGTGTGTTCTTTGCCTAAACCACATGGATCCACTAGAGTTCATTGCATGTGTGTTCTTTTCATAAAGCACATGGATCCACTAGAGTTCATTGCATCTGTGTTCGATGCCTAAACCACATGGATCCACTAGAGTTCATTTGATGTGTGTTCGATGCCTAAACCACATGGATCCACTAGATGCCATTGTATGTCTGTTCTTTTGATAAACCACATGGATCAGTAGATGCCATTGCATGTGTGTTCTTTGCCTAAACCACATGGATCCACTAGAGTACATTGCATGTGTGTTCTTTTCATAAACCGCATGGATCCACTAGAGTTCATTGCATGCGTGTTATTTTCATAAACCACACGGATCCACTATATGTCATTGCATGTGTGTTGTTTTCATAAACCACATGGATCCACTAGAGTTATTTCATGTGTGTTCTTTTCATAAACCACATGGATCCCCTAGAGTTTATTGCATGTGTGTTCTATGCCTAAACCACATGGATCCACTAGATGCCATTGCATGTCTGTTCTTTTCATAAACCACATGGATCAGTAGATGCCATTGCATGTGTGTTCTTTGCCTAAACCACATGGATCCACTAGAGTTCATTGCATGTGTGTTCTTTTCATAATCCACATGGATCCACTAGAGTTCATTGCATGTGTTTTCTTTTCATAAACCACATGGATCCACTAGATTCCATTGCATGTGAGTTCTTTTCATAAACCACATGGATCCACTAGATGCCATTACATGTGTGTTCTTTTCATAAACCACATCGATACACTAGATGCCATTGCAAGTGTGTTCTATTCCTAAACCGCATGGATCCAGTAGATGCCATTGGACATGTGTTCTATTCCTAAACCATATGGATCCACTAGATGCCATTGCATGTGTGTCCTATTCCTAAACCACATGGATCCACTAGAGGCCAATACATGTGTGTTCTTTTAATAAACCACATGGATCCATTAAAGTTCATTGCATGTGTGTTCTATGCCTAAACCACAAGTATCCACTAAATGCCATTCCAAGTGTGTTCTTTTGATAAACCACATAGATCCACTAGATGCCATTGAATGTGTGTTCTTTTAATAAACCACATGGATCTACTAGATGCCATTGCATGTGTGTTATTTTTATAAACCACATGGATCCACTAGAGTTCATTGCATGTGTGTTCTTTTCATAAACCACATGGATCCACTAGAGTTCATTTAATGGGTGTTCTATGGCTAAACCACGTGGATCCACTAGATGCCATTGCATGTGTGTTCTTTTCATAAACCACATGGATCCACTAGATGCCATTGCATGTGTGGTCTTTGCCTAAACCACATGGATCCACTCGAGTTCATTGCATGTGTGTTCTTTTCATAAACCACATGGATCTAGTAGATGCCATTGCATGTGTGTTATTTTCATAAACCACATGGATCCACTAGATGACATTGTATGCATGTTCTTTGCCTAAACCACATGGATCCACTAGAGTTCATTGCATGTGTGTTATTTTCATAAACCACATGGATCCACTAGATGCCATTAAATGTGTGTTCTACTCCTAAATCACAAGGATCCACTAGATGCCATTGCATGTGTGTTATTTGCTTAAACCACGTGAATCCACCAGAGTTCATTGCATGTGTGTTATATGCCTAAACCAAATGGATCCACTAGAGTTCATTGCATGTGTGTTATATTCATAAACCACACGGATCCACTAGATGCCATTGCATGTGTGTTCTTTTCATAAACCATATGGATCCACTAGATGCTATTGCATGTGTGTTCTTTTCATAAACCACATGGATCCACGAGATGCCATTGCATGTGTGTTCTTTGCCTAAACCACATGGATCCACTAGAGTTCATTGCATGTGTGTTCTATGCCTAAACCACATGGATCCACTAGAGTTCATTGCATGTGTGTTATTTTCATAAACCACACGGATCCACTAGATGCCATTGCATGTGTGTTCTCTTCATAAACCAAATGGATCCACCAGATGCTATTGCATGTGTGTTCTTTTCATAAACACATGAATCCACGAGATGCCGTTGCATGTGTTTTTTTCATAAACCACATGGATCCACTAGAGTTCATTGCATGTGTTTTATTTTCATAAACCACATGGATTCACTAGAGTTCATTGCATGTGTGTTCTATCCCTAAACCACATGGATCCCCTAGATGCCATTGCATGTGTGTTCTTTTCATAAACCACATGGATGCACTAGATCCCATTTCATTTGTGTTTTTTCATAAAAAGAATGGATCCACTAGATGCCACTGCATGTGTGTTCTTTTCATAAACCACATGGATCCACTAGAGTTCATTGCATGTGTGTTCTTTTCATAAAGCACATGGATCCACTAGAGTTCATTGCATCTGTGTTCGATGCCTAAACCACATGGATCCACTAGAGTTCATTTGATGTGTGTTCGATGCCTAAACCACATGGATCCACTAGATGCCATTATATGTCTGTTCTTTTGATAAACCACATGTATCAGTAGATGCCATTGCATGTGTGTTCTTTGCCTAAACCACATGGATCCACTAGAGTACATTGCATGTGTGTTCTTTTCATAAACCGCATGGATCCACTAGAGTTCATTGCATGCGTGTTATTTTCATAAACCACACGGATCCACTATATGTCATTGCATGTGTGTTGTTTTCATAAACCACATGGATCCACTAGAGTTATTTCATGTGTGTTCTTTTCATAAACCACATGGATCCCCTAGAGTTTATTGCATGTGTGTTCTATGCCTAAACCACATGGATCCACTAGATGCCATTGCATGTCTGTTCTTTTCATAAACCACATGGATCAGTAGATGCCATTGCATGTGTGTTCTTTGCCTAAACCACATGGATCCACTAGAGTTCATTGCATGTGTGTTCTTTTCATAATCCACATGGATCCACCAGAGTTCATTGATCCACTAGAGTTCATTGCATGTGTTTTCTTTTCATAAACCACATGGATCCACTAGATTCCATTGCATGTGAGTTCTTTTCATAAACCACATGGATCCACTAGATGCCATTACATGTGTGTTCTTTTGATAAACCACATCGATCCACTAGATGCCATTGCAAGTGTGTTCTATTCCTTAACCGCATGGATCCAGTAGATGCCATTGGACGTGTGTTCTATTCCTAAACCATATGGATCCACTAGATGCCATTGCATGTGTGTCCTATTCCTAAACCACATGGATCCACTAGAGGCCAATACATGTGTGTTCTTTTAATAAACCACATGGATCCATTAGAGTTCATTGCATGTGTGTTCTATGCCTAAACCACAAGTATCCACTAGATGCCATTGCAAGTGTGTTCTTTTGATAAACCACATAGATCCACTAGATGCCATTGAATGTGTGTTCTTTTCATAAACCACATGGATCTACTAGATGCCATTGCATGTGTGTTATTTTTATAAACCACATGGATCCACTAGAGTTCATTGCATGTGTGTTCTTTTCATAAACCACATGGATCCACTAGAGTTCATTTAATGGGTGTTCTATGGCTAAACCACGTGGATCCACTAGATGCCATTGCATGTGTGTTCTTTTCATAAACCACATGGATTCACTAGATGCCATTGCATGTCTGTTCTTTTCATAAACCACATGGATCAGTAGATGCCATTGCATGTGTGTTCTTTGCCTAAACCACATGGATCCACTAGAGTTCATTGCATGTGTGTTCTATGCCTAAACCACATGGATCCACTAGAGTTCATTGCATGTGTGTTATTTTCATAAACCACACGGATCCACTAGATGCCATTGCATGTGTGTTCTCTTCATAAACCAAATGGATCCACCAGATGCTATTGCATGTGTGTTCTTTTCATAAACACATGAATCCACGAGATGCCATTGCATGTGTTTTTTTCATAAACCACATGGATCCACTAGAGTTCATTGCATGTGTTTTATTTTCATAAACCACATGGATTCACTAGAGTTCATTGCATGTGTGTTCTATCCCTAAACCACATGGATCCCCTAGATGCCATTGCATGTGTGTTCTTTTCATAAACCACATGGATGCACTAGATCCCATTTCATTTGTGTTTTTTCATAAAAAGAATGGATCCACTAGATGCCACTGCATGTGTGTTCTTTTCATAAACCACATGGATCCACTAGAGTTCATTGCATGTGTGTTCTTTTCATAAAGCACATGGATCCACTAGAGTTCATTGCATCTGTGTTCGATGCCTAAACCACATGGATCCACTAGAGTTCATTTGATGTGTGTTCGATGCCTAAACCACATGGATCCACTAGATGCCATTATATGTCTGTTCTTTTGATAAACCACATGTATCAGTAGATGCCATTGCATGTGTGTTCTTTGCCTAAACCACATGGATCCACTAGAGTACATTGCATGTGTGTTCTTTTCATAAACCGCATGGATCCACTAGAGTTCATTGCATGCGTGTTATTTTCATAAACCACACGGATCCACTATATGTCATTGCATGTGTGTTGTTTTCATAAACCACATGGATCCACTAGAGTTATTTCATGTGTGTTCTTTTCATAAACCACATGGATCCCCTAGAGTTTATTGCATGTGTGTTCTATGCCTAAACCACATGGATCCACTAGATGCCATTGCATGTCTGTTCTTTTCATAAACCACATGGATCAGTAGATGCCATTGCATGTGTGTTCTTTGCCTAAACCACATGGATCCACTAGAGTTCATTGCATGTGTGTTCTTTTCATAATCCACATGGATCCACCAGAGTTCATTGATCCACTAGAGTTCATTGCATGTGTTTTCTTTTCATAAACCACATGGATCCACTAGATTCCATTGCATGTGAGTTCTTTTCATAAACCACATGGATCCACTAGATGCCATTACATGTGTGTTCTTTTGATAAACCACATCGATCCACTAGATGCCATTGCAAGTGTGTTCTATTCCTTAACCGCATGGATCCAGTAGATGCCATTGGACGTGTGTTCTATTCCTAAACCATATGGATCCACTAGATGCCATTGCATGTGTGTCCTATTCCTAAACCACATGGATCCACTAGAGGCCAATACATGTGTGTTCTTTTAATAAACCACATGGATCCATTAGAGTTCATTGCATGTGTGTTCTATGCCTAAACCACAAGTATCCACTAGATGCCATTGCAAGTGTGTTCTTTTGATAAACCACATAGATCCACTAGATGCCATTGAATGTGTGTTCTTTTCATAAACCACATGGATCTACTAGATGCCATTGCATGTGTGTTATTTTTATAAACCACATGGATCCACTAGAGTTCATTGCATGTGTGTTCTTTTCATAAACCACATGGATCCACTAGAGTTCATTTAATGGGTGTTCTATGGCTAAACCACGTGGATCCACTAGATGCCATTGCATGTGTGTTCTTTTCATAAACCACATGGATTCACTAGATGCCATTGCATGTCTGTTCTTTTCATAAACCACATGGATCAGTAGATGCCATTGCATGTGTGTTCTTTGCCTAAACCACATGGATCCACTAGAGTTCATTGCATGTGTGTTCTTTTCATAATCCACATGGATCCACCAGAGTTCATTGATCCACTAGAGTTCATTGCATGTGTTTTCTTTTCATAAACCACATGGATCCACTAGATTCCATTGCATGTGAGTTCTTTTCATAAACCACATGGATCCACTAGATGCCATTACATGTGTGTTCTTTTCATAAACCACATCGATCCACTAGATGCCATTGCAAGTGTGTTCTATTCCTAAACCGCATGGATCCAGTAGATGCCATTGGACGTGTGTTCTATTCCTAAACCATATGGATCCACTAGATGCCATTGCATGTGTGTCCTATTCCTAAACCACATGGATCCACTAGAGGCCAATACATGTGTGTTCTTTTAATAAACCACATGGATCCATTAGAGTTCATTGCATGTGTGTACTATGCCTAAACCACAAGTATCCACTAGATGCCATTGCAAGTGTGTTCTTTTGATAAACCACATAGATCCACTAGATGCCATTGAATGTGTGTTCTTTTCATAAACCACATGGATCTACTAGATGCCATTGCATGTGTGTTATTTTTATAAACCACATGGATCCACTAGAATTCATTGCATGTGTGTTCTTTTCATAAACCACATGGATCCACTAGAGTTCATTTAATGGGTGTTCTATGGCTAAACCACGTGGATCCACTAGATGCCATTGCATGTGTGTTCTTTTCATAAACCACATGGATCCACTAGATGCCATTGCATGTGTGGTCTTTGCCTAAACCACATGGATCCACTCGAGTTCATTGCATGTGTGTTCTTTTCATAAACCACATGGATCCAGTAGATGCCATTGCATGTGTGTTATTTTCATAAACCACATGGATCCACTAGATGACATTGTATGCATGTTCTTTGCCTAAACCACATGGATCCACTAGAGTTCATTGCATGTGTGTTATTTTCATAAACCACATGGATCCACTAGATGCCATTAAATGTGTGTTCTACTCCTAAATCACAAGGATCCACTAGATGCCATTGCATGTGTGTTCTTTGCTTAAACCACGTGAATCCACCAGAGTTCATTGCATGTGTGTTATATGCCTAAACCAAATGGATCCACTAGAGTTCATTGCATGTGTGTTATATTCATAAACCACACGGATCCACTAGATTCCATTGCATGTGTGTTCTTTTCATAAACCAGATGGATCCACTAGATGCTATTGCATGTGTGTTCTTTTCATAAACCACATGTATCCACGAGATGCCATTGCATGTGTGTTCTTTTCATAAACCACATTGATCCACTAGAGTTCATTGCATTTGTTTTATTTTCATAAACCACATGGATTCACTAGAGTTCATTGCATGTGTATTCTATCCCTTAACCACATGGATGCCCTAGATGCCATTGCATGTGTGTTCTTTTCATAAACCACATGGACGCACTAGATGCCATTGCATGTGTGTTCTTTTTATAAACAAAATGGATCCGCTAGATGCCATTGCATGTGTTGTGGGCTCCCCAGATTAACCATCCGAGAAATCCCTGTTATGTATATATCCATGTTCCCATGATCAGTGAGCGGTGGAACATAACCGACAAGTATCATTACAACATCTGAAACATAGAGAATTTACAAGACTTACATACATGCCATTATGGCTACAACATCGTTAGCAGCGGAAGAAGGAAATGCACTTCTGGCTGTGGCGAGATTGCTCTATCTAGGGTTTCTTTCGAAAAGCCTAGACAATCTCTTGAAGTTATGGCATCTCCATATCTTTGTTGAAAAAGATTTTTGAAAACATACCACTGTTTTATAAGTCAAGATATCCCATATCTTTGTTGAAAAAGAGTTTTGAAAACATTTTTGGAGTACAAACCCTTTTTAAACCTCTTTGACCTCCTCTGGTCAAAACAACACTTTAAACTCAGGTTCCCCCAGAACCTTCATTCTTTCATCCGTTCTTTCCAAACAAACACCGTTTGGGTACTCCTAGCCATCACCTTTCCAACCATCCTTGACCGTGGACACGGCTATTTGAATAGATTATACTCTGCAGAGTTTGTGCACTTTCCCCACAAGAATCAATACATCCATCGGGATAAAACCACGACCCACTACCACGGTAGATGGGGGTCCAGATAATCAAACCTAACCTTTCGCTTGTCGACCCTAGCAAAGGCTGCTTTTCCTTTTGGGTTTATTCTCCCCAGCAACGAGTATGTGGCTCCCAGCCATAGTCCTGCCTTCCGTACACGCATATACCCAAGCCGCAACTTGGCGTATACCTTAACTTGGTGACTCCCCTTCCTTCCGTACCGCCTAAGTCATACCGTCCGCGGGAGACCCAGTTGTTGCACCGGCACTCCTACCAAGACAGGCTCACTCTTGCCGAAGCAAGCTACAAGCTATAGATCCGAAGAAATGTTAGCGCCTTCCCGGAATTCAAGGGATTCCTCCCTATAAGCATGGTACAAGCTGCCTCGGCTAATGAAGACAAACTACGAGCTAAGCCCAGCACCTGGGGTAATTTGGTTGCACGGTTAAAAATTGTTCTGGTAAAGGCGTAGAACATCCCTTCACTTCCTCATTTCTCATTATCACCACTGCTGTAGTTAAAATATCCGCTTGGAATGATGCCTGTTCCCAAGGGTTTTTACAAAACAATTTTTAAACATTTGTACTAGGGTAAAACCCAAAACACTTCATTTTCTCAAAGCCCGGGTTTTTCAAAGAGGTAGGACGTTGACCATCATACTCTCAGTCTAAAGGGATAAAATGGTAGGTACATCACGGTGGTGCCACGAGGGGAACAAATGCATAACTTGGAGGAGCCAAGTTATATCGCAGTATTAATAAAACAAGACATGCAGATAAATAATGCAATTTATAAGGAGGATACAAAATAGGTAAAAGAGAGTAGGACAAGTATCAAAATTCGGGAATGGTGGCTTGCCTGTGATTAGCAATAAGTCCCTGGACTTCTTTAGATAACCAAGAATACCCAATAAAATATAATAAGAAGTCCCTTCCTTCTCGTCGTCAAACAATCACACTATCGCCGTCATCGAGTATACATGCAAGCAGACAATGCCACAATCAATATGAGGCATACATGCATCAAACCATGCAGCAAACAAACATGAGGAATCCTACTTAACTTAGTAGGTTTTGGAGAAGTTGGGTACTAGTAGTGGAATTACTAGATTGCCATAGAGGTGTTTTTCCCTTGGAAGATAGTTGTCTAGGTTATATACCAAGGACTTGTGGTGGAGACTTGTGGTCTGTAGGACATCAATGTGCAACCATGATATCCTCAGATAGGTCTTG
The DNA here is from genome assembly GCA_916181665.1 of Avena sativa. Taxonomy (NCBI): domain Eukaryota; kingdom Viridiplantae; phylum Streptophyta; class Magnoliopsida; order Poales; family Poaceae; genus Avena; species Avena sativa. Next base: position 196,532,051 of record OV702287.1, read on the forward strand.
AAAAAACAAGACCAACACAAGTGGTTTTACTAGATTATCCTTTACCTAGATTTAGTTATGCTTTTTATAGTGGAATAATCTCTAGTTTGAGGAAATAATTAACCAGAATTTATCTGGAGGCCCAAAAATTATTTCCTTGGGTGGTTAGGTAGTGTTTGATGTACTGAAATACATACAGTTGGAATCTTGTCAAAAGAATTAGCATAATGCCCTTAATAAATCATCTAAGGCAGTTCTTTATGGTTTTTCTCTTTTTCACCAGTTTAATTATACAGAAGCTCTTGAGTTGATTCCAAGGGCGTGTGGGAGGAATTCAAAATGCCTTTCTGTAGGAATTGGATTCACTATTTTTGGAGGTGTCAAACCCCTGGAGTGATTTATTTAGTGATAAAACCACTTATAGAAGTAATTAAACCACTAAAATCCAACAGAGGACTAATAAATCCTCATCTCATGATTTTAGATGGATAATTATGTGCCACCTCTCTAGGAGTTGGAATCAGGTCAATACCTCATTTGGTTTGACCTTGAGAATTTACCCAAGGCAGATATTCTCTGTTTTTGTTATTTTTGCTAAAGGATGACCTTAGTTCCCCTTGACCTGAGATAAATGCTAGATGGGAGGCCTAAGAATATACTTTCAAAAGAGCTTGGTTTCATCTATTTTGGAGATGTGTAGGTAACTGAGGAATTATTTAGTGTAAAAGATACATTTTAGTGGATATTATGCCCATAAATAATGGAATTTATTTTTGGAAGAGGGACAGCTCTGCATGATGCACAAAACATATGGGAACATGATAAAAATTATATCGGGTCAATTGGAGTTGGTTTCCATTTTCAAAATGATTTCAATTGAGGGACAAATTCTGGATCTGGACAAAATGAATAAAAGAAAAGGATTCGCGGGCTGGGATCTGGAGCGATGTGGTCCACCAACACCGGGCCGGCCCAACGCGGTGGCAGGGAGACGTGCACGAAGCTAAATTGAACCTGGTAGGTCGGGCCCGCTTGGCAGCGTCAAAGGGCTCCGAAGCGGTACTAGAGGTTTCTGTCCGTCAGATCGATTAGAGATCGATGGCAGCAGGCCCTTCTCCTAACTCACGACATGCGCGGCGGCAGAAACCCTAACTGAGAGGGAGACGGGCTGGGGGAGGGCTCACCGGCGGCGTAGGGGCGATGATGGCTATGCAGGTCGACGCGGTGCATTAGGACGCGCAGAAAGAGGGGTGGAAGCGACCCCTCTAACGACAGGAGGAGCCTCGCGCGAGGGCGTCTACATGCACGGGTTAGAGCTCACCGGAGAGCGCTTCCGCGGTTGCTGCAAGGAGAAAGGGAGGCATGGTTAGATAGAGGAGGTCGATGAGGTCTCAGTATATGAACATGCAAAGGGAGTGGAGCAGCGAGGAGAGCTCTAGGCTCGATTCTTCAAGGAGGCCGAAGCTTTTCCTCCTCCCTCTCACGGGCAGCACAGAGGAGGGGAGAGGCTGGGGAGCTCGGGGGTGATAGTTCAGGCATAGGGGAGCCTTGTGAGGCCACATGCAGGTGGAGGAGAGCTCGAGAGAGGGCACCTCGAGCTCGATCTCATCAATGGCCGAGAGGAGTTTTCTCTCTTCTCCTGGCCAGTACAGAGCAAGGAAGGGGAAGTGGAGCTAGGGGTGGTGAGTAGTAGGGGTGAATGAGGGCGAAGGGAGGCGCTGGGGTGGCCTAGGGATATTTAATTGATGGGAGATGGGTTCATGGTGAACTTGTTCCATGGGGAGGACAAGGGGAGGGATCTGGCCATCCATTGGGTGTGGAGGGCAGTGGAGAGAGGGTGGAGGTGTTATTTGGGGTCGTGGTTAGGGCAGAGGGACAGTGGGGCTGCTGTCCAATCACTTTACACAATTTGCAATAAATGGCTTCTCTCTCTCTCTAGTCTCTCTCTCTCCAAGAGGTCAGGGCAAGGGTACTACAGGGTGGACCACAACCAGGGGTGGGTGTGGTTGCTATGGGGAAGTGCTGAGCAGGATTTGATAAGGATTTGATACAATTAGATAGTGGTTTTGGTGTTATGGTCAAATTTCCCATCATGGGTGATTATGAAGGAACTCTTGAATTTTGATCTTTCAATGAGAGATAAGGGTGCTGCTAGATGGGTAAGCTTAAGATATATCTCCAAGATTTATTTGGGATTTTTCAGAGGAGTTTTAGTCCACTTAAATCCATTTATTCAAAAAGGGCAGAAGTAATTTCTAGAGGCTGAATTGATATTTTTACATTGGACAAGGTTGGTTTTTGGTGTGAGAGGGTCCCAAATGTGAGTATACACTTAGAGGAATTTTCCCAAGATTTACTGAGGCTTAAAAGTATTTAAAACAATTATTTTGTTGTTTCTGCCATTTAGGAAAAAGGGAAAAAAGAATTATTAGAGCTCTTCAAAAATATTTATTTTTGAAGTTGGAAGGTAGGGTATGATAAATGGAACTCACCTGAGCCAAAAGTTTGGGAAGTATTTTGACAAAAACCCAGACTTTCCATTGGAGAAGGGGTTTTGAGAAGTTGTCTATAAAGGAATTAAATAGATTTGGAGCCATAATGATTATGGGTAATATTTGATAAATATTGATGATCAAGGTAGATGATGTACACAAGGTGTAGCAAGCATTTGCAACCTTGGGAAATGGAAATCCAACTTGAATAAGATAGAAAACAAGTTGTGGATCTAGGGTGATGTTATTTTTATCGCACCAAAACCTTGTTGTATCTTGGAGCTCAGATCTCACCTTGATGCAAGGGATAGATGGATAGTTAGACCAAGTCACATAGGTGATCATGGAAGAAGGAGTTTGGACTGGTTACATTTGAGGTGATCTAGAAGTGATGGCAAACTTTGTTGAAAATAAGGCTGCCATACCAGATGAGTCATGATGCCTTATAAACCATGTGGGTTTAGGAAGCAAAAGGATCCACTTGGAACAAGTGAAGTATATGTTGATAGACCTAAATGAGTATAACACAACCATGCAAATATTTGGTCCATATAAGGTTGGATGATGGTGTGAGCTTCTATCAAAGTAGGAATGATGACTAGATTTGCAGGAAATGTTATCTTCTTGCCTACAAAACCATCAAGAACAAGTGGGTTGGAGGATGATCTAACCAAGGGAAATAGTGGTCCTTGGTAGTCCTTATGATGGTTAACAAGATGGTTCAGGTGCATTTCCAAAAATTCACAAAGTTGAGAACGGGAGACATTCAAAAAGGTGATGTTGGGAATAGTTATCCCAGACAGCCAAATTTGGCAGATTTATGGTTGTTGACTAGAATGGGGGTGGTGATGTTTTTGATGGGTTGCAAAGTACCCAGGCATCATCAAGTGGATGATTTTGAAGAGTAGATTGAGTAGAAGGGATCCATGCTTGATATTGGTCTTCATTGACTTGGAAGCTTCTAGAAGGGATATTTTCAGAAATGACCTGATTCAGGGTTTTAGATGGTCTCCTAGTACTAGAGATCAGATCCTCCTTGTATTGTTGCTGAGGGTTTGGTGAGTTTGAAGTATACTAATCCAACTGATGAGCTCCTAGAGTGTCTCATACTACTTCCTAAGCAAACAAGTCAAACAACAAATCAAGCCAACTCATCAGATAGCAGATCAAGGCAACTCATCTTATAAACTAAGCAACTCCACTACTGGGGTTATCATCAAGCTTAGCTTGAGGTAAGGTTGGGGAATTTTGAAGAGGTTGGGGTTTGAGTAAGATGAGAGTCCTTGGTACCTCTACCAAGAGTAGAATTCAAATGCTTTGAGAAGAGGTTTTGGGAAAACTAGAGATAAGGTTAGTTGGGGGTTCTGTCTTGAAAACATAAGGAGGTTATAGCTCTCCATAGTTTTGTCAATGGAATCTACTAAACTAGTTTTGGTTACTCAAGCACCTTGGCTCAGGTTTTGGAAATGTCAAAACATTTGAGAATATGTAAACTGAGCCAAGATAGTTTTGGTAAGTAGCTTTTGTCAACTGAGGGTGAGGTAAGGAGTATCATATGGTATATACTCACATGCACAAGTACAAATAAGCAACAAGCACACACTGCACCCATGAACAAGAAAAAGTTTTTGTACCACGATTGCGAGGAGTGGTTGAACTTCAATCGTCTTGAAACACGAGTGCGGAGCAGGCTTCAACCACGATTGCGAGGAGTGATCTTTCGGCTGTTAGGATTTACGGCACCTGTCCTAAGGGATTATTGTATTCTAGTATATGTCCTTGGGTCCAACTGTTGGATTGCTTCTGGCAGAGGGTTATTCCATTTTGCAGGAAAGACGTAGTCTTTCCCCCTTAGGATTAGACTAGGGCAGATCTGAGAGTTGGCATAATCCTTCCTTCTTGGAGTCGTAGGTGGGTGTTTTGAAGGCTAACGTCCAAATTACTCCTGGAGTTGAGATCGTTAGAAGGCATCCCACTCTGGAGGTCTTTTGTAATATCCTTAGGAAGACAGTCTTCTGAGGATTGAGTGGAAAGACTCATTCTTTCCACCTTAGAGCTTCATTAAGGTGCTTTAGGAGTGGTGCAGATCCTCTGTCTTGAAGGGCTGGCGAGGTGCTGCAGAAGTATGTATCTCCTTGGGTCTTGGGTTGAGATCTCCGAGAGACGTTCTATTGCGTGAACCAGGTCAGGGTGGTTTTCTAACGCAGTCTTAGTGGTTAACTCTGGGTGGGTTAGTGGTGAACGACACTTGTTGTTAGCCTTTAGTTAGGTTAAAGACATTCATCTTCGGAGAGGTTATCCTTATTCAAACTTATTGACGTTGCTTCCGCTTGGTGGTGAAGTAGACTCGTTGTCTTTAGGCAGTCCTGTCTTCAGGATTTTGGAGTAATCTGGCCTTTTAGGGAGGAACTTCCGGTTGATTTGGGGGGGGGGAAGTCGACTAAAATTGTTAGTCTCTTTGGGGCTGTCGGAAGCTCTAATAAACTAAAGGTTAGTGTGGTTAGGTCTTCATATCTTGTCTTGGTTGACTTATCGGGTGGTTTCTTGTGGATATTTGAGGATCCTTCTGAAGGAAATATGCCCTGAGAGGCAATAATAAAGTTGTTATTATGTATTCCTTGTATATGATAGATGTTTATTTTGCATGCTATAATTGTATTGATAGGAAACATCAATACATGTGTGTTTAATAAACAAAAAGGGTTCCTACTTATGCCTCTCTTATAGACTAGCTTGTTGATTAACAAGATGATCAAGGTTTCCTGATCATGGACATTGGATGTTGTTAATAACAAGGTCGCAACATTTGTGAAATGATGTGATGAACATTCATCCGAAGTATAGCATTACGATCAAGTCATTATGTTTATATTTCTATAACATCATACAAAGTAGTCTTAGTCCTTAGACCATGAGATCGTGTTAATTGCTAACACCGGAAGAGTATCTTGATAACATCAAACGTCACACCGTAACAGGGTGACCATAAAGGTGGGTTCAGTGCTATGAAGGTGTTATGTTGAGGCTCATGGATCAAGAGTGGAATTTGTCAATCCTGATGACGGATAGATATACTCTGGGCCCTCTCGGTGATATCACATTAAGATAGCTTGCAAGCAAGTGATGTGATCACTAGAATGTTATATCACGGGAACGATAAAAGATTGCATGTCGGTAACGAGATCAAACTAGGTATTTGGATACCGATGATCGAATCTCGGACATGTATTATATCATGAGACAAAGGGATTAAATTGCTGACGTTAAAGGTTCTCACGATCATAGAAGTCATCGTTGAATATGCAGGTTCTGATTATTGATCTAAGAGGAGTCTCAATCATGTCTGCATTATTCGCGAACCATAGGGTGACACACTTAAGGGTTGCCGGACACCATTTAGGAGCACATATGTTCCAGACAAAAGGTTTGCAAAGCGCAGGAAATGTTTCGATAGAAACAGGAATTGTTTCGATAGAAACCGGAATTGTTTCGGGTGAAATTGCAGAAAGTGGTTCTGCATGTGATATTGAAATGTTGCAAGGGGTTTTATGTGAATGTTTGTTAATTAAAGTAATTAACAAAATTCTGAATAAAATAAATAAAAGAGTTTTATTAATTGAGAGTTGCATTTAATTTGGTGGAAATTAAATACATGTGAGTGGGATTTTGGGTGGAGGCCATGTTTATGTGAGTGGAGGTTCACCACATTAATGAAGGAGGGGAGGAGTCCCCTCCCCCTCATGCGCCGGCTATGGGAGGGGAGGGGTCTCCCTCCCTCCTATATAAAGCCCCCCTCTCCCCTCTCACAAAACACACCTCCTCGTGAAGGATCTCTCTCCCCCTCTAGATATTCCCCCATGGTCTCGGATTAGCGAGATACATGTTCCCGGTGGCCTTGCGTCTGGAAGGAGTTGCTGCTTCCGCTGATTCGCTGGAGCGAGGAGGTGGAGGTTGTCCGGTGGCTTGAACGTGTGTGTGAGGACGGATACGCTGCTGATTTGCGGTGCTCGGACTTCCACACGATCTTGAGATCGGCAAGCATACGACTACATCAACCACGAGTTCCTACTCGTTAACAAAACTCGTTGTCTTCGAGGGTAAGTTCTCCATGGATGTATGTACACCCGTTGCTCTGTATCTAGTAGATAGATCTTGGCGTATAGTTCTCATCGTAGGAATTTTTTTGTTTTCTATGCTGCGGACCCAATAGTGGTATCAGAGCCTGATCTATGCGTAGGTTCTTTGCACGGGTAGTACACATATGTTTATATGTGGGCGATGATGATCATGTTATTGCATCTTCTATGTACTCTGGATATTGGTGGCATAGTGGGATGAAGCGGCCCGGACCAACCTTACATGTCATCGTACATGAGACCGGTTCCACGACTGACATGCAACTTGTTTTGCATAAGTGGCTGGCGGGTGTCTGTCTCTCCTACTATAGTCAATATCTGATTTACAACGAGTTGCTAATAACTTGGTTATCCTCATTGTGGTTCATGTTCGTAGGTAAGACCGGTTCTATCTCCGAAAGCCCTAAGCCACATAAAACTTGCAATTGATAAATTAGAGGCGTCTAGTTTAGATCGTTGCTGGGCTAGTGTCTTGATATGGTATTGTTGTAAGTAGATGTATGATAGATACTCTTACAACTCACTTAACGTGTAAGTTCCATATACCTTGGCCTTACACACAAAGGAATGATAGAGATCATACCACGATGCAAATGATAGAGATCAAATGCATGGACCATATCACCTCACTTCACACATTAGATGTTAGCATCTTATATTGCTAGTTTGGCGCTTTTGGTAGCATTATAAGATGATCCCTCATTTAGATATCAGGATAAAATGTGTTCTTTCTTAAGTATGCACCGTTTTGTGGATCGTGTATTGAGGCATCACGTGATGATCGGGTGTTCTCGACTCTACGCTTTCATACAACGGGTGTAAGGCAGTTTTACACACGTGAATACTAAGGTTCTTACTTGACGAGCCTAGCATGTACAGACATGGCCTCGGAACACGGACCGAAAGGTTAAGCATGAGTCATATAGTTGATATGATGCCCATATAGATGCTCGCCTTTGAAGCTACACCGACTCACGTGATGATCGGACTTGGTGTAGTGGATTTGGTTCATGTAATCACCAAAAGGACATGAGGGATGTCGTTTTTGAGTGGGAGTTCATTAGTAATTTGGATTAGTTGAACTCAATCTATCATAAACTTAGTCTAAATATATTTTACAAATTCTGTTTTAGATGGCACCACCTGCTTTTAATTTCAATGTGTTCATGGAGAAAGAGAAGCTTGCTGCGAATGGTAGCAACTTCACCAACTGGGCTATGAATTTGAGGATTCTCCTCACTGCTGCACAAAAGCAATATGTGCTAGAGGCGCCTCTAGGCCCCCCACCAGCTCCTGATGCCCCTGACGAGGAAAAGAACGTCTATATAACTCGTCAGGAGGACCACAACTTAGTTCATTGCGGCATACTGTATGGGCTAGAGCCAGAACTTCGAAAACGTTTCGAAAATGGCAATGCCTTTGATACCATGGGAGAATTGAAAATGATTTTCGATACCCATGCTTCCGTAGAGAGTTATAATGCTTCTGAAAAGTTCTTTAGTTGCATGATGGAAGAGAACAGCTTCGTTAGAGAGCACGTACTCAAAATGTCTGGGTACACCGATAAGCTTGTGTCCTTGGAAATAACGATTCCCATTGACTTAGGCATACATCATGTTCTCCAATCTCTGCCACCTAGCTACAAGAGCTTCGTGATGAACTATAATATGCAGGGCATGAAGAAGTCTCTCCCCGAGCTTCTGTTAATGCTTAAGACTGCAGAAGTGGAGATTAGGAAAGAACATCAAGTGTCGATGATCAATAAGACCACCGGTTTCAAGAAGGATAAGAAAGGCAAGCAGAAGGGAATGAAGGGCGGCAAATCTGTTGCCGCGCCTGAAAAGAAACCCCGAGATGGCCCTAAGTCTGACACCGAGTGCTACTATTGCAAGGGGACTGGCCATTGGAAGCGCAATTGCCCCAAGTATTTGGCAGACAAGAAGGCCGGCAAGGCAAACAAAGGTATATGTGATATACATGTTATTGATGTGTACTTGACTAGTACTCACAGTAGCACCTGGGTATTTGATACGGGATCGGTTGCTAATATATGTAACTCGGTTCAGGGGCTGCGGAACAAGCGACAACTAGCAAGGGATGAGGTCACGATGCGGGTCGGCAATGGATCAAGAGTTGATGTGATCGCCGTTGGAACGCTGCCTCTCCATATGCCGTCGGGATTAGTTATAAACCTGAATAATTGTTATTTGGTGCCTGCACTGATCATGAACATTGTATCTGGAGGCGTGTTTGATGCAAAGTGGTTATTCGTTTAAGTATGAAAACAATGGTTGTTCGATTTATATGAATAATATCTTTTATGGTCATGCACCTGTGTTGAATGGTTTATTTCTGTTGGATCTCGATAGTAGTATTACGCATATTCATAATGTTGATGCTAAAAGGATTAAACTTGATAATGATATATCTGCATATATGTGGCACTGCCGTCTAGGTCATATTGGCGTTAAACGCATGAAGAAACTCCATTCTGATGGACTTTTGGAATCACTTGATTTTGAATCATTTGATACATGTGAGCCATGCCTTATGGGCAAGATGACTAGAACGCCGTTTTCCGGTTCAATGGAACGGGCGACAGATTTATTGGAAATCATACATACTGATGTGTGTGGACCAATGAGTGTGTCGGCGCGAGGTGGATATCGTTATTTTGTTACTTTCACGGATGATTTGAGTAGATACTGGTATATCTATTTGATGAAACATAAGTCTGAAACCTTTGAAAAGTTCAAAGAATTTTAGAATGAAGTGGAAAATCATCGTAACGGAAAGATCAAATTTCTGCGGTCCGACCGTGGAGGAGAGTATCTTAGTTACGAGTTTTTGCACACATATGAAAGACTGTGGAATAGTTTCACAACTTACGCCTGCCGGAACACCACAACGTAATGGTGTGTCAGAATGTCGTAATCGTACTTTATTGGATATGGTTCGATCTATGATGTCTCTGACTGACTTGCCACTGTCATTTTGGGGTTATGCACTGGAAACCGCTGCATTCACTTTAAATAGGGCACCATCTAAATCCGTTGAAAAGACACCGTATGAATTATGGTTTGGAAACAAACCTAAGCTGTCATTTCTTAAAGTTTGGGGATGCGATGTTTATGTGAAGAAACTTCAACCGGATAAACTCAAACCCAAAGCGGAAAAATGCGGCTTCATGGGATACCCTAAGGAAACGATTGGGTATACCTTCTATCACAGATCCGAGGGAAAGGTCTTTGTTGCAAAGAATGGATCCTTTCTTGAGAAGGAGTTTCTCGCGAAAGGTGTGAGTAGTCGGAAGGTAGAACTCAAAGAGGTTACTGAACCTTCTCTTCATGAAATGGTGAGTAGCGCAGCACCGGAAGTTGTTTCGGAGTTGACTTCACCTAATGAAGAGAGAGCTAATGATATTGATCATGAAACTACGAAAGAGGACACTACCGAACCTCGCAGGTCAAACAGGACACGTACAACTCCTGAACTGTACGGCAATCCTGTTATGAATTTCATGATTGATGAAATAGATGACCCCGCGACATATGAAGAAGCGATGATGAGCCCTGATTCCAACAAATGGCTAGAAGCCATGAAATCCGAGATGGAATCCATGTACAAAAACCAGGTTTGGACCTTGGTGGACTTACCTCACGATCAAAAGGCTGTTGAGAATAAATGGATTTTCAAAATAAAAACTGATGCTGATGGTAATGTAACCATCTATAAGGCTCGACTTGTCACAAAGCGGTTCCGACAAATTCAAGGAGTTGACTACGATGAGACATTCTCTCCCGTAGCGATGCTTAAGTCGGTTAGGATTATGTTAGCAATTGCTGCATATTTCGATTATGAAATATGGCAGATAGATGTCAAAACAGCGTTCCTCAATGGTAATATTGAAGAAGAGTTGTATATGATACAACCTAAGGGTTTTGTTGATCCTAAGGATGCTGATACGGTGTGCAAACTTCAGCGATCCATCTATGACTGAAGCAAGCATCCCGGAGTTGGAATCTCCGCTTTGATGAGGTGATCAAAGAGTTTGGATTTGTCCAAACTTATGGAGAGGCTTGTATTTACAAGAAAGTGAGTGGGAGCAATGTGGCATTTCTGATATTATATGTGGATGACATATTATTGATTGGAAATGATATAGATCTTTTAAACAGTGTTAAAAGTTATCTAAATAGCAAATTTTCGATGAAGGACCTTGGTGAAGCTTCATATATATTAGGCATTAAAATCTATAGAGATAGATCAAGACGCCTAATTGGGCTATCGCAGAGTACATACCTTGATAAGATATTAAAGAAGTTTAATATGGACGGAAGTAAGAAGGGGTACTTACCTATGTTGCAAGGCAAGACATTGAGTAAGACTCAAAGTCCGGCTACGGCGGAAGAAAGAGAGATAATGGATAAGATCCCCTATGCCTCAGCCATAGGCTCTATAATGTATGCCATGCTATGTACAAGACCGGATGTGGCACATGATATTAGTTTGACTAGTAGGTACCAATCTGATCCAGGTTCGGAACACTGGATAGCGGTCAAGAATATCCTTAAGTACTTGAGAAGAACTAAGGATACGTTTCTTATATACGGAGGTGAAGAAGAGCTAGTCGCTAAGTGTTATGTCGATGCTAGCTTTGACACTGATTCGGATGACTCTAAGTCTCAATCCGGATACGTATTTCTCTTGAACGGAGTAGCAGTTAGTTGGAGGAGCTCCAAACAACCTGTGGTGGCTGGATCAACGACGGAGGCGGAATATGTTGCTGCTTCAGAAGCGGCGCAGGAAGCGGTTTGGATGAAGGAGTTCATAACGGAACTAGGTGTGGTTCCTAGTGTGTTGGACCCAATGGTGATCTATTGTGACAATAATGGAGCCATAGCCAACGTCAAGGAACCAAGGTCTCACAAGAATTCCAAGCATATTAAGCGCCGGTTTCACTCCGTCCGCGAGCATGTCAAGGATGGAGATATAAAGATTTGTAAAGTGCACACGGACCTGAATGTAGCAGATCCGTTGACTAAAGTACCCCCTAGGGAAAAACATGATCAACACCAGAACTCCATGGGTGTTAGGTTTATCACTATATAAACTAGATTATTGTCTCTAGTGCAAGTGGGAGACTGAAGGAAATATGCCCTGAGAGGCAATAATAAAGTTGTTATTATGTATTCCTTGTATATGATAGATGTTTATTTTGCATGCTATAATTGTATTGATAGGAAACATCAATACATGTGTGTTTAATAAACAAAAAGGGTTCCTAGTTATGCCTCTCTTATAGACTAGCTTGTTGATTAATAAGATGATCAAGGTTTCCTGATCATGGACATTGGATGTTGTTAATAACAAGGTCACAGCATTTGTGAAATGATGTGATGAACATTCATCCGAAGTATAGCATTATGATCAAGTCATTATGTTTATATTGCTATAACATCATACAAAGTAGTCTTAATCCTTAGACCATGAGATCATGTTAATTGCTAACACCGGAAGAGTATCTTGAAAACATCAAACGTCACAACGTAACAGGGTGACCATAAAGGTGGGTTCAGTGCTATGAAGGTGTTATGTTGAGGCTCATGGATCAAGAGTGGAATTTGTCAATCCCGATGACGGATAGATATACTCTAGGCCCTCTCGGTGATATCACATTAAGATAGCTTGCAAGCAAGTGATGTGATCACTAGAATGTTATATCACGGGAACGAGAAAAGAGTGCATGTAGGTAACGAGATCAAACTAGGTATTTGGATACCGATGATCGAATCTCGGACATGTATTATATCATGAGGCAAAGGGATTAAATTGCTGACGTTAAAGGTTCTCACGATCACAGAAGTCATCGTTGAATATGCACGAGCCAGTATGGATCTCCAGGTCCCGCTTCTGATTATTGATTTGAGAGGAGTCTCAATCATGTCTGCATTATTCACGAACCGTAGGGTGACACACTTAAGGGTTGCCGGACACCATTTAGGAGCACATATGTTCCAGACAAAAGGTTTGCAAAGCGTAGGAAATGTTTTGATAGAAACAGGAATTGTTTCGATAGAAACCGGAATTGTTTCGGGTGAAATTGTAGAAAGTGGTTCTGCATGTGATATTGAAATGTTGCAAGGGGTTTTATGTGAATGTTTGTTAATTAAAGTAATTAACAAAATTCTGAATAAAATAAATAAAAGAGTTTTATTAATTGAGAGTTGCATTTAATTTGGTGGAAATTAAATACATGTGAGTGGGATTTTGGGTGGAGGCCATGTTTATGTGAGTGGAGGTTCACCACATGAATGAAGGAGGGGAGGAGTCCCCCCCTCATGCGTCGACTATGGGAGGGGAGGGTTCTCCCTCCCTCCTATATAAAGCCCCCCTCTCCCCTCTCACAAAACACACCTCCTCGTGAAGGATCTCTCTCCCCCTCTAGATATTCCCCCATGGTCTCGGATTAGCAAGATACATGTTCCCGGTGGCCTTGCGTATGGAAGGAGTTGCTGCTTCCGCTGATTCGCTGGAGCGAGGAGGTGGAGGTTGTCCGGTGGCTTGAACGTGTGTGTGAGGACGGATGCGCTGCTGATTTGCGGCGCTCGGACTTCCACACGATCTTGAGATCGGCAAGCGTACGACTACATCAACCACGAGTTCCTACTCGTTAACAAAACCCGTTGTCTTCGAGGGTAAGTTCTCCATGGATGCATGTCCACCCGTTGCTCTATATCTAGTAGATAGATCTTGGCGTATAGTTCTCATCGTAGGAATTTTTTTGTTTTCTATGCTGCAGACCCAACACCTTCGGTGATCGGCGTCCAGCTTCAATGGGATTCTTGCTGTAGTAGACTGAGGAACAAGGGAGTGTGGTGCTATTGACAAGTCTTTCGAGGTGAGTTTGACGAGGTATGCCATCCTGCTGAGGTGAAATCTTTGGGTTGATTCTGACTTGACAATGTCGAACTCCTAGTTCTGGCGAGGCTTTTCCTCTCATATACCCTCGAGGTTAGTCTGGGTCTCATTAACGACAGCTAACACAGGGGTTTCTTGAGTTGCTAGGTGGGTTATCGCTCCTCGAGTCACATTTTAGGGGGTCAAAGCAAACCAGAGCATACAAGCAAGGCGAACAGAGCGAGAGAATCGCAGTGTCCTCGGCAAAAAACACACTTCAAGCAACACAGGATGCACTTAGGCAAGCAAACATGGTCAACGCTAGGGACCAAGGAGTTAACTACTCGCGAGGTAGGGGAATCCTATTCTTAGGACTATTATCCCTAGATATCGTCTTTCTTCAGGTCGGAGTCACTATCTTGCAGATGAAGCCTTCGTCGTATCATGGATGCTTCTTGACAGTGTAACACTTGATGTCTTCTAATTATGGGGATTCCGCTGGTACATCGATATTGTAGTCTCCTTGTGTTTGCTGGTAGTTGCTTGTCTTCATCTTGTTCTCATTGTCTTCACCGGGTTCTAGATCCTAGTTATTTAAAATCCGTAGGTTTGAAGTTTGGATGAGAGATAGAGGAAACCATTCTCGAAAGCATTTACATAGAGTAAGAGAAGAAGTAGAACTTTTTGAAACTCATTGAGAAACTAGTTTTCGAAAGCCAAGATTTTCAAAATAAGGTTCCTATCTAACATCCATGCTAACTAAGGTCTCCTACAGTCAGGATGGCTCTGATACCAAGTCTGTGGGATCCTCGGATTAACCATTCGAGAAATCCCTGTTATGTATATATCCACGTTCCCATGATCAGTGAGCCGTGGAACATAACCGACAAGTATCATTACAACATCCAAAACATAGCTAATTTACAAGACTTACATACATGCCATTATGGCTACAACATCGTTAGCAGCGGAACATCATCACGCGCAGAGCCCAATCGTGCCTCAATCTACAGGTGACTGACTGGGAAGACGGCCTAGCTCACTGGACGTCACCTTAATCTTCCGATGTCAAACCTCTAAAAGTCTGGCCAAGTAAATAGCCAGGGACAATGTCGTGAGTACTTTTGAATGTACTCGCAAACCACCAAGATAAATGAAATAAGGAAATGCACTTCTGGCTGTGGCGAGATAGCTCTATCTAGGGTTGCTTTCGAAAAGCCTAGACTATCTCTTGAAGTTATGGCATCTCCATATCTTTGTTGAAAAAGAGTTTTGAAAACATGCCTCTATTTTATAAGTCAAGATATCCCCATATCTTTGTTCAAAAAGAGTTTTGAAAACATTTTTGGAGTAAAAACCCTTTTTAAACCTCTTTGACCTCCTCTGGTCAAAACAACACTTTAAACTCAGGTTCCCCCGGAACCTTCATTCTTTCATCCATTCTTTCCAAACAAACACCGTTTGGGTACTCCTAGCCATCACCTTTCCAACCGTCCTTGACCGTGGACACGGCTATTCGAATAGATTATACTCTGCAGAGTTTGCGCACTTTCCCCACAAGAATCAATACATCTGCCGGGATAAAACCACGGCCCACTACCACGGTAGATGGGGCTCCGGATAATCAAACCTAACCTTTCGCTTGTCGACCCTAGCAAAGGCTGATTTTCCTTTTGGGTTTGTTCTCCCCGGCAACGAGTATGTGGTTCCCAGCCATAGTCCTGCCTTCCGTACACGCGTATACCCAAGCCGCAACTTGGCGTATACCTTAACTTGGTGAATCCCCTTCCTTCCGTACCGCCTAAGTTATACCGTCCGCGGGAGACCCAATTGTTGCACCGACACTGATGGCTCAGTGTACGGCGCCAGAAAAGTGCTAGTGCGGTGTTGATGTAGAGCTTGTTGGGAACCCCAAGAGGAAGGTATGATGAGCACAGCAGCAAGTTTCCCTCAGTTATGAAACCAAGGTTTAATCGAACTAGTAGGAGCAAGGAAACACCCCAAAGGTGTTGCTAGCTGAGCCTTGGTAGGGCGCACTACCGGTGCTAGTAGCAACGTGGAGACCTGCACAACACAACCACAGAACTTTGTCCCCAACTTGCGATGAGGTTGTCAATCTCACTGTGTTTTGCGGAAAACAAATGATTAAACGTATCGAATCGAAAGAAGTAATAGTTTGCAGAAAGTAAACACAAAGCAGTAAACAGTTTGTAGATTGTATGTAAAAGAAAGAGGACCGGGATCCATAGTTCACTAGAGGTGGCTCTCCTTAGATAGATAACATGTTGGGTGAACAAATTACAGCGGGGCAATTGACAAACATCGAGAAAGCAATACATGCATATACTAATCATCTTGACTCCTTTGAGATTTGATTGGGCATTACAACATTATACATAGACCGCCATCCAACTGCATCTATGACTAATAATCCACATTCAGGTTATCATCCGAACCCCCTCCAGTATTAAGTTGCAAGAAACAGATTATTGCTTTACGAACTACGTGTAAAGTAAACAATACGATTGTTCTATGAACAAAGGATTGTTGTTTTCTCCCTAGTAGCAACAACACATCTAGTATCTTAGAGATTTCTGTCACTTCCCCAGATTACCAGAGGCATGAACCTACTATCGAGCATAAATACTAACTCTTGGAGTTGCTAGCATCTACTTGGCCAAGATAGCTACTAACAACAGAAAGCATGCAAGATCACAAATAACAAAGACATGATAGAATCAATAATCAATCTGAAATAGCATCTCAATATCCATCGGATCCCTGCAAACACAACATCCAGAATTACAAATAGATGATCTTGATCATGAACGGAGCTCACAAGATCTAGACATGAAAGCACAAAGGAGGAGAACCAGCCATCTAGCTACTACAAGGATCCGTAGTCCAAGGATGAACTACTCACGCATCACACCGGAGGCTTGCATGGTGATGAAGAAGGCCTCCAGGGTGAATTCCCCTCTCCGGTAGGGTGCCGGGAAGAGCTTTAGATTCCTCCTGATCTAGGGATGGAGATGACGGCGGCTACAGACTCTTTCGTGGATTTTTGATCGGGCGCTTAGGGTTTTCGTCCCGAGGGCATCTTATAGGCGGAAGGAGAGGCCGAGGGGGTGCCTAGGCTGGCCACACCACCCCCTGGCGTAGGCCAAGCCTGGCCGCGTGGCCAGGTGGTGTGGCCGCCCTCTGGCCCTTCTCCGTCTCGTACTCTGGCATCTGATGACTTCCGGAAAAATAGGCACTTTGGCTTTTGTCTTGTCCAATTCCGAGAATATTCATTTTCTGACTTCCTGGAACCAAAAACAGCAGAAAACAGGCAGCTGGCACTGTGGCTCTTGTTAATAGGTTAGTCCAAGAAATCATATGAAAAGTACTCCAAAGTGTGGACAAAACACAAGAAAGTGGATAAAACCAAGCATGGAACATCAAACGTTATAGATACATTTGCAATGTATCAACATCCCCAAGCTTAGCTCCTGCTCGTCCTCGAGTAGGTAAGTGATAAAAAGAAAGAATAATTTTTGAGGTGACATGCACCATCAAAGACTTGATCAAAGTATTTGTAAAACATTCAAAGCTAGGATCATAGTACTTCAATCATAACATGAAAGACAAAGTTCTAGCAATAAGACAAAGAAACTATGACGCAGCATGAAAAGGCACAAACAAAAGGTTCATGAATAACAATGCTTTGGAAGACGTTTGTTTGTTTCACATAAAGAAAACATAGCATAATAGTACTC
This sequence comes from Avena sativa, assembly GCA_916181665.1. Taxonomy (NCBI): domain Eukaryota; kingdom Viridiplantae; phylum Streptophyta; class Magnoliopsida; order Poales; family Poaceae; genus Avena; species Avena sativa. The sequence goes on from OV702287.1 coordinate 196,549,316, forward strand.
AGCTTGTCCCTCATAGAGTAGCAAAACATAAATGCATAGTACACCTTCAAAGTTCATAAGAGTGACTAGATACAAATAGTTTAAAACAAGCAATATCAAGTTATGCATCAATCAACTAGTCTTGGGACAATGCACATAGAACTAAGAATGGCAACTATTCTCCCAAAGTAGGTGCATAAAGATAGAAGGTGGAGACTCAACATAAAAGTAAAAGAAAGGCCTTTATAGAAGGAAGTAGGGATTCAAGTGTCATAAAGAGCTTCCAAAAATTACGGTACTTATAGCTTTCAGCTCTCATTGCCCCTATCATAAGCATCTTGAAGGTGATTAAGGTTAAAGTGACACAACTAAGAGGATATGCTTGACAAGTTATAAACCGAAATCTCATGCCCCTTACTTACGAAGACCGAACCTCATGCTACTCAACTTTAGTCACGAGTAAGATCTTGTCATTGTAAGTACATGTGTATCATAAAGAACCGCCAACAGGGTACCCCTTGCACATGATACGGGAGCTTTCCCATAACCAAAATGACAAGGCAAGCAGACAATGAGCATCTCAGCGATCTTTTTATTTGCTATTTGCATAGGTTTTTATTGAGGATGCTTCATATATTGCTCATTATGGTGATGCTGCAAGTTTCCACCATGATTAGGCATGGCTTAGGCTAGCGGCCCAGGCATTTCTCTAACACACATACAAACTCCATGATCTTACAAGTTCCACGTTTATATCACTCTACCGGGATCCGTAAGGAAAAGAACATGATATCAACGGGGTATAAAGTACAAGTGCAATGTTGAAAGTGTTCCCCATGAAACATGGTTCTGCTAATTTCAACTTATAAAGCGCAAGCATATAAGCAACAAAGAAGGACCCAATGGTTCAAGTTTATTAGATGCAAAAAATTAAAGTGTGCCATCAAGTTCGTGAGAGCTTTAATCACTAGTTTTCTCATAACAAGTTTAATTTGGAAGGTAAACAAAAGCATGAATATAGTTGGAATATCATAATCTAGTAGGTAGGTATGGTGGACTCTTCGGAATAAATTGGTTTAGGGAGTTGGATGCATGAGTGCAACTCATACTTGGTTGTGGAGGCTAGCAAAAGACTGGGAGCGACAAACTAAGAGAGCAATAATGGCCATAATCATGCAGAGCGACAAAACATCATTGATCAAAGCATAAAGTGATACTACAAGTTGAAAACTAAAGGATCATAAAGGCTTATGGTGACTTGAGATAGTCATAACATGGTGTGAGCATGTGCCAAGTCAACCCAAATAAAGCATCAAAGGAGAATACCACTATACTATGCTTTAATATGCTAAAACAACGCATGATTCATCCAAGGCACATTAAGCAATCTCAATTGTTTATAACAATACATGCTACAACAAATAATACTAAGCATAAAGCTAAAACAATATCAAGCATGGCATGACAAAGCATAGGCCACAGTCAAAAACGAGCTCTTTTTACCACATAAGCATGAACTTTCCTACTCTTTTCCAAACCAAACCAAACTATTTGCAAACCAATATAAGAAAGAGGGGGTCCAGCCAATTTATTCAGAAAACTAAGCAAACTAAAGCTAACAAAAAACAAAAACAAAAACAAAAAAGAAGAAGCTCCAAGAACAACACAAACTCTGCATGAAATAATAAAAAGGAAGCGTTTGGAAGAAACCTGGGATTTTTATTGATGAAGAAGGGGATGCCTTGGGCATCCCCAAGCTTTGACGCTTGTACTTCTTGGATATTTCTTGGGGTGACACGCGTGGCATCCCCAAGCTTGAGCTTTAGTCCATCCTTCATCTCATTACTCATTCCTTCCATACACCTGAAATTTTTCCTTCATACAAAACTTCACACAATCTTTATTAGCAACATTAGTGCACTCAAGATAAATAAGTCTTAAGGTTCAGTTCTAACACCAAATAAACTTCTATTAGAACACTAGCTACTGTAGCACTTCCCTCAAAAAGCTCAATTCCCCAAAATAACTCAAAAAGGAACCAACAAGAAGCAAATGCAGAAAATGGCAGAAATCTGTCAAAACAGACCAGCAGGTAAAGACGAATTTTTTCGAAGACCTTATGTTGCTCAAATCAAAAAGTGTTGAACTAACGAAAGTTAGATAACAACCTGGGGCAGAAGCACAAAAAAACGTTCAGAGATTTTACATGAATTTTTATGGTGAAGCACAGAAATCTGTTTCAGGACAGCAACTTTCCCAATCATTACTTCTCTCTCATTAGGGGTTACTCTTGGCACAAAAAGCAAATAAAAAGGATAAGGAGCAGTTATTACTGAGGTAATAACTTCCAAGACTCATCTAAAACTCTTGGGTTATCTCCCAATAAGTACTTTTCTTTAACGCCTTTAAGTTAGGCATAAGAAGCAAGAAAAAGAATCAAGTGTTCTCAAATGAAGAAGCATTAAGATCAATACCAGAAATATTTTCAACAAGGCAAGGTATATCATCCAAATAAGTTCTGGAGGATCCTCTCTCAATGCTCTTAGGTTCACTATTCTCATCAAAAGGGTTTGCAGGAACAATCCAATCAAGATTCTTTTCTATGTCATCATGTATTGCTACTAGTTTAAAGGGTATTGGTATCTTAGGTTCCTCCCCATTAGGTTCAGTTTTGTTCATCTTTTCTTGTGTACCAACAACATCTACACATGATCCTAGCATATTGAAACGTTCAAAGACTTTCCTAGCTTCCTTGGCAACATCATAGAACTCCTTAAACAAAGTTTCTAGAATAAAATCCCTCTTTTCAGGGTCCTCAATTTCTTTAAGCTTAAGAAACATTACTTGCATTAAGGGGTTGAGGTTAACAAACCTAGATTCTAACATGTGAATTAAAGAAGCTGCAGCAATCTCATAGTTTGGAGCAAGTTCTACAAGGGATCTATCCTCAGTATCTTCATGCTTACTAACATGATTAAAGAATTCTTCAATATTATCTTTCCCAATTATAGAACCACTACCAATTGAAAGGTCTTTCAGGGTGAATTTAGGGATCAACATGGTGAGCTCAGGAAGAGGTGACAACTAAAGGAGACTTAATTTTTTTTGTGTTTTCAAATAAGAAAGCAAATTAGTAGAACTAATTTTTTTGTGTTTTTGAAATAAGAAAGCAAACTAGTAAAACTAATGTTTTTGTGTTTTTGATAAAGAAACAAGCAAACAAAGAAAAAAGAAACTAAGCAAAACAAAAATAACAAAGTAAAGAGATTGGTTATGAGGGACTCCCCTTGTGAAGATGTCCTTGACTCCTCGGCAACGGCGCCAGAAAAATGCTTGATGGCTCAGTGTACGGCGCCAGAAAAGTGCTGGTGCGGTGTTGATGTAGAGCTTGTTGGGAACCCCAAGAGGAAGGTATGATGAGCACAGCAACAAGTTTCCCTCAGTTATGAAACCAAGGTTTAATCGAACCAGTAGGAGCAAGGAAACACCCCAAAGGTGTTGCTAGCTGAGCCTTGGCAGGGCGCACTACCGGTGCTAGTAGCAATGTGGAGACCTGCACAACACAACCACAGAACTTTGTCCCTAACTTGTAATGAGGTTGTCAATCTCACCATGTTTTGCGGAAAACAAATGATTAAACGTATCGAATGGAAAGAAGTAATAGTTTGCAGAAAGTAAACACAAAGCAGTAAACAGTTTGTAGATTGTATGTAAAAGAAAGAGGACCGGGATCCATAGTTCACTAGAGGTGGCTCTCCTTAGATAGATAACATGCTGGGTGAACAAATTACAGCGGGGCAATTGACAAACATCGAGAAAGCAATACATGCATATACTAATCATCTTGACTCCTTTGAGATTCGATTGGGCATTACAACATTATACATAGACCGCCATCCAACTGCATCTATGACTAATAATCCACATTCAGGTTATCATCTGAACCCCCTCCAGTATTAAGTTGCAAGCAACAGATTATTGCTTTACGAACTGCGTGTAAAGTAAACAATACGATTGTTCTATGAACAAAGGATTGTTGTTTTCTCCCTAGTAGCCACAGCACATCTAGTACCTTAGAGATTTCTGTCACTTCCCCAGATTACCAGAGGCATGAACCCACTATCGAGCATAAATACTAACTCTTGGAGTTGCTAGCATCTACTTGGCCAAGATAACTACTAACAACGGAAAGCATGCAAGATCACAAATAGAAAAGACATGATAGAATCAATAATCAATCTGAAATAGCATCTCAATATCCATCGGATCCCCGCAAACACAACATGCAGAATTACAAATAGATGATCTTGATCATGAACGGAGCTCACAAGATATAGACATGAAAGAACAAAGGAGGAGAACCAGCCATCTAGCTACTACATGGATTCGTAGTCCAAGGATGAACTACTCACGCATCACACCGGAGGCTTGCATGGTGATGAAGAAGGCCTCCAGGGTGAATTCCCCTCTCCGGCAGGGTGCCGGGAAGAGCTTCAGATCCCTCCCGATCTAGGGATGGAGATGACAGTGGCTATAGACTCTTTCATGGATTTTTGATCGGGCGCTTAGGGTTTTCGTCCTGAGGGCATCTTATAGGCGGAAGGAGAGGCCGAGGGGGTGCCTGTGCTGGCCACACCACCCCCTGGCGTGGGCCAAGCCTGGCCGCGCGGCCAGGTGGTGTGGCCGCCCTCTGGCCCTTCTCCGTCTCATACTCTGGCATCTGATGACTTCCGAAAAAATAGGCACTTTGGATTTTGTCCCGTCCAATTCCGAGAATATTCATTTTCTGACTTCCCGGAACCAAAAACAGCAAAAAATAGGCAGCTGGCACTATGGATCTTGTTAATAGGTTAGTCCAAGAAATCATATGAAAAGTACTCCCAAGTGTGGACAAAACACAAGAAAGTGGATAAAACCAAGCATGGAACATCAAAAATTATAGATACATTTGCAATGTATCAGGCACTCCTGCCAAGAGAGGCTCACTCTTGCCGAAGCAAGCTATAGGCTACAGATCCGAAGAAATGTTAGCGCCTGCCCGGAATTCAAGGGATTCCTACCTATAAGCATGGTACAAGTTGCCTCGGCTAATGAAGACAAACTACGAGCTAAGCCCCAGCACCTGGGGTAATGTGGTTGCACGGTTAAAAATTGTTCTGGTAAAGGCACAGAACATCCCTTCACTTTCTCATTTCTCTTTATCACCACTGTTGTAGTTAAAATATCTGCTTGGAACGATGCCTGTTCCCAAGGGTTTTTACAAAACTGTTTTTAAACATATGTAGTAGGGTAAAACCCAAAATAGTTCATTTTCTCAAAGCCGGGGTTTTTCAACGAGGTAGGACGCTGACCATCATACCCTCGGTCTAAAGGGATAAAATGGTAGGTACATCAGGGTGGTGCCACGAGGGGCACAAATGCATAACTTGGAGGAGCCAAGTTATATCGCAGTATTTATAAAACAAGACATGCAGATAAATAATGCAATTTATAAGGAGGATACAAAACAGGTAAAAGAGAGTAGGATAAGTATCAGAATTTGGGAATGGTGGATTGCCTGTGATCAGCAATAGGTCCATGGACTTCTTTAGATAACCAAGAATACCCAATGAAATATAATGAGAAGTCCCTTCCTTCTCGTCGTCAAACAATCACACTATCGTCGTCATCGAGTATACATGCAAGCATACAATTCCACAATCAATACGAGGCATACATGCATCAAACCATGCAGCAAACAAACATGAGGAATCCTACTTAACTTAGTATGTTTTGGAGAAGTTGGGTACTAGTAGCGGAATTACTAGATTGCCATAGAGGTGTTTTCCCTTGGAAGATAGTTGTCTAGGTTATATACCAAGGACTTGTGGTGGAGACTTGGCGTCTGTAGGATATCAATGTGCAACCATGATATCCTCAGATAGGTCTTGAAAAACAAGACCAACACAAGTGGTTTTACTAGATTATCCTTTACCTAGATTTAGTTATGCTTTTTATAGTGGAATAATCTCTAGTTTGAGGAAATAATTCACCAGAATTTATCTGGAGGCCCAAATATTATTTCCTTGGGTGGTTAGGTAGTGTTTGATGTACTGAAATACATAGAGTTGGAATCTTGTCAAAATAATTACCAGAATGCCCTTAATAAATCATCAAAGGCAGTTCTGTATGGTTTTTCTCTTTTTCACCAGATTAATTCTACAGAAGCTCTTGAGTTGATTCCAAGGGCATGTGGCAGGAATTCAGAATACCTTTCTGTAGGAATTGTATTCACTCTTTTTGGAGGTGTTAAACCCCTGCAGTGATTTATTTAGTGATAAAAGCACTTATAGAAGTAATTAAACCACTAAAATCCAACAGAGGACTAATAAATCCTAATCTTCTGGTTTTAGATGGATAATTGTGTGCCACCTCTCTGGGAGTTAAATACCTCATTTGGTTTGACCTTGAGAATTTACCCAAGGCAGATATTCTCTGTTTTTGTTATTTTTGCTAAAGGGTGACCTTAGTTCCCCTTGACCTGAGATAAATGCTAGATGGGAGGCCTAAGAATATAATTTCAAAAGAGCTTGGTTTCATCTATTTTGGAGATGTGTAGGTAACTAAGGAATTTATTTAGTGTAAAAGATACATTTTAGTGGATATTATGCCCATAAATAATGGAATTTATTTTTGGAAGAGGGACAACTCTACATGATGCACAAAACATATGGGAACATGATAAAAATTATATCGGGTCAACTGGAGTTGGTTTCCATTTTCGAAATGATTTAAACTGAGGGACAAATTCTAGATCTGGACAAAATGAATAAAAGAAAAGGATTCACGGACTGGGATCTGAAGCGACATGGCCCACCAACACCGGACCGGCCCAACGCGGTGCCAGGGAGGCGCGCGCGAAACTAAATTGAACCTGGCAGGTCGGGCCCGCTTTGCAGCGTCAGAGGGTGCCGAAGCGGTATTGGAGGTTTCTGTCCGTCAAATCGATTAGAGATCGACGGCAGCAGGACCTTCTCCTACCTCACGACATGCGCAGCAGCGGAAACCCTAACTGAGAGGGAGACGGGCTGGGGGAGGGCTCACCGGCGGCGTAGGGGTGATGACGGCTATGTAGGTCGACGCGGTGCATCAGGACGCGCAGAAAGAGGGGTGGAAGCGACCCCTCTGACGACGGGAGGAGCCTCGCGTGAGGGTGTCTTCATGCACGGGTCAGAGCTCACCGGAGAGTGCTTCCACGGTTGTTGCAAGGAGAAAGGGAGGCATGGTTAGATAGAGGAGGTTGAGGAGGTCTTAGTATATGAACATGCAGAGGGAGTGGAGCAGCAAGGAGAGCTCTAGGATCGATTCTTCAAGGAGGCCGAAGCTTTTCCTCCTCCCTCTCACGGGCAGCACAGAGGAGGGGAGAGGCTGGGGAGCTCGGGGGTGATAGATCAAGCATAGGGGATCCTTGTGAGGCCACATGCAGGTGGAGGAGAGCTCGGGAGAGGGCACCTCGAGCTCGAGCTCATCAATGGCCGAGAGGACTTTTCTCTTTTCTCCTGGCCAGTACAGAGCAAGGGAGGGGAAGTGGAGCTAGGGGTGGTGAGTGGGGAGCAGTGGGGGCGAATGAGGGCGAAGGGAGCCGTTGGGGTGGCCTAGGGATATTTATTTGAGGGGAGATGGGTTCATGGTGAACTTGTTCCATGTGGAGGACAAGGGGAGGGACCTAGCCATCCATTGGGCGTGGAGGGCGGTGGAGAGAGGGTGGAGGTGTTATCTGGGGTCGTGGTTAGGATAGAGGGACAGTGGGGCTGCTATCCAATCACTTTACACGATTTGCAATAAATGGCTTCTCTCTCTCTCTAGTCTCTCTCTCCAAGAGGTCAGGGCAAGGGTACTGCAGGGTGGACCACGACCATGGGTGGGTGTGGTTGCTATGGGGAAGTGCTGAGCAGGATTTGGTAAGGATTTGAGACAATTAGATACTGGTCTTGGTGTTATGGTCAAATTTCCCATCATTGGTGATTATGAAGGAACTCTTGAATTTTATCTTGCCAATGAGAGATAAGGGTGCTGCTAGATGGGTAAGGTTAAGATATATCTCCAAGATTTATTTGGGATTTTTCAGAGGAGTTTTAGTCCACTTAAATCCATTTATTCAAAAAGGGCAGAAGTAGTTTCTAGAGTCTCAATTGATATTTTTACATTGGTAAGGTTGGTTTTTGGTGTGAGAGGGTCCCAAATGTGAGTATACACTTAGGGGAATTTCCCAAGATTTATTGAGGCTTTAAAGTATTTAAAACAATTATTTTGTTGTTTCTGCCATTTAGGAAAAAGGGCAAACAGAATTATGAGAGCTCTTCAAAAATATTTATTTTTGAAGTTGGAAGGTAGGGTATGATAAATGGAACTCACCTGAGCCAAAATTTGGGGAAGTGTTTTGGCAAAAACCCAGACTTTCCATTGGAGAAGGGGTTATGAGAAGTTGTCTATAAAGGAATTAAATAGATTTGGAGCCATAATGTTTATGCGTAATATTTGATAAATCTTGATGATCAAGGTAGATGATGTACACAAGGTGTTGCAAGAATTTTCAACCTTGGGAAATGGAAATCCAACTTGAATAAGATAGAAAACAAGTTGTGGACCTAGGGTGATGTTATTTTTATCCCACCAAAACCTTGTTGTATCTTGGAGCTCAGAGATCACCTTGATGCAAGGGATATATGGATAGTTAGACCAAGTCACATAGGTGATCATGGAAGAAGGAGTTTGGACTGGTTACATTTGAGGTGATCTAGAAGTGATGGCAAACTTTGTTGAAAATAAGGCTGCCATACCAGATGAGTCATGATGCCTTATAAACCATGTGGGTTTAGGAAGCACAAGGATCCACTTGGAACAAGTGAAGTATATGTTGATAGACCTACATGAGTAGAACAGAACCATGCAAATATTTGGTCCATAGAAGGTTGGATGATGGTGTGAGCTTCTGTCAAAGTAGGCATGATGACTAGATTTGCAGGAAATGTTATCTTCTTGCCTGCAAAACCATCAAGAATAAGTGGGTTGGAGGATGATATAACCAAGGGAAATAGTGGGCCTTGGTATTCCTTAGGATGGTTAACAAGATGGTTCAGGTGCATTTCCAAAAATGCACAAAGGTTGAGAAAGGGAGACATTCAAAAAGGTGATGTTGGGAATAGTTTTCCCAGACAGCCAAATTTGGCAGATTTATGGTTGTTGACTAGAATGGGGGTGGTGATGTTTTTGATGGGTTGCAAAGTACCCAGGCATCATCAAGTGGATGATTTTTAAGAGTATATTGAGTAGAAGGGATCCATGCTTGATATTGGTCTTCATTGACTTGGAAGCTTCTAGAAGGGATATTTTTAGAAATGACTTGGTTCAGGGTTTTAGATGATCTCCTAGTACTAGAGATCAGATCCTCCTTGTATTCTTGCTGAGGGTTTGGTGAGTTTGAAGTATACTGATCCAACTGATGAGCTCCTAGAGTGGCTCATACTACTTCCTAAGCAAACAAGTCAAACAACAAATCAAGGCAACTCATCAGACAACAGATCAAGGCAACTCATCTTATAAACTAAGCAACTCCACTACTGGGTTATCATAAAGCTTAGATTGAGGTAAGGTTGGGGCATTTTGAAGAGGTTGGGGTTTGAGTAAGATGAGATTCCTTGGTACCTCTACCAAGAGTAGAATTCAAATGCTTTGAAAAGAGGTTTTGGGAAAACTAGAGATAAGGTTAGTTAGGGGTTCTGTCTTGAAAACATACGGAGGTTATAGCTCTCCATAGTTTTGTCAATGGAAGCTACTAAACTAGTTTTTGTTACTCAAGCACCTTGGCTCAGGTTTTGGAAATGTCAGAACATTTGAGATATGTAAACTGAGCCAGGATAGTTTTGTTAAGTACTTTTGTCAACTGAGGGTGAGGTAAGGAGTATCATATGGTATATACTCACATGCACAAGTAGAAATAATCAACAAGCACACACTGCACCCATGAACAAGAAAAAGTTTTTGTTCCCCCTGATTTTTGCATTCTGGACAACAAATCAGGGTTGCTAAAATTGGGATGTTACATGTGTGTTCTTTTCATAAACCACATGGATCCACTAGAGTTCATTGCATGTGTGTTCTATGCCTAAACCACATGGATCCACTAGAGTTCATTGCATGTGTGTTCGATGCCTAAACCACATGGATCCACTAGATGTCATTGCATGTATGTTCATTTGATAAACCACATGGATCAGTAGATGCCATTGCATGTGTGTTCTTTGCCTAAACCACATGGATCTACTAGAGTTCAATGCATGTGTGTTATATGCCTAAACCACATGTATCCACTAGAGTTCATTGCATGCGTGTTATTTTCATAAACCACACGGATCCACTATATTCCATTACATGTGTGTTCTTTTCATAAACCACATGGATCCACTAGAGTTATTGCATGTGTGTTCTTTTCATAAACCACATGGATCCCCTAGAGTTCATTGCATGTATGTTCTATGCCTAAACCACATGGATCCACTAGATGTCATTACATGTGTGTTCTTTTGATAAACCACATGGATCCACTAGAGTTCATTGCATGTGTGTTCTATGCCTAAACCACAAGGATCCACTAGATTCCATTGCATGTGTGTTCTTTTCATAAAACACATAGATCCACTAGATGCCATTCCATGTGTGTTCTTTTCATAAACCACATGGATCCACTAGATGCCATTGCATGTGTGTTCTTTTCATAAACCACATGGATCCACTAGAGTTCATTGCATGTGTGTTCTTTTCATAAACCACATGGATCCACTAGAGTTCATTGCATGTGTGTTCTATGCCTAAACCACATGGATCCACTAGATGCCATTGCATGTGTGTTATTTTCATAAACCACATGGATCCACTATATGCCATTGCATGTGTGGTCTTTGCCGAAACCACATGGATCCACTAGAGTTCATTGCATGTGTCTTCTTTTCATAAACCACATGGATCCAGTAGATGCCATTGCATCTGTGTTATTTTCATAAACCACATGGATCTACTAGATGCCATTGCATGTGTGTTCTTTGCCTAAACCACATGGATCCACTAGAGTTCATTGCATGTGTGTTCTTTTCATAAACCACGTGGATCCACTAGATAATATTAAATGTGTGTTCTATTCCTAAACCATAAGGATCCACTAGATACCATTGCATGTGTGTTCTTTTCATAAACCACATGGATCCACTAGAGTTCATTGCATGTGTGTTCTTTTCATAATCCACATGGATCCACTAGAGTTCATTGCATGTATGTTCTTTTCATAAACCACATGGATCCACTAGAGTTCATTGCATGTGTGTTCTTTTTGTAAACCACATGGATCCACTAGATTCCATTACATGGGAGTTCTTTTCATAAACCATATGGATCCACTAGATGCCATTCCATGTGTGTTCTTTTCATAAACCACATCGATCCACTAGATGCCATTGCAAGTGTGTTCTATTCCTAAACCACATGGATCCACTAAATGCTATTGGATGTGTGTTCTATTCCTAAACCACATGGATACACTAGATGCCATTTCATGTGTGTTCTATTACAAAACCACATGGATCCACTAGATTCCATTGCATGTGTGTCCTTTTAATAAAACCACATGAATCCACTAGAGGCCAATGCATGTGTGTTCTTTTGACAAACCACATGGATCCACTAGAGTTCATTGCATGTGTGATCCATGCCTAAACTATAAGGATGCACTACATGTCATTGCATGTGTGTTATTTTCATATACCACATAGATCCACTAGATGTCATTGCATGTGTGTTCTTTTCATAAACCACATGGATCCACTAGAGGCCATTGCATGTGTGTTCTTTTCATAAACCACATGGATCCACTAGAGTTCATTGCATTTGTGTTCTTTTCATAAACCACATGGATCCACTAGAGTTCACGACATGTATGTTCTATGCCTAAACCACATGGATCCACTAGATGCCATTGCATGTGTGTTCTTTTCATAATCCACATGGATCCACTAGATGCCATTGCATGTCTGGTCTTTGCCTAAACCACATGGATCCACTAGAGTTCATTGCATGTGTGTTCTTTTCATAAACCACATGGATCTAGTAGATACCATTGCATGTGTGTTATCTTCATAAACCACATGGATCCACTCAGTGCCATTGCATGTGTGTTCTTTGCCCAAACCACATGGATTCACTAGAGTTCATTGCATGTGTCTTCTTTTCATAAAACACACGGATCCACTAGATGCCATTAAATTGGTGTTATATACCTAAACCACAAGGATACACTAGATGCCATTGCACATGTGTTCTTTTCATAAACCACATGGATCCACTAGAGTTCATTGCATGTGTGTTAATTTCATAAACCACATGGATCCACTAGAGTTCATTACATGTGTGTTATTTTCATAAACCACATGGATCTACTAGATGCCATTGCATGTGTGTTCTTTTCATAAACCACATGGATCCACTAGATGCCATTGCAATTGTGTTCTATTCCTAAACCACATGGATCCACTAGATGCCATTGGATGTGTGTTCTTTTCATAAACCACATTGATCCACTAGATGGCATTGAATGTGTGTTCTTTCCATAAACCACATGGATCCACTAGATGCCATTGCATTTGTGTTCTTTTCATAAACCACATGGATCCACTATATGCCATTGCATGTTTTTTTGTCATAAACCACACGGATCCAATAGATGTCATTGCATGTGTGTTCTCTTCCTAAACCACATGGATCCACTAGATGGAATTGAATGTGTGTTCTTTTCATAAACCACATGGATCCACTAGATGCCATTGCATGTGTGTTCTAATCCTAAACCACATGGATCCACTAGATGCCATTGGATGTGTGTTCTTTTCGTAAACCACATGGATCCACTAGATGTCATTTCATGTGTGTTCTTTTCATAAGCCACATGGATCCACTATAATTCATTGCATTTGTGTTCTTTTCATAAACCACATGGATCCACTATATGCCATTGCATGTTTTTTTCATAAACCACATGGATCCACTAGATGTCATTGCATGCGTGTTCTATTCCTAAACCACATGGATCCACTAGATGCCATTGAATGTGTGTTCTTTTCATAAACCACATGGATCCACTAGATGCCATTGCATGTGTGTTCTAATCCTAAACCACATGGATCCACTAGATGCCATTGCAATTGTGTTCTATTCCTAAACCACATGGATCCACTAGATGCCATTGGATGTGTGTTCTTTTCATCAACCACATTGATCCACTAGATGGCATTGACTGTGTGTTCTTTCCATAAACCACATGGATCCACTAGATGCCATTGCATCTGTGTTCTTTTCATAAACCACATGGATCCACTATATTCCATTACATGTTTTTTTCATAAACCACATGGATCCACTAGATGGCATTGCATGCGTGTTCTATTCCTAAACCACATGGATCCACTAGATGCCATTGAATGTGTGGTCTTTTCATAAACCACATGGAACCACTAGATGCTATTGCATGTGTGTTCTAATCCTAAACCACATGGATCTACTATATGCCATTGCATGTGTGTTCTTTTCATAAACCACATGGATCCACTAGAGTTATTGCATGTGTGTTCTTTTCATAAACCACATGGATCCCCTAGAGTTCATTGCATGTGTGTTCTATGCCTAAAACACATGGATCCACTAGATGCCATTGCATGTGTGTTGTTTTCATAAACCGCATGGATCCACTAGAGTACATTGCATGCGTGTTCTTTTCATAAACCACATGGATCCACTAGATGCCATTGCATGTGTGTTCTAATCCTAAACCACATGGTAACAATAGATGCCAATGGATATCGGTTCTTTTCATAAACCACATGGATCTACTAGATGTCATTTCATGTGTGTTCTTTTCATAAACCACATGGATCCACTAGATGCCATTGCATGAGTGTTCGAATCCTAAACCACATGGATCCACAGGATGCCATTGGATGTGTGTTCTTTTCATAAACCACATGGATCCACTAGATGTCATTTCATGTGTGTTCTTTTCATAAACCACATGGATCCACTATAGTTCATTGCATGTGTGTTATTTTCATAAACCACACGGATCCACTATATGGCATTGCATGTGTGTTCTTTTCATAAACCACATGGATCCACTAAAGTTATTGCATGTGTGTTCTTTGCATAAACCACATGGTTCCCCTAGAGTTCATTGCATGTGTGTTCTATGCCTAAACGACATGGATCCACTAGATGCCGTTGCATTTGTGTTGTTTTCATAAACCACATGGATCCACTAGAGTACATTGCATGTGTGATCTTTTCATAAACCACATGGATCCACTAGATGTAATTGCATGTGTGTTCTTTTAATAAACCACATGCATTCACTAGATGTAATTGCATTTGTGTTCTATTCCTAACCCACATGGATCCACTAGATGCCATTGCATGTGTGTTCTTTTCATAAACAACATGGATCCACTAGATGCCATTGCATGTATGTTCTTTTAATAAAACCACATGGATCCACTAGAGGCTAATGCATGTGTGTTCTTTTGACAAACCACATGGATCCGCTAGAGTTCATTGCATGTGTGTTCTATACCTAAACCACAAGGATCCACTAGATGCCATTGCATGTGTGTTCTTTTCATATACCACATATATCCTCTAGATGCCATTGCGTGTGTGTTCTTTTCATAAACCACACGGATCCACTAGAGTTCATTGCATGTGTGTTCTTTTCATAAAGCACATGGATCCACTAGAGTTCACTACATGTATGTTCTATACTTAAACCACATGGATCCACTAGATGCCATTACATGTGTGTTCTTTTCTAAACCACATGGGTCCACAGGATTCCATTGCATGTGTGGTCTTTGCCTAAACCACATGGATCCACTAGAGTTCATTGCATGTGTGTTCTTTTCATAAACCACATGGATCTAGTAGATTCCATTGCATGTGTGTTATTTTCATAAACCACATGGATCCACTCGGTACCATTGCATGTGTGTTCTTTGCCTAAACCACATGGATCCACTGGAGTTCATTTCATGTGTGTTATTTTCATAAAACACATGGATCCACTAGAGTTCTTTGCATGTGTGTTCTTTTCATAAACCACATGGATCCATTAGAGTTCATTGCATGTGTGTTCTTTTCATAAACCACATGGATCCACTAGATGCCATTGCATGTGTGTTCTTTTCATAAACCACATGTATCCACTAGATGCCATTGCAAGTGTGTTCTATTCCTAAACCACATGGATCCACTAGATGCCATTGGATGTGTGTTCTTTTCATAAACCACATGGATCCAATAGATGGCATTGCATGTGTGTTCTTTTCATAAACCACGTGGATCCACTAGATGCCATTGCATGTGTGTTCTTTTCATAAACCACATGGATCCACTAGTGTTCATTGCACGTGTGTTCTTTTCATAAACCACATGGATCCACTAGATGCCATTGCATGTTTTTTCGTAAACCACATGGATCCACTAGATGTCATTGCATGCGTGTTCTATTCCTAAACCACATGGATCCACTAGATGCTATTGCATGCGTGTTCTTTTCATAAACCAAATGGATCCACTAGATGCCATTGCATGTGTGTTCTAATCCTAAACCACATGGATCCACTAGATGCCAATGGATGTGTGTTCCTTTTGTAAACCACATGGATCCACTAGATGTCATTTCATGTGTGTTCTTTTCATAAACCACATGGATCCACTAGAGATCATTGCATGCGTGTTATTTTCATAAACCACGCGGATCCGCTATATGCCATTGCATTGTGTTCTTTTCATAAACCACATGGATCCACTAGAGATATTGCATGTGTGTTCTTTTCATAAACCACATGGATCCCCTATAGTTCATTGCATGTGTGTTCTATGCCTAAACCACATGGATCCACTAGATTCCATTGCATGTGTATTGTTTTCATAAACCACATGGATCCACTAGAGTACATTGCATGTGTGTTCTTTTCATAAACCACATAGATCCACTAGATGTCATTGCATGTGTGTTCTTTTAATAAACCACATGCATTCACTAGATGTAATTGCAGGTGTGTTCTATTCCTAAACCACATGGATACACTAGATGACATTTAATGCGTGTTCTTTTCATAAACAACATGGATCCACTAGATGCCATTGCATGTGTGTTCTTTTAATAAAACCACATGGATCCACTAGAGGCCAATGCATGTGTGTTCTTTTGACATACCACATGGATCCACTAAAGTTCATTGCATGTGTGTTATATGCCTAAACCACAAGGATCCACTAGATGCCATTGGATGTTCGTTCTTTTCATAAACCACTTAGATCCACTAGATGCAATTGCATGTGTGTTCTTTTCATAAACCACAAGGATCCACTAGATGCCAGTGCGTGTGTGTTCTTTTCATAAACCACATGGATCCACTAGAGTTCATTGCATGTGTGTTCTTTTCATAAACCACATGGATCCACTAGAGTTCACTACATGTATGTTCTATGCCTAAACCACATGGATCCACTAGATGCCATTGCATGTGTGTTCTTTTCATAAACCACATGGATCCACTAGATGCCATTGCATGTGTGGTCTTTGCCTAAAACACACGGATCCAGTAGAGTTTATTGCATGTGTTTTCTTTTCCTAAACCACATGCATCCAGTAGATGCAATTGCATGTGTGTTATTTTCATAAACCACATGGATCCACTAGATGCCATTGCGTGTGTGTTCTTTTCATAAACCACATGGATCCACTAGAGTTCATTGCATGTGTGTTATTTTCATAAACCTAGATGCCATTGCATGTGTGTTCTTTTAATAAACCACATGGATCCACTAGAGTTCATTGCATGTGTGTTCTTTTCATAATTCACATGGATCCACCAGAGTTCATTGCATGTGTATTCTTTTCATAAACCACATGGATCCCCTAGCGTTCATTGCATGTGTGTTCTATGCCTAAACGACATGGATCCACTAGATGCCATTGCATGTGTGTTGTTTTCATAAACCACATGGATCCACTAGAGTACATTGCATGTGTGTTCTTTTCATAAACCACATGGATCCACTAGATGTCATTGCATGTGTGTTCTTTTAATAAAACACATGCATTCACTAGATGTAATTGCATTTGTGTTCTATTCCTAACCCACATGGATCCACTAGATGCCATTGCATGTGTGTTCTTTTCATAAACAACATGGATCCACTAGATGTCATTGCATGTATGTGCTTTTAATAAAACCACATGGATCCACTAGAGGCCAATGCATGTATGTTCTTTTGACAAACCACATGGATCCGCTAGAGTTCATTGCATGTGTGTTCTATGCCTAAACCACAAGGATCCACTAGATGCCATTACATGTGTGTTCTTTTCATATACCACATATATCCTCTACATGCCATTGTGTGTGTGTTCTTTTCATAAACCACACGGATCCACTAGAGTTCATTGCATGTGTGTTCTTTTCATAAAGCACATGGATCCACTAGAGTTCACTACATGTATGTTCTATACTTAAACCACATGGATCCACTAGATGCCATTGCATGTGTGTTCTTTTCTAAACCACATGGGTACACAAGATTCCATTGCATGTGTGGTCTTTGCCTAAACCACATGGATCCACTAGAGTTCATTGCATGTGTGTTCTTTTCATAAACCACATGGATCTAGTAGATTCCATTGCATGTGTGTTATTTTCATAAACCACATGGATCCACTCGGTGCCATTGCATGTGTGTTCTTTGCCTAAACCACATGGATCCACTAGAGTTCATTGCATGTGTGTTATTTTCATAAAACACATGGATCCACTAGAGTTCTTTGCATGTGTGTTCTTTTCATAAACCACATGGATCCACTAGAGTTCATTGCATGTGTGTTCTTTTCATAAACCACATTGATCCACTAGATGCCATTGCATGTGTGTTCTTTTCATAAACCACATGTATCCACTAGATGCCATTGCAAGTGTGTTCTATTCCTAAACCACATGGATCCACTAGATGCCATTGGATGTGTGTTGTTTTCATAAACCACATGGATCCACTAGATGGCATTGCATGTGTGTTCTTTTCATAAACCACGTGGATCCACTAGATGCCATTGCATGTGTGTTCTTTTCATAAACCACATGGATCCACTAGTGTTCATTGCACGTGTGTTCTTTTCATAAACCACATGGATCCACTAGATGCCATTGCATGTTTTTTCGTAAACCACATGGATCCACTAGATGTCATTGCATGCGTGTTCTATTCCTAAACCACATGGATCCACTAGATGCTATTGCATGCGTGTTCTTTTCATAAACCAAATGGATCCACTAGATGCCATTGCATGTGTGTTCTAATCCTAAACCACATGGATCCACTAGATGCCAATGGATGTGTGTTCCTTTTGTAAACCACATGGATCCACTAGATGTCATTTCATGTGTGTTCTTTTCATAAACCACATGGATCCACTAGAGATCATTGCATGCGTGTTATTTTCATAAACCACGCGGATCCGCTATATGCCATTGCATTGTGTTCTTTTCATAAACCACATGGATCCACTAGAGATATTGCATGTGTGTTCTTTTCATAAACCACATGGATCCCCTATAGTTCATTGCATGTGTGTTCTATGCCTAAACCACATGGATCCACTAGATACCATTGCATGTGTATTGTTTTCATAAACCACATGGATCCACTAGAGTACATTGCATGTGTGTTCTTTTCATAAACCACATAGATCCACTAGATGTCATTGCATGTGTGTTCTTTTAATAAACCACATGCATTCACTAGATGTAATTGCATGTGTGTTCTATTCCTAAACCACATGGATACACTAGATGACATTTAATGCGTGTTCTTTTCATAAACAACATGGATCCACTAGATGCCATTGCATGTGTGTTCTTTTAATAAAACCACATGGATCCACTAGAGGCCAATGCATGTGTGTTCTTTTGACATACCACATGGATCCACTAAAGTTCATTGCATGTGTGTTCTATGCCTAAACCACAAGGATCCACTAGATGCCATTGGATGTTCGTTCTTTTCATAAACCACTTAGATCCACTAGATGCAATTGCATGTGTGTTCTTTTCATAAACCACAAGGATCCACTAGATGCCAGTGCGTGTGTGTTCTTTTCATAAACCACATGGATCCACTAGAGTTCATTGCATGTGTGTTCTTTTCATAAACCACATGGATCCACTAGAGTTCACTACATGTATGTTCTATGCCTAAACCACATGGATCCACTAGATGCCATTGCATGTGTGTTCTTTTCATAAACCACATGGATCCACTAGATGCCATTGCATGTGTGGTCTTTGCCTAAAACACACGGATCCAGTAGAGTTTATTGCATGTGTTTTCTTTTCCTAAACCACATGCATCCAGTAGATGCAATTGCATGTGTGTTATTTTCATAAACCACATGGATCCACTAGATGCCATTGCATGTGTGTTCTTTTCATAAACCACATGGATCCACTAGAGTTCATTGCATGTGTGTTATTTTCATAAACCTAGATGCCATTGCATGTGTGTTCTTTTAATAAACCACATGGATCCACTAGAGTTCATTGCATGTGTGTTCTTTTCATAATTCACATGGATCCACCAGAGTTCATTGCATGTGTATTCTTTTCATAAACCACATGGATCCCCTAGCGTTCATTGCATGTGTGTTCTATGCCTAAACGACATGGATCCACTAGATGCCATTGCATGTGTGTTGTTTTCATAAACCACATGGATCCACTAGAGTACATTGCATGTGTGTTCTTTTCATAAACCACATGGATCCACTAGATGTCATTGCATGTGTGTTCTTTTAATAAAACACATGCATTCACTAGATGTAATTGCATTTGTGTTCTATTCCTAACCCACATGGATCCACTAGATGCCATTGCATGTGTGTTCTTTTCATAAACAACATGGATCCACTAGATGCCATTGCATGTATGTTCTTTTAATAAAACCACATGGATCCACTAGAGGCCAATGCATGTGTGTTCTTTTGACAAACCACATGGATCCGCTAGAGTTCATTGCATGTGTGTTCTATGCCTAAACCACAAGGATCCACTAGATGCCATTACATGTGTGTTCTTTTCATATACCACATATATCCTCTAGATGCCATTGCGTGTGTGTTCTTTTCATAAACCACACGGATCCACTAGAGTTCATTGCATGTGTGTTCTTTTCATAAAGCACATGGTCCACTAGAGTTCACTACATGTATGTTCTATACTTAAACCACATGGATCCACTAGATGCCATTGCATGTGTGTTCTTTTCTAAACCACATGGGTCCACAAGATTCCATTGCATGTGTGGTCTTTGCCTAAACCACATGGATCCACTAGAGTTCATTGCATGTGTGTTCTTTTCATAAACCACATGGATCTAGTAGATTCCATTGCATGTGTGTTATTTTCATAAACCACATGGATCCACTCGGTGCCATTGCATGTGTGTCCTTTGCCTAAACCACATGGATCCACTAGAGTTCATTGCATGTGTGTTATTTTCATAAAACACATGGATCCACTAGAGTTCTTTGCATGTGTGTTCTTTTCATAAACCACATGGATCCACTAGAGTTCATTGCATGTGTGTTCTTTTCATAAACCACATGGATCCACTAGATGCCATTGCATGTGTGTTCTTTTCATAAACCACATGTATCCACTAGATGCCATTGCAAGTGTGTTCTATTCCTAAACCACATGGATCCACTAGATGCCATTGGATGTGTGTTCTTTTCATAAACCACATGGATCCACTAGATGGCATTGCATGTGTGTTCTTTTCATAAACCACGTGGATCCACTAGATGCCATTGCATGTGTGTTCTTTTCATAAACCACATGGATCCACTAGTGTTCATTGCACGTGTGTTCTTTTCATAAACCACATGGATCCACTAGATGCCATTGCATGTTTTTTCGTAAACCACATGGATCCACTAGATGTCATTGCATGCGTGTTCTATTCCTAAACCACATGGATCCACTAGATGCTATTGCATGCGTCTTCTTTTCATAAACCAAATGGATCCACTAGATGCCATTGCATGTGTGTTCTAATCCTAAACCACATGGATCCACTAGATGCCAATGGATGTGTGTTCCTTTTGTAAACCACATGGATCCACTAGATGTCATTTCATGTGTGTTCTTTTCATAAACCACATGGATCCACTAGAGATCATTGCATGCGTGTTATTTTCATAAACCACGCGGATCCGCTATATGCCATTGCATTGTGTTCTTTTCATAAACCACATGGATCCACTAGAGATATTGCATGTGTGTTCTTTTCATAAACCACATGGATCCCCTATAGTTCATTGCATCTGTGTTCTATGCCTAAACAACATGGATCCACTAGATTCCATTGCATGTGTATTGTTTTCATAAACCACATGGATCCACTAGAGTACATTGCATGTGTGTTCTTTTCATAAACCACATAGATCCACTAGATGTCATTGCATGTGTGTTCTTTTAATAAACCACATGCATTCACTAGATGTAATTGCATGTGTGTTCTATTCCTAAACCACATGGATACACTAGATGACATTTAATGCGTGTTCTTTTCATAAACAACATGGATCCACTAGATGCCATTGCATGTGTGTTCTTTTAATAAAACCACATGGATCCACTAGAGGCCAATGCATGTGTGTTCTTTTGACATACCACATGGATCCACTACAGTTCATTGCATGTGTGTTCTATGCCTAAACCACAAGGATCCACTAGATGCCATTGGATGTTCGTTCTTTTCATAAACCACTTAGATCCACTAGATGCAATTGCATGTGTGTTCTTTTCATAAACCACAAGGATCCACTAGATGCCAGTGCGTGTGTGTTCTTTTCATAAACCACATGGATCCACTAGAGTTCATTGCATGTGTGTTCTTTTCATAAACCACATGGATCCACTAGAGTTCACTACATGTATGTTCTATGCCTAAACCACATGGATCCACTAGATGCCATTGCATGTGTGTTCTTTTCATAAACCACATGGATCCACTAGATGCCATTGCATGTGTGGTCTTTGCCTAAAACACACGGATCCAGTAGAGTTCATTGCATGTGTTTTCTTTTCCTAAACCACATGCATCCATTAGATGCAATTGCATGTGTGTTATTTTCATAAACCACATGGATCCACTAGATGCCACTGCGTGTGTGTTCTTTTCATAAACCACATGGATCCACTAGAGTTCATTGCATGTGTGTTATTTTCATAAACCTAGATGCCATTGCATGTGTGTTCTTTTAATAAACCACATGGATCCACTAGAGTTCATTGCATGTGTGTTCTTTTCATAATTCACATGGATCCACCAGAGTTCATTGCATGTGTATTCTTTTCATAAACCACATGGATCCCCTAGCGTTCATTGCATGTGTGTTCTATGCCTAAACGACATGGATCCACTAGATGCCATTGCATGTGTGTTGTTTTCATAAACCACATGGATCCACTAGAGTACATTGCATGTGTGTTCTTTTCATAAACCACATGGATCCACTAGATGTCATTGCATGTGTGTTCTTTTAATAAAACACATGCATTCACTAGATGTAATTGCATTTGTGTTCTATTCCTAACCCACATGGATCCACTAGATGCCATTGCATGTGTGTTCTTTTCATAAACAACATGGATCCACTAGATGCCATTGCATGTATGTTCTTTTAATAAAACCACATGGATCCACTAGAGGCCAATGCATGTGTGTTCTTTTGACAAACCACATGGATCCGCTAGAGTTCATTGCATGTGTGTTCTATGCCTAAACCACAAGGATGCACTAGATGCCATTGCATGTGTGTTCTTTTCATATACCACATATATCCTCTAGATGCCATTGCGTGTGTGTTCTTTTCATAAACCACACGGATCCACTAGAGTTCATTGCATGTGTGTTCTTTTCATAAAGCACATGGATCCACTAGAGTTCACTACATGTATGTTCTATACTTAAACCACATGGATCCACTAGATGCCATTGCATGTGTGTTCTTTTCTAAACCACATGGGTCCACAAGATTCCATTGCATGTGTGGTCTGTGCCTAAACCACATGGATCCACTAGAGTTCATTGCATGTGTGTTCTTTTCATAAACCACATGGATCTAGTAGATTCCATTGCATGTGTGTTATTTTCATAAACCACATGGATCCACTCGGTGCCATTGCATGTGTGTTCGTTGCCTAAACCACATGGATCCACTAGAGTTCATTGCATGTGTGTTATTTTCATAAAACACATGGATCCACTAGAGTTCTTTGCATGTGTGTTCTTTTCATAAACCACATGGATCCACTAGAGTTCATTGCATGTGTGTTCTTTTCATAAACCACATGGATCCACTAGATGCCATTGCATGTGTGTTCTTTTCATAAACCACATGTATCCACTAGATGCCATTGCAAGTGTGTTCTATTCCTAAACCACATGGATCCACTAGATGCCATTGGATGTGTGTTCTTTTCATAAACCACATGGATCCACTAGATGCTATTGCATGCGTCTTCTTTTCATAAACCAAATGGATCCACTAGATGCCATTGCATGTGTGTTCTAATCCTAAACCACATGGATCCACTAGATGCCAATGGATGTGTGTTCCTTTTGTAAACCACATGGATCCACTAGATGTCATTTCATGTGTGTTCTTTTCATAAACCACATGGATCCACTAGAGATCATTGCATGTGTGTTATTTTCATAAACCACGCGGATCCGCTATATGCCATTGCATTGTGTTCTTTTCATAAACCACATGGATCCACTAGAGATATTGCATGTGTGTTCTTTTCATAAACCACATGGATCCCCTATAGTTCATTGCATGTGTGTTCTATGCCTAAACCACATGGATCCACTAGATTCCATTGCATGTGTATTGTTTTCATAAACCACATGGATCCACTAGAGTACATTGCATGTGTGTTCTTTTCATAAACCACATAGATCCACTAGATGTCATTGCATGTGTGTTCTTTTAATAAACCACATGCATTCACTAGATGTAATTGCATGTGTGTTCTATTCCTAAACCACATGGATACACTAGATGACATTTAATGCGTGTTCTTTTCATAAACAACATGGATCCACTAGATGCCATTGCATGTGTGTTCTTTTAATAAAACCACATGGATCCACTAGAGGCCAATGCATGTGTGTTCTTTTGACATACCACATGGATCCACTACAGTTCATTGCATGTGTGTTCTATGCCTAAACCACAAGGATCCACTAGATGCCATTGGATGTTCGTTCTTTTAATAAACCACTTAGATCCACTAGATGCAATTGCATGTGTGTTCTTTTCACAAACCACAAGGATCCACTAGATGCCAGTGCGTGTGTGTTCTTTTCATAAACCACATGGATCCACTAGAGTTCATTGCATGTGTGTTCTTTTCATAAACCACATGGATCCACTAGAGTTCACTACATGTATGTTCTATGCCTAAACCACATGGATCCACTAGATGCCATTGCATGTGTGTTCTTTTCATAAACCACATGGATCCACTAGATGCCATTGCATGTGTGGTCTTTGCCTAAAACACACGGATCCAGTAGAGTTCATTGCATGTGTTTTCTTTTCCTAAACCACATGCATCCAGTAGATGCAATTGCATGTGTGTTATTTTCATAAACCACATGGATCCACTAGATGCCATTGCGTGTGTGTTCTTTTCATAAACCACATGGATCCACTAGAGTTCATTGCATGTGTGTTATTTTCATAAACCTAGATGCCATTGCATGTGTGTTCTTTTAATAAACCACATGGATCCACTAGAGTTCATTGCATGTGTGTTCTTTTCATAATTCACATGGATCCACCAGAGTTCATTGCATGTGTATTCTTTTCATAAACCACATGGATCCCCTAGCGTTCATTGCATGTGTGTTCTATGCCTAAACGACATGGATCCACTAGATGCCATTGCATGTGTGTTGTTTTCATAAACCACATGGATCCACTAGAGTACATTGCATGTGTGTTCTTTTCATAAACCACGTGGATCCACTAGATGTCATTGCATGTGTGTTCTTTTAATAAAACACATGCATTCACTAGATGTAATTGCATTTGTGTTCTATTCCTAACCCACATGGATCCACTAGATGCCATTGCATGTGTGTTCTTTTCATAAACAACATGGATCCACTAGATGCCATTGCATGTATGTTCTTTTAATAAAACCACATGGATCCACTAGAGGCCAATGCATGTGTGTTCTTTTGACAAACCACATGGATCCGCTAGAGTTCATTGCATGTGTGTTCTATGCCTAAACCACAAGGATGCACTAGATGCCATTGCATGTGTGTTCTTTTCATATACCACATATATCCTCTAGATGCCATTGCGTGTGTGTTCTTTTCATAAACCACACGGATCCACTAGAGTTCATTGCATGTGTGTTCTTTTCATAAAGCACATGGATCCACTAGAGTTCACTACATGTATGTTCTATACTTAAACCACATGGATCCACTAGATGCCATTGCATGTGTGTTCTTTTCTAAACCACATGGGTCCACAAGATTCCATTGCATGTGTGGTCTGTGCCTAAACCACATGGATCCACTAGAGTTCATTGCGTGTGTGTTCTTTTCATAAACCACATGGATCTAGTAGATTCCATTGCATGTGTGTTATTTTCATAAACCACATGGATCCACTCGGTGCCATTGCATGTGTGTTCGTTGCCTAAACCACATGGATCCACTAGAGTTCATTGCATGTGTGTTATTTTCATAAAACACATGGATCCACTAGAGTTCTTTGCATGTGTGTTCTTTTCATAAACCACATGGATCCACTAGAGTTCATTGCATGTGTGTTCTTTTCATAAACCACATGGATCCACTAGATGCCATTGCATGTGTGTTCTTTTCATAAACCACATGTATCCACTAGATGCCATTGCAAGTGTGTTCTATTCCTAAACCACATGGATCCACTAGATGCCATTGGATGTGTGTTCTTTTCATAAACCACATGGATCCACTAGATGGCATTGCATGTGTGTTCTTTTCATAAACCACGTGGATCCACTTGATGCCATTGCATGTGTGTTCTTTTCATAAACCACATGGATCCACTAGTGTTCATTGCACGTGTGTTCTTTTCATAAACCACATGGATCCACTAGATGCCATTGCATGTTTTTTCGTAAACCACATGGATCCACTAGATGTTATTGCATGCGTGTTCTATTCCTAAACCACATGGATCCACTAGATGCTATTGCATGCGTGTTCTTTTCATAAACCAAATGGATCCACTAGATGCCATTGCATGTGTGTTCTAATCCTAAACCACATGGATCCACTAGATGCCAATGGATGTGTGTTCCTTTTGTAAACCACATGGATCCACTAGATGTCATTTCATGTGTGTTCTTTTCATAAACCACATGGATCCACTAGAGATCATTGCATGCGTGTTATTTTCATAAACCACGCGGATCCGCTATATGCCATTGCATTGTGTTCTTTTCATAAACCACATGGATCCACTAGAGATATTGCATGTGTGTTCTTTTCATAAACCACATGGATCCCCTATAGTTCATTGCATGTGTGTTCTATGCCTAAACCACATGGATCCACTAGATTCCATTGCATGTGTATTGTTTTCATAAACCACATGGATCCACTAGAGTACATTGCATGTGTGTTCTTTTCATAAACCACATAGATCCACTAGATGTCATTGCATGTGTGTTCTTTTAATAAACCACATGCATTCACTAGATGTAATTGCATGTGTGTTCTATTCCTAAACCACATGGATACACTAGATGACATTTAATGCGTGTTCTTTTCATAAACAACATGGATCCACTAGATGCCATTGCATGTGTGTTCTTTTAATAAAACCACATGGATCCACTAGAGGCCAATGCATGTGTGTTCTTTTGACATACCACATGGATCCACTACAGTTCATTGCATGTGTGTTCTATGCCTAAACCACAAGGATCCACTAGATGCCATTGGATGTTCGTTCTTTTCATAAACCACTTAGATCCACTAGATGCAATTGCATGTGTGTTCTTTTCATAAACCACAAGGATCCACTAGATGCCAGTGCGTGTGTGTTCTTTTCATAAACCACATGGATCCACTAGAGTTCATTGCATGTGCGTTCTTTTCATAAACCACATGGATCCACTAGAGTTCACTACATGTATGTTCTATGCCTAAACCACATGGATCCACTAGATGCCATTGCATGTGTGTTCTTTTCATAAACCACATGGATCCACTAGATGCCATTGCATGTGTGGTCTTTGCCTAAAACACACGGATCTAGTAGAGTTCATTGCATGTGTTTTCTTTTCCTAAACCACATGCATCCAGTAGATGCAATTGCATGTGTGTTATTTTCATAAACCACATGGATCCACTAGATGCCACTGCGTGTGTGTTCTTTTCATAAACCACATGGATCCACTAGAGTTCATTGCATGTGTGTTATTTTCATAAACCTAGATGCCATTGCATGTGTGTTCTTTTAATAAACCACATGGATCCACTAGAGTTCATTGCATGTGTGTTCTTTTCATAATTCACATGGATCCACCAGAGTTCATTGCATGTGTATTCTTTTCATAAACCACATGGATCCCCTAGCGTTCATTGCATGTGTGTTCTATGCCTAAACGACATGGATCCACTAGATGCCATTGCATGTGTGTTGTTTTCATAAACCACATGGATCCACTAGAGTACATTGCATGTGTGTTCTTTTCATAAACCACATGGATCCACTAGATGTCATTGCATGTGTGTTCTTTTAATAAAACACATGCATTCACTAGATGTAATTGCATTTGTGTTCTATTCCTAACCCACATGGATCCACTAGATGCCATTGCATGTGTGTTCTTTTCATAAACAACATGGATCCACTAGATGCCATTGCATGTATGTTCTTTTAATAAAACCACATGGATCCACTAGAGGCCAATGCATGTGTGTTCTTTTGACAAACCACATGGATCCGCTAGAGTTCATTGCATGTGTGTTCTATGCCTAAACCACAAGGATGCACTAGATGCCATTGCATGTGTGTTCTTTTCATATACCACATATATCCTCTAGATGCCATTGCGTGTGTGTTCTTTTCATAAACCACACGGATCCACTAGAGTTCATTGCATGTGTGTTCTTTTCATAAAGCACATGGATCCACTAGAGTTCACTACATGTATGTTCTATACTTAAACCACATGGATCCACTAGATGCCATTGCATGTGTGTTCTTTTCTAAACCACATGGGTCCACAAGATTCCATTGCATGTGTGGTCTGTGCCTAAACCACATGGATCCACTAGAGTTCATTGCATGTGTGTTCTTTTCATAAACCACATGGATCTAGTAGATTCCATTGCATGTGTGTTATTTTCATAAACCACATGGATCCACTCGGTGCCATTGCATGTGTGTTCGTTGCCTAAACCACATGGATCCACTAGAGTTCATTGCATGTGTGTTATTTTCATAAAACACATGGATCCACTAGAGTTCTTTGCATGTGTGTTCTTTTCATAAACCACATGGATCCACTAGAGTTCATTGCATGTGTGTTCTTTTCATAAACCACATGGATCCACTAGATGCCATTGCATGTGTGTTCTTTTCATAAACCACATGTATCCACTAGATGCCATTGCAAGTGTGTTCTATTCCTAAACCACATGGATCCACTAGATGCCATTGGATGTGTGTTCTTTTCATAAACCACATGGATCCACTAGATGCTATTGCATGCGTCTTCTTTTCATAAACCAAATGGATCCACTAGATGCCATTGCATGTGTGTTCTAATCCTAAACCACATGGATCCACTAGATGCCAATGGATGTGTGTTCCTTTTGTAAACCACATGGATCCACTAGATGTCATTTCATGTGTGTTCTTTTCATAAACCACATGGATCCACTAGAGATCATTGCATGTGTGTTATTTTCATAAACCACGCGGATCCGCTATATGCCATTGCATTGTGTTCTTTTCATAAACCACATGGATCCACTAGAGATATTGCATGTGTGTTCTTTTCATAAACCACATGGATCCCCTATAGTTCATTGCATGTGTGTTCTATGCCTAAACCACATGGATCCACTAGATTCCATTGCATGTGTATTGTTTTCATAAACCACATGGATCCACTAGAGTACACTGCATGTGTGTTCTTTTCATAAACCACATAGATCCACTAGATGTCATTGCATGTGTGTTCTTTTAATAAACCACATGCATTCACTAGATGTAATTGCATGTGTGTTCTATTCCTAAACCACATGGATACACTAGATGACATTTAATGCGTGTTCTTTTCATAAACAACATGGATCCACTAGATGCCATTGCATGTGTGTTCTTTTAATAAAACCACATGGATCCACTAGAGGCCAATGCATGTGTGTTCTTTTGACATACCACATGGATCCACTACAGTTCATTGCATGTGTGTTCTATGCCTAAACCACAAGGATCCACTAGATGCCATTGGATGTTCGTTCTTTTAATAAACCACTTAGATCCACTAGATGCAATTGCATGTGTGTTCTTTTCACAAACCACAAGGATCCACTAGATGCCAGTGCGTGTGTGTTCTTTTCATAAACCACATGGATCCACTAGAGTTCATTGCATGTGTGTTCTTTTCATAAACCACATGGATCCACTAGAGTTCACTACATGTATGTTCTATGCCTAAACCACATGGATCCACTAGATGCCATTGCATGTGTGTTCTTTTCATAAACCACATGGATCCACTAGATGCCATTGCATGTGTGGTCTTTGCCTAAAACACACGGATCCAGTAGAGTTCATTGCATGTGTTTTCTTTTCCTAAACCACATGCATCCAGTAGATGCAATTGCATGTGTGTTATTTTCATAAACCACATGGATCCACTAGATGCCATTGCGTGTGTGTTCTTTTCATAAACCACATGGATCCACTAGAGTTCATTGCATGTGTGTTATTTTCATAAACCTAGATGCCATTGCATGTGTGTTCTTTTAATAAACCACATGGATCCACTAGAGTTCATTGCATGTGTGTTCTTTTCATAATTCACATGGATCCACCAGAGTTCATTGCATGTGTATTCTTTTCATAAACCACATGGATCCCCTAGCGTTCATTGCATGTGTGTTCTATGCCTAAACGACATGGATCCACTAGATGCCATTGCATGTGTGTTGTTTTCATAAACCACATGGATCCACTAGAGTACATTGCATGTGTGTTCTTTTCATAAACCACATGGATCCACTAGATGTCATTGCATGTGTGTTCTTTTAATAAAACACATGCATTCACTAGATGTAATTGCATTTGTGTTCTATTCCTAACCCACATGGATCCACTAGATGCCATTGCATGTGTGTTCTTTTCATAAACAACATGGATCCACTAGATGCCATTGCATGTATGTTCTTTTAATAAAACCACATGGATCCACTAGAGGCCAATGCATGTGTGTTCTTTTGACAAACCACATGGATCCGCTAGAGTTCATTGCATGTGTGTTCTATGCCTAAACCACAAGGATGCACTAGATGCCATTGCATGTGTGTTCTTTTCATATACCACATATATCCTCTAGATGCCATTGCGTGTGTGTTCTTTTCATAAACCACACGGATCCACTAGAGTTCATTGCATGTGTGTTCTTTTCATAAAGCACATGGATCCACTAGAGTTCACTACATGTATGTTCTATACTTAAACCACATGGATCCACTAGATGCCATTGCATGTGTGTTCTTTTCTAAACCACATGGGTCCACAAGATTCCATTGCATGTGTGGTCTGTGCCTAAACCACATGGATCCACTAGAGTTCATTGCGTGTGTGTTCTTTTCATAAACCACATGGATCTAGTAGATTCCATTGCATGTGTGTTATTTTCATAAACCACATGGATCCACTCGGTGCCATTGCATGTGTGTTCGTTGCCTAAACCACATGGATCCACTAGAGTTCATTGCATGTGTGTTATTTTCATAAAACACATGGATCCACTAGAGTTCTTTGCATGTGTGTTCTTTTCATAAACCACATGGATCCACTAGAGTTCATTGCATGTGTGTTCTTTTCATAAACCACATGGATCCACTAGATGCCATTGCATGTGTGTTCTTTTCATAAACCACATGTATCCACTAGATGCCATTGCAAGTGTGTTCTATTCCTAAACCACATGGATCCACTAGATGCCATTGGATGTGTGTTCTTTTCATAAACCACATGGATCCACTAGATGGCATTGCATGTGTGTTCTTTTCATAAACCACGTGGATCCACTAGATGCCATTGCATGTGTGTTCTTTTCATAAACCACATGGATCCACTAGTGTTCATTGCACGTGTGTTCTTTTCATAAACCACATGGATCCACTAGATGCCATTGCATGTTTTTTCGTAAACCACATGGATCCACTAGATGTCATTGCATGCGGTTTCTATTCCTAAACCACATGGATCCACTAGATGCTATTGCATGCGTGTTCTTTTCATAAACCAAATGGATCCACTAGATGCCATTGCATGTGTGTTCTAATCCTAAACCACATGGATCCACTAGATGCCAATGGATGTGTGTTCCTTTTGTAAACCACATGGATCCACTAGATGTCATTTCATGTGTGTTCTTTTCATAAACCACATGGATCCACTAGAGATCATTGCATGTGTGTTATTTTCATAAACCACGCGGATCCGCTATATGCCATTGCATTGTGTTCTTTTCATAAACCACATGGATCCACTAGAGATATTGCATGTGTGTTCTTTTCATAAACCACATGGATCCCCTATAGTTCATTGCATGTGTGTTCTATGCCTAAACCACATGGATCCACTAGATTCCATTGCATGTGTATTGTTTTCATAAACCACATGGATCCACTAGAGTACATTGCATGTGTGTTCTTTTCATAAACCACATAGATCCACTAGATGTCATTGCATGTGTGTTCTTTTAATAAACCACATGCATTCACTAGATGTAATTGCATGTGTGTTCTATTCCTAAACCACATGGATACACTAGATGACATTTAATGCGTGTTCTTTTCATAAACAACATGGATCCACTAGATGCCATTGCATGTGTGTTCTTTTAATAAAACCACATGGATCCACTAGAGGCCAATGCATGTGTGTTCTTTTGACATACCACATGGATCCACTACAGTTCATTGCATGTGTGTTCTATGCCTAAACCACAAGGATCCACTAGATGCCATTGGATGTTCGTTCTTTTAATAAACCACTTAGATCCACTAGATGCAATTGCATGTGTGTTCTTTTCACAAACCACAAGGATCCACTAGATGCCAGTGCGTGTGTGTTCTTTTCATAAACCACATGGATCCACTAGAGTTCATTGCATGTGTGTTCTTTTCATAAACCACATGGATCCACTAGAGTTCACTACATGTATGTTCTATGCCTAAACCACATGGATCCACTAGATTCCATTGCATGTGTGTTCTTTTCATAAACCACATGGATCCACTAGATGCCATTGCATGTGTGGTCTTTGCCTAAAACACACGGATCCAGTAGAGTTCATTGCATGTGTTTTCTTTTCCTAAACCACATGCATCCAGTAGATGCAATTGCATGTGTGTTATTTTCATAAACCACATGGATCCACTAGATGCCATTGCGTGTGTGTTCTTTTCATAAACCACATGGATCCACTAGAGTTCATTGCATGTGTGTTATTTTCATAAACCTAGATGCCATTGCATGTGTGTTCTTTTAATAAACCACATGGATCCACTAGAGTTCATTGCATGTGTGTTCTTTTCATAATTCACATGGATCCACCAGAGTTCATTGCATGTGTATTCTTTTCATAAACCACATGGATCCCCTAGCGTTCATTGCATGTGTGTTCTATGCCTAAACGACATGGATCCACTAGATGCCATTGCATGTGTGTTGTTTTCATAAACCACATGGATCCACTAGAGTACATTGCATGTGTGTTCTTTTCATAAACCACATGGATCCACTAGATGTCATTGCATGTGTGTTCTTTTAATAAAACACATGCATTCACTAGATGTAATTGCATTTGTGTTCTATTCCTAACCCACATGGATCCACTAGATGCCATTGCATGTGTGTTCTTTTCATAAACAACATGGATCCACTAGATGCCATTGCATGTATGTTCTTTTAATAAAACCACATGGATCCACTAGAGGCCAATGCATGTGTGTTCTTTTGACAAACCACATGGATCCGCTAGAGTTCATTGCATGTGTGTTCTATGCCTAAACCACAAGGATGCACTAGATGCCATTGCATGTGTGTTCTTTTCATATACCACATATATCCTCTAGATGCCATTGCGTGTGTGTTCTTTTCATAAACCACACGGATCCACTAGAGTTCATTGCATGTGTGTTCTTTTCATAAAGCACATGGATCCACTAGAGTTCACTACATGTATGTTCTATACTTAAACCACATGGATCCACTAGATGCCATTGCATGTGTGTTCTTTTCTAAACCACATGGGTCCACAAGATTCCATTGCATGTGTGGTCTGTGCCTAAACCACATGGATCCACTAGAGTTCATTGCGTGTGTGTTCTTTTCATAAACCACATGGATCTAGTAGATTCCATTGCATGTGTGTTATTTTCATAAACCACATGGATCCACTCGGTGCCATTGCAT
Organism: Avena sativa; assembly: GCA_916181665.1. Taxonomy (NCBI): domain Eukaryota; kingdom Viridiplantae; phylum Streptophyta; class Magnoliopsida; order Poales; family Poaceae; genus Avena; species Avena sativa. The sequence continues at coordinate 196,583,172 of OV702287.1, forward strand.
GTGTGTTCGTTGCCTAAACCACATGGATCCACTAGAGTTCATTGCATGTGTGTTATTTTCATAAAACACATGGATCCACTAGAGTTCTTTGCATGTGTGTTCTTTTCATAAACCACATGGATCCACTAGAGTTCATTGCATGTGTGTTCTTTTCATAAACCACATGGATCCACTAGATGCCATTGCATGTGTGTTCTTTTCATAAACCACATGTATCCACTAGATGCCATTGCAAGTGTGTTCTATTCCTAAACCACATGGATCCACTAGATGCCATTGGATGTGTGTTCTTTTCATAAACCACATGGATCCACTAGATGGCATTGCATGTGTGTTCTTTTCATAAACCACGTGGATCCACTAGATGCCATTGCATGTGTGTTCTTTTCATAAACCACATGGATCCACTAGTGTTCATTGCACGTGTGTTCTTTTCATAAACCACATGGATCCACTAGATGCCATTGCATGTTTTTTCGTAAACCACATGGATCCACTAGATGTCATTGCATGCGGTTTCTATTCCTAAACCACATGGATCCACTAGATGCTATTGCATGCGTGTTCTTTTCATAAACCAAATGGATCCACTAGATGCCATTGCATGTGTGTTCTAATCCTAAACCACATGGATCCACTAGATGCCAATGGATGTGTGTTCCTTTTGTAAACCACATGGATCCACTAGATGTCATTTCATGTGTGTTCTTTTCATAAACCACATGGATCCACTAGAGATCATTGCATGTGTGTTATTTTCATAAACCACGCGGATCCGCTATATGCCATTGCATTGTGTTCTTTTCATAAACCACATGGATCCACTAGAGATATTGCATGTGTGTTCTTTTCATAAACCACATGGATCCCCTATAGTTCATTGCATGTGTGTTCTATGCCTAAACCACATGGATCCACTAGATTCCATTGCATGTGTATTGTTTTCATAAACCACATGGATCCACTAGAGTACATTGCATGTGTGTTCTTTTCATAAACCACATAGATCCACTAGATGTCATTGCATGTGTGTTCTTTTAATAAACCACATGCATTCACTAGATGTAATTGCATGTGTGTTCTATTCCTAAACCACATGGATACACTAGATGACATTTAATGCGTGTTCTTTTCATAAACAACATGGATCCACTAGATGCCATTGCATGTGTGTTCTTTTAATAAAACCACATGGATCCACTAGAGGCCAATGCATGTGTGTTCTTTTGACATACCACATGGATCCACTACAGTTCATTGCATGTGTGTTCTATGCCTAAACCACAAGGATCCACTAGATGCCATTGGATGTTCGTTCTTTTAATAAACCACTTAGATCCACTAGATGCAATTGCATGTGTGTTCTTTTCACAAACCACAAGGATCCACTAGATGCCAGTGCGTGTGTGTTCTTTTCATAAACCACATGGATCCACTAGAGTTCATTGCATGTGTGTTCTTTTCATAAACCACATGGATCCACTAGAGTTCACTACATGTATGTTCTATGCCTAAACCACATGGATCCACTAGATGCCATTGCATGTGTGTTCTTTTCATAAACCACATGGATCCACTAGATGCCATTGCATGTGTGGTCTTTGCCTAAAACACACGGATCCAGTAGAGTTCATTGCATGTGTTTTCTTTTCCTAAACCACATGCATCCAGTAGATGCAATTGCATGTGTGTTATTTTCATAAACCACATGGATCCACTAGATGCCATTGCGTGTGTGTTCTTTTCATAAACCACATGGATCCACTAGAGTTCATTGCATGTGTGTTATTTTCATAAACCTAGATGCCATTGCATGTGTGTTCTTTTAATAAACCACATGGATCCACTAGAGTTCATTGCATGTGTGTTCTTTTCATAATTCACATGGATCCACCAGAGTTCATTGCATGTGTATTCTTTTCATAAACCACATGGATCCCCTAGCGTTCATTGCATGTGTGTTCTATGCCTAAACGACATGGATCCACTAGATGCCATTGCATGTGTGTTGTTTTCATAAACCACATGGATCCACTAGAGTACATTGCATGTGTGTTCTTTTCATAAACCACATGGATCCACTAGATGTCATTGCATGTGTGTTCTTTTAATAAAACACATGCATTCACTAGATGTAATTGCATTTGTGTTCTATTCCTAACCCACATGGATCCACTAGATGCCATTGCATGTGTGTTCTTTTCATAAACAACATGGATCCACTAGATGCCATTGCATGTATGTTCTTTTAATAAAACCACATGGATCCACTAGAGGCCAATGCATGTGTGTTCTTTTGACAAACCACATGGATCCGCTAGAGTTCATTGCATGTGTGTTCTATGCCTAAACCACAAGGATGCACTAGATGCCATTGCATGTGTGTTCTTTTCATATACCACATATATCCTCTAGATGCCATTGCGTGTGTGTTCTTTTCATAAACCACACGGATCCACTAGAGTTCATTGCATGTGTGTTCTTTTCATAAAGCACATGGATCCACTAGAGTTCACTACATGTATGTTCTATACTTAAACCACATGGATCCACTAGATGCCATTGCATGTGTGTTCTTTTCTAAACCACATGGGTCCACAAGATTCCATTGCATGTGTGGTCTGTGCCTAAACCACATGGATCCACTAGAGTTCATTGCGTGTGTGTTCTTTTCATAAACCACATGGATCTAGTAGATTCCATTGCATGTGTGTTATTTTCATAAACCACATGGATCCACTCGGTGCCATTGCATGTGTGTTCGTTGCCTAAACCACATGGATCCACTAGAGTTCATTGCATGTGTGTTATTTTCATAAAACACATGGATCCACTAGAGTTCTTTGCATGTGTGTTCTTTTCATAAACCACATGGATCCACTAGAGTTCATTGCATGTGTGTTCTTTTCATAAACCACATGGATCCACTAGATGCCATTGCATGTGTGTTCTTTTCATAAACCACATGTATCCACTAGATGCCATTGCAAGTGTGTTCTATTCCTAAACCACATGGATCCACTAGATGCCATTGGATGTGTGTTCTTTTCATAAACCACATGGATCCACTAGATGGCATTGCATGTGTGTTCTTTTCATAAACCACGTGGATCCACTTGATGCCATTGCATGTGTGTTCTTTTCATAAACCACATGGATCCACTAGTGTTCATTGCACGTGTGTTCTTTTCATAAACCACATGGATCCACTAGATGCCATTGCATGTTTTTTCGTAAACCACATGGATCCACTAGATGTTATTGCATGCGTGTTCTATTCCTAAACCACATGGATCCACTAGATGCTATTGCATGCGTGTTCTTTTCATAAACCAAATGGATCCACTAGATGCCATTGCATGTGTGTTCTAATCCTAAACCACATGGATCCACTAGATGCCAATGGATGTGTGTTCCTTTTGTAAACCACATGGATCCACTAGATGTCATTTCATGTGTGTTCTTTTCATAAACCACATGGATCCACTAGAGATCATTGCATGCGTGTTATTTTCATAAACCACGCGGATCCGCTATATGCCATTGCATTGTGTTCTTTTCATAAACCACATGGATCCACTAGAGATATTGCATGTGTGTTCTTTTCATAAACCACATGGATCCCCTATAGTTCATTGCATCTGTGTTCTATGCCTAAACAACATGGATCCACTAGATTCCATTGCATGTGTATTGTTTTCATAAACCACATGGATCCACTAGAGTACATTGCATGTGTGTTCTTTTCATAAACCACATAGATCCACTAGATGTCATTGCATGTGTGTTCTTTTAATAAACCACATGCATTCACTAGATGTAATTGCATGTGTGTTCTATTCCTAAACCACATGGATACACTAGATGACATTTAATGCGTGTTCTTTTCATAAACAACATGGATCCACTAGATGCCATTGCATGTGTGTTCTTTTAATAAAACCACATGGATCCACTAGAGGCCAATGCATGTGTGTTCTTTTGACATACCACATGGATCCACTACAGTTCATTGCATGTGTGTTCTATGCCTAAACCACAAGGATCCACTAGATGCCATTGGATGTTCGTTCTTTTAATAAACCACTTAGATCCACTAGATGCAATTGCATGTGTGTTCTTTTCACAAACCACAAGGATCCACTAGATGCCAGTGCGTGTGTGTTCTTTTCATAAACCACATGGATCCACTAGAGTTCATTGCATGTGTGTTCTTTTCATAAACCACATGGATCCACTAGAGTTCACTACATGTATGTTCTATGCCTAAACCACATGGATCCACTAGATGCCATTGCATGTGTGTTCTTTTCATAAACCACATGGATCCACTAGATGCCATTGCATGTGTGTTCTTTTCATAAAACACATGGATCCACTAGAGTTCATTTCATGTGTGTTCTTTTCATTAACCACATGGATCCACTAGATGCCATTGCATGTGTGGTCTTTACCTAAAACACATGGATCCACTAGAGTTCATTGCATGTGTGTTCTTTTCATAAGCCACATGGATCCACTAGAGTTCATTGCAAGTGTGTTGTTTTCATAAACCATATGGATCCACTAGATGCCATTGCGTGTGTGTTCTTTTCATAAACCACATGGATCCACTAGAGTTCATTGCATGTGTGTTCTTTTCATAATCCACATGGATTCACTAGAGTTCATTTCATGTGTGTTCTTTTCATAAACCACATGGATCTAGTAGATTCCATTGCATGTGTGTTATTTTCATAAACCACATGGATCCACTCGGTGCCATTGCATGTGTGTTCTTTGCCTAAACCACATGGATCCACTAGAGTTCATTGCATGTGTGTTATTTTCATAAAACACATGGATCCACTAGAGTTCTTTGCATGTGTGTTCTTTTCATAAACCACATGGATCCACTAGAGTTCATTGCATGTGTGTTCTTTTCATAAAGCACATGGATCCACTAGAGTTCACTACATGTATGTTCTATACTTAAACCACATGGATCCACTAGATGCCATTGCATGTGTGTTCTTTTCTAAACCACATGGGTCCACAAGATTCCATTGCATGTGTGGTCTGTGCCTAAACCACATGGATCCACTAGAGTTCATTGCATGTGTGTTCTTTTCATAAACCGCATGGATCTAGTAGATTCCATTGCATGTGTGTTATTTTCATAAACCACATGGATCCACTCGGTGCCATTGCATGTGTGTTCTTTGCCTAAACCACATGGATCCACTAGAGTTCATTGCATGTGTGTTATTTTCATAAAACACATGGATCCACTAGAGTTCTTTGCATGTGTGTTCTTTTCATAAACCACATGGATCCACTAGAGTTCATTGCATGTGTGTTCTTTTCATAAACCACATGGATCCACTAGATGCCATTGCATGTGTGTTCTTTTCATAAACCACATGTATCCACTAGATGCCATTGCAAGTGTGTTCTATTCCTAAACCACATGGATCCACTAGATGCCATTGGATGTGTGTTCTTTTCATAAACCACATGGATCCACTAGATGGCATTGCATGTGTGTTCTTTTCATAAACCACGTGGATCCACTAGATGCCATTGTATGTGTGTTCTTTTCATAAACCACATGGATCCACTAGTGTTCATTGCACGTGTGTTCTTTTCATAAACCACATGGATCCACTAGATGCCATTGCATGTTTTTTCATAAACCACATGGATCCACTAGATGTCATTGCATGCGTGTTCTATTCCTAAACCACATGGATCCACTAGATGCTATTGCATGCGTGTTGTTTTCATAAACCAAATGGATCCACTAGATGCCATTGCATGTGTGTTCTAATCCTAAACCACATGGATCCACTAGATGCCAATGGATGTGTGTTCCTTTTGTAAACCACATGGATCCACTAGATGTCATTTCATGTGTGTTCTTTTCATAAACCACATGGATCCACTAGAGATCATTGCATGCGTGTTATTTTCATAAACCACGCGGATCCGCTATATGCCATTGCATTGTGTTCTTTTCATAAACCACATGGATCCACTAGAGATATTGCATGTGTGTTCTTTTCATAAACCACATGGATCCCCTATAGTTCATTGCATCTGTGTTCTATGCCTAAACAACATGGATCCACTAGATTCCATTGCATGTGTATTGTTTTCATAAACCACATGGATCCACTAGAGTACATTGCATGTGTGTTCTTTTCATAAACCACATAGATCCACTAGATGTCATTGCATGTGTGTTCTTTTAATAAACCACATGCATTCACTAGATGTAATTGCATGTGTGTTCTATTCCTAAACCACATGGATACACTAGATGACATTTAATGCGTGTTCTTTTCATAAACAACATGGATCCACTAGATGCCATTGCATGTGTGTTCTTTTAATAAAACCACATGGATCCACTAGAGGCCAATGCATGTGTGTTCTTTTGACATACCACATGGATCCACTATAGTTCATTGCATGTGTGTTCTATGCCTAAACCACAAGGATCCACTAGATGCCATTGGATGTTCGTTCTTTTCATAAACCACTTAGATCCACTAGATGCAATTGCATGTGTGTTCTTTTCATAAACCACAAGGATCCACTAGATGCCAGTGCGTGTGTGTTCTTTTCATAAACCACATGGATCCACTAGAGTTCATTGCATGTGTGTTCTTTTCATAAACCACATGGATCCACTAGAGTTCACTACATGTATGTTCTATGCCTAAACCACATGGATCCACTAGATGCCATTGCATGTGTGTTCTTTTCATAAACCACATGGATCCACTAGATGCCATTGCATGTGTGGTCTTTGCCTAAAACACACGGATCCAGTAGAGTTCATTGCATGTGTTTTCTTTTCCTAAACCACATGCATCCAGTAGATGCAATTGCATGTGTGTTATTTTCATAAACCACATGGATCCACTAGATGCCATTGCGTGTGTGTTCTTTTCATAAACCACATGGATCCACTAGAGTTCATTGCATGTGTGTTATTTTCATAAACCTAGATGCCATTGCATGTGTGTTCTTTTAATAAACCACATGGATCCACTAGAGTTCATTGCATGTGTGTTCTTTTCATAATTCACATGGATCCACCAGAGTTCATTGCATGTGTATTCATTTCATAAACCACATGGATCCCCTAGCGTTCATTGCATGTGTGTTCTATGCCTAAACGACATGGATCCACTAGATGCCATTGCATGTGTGTTGTTTTCATAAACCACATGGATCCACTAGAGTACATTGCATGTGTGTTCTTTTCATAAACCACATGGATCCACTAGATGTCATTGCATGTGTGTTCTTTTAATAAAACACATGCATTCACTAGATGTAATTGCATTTGTGTTCTATTCCTAACCCACATGGATCCACTAGATGCCATTGCATGTGTGTTCTTTTCATAAACAACATGGATCCACTAGATGCCATTGCATGTATGTTCTTTTAATAAAACCACATGGATCCACTAGAGGCCAATGCATGTGTGTTCTTTTGACAAACCACATGGATCCGCTAGAGTTCATTGCATGTGTGTTCTATTCCTTAACCACAAGGATCCACTAGATGCCATTGCATGTGTGTTCTTTTAATATACCACATATATCCTCTAGATGCCATTGCGTGTGTGTTCTTTTCATAAACCACACGGATCCACTAGAGTTCATTGCATGTGTGTTCTTTTCATAAACCACATGGATCCACTAGAGTTCACTACATGTATGTTCTATGCTTAAACCACGTGGATTCACTAGATGCCATTGCATGTGTGTTCTTTTCTAAACCACATGGATCCACAAGATGCCATTGCATGTGTGGTCTTTGCCTAAACCACATGGATCCACTAGAGTTCATTGCATGTGTGTTCTTTTCATAAACCACATGGATCTAGTAGATTCCATTGCATTTGTGTTATTTTAATGAACCACATGGATCCACTCGGTGCCATTGCATGTATGTTATTTGCCTAAAACACATGGATCCACTAGAGTTCATTGCATGTGTGTTATTTTCATAAAACACAAGGATCCACTAGATGCCATTAAATTTGTGTTATCTACCTAAACTACAAGGATCCACTAGATGCCATTGCATGTGTTTTCTTTTAATAAACCACATGGATCCACTAGAGTCCATTGCATGTGTGTTCTTTTCATAAACCACATGGATCCACTAGAGTTCATTGCATGTGTGTTCTTTTCATAAACCACATGGATCCACTAGATGCCATTGCATGTGTGTTCTTTTCATAAACCACATGTATCAACTAGATGCCATTGCAAGTGTGTTCTATTCCTAAACCACATGGATCCACTAGATGCCATTGGATGTGTGTTCTTTTCATAAACCACATGGATCCACTAGATGGCATTGCATGTGTGTTCTTTTCATAAACCACATGGATCCACTAGATGCCATTGCATGTGTGTTCTTTTCATAAACCACATGGATCCACTAGTGTTCATTGCACGTGTGTTCTTTTCATAAACCACATGGATCCACTAGATGCCATTGCATGTTTTTTAGTAAACCACATGGATCCAATAGATGTCATTGCATGCGTGTTCTATTCCTAAACCACATGGATCCACTAGATGCTATTGCATGCGTGTTCTTTTCATAAACCACATGGATCCACTAGATGCCATTGCATGTGTGTTCTAATCCTAAACCACATGGATCCACTAGATGCCAATGGATGTGTGTTCCTTTTGTAAACCACATGGATCCACTAGATGTCATTTCATGTGTGTTCTTTTCATAAACCACATGGTTCCACTAGAGTTCATTGCATGCGTGTTATTTTCATAAACCACGCGGATCCGCTATATGACATTGCATTGTGTTCTTTTCATAAACCACATGGATCCACTAGAGATATTGCATGTGTGTTCTTTTCATAAACCACATGGATCCCCTATAGTTCATTGCATGTGTGTTCTATGCCTAAACCACATGGATCCACTAGATTCCATTGCATGTGTGTTGTTTTCATAAACCACATGGATCCACTAGATGCCAATAGATGTGTGTTCCTTTTGTAAACCACATGGATCCACTAGATGTCATTGCATGTGTGTTCTTTTAATAAACCACATGCATTCACTAGATGTAATTGCATGTGTGTTCTATTCCTAAACCACATGGATACACTAGATGACATTTAATGTGTGTTCTTTTCATAAACAACATGGATCCACTAGATGCCATTGCATGTGTGTTCTTTTAATAAAACCACATGGATCCACTAGAGGCCAATGCATGTGCGTTCTTTTGACATACCACATGGATCCACTACAGTTCATTGCATGTGTGTTCTATGCCTAAACCACAAGGATCCACTAGATGCCATTGGATGTTCGTTCTTTTCATAAACCACTTAGATCCACTAGATGCAATTGCATGTGTATTCTTTTCATAAACCAAAAGGATCCACTAGATGCCAGTGCGTGTGTGTTCTTTTCATAAACCACATCGATCCACTAGAGTTCATTGCATGTGTGTTCTTTTCATAAACCACGTGGATCCACTAGAGTTCACTACATGTATGTTCTATGCCTAAACCACATGGATCCACTAGATGCCATTGCATGTGTGTTCTTTTCATAAACCACATGGATCCACTAGATGCCATTGCATGTGTGGTCTTTGCCTAAAACACACGGATCCACTAGAGTTCATTGCATGTGTGTTCTTTTCCTAAACCACATGCATCCAGTAGATGCAATTGCATGTGTGTTATTTTCATAAACCACATGGATCCACTAGATTCCATTGCGTGTGTGTTCTTTTCATAAACCACATGGATCCACTAGAGTTCATTGCATGTGTGTTATTTTCATAAACCTCAGGGATCCACTAGATGCCATTAAATGTGTGTTCTATACGTAAACCACAAGGATCCAATAGATGCCATTGCATGTGTGTTCTTTTAATAAACCACATGGATCCACTAGAGTTCATTGCATGTGTGTTCTTTTCATAATTCACATGGATCCACCAGAGTTCATTGCATGTGTATTCTTTTCATAAACCACATGGATCCCCTAGCGTTCATTGCATGTGTGTTCTATGCCTAAACGACATGGATCCACTAGATGCCATTGCATGTGTGTTGTTTTCATAAACCACATGGATCCACTAGAGTACATTGCATGTGTGTTCTTTTCATAAACCACATGGATCCACTAGATGTCATTGCATGTGTGTTCTTTTAATAAAACACATGCATTCACTAGATGTAATTGCATTTGTGTTCTATTCCTAACTCACATGGATCCAGTAGATGCCATTGCATGTGTGTTCTTTTCATAAACAACATGGATCCACTAGATGCCATTGCATGTGTGTTCTTTTAATAAAACCACATGGATTCACTAGAGGCCAATGCATCTGTGTTCTTTTGACAAACCACATGGATCCGCTAGAGTTCATTGCATGTGTGTTCTATGCCTAAACCACAAGGATCCACTAGATGTCATTGCATGTGTGTTCTTTTCATATACCGCATATATCCTCTAGATGCCATTGCGTGTGTGTTCTTTTCATAAACCACACGGATCCACTAGAGTTCATTGCATGTGTGTTCTTTTCATAAACCACACGGATCCACTAGAGTTCACTACATGTATGTTCTATGCTTAAACCACATGGATTCACTAGATGCCATTGCATGTGTGTTCTTTTCTAAACCACATGGATCCACAAGATGCCATTGCATGAGTGGTCTTTGCCTAAACCACATGGATCCACTAGAGTTCATTGCATGTGTGTTCTTTTCATAAACCACATGGATCTAGTAGATTCCATTGCATGTGCGTTATTTTCATGAACCACATGGATCCACTCGGTGCCATTGCATGTGTGTTCTTTGCCTAAAACACATGGATCCACTAGAGTTCATTGCATGTGTGTTATTTTCATAAAACACAAGGATCCACTAGATGCCATTAAATTTGTGTTATCTACCTAAACCACAAGGATCCACTAGATGCCATTGCATGTGTTTTCTTTTAATAAACCACATGGATCCACTAGAGTCCATTGCATGTGTGTTCTTTTCATAATCCACATGGATCCACTAGAGTTCATTGCATGTGTGTTCTTTTCATAAACCACATGGATCCACTAGAGTTCATTGCATGTGTGTTCTTTTCATAAACCACATGGATCCACTAGATGCCATTGCATGTGTGTTCTTTTCATAAACCACATGTATCCACTAGATGCCATTGCATGTGTGTTCTTTTCACAAACCACATCGATCCACTAGATGCCATTGGATGTGTGTTCTTTTCATAAACCACATGGATCCAGTAGATGCCATTGCATGTGTGTTCTAATCCTAAACCACATGGATCCACTAGATGCCATTGGATGTGTCTTCTTTTTGTAAACCACATGGATCCAGTAGATGTCATTGCATGTGTGTTCTTTTTAAAAACCACATGGATCCACTAGAGTTCATTGCGTGTGTATTATTTTCATAAACCACATGGAACCACTAGATGCCATTGCACGTGTGTTCTATTCCTAAACCACATGGATCCACTAGATTCCACATGGATTACTACATTCCATTGCATGTGTGTTCTTTTCATAAACAACATGGATCCACTAAATGCGATTGCATGTGTGGTCTTTGCCTAAACCACATGGATCCACTAGAGTTCATTGCACGTGTGTTCTTTTCATAAACCACATGGATCCAGTAGATGCCATTGCGTGTGTGTTATTTTTATAAACCACATGGATCTACTAGATGCCATTGCATGTGTGTTCTTTGCCAAAACCACATGGATCCACTAGAGTTCATTACATGTGTGTTATTTTCATAAACCACATGGATCCACTAGATGCCATTAAATGTGTGTTCTATTCCTAAACCACAAGGATCCACTAGATGTCATTGAATGTGTGTTCTTTTCATAAACCACATGGATACACTAGAGTTCATTGCATGTGTGTTCTTTTCATAATCCACATGGATCCACTAGAGTTCATTGCATGTCTGTTCTATTCATAAACCACATGGATCCACTAGAGTTCATTTCATGTGTGTTCTTTTCATAAACCACATGCATGCACTAGATTCCATTACATGTTAGTTCTTTTCATAAACCACATGGATCCACAAGATGCCATTGCATGTGTGTTCTTTTTATAAACCACATCGATCCACTAGAGTTCATTGCATGTGTGTTCTATTCGTAAACCACATGGATCCACTAGATGCCATTGGATGTGTGTTCTATTCCTAAACCACATGGATCCATTAGATGCCATTGCATGTGTATTCTATTCCTAAACCACATGGATCCACTATATTCCATTGCATGTGTGTTCTTTTCATAAACAACATGGATCCACTAGATGCCATTGCATGTGTGTTGTTTTAATAAAACTACATGGATCCACTAAAGGCCAATGCATGTGTGTTCTATGGATAAACCACATGGATCCACTAGAGTTCATTAGATGTGTGTTCTATGCCTAAACCACAAGGATCCACTAGATGCCATTGTATGTGTGTTATTTTCATAAACCACATGGATCCACTAGAGTTCATTGCATGTGTGTTCTATGTGTAAACCACAAGGATCCACTAGATTCCATTGCATGTGTGTTCTTTTCATAAACCACATGGATCCACTAGAGTTCATTGCATGTGTGTTCTTTTCATAAACCACATGGATCCAGTAGATGCCATTGCATCTGTGTTATTTTCATAAACCACATGGATCCACTAGATGCCATTGCATGTGTGTTCTTTGCCAAAACCACATGGATCCACTAGAGTTCATTAAATGTGTGTTATTTTCATAAACCACATGGATCCACTAGATGCCATTAAATGTGTGTTCTGTTCCTAAACCACAAGAATCCACTAGATGTCATTTCATGTGTGTTCTTTTCATAAACCACATGGATACACTAGAGTTCATTGCATGTGTGTTCTTTTCATAATCCACATGGATCCACTAGAGTTCGTTCATGTCTGTTCTATTCATTAACCACATGGATCCACTAGAGTTCATTGCATGTGTGTTCTTTTCATAAACTACATGGATGCACTAGATTACATTACATGTCAGTTCTTTTCATAAACCACATGGATCCACTAGATGTCATTGCATGTGTGTTCTTTTTATAAACCACATCGATCCACTAGAGTTCATTGCATGTGTGTTCTATTCGTAAACCACATGGATCCACTAGATGCCATTGGATGTGTGTTCTATTCCTAAACCACATGGATCCATTAGATACCATTGCATGGGTACTGTATTCCTAAACCACATGGATCCACTAGATGCCATTGCATGTGTGTTCTTTTCATAAACAACATGGATCCACTAGATGCAATTGCATGTGTGTTCTTTTAATAAAACCAGATGGATCCACTAAAGGCGAATGCATGTGTGTTCTTTTGATAGACCACATGGATCCACTAGAGTTCATTGCATGTGTATTCTATGCCTAAACCACAAGGATCCACTAGATGTCATTGTATGTTTGTTCTTTTCATAAACCATATAGATCCACTAGATGCCATTGCATCTATGTTCTTTTCATAAACCACGTGGATCCACTAGATGCCATTGCATGTGTGTTCTTTTCATAAACCACATGGATCCACTAGAGTTCATTGCATGTGTGTTCTTTTCATAAACCACACGGATCCACTAGAGTTCACTCCATGTGTGTTCTATGCCTAAACCACATGGATCCACTAGATGCCATTGCATGTGTGTTCTTTTCATAAACCACATGGATCCACTAGAGTTCATTGCACGTGTTTTATTTTCATAAACCACATGGATTCACTAGAGTTCATTGCATGTGTGTTCTTTTCATAAACCACATGGATACACTAGAGTTCATTGCATGTGTGCTCTTTTCATAATCCACATGGATCCACTAGAGTTCATTGCGTGTCTGTTCTATTCATAAACCACATGGATCCACTAGATTTCATTGCATGTGTGTTCTTTTCATAAACCACATGGATGCACTAGATTCCATTACATGTCAGTTCTTTTCATAAACCACATGGATCCACTAGATGTTATTGCATGTGTGTTCTTTTTATAAACCACATCGATCCACTAGAGTTCAATGCATGTTAGTTCTATTCGTAAACCACATGTATCCACTAGATGCCATTGGATGTGTGTTCTATTACTAAACCACATGGATCCATTAGATGCCATTGCATGTGTGTTCTATTCCTAAACCACATGGATCCACTAGATGCCATTGCATGTGTGCTCTTTTCATAAACAACATGGATCCACTAGATGCCATTGCATCTATGTTCTTTTCATAAACCATGTGGATCCACTAGATGCCATTGCATGTGTGGTCTTTTCATAAACCACATGGATCCACTAGAGTTCATTGCATGTGTGTTCTTTTCATAAACCACATGGATCCACTAGAGTTCACTCCATGTGTGTTCTATGCCTAAACCACATGGATCCACTAGATGCCATTGCATGTGTGTTCTTTTCATAAACCACATGGATCCACTAGAGTTCATTGCACGTGTTTTATTTTCATAAACCACATGGATTCACTAGAGTTCATTGCATGTGTATTCTATGCCTAAACCACAAGGATCCACTAGATTCCATTGCATGTGTGTTATTTCATAAACCACATGGATTACTACATTCCATTGCATGTGTGTTCTTTTCATAAGCCACATGGATCCACTAAATGCGATTGCATGTGTGGTCTTTGCCTAAACCACATGGATCCACTAGAGTTCATTGCATGTGTGTTGTTTTCATAAACCACATGGATCCAGTAGATGCCAGTGCATGTTGTTTTTCATAAACCACATGGATCCACTAGATGCCATTGCATGTGTGTTCTTTGCCAAAACCACATGGATCCACTAGATGCCAATAAATGTGTGTTATTTTCATAAACCACATGGATCCACTAGATGCCATTAAATGTGTGTTATATTCCTAAACCACAGGGATCCACTAGATGTCATTGCATGTGTGTTCTTTTCATAAACCACATGGATCCACTAGAGTTCATTGCATGTGTGTTCTTTTCATAATCCACATGGATCCACTAGAGTTCATTGCATGTCTGTTCTATTCATAAACCACATGGATCCACTAGATTTCATTGCATGTGTGTTCTTTTCATAAACCACATGGATGCACTAGATTCCATTACATGTCAGTTCTTTTCATAAACCACATGGATCCACTAGATGTTATTGCATGTGTGTTCTTTTTATAAACCACATCGATCCACTAGAGTTCAATGCATGTGTGTTCTATTCGTAAACCACCTGGATCCACTAGATGCCATTGGATGTGTGTTCTATTCCTAAACCACATGGATCCATTAGATGCCATTGCATGTGTGTTCTATTCCTAAACCACATGGATCCACTAGATGCCATTGCATGTGTGTTCTTTTCATAAACAACATGGATCCACTAGATGCCATTGCATGTGTGTTCTTTTAATAAAACCACATGAATCCACTAAAGGCTAATGCATGTGTGTTCTTTTGATAAATCACATGGATCCACTAGAGTTCATTGCATGTGTGTTCTATGCCTAAACCATAAGGATCCACTAGATGCCATTGTATGTGTATTCTTTTCATAAACCATATAGATCCACTAGATGCTATTGCATGTGTGTTCTTTTCATAAACCACATGGATCCACTAGATGTCATTGCATGTCTGTTTATTTCATAAACCACATTGATCCACTAGAGTTAATTGCATGTGTGTTCTTTTCATAAACCACATGGATCCACTAGAGTTCACTCCATGTGTGTTCTATGCCTAAACCACATGGATCCACTAGATGACATTGCATGTGTGTTCTTTCCACAAACCACATGGATCCACTAGAGTTCATTGCATGTGTTTTATTTTCATAAACCACATGGATTCACTAGAGTTCATTGCATGTGTGTTCTATGCCTAAACCACAAGTATCCACTAGATTCCATTGCATGTGTGTTATTTTCATAAACCACATGGATTACTACATGCCATTGCATGTGTGTTCTTTTCTTAAACCACACGGATCCATTAAATGCGATTGTATGTGTGGTCTTTGCCTAACCCACATGGATCCACTAGAGTTCATGGCATGTGTGTTCTTTTCGTAAACCACATGGATCCAGTAGATGCCATTGCATGTGTGTTATTTTCATAAACCACATGGATCCACTAGATGCCATTGCATGTGTGTTCTTTGGCAAAATCACATGGATCCACTAGAGTTCATTACATGTGTGTTATTTTCATAAACCACATGGATCCACTAGATGCCATTAAATGTGTGTTCTATTCCTAAACCACAAGGATCGACTAGATGTCATTGCATGTGTGTTCTTTTCATAAACCACATGGATACACTAGAGTTCATTGCATGTGTGTTCTTTTCATAATTCACATGGATCCACTAGAGATCATTGCGTGTCTGTTCTATTCATAAACGACATGGATCCACTAGAGTTCATTGCATGTGTGTTCTTTTCATAAACCACATGGATCCACTAGAGTTCATTGCATGTGAGTTCTTTTCATAAACCACATGGATCCACTAGATGCCATTAAATGTGTGTTCTTTTTATAAACCACATCGATCCACTAGAGTTCATTGCATGTGTGTTCTATTCGTAAACCACATGGATCCACTAGATGACATTGGATGTGTGTTCTATTCCTAAACCACATGGATCCATTAGATGCCATTGCATGTGTGTTCTATTCCTAAACCACATGGATCCACTAGATGCCATTGCATGTGTGTTCTTTTCATAAACAACATGGATCCACTAGATGCCATTGCATGTGTGTTCTTTTAATAAAACCACATGGATCCACTAAAGGCCAATGCATGTGTGTTCTTTTGATAAACCACATGGATCCACTAGAGTTCATTGCATGTGTGTTCTATGCCTAAACCACAAGGATCCACTAGATGCCATTGTATGTGTGTTCTTTTCATAAACCACATGGATCCACTTGAGTTCATTGCATGTGTGTTCTATGACTAAACCACAAGGATCCACTAGATTCCATTGCATGTGTGTTCTTTTCATAAACCACATGGATCCACTAGAGTTCATTGCATGTGTGTTCTTTTCATAAACCACATGGATCCAGTAGATGCCAGTGCATGTTGTTTTTCATAAACCACATGGATCCACTAGATGCCATTGCATGTGTGTTCTTTGCCAAAACCACATGGATCCACTAGATGCCAATAAATGTGTGTTATTTTCATAAACCACATGGATCCACTAGATGCCATTAAATGTGTGTTATATTCCTAAACCACAGGGATCCACTAGATGTCATTGCATGTGTGTTCTTTTCATAAACCACATGGATACACTAGAGTTCATTGCATGTGTGTTATTTCATAATCCACATGGATCCACTAGAGTTCATTGCATGTCTGTTCTATTCATAAACCACATGGATCCACTAGATTTCATTGCATGTGTGTTCTTTTCATAAACCACATGGATGCACTAGATTCCATTACATGTCAGTTCTTTTCATAAACCACATGGATCCACTAGATGTTATTGCATGTGTGTTCTTTTTATAAACCACATCGATCCACTAGAGTTCAATGCATGTGTGTTCTATTCGTAAACCACCTGGATCCACTAGATGCCATTGGATGTGTGTTCTATTCCTAAACCACATGGATCCATTAGATGCCATTGCATGTGTGTTCTATTCCTAAACCACATGGATCCACTAGATGCCATTGCATGTGTGTTCTTTTCATAAACAACATGGATCCACTAGATGCCATTGCATGTGTGTTCTTTTAATAAAACCACATGAATCCACTAAAGGCTAATGCATGTGTGTTCTTTTGATAAATCACATGGATCCACTAGAGTTCATTGCATGTGTGTTCTATGCCTAAACCATAAGGATCCACTAGATGCCATTGTATGTGTATTCTTTTCATAAACCATATAGATCCACTAGATGCTATTGCATGTGTGTTCTTTTCATAAACCACATGGATCCACTAGATGTCATTGCATGTCTGTTCTTTTCATAAACCACATTGATCCACTAGAGTTAATTGCATGTGTGTTCTTTTCATAAACCACATGGATCCACTAGAGTTCACTCCATGTGTGTTCTATGCCTAAACCACATGGATCCACTAGATGACATTGCATGTGTGTTCTTTCCATAAACCACATGGATCCACTAGAGTTCATTGCATGTGTTTTATTTTCATAAACCACATGGATTCACTAGAGTTCATTGCATGTGTGTTCTATGCCTAAACCACAAGTATCCACTAGATTCCATTGCATGTGTGTTATTTTCATAAACCACATGGATTACTACATGCCATTGCATGTGTGTTCTTTTCTTAAACCACACGGATCCATTAAATGCGATTGTATGTGTGGTCTTTGCCTAACCCACATGGATCCACTAGAGTTCATGGCATGTGTGTTCTTTTCATAAACCACATGGATCCAGTAGATGCCATTGCATGTGTGTTATTTTCATAAACCACATGGATCCACTAGATGCCATTGCATGTGTGTTCTTTGGCAAAATCACATGGATCCACTAGAGTTCATTACATGTGTGTTATTTTCATAAACCACATGGATCCACTAGATGCCATTAAATGTGTGTTCTATTCCTAAACCACAAGGATCGACTAGATGTCATTGCATGTGTGTTCTTTTCATAAACCACATGGATACACTAGAGTTCATTGCATGTGTGTTCTTTTCATAATTCACATGGATCCACTAGAGATCATTGCGTGTCTGTTCTATTCATAAACCACATGGATCCACTAGAGTTCATTGCATGTGTGTTCTTTTCATAAACCACATGGATCCACTAGAGTTCATTGCATGTGAGTTCTTTTCATAAACCACATGGATCCACTAGATGCCATTAAATGTGTGTTCTTTTTATAAACCACATCGATCCACTAGAGTTCATTGCATGTGTGTTCTATTCGTAAACCACATGGATCCACTAGATGACATTGGATGTGTGTTCTATTCCTAAACCACATGGATCCATTAGATGCCATTGCATGTGTTTTCTATTCCTAAACCACATGGATCCACTAGATGCCATTGCATGTGTGTTCTTTTCATAAACAACATGGATCCACTAGATGCCATTGCATGTGTGTTCTTTTAATAAAACCACATGGATCCACTAAAGGCCAATGCATGTGTGTTCTTTTGATAAACCACATGGATCCACTAGAGTTAATTGCATGTGTGTTCTATGCCTAAACCACAAGGATCCACTAGATGCCATTGTATGTATGTTCTTTTCATAAACCACATGGATCCACTTGAGTTCATTGCATGTGTGTTCTATGCCTAAACCACAAGGATCCACTAGATTCCATTGCATGTGTGTTCTTTTCATAAACCACATGGATCCACTAGAGTTCATTGCATGTGTGTTCTTTTCATAAACCACATGGATCCAGTAGATGCCATTGCATGTGTGTTATTTTCATAAACCACATGGATCCACTAGATGCCATTAAATGTGTGTTCTATTCCTAAACCACAAGGATCGACTAGATGTCATTGCATGTGTGTTATTTTCATAAACCACATGGATACACTAGAGTTCATTGCATGTGTGTTCTTTTCATAATCCACATGGATCCACTAGAGTTCACTGCGTGTCTGTTCTATTCATAAACCACATGGATCCACTAGAGTTCATTGCATGTGTGTTCTTTTCATAAACCACATGCATGCACTAGATTCCATTACATGTTAGTTCTTTTCATAAACCACATGGATCCACTAGATTCCATTGCATGTGTGTTCTTTTTATAAACCACATCGATCCACTAGAGTTCATTGCATGTGTGTTCTATTCGTAAACCACATGGATCCACTAGATGCCACTGGATGTGTGTTCTATTCCTAAACCACATGGATCCATTAGATGCCATTGCATGTGTGTTCTATTCCTAAACCACATGGATCCACTAGATGCCATTGCATGTGTGTTCTTTTCATAAACAACATGGATCCACTAGATGCCATTGCATGTGTGTTCTTTTAATAAAACCACATGGATCCACTAAAGGCCAATGCATGTGTGTTGTTTTGATAAACCACATGGATCCACTAGAGTTCATTGCATGTGTGTTCTATGCCTAAACCACAAGGATCCACTAGATTCCATTGCATGTGTGTTCTTTTCATAAACCACATGGATCCACTAGAGTTCATTGCATGTGTGTTCTTTTCATAAACCACATGGAACCAGTAGATGCCATTGCATGTGTGTTATTTTCATAAACCACATGGATCCACTAGATGCCAGTGCATGTTTTTTTTCATAAACCACATGGATCCACTAGATGCCATTGCATGTGTGTTCTTTGCCAAAACCACATGGATCCACTAGATGCCAATAAATGTGTGTTATTTTCATAAACCACATGGATCCACTAGATGCCATTAAATGTGTGTTATATTCCTAAACCACAAGGATCCACTAGATGTCATTGCATGTGTGTTCTTTTCATAAACCACATGGATACACTAGAGTTCATTGCATGTGTGTTCTTTTCATAATCCACATGGATCCACTAGAGTTCATTGCGTGTCTGTTCTATTCATAAACCACATGGATCCACTAGATTTCATTGCATGTGTGTTCTTTTCATAAACCACATGGATGCACTAGATTCCATTACATGTCAGTTCTTTTCATAAATCACATGGATCCACTAGATGTTATTGCATGTGTGTTCTTTTTATAAACCACATCGATCCACTAGAGTTCAATGCATGTGTGTTCTATTCGTAAACCACATGGATCCACTAGATGCCATTGGATGTGTGTTCTATTCCTAAACCACATGGATCCATTAGATGCCATTGCATGTGTGTTCTCTTCCTAAACCACATGGATCCACTAGATGCCATTGCATGTGTGTTCTTTCCATAAACAACATGGATCCACTAGATGCCATTTCATGTGTGTTCTTTTAATAAAACCACATGGATCCACTAAAGGATAATGCATGTGTGTTGTTTTGATAAATATCATGGATCCACTAGAGTTCATTGCATGTGTGTTCTATGCCTAAACCATAAGGATCCACTAGATGCCATTGTATGTGTATTCTTTTCATAAACCATATAGATCCACTAGATGCTATTGCATGTGTGTTCTTTTCATAAACCACATGGATCCACTAGATTCCATTGCATGTGTGTTATTTTCATAAACCACATGGATCCACTAGAGTTCATTGCATGTGTGTTCTTTTCATAAACCACATGGATCCACTCGATGTCATTGCATGTGTGTTCTATTCCTAAACCACATGGATCCACTAGATGCCATTGCATGTGTGTTATTTTCATAAACCACATGGATCCACTAGATGCCATTGCATGTGTGTTCTAATCCTAAACCACATGGATCCACTAGATGCCATTGGATGTGTGTTCTTTTCATAAACCACATGGATCCACTAGAGTTTATTGCATGTGTGTTCTATTCCAAAACCACATGGATACACTAGATGCCATTTTATGTGTGTTCTTTTCATAAACCACATTGATCCACTAGATTCCATTACATGTCAGTTCTTTTCATAAACCACATGGATCCACTAGATGTTATTGCATGTGTGTTCTTTTTATAAACCACATCGATCCACTAGAGTTCAATGCATGTGTGTTCTATTCGTAAACCACATGGATCCACTAGATGCCATTGGATGTGTGTTCTATTCCTAAACCACATGGATCCATTAGATGCCATTGCATGTGTGTTTTCTTCCTAAACCACATGGATCCACTAGATGCCATTGCATGTGTGTTCTTTCCATAAACAACATGGATCCACTAGATGCCATTGCATGTGTGTTCTTTTAATAAAACCACATGGATCGACTAAAGGCTAATGCATGTGTGTTCTTTTGATAAATATCATGGATCCACTAGAGTTCATTGCATGTGTGTTCTATGCCTAAACCATAAGGATCCACTAGATGCCATTGTATGTGTATTCTTTTCATAAACCATATAGATCCACTAGATGCTATTGCATGTGTGTTCTTTTCATAAACCACATGGATCCACTAGATGTCATTGCATGTCTGTTCTTTTCATAAACCACATTGATCCACTATAGTTAATTGCATGTGTGTTCTTTTCATAAACCACATGGATCCACTAGAGTTCACTCCATGTGTGTTCTATGCCTAAACCACATGGATCCACTAGATGACATTGCATGTGTGTTCTTTTCATAAACCACATGGATCCACTAGAGTTCATTGCATGTGTTTTATTTTCATAAACCACATGGATTCACTAGAGTTCATTGCATGTGTGTTCTATGCCTAAACCACAAGGATCCACTAGATTCCATTGCATGTGTGTTATTTTCATAAACCACATGGATTACTACATGCCATTGCATGTGTGTTCTTTTCTTAAACCACATGGATCCATTAAATGCGATTGTATGTGTGGTCTTTGCCTAACCCACATGGATCCACTAGAGTTCATGGCATGTGTGTTCTTTTCATAAACCACATGGATCCAGTAGATGCCATTGCATGTGTGTTATTTTCATAAACCACATGGATCCACTAGATGCCATTGCATGTGTGTTCTTTGGCAAAATCACATGGATCCACTAGAGTTCATTACATGTGTGTTATTTTCATAAACCACATGGATCCACTAGATGCCATTAAATGTGTGTTCTATTCCTAAACCACAAGGATCGACTAGATGTCATTGCATGTGTGTTCTTTTCATAAACCACATGGATACACTAGAGTTCATTGCATGTGTCTTCTTTTCATAATTCACATGGATCCACTAGAGTTCATTGCGTGTCTGTTCTATTCATAAACCACATGGATACACTAGAGTTCATTGCATGTGTGTTCTTTTCATAAACCACATGCATGCACTAGATTCCATTACATGTTAGTTCTTTTCATAAACCACATGGATCCACTAGATGCCATTGCATGTGTGTTATTTTTATAAACCACATCGATCCACTAGAGTTCATTGCATGTGTGTTCTATTCGTAAACCACATGGATCCACTAGATGACATTGGATGTGTGTTCTATTCCTAAACCACATGGATCCATTAGATGCCATTGCATGTGTGTTCTATTCCTAAACCACATGGATCCACTAGATGCCATTGCATGTGTGTTCTTTTCATAAACAACATGGATCCACTAGATGCCATTGCATGTGTGTTCTTTTAATAAAACCACATGGATCCACTAAAGGCCAATGCATGTGTGTTCTTTTGATAAACCACATGGATCCACTAGAGTTCATTGCATGTGTGTTCTATGCCTAAACCACAAGGATCCACTAGATGCCATTGTATGTGTGTTCTTTTCATAAACCACATGGATCCACTTGAGTTCATTGCATGTGTGTTCTATGCCTAAACCACAAGGATCCACTAGATTCCATTGCATGTGTGTTATTTTCATAAACCACATGGATCCACTAGAGTTCATTGCATGTGTGTTCTTTTCATAAACCACATGGATCCAGTAGATGCCATTGCATGTGTGTTATTTTCATAAACCACATGGATCCACTAGATGCCATTAAATGTGTGTTCTATTCCTAAACCACAAGGATCGACTAGATGTCATTGCATGTGTGTTATTTTCATAAACCACATGGATACACTAGAGTTCATTGCATGTGTGTTCTTTTTATAAACCACATGGATCCACTAGAGTTCACTCCATGTGTGTTCTATGCTTAAACCACATGGATCCACTCGATGCCATTGCATGTGTGTTCTTTTCATAAACCACATGGATCCACTAGAGTTCATTGCACGTGTTTTATTTTCATAAACCACATTGATTCACTAGAGTTCATTGCATGTGTGTTTTATGCCTAAACCACAAGGATCCACTAGATTCCATTGCATGTGAGTTATTTTCATAAACCACATGGATTACTACATTCCATTGCATGTGTGCTCTTTTCATAAACCACATGGATCCACTAAATGCGATTGCATGTGTGGTCTTTGCCTAAACCACATGAATCCACTAGAGTTCATTGCATGTGTGTTCTTTTCATAAACCACATGGATCCACTAGATGCCATTGCATGTGTGTTCTTTGCCAAAACCACATGGATCCACTAGAGTTCATTACATGTGTGTTATTTTCATAAACCACATGGATCCACTAGATGCCATTACATGTGTGTTCTATTCATAAACCACAAGTATCCATTAGATGTCATTGCATGTGTGTTCTTTTCATAAAACACATGGATACACTAGAGTTCATTGCATGTGTCTTATTTTCATAATCCACATGGATCCACTAGAGTTCATTGCATGTTTGTTCAATTCATAAACCACATGGATCCACTAGAGTTCATTGCATGTGTGTTCTTTTCATAAACCACATGGATGCACTAGATTCCATTACATGTCAGTTCTTTTCATAAACCACATGGATCCACTAGATGCCATTGCATGTGTGTTCTTTTTATAAACCACATCGACCCACTAGAGTTCATTGCATGTGTGTTCTATTCGTAAACCACATGGATCCACTAGATGCCATTGGATGTGTGTTCTATTCCTAAACCACATGGATCCATTAGATGCCATTGCATGTGTGTTCTATTCCTAAACCACATGGATCCACTAGATGCCATTGCATGTCTGTTGTTTTCATAAACAACATGGATCCACTAGATGCCATTGCATGTGTGTTCTTTTAATAAAACCACATGGATCCACTAAAGGCCAATGCATGTGTGTTCTTTTGATAAACCACATGGATCCACTAGAGTTCATTGCATGTGTGTTCTATGCCTAAACCACAAGGATCCACTAGATGCCATTGTATGTGTGTTCTTTTCATAAACCATATAGATCCACTAGATGTCATTGCATGTGTGTTCTTTTCATAAACCACATGGATCGACTAGATGCCATTGCATGTGTGTTCTTTTCATAAACCACATGGATCCACTAGAGTTCATTGCATGTGTGTTCTTTTCATAAGCCACACGGATCCACTAGATTTCACTCCATGTGTGTTCTATGCCTAAACCACATGGATCCACTAGATGCCATTTCATGTGTGTTCTTTTCATAAACCACATGGATCCACTAGATGCCATTGCATGTGTGGTCTTTGCCTAAACCACATGGATCCACTAGAGTTCATTGCATGTGTGTTCTTTTCATGAACCACATGAATCCAGTAGATGCCATTGCATGTGTGTTATTTTCATAAACCACATGGATCCACTAGATGCCATTGCATGTGTGTTCTTTGCCTAAACCACATGGATCCACTAGAGTTCATTGCATATGTGTTATTTTCATAAACCACATGGATCCACTAGATGCCAATAAATGTGTGTTCTATTCCTAGACCACCAGGATCCACTATATGCCATTGCATGTGTGTTCTTTTCATAAACCACATGTGTCCACTAGAGTTCATTGCATGTGTTTTTTTCATAATCCACATGGATCCACTAGAATTCATTGAATGTGTGTTGTTTTCATAAACCACATGGATCCACTAGAGTTCATTGCATGTGTTTTCTTTCATAAACCACATGGATCCACTAGATGCCATTGCATGTGTGTTATTTTCATAAACCACTTCGATCCACTAGATGCCATTGCAAGTGTGTTCTATTCCTAAACCACATGGATCCACTAGATGTCATTGCATGTGTGTTCTTTTCATAAACCACATGGATCAACTGGATGCCATTGCATGTGTGTTCTTTTCATAAACCACATGGATCCACTAGAGTTCATTACACGTGTGTTCTTTTCACAAACCACATGTATCCACTAGATGCCATTGCATGTTTTTTATAAACCACATGGATCCACTAGATGTCATTGCATGTGTGTTCTATTCCTAAACCACATGGATCCACTAGATGCCATTGCATGTGTGTTATTTTCATAAACCACATGGATCCACTAGATGCCATTGCATGTGTGTTCTAATCCTAAACCACATGGATCCACTAGATGCCATTGGATGTGTGTTCTTTTCATAAACCACATGGATCCACTAGAGTTTATTGCATGTTTGTTCTATTCCAAAACCACATGGATACACTAGATGCCATTGCATGTGTGTTCTTTTCATAAACCACATGGATCCACTAGATTCCATTGCATGTGTGTTCTATTCCTAAACCACATGGATCCACTAGATGCCATTGAATGTGTGTTATTTTTATAAACAACATGGATGCACTAGATGTCATTGCATGTGTTTTCTTTTCATAAACCATAGAGATCCACTAGATGCCATTTCATGTGTGTTCTTTTCATAAAACATATGGATCCACTAGATGCCATTGCATGTGTGTTCTTTTCATAAACCACATGGTCCACTAGATTCCATTGCATGTGTGTTCTTTTCATGAACCATATGGATCCACTAGAGTTCATTGCATGTGTTTTATTTTCATAAACCACATGGATTCACTAGAGTTCATTGCATGTGCGTTCTATGCCTAAACCACAAGGATCCAATAGATTCCATTGCATGTGTGTTATTTTCATAAACCACATGGATTACTACATTCCATTGCATGTGTGTTATTTTCATAAACCAGATGGATCCACTATATGCCATTGCATGTGTGGTCTTTGCCTAAACCACATGGATCCACTATATGCCATTGCATGTGTGGTCTTTGCCTAAACCACATGGATCCACAAGAGTTCATTGCATGTGTGTTATTTTCATAAACCACATGGATCCACTAGATGCCATTGCATCTGTGTTCTATGCCTAAACCACATGGATCCACTATAATTCATTGCGTGTGTGTTATTGTAACACCCTCTCCTGATAAGGATGAGTTCATGTGTATAGTGCTAATCCCTGGATCGGTTCACTAGCACACACAATACAAAATGATACCAAATATAACTTTGCATCATAAATATAACGAATATGATCTAGAATTTACATTACATCATTCAAGTACACAGCGGAAACAAATACAAGGTAGATCTCCATCCTTCAAATGTGCCACAGGCGAATAATTGTTGAGTGGAGTCTCGCAACCTATGAACGATCACTCAGAAAATGAATAACCTACAACATGAAAGGTTGCAGCCACGAATCGTCAGTACTTTGAATGTATCGGCAAGTAGGACTAGTATGTGGATGTATAATGGAACCTATCAATTACATGCATATTTGGCTAAGTGGAGTTCAAGCTCATTTGCATAAAGCAATATAACTTTTCCCTACTTTTGAAATACGTTTCTTTCTTTAAAACAATTCTTCTAAGGACATACCAGCATAAACCCATGTAGAAACAAGACAGTTTAGCTTCGTATGCTCCTAAACCCTTGTTCACCCATCAAGTTTTAATAATTGAGAAATTGGGATGAGTGAGATCTTCCAAACAGTTCCAGGTCCAGTTGCTCATAGTTGTCCATAACCGGGGACACGGCTAAGTACTTAGATTATAACACTCTCGAGAGGTTCCTACACTTTACCCGCACGACCCAGTCAACCCGCTCGTACCACTACACTCATTTTGTGCCATGGTAGGGAGAAAACCAAGACGAAACCTTTCAGAAGTAGAACCCTAAGCCCTCAGGACGGACCCATACGAACCTACATCCCCTATATCTGCTGGTCACGTCGGGTCAGGTTCCCATAACCTACTTAGTCAAGAAATATAATGACATGCGGCTGTACTAGAAGCTCCTACACAAGAAACCTGTAACACCCTCGAATCGTCCCTATGCAAGTTTCAGCGATTCCTGCCAAACCCGCATAGAAACGATTCAAAGATTCCCACCAGGCACTTATGTGCGGGTGGAAAACGAAGTAATATCATTACACAATAGTCCACGATGGGACCCATAGAAGATATATATACAACAACGACTCCATGAGTCAAGAATACAGATATACAGTACAAAGATCCAAATCACCTCGAAAACGATACAATATCCGAGTACGGATAAGATGAAAATGGGGCTAAGAGCCTTGAAGAATAACCAATGGTGTCCATAACCCTGCCCAGGCCAAGCCGGAAGGGTAACCCTGCTAACGACGTCGAACTTATACCTGCTAAAACAAAAGGGGTGCCGACAAAGGGCAAAGGAAAAAGAGAGCAGTCAATACTGAGGCCAGTACACGGCGAGGCTAAAATTCAGCGGCTCTCGCCTACATAGGTATGGTGGGCTGAAGCGGTAGCGAAGCATGCACTAAACAACCTATAGAGACCCGATTCAACTGACGGCTATTAGAGAGGGATAAGAAAGTCCTATTCGAAACCCACCTGATACTAGCACCAAACATACCCATCCTGGTATTTTCCCCCTCGAGACCACACGAGGAAGTCAAACCAAGGAACTCACATAGTTGGCAGTTTTATTCATTCCATTATAGTTGCAGCACTTACTAGTTAGATGTAGATAGCATGAGTCATCCCAATATCATAAGCAGTGGCAATTTTAGTTAACCATTCCATTGTAGTTGCAATACTTACTAGTCAGATACAATTAGCATGAGACATCCTGACTCCAGTAGTTGTTGGTACTTTTATTTACTCATTCCGTTGTAGTAAATCTGATTACTAGACATGTCAAAGTCAAATTTATAGCACTACTTTAGTTATGCTTGTCTATGATCGAGATACTGTGCTCCAAGTTGTCCATAACAGCGGACACGACTTTCTGAAAGATTTACCCTGCAGGGGTGCACAAATAGCAACACACACATGATCAACCTCGGAAAAACCAAATAAAAACCCAACGAGGCTTTCACGATAAAGCAATCACATGATTCATAAATCATTTCAGGGGGCCACCCCACTAAGCTACCTGCAACGAAGTTGGCTGGCTCCGAGACGGACCCAGGGTTTGTGTAGACGACGGTAAACGACTGGGAACCCGAAAGTGTGACTAGGCTTGTCGATACAACAAAAACGTGTCATGATCCAAAATAGTACAGGTGCTCCACGCACAATCGTAAATAAAGCAGTAAAGCATGGCATAGGTACAAGATAGTAATAAAGCCCCAAACTAGTTTGTGGCCCCAAGAAATAAAGTGTGAATCAAGCTCAGGCAAAGGGGGATTCATAGAGTCTCCTGTATGTGGATAGTGTGAATAGTCAAAGGAACAGGTATCAAGTACTCGGGGCCTACGGGACACAAGTGAGCATGGAAGATCCAAATATTAGCTAATGCCCACTAGTGCCTCTGCATTAGATATATCTATTCCCATCAATTAATCAAGTTGTATTTAAAGTCATGATCATCTCTACCATTAAGCATCTCCACCATTTATCATGTGCCAACTTGCCATCAACGATGGAACGACAACGAGGCGAAGCAGCACATAAGCAAGCAACTACGACTCGCAAGGCCGACTATCTATCAAACAACAGGAAATAGGATGTGTCCATGGCAATATAGGTTGCAAAGGACATAAACTGGTACGGAATCTAGAGCATCGCAACACAGATAGCAATAGATCAACAGGAGGAAGTAAAGACTACAAATGCAAAATAGGTAGAAAAGGGGAGAATGCTCTCCTAGGAAACATAGCCAAAGATTCATTTGGAGATCGGGTCGACACTAGCATCCACTCAGCAGCCTAATCCATGAAGAAGCAAAACACTAAAAGAAACACCGGATACACTATTTAATACTACGGCAGAAGATCAGCATGATGCATGATATGATGCATGGCATGGCAAAGA
The DNA here is from genome assembly GCA_916181665.1 of Avena sativa. Taxonomy (NCBI): domain Eukaryota; kingdom Viridiplantae; phylum Streptophyta; class Magnoliopsida; order Poales; family Poaceae; genus Avena; species Avena sativa. Next base: position 196,612,960 of record OV702287.1, read on the forward strand.
TGCGATGCAACTAGGCAATAGTAAGTGGAACCGGAGCTCCGACAATTAATTAATAGGTTCATGTTGTTTAGGTACCTAATGGCCCAAATATATCGAGCTCGTTGGAGAACCCCAAGAGGAAGGTATGATGAGCACATCAACAAGTTTTCCCTCAATATGAAACCAAGGTTATCAATCCAGTAGGAGCAAGGAAACACCCCAAAGGTGTAGCTAGCTGAACGTTGGCAGGGCGCACTACCGGTGCCAGCAGCAACGTGCAGACCTGCACAACACAACCACGGAACTTTGCCCCCAACTTACGATAAGGTTGTCAATCTCACCAGTTTTGCTGAAAATAAAGGATTAAACATATCAAATGGAAGGAAGTAATAGTTTGCAGAAAGTAAACACAAAGCAGTAAATGGTTTGTAGATTGAATATAAAAGAAAGGACCAGGGTCCATAGTTCACTAGAGGTGGCTCTCCTTAAGTTAGATAACATGCTGGGTAAACAATTACAGCGGGGCAATTGGCAAACATCGAGAAAGCATACAAGCATATACTAATCATCTTGACTCCTTTGAGTCTTGATTGGGCATTACAACATTATACATAGACCGCCATCCAACTGCATCTATGACTAATAATCCACCTTCAGGTTATCATCTGAACCCCCTTTAGTATTAAGTTGCAAGCAATAGATTATTGCTTTACGAATTGCGTGTAAAGTAAACAATACGATTGTTCTATGAACAAATGATTGTTGTTTTCTCCCTAGTAGCAATAGCACATCTAGTACCTTAGAGATTTCTATCACTTCCCCAGATTACCAGAGGCATGAACCCACTATCGAGCATAAATACTAACTCTTGGAGTTGCTAGCATCTACTTGGCCAAGATAGCTACTAACAACGGAAAGCATGCAAGATCACAAATAACAAAGACATGATAGAATCAACAATCAATCTGAAATAGCATCTCAATATCCATCAGATCCTCGCAAACACAAAATATATGGATTACAAATAGATGATCTTGATCATGGACGTAGCTCACAATATCTAGACATGAAAGCACAAAGGGGGAGAACTAGCCATCTAGCTACTACATGGACCCGTAGTCCAGAGATGAACTACTCACGCATCACACCGGAGGCTTGCATGATGATGAAGAAGGCCTCTAGGGTGAATTCCCCTCTCCGGCAGGGTGCCGGGAAGAGCTTCAGATCCCTCCTGATCTAGGGATGGAGATGACAGCGGCTACAGACTCTTTCGTGGAGTTTTGATCGGGTACTTAGGGCTTCTGTATCAGAGGCAATATATAGGCGTAAGGAGAGGCCGAGGGGGTGCTGGGGTCGGCCAGACCACCCCCTGGCGCGGGTCAGGCCTGGCCGCGCGGCCAGGTGGTGTGGACAGGCCCTAGCCCTTCTCCGTCTCGTATTCTAGCTCCAGATGTCTTCCGGTAAAATAGCAACTTTGGCTTTTGTCCCGTCCAATTCCAAGAATATTCATTTTCTGACTTCCTGGAACCAAAAACAGCAGAAAACAGGCAGATGGCACTGTGGCTCTTGTTAATAGGTTAGTCCAAGAAATCATATGAAAAGTACTCCAAAGTGTGGACAAAACACAAAAAAGTAGATAAAACCAAGCATGGAACATCAAAAATTATAGATACATTTGCAATGTATCAGTACCCCACAATTTAAATGTTGGCTTAACAAGGCGAAACATGGCATTGGTTCGCTACAGAAATTTAAATGGAGTCATTATAAGACTAGAATAGCCCGCATATGGCCTCCATATTTAATTATGAGATGAATCGACAAAATACCCCCAAATGCCAAACATGTATGCGGTCATGAACAATTTAATATGCAACAAGTATATGTAGAGGCAATTTATAAAATAGGGCTCGGAAAGGGGTCACACATTGGGGTTCAGATCCGGGGGTCTCGGGGTCCGACAGGTTCGGGTTCAGCGTGATCAGTCTTCGGATCCGTGAAGAAGGTCATGGCGGCTCCAGGAAGGGACCTTGGGGTTCCATGTCGACGATCTTGGCATCCGAGTTCTCGGGCATCGGATCCGTGTCAAAGATCTTGGCGGGCCAGATCGATGAACTTGCAAGGCATCCTGGGTGGCGCGAAGCAACAGAGAACTGTCCAGCTAAGTTAGACAAACACGTGCAGTATACACACGGCATAAGAAGATGGTACAGCGCCAAAACATCCAGAACGCGCTGACACCAGGCGGTAGCAACACCATCAGCCAACATGGGCAGGGACACCTGCAGCATCACAGACACGCGAGCACCAAAACACGGACTCGGTGGTATTTATCTTCAATCTGAGCATCATCTAGGAATGTGGCGGACACGAGGAACGCGTGCACCAAGGGCAAGGATGAGGTCAGCGCATCCGAGCACGGTCAGGATCATGCGAACGCTGGGAGGAGGCCTTGGACGCGAGGAGGCCATCGGGAAGAACCTGCAGAGGGGTGTTCATGGCAGAGGACACTTAGAGCTGCGGTCGATGGAAGGAGAGCTTGGCGGACTCGCACGCGGCAGACGGGGCTGCAGCGAGGGAGAGGAGGCCCCGGGCGGCGGCCTCGGGGAAGGACGACCGTGCAAGCGGCCGTGGCTGCGTCGGCTGCAGAACTCGCTGGCGGTACGCGAGGGAGAATGGCGACATCCCTGGCGGCAGAGGCGCTGCGGCCCAAGGAGGAAGGGCGCGCTGTCGGGGCATCGAGCAGAGAGACGGAGGCGAGTGGCGGCTCAAGTGCACGGTCGGGCGAGGAAGAGGTCAGGCCGGGCGAGGAGGCGCGGTGACGGAGCCGAACGGCCCTGGCTGAGAGGCGTGGAATGGCGGTGGGACAGCAGCGCTAGAAGGTGAAGCTCGTGAGCGGCGGCGAGTGCGGATGGTGGAGGAGCGAGGCGAGCGAACAGGGTCGGGGAGATAGGGGATCGCGACGTGGGGTGCGAGGACGTGTCCCGTGTCGCACGGGTGGGACGGTGCGGCTGAGCGAGTGGGGCGTGCGCGGGTCGGTTTGCGTTGGGATCGGGATCCAGGGGCGATCGTGTCTTAGCGGGGTGAGCCAGGGGAGTGGGGCTGTGCGCGCGTCCGTGTGCTGCCGCTGTGTGGCGACGGCAGGGAGGGAGTAGGTAGGATATATATATTAGGGTTAGGTTTAGATATAGCGGGTTGGGGATTGGGTAGGTCTAGGGTTTGGTTAAGTTTTAGGATGGAGGTGGCCGGTTGGGCTTTTGGGCCAAGTTGGCTGCCTCCCAAAAACAATATAGATTTTGGTTATTATTTTAAGAGACTTTCGTAATTTGTTTTTAGACAAACAAAATACTCCGAACAAGCTCGGGGTTTTGATTTGAAATAAAAGATGGGAGATATTTAGAAAACAAATAGGCTTTTAGCAAAATACTTTTAGGAAAACCATGCATAATGACATGACGATGCTCAAATGCAATATGGCATGATGGCATGAGCATGCGGTCATGATGATGCACAAAACAAATGCACATTGATTTTCTAGTAGTGGTTTTCCCGAGGTGCTACAAAACCTGTCCAATATTAGTGTCCTGGGTGCCTTTCCGCATTGAAACCACCAAAAATATCAATCCCATCACACCCAGGAGGTTCATTGCTTTCCAGTTGTTTTCATTATAGCAAAACACATCTTTCCATAATAAAATCAATCATGAATTCCCATTGCACATCTAATAAGCATGGCTAAGCAACTACAATACGATGGCTCAAAGGAACTCAAGTAATCGAAATATGGCAATCATGCCTGGATGTCATAGCATAGATAGTAGTAAAACACCTACACATGCATCACTACTAAAACATACTACATGCATAGGAAAAATAGTAGGACATTTATGATAGCTCTACTTGCCTTTGTTGTAGATGTAGTCATTCAGATAATCCTCACAAAATAAAAGATTCCACTCGTCACAATCACAATAGTTGCACTCCTCGCAATCTAGCGTTTGAAGCAAAACACAATAAACACACCATTCAAAAGATTGCAATTATGCACAATACAATAAAACAATGAAGAACAAGTGCATGCATGACGATTTAATGTGTCACAATATTTGTAATTAGTTCCCTGAACAATATTATATCAGATGATGCATATGGAAAGGCTTTTAATGCAATAGAGCAATTATGAATAAAGCTATATTGGTTTAATGGGGTTTAAGTCACTTTAATTAAAGTTCTGATGTTTCTGTCAAATTAAATTGTGATTTAAATACTACCAGATAGGTAATGCAATTTGGAACTAGTAGAAATTTGAATCACCCAAAACGGATTTATAGATCTTTTTCTATGATTTAAATACAAATGCAATACATTTAGAGCTTTCTGTAATATCGTCTGTTAAAAGCGTGACAAATAGTTTTGTTTATATTTTCTAAAGATATATATTACTGAAACAAACCCGTGGCAATTGGATTCACTCAATTTGGAGTTCTAGATATTTTCCTATAATTTAAATACTAATTATAAGGATTTAAATCATGTAAAACATTTTCCATAAAAATAATTATATCTAAAACCTTATTAATGTCGTACATAACATTAGGATTCCATACATACCTTATTTATATTTTTCTGATACATATACAATTTACTATGATTTATATACTCTAATTAGACCATTAAATCATTTAAATAACTACAACAAATATATATTGTAAAAGTTGGATCTAACAGTATATTATTATTCTACATATTTTTACGTATCCATGGTATATTATTTGCTCAATTTGGACTTATATTTGATTTTATATGTATTTTACAATATTGGATACATTTGTGGCCATTTTAAACATTTATAATTCGAATTACACGGTTAGCATGCCACGTGGCTGATTTTGACTTGCTCTTACCCCTTCGTTTAAGTGGAGAGATCATGGCCACTGGATCTGGATCAAACGGCTGAGATCATCGGCTGGCGGTGCGGCTCGGCTTGAGTTCTGGCTCGCTATCGGCTTGAGCTCGGGCTCGGCAGGATGCGATCAGGGCCGTGGAGATGGGATCGGACGGCGCTGGGTGATGTTGGCGAGTCAGCCCGGCTGGTAGTCGACGGCGACAACTGTGACGGTGGCGCGGCCTCAGATGGTCAATGGCGGTGGGGTTTCGGTGGTCGCCGGCGACAGAGAAGATCACCACGATACGGAAGGGAGGATTCTGAGATCGATGGCATGCTTGGCGCGGACCTTTTCTTCCTCGGTCGACGACACGGTAAGGCTAGAGCGGCGGGCGACGTTGGAGCTCCGGCGATACTCCGGCGAAGGATTCCGGCGGTTGGGGTGCTCCTGCGACAGGGAAACGAGGTTAGGGAGATGCGTCGGAGCGAGGGGAAGGGTTAGAGGGGAACAGGAGGGGCGCGGGGTGACTGAACCGTCGGCGGCGAAGTTGATATGAGAGCTCCCGGCTGCGGCGGATCGGAGCTCGACGGGCGGCGCTAGGCTTTCAGATTGTTTCGAAAAAAACAAGACGAAGGAGGAGGCGGGGTTTATATGGGATCATGGCGTGCAGCAGGGGCAAGGGATCGAAACGGAACGGCGATTTCTGCGAGGATTCGTTCGGGAGGAGGCAATCGTGTTCGTCCTGGAAACAAGACAGAAGTGGGAGATGACACGCGGGCCCAGCGTGTCAGCGATGGATAGAGGGGGCGCGGGCTGTGGCTATCCATGGGCTACTATTGGCGCTAGTTGGGCCGCGGTTGCTGCTGCTCTACGCGCTGCTCGCTGATCGCGGCCGGTGCGGTAGATAGAGGAGGACCGTGACTAAGTGGGCTGGGCCGGTCCTGTAGGATAGGATCTAGTTTATTTTTTTTGTTCTTTTTCTTTTTCCATTTTCCATTTACTTTTTCCCCTCATATCTTCATCATATGAATTCCAAATGAACTCAAACTTGTTTCTAAAATTTTATAAATTCAAGTAGATCATTTTAGGATAGTATTCGCAAAGTTTGCTGGCTTAGCAATGATGGTTTTAATAAAGCCTATTTAATTCACTTTAGGAATAAAGTGGCACATAGAATTTAGGGTTTTAGTTCATTATTTCAATTTGAGTATTTTTCATGATGCCAATATGCAATGCAATGATCATGAATGACATGTAAAACAATTTTTTTCTAGTCCCAATTTCTAAAAATCTTGGGATGTGACAGACTAACCCCCTTAAGATGAATCTCGTCCTCGAGATTCGGAATGGCTAGAAAATAGGCGTAGGGTATCTTCTTGTTCCGTGTATCTCTTCTTCACTATGGGTAAGCTTTCCGAGCTAACCCCCTTAAGAGAATTTAAGTTGGCCTCTCCAACTTCAGTCACTGTGTTATATCTGATTCTTCTTCCCTCTGGGGTTGTGAGTGAAATTGCTCTTCGTGCATGATCTATCTGGCCTTCATACTTAGACATCCAATCCTTGCCTAGAATTACATCCAAGCCTTGTGATTCCAACACATTCAAGCTAGTGGGAAAGTTGAACTCCCCAATCTTTAGGTTCAATTGATAACAACCGAAAGTTGGTACCACTTCTCCATTAGGAGTACTTATTTTGATGGGCTTGTTAATGGTTTCAGTTGGAATTCTATTTCTATCCACAAATTCCCTTGATATGAATGAATGTGATGCTCCATCATCAAATAGAACGAGTGCTAGAAAGGTATTGAGCCGAAATATACCAATCACGGTATAGAGTTCCCTTAGGACTTCCTCCACATTGACATAGTTAACATGTCCCTTCTGAAATGGGTTTGGCTTGTAGCCATAAATCTTGTTCTTCTTCTTCTCAGGGCAGTCTCTCGAATAGTGTCCCTTCTGCTTGCATTTGAAACATCCAACCTTGCTTATGTCCTTCCTAACGAGATTGGTGTCGTGGGCTTCACCATTGTTGTCTCCATGGTTATGATCATTCCCTCTTTCAGAGTTGCGGTTATTGCGACTCATGTGGACATTATGGTGGTGTCCATTCCCTTCACGGTGCTGATGTCCATTACCATCATGGTCGTTGTATCCATTTCCTTCATGCGTGTGATGTTCAGAACCTCCATTCCCATCATGGAGAGTACAGATCCTCCGACATGATCCTGAGTTGTAGTTGTTCTTGTGCTTCCTCTTGCGCCTTTCAACTTGATCCTGCTTGTCTTTAAGAATTCTAGCTTTTTCCATCAGATCCTAGAAAGTAGGAGTGTAAAATACTGACAGCTGAACAGAAAGCTCGTCACTTAGGCCATCTATAAATCTCTCTTTCCTTTTATCATCAGTGTCAACATCCTCCGGAGCATATCGAGACAAATTGGTGAATTCTTCTATATACTCCAACACTGTGCGATTGTCCTCGTGCAGGTCACGGAATTCCCTTCTCTTCGGGCTCATAACTCCAAACGAGACATGGTTTGTTTTGAATCCTTCCTCGAACATCTCCCAGGTGACAGTATCAATGGGGTGGGTGATCTGAAAAGTATCCCACCAAGTAGCTTATTGTCCTTCAAGTAAGTGAGCGGCAAATCTTACTTTCTCTTCGTCTGTGCATCCAACTGTTACTAAGTCCTTATTCACTGAGCGTAACCAATCAAGTTCTATCATAGGCTCGGGTGCGCTTGAGAATTTTGCAGGCCTCAGTTTCAAGAACCTAGTGTGTGTATCCACTTGCGGTGGGTTGTTATTGCCATTGTCATTTTTCCCATTGTTGTTGTTTGCTATGAACTGAGCCACTACTTGCACTAGCTGTGCCTGTGCTGCTATCAACTTCTCCATCTCACTAGGTTGATGACGAGGCGGTATCTGTTTGGGATAGATGAGTATAGATAGGATAGGACTAAGAGAAGTATTACTACCCATTACTATATGAAGCAAACAATAGGTACACACACAAACAATCATTACAAACAACACTCAAGCTAAAATAATTTTGTTTATGTTCCAGAAATTTTGTTTTAGTGTCATACCATCCACAAAACAGCTTTCATTTTATTAAAATTCGTTTGGGGGTGAACCTACAATCTTGAAAGTAATGGACGGAATCTGTCCTGAAACTACAGCAGTGTTCACGAATTTTTCTGGGCACCTTAAACTTATCAGGAATGTTTTGTGATTTTTTTGCATATACTAAAGAAAATTACGAACCAGATCCTAAAATATGAGCGCAATCCAAGTTACTAGTAAGAAATGAAAAATCGCGCGGTACAACTGGTCAGGCAGAAAACTGCAACACTGATATCACAAATTTCTAATCAAAACCTTCATTAATGCATTATGAAGTCTCTCAAAAATATTCTGAAATTTTAAGATGTCAAATAGCACAACCTAAACATAATAAAACAACTATCACACAAGTATTTGCAATGATCGATAGCTAGATTTAACAGAAATCCTATCGAAAACTATATGGTGGACATTATCTAACTATTCCTTAATCTTGCTCTTCCTTGCAAATGTTCACTTACAAGTTTTGATCAAGATGAGATTGGAAAAGAAAGGTCAAGGATTACAAGAATCTAATAAGTACAAAATTATGAGTACATTGCTAGAGAGAGTCATCCTTCTATGTTTTGAATAAGAAGAGTATGAGAATTGAAGTGACAAAAAAGATAATACAAAGAATTGTGAGAAGAGAATAGATAGAATGAAATAGTCTTTATAATTCATATGCTTTTCCTATTCCAATCCTAGGTCACGATCCTACAGTCAACACACAGCTCTGATACCATCTTGTAACACCCTCTCCTGGTAAGGATGAGTTCATGTGTATAGTGATAATCTCTGGATCGGTTCACTAGCACACACAATACAAAATGATACCAAATATAACTGTGCATCATAAATATAACGAATATGATCCAGAATTTACATTACATCATTCAAGTACACAGCGGAAACAAATACAAGGTAGATCTCCATCCTTCAAATGTGCCACAGGCGAACAATTATTGAGTGGAGTCTCGTGACCTATGAACGATCACTCAAAAATGGAATAACCTACAACATGAAAGGTTGCAGCCATGAATGGTCAATACTTTGAATGTATTGGCAAGTAGGAATATTATGTGGATGTATAATGGAACCTATCAATTACATGCATATTTGGCTAAGTGGAGTTCAGGCTCATTTGCATAAAGCAATATAACTTTTCCCTACTTTTGAAATACGTTTATTTCTTTAAAACAATTCTTCTAAGGACATACTAGCATAAACCCATGTAGAAACAAGACAGTTTAGCTTTGTATGCTCCTAAACCCTTGTTCACCCATCAAGTTGTAATAATTGAGAAATTGGGATGAGTGAGATCTTCCAAACAGTTCCAGGTCCGGTTGCTCATAGTTGTCCATAACCGGGGACACGGCTAAGTACTTAGATTATAACACTCTCGAGAGGTTCATACACTTTACCCGCACGACCCAGTCAACCCGCTCGTACCAATACACTCATTTTGTGCCATGGTAGGGAGAAAACCAAGACGAAACCTTTCAGAAGTAGAACCCTGAGCCCTCAGGACGGACCCATACCAACCTACATCCCCTACATCTACTGGTCACGTCGGGTTAGGTTCCCACAACCTACTTAGTCAAGACATATAATGACATGCGGCTGTATTGGAAGCTACTACACAAGAAACCTGTCCAATCTCAGTGTCCTAGGTGCCTTTCCGCATTGAAACCACCAAAAATATCAATCCCATCACACCCAGGAGGTTCATTGCTTTCCAGTTGTTTTCATTATAGAAAAACACATCTTTCCATAATAGAATCAATCATGAATTCCCATTGCGCATCTAATAAGCATGGCTAAGAAACTACAATATGATGGCTCAAAGGAACTCAAGTAATCGAAATATGGCAATCATGCCTGGGTGTCATAGCATAGCATAGTAGTAAAACACCTACACATGCATCACTACTAAAACATACTACATGCATAGGAAAAATAGTAGGACATTTATGATAGCTCTACTTGCCTTTGTTGTAGATGTAGTCGTTCAGATAATCCTCACACAATAAAAGATTCCACTCATCACAATCACAATAGTTGCACTCCTCGCAATCTAGCGTTTGAAGCAAAACATAATAAACACACCATTCAAAACATTGCAATTATGCACAATACAATAAAACAATGAAGAACAAGTGCATGCATGACGATTTAATGTGTCACAATGTTTGAAATTAGTTCCCTGAACAATATTATATCAGATGATGCATGATGTCTACGCACTTCTATTCTGGTAGACAGTTGTTGGGCCTCCAAGTGCAGAGGTTTGTAGAACAGCAACAAGTTTTCCCTTAAGTGGATCACCCAAGGTTTATCGAACTCAAGGAGGAAGTGGTCAAAGGTATCCCCTCTCAGGCAACCCTGCAATCAACATACAAGAAGTCTCTTGTGTCCCCAACACACCCAATACACTTGTCAGGTGTATATGTGCACTAGTTCGGCGAAGAGATAGTGAAATACAAGTGGTATAGATAATTATAAGTGGTAATGGTGATAGAAAATAGCTTGTTGGCGTGTGGTTGACGTGGCAAAAGACTAAAGGCAAACTGAAATAAAGAAGAAAGCAAGCAAACATGTAACAGATCTAATTGCAAACGGTGTATCAATGCTTAGAAACAAGGCCTAGGGATCAGACTTTCACTAGTGAACACTCTCATATAAATATCTTCTCTTTATGATACTACTCTTAACTACTCTTCGGTTGAACACTCTAATCGATGGTAGGGCTATAACAGCACACCTCAAAGTTCATCTTTCCACATCTATATAACCCCACACTGTCACCTTGAGTACTAGATGGTTCCAACAAACACCACAATTTCATAAAGACATCCAACTCCAAATATAACTCATAACAAGTATTTGTAATCTCTAGCCTAAGTGCCACCATGGTGTGCACGCTATCACTTTCACACACATGGGGAGAGCAGAGATCTATTAAAGCACTTGATTAGCAAGGTAGATCTATAGATTACAAGCTCATGATCTCAATAAGATCATGCATAGAGAGAGAGATGAACACATAGCTACCGGTAGAACCCTTAGCCTCGAGAGAGAACTACTCCCTCCTCATCATGGGAATCAGCAACGGCGATGGAGATGGTGGTGGAGATCGATGACGATGGCTCCGGGGGCACTTCCCCGTCCCGGCAGGGTGCCGGAACAGAGACTTTCTGTCCCCCGAATCTCCCCTTTGGTGGCAGTGGCGCTGTGGAACTTTTCATGGATTTTTGATTGACTATCTAGGGTTTTGGTATCGGGAGGATCTTATAGGCAAAAGAGGCAAGGTCGGTGGCCGGCCAGGAGGCCCACACCATGCCCTGGCGCGGCCTAGGCTGGCCCGCACCAAGGGGGTGTGGCCACCCCGTGGCCCCTCTCCGACTCTCCTTCTGGCTCCGTGAGTCTTTCAGAAAAATAGTAACTTTGGCTTTTGTCCCGTCCAATTCCGAGAATATTCATTTTCTGACTTCCTGGAACCAAAAACAGCAGAAAACAGGCAACTGGCACTGTGGCATCTTGTTACTAGGTTAGTTCAATAAATCATATGAAAAGTACTCCAAAGTGTGGACAAAACACAAGAAAGTAGGTAAAACCAAGCATGGAACATCAAAAATTATAGATACATTTGCAATGTATCAACATCCCCAAGCTTAACTCCTGCTCGTCCTCGAGTAGGTAAGTGATAAAAAGAAAGAATAATTTTTGAGGTGACATGCACCATCATAAACTTGATCAAAGTATTTGTAAAACATTAATAGCTGGGATCATAGTACTTCAATCATAACATGAAAGATAAAGTTCTAACAATAAGACAAAGCAACTATGTTGCAACATGAAAAGGCACAAACAAAAGATTCATGAATAACAATGCTTTACAAGACGTTTGTTTGTTTCACATAAAGAAAACATAGCATAGTGGCATTCAAGTTGTCCCTCATAGAGTAGTAAACATAAATGCATAGGACACCTTCAAAGTTCATAAGAGTGACTAGATACAAATAGTTTAAAACAAGCAATATCAAAGCTATGCATCAATCAACAAGTCTTGAGACAATGCACATAGAACTAAGAATGGCCACTATGCTCTCAAAGTAGGTGCATAAAGATAGAAGGTGGAGACTCAATATATATAAGTGGAAGAAAGGCCTTCATAGAAGGAAGCAGGGATTCAAGTCTCATAAAGAGCTTCCAAAAATTATGGTACTTATTAGCTTTCAGCTCTCATTGCCCCTATCATAAGCATCTTGAAGTGATTAAGGTTAAAGTGAACAAACTGTGGTGTACATGCTTGACGAAGTATAAGTTAGGAATCTCATGTCCCTTGAATATGAGGGCCGCTCCTCATGCTACTCAAGTTTAGTCACCGGTAAGTTCTTGTCATCGTAAGTACATGTGTATCATAGAGAAACCGCCAACGGGGTACCCCTTGCCCGATGATACAGAAGAATCCCCATATCAAAATGACAAGGCAAGCAGACAACGAGCATCTCAGCAATATTTTTATTTACCATGGGAATATGGTGCTTTTTTCTCTCTTTCCTCTTTTCATAATATCTTTTTTTTCTTTTTCTCTTTTTTCTCAATATAGGACTATTTTTATAAATAGACAGCTCATTATGGTTACGCTGCAGGTTTCCACCATGTCAGCATGGATTAGACCAACGACAAACCAAGCAAACGAAAAATCAAAATGAAAACAAAAAAGAAGACGCTCCAAGAACAACACAACTGCGTATGAAATAATAAAAATGAAGCGTTTGGAAGAAACCTGGGATTTTTATTGATGAAGAAGGGAATGCCTTGGCATCCCCAAGCTTTGACGCTTGTACTTCTTGGATATTTCTTGGGGTGACATGCGTGGCATCCCCAAGCTTGAGCTTTAATCCATCCTTCATCTCATTACTCATTCCTTCCATACACCTGAAATTTTTCCTTCATACAAAACTCCACACAATCTTTATTAGCAACATTAGTGCACTCAAGATAATAAGTCTTTAGGTTCAGTTCTAACACCAATAAAACTTCTATTAAAACACTAGCTACTGTAGCACTTCCCTCAAAAAGCTCAATTCCCCAAAAGAACTCAAAAAGGAACCAAAAGAAGCAAATCCAGAAAATGGCAGAAATCTATCAAAACAGACCAGCAGGTAAAGACGAATTTTTTCGAAGACCTTATGTTGCTAAAATCAAAAAGTGTTGAACTAACGAAAGTTAGATAACAACCTGGGGAAGAAGCACAAAAATTCACGCCTCAAAAGGACGTTCATAGATTTTACACGAATGTTTACGGTGAAGCAGAGAAATCTGTTTCAGGACAGCAACTTTCCCAATCATTATTTCTCTCTCATTAGAGGTTACTCTTGGTACAAAAAGCAAATAAAAAGTATAAGGAGCGGGACTCATCTAAAACTTTTGGGTTATCTCCTAATAAGTACTTTTCTTTAACGTCTTTAAGTTAGGCATGATAGTTTGAGAAGATGCTCACATAAGAAATATGAATTGAAGTAAAAGAGAGCATCAAGAAGCAAATTCAAAGAACATTTAAGTATAACCCACTTCCTATGCATAGGAATCTTATAAAGAAACAAGTCATGAAAGCACAAAGCAACAAGCATAGTAAAGCAAAACAAGTACAACTTCAAGACTGTCGCATCCCAAGATTTTCCAAATCTTGTAATGTGAAAATAAATGAATTAAATAAAACTTTGTTTGATTTTCAGAGCCAGAAGAAACTTTTGAATCCAATTGGGAATCTTCAAACCTATTTTGAACAATAAAATCCTAAAGGGACTTATAAAGATAAACATTTAATAAAGGCAAATAAAATGTTTTGGAATTACTATTTTTGGATCTTTAAATAAAAAGATTTGGTTTTCAAAAGCAAAGATAGAATTATAAATAAAGATTATATTTTAAAGAGCCAAATTAATTTGGCCAAGCTTTTATAATAAAATATTTTGTTTTGATAAAATGAGTAAAGGTTTATTTAAATAAAATAATAAGGATGTAATATCCAAACTTTATTTAAGTAAAGGCTTTTCCCATTTTAAATAAACAATAAAACTTATTTATTTATTTTAAATAAGTTTTCCAAGTATTTTATTACTACTTTGAAATCTTTTTATAAAAGGTTTTGGCTTTCAAAATAAAAATAAATATTTTAAATAAAGATTATTTTATAAAGCCAAATTAAACCTTGGCCAAGACTTTGAAACAAAAGGTTTTGCTTTGATTAAAATAGTAGAGGTTTATTTAAAAATAAAATAAAAAGGATTTAAATATCCAAGTTTTATTAATAAAGGTTTTACTATTTCCAAAATATCAAAACTTATTTATTTATTTAAAATAAGTTTTCCAAGTGTTTTATATTCTCAAAATAAAACCTACTAAAGTGTTTTGGTTTTATTCTAGATTTCAAAATAAAGTTTTTAAATAAAACAAACCCTACTTGATTTATTAACTAAGGTCCATTTTATTTAATTATTAATGGAACCTAAAAATAAAAAGTTATTTTGTTTTAAACAAGTTTTCCAAGTATTCTTTATTTCCAAATAAAAACCTACTGATTTGGTTTTGAAAATATTTGGATTTCAAATGGAAAAATTTATTAATTAAATCAAACCCTATTTTATTAATAAACTAAAGATCCATTTTATTTAATTAAAAAATGGATCCTAAAAAGAATAAAAAAATTATTATTTTATTTTTAGAATTTGGTTTATGTTGATAAACAGAACCAAGTTCAAAGTTGTGAAGTGTGGTGTTTGTTTGAATTGATTTGAATGTTGTTTGATAGTTTGAAATTCAAAACAGAAAAATAGAAATAGAAAAGGAAAAAGAATTCAGACAGAAAAAAATATATAGAACAGCCCACCATCTGGCCCAACTAGCCCAACAGCAGCCCACCTAGCCCACCTGTTCTCTTCCCCGAAGCATTCTTTTCTCACTCAGAAACTTACCCGCACAGAGAGTGACAACTGGACCCCACCCCCACTCCCTTTCTTTCACTGCCAAGCGGACCCACTCGCCTGTTCGTCATTTTCACCCACGCCCCCGAAACGTTTTTCTTCACCACAGAAACAACCCGCTAAGTCACTGACCGGTGGACCCTCCCCCTCCTTTCTTTTCCCGCTGACGACTGGACCCCACTATCCCTGTTCATCGTCCTCCCCGCGACTCCTTCTTCCCCTCACCTCGCGACCGTTTCTGTCGCTAATTTCTCGCGGTCAATACGCTTTACTGCTGCGTTTACTCCTCGCAGTGATCACGCGTGATAAATCCCCTCCCTCTCCCCTTCATTTTCCCTCAAACCCCGCTGCCAGAGAGCCACCAGGCTGCCTCCATTTCTCTCTATACCGCCGCTGCTCCGGCGACCCTTCTCGCCGATTCCGGCCAGCACACGCCCCTCCTGCCTCCTCGAGCATGCAGCTGTGCTCAGCATTCCCCAGTGAACCTTTCTGCAGCCGCAGCTCACTCGCGCGCGTCCCTGAGCATCGGCAGCGTCTTCCCCGAGCTAGCGCCGCCGTCTGCTCCAACTGCGGCAACGTTTCCCGGTAAACCTGACCTCCCCTCCTTTCCTCGTGGACACGATAGTGACTGCCATGATCTGACGAACCTAATGGTGCCTTCTGTTTGTCCTAGGGTGCCCCCTATCCTCGCCTTCGACAACCTCCAGCATCGCCGCCGTCTGGCTCTTCTCCGACGACGTCCACAGGTAATATCCGACCACCCCGAGCCCTCTCTTTTACGCGAGAAGCTTCGCCTTGATCTTGCGCGACTAAACGCGTCTTCATTTTCCCTCGGGGCGAACCACGGCTCCACCCTCGACGAGCACCAGGACCATCCGACGCCGTCCACATCTCCGGCAAACAATTAACCGCAACCTTGCACGCCCCTCGCCGAGCCATCAGCACGTTGAGCATCGCCGAGACCCCCTGAGCCCGGTGAGCATCTCCCCTTTCTCCCTCACCTCCTGTAGCATCGGCACCGTTGTTGACCGACAGCTCCACCGCCGGTAGCCACCGTTGAGCGCCGCCGGTTCTTGGCCAGGCAGTAGCAACTGTAGGATCTGGATCTGATGGATACGATAGAACTTTAGCGAAGGGGTAAGTGGTGATCCTGTGCCGCACGATCTGACTTGATCCAACGGCTGCAGCTGTGCAATCCGAGTGAAGCGGTACCGACGAATAAGATTATGACGCGTGGCACCAGACGATCTGAAATAGAATTTGAAATCAGATTTTGATGCCATTTTCAAACCCTTGTAACTCTGGATCCACACGTCCAAATTTTACAAATTTTATGTCGTTGGATTCAGGAGAGCAAGACCTAGCGAACCCTGCCCTTAGTTTAGCAAATAGTATCTGTTAGCTTGTTTGTTTTTGCAGATTCTTTTGTGTGCTTATTTAGATTAGAAAAATTATTTAAAAATGATTTTAGGGTTAAAACCTTTGTAAAATGGATTGTTGTGACCTTACTAACCCTAGGAACCAACCTATATTTTGGAAAATGTATTTGGAAAAGTTTAGAATGGATTAATTGGTTTAGCCCATTTCTAGCCAAATGGAAATAAAGATTTTGGTTATGAAAATGTTTTTGTAAAGAAAACTTTGGAAAAATGTTTTGGATCAAACCTACTGACCATAGGAAACACTTTGTGGACTCAAAAATGTATTTGGTGAAATAAAATAAGGATTCCTTGATTTAAAACCATTTCTAGTCAATTAGAAATGTGGTTTATTTATTGAAAATGGTTTTGGAAGAAAACCTTTGGAAAATATTTTGTTTTAAACTCTATGACCCCAAAAACCAAGTTTTGTGATTTGAAAACATATTTGGTGAACCCTATAGGTTAATGCCTTAGTAAAAATATTTCTTCACCACATAAAATGATACTTTGTTTTGAAAATGGTTTTGAAGTGAAACCTCTTTGCAAATGACTTTGCCATTTTGGTAAATGACCAATTTGGGAACTTACAAAGTTTAGAAGCCTAGTGGAGACCACCTTTGCAATTAGAACCATCTTTTGCATGCTTGCATGCATTACTTTGACTTTGTTATTTTATGTGTGTTTTTTTGCTTGTTTGGTAGATTGAGTTTGTGCCTTGCTTGATTGATTTGTAGTGACTTGAAGAGTGTAATTATTGCAAGGACAAGGAGTGAACCTATACTCTACCAAAAAGGCAAGTGATGCTTCATACTTTTTGTCCCACTACTTTCTCTATGCATTAGTGATTTTGCTAAGTAAAACTTGCATGGATTTTTGCTAAGTATAGACCTTGCTATAGTAAAACCTAGTAGATGAAACCTTAGTGGAAATCTTCCTAAGTTAAGATTCCTATTACTATCAAGCTTATCCTAGCTAATAGAAAACATGGGTGGAATATATATTCATGCTATGGAAAAATATTCTAAGTCTGAGGACTTGGTTCTTTGTTTAATAAAACAACTAAGTTAATGAATCACCTGGGTGGAAATGGAAGGAATGGTTTGTGTTGAGTGGTTCACAAGGCCATGGACTTGGCTTGTGTATCTCACTTGTGGATGGCCACCCAGGAACAAAGAGATTTGAGATGTCAAATGTTGAGAAGCTTCAAGTGCAGCCACTTGGCAATATGGGCTCTGCCTGGATCATATAGGTTGCAATAACTTAGCCAAATGGACAGTTGGTGGTAGTGTTTGATAGGTTGGAACGCGTCCATGTTGGTCTAAGGGAAGGCTTCTGAAAGATCTTGTCTTGGTGAAACCAAGTCTTGTGGGGAAAGTGCACCACCTCTGCAGAGTGTAAAACCTAAGTACTTAGCCATGTCCCTGGTAAAGGACAAATTTTGAGCATCAAGACATGGAAGCAATCAAGAATCTCATCATTCAAATTTCTAAGTAAAACTTGTGGTTTGAACAAGGGTTGTTTGAAATCTTCAATCTTTGAATGAAAGATGCCTTGGATAAGGATCTTCAATCTTTGATTGAGAAAAATGATTTTGCCAAGCAAAACTTAGTATTTTCAAATGTTAAGGAAAAATCTATTTTGAGCAATGCAAGCCTTAATTCCACTTAGCCAAATGCATATAGATGATAGACTCCACTATACTACCATAGTATCACTTGCCAATACAATTCAAATGTATTGACCCTTTGTGGCTGTAACTTGTATGTTGCAGGTTTGATTGTTTTTAGTGAAGATTGATTGATTAGGATTACAAAGTCTACAACCAACATGTCTGCCTGTGGCACTTTGAAGATGAAGGATCCCATGACTATAGTTATTCCGCTGCAATGTAATGTAATAGCCAAATGAGCTATGTTTGATGTAATAAACTTATGTTATTTCTGGTTATAAAGTTATATTATGACCTTTGTTTCTTGATATTACATCTAAACTGTGGATGCTAGCTATTGATCCAGGGACTAGCATTGTAAACACAGGGGGCTCTACCTTATTAAAGGTTGGGGACCCTATAAAGACTTTCAACATAAAGAGGGGAAACTTAATATTTTTGAGATGCATAAAACCATGTTTCCCTCTCTCATAATAACTTCCAGTAGCATCATGAATAAAATTAACAATATAACTATCACATGAAACATTCTTATCATGAGCCACATGCATAAAAGAATTAATACTCTCCATATAAACATAGTCATTCTTATTAATTTAGTGGGAGCAAATTTAACAAAATAGCTACCATTATTATTCTCATCACCATAATCATCAAATATAGGAGGCATATTGTAGTCATAATTAATTTCCTCCTCAATAGTAGGTGGACTGAAAATATCATATTCATCATTGTAATCATCATATATTGGAGGTTTGGTATCATCATAAGCAATAGAATAGCTATCTTCCAAAGCTGGGGAACTAAAAAGATCATTTTCATAAAAACTAGCTTCCCCAAGCTTAGACTTTTCCATAGCATTAATAATAATGGTGTCCAAATAATTCATACTAACAACATTGCTATTAGCATGCAAATAAAGTTCCATAGGTTTTTTAATTTTCTCTTCAAACACTTCATGTCCTCACTCAAGATAAATACTATAAAGCTCTCTAATTTTGTTGTTGTTTTCCATTAAGCCTAACTAGTGAAAACAAGAAACAAAAAGACAAAATTGCAGAATCTAAAGGAAATAACTTCGACCACTCACACCGGAGGATGTGAGGACCTTTTACCTTACCTCCCCGACAACAGCGCCAGAAAATAGGTGTTTGCCGTGGGAGGTTCTTCTTCTTTAATCCTACGGTGTGAATACCTTTTACCTTACCTCCCCGGTAATGGCACCAGAAAATAGCTCTACGCACTTCTATTCTTGTAGACAGTTGTTGGGCCTCCAAGTGTAGAGGTTTGTAGAACAGCAGCAAGTTTTCCCTTAAGTGGATCACCCAAGGTTTATCGAACTCAGGGAGGAAGTGGTCAAAGGTATCCCTCTCAAGCAACCCTGCAATCAAGATACAAGAAGTCTCTTGTGTCCCCAACACACCCAATACACTTGTCAGGTGTATAGGTGCACTAGTTCGGCGAAGAGATAGTGAAATACAAGTGGTATAGATAATTATAAGTGGTAACGGTGATAGAAAATAGTTGCTGGCGTGTGGTTGACGTGGGAAAAGACTAAAGGCAAACTGAAATAAAGAAGGAAGCAAGCAAACATGTAACAAATCTAATTGCAAACGGTGTATCAATGATTAGAAACAAGGCCTAGGGATCATACTTTCACTAGTGAACACTCTCATATAAATATCTTCTCTTTATGATACTACTCTTAACTACTCTCCGGTTGAACACTCTAATCGATGGTAGGGCTATAACAACACACCTTAAAGTTCATCTTTCCACATCTAGATAACCCCACACTGTCACCTTGAGTAGTAGATGGTTCCAACAAACACCACAATTTCATAAAGACATCCAACTCCAAATATAACTCATAACAAGTATTTGTAATCTCTAGCCTAAGTGCCACCATGGTGTGCACGCTGTCACTTTCACACACATGGGGAGATCAGAGATCTATTAAAGCACTTGAGTAGCAAGGTAGATCTATAGATTACAAGCTCATGATCTCAATAAGATCATGCATAGAGAGATGAACACATAGCTACCGGTAGAACCCTTAGCCTCGAGAGAGAACTACTCCCTCCTCATCATGGGAATCAACAACGGCGATGGAGATGGTGGTGGAGATCGATGGCGATGGCTCCGGGGGCACTTCCCCGTCCCAGCAGGGTGCCGGAATAGAGACTTTCTGTCCCTCGAATCTCCCATTCGGTGGCGGCGGCACTGTGGAACTTTTCCTGGATTTCTGATTGACTATCTAGGGTTTTGGTATCGGGAGGCTCTTATAGGCGAAAGAGGCAAGGTCGGTGGTCGGCTAGGGGGCCCACACCATGCCCTACCACGGCCTAGGCTGGCCCGTGCCAAGGGGGTGTGTGTGTGGCCACCCTGTGGCCCCTATCCGACTCTCCTTCTGGCTCCGTGAGTCTTCCGGGAAAATAGTAACTTTGGCTTTTGTCCCGTCCAATTCCGAGAATATTCATTTTCTGACTTCCTGGAACCAAAAACAGCTGAAAATAGGCAACTGGCACTATGGCATCTTGTTAATAGGTTAGTCCAATAAATCATACGAAAAGTACTCTAAAGTGTGGACAAAATACAAGAAAGTAGGTAAAACCAAGCACGGAACATCAAAAATGCATATGGAAAGGCTTTTAATGCAATAGAGCAATTATCAAAAAGGCTATATTGGTTTAATGGGGTTTAAGTCACTTTAATTAAAGTTCTGATGTTTCTATTGAATTAAACTGTGATTTAAATACTACGAGATAGGTAATGCAATTTGGAACCAATATAAATTTGAATCACCAAAAATGGATTTTTAGATCTTTTTCTATGATTTAAATACAAATGCAATACATTTCGAGCTTTCTGCAATGTCGTCTGTTAAAAGCGTGACAAATAGTTTTGTTTATATTTTCTACAGATGTATATTACTGAAACAAACCCGTGCCAATTGGATTCACTCAATGAGTTCTGGATATTTTCCTATAATTTAAATACTAATTATAAGGGTTTAAATCATGTAAAACATTTTCCATAAAAATAATTATATCTAAAACCTTATTAATGTCGTACATAACACTAGGATTACATAGATACCTTATTTGTATTTTTCTGATACATATACAATTTACTATGATTTTTTACCCCAATTAAGCCATTAAATCATTTAAATAACTACAACAAATATATACTGTAAGAGTTGGATCTAACAGTATATTATTATTCTACATATTTTTACGAATCCATGGGTATATTATTTTCTCAATTTAGACTTATATTCGATTTTATATGTATTTTACAATATTAGATACATTTGTGGCCATTTTAAACATTTATAATTCGAATTACACGGTTAGTAGGCCACGTGGCTGATTCTGATTTGCTCTTACCCCTTCGTTTAAGTGGAGAGATGATGGCCACTGGATCTGGATCAAACGGCTGAGATCATCGGCTGGCGGTGCGGCTCGGCTTGAATTCTGGCTCGCTGTCGGCTTGAGCTCGGGCTCGGCTGGATGCGATCAGGGCCGTGGAGATGGGATCGGACGGCGCTGGGTGATGTTGGCGAGTCAGCCCGGGTGGTAGTCGACGGTGACAACTATGACGGTGTTGCAGCCTCAGATGGTCAATGGCGGTGGGGTTCCGGTGGTCGCCGGTGACAAAGAAGATCACCACGATACGGAAGGGAGGATTCTGAGATCGATGGCGTGCTTGGCACGAACATTTTCTTCCTCGATCGATGACACGGTAAAGCTAGAGCGGCGGGCGATGTTGGAGCTCCGGCGATACTCCGGCGAAGTATTCCGGCGGTTGGGGTGCTCCTGCGACGGGGAAACGAGGTCACGGAGATGCGTTGGAGCCTGGGGAAGGGTTAGAGGGGAACAGGAGGGGCGCGGGGTGACTGAACCGTCGGTGGCGAAGTCGATCTGAGAGCTCCCAGCTGCGGCGGATCGGAGCTCGACGGGCGGCGCTAGGATTCCGGATTGTTTCGAAAAAAACAAGACGAAGGAGGAGAAGGGGTTTATATGGGATCATGGCATGCAGCAAGGGCAAGGGATCGAAACGGAACGGCGATTTCTACAAGGATTCGTTCGGGAGGAGGCAGTCGTGTTCGCCCTGGAAACAAGATAGAAGTGGGAGATGACACGCGGTCCCAGCGTGTCAACGATGGAGAGAGGGGACGTGGGCTGTGGCTGTCCATGGGCTGCTATTGGCGCTAGTTGGGCCGCGATTGCTGCTGCTCTACGCTCTGCGTGCTGCTCGCTGATCGCGGCCGGTGTGGTAGATAGAGGAGGACCGGGACTAAGTGGGCTGGGCCGGTCCGGTAGGATAGGATCTAGTTTTTTTTTTGTTCTTTTTCTTTTTCCATTTTCCATTTACTTCTTTGCCTCATATCTTCAGCATATGAATTCCAAATGAACTCAAACTTGTTTCTAAAATTTTCTAAATTCTAGTAGATCATTTTAGGATAGTATTACCAAAGTTTGCTGGCTTAGCAATGATGGTTTTAATAAAGCCTATTTAATTCACTTTAGGAATAAAGTGGTACATAGAATTTAGGGTTTTAGTTCATTATTTCAATTTGAGTATTTTTCATGATGCCAATATGCAATGCAATGATCATGAATGACATTGATGTCTACGCACTTCTATTCTTGTAGACAATTGTTGGGCCTCCAAGTGCAGAGGTTTGTAGAACAGCAGCAAGTTTTCCCTTTAGTGGATCACCCAAGGTTTATCGAACTCAGGGAGGAAGTGGTCAAAGATATCCCCTCTCAGGCAACCCTACAATCAAGATACAAGAAGTCTCTTGTGTCCCCAACACACCCAATACACTTGTCAAGTGTATATGTGCACTAGTTCGGCGAAGAGATAGTGAAATACAAGTGGTATAGATAATTATAAGTGGTAACGGTGATAGAAAATAGCTTGTTGGCGTGTGGTTGACGTGGCAAAAGACTAAAGGCAAACTGAAATAAAGATGGAAGCAAGCAAACATGTAATAGATCTAGTTGTAAACGGTGTACTGATGCTTAGAAACAAGGCCTAGGGATCATACTTTCACTAGTGAACACTCTCATATAAATATCTTCTCTTTATGATACTACTCTTAACTACTCTCCGGTTGAACACTCTAATCGTTGGTAGGGCTATAACAACACACCTCAAAGTTCATCTTTCCCATCTAGAAAACCCCACACTATCACCTTGAGCACTAGATGAGTCCAACAAACACCACAATTTCATAAAGACATCCAACTCCAGATATAACTCATAACAAGTATTTGTAATCTCTAGCCTAAGTGCCACCATGGTATGCATGTTGTCACTTTCACACACATGGGGAGAGCAGAGATCTATTAAAAAAGCACTTGAGTAGCAAAGTAGATCTATAGATTACAAGCTCATGATCACAATATGATAACGCATAGAGAGAGAGATGAACACATAGCTATCGGTAGAACCCTTAGCCTCGAGAGAGAACTACTCCCTCCTCATCATGGGAATCAGCAATGGGGATGGAGATGGCGGTGTAGATCAATGGAGATGGCTCCGGGGGCACTTCCCCGTCCTGACAGGGTGCCGGAACAGAGACTTTCTGTCCCCTGAATCTCCTTTTCAGTGGCGGCGACGCTGCGGAACTTTTTGTGGCTGGAGGCTTGACGATCTATGGTTTTGGTATCGGGAGGCTCTTATAGGCGAAGGAGGCAGGGTCGATGGCAAGCCAGGGGGCCCACACCATGCCCTAGTGCGGCCTGGGCTGTCCCGTGCCAAGGGGTGGTGTGGCCACCCTATGGCCCCCCTCCGTCTCGTCTTCTGGCTCCGTGAGTCTTCCGGAAAAATATGAACTTTGGCTTTTGTCCCGTCTAATTCCAAGAATATTCATTTTCTGACTTTCCTGGAACCAAAACAGCAGAAAACAGGCAACTGGCACTGTGGCATCTTGTTAATAGGTTAGTCCAAGAAATCATATGAAAAGTACTCCAAAGTTGGAACAAAACACAAGAAAGTAGAGAAAACCAAGCATCGAACATCAAAAATTATAGATACATTTGCAATGTATCAACATCCCCAAGCTTAACTCCTGCTCGTCCTCGAGTAGGTAAGTGATAAAAAGAAAGAATAATTTTTGAGGTGACATGCACCATCATAAACTTGATCAAAGTATTTGTAAAACATTGATAGCTGGGATCATAGTACTTCAACATAGCATGAAAGATAAAGTTCTAACAATAAGACAAAGAAACTATGTTGCAACATGAAAAGGCATAAACAAAAGATTCATGAATAACAATGCTTTGCAAGATGTTTGTTTGTTTCACATAAAGAAAGCATAGCATAATAGTATTCAGCTTGTCCCTCATAGAGTAGCAAATATAAATGCATAGGACACCTTCAAAGTTCATAAGAGTGACTAGATACAAATAGTTTAAAACAAGCAATATCAAGGTATGCATCAATCAACAAGTCTTGGGACAATGCACATAGAACTAAGAATGGCCACTATGCTCTGAAAGTAAGTGCATAAAGATAGAAGGTGGAGACTCAATATAATGGTGGAAGAAAGGCCTTCATAGAAGGAAGCAGGGATTCAAGTTTCATAAAGAGCTTCCAAAAATTATGGTACTTATTAGCTTTCAGCTCTCATTGCCCGTATCATAAGCATCTTGAAGTTATTAAGGTTAAAGTGAACAAACTATGGTGTACATGCTTGAAAAGTATAAGTTGTAAATCTCATGTCCCTTGTATACGAGGGCCGCTCCTTGATACGTCCATTTTGCATCACTATTCGATGTCTTAATTCAATATATTCATTGATATATTTCGTATTGAGAGGTGATACTTATGTTATTTCATATATTTTTGCATGGTTGATGACTTTTTGGAGCATGGACCGCTGCAGTCAGGATTCTGATGGAAAAGGTGCTGTTTGGAGGCAAAATTCGCAAAGATCGGAAAATCCAGGAAAATATACGGAAAATCCTATTTTTCCAGAAGATGGAGTGGAGATGGGCCACATGGGTCCCACACCACCCCATGGCGCGGGCAGCCCTAGGCCGCGCCAGGAGGTGGTGTGGCCACCCTGGCCCACTCCAGCCTCTCTCCTCTGGCGTATATCATCCTCCCGAAACCCTAAGACTCGGGGAGCGACCACAGAAAGATTCGGCTGCCTCTGCGGGGCGGAAAACACCAAGAGAGAAAGATCTCTCCGGCAGACAGATTTCTGTCGGGGGAATTCCTTCCCGGAGAGGGGAGATCGTCGCCATCAACACCACCATCAAGCTGGACTTCATCGGGATCATCATCACCACCATCAGCACCCTCATCACCATCTCCATATTGCTGTAACAATTGTGTTGAATCTTGCATTAGTTCATAGGGGAAACTTTCCCGGTGTTGATTACTCCTTGTAGTTGATGCTATTGAGTGAACCATTGAATTATTGTTCATGTTCAGATTGTTATACATCATTATTCCATCTCTGATCATGATCCATATGATGTCTTGTGAGTAGTTTGTTTTGTTTTTGAGGACATGGGAGAAGTCTTGTTGTTAGTAGTGGAGTTGCGTTGAGAAAGATTCAATAGATTGTTATTTAAGTTGTGGTGTACTTCTTCTAGTGGTGTCATGTGAACGTCGACTACATGGCACTTCACCTATATGGGCCTAAGGGAATGCATTATGTATTTGGCTACTAATCGTAGGGGTTGCTAGAGTGACAGAAACCTGAACCTCCATTAGGAAACCATTGCACAGGGACGTAAGGGTCTTAGAGTTTAAAGCTGTGGTTAGGTTTCTACCTTAATTACTTTCTTGTACTTACGAATGTTTGCAAGGGGTATAATCACAAGTATGTATTAGTCTTGGATGGGGCGGTACATTAGCACAGGTTCACCCACACAACACTTAGCAAGCTAAAGAAGATTAATCAGCTATATGAAGCGAAAGCACTTGACAGTCTTCCCATGTGTCCTCGAGAATGTTTGGTCATCTTAAGTAATACAACCGGCTTGTCCTTTGCTGCATAAAGGATTGGGCCACTTGCTGCATTTATTCCTACTGTCTTTTATTTACTCATACTTTGTTTACTTGCTTTATCAAAAAACCCTAAAAATCCGTTTGCTAAGTATTTGCAGAGAATTCCTGATCCATACCACTAGCCAGCACCTTCTGCTCCTCGTTGGGTTCGACACTCTTACTTATGGAAAATACTGCGATACACCCCCTATACTTGTGGGTCATCAAGACTATTTTCTAGCACCGTTGCCAGGGAGTGAAGCACTATTGGAGAGTGGAACTGGTAAAGGAAAATTCTACTATGAGTATTGTTTACTTCTGTTAGTTGCTTTATTTTAGTTACGGATAATTCGCTGAGTTTCTTATTTGGTAATGCTACTACCACTGCTAAGGTAGTAGATAAGCCACCACCTGCTGAGAATGATGTTTTCAAAATACCTACAAGAATTATTGATCATGTTATGGATAACTACTATGTTGGGGATGGAACTGTCCATCCCGGTGATCATTTACTCCTTATACACGAATTATGCGGGTTGTTCAAGTGTGCAGATATTACTACAGATCAAGTTAAGAAGAAGTTATTCTCATTATCGCTGAAAGGAAGAGCTGAGGAATGGTATAAGCTGCTGAAAAATGGTCAAGCTCTGGAATGGGAGGAAATAGTGCCTCTCTTTTATTCAAAGTTTTATCCTCCTAGTGAGATTTATAAAGATCGGAATCAAATATATAACTTTTCGCCTCTTGATGGAGAGAGTACAGGTCAAGCTTGGGGGAGATTGAAGTTACTAATGCTCAAATGTCCCATTCATGAGCTCCCCAACAATATTATTATCAATAACTTTTATGCAAGGCTCCCTCTACATGATAAAGATTTATTGGATGCTTCTTGTGCTGGATCATTCACTCACATGGAAGAAGAAGCTAAATGGGATCTTCTAGACCATATTCAAGACAATGCTGAAGCTTGGGAGAATGACAAAGGTAGAAAGTCAGGTATAAATTATGATTATGAATGCATTGAATCTTTTATGGGAACCGATGACTTTCAAAATATTAGTAATATTTATGGTCTTGATTTGCAAGTTATTACGAATTGCTTTAGAGCTTTTGCTTCCTATATCGAAATTCCAAAAAGGGGATGGAACAAATACCATGCACCTTACAAAGATATTGTTGACTATGCTCCTATTGGAAGTGCTGAGTATTACATTATTGACCCCATCTTACCTGAACCTTATATTGAGAAGATTCCCTTCACGAAAAGGTAAAAGACCATCCTATGATAACTAATGTAATCACCAAAAGTGAAAAAAGAACTGTAAAACCTGATGAACAAATAAACATTGAACCTGTGGTAGCAATTGTGAAAGACCTTATCACTAAAAGTGTAGAAGATGGGCACATAGTCTTTTGTGAGGACGCTTCTAATATTGTTTCACATCCCAATAGAACTAAAAAGGCTAGTGTTCCCGTGATTTCTGTTAGAATTGGTGATCATTGCTATTATGGTTTATGTGATATTGGTGCAAGTTCCAGTGCTATTCCTTATGAGGTTTACATAGAAATTATGCATGAAATCAGTCCTTGCGAGTTGGAAGAGATTGATGTGGTCATTCACCTTGCTAATAGAGAGACCATCTCTCCAATTGGTATTGTACGAGACGTGGAAGTTCTTTGTGGTAAGATTAAGTACCCTGCTGATTTTCTAGTACTTGGTTCTGCTGCTAGTAAAACCTACCCTATCATTTTTGGTAGACCTTTCTTGAGTACTTGTGGAGCTATTATTGATTGCAAGAGGGAGAAAATCTTGACTAAGTTTGATGGGGAATCTTATGAGTTTAATTTTTCGAAATTTGCTAAAGAACCTTGCGAAGAGGAAATCCATAATGAGGATTTTAGGGTTGAACAACTTGCTTCTATTTCTCTTGCTCCTAACAATGCTTTGCAGCAATTTATGGAAGATCATGAAAGTGAAATCTTCATGGAAGAAAGGAATGAGATTGACAGGATTCTCCATGATGAACCTATGATGCTTAAGCACGACTTGCCTGTAGAAGACATGGGTACCACGATGCCACCTAAAAAGGATCCGGTTTTTGATCTAAAACCTCTCCCTGATGATCTTAAATATGCTTATATTGATGATAAAAAGATATATCCTGTTATTGTTAGCGCTAAACTTTCAGGGAAGGAAGAAGAAAGGTTATTGGAAGTTTTGAGGAAACATCACGGAGCTATGGGCTATACTCTGGATGATTTAAAAGGGATTTCACCTACTATATGTCAGCATTCTATCAACATAGAACCAGATGCGAAGCCAGTAGTGGAGCACCAATGACGTTTAAATCCTAGGATGAAGGAAGTGGTAAGGAATGAGGTATTGAAACTCCTTGATGCTGGTATTATTTACCCTATTGCTGATAGTGAATGGGTTAGTCCTGTTCATTGTGTTCCTAAAAAGGGAGGTATTACCGTTGTCCCTAATGATAATGATGAGCTTATTCCTCAAAGAATAGTGGTAGGCTATACTATGTGCATTGATTTTAGGAAAGTCAATAAAGTTACTAAGAAAGATCACTACCCGCTTCCTTTTATTGATCAAATGTTGGAAATGTTGTCTAAAAAGACCCATTTTTGTTTTCTTGATGGTTATTCTGGTTTCTCTCAAATTGCTGTTAAACAACAAGATCAATAAAAAACTACTTTTACTTGCCCTTACGGAACTTATGCTTATAGACGTATGCCTTTTGGTTTATGTAATGCTCCTGCTACCTTTCAAAGATGCATGTCTGCTATCTTTCATGGTTTTTGTGAGGAAATTGTGGAAGTGTTCATGGATGACTTTTCTGTCTATGGAACTTCTTTTGATAATTGTCTGCACAACCTTGATAAAGTTTTGCAGAGGTGTGAAGAAACTAATATTGTTCTTAATTAGGAGAAATGCCACTTCATGGTTAATGAAGGGATTATTCTTGGGCATAAAGTTTCTGAAAGAGGCATAGAAGTTGATAGAGCTAAGGTTGAGGCAATTGAGAAGATGCCATGTCCAAGAGACATCAAAGGTATTTGTAGTATCCTTGGTCATGCTGGTTTCTATAGGAGGTTTATTAAAGACTTCTCTAGGATATCAAAACCTCTCACTAATCTTCTTCAAAAAGATGTACCCTTCGTTTTTGATGATGATTGTAGGGAAGCTTTTGAGACTCTTAAGAAGGCTTTAACTACAACCCCTATTGTTCAACCACCTGATTGGAGTTTACCCTTTGAAATAATGTGTGATTCTAGTGATTTAGCTGTAGGGGCTGTACTTGGGCAACGTATTGATAAAAAGTTAAACGTTATCCATTATGCTAGTAAGACTCTAGACGCTGCTCAAAGGAATTATGCCACTACTGAAAAGGAATTTCTAGCTGTTGTTTTTGCCTGCGATAAGTTTAGGCCCTATATTGTGGACTCAAAAGTAACCATTCATACTGATCATGCTGCTATTAAATATCTTATGACAAAGAATGACGCTAAGCCTAGGCTTATTAGATAGCTACTGCTTTTACAAGAGTTTGATCTACATATAGTAGATAGGAAGGGTGCTGAAAACCCTGTAGCTGATAATTTATCTCGTTTGGAAAACATCTCTTTTGACCCTATGCCTGTTAATGATAGTTTCCCAAATGAACAATTAGCTGCAGTAGGGGTGAGCTCGCGAGGAAGCCCTTGGTACGCTGATTATGCTAACTTTATTGTCTCCAAGTATTTGCCTCCAACTTTTACAGCTCAGCAAATAAGAAAGTTCTTCTATGATTTGAGGCATTATTTTTGGGATGACCCACACTTATACAAAGAAGGAGTGGATGGTATTATGCGAAGATGTGTTCCAGAATATGAACAAAAGGAGATATTGCATAAATGTCATGGTAGAGCCTATGGAGGACATCATGCAGGAGATAGAACTGCACAAAAGGTACTACAATCAGGTTTCTACTAGCCTACCCTTTTTAAAGATGCAAGAAAATTTGTTTTATCTTGTGATGAATGTCAGCGTGTTGGTAATATTTCTAGACGCAATGAAATGCCTATGAACTACTCTCTAGTTATTGAACCTTTTGATTGTTGGGGATTTGACTTTATGGGTCCTTTCCCTCCTTTGAAAGGCTACACTCATATTCTTGTTGCCGTTGATTATGTTACTAAGTGGGTAGAAGCCATTCCTACAAAGAGTGCTGACGGGGAGACTTCTCTAAAAATGCTTAAGGATATTATCTTTCCTAGGTTTGGGGTGCCTAGGTATCTCATGACTGATGGGGGTTCTCATTTCATTCATGGTGGTTTTAGAAAGACCCTTGCTAAATATGATGTTAATCATAGAATTGCTTCAGCTTATCACCCCCAAACTAGCGGGAAAGTAGAGTTATCAAATAGAGAAATTAAATCTATCTTGCAAAAGACTGTTAATAGGTCTAGAAAAAACTGGGCTAAGAAGTTGAATGATGCTTTATGGGCTTATAGAACTGCTTACAAAAATCCTATGGGAATGTCTCCTTATAAAATGGTTTATGGGAAAGCTTGCCACCTACCCTTAAAATTAGAACACAAAACTTACTAGGCAGTGAAAGAACTAAATAGAGATTGTAAGCTCGCTGGTGAGAAAAGATTATTTGACTTAAGTTCTTTAGATGAATGGAGGAGTGAAGCCTATGAGAGTGCTAGGCTCTTTAAGGAAAAAGTTAAAAGATGGCATGACAAGCGAATACTTAAGAGAGAATTTCATGTTGGTGAGAAAGTTCTATTGTATAGGTCTCGTCTCAGATTTTTTGCAGGTAAGCTACTATCAAAATGGGAAGGACCTTTCATCATTGAAGAAGTATACCGTTCAGGAGCAATAAAAATTTCTTCTCTAAAAGATAAAACTACACAAGTAGTGAATGGACAGCGACTCAAACACCATATTGCTGGAGATTCTTACAATGAAGATGTTGATGCCTTTCAAGTTATAACTCTAGAGAAATTCATCAAGGACCAAATTCAGAGACCTGTAGAGTCTGTTTTCAAATAGGTAACAGTTCTGGTAAGAAAAGTTCCGTGAAAATACAATACAACTATATTTTTGCAGTTTTCAGTCGATAAGGAAAGTTACGAAGCGAAAAAGGGACGGAACCGGAGCCGGGGTAGCCCACACCACCCTGTGGCGCGAGTCCACCCTTGGCCGTGCCACCAGGTGGCGAGGCCACCCAGGACTCCGCCTCCGATTCATTTTCACCCAGTACCTTCCTTTTGATATGAAACTTCGTAATATATAACCCCCTGGATCCCCCGAGGTTCGTATATCGTGTTTTCGTCATGTTTTTGTTTCAATCTGTTTCTGCCAGGTAAAAATCTCAGATTTGTAGCCTCAATGTCTTCCACTGGATCAGTTAAGGGAGATTCCTTGGAAGATAGCATCAACCCATACATGAGAGAATTGAAGATTCATCCTAAGGAGTTATTGCTCGAAGGTGGGGAGGTTCGGATTAAAGAGGTTCAAGGCCCTAAAGGTGAAGGAAGTCTGGAGGACAGGATGGAAGCATTGGAACAAGAAGTCTTTAGGTACAAGAAGATGGCGGTGCGCGAAGTGGATATCATCCATAAGATTTGTTCCGAACTCATCACCGAGCACCAAAAGGAGACTGCTGAACTCAAAGACGAAGTCCTCTCACTCTGCCAAACAACCAACAAACTGCAAGCACAGTTTTATGACGTTCAAAATCAAAACTGTGAGTATGAGGCTAGATTTGAACTCATAAGTGCTGCTGCAAGTTTCAGGATGTTGGAAACCACGATGTCCTTTGTTGATGGGAAGCCTTTACCTTGGAAGACGGACGAAGATGAGAGGATACCACCACCACCTAAGGAGTAAATCGTCATCAGGTTTGGCATCCCCTTGGTTTGTTCCAAGCTTGGGGGAGTGCCGTGGTATCACATCACTATCTTCTATCTTTTTACCTTATTAGTAGAGTCATATCATGAATAGAGGAGTTATTATGTAGTATGGTTTGCATTATGGAAGTGTCCCCTCTCTCGTTAGATATGTATCCCTTGGTGTGAGTTTCCGTTATGGAATATTAATGATAAGTTCTATCATTCACTCTTTTTGCATAGCTTATATTAGTTTTCAATTCGTGGTTATATGATTGATCTTGTTGTTAGTATTGGTATCACTTTGGGATCATTGAGTTAATTTAGTTGGTTCTAGCAAACCTGGCTCGGTCAGTAGCAACACTATTTTTGAGAGTTGAATGAAAAAGATAAAGGTACTCTAAAGAAAAATTATTTCACCGTCTTTCTATCTTGATTTGCTCATAAGTCTAGTATTCTCTAGTTAAGATCTTTTGTGCTTCGAAGGAAGACTACATGTTTGACTTTATCACTTGTATGTTTGTTTGTTTCCTTCAACTCTTATACTTGCTACCTGGCCTTGCTAGCCAAAAACCTGTACTGAGAGGATTTCTTCTCGTGCATCCACCTCCTTTAAACCAAAACCTTCGCCATTTGTGTCCACCATACCTACCTAGTAGAATTATTGCTATTCCAAGTAAATTCTTGTTTTATCTACCTCCCAAATTAAACTTGTTATGTGAAAATTAGTGATTAAAGCTCTCACGAACTTGATGGAACACTTTACTTTCTTGCACTTAATAAACTTGAACCATTGTGCTCACCTATGTTGCGTATATGCTTGCACTTTGTAAGTTGTGAGTTAGCAGAACCATGCTGTCATGGGGAACGTTTTCAACATTGCACTGGTACTTTGTACCTAGTTGATATGATGTTCTTTTGTCTATGGATGTCGTCGGTGTGAAATGAAAGGGGAGCTTGTAAGTCCATGGAGTTATGCATGTGTGTTAGAGAAACGCCTGGGCCACTGGTCTAATCCATGCTGACATGGTGGAAACCTGCAGCGTAACCATAACGAGTATCTATGAAGCATTATTCTTATAAAAAAAAAGAGTCCGATATTGAGAAACAAGAAAAAAAAAGAAAAAAGAGGTTATGAAAAGAGGAAAGAGAGAAAAAAGCACCATATTCCCATGGTAAATAAGAAGATTGCTGAGATACTTGTTGTCTGCTTGCCTTGTCATTTTGATATGTGGATTCTTCCGTATCATCGGGCAAGGGGTACCCCATTGGCGGTTCTCTATGATACACATATGCTTACGATGACAAGAACTTACCGGTGCCTAAACTTGAGTAGCATGAGGAGCGACCCTCATATTCAAGGGACATGAGATTCTCAACTTACAACTTGTCAATGCATATCCTCATTTTTTATCACTTTAACCTTAATCACCTAAAGATGCCTATGATATGGGCAATGAGAGCTGAAAGCTAGTAAGTATCATAATTTTTGGGAGCTCTTTATGAGACTTGCAATCCCTGCTTCCCTCTTTGAAGGGCCTTTCTTTTACTTTGTAGTTGAGTCAGTAAACCTACTCCCTTCTATCTCAGCAAGTATTTTGAGTTGTTGTGTTTCATTCATTCATATGATGATTTATTCATTCATGTTTCTTATGTTCCTTGTTTTACACATTGCTCTTATCTTGACGTTTACTAATTTGAAAGCTATCATTGAAAATCCAGCTATTTGTGAACTCCAGCAAATTATCAACTATTCTTCGACCAAGAGCTAAGTTTGCCATTACCAATTATGATTCACTTTATGTATGTTTATTGTGTTTCCTTTACTTATTACAAGTTGAGTTATATAATAGTGAGTTGTCTTCTATTATGATCTATGTATTTGATGAATGTGATGCTTCTTGTCTGTATTCTTTTATCGACTCTTCACTCCATAAACCTGAGGCCATGTTTATTGAGCTCAGTTTCGCTTGAGGACAAGCGAAGTCTAAGCTTGGGGGGAGTTGATACGTCCATTTTGCATCACTATTCTATGTCTTAATTCACTATTACTCATTGATATATTTTTGTATTGAGAGGTGATACTTATGTTATTTCATCTGTTTTTGCATGGTTGATGACTTTTTGGAACATGGACCGCTGCAGTCAGGATTCTGATGGAAAAGGTGCTGTTTGGAGGCAAAATTCGCGAAGATCAGAAAATCCGGGAAAATATACGGAAAATCCTATTTTTCCAGAAGACTAAGGATTCTAGAAGATGGAGTGGAGATGGGACACAGGGGGCCCACACCACCCCATGGCGCGGGCAGCCCTAGGCCGCGCCAGGAGGTGGTGTGGCCACCCTGGCCCACTCCAGCCTCTCTCCTCTTGCGTATATCATCCTCCCGAAACCCTAAGACTCGGGGAGTGACCACAGAAAGATTCCGCCGCCTCTGCGGGGCAGAAAACACCGAGAGAGAAAGATCTCTCTGGCAGACAGATTTCTGCCGGGGGAATTCCTTCCCAGAGAGGGGAGATCGTCGCCATCAACACCACCATCAAGCTGGACTTCATCGGGATCATCATCATCATCATCACCACCATCATCACCATCAGCACCCTCAACACCATCTCCATATTGCTGTAACAAGTGTGTTGAATCTTGCATTAGTTCATAGGGGAAACTTTCCCGGTGTTGATTACTCCTTGTAGTTGATGCTATTGAGTGAACCATTGAATTATTGTTCATGTTCAGATTGTTATACATCATTATTCCATCTCTGATCATGATCCATATGATGTCTTGTGAGTAGTTCGTTTTTTTCTTGAGGACATGGGAGAAGTCTTGTTGTTAGTAGTGGAGTTGCGTTGAGAAAGATTCAATAGATTGTTATTTAAGTTGTGGTGTACTTCTTCTAGTGGTGTCATGTGAACGTCGACTACATGACACTTCACCTATATGGGCCTAGGGGAATGCACTGTGTATTTGGCTACTAATCATAGGGGTTGCCGGAGTGACAGAAACCTGAACCTCCGTTAGGAAACCATTGCACAAGGGATGTAAGGGTCTTAGAGTTTAAAGTTGTGGTTAGGTTTCTACCTTAATTACTTTCTTGTACTTACAGATGTTTGCAAGGGGTATAATCACAAGTATGTATTAGTCTTGGATGGGGCGGTACATTAGCACAGGTTCACCCACACAACACTTAGCAAGATAAAGAAGATTAATCAGCTATATGAAGCGAAAGCACCTGATAGTCTTCCCATGTGTCCTCGAGAACGTTTGGTCATCTTAAGTAATACAACCGGCTTGTCCTTTGCTGCATAAAGGATTGGGCCACTTGCTGCATTTATTCCTACTATCTTTTATTTACTCGTAGTTTGTTTACTTGCTTTATCAAAAACCCCTAAAAATTCGTTTGCTAAGTATTTGCAGAGAATTCCTGATCCATACCAGTAGCCAGCACCTTCTGCTCCTCGTTGGGTTCGACACTCTTACTTATCGAAAATACTGCGATACACCCCCTATACTTGTGGGTCATCACTCCTCATGCTACTCAAGTTTAGTCACCGGTAAGTTCTTGTCATTGTAAGTACATGTGTATCATAGAGAACCGCCAACGGGGTACCCCTTGCCCGATGATACAGAAGAATCCCCATATCAAAATGACAAGGCAAGCAGACAACGAGCATCTCAGCAATCTTCTTATTTACCATGGGAAAATGGTGCTTTTTTCTCTCTTTCCTCTTTTCTCATAATCTTTTTTTTCTTTTTCTCTTTTTTTCTCAATATCGGACTCTTTTTTTTATAAGAAGAATGCTTCACAGACAGCTCATTATGGTTACGCTGCAGGTTTCCACCATGTCAGCATGGATTAGACAAGCGGCCCAGGCGTTTCTCTAACACACATACATAACTCCATGGACTTACAAGCTCCCCTTTCATTTCACACTGACGACATCCATAGACAAAAGAGTATGATATCAACTAGGTACAAAGTACAAGTACAATGTTGAAAGCATTCCCCATGAAAGCATGGTTCTGCTAATTCCCAACAAATAAGTGCAAGCATATACAATATATATGGCACAATGGTTCAAGTTTATTAAGGGCAAGAAAATTAAAGTGTGCCATCAAGTTCATGAGAGCTTTAATCCTAGTTTTCTCATAACAAGTTTAATTTGGAAGGTAAACAAAAGCATGAATATACTTGGAATAGCATAAGCTAGTAGGTAGGTATGGTGGACTCTTTGGAATAACTTGGTTTAAGGAGTTGGATGCATGAGCGGAACTCATACTTGGTTGTGGAGGCCAGCAAAAGACTGGGAGCGACAAACTAAGAGAGCAATAATGGCCATAATCATGCAGAGCGACAAAACATCATTGATCAAAGCATAAAGTGATACTACAAGTTGAAAACTAAAGTATCATAAAGGCTATCGTGACTTTGGATAGTCATAACATGGTGTGAGCATGCGCCAAGTCAACCCAAATAAAGCATCAAAGGAGAATACCACTATACTATGCTTTAAAATGCTAAAACAACACATGATTCTTCCAAGGCACATTAAGAAATTTCAATTGTTTATAACATGTCATGCTACAACAAAGAATACTAAGCATAAATCCAAAACAATATCAAGCATGGCACGACAAAGCATAGGCCACAGTCAAAAACGAGGTCTTTTTACCACAGAAGCATGAACTTTCCTACTCTTTTCCACACCAAACCAAACTATTTGCAAACCAATGTATGAAATAGGGGGTCCAACCAATTTATTCAGAAAACTAAGCAAACCAAGCAAACTAAAAACCAAAACAAAAACGAAAAAGAAGACGCTCCAAGAACAACACAACTATGCATGAAACAATAAAAATGAAGCGTTTGGAAGAGACCTGGGATTTTTATTGATGAAGAAGGGGATGCCTTGGGCATCCCCAAGCTTTGACGCTTGTACTTCTTGGATATTTATTGGGGTGACACGCGTGGCATCCCCAAACTTGAGCTTTAGTCCATCCTTCTTCTCATTACTCATTCCTTCCATACACCTGAAAATTTTCCTTCATACAAAACTTAACACAATCTTTATTAGCAACATTAGTGAACTCAAGATAAATAAGTCTTAAGGTTCAGTTCTAACACCAAATAAACTTCCATTAGAACACTAGCTACTGTAGAACTTCCTTCAAAAAGCTCAATTCCCCAAAAGAACTCAAAAAGGAACCAACAAGAAGCAAATGCAGAAAATGGCAGAAATCTGTCAAAACAGACCAGCAGGTAAAGACGAATTTTTTCGGAGACCTTCTGTTGCTCAAATCAAAATGTGTTGAGCTAACGAAAGTTACATAACAACCTGGGGCAGAATCACAAAATTTCATGCCTCAAAAAGACGTTCAGAGATTTTACAAAAAAAATTACGGTGAAGCACAGAAATCTGTTTCAGGACAGCAACTTCCCAATCATTACTTCTCTCTCATTAGAGGTTACTCTTGGCACAAAAAGCAAATAAAAAGGATAAGGAGCGGTTATTACTGAAGTAATAACTTCCAAGACTCATCTAGAACTTTTGGGTTATCTCCCAATAAGTACTTTTCTTTAACGCCTTTAAGTTAGGCATGATAGTTTGAGAAGATGCTCACATAAGAAATATGAATTGAAGTAAAAGAGAGCATCAAGAAGCCAATTCAAAACACATTTAAGTCTAACCCACTTTCTATGCATAGGAATCTTGTAAAGAAACAAGTCATGAAAGCACAAAGCAACAAGCATAGGAAAGCAAAACAAGTGCAACTTCAAAATTTTCAACATAAAGAGGGGAAACTTAATATTATTGAGATGCATAAAACCATGTTTCTCTCTCTCATAATAACTTTCAGTAGCATCATGAATAAAATTAACAATATAACTATCACATAAAACATTCTTATCATGAGCGACATGCATAAAAGAATTAATACTCTCCATATAAACATAGTCATTCTTCTTAATTTTAGTGGGAACAAATTCAACAAAATAGCTATCATTATTATTCTCATCACCATAATCATCAAATATAGGAGGCATATTGTAATAATAATTAATTTTCTCCTCAATAGTAGGTGGACTGAAAATATCATATTCATCATTGTAATCATCATATATTGGAGGTTTGGTATCATCATAAGCAATATAATAGCTATCTTCCATAGCTGGGGAACTAAAAAGATCATTTTCATAAAAACTAGCTTCCCCAAGCTTAGAATTTTCCATAGCATTAGCAATAATGGTGTTCAAAGAATTCATACTAACAACATTGCTATTAGCATGCAAATAAAGTTCCATAGATTTTTTAATTTTCTCTTCAAACACTTCATGTCCTAACTCAAGATAAATATTATAAAGCTCTCTAATTTTTTTGTTGTTTTCCATTAAGCCTAACTAGTGAAAACAAGAAACAAAAAGACAAAATTTTAGAATCTAAAGGAAATAACTTCGAGCACTCACACCGGAGGATGTGAGTACCTTTTACCTTACCTCCTCGGCAACGGCGCTAGAAAATAGGCGTTTGCCGTGGGAGGTTCTTCTTCTTTAATCCTCTAGTGTGAATACCTTTTACCTTACCTCCCCGGCAACAGCGCCAGAAAATAGGCGTTTGCCGTGGGATATTCTTCTTTTTTAATCCTCCGGTGTGAATACCTTTTACCTTACCTCCCTGTCAACGGCGCCAGAAAATAGCTTGATGTCTACGCACTTCTATTCTTGTAGACAGTTGTTGGGCCTCCAAGTGCAGAGGTTTGTAGAATAGCAACAAGTTTTCCCTTAAGTGGATCACCCAAGGTTTATCGAACTCGGGGAGGAAGTGGTCAAAGGTATCCCCTCTGAAGCAACCCTGCAATCAAGATACAAGAAGTTTCTTGTGTCCCCAACACACCCAATACACTTGTCAGGTGTATAGGTGCACTAGTTCGGCGAAGAGATAGTGAAATACAAGTGGTATGGATAATTATAAGTGGTAATGGTGATAGAAGATAGCTTGATGGCGTGGAAAAGACTAAAGGCAAAATGAAATAAAGATGGAAGCAAGCAAACATGTAACAGATCTAGTTGTAAACTG
Source organism: Avena sativa (assembly GCA_916181665.1). NCBI lineage: Eukaryota > Viridiplantae > Streptophyta > Magnoliopsida > Poales > Poaceae > Avena > Avena sativa. Next base: position 196,651,993 of record OV702287.1, read on the forward strand.
TGTATCAATGCTTAGAAACAAGGCCTAGGGATCATACTTTCACTAGTGAACACTCTCATATAAATATCTTCTCTTTATGATACTACTCTTAACTACTCTCCGGTTGAACACTCTAATCGTTGGTAGGGCTATAATAGCACACCTCAAAGTTCATCTTTCCCATCTAGAAAACCCCACACTGTCACCTTGAGCACTAGATGAGTCCAACAAACACCACAATTTCACAAAGACATCCAACTCCAAATATAACTCATCACAAGTATTTGTAATCTCTAGCCTAAGTGCCACCATGGTATGCACGCTGTCACTTTCACACACATGGGGAGAGCAGAGATCTATTAAAGCACTTGAGTAGCAAAGTAGGTCTATAGATTACAAGCTCATGATCACAATATGATCACGCATAGAGAGAGAGAGAGATGAACACATAGCTACCAGTATAAACCTTAGCCTCGAGAGAGAACTACTTCCTCCTCATCATGGGAATCAGCAATGATGATGGAGATGGCGGTGGAGATCGATGGAGATGGCTCCGGGGGCATTTCCCCGTCCCGGCAGGGTGCCGGAATAGAGACTTTCTATCCCCCGAATCTCCTTTTCGGTGGCGGCGGCGCTGCGGAACTTTTCGTGGTTGGAGGCTTGACGATCTAGGGTTTTGGTATCGGGAGGCTCTTATAGGCGAAGGAGGCAAGGTCGGTGGCCAGCCAGGGGGCCCACACCATGCTCTGGCACGGCCTGGGCTGGCCCGCGCCAAGGGGTGGTGTGGCCACCCTATGACCCCCTCCGTCTCGTCTTCTGGCTCCGTGAGTCTTCCGGAAAAATATGAACTTTGGCTTTTGTCCCGTCAAATTCCGAGAATATTCATTTTCTGACTTTCCTGGAACCAAAAACAGCAGAAAACAGGAAACTGGCACTGTGGCATCTTTTTAATAGTTTAGTCCAAGAAATCATATGAAAAGTACTCCAAAGTGGGAACAAAACACAAGAAAGTAGATAAAACCAAGCATGGAACATCAAAAATTATAGATACATTTGAAATGTATCAGACATGTAAAAACAATTTTTTTTCTAGTCCCAATTTCTAAAAATCTTGGGATGTGACACTTATTTTCATAAACTTCATGGATCCACTAGATGCCATTGAATGTGTGTTCTTTTCATAAACCACATGGATCCACTAGAGTTCATTACATGTGTGTTCTTTTCATAAACCACATGGATCCACTAGAGTTCATTGCATGTGTGTTCTATGCCTAAACCACATGGATCCACTAGATGCCATTGCATGTGTGTTCTTTTCATAAACCACATGGATCCACTAGATTCCATTGCATGTGTGGTCTTTGCCTAAACCACATAGATCCACTAGAGTTTATTACATGTGTGTTCTTTTCATAAACCACATGGATCCAGTAGATGCCATTGCATGTGTGTTATTTTCATAAACCACATGGATCCACTAGATGCCATTGCATGTGTGTTATGTGCCTAAACCACATGGATCCACTAGAGTTCATTGCATGTGTGTTATTTTCATAAACCACATGGATCCACTAGATGCCATTAAATGTGTGTTCCATTCCTAAACCACAAGGATCCACTAGATGCCATTGCATGTGTGTTCTTTTCATAAACCACATGGATCCACTAGATGCCATTGCATGTGTGTTCTTTTAATAAAACCACATGGATCCACTAAAGGCCAATGCATGTGTGTTCTTTTCATAAACCACATGGATCCACTAGAGTTCATTGCATGTGTGTTCTTTTCATCAACGACATAGATCCACTGGATTGCATTGCATGTGTGTTCTTTTCATAAACCACATAGATCCACTAGATGCCATTGCAAGTGTGTCCTATTCCTAAACCACATGGATCCACTAGATGCCATTGCATGTGTGTTCTTTTCGTAAACCACATGGATCCACTAGATGCCATTGCATGCGTGTTCTTTTCATAAACCACATGGATCCACTAGAGTTCATTGCACATGTGTTCTTTTCATAAACTACATGGATCCACTAGATGCCATTGCATGTTGTTTTCATAAACCACATGGATCCACTAGATTTCATTGCATGTATGTTCTATTCCTAAACCACATGTGAAACGGTACGACTCGGTAGGGTAGCACCTCTATGTATCACGCCAATCCCTGGATCGGTTCATTGGCATACATAGCATCGATAGACATCAAAGAATTAACAGTGCATCATTATTACAACGATATGATCCAAAATATTGTATTTATTACAAAGTTTGCAAAGCATAACGGTTGCTCAAATAAACAAGTATCAAATAGATAGCATAAATAAAGTAGCTCCAGTCTCCATTATGCGCCACAGGCGAACAAAATGTTGAGTGGAGGGTCGCAACCAAAACTACTACTCAGAGTAACCGAAAGAGTAACCTACAACATGAAACGTAACAGACCCGAAGGGTCAATACTTGGAGTGTACTAGCAAGTGGAACAATGAGAGAAATGACAAGACTAATATCTACATGTATATCTGGCTTGTGGGGTTCAGGCTTAGTTGCAGTAGCAAAATACTTTATCCTATCATTTGTAAATCATTTGTGAAGCACTTAAACTTCATCACACAATCTAATTATGTTTCAACCACAAGTTTTAGCAATTACAAGTTAGAATGAATGAGAACATGTCATAGCACCCATAATTCAGCAACTCAATCATCCATTATTGGGGACACGGCTAAGTACTTAGTTTTACATCCTGCAGGGGTTGCACACTTTACCCATATGACCTGGTCGACCCGCTCGTACCATGACACGCATATTGAGTCATGATAGGGAGAAGCCCAACAAGAGAAAATTCGGGAACTAGCTCCCCAAGCCCATCCATGCACCGTACCAACCTATCACATTCACTACATCTCTGGATACGAAGAGCTCGGGTTGCCACGACCTACTAAGTCCATCCAGCCACCCATAACTCACTGGCATATGGTTGTACATGTAAGCTACCAAATCAAGACACTAATAATTTCCCTGAACCCTGGGTGGCCATCCAGTAGTGAGATACTCGGGTAAACCATAGACATGGGCCCGGCATTCACGAACCAAGCAATTACCAATCCACCTAGAGAGCATTAATTAAGTTGTTCTCCAAATTTTCCAAACACATACTTTCAAAACAATCTCTATCATGGTGTATCCCACCCTCGTCTACATCAGCACAACTACTTACGGCGACTCACCTAACAAGGATGGCTATGATATAATAGGATATAGCATAGCCATAGATATAACTTGTAGAAACAAAACAAGCTACAATGCATATAGAAAGTAAATAAGACTTTTATGAAGCACCACTTGCCTTGGTAGTTGTCAGAGTCAAACGCACAATCCGGACAATCACACCGTTGCAATCCTCACAATCTACACGAAAGCAAATCAACCAAATAAACAATCCACACATAGAGATCAACAAATGCAACACAATGCATGCATGGCACTTTAACAAAAGCTTCAGTAGTTTAGTTATGTTCTCTGATCAGCACTACTACTGAATGATGCATGGAAAAACCTTTAATGCAAAGAAAACAATTTATGCAAATTAGAGAACTAGTTAATAGGCTTTTAATAAAAACATTGAACCATTAATGTAAAAAGTGTTGTTCAAGTTTGAGAAAAATACTACTATACAGATAGTTCAAAACTGAGCCTAGACCAAAAGGAATTGCTCCAAAAAGATTTATAGAACTTTTTCTATGATTTTTATACTACTTTAAGCCTTTTTATAGTCTCAGGAAAATACATACAGTAAACCTGAAATATTATTACAGAATAAAAGTCTACGCATTTTTGTGATTTCAACGATATCTTATTTGTAATTTTTGGCCTAGTGGATCTTTTTCAACAATTTTTTGAAGTTTTAAACATTTGCTTCCCCTTTTATCAATTTCCAGAAAAAGAAGTTACGCCACTGATGGTGGGGTCCAGCTGACACGGCGGTTGATCGGTTAGTGGTTAACACCAGGGTCAGCGGCCGATCTTGGCCGTTCACGTCGAATCCGACGGCAGGGAGAACGTGAGCTTGTCGCTCACCTTGTCCGATGGCGACGGCGGCTCCGGTCGGCGTGGCGGCGGCTCCCGGTGGTCTTCAACAATGGCGGGGTGGTCCACGGGGTGCGGCAAAGGGCGGCGGTCCTGGGAGTGGTCTCGGCACGGACGGGGGCGACCTCGGGCGGCTGGAGCGACGCGACGGCGGTGGTCTTCGGCGACGACTACCGCGGCCCCTGGTGGGGTCAGTAAAACGGCGTGAGAGGGTGCGCCACGAGGAGAGGAAGGGGTAGGGGAAGAACGGGGCGGCGGGGGTGATCAGCGGCCTCGGGTGAGCTATACCGAAGGTGATGGCGGCGGCGGCGGCGGCGTGCTCCAACTCCGGCAAGAAATCACCGTGGCTTGGAGGCGAGATAGCTAGGGTTTAGGAAGGTGAAAAATGGCGGCTGGCAGGGATTAAAAGGAGGGCCAAGAATCGGAGGCAGGGGCATGTTGAAACGAATGGAAATCGGCGGAAGAATCGGGCATCTGGTCTTGTTGGGGACGAACTCGGCGACGACGGGGCTAACAGGTGGGGTCCACCTGTCGGCAGCACAGGTGAGGGTGGAGGGATGCGTGCGCGCTAGGGATGGGCCGCTGGTGGGCTGGCTGTGCGTTGCGCGCTGCGCTGCGAGCTGGGCCCCGGGTGGGCCGCTGGCTGCTGCCCGGCTGGGCTGTCGGTTTTCACCTTTTTTTTCCTTTTCTTTTAATCTTTTTTGAAGCTGCCTGTTAACTGAATTTTTGACTGTCTGAAATTTTTGAATCTAACAGAAACAGTCCTAATACTAAAACAGGCCTAACTTTTGATCTACAGCCCTGAATCGAGCGAAACAAATTTCTACGGGTTTGTAATGGAATAAACTATGTAAATAAGCATATGGAATGACTATATAATGTCATCCAAGAAGATGCTAGGTGACATGGGTATACCCTATAGGTACTCGAGCTTGGTATATACGGTCCAAATACATACAGGCCCACGGTGTCGCCAAGGCCCAGATGGAGGGATTCGAGTAACCTACGGACTCTCGATTGCTTGAAGAACAAGAAGAAGCTAAAGATAGAAATATCAAAGGGAAAAACCCTAACTTGTAACCGACTCGACCTGCTACCCGAGACCTAGCTTATCTATAGAAAGGCTAGGAGGGGGCGGCGAGAAGGACACACACACAACCCTAGTTTCCACAACCCTCGCCAGATTACATCTGTGCACCATTGTAACTTTCGACTCCCTCGATAATTCCACGAGCAGACAAGCAGGAGTAGGGACCTCTACGAGGCCTGAACCTGGGTAAATCCTTTGTCCCCTGTGTGCTTGTTCGCTAGCCGATAGATGTCTCCAACGCTCCCTCCTTCTCCAAAACCCAAGTCCATAACAATGGGCATTAACGAGTTAAACCCTCATATTAGGTAAAACCATACTAGGTTTGCAAATAAGAAGAACTAGCAACACTAGTGGTGTTTTGGCAAAAGCTTTAAAACTGAAACTTTTGGAAAAGATGCTCATGATGCAATGACATGTATGCTATGCAGTACCAATTCTAGAAATTGGGATGTGACAACATGGATCCACTAGATTCCATTGCATGTGTGATCTTTTCATAAACCACATGGATCCACTAGAGTTCATTGCATATGTGTTCTATGCCTAAACGACAAGAATCCAGTAGATGCCATTGCATGTGTGTTATTTTCATAAACCACATGGATCGACTAGATTCCATTGCATGGAAACAACAAGAAAGGTTCTTGACGCACGGAAAGGACTGAATCAAGATTCAAGTGTGTTGACACGAGATTCAAGTGTTTTGACACTTGGTGAAATCACAAGAATATTTTGATCAATCATTCTTTGAGATGTACACATCCAGATATGTCCTATGCTCTAAATGTTATGAGCATATACCAGAATGACTCATAAGATGATCATTGGACAAATAGTAGGGATATTCCTATGATCTTTGGAAGAACTAAGAATATATTATTTATATAGTGATGACAAATAGTTCATTGTAAATTGTTACATTGATACTAGTTTTGTCACAAATTAAGTTTATCTCAATTTAAACTATGGGTGGCACAATGTAATGGAAAGGAAGTTCCATAACCGATTTGGTTGAGTACCAAAGTTAAAACATTGTGACAGATACTACAACAAAAGGCTAAGTATATGACTACTATTGTAGCAGCAAATGAGGGCATTTGTGTCAAGCAGTTTGTTATCAAACTAGGTGTGGTTCATAGCGGGATAATACTATGAAGATACATTGTACGAGAATTGTATCAACATGATTTAATCCCAAGGAACTAAAGGTTTCACCAAAGGACCAAATTTATACAATGACATCTCATTGGAGAATGAGTAATGCGTAGAGACGCAAGGAAATGCAAATACACATGGACCTGGAAGTGTCAGATCTGAAGATTATGTTTACCACTAGCAATAGTGTCTATACAACACCATAAAGCCATAGTGTTGAATGCACAAGTTTTTAACTAGATTATTGACTCTAGTGCAAGTGGGAGCCTGTTGGAGATATGCCCAAGAGGCAATAATAAAATGGTTATTATTATATCTTTATGTTTATGATAAATGTTTATATCCCATGCTATAATTGTATTAACCAGAAACATTAATACTTGTGTGTTTTGTAAACATAAAAGAGTCCCTAGTAAGCCTCTTGTTAAACTATCTTGTTGATTAATGGATGATCATGGTTTCCTGATCATGGACATTGGATGTCGTTAATAACAAGATCATATCATTAGGAGAATGATGCGATGGACACACACCCATAGTAAGCATAGCATAAGATCAAGTCATTGAAGTTCGTTTTGCTACAAGCTTTTCAAATGCATAGTAACCTAATCCTTCGACCATGAGGTTATGTTAATCACCATCACCGGATGGGTACTTTGATGACATCAAACGCCACTTCGTAACTGGGTGGTTATAAAGGTGACATTGGGTATTCTGAAAGTATGTGTTGAAGCGCATGGACCAAGATTGGGATCTGTCCATCCATATGACGGATAGATATGTTTTGGGCCCTCTCGGTGGAATGTCATGTAATTAGCTTGCAAGCATGTGACTAGGTCACAAAGGATGACATAACATGGAACGAGTAAAGAGTACTTATCAGTAACGAGGAAGAACTAGGTATGGAGATACCGACGATCAAACCTCGGATAAGTAGAATATCGTGTGACAAAGGGAATTGGTTTCGTATGTTAATGGTTCTATCGATCACAAAGTCATTGTTGAGTATGTGGGAGCCGTTATGGATCTCCAGATCCCGCTGATGGTTATTGATCGGAGAGGTGTCTTCATCATGCCTGCATATTCACGAACCGTAGGGTGACACACTTAAGGTTCGAAGTTGTTTTAAGTAGATATGGAATATGCGTTGGAGACCGAATGTTGTTCGGAGTCTCGGATTGGATCCGGGACATCACGAGGAGATCTGGAATTGGCCGGAGAATAAGATTCATATATTGGGGATCATTTTCTAAGTTAGGAAATGTTCCAAAGTGTTTGTATGGAGATTCTAGAAGGTTTCAGAATGTTCTAGAAGGTTCTAGAAGATTTCTTGGAGTTTGCTTGAAAACCAAGAAAGGATCAAGGAGTCTTTGTGGGGCAAGACACGGATTCATGGGGGAGGAGGATTCCTCCCCCCTCCCAATCCACCGGCCAAGGAGAGAGGGGAGTCCTACTAGGACTCCCCCTCCCATGGCGCCTCCCTCCTTTAAATAGAGGGGTGGAGGCGCCACCCCCTTGCCCCCTCCACTACAAACCCTAGACGCCGCCTCTCTCCTCCTCCTGCTCTCTGCTCAGGCTTAGGCGAAGCCCTGCAGCCACCACCACCACACCGTCGTGCTGCTGGGATTCCGTGGAGAAGATCTACTACCTCCGCTGCTCGCTGGAATGGGGAGAGGAAGGTCTGCTTCGACTCCGCACGTGTGACCGACTGCGGAAGTGCTGCCGGAACGTGGCGCCGGAAGGATCGTCCACACGATCTTGAGATCGGCAAGTGATCGACTACATCAACCCCGAGATCTAATCTCATAACGCTTTCGGATCTATGAGGGTTAGTACAGATCTATCTCGTTGCACATATCTAATAGATTAGATCTTGGCTTTTATCTAGATTAGATCTGGGTTTTGTTCGTTCTTGCGGTAGAAATTTTTTGTTTTCCATGCTACGAACCCATCATTGGTATCAGAGCCGTGTCTATGCGTAGATCTGTTGCACGAGTAGAACACAATGGTTTTGTGGGCGTTGGTGCTCGTGCCGTCTTTTGCTTTGTGTACTTTGCATCTTGCAGTATGGTGGGATGAAGCAGCTCGGGCTAACCTTACATGTCATCGTACATGAGGCTTGCTCCATGCTTGACGTGTAACTTGCTTTGCACAAGTGGCTTTGCGGGTGTCTGTCTCTCTCACCATAGTATAGATCCAATCTACACTTTGCACTTGATAGCACTTGTATCAACGTTGTGGTTCAGTTTCGTAGGTAAGATCCATTCTTATTCGAAAGCCCCAAACCACGTAAAACATGCAAAGAAAATTAGAGGCGTCTAACTTGTTTTTGCAGGGTTTTTGTGATGTGATATGACCATCATGTGATTGTGATTATATTTGATGTATGCAATGATCCTTGTTGTAATATGGCAACCGGCAGGAGCCTAATGGTTGTTTTTTAATTTTGTTAAGACCTGCGTGTCTATTCATCTTGCAATAGCTTTGTTTCAAGTAATTGTAATAGTTGCTAGTGATGATGGACAACCATGAAGCGGCGCCACTGACCTTGACGCAATGCTAGTGATGATGGAGATCATGTCCGTGCTTTGGAGATGGAGATCAAAGGCATAAGAAGAAAGGGCCATATCATATCACACTAATTATGAATTTCCTGTGATGTTAATCCTTTATGCATCTTGTATTGCTTAGACCGCGACGGTAGCATTATAAGATGATCCCTCTCACTAAATATCAAGTAATAAAGTGTTCGTCCTTAGTAGGCACCGTTGCTAAGACTCGTCGTTTCAAAGCATCTCGTGATGATCGGGTGTGATAGATTCTACGTGTGCATACGACGGGTGCAAGCCAGATTTGCACATGCGGATACTAAGGTTAACCTTGACGAGCCTAGCATGTACAGACATGGTCTCGGAACACGGAATACCGAAAGGTAAAGCATGAGTCATATGGATGATATGATGAACATGTTGATTGTTTGCCTTTAAAGCTACATCATCTCACGTGATGATCGGACTTGGTGTAGTGGATTTGGTTCGTGTAATCACTAAAACAACTCGATGGATGTTGTTTTGAGTGGGAGTTCATTTGTAATTTGGATTAGTCAAACTCAATTTATCATAAACACAATCAAAGTGAATTTGCATAGTTTGTTGTAGTCATTGGCATCCGTTCACCACCTTATGCTTAGTTATAGTTGAGATAGTGGAACTATAGAAATTCTGGATATTTGCTTTACGAACTGGTATCGTATTGTTTTGAGTGTCAATCTAAAGTTTAAAAGTCCTGTTGCAAACTTACAGCAAACTCCGTTTACCCTGTGAAGTTTAATAAATAGTATTAAATCAAGAGTAACAATTCCAGTGTTAGTATCTAATGTATCATGTTTGCCTCCATGATTCTTGATACTCAAAAGATTGTTTTTAATATCAAGTTTATCTAAGAGCTGAAAGCAATGTTTCAGAAACCATCATATGTGAAAGGTATTGCGATATCTAAAACAATGTATTGGTTACAACATGATAGAGTATATGTCCTCATATTTAATGAGAATTTGTGAAGGTTGGAGACGCTAGTCGTCCTGATCCTCCAAAAGGTTTTGGAAAAGAAACATTATACTCGCAATTCACCTTTATAAGCTATAGCAGCTTGATCATGAAAGTTGTCATGATAAGGATGAATAGAAGATGTAAGTAAAATGTTTACTACACTAAAAGATTACTAAAGAATGGAATTTTGAAAGAATGCCAAACATTTGATGAAGGTGATCCACTTCAAAGTGCAAGTCCAAAGGTATTAGTATTTGACTATACACACTTTGTACTATGTGTCATGTGAATGACACCACTATTGATGTTGATAGATTCTTTTAAAAGAAAAGGAATTGTTGAAAGAGAATCTATAAAATATTTGGTAGAAAAGAAAAGATTGGAGATGTCCAACTTAGGTATATAGAAGATACATGTTATGGCTGTATTCCTTGGTTGTTAAACAATGTGGTTCTGCGGTATTGGATACCGAATTGGTTGGTATGAAGTGTCATACAGGACAACACAATTCATGAACTGCAATGGCCTAAGTAACTAGCAAGAGAATATGTGATGATGTTCATCGAAAACAAACAAAGGGTTGTTGTGTTGCTTGTTAACATCAAAGCTTGCCTTCAAGATTTGTTTCAATAATTGTTATTTTGATCAGGTATTATGACGACAAAAGGTTGTTCAAATAATTACCGTATTCCATAATAGATGGATGATATACAAGTCTGGTTGGAGAAATAACGACCATAAAACTAATGCTAAAATGTCGGAAGACAAATAATTGAAAGATCACTTGCGAAGTGACATCGCCGTTTAAATTATATTGAAAGGGATACATGAAGAAACTCCATGTTGATGGATTTTTGGAGTCTTCGATTTTGATCAAATGATGCTTGTGATACTTTCCTGGAGATAATTAAAACTCCGTTCGTAGGCCAAAAGAGGAACGGACGACTAACTGATTGGAATTTGTACATATTGATGTATATAGTTCATTATGTGTAGTCGTGGGCGATGGATTTCAACTTCATATGCTTTCTCCGAAGATTTGAGTGAGTATATGTATATACTTACTCAATAAGGAAGAAGTATGAAACATTTGAAAAATGTTCAAAGACTTTCAAGATGAAGTGGAAAATTATTGTTACAAGAAAATAAAAAGTTTATGATTGGATCATAAAAATGTTTGAGTTACAAGTTTAGTAAAACACCTAAGATTTGAGGAATCGTTCCATGGATTTGCATTTCCCAAAACACCATAGGAGTATGGAGTGTTCAAGATATGTAATGAAACCTTGTTTGACATGGTAAGATCAAAGGTGTCATTTATAAAACTGCCATTATATTTTAAAGATTAAAGCTTTAGTGATACTTCTTTTACACTGAAAAGAGCTCCATCGTGATCCGTTGAAATGACACCATATAAGTCATGGTTTGGGATAAAACCCAGGTTGTCCTTTCTTAAATTTTTGGTATGCTAGGCATAAGTAAAATATTTACAACCAAAGTCGGATGAGCATGTCTTTGTAGGTTATTTCGAATAACCATTGGGTATTCCTCCATAACACCGAAGACAAAAGTGTTTGTCGCTTAGAATGTCGAGTTTCTTGAGAAGGAATTTTGGTGAAAAGTTAAGTGGGAGGACAATAGAACTTTGACAAGGTTGTTGAACCTTGGCTAATATGTGCTGAGTTGCGCAGCGTTGGTAAGTGTCCCGGAGGCAGCAACAATGCTCATGGCTCACGTGCCTCAAAGGATGTGGTCACGGGGATCTAAGTTCCGATTGAACCAAGTAGGTCTGGTAAGTAATCAAATGCCAAGATTTGAGAGTTAAATCATTATTGTTTGACAATGATGAACCGACTACATGCAAATAATCAATGATGGGCACTGACTTCGTTAAGTGGCTTGAAGCCATAAAATCCGTGATAATTCCATACACGAGAAATCAAGCTTTGAATTTGAAAGACCCTCTGGAAAGGTGCAAGACCTTATAGTCGTATATGGATCTATAAAGAAATAGACATGGATGTTTCACATCTATGAAATAATCGACATGTCAGAAAGAGTTTACGACAATGTTCAAAGAATTGACTATGATAAGATTTGATCTTTCATAGCGATATTTAGTCTGGACGGATTAATGTAGCAACCACTACATATATTTTGGTATATGGTAGTTGAACAAACAGAACAAGTTCTTCTAATAGAATGGTTACCTAGGACGTGTACATGACACGATCCAAAGGGTTTTGTTAATTCAAAGGATGCTAAAAGAGTATGCAAAACTTCAATGGTTGAAGTGAGCATCACGGAGTTGGAATATTCACCGTGATGAAACCGTTAAAAGGTTTAATTTCATCAGAGACGATGAAGATGTTTGCATTTTGCAAGAAATTAAGTGGGAGCGCTAAGACATATTTCTAATACATTATGTGAAACACATATTGTTGATTATAAATGATGTATCTTTTATTGACACAGGTTAAGAATTTCATTTCGATGAAAGATTTAGGCATAACCCAAGAATTAGGCATCAATGTCTATATGGATAGATTGAGGCGCTAATATGGTTTTGCCAAATGTACATAGATAAGATGTTGAATGAGTTCAATATGGAAACAACAAGAAAGGTTCTTGACGCACGGAAAGGACTGAATCAAGATTCAAGTGTGTTGACACGAGATTCAAGTGTTTTGACACTTGGTGAAATCACAAGAATATTTTGATCAATCATTCTTTGAGATGTACACATCGAGATATGTCCTATGCTCTAAATGTTATGAGCATATACCAGAATGACTCATAAGATGATCATTGGACAAATAGTAGGGATATTCCTATGATCTTTGGAAGAACTAAGAATATATTATTTATATAGTGATGACAAATAGTTCATTGTAAATTGTTACATTGATACTAGTTTTGTCACAAATTAAGTTTATCTCAATTTAAACTATGGGTGGCACAATGTAATGGAAAGGAAGTTCCATAACGGATTTGGTTGAGTACCAAAGTTAAAACATTGTGACAGATACTACAACAAAAGGCTAAGTATATGACTACTATTGTAGCAGCAAATGAGGGCATTTGCGTCAAGCAGTTTGTTATCAAACTAGGTGTGGTTCATAGCGGGATAATACTATGAAGATACATTGTACGAGAATTGTATCAACATGATTTAATCCCAAGGAACTGAAGGTTTCACCAACGGACCAAATTTATACAATGCCATCTCATTGGAGAATGAGTAATGCATAGAGACGCAAGGAAATGCAAATACACAAGGACCTGGAGGTGTCAGATCCGAAGATTATGTTTACCACTAGCAATAGTGTCTATACAACACCATAAAGCCATAGTGTTGAATGCACAAGTTTTTAACTAGATTATTGACTCTAGTGCAAGTGGGAGACTGTTGGAGATATGCCCAAGAGGCAATAATAAAATGGTTATTATATATCTTTATGTTTATGATAAATGTTTACATCCCATGCTATAATTGTATTAACCGGAAACATTAATACTTGTGTGTTTTGTAAACATAAAAGAGTCCCTAGTAAGCCTCTTGTTAAACTAGCTTGTTGATTAATGGATGATCATGGTTTCCTGATCATGGACATTGGATGTCGTTAATAACAAGATCATATCATTAGGAGAATGATGTGATGGACACACACCCATAGTAAGCATAGCATAAGATCAAGTCATTAAAGTTCGTTTTGCTACAAGCTTTTCAAATGCATAGTAACCTAATCCTTCAACCATGAGGTTATGTTAATCACCATCACCGGATGGGTACTTTGATGACATCAAACGCCGCTTCGTAACTGGGTGGTTATAAAGGTGACATTGGGTATTCTGAAAGTATGTGTTGAAGCGCATGGACCAAGATTGGGATTTGTCCATCCATATGACGGATAGATATGCTCTGGGCCCTCTCGGTGGAATGTCATCTTGTTAGCTTGCAAGCATGTGACTAGGTCACAAAGGATGACATAACATGGAACGAGTAAAGAGTACTTATCAGTTACGAGGAAGAACTAGGTATGGAGATACCGACGATCAAACCTCGGATAAGTAGAATATCGCGTGACAAAGGGAATTGGTTTCGTATGTTAATGGTTCTATCGATCACAAAGTCATCGTTGAGTATGTGGGAGCCGTTATGGATCTCCAGATCCCGCTGATGGTTATTGATCGGAGAGGTGTCTTCATCATGTCTGCATATTCACGAACCGTAGGGTGACACACTTAAGGTTCGAAGTTGTTTTAAGTAGATATGGAATATGCGTTGGAGACCAAATGTTGTTCGGAGTCTCGGATTGGATCCGGGACATCACGAGGAGATCCGGAATTGTCCAGAGAATAAGATGCATATATTGGGGATCATTTTCAAAGTTAGGAAATTTTCCGGAGTGTTTGTATGGAGATTCTAGAAGGTTTTAGAATGTTCTGGAAGGTTCTAGAAGATTTCTTGGAGTTTGCTTGAAAACCAAGAAAGGATCAAGGAGTCTTTGTGGGGCAAGACACGGATTCATGGGGGAGGAGGTTTCCTCCCCCCTCCCAATCCGCCGGCCAAGGAGGGAGGGGAGTCCTACTAGGACTCCCCCTCCCATGGCGCCTCCCTCCTTTAAATAGAGGGGTGGAGGTGCCACCCCCTTGCCCCCTCCACTACAAACCCTAGCCGCCGCCTCTCTCCTCCTCCTGCTCTCTGCTCAGGCTTAGGCGAAGCCCTGCAGAATTCTCCTCTCCACCACCACCACCACACCGTCGTGCTGCTGGGATTCCGTGGAGAAGATCTACTACCTCCGTTGCTTGCTGGAACGGGGAGAGGAAGGTCTGCTTCGACTCTGCATGTGTGAACGACTATGGAAGCGCTGCCGGAACGTGGTGCCGGAAGGATCGTCCACACGATCTTGAGATCGGCAAGTGATCGACTACATCAACCCCGAGATCTAATCTCGTAACGCTTTCGGATCTACGAGGATTAGTATAGATCTATCTCGTTGCACATATCTAATAGATTAGATCTTGGCTTTTATCTAGATTAGATCTGGGTTTTGTTCGTTCTTGCGGTAGAAATTTTTTGTTTTCCATGCTACGAACCCATCACTTGTTTGCTAGCCGATATATGTCTCCAGCGCTCCCTCCTTCTCCAAAACCCAAGTCCATAACAATGTGCATTGACGAGTTAAACCCTCGTCAATTGGCGCCGTCTGTGGGAATTGGGAGTGCTGATGTTGCGGCTTCTTCGGCCCCATCAACTGTGATCTACAACTCCGCAACAGCGGAGATTCGTCAGCTTTTCGGCTCCTTCGACTTCACCGTCCACACGCCGGCCACCCGCCCGGCCTTCGAGTCCGTGGGCGATGGAATCAGCCTAGCGATTGGGAGCTTCCGCTTCCAAGTTGGTCAGATGGGCATGCTTCGCATGCCTGATTAGCCGACAACACCGGCGATTGCCCCGACATCATGGTTCCCTCCATCGATTGGCACCCTCAGCGAGCTCAACGCTCCGGTGGCAGTCGAGAACACGGTCAGCGACATCAGTCGCGACTCCGATCTAAGCGATCTAGCCACTGAAGTTGGAACCTACGGTTCCGGATCTGAAAGTTGTGGAAGCAACAGCTTCCCCAATCACTTCATGTGCGCCGTCATCAACGCAGGCGACACCTCCGCCAATCATGGCAACAGTGGTAACACCGGCAACGGCACCGATCCACGCAATCGTGGCAACGGTGGTAACACCGGCAACGACACTGATCCACCCAACGCCGGCAACGGTGGCAACGGCGGTAACGGTGGCAACGGAGGAGCAGTCGAACCTCCTAGCATGATCAATGAGCAAACCGACGAACGCGTCGTGATCAGGCTCAATGAGCAAGAGTGGGATCGCTGCCGCGAAGCCCTACGGGGTGCACCTCTACCCTTTGGCTCCCCGTAGGAACTGCTGATGGGCTATCATTGGCTTCTAAAAGAAGAATTCAAGCGCCAAAAACAGGCAATCGTGCAACTTGAGGCGCGTAAGAAGGCAGCGGACGAATCGAGCCTTCGTCGTGCTGGGCTCTCCTCCTATGGAGGATCCTCCTCAAGAGGCAACGAGTAGCTCGCCAAGAAGAGGCAGTCGCGGATGGCTCACCTCACCGAACAAGAGCGCATAGAGGCCGTGAAAGTCCTCGACTTCGGCTCTATGACAGTCAACACGAGAGGCAACGTGGTTCCTAGGACACCGCAGGCCGCGGTGACAGCAGCCACCATGTACCTCCTCAATAACCAGCCGCCAGCTGGAGATCCCCGAACTGCCATGCACTAATCTATGATCGCGGGCTTGGGGTTAATCGAGGCCGCCCTCGACAAGGAACCAGTACCAGACCCAAAAAAGGGCAAAGCGCTAGCGAAGCGCTACTCCTCACCCTCGTCCAGCGATGACAGTCACGATCTGTCTCGCTGCCGCCGCTCATGGCGACATGACCGCGACTACGATGCGCGCGACAACCTCACGCAACGCAAGATCGACAAGTCAAGGGCACGACGTCCTCGGTCAACTGACTCGGAAGAGGAAGATGAGGAGCTCTATGGCGCCAGATGCTTCAGCAGATCCATTAGGCAGAAGCGAATGCCTAAAGGGTTTAAACTCCCATCGGAGAACCCGAAATTTGACGGTCTACAGGACCATCAGATCTGGCTGGAGGACCACATCTCCTCCGTCAGGCTACACGGAGGAAGTCGAAGTACTGCCATGCAATGCTTGCAGCTACAGCTGCAGGGCGCCACCCGGGCATGGCTCAATAACCTCCCACACGGATCCATTCGCAGTTGGGATGAGCTGGTCTACAGCTTCGTGCGCAACTTTAAGGGCACATACAAATGGCCCACCTCAATCGAAGAACTAAGATGCTTCTAGCAAAGATCTGGCGAATCGCTGCGCTCCTACATCCAAAGGTGGTCCATCATCAAGAACTCCGCGGAGAACACCTCAGAAGACCGCGCGATTGATGCATTCAACGGTGGTATCCCCCGCATGGAACTCAGGGAGGAGCTAGGCCGCTCAAAGCCCCAGACCATCGACCACCTGATGGAGATCGCGAATCGGTGGGACGATGGAGAAGATTCGGTGAAGAATCACATTCACTCCGACGAGGAGGCAGAACTCGAACGCAGACGCGACCGCCGGGGGAAGCATCGCATGCGCATCTACGACGATCGCGGCGACGTCAACATGGTCGTAGCCGGCTACGCTGATTGACGCGATGATAACCGCAACAGCGGATACCGCAGGGGCGGATACCACGACTCCGGGAAAACCACGCCAGTGTGGCAATGCCACACTCGCGATGAGGCACCCGCGACCTCCATCGAGGACAAACTGTCCGGGCCATGCACGGTACACTTCTACATCGACAAGCATGATGGCAAGAGAAAGTCCAGCCACCTCCTCAAGGACTGCCGCGAGTTCCTCAAGCTACAAGAGGGATTGGTTCGGATGAACCGCAACGCAGTCGAAAGAGGCTACGGAGCCGCTCCAGGCGTCGTGGCACATGGCACACCACCACCACCACCTGGGCCACCCCCGAACGGAGCTGCACTGGACCAGCACCACGGAGGCGAACCGTACCCACGGGCCATGGCTACCATGATGATCCAAAAGGGGTGCCCCTCCAACAGGGTGCAGAAGGCCATCACTCGCTAAGTCAACTTGGCCACGCACTCGCCACCATCCACCACTGAGTACCTCAGTGGCAGCGAGTCGTGCATTACCTTCGACAAACACGACCACCCGCCTCAAGTACCTCGCCCAGGTCATTGCCCCCTCGTACTCGAGGCACAAATTGGAGGCTTCGACATGAGTCGTGTCTTCATGGATGGCGGAAGCGGCATCAACCTCATATTCGTGAGTACCTTGCGAGCAATGAGGATCCCTCTAACCTGCTTGGAGGCATCGGACACAACGTTCCACGTCATCGTCCCAGGGAAAGGCGTATACCCCTAGGCAAAATCAACCTCGACGTCATCTTTGGCACGCCGAAGAACTTCCGGCGCGAGCGCATCGACTTTGAGGTCGTCGACTGGCCCTCACAATACCATTGCATCCTTGGGTGCGTCGCATTCGCCAGGTTCATGGCAGTACCCCACTACGCCTACCTACAGATGAAAATGCCAGGTCCCAACGGCATCATAATGATCAACGTGAACTTTGAGCGATCTGACGCTTGCGACAGGGAATTCAACAGAATCTCCCAGTCCTTCGGCATGCAGGAGGAACTCGCAATACTGAAAGAGACGACAGACAACAGTCTGCCTCCCGTGAGTAGGCCAAGCTCACCTGATCTCTCCTTCGACTCATCCGTGCACACAAAGAAGGTGCAGGTCCATCCATCGGATCCCGCCAAGACGGCCCTCATCGCCAACAACTTGAGTCCCGCATAGGAACTCGCGCTCGTCGAATTCCTCCATGAGCACTGGGAAATTTTTGCCTGGTGTCCTGCGGACATGCCAGGAGTTCCCAGGGAATTCGCCGAGCACACTCTCAAAGTCAACCCCGACGCAAGGCCAGTCAAGAAAACAATCAGGCGACTGTCTGAGCCACGAGCGCAGGTAGTCGGAATGGAGATCAACAGACTCCTTGAGGCCAAGTTCATACGCGAGATCAAAGAAAGCACTTGGCTCGCCAATACGGTGCTGGTACCAAAAAAGGACACGGATATCCTACGGATGTGCGTGGACTTCACTTCTTTAAACAAGCACTGCTCAAAAGATCACTTCCCGCTGCCATGGATCGACCAGATCATCGACTCCACCGCTAGATGTGAGCGCCTCTGCTTCCTCGACGCCTACTCAGGCTATAACCAAATTCGAATGAAGGAGGAAGACCAGGAGAAGACAGCGTTTACAACGCCCTTTGGTGTGTTCTGCTACAACACGACGTCCTTCGGACTAAAAAACGCGGGAGCCACCTACTAGCGATGCATGCAGGCTTGCCTCAAGGAGCAACTGGGTCGCAACATCCAAGTCTATGTCGACGACATAGTAATCAAGACCAAGGAGGAAGCCTCCCTAATCGACGATTTGCGCGAAACCTTCGCCAATCTCGATCGTTACCGGATCAAGCTGAATCCGGACAAATGCTCCTTCGGCGTACCATCTGGGCAGCTACTCAGGTATCTCATCTCTACGAGGGGGATCGAGGCAAACCCGAAAAAGATAAAACCCATACTAGCCATGGAGAAGCCAAAGAACATAAGAGGCGTCCAACAACTAGCTAGACGGATCACGGCACTCAGTCGATTTATCAGTCGGATGGGTGAAAAGGCGCTGCCCTTCTATCAACTCCTCCACAAAGCTGACGAATTCGAGTGGACCAATGAAGCGCAAGAAGCATTCGAAGATCTCAAGCGCCTACTATCCACCTCTCCAGTACTGGTGACTCCACGAGAAAGGGAACCACTGTTGCTGTACATCTCCGCCAGCAACCAGGTGGTCAGCATAGTCCTCATCGTCGAACGAGCCAAGGAAAGCAAAGTCCATGGTGTACAACGCCCGGTATACTACCTCAGCGAGGTCCTCACGCCAACAAAACAACGGTACCCGCACTACCAGAAGCTGGTGTACAACGTCTTTATGACCGCCCGGCGACTGCGCCACTACTTCCAGGAACACCCAATCGTGGTAGTCAACGACGCCCTGTTGGGGCATATCCTCAATAAACCCGATGCCACGGGGCGAGTCGCGCTTTGGGGAATAGAGCTGTCTCCACGAGACATCACATACAAAAAACACGACACCATCAAGTCGCAAGTGCTCCCTGACTTTCTCGTGCACTGGATGGAGAACCAGCTCCTAGACAAGCCAGATATGTCCTACCTCTGGACAATGCACTTCGATGGGTCCAAACGGAAAGACGGAGCAGGCACAGGTGCCATATTGACATCACCTCAAGGGGACAAGCTGAAATATATCCTGCGAATGTAGTTCACAGCCTCAAACAACGAGGCTGAATACGAGGCCCTGTTGCATGGGATGAGGATGGCAAAAGCCTGTGGCGCCAAAAGGCTCATCATATATGGCGACTCCAAGTTGGTCATCAACCAAACAATGCACGAGTGCGACGCACTGAACGACAACATGATCGCTTACCGCGACCTCTATGATACACTCGAAGGAGACTTGGATGGTTGCGAGTTGTGACACATAGGTCGCGAAAGCAACGAGGAGGTGCACACACTCGCCAACATAGGCTCTACCTGCGCCCTCATACCACCTGGGTATTTCTCGAGCACATATGCGAATGCTCCATCAAGCCAAAGGCCATAGAGAAGAAAACAAGCACAACAACGGACTCGGGGGCTACGCCACCCAATGAGCCAATGGCACTCGATGACTTGGAGCTGGACACAGGACTCGAAGGACCAATGAGCGTCATGATGATCGAGCAATCTTGGACGCAGCCATACATTACGTACCTCCTCAACAAGAGACTACCGGACGATCCCACAGATGCACGGCACATCGCGCGGCGCTCCAAGGCATTCACCATTCTCAACGGCGAACTGTATAAACGCAGCATCACAGGAGTGCTACAACGATGTGTCTCCATGGCTGACGGAAGAACAATTCTCCTCGACATCCATGAAGGGACCTGCAGGCACCACGCAGGCAGTCGCTCCCTCGTCGCCAAAGCTCTACGAGCTAGATTTCACTGGCCCACGGCCATGCGCGACGCCAAGGACATAGTCCAAAAATGCAATGCTTGCCAGCGATTCGCGGACAAGCCACACGCACCAGGCGCGGAGTTACGGCATATTCCATTGGCCTGGCCCTTCGCACAATGGGGGCTCGATATGGTTGGCAAGCTGCCAAGATCCTCGCGTGGAGGCTACGTCTACCTCTTGGTCGCAGTCGACAAATTCACCAAGTGGATCGAGGCCATGCCAATGGCCAACCAATCAGGGCACAGCGCAGTCAAGTTCTTCGAGTCCATCGTCTACCGCTTCGGCATGCCACACAACATCATTACCGACAACGGGACGAACTTCACATCCAAGGAGTTCCAAGAATTCTGCGAGAACCTGGGGATCAACATCAGCTACGCCTTAGTAGCGCATCCACAGACCAACGGTCAGGTGGGAAAAGCAAATGGGCTCGTCTGCAGTGGCATCAAGAAGCGACTCCTACGACCACTCGAACAAGCGGCGGGTTGCTGGCCAGATGAGCTGCAATCTGTACTCTGGAGTCTACGTACAACTCCAAACAGCGCCACGGGCTACACGCCATTCTTTATGGTGCACGGAGCAGAAGCAGTACTACCCGCCGAGGTACGGTACAAGGCGCCGCGCGTGGTCGCCTACAGCGAACAAGAGTCATCCCTTGCACTCGAAGAATCCGTTGACCTCCTCGACGAAGCAAGAGAAATCACTGCAGAAAGATCTGCGATCTACCAGCAGAACCTGCGCAACTATCATAGTAGAAGGCTTCGCCCTAGATCCTTCATCGAAGGTGACCTGGTCTTGCGACTGAAGCAGCAGGGACATCTCAAGCTCGAGTCCCCCTGGGAAGGACCGTACGTGATTACGGAAGTAATCCCAGGTGGCGCCTATCGCCTTCAAGATTTAGAGACAGGAGTCACATACTCCAACCCTTGGAACGTCGCACAACTGCGACGCTTCTACCCTTAGTCGTTTTCTTTACTTTCATCGCAAATAAGGCTACTCAGCCAAGGCTACTCAGCCACACATTGTACCTCGCACTATTCTCCGAATAAATAAAAGCTAAGTGCCCCAAAACTCTACGTTTCTCCTTTAATTTGTCAATTTTACACTCGGGGGCTGCACCACCCTACTTGCATCTGTTCTTCGAACCAAAACGCGATATCCTGAGTAGCTGGCACATCAATCGAACCCCTTAACACAAACTCAACCCAGCTGCAACGCACCTGCCAGGTTGACAAGGGACTGAGATAAAATATGGCTAGGCTAACGAAAAGGACCCGCATAAAGTGCAACACACCTCGAGCTCGCAAAGCTCCTTATACACATTTCGACAACAAATTATCTACAACATCTATACGAACTTTACAACATAAGTACACTTATGTGCAGGATACAACTTTGGCTACTCTTGTAATAGATGAACGTTGGTTTGCTCCTCGAAGAAGTCGACAATCTCCTCTGCTGGACGGTCCACCGCCTGATAGTGCGGCACCATATTCTAGGCAGATCCTGCTGGTGGCGCTGGCGGTCCAGAAGCAATGGCAGCAACATCCACGTCAGGCCTGTGCAATCGCACAATTGAGAGGACAGCCTTGGCACCAGCCACCAACTGCTGCCTCACGCACTCGCGAACCACGGACATATCTTGAAACTTGGCAAGGAGAGCCAGCAGGGTTGACGGAGCGTCGTCCAGCGGGAACATTACCCGACAAATGTTCTTCAAGCACGACTGCGCCTTCTTCAGGCAGAGCAGCACTCGCGATGCGCGATCCTGTAGGGTCGCCAACGCAGTCGCACGATCATGATCTACCTAGAAGTATCCGCTCTCCTGAATTTGCTCCTGGGTGAGATCATGAAGGCGGATGGCAATTCTATCCTTCTCCTCCTGCGGACGCCACGCGCTAACAACTACACGAAGCAGCATCAATAGCATGAGTACAATGTACTGTTGCAGGTAACTACAAAGGAAAAGATGAGAATAAGCAAACTAACACTTAAACTGGTCGCCCAGCTACCTCACCTCGCCAAGCAGATACTGCTCGCGGGCGGCGGCTTTTTCAGCCTTTGACTTCCACACGTCCGCGCTACCTCGGATCACGAGCAACTCACGCTCCAGCTGCTTAACGCGATCACGAAGTCGCGAAAGCAAGGACAACTCCTCTACCCTGGAGCGCGGTGGTGCCACTGTATCCTCAAGAGATGGCGAGTCCTGGGTTTCCCCCAGAGGACCACTTGATGTACCCTACCACAAAGTCAAGATAGAGGCAAATAAGGCGACTAACTTAACACAAAGGCAAAAGTAACAGATGCATTCAGGATCAGCATAAAGTATTCACAAACACACTTGCCAGCAGGCATGTTCTCAGACCAAAAGGACAATTCATCAACTATTACAAAAAGCTAACTATAGAGCAGTCGGCTTCTTCGACTTCGACGGCTTCGGGGGCTTCATCAAGTCCGTGGCAGTATCAGACGCCACCGACTTTCCGCCGGCCCCTGAGGCCGAAGCTTTCGCCACCTTCTTGGCACGTTGGAGCTCCTCCGAATACTTGGCAACGATATTTATCAAGGAATGGCCATATTTGGCACATGCAGTCGCGAAAGGAGCGAAGACTACCTGCTGACCGTCTACGCCAACAGGCATCGCCTTCGACACCGCAGAGGGATCTATCTCGACTCCATGGGCTTGCACCATGGCGAGTGACATGGTCGCGCCAGCCGCGCGGAGGGAGTTCTTGTAGGTGGCAGGCACACCCCGGCGAGTGACTCCACCAGCTCGTCCTTCAGCATAAACTCCTCCCGAAGGCGACTAAGGGTGACCTTGGCCTTGGACAATGTATTTTGGACAGCGGCGCTACGATCCTCGACTGCAGACACCGCGCCTGCCAGAGCGTCACCGTGACGAAGGGCCTGCGGGTCAAAGCTCAAATCACCATCATCTACATAGAAAACCCACACATGGATGAAATCTCTAGCACCACCGACAAAACTCCAGATGCAGAGAAGGACAACAATAAAATATCTACCAGCAAATGTACCTGAGAGGGCCTTGGCGACTGAGAACAGTTGCTCTTCGAACAACTTTTCCCTGGCCGCAAAGGAGGCACACAGATCCTCTTCGCGCTTTTGTGCATCATCACGAGCCGCGATTGCCTCGTCGCGCCCCTTCACAACTGCGGCTAATGTCTTTTCCAAGGTGGCGACGTTGCGCAGTAAAGCGTTATGCTCAGCTACATGGCAACCAAAAGTTGACTATCAGTCGACTATATAAAAAAAAAGGAGGAGACGAAAAAGAATAAGTGTAGAACACTCACTTTCGACCACGCGGTAACGTGTTTCCAGCATTGCATGCTGGCGACCAATCGCCATCCCCTGCTCCGCCACTTGCGCGGCTGCCTTTACAAGGAGCTGTCGCACAAACAAGGAATCAGAGAGGGCAACTGAGAACATCGACTTCCATACTAAAAGAAGGAAAGATATACTTACATGGTCCTCTAGCGACTCCGAAGAAGTTTGTTGAATGGTCATCCGAGCAACCATTCGATGTTCCCCTACATGAGGAGAGCACGAAGAATTGTGCCCGGAGTGGGCCGCCGCCGGAGGGGAAGGAGCGCGCTCGACCTCTACCTTGGCCCTTGAGGTCGCGACTCCCGATTATTTCAAAAACTTGACGTCGCCAGAAGATGACGACGCCTCTTGACTACAAGACCAAATCCACATTGAGAAATGGCAAACTCCAGGGCAAAGTCAACAAGAAGAAAACAGAAAAGAATGAATGACCTAGCAAACTTACCAGTCAAACTTGTCAAGATCAAACGTGGCCGCCGCCGACTCCGACGAAGACTCCTTGGGCAATCGCATCTTCTTGCGAGAAGACGGTGCCACATCCCTCACAGGAATGGCTGGAATTGGCGACTCCGTGCCAACAGCCGTGCCTCCTGGAGTCGAAGGAGTCGACGCGTCGGAATCCTCGATGCGCGAACGCTTATGAGTATCTGGGCTCTTGGACTCGGGGGCTTCCTCTTCCACATTAGAAGGGACAGTCGACTTAGACTCATCCTCTTCCAAAACTTCGTGAGGAATAATCCCCTCAGGGAGAGGAGGCATACAAGGCGACACCGCCCAATCCTGCATATAGACAATGGAGATCAGAAAACAGAACAAGTAAGCAAACAGAAAAGCAATCGCAAAAATAAGCTACTACATAGCACAACTATACCTCAGGAGGAGGATTCGAAGCATCAAAAGGATAAACAACTGGTTCACTTGGAAGCACATCCTTGACAGTGTACTTCGTGACCAGTCGAATCCTCTTATACACCTCACTCGCGGACATGCCATCGGCAGACACGCGAGTGGCATCATCAGAGCCACCCCATTGAAACATGGGATGGACTCTGGCTTGGAGAGGCTGGACGCGACGGTGCAGCCAAGTCCCGATAAGGGCGTAGCCTCCCTCTTCTGCGCCTATGCGACTCTCGAGGTCGCAGACACGTTGATACAACACGTCTGTCTCCGCAAGTTCGCCAGGCATTACTACGTTCTTCCAAGAACGCATCTTCTTGCAGGGAGTCGTCGGATCAAAGGGCATGAGTCCAAAGTGCTCATCTTTGGCCTTCTGATCACGGACATAGAAACATTTGTCCCTCCATCCCTGGTCGGACTTGGTAAGCTTGATGTCGAAGTAGGTGGCGGATGGGTCGACGTGGATTCCGCAACCACCTATGTCATAAACTAAAGAGCCAGATGCGGACTCACGCTTCAATTTAAACAAGCGCTTGAAAAGACCAAAGTGTGGCTCGATTCCGAGCTAGGACTCGCAAAGGGTGATGAAGCAGGTGATGTGGAGAATTGAATTTGGGGACAGCTGATGGAGCTGGAGCCCGTAGAAGCAAAGAATACCCCTAAGAAAGGGGTGGAGAGGCAAGGAGATACCGTGAATGACGAATGCGAGAAACATCACTCGAAAACCAGCGGGAGGAGCAGGAATGGTCTCACCGCCGGGGACGCGCGCATCGGCGACTGCCGCAGAGATAACTCCATCCTGGCGAAGAAGACGGAGATCCGATGCCTTGATAATGGAGGGGCGCCATGCACCATTGGTCACGCGAGTGCCCGTGACCTTCTTCTTCACGCCGGCGGTGGTGCTGGTGCCCGCAGCAGTGGAGCCACCCTTCTTCTTCGTCGCGGCGACGGTGGCCGCGGAATCAGCGGCAGCACCTCCTTTCTTTTTCCCCATTGCGCGGCGGCGATGAGAGCATAGAAAGTAGCTTGCGGAAAACTTCGACTACTTTAGTCCTTGCTGGAGTCTTCGACTCCACCAAGCACTCGGGGGCTACTCCCATAGGGAGCGCTGGCCGCGCACCCTATGACTTTTTTTTCTCGTTGCAGGAACATGGACAATCACAAAGCAAACCCAACCACTCGAAACACAGTTCGACTACGGACATGGGTTACTCCCATAGGGAGCACCGAAAACAAATTCGACTGAAAACAAGCAAGCAAAAGACGACAGCAGTCGCGAAAGTTTTTTAGTCCCTGCCTGAGTCTTCGACTGAAACAAATAAGCAAAAAGACGACAACAGTCACAAAAGTTCTTTAGTCCCTCCCTGAGTCTTCGACTCAACCAGGCACTCGGGGGCTACTCCCATAGGGAGCGCTGGTCGTGCACCCTGATTATTTGTACAAAAACTATGTGTTGATAACATCCGCACTCACAAACCTTGGCGACACCACCTCACAAATTTTCCCTACAAAGAGACTACGTCTCCTAGGACGCCCGAATCGTCTCCGCGATGATAAAATTCGAATGCCGCGCTTACGACGTGAAGGTAAGGCCTGAATAAGTCCTGGCAACGCATTTAACTACGCACTACCAGAAATGTATCCGTGCCTACAGGCACGATGAACATGCCTTGACGGACGCGTCAAGTGCTCACACCCATATAACTGGAATTCGACTCCTATAAGACCTCCGCGGCCTGAGTCGAATTACGCCAACACTTTTCCAGATTCGAGCCCGGGGAGTCATATTTGAGTAGATTGCGTTGTTTCACCCTAAGGTGGTTAACTGATACCGATACTTCGGTTATATCAGGCCTGTATATCAACAATCCCTATGACACGAATAAAAGCAATCGAAATGTACTCATTTAGGCACTCGAAGGCTTCAAAAAGTCCCCAGTCGAATCTGCGATTCCACTGGACACTCGGGGGCTACTAACATGGGTATACCCTACAGGTACTCGATCTTGGTATATACGGTACAAATACATACAGGCCCACGGTGTCGCCAAGGCCCGGATGGAGGGATTCGAGTAACCTACGGACTCTCGATTGCTTGAAGAACAAGAAGAATCTAAAGATAGAAAGATCAAAGGGAAAAACCCTAACTTGTTACCGACTCGACCTGCTACCCGAGACCTAGCTTATCTATATAAAGGCTAGGAGGGGGCGGCGAGAAGGACACACACAACCCTAGTTTCCACAACCCTCGCCAGATTACATCTGCGCACCATTGTAACTTTCGACTCCCTCGATAATTCCACGAGCAGACAAGCAGGAGTAGGGACCTCTACAAGGCCTGAACCTGGGTAAATCCTTTGTCCCCTCTGTGCTTGTTCGCTAGCCGATAGATGTCTCCAACGTTCCCTCCTTCTCAAAAACCCAAGTCCATAACAATGGGCATTGATGAGTTAAACCCTCGTATTAGGTAAAACCATACTAGGTTTGCAAATAAGAAGAACTAGCAACACTAGTGGTGTTTTGGCAAAAGCTTTAAAACTGAAACTTTTGTAAAAGATGCTCATGATGCAATGCCATGTATGTTATGCAGTACCAGTTCTAGAAATTGGGATGTGACAACATGGATCCACTAGATTCCATTGCATGTGTGATCTTTTCATAAACGACATGGATCCACTAGAGTTCATTGCATGTGTGTTCCATGCCTAAACGACAAGAATCCAGTAGATGCCATTGCATGTGTGTTATTTTCATAAACCACATGGATCCACTAGATGCCATTGCATGTGTGTTATATGCCTAAACCACATGGATCCACTAGATTCCATTGCATGTGTGTTCTATTCCTAAACCACATTGATCCACTAGATGCCATTGCATGTGTGTTCTTCAAATAAACCACATGGATCCACTAGATGCCATTGCACGTGTGTTCTTTTAATAAACCACATGGATCCACTAGATGCCATTGCATGTGTGTTCTTTGCCTAAACCACATGGATCCACCAGATGTCATTGCATGTATGTTCTATTCCTAAACCACATGGATCCACTAGATTCCATTGCATGTGTGTTATTTTCATAAACCACATGGATCCACTAGAGTTCATTGCATGTGTGTTCTATGCCTAAACCACAACAAACCACTAGATGCCATTGCATGTGTGTTATTTTCATAAACCACAAGGATCCACTAGAGTTCATTGCAAGTGTGTCCTTTTCATAAACCACGTGGATCCACTAGATTCCATTGCATGTGTGTTCTTTTCATAAACCACATGGATCCACTAGATGCCATTGCATGTGTGTTCTATTTCTAAACCACATGGATCCACTAGAGGGCAATGCATGTGTGTTCTTTTGATAAACCACATGGATCCACTTGAGTTCATTGCATGTGTGTTCTATTCCAAAACCACATGGATCCACTAGATGCCATTGGATGTTTGTTCGTTTCATAAACCACATGGATGGACTAGATGTCATTGCATGTGTGTGCTTTTCATAAACCAAATGGATCCACTAGAGTTCATTTCACGTGTTTTATTTTCATAAACCACATGGATCCACTAGAGTTCATTGCATGTGTTTTCTATGCCTTAACCACATCGATCCACTAGATGCCATGGCATGTGTGTTATCTTCATAAACCGCATGGATCACTACATTCCATTGCATGTGTGTTATTTTCATAAACCACATGGATCCACTAGATTCCATTTCATGTGTGTTCTTTTCATAAACCACATGGATCCACTAGAGTTTATTGCAGGTTTGTTCTATTCCTAAACCACATGGATCCACTAGATGCCATTGCATGTGTGTTCTTTTCATAAACCACATGGATCCACTAGATTCCATTGCATGTGTGTTCTTTTCATAAACCACATGGATCCACTAGACTTCATTGCATGTGTTTTATTTTCATAGACCACATTGATCCACTGGAGTTCATTGCATGTGTGTTTTATTCCTAAACCACATGGATCCACTATATGCCATTGAATGTGTGTTGTTTTCATAAACCACATGGATCACTACATTCCATTGCATGTGTGTTCTTTTCATAAACCACATGGATCCACCAGATGCCATTGCATGTGTGTTCTATTCCTAAACCACATAGATCTACTAGGTGCCATTGGATGCGTGTTCTTGTCATAAACCACATGGATGTGCTAGATGTCATTCTATGTGTCGTCTTTTCATAAACCACATGGATCTACTAGATGCCATTACATGTTTGTTCTTTACATAAACCACATGGATCCACTAGAGTTTATTGCACATGTGTTCTATTCATAAACCACATGGACCCACTAGATGCCATTAAATGTGTGTTCTCTTGATAAACCACATGGATCCACTAGATGCCATTGCATGTGTGTTCTTTTCATAAACCGCATGGATCCACTAGAGTTCATTGCATGTGTGTTCTTTTCATAATCCACATGGATCCACTAGAGTTCATTGTATGTGTGTTATTTTCAAAAACCACATGGATCCACTAGAGTTCATTGCATGTGTGTTCTTTTCATAAACCAGATGGATCCACTAAATTCCATTGCATGTGTGTTCTTTTCATAAACCACATGGATCCACTAGAGTTCATTACATGTGTGTTCTATTCCTAAACCACATGGATACACTAGATGCCATTGCATGTGTGTTCTTTTCATAAACCACATCGATCCACTAGATGCCATTCCATGTGTGTTCTATTCCTAAACCACATGGATCCACTAGATGCCACTGGATGTTTGTTCTTTTCATAAACCACATGGATCCAATAAATGGCATTACATGTGTGTTCTTTTCATAAACCACATGGATCCACTAGAGTTAATTGCATGTGTGTACTTTTCATAAACCACATCGATCCACTAGATGCAATTGCATGTGGGTTCTATTCCTAAACCACATGGATCCAGTAGATGCCATTGGATGTTTGTTATTTTCATAAACCACATGGATCCGATAGATGGCATTACATGTGTGTTCTTTTCATAAATTACATGGATCCACTAGATGACATTGCATGTGTGTTCTTTTCATAAACCACATGGATCCACTAGAGTTCATTGCATTTGTGTTCTTTTCATAAAACACATGGATCCACTAGATGCCATTGCATGTGTGTTCTATTCCTAAACCACATAGATCCACTAGATTCCATTGGATGTGTGTTCTTTTCATAAACCACATGAATCCACTAGATGGCATTGCATGTGTCTTCTTTCTCTAAATCACATGGATCCACTAGAGTTCATTGCATGTGTGTTCTATTCATAAACCACATGGATCCACTAGATGCCATTAAATGTGTGTTCTATTCATAAACCACATGGATCCACTAGATGCCATTGCATGTGTGTTGTTTTCATAAACCACATGGATCCCCTAGAGTTCATTACATGTGTGTTCTTTTCATAATCCACATGGATCCACTAGAGTTCATTGCATGTGTGTTATTTTCATAAACCACATGGATCCACTAGAGTTCATTGCATGTGTGTTATTTTCATAAACCACATGGATCCACTAGATTCCATTGCATATGTGTTCTTTTCATAAACCACATGGATCCACTAGAGTTGATTGCATGTGTGTTCTATTCCTAAACCACATGGATCCAATAGATGCCATTGCATGTGTGTTCTTTTCATAAACCACATCGATCCACCAGATGCCATTGGATGTGTGTTCTATTCCTAAACCACATGGATCCACTAGATGCCATTGGATGTTTGTTCTTTTCATGAACCACATGGATGCACTAGATGTCATTTCATGTGTGTTCTTTCCATAAACCACATGGATCCACTAGAATTCATTGCATGTGTTTTATTTTCATAAACCACATGGATCCACTTGAGTTCATTGCATGTGTGTTTTATGCCTAAACCACATGGATCCACTGGATGCCATTGCATGTGTGTTATTTTCATAAACCACATGGATCCAATAGAGTTCATTGCATGTGTGTTCTTTTCATAAACCACATGGATCCACTAGAGTTCATTGCATGTGTGTTCTATTCCTAAACCACATGGATACACTAGATGCCATTGCATGTGTGTTCTTTTCATAAACCACATCGATCCACTAGATGCAATTGCATGTGTGTTCCATTCCTAAACCACATGGATCCAGTAGATGCCATTGGATGTTTGTTATTTTCATAAACCTCGTGGATTCGATAGATGGCATTTCATGTGTGTTCTTTTCATAAAACACATGGATACACTAGATGCCATTGCATGTGTGTTCTTTTCATAAACCACATCGTTCCACTAGATTCCATTGCATGTGTGTTCTATTCCTAAACCACATGGATCCACTAGATGCCATTGGATGTTTGTTATTTTCATAAACCACATGGATCCAATAGATGGCATTGCATGTGTGTTCTTTTCATAAACCACATGGATCCACTAGATGCCATTGCATGTGTGTTCTTTTCATAAACCACATGGAACCACTAGAGTTCATTGCACGCGTGTTCTTTTCATAAACCACATGGATACACTAGATGCCATTGCATGTTTTTTCATAAACCACATGGATCCACTAGATGCCATTGCACGTGTGTTGTTTTCATAAACCACATGGATCCCCTAGAGTTCATTACATGTGTGTTCTTTTCATAATCCACATGGATCCACTAGAGTTCATTGCATGTGTGTTCTTTTCATAAACCACATGGATCCACTAGAGTTCATTGCATGTGTGTTATTTTCATAAACCACATCGATCCACCAGATGCCATTGCATGTGTGTTCTATTCCTAAACCACATGGATCCACTAGATGCCATTGGATGTTTGTTCTTTTCATGAACCACATGGATGCACTAGATGTCATTTCATGTGTGTTCTTTCCATAAACCACATGGATCCACTAGAATTCATTGCATGTGTTTTATTTTCATAAACCACATGGATCCACTTGAGTTCATTGCATGTGTGTTTTATGCCTGAACCACATGGATCCACTGGATGCCATTGCATGTGTGTTATTTTCATAAACCACATGGATCCAATAGAGTTCATTGCATGTGTGTTCTTTTCATAAACCACATGGATCCACTAGAGTTCATTGCATGTGTGTTCTATTCCTAAACCACATGGATACACTAGATGCCATTGCATGTGTGTTCTTTTCATAAACCACATCGATCCACTAGATGCAATTGCATGTGTGTTCCATTCCTAAACCACATGGATCCAGTAGATGCCATTGGATGTTTGTTATTTTCATAAACCACGTGGATTCGATAGATGGCATTTCATGTGTGTTCTTTTCATAAAACACATGGATACACTAGATGCCATTGCATGTGTGTTCTTTTCATAAACCACATCGTTCCACTAGATTCCATTGCATGTGTGTTCTATTCCTAAACCACATGGATCCACTAGATGCCATTGGATGTTTGTTATTTACATAAACCACATGGATCCAATAGATGGCATTGCATGTGTGTTCTTTTCATAAACCACATGGATCCACTAGATGCCATTGCATGTGTGTTCTTTTCATAAACCACATGGAACCACTAGAGTTCATTGCACGCGTGTTCTTTTCATAAACCACATGGATACACTAGATGCCATTGCATGTTTTTTCATAAACCACATGGATCCACTAGATGCCATTGCACGTGTGTTGTTTTCATAAACCACATGGATCCCCTAGAGTTCATTACATGTGTGTTCTTTTCATAATCCACATGGATCCACTAGAGTTCATTGCATGTGTGTTCTTTTCATAAACCACATGGATCCACTAGAGTTCATTGCATGTGTGTTATTTTCATAAACCACATCGATCCACCAGATGCCATTGCATGTGTGTTCTATTCCTAAACCATATGGATCCACTAGATGCCATTGGATGTTTGTTCTTTTCATAAACCAGATGGATGCACTAGATGTCATTGCATGTGTGTTCTTTCCATAAACCACATGGATCCACTAGAGTTCATTGCATGTGTTTTATTTTCATAAACCATATGGATCCACTTGAGTTCATTGCATGTGTGTTTTATGCCTAAACCACATGGATCCACTGGATGCCATTGCATGTGTGTTATTTTCATAAACCACATGGATCACTACATTCCATTGCATGTGTGTTCTTTTCATAAACCACATGGATCCACCAGATTCCATCGCATGTGTGTTATTTTCATAAACCACGTGGATCCACTAGAGTTTATTGCATGTGTGTTCTATTCCTAAACCAGATGGATCCACTAGATGCCATTGCATGTATGTTCTTTTCATAAACCACATGGATCCACTAGATGCCATTGCATGTGTGTTCTTTTCATAAACCACATGGATCCACTAGAGTTCATTGCATGTGTGTTCTATTCCTAAGCCACATGGATACACTAGATGCCATTGCATGTGTGTTCTTTTCATAAACCACATTGATCCACTAGATACCATTGCATGTGTGTTCTATTCCTAAACTACATGGATACACTAGATGCCATTGGATGTTTGTTCTTTTCATAAACCACATGGATCCAATAGATGTCATTGCGTGTGTGTTCTTTTCATAAACCACATGGATCCACTAGATGCCATTGCATCTGTGTTATTTTCATAAACCACATGCATCCACTAGAGTTCATTGCATTTGTGTTCTTTTCATAAACCACATGGATCCACTAGATGCCATTGCATGTGTGTTCTATTCCTAAACCACATAGATCCACTAGATGCTATTAAATGCGTGTTCTATTCATAAACCACATGGATCCACTAGATGCCATTGCATGTGTGTTCTTTTCATAAACCACATGGATCCACTAGAGTTCATTGCATGTGTGTTCTTTTCATAATCCACATGGATCCACTAGAGTTCAATGCATGTGTGTTCTTTTCATAAACCACATGGATCCACTAGAGTTCATTGCATGTGTGTTCTTTTCATAAACCACATGGATCCACTAGATTCCATTGCATGTGTGTTCTTTTCATAAACCACATGGATCCACTAGAGTTTATAGCATGTGTGTTCTATTCAAAAACCACATGGATACACTAGATGCCATTGCATGTGTGTTCTTTTCATAAACCACATTGATCCACTAGATTCCATTGCATGTGTGTTCTATTCCTAAACCACATGGATCTACTAGATGCCATTGGATGTTTAATCTTTTCATAAACCACATGGATCCAATAGATGGCGTTGCATGTGTGTTCTTTTCATAAACCACATGGATCCACTAGATGCCATTGCATGTGTGTTCTTTTCATAAACCACATGGATCCACTAGAGTTCATTGCACGCGTGTTCTTTTCATAAACCACATGGATACACTAAATGCCATTGCATGTTTTTTTATAAACCACATGGATCCACTAGATGTCATTGCATGTGTGTTCTATTCCTAAACCACATGGATCCACTAGATGCCATTGGATGTTTATTCTTTTCGTAAACCACGTGGATCCACTAGATGCCATTAGATGTGTGTTCTTTTCATAAAGCACATGGATCCACTAGAGTTCATTCCATGTGTGTTCTATTCCTAAACCACATGGATCGACTAAATGTCATTGCATGTGTCTTCTTTTCATAAACCACATGGATCCAGTAGATGCCATTGCATGTGTGTTCTAATCCTAAACAACATGGATCCACTAGATGCCATTAGATGTGTGTTCTTTTCATAAACCACATCGATCCACTGGAGTTCATTGCATGTGTGTTCTATTCCTAAACCACATGGATCCACTAGATGCCATTGCATGTGTGTTCTTTTCATAAACCACATGGATCACTACATTCCATTGCATGTGTGTTCTTTTCATAAACCACATGGATCCACTAGAGTTCATTGCATGTGTGTTCCTTTCATAAACCACATTGATCCACTAGATGCCATTCCATGTGTCTTCTATTCCTAAACCACATAGATCCACTAGATGCCATTGGATGCGTGTTCTTGTCATAAACCACATGGATGTACTAGATGTCATTGCATGTGTCGTCTTTTCACAAACCACATGGATTTACTAGATGCCATTGCATGTGAGTTCTATGCATAAACCACATGGATCCACTAGAGTTTATTGCACGTGTGTTCTATTCATAAACCACATGGACCCACTAGATGCCATTAAATGTGTGTTCTATTGATAAACCACATGGATCCACTAGATGCCATTGCATGTGTGTTCTTTTCATAAACCGCATGGATCCACTAGAGTTCATTGCATGTGTGTTTTTTTCATAATCCACATGGATCCACTAGAGTTCATTGCATGTGTGTTATTTTCATAAAC
Organism: Avena sativa; assembly: GCA_916181665.1. NCBI lineage: Eukaryota > Viridiplantae > Streptophyta > Magnoliopsida > Poales > Poaceae > Avena > Avena sativa. Next base: position 196,687,117 of record OV702287.1, read on the forward strand.
CACATGGATCCACTAGAGTTCATTGCATGTTAGTTCTTTTCATAAACCACATGGATCCACTAGAGTTCATTGCATGTGTGTTCTTTTCATAAACCACATGGATCCACTAGATTCCATTGCATGTGTGTTCTTTTCATAAACCACATGGATCCACTAGAGTTTATTGCATGTGTGTTCTATTCAAAAACCACATGGATACACTAGATGCCATTGCATGTGTTTTCTTTTCATAAACCACATTGATCCACTAGATTCCATTACATGTGTGTTCTATTCCTAAACCACATGGATCTACTAGATGCCATTGGATGTTTGTTCTTTTCATAAACCACATGGATCCAATAGATGGCGTTGCATGTGTGTTCTTTTCATAAACCACATGGATCCACTAGATGCCATTGCATGTGTGTTCTTTTCATAAACCACAGGGATCCACTAGAGTTCATTGCACGCGTGTTCTTTTCATAAACCACATGGATACACTAAATGCCATTGCATGTTTTTTTATAAACCACATGGATCCACTAGATGTCATTGCATGTGTGTTCTATTCCTAAACCACATGGATCCACTAGATGCCATTGGATGTTTATTCTTTTCGTAAACCACATGGATCCACTAGATGCCATTAGATGTGTGTTCTTTTCATAAAGCACATGGATCCACTAGAGTTCATTCCATGTGTGTTCTATTCCTAAACCACATGGATCGACTAGATGTCATTGCATGTGTCTTCTTTTCATAAACCACATGGATCCAGTAGATGCCATTGCATGTGTGTTCTAATCCTAAACAACATGGATCCACTAGATGCCATTAGATGTGTGTTCTTTTCATAAACCACATCGATCCACTGGAGTTCATTGCATGTGTGTTCTATTCCTAAACCACATGGATCCACTAGATGCCATTGCATGTGTGTTCTTTTCATAAACCACATGGATCACTACATTCCATTGCATGTGTGTTCTTTTCATAAACCACATGGATCCACTAGAGTTCATTGCATGTGTGTTCCTTTCATAAACCACATTGATCCACTAGATGCCATTGCATGTGTCTTCTATTCCTAAACCACATAGATCCACTATATTCCATTGGATGCGTGTTCTTGTCATAAACCACATGGATGTACTAGATGTCATTGCATGTGTCGTCTTTTCATAAACCACATGGATCTACTAGATGCCATTGCATGTGAGTTCTTTGCATAAACCACATGGATCCACTAGAGTTTATTGCACGTGTGTTCTATTCATAAACCACATGGACCCACTAGATGCCATTAAATGTGTGTTCTATTGATAAACCACATGGATCCACTAGATGCCATTGCATGTGTGTTCTTTTCATAAACCGCATGGATCCACTAGAGTTCATTGCATGTTTGTTCTTTTCATAATCTACATGGATCCACTAGAGTTCATTGCATGTGTGTTATTTTCATAAACCACATGGATCCACTAGAGTTCATTGCATGTCAGTTCTTTTCATAAACCACAAGGATCCACTAGAGTTCATTGCATGTGTGTTCTTTTCATAAACCACATGGATCCACTAGATTCCATTGCATGTGTGTTCTTTTCATAAACCACATGGATCCACTAGAGTTTATTGCATGTGTGTTCTATTCCAAAACCACATGTATACACTAGATGCCATTGCATGTGTTTTCTTTTCATAAACCACATTGATCCACTAGATTCCATTGCATGTGTGTTCTATTCCTAAACCACATGGATCTAGTAGATGCCATTGGATGTTTGTTCTTTTCATAAACCACATGGATCCAATAGATGGCGTTGCATGTGTGTTCTTTTCATAAACCACATGGATCCACTAGATGCAATTGCATGTGTGTTCTTTTCATAAACCACATGGATCCACTAGAGTTCATTGCACGCGTGTTCTTTTCATAAACCACATGGATACACTAAATGCCATTGCATGTTTTTTTATAAACCACATGGATCCACTAGATGTCATTGCATGTGTGTTCTATTCCTAAACCACATGGATCCACTAGATGCCATTGGATGTTTATTCTTTTCGTAAACCACATGGATCCACTAGATGCCATTAGATGTGTGTTCTTTTCATAAAGCACATGGATCCACTAGAGTTCATTCCATGTGTGTTCTATTCCTAAACCACATGGATCGACTAGATGTCATTGCATGTGTCTTCTTTTCATAAACCACATGGATCCAGTAGATGCTATTGCTTGTGTGTTCTAATCCTAAACAACATGGATCCACTAGATGCCATTAGATGTGTTTTCTTTTCATAAACCACATCGATCCACTGGAGTTCATTGCATGTGTGTTCTATTCCTAAACCACATGGATCCACTAGATGCCATTGCATGTGTGTTCTTTTCATAAACCACATGGATCACTACATTCCATTGCATGTGTGTTATTTTCATAAACCACACGGATCCACTAGAGTTCATTGCATGTGTGTTCCTTTCATAAACCACATTGATCCACTAGATGCCATTGCATGTGTCTTCTATTCCTAAACCACATAGATCCACTAGATGCCATTGGATGCGTGTTCTTGTCATAAACCACATGGATGTACGAGATGTCATTGCATGTGTCGTCTTTTCATAAACCACATGGATCGACTAGATGCCATTGCATGTGTGTTCTTTGCATAAACCACATGGATCCACTAGAGTTTATTGCACGTGTGTTCTATTCATAAACTACATGGACCCACTAGATGCCATTAAATGTGTGTTATATTGATAAACCACATGGATCCACTAGATGCCATTGCATGTGTGTTCTTTTCATAAACCGCATGGATCCACTAGAGTTCATTGCATGTGTGTTCTTTTCATAATCCACATGGATCCACTAGAGTTCATTGCATGTGTGTTATTTTCATAAACCACATGGATCCACTAGAGTTCATTGCATGGGAGTTCTTTTCATAAACCACATGGATCCACTAGAGTTCATTGCATGTGTGTTCTTTTCATAAACCACATGGATCCACTAGATTCCATTGCATGTGTGTTCTTTTCATAAACCACATGGATCCACTAGAGTTTATTGCATGTGTGTTCTATTCCAAAACCACATGGATACACTAGATGCCATTGCATGTTTTTTCTTTTCATAAACCACATTTATCCACTAGATTCCATTGCATGTGTGTTCTATTCCTAAACCACATGGATCTACTAGATGCCATTGGATGTTTGTTCTTTTCATAAACCACATGTATCCAATAGATGGCGTTGCATGTGTGTTCTTTTCATAAACCACATGGATCCACTAGATGCAATTGCATGTGTGTTCTTTTCATAAACCACATGGATCCACTAGAGTTCATTGCACGCGTGTTCTTTTCATAAACCACATGGATACACTAAATGCCATTGCATGTTTTTTTATAAACCACATGGATCCACTAGATGTCATTGCATGTGTGTTCTATTCCTAAACCACATGGATCCACTAGATGCCATTGGATGTTTATTCTTTTCGTAAACCATATGGATCCACTAGATGCCATTAGATGTGTGTTCTTTTCATAAAGCACATGGATCCACTAGAGTTCATTCCATGTGTGTTTTATTCCTAAACCACATGGATCGACTAGATGTCATTGCATGTGTCTTATTTTCATAAACCACATGGATCCAGTAGATGCTATTGCATGTGTGTTCTAATCCTAAACAACATGGATCCACTAGATGCCATTAGATGTGTGTTCTTTTCATAAACCACATCGATCCACTGGAGTTCATTGCATATGTGTTCTATTCCTAAACCACATGGATCCACTAGATGCCATTGCATGTGTGTTCTTTTCATAAACCACATGGATCACTACATTCCATTGCATGTGTGTTATTTTCATAAACCACATGGATCCACTAGAGTTCATTGCATGTGTGTTCCTTTCATAAACCACGTTGATCCACTAGATGCCATTGCATGTGTCTTCTATTCCCAAACCACATAGATCCACTAGATGCCATTGGATGCGTGTTCTTGTCATAAACCACATGGATGTACCGGATGTCATTACATGTGTCGTCTTTTCATAAACCACATGGATCTACTAGATGCCATTGCATGTGTGTTCTTTGCATAAACCACATGGATCCACTAGAGTTTATTGCACGTGTGTTCTATTCATAAACCACATGGACCCACTAGATGCCATTAAATGTGTGTTCTATTGATAAACCACATGGATCCACTAGATGCAATTGCATGTGTGTTCTTTTCATAAACCGCATGGATCCACTAGAGTTCCTTGCATGTGTGTTCTTTTCATAATCCACATGGATCCACTAGAGTTCATTGCATGTGTGTTATTTTCATAAACCACATGGATCAACTAGAGTTCATTGCATGTGAGTTCTTTTCATAAACCACATGGATCCACTAGAGTTCATTGCATGTGTGTTCTTTTCATAAACCACATGGATCCACTAGATTCCATTGCATGTGTGTTCTTTTCATAAACCACATGGATCCACTAAAGATTATTGCATGTGTGTTCTATTCCAAAACCACATGGATACACTAGATGCCATTGCATGTGTTTTCTTTTCATAAACCACATTGATCCACTAGATTCCATTGCATGTGTGATCTATTCCTAAACCACATGGATCTACTAGATGCCATTGGATGTTTGTTCTTTTCATAAACCACATGGATCCAATAGATGGCGTTGCATGTGTGTTCTTTTCATAAACCACATGGATCCACTAGATGCCATTGCATGTGTGTTCTTTTCATAAACCACATGGATCCACTAGAGTTCTTTGCACGCGTGTTCTTTTCATAAACCACATGGATACACTAAATGCCATTGCATGTTTTTTTATAAACCACATGTATCCACTAGATGTCATTGCATGTGTGTTCTATTCCTAAACCACATGGATCCACTAGATGCCATTGGATGCTTATTATTTTCGTAAACCACATGGATCCACTAGATGCCATTAGATGTGTGTTCTTTTCATAAAGCACATGGATCCACTAGAGTTCATTCCATGTGTGTTATATTCCTAAACCACATGGATCGACTAGATGTCATTGCATGTGTGTTCTTTTCATAAACCACATGGATCCAGTAGATGCCATTGCATGTGTGTTCTAATCCTAAACAACATGAATCCACTAGATGCCATTAGATGTGTGTTCTTTTCATAAACCACATCGATCCACTAGAGTTCATTGCATGTGTGTTCTATTCCTAAACCACATGGATCCACTAGATGCCATTGCATGTGTGTTCTTTTCATAAACCACATGGATCACTACATTCCATTGCATGTGTGTTCTTTTCATAAACCACATGGATCCACTAGAGTTCATTGCATGTGTGTTCCTTTCATAAACCACATTGATCCACTAGATGCCATTGCATGTGTCTTCTATTCCGAAACCACATAGATCCACTAGATGCCATTGGATGCGTGTTCTTGTCAGAAACCACATGGATGTACTAGATGTCATTGCATGTGTCGTCTTTTCATAAACCACATGGATCTACTATATGCCATTGCATGTGTGTTCTTTGCATAAACCACATGGATCCACTAGAGTTTATTGCACGTGTGTTCTATTCATAAACCACATGGACCCACTAGATGCCATTAAATGTGTGTTCTATTGATAAACCACATGGATCCACTAGATGCCATTGCATGTGTGTTCTTTTCATAAACCGCATGGATCCACTAGAGTTCATTGCATGTCTGTTCTTTTCATAATCCACATGGATCCACTAGAGTTCATTGCATGTGTGTTATTTTCATAAACCACATGGATCCACTAGAGTTCATTGCATGTGAGTTCTTTTCATAAACCACATGGATCCACTAGAGTTCATTGCATGTGTGTTCTTTTCATAAACCACATGGATCCACTAGATTCCATTGCATGTGTGTTCTTTTCATAAACCACATGGATCCACTAGAGTTTATTGCATGTGTGTTCTATTCCAAAACCACATGGATACACTAGATGCCATTGCATGTGTGTTCTTTTCATAAACCACATTGATCCACTAGATTCCATTGCATGTGTGTTCTATTCCTAAACCACATGGATCTACTAGATGCCATTGGATGTTTGTTCTTTTCATAAACCACATGGATCCAATAGATGGCGTTGCATGTGTGTTCTTTTCATAAACCACATGGATCCACTAGATGCCATTGCATGTGTGTTCTTTTCATAAACCACATGGATCCACTAGAGTTCATTGCACGCGTGTTCTTTTCATAAACCACATGGATACACTAAATGCCATTGCATGTTTTTTTATAAACCACATGGATCCACTAGATGTCATTGCATGTGTGTTCTATTCCTAAACCACATGGATCCACTAGATGCCATTGGATGCTTATTCTTTTCGTAAACCACATGGATCCACTAGATGCCATTAGATGTGTGTTCTTTTCATAAAGCACATGGATCCACTAGAGTTCATTCCATGTGTGTTCTATTCCTAAACCACATGGATCGACTAGATGTCATTGCATGTGTGTTCTTTTCATAAACCACATGGATCCAGTAGATGCCATTGCATGTGTGTTCTAATCCTAAACAACATGGATCCACTAGATGCCATTAGATGTGTGTTCTTTTCATAAACCACATTGATCCACTGGAGTTCATTGCATGTGTGTTCTATTCCTAAACCACATGGATCCACTAGATGCCATTGCATGTGTGTTCTTTTCATAAACCACATGGATCACTACATTCCATTGCATGTGTGTTCTTTTCATAAACCACATGGATCCACTAGAGTTCATTGCATGTGTGTTCCTTTCATAAACCACATTGATCCACTAGATGCCATTGCATGTGTCTTCTATTCCTAAACCACATAGATCCACTAGATGCCATTGGATGCGTGTTCTTGTCATAAACCACATGGATGTACTAGATGTCATTGCATGTGTCGTCTTTTCATAAACCACATGGATCTACTAGATGCCATTGCATGTGTGTTCTTTGCATAAACCACATGGATCCACTAGAGTTTATTGCACGTGTGTTCTATTCATAAACCACATGGACCCACTAGATGCCATTAAATGTGTGTTCTATTGATAAACCACATGGATCCACTAGATGCCATTGCATGTGTGTTCTTTTCATAAACCGCATGGATCCACTAGAGTTCATTGCATGTGTGTTCTTTTCATAATCCACTAGAGTTCATTGCATGTGTGTTATTTTCATAAACCACATGGATCCACTAGAGTTCATTGCATGTGAGTTATTTTCATAAACCACATGGATCCACTAGATGTCATTGCATGTGTGTTCTTTTCATAAACCACATGGATCCACTCGAGTTCATTACATGTGTGTTCTATTCCTAAACCACATGGATACACTAGATGCCATTGCATGTGTGTTCTTTTCATAAACCACATCGATCCAGTAGATGCCATTGCATGTGTGACGAGGGTTTAACTCATCAATGCCCATTGTTATGGACTTGGGTTTTGGAGAAGGAGGGAGCACTGGAGACATATACCGGCTAGCAAACAAGCACACAGGGGACAAAGGATTTACCCAGGTTCAGGCCTCGTATAGGTCCCTACTCCTGCTTGTCTGCTCGTGGAATTATCGAGGGAGTCGAAAGTTACAATGGTGCGCAGATGTAATCTGGCGAGGGTTGTGGAAACTAGGGTTGTGTGTGTACTTCTCGCTGCCCCCTCCTAGCCTTTATAGAGATAAGCTAGGTCTCGGGTAGCAGGTCGAGTCGGTTACAAGTTAGGGTTTTTCCCTTTGATCTTTCTATCTTTAGCTTCTTCTTGTTCTTCAAGCAATCGAGAGTCCGTAGGTTACTCGAATCCCTCCATCCGGGCCTTGGCGACACCGTGGGCCTGTATGTATTTGGACCGTATATACCAAGCTCGAGTACCTGTAGGGTATACCCATGTCAGTAGCCCCCGAGTGTCCAGTGGAATCATAGATTTGACTGGGGACTTTTTGAAGCCTTCAAGTGCCTAAATGAGTACATTTCGATTGCTTTTATTCGTTTCATAGGGATTGTTGATATACGTGCCTGATATAACCGAAGTATCGGTATCAGTTAACCACCTTAGGGTGAAACAACACAATCTACTCAAATTTGAGTCCCCGGACTCGAATTCGGAAAAGTGCTGGCGTAATTCGACTCAGGCCGCGGAGGTCTTACAGGAGTCGAATTCCAGTTATATGGGTGTGAGCACTTGACGCGTCCTTCAAGGCATGTTCATCTTGCCTGTAGGCATGGATACATTTCTGGTAGTGCGCAGTTAAATGCGTTGTCAGGCCTTATTCAGGTCTTACCTTCACGGCGTAAGCGCGACATCCGAATTTTATCATCGCGGAGACGATTCGGGCATCCCAGGAGATGTAGTCTCTTTGTAGGGAAAATTTGTGAGGCGGTGTCGCTAAGGGTTGCAAGTGCGGATGTTATCAACACACAGTTTTTGTGCAAATAATCATAGGGTGCGCGACTAGCGCTCCCTATGGGAGTAGCCCCCCGAGTGCCTGGTTGAGTCGAAGACTCAGGCAGGGACTAAAGAACTTTTGCGACTGTTGTCGTCTTTTTGCTTACTTGTTTCAGTCGAAGACTCAGGCAGGGACTAAAAAACTTTCACGGCTACTGTCGTCTTTTGCTTGCTTGTTTTTAGTCGAATTTGTTTCCGGCGCTCCCTATGGGAGTAACCCATGTCCGTAGTCGAACTGTGTTTCGAGTGGTTGGGTTTGCTTTGTGATTGTCCATGTTCCTGCAACAAGAAAAGAAAAATTCATAGGGTGCGCGGCCAGCGCTCCCTATGGGAGTAGCCCCCGAGTGCTTGGTGGAGTCGAAGACTCCAACAAGTACTAAAGTAGTCGAAGTTTTCCGCTGCGTAGCTTTGATGACGTCAGTGCTGACGCTTGTATGACCTCAGTTGCCTGCGTGAGCGAGTTTGACGGGACGTGACGAGCGGTGGGTCCAACTTTCTGACTTTGATTTGACTGAGCGTGCGTAATCTTTTTCTAACTGTGCCTCCTCGATTTTCGCGCGTAATGGTAGAAGTGGGGGACGGTTCGCGCTTCCTCTTATCCACGTGTCCACCGCGATGCGTGCCACGCGTCCAATAGGGTTTTTGTCAACCGTTGGATTGCATCTCCTAGGGGTTAAGTAGCGGCGCTGCGGCGGTAATTTTCCATCTGCGCTCTTTCTTCCTTGCTACCATCGCCATTGCTGTTGTTCTTCTGCTTTTCCCTGCGCTCATCTCCTCCACAGCGCTGGACCACCTCTGCTCGTTTCCAAGCTACTTTTTGTGCTCTCATCACCGCCGCACAATGGGGAAAAAGAAAGGAGGTGCTGCCGCTGATTCTGCGGCCACCGGCGCCGCGATGAAGAAGAAGGGTGGCTCCGCTGCTGCGGGCACCAGCACCACCGCCGGCGTGAAGAAGAAGGTCGCGGGCACTCGCGTGAACAATGGTGCATGGCGCCCCTCCATTATCAAGGTGTCGGATCTCCGTCTTCTTCGCCAGGATGGAGTTATCTCTGCGGCAGTCGCCGGTGCACGCGTCCCTGGCGGTGAGACCATTCCTGCTCCTCCCGCTGGTTTTTGAGTGATGTTTCTCGCATTCGTCATTCGCGGTCTCTCCTTGCCTCTCCACCCCTTTCTTAGGGGTCTTCTTTGCTTCTACGGGCTCTAGCTCCATCAGCTGTCCCCAAATTCGATTCTCCACATCACCTGCTTCATCACCCTTTGCGGGTGCTGGCTCGGAATCGAGCCACAATTTGGTCTTTTCAAGCGCTTGTTTAAATTGAAGCGTCAGTATGCATCTGTCTCTTTAGTTTATGACGTAGGTGGTTGCGGAATCCACATCGACCCATCCGCCAGCTACTTCAACATCAAGCTTACCAAGTCCGTCCAGGGATGGAGGGACAAATGGTTCTATGTCCGCGATCAGAAGGCCAAAGATGAGCACTTTGGACTCGCGCCCTTCGATCTGGCGACTCCCTGCAAGAAGATGCGTTCTTGGAAGAACATAGTAATGCCTAGCGAACTCGCGGAGACAGACGTGCTGTATCAACGTGTCTGTGACCTCGAGAGTCGCATAGGCGCAGAAGAGGGAGGTTGCGCCCTTATCAGGACCTGGCTGCGCCGTCGCGTCCAGCCTCTCCAAGCCAGAGTCCATCCCATGTTTCAATGGGGTGGCACTGATGATGCCACTCGCGTGTCTGCCGATGGCATGTCCACGAGTGAGGTGGATAAGAGGATTCGACTGGTCACGAAGTACACTATCAAGGATGTGCTTCCAAGTGAACCAGTTGTTTCTCCTTTTGATGCTTCGAATCCTCCTCCTGAGGTATAGTTGTGCTACGCAGTAGCTTATTTTCGCGATTGCTTTTCTGTTTGCTTACTTGTTCTATTTGCTGATCTTCACTGTCTGTATGCAGGATTGGGTGGTGTCGCCTTGTATGCCTCCTCTCCCTGAGGGGATTATTCCTCGCGAAGCTTTGGAAGAGGACGAGTCGGAGTCGACTGTCCCTTCTGATGTGGAAGTGGAAGCCCCTAAGTCTGAGAGCCCGGATACTCGTCAGCGTTCGCGCAATGAGGATTCCGATGCGTCGACTCCTTCGACTCCAGGAGGCACGGCTGTTGGCATGGAGTCGCCAATTCCAGCCGTTCCTATGAGGGCTGTGGCACCATCTTCTCGCAAGAAGATGCGATTGCCCAAGGAGTCTTCGTCGGAGTCGGCGGCGGACACGTTTGATCTTGAAAAGTTTGACTGGTAAGTTTGCTAGGTCATTCATTCTTTTTTGTTTTCTTCTTGTTGACTTTGCCCTAGAGTTTGCCATTTCTCAATGTGGATTTGGTCTTGTAGTCAAGAGGCATCGTCATCTTCTGGCGACGTCGAGTTTTTGAAAGAATCGGGAGTCGCGACCTCAAGGGCCAAGGTAGAGGTCGAGCGTGCTCCTTCCCCTCCGGCGGCGGCCCACTCCAGGCACAATTCTTTGAGCTCTCCTCACATAGGGGAACATCGAATGGTTGCTCGGATGACCGTTCAACAAACTTCTTCGGAGTCGCTGGAGGACCATGTAAGTATATCTTTCCTTCTTTTAGTATGGCAGTTGACGTTCTCTGTTGCCCTCTCTGATTCCTTGTTTGTGCGACAGCTCCTTGTAAAGGCAGCCGCGCAAGTGGCGGAGCAGGTGATGGCGATTGGTCGCTAGCATGCAATGCTAGAAACGCGTCACCGCGTGGTCGAAAGTGAGTGTTCTACACTTATTCTTTTTTGTCTCCTCCTTTTTTTTGGTATAGTTGACTGATAGTCAACTTTTGGTTGCCATGTAGCTGAGCATAACGCTTTACTGCACAACGTCGCCACCTTGGAAAAGACATTAGCCGCAGCTGTGAAGGGGCGCGACGAGGCAATCGCGGCTCGTGATGATGCACAGAAGCGCGAAGAGGATCTGCGTGCCTCCTTTGCGGCTAGGGAAAAGTTGTTTGAAGAGCAACTGTTCTCAGTCGCCAAGGCCCTCTCAGGTACCTTTTCTGGTAGATATTTTATTGTTGTCCTTCTCTGCATCTGGAATTTTGCCGGTGGTGCTAGAGATTTCATCCATGTGTGGGTTTTCTGTCTAGATGCTGGCGATTTGAGCTTTGATCCGCAGGCCCTTCATCGCGATGACGCTCTGGCAGGCGCGGTATCTGCAGTCGAGGACCGTAGCGCCGTTGTCCAAAATACATTGTCCAAGGCCAAGGTCACCCTTAGTCGCCTCCGGGAGGAGTTGATGCCGAAGGCGGAGCTGGTCGATAATGTGGACGAGCTGGTGGAGTCACTCGCCGGGGGTGTGCCTGCCACCTACAAGAACTCCCTCCACGTGGCTGGCGCGACCATGTCACTCGCCATGGTGCAAGCCCATGGAGTCGAGATAGATCCCTCTACGGTGTCGAAGGCGATGCCTGTTGGCGCAGACGGTCAGCAGGTAGTCTTCGCTCCTTTCGTGACTGCTTGGGCCAAATATGGCCATTCCTTAATAAATATCGTTGCCAAGTATTCGGAGGAGCTCCAACATGCCAAGAAGGCGGCGAAAGCTTCGGCCTCAGGGGCCGGCGGAAAGTCAGTGGCGTCTGATACTGCCACAGACTTGATGAAGCCCCCAAAGCCGTCGAAGTCGAAGAAGCCAGCTGCTCTGTAGTTAGCTTTTTGTAATAGTTGATGAATTGTCCTTTTGGTCTGAGAACATGCCTGCCGGCGAGTGTGTTTGTGAATACTTTATGCTGATCCTGAATGCATCTATTACTTGTGCCTTTGTGTTAAGTTGATCGCCTTATTTGCCTCTGTCTTGACTTTGTGGTAGGGTACATCAAGTGGTCCTATGGGGGGAACCCAGGACTCGCCATCTCTTGAGGATACAGTGGCACCACCGCGCTCCAGGGTAGAGGAGTTGTCCTTGCTTTCGCGACTTCATGATCGCGTTAAGAAGCTAGAGCGTGAGTTGCCCGTGATCCGAGGTAGCGCGGACGTGTGGAAGTCAAAGGCTAAGAAAGCCGCCGCCCGCGAGCAGTATCTGCTTGGCGAGGTGACGCAGCTGGGCGACCAGTTTAAGTGTTAGTTTGCTTATTCTCATCTTTTCCTTTGTAGTTACCTACAACAGTACATTGTACTCATGCTATTGATGTTGCTTCGTGTAGTTGTTAGTGCGCACCGTCCGCAGGAGGAGAAGGATAGAATTGCCATTCGCCTTCATGATCTCACCCAGTAGCAACTTCAGGAGAGCGGATACTTCTGGGTAGATCATGATCGTGCGACTGCGTTGGCGACCCTGCAGGATCGCGCATCACGAGTGCTGCTCTTCCTGAAGAAGGCGCAGTCGTGCTTGAAGAACATTTATCGGGTAATGTTCCCGCTGGACGACGCTCTGTCAAGCCTGCTGGCTCTCCTTGCCAAGTTTCAAGATATGTCCGTGGTTCGCGAGTGCGTGAGGCAGCAGTTGGTGGCTGGTGCCAAGGCTGCCCTTTCAATTGTGCGATTGCACAGGCCTGACATGGATGTTGCTGCCATTGCTTCTGGACCGCCAGCGCCACCAGCAGGATCTGCCTGGAATATGGTGCCGCACTATCAGGCGGTGGACCGTCCAGCAAAGGAGATTGTCGACTTCTTCGAGGAGCAAACCAACGTTCATCTGTTGCAAGAGTAGCCAAAGTTGTATCCTGCACATAAGTGTACTTATGTTGTAAAGTTCGTACAGATGTTGTAGATAATTTGTTGTCGAAATGTGTATAAGGAGCTTTGCGAGCTCGAGGTGCGTTGCACTTTATGCGAGTCCTTTTCGTTAGGCTGGCCATATTTTATCTCAGTCCCTTGTCAACCTGTCATGTGCGTTGCAGCTGGGTTGAGTTTGTGTTAAGGGGTTAGATTGATGTGCCAGCTAGTCAGGATATCGCGTTTTGGTTCGAAGAACAGATGCAAGTAGGGTGGCGTAGCCCCAGAGTGTAAAATTGACAAATTAAAGGAGAAACATAAAGTTTTGGGGCACTTAGCTTTTATTTATTCGGAAAACAGTGCGAGGTATAATGTGTGGCTGAGTAGCCTTGGCTGAGTAGCCTTGGCTGAGAGCCTTATTTGCGATGTAAAAGTAAAGAAAACGACTAAGGGTAGAAGCGTCGCAGTTGTGCGACGTTCCAAGGGTTGGAGTATGCGACTCCTGTCTCTAAATCTTGAAGGCGATAGGCGCCACCTGGGATTACTTCTGTAATCACGTATGGTCCTTCCTAGGAGGACTCGAGCTTGAGATGTCCCTGCTGCTTCAGTCGCAAGACCAGGTCACCTTCGACGAAGGATCTGGGGCGAAGCCTTCTACTGTGGTAGTTGCGCAGGTTCTGCTGGTAGATCGCAGATCTTTCTGTGGCGATTTCTCTTGCTTCGTCGAGGAGGTCGACAAAGTCTTCGAGTGCAAGGGATGACTCTTGTTCACTGTAGGCGACCACGCGCGACGCCTTGTACCGTACCTCGGCGGGTAGTACTTCTTTTGCTCCGTGCACCATAAAGAATGGCGTGTAGCCCGTGGCGCTGTTTGGAGTTGTACGTAGACTCCAGAGTACGGATTGCAGCTCATCTGGCCAGCAACCCGCCGCTTGTTCGAGTGGTCGCAGGAGTCGCTTCTTGATGCCGCTGCAAACGAGCCCGTTTGCTTTTTCCACCTGTCCGTTGGTCTGTGGATGCGCTACTGAGGCGTAGCTGATGTTGATCCCTAGGTTCTCGCATAATTCTTGGAACTCCTTGGATGTGAAGTTTGTCCCGTTGTCGGTAATGATGCTGTGCGGCACGCCAAAGCGGTAGACGATGGACTCAAAGAACTTGACTGCGCTGTGCCCTGATTGGTTGGTCATTGGCATGGCCTCGATCCACTTGGTGAATTTGTCGACTGCAACCAAGAGGTAGACGTAGCCTCCACGCGAGGATCTTGGCAGCTTGCCAACCATATCGAGCCCCCATTGTGCGAAGGGCCAGGCCAAAGGAATAGGCCGTAGCTCCACGCCTGGTGTGTGTGGCTTGTCTGCGAATCGCTGGCAAGCATTGCATTTTTGGACTATGTCCTTGGTGTCGCGCATGGCCGTGGGCCAGTAAAATCCAGCTCGTAGAGCTTTGGCGACGAGGGCACGATTGCCTGCGTGGTGCCTGCAGGTCCCTTCATGGATGTCGAGGAGAATTGTTCTTTCGTTAGCCATGGAGACGCATCGTTGTAGCACTCTGTGATGCTGCGTTTATACAGTTCGCAGTTGAGAACGGCGAATGCCTTGGAGCGTCGCGCGATGTGCCGTGCATCTGACGGATCGTCCGGTAGTCTCTTGCTGAGGAGGTACGTAATGTACGGCCGCGTCCAAGATTGCTCGATCATCATGACGCCCATTGGTCCTTCGAGTCTTGTGTCTATCTCCAAGTCATCGAGTGCCATTGGCTCATTGGGTGGCGTAGCCCCCGAGTCCGTTGCTGCGCTTGTTTTCTTCTCTGCGGCCTTTGGCTTGATGGAGCGTTCGCATATGCGCTCGAGAAATACCCCAGGTGGTATGGGGGCGCAGGTAGAGCCTATGTTGGCGAGTGTGTCCGCCTCCTCGTTGCTTTCGCGACCTATGTGTCGCAACTCGCAACCATCGAAGTCTCCTTCGAGTGTATCGTAGAGGTCGCGGTACGCGATCATGTTGTCGTTCAGTGCGTCGCACTCGTGCATTGTTTGGTTGACGACCAACTTGGAGTCGCCATATATGATGAGCCTTTTGGCGCCACAGGCTTTTTCCATCCTCATCCCATGCAACAGGGCCTCGTATTCAGCCTCGTTGTTTGAGGTTGTGAACTGCATTTGCAGGATATATTTTAGCTTGTCCCCTTGAGGTGATGTCAATATGACACCTGCACCTGCTCCGTCTTTCCGTTTGGACCCATCAAAGTGCATTGTCCAGAGGTAGGACATATCTGGCTTGTCCGGGAGCTGGTTCTCCATCCAGTGCACGAGAAAGTCAGGGAGCACTTGCGACTTGATGGCGCCACATTTTTCGTATGTGATGTCCCGTGGAGACAGCTCTATTCCCCAAAGCGCGACTCGCCCCGTGGCGTCGGGGTTATTGAGGATATGCCCCAACGGGGCGTCGTTGACTACCACGATTGGGTGTTCCTGGAAGTAGTGGCGCAGTCGCCGGGCGGTCATAAGGACGTCGTACGCCAGCTTCTGGTAGTGCGGGTACCGCTGTTTTGTTGGCATGAGGACCTCGCTGGGGTAGTATACCGGGCGTTGTCCGCCGTGGACTTTGCTTTCCTCGGCTCGTTCGACGACGAGCACTATGCTAACCACCTGGTTGCTGGCGGAGATGTACAGCAATAGTGGTTCCCTTTCTCGTGGAGTCACCAGTACTGGCGAGGTGGATAGTAGGCGCTTGAGATCTTCGAATGCTTCTTGCGCTTCATTGGTCCACTCGAATTTGTCAGCTTTGCGGAGGAGCTGATAGAAGGGCATCACCTTTTCACCTATCCGACTGATAAATCGACTGAGTGATGTGATCCGTCCAGCTAGTTGCTGGACGCCTCTTATGTTCTTTGGCTTCTCCATGGCCAGTATGGCTTTTATCTTTTTCGGGTTTGCCTCGATCCCCCTCGCAGAGATGAGATACCTGAGTAGCTGCCCAGATGGTACGCCAAAGGCGTATTTGTCCGGATTGATCTTGATCCGGTAACGATCGAGATTGGCGAAGGTTTCATGCAAATCGTCGATTAGGGAGGCTTCCTCCTTGGTCTTGATTACTATGTAGTCGACATAGACTTGGATGTTGCGACCCAGTTGCTCCTTGAGGCAAGCCTGCATGCACCGCTGGTAGGTGCCTCCCATGTTTTTTAGTCCGAAGGGCATCGTGTTGTAGCAGAACACACCAAAGGGCGTTATAAACGCTGTCTTCTCCTGGTCTTCCTCCTTCATTCGAATTTGGTTATAGCCTGAGTAGGCATCGAGGAAGCAGAGGCGCTCACATCCAGCGGTGGAGTCGATGATCTGGTCGATCCGTGGCAGTGGGAAGTGATCTTTTGGGCAGTGCTTGTTTAAAGAAGTGAAGTCCACGCACATCCGTAGGATATCCGTTTCCTTTTTTGGTACCATCACCGTATTGGCGAGCCAAGTTTTTTCTTTGATCTCGCGTATGAACTTGGCCTCAAGGAGTCTATTTATCTCCATTCCAACTGCCTGCGCTCGTGGCTTAGACAGTCGCCTGATTGTTTGCATGACTGGCCTTGCGTCAGGGTTGACGTTGAGTGCGTGCTCGGCGAATTCCCTGGGAACTCCTGGCATGTCCGCAGGACACCAGGCAAAAATTTCCCAGTGCTCATGGAGGAATTCGACGAGCGCGAGTTCCTATGTGGGACTCAAGTTGTTGGCGATGAGGGTCGTCTTGGCGGGATCCAATGGATGGACCTACACCTTCTTTGTGTGCACGGATGAGTCGAAGGAGAGATCAGGTGAGCTTGTCCTACTCACGGGAGGCAGACTATTGTCTATCGTCTCTTTCAGTCTTGCGAGTTCCTCCTGCATGCTGAAGGACTGGGAGATTCTATTGAATTCCCTGTCGCAAGCGTCAGATCGCTCAAGGTTCCCGTTGATCGTTATGACGCCATTGGGACCTGGCATTTTCATCTGCACGTAGGCGTAGTGGGGTACTGCCATGAACCTGGCGAATGTGACGCGCCCAAGGATGCAATGGTATTGTGAGGGCTAGTCGACGACCTCAAAGTCGATGCGCTCGCGCCGGAAGTTCTTCAGCATGCCAAAGATGACGTCGAGGTTGATTTTGCCTAGGGGGTATACGCCTTTCCCTGGGACGATGCCGTGGAACATTGTGTCCGATGCCTCCAAGGTACTCGCGAATATGAGTACTCGCGAATATGAGGTTGATGCCGCTTCCGCCATCGATGAAGACGCGACTCATGTCGAAGCCTCCAATTTGCGCCTCAAGTACGAGGGGGCAATGACCTGGGCGAGGTACTTGAGGCGGGTGGTCGTGTTTGTCAAAGGTAATGCACGACTCGCTGCCACTGAGGTACTCAGTGGTGGATGGTGGCGAGTGCATGGCCAAGTTAACTTGGCGAGTGATGGCCTTCTGCACCCTGTTGGAGGGGCGCCCCTTTTGGATCATCATGGTACCCATGGCCCGTGGGTACGGTTCGCCTCCGTGGTGCTGGTCCGGTGCAGCTCCGTTCGGGGGTGGCCCAGGTGGTAGTGGTGCGCCATGTGCCACGGCGCCTGGAGAGGCTCCGTAGCCTCTTTCGACTGTGTTGCGGTTCATCCGAACCAATCCCTCGTGTAGCTTGAGGAACTCACGGCAGTCCTTGAGGAGGTGACTGGACTTTCTCTTGCCATCATGCTTGTCGATGTAGAAGTGTACCGTGCATGGCCCGGGCAGTTTGTCCTCGATGGAGGTCGCGGGTGCCTCATCGCGAGTGCGGTGTTGCCACACCTGCGTGGTTATCTCGGAGTTGCGGTATCCGCTGCTGCGGTATCCGCTGTTGCGGTTATCGTCGCGTCTACCAGCGTAGCTGGCTGCGACCATTTTGACGTCGTCGCGATCATCGTAGATGCGCATGCGATGCTTCCCCCGGTGGTCGCGTCTGCGTTCGAGTTCTGCCTCCTCGTCGGAGTGAACGCGATTCTTCACCGAATCTTCTCCATCGGCCCACCGATTCGCGATCTCCATCAGGTGGTCGATGGTCTGGGGCTTTGAGCGGCCTAGCTCCTCCCCGAGTTCCATGCGGCGGACACCACCGTTGAATGCATCAATCGCGCGGTCTTCCGATATGTTCTCCGTGGAGTTCTTGATGATGGACCACCTTTGGATGTAGGAGCACAGCGATTCGCCAGATCTTTGCTACCAGCATCTCAGTTCTTCGATTGAGGCGGGCTGTTTGTACGTGCCCTTAAAGTTGCGCACGAAGTTGTAGACCAGCTCATCCCAACTGCGAATGGATCCGCGTGGGAGGTTATTGAGCCATGCCCGGGCGGCGCCCTGTAGCCGTAGCTACAAGCATTGCATGGCAGTACTTCGACTTCCTCCGTGTAGCCTGATGGAGGATATGTGGTCCTCCAGCCAGATCTTAGGGTCTTGTAGACCACGGGTTCTCCGATGGGAGTTTAAACCCTTAAAGCATTCGCTTCTGCCTAATGGATCCGCTGAAGCATCTGCGCCGCAGAGCTCCCCATCTTCCTCTTCCGAGTCAGTCGACCGAGCACGTCGTGCCCTTGACTTGTCGATCTTGCGTTACGTGAGGTCGTCGCGCACATCGTAGTCGTGGTCATGTCGCCGTGAGCGGCGACGTCGAGACAGATCATGACTATCATCGTTGGACGAGGGTGAGGAGTAGCACTTCACTAGCGCTTTGCCCTTTTTTGGGTCTGGTACTGGTTCCTTGTCGGGGGCGGCCTCGATTAACCCCAAGCCCGCGATCGTAGATCGATGCATGGCAGTTCAGGGATCTCCAGCTGGCGGCTGGTTATTGAGGAGGTACATGGTGGCTGCTGTCACCGCGGCCTGCGGTGTCCTGGGAACCACGTTGCCTCTCGTGTCTACTGTCATAGAGCCGAAGTCGAGGAATTTTGCGGCCTCTATGCGCTCTTGTTCGGTGAGGTGAGCCATCCGCCACTGCCTCTTCTTGGTGAGGTACTCGTTGCCTCTTGAGGAGGATCCTCCGTAGGAGGAGGCCCAGCACGACGAAGGCTCGATTCATCCGCTGCCTTCTTACGCGCCTCCAGTTGCGCGATTGCCTGTTTTTGGCGCTTGAATTCTTCTTTTAGAAGCCAATGATAGCCCATCAACAGTTCCTGCGGGGAGCCAAAGGGTAGAGGTGCACCCCGTAGGGCTTCACGGCAGCGATCCCACTCTTGCTCGTTGAGCCTGATCACGACGCATTTGCTGGTTTGCTCATTGATCATGCTAGGAGGTTCGACTGCTCCTCTGTTGCCACCGTTGTCGGCGTTGGGTGGATCGGTGCCGTTGCCGGTGTTACCACCGTTGCCGCGATTGGGTGGATCGGTGCCATTGCCGCTGTTACCACCGTTGCCACGATTGGCAGAGGTGTCGCCTGCATTGATGACGGCGCACATGAAGTGATTGGGGAAGCTGTTGCTTCCACAACTTTCAGATCTGGAACCGTAGGTTCCATCTTCAGTGGCCAGATCGCTTAGATCGGAGTCACGACTGCTGTCACTGATCGTGTTCTCGACTGCCACCGGAGCGTTGAGCTCGCTGAGGGTGCCGATCGATGGAGGGAACCATGATGCCAGGGCAATCGCCGGTGTGGTCGGCTGATCAGGCATGCGAAGCGTGCCCATCTGACCAACTTGGAAGCGGAAGCTCCCAATCGCCAGGCTGATTCTGTCGCCCACAGACTCGAAGGCCGGGCGGGTGGCCGGCGTGTGGACGGTGAAGTCGAAGGCATCGAAAAGAGGACGAATCTCCACTGTTGCGGAGTTGTAGATTGCAGTTGATGGGGCCGAAGAAGCCGCAACATCAACACTCCCAATTCCCACAAACGGCGCCAATTGACGAGGGTTTAACTCGTCAATGCCCATTGTTATGGACTTGGGTTTTGGAGAAGGAGGGAGTGCTGGAGACATCTATCGGCTAGCAAACAAGCACATATGGGACAAAGGATTTACCTAGGTTTAGGCCTTGTAGAGGTCCCTACACCTGCTTGTCTGCTCGTGGAATTATCGAGGGAGTCGAAAGTTACAATGGTGCGCAGATGTAGTCTGGCGAGGGTTGTGGAAACTAGGGTTGTGTGTATCCTTCTCGCCGCCCCCTCCTAGCCTTTATATAGATAAGCTAGGTCTCGGGTAGCAGGTCGAGTCGGTTACAAGTTAGGATTTTTCCTTTTGATCTTTCTATATTTAGCTTCTTCTTGTTCTTCAAGCAATCGAGAGTCCGTAGGTTACTCGAATCCCTCCATCCGGGCCTTGGCGACACCGTGGGCCTGTATGTATTTGGACCGTATATACCAAGCTCGAGTACCTGTAGGGTATACCCATGTCAATGTGTGTTCTATTCCTAAACCACATGAATCCACTAGATGCCATTGGATGTTGGTTCTTTTCATAAACCACATGGATCCAATAGATGGCATTGCATGTGCGTTCTTTTCATAAACCACATGGATCCACTAGAGTTCATTGCATGTGTGTACTTTTCATAAACCACATAGATCCACTAGATGCAATTGCATGTGTGTTCTATTCCTCAACCACATGGATCCAGTAGATGCCATTGCATGTTTGTTATTTTCATAAAACACATGGATCCACTAGATGCCATTGCACGTGTCTTCTTTTCATAAACCACATGTATCCACTAGAGTTCATTGCATTTGTGTTCTTTTCAGAAACCACATGGATCCACTAGATGCCATTGCATGTGTGTTCTATTCCTAAACCACATAGATCCAATAGATTCCATTGGATGTGTGTTCTTTTCATAAACCACATGGATCCACTAGATGGCATTGCATGTGTGTTCTTTGCCTAAACCACATGGATCCACTAGAGTTCATTGCATGTGTGTTCTATTCATAAACCACATGGATTCACTAGATGCCATTAAATGTGTGTTCTATTCATAAACCACATGGATCCACTAGATGCCATTGCATGTGTGTTGTTTTCATAAACCACATGGATCCACTAGAGTTCATTACATGTGTGCTCATTTCATAATCCACATGGATCCACTAGAGTTCATTGCATGTGTGTTCTTTTCATAAACCACATGGATCCACTAGAGTGCATTGCATGTGTGTTATTTTCATAAACCACATGGATCCACTAGATTCCATAGCATGTGTGTTCTTTTCATAAACCACATGGATCCACTAGAGTTGATTGCATGTGTGTTCTATTCCTAAACCACATGGATCCACTAGATGCCATTGCATGTGTGTTCTTTTCATAAACCACATCGATCCACCAGATGCCATTGCATGTGTGTTCTATTCCTAAACCACATGGATCCACTAGATGCCATTGGATGTTTGTTCTTTTCATAAACCACATGGATGCACTAGATGTCATTGCATGTGTGTTCTTTTCATAAACCACATGGATCCACTAGAGTTCATTGCATGTGTTTTATTTTCATAAACTACATGGATCAACTAGAGTTCATTGGATGTGTGTTCTATGCCTAAACCACATGGATCCACTGGATGCCATTGCATGTGTGTTATTTTCATAAACCACATGCATCACTACATTCCATTGCATGTGTGTTCTTTTCATAAACCACATGGATCCACTAGATTCCATTGCATGTGTGTTATTTTCATAAACCACATGGATCCACTAGATGCCATTGCATGTGTGTTCTTTTCATAAACCACATGGATCCACTAGAGTAAATTGCTTGTGTGTTCTATTCCTAAACCACATGGATCCACTACATGCCATTAGATGTTTGTTCTTTTCATAAACCACATGGATCCAATAGATGTCATTGCGTGTGTGTTCTTTTCATAAACCACATGGATCCACTAGATGCCATTGCATGTGTGTTCTTTTCCTAAACCACATGGATCCACTAGAGTTCATTGCATTTGTGTTCTTTTCATAAACCACATGGATCCACTAGATGCCATTGCATGTGTGTTCTATTCCTAAACCACATAGATCCACTAGATGCCATTGTATGTGTGTTCTTTTTATAAACCACATGGATCCACTAGATGTCACTGCATGTGTGTTCTTTGCCTAAACCACATGGATTCACTAGAGTTCATTGCATGTGTGTTCTATTCATAAACCACATGGATCCACTAGATGCCATTAAATGTGTGTTCTATTCATAAACCACATGGATCCACTAGATGCCATTGCATGTGTGTTCTTTTCATAAACCACATGGATCCACTAGAGTTTATTGCATGTGTGTTCTTTTCATAATCCACATGGATCCACTAGAGTTCATTCCATGTGTGTTCTTTTCATAAACCACATGGATCCACTAGAGTTCATTTCATGTGTGTTCTTTTCATAAAGCACATGGATCCACTAGATTCCATTGCATGTGTGTTCTTTTCATAAACCACATGGATCCACTAGAGTTTATTGCATGTGTGTTCTATTCCAAAACCACATGGATACACTAGATGCCATTGCATGTGTGTTCTTTTCAGAAACCACATCGATCCACTAGATTCCATTGCATGTGTGTTCTATTCCGAAACCACATGGATCCACTAGATGCCATTGGATGTTTGTTCTTTTCATAAACCACATGGATCCAATAGATGGCATTGCATGTGTATTCTTTTCATAAACCACATGGATCCACTAGATGCCATTGCATGTGTGTTCTTTTCATAAACCACATGGATGCACTAGAGTTCATTGCATGTGTGTTCTATGCCTAAACCACATGGATCCACTGGATGCCATTGCATGTGTGTTATTTTCATAAACCACATGCATCACTACATTCCATTGCATGTGTGTTCTTTTCATAAACCACATGGATCCACTAGATTCCATTGCATGTGTGTTATTTTCATAAACCACATGGATCCACTAGATGCCATTGCATGTGTGTTCTTTTCATAAACCACATGGATCCACTAGAGTTCATTGCTTGTGTGTTCTATTCCTAAACCACATGGATACACTAGATGCCATTGCATGTGTGTTCTTTTCATAAACCACATCGATCACTAGATGCCATTGCATGTGTGTTCTATTCCTAAACCACATGGATCCACTAGATGCCATTGGATGTTTGTTCTTTTCATAAACCACATGGATCCAATAGATGTCATTGCGTGTGTGTTCTTTTCATAAACCACATGGATCCACTAGATGCCATTGCATGTGTGTTCTTTTCCTAAACCACATGAATCCACTAGAGTTCATTGCATTTGTGTTCTTTTCATAAACCACATGGATCCACTAGATGCCATTGCATGTGTGTTCTATTCCTAAACCACATAGATCCACTAGATGCCATTGGATGTGTGTTCTTTTTATAAACCACATGTATCCACTAGATGTCACGGCATGTGTGTTCTTTGCCTAAACCACATGGATCCACTAGAGTTCATTGCATGTGTGTTCTATTCATAAACCACATGGATCCACTAGATGCCATTAAATGTGTGTTCTATTCATAAACCACATGGATCCACTAGATGCCATTGCATGTGTGTTCTTTTCATAAACCACATGGATCCACTAGAGTTCATTGCATGTGTGTTCTTTTCATAATCCACATGGATCCACTAGAGTTCATTCCATGTGTGTTCTTTTCATAAACCACATGGATCCACTAGAGTTCATTGCATGTGTGTTGTTTTCAGAAAGCACATGGATCCACTAGATTCCATTGCATGTGTGTTCTTTTCATAAATCACATGGATCCACTAGAGTTTATTGCATGTGTGTTCTATTCCAAAACCACATGGATACACCAGATGCCATTGCATGTGTGTTCTTTTCAGAAACCACATCGATCCACTAGATTCCATTGCATGTGTGTTCTATTCCTAAACCACATGGATCCACTAGATGCCATTGGATGTTTGTTCTTTTCATAAACCACATGGATCCAATAGATGGCATTGCATGTGTGTTCTTTTCATAAACCACATGGATCCACTAGATGCCATTGCATGTGTGTTCTTTTCATAAACCACATGGAACCACTAGAGTTCATTGCACGCGTGTTCTTTTCATAAACCACATGGATACACTAGATGCCATTGCATGTTTTTTCATAAACCACATGGATCCACTAGATGTCATTGCATGTGTGTTCTATTCCTAAACCACATGGATCCACTAGATGCCACTGGATGTTTATTATTTTTGTAAACCACATGGATCTACTAGATGCCATTATATGTGTGTTCTGTTCATAAACCACATGGATCCACTAGAGTTCATTCCATGTGTGTTCTATTCCTAAACCACATGGATCGACTAGATGTCATTGCATGTGTCATGTTTTCATAAACCACATGGATCTAGTAGATACCATTGCATGTGTGTTCTAATCCTAAACATCAGGGATCCACTAGATGCCATTAGATGTGTGTTCTTTTCATAAACCACATGGATCCACTAGAGTTCATTGCATGTGTGTTCTATTACTAAACCACATGGATCCACTATGTGCCATTGCATGTGTGTTCTTTTCATAAACCACATGGATCCACTAGATGCCATTGCATGTGTGTTCTTTTCATAAACCACATGGATCCACTAGAGTTCATTGCATGTGTTCTATTTTCATAAACCACATCGACCCATTGGAGTTCATTGCATGTGTGTTCTATTCCTAAACGACATGGATCCACTAGATGCCATTGCATGTGTGTTATTATCATAAACCGCATGGATCACTACATTCCATTGAATGTGTGTTCTGCTCATAAACCACATGGATCCACTAGAGTTCATTGCATGTGTGTTCTTTTCATAAACCACATGAATCCACTAGATGCCATTGCATGTGTGTTCTTTTCCTAAACCGCATGGATCCACTAGAGTTCATTGAATGTGTGTTCTTTTCATGAACCACATGGATCCACTAGATGCCATTAAATGTGTGTTCTATTCATAAAGCACATGGATCCACTAGATGCCATTGAATGTGTGTTCTTTTCATAAACCACATGGATCCACTAGAATTCATTGCATGTGTGTTCTTTTCATAATCCACATGGATCCACTAGAGTTCATTGCATGTGTGTTCTTTTCATAAACCACATGGGTCCACTAGAGTTCATTGCATGTGTGTTCTTGTTAAAAACCACATGGATCCACTAGATTCCATTGCATGTGTGTTCTTTTCATAAACCACATGGATCCACTAGAGTTGATTGCATGAGTGTTATTTTCCTAAACCACATGGAGGCACTAGATGCCATTGGATGTGTGTTCTTTTCATAAACCACATCGATCCACTAGATGCCATTGCATGTGTGTTCTACTCCAAAACCACATGGATCCACTAGATGCCACTGGATGTTTGTTCTTTTCATAAACCACATGGATGCACTAGATGTCATTGCATGTGTGTTCTTTTCATAAACCACATGGATCAACTAGAGTTCATTGCATGTGTTTTATTTTCATAAACCACATGGATCCACTAGAGTTAATTGTATGTGTGTTCTATGCCTAAACCACATGGATCCACTGGATGCCATTGCATGTGTGTTATTTTCATAAACCACATGGATCACTACATTCCATTGCTTGTGTGTTCTTTTCATAAACCACATGGATCCACTAGATTCCATTGCATGTGTGTTCTTTTCATAAACCACATGGATCCACTAGAGTTTATTGCATGTGCATTCTATTCCTAAACCACATGGATCCACTAGATGCCATTGCATGTGTGTTCTTTTCATAAACCACATGGATACACTAGATGCCATTGCATGTGTGTTCTTTTCTAAAACCACATGGATCCACTAGAGTTGATTGCATGTGTTTTATTTTTATAAACCACATCGATCCACTAGAGTTCATTACATGTGTGTTCTATTCCTAAACCACATGGATCCACTAGATGCCATTGCATGTGTGTTCTTTTCATAAACCACATGGATCCACTAGATGCCATTGCATGTGTGTTCTTTTCATAAACCACATGGATCCACTAGAGTTCATTGCATGTGTGTTCTTTTCATAAACCACATGGATCCACTAGATGCCATTGCATGTGTGTTCTATTCCTAAACCACATAGATCCACTAGATGCCATTGGATGCGTGTTCTTGTCATAAACCACATGGATGTACGAGATTTCATTGCATGTGTGTTCTAATCCTAAACCACATGGATCCACTAGATGCCATTGCATGTGTGTTCTTTGCATAAACCACATGGATCCAATAGAGTTCATTGCACGTGTGTTCTATTCATAAACCACATGGACCCACTAGATGCCATTAAATGTGTGTTTTATTCATAAACCATGGATCCACTAGATGCCATTGCATGTGTGTTCTTTTCATAAACCACATGGATCCACTAGAGTTCATTTCATGTATGTTATTTTCATAATTCACATGGATCCACTAGAGTTTATTGCATGTGTGTTCTTTTCATAAACCACATGGATCCACTAGAGTTTATTGCATGTGGGTTATTTTCATAAACCACATGGATCCACTAGATTCCATTGCATGTGTGTTCTTTTTATAAACCACATGGATCCACTAGAGTTCATTGCATGTGTGTTCTATTCCTAAACCACATGGATACACTAGATGCCATTGCATGTGTGTACTTTTCATAAACCACATCGATCCACTAGATGCAATTGCATGTGTGTTCTATTCCTAAACCACATGGATCCAGTAGATGCCATTGGATGTTTGTTGTTTTCATAAACCACATGGATCCGATAGATGGCATTGCATGCGTGTTCTTTTCATAAACCACATGGATCCACTAGAGTTCATTGCATTTGTGTTCTTTTCATAAACCACGGTTGCATTTGTGTTCTTTTCATAAACCAACTGCCGAAATTCTTCTCGGGTTCCCCTTTAATCAAGGAGTTAGGCTTCTACGGGTTTTCGGAGCGTAGAATATTCTTGTGTTTCTCGATATACGGAGCCACCACGCTGGAATTGTGTAGAACTGTGTAGTGTGCTTGAGTGAAAGAATTCCCGTCCCTACATACCATTGATTTCCTTCCTAGTGTGCCTTTTCCAGTCAGCCTCCCCTCATACCACACCAATCGGCTTAAGGTCAAGAAGAAAGTCAACACAAAACTCAATGACCTCCTCTGTTCCATAGCCCTTGGAGATGCTTCCTTCTGGCCTAGCACGGTTATGAACAATTTGTTTAAGACTCCCATGAACCTCTCGAAGGGGAACATATTGTGTAGAAACACAGGACTGAGAATTCTAATCTCTTCGACTAGGTGAACTAGGAGGTGCGTCATAATATTGAAGAAGGATGGCAGGAACAACAACTTGAAGCTGACCAGACATTGGACCACATCAATCTGTAACCCTGATAGACTTTCTTGATTGGGTACCTTCTGAGAAATTGCATTGAGGAATGCACATACCTTCAGAATGGCTAGTCGAACATTTTTTGGTAGAATTCCCCTCAATGCAACCGGAAGCAATTGCGTCATAAGCACGTGGCACTCATGAGACTTTAGGTTTTGAAATTTTTTCTCTTTCATATTTACTATTCCCTTTATATTCGACGAGAAGCCAGACGGGACCTTGATACTGAAAAGGACTTCAAAAAAGATTTTCTTCTCTTCTTTGGTAAGAGCGTAGCTGGCAAGCCCTTGAAACTGCCCTGGATGCTTGCCGTCTTGTCCTTTATGATGTTGCTGGTCCTCCCGTGCTACCTGGGTATCTTTTGACTTCCCATACAATCCCAAGAAGCCTAGAATATTCACGCAAAGATTCTTCATCAGGTGCATCACGTTGATCGCAGAGCAGACCTCGTGCACTTTCCAATAGGGTAGCTCCCAAAATATAGATTTCTTCTTACACATGGGTGCGTGTCTGTCGGCGTCTTTCGGAATAGGTTATCCTCCAGGACCCTTTCCAAAGATTACATCCAAATCCTTGACCATACCAAATACATCAGCACCAGTATGGGGGACAGGCTTCGTCCGGGCTTCTCCCTTGCCATTGAAATGCTTGCCTTTCTTCCTTAAGTGATGACTTGGCAGAAGAAAACGACGATTGTACGGCTACACATTCTTCCTACATTTATATAGATATTGTAACATCCCAATTTCAGCAACCCTGATTAGTTGTTTAGAATGCAAAAATCAGGGGGAACAAAAACATTTTCTTGTTAAGTGTTGCAGTGTTTGCTTGTTGATTGTCTATGCGTATGCTTCTGATTATATAGCTTATGATATACTCCTTACCTCAACATAAGTTGTCAAAAAGCTATTTAACAAAACTATCCTGGCTCATTTTACATATTCTCAAATGTTCTGGCATTTCAAAACATGAGCCAAGATGCTTATGTAACCAAAAGTATTTTAGTAGCTTCTATTGACAAAACTGTGGAGAGATATATAATATAATCTCCTTATGTTTTCAAGACAGAACCTTCAACTACTCCTACCTCTAGGATTCTCAAAACCTTGTATAAAACTTTTGAATTCTACTCTTGGTAGAAATACCAAGGACTCTTACCTTACTCAAACTCCAACCCTTCAAAATTGCCCATCCCTAACCCCAAGCTAAGATTGATGGTAACCCTAGTAGTAGTTGATTTGTTTGTAAGATGAGTTGCCTTGATCTGCTGTTTGACTTGATTGCTTAGAAATAGTATGATCTACTCTAGGAGCTCATCACTAGGATCGAGATGTTTCCAAATCATCACACCCTAAGGAAGAATACTAATCTGGATATGATCTCTAGCTACTAAGTAATCATCTAAAACCCTTAACCAGATCATCTCTTAAGTGATCTAATTCCAGAAGCGTCTAAGTCAATGAAGACCAATATCAAGCATATCCCTTCTACTCAATCTAATCTTTAACCTCATCTACGTGATGATGCTTTGGTACCTTGCTACCCATCAAAAGCCTCCTCTCTCATAATCTAGTCAAAAACCCTAAATCTTCCAAATTTGGCTAAGTCTAGAATCTGTTCCAACATCACCTTTTTGAATATCTGCTTTTGTCAACCCTTGTGCATTTTTGAAAATGTATTTGAACCATCTTGTGAACCATCCTGAGGAATACCAAGGACCACTATTTCCCTTGGCTAGATCATCCTCCAACTCACTTGTTCTTTATGGTTTTGCAGGTAAGAAAATAACTATTCCTGCAAATCTAGTCAACATGCCTACTTTGACAGAAGCTCACACCATCATCCTATCTCCCTTGGACCAAACCTTTGCATGGTTGTGTTCTACTCATATAGGTCTATCAATATCTACTTCACTTGTTCCAAGTGGATCTTTGTGTTTCTTAAACCCACAAGGTTTTGAAGGCTAGTTGATAATCTACTTTGACATGCTTATTTTATTCAAAGTTTGAAAGCCTGTCTTGGTGAGCTCAAGCAGTATCAAGCTCAAACCTATACACCCTTGTGATCTACATCAGTTGGTCTATCCATCCATATATCCTAGGCCCCAAGGAGAGCCTTGGGCTCCAAGATCCAACACGGTTTTGATGGCATGAAAACAATCTTACCCAAGATCCTTAAATCTCTAGTTTTCACCAAAATAAACTTGGATTCTCCAATCCCAGGGTTGCAAATGCTTGATACACCTTGTCTACATCATCTACCTTGATCATCAAGATTTATAAAATATTATCCATATTTATTATGGCTCCAAATCTAATTAATCTCCTAAATTGCGAGAAACTCCAAAACTCTCTTTCTAAAGGCAAGATTGCTTTTCTCCAAATCACCTTGCCAACTCAAGATACCTTTGAGGCCTATATATCATACCCTAAATTCCCATCTCAAAAATAAATATTTTTGAGATCATTTATTATTTCTTTTTGCCCCTTCTCTTAGATGGCAGAAATGAAATAATAATAGTTTTAAATACTTTTAAGCCTCCATAAATTCTGGGAACTCTCAAATGTGTGTTTTGGTATCTAGTACCATCTCACATCAAAAACCAACCTTCTCCAATGTAAATATATTAGATGAGCTTCTATAAACCATTTCTGCACTTTTTGATCAAATGGTTTTTAGTGGACCTTAACTCCTCTGAAAAATCTCAAACAATTCCTACGGGTGGACCTTAACCCTATCTAGCTACCAGCACCTTTATCTCATCTTGCCAAGATCAAGTTTTGGAAACTTCCTTGATGATAGTCATTATAGCAAGGATTTAACAAAGTCCAAAACTAGGATCTAAACTCCACCAAATCTGCCACCAAACCAGTCAAGCAAGTTGCACAACACACCACCCCCACTCTGGTCGAAATGCACTGTAGCCTGCCCCTGTAGCAGCTTCCCTCCCCTTGTACTTTGCACTTGGAGTAAGAGAGAGAGAGGGACAACCACAACATGCCAAGAACTGCTCAAAACTTGCTGCAGCAGCCACCTCCCTGTCCCTCCCCACTCTCTGCCTGACCCAGGGACCCTCCCACCACCCTTGAGGCCTAATCCCAGGCCAATCCTCCTCTCCAAGCTCCCCATGCACCCACCTCACCATGGACCAACACCCTCCCTGTTAAATAGGCCACGGGCCAGTATAGCTCCTCTCCCCTCCCTCATTTGCATCTCCTCGCTCTCACCTACCATCCCTGAGCTCTACCCGTCCTCTCCATCCTTGTACTAGCCAGGAGAAAGGAGAGAAGGAACCTCGGCCTTCTACAAGATCTGCTCGTGGTACCCTCTATTCTGCTCCTATCCCTCTGCATGTAGGTTTTCTGAGATCCCATGGTCTATACACATCTAATCATATCCTTATTTTCGCCCAGGACCACCCCTACCGCCACTGCCGTCGAGCTCCATCGCCCTCTTCTCGGTCATCCTCACGGGAACCCCGTTCCATCATGGAGTAGGATGTTTCCTCCCCTCTACAAACTCCCCTCGATGAGCCATGTCGCCTCATCGACTCCTATGCATCTCCCCGGCCTCGGTGAACCCTCGCCGGTGAGCTCCCGACGATGCGCCATCAGAGCAGACGCGGATATCATATTCCCGCACCGAACCTAGCCATGCCGCCCATCCCCTGGCTCCCCGTCGTCCACCGCATTGCCGTGCACCTCCTCCATCGTCTCTCCCGCCTCGAGGTGAGCTTCTCGCGCCGCCTTGGCCACGTTAGTGTTTCCTCGTTGGCGGCTGATACATTGCAAATGTATCTATAATTTTTGATGTTCCATGCTTGGTTTTATCCACTTTCTTGTGTTTTGTCCACACTTTGGAGTACTTTTCATATGATTTCTTGGACTAACCTATTAACAGAGCCAAAGTGCTAGCTTCCTGTTTTCTGCTGTTTTTGGTTCCAGGAAAGTCAGAAAATGAATATTCTCGGAATTGGACGGGACAAAAGCCAAAGTGCCTATTTTTCCGGAAGTCATCAGATGCCAGAATACGAGACGGAGAAGGGCCGGGGGCCGGCCACACCACCTGGCCGCACGGCCAGGTCTGGCTCGCGCCAAGGGGTTGTCTGGCCGACCCCGGCACCCCCTCGGCCTCTCCTTCCGCCTATATATTACCCTCAGGACGAAAACCCTAAGTACCCGATCAAAAATCCACAAAAGAGTTTGTAGCCGCCGTCATCAAAAATCCCGATCAAAAATCCACAAAAACCCCCTGGGCCTCTCCTTCCTGGCACCCTGCCGGAGAGGGGAATTCACCCTGGAGGCCTTGTTCATCACCATGCAAGTCTCCGGTGTGATGCGTGAGTAGTTCATCCTTGGACTATGGATCCATGTAGTAGCTAGATGGCTGGTTCTCCTCCTTTGTGCTTTCATGTCTAGATCTTGTGAGCTCCGTTCATGATCAAGATCATCTATTTGTAATTCTGCATGTTGTGTCTGCAGGGATCCGATGGATATTGAGATGCTATTTCAGATTGATTATTGATTCTATCATGTCTTTGTTATTTGTGATCTTGCATGCTTTTCGTTGTTAGTAGCTTTCTTGGCCAAGTAGATGCTAGCAACTCCAAGAGTTAGTATTTATGCTCGATATTGGGTTCATGCCTCTGGTAATCTGGGGAAGTGACAGAAATCTCTAAGGTACTAGATGTGTTGTTGCTACTAGGGAGAAAACAACAATCCTTTGTTCATAGAACAATCGTATTGTTTACTTTACATGCAATTCGTAAAGCAATAATCTGTTGCTTGCAACTTAATACTGGAGGGGGTTCAGATGATAACCTGAAGGTGGATTATTAGTCATAGATGTAGTTGGATGGCGGTCTATGTATAATGTTGTAATGCCCAATCAAGTTCCAAAGGAGTCAAGATGATTAGTATATGCATGTATTGCTTTCTTGATGTTTGTCAATTGCCCCGCTGTAATTTGTTCACCCAACATGTTATCTATCTTAAGGAGAGCCACCTCTAGTGAACTATGGATCCCGGTCCTTTTTCTTTACATACAATCTACAAACTGTTTACTGCTTTGTGTTTACTTTCTGCAAACTTTTACTTCTTTCCATTCGATATGTTTAATCCTTTGTTTTCAGCAAAACATGGTGAGATTAACAACCTCATCGCAAGTTGGGGACAAAGTTCTGTGGTTATGTTGTGCAGGTCTCCACGTTGCTGCTGGCACCGGTAGTGCGCCCTGCCAATGTTCAGGTAGCTACACCTTTGGGGTGTTTCCTTGCTCCTACTAGATTGATAACATTGGTTTCGTACTGAGGGAAAACTTGCTACTGTGCTCATCATACCTTCCTCTTGGGGTTCCCAACGAGCTCTACATCAACACCGAGCCATCAAGCATTTTTCTGGCACCGTTGTCGGGGACTGAAGAAGAAGCTCCCACGTCAACCATGCGCCAGCAGCATTTTTCTGGCGCTGTTGCTGGGGAGTCAAGGACATCTTCACAAGGGGAGTCCCTCATAACCAATCTCTTTACTTTGTTATTTTTGTTTTGCTTAGTTTATTTTTGTTTTGCTTGCTTGTTTCTTTATCAAAAACACCAAAAAATAGTTTTACTAGTTTGCTTTCTTATTTCAAAAACACAAAGAAATTAGTTCCTTTCTTAAGTTGCCACTATGTCTAGCCTTGCTCCAGTCACTATGTCACCTGAGGAAATGATTTTCACTTTTAAACAAGCAATTGAGGAAAGATTTAAGGAAGCTTGGTCTAGAATCTCTGATCTACATGAAAAACTGAGCCTAAAATGACTCAAAGCTTGTTCCTTAGCAGTTTTTACCTTGGAATTGCTCTTTGCTATAGATATGCTTTTGATGTTGTTGTGGGAGGAGATTTCCTCCAATGTAATGAGGATGATTCTATTAATGCCATAAAGAAATTGATCCTTACTTACAACTTGCCTAGCCAAACTGATATTTCTTTCGCAAGAATATTTGCTAGATTGAACACTCTTGAGACTGGCACTGCTAGCTTAAAAGATTGCTAAAATACGCTTAGGGAGCATCACAATTATGTTCCAATAAATTCTGAACCATCAAAGTGGCTCCCTACAGTAAAGATTGAGATAAACACTGAAACTTTTCAAGCTCGCTATGATATCATGTCTGAATTTTGTCTTATGGCCAAAGATATTTATGAATCTTTGAATACTTGGGGGCTTACTTAAGGAGGAAAAGAAATATATCTTCCTAATAATGCTACCATATTACCTATTGGAATAGCTGAAGGAGTTCTTAGAAACATCCTTGGGAAAATGATTTCTACTGATTATCTTGTTATTGAATGTGCAGGAAAAGGACAAATTACACTTGGAAGGTCCCTATTAGAACTCCTTGGAGCAATAATAGATGTGGGAAAAGGGACCATGCACCTTTCTTCTCCACCAAACAATCATATTTTCCCCAAGGTTAAGAATAAAAGTAAGAGAGGTAAGGGGAAGAAATTTGGTCTTGATGCTTCATTTGAGAACACTTGATTCTTTCTTTGCTTCTTATGCCTAACTTAAAGGCGTTAAAGAAAAGTACTTATTGGGAGATAACCCAAAAGTTTTAGATGAGTCTTGGAAGTTATTACTTCAGTAATAACCGCTCCTTATCCTTTTTATTTACTTTTTATGCCAAGAGTAACCTCTGATGAGAGAGAAGTAATGATTGGGAAAGTTGCTGTCCCGAAATAGATTTCTGTGCTTCACCGTAAAGATTCATGTAAAATATCTGAACGTCTTTTTCAGGCATGAATATTTGTTCTTCTGCCCCAGGTTGTTATCTAACTTTCATTAGTTCAACACTTTTTTATTTTAGCAACAGAAGGTCTTCGAAAAAATTTGTCTTTACCTGCTGGTATGTTTTGACAGATTTCTGCCATTTTCTGCATTTGCTTCTTGTTGGTTCCTTTTTGAGTTCTTTTGGGGATTGAGCTTTTTGAGGGAAGTGCTTCAGTAGCTAGTGTTCTAATGGAGGTTTATTGGTGTTAGAACTGAACCTTAAGACCTATTATCTTGAGTGCACTAATGTTGCTAATAAAGATTGTGTGAAGTTTTGTATGAAGGAAAAATTTCAGGTGTATGGAAGGAATGAGTAATGAGATGAAGGATGGACTAAATCTCAAGCTTGGGGATGCCACGCGTGTCACCCCAAGAAATATCCAAGAAGTACAAGCGTCAAAGCGTGGGGATGCCCAAGGCATCCCCTCTTCATCGTTGTGTTGTTCTTGGAGCGTCTTCTTTTTCGTTTTCGTTTTGGTTTTTTGTTTGCTTGGTTTGCTTAATAAATTGGTTGGACCCCCTCTTTCATACATTGGTTTTCAAATAGTTTGGTTTTGTTTGGAAAAGAGTAGGAAAGTTCATACTTATGTGGTAAAAATAGCTCATTTTTGACTGTGGCCTATGCTCTGTCGTGCCATGCTTGATATTGTTTTAGCTTTATGCTTAGTATTCTTTGCTGTAGCATGTCTTGTTATAAACAATTGAGATTGCTTAATGTGCCTTGGCTGAATCATGCGTTGTTTTAGCATATTAAAGCATAGTATAGTGGTATTCTCCTTTGATGCTTTATTTGGGTTGACTTGGCGCATGCTCACACCATGTTATGACTATCTCAAGTCACCATAGCCTTTATGATCCTTTAGTTTTCAACTTGTAGTATCACTTTATGCTTTGATCAATGATGTTCTGTCGCTCTACATGATTATGTCCATTATTGCTCTCTTAGTTTGTCGCTCTCAGTCTTTTGCTAGCCTCCACAACCAAGTATGAGTTCCACTCATGCATCCAACTCCTTAAACCAAGTTATTCCAAAGAGTCCACCATACCTACCTACTAGCTTATGCTATTCCAAGTATATTCATGCTTTTGTTTACCTTCCAAATTAAACTTGTTATGAGAAAACTAGTGATTAAAGCTCTCACGAACTTGATGGCACACTTTATTTTTCTTGCCCTTAATAAACTTGAACCATTGTGTCGTCTATGTTGTATATGCTTGCACTTATTTGTTGGGAATTAGCAGAACCATGCTGTCATGGGGAACGCTTTCAACATTGCACTTGGTACTTGTACCTAGTTGATATCATGCTATTTTGTATAGGGATGTCGTCGGTGTGAAATGAAAGGAGAGCTTGTAAGTCCATGGAGTTATGTATATGTGTTAGAGGAACGCCTGGGTCGCTGGTCTAATCCATGCTGACATGGTGGAAACCTACAGCTAACCATAATGAGCTGTCTATGAAGCATTCTTCTTATAAAAAAAGAGTCGTAGATTGAGAAAAAAGAGAAAAAGAAAAAAAAGAGATTATGAAAAGAGGATAGAGAGAAAAAAGCACCATATTCCCATGGTAAATAAGAAGATTGCTGAGATGCTCGTTGTCTGCTTGCCTTGTCATTTTGATATGGGAATTCTTCCGTATCATCGGGCAAGGGGTACCCTGTTGGCGGTTCTCTATGATACACATGTACTTACGATGACAAGAACTTACCGGTGACTAAACTTGAGTAGCATGAGGAGAAGCCCTCGTATACAAGGGACATGAGATTCCTAACTTATACTTCGTCAAGCATGTACACCATAGTTTGTTCACTTTAACCTTAATCACTTCAAGATGCTTATGAAAGCTATAAGTACCATAATTTTTGGAAGCTCTTTATGAGACTTGAATCCCTACTTCCTTCTATGAAGGCCTTTCTTCCACCATTATATTGAGTCTCCACCTTCTACCTTTATGCACCTACTTTGAGAGCATAGTGGCCATTCTTAGTTATATGTGCATTGTCCCAAGACTAGTTGATCGATGCATAACTTGATATTGCTTGTTTTAAACTATTTGTATCTAGTCACTCTCATGAACTTTGAAGGTATCCTATGCATTTATATTTGCTACTCTATGAGGGACAAGCTAAATACTATTATGCCATGTTTTCTTTATGAGAAACAAACAAACGTCTTGCAAAGCATTGTTATTCATGAATCTTTTGTTTGTACCATTTCATGTTACATCATAGTTTGTTTGTCTTATTGCTAGAACTTTGTCTTTCATCTTATGATTGAAGTACTATGATCCTAGCTTTGAATATTTTACAAATACTTTGATCAAGTCTTTGATGGTGCATGTCACCTCAAAAATTATTCTTTCTTTTTATCACTTACCTACTTGAGGACAAGCAGGAGTTAAGCTTGGGGATGTTGATACATTGGAAATATATCTATAATTTTTGATGTTCCATGCTTGGTTTTATCCACTTGCTTGTGTTTTGTCCACACTTTGGAGTACTTTTCATATGATTTCTTGGACTAACCTATTAACAAGAGCCACAGTGTCAGCTGCCTGTTTTCTGCTGTTTTTGGTTCTAGGAAAGTCAGAAAATGAATATTCTCAGAATTGGACGGGACAAAAGCCAAAGTGCCTATTTTTCTGGAAGTCATCAGATGCCAGAATACGAGACGGAGAAGGGCTGGGGGCCGGCCACACCACCTGGCCGCGCGGCCAGGCCTGGCACGCGCCAGGGGGTGGTCTGGCCGACCCCAGCACCCCCACGGTCTCTCCTTCCGCCTATATATTGCCCTCGGGACGAAAACCCTAAGTGCCCGATCAAAAATCCACGAAAGAATGTGTAGCCGCCGTCATCTCTATCCCTAGATCGGGAGGGATCTAAAGCTCTTCCCGGCACCCTGCCGGAGAGGGGAATTCACCCTGGAGGCCTTCTTCATCACCATGCAATCCTCCGGTGTGATGCGTGAGTAGTTCATCCTTGGACTACAGATCCATGTAGTAGCTAGATGGCTCGTTCTCCTCCTTTGTGCTTTCATGTCTAGATCTTGTGAGCTCCGTTCATGATCAAGATCATCTATTTGTAATTCTGCATGTTGTGTTTGCAGGGATCCGATGGATATTAAGATGCTATTTCAGATTGATTATTGATTCTATAATGTCTTTGTTATTTGTGATCTTGCATGCTTTCCGTTGTTAGTAGCTATCTTGGCCAAGTAGATGCTAGCAACTCCAAGAGTTAGTATTTATGCTCGATAGTGGGTTCATGCCTTTGTTAATCTGGGGAACTGACAGAAATCTCTAAGGTACTAAATGTGTTGTTGCTACTAGGGAGAAAACAACAATCCTTTGTTCATAGAACAATCATATTGTTTACTTTACACGCAATTCGTAAAGCAATAATCTGTTGCTTGCAACTTAATACTGGAGGGGGTTCGGATGATAACCTGAAGGTGGATTATTAGTCATAGATGTAGTTGGATGGCGGTCTATGTATAATGTTGTAATGCCCAATCAAGTTCCAAAGGAGTCAAGATGATTAGTATATGCATGTATTGCTTTCTCGATGTTTGTCAATTGCCCCACTGTAATTTGTTCACCCAGCATGTTATCTATCTTAAGGAGAGCCACCTCTAGTGAACTATGGATCCCGGTCCTTTTTCTTTACATAAAATCTACAAACTGTTTACTGCTTCTTGTTTACTTTCTGCAAACTTTTACTTCTTTCCATTCGATACGTTTAATCCTTTGTTTTTAGCAAAACACGGGGAGATTGACAACCTCATCGCAAGTTGGGGACAAAGTTCTGTGGTTGTGTTGTGCAGGTCTCCACGTTGCTACTACCACCGGTAGTGCGCCCTGCCAAGGCTCATCTAGCAACACCTTTGGGGTGTTTCCTTGCTCCTACTGGTTTGATTAAACCTCGGTTTCATAACTGAGGGAAACTTGCTGCTGTGCTCATCATACCTTCCTCTTGTGGTTTCCAACGAGCTCTACATCAACACCGAGCCATCAGCGGCCCTGTCACCGGGAAGACGACGCAGGCGGGCCATGGATTAGGACTTGATCGAACGGCCCCTACTTCCCGATACCGCTTTGACCACAACGCTCACTGACCGGCGAGACCGGCTCGTTAGGGATTTAAATCCCTCCCGCGTGTGGATCCGACGCCAGTGGGCCGAATGTTGCACTGTGTGGCATCCCGCTAAAACCACTACTAGAAAATCGTGTTGTTTTTTGTGCATTGCATCGTCATGACTGCATGCTCATGTCATCATGCCACCTTGCATTTGAGCATCGTCATGTCATCTTGCATTCGTTTGCATAAAACTATTTTCGAAAAGTCTGGTTTTGTTTTCTAAACGCTCTGTCTTTATTTCAAATCAAAACTCCGGTCTTTTTCGGGTCTTTTATTTGTCTGAAAACTATTTACAAAAGTCTATTTTAAATTAAAATAAAATCCTACATTATTTTGGGAGGCAGCCCGCCAGGCCCAAAAGACCAGCCGGCCACCTCCAAACCCTAAAATAAATCCTAACTAATCACCCCAACCCTAGCCCTACCCTAGCCAGCCGCCATACCCCTCTCTCCCAACCCCGCCGCCTCTCTCTCTCTCTCTCTCTCTCTCTCTCTCTCTCTCTCTCACCCCGCCTGCCCAAACCCCCACCCCTGCCACCTCACTCCAGCCACTCCCTGTGCGCCACCTACTCCCTGCCTGGCCACCTGGCCACCGACCAGCTCCACCCCATCCACTCCCGCCCGATCCCACGCACACAGTGCCGCCCACCACCTTCTTCTCAGCCAGCCGGCCCCACCCTGCATGCCGCCCCACCCACCTGGTCGCCGCCTGCATGTCTCCCCATCCACCACTCGTGCGCACCTGCCCCGCCCGACCCATGGACACGCACAGCCCACACGTGATCCTCACCCCACTCGCGACCCTGGCCCTACCTTCCTCGTTTCCCTCCTCTCGTCTCCATCGTGACCGCAAGCCTCATCCCCTCGCATTTCCTCTCGTCTCTCTCTCCTCTCGCTCGCGTCCTCCGGCGCCGCCGCCCAGCGGGCCAGCGCCTCCTCGACCGCGTCCCCTCAAGGCCACCTCGGATCCCCGCGCCGCCCCTGCTCATCCTTGCCGTCGCTTCCCCTCCTTCCGCCGCCTCTCCGTGCTGGCCGCCGGAGATCTTCCTCAGTGCCACCTCTCCTCTGGCCGACACCAAGCTTTTCTCTCCGCCATGGGACCCTGCGTCCACCGAGTTCTCCCCGCATCTCCACCGCCTGTTCGAGCGCCGCCAGGACTGACCTCGTCGCCGCCTGGATCTCGCCTCGACCCTCGCCCGTGAGCACCGGCCGTCCGAGCTCCTCGTCATGCCGCCGCCGCATGCCCTGTCCCCGTCGACCTCCTACCCCGGTGCCATCGTGGCCTGGCCCTCCCCGGCCACGCGTCTGTAGGTCCTCACCGAGCCTA
Source organism: Avena sativa (assembly GCA_916181665.1). Classification (NCBI taxonomy): domain Eukaryota; kingdom Viridiplantae; phylum Streptophyta; class Magnoliopsida; order Poales; family Poaceae; genus Avena; species Avena sativa. Next base: position 196,726,940 of record OV702287.1, read on the forward strand.
CCGCCAGCACCGCTTGCTGTGGCCCCACCTCCATGACCTCCACCACGGACGCCATCCGCCCCCTCCATCTCGTCCTCATCCGTCGAGCGGCCGCTGCCAAGCACGTCTGCAGCGTCGCCCTCTACGTGTTCTGCAGGTTTGGGCTAGCGGGTGGCATGCTAACAACGCGAGGCTGTTCGTTCCTGTGTACCTCCGTCTCCCCAACTAGAGCCACCCTCCCGTTTGACAAGGCCAACGAAGAGGAGTCCATATCCACAACACAAGATCTTCCAGAAGCCATGCATGGTCGTGGCCGTGGCTACGCCACCCAATCAAGACTCAACATCGAGAACCCACACCACCTGATGACCATAACATACCCAGCCTATACCTTGGTTACATCAAGTTCGACCGACACTAAGAGCTGCCATGACCTCCACCGGCAAGTCAAGATCGACCACCGACAAGACCACAATTGAACATGGCAAACGAGACCGACAGGAGACAAGACCGATGAACCATCTACAAGATCTACCTCACGGAGCGTCGAGACCCCCGGACCCGGAGCAGCCCTGGACACCAAGATCTACCGACGACCTGACCAAGATCCGAAGACCGAACCCTGACGCGCCAAGTTCTTCGACCCCGAGGACCGATCCATCGGATGCGACAAGACCTCCTTCTCGGAACCACCAAGCACTTCCTCTCAGACGCCAAGACCCGAACCCGAAGACCGCCAAGATCACCACCGGAACGCCAAGTTCTTCATATCGGACGCCATGACCGTCTACACGGACCCGAAGACCACCGGAACCCAATCCCCTCAAGTTCGCCATCGACGGCAAGATCGACTGCTTGGAACCCAAGTTCTCTGTCACGACACGACAAGTTCTCCATCATGTATCTGAACCTCGTCATCCCTGTCGAACCCCGGACCCCCGGAACCCAAGATCTTCCGAACCCAGATGTGTGCCCCTAAGCCCCTATTTTTATAATATGACATTATCAACTGTTGCATATTAAATTGTTCATGCATGCATACTTGTCTGTGGTTTGGGGGCATTATGCCGATTCACCTCATAATTAAATATGGAGTGTTTATGCGGGATATCTTTGTCTCATTCCGGACTCCATTTAAATTGGTGTAGCGAACCGATGCCATGTGTTGCCTTGATAATACAACATTTAAATTGCGGGGTTGTTAAATAACTTGAACCGTTTAATTAATTGTCGGGACCCCGGTTCCGCTTAATATTGTCTAATTGCACCGCATCTGCGCCATGCCATGCATCATATCATAATCATGGCGGATCATAGTATTAAATATTGCATCCGGTGTTTCTTCTAGTGTTTGCTTCTTCGTGGATTAGGCCGATGAGTTGATGCGAGTATCGACAAGTTCTCCGGCTATGAACCTTCGGCAGTGTTTCCCAGGCGAGCATCTCTTCCCCTTCTACCTATTTTGCTTTTATAGTCTTTATTTCCTCCTGTTGATCTATTGCTATCCGTGTCGCGATGCTTTAGTTTCCTTGTACCAGTTATATCTCGTGCAACCTCTATATTGCCATGGACACCTCCTAAAACCTGTTGTTTGGTAGATAGCTGGCCATGCGAGTCGTAGTTGCTTGCTCAGGTGCGATCTTGTGTTGTCGAGTACCACAGTTGTTGGAATGCCGGCAGATGTTTATGGTGGAGTTGATCATGACTTTAAATACAACTATTAAAATGCTAGATAGAACCAATGCAGAGGCATCAGTGGGCAATAGATGTTATTTGGTTCTTCCATGCTCACTTGTGTCCCGTAGGACCCCGAGTACTTGATACCTATTCCTTTACTATTCGCACTATCCACATCCGGGAGGCCTTATGGACCCCCCTGAGCCAGAGCTTGATTCATTTCTATTTCTTGGGGCCACAAGTAGTTTGGGGCTTTATTACTATCCTGTACTTATGCCATGCTTACTGCTTTATTTACGATTGTGCATGGAGCACCGGTACTGTTTTGGAACGTGGAATGTTTTCGCGGTATCGACAAGCCCAGTCACACTTTCGGGTTCCCAGTCCTTTACAACCATTATCACAAACCCTGGGTCTGTTCCGGAGCCGGCCAACTTCGTTGCGGGTAGCTTAGTGGGGTGGCCCCCTAAAATATTTTATGAATCTTGTGATCGCTTTGTCGTCAATGCCTCGTTGGGTTTTGAGTTGGTTTTTCCGAGGTTGATCGAGTGTGTGTTGCTATTTGTGCACCCCTGCAGGGTAAAACTTTCTGAAAGCCGTGTCCGCGGTTATGGATGACTTGGAGCACAGTATCTCGATCATAGACAAGCATAACTAAAGTAGTGCTATAAATTTGACTTAATATATCTGACTAGTAATCAGCTTCACTATAATGGAATGAATAATAAAAGTGCCAACCACTGGTGGAGTTGGGGTGTATCGTGTCAAGTTATACCTGCCTAGTAAGTATTGCAACTCCAATGAGTGCCAACAACTATTGGGTTTTGGGATTCCTCAGGACAATTATATCTAACTAGTAAGTACCACAACTACCACGGAATGGTAATTAAAATTGCCACTACTAATGCTTCAGGATGACTCATGCTATCTATATCTGATTAGTAATTGCTGTAACTACAACGGAATGAGTAAAATTGCCAACTGTGTGAGTTCCTTGGTCCGACTTCCTCGTTTGGTCTCGAGGGGGAAATACCAGGATGGGTTTGTTTGGTGTTAGCTTCAGGTTGGATCCGAATAGGTCTTTCTTATCCCTCTCTAATAGCCGCCGGTTTTACTGAGTCTCTATAGGTTGTTTAGTGCTGCTGCGCTGCCGCTTCAGTCCACCATACCTATGTAGGCGAGAGCCGCAGAATTCTAGCCTCGCTGTGTACTGGCCTCAGTACTGACGCTCCTCCTTTTCCTTTGCCCTTTGTCAGCACCCCCTTTTGTTTTAGCAGGTTTGTGATCGACGTCGTTAGCAGGGTTACCCTTCCGGCTTGGCCTAGCCAGGGTTATGGACGCCATTGGTTATTTTCAGGGCTCTTAGCCCCATTTGCATCTTGTCCGTACTTGGACGCTGTATCGTTTTCAAGGTGATTTGGATCTTTGTATTGTATATCTGTATTCTTGACTCGTTGAGTCACTGTTGTATATATATCTGTTCTGTGGGTCCCATCGAGGATTGTTGTGTAATCGTATTACTTCGTTTTCCACCCGCACGAAAGTGCCTGGTGGGCTTCCTGGAATCGTTTCTATGTGGGTTTGGCGGAAAGGGCTAAAACTTGCATAGGGCCGATTCGAGGGTGTTACACACTGCGCGGCCCAGAATCCCCTGGAACCGGCCCAATAAGCCCCTGGCCTCCCTCCCTTTTTATTTGTAATTTCCAGATCTACCAATTTACCCATTTGGTTTAATTCAAAATGGATATGAAAAATACCTCCAAAGGACAAGATATAAATTTCCTAAGGTTCCTTACTGTCTTCTTAAGCATTCAGAGCAAGTTTTGTATCCAAATAATCTCTAGTTATTCTATAATAAAAATAATACCAGAATGTATACTTTTCACTATTAAATTCTTTCTGTGAGTTTTACAACTCCAATTGAAGTAAAACCTTTGGTTATGAAATTTATAGGTGATACCTTGCAATTCCAACTAGCCCCATCCTAGTTTGCTTCCTAACTTGCCCCTGGTAAAAATAACAAAAACAGCCATAATCTTCCTTTAGGAATTTCTCTGGATCAAACCAAAATTGTTATTAACCCAATTCCAACTCTCAAGAATCCTAAAACATATTATACTTCAAACCCCAGGAGCCCAAATTTAATTAAGGCCTGGTTTATTTATTAGTATTTAAACTATTCTGTGCAGGGATAATTCTCTAATAAAATCACCTAAGTAGTTATGTAACTCCAAACAGGTTGATTCCACTTTCTACAGAAAGGTATTCTAAATTCCTACCATGTGCCCTTGGAATCAACTCAAAAGCTTCTGTAGATTTAATTTGGTGAAAAATACAAAAACCCCACAGAACTGCCTTTGGAAATTTCCGGAGGGCATTCTGGTAATTATTTTGACATGATTCCAACTCTCAGTGGTTCAGTACATCAAACTATACCTATCCATCCAAGTAAATAATGTTTGGAGCTCCAGAACGTTTCTGGTGAATTATTTCCTAAAACTAGAGCTTTTATCACTAGAATATGCATAAGAAATTAAAGAAAAGTGATAAAATAGTGAAACCACTTTTGTTGCCTTCATTTTATCATCACCTATCTGTTGATATCATTTTTACATACTGATATCATACAAACCCAATCCTAGTTCCAAATCCCCTTGTTAGGTGGTATTTGGACAAATAAATCATAGAACAAAGACCACAAAGGCAAGTGAACTAATTCCAATTACCACAAACCCAATCTATCCAAAACCTACTGATTTGAGTAATGGGTGGTACATTGGTTTTGTGTATGGTATTGATGATTGTATGCCCTGTGTTGATTATGCCCTTTTTGCCTGCTTGCATGTGCTAACTTGACGACGTTAGTTGCGATGAAATCGGGGACCAGACGAAGTGGGTATTATTAATTATTATGGTATTTTAAGAAGAAGTCCAGGGACATATATGCCATATTGCTGATCACAGGCAAGCCACCTTCTTGCTCATAATCCTTTTCCTATTGTTTTACTTACGCATGTTTTATCTACTGTTTATGAAAACTTCATTGTTTTACTACATGTTGTTGTATGTCTGGTAGTGGTTTGGCTCCTCCGAACTACTACACTTTGGTACTATTAAGTACAACCCCCTTGGTGGAACCTACTTGTCCCTAGTAGAATAGATGGCGTATATCACTATAACCCTTTTGGAGACCTGTCTTAGCCAAAGCAAAGCTAGAGGATGGGAAGACCCCGAAAAATGTTTTACCAAATGTTTAATGAGAAAAACCTTGGTGAGGTGGGACCTCCCAAGAGATGTTGAGAAAGAAAAATATTTTGTTTTACAAAATGCTGAAGGAAAGATGGAGGAAAAAGGTTTATGAAAACGCACCCGGTTCTTTGCAGTTTTGCTTGAACAATTAACCCTGTACAACCACATTACTCTGGAATGGGACAAAGCTGTATTTGATGCTTGTCTATTCTAGTATAAGATGCCTTGCAACAACTACAGGGGATAAAAATCCCTAGAGGGTGTGCCTTCTCACATAAGGGTCCATGTGAGACATGGACCTGGAAAAGGAACAAAGGGTTTACTAACCTCCACGCGTTACTATGAGCCCCTCATTGAAAGCGCACACTTGGGAAGTGCAAAATGCGCTCCGGTTGGTCCTCGGTACCCAACGTCCCGGTGTTGAGGGGAAGAACACTCATAGAGTAGGCACTTATATTGGAGTGGGCATCCGGAGAGTCTTGATCGGTTACTCGACCCACGATCGGTGAAGATCAAGGTAGTGTACTTGGATGGTGTGGGTAAAGTGTGCAACCTCTGCAGAGTGTAAATCCATTCGAATAGCCGTGTCCGCGGTCATGGACGGTTGGGAAGGTTGCTGTAGAGCGGTGCTGGTTTTGTTTTCAAAAAGGAATTATGAAAAACAATGGCTTTGGGAATGTTTTGACCATGGTATGGTCATAAAGGAGAAAGGTTTTGACCATGGGATGGTCGGAAGGAGGAGAAAGGAGTTTGGTCGTGGGACGACCTGAAGACGGGAACAAATGGGTGACCCTGTCCTAATGTTTTCCAAAACTTTTCAAAAAGGTTTCCAAAATGGTTTACAAAGGTTTTCAACAAAGATATGTAGATGCTATATCTACAAGAGAAACTATTTGAGAAAAGAACCTCTCTAGAAGCCCTCCTACTACCACAACCATATTGCATATCCTCTTGTTATTATCGTTATCCTAAGGTGGTTTGCGGGTACATTCAAAGTACTGACCGGCATTGTCCCTGGCTATTAACTTGGTCAGATATCAAGAAGGTGATGAAGTTTACGTCTATGCGAGATAGGACGTTCTCCCAGTCAGTTGCCTGTAGGTTAAGCATGGCTCGGGCTCTACGCTTTATGAAGTTCCGCTGATGATTATTGAGGTAGCCATAATGGCAAATAAGGTATGACAGGTATTCGTTATGTATTGGATGTTTACTTTGATACTTGTCTGTTATATGCCACGACAAACTGATCATGGGATCGTGGTTGTATGCATAACAGGGATTCTCGGAGGATTAATCCGGGGGCCCCACAGACTTGGTATCAGAGCCATCCTGACTGTAGGAGAACCTTAGTTAGCATGGTTGTTAGACAGGAACCTTATTTTGAAAACCCCGAGTTTCGAAAACTAGTTTCCAATGAGTTTCAAAAAGTTCTACTTCTTCTCTTACCCTAAGTAAATGCTTTCGAAAATGGTTACCTCTAACTCTTGTCCAAACTTCAAACCTATGGATTTTAAATAACTAGGATTTAGAACCCGGTGAAGACAATGAGAACAAGATGAAGACAAGCAATTACCCGCAAACACAAGGAGACTACAATATCGCTCTACCAGCGGAATCCTCTTAATCAGAAGACATCAAGTGTTGCACTATCAAGAAGCGTCCAAGATACGGCGAAGGCTTTATCGGCAATATAGTGACTCCGACTTGAAGAAAGACGATACCTAGGATCAATAGTCCTAAGAATAGGATTCCCCTACCTCACGAGTAGTTAACTCCTTGGTCCCTAGCGTTGACCGTGTTTGCTTGCCTAAGTGCATCCTGTGTTGCTGAGGGTGTGTTGTTTGCCGAGGACATTGCGATCCCCTCGCTCTGTTTGCCTTGTTTGTATGTTCTGGTTTGCTTTGACCTCCTTAAAAATGTGACTCGAGGAACGATAACCCACCTAGTAACTCAGGAAACCCCTATGTTAGTTGTCGGTAATGAGAACTAGACTAACCTCGAGAGTATATGAGAGGAAAAGCATCACCAGCACCAGGAGTTTGACTTCGTCAAGTCAGAACAACTCAAAGTTTCACCTTAGCAGGACGACATACCTCGTAAGACTCACCTCGCTAGACCCGTCAATAGCACCACACTCCCTTGTTCCTCAGTCTACTACAGCAAGAATCTCGTTGAACCTGGAAGTCAATCACCGAAGGATCCTCAATATCCACCAGAAACCACTCGATAAGTCAACCAAGAGAAGAAGCGAGAACCTGACTCTGCTAACCTTTGGTATATTTGAACTTCCTACAACCTAGAGAGACTAACTAGTAATACATCCCTCTGCCCAACCAACAGGAAGTTCCTCACTAGAAGGCCAGAATACTTTAGTTCCCTGAAGACAAGGATGCACGAAGACACCGAGTTTACTCCACCATCGAGCAAAAGCAACACAAAGAGTTAAAGCGAAGATGTTTTCTATGACGTTAGCTACCCTACCTTGTCCGAAGACTAGCAAGGGAGTCGTTAACCACTAACTTGCCCTAAGCTAAACCCATCAAACTTTGTTAGGAAGCCACCCACGCAAGGGTTAAATCAATAGAACTTCACTCAAGGACCTTATACCAAGACCCAAGGACATACAACCTCCCTTAGCATCATGCCAGCGCTTCACGACGGAAGATCGGCATCACTTCTCAAACACCTTAGTGAAGCTCTAAGGTGGAAAGACTGCGTCTTTCCACTCAATCTTCAGAAGACTATCTACCCAAGGATACTCAGAAAGCCCGCCAGATTTGATGCCCTCTCACCAAACAACAACCCGTGAGATATCAGAAGAGAAACTAACTGAAGACCCTCCGAAGCCCTCAGCTACATCAGCTGAAGACCACCCTAAGGGACCACAGATTCGCTAACCCCGTTAGTTATAAACAGTTTGGACGATATGCTAATTCAACTACTCTGTTCGGCTAAGTACGAATAAAAGTAGTATATAAGCCTCATACCACCTAGTTTGTGGACGTCATCGGAAGGTTTCAACTTCGGGCAGAAGATTGCGATATCCACGTAACATCATATGACGACTCCTAGAAGGAAGGACTGTGTTAGCTCCGAGCCACCTAGTTTAACCCTGAGGGGGAAAGACTGCGTCTTTCCCACAAAATAGAGCAACCCTCCGCCTGAAGCAATTCAGCAGACAGACCCAAAGTCATGAACTAGGATCCGATAATCCCATAAGAGAAACGCCGTAAAGTCTTACAAAAGGAAGACCATCCATCACCATCCAGACTGAATTCTGCTCAATTCTCCATGCATCCAAGAAGATTGAAGCCCAACTTCACTGGAAGAGTAATCTTGATCAAAGTTGAAATCCGTTAGTTAGTGTGCTTGAGACACTTAGTATTAACTCCAACACAAAATCCCCTAACCTTACTTCTCTGGAATCTCGGGACGAGATTCTTTTAAGGGGGAAAGGTCTGTAACATCCCAATTTCAGCAACCCTAATTAGTTGTCCAAAACGTAAAAATCAGGGGGAACAAAAACTTTTTCTTGTTAAGTGTTGCAGTGTTTGCTTGTTGATTGTCTGTGCTTATGCTTCTGATTGTATATCTTATGATATACTCCTTACCTCAACATGAGTTGTCAAAAAGCTTTTTAACAAAACTATCCTGGCTCATTTTACATATTCTCAAATGTTCTAGCATTTCAAAACATGATCCAAGATGCTTATGTAACCAAAACTATTTTAGTAGCTTCTATTGACAAAACTATGGAGAGATATATAATATAATCTCCTTATGTTTTCAAGACAGAACCTTCAACTACTCCTACCTCTAGGATTCTCAAAACCTTGTATAAAACTTTTGAATTCCACTCTTGGTAGAAATACCAAGGACTCTTACCTTACTCAAACTCCAACCCTTCAAAATTGCCCATCCCTAACCCCAAGCTAAGCTTGATGGTAACCCTAGTAGTAGTTGATTTGTTTGTAAGATGAGTTGCCTTGATCTGCTGTTCGACTTGATTGCTTAGAAATAGTATGAGCTACTCTAGGAGCTCATCACTAGGATGAAGATGTTTCCAAATCATCACACCCTAAGCAATAATACCAATCTGGATCTGATCTCTAGCTACTAAGTAATCATCTAAAACCCTTAACCAGATCATCTCTGAAGTGATCTAATTCCAGAAGCTTCCAAGTCAATGAAGACCAATATCAAGCATGGATCCCTTCTACTCAATCTAATATTTAACCTCATCTACATGATGATGATTTGGTACCTTGCTACCCATCAAAAGCCTCCTCTCTCATAATGTAGTTAAAAACCCTAAATCTGCCAAATTTGGCTAAGTCGGGAATCTGTTCCAACATCACCTTTTTGAATGTCTCCTTTTCTCAACCCTTGTGAATTTTTGAAAATGCATTTTAACCATCTTGTTAACCATCCTAAGGACTACCAAGGCCCACTCTTTCCCTTGGCTAGATCATCCTCCAACTCACTTGTTCTTTATGGTTTTGTAGGAAAGAAAATAACTATTCCTGCAAATCTAGTCAACATGCCTACTTTGACAGAAACTCACACCATCATCCTATCTTCCTTGGACCAACCCTTTGAATGGTTGTGTTCTACTCATATAGGTCTATCAATATCTACTTCACTTGTTCCAAGTGGATCTTTGTGTTTCTTAAACCCACAAGGTTTTGAAGGCTAGTTGATAATCTACTTTGACAGGCTTATTTTATTCGAAGTTTGAAAGCCTGTCTTAGTGAGCTCAAGCAGGATCAATCTTAGTTGGTTTACTCCTACACTTAGATGGTTCTAAGGATGTAAGGGAACAAGGGATGCAGAAGTGGTGATCTCAAATTTAAATTTCACATACCTGCAGAAGTGGTAAACGAGGACCTCCTCATGTATGGCGATTTGCACGACAGCGATCTCTTGTGGAGGATTTTTTCTCTTATTTGCACGGGTGTACTCCAAGTCTAGACCCACAAACTTGTGCTTATCTTTCTCAAGCAATTGCTCAAACCTGGCGAGAGTTGCCTCCATAGTCGCTTCATCATTTGTGTACACCACTGTCAAAGTCGTGGTGCCATGGGCAGGGACCAAGTGGGTCTCTGTTGTGCGTTTCCCATCGTCCATGCCTGCAAGGAAATGGGTGAAAGGAACTGCCTACAAAGAACTGCCTTCGAGAGGAAGAAGAAGATGAACCGACGGTTCCAGAACAGAGGAAGAAGAAGCACCCAGGAAAAACTGCAGAGGAATGACTGAGGAAGAGGAATGACTGCAGAAGAAACGTGGTAACTGCAACTTTCGGTTTGAGAACTCACCGTGGTTACGTGGAGATCGTGGCAGTTCTGCCGGTTCAACAAGTGTGGCCAGTTCCTGCGAGAATATGAAATTAGCTGTGCATTTTTCTATGCGAGAAATTGAGAGAAGTCATTTATATTTTGTCTTTCATAATTAAACACAATGAAGTTGGTACAGCCCAAAAGATTTGAACAAACGAGATTTGCTAGTTTAACATACAACAACACTTACAGGCCCAACATGGCAGAACTTGGAGAGCCCCAGAACTTGAGCTACCACAGAGACCTCGGCAGAGGTGGCAGAATTGGTGCGGGTGCAACCATGGTGATGGCGAGCTCGGATTCTAGAGGAGGAAAACAGAACCGAGCATGGTCGACAAGGTGATAGATCTCATCGGGAACCAATTATCGTCCCCGACCATGCCATGGGTGCGTCCATGATGAGGGCGAGCTCCGACTCGGGATGGGGAGGAGAGTGGGGTCGAGCAGCTTCGTCACTTCCTAGCTCTGCGCCATGGCCACGACCACAGATTGCCACTCCGGGGAAGAATACGAGTAATGGAGGCGTCAACGCTGCAAGCCTACAGGGAGGAGAGCTGGGCCGAGCAGGTTTGTCCACGTCCAACTTGACGGCCGTTAGCCTGATTTTTTGTATTCAAACATAAAGTTGAATTCGTGCCGAAAAAGACCCTCTAAGTATTTGGCACGCCAACTATAGTCATCGCGGATGATATCAGGGAACTCGGATACCGCGTTGCCTGGACACCCCAACTTTCAGGCCGCAAAATGATATTCTCCCCGACCCGAGGGCTTGTTCGTCTGCGGTACCAAAGTTGGCAGGCCAGCGCATGGCGGTACCTAAGTTGCCTGAAATCACCGCGTTTTGAAAAGTTGGGCCGCCAACTAGTGAGAGGGGCCATTTCGAGGCAAACTCATCTCACCTCGCCAAATACAAACATTCCGTTAAACCGCCCTGTGAAGTAGACGATCGGGACCCACATGTCGGTTATCTATCCGTGACGCGGGCGCCAACGCGGCAACCTCTTAGGCAAATCGAGCAGCTAAGTGGATCGGATGCGTTGACCAATTTCACAAATCCATTCCTAGCTTTCCCCTAGCACCGGCGACGTCGGAATCCACCCTCCAGGCAGGACGATCCCTTCAGACATTTGACTTCCGGGGCCAAGTTGCTGCACCTAGTTGCTGCGCCCAGTCACTGATACTGAGCTCCAATGGCGCATGTCGTAGCCTCCGTTGCGAGGCTCTAGCCCGCCTCCGCCGCCGACGAGCCGAGCAGCTCGGAGGATGGCAGATCCTACTATCAAGAAAGAAGAAGTTCTATCTACAAGCGGGTGAGCTACCCTTCTCTTTGCTATTCGCACTAATTACAACTGCTAGCTGGCTACTGAACCTCAAATTTTTTGTTAGCCCAACGCTGACAAACATATTTTGTCCACAGTTTTCTGTCAAGTGGGATCTGTGCGGACCCCCTTACCTGGTTATGGTAGTCCTCTACAGGTACGACTCTAATGGCAAGTGGTATGGAAGCCATTGTTTCACGATGGAAGAAGCGCCTGCACAGATCTGCACTATATCTAGTATGGTTTCTGCTCTGCGTAATCATGTTCAATTATGGCCGAAGCAGACAGCAAAGTTCAGCTTCATGGATGAACATGGCATCATGGTTCCTATAACGTGTGACAATCAGCTAATTGGGTTGATGAAAAGGTATGCTTCGGCTGCCATGTTTGACCTGAAATGTCATGTACTGGATGTGGAAGTTGCTACAACTGAGAGTTGCCCTTCTATTCTTGGACAGGGTGGTTGCTCGAACCCAGTTAGCTCCTGGTAAGCAAAGGTCGCTTGGGGTTCGCATGTTTGTGCTGAATTGTAATTTTTGTTTTATTTACTCTGTAGATATTAGGCAGTTATGCAACAGTCTTGCTCCTTTTACAGGAAGCGCCGCAAGGTTAGAAACATGATTGCCGGGTCAGTGATTTTGCTGCCCGAAGGAATTAAAAACGAGTGGAAAGATGATGTTGGACACGATTCTGGTGCCTATTGTCCCGGCGATGCAGAGTACGTGAAGCTAAGAAAATTGGCACCGAGGAAGAGGAAGAAGGCAGCAAATAAAGAAGCCAGTGGACGTGAAGGCTTGGCACCTAGACTGCGGAAGAAGGCTGCTGGCAATGAAGATGCATAGTAATGTGTTGAACTTGAACCTATATATGTAATTCTGTTAAATTCTGATTGCTCTGTGTGTGGCACGTTGCTGGGAGAAACAATCTACCCACATTCTCTGAGTAAAATGTACCACGACTTAGGGTTTGGAAACGCCCGAGTCAGTAGTTGAATCTGAAATTGTGATTGTGCCACTGCTATCTGAAAACAATGATCCACCGGTTCCACGATTGCTGAGGGGCAGGAGGTCTCCAAATATGACGGAATGTAAGTGGCACATAAATAAATTATTTAAGCTGCCACACTCCATGAAGCAGCAACTTATTTCAGATGCTGCACAACGACGTGGCAACATAAACAACAATGTTCTCACCGATAATGCCCGGATGAGGAGGAAATGGGTACCACTTTCTAGCCTAATCTTGAGCCTGTCTATCTCACCGCCTCTCTGCTCCTGCATCCCTTGCATCTGGCGAAGCTCCCGGATCTCCAGTAACCGGGTGTACATGCTTCCACTTTATAAATTGTGGTTGTGCCATTTGCATGCGGCACAATCCACGTAGATTACGTTTAAACAAACCACCAGTGTCAGAATACACTAGTAGAAAAGGTGTCTTTGGTCCACGGTTACGTTCCCAATCCGGGATAGAGATCTAAATTGAGGCAGAAATTGATCTAAATCACAAATTCTTCCACAAATTAATGCGGGGTCAGAGCAATTTTTTTCCTCCCTGGAATCCGGGACCAATAGTTCAGACCGCTAGGTCAACAAGAACAAATATTACAACTTAAAAAGGCACGGAGCTTAAGCTAAATAGAACTAGTTATCACACATCTCCTTGATCTTCCTAATCTTGGCCCGATGCGCATCTTCCTGCGAGAGCAAGGATCGAATTGTTTGCTCCTTCCTTTTAGCATCTTCCTTGCACAGCTTCAATTGTTTCTCTGCATTTTTCCTCATGCACTTGTCAATACTCGTAGTTGTGTACTGTAGGACTTTGGCCTGCTGGAGATCGTTCCTTGCTTGAGTCAGTTCTTGCTCTGCTTTAGCCTTCAGGGCCAACGCCACGTCCCTCTCCTTCTCGACTTTGATAACCTTGTCTTGCACCCACCTGAGATCTCGCTTATGCTTGGTCGTGTCAACTGGTTCCCATAGATTCATCTCAACACTATCAAGAAGTGAGCTGAATACAGATTCTTTCAACTCGACAACCATTTCCCATAGTTTGTCCAGCGTTTTCTGCATCGATTTGGGCCACTCTGGATCTACCCATTTTACAACACCGCAACTTCCGCCTTGCATCATTGCACGATGTCCTTGACACCGTAGAAACCTCCTGCCTGCGTTTCGTCCTTCGAAGGCTACAAATTTAGCAGGCACATATCCATGTTTACATACCAGAGGACTGTCTTCATCCTCTAAACCGTGATAGTCAGAGTCATACATCGCCTGGTTGTCCTAACACATCATACGCGCATGAGTAAACAGATTAGATCTAGCTCAAAAAATAGATAACTGGCCACAGATGATAGAAATAGAGATGAGACGACTCACATAGAAATCACCGTCCCTATCGTCACGATGTGTTTCCTCGCCGTCTCCCCTTGAACCCATGGCGAGAGGGGTGGGGGTGGCTGCCGGAGAGGGGATTGGGATAGAGGCACCGTCGGCTAGCGGCTACGGCGGGATGGGAGTGAAGTGGGGAAAGTGGCTTTGAGGGTAAGGAAGAGAAGTAGGGGGAAGAAGAGAAGTAATGGGGACGTGACACTGGGATGTGGCCCACTGAACTCGTGAGACGTGACACTCAAAACAGGGGAGCGCCCGGTGTTGCCAGTTTGTCCAAAGCAAGCGTGGCCAATCATGTCGCAGAACAGCCTACTCGCGGATCGCTCTCACGAAGACCATCCCAATCGTCCAAGCGCCCAAATCGAACGATATGTAACAATCGTCAAGCAGAACAACTGTGTTAGGGCGTGCCTTCTAGAAGACTCGGTCTAAGCGCTACCCATGCAATGACACTAGGTGTGGTTCATGAAAAGAATAGACATGCAATGACACTGGCTGTGATTCATGAAAAGCACAGACATGCAAAGACACTGGTGGATCCTTATGTGGTTCATGAAAAGAACAAACAGGCAATGACACTGGTGGATCCTTATGTGGTTTGTTTAGAAGAACACACATGCAATGACACTGGGTGTGGTTCATGAGAAGAACAGACACGCAATGACACTGGTGGATCCTTATGTGGATTGTTTAGAGGAACAGACATGCAATGACACCGGTGGATCCACATGTGGTTTATGGAAGTAAAAGACATGCAATGACACTGGTAGATCCTTATGTGGTTCATGAATAGAACAGACATGCACTGACACTGGGTGTGGTTCATGAAAAGAACAGACACGCAATGACATTGGGTGTGGTTCATGAGAAGAACAGACATGCAATAACACTGGTGGGCCCATCCTTATGTGGTTTATGGAAAGGAACAGACATGCAATGACATTGGTGGATCCTTATGTGGTATGTTTAGAAGGACAAACATGCAATGACACCGGTGGATCCACATGTGGTTTATGGAAGTAAAAGACATGCAATGACACTGGTAGATCCTTATGTGGTTCATGAAAAGAACAGACATGAAGTGAAACTGGGTGTGGTTCATGAATAGAACAAACATGCGCTGACACTAGTGTGGTTCATGAAAAGAACAGACATGCAATGACACTGGTGGGCCCATCCTTATGTGGTTCATGAAAAGAACAGACAGGCAATGGCACTGGAGGATCCTTATGTGGTTTGTTTAGAAGAACACACATGCAATGACACTGGGTGTGGTTCATGAGAAGAACACACACGCAATAACACCGGTGGATCCTTATGTGGTTTGTTTAGAGGAACATACATGCAATGACACCGGTGGATCCACGTGTGGTTCATGAGAAGAACACACATCCAATGACTCTGGTAGATCCTTATGTGGTTCATGAAAAGAACTGACATGTAGTGACACTGGGTGTGGTTCATGAGAAGAACAGACAGGCAATGACACTGGTAGATCCTTATGTGGTTTATGGAAGGAACAAACATGCAATCACACCGGTGGATCCACATGTGGTTTATGGAAGTAACACACATGCAATGACACTGGGTGTGGTTCATGAAAAGAACAGACATGCAATGACACCGGTAGATCCTTATGTGGTTCATGATAAGAACAGACACGCAATGACACTGGTGGATCCTTATGTGGTTTGTTTACAGGAACAAACATGCAATGACACCGGTGGATCCATATGTGGTTTATGGAAGTAAAAGACATGCAATGACACTGGTAGATTCTTATGTGGTTCATGAATAGAACAGACATGCACTGACACTGGGTGTGGTTCATGAAAATAACAGACACGTAATGACATTGGGTGTGGTTCATGAAAAGAATAGACATGCAATGACACTGGTGGGCCCATCCTTATGTAGTTCATGAAAAGAACAGACAGGCAATGACACTAGGGGATCCTTATGTGGTTTGTTTAGAAGAACACACACGCAATGACACCGGTGGATCCACATGTGGTTTATGGAAGTAAAAGACATGCAATGACACTGGTAGATCCTTATGTGGTTCATGAATAGAACAGACATGCAATGAAACTGGGTGTGGTTCATGAATAGAACAGACATGCGCTGACACTAGGTGTGGTTGATGAAAAGAACAGACATGCAATGACACTGGTGGGCCCATCCTTATGTGGTTCATGAAAAGAACAGACGTGCAATGACACTGGTGGATCCTTATGTGGTTTGTTTAGAAGAACACACATGCAATGACACTGGTTGTGGTTCATGAAAAGAACACACACGCAATGACACTGGTGGATCCACATGTGGTTTGTTTAGAGGAACAGACATGCAATGAAGCCGGTGTATCCACGTGTGGTTCATGAGAAGAACACACATCCAATGACTCTGGTAGATCCTTATGTGGTTCATGAATAGAACAAACATACAGTGACACTGGGTGTGGTTCATGAGAAGAACAGACAGGCAATGACACTGGTAGATCCTTATGTGGTTTATGGAAGGAACAGACATGCAATCACACCGGTGGATCCACATGTGGTTTATGGAAGTAACACACATGCAATGACACTGGGTGTGGTTCATGAAAAGAACAGACATGCAATGACACCGGTAGAGCCTTATGTGGTTCATGAGAAGAACAGACACGCAATGACACTGGTGGATCCTTATGTGGTTTGTTTAGAGGAACAAACATGCAATGACACCGGTGGATCCACATGTGGTTTATGGAAGTAAAAGACATGCAATGACACTGGTAGATTCTTATGTGGTTCATGAAAAGAACAGACATGCAATGAAACTGGGTGTTGTTCATGAATAGAACAGACATGCACTGACACTGGGTGTGGTTCATGAAAAGAACACACACGGAATGACACCGGTGGATCCACATGTGGTTTGTTTAGAGGAAGAGACATGCAATGACACCGGTGGATCCACGTGTGGTTCATGAGAAGAACACACATCCAATGACTCTGGTAGATCCTTATGTGGTTCATGAAAAGAACTGACATGCAGTGACACTGGGTGTGGTTCATGAAAAGAACAGACATGCACTGACACTGGGTGTGGTTCATGAAAATAACAGACACGCAATGACACTGGGTGTGGTTCATGAAAAGAACAGACATGCAATGACACTGGTGGGCCCATCCTTATGTAGTTCATGAAAAGAACAGACAGGCAATGACACTGGGGGATCCTTATGTGGTTTGTTTAGCAGAACACACACGCAATGACACCGGTGGATCCACATGTGGTTTATGGAAGTAAAAGACATGCAATGACACTTGTAGATCCTTATGTGGTTCATGAAAAGAACAGACATGCAATGAAACTGGGTGTTGTTCATGAATAGAACAGACATGCACTGACACTGGGTGTGGTTCATGAAAAGAACACACACGGAATGACACCGGTGGATCCACATGTGGTTTGTTTAGAGGAAGAGACATGCAATGACACCGGTGGATCCACGTGTGGTTCATGAGAAGAACACACATCCAATGACTCTGGTAGATCCTTATGTGGTTCATGAAAAGAACTGACATGCAGTGACACTGGGTGTGGTTCATGAAAAGAACAGACATGCACTGACACTAGGAGTGGTTCATGAAAAGAACTAATAGGCAATGACACTGGTGGATCCTTATGTGGTTTATGGAAGGAACATACATGCAATCACACCGGTGGACCCACATGTGGTTTATGGAAGTAACACACACGCAATGACACGGGGTGTGGTTCCTGAAAAGAACAGACATGCAATGACACTGTTAGATCCTTATGTGGTTCATGAGAAGAACAGACACGCAATGACACTGGTGGATCCTTATGTGGTTTGTTCAGAGGAATAGACATGCAATGACACCGTTGGATCCACATGTGGTTTATGGAAGTAAAAGACATGCAATGACACTGGTAGATCCTTATGTGGTTCATGAATAGAATAGACATGCATTGACACTAGGTGTGGTTCATTAAAAGAACAGACACGCAATGACACTGGGTGTGGTTCATGAGAAAAACAGACATGCAATGACACTGGTGGATCCTTATGTGGTTTATGGAAAAAAACAGACAGACAATGACAATGGTGGATCCTTATGTGGTTTGTTTAGAAGAACACACATGCAATGACACCAGTGGATCCACATGTGGTTTATGGAAGTAAAACACATGCAGTGACACTAGTAGATCCTTATGTGGTTCATGAAAAGAACAGACATGCAGTGAAACTGGGTGTGGTTCATGAATAGAAGAGACATGCACTAACACTGGTTGTGGTTCATGAAAAGAACAGACATGCAATGGCACTAGTGGGCCCATCCTTATGTGGTTCATGAAAAGAACAGACATGCAATGACACTGGTGGATCCTTATGTGGTTTGTTTAGAAGAACACACATGCAATGACACTTGGTACCTAAGTTAGCAGGCCAGCGCATGGCGGTACCTAAGTTGCCTGAAATCACCGTGTTTCAAAAAGTTGGGCCGCCAACTACTGAGAGGGGCTATTTCGAGGCAAACTCATCTCACCCCGCCAAATACAAACATTCCGTCAAACCTCCCCGTGAAGTAGACGGTCGGGACCCACATGTCGGTTATCTATCCATGATGCGGGCGCCAATGTGGCAACCTCTTAGGAAAATCGAGCAGCTAATTGGATCAGATGCGTTGACCAATTTCACAAATCCATTCCCAGCTTCCCCCTAGCACCGGCGGCGTCGGAATCCACCCTCCAGGCAGGATGATCCCTTCGGACATTTGACTTTCAGGGCCAAGTTGCTGCGCCCAGTTTCTGCGCCTAGTCGCTGATACCGAGCTCCAATGGCGCATGCCGTAGCCGCCGTTGCGAGGCTCTAGCCCGCCTCCGCCACCGCCGAGCCGAGCAGCTCGGAGGATGGCAGATCCTACTATCAAGAAATAAGAAGTCTGTCTACAAGAGGGTGAGCTACCCTTCTCTTTGCTATTCGCACTAATTACAACTGCTAGCTAGCTACTGAACCTCAAATTGTTTGTTAGCCCAACGCTGACAAACATATTTTGTCCATAGTTTTCTGTCAAGTGGGATCTGCGCGGACCCCCCTTACCTGGTTACGGTAGTCATCTACAGGTACGACTCTAATGGCAAGTGGCATGGAAGCCATTGTTTCACGATGGAAGAAGTGCCTGCACAGATCTGCACTATATCTAGTATGGTCTCTGCTCTGTGTAATCATGTTGAATTATGGCCGAAGCAGACGACAAAGTTCAGCTTCATGGATGAACGTGGCATCATGGTTCCTATAACGTGTGACAGTCAGCTAATTGGGTTGATGAAAAGGTATGCTTCGGCTGCCATGTTTGACCTGAAATGTCATGTACTGAATGTGGAAGCTGCTACAACTGGGAGTCGCCCTTCTATTCTTGTACAGGGTGGTTACTCGAACCCAATTAGCTCCTGGTAAGCAAAGGTCGCCTGGGGTTCGCATGTTTGTGCTGAATTGTAATTTTTGTTTTATTTACTCTATAGATATTAGGCAGTTATGCAACAGTCTTGTTTCTTTGACAGGAAGTGCCGCAAGGTTAGAAACATGACTGCCGGGTTAGTGATTTCGCTGCCCGAAGAAATTAAAAACGAGTGGAAAGATGATGCTGGACATGATTCTGGTGCCCATTGTCCCGGCGATGCAGAGTACGTGAAGCTAAGAAAATTGGCACCGAGAAAGAGAAAGAAGGCAGGAAATGAAGAAGCCAGTGGACGTGAACGCTTGGCACCTAGGCTGCGGAAGAAGGCTGCTGGCAATGAAGATGCCTAGTAATGTGTTGAACTTGAACCTATATATGTAATTCTGTTAAATTCTGATCGTTCTGTGTGTGGCACGTTGCTGGGCAAAACAATCTACCCATGTTCTCTGAGTAAAATGTACCGCGACTTAGGGTTTGGAAACGCCCGAGTTAGTAGTTGAATCCTAAATTGTGATTGTGCCACTTCTATCTGAAAAACAATGATCCACCGGTTCCACGATTGCTGAGGGGCAGGAGGTCTCCAAATACGACGGAATGTAAGTGGCACATAAATAAATTATTTAAGCTGCCACACTCCACGAAGGAGCAACTTATTTCAGATGCTGCACAACAACATGGCAACATAATCAACAATGTTCTCACCGATAATGCCCAGATGAGGAGGAAATGGGTACCACTTTCTGGCCTAATCTTGAGCCCGTCTATCTCACCGCCTCTCTTCTCCTGCATCCCCTGCATCTGGCGAAGCTCCCGGATCTTCAGTAACCGGGTGTACGTGCTTCCACTTTATAAATTATGGTTGTGCCATTTGAATGCGGCACAATCCACGTAGATTACGTTTAAACAAACCACCAGTGTCAGAATACACTAGTAGAAAAGGTGTCTTTGGTCCACGGTTACGTTCCCAATCCGGGATAGAGATCTAAATTGAGGCAGAAATTGATCTAAATCACAAATTCTTCTACAAATTAATGCAGGGTCAGAGCAATTTTTTTCCACCCTGGAATCCAGGACCAATAGTTCAGACCGCTAGGTCAACAAGTACAAATATTACAACTTAAAAAGGCACAGAGCTTAAGCTAAATAGAACTAGTTATCACACATCTCCTTGATCTTCCTAATCTTGGCCTGATGCGCATCTTCCTGCGAGAGCAAGGATCGAATTGTCTGCTCCTTCCTTTTAGCATCTTCCTTGCACAGCTTCAATTGTTTCTCTGCATTTTTCCTCATGCACTTGTCAATACTCGTAGTTGTGTACTACAGGACTTTGGCCAGGTGGAGATCGTTCCTTGCTTGAGTCAGTTATTGCTCTGCTTTAGCCTTCAGGGCCAACGCCACGCCCCTCTCCTTCTCGACTTTGATAACCTTGTCTTGCACCCACCTGAGATCTCGCTTATCCTTGGTCGTGTCAACTGGTTCCCATAGATTCATCTCAACACTGTCAAGAAGTGAGCTGAATATGGATTCTTTCAACTCGATAGTCATTTCCCATAGTTTGTCCAGTGTTTTCTGCATCGATTTGGGCCACTCTGGATCTACCCATTTGACAACACTGCAACTTCTGCCTTGCATCATTGCACGATGTCCTTGACACCATAGAAACCTCCTGCCTGCGTTTCGTCCTTCGAAGGCTACAAATTTAGCGGGCACATATCCATGTTTACATACCAGAGGACTGTCTTCATCCTCTAAACCGTGATAGTCGGAGTCATACATCGTCTGGTTGTCCTAACACATCATCTTCGCATGAGTAAACAGATTAGATCTAGCTCAAAAAATAGATAACTAGCCACAGATGATAGAAATAGAGATGAGACGACTCACATCGAAATCACCGTCCCTGTCATCACGACGCGTTTCCTCGCTGTCTACCCTTGAACCCATGGCGAGAGGGGTGGGGGATGGCTGACGGAGAGGGGATTGGGATGGAGGCGTCGTCGGCTAGCGGCTACGGCAGGATGGGAGTGAAGTGGGGAAAGTGGCTTCGAGGGTAAGGAAGAGAAGTACGGGGAGGAAGAGAAGTAATGGGGACGTGACACTGGGATGTGGCCCACTGAACTCGTGAGACGTGACACTCGAAACAGGGGAGCGCCCGGGGTTGCCAGTTTGTCCAAAGCAAGCGTGGCTAATCATGCCGCATAACAGCCTACTCGCGGATCGCTCTCACGAAGACCATCCCAATCGTCCAAGCGCCCCAATCGAACGGTATGTAACAATCATCAAGCAGAACAACTGTGTTAGGGCGTGCCTTCTAGAAGACTCAGTCTAACGGCTACCCATGCAATGACACTGGGTGCGGTTCATGAAAAGAATAGACATGCAATGACACTGACTGTGATTCATGAAAAGAACAGACATGCAATGACACTGGTCGATCCTTATGTGGTTCATGAAAAGAACGGACAGGCAATGACACTGATGGATCCTTATGTGGTTTGTTTAGAAGAACACACATGCACTGACACTAGGTGTGGTTCATGAGAAGAACAGACACGCAATGACACTGGTGGATCCTTATGTGGTTTGTTTAGAGGAACAGACATGCAATGACACCGGTGGATCCACATGTGGTTTATGGAAGTAAAAGACATGCAATGAGACTGGTAGATCCTTATGTGGTTCATGAATAGAACAGACATGCACTGACACTGGGTGTGGTTCATGAAAAGAACAGACACGCAATGACACTGGGTGTGGTTCATGAGAAGAACAGACATGCAATGACACTGGTGGGCCCATCCTTATGTGGTTTATGGAAAAGAACAGACATGCAATGACACTGGTGGATCCTTATGTGGTTTTTTTAGAAGAACACATATGCAATGACATCGGTGGATCCACATGTGGTTTATGGAAGTAAAAGACATGCAATGACACTGGTAGATCCTTATGTGGTTCATGAAAAGAATAGTCATGCAGTGAAACTAGGTGTGGTTCATGAATAGAATAGACATGCACTGACACTGGGTGTGGTTCATGAAAAGAACAAACATGCAATGACACTGGTGTCCCCATCCTTATGTGGTTCATGAAAAGAACAGACATGCAATGACACTGGTGGATTCTTATGTGGTTTGTTTAGAAGAACACACATGCAATGACACTGGGTGTGGTTCATGAAAAGAACACACACGCAATTGTTGGAATTATGCCCTAGAGGCAATAATAAAGATGTTATTATTATAATTCTTGTTCATGATAAAGTTTATATTCCATGCTAGAATTGTATTAAGCGGAAACTTTAATACTTGTGTGGTTTGTGAACAACACCGTGTCCCTAGTACGCCTCTATGGACTAGCTCATTGATCAATGATGGTTAAGGTTTCCTAACCATAGACATGAGTTGTCAATTGATAATGAGATCATATCATTGGAGAATGATATGGTGGATAGACCCAAACTAAGCAAAGCAATTAGATCATTTCATCGTGTTCATCTTTGCGAAGCTTTTCCTATGTCAAATATTGTATTCCTTAGACCATGAGATAATGCAACTCCCTGGTATCGGAAGAAAGCTTTGAGGTCATCAAACGTCATCCTATGAGAGGGTGATCATAAAGGTGTCTCTCAGGTGATCGGAAAGTATCTGTTGGGTTGTATGTATCGAGATGGAATTTGTCCCTCCCAAGTCGGAGAGATATACTTCGGGCCCACTCGGTAATCGATATCAACACCGCTTGCAAGCATGTGGTTAAGGAGTTAATCACAAAGTGATATTGGATTACGGGACGAGTAAAGTACTTGCTGTGAACGAGGTTGAACTAGGTATGATGATACCGACGATCGAATCTCGGGCAAGTAAAATATCGCGAGACGAAGGGAATATATATATGGGATTGATTGAATCCTGGCATCGTGGTTCATCCGATATGATCATCGATGAATGTGTGGGAGTCAATATGGGTGCCCAGACCCCGCTGTTGATTATTGATAGAAGATCATGTCTGCATATTCTCGAACCCGCAGGGTCACACACTTAACGTGTCTCGACGCTAGGATAGATTGGATCATTGGTTTATGAATTTTTGTTCGGAGTCTCGGATGGGATCCGGGACATCACGAGAGGTTCCGGAATGGTCCGGAGAATAAGATTCATATAAGGCAGTGCAGTTTTTGGAGTTCGGAATTGTTCCGGGTTAATCGGTATTGTACCGGAAGCTTCTAGAACCTTCCGGAAGGGGACCAACGTGGCCCCACCTTCCGGGAGGGTGCATGGGCCTATGAGGGAGTGTCCTGGCTGCATTGGGCCAGGGGCACAAGGCCCCATAGGGCCCAGCCGATCCTAGATAAGTTTAAACTCGTTTAAACTAGAGATAGGGTTTCTAGATAAGGGATAAGTTTAAATCGTTTAAACTAGAGATAGGCTTGGAGGATGGGCAAGGGCTGGCCGCACCCCCCCCCTCTATATATAGAGGGCTGGTGCACCCCCTCCCCACACCACACACCTTCCTCCAAACCCTAGTTGCCCTGCTGCCCTCCTCTCTCCCTCCCGACTGTTTGTAGGCGAAGCCCTGCTACAGAAATTCTCCACCATATACACCACGCCGTCGCGTTGTAGATCCAACCCATCTCTCCACCCTACTTGCTAGACCAAGGAAGGAGGAGACGTCGAGGTGCCGCACGTGTGCATCTCACGGAGGCACCGCCACTTGTGGTGCTAGATCGGATCGGATCGCGAGGAGGAGAAGTGAGTACGACTACATCACCCACGTTCCGACAAACGTTCCGCTGTGCGAATATTCAAGGGTATGAAGATCTAATACAATCTCTCTCGTTGTTTGCATCTCCTAGATTAGATCTTGGCTTTCCCTCTGTTCGCTTCCGTAGAAAAATTTGATTTACTATGCTGCGAAAACCCTTCAGTGGTATCAGAGCTAGATCTATGCGTATATGTGTTTCACGAGTAGAACGTAACATGGTTGTTGCGGGCGTTGATGTTTTCTGTTGCAAGCCTCTTGTTTGTGTTCTTCTTATGACGCGGGATAGTGAGATTGAAGCGGTCCAGGCCAACCTTACGCGACGTCGTTCGCGAGACCGGCTCCGCACTTGACGTGTGGCTTGTACCACACATGCGGCTGGTGGATGTCAGTTTCTTTCACTATAGTTGTCATGGGATTAACACCGGAGTTTGGCAACCATAATATCACTGTTGTGGCTTTCCGTAGGTAAGAATCGTTCTTAGCATCTACTCCCATGAGCCACGTAAAACATGCAACAACAAAGTAGAGGCGTCTAACTTGTTTTTGCAGGGAGTGTTTTCTCTGATATGGTATGGCCCAAGATGTGATGTGTATATTGTATGCGATGATCATGTTTTGTAATGTTTCACGACTTGCATGTCGATGAGTACACAACCCGCAGGAGCCATATGGTTGTCTTTATAATTGTGTATGACCTGCGAGTCAACTTCTTATACGCCATGTACTAGCTTTACTTTATCGCTAAGTAGTTAGCAATAGTTGTAGTTGCTATTCGTGGTGGAGGCAATCATGGTGGAGTGATGGAGATCATGCCGGAACGCACAAGATGGAGATCATTGCGCGAAGATTGGCTATACCATGTCACATAAAGTTATATGCATGTGATGTTTATCCTTTTATGTATCTTATTATGCTTAGATCGCGAGGGTAGCATTATAAGATGATTCCTCACTTAAAGATCAAGATAAAAACTGTGTTCTCCCCAAGTATGCACCGTTGTGAAAGTTCGTCGTGTCCAAGCATCACGTGATGATCGGGTGCTATAGACTCTACGCTCACATACAACGGGTGCAAGCCAGTTTTGCACACGCGGAAATACTTGGGTCTAACTTGACGAGCCTAGCATGTACAGACATGGCCTCGGAACACAAGAACCGAAAGGTTAAGCATGAGTCATATGAATGATATGATCGACACTTCGTTGTCCACCATTGAGACCACATCTCTTCTCGTGATGATCGGATTAGGTGTGGTGAATTTGGATCGTGTTCACTAAACAACTTGAGGGATGTTGAATTTAGTGGGAGTTCATCTAGTAATTTGATTAAGTTGAACTATTTATCATGAACATAGTCTAAATTGTACTTGCAAATACTGTAGATCACATGGCCAAGTCCAACTTCAACTTCAACATTTTTGCTGAGAAAGAAAAGCTTAGAAACAATGGGTCTAACTTCACCAACTGGTTCCGCAATCTAAGAATCATTCTGTCTGGCGGACAAAAGGACTATGTCCTTGAGAAAGCGTTAGGTAACCCCCCTGCTGCAACTGCGCCGGCTGATGAGAAAGCTGTCTATCAGTCGCGCAAAGATGATTATGGTGTGATTAAGAGCACCATGTTGTTTGCTATGGAACCAGAACTTCAAAATCGTTTTGAAAACTATCCCGGGCCCTTTGAGATTCTCGAAGAGTTGAAAACCATGTTTCAGACTCAGGCCCGTTCTAAGAGATATGAGATCTCTGAGAAGTTCTTTAACTGCAAGATGGAGGAAGGGAGTTCCGTTAGTGAGCACGCCATTAAGATGTCGGGCTACACTCAACGCCTTGAGCAACTGGACTGCAAGATTCCAGAGGAGCTCAAGATTGACAGGGTTCTGCAATCACTCCCTCCCAGCTACAAAAGTTTTGTAGTGACTCATAATCAGATTGGTTCCACTGATACGATCACCGAGCTCTTCGCAAAGCTGAAGGCTGCGGAGGTGGACATCAAGAAGGATAATCATGTGTTGATGGTCAACAAGCCCTCCTTTAAGAAAGGTAAAGGTGCAAAGAAGCCCTTCAAGAATGGCGGCGGCAAGCGCAATGCCCCTGCTGAGAAGAAGCTCAAGTCTGGTCCCAAGCCGGACACTGAGTGCTTCTATTGCAAGGACAAGGGTCACTAGAAGCGCAACTGTCCGAAGTACTTAGCGGACAAGAAGGCTGGCACCATCAAAGGTATATTTGATATACATGTTATTGATGTTTTCCTCACTAGCCCTCGTTGTAGTGCCTGGGTATTTGATACCGGTTCAGTTGCTAATATTTGTAACTCGAAACAGGAGCTACGGAATAGACGGCGGCTTACGAGGGATGAGGTGACGATGCACGTTGGCAACGGATCAAGAGTTGATGTGATGGCCGTCGGCACGCTCTCCTTAGTTTTACCTTCGGGATTAGTTTTAAACCTTAATAAATGTTATTATGTGCCTGCGTTGAGCATGAACATTATTTCTGGATCGTGTTTATTGCAAGACGGTTATTCATTTAAATCGGAGAATAATGGTTGTTCTATTTATATGAGTAACATCTTTTATGGTCATGCACCTCTTGTGAATGGTTTATTTCTTCTAAATCTCGAAAGGGATGAAACACACATCCATAACATTGAGGCTAAGAGATGCAAAGTAGATAGTGATAATACTACTTATTTGTGGCACTGTCGTCTAGGTCATATTGGTGTAAAGCGCATGAAGAAACTCCATTCTGATGGACTTTTGGAGTCTCTTGATTTTGAATCATTTGACACATGCGAACCATGCCTCATGGGCAAGATGATCAAAACCCCGTTCTCCGGAATGATGGAGCGAGCAACGGACTTGTTGGAAATCATACATACCGATGTATGCGGACCGATGAGTGTTTCGACGCGCGGTGGATATCGCTATTTTCTCACTTTTACCGATGACTTAAGTAGGTATGGGTATATCTATTTAATGAAACATAAATCTGAAACGTTTGAAAAGTTCAAAGAATTTCAGAATGAAGTGGAGAACCATCATAACAGAAAGATTAAGTTTCTGCGATCCGATCGTAGGGGCGAATATTTGAGTTATGATTTTCTCACGCATCTCAAAGCAGGTGGAATCGTTTCACAACTCACGCCACCCGGAACACCACAGCGCAATGGTGTGTCTGAACGCCGGAATCGAACCTTATTAGATATGGTCCGATCAATGATGTCTCTTACTGATTTGCCGTTATCATTTTGGGGTTATGCATTAGAAACCGCTGCATTCACTTTAAATAGGGCTCCATCTAAATCCGCTGAGACGACACCGTATGAACTGTGGTTTGGTGCTAAACCTAAGTTGTCGTTTCTTAAAGTTTGGGGATGCGAAGCTTACGTCAAGAAGTTGATGCCGGACAAGCTCGAACCCAAAGCGGAGAAATGCGTCTTCATAGGATACCCTAAGGAAACTATTGGGTATACCTTCTATCACAGAACTGGAGGCAAAGTGTTTGTCGCAAAGAACGGTTCCTTTCTTGAGAAGGAGTTTCTCTCGAAAGAAGTGAGTGGGAGGAAAGTAGAGCTAGACGAGGTTATTGAACCTTCTCTTGAATTGGAGAGTAGCGCAGCACCTGAAATTGTTCCAGTGCCGCCTGCGCCAACAATAGAGGAAGCTAATGACAAGGATCATGAAGCTTCGGACGATGCTGCTACTGAACGTCGCAGGTCGACAAGGTCGCGTGCCCCTCCTGAGTGGTACGGCAACCCTGTCTTGACTGTCTTGTTAGTAGAAGACAGTGAACCTACGAACTATGAGGAAGCGATGATGAGCCCAGACTCTGAGAAATGGCTAGAAGCCATGAAATCCGAATTGGGATCCATGAGCGAAAACCAAGTATGGACTTTGGTGGACCCTCCTAGCGACCGAAAGGCCGTTGAGTGCAAATGGATCTTCAAGAATAAAACGGACGCGGATGGTAATGTTACCGTCTATAAAGCACGGCTTGTCGCAAAAGGTTTTCGACAAGTTCAAGGTGTTGACTATGATGAGACTTTCTCTCCCGTAGCGATGTTTAAGTCCATTCGGATTTTATTAGCAATTGTTGCGTTTCATGATTATGAAATATGGCAGATGGATGTCAAGACTGCGTTCCTCAATGGCAACATTGATGAAGAGTTGTATATGATGCAACCCGAATGTTTTGTCGATCCTAAGGATGCTGATAAAGTATGCAAACTTCAGCGTTCCATTTATGGACTGAAGCAAGCATCTCGGAGTTGGAACCTTCGTTTTGATCAAGTGATCAAGAGTTTTGGATTTGTTCCAAATTGCTACGAAGCTTGCATCTACAAGAAAGTGAGTGGGAGCTCGGTGACGTTTCTGGTACTATATGTGGATGACATATTGATTATTGGAAATGACATCAACATGCTTAACGATGTGAAGAGTTATTTGAACAAGTGTTTTTCAATGAAAGACCTAGGTGAAGCTGCTTATATATTGGGCATCAAAATCTATAGAGATAGACAAAGACGCCTAATAGCTTTAACCGAGAGTACATACCTAGACAAAGTTCTGAAAAGGTTCAGAATGGATAAGGCATTGAAAGGTTCAGTGCCTATGTTGTCAGGTAAGATATTGAGCAAGGCTCAGTGTCCAGCTACGGTAAATGATAGGGAAGCTATGAGCAAAGTGCCTTATGCCTCGGCCATAGGTTCCATCATGTATGCCATGCTGTGTACTAGACCGGATGTGTCCAATGCTCTTAGTTTGACGAGCAGATATCAAAGTGATCCAGGAGTGGAACACTGGACAGCCGTGAAGAACATCCTAAGGTACCTAAATAGGACTAAAGAAATGTTCTTAGTCTATGGGGGTGATGAACAACTCGTCGTAAAAGGTTACGTCGATGCTAGTTTCGACACCGACAAGGATGATTGTAAATCTCAGACAGGATACATGTATATTTTTGAATGGAGGAGCTGTGAGCTGGAGAAGCTGCAAGCAAAGCGTGATCGCGGGATCTACAGTAGAAGCGGAATACATGGCTGCTGCAGAAGCGTCAAGTGAAGGAGTTTGGATCAGAAACTTCATCACTGAGCTTGGCGTGGTTCCAAGTGCATTGGACCCACTGGAGATATTGTGTGACAACACTGGCGCCATAGCACTCGCTAAGGAACCAAGATATCATCCAAAGACCAAGCATATCAACCGCAAGTTTCATATAATCCGAGATTATATAGCAGATGGAGATCTGAAGATCAGCAAAGTACATACAAATCTGAATGTCGCAGATCCATTGACTAAACCTCTTCCACGTGTAAAACATGATCAGCACCTCAGTGCCATGGGTGTGAGATTGTTGCCAGATGTAAACTAGATTATTGACTCTAGTGCAAGTGGGAGACTGTTGGAATTATGCCCTAGAGGCAATAATAAAGATGTTATTATTATAATTCTTGTTCATGATAAAGTTTATATTCCATGCTAGAATTGTATTAAGCGGAAACTTTAATACTTGTGTGGTTTGTGAACAACACCGTGTCCCTAGTACGCCTCTATGGACTAGCTCATTGATCAATGATGGTTAAGGTTTCCTAACCATAGACATGAGTTGTCAATTGATAATGAGATCATATCATTGGAGAATGATATGGTGGATAGACCCAAACTAAGCAAAGCAATTAGATCGTTTCATCGTGTTCATCTTTGCGAAGCTTTTCCTATGTCAAATATTGTATTCCTTAGACCATGAGATAATGCAACTCCCTGGTACCGGAAGAAAGCTTTGAGGTCATCAAACGTCATCCTATGAGAGGGTGATCATAAAGGTGTCTCTCAGGTGATCGGAAAGTATCTGTTGGGTTGTATGTATCGAGATGGAATTTGTCCCTCCCAAGTCGGAGAGATATACTTCGGGCCCACTCGGTAATCGATATCAACACCGCTTGCAAGCATGTGGTTAAGGAGTTAATCACAAAGTGATATCGGATTACGGAACGAGTAAAGTACTTGCTGTGAACGATGTTGAACTTGATATGACGATACCGACGATCGAATCTCGGGCAAGTAAAATATCGCGAGACGAAGGGAATATATATATGGGATTGATTGAATCCTGGCATCGTGGTTCATCCGATATGATCATCAATGAATGTGTGGGAGTCAATATGGGTGCCCAGACCCCGTTGTTGATTATTGATAGAAGATCATGTCTGCATATTCTCGAACCCGCAGGGTCACACACTTAACGTGTCTCGACGCTAGGATAGATTGGATAATTGGTTTATGAATTTTTGTTCGGAGTCTCGGATGGGATCCGGGACATCACGAGAGGTTCCGGAATGGTCCGGAGAATAAGATTCATATAAGGCAGTGCAGTTTTTGGAGTTCGGAATTGTTCCGGGTTAATCGGTATTGTACCGGAAGCTTCTAGAACCTTCCGGAAGGGGACCAACGTGGCCCCACCTTCCAGGAGGGGGCATGGGCCTATGAGGGAGTGTCCTGGCCGCATTGGGCCAGGGGCACAAGGCCCCATAGGGCCCAGCCGATCCTAGATAAGTTTAAACTCGTTTAAACTAGAGATAGGGTTTCTAGATAAGGGATAAGTTTAAATCGTTTAAACTAGAGATAGGCTTGGAGGATGGGCAAGGGCTGGCCGCACCCCCCCTCTATATATAGAGGGCTGGTGCGCCCCCTCCCCACACCACACACCTTCCTCCAAACCCTAGTTGCCCTGCTGCCCTCCTCTCTCCCTCCCGACTGTTTGTAGGCGAAGCCCTGCTACAGAAATTCTCCACCATATACACCACGCCGTCGCGTTGTAGATCCAACCCATCTCTCCACCCTACTTGCTGGACCAAGGAAGGAGGAGACGTCGAGGTGCCGCACGTGTGCATCTCACGGAGGCACCGCCACTTGTGGTGCTAGATCGGATCGGATCGCGAGGAGGAGAAGTGAGTACGACTACATCACCCACGTTCCGACGAACGTTCCGCTGTGCGAATCTTCAAGGGTATGAAGATCTAATCCAATCTCTCTCGTTGTTTGCATATCCTAGATTAGATCTTGGCTTTCCCTCTGTTCGCTTCCGTAGAAAATTTTGATTTACTATGCTGCGAAAACCCTTCAGCAATGACACGGATGGATCCACATGTGGTTTCTTTAGAGGAACAGACATGCAATGACACGGGTGGATCCACGTGTGGTTCATGAGAAGAACACACATCCAATGACTCTGGTAGATCCTTATGTGGTTCATGAAAATAACTGACATGCAGTGACACTGGGTGTGTTTCATGAAAAGAACAGACATGCACTGACACTAGGAGTGGTTCATGAAAAGAACTGACAGGCAATGACACTGATGGATCCTTATGTGGTTTATGGAAGGAACAGACATGCAATTGCATAGTTAGATCCACATGTGGTTTATCGAAGTAACACACATGCAATGACACTGGGTGTGGTTCATGAAAAGAACAGACATGCAATGACACTGGTAGATCCTTATGTGGTTCATGAGAAGAACAGACACACACACACACTGGTGGATCCTTATGTGGTTTGTTTAGAGGAACAGACATGCAATGACACTGGTGGATCCACATGTGGTTTATGGAAGTAAAAGACATGCAATGACACTGGTGGATCCTTATGTGGTTATTTTAGAAGAACACACATGCAATGACACTGGGTGTGGTTCATGAAAAGAACACACACGCAATGACACCGGTGGATCCACGTGTGGTTTGTTTAGAGGAACAGACATGCAATGACACCGATGGATCCACGTGTAGTTCATGAGCAGAACACACGAACTCTGGTAGATCCTTATGTGGTTCATTAAAAGAACTGACATGATGTGACACTGGATGTGGTTCATGAAAAGAACAGACATGCACTAACACTAGGAGTGGTTCACGAGAAGAACAGACAGGCAATGACACTGGTGGATCCTTATGCGGTTTATGGAAGGAACAGACATGCAATCACACCGGTGGATCCACATGTGGTTTATGGAAGTAACACACATGCAATGACACTGGGTGTGGTTCATGAAAAGAACAGACATGCAATGACACTGGTAGATCTCCTTATGTGGTTCATGAGAAGAACAGACACGCAATGACATTGGTGGATCCTTATGTGGTTTGTTTAGAGGAACAGACATGCAATGACACCGGTGGATCCACATGTGGTTTATGGAAGTAAA
Source organism: Avena sativa (assembly GCA_916181665.1). Taxonomy (NCBI): domain Eukaryota; kingdom Viridiplantae; phylum Streptophyta; class Magnoliopsida; order Poales; family Poaceae; genus Avena; species Avena sativa. Next base: position 196,759,321 of record OV702287.1, read on the forward strand.
AGACATGCAATGGCACTGGTAGATCCTTGTGTGGTTCATGAATAGAACAGACCTGCAGTGAAACTAGGTGTGGTTCATGAATAGAACAGACATGCACTGACACTAGGTGTGGTTCATGAAAAGAACAGACATGCAATGACACCTGTGGGCCCATCCTTATGTGGTTCATGAAAAGAACAGACATGCAATGACACTGGTGGATCCTTATGTGGTTTGTTTAGAAGAACACACATGCAATGACACTGGGTGTGGTTCATAAAAAGAACACACACGCAATGACACCGATGGATCCACATGTGGTTTGTTTAGAGGAACAGACATGCAATGACACCGGTGGATCCACGTGTGGTTCATGATAAGAACACACATCCAATGACTCTGGTAGATCCTTATGTGGTTCATGAAAAGAACTGACATGAAGTGACACTGGGTGTGGTTCATGAAAAGAATAGACATGCACTAACACTAGGAGTGGTTCATGAAAAGAACTGACAGGCAATGACACTGGTGGATCCTTATGTGGTTTATGGAAGGAACAAACATACAATCACACCGATGGATCCACATGTGGTTTATGGAAGTAACACACATGCAATGACACTGGGTGTGGTTCATGCAAAGAACAGACATGCAATGACACTGGTAGATTCTTATTTGGTTCATGAGAGGAACAGACACGCAATGACACTGGTGGATCCTTATGTGGTTTGTTTAGAGGAACAGACATGCAATGACACCGGTGGATCCACATGTGGTTTATGGAAGTAAAAGACATGCAATGACACTGGTAGATCCTTATGTGGTTCATGAATAGAACATACATGCACTAAAAATGGGTGTGGTTCATGAAAAGAATAGACACGCAATGACAATGGGTGTGGTTCATGATAAGAATAGACATGCAATGACACTAGTGGGCCCTTATATGGTTTATGGAGGAACAGACATGCAATCACACCGGTGGATCCACATGTGGTTTATGGTAGTAACACACATGCAATGACATTGGGTGTGGTTCATGAAAAGAACAGACATGCAATGACACTGGTAGATCCTTATGTGGTTTATGGAAAAGAACAGACATGCAATGACAGTGGTGGATCCTTATGCCGTTTGTTTAGAAGAACACACATGCAATGACACCGGTGGATCCACATGTGGTTTATTGAAGTAAAAGACATGCAATGACACTGGTAGATCCTTATGTGGTTCATGAAAAGAACAGACATGCAGTGAAACTGGGTGTGGTTCATGAATAGAACATACATGCACTGACACTGGGTGTGGTTCATGAAAAGAAAAGACATGCAATGACACCGGTGGGCCCATCCTTATGTGGTTCATGAAAAGAACAGACATGCAATGACACTGGTGGATCCTTATGTGGTTTGTTTAGAAGAACACACATGCAATGACACTGGGTGTGGTTCATGAAAAGAACACACACGCAATGACACTGGTGGATCCACATGTGGTTTGTTTAGAGGAACAAACATGCAATGACACCGGTGGATCCACGTGTGGTTCATGAGAAGAACACACATCCAATGACTCTGGTAGATCCTTATGTGGTTCATGAAAAGAACTGACATGAAGTTACACTGGGTGTGGTTCATGAAAAGAACAGACATGCACTGACACTAGGAGTGGTTCGTGAAAAGAACTGACAGGCAATGTTACTGGTGGATCCTTATGTGGTTTATGGAAGGAACAGACATGCAATCACACCGGTGGATCCACATGTGGTTTAGGGAAGTAACACACATGCACTGACACTGGGCGTGTTTCATGAAAAGAACAGACATGCAATGACACTGGTAGATCCTTATGTGGTTCATGAGAAGAACAGAGATGCAATGACACTGGTGGATCCTTATGTGGTTTGTTTAGAGGAACAGACATGCAATGACACCGGTGGATCCACATGTGGTTTATGGAAGTAAAAGACATGCAATGACACTGGTAGATCCTTATGTCGTTCATGAATAGAACATACATGCACTGACACTTGGTGTGGTTCATGAAAAGAAAAGACACGCCATGACACTGGGTGTGGTTCTTGATAAGAATAGACATGCAATGACACTGGTGGGCCCTTATGTGGTTTATGGAAGGAACAGACATGCAATCACACTGGTGGATCCACATGTGGTTTATGGTAGTAACACACATGCAATGACACTGGGTGTGGTTCATGAAAAGAACAGACATGCAATGACACTGGTAGATCCTTATGTGGTTTATGGAAAAGAACAGACATGCAATGACACTGGTGGATCCTTATGTGGTTTGTTTAGAAGAACACACATGCAATGACACCGGTGGATCCACATGTGGTTTATGGAAGTAAAAGACATGCAATGACACTGGTAGATCCTTATGTGGTTCATGAAAAGAACAGACATGCAGTGAAACTAGGTGTGGTTCATGAATGGAACAGACATGCACTGACACTGGGTGTGGTTCATGAAAAGAACAGACATGCAATGACACTGGTGGGCCCATCCTTATGTTCTTCATGAAAAGAACAGACATGCAATGACACTGGTGGATCCTTATGTGTTTTTTTAGAAGAACACACATGCAATGACACTGGGTGTGGTTCATGAAAAGAACACACACGCAATGACACCGGTAGATCCACATGTGGTTTGTTTAGAGGAACAGACATGCAATGACATCGGTGGATCCACGTGTGGTTCATGAGAAGAACACACATCCAATGACTCTGGTAGATCCTTATATGGTTCATGAAAAGAACTGACATGCAGTGACACTAGGTGTGGTTCATGAAAAGAACAGACATGCACTAACACTAGGAGTAGTTCATGAAATGAACTAACAGGCAATGACACTGGTGGATCCTTATGTGGTTTATGGAAGGAACATACATACAATCACACCGGTGGATCCACATGTGGTTTATGGAAGTAACACACATGCACTGACACTGGGTGTGGTTCATGAAAAGAACAGACATGCAACGACACTGGTAGATCCTTATGTGGTTCATGAGAAGAACATACACGTAATGACAATGGTGGATCCTTATGTGGTTTGTTTAGAGGAACAAACATGCAATGACACCCGTGGATCCACATGTGGTTTATGGAAGTAAAAGACATGCAATGACACTGGTAGATCCTTATGTGGTTCATGAAAAGAACAGACATGCAGTGAAACTGGGTGTGGTTCATGAATAGAACAGACATGCACTGACACTGGGTGTGGTTCATGAAAAGAACAGACATGCAATGACACTGGTGGGCCCATCCTTATGTGGTTCATGAAAAGAACAGACAGGCAATGACACTGGTGGATCCTTATGTTGTTTGTTTAGAAGAATAGACATGCAATGACACTGGTGGATCCTTATGTGGTTTATGGAAGGAACATACATGCAATCACACCGGTGGATCCACATGTGGTTTATGGAAGTAACTCACATGCAATGACACTGGGTGTGGTTCATGAAAAGAACAGACACGCAATGACACTAGTGGATCCTTATGTGGTTTGTTTAGAGGAACATACATGCAATGACACTGGTGGGCCCATCCTTATGTGGATTATGGAAGTAACACACATGCAATGACACTGGCTGTGATTCATGAAAAGAACATACATGCAATGACACCGGTGGATCCTTGTGTGGTTCATGAAAAGAACAGACAGGCAATGACACTGGTGGATCCTTATGTGCTTTCTTTAGAAGAACACACATGCAATGACACTGGGTGTGGTTCATGAGAAGAACACACACGCAATGACACCGGTGGATCCTTATGTGGTTTGTTTAGAGGAACATACATGCAATGACACCGGTGGATCCACATGCGGTTCATGAGAAGAACACACATCCAATGACTCTGGTAGATCCTTATGTGGTTCATGAAAAGAACTGACATGCAGTGAGACTGGGTGTGGTTCATGAAAAGAACAGACATGCACTGACACTAGGAGTGGTTCATGAGAAGAACAGACAGGCAATGACACTGGTGGATCCTTATGCGGTTTATGGAAGGAACATACATGCAATCACACCGGTGGATCCAGATGTGGTTTATGGAAGTAACACACATGCAATGACACTGGGTGTGGTTCATGAAAAGAACATTCATGCAATGACACTGGTAGATCCCCTTAAGTGGTTCATGAGAAGAACGCACACGCAATGACACTGGTGGATCCTTATGTGGTTTATTTAGAGGAACAGACATGCAATGACACCGGCGGATCCACATGTGGTTTATGGAAGTAAAAGACATGCAATGGCACTGGTAGATCCTTATGTGGTTCATGAATAGAACAGACATGCACTGACACTGGGTGTGGTTCATGAAAAGAACAGACACTCAATGACACTAGCTGTGGTTCATGAAAAGAACAGACATGCAATGACACTGGTGGGCCCATCCTTATGTGGTTCATGAAAAGAACAAACAGGCAATGACACTAGTGGATCCTTATGTGGTTTGTTTAGAAGAACACACATGCAATGACACCGGTGGATCCACATGTGGTTCATGGAAGTAAACGACATGCAATGACACTAGTAGATCCTTATGTGGTCATGAAAAGAACAGACATCCAGTGAAACTAGGTGTGCTTCATGAATAGAACAGACATGCACTGACACTAGGTGTGGTTCATGAAAATAACAGACATGCAATGACACCGGTGGGCCCATTTTTATGTGGTTCATGAAAAGAACAGACATGCAATGACACTGGTGGATCCTTATGTGTTTTGTTTAGAAGAACACACATGCAATGACACAGGGAATGGTTCATGAAAAGAACACACACGCAATGACACCGGTGGATCCACATGTGGTTTGTTTAGAGGAACAGACATGCAATGACACCGGTGGATCCACGTGTGGTTCATGATAAGAACACACATCCAATGACTCTGGTAGATCCTTATGTGGTTCATGAAAAGAACTGACATGAAGTGACACTGGGTGTGGTTCATGAAAAGAACAGACATGCACTAACACTAGGAGTGGTTCATGAAAAAGACTGACAGGAAATGACACTGGTGGATCCTTCTGTGGTTTATGGAAGGAACAGACATGCAATCACACCGGTGGATCCACATGTGGTTTATGAAAGTAACACACATGCAATGACACTGGATGTGTTTCATGAAAAGAACAGACATGCAAGGACACTGTAGATCCTTATGTGGTTCATGAGAAGAACAGACACGCAATGATACTGGTGGATCCTTATGTGGTTTGTTTAGAGGAACAGACATGCAATGATACCGGTGGATCCACATGTGGTTTATGGAAGTAAAAGACATGCAATGACACTAGTAGATCCTTATGTGGTTCATGAATAGAACAGACATGCACTGACACTGGGTGTGGTTCATGTAAGGAACAGACACGCAATGACACTGGGTGTGGTTCATGAGAAGAACAGACATGCAGTGACACTGGTGGGCCCATCTTTATGTGGTTTATGGAAAAGAACAGACATGCAATGACACTGGTGGATCCTTATGTGGTTTGTTTAGAAGAACACACATGCAATGACACCGGTGGATCCACATGTGGTTTATGGAATTAAAATACATGCAATGACACTGGTAGATCCTTATGTGGTTCATGGAAAGAACAGACATGCAGTGAAACTGGGTGTGGTACATGAATAGAACAGACATGCACTGACACTGGGTGTGGTTCATGAAAAGAACATACATGCATTGACACTGGTGGGCCCATCCTTATGTGGTTCATGAAAAGAACAGACATGCAATGACACTGGTGGATCCTTATGTGGTTATTTTAGAAGAACACACATGCAATGACACTGGGTGTGGTTCATGAAAAGAACACACACGCAATGACACCGATGGATCCACGTGTGGCTTGTTTAGAGGAACAAACATGCAATGACACCGGTGGATCCACGTGTGGTTCATGAGAAAAACACATGAACTCTGGTAGATCCTTATGTGGTTCATGAAAAGAACTGACATGAAGTGACACTGGATGTGGTTCATGAAAAGAACAGACATGCACTAACAGTAGGAGTGGTTCACGAGAAGAACTGACAGGCAATGACACTGGTGGATCCTTATGTGGTTTATGGAAGGAACAGACATGTAATCACACCGGTGGATCCACATGTGGTTTATGGAAGTAACACACATGCAATGACACTGGTTGTGGTTGATGAAAAGAATAGACATGCAATGACACTGGTAGATCCTTATGTGGTTCATGAGAAGAACAGACACGCAATGCACTGGTGGATCCTTATGTGGTTTGTTTAGAGGAACAGACATGCAATGACACCAGTGGATCCACATGTGGTTTATGGAAGTAAAACACATGCAATGACACTGGTAGATCCTTTTGTGGTTCATGAATAGAACATACATGCACTGACACTGGGTGTGGTTCATGAAAAGAACAGACACGCAATGACACTGGGTGTGGTTCATGAGAAGAACACACATGCAATGACACTGGTGGGCCCATCCTTATGTGGTTTATGGAAAAGAACAGACATGCAATGACACTGGTGGATCCTTATGTGGTTTGTTTAGAAGAACACACATGCAATGACACCAGTGGATCCACATGTGGTTTATGGAAGTAAAAGACATGCAATGACACTGGCAGATCCTTACGTGGTTCATGAAAAGAATAGACATGTAGTGAAACTGGGTGTGGTTCATGAATAAAACAGACATGCACTGGCACTGGGTGTGGTTCATGAAAAGAACAGACATGCAATGACACTGGTGGGCCCATCCTTATGTGGTTCATGAAAAGAACACACATGCAATGACACTGGTGGATCCTTATGTGGTTTGTTTAGAAGAACACACATGCAATGACACTAGGTGTGGTTCATGAAAATAACACACACACAATGACACCGGTGGATCCACATGTGGTTTGTTTAGAGGAACATACATGCAATGACACCGGTGGATCCACATGTGGTTCATGAGAAGAACGGACATCACATGACTCTGGTAGATCCTTATGTGGTTCATGAATAGAACTGACATGCAGTGACCCTGGGTGTGGTTCATGAAAAGAACAGACGTGCACTGACACTAGGAGTGGTTCATGAAAAGAACTAACAGGCAATGAAACTGGTGGATCCTTACGTGGTTTATGGAAGGAATAGACATGCAATCACACCGTGGATCCCATGTGGTTTATGGAAGGAACAAACATGCAATCACACCAGTGGATGCACATGTGGTTTATGGAAGTAACACACATGCAATGACACTTGGTGTGGTTCATGAAAAGAACAGACATGCAATGACACTGGTACATCCTTATGTGGTTCATGAGAAGAACAGACACGCAATGACACTAGTGGATCCTTATGTGGTTTGTTTAGAGGAACAGACATGCAATGACACCGGTGGATCCACATGTGGTTTATGGAAGTAAAAGACATGCAATGACACTGGTAGATCCTTATGTGGTTCATGAATAGAACAGACATGCACTGACACTGGGTGTGGTTCATGAAAAGAATAGACACGCAATGACACTAGTGGGCCCTTATGTGGTTTATGGAGGAATAGACATGCAATCACACCGGTGGATCCACATGTGGTTTATTGTAGTAACACACATGCAATGACACTGGTGTGGTTCATGAAAAGAACAGACATGCAATGACACTGGTAGATCCTTATGTGGTTTATGGAAAAGAACAGACATGCAATGACACTGGTGGATCGTTATGTGGTTTGTTTAGAAGAACACACATGCAATGGCACCGGTGGATCCACATGTGGTTTATGGAAGTAAAAGACATGCAATGACACTAGTAGATCCTTATGTGGTTCATGAAAAGAACAGACCTGCAGTGAAACTGGGTGTGGTTCATGAATAGAACAGACATGCACTGACACTGGGTGTGGTTCATGAAAAGAACAGACATGCAATGACACTGGTGGGCCCATCCTTATGTTCTTCATGAAAAGAACAGACATGCAATGACACTGGTGGATCCTTATGTGTTTTTTTAGAAGAACACACATGCAATGACACTGGGTGTGGTTCATGAAAGGAACACACACGCAATGACACCGGTGGATCCACGTGTGGTTTGTTTAGAGGAACAAACATGCAATGACACCGGTGGATCCACGTGTGGTTCATGAGAAGTACACACGAACTCTGGTAGATCCTTATGTGGTTCATGAAAAGAACTGATATGAAGTGACACTGGGTGTGGTTCATGAATAGAAGAGACATGCACTGACACTGGGTGTGGTTCATGAAAAGAACAGACATGCAATGACACTGGTGGGCCCATCCTTATGTGGTTTATGGAAAAGAACATACATGCAATGACACTGGTGGATCCTTATGTGGTTTGTTTAGAAGAACACACATGCAATGACACTGGTGGATCCAAATGTGGTTTATGGAAGCAAAAGACATGCAATGACCCTGATAGATCCTTATGTGGTTCATGAAAAGAATAGACATGCAGTGAAACTGGGCATGGTTCATGAATAGAACAGACATGCACTGACACTGGGTGTGGTTCATGAAAAGAACAGACATGCAATGACACCGGTGGGCCCATCCTTATGTGATTCATGAAAAGAACATACATGCAATGACACTGGTGGGTCCTTATGTGGTTTGTTTAGAAGAACACAAATGCAATGACACTAGGTGTCGTTCATGAAAAGAACACACACGCATTAACACTGGTAGATCCACATGTGGTTTGTTTAGAGGAACATACATGCAATCACACCGGTGGATCCACGTGTGGTTCATGATAAGAACACACATCCAATGACTCTGGTAGATCCTTATGTGGTTCATGAAAAGAACTGACATGCCGTGACACTGGGTGTGGTTCATGAAAATAACAGACATGCACTGACACTAGGAGTGGTTCATGAAAAGAACTGACAAGCAATGTTACTGGTGGATCCTTATGTGGTTTATGGAAGGAACAGACATGCAATCACACCGGTGGATCCACATGTGGTTTATGGAAGTAACACACATGCACTGACACTAGGTGTGTTTCATGAAAAGAACATACATGCAATGACACTGGTAGATCCTTATGTGGTTCATGAGAAGAACAGACATGCAATGACACTGGTGGATCCACATGTGGTTTATGGAAGTAAAAGACATGCAATGACACTGGTAGATCCTTATGTGGTTCATGAATAGAACATACATGCACTGACACTTGGTGTGGTTCATGAAAAGAACAGACACGCAATGACACTTGGTGTGGTTCATGAGAAGAACACACATGCAATGACACTGGTGGGCCCATCCTTATGTGGTTTATGGAAAAGAACAGACAGGCAATGACACTAGTGGATCCTTATGTGGTTTGTTTAGAAGAACACACATGCAATGACACCAGTGGATCCACATGTGGTTTATGGAAGTAAAATACATGCAATGACATTGGTAGATCCTTATGTGGTTCATGAAAAGAATAGACATGCAATGACACTGGGTGTGGTTCATGATAAGAATAGACATGCAATGACACTAGTGGGCCCTTATGTGGTTTATGGAGGAACAGACATGCAATCACACCGGTGGATCCACATGTGGTTTATGGTAGTAAAACACATGCAATGACACTGGGTGTGGTTCATGAAAAGAACAGACATGCAATGACACTGGTAGATCCTGATGTGGTTTATGGAAAAGAACAGACATGCAATGACACTGGTGGGCCCATCCTTATGTCGTTCATGAAAATAACAGACATGCAATGACACTGGTGGATCCTTATGTGGTTTGTTTAGAAGAACACACATGCAATGACACTAGGTGTCGTTCATGAAAAGAACACACACGCATTGACACTGGTAGATCCACATGTGGTTTGTTTAGAGGAACACACATGCAATGACACCGGTGGATCCAAATGTGGTTTATGGAAGCAAAAGACATGCAATGACCCTGATAGATCCTTATGTGGTTCATGAAAAGAATAGACATGCAGTGAAACTGGGCGTGGTTCATCAATAGAACAGACATGCACTGACACTGGGTGTGGTTCATGAAAAGAACAGACATGCAATGACACCGGTGGGCCCATCCTTATGTGGTTCATGAAAAGAACATACATGCAATGACACTGGTGGGTCCTTATGTGGTTTGTTTAGAAGAACACAAATGCAATGACACTAGGTGTCGTTCATGAAAAGAACAGACATGCAATGACACTGGTAGATCCTTATGTGGTTCATGAGAAGAACAGACACGCAATGACAATGGTGGATCCTTATGTGGTTTGTTTAGAGGAACAGACATGCAATGACACAGGTGGATCCACATGTGGTTTATGGAATTAAAAGACATGCAATGACACTGGTAGATCCTTATGTGGTTCATGGAAAGAACAGACATGCAGTGAAACTGGGTGTGGTTCATGAATAGAACAGACATGCACTGACACTGGGTGTGGTTCATGAAAAGAACATACATGCATTGACACTGGTGGGCCCATCCTTATGTGGTTCATGAAAAGAACAGACATGCAATGACACTGGTGGATCCTTATGTGGTTTTTTTAGAAGAACACACATGCAATGGCACTGGGTGTGGTTCATGAAAAGAACACACACGCAATGACACCGATGGATCCACGTGTGGCTTGTTTAGAGGAACAAACATGCAATGACACCGGTGGATCCACGTGTGGTTCATGAGAAAAACATATGAACTCTGGTAGATCCTTATGTGGTTCATGAAAAGAACTGACATGAAGTGACACTGGATGTGGTTCATGAAAAGAACAGACATGCACTAACACTAGGAGTGGTTCACGAGAAGAACTGACAGGCAATGACACTGGTGGATCCTTATGTGGTTTATGGAAGGAACAGACATGTAATCACACCGGTGGATCCACATGTGGTTTATGGAAGTAACACACATGCAATGACACTGGGTGTGGTTGATGAAAAGAATAGACATGCAATGACACTGGTAGATCCTTATGTGGTTCATGAGAAGAACAGACACGCAATGCACTGGTGGATCCTTATGTGGTTTGTTTAGAGGAACAGACATGCAATGACACCAGTGGATCCACATGTGGTTTATGGAAGTAAAACACATGCAATGACACTGGTAGATCCTTTTGTGGTTCATGAATAGAACAGACATGCACTGACACTGGGTGTGGTTCATGAAAAGAACAGACACGCAATGACACTGGGTGTGGTTCATGAGAAGAACACACATGCAATGACACTAGTGGGCCCATCCTTATGTGGTTTATGGAAAAGAACAGACATGCAATGACACTGGTGGATCCTTATGTGGTTTGTTTAGAAGAACACACATGCAATGACACCAGTGGATCCACATGTGGTTTATGGAAGTAAAAGACATGCAATGACACTGGCAGATCCTTACGTGGTTCATGAAAAGAATAGACATGTAGTGAAACTGGGTGTGGTTCATGAATAAAACAGACATGCACTGGCACTGGGTGTGGTTCATGAAAAGAACAGACATGCAATGACACTGGTGGGCCCATCCTTATGTGGTTCATGAAAAGAACACACATGCAATGACACTGGTGGATCCTTATGTGGTTTGTTTAGAAGAACACACATGCAATGACACTAGGTGTGGTTCATGAAAATAACACACACACAATGACACCGGTGGATCCACATGTGGTTTGTTTAGAGGAACATACATGCAATGACACCGGTGGATCCACATGTGGTTCATGAGAAGAACGGACATCACATGACTCTGGTAGATCCTTATGTGGTTCATGAATAGAACTGACATGCAGTGACCCTGGGTGTGGTTCATGAAAAGAACAGACGTGCACTGACACTAGGAGTGGTTCATGAAAAGAACTAACAGGCAATGAAACTGGTGGATCCTTACGTGGTTTATGGAAGGAATAGACATGCAATCACACCGTGGATCCCATGTGGTTTATGGAAGGAACAAACATGCAATCACACCAGTGGATGCACATGTGGTTTATGGAAGTAACACACATGCAATGACACTGGGTGTGGTTCATGAAAAGAACAGACATGCAATGACACTGGTACATCCTTATGTGGTTCATGAGAAGAACAGACACGCAATGACACTGGTGGATCCTTATGTGGTTTGTTTAGAGGAACAGACATGCAATGACACCGGTGGATCCACATGTGGTTTATGGAAGTAAAAGACATGCAATGACACTGGTAGATCCTTATGTGGTTCATGAATAGAACAGACATGCACTGACACTGGGTGTGGTTCATGAAAAGAATAGACACGCAATGACACTAGTGGGCCCTTATGTGGTTTATGGAGGAATAGACATGCAATCACACCGGTGGATCCACATGTGGTTTATTGTAGTAACACACATGCAATGACACTGGTGTGGTTCATGAAAAGAACAGACATGCAATGACACTGGTAGATCCTTATGTGGTTTATGGAAAAGAACAGACATGCAATGACACTGGTGGATCGTTATTTGGTTTGTTTAGAAGAACACACATGCAATGGCACCGGTGGATCCACATGTGGTTTATGGAAGTAAAAGACATGCAATGACACTAGTAGATCCTTATGTGGTTCATGAAAAGAACAGACCTGCAGTGAAACTGGGTGTGGTTCATGAATAGAACAGACATGCACTGACACTGGGTGTGGTTCATGAAAAGAACAGACATGCAATGACACTGGTGGGCCCATCCTTATGTTCTTCATGAAAAGAACAGACATGCAATGACACTGGTGGATCCTTATGTGTTTTTTTAGAAGAACACACATGCAATGACACTGGGTGTGGTTCATGAAAGGAACACACACGCAATGACACCGGTGGATCCACGTGTGGTTTGTTTAGAGGAACAAACATGCAATGACACCGGTGGATCCACGTGTGGTTCATGAGAAGTACACACGAACTCTGGTAGATCCTTATGTGGTTCATGAAAAGAACTGATATGAAGTGACACTGGGTGTGGTTCATGAATAGAAGAGACATGCACTGACACTGGGTGTGGTTCATGAAAAGAACAGACATGCAATGACACTGGTGGGCCCATCCTTATGTGGTTTATGGAAAAGAACATACATGCAATGACACTGGTGGATCCTTATGTGGTTTGTTTAGAAGAACACACATGCAATGACACCGGTGGATCCAAATGTGGTTTATGGAAGCAAAAGACATGCAATGACCCTGATAGATCCTTATGTGTTTCATGAAAAGAATAGACATGCAGTGAAACTGGGCATGGTTCATGAATAGAACAGACATGCACTGACACTGGGTGTGGTTCATGAAAAGAACAGACATGCAATGACACCGGTGGGCCCATCCTTATGTGGTTAATGAAAAGAACATACATGCAATGACACTGGTGGGTCCTTATGTGGTTTGTTTAGAAGAACACAAATGCAATGACACTAGGTGTCGTTCATGAAAAGAACACACACGCATTGACACTGGTAGATCCACATGTGGTTTGTTTAGAGGAACATACATGCAATCACACCGGTGGATCCACGTGTGGTTCATGATAAGAACACACATCCAATGACTCTGGTAGATCCTTATGTGGTTCATGAAAAGAACTGACATGCCGTGACACTGGGTGTGGTTCATGAAAAGAACAGACATGCACTGACACTAGGAGTGGTTCATGAAAAGAACTGACAAGCAATGTTACTGGTGTATCCTTATGTGGTTTATGGAAGGAACAGACATGCAATCACACCGGTGGATCCACATGTGGTTTATGGAAGTAACACACATGCACTGACACTAGGTGTGTTTCATGAAAAGAACATACATGCAATGACACTGGTAGATCCTTATGTGGTTCATGAGAAGAACAGACATGCAATGACACTGGTGGATCCTTATGTGGTTTGTTTAGAGGAACAGACATGCAATGACGCTGGTGGATCCACATGTGGTTTATGGAAGTAAAAGACATGCAATGACACTGGTAGATCCTTATGTGGTTCATGAATAGAACATAAATGCACTGACACTTGGTGTGGTTCATGAAAAGAACAGACACGCAATGACACTTGGTGTGGTTCATGAGAAGAACACACATGCAATGACACTGGTGGGCCCATCCTTATGTGGTTTATGGAAAAGAACAGACAGGCAATGACACTAGTGGATCCTTATGTGGTTTGTTTAGAAGAACACACATGCAATGACACCAGTGGATCCACATGTGGTTTATGGAAGTAAAATACATGCAATGACATTGGTAGATCCTTATGTGGTTCATGAAAAGAATAGACATGCAATGACACTGGGTGTGGTTCATGATAAGAATAGACATGCAATGACACTAGTGGGCCCTTATGTGGTTTATGGAGGAACAGACATGCAATCACACCGGTGGATCCACATGTGGTTTATGGTAGTAACACACATGCAATGACACTGGGTGTGGTTCATGAAAAGAACAGACATGCAATGACACTGGTAGATCCTGATGTGGTTTATGGAAAAGAACAGACATGCAATGACACTGGTGGGCCCATCCTTATGTCGTTCATGAAAATAACAGACATGCAATGACACTGGTGGATCCTTATGTGGTTTGTTTAGAAGAACACACATGCAATGACACTAGGTGTCGTTCATGAAAAGAACACACACGCATTGACACTGGTAGATCCACATGTGGTTTGTTTAGAGGAACACACATGCAATGACACCGGTGGATCCAAATGTGGTTTATGGAAGCAAAAGACATGCAATGACCCTGATAGATCCTTATGCGGTTCATGAAAAGAATAGACATGCAGTGAAACTGGGCGTGGTTCATGAATAGAATAGACATGCACTGACACTGGGTGTGGTTCATGAAAAGAACAGACATGCAATGACACCGGTGGGCCCATCCTTATGTGGTTCATGAAAAGAACATACATGCAATGACACTGGTGGGTCCTTATGTGGTTTGTTTAGAAGAACACAAATGCAATGACACTAGGTGTCGTTCATGAAAAGAACACACACGCATTGACACTGGTAGATCCACATGTGGTTTGTTTAGAGGAACATACATGCAATCACACCGGTGGATCCACGTGTGGTTCATGATAAGAACACACATCCAATGACTCTGGTAGATCCTTATGTGGTTCATGAAAAGAACTGACATGCCGTGACACTGGGTGTGGTTCATGAAAAGAACAGACATGCACTGACACTAGGAGTGGTTCATGAAAAGAACTGACAAGCAATGTTACTGGTGGATCCTTATGTGGTTTATGGAAGGAACAGACATGCAATCACACCGGTGGATCCACATGTGGTTTATGGAAGTAACACACATGCACTTACACTAGGTGTGTTTCATGAAAAGAACATACATGCAATGACACTGGTAGATCCTTATGTGGTTCATGAGAAGAACAGACATGCAATGACACTGGTGGATCCTTATGTGGTTTGTTTAGAGGAACAGACATGCAATGACACTGGTGGATCCACATGTGGTTTATGGAAGTAAAAGACATGCAATGACACTAGTAGATCCTTATGTGGTTCATGAATAAAACATACATGCACTGACACTTGGTGTGGTTCATGAAAAGAACAGACACGCAATGACACTTGGTGTGGTTCATGAGAAGAACACACATGCAATGACACTGGTGGGCCCATCCTTATGTGGTTTATGGAAAAGAACAGACAGGCAATGACACTAGTGGATCCTTATGTGGTTTGTTTAGAAGAACACACATGCAATGACACCAGTGGATCCACATGTGGTTTATGGAAGTAAAATACATGCAATGACATTGGTAGATCCTTATGTGGTTCATGAAAAGAATAGACATGAAATGACACTGGGTGTGGTTCATGATAAGAATAGACATGCAATGACACTAGTGGGCCCTTATGTGGTTTATGGAGGAACAGACATGCAATCACACCGGTGGATCCACATGTGGTTTATGGTAGTAACACACATGCAATGACACTGGGTGTGGTTCATGAAAAGAACAGACATGCAATGACACTGGTAGATCCTGATGTGGTTTATGGAAAAGAACAGACATGCAATGACACTGGTGGGCCCATCCTTATGTCGTTCATGAAAATAACAGACATGCAATGACACTGGTGGATCCTTATGTGGTTTGTTTAGAAGAACACACATGCAATGACACTAGGTGTCGTTCATGAAAAGAACACACACGCATTGACACTGGTAGATCCACATGTGGTTTGTTTAGAGGAACACACATGCAATGACACCGGTGGATCCAAATGTGGTTTATGGAAGCAAAAGACATGCAATGACCCTGATAGATCCTTATGTGGTTCATGAAAAGAATAGACATGCAGTGAAACTGGGCGTGGTTCATGAATAGATCAGACATGCACTGACACTGGGTGTGGTTCATGAAAAGAACAGACATGCAATGACACCGGTGGGCCCATCCTTATGTGGTTCATGAAAAGAACATACATGCAATGACACTGGTGGGTCCTTATGTGGTTTGTTTAGAAGAAAACAAATGCAATGACACTAGCTGTCGTTCATGAAAAGAACACACACGCATTGACACTGGTAGATCCACATGTGGTTTGTTTAGAGGAACATACATGCAATAACACCGGTGGATCCACGTGTGGTTCATGATAAGAACACACATCCAATGACTCTGGTAGATCCTTATGTGGTTCATGAAAAGAACTGACATGCCGTGACACTGGGTGTGGTTCATGAAAAGAACAGACATGCACTAACACAAGGAGTGGTTCATGAAAAGAACTGACAAGCAATGTTACTGGTGGATCCTTATGTGGTTTATGGAAGGAACAGACATGCAATCACACCGGTGGATCCACATGTGGTTTATGGAAGTAACACACATGCACTGACACTGGGTGTGTTTCATGAAAAGAACATACATGCAATGACACTGGTAGATCCTTATGTGGTTCATGAGAAGAACAGACATGCAATGACACTGGTGGATCCTTATGTGGTTTGTTTAGAGGAACAGACATGCAATGACACTGGTGGATCCACATGTGGTTTATGGAAGTAAAAGACATGCAATGACACTGGTAGATCCTTATGTGGTTCATGAATAGAACATACATGCACTGACACTTGGTGTGGTTCATGAAAAGAACAGACACGCAATGACACTTGGTGTGGTTCATGAGAAGAACACACATGCAATGACACTGGTGGGCCCATCCTTTTGTGGTTTATGGAAAAGAACAGACAGGCAATGACACTAGTGGATCCTTATGTGGTTTGTTTAGAAGAACACACATGCAATGACACCAGTGGATCCACATGTGGTTTATGGAAGTAAAATACATGCAATGACATTGGTAGATCCTTATGTGGTTCATGAAAAGAATAGACATGCAATGACACTGGGTGTGGTTCATGATAAGAATAGACATGCAATGACACTAGTGGGCCCTTATGTGGTTTATGGAGGAACAGACATGCAATCACACCGGTGGATCCACATGTGGTTTATGGTAGTAACACACATGCAATGACACTGGGTGTGGTTCATGAAAAGAATAGACATGCAATGACACTGGTAGATCCTGATGTGGTTTATGGAAAAGAACAGACATGCAATGACACTGGTGGGCCCATCCTTATGTCGTTCATGAAAATAACAGACATGCAATGACACTGGTGGATCCTTATGTGGTTTGTTTAGAAGAACACACATGCAATTACACTTGGTGTGGTTCATGAAAAGAACACACACGCAATGACACCGGTGGATCCACATGTGGTTTGTTTAGAGGAACAGACATGCAATGACACCGGTGGATCCACGTGTGGTTCATGATAAGAACACACATCCAATGACTCTGGTAGATCCTTATGTGGTTCATGAAAAGAACTGACATGAAGTGTCACTGGGTGTGGTTCATGAAAAGAACAGACATGCACTGACACTAGGAGTGGTTCATGAAAAGAACTAACATGCAATGACACTGGTGGATCCTTATGTGGTTTATGGAAGGAACAGACATAAAATCACACCGGTGGATCCACATGTGGTTTATGGAAGTAAGACACATGCAATGACACTGGGTGTGGTTCATGAATTGAACAGACATGCAATGACACTGGGAGATCCCCTTATGTGGTTCATGAGAAGAACAGACACAGAATGACAACGGTGGATCCTTATGTGGTTTGTTTAGAGGAACAGACATGCAATGACACCGGTGGATCCACATGTGGTTTATGGAAGTAAAAGACATGCAATGACACTGGTAGATCCTTATGTGGTTCATGAATAGAATAGAAATACACTGACGCTGGGTGTGGTTCATGAAAAGAACAGACACGCAATGACACTGGGTGTGGTTCATGAGAAGAACACACATGCAATGACACTGGTGGGCCCATCCTTATGTGGTTCAAGAAAAGAACAGACAGGCAATGACACTAGTGGATCTTATGTGGTTTGTTTAGAAGAACACACATGCAATGACACCGGTGGATCCACATGTGGTTTATAGAAGTAAAAGACATGCAATGACACTGGTAGATCCTTATGTGGTTCATGAAAAGAACAGACATGCAGTGAAACTGGGTGTGGTTCATGAATAGAACAGACATGCACTGACACTGGGTGTGGTTCATGAAAAGAACAAACATGCAATGACACTGGTGGGCCCATCCTTATGTGGTTTATGGAAAAGAACAGACATGCAATGACACTGGTGGATCCTTATGTGGTTTGTTTAGAAGAACACACATGCAATGACACCGGTGGATCCACATGTGGTTTATGGAAGTAAAAGACATGCAATGACACTGATAGATCCTTATGTGGTTCATGAAAAGAACAGACATGCAGTAAAACTAGGCGTGGTTCATGAATAGAACAGACATGCACTGACACTGGGTGTGGTTCATGAAAAGAACAGACATGCAATGACACCGGTGGGCCCATCCTTATGTGGTTCATGAAAAGAACATACATGCAATGACACTGCTGGATCCTTATGTGGTTTGTTTAGAAGAACACAAATGCAATGACACTGGGTGTGGTTCATGAAAAGAACACACACGCAATGACACTGGTAGATCCACATGTGGTTTGTTTAGAGGAACATACATGCAATGACACCGGTGGATCCACGTGTGGTTCATGATAAGAACACACATCCAATGACTCTGGTAGATCTTTTGTGGTTCATGAAAAGAACTGACATGCCGTGACACTGGGTGTGGTTCATGAAAAGAACACACATGCACTAACACTAGGAGTGGTTCATGAAAAGAACTGACAAGCAATGTTACTGGTGGATCCTTATGTGGTTTATGGAAGGAACAGACATGCAATCACACCGGTGGATCCACATGTGGTTTATGGAAGTAACACACATGCACTGACACTGGGTGTGTTTCATGAAAAGGACAGACATGCAATGACACTGGTCGATCCTTATGTGGTTCACGAGAAGAACAGACACGCAATGACACTGGTGGATCCTTATGTGGTTTGTTTAGAGGAACAGACATGCAATGACACTGGTGGATCCACATGTGGTTTATGGAAGTAAAAGACATGCAATGACACTGGTAGATCCTTATGTGGTTCATGAATAGATCATACATGCACTGACACTGGGTGTGGTTCATGAAAAGAACAGACACGCAATGACACTGGGTGTGGTTCATGAGAAGAACACACATGCAATGACACTGGTGGGCCCATCCTTATGTGGTTTATGGAAAAGAACAGACAGGCAATGACACTAGTGGATCCTTATGTGGTTTGTTTAGAAGAACACACATGCAATGACACCAGTGGATCCACATGTGGTTTCTGGAAGTAAAAGACATGCAATGACATTGGTAGATCCTTATGTGGTTCATGAAAAGAATAGACATGCAATGCCACTGGGTGTGGTTCATGAGAAGAATAGACATGCAATGACACTAGTGGGCCCTTATGTGGTTTATGGAGGAACAGACATGCAATCACACCGGTGGATCCACATGTGGGTTATGGTAGTAACACACATGCAATGACACTGGTGTGGTTCATGAAAAGAACAAACATGCAATGACACTGGTAGATCCTTATGTGGTTTATGGAAAAGAACAGACATGCAATGACACTGGTGGGCCCATCCTTATGTGGTTCATGAAAAGAACAGACATGCAATGCCACTGGTGGATCCTTATGTGGTTTGTTTAGAAGAACAAACATGCAATGACACTGGGTGTGGTTCATGAAAAGAACACACACGCAATGACACCGATGGATCCACATGTGGTTTGTTTAGAGGAACATACATGCAATCACACCGGTGGATCCACGTTTGGATCATGAGAAGAACACACATCCAATGACTCTGGTAGATCCTTATGTGGTTCATGAAAAGAACTGACATGCAGTGACACTAGGTGTGTTTCATGAAAAGAACAGACATGCACTAACACTAGGAGTGGTTCATGAAAATAACTGACAGGAAATGACACTGGTGGATCCTTATGTGGTTTATGGAAGGAATAGACATGCAATCACACCGGTGGATCCACATGTGGTTTATGGAAGTAACACAAATGGAATGACACTAGGTGTGGTTCATGAAAAGAACAGACATGCAATGACACTGGTAGATCCTTATGTGGTTCATGAGAAGAACAGACACGCAAATACACTGGTGGATCCTTATGTGGTTTGTTTAGAGGAACAGACATGCAATGACACCGGTGGATCCACATGTGGTTTATGGAAGTAAAAGACATGCAATGACACTGGTAGATCCTTATGTGGTTCATGAATAGAACGTACATGCACTGACACTGGGTGTGGTTCATGAAAATAATAGACACGCAATGACACTGGCTGTGGTTCATGATAAGAATAGACATGCAATCACACTAGTGGGGCCTTATGTGGTTTATGGAGGAACAGACATGCAATCACACCGGTGGATCCACATGTGGTTTATGGTAGTAACACACATGCAATGACACTGGGCGTGGTTCATGAAAAGAACAGACATGCAATGACACTGGTAGATCCTTATGTGGTTTATGGAAAAGAACAGACATGCAATGACAGTGGTGGATCCTTATGCCGTTTGTTTAGAAGAACACACATGCAATGACACCGGTGGATCCACATGTGGTTTATTGAAGTAAAAGACATGCAATGACACTGGTAGATCCTTATGTGGTTCATGAAAGGAACAGACATGCAGTGAAACTGGGTGTGGTTCATGAATAGAACAGACATGCACTGACACTGGGTGTGGTTCATGAAAAGAACAGACATGCAATGACACTGGTGGGCCCATCCTTATGTGGTTTATGGAAAAGAACAGACATGCAATGACACTGGTGGATCCTTATGTGGTTTGTTTAGAGGAACAGACATGCAATGACACCGGTGGATCCACATGTGGTTTATGGAAGTAAAAGACATGCAATGACACTGGTAGATCCTTATGTGGTTCATGAATAGAACGTACATGCACTGACACTGGGTGTGGTTCATGAAAATAATAGACACGCAATGACACTGGCTGTGGTTCATGATAAGAATAGACATGCAATCACACTAGTGGGGCCTTATGTGGTTTATGGAGGAACAGACATGCAATCACACCGGTGGATCCACATGTGGTTTATGGTAGTAACACACATGCAATGACACTGGGCGTGGTTCATGAAAAGAACAGACATGCAATGACACTGGTAGATCCTTATGTGGTTTATGGAAAAGAACAGACATGCAATGACAGTGGTGGATCCTTATGCCGTTTGTTTAGAAGAACACACATGCAATGACACCGGTGGATCCACATGTGGTTTATTGAAGTAAAAGACATGCAATGACACTGGTAGATCCTTATGTGGTTCATGAAAGGAACAGACATGCAGTGAAACTGGGTGTGGTTCATGAATAGAACAGACATGCACTGACACTGGGTGTGGTTCATGAAAAGAACAGACATGCAATGACACTGGTGGGCCCATCCTTATGTGGTTTATGGAAAAGAACAGACATGCAATGACACTGGTGGATCCTTATGTGGTTTGTTTAGAAGAACACACATGCAATGACACCGGTGGATCCACATGTGGTTTATGGAAGTAAAAGACATGCAATGACACTGATAGATCCTTATGTGGTTCATGAAAAGAACAGACATGCAGTAAAACTAGGCGTGGTTCATGAATAGAACAGACATGCACTGACACTGGGTGTGGTTCATGAAAAGAACAGACATGCAATGACACCGGTGGGCCCATCCTTATGTGGTTCATGAAAAGAACAGACATGCAATGACACTGGTGGATCCTTATGTGGTTTGTTTAGAAGAACACAAATGCAATGACACTGGGTGTGGTTCATGAAAAGAACACACACGCAATGACACTGGTAGATCCACATGTGGTTTGTTTAGAGGAACATACATGCAATGACACCGGTGGATCCACGTGTGGTTCATGATAAGAACACACATCCAATGACTCTGGTAGATCTTTTGTGGTTCATGAAAAGAACTGACATGCCGTGACACTGGGTGTGGTTCATGAAAAGAACACACATGCACTAACACTAGGAGTGGTTCATGAAAAGAACTGACAAGCAATGTTACTGGTGGATCCTTATGTGGTTTATGGAAGGAACAGACATGCAATCACACCGGTGGATCCACATGTGGTTTATGGAAGTAACACACATGCACTGACACTGGGTGTGTTTCATGAAAAGGACAGACATGCAATGACACTGGTCGATCCTTATGTGGTTCACGAGAAGAACAGACACGCAATGACACTGGTGGATCCTTATGTGGTTTGTTTAGAGGAACAGACATGCAATGACACAGGTGGATCCACATGTGGTTTATGGAAGTAAAAGACATGCAATGACACTGGTAGATCCTTATGTGGTTCATGAATAGATCATACATGCACTGACACTGGGTGTGGTTCATGAAAAGAACAGACACGCAATGACACTGGGTGTGGTTCATGAGAAGAACACACATGCAATGACACTAGTGGGCCCATCCTTATGTGGTTTATGGAAAAGAACAGACATGCAATGACACTAGTGGATCCTTATGTGGTTTGTTTAGAAGAACACACATGCAATGACACCAGTGGATCCACATGTGGTTTCTGGAAGTAAAAGACATGCAAAGACATTGGTAGATCCTTATGTGGTTCATGAAAAGAATAGACATGCAATGCCACTGTGTGTGGTTCATGATAAGAATAGACATGCAATGACACTAGTGGGCCCTTATGTGGTTTATGGAGGAACAGACATGCAATCACACCGGTGGATCCACATGTGGGTTATGGTAGTAACACACATGCAATGACACTGGTGTGGTTCATGAAAAGAACAAACATGCAATGACACTGGTAGATCCTTATGTGGTTTATGGAAAAGAACAGACATGCAATGACACTGGTGGGCCCATCCTTATGTGGTTCATGAAAAGAACAGACATGCAATGCCACTGGTGGATCCTTATGTGGTTTGTTTAGAAGAACAAACATGCAATGACACTGGGTGTGGTTCATGAAAAGAACACACACGCAATGACACCGATGGATCCACATGTGGTTTGTTTAGAGGAACATACATGCAATCACACCGGTGGATCCACGTTTGGATCATGAGAAGAACACACATCCAATGACTCTGGTAGATCCTTATGTGGTTCATGAAAAGAACTGACATGCAGTGACACTAGGTGTGTTTCATGAAAAGAACAGACATGCACTAACACTAGGAGTGGTTCATGAAAATAACTGACAGGAAATGACACTGGTGGATCCTTATGTGGTTTATGGAAGGAATAGACATGCAATCACACCGGTGGATCCACATGTGGTTTATGGAAGTAACACAAATGGAATGACACTAGGTGTGGTTCATGAAAAGAACAGACATGCAATGACACTGGTAGATCCTTATGTGGTTCATGAGAAGAACAGACACGCAAATACACTGGTGGATCCTTATGTGGTTTGTTTAGAGGAACAGACATGCAATGACACCGGTGGATCCACATGTGGTTTATGGAAGTAAAAGACATGCAATGACACTGGTAGATCCTTATGTGGTTCATGAATAGAACGTACATGCACTGACACTGGGTGTGGTTCATGAAAATAATAGACACGCAATGACACTGGCTGTGGTTCATGATAAGAATAGACATGCAATCACACTAGTGGGGCCTTATGTGGTTTATGGAGGAACAGACATGCAATCACACCGGTGGATCCACATGTGGTTTATGGTAGTAACACACATGCAATGACACTGGGCGTGGTTCATGAAAAGAACAGACATGCAATGACACTGGTAGATCCTTATGTGGTTTATGGAAAAGAACAGACATGCAATGACAGTGGTGGATCCTTATGCCGTTTGTTTAGAAGAACACACATGCAATGACACCGGTGGATCCACATGTGGTTTATTGAAGTAAAAGACATGCAATGACACTGGTAGATCCTTATGTGGTTCATGAAAGGAACAGACATGCAGTGAAACTGGGTGTGGTTCATGAATAGAACAGACATGCACTGACACTGGGTGTGGTTCATGAAAAGAACAGACATGCAATGACACTGGTGGGCCCATCCTTATGTGGTTTATGGAAAAGAACAGACATGCAATGACACTGGTGGATCCTTATGTGGTTTGTTTAGAAGAACACACATGCAATGACACCGGTGGATCCACATGTGGTTTATGGAAGTAAAAGACATGCAATGACACTGATAGATCCTTATGTGGTTCATGAAAAGAACAGACATGCAGTAAAACTAGGCGTGGTTCATGAATAGAACAGACATGCACTGACACTGGGTGTGGTTCATGAAAAGAACAGACATGCAATGACACCGGTGGGCCCATCCTTATGTGGTTCATGAAAAGAACAGACATGCAATGACACTGGTGGATCCTTATGTGGTTTGTTTAGAAGAACACAAATGCAATGACACTGGGTGTGGTTCATGAAAAGAACACACACGCAATGACACTGGTAGATCCACATGTGGTTTGTTTAGAGGAACATACATGCAATGACACCGGTGGATCCACGTGTGGTTCATGATAAGAACACACATCCAATGACTCTGGTAGATCTTTTGTGGTTCATGAAAAGAACTGACATGCCGTGACACTGGGTGTGGTTCATGAAAAGAACACACATGCACTAACACTAGGAGTGGTTCATGAAAAGAACTGACAAGCAATGTTACTGGTGGATCCTTATGTGGTTTATGGAAGGAACAGACATGCAATCACACCGGTGGATCCACATGTGGTTTATGGAAGTAACACACATGCACTGACACTGGGTGTGTTTCATGAAAAGGACAGACATGCAATGACACTGGTCGATCCTTATGTGGTTCACGAGAAGAACAGACACGCAATGACACTGGTGGATCCTTATGTGGTTTGTTTAGAGGAACAGACATGCAATGACACAGGTGGATCCACATGTGGTTTATGGAAGTAAAAGACATGCAATGACACTGGTAGATCCTTATGTGGTTCATGAATAGATCATACATGCACTGACACTGGGTGTGGTTCATGAAAAGAACAGACACGCAATGACACTGGGTGTGGTTCATGAGAAGAACACACATGCAATGACACTAGTGGGCCCATCCTTATGTGGTTTATGGAAAAGAACAGACATGCAATGACACTAGTGGATCCTTATGTGGTTTGTTTAGAAGAACACACATGCAATGACACCAGTGGATCCACATGTGGTTTCTGGAAGTAAAAGACATGCAAAGACATTGGTAGATCCTTATGTGGTTCATGAAAAGAATAGACATGCAATGCCACTGTGTGTGGTTCATGATAAGAATAGACATGCAATGACACTAGTGGGCCCTTATGTGGTTTATGGAGGAACAGACATGCAATCACACCGGTGGATCCACATGTGGGTTATGGTAGTAACACACATGCAATGACACTGGTGTGGTTCATGAAAAGAACAAACATGCAATGACACTGGTAGATCCTTATGTGGTTTATGGAAAAGAACAGACATGCAATGACACTGGTGGGCCCATCCTTATGTGGTTCATGAAAAGAACAGACATGCAATGCCACTGGTGGATCCTTATGTGGTTTGTTTAGAAGAACACACATGCAATGACACTGGGTGTGGTTCATGAAAAGAACACACACGCAATGACACCGATGGATCCACATGTGGTTTGTTTAGAGGAACATACATGCAATGACACCGGTGGATCCACGTTTGGATCATGAGAAGAACACACATCCAATGACTCTGGTAGATCCTTATGTGGTTCATGAAAAGAACTGACATGCAGTGACACTAGGTGTGTTTCATGAAAAGAACAGACATGCACTAACACTAGGAGTGGTTCATGAAAATAAATGACAGGAAATGACACTGGTGGATCCTTATGCGGTTTATGGAAGGAACAGACATGCAATCACACCGGTGGATCCACATGTGGTTTATGGAAGTAACACAAATGGAATGACACTAGGTGTGGTTCATGAAAAGAACAGACATGCAATGACACTGGTAGATCCTTATGTGGTTCATGAGAAGAACAGACACGCAAATACACTGGTGGATCCTTATGTGGTTTGTTTAGAGGAACAGACATGCAATGACACCGGTGGATCCACATGTGGTTTATGGAAGTAAAAGACATGCAATGACACTGGTAGATCCTTATGTGGTTCATGAATAGAACATACATGCACTGACACTGGGTGTGGTTCATGAAAATAATAGACACGCAATGACACTAGGTGTGGTTCATGATAAGAATAGACATGCAATCACACTAGTGGGGCCTTATGTGGTTTATGGAGGAACAGAAATGCAATCACACCGGTGGATCCACATGTGGTTTATGGTAGTAACACACATGCAATGACACTGGGCGTGGTTCATGAAAAGAACAGACATGCAATGACACTGGTAGATCCTTATGTGGTTTATGGAAAAGAACAGACATGCAATGACACTAGTGGATCCTTATGTGGTTTGTTTAGAAGAACACACATGCAATGGCACCGGTGGATCCACATGTGGTTTATGGAAGTAAAAGACATGCAATGACACTTGTAGATCCTTATGTGGTTCATGAAAAGAACAGACCTGTAGTGAAACTGGGTGTGGTTCCTGAATAGAACAGACATGCACTGATACTGGGTGTGGTTCATGAAAAGAACAGACATGCAATGACACCGGTAGGCCCATCCTTATGTGGTTCATGAAAAGAACAGACATGCAATGACACTGGTGGATCCTTATGTGGTTTGTTTAGAAGAACACACATGCAATGACACAGGGAATGGTTCATGAAAAGAACACACACGCAATGACACTGATGGATCCACATGTGGTTTGTTTAGAGGAACAGACATGCAATGAAACAGGTGGATCCACGTGTGGTTCATGAGAAGAACACACATCCAATGACTCTGGTAGATCCTTATGTGGTTCATGAAAAGAACTGACATGCAGTGACACTGGGTGTGGTTCATGAACAGAACAGACATGCACTGACACTAGCGTTGGTTCATGAAAAGAACTGACAGGCAATGACACTGGTGGATCCTTATGTGGTTTATGGAAGGAATAGACATACAATCACACCGGTGGATCCACATGTGGTTTATGGAAGTAACACACATGCAATGACACTAGGTGTGGTTCATGAAAAGAACAGACATGCAATGACACTGGTAGATCCTTATGTGGTTCATGAGAAGAACAGACACGCAATGACAATGGTGGATCCTTATGTGGTTTGTTTAGAGGAACAAACATGCAATGACACCGGTGGATCCACATGTGGTTTATGGAAGTAAAAGACATGCAATGACACTGGTAGATCCTTATGTGGTTCATGAATAGAATAGACATGCACTGACACTAGGAGTGGTTCATGAAAAGAACAGACACGCAATGACACTGGGTGTGGTTCATGAGAAGAACACACATGCAATGACACTGGTGGGCCTAACCTTATGTGGTTCAAGAAAAGAACAGACAGACAATGACACTAGTGGATCTTATGTGGTTTGTTTAGAAGAACACACATGCAATGACACCGGTGGATCCACATGTGGTTTATGGAAGTAAAAGACATACAATGACACTGGTAGATCCTTATGTGGTTCATGAAAAGAATAGACATGTAGTGAAACTGGGTGTGGTTCATGAATAGAACAGACATGCACCGACACAGGGTGTGGTTCATAAAAAGAATAGACATGCAATGACACTGGTGGGCCCATCCTTATGTGGTTTATGAAAAGAACAGACAGGCAATGACACTGGTGGATCCTTATGTGGTTTGTTTAGAAGAACACACATGCAATGACACTGGGTGTGGTTCATGAGAAGAACACACACGCAATGGCACCGGTGGATCCACATGTGGTTTGTTTAGAGGAACAGACATGCAATGAAACAGGTGGATCCACGTGTGGTTCATGAGAAGAACACACATCCAATGACTCTGGTAGATCCTTATGTGGTTCATGAACAGAACTGACATGCAGTGACACTAGGTGTGGTTCATGAAAAGTACAGACAGGCACTGACACGAGGAGTGGTTCATGAAAAGAATTGACAGGCAATGACACTGGTGGATCCTTATGTGGTTTATGTAAGGAACAGACATGCAATCACACCGGTGGATCCACATGTGGTTTATGGAAGTAACACACATGCAATGACACTAGGTGTGGTTCATGAAAATAACACACATGCAATGACACTGGTAGATCCTTATGTGGTTCATGAGAAGAACAGACACGCAATGACACTGGTGGATCCTTATGTGGTTTGTTTAGAGGAACAGACATGCAATGACACCGATGGATCCACATGTGGTTTATGGAAGTAAAAGACATGCAATAACACTGGTAGATCCTTATGTGGTTCATGAATAGAACAAACATGCACTGACACTAGGTGTGTGATGTCTACACACTTGTATTCTTGTAGACAGTTGTTGGGCCTCCAAGTGCAGAGGTTTGTAGGATAGCAGCAAGTTTTCCCTTTAGTGGATAACCCAAGGTTTATCGAACTCAGGGAGGAAGTGGTTAAAGGTATCCCCCCTCAAGCAACCCTGCAATCAAGATACAAGAAGTCTCTTGTGTCCCCAACACACCCAATACACTTGTCAGGTGTATAGGTGCACTAGTTCGGCGAAGAGATAGTGAAATACAAGTGGTATGGATAATTATAAGTGGTAACGGTGATAGCAAATAACTTGATGGCGTGGAAAAGACTAAAGAAAAACTGAAATAAAGAAGGAAGCAAGCAAACATGTAACACATCTAGTAGCAAACGGTGATTCAATGCTTAGAAATAAGGCCTAGGGATCATACTTTCACTAGTGAACACTCTCATATAAATATCTTCTCTTTATGATACTACTCTTAACTACTCTCGGGTTGAACACTCTAATCGATGGTAGGGCTATAACAACACACCTCAAAGTAAGTCTTTCCCATCTAGAAAACCCCACACTGTCACCTTGAGCACTAGATGAGTCCAACAAACACCACAATTTCATAAAGACATCCAACTCCAAATATAACTCATAACAAGTATTTGAGAACTCTAGCCTAAGTGCCACCATGGTGTGCACACTGTCAACTTCACACACATGGGGAGAGCAGAGATTTATTAAAGCACTTGAGTAGCAAGGTAGATCTATAGATTACAAGCTCATGATCACAATATGATCATGCATAGAAAGAGAGATGAACACATAGCTACCGGTAGAACCCTTAGCCTCGAGAGAGAACACTTCCCTCCTCATCATGGGAATCAGCAATGGTGATGGAGATGTCGGTGGAGATCGATGGAGATGGCTCCGGGGGCACTTCCCCGTCCCGACAGGGTGCCGGAACAGAGACTTTCTGTCCCCCGAATCTCCCCTTCGGTGGCGGCAGCGCTGCAGAACTTTTCGTGGCTGGAGGCAGGACCATTTAGGGTTTTGTCTTCGGGAGGCTTCTTATAGGCCAGAGGGCAAGGTCGGTGGAGTGCCAGGGGTCCCACACCACCTGGTGGGGCGGGTAGGGCTAGCCCATGCCTGGGGGGGTGTGGCCAGGCCCTGGCCCTCCTCCGTCTCGTACTCTGGCTCCGTGAGTCTTCCGGTAAAATAGGAACTTTGGCTTTTGTCCCGTCCAATTCTGAAAATATTCATTTTCTGACTTCCTGGAACCAAAAACAGCAGAAAACAGGCAACTGGCACTGTGGCATCTTGTTAATAGGTTAGTCCAAGAAATCATATGAAAAGTACTCCAAAGTTGGAACAAAACACAAGAAAGTAGATAAAACCAGGCATGTAACATCAAAAATTATAGATACATTTGCAATGTATCAACATCCCCAAGCCTAACTCCTGCTCGTCCTCGAGTAGGTAAGTGATAAAAAAGAAATAATTTTTCAGGTGACATGCACCATCAAAGACTTGATCAAAGTATTTGCAAAACATTCAAAGCTAGGATCATAGTACTTTAATCATAACATGAAAGACAAAGTTCTAGCAATAAGCAAAGAAACTATGATGCAACATGAAAAGGCACAAACAAAAGATTCATGAATAACAATGCTTTGCAAGATGTTTGTTTGTTTCACATAAAGAAAACATAGCATAAAAGTATTCAGCTTGTCCCTCAATAGAGTAGCAAATATAAATACATAGGACACCTTCAAAGTTCATAAAATTGACTAGATACAATAGTTTCAAACAAGCAATAACAAGTTATGCATCAATCAAATAGTCTTGGGACAATGCACATAGAACTAAGAATGGCCACTATGCTCTCAAAGTAGGTTCATAAAGTTAGAAGGTGGAGACTCAATATAATGGTGGAAGAAAGACCTTTTGTAAAAGGAAGTAGGGATTCAAGTCTCATAAAGAGCTTCCAAAAATTATGGTACTTATAGCTTTCAGCTCTCATTGCCCCTATCATAAGCATCTTTAAGTGATTAAGGTTAAAGTGACACAACTAAGAGGATATGCTTGACAAGTTATAAACCGAAATCTCATGCCCCTTACTTACGAATACCGATCCTCATGCTACTCAACTTCAGTCACGAGTAAGCTCTTGTCATTGTAAGTATATATGTATCATTAAGAACTGCCAACGGGGTACCCCTTGCACATGATACGGGAGCTTTCCCATAATCAAAATGACAAGGCAAGCAGACAATGAGCATCTCAGCAATCTTTTTATTTGCTATTTGCATAGGTTTTTATTGAGGATGCTTCATAGAGTGCTCATTATGGTGATGCTGCAAGTTTCCACCATGATTAGGCATGGCTTAGGCTAGCGGCCCAGGTGTTTCTCTAACACACATACAAACTCCATGATCTTACAAGTTCCACTTTTATTTCACACCGCCGGGATCCGTAAGAAAAAGAACATGATATCAACGGGATACAAAGTACAAGTGCAATGTTGAAAGCGTTCCCCATGAAACTGGTTCTGCTAATTTCAACTTATAAAGCGCAAGCATATACGCAACAAAGAAGGACCCAATGGTTCAAGTTTATTAGAGGCAATAAAGTAAAGTGTGCCATCAAGTTCGTGAGAGCTTTAATCACTAGTTTTCTCATAACAAGTGGAAGGTAAACAAAAGCATGAATGTACTTGGAATAGCATAAGCTAGTAGGTAGGTATGGTGGACTCTTTGGAATAACTTGGTTTAGGGAGTTTGATGCATGAGTGGAACTCATACTTTGTTGTGGAGGCTAGCAAAAGACTGGGAGCGACAAACTAAGAGAGCAATAATGGCCATAATCATGCAGAGCGACAAAACATCATTGATAAAAGCATAAAGTGATACTACAAGTTGAAAACTAAAGGATCATAGAGGCTATGGTGACTTCTGACAGTCATAACATGGTGTGAGCATGTGCCAAGTCAACCCAAATAAAGCATCAAAGGAGAATACCACTATACTATGCTTTAATATGCTAAAACAATGCATGATTAATCCAAGGCACATTAAGCAATCTCAATTGTTTATAACAAGTCATGCTACAACAAAGAATACTAAGCATAAAGCCAAAACAATATCAAGCATGGCATGACAAAGCACATGCCACAGTCAAAAACAAGCTCTTTTTACCACATAAGTATGAACTATCCTACTCTTTTCCAAACCAAACCAAACTATTTGCAAACCAATGTATGAAAGAGGGGGTCCGACCAATTTATTCAGAAAACTAAGCAAAACGAGAAAACTAAAAACCAAAACGGAAACGAAAAAGAAGACGCTCCAAGAACAACACAACTGTGCACGAAACAATAAAAATGAAGTGTTTGGAAGAAACCTGGGATTTTTATTGATGAATAAGGGGATGCCTTGGGCATCCCCAAGCTTTTATGCTTGTAATTTTTGGATATTTCTTGGGTTGACACGCGTGTCATCCCCAAGCTTGAGCTTTAGTCCATCCTTCATCTCATTACTCATTCCTTCCATACACCTAAAAATTTTCCTTCATACAAAACTTCACACAATCTCATTAGCAACATTAGTGCACTTAAGATAAATAAGTCTCAAGTTTAAGTTATAACACCAAATAAACTTCCATTAGAACACTAGATACTATAGAACTTCCCTCAAAAAGCTCAATTCCCCAAAAGAACTCAAGAAGGAACCAACAAGAAGCAAATGCAGAAAATGGAAGAAATCTGTCAAAACAGACCAGAAGGTAAAGACGAATTTTTTCGAAGACCTTTTGTTGCTCAAATCAAAAAGTGTTGAACTAAATAAAGTTAGATAACAACCTGGTCCAGCAGCACAAAGAATTACAGCTCAATCCTACATACAGAGCTCTCTCAGGAATTTTTACGGTGAAGCACAAGAATCTGTTTCGGGACAGCAACTTTCCCAATCATTACTTCACCCTCATTAGAGGTTACTCTTGTCACAAAAAGCAAATAAAAAGGATAAGGAGAGGTTATTACAGAGAGAATAACTTCCAATACTCAACTAAAACTCTTGGGTTATCTCCCAACAAGTACTTTTCTTTAACGCCTTTAAGTTAGGCATGATAGTTTGAGAAGATGCTCACATAAGACATATGAATTGAAGTAAAAGAGAGCATCATGAAGCAAATTCAAAGCACATTTAAGTCTAACTCACTTCCTATGCATAGGAATCTTGTAAAGAAACAAGTCATGAAAGCGCAAAGCAACAAGCATAGGAAAGCAAAACAAGAGAAACTTCAAGACTTTCAACATAAAGAGGGGAAACTTAATATTATTGAGATGCCTAAAACAATGTTTCCCTCTCTCATAATAACTTTAAGTAGCATCGTGAATAAAATTAACAATATAACTATCATAAGAAACATTCTTATCATGAGCCATATGCATAAAAGAATTAATACTCCCCACATAAACATAGTCATTCTTATTGATTGTAGTGGGAGCAAATTCAACAAAATAGCTATCATTATTATTTTCATCACCATAATCATCAAATATAGGAGGCATGTTGTAATCATAATTAATTTCCTCCTCAATAGTAGGTGGACTGAAAATATCATAATCATCATTGCAATCATCATATATTGGAGGTTTGGTATCATCATAAGCAATAGAATAGCTATCTTCCAAAGCTGGGGAACTAAAAAGATCATTTTCATAAAAACTAGCTTCCCCAAGCTTAGACTTTTCCATAGCATTAGCAATAATGGTGTCCAAAGAATTCATACTAACAACATTGCTATTAGCATGCAAATAAAGTTCCATAGGTTTTTTAATTTTCTCTTCAAACACTTCATGTCCTAACTCAAGATAAATACTATAAAGCTCTCAAACACTTCATAGCCTAACTAGTGAAAACAAGAAACAAAAAGACAAAATTGCAGAATCTAAAGGAAATAACTTCGAGTACTCACACCAGAAAATAGGCGTTTGCCGTGGGAGGTTCTTCTTCTTTAATCCTCCGGTGTGAATACCTTTTACCTTTCCTCCCCGGCAACGGCGCCAGAAAATATCTTGATGTCTACGCACTTCTATTCTTGTAGACAGTTGTTGGGCCTCCAAGTGCAGAGGTTTGTAGGACAGCAGCAAGTTTTCCCTTAAGTGGATCACCCAAGGTTTATTGAACTCAGGGAGGAAGTGGTCAAAGGTATCCCCCCTCAAGCAACCCTGCAATCAAGATACAAGAAGTCTCTTGTGTCCCCAACACACCCAATACACTTGTCAGGTGTATAGGTGCACTAGTTCGGCGAAGAGATAGTGAAATACAAGTGGTATGGATAATTATAAGTGGTAACGGTGATAGCAAATAACTTGATGGCGTGGAAAAGACTAAAGGCAAACTGAAATAAAGAAGTAACAAGCAAACATGTAACAGATCTAGTAGCAAACGATGTTTCAATGCTTAGAAACAAGGCCTAGGGATCACACTTTCACTAGTGAACACTCTCATATAAATATCTTCTCTTTATGATACTACTCTTAACTACTCTCCGGTTGAACAATCTAATCGATGGTAGGGCTATAACAGCACACCTCAAAGTAAGTCTTTCCCATCTAGAAAACCCCACACTATCACCTTGAGCACTAGATGAGTCCAACAAACACCACAATTTCATAAAGACATCCAACTCCAAATATAACTCATAACAAGTATTTGAGAACTCTAGCCTAAGTGCCACCATGGTGTGCACACTGTCAACTTCACACACATGGGGAGAGCAGAGATCTATTAAAGCACTTGAGTAGCAAGGTAGATCTATAGATTACAAGCTCATGATCATAATATGATCATGCATAGAAAGAGAGATGAAAACATAGCTACCGGTAGAACCCTTAGCCTCGAGAGAGAACTACTCCCTCCTCATCATGGGAATCAGCAATGGTGATGGAGATGTCGGTGGAGATCGATGGAGATGGCCCCGGGGGCACTTCCCCGTCCCGGCAGGGTGCCGGAACAGAGACTTTCTATCCCCTGAATCTCCCCTTTGGTGGCGGCGGTGCTGCGGAACTTTTTGTGGCTGGAGGCAGGACCATTTAGGGTTTTGGCTTCGGGAGGCTTCTTATAGGCCAGAGGGCAAGGTCGGTGGAGTGCCAGGGGGCCCACACAACCTGGTGGCGCGGGTAGGGCTAGCCCACGCCTGGGGGGTGTGGCCAGGCCCTGGCCCTCCTCCGTCTCGTATTCTGGCTTCGTGAGTCTTCCGGTAAAATAGGAACTTTGGCTTTTGTCCCGTCCAATTCTGAGAATATTCATTTTCTGACTTCCTGGAACCAAAAACAGCAGAAAACAGGCAACTGGCATTGTGGCATCTTGTTAATAGGTTAGTCCAAGAAATCATATGAAATGTACTCCAAAGTTGGAACAAAACACAAGAAAGTAGATAAAACCAAGCATGGAACATCAAAAATTATAGATACATTTGCAATGTATTAGTGTGGTTCATGAAAAGAACAAACACGCAATGACACTGGGTGTGGTTCATGAGAAGAACAGACATGCAATGACACTGGTGGGCTCATCCTTATGTGGTTTATGGAAAAGAACAGACATGCAATGACACTAGTGGATCCTTATGTGGTTTGTTTAGAAGAACACACATGCCATGACACCGGTGGATCCACATGTGGTTTATGGAAGTAAAAGGCATGCAATGACACTGGTAGATCCTTATGTGGTTCATGAAAAGAACAGACATGCAGTAAAACTGGGTGTGGTTCATGAATACAATAGACATGCACTGACACCGGGTGTGGTTCATGAAAAGAACAGAAATGCAATGATACTGGTGGGCCCATCCTTCTGTGGTTCATGAAAAGAACAGACATGCAATGACACTAGTGGATCCTTATGTGGTTTGTTTATAAGAACAAACATGCAATGACACTAGGTGTGGTTCATGAAAAGAACACACACACAATGACACCGGTGGATCCACATGTGGTTTGTTTAGAGGAACAGACATGCAATGAAACAGGTGGATCCACGTGTGGTTCATGAGAACAACACACATACAATGACTCTAGTAGATCCTTATGTGGTTCATGAACAGAACTGACATGCAGTGACACTAGGTGTGGTTCATTAAAAGTACAGACAGGCACTGACACTAGGAGTGGTTCATGAAAAGAACTGACAGGTAATGACACTTGTGGATCCTTATGTGGTTTATGGAAGGAACAGACATGCAATCACACCGGTGGATCCACATGTGGTTTATGGAAGTAACACACATGCAATGACACTGGGTGTGGTTCATGAAAAGAACAGACATGCAATGACACTGGTAGATCCTTATGTGGTTCATGAGAAGTACAGACACGCAATGACACTGGTGGATCCTTATGTGGTTTGTTTAGAGGAACAGACATGCAATGACACCGATGGATCCACATGTGGTTTATGGAAGTAAAAGACATGCAATGACACTGGTAGATCCTTATGTGGTTCATGAATAGAACAGACATGCACTGACAGTGGGTGTGGTTCATGGAAAGAACAGACACGCAATGACACTGAGTGTGGTGCATGAGAAGAACAGACATGCAATGACACTGGTGGGCCCATCCTTATGTGGTTTATGGATAAGAAGAGACATGCAATGACACTGGTGGATCCTTATGTGGTTTGTTTAGAAGAACACACATGCAATGACACCGGTGGATCTTATGTGGTTTGTTTAGAAGAACACACATGCAATGACACCGGTGGATCCACATGTGGTTTATGGAAGTAAAAGACATGCAATGACACTGGTAGATCCTTATGTGGTTCATGAAAAGAATAGACATGTAGTGAAACTGGGTGTGGTTCATGAATAGAACAGACATGCACCGACACAGGGTGTGGTTCAGAAAAAGAATAGACATGCAATGACACTGGTGGGCCCATCCTTATGTGGTTTATGAAAAGAACAGACAGGCAATGACACTGGTGGATCCTTATGTGGTTTGTTTAGAAGAACACACATGCAATGACACTGGGTGTGGTTTATGAGAAGAACACACATCCAATGAACTCTAGGTGGATCCATATGTGGTTTGTTTAGAGGAACAGACATGCAATGACACTGGTGGATCCACGTGTGGTTCATGAGAAGAACACACATCCAATGACTCTGGTAGATCCTTATGTGGTTCATGAAAAGAACTGACATGCAATGACACTCGGTGTTCATGAAAAGAACAAACATGCACTGACACTAGGAGTGGTTCATGAAAAGAACTGACAGGCAATGACACTGGTGGATCCTTATGTGGTTTACGGAAGGAACAGACATGCAATCACACCGGTGGATCCACATGTGGTTTATGGAAGTAACACACATGCAATGACACTGGGTGTGGTTCATGAAAAGAACAGACATGCAATGACACTGGTAGATCCTTATGTGGTTCATGAGAAGAACATACACGCAATGACACTAGTGGATCCTTATGTGGTTTGTTTAGAGGAACAGACATGCAATGACACCGGTGGATCCACATATGGTTTATGGAAGTAAAAGACATGCAATGACACTGGTAGATCCTTATGTGGTTCATGAATAGAACAGACATGCACTGACACTAGGTGTGGTTCGTGAATAGAACAGACATGCACTAACACTGGGTGAGGTTCATGAAAAGAACAGACATGCAATGACTCTGGTGGGCCCATCCTTATGTGGTTCATGAAAAGAACAGACATGCAATGACACTGGTGGATCCTTATGTGGTTTGTTTAGAAGAACACAAATGCAATGACACCGGTGGATCCACATGTGGTTTATGGAAGTAAAAGACATGCAATGACACTAGTAGATCCTTATGTGGTTCATGAAAAGAACAGACATGCAGTGAAACTAGGTGTGGTTCATGAATAGAACAGACATGCACTGGCACTGGGTGTGGTTCATGAAATGAACAGACATGCAATGACACCGGTGGGCCCATCCTTATGTGGTTCATGAAAAGAACAGACATGCATTGACACTGGGTGTGGTTCATGAAAAGAATAGACATGCAATGACACTGGTGGGCCCATCCTTATGTGGTTCATGAAAAGAATAGACATGAAATGACACTGGTGGATCCTTATGTGGTTTGTTTAGAAGAACACACATGGAATGACACTGGGTGTGGTTTATGAGAAGAACACACATCCAATGAACTCTAGTGGATCTATCTTGGCATAATTTGATGTATTCCACGATGTATTTCATTGTACAAGACACTTTCCATTTTTATACTACTCAGTTTTGCCCTTGGTTTTATGCGGTACTACTTAGTTTTGCCCACCCCCTCTCTATCTTTCGTAGAAGCCCAAAACTGTGCTCACCCTGTCTGCTACTCCCTGATTGGTTGTCACAATTGTCACGCGGATCGTGCGCACCAACCGTTGATTCTGTGTGATCCAACGATGATCGTTGCACACCTCGTGCCCTTCACAGTACAACGTGAGACAGCACGGACGTCTCCCTCCGCGAGACTTCTACAGGAAGGAACACGATGCTGTCCATCGAAAAAGTCGTCGAGCGGTCATGTCAAGTTTAATCAAGTCTAAAAAGCCTACTACTGCTACTACAACTCATGCACAGGGAAACGGGGTCATCGAGTGCACGGTTGTCGACGGGACGCTGCAATTTATTGCCACTTGATTTTAATCAGACATATCCCATTTATACGCAGTGCTCTCAATCTCACTTCCAACTGGGCCCTACCGCTAGTAAATTCCATGAGTCAAGGGCCCCCCTCGAGTAGATCTAACGTTGCTAGAAATTAGTTCCGCGCCACTTGCATGCAGTGGAATCGAGGTCTGCCATGAGCGTGTTTTCAATGCAGCTCTAAAGTGGAGATCGTGGCTGTTTCAAAAAAAGGGAACCCGAAAAAAGGGTGGAGATAGCGGTAGCCCCCTGCCCCCCACCCCCCACCCCCCCCCCCGCCCACCACACGTGTCCACTCGAGGACTACGAACGGTCCGGTGTTTATAACCCCCCTCGACCTTCTTCTTTCATGAGCTCGTGTCATTTCCCCCCATTCTGTCTAGTCCCAAGACCCCAATCTACACCTGCCGTGCGCGCCGAATCTCCCTCGTTTGCACTACCTCCTTCCCTTGGTGCACCATGAAGCGTACGCGTGGAGAAGATCCGTAGGTGAACCCAGTCGAAGGCGAAGAAGCAGATGGCTCGGTCGTCGCCAAGCAGACGGAGGCGTCTTCTCCGGGCACGAACGCTGCTCATCGCTGCGCCGTCGAGGGTGCGAACTCATCCGTCCAGCCAGTAGCCGTCGCCGCCGAGCAGCAGGAGGTAGCCGTCGCTGCCGAGCAGCAGTTGGTAGCCATCGCCGCCGAGCAGCAGGTGGTAGCCATCGCCGCCGAGCAGCCGGTAGTAGCCGTCGCTGCCGAGCAGCAGGTGGCCGACAACGTCGTGGTGCCAGCGGCAAATATGGATGGGGGGCAGGCGGCAGGTAGAGGCAATCCGGTGATCTACATCGACGACCCCATCGCCGTTCAAGAAATCTTCGACGCAATCGTGAAGAATGATGAGTTTGAGGAGGAGGTCCATAATGAGGAGTCCAAGGTACTACATTGCTAGCTTCTCTAGTCGCAGCCGCAGTTTTCACTGTTCATACATAGGATTTGCTCAATCGTGTACAAATTCTTTTGCTCTTGAAGTAGGGTAGTATATATATGATTCGATCGGTTGATTGATGCATCTGCCATCTAGTCACAAAACCCCAATCCGTCTAGTCACAAAACCCCAATCTGCTCATCTGCCATCTAGTTGAGTTTGCTAGTTGAGTGTTGATTTCAATACACAGCAGGCCTATAACATTACATTTCTATTCCTTACTGAGCCCAATGATTCAATTTTGCCCCAAAATAGTGCAAGGGAATCTGATGGTCTTGTTTTCTTAGGGATGGTTAGTGGCTCTGAGGCAGCAATGCATATAAACAATATAGGTTGTGCTGTTGGTATTTTGGTTCTCCGACTCCATCGCTGAAAAAATGAGGCCCTAATTTTTTTCTCTCATATGGAACCTAAATATATAATATTTGTATTGTTTCTAATCTATGAATGCATTGTATGATGCATTTGTATATCCCTGAATATTGTTTGGTATGATTACATTTCAATTTCTTATTGTGGTCAATGATTCAAATTTTCCCCAAAGAGAGGCAGACACATTTGTGTCAAATTTTTACAGGGATGAGTGAGCGAACCTGGGGCCATGTACACGATCAATATAAGCTGTGGAACTGTTACTTGGTTCGCTTACGCCATCGTTGTAGAAACTTATGAGGATGCAATATTTATTCTACATTCATAGAACTATGATATTTGAATTATCTATTCCATGCATTCATAGTGTATAAGAATTATATTTTAGTTTATCACCGAGGCCGATGGTTGAAATTTGCCCCAAAAGAGTTCAAGGGGAGACACGTATGATGGCGTCGTGTTTTAGGGATGGGTTGGTGAACCTGAGGCAGCAATGCACACAATCAATATAGGTTGTGTTGTTGGTACTTTGGTTCGCCTACTCCATCTCTAAAACAAATTATGAGGCCCTAGATTTATTCTCATGTGGAACTACATATATGATCCTTGAATTGTTTATGATCTTTTAATGATTGCTATGATGCATATGTATATGAATGGTTTGGATCATAAGTATTTTTAACATGCACCTGAGGATTAATTGTTTGGTTTTTTATTTATAATTACAATATTTAGGCTTGTTTTTGTACCTGACTATGTATATCCCTGAATAATGTTTTGTACGATTACATTTCAATTTCTTATTGTGGCCAATGATTCAAATTTGTCCCAAAAGAGAGGCAGACACGTTGGTGTCAGATTTTTTCAGGGACGAGTTAGTGAACCTGGGGTGATGTACAACAACAATACAGGCTGTGCAATTGTTACTTGGTTCACTCACGCCGTCCCTGAATAAACTTATGAGGCCGCAGTCTGATGCAATTATTTGTCATTGTGTTGAGATGAAATGATATATGAACCGATCAAACTATTGCTGAGATGCTTTATCTTTGATATCCATAGATATATTGTCTTACATATACACGTTGTCAATTCTTGAGTTGTAATACAATTCAATCATATGTACGAGTCTAAGTTATGTTCTTAAAAATCAACAGGAGGATGATGATGATGTGGATGCTAGCAAGGAATCCAAGGACAACAAGATCCTCTATGTGCTGAGGCGGTTACGGTGTGTGCTAATACGTTTCCACCGTAGGGGGAGACTATTTTGCCCATTCTGTGGCAGAGCAATCAACATGGAACTCAACAGCATGATCCAGCATGCAGAGGGCGTTGGCAGAGGCAGAGGCAGAAGCCATAGGCCGATTACCTTGGCGCGGCACGCAGCCTATGGCAAATTCCTCCGGAAGTATGTCAGGACTGGCCTGTATCCCATCGACTAGGTTCTCGCTGCCTCCTGCTGATAAACCCCTGCCCTGCTAGGCGTCTCCGTGTCCCGGCCTCCTGCTGTAGCCCCTGCTTTTATTTTGTTCTAGTTAATTATTACCTGTGTGTGGCATGTAAGACAATATATCCGTGGTGTCTCTGGTGAACCTTATATATTAATCTACTCCTTCATATGGAGTGCCTTAAAGTTTCTAGTGTTAAATTATATTTACTGATCATGCTCATGCACACTACAAAATATTTCTAGTGCTCGATTATATTATATTTGTCAAGAAATACATCAACAAGTTAAATTGGTTCAAATTTTGTATTGAAATAACTAAATGTATCACACACATAATAAACTAAAAACTAAAATCTACTTCAAACACATAATGTATCACCACCACTTGTTATCGTCCTTGACTTGCTTCCCCTTCAGCCGCTTGATGTTGCAACCGTCCCAAGATCCCTGCTCGTCCTGAAACCGCTTTCTGTCCTCCTCGCGCTTCTTCTCCTGGGCTAGCTTGCAACCAGGGCATATCTCTCTCGCGAAAAACCCCGCCTTAACCATCCCATCTTTCATGGTAATGAGCTTACTGTACAACTCATACGCCATGTAGGCGTCTCTGGCTGCATACTCGAGCCGCGCCTGGCTCATCGGCTTCCACTCCCAGTAGTCGTGATTGAGTCGCTTCAATTTCTTTAGTTTTTCATAGGATTTATCGATGATTTCCGCTGCCAGATCACCCATGCCATCCTTCGCTGGGTATGATTTAATCTTGTACAAATTTTGGATGTCGATGTGGTGCCCCTCTGGGATTTTTATCAACGCACGAGAAAGCATAATTGTGTCATTTGTGATATCCACGCTAGTGAAAGTTATCCCTTTCCTACACAAGAAGTCGACCAGAGCCAGACAACGCATCTCAGTTGGTTTACTCCTGCACTTAGATGGTTCTAGGGATGTAAGGGAACAAGGGATGCAGAAGTGGTGATCTCAAATTTCAATTTCACATACCTACAGAAGTGGTAAACGAGGACCTCCTCATGTATGGAGATTTGCATGACAGCGATCTCTTGTGGAGGATTTTTCGCTTATTTGCACGAGTGTACTCCAAGTCTAGCCCCACAAACTTGTGCTTCTCTTTCTCAAGCAATTGCTCAAACCTGGCGAGAGTTTTCTCCACAGTCGCTTCATCATTTGTGTACACCACTGTCAAAGTCGTGGTGCCATGGGCAGGGACCAAGTGGGTCTCTGTTGTGCGTTTCCCATCGTCCATGACTGCAAGGAAATGGGTGAAAGGAACTGCCTTCGAGAGGAAGAAGAAGATGAACCGACGGTTCCAGAACAGAGGAAGAAGAGGTGCCCAGGAAAAACTGCAGAGGAATGACTAAGGAAGAGGAATGACTGTAGAAGAAACGTGGTAACTGCAGAAGAAGGGGAGGCGCCAACACTGCAAGCCTACAGGGAGGAGAGCTGGGCCGAGCAGGTTCGTCCATGTCCCAGCTCCATGCCATGGCTGCGACGCCCCACAGATTGCCGCTCCGGGGAAGAAGAAGACGCGTAATGGATGCAAGCGCCAACGCTGCAAGCTTAATTGACACCTAAGCGACGGGAGCGACATAACGACGAGAACTGACAGGGGGGGCAACTTGACGGCCGTTAGCCTGATTTTTGTATTGAAACATAAAGTTTTTTTCGTGCCGAAAAAGACCCTCTGAGTATTTGGCACGGCAACTATAGTCATCGCGGATGATATCAGGGAACTCGGGTACCGCGTTGCCTGGACACCCCAACTTTCGGGCCGCAAAATGATATTCTCCTTGTGATCTACATCAGTTGGTCTATCCATCCATATATCCCAGGCCCCAAGGAGAGCTTTGAGCTCCAAGATCCAACAAGGTTTTGGTGGCATGAAAACAATCTTACCCAAGATCCTTAAATCTCTAGTTTTCACCAAAATCAACTTGGATTCTCCAATCCCAAGGTTGCAAATGCTTGGTACACCTTGTCTACATCATCTACCTTGATCATCAAGATTTATCAAATATTATCCATATTTATTATGGCTCCAAATCTAATTAATCTCCTAAATTGTGAGAAACTCCAAAACTCTCTTTCTAAAGGCAAGATTGCTTTTCTCGAAATCACCTTGCCAACTCAAGATACCTTTGAGGCCTATATATCATACCCTACATTCCCATATCAAAAATAAATATTTTTGAGATCCTTTATTATTTCTTTTTTCCCCTTCTCTTAGATGGCAGAAATGAAATAATAATAGTTTTAAATACTTTTAAGCCTCCATAAATTCTGGGAAAACTCTACAAAGTGTGTTTTGGTATCTAGTACCATCTTACATCAAAAACCATCTTCTATAAACCATTTCTGCACTTTTTGATCAAATGGTTTTTAGTGGACCTTAACTCCTCTGAAAAATCTCAAACAATTCCTAGGGGTGGACCTTAACCCTATCTAGCTACCAGCACCTTTATCTCATCTTGCCAAGATCAAGTTTTGGGAACTTCCTTGATGATAGTCATTATAGCAAGGATTTAACAAAGTCCAAAACTAGGATCTAAACTCCACCAAATCTGCCACCAAACCAGTCAAGCAAGTTGCACAGCACACCACCCCCACTCTGGTCGAAATGCACTGTAGCCTGCCCCTGTAGCAGCTTCCCTCCCCTTGTACTTTGCACTTGGAGTAAGAGAGAGAGAGGGACAACCACAACATGCCAAGAACTGCTCAAAACTTGCTGCAGCAGCCACCTCCCTGTCCCTCCCCACTCTCTGCCTGACCCAGGGACCCTCCCACCACCCTTGAGGCCCAATCCCAGGCCAATCCTCCTCTCCAAGCTCCCCATGCACCCACCTCACCATGGACCAACACCCTCCCTGTTAAATAGGCCACAGGCCAGTACATCTCCTCTCCCCTCCCGCATTTGCATCTCCTCGCTATCACCTACCATCCCTGAGCTCTTCCCGTCCTCTCCATCCTTGTCCTAGCCAGGAGAAAGGAAAGAAGGAACCTCGGCCTTCTACAAGATCTGCTCGTGGTACCCTCTATTCTACTCTTATCCCTCTACATGTAGGTTTTTTGAGATCCCATGGTCAATACACATCTA
Source organism: Avena sativa (assembly GCA_916181665.1). Lineage (NCBI taxonomy): Eukaryota > Viridiplantae > Streptophyta > Magnoliopsida > Poales > Poaceae > Avena > Avena sativa. The sequence goes on from OV702287.1 coordinate 196,803,909, forward strand.
ATCATATCCTTATTTTCATCCAGGACCACCCCTACCACCGCTGCCGTCGAGCTCCATCTCCCTCTTCTCGGTCATCCTCACAGGAACCCCGTTCCGTCGTGGAGTAGGTTGTTTCCTCCCCTCTACGGACTCCCCTCGACGAGCCATGTTGCCTCATCGACTCCTATGCGTCTCCCCGGCCTCGGTGAACCCTCACCGGTGACCTCCCGACGATGCACCATTAGAGCAGACGCGGATATCCTATTCCCGCACCGAACCCAGCCATGCTGCCCATCCCCTGGATCCCCGTCGTCCACCATGTTGCCGTGCACCTCCTCCATCGTCTCTCCCACCTCGAGGTGAGCTTCTCATCCCGTCTTGGCCGCGTTAGGGTTTCCTTGTAGGCGGCCCTATCGCCGGGAAGACGACACTGGCGGGCCGTGGATTAGGACTTGATCGGACGGCCCCTGTTGCCCGATACCGCTTCGACCACAACCCTCACTAACTGGCAGGACCGGATCGTGAGGAATTTAAATCCCTCCCGCGCATGGATATGATGCCAGCGGGCTTGCTGTTGCGCTGCGCGGCCCAGAATCCCCTGGAACCGGCCTAGTAAGCCCCCGGCCTCCCTCCCTTTTTATTTGTAATTTCTAGATCTGCCAATTTACCCATTTCGTTTAATTCAAAATGGATATGAAAAATACCTCCAAAGGACAAGATATAAATTTCCTAAGGTTCCTTACTGTCTTCTTAAGCATTTAGAGCAAGTTTTGTATCCAAATAATCTCTAGTTATTCTACAATAAAAATAATACCAGAATGTATACTTTTCACTATTAAATTCTTTCTGTGAGTTTTGCAACTCCAATTTAAGTAAAACCTTTGGTTATGAAATTTATAGGTGATACCTTGCAATTCCAACTGGCCCCATCCTAGCTTGCCCCTAGTAAAAATAACAAAAGCAGCCATACTATTCCTTTAGGAATTTCTCTGGATAAAACCAAAATTGTTATTAACCCAATTCCAACTCTCAAGGATCCTAAAACATATTATACTTCAAACCCTAGGAGCCCAAATTTAATTAAGGCATGGTTGATTTATTAGGATTTAAACCATTCTGTGTAGGGCTAATTCTCTAATAAAATCACCTCAGTAGTTCTGTAACTCCAAACAGGTTGATTCCACTTTATACATAAAGGTATTCTAAATTCCTACCATGTGACCTTGGAATCAACTCAAAAGCTTCTGTAGATTTAATTTGGTGAAAAATACAAAAACCCCACAGAACTGCCTTTGGGAATTTCCTGAGGGCATTCTGTTAATTATTTTGACATGATTCCAACTCTCCGTGGTTCAGTACGTCAAACTCTACCTAACCATCCAAGGAAATAATTTTTGGAGCTCCAGAATGTTTCTGGTGAATTATTTCCTAAAACTAGAGCTTTTATCACTAGAATATGCATAAGAAATTAAAGAAAAGTGATAAAATAGTGAAACCACTTTTGTTGCCTTCATTTTATCATCATCTATCTGTTAACATCATTTTTACATACTGATATCATATATACCCAAGCCTAGTTCTAAATCCCCTTGTTAGGTGGTATTTGGACAAATAAATCATAGAACAAAGACCACAAAGGCAAGTGAACTAATTCCAATTACCACCAACCCAATCTATCCAAAACCTACTGATTTGAGTAATAGGTGGTACGTTGGTTTTCTGTGTGGTATTGATGATTGTATGCTCTATGTTGATTATGCCCTTTTTGCCTGCTTGCATGTGCTAACTTGAAGACGATAGTTGCGATGAAATCGGAGACCAGACAAAGTGGGTATTATTAATTATTATGGTATTTTAAGAAGAATTCCAGGGACATATATGCCATATTGCTGATCACAGGCAAGCCACCTTCTTGCTCATAAGCCTTGTCCTATTGTTTTACTTACGCATGTTTTATCTACTGTTTATGAAAACTGTATTATTTTACTATATGTTGTTGTATGTCTGGTAGTGGTTTGGCTCCTTCGAACTACTACACTTTGGTACTATTAAGTACAACCCCCTTGGTGGAACCTACTTGTCCCTAGTAGAATAGATGGTGTATATCACCATAACCCTTTTGGAGACCCTGTTTTAGTTGAAGCAAAGCTAGAGGATGGAAAGACCCCGGAAAAAGTTTTACCAAATGTTTTATGATAAAAACCTTGGTAAGGTGGGACCTCCCAAGATATGTTGAGAAAGAAAAAGATTTTGTTTTACAAAATGCTGAAGGAAAGATGGAGGAAAAAGGTTTACGAAAACGCACCCGGTTCTTTGCAGTTTTGCTTGAACAATTAACCCTGTGCAACCACATTACTCTGGAATAGGACAGAGCTGGATTTGATGCTTGTCTATTCTGGTATAAGCTGCCTCGCAACAACTACAGGGGATAAAAATCCCTGGAGGGTGGGCCTTCTCACATAAGGGTTCATGTGAGACATCGACCTGGAGAAGGAACGAAGGGTTTACTGACCTCCACGCGTTACTATGAGCCCCTCATTGAAAGCGCACACTTGGGAAGTGCAAAATGCGCCCCGGTTGGTCCTCGGTACCCGACGTCTCGGTGTTGAGGGGAACAACACTCATAGGGTAGGCACTTATATTGGAGTGGGAATCCGGAGAGTCTTGATTGGTTACTCGACCCATGATCGGTGAAGATCAGGGTAGTGTACCCGGATGGTGTGGGTAAAGTGTGCAACCTCTGCAGAGTGTAAATCTATTCGAATAGTTGTGTCCATGGTCATGGACGGTTGGGAAGGTTGCTGTAGAGCGGTGCTGGTTTTGTTTTCAAAAAGGGTTTCTGAAAAGCAATGGCTTTGGAAATGTTTTGACTATGGGATGGTCGTAAAGGAGAAAGGCTTTAACCATGGGATGGTCGGAAGGAGGAGAAAGGAGTTTGGTCGTGGGATGACCTGAAGACGGGAACAAATGGGTGACCCAGTCCTAATGTTTTCCAAAACTTTTCAAAAAGGTTTCAAAAATGGTTTACAAAGGTTTTCAACAAAGATATGTAGATGCTATATCTACAAGAGAAACTATTTGAGAAAAGAACCTCTCTAGAAGCCCTCCTACTACCACAGCCATATTGCATATCCTCTTGTTATTATCGTTATCCTAAGGTGGTTTGCGAGTACATTCAAAGTACTCACTGGCATTGTCCCTGGCTATTAACTTGGTCAAATATCAAGAAGGTGATGAAGTTGACGTCTATGCGAGCTAGGGCGTTCTCCTAGTCAGCTGCCTGTAGGTTAAGGCATGGCTCGGGCTCTACGCTTTATGAAGTTCCACTGATGACTATCGAGGTAGCCACAATGGCAAATAAGGTATGACAGGTATTCGTTATGTATTGGATGTTTACTTTGATACTTGTCTGTTATATGCCACGACTAATTAATCATGGGATCATGGTTGTATGCATAACAGGGATTCTCGGAGGATTAATCCGGGGGCCCCACAGATATATACTTTCAGTCTCATCTAAACAGTGCATGCATGCATTGTATCCTTTGTTCGTGTGTCCTGAAATGTTACTAAGAGCAGGCCAATCATTGATGGTTACAAACAGCAACGCTTGTAGGTCAAATTCCTGCTATTTGTGCTCATTCCACGCACGTACACCTGATTTGGCCCACAACTATAAAATTTCATCAACTAATGGCCTTAGGTACACATCAATGTCATTGCCGGGTTGCTTCGGGCCTTGGATGAGCACTGGCATCATAATGAACTTTCGCTTCATGCACAACCAAGGAGGAAGGTTGTAGATACATAGAGTCATGGGCCAGGTGCTGTGACTGCAGTTCTGCTCCCCAAAAGGATTCATGCCATCGGTACTTAGACCAAACCATAAGTTCCTTGCATCACCAGTAAAGTCCGGGAAGTCCCTCTCGATTTTTCTCCACTATCGACCATCAGTAGGGTGCCTCAACTTCCCGTCTTTCTTACGGTCTTCCATGTGCCATCGCAACAACTTTGCATGCTCTTTGTTTCTGAACAAACGTTTCAATCGTGGTATTATAGGATCATACCACATCACCTTGGCAGGAACCCTCTTCCTGGGTGGCTCGCCCTCAACATCGCTAGGGTCATCTTTTCTGATCTTATATCGCAATGCAGTGCAGACCGGGCATTTATCCATATTCTCGTACTTCTCACCGCGGTAGAGGATGCAGTCATTAGGGCATGCATGTATCTTCTGCACGTCTAATCCTAGAGGGCAGACAACCTTCTTTGCTTTGTACGTACTAGAGGGCAATTCGTTATTTCTTGGAAGCAGCTTCTTCATTATTACCAGCAACTTTTCAAATCACGAGTCAGTCACACCGGTCTCTGCCTTCCACTTCAGCAATTCTAGTGTGCTATCCAGCTTCTTCTGGCCATATTCACAAATTGGGTACAATAATTTGTTGTGGTCCTGTAACATCTTCTCGAACTGCAACCTCTCCTTTTCTGTGTCGCAGTCTCGCTTTGCATCAGAAATGACCCGACCAAGATCATCAGCGGGCTCATCTGGTTCCCGTTCTTCACCTCCTTCTTCTTCACTGTCTTCCATTGTGGTATCAGCGTATTCAGGGAACATAGATTGGTAGTTGTCATCATCCTTCTCTTCTTCATCGCCGTCTTCCATCATAACCCCTCTTTCTCTATGCTTGGTCCAAACATTATAGCCGGACATGAAATCGGACCGAAGCAGGTGACTCTGAATGACTCTTGAGGAAGTGTGAGCCTGCTCATTTCGACATTCAACACATGGACAACACATAAAACCATCCCGCCGCTTGTTCTCCTTGGCCACAAGGCGAAAAGAATGCACGCCTACTCTGTAAGCGTCAGAGCATCGGTCACCGTACATCCATGGATGGCTCATCTGCATCATATAACCATGCATATATATCAAACGCAATCATGATGCTCAAATTAGTACCGCGCGGTCTAAACAAGAAAATAGTGGCTAACCTTTTAGGACACCTAGAAACAAAGATGAGAAAACTTAAGTGTGGCTCTAGCACCTCATATCATGTTTTGTCTTGTGTGAACTCAAGTGACATCGCTCTAATAGGCATTTCACCGAACACCTCTAGTGCATATGAAGAAAAAAAATTAGCACAAAGTTATACCCACCTCACAGAGGAAAAAAAATAGGAGAGAGTGGAGGGTTGGGTGCATATATATAGGGCCAGACCATTAGTCCTGGTTTCAGATACAAACGACCCATTAGTCCCGGTTTGTATCTCAACCCAGGACTAATGGTCCCTTATGGGCCAGGACAAAGGACCTCAGCGTTCTCGGGTCGTTCGGTTCAGACCATTTGTCCCGTCCCCAGCCACGACCGGGACTAGTGGCCCGAACCAAAGGCCCCTTTTCTACTAGTGACATGGATCCACTAGTTGCCACTGAATGCGTGTTCTTTTCATAAACCACCTTTTCATAAACCACATGGATCCACTAGAGTTCATTGCGCGCGTGTTCTTTTCATAAACAACATGGATACACTAGATGCCATTGCATGTTTTTTCATAAACCACATGGATCCACTAGATGTCATTGCATGTGTGTTCTATTCCTAAACCACATGGATCCACTAGATGCCATTGGATGCTTATTCTTTTCGTAAACCACATGGATCCATTAGATGCCACTCCATGTGTGTTCTTTTCATAAACCACATAGATCGACTAGAAGCCATTGCATGTGTATTCTTTTCATAAACCACATGGATCCACTAGATGTCATTTCATGTGTGTTCTATGCCTAAACCACATGGATCCACAGGAGTTCATTGCATGTGTTTTATTTTCATAAACCACATGGATCCACTGGAGTTCATTGCATGTGTTTTATTTTCATAAACCACATGGATCCACTAGATGCCATTGCATGTGTGTTCTATTCCTAAACCACATGGATCACTACATTCCATTGCATGTGTGTTGTTTTCATAAACCACATGGATCCACTAGAGTTCATTGCATGTGTGTTCTTTTGATAAACCACATGGATCCACTAGATGCCATTGGATGCGTGTTCTTGTCATAAACCACTATGGATATACTAGATGCCATTGCATGTGTGTTCTAATCCTAAACCACATGGAACCACTTGATGCCATTGCATGTGTGTTCTTTTCATAAACCACATGGATCCACTAGATGCCATTAAATGTGTGTTCTATTCATAAACCACATGGATCCACTAGAGTTCATTGCATGTGTGTTCTTTTCATAAACCACATGTATCCACTACATTCCATTGCATGTGTGTTCTTTTCCAAAACCACATGGATACACTAGATGCCACTGCATGTGTGTTCTTTTCATAAACCACGTCGATCCTCTAGATGCCATTGCATGTGTGTTCTATTCCTAAACCACATAGATCCACTAGATGCCATTGGATGTTTGTTCTTTTCATAAACCACATGGATCCACTAGATGCCATTGGATGTTTGTTCTTTTCATAAACCACATGGATCCACTAGATGCCATTGCATGTGTGTTCTTTTCATAAACCACATGGATCCACTAGAGTTCATTGCATGTGTGCTATTTTCATAAACCACATGGATCCACTAGAGTTCATTGCATGTGTGTTCTATGCCTAAACCATAAGAATCCACTAGATACCATTGCATGTTTGTTCTTTTCTGAAACCACATGGATCCACTAGATGCCATTGCATGTGTGTTCTTTTCATAAACCACATGGATCCACTAGAGTTCATTGCATGTGTGTTCTATTCCAAAACCACATGGATACACTAGATGCCATTGCATGTGTGTTCTTTTCATAAACCACATCGATCCACTAGATGCCATTGCATGTGTGTTCTATTCCTAAACCACATGGATCCACTAGATGTCATTGGATGTTTGTTCTTTTCATAAACCATATGGATCCAATAGATGGCATTGCATGTGGGTTCTTTTCATAAACCACATGGATCCACTTGATGCCATTGCATGTGTGTTCTTTTCATCAACCACATGGATCCACTAGAGTTCATTGCATTTGTGTTCTTTTCATAAACCACATGGATCCACTAGATGCGTTTGCATGTGTGTTCTATTCCTAAACCACATAGATCCACTAGATGCCATTGGATGTGTGATCTTTTCATAAACCACATGGATCCACTAGATGCCATTGCATGTGTGTTCTTTTCATAAACCACATGGATCGACTAGAGTTCACTACACGCGTGTTCTTTTCATAAACCACATGGATCCACTAGATGCCATTGCATGTGTGTTCTTTTCATAAACCACATGGATCCACTAGATGTCATTGCATGTGTGTTCTATTCCAAAACCACATGGATCCACTAGATGGCATTGCATGTGTGTTGTTTTCATAGACCACATGGATCCAGTAGATGCCATTAGATGTGTGTTCTTTTCATAAAACACATGGATCCACTAGAGTTCATTGCATGTGTGTTCTATTCCTAAACCACATGGATCCACCAGATGTCATTGCATTTGTGTTCTTTTCATAAACCACATGGATCCACTAAAGTTCATTGCACGAGTGTTCTTTTCATAAACCACATGGATCCACTAGAGTTCATTGCATGTGTGTTATATACCTAAACCACATGGATCCACTAGATTCCATTGCATGTGTGTTATTTTCACAAACCACATGGATCACTATATGCCATTGCATGTGTGTTCTTCGCCTAAACCACATGGATCCACTAGAGTTCATTGCATGTGTGTTTTATGCTTAAGCCACATGGATCCACTAGAGTTTATTGCATGTGTGTTATTTTCATAAACCAGATGTATCCACTAGATACCATTAGATGTGTGTTATTTTCATAAACCACATGGATCCACTAGAGTCCATTGCATGTGTGTTCTTTTGATAATCCACATGGATCCACTAGAGTTCATTGCATGTGTGTTCTATGCCTAAACCATATGGATCCACTAGATGCCATTGCATGTGTGTTATTTTCATAAACCACATAGATCCACTAGAGTTCATTGCATGTGTGTTATTTTCATAAACCACGTGGATCCACTAGATGCCATTGGATGTGTGTTCTTTTCATAAACCACATGGATCCACTAGATGTAATTGCATGTGCGTTCTTTTCATAAACCACATGGATCCACTAGATGTCATTGCATGTGTGTTCTATTCCTAAACCACATGGTTCCACTAGATGCCATTCCTGTTGTGTTCTTTTCATAAACCACATCGATCCACTAGATGCCATTGCATGTGCTTTGTTCATAAACCACATGGATCCACTAGAGTTTATTGCATGTGTGTTCTATGCCTAAACCACAAGGAACCACTAGATGCCACTCCATGTGTGTTCTTTTCATAAACAACATAGATCGACTAGAATCCATTGCATGTGTGTTGTTTTCATAAACCAGATGGATCCACTAGATGCCATTTCATTTGTGTTCTATGCCTAAACCACATGGATCCACTAGATGACATTGCATGTGTGTTCTTTTCATAAACCACATGGATCACCTAGATTTCATTGCATGTGGGTTCTTTTAATAAACCACATGGATCTACTAGATTTCATTGCATGTGTGTTCTTTTCATAAACCACATGGATCCACTAGATGCCATTGCATGTGTGTTATTTTCATAAACCACATGGATCCACTTGAGTTCATTGCATGTGTGTTCTATTCATAAACTACATGGATATTCTAGATGCCATTAAATGTGTGTTCTATTCCTAAACCACATGGATCCAATCGATGCCATTGCATGTGTGTTCTTTTCATAAACCACATGGATGCACTAGAGTTCATTGCATGTGTGTTCTTTTCATAATCCACATGGATCCACTAGAGTTCATTGCATGTGTGTTCTTTTCATAAACCACATGGACCCACTAGAGTTCATTGCATGTGTGTTCTTTTCATAAACCACATGGATCCACTAGATGCCATTGCATGTGTGTTTTATTCCTAAACCACATGGATCCACTAGATTCCATTGGATGTTTAATCTTTTCGTAAACCACATGGATCCACTAGATTCCATTGCATGTCTGTTCTTTTCATAAACCACATGGATCCACTAGAGTTCATTCCATGTGTGTTCTATTCCTAAACCACATGGATCCACTAGATGTCATTGCATGTGTGTTCTTTTCAGAAACCACATGGATCCACTAAATGCCATTGCATGTGTGTTCTTTTCATAAACCACATGGTTCCACTAGAGTTCATTGCATGTGTTTTATTTTCATAAACCACATCGATCCACTGGAGTTCATTGCTTGTGTGTTCTATTCCTGAACCACATGGATCCACTAGATGCCATTGCATGTGTGTTATTTTCATATACCACATGGATCACTACATTCAATTGCATGTGTGTTCTTTTCATAAACCACATGGATCCACTAGAGTTAATTGCATGTGTGTTATTTTCATAAACCACATGGATCCACGAGATGCCATTGGATGTGTGTTCTTTTCATAAACCACATGGATCCAATAGAGTTCATTGCATGTGTGTTCTATTCCTAAACCACATGGATACACTAGATGCCATTGCATGTGTGTTCGTTTCATAAACCACATCGATCCACTAGATTCCATTGCATGTGTGTTGTACTCCTAAACCACATGGATCCACTAGATGCCATTGGATGTTTGTTCTTTTCATAAACCTCATGGATCCAATAGATGGCATTGCATGTGTGTTCTTTTCATAAACCACATGGATCCACTAGATGCCATTGCATGTGTGTTCTTTTCATAAACCACATGGATTCACTAGAGTTCATTGCATTTGTGTTCTTTTCATAAACCACATGGATCCACTAGATGCCATTGCATGTGTGTTATATTCCTAAACCACATAGATCCACTAGATGCCATTGGATGTGTGTTCTTTTCAAAAACCACATGGATCCACTAGATGCCATTGCATGTGTGTTCTTTGCCTAAACCACATGGATCCACTAGAGTTCATTGCATGTGTGTTCTATTCATAAACCACATGGATCCACGAGATGCCATTAAATGTGTGTTCTATTCATAAACCACATGGATCCACTAGATGCCATTGCATGTGTGTTCTTTTCATAAACCACGTGGATCCACTAGAGTTCATTGCATGTGTGTTCTTTTCATAATCCACATGGATCCACTAGAGTTCATTTCATGTGTGTTCTTTTCATAAAACACATGGATCCACTAGATTCCATTGCATGTGTGTTCTTTTCATAAACCACATGGATACACTAGAGTTCATTGCATTTGTGTTATATTCCTAAACCAAATGGATACACTAGATTCTATTGCATGTGTGTTCGTTTCATAAACAAAATCGATCCACTAGATGCCATTGTATGTGTGTTATATTCCTAAACCACATGGATCCACTAGATGCCATTGGATGTTTGTTCTTTTCATAAACCACATGGATCCAATAGATGGCATTGCATGTGTGTTCTTTTCATAGACCACATGGATCCACTAAATGACATTGCATGTGTGTTCTTTTCATAAACCACTTGGATCCACTAGAGTTCATTGCATTTGTGTTCTATTCCTAAACCAAATGGATCCGCTAGATGGCATTGCATGTGTGTTCTTTTCATAAACCACATGGATCCAGTAGATGCCGTTGCATGTGTGTTCTAATCCTAATCCACATGGATCCACTAGATGCCATTAGATGTGTGTTCTTTTCATAAACCACCTGGATCCACTAGAGTTCATTGCATGTGTGTTCTATTCCTAAACCACATGGATCCACTAGATGCCATTGCATGTGTGTTCGTTTCATAAACCACATGGATGCACTAGATGCCATTGCATGTGTGTTTTATTCCTAAACCACGTGGATCCACTAGATGCCATTGGATGTTTGTTCTTTTTGTAAACCACATAGATCCACTAGATGCCATTCCATGTGTGTTCTTTTAATCAACCACATGGATCCACTAGATGCCCTTGCATGTGTGTTCATTGCCTCAACCACATGGATCCACTAGAGTTCATTGCACGTGTGTTCTATTCATAAACCACATGGATCCACTAGATGCCATTAAATGTGTGTTCTAATCATAAACCACATGGATCCACTAGATGCCATTGCATGTGTGTTCTTTTCATAAACCACATGGATCCACTAGAGTTCATTGCATGTGTGTTCTATTCCTAAACCGCATGGATACACGAGATGCCATTGCATGTGTGTTCTTTTAATAAACCACATCAGTCCACTAGATGCCATTAAATGTGTGTTCTATTCATAAACCACATGGATCCACTAGATGCCATTGCATGTGTGTTCTTTTCATAAACCACATGGATCCACTAGAGTTCATTGCATGTGTGTTCTTTTCATAATCCACATGGATCCACTAGAGTTCATTTCATGTGTGTGGATCCACAAGATTCCATTGCATGTGTGTTCTTTTCATAAACCACATGGATCCACTAGAGTTCATTGCATGTGTGTTCTATTCCTAAACCACATGGATCCACTAGATGCCATTGCATGTGTGTTCTTTTCATTAAACACATGGATCCACTAGATGCCATTGCATGTGTGTTTTATTCCTACACCACATGGATCCACTAAATACCATTGAACGTGTGTTCTTTTAATAAACCACATGGATCCACTAGATGCCATTGCATGTGTGTTCTTAAAACCACATGGATCCACTAGAGTCTAATGCATGTGTGTTCTTTTCATAAACCACATGGATCGACTAGAGTTCACTGCACGCGTGTTCTTTTCATAAACCACATGGATCCACTAGATGCCATTGCATGTGTGTTCTTTTCATAAACCACATGGATCCACTAGATGTCATTGCATGTGTGTTCTATTCCAAAACCACATGGATCCACTAGATGGCATTGCATGTGTGTTGTTTTCATAGACCACATGGATCCAGTAGATGCCATTAGATGTGTGTTCTTTTCATAAAACACATGGATCCACTAGAGTTCATTGCATGTGTGTTCTATTCCTAAACCACATGGATCCACCAGATGTCATTGCATTTGTGTTCTTTTCATAAACCACATGGATCCACTAAAGTTCATTGCACGAGTGTTCTTTTCATAAACCACATGGATCCACTAGAGTTCATTGCATGTGTGTTATATACCTAAACCACATGGATCCACTAGATTCCATTGCATGTGTGTTATTTTCACAAACCACATGGATCACTATATGCCATTGCATGTGTGTTCTTCGCCTAAACCACATGGATCCACTAGAGTTCATTGCATGTGTGTTTTATGCTTAAGCCACATGGATCCACTAGAGTTTATTGCATGTGTGTTATTTTCATAAACCAGATGTATCCACTAGATACCGTTAGATGTGTGTTATTTTCATAAACCACATGGATCCACTAGAGTCCATTGCATGTGTGTTCTTTTGATAATCCACATGGATCCACTAGAGTTCATTGCATGTGTGTTCTATGCCTAAACCATATGGATCCACTAGATGCCATTGCATGTGTGTTATTTTCATAAACCACATAGATCCACTAGAGTTCATTGCATGTGTGTTATTTTCATAAACCACGTGGATCCACTAGATGCCATTGGATGTGTGTTCTTTTCATAAACCACATGGATCCACTAGATGTAATTGCATGTGCATTCTTTTCATAAACCACATGGATCCACTAGATGTCATTGCATGTGTGTTCTATTCCTAAACCACATGGTTCCACTAGATGCCATTCCTGTTGTGTTCTTTTCATAAACCACATCGATCCACTAGATGCCATTGCATGTGTTTTGTTCATAAACCACATGGATCCACTAGAGTTTATTGCATGTGTGTTCTATGCCTAAACCACAAGGATCCACTAGATGCCACTCCATGTGTGTTCTTTTCATAAACAACATAGATCGACTAGAATCCATTGCATGTGTGTTGTTTTCATAAACCAGATGGATCCACTAGATGCCATTTCATTTGTGTTCTATGCCTAAACCACATGGATCCACTAGATGACATTGCATGTGTGTTCTTTTCATAAACCACATGGATCACCTAGATTTCATTGCATGTGGGTTCTTTTAATAAACCACATGGATCTACTAGATTTCATTGCATGTGTGTTCTTTTCATAAACCACATGGATCCACTAGATGCCATTGCATGTGTGTTATTTTCATAAACCACATGGATCCACTTGAGTTCATTGCATGTGTGTTCTATTCATAAACTACATGGATATTCTAGATGCCATTAAATGTGTGTTCTATTCCTAAACCACATGGATCCAATCGATGCCATTGCATGTGTGTTCTTTTCATAAACCACATGGATGCACTAGAGTTCATTGCATGTGTGTTCTTTTCATAATCCACATGGATCCACTAGAGTTCATTGCATGTGTGTTCTTTTCATAAACCACATGGACCCACTAGAGTTCATTGCATGTGTGTTCTTTTCATAAACCACATGGATCCACTAGATGCCATTGCATGTGTGTTTTATTCCTAAACCACATGGATCCACTAGATTCCATTGGATGTTTAATCTTTTCGTAAACCACATGGATCCACTAGATTCCATTGCATGTCTGTTCTTTTCATAAACCACATGGATCCACTAGAGTTCATTCCATGTGTGTTCTATTCCTAAACCACATGGATCCACTAGATGTCATTGCATGTGTGTTCTTTTCAGAAACCACATGGATCCACTAAATGCCATTGCATGTGTGTTCTTTTCATAAACCACATGGTTCCACTAGAGTTCATTGCATGTGTTTTATTTTCATAAACCACATCGATCCACTGGAGTTCATTGCTTGTGTGTTCTATTCCTGAACCACATGGATCCACTAGATGCCATTGCATGTGTGTTATTTTCATATACCACATGGATCACTACATTCAATTGCATGTGTGTTCTTTTCATAAACCACATGGATCCACTAGAGTTAATTGCATGTGTGTTATTTTCATAAACCACATGGATCCACGAGATGCCATTGGATGTGTGTTCTTTTCATAAACCACATGGATCCAATAGAGTTCATTGCATGTGTGTTCTATTCCTAAACCACATGGATACACTAGATGCCATTGCATGTGTGTTCGTTTCATAAACCACATCGATCCACTAGATTCCATTGCATGTGTGTTGTACTCCTAAACCACATGGATCCACTAGATGCCATTGGATGTTTGTTCTTTTCATAAACCACATGGATCCAATAGATGGCATTGCATGTGTGTTCTTTTCATAAACCACATGGATCCACTAGATGCCATTGCATGTGTGTTCTTTTCATAAACCACATGGATTCACTAGAGTTCATTGCATTTGTGTTCTTTTCATAAACCACATGGATCCACTAGATGCCATTGCATGTGTGTTATATTCCTAAACCACATAGATCCACTAGATGCCATTGGATGTGTGTTCTTTTCAAAAACCACATGGATCCACTAGATGCCATTGCATGTGTGTTCTTTGCCTAAACCACATGGATCCACTAGAGTTCATTGCATGTGTGTTCTATTCATAAACCACATGGATCCACGAGATGCCATTAAATGTGTGTTCTATTCATAAACCACATGGATCCACTAGATGCCATTGCATGTGTGTTCTTTTCATAAACCACGTGGATCCACTAGAGTTCATTGCATGTGTGTTCTTTTCATAATCCACATGGATCCACTAGAGTTCATTTCATGTGTGTTCTTTTCATAAACCACATGGATCCACTAGATTCCATTGCATGTGTGTTCTTTTCATAAACCACATGGATACACTAGAGTTCATTGCATTTGTGTTATATTCCTAAACCAAATGGATACACTAGATTCTATTGCATGTGTGTTCGTTTCATAAACAAAATCGATCCACTAGATGCCATTGTATGTGTGTTATATTCCTAAACCACATGGATCCACTAGATGCCATTGGATGTTTGTTCTTTTCATAAACCACATGGATCCAATAGATGGCATTGCATGTGTGTTCTTTTCATAGACCACATGGATCCACTAAATGACATTGCATGTGTGTTCTTTTCATAAACCACTTGGATCCACTAGAGTTCATTGCATTTGTGTTCTATTCCTAAACCAAATGGATCCGCTAGATGGCATTGCATGTGTGTTCTTTTCATAAACCACATGGATCCAGTAGATGCCGTTGCATGTGTGTTCTAATCCTAATCCACATGGATCCACTAGATGCCATTAGATGTGTGTTCTTTTCATAAACCACCTGGATCCACTAGAGTTCATTGCATGTGTGTTCTATTCCTAAACCACATGGATCCACTAGATGCCATTGCATGTGTGTTCGTTTCATAAACCACATGGATGCACTAGATGCCATTGCATGTGTGTTTTATTCCTAAACCACGTGGATCCACTAGATGCCATTGGATGTTTGTTCTTTTTGTAAACCACATAGATCCACTAGATGCCATTCCATGTGTGTTCTTTTAATCAACCACATGGATCCACTAGATGCCCTTGCATGTGTGTTCATTGCCTCAACCACATGGATCCACTAGAGTTCATTGCACGTGTGTTCTATTCATAAACCACATGGATCCACTAGATGCCATTAAATGTGTGTTCTAATCATAAACCACATGGATCCACTAGATGCCATTGCATGTGTGTTCTTTTCATAAACCACATGGATCCACTAGAGTTCATTGCATGTGTGTTCTATTCCTAAACCACATGGATACACGAGATGCCATTGCATGTGTGTTCTTTTAATAAACCACATCAGTCCACTAGATGCCATTAAATGTGTGTTCTATTCATAAACCACATGGATCCACTAGATGCCATTGCATGTGTGTTCTTTTCATAAACCACATGGATCCACTAGAGTTCATTGCATGTGTGTTCTTTTCATAATCCACATGGATCCACTAGAGTTCATTTCATGTGTGTGGATCCACAAGATTCCATTGCATGTGTGTTCTTTTCATAAACCACATGGATCCACTAGAGTTCATTGCATGTGTGTTCTATTCCTATACCACATGGATCCACTAGATGCCATTGCATGTGTGTTCTTTTCATTAAACACATGGATCCACTAGATGCCATTGCATGTGTGTTTTATTCCTACACCACATGGATCCACTAAATACCATTGAACGTGTGTTCTTTTAATAAACCACATGGATCCACTAGATGCCATTGCATGTGTGTTCTTAAAACCACATGGATCCACTAGAGTCTAATGCATGTGTGTTCTTTTGATAAACCACATGGAGCCACTAGAGTTCATTGCATGTGTTTTGTATTCCTAAACCACATGGATACACTAGATGCCATTGCATGTGTGTTCTTTTCATAAACCACATCGATCCACTAGATGCCATTGCATGTGTGTTCTATTCCTAAACCACATGGATCCACTAGATGCCATTGTATGTTTGTTCTTTTCATAAACCACATGGATCCAATAGATGGAATTGCATGTGTGTTCTTTTCATAAACCACATGGATCCACTAGATGCCATTGCATGTGTGTTCTTTTCATAAACCACATGGATCCACTAGAGTTTATTGAATTTGTGTTCTTTTCATAAACCACATGGATCCACTAGATGCTATTGCATGTGTGTTCTATTCCTAAACCACATAGATCCACTAGATGCCATTCCATGTGTGTTCTTTTCATCAACCACATGGATCCACTAGATGCCCTTGCATGTGTGTTCATTGCCTCAACCACATGGATCCACTAGAGTTCATTGCACGTGTGTTCTATTCATAAACCACATGGATCCACTAGATGCCATTAAATGTGTGTTCTAATCATAAACCACATGGAGCCACTGGATTCCATTGCATGTGTGTTCTTTTCATAAACCACATGGATCCACTAGAGTTCATTGCATGTGTGTTCTATTCCTAAACCACATGGATACACGAGATGCCATTGCATGTGTGTTCTTTTCATAAACCACATCAGTCCACTAGATGCCATTAAATGTGTGTTCTATTCATAAACCACATGGATCCACTAGATGCCATTGCATGTGTGTTCTTTTCATAAACCACATGGATCCACTAGAGTTCATTGCATGTGTGTTCTTTTCATAATCCACATGGATCCACTAGAGTTCATTTCATGTGTGTGGATCCACTAGAAACCATTGCATGTGTGTTCTTTTCATAAACCACATGGATCCACTAGAGTTCATTGCATGTGTGTTCTATTCCTAAACCACATGGATCCACTAGATGCCATTGCATGTGTGTTCTTTTCATTAAACACATGGATCCACTAGATGCCATTGCATGTGTGTTTTATTCCTACACCACATGGATCCACTAAATACCATTGAACGTGTGTTCTTTTAATAAACCACATGGATCCACTAGATGCCATTGCATGTGTGTTCTTAAAACCACATGGATCCACTAAAGTCTAATGCATGTGTGTTATTTTGATAAACCACATGGAGCCACTAGAGTTCATTGCATGTGTTTTGTAGTCCTAAACCACATGGATACACTAGAAGTCATTGCATGTGTGTTCTTTTCATAAACCACATCGATCCACTAGATGCCATTGCATGGGTGTTCTATTCCTAAACCACATGGATCCACTAGATGCCATTGTATGTTTGTTCTTTTCATAAACCACATGGATCCAATAGATGGAATTTCATGTGTGTTATTTTCATAAACCACATGGATCCACTAGATGCCATTGCATGTGTGTTCTTTTCATAAACCACATGGATCCACTAGAGTTTATTGAATTTGTGTTCTTTTCATAAACCACATGGATCCACTAGATGCTATTGCATGTGTGTTCTATTCCTAAACCACATAGATCCACTAGATGCCATTCCATGTGTGTTCTTTTCATCAACCACATGGATCCACTAGATGCCGTTGCATGTGTGTTCATTGCCTCAACCACATGGATCCACTAGAGTTCATTGCACGTGTGTTCTATTCATAAACCACATGGATCCACTAGATGCCATTAAATGTGTGTTCTAATCATAAACCGCATGGATCCACTAGAAGCCATTGCATGTGTGTTCTTTTCATAAACCACATGGATCCACTAGAGTTCATTGCATGTGTGTTCTATTCCTAAACCACATGGATACACGAGATGCCATTGCATGTTTGTTCTTTTCATAAACCACATCAGTCCACTAGATGCCATTAAATGTGTGTTCTATTCATAAACCATATGGATCCACTAGATGCCATTGCATGTGTGTTCTTTTCATAAACCACATGGATCCACTAGAGTTCATTGCATGTGTGTTCTTTTCATAATCCACATGGATCCACTAGAGTTCATTTCATGTGTGTGGATCCACTAGATTCCATTGCATGTGTGTTCTTTTCATAAACCACATGGATCCACTAGAGTTCATTGCATGTGTGTTCTATTCCTAAACCACATGGATACACTAGATGCCATTGCATGTGTGTTCTTTTCATAAACCACATTGATCCACTAGATTCCATTGCATGTGTGTTCTATTTCTAAACCACATGGATCCACTAGATGCCATTGGATGTTTGTTCTTTTCATAAACTACATGGATCCAATAGATGGAATTGCATGTGTGTTCTTTTCATAAAAAACATGGATCCACTAGATGCCATTGCATGTGTGTTCTTTTCATAAACCACATGGATCCACTAGAGTTCCTTGCATTTGTGTTCTTTTCATAAACCACATGGATCGACTAGATGCCATTGCATGTGTGTTATATTCCTAAACCACATAGATCCACTAGATGCCATTCCATGTGTGTTCTTTTCATAAACCACATGGATCCACTAGATGTCGTTGCATGTGTGTTCATTTACTAAACCACATGGATCCACTAGAGTTCATTGCACGTTTGTTCTATTCATAAACCACATGGATCCACTAGATGCCATTAAATGTGTGTTCTAATCATAAACCACATGGATCCACTAGATGCCATTGCATGTGTGTTCTTTTCATAAACCACATGGATCCACTAGAGTTCATTGCATTTGTGATCTATTCCTAAACCACATGGATCCACTAGATGCCATTGCATTTGTGATCTTTTCATTAAACACATGGATCCACAAGATGCCATTGCATGTGTGTTTTATTCCTACACAACATGGATCCACTAAATGCCATTGAATGTGTGTTATTTTAATAAACCACATGGATCCACTAGATGCCATTGCATGTGTGTTCTTAAAACCACATGGATCCACTAGATGCCATTGCATGTGTGTTCTTAAAAACACATGGATCCACTAGTTGCCACTGAATGCGTGTTCTTTTCATAAACCACCTTTTCATAAACCACATGAATCCACTAGAGTTCATTGCGCGCGTGTTCTTTTCATAAACCACATGGATACACTAGATGCCATTGCATGTTTTTTCATAAACCACATGGATCCACTAGATGTTATTGCATGTGTGTTCTATTCCTAAACCACATGGATCCACTAGATTCCATTGGATGTTTATTCTTTTCGTAAACCACATGGATCCACTAGATGCCACTCCATGTGTGTTATTTTCATAAACCACATAGATCGACTAGAAGCCATTGCATGTGTGTTCTTTTAATAAACCACATGGATCCACTAGATGCCATTTCATGTGTGTTCTATGCCTAAACCACATGGATCCATAGGAGTTCATTGCATGTGTTTTTTTTTCATAAACCACATGGATCCACTAGAGTTCATTGCATGTATTTTATTTTCATAAACCACATGGATCCACTAGATGCCATTACATGTGTGTTCTATTCCTAAACCACATGGATCACTACATTCCATTGCATGTGTGTTGTTTTCATAAACCACATGGATCCACTAGAGTTCATTGCATGTGTGTTCTTTTGATAAACCACATGGATCCACTAGATGCCGTTGGATGCGTGTTCTTGTCATAAACCACTATGGATATACTAGATGCCATTGCATGTGTGTTCTAATCCTAAACCACATGGATCCACTTGATGCCATTGCATGTGTGTTCTTTTCATAAACCACATGGATCCACTAGATGCCATTAAATGTGTGTTCTATTCATAAACCACATGGATCCACTAGAGTTCATTACATGTGTGTTCTTTTCATAAACCACATGGATCCACTACATTCCATTGCATGTGTGTTCTTTTCCAAAACCACATGGATACACTAGATGCCATTGCATGTGTGTTCTTTTCATAAACCACGTCGATCCTCTAGATTCCATTGCATGTGTGTTCTATTCCTAAACCACATGGATCCACTAGATGCCATTGGATGTTTGTTCTTTTCATAAACCACATGGATCCACTAGATGCCATTGGATGTTTGTTCTTTTCATAAACCACATGGATCCACTAGATGCCATTGCATGTGTGTTCTTTTCATAAACCACATGGATCCACTAGAGTTCATTGCATGTGTGTTCTTTTCATAATCCACATGGATCCACTAGAGTTCATTGCATGTGTGTTCTATGCCTAAACCACAAGAATCCACTAGATGCCATTGCATGTTTGTTCTTTTCTGAAACCACATGGATCGACTAGATGCCATTGCATGTGTGTTCTTTTCATAAACCACATGGATCCACTAGAGTTTATTGAATTTGTGTTCTTTTCATAAACCACATGGATCCACTAGATGCTATTGCATGTGTGTTCTATTCCTAAACCACATAGATCCACTAGATGCCATTCCATGTGTGCTTTTCATCAACCACATGGATCCACTAGATGCCGTTGCATGTGTGTTCATTGCCTCAACCACATGGATCCACTAGAGTTCATTGCATGTGTGTTCTATTCATAAACCACATGGATCCACTAGATGCCATTAAATGTGTGTTCTAATCGTAAACCACATGGATCCACTAGATGCCATTGCATGTGTTTTCTTTTCATAAACCACATGGATCCACTAGAGTTCATTGCATGTGTGTTCTATTCCTAAACCACATGGATACACGAGATGCCATTGCATGTGTGTTCTTTTCATAAACCACATCAGTCCACTAGATGCCATTAAATGTGTGTTCTATTCATAAACCATATGGATCCACTAGATGCCATTACATGTGTGTTCTTTTCATAAACCACATGGATCCACTAGAGTTCATTGCATGTGTGTTCTTTTCATAATCCACATGGATCCACTAGAGTTCATTTCATGTGTCTGGATCCACTAGATTCCATTGCATGTGTGTTATTTTCATAAACCACATGGATCCACTAGAGTTCATTGCATGTGTGTTCTATTCCTAAACCACATGGATACACTAGATGCCATTGCATGTGTGTTCTTTTCATAAACCACATCGATCCACTAGATTCCATTGCATGTGTGTTCTATTCCTAAACCACATGGATCCACTAGATGCCATTGGATGTTTGTTCTTTTCATAAACTACATGGATCCAATAGATGGAATTGCATGTGTGTTCTTTTCATAAAAAACATGGATCCACTAGATGGCATTGCATGTGTGTTCTTTTCATAAACCACATGGATCCACTAGAGTTCCTTGCATTTGTGTTCTTTTCATAAACCACATGGATCCACTAGATGCCATTGCATGTGTGTTATATTCCTAAACCACATAGATCCACTAGATGCCATTCCATGTGTGTTCTTTTCATAAACCACATGGACCACTAGATGCCGTTGCATGTGTGTTCATTTACTAAACCACATGGATCCACTAGAGTTCATTGCACGTTTGTTCTATTCATAAACCACATGGATCCACTAGATGACATTAAATGTGTGTTCTAATCATAAACCACATGGATCCACTAGATGCCATTGCATGTGTGTTCTTTTCATAAACCACATGGATCCACTAGAGTTCATTGCATTTGTGATCTATTCCTAAACCACATGGATCCACTAGATGCCATTGCATGTGTGTTCTTTTCATTAAACACATGGATCCACAAGATGCCATTGCATGTGTGTTTTATTCCTACACAACATGGATCCACTAAATGCCATTGAATGTGTGTTCTTTTAATAAACCACATGGATCCACTAGATGCCATTGCATGTGTGTTCTTAAAACCACATGGATCCACTAGATGCCATTGCATGTGTGTTCTTAAAACCACATGGATCCACTAGTTGCCACTGAATGCGTGTTCTTTTCATAAACCACCTTTTCATAAACCACATGGATCCACTAGAGTTCATTGCGCGCGTGTTCTTTTCATAAACCACATGGATACACTAGATGCCATTGCATGTTTTTTCATAAACCACATGGATCCACTAGATGTTATTGCATGTGTGTTCTATTCCTAAACCACATGGATCCACTAGATGCCATTGGATGTTTATTCTTTTCGTAAACCACATGGATCCACTAGATGCCACTCCATGTGTGTTCTTTTCATAAACCACATAGATCAACTAGAAGCCATTGCATGTGTGTTCTTTTAATAAACCACATGGATCCACTAGATGCCATTTCATGTGTGTTCTATGCCTAAACCACATGGATTCATAGGAGTTCATTGCATGTGTTTTATTTTCATAAACCACATGGATCCACTGGAGTTCATTGCATGTGATTTATTTTCATAAACCACATGGATCCACTAGATGCCATTGCATGTGTGTTCTATTCCTAAACCACATGGATCACTACATTCCATTGCATGTGTGTTGTTTCATAAACCACATGGATCCACTAGAGTTCATTGCATGTGTGTTCTTTTGATAAACCACATGGATCCACTAGATGCCATTGGATGCGTGTTCTTGTCATAAACCACTATGGATATACTAGATGCCATTGCATGTGTGTTCTAATCCTAAACCACATGGATCCACTTGATGCCATTGCATGTGTGTTCTTTTCATAAACCACATGGATCCACTAGATGTCATTAAATGTGTGTTCTATTCATAAACCACATGGATCCACTAGAGTTCATTACATGTGTGTTCTTTTCATAAACCACATGGATCCACTACATTCCATTGCATGTGTGTTCTTTTCCAAAACCACATGGATACACTAGATGCCATTGCATGTGTGTTCTTTTCATAAACCACGTCGATCCTCTAGATTCCATTGCATGTGTGTTCTATTCCTAAACCACATGGATCCACTAGATGCCATTGGATGTTTGTTCTTTTCATAAACCACATGGATCCACTAGATGCCATTGGATGTTTGTTCTTTTCATAAACCACATGGATCCACTAGATGCCATTGCATGTGTGTTCTTTTCATAAACCACATGGATCCACTAGAGTTCATTGCATGTGTGTTCTTTTCATAATCCACATGGATCCACTAGAGTTCATTGCATGTGTGTTCTATGCCTAAACCACAAGAATCCACTAGATGCCATTGCATGTTTGTTCTTTTCTGAAACCACATGGATCGACTAGATGCCATTGCATGTGTGTTCTTTTCATAAACCACATGGATCCACTAGAGTTTATTGAATTTGTGTTCTTTTCATAAACCACATGGATCCACTAGATGCTATTGCATGTGTGTTCTATTCCTAAACCACATAGATCCACTAGATGCCATTCCATGTGTGCTTTTCATCAACCACATGGATCCACTAGATGCCGTTGCATGTGTGTTCATTGCCTCAACCACATGGATCCACTAGAGTTCATTGCATGTGTGTTCTATTCATAAACCACATGGATCCACTAGATGCCATTAAATGTGTGTTCTAATCGTAAACCACATGGATCCACTAGATGCCATTGCATGTGTTTTCTTTTCATAAACCACATGGATCCACTAGAGTTCATTGCATGTGTGTTCTATTCCTAAACCACATGGATACACGAGATGCCATTGCATGTGTGTTCTTTTCATAAACCACATCAGTCCACTAGATGCCATTAAATGTGTGTTCTATTCATAAACCATATGGATCCACTAGATGCCATTACATGTGTGTTATTTTCATAAACCACATGGATCCACTAGAGTTCATTGCATGTGTGTTCTTTTCATAATCCACATGGATCCACTAGAGTTCATTTCATGTGTCTGGATCCACTAGATTCCATTGCATGTGTGTTATTTTCATAAACCACATGGATCCACTAGAGTTCATTGCATGTGTGTTCTATTCCTAAACCACATGGATACACTAGATGCCATTGCATGTGTGTTCTTTTCATAAACCACATCGATCCACTAGATTCCATTGCATGTGTGTTCTATTCCTAAACCACATGGATCCACTAGATGCCATTGGATGTTTGTTCTTTTCATAAACTACATGGATCCAATAGATGGAATTGCATGTGTGTTCTTTTCATAAAAAACATGGATCCACTAGATGGCATTGCATGTGTGTTCTTTTCATAAACCACATGGATCCACTAGAGTTCCTTGCATTTGTGTTCTTTTCATAAACCACATGGATCCACTAGATGCCATTGCATGTGTGTTATATTCCTAAACCACATAGATCCACTAGATGCCATTCCATGTGTGTTCTTTTCATAAACCACATGGACCACTAGATGCCGTTGCATGTGTGTTCATTTACTAAACCACATGGATCCACTAGAGTTCATTGCACGTTTGTTCTATTCATAAACCACATGGATCCACTAGATGACATTAAATGTGTGTTCTAATCATAAACCACATGGATCCACTAGATGCCATTGCATGTGTGTTCTTTTCATAAACCACATGGATCCACTAGAGTTCATTGCATTTGTGATCTATTCCTAAACCACATGGATCCACTAGATGCCATTGCATGTGTGTTCTTTTCATTAAACACATGGATCCACAAGATGCCATTGCATGTGTGTTTTATTCCTACACAACATGGATCCACTAAATGCCATTGAATGTGTGTTCTTTTAATAAACCACATGGATCCACTAGATGTCATTGCATGTGTGTTCTTAAAACCACATGGATCCACTAGATGCCATTGCATGTGTGTTCTTAAAACCACATGGATCCACTAGTTGCCACTGAATGCGTGTTCTTTTCATAAACCACCTTTTCATAAACCACATGGATCCACTAGAGTTCATTGCGCGCGTGTTCTTTTCATAAACCACATGGATACACTAGATGCCATTGCATGTTTTTTCATAAACCACATGGATCCACTAGATGTTATTGCATGTGTGTTCTATTCCTAAACCACATGGATCCACTAGATGCCATTGGATGTTTATTCTTTTCGTAAACCACATGGATCCACTAGATGCCACTCCATGTGTGTTCTTTTCATAAACCACATTGATCAACTAGAAGCCATTGCATGTGTGTTCTTTTAATAAACCACATGGATCCACTAGATGCCATTTCATGTGTGTTCTATGCCTAAACCACATGGATTCATAGGAGTTCATTGCATGTGTTTTATTTTCATAAACCACATGGATCCACTGGAGTTCATTGCATGTGATTTATTTTCATAAACCACATGGATCCACTAGATGCCATTGCATGTGTGTTCTATTCCTAAACCACATGGATCACTACATTCCATTGCATGTGTGTTGTTTCATAAACCACATGGATCCACTAGAGTTCATTGCATGTGTGTTCTTTTGATAAACCACATGGATCCACTAGATGCCATTGGATGCGTGTTCTTGTCATAAACCACTATGGATATACTAGATGCCATTGCATGTGTGTTCTAATCCTAAACCACATGGATCCACTTGATGCCATTGCATGTGTGTTCTTTTCATAAACCACATGGATCCACTAGATGTCATTAAATGTGTGTTCTATTCATAAACCACATGGATCCACTAGAGTTCATTACATGTGTGTTCTTTTCATAAACCACATGGATCCACTACATTCCATTGCATGTGTGTTCTTTTCCAAAACCACATGGATACACTAGATGCCATTGCATGTGTGTTCTTTTCATAAACCACGTCGATCCTCTAGATGCCATTGCATGTGTGTTCTATTCCTAAACCACATGGATCCACTAGATGCCATTGGATGTTTGTT
Organism: Avena sativa; assembly: GCA_916181665.1. Taxonomy (NCBI): domain Eukaryota; kingdom Viridiplantae; phylum Streptophyta; class Magnoliopsida; order Poales; family Poaceae; genus Avena; species Avena sativa. Next base: position 196,829,893 of record OV702287.1, read on the forward strand.
CTTTTCATAAACCACATGGATCCACTAGATGCCATTGGATGTTTGTTCTTTTCATAAACCACATGGATCCACTAGATGCCATTGCATGTGTGTTCTTTTCATAAACCACATGGATCCACTAGATTTCATTGCATGTGTGTTCTTTTCATAATCCACATGGATCCACTAGAGTTCATTGCATGTGTGTTCTATGCCTAAACCACAAGAATCCACTAGATGCCATTGCATGTTTGTTCTTTTCTGAAACCACATGGATCCACTAGATGCCATTGCATGTGTGTTCTTTTCATAAACCACATGGATCCACTAGAGTTTATTGAATTTGTGTTCTTTTCATAAACCACATGGATCCACTAGATGCTATTGCATGTGTGTTCTATTCCTAAACCACATAGATCCACTAGATGCCATTCCATGTGTGTTCTTTTCATCAACCACATGGATCCACTAGATGCCGTTGCATGTGTGTTCATTGCCTCAACCACATGGATCCACTAGAGTTCATTGCACGTGTGTTCTATTAATAAACCACATGGATCCACTAGATGCCATTAAATGTGTGTTCTAATCATAAACCACATGTATCCACTAGATGCCATTGCATGTGTGTTCTTTTCATAAACCACATGGATCCACTAGAGTTCATTGCATGTGTGTTCTATTCCTAAACCACATGGATACACGAGATGCCATTGCATGTGTGTTCTTTTCATAAACCACATCAGTCCACTAGATGCCATTAAATGTGTGTTCTATTCATAAACCATATGGATCCACTAGATGCCATTGCAGGTGTGTTCTTTTCATAAACCACATGGATCCACTAGAGTTCATTGCATGTGTGTTCTTTTCATTATCCACATGGATCCACTAGAGTTCATTTCATGTGTGTGGATCCACTAGATTCCATTGCATGTGTGTTCTTTTCATAAACCACATGGATCCACTAGAGTTCATTGCATGTGTGTTCTATTCCTAAACCACATGGATACACTAGATGCCATTGCATGTGTGTTCTTTTCATAAACCACATCGATCCACTAGATTCCATTGCATGTGTGTTCTATTCCTAAACCACATGGATCCACTAGATGCCATTGGATGTTTGTTCTTTTCATAAACTACATGGATCCAATAGATGGAATTGCATGTGTGTTCTTTTCATAAAAAACATGGATCCACTAGATGGCATTGCATGTGTGTTCTTTTCATAAACCACATGGATCCACTAGAGTTCCTTGCATTTGTGTTCTTTTCATAAACCACATGGATCCACTAGATGCCATTGCATGTGTGTTATATTCCTAAACCACATAGATCCACTAGATGCCATTCCATGTGTGTTCTTTTCATAAACCACATGGACCACTAGATGTCGTTGCATGTGTGTTCATTTACTAAACCACATGGATCCACTAGAGTTCATTGCACGTTTGTTCTATTCATAAACCACATGGATCCACTAGATGACATTAAATGTGTGTTCTAATCATAAACCACATGGATCCACTAGATGCCATTGCATGTGTGTTCTTTTCATAAACCACATGGATCCACTAGAGTTCATTGCATTTGTGATCTATTCCTAAACCACATGGATCCACTAGATGCCATTGCATGTGTGTTCTTTTCATTAAACACATGGATCCACAAGATGCCATTGCATGTGTGTTTTATTCCTACACAACATGGATCCACTAAATGCCATTGAATGTGTGTTCTTTTAATAAACCACATGGATCCACTAGATGCCATTGCATGTGTGTTCTTAAAACCACATGGATCCACTAGATGCCATTGCATGTGTGTTCTTAAAACCACATGGATCCACTAGTTGCCACTGAATGCGTGTTCTTTTCATAAACCACCTTTTCATAAACCACATGGATCCACTAGAGTTCATTGCGCGCGTGTTCTTTTCATAAACCACATGGATACACTAGATGCCATTGCATGTTTTTTCATAAACCACATGGATCCACTAGATGTTATTGCATGTGTGTTCTATTCCTAAACCACATGGATCCACTAGATGCCATTGGATGTTTATTCTTTTCGTAAACCACATGGATCCACTAGATGCCACTCCATGTGTGTTCTTTTCATAAACCACATAGATCAACTAGAAGCCATTGCATGTGTGTTCTTTTAATAAACCACATGGATCCACTAGATGCCATTTCATGTGTGTTCTATGCCTAAACCACATGGATTCATAGGAGTTCATTGCATGTGTTTTATTTTCATAAACCACATGGATCCACTGGAGTTCATTGCATGTGTTTTATTTTCATAAACCACATGGATCCACTAGATGCCATTGCATGTGTGTTCTATTCCTAAACCACATGGATCACTACATTCCATTACATGTGTGTTGTTTCATAAACCACATGGATCCACTAGAGTTCATTGCATGTGTGTTCTTTTGATAAACCACATGGATCCACTAGATGCCATTGGATGCGTGTTCTTGTCATAAACCACTATGGATATACTAGATGCCATTGCATGTGTGTTCTAATCCTAAACCACATGGATCCACTTGATGCCATTGCATGTGTGTTCTTTTCATAAACCACATGGATCCACTAGATGCCATTAAATGTGTGTTCTATTCATAAACCACATGGATCCACTAGAGTTCATTACATGTGTGTTCTTTTCATAAACCACATGGATCCACTACATTCCATTGCATGTGTGTTCTTTTCCAAAACCACATGGATACACTAGATGCCATTGCATGTGTGTTCTTTTCATAAACCACGTCGATCCTCTAGATTCCATTGCATGTGTGTTCTATTCCTAAACCACATGGATCCACTAGATGCCATTGGATGTTTGTTCTTTTCATAAACCACATGGATCCACTAGATGCCATTGGATGTTTGTTCTTTTCATAAACCACATGGATCCACTAGATGCCATTGCATGTGTGTTCTTTTCATAAACCACATGGATCCACTAGAGTTCATTGCATGTGTGTTCTTTTCATAATCCACATGAATCCACTAGAGTTCATTGCATGTGTGTTCTATGCCTAAACCACAAGAATCCACTAGATGCCATTGCATGTTTGTTCTTTTATGAAACCACATGGATCCACTAGATGCCATTTCATGTGTGTTCTTTTCATAAACCACATGGATCCACTAGAGTTTATTGAATTTGTGTTCTTTTCATAAACCACATGGATCCACTAGATGCTATTGCATGTGTGTTCTATTCCTAAACCACATAGATCCACTAGATGCCATTCCATGTGTGTTCTTTTCATCAACCACATGGATCCACTAGATGCCTTTGCATGTGTGTTCATTGCCTCAACCACATGGATCCACTAGAGTTCATTGCACGTGTGTTCTATTCATAAACCACATGGATCCACTAGATGCCATTAAATGTGTGTTCTAATCATAAACCACATGGATCCACTAGACGCCATTGCATGTGTTTTCTTTTCATAAACCACATGGATCCACTAGAGTTCATTGCATGTGTGTTCTATTCCTAAACCACATGGATACACGAGATGCCATTGCATGTGTGTTCTTTTCATAAACCACATCAGTCCACTAGATGCCATTAAATGTGTGTTCTATTCATAAACCATATGGATCCACTAGATGGCATTGCATGTGTGTTCTTTTCATAAACCACATGGATCCACTAGAGTTCATTGCATGTGTGTTCTTTTCATAATCCACATGGATCCACTAGAGTTCATTTCATGTGTGTGGATCCACTAGATTCCATTGCATGTGTGTTCTTTTCATAAACCACATGGATCCACTAGAGTTCATTGCATGTGTGTTCTATTCCTAAACCACATGGATACACTAGATGCCATTGCATGTGTGTTCTTTTCATAAACCACATCGATCCACTAGATTCCATTGCATGTGTGTTCTATTCCTAAACCACATGGATCCACTAGATGCCATTGGATGTTTGTTCTTTTCATAAACTACATGGATCCAATAGATGGAATTGCATGTGTGTTCTTTTCATAAAAAACATGGATCCACTAGATGGCATTGCATGTGTGTTCTTTTCATAAACCACATGGATCCACTAGAGTTCCTTGCATTTGTGTTCTTTTCATAAACCACATGGATCCACTAGATGCCATTGCATGTGTGTTATATTCATAAACCACATAGATCCACTAGATGCCATTCCATGTGTGTTCTTTTCATAAACCACATGGACCACTAGATGCCGTTGCATGTGTGTTCATTTACTAAACCACATGGATCCACTAGAGTTCATTGCACGTTTGTTCTATTCATAAACCACATGGATCCACTAGATGACATTAAATGTGTGTTCTAATCATAAACCACATGGATCCACTAGATGCCATTGCATGTGTGTTCTTTTCATAAACCACATGGATCCACTAGAGTTCATTGCATTTGTGATCTATTCCTAAACCACATGGATCCACTAGATGCCATTGCATGTGTGTTCTTTTCATTAAACACATGGATCCACAAGATGCCATTGCTTGTGTGTTTTATTCCTACAGAACATGGATCCACTAAATGCCATTGAATGTGTGTTCTTTTAATAAACCACATGGATCCACTAGATGCCATTGCATGTGTGTTCTTTAAACCACATGGATCCACTAGATGCCATTGCATGTGTGTTCTTAAAACCACATGGATCCACTAGTTGCCACTGAATGCGTGTTCTTTTCATAAACCACCTTTTCATAAACCACATGGATCCACTAGAGTTCATTGCGCGCGTGTTCTTTTCATAAACCACATGGATACACTAGATGCCATTGCATGTTTTTTCATAAACCACATGGATCCACTAGATGTTATTGCATGTGTGTTCTATTCCTAAACCACATGGATCCACTAGATGCCATTGGATGTTTATTCTTTTCGTAAACCACATGGATCCACTAGATGCCACTCCATGTGTGTTCTTTTCATAAACCACATAGATCAACTAGAAGCCATTGCATGTGTGTTCTTTTAATAAACCACATGGATCCACTAGATGCCATTTCATGTGTGTTTTATGCCTAAACCACATGGATTCATAGGAGTTCATTGCATGTGTTTTATTTTCATAAACCACATGGATCCACTGGAGTTCATTGCATGTGATTTATTTTCATAAACCACATGGATCCACTAGATGCCATTGCATGTGTGTTCTATTCCTAAACCACATGGATCACTACATTCCATTGCATGTGTGTTGTTTCATAAACCACATGGATCCACTAGAGTTCATTGCATGTGTGTTCTTTTGATAAACCACATGGATCCACTAGATGCCATTGGATGCGTGTTCTTGTCATAAACCACTATGGATATACTAGATGCCATTGCATGTGTGTTCTAATCCTAAACCACATGGATCCACTTGATGCCATTGCATGTGTGTTCTTTTCATAAACCACATGGATCCACTAGATGCCATTAAATGTGTGTTCTATTCATAAACCACATGGATCCACTAGAGTTCATTACATGTGTGTTCTTTTCATAAACCACATGGATCCACTACATTCCATTGCATGTGTGTTCTTTTCCAAAACCACATGGATACACTAGATGCCATTGCATGTGTGTTCTTTTCATAAACCACGTTGATCCTCTAGATGCCATTGCATGTGTGTTCTATTCCTAAACCACATGGATCCACTAGATGCCATTGGATGTTTGTTCTTTTCATAAACCACATGGATCCACTAGATGCCATTGGATGTTTGTTCTTTTCATAAACCACATGGATCCACTAGATGCCATTGCATGTGTGTTCTTTTCATAAACCACATGGATCCACTAGAGTTCATTGCATGTGTGTTCTTTTCATAATCCACATGGATCCACTAGAGTTCATTGCATGTGTGTTCTATGCCTAAACCACAAGAATCCACTAGATGCCATTGCATGTTTGTTCTTTTCTGAAACCACATGGATCCACTAGATGCCATTGCATGTGTGTTCTTTTCATAAACCACATGGATCCACTAGAGTTTATTGAATTTGTGTTCTTTTCATAAACCACATGGATCCACTAGATGCTATTGCATGTGTGTTCTATTCCTAAACCACATAGATCCACTAGATGCCATTCCATGTGTGTTCTTTTCATCAACCACATGGATCCACTAGATGCTGTTGCATGTGTGTTCATTGCCTCAACCACATGGATCCACTAGAGTTCATTGCACGTGTGTTCTATTCATAAACCACATGGATCCACTAGATGCCATTAAATGTGTGTTCTAATCATAAACCACATGGATCCACTAGATGCCATTGCATGTGTGTTCTTTTCATAAACCACATGGATCCACTAGAGTTCATTGCATGTGTGTTCTATTCCTAAACCACATGGATACACGAGATGCCATTGCATGTGTGTTCTTTTCATAAACCACATCAGTCCACTAGATGCCATTAAATGTGTGTTCTATTCATAAACCATATGGATCCACTAGATGCCATTGCATGTGTGTTCTTTTCATAAACCACATGGATCCACTAGAGTTCATTGCATGTGTGTTCTTTTCATAATCCACATGGATCCACTAGAGTTCATTTCATGTGTGTGGATCCACTAGATTCCATTGCATGTGTGTTCTTTTCATAAACCACATGGATCCACTAGATTTCATTGCATGTGTGTTCTATTCCTAAACCACATGGATACACTAGATGCCATTGCATGTGTGTTCTTTTCATAAACCACATCGATCCACTAGATTCCATTGCATGTGTGTTCTATTCCTAAACCACATGGATCCACTAGATGCCATTGGATGTTTGTTCTTTTCATAAACTACATGGATCCAATAGATGGAATTGCATGTGTGTTCTTTTCATAAAAAACATGGATCCACTAGATGGCATTGCATGTGTGTTCTTTTCATAAACCACATGGATCCACTAGAGTTCCTTGCATTTGTGTTCTTTTCATAAACCACATGGATCCACTAGATGCCATTGCATGTGTGTTATATTCCTAAACCACATAGATCCACTAGATGCCATTCCATGTGTGTTCTTTTCATAAACCACATGGACCACTAGATGTCGTTGCATGTGTGTTCATTTACTAAACCACATGGATCCACTAGAGTTCATTGCACGTTTGTTCTATTCATAAACCACATGGATCCACTAGATGACATTAAATGTGTGTTCTAATCATAAACCACATGGATCCACTAGATGCCATTGCATGTGTGTTCTTTTCATAAACCACATGGATCCACTAGAGTTCATTGCATTTGTGATCTATTCCTAAACCACATGGATCCACTAGATGCCATTGCATGTGTGTTCTTTTCATTAAACACATGGATCCACAAGATGCCATTGCATGTGTGTTTTATTCCTACACAACATGGATCCACTAAATGCCATTGAATGTGTGTTCTTTTAATAAACCACATGGATCCACTAGATGCCATTGCATGTGTGTTCTTAAAACCACATGGATCCACTAGATGCCATTGCATGTGTGTTCTTAAAACCACATGGATCCACTAGTTGCCACTGAATGCGTGTTCTTTTCATAAACCACCTTTTCATAAACCACATGGATCCACTAGAGTTCATTGCATGCGTGTTCTTTTCATAAACCACATGGATACACTAGATGCCATTGCATGTTTTTTCATAAACCACATGGATCCACTAGATGTTATTGCATGTGTGTTCTATTCCTAAACCACATGGATCCACTAGATGCCATTGGATGTTTATTCTTTTCGTAAACCACATGGATCCACTAGATGCCACTCCATGTGTGTTCTTTTCATAAACCACATAGATCAACTAGAAGCCATTGCATGTGTGTTTTTTAATAAACCACATGGATCCACTAGATGCCATTTCATGTGTGTTTTATGCCTAAACCACATGGATTCATAGGAGTTCATTGCATGTGTTTTATTTTCATAAACCACATGGATCCACTGGAGTTCATTGCATGTGATTTATTTTCATAAACCACATGGATCCACTAGATGCCATTGCATGTGTGTTCTATTCCTAAACCACATGGATCACTACATTCCATTGCATGTGTGTTGTTTCATAAACCACATGGATCCACTAGAGTTCATTGCATGTGTGTTCTTTTGATAAACCACATGGATCCACTAGATGCCATTGGATGCGTGTTCTTGTCATAAACCACTATGGATATACTAGATGCCATTGCATGTGTGTTCTAATCCTAAACCACATGGATCCACTTGATGCCATTGCATGTGTGTTCTTTTCATAAACCACATGGATCCACTAGATGCCATTAAATGTGTGTTCTATTCATAAACCACATGGATCCACTAGAGTTCATTACATGTGTGTTCTTTTCATAAACCACATGGATCCACTACATTCCATTGCATGTGTGTTCTTTTCCAAAACCACATGGATACACTAGATGCCATTGCATGTGTGTTCTTTTCATAAACCACGTCGATCCTCTAGATGCCATTGCATGTGTGTTCTATTCCTAAACCACATGGATCCACTAGATGCCATTGGATGTTTGTTCTTTTCGTAAACCACATGGATCCACTAGATGCCATTGGATGTTTGTTCTTTTCATAAACCACATGGATCCACTAGATGCCATTGCATGTGTGTTCTTTTCATAAACCACATGGATCCACTAGAGTTCATTGCATGTGTGTTCTTTTCATAATCCACATGGATCCACTAGAGTTCATTGCATGTGTGTTCTATGCCTAAACCACAAGAATCCACTAGATGCCATTGCATGTTTGTTCTTTTCTGAAACCACATGGATCCACTAGATGCCATTGCATGTGTGTTCTTTTCATAAACCACATGGATCCACTAGAGTTTATTGAATTTGTGTTCTTTTCATAAACCACATGGATCCACTAGATGCTATTGCATGTGTGTTCTATTCCTAAACCACATAGATCCACTAGATGCCATTCCATGTGTGTTCTTTTCATCAACCACATGGATCCACTAGATGCCGTTGCATGTGTGTTCATTGCCTCAACCACATGGATCCACTAGAGTTCATTGCACGTGTGTTCTATTCATAAACCACATGGATCCACTAGATGCCATTAAATGTGTGTTCTAATCATAAACCACATGGATCCACTAGATGCCATTGCATGTGTGTTCTTTTCATAAACCACATGGATCCACTAGAGTTCATTGCATGTGTGTTCTATTCCTAAACCACATGGATACACGAGATGCCATTGCATGTGTGTTCTTTTCATAAACCACATCAGTCCACTAGATGCCATTAAATGTGTGTTCTATTCATAAACCATATGGATCCACTAGATGCCATTGCATGTGTGTTCTTTTCATAAACCACATGGATCCACTAGAGTTCATTGCATGTGTGTTCTTTTCATAATCCACATGGATCCACTAGAGTTCATTTCATGTGTGTGGATCCACTAGATTCCATTGCATGTGTGTTCTTTTCATAAACCACATGGATCCACTAGAGTTCATTGCATGTGTGTTCTATTCCTAAACCACATGGATACACTAGATGCCATTGCATGTGTGTTCTTTTCATAAACCACATCGATCCACTAGATTCCATTGCATGTGTGTTCTATTCCTAAACCACATGGATCCACTAGATGCCATTGGATGTTTGTTCTTTTCATAAACTACATGGATCCAATAGATGGAATTGCATGTGTGTTCTTTTCATAAAAAACATGGATCCACTAGATGGCATTGCATGTGTGTTCTTTTCATAAACCACATGGATCCACTAGAGTTCCTTGCATTTGTGTTCTTTTCATAAACCACATGGATCCACTAGATGCCATTGCATGTGTGTTATATTCCTAAACCACATAGATCCACTAGATGCCATTCCATGTGTGTTCTTTTCATAAACCACATGGACCACTAGATGCCGTTGCATGTGTGTTCATTTACTAAACCACATGGATCCACTAGAGTTCATTGCACGTTTGTTCTATTCATAAACCACATGGATCCACTAGATGACATTAAATGTGTGTTCTAATCATAAACCACATGGATCCACTAGATGCCATTGCATGTGTGTTCTTTTCATAAACCACATGGATCCACTAGAGTTCATTGCATTTGTGATCTATTCCTAAACCACATGGATCCACTAGATGCCATTGCATGTGTGTTCTTTTCATTAAACACATGGATCCACAAGATGCCATTGCATGTGTGTTTTATTCCTACACAACATGGATCCACTAAATGCCATTGAATGTGTGTTCTTTTAATAAACCACATGGATCCACTAGATGCCATTGCATGTGTGTTCTTAAAACCACATGGATCCACTAGATGCCATTGCATGTGTGTTCTTAAAACCACATGGATCCTGTAGTTGCCACTGAATGCGTGTTCTTTTCATAAACCACCTTTTCATAAACCACATGGATCCACTAGAGTTCATTGCGCGCGTGTTCTTTTCATAAACCACATGGATACACTAGATGCCATTGCATGTTTTTTCATAAACCACATGGATCCACTAGATGTTATTGCATGTGTGTTCTATTCCTAAACCATATGGATCCACTAGATGCCATTGGATGTTTATTCTTTTCGTAAACCACATGGATCCACTAGATGCCACTCCATGTGTGTTCTTTTCATAAACCACATAGATCAACTAGAAGCCATTGCATGTGTGTTCTTTTAATAAACCACATGGATCCACTAGATGCCATTTCATGTGTGTTCTATGTCTAAACCACATGGATTCATAGGAGTTCATTGCATGTGTTTTATTTTCATAAACCACATGGATCCACTGGATTTCATTGCATGTGTTTTATTTTCATAAACCACATGGATCCACTAGATGCCATTGCATGTGTGTTCTATTCCTAAACCACATGGATCACTACATTCCATTACATGTGCGTTGTTTCATAAACCACATGGATCCACTAGAGTTCATTGCATGTGTGTTCTTTTGATAAACCACATGGATCCACTAGATGCCATTGGATGCGTGTTCTTGTCATAAACCACTATGGATATACTAGATGCCATTGCATGTGTGTTCTAATCCTAAACCACATGGATCCACTTGATGCCATTGCATGTGTGTTCTTTTCATAAACCACATGGATCCACTAGATGCCATTAAATGTGTGTTCTATTCATAAACCACATGGATCCACTAGAGTTCATTACATGTGTGTTCTTTTCATAAACCACATGGATCCACTACATTCCATTGCATGTGTGTTCTTTTCCAAAACCACATGGATACACTAGATGCCATTGCATGTGTGTTCTTTTCATAAACCACGTCGATCCTCTAGATGCCATTGGATGTGTGTTCTATTCCTAAACCACATGGATCCACTAGATGCCATTGGATGTTTGTTCTTTTCATAAACCACATGGATCCACTAGATGCCATTGGATGTTTGTTCTTTTCATAAACCACATGGATCCACTAGATGCCATTGCATGTGTGTTCTTTTCATAAACCACATGGATCCACTAGAGTTCATTGCATGTGTGTTCTTTTCATAATCCACATGGATCCACTAGAGTTCATTGCATGTGTGTTCTATGCCTAAACCACAAGAATCCACTAGATGCCATTGCATGTTTGTTCTTTTCTGAAACCACATGGATCCACTAGATGCCATTGCATGTGTGTTCTTTTCATAAACCACATGGATCCACTAGAGTTCATTGCATGTGTGTTCTATTCCAAAACCACATGGATACACTAGATGCCATTGCATGTGTGTTCTTTTCATAAACCACATCGATCCACTAGATGCCATTGCATCTATGTTCTATTCCTAAACCACACGGATCCACTAGATGCCATTGTATGTTTGTTCTTTTCATAAACCACATGGATCCAATAGATGGAATTGCATGTGTGTTATTTTCATAAACCACATGGATCCACTAGATGCCATTGCATGTGTGTTCTTTTCATAAACCACATGGATTCACTAGAGTTCATTGCATTTGTGTTCTTTTCATAAACCACATGGATCCACTAGATGCCATTGCATGTGTGTTATATTCCTAAACCACATAGATCCACTAGATGCCATTCCATGTGTGTTCTTTTCATAAACCACATGGATCCACTAGATGCCGTTGCATGTGTGTTCATTTACTAAACCACATGGATCCACTAGAGTTCATTGCACGTTTGTTCTATTCATAAACCACATAGATCCACTAGATGCCATTAAATGTGTGTTCTAATCATAAAACACATGGATCCACTAGATGCCATTGCATGTGTGTTCTTTTCATAAACCACATGGATCCACTAGAGTTCATTGCATTTGTGATCTATTCCTAAGCCACATGGATCCACTAGATGCCATTGCATGTGTGTTCTTTTCATTAAACACATGGATCCACAAGATGCCATTGCATGTGTGTTTTATTCCTACAGAACATGGATCCACTAAATGCCATTGAATGTGTGTTCTTTTAATAAACCACATGGATCCACTAGATGCCATTGCATGTGTGTTCTTAAAACCACATGGATCCACTAGATGCCATTGCATGTGTGTTCTTAAAACCACATGGATCCACTAGTTGCCACTGAATGCGTGTTCTTTTCATAAACCACCTTTTCATAAACCACATGGATCCACTAGAGTTCATTGCGCGCGTGTTCTTTTCATAAACCACATGGATACACTAGATGCCATTGCATGTTTTTTCATAAACCACGTGGATCCACTAGATGTTATTGCATGTGTGTTCTATTCCTAAACCACATGGATCCACTAGATGCCATTGGATGTTTATTCTTTTCGTAAACCACATGGATCCACTAGATGCCACTCCATGTGTGTTCTTTTCATAAACCACATGGATCCACTAGATGCCATTTCATGTGTGTTCTATGCCTAAACCACATGGATCCATAGGAGTTCATTGCATGTGTTTTATTTTCATAAACCACATGGATCCACTGGAGTTCATTGCATGTGTTTTATTTTCATAAACCACATGGATCCATTAGATGCCATTGCATGTGTGTTCTATTCCTAAACCACATGGATCACTACATTCCATTGCATGTGTGTTGTTTTCATAAAGCACATGGATCCACTAGAGTTCATTGCATGTGTGTTCTTTTGATAAACCACATGGATCCACTAGATGCCATTAAATGTGTGTTCTATTCATAAACCACATGGATCCACTAGATGCCATTGCATGTGTGTTCTTTTCATAAACCACATGGATCCACTAGATGTCATTGCATGTGTGTTCTATTCCTAAACCACATAGATCCACTAGATGCCATTCCATGTGTGTTCTTTTCATAAACCACATGGATTCACTAGATGCCATTGCATGTGTGTTCATTGCCTAAACCACATGGATCCACTATAGTTCATTGCACGTGTGTTCTATTCATAAACCACATGGATCCACTAGATGCCATTAAATGTGTGTTCTATTCATAAACCACATGGATCCACTAGATGCCATTGCATGTGTGTTCTCTTCAGAAACCACATGGGTCCACTAGAGTTCATTGCATGTGTGTTCTTTTCATAATCCACATGGATCCAGTAGAGTTCATTGCATGTGTGTGTTCTATTCCTAAACCACATGGATCCACCAGATGTCATTGCATTTGTGTTCTTTTCATAAACCACATGGATCCACTAAAGTTCATTGCATGAGTGTTCTTTTCATAAACCACATGGATCCACTAGATGCCATTAAATGTGTGTTCTATTCCTAAACCACATGGATCCACTAGATGCCATTGCATGTGTGTTCTTTTCATAAACCACATGGATGCACTAGAGTTCATTGCATGTGTGTTCTTTTCATAATCCACATGGATCCACTAGAGTTCGTTGCATGTGTGTTCTTTTCATAAACCACATGGACCCACTAGATTTCATTGCATGTGTGTTCTTTTCATAAACCACATGGATCCACTAGATTCCATTGCAGGTCTGTTCTTTTCATAAACCACCTAGATCCAATAGAGTTCATTGCACGTGTGTTCTATTCCTAAACCACATGGATCCACTAGATGCCATTGCATGTGTGTTTTATTCCTAAACAACATGGATCCACTAGATGCCATTGGATGTTTAATCTTTTCGTAAACCACATGGATCCACTAGATTCCATTGCATGTGTGTTCTTTTCATAAACCACATGGATCCACTAGAGTTCATTCCATGTGTATTCTATTCCTAAACCACATGGATCCACTGGATGTCATTGCATGTGTGTTCTTTTCATAAACCACATGGATCCACTAGATGCCATTGCATGTGTGTTCTTTTCATAAACCACATGGATCCACTAGAGTTCATTGCATGTGTTTTATTTTCATAAACCACATCGATCCACTGGAGTTCATTGCCTGTGTGTTCTATTCCTAAACCACATGGATCCACTAGATGCCATTGCATGTGTGTTCTTTTCATATACCACATGGATCACTACATTCCATTGCATGTGTGTTCTTTTCATAAACCACATGGATCCACTAGAGTTAATTGCATGTGTGTTATTTTCATAAACCACATGGATCCACTAGATGCTATTGGATGTGTCTTGTTTTCATAAACCACATGGATCCATTAGAGTTTATTGCATGTGTGTTCTATTCCTAAACCACATGGATACACTAGATGCCATTGCATGTGTGGTCGTTTCATAAACCACATCGATCCACTAGATTCCATTGCATGTGTGTTGTACTCCTAAACCACATGGATCCACTAGATGCCATTGGATGTTTGTTCTTTCCATAAACCACATGGATCCAATAGATGGCATTGCATGTGTGTTCTTTTCATAAACCACATGGATCCACTAGATGCCATTGCATGTGTGTTCTTTTCATAAACCACATGGATTCACTAGAGTTCATTGATTTGTGTTCTTTTCATAAACCACATGTATCCACTAGATGCCATTGCATTTGTGTTATATTCCTAAACCACATAGATCCACTAGATGCCACTGGATGTGTGTTCCTTTCATAAACCACATGGATCCACTCGATGCCATTGCATGTGTGTTGTTTGCCTAAACCACATGGATCCACTAGAGTTCATTGCATGTGTGTTCTATCCATAAACCACATGGATCCACGAGATGCCATTAAATGTGTGTTCTATTCATAAACCACATGGATCCACTAGATGCCATTGCATGTGTGTTCTTTTCATAAACCACGTGGATCCACTAGAGTTCATTGCATGTGTGTTCTTTTCATAATCCACATGGATCCACTAGAGTTCATTTCAAGTGTGTTCTTTTCGTAAACCACATAGATCCACTAGATTCCATTGCATGTGTGTTATTTTCATAAACCACATGGATACACTAGAGTTCATTGCATTTGTGTTATATTCCTAAACCACATAGATACACTAGATGCTATTGCATGTGTGTTCGTTTCATAAACAAAATAGATCCACTAGATGCCATTGTATGTGTGTTATATTCCTAAACCACATGGATCCACTAGATGCCATTGGATGTTTGTTCTTTTCATAAACCACATGGATCCAACAGATGGCATTGCATGTGTGTTATTTTCATAGACCACATGGATCCACTAGATGCCATTGAATGTGTGTTCTTTTCATAAACCACATGGATCCACTAGAGTTCATTGCATTTGTGTTCTATTCCTAAACCACATGGATCCACTAGATGGCATTGCATGTGTGTTCTTTTCATAAACCACATGGATCCAGTAGATGTCGTTGCATGTGTGTTCTAATCCTAAACCACATGGATCCACTAGATGCCATTAGATGTGTGTTCTTTTCATAAATCACCTGGATCCACTAGAGTTCATTGCATGTGTGTTCTATTCCTAAACCACATGGATCCACTAGATGCCATTGCATGTGTGTTCGTTTCATAAACCACATGGATGCACTAGATGCCATTGCATGTGTGTTTTATTCCTAAACCACATGGATCCACTAGATGCCATTGGATGTTTGTTCTTTTTGTAAACCACATGGATCCACTAGATGCCATTAGATGTGTGTTCTTTTCATGAACCACATGGATCCACTAGAGTTCATTCCATGTGTGTTCTTTTCGTAAACCACATGGATCCACTCGATGCCATTGCATGTGTGTTCTTTTCATAAACCACATGGATCCACTAGAGTTCATTGCATGGATCCACTAGATGCCATTGAATGTTTTTCATAAACCACATGGACCCACTAGATGTCATTACATCTGTGTTCTATTCCTAAACCACATGGATCCACTAGATGGCATTGCATGTCTGTTCTCTTCATAAACCACATGGATCCAGTAGATGCCATTGCATGTGTGTTCTAATCCTAAACCACATGGATCCACTAGATGCCATTAGATGTGTGTTATTTTCATAAACCACCTGGATCCACTAGAGTTCATTGCATGTGTGTTCTATTCCTAAACCACATGGATCCACTAGATGCCATTGCATGTGTGTTCTTTTCATTAAACACATCGATCCACTAGATGCCATTGCATGTGTGTTTTATTCCTACACCACATGGATCCACTAAATACCATTGAATGTGTGTTCTTTTAATAAACCACATGGATCCACTAGATGGCATTGCATGTGTGTTCTTAAAACCACATGGATCCACTAGAGTCTAATGCATGTGTGTTCTTTTGATAAACCACATGGATACACTAGAGTTCATTGCACGTGTTTTCTAGTCCTAAACCACATGGATACACTAGATGCCATTGCATGTGTGTTCTTTTCATAAACCACATCGATCCACTAGATGCCATTGCATGTGTGTTCTATTCCTAAACCACATTGATCCGCTAGATGCCATTGTATGTTTGTTCTTTTCATAAACCACATGGATCCAATAGATGGAATTGCATGTGTGTTCTTTTCATAAACCACATGGATCCACTAGATGCCATTGCATGTGTGTTCTTTTCATAAACCACATGGATCCACTAGAGTTTATTGCATTTGTGTTCTTTTCATAAACCACATGGATCCACTAGATGCCATTGCATGTGTGTTCTATTCCTAAACCACATATATCCACTAGATGCCATTCCATGTGTGTTCTTTTCATAAACCACATGGATCCACTAGATGCCGTTGCATGTGTGTTCATTGCCTAAACCACATGGATCCACTAGAGTTCATTGCACGTGTGTTCTATTCATAAATCACATGGATCCACTAGATGCCATTAAATGTGTGTTATAATCATAAACCACATGTATCCACTAGATGCCATTGCATGTGTGTTCTTTTCATAAACCACATGGATCCACTAGAGTTCATTGCATGTGTGTTCTTTTCATAATCCACATGGATCCACTAGAGTGCATTGCATGTGTGTTCTTTTCATAAACCACATGGATCCACTAGATTCCATTGCATGTGTGTTCTTTCCATAAACCACATGGATCCACTAGATTTCATTGCATGTGTGTTCTATTCCTAAACCACATGGATACACGAGATGCCATTGCATGTGTGTTCTTTTCATAAACCACATCAGTCCACTAGATGCCATTAAATGTGTGTTCAATTCATAAACCACATTGATCCACTAGATGCCATTGCATGTGTGTTCTTTTCATAAACCACATGGATCCACTAGAGTTCATTGCATGTGTGTTCTTTTGATAAACCACATGGATCCACTAGATGCCATTGGATGCGTGTTCTTGTCATAAACCACTATGGATATACTAGATGCCATTGCATGTGTGTTCTAATCCTAAACCACATGGATCCACTTGATGCCATTGCATGTGTGTTCTTTTCATAAACCACATGGATCCACTAGATGCCATTAAATGTGTGTTCTATTCATAAACCACATGGATCCACTAGAGTTCATTACATGTGTGTTCTTTTCATAAACCACATGGATCCACTACATTCCATTGCATGTGTGTTCTTTTCCAAAACCACATGGATACACTAGATGCCATTGCATGTGTGTTCTTTTCATAAACCACGTCGATCCTCTAGATGCCATTGCATGTGTGTTCTATTCCTAAACCACATGGATCCACTAGATCCCATTGGATGTTTGGTCTTTTCATAAACCACATGGATCCACTAGATGCCATTTATGTTTTTTCTTTTCATAAACCACATGGATCCACTAGATGCCATTTCATGTGTGTTCTTTTCATAAACCACATGGATCCACTAGAGTTCATTGCATGTCTGTTCTTTTCATAATCCACATGGATCCACTAGAGTTCACTGCATGTGTGTTCTATGCCTAAACCACAAGAATCCACTAGATGCCATTGCATGTTTGTTCTTTTCTGAAACCACATGGATCCACTAGATTCCATTGCATGTGTGTTCTTTTCATAAACCACATGGATCCACTAGAGTTCATTGCATGTGTGGTCTATTCCAAAACCACATGGATACACTAGATTCCATTGCATGTGTGTTCTTTTCATAAACCACATCGATCCACTAGATGCCATTGCATCTATGTTCTATTCCTAAACACATGGATCCACTAGATGCCATTGTATGTTTGTTCTTTTCATAAACCACATGGATCCAATAGATGGAATTGCATGTGTGTTATTTTCATAAACCACATGGATCCACTAGATTCCATTGCATGTGTGTTCTTTTCATAAAACACATGGATCCACTAGAGTTCATTGCATTTGTGTTCTTTTCATAAACCACATGGATCCACTAGATGTCATTGCATGTGTGTTCTATTCCTAAACCACATAGATCCACTAGATGCCATTCCATGTGTGTTCTTTTCATAAACCACATGGATCCACTAGATGCCATTGCATGTGTGTTCATTGCCTAAACCACATGGATCCACTATAGTTCATTGCACGTGTGTTCTATTCATAAACCACATGGATCCACTAGATGCCATTGCATGTGTGTTCTCTTCATAAACCACATGGATCCACTAGAGTGCATTGCATGTGTGTTATTTTCATAATCCACATGGATCCACTAGAGTTCATTGCATGTGTGTTCTATTCCTAAACCACATGGATCCACCAGATGTCATTGCATTTGTGTTCTTTTCATAAACCACATGGATCCACTAAAGTTCATTGCATGAGTGTTCTTTTCATAAACCACATGGATCCACTAGAGTTCATTGCATGTGTGTTATATACCTAAACCACATGGATCCACTAGATTCCATTGCATGTGTGTTCTTTTCATAAACCACATGGATCACTAGATGCCATTGCATGTGTGTTCTTTGCCTAAACCACATGGATCCACTAGAGTTCATTGCATGTGTGTTTTATGCTTAAGCCACATGGATCCACTAGAGTTTATTGCATGTGTGTTATTTTCATAAACCAGATGGATCCACTAGATACCATTGTTATTTTCATAAACCACATGGATCCACTAGAGTGCATTGCATGTGTGTTATTTTGATAATCCACATGGATCCACTAGAGTTCATTGCATGTGTGTTCTATTCCTAAACCACATGGATCCACCAGATGTCATTGCATTTGTGTTCTTTTCATAAACCACATGGATCCACTAAAGTTCATTGCATGAGTGTTCTTTTCATAAACCACATGGATACACTAGAGTTCATTGCATGTGTGTTATATACCTAAACCACATGGATCCACTAGATTCCATTGCATGTGTGTTCTTTTCATAAACCACATGGATCACTAGATGCCATTGCATGTGTGTTCTTTGCCTAAACCACATGGATCCACTAGAGTTCATTGCATGTGTGTTTTATGCTTAAGCCACATGGATCCACTAGAGTTTATTGCATGTGTGTTATTTTCATAAACCAGATGGATCCACTAGATACCATTGTTATTTTCATAAACCACATGGATCCACTAGAGTTCATTGCATGTGTTTTCTTTTCATAATCCACATGGATCCACTAGAGTTCATTGCATGTGTGTTCTATGCCTAAACCATATGGATCCACTAGATGCCATTGCATGTGTGTTCTTTTCATAAACCACATAGATCCACTAGAGTTCATTGCATGTGTGTTATTTTCATAAACCGCATGGATCCACTAGATGCCATTGGATGTGTGTTCTTTTCATAAACCACATGGATCCACTAGATGTAATTGCATGTGTGTTCTTTTCATAAACCACATGGATCCACTAGATGTCATTGCATGTGTGTTCTATTCCTAAACCACGTGGATCCACTAGATGCCATTCTTGTTGTGTTCTTTTCATAAACCACATGGATCCACTAGATGCCATTGCATGTGTGTTCTATTCCTAAACCACATATATCCACTAGATGCCATTCTTCTTTTCATAAACCACATGGATCCACTAGATGCCGTTGCATGTGTGTTCATTGCCAAAACCACATGGATCCACTAGAGTTCATTGCACGTGTGTTCTATTCATAAATCACATGGATCCACTAGATGCCATTAAATGGGTGTTCTAATCATAAACCACATGGATCCACTAGATGCCATTGCATGTGTGTTCTTTTCATAAACCACATGGATCCACAAGAGTTCATTGCATGTGTGTTCTTTTCATAAACCACATGGATCTACTAGATTTCATTGCATGTGTGTTCTTTTCATAAAGCACATGGATCCACTAGATGCCATTGCATGTGTGTTCTTTTCATAAACCACATGGATCCACTAGAGTTCATTGCATGTGTGTTCTATTCATAAACTACATGGATCTGCTAGATGCCATTAAATGTTTGTTCTATTCCTAAACTACATGGATGCAATCGATGCCATTGCATGTGTGTTCTTTTCATAAACCACATGGATGCACTAGAGTTCATTGCATGTGTGTTCTTTTCATAATCCACATGGATCCACTAGAGTTCATTGCATGTGTGTTCATTTCATAAACCACATGGACCCACTAGAGTTCATTGCATGTGGGTTTTTTCATAAACCACATGGATCCACTAGATTCCATTGCATGTCTGTTCTTTTCATAAACCACCTGGATCCAATAGAGTTCATTGCATGTGTGTTCTATTCCTAAACCACATGGATCCACTAGATGCCATTGCATTTGTGTTCTTTTCATAAACCACATGGATCCACTAGATGCCATTGCATGTGTGTTTTATTCCTAAACCACATGGATCCACTAGATGCCATTGGATGTTTAATATTTTCGTAAACCACATGGATCCACTAGATTCCATTGCATGTGTGTTCTTTTCATAAACCACATGGATCCACTAGAGTTCATTCCATGTGTGTTCTATTCCTAAACCACATGGATCCACTAGATGTCATTGCATGTGTGTTCTTTTCATAAACCACATGGATCCACTAGATGCCATCTCATGTCTATTCTTTTCATAAACCACATGGATCCACTAGAGTTCATTGCATGTGTTTTATTTTCATAAACCACATCGATCCACTGGAGTTCATTGCCTGTGTGTTCTATTCCTAAACCACATGGATCCACTAGATGCCATTGCATGTGTGTTCTTTTCATATACCACATGGATCACTACATTCCATTGCATATGTGTTCTTTTCATAAACCACATGGATCCACTAGAGTTAATTGCATGTGTGTTATTTTCATAAACCACATGGATCCACTAGATGCCATTGGATGTGTCTTCTTTTCATAAACCACATGGATCCACTAGAGTTCATTGCATGTGTGTTCTATTCCTAAACCACATGGATACACTAGATGCCATTGCATGTGTGTTCGTTTCATAAACCACATCGATCCACTAGATTCCATTGCATGTGTGTTGTACTCCTAAACCACATGGATCCACTAGATACCATTGGATGTTTGTTCTTTTCATAAACCACATGGATCCAATAGATGGCATTGCATGTGTGTTCTTTTCATAAACAACATGGATCCACTAGATGCCATTGCATGTGTGTTCTTTTCATAAACCACATGGATTCACTAGAGTTCATTGCATTTGTGTTCTTTTCATAAACCATATGGATCCACTAGATGCCATTGCATGTGTGTTATATTCCTAAACCACATAGATCCACTAGATGCCATTGGATGTGTGTTCTTTTCATAAACCACATGGATCCACTCGAGGCCATTGCATGTGTGTTCTTTGCCTAAACCACATGGATCCACTAGAGTTCATTGCATGTGTGTTCTATTCATAAACCACATGGATCCACGAGATGCCATTAAATGTGTGTTCTATTCATAAACCACATGGATCCACTAGATGCCATTGCATGTGTGTTCTCTTCATAAACCACGTGGATCCACTAGAGTTCATTGCATGTGTGTTCTTTTCATAATCCACATGGATCCACTAGAGTTCATTTCAAGTGTGTTCTTTTCATAAACCACATGGATCCACTAGATTCCATTGCATGTGTGTTATTTTCATAAACCACATGGATACACTAGAGTTCATTGCATTTGTGTTATATTCCTAAACCACATGGATACACTAGATGCTATTGCATGTGTGTTCGTTTCATAAACAAAATCGATCCACTAGATGCCATTGTATGTGTGTTATATTCCTAAACCACATGGATCCACTAGATGCCATTGGATGTTTGTTCTTTTCATAAACCACATGGATCCAATAGATGGCATTGCATGTGTGTTCTTTTCATAGACCACATGGATCCACTAGATGCCATTGCCTGTGTGTTCTTTTCATAAACCACATGGATCCACTAGAGTTCATTGCATTTGTGTTCTATTCCTAAACCACATGGATCCACTAGATGTCATTGCATGTGTGTTCTTTTCATAAACCACATGGATCCACTAGATGCCATTGCATGTGTGTTCTTTTCATAAACCACATGGATCCACTAGAGTTCATTGCATGTGTGTTCTATTCATAAACTACATGGATCTGCTAGACGCCATTAAATGTTTGTTCTATTCCTAAACCACATGGATGCAATCGATGCCATTGCATGTGTGTTCTTTTCAAAAACCACATGGATGCACTAGAGTTCATTGCATGTGTGTTCTTTTCATAATCCACATGGATCCACTAGAGTTCATTGCATGTGTGTTCTTTTCATAAACCACATGGACCCACTAGAGTTCATTGCATGTGTGTTTTTTCATAAACCACATGGATCCACTAGATTCCATTGCATGTCTGTTCTTTTCATAAACCACCTGGATCCAATAGAGTTCATTGCATGTGTGTTCTATTCCTAAACCACATGGATCCACTAGATGCCATTGCATTTGTGTTCTTTTCATAAACCACATGGATCCACTAGATGCCATTGCATGTGTGTTTTATTCCTAAACCACATGGATCCACTAGATGCCATTGGATGTTTAATCTTTTCGTAAACCACATGGATCCACTAGATTCCATTGCATGTGTGTTCTTTTCATAAACCACATGGATCCACTAGATGCCATTAGATGTGTGTTCTTTTCATAAACCACATGGATCACTAGATGCCATTGCATGTGTGTTCTTTGCCTAAACCACATGGATCCACTAGAGTTCATTGCATGTGTGTTTTATGCTTAAGCCACATGGATCCACTAGAGTTTATTGCATGTGTGTTATTTTCATAAACCAGATGGATCCACTAGATACCATTGTTATTTTCATAAACCACATGGATCCACTAGAGTTCATTGCATGTGTTTTCTTTTCATAATCCACATGGATCCACTAGAGTTCATTGCATGTGTGTTCTATGCCTAAACCATATGGATCCACTAGATGCCATTGCATGTGTGTTCTTTTCATAAACCACATAGATCCACTAGAGTTCATTGCATGTGTGTTATTTTCATAAACCGCATGGATCCACTAGATGCCATTGGATGTGTGTTCTTTTCATAAACCACATGGATCCACTAGATGTAATTGCATGTGTGTTCTTTTCATAAACCACATGGATCCACTAGATGTCATTGCATGTGTGTTCTATTCCTAAACCACGTGGATCCACTAGATGCCATTCTTGTTGTGTTCTTTTCATAAACCACATGGATCCACTAGATGCCATTGCATGTGTGTTCTATTCCTAAACCACATATATCCACTAGATGCCATTCTTCTTTTCATAAACCACATGGATCCACTAGATGCCGTTGCATGTGTGTTCATTGCCAAAACCACATGGATCCACTAGAGTTCATTGCACGTGTGTTCTATTCATAAATCACATGGATCCACTAGATGCCATTAAATGGGTGTTCTAATCATAAACCACATGGATCCACTAGATGCCATTGCATGTGTGTTCTTTTCATAAACCACATGGATCCACAAGAGTTCATTGCATGTGTGTTCTTTTCATAAACCACATGGATCTACTAGATTTCATTGCATGTGTGTTCTTTTCATAAAGCACATGGATCCACTAGATGCCATTGCATGTGTGTTCTTTTCATAAACCACATGGATCCACTAGAGTTCATTGTATGTGTGTTCTATTCATAAACTACATGGATCTGCTAGATGCCATTAAATGTTTGTTCTATTCCTAAACTACATGGATGCAATCGATGCCATTGCATGTGTGTTCTTTTCATAAACCACATGGATGCACTAGAGTTCATTGCATGTGTGTTCTTTTCATAATCCACATGGATCCACTAGAGTTCATTGCATGTGTGTTCATTTCATAAACCACATGGACCCACTAGAGTTCATTGCATGTGGGTTTTTTCATAAACCACATGGATCCACTAGATTCCATTGCATGTCTGTTCTTTTCATAAACCACCTGGATCCAATAGAGTTCATTGCATGTGTGTTCTATTCCTAAACCACATGGATCCACTAGATGCCATTGCATTTGTGTTCTTTTCATAAACCACATGGATCCACTAGATGCCATTGCATGTGTGTTTTATTCCTAAACCACATGGATCCACTAGATGCCATTGGATGTTTAATATTTTCGTAAACCACATGGATCCACTAGATTCCATTGCATGTGTGTTCTTTTCATAAACCACATGGATCCACTAGAGTTCATTCCATGTGTGTTCTATTCCTAAACCACATGGATCCACTAGATGTCATTGCATGTGTGTTCTTTTCATAAACCACATGGATCCACTAGATGCCATCTCATGTCTATTCTTTTCATAAACCACATGGATCCACTAGAGTTCATTGCATGTGTTTTATTTTCATAAACCACATCGATCCACTGGAGTTCATTGCCTGTGTGTTCTATTCCTAAACCACATGGATCCACTAGATGCCATTGCATGTGTGTTCTTTTCATATACCACATGGATCACTACATTCCATTGCATATGTGTTCTTTTCATAAACCACATGGATCCACTAGAGTTAATTGCATGTGTGTTATTTTCATAAACCACATGGATCCACTAGATGCCATTGGATGTGTCTTCTTTTCATAAACCACATGGATCCACTAGAGTTCATTGCATGTGTGTTCTATTCCTAAACCACATGGATACACTATATGCCATTGCATGTGTGTTCGTTTCATAAACCACATCGATCCACTAGATTCCATTGCATGTGTGTTGTACTCCTAAACCACATGGATCCACTAGATACCATTGGATGTTTGTTCTTTTCATAAACCACATGGATCCAATAGATGGCATTGCATGTGTGTTCTTTTCATAAACAACATGGATCCACTAGATGCCATTGCATGTGTGTTCTTTTCATAAACCACATGGATTCACTAGAGTTCATTGCATTTGTGTTCTTTTCATAAACCATATGGATCCACTAGATGCCATTGCATGTGTGTTATATTCCTAAACCACATAGATCCACTAGATGCCATTGGATGTGTGTTCTTTTCATAAACCACATGGATCCACTCGAGGCCATTGCATGTGTGTTCTTTGCCTAAACCACATGGATCCACTAGAGTTCATTGCATGTGTGTTCTATTCATAAACCACATGGATCCACGAGATGCCATTAAATGTGTGTTCTATTCATAAACCACATGGATCCACTAGATGCCATTGCATGTGTGTTCTCTTCATAAACCACGTGGATCCACTAGAGTTCATTGCATGTGTGTTCTTTTCATAATCCACATGGATCCACTAGAGTTCATTTCAAGTGTGTTCTTTTCATAAACCACATGGATCCACTAGATTCCATTGCATGTGTGTTATTTTCATAAACCACATGGATACACTAGAGTTCATTGCATTTGTGTTATATTCCTAAACCACATGGATACACTAGATGCTATTGCATGTGTGTTCGTTTCATAAACAAAATCGATCCACTAGATGCCATTGTATGTGTGTTATATTCCTAAACCACATGGATCCACTAGATGCCATTGGATGTTTGTTCTTTTCATAAACCACATGGATCCAATAGATGGCATTGCATGTGTGTTCTTTTCATAGACCACATGGATCCACTAGATGCCATTGCCTGTGTGTTCTTTTCATAAACCACATGGATCCACTAGAGTTCATTGCATTTGTGTTCTATTCCTAAACCACATGGATCCACTAGATGTCATTGCATGTGTGTTCTTTTCATAAACCACATGGATCCACTAGATGCCATTGCATGTGTGTTCTTTTCATAAACCACATGGATCCACTAGAGTTCATTGCATGTGTGTTCTATTCATAAACTACATGGATCTGCTAGACGCCATTAAATGTTTGTTCTATTCCTAAACCACATGGATGCAATCGATGCCATTGCATGTGTGTTCTTTTCAAAAACCACATGGATGCACTAGAGTTCATTGCATGTGTGTTCTTTTCATAATCCACATGGATCCACTAGAGTTCATTGCATGTGTGTTCTTTTCATAAACCACATGGACCCACTAGAGTTCATTGCATGTGTGTTTTTTCATAAACCACATGGATCCACTAGATTCCATTGCATGTCTGTTCTTTTCATAAACCACCTGGATCCAATAGAGTTCATTGCATGTGTGTTCTATTCCTAAACCACATGGATCCACTAGATGCCATTGCATGTGTGTTCTTTTCATAAACCACATGGATCCACTAGGTGCCATTGCATGTGTGTTTTATTCCTAAACCACATGGATCCACTAGATGCCATTGGATGTTTAATCTTTTCGTAAACCACATGGATCCACTAGATTCCATTGCATGTGTGTTCTTTTCATAAACCACATGGATCCACTAGAGTTCATTCCATGTGTGTTCTATTCCTAAACCACATGGATCCACTAGATGTCATTGCATGTGTGTTCTTTTCATAAACCACATGGATCCACTAGATGCCATCTCATGTCTATTCTTTTCATAAACCACATGGATCCACTAGAGTTCATTGCATGTGTTTTATTTTCATAAACCACATCGATCCACTGGAGTTCATTGCCTGTGTGTTCGATTCCTAAACCACATGGATCCACTAGATGCCATTTCATGTGTGTTCTTTTCATATACCACATGGATCACTACATTCCATTGCATATGTGTTCTTTTCATAAACCACATGGATCCACTAGAGTTAATTGCATGTGTGTTATTTTCATAAACCACATGGATCCACTAGATGCCATTGGATGTGTCTTCTTTTCATAAACCACATGGATCCACTAGAGTTCATTGCATGTGTGTTCTATTCCTAAACCACATGGATACACTAGATGCCATTGCATGTGTGTTCGTTTCATAAACCACATCGATCCACTAGATTCCATTGCATGTGTGTTGTACTCCTAAACCACATGGATCCACTAGATGCCATTGGATGTTTATTCTTTTCATAAACCACATGGATCCAATAGATGGCATTGCATGTGTGTTCTTTTCATAAACAACATGGATCCACTAGATGCCATTGCATGTGTGTTCTTTTCATAAACCACATGGATTCACTAGAGTTCATTGCATTTGTGTTCTTTTCATAAACCATATGGATCCACTAGATGCCATTGCATGTGTGTTATATTCCTAAACCACATAGATCCACTAGATGCCATTGGATGTGTGTTCTTTTCATAAACCACATGGATCCACTCGAGGCCATTGCATGTGTGTTCTTTGCCTAAACCACATGGATCCACTAGAGTTCATTGCATGTGTGTTCCATTCATAAACCACATGGATCCACGAGATGCCATTAAATGTGTGTTCTATTCATAAACCACATGGATCCACTAGATGCCATTGCATGTGTGTTCTCTTCATAAACCACGTGGATCCTCTAGAGTTCATTGCATGTGTGTTCTTTTAATAATCCACATGGATCCACTAGAGTTCATTTCAAGTGTGTTCTTTTCATAAACCACATGGATCCACTAGATTCCATTGCATGTGTGTTATTTTCATAAACCACATGGATACACTAGAGTTCATTGCATTTGTGTTATATTCCTAAACCACATGGATACACTAGATGCTATTGCATGTGTGTTCGTTTCATAAACAAAATCGATCCACTAGATGCCATTGTATGTGTATTATATTCCTAAACCACATGGATCCACTAGATGCCATTGGATGTTTGTTCTTTTCATAAACCACATGGATCCAATAGATGGCATTGCATGTGTGTTCTTTTCATAGACCACATGGATCCAGTAGATGCCATTGCATGTGTGTTCTTTTCATAAACCACATGGATCCACTAGAGTTCATTGCATTTGTGTTCTATTCCTAAACCACATGGATCCACTAGATGTCATTGCATGTGTGTTCTTTTCATAAACCACATGGATCCACTAGATGCCATTGCATGTGTGTTCTTTTCATAAACCACATGGATCCACTAGAGTTCATTGCATGTGTGTTCTATTCATAAACTACATGGATCTGCTAGATGCCATTAAATGTTTGTTCTATTCCTAAACCACATGGATGCAATCGATGCCATTGCATGTGTGTTCTTTTCAAAAACCACATGGATGCACTAGAGTTCATTGCATGTGTGTTCTTTTCATAATCCACATGGATCCACTAGAGTTCATTGCATGTGTGTTCTTTTCATAAACCACATGGACCCACTAGAGTTCATTGCATGTGTGTTTTTTCATAAACCACATGGATCCACTAGATTCCATTGCATGTCTGTTCTTTTCATAAACCACCTGGATCCAATAGAGTTCATTGCATGTGTGTTCTATTCCTAAACCACATGGATCCACTAGATGCCATTGCATTTGTGTTATTTTCATAAACCACATGGATCCACTAGATGCCATTGCATGTGTGTTTTATTCCTAAACCACATGGATCCACTAGATGCCATTGGATGTTTAATCTTTTCGTAAACCACATGGATCCACTAGATTCCATTGCATGTGTGTTCTTTTCATAAACCACATGGATCCACTAGAGTTCATTCCATGTGTGTTCTATTCCTAAACCACATGGATCCACTAGATGTCATTGCATGTGTGTTCTTTTCATAAACCACATCGATCCACTAGATGCCATCTCATGTCTGTTCTTTTCATAAACCACATGGATCCACTAGAGTTCATTGCATGTGTTTTATTTTCATAAACCACATCGATCCACTGGAGTTCATTGCCTGTGTTCTATTCCTAAACCACATGGATCCACTAGATGCCATTGCATGTGTGTTCTTTTCATATACCACATGGATCACTACATTCCATTGCATGTGTGTTCTTTTCATAAACCACATGGATCCACTAGAGTTAATTGCATGTGTGTTATTTTCATAAACCACATGGATCCACTAGATGCCATTGGATGTGTCTTCTTTTCATAAACCACATGGATC
Source organism: Avena sativa (assembly GCA_916181665.1). NCBI lineage: Eukaryota > Viridiplantae > Streptophyta > Magnoliopsida > Poales > Poaceae > Avena > Avena sativa. The sequence goes on from OV702287.1 coordinate 196,859,599, forward strand.
CACTAGAGTTCATTGCATGTGTGTTCTATTCCTAAACCACATGGATACACTAGATGCCATTGCATGTGTGTTCGTTTCATAAACCACATCGATCCACTAGATTCCATTGCATGTGTGTTGTACTCCTAAACCACATGGATCCACTAGATGCCATTGGATGTTTGTTCTTTTCATAAACAAAATGGATCCAATAGATGGCATTGCATGTGTGTTCTTTTCATAAACAACATGGATCCACTAGATGCCATTGCATGTGTGTTCTTTTCATAAACCACATGGATTCACTAGAGTTCATTGCATTTGTGTTCTTTTCATAAACCATATGGATCCACTAGATGCCATTGCATGTGTGTTATATTCCTAAACCACATAGATCCACTAGATGTCATTGGATATGTGTTCTTTTCATAAACCACATGGATCCACTCGATGCCATTGCATGTGTGTTCTTTGCCTAAACCACATGGATCCACTAGAGTTCATTGCATGTGTGTTCTATTCATAAACCACATGGATCCACGAGATGCCATTAAATGTGTGTTCTATTCATAAACCACATGGATCCACTAGATGCCATTGCATGTGTGTTCTCTTCATAAACCACGTGGATCCACTAGAGTTCATTGCATGTGTGTTCTTTTCATAATCCACATGGATCCACTAGAGTTCATTTCAAGTGTGTTCTTTTCATAAACCACATGGATCCACTAGATTCCATTGCATGTGTGTTATTTTCATAAACCACATGGATACGCTAGAGTTCATTGCATTTGTGTTATATTCCTAAACCACATGGATACACTAGATGCTATTGCATGTGTGTTCGTTTCATAAACAAAATCGATCCACTAGATGCCATTGTATGTGTGTTATATTCCTAAACCACATGGATCCACTAGATGCCATTGGATGTTTGTTCTTTTCATAAACCACATGGATCCAATAGATGGCATTGCATGTGTGTTCTTTTCATAGACCACATGGATCCAGTAGATGCCATTGCATGTGTGTTCTTTTCATAAACCACATGGATCCACTAGAGTTCATTGCATTTGTGTTCTATTCCTAAACCACATGGATCCACTAGATGTCATTGCATGTGTGTTCTTTTCATAAACCACATGGATCCACTAGATGCCATTGCATGTGTGTTCTTTTCATAAACCACATGGATCCACTAGAGTTCATTGCATTTGTGTTCTATTCCTAAACCACATGGATCCACTAGATGGCATTGCATGTGTGTTCTTTTCATAAACCACATGGATCCAGTAGATGTCGTTGCATGTGTGTTCTAATCCTAAGCCACATGGATCCACTAGATGCCATTAGATGTGTGTTCTTTTCATAAACCACCTGGATCCACTAGAGTTCATTGCATGTGTGTTCTATTCCTAAACCACATGGATCCACTAGATGCCATTGCATGTGTGTTCGTTTCATAAACCACATGGATGCACTAGATGCCATTGCATGTGTGTTTTATTCCTAAACCACATGGATCCCTTAGATGCCATTGGATGTTTGTTCTTTTTGTAAACCACATGGATCCACTAGAGTTCATTCCATGTGTGTTCTTTTCGTAAACCACATGGATCCACTCGATGCCATTTCATGTGTGTTCTTTTCATAAAACACATGGATCCACTAGAGTTCATTGCACGTGTGTTCTTTTCATAAACAACATGGATCCACTAGATGCGGTTGAATGTTTTTCATAAACCACATGGACCCACTAGATGTCATTACATGTGTGTTCTATTCCTAAACCACATGGATCCACTAGATGGCATTGCATGTGTGTTCTTTTCATAAACCACATGGATCCAGTAGATGCCATTGCATGTGTGTTCTAATCCTAAACCACATGGATCCACTAGATGCCATTAGATGTGTGTTATTTTCATAAACCACCTGGATCCACTAGAGTTCATTGCATGTGTGTTCTATTCCTAAACCACATGGATCCACTAGATGCCATTGCATGTGTGTTCTTTTCATTAAACACATGGATCCACTAGATGCCATTGCATGTGTGTTTTATTCCTACACCACATGGATCCACTAAATACCATTGAATGTGTGTTCTTTGAATAAACCACATGGATCCACTAGATGCCATTGCATGTGTGTTCTTAAAACCACATGGATCCACTAGAGTCTAATGCATGTGTGTTCTTTTGATAAACCACGTGGATCCACTAGAGTTCATTGCATGTGTTTTCTAGTCCTAAACCACATGGATACACTAGATGCCATTGCATGTGTGTTCTTTTCATAAACAACATCGATCCACTACATGCCATTGCATGTGTGTTCTATTCCTAAACCACATGGATCCACTAGATGCCATTGTATGTTTGTTCTTTTCATAAACCAAATGGTTCCAATAGATGGAATTGCATGGGTGTTCTTTTCATAAACCACATGGATCCACTAGATGCCATTGCATGTGTGTTCTTTTCATAAACCACATGGATCCACTAGAGTTTATTGCATTTGTGTTCTTTTCATAAACCACATGGATCCACTAGATGCCATTGCATGTGTGTTCTATTCCTAAACCACATATATCCACTAGATGCCATTCCATGTGTGTTCTTTTCATAAACCACATGGATCCACTAGATGCCGTTGCATGTGTGTTCATTGCCTAAACCACATGGATCCACTAGAGTTCATTGCACGTGTGTTATATTCATAAATCACATGGATCCACTAGATGGCATTAAATGTGTGTTCTAATCATAAACCACATGGATCCACTAGATGCCATTGCATGTGTGTTATTTTCATAAACCACATGGATCCACAAGAGTTCATTGCATGTGTGTTCTTTTCATAATCCACATGGATCCACTAGAGTGCATTGCATGTGTGTCCTTTTCATAAACCACATGGATCCACTAGATTCCATTGCATGTGTGTTCTTTTCATAAAGCACATGGATCCACTAGATTTCATTGCATGTGTGTTCTATTCCTAAACCACATGGATACACGAGATGCCATTGCATGTGTGTTCTTTTCATAAACCACATCAGTCCACTAGATGTCATTAAATGTGTGTTCAATTCATAAACCACATGGATCCACTAGATGCCATTGCATGTGTGTTCTTTTCATAAACCACATGGATCCACTAGAGTTCATTGCATGTGTGTTCTTTTCATAATCCACATGGATCCACTAGAGTTCATTGCATGTGTGTGGATCCTCTAGATTCCATTGCATGTGTGTTCTTTTCATAAACGACATGGATCCACTAGAGTTCATTGCATGTGTGTTCTATTCCTAAACCACATGGATACACTAGATGCCATTGCATGTGTGTTCTTTTCATAAACCACATCGATCCACTAGATTCCATTGCATGTGTGTTCTATTCCTAAACCACATGGATCCACTCGATGCCATTGGATGTTTGTTCTTTTCATAAACCACATGGATCCAATAGATGGCATTGCATGTGTGTTCTTTTCGTAAACCACATGGATCCTCTAGATGCCATTGCATGTGTGTTATTTTCATAAACCACATGGATCTACTAGAGTTCATTGCACGTGTGTTCTTTTCATAAACCACATGGATCCACTAGATGCCATTGCATGTTATTTTCATAAACCACATGGATCCACTAGATGTCATTGCATGTGTGTTCTATTCCTAAACCACATGGATCCACTAGATGTCATTGCATGTCTATTCTTTTCATAAACCACATGGATCCAGTAGATGCCAATGCATGTGTGTTCTAATCCTAAACCACATGGATCCACTAGATGCCATTAGATGTGTGTTCTTTTCATAAACCACCTAGATCCACTAGAGTTCATTGCATGTGTGTTCTATTCCTAAACAACATGGATCCACTAGATGCCATTGCATGTGTGTTCTTTTCATAAAACACATGGATCCACTAGATGCCATTGCATGTGTTCTCTATTCCTAAACCACATGGATCCACTAGATGGCATTGTATGTGCGTTCTTTTCATAAACCACATGGATCCACTAGATGCCATTGCACGTGTGTTCTTTTAATAATCCACATGGATCCACTAGAGTTCATTGCATGTGTGTTCTTTTCATAAACCACATGGATCCAGTAGAGTTCATTGCATGTGTTTTATGTTCATAAACCACATTGATACATTGGAGTTCATTGCATGTGTGTTCTTTTCATAAACCACATGGATCACTACATTCCAATGCCTGTGTGTTCTTTTCATAAACCACATGGATCCACTAGAGTTCATTGCATGTGTGTTCTTTTCATAAACCACATGGATCCACTAGATGCTATTGCATGTGTGTTCTATTCCTAAACCACATAGATCCACTAGATGCCATTGGATGTGTGTTCTTGTCATAAACCACATGGATGTACTAGATGACATTTCATGTGTGTTATAATCCTAAACCACATGGATCCACTAGATCCATTGCATGTGTTTTTTTTGCATAAACCACATGGATCCACTAGAGTTCATTGCACGTGTGTTATATTCATAAACCACATGGACCCACTAGATGCCATTAAATGTGTGTTCTATTGATAAACCACATGGATCCACTAGATCCCATTGCATGTGTGTTGTTTTCATAAACCACATGGATCCACTAGAGTTCCTTGCATGTGTGTTATTTTCGTAATCGACATGGATCCACTAGAGTTTACTGCATATGTGTTCTTTTCATAAACCACATGGATCCACTAGAGTTCACTTCATGTGTGTTATTTTCATAAACCAGATGGATCCACTAGATTCCATTGCATGTGTGTTCTTTTCATAAACCACATGGATGCACTAGATGCCATTGCATGTGTGTTTTATTCCTAAACCACATGGATCCCTTAGATGCCATTGGATGTTTGTTCTTTTTGTAAACCACATGGATCCACTAGAGTTCATTCCATGTGTGTTCTTTTCGTAAACCACATGGATCCACTCGATGCCATTTCATGTGTGTTCTTTTCATAAAACACATGGATCCACTAGAGTTCATTGCACGTGTGTTCTTTTCATAAACAACATGGATCCACTAGATGCGGTTGAATGTTTTTCATAAACCACATGGACCCACTAGATGTCATTACATGTGTGTTCTATTCCTAAACCACATGGATCCACTAGATGGCATTGCATGTGTGTTCTTTTCATAAACCACATGGATCCAGTAGATGCCATTGCATGTGTGTTCTAATCCTAAACCACATGGATCCACTAGATACCATTAGATGTGTGTTATTTTCATAAACCACCTGGATCCACTAGAGTTCATTGCATGTGTGTTCTATTCCTAAACCACATGGATCCACTAGATGCCATTGCATGTGTCTTCTTTTCATTAAACACATGGATCCACTAGATGCCATTGCATGTGTGTTTTATTCCTACACCACATGGATCCACTAAATACCATTGAATGTGTGTTCTTTGAATAAACCACATGTATCCACTAGATGCCATTGCATGTGTGTTCTTAAAACCACATGGATCCACTAGAGTCTAATGCATGTGTGTTCTTTTGATAAACCACGTGGATCCACTAGAGTTCATTGCATGTGTTTTCTAGTCCTAAACCACATGGATACACTAGATGCCATTGCATGTGTGTTCTATTCATAAACAACATCAATCCACTAGATGCCATTGCATGTGTGTTCTATTCCTAAACCACATGGATCCACTAGATGCCATTGTATGTTTGTTCTTTTCATAAACCAAATGGATCCAATAGATGGAATTGCATGTGTGTTCTTTTCATAAACCACATGGATCCACTAGATGCCATTGCATGTGTGTTCTTTTCATAAACCACATGGATCCACTAGAGTTTATTGCATTTGTGTTCTTTTCATAAACCACATGGATCCACTAGATGCCATTGCATGTGTGTTCTATTCCTAAACCACATATATCCACTAGATGCCATTCCATGTGTGTTCTTTTCATAAACCACATGGATCCACTAGATGCCGTTGCATGTGTGTTCATTGCCTAAACCACATGGATCCACTAGAGTTCATTGCACGTGTTTTCTATTCATAAATCACATGGGTCCACTAGATGGCATTAAATGTGTGTTCTAATCATAAACCACATGGATCCACTAGATGCCATTGCATGTGTGTTATTTTCATAAACCACATGGATCCACAAGAGTTCATTGCATGTGTGTTCTTTTCATAATCCACATGGATCCACTAGAGTGCATTGCATGTGTGTCCTTTTCATAAACCACATGGATCCACTAGATTCCATTGCATGTGTGTTCTTTTCATAAAGCACATGGATCCACTAGATTTCATTGCATGTGTGTTCTATTCCTAAACCACATGGATACACGAGATGCCATTGCATGTGTGTTCTTTTCATAAACCACATCAGTCCACTAGATGTCATTAAATGTGTGTTCAATTCATAAACCACATGGATCCACTAGATGCCATTGCATGTGTGTTCTTTTCATAAACCACATGGGTCCACTAGAGTTCATTGCATGTGTGTTCTTTTCATAATCCACATGGATCCACTAGAGTTCATTGCATGTGTGTGGATCCTCTAGATTCCATTGCATGTGTGTTCTTTTCATAAACGACATGGATCCACTAGAGTTCATTGCATGTGTGTTCTATTCCTAAACCACATGGATACACTAGATGCCATTGCATGTGTGTTCTTTTCATAAACCACATCGATCCACTAGATTCCATTGCATGTGTGTTCTATTCCTAAACCACATGGATCCACTCGATGCCATTGGATGTTTGTTCTTTTCATAAACCACATGGATCCAATAGATGGCATTGCATGTGCGTTCTTTTCGTAAACCACATGGATCCACTAGATGCCATTGCATGTGTGTTATTTTCATAAACCACATGGATCTACTAGAGTTCATTGCACGTGTGTTCTTTTCATAAACCACATGGATCCACTAGATGCCATTGCATGTTATTTTCATAAACCACATGGATCCACTAGATGTCATTGCATGTGTGTTCTATTCCTAAACCACATGGATCCACTAGATGTCATTGCAAGTCTATTCTTTTCATAAACCACATGGATCCAGTAGATGCCAATGCATGTGTGTTCTAATCCTAAACCACATGGATCCACTAGATGCCATTAGATGTGTGTTCTTTTCATAAACCACCTGGATCCACTAGAGTTCATTGCATGTGTGTTCTATTCCTAAACAACATGGATCCACTAGATGCCATTGCATGTGTGTTCTTTCCATAAAACACATGGATCCACTAGATGCCATTGCATGTGTTCTCTATTCCTAAACCACATGGATCCACTAGATGCCATTGCATGTGCGTTCTTTTCATAAACCACATGGATCCACTAGATGCCATTGCATGTGTGTTCTTTTCATAATCCACATGGATCCACTAGAGTTCATTGCATGGGTGTTCTTTTCATAAACCACATGGATCCAGTAGAGTTCATTGCATGTGTTTTATGTTCATAAACCACATTGATACATTGGAGTTCATTGCATGTGTGTTCTTTTCATAAACCACATGGATCACTACATTCCAATGCATGTGTGTTCTTTTCATAAACCACATGGATCCACTAGAGTTCATTGCATGTGTGTTCTTTTCATAAACCACATGGATCCACTAGATGCTATTGCATGTGTGTTCTATTCCTAAACCACATAGATCCACTAGATGCCATTGGATGTGTGTTCTTGTCATAAACCACATGGATGTACTAGATGACATTTCATGTGTGTTATAATCCTAAACCACATGGATCCACTAGATCCATTGCATGTGTTTTTTTTGCATAAACCACATGGATCCACTAGAGTTCATTGCACGTGTGTTATATTCATAAACCACATGGACCCACTAGATGCCATTAAATGTGTGTTCTATTGATAAACCACATGGATCCACTCGATCCCATTGCATGTGTGTTGTTTTCATAAACCACATGGATCCACTAGAGTTCCTTGCATGTGTGTTATTTTCGTAATCGACATGGATCCACTAGAGTTTACTGCATATGTGTTCTTTTCATAAACCACATGGATCCACTAGAGTTCACTGCATGTGTGTTATTTTCATAAACCACATGGATCCACTAGATTCCATTGCATGTGTGTTCGTTTCATAAACCACATGGATCCACTAGAGTTTATTGCATGTGTTTTCTAGTCCTAAACCACATGGATACACTAGATGCCATTACGTGTGTGTTCTTTTTATAAACCACATCGATCCACTAGATTCCATTGCATCGATGTTCTATTCCTAAACCACATGGATCCACTAGATGCCATTGTATGTTTGTCCTTTTCATAAACCACATGGATCCAATAGATGGAATTGCATGTGTGTTCTTTTCATAAACCACATGGATCCACTGGATGCCATTGCATGTGTGTTCTTTTCATAAACCACATGGATCCACTAGAGTTCATTGCATTTGTGTTCTTTTCATAAACCACATGGATCCACTAGATGTCATTGCATGTGTGTTCAATTCCTAAACCACATAGATCCACTAGATGCCATTCCATGTGTGTTCTTTTCATAAACCACCTGGATCCACTAGAGTTCATTGCATGTGTGTTCATTGCCTAAACCACATGGATCCACTATAGTTCATTGCACGTGTGTTCTATTCATAAACCACATGGATCCAGTAGATGCCATTAAATGTGTGTTCTATTCATAAACCACATGGATCCACTAGATGCCATCGCCTGTGTGTTCTCTTCATAAACCACATGGATCCACTAGAGTTCATTGCATGTGTGTTCTTTTCATAATCCACATGGATCCACTAGAGTTCATTGCATGTGTGTTCTTTTCATAAACCACATGGATCCACTAGAGTTTATTGCATGTGTGTTCTATTCCTAAACCACATGGATACACTAGATGCCATTGCATGTGTATTCTTTTCATAAACCACATCGATCCACTAAATGCCATTGCATGTGTGTTCTATTACTAAACCACATGGATCCACTAGATGCCATTGGATGTTTGTTGTTTTCATAAACCACACGGATCCAATAGATGGCATTGCATGTGTGTTGTTTTCATAAACCACATGGATCCACTAGAGTTCCTTGCATGTGTGTTATTTTCGTAATCGACATGGATCCACTAGAGTTCACTGCATGTGTGTTCTTTTCATAAACCACATGGATCCACTAGAGTTCACTGCATGTGTGTTATTTTCATAAACCACATGGATCCACTAGATTCCATTGCATGTGTGTTCTTTTCATAAACCACATGGATCCACTAGAGTTTATTGCATGTGTTTTCTAGTCCTAAACCACATGGATACACTAGATGCCATTACATGTGTGTTCTTTTCATAAACCACATCGATCCACTAGATTCCATTGCATCTATGTTCTATTCCTAAACCACATGGATCCACTAGATGCCATTGTATGTTTGTCCTTTTCATAAACCACATGGATCCAATAGATGGAATTGCATGTGTGTTCTTTTCATAAACCACATGGATCCACTGGATGCCATTGCATGTGCGTTCTTTTCATAAACCACATGGATCCACTAGAGTTCATTGCATTTGTGTTATTTTCGTAAACCACATGGATCCACTAGATGTCATTGCATGTGCGTTCTATTCCTAAACCACATAGATCCACTAGATGCCATTCCATGTGTGTTCTTTTCATAAACCACCTAGATCCACTAGAGTTTATTGCATGTGTGTTCATTGCCTAAACCACATGGATCCACTATAGTTCATTGCACGTGTGTTCTATTCATAAACCACATGGATCTACTAGATGCCATTAAATGTGTGTTCTATTCATTAACCACATGGATCCACTAGATGCCATCGCATGTGTGTTCTCTTCATAAACCACTTGGATCCACTAGAGTTCATTGCATGTGTGTTCTTTTCATAATCCACATGGATCCACTAGAGTTCATTGCATGTGTGTTCTTTTCATAAACCACATGGATCCACTAGAGTTCATTGCATGTGTGTTCTATTCCTAAACCACATGGATACACTAGATGCCATTGCATGTGTATTCTTTTCATAAACCACATCGATCCACTAAATGCCATTGCATGTGTGTTCTATTACTAAACCACATGGATCCACTAGATGCCATTGGATGTTTGTTGTTTTCATAAACCACATGGATCCAATAGATGGCATTGCATGTGTGTTCTTTTCGTAAACCACATGGATCCACTAGATGCCATTGCATGTGTGTTATTTTCATAAACCACGTGGATCCACTAGAGTTCATTGCACGCGTGTTCTTTTCTTAAACCACATGGATCCACTAGATGCCATTGCATGTTTTTCATAAACCACATGGATCCACTAGATGTCATTACATGTGTGTTCTATTCCTAAACCACATGGATCCACTAGATGGCATTGCATGTCTGTTCTTTTCATAAACCACATGGATCCAGTAGATGCCATTGCATGTGTGTTCTAATCATAAACCACATGGATCCACTAGATGCCATTAGATGTGTGTTCTTTGCATAAACCACATGGATCCACTAGAGTTCATTGCATGTGTGTTCTATTCCTAAACCACATGGATCCACTAGATGCCATTGAATGTGTGTTCTTTTCATTAAACACATGGATCCACAAGATGCCATTGCATGTGTGTTTTATTCCTACCCAACATGGATCCACTAAATGCCATTGAATGTATGTTCTTTTAATAAACCACATGGATACACGAGATGCCATTGCATGTGTGTTCTTTTCATAAACCACATCAGTCCACTAGATGCCATTAAATGTGTGTTCAATTCATAAACCACATGGATCCACTAGATGCCATTGCATGTGTGTTCATTTCATAAACCACATGGATCCACTAGAGTTCATTGCATGTGTGTTCTTTTCATAATCCACATGGATCCACTAGAGTTCATTGCATGTGTGTGTGGATCCACTAGATTCCATTGCATGTGTGTTCTTTTCATAAACCACATGGATCCACTAGAGTTCATTGCATGTGTGTTCTATTCCTAAACCACATGGATACACTAGATGCCATTGCATGTGTGTTCTTTTCATAAACCACATCGATCCACTAGATTCCATTGCATGTGTGTTCTATTCCTAAACCACATGGATCCACTAGATGCCATTGGATGTTTGTTCTTTTGATAAACCACATGGATCCAATAGATGGCATTGCATGTGTGTTCTTTTCGTAAACCACATGGATCCACTAGATGCCATTGCATGTGTGTTATTTCCATAAACCACATGGATCCACTAGAGTTCATTGCACGTGTGTTCTTTTCATAAACCACATGGATCCACTAGATGCCATTGCATGTTATTTTCATAAACCACATGGATCCACTAGATGTCATTGCATGTGTGTTCTATTCCTAAACCACATGGATCCACTAGATGGCATTGCATGTCTGTTCTTTTCATAAACCACATGGATCCAGTAGATGCCAATGCATGTGTGTTCTAATCCTAAACCGAATGGATCCACTAGATTCCATTAGCTGTGTGTTCTTTTCATAAACCACCTGGATCCACTAGAGTTCATTGCATGTGTGTTCTATTCCTAAACCACATGGATCCACTAGATGCCATTGCGTGTGTGTTCTTTTCATAAAACACATGGATCCACTAGATGCCATTGCATGTATTCTCTATTCCTAAACCACATGGATCCACTAGATGCCATTGCATGTGTGTTCTTTTCATAAACCACATGGATCCACTAGATGCCATTGCATGTGTGTTCATTTCATAATCCACATGGATCCACTAGGGTTCATTGCATGTGTGTTCTTTTCATAAACCACATGGATCCAGTAGAGTTCATTGCATGTGTTTTATTTTCATAAACCACATTGATACATTAGAGTTCATTGCATGTGTGTTCTTTTCATAAACCACATGGATCACTACATTCCATTGCATGTGTGTTCTTTTGATAAACCACATGGATCCACTAGAGGTCATTGCATGTGTGTTCTTTTCATAAACCACATGGATCCACTAGATGCTATTGCATGTGTGTTCTATTCCTAAACCACAAAGATCCAATAGATGCCATTGGATGTGTGTTCTTGTCATAAACCACATGGATGTACTAGATGCCATTTCATGTGTGTTCTAATCCTAAACCACATGGATCCACTAGAGTTCATTGCACGTGTGTTATATTCATAAACCACTTGGACCCACTAGATGCCATTAAATGTGTGTTATATTGATAAACCACATGGATCCACTAGATCCCATTGGATGTGTGTTGTTTTCATAAATCACATGGATCCACTAGAGTTCCTTGCATGTGTGTTATTTTCGTAATCGACATAGATCCACTAGAGTTCACTGCATGTGTCTTCTTTTCATAAACCAGATGGATCCACTAGAGTTCACTGCATGTGTGTTATTTTCATAAACCACATGGATCCACTAGATTCCATTGCATGTGTGTTCTTTTCATAAACCACATGGATCCACTAGAGTTTATTGCATGTGTTTTCTAGTCCTAAACCACATGGATACACTAGATGCCATTGCATGTGTGTTCTTTTCATAAACCACATCGATCCACTAGATTCCATTGCATCTATGTTCTAGTCCTAAACCACATGGATCCACTAGATGCCATTGTATGTTTGTTCTTTTCATAAACCACATGGATCCAATAGATGGAATTGCATGTGTGTTCTTTTCATAAACCACATGGATCCACTAGATGCCATTGCATGTGTGTTCTTTTCATAAACCATATGGATCCACTAGAGTTCATTGCATTTGTGTTCTTTTCATAAACCACAAGGATCCACTAGATGTCATTGCATGTGTGTTCTATTCCTAAACCACATAGATCCACTAGATGCCATTCCATGTGTGTTATTTTCATAAACCACATGGATCTACTAGATGCCATTGGATGTGTGTTCATTGCCTAAACCACATGGATCCACTATAGTTCATTGCATGTGTGTTCTATTCATAAACCACATGGATCCACTAGATGCCATTAAATGTGTGTTCTATTCATAAACCACATGGATCCACTATATGCCATTGCATGTGTGTTCTCTTCATAAACCACATGGATCCACTAGAGTTCATTGCATGTGTGTTCTTTTCATAATCCACATGGATCCACTAGAGTTCATTGCATGTGTGTTCTTTTCATAAACCACATGGATCCACTAGATTTCATTGCATGTGTGTTCTTTTCATAATCCACATGGATCCACTAGAGTTCATTGCATGTGTGTTCTTTTCATAAACCACATGGATCCACTAGAGTTCATTACATGTGTGTTCTATTCCTAAACCACATGGATACACTAGATGCCATTGCATGTGTATTCTTTTAGTAAACCACATCGATCCACTAAATTCCATTGCATGTGTGTTCTATTACTAAACCACATGGATCCACTAGATGCCATTGGATGTTTGTTGTTTTCATAAACCACATGGATCCAATAGATGGCATTGCATGTGTGTTCTTTTCGTAAACCACATGGATCCAGTAGATGCCATTGCATGTGTGTTCTTTTCATAAACCACGTGGATCCACTAGAGTTCATTGCACGCGTGTTCTTTTCATAAACCACATGGATCCACTAGATGCCATTGCATGTTTTTCATAAACCACATGGATCCACTAGATGTCATTACATGTGTGTTCTATTCCTAAACCACATGGATCCACTAGATGGCATTGCATGTCTGTTCTTTTCATAAACCACATGGATCCAGTAGATGCCATTGCATGTGTGTTCTAATCATAAACCACATGGATCCACTAGATGCCATTCGATGTGTGTTCTTTTCATAAACCACGTGGATCCACTAGAGTTCATTACATCTGTGTTCTATTCCTAAACCACATGGATCCACTAGATGCCATTGCATGTGTGTTCTTTTCATTAAACACATGGATCCACAAGATGCCATTGCATGTGTGTTTTATTCCTACGCAACATGGATCCACTAAATACCATTGAATGTGTGTTCTTTTAATAAACCACATGGATCCACTAGATGCAATTGCATGTGTGTTCTTAAAACCACATGGATCCACTAGATGCCATTGCATGTGTGTTCTTAAAATCACATGGATCCACTAGAGGCTAATGCATGTGTGTTCTTTTGATAAAGCACATGGATCCACTAGAGTTCACTGCATGTGTTTTCTAGTCCTAACCCACGTGGATACACTAGATGCCATTACATGTGTGTTCTTTTCATAAACCACATCGATCCACTAGAAGCCATTCCATGTGTGTTCTATTCCTAAACCACATGGATCCACTAGATGCCATTGTATGTTTGTTCTTTTCATAAACTACATGGATCCAATAGATGGAATTGCATGTGTTTCTTTTCATAAACCACATGGATCCACTAGATGCCATTGCATGTGTGTTCTTTTCATAAACCACATGGATCCACTAGAGTTCATTGCATTTGTGTTCTTTTCATAAACCACATGGATCCACTAGATGCCACTCCATGTGTGTTCTATTCCTAAACCACATAGATCCACTAGATGCCATTCCATGTGTGTTATTTTCATAAACCACATGGATCCACTAGATGTCGTTGCATGTGTGTTCATTGCCTAAACCACATGGATCCACTAGAGTTCATTGCACGTGTGTTCTATTCATAAACCACATGGATCCACTAGATGCCATTAAATGTGTGTTCTAATCATAAACCACATGGATCCACTAGATGCCATTGCATGTGTGTTCTTTTCATAAACCACATGGATCCACTAGAGTTCATTGCATGTATGTTCTTTTCATAATCCACATGGATCCACTAGAGTTCATTGCATTTGTGATCTATTCCTAAACCACATGGATCCACTAGATGCCATTGCATGTGTGTTCTTTTAATTAAACACATGGATCCACAAAATGCCATTGCATGTGTGTTTTATTCCTACACAACATGGATCCACTAAATGCCATTGAATGTGTGTTCTTTTAATAAACGACATGGATCCACTAGATGCCATTGCATGTGTGTTCTTAAAATAACATGGATCCACTAGATGCCATTGCATGTGTGTTTTTAAAACCACATGGATCCACTAGAGGCTAATGCATGTGTGTTCTTTTGATAAAGCACATGGATCCACTACAGTTCATTGCATGTGTTTTCTAGTCCTAAACCACATGGATACACTAGATGCCATTGCATGTGTGTTCTTTTCATAAACCACATCGATACACTAGATGCCATTGCATGTGTGTTCTATTCCTAAACCACATGGATCCACTAGATGCCGTTGTATGTTTTTTCTTTTCATAAACCACATGGATCCAATAGATGGAATTGCATGTGTGTTATTTTCATAAACCACATGGCTCCACTAGATGCCATTACATGTGTGTTCTTTTCATAAACCACATGGATCCACTAGAGTTCATTGCATTTGTGTTCTTTTCATAAACCACATGGATCCACTAGATGCCATTGCATGTGTGTTCTATTCCTAAACCACATAGATCCACTAGATGCCATTCCATGTGTGTTCTTTTCATAAACCACATGGATCCACTAGATGTCGTTGCATGTGTGTTCATTGCCTAAACCACATGGATCCACTAGAGTTCATTGCACGTGTGTTCTATTCATAAACCACATGGATCCACTAGATGCCATTAAATGTGTGTTCTAATCATAAACCACATGGATCCACTAGATGACATTGCATGTGTGTTCTTTTCATAAACCACATGGATCCACTAGAGTTCATTGCATGTGTGTTCTATTCCTAAACCACATGGGTACACTAGATGCCATTGCATGTGTGTTCTTTTCATAAACCACATCAGTCCACTAGATGCCATTAAATGTGTGTTCTATTCATAAACCACATGGATCCACTAGATGCCATTGCATGTGTGTTCTTTTCATAAACCACATGGATCCACTAGAGTTCATTGCATGTGTGTTCTTTTCATAATCCACATGGATCTACTAGAGTTCATTGCATGTGTGTTCTTTTCATAAACCACATGGATCCACTAGATTCCATTGCATGTGTGTTCTTTTCATAAACGACATGGATCCACTAGAGTTCATTGCATGTGTGTTCTATTCCTAAACCACATGGATACACTAGATGCCATTGCATGTGTGTTCTTTTCATAAACCACATCGATCCACTAGATTCCATTGCATGGGTGTTCTATTCCTAAACCACATGGATCCCTAGATGTCATTGCATGTGTGTTCTATTCCTAAACCACATGGATCCACTAGATGGCATTGCATGTCTGTTCTTTTCATAAACCACATGGATCCAGTAGATGCCATTGCATGTGTCTTCTAATCCTAAACCACATGGATCCACTAGATGCCATTAGATGTGTGTTCTTTTCATAAACCACCTGGATTCACTAGAGTTCATTGCATGTGTGTTCTATTCCTAAACCACATGGATCAACTAGATGCCATTGCATGTGTGTTCTTTTCATAAAACACATGGATCCACTAGATGCCATTGCATGTGTGTTTTATTCCTAAACCACATGGATCCACTAGATGCCATTGCATGTGTGTTCTTTTCATAAACCATATGGATCCACTAGAGTTCATTGCATGTGGGTTCTTTTCATAATCCACATGGATCCACTAGAGTTCATTGCATGTGTGTTCTTTTCATAAACCACATGGATCCAGTAGAGTTCATTGCATGTGTTTTATTTTCATAAACCACATCGATCCATTGGAGTTCATTGCATGTTTGTTCTTTTCATAAACCACATGGATCACTACATTCCATTGCATGTGTGTTCTTTTCATAAACCACATGGATCCACTAGAGTTCATTGCATGTGTGTTCTTTTCATAAACCACATGGATCCACTAGATGCTATTGAATGTGTGTTCTATTCCTAAACCACATAGATCCACTAGATGCCATTGGATGTGTGTTCTTGTCATAAATCACATGGATGTACTAGATGTCATTGC
This sequence comes from Avena sativa, assembly GCA_916181665.1. Taxonomy (NCBI): domain Eukaryota; kingdom Viridiplantae; phylum Streptophyta; class Magnoliopsida; order Poales; family Poaceae; genus Avena; species Avena sativa. Next base: position 196,876,603 of record OV702287.1, read on the forward strand.
ATGTGTGTTCTAATCCTAAACCACATGGATCCACTAGATCCATTGCATGTGTGTTCTTTGCATAAACCACATGGATCCACTAGATTTAATTGCACGTGTTTTATATTCATAAACCACATGGACCCACTAGATGCCATTAAATGTGTGTTCTATTGATAAACCACATGGATCCACTAGATGCCATTGCATGTGTGTTGTTTTCATAAACCACATGGATCCAACTAGAGTTCATTGTCTGTGTGTTATTTTCATAATCGACATGGATCCACTAGAGTTCAGTGCATGTGTGTTCTTTTCATAAACCACATGGATCCATTAGAGTTCACTGCATGTGTGTTATTTTCATAAACCACATGGATCCACTAGAGTTCATTGCATGTGTTTTCTAGTCCTAAACCACATGGATACACAAGATGCCATTGCATGTGTGTTCTTTTCATAAACCACATCGATCCACTAGATGCAATTGCATGTGTGTTCTATTCCTAAACCACAAGGATCCACTGGATGCCATTGTATGTTTGTTCTTTTCATCAACCACATGGATCCAATAGATGGAATTGCATCTGTGTTCTTTTCATAAACCACATGGATCCACTAGATGCCATTGCATGTGTGTTCTTTTCATAAACCACATGGATCCACTATAGTTCATTGCATTTGTGTTCTTTTCATAAACCACATGGATCCACTAGATGCCATTGCATGTGTGTTCTATTCGTAAACCACATAGATCCACTAGATGCCATTCCATGTGTGTTCTTTTCATAAACCACATGGATCCACTAGATGCCGTTGCATGTGTGTTCATTGCCTAAACCACATGGATCCACTAGAGTTCATTGCACGTGTGTTCTATTCATAAACCACATGGATTACTAGATGCCATTAAATGTGTGTTCTAATCATAAACCACATGTATCCACTAGATGCCATTGCATGTGTGTTCTTTTCATAAACCACATGGATCCACTAGAGTTCATTGCATGTGTGTTCTTTTCATAATCCACATGGATCCACTAGAGTTCATTGCATTTGTGATCTATTCCTAAACCACATGGATCCACTAGATGCCATTGCATGTGTGTTCTTTTCATAAGCCACATGGATCCACGAGAGTTCATTGCATTTGTGTTCTTTTCATAAACCACATGGATCCACTAGATGCCATTGCATGTATATTCTATTCCTAAACCACATAGATCCTCTGGATGCCATTCCATGTGTGTTCTTTTCATAAACCACATAGATCCACTAGATGTCGTTGCATGTGTGTTCATTGCCTAAACCACATGGATCTACTAGAGTTCATTGCACGTGTGTTCTATTCATAAACCACATGGATCCACTAGATGCCATTAAATGTGTGTTCTAATCATAAACCACATGGATCCACTAGATGCCATTGCATGTGTGTTATTTTCATAAACCACATGGATCCACTAGAGTTTATTGCATGTGTGTTCTATTCCTAAACCCCATGGGTACACTAGATGCCATTGCATGTGTGTTCTTTTCTTAAACCACATCAGTCCACTAGATGCCATTAAATGTGTGTTCTATTCATAAACCACATGGATCCACTAGATGCCATTGCATGTGTGTTCTTTTCATAAACCACATGGATCCACTAGAGTTTATTGCTTGTGTGTTCTTTTCATAATCCACATGGATCCACTATAGTGCATTGCATGTGTGTTCTTTTCATAAACCACATGGATCCACTAGATGCCATTGCATGTGTGTTCTATTCCTAAACCACATGGATCCACTAGATGCCATTCCATGTGTGTTCTTTTCATAAACCACATGGATCCACTAGATGTCGTTGCATGTGTGTTCATTGCCTAAACCACATGGATCCACTAGAGTTCATTGCACGTGTGTTCTATTCATAAACCACATGGATCCAATAGATGCCATTAAATGTGTATTCTAATCATAAACCACATGGATCCACTAGATGTCATTGCATGTGTGTTCTTTTCATAAACCATATGGATCCACTAGAGTTCATTGCATGTGTGTTATATTCCTAAACCACATGGGTACACTAGATGCCATTGCATGTGTGTTCTTTTCATAAACCACATCAGTCCACTAGATGCCATTAAATGTGTGTTCTATTCATAAACCACATGGATCCACTAGATGCCATTGCATGTGTGTTCTTTTCATAAACCACATGGATCCACTAGAGTTCATTGCATGTGTGTTCTTTTCATAATCCACATGGATCCACTAGATTTCATTGCATGTGTGTTCTTTTCATAAACCACATGGATCCACTAGATTCCATTGCATGTGTGTTCTTTTCATAAACGACATGGATCCACTAGAGTTCATTGCATGTGTGTTCTATTCCTAAACCACATGGATACACTAGACGCCATTGCATGTGTGTTCTTTTTATAAACCACATCGATCCACTAGATTCCATTGCATGGGTGTTCTATTCCTAAACCACATGGATCCACTAGATACCATTGGATGTTTGTTCTTTTCATAAACCACATGGATCCACTAGAGTTCATTGCACGCGTGTTCTTTTCATAAACCACATGGATCCCCTAGATGCCATTGCATGTTTTTTTCATAAACCACATGGATCCACTAGATGTCATTGCATGTGTGTTCTATTCCTAAACCACATGGATCCACTAGATGGCATTGCATGTCTGTTCTTTTCATAAACCACATGGATCCATTAGATGCCATTGCATGTGTGTTCTAATCCTAAACCACATGGATCCACTAGATGCCATTAGATGTGTGTTCTTTTCATAAACCACCTGGATCCACTAGAGTTCATTGCATGTGTGTTCTATTCCTAAACCACCTGGATCAACTAGATGCCATTGCATGTGTGTTCTTTTCATAAAACACATGGATCCACTAGATGCCATTGCATGTGTGTTTTATTCCTAAACCACATGGATCCACTAGATGCCATTGCATGTGTGTTCTTTTCATAAACCATATGGATCCACTAGAGTTCATTGCATGTGGGTTCTTTTCATAATCCACATGGATACACTAGAGTTCATTGCATGTGTGTTCTTTTCATAAACCACATGGATCCAGTAGAGTTCATTGCATGTGTTTTATTTTCATAAACCACATCGATCCATTGGAGTTCATTGCATGTGTGTTCTTTTCATAAACCACATGGATCCACTAGAGTTCATTGCATGTGTGTTCTTTTCATAAACCACATGGATCCACTAGATGCTATTGAATGTGTGTTCTATTCCTAAACCACATAGATCCACTAGATGCCATTGGATGTGTGTTCTTGTCATAAATCACATGGATGTACTAGATGCCATTGCATGTGTGTTCTAATCCTAAACCACATGGATCCACTAGATCCATTGCATGTGTGTTCTTTGCATAAACCACATGGATCCATTAGATTTAATTGCACGTGTTTTATATTCATAAACCACATGGACCCACTAGATGCCATTAAATGTGTGTTCTATTGATAAACCACATGGATCCACTAGATGCCATTGCATGTGTGTTGTTTTCATAAACCACATGGATCCACTAGAGTTCATTGCCTGTGTGTTATTTTCATAATCGACATGGATCCACTAGAGTTCAGTGCATGTGTGTTCTTTTCATAAACCACATGGATCCACTAGAGTTCAGTGCATGTGTGTTCTTTTCATAAACCACATGGATCCATTAGAGTTCATTGCATGTGTTTTCTAGTCCTAAACCACATGGATACACAAGATGCCATTGCATGTGTGTTCTTTTCATAAACCACATCGATCCACTAGATGCAATTGCATGTGTGTTCTATTCCTAAACCACAAGGATCCACTGGATACCATTGTATGTTTGTTCTTTTCATCAACCACATGGATCCAATAGATGGAATTGCATCTGTGTTCTTTTCATAAACCACATGGATCCACTAGATGCCATTGCATGTGTGTTCTTTTCATAAACCACATGGATCCACTATAGTTCATTGAATTTGTGTTCTTTTCATAAACCACATGGATCCACTAGATGCCATTGCATGTGTGTTCTATTCGTAAACCACATAGATCCACTAGATGCCATTCCATGTGTGTTCTTTTCATAAACCACATGGATCCACTAGATGCCGTTGCATGTGTGTTCATTGCCTAAACCACATGGATCCACTAGAGTTCATTGCACGTGTGTTCTATTCATAAACCACATGGATCCACTAGATGCCATTAAATGTGTGTTCTAATCATAAACCACATGTATCCACTAGATGCCATTGCATGTGTGTTCTTTTCATAAACCACATGGATCCACTAGAGTTCATTGCATGTGTATTCTTTTCATAATCCACATGGATCCACTAGAGTTCATTGCATTTGTGATCTATTCCTAAACCACATGGATCCACTAGATGCCATTGCATGTGTGTTCTTTTCATAAGCCACATGGATCCACGTGAGTTCATTGCATTTGTGTTCTTTTCATAAACCACATGAATCCACTAGATGCCATGGCATGTATATTCTATTCCTAAACCACATAGATCCTCTAGATGCCATTCCATGTGTGTTCTTTTCATAAACCACATAGATCCACTATATGTCGTTGCATGTGTGTTCATTGCCTAAACCACATGGATCTACTAGAGTTCATTGCACGTGTGTTCTATTCATAAACCACATGGATCCACTAGATGCCATTAAATGTGTGTTCTAATCATAAACCACATGGATCCACTAGATGCCATTGCATGTGTGTTCTTTTCATAAACCACATGGATCCACTAGAGTTCATTGCATGTGTTATCTATTCCTAAACCCCATGGGTACACTAGATGCCATTGCATGTGTGTTCTTTTCTTAAACCACATCAGTCCACTAGATGCCATTAAATGTGTGTTCTATTCATAAACCACATGGATCCACTAGATGCCATTGCATGTGTGTTCTTTTCATAAACCACATGGATCCACTAGAGTTTATTGCATGTGTGTTATTTTCATAATCCACATGGATCCACTAGAGTGCATTGCATGTGTGTTCTTTTCATAAACCACATGGATCCACTAGATTCCATTGCATGTGTGTTGTTTTCATAAACCACATGGATCCACTAGAGTTCATTGCATGTGTGTTCTATTCCTAAACCACATGGATACACTAGATGCCATTGCATGTGTGTTCTTTTCATAAACCACATCGATCCACTAGATTCCATTGCATGGGTGTTCTATTCCTAAACCACATGGATCCACTAGATACCATTGCATGTTTGTTCTTTTCATAAACCACATGGATCCACTAGAGTTCATTGCACGCGTGTTCTTTTCATAAACCACATGGATCCAGTAGATGTCATTGCATGTTTTTTCATAAACCACATGGATCCACTAGATGTCATTGCATGTGTGTTCTATTCCTAAACCACATGGATCCACTAGATGGAAATGCATGTCTGTTCTTTTCATAAACCACATGGATCCAGTAGATGCCATTGTATGTGTGTTCTAATCCTAAACCACATGGATCCACTAGATGCCATTAGTTGTGTGTTCTTTTCATAAACCACCTGGATCCACTAGAGTTCATTGCATGTGTGTTCTATTCCTAAACCACATGGATCTACTAGATGCCATTGCATGTGTGTTCTTTTCATAAAACACATGGATCCACTAGATGCCATTGCATGTGTGTTTTATATCTAAACCACATGGATCCACTAGATGCCATTGCATGTGTGTTCTTTTCATAAGCCACATGGATCCACTAGAGTTCATTGCATGTGGGTTCTTTTCATAATCCACATGGATCCACTAGAGTTCATTGCATGTGTGTTCTTTTCATAAACCACATGGATCCAGTAGAGTTCATTGCATGTGTTTTATTTTCATAAACCACATCGATCCATTGGAGTTCATTGCATGTGTGTTCTTTTCATAAACCACATGGATTACTACATTCCATTGCATGTATGTTCTTTTCATAAACCACATGGATCCACTAGAGTTCATTGCATGTGTGTTCTTTCATAAACCACATGGATCCACTAGATGCTGTTGCATGTGTGTTCTATTCCTAAACCACATAGATCCACTAGATGCCATTGGATGTGTGTTCTTGTCATAAATCACATGGAGGTACTAGATGCCATTGCATGTGTGTTCTAATCCTAAACCACATGGATCCACTAGATCCATTGCATGTGTGTTCTTTGCATAAACCACATGGATCCACTAGAGTTAATTGCACGTGTTTTATATTCATAAACCACATGGACCCACTAGATGCCATTAAATGTGTGTTCTATTGATAATCCACATGGATCCACTCGATGCCATTGCATGTGTGTTGTTTTCATAAACCACATGGATCCACTAGAGTTCATTGCATGTGTGTTATTTTCATAATCGACATGGATCCACTAGAGTTCAGTGCATGTGTGTTCTTTTCATAAACCACATGGATCCACTAGAGTTCACTGCATCTGTGTTATTTTCATAAACCACATGGATCCACTAGATTCCATTGCATGTGTGTTATTTGCATAAACCACATGGATCCACTAGAGTTCATTGCATGTGTTTTCTAGTCCTAAACCACATGGATACACTAGATGCCATTGCATGTGTGTTCTTTTCATAAACCACATCGATCCACTAGATGCAATTGCATGTGTGTTCTATTCCTAAACCACAAGGATCCACTAGATGCCATTGTATGTTTGTTCTTTTCATCAACCACATGGATCCAATAGATGGAATTGCATGTGTGTTCTTTTCATAAACCACATGGATCCACTAGATGCCATTGCATGTGTGTTCTTTTCATAAACCACATGGATCCACTATAGTTCATTGCATTTTTGTTCTTTTCATAAACCACATGGATCCACTAGATGCCATTGCACGTGTGTTCTATTCATAAACCACATGGATCCACTAGAGTTCATTGCATTTGTGTTCTTTTCCTAAACCACATAGATCCACTAGATGCCATTCCATGTGTGTTCTTTTCATAAACCACATGGATCCACTAGATGCCGTTGCATGTGTGTTCATTGCCTAAACCACATGGATCCACTAGAGTTCATTGCACGTGTGTTCTATTCATAAACCACATGGATCCACTAGATGCCATTAAATGTGTGTTCTAATCATAAACCACATGGATCCAATAGATGCCATTGCATGTGTGTTCTTTTCATAAACCACATGGATCCACTAGAGTTCATTGCATGTGTGTTCTTTTCATAATCCACATGGATCCACTAGAGTTCATTGCATTTGTGATCTATTCCTAAACCAAATGGATCCACTAGATGCCATTGCATGTGTGTTCTTTTCATAAGCCACATGGATCCACTAGAGTTCATTGCATTTGTGTTCTTTTCATAAACCACATGGATCCACTAGATGCCATTGCATGTGTATTCTATTCCTAAACCACATAGATCCACTAGATGCCATTCCATGTGTGTTCTTTTCATAAACCACATAGATCCACTATATGTCGTTGCATGTGTGTTCATTGCCTAAACCACATGGATCTACTAGAGTTCATTGCACGTGTGTTCTATTCATAAACCACATGGATCCACTAGATGCCATTAAATGTGTGTTCTAATCATAAACCACATGGATCCACTAGATGCCATTGCATGTGTGTTCTTTTCATAAACCACATGGATCCACTAGAGTTCATTGCATGTGTTATCTATTCCTAAACCCCATGGGTACACTAGATGCCATTGCATGTGTGTTCTTTTCTTAAACCACATCAGTCCACTAGATGCCATTAAATGTGTGTTCTATTCATAAACCACATGGATCCACTAGATGCCATTGCATGTGTGTTCTTTTCATAAACCACATGGATCCACTAGAGTTTATTGCATGTGTGTTATTTTCATAATCCACATGGATCCACTAGAGTGCATTGCATGTGTGTTCTTTTCATAAACCACATGGATCCACTAGATTCCATTGCATGTGTGTTGTTTTCATAAACCACATGGATCCACTAGAGTTCATTGCATGTGTGTTCTATTCCTAAACCACATGGATACACTAGATGCCATTGCATGTGTGTTCTTTTCATAAACCACATCGATCCACTAGATTCCATTGCATGGGTGTTCTATTCCTAAACCACATGGATCCACTAGATACCATTGGATGTTTGTTCTTTTCATAAACCACATGGATCCACTAGAGTTCATTGCACGCGTGTTCTTTTCATAAACCACATGGATCCAGTAGATGTCATTGCATGTTTTTTCATAAACCACATGGATCCACTAGATGTCATTGCATGTGTGTTCTATTCCTAAACCACATGGATCCACTAGATGGAAATGCATGTCTGTTCTTTTCATAAACCACATGGATCCAGTAGATGCCATTGTATGTGTGTTCTAATCCTAAACCACATGGATCCACTAGATGCCATTAGTTGTGTGTTCTTTTCATAAACCACCTGGATCCACTAGAGTTCATTGCATGTGTGTTCTATTCCTAAACCACATGGATCTACTAGATGCCATTGCATGTGTGTTCTTTTCATAAAACACATGGATCCACTAGATGCCATTGCATGTGTGTTTTATATCTAAACCACATGGATCCACTAGATGCCATTGCATGTGTGTTCTTTTCATAAGCCACATGGATCCACTAGAGTTCATTGCATGTGGGTTCTTTTCATAATCCACATGGATCCACTAGAGTTCATTGCATGTGTGTTCTTTTCATAAACCACATGGATCCAGTAGAGTTCATTGCATGTGTTTTATTTTCATAAACCACATCGATCCATTGGAGTTCATTGCATGTGTGTTCTTTTCATAAACCACATGGATTACTACATTCCATTGCATGTATGTTCTTTTCATAAACCACATGGATCCACTAGAGTTCATTGCATGTGTGTTCTTTCATAAACCACATGGATCCACTAGATGCTGTTGCATGTGTGTTCTATTCCTAAACCACATAGATCCACTAGATGCCATTGGATGTGTGTTCTTGTCATAAATCACATGGAGGTACTAGATGCCATTGCATGTGTGTTCTAATCCTAAACCACATGGATCCACTAGATCCATTGCATGTGTGTTCTTTGCATAAACCACATGGATCCACTAGAGTTAATTGCACGTGTTTTATATTCATAAACCACATGGACCCACTAGATGCCATTAAATGTGTGTTCTATTGATAATCCACATGGATCCACTCGATGCCATTGCATGTGTGTTGTTTTCATAAACCACATGGATCCACTAGAGTTCATTGCATGTGTGTTATTTTCATAATCGACATGGATCCACTAGAGTTCAGTGCATGTGTGTTCTTTTCATAAACCACATGGATCCACTAGAGTTCACTGCATCTGTGTTATTTTCATAAACCACATGGATCCACTAGATTCCATTGCATGTGTGTTATTTGCATAAACCACATGGATCCACTAGAGTTCATTGCATGTGTTTTCTAGTCCTAAACCACATGGATACACTAGATGCCATTGCATGTGTGTTCTTTTCATAAACCACATCGATCCACTAGATGCAATTGCATGTGTGTTCTATTCCTAAACCACAAGGATCCACTAGATGCCATTGTATGTTTGTTCTTTTCATCAACCACATGGATCCAATAGATGGAATTGCATGTGTGTTCTTTTCATAAACCACATGGATCCACTAGATGCCATTGCATGTGTGTTCTTTTCATAAACCACATGGATCCACTATAGTTCATTGCATTTGTGTTCTTTTCATAAACCACATGGATCCACTAGATGCCATTGCACGTGTGTTCTATTCATAAACCACATGGATCCACTAGAGTTCATTGCATTTGTGTTCTTTTCCTAAACCACATAGATCCACTAGATGCCATTCCATGTGTGTTCTTTTCATAAACCACATGGATCCACTAGATGCCGTTGCATGTGTGTTCATTGCCTAAACCACATGGATCCACTAGAGTTCATTGCACGTGTGTTCTATTCATAAACCACATGGATCCACTAGATGCCATTAAATGTGTGTTCTAATCATAAACCACATGGATCCAATAGATGCCATTGCATGTGTGTTCTTTTCATAAACCACATGGATCCACTAGAGTTCATTGCATGTGTGTTCTTTTCATAATCCACATGGATCCACTAGAGTTCATTGCATTTGTGATCTATTCCTAAACCAAATGGATCCACTAGATGCCATTGCATGTGTGTTCTTTTCATAAGCCACATGGATCCACTAGAGTTCATTGCATTTGTGTTCTTTTCATAAACCACATGGATCCACTAGATGCCATTGCATGTGTATTCTATTCCTAAACCACATAGATCCACTAGATGCCATTCCATGTGTGTTCTTTTCATAAACCACATGGATCCACTAGATGTCGTTGCATGTGTGTTCATTGCCTAAACTACATGGATCTACTAGAGTTCATTGCACGTGTGTTCTATTCATAAACCACATGGATCCACTAGATGCCATTAAATGTGTGTTCTAATCATAAACCACATGGATCCACTAGATGCCATTGCATGTGTGTTCTTTTCATAAACCACATGGATCCAACTAGAGTTCATTGCATGTGTGTTCTTTTCATAAACCACATGGATCCAGTAGAGTTCATTGCATGTGTTTTATTTTCATAAACCACATCGATCCATTGGAGTTCATTGCATGTGTGTTCTTTTGATAAACCACATGGATCACTACATTCCATTGCATGTATGTTCTTTTCATAAACCACATGGATCCACTAGAGTTCATTGCATGTGTGTTCTTTTCATAAACCACATGGATCCACTAGATGCTATTGCATGTGTGTTCTATTCCTAAACCACATATATCCACTAGATGCCATTGGATGTATGTTCTTGTCATAAATCACATGGATGTACTAGATGCCATTGCATGTGTGTTCTAATCTTAAACCACATGGATCCACTAGATCCATTGCATGTGTGTTCTTTGCATAAACCACATGGATCCACTAGAGTTAATTGCATGTGTTTTATATTCATAAACCACATGGACCCACTAGATGCCATTAAATGTGTGTTCTATTGATAATCCACATGGATCCACTAGATGCCATTGCATGTGTGTTGTTTTCATAAACCACATGGATCCACTAGAGTTCATTGCATGTGTGTTATTTTCATAATCGACATGGATCCACTAGAGTTCAGAGCATGTGTGTTCTTTTCATAAACCACATGGATCCACTAGAGTTCACTGCATCTGTGTTATTTTCATAAACCACATGGATCCACTAGATTCCATTGCATGTGTGTTCTTTTCATAAACCACATGGATCCACTAGAGTTCATTGCATGTGTTTTCTAGTCCTAAACCACATGGATACACTAGATGCCATTGCATGTGTGTTCTTTTCATAAACCACAACGATCCACTAGATGCAATTGCATGTGTGTTCTATTCCTAAACCACGAGGATCCACTACATGCCATTGTATGTTTGTTCTTTTCATCAACCACATGGATCCAATAGATGGAATTGCATGTGTGTTCTTTTCATAAACCACATGGATCCACTAGATGCCATTGCATGTGTGTTCTTTTCATAAACCACATGAATCCACTATAGTTCATTGCATTTGTGTTCTTTTCATAAACCACATGGATCCACTAGATGCCATTGCATGTGTGTTCTATTCCTAAACCACATAGATCCACTAGATGTCATTCCATGTGTGTTCTTTTCATAAACCACATGGATCCACTAGATGTCGTTGCATGTGTGTTCATTGCCTAAACCACATGGATCCACTAGAGTTCATTGCACGTGTGTTCTATTCATAAACCACATGGATCCACTAGATGCCATTAAATGTGTGTTCTAATCATAAACCACATGGATCCACTAGATGCCATTGCATGTGTGTTCTTTTCATAAACCACATGGATCCACTAGAGTTCATTGCATGTGTGTTCTTTTCATAAACCACATGGATCCACTAGATGCTATTGAATGTGTGTTCTATTCCTAAACCACATAGATCCACTAGATGCCATTGGATGTGTGTTCTTGTCATAAATCACATGGATGTACTAGATGCCATTGCATGTGTGTTCTAATCCTAAACCACATGGATCCACTAGATCCATTGCATGTGTGTTCTTTGCATAAACCACATGGATCCACTAGATTTAATTGCACGTGTTTTATATTCATAAACCACATGGACCCACTAGATGCCATTAAATGTGTGTTCTATTGATAAACCACATGGATCCACTAGATGCCATTGCATGTGTGTTGTTTTCATAAACCACATGGATCCAACTAGAGTTCATTGTCTGTGTGTTATTTTCATAATCGACATGGATCCACTAGAGTTCAGTGCATGTGTGTTCTTTTCATAAACCACATGGATCCATTAGAGTTCACTGCATGTGTGTTATTTTCATAAACCACATGGATCCACTAGAGTTCATTGCATGTGTTTTCTAGTCCTAAACCACATGGATACACAAGATGCCATTGCATGTGTGTTCTTTTCATAAACCACATCGATCCACTAGATGCAATTGCATGTGTGTTCTATTCCTAAACCACAAGGATCCACTGGATGCCATTGTATGTTTGTTCTTTTCATCAACCACATGGATCCAATAGATGGAATTGCATCTGTGTTCTTTTCATAAACCACATGGATCCACTAGATGCCATTGCATGTGTGTTCTTTTCATAAACCACATGGATCCACTATAGTTCATTGCATTTGTGTTCTTTTCATAAACCACATGGATCCACTAGATGCCATTGCATGTGTGTTCTATTCATAAACCACATAGATCCACTAGATGCCATTCCATGTGTGTTCTTTTCATAAACCACATGGATCCACTAGATGCCGTTGCATGTGTGTTCATTGCCTAAACCACATGGATCCACTAGAGTTCATTGCACGTGTGTTCTATTCATAAACCACATGGATTACTAGATGCCATTAAATGTGTGTTCTAATCATAAACCACATGTATCCACTAGATGCCATTGCATGTGTGTTCTTTTCATAAACCACATGGATCCACTAGAGTTCATTGCATGTGTGTTCTTTTCATAATCCACATGGATCCACTAGAGTTCATTGCATTTGTGATCTATTCCTAAACCACATGGATCCACTAGATGCCATTGCATGTGTGTTCTTTTCATAAGCCACATGGATCCACGAGAGTTCATTGCATTTGTGTTCTTTTCATAAACCACATGGATCCACTAGATGCCATTGCATGTATATTCTATTCCTAAACCACATAGATCCTCTGGATGCCATTCCATGTGTGTTCTTTTCATAAACCACATAGATCCACTAGATGTCGTTGCATGTGTGTTCATTGCCTAAACCACATGGATCTACTAGAGTTCATTGCACGTGTGTTCTATTCATAAACCACATGGATCCACTAGATGCCATTAAATGTGTGTTCTAATCATAAACCACATGGATCCACTAGATGCCATTGCATGTGTGTTATTTTCATAAACCACATGGATCCACTAGAGTTTATTGCATGTGTGTTCTATTCCTAAACCCCATGGGTACACTAGATGCCATTGCATGTGTGTTCTTTTCTTAAACCACATCAGTCCACTAGATGCCATTAAATGTGTGTTCTATTCATAAACCACATGGATCCACTAGATGCCATTGCATGTGTGTTCTTTTCATAAACCACATGGATCCACTAGAGTTTATTGCTTGTGTGTTCTTTTCATAATCCACATGGATCCACTATAGTGCATTGCATGTGTGTTCTTTTCATAAACCACATGGATCCACTAGATGCCATTGCATGTGTGTTCTATTCCTAAACCACATGGATCCACTAGATGCCATTCCATGTGTGTTCTTTTCATAAACCACATGGATCCACTAGATGTCGTTGCATGTGTGTTCATTGCCTAAACCACATGGATCCACTAGAGTTCATTGCACGTGTGTTCTATTCATAAACCACATGGATCCAATAGATGCCATTAAATGTGTGTTCTAATCATAAACCACATGGATCCAATAGATGTCATTGCATGTGTGTTCTTTTCATAAACCATATGGATCCACTAGAGTTCATTGCATGTGTGTTATATTCCTAAACCACATGGGTACACTAGATGCCATTGCATGTGTGTTCTTTTCATAAACCACATCAGTCCACTAGATGCCATTAAATGTGTGTTCTATTCATAAACCACATGGATCCACTAGATGCCATTGCATGTGTGTTCTTTTCATAAACCACATGGATCCACTAGAGTTCATTGCATGTGTGTTCTTTTCATAATCCACATGGATCCACTAGATTTCATTGCATGTGTGTTCTTTTCATAAACCACATGGATCCACTAGATTCCATTGCATGTGTGTTCTTTTCATAAACGACATGGATCCACTAGAGTTCATTGCATGTGTGTTCTATTCCTAAACCACATGGATACACTAGATGCCATTGCATGTGTGTTCTTTTTATAAACCACATCGATCCACTAGATTCCATTGCATGGGTGTTCTATTCCTAAACCACATGGATCCACTAGATACCATTGGATGTTTGTTCTTTTCATAAACCACATGGATCCACTAGAGTTCATTGCACGCGTGTTCTTTTCATAAACCACATGGATCCCCTAGATGCCATTGCATGTTTTTTTCATAAACCACATGGATGCACTAGATGTCATTGCATGTGTGTTCTATTCCTAAACCACATGGATCCACTAGATGGCATTGCATGTCTGTTCTTTTCATAAACCACATGGATCCATTAGATGCCATTGCATGTGTGTTCTAATCCTAAACCACATGGATCCACTAGATGCCATTAGATGTGTGTTCTTTTCATAAACCACCTGGATCCACTAGAGTTCATTGCATGTGTGTTCTATTCCTAAACCACCTGGATCAACTAGATGCCATTGCATGTGTGTTCTTTTCATAAAACACATGGATCCACTAGATGCCATTGCATGTGTGTTTTATTCCTAAACCACATGGATCCACTAGATGCCATTGCATGTGTGTTCTTTTCATAAACCATATGGATCCACTAGAGTTCATTGCATGTGGGTTCTTTTCATAATCCACATGGATACACTAGAGTTCATTGCATGTGTGTTCTTTTCATAAACCACATGGATCCAGTAGAGTTCATTGCATGTGTTTTATTTTCATAAACCACATCGATCCATTGGAGTTCATTGCATGTGTGTTCTTTTCATAAACCACATGGATCCACTAGAGTTCATTGCATGTGTGTTCTTTTCATAAACCACATGGATCCACTAGATGCTATTGAATGTGTGTTCTATTCCTAAACCACATAGATCCACTAGATGCCATTGGATGTGTGTTCTTGTCATAAATCACATGGATGTACTAGATGCCATTGCATGTGTGTTCTAATCCTAAACCACATGGATCCACTAGATCCATTGCATGTGTGTTCTTTGCATAAACCACATGGATCCATTAGATTTAATTGCACGTGTTTTATATTCATAAACCACATGGACCCACTAGATGCCATTAAATGTGTGTTCTATTGATAAACCACATGGATCCACTAGATGCCATTGCATGTGTGTTGTTTTCATAAACCACATGGATCCACTAGAGTTCATTGCCTGTGTGTTATTTTCATAATCGACATGGATCCACTAGAGTTCAGTGCATGTGTGTTCTTTTCATAAACCACATGGATCCACTAGAGTTCAGTGCATGTGTGTTCTTTTCATAAACCACATGGATCCATTAGAGTTCATTGCATGTGTTTTCTAGTCCTAAACCACATGGATACACAAGATGCCATTGCATGTGTGTTCTTTTCATAAACCACATCGATCCACTAGATGCAATTGCATGTGTGTTCTATTCCTAAACCACAAGGATCCACTGCATACCATTGTATGTTTGTTCTTTTCATCAACCACATGGATCCAATAGATGGAATTGCATCTGTGTTCTTTTCATAAACCACATGGATCCACTAGATGCCATTGCATGTGTGTTCTTTTCATAAACCACATGGATCCACTATAGTTCATTGAATTTGTGTTCTTTTCATAAACCACATGGATCCACTAGATGCCATTGCATGTGTGTTCTATTCGTAAACCACATAGATCCACTAGATGCCATTCCATGTGTGTTCTTTTCATAAACCACATGGATCCACTAGATGTCGTTGCATGTGTGTTCATTGCCTAAACCACATGGATCCACTAGAGTTCATTGCACGTGTGTTCTATTCATAAACCACATGGATCCACTAGATGCCATTAAATGTGTGTTCTAATCATAAACCACATGTATCCACTAGATGCCATTGCATGTGTGTTCTTTTCATAAACCACATGGATCCACTAGAGTTCATTGCATGTGTATTCTTTTCATAATCCACATGGATCCACTAGAGTTCATTGCATTTGTGATCTATTCCTAAACCACATGGATCCACTAGATGCCATTGCATGTGTGTTCTTTTCATAAGCCACATGGATCCACGTGAGTTCATTGCATTTGTGTTCTTTTCATAAACCACATGAATCCACTAGATGCCATGGCATGTATATTCTATTCCTAAACCACATAGATCCTCTAGATGCCATTCCATGTGTGTTCTTTTCATAAACCACATAGATCCACTATATGTCGTTGCATGTGTGTTCATTGCCTAAACCACATGGATCTACTAGAGTTCATTGCACGTGTGTTCTATTCATAAACCACATGGATCCACTAGATGCCATTAAATGTGTGTTCTAATCATAAACCACATGGATCCACTAGATGCCATTGCATGTGTGTTCTTTTCATAAACCACATGGATCCACTAGAGTTCATTGCATGTGTTATCTATTCCTAAACCCCATGGGTACACTAGATGCCATTGCATGTGTGTTCTTTTCTTAAACCACATCAGTCCACTAGATGCCATTAAATGTGTGTTCTATTCATAAACCACATGGATCCACTAGATGCCATTGCATGTGTGTTCTTTTCATAAACCACATGGATCCACTAGAGTTTATTGCATGTGTGTTATTTTCATAATCCACATGGATCCACTAGAGTGCATTGCATGTGTGTTCTTTTCATAAACCACATGGATCCACTAGATTCCATTGCATGTGTGTTGTTTTCATAAACCACATGGATCCACTAGAGTTCATTGCATGTGTGTTCTATTCCTAAACCACATGGATACACTAGATGCCATTGCATGTGTGTTCTTTTCATAAACCACATCGATCCACTAGATTCCATTGCATGGGTGTTCTATTCCTAAACCACATGGATCCACTAGATACCATTGGATGTTTGTTCTTTTCATAAACCACATGGATCCACTAGAGTTCATTGCACGCGTGTTCTTTTCATAAACCACATGGATCCAGTAGATGTCATTGCATGTTTTTTCATAAACCACATGGATCCACTAGATGTCATTGCATGTGTGTTCTATTCCTAAACCACATGGATCCACTAGATGGAAATGCATGTCTGTTCTTTTCATAAACCACATGGATCCAGTAGATGCCATTGTATGTGTGTTCTAATCCTAAACCACGTGGATCCACTAGATGCCATTAGTTGTGTGTTCTTTTCATAAACCACCTGGATCCACTAGAGTTCATTGCATGTGTGTTCTATTCCTAAACCACATGGATCTACTAGATGCCATTGCATGTGTGTTCTTTTCATAAAACACATGGATCCACTAGATGCCATTGCATGTGTGTTTTATATCTAAACCACATGGATCCACTAGATGCCATTGCATGTGTGTTCTTTTCATAAGCCACATGGATCCACTAGAGTTCATTGCATGTGTTTTATTTTCATAAACCACATCGATCCATTGGAGTTCATTGCATGTGTGTTCTTTTCATAAACCACATGGATCCACTAGAGTTCATTGCATGTGTGTTCTTTCATAAACCACATGGATCCACTAGATGCTGTTGCATGTGTGTTCTATTCCTAAACCACATAGATCCACTAGATGCCATTGGATGTGTGTTCTTGTCATAAATCACATGGAGGTACTAGATGCCATTGCATGTGTGTTCTAATCCTAAACCACATGGATCCACTAGATCCATTGCATGTGTGTTCTTTGCATAAACCACATGGATCCACTAGAGTTAATTGCACGTGTTTTATATTCATAAACCACATGGACCCACTAGATGCCATTAAATGTGTGTTCTATTGATAATCCACATGGATCCACTCGATGCCATTGCATGTGTGTTGTTTTCATAAACCACATGGATCCACTAGAGTTCATTGCATGTGTGTTATTTTCATAATCGACATGGATCCACTAGAGTTCAGTGCATGTGTGTTCTTTTCATAAACCACATGGATCCACTAGAGTTCACTGCATCTGTGTTATTTTCATAAACCACATGGATCCACTAGATTCCATTGCATGTGTGTTATTTGCATAAACCACATGGATCCACTAGAGTTCATTGCATGTGTTTTCTAGTCCTAAACCACATGGATACACTAGATGCCATTGCATGTGTGTTCTTTTCATAAACCACATCGATCCACTAGATGCAATTGCATGTGTGTTCTATTCCTAAACCACAAGGATCCACTAGATGCCATTGTATGTTTGTTCTTTTCATCAACCACATGGATCCAATAGATGGAATTGCATGTGTGTTCTTTTCATAAACCACATGGATCCACTAGATGCCATTGCATGTGTGTTCTTTTCATAAACCACATGGATCCACTATAGTTCATTGCATTTGTGTTCTTTTCATAAACCACATGGATCCACTAGATGCCATTGCACGTGTGTTCTATTCATAAACCACATGGATCCACTAGAGTTCATTGCATTTGTGTTCTTTTCCTAAACCACATAGATCCACTAGATGCCATTCCATGTGTGTTCTTTTCATAAACCACATGGATCCACTAGATGCCGTTGCATGTGTGTTCATTGCCTAAACCACATGGATCCACTAGAGTTCATTGCACGTGTGTTCTATTCATAAACCACATGGATCCACTAGATGCCATTAAATGTGTGTTCTAATCATAAACCACATGGATCCAATAGATGCCATTGCATGTGTGTTCTTTTCATAAACCACATGGATCCACTAGAGTTCATTGCATGTGTGTTCTTTTCATAATCCACATGGATCCACTAGAGTTCATTGCATTTGTGATCTATTCCTAAACCAAATGGATCCACTAGATGCCATTGCATGTGTGTTCTTTTCATAAGCCACATGGATCCACTAGAGTTCATTGCATTTGTGTTCTTTTCATAAACCACATGGATCCACTAGATGCCATTGCATGTGTATTCTATTCCTAAACCACATAGATCCACTAGATGCCATTCCATGTGTGTTCTTTTCATAAACCACATAGATCCACTATATGTCGTTGCATGTGTGTTCATTGCCTAAACCACATGGATCTACTAGAGTTCATTGCACGTGTGTTCTATTCATAAACCACATGGATCCACTAGATGCCATTAAATGTGTGTTCTAATCATAAACCACATGGATCCACTAGATGCCATTGCATGTGTGTTCTTTTCATAAACCACATGGATCCACTAGAGTTCATTGCATGTGTTATCTATTCCTAAACCCCATGGGTACACTAGATGCCATTGCATGTGTGTTCTTTTCTTAAACCACATCAGTCCACTAGATGCCATTAAATGTGTGTTCTATTCATAAACCACATGGATCCACTAGATGCCATTGCATGTGTGTTCTTTTCATAAACCACATGGATCCACTAGAGTTTATTGCATGTGTGTTATTTTCATAATCCACATGGATCCACTAGAGTGCATTGCATGTGTGTTCTTTTCATAAACCACATGGATCCACTAGATTCCATTGCATGTGTGTTGTTTTCATAAACCACATGGATCCACTAGAGTTCATTGCATGTGTGTTCTATTCCTAAACCACATGGATACACTAGATGCCATTGCATGTGTGTTCTTTTCATAAACCACATCGATCCACTAGATTCCATTGCATGGGTGTTCTATTCCTAAACCACATGGATCCACTAGATACCATTGGATGTTTGTTCTTTTCATAAACCACATGGATCCACTAGAGTTCATTGCACGCGTGTTCTTTTCATAAACCACATGGATCCAGTAGATGTCATTGCATGTTTTTTCATAAACCACATGGATCCACTAGATGTCATTGCATGTGTGTTCTATTCCTAAACCACATGGATCCACTAGATGGAAATGCATGTCTGTTCTTTTCATAAACCACATGGATCCAGTAGATGCCATTGTATGTGTGTTCTAATCCTAAACCACATGGATCCACTAGATGCCATTAGTTGTGTGTTCTTTTCATAAACCACCTGGATCCACTAGAGTTCATTGCATGTGTGTTCTATTCCTAAACCACATGGATCTACTAGATGCCATTGCATGTGTGTTCTTTTCATAAAACACATGGATCCACTAGATGCCATTGCATGTGTGTTTTATATCTAAACCACATGGATCCACTAGATGCCATTGCATGTGTGTTCTTTTCATAAGCCACATGGATCCACTAGAGTTCATTGCATGTGGGTTCTTTTCATAATCCACATGGATCCACTAGAGTTCATTGCATGTGTGTTCTTTTCATAAACCACATGGATCCAGTAGAGTTCATTGCATGTGTTTTATTTTCATAAACCACATCGATCCATTGGAGTTCATTGCATGTGTGTTCTTTTCATAAACCACATGGATTACTACATTCCATTGCATGTATGTTCTTTTCATAAACCACATGGATCCACTAGAGTTCATTGCATGTGTGTTCTTTCATAAACCACATGGATCCACTAGATGTTGTTGCATGTGTGTTCTATTCCTAAACCACATAGATCCACTAGATGCCATTGGATGTGTGTTCTTGTCATAAATCACATGGAGGTACTAGATGCCATTGCATGTGTGTTCTAATCCTAAACCACATGGATCCACTAGATCCATTGCATGTGTGTTCTTTGCATAAACCACATGGATCCACTAGAGTTAATTGCACGTGTTTTATATTCATAAACCACATGGACCCACTAGATGCCATTAAATGTGTGTTCTATTGATAATCCACATGGATCCACTCGATGCCATTGCATGTGTGTTGTTTTCATAAACCACATGGATCCACTAGAGTTCATTGCATGTGTGTTATTTTCATAATCGACATGGATCCACTAGAGTTCAGTGCATGTGTGTTCTTTTCATAAACCACATGGATCCACTAGAGTTCACTGCATCTGTGTTATTTTCATAAACCACATGGATCCACTAGATTCCATTGCATGTGTGTTATTTGCATAAACCACATGGATCCACTAGAGTTCATTGCATGTGTTTTCTAGTCCTAAACCACATGGATACACTAGATGCCATTGCATGTGTGTTCTTTTCATAAACCACATCGATCCACTAGATGCAATTGCATGTGTGTTCTATTCCTAAACCACAAGGATCCACTAGATGCCATTGTATGTTTGTTCTTTTCATCAACCACATGGATCCAATAGATGGAATTGCATGTGTGTTCTTTTCATAAACCACATGGATCCACTAGATGCCATTGCATGTGTGTTCTTTTCATAAACCACATGGATCCACTATAGTTCATTGCATTTGTGTTCTTTTCATAAACCACATGGATCCACTAGATGCCATTGCACGTGTGTTCTATTCATAAACCACATGGATCCACTAGAGTTCATTGCATTTGTGTTCTTTTCCTAAACCACATAGATCCACTAGATGCCATTCCATGTGTGTTCTTTTCATAAACCACATGGATCCACTAGATGCCGTTGCATGTGTGTTCATTGCCTAAACCACATGGATCCACTAGAGTTCATTGCACGTGTGTTCTATTCATAAACCACATGGATCCACTAGATGCCATTAAATGTGTGTTCTAATCATAAACCACATGGATCCAATAGATGCCATTGCATGTGTGTTCTTTTCATAAACCACATGGATCCACTAGAGTTCATTGCATGTGTGTTCTTTTCATAATCCACATGGATCCACTAGAGTTCATTGCATTTGTGATCTATTCCTAAACCAAATGGATCCACTAGATGCCATTGCATGTGTGTTCTTTTCATAAGCCACATGGATCCACTAGAGTTCATTGCATTTGTGTTCTTTTCATAAACCACATGGATCCACTAGATGCCATTGCATGTGTATTCTATTCCTAAACCACATAGATCCACTAGATGCCATTCCATGTGTGTTCTTTTCATAAACCACATGGATCCACTAGATGTCGTTGCATGTGTGTTCATTGCCTAAACTACATGGATCTACTAGAGTTCATTGCACGTGTGTTCTATTCATAAACCACATGGATCCACTAGATGCCATTAAATGTGTGTTCTAATCATAAACCACATGGATCCACTAGATGCCATTGCATGTGTGTTCTTTTCATAAACCACATGGATCCAACTAGAGTTCATTGCATGTGTGTTCTTTTCATAAACCACATGGATCCAGTAGAGTTCATTGCATGTGTTTTATTTTCATAAACCACATCGATCCATTGGAGTTCATTGCATGTGTGTTCTTTTGATAAACCACATGGATCACTACATTCCATTGCATGTATGTTCTTTTCATAAACCACATGGATCCACTAGAGTTCATTGCATGTGTGTTCTTTTCATAAACCACATGGATCCACTAGATGCTATTGCATGTGTGTTCTATTCCTAAACCACATATATCCACTAGATGCCATTGGATGTATGTTCTTGTCATAAATCACATGGATGTACTAGATGCCATTGCATGTGTGTTCTAATCCTAAACCACATGGATCCACTAGATCCATTGCATGTGTGTTCTTTGCATAAACCACATGGATCCACTAGAGTTAATTGCATGTGTTTTATATTCATAAACCACATGGACCCACTAGATGCCATTAAATGTGTGTTCTATTGATAATCCACATGGATCCACTAGATGCCATTGCATGTGTGTTGTTTTCATAAACCACATGGATCCACTAGAGTTCATTGCATGTGTGTTATTTTCATAATCGACATGGATCCACTAGAGTTCAGAGCATGTGTGTTCTTTTCATAAACCACATGGATCCACTAGAGTTCACTGCATCTGTGTTATTTTCATAAACCACATGGATCCACTAGATTCCATTGCATGTGTGTTCTTTTCATAAACCACATGGATCCACTAGAGTTCATTGCATGTGTTTTCTAGTCCTAAACCACATGGATACACTAGATGCCATTGCATGTGTGTTCTTTTCATAAACCACAACGATCCACTAGATGCAATTGCATGTGTGTTCTATTCCTAAACCACGAGGATCCACTACATGCCATTGTATGTTTGTTCTTTTCATCAACCACATGGATCCAATAGATGGAATTGCATGTGTGTTCTTTTCATAAACCACATGGATCCACTAGATGCCATTGCATGTGTGTTCTTTTCATAAACCACATGAATCCACTATAGTTCATTGCATTTGTGTTCTTTTCATAAACCACATGGATCCACTAGATGCCATTGCATGTGTGTTCTATTCCTAAACCACATAGATCCACTAGATGTCATTCCATGTGTGTTCTTTTCATAAACCACATGGATCCACTAGATGTCGTTGCATGTGTGTTCATTGCCTAAACCACATGGATCCACTAGAGTTCATTGCACGTGTGTTCTATTCATAAACCACATGGATCCACTAGATGCCATTAAATGTGTGTTCTAATCATAAACCACATGGATCCACTAGATGCCATTGCATGTGTGTTCTTTTCATAAACCACATGGATCCACTAGAGTTCATTGCATGTGTGTTCTTTTCATAATCCACATGGATCCACTAGAGTTCATTGCATTTGTGATCTATTCCTAAACCACATGGATCCACTAGATGCCATTGCATGTGTGTTCTTTTCATAAGCCACATGGATCCACTAGAGTTCATTGCATTTGTGTTCTTTTCATAAACCACATGGATCCACTAGATGCCATTGCGTGTGTATTCTATTCCTAAACCACATAGATCCACTAGATGCCATTCCATGTGTGTTCTTTTCATAAACCACATGGATCCACTAGATGTCGTTGCATGTGTGTTCATTGCCTAAACTACATGGATCTACTAGAGTTCATTGCACGTGTGTTCTATTCATAAACCACATGGATCCACTAGATGCCATTAAATGTGTGTTCTAATCATAAACCACATGGATCCACTAGATGCCATTGCATGTGTGTTCTTTTCATAAACCACATGGATCCACTAGAGTTCATTGCATGTGTGTTCTTTTCATAAACCACATGGATCCAGTAGAGTTCATTGCATGTGTCTTATTTTCATAAACCACATCGATCCATTGGAGTTCATTGCATGGGTGTTCTTTTCATAAACCACATGGATCACTACATTCCATTGCATGTATGTTCTTTTCATAAACCACATGGATCCACTAGAGTTCATTGCATGTGTGTTCTTTTCATAAACCACATGGATCCACTAGATGCTATTGCATGTGTGTTCTATTCCTAAACCACATAGATCCACTAGATGCCACTGGATGTATGTTCTTGTCATAAATCACATGGATGTACTAGATGCCATTGCATGTGTGTTCTAATCCTAAACCACATGGATCCACTAGATCCATTGCATGTGTGTTCTTTGCATAAACCACATGGATCCACTAGAGTTAATTGCATGTGTTTTATATTCATAAACCACATGGACCCACTAGATGCCATTAAATGTGTGTTCTATTGATAATCCACATGGATCCACTAGATGCCATTGCATGTGTGTTGTTTTCATAAACCACATGGATCCACTAGAGTTCATTGCATGTGTGTTATTTTCATAATCGACATGGATCCACTAGAGTTCAGAGCATGTGTGTTCTTTTCATAAACCACATGGATCCACTAGAGTTCACTGCATCTGTGTTATTTTCATAAACCACATGGATCCACTAGATTCCATTGCATGTGTGTTCTTTTCATAAACCACATGGATCCACTAGAGTTCATTGCATGTGTTTTCTAGTCCTAAACCACATGGATACACTAGATGCCATTGCATGTGTGTTCTTTTCATAAACCACAACGATCCACTAGATGCAATTGCATGTGTGTTCTATTCCTAAACCACGAGGATCCACTACATGCCATTGTATGTTTGTTCTTTTCATCAACCACATGGATCCAATAGATGGAATTGCATCTGTGTTCTTTTCATAAACCACATGGATCCACTAGATGCCATTGCATGTGTGTTCTTTTCATAAACCACATGAATCCACTATAGTTCATTGCATTTGTGTTCTTTTCATAAACCACATGGATCCACTAGATGCCATTGCATGTGTGTTCTATTCCTAAACCACATAGATCCACTAGATGTCATTCCATGTGTGTTCTTTTCATAAACCACATGGATCCACTAGATGTCGTTGCATGTGTGTTCATTGCCTAAACCACATGGATCCACTAGAGTTCATTGCACGTGTGTTCTATTCATAAACCACATGGATCCACTAGATGCCATTAAATGTGTGTTCTAATCATAAACCACATGGATCCACTAGATGCCATTGCATGTGTGTTCTTTTCATAAACCACATGGATCCACTAGAGTTCATTGCATGTGTGTTCTTTTCATAATCCACATGGATCCACTAGAGTTCATTGCATTTGTGATCTATTCCTAAACCACATGGATCCACTAGATGCCATTGCATGTGTGTTCTTTTCATAAGCCACATGGATCCACTAGAGTTCATTGCATTTGTGTTCTTTTCATAAACCACATGGATCCACTAGATGCCATTGCGTGTGTATTCTATTCCTAAACCACATAGATCCACTAGATGCCATTCCATGTGTGTTCTTTTCATAAACCACATGGATCCACTAGATGTCGTTGCATGTGTGTTCATTGCCTAAACTACATGGATCTACTAGAGTTCATTGCACGTGTGTTCTATTCATAAACCACATGGATCCACTAGATGCCATTAAATGTGTGTTCTAATCATAAACCACATGGATCCACTAGATGCCATTGCATGTGTGTTCTTTTCATAAACCACATGGATCCACTAGAGTTCATTGCATGTGTGTTCTTTTCATAAACCACATGGATCCAGTAGAGTTCATTGCATGTGTCTTATTTTCATAAACCACATCGATCCATTGGAGTTCATTGCATGGGTGTTCTTTTCATAAACCACATGGATCACTACATTCCATTGCATGTATGTTCTTTTCATAAACCACATGGATCCACTAGAGTTCATTGCATGTGTGTTCTTTTCATAAACCACATGGATCCACTAGATGCTATTGCATGTGTGTTCTATTCCTAAACCACATAGATCCACTAGATGCCACTGGATGTATGTTCTTGTCATAAATCACATGGATGTACTAGATGCCATTGCATGTGTGTTCTAATCCTAAACCACATGGATCCACTAGATCCATTGCATGTGTGTTCTTTGCATAAACCACATGGATCCACTAGAGTTAATTGCATGTGTTTTATATTCATAAACCACATGGACCCACTAGATGCCATTAAATGTGTGTTCTATTGATAATCCACATGGATCCACTAGATGCCATTGCATGTGTGTTGTTTTCATAAACCACATGGATCCACTAGAGTTCATTGCATGTGTGTTATTTTCATAATCGACATGGATCCACTAGAGTTCAGTGCATGTGTGTTCTTTTCATAAACCACATGGATCCACTAGAGTTCACTGCATCTGTGTTATTTTCATAAACCACATGGATCCACTAGATTCCATTGCATGTGTGTTCTTTTCATAAACCACATGGATCCACTAGAGTTCATTGCATGTGTTTTCTAGTCCTAAACCACATGGATACACTAGATGCCATTGCATGTGTGTTCTTTTCATAAACCACAACGATCCACTAGATGCAATTGCATGTGTGTTCTATTCCTAAACCACAAGGATCCACTACATGCCATTGTATGTTTGTTCTTTTCATCAACCACATGGATCCAATAGATGGAATTGCATGTGTGTTCTTTTCATAAACCACATGGATCCACTAGATGCCATTGCATGTGTGTTCTTTTCATAAACCACATGAATCCACTATAGTTCATTGCATTTGTGTTCTTTTCATAAACCACATGGATCCACTAGATGCCATTGCATGTGTGTTCTATTCCTAAACCACATAGATCCACTAGATGTCATTCCATGTGTGTTCTTTTCATAAACCACATGGATCCACTAGATGCCGTTGCATGTGTGTTCATTGCCTAAACCACATGGATCCACTAGAGTTCATTGCACGTGTGTTCTATTCATAAACCACATGGATCCACTAGATGCCATTAAATGTGTGTTCTAATCATAAACCACATGGATCCACTAGATGCCATTGCATGTGTGTTCTTTTCATAAACCACATGGATCCACTAGAGTTCATTGCCTGTGTGTTCTTTTCATAATCCACATGGATCCACTAGAGTTCATTGCATTTGTGATCTATTCCTAAACCACATGGATCCACTAGATGCCATTGCATGTGTGTTCTTTTCATAAGCCACATGGATCCACTAGAGTTCATTGCATTTGTGTTCTTTTCATAAACCACATGGATCCACTAGATGCCATTGCATGTGTATTCTATTCCTAAACCACATAGATCCACTAGATGCCATTCCATGTGTGTTCTTTTCATAAACCACATGGATCCACTAGATGTCGTTGCATGTGTGTTCATTGCCTAAACTACATGGATCTACTAGAGTTCATTGCACGTGTGTTCTATTCATAAACCACATGGATCCACTAGATGCCATTAAATGTGTGTTCTAATCATAAACCACATGGATCCACTAGATGCCATTGCATGTGTGTTCTTTTCATAAACCACATGGATCCACTAGAGTTCATTGCATGTGTGTTCTTTTCATAAACCACATGGATCCAGTAGAGTTCATTGCATGTGTTTTATTTTCATAAACCACATCGATCCATTGGAGTTCATTGCATGTGTGTTCTTTTCATAAACCACATGGATCACTACATTCCATTGCATGTATGTTCTTTTCATAAACCACATGGATCCACTAGAGTTCATTGCATGCGTGTTCTTTTCATAAACCACATGGATCCACTAGATGCTATTGCATGTGTGTTCTATTCCTAAACCACATAGATCCACTAGATGCCATTGGATGTATGTTCTTGTCATAAAGCACATGGATGTACTAGATGCCATTGCATGTGTGTTCTAATCCTAAACCACATGGATCCACTAGATCCATTGCATGTGTGTTCTTTGCATAAACCACATGGATCCACTAGAGTTAATTGCATGTGTTTTATATTCATAAACCACATGGACCCACTAGATGCCATTAAATGTGTGTTCTATTGATAATCCACATGGATCCACTAGATGCCATTGCATGTGTGTTGTTTTCATAAACCACATGGATCCACTAGAGTTCATTGCATGTGTGTTATTTTCATAATCGACATGGATCCACTAGAGTTCAGTGCATGTGTGTTCTTTTCATAAACCACATGGATCCACTAGAGTTCACTGCATCTGTGTTATTTTCATAAACCACATGGATCCACTAGATTCCATTGCATGTGTGTTCTTTTCATAAACCACATGGATCCACTAGAGTTCATTGCATGTGTTTTCTAGTCCTAAACCACATGGATACACTAGATGCCATTGCATGTGTGTTCTTTTCATAAACCACAACGATCCACTAGATGCAATTGCATGTGTGTTCTATTCCTAAACCACAAGGATCCACTACATGCCATTGTATGTTTGTTCTTTTCATCAACCACATGGATCCAATAGATGGAATTGCATGTGTGTTCTTTTCATAAACCACATGGATCCACTAGATGCCATTGCATGTGTGTTCTTTTCATAAACCACATGAATCCACTATAGTTCATTGCATTTGTGTTCTTTTCATAAACCACATGGATCCACTAGATGCCATTGCATGTGTGTTCTATTCCTAAACCACATAGATCCACTAGATGTCATTCCATGTGTGTTCTTTTCATAAACCACATGGATCCACTAGATGTCGTTGCATGTGTGTTCATTGCCTAAACCACATGGATACACTAGAGTTCATTGCACGTGTGTTCTATTCATAAACCACATGGATCCACTAGATGCCATTAAATGTGTGTTCTAATCATAAACCACATGGATCCACTAGATGCCATTGCATGTGTGTTCTTTTCATAAACCACATGGATCCACTGGAGTTCATTGCATGTGTGTTCTTTTCATAATCCACATGGATCCACTAGAGTTCATTGCATTTGTGATCTATTCCTAAACCACATGGATCCACTAGATGCCATTGCATGTGTGTTCTTTTCATAAGCCACATGGATCCACTAGAGTTCATTGCATTTGTGTTCTTTTCATAAACCACATGGATCCACTAGATGCCATTGCATGTGTATTCTATTCCTAAACCACATAGATCCACTAGATGCCATTCCATGTGTGTTCTTTTCATAAACCACATGGATCCACTAGATGTCGTTGCATGTGTGTTCATTGCCTAAACTACATGGATCTACTAGAGTTCATTGCACGTGTGTTCTATTCATAAACCACATGGATCCACTAGATGCCATTAAATGTGTGTTCTAATCATAAACCACATGGATCCACTAGATGCCATTGCATGTGTGTTCTTTTCATAAACCACATGGATCCACTAGAGTTCATTGCATGTGTGTTCTATTCCTAAACCCCATTGGTACACTAGATGCCATTGCATGTGTGTTCTTTTCATAAACCACATCAGTCCACTAGATGCCATTAAATGTGTGTTCTATTCATAAACCACATGGATCCACTAGATGCCATTGCATGTGTGTTATTTTCATAAACCACATGGATCCACTAGAGTTCATTGCATGTGTGTTCTTTTCATAATCCACATGGATCCACTAGAGTTCATTGCATGTGTGTTCTTTTCATAAACCACATGGATCCACAAGATTCCGTTGCATGTGTGTTCTTTTCATAAACCGCATGGATCCACTAGAGTTCATTGCATGTGTGTTCTATTCCTAAACCACATGGATGCACTAGATGCCATTGCATGTGTGTTATTTTCGTAAACCACATCGATCCACTAGATTCCATTGCATGGGTGTTCTATTCCTTAACCACATGGATCCATTAGATACCATTGGATGTTTGTTCTTTTCATAAACCACATGGATCCACTAGAGTTCATTGCACGCGTGTTCTTTTCATAAACCACATGGATCCAGTAGATGCCATTGCATGTTTTTTTCATAAACCACATGGATCCACTAGATGTCATTGCATGTGTGTTCTATTCCTAAACCACATGGATCCACTAGATGGCATTGCATGTATGTTCTTTTCATAAACCACATGGATCCAGTAGATGCCATTGTATGTGTGTTCTAATCCTAAACCACATGGATCCACTAGATGCCATTAGTTGTGTGTTCTTTTCATAAACCACCTGGATCCACTAGAGTTCATTGCATGCGTGTTCTATTCCTAAACCACATGGATCTACTAGATGCCATTGCATGTGTGTCCTTTTCATAAAACACATGGATCCACTAGATGCCATTGCATGTGTGTTTTATTCCTAAACCACATGGATCCACTAGATGCCATTGCATGTGTGTTCTTTTCATAAACCACATGGATCCACTAGAGTTCATTGCATGTGGGTTCTTTTCATAATCCACATGGATCCACTAGAGTTCATTGCATGTGTGTTCTTTTCATAAACCACATGGATCTAGTAGAGTTCATTGCATGTGTTTTATTTTCATAAACCACATCGATCCATTGGAGTTCATTGCATGTGTGTTCTTTTCATAAACCACATGGATCACTACATTCCATTGCATGTATGTTCTTTTCATAAACCACATGGATCCACTAGAGTTCATTGCATGTGTGTTCTTTTCATAAACCACATGGATCCGCTAGATGCTATTGCCTGTGTGTTCTATTCCTAAACCACATAGATCCACTAGATGCCATTGGATGTGTGTTCTTGTCATAAATCACATGGATGTACTAGATGCCATTGCATGTGTGTTCTAATCCTAAACCACATGGATCCACTAGATCCATTGCATGTGTGTTCTTTGCATAAACCACATGGATCCACTAGAGTTAATTGCACGTGTTTTATATTCATAAACCACATGGACCCACTAGATGCCATTAAATGTGTGTTCTATTGATAAACCACATGGATCCACTAGAAGCCATTGCATGTGTGTTGTTTTCATAAACCACATGGATCCACTAGAGTTCATTGCATGTGTGTTATTTTCATAATCGACATGGATCCACTAGAGTTCAGTGCATGTGTGTTCTTTTCATAAACTACATGGATCCACTAGAGTTCACTGCATCTGTGTTATTTTCATAAACCACATGGATCCACTAGATTCCATTGCATGTGTGTTCTTTTCATAAACCACATGGATCCACTAGAGTTCATTGTATGTGTTTTCTAGTCCTAAACCACATGGATACACTAGATGTCATTGCATGTGTGTTCTTTTCACAAACCACATCGATCCACTAGATGCCATTGCATGTGTGTTCTATTCCCAAACCACATGGATCCACTAGATGCCATTGTATGTTTGTTCTTTTCATCAACCACGTGGATCCAATAGATGGAATTGCATGTGTGTTATTTTCATAAACCACATGGATCCACTAGATGCCATTGCATGTGTGTTCTTTTCATAAACCACATGGATCCACTAGAGTTCATTGCATTTGTGTTCTTTTCATAAACCACATGGATCCACTAGATGTCATTGCATGTGTGTTCTATTCCTAAACCACATAGATCCACTAGATGCCATTCCATGTGTGTTCTTTTCATAAACCACATGGATCCACTAGATGCCATTGCATGTGTGTTCATTGCCTAAACCACATGGATCCACTAGAGTTCATTGCACGTGTGTTCTATTCATAAATCACATGGATCCACTAGATGCCATTAAATGTGTGTTCTATTCATAAACCACATGGATCCACTAGATGCCATTGCATTTGTGTTGTTTTCATAAACCACATGGATCCACTAGAGTTTATTGCATGTGTGTTCTTTTCATAATCCACACACTACAAGAGAACCGGCCTGTAGAGGCACAATTTTAGTCCCGTAGAGACACTTATAATGCCTTTACGCAGTTTTAGAGGCATTTTACACATTGTCTCAAAAGTGTCGCTATGGGCAGTGTCTCTTAGACCATAGAGTCATTTTTCGAAATGCCTATATATTGCATAAGGTCACTCTATATGGACACCGAGAAGTGAATCTACACACATTGGGGCACTTTCAAGATACATTTGTAATGTGTACGTATAGATGTAGAGGCACCTTTATGTGGCAATTTGGTTTGTCTCTAGCATTAGTAGAATCATTTCTTTGTGACAATGTATTCATCTCTAGAAATGTAGAGACACATTTAAGTGAGGCATTTTATTTGGTATCTAGAAAC
This sequence comes from Avena sativa, assembly GCA_916181665.1. Lineage (NCBI taxonomy): Eukaryota > Viridiplantae > Streptophyta > Magnoliopsida > Poales > Poaceae > Avena > Avena sativa. The sequence continues at coordinate 196,909,289 of OV702287.1, forward strand.
TTAGAGGCATTGCGTAGAGACAAACGTGTCATGTAGAGGCACCTTGTCATGTGATGTTGTTCTTATATTGAGACACTTATATAGTCCATATCGAGGCATTTTGGTATGTCTCGAGAGTGACAACATAGTGGCAATCTCTTATGTCTTTTCTAAGATAAATGTTTACTATCAAGATTTAATAAAACCACAATACAAATAATATCGTGACATAAGAACACATGATAATTTGAATACTCCCTCCGTCCCAAAATAAGAGACTTGACTTTGTCTAGATTCGTATATATCTAAACATGTTTTTAGACTAGATACATGCAAACGTAGACAAACTCACGTCACTTATTTTGAGACGGAGGGAGTACTTATTATAGAACTGATCAATATAGAATTACAGATACAATAAAAATCTGAGTATTAAACTTCAAACTGACACCAGAGTATGTGAGCTACATGCCCATCAAAGTAAAAGCAGAAAAAAAACATGTTCCAAGCAAGAATAACAACCTTCCCTAGGTGGACACCATCAAAACCAAACAACAATAGTCATATAAATACTACGCAACAGTAGACAAAGCGATCTAGCACTTTAGAGTTCCCTCCCCAGCTCTTGTCATCAGCCATCATACAGAGTCGAACATAGAGACCCTGCAATCACCATACTAACGTCACTTCAGTGTAAAGAGCAACATGCTGATATAGAATTCATGTATTCCTCCTATCATATATTTCAAGTAAGTTACCATTATGGGATTCTCAGATTGCAAGATTAGAAAAACATGTTGCCTTAATTTGAACCATCTTTCCATCTCTTAACCTGTCAAAAGAATAGTCGTTCTTATGATAACTGATACACCCGTGCATCAATTCATATGCAAATAAGCAATCACATTCTAGAAGCAAGAAAATATTAATTAAAATACATTGTTAAGTAAACTTACATGAGTAGATGGCCAAGCAATGCAATGACCAATAACATCTTGTACAGTCTGGATATCCCCAAATGGTCGAGGCAGTCTTTCACATTCAAGTTTACTAACCTCTAGAACAATGATTGCCCAATATGAATCGCCAAGTGTATCCCCTCCAACCACATAATTGTTATCTCTACTCTTAATTACTCCTTTACCAACCACCAAGTCTTTAGTTCTTGGGGTTAATGAGACCAGGATCACCGTTTTTGGTTTCTACAAATAAACAGACCAATTAATTTATATAAAGATATGTGACTTATCTCTTAAGTGTAAGGAACCATAACATTTGTGCACTTTGTCTGTTTAGATGACGAAGCAATCAAAAACTAGAAAATGCCCATGATCATAACCCTGTGAAAGGATCAAACTTATAGACTATAAGTGCACTGTAGCATGATCATAAGCATATGCAATGATTTATCTAAGAAAAGGCATAGATCACGATAAACGTGCACCTAAAGAACATAACATGACATAGGCCCAAGTCTTAGCAAGTAACAATGGAACAAATAATGGAAAAATAAATATGATTCAGGAAGATGCCATCTATATGGTACAATATTATTTTTGAACACATAAATAGGTAACTATGGTTATGTCCCATTTCTACAAACCATAAGTCATTCCTCCCTGGCCAAAGGCGGCTATGCGATTGTTAACTATGATCTTCTATCTATGGTTGGTGCAGCAGATAGAAACCCGACAAAGACAGGACATAGTGGACAAATGATTAAAAAGAGCATTATGGCTAGAACCAAGAAAGTGCAACTCCTAAGTGATAAGGACCTTGATTAGTATAATATTCTAGATACAAAATCGGTTGTGCGCACATAAAAGTCATGGGTATCTTAATAATTATTTTCTTAGTTTTCCCACATTCATGTAGTGTGCATGATTTGTTTCTAAGCTATAGTGTTTCTATCCACCTCGTCTAGTTAATGGAATCCTATGTGTTCCACTAAAAAACTATAATGATTCATATACCTTTTGTGCAGTCTTGCGTTCTGATATTTCCTTTGCCTCATATTCCTACAGTAGACCAAACAAAATGAAAACAATGCAAGGTGATTATGTTCTTCATAAAATATGATGGATAATATGGATGAATACTTGTGACAAGAATTTCAGAAAGCACCTTCACAAATCTTTGTTCATGTGTTGAATTCTAACTGTGTATCTTATCTTCAGCGGCACGTGTACACTGCATTATCAACTAAGCATGTTTAGTAGAGGTGCCACTCGTAAGATACAATGTAATGAAACTAATCTTCCATGCATGATACATGTTCAGTGAGGAAGAATAACTCATTAGGCATGCATTTAACTAGAATCCAAATATGAAAGGACAATAAATGATACAACCTTTGTATTTTTGCTTAAAGTTTGAACAACTTCATTGGATTTAGCAGTCTCAGTAACCTTCTGATGGATAACAACATTATTGGCTCTTTTTGAAACGGTCACCTATGAGAGAAACATGAAAAAACTTAAAAGCAACACTTATTTCTTTCAGTGAAAGAAGCATAGATATTTTATATGATACAACATGTAGAATCGGCAAAGAAAAAATATACAAATACCTGATGTGAAGTCTGTTATGGTGATTCCTTCCTTGTGGATGCCTTCCCAGTTCTATTTACGAGATCCTTGGATGTAGGATTGTTTCCAAATTGTGCTTCCTGCAATTAGTCAAAGTTTTCAAATATATTTCCAATGTCTAATGAACCACAATTTGGTCAAACACACTAAATGAAGTAATTTAACTCTGGAGGTAGGTGAAGCCAAACATTAATGTGTTGTGACACCCATTTATGATGATAAAAGTAGTAACATGGTCCACAATGCAACCTTTGGATCACTTTCTGTAGTATGAACATTATCCATGGGTTCTTCAATACCATCAACCTCATGACCACCACCAACTTTATCAGAGATGACGTTCACCTATCAAAGAATAATAAGAACATATTTTTGAAATGATAGTCAATAAACTAAACAGAAATGAAAAGCTTTGCTTCCTTTCTATCTCTAATACTAAATCATGTCAATTCAAAACAACTATGTTCAAATAGTTAAATCTTCGAAATATTGAGGGTTATAAGCACATCACGCTTATATAAGATCACAGTGCCTATAATTTTGCAAGATCATAATGCCTATAATTTTCCAAACATGGACAGCCATTCAGCATTACTACAAACATAGCAACCACCAACAGTGTCTAAGAAAATTAGATGTGGGAGCTTCATTGTTTGGTATGCAAACGTATAGCAGGTTAAAGTATTTCAATATAGAATGCAGCAGGTAAAAGTATTAGGACATCTTCTCCTCTCCTAGTCGCTAACCTCCCTCGCAAAATGAGACCATGGAGGAGAGAGAGAGAAAAATAGAGAATTGCATCACTCAGTGTTACAAGCTTGAGAGTGGCCGAATCTATCTCTGGCTAGCATGACCTGACTTGCAGCTATCATGCTCATCATGGGAGGGGATCCATAGAGGATGGTAATTTAATATTATAGATTAGGAGTCTAAGAGAAAGAGTAAAAGCTAGGGATTCTACTGATATGTTGTTGTACTGGAGCCTTGGAGCTGAGTCCTCCTCTGGTTGGCCACCCGTCTTGATCTATCAAAGATAATTAGAACAAGTTCTATAAATTACGAAATAAGAAAGTACATAGACATGAATGTCAGCATAACAAGGTACTAACTTCATTTCCAGGAGCCATCACTTCATTAACCCAATCTTCATCCGGATGGTTTCGTGCCATAAAAGCATACATTCTCTCCATGAATCCAGTAACTCTCTTCAAATCAGCTTTCATTTCTTGAAGTTCTTTTTGAACCCTGACTTCACTTGATGTCCCTTGAACAGATGTTGAACCTTGACATAATTTTGCATCGCCCCAGTACTTGTCGTCATAGTATCCACCTATGGTTGACTCTTTTCCTATAACATCATCAAACACTTTGTCATAATCTTCTAGTGATAGGTCCCCATTTTTTTCCTCTCAAGAATTGCTAACTCCTTACGAGCGTTATGCTTCAAAATAAAAGAGAAATCAGAAAGCAACATAAATTAGAGGACTGCAATAGACTATAAGAGCAAAAATGATACCATCAGTTGTTGGACATTTTTATTTGTATATTTGCCATCCTTCTTCTTATGAGCTTCATTCCATAGATCAATTTTGCTGACATGACCTTTATTCTTGACTTCCTGTACAACAAGTAAAGCTTACCACTAACTAGAGATGAAAATAATAGTACGTGTAAAGAAAAAGATACTACCATCTCCTTTTTTAGCCTTGCATGGCTTTTCCTTTCGGTGGTATGTGGATGGCGTTGTTGCTTTCCAGCTTCAGAGTTCCTCTGGCATGTTTTCTGGACAAAGCAAGTCAATCAGCAAAAAAGAACCAAAATTGTATTTAATTCACACGTAAAAAGGGTAACATATACATAACTGCATGTTGCTCCTGGCACCAAGTCCCAAGTAGTGTTATCCACTGATGTTTATTAACACCACTAGGAACGTGTTTCTTAATTCGATCTAGTGACAACTTATCTGGCTTGTAGTACTCGCTCTTCAAGAAAGACTTGTGAGCTCTCCACCCGTTATTGACAATCTTCAGCATCCATCCTTCTGTAGTGTACTTTGTCTCCTTGGGGTACATGAATTTTGTCTACATATAAAAGAGATATAGTTAGTAAAAAAGCACTACTATATTTAAGGAAATCCTTCTGATAAACTCTACCTCAACATAACTGATGAGATCCTTCTTTGGCTTTTCCATTAACTTGTTGTCCCATATTGGGATATGCAATGACACATGGGAAGAATTCTTTGCCAGATCACGTAGAAATGAACCAAGAAGACCAGCTGACCTTTGGTTTGGAATGCCATTTTCATCTGTTTCAACAAGTACCTTTCCACGAGATTTAATGTTCATCACATTGGATATTGTGAAACGCCCCTATACTCTTGCACAACCCCATTAGGCCCTGCTTGTCAAAGAGTACAACATAAGCACCAACTGGCAAAATAATTGGAAAGGTCCGTGGAATAATGGAACCTACAGATAATTTTAATGGATCCAGATTCTGGAGAAACCCCGGAAATTGTAGTGTCAGGTTTTCCAAGATCTTGATCTTCATTTTCTGAATGTGTTGGGGAATCCTGCGAAATCTCGTCATCTTCCTCCCCATCTTCTCTTGGTTCCAAAGGATGATCTAAATCACCCACGTCTTCCTCCTCATGTTCTTGATCTTCCGATTGAAATCTTGAGTTCCTTAGTCGTTTGTTCCTCTTCTGCATTTCACGTTAACATAATTACATGGTAAACCAATATAGAGTCATGGTTTTCATGTTCTCGAATTAAACAAATATAGATTGCTAAGCCAGATGAACCTACTTGACATACAGAGGTAGATATTATTACTATACAGAGGCTGATCTTCTTGCTACCGTCTGGTCTATGATACATGACAAGTTTCAGACTCCAAAGGTATTTAGTTCTGGAGTTTAAATTTTTTATTTTTTGAGAAAAGAGTTTAATTGTTGTGATGTACTGGAATTTTTCTCCATTCCTTCTCAAGACCTAAGAGTAGCGTAATCCTTGTTAACTACCACTATTTATTTAGTCATAGTCTAGAACGAAAGTTACTTTATGATGTAATGTTAATATTAGAGCACGGACTATTCTTTTCCAGGAAGATGAAATATTACTCTAACACAATTTCCTTCTGTAACTTACAGTTAGTTACAGTTTATTTTTCAGGACTATAATTTGTCAGTATGTGGGTCACTACAACAATCTATGTGCTTGTGTGCATGTACATTAACTCTGTTCCTCATGGTTTGTATTTGTAAATTGAAAGTGTTTGTGTAGATGCGGGTTGTGAGCAGAACAATCTAGAAATAAATTATCAACTAGAGGCAACCTATGTACAAAAATGAACCATATCAAGAGTTAAGATATGATACCAAGGCCCACTTACCACACCCATATTAGGATTAGCTCTACGCCTCTTCAGGGCATCCAACACAGCCTGTCGCTCAGCTCTCTCTGCCTCACGATTAGTTTCATGTGATGATTCTTTATCATAACCACTTTCATTGGTTCCCTCATCTGACAAAGCTTGACGCCTCTCTGCTTCTGCACTTGCTCCAATATGGACTTGTTCAGATCGACGAATTTCAGTGTTTAAGCCATCAGTTTGCTTTGTGACATAAAAGCTTAGCTTTCGATCACCTTCATGTTCACACACCATCCTACATACATCAAGGTCACTGATAATTTCAATCAGTTCAGAACGACGACGACCATGTCCATTTCTTTTGCAGTAGAGGTAAGTAATCCATCGCAGTGTATCCCTGTTTCTCAATGAGACCAATTATGTCAAAATAGCAAATGAGATCTTTGTCCATTCGTTCCTCAAAAAACTTTTCACCAGATGGAGCATCTTTCATGTAGAAGTTCAAAGTCCAGAATTCATCTTCCATCCTTCATCAATTTCCCTATGGAACGTAATATTTATCATCGACTTGTGCCTTCCAAACTACATATCTAGATTAATGATTTTCGCAAAGTGATTGTACATAACAGCTTTCAAACTAGGAAGTGGTAAATTATATTATCTTTTTTATTTCGTTTGTTAACACTTTCGATTTTTGTCAGTGTCTAAGCCCAAGCATACGAGATACAAAACCTGCATCGACATTACAAAAGAAGTTCTAATGCTGTGTCAATAAGTGCAAGGCTCCAGGAAAGCAAATAATAAAAATAAATAGCTAAATTCCACTTTATTTTAAGCCATCAACCCTTTGCTCTCATATGATATAATAATTGTAATATGCAGTGCAATAGACTAACAAGAGGTAAACTGATATGAACGTAAGATTAGATATTCCACAAGTTATCTCGTATGATTACAAAAAATACCTAATCTGGAAAACCTAAATGTGCATGGATTATTACAGTACAGAAAAATTAGTTGTTCAACACACATTCAGGTAGTAAGCAATAATTTGTATTAAATAATGCAGGGTCGTGGCTTGTCTTTGCTGATACAATCGAATAAATTAGAGGGTCACAAAGTTACCTGCTCTTAGATGTAGCTTCCAAAGGACAACACCAATGGCGTGTGAGAGAATTTAGGGAGATGATGGCACAAGAATAGAGGGGAGAAGGGAGACACTGCGAATGGAGTGCTACCAGATTGAAGGGGTCTGTCAATGGAGATGGGATTGACGAGGAGGTGACATTCCTACATATCGACTCCAGGATGTGTTCATATGGCTCGTTTCATGCATCCAGCATAAGAGGAGCCTTTTAAGTGCGACAGTTATCGTGGCAGCATGGAGTTAGTGGGGAGGGAAACTCCAATTGGTCAATTTGAGCGCGAACAAATGGCGCCATTGCATCCCCTTTTACCGCGCTATTTTGGACTCGTCTGTGCCGCCGGTAGATTATTACCGAAACAAAAATAGCTACACTGTACCCCACGTATTTCGGTGCGGTATTTTCGGGAGTATAAAAATCGGCAGATCTATTGTACCAACTTTTTGTACCTTGCATTATGGAAGAACGATGAGGTCGCAGTAGGATTGCTACATGCCCTCCTTTCCTCTGTCTCGTCGCCAGATCTGGTTCCTCTGCCTCCGGGGACACCGCCGGCCGCGGCCTGGTTGCCCTGCGACCAACTCGTCCCATCCCCTCTCGCCCTCCGCCGCACCGATAGAATTTTCCTCTTGCCCCGCCGCCGCTGCCAATGCTTACGTATTGTTTGGCAGAGACATCGGTGATTTTTAGTGGGCGGATGCGTATTGTGGGCAGCTGCGTGGATGAACGCTATGAAAAGGGGATTTGTGTGTACGCTCTACTTTGGGCCCACAAAACCAATACTGCCGTATAGTATTAAATATAAATATGCTTTCCACCCTAAGGTATGGCATAAATACTGCACTCCCCTAAAAAAAGCATAAATAGTTTTCTACCTAAAAAATATTCTTATGCAGCAGCGGCAATTCTTTTACATAAGCACCGTACAACATATTGAGAAATGTAGTAAGAAAGTTGTCAATGCTTATACACCCTCCTTTTATATTATTATTCCGCACATAAGGTTCTATCAACGTCGAATTTTGTAAAGTTCGACAAATTGTTTAGTAAAAATATCAGTATCCATAAAATTTAATATTAGTTGAACCTCAATGCAATATACTTTTACATTATATATTTTTGGTATTTTATTGGTATTTTATGATATATATATAGTTGGTCAAACATTGTTAAGTTGGATTTTGACTAAACCTAATGTGTGGATTAATATTGAACAAGAGGAAGTATCTTGAGGAGACTTATTTTTGAACGGGAATGGTCAAGAAGGACTCGGGAGCTGCAGGTTTCATTCATCGTGGGTGGGCATACAATATACAAACATGTCATGTAGAAACAAGAAACTACGAACGGGACCTTAGCTTTTACATCTAGGCTCTTGATAAGAAAAGGAAAAAAACAACCAAGTCCTCAAGGCCTATCTCCACCACATCGAGCTGACGAGCTCCGATGCAATGCCAGGAATGCCGACACAGGTGATACACCACTTGTGCTAGCACCTCCGGTTGGTGCCTCGCAACATGAGCCAAAGATCCCCCGCGTCGGCTTCTCGCTAGGAGAAAGAATGACCTTCTTGGCACTCTCAACTTTATCGTATTTACTTTACCTGCCACTGTAGAGAATATGATGGCTCACTCTTGACTTACCATTTGCATTCACCATAAGGTTCTCTTAATACCTCTACTTTTTGACTAGATTGTGCAACAAGATATCATGGACAGTTTGACTAGGGAGTTGTCTCTATTGTTAAGGCGTTCTTTGTGTCTCTTCAAGTGTTTTTACAGAAGTGCTAAGAGACATCACGGTAGTACCTATATGGAGAAGTCTCTACCATGTTAAGGCATTCTCTAAAGTGTCTCTTATAGTGTCTTTACATAATCACTAAGAGACATCATGGATAGTGCCTCTTTGGACATGTCTCTACATTTAAGACATTTTCTAAAATGTCTCTTATAGTGTCTTACATAATCACTAAGAGACAGTAGTAGTGTCTCTATGGACATGTCTCTACCGTTGAGGCATTTTCTAAAATGTCTCTTATAGTGTCTTTACATAATCACTAAGAGACATCATGGATAGTGCCTCTACGGACATGTCTCTACAGTTAAGGCATTTTCTAAAGTGTCTCTTTTAATGTCTTTACATAAGTGATAAGCGACATAATACAGAGTGCCTCTAAATATATGTCTCTACTGTTAAGACACTCTCTACAATGTCTCTCTTCGTGTCTCTACATAGTGATTGGATAAGGCGCTAAGAGGCACAATGGAGAGTGTCTCAAGGTATATGTCTCTACAGCACAATTTTGTTGTAGTGACATGGATCCACTAGAGTTCATTGCATGTGTGTTCTTTTCATAAACCACGTGGATCCACTAGATTCCATTGCATGTGTGTTCTTTTCATAAACCACATGGATCCACTAGAGTTCATTGCATGTGTGTTCTATTCCTAAACCACATGGATACACTAGATGCCATTGCATGTGTGTTCTTTTCATAAACCACATCGATCCACTAAATGCCATTGCATGTGTGTTCTATTCCTAAACCACATGGATCCACTAGATGCCATTGGATGTTTGTTCTTTTCATAAACCACATGGATCCAATAGATGGCATTGCATGTGTGTTCTTTTCGTAAACCACATGGATCCACTAGATGCCATTGCATGTGTGCTTTTCATAAACCACATGTATCCACTAGAGTTCATTGCACGCGTGTTCTTTTCATAAACCACATGGATCCACTAGATGCCATTGCATGTTTTTCATAAACCACATGGATCCACTAGATGTCATTACATGTGTGTTCTATTCCTAAACCACATGGATCCACTAGATGCCATTGCATGTCTGTTCTTTTCATAAACCACATGGATCCAGTAGATGCCATTGCATGTGTGTTCTAATCCTAAACCACATGGATCCACTAGATACCATTGCATGTGTGTTCATTGCCTAAACCACATCGAGCCACTAGAGTTCATTGCACGTGTGTTCTATTCATAAACCACATGGATCCACTAGATGCCATTAAATGTGTGTTCTAATCATAAACGACATGGATCCACTAGATGCCATTGCATGTGTGTTCTTTTCATAAACCACATGGATCCACTAGAGTTCATTGCATGTGTGTTCTTTTCATAATCCACATGGATCCACTAGAGTGCATTGCATGTGTGTTCTTTTCATAAACCACATGGATCCACTAGATTCCATTGCATGTGTGTTCTTTTCATAAACCACATGGATCCACTAGAGTTCATTGCATGTGTGTTCTATTCCTAAACCACATGGATACACTAGATGCCATTGCATGTGTGTTCTTTTCATAAACCACACCGGTCCACTAAATGCCATTACATGTGTGTTCTATTCCTAAACCACATGGATCCACTAGATGCCATTGGACGTTTGTTCTTTTCATAAACCACATGGATCCAATAGATGGCATTGTATGTGTGTTCTTTTCGTAAACCACATGGATCCACTAGATGCCATTGCATATGTGTTCTTTTCATAAACCACATGGATCCACTAGAGTTCATTGCACGCGTGTTCTTTTCATAAACCACATGGATCCACTAGATGCCATTGCATGTTTTTCATAAACCACATGGATCCACTAGATGCCATTGCATGTGTGTTCTATTCCTAAACCACATGGATCCACTAGATGGCATTACATGTCTGTTCTTTTCATAAACCACATGGATCCAGTAGATGCCATTGCATGTGTGTTCTAATCCTAAACCACATGGATCCACTAGATGCCATTAGATTTGTGTTATTTTCATAAACCACCTGGATCCACTAGAGTTCATTGCATGTGTGTTCTATTCTTAAACCACATTGATCCACTAGATGCCATTGCATGTGTGTTCTTTTCATAAAACACATGGATCCACTAGATGCCATTGCATGTGTGTTCTTTTCATAAAACACATGGATCCACTAGATGCCATTGCATGTGTGTTCTTTTCATAAACCACATGGATCCACTAGAGTTCATTGCATGTGTGTTCTTTTCATAATCCACATGGATCCACTAGACTTCATTGCATGTGTGTTCTTTTGATAGACCAAATGGATCCACTAGATTCCATTGCTTGTGTGTTCTTTTCATAAACCACATGGATCTACTAGAGTTCATTGCATGTGTGTTCTATTCCTAAACCACGTGGATACACTAGATGCCATTGCATGTTTGTTATTTTCATAAACCACATCGATCGACTAGATGCCATTGCATGTGTGTTCTATTCCTAAACCACATGGATCTACTAGATGCCATTGGATGTTTGTTCTTTTCATAAACCTCATGGATTCAATAGATGGCATTGCACGTGTGTTCTTTTCGTAAACCACATGGATCCACTAGATGCCATTGCATGTGTGTTCTTTTCATAAACCACATGGATCCACTAGAGTTCATTGCACGCGTGTTCTTTTCATAAACCACATGGATCCACTAGATGCCATTGCATGTTTTTTCATAAACCACATGGATCCACTAGATGTCATTGCATGTGTGTTCTATTCCTAAACCACATGGATCCACTAGATGCCATTGCATGTGTGTTCTTTTCATAAAACACATGGATCCACTAGATGCCATTGCATGTGTGTTTTATTACTACACCACATGGATCCACTAGATGCCGTTGCATGTGTGTTCTTTTCATAAACCACATGGATCCACTAGAGTTCATTGCATGTGTGTTCTTTTCATAATCCAGATGGATCCACTAGACTTCATTGCATGTGTGTTCTTTTTATAAACCACATGGATCCACTAGATTCCATTGCTTGTGTGTTCTTTTCATAAACCACATGGATCCACTAGAGTTCCTTGCATGTGTGTTCTATTCCTAAACCACGTGGATACACTAGATGCCATTGTGTGTGTGCTATTTTCATAAACCACATCGATCGACTAGATGCCATTACATGTGCGTTCTATTCCTAAACCACATGGATCCACTAGATGCCATTGGATGTTTGTTCTTTTCATAAACAACATGGATCCAATAGATGGCATTGCACGTGTGTTCTTTTCGTAAACCACATGGATCCACTAGATGCCATTGCATGTGTGTTGTTTTCATAAACCACATGGATCCAATAGAGTTCATTGCACGCGTGTTCTTTTCATAAACCACATGGATCCACTAGATGCCATTGCATGTTTTTTCATAAACCACATGGATCCACTAGATGTCATTGCATGTGTGTTCTATTCCTAAACCACATGGATCCACTAACCACTGTCGGCTATTAGAGATGGATAAGAAAGACCTATTCGGAACCAACCTGATACTAACACCAATCATACCCATCCTGGTATTTCCCCTCGAGACCAAACGAGGAAGTCAAACCGAGGAACTCACAGAGTTGGCAGTTTTATTCATTCCATTATAGTTGAAGCACTTACTAGTCAAATATAAATAACATGAGTCATCCTGATAGCATAAGTAGTGGGCAGTTTTAGTTAACCATTCAGTTGTAGTTGCCGTACTTACTAGTCAGATACAATTAGCATGTGACATCCCAAACCCAGCAGTTGTTGGCGCTTTTATTTCATTCCATTGGAGTTGCGATATTTACTAGGCAGGTATAACATGACACGATACACCCCAGTTCCACGAGTTGTGGGCACTTTTATTATCCATTCCATTGTAGTGAAGCTGATTACTAGTCACATATTAAGTCAAATTTATAGCACTACTTTAGTTATGCTTGTCTATGATCGAGATACTGTGCTGCAATTCGTCCATAACCGCGGACACGGCTTTCAGAAAGATTTACCCTGCAGGGGTGCACAAATAGCAACACACACACGATCAACCTCGGAAAAACCAAATCAAAACCCAACGAGGCTTTCACGACAAAGCAATCACAGGATTCATAAAATATTTCAGGGGGACACCCCACTAAGCTACTCGCAATGAAGTTGGCCGGCTCCGGAACGGACCCAGGGTTTGTGACAATGGCTGTAAATGACTAGGAACCCGAAAGTGTGACTGGGCTTGTCGATACCGCGAAAACATTCCACGTTCCAAAACAGTACAGGTGCTCCACGCACAATCGTAAATAAAGCAGTAAAGCATGGCATAAGTACAGGATAGTAATAAAGCCCCAAACTACTTTGTGGCCCCAAGAAATAAGAAATGAATCAAGCTCTGGCTAAGGGGGATTCATAGAGTCTCCCGTATGTGGATAGTGCGAATAGTCAAGGAACATGTATCAAGTACTCGGGGCCTACGGGACACAAGTGGACATAAAAAACCAAATAGCATATGTTGCCCATCGGTGCCTCTTTCATTAGTTATCCCAGCAATTTAATAGTTGTATTTAAAGTCATGATCCTCTCCACCGTAAAGCATATGACAACATTTCAACAACTGTGTGGTACTTCACGACACGGGATCGCACCTGAGCAAGCGACTACGACTCGCAAGACCATGTATCTACCAAACAACTGGTAATAGGAGGTGTCCAAGGCAATATAAAGGTTGCACGGAATATGTAACATCCCAAAACTTTAATCCAAGTTGATCAAGATCAAATCATCCAAAAATAGGGTTAACAAAAACTTTTCCAAATTAAAAATGAAAGCATTCATATGTGTGTGCATTTAAAATAGGAGTTGAATTGAAGTGCCTTGTTTAAGTGATCCAATGCTTGTAAAATGATTCCTAGGTGATTTAAACATCATCTACATCAGTCCCAAACTTTTACCAAAGAAAATCAAATCAAAAAGATTTAAAAAGGAGGAATGGTCATTTTGGCCATTTTAATCCACTACACTACTTTGAGTGTTCCTAGCACTCATTTCTTAACAGAAACAATTCATGATCTTTACACCCCTTGCTAGTACACATAATGGGGTACCAAGGCCCACCTTGTGATCTGCAAAAATCTTTCAAATGCTAATTTTAAATGACTGTTCAAAATTGAATCTATTTCATACGGGAATATCCCACTTTTTCAAAAACCATTCAAACAAGCTCCACTTTCAAAACCCTTGCAACCAGAGACTACCTAGCACTAGTGGAGAACACCCAAAATTTTTGAAATCAAAATTCAAAAGTTTTTCTCTTTCGGCCATTTCATCAAACACCTTGCTGGCAAGATCAAAGTGGCCTAACTATTACTGTTTTAGGGTTGATCTTGTCTAGCAAATTGAAGTGCTTTGATCATCTTTGTCTCCCTCAAGCCCAACCAGACCCACACCAGCACATCCCCTACCTCCTAGCTGCACTGCATTGCCATGCCGAGCCACTCCTCGCCGGCCGACTCTGCACTCGCAGCAGCAGACCTCTCCAGCCTCTCTCGCCTTGTCTAGCACGTCGCCAGTGGTCCACCTACACCATCCAACCAGCCCTAGGCCAGAGACAGAGAGAAGAGCGGCCAGGAACCGCCGCGCCCAGAGCTGGTCGACCATGCCGACGCCACCCGCAGAGCACGCACTGTCCCCGCGTGCACAGACCGCCCCTTGGCAGCAGCCAGCACCCACCGCTCCGCCATGACCTGGGGAACACCCCAGACACCCCCGCTGGCCGCCCAACTCACCCCAGCCACCGCTCGCCGTGGACACCGCCGCCTCTGCCGCTCAGAGCGCCAGCTCGCCCAGACCACCTATCGATCGCCATCCTCCGCCATGCCGCTAGCCGCCCGTAGCCGTGTCGCCGGAGTCGCCTGCCCATACCCTTCGGTCTCACCGTCGGGCCTATATAAACCGGCCTCCCCCGCACCATTTCTCCACATCCACTCACTCCCCACCTCTCACTGATCCTTTCACCCCTCTCGCCGGAGCCAAGAAAGCTCTGCCTCGCCGGAATTGGAGCCGAAGCAGCCGCAGCAGAAGGAGAAGGGCACCGCTGATTGCGACCACCCCAAGCTCCGCCGCAATCGCGCCTCGCCTCGCCGTCTTCTTCCAGTTCATTTGCCCGCCTCGCCTACCCCGCTGGAGCCCTGGTACGTCCCCAGCAGACCCCCACCGAGCCGCTAGGGTTCGAGCTCGCCGGCGGCCTGTTCGTCGTCGACGACGATCCCCAACCGTAGATCCCAATTCTACTCTAACGGCCCACAGCGCGCGTACTGTTTCACGTGTTAAGACCCACTGACAAGCGGGACCCCCGTGTCAGCTGAGCCCCGTGTTGCAGAGCGCCAGTGGGCCAGCCCAAGTTCTTTCCCGTGCTAGCCCAACCGTTCAAATATGGATTTTTCTTTTTAAGTTGAATCTAGTTTCTGTCCACTAATTTAAAAATCAATTCAGAGAGTTGTATAAATCCAAATTGCATGAAACCAATTTTGTATAAAAGGTATTGAAACGATCTATCCAAGCCCATTGGATTTAATTCAATTAGAGTTATAGATCTCTCCTAATAAAAATAACAAAACAGAAGCATTTGCACCTTACAACATTTTTATAAAATCAACCAAGTTAGGTTTTGAGTTGATTCCAACGCTCAAAAATCACATTTCATCATATCTATCTAAATATGTAATAATATTAAGGTTTACATGTAGTGACTTTGGACTAGTACCAAAATAATGCTATATAGGCATTTCTAGTCACTTTAAATCATTAAATAATGAACTTAAACCAAAGTAATTATGATCCAACCTTTAAATCTCTTTACCACATGTTAGAATGTGTGGTGATGACATGTGTACACATGATCCCATATATTAAGTGGTGAATATTAAATCTTAGTTAATTTTTCAATGAGTAGAAATTACTTTTCTAAAATAAAAAGAATGAAACTATTGAATTAAACTTGTGATGCTTGCGATGATAATAGATCATCAATTGTGTGTCTTAGAAAGCTGTTTAGACTAGTTAAGTATTGTTTGGTGATTGTGTACTCCGTATGTATTTATAGACGATAGTACCGACCAAGTCTACGAGGAGGAGGAGTTCTACCAAAAAGAAGAAGAAGAAGAAAACTTCAACCACTACACCAACCAAGGCAAGCCACCATTAACAGTGCAAGCTAACACTTGCAAGTTTAGTGCTTAGAAAGCTAGGATCAAAATAGATGGTTTAGCAAAGATGCCTTAAGCATGCTTTGATCACACCCCTTTTAACTAGTAGTTACCTCAAGTCTTTGTTTAGAAGTTTTTACCTCCCTTAGTTTACACCAAGTTCTCTACTTGTTCTAAAGGTAGCATAAAAAGTATAAAACTTGACCTATTTAGATAACTTTAGATGTCATTCTATGGCATGAGAATGAACCCATCACTTCCATCTTAGTGAACACTCTTAACTTAGTAGTTTAGAGTAGATCAGAAACTTGAGTCACTTTAGATGGGAACACTTGGTGAAAATGAATTATGAAAACCTTGGAATGATGAGTCATTCTATTGAGATGTTTTGACATGTGTTGAGAAACACAAATGGTTGATGATGATGAAAATGTTGAGGCATGAGCCTTAACCCTTTTATAAAACTGATGGTTGGATTCGGATGCGATGCCATTCCAAATTTACCGTACAACCACACTACCTGAATTGGGTAAGGCTTAGCTGGAAATTTATATGCATTAGTATTAGTTCCCTCGCGGGAGAGGCCTGAGCTGAGGCTACCTCTCAATGTTGTCCACCTATGCAGTGCCCAAGATGACTGATGGTCATGGTTGGGAGGCCATGCTCATAGGAGAGGTACTTATACTAGGGTGTGTAAAGGGAAGGTTATGTTTGATTATCTGCATACTAAGTATGATGATTCAGGGTTATCTCTGACAGATGTATCGAATCTTGTGGTGAAAGTGTACCACCTCTGCAGAGTGTCAAACTATTCGAATAGCCACGTCCATGGTGATGGACAGTTGGAATGGCCATACTGTTTCATTGTCAGATGTTTTTCCAAATGACTTGAAATGAATGATGAATCTTGACTTGACCACAACAGGGTTGTGTGTATGACAATAGCTTCCCAACTTAAGTGATTCTAGAACTTTATTTTATCTTTCTTTGCTTCAGAACTCAGCTTAGGTTTCAAACTTAACCTTATAGTTAAACTTAGATTTAGCACTTTAACTTAGAACTATAGTACCTGTTAATAGTAGTTTGCGAGTACTTAAAGAGTACTCATGGCTTTTGTCCCTGGCTATTCTCATGGCCAGACTATGTAGGAGACTATCAAGAGGATGGCCATCGGGACAGCTATGATAACTAGGACTATCTGCCTTCGTCAGCATTGCCTGTGCCCCTGAAGATGGACCCTACCGCTACGCTTTATATTTATTTCCGCTGCTTGTTGTATTAAGACTGGATCATGAGATCCTTATTTGTGTAAGACCTTATGTATGGTTTGTAATGGATGATGTACTGTGATATCCAATCCGTTATGTCTCGCAAAAATGGTAATCCTGGGATTGCGAGGTATGGCATAACGGGCATCTGGGATTAAAAATCTGGGTGTTGACAAGTTGGTATCAGAGCCATCCTGACCATAGGAGACCCTAGTTAGAATGGACGTCCGAACAAAAACTTAGTTTCAAAACCAAAGTGAGTATTTACGAAAAACTATCTCCTCTCTTATCCTTGGGAATTCATTCTTTCTCAAAAAATTCATGTTCCTCAAAATTCTTACATTATTACTTAAAATTTGACACACTTGATCACTTCACTAATTTCCTCATCCTTAATTCTTGTAGATGGAGACTCAGTTCAGCAAGTTTTACCAGTTGGGAAACAGAGGTCAGCTGATCTTCGAGAGGGATCTAGATTCACTGTCGGAGTTATTGGGACGCCCACATCCGGAGTTTCTTGGAGCTCAACTTTCAGGACCCCCAGGAGGAGACCTACAACGGCTAGTCATAGCAGATCTTAGAGGAAGCATTGAAGCACCAACTTCTGGGAGAATTCAGTTCTCCGTGAGAGAGAACAACTAGCTAGATGGATTAGCCAGGGCAATGCATGAAGCTCTCGCACGCCTATGTGCCCTCGGCGTCAACAAGATCCAAGGAACCCGTTTTGCCCACTATGCAAGACATGACTTCATGGGAATGCCGATGGAGATGCCAAGTCACCCAGAATTGAGGCGTCAAGTGGAGAATCTTGACTTCTTGCTGCACGACAGACAGCAGGAACTGGACAATGCCAGGGAGTTAGCCAACCAGAACCGTGCCATTGCCGACCAGAAGGCCCAGACTTTCGCACTGCTCGTCCAAGATCGCCAGTCTCTTCGCCGCTAGCGTGCAAAGAAGGATCGCACCATCGCCCGTCTTTGCAAGAAGGTGGCCGACCTCGAGAAGACCGTCAAGGAGCAGGAAGCTCAGCTTGCCGCCAAGGAAGAAGAAGATGAGGGTGAAGACATCCAGGGAGACATGGATTCTTACCTCAGCAATGATGATGACTTTCTGGAGGAGGATGTTGTGGACTTCTACACTGATGATGAGGACTCTGACTTCATCGACAATGAGTAGATGCACTAGAGCACTAACGTAGCATGAGTTGTACCGGTCCCACTATATCGTAGCTTGTAGAATGGTTCTTCAAACCATCTGCTTTCCTTTGTTTGTTGTGGTGTGTGTTGTATCGTGTGCTTACTTGCATGAATGAAAATGAAGTTAGTTGAAGAACCTGAGTCTAACTCAAGGTTTTAGCTTTGAAAACCCAAAACCATGAACCTTAGAATTTCCCTCTTACCCCTATATCTATCTCAATCTTCAGATGACTCGTGGAAACCAAGGAGGGAGCAGCTCATCGCAGGACCCAATGCTGCAGATCTTGCAGAATCTCATTGCAGACCGTGAAGCAAGCAGGGCCGAGCGCCAAGCCAACTTAGCAACATTGCAGCAGATCGCCTAAATGGCTCTCAACAACCAAGGACATGGATATCAGGATCACCATGGATCCAAACTCAAAAAATTTCAGAATACCAATACCCCAATCTTCAACCAATCTGAAAACCCATTAGATGCTGACGACTGGTTACAGACGATGGAAAACAACCTTGAAGTTGCAGGAGTTGATGAAAATGAGAAAGTTCTCTTTGCCACCCACTATGTGGCGGGAGATGCAAGAGCTTGGTGGAATAGCATCCGCAATATGAACCATGGTCAGGTTATGACATGCGAAGCATTCAAAGTTAAGTTCAGCCGCACCCACGTGCCGCAAGGTCTGGTCAACAGGATGAGAGATGAATTCCGCGAATTGAAGCAAGGAAGAATGACTGTGGTGGAGTACCGTGACAGATTCCTGTCACTTGCCAGATATGCACCGGATGAAATCAACACGGAGGCCAAAAAGAAGGAGAGATTCTTGAACGGACTGCATGATGAGATGCAGACTGTCCTCGTCAATATCCGCTTCCAAGATCTCGAAGAACTAGTCGACTCTGCCATTCAGATGGAAGGGAAGATTAACCAGGAAAACAACAACCGCAAGCATCGTATGGTGCAGCAGTCTGGATCCAGCAGCCACCAGAAGTACTGTCCCAACCCTTCACTAGGATATGCACCAAGGAACAACCGACTCCCAAATTCTCGCCCAAGCTACCCCAACCGTAGCGGAGAGAATGTGAAGTCCGGAGGAAACAATCACAACTCCGGCAATGCCAACAATTTCACCCGTGCCCCTCCCAAGAGCAACAACAACAACAACACTGCACCCAGAACTGGCAGCAATGCTGTGCCTGTCGCAGTCAAGGACAAGTCCCAGATCACTTGTTTCGAGTGTGGAGTGAAGGGTCACTACTCCAATGAGTGTCCCAAGAAGATAACAGCCAATGCCAATGTGAATGCCCCAGCTCAGCAGCAGCGTCGTGTTCAACCAGGCAGGAGATTTGCCCCAGGGAACCCTCACAACCGCAACGGTCGTCTCTTCCACATGAACGCAGAAGAAGCCCAGGAAGCGCCAGATGTAGTGCTGGGTATGTTTTCTGTCAACTCAGTTTTAGCAAGAGTATTGTTTGATTCTGGAGCATCGCATTCATTTGTCACCGAAGAATTTGCATGCACTAGTAAGATTCACCCAACCAACCTGAAGCATGTCATGATAGTTCAATTCCCCGGTTCAACTACAAAAGCTAGAAAAATTTGCAAAGCTGTACCTATCAGAATACATGGGATAGATTTTTATGCCAACCTAATTGTACTTGGAACCAAAGGATTGGAAGTAGTACTAGGTATGGACTGGATGTCAGGGCATAAAGGATTGATAAACCGTGCTAAGAAAGCCATCACCATGACCAGTAGTTCTGGAGTAACAGTAGAGCATATCTCTGAAACCTTACCCCGTCAATTCAAGTGCAACAAGAGTGTAGCCCTGCCCACCATAGACCAAGTGAGAGTAGTCTGTGAATACCCCGACGTATTCCCAGATGAATTTCCAGGTATGCCCCCGGATAGGTATATTGAGTTCATTATCAAACTAATCCCCAAAACCGGACCCATAGCCTAGAGACCCTATAGCATGAACCCCTCAGAGTTAGTGGAACTGAAGAAGCAGTTGGATGCCATGTTAGCAACATGCTTGATTCAGCCAAGCGCATCGCCCTGGAGATCACCAGTGTTATTTGTCGACAAGAAAGATGGAGGCAACCGTCTATGTACAGATTATAGAAAGTTGAATGACATCACCATCAAGAACAAGTACCCCTTGCCAAAGATAGAGGATCTATTTGATCAGTTGACCGGAGCTCAGGTATTCTCAAAGATTGATCATAGGACTGGTTATCACCAACTTAAGATTCGTGCAACGGATATTCCGAAGACCGCCTTTACTACTCGCTATGGTTTATACGAGTATACGGTTATGTTTTTTGGATTAACCAATGCCCCTGCTTATTTCATGAATCTCATGAATAAGGTCTTTATGAATTTCCTAGATAAGTTTGTAGTTGTGTTTATCGACGACATCCTTATATACTCCAAGTCAGAAGGAGAGCATGAGCAACATCTGAGAGTTATCCTAGAAACCATGAGAGAGCATCGGTTATATGCCAAATTCAGCAAGTGTGAGTTTTGGCTGAAAGAAGTAGGATTCCTAGGACATATTGTGTCTGCCGGAGGAGTCTCTCTTGATCCCGCCAAGATCAAAGATGTCGAAGAATGGGAAGCCCCAACCACTCAAACCCAAGTCCGTGCATTTCTCAGATTAGCGGGCTATTACCGCAAGTTCGTAGAAGGATTCTCGAGCATCGCCCGACCCATGACCCAATTGTTGAAGAAGGACAAGAAGTTTGAATGGACTCACAAGTGTGAAGCCAGTTTCCAGGAGCTGAAGAAGAGATTGATATCAGCCCCAATATTGGTCATGCCAGACATCAAGAAGCCGTTTGATGTATATTGTGATGCATCCAAGATTGGTCTAGGATGTGTATTGATGCAAGAAGGCAAAGTCATCGCGTATCTGTCCCGACAACTGAAGCAGCATGAGCAGAACTATCCGACCCATGATCTTGAGCTAGCAGCTGTGGTTCTAGCATTGAAGACATGGCGTCATTATCTGATGGGTAATCGCTGTGAGATTTACTCGGATCACAAGAGAAGTATATTTTCACTTATAAAGAACTGAATATGAGACAAAGGAGATGGATAGAGTTAATTAAGGATTATGACCTTGACATTCACTATCAGCCCGGCAAAGCCAACGTGGTAGCGGATGCTATTAGCAGATTGCCGTGTAGGCTTAACACCATGATGAAGGAGAAGCAACCAAGTTTGTATGAGGAGTTGGAGAAGTTCAGGACTGAATTAGTTAGCAAAGGATTCCTAGCTAGCATTGAACTTCAACCCACGTTGATTAGCCAAATCAAGGAAGCCCAGAAAGGGAATGAAAGTATCGACGGAATCAAACATCGTATTGGTACAGGAAAGGTACTTGGATTCACCGAAGACGAAAAAGGAGTACTATGGTACAAAGGACGTATCTGTGTACCAGCAGATTCGGAACTGAAGGAAGTTATCATGAAAGAAGCTCATGATACTCTTTATTCTATCCACCCCGGAGGAACAAAGATGTATCAGGATTTGAAAGAGCAATTTTGGTGGCACAAGATGAAGAGAGAAATCAGGAGCTACATCGCCAAGTGTGACATCTGTCAAAGAGTCAAAGCAGAGCATCAGAGACCTGCAGGACCGTTGCAACCATTGCAGATTCCAGAATGGAAATGGGATTTTGTCAGAATGGACTTTATCACCGGTTTACCTACTTCTAGTAGGGGAAATGACTCAATATGGGTCATCGTTGATAGAATGTCCAAGGTAGCCCACTTCATACTTGTCAAGACAACCTACCAGAGTGCAAAGTTAGCAGAGCTGTACATTGCTAGGATTGTTAGTCTGCATGGAACCCCCAAGACCATCGTATCAGATCAAGGAACCCAGTTTACTTCAAGATTTTGGCAGAAAGTTCAGGAAGGATTAGGAACCAAGTTGAACTTCAGTACCGCGTATCACCCGCAAACAGATGGGCAGACTGAGAGAGTCAACCAGATCTTAGAGGATATGCTTAGAGCTTGTGTGTTGCAATATGGATCAAAATGGGAAGACTGCCTGCCTTTCGCACAATTCTCATATAACAATAGTTATGAAGCTAGTTTGCAGATGGCACCATTTGAATTCCTATACGGAAGAAAGTGTCGTACCCCTTTGAACTGGTCGCAAGTAGGAGAGAGTCAGATCTTTGGGCCTGACATTCTCCGAGAAGCAGAAGAGAAAGTTCACAAAGTCCGTGAGCACCTCAATACCGCCCAATCCAGACAGAAGAGTTATGCTGACAAAAGAAGGAGAGACCTGACTTTCAATGTCGAAGATTTTGTGTATCTCAAAGTTTCACCATTGAAGGGAACTCAACGCTTTAGTCTGAAGGGAAAGTTAGCCCCCAGATATATCGGACCTTTCAAGATTCTGAACCGCCGAGGAGAAGTATCGTATCAACTAGAACTGCCGGAAGAGATGTCAGCTATCCACAATGTGTTCCATATCTCGTTACTTCGCAAATGCTTGGAAGTGCCCGAGAAGACTAAAGTTTTCAAGAACATCGATTACAGAGCTGTGGAAATCAACAATGACCTGACCTATCGGGAAGTGCCCATCCGTATATTAGAAGAAGCCTACAGAACCACCAGGACCAGGAGTATCAAGTTTCTCAAGATTCAGTGGAGCAACCATACCGAGGAGGAAGCTACTTGGGAGCGAGAAGATTACATTAGGACAAAGTTCCCAGATCTCTTTAGTTCCTAATTTCCTTTGTAAATCTCGGGACGAGATTTTGTTTAAGGGGGGAAGGTTTGTAACATCCCAAAACTTTAATCCAAACTTATCAAGATCAAATCATCCAAAAATAGGGTTAACAAAAACTTTTCCAAATTAAAAATGAAAGCATTCATATGTGTGTGCATTTAAAATAGGAGTTGAATTGAAGTGCCTTGTTTAAGTGATCCATTGATTGTAAAATGTTTCCTAGGTGATTTAAATATCATCTACATCAGTCCCAAACTTTTATCAAAGAAAATCAAATCAAAAAGATTTAAAAAAGAGGAATGGTCATTTTGGCCATTTTAATCCACTACACTACTTTGAGTGTTCCTAGCACTCATTTCTTAACAGAAACAATTCATGATCTTTGCACCCCTTGCTAGTACACATAATGGGGTACCAAGGCCCACCTTGTGATCTGCAAAAATCATTCAAATGCTAATTTTAAATGATAGTTCAAAATTGAATGTATTTCATATGGGAAGATCCCACTTTTTAAAAAACCATTCAAACAAGCTCCACTTTCAAAACCCTTGCAACCAGAGACTACCTAGCACTAGTGGAGAACACCCAAAAATTTTGAAATCAAAATTCAAAAGTTTTTCTCTTTTGGCCATTTCATCAAACACCTTGCTGGCAAGATCAAAGTGGCCTAACTATTACTGTTTTGGGGTTGATCTTGTCTAGCAAATTGATGTGCTTTGATCATCTTTGTCTCCCTCAAGCCCTACCAGACCCACACCAGCACATCCCCTACCTCCTAGCTGCACTGCATTGCCATGCCGAGCCACTCCTCGCCGGCCGACTCTGCACTCGCAGCAGCAGACCTCTCCAGCCTCTCTCGCCTTGTCTAGCACGTCGCCAGTGGTCCACCTCCACCGTCCAACCATCCCCAGGCCAGAGACAGAGAGCAGAGCGGCCAGGAACCGCCGCGCCTGGAGCTGGTCGACCATGCCGACGCCGCCCGTAGAGCACACACTGTCTACGCGTGCACAGACCGCCCCTTGGCCGCAGCCTGCTCCCACCGCTCCGCCATGACCTGGGGAACACCCCAAACACCCCTGCTGGCCGCCCAACTCACCTCAGCCACCGCTCGCCATGGACACCGCCGCCTCTGCCGCTCAGAGCGCCAGCTCGCCCAGACCGCATGCCACCGCCCCTATGCCTGCATTCACTTCCTAAAGCACTGCCAGGAGACCACTTGTCCATTGCCATCTTCCACCATGCCGCTAGCCGCCCGTAGCCGTGTCGCCGGAGTCGCCTGCCCATACCCTTCGGTCTCACCGTCGGGCCTATATAAACCGGCCTCCCCCGCACCATTTCTCCACATCCACTCACTCCCCACCTCTCACTGATCCTTTCACCCCTCTCACCGGAGCCAAGCAAGCTCTGCCTCGCCAAAATTGGAGCTGGAGCAGCCGCAGCAGGAGGAGAAGGGCGCCGCTCATTGCGACCACCCCAAGCTCCGTCGCAACCGCGCCTCACCTCGCCGTTGTCTTCCAGTTCGTTTGCCTGCCTCGCCTACCCCGCTGGAGCCCTGGTACGTCCCCAGCAGACCCCCACCGAGCCGCTAGGGTTCGAGCTCGCCAGCGGCCTGTTCGTCGTCGATGACGATCCCCAACCGTAGATCCCAGTTCTAGTCTAACAGCCCACAGCACGTGTGCCGTTTCACGTGTTAAGACCCACTGACAAGCGGGACCCCCTGTCAGCTGAGCCCCGCACCGCGGAGCGCCACTGGGCCGGCCCAAGTTCTTTCCCGCGCTAGCCCAACCGTTCAAATATGGAAGTTGAATCTAGTTTCTGTCCACTAATTTAAAAATCAATTCAGAGAGTTGTATAAATCCTCATTGCATGAAACCAATTTTGTATAAAAGGTATTGAAATGATCTATCCAAACCCGTTGGATTTAATTCAATTAGAGTTATAGATCTCTTCTAATAAAAATAACAAAACAGAAGCATTTGCACCTTACAACATTTTTATAAAATCAACCAAGATAGGTTTTGAGTTGATTCCAACTCTCAAAAATCACATTTCATCATATCTATCTAAATATGTAATAATATTAAGGTTTACATGCAGTGATTTGGACTAGTACCAAAATAATGCTATATAGGCATTTCTAGTCACTTTAAATCATTAAATAATGAACTTAAACCAAAGTAATTATGATCCAACCTTTAAATCTTTTTTCCACATGTTAGAATGTGTGGTGATGACATGTGTACACATGATCCCATATATTAAGTGGTGAATATTAAATCTTAGTTAATTTTTCAATGAGTAGAAATTACTTTTCTAAAATAAAAAGAATGAAACTATTGAATTAAACTTGTGATGCTTGTGATGATAATAGATCATCAATTGTGTGTCTTAGAAAGCTATTTAGACTAGTTAAGTATTGTTTGGTGATTGTGTACTCCGTATGTATTTATAGACGATAGTACCGACCAAGTCTACGAGGAGGAGGAGTTCTACCAAGAAGAAGAAGAAGAAGAAAACTTCAACCACTGCACCAACCAAGGCAAGCCACCATTAACAGTGCAAGCTAACACTTGCAAGTTTAGTGCTTAGCAAGCTAGGATCAAAATAGATGGGTTAGCAAAGATGCCTTAAGCATGCTTTGATCACACCCGTTTTAACTAGTAGTTACCTCAAGTCTTTGTTTACAAGTTTTTACCTCCCTTAGTTTACACCAAGTTCTCTACTTGTTCTGAAGGTAGCATAAAAAGTATAAAACTTGACCTATTTAGATAACTTTAGATGTCATTCTATGGCATGAGATTAAACCCATCACTTCCATCTTAGTGAACACTCTTAACTTAGTAGTTTAGAGTAGATCAGAAACTTGAGTCACTTTAGATGGGAACACTTGGTGAAAATGAATTATGAAAACCTTGGAATGATGAGTCATTCTATTGAGATGTTTTGACATGTGTTGAGAAACACAAATGGTTGATGATGATGAAAATGTTGAGGAATGAGCCTTAACCCTTTTATAAAACTGATGGTTGGATTCGGATGTGATACCATTCCAAATTTACTGTACAACCACACTACCTGAATTGGGTAAGGCTTAGCTAGAAATTTATATGCATTAGTATTAGTTCCCTCGTGGGAGAGGTCTGAGATGAGGCTACCTCTCAATGTTGTCCACCTATGCAGTGCCCAAGATGACTGATGGTCATGGTTGGGAGGCCATGCTCATAGGAGAGGTACTTATACTAGGGTGTGTAAAGGGAAGGTTATGTTTGATTATCTACATACTAAGTATGATGGTTTAGGGTTATCCCTGACAGATGTATCGAATCTTGTGGTGAAAGTGTACCACCTCTGCAGAGTGTCAAACTATTCGAATAGCCACGTCCGCGGTTATGGACAGTTAGAATGGCCATACTGTTTCGTTGTCAGATGTTTTTCCAAATGACTTGAAATGAATGATGAATCTTGACTTGATCACAAGAGGGTTGTGTGGATGACAATAGCTTCCCAACTTAAGTGATTTTAGAACTTTATTTTATCTTTCTTTGCTTCAGAACTCAGCTTAGGTTTCAAACTTAACCTTATAGTTAAACTTAGATTTAGCACTTTAACTTAGAACTATAGTACCTGTTAATAGTAGTTTGCAAGTACTTAAATAGTACTCATGGCTTTTGTCCCTGGCTATTTTCATGGCCAGACTATGAACGAGACTATCAAGAGGATGGCCATCATGACGACTATGATAACTAGGACTATCTGCCTTCGTCAGCATTGCCTGTGCCCCGGAAGATGGACCCCACCGCTATGCTTTATATTTATTTCTGCTGCTTGTTGTATTAAGACTAGATCATGAGATCCTTATTTGTGTAAGACCTTATGTATGGTTTGTAATGGATGATGTACTGTGATATCCAATCTGTTATGTCTCGTAAAAATGGTAATCCTGGGATTGCGAGGTATGGCATAACAGGCATCTGGGATTAAAAATCCGGGCGTTGACAGAATATATCTGGTTCGGAACACTAAAGAATCACGACACGGATAGCAATAGATCAACTGGAGGAAATAAAGACTATAAATGCAAAATAGGTAGAAAGGGGGAGAATGCTCACCTGGAAAACATAGCCGAAGATACACCGAAGAACTTGTCGGTACTCACATCAACTCAACGGCCTAATCCGTGAAGAAGCAAAACACTAAAAGAAACACCGGATACACTATTTAATACTACTGCAGAAGATCGGGCATGATGCATGTATGTTGTATGGCATGGCAAAGATGCGGTGCAATTAGGCAATATTAAGCGGAACCCGGGTCCCGACAATTAATAGAAGGTTCAAGTTATTTAGGTACCCTGCAATTTAAATGTTGTCTTAACAAGGAAAATCATGGCATCGGTTCGCTAAGCAAATTTAAATGGAGGCGATATTAGACTAGAATAACCCGTATATAGTCTCCATATTTAATAATACGGTGAATCGACATAATTCCCCCAAACCACATGGTGCAATGTATGCCAGCATGAATGATTCAATATGCAACGATGTTTATATTACATTTTATAAAATAGGGCTCAGAAAAGAGGATCACACATCTAGGATCAAAGATCTTGCGGGTTTGGAGGGGTTCGGGTCGGTCTCCGGGAAGAAGAACTTGGCGTTCCGAGGGGTTCGGTCTTCATGGTCTGAGAGGGTGGGGTCTTCGAGTCCGTGATGACGATCTTGAATGGATAGGGCACCAGCGGTCTTTGGATTTACGTCTTGATCATCGGGCACGAACTTGGACTCCACCTTCGTGTCGGAGCTCTTGGTGCTCCTAGATGGAGATCTTCGTGTAAGAGTACAAGGGTGCCTTTAGACCCATGTTGCAGATATGGCTACCGTCTCCACAAGATCAGCTGGTGGTTAGGTTTGTGTGCTTGCTGTGCATCCAACACCACTTCACACGTAACCACCACGCTGTAGCACGACACCACGGTATCAAGCCCAAAAAGTACAACATCGGTAGCCCAACCAAAACTGAAGAAGGCGATGCCATCTTGGCCTTGGCACGCAAACATCATCACGGGGAGACGGAACAAGGCGTGGTGTAGCTTGCGGGGAGGACGATGGCGTGCTTGGGAAGGAATCTCGGCCGGCGAGGTGGCCGGGCGACACGGTGACGCGGCCGCAGGGAGGCAGATGGAGGCCGGGCCGACGACGAGCGACTGGCGGCGGCTCGGTGACGTGAGGCTCGACCGGCAGGGAACAAAGAGGGGAGGCGCTTGCAGAGGTGGCCGGCGAGGCTGTCGACGGCCTCGCGGACAGGGAGGAGCAGAGGAAGCCCAGGCGGCATGCTGCAGAGGTGGCCGGCGGTGGCTCGGAAGAGAGGCGGGGTCCGTGACCGGGCGGCGCTTGGTGACGAGGCCTAGGGAGGACGCAATCGAGGTCAGGGAAGGGCGGGGCCAGAGAAGGAGGTGAGGGGCGCCCGTGGCGGCAGCTGTGGTCCAGGGCGGCGCTAGGGACAAGGTCGACGGAGATGGGAGCGCGCGGGGCTCGGGGAAGGGCTGGCGGCGTCTTCGGCTCGGGATTGGTCAGCGAGGCGCACGGGGAGAGGAGATTAGGAGAGCGACGCGAGGATGCGGATAGGTGGAGCGGGCCTTGCGGGAGAGGACGCTGGCGAGGGAGAGAGCGGGGTGGGGTCCACGCGGGGCCACACGAGGTGCGGACAACACGTGGGTGGCTCGCGACTCGCGAGGCTGCGGTGGGTGTTGTCGGTAGCGGGAATAGGTGGGGGTTGCGGGGTTGGGTTCGGCGCGCAGGTGAGTGCGTTGTGGCGGCGGCAAGAGGGAGTGGAGGGTTTGGTCTAGGGCATCTGGTTAGGGTTAGGGTTTTAATTTGGAGGTGGCCGGCTGGGCATTTGGGCCTGGCTGCCTGCCTCCTAAAAATAACATAAACTTTTATTTTATTTTTAAATAGACTTTTGTAAATAGTTTTTAGACAAATAAAAGGTCCGATAAAGACCGGGGTTTGATTTGAAATAAAGACAGGGATATTTAGAAAACAAAACTAGGCTTTTAGAAAATAGTTTTAGGCAAACCATGCATTATGACATGACGATGCTCAAATGCAATGTGGCATGATGACATGAGCATGCGGTCATTATGATGCACATAACAAAAACAGAGCGATTTTCTAGTAGTGGTTTTATTGGGGTGCTACAATTCGACAACACTAACAATGGATCTCGCCCTCGAGATCCGCCTCATGGTACGAGGAAGAAGGACGACGGTCTGAATATGCTTGCTTCGTGTAGATCCTCACGACACCACTAACAATGCTCCTTCCTCCATCTTGAAAATCGGCGACACCACCAACAAGGGGAGTTGCGCATGTTCGTCGAGAGAACACTCCAGAGAACAAAGGACAAAGGAAAAGATAAGGCCACCTCTAACTTCAGTGGAAGGAGTAATTGCAGATCCACCGATTCAATGTACAAGAGCGAATGTTAAGAGTATTCGGATGGTGATCAGTCCATTGCGCACCCGAAGCATTACTCTACACATGAATAGGATAATTACGCAACCAACTCTCGGAATTTTAGACTGAAGATCTTCAAAAGCGGTGTCCTGAAAACAAAGGAGTGATGTAGGCTCTTCATCGGATCTAATGTAGAAGATGTCGTCGTGTGGGAAAACACCGGAATGCACAAGAAGGAACAAAGAGAAGTCCAACAGATGAAGGATTCCTCAGATAGCATGAAGACCGGATGTAGAAGCACCATTACCCAAAGAGAAAGCTAAACCTTGAAGGTACGATGGAAACCCAACCACGAGAAATCCTGGACTTGAAGAAAGGTAAGAGAGCAGATTTAAAAAACGCAGAGGTAAGAGGAGAATAGTAGAGGGATAAGGAGTAAAATCAGACCTAATCAGATCTATCTAACCGATTTTCCAAAATAGTTTTGACACTCTACTTCGGCCGTTAGCTAGGTTATCCTACAGGCTGGACCAGTGGGGTATTAGAACTGCTGAGCTCTGATACCACTTTGTAACACCCTCGAATCGGCCCTATGCATGTTGCAGCTCTTCCCGCCAAACCCGCATAGAAACGATTCAAGGACGCCCACTAGGCACTTTCGTGCGGGTGGAAAACGAAGTAATACCATTACACAATAGTCCACGATGGAACCCACAAAACAGATATATACAACACGACTCCATGAGTCAAGAATACATATATACAATACAAAGATCCAAATCACCTTGAAAACGATACAACGTCCAAGTATGGATAAGATGCAAATGGGGCTAAGAGCCCTAAAGAATAACCAATGGCGTCCATAACCCTGCCTAGGCCAAGCCGGAAGGGTAACCCTGCTAACGACGTCGATCTCAAACCTGCTAAAACAAAAGGGGTGCCAACAAAGGGCAAAGGAAAAAGAGGAGCGTCAGTACTAAGGCAAGTACACGGCAAGGCTAGAATTCGGCGGCTCTCGCCTACATAGGTATGGTGGACTGAAGTGGCAGCGAAGCATGCACTAAACAACCTATAGAGACTCGAAACCACTGTCGGCTATTAGAGAGGGATAAAAAAGACCTATTCGGAACCAATCTGATACTAACACCAATCATACCCATCCTAGTATTCCCCCTTGAGACCAAATGAGGAAGTCAAACCGAGGAACTCACACAGTTGGCAGTTTCATTCATTCCATTATAGTTTAAGCACTTACTAGTCAGATATATATAACATGAATCATCCTGATAGCATAAGTAGTAGGCAGTTTTAGTTAACCATTCAGTTGTAGTTGCAGTACTTACTAGTCAGATACAATTAGCATGTGACATCCCAAACCCAGCAGTTGTTGGAACTTTTATTTCATTCCATTGGAGTTGCGATACTTACTAGGCAGGTATAACATGACATGATACACCCTAGTTCCATGAGTTGTGGGCACTTTTATTATCCATTCCATTGTAGTGAAGCTGATTACTAGTCACATATTAAGTCAAATTTATAGCACTACTTTAGTTATGCTTGTCTATGATCGAGATACTGTGCTCCAAGTCGTCCATAACCGCGGACACGGCTTTCAGAAAGATTTACCCTGCAGGGGTGCACAAATAGCAACACACACACGATCAACCTCGGAAAAACCAAATCAAAACCCAACGAGGCTTTCACGACAAAGCAATCATAGGATTCATAAAATATTTCAGGGGGCCACCCCACTAATCTACTCGCAACAAAGTTGGCTGGCTCCGGAACAGACCCAAGGTTTGTGACAATGGTTGTAAATGACTAGGAACCCGAAAGAGTGACTGGGCTTGTCGATACCACGAAAACATTCCACGTTCCAAAATAGTACAGGTGCTCCAGGCACAATCGTAAATAAAGCAGTAAAGCATGGCATAAGTACATGATAGTAATAAAGCCCCAAACTACTTTGTGGACCCAAGAAATAAGAAATGAATCAAGATTTGGCTAAGGGGGATTCATAGAGTCTCCTGTATGTGGATAGTGCGAATAGTCAAGGAACAGGTATCAAGTACTCGGGGCCTACGGGACATAAGTGGACATAAAAAACGAAATAGCATATATTGCCCATCGGTGCCTCTTTCATTAGTTATCCCAGCAATTTAATAGTTGTATTTAAAGTCATGATCCTCTGCACCGTAAAGCATATGACAACATTCCAACAACTGTCTGGTACTTCACGACACGGGATCGCACTTGAGCAAGCGACTACGACTCGCAAGACCATCTATCTACCAAACACCTGGTAATAGGAGATGTCCAAGGCAATATAAAGGCTGCACGGAATATATCTGGTACGGAACACTAAAGCATCACGACATGGATAGCCATAGATCAACAGGAGGAAATAAAGACTATAAATGCAAAATAGGTAGAAAGGGGGAGAATGCTCGCCTGGAAAACATAGCCGAAGATACACCGAAGAACTTGTTGGTACTCACATCAACTCAACGGCCTAATCTATGAAGAAGCAAAACACTAGAAGAAACGCCGGATACACTATTTAATACTACTGCAGAAGATCGGGCATGATGCATGTATGATGTATGGCATGGCAAAGATGCGGTGCAATTAGGCAATATTAAGCAGAACCGGGGTC
This sequence comes from Avena sativa, assembly GCA_916181665.1. Taxonomy (NCBI): domain Eukaryota; kingdom Viridiplantae; phylum Streptophyta; class Magnoliopsida; order Poales; family Poaceae; genus Avena; species Avena sativa. The sequence goes on from OV702287.1 coordinate 196,941,693, forward strand.
CCGAAAATTAATAGAAGGTTCAAGTTATTTACGTACTCTGCAATTTAAATGTTGTCTTAACAAGGCAAATCATGGCATCAGTTCGCTAAGCAAATTTAAATGGAGGCGATATTAGACTAGAATAGCCCGTATATAGTCTCCATATTTAATAATGAGGTGAATCGGCATAATGCCCCCAAACCACATGGTGCAATGTATGCCAGCATGAATGATTCAATATGCAACGACGTTTATATTACATTTTATAAAATAGGGCTCGGAAAAGAGGATCGCACATCTTGGATCGAAGATCTTGCGGGTTCGGGTCGGTCTCCGAGAAGAAGAACTTGGCGTTCCGAGGGGTCCTGTCTTCACGGTCCGAGAGGGCGGGGTCTTTGAGTCCGTGATGGCGGTCTTGAATGGATAGGGCACCAGCGGTCTTTGGATTTACGTCTTGATCATCGGGCACGAACTCGGACTCCACCTTCATGTCGGAGCTCTTGGTGCTCCTAGATGGAGATCTTCGGTAAGAGTACAAGGGTGCCTTTAGTCCCATGTTGCAGATCTGGCTACCGTCTCCACAAGATCAGCTGGTTTTCAGGTTTGTGTGCTCGCTGTGTATCCAACACCACTTCACATGCAACCACCACGCTGTAGCACGACACCACGGTATCAAGCCCCAAAAGTACAACATCGGTAGCCCAACCAAAACTAAAGAAGGCGATGCCATCTTGGCCTTGGCGCGCAAACATCATCACGGGGATACTGAACAAGGCGTCGTGTAGCTTGCGGGGAGGACGATGGTGTGCTTGGGAAGGAAGCTCGGCCGGCGAGGTGGCCGGGTGACGCAGCCGCGGGGAGGCAGAAGGAGGCCGGGCCGACGACGAGCGACTGGCGGCGGCTCGGTGACGCGAGGCTCGACCGACAGGCAACAAAGAGGGGTGGCGCTTGCAGCGGTGGTGGTCGAGGCGGTCGACAGCCTGGCAGACAAGGAGGATCAGAGGAAGGCCGGGCGGCACACTGCAGAGGTGGTCGGCGGTGGCTCGAGAGAGAGGCAGGGTCCGTGACCGGGCGGTGCTCGGTGACGAGGCCGAGGGAGGACACAATCGAGGTCAGGGAAGGGCGGGGCCAGAGACGGAGGTGAGGGGCGCCCGTGGCGGCAGCCGTGGTCCAGGGCGGTGCTAGGGACAAGGTCGACGGAGACGGGGCGCACGAGGCTCGGGGAAGGGCTGGCGGCGTCTCCAGCTCGGGATTGGACAACGAGGTGCACGGGGAGAGGAGATCAGGAGAGCGACGTGAGGATGCGGATAGGTGGAGCGGGCCTTGCGGGAGAGGACGCTGGCGAGGGAGAGAGCAGGGTGGGGTCCATGTGGGGCCACACGGGGTGCGGACAACATGCGGGTAGCTCGCGACTCGCGAGGCCGCGATGGGTGTTGTCGGTAGCAGGAATAGGTGGGGGTTGCGGGGCTGGGTTCGGCGCGCGGGTGAGTGCGCTCTGGCGGCGGCAAGGTGGAGTGGAGGGTTTGGTCTAGGGTATCTAGTTAGGGTTAGGGTTTTAATTTGGAGGTGGCCGGCTGGTCTTTAGGGCCTGGCTTCCTGCCTCCTAAAAATAACATAAACTTTTATTTTATTTTTAAATAGACTTTTGTAAATAGTTTTTAGAGAAATAAAAGGTCCGATAAAGACCGGGGTTTGATTTGAAATAAAGACAAGGATATTTAGAAAACAAAACTAGGCTTTTAGAAAATAGATTTAGGCAAACCATGCATTATGACATGACGATGCTCCAATGCAATGTGGCATGATGACATGAGCATGCGGTCATGATGATGCACAGAACAAAAACAGAGCAATTTTCTAGTAGTGGTTTTATCGGGGTGCTACAATGGCATTGCATGTGTGTTCATTTCATAAACCACATGGATCCAGTAGATGCCATTGCATGTGTGTTATAATCCTAAACCACATGGATCCACTAGATGCCATTAGATGTGTGTTCTTTTCATAAACCACATGGATAAATACATTCCATTGCATGTGTGTTCTTTTCATAAACCACATGGATCCACTAGATTTCATTGCATGCGTGTTCTTTTCATAAACCACATGGATCCACTAGATGCCATTGCATGTTTTTTCATAAACCACATGGATCCACTAGAAGTCATTGCATGTGTGTTCTATTCCTAAACCACATGGATCCACTAGATGGCATTGCATGTGTGTTCTTTTCATAAACCACATGGATCACTACATTCCATGGCATGTGTGTTCTAATCCTAAACCACATGGATCCAGTAGATGCCATTGCATGTGTGTTCTTTTCATAAACCACATGGATCACTACTGTAACATCCCGAAATTTCATATCAAATCATCATCATTGCACTCATATCATCATGGCATGCTTTTGCATTGCATTTAGGATGTACTCCAAAAATTTGGTGCAATTTTGGGCCATGGATAGAAAGTTATGAATTGTTTTGAAAATGGAACCAAAGAAAATGCTATATTACCTATTAAAGTCCAAGTGAGTACTTTGGATTAAAATAGTAGGTGAATATGTTTTATAATACCCTAAAAACCTAGTTTGAGTTTTACAATTTTTCACAAATTGGTTTGAAGCAATTTGAATCATTAAATCAAAAGTTTTGGAGAAAACTGAATTAGAAAAAAAAAGAAAAGGAGGGGAAAATTTCAAACAGCAGCAGCCACATTTGGCCCAATCTGGCCCACTAAGCCCGCCCGGCGTTTTCCCCTCTTCCCCGTTTTTCTACCGCGCCCCTGGCTACTCCCTCTCGCTGACAAGCTGGTCCCATGCCACGTCACCTCGCCATCCCGTCGTCTTCAACCCCGCCGTCGAACGAACCCCCCTTCTCTGCCGTTTTCAAGTCGATTGAGTTTCGGCCGTTTCTCGCAGTAATTCTCCCCGATGAATGCTCCTACTTAATCCTCACCCCCTCCTCGTCATTTTCCCCTAGTCGCCACCCCTAGAGAGCCCCCAGGCTCCCCTAATTCCGAGCTTGAACCGCCGCAGTCCGACGAACTCCGGCGACGATTCCGGTGAACCCAGGCCGCCCGACGCCCTCCCCTTGGTCCCATCTATTTCCCCATGTCCTGGCGCACCTACTGACCGAGCCACACGATTCCTTTTGCCCCAGGTCGACGACACGGACAATTCCGGCGAACTCCTTCTGCCGCCGACGTCAGTCGCCTTCTCCGGCAAAGGTAGGGTTCCCGCCGCCCTTTTTTGGTCTTTACTAGGTCGTGCAGACGCTTGCGCACCTCGCTGACCTTCTTGCCGGTTGATTTGAGCTCCAGGCCGTCATCTCCGTCGCTGACCCGAGAGTTCCACCGGCGACCGCAACTCCGGCGAAGGATCTAGGCCAAGCCCGAGTACCCCCCTCGCCACCATAACCTCCATCGAGACCGCCGCGACCTCCCTGACCTATGGTACGTGTCCACGGTCTCCCAGCCCTCGTAGAGTCGTCGGAACCCCGAAGGCCGATGCTCTGCTGCCGCGCGCCGTCGTTAGCACCGCCAGACTCCGGCGAGTTGTTCAGCAGCCGTTCGATCAGACTTTAGCGGATAGGATTAGATCACTTATCGAAAGGGTACGGGCTAATCAGATCCGTCCGCGGACACTTAAATCTGACGGCTCGCAGCAGTCGATCCGACCGAACCAGTACCAGCCAATAAGAAAGCGCCACGTCGTCAGACTATTTCTGTTTAATTAGAAAATAGACAGATTTAGTATTTAACTTGGAAATTCAATAACTTTTGATCCACAAATCAGAAAAATACAAATTTGGTGTCTATGGATTCAGAAAAATGAGACCTTTATTATGGAGGCCTTATTTCACACTTTTTCCTCTAGAAAAATGGAATTATAGACAGAACCTTTTTAGGAGTATTTTATTCACAAAAATTGTTCTATAGATTATTTTTGAGTATTACTTATGCATCTAGGTGAGGTATTCTATCCTCAGTACTGTAGACTCTGTAAATTATAGAGTTGTGATCATATCATTGCATTTATCATGCATTCATATTTTTGTATTGTTTTATTGATTGAATTATTATTGTTGTATTGATCTTGTGTAGATTGTGTGGATTGTGAAGTTTGTTGCTGTGAAGATTGTACCTATTCCCCTAGCTACCAAGGCAAGTGATATCTCATCTCATGTCCTATTTATTTTCACTATTGCACTAGTGATATTTTGGTAGATCTTGATATGATAGAATTATTCCTATATTGCTATACTATGCTATGCTTTATAGATTATATCTTGGTAGTATCCACTAGTCAAAAGGACTTTGTATGCTAGAATGCTTAGCTATGCTAGTAGAATTCGTGGGTGGAATATACACAGATATTATGGAAAGATATTATTTTGTTTAACTAAGAAAACAACTATTGTTAATGAAACACCTGGGTGGAATGGGCTTGCTTGGATTATGTTGAGTGGTTACTCAGGGGCCATGTTTATGGTCGGCTGGTGTATCGCACTTGTGGACGGACACCCAGGAACAAGGAGATTGGAGACGTTCTTGTCGTGAAGCTTCTAGTGCAGCCACATGGCATATGGGCTCTGCCTTGACCGACTAAGTTGCGAGAACTCAGCCAGACGGACAGAGAGTGGTAGTGATGATAGGATGGAACGCGTCCGTGGTGGTCTGAGGGATTGCTTCTGAAAAGTCTCGTCTCGATGCATGTCGAGTCTTGTGGGGAAAGTGCACCACCTCTCGAGATGGAAAAACTAAGTACTTAGCCGTGTCCCCGGTTATGGACGACCTTTGAGCCTCAAGACAGTGAAGTAGTTCAATAATCTCCTCATTCAAATTTCTCTAAGTTAAAACTTGTGGGTGAACATGGGTAGAGGTTTAGTGATGTCTATCATTGGTACCTTATAACTTGAATGAAAACCTCTTCAAAAACTTTAAGTTAAACTATTTTAGCAAAGCCAGCCTTAATCCCACTTAGCCATATATTCATGTAGTTGTTGGATTATACTAAGTATATATGGTATCACTTGCCAATACAATTCCAAATGTATTGACCCTTGTGGCTGTAACTTATTATGTTGCAGGATACTCGGATGATGAGTAGGGTTGCGGGTCTACACTCGACATGCTTGCCTGTGGCACATGAAGACTAAGGACTCCATTATTATATGTTATGTGAACTTGTGACTTAGCCTTGGGCTAAGTGAGTTGTAAGAACTATTATACTCCTGGATGTGCGATGTAATAATGACCTTTGTTTCTGTGTACTTCATCTTAAACTGTGGGTGCTAGCATTTCGATCCAGGGACTAGCACTGCAATCACAGGGATCTTACCATATCATGGTGAGATCTTACAACTACATTCCATTGCATGTGTGTTCTTTTCATAAACCACATGGATCCACTAGAGTTCATTGCATGTGTGTTCTTTTCATAAACCACATGGATCCACTAGATGCGATTGCATGTGTGTTCTATTCCTAAACCACATAGATCCACTAGATGCCATTGGATGCGTGTTCTTGTCATAAACCACATGGATGTACTAGATGCCATTGCATGTGTGTTCTAATCCTAAGACACATGGATCCACTACATGCCATTGCATGTGTGTTCTTTGCATAAACCACATGGATCCACTAGAGTTCATTGCAAGTGTGTTCTATTCATAAACCACATGGACCCACTAGATTCCATTAAATGTGTGTTCTATTCATAAACCACATGTAACCACTAGATACCATTACATGTGTGTTCTTTTCATAAACCACATGGATCCACTATAGTTCATTGCATGTGTGTTATTTTCATAATCCACATGGATCCACTAGAGTTCATTGCATGTGTGTTGTTTTGATAAACCACATGGATCCACTAGATTCCATTGCATGTGTCTTCTTTTCATAAACCACATGGATCCACTAGAGTTCATTGCATGTGTTTTCTATTCCTAAACCACATGGATACACTAGATGTCATTGCATGTGTGTTCTTTTCATAAACCACATCGATCTACTAGATGCCATTGCATGTGTGTTCTATTCCTAAACCAGATGGATCCACTAGATGCCATTGGATGTTTGTTCTTTTCATAAACCACATGGATCCAATAGATGGCATTGCATGTATGTTCTTTTCATAAACCACATGGATCCTCTAGATGCCATTGAATGTGTGTTCTTTTCATAAACCACATGGATCCACTAGAGTTCATTGCATTTGTGTTCTTTTCATAAACCACATGGATCCACTAGATGCCATTGCATGTGTGTTCTATTATTAAACCGCATAGATCCACTACATGCCATTGGATGTGTGTTCTTTTCATAAACCACATGGATCTACTAGATGCCATTGCATGTGTGTTATTTGCCTAAACCACATGGATCCACTAGAGTTCATTGCATGTGTGTGCTATTCATAAACCACATGGATCCACTAGATGCCATTAAATGTGTGTTCTATTCATAAACCACATGCATCCACTAGATGCCATTGCATGTGTGTTCTTTTCATAAACCACATGGATCCACTAGAGTTCCTTGCATGTGTGTTCTTTTCATAAACCACATGGATCCACTAGATGCCATTGCATGTTTTTTCATAAACCACATGGATCCACTAGATGTCATTGCATGTGTGTTCTATTCCTAAACCACATGGATCCACTAGATGTTATTGCATGTGTGTTCTTTTCATAAACCACATGGATCCAGTAGATGCCATTGCACGTCTGTTATAATCCGAAACCACATGGATCCACTAGATGCCATTAGATGTGTGTTCTTTTCATACACCCCATGGATCACAACATTCCATTGCATGTGTGTTCATTTCATAAACCACATGGATCCACTAGATTTCATTGCATGTGTGTTCTTTTCATAAACCACATGGATCCACTAGATGCCATTGCATGTTTTTTCATCAACCACGTGGATCCACTAGAAGTCATTGCATGTGTGTTCTATTCCTAAACCACATGGATCCACTATATGGCATTGCATGTGTGTTCTTTTCGTAAACCACATGGATCCAGTAAATACCATTGCATGTGTGTTCTAATCCTAAACCACATTGATCCAGTAGATGCCATTGCATGTGTGTTCTTTTCATAAACCACATGGATCACTACATTCCATTGCATGTGTGTTCTTTTCATAAACCACATGGTCCACTAGAGTTCATTGAATGTGTGTTCTTTTTATAAACCACATGGATCCACTAGATGCGATTCCATGTGTGTTCTATTCCTAAACCACATAGATCCACTAGATGCCATTGGATGCGTGTTCTTGTCATAAACCACATGGATGTACTAGATGCCATTGCATGTGTGTTCTAATCCTAAGACACATGGATCCACTAGATGCCATTGCATGTGTGTTCTTTGCATAAACCACATGGACCCACTAGAGTTCATTGCGCGTGTGTTATATTCATAAACCACATGGCCCCACTAGATGCCATTAAATGTGTGTTCTATTCATAAACAACATGTATCCACTAGATGCCTTTGCATGTTTGTTCTTTTCATAAACCACATGGATCCACTAGAGTTCATTGCATGTGTGTTATTTTCATAATCCACATGGATCCATTAGAGTTCATTGCATTTGTGTTATTTTCATAAACCACATGGATCCACTAGAGATCATTGTATGTGTGTTATTTTTATAAACCACATGGATCCACTAGATTCCATTGCATGTGTGTTCTTTTCATAAACCACATGGATCCACTAGAGTTCATTGCATGTGTTTTCTATTCCTAAACCATATGGGTACACTAGATGCCATTGCATGTGTGTTCTTTTCATAAACCACATTGATCCACTAGATGCCATTGCATGTGTGTTCTATTCCTAAACCACATGGATCCACTAGATGCCATTGGATCTTTGTTCATTTCATAAACCACATGGATCCAATAGATGGCATTGCACGTGTAATCTTTTCGTAAACCACATGGATCCACTACATGCCATTGCATGTGTGTTCTTTTCCTAAACCACATGGATCCACTAGAGTTCATTGCACGCGTGTTCTTTTCATAAACCACATGGATCCACTAGATGCCATTACATGTTTTTTCATAAACCACATGGATCCACTAGATGTCATTGCATGTGTGTTCTATTCCTAGACCACATGGATCCACTAGATGGCATTGCATGTTTGTTCTTTTCATAAACCACATGGATCCAGTAGATGCCATTGCATGTGTGTTATAATCCTAAACCACATGGATCCACTAGATGCCATTAGATGTGTGTTCTTTTCATACACCACATGGATCACTATATTCCATTGCATGTGTGTTCATTTCATAAACCACATGGATCCACTAGATTTCATTGCATGCGTGTTCTTTTCATAAACCACATGGATCCACTAGATGCCATTGCATGTTTTTTCATAAACCACATGGATCCACTAGAAGTCATTCCATGTGTGTTCTATTCCTAAACCACATGGATCCACTAGATGGCATTGCATGTGTGTTCTTTTCATAAACCACATGGATCCAGTAGATGCCATTGCATGTGTGTTCTAATCCTAAACCACATGGATCCAGTAGATGCCATTGCATGTGTGTTCTTTTCATAAACCACATGGATCACTACATTCCATTGCATGTTTGTTCTTTTCATAAACCACATGGATCCACTAGAGTTCATTGCATGTGTGTTCTTTTCATAAACCACATGGATCCACTAGATGCGATTGCATGTGTGTTCTATTCCTAAACCACATAGATCCACTAGATGCCATTGGATGCGTGTTCTTGTCATAAACCACATGGATGTACTAGATGCCATTGCATGTGTGTTCTAATCCTAAGACACATGGATCCACTACATGCCATTGCATGTGTGTTCTTTGCGTAAACCACATGGATCCACTAGAGTTCATTGCAAGTGTGTTCTATTCATAAACCACATGGACCCACTAGATGCCATTAAATGTGTGTTCTATTCATAAACCACATGTATCCAGTAGATGCCATTGCATGTGTGTTCTTTTCATAAACCACATGGATCCACTATAGTTCATTGCATGTGTGTTATTTTCATAATCCACATGGATCCACGAGAGTTCATTTCATGTGTGTTATTTTCATAAACCACATGGATACACTAGAGTTCATTGCATGTGTGTTGTTTTGATAAACCACATGGATCCACTAGATTCCATTGCATGTGTGTTCTTTTCATAAACCACATGGATCCACTAGAGTTCATTGCATGTGTTTTCTATTCCTAAACCACATGGATACACTAGCTGTCATTGCATGTGTGTTCTTTTCATAAACCACATCGATCTACTAGATGCCATTGCATGTGTGTTCTATTGCTAAACCACATGGATCCACTAGATGCCATTGGATGTTTGTTCTTTTCATAAACCACATGGATCCAATAGATGGCATTGTATGTATGTTGTTTTCATAAACCACATGGATCCTCTAGATGCCATTGCATGTGTGTTCTTTTCATAAACCACATGGATCCACTAGAGTTCAGTGCATTTGTGTTCTTTTCATAAACCACATGGATCCACTAGATGCCATTGCATGTGTGTTCTATTCTTAAACCGCATAGATCCACTAGATGCCATTGGATGTGCGTTCTTTTCATAAACCACATGGATCTACTAGATGCCATTGCATGTGTGTTATTTTCCTAAACCACATGGATCCACTAGAGTTCATTGCATGTGTGTGCTATTCATAAACCACATGGATCCACTAGATGCCATTGCATGTGTGTTCTATTCATAAACCACATGCATCCACTAGATGCCATTGCATGTGTTTTATTTTCATAAACCACATGGATCCACTAGAGTTCCTTGCATGTGTGTTCTTTTCATAAACCACATGGATCCACTAGATGCCATTGCATGTTTTTTCATAAACCACATGGATCCACTAGATGTCATTGCATGTGTGTTCTATTCCTAAACCACATGGATCCACTAGATGGCATTGCATGTGTGTTCTTTTCATAAACAACATAGATCCAGTAGATGCCATTGCATGTGTGTTATAATCCTAAACCACATGGATCCACTAGATGCCATTAGATGTGTGTTCTTTTCATACACCACATGGATCACTACATTCCATTGCATGTGTGTTCATTTCATAAACCACATGGATCCACTAGATTTCATTGCATGCGTGTTCTTTTCATAAATAACAAGGATCCACTAGATGCCATTGCATGTTTTTTCATAAAACACATGGATCCACTAGAAGTCATTGCATGTGTGTTATATTCCTAAACCACATGGATCCACTAGATGGCATTGCATGTGTGTTCTTTTCATAAACCACATGGATCCAGTAGATACCATTGCATGTGTGTTCTAATCCTAAACCACATGGATCCAGTAGATGCCATTGCATGTGTGTTCTTTTCATAAACCACATTGATCACTACATTCCATTGCATGTGTGTTCTTTTCATAAACCACATGGATCCACTAGAGCTCATTGCATGTGTGTTCTTTTCATAAACCACATGGATCCACTAGATCCGATTCCATGTGTGTTCTATTCCTAAACCACAAAGATCCACTAGATGCCATTGGGTGCGTGTTCTTGTCGTAAACCACATGGATGTACTAGATGCCATTGCATGTGTGTTCTAATCCTAAGACACATGGATCCACTAGATGCCATTGCATGTGTGTTCTTTGCATAAACCACATGGATCCACTAGAGTTCATTGCACGTGTGTTCTATTCATAAACCACATGGACCCACTAGATGCCATTAAATATGCGTTCTATTCATAAACCACATGTATCCACTAGATGCCATTGCATGTGTGTTCTTTTCATAAACCACATGGATCCACTATAGTTAATTACATGTGTGTTATTTTCATAATCCACATGGATCCACTAGAGTTCATTGCATGTGTGTTATTTTCATAAACCACATGGATCCACTAGATTTCATTGCATGTGTGTTGTTTTGATAAACCACATGGATCCACTAGTTTCCATTGCATGTGTGTTCTTTTCATAAACCACATGGATCCACTAGAGTTCATTGCATGTGTTTTCTATTCCTAAACCACATGGATACACTAGATGTCATTGCATGTGTGTTCTTTTCATAAACCACATCGATCTACTAGATGCCATTGCATGTGTGTTCTATTCCTAAACCACATGGATCCACTAGATGCCATTGGATGTTTGTTCTTTTCATAAACCACATGGATCAAATAGATGGCATTGCATGTATGTTCTTTTCATAAACCACATGGATCCACTAGATGCTATTGCATGTGTGTTCTTTTCATAAACCACATGGATCCACTATAGTTTATTGCATTTGTGTTCTTTTCATAAACCACATGGATCCACTAGATGCCATTGCATGTGTGTTCTATTCTTAAACCTCATAGATCCACTAGATGCCATTGGATGTGTGTTATTTTCATAAACCACATGGATCTACTAGATACCATTGCATGTGTGTTATTTGCCTAAACCACATGGATCCACTAGAGTTCATTGCATGTGTGTGCTATTCATAAACCACATGGATCCACTAGATTCCATTAAATGTGTGTTCTATTCATAAACCCCATGCATCCACTAGATGCCATTGCATGTGTGTTCTTTTCATAAACCACATGGATCCACTAGAGTTCCTTGCATGTGTGTTCTTTTCATAAACCACATGGATCCACTAGATGCCATTGCATGTTTTTTCATAAACCACATGGATCCACTAGATGTCATTGCATGTGTGTTCTATTCCTAAACCACATGGATCCACTAGATGGCATTGCATGTGTGTTCTTTTCATAAACCACATGGATCCAGTAGATGCATTGCATGTGTGTTATAATGCTAAACCACATGGATCCACTAGATGCCATTAGATGTGTGTTCTTTTCATACACCACATGGATCACTACATTCCATTGCATGTGTGTTCATTTCATAAACCACATGGATCCACTAGATTTCATTGCATGCGTGTTCTTTTCATAAACCACATGGATCCACTAGATGCCATTGCATGTTTTTTCATAAACCACATGGATCCACTAGAAGTCATTGCATGTGTGTTCTATTCCTAAACCACATGGATCCACTATAATGGCATTGCATGTGTGTTCTTTCCATAAACCACATGGATCCAATAGATGCCATTGCATGTGTGTTCTAATCCTAAACCACATGGATCCAGTAGATGCCATTGCATCTGTGTTCTTTTCATAAACCACATGGATCACTACATTCCATTGCATGTGTGTTCTTTTCATAAACCACATGGATCCACTAGAGTTCATTGCATGTGTGTTCTTTTCATAAACCACATGGATCCACTAGATGCGATTGCATGTGTGTTCTATTCCTAAACCACATAGATCCACTATATGCCATTGGATGCGTGTTCTTGTCATAAACCACATGGATGTACTAGATGCCATTGCATGTGTGTTCTAATCCTAAGACACAGGATCCACTATATGCCATTGCATGTGTGTTCTTTGCATAAACCACATGGATCCACTAGAGTTCATTGCACGTGTGTTCTATTCATAAACCACATGGACCCACTAGATGCCATTAAATGCGTGTTCTATTCATAAACCACATGTATCCACTAGATGCCATTGCATGTGTGTTCTTTTCATAAACCACATGGATCCACTAGAGTTCATTGCATGTGTGTTATTTTCATAAACCACATGGATCCACTAGAATTCATTGCATGTGTGTTGTTTTGATAAACCACATGGATCCACTAGATTCCATTGCATGTGTGTTCTTTTCATAAACCACATGGATCCACTAGAGTTCATTGCATGTGTTTTCTATTCCTAAACCACATGGATACACTATATGTCATTGCATGTGTGTTCTTTTCATAAACCACATGGATCTACTAGATGCCTTTGCATGTGTGTTATTTGCGTAAACCACATGGATCCACTAGAGTTCATTGCATGTGTGTGCTATTCATAAACCACATGTATCCACTAGATTCCATTAAATGTGTGTTCTATTCATAAACCACATGCATCCACTAGATGCCATTGCATGTGTGTTCTTTTCATAAACCACATGGATCCACTAGAGTTCCTTGCATGTGTGTTCTTTTCATAAACCACATGGATCCACTAGATGCCATTGCATGTTTTTTCATAAACCACATGGATCCACTAGATGTCATTGCATGTGTGTTCTATTCCTAAACCACATGGATCCACTAGATGGCATTGCATGTGTGTTCTTTTCATAAACCACATGGATCTAGTAGATGCCATTGCATGTGTGTTATAATGCTAAACCACATGGATCCACTAGATGCCATTAGATGTGTGTTCTTTTCATACACCACATGGATCACTACATTCCATTGCATGTGTGTTCATTTCATAAACCACATGGATCCACTAGATTTCATTGCATGCGTGTTCTTTTCATAAACCACATGGATCCACTAGATGCCATTGCATGTTTTTTCATAAACCACATGGATCCACTAGAAGTCATTGCATGTGTGTTCTATTCCTAAACCACATAGATCCACTATAATGGCATTGCATGTGTGTTCTTTTCATAAACCACATGGATCCAATAGATGCCATTGCATGTGTGTTGTAATCCTAAACCACATGGATCCAGTAGATGCCATTGCATGTGTGTTCTTTTAAAAAACCACATGGATCACTACATTCCATTGCATGTGTGTTCTTTTCATAAACCACATGGATCCACTAGAGTTCATTGCATGTGTGTTGTTTTCATAAACCACATGGATCCACTAGATGCGATTGCATATGTGTTCTATTCCTAAACCACATAGATCCACTATATGCCATTGGATGTGTGTTCTTGTCATAAACCACATGGATGTACTAGATGCCATTGCATGTGTGTTCTAATCCTAAGACACATGGATCCACTATATGCCATTGCATGTGTGTTCTTTGCATAAACCACATGGATCCACTAGAGTTCATTGCACGTGTGTTCTATTCATAAACCACATGGACCCACTAGATGCCATTAAATGTGTGTTCTATTCATAAACCACATGTATCCACTAGATGCCATTGCATGTGTGTTCTTTTCATAAACCACATGGATCCACTAGAGTTCATTGCATGTGTGTTATTTTCATGAACCACATGGATCCACTAGAGTTCATTGCATGTGTGTTGTTTTGAGAAACCACATGGATCCACTAGATTCCATTGCATGTGTGTTCTTTTCATAAACCACATGGATCCACTAAAGTTCATTGCATGTGTTTTCTATTCCTAAACCACATGGATACACTATATGTCATTGCATGTGTGTTCTTTTCAAAAACCACATTGATCTACTAGATGCCATTGCATGTGTGTTCTATTCCTAAACCACATGGATGCACTAGATGCCATTGGATGTTTGTTCTTTTCATAAACCACATGGATCCAATAGATGGCATTGCATGTATGTTCTTTTCATAAACCACATGGATCCATTAGATGCCATTGCATGTGTGTTATTTTCATAAACCACATGGATCCACTAGAGTTCATTGCATTTGTGTTCTTTTCATAAACCACATGGATCCACTAGATGCCATTGCATGTGTGTTCTATTCTTAAACCGCATAGATCCACTAGATGCCATTGGATGTGTGTTCTTTTCATAAACCACATGGATCTACTAGATGCCATTGCATGTGTGTTATTTGCCTAAACCACATTGATCCAATAAAGTTCATTGCATGTGTGTGCTATTCATACACCACATGGATCCACTAGATGCCATTAAATGTGTGTTCTATTCATAAACCACATGCATCCACTAGATGCCATTGCATGTGTGTTCTTTTCATAAACCACATGGATCCACTAGACTTCCTTGCATGTGTGTTCTTTTCATAATCCACATGGATCCACTAGAGTTCATTGCATGTGTGTTATTTTCATAAACCACATGGATCCACTATATTCCATTGCTTGTGTGTTATTTTCATAAACCACATGGATCCACTAGAGTTCATTGCATGTGTGTTCTATTCCTAAACCACATGGATACACTAGATGCCATTGCATGTGTGTTCTTTTCATAAACCACATCGATCCACTAGATGTTATTGCATGTGTGTTCTATTACTAAACCACATGAATCCACTAGATGCCATTGGATGTTTGTTCTTTTCATAAAGCACATGGATGCACTAGATGCCATTGGATGTTTGTTCTTTTCATAAACCACATGGATCCAATAGATGGCATTGCATGTATGTTCTTTTCATAAACCACATGGATACATTAGATGCCATTGCATGTGTGTTATTTTCATAAACCACATGGATCCACTAGAGTTCATTGCATTTGTGTTCTTTTCATAAACCACATGGATCCACTAGTTGCCATTGCATGTGTGTTCTATTCTTAAACCACATAGATCCACTAGATGCCATTGGATGTGTGTTCTTTTCATAAACCACATGGATCTACTAGATGCCATTGCATGTGTGTTATTTGCCTAAACCACATTGAACCAATAGAGTTCATTGCATGTGTGTGCTATTCATACACCACATGGATCCACTAGATGCCATTAAATGTGTGTTCTATTCATAAACCACATGCATCCACTAGATGCCATTGCATGTGTGTTCTTTTCATAAACCACATGGATCCACTAGAGTTCCTTGCATGTGTGTTCTTTTAATAATCCACATGGATCCACTAGAGTTCATTGCATGTGTGTTATTTTCATAAACCACATGGATCCACTATATTCCATTGCTTGTGTGTTATTTTCATAAACCACATGGATCCACTAGAGTTCATTGCATGTGTGTTCTATTCCTAAACCACATGGATACACTAGATGCCATTGCATGTGTGTTCTTTTCATAAACCACATCGATCCACTAGATGTTATTGCATGTGTGTTCTATTCCTAAACCACATGGATCCACTAGATGCCATTGGATGTTTGTTCTTTTCATAAACCACATGGATCCAATAGATGGCATTACAAGTGTGTTCTTTTTGTAAACCACATGGATCCACTAGATGCCATTGCATCTGTGTTCTTTTCATAAACCGCATGGATCCACTAGAGTTCATTGCACGCATGTTCTTTTCATAAACCACATGAATCCACTAGATGCCATTAAATATTTTTTCATAAACCACATGGATCCACTAGATGTCATTGCATGTGTGTTCTATTCCTAAACCACATGGATCCACTAGATGGCATTGCATGTGTGTTCTTTTCATAAACCACATGGATCCAGTAGATGCCATTGCATGTGTGTTATAATCCTAAACCACATGGATCCACTAGATGCCATCAGATGTGTGTTCTTTTCATAAACCACATGGATCCACTAGAGTTCATTGCATGTGTTTTCTATTCCTAAACCATATGGATACACTATATGTCATTGCATGTGTGTTCTTTTCATAAACCGCATGGATCTACTAGATGCCATTGCATGTGTGTTCTATTCCTAAACCACATGGATGCACTAGATGCCATTGGATGTTTGTTCTTTTCATAAACCACATGGATCCAATAGCTGGCATTGCATGTATGTTCTTTTCATAAACCACATGGATCCACTAGATGCCATTGCATGTGTGTTATTTTCATAAACCACATGGATCCACTAGAGTTCATTGCATTTGTGTTCTTTTCATAAACCACATGGATCCACTAGATGCCATTGCATGTGTGTTCTATTCTTAAACCGCATAGATCCACTAGATGCCATTGGATGTGTGTTCTTTTCATAAACCACATGGATCTACTAGATTCCATTGCATGTGTGTTATTTGCCTAAACCACATGGATCCACTAGAGTTCATTGCATGTGTGTGCTATTCATACACCACATGGATCCACTAGGTGCCATTAAATGTGTGTTCTATTCATAAACCACATGCATCCACTAGATGCCATTGCATGTGTGTTCTTTTCATAAACCACATGGATCCACTAGAGTTCCTTGCATGTGTGTTCTTTTCATAATCCACATGGATCCACTAGAGTTCATTGCATGTGTGTTCGTTTCATAAACCACATGGATCCACTATATTCCATTGCTTGTGTGTTGTTTTCATAAACCACATGGATCCACTAGAGTTCATTGCATGTGTGTTCTATTCCTAAACCACATGGATAAACTAGATGCCATTGCATGTGTGTTCTTTTCATAAACCACATCGATCCACTAGATGTTATTGCATGTGTGTTCTATTCCTAAACCACATGGATCCACTAGATGCCATTGGATGTTTGTTCTTTTCATAAACCACATGGATCCAATAGATGGCATTACACGTGTGTTCTTTTTGTAAACCACATGGATCCACTAGATGCCATTGCATATGTGTTCTTTTCATAAACCGCATGGATCCACTAGAGTTCATTGCACGCATGTTCTTTTCATAAACCACATGGATCCACTAGATGCCATTAAATATTTTTTCATAAACCACATGGATCCACTAGATGTCATTGCATGTGTGTTCTATTCCTAAAGCACATGGATCCACTAGATGGCATTGCATGTGTGTTCTTTTCATAAACCACATGGATCCAGTAGATGCCATTGCATGTGTGTTCTAATCCTAAACCACAAGGATCCACTAGATGCCATTAGATGTGTGTTCTTTTCATAAACCACATGGATCCAGTAGAGTTCATTGCATTTGTGTTCTCTTCCTAAACCACATGGATCCACCAGATGTCATTGCATGTGTGTTGTTTTCATAAACCACATGGATCCACTAAAGTTTATTGCATGTGTGTTCTTTTCATAAACCACGTGGATCCACTAGAGTTCATTGCATGTGTGTTCTATGCCTAAACCACATGGATACACTAGATTCCATTGCATGTGTGTTCTTTTCATAAACCACATGGATCACTAGATGCCATTGCTGTTGGGGATCGGCGAAGAAAACAAAAAAATTCCTAGGAAGTATCCCTAGAAACTGAGCCTAGGATCTATCTATGTAGTAATGCGGTAACAGCCAATGCTTAGAGAATACATACCCTTGTAGACCGTACGCGGTTAACGTTCCACGGGGAACATGGTTGATGTAGTCGTACTCGAAGCCGCCCTCAAGGTCGCGAAGCACCTCACAGGTCACCCCTTGCTCCTTCTTGATCTTCATCATCTTCATCGTGCAACAGGTCCGGCTCACGACATTCTAGCGCCCCAAGTGTTGCGCCTCGTGTCTTCGTACACATCCGGTGCACGATGAGACCTCCGGCTCCTCTAGCCCGCCGGGAGTGCGGAAGTGATATCCGGCTAGGAATCCCTGCAGCGCAACGGCGTACTACAGGAGTGCCTCGATCGCACAACCCATACTTGGGGCCATGGTCACAAGGTATAGAGAGAGGGAGGGATAAAGTCAACCAAAGGACTTCTCAAATTGTGTGTTCAATCCCACCCATGGGCACCCCTTTATATAGGGGGAGGGGGTGTGCCCTCCCCTTTGGGTTTCCCATGTGGGACTATTCAAGGGAGAGAGGGGGGAGGCACATGGGCCTTCATGGGCCACCGGCTAGGGGTGGGCCCCACCCCGCGCACAGCCCTAGGCTGTCCGGGTGGGCCCCCTTGAGGCGCCTAGGCTTTGGCCCCTTGGCCCTTGGCCCTTCCCTCCTCCGGTTTTCCCTCATGGGCCCTATTTCCCTAGGAAGTTTGGCCCATTAGTGGAATAACATTTCAAAATAGATTTTACTATTATATTTAATATTAATTACACTAATTAATATGTAAACACATATTACAAAACCTGATTCAATCCGAAACATCTTTCGGTTCCCTTTCGATTTCCTCCGAACAACTTCGGATCTTTCCTGGAATGATTCTGGTCCTTTATTCGTTCTCCGAACAACTTCGGATCTCTCTGCGGAATGATTCCGGCTTTCTCTCTTTCTCTACTGTGATTCCATCTTACGAATTATCGCTCTCATCGTACCCTTAAGTGTATCCTCTCACGGCTCGGGAATGCTCTAGACATGATCTGTATCAATGATCAACAGAGGGACCAGGGATGTCCATGTGACCCCTATGCATTCCTGATGACAATGTCGTTTGAACCGTCTAAATGTAGCATCCTCTTCCTTTTGTTTCTCGATTCAACTTGTCCGAGATCCGATCACTGGTATCCCATACCTTTGTTCAATCTCGTTCACAACAAGTTATGTTTTGTTGTTACCGTGATATTACATCCCCGTGACCTAGTCACATGTTGCAACATTTATAGATGTAATCTCACCAAGTCGGCTGTATGTATGTTTACCCGTCATGTGGGTGAACAAATCCCGGTCTTTCAGTCACATGTCATCTACTGTTCCTTCGGAATACCCAATGTACACCTTTATGGCCACCGCGTTACAAGATGACGGTTGATGTAGTCTAAGAATCCTAGGGAAACAATGAGTAATATGAGCTCATGGTCTAAGGAGAAGGAGTCTAGGTATAGCTATTGCAACAATGAACTATATGACTTGATCGTGTTGCAATCCTTCGAGGAATGTCCAATCACATCATTCTCCAATGATATGATCTCGTTGTCAGTCGGCATAAATGCCCATCTTGAAACCCAGATCATCTTCGTGACCAACGAACTAGTATGAATATAGGCTACTAGGGACTTTGTTGCTTCATACCACACCTGTACCAATGTTTCTACTTGGCACAGTTATAGCACAATATGAAACTATTGTAAACTAATTGAGACATGACAATAAAAACCTATTTATTATTTGCCTCTAGGGCATATCTCCTTCAGTCTCCCACTTGCACTAGAGTACAAATAATCCAACTCGCATTTTACTCGTATAAACCATATACCATATGCGTTTATAGATTATGCATGCTCATGGGAAACGTCATGTCCATGTTCTGTTTCACCAGATCATTATGTCTTTTGCAAATCGTTAATGTCTTCCTAATCTGACATTCACTCCATTATATTATAATGGGTCGAAGTATTTGTTTGGCAACAAAGCGAGACTTTTGTTTCTAGTGTTTTTGATGACGGTGTTTTCACGTTGTCATCTAAACTTCGAATCACACTTTGCTATCCTTTGTGTATATACTATAGTCATGGGAGCAGAACGAGGCCAGATTCTAGGAGCTTACAGTGACGTTAGATCAACCTCGAGGGCTTTCTCATGGGCACTGGGCCCTGGGACACATCATTCTACGTTAAAAGCAAACTATCCCCGCCATAACATTATACAACACATTAGATGTAGCCTTTATACTTCTATGTCTATGTAGATCCTAGTGCATGAAATGCAACTATGCCACTTACATTGCTTCTTCCCATTTAGGTACGAACTTAACTCTGGTTCAGTGATCAACTCAGGAATCACTTAAAGACATGTTCTTACAGTTAAGAGCCAGTCCTCCCAACCAGAATCTTGGGTCACATTATGTCGAGTATACAACATGGTTATGTGGAAGAACCTATGACTGAGGCATAGGAGATGCAACACATCTCTTTCTTTCAACCATAGTTGTAATACTCAATGCTTCATATAGTAGGAACTTCTTTCTTACCTTGTTCTATTCTGAACTTCTTCAGAATCTTGCTTAGGAAATTCTGAACATCTTTCAGAATCAAGTCCAGGAAGCATTCGACATTTAGTGTTTATTAAACTCACCAATCTATCTCGATAGATCTTATTGTTTAATAACTTCAACTTCATCCTAACTTAAATACTATTAACACCAATAACATCATTCACATATGTCGTTTCAAATATCCTAGAATGATTTCACGCTCCCACTCAAATATGACATTCTTGTTTGAGATCCAGGGATTTCAGTCAGCTCCCACTCAAATATGACATTCATGTTTGAGATCTAGGGATTTCACTTAGCTCGCACTCAAAATATGTCAACTACATATTATGAATTAGCCAAGCTGATTTGCTCCCACTCAAATCTAGGTCCTCTCGATAACCTTGGACATTCCAAAATTCTTTGATCATTATCAATTTGAGAATTCCAATTACGAGACTTCAATATCCATATATTTCTAGTGTAAATCCAAAATACTTAAGCATCACTACTGTTGTAGTCAACTCCTTGAATTTGTCCAAACTTGTGACAAATCGAGCTTTTGTCATTCATTAAGTTTCATTTCCTTCTGATGACTTTGTAGTCAATCAGAAATATCAAGGAAACTTCTTTACTTTAATAAGATCAAGTAACATGTTACTCTGAAATCTTAAATGTAACTTAATATAGGATTTTATGACTCGTAGTCATTTCTCGCACTCAGGTCCATCACGCTTCTTTGTAATTTGTAGGTATGTCTTGTTCAAAACATTACAAGTGAATCAACAATATAATTCCACAAACTTGTAGAATATATAGTTGAATCCTACTTGCTTTAGTAAAAGTATTAATTGAAACTTTATGATCAATATCAAATGTTTCTCCTCTATTTGTAGATTTTGGTTTCACGGAACAAATTCCGCTGCGCCACTCAATAATCCGGAGGTAAGGTCAAATACCTTATTTCGATATTTTACTTTCTTCCATCTGTATCTTCATCAAGACACGTCAACTTTGGAAAACAACAGGTTTGCCCCTTTTGTGGAAGATGCATTCATAGCTTCCTAAGAATTCTCTACAAATACTTGTTTATTCGCCACGACTTTGACTTATCGAAATCTCTAGAAACTCGAACTTGACATAACACTTATGGTGTTGTTTCCACGAATCTTTTAGATGTTCCTTTGTATTTCAAATGAGTGTTTGCTTATTTTGATCTCTAACTTTAAACGACAACTATAACCCCTATAAGAGATGATATTATACCATATGTATGTAATACATAATGATTATGATGTTTAGACATTTCAACATAGTTTGAATTCATCCAATTATCATAATTTGTGAAACATCTTTCACAAGTCCCTTTTATGCTAAACTTCACTTAAATACTTTAGTCATGTCGATCAAATCGAAGAGACTTGTTAATTCAGTTCATTCAATATCCCATTTAGTTATGAACTCATTTGAACAATTCAAATCATTTCAAACTTCATGTTTCATTAAGTAAATACACTTATTCACTTAAGTCCAGAATTAACTAATGATTTCCACTACTTGTTGACAATGTGATTCATCACTATGTGTAAGATTCAACATTTCTTTGCATATCACCGTTTTACCAGAATGCGGAGTTTTAGTCATTCTACCCAAGAGGCATGGTTTTGCAAAGTCTCTAGATTATGCATCTAGGACCCTAATCTTTCATAAAGAACCTGCAATAACCAAAATGACTTAAACTATAGTGTCATTTCATTATTAAACTTTGGATATCTTTTTAGCATTCTAATCCTTTATAAATGTTTAAACTATTATCATTAACATAGTGATGAGAATAACTTATTTGTAATCATAATATGACCATAAGGTATTGTTCATAAGAATAGTACAAACTAGTTTGTAACTTGTTCATATGAATAATCGTCTCGCCAAAAGCAAGACACACATACAAGGATTACAATTTTATATTCAAGTCCACTAATCCAAATGATAAACCTTGAGGGAAGTGGTGATGTCGGCCATCAACTGTTTTGCTTGCCGTCATCAAGTCACGTTGCCTCAAAACCAGCAATTCTCAAGCAGATATTCCTATTTTCACAAAACGGGACAAGCAAATACTTTGCAAACTGCAATGAGTTTTGCAAGAACCACATTTATAATTTGTATATCTTATATATACCTTTTCATCCAAGACTCCATTTGCAATCAAGCCCTTCTAAGAGATCTCAACTCTAATGCAAGATCACTAAGTGTTTTTCCAAACATTATGGAGTCGTCGGATTATCTCCTAATGGTTATTATGTCAAGAAGAGAAGATCACCTTTTACGAGGATATCCCTTAGGCGTGGGTATTAATCTATGAAGTTTGACCCTTTTGCTAAGTTCCATATTAAGCAATATATTCCCATGGTCGCAAAGGACCTCAATGGGATAGGCTAAGATCTAATAAGATATTTGCAAATAGACATCTAGACTAAGTTTATAATAAGAGATCAATTTATAATTGGTCTCCACTAAAATGGTCATCCCCTGGACGATTTCAGTGATCGCATGATCCCTATCCTCTGCACCTCCCCCGATCATCACGGCCATCAGTGCATTATCAAAGGTAGACATTCACTAATGTCAATCACATCATCCGTGTGACTCATGCTCAATCTTTCGATCTCTTGTGTTCCGAGGCCATGTCTGTACATGCTAGGCTCGCCAAATCTAACTTGTGTGTATTCGCTGTGCAACATGGCTTACACCCACTGTATGCGAACGTAGATATGTCTGACCCCCGATCATCACGGACAACCTCATACCGAAGAACTTTCTTGGTGGTGCACACACAAGGGGAACACGGAACATTGGAATTAAATAGGGATTATCTTATTTGCTACCGCTAAGTATCTAAATACTAGCACAGAATAAGATGTAAAAACAGGTATCAACATCATATGTATAATGTGATATGATATGGTCTTTCTTGCGCCTTGATCTCCATCGACCGCTCCGGCATGATCTCCATCGTGCCCTTGGTTTGACGCCAAGTCCACGACGCCTCCACCAGGTCGTTCATCGGAATGATGACTATCACTATACTACTTAGTAACAGAAAAGTAAACTACTTTACCTTCATAACGACCAATTCCATATCATAATCACATGCCCCCTGCAAAATAAAGTTAGACGCCTCTACTTTATCTATTGCAAGTTTTACGTGGTTGTTAGGGCTTTCGCACTAGAACCGTTTCTAAACTACGAACTTTCCCACCACAACATGGATCCGACAGTTGTCTCTATTACACCCCTTTCGGGGCTCTCCATTGTAAATGCTATATCAACTATCTAATGAGAGACAGACACCCGCTAGCCACTTATACGGTACAACCGTATGTTGAGCGTGGAACCAGTCTCGCGTACGAATACGCGTAAGGTCGGTCTGGGCCGCTTCATCAAACAATACCGCGATATAAACAAGTACGCGTTAGAGGGTAACAACTAAGGGATCAATGCCCGCACAATACTTGTGCGTACTGGCCGTACAACACTCCTACGCATAGATCGACTCTGATACCACTATTGGGGATCGGCGCAGAAAATAAAAAATTTCCTACGAAGGATCCCCGGAAACTTAGCCTAGGATCTATCTATGTAGTAATGCGGTAACGGCCAATGCGTATAGAATACATACCCTTGTAGACCGTACGCGGTTAACGTTCCACGGGGAACGTGGTTGATGTAGTCGTACTAGAAGCCGACCTCAAGGTCGCGAAGCTCCTCGCAGGTCAGCCCTTGCTCCTTCTTGATCTTCATCATCTTCATCGTGCAACAGCTCCGGCTCACGACATTCTAGCTCCCCAAGTGTTGCGCCTCATGTCTTCGTACACATCCGGTGCATGATGAGACCTCCGGCTCCCCGATCCCGCCGGGAGTGCGGAAGTGATATCCGGCTAGGAATCCCAGCAGTGCAATGGCGTACTGCAGGAGTGCCTCGATCACACAACCCAGACATGGGGCCATGGTCACAAGGTATAGAGAGAGGGAGGGAGAAAGTCAACCAAAGGACTTCTCAAATTGTGTGTTCAATCCCACCCATGGGCACCCCTTTATATAGGGGGAGGGGGTGTGCCCTCCCCTTTGGGTTTCCCATGTGGGACTATTCAAGGGAGAGGGGGGAGGCGCATGGGCCTTCATGGGACACCGGCCAGGGGTGGGCCCCACCCCGCGCACAGCCCTAGGCTGGCCGGGTGGGCCCCCTTGAGGCGTTTGGCCCCTTGGCCCTTCCCTCCTCCGGTTTTCCCTCATGGGCCCTATTTCCCTAGGAAGTTTGGCCCATTAGTGGAATAACCTTTCAAATTAGATTTTAATATTATATTTAATATTAATTACACTAATTAATATGTAAACACATATTACAAAACCTGATTCAACCCGAAACATCTTTCGGTTCCCTTCCGATTTCCTCCGAACGACTTCAGATCTTTCCCGGGATGAATCGGTCCTTAATTCTTTCTCCGAACAACTTCGGATCTCTCTGCGGAACGATTGCGGATTTCTCTCTTTCTCTACTGTGATTCCATCTTACGAATGATCGCTCTCATCGTACCCTTAAGTGTATCCTCTCATGGCTCAGGAATGCTCTAGACATGATCTGTATCAATGATCAACAGAGGGACCAGGGATGTCCATGTGACCCCTATGCATTCCTGATAACAATGTCATTTGAACCGTCTAAATGTATCATCCTCTTCCTTTTGTTTCTCGATACAACTTGTCCGAGATCCGATCACTGGTCTCCCATACCTTTGTTCAATCTCGTTCACAACAAGTTATGTTTTCTTGTTACCGTGATATTACATCCCCGTGACCTAGTCACATGTTGCAACATTTATAGATGTAATCTCACCAAGTCGGTCGTATGTATCTTTACCCATCATGTGGGTGAACAAATCCGGGTCTTGCAGTCACATGTCATCTACTGTTCCTTCAGAATACCCAACATACACCTTTATGGCCACCGCATTACCAGATGACGGTTGATGTTGTCTAAGCATCCTAGGGAAACAGTGAGTAATATGAGCTCACGGTCTAAGGAGAAGGAGTCTAGGTATAGTTGTTGCAACAATGAACTATATGACTTGATCGTGTTGCAATCCTTCGAGGAATGTCCAATCACATCATTCTCCAATGATATGATCTCGTTGTCAGTCGGCATAAATGCCCATCATCTTGAAACCCAGATCATCTTCGTGACCAACGAACTAGTATGAATAGAGGCTACTAGGGACTTTGTTGTTTCATACCACACCTGTACCAATGTTTCTACTTGGCACAGTTATAGCACAATATGAAACTCTTATAAACTAATTGAGACATGGCAATAAAAACCTATTTATTATTTGCCTCTAGGGCATATCTCCTTGAATTGCATGTGTGTTCTTTGCCTAAACAACATGGATCCACTAGAGTTCATTGCTTGTGTGTTCTATGCTGAAGACACATGAATCCACTAGAGTTCATTGCATGTGTGTTATTTTCATGAACCAGATGGATCCACTAGATGCCATTGCATGTGTGTTATTTTCATAAACCACAAGGATCCACTAGAGTTCATTGCATGTGTGTTCTTTTCATAATCCACATGGATCCACTAGAGTTCATTGCATGTGCGTTCTATGCCTAAACCATATGGATCCACTATATGCCATTGCATGTGTTTCATAAACCACATATATCCACTAGAGTTCATTGCATGTGTGTTATTTTCATAAACCACATGGATCCACTTGATGCCATTGGATGTCTGTTCTTTTCATAAACCACATGGATTCACTAGATGCCATTGCATGTGTGTTCTTTTCATAAACCACATGGATCCACTAAAGTTCACTAGATGTGTGTTCTATTCCTAAACCACATTGATCCACTAGATGCCATTGGATGTGTGTTCTTTTCATAAACCACATGGATCCACTAGATGTCATTGCATGTGTGTTCTTTTCCTAAACCACATGGACCCACTAGATGTCATTGCATGTGTGTTCTATTCCTAAACCACATGGATCCACTAGATGCCATTGCATGTGTTTTTTCATAAACCACATGGATCCACTAGAGTTCATTGCATGTGTATTCTATGCCTAAACCACAAGGATCCACTAGATGCCACTCCATGTGTGTTATTTTCATAAACCACATAGATCGACTAGAATCCATTGCATGCGTGTTATTTTCATAACCACATGGATCCACTAGATGCCATTTCATGTGTGTTCTTTTCATAAAACACATGGATCCACTAGAGTTCATTGCATGTGTGTTCTTTTCATAAACCACATGGATCCACTAGAATTCATTGCATGTGTGTTCTATGCCTAAACCACATGGATCCACTAGATGCCATTACATGTGTGTTCTTTTCATAAACCACATGGATCACTTAGATGCCATTGCATGTCTGTTCTGCCTAAACCACATGGATCCACTAGATTTAATTGCATGGGTATTCTTTAAATAAACCACATGGATCTATTAGATGCCATTGCTTGTGTGTTATTTTCATAAACCACATGTATCCACTAGATGCCATTGCATGTGTTTTCTTGGCCTAAACCACATGAATCCACTAGAGTTCATTGCATGTGTGTTCTATTCATAAACTGCATGGATTCGCTAGATGCCATTAGATGTGTGTTCTATTCCTAAACCACATGGATCCCATAGATGCCATTGCATGTGTGTTCTTTTAATAAACCACATGGATCCACTAGAGTTCCTTGCATGTGTGTTCTTTTCATAATCCACATGGATCCACTAGAGTTGATTGAATGTGTGTTCTTTTCATAAACCACATGGATCCACCAGAGTTCATTGCATATATGTTCTTTTCATAAACCACATGGATCCACTAGATTCCATTGCATGTCTGTTCTTTTCATAAACCACCTGGATCCACTAGACTTCATTGCATGTGTGTTCTATTCCTAAACCACACGGATCCACTAGATGCCATTGCATGTGTGTTCTTTTCATAAACCACATGGATCCACTAGATGCCATTGCATGTGTGTTTTATTCCTAAACCACATGGATCCACTAGATACCAATGGATGTTTGTTCTTTTCGTAAACCACATGGATACAGAAGATGACATTAGATGTGTGTTCTTTTCATAAACCACATGGATCCACTAGAGTTCACTACATGTGTGTTCTATTCCTAAACCACATGGATCCACTATATGCCATTGTATGTGTGTTCTTTTCATAAACCACATGGATCCACTAGAGTTCATTGCATGTGTTTTATTTTCATAAACCACATCGATCCACTAGATTTCATTGCATGTGTTTTCTATTCCTAAACCACATGGATCCACTAGATGCCATTGCATGTGTGTTCTTTTCATAAACTACATGGATCACTACATTCCATTGCATGTGTGTTCTTTTCATAAAATACATGGATCCAATAGAGTTCATTGCATGTGTGTTCTTTCATAAAATACATGGATCCACTAGATGTCATTGCATGTGTGTTCTATTCCTAAACCACATAGATCCACTAGATGCCATTGGATGCGTGTTCTTTTCATTAACCACATGGATGTACTAGATGCCATTGCATGTGTGTTCTAATCCTAAACCACATGGATCCACTAGATGCCATTGAATGTGTGTTCTTTGCATAAACCACATGGATCCAATAGATTTCATTGCACGTGTGTTCATTTCATAAACCACGTGGACCCACTAGATGCCATTTCATGTGTGTTCTATTCCTAAACCACATAGATCCACTAGATGCCATTGGATGTGTGTTCTTTTCATTAACCACATGGATCGACTAGATGCCATTACATGTGTGTTCTTTGCGTAAACCACAAGGATCCACTAGAGTTCATTGCATCTGTGTTCTATTCAGAAACCACATGGATCCACTAGATGCCATTAAATGTGTGTTCTATTCATAAACCACATGGATCCACTAGATGCCATTGCATGTTTGTTATTTTCATAAAGCACATTGATCCACTAGAGTTCATTGCATGTGTGTTATTTTCATTATCCACATGGATCCACTAGAGTTCATTGCATGTGTGTTCTTTTCATAAGCCACATGGATCCACTAGAGTTCATTGCATGTGTGTTCTATTCCTAAACCACATGGATACACTAGATGCCATTGCATGTGTGTTCTTTTCATAAATCACATCGATCCACTAGATGCCATTGCATGTGTGTTCTATTCCTAAACCACATGGATCCACAAGATGCCATTGGATGTTTGTTCTTTTGATAAACCACATGGATCCACTAGAGTTCTTTTCATGTGTGTTCTATTACTAAACCACATGGATCCACTAGATGTCATTGCATGTGTGTTCTTTTCATAAACCACATGGATCCACTAAAGTTCAGTGCATGTGTGTTCTTTTCATAAACCACATGGATCCACTAGAGTTCATTGCATGTGTGTTCTATTCCTAAACCACATGGATCTACTAGATTCCATTGCATGTGTGTTCTTTTCATAAACCACATGGATCACTAGATGCCATTGCATGTTTGTTCTTTGCCTAAACCACATGGATCCACTAGAGTTCATTGCATGTGTGTTCTATGCTTAAGCCACATGGATCCACTGGAGTTCATTGCATGTGTGTTATTTTCATAAACCATATGGATCCACTAGATGCCATTGCATGTGTGTTATTTTCATAAACCACATGGATCCACTCGAGTTCATTGCATGTGAGTTCTTCTCATAATACACATGGATCCACTAGAGTTCATTGCATGTGTGTTATATGCCTAAACCATATGGATCCACTAGATGCCATTGCATGTGTGTTCTTTTCATAAACCACATAGATCCACTAGAGTTCATTGCATGTGTGTTATGTTCATAAACCACAGGGATCCACTAGATGCCATTGGATGTGTGTTCTTTTCATAAACCACATGATCCACTGGATGTCATTGCATGTGTGTTCTTTTCATAAACCACATGGATCCACTAGATGTCATTGCATGTGTGTTCTATTCCTAAACCACATGGATCCACTAGATGCCATTGCACGTGTGTTTTTTCATAAACCACATGGATCTGCTAGATGCCATTGCATGTGTTTTTTCATAAACCACATGGATCCACTAGAGTTCATTGCATGTGTGTTCTATCCCTAAACCACAAGGATCCACTAGATGCCCGTCCATGTGTGTTCTTTTCATAAACCACATAGATCGACTAGAAGCCATTGCATGTGTGTTCTTTTCATAAACCACATGGATCCACTAGATGCTATTTCATGTGTGTTATTTTCATAAATCACATGGATCCACTAAAGTTCATTGCATGTGTGTTCTTTTCATAAACCACATGGATCCAATAGAATTCATTGCATGCGTGTTCTATGCCTAAACCACATGGATCCACTAGATGCCATTGCATTTGTGTTCTTTTCATAAACCACATGGATCTCCTAGATGACATTGCATGTGTGTTCTGGCTAAACCTCATGGATCCACTAGATTTCATTGCATATGTGTTCTTTTAATAAACCACATAGATCTATTAGATGCCATTGCATGTGTGTTATTTTCATAAACCACATGGATCCACTAGATGCCATTACATGTGTTTTCTTTGCCTAAACCACATGGATCAACTAGAGTTTATTGCATGTGTGTTCTATTCATAATCTACATGGATCCACTAGATGCCATTAAATGTGTGTTCTATTCCTAAACCACATGGATCCCATAGGTGCCATTGCATGTGTGTTCTTTTCATAAACCACATGGATCCACTAGCTGCCATTGCATGTGCGTTCTTTGCCTAAACCACATGGATCCACTAGAGTTCATTGCATGTGTGTTCTATTCATAAACTACATGGATCCGTTAGATGCCATTAAATGTGTGTTCTATTCCTAAACCACATGGATCCCATAGATGCCATTGCATGTGTTTTTTTCATAAACCACATGGATCCACTAGAGTTCATTGCATGTGTGTTCTTTTCATAATCCACATGGATCCACTAGAGTTCATTGCATGTGTGTTCTTTTCATAAACCACATCGATACACTAGAGTTCATTGCATGTGTGTTCTATTCCTAAACCACATGGATCCACTAGATGCCATTGCATGTATGTTCTTTTCATAAACTACATGGATCACTACATTCCATTACATGTGTGTTCTTTTCATAAACTACATGGATCCACTAGAGTTCATTGCATGTGTGTTCTTTCATAAATCACATGGTTCCAATAGATGCCATTGCATGTGTGTTCTATTCCTAAACCACATAGATCCACTAGATGCCATTGGATGCGTGTTCTTGTCATAAACAACATGGATGTACTAGATGCTATTGCATGTGAGTTCTAATCCTAAACCACATGGATCCACTAGATGCCATTGCATGTGTGTTCTTTGCATAAACCACATGGATCCAATAGAGTTCATTGCACGTGTGTTCTATTCATAAACCACGTGGACCCACTAGATGCCATTAAATGTGTGTTCTATTCATAAACCAAATGGAACCAGTAGATGCCATTGCATGTGTGTTCTTTGCATAAACCACATGGATCCAATAGAGTTCATTGCACGTGTGTTCTATTCATAAACCACGTGGACCCACTAGATGCCATTAAATATGTGTTCTATTCATAAACCACATGGATCCAGTAGATGCCATTGCATGTGTGTTATTTTCATAATCCACATGGATACACTAGAGTTCATTGCATGTGTGTTCTTTTCATAAACCACATGGATTCACTAAAGTTCATTGCATGTGTATTCTTTTCATAAACCACATGGATCCACTAGATGCCATTGCATGTGTGTTCTTTTCATAAACCACATGGATCCACTAGAGTTCATTGCATTTGTGTTCTTTTCATAAACCACATGGATCCACTAGATGCCATTGCATGTGTGTTCTATTCCTAAACAACATAGATGCCATTGGATGTGTGTTCTTTTCATAAACCACATGGATCGACTAGATGCCATTACATGTGTGTTCTTTGCCTAAACCACATGGATCCACTAGAGTTCATTGCATGTGTGTTCTATTCATAAACCACATGGATCCACTAGATGCCATTAAATGTGTGTTCTATTCATAAACCACATCGATCCACTCGATGCCATTGCATGTTTGTTCTTTTCATAAACAACATGGATCCACTAGAGTTCATTGCATGTGTGTTATTTTCATAATCCACATGGATCCACTAGAGTTCATTGCATGTGTGTTCTTTTCATAAACCACATGGATACACAAGATTCCATTGCATATGTGTTCTTTTCATAAACCACATGGATCCACTAGATGCCATTGCATGTGTGTTCTTTTCATAAACCACATGGATCCACTAGAGTTCATTACATTTGTGTTCGTTTCATAAACCACATGGATCCACTAGATGCCATTTCATGTGTGTTCTATTCATAAACCACATAGATCCACTAGATGCCATTGGATGTGTGTTCTTTTCATAAACCACATGGATCGACTAGATGCCATTACATTTGTGTTCTTTGCCTAAACCACAAGGATCCACTAGAGTTCATTGCATGTGTGTTCTATTCATAAACCACATGGATCCACTAGATGCCATTAAATGTGTGTTCTATTCATAAACCACATGGATCCACTAGATGCCATTGAATGTTTGTTATTTTCATAAACGACATGGATCCACTAGAGTTCATTGCATGTGTGTTATTTTCATAATCCCCATGGATCCACTAGAGTTCATTGCATGTGTGTTCTTTTCATAAACCACATAGATCCACCAGAGCTCATTGCATGTGTGTTCTATTCCTAAACCACATGGATACACTATATGCCATTGCATGTGTGTTCTTTTCATAAACCACATTGATCCACTAGATGCCATTTCATGTGTGTTCTATTCCTAAACCACATGGATCCACTAGATGCCATTGGATGTTTGTTCTTTTGATAAACCACATGGATCCACTAGAGTTCGTTGCATGTGTGTTCTATTCCTAAACCACATGGATCCACCAGATGTCATTGCATGTGTGTTCTTTTCATAAACCACATGGATCCACTAAAGTTCAGTGCATGTGTGTTCTTTTCATAAACCACATGGATCCACTAGAGTTCATTGCATGTGTGTTCTATTCCTAAACCACATGGATCTACTAGATTCCATTGCATGTGTGTTCTTTTCATAAACCACATGGATCACTAGATGCCATTGCATGTGTGTTCTTTGCCTAAACCACATGGATCCACTAGAGTTCATTGCATGTGTGTTCTATGCTTAAGCCACAGGGATCCACTAGAGTTCATTTCATGTGTGTTATTTTAATAAACCATATGGATCCACTAGATTCCATTGCATGTGTGTTATTTTCATAAACCACATGGATCCACTAGAGTTCATTGCATGTGTGTTCTATGCCTAAACCATATGGATCCACTAGATGCCATTGCATGTGTGTTATTTTCATACACCACATAGATCCACTAGAGTTCATTGCATGTGTGTTATGTTCATAAACCACATGGATCCACTAGATGTGTGACACCCCGGTTCTGATAAGACCGTGGCCTCTATGTGACATGCCAATCCCTGGATCGGTTCATTGGCCCACAATAGAGTAAGATAGATAATCATAGCAAATAACCGTGTATCATGATCTACAAGATCCAGAGTACCATTATTACAATATAAAAGCTTAGCATAAAGCTAGCTCAAATTGTTCAGGTAGCAACAAAAGCGAGTAAATCCTCCAATCTTCAAATTGCCCACAAGTGAACAAGTGCCGAGTGGAGTACCGTGGCCTATAACGATCAATCAGAATCGGAATAACCTGCAGCATAAAACGCAACAGCCCCGAAGGGTCAATACATGGAATGTATGGCAAGTAGAGCTAGTAATGGAGACAATAGTACTAACAACTACATGCATATTTGGCAAGTGGAGCTGTGTCTGGCTTGCATTTGCAAATAACTTTGTCCTACTTTCATAAACAGTTTTGAATTTTCTTTGAAAAGATCCCAATTAAGTTAACCCAACAATATTAAAACAATTATGAAATTAGAATGAGCGAGAAACATGTCATGGAATCAATATCAAGCAACTCAGATGTCCATAACCGGGGACACGGCTAATCGATTAGATTATACACTCTGCAGAGGTTAGTACACTTTACCCATGTGACTTGGCCAGCCCAGCTCGTACCATCACTCTCATTTTGAGTGGTGATAGGGAGAAGTCCAAGAAGAGACTGTTCGGGAAGTAGCTCCTCAATCCCGACGCGCACCGGTCCAACCTACCAAAATTCTACATCTCTGGATACGCGGGTTCGAGTTACCACAACCTACTAAGTCCAACCAACCGCCCATTCCATTATTGGCACATGGTTGTACACGTAAGCTACACAATAAAGAAGCCAATCATTCTCTCTTGATACCTGGGTGCCTTTCCGCAATAAACCACCAAAAATTATCAATCCCATCACACCCAGATGATTCATTGATTAAGTTGTTTTAGTTTTCATAAAGCAATACTTTTAGAAACAAGTTTCAATGATGTAACCCAGCCCTCGTTCATCAAGCATGGCTAAGCACATCTACCAACGGTGGTTCATCTACAAAGAGGGTCCTACCACATATTAGGACATAGCATAGCGATAGTATCATCCTACACATGCATCTACAAAATACACGACAGTGCATAGAAAATAGTAGGACGACATCATGAACAAAGTAGCATCTACTTGCCTTGATTGTAGCGGTCGGAAGAACAATCCACACACGAGCAAGGGTTGCACTCCACACAATCTACACGACACAATTGCATTCATAAACAAACAATTCACAAACATATGCAACAAAGATGATGCATGAATGCAAGAACGGCAAGTGAATTGGTGCTACAGCTGCACCACATAATACTAATACATATTACTACCGAATACATGCATGGAAAATAGATTTGGCGCTAGGAAAACTATTAACCAAAAGTAGAGATCACTACTAGAGCTAGAACTTAAATAATTCACTACCGGTAGTATACTGTTTGTAAAATCTTGGAAAAATTCTACCGCATAGGCATCGCTGATAAGAAACAGTACCAATTGGAATTACTCAAAAAGGAGTTATAAAACATCCCGAGTAATTAAAACACTGCAGAAAGCCATTAGACAAATACTGCAGAAGTTTTTACTGTAAGCCTATCTTTTTATTTCACGATGAGATTCCCCTCGTTCATACGAGTTCAGGGACATATCATACGCGATTTTTGGAGCTACGAAACTTTTACTACGAATTTATTACTCCGAAAAGGCCACTAACTAGTTTGAATAAACTGTACTAAACCTGACAGTAAAAGTCTAAACCAAAGCTACAGCGAGATTCTACACGACTCACTGAACGCATACATATTTTATTTGCAATTTTTGGCCAAGCGGTTTAATTTCTACGCAATTTACAAGATTCTACCGAAATCTGCCAACTAATAGGATTAACGAGATTGACCCAGTCAACTGTGTCTGATGACTGGGCGCTGACTGGGCGTCTGACCAGTCAACATCTGGGGCCTCTGACTAGTCAACGTCTGGAGTGCTGACCAGTCAACGAACGATCTAAGCCGCTGATCTGAGATCTGACGGTGGTTGCTGTCTTACCGGAAACGGACGGCGAATCGAACTCCGGCGAGCTCCGGACGGCGGCAACGATCGGATCCGGTGGCGTGGAAACTCCTGCAAGTACGTACACAGTCAACTACGGCTCCCGGAATAATAAACGCGTGCGCGTACGTGGCGATCTGCAGGGCGCAGTTGGCGGCGACGGATGGAGACGCGGAGCACGGGAACGGAAAGAGGGCGGCGAGACGAACCCGGCAACAGACGCGGCGACGAACGGCGACGACCGGAGGCGGCGGCGCGTGGCGCGGAAGGCGGCGACGGCGGACGTGCGCGCCTGCGCACGCAGGGAGATGGCGGCGGCGGGTTGGGTCGAGTGGGGACGGGGCACGGGTCCCAAGGCAGGTGGGGCCTCTTTAAGAAGTCCCTCGCGCCAAGAAAAAAAAAAAATATCCTGAACCGAATCGGTCCAGATTTGACTCCGACTCGGAAATCGGTCCGGATTTTTGGACCGTTTTCCGGCGGTTTACTAAAACGTCCGAGTCTTTTGCATACGAACTCCGATTTGAGCGATTTTCGCGCCTACGGGTTCGTATCGTCGAGGGGCACAACCTTCAGTCGAAGTTTGAGCGAAAGCTCGAACCTACAGGGGTGGTTGTTGCAAGCCCCTCTGAAGCCTCCCGCAGGAAACTCGAAGCGAAGTAAAATAGGTTTTCGCAAATAGCGTTTCGTCGATCCTCTCTACTCGACGGTAATGCATGAAAAGATATGATGCGATGCAATGAATGATATGCAAGACCAAATCTAAAATTTGGGATGTGACAAGACTAACCCCCTTAAGATGAATCTCGTCCTCGAGATTCGGCGCGGCTAGCAAATAGGTGTGGGTAGTCCTCTCGGATGTCATCCTCACGCTCCCAAGTAGCTTCCTCTTCGGTGTGGTGACTCCACTGCACCTTGCAAAACTTGATTGTCTTGGTACGGGTAGTCCTTTCTGCTGTCTCCAGAATCTTGACCGGTTTCTCCTCATAGGTCAAATCGTTCTCCAGCTGAACCTCCTCTAGCGGTACAGTGTCTCTCAACGGTGTATCCACCATCTCCGGATGGCACTTCTTCAGCTGGGACACGTGGAACACATTGTGAATAGCAGACAGAGCCTCTGGCAACTCCAATTGATAAGCAACTTCTCCTTTGCGTGCTAAGACTCGATAGGGTCCAATAAATCGAGGTGCCAGCTTACCCTTAATACCAAATCTCTTAATTCCATGAAGCGGCGATACTCTGAGGTATGCTCTATCACCTATCTCATATACCACTTCCTTGCGCTTGGCGTCAGCGTAGCTCTTCTGTCTTGATTGTGCTACCTTTAGTCTGTCTCTAATCAAGGCGACCTTCTCCTCAGCGTCCTTGATCAAATCAGGTCCAAACAACTGACGTTCTCCTACTCCATCCCATAGCAATGGTGTTCGGCACCGTTTCCCATATAGCACATCGAACGGTGACGTCTTGATGCTGGTTTGATAACTGTTGTTGTAGGAAAACTCAGCATACGGCAAATTCTCATCCCAACTAGAACCATGAGCCAATGCGCAAGCTCTTAGCATGTCCTCCAAAATCTGATTCACCCTCTCGGTTTGTCCATCAGTCTGTGGGTGAAACGCTGTGCTAAACTCCAATCTAGTACCAAGTGACTCGTGCAGCTGGCGCCAGAAGTGTGAGGTAAATTGGGTGCCTCTATCAGATACAATACTCTTGGGAACTCCGTGTAGGCACACAATCCTGTCCATGTAAATCTTGGCCAACTTTGCACTCGTATAGGTCGTCTTTACCGGTATAAAATGGGCTACCTTGGTCAAATGGTCGACCACTACCCAAATAGAGTCATATCCCGACCTGGTCCTGGGCAGTCCTGTGATAAAGTCCATTCCCACTCTATCCCATTTCCAATCCGGCACAGGCAACGGCTGTAGCAATCCTGCTGGCTTCTGGTGTTCTGCCTTCACTCGGCTACATACATCACATAGGGCAATATGCTTGGCGATATCTCCCTTCATGTTGTTCCACCAAAATCTGCTCTTCAAATCCATATACATCTTTGTGTTGCCCGGATGTATGGAATATGGCGAGTCATGAGCTTCCTGCAGAATCAACTTCCTTATCTCGGGATCGTTGGGAACCACAAACGATCTCCATACC
The DNA here is from genome assembly GCA_916181665.1 of Avena sativa. Taxonomy (NCBI): domain Eukaryota; kingdom Viridiplantae; phylum Streptophyta; class Magnoliopsida; order Poales; family Poaceae; genus Avena; species Avena sativa. The sequence goes on from OV702287.1 coordinate 196,979,092, forward strand.
ACAAGGTACCATGCTCATCCTCGCGAATATCCTTTTCCCGGTTCTCCTTCATCTTCTCCTTTATTTCTTCTATTTCCTTGTCTCCCACTTGAGCCTTCTTGATTCTGTCTTGAAGCGTCGGTTGGACTTCCATTGTTGCTAAGTACCCTTCAGATACTACCTCCAGTCTAAGGTCCTTGAATTGCTTGCACAAATCCTCAGGCAATTCACCAATTGTCAATCCATTGGCATAAACCTTCCGGCTCAGAGCATCAGCTACTACATTGGCCTTTCCTGGGTGGTATTGCAGATTCATATCATAGTCCTTGATAAGTTCCAACCATCTCCTTTGTCTCATGTTCAGCTCCTTCTGTGTAAATATGTACTTCAGGCTCTTGTGGTCGGTGTACACATCACAGTGTTTTCCCATTAAGTAATGCCTCCATACCTTGAGCGCATGAACCACTGACGCTAACTCCAAGTCGTGTGTGGGGTAATTCCGCTCATGGTGCTTGAGTTGTCGCGAGGCATATGACACCACTCTCCCATCTTGCATCAGCACACTCCCAAGTCCCTGTCGAGAAGCATCACAGTACACTTGGAAATCCTTCTGAAGATCTGGTAAGCACAGAACAGGTGCAGTCACTAGTCGACGCTTCAGTTCCTGAAAGCTAGCTTCACACACATCCGTCCATTCAAACTTCCTCTCCTTCTTCAGAAGTTCAGTCATCGGCTTAGCAATCTTAGAAAAGTTTTCTATGAACCTTCGGTAATATCCAGCAAGTCCCAAAAAGCTTCGAATCTCTCCCGCATTCTTGGGTGCTTCCCACTCAGTTACTGCAGTCACTTTGCTTGGATCAACAGCGACTCCTTCTCCTGACACTACGTGTCCAAGAAACCCAACAGTGTTAAGCCAGAATTCACATTTACTGAATTTGGCATACAGCTTGTGTTCCCTCAGCTTCTCCATAATCAGTCGCAGATGCTTCTCATGCTCAGCATCATCCTTGGAATATATCAGTATGTCATCAATAAACACCACTACGAACTTGTCCAAATACTCCATAAATACCTTGTTCATCATGGTCATGAAATACGCAGGGGCATTCGTTAGTCCAAAAGACATAACTGTATACTCATATAGACCATACCTAGTGGTGAAGGCGGTTTTTGGTACATCCTCCTTCCGGATATTCAATTGAAAGTAGCCTGATCGCAGATCAATCTTGCTAAACACCTTTGCTCCTTCCAGTTGATCAAACAAATCATTTATGTTCGGCAGAGGGTACTTGTTCTTGATGGTCACCTCATTCAGCGAACGATAGTCCACCACTAATCTCTTGGTGCTGTCTTTCTTCTCCACAAACAGAACAGGTGCACCCCATGACGACGCACTAGGCTGAATGAATCCCTTTTCCAGCTGCTCCTTCAACTGTTTCTTCAATTCCTTCAGCTCATCCACATCCATCTTATATGGTTTCTTTGCTATTGGTCCTGTTCCCGGCATTAGGTCGATAAGAAACTCTACTTCTCTGTCAGGTGGCATCCCTGGCAGCTCTTCCGGAAACACGTCGGGGTAATCCCTAATCACTGGCACAGTATCCATGCTAACCCCCTTAAGAGAATTCAGCTTACTCCTTCCTGGTCGTGCGGCTGACTTGAATCTAATCCTCTTACCATCCTGGGTTTTGAGTGAAACAGCTCGCTGTGCACAATCTATGTGTCCCTCATGCATAGACATCCAATCCATACCCAGAATAACGTCTAATCCCTGTGAATCCAACACTACTAGATGTGCAATGAAGTTGTGTGTTCCAATCCTCACAGTTAAATTGCGGCATCCCGCACTAGCTATCATATCTCCTCCAGGTGAACTCACTCTAAAAGACCTCTTCATAGACTCAGTAGGTAACTTATACTTATCCACAAATGCTCTTGATATGAATGAATGCGATGCACCAGTATCGAAAAGTATAAGTGCAGGGTAAGTGTTGATTGGGAACTTACCAATCACAAGGTCAGGCTCATCTGGAATCTCCTCCACATTCATGTGGTTCACTGTGGCCTTCTCGCCGTTGGTTGGCTTCAGTCCTTTCCTCTCCGGACAGTTGTCAGCATAGTGTCCCTTCTGCTTGCACTTGAAGCACGTCACCTCACTCAGATCCTTCTTCACAAAATTGCGATCACGGTTGCGATCATGTCCACCGTGTCCTCCAGAGTGGTGAGAGTGTCCTCCCTTGTGGCTGTGGTGACTGCTCCTATGGTTGTCATGATGATGTCCATCGCCTCCATGGTGGTGGCGGTCATGGCTCCCATGGTCACTTCCTCCATGCTTGGAGTATCCATCATATGAAGTGCGAGACTTGTGGTGTGAGCCAGAGTGGTGATTGTTGTTCTTTCTCTTGCGGCTTTCCACTTGCTTGTGCTTCCCTTCCAAGATTCTGGCCTTGTCCATGAGCTCCTGGAAAGTGGGGCAGTAAACCACAAGTAGCTGCACTGAAAGCTCATCACTGAGGCCATCCAGGAATCTCTCCCTCCTTTTTGCATCAGTGTCAACATCCTCAGGTGCATAACGGGACAGGTTGTTGAACTCCTCAATGTACTCGGCCACGGTGCGATTGGTTTGGCGCAAGTTGCGGAACTCTTTCCTCTTCAGGCTCAGAACTCCTGAAGACACGTGGTCGGTCCTGAAACCTTCCTCAAACATAGCCCAAGTCACGGTATTCAGAGGGTGGGTGATCTGAAATGTGTCCCACCAAGAAGCGGCTGGTCCCTCCAGTAGGTGAGCGGCGAACCTCACCTTCTCAGCATCAGTGCATCCGACAGTTACTAGATCCTTGTTGACTGAACGCAACCAGTCGAGAGCAACCATTGGTTCCGTTGCAGTAGAGAACTTAGCTGGCCTTAGCCTCAGAAATCTGGTGAGAGCATCTCCCTGAGGCTGATTGTTTCCATTGTTATTGTTCTGATTTGCCATGAACTGGGTCATCACTTGGGTCAGCTGTGCCTGAGCTGCCATGAGCTGCTCCAACTCAGTGGGTTGGCGGCGGGGAGGCATCTGCGGTTCAGCATAGGTAAGTTTAGAAAGAATCAACTACGACAATAGGATTCTACCCATGCATATGATCAAACAACAACAAACAATAGCAGACAATCACAAGCAAGCAACACATCAACAGACAAGTGATCCAGCAACATCCCAGGTGTTATCCTAGCAGTATATAACTACTGAAATAGTTTTGCAAGAGTTGGCAATGGTTAACTAAACAGTTGAGCATCAAAACGACAAAACAACAATTCTGACAAAGCAGTTCTGCTGTGTTCGCGAATTTTTCCGCCTGACTTAAACTTGTCAGAAAAATTAGCCAATTTTTGTGAATATGGCACAGAGTGTTTCGCATCAGCCCAATTTTTTTCAGATTTTTCCGAGTTACCATAAAAATATGAAAAATCGCGCAGTACTGCTGTATCAGCAGAAAAACTGCAGCGAAAACAACACAGATAGTAACCAAATTGCCATAACTCTTTCATATAATTTGCACAAATAATTCCTGGGATATTGGAGTACACAAATAAGCATCTAAACACTCTTACACTAACACGAACTAAGTATCACAACGATCGAGAATAATCTAACGATTTCGCCTAACGAGGACTAATTGGTGGACTTCTATCTATTGCTTGAAGAGTTTGAGGTAGGCCCTTGAGGTCATGCGTTGGCGCTTCGGCTCGCGGTACAACCATGGCGGCGGAGTGTACACCTCTCCTGAACCATCACTTGAAACGTCAAACTCCACCTCTTCTGGATCCTCCTCTTCTTCTTCATCCTCAGCTGCAACTGCAACAACTTCATCTCCTCCACCATCATCGTCTCCATCATCATCATCCTCGTCCTCATCATCATCATCTCCAATGTCATCATCATCCCCATTGTTGCCATCATCTCCATTGTCATCATCAGAGGGTGGATTCAGCTGTGCTTGGAGAGCGGCAATCTGGGCTGTCATAGCTTCAATAGTTTGATCCCTTTCCTGGACTATCCCTTGCAGTTGCTGTATGTTCTGGGTGTTCTCCTGCACAGTACCATGAAGATGTGCTATGGTTGCATCTCTGGCTATCAGGGCATTCTCCAGAACTCCCACAGCTTCATGCAAAGTGTCAATCTCCTGTCCTTGGACCACCATACCATTGCTAGTAAAATCTGCAATCTCCTTTATCATCCTCACCTTCTCTGCTAGAGCTCCATTCTCCCTTTCCATGTCCTCTATGTGCCTCCGACGGGGCGGCATGTTGTTCCTGTCGCCCGGGGTAACCACAATGTTCCCATCTTCATCACGCCTTCCATAGTCACGGTAGGGTGAATCTGCCGGTAGTAGGTGTCGGACTTGATGGCACTGGCGAGACAGGGCTTCATGTATGGCCAAGTTAATTCCAAGTCCCCAGTTGCAGTATGTCTTGGTGTAGATCAAGTGCACGGGGTTTGGCAAGGCGGCATCTCTGAATATGAAGGTAGTGATCTCCCATGCATCCTCTCCATATCCATAGGTGTACAGCCTTCTTCCCTTGAACATGGGCAGTGGCAATCCCAATGACTGCGAGAGCTGAGCTAACTGCCTTGCAAAGGGCCTTGGTGACTCCATGGTGGCATACTCAGTCCTGACTTCTCCCATCTATCAAGTAAAAGAGGAAAGTGTGAGAATAGCATATGGTAAGAATTTACGAGGGTGAAAGGCATAAGAGGAAAGACAGAGTTAATATAGGCTTTAATAATTCTATGGCTTCCTAATCCAATTCTAGGTCACGATCCTACAGTCGACACACGGGCTCTGATACCATCCTGTGACACCCCGGTTCTGATAAGACCGTGGCCTCTATGTGACATGCCAATCCCTGGATCGGTTCATTGGCCCACAATAGAGTAAGATAGATAATCATAGCAAATAACCGTGTATCATGATCTACAAGATCCAGAGTACCATTATTACAATATAAAAGCTTAGCATAAAGCTAGCTCAAATTGTTCAGGTAGCAACAAAAGCGAGTAAATCCTCCAATCTTCAAATTGCCCACAAGTGAACAAGTGCCGAGTGGAGTACCGTGGCCTATAACGATCAATCAGAATCGGAATAACCTGCAGCATAAAACGCAACAGCCCCGAAGGGTCAATACATGGAATGTATGGCAAGTAGAGCTAGTAATGGAGACAATAGTACTAACAACTACATGCATATTTGGCAAGTGGAGCTGTGTCTGGCTTGCATTTGCAAATAACTTTGTCCTACTTTCATAAACAGTTTTGAATTTTCTTTGAAAAGATCCCAATTAAGTTAACCCAACAATATTAAAACAATTATGAAATTAGAATGAGCGAGAAACATGTCATGGAATCAATATCAAGCAACTCAGATGTCCATAACCGGGGACACGGCTAATCGATTAGATTATACACTCTGCAGAGGTTAGTACACTTTACCCATGTGACTTGGCCAGCCCAGCTCGTACCATCACTCTCATTTTGAGTGGTGATAGGGAGAAGTCCAAGAAGAGACTGTTCGGGAAGTAGCTCCTCAATCCCGACGCGCACCGGTCCAACCTACCAAAATTCTACATCTCTGGATACGCGGGTTCGAGTTACCACAACCTACTAAGTCCAACCAACCGCCCATTCCATTATTGGCACATGGTTGTACACGTAAGCTACACAATAAAGAAGCCAATCATTCTCTCTTGATACCTGGGTGCCTTTCCGCAATAAACCACCAAAAATTATCAATCCCATCACACCCAGATGATTCATTGATTAAGTTGTTTTAGTTTTCATAAAGCAATACTTTTAGAAACAAGTTTCAATGATGTAACCCAGCCCTCGTTCATCAAGCATGGCTAAGCACATCTACCAACGGTGGTTCATCTACAAAGAGGGTCCTACCACATATTAGGACATAGCATAGCGATAGTATCATCCTACACATGCATCTACAAAATACACGACAGTGCATAGAAAATAGTAGGACGACATCATGAACAAAGTAGCATCTACTTGCCTTGATTGTAGCGGTCGGAAGAACAATCCACACACGAGCAAGGGTTGCACTCCACACAATCTACACGACACAATTGCATTCATAAACAAACAATTCACAAACATATGCAACAAAGATGATGCATGAATGCAAGAACGGCAAGTGAATTGGTGCTACAGCTGCACCACATAATACTAATACATATTACTACCGAATACATGCATGGAAAATAGATTTGGCGCTAGGAAAACTATTAACCAAAAGTAGAGATCACTACTAGAGCTAGAACTTAAATAATTCACTACCGGTAGTATACTGTTTGTAAAATCTTGGAAAAATTCTACCGCATAGGCATCGCTGATAAGAAACAGTACCAATTGGAATTACTCAAAAAGGAGTTATAAAACATCCCGAGTAATTAAAACACTGCAGAAAGCCATTAGACAAATACTGCAGAAGTTTTTACTGTAAGCCTATCTTTTTATTTCACGATGAGATTCCCCTCGTTCATACGAGTTCAGGGACATATCATACGCGATTTTTGGAGCTACGAAACTTTTACTACGAATTTATTACTCCGAAAAGGCCACTAACTAGTTTGAATAAACTGTACTAAACCTGACAGTAAAAGTCTAAACCAAAGCTACAGCGAGATTCTACACGACTCACTGAACGCATACATATTTTATTTGCAATTTTTGGCCAAGCGGTTTAATTTCTACGCAATTTACAAGATTCTACCGAAATCTGCCAACTAATAGGATTAACGAGATTGACCCAGTCAACTGTGTCTGATGACTGGGCGCTGACTGGGCGTCTGACCAGTCAACATCTGGGGCCTCTGACTAGTCAACGTCTGGAGTGCTGACCAGTCAACGAACGATCTAAGCCGCTGATCTGAGATCTGACGGTGGTTGCTGTCTTACCGGAAACGGACGGCGAATCGAACTCCGGCGAGCTCCGGACGGCGGCAACGATCGGATCCGGTGGCGTGGAAACTCCTGCAAGTACGTACACAGTCAACTACGGCTCCCGGAATAATAAACGCGTGCGCGTACGTGGCGATCTGCAGGGCGCAGTTGGCGGCGACGGATGGAGACGCGGAGCACGGGAACGGAAAGAGGGCGGCGAGACGAACCCGGCAACAGACGCGGCGACGAACGGCGACGACCGGAGGCGGCGGCGCGTGGCGCGGAAGGCGGCGACGGCGGACGTGCGCGCCTGCGCACGCAGGGAGATGGCGGCGGCGGGTTGGGTCGAGTGGGGACGGGGCACGGGTCCCAAGGCAGGTGGGGCCTCTTTAAGAAGTCCCTCGCGCCAAGAAAAAAAAAAATATCCTGAACCGAATCGGTCCAGATTTGACTCCGACTCGGAAATCGGTCCGGATTTTTGGACCGTTTTCCGGCGGTTTACTAAAACGTCCGAGTCTTTTGCATACGAACTCCGATTTGAGCGATTTTCGCGCCTACGGGTTCGTATCGTCGAGGGGCACAACCTTCAGTCGAAGTTTGAGCGAAAGCTCGAACCTACAGGGGTGGTTGTTGCAAGCCCCTCTGAAGCCTCCCGCAGGAAACTCGAAGCGAAGTAAAATAGGTTTTCGCAAATAGCGTTTCGTCGATCCTCTCTACTCGACGGTAATGCATGAAAAGATATGATGCGATGCAATGAATGATATGCAAGACCAAATCTAAAATTTGGGATGTGACAAGATGCCATTGGATGTGTGTTCTTTTCATAAACCACATGATCCACTAGATGTCATTGCATGCGTGTTCTTTTCATAAACCACATGGATCCACTAGATGGCATTGCATGTGTGTTCTATTCCTAAACCACATGGATCCACTAGATGCCATTGCACGTGTGTACTTTTCATAAACCACATGGATCCACTAGATGCCATTGGATGTGTTTTTTCATAAACCACATGGATCCACTAGAGTTTGTTGCATGTGTGTTCTATCCCTAAACCACAAGGCTCCACTAGATGCCACTCCATGTGTGTTCTTTTCATAAACCACATAGATCGACTAGAAGCCATTGCATGTGTGTTCTTTTCATAACCACGTGGATCCACTATATGCTATTTCATGTGTGTTCTTTTCATAAATCACATGGATTCACTAGAGTTCATTGCATGTGTGTTCTTTTCATAAACCACATGGATCCAATAGAATTCATTGCAAGTGTGTTCTATGCCTAAACCACATGGATCAACTAGATGCCATTGCATGTGAGTTCTTTTCATAAACCACATGGATCACCTAGATGACATTGCATGTGTGTTCTGGCTAAACCACATGGATCCACTAGATTTCATTGCATGTGTGTTCTTTTAATAAACCACATATATATATTAGATGCCATTGCATGTGTGTTATTTTCATAAACCACATGGATCCACTAGATGCCATTAGATGTGTGTTCTTTGCCTAAACCACATGGATCCACTAGAGTTCATTGCATGTGTGTTCTATTCATAAACCACGTGGATCCACTAGATGCCATTAAATGTGTGTTCTATTCATAAACCACATGGATCCACTAGATGCCATTGCATGTTTGTTCTTTTCATAAACCACATGGATCCACTAGAGTTCATTGCATGTGTGTTATTTTCATAATCCACATGGATCCACTAGAGTTCATTGCATGTGTGTTCTTTTCATCAACCACATAGATCCACTAGAGCTCATTGCATGTGTGTTCTATTCCTAAACCACATGGATACACTAGATGCCATTGCATGTGTGTTCTTTTCATAAACCACATTGATCCACTAGATGCCATTTCATGTGTGTTCTATTCCTAAACCACATGGATCCACTAGATGCCATTGGATGTTTGTTCTTTTGATAAACCACATGGATCCACTAGAGTTTGTTGCATGTGTGTTCTATTCCTAAACCACATGGATCCACCAGATGTCATTGCATGTGTGTTCTTTTCATAAACCACATGGATCCACTAAAGTTTAGTGCATGTGTGTTCTTTTCATAAACCACATGGATCCACTAGAGTTCATTGCATGTGTGTTCTATTCCTAAACCCATGGATCTACTAGATTCCATTGCATGTTTGTTATTTTCATAAACCTCATGCATCCACTAGAGTTCATTGCATGTGTGTTCTTCTCATAATCCACATGGATCCACTAGAGTTCATTGCATGTGTGTTCTATGCCTAAACCATATGGATCCACTAGATGCCATTTCATGTGTGTTCTTTTCATACACCACATAGATCCACTAGAGTTCATTGCATGTGTGTTATGTTCATAAACCACATGGATCCACTAGATGCCATTGGATGTGTGTTATTTTCATAAACCACATGATCCACAAGATGTCATTGCATGTGTGTATTTTCATAAACCACATGGATCCACTAGATGGCATTGCATGTGTGTTCTATTCCTAAACCACATGGATCCACTAGATGCCATTGCACGTGTGTTCTTTTCATAAACCACATGGATCCACTAGATGCCATTGCATGTGTTTTTTCATAAACCACATGGATCCACTAGAGTTCATTGCATGTGTGTTCTATCCCTAAACCACAAGGCTCCACTAGATGTCATTGCATGTGTTCTTTTCATAAACCACATAGATCGACTAGAAGCCATTGCATGTGTGTTCTTTTCCTAAACCACATGGATCCACTAGATGCCATTGCATGTGAGTTCTTTTCATAAACCACATGGATCACCTAGATGACATTGCATGTGTGTTCTGGCCAAACCACATGGATCCACTAGATTTCATTGCATGTGTGTTCTTTTAATAAACCAGATATATATATTAGACGCCATTGCATGTGTGTTATTTTCATAAACCACATGGATCCACTAGATGCCATTACATGTGTGTTCTTTGCCTAAACCACATGGATCCACTAGAGTTCATTGCATGTGTGTTCTGTTCATAAACCACATGGATCCACTAGATGCCATTAAATGTGTGTTCTATTCATAAACCACATGGATCCACTAGATGCCATTGCATGTTTGTTCTTTTCATAAACCACATGGATCCACTAGAGTTCATTGCATGTGTGTTATTTTCATAATCCACATGGATCCACTAGAGTTCATTGCATGCGTGTTCTTTTCATAAACCACATGGATACAGTAGATTCCATTGCATATGTGTTCTTTTCATAAACCACATGGATCCAATAGAGTTCATTGCATGTGTGTTCTATTCCTAAACCACATGGATACACTAGATGCCATTGCATGTTTGTTCTTTTCATAAACCACATCGATCCACTAGATGCCATTGCATGTGTGTTCTATTCCTAAACCACAGGGAACCACTAGATGCCATTGGATGTTTGTTCTTTTCAAAAACCAGATGGATCCACTAGATGCCATTCCATGTGTGTTCTTTTCATAAACCACATGGATCCACTAGATGCCATTGCATCTGTGTTATTTTCATAAACCACATGGATCCACTAGATGCCATTGCATCTGTGTTATTTTCATAAACCACTCGGATCCACTAGAGTTCATTGCCGCGTGTTCTTTTCATAAACCACATGGATCCACCAGATGCCATTGCATGTTTTTCATAAACCACATGGATCCACTTGATGTCATTGCATGTGTGTTCTATTCCTAAACCACATGGATCAACTAGATGGCATTGCATGTGCGTTCTTTTCATAAACCACATGGATCCAGTAGATTCCATTGCATGTGTGTTCTAATCCTAAACCACATGGATCCAGTATATGCCATTAGATGTGTGTTCTTTTCATAAACCACATGGATCCACTAGAGTTCTTTGCATGTGTGTTCTATTCCTAAACCACATGGATCCACCAGGTGTCATTGCATGTGTGTTCTTTTCATAAACCACATGGATCCACTAAAGTTCAGTGCATGTGTGTTCTTTTGATAAACCACATGGATCCACTAGAGTTCATTGCATGTGTTTTCTATGCCTAAACCACATGGATACACTATATTCCATTGCATGTGTATTCTTTTCATAAACCACATGGATCACTAGATGCCATTGCATGTGTGTTCTTTGCCTAAACCACATAGATCCACTAGAGTTCATTGCATCTGTGTTCTATGCTTAAGCTACATGGATCCACTAGAGTTCATTGCATGTGTGTTATTTTCATAAACCAGATGGATCCACTAGATGCCATTGCATGTGTGTTATTGTCATAAACCCATGGATCCACTAGAGTTCATTGCATGTGTTTTCTTCTCATAATCCACATGGATCCACTAGAGTTCATTGCATGTGTGTTCTATGCCTAAACCATATGGATCCACTAGATGCCATTGGATGTGTGTTCTTTTCATAAACCACATAGATCCACTAGAGTTCATTGCATGTGTGTTATGTTCATAAACCACATGGATCCACTAGATGCCATTGGATGTGTGTTCTTTTCATAAACCACATGGATCCACTAGATGTCATTGCATGTGTGTTCTTTTCATAAACCACATGGATCCACTAGATGTCATTGCATGTGTGTTCTATTCCTAAACCACATAGATCCACTAGATGCCATTGCATGTGTGTTCTTTTCATAAACCACATGGATCCACTAGATGCCATTACATGTGTGTTCTTTGCCTAAACCACATGGATCAACTAGAGCTTATTGCATGTGTCTTCTATTCATAAACTACATGGATCCGCTAGATGCCATTAAATGTGTGTTCTATTCCTAAACCACATGGATCCCGTAGGTGCCATTGCATGTGTGTTCTTTTCATAAACCACATGGATCCACTAGCCGCCATTGCATGTTTGTTCTTTGCCTAAACCACATGGATGCACTAGAGTTCATTGCATGTGTGTTCTATTCATAAACTACATGGATCCGCTAGATGCCATTAAATGTGTGTTCTATTCCTAAACCACATGCATCCCATAGATGCCATTGCATGTGTGTTTTTTCATAAACCACATGGATCCACTAGAGTTCATTGCATGTGTGTTCTTTTCATAATCCACATGGATCCACTAGAGTTCATTGCATATGTGTTCTTTTCATAAACCACAAGGATCCACTAGAGTTCATTGGATGTGTTTTATTTTCATAAACCACATCGATCCACTAGAGTTCATTGCATGTGTGTTCTATTCCTAAACCACATGGATCCACTAGATGCCATTGCATGTGTGTTCTTTTCATAAACTACATGGATCCACTAGAGATCATTGCATGTGTGTTCTTTTCATAAATCACCTGGATCCACTAGATGCCATTGCATGTGTGTTCTATTCCTAAACCACATAGATGCCATTGGATGCGTGTTCTTGTCATAAACCACATGGATGTACTAGATGCCATTGCATGTGTGTTCTATTCCTAAACCACATGGATCAACTAGATGGCATTGCATGTGTGTTCTTTTCGTAAACCACATGGATCCAGTAGATTCCATTGCATGTGTGTTCTAATCCTAAACCCCATGGATCCGGTAGATGCCATTAGATGTGTGTTCTTTTCATAAACCACATGGATCCACTAGAGTTCTTTGCATGTGTGTTCTATGCCTAAACCATATGGATACACTAGATGCCATTGGATGTGTGTTCTTTTCATAAACCACATAGATCCACTAGAGTTCATTGCATGTGTGTTATGTTCATAAACCACATGGATCCACTAGATGCCATTGGATGTGTGTTCTTTTCATAAACCACATGGATCCACTAGATGTCATTGCATGTGTGTCCTTTTCATAAACCACATGGATCCACTAGATGCCATTACATGTGTGTTCTATTCCTAAACCACATGGATCCACTAGATGCCATTGCATGTGTGTTCTTTTCATAAACTACATGGATCCACTAGATGCCATTGCATGTGTTTTTTCATAAACCACATGGATCCACTAGATGCCATTACATGTGTGTTCTTTGCCTAAACCACATGGATCAACTAGAGTTTATTGCATGTGTGTTCTACTCATAAACTACATGGATCCGCTAGATGCCATTAAATGTGTGTTCTATTCCTAAACCACATGGATCCCATAGGTTCCATCTTTTCATAAACCACATGGATCCACTAGCCGCCATTGCATGTGTGTTCTTTGCATAAACCACATGGATCCACTAGAGTTCATTGCATGTGTGTTCTATTCATAAACTACATGGATCCGCTAGATGCCATTAAATGTGTGTTCTATTCCTAAACCACATGGATCCCATATATGCCATTGCATGTGTGTTTTTTCATAAACCACATGGATCCACTAGAGTTCATTGCCCGCGTGTTCTTTTCATAAACCACATGGATCCACCAGATGCCATTGCATGTTTTTCATAAACCACATGGATCCACTTGATGTCATTGCATGTGTGTTCTATTCCTAAACCACATGGATCAACTAGATGGCATTGCATGTGTGTTCTTTTCATAAACCACATGGATCCAGTAGATTCCATTGCATGTGTGTTCTAATCCTAAACCACATGGATCCGGTAGATGCCATTAGATGTGTGTTCTTCTCATAATCCACATGGATCCAGTAGAGTTCATTGCATGTGTGTTCTATGCCGAAACCATATGGATCCACTAGATGCCATTGGATGTGTGTTCTTTTGATAAACCACATATATCCACTAGAGTTCATTGCATGTGTGTTATGTTCATAAACCACATGGATCCACTAGATGCCATTGGATGTGTGTTCTTTTCATAAACCACATGGATCCACTAGATGTCATTGCATGTGTGTTCTTTTTATAAACCACATGGATCCACTAGATGTCATTGCATGTGTGTTCTTTTCATAAACCACATGGATCCACTAGATGCCATTGCATGTGTTTTTTCATAAACCACATGGATCCACTAGATGCCATTGCATGTTTGTTCTTTTCCTAAACCACATGGATCCACTAGAGTTTATTGCATGTGTGTTCTATTCATAAACTACATGGATCCGCTAGATGCCATTAAATGTGTGTTCTATTCCTAAACCACATGGATCCCATAGGTGCCATTGCATGTGTGTTCTTTTCATAAACCACGTGGATCCACTAGCCGCCATTGCATGTGTGTTCTTTGCCTAAACCACATGGATCCAATAGAGTTCATTGCATGTGTGTTCTATTCATAAACTACATGGATCCGCTAGATGCCATTAAATGTGTGTTCTATTCCTAAACCACATGGATCCCATAGATGCCATTGCATGTGTTTTTTTTCATAAACCACATGGATCCATTAGATGCCATTGCATGTGTGTTCTAATCCTAAACCACATGGATCCACTAGAGTTCATTGCATATGTGTTCTTTTCATAAACCACAAGGATCCACTAGAGTTCATTGCATGTGTTTTATTTTCATAAACCACATTGATCCACTAGAGTTCATTGCATGTGTGTTCTATTCCTAAACCACATGGATCCACTAGATGCCATTGCATGTGTGTTCTTTTCATAAACTACATGGATCACTACATTCCATTGCATGTGTGTTCTTTTCATAAACTACATGGATCCAATAGAGTTCATTGCATGTGTGTTCTTTTCATAAATCACATGGATCCACTAGATGCCATTGCATGTGTGTTCTATTCCTAAACCACATAGATCCACTAGATGTCATTGGATGCGTGTTCTTGTCATAAACCACATGGATGTACTAGATGCCATTGCATGTGAGTTCTAATCCTAAACCACATGGATCCACTAGATGCCATAGCATGTGTGTTCTATGCATAAACCACATGGATCCAATAGAGTTCATTGCACGTGTGTTCTATTCATAAACCACGGACCCACTAGATGCCATTAAATGTGTGTTCTATTCATAAACCACATGGATCCAGTAGATGCCATTGCATGTGTGTTATTTTCATAATCCACATGGATCCACTAGAGTTCATTGCATGTGTGTTCTTTTCATAAACCACATGGATCCACTAGATGCCATTGCATGTGTGTTATTGTCATAAACCCATGGATCCACTAGAGTTCATTGCATGTGTTTTCTTCTCATAATCCACATGGATCCACTAGAGTTCATTGCATGTGTGTTCTATGCCTAAACCATATGGATCCACTAGATGCCATTGGATGTGTGTTCTTTTCATAAACCACATAGATCCACTAGAGTTCATTGCATGTGTGTTATGTTCATAAACCACATGGATCCACTAGATGCCATTGGATGTGTGTTCTTTTCATAAACCACATGGATCCACTAGATGTCATTGCATGTGTGTTCTTTTCATAAACCACATGGATCCACTAGATGTCATTGCATGTGTGTTCTATTCCTAAACCACATAGATCCACTAGATGCCATTGCATGTGTGTTCTTTTCATAAACCACATGGATCCACTAGATGCCATTACATGTGTGTTCTTTGCCTAAACCACATGGATCAACTAGAGCTTATTGCAAGTGTCTTCTATTCATAAACTACATGGATCCGCTAGATGCCATTAAATGTGTGTTCTATTCCTAAACCACATGGATCCCGTAGGTGCCATTGCATGTGTGTTCTTTTCATAAACCACATGGATCCACTAGCCGCCATTGCATGTTTGTTCTTTGCCTAAACCACATGGATGCACTAGAGTTCATTGCATGTGTGTTCTATTCATAAACTACATGGATCCGCTAGATGCCATTAAATGTGTGTTCTATTCCTAAACCACATGCATCCCATAGATGCCATTGCATGTGTGTTTTTTCATAAACCACATGGATCCACTAGAGTTCATTGCATGTGTGTTCTTTTCATAATCCACATGGATCCACTAGAGTTCATTGCATATGTGTTCTTTTCATAAACCACAAGGATCCACTAGAGTTCATTGGATGTGTTTTATTTTCATAAACCACATCGATCCACTAGAGTTCATTGCATGTGTGTTCTATTCCTAAACCACATGGATCCACTAGATGCCATTGCATGTGTGTTCTTTTCATAAACTACATGGATCCACTAGAGATCATTGCATGTGTGTTCTTTTCATAAATCACCTGGATCCACTAGATGCCATTGCATGTGTGTTCTATTCCTAAACCACATAGATGCCATTGGATGCGTGTTCTTGTCATAAACCACATGGATGTACTAGATGCCATTGCATGTGTGTTCTATTCCTAAACCACATGGATCAACTAGATGGCATTGCATGTGTGTTCTTTTCGTAAACCACATGGATCCAGTAGATTCCATTGCATGTGTGTTCTAATCCTAAACCCCATGGATCCGGTAGATGCCATTAGATGTGTGTTCTTTTCATAAACCACATGGATCCACTAGAGTTCTTTGCATGTGTGTTCTATGCCTAAACCATATGGATACACTAGATGCCATTGGATGTGTGTTCTTTTCATAAACCACATAGATCCACTAGAGTTCATTGCATGTGTGTTATGTTCATAAACCACATGGATCCACTAGATGCCATTGGATGTGTGTTCTTTTCATAAACCACATGGATCCACTAGATGTCATTGCATGTGTGTCCTTTTCATAAACCACATGGATCCACTAGATGCCATTACATGTGTGTTCTATTCCTAAACCACATGGATCCACTAGATGCCATTGCATGTGTGTTCTTTTCATAAACTACATGGATCCACTAGATGCCATTGCATGTGTTTTTTCATAAACCACATGGATCCACTAGATGCCATTACATGTGTGTTCTTTGCCTAAACCACATGGATCAACTAGAGTTTATTGCATGTGTGTTCTACTCATAAACTACATGGATCCGCTAGATGCCATTAAATGTGTGTTCTATTCCTAAACCACATGGATCCCATAGGTTCCATCTTTTCATAAACCACATGGATCCACTAGCCGCCATTGCATGTGTGTTCTTTGCATAAACCACATGGATCCACTAGAGTTCATTGCATGTGTGTTCTATTCATAAACTACATGGATCCGCTAGATGCCATTAAATGTGTGTTCTATTCCTAAACCACATGGATCCCATATATGCCATTGCATGTGTGTTTTTTCATAAACCACATGGATCCACTAGAGTTCATTGCCCGCGTGTTCTTTTCATAAACCACATGGATCCACCAGATGCCATTGCATGTTTTTCATAAACCACATGGATCCACTTGATGTCATTGCATGTGTGTTCTATTCCTAAACCACATGGATCAACTAGATGGCATTGCATGTGTGTTCTTTTCATAAACCACATGGATCCAGTAGATTCCATTGCATGTGTGTTCTAATCCTAAACCACATGGATCCGGTAGATGCCATTAGATGTGTGTTCTTCTCATAATCCACATGGATCCAGTAGAGTTCATTGCATGTGTGTTCTATGCCGAAACCATATGGATCCACTAGATGCCATTGGATGTGTGTTCTTTTCATAAACCACATATATCCACTAGAGTTCATTGCATGTGTGTTATGTTCATAAACCACATGGATCCACTAGATGCCATTGGATGTGTGTTCTTTTCATAAACCACATGGATCCACTAGATGTCATTGCATGTGTGTTCTTTTTATAAACCACATGGATCCACTAGATGTCATTGCATGTGTGTTCTTTTCATAAACCACATGGATCCACTAGATGCCATTGCATGTGTTTTTTCATAAACCACATGGATCCACTAGATGCCATTGCATGTTTGTTCTTTTCCTAAACCACATGGATCCACTAGAGTTTATTGCATGTGTGTTCTATTCATAAACTACATGGATCCGCTAGATGCCATTAAATGTGTGTTCTATTCCTAAACCACATGGATCCCATAGGTGCCATTGCATGTGTGTTCTTTTCATAAACCACGTGGATCCACTAGCCGCCATTGCATGTGTGTTCTTTGCCTAAACCACATGGATCCACTAGAGTTCATTGCATGTGTGTTCTATTCATAAACTACATGGATCCGCTAGATGCCATTAAATGTGTGTTCTATTCCTAAACCACATGGATCCCATAGATGCCATTGCATGTGTGTTTTTTCATAAACCACATGGATCCACTAGAGTTCATTGCATGTGTGTTCTTTTCATAATCCACATGGATCCACTAGAGTTCATTGCATATGTGTTCTTTTCATAAACCACAAGGATCCACTAGAGTTCATTGCATGTGTTTTATTTTCATAAACCACATCGATCCACTAGAGTTCATTGCATGTGTGTTCTATTCCTAAACCACATGGATCCACTAGATGCCATTGCATGTGTGTTCTTTTCATAAACTACATGGATCACTACATTCCATTGCATGTGTGTTCTTTTCATAAACTACATGGATCCAATAGAGTTCATTGCATGTGTGTTCTTTTCATAAATCACATGGATCCACTAGATGCCATTGCATGTGTGTTCTATTCCTAAACCACATAGATCCACTAGATGTCATTGGATGCGTGTTCTTGTCATAAACCACATGGATGTACTAGATGCCATTGCATGTGAGTTCTAATCCTAAACCACATGGATCCACTAGATGCCATAGCATGTGTGTTCTATGCATAAACCACATGGATCCAATAGAGTTCATTGCACGTGTGTTCTATTCATAAACCACGGACCCACTAGATGCCATTAAATGTGTGTTCTATTCATAAACCACATGGATCCAGTAGATGCCATTGCATGTGTGTTATTTTCATAATCCACATGGATCCACTAGAGTTCATTGCATGTGTGTTCTTTTCATAAACCACATGGATCTACTAAAGTTCATTGCATGTGTGTTCTTTTCATAAACCACATGGATGCACTAGATGCCATTACATGTGTGTTCTTTTCATAAACCACATGGATCCACTAGAGTTCATTGCATTTGTGTTCTTTTCATAAACCACATGGATCCACTAGATGCCATTGCATGTGTGTTCTATTCCTAAACCACATAGTTGCCATTGGATGTGTGTTCATTTCATAAACCACATGGATCGACTTGATGCCATTACATGTGTGTTCTTTGCCTAAACCACATGGATCTACTAGAGTTCATTGCATGTGTGTTCTATTCATAAACCACATGGATCCACTAGATGCCATTAAATGTGTGTTCTATTCATAAACCACATGGATCCACTAGATGCCATTGCATGTTTGCTCTTTTCATAAACCACATGGATCCACTAGAGTTCATTGCATGTGTGTTATTTTCATAAACCACATGGATCCACTAGATGCCATTGGATGTGTGTTCTTTTCATAAACCACATGGATCCACTAGATGTCATTGCATGTGTGTCCTTTTCATAAACCACATGGATCCACTAGATGCCATTACATGTGTGTTCTATTCCTAAACCACATAGATCCACTAGATGCCATTGCATGTGTGTTCTTTTCATAAACCACATGGATCCACTAGATGCCATTGCATGTGTTTTTTCATAAACCACATGGATCCACTAGATGCCATTACATGTGTGTTCTTTGCCTAAACCACATGTATCAACTAGAGTTTATTGCATGTGTGTTCTACTCATAAACTACATGGATCCGCTAGATGCCATTAAATGTGTGTTCTATTCCTAAACCACATGGATCCCATAGGTTCCATCTTTTCATAAACCACATGGATCCACTAGCCGCCATTGCATGTGTGTTCTTTGCATAAACCACATGGATCCACTAGAGTTCATTGCATGTGTGTTCTATTCATAAACTACATGGATCCGCTAGATGCCATTAAATGTGTGTTCTATTCCTAAACCACATGGATCCCATATATGCCATTGCATGTGTGTTTTTTCATAAACCACATGGATCCACTAGAGTTCATTGCCCGCGTGTTCTTTTCATAAACCACATGGATCCACCAGATGCCATTGCATGTTTTTCATAAACCACATGGATCCACTTGATGTCATTGCATGTGTGTTCTATTCCTAAACCACATGGATCAACTAGATGGCATTGCATGTGTGTTCTTTTCATAAACCACATGGATCCAGTAGATTCCATTGCATGTGTGTTCTAATCCTAAACCACATGGATCCGGTAGATGCCATTAGATGTGTGTTCTTCTCATAATCCACATGGATCCAGTAGAGTTCATTGCATGTGTGTTCTATGCCGAAACCATATGGATCCACTAGATGCCATTGAATGTGTGTTCTTTTCATAAACCACATATATCCACTAGAGTTCATTGCATGTGTGTTATGTTCATAAACCACATGGATCCACTAGATGCCATTGGATGTGTGTTCTTTTCATAAACCACATGGATCCACTAGATGTCATTGCATGTGTGTTCTTTTTATAAACCACATGGATCCACTAGATGTCATTGCATGTGTGTTCTTTTCATAAACCACATGGATCCACTAGATGCCATTGCATGTGTTTTTTCATAAACCACATGGATCCACTAGATGCCATTGCATGTTTGTTCTTTTCCTAAACCACATGGATCCACTAGAGTTTATTGCATGTGTGTTCTATTCATAAACTACATGGATCCGCTAGATGCCATTAAATGTGTGTTCTATTCCTAAACCACATGGATCCCATAGGTGCCATTGCATGTGTGTTCTTTTCATAAACCACGTGGATCCACTAGCCGCCATTGCATGTGTGTTCTTTGCCTAAACCACATGGATCCACTAGAGTTCATTGCATGTGTGTTCTATTCATAAACTACATGGATCCGCTAGATGCCATTAAATGTGTGTTCTATTCCTAAACCACATGGATCCCATAGATGCCATTGCATGTGTGTTTTTTCATAAACCACATGGATCCACTAGAGTTCATTGCATGTGTGTTCTTTTCATAATCCACATGGATCCACTAGAGTTCATTGCATATGTGTTCTTTTCATAAACCACAAGGATCCACTAGAGTTCATTGCATGTGTTTTATTTTCATAAACCACATCGATCCACTAGAGTTCATTGCATGTGTGTTCTATTCCTAAACCACATGGATCCACTAGATGCCATTGCATGTGTGTTCTTTTCATAAACTACATGGATCACTACATTCCATTGCATGTGTGTTCTTTTCATAAACTACATGGATCCAATAGAGTTCATTGCATGTGTGTTCTTTTCATAAATCACATGGATCCACTAGATGCCATTGCATGTGTGTTCTATTCCTAAACCACATAGATCCACTAGATGTCATTGGATGCGTGTTCTTGTCATAAACCACATGGATGTACTAGATGCCATTGCATGTGAGTTCTAATCCTAAACCACATGGATCCACTAGATGCCATAGCATGTGTGTTCTATGCATAAACCACATGGATCCAATAGAGTTCATTGCACGTGTGTTCTATTCATAAACCACGGACCCACTAGATGCCATTAAATGTGTGTTCTATTCATAAACCACATGGATCCAGTAGATGCCATTGCATGTGTGTTATTTTCATAATCCACATGGATCCACTAGAGTTCATTGCATGTGTGTTCTTTTCATAAACCACATGGATCTACTAAAGTTCATTGCATGTGTGTTCTTTTCATAAACCACATGGATGCACTAGATGCCATTACATGTGTGTTCTTTTCATAAACCACATGGATCCACTAGAGTTCATTGCATTTGTGTTCTTTTCATAAACCACATGGATCCACTAGATGCCATTGCATGTGTGTTCTATTCCTAAACCACATAGTTGCCATTGGATGTGTGTTCATTTCATAAACCACATGGATCGACTTGATGCCATTACATGTGTGTTCTTTGCCTAAACCACATGGATCTACTAGAGTTCATTGCATGTGTGTTCTATTCATAAACCACATGGATCCACTAGATGCCATTAAATGTGTGTTCTATTCATAAACCACATGGATCCACTAGATGCCATTGCATGTTTGCTCTTTTCATAAACCACATGGATCCACTAGAGTTCATTGCATGTGTGTTATTTTCATAAACCACATGGATCCACTAGATGCCATTGGATGTGTGTTCTTTTCATAAACCACATGGATCCACTAGATGTCATTGCATGTGTGTCCTTTTCATAAACCACATGGATCCACTAGATGCCATTACATGTGTGTTCTATTCCTAAACCACATGGATCCACTAGATGCCATTGCATGTGTGTTCTTTTCATAAACCACATGGATCCACTAGATGCCATTGCATGTGTTTTTTCATAAACCACATGGATCCACTAGATGCCATTACATGTGTGTTCTTTGCCTAAACCACATGGATCAACTAGAGTTTATTGCATGTGTGTTCTACTCATAAACTACATGGATCCGCTAGATGCCATTAAATGTGTGTTCTATTCCTAAACCACATGGATCCCATAGGTTCCATCTTTTCATAAACCACATGGATCCACTAGCCGCCATTGCATGTGTGTTCTTTGCATAAACCACATGGATCCACTAGAGTTCATTGCATGTGTGTTCTATTCATAAACTACATGGATCCGCTAGATGCCATTAAATGTGTGTTCTATTCCTAAACCACATGGATCCCATATATGCCATTGCATGTGTTTTTTTTCATAAACCACATGGATCCACTAGAGTTCATTGCCCGCGTGTTCTTTTCATAAACCACATGGATCCACCAGATGCCATTGCATGTTTTTCATAAACCACATGGATCCACTTGATGTCATTGCATGTGTGTTCTATTCCTAAACCACATGGATCAACTAGATGGCATTGCATGTGTGTTCTTTTCATAAACCACATGGATCCAGTAGATTCCATTGCATGTGTGTTCTAATCCTAAACCACATGGATCCGGTAGATGCCATTAGATGTGTGTTCTTCTCATAATCCACATGGATCCAGTAGAGTTCATTGCATGTGTGTTCTATGCCGAAACCATATGGATCCACTAGATGCCATTGGATGTTTGTTCTTTTCATAAACCACATATATCCACTAGAGTTCATTGCATGTGTGTTATGTTCATAAACCACATGGATCCACTAGATGCCATTGGATGTGTGTTCTTTTCATAAACCACATGGATCCACTAGATGTCATTGCATGTGTGTTCTTTTTATAAACCACATGGATCCACTAGATGTCATTGCATGTGTGTTCTTTTCATAAACCACATGGATCCACTAGATGCCATTGCATGTGTTTTTTCATAAACCACATGGATCCACTAGATGCCATTGCATGTTTGTTCTTTTCCTAAACCACATGGATCCACTAGAGTTTATTGCATGTGTGTTCTATTCATAAACTACATGGATCCGCTAGATGCCATTAAATGTGTGTTCTATTCCTAAACCACATGGATCCCATAGGTGCCATTGCATGTGTGTTCTTTTCATAAACCACGTGGATCCACTAGCCGCCATTGCATGTGTGTTCTTTGCCTAAACCACATGGATCCACTAGAGTTCATTGCATGTGTGTTCTATTCATAAACTACATGGATCCGCTAGATGCCATTAAATGTGTGTTCTATTCCTAAACCACATGGATCCCATAGATGCCATTGCATGTGTGTTTTTTCATAAACCACATGGATCCACTAGAGTTCATTGCATGTGTGTTCTTTTCATAATCCACATGGATCCACTAGAGTTCATTGCATATGTGTTCTTTTCATAAACCACAAGGATCCACTAGAGTTCATTGCATGTGTTTTATTTTCATAAACCACATCGATCCACTAGAGTTCATTGCATGTGTGTTCTATTCCTAAACCACATGGATCCACTAGATGCCATTGCATGTGAGTTCTTTTCATAAACTACATGGATCACTACATTCCATTGCATGTGTGTTCTTTTCATAAACTACATGGATCCAATAGAGTTCATTGCATGTGTGTTCTTTTCATAAATCACATGGATCCACTAGATGCCATTGCATGTGTGTTCTATTCCTAAACCACATAGATCCACTAGATGTCATTGGATGCGTGTTCTTGTCATAAACCACATGGATGTACTAGATGCCATTGCATGTGAGTTCTAATCCTAAACCACATGGATCCACTAGATGCCATAGCATGTGTGTTCTATGCATAAACCACATGGATCCAATAGAGTTCATTGCACGTGTGTTCTATTCATAAACCACGTGGACCCACTAGATGCCATTAAATGTGTGTTCTATTCATAAACCACATGGATCCAGTAGATGCCATTGCATGTGTGTTATTTTCATAATCCACATGGATCCACTAGAGTTCATTGCATGTGTGTTCTTTTCATAAACCACATGGATCTACTAAAGTTCATTGCATGTGTGTTCTTTTCATAAACCACATGGATGCACTAGATGCCATTACATGTGTGTTCTTTTCATAAACCACATGGATCCACTAGAGTTCATTGCATTTGTGTTCTTTTCATAAACCACATGGATCCACTAGATGCCATTGCATGTGTGTTCTATTCCTAAACCACATAGTTGCCATTGGATGTGTGTTCATTTCATAAACCACATGGATCGACTTGATGCCATTACATGTGTGTTCTTTGCCTAAACCACATGGATCTACTAGAGTTCATTGCATGTGTGTTCTATTCATAAACCACATGGATCCACTAGATGCCATTAAATGTGTGTTCTATTCATAAACCACATGGATCCACTAGATGCCATTGCATGTTTGCTCTTTTCATAAACCACATGGATCCACTAGAGTTCATTGCATGTGTGTTATTTTCATAATCCACATGGATCCACTAGAGTTCATTGCATGTGTGTTCTTTTCATAAACCACATGGATACACTAGATTCCATTGCATATGTGTCCTTTTCATATACCACATGGATCCACTAGAGTTCATTGCATGTGTGTTCTATTCCTAAACCACATGGATTCACTAGATGCCATTGCATGTTTGTTCTTTTCATAAACCACATCGATCCACTAGATGCCATTGCATGTGTGTTCTATTCCTAAACCACATGAATCCACTAGATGCCATTGGATGTTTGTTCTTTTCATAAACTAGATGGATCCACTAGATGCCATTCCATGTATGTTCTTTTCATAAACCACATGGACCCACTAGATGCCATTGCATGTGTGTTATTTTCATAAACCACATGGATCCACTAGAGTTCATTGCCCGCGTGTTCTTTTCATAAACCACATGGATCCACCAGATGCCATTGCTTGTTTTTCATAAACCACATGGATCCACTTGATGTCATTGCATGTGTGTTCTATTCCTAAACCACATGGATCAACTAGATGGCAATGCATGTGTGTTCTTTTCGTAAACCACATGGATCCAGTAGATTCCATTGCATGTGTGTTCTAATCCTAAACCACATGGATCCGGTAAATGCCATTAGATGTGTGTTCTTTTCATAAACCACATGGATCCACTAGAGTTATTTGCATGTGTGTTCTATTCCTAAACCACATGGATCCACCAGATGTCATTGCATGTGTGTTCTTTTCATAAACCACATGGATCCACTAAATTTCAGTGCATGTGTGTTCTTTTCATAAACCACATGGATCCACTAGAGTTCATTGCATGTGTGTTCTATGCCTAAACAACATGGATCCACTAAAGTTCAGTGCATGTGTGTTCTTTTCATAAACCACATGGATCCACTAGAGTTCATTGCATGTGTGTTCTATGCCTAAACAACATGGATCCACTAGATTCCATTGCATGTGTATTCTTTTCATAAACCACATGGATCACTAGATGCCATTGCATGTGTGTTGTTTGTCTAAACCACATGGATCCACTAGAGTTCATTGCATGTGTGTTCTATGCTTAAGACACATGGATCCAGTAGAGTTCATTGCATGTGTGTTATTTTCATAAACCAGATGGATCCACTAGATGCCATTGCATGTGTGTTATTGTCATAAACCACATGGATCCACTTGAGTTCATTGCATGTGTGTTATTCTCATAATCCACATGGATCCACTAGAGTTCATTGCATGTGTGTTCTATGCCTAAACCATATGGATCCACTAGATGCCATTGCATGTGTGTTCTTTTCATAAACCACATAGATCCACTAGAGTTCATTGCATGTGTGTTATGTTCATAAACCACATGGATCCACTAGATGCCATTGGATGTGTGTTCTTTTCATAAACCACATGGATCCACTAGATGTCATTGCATCTGTGTTCTTTTCATAAACCACATGGATCCACTAGATGTCATTGCATGTGTGTTCTATTCCTAAACCACATGGATCCACTAGATGCCATTGCATGTGTGTTCTTTTCATAAACCACATGGATCCACTAGATTCCATTGCATGTGTTTTTTCATAAACCGCATGGATCCACTAGAGTTCATTGCATGTGTGTTCTATCCCTAAACCATAAGGATCCACTAGATGCCACTCCATGTGTGTTCTTTTAATAAACCACATAGATCGACTAGAAGCCATTGCATGTGTGTTCTTTTCATAAACCACATGGATCCACTAGATGCTATTTCATGTGTGTTCTTTTCATAAATCACATGGATCCACTAGAGTTCATTGCATGTGTGTTATTTTCATAAACCACATGGATCCACTAGAATTCATTGCATGTGTGTTCTATGCCTAAACCACATGGATCCACTAGATGCCATTGCATGTGTGTTCTTTTCATAAACAACATGGATCACCTAGATTACATTGCATGTGTGTTCTGCCTAAACCACATGGATCCACTAGTTTTCATTGTATGTGTGTTCTTTTAATAAACCACATAGATCTATTAGATGCCATTGCATGTGTGTTATTTTCATAAACCACATGGATCCACTAGATGCCATTGCATGTGTGTTATTGTCCTAAACCACATGGATCAACTAGAGTTTATTGCATGTGTGTTCTATTCATAAACTACATGGATCCGCTAGATGCCATTAAATGTATGTTCTATTCCTAAACAACATGGATCCTATAGGTGCCATTGCATGTGTGTTCTTTTCCTAAACCACATGGATACACTAGATGCCATTGCGTGTGTGTTCTTTGCCTAAACAAAATGGATCCACTAGAGTTCATTGCATGTGTGTTCTATTCATAAACTACATGGATCCGCTAGATGAAATTAAATGTGTGTTCTATTCCTAAACCACATGGATCCCATAGATGCCATTGCATGTGTGTTTTTTCATAAACCACATGGATCCACTAGAGTTCATTGCATGTGTGTTCTTGTCATAATCCACATGGATCCACTAGATTTCATTACATGTGTGTTCTTTTCATAAACCACATCGATCCACTAGAGTTCATTGCATATGTGTTCTTCTCATAAACCACATGGATCCACTAGATTCCATTGCATGTCTGTTCATTTCATAAACCACCTGGATCCACTAGATTTCATTACATGTGTGTTCTATTCCTAAACCACATGGATCCACTAGATGCAATTGCATGTGTGTTCTTTTCATAAACCACATGGATCCACTAGATGCCATTGCATGTGTGTTTTATTCCTAAACCACATGGATCCACTAGATGCCATTGGATGTTTTTCTTTTTGTAAACCACATGGATCCACCAGATGTCATTGCATGTGTGTTCTTTTCATAAACCACATGGATCCATTAGAGTTCATTGCACGTGTGTTCTTTTCATAAACCACATGGATCCGCTAGATGCCATTGCATGTGTTTTTTCATAAACCACATGGATCCACTAGATGTCATTGCATGTGTGTTCTATTCCTAAACCACATGGATCCACTAGATGCCATTGCATGTGTGTTCTTTTCATAAACCAGATGGATCCACTAGGTGCCATTGCATGTGTGTTCTTTTCCTAAACCACATGGATCCACTATATGCCATTGTATGTGTGTTCTTTTCATAAACTACATGGATCACTACATTCCATTGCATGTGTGTTCTTTTCATAAACTACATGGATCCACTAGAGTTCATTGCATGTGTGTTCTTTTCATAAATCACATGGATCCACTAGATGCCATTACATGTGTGTTCTATTCCTAAACCACATAGATCCACTAGATGCCATTGGATGCGTGTTCTTGTCATAAACCACATGGATGTACTAGATGCCATTGCATGTGAGTTCTAATCCTAAACCACATGGATCCACTAGATACCATTGCATGTGTGTTCTTTGCATAAACCACATGGATCCAATAGAGTTCATTGCACGTGTGTTCTATTCATAAACCACGTGGACCCACTAGATGCCATTAAATGTGTGTTCTATTCATAAACCACATGGATCCAGTAGATGCCATTGCATGTGTGTTCTTTGCATAAACCACATGGATCCAATAGAGTTCATTGCACGTGTGTTCTATTCATAAACCACGTGGACCCACTAGATGCCATTAAATGTGTGTTCTATTCATAAACCACATGGATCCAGTAGATGCCATTGCATGTCTGTTATTTTCATAATCCACATGGATCCACTAGAGTTCATTGCATGTGTGTTCTTTTCATAAACCACATGGATCCACAAAAGTTCATTGCATGTGTGTTCTTTTCATAAACCACATGGATGCACTAGATGCCATTGCATGTGTGTTCTTTTCATAATCCACATGGATCCACTAGAGTTCATTGCATTTGTGTTCTTTTCATAAACCACATGGATCCACTAGACGCCATTACATGTGTGTTCTATTCCTAAACCACATAGATGCCATTGGATGTGTGTTCATTTCATAAACCACATGGATCGACTAGATGCGATTACATGTGTGTTCTTTGCCTAAACCACATGGATCCACTAGAGTTCATTGCATGTGTGTTCTATTCATAAACCACATGGATCCACTAGATGCCATTAAATGTGTGTTCTATTCATAAACCACATGGATCCACTAGATGCCATTGCATGTTTGTTCTTTTCATAAACCACGTGGATCCACTAGAGTTCATTGCATGTGTGTTATTTTCATAATCCACATGGATCCACTAGAGTTCATTGCATGTGTGTTCTTTTCATAAACCACATGGATACACTAGATTCCATTGCATATGTGTTCTTTTCATAAACCACATGGATCCACTAGAGTTCATTGCATGTGTGTTCTATTACTAAACCACATGGATACACTAGATGCCATTGCATTGTTGTTCTTTTCATAAACCACATCAATCCACTAGATGCCATTGCATGTGTGTTCTATTCCTAAACCACATGAATCCACTAGTTGCCATTGGATGTTTGTTCTTTTCATAAACCAGATGGATCCACTAGATGCCATTCCATGTGTGTTCTTTTCATAAACCACATGGATCCACTAGATGCCATTGCATGTGTGTTATTTTCATAAACCACATGGATCCACTAGAGTTCATTGCCCGCGTGATCTTTTCATAAACCACATGGAACCACCGATGCCATTGCATGTTTTTCATAAACCACATGGATCCACTTGATGTCATTGCATGTGTGTTCTATTCCTAGACCACATGGATCAACTAGATGGCATTGCATGTGCGTTCTTTTCATAAACCACATGGATCCAGTAGATTCCATTGCATGTGTGATCTAATCCTAGACCACATGGATCCAGTAGATGCCATTAGATGTGTGTTCTTTTCATAAACCACATGGATCCACTAGAGTTCTTTGCATGTGTGTTCTATTCCTAAACCACATGGATCCACCAGATGTCATTGCATGTGTGTTCTTTTCATAAATCACATGGATCCACTAAAGTTCAGTGCATGTGTGTTCTTTTGATAAACCACATGGATCCACTAGAGTTCATTGCATGTGTGTTCTATGCCTAAACAACATGGATACACTATATTCCATTGCATGTGTATTATTTTCATAAACCACATGGATCACTAGATGCCATTGCATGTGTGTTCTTTGCCTAAACCACATAGATCCACTAGAGTTCATTGCATGTGTGTTCTATGCTTAAGCTACATGGATCCACTAGAGTTCATTGCATGTGTGTTCTATGCTTAAGCTACATGGATCCACTTGAGTTCATTGCATCTGTGTTATTTTCATAAACCAGATGGATCCACTAGATGCCATTGCATGTTTGTTATTTTCATAAACCGCATGGATCTACTAGAGTTCATTGCATGTGTGTTCTTCTCATAATCCACATGGATCCACTAGAGTTCATTGCATGTGTGTTCTATGCCTAAACCACATGGATCCACTAGATGCCATTGCATGTGTGTTTTATTCCTAAACCACATGGATCCACTAGATGCCATTGGATGTTTTTCTTTTTGTAAACCACATGGATCCACTAGATGTCATTGCATGTGTGTTCTTTTCATAAACCACATGGATCCATTAGAGTTCATTGCACGTGTGTTCTTTTCATAAACCACATGGATCCGCTAGATGCCATTGCATGTGTTTTTTCATAAACCACATGGATCCACTAGATGTCATTGCATGTGTGTTCTATTCCTAAACCACATGGATCCACTAGATGCCATTGCATGTGTGTTCTTTTCATAAACCAGATGGATCCACTAGGTGCCATTGCATGTGTGTTCTTTTCCTAAACCACATGGATCCACTATATGCCATTGTATGTGTGTTCTTTTCATAAACTACATGGTTCACTACATTCCATTGCATGTGTGTTCTTTTCATAAACTACATGGATCCACTAGAGTTCATTGCATGTGTGTTCTTTTCATAAATCACATGGATCCACTAGATGCCATTACATGTGTGTTCTATTCCTAAACCACATAGATCCACTAGATGACATTGGATGCGTGTTCTTGTCATAAACCACATGGATGTACTAGATGCCATTGCATGTGAGTTCTAATCCTAAAGCACATGGATCCACTAGATGCCATTGCATGTGTGTTCTTTGCATAAACCACATGGATCCAATAGAGTTCATTGCACGTGTGTTCTATTCATAAACCACGTGGACCCACTAGATGCCATTAAATGTGTGTTCTATTCATAAACCACATGGATCCAGTAGATGCCATTGCATGTGTGTTCTTTGCATAAACCACATGGATCCAATAGAGTTCATTGCACGTGTGTTCTATTCATAAACCACGTGGACCCACTAGATGCCATTAAATGTGTGTTCTATTCATAAACCACATGGATCCAGTAGATGCCATTGCATGTCTGTTATTTTCATAATCCACATGGATCCACTAGAGTTCATTGCATGTGTGTTCTTTTCATAAACCACATGGATCCACAAAAGTTCATTGCATGTGTGTTCTTTTCATAAACCACATGGATGCACTAGATGCCATTGCATGTGTGTTCTTTTCATAATCCACATGGATCCACTAGAGTTCATTGCATTTGTGTTCTTTTCATAAACCACATGGATCCACTAGACGCCATTACATGTGTGTTCTATTCCTAAACCACATAGATGCCATTGGATGTGTGTTCATTTCATAAACCACATGGATCGACTAGATGCGATTACATGTGTGTTCTTTGCCTAAACCACATGGATCCACTAGAGTTCATTGCATGTGTGTTCTATTCATAAACCACATGGATCCACTAGATGCCATTAAATGTGTGTTCTATTCATAAACCACATGGATCCACTAGATGCCATTGCATGTTTGTTCTTTTCATAAACCACGTGGATCCACTAGAGTTCATTGCATGTGTGTTATTTTCATAATCCACATGGATCCACTAGAGTTCATTGCATGTGTGTTCTTTTCATAAACCACATGGATACACTAGATTCCATTGCATATGTGTTCTTTTCATAAACCACATGGATCCACTAGAGTTCATTGCATGTGTGTTCTATTACTAAACCACATGGATACACTAGATGCCATTGCATTGTTGTTCTTTTCATAAACCACATCAATCCACTAGATGCCATTGCATGTGTGTTCTATTCCTAAACCACATGAATCCACTAGTTGCCATTGGATGTTTGTTCTTTTCATAAACCAGATGGATCCACTAGATGCCATTCCATGTGTGTTCTTTTCATAAACCACATGGATCCACTAGATGCCATTGCATGTGTGTTATTTTCATAAACCACATGGATCCACTAGAGTTCATTGCCCGCGTGATCTTTTCATAAACCACATGGAACCACCGATGCCATTGCATGTTTTTCATAAACCACATGGATCCACTTGATGTCATTGCATGTGTGTTCTATTCCTAGACCACATGGATCAACTAGATGGCATTGCATGTGCGTTCTTTTCATAAACCACATGGATCCAGTAGATTCCATTGCATGTGTGATCTAATCCTAGACCACATGGATCCAGTAGATGCCATTAGATGTGTGTTCTTTTCATAAACCACATGGATCCACTAGAGTTCTTTGCATGTGTGTTCTATTCCTAAACCACATGGATCCACCAGATGTCATTGCATGTGTGTTCTTTTCATAAATCACATGGATCCACTAAAGTTCAGTGCATGTGTGTTCTTTTGATAAACCACATGGATCCACTAGAGTTCATTGCATGTGTGTTCTATGCCTAAACAACATGGATACACTATATTCCATTGCATGTGTATTATTTTCATAAACCACATGGATCACTAGATGCCATTGCATGTGTGTTCTTTGCCTAAACCACATAGATCCACTAGAGTTCATTGCATGTGTGTTCTATGCTTAAGCTACATGGATCCACTAGAGTTCATTGCATGTGTGTTCTATGCTTAAGCTACATGGATCCACTTGAGTTCATTGCATCTGTGTTATTTTCATAAACCAGATGGATCCACTAGATGCCATTGCATGTTTGTTATTTTCATAAACCGCATGGATCTACTAGAGTTCATTGCATGTGTGTTCTTCTCATAATCCACATGGATCCACTAGAGTTCATTGCATGTGTGTTCTATGCCTAAACCACATGGATCCACTAGATGCCATTGCATGTGTGTTTTATTCCTAAACCACATGGATCCACTAGATGCCATTGGATGTTTTTCTTTTTGTAAACCACATGGATCCACTAGATGTCATTGCATGTGTGTTCTTTTCATAAACCACATGGATCCATTAGAGTTCATTGCACGTGTGTTCTTTTCATAAACCACATGGATCCGCTAGATGCCATTGCATGTGTTTTTTCATAAACCACATGGATCCACTAGATGTCATTGCATGTGTGTTCTATTCCTAAACCACATGGATCCACTAGATGCCATTGCATGTGTGTTCTTTTCATAAACCAGATGGATCCACTAGGTGCCATTGCATGTGTGTTCTTTTCCTAAACCACATGGATCCACTATATGCCATTGTATGTGTGTTCTTTTCATAAACTACATGGTTCACTACATTCCATTGCATGTGTGTTCTTTTCATAAACTACATGGATCCACTAGAGTTCATTGCATGTGTGTTCTTTTCATAAATCACATGGATCCACTAGATGCCATTACATGTGTGTTCTATTCCTAAACCACATAGATCCACTAGATGACATTGGATGCGTGTTCTTGTCATAAACCACATGGATGTACTAGATGCCATTGCATGTGAGTTCTAATCCTAAAGCACATGGATCCACTAGATGCCATTGCATGTGTGTTCTTTGCATAAACCACATGGATCCAATAGAGTTCATTGCACGTGTGTTCTATTCATAAACCACGTGGACCCACTAGATGCCATTAAATGTGTGTTCTATTCATAAACCACATGGATCCAGTAGATGCCATTGCATGTGTGTTCTTTGCATAAACCACATGGATCCAATAGAGTTCATTGCACGTGTGTTCTATTCATAAACCACGTGGACCCACTAGATGCCATTAAATGTGTGTTCTATTCATAAACCACATGGATCCAGTAGATGCCATTGCATGTCTGTTATTTTCATAATCCACATGGATCCACTAGAGTTCATTGCATGTGTGTTCTTTTCATAAACCACATGGATCCACAAAAGTTCATTGCATGTGTGTTCTTTTCATAAACCACATGGATGCACTAGATGCCATTGCATGTGTGTTCTTTTCATAATCCACATGGATTCACTAGAGTTCATTGCATTTGTGTTCTTTTCATAAACCACATGGATCCACTAGACGCCATTACATGTGTGTTCTATTCCTAAACCACATAGATGCCATTGGATGTGTGTTCATTTCATAAACCACATGGATCGACTAGATGCGATTACATGTGTGTTCTTTGCCTAAACCACATGGATCCACTAGAGTTCATTGCATGTGTGTTCTATTCATAAACCACATGGATCCACTAGATGCCATTAAATGTGTGTTCTATTCATAAACCACATGGATCCACTAGATGCCATTGCATGTTTGTTCTTTTCATAAACCACATGGATCCACTAGAGTTCATTGCATGTGTGTTATTTTCATAATCCACATGGATCCACTAGAGTTCATTGCATGTGTGTTCTTTTCATAAACCACATGGATACACTAGATTCCATTGCATATGTGTTCTTTTCATAAACCACATGGATCCACTAGAGTTCATTGCATGTGTGTTCTATTCCTAAACCACATGGATACACTAGATGCCATTGCATTGTTGTTCTTTTCATAAACCACATCAATCCACTAGATGCCATTGCATGTGTGTTCTATTCCTAAACCACATGAATCCACTAGTTGCCATTGGATGTTTGTTCTTTTCATAAACCAGATGGATCCACTAGATGCCATTCCATGTGTGTTCTTTTCATAAACCACATGGATCCACTAGATGCCATTGCATGTGTGTTATTTTAATAAACCACATGGATCCACTAGAGTTCATTGCCCGCGTGATCTTTTCATAAACCACATGGAACCACCGATGCCATTGCATGTTTTTCATAAACCTCATGGATCCACTTGATGTCATTGCATGTGTGTTCTATTCCTAAACCACATGGATCAACTAGATGGCATTGCATGTGCATTCTTTTCATAAACCACATGGATCCAGTAGATTCCATTGCATGTGTGTTCTAATCCTAGACCACATGGATCCAGTAGATGCCATTAGATGTGTGTTGTTTTCACAAACCACATGGATCCACTAGAGTTCTTTGCATGTGTGTTCTATTCCTAAACCACATGGATCCACCAGATGTCATTGCATGTGTGTTCTTTTCATAAATCAC
Source organism: Avena sativa (assembly GCA_916181665.1). Taxonomy (NCBI): domain Eukaryota; kingdom Viridiplantae; phylum Streptophyta; class Magnoliopsida; order Poales; family Poaceae; genus Avena; species Avena sativa. Next base: position 197,014,066 of record OV702287.1, read on the forward strand.
ATGGATCCACTAAAGTTCAGTGCATGTGTGTTCTTTTGATAAACCACATGGATCCACTAGAGTTCATTGCATGTGTGTTCTATGCCTAAACAACATGGATACACTATATTCCATTGCATGTGTAGTATTTTCATAAACCACATGGATCACTAGATGCCATTGCATGTGTGTTCTTTGCCTAAACCACATAGATCCACTAGAGTTCATTGCATGTGTGTTCTATGCTTAAGCTACATGGATCCACTAGAGTTCATTGCATGTGTGTTCTATGCTTAAGCTACATGGATCCACTTGAGTTCATTGCATCTGTGTTATTTTCATAAACCAGATGGATCCACTAGATGCCATTGCATGTGTGTTATTTTCATAAACCGCATGGATCCACTAGAGTTCATTGCATGTGTGTTCTTCTCATAATCCACATGGATCCACTAGAGTTCATTGCATGTGTGTTCTATGCCTAAACCATATGGATCCACTAGATGCCATTGGATGTGTGTTCTTTTCATAAACCACATATATCCACTAGAGTTCATTGCATGTGTGTTATGTTCATAAACCACATGGATCCACTAGATGCCATTGGATGTGTGTTCTTTTCATAAACCACATGGATCCACTAGATGTCATTGCATGTGTGTTCTTTTCATAAACCACATGGATCCACTAGATGTCATTACATGTGTGTTCTATTCCTAAACCACATGGATCCACTAGATTCCATTGCATGTGTGTTCTTTTCATAAACCACATGGATCCACTAGATGCCATTGCATGTGTTTTTTCATAAACCACATGGATCCACTAGATGCCATTACATGTGTGTTCTTTGCCTAAACCACATGGATCAACTAGAGTTTATTGCATGTGTGTTCTATTCATAAACTATATGGATCCGCTAGATGCCATTAAATGTGTGTTCTATTCCTAAACCACATGGATCCCATAGGTGCCATTTCATGTGTGTTCTTTTCATAAAACACATGGATCCACTAGCCGCCATTGCATGTGTGTTCTTTGCCTAAACCACATGGATCCACTAGAGTTCATTGCATGTGTGTTCTATTCATAAACCACATGGATCCACTAGATGCCATTAAATGTGTGTTCTATTCATAAACCACATGGATCCACTAGATGCCATTGCATGTTTGTTCTTTTCATAAACCACATGGATCCACTAGAGTTCATTGCATGTGTGTTATTTTCATAATCCACATGGATCCACTAGAGTTCATTGCATGTGTGTCTTTTCATAAACCACATGGATACACTAGATTCCATTGCATATGTGTTCTTTTCATAAACCACATGGATCCACTAGAGTTCATTGCATGTGTGTTCTATTCCTAAACCACATGGATACACTAGATGCCATTGCATTGTTGTTCTTTTCATAAACCACATCGATCCACTAGATGCCATTGCATGTGTGTTCTATTCCTAAACCACATGAATCCACTAGTTGCCATTGGATGTTTGTTCTTTTCATAAACCAGATGGATCCACCAGATGCCATTCCATGTGTGTTCTTTTCATAAACCACATGGATCCACTAGATGCCATTGCATGTGTGTTATTTTCATAAACCACATAAATCCACTAGAGTTCATTTCCCGCGTGTTCTTTTCATAAACCACATGGATCCACCATATGCCATTGCATGTTTTTCATAAACCACATGCATCCACTTGATGCCATTGCATGTGTGTTCTATTCCTAAACCACATGGATCAACTAGATGGCATTGCATGTGCGTTCTTTTCATAAACCACATGGATCCAGTAGATTCCATTGCATGTGTGTTCTAATCCTAGACCACATGGATCCAGTAGATGCCATTAGATGTGTGTTCTTTTCATAAACCACATGGATCCACTAGAGTTCTTTGCATGTGTGTTCTATTCCTAAACCACATGGATCCACCATATGTCATTGCATGTGTGTTCTTTTCATAAACCACATGGATCCACTAAAGTTCAGTGCATGTGTGTTCTTTTGATAAACCACATGGATCCACTAGAGTTCATTGCATGTGTGTTCTATGCCTAAACCATATGGATCCACTAGAGTTCATTGCATGTGTGTTCTATGCTTAAGCTACATGGATCCACTAGAGTTCATTGCATGTGTGTTATTTTCATAAACCAGATGGATCCACTAGATGCCATTGCATGTGTGATATTGTCATAAACCGCATGGTTCCACTAGAGTTCATTGCATGTGTGTTCTTCTCATAATCCACATGGATCCACTAGAGTTCATTGCATGTGTATTCTATGCCTAAACCATATGGATCCACTAGATGCCATTGGATGTGTGTTCTTTTCATAAACCACATAGATCCACTAGAGTTCATTGCATGTGTGTTATGTTCATAAACCACATGGATCCACTAGATGCCATTGGATGTGTTTTCTTTTAATAAACGACATGGATCCACTAGATGTCATTGCATGTGTGTTCTTTTCATAAACCACATGGATCCACTAGATGTCATTGCATGTGTGTTCTATTCCTAAACCACATGGATCCACTAGATTCCATTGCATGTGTGTTCTTTTCATAAACCACATGGATCCTCTAGATGCCATTGCATGTGTTTTTTCATAAACCACATGGATCCACTTGATGCCATTACATGTGTGTTCTTTGCCTAAACCACATGGATCAACTAGAGTTTATTGCATGTGTGTTCTATTCATAAACTACATGGATCCGCTAGATGCCATTAAATGTGTGTTCTATTCCTAAACCACATGGATCCCATAGGTGCCATTGCATGTGTGTTATTTTCATAAACCACATGGATCCACTAGCCGCCATTGCATGTGTGTTCTTTGCCTAAGCCACATGGATCCACTAGAGTTCACTGCATGTGTGTTCTATTCATAAACTACATGGATCCGCTAGATGCCATTAAATGTGTGTTCTATTCCTAAACCACATGGATCCCATAGATGCCATTGCATGCGTGTTTTTTCATAAATCACATGGATCCACTAGAGTTCATTGCATGTGTGTTCTTTTCATAATCCACATGGATCCACTAGAGTTCATTGCATCTGTGTTCTTTTCATAAACCACAAGGATCCACTAGAGTTCATTGCATGTGTTTTATTTTCATAAACCACATCGATCCACTAGAGTTCATAGCATGTGTGTTCTATTCCTAAACCACATGGATCCACTAGATGCCATTGCATGTGTGTTCTTTTCATAAACTACATGGATCACTACATTCCATTGCATGTGTGTTCTTTTCATAAACTACATGGATCCACTAGAGTTCATTGCATGTGTGTTCTTTTCATCAATCACATGGATCCACTAGATGCAATTGCATGTGTGTTCTATTCCTAAACCACATAGATCCACTAGATGCCATTGGATGCATGTTCTTGTCATAAAGCACATGGATGTACTAGATGCCATTGCATGTGAGTTCTAATCCTAAACCACATGGATCCATTAGATGCCATTGCATGTGTGTTCTTTGCATAAACCACATGGATCCAATAGAGTTCATTGCACGTGTGTTCTATTCATAAACCACGTGGACCCACTAGATGCCATTAAATGTGTGTTCTATTCATAAACCACATGGATCCAGTAGATGCCATTGCATGTGTGTTCTTTGCATAAACCACATGGATACAATAGAGTTCATTGCACGTGTGTTCTATTCATAAACCACGTGGACCCACTAGATGCCATTAAATGTGTGTTCTATTCATAAACCACATGGATCTAGTAGATGCCATTGCATGTGTGTTATTTTCATAATCCACATGGATCCATTAGAGTTCATTGCATGTGTGTTCTTCTCATAAACCACATGGATCCACTAAAGTTCATTGCATGTGTGTTCTTTTCATAAACCACATGGATGCACTAGATGCCATTGCATGTGTGTTCTTTTCATAAACCACATGGACCCACTAGAGTTCATTGCATTTGTGTTTTTTTCATAAACCACATGGATCCACTAGATGCCATTGCATGTGTGTTCTATTCCTAAACCACAGAGATGCCATTGGATGTGTGTTCATTTCATAAACCACATGGATCGACTTGATGCCATTACATGTCTGTTCTTTGCCTAAACCACATGGATCCACTAGAGTTCATTGCATGTGTGTTCTATTCATAAACCACATGAATCCACTAGATGCCATTAAATGTGTGTTCTATTCATAAACCACATGTATCCACTAGATGCCATTGCATGTTTGTTCTTTTCATAAACCACATGGATCCACTAGAGTTCATTGCATGTGTTTTATTTTCATAATCCACATGGATCCACTAGAGTTCATTACATGTGTGTTCTTTTCATAAACCACATGGATACACTAGATTCCATTGCATATGTGTTCTTTTCATAAACCACATGGATCCACTAGAGTTCATTGCATGTGTGTTCTATTCCTAAACCACATGGATACACAAGATGCCATTGCATGTTTGTTCTTTTCATAAACCACATCGATCCACTAGATGCCATTGCATGTGTGTTCTATTCCTAAACCACATGAATCCACTAGATGCCATTGGATGTTTGTTCTTTTCATAAACCAGATGGATCCACTAGATGCCATTCCATGTGTGTTCTTTTCATAAACCACATGGATCCACTAGATGCCATTGCATGTGTGTTATTTTCATAAACCACATGGATCCACTAGAGTTCATTGCCCGCGTGTTCTTTTCATAAACCACATGGATACAGCAGATGCCATTGCATGTTTTTCATAAACCACATGGATCCACTTGATGTCATTGCATGTGTGTTCTATTCCTAAACCACATGGATCAACTAGATGGCATTGCATGTGTGTTCTTTTCGTAAACCACATGGATCCAGTAGATTCCATTGCATGTGTGTTCTAATCCTAAACCACATGGATCCGGTAGATGCCATTAGATGTGTGTTCTTTTCATAAACCACATGTATCCACTAGAGTTCTTTGCATGTGTGTTCTATTCCTAAACCACATGGATCCACCAGATGTCATTGCATGTGTGTTCTTTTCATAAACCACATGGATCCACTAAAGTTCAGTGCATGTGTGTTCTTTTCATAAACCACATGGATCCAGTAGAGTTGATTGCATGTGTGTTCTATGCCTAAACAACATGGATCCACTAGATTCCATTGCATGTGTATTCTTTTCATAAACCACATGGATCACTAGATGCCATTGCATGTGTGTTCTTTGTCTAAACCACATGGATCCACTAGAGTTCATTGCATGTGTGTTCTATGCTTAAGCCACATGGATCCACTAGAGTTCATTGCATGTGTGTTATTTTCATAAACCAGATGGATCCACTAGATGCCATTGCATGTGTGTTATTGTCATAAACCACATGGATCCACTAGAGTTCATTGCATGTGTGTTCTTCTCATAATCCACATGGATCCACTAGAGTTCATTGCATGTGTGTTCTATGCCTAAACCATATGGATCCACTAGATGCCATTGCATGTGTGTTCTTTTCATAAACCACATAGATCCACTAGAGTTCATTGCATGTGTGTTATGTTCATCAACCACATGGATCCACTAGATGCCATTGGATGTGTGTTCTTTTCATAAACCACATGGATCCACTAAATGTCATTGCATCTGTGTTCTTTTCATAAACCACATGGATCCACTAGATGTCATTGCATGTGTGTTCTATTCCTAAACCACATGGATCCACTAGATGCCATTGTGTGTGTGTTCTTTTCATAAACCACATGGATCCACTAGATGCCATTGCATGTGTTTTTTCATAAACCGCATGGATCCACTAGAGTTCATTGCATGTGTGTTCTATCCCTAAACCATAAGGATCCACTAGATGCCACTCCATGTTTGTTCTTTTAATAAACCACGTAGATCGACTAGAAGCCATTGCATGTGTGTTCTGTTCATAAACCACATGGATCCACTAGATGCTATTTCATGTGTGTTCTTTTCATAAATCACATGGATCCACTAGAGTTCATTGCATGTGTGTTATTTTCATAAACCACATGGATCCACTAGAATTCATTGCATGTGTGTTCTATGCCTAAACCACATGGATCCACTAGATGCCATTGCATGTGTGTTCTTTTCATAAACCACATGGATCACCTAGATTATATTGCATGTGTGTTTTGCCTAAACCACATGGATCCACTAGTTTTCATTGTATGTGTGTTCTTTTAATAAACCACATAGATCTATTAGATGCCATTGCATGTGTGTTATTTTCATAAACCACATGGATCCACTAGATGCCATTGCATGTGTGTTATTGTCCTAAACCACATGGATCAACTAGAGTTTATTGCATGTGTGTTCTATTCATAAACTACATGGATCCGCTAGATGCCATTAAATGTATGTTCTATTCCTAAACAACATGGATCCCATAGGTGCCATTGCATGTGTGTTCTTTTCATAAACCACATGGATACACTAGATGCCATTGCATGTGTGTTCTTTGCCTAAACAAAATGGATCCACTAGAGTTCATTGCATGTGTGTTCTATTCATAAACTACATGGATCCGCTAGATGCCATTAAACGTGTGTTCTATTCCTAAACCACATGGATCCCATAGATGCCATTGCATGTGTGTTTTTTCATAAACCCCATGGATCCACTAGAGTTCATTGCATGTGTGTTCTTGTCATAATCCACATGGATCCACTAGATTTCATTACATGTGTGTTCTTTTCATAAACCACATGGATCCACTAGAGTTCATTGCATATGTGTTCTTCTCATAAACCACATGGATCCACTAGATGCCATTGCATGTCTGTTCATTTCATAAACCACCTGGATCCACTAGATTTCATTACATGTGTGTTCTATTCCTAAACCACATGGATCCACTAGATGCAATTGCATGTGTGTTCTTTTCATAAACCACATGTATCCACTAGATGCCATTGCATGTGTTTTTTCATAAACCGCATGGATCCACTAGAGTTCATTGCATGCGTGTTCTATTCCTAAACCACATGGATCCACTAGATGCCATTGTGTGTGTGTTCTTTTCATAAACCACATGGATCCACTAGATGCCATTGCATGTGTTTTTTCATAAACCGGATGGATCCACTAGAGTTCATTGCATGTGTGTTCTATCCCTAAACCATAAGGATCCACTAGATGCCACTCCATGTGTGTTCTTTTAATAAACCACATAGATCGACTAGAAGCCATTGCATGTGTGTTCTTTTCATAAACCACATGGATCCACTAGATGCTATTTCATGTGTGTTCTTTTCATAAATCACATGGATCCACTAGAGTTCATTGTATGTGTGTTATTTTCATAAACCACATGGATCCACTAGAATTCATTGCATGTGTGTTCTATGCCTAAACCACATGGATCCACTAGATGCCATTGCATGTGTGTTCTTTTCATAAACCACATGGATCACCTAGATTATATTGCATGTGTGTTCTTCCTAAACCACATGGATCCACTAGTTTTCATTGTATGTGTGTTCTTTTAATAAACCACATAGATCTATTAGATGCCATTGCATGTGTGTTATTTTCATAAACCACATGGATCCACTAGATGCCATCGCATGTGTGTTATTGTCCTAAACCACATGGATCAACTAGAGTTTATTGCATGTGTGTTCTATTCATAAACTACATGGATCCGCTAGATGCCATTAAATGTATGTTCTATTCCTAAACAACATGGATCCCATAGGTGCCATTGCATGTGTGTTCTTTTCATAAACCACATGGATACACTAGATGCCATTGCATGTGTGTTCTTTGCCTAAACAAAATGGATCCACTAGAGTTCATTGCATGTGTGTTCTATTCATAAACTACATGGATCCGCTAGATGCCATTAAACGTGTGTTCTATTCCTAAACCACATGGATCCCATAGATGCCATTGCATGTTTGTTTTTTCATAAACCCCATGGATCCACTAGAGTTCATTGCATGTGTGTTCTTGTCATAATCCACATGGATCCACTAGATTTCATTACATGTGTGTTCTTTTCATAAACCACATGGATCCACTAGAGTTCATTGCATATGTGTTCTTCTCATAAACCACATGGATCCACTAGATTCCATTGCATGTCTGTTCATTTCATAAACCACCTGGATCCACTAGATTTCATTACATGTGTGTTCTATTCCTAAACCACATGGATCCACTAGATGCAATTGCATGTGTGTTCTTTTCATAAACCACATGTATCCACTAGATGCCATTGCATGTGTGTTTTATTCCTAAACCACATGGATCCACTAGATGCCATTGGATGTTTTTCTTTTTGTAAACCACATGGATCCACCAGATGTCATTGCATGCGTGTTCTTTTCATAAACCACATGGATCCATTAGAGTTCATTGCATGTGTGTTCTTTTCATAAACCACATGGATCCGCTAGATGCCATTGCATGTGTTTTTTCATAAACCACATGGATCCACTAGATGTCATTGCAAGTGTGTTCTATTCCTAAACCACATGGATCCACTAGATGCCATTGCATGTGTGTTCTTTTCATAAACCAGATGGATCCACGAGATGCCATTGCATGTGTGTTCTAATCCTAAACCACGTGGATCCACTATATGCCATTGTATGTGTGTTCTTTTCATAAACTACATGGATCACTACATTCCATTGCATGTGTGTTCTTTTCATAAACTACATGGATCCACTAGAGTTCATTGCATGTGTGTTCTTTTCATAAATCACATGGATCCACTAGATGCCATTACATGTGTGTTCTATTCCTAAACCACATAGATCCACTAGATGCCATTGGATGCGTGTTCTTGTCATAAACCACATGGATGTACTAGATGCCATTGCATGTGAGTTCTAATCCTAAACCACATGGATCCACTAGATGCCATTGCATGTGTGTTCTTTGCATAAACCACATGGATCCAATAGAGTTCATTGCACGTGTGTTCTATTCATAAACCACGTGGACCCACTAGATGCCATTAAATGTGTGTTCTATTCATAAACCACATGGATCCAGTAGATGCCATTGCATGTGTGTTCTTTCCATAAACCACATGGATCCAATAGAGTTCATTGCACGTGTGTTCTATTTGTAAACCACGTGGACCCACTAGATGCCATTAAATGTGTGTTCTATTCATAAACCACATGGATCCAGTAGATGCCATTGCATGTGTGTTATTTTCATAATCCACATGGATCCACTAGAGTTCATTGCATGTGTGTTCTTTTCATAAACCACATGGATCCACTAAAGTTCATTGCATGTGTGTTCTTTTCATAAACCACATGGATGCACTAGATGCCATTGCATGTGTGTTCTTCTCATAAACCACATGGATCCACTAGAGTTCATTGCATTTGTGTTCTTTTCATAAACCACATGGATCCACTAGATGCCATTGCATGTGTGTTCTATTCCTAAACCACATAGATGCCATTGGATGTGTGTTCATTTCATAAACCACATGGATCGACTAGATGCCATTACATGTGTGTTCTTTGCCTAAACCACATGGATCCACTAGAGTTCATTGCATGTGTGTTCTATTCATAAACCACATGGATCCACTAGATGCCATTAAATGTGTGTTCTATTCATAAACCACATGGATCCACTAGATGCCATTGCATGTTTGTTCTTTTCATAAACCACATGGATCCACTAGAGTTCATTGCATGTGTGTTATTTTCATAATCCACATGGATCCACTAGAGTTCATTGCATGTGTGTTCTTTTCATAAACCACATGGATACACTAGATTCCATTGCATATTTGTTCTTTTCATAAACCACATGGATCCACTAGAGTTCATTGCATGTGTGTTCTATTCCTAAACCACATGGATACACTAGATACCATTGCATATTTGTTCTTTTCATAAACCACATCGATCCACTAGATGCCATTGCATGTGTGTTCTATTCCTAAACCACATGAATCCACTAGTTGCCATTGGATGTTTGTTCTTTTCATAAACCAGATGGATCCACTAGATGCCATTCCATGTGTGTTCTTTTCATAAACCACATGGATCCACTAGATGCCATTGCATGTGTGTTATTTTCATAAACCACATGGATCCACTAGAGTTCATTGCCCGCGTGTTCTTTTCATAAACCACATGGATCCACCAGATGCCATTGCATGTTTTTCATAAACCACATGGATCCACTTGATGTCATTGCATGTGTGTTCTATTCCTAAACCACATGGATCAACTAGATGGCATTGAATGTGTGTTCTTTTCATAAACCACATGGATCCAGTAGATTCCATTGCATGTGTGTTCTAATCCTAAACCACATGGATCCGGTAGATGCCATTAGATGTGTGTTCTTTTCATAAACCACATGGATCCACAAGAGTTCTTTGCATGTGTGTTCTATTCCTAAACCACATGGATCCACCAGATGTCATTGCAAGTGTGTTCTTTTCATAAACCACATGGATCCACTAAAGTTCACTGCATGTGTGTTCTTTTCATAAGCCACGTGGATCCACTAGAGTTCATTGCATGTGTGTTCTATGCCTAAACAACATGGATCCACTAGATTCCATTACATGTGTATTCTTTTCATAAACCACATGGATCACTAGATGCCATTGCATGTGTGTTCTTTGCCTAAACCACATGGATCCACTAGAGTTCATTGCATGTGTGTTCTATGCTTAAGCCACATGGATCCACTAGAGTTCATTGCATGTGTGTTATTTTCATAAACCAGATGGATCCACTAGATGCCATTGCATGTGTGTTATTGTCATAAACCACATGGATCCACTAGAGTTCATTGCATGTGTGTTCTTCTCATAATCCACATGGATCCACTAGAGTTCATTGATGTGTGTTCTATGCCTAAACCATATGGATCCACTAGATGCCATTGCATGTGTGTTCTTTTCATAAACCACATAGATCCACTAGAGTTCATTGCATGTGTGTTATGTTCATAAACCACATGGATCCACTAGATGCCATCGGATGTGTGTTCTTTTCATAAACCACATGGATCCACTAGATGTCATTGAATATGTGTTCTTTTCATAAACCACATGGATCCACTAGATGTCATTGCATGTGTGTTCGATTTCTAAACCACATGGATCCACTAGATGCCATTGCATGTGTGTTCTTTTCATAAACCACATGGATCCACTAGATGCCATTGCATGTGTTTCTTCATAAACCACATGGATCCACTAGAGTTCATTGCATGTGTGTTCTATCCCTAAACCATAAGGATCCACTAGATGCCACTCCGTGTGTGTTCTTTTAATAAACCAATAGATCGACTAGAAGCCATTGCATGTGCGTTCTTTTCATAAACCACATGGATCAACTAGATGCTATTTCATGTGTGTTCTTTTCATAAACCACATGGAGTCGCTAGATGCCACTGCATGTGTTTTTTCATAAACCACATGGATCCACTAGATGTCATTGCATGTGTGTTCTATTCCTAAACCACATGGATCCACTAGATGCCATTGCATGTGTGTTCTTTTCATAAACCAGATGGATCCACTAGATGCCATTGCATGTGTGTTCTAATCCTAAACCACATGGATCCACTATATGCCATTGTATGTGTGTTCTTTTCATAAACTACATGGATCACTACATTCCATTGCATGTGTGTTCTTTTCATAAACTACATGGATCCACTAGAGTTCATTGCATGTGTGTTCTTTTCATAAATCACATGGATCCACTAGATGCCATTACATGTGTGTTCTATTCCTAAACCACATAGATCCACTAGATGCCATTGGATGCGTGTTCTTGTCATAAACCACATGGATGTACTAGATGCCATTGCATGTGAGTTCTAATCCTAAACCACATGGATCCACTAGCAATAGAGTTCATTGCACGTGTGTTCTATTCATAAACCACGTGGACCCACTAGATGCCATTAAATGTGTTTTCTATTCATAAACCACATGGATCCAGTAGATGCCATTGCATGTGTGTTCTTTGCATAAACCACATGGATCCAATAGAGTTCATTGCACGTGTGTTCTATTCATAAACCACGTGGACCCACTAGATGCCATTAAATGTGTGTTCTATTCATAAACCACATGGATCCAGTAGATGCCATTGCATGTGTGTTATTTTCGTAATCCACATGGATCCACTAGAGTTCATTGCATGTGTGTTCTTTTCATAAACCACATGGATCCACTAAAGTTCATTGCATGTGTGTTCTTTTCATAAACCACATGGATGCACTAGATGCCATTGCATGTGTGTTCTTTTCATAAACCACATGGATCCACTAGAGTTCATTGCATTTGTGTTCTTTTCATAAACCACATGGATCCACTAGATGCCATTACATGTGTGTTCTATTCCTAAACCACATAGATGCCGTTGGATGTGTGTTCATTTCATAAACCACATGGATCGACTCGATGCCATTACATGTGTGTTCTTTGCCTAAACCACATGGATCCACTAGAGTTCATTGCATGTGTGTTCTATTCATAAACCACATGGATCCACTAGATACCATTAAATGTGTGTTCTATTCATAAACCACATGGATCCACTAGATGCCATTGCATGTTTGTTCTTTTCATGAACCACATGGATCCACTGGAGTTCATTGCATGTGTGTTATTTTCATAATCCACATGGATCCACTAGAGTTCATTGCATGTGTGTTGTTTTCATAAACCACATGGATACACTAGATTCCATTGCATATGTGTTCTTTTCATAAACCACATGGATCCACTAGAGTTCATTGCATGTGTGTTATATTCCTAAACCACATGGATACACTAGATGCCATTGCATGTTTGTTCTTTTCATAAACCACATCGATCCGCTAGATGCCATTGCATGTGTGTTCTATTCCTAAACCACATGAATCCACTAGTTGCCATTGGATGTTTGTTCTTTTCATAAACCAGATGGATCCACTAGATGTCATTGAATATGTGTTCTTTTCATAAACCACATGGATCCACTAGATGTCATTGCATGTGTGTTCGATTCCTAAACCACATGGATCCACTAGAGTTCATTGCATTTGTCTTCTTTTCATAAACCACATGGATCCACTAGATGCCATTACATGTGTGTTCTATTCCTAAACCACATAGATGCCATTGGATGTGTGTTCATTTCATAAACCACATGGATCGACTCGATGCCATTACATGTGTGTTCTTTGCCTAAACCACATGGATCCACTAGAGTTCATTGCATGTGTGTTCTATTCATAAACCACATGGATCCACTAGATGCCATTAAATGTGTGTTCTATTCATAAACCACATGGATCCACTAGATGCCATTGCATGTTTGTTCTTTTCATAAACCACATGGATCCAATGGAGTTCATTGCATGTGTGTTATTTTCATAATCCACATGGATCCACTAGAGTTCATTGCATGTGTGTTGTTTTCATAAACCACATGGATACACTAGATTCCATTGCATATGTGTTCTTTTCATAAACCACATGGATCCACTAGAGTTCATTGCATGTGTGTTATATTCCTAAACCACATGGATACACTAGATGCCATTGCATGTTTGTTCTTTTCATAAACCACATCGATCCGCTAGATGCCATTGCATGTGTGTTCTATTCCTAAACCACATGAATCCACTAGTTGCCATTGGATGTTTGTTCTTTTCATAAACCAGATGGATCCACTAGATGTCATTGAATATGTGTTCTTTTCATAAACCACATGGATCCACTAGATGTCATTGCATGTGTGTTCGATTCCTAAACCACATGGATCCACTAGATGCCATTGCATGTGTGTTCTTTCATAAACCACATGGATCCACTAGATGCCATTGCATGTGTTTCTTCATAAACCACATGGATCCACTAGAGTTCATTGCATGTGTGTTCTATCCCTAAACCATAAGGATCCACTAGATGCCACTCCGTGTGTGTTCTTTTAATAAACCAATAGATCGACTAGAAGCCATTGCATGTGCGTTCTTTTCATAAACCACATGGATCAACTAGATGCTATTTCATGTGTGTTCTTTTCATAAACCACATGGATTCGCTAGATGCCACTGCATGTGTTTTTTCATAAACCACATGGATCCACTAGATGTCATTGCATGTGTGTTCTATTCCTAAACCACATGGATCCACTAGATGCCATTGCATGTGTGTTCTTTTCATAAACCAGATGGATCCACTAGATGCCATTGCATGTGTGTTCTAATCCTAAACCACATGGATCCACTATATGCCATTGTATGTGTGTTCTTTTCATAAACTACATGGATCACTACATTCCAATGCATGTGTGTTCTTTTCATAAACTACATGGATCCACTAGAGTTCATTGCATGTGTGTTCTTTTCATAAATCACATGGATCCACTAGATGCCATTACATGTGTGTTCTATTCCTAAACCACATAGATCCACTAGATGCCATTGGATGCGTGTTCTTGTCATAAACCACATGGATGTACTAGATGCCATTGCATGTGAGTTCTAATCCTAAACCACATGGATCCACTAGCAATAGAGTTCATTGCACGTGTGTTCTATTCATAAACCACGTGGACCCACTAGATGCCATTAAATGTGTTTTCTATTCATAAACCACATGGATCCAGTAGATGCCATTGCATGTGTGTTCTTTGCATAAACCACATGGATCCAATAGAGTTCATTGCACGTGTGTTCTATTCATAAACCACGTGGACCCACTAGATGCCATTAAATGTGTGTTCTATTCATAAACCACATGGATCCAGTAGATGCCATTGCATGTGTGTTATTTTCGTAATCCACATGGATCCACTAGAGTTCATTGCATGTGTGTTCTTTTCATAAACCACATGGATCCACTAAAGTTCATTGCATGTGTGTTCTTTTCATAAACCACATGGATGCACTAGATGCCATTGCATGTGTGTTCTTTTCATAAACCACATGGATCCACTAGAGTTCATTGCATTTGTGTTCTTTTCATAAACCACATGGATCCACTAGATGCCATTACATGTGTGTTCTATTCCTAAACCACATAGATGCCATTGGATGTGTGTTCATTTCATAAACCACATGGATCGACTCGATGCCATTACATGTGTGTTCTTTGCCTAAACCACATGGATCCACTAGAGTTCATTGCATGTGTGTTCTATTCATAAACCACATGGATCCACTAGATGCCATTAAATGTGTGTTCTATTCATAAACCACATGGATCCACTAGATGCCATTGCATGTTTGTTCTTTTCAAAAACCACATGGATCCACTGGAGTTCATTGCATGTGTGTTATTTTCATAATCCACATGGATCCACTAGAGTTCATTGCATGTGTGTTGTTTTCATAAACCACATGGATACACTAGATTCCATTGCATATGTGTTCTTTTCATAAACCACATGGATCCACTAGAGTTCATTGCATGTGTGTTATATTCCTAAACCACATGGATACACTAGATGCCATTGCATGTTTGTTCTTTTCATAAACCACATCGATCCGCTAGATGCCATTGCATGCGTGTTCTATTCCTAAACCACATGAATCCACTAGTTGCCATTGGATGTTTGTTCTTTTCATAAACCAGATGGATCCACTAGATGCCATTCCATGTGTGTTCTTTTCATAAACCACATGGATCCACTAGATGCCATTGCATGTGTGTTATTGTCCTAAACCACATGGATCAACTAGAGTTTATTGCATGTGTGTTCTATTCAGAAACTACATGGATCCGCTAGATGCCATTAAATGTATGTTCTATTCCTAAACAACATGGATCCCATAGGTGCCATTGCATGTGTGTTCTTTTCATAAACCACATGGATCTACTAGATTCCATTGCAAGTGTGTTCTTTGCCTAAACCACATGGATCCACTAGAGTTCATTGCATGTGTGTTCTATTCATAAACTACATGGATCCGCTAGATGCCATTAAATGTGTGTTCTATTCCTAAACCACATGGATCCCATAGATGCCATTGCATGTGTGTTTTTTCATAAACCACATGGATCCACTAGAGTTCATTGCATGTGTGTTCTTGTCATAATCCACATGGATCCACTAGATTTCATTGCATGTGTGTTCTTTTCATAAACCACATGGATCCACTAGATTTCATTGCATGTCTGTTCATTTCATAAACCACCTGGATCCACTAGATTTCATTACATGTGTGTTCTATTCCTAAACCACATGGATCCACTAGATGCAATTGCATGTGTGTTCTTTTCATAAACCACATGGATCCACTAGATGCCATTGCCTGTGTGTTTTATTCCTAAACCACATGGATCCACTAGATGCCATTGGATGTTTTTCTTTTTGTAAACCACATGGATCCACTAGATGTCATTGCATGTGTGTTCTTTTCATGAACCACATGGATCCATTAGAGTTCATTGAACGTGTGTTCTTTTCATAAACCACATGGATCCGCTAGATGCCATGGCATGTGTTTTTTCATAAACCACATGGATCCACTAGATGCCATTGCATGTGTGTTCTTTTCATAAACCAGATGGATCCACTAGATGCCATTGCATGTGTGTTCTAATCCTAAACCACATGGATCCACTATATGCCATTGTATGTGTGTTCTTTTCATAAACCACATGGATCCACAAGATGTAATTGCATGTGTGTTCTATTAATAAACCACATGGATCCACCAGATGCCATTGCATGTGTGTTCTTTTCATAAACCACACGAATCCACTAGAGTTCATTGCATGTGTGTTATTTTCCTAATCCACATGGATCCACTAGAGTTCATTGCATTGTGTTCTTTTCATAAACCACATGGATCCACTAGATTCCATTGCATGTATGTTCTTTTCATAAACCACATGGATCCACTAGATGCCATTGGATGTGTGTTCTTTTCATAAACCACATGGATCCACTAGATGTCATTGAATATGTGTTCTTTTCATAAACCACATGGATCCACTAGATGTCATTGCATGTGTGTTCGATTCCTAAACCACATGGATCCACTAGATGCCATTGCATGTGTGTTCTTTTCATAAACCACATGGATCCACTAGATGCCATTGCATGTGTGTTCTTTTCATAAACCACATGGATCCACTAGATGCCATTGCATGTGTTTTTTCATAAACCACATGGATCCACTAGAGTTCATTGCATGTGTGTTCTATCCCTAAACCATAAGGATCCACTAGATGTCACTCCGTGTGTGTTCTTTTAATAAACCACATAGATCGACTAGAAGCCATTGCATGTGTGTTCTTTTCATAAACCACATGGATCAACTAGATGCTATTTCATGTGTGTTCTTTTCATGAACCACATGGATTCGCTAGATGCCACTGCATGTGTTTTTTCATAAACCACATGGATCCACTAGATGTCATTGCATGTGTGTTCTATTCCTAAACCACATGGATCCACTAGATGCCATTGCATGTGTGTTCTTTTCATAAACCAGATGGATCCACTAGATGCCATTGCATGTGTGTTCTAATCCTAAACCACATGGATCCACTATATGCCATTATATGTGTGTTCTTTTCATAAACTACATGGATCACTACATTCCATTGCATGTGTGTTCTTTTCATAAACTACATGGATCCACTAGAGTTCATTGCATGTGTGTTCTTTTCATAAATCACATGGATCCACTAGATGCCATTACATGTGTGTTCTATTCCTAAACCACATAGATCCACTAGATGCCATTGGATGCGTGTTCTTGTCATAAACCACATGGATGTACTAGATGCCATTGCATGTGAGTTCTAATCCTAAACCACATGGATCCACTAGATGCCATTGCATGTGTGTTCTTTGCATAAACCACATGGATCCAATAGAGTTCATTGCACGTGTGTTCTATTCATAAACCACGTGGACCCACTAGATGCCATTAAATGTGTGTTCTATTCATAAACCACATGGATCCAGTAGATGCCATTGCATGTGTGTTCTTTGCATAAACCACATGGATCCAATAGAGTTCATTGCACGTGTGTTCTATTCATAAACCACGTGGGCCCACTAGATGCTATTAAATGTGTGTTCTATTCATAAACCACATGGATCCAGTAGATGCCATTGCATGTGTGTTATTTTCATAATCCACATGGATCCACTAGAGTTCATTGCATGTGTGTTCTTTTCATAAACCACATGGATCCACTGAAGTTCATTGCATGTGTGTTCTTTTCATAAACCACATGGATGCACTAGATGCCATTGCATGTGTGTTCTTTTCATAAACCACATGGATCCACTAGAGTTCATTGCATTTGTGTTCTTTTCATAAACCACATGGATCCACTAGATGCCATTACATGTGTGTTCTATTCCTAAACCACATAGATGCCATTGGATGTGTGTTCATTTCATAAACCACATGCATCGACTAAATGCCATTACATGTGTGTTCTTTGCCTAAACCACATGGATCCACTAGAGTTCATTGCATGTGTGTTCTTTTCATAAATCACATGGATCCACTAGATGCCATTACATTTGTGTTCTATTCCTAAACCACATAGATCCACTAGATGCCATTGGATGCGTGTTCTTGTCATAAACCACATGGATGTACTAGATGCCATTGCATGTGAGTTCTAATCCTAAACCACATGGATCCACTAGATGCCATTGCATGTGTGTTCTTTGCATAAACCACATGGATCCAATAGAGTTCATTGCACGTGTGTTCTATTCATAAACCACGTGGACCCACTAGATGCCATTAAATGTGTGTTCTATTCATAAACCACATGGATCCAGTAGATGCCATTGCATGTGTGTTCTTTGCATAAACCACATGGATCCAATAGAGTTCATTGCACGTGTGTTCTATTCATAAACCACGTAGACCCACTAGATGCTATTAAATGTGTGTTCTATTCATAAACCACATGGATCCAGTAGGTGCCATTGCATGTGTGTTATTTTCATAATCCACATGGATCCACTAGAGTTCATTGCATGTGTGTTCTTTTCATAAACCACATGGATCCACTAAAGTTCATTGCATGTGTGTTCTTTTCATAAACCACATGGATGCACTAGATGCCATTGCATGTGTGTTCTTTTCATAAACCACATGGATCCACTAGAGTTCATTGCATTTGTGTTCTTTTCATAAACCACATGGATCCACTAGATGCCATTACATGTGTGTTCTATTCCTAAACCACATAGATGCCATTGGATGTGTGTTCATTTCATAAACCACATGGATCGACTAAATGCCATTACATGTGTGTTCTTTGCCTAAACCACATGGATCCACTAGAGTTCATTGCATGTGTGTTATATTCATAAACCACATGGATCCACTAGATGCCATTAAATGTGTGTTCTATTCATAAACCACATTGATCCACTAGATGCCATTGCATGTTTGTTCTTTTCATAAACCACATGGATCCACTAGAGTTCATTGCATGTGTGTTATTTTCATAATACACATGGATCCACTAGAGTTCATTGCATGTGTGTTCTTTTAATAAACCACATGGATACACTAGATTCCATTGCATATGTGTTCTTTTCATAAACCACATGGATCCACTAGAGTTCATTGCATGTGTGTTATATTCCTAAACCACATGGATACACTAGATGCCATTGCATGTTTGTTCTTTTCATAAACCGCATCGATCCGCTAGATGCCATTGCATGTGTGCTCTATTCCTAAACCACATGAATCCACTAGTTGCCATTGGATGTTTGTTCTTTTCATAAACCAGATGGATCCACTAGATGCCATTCCATGTGTGTTCTTTTCATAAACCACATGGATCCACTAGATGCCATTGCATGTGTGTTATTGTCCTAAACCACATGGATCCACTAGATGCCATTGCATGTGTGTTCTTTGCATAAACCACATAGATCGACTAGATGCCATTGCATGTGTGTTATTGTCCTAAACTACATGGATCCGCTAGATGCCATTAAATGTATGTTCTATTCCTAAACAACATGGATCCCATAGGTGCCATTGCATGTGTGTTCTTTTCACAAACCACATGGATCTACTAGATGCCATTGCATGTGTGTTCTTTGCCTAAACCACATGGATCCACTAGAGTTCATTGCATGTGTGTTCTATTCATAAACTACATGGATCCGCTAGATGCCATTAAATTTGTGTTCTATTCCTAAACCACATGGATCCCATAGATGCCATTGCCTCTGTGTTTTTTCATAAACCACATGGATCCACTAGAGTTCATTGCATGTGTGTTCTTGTCATAATCCACATGGATCCACTAGATTTCATTGCATGTGTGTTCTTTTCATAAACCACATGGATCCACTAGAGTTCATTGCATATGTGTTCTTCTCATAAACCACATGGATCCACTAGATTCCATTGCATGTCTGTTCATTTCATAAACCACCTGGATCCACTAGATTTCATTACATGTGTGTTCTATTCCTAAACCACATGGATCCACTAGATGAAATTGCATGTGTGTTCTTTTCATAAACCACATGGATCCACTAGATGCCATTGCCTGTGTGTTTTATTCCTAAACCACATGGATCCACTAGATGCCATTGGATGTTTTTCTTTTTGTAAACCACATGGATCCACTAGATGTGATTGCATGTGTGTTCTTTTCATGAACCACATGGATCCATTAGAGTTCATTGCACGTGTGTTCTTTTCATAAACCACATGGATCCGCTAGATGCCATTGCATGTGTTTTTTCATAAACCACATGGATCCACTAGATGTCATTGCATGTGTGTTCTATTCCTAAACCACATCGATCCACTAGATGCCATTGCATCTGTGTTCTTTTCATAAACCAGATGGATCCACTAGATGCCATTGCATGTGTGTTCTAATCCTAAACCACATGGATCCACTATATGCCATTGTATGTGTGTTCTATTCATAAACCACATGGATCCACAAGATGTAATTGCATGTGTGTTCTATTAATAAACCACATGGATCCACCAGATGCCATTGCATGTGTGTTCTTTTCATAAACCACATGAATCCACTAGAGTTCATTGCATGTGTGTTATTTTCCTAATCCACATGGATCCACTAGAGTTCATTGCATTGTGTTCTTTTCATAAACCACATGGATCCACTAGATTCCATTGCATGTATGTTCTTTTCATAAACCACATGGATCCACTAGAGTTCATTACATGTGTGTTCTATTCCTAAACCACATGGATGCACTATATGTTATTGCATGTGTGTTCTTTTCATAAACCACATGGATCCACTAGATGCCATTGCATGTGTGTTCTTTGCCTAAACCACATGGATCAACTAGAGTTCATTGCATGTGTTTTCTATTCATAAACTACATGGATCCGCTAGATGCCATTAAATCTGTGTTCTATTCCTAAACCACATGGATCCCATAGATGCCATTGCATGTGTGTTCTTTTCATAAACCACATGGATCCAGTAGATGCCATTGCATGTGTATTCTTTTCCTAAACCACATGGATCCACTAGAGTTTAATGCATGCGTGTTCTATTCATAAACTACATGGATCCGCTAGATGCCATTAAATGTGTGTTCTATTCCTAAACCACATGGATCCCATAGATGCCATTGCATGTGTTTTTTTCATAAATCACATGGATCCACTAGAGTTCATTGCATGTGTGTTCTTTTCATAATCCACATGGATCCACTAGAGTTCATTGCATGTGTGTTCTTTTCATAAACTACATGGATCCACTAGAGTTCATTGCATATGTGTTCTTTTCATAAACCACATGGATCCACTAGATTCCATTGCAAGTCTGTTCATTTCATAAACCGCCTGGATCCACTAGAGTTCATTACATATGTGCTCAATTCCTAAACCACATGGATCCACTAGATGCCATTGCATGTGTGTTTTATTCCTAAACCACATGGATCCACTAGATGCCATTAGATGTTTGTTCTTTTTGTAAACCACGTGGATCCACTAGATGTCATCGCACATGTGTCCTTTTCATAAACCACATGGATTCATTAGAGTTCATTGCATGTGTGTTCTTTTCATAAACCACATGGATCCACTAGTTGCCATTGCATGTGTTTTTTTCATAAACCACATGGATCCACTAGATGTCATTGCATGTGTGTTATATTCCTAAACCACATGGATCCACTAGATGCCATTGCATGTGTGTTCTTTTCATAAACAAGATGTATCCACTAGATGCCATTACATGTGTGTTCTTTTCATAAACCACATGGATTCGCCAGATGCCATTGCATGTGTTTTTTCATAAACCACATGGATCCACTAGATGTCATTGCATGTGTGTTCTATTCCTAAACCACAAGGATCCACTAGATGCCATTGCATGTGTGTTCTTTTCATAAACCAGATGGATCCACTAGATGCCATTGCATGTGTGTTCTAATCCTAAACCACATGGATCGACCATATGCCATTGTATGTGTGTTCTTTTCATAAACTACATGGATCACTACATTCCATTGCATGTGTGTTCTTTTCATAAACTACATGGATCCACTAGAGTTCATTGCATGTGTGTTCTTTTCATAAATCACATGGATCCACTAGATGCCATTACATGTGTGTTCTATTCCTAAACCACATAGATCCACTAGATGCCATTGGATGCGTGTTCTTGTCATAAACCACATGGATGTACTAGATGCCATTGCATGTGAGTTCTAATCCTAAACCACATGGATCCACTAGATGCCATTGCATGTGTGTTCTTTGCATAAACCACATGGATCCAATAGAGTTCATTGCACGTGTGTTCTATTCATAAACCACGTGGACCCACTAGATGCCATTAAATGTGTGTTCTATTCATAAACCACATGGATCCAGTAGATGTCATTGCATGTGTGTTCTTTGCATAAACCACATGGATCCAATAGAGTTCATTGCACGTGTGTTCTATTCATAAACACGTGGACCCACTAGATGCCATTAAATGTGTGTTCTATTCATAAACCACATGGATCCAGTAGATGCCATTGCATGTGTGTTATTTTCATAATCCACATGGATCCACTAGAGTTCATTGCATGTGTGTTCTTTTCATAAACCACATGGATCCACTAAAGTTCATTGCATGTGTGTTCTTTTCATAAACCACATGGATGCACTAGATGCCATTGCAGTTGTGTTCTTTTCATAAACCACATGGATCCACTAGAGTTCATTGCATTTGTGTTCTTTTCATAAACCACATGGATCCACTAGATGCCATTGCATGTGTGTTCTATTCCTAAACCACATAGATGCCATTGGATGTGTGTTCATTTCATAAACCACATGGATCGACTAGATGCCATTACATGTGTGTTCTTTGCCTAAACCACATGGATCCACTAGAGTTCATTGCATGTGTGTTCTATTCATAAACCACATGGATCCACTAGATGCCATTAAATGTGTGTTCTATTCATAAACCACATGGATCCACTAGATGCCATTGCATGTTTGTTCTTTTCATAAACCACATGGATCCACTAGAGTTCATTGCATGTGTGTTATTTTCATAATCCACATGGATCCACTAGAGTTCATTGCATGTGTGTTCTTTTCATAAACCACATGGATACACTAGATTCCATTGCATATGTGTTCTTTTCATAAACCACATGGATCCACTAGAGTTCATTGCATGTGTGTTCTATTCCTAAACCACATGGATACACTAGATGCCATTGCATGTTTGTTCTTTTCATAAACCACATCGATCCACTAGATTCCATTGCATGTGTGTTCTATTCCTAAACCACATGAATCCACTAGTTGCCATTGGATGTTTGTTCCTTTCATAAACTAGATGGATCCACTAGATGCCATTCCATGTGTGTTCTTTTCATAAACCACATGGATCCACTAGATGCCATTGCATGTGTGTTATTTTCATAAACCACATGATCCACTAGAGTTCATTGCCCGCGTGTTCTTTTCATAAACTACATGGATCCACCAGATGCCATTGCATGTTTTTCATAAACCACATGGATCCACTTGATGTCATTGCATGTGTGTTCTATTCCTAAACCACATGGATCAACTAGATGGCATTGCATGTGTGTTCTTTTCATAAACCACATGGATCCAGTAGATTCCATTGCATGTGTGTTCTAATCCTAAACCACATGGATCCGGTAGATGCCATTAGATGTGTGTTCTTTTCATAAACCACATGGATCCACTAGAGTTCTTTGCATGTGTGTTCTATTCCTAAACCACATGGATCCACCAGATGTCATTGCATGTGTGTTCTTTTCATAAACCACATGGATCCACTA
Organism: Avena sativa; assembly: GCA_916181665.1. Lineage (NCBI taxonomy): Eukaryota > Viridiplantae > Streptophyta > Magnoliopsida > Poales > Poaceae > Avena > Avena sativa. Next base: position 197,038,355 of record OV702287.1, read on the forward strand.
AAGTTCAGTGCATGTGTGTTCTTTTCATAAACCACATGGATCCACTAGAGTTCATTGCATGTGTGTTCTATGCCTAAACAACATGGATCCACTAGATTCCATTGCATGTGTATTCTTTTCATAAACCACATGGATCACTAGATGCCATTGCATGTGTGTTCTTTGCCTAAACCACATGGATCCACTAGAGTTCGTTGCATGTGTGTTCTATGCTTAAGCCACATGGATCCACTAGAGTTCATTGCATGTGTGTTATTTTCATAAACCAGATGGATCCACTAGATGCCATTGCATGTGTTTTATTGTCATAAACCACATGGATCCACTAGAGTTCATTGCATGTGTGTTCTTCTCATAATCCACATGGATCCACTAGAGTTCATTGCATGTGTGTTCTATGCCTAAACCATATGGATCCACTAGATGCCATTGCATGTGTGTTCTTTTCATAAACCACATAGATCCACTAGAGTTCATTGCATGTGTGGTATGTTCATAAACCACATGGATCCACTATATGCCATTGGATGTGTGTTCTTTTCATAAACCACATGGATCCACTAGATGTCATTGCATATGTGTTCTTTTCATAAACCACATGGATCCACTAGATATCATTGCATGTGTGTTCGATTCCTAAACCACATGGATCCACTAGATGCCATTGCATGTGTATTCTTTTCATAAACCACATGGATCCACTAGATGCCATTGCATGTGTTTTTTCATAAACCACATGGACCCACTAGAGTTCATTGCATGTGTGTTCTATCCCTAAACCATAAGGATCCACTAGGTGCCACTCCACGTGTGTTCTTTTAATAAACCACATAGATCGATTAGAAGCCATTGCATGTGTGTTCTTTTCATAAACCACATGGATCCACAAGATGCTATTTCATGTGTGTTCTTTTCATAAATCAGATGGATCCACTAGAGTTCATTGCATGTGTGTTATTTTCATAAACCACATGGATCCACTAGAATTCATTGCATGTGTGTTCTATGCCTAAACCACATGGATCCACTAGATGCCATTGCATGTGTGTTCTTTTCATAAACCACATGGATCACCTAGATTACATTGCATGTGTGTTCTGCCTAAACCACATGTATCCACTAGTTTTCATTGCATGTGTGTTCTTTTAAAAAACCACATAGATCTATTAGATGCCATTGCATGTGTGTTATTTTCATAAACCACATGGATCCACTAGATGCCATTGCATGTGTGTTATTGTCCTAAACCACATGGATAAACTAGAGTTTATTGCATGTGTGTTCTATTCATAAACTACATGGATCCGCTAGATGCCATTAAATGTATGTTCTATTCCTAAACAACATGGATCCCATAGGTGCCATTGCATGTGTGTTCTTTTCATAAACCACATGGATCTACTAGATGCCATTGCATGTGTGTTCTTTGCCTAAACCACATGGATCCACTAGAGTTCATTGCATGTGTGTTCTATTCATAAACTACATGGATCCGCTAGATGCCATTAAATGTGTGTTCTATTCCTAAACCACATGGATCCCATAGATGCCATTGCATCTGTGTTTTTTCATAAACCACATGGATCCACTAGAGTTCATTGCATGTGTGTTCTTGTCATAATCCACATGGATCCACTAGATTTCATTGCATGTGTGTTCTTTTCATAAACCACATGGATCCACTAGAGTTCATTGCATTTGTGTTCTTCTCATAAACCACATGGATCCACTAGATTCCATTGCATGTCTGTTCATTTCATAAACCACCTGGATTCACTAGATTTCATTACATGTGTGTTATATTCCTAAACCACATGGATCCACTAGATGCAATTGCATGTGTGTTCTTTTCATAAACCACATGGATCCACTAGATGCCATTGGATGTTTTTCTTTTTGTAAACCACATGGATCCACTAGATGTCATTGCATGTGTGTTCTTTTCATAAACCACATGGATCCATTAGAGTTCATTGCACGTGTGTTCTTTTCATAAACCACATGGATCCGCTAGATGCCATTGCATATGTTTTTTCATAAACCACATGGATCTACTAGATGTCATTGCATGTTTGTTCTATTCCTAAACCACATGGATCCACTAGATGCCATTGCATGTGTGTTCTTTTCATAAACTAGATGGATCCACTAGGTGCCATTGCATGTGTGTTCTAATCCTAAACCACATGGATCAACTATATGCCATTGTATGTGTGTTGTTTTCATAAACCACATGGATCCACTAGATGTAATTGCATGTGTGTTCTATTAATAAACCACATGGATCCACCAGATGCCATTGCATGTGTGTTCTTTTCATAAACCACATGAATCCACTAGATTTCATTGCATGTGTGTTATTTTCCTAATCACATGGATCCACTAGAGTTCATTGCATTGTTCTCTTTTCATAAACCACATGGATCCACTAGATTCCATTGCATGTATGTTCTTTTCATAAACCACATGGATCCACTAGAGTTCAATGCATGTGTGTTCTATTCCTAAACCACATGGATGCACTATATGTTATTGCATGTGTGTTCTTTTCATAAACCACATGGATCCACTAGATGCCATTGCATGTGTGTTCTTTGCCTAAACCACATGGATCAACTAGAGTTCATTGCATGTGTTTTCTATTCATAAACTACATGGATCCGCTAGATGCCATTAAATCTGTGTTCTATTCCTAAACCACATGGATCCCATAGATGCCATTGCATGTGTGTTCTTTTCATAAACCACATGGATCCACTAGATGCCATTGCATGTGTATTCTTTTGCTAAACCACATGGATCCACTAGAGTTCATTGCATGTGTGTTCTATTCATAAACTACATGGATCCGCTAGATGCCATTAAATGTGTGTTCTATTCCTAAACCACATGGATCCCATAGATGCCATTGCATGTGTTTTTTTCATAAATCACATGGATCCACTAGAGTTCATTGCATGTGTGTTCTTTTCATAATCCACATGGATCCACTAGAGTTCATTGCATGTGTGTTATTTTCATAAACTACATGGATCCACTAGAGTTCATTGCATATGTGTTCTTTTCATAAACCACATGGATCCACTAGATTCCATTGCAAGTCTGTTCATTTCATAAATCGCCTGGATCCACTAGAGTTCATTGCATCTGTGCTCTATTCCTAAACCACATGGATCCACTAGATGCCATTGCATGTGTGTTTTATTCCTAAACCACATGGATCCACTAGATGCCATTGGATGTTTGTTATTTTTGTAAACCACGTGGATCCACTAGATGTCATTGCACATGTGTTCTTTTCATAAACCACATGGATCCATTAGAGTTCATTGCATGTGTGTTCTTTTCATAAACCACATGGATCCACTAGATGCCATTGCATGTGTTTTTTTCATAAACCACATGGATCCACTAGATGTCATTGCATGTGTGTTATATTCCTAAACCACATGGATCCACTAGATGCCATTGGATGTTTGTTATTTTTGTAAACCACGTGGATCCACTAGATGTCATTGCACATGTGTTCTTTTCATAAACCACATGGATCCATTAGAGTTCATTGCATGTGTGTTCTTTTCATAAACCACATGGATCCACTAGATGCCATTGCATGTGTTTTTTTCATAAACCACATGGATCCACTAGATGTCATTGCATGTGTGTTATATTCCTAAACCACATGGATCCAATAGATGGCATTGCATGTGTGTTCTTTTTCATAAACAAGATAGATCCACTAGATGCCATTACATGTGTGTTCTAATCCTAAACCACATGGATCCACTATATTCCATTGTATGTGTTTTCTTTTCATAAACCACATGGATCCACTAGATGTCATTGCATGTCTATTCTATTCGTAAACCACATGGATCCACTAGATGCCATTGCATGTGTGTTCTTTTAATAAACCACATGGATCCACTAGAGTTCATTGCATGTGTGTTATTTTCATAATCCACATGGATCCACTAGAGTTCATTGCATGTGTGTTCTTTTCATAAACCACATGGATCCACTAGATTCCATTGCATGTGTGTTCTTTTCATAAACCACATGGATCCACTAGAGTTCATTGCATGTGTGTTCTATTCCTAAACCACATGGATCCACTAGACTTCATTGCATGTGTGTTCTTTTCATAAACCACATGGATCCACTAGATGCCATTGCATGTGTTTTTTCATAAACCACATGGATCCACTAGATGTCATTGCATGTGTGTTCTATTCCTAAACCACATGGATCCACTAGATGCCATTGCATGTCTGTTCTTTTCATAAACAAGATGGATCCACTAGATGCCATTACATGTGTGTTCTAATCCTAAACCACATGGATCCACTATATTCCATTGTATGTGTTTTCTTTTCATAAACCACATGGATCCACTAGATGTCATTGCATGTCTGTTCTATTCGTAAACCACATGGATCCACTAGATGCCATTGCATGTGTGTTCTTTTAATAAACCACATGGATCCACTAGAGTTCATTGCATGTGTGTTATTTTCATAATCCACATGGATCCACTAGAGTTCATTGCATGTGTGTTCTTTTCATAAACCACATGGATCCACTAGATTCCATTGCATGTGTGTTCTTTTCATAAACCACATGGATCCACTAGAGTTCATTGCATGTGTGTTCTATTCCTAAACCACATGGATCCACTAGACTTCCTTGCATGTGTGTTATTTTCATATACCACATGGATCCACTAGATGCTATTGCATGTTCTTTTCATAAACAACATGGATCCACTAGATGTCATTGCATGTGTGTTCTATTCCTAAACCACATGGATCCACTAGATGCCATTGCATGTGTGTTCTAATCCTAAGCCACATGGATCCACTATAAGCCATTGTATGTGTGTTCTTTTCATAAACCACATGGATCCACTAGATGCCATTGCATGTGTGTTCTATTCCTAAACCACATGGATCCACTAGACTTCATTGCATGTGTGTTCTTTTCATAAACCACATGGATCCACTAGATGCCATTGCATGTGTTTTTTCATAAACCACATGGATCCACTAGATGTCATTGCATGTGTGTTCTATTCCTAAACCACATGGATCCACTAGATGCCATTGCATGTCTGTTCTTTTCATAAACAAGATGGATCCACTAGATGCCATTACATGTGTGTTCTAATCCTAAACCACATGGATCCACTATATTCCATTGTATGTGTTTTCTTTTCATAAACCACATGGATCCACTAGATGTCATTGCATGTCTGTTCTATTCGTAAACCACATGGATCCACTAGATGCCATTGCATGTGTGTTCTTTTAATAAACCACATGGATCCACTAGAGTTCATTGCATGTGTGTTATTTTCAAAATCGACATGGATCCACTAGAGTTCATTGCATGTGTGTTCTTTTCATAAACCACATGGATCCACTAGATTCCATTGCATGTGTGTTCTTTTCATAAACCACATGGATCCACTAGAGTTCATTGCATGTGTGTTCTATTCCTAAACCACATGTATCCACTAGACTTCCTTGCATGTGTGTTCTTTTCATAAACCACATGGATCCACTAGATGCCATTGAATGTGTTTTTTCATAAACAACATGGATCCACTAGATGTCATTGCATGTGTGTTCTATTCCTAAACCACATGGATCCACTAGAGTTCATTGCATGTGTGTTCTTTTCATAAACCACATGGATCCACTAGATTCCATTGCATGTGTGTTCTTTTCATAAACCACATGGATCCACTAGAGTTCATTGCATGTGTGTTCTATTCCTAAACCACATGGATCCACTAGACTTCCTTGCATGTGTGTTCTTTTCATAAACCACATGGATCCACTAGATGCCATTGCATGTGTTTTTTCATAAACAACATGGATCCACTAGATGTCATTGCATGTGTGTTCTATTCCTAAACCACATGGATCCACTAGATGCCATTGCATGTGTTTTCTAATCCTAAACCACATGGATCCACTAGAGTTGATTGCATGTGTGTTCTATTCCTAAACCACATGGATGCACTATATGTTATTGCATGTGTGTTCTTTTCGTAAACCACATGGATCCACTAGATGCCATTGCATGTGTGTTCTTTGCCTAAACCACATGGATCAGCTAGAGTTCATTGCATGTGTTTTCTATTCATAAACTACATGGATCCGCTAGATGCCATTAAATCTGTGTTCTATTCCTAAACCACATGGATCCCATAGATGCCATTGCATGTGTGTTCTTTTCATAAACCACATGGATCCACTAGATGCCATTGCATGTGTATTCTTTTGCTAAACCACATGGATCCACTAGAGTTCATTGCATGTGTGTTCTATTCATAAACTACATGGATCCGCTAGATGCCATTAAATGTGTGTTCTATTCCTAAACCACATGGATCCCATAGATGCCATTGCATGTGTTTTTTTCATAAATCACATGGATCCACTAGAGTTCATTGCATGTGTGTTCTTTTCATAATCCACATGGATCCACTAGAGTTCATTGCATGTGTGTTATTTTCATAAACTACATGGATCCACTAGAGTTCATTGCATATGTGTTCTTTTCATAAACCACATGGATCCACTAGATTCCATTGCAAGTCTGTTCATTTCATAAATCGCCTGGATCCACTAGAGTTCATTGCATCTGTGCTCTATTACTAAACCACATGGATCCACTAGATGCCATTGCATGTGTGTTTTATTCCTAAACCACATGGATCCACTAGATGCCATTGGATGTTTGTTATTTTTGTAAACCACGTGGATCCACTAGATGTCATTGCACATGTGTTCTTTTCATAAACCACATGGATCCATTAGAGTTCATTGCATGTTTGTTCTTTTCATAAACCACATGGATCCACTAGATGCCATTGCATGTGTTTTTTTCATAAACCACATGGATCCACTAGATGTCATTGCATGTGTGTTATATTCCTAAACCACATGGATCCAATAGATGGCATTGCATGTGTGTTCTTTTCATAAACAAGATGGATCCACTAGATGCCATTACATGTGTGTTCTAATCCTAAACCACATGGATCCACTATATTCCATTGTATGTGTTTTCTTTTCATAAACCACATGGATCCACTAGATGTCATTGCATGTCTATTCTATTCGTAAACCACATGGATCCACTAGATGCCATTGCATGTGTGTTCTTTTAATAAACCACATGGATCCACTAGAGTTCATTGCATGTGTGTTATTTTCATAATCCACATGGATCCACTAGAGTTCATTGCATGTGTGTTCTTTTCATAAACCACATGGATCCACTAGATTCCATTGCATGTGTGTTCTTTTCATAAACCACATGGATCCACTAGAGTTCATTGCATGTGTTTTCTATTCCTAAACCACATGGATCCACTAGACTTCATTGCATGTGTGTTCTTTTCATAAACCACATGGATCCACTAGATGCCATTGCATGTGTTTTTTCATAAACCACATGGAGCCACTAGATGTCATTGCATGTGTGTTCTATTCCTAAACCACATGGATCCACTAGATGCCATTGCATGTCTGTTCTTTTCATAAACAAGATGGATCCACTAGATGCCATTACATGTGTGTTCTAATCCTAAACCACACGGATCCACTATATTCCATTGTATGTGTTTTCATTTCATAAACCACATGGATCCACTAGATTTCATTGCATGTCTGTTCTATTCGTAAACCACATGGATCCACTAGATGCCATTGCATGTGTGTTCTTTTAATAAACCACATGGATCCACTAGAGTTCATTGCATGTGTGTTATTTTCATAATCCACATGGATCCACTAGAGTTCATTGCATGTGTGTTCTTTTCATAAACCACATGGATCCACTAGATTCCATTGCATGTGTGTTCTTTTCATAAACCACATGGATCCACTAGAGTTCATTGCATGTGTGTTCTATTCCTAAACCACATGGATCCACTAGACTTCCTTGCATGTGTGTTCTTTTCATAAACCACATGGATCCACTAGATGCCATTGCATGTTTTTTTCATAAACAACATGGATCCACTAGATGTCATTGCATGTGTGTTCTATTCCTAAACCACATGGATCCACTAGATGCCATTGCATGTGTGTTCTAATCCTAAGCCACATGGATCCACTATAAGCCATTGTATGTGTGTTCTTTTCATAAACCACATGGATCCACTAGATGTAATTGCATGTGTGTTCTATTCATAAACCACATGGATCCACCAGATGCCATTGCATGTGTGTTCTTTTCATAAACCACATGAATCCACTAGAGTTCATTGCATGTGTGTTATTTTCCTAATCACATGGACCCACTAGAGTTCATTGCATTGTGTTCTTTTCATAAACCACATGGATCCACTAGATTCCATTGCATGTATGTTCTTTCCATAAACCACATGGATCCACTAGAGTTGATTGCATGTGTGTTCTATTCCTAAACCACATGGATGCACTATATGTTATTGCATGTGTGTTCTTTTCGTAAACAACATGGATCCACTAGATGCCATTGCATGTGTGTTCTTTGCCTAAACCACATGGATCAGCTAGAGTTCATTGCATGTGTTTTCTATTCATAAACTACAAGGATCCGCTAGATGCCATTAAATCTGTGTTCTATTCCTAAACCACATGGATCCCATAGATGCCATTGCATGTGTGTTCTTTTCATAAACCACATGGATCCACTAGATGCCATTGCATGTGTATTCTTTTCCTAAACCACATGGATCCACTAGAGTTCATTGCATGTGTGTTCTATTCATAAACTACATGGATCCTCTAGATGCCATTAAATGTGTGTTCTATTCCTAAACCACATGGATCCCATAGATGCCATTGCATGTGTTTTTTTCATAAATCACATGGATCCACTAGAGTTCATTGCATGTGTGTTATTTTCATAATCCACATGGATCCACTAGAGTTCATTGCATGTGTGTTCTTTTCATAAACTACATGGATCCACTAGAGTTCATTGCATATGTGTTCTTTTCATAAACCACATGGATCCACTAGATTCCATTGCAAGTCTGTTCATTTCATAAACCGCGTGGATCCACTAGAGTTCATTGCATCTTTGCTCTATTCCTAAACCACATGGATCCACTAGATGCCATTGCATGTGTGTTTTATTCCTAAACCACATGGATCCACTAGATGCCATTGGATGTTTGTTCTTTTTGTAAACCACGTGGATCCACTAGATGTCATTGCACATGTGTTCTTTTCATAAACCACATGGATCCATTAGAGTTCATTGCATGTGCGTTCTTTTCGTAAACCACATGGATCCACTAGATGCCATTGCATGTGTTTTTTTCATAAACCACATGGATCCACTAGATGTCATTGCATGTGTGTTATATTCCTAAACCACATGGATCCACTAGATGCCATTGCATGTGTGTTCTTTTCATAAACAAGATGGATCCACTAGATGCCATTACATGTGTGTTCTAATCCTAAACCACATGGATCCACTATATTCCATTGTATGTGTGTTCTTTTCATAAACCACATGGATCCACTAGATGCCATTGCATGTCTGTTCTATTCATAAACCACATGGATCCACTAGATGCCATTGCATGTGTGTTCTTTTAATAAACCACATGGATCCACTAGAGTTCATTGCATGTGTGTTATTTTCATAATCCACATGGATCCACTAGAGTTCATTGCATGTGTGTTCTTTTCATAAACCACATGGATCCACTAGATTCCATTGCATGTGTGTTCTTTTCATAAACCACATGGATCCACTAGAGTTCATTGCATGTGTGTTCTATTTCTAAATCACATGGATCCAGTAGACTTCATTGCATGTGTGTTCTTTTCATAAACCACATGGATCCACTAGTGTTCATTGCATGTGTGTTATTTTCATAAACCACATGGATCCACTAGTGTTCATTGCATGTGTGTTCTATGCCTAAACCACAAGAATCCACTCGATGCAATTGAATGTGTGTTCTTTTCATAAACCAGATGGATCCAGTAGAGTTCACTACATGTGTGTTCTTTTCATAAACCACATGGATCCACTAGATGTCATTCCATATGTGTTCTATGCCTAAACCACATGGATCCACTAGATGCCATTGCATGTGTGTTCTTTTCATAAACCAGATGGATCCACTAGATGCCATTGCATGTGTGTTCTAATCCTAAACCACATGGATCCACTAGATGTAATTGCATGTGTGTTCTATTCATAAGCCACATGGATCCACCAGATGCCATTGCATGTGTGTTCTTTTCATAAACCACATGAATCCACTAGAGTTCATTGCATGTGTGTTATTTTCCTAATCCACATGGATCCACTAGAGTTTATTGCATGTATGTTCTTTTCATAAACCACATGGATCCACTAGATGCCATTGCATGTGTGTTCTTTTCATAAACCACATGGATCCACTAGAGTTCATTGCATGTGTGTTCTATTCCTAAACCACATGGATGCACTATATGTTATTGCATGAGTGTTCTTTTCATAAACCACATGGATCCACTAGATGCCATTGCATGTGTGTTCTTTGCCTAAACCACATGGATCAACTAGAGTTCATTGCCTGTGTGTTCTATTCATAAACTACATGGATCCGCTAGAATTCATTTCATCTGTGTTCTATTCGTAAACCACATGGATCCCATAGATGCCATTGCATGTGTGTTCTTTTCATAAACCACATGGATCCACTAGATGCCATTGCATGTGTGTTCTTTTCATAAACCACATGGATCCACTAGAATTCATTGCATGTGTGTTCTATTCATAAACTACATGGATCCGCTAGATGCCATTAAATATGTGTTCTATTCCTAAACCACATGGATCCCATAGATGCCATTGCATGTGTTTTTTTCATAAATCACATGGATCCACTAGAGTTCATTGCATGTGTGTTCTTTTCATAATCCACATGGATCCACTAGAGTTCATTGCATGTGAGTTCTTTTCATAAACTACATGGATCCACTAGAGTTCATTGCATATGTGTTCTTTTCATAAACCACATGGATCCACTAGATTCCATTGCAAGTCTGTTCATTTCATAAACCGCCTGGATCCACTAGAGTTCATTTCATCTGTGCTCTATTCCTAAACCACATGGATCCACTAGATGCCATTGCATGTGTGTTTTATTCCTAAACCACATGGATCCACTAGATGCCATTGGATGTTTGTTCTTTTTGTAAACCACGTGGATCCACTAGATGTCATTGCACATGTGTTCTTTTCATAAACCACATGGATCCATTAGAGTTCATTGCATGTGTGTTCTTTTCATAAACCACATGGATCTACTAGATGCCATTGCATGTGTGTTCTTTGCCTAAACCACATGGATCCACTAGAGTTCATTGCATGTGTGTTCTATTCATAAACTACATGGATCCACTAGATGCCATTAAATGTGTGTTCTATTCCTAAACCACATGGATCCCATAGATGCCATTGCATGTGTGTTTTTTCATAAACCACATGGATCCACCAGAGTTCATTGCATGTGTGTTCTTGTCATAATCCACATGGATCCACTAGATTTCATTGCATGTGTGTTCTTTTCATAAACTACATGGATCCACTAGAGTTCATTGCATATGTGTTCTTCTCATAAACCACATGGATCCACTAGATTCCATTGTATGTCTGTTCATTTCATAAACCACCTGGATACACTAGATTTCATTACATGTGTGTTCTATTCCTAAACCACATGGATCCACTAGATGCAATTGCATGTGTGTTCTTTTCATAAACCACATGGATCCACTAGATGCCACTGGATGTTTTTCTTTTTGTAAACCACATGGATCCACTAGATGTCATTGCATGTGTGTTCTTTTCATAAACCACATGGATCCATTAGAGTTCATTGCACGTGTGTTCTTTTAATAAACCTCATGGATCCGCTAGATGCCATTGCATATGTTTTTTCATAAACCACATGGATCCACTAGATGTCATTGCATGTGTGTTCTATTCCTAAACCACATGGATCCACTAGATGCCATTGCATGTGTGTTCTTTTCATAAACCAGATGGATCCACTAGATGCCATTGCATGTGTGTTCTAATCCTAAACCACATGGATCCACTATATGCCATTGTATATGTGTTCTTTTCATAAACCACATGGATCCACTAGATGTAATTGCATGTGTGTTCTATTAATAAACCACATGGATCCACCAGATGCCATTGCATGTGTGATCTTTTCATAAACCACATGAATCCACTAGAGTTCATTGCATGTGTGTTATCTTCCTAATCCACATGGATCCACTAGAGTTCATTGCATTGTGTTCTTTTCATAAACCACATGGATCCACTAGATTCCATTCCATGTATGTTCTTTTCATAAACCACATGGATCCACTAGAGTTCATTGCATGTGTGTTCTATTCCTAAACCACATGGATGCACTATATGTTATTGCATGTGTGTTCTTTTCATAAACCACATGGATCCACTAGATGCCATTGCATGTGTGTTCTTTGCCTAAACCACATGGATCAACTAGAGTTCATTGCATGTGTTTTCTATTCATAAACTACATGGATCCGCTAGATGCCATTAAATCTGTGTTCTATTCCTAAACCACACGGATCCCATAGATGCCATTGCATGTGTGTTCTTTTCATAAACCACATGGATCCACTAGATGCCATTGCATGTGTATTCTTTTCCTAAACCACATGGATCCACTAGAGTTCATTGCATGCGTGTTCTATTCATAAACTACATGGATCCACTAGATGCCATTAAATGTGTGTTCTATTCCTAAACCACATGGATCCCATAGATGCCATTGCATGTGTTTTTTTCATAAATCACATGGATCCACTAGAGTTTATTGCATGTGTGTTCTTTTCATAATCCACATGGATCCACTAGAGTTCATTGCATGTGTGTTCTTTTCATAAACTACATGGATCCACTAGAGTTCATTGCATGTGTTCTTTTCATAAACCACATGGATCCACTAGATTCCATTGTGTAACATCCCTAAATTCATATTTCAAAGATCATTCATATCATCCTTGCATCCTTCATCATTAAGGGTTTTCTCAAAAAAATCATTTCAGAAACAGAAGCTTGTGCTATGATTTCATGTGAGCCAATTTAACTCAAATGGCCATCACCCTTTGAAACTTGATTGTTTAGGAACTTGTTTGCTTGCTTCCATTGTTGGAAGGTTTAGGTGTAAAAGTTTAACCAAAGTTTTCAACTCAGAAATAATTTCAAAACCCTATTTTGTTTTAAAACATTTGCAAACCAGGGACAAAGTCTCTGATTGTTTTAAGCCCAAGCTTGACCAAGCCCTTGCAGGGTAACTACATGTTTAAATGATTGGTTTTTGAAACCACTGTACCCTACAAAAGTTCCCAGAATTGTTTGAATTCAAAAAGGATTTGAATTCATATCAAAATCATTTCAGAAAATAGAATTAGAAAAAGAAAAGAAGCATTCAAATGAAAAGGGCCGCGCGCCAGGTTTCTGGCCCAGCAATGAATCAAGCCCAACTAGCCCACCCGGGGGTTTCCTTTTCTTCCCTCACGTGCGAGCGCACGCAATTAGTCGCTGACAGACAAACGCCACCTCCACCTCACGCACTTCGCTGACGAGCGGGCCTCCTCCACGTCAGCATCGTCTTCCCCCTGAATCCGCGCACGATCTCCGCCGCTGGCCGTTGCAACAGTGATACCCCAAGCTTAATTGGCATTGATGTGACGAGCGTTTCCTGTCGAGCCTCTAGCTATAAGATCCCCACCTCCCCGTGACCATTTTCCCCCAGTCAATTCTGCCTCCACGCCATCAGGCTGCCCACGACTCACACAACACCGCCGTAGACAGAGCTCACTCCGGCGATCGATTCCGGTAAGCTCCGTGCGCCCCTTCCTCTCTGATTCATTCGAGCCACTTCGCAATCTCCTTGCGCACCTCCTGACCCCACCAGTTCATCCTGTACTGCCCCAGGTCGCCGTTTCCGCTCGACGCCGCAAGCATCTGACGACCACCTCGACTCCGGCGACCAAAATCCGTAAGTCCCGTGCGCCCCTTCACTTCTGACTCACACGAGATTGTTCGCCACGTTCTTGCGCATCTCCTAAACCCTCTGGCTTGTGTTAGGGCGACGCGGAACCTCGGCAACGACTCCGACAACAACCACCCGACGCCGTGCACAACTCCGACGAGGAATCATCACCGTGACAGCACGCCCCTTCGCAAACCGACGCTACCTTGAGCTTTAGCAGCTTCCTGCGAACCTGGTATGACCCTTCTCCCTCTCGCGGACGACCTGGAACGCACGCGCCGCCCTTAGACCGAACGCTCCACCGCTCGCTGACGCCACGCGCCGCCAGGACATGGTTGCTTGCTCGCGCGCCGTTAGATCTAGATCCGAGCGCTAGGATAGATTCATTTAACTGCGAAGCGGTACGCGATCTGGAGCGTGCGATCTGTTTAGATCCTGCGGCTGCAGAGCTCGATCCGGTGCGAGCCGGTACGCGCCAATCACAACACGACGCGTGGCTAGGAATAGATCTAAAAACAGATTTTAAATCAGATTTTGATCCAAATTTCAAATGCTTATAACTTTTGATTGCCACGTTGGTTTTTTGCAAACCTTATACCGTTGGATTCAGTGAAACAAGACCTTTCTGAATATCCAATGTGTTTAACAAATAGTAACCATTAGAATGACTTTGTTTGTAGAAACATGTTTAAGGCTATTTTGAGTATGGATTTAGTTTAGTAATTTGTTTTAGGGTTAAATAAGTTTGTTTTGGCAATTTTGTGTCTTGTTATGTTTCTGTAAACATGCACTTGCTTGTTAGAGTTTTCAAAATCACCACTTAGTAAATTCATGCATGCATGCATTCATATTATTTTTTGATTGTATATATATTTGTGTGTAATTGTATGCTACAATTTTGTGTAGACCTTGCTAGTGATTGTGATTGTGAAGAGTGCTACTTTCCCCATTACCAAGGCAAGTGATGCTTCATACTTTTGTCCCATTATTTACACTATGCATTAGTGATATTTTCTAAGTAGGACTTGCATGGAATTTTGCTAAGTATAAACTATGCTATGGGAAAACCTAGTAGATGAAACCTTAGTAGAAATTTCCTAAGTTAAGATTCCTACTACTATCATGCTTAGCTTAGCTAATAGAAAACAAGGGTGGAATATATATTCACACTATGGAAAATTTCTAAGTCTGTGGACTTATGTTTTGTTTAATAAAACAACTAAGTGAATGAATCACCTGGGTGGAATGGAAGGAATGGTTTGTGTTGAGTGGTTACACAAGGCCAGGGGACTGGTGAACCTTGTGTATCTCACTTGTGGATGGCCACCCAGGAACAAAGAGATTTGAGATGTCAAATGTTGAGAAGCTTCAAGTGCAGCCACTTGGCATTATGGGCTCTGCCTGGATCATATAGGTTGCAATAACTTAGCCAAATGGACAGTTGGTGGTAGGGGATTGATAGGTTGGAGCGCGTCCATGTTGGTCTAAGGGAAGGCTTTTGAAAGATCTTGTCTTGGTGAAACCAAGTCTTGTGGGGAAAGTGCACCACCTCTGCAGAGTGTAAAATCTAAGTACTTAGCCATGTCCCTGGAAAAGGACAATTTGAGCATCAAGACATGGAAGCTATCAAGAATCTCCTCATCCCAATTTCTAAGTAAAAACTTGTGGGTGAACAAGGGTTAAAAGGATCTTCAGTCTTTGATTGGTAGATGCCTTGGGGGATTTGTGCCAAACAAAAACTTAGTGTTTTCAAATAATAAGGAAGAAATCTATTTTGAGAAATGCAAGCCTAAGCTCCACTTAGCCAAATGCATATAGTATTATAGTCCACTTTAAATAAGCTAAGGTATCACTTGCCAATACTATTCCAAAGTATTGACCCTCTGTGGCTGTAACTTGTAATGTTGCAGGTTACTCCGATGATGAATAGGAGTCATGAGTCTACACTCAACATGCTTGCCTGTGGCACATGAAGATGAAGACTTATGTTTATTTACTTATTCCATAAACTCTTGTATTAGGCCTTTGGCCCCGAGTTGTAAAAGACTATGTTTTATCTCTGGAATGAATGTAATAAACGACCTTTGTATCTGTGTACTTCATCTTAAACTGTGGATGCTAGCATTGATCCAGGGACTAGCATTGCAATCATAGGGATCCTTTCCTTTATAAAGGAGGGGTCTAACAGATGGTATCAGAGCACTGTGTTGCCTGTAGGATTATGACCCTAGGATTGGAAACCACTAAGGAAATTTTTTAACTACTTCTACACTTGTCTATTCTTCTCGTAAACTTTTCTAATCTTCTCATTCTCATCTCTATTTGTAGATGAACTCCATCAACGAAGCCGTGAAGAAAGGACCACTCATGACCATGACCTTGGAGTGTGAAACGGAGTTTCCCAAAATTCTCAAGGACCTCATGGAGGCAATGGAAGCACATGGTGCAGCTGTGTACAAGGGCTTTCCAGTGATGGAGGAAGGAGTGGAGTATTGGTGGGTGCAACTTCACTTGTACAAAAACAAGGAAGACAACCACAAAGAAAGAGGCTTCTGCATGTACACCAACACTGTGATGCACACCACATTCTTTGAGTCAGCCAGAGAAGCAGCTTGGAAGACTATCAAAGAACTCAGTGCTAGAGTCAAGTGCAAGATACTCAACCTCCAAAAAGACTTAGAGAAAGAGAAGGAACATACCCAAGAGTTGGAAGTCACCAACCAAACCTTAAGGGGAGATATTATAGACTTAGTGATGGAAGCATGTGAACAAGATAGGCTGATTGCCTCTAGGAACATTGTGTTAGCCACCAGATCCAGTGAGATAGGTTTGTAAACGCACTTCATTAGTTGGACCACCACCTATCACCTTATTTTCCAAATGATACCTTAAATAAGTTTGAACCTTGGTTGATGTAATGGAATCATGTATGCATGACTTGTGTGATTTTTGTGTTCCATGGATATGTATGAATGTTTGTCTTGTTTATTTTAAATTGTGTTGTTCTAACTTTTTCAATCTTATAAATAGAAGCCTATTACCATCAGCACTGTTGAGGAGTTCCAGGTTACCCGTTTTGGTCCTCGTATCGTAGAGCTTACTACCTTGCTCGATCTCCCTCTTCCCACCATTACGGTGCACCCACTCACCAAGTTTGAGAGGAAGGACCTCTGGGGCTTCAAGGTGAACCAGCCGGACGCCAGACAGAGCCTACTACGGAGGCCATCGTCTTCAAGCTTATGCACGATGACAGGGAGAGAGGCATGGAAGTTGTCATGCAGGACCTGATAGGATGACTGTTGGGTCGTCACTCCCGACAGGTTAGAGGCACTCACTTCCACGCCTTCGGAAGGCGTGATGATGACGGAGAGTCCATCGACTTTGAGGACGACTCGAGGGCCACAGCAGAGCCGATACGCCTGTACCTCCAGGACTTAGAGACTCTTATTAGGCACGTGGATACTGACAGGACCAATGTCATGCTCAGTAATGACGAGCTCTAGGTGCAGCTTCGCGAGAAGGATAAGCTCTTCGCGCAGCAGGGCGTGATTGTCAAGGAGATGGAGGCGAGGTTCGAGACCCAGGACCGTAAGTTCAAGAGTCAAGAGAAACGTGTCCAGGATAGGAACAAGAAGATTCGGGACATGACCGAGGAACTGCAGTCCAAGGACTTCGAGTTAGAGCAGCAGCAGACAGTGATTGAGAGACTTCGTTCCCAGAAGAGGGCTCTCAAGGCCAAGATCGACTCCTTGACCACCACCATTGAGGAGAACAAGACCGCAATGGAGAACGCAGGTCTTACCTTTGTCGAGGAGGAGATTGATGCTGACGAGTAGACTTGACTACTCAGTTACCTCTATTTACCGTACTTGTTATTTGTGAACTTATTATTGGACCATCCGACATGTGGATGGCTTGCCACTTGTGTGTTTTTTTTACTTTGAGACTTGTTATCTTGTTGTTGAACTTTTGATCCTTGTTGCATGCTATGTGTTTGCTTACGTGATGTATTGTGCATAAACATCTATGGGTATCTCATTCTTTCCTTGAATAAACCACAGATGCCTCCCCGTCGCGCAAACCCCAACCCCAACAACATTACCCCGAAAATGCAACAGATGATGAATGCGCAGACACAGCTTATGCAAATGATGACGACATTCATCCAAAACCAGAACAACAACAACCCCAATAACAACAACAACAACAATAACAACCCTCCGGGTTTTGATATGCTCACCAGATTTCTGCGTCTGAGGCCAGCTAAGTTTTCGGGAACGACTGATCCCATGGTGGCCAATGATTGGCTACATTCTGTGAACAAAGACTTAGTGACCGTGGGCTGCACGGATGCTGAAAAAGTCAGGTTCGCAGCACATCTGTTGGAAGGACCAGCCGCTGCATGGTGGGACAACTTCCAGATCACCACTCCTATTGATGAGGTGACTTGGGCTATCTTTGAAGATGGCTTTCGCACTACTCATATCTCACCAGGAATGATGAGCCTGAAAAAGAAGGAGTTTCACAACCTGAAGCAGCGCCACCACAGCGTGGCTGAATATATAGAAGAGTTCAACAATCTGGCGCGCTATGCACCGGATGAGGTTGACACAGATGCCAAAAGAAAGGAAAAGTTTCTGGAAGGCTTGAATGATGAGCTGAATCTGCAGCTGTCTGTGGCATATGTTCCAACTTATCAGTCGCTGTGTGACAAGGCTATTATTGTGGAGAATAAAATGAAGCAAGTCGAGAGTAGAAAGAGGAAACACTCCGACAAGCACAGCTCGGGATCATCTCATAAACGATCTCACTACGATGATAGTGTCAGCTCAGGATCCCACAAGCATGGGAAATTTAACAAGCACCACAACCACAACCGTCATGACAGCAAGCATCATCGCAGTCATGACAATGATAAGTACAAAAATCACAAGAGTGGACATAAGAGCCACCATAGTGGAAGTGGAAGTGGAAACCAGCCTAAAAAGGACCTCAGTCAGGTTGAATGCTACAAATGCAAGAAGCTGGGGCATTATGCTAATGAGTGCCCTGAGAAGAAAGTTGAAGGACCTAACAAGCCCAATCCTTTTCAGAAAGGACAGGTTAACCACATCAATGTGGAGGAAGTCTATGAGGAGCCTGATGCCGTTGCTGGTAAGTTCAGACTCAATTCCATTACAACATTTGTACTCTTTGACACTGGTGCATCCCATTCATTCATATCAAAAGCATTTGTTGATAGAAACGGTTGCATCTGAAAACATTGGGTGTCCGATAAAAGTTAGCTCTCCGGGAGGAGATATGATAGTGAGTCTTGGATGTCGGGATCTAGTCATAGAGATCGGAAAACATAAGTTTCCAGTGAACCTTATAATCCTAAATTCCCAAGGATTAGATGTGATTTTGGGAATGGATTGGATGGCTAAGTATGAGGGAGTACTAGATTGTGCCAATCGTACAGTTGCACTCACAACCCCGGAAGGTAAGAGGATAAGATTCAAGTCCAATTTTGAATCTAAAGAAAGTAAGCTGAATTCTCTTAAGGGGGTTAGCATGGACACTGTGCCAATTGTGTGTGAATATCCGGATGTGTTTCCGGAAGAGTTACCAGGAATGCCACCAGATAGAGATGTAGAGTTTATAATAGATTTGGTACCAGGTTCTGGACCAAGAGCAAAGAGGCCTTATAAAATGTCAGTTGACGAACTAAAGGAACTCAAGAAACAACTTGGAGAACAATTGCAGAAAGGATTCATCCAGCCAAGTTCTTCATCTTGGGGAGCTCCAGTTTTGTTCGTGGAAAAGAGAGATAGAACTCAAAGATTATGCATAGATTACCGTTCTCTCAACGAGGTAACCGTCAAGAACAAATATCCTTTGCCAAGAATCAACGACTTGTTTGATCAGCTAGAAGGAGCATGTGTGTTCTCGAAGATTGATCTTCGGTCAGGCTATTTTCAACTCAAGATAAGAGAGCAAGACATACCTAAAACAACATTCACCACCAGGTATGGATTGTATGAGTACACTGTGATGCCTTTTGGTTTAACCAACGCTCCAGCATACTTCATGAATATGATGAACAAAGTGTTCATGGAATTTCTCGACAAGTTCGTTGTCGTTTTCATCGATGACATCTTAGTCTACTCCAAGAGCAAGGAAGAGCATGAAAGACATCTACGCTTGATACTTGAGAAACTGAGGGAACATAAGCTTTATGCCAAATTCAGCAAGTGTGAGTTTTGGTTAGAGGAAGTTGGATTTCTTGGTCACGTTATGACAAAGGACGGTGTAGCAGTTGATCCTGCTAAAGTTTCAGCTGTGATAGAATGGGAATCTCCTAAGAACGTAAAAGAGGTTCGTAGTTTTCTTGGTTTAGCAGGATACTACAGAAGATTCATAGAATTTTTTTCAAAGGTTGCCAAACCAATGACAGAATTGTTAAAGAAAGATAAGAAATTTGCTTGGTCTGAAGGTTGTGAACTCAGCTTTCAAGAATTAAAGAAGAGACTTGTGTCAGCACCAGTTCTGTGCCTACCAGACTTGGAAAAGGATTTCCAAGTGTATTGTGATGCTTCTCATCAAGGATTAGGTGCCGTACTTATGCAAGGAGGAAAAGTTGTGGCTTATGCCTCGAGACAAATCAAAACTCATGAAGTAAATTATCCTACTCATGATTTAGAGTTAGCCGCTGTTGTCCATGCACTCAAAACATGGAGACACTACCTTTTGGGAAAACGTTGTGAAGTATTCACCGATCATAAGAGTTTGAAGTATATCTTCACCCAGAAGGAAATCAATATGAGACAAAGGAGATGGCTAGAACTTATCAAGGATTACGACTTGAGTTTGCAATACCACCCCGGTAGAGCAAATGTAGTAGTATATGCTCTAAGTCGTAAGGCGTTTGTAAATGGCCTTACCAAAGGTGAATTGCCAGATGACTTGTGTAAGCAATTCAAGGAACTCAGGTTGGAGATTGTGCCAGAAGGACATCTTATGTCTTTGGATGTTCAACCCACTCTGTTGGATAAGATTAAAGAAGCCCAAAAGACGGATAAAGAAATCGAAGAGATTAAGGAAAGGATTAGCCAAGGGAAAGCTAAAAGTTTCCATATAGATGAACAAGGTACTTTATGGCACGGGAAACGTATTTGTGTTCCACAAGATCCGGAATTGCGGAAACTGATTCTACAAGAAGCCCATAACTCTCCATATTTTATTCACCCGGGAAACACCAAAATGTACATGGATATGAAAGAAAGATTTTGGTGGAACAATCTCAAAAGGGACATCGCCGAACACATTGCTTTGTGTGATGTGTGTAGTAGAGTGAAAGCGGAGTATCAGAAACCAGCAGGTTTGCTTCAACCAATGCCTATTCCTGAATGGAAGTGGGAAAATATTGGTATGGATTTCATTACCGGATTACCAAGGACCAGGTCAGGGTATGATTCCATATGGGTAGTAGTGGATCGCCTAACTAAAGTGGCCCATTTTATACCCGTAAAGACAACTTATACCAGTGCCAAGTTAGCCAAAATCTACATGAGCAGAATTGTATGCCTTCACGGTGTGCCTAAGAGTATTGTGTCTGATAGAGGAACTCAGTTCACTTCTCACTTTTGGAGACAGCTTCATGAATCTTTAGGAACGAGGTTGGAATTCAGCACGGCTTTTCATCCTCAAACGGATGGACAAACGGAAAGGACTAACCAAATTCTTGAAGACATGTTGAGGGCATGTGCCCTAGACTATGGAGCAAGTTGGGATGAAAGTCTGCCTTACGCAGAGTTCTCTTATAATAACAATTACCAATCTAGCATTGGGATGGCACCATTTGAGTTTCTCTACGGAAGGAAGTGTACCACCCCATTGCTATGGAATGGTGTGGGAGAAAGAAGTTTGTTTGGACCAGATCTTATCAAAGACGCCGAAGAAAAGGTCAAATTGGTTAGGGACAGGTTGAAGATAGCACAGTCCCGACAGAAAAGCTACGTGGATTCTAAGCGTAGAGAAGTCACCTACGAAGTTGGGGATAGAGCTTATCTTAGAGTATCACCACTTCGTGGAGTGAAAAGATTTGGAGTCAAAGGAAAGTTGGCACCAAGATATGTTGGGCCATTCAACATCCTAAGTCGCAAGGGAGAAGTTGCATATGAAATCGAACTGCCAGCATCTTTATTAGCAGTCCATAATGTTTTTCATGTGAGTCAGCTTAAGAAATGTCACCCGGAAATGGAAGAATCTTCTTTGAAGGATACCATATCTTTGGAAGAAGTTCAACTAGAAAGTGATCTCACCTATGAAGAAAAGCCTGTCAAGATTCTTGAGACCGCAGAAAGAGTCACGAGGACAAAAACTATCAAGTTTTGCAAAGTGCAATGGAATCATCATTCCGAAGAGGAAGCAACATGGGAAAGAGAAGATGATCTTCGGAAAGACCATCGTCACCTATTTGCTAGCCAATCCGAATCTCGAGGGCGAGATTCATCTTAAGGGGGTTAGATTTGTAACATCCCTAAATTCATATTTCAAAGCTCATTCATATCATCCTTGCATCCTTCATCATTTAGGGTTTTCTCAAAAAAATCATTTCAGAAACAGAAGCTTGTGCTATGATTTCATGTGAGCCAATTTAACTCAAATGGCCATCACCCTTTGAAACTTGATTGTTTAGGAACTTGTTTGCTTGCTTCCATTGTTGGAAGGTTTAGGTGTAAAAGTTTAACCAAAGTTTTCAACTCAGAAATAATTTCAAAACCCTATTTTGTTTTAAAACATTTGCAAACCAGGGACAAAGTCTCTGATTGTTTTAAGCCCAAGCTTGACCAAGCCCTTGCAGGGTAACTACATGTTTAAATGATTGGTTTTTGAAACCACAGTACCCTACAAAAGTTCCCAGAATTGTTTGAATTCAAAAAGGATTTGAATTCATATCAAAATCATTTCAGAAAATAGAATTAGAAAAAGAAAAGAAGCATTCAAATGAAAAGGGTCGCGCGCCAGGTTTCTGGCCCAGCAACGAATCAAGCCCAACTAGCCCACCCGGGGGTTTCCTTTTCTTCTCTCACGCGCGAGCGCACGCAATTAGTCGCTGACAGACAGACCCCACCTCCACCTCACGCACTTCACTGACGAGCGGGCCTCCTCCACGTCAGCATCGTCTTCCCCCTGAATCCGCGCACGATCTCCGCCGCTGGCCGTTGCAGCAGTGATACCCCGAGCTTAATTGGCATTGATGTGACGAGCGTTTCCTGTCGAGCCTCTAGCTATAAGATCCCCACCTCCCCACGACCATTTCCCCTAGTCAATTCTGCCTCCACGCCATCAGGCTGCCCACGACTCACACAACACCGCCGCAGACAGAGCTCACTCCGGCGATCGATTCCGGTAAGCTCCGTGCGCCCCTTCCTCTCTGATTCATTCGAGCCACTTCGCAATCTCCTTGCGCACCTCCTGACCCCACCAGTTCATCCTGTACTGCCCAGGTCGCCGTTTCCGCTCGACGCCGCAAGCATCTGACGACCACCTCGACTCCGGCGACCAAAATCCGTAAGTCCCTTGCGCCCCTTCACTTCTGACTCACACGAGATTGTTTGCCACGTTCTTGCGCATCTCCTAAACCCTCTGGCTTGTGTTAGGGCGACGCGGAACCTCGGCAACGACTCCGACAACAACCACCCGACGCCGTGCACAACTCCGACGAGGAATCATCACCGTGACAGCACGCCCCTTCGCAAACCGACGCTACCTTGAGCTTTAGCAGCTTCCTGCGAACCTGGTATGACCCTTCTCCCTCTCGCGGACGACCTGGAACGCACGCGCCGCCCTTAGACCGAACGCTCCGCCGCTCGCTGACGCCGCGCGCCGCCAGGACATGGTTGCTTGCTCGCGCGCCGTTAGATCTAGATCCGAGCGCTAGGATAGATTCATTTAACTGCGAAGCGGTACGCGATCTGGAGCGTGCGATCTGTTTAGATCCTGCGGTTGCAGAGCTCGATCCGGTGCGAACCGGTATGCGCCAATCACAACACGACGCGTGGCTAGGAATAGATCTAAAAACAGATTTTAAATCAGATTTTGATCCAAATTTCAAATGCTTATAACTTTTGATTGCCACGTTGGTTTTTTGCAAACCTTATACCGTTGGATTCAGTGAAACAAGACCTTTCTGAATATCCAATGTGTTTAACAAATAGTAACCATTAGAATGACTTTGTTTGTAGAAACATGTTTAAGGCTATTTTGAGTATGGATTTAGTTTAGTAATTTGTTTTAGGGTTAAATAAGTTTGTTTTGGCAATTTTGTGTCTTGTTATGTTTCTGTAAACATGCACTTGCTTGTTAGAGTTTTCAAAATCACCACTTAGTAAATTCATGCATGCATGCATTCATATTATTTTTTGATTGTATATATATTTGTGTGTAATTGTATGCTACAATTTTGTGTAGACCTTGCTAGTGATTGTGATTGTGAAGAGTGCTACTTTCCCCATTACCAAGGCAAGTGATGCTTCATACTTTTGTCCCATTATTTACACTATGCATTAGTGATATTTTCTAAGTAGGACTTGCATGGAATTTTGCTAAGTATAAACTATGCTATGGGAAAACCTAGTAGATGAAACCTTAGTAGAAATTTCCTAAGTTAAGATTCCTACTACTATCATGCTTAGCTTAGCTAATAGAAAACAAGGGTGGAATATATATTCACACTATGGAAAATTTCTAAGTCTGTGGACTTATGTTTTGTTTAATAAAACAACTAAGTGAATGAATCACCTGGGTGGAATGGAAGGAATGGTTTGTGTTGAGTGGTTACACAAGGCCAGGGGACTGGTGAACCTTGTGTATCTCACTTGTGGATGGCCACCCAGGAACAAAGAGATTTGAGATGTCAAATGTTGAGAAGCTTCAAGTGCAGCCACTTGGCATTATGGGCTCTGCCTGGATCATATAGGTTGCAATAACTTAGCCAAATGGACAGTTGGTGGTAGGGGATTGATAGGTTGGAGCGCGTCCATGTTGGTCTAAGGGAAGGCTTTTGAAAGATCTTGTCTTGGTGAAACCAAGTCTTGTGGGGAAAGTGCACCACCTCTGCAGAGTGTAAAATCTAAGTACTTAGCCATGTCCCTGGAAAAGGACAATTTGAGCATCAAGACATGGAAGCTATCAAGAATCTCCTCATCCCAATTTCTAAGTAAAAACTTGTGGGTGAACAAGGGTTAAAAGGATCTTCAGTCTTTGATTGGTAGATGCCTTGGGGGATTTGTGCCAAACAAAAACTTAGTGTTTTCAAATAATAAGGAAGAAATCTATTTTGAGCAATGCAAGCCTAAGCTCCACTTAGCCAAATGCATATAGTATTATAGTCCACTTTAAATAAGCTAAGGTATCACTTGCCAATACTATTCCAAAGTATTGACCCTCTGTGGCTGTAACTTGTAATGTTGCAGGTTACTCCGATGATGAATAGGAGTCATGAGTCTACACTCAACATGCTTGCCTGTGGCACATGAAGATGAAGACTTATGTTTATTTACTTATTCCATAAACTCTTGTATTAGGCCTTTGGCCCCGAGTTGTAAAAGACTATGTTTTATCTCTGGAATGAATGTAATAAACGACCTTTGTATCTGTGTACTTCATCTTAAACTGTGGATGCTAGCATTGATCCAGGGACTAGCATTGCAATCACAGGGATCCTTTCCTTTATAAAGGAGGGGTCTAACAGATGGTATCAGAGCACTATGTTGCCTGTAGGATTATGACCCTAGGATTGGAAACCACTAAGGAAAATTTTTAACTACTTCTACACTTGTCTATTCTTCTCGTAAACTTTTCTAATCTTCTCATTCTCATCTCTATTTG
Organism: Avena sativa; assembly: GCA_916181665.1. Lineage (NCBI taxonomy): Eukaryota > Viridiplantae > Streptophyta > Magnoliopsida > Poales > Poaceae > Avena > Avena sativa. Next base: position 197,064,282 of record OV702287.1, read on the forward strand.
TAGATGAACTCCATCAATGAAGCCGTGAAGAAAGGACCACTCATGACCATGACCTTGGAGTGTGAAATGGAGATTCCCAAAATTCTCAAGGACCTCATGGAGGCAATGGAAGCACATGGTGCAGCTGTGTACAAGGGCTTTCCAGTGATGGAGGAAGGAGTGGAGTATTGGTGGGTGCAACTTCACTTGTACAAAAACAAGGAAGACAACCACAAAGAAAGATGCTTCTGCATGTACACCAACACTGTGATGCACACCACATTCTTTGAGTCAGCCAGAGAAGCAGCTTGGAAGACTATCAAAGAACTCAGTGCTAGAGTCAAGTGCAAGATACTCAACCTCCAAAAAGACTTAGAGAAAGAGAAGGAACATACCCAAGAGTTGGAAGTCACCAACCAAACCTTAAGGGGAGATATTATAGACTTAGTGATGGAAGCATGTGAACAAGATAGGCTGATTGCCTCTAGGAACATTGTGTTAGCCACCAGATCCAGTGAGATAGGTTTGTAAACGCACTTCGTTAGTTGGACCACCACCTATCACCTTATTTTCCAAATGATACCTTAAATAAGTTTGAACCTTGGTTGATGTAATGGAATCATGTATGCATGACTTGTGTGATTTTTGTGTTCCATGGATATGTATGAATGTTTGTCTTGTTTATTTTAAATTGTGTTGTTCTAACTTTTTCAATCTTATAAATAGATGCCTATTACCATCAGCACTGTTGAGGAGTTCCAGGTTACCCGTTTTGGTCCTCGTATCGTAGAGCTTACTACCTTGCTCGATCTCCCTCTTCCCACCATTACGGTGCACCCACTCACCAAGTTTGAGAGGAAGGACCTCTGGGGCTTCAAGGTGAACCAGCCAGGACGCCAGACAGAGCCTACTACGGAGGCCATCGTCTTCAAGCTTATGCACGATGACAGGGAGAGAGGCATGGAAGTTGTCATGCAGGACCTGATAGGACGACTATTGGGTCGTCACTCCCGACAGGTTAGAGGCACTCACTTCCACGCCTTCGGAAGGCGTGATGATGACGGAGAGTCCATCGACTTTGAGGACGACTCGAGGGCCACAACAGAGCTGATACGCCTGTACCTCCTGGACTTAGAGACTCTTATTAGGCACGTGGATACTGACAGGACCAATGTCATGCTCAGTAATGACGAGCTCCAGGTGCAGCTTCGCGAGGACAAGCTCTTCGCGCAGCAGGGCGTGATTGTCAAGGAGATGGAGGCGAGGTTCGAGACCCAGGACCGTAAGTTCAAGAGTCAAGAGAAACGTGTCCAGGATAGGAACAAGAAGATTCGGGACATGACCGAGGAACTGCAGTCCAAGGACTTCGAGTTAGAGCAGCAGCAGACAGTGATTGAGAGACTTCGTTCCCAGAAGAGGGCTCTCAAGGCCAAGATCGACTCCTTGACCACCACCATTGAGGAGAACAAGACCGCAATGGAGAACGCAGGTCTTACCTTTGTCGAGGAGGAGATTGATGCTGACGAGTAGACTTGACTACTCAGTTACCTCTATTTACCGTACTTGTTATTTGTGAACTTATTATTGGACCATCCGACATGTGGATGGCTTGCCACTTGTGTGTTTTTTTACTTTGAGACTTGTTATCTTGTTGTTGAACTTTTGATCCTTGTTGCATGCTATGTGTTTGCTTACGTGATGTATTGTGCATAAACATCTATGGGTATCTCATTCTTTCCTTGAATAAACCACAGATGCCTCCCCGTCGCGCAAACCCCAACCCCAACAACATTACCCCGGAAATGCAACAGATGATGAATGCGCAGACACAGCTTATGCAAATGATGACGACATTCATCCAAAACCAGAACAACAACAACCCCAATAACAACAACAACAACAACAACAACAACAACAACAACAACAATAACAACCCTCTGGGTTTTGATATGCTCACCAGATTTCTGCGTCTAAGGCCAGCTAAGTTTTAGGGAACGACTGATCCCATGGTGGCCAATGATTGGCTACATTCTGTGAACAAAGACTTAGTGACCGTGGGCTGCACGGATGCTGAAAAAGTCAGGTTCGCAGCACATCTGTTGGAAGGACCAGCCGCCGCATGGTGGGACAACTTCCAGATCACCACTCCTATTGATGAGGTGACTTGGGCTATCTTTGAAGATGGCTTTCGCACTACTCATATCTCACCAGGAATGATGAGCCTGAAAAAGAAGGAGTTTCACAACCTGAAGCAGCGCCACCACATCGTGGCTGAATATATAGAAGAGTTCAACAATCTGCCGCGCTATGCACCGGATGAGGTTGACACAGATGCCAAAAGAAAGGAAAAGTTTCTGGAAGGCTTGAATGATGAGCTGAATCTGCAGCTGTCTGTGGCATATGTTCCAACTTATCAGTCGCTGTGTGACAAGGTTGTTATTGTGGAGAATAAAATGAAGCAAGTCGAGAGTAGAAAGAGGAAACACTCCGACAAGCACAGCTCGGGATCGTCTCATAAACGATCTCACTACGATGATAGTGTCAGCTCAGGATCCCACAAGCATGGGAAATTTAACAAGCACCACAACCACAACCGTCATGACAACAAGCATCATCGTAGTCATGACAATGATAAGTACAAAAATCACAAGAGTGGACATAAGAGCCACCATAGTGGAAGTGGAAGTGGAAACCAGCCTAAAAAGGACCTCAGTCAGGTTGAATGCTACAAATGCAAGAAGCTGGGGCATTATGCTAATGAGTGCCCTGAGAAGAAAGTTGAAGGACCTAACAAGCCCAATCCTTTTCAGAAAGGACAGGTTAACCACATCAATGTGGAGGAAGTCTATGAGGAGCCTGATGCCGTTGCTGGTAAGTTCAGACTCAATTCCATTACAACATTTGTACTCTTTGACACTGGTGCATCCCATTCATTCATATCAAAAGCATTTGTTGATAGAAACGGTTGCATCTGAAAACATTGGGTGTCCGATAAAAGTTAGCTCTCCGGGAGGAGATATGATAGTGAGTCTTGGATGTCGGGATCTAGTCATAGAGATCGGAAAACATAAGTTTCCAGTGAACCTAATAATCCTAAATTCCCAAGGATTAGATGTGATTTTGGGAATGGATTGGATGGCTAAGTATGAGGGAGTACTAGATTGTGCCAATCGTACAGTTGCACTCACAACCCCGGAAGGTAAGAGGATAAGATTCAAGTCCAATTTTGAATCTAAAGAAAGTAAGCTGAATTCTCTTAAGGGGGTTAGCATGGACACTGTGCCAATTAAATGTGAATATCCGGATGTGTTTCCGGAAGAGTTACCGGGAATGCCACCAGATAGAGATGTAGAGTTTATAATAGATTTGGTACCAGGTTCTGGACCAAGAGCAAAGAGGCCTTATAAAATGTCAGTTGACGAACTAAAGGAACTCAAGAAACAACTTGGAGAACAATTGCAGAAAGGATTCATCCAGCATGTGTGTTCTATTCATAAACCACATGGATCCACTAGATGCCATTACATGTGTGTTCTTTTCATAAACCACATGGATTCACTAGTGTTCATTGCATGTGTCTTCTATGCCTAAACCAAAAGAATCCACTCGATGCAATTGAATGTGTGTTCTTTTCATAAACCAGATGGATCCAGTAGAGTTCACTACATGTGTGTTCTTTTCATAAACCACATGGATCCACTAGAGTTCATTGCATGCGTGTTATTTTCCTAAACCACATGGATCCACTAGATGCCATTGCATATGTGTTTGTTTAATAAAGCACATGGATCCACTACATGCCATTGCATGTGTGTCCTTTTCATAAACCACATGGATCCACTAGATGCCATTGCATGTGTGTTCTTTTCATAAACCACATGGATCCACTAGATGCCATTGCATGTGTGTTCTTTTCATAAACCACATGGATCAATTAGATGCCATTGCATGTGTGTACTTTTCATAAACCACATGAATCCACTAGATGTCATTGCATGTGTGTTGTTTTCATAAACCACAAGGATCCACAAGATGTCGTTGCATGTGTTTTATTTTCATAAACCACATGGATCCACTAGAGTTCATTGCATGTGTATGCCTAAAGCACATGGATCCACTATATGCCATTGCATGTGTGTTCTTTTCATAAACCACATGGCTCAGTACATTCCATTGCATGTGCGTTCTTTTAATAAACCACATCGATCCACTATATTCCGTTGTGTGTGTGTTCTTTTCATAAACCACATGGATCCACTAGAGTTTATTGCATGTGTGTTCTCTCCCTAAACCACATGGATCCACTAGATGCCATTCCATGTGTGTTCTTTTCATAAACCACATGGATCCACTAGATGCCAATGCATGTGTGTTTTTTCATAAACAACATGGATCCACTAGATGTCATTGTATGTGTCTTCTATTCCTAAACCACATGGATGCACTAGATGCAATTGCATGTGCGTTCTTTTCATAAACCACATGGATCCACTAGATGTCATTGCATGTGTGTTCTAATCCTAAACCACATGGATACACTAGATGCCAATGGAGTGTGTGTTCTTTTCATAAACCACACGGATCCACTAGATGTCATTCCATGTATGTTCTTTTCATAAACCACATGGATCCACTAGATGCCATTGCATGTGTGTTCTATTCCTAAACCACTTAGATCCACGAGATGCCATTGGATGTGTGTTCTTATCATAAACCACATGGATGCACTAGATGTCATTGCATGTGTGTTCTTTTCATAAACCACATGGATCGAATAGAGTTCATTGCACGTGTGTTCTATTCATAAACCACGTGGACCCACTAGATGCCATTAAATGTGTGTTCTATTCATAAACCACATGGATCCTGTACATGCCATTGCATGTGTGTTATTTTCATAATCCACATGGATCCACTAGAGTTCATTGCATGTGTGTTCTTTTCATAAACCACATGGATCGACTAAAGTTCATTGCATGTGTGTTCTTTTCATAAACCACATGGATGCACTAGATGCCATTGCATGTGTGTTCTTTTCGTAAACCACATGGATCCACTAGAGTTCATTGCATTTGTGTTCTTTTCATAAACCACATGGATCCACTAGATTCCATTGCATCTGTGTTCTATTCGTAAACCACATAGATGCCATTGGATGTGTGTTATTTCCATAAACCACATGGATCGAATAGATGCCATTACATGTGTGATCTTTTCCTAAACCACATGGATCCACTAGAGTTCATTGCATGTGTGTTCTATTCATAAACCACATGGATCCACTAGATGCCACTAAATGTGTGTTCTATTCATAAACCACATGGATCCACTAGATGCCATTGCATGTTTGTTCTTTTCATAAACCACATGGATCCACTAGAGTTCATTGCATGTGTGTTATTTTCATAAACCACATGGATCCACTAGAGTTCATTGCATGCGTGTTCTATTCCTAAACCACATGGATACATTAGATGCCATTGCATGTTTGTTCTTTTCATAAACCACATCGATCCACTAGATGCCATTGCATGTGTGTTCTATTCCGAAACCACATGGATCCACTAGATGCCATTGGATGTTTGTTCTTTTCATAAACCAGATGGATCCACTAGATGCCATTGCATGTGTGTTCTATTCCTAAACCACTTAGATCCACGAGATGCCATTGGATGTGTGTTCTTATCATAAACCACATGGATGCACTAGATGTCATTGCATGTGTGTTCTTTTCATAAACCACATGGATCAAATAGAGTTCATTGCACGTGTGTTCTATTCATAAACCACGTGGACCCACTAGATGCCATTAAATGTGTGTTCTATTCATAAACCACATGGATCCTGTAGATGCCATTGCATGTGTGTTATTTTCATAATCCACATGGATCCACTAGAGTTCATTGCATGTGTGTTCTTTTCATAAACCACATGGATCGACTAAAGTTCATTGCATGTGTGTTCTTTTCGTAAACCACATGGATGCACTAGATGCCATTGCATGTGTGTTCTTTTCGTAAACCACATGGATCCACTAGAGTTCATTGCATTTGTGTTCTTTTCATAAACCACATGGATCCACTAGATTCCATTGCATGTGTGTTCTATTCGTAAACCACATAGATGCCATTGGATGTGTGTTATTTCCATAAACCACATGGATCGACTAGATGCCATTACATGTGTGATCTTTTCCTAAACCACATGGATCCACTAGAGTTCATTGCATGTGTGTTCTATTCATAAACCACATGGACCCACTAGATGCCATTAAATGTGTGTTCTATTCATAAACCACATGGATCCACTAGATGCCATTGCATGTTTGTTCTTTTCATAAACCACATGGATCCACTAGAGTTCATTGCATGTGTGTTATTTTCATAAACCACATGGATCCACTAGAGTTCATTGCATGCGTGTTCTATTCCTAAACCACATGGATACACTAGATGCCATTGCATGTTTGTTCTTTTCATAAACCACATCGATCCACTAGATGCCATTGCATGTGTGTTCTATTCCGAAACCACATGGATCCACTAGATGCCATTTGATGTTTGTTATTTTCATAAACCAGATGGATACACTAGATGCCATTCCATGTGTGTTCTTTTCATAAACCACATGGATCCACTAGATGCCATTGGATGTTTGATCTTTTCATAAATCAGATGGATCCACTAGATGCCATTCCATGTGTGTTCTTTTCATAAACCACATGGATCCACTAGATGCCATTGCATGTGTGTTATTTTCATAAACCACATGGATCTACTAGAGTTCATTGCCCGCGTGTTCTTTTCGGAAACCACATGGATCCACCAGATGCCATTGCATGTCTGTTCATTTTGTAAACCACATGGATCCACTAGATTCCATTGCATGTCTGTTCATTTCATAAACCACCTGGATTCACTAGAGTTCATTACATGTGTGTTCCATTCCTAAACCACATGGATCCACTAGATGCAATTGCATGTGTGTTCTTTTCATAAACCACATGGATCCACTAGATGCCATTGCATGTGTGTTTTATTCCTAAACCACATGGATCCACTAGATGCCATTGGATGTTTTTTCTTTTTGTAAACCACATGGATCCACTAGATGTCATTGCATTTGTGTTCTTTTCATAAACCACATGGATCCACTATATGCCATTGCATGTGTGTTCTTTTCTTAAACCACATGGATCCACTAGATGTCATTGCATGTGTGTTCTATTCCTAAACCACAAGCATCCACTAGATGCCATTGCATGTGTGTACTATTCATAAACCACATGGATCCACTAGATGCCATTGCATGTGTGTTCTTTTCATAAACCACATGGATCCACTAGTGTTCATTGCATGTGTGTTCTATGCCTAAACCACAACAATCCACTCGATGCAATTGAATGTGTGTTCTTTTCATAAACCAGATGGATCCAGTAGAGTTCACTACATGTGTGTTCTTTTCATAAACCACATGGATCCACTAGATGTCATTTCATATGTGTTCTATTCCTAAACCACATGGATCCACTAGATGCCATTGCATGTGTGTTCTTTTCATAAACCAGATGGATCCACTAGATGCCATTGCATGTGTGTTCTAATCCTAAACCACATGGATCCACTATATGCCATTGTATGTGTGTTCTTTTCATAAACCACATGGATCCACTAGATGTAATTGCATGTGTGTTCTATTCATAAACCACATGGATCCACCAGATGCCATTGCATGTGTGTTCTTTTCATAAACCACATGAATCCACTAGAGTTCATTGCATGTGTGTTATTTTCCTAATCCACATGGATCCACTAGAGTTCATTGCATGTATGTTCTTTTCATAAACCACATGGATCCACTAGATTCCATTGCATGTATGTTCTATTCATAAACCACATGGATCTACTTGAGTTCATTGCATGTGTGTTCTATTCCTAAACCACATGGATGCACTATATGTTATTGCATGAGTGTTCTTTTCATAAACCACATGGATCCACTAGATGCCATTGCATGTGTGTTCTTTGCGTAAACCACATGGATCAACTAGAGTTCATTGCATGCGTGTTCTATTCATAAACTACATGGATCCGCTAGATGCCATTAAATCTGTGTTCTATTCCTAAACCACATGGATCCCATAGATGCCATTGCATGTGTGTTCTTTTCATAAACCACATGGATCCACTAGATGCCATTGCATGTGTGTTCTTTTCCTAAATCACATGGATCCACTAGAGTTCATTGCATGTGTGTTCTATTCATAAAATACATGGATCCGCTAGATGCCATTAAATGTGTGTTCTATTCCTAAACCACATGGATCCCATAGATGCCAATTCATGTGTTTTTTTCATAAATCACATGGATCCACTAGAGTTCATTGCATGTGTGTTCTTTTCATAATCCACATGGATCCACTAGAGTTCATTGCATGTGTGTTATTTTCATAAACTACATGGATCCACTAGAGTTCATTGCATATGTGTTCTTTTCATAAACCACATGGATCCACTAGATTCCATTGCAAGTCTATTCATTTCATAAACCGCCTGGATCCACTAGAGTTCATTGCATCTGTGCTCTATTCCTAAACCACATGGATCCACTAGATGCCATTGGATGTTTGTTCTTTTTGTAAACCACGTGGATCCACTAGATGTCATTGCACATGTGTTCTTTTCATAAACCACATGGATCCATTAGAGTTCATTGTATGTGTGTTCTTTTCATAAACCACATGGATCCACTAGATGCCATTGCATGTGTTTTTTTCATAAACCACATGGATCCACTAGGTGTCATTGCATGTGTTTTATATTCCTAAACCACATGGATCCACTAGATGCCATTGCATGTGTGTTCTTTTCATAAACAAGATGGATCCACTAGATGTCATTACATGTGTGTTCTAATCCTAAACCACATGGATCCACTAGATACCATTGTATGTGTGTTCTTTTCATAAACCACATGGATCCACTAGATGTCATTGCATGTCTGTTCTATTCATAAACCACATGGATCCACTAGATGCCATTGCATGTGTGTTCTTTTAATAAACCACATGGATCCACTAGAGTTCATTGCATGTGTGTTATTTTCATAATCCACATGGATCCACTAGAGTTCATTGCATGTGTGTTCTTTTCATAAACCACATGGATCCACTAGATTCCATTGCATGTGTGTTCTTTTCATAAACCACATGGATCCACTAAAGTTCATTTCATGTGTGTTCTATTCCTAAACCACATGGATCCATTAGACTTCATTGCATGTGTGTTATTTTCATAAACCACATGGATCCACTAGATGCCATTGCATGTGTGTTCTTTTCATAAACCACATGGATCCACTAGTATTCATTGCATGTGTGTTCTATGCCTAAACCACAACAATCCACTCGATGCAATTGAATGTGTGTTCTTTTCATAAACCAGATGGATCCAGTAGAGTTCACTACATGAGTGTTCTTTTCATAAACCACATGGATCCACTAGATGTCATTTCATATGTGTTCTATTCCTAAACCACATGGATCCACTAGATGCCATTGCATGTGTGTTCTACTCATAAACCAGATGGATCCACTAGATGCCATTACATGTGTGTTCTAATCCTAAACCACATGGATCCACTATATGCCATTGTATGTGTGTTCTTTTCATAAACCACATGGATCCACAAGATATAATTTCATGTGTGTTCTATTCATAAACCACATGGATCCACCAGATGCCATTGCATGTGTGTTCTTTTCATAAACCACATGAATCCACTAGAGTTCATTGCATGTGTGTTATTTTCCTAATCACATGGATCCACTAGAGTTCATTGCATGTGTGTTCTTTTCATAAACCACATGGATCCACTAGATTCCATTGCATGTATGTTCTTTTCATAAACCACATGGATCCACTAGAGTTCATTGCATGTGTGTTCTATTCCTAAACCACATGGATGCACTATATGTTATTGCATGTGTGTTCTTTTCATAAACCACATGGATCCACTAGATGCCATTGCATGTGTGTTCTTTGCCTAAACCACATGGATCAACTAGAGTTCATTGCATGTGTGTTCTATTCATAAACTACATGGATCCGCTAGATGCCATTAAATTTGTGTTCTACTCCTAAACCACATGGATCCCATAGATGCCATTGCATGTGTGTTCTTTTCATAAAACACATGGATCCACTAGATGCCATTGCATGTGTGTTCTTTTCCTAAACCACATGGATCCACTAGAGTTCATTGCATGTGTGTTCTATTCATAAACTACATGGATCCGCTAGATGCCATTAAATGTGTGTTCTATTCCTAAACCACATGGATCCCATAGATGCCATTGCATGTTTTTTTTCATAAATCACATGGATCCACTAGAGTTCATTGCATGTGTGTTCTTTTCATAATCCACATGGATCCACTAGAGTTCATTGCATGTGTGTTCTTTTCATAAACTACATGGATCCACTAGAGTTCTTTGCATATGTGTTCTTTTCATAAACCACATGTGTTCTTTGGATATTACATCCTTATTATTTTATTTAAATAAACCTTTACTCATTTTATCAAAACAAAATATTTTATTATAAAAGCTTGGCCAAAAATTAATTCGGCTCTTTAAAATATAATCTTTATTTATAAAACTTCTATTTCCTTTTATTTAAAAGATCCAAAATAGTAATTCCAAAACATTTTATTTTCCTTTAATAAATGTTTATCTTTTTAAATCCCTTTAGGATTTTATTTGATCCAACTGGTTTGAAGTCCCAATTGGATTTCAAAAAGTTTCTTCTGGCTCTGAAAATCCAACAAAGTTTTATTTTATTCATTTATTTTTCACATTACAAGATTTGGAAAATCTTGGGATGTGACAGGCTACCACCCTTAAAATAAATCTCGTCCCGAGATTTGGGAAGGCTAGGGTTACAAGTTGGCTCAAAACAACTAGGGTACTACCACCCTTAAAAAATTTCCAACTAAACTAGATGTTGCCTTCTTGGGAACCTGGGGAAACTTCTCTGGGCAAACATCTGCATAGTGTCCTTTGTTTCCACACTTGAAACATGTGACTAGGCTGAGATCCTTCATAGGCTTGTTTATCTTGTGCTTCATCTTTTCTGGACAATTGCTTGCATAGTGTCCTGGTTCTTTGCAATTGAAACAGTGGATATCTTGGAGTTCTTTATGTTGCTCTTGCGGACAAGTTGCTACATAATGACCTGGCTCTTTGCAGTTGTTGCACACCACTTGGTCAATTCCCTTATTCTTCTGGTTCTCTGGGCATCCACTGGGGTAGTGTCCCATTTCCTTACATTTACGACATTGCACAAGGCTCATGTCCTGCTTTTGTTTCTTGGGTTTCTTTGATCCTTTGAATTAGGTTGTCTTGTTTGGAGGTATAAGTGGTCCTTTTCCTTTGGTAGACTTGGATCCTTCTTGTTTCCTTTGTTCCACCATGTAATAGATGGGGCATTGGATAGGGACATGATTATTTCCTTCACATGGGAAACAAGTAGCTTGAGATGTGGGGCATTGGCCAACTGGATGTTCCTCTTCACAATTGGGGCATTGATCTTCATGATCCTTGGAAGTGTGATCCTTGTCTCCACAAATATTGCAAGCTTGGGTTCCTTCTAGAATAACATCTTTGTCATCCTTGTTGTCACAAACTCCTTGGGAAGAGTTGTCTCCCATGTTGGTCATTTGAGTGGCCATCCTTTGCAACAATTGGGATTGAGTTTCCAAAAACATTTGCATGGTGGGGTCTAATCCATTGTTGTTGGCTAAAAACTGAGTTGTCACTTGGCTCAACGGGGTTTGGTTTGCTAGTAATTGTTCTCTCATGTTGGTCTCTTGGTTGTTGTTGTCATCATCTTTGATGTTGGAGTCTCTTGGAGTAGTCATCTGTTTGGGTTGGGTAGGGATTAGAATAGGCAAAATATTTTCTAAGGAATCAATTCTAATCACACACATCACAATTCACACAAGCAATGTGCAAGCAATCACAAACATAACATTCCACTCAAACAACAAGTTTCAAGCATAACTTTAGGCAACCAAAAATATTTTTGTTACACCACATAAGTTGGTGTGTTTGACTTAACTAAAATATGGTGGTCCATCTATATGGTTCACTTGTGATCTTTCCTTCCTTCATGATTCTTCTTGTATGAGACTTTGGTTTCCTTGAGAAAAACTCTTGGTTACAATAACTTCTAGTGGTGTGGTCTTCTTCTAACTTTTGCATTCCCTCAGTCTCTAAATCTTGAGCAAGATTTCCTTGTCTCACTTGTAGTCCTTAGTGATATCCAAGTTGGAAGTCCTTGGTGTACATGCTAAAGAAGTTTAAGTCATTAGAGTTGAAGAAGTTGAAGTCATTAGAGTTGATGAAGTTGAAGTCATTAGAGTTGATGAAGTTGAAGTCATTAGAGTTGAAGAAGTTGAAGTCATTAGAGTTGAAGAAGTTGAAGATGTCCTTTGCACATGGTGAAGTCTTTGGTCATGGGGTAGGTTTTATCCATCAAGTTTGAAATAGAAGAGATGTAGAGTTGAAACCAAAATGGTTGAGGAAAGAGTTTACAAGATTGTTTGTAAATAGTTTTGGAACAAATACAACTCCTATTTTTCTAAGGGTTTTTGTCCAATCCTAGGGTTACAAATCCTACAGGCAACACAATGCTCTGATACCATCTTATAGGGTCCCCAACCATTAATAAGGTAGAGCCCCCTGTGTTTACAATGCTAGTCCCTGGATCAATAGCTAGCATCCACAGTTTAGATGTAATATCAAGAAACAAAGGTCATAATATAACTTTATAACCAGGAATAACATAATTTTATTACATCATACATAGCTCATTTGGCTATTACATTACATTGCAGCGGAATAACTATAAGTATGGGTCCTTCATCTTCAAAGTGCCACATGCAGATGTTGGTTGTAGACTTTGTAATCCTAATCAATCAATCTTCACTAAAATCAATCAAACCTGCAACATTACAAGTTACAGCCACAAGGGGTCAATACATTTGAATTGTATTGGCAAGTGATACTATGGTAGTATGGTGGAGTCTATCATCTATATGCATTTGGCTAAGTGGATTTGAGGCTTGCATTGCTCAAAATAGATTTTTCCTTAACATTTGAAAATACTAAGTTTTTGTTTTGACAAAATCATTTTTCTCAATCAAAGATTGAAGATCCTTTACAAGGCATCTCTCAATCAAAGATTGAAGATTTCAAACAACCCTTGTTCAAACCACAAGTTTTACTTAGAAATTGGAGTGATGAGATTCTTGATTGCTTCCATGTCTTGATGCTCAAATTGTCCTTTACCAGGGACATGGCTAAGTACTTAGGTTTTACACTCTGCAGAGGTGGTGCACTTTCCCCACAAGACTTGGTTTCCCAAGACAAGATCTTTCAGAAGCCTTCCCTTAGACCAACATGGACGCGTTCCCACCTATCAAACACTACCACCCACTGTCCATTTGGCTAAGTTCTTGCAACCTATATGATCATGGCAGAGCCCATATTGCCAAGTGGTTGCACTTGAAGCTTCTCAACATTTGACATCTCAAATCTCTTTGTTCCTGGGTGGCCATCCACAAGTGAGATACACAAGCCAAGTCCATGGCCTTGTGAACCACTCAACATAAACCAATCCTTCCATTCCACCCAGGGGATTCATTAACTTAGTTGTTTTATTAAACAAAGAACCAAGTCCTCAGACTTAGAATATTTTTCCATAGTGTGAATATATATTCCACCCATGTTTTCTATTAGCTAGGCTAAGCATGATAGTAGTAGGAATCTTAACTTAGGAAATTTCTACTAAGGTTTCATCTACTAGGATTTCCCATAGCAAGGTTTATACTTAGCAAAAATCCATGCAAGTTTTACTTAGCAAAATCACTAATGCATAGAGAAAGTAATGGGACAAAAAGATATGAAGCATAACTTGCCTTTTTGGTAGAGGGTATAAGTTCACTCCTTGTCCTTGCCACAATCACACTCTTCAAGTCACTACAATTCAATCAAGCAAGGCACAAACTCAATCTACCAATCAAGCAAAACAACACACAAAATGACAAAGTCAAAGTAATGCATGCAAGCATGCCAAGCTTTGTTTTGTTTGAAGAAGTGGTTCCTAATGGGTCATAAACATTTCGGTACATCTAATGGTCATTTTGTAAAGTGGCCAAGTCATTTGCAAAGAGGTTTCACTTCAAAACCATTTTCAAAACAAAGTATCATTTTATGTGGTGTAAAAATATTTTTACTAAGGCATTAACCTATAGGGTTCACCCAATATGTTTTCAAATCACAAAACTTGGGGTTTGGGGTCAGTGAGTCTAAAACAAAAACATTTTCCAAAGGTTTTCTTCCAAAAGCATTTTTAATAATTAAACCACATTTCTATTTGACTAGAAATGGTTTTAAATCAAAGAATCATTATTTTGTTTCTCCAAATTCATTTTTGAAACCACAAAGTGTTTCCTAAGGTCAGTAGGTTTGGTTCAACACATTTACTCCAAAGTTTTCCATTCAAAACCATTTTCATAAACAAATCAATAGTTTTATTTAGCTAGAAATGGACTAAACCAAGTAATCCATTCTAAACTTTTCCAAATCCATTTTCCAAACCATGGGTTGGTTCCTAGGGTCAGTAAGTTCTTCACAACCCATTTTGCAAAGGTTTTAACCCTAAAATCATTTTTAAATTTTTTTTCTAATCTAAACAAGATCACAAAAGAATCTGCAAAAACAAACAAGCTAACAGATACTATTTGCTAAACCAAGGGCAGGGTTGGCTAGGTCTTGCTCTCCTGAATCCAACGACATAAAATTTGTAAAATTTGGACGTGTGGATCTAGAGTTACAAGGGTTTGAAAATGGCATCAAAATCTGATTTCAAATTCTATTTCAGATCGTCTGGTGCCACGCGTCATAATCTTATTCGCCCGTACCGGTTTGCACGGATCAACCTTCCTGGACCGTCAGATCTAAGTGGCTACGCATGGTGCAGATCAAAAGATACCCTTTCGTTCACGTCCTATCACAACGCTACGATTAGGATCCTACGGTCGCTACGCGTTTGACCACTAAGCAGCGGCGCTGGCGGCGGCGACTGGCGGCGGAGCGACTGGCGGTGGCGTTGCCGGCGATGCAGGAAGCAAGAGAGGAAAAGGAGATGCTCACCGAGTTCGCCGTGGCGTGGGGAAGCTCAACGTGCCTTCTGCTTGTCGAGGGGCGCGTTGGTGTTGCGGAAATTGTTCGTCGGAGACGAGACAGACGGCGGTTGCTCACAGTCGACGACGGAGGCGACGCTACGGTGTGAGCTAGGACACGAAAACGATGGCATTAGTTGCGGAAGAAGTCACTGGTCTTAGGCGCATCATCGAAAAGAAGAGGGGCGGTCAGAACATTACCAGGGAAGTCGCCGGAGACAAGACAGACGGCGGCGCTGTCAGAGCTTGTCGAAGCCGACGCTCTGGGGCGCCCGCGGTTGAGAGGAGGATGCTGGGAGATGTGTCTGGGAGTGGGGAAGCTGCCAGCGTGCTCAGGGAGGCTCGGGGCGGTGTGGTTTGGCCGGAATCGGTACTGGACCTCGTCGGAGCAGAGGGTGCTCGGGGAGGAATTGGGGGCGGTCTAAGGTGTGCCAGCGCGGGGTGTCAGAGGGGAAATATAGAGGAGACACGGGCGTTTCAATCTGCATGATCACTGCAGGTTTTACTCGCGGCATTAAGGCGAATTAAGCCGGAGAAATCAACGGCAGAACGGGGGGAAAGAACTGGTCCACGGGGAGGGGGTGAAGGAGACAATGATGTGGCGTGGGGTCGTCTTGTCAGCGATAGAAAAGGAAAGGGAGTGGGTCCGGGTTGTCTGTGACTGAGTGGGTTTCTTTTTCGGTGAAAAACGGTTCGCTTCGTGAGAGAGAGAGGTGGGGTCCACCGGTTAGTGGGAAAAGAAATGAGGGGGAGGGTCCACTGGTCATTGTCTGTGTGGGTCAGAAACTGGGTGTGAATTGTTTTCTTTCTGGAAGAGAACTAGGCTGGTTTGCTGGGCCTTAGTGGGCTGGGCTGGTTTCTTCCTTTTGCACTATGTTTTTCTGTCTAAAACATTTTTCCTTTTCTATTTCTATTTTCTGTTTGAATTTCAAACTATCAAACAACATTCAAATCAATTCAAACAAACACCACACTTCACAACTTTGAACTTGGTTCTGTTTATCAACATAAACCAACATTCCAAAATGAAAATAATATTTATATTTTTTTTATTCTTTTTAGGATCCATTCTTTAATTAAATAAAATGGATCTTTAATTATTTAATAAAATAGGGTTTGATTTATTATATAAAATCTTCATTTGAAATCCAAATATTTTCAAAACCAAATCAGTAGATTTTATTTGAAAATAAAAGATATTTGGAAAAATTGTTTAAAACAAAATAACCTTTTATTTTGGGTCCATTAATAATTAAATAGAATGGACCTTAGTTATTAATTCAAATAGAATTTGTTTTAACGAAATCTTTATTTTGAAATATAAATAAAACCAAAACACTTTAGTAGGTTTTATTTGAGAATATAAAATATTTGGAAAAACTTATTTTAAATAAATAAATAAGTTTTGATATTTTGGAAATAGTAAAACCTTTATTAATAAAACTTGGATATTTAAATCCTTTTTATTTTATTTTAAATAAACCTCTACTGTTTTAATCAAATCAAAACCTTTTGTTTCAAAGTCTTGGCCAAGGTTTAATTTGGCTTTATAAAATAATCTTTATTTAAAATATTTCTTTTTATTTTGAAAGCCAAAACCTTTTATAAAAAGATTTCAAAGTAGTAATAAAATACTTGGAAAACTTATTTAAAATAAATAAATAAGTTTTAGTGTTTATTTAAAATGGGAAAAGCCTTTACTTAAATAAAATTTGGATATTACATCCTTATTATTTTATTTAAATAAACCTTTACTCATTTTATCAAAACAAAATATTTTATTATAAAAGCTTGGCCAAAAATTAATTCGGCTCTTTAAAATATAATCTTTATTTATAAAACTTCTATTTCCTTTTATTTAAAAGATCCAAAATAGTAATTCCAAAACATTTTATTTTCCTTTAATAAATGTTTATCTTTTTAAATCCCTTTAGGATTTTATTTGATCCAACTGGTTTGAAGTCCCAATTGGATTTCAAAAAGTTTCTTCTGGCTCTGAAAATCCAACAAAGTTTTATTTTATTCATTTATTTTTCACATTACAAGATTTGGAAAATCTTGGGATGTGACAGGCTACCACCCTTAAAATAAATCTCGTCCCGAGATTTGGGAAGGCTAGGGTTACAAGTTGGCTCAAAACAACTAGGGTACTACCACCCTTAAAAAATTTCCAACTAAACTAGATGTTGCCTTCTTGGGAACCTGGGGAAACTTCTCTGGGCAAACATCTGCATAGTGTCCTTTGTTTCCACACTTGAAACATGTGACTAGGCTGAGATCCTTCATAGGCTTGTTTATCTTGTGCTTCATCTTTTCTGGATCCACTAGAGTTCATTGCATGCGTGTTATTTTCCTAAACCACATGGATCCACTAGATGCCATTGCATATGTGTTCGTTTAATAAAGCACATGGATCCACTACATGCCATTGCATGTGTGTCCTTTTCATAAAGCACATGGATCCACTAGATGCCATTGCATGTGTGTTCTTTTCATAAACCACATGGATCCACTAGATGCCATTGCATGTGTGTTCTTTTCATAAACCACATGGATCAATTAGATGCCATTGCATGTGTGTACTTTTCATAAACCACATGGATCCACTAGATGTCATTGCATGTGTGTTGTTTTCATAAACCACAAGGATCCACAAGATGTCGTTGCATGTGTTTTATTTTCATAAACCACATGGATCCACTGGAGTTCATTGCATGTGTATGCCTAAAGCACATGGATCCACTATATGCCATTGCATGTGTGTTCTTTTCATAAACCACATGGCTCACTACATTCCATTGCATGTGTGTTCTTTTAATAAACCACATCGATCCATTATATTCCGTTGTGTGTGTGTCCTTTTCATAAACCACATGGATCCACTAGAGTTTATTGCATGTGTGTTTTCTCCCTAAACCACATGGATCCACTAGATGCCATTCCATGTGTGTTCTTTTCATAAACCACATGGATCCACTAGATGCCAATGCATGTGTGTTTTTTCATAAACAACATGGATCCACTAGATGTCATTGTATGTGTCTTCTATTCCTAAACCACATGGATGCACTAGATGCAATTGCATGTGCGTTCTTTTCATAAACCATATGGATCCACTAGATGTCATTGCATGTGTGTTCTAATCCTAAACCACATGGATACACTAGATGCCATTGGATGTGTGTTCTTTTCATAAACCACACGGATCCACTAGATGTCATTCCATGTATGTTCTTTTCATAAACCACATGGATCCACTAGATGCCATTGCATGTGTGTTCTATTCCTAAACCACTTAGATCCACGAGATGCCATTGGATGTGTGTTCTTATCATAACCACATGGATGCACTAGATGTTATTGCATGTGTGTTCTTTTCATAAACCACATGGATCGAATAGAGTTCATTGCACGTGTGTTCTATTCATAAACCACGTGGACCCACTAGATGCCATTAAATGTGTGTTCTATTCATAAACCACATGGATCCTGTAGATGCCATTGCATGTGTGTTATTTTCATAATCCACATGGATCCCCTAGAGTTCATTGCATGTGTGTTCTTTTCATAAACCACATGGATCCACTAAAGTTCATTGCATGTGTGTTCTTTTCATAAACCACATGGATGCACTAGATGCCATTGCATGTGTGTTCTTTTCGTAAACCACATGGATCCACTAGAGTTCATTGCATTTGTGTTCTTTTCATAAACCACATGGATCCACTAGATTCCATTGCATGTGTGTTCTATTCCTAAACCACATAGTTTCCATTGGATGTGTGTTATTTCCATAAACCACATGGATCGACTAGATGCCATTACATGTGTGTTCTTTGCCTAAACCACATGGATCCACTAGAGTTCATTGCATGTGTGTTCTATTCATAAACCACATGGATCCACTAGATGCCATTAAATGTGTGTTCTATTCATAAACCACATGGATCCACTAGATGCCATTGCATGTTTGTTCTTTTCATAAACCACATGGATCCACTAGAGTTCATTGCATGTGTGTTATTTTCATAAACCACATGGATCCACTAGAGTTCATTGCATGTGTGTTCTATTCCTAAACCACATGGATACACTAGATGCCATTGCATGTTTGTTCTTTTCATAAACCACATCGATCCACTAGATGCCATTGCATGTGTGTTCTATTCCGAAACCACATGGATCCACTAGATGCCATTGGATGTTTGTTCTTTTCATAAACCAGATGGATCCACTAGATGCCATTCCATGTGTGTTCTTTTCATAAACCACATGGATCCACTAGATGCCATTGGATGTTTGTTATTTTCATAAACCAGATGGATCCACTAGATGCCATTCCATGTGTGTTCTTTTCATAAACCACATGGATCCACTAGATGCCATTGCATGTGTGTTATTTTCATAAACCACATGGATCTACTAGAGTTCATTGCCCGCGTGTTCTTTTCGGAAACCACATGGATCCACCAGATGCCATTGCTTGTCTGTTCATTTCGTAAACCACATGGATCCACTAGATTCCATTGCATGTCTGTTCATTTCATAAACCACCTGGATTCACTAGAGTTCATTACATGTGTGTTCTATTCCTAAACCACATGGATCCACTAGATGCAATTGCATGTGTGTTCTTTTCATAAACCACATGGATCCACTAGATGCCATTGCATGTGTGTTTTATTCCTAAACCACATGGATCCACTAGATGCCATTGGATGTTTTTTCTTTTTGTAAACCACATGGATCCACTAGATGTCATTGCATGTGTGTTCTTTTCATAAACCACATGGATCCATTAGAGTTCATTGCATGTGTGTTCTTTTCCTAAACCACATGGATCCACTAGATGCCATTGCATGCGTGTTCTTTTAATAAAGCACATGGATCCACTACATGCCATTGCATGTGTGTCCTTTTCATAAACCACATGGATCCACTAGATGCCATTGCATGTGTGTTCTTTTCATAAACCAGATGGATCCACTAAATGCCATTGCATGTGTGTTCTAATCCTAAACCACATGGATCCACTATATGCCATTGTATGTGTGTTCTTTTCATAAACCACATGGATCCACTAGATGTAATTGCATGTGTGTTCTATTCATAAACCACATGGATCCACGAGATGCCATTGCATGTGTGTTCTTTTCAGAAACCACATGAATCCACTAGAGTTCATTGCATGTGTGTTATTTTCCTAATCCACAAGGATTCACTAGAGTTCATTGCATGTGTGTTCTTTTCATAAACCACATGGATCCACTAGATTCCATTGCATGTACGTTCTTTTCATCAACCACATGGATCCACTAGAGTTCATTGCATGTGTGTTCTATTCCTAATCCACATGGATGCACTATATGTTATTGCATGTGTGTTCTTTTCATAAACCACATGGATCGACTAGATTCCATTACATGTGTGTTCTTTGCCTAAACCACATGGATCAACTAGAGTTCATTGCATGTGTGTTCTATTCATAAACTACATGGATCCGCTAGATGCCATTAAATCTGTGTTCTATTCCTGAACCACATGGATCCCATAGATGCCATTGCATGTGTGTTCTTTTCATAAACCACATGGATCCACTAGATGCCATTGCATGTGTACTCTTTTCCTAAACCACATGGATCCACTAGAGTTCATTGCATGTGTGTTCTATTCATAAACTACATGGATCCGCTAGATGCCATTAAATGTGTGTTCTATTCATAAACCACATGGATCCACTAGATGCCATTGCATGTTTGTTCTTTTCATAGACCACATGGATCCACTAGAGTTCATTGCATGTGTGTTATTTTCATAAACCACATGGATCCACTAGAGTTCATTGCATGTGTGTTCTATTCCTAAACCACATGGATACACTAGATGCCATTGCATGTTTGTTCTTTTCATAAACCACATCGATCCACTAGATGCCATTGCATGTGTGTTCTATTCCTAAACCACATGGATCCACTAGATGCCATTTGATGTTTGTTCTTTTCATAAACCAGATGGATCCACTAGATGCCATTCCATGTGTGTTCTTTTCATAAACCACATGGATCCACTAGATGCCATTGCATGTGTGTTATTTTCATAAACCACATGGATCCACTAGAGTTCATTGCCCGCGTGTTCTTTTCGTAAACCACATGGATCCACCAGATGCCATTGCATGTCTGTTCATTTCGTAAACCACATGGATCCAATAGATTCCATTGCATGTCTGTTCATTTCATAAACCACCTGGATTCACTAGAGTTCATTACATGTGTGTTCTATTCCTAAACCACATGGATCCACTAGATGCAATTGCATGTGTGTTCTTTTCATAAACCACATGGATCCACTAGATGCCAATGCTTGTGTGTTTTATTCCTAAACCACATGGATCCACTAGATGCCATTGGATGTTTTTTATTTTTGTAAACCACATGGATCCACTAGATGTCATTGCATGTGTGTTC
The DNA here is from genome assembly GCA_916181665.1 of Avena sativa. NCBI lineage: Eukaryota > Viridiplantae > Streptophyta > Magnoliopsida > Poales > Poaceae > Avena > Avena sativa. The sequence goes on from OV702287.1 coordinate 197,085,974, forward strand.
TTTTCATAAACCACATGGATCCATTAGAGTTCATTGCATGTGTGTTCTTTTCATAAACCACATGGATCCGCTAGATGCCATTGCATGTCTTTTTTCATAAACCACATGGATCCACTATATGTCATTGCATGTGTGTTCTATTCCTAAAGCACATGGATCCACTAGATGCCATTGCATGTGTGTTCTTTTCATAAACCAGATGGATCCACTAAATGCCATTACATGTGTGTTTTAATCCTAAACCACATGGATCCACTATATGCCATTGTATGTGTGTTCTTTTCATAAACCACATGGATCCACTAGATGTAATTGCATGTGTGTTCTATTCATAAACCACATGGATCCACGAGATGCCATTGCATGTGTGTTCTTTTCATAAACCACATGAATCCACTATAGTTCATTGCACGTGTATTATTTTCCTAATCCACAAGGATTCACTAGAGTTCATTGCATGTGTGTTCTTTTCATAAACCACATGGATCCACTAGATTCCATTGCATGTACGTTCTTTTCATAAACCACATGGATCCACTAGAGTTCATTGCATGTGTGTTCTATTCCTAAACCACATGGATGCACTATATGTTATTGCATGTGTGTTCTTTTCATAAACCACATGGATCCACTAGATGCCATTGCATGTGTGTTCTTTGCCTAAACCACATGGATCAACTAGAGTTCATTGCATGTGTGTTCTATTCATAAACTACATGGATCCGCTAGATGCCATTAAATCTGTGTTCTATTCCTGAACCACATGGATCCCATAGATGCCATTGCATGTGTGTTCTTTTCATAAACCACATGGATCCACTAGATTCCATTGCATGTGTGTTCTTTGCCTAAACCACATGGATCAACTATAGTTCATTGCATGTGTTTTATATTCATAAACTACATGGATCCGCTAGATGCCATTAAATCTATGTTCTATTCCTAAACCACATGGATCCCATAGATGCCATTGCATGTGTGTTCTTTTCATAAACCACATGGATCCAATAGATGCCATTGCATGTGTACTCTTTTCCTAAACCACATGGATCCACTAGAGTTCATTGCATGTGTGTTCTATTCATAAACTACATGGATCCGCTAGATGCCATTAAATGTGTGTTCTATTCCTAAACCAAATGGATCCCATAGATGCTATTGCATGTGTTTTTTTCATATATCACATGGATCCACTAGAGTTCATTGCATGTGTGTTCTTTTCATAATCCACATGGATCCACTAGAGTTCGTTGCATGTGTGTTCTTTTCATAAACTACATGGATCCACTAGTGTTCATTGCATATGTGTTCTTTTCATAAACCACATGGATCCACTAGATTCCATTGCAAGTCTGTTCATTTCATAAACCGCCTGGATCCACTAGAGTTCATTGCATCTGTGCTCTATTCCTAAACCACATGGATCCACTAGATGCCATTGCATGTGTGTTTTATTCCTAAACCACATGGATCCAATAGATGCCATTGGATGTTTGTTCTTTTTGTAAACCACGTGGATCCACTAGATGTCATTGCGCATGTGTTCTTTTCATAAACCACATGGATCCATTAGAGTTCATTGCATGTGTGTTCTTTTCATAAACCACATGGATCCACTAGATGCCATTGCATGTGTTTTTTTCATAAACCACATGGATCCACTAGATGTCATTGCATGTGTGTTATATTCCTAAACCACATGGATCCACTAGATGCCATTGCATGTGTGTTCTTTTCATAAACAAGATGGATCCACTAGATGCCATTACATGTGTGTTCTAATCCTAAACCACATGGATCCACTATATTCCATTGTATGTGTGTTCTTTTCATAAACCACATGGATCCACTAGATGTCATTGCATGTCTGTTCTATTCATAAACCACATGGATCCACTAGATGCCATTGCATGTGTGTTCTTTTCATAAACCACATGGATCAATTAGATGCCATTGCATGTGTGTACTTTTCATAAACCACATGGATCCACTAGATGTTATTGCATGTGTGTTGTTTTCATAAACCACAAGGATCCACAAGATGTCCTTGCATGTGTTTTGATTTCATAAACCACATGGATCCGTTGGAGTTCATTGCATGTGTATGCATAAAGCACATGGATCCACTATATGCCATTGCATGTGTGTTCTTTTCATAAACCACATGGCTCACTACATTCCATTGCATGTGTGTTCTTTTAATAAACCACATCGATCCACTATATTCCATTGCGTGTGTGTTCTTTTCATAAACCACATGGATCCACTAGAGTTTATTGCATGTGTGTTCTCTCCCTAAACCACATGGATCCACTAGATGCCATTCCATGTGTGTTCTTTTCATAAACCACATGGATCCACTAGATGCCAATGCATGTGTGTTTTTTCATAAACAACAATGATCCACTAGATGTCATGGTATGTGTGTTCTATTCCTAAACCACATGGATGCACTAGATGCAATTGCATGTGCGTTCTTTTCATAAACCACATGGATCCACTAGATGTCATTGCATGTGTGTTCTAATCCTAAACCACATGGATACACTAGATATCATTGGATGTGTGTTCTTTTCATAAACCACACGGATCCACTAGATGTCATTCCATGTATGTTCTTTTCATAAACCACATGGATCCACTAGATGCCATTGCATGTGTGTTCTATTCCTAAACCACTTAGATCCACGAGATGCCATTGGATGTGTGTTCTTATCATAAACCACATGGATGCACTAGATGTCATTGCATGTGTGTTCTTTTCATAAACCACATGGATCCAATAGAGTTCATTGCATGTGTGTTCTATTCATAAACCACGTGGATCCACTAGATGCCATTAAATGTGTGTTCTATTCATAAACCACATGGATCCTGTAGATGCCATTGCATGTGTGTTATTTTCATAATCCACATGGATCCACTAGAGTTCATTGCATGTGTGTTCTTTTCATAAACCACATGGATCCACTAAAGTTCATTGCATGTGTGTTCTTTTCATAAACCACATGGATGCACTAGATGCCATTGCATGTGTGTTCTATTCCTAAACCACATAGATGCCATTGGATGTGTGTTATTTCCATAAACCACATGGATCGACTAGATGCCATTACATGTGTGTTCTTTGCCTAAACCACATGGATCCACTAGAGTTCATTGCATGTGTGTTCTATTCATAAACCACATGGATCCACTAGATGCCATTAAATGTGTGTTCTATTCATAAACCACATGGATCCACTAGATGCCATTGCATGTTTGTTCTTTTCATAAACCACATGGATCCACTAGAGTTTATTGCATGTGTGTTATTTTCATAAACCACATGGATACACTAGAGTTCATTGCATGTGTGTTCTATTCCTAAACCACATGGATACACTAGATGCCATTGCATGTTTGTTCTTTTCATAAACCACATCGATCCACTAGATGCCATTGCATGTGTGTTCTATTCCTAAACCACATGGATCCACTAGATGCCATTGGATGTTTGTTCTTTTCATAAACCAGATGGATCCACTAGATGCCATTCCATGTGTGTTCTTTTCATAAACCACATGGATCCACTAGATGCCATTGCATGTGTGTTATTTTCATAAACCACATGGATGCACTAGAGTTCACTGCCCGCGTGTTCTTTTCGTATACCACATGGATCCACCAGATGCCATTGCATGTCTGTTCATTTCGTAAACCACATGGATCCACTAGATTCCATTGCATGTCTGTTCATTTCATGAACCACCTGGATTCACTAGAGTTCATTACATGTGTGTTCTATTCCTAAACCACATGGATCCACTAGATGCAATTGCATGTGTGTTCTTTTCATAAACCACATGGATCCACTAGATGCCATTGCATGTGTGTTTTATTCCTTAACCACATGGATCCACTAGATGCCATTGGATGTTTTTTCTTTTTGTAAACCACATGGATCCACTAGATGTCATTGCATGTGTGTTCTTTTCATAAACCACATGGATCCATTAGAGTTCATTGCATGTGTGTTCTTTTCATAAACCACATGGATCCGCTAGATGCCATTGCATGTGTTTTTTCATAAACCACATGGATCCACTATATGTCATTGCATGTGTGTTCTATTCCTAAAGCACATGGATCCACTAGATGCCATTGCATGTGTGTTCTTTTCATAAACCAGATGGATCCACTAAATGCCATTGCATGTGTGTCCTAATCCTAAACCACATGGATCCACTATATGCCATTGTATGTGTGTTCTTTTCATAAACCACATGGATCCACTAGATGTAATTGCTTGTGTGTTCTATTCATAAACCACATGGATCCACGAGATGCCATTGCATGTGTGTTCTTTTCATAAACCACATGAATCCACTAGAGTTCATTGCATGTGTGTTCTTTTCCTAATCCACAAGGATTCACTAGAGTTCATTGCATGTGTGTTCTTTTCATAAACCACATGGATCCACTAGATTCCATTGCATGTACGTTCTTTTCATAAACCACATGGATCCACTAGAGTTCATTGCATGTGTGTTCTATTCCTAAACCACATGGATGCACTATATGTTATTACATGTGTGTTCTTTTCATAAACCACATGGATCTACTAGATGCCATTGCATGTGTGTTCTTTGCCTAAACCACATGGATCAACTAGAGTTCATTGCATGTGTGTTCTATTCATAAACTACATGGATCCGCTAGATGCCATTAAATCTGTGTTCTATTCCTGAACCACATGGATCCCATAGATGCCATTGCATGTGTGTTCTTTTCATAAACCACATGGATCCACTAGATGCCATTGCATGTGTGTTCTTTGCCTAAACCACATGGATCAACTACAGTTCATTGCATGTGTTTTCTATTCATAAACTACATGGATCCGCTAGATGCCATTAAATCTATGTTCTATTCCTAAACCACATGGATCCCATAGATGCCATTGCATGTGTGTTCTTTTCATAAACCACATGGATCCACTAGATGCCATTGCATGTGTACTCTTTTCCTAAACCACATGGATCCACTAGAGTTCATTGCATGTGTGTTCTATTCATAAACTACATGGATCCGCTAGATGCCATTAAATGTGTGTTCTATTACTAAACCAAATGGATCCCATAGATGCCATTGCATGTGTTTTTTTCATATATCACATGGATCCACTAGAGTTCATTGCATGCGTGTTTTTTTCGTAATCCACATGGATCCACTAGAGTTCATTGCATGTGTGTTCTTTTCATAAACTACATGGATCCACTAGAGTTCATTGCATATGTGTTCTTTTCATAAACCACATGGATCCACTAGATTCCATTGCAAGTTTGTTCATTTCATAAACCGCCTGGATCCACTAGAGTTCATTGCATCTGTGCTCTATTCCTAAACCACATGGATCCACTAGATGCCATTCCATGTGTGTTTTATTCCTAAACCACATGGATCCACTAGATGCCATTGGATGTTTGTTCTTTTTGTAAACCACGTGGATCCACTTGATGTCATTGCACATGTGTTCTTTTCATAAACCACATGGATCCATTAGAGTTCATTGCATGTGTGTTCTTTTCAAAAACCACATGGATCCACTAGATGCCATTGCATGTGTTTTTTTCATAAACCACATGGATCCACTAGATGTCATTGCATGTGTGTTATATTCCTAAACCACATGGATCCACTAGATGCCATTGCATGTGTGTTCTTTTCATAAACAAGATGGATCCACTAGATGCCATTACATGTGTGTTCTAATCCTAAACCACATGGATCCACTATATTCCATTGTATGTGTGTTCTTTTCATAAACCACATGGATCCACTAGATGTCATTGCATGTCTGTTCTATTCATAAACCACATGGATCCACTAGATGCCATTGCATGTGTGTTCTTTTAATAAACCACATGGATCCACTAGAGTTCATTGCATGTGTGTTATTTTCATAATCCACATGGATCCACTAGAGTTCATTGCATGTGTGTTCTATTCCTAAACCACATTGATCCTCTAGACTTCATTGCATGTGTGTTCTTTTCATAAACCACATGGATCCACTAGAGTTCATTGCATGTGTGTTCTATTCCTAAACCACATGGATCCACTAGACTTCATTGTATGTGTGTTCTTTTCATAAACCACATGGATCCACTAGATGCCATTTCATGTGTGTTATTTTAATAAACCACATGGATCCACTAGTGTTCATTGCATGTGTGTTCTATGCCTAAACCACAATAATCCACTCGATGCAATTGAATGTGTGTTCTTTTCATAATCCACATGGATCCACTAGATGCCATTGCATGTGTACTCTTTTCCTAAACCACATGGATCCACTAGAGTTCATTGCTTGTGTGTTCTATTCATAAACTACATGGATCCGCTAGATGCCATTAAATGTGTGTTCTATTACTAAACCAAATGGATCCCATAGATGCCATTGCATGTGTTTTTTTTCATATATCACATGGATCCACTAGAGTTCATTGCATGCGTGTTTTTTTCGTAATCCACATGGATCCACTAGAGTTCATTGCATGTGTGTTCTTTTCATAAACTACATGGATCCACTAGAGTTCATTGCATATGTGTTCTTTTCATAAACCACATGGATCCACTAGATTCCATTGCAAGTCTGTTCATTTCATAAACCGCCTGGATCCACTAGAGTTCATTGCATCTGTGCTCTATTCCTAAACCACATGGATCCACTAGATGCCATTCCATGTGTGTTTTATTCCTAAACCACATGGATCCACTAGATGCCATTGGATGTTTGTTCTTTTTGTAAACCACGTGGATCCACTAGATGTCATTGCGCATGTGTTCTTTTCATAAACCACATGGATCCATTAGAGTTCATTGCATGTGTGTTCTTTTCATAAACCACATGGATCCACTAGATGCCATTGCATGTGTTTTTTTCATAAACCACATGGATCCACTAGATGTCATTGCATGTGTGTTATATTCCTAAACCACATGGATCCACTAGATGCCATTGCATGTGTGTTCTTTTCATAAACAAGATGGATCCACTAGATGCCATTACATGTGTGTTCTAATCCTAAACCACATGGATCCACTATATTCCATTGTATGTGTGTTCTTTTCATAAACCACATGGATCCACTAGATGTCATTGCATGTCTGTTCTATTCATAAACCACATGGATCCACTAGATGCCATTGCATGTGTGTTATTTTCATAAACCACATGGATCAATTAGATGCCATTGCATGTGTGTACTTTTCATAAACCACATGGATCCACTAGATGTCATTGCATGTGTGTTGTTTTCATAAACCACAAGGATCCACAAGATGTCCTTGCATGTGTTTTGATTTCATAAACCACATGGATCCGCCGGAGTTCATTGCATGTGTATGCATAAAGCACATGGATCCACTATATGCCATTGCATGTGTGTTCTTTTCATAAACCACATGGCTCACTACATTCCATTGCATGTGTGTTATTTTAATAAACCACATCGATCCACAATATTCCGTTGCGTGTGTGTTCTTTTCATAAACCACATGGATCCACTAGAGTTTATTGCATGTGTGTTCTCTCCCTAAACCACATGGATCCACTAGATGCCATTCCATGTGTGTTCTTTTCATAAACCACATGGATCCACTAGATGCCAATGCATGTGTGTTTTTCATAAACAACATGGATCCACTAGATGTCATTGTATGTGTCTTCTATTCCTAAACCACATGGATGCACTAGATGCAATTGCATGTGCGTTCTTTTCATAAACCACATGGATCCACTAGATGTCATTGCATGTGTGTTCTAATCCTAAACCACATGGATACACTAGATGCCATTGGATGTGTGTTCTTTTCATAAACCACACGGATCCACTAGATGTCATTCCATGTATGTTCTTTTCATAAACCACATGGATCCACTAGATGCCATTGCATGTGTGTTCTATTCCTAAACCACTTAGATCCACGAGATGCCATTGGATGTGTGTTCTTATCATAAACCACATGGATGCACTAGATGTCATTGCATGTGTGTTCTTTTCATAAACCACATGGATCCAATAGAGTTCATTGCATGTGTGTTCTATTCATAAACCACGTGGACCCACTAGATGCCATTAAATGTGTGTTCTATTCATAAACCACATGGATCCTGTAGATGCCATTGCATGTGTGTTATTTTCATAATCCACATGGATCCACTAGAGTTCATTGCATGTGTGTTCTTTTCATAAACCACATGGATCCACTAAAGTTCATTGCATGTGTGTTCTTTTCATAAACCACATGGATGCACTAGATGCCATTGCATGTGTGTTCTATTCCTAAACCACATAGATGCCATTGGATGTGTGTTATTTCCATAAACCACATGGATCGACTAGATGCCATTACATGTGTGTTCTTTGGCTAAACAACATGGATCCACTAGAGTTCATTGCATGTGTGTTCTATTCATAAACCACATGGATCCACTAGATGCCATTAAATGTGTGTTCTATTCATAAACCACATGGATCCACTAGATGCCATTGCATGTTTGTTCTTTTCATAAACCACATGGATCCACTAGATGCCATTGCATGTGTGTTATTTTCATAAACCACATGGATCCACTAGAGTTCATTGCATGTGTGTTCTATTCCTAAACCACATGGATACACTAGATGCCATTGCATGTTTGTTCTTTTCATAAACCACATCGATCCACTAGATGCCATTACATGTGTGTTCTATTCCTAAACCACATGGATCCACTAGATGCCATTGGATGTTTGTTCTTTTCATAAACCAGATGGATCCACTAGATGCCATTCCATGTGTGTTCTTTTCATAAACCACATGGATCCACTAGATGCCATTGCATGTGTGTTATTTTCATAAACCACATGGATGCACTAGAGTTCACTGCCCGCGTGTTCTTTTCGTACACCACATGGATCCACCAGATGCCATTGCATGTCTGTTCATTTCGTAAACCACATGGATCCACTAGATTCCATTGCATGTCTGTTCATTTCATAAACCACCTGGATTCACTAGAGTTCATTACATGTGTGTTCTATTCCTAAACCACATGGATCCACTAGATGCAATTGCATGTGTGTTCTTTTCATAAACCACATGGATCCACTAGATGCCATTGCATGTGTGTTTTATTCCTAAACCACATGGATCCACTAGATGCCATTGGATGTTTTTTCTTTTTGTAAACCACATGGATCCACTAGATGTCATTGCATGTGTGTTCTTTTCATAAACCACATGGATCCATTAGAGTTCATTGCATGTGTGTTCTTTTCATAAACCACATGGATCCGCTAGATGCCATTGCATGTGTTTTTTCATAAACCACATGGATCCACTATATGTCATTGCATGTGTGTTCTATTCCTAAAGCACATGGATCCACTAGATGCCATTGCATGTGTGTTCTTTTCATAAACCAGATGGATCCACTAAATGCCATTGCATGTGTGTTCTAATCCTAAACCACATGGATCCACTATATGCCATTGTATGTGTGTTCTTTTCATAAACCACATGGATCCACTAGATGTAATTGCATGTGTGTTCTATTCATAAACCACATGGATCCACGAGATGCCATTGCATGTGTGTTCTTTTCATAAACCACATGAATCCACTAGAGTTCATTGCATGTGTGTTCTTTTCCTAATCCACAAGGATTCACTAGAGTTCATTGCATGTGTGTTCTTTTCATAAACCACATGGATCCACTAGATGCCATTGCATGTGTGTTTTATTCCTAAACCACATGGATCCACTAGATGCCATTGCATGTGTGTTCTATTCCTAAACCACATGGATGCACTATATGTTATTACATGTGTGTTCTTTTCATAAACCACATGGATCCACTAGACGCCATTGCATGTGTACTCTTTTCCTAAACCACATGGATCCACTAGAGTTCATTGCATGTGTGTTCTATTCATAAACTACATGGATCCGCTAGATGCCATTAAATGTGTGTTCTATTACTAAACCAAATGGATCCCATAGATGCCATTGCATGTGTTTTTTTCATATATCACATGGATCCACTAGAGTTCATTGCATGCGTGTTTTTTTCGTAATCCACATGGATCCACTAGAGTTCATTGCATGTGTGTTCTTTTCATAAACTACATGGATCCACTAGAGTTCATTGCATATGTGTTCTTTTCATAAACCACATGGATCCACTAGATTCCATTGCAAGTCTGTTCATTTCATAAACCGCCTGGATCCACTAGAGTTCATTGCATCTGTGCTCTATTCCTAAACCACATGGATCCACTAGATGCCATTGCATGTGTGTTTTATTCCTAGACCACATGGATCCACTAGATGCCATTGGATGTTTGTTCTTTTTGTAAACCACGTGGATTCACTAGATGTCATTGCACATGTGTTCTTTTCATAAACCACATGGATCCATTAGAGTTCATTGCATGTGTGTTCTTTTCATAAACCACATGGATCCACTAGATGCCATTGCATGTGTTTTTTCATAAACCACATGGATCCACTAGATGTCATTGCATGTGTGTTATATTCCTAAACCACATGGATCCACTAGATGCCATTGCATGTGTGTTCTTTTCATAAACAAGATGGATCCACTAGATGCCATTACATGTGTGTTCTAATCCTAAACCACATGGATCCACTATATTCCATTGTATGTGTTTTCTTTTCATAAACCACATGGATCCACTAGATGTCATTGCATGTCTATTCTATTCGTAAACCACATGGATCCACTAGATGCCATTGCATGTGTGTTCTTTTAATAAACCACATGGATCCACTAGAGTTCATTGCATGTGTGTTATTTTCATAATCCACATGGATCCACTAGAGTTCATTGCATGTGTGTTCTTTTCATAAACCACATGGATCCACTAGATTCCATTGCATGTGTGTTCTTTTCATAAACCACATGGATCCACTAGAGTTCATTGCATGTGTTTTCTATTCCTAAACCACATGGATCCACTAGACTTCATTGCATGTGTGTTCTTTTCATAAACCACATGGATCCACTAGATGCCATTGCATGTGTTTTTTCATAAACCACATGGAGCCACTAGATGTCATTGCATGTGTGTTCTATTCCTAAACCACATGGATCCACTAGATGCCATTGCATGTCTGTTCTTTTCATAAACAAGATGGATCCACTAGATGCCATTACATGTGTGTTCTAATCCTAAACCACACGGATCCACTATATTCCATTGTATGTGTTTTCATTTCATAAACCACATGGATCCACTAGATGTCATTGCATGTCTGTTCTATTCGTAAACCACATGGATCCACTAGATGCCATTGCATGTGTGTTCTTTTAATAAACCACATGGATCCACTAGAGTTCATTGCATGTGAGTTATTTTCATAATCCACATGGATCCACTAGAGTTCATTGCATGTGTGTTCTTTTCATAAACCACATGGATCCACTAGATTCCATTGCATGTGTGTTCTTTTCATAAACCACATGGATCCACTAGAGTTCATTGCATGTGTTTTCTATTCCTAAACCACATGGATCCACTAGACTTCATTGCATGTGTGTTCTTTTCATAAACCACATGGATCCACTAGATGCCATTGCATGTGTTTTTTCATAAACCACATGGAGCCACTAGATGTCATTGCATGTGTGTTCTATTCCTAAACCACATGGATCCACTAGATGCCATTGCATGTCTGTTCTTTTCATAAACAAGATGGATCCACTAGATGCCATTACATGTGTGTTCTAATCCTAAACCACATGGATCCACTATATTCCATTGTATGTGTGTTCTTTTCATAAACCACATGGATCCACTAGATGTCATTGCATGTCTGTTCTATTCATAAACCACATGGATCCACTAGATGCCATTGCATGTGTGTTCTTTTAATAAACCACATGGATCCACTAGAGTTCATTGCATGTGTGTTATTTTCATAATCCACATGGATCCATTAGAGTTCATTGCATGTGTGTTCTATTCCTAAACCACATGGATCCACTAGACTTCATTGCATGTGTGTTCTTTTCATAAACCACATGGATCCACTAGAGTTCATTGCATGTGTGTTCTATTCCTAAACCACATGGATCCACTAGACTTCATTGAATGTGTGTTCTTTTCATAAACCACATGGATCCACTAGATGCCATTCCATGTGTGTTGTTTTCATAAACCACATGGATCCACTAGTGTTCATTGCATGTGTGTTCTATGCCTAAACCACAAGAATCCACTCGATGCAATTGAATGTGTGTTCTTTTCATAAACCAGATGGATCCAGTAGAGTTCACTACATGTGTGTTCTTTTCATAAACCACATGGATACACTAGAGTTCATTGCATGTGTGTTCTATTCATAAACCACATGGATCCACTAGATGCCATTGCATGTGTGTTCTATGCCTAAACCACAAGAATCCACTCGATGCAATTGAATGTGTGTTCTTTTCATAAACCAAATGGATCCAGTAGAGTTCACCACATCTGTGTTCTTTTCATAAACCACATGGATCCACTAGAGTTCATTGCATGTGTGTTATTTTCCTAAACCACATGGATCCACTAGATGCCATTGCATGTGTGTTCGTTTAATAAAGCACATGGGATCTACTACATGCCATTGCATGTGTGTCCTTTTCATAAACCACATGGATCCACTAGATGCCATTGCATGTGTGTTCTTTTCATAAACCACATGGATCCACTAGATGCCATTGCATGTGTGTTCTTTTCATAAACCACATGGATCAATTAGATGCCATTGCATGTGTGTACTTTTCATAAACCACATGGATCCACTAGATGTCATTGCATGTGTGTTGTTTTCATAAACCACATGGATCCACAAGATGTCGTTGCATGTGTTTTATTTTCATAAACCATATGGATCCACTGGAGTTCATTGCATGTGTATGCCTAAAGCACATGGATCCACTATATGCCATTGCATGTGTGTTCTTTTCATAAACCACATATGTCACTACATTCCATTGCACGTGTGTTCTTTTAATAAACCACATGGATCCACTATATACCGTTGCATGTGTGTTCTTTTCATAAACCTCATGGATCCACTAGAGTTTATTGCATATGTGTTCTCTCCCTAAACCACATGGATCCACTAGATGCCATTCCATGTGTGTTCTTTTCATAAACCACATGGATCCACTAGATGCCAATGCATGTGTGTTTTTTCATAAACAACATGGATCCACTAGATGTCATTGTATGTGTCTTCTATTCCTAAACCACATGGATGCACTAGATGCAATTGCATGTGCGTTCTTTTCATAAACCACATGGATCCACTAGATGTCATTGCATGTGTGTTCTAATCCTAAACCACATGGATCCACTAGAGTTCATTGCATGTGTGTTCTATTCCTAAACCACATGGATACACTAGATGCCATTGCATGTTTGTTCTTTTCATAAACCACATCGATCCACTAGATGCCATTGCATGTGTGTTCTATTCCTAAACCACATGGATCCACTAGATGCCATTGGATGTTTGTTCTTTTCATAAACCAGATGGATGCACTAGATGCAATTGCATGTGTGTTCTTTTCACAAACCACATGGATCCACTAGATGTCATTGAATGTGTTTTCTAATCCTAAACCACATGAATACACTAGATGCCATTGGATGTGTGTTCTTTTCATATACCACACGGATCCACTAGATGTCATTCCATGTATGTTCTTTTCATAAACCACATGGATCCACTAGATGCCATTGCATGTGTGTTCTATTCCTAAACCACTTAGATCCACGAGATGCCATTGGATGTGTGTTCTTTTCATAAACCACATGGATGCACTAGATGTCATTGCATGTCTGTTCTTTTCATAAACCACATGGATCCACTAGGTGTCATTGCATGTGTGTTCTTTGCATAAACCACATGGATCCAATAGAGTTCATTGCACGTGTGTTCTATTAATAAACCACGTGGACCCACTAGATGCCATTAAATGTGTGTTCTATTAATAAACCACATGGATCCAGTAGATGCCATTGCATGTGTGTTATTTTCATAATCCACATGGATCCACTAGAGTTCATTGCATGTGTGTTCTTTTCATAAACCACATGTATCCACTAAAGTTCATTGCATGTGTGTTCTTTTCATAAACCACATGGATGCACTAGATGCCATTGCATGTGTGTTCTTTTCATAAACCACATGGATCCACTAGAGTTCATTGCATTTGTGTTCTTTTCATAAACCACATGGATCCACTCGATGCCATTGCATGTGTGTTCTATTCCTAAACCACATAGATGCCATTGGATGTGTGTTATTTTCATAAAACACATGGATTGACTAGATGCCATTACATGTGTGTTCTTTGCCTAAACCACATGGATCCACTAGAGTTCATTGCATGTGTGTTCTATTCATAAACCACATGGATCCACTAGATGCCATTAAATGTGTGTTCTATTCATAAACCACATGGATCCACTAGATGCCATTGCATGTTTGTTATTTTCATAAACCACATGGATCCACTAGAGTTCATTGCATGTGTGTTATTTTCATAATCCACATGTATCCACTAGAGTTCATTGCATGTGTGTTCTTTTCATAAACCACATGGATACACTAGATTCCATTGCATATGTGTTCTTTTCATAAACCACATGGATCCACTAGCGTTCATTGCATGTGTGTTCTATTCCTAAACCACATGGATACACTAGATGCCATTGCATGTTTGTTCTTTTCATAAACCACATCGATCCCCTAGATGCCATTGCATGTGTGTTCTATTCCTAAACCACATGGATCCACTAGATGCCATTGAATGTTTGTTCTTTTCATAAACCAGATGGATCCACTAGATGCCATTCCATGTGTGTTCTTTTCATAAACCACATGGATCCACTAGATGCCATTGCATGTGTGTTATTTTCATAAACCACATTGATCCACTAAAGTTCATTGCCCGCGTGTTCTTTTCTAAACCACATGGATCCACCAGATGCCATTGCATGTTTTTCATAAACCACATGGATCCACTTGATGTCATTGCATGTGTGTTCTATTCCTAAACCACATGGATCAACTAGATGGCATTGCATGTGTGTTCTTTTCATAAACCACATGGATCTAGTAGATGCCATTGCATGTGTGTTCTAATCCTAAACCACATGGATCTAGTAGATGCCATTAGATGTGTGTTCTTTTCATAAACCACATGGATCCACTAGAGTTCTTTGCATGTGTGTTCTATTCCTAAACCACATGGATCCACCAGATGTCATTGCATGTGTGTTCTTTTCAGAAACCACATGGATCCACTAGAGTTCATTGCATGTGTGTTCTATGCCTAAACAACATGGATCCACTAGATTCCATTGCATGTGTATTCTTTTCATAAACCACATGGATCACTAGATGCCATTGCATGTGTGTTCTTTGCCTAAACCACATGGATCCACTAGAGTTCATTGCATGTGTGTTCTATGCTTAAGCCACATGGATCCACTAGAGTTCATTACATGTGTGTTATTTTCATAAACTAGATGGATCCACTACATGCCATTGCATGTGTGTTATTGTCATAAACCACATGGATCCACTAGAGTTCATTGCATGTGTGTTCTTCTCATAATCCACATGGATCCACTAGAGTTCATTGCATGTGTGTTCTATGCCTAAACCATATGGATCCACTAGATGCCATTGCATGTGTTTTCTTTTCATAAACCACATAGATCCACTAGAGTTCATTGCATGTGTGTTATGTTCATAAACCACATGGATCCACTAGATGCCATTGGATGTGTGTTCTTTTCATAAACCACATGGATCCACTAGATGCCATTGCATGTGTGTTCTTTTCATAAACCACATGGATCCACTAGATGTCATTGCATGTGTGTTCTATTCCTAAACCACATGGATCCACTAGATGCCATTGCATGTGTGTTCTTTTCATAAACCACATGGATCCACTAGATGCCATTGCATGTGTTTTTTCATAAACCACATGGATCCACTAGAGTTCATTGGATGTGTGTTCTATCCCTAAACCATAAGGATCCACTAGATGCCACTCCATGTTTGTTCTTTTAATAAACCACATAGATCGACTAGAAGCCATTGCAAGTGTGTTCTTTTCATAAACCACATGGATCCACTAGATTCTATTTCATGTGTGTTCTTTTCATAAATCACATGGATCCACTAAAGTTCATTGCATGTGTGTTATTTTCATAAACCACATGGATCCACTAGAATTCATTGCATGTGTGTTCTATGCCTAAACCACATGGATCCACTAGATGCCATTGCATGTGTGTTCTTTTCATAAACCACATGGATCACCTAGATTACATTGCATGTGTGTTCTGCCTAAACCACATGGATCCACTAGATTTCATTGCATGTGTGTTCTTTTAATAAACCACATAGATCTATTAGATTCCATTACATGTGTGTTATTTTCATAAACCACATGGATCCACTAGATGCCATTGCATGTGTGTTCTTTTCCTAAACCAGATGGATCAACTAGAGTTTATTGCATGGGTGTTATATTCATAAACTACATGGATCCGCTAGATGCCATTAAATGTATGTTCTATTCCTAAACAACATGGATCCCATAGTTGCCATTGCATGTGTGTTATTTTCATAAACCACATGGATCTACTAGATGCCATTGCATGTGTGTACTTTGCCTAAACCACATGGATCCACTAGAGTTCATTGCATGTGTGTTCTATGCTTAAGCCACATGGATCCACTAGAGTTCATTGCATGTGTGTTCTTCTCATAATCCACATGGATCCACTAGACTTCATTGCATGTGTGTTCTATGCCTAAACCATATGGATCCACTAGATGCCATTGCATGTGTGTTCTTTTCATAAACAATATGGATCCACTAGATGCCATGCATAAACCACATAGATCCACTAGATTTCATTGCATGTGTGTTATGTTCATAAACCACATGGATCCACTAGATGCCATTGCATGTGTGTTCTTTTCATAAACAAGATGGATCCACTAGATGCCATTACATGTGTGTTCTAATCCTAAACCACATGGATCCACTAGATGTCATTGCATGTCTGTTCTATTCATAAACCACATGGATCCACTAGATTCCATTGCATGTGTGTTCTTTTAATAAACCATATGGATCCACTAGAGTTCATTGCATGTGTGTTATTTTCATAATCCATATGGATCCACTAGACTTCATTGCATGTGTGTTCTTTTCATAAACCACATGGATCCACTAGAGTTCATTGCATGAGTGTTCTATTCCTAAACTACATGGATCCACTAGACTTCATTGCGTGTGTGTTCTTTTCATAAACCACATGGATCCACTAGATGCCATAGCATGTGTGTTCTTTTCATAAACCACATGGATCCACTAGTGTTCATTGCATGTGTGTTCTATGCTTAAACCACAAGAATCCACTCGATGCAATTGAATGTGTGTTCTTTTCATAAACCAGATGGATCCAGTAGAGTTCACTACATGTGTGTTCTTTTCATAAACCACATGGATACACTAGAGTTCATTGCATGTGTGTTCTATTCATAAACCACATGGATCCACTAGATGCCATTGCATATGTGTTCTTTTAATAAACCATATGGATCCACTAGAGTTCATTGCATGTGTGTTATTTTCATAATCCATATGGATCCACTAGACTTCATTACATGTGTGTTCTTTTCATAAACCACATGGATCCACTAGAGTTCATTGCATGTGTGTTCTATTCCTAAACCACATGGATCCACTAGACTTCATTGCGTGTGTGTTCTATTCATAAACCACATGGATCCACTAGATGCCATAGCATGTGTGTTCTTTTCATAAACCACATGGATCCACTAGTGTTCATTGCATGTGTGTTCTATGCTTAAACCACAAGAATCCACTCGATGCAATTGAATGTGTGTTCTTTTCATAAACCAGATGGATCCATTAGAGTTCACTACATGTGTGTTTTTTCATAAACCACATGGATACACTAGAGTTCATTGCATGTGTGTTCTATTCATAAACCACATGGATCCACTAGATGCCATTGCATATGTGTTCTTTTCATAAACCACATGGATCCACTAGTGTTCATTGCATGTGTGTTCTATGCCTAAACCACAAGAATCCACTCGATGCAATTGAATGTGTGTTCTTTTCGTAAACCAAATGGATCCAGTAGAGTTCACTACATGTGTGTTCTTTTCATAAACCACATGGATCCACTAGAGTTCATTGCATGTGTGTTATTTTCCTAAACCACATGGATCCACTAGATGCCATTGCATGTGTGTTCGTTTAATAAAGCACATGGATCCACTACATGCCATTGCATGTGTGTCCTTTTCATAAACCACATGGATCCACTAGATGCCATTGCATGTGTGTTCTTTTCATAAACCACATGGATCCACTAGATGCCATTGCATGTGTGTTCTTGTCATAAACCACATGGATCAATTAGATGCCATTGCATGTGTGTACTTTTCATACACCACATGGATCCACTAGATGTCATTGCATGTGTGTTGTTTTCATAAACCACATGGATCCACAAGATGTCGTTGCATGTGTTTTATTTTCATAAACCATATGGATCCACTGGAGTTCATTGCATGTGTATGCCTAAAGCACATGGATACACTATATGCCATTGCATGTGTGTTCTTTTCATAAACCACATGGATCACTACATTCCATTGCATGTGTGTTCTTTTAATAAACCACATGGATCCACTATATTCCGTTGCGTGTGTGGTCTTTTCATAAACCACATGGATCCACTAGAGTTTATTGCATGTGTGTTCTCTCACTAAACCACATGGATCCACTAGATGCCATTCCATGTGTGTTCTTTTCATAAACCACATGGATGCACTAGATGCAATTGCATGTGTGTTCTTTTCATAAACCACATGGATCCACTAGATGTCATTGCATGTGTGTTCTAATCCTAAACCACATGAATATACTAGATTCCATTGGATGTGTGTTCTTTTCATAAACCACACGGATCCACTAGATGTCATTCCATGTATGTTCTTTTCATAAACCACATGGATCCACTAGATGCCATTGCATGTGTGTTCTATTCCTAAACCACTTAGATCCACGAGATGCCATTGGATGTGTGTTCTTTTCATAAACCACATGGATGCACTAGATGTCATTGCATGTGTGTTCTTTTCATAAACCACATGGATGCACTAGAAGTTTTCCAAGGAAGTTTCATCAAGATTCCAAGCAAGCCAAGATGTAATTTTTGTTAGAAAATTTTTAAGGGTGGTAGTACCCTAGTTGTTTTGAACCTGCTTGTAACCCTAGCCTCCCCAAATCTCGGGACGAAATTTATTTTAAGGGTGGTAGCCTGTCACATCCCAAGATTTTCCAAATCTTGTAATGTGAAAATCAAATAAACAAAATAAATCTTTGTTGAAAATCAGGGTGAAAAGAAACTGAAATCCCATCTTGAACAAACTTTGGCTAAAGTTTGAATTCAACAAAAATCCAAATCAAGAGAAATGCATTCCTCAATGAATGTATCTGGAAATTTAAACACTTGGAAAATAAATCCAAATCCCTAAACCCTAATGGAAGGAAATCATTTCCCAAGTTATCTCCAAATCTATGGATTTGATCCATACCAAATCTGATCAACAAATATTCACAAAGGATCAAGAAAGACCCTAGAAGTTGGTTTCACTTAGTTTGGAACCATAGACAAAATCTTGTGAATATAATAAGATAAGGAAATCGAATTTCCAAAGCCAATAAATCCCTTACCAAAAGCCATACCAATTGGTGAACAATTATAATCCTAAAGGGATTAAAAATATAAACATTTAATAAAGGAAAAATAAATTGTTTTGGAAATACTATTTGGATCTTTTAATAAAAGACTTTGTTTTCAAATGAAAAGGTGAGCCAAATTAATTTTGGCCAAACTTTTGTAATAAAATATTTTGTTTTGATAAAATGAATAAAGGTTTATTTAAATAAAATAATAAGGATTTAAATATCCAAATTTTATTTAAGTAAAGGCTTTTTCCATTTTAAATGAACACCAAGTATTTTATTACTACTTTGAAATCTTTTATTAAAAGGTTTTGCTTTGATTAAAATGAGTAAAGGATTATTTAAATAAAATAATAAGGATTTAAATATCCAATTTTATTTAAGTAAAGGCTTTCCCATTTTAATTAAACACCAAAACTTATTTATTTATTTAAATAAGTTTCCAAGTATTCTTTTATTTTTCAAATAAAACCTTCTGGTTTGGTTTTGAAAATAATTGGATTTCAAATGGAAATTTATTAAATAAATCAAACCCTATTTTATTAAATAACTAAAGATTCATTTATTTAATTATTAAATGGATCCTAAATTAAATAAAAAAATATTATTTTTTTGGATTTGGATTATGTTACTAAACAGAACCAAATTCATAGTTCAAAGTTGAGTGATTGTTTGTGTTGTTTGAAATTGTTTGAATGTTTGAAATGTGGTTTGAAATTCAAAACAGAAAAAAATTAGAAAAGGAAAAATAAAGCAGACAGAAAAAAAAATAAGAAAAGAACAGACCTAGCCCATTAGGCCCAATTCCAGCCCAGCTCCCTCTTCCCCGAAGCCTTCCTTTCTCACCCAGATTCCTACCCGCGTAGTCAATGACAGCCCGGACCCACTTCTCCCTCTCACTCACTCGCTAACAACAGACCCCACCTCCCCTTACTTTTCCCCGAACCGTTTTTCCTCACCGCCGAATCAGCCCACAGAGACACTGGCCAGTGGACCTCCTCCTCTCTCCTTTTCCCACTTACTGGTAGGCCCGCTATCACTGTTCATCGTCTCCTTCACCCACCCCGCAGCGACCAGTTCTTCTCCCCCGTTCTGCCGTTGATTCCTCCAGCTTAATTCGCCTTAACGCGGCCGACGTTACCAGCTTTGATCACGCAGATGGAAACGACCGTGTCTCCTCTATAATTCCCCTCTGACACCCCGCGCTGGCACGCCTTAGACCGCCCTCAATTCCTTCCCGAGCACCCTCTGCTCCGACGATGGTCCGGTGACGATTCCGACGAACCCTCGCCGCCCCTTGCCTCGTCGACCTAGCACACATACTCCACGCATCCAGACGCATCTATCCATACCACCCATTCATCCGCGGGTACCCTGTAACCTCGCCTTCGACGACCACCACCGTCTGCCTCGTCTCCGTCAAGTTTCTCCGGTAAGAGCCGACCGCCCCGAGCCCTTTCGTTCATGCACACAGCATCGCCTTGCTCTTGCGCATCTGACCCTACCCTCGGATTGCCCTCTCCTGAACTGCAGCGTCGCCTCGTCGTCAACCTGAGCGCCACCGTCTGTCTGCAAACTCCGGCGGAACCTCTCTGGTAAATCAGACCACCCCAACCCTTCTCGTTCACGCACACAGCTCCGCCATAATCTCCTGCGTCTAACTCAGTCCTCCATTTGTCTTCTCGTGGACCACAGCCTCGTCTTCGACCGTGGACAGAGCCGACCGACGTCGTTCTCTACTCCGGCGAGCAATTACGCCTGACCCCGAGCGCCCCTTGGCCAACACAGACCACATTGAGCATCAACAAGCGTCAACGATCTCGGTGAGCCTTACCACGTCCCCTCTAGCTTCTTGTATCACCGGCTCCGCCGCTGACAGACCCCGCCGCCGCCATTAGCCACCGCAGCGCCGCCAGCTTCTTGTCAATGCGATGACAGCCGTTCGATCTTGATCCATTGGTTAGGATAGATCCACTTAGTCGCGAAGAGGTATGTCCTCTGGACCGCACGATTTAACTTAGATCCAACGCTCCACAGCCACGATCCGGCTGAACCGGTACGGGCGAATTAAAACACGCCGCGTGTCGCCTGTTAAGTTTAAGACAGAATTTGAAAACAGAAACTTTTGCAAACTTCAAACCCTTGTATCTTTGGATCCACACGTCCAAATTTTACAAATTTGATGTCGTTGGAATCAGCAAGACAAACCCTAGCCAACCCTGCCCTTAGTTTAGCAAATAGTATCTCTTAACTTGTTTAACTTTGCAGATTCTTTTGTGTGCTTGCTAACATTAGAAAAATTGTTTAAAAATGATTTTAGGATTAAAACCTTTGCCAATTAGTTTGTTGTGACCTTACTGACCCTAGGAACCAACCCATAGTTTGGAAAATGATTTTGGAAAAGAATAGAATGGATTAATTGGTATAGTCCATTTCTAGCTAATTAAAAACCATTGTTTTGTTTATGAAAATGCTTTCATAAAGAAAACTTTGAGAAAATGCTTTGGACCAAACCTACTGACCCAAACACCAAGTTTTGCAATAGCAACTCATTTGGTGAACCCTATAGGGTGTAAGTGGTGAACCCTACACCACATAGGATGTTACTTTGTTTTGCAAATGGTTTTGAGGTGAAACCTTTTGCTAACAACTTTGCCACTTTGGTAAATGACCAATTTGGATCTTACAAAGTTTAGGAATCTAATAGAGACCCTCTTGCAAATGACTATGCCACTTTACAAAATGACCATTAGGTGTACCCAAATGTCTATGACCCACTAGGAACCACTTTTACAAACAAAGCAAAGCTTGGCATGCTTGCATGCATTACTTTGACTTTGCCATTTTGGTAAATGACCAATTTGGAACTTACAAAGTTAGAAGCCTAGTGAAGACCATCCTTACAATAGAACCAACCTTTGCATGCTTATGCATGACTTAGATCCCATTACTTTGTGTGTAAAAAAATTGTTTGTTTGACTTTGTTATTTTATATGTGTAGTTTTGCTTGATTGGTAGATTGAGTTTGTGCCTTGCTTGATTGAATTGTAGTGACTTGAAGAGTGTGATTGTTGCAAGGACAAGGAGTGAACTTATACCCTCTACCAAAAAGGCAAGTGATGCTTCATATCATTATCCCATTATTTTCACTATGCATTAGTGTTTTTGCTAAGTAAAACTTGCATGGTTTTTATTTTGCTAAGTATAGACCTTGCTATAGTAGCACCTAGTAAATGAAACCTTAGTGGAAATCTTCCTAAGTTAGGATTCCTATTACTATCAAGCTTAGCCTAGCTAATAGAAAACTTGGGTGGTATATATTCACTATGGAAAAATCTCTAAGTCTGAGGACTTATGCTTTTGATTAATAAAAACAACTAAGTTAATGAATCACCTGGGTGGAAATGGAAGGAATGGTTTATGTTGAGTGGTTCACAAGGCCATGGACTTGGCTTGTGTATCTCACTTGTGGATGGCCACCCAGGAAACAAAGAGATTTGAGATGTCAAATGTTGAGAAGCTTCAAGTGCAACCACTTGGCAATATGGGCTCTGCCATGATCATAGGTTGCAAGAACTTAGCCATATGGACAGTTGGTGGTAGTGTTTGATAGGTTGGAGCGCGTCCATGATGGTCTAAGGGAAAGCTTCTGAAAGATCTTGTCTTGGGAAACCAAGTCTTGTGGGGAAAGTGCACCACCTCTGCAGAGTGTAAAACCTAAGTACTTAGCCATGTCCCTGGTAAAGGACAATTTGAGCATCAAGACATGGAAGCAATCAAGAATCTCATCACTCAAATTTCTAAATTAAAACTTGTGGGTGAACAAGGGTTGTGTGAAATTCTTCAATCTTTGATGGAGAGATGGCTTGGTACAAGGATCTCAAAATCTTAGATTGGGAAAATTGTTTTTGCCAAGAAAATCTTCAGTCTTTGATTGGTAGATGCCTTGAGAGGATCTTCAGTCTTTGATTAGTAGATGTCTTGGAAAGTTTTTGCCAAACAAAACTTAGTATTTTCAAAATGATAGGGAAAAATCTATTTTGAGCAATGCAAGCCTCAACTCCACTTAGCCAAATGCATATAGATGATAGACTCCACTATACTACCAAAGTATCACTTGCCAATACAATTCAAATGTATTGACCCTTGTGGCTGTAACTCGTAATGTTGTAGGTTTGATTGATTTAGTGAAGATTGATTGATTAGGATTACAAAGTCTACAACCAACATCTGCCTGTGGCACTTTGAAGATGAAGGACCCAATACTTATAGTTATTCCGCTGCAATGTAATGTAAATAGCCAATGAGCTATGTTTGATGTAATAAAACTATTTTATTCCTGGTTATAAAGTTGTATTATGACCTTTGTTTCTTGATATTACATCTAAACTGTGGATGCTAGCTATTGATCCAGGGACTAGCATTGTAAACACAGGGGACCCTACCTTATTAAAGGCAGGGGATGCTACAGATGGTATCAGAGCATTGTGTTGCCTGTAGGATTTGTAACCCTAGGATTGGACAAAAACCCTTAGAAAAATAGGAATTGTTTTATTCCAAAACTTATTTAAAAAACAATCTTGTAAACTCTTTCCTCAACCATTTTTTTGTTTTCAACTCTACTTCTCTTCTACTTCAAAACTTGATGGAAAAGCCTACCCCATGACCAAAGACTACACTATGTGCAAAGGACTTCTTCAATACTTTCAACTCTAATGACTTCAACTTCTTCAAGTGACTTCAACATCTTCATCATGTTCACCAAAGACTTCCAACTTGGATACCACTAAGGACTACAAGTGAGACAAGAAATGTTACTCAAGACTTGAAGACTAAGGAAAAACAACTTAGAAGAAACCATGAACACTTTTGAAGTTTTGTGACCAAGACACAAGAATTCTCCAAGGATACAAAGATCTCATTCAAGAAGAATCAACCAAGAAGGATGGAAAGATCACAAGTGAACCATATAGATGGACCACCATATTCTAGTTAAGTCAAACCCACCAACTTATGTGGTGTAACAAAAATATTTTGTTGCCTAAGTATGTGCTTGAAACTATTGTTTGAGTGGAGTGTTTGTTTGTGATTGCTTGCACATTGCTTGAGTGAATTGTGATGTGTGTGAATAGAATTGATCCCTAGAAATCTTTTGCCTATTCTAATCCCCTTCAACCCCAAACAGATGACTTCTCCAAGATACTCCAGCATCAAGGATGGTGACATCAACAACAATCAAGAGGACAACATGAGAGAACTCCTAGCAACCCAACACCAGTTGAACCAGCTAACAACTCAGTTCATAGCCAACAATAGTGATAAAGACCCTACCTTGCAAAAGTTTTTGGAAGAACAATCCCAACTGATGCTTAAGGTGACTAATCAAATGATCAGCATGGAAGAAAACTATCCCAAAAGAGTGTATGACAACAAGGATGACAAGAATATTATTCTAGATGGAGCCCCAGCTTGCATTATTTGTGGAGACAAGGATCACACTTCCAAGGAGCATGAAGATCAATGCCCCAATTGTGAAGAGGAACATCCAGTTGGCCAATGCCCCACACCTCAAGTTACTTGTTACCTTTGTGAAGGAAACGACCATGTACCTACTTAATGCCCCATCTATGCCATTGTTGATTACAAAGGAAAAGGACCACTCATACCTCCAAACAAGACAACCCAATTCAAAGGATCAAAGAAGCCCAAGAAACCAAAGCAAGACATGAGCCTTGTGCAATGTCGTAAATGTAAGGAAATGGGACACTACCCCAGTGGATGCCCAGAGAACCCGAAGAATAAAGAGATCGGCCAAGTAGTGTGCAACAACTGCAAGGAACCAGGCCACTACGTAGCAACTTGTCCATAAGAGCAACGTAAAGAACTCCAAGATATCCACTGTTTCAATTGCAAGGAACCAGGACACTATGTAAGCAATTGTCCAGAAAAGATGAAGAACAAGATAAACAAGCCTATGAAGGATCTCAACCTTGGCCCATGAGTCAAGCATGGAAACAAAGGACACTAAGAAGAAGTTTTCCAAGGAAGTTTCATCAAGATTCCAAGCAAGCCAAGATGTAATTTTTGTTAGAAAATTTTTAAGGGTGGTAGTACCCTAGTTGTTTTGAACCTGCTTGTAACCCTAGCCTCCCCAAATCTCGGGACGAGATTTATTTTAAGGGTGGTAGCCTGTCACATCCCAAGATTTTCCAAATCTTGTAATGTGAAAATCAAATAAACAAAATAAATCTTTGTTGAAAATCAGGGTGAAAAGAAACTGAAATCCCATCTTGAACAAACTTTGGCTAAAGTTTGAATTCAACAAAAATCCAAATCAAGAGAAATGCATTCCTCAATGAATGTATCTAGAAATTTAAACACTTGGAAAATAAATCCAAATCCCTAAACCCTAATGGAAGGAAATCATTTCCCAAGTTATCTCCAAATCTATGGATTTGATCCATACCAAATCTGATCAACAAATATTCACAAAGGATCAAGAAAGACCCTAGAAGTTGGTTTCACTTAGTTTGGAACCATAGACAAAATCTTGTGAATATAATAAGATAAGGAAATTGAATTTCCAAAGCCAATAAAGCCCTTACCAAAAGCCATACCAATTGGTGAACAATTATAATCCTAAAGGGATTAAAAAGATAAACATTTAATAAAGGAAAAATAAATTGTTTTGGAAATAGTATTGGATCTTTTAATAAAAGACTTTGTTTTCAAATGAAAAGGTGAGCCAAATTAATTTTGGCAAAACTTTTGTAATAAAATATTTTGTTTTGATAAAATGAATAAAGGTTTATTTAAATAAAATAATAAGGATTTAAATATCCAAATTTTATTTAAGTAAAGGCTTTTTCCATTTTAAATGAACACCAAGTATTTTATTACTACTTTGAAATCTTTTATTAAAAGGTTTTGCTTTGATTAAAATGAGTAAAGGATTATTTAAATAAAATAATAAGGATTTAAATATCCAATTTTATTTAAGTAAAGGCTTTCCCATTTTAATTAAACACCAAAACTTATTTATTTATTTAAATAAGTTTCCAAGTATTCTTTTATTTTTCAAATAAAACCTTCTGGTTTGGTTTTGAAAATAATTGGATTTCAAATGGAAATTTATTAAATAAATCAAACCCTATTTTATTAAATAACTAAAGATTCATTTATTTAATTATTAAATGGATCCTAAATTAAATAAAAAAATATTATTTTTTTTGGATTTGGATTATGTTACTAAACAGAACCAAATTCATAGTTCAAAGTTGAGTGATTGTTTGTGTTGTTTGAAATTGTTTGAATGTTTGAAATGTGGTTTGAAATTCAAAACAGAAAAGAATTAGAAAAGGAAAAATAAAGCAGACAGAAAAAAAAAATAAGAAAAGAACAGACCCAGCCCATTAGGCCCAATTCCAGCCCAGCTTTAGGAAAAATAAAGCAGACAGAAATGTGTGTTCTAATCCTAAACCACATGGATCCAGTAGATGCCATTGCATGTGTGTTCTAATCCTAAACCACATGGATCCACTAGATGTCATTGCATGTGTGTTCTATTCCTAAACCACATGGATCCACTAGATGCCATTACACGTGTGTTTTTTCATAAACCACATGGATCCACTAGATGCCATTGCATGTGTTCTTTTCATAAACCACATGGATCCACTAGTGTTCTTTGCATGTGTGTTCTATTCCTAAACCACATGGATCCACCAGATGTCATTGCATGTGTGTTCTTTTCATAAACCACATGGATCCACTAAAGTTCAGTGCATGTGTGTTCTTTTCAGAAACCACATGGATCCACTAGAGTTCATTGCATGTGTGTTCTATGCCTAAACAACATGGATCCACTAGATTCAATTGCATGAGTATTCTTTTGATAAACCACATGGATCACTAGATGCCATTGCATGTGTGTTCTTTGCCTAAACCACATGGATCCACTAGAGTTCATTGCATGTGTGTTCTATGCTTAACCCACATGGATCCACTAGAGTTCATTACATGTGTGTTATTTTCATAAACTAGATGGATCCACTAAATGCCATTGCATGTGTGTTATTGTCATAAACCACATGGATCCACTAGAGTTCATTGCATGTGTGTTGTTCTCATAATCCACATGGATCCACTAGAGTTCATTGCATGTGTGTTCTATGCCTAAACCATATGGATCCACTAGATGCCATTGCATGTGTGTTCTTTTCATAAACCACATAGATCCACTAGAGTTCATTGCATGTGTGTTATGTTCATAAACCACATGGTCCACTAGATGCCATTGGATGTGTGTTCTTTTCATAAACGACATGGATCCACTAGATGTCATTGCATGTGTGTTCTTTTCATAAACCACATGGATCCACTAGATGTCTTTGCATGTGTGTTCTATTCCTAAACCACATGGACCCACTAGATTCCATTGCAAGTGTGTTCTTTTCATAAACCCCATGGATCCACAAGATGCCATTGCATGTGTTTTTTCATAAACCACATGGATCCACTAGAGTTCATTGCATGTGTGTTCTATCCCTAAACCATAAGGATCCACTAGATGCCACTCCACGTGTGTTCTTTTAATAAACGACATAGATCAACTAGAAGCCATTGCATGTGTGTTCTTTTCATAAACCACATGGATCCACTAGATTCTATTTCATGTGTGTTCTTTTCATAAACCACATGGATCCACTAGAGTTCATTGCATGTGTGTTATTTTCATAAACCACATGGATCCACTAGAATTCATTGCATGTGTGTTCTATGCCTAAACCACATGGATCCACTAGATGCCATTGCATGTGTGTTCTTTTCATAAACCACATGGATCACCTAGATTACATTGCATATGTGTTCTGCCTAAACCACATGGATCCACTAGATTTCATTGCATGTGTGTTCTTTTAATAAACCACATAGATCTATTAGATGCCATTGCATGTGTGTTATTTTCATAAACCACATGGATCCACTAGATGCCATTGCATGTGTGTTCTTTGCCTAAACCACATGGATCAACTAGAGTTTATTGCATGTGTGTTCTATTCATAAACTACATGGATCCGCTAGATGCCATTAAATGTATGTTCTATTCCTAAACAACATGGATCCCATAGGTGCCATTGCATGTGTGTTCTTTTCATAAACCACATGGATCTACTAGATGCCATTGCATGTGTGTTCTTTGCCTAAACCACATAGATCCACTAGAGTTCATTGCATGTGTGTTCTATGCTTAAGCCACATGGATCCACTAGAGTTCATTGCATGTGTGTTATTCTCATAAACTAGATGGATCCACTAGATCCATTGCATGTGTGTTATTGTCATAAACCACATGGATCCACTAGAGTTCATTGCATGTGTGTTCTTCTCATAATCCACATGGATCCACTAGAGTTTATTGCATGTGTGTTCTATGCCTAAACCATATGGATCCACTAGATGCCATTGCATGTGTGTTCTTTTCATAAACCACATAGATCCACTAGGGTTCATTGCATGTGTGTTATTTTCATAAACCACATGGATCCACTAGATGCCATTGGATGTGTGTTCTTTTCATAAACCACATGGATCCACTAGATGTCATTGCATGTGTGTTCTTTTCATAAACCACATGGATCCACTAGATGTCATTGCATGTGTGTTCTATTCCTAAACCACATGGATCCACTTGATGCCATTGCATGTGTGTTCTTTTCATAAACCACATTGATCCACTAGATGCCATTGCATGTGTTTTTTCATAAACCACATGGATCCACTAGAGTTCATTGCATGTGTGTTCTATCCCTAAACCATAAGGATCCACTAGATGCCACTCCACGTGTGTTCTTTTAATAAACCACATAGATCGACTAGAAGCCATTGCATGTGTGTTCTTTTCATACACCACATGGATCCACTAAATGCTATTTCATGTGTGTTCTTTTCATAAATCACATGGATCCACTAGAGTTCATTGCATGTGTGTTATTTTCATAAACCACATGGATCCACTAGAATTCATTGGATGTGTGTTCTATGCCTAAACCACATGGATCCACTAGATGCCATTGCATGTGTGTTATTTTCATAAACCACATGGATCACCTAGATTACATTGCATGTGTGTTCTGCCTAAACCACATGGATCCACTAGATTAGATTGCATGTGTGTTCTTTTAATAAACCACATAGATTTATTAGATGCCATTGCATGTGTGTTATTTTAATAAACCACATGGATCTATTAGATGCCATTGCATGTGTGTTATTTTCATAAACCACATGGATCCACTAGATGCCATTGCATGTGTGTTCTTTGCCTAAACCACATGGATGAACTAGAGTTTATTGCATGTGTGTTCTATTCATAAACTACATGGATCCGCTAGATGCCATTAAATGTATGTTCTATTCCGAAACAACATGGATCCCATAGGTGCCATTCCATGTGTGTTCTTTTCATAAACCACATGGATCTACTAGATGCCATTGCATGTGTGTTCTTTGCCTAAACCACATGGATCCACTAGAGTTCATTGCATGTGTGTTCTATGCTTAAGCCACATGGATCCACTAGAGTTCATTGCATGTGTGTTATTTTCATAAACTAGATGGATCCACTAGATCCATTGCATGTGTGTTATTGTCATAAACCACATGGATCCACTAGAGTTCATTGCATGTGTTTTCTTATCATAATCCACATGGATCCACTAGAGTTCATTGCATGTGTGTTCTATGCCTAAACCATATGGATCCACTAGATGCCATTGCATGTGTGTTATTTCCATAAACCACATAGATCCACAAGAGTTCATTGCATGTGTGTTATGTTCATAAACAACATGGATCCACTAGATGCCATTGGATGTGTGTTCTTTTCATAAACCACATGGATCCAGTAGATGTCATTGCATGTGTGTTCTTTTCATAAACCACATGGATCCACTAGATGTCATTGCATGTGTGTTCTATTCCTAAACCACATGGATCCACTAGATGCCATTGCATGTGTGTTCTTTTCATAAACCACATGGATCCACTAGATGCCATTGCATGTGTTTTTTCATAAACCACATGGATCCACTAGAGTTCATTGCATGTCTGTTCTATCCCTAAACCATAAGGATCCACTAGATGCCACTCCACATGTGTTCTTTTAATAAACCACATAGATCGACTAGAAGCCATTGCATGTGTGTTCTTTTCATAAACCACATGGATCCACTAGATGCTATTTCATGTGTGTTCTTTTCATAAATCACATGGATCCACTAGAGTTGATTGCATGTGTGTTATTTTCATAAACCACATGGATCCACTAGAATTCATTGCATGTGTGTTCTATGCCTAAACCACATGGATCCACTAGATGCCATTGCATATGTGTTCTTTTCATAAACTACATGGATCACCTAGATTACATTGCATGTGTGTTCTGCCTAAACCACATGGATCCACTAGATTTCATTGCATGTGTGTTATTTTAATAAACCACATAGATCTATTATATTCCATTGCATGTGTGTTATTTTCATAAACCACCTGGATCCACTAGATGCCATTGCATGTGTGTTCTTTTCCTAAACCACATGGATCAACTAGAGTTTCTTGCATGTGTGTTCTATTCATAAACTACATGGATCCGCTAGATGCCATTAAATGTATGTTCTATTCCTAAACAACATGGATCCCATAGGTACCATTGCATGTGTGTTCTTTTCATAAACCACATGGACCTACTAGATGCCATTGCATGTGTGTTCTTTGCCTAAACCACATGGATCCACTAGAGTTCATTGCATGTGTGTTCTATGCTTAAGCCACATGGATCCACTAGAGTTCATTGCATGTGTGTTATTTTCATAAACTAGATGGATCCACTAGATCCATTGCATGTGTGATATTGTCATAAACCACATGGATCCACTAGAGTTCATTGCATGTGTGTTCTTCTCATAATCCACATGGATCCACTAGAGTTCATTGCATGTGTGTTCTATGCCTAAACCATATGGATCCACTAGATGCCATTGTATGTGTGTTCTTTTCATAAACCACATGGATCCACCAGATGCCATTGCATGTGTGTTCTTTTCATAAACCACATGAATCCACTAGAGTTCATTGCATGTGTGTCATTTTCCTAATCCACAAGGATTCACTAGAGTTCATTGCATGTGTGTTCTTTTCATAAACCACATGGATCCACTAGATTCCATTGCATGTATGTTCTTTTCATAAACCACATGGATCCACTAGAGTTCATTGCATGTGTGTTCTATTCCTAAACCACATGGATGCACTATATGTTATTGCATGTGTGTTCTTTTCATAAACCACATGGATCCACTAGATGCCATTGCATGTGTGTTCTTTGCCTAAACCACATGGATCAACTAGAGTTCATTGCATGTGTGTTCTATTCATAAACTACATGGATCCGCTAGATGCCATTAAATCTGTGTTCTATTCCTAAACCACATGGATCCCATAGATGCCATTGCATGTGTGTTCTTTTCATAAACCACATGGATCCACTAGATGCCATTGCATCTGTGTTCTTTTCCTAAACCACATGGATCCACTAGAGTTCATTGCATGTGTGTTCTATTCATAAACTACATGGATCCGGTAGATGCCATTCAATGTGTGTTCTATTCCTAAACCACATGGATCCCATAGATTCCATTGCATGTCTTTTTTCATAAATCACATGGTTCCACTAGAGTTCATTGCATGTGTGTTCTTTTCATAATCCACATGGATCCACTAGATGCCATTGCATGTGTGTTCTTTTCATAAACTACATGGATCCACTAGAG
The DNA here is from genome assembly GCA_916181665.1 of Avena sativa. Classification (NCBI taxonomy): domain Eukaryota; kingdom Viridiplantae; phylum Streptophyta; class Magnoliopsida; order Poales; family Poaceae; genus Avena; species Avena sativa. The sequence continues at coordinate 197,118,665 of OV702287.1, forward strand.
TTCATTGCATATGTGTTCTTTTCATAAACAACATGGATCCACTAGATTCCATTGCAAGTCTGTTCATTTCATAAACCACATGGATCCATTAGAGTTCATTGCATGTCTGTTCCTTTCATAAACCACATGGATCCACTAGATGCCATTGCATGTGTTTTTTCATAAACCACATCGATCCACTTGATGACATTGCATGTGTGTTATATTCCTAAACCACATGGATCCACTAGATGCCATTGCATGTGTGTTCTTTTCATAAACAAGATGGATCCACTAGATGCCATTACATGTGTGTTCTAATCCTAAACCACATGGATCCACTAGATGCCATTGTATGTGTGTTCTTTTCATAAACCACATGGATCCACTAGATGTCATTGCATGTCTGTTGTATTCATAAAGCACATGGATCCACTACATGCCATTGCATGTGTGTCCTTTTCATAAACCACATGGATCCACTAGATGCCATTGCATGTGTGTTCTTTTCATAAACCACATGGATCCTCTAGATGCCATTGCATGTGTGTTCTTTTCATAAACCACATGGATCAATTAGATGCCATTGCATGTGTGTACTTTTTCATAAACCACATGGATCCACTAGATGTCATTGCATGTGTGTTGTTTTCATAAACCACATGGATCCACAAGATGTCGTTGCATGTGTTTTATTTTCATAGACCACATGTATCCACTGGAGTTCATTGCATGTGTATGCCTAAAGCACATGGATCCACTAGATGCCATTGCATGTGTGTTCTTTTCATAAACCACATGGCTCACTACATTCCATTGCATGTGTGTTCTTTTAATAAACCACATGGATCCACTATATTCTGTTGCGTGTGTGTTCTTTTCATAAACCACACAGATCCACTAGAGTTTATTGCATGTGTGTTCTCTCCCTAAACCACATGGATCCACTAGATGCCATTCCATGTGTGTTATTTTCATAAACCACATGGATCCACTAGATGCCAATGCATGTGTGTTTTTTCATAAATGACATGGATCCACTAGATGTCATTGTATGTGTCTTCTATTCCTAAACCACATGGATGCACTAGATGCAATTGCATGTGTGTTCTTTTCATAAACCACATGGGTCCACTAGATGTCATTGCATGTGTGTTCTAATCCTAAACCACATGGATACACTAGATGCCATTGGATGTGTGTTCTTTTCATAAACCACACGGATCCACTACATGTGATTCCATGTATGTTCTTTTCATAAACCACATGGATCCACTAGATGCCATTGCATGTGTGTTCTATTCCTAAACCACTTAGGTCCACGAGATGCCATTGGATGTGTGTTCTTTTCATAAACCACATGGATGCACTAGATGTCATTGCATGTGTGTTCTTTTCATAAACCACATGGATCCACTAGGTGCCATTGCATGTGTGTTCTTTTCATAAACCACATGGATCAATTAGATGCCATTGCATGTGTGTACTTTTCATAAACCACATGGATCCACTAGATGTCATTGCATGTGTGTTGTTTTCATAAACCACATGGATCCACAAGATGTCGTTGCATGTGTTTTATTTTCATAAACCACATGGATCCACTGGAGTTAATTGCATGTGTATGCCTAAAGCACATGGATCCACTAGATGCCATTGCATGTGTGTTCTTTTCATAAACCACATGGCTCACTACATTCTATTGCATGTGTGTTCTTTTAATAAACCACACGGATCCACTATATTCCGTTGCGTGTGTGTTCTCTCCCTAAACCACATGGATCCACTAGATGCCATTCCATGTGTGTTCTTTTCATAAACCACATGGATCCACTAGATGCCAATGCATGTGTGTTTTTTCATAAACGACATGGATCCACTAGATGTCATTGTCTGTGTCTTCTATTCCTAAACCACATGGATGCACTAGATGCAATTGCATGTGTGTTCTTTTCATAAACCACATGGATCCACTAGATGTCATTGCATGTGTGTTCTAATCCTAAACCACATGGATACACTAGATGCCATTGGATGTGTGTTCTTTTCATAAACCACACGGATCCACTACATGTCATTCCATGTATGTTCTTTTCATAAACCACATGGATCCACTAGATGCCATTGCATGTGTGTTCTATTCCTAAACCACTTAGATCCACGAGATGCCATTGGATGTGTGTTCTTTTCATAAACCACATGGATGCACTAGATGTCATTGCATGTGTGTTCTTTTCATAAACCACATGGATCCACTAGGTGCCATTGCATGTGTGTTCTTTTCATAAACCACATGGATCCACTAGAATTCATTGCATGTGTGTTCTATGCCTAAACCACATGGATCCACTAAATGCCATTGCATGTGTGTTCGTTTCATAAACCACATGGATCCACTAGATGCCATTGCATGTGTGTTCTTTGCCTAAACCACATGGATCCACTAGAGTTCATTGCATGAGTGTTCTATTCATAAGCTACATGGATCCGCTAGATGCCATTAAATGTGTGTTCTATTCCTAAACCACACGGATCCCATAGATGCCATTGCATGTGTGTTCTTTTCTTAAACCACATAGATCCACTAGATGCCATTGCATGTGTGTTCTTTGCGTAAACCACATGGATCCACAAGAGTTCATTGCATGTGTGTTCTATTCATAAACTACATGGATCCGCTAGATGCCATTAAATCTGTGCTCTATTCCTAAACCACATGGATCCCATAGATGCCATTGCATGTGTGTTCTTTTCATAAACCACATGGATCCACTAGATGATATTGCATGTGTGTTCTTTTCCTAAACCAGATGGATCCACTAGAGTTCATTGCATGTGTGTTCTATTCATAAACTACATGGATCCTCTAGATGCCATTCAATGTGTGTTCTATTCCTAAACCACATGGATCCCATAGATGCCATTGCATGTGTTTTTTCATAAATCACATGGATCCACTAGAGTTCATTGCATGTGTGTTCTTTTCATAATCCACATGGATCCACTAGAGTTCATTGCATGTGTGTTCTTTTCATAAACTACATGGATTCACTAGAGTTCATTGCATATGTGTTCTTTTCATAAACCACATGGATCCACTAGATTCCACTAGAAGTCTGTTCATTTCATAAACCGCCTGGATCCACTAGAGTTCATTGCATCTGTGTTCTATGCCTAAACCACATGGATCCACTAGATGCCATTGCATGTGTGTTTTATTCCTAAACCACATGGATCCACTAGATGCCATTGGATGTTTGTTCTTTTTGTAAACCACGTGGATCCACTAGATGTCATTGCACGTGTGTTCTTTTCATAAACCACATGGATCCATTAGAGTTCATTGCATGTCTGTTCTTTTCATAAACCACATGGATCCACTAGATGCCATTGCATGTGTTTTTTCATAAACCACATGGATCCACTAGATGTCATTCCATGTGTGTTATATTCCTAAACCACATGGATCCACTAGATGCCATTGCATGTGTGTTCTTTTCATAAACAAGATGAATCCACTAGATGCCATTACATGTGTGTTCTAATCCTAAACCACATGGATCCAATAGATGCCATTGTATGTGTATTCTTTTCATAAACCACATGGATCCACTAGATGTCATTGCATGTCTGTTCTATTCATAAAGCACATGGATCCACTACATGCCATTGGATGTGTGTCCTTTTCATAAACCACATGGATCCACTAGATGTCATTGCATGTGTGTTCTTTTCATAAACCACATGGATCCACTAGATGCCATTGCATGTGTGTTCTTTTCATAAACCACATGGATCAATTAGATGCCATTGCATGCGTGTACTTTTTCATAAACCACATGGATCCACTAGATGTCATTGCATGTGTGTTGTTTTCATAAACCACATGGATCCACAAGATGTCGTTGCATGTGTTTTATTTTCATAGACCACATGTATCCACTGGAGTTCATTGCATGTGTATGCCTAAAGCACATGGATCCACTAGATGCCATTGCATGTGTGTTCTTTTCATAAACCACATGGCTCACTACATTCCATTGCATGTGTGTTCTTTTAATAAACCACATGGATCCACTATATTCTGTTGCGTGTGTGTTCTTTTCATAAACCACACGGATCCACTAGAGTTTATTGCATGTGTGTTCTCTCCCTAAACCACATGGATCCACTAGATGCCATTCCATGTGTGTTCTTTTCATAAACCACATGGATCCACTAGATGCCAATGCATGTGTGTTTTTTCATAAATGACATGGATCCACTAGATGTCATTGTATGTGTCTTCTATTCCTAAACCACATGGATGCACTAGATGCAATTTCATGTGTGTTCTTTTCATAAACCACATGGGTCCACTAGATGTCATTGCATGTGTGTTCTAATCCTAAACCACATGGATACACTAGATGCCATTGGATGTGTGTTCTTTTCATAAACCACACGGATCCACTACATGTGATTCCATGTATGTTCTTTTCATAAACCACATGGATCCACTAGATGCCATTGCATGTGTGTTCTATTCGTAAACCACTTAGATCCACGAGATGCCATTGGATGTGTGTTCTTTTCATAAACCACATGGATGCACTAGATGTCATTGCATGTGTGTTCTTTTCGTAAACCACATGGATCCACTAGGTGCCATTGCATGTGTGTTCTTTTCATAAACCACATGGATCAATTAGATGCCATTGCATGTGTGTACTTTTCATAAACCACATGGATCCACTAGATGTCATTGCATGTGTGTTGTTTTCATAAACCACATGGATCCACAAGATGTTGTTGCATGTGTTTTATTTTCATAAACCACATGGATCCACTGGAGTTCATTGCATGTGTATGCCTAAAGCACATGGATCCACTAGATGCCATTGCATGTGTGTTCTTTTCATAAACCACATGGCTCACTACATTCTATTGCATGTGTGTTCTTTTAATAAACCACACGGATCCACTATATTCCGTTGCGTGTGTGTTCTCTCCTTAAACCACATGGATCCACTAGATGCCATTCCATGTGTGTTCTTTTCATAAACCACATGGATCCACTAGATGCCAATGCATGTGTGTTTTTTCATAAACGACATGGATCCACTAGATGTCATTGTCTGTGTCTTCTATTCCTAAACCACATGGATGCACTAGATGCAATTGCATGTGTGTTCTTTTCATAAACCACATGGATCCACTAGATGTCATTGCATGTGTGTTCTAATCCTAAACCACACGGATACACTAGATGCCATTGGATGTGTGTTCTTTTCATAAACCACACGGATCCACTACATGTCATTCCATGTATGTTCTTTTCATAAACCACATGGATCCACTAGATGCCATTGCATGTGTGTTCTATTCCTAAACCACTTAGATCCACGAGATGCCATTGGATGTGTGTTCTTTTCATAAACCACATGGATGCACTAGATGTCATTGCATGTGTGTTCTTTTCATAAACCACATGGATCCACTAGGTTCCATTGCATGTGTGTTCTTTTCATAAACCACATGGATCCACTAGAATTCATTGCATGTGTGTTCTATGCCTAAACCACATGGATCCACTAAATGCCATTGCATGTGTGTTCGTTTCATAAACCACATGGATCCACTAGATGCCATTGCATGTGTGTTCTTTGCCTAAACCACATGGATCCACTAGAGTTCATTGCATGAGTGTTCTATTCATAAGCTACATGGATCCGCTAGATGCCATTAAATGTGTGTTCTATTCCTAAACCACACGGATCCCATAGATGCCATTGCATGTGTGTTCTTTTCTTAAACCACATAGATCCACTAGATGCCATTGCATGTGTGTTCTTTGCGTAAACCACATGGATCCACAAGAGTTCATTGCATGTGTGTTCTATTCATAAACTACATGGATCCGCTAGATGCCATTAAATCTGTGCTCTATTCCTAAACCACATGGATCCCATAGATGCCATTGCATGTGTGTTCTTTTCATAAACCACATGGATCCACTAGATGATATTGCATGTGTGTTCTTTTCCTAAACCACATGGATCCACTAGAGTTCATTGCATGTGTGTTCTATTCATAAACTACATGGATCCTCTAGATGCCATTCAATGTGTGTTCTATTCCTAAACCACATGGATCCCATAGATGCCATTGCATGTGTTTTTTCATAAATCACATGGATCCACTAGAGTTCATTGCATGTGTGTTCTTTTCATAATCCACATGGATCCACTAGAGTTCATTGCATGTGTGTTCTTTTCATAAACTACATGGATTCACTAGAGTTCATTGCATATGTGTTCTTTTCATAAACCACATGGATCCACTAGATTCCATTGCAAGTCTGTTCATTTCATAAACCGCCTGGATCCACTAGAGTTCATTGCATCTGTGTTCTATGCCTAAACCACATGGATCCACTAGATGCCATTGCATGTGTGTTTTATTCCTAAACCACATGGATCCACTAGATGCCATTGGCTGTTTGTTCTTTTTGTAAACCACGTGGATCCACTAGATGTCATTGCACGTGTGTTCTTTTTATAAACCACATGGATCCATTAGAGTTCATTGCATGTCTGTTCTTTTCATAAACCACATGGGTCCACTAGATGCCATTGCATGTGTTTTTCATAAACCACATGGATCCACTAGATGTCATTCCATGTGTGTTATATTCCTAAACCACATGGATCCACTAGATGCCATTGCATGTGTGTTCTTTTCATAAACAAGATGGATCCACTAGATTCCATTACATGTGTGTTCTAATCCTAAACCACATGGATCCACTAGATGCCATTGTATGTGTATTCTTTTCATAAACCACATGGATCCACTAGATGTCATTGCATGTCTGTTCTATTCATAAAGCACATGGATCCACTACATGCCATTGCATGTGTGTCCTTTTCATAAACCACATGGATCCATGTCACATCCCAAATTTTAGATTTGGTCTTGCATATCATTCATTGCATCGCATCATATCTTTCCATGCATTACCGTCGAGTAGAGAGGATCGACGAAACGCTATTTGCGAAAACCTATTTTACTTCGCTTCGAAGTTCCTGCGAGGAGCCTTAGAGGGATTTGCAACAACCACCCCTGTAGGTTCGAGCTTTCGCTCAAACTTCGACTGAAGGTTGTGCCCCTCGATGATACGAACCCGTAGGCGCGAGAATCGCTCCAATCGGAGTTCGTATGCAAAAGACTCGAACGTTTTAGTAAACCGCCGGAAAACGGTCCGAAAATCCGGACCGATTTTCGAATGGGAGTCAAATCTGGACCGTTTTCAGCTTAGATCTGGTTTTTTTCTGCGCGAGGATTCTTTTTAAGCAGGGCCCCACCGCCTCGGGCCCCGTGCCCACCAAATCCACCCCGTGCGCGCCTCCCTGCAAGCCGCCGCCGCCGCCTCCTGGCGCACGCGCCGCCGCTGCCACTTCTTCTCGCCGCCGCCGACCACCCCTCCGCCGCCGGCCATCGCCGCGTCTGTTTCCGGGTTCGTCTCGCCGCCCTCTTTCCGTTCCCGTGCTCCGCGTCTCCATCCGTCGCCGCCAACTGCGCCCTGCAGATCGCCACGTACGCGCACGCGTTTATTATTCCGGGAGCCGTAGTTGACTGTGTACGTACTTGCAGGAGTTTCCACGCCACCGGATCCGATCGTTGCCGCCGTCCGGAGCTCGCCGGAGTTCGATTCGCCGTCCGTTTCCGGTAAGACAGCAACCACCGTCAGATCTCAGATCAGCGGCTTAGATCGTTCGTTGACTGGTCAGCACTCCAGACGTTGACTAGTCCGAGGCCCCAGACGTTGACTGGTCAGACGCCCAGTCAGCGCCCAGTCATCGGACACAGTTGACTGGGTCAATCTCGTAAATCCTATTATTTGGCAGATTTCGGTAGAATCTTGTAAATTGCGTAGAAATTAAACCGCTTGGCCAAAATTTGCAAATAAAATATGCACGCGTTCAGTGAGTCGTGTAGAATCTCGCTGTAGCTTTGGTTCAGACTTTTACTGTCAGGTTTAGTACAGTTTAATCAAACTAGTTAGTGGCCTTTTCGGAGTAATAAATTCATAGTAAAAGTTTCGTAGCTCCAAAAATCGCGTATGATATGTCCCTGAACTCGTATGAATGAGGGGAATCTCATCGTGAAATAAAAAGATAGGCTTACAGTAAAAACTTCTGCAGTATTTGTCTAATGGCTTTCTGCAGTGTTTTAATTACTCGGGATGTTTTATAACTCCTTTTTGAGTAATTCCAATTGGTACTGTTTCTTATCAGTGATGCCTATGCGGTAGAATTTTTCCAAGATTTTACAAACAGTATACTACCGGTAGTGAATTATTTAAGTTCTAACTCTAGTAGTGATCTCTACTTTTGGTTAATAGTTTTCCTAGCGCCAAATCTATTTTCCATGCATGTATTCGGTAGTAATATGTATTAGTATTATGTGGTGCAGCTGTAGCACCAATTCACTTGCCGTTCTTGCATTCATGCATCATCTTTGTTGCATATGTTTGTGAATTGTTTGTTTATGAATGCAATTGTGTCGTGTAGATTGTGTGGAGTGCAACCCTTGCTCGTGTGTGGATTGTTCTTCCGACCGCTACAATCAAGGCAAGTAGATGCTACTTTGTTCATGATGTCGTCCTACTATTTTCTATGCACTGTCGTGTATTTTGTAGATGCATGTGTAGGATGATACTATCGCTATGCTATGTCCTAATATGTGGTAGGACCCTCTTTGTAGATGAACCACCGTTGGTAGATGTGCTTAGCCATGCTTGATGAACGGGGGCTGGGTTACATCATTGAAACTTGTTTCTAAAAGTATTGCTTTATGAAAACTAAAACAACTTAATCAATGAATCATCTGGGTGTGATGGGATTGATAATTTTTGGTGGTTTATTGCGGAAAGGCACCCAGGTATCAAGAGAGAATGATTGGCTTCTTTATTGTGTAGCTTACGTGTACAACCATGTGCCAATAATGGAATGGGCGGTTGGTTGGACTTAGTAGGTTGTGGTAACTCGAACCCGCGTATCCAGAGATGTAGAATTTTGGTAGGTTGGACCGGTGCGCGTCGGGATTGAGGAGCTACTTCCCGAACAGTCTCTTCTTGGTCTTCTCCCTATCATCACCCAAAATGAGAGTGATGGTACGAGCTGGGCTGGCCAAGTCACATGGGTAAAGTGTACTAACCTCTGCAGAGTGTATAATCTAATCGATTAGCCGTGTCCCCGGTTATGGACATCTGAGTTGCTAGATATTGATTCCATGACATGTTTCTCGCTCATTCTAATTTCATAATTGTTTTAATATTGTTGGGTTAACTTAATTGGGATCTTTTCAAAGAAAATTCAAAACTGTTTATGAAAGTAGGACAAAGTTATTTGCAAATGCAAGCCAGACACAGCTCCACTTGCCAAATATGCATGTAGTTGTTAGTACTATTGTCTCCATTACTAGCTCTACTTGCCATACATTCCATGTATTGACCCTTCGGGGCTGTTGCGTTTCATGCTGCAGGTTATTCCGATTCTGATTGATCGTTATAGGCCACGGTACTCCACTCGGCACTTGTTCACTTGTGGGCAATTTGAAGATTGGAGGATTTACTCGCTTTTGTTGCTACCTGAACAATTTGAGCTAGCTTTATGCTAAGCTTTTATATTGTAATAATGGTACTCTGGATCTTGTAGATCATGATACACGGTTATTTGCTATGATTATCTATCTTACTCTATTGTGGGCCAATGAACCGATCCAGGGATTGGCATGTCACATAGAGGCCACGGTCTTATCAGAACCGGGGTGTCACAATCCACTAGATGCCATTGCATGTGTGTTCTTTTCATAAACCACATGGATCCACTAGATGTCATTGCATGTGTGTTCTTTTCATAAACCACATGGATCAATTAGATGCCATTGCATGTGTGTACTTTTCATAAACCACATGGATCCACTAGATGTCATTGCATGTGTGTTGTTTTCATAAACCACATGGATCCACAAGATGTCGTTGCATGTGTTTTATTTTCATAAACCACATGGATCCACTGGAGTTCATTGCATGTGTATGCCTAAAGCACATGGATCCACTAGATGCCATTGCATGTGTGTTCTTTTCATAAACCACATGGCTCACTACATTCTATTGCATGTGTGTTCTTTTAATAAACCACACGGATCCACTATATTCCGTTGCGTGTGTGATCTCTCCCTAAAACCACATGGATCCACTAGATGCCATTCCATGTGTGTTCTTTTCATAAACCACATGGATCCACTAGATGCCAATGCATGTGTGTTTTTTCATAAACGACATGGATCCACTAGATGTCATTGTCTCTGTCTTCTATTCCTAAACCACATGGATGCACTAGATGCAATTGCATGTGTGTTCTTTTCATAAACCACATGGATCCACTAGATGTCATTGCATGTGTGTTCTAATCCTAAACCACATGGATACACTAGATGCCATTGGATGTGTGTTCTTTTCATAAACCACACGGATCCACTACATGTCATTCCATGTATGTTCTTTTCATAAACCACATGGATCCACTAGATGCCATTGCATGTGTGTTCTATTCCTAAACCACTTAGATCCACGAGATGCCATTGGATGTGTGTTCTTTTCATAAACCACATGGATGCACTAGATGTCATTGCATGTGTGTTCTTTTCATAAACCACATGGATCCACTAGGTGCCATTGCATGTGTGTTCTTTTCATAAACCACATGGATCCACTAGAATTCATTGCATGTGTGTTCTATGCCTAAACCACATGGATCCACTAGATGCCATTGCATGTGTGTTCGTTTCATAAACCACATGGATCCACTAGATGCCATTGCATGTGTGTTCTTTGCCTAAACCACATGGATCCACTAGAGTTCATTGCATGAGTGTTCTATTCATAAGCTACATGGATTCGCTAGATGCCATTAAATGTGTGTTCTATTCCTATACCACACGGATCCCATAGATGCCATTGCATGTGTGTTCTTTTCTTAAACCACATAGATCCACTAGATGCCATTGCATGTGTGTTCTTTGCGTAAACCACATGGATCCACAAGAGTTCATTGCATGTGTGTTCTATTCATAAACTACATGGATCCGCTAGATGCCATTAAATCTGTGCTCTATTCCTAAACCACATGGATCCCATAGATGCCATTGCATGTGTGTTCTTTTCATAAACCACATGGATCCACTAGATGATATTGCATGTGTGTTCTTTTCCTAAACCACATGGATCCACTAGAGTTCATTGCATGTGTGTTCTATTCATAAACTACATGGATCCTCTAGATGCCATTCAATGTGTGTTCTATTCCTAAACCACATGGATCCCATAGATGCCATTGCATGTGTTTTTTCATAAATCACATGGATCCACTAGAGTTCATTGCATGTGTGTTCTTTTCATAATCCACATGGATCCACTAGAGTTCATTGCATGTGTGTTCTTTTCATAAACTACATGGATTCACTAGAGTTCATTGCATATGTGTTCTTTTCATAAACCACATGGATCCACTAGATTCCATTGCAAGTCTGTTCATTTCATAAACCGCCTGGATCCACTAGAGTTCATTGCATCTGTGTTCTATGCATAACCACATGGATCCACTAGATGCCATTGCATGTGTGTTTTATTCCTAAACCACATGGATCCACTAGATGCCATTGGATGTTTGTTCTTTTTGTAAACCACGTGGATCCACTAGATGTCATTGCACGTGTGTTCTTTTCATAAACCACATGGATCCATTAGAGTTCATTGCATGTCTGTTCTTTTCATAAACCACATGGATTCACTAGATGCCATTGCATGTGTTTTTTCATAAACCACATGGATCCACTAGATGTCATTGCATGTGTGTTATATTCCTAAACCACATGGATCCACTAGATGCCATTGCATGTGTGTTCTTTTCATAAACAAGATGGATCCACTAGATGCCATTACATGTGTGTTCTAATCCTAAACCACATGGATCCACTAGATGCCATTGTATGTGTATTCTTTTCATAAACCACATGGATCCACTAGATGTCATTGCATGTCTGTTCTATTCATAAAGCACATGGATCCACTACATGCCATTGCATGTGTGTCCTTTTCATAAACCACATGGATCCACTAGATGCCATTGCATGTGTGTTCTTTTCATAAACCACATGGATCCACTAGATGCCATTGCATGTGTGTTCTTTTTATAAACCACATGGATCAATTATATGCCATTGCATGTGTGTACTTTTCATAAACCACATGGATCCACTAGATGTCATTGCATGTGTGTTGTTTTCATAAACCACATGGATCCACAAGATGTCGTTGCATGTGTTTTATTTTCATAAACCACATGGATCCACTAGATGCCATTGCATGTGTGTTCTTTTCATAACCCACATGGCTCACTACATTCTATTGCATGTGTGTTCTTTAAATAAACCACACGGATCCACTATATTCCGTTGCGTGTGTGATCTCTCCCTAAAACCACATGGATCCACTAGATGCCATTCCATGTGTGTTCTTTTCATAAACCACATGGATCCACTAGATGCCAATGCATGTGTTTTTTTTTGATAAACGACATGGATCCACTAGATGTCATTGTTTGTGTCTTCTATTCCTAAACCACATGGATGCACTAGATGCAATTGCATGTGTGTTCTTTTCATAAACCACATGGATCCACTAGATGTCATTGCATGTGTGTTCTAATCCTAAACCACATGGATACACTAGATGCCATTGGATGTGTGTTCTTTTCATAAACCACACGGATCCACTACATGTCATTCCATGTATGTTCTTTTCATAAACCACATGGATCCACTAGATGCCATTGCATGTGTGTTCTATTCCTAAACCACTTAGATCCATGAGATGCCATTGGATGTGTGTTCTTTTCATAAACCACATGGATGCACTAGATGTCATTGCATGTGTGTTCTTTTCATAAACCACATGGATCCACTAGGTGCCATTGCATGTGTGTTCTTTTCATAAACCACATGGATCCACTAGAATTCATTGCATGTGTGTTCTATGCCTAAACCACATGGATCCACTAGATGCCATTGCATGTGTGTTCGTTTCATAAACCACATGGATCCACTAGATGCCATTGCATGTGTGTTCTTTGCCTAAACCACATGGATCCACTAGAGTTCATTGCATGAGTGTTCTATTCATAAGCTACATGGATCCGCTAGATTCCATTAAATGTGTGTTCTATTCCTATACCACACGGATCCCATAGATGCCATTGCATGTGTGTTCTTTTCTTAAACCACATAGATCCACTAGATGCCATTGCATGTGTGTTCTTTGCGTAAACCACATGGATCCACAAGAGTTCATTGCATGTGTGTTCTATTCATAAACTACATGGATCCGCTAGATGCCATTAAATCTGTGCTCTATTCCTAAACCACATGGATCCCATAGATGCCATTGCATGTGTGTTCTTTTCATAAACCACATGGATCCACTAGATGATATTGCATGTGTGTTCTTTTCCTAAACCACATGGATCCACTAGAGTTCATTGCATGTGTGTTCTATTCATAAACTACATGGATCCTCTAGATGCCATTCAATGTGTGTTCTATTCCTAAACCACATGGATCCCATAGATGCCATTGCATGTGTTTTTTCATAAATCACATGGATCCACTAGAGTTCATTGCATGTGTGTTCTTTTCATAATCCACATGGATCCACTAGAGTTCATTGCATGTGTGTTCTTTTCATAAACTACATGGATTCACTAGAGTTCATTGCATATGTGTTCTTTTCATAAACCACATGGATCCACTAGATTCCATTGCAAGTCTGTTCATTTCATAAACCGCCTGGATCCACTAGAGTTCATTGCATTTGTGTTCTATGCATAACCACATGGATCCACTAGATGCCATTGCATGTGTGTTTTATTCCTAAACCACATGGATCCACTAGATGCCATTGGATGTTTGTTCTTTTTGTAAACCACGTGGATCCACTAGATGTCATTGCACGTGTGTTCTTTTCATAAACCACATGGATCCATTAGAGTTCATTGCATGTCTGTTCTTTTCATAAACCACATGGATCCACTAGATGCCATTGCATGTGTTTTTTCATAAACAACATGGATCCACTAGATGTCATTGCATGTGTGTTATATTCCTAAACCACATGGATCCACTAGATGCCATTGCATGTGTGTTCTTTTCATAAACAAGATGGATCCACTATATGCCATTACATGTGTGTTCTAATCCTAAACCACATGGATCCACTAGATGCCATTGTATGTGTATTCTTTTCATAAACCACATGGATCCACTAGATGTCATTGCATGTCTGTTCTATTCATAAAGCAAATGGATCCACTACATGCCATTGCATGTGTGTCCTTTTCATAAACCACATGGATCCACTAGATGCCATTGCATGTGTGTTCTTTTCATAAACCACATCGATCCACTAGATGCCATTGCATGTGTGTTCTTTTCATAAACCACATGGATCAATTAGATGCCATTGCATGTGTGTACTTTTCATAAACCACATGGATCCACTAGATGTCATTGCATGTGTGTTGTTTTCATAAACCACATGGATCCACAAGATGTCGTTGCATGTGTTTTATTTTCATAAACCACATGGATCCACTGGAGTTCATTGCATGTGTATGCCTAAAGCACATGGATCCACTAGATGCCATTGCATGTGTGTTCTTTTCATAAACCACATGGCTCACTACATTCCATTGCATGTGTGTTCTTTTAATAAACCACATGGATCCACTATATTCCGTAGCGTGTGTGTTCTTTTCATAAACCACATGGATCCACTAGAGTTTATTGCATGTGTGTTCTCTCCCTAAACCACATGGATCCACTAGATGCCATTCCATGTGTGTTCTTTTTATAAACCACATGGATCCACTAGATGCCAATGCATGTTTGTTTTTCATAAACGACATGGATCCACTAGATGTCATTGGATGTGTCTTCTATTCCTAAACCACATGGATGCACTAGATGCAATTGCATGTGTGTTCTTTTCATAAACCACATGGATCCACTAGATGTCATTGCATGTGTGTTCTAATCCTAAACCACATGCATACACTAGATGCCATTGGATGTGTGTTCTTTTCATAAACCACACGGATCCACTACATGTCATTCCATGTATGTTCTTTTCATAAACCACATGGATCCACTAGATGCCATTGCATGTGTGTTCTATGCCTAAACTACTTAGATCCACGAGATGCCATTGGATGTGTGATCTTTTCATAAACCACATGGATGACCTAGATGTCATTGCATGTGTGTTCTTTTCATAAACCACATGGATCCACTAGGTGCCATTGCATGTGTGTTCTTTTCATAAACCACATGGATCCACTAGAGTTCATTGCATGTGTGTTCTATGCCTAAACCACATGGATCCACTAGATGCCATTGCATGTGTGTTCATTTCATAAACCACATGGATCCACTAGATACCATTGCATGTGTGTTCTTTGCCTAAACCACATGGATCCACTAGAGTTCATTACATGAGTGTTCTATTCATAAGCTACATGGATCTGCTAGATGCCATTAAATGTGTGTTCTATTCCTAAACCACACGGATCCCATAGATGCCATTGCATGTGTGTTCTTTTCATAAACCACATGGATCCACTAGATGCCATTGCATGTGTGTTCTTTTCATAAACCACATGGCTCACTACATTCTATTGCATGTGTGTTCTTTTAATAAACCACACAGATCCACTATATTCCGTTGCGTGTGTGTTCTCTCCCTAAACCACATGGATCCACTAGATGCCATTCCATGTGTGTTCTTTTCATAAACCACATGGATCCACCAGATGCCAATGCATGTGTGTTTTTTTGATAAACGACATGGATCCACTAGATGTCATTGTTTGTGTCTTCTATTCCTAAACCACATGGATGCACTAGATGCAATTGCATGTGTGTTCTTTTCATAAACCAAATGGATCCACTAGATGTCATTGCATGTGTGTTCTAACCCTAAACCACATGGATACACTAGATGCCATTGGATGTGTGTTCTTTTCATAAACCACACGGATCCACTACATGTCATTCCATGTATGTTATTTTCATAAACCACATGGATCCACTAGATGTCATTGCATGTGTGTTCTATTCCTAAACCACTTAGATCCACGAGATGCCATTGGATGTGTGTTCTTTTCATAAACCACATGGATGCACTAGATGTCATTGCAGGTGTGTTCTTTTCATAAACCACATGGATCCACTAGGTGCCATTGCATGTGTGTTCTTTTCATAAACCACATGGATCCACTAGAATTCATTGCATGTGTGTTCTATGCCTAAACCACATGGATCCACTAGATGCCATTGCATGTGTGTTCGTTTCATAAACCACATGGATCCACTAGAGTTCATTGCATGTGTGTTCTTTTCATAAACTACATCGATTCACTAGAGTTCATTGCATATGTGTTCTTTTCATAAACCACATGGATCCACTAGATTCCATTGCAAGTCTGTTCATTTCATAAACCGCCTGGATCCACTAGAGTTCATTGCATCTGTGTTCTATGCCTAAACCACATGGATCCACTAGATGCCGTTGCATGTGTGTTTTATTCCTAAACCACATGGATCCACTATATGCCATTGGATGTTTGTTCTTTTTGTAAACCACGTGGATCCACTAGATGTCATTGCACGTGTGTTCTTTTCATAAACCACATGGATCCATTAGAGTTCATTGCATGTCTGTTCTTTTCATAAACCACATGGATCCACTAGATGCCATTGCATGTGTTTTTTCATAAACCACATGGATCCACTAGATGTCATTGCATGTGTGTTATATTCCTAAACCACATGGATCCACTAGATGCCATTGCATGTGTGTTCTTTTCATAAACAAGATGGATCCACTAGATGCCATTACATGTGTGTTCTAATCCTAAACCACATGGATCCACTAGATGCCATTGTATGTGTATTCTTTTCATAAACCACATGGATCCACTAGATGTCATTGCATGTCTGTTCTATTCATAAAGCACATGGATCCACTACATGCCATTGCATGTGTGTCCTTTTCATAAACCACATGGATCCACTAGATGCCATTGCATGTGTGTTCTTTTCATAAACCACATGGATCCACTAGATGCCATTGCATGTGTGTTGTTTTCATAAACCACATGGATCAATTAGATGCCATTGCATGTGTGTACTTTCATAAACCACATGGATCCACTAGATGTCATTGCATGTGTGTTGTTTTCATAAACCACATGGATCCACAAGATGTCGTTGCATGTGTTTTATTTTCATAAACCACATGGATCCACTGGAGTTCATTGCATGTGTATGCCTAAAGCACATGGATCCACTAGATGCCATTGCATGTGTGTTCTTTTCATAAACCACATGGCTCACTACATTCCATTGCATGTGTGTTCTTTTAATAAACCACATGGATCCACTATATTCCGTAGCGTGTGTGTTCTTTTCACAAACCACATGGATCCACTAGAGTTTATTGCATGTGTGTTCTCTCCCTAAACCACGTGGATGCACTAGATGCCATTGCATTTGTATTTTATTCCTAAACCACATGGATCCACTAGATGCCATTGCATGTGTGTTCTTTTCATAAACTAGATGGATCCACTAGATGCCATTACATGTGTGTTCTAATCCTAAACCACATGGATCCACTAGATGCCATTGTATGCGTATTCTTTTCATAAACCACATGGATCCACTAGATGCCATTGCATGTCTGTTCTTTTCATAAACCACATGGATCCACTAGCGTTCATTGCATGTGTGTTCTATGCCTAAACCACAAGAATCCACTTGATGCCATTGCATGTGTGTTCTTTTCATAAACCAGATGGATCCAGTAGATTCACTACATGTGTGTTCTTTTCATAAACCACATGGATACACTGGAGTTCATTGCATGTGTGTTCTATTCATAAACCACATGGATCCACTAGATGCCATTGCGTGTGTGTTCTTTTCATAAACCACATGGATCCACTAGAGTTCATTGGATGTGTGTTCTATTCCCAAACCACGTGGATCCACTAGATTCCATTCCCTGTGTGTTCTTCTCATAAACCACATGTATCCACTAGAGTTCATTGCATGTGTGTTCTTTTCATAAACCACATGGATCCACTAGAGTTCATTGCATGTGTGATCTTTTCCTAAACCACATGGATCCACTACATGCCATTGCATGTTTGTTCTTTTAATAAAGCACATGGATCCACTACATGCCATTGCATGTGTGTTCTTTTCATAAACCACATGGATCCACTAGATGCCATTGCATGTGTGTTCTTTTCATAAACCACATGGATCCACTAGATGTCATTGCATGTGTGTTCTTTTCATAAACCACATGGATCCACTAGATGTCATTGCATGTGTGCTGTTTTCATAAACCACATGGATCCACAAGATGTCATTGCATATGTTTTATTTTCATAAACCACATGGATCCACTGGAGTTCATTGCATTATTATATTCATAAAGCACATGGATCCACTAGATGCCAGTGCAAGTGTGTTCTTTTCATAAACCACATGGCTCACTACATTCTATTGCATGTGGGTTCTTTTAATAAACCACATGGATCCACTATATTCTGTTGCATGTGGGTTCTTTTCATAAACCACATGGATCCACTAGACTTTGTTGCATGTGTGTTCTTTTCATAACCCACATGAATCCACTAGATGCCAATGCATGTGTTTTTTCAATAAACAACATGCATCCACTAGATGTCATTATATGTGTCTTCTATTCCTAAACCACATGGATGCACTAGATGCAATTGCATGTGTGTTCTTTTCATAAACCACATGGATCCACTAGATGTCATTGCATGTGTGTTCTTTTCATAAACCACATGGCTCACTACATTCCATTGCATGTGTGTTCTATTCCTAAACCACAAGGATCCACTATATTCCGTTGCGTGTGTGTTCTTTGCCTAAACCACATGGATCCACTAGAGTTTATTGCATGTGTGTTCTATTCATAAGCTTAATGGATCCGCTAGATGCCATTAAAGGTGTGTTCTATTCCTAAACCACGCGGATCCCATAGATGCCATTGCATGTGTGTTCTTTTCATAAACCACATGGATCCACTAGATGCCATTGCATGTGTGTTCTTTGCGTAAACCACATGGATCCACAAGAGTTCATTGCATGTGTGTTCTATTCATAAACTACATGGATCCGCTAGATGCCATTAAATCTGTGTTCTATTCCTAAACCGCATGTATCCCATAGATGCCATTGCATGTGTGTTCTTTTCAAAAACCACATGGATCAATTAGAGTTCATTGCATGTGTGTTCTTTTCATAATCCACATGGATCCACCAGAGTTCATTGCATGTGTGTTCGTTTCATAAACCACATGGATCCACTAGAGTTCATTGCATATTGGTTCTTTTCATAAACCACATGGATCCACTAGATTCCATTGCATGTCTGTTCTTGTCATAAACCACCTGGATCCACTAGGGTTCATTGCATGTGTGTTCTATTCCTAAACCACATGGATCCACTAGATGCCATTGCATGTGTGTTCTTTTCATAAACCACATGGATGCACTAGATGCCATTGCATGTGTATTTTATTCCTAAACCACATGGATCCACTAGATGCCATTGCATGTGTGTTCTTTTCATAAACTAGATGGATCCACTAGATGCCATTACATGTGTGTTCTAATCCTAAACCACATGGATCCACTAGATGCCATTGTATGTGTGTTCTTTTCATAAACCACATGGATCCACTAGATGTCATTGCATGTGTGTTTTATTCATAAACCACATGGATCCACTAGATGCCATTGCATGTGTGTTCTTTTCATAAACCACATGGATCCACTAGAGTTCATTGCGTGTGTGTTATTTTCATAATCCACATGGATCCACTAGAGATTATTGCATGTGTGTTCTTCTCATAAACCACATGGATCCAGTAGATTCCATTGCATGTGTCATAAACACATGGATCCACTAGAGTTCATACCATGTGTGTTCTATTCCTAAACCACATGGATCCACTAGACTTCATTGCATGTGTGTTCTTTTCATAAACCACATGGATCCACTAGATGCCATTGCATGTGTGTTCTTTTCATAAACCACATGGATCCACTAGCGTTCATTGCATGTGTGTTCTATGCCTAAACCACAAGAATCCACTTGTTGCCATTGCATGTGTGTTCTATGCCTAAACCACAAGAATCCACTTGTTGCCATTGCATGTGTGTTCTTTTCATAAACCAGATGGATCTAGTAGAGTTCACTACATGTGTGTTCTTTTCATAAACCACATGGATACACTAGAGTTCATTGCATGTGTGTTCTATTCATAAACCACATGGATCCACTAGATGCCATTGCGTGTGTGTTCTTTTCATAAACCACATGGATCCACTAGAGTTCATTGGATGTGTGTTCTATTCCCAAACCACGTGGATCCACTAGATTCCATTCCCTGTGTGTTCTTCTCATAAACCACATGTATCCACTAGAGTTCATTGCATGTGTGTTCTTTTCATAAACCACATGGATCCACTAGAGTTCATTGCATGTGTGATCTTTTCCTAAACCACATGGATCCACTAGATGCCATTGCATGTTTGTTCTTTTAATAAAGCACATGGATCCACCACATGCCATTGCATGTGTGTCCTTTTCATAAACCACATTGATCCACTAGATGCCATTGCATGTGTGTTCTTTTCATAAACCACATGGATCCACTAGATGCCATTGCATGTGTGTTCTTTTCATAAACCACATGGATCCATTAGATGCCATTGCATGTGTGTACTTTTCATAAACCACATGGATCCACTAGATGTCATTGCATGTGTGCTGTTTTCATAAACCACATGGATCCACAAGATGTCATTGCATGTGTTTTATTTTCATAAACCACATGGATCCACTGGAGTTCATTGCATTATTATTTTCATAAAGCACATGGATCGACTAGATGCCATTGCATGTGTGCTCTTTTCATAAACCACATGGCTCACTACATTCTATTGCATGTGTGTTCTTTTAATAAACCACATGGATCCACTATATTCCGTTGCATGTGGGTTCTTTTCATAAACCACATGGATCCACCAGACTTTGTTGCATGTGTGTTCTTTTCATAACCCTCATGGATCCACTAGATGCCAATGCATGTGTTTTTTTCATAAACAACATGCATCCACTAGATGTCATTGTATGTGTCTTCTATTCCTAAACCACATGGATGCACTAGATGCAATTGCATGTGTGTTCTTTTCATAAACCACATGGATCCACTAGATGTCATTGCATGTGTGTTCTTTTCATAAACCACATGGCTCACTACATTCCATTGCATGTGTGTTCTTTTAATAAACCACATGGATCCACTATATTCCGTTGCGTGTGTGTTCTTTTCATAAAGCACATGGATCCACTAGAGTTTATTGCATGTGTGTTCTCTTCCTAAACCACATGGATCCACTAGATGCCATTCCATGTGTGTTCTTTTTATAAACCACATGGATCCACTAGATGCCAATGCATGTGTGTTTTTTCATAAACGACATGGATCCACTAGATGTCATTGTATGTGTCTTCTATTCCTAAACCACATGGATGCACTAGATGCAATTGCATGTGTGTTCTTTTCATAAACCACATGGATCCACTAGATATCATTGCATGTGTGTTCTAATCCTAAACCACATGGATACACTAGATGCCATTGGATGTGTGTTCTTTTCATAAACCACACGGATCCACTACATGTCATTCCATGTATGTTCTTTTCATAAACCACATGGATCCACTATATGCCATTGCATGTGTGTTCTATTCCTAAACCACTTAGATCCACGAGATGCCATTGGATGTGTGATCTTTTCATAAACCACATGGATGACCTAGATGTCATTGCATGTGTGTTCTTTTCGTAAACCACATGTATCCACTAGGTGCCATTGCATGTGTGTTCTTTTCATAAACCACATGGATCCACTAGAGTTCATTGCATGTGTGTTCTATGCCTAAACCACATGGATCCACTAGATGCCATTGCATGTGTGTTCTCTTCATAAACCACATGGATCCACTAGATGCCATTGCATGTGTGTTCTTTGCCTAAACCACATGGATCCACTAGAGTTCATTGCATGAGTGTTCTATTCATAAGCTTAATGGATCCGCTAGATGCCATTAAAGGTGTGTTCTATTCCTAAACCATGCGGATCCCATAGATGCCATTGCATGTGTGTTCTTTTCATAAACCACATGGATCCTCTAGATGCCATTGCATGTGTGTTCTTTGCGTAAACCACATGGATCCACAAGAGTTCATTGCATGTGTGTTCTATTCATAAACTACATGGATCCGCTAGATGCCATTAAATCTGTGTTCTATTCCTAAACCACATGTATCCCATAGATGCCATTGCATGTGTGTTCTTTTCATAAACCACATGGATCAATTAGAGTTCATTGCATGTGTGTTCTTTTCATAATCCACATGGATCCACCAGAGTTCATTGCATGTGTGTTCGTTTCATAAACCACATGGATCCACTAGAGTTCATTGCATATTGGTTCTTTTCATAAACCACATGGATCCACTAGATTCCATTGCATGTCTGTTCTTGTCATAAACCACCTGGATCCACTAGGGTTCATTGCATGTGTGTTCTATTCCTAAACCACATGGATCCACTAGATGCCATTGCATGTGTGTTCTTTTCATAAACCACATGGATGCACTAGATGCCATTGCATGTGTATTTTATTCCTAAACCACATGGATCCACTAGATGCCATTGCATGTGTGTTCTTTTCATAAACTAGATGGATCCACTAGATGCCATTACATGTGTGTTCTAATCCTAAACCACATGGATCCACTAGATGCCATTGTATGTGTGTTCTTTTCATAAACCACATGGATCCACTAGATGTCATTGCATGTGTGTTTTATTCATAAACCACATGGATCCACTAGATGCCATTGCATGTGTGTTCTTTTCATAAACCACATGGATCCACTAGAGTTCATTGCATGTGTGTTATTTTCATAATCCACATGGATCCACTAGAGATTATTGCATGTGTGTTCTTTTCATAAACCACATGGATCCAGTAGATTCCATTGCATGTGTCATAAACTGATGGATCCACTAGAGTTCATACCATGTGTGTTCTATTCCTAAACCACATGGATCCACTAGACTTCATTGCATGTGTGTTCTTTTCATAAACCACATGGATCCACTAGATGCCATTGCATGTGTGTTCTTTTCATAAACCACATGGATCCACTAGCGTTCATTGCATGTGTGTTCTATGCCTAAACCACAAGAATCCACTTGTTGCCATTGCATGTGTGTTCTATGCCTAAACCACAAGAATCCACTTGTTGCCATTGCATGTGTGTTCTTTTCATAAACCAGATGGATCTAGTAGAGTTCACTACATGTGTGTTCTTTTCATAAACCACATGGATACACTAGAGTTCATTGCATGTGTGTTCTATTCATAAACCACATGGATCCACTAGATGCCATTGCGTGTGTGTTCTTTTCATAAACCACATGGATCCACTAGAGTTCATTGGATGTGTGTTCTATTCCCAAACCACGTGGATCCACTAGATTCCATTCCCTGTGTGTTCTTCTCATAAACCACATGTATCCACTAGAGTTCATTGCATGTGTGTTCTTTTCATAAACCACATGGATCCACTAGAGTTCATTGCATGTGTGATCTTTTCCTAAACCACATGGATCCACTAGATGCCATTGCATGTTTGTTCTTTTAATAAAGCACATGGATCCACCACATGGCATTGCATGTGTGTCCTTTTCATAAACCACATTGATCCACTAGATGCCATTGCATGTGTGTTCTTTTCATAAACCACATGGATCCACTAGATGCCATTGCATGTGTGTTCTTTTCATAAACCACATGGATCCACTAGATGCCATTGCATGTGTGTACTTTTCATAAACCACATGGATCCACTAGATGTCATTGCATGTGTGTTGTTTTCATAAACCACATGGATCCACAAGATGTCATTGCATGTGTTTTATTTTCATAAACCACATGGATCCACTGGAGTTCATTGCATTATTATTTTCATAAAGCACATGGATCCACTAGATGCCATTGCATGTGTGCTCTTTTCATAAACCACATGGCTCACTACATTCTATTGCATGTGTGTTCTTTTAATAAACCACATGGATCCACTATATTCCGTTGCATGTGGGTTCTTTTCATAAACCACATGGATCCACCAGACTTTGTTGCATGTGTGTTCTTTTCATAACCCTCATGGATCCACTAGATGCCAATGCATGTGTTTTTTTCACAAACAACATGCATCCACTAGATGTCATTGTATGTGTCTTCTATTCCTAAACCACATGGATGCACTAGATGCAATTGCATGTGTGTTCTTTTCATAAACCACATGGATCCACTAGATGTCATTGCATGTGTGTTCTTTTCATAAACCACATGGCTCACTACATTCCATTGCATGTGTGTTCTTTTAATAAACCACATGGATCCACTATATTCCGTTGCGTGTATGTTCTTTTCATAAAGCACATGGATCCACTAGAGTTTATTGCATGTGTGTTCTCTCCCTAAACCACATGGATCCACTAGATGCCATTCCATGTGTGTTCTTTTCATAAACCACATGGATCCACTAGATGCCAATGCATGTGTTTTTTTTCATAAACGACATGGATCCACTAGATGTCATTGTATGTGTCTTCTATTCCTAAACCACATGGATGCACTAGACGCAATTGCATGTGTGTTCTTTTCATAAACCACATGGATCCACCAGATGTCATTGCATGTGTGTTCTAATCCTAAACCACATCGATACACTAGATGCCATTGGATGTGTGTTCTTTTCATAAACCACATGGATGACCTAGATGTCATTGCATGTGTGTTCTTTTCATAAACCACATGTATCCACTAGGTGCCATTGCATGTGTGTTCTTTTCATAAACCACATGGATCCACTAGAGTTCATTGCATGTGTGTTCTATGCCTAAACCACATGGATCCACTAGATGCCATTGCATGTGTGTTCTCTTCATAAACCACATGGATCCACTAGATGCCATTGCATGTGTGTTCTTTGCCTAAACCACATGGATCCACTAGAGTTCATTGCATGAGTGTTCTATTCATAAGCTTAATGGATCCGCTAGATGCCATTAAAGGTGTGTTCTATTCCTAAACCACGCGGATCCCATAGATGCCATTGCATGTGTGTTCTTTTCATAAACCACATGGATCCACTAGATGCCATTGCATGTGTGTTCTTTGCGTAAACCACATGGATCCACAAGAGTTCATTGCATGTGTGTTCTATTCATAAACTACATGGATCCGCTAGATGCCATTAAATCTGTGTTCTATTCCTAAACCACATGTATCCCATAGATGCCATTGCATGTGTGTTCTTTTCATAAACCACATGGATCAATTAGAGTTCATTGCATGTGTGTTCTTTTCATAATCCACATGGATCCACCAGAGTTCATTGCATGTGTGTTCGTTTCATAAACCACATGGATCCACTAGAGTTCATTGCATATTGGTTCTTTTCATAAACCACATGGATCCACTAGATTCCATTGCATGTCTGTTCTTGTCATAAACCACCTGGATCCACTAGGGTTCATTGCATGTGTGTTCTATTCCTAAACCACATGGATCCACTAGATGCCATTGCATGTGTGTTCTTTTCATAAACCACATGGATGCACTAGATGCCATTGCATGTGTATTTTATTCCTAAACCACATGGATCCACTAGATGCCATTGCATGTGTGTTCTTTTCATAAACTAGATGGATCCACTAGATGCCATTACATGTGTGTTCTAATCCTAAACCACATGGATCCACTAGATGCCATTGTATGTGTGTTCTTTTCATAAACCACATGGATCCACTAGATGTCATTGCATGTGTGTTTTATTCATAAACCACATGGATCCACTAGATGCCATTGCATGTGTGTTCTTTTCATAAACCACATGGATCCACTAGAGTTCATTGCATGTGTGTTATTTTCATAATCCACATGGATCCACTAGAGATTATTGCATGTGTGTTCTTTTCATAAACCACATGGATCCAGTAGATTCCATTGCATGTGTCATAAACACATGGATCCACTAGAGTTCATACCATGTGTGTTCTATTCCTAAACCACATGGATCCACTAGACTTCATTGCATGTGTGTTCTTTTCATAAACCACATGGATCCACTAGATGCCATTGCATGTGTGTTCTTTTCATAAACCACATGGATCCACTAGATGACATTGCATGTGTGTTCTATGCCTAAACCATAAGAATCCACTTGTTGCCATTGCATGTGTGTTCTATGCCTAAACCACAAGAATCCACTTGTTGCCATTGCATGTGTGTTCTTTTCATAAACCAGATGGATCTAGTAGAGTTCACTACATGTGTGTTCTTTTCATAAACCACATGGATACACTAGAGTTCATTGCATGTGTGTTCTATTCATAAACCACATGGATCCACTAGATGCCATTGCGTGTGTGTTCTTTTCATAAACCACATGGATCCACTAGAGTTCATTGGATGTGTGTTCTATTCCCAAACCACGTGGATCCACTAGATTCCATTCCCTGTGTGTTCTTCTCATAAACCACATGTATCCACTAGAGTTCATTGCATGTGTGTTCTTTTCATAAACCACATGGATCCACTAGAGTTCATTGCATGTGTGATCTTTTCCTAAACCACATGGATCCACTAGATGCCATTGCATGTTTGTTCTTTTAATAAAGCACATGGATCCACCACATGGCATTGCATGTGTGTCCTTTTCATAAACCACATTGATCCACTAGATGCCATTGCATGTGTGTTCTTTTCATAAACCACATGGATCCACTAGATGCCATTGCATGTGTGTTCTTTTCATAAACCACATGGATCCACTAGATGCCATTGCATGTGTGTACTTTTCATAAACCACATGGATCCACTAGATGTCATTGCATGTGTGTTGTTTTCATAAACCACATGGATCCACAAGATGTCATTGCATGTGTTTTATTTTCATAAACCACATGGATCCACTGGAGTTCATTGCATTATTATTTTCATAAAGCACATGGATCCACTAGATGCCATTGCATGTGTGCTCTTTTCATAAACCACATGGCTCACTACATTCTATTGCATGTGTGTTCTTTTAATAAACCACATGGATCCACTATATTCCGTTGCATGTGGGTTCTTTTCATAAACCACATGGATCCACCAGACTTTGTTGCATGTGTGTTCTTTTCATAACCCTCATGGATCCACTAGATGCCAATGCATGTGTTTTTTTCACAAACAACATGCATCCACTAGATGTCATTGTATGTGTCTTCTATTCCTAAACCACATGGATGCACTAGATGCAATTGCATGTGTGTTCTTTTCATAAACCACATGGATCCACTAGATGTCATTGCATGTGTGTTCTTTTCATAAACCACATGGCTCACTACATTCCATTGCATGTGTGTTCTTTTAATAAACCACATGGATCCACTATATTCCGTTGCGTGTATGTTCTTTTCATAAAGCACATGGATCCACTAGAGTTTATTGCATGTGTGTTCTCTCCCTAAACCACATGGATCCACTAGATGCCATTCCATGTGTGTTCTTTTCATAAACCACATGGATCCACTAGATGCCAATGCATGTGTTTTTTTTCATAAACGACATGGATCCACTAGATGTCATTGTATGTGTCTTCTATTCCTAAACCACATGGATGCACTAGACGCAATTGCATGTGTGTTCTTTTCATAAACCACATGGATCCACCAGATGTCATTGCATGTGTGTTCTAATCCTAAACCACATCGATACACTAGATGCCATTGGATGTGTGTTCTTTTCATAAACCACACAGATCCAGTACATGTCATTCGATGTATGTTCTTTTCATAAACCACATGGATCCACTAGATGCCATTGCATGTGTGTTCTATTCCTAAACCACTTAGATCCACGAGATGCCATTGGATGTGTGTTCTTTTCATAAACCACATGGATGCACTAGATGTCATTGCATGTGTGTTCTTTTCATAAACCACATAGATCCATTAGGTGCCATTGCATGTGTGTTCTTTTCATAAACCACACGGATCCACTAGAGTTCATTGCATGTGTGTTCTATTCCTAAACCACATGGATCCACTAGATGCCATTGCATGTGTATTCGTTTCATAAACCACATGGATCCACTAGATGCCATTGCATGTGTGTTCTTTACCTAAACCACATGGATCCACTAGAGTTCATTGCATGTGTGTTATATTCATAAACTACATGGACCCGCTAGATGCCATTAAATGTGTGTTCTATTCCTAAACCACACGGATCCCATAGATGCCATTGCATGTGTGTTCTTTTCATAAACCACGTGGATCCACTAGATGCCATTGCATGTGTGTTCTTTGCCTAAACCGAATGGATCCACTAGAGTTCATTGCATGTGTGTTCTATTCATAAACTACATGGATCCGCTAGATGCCATTAAATGTGTGTTCTATTCCTAAACCACATGTATCCCATAGATGCCATTGCATGTGTGTTCTTTTCATAAACCACATGGATCAAGTAGAGTTCATTGCATGTGTGTTCTTTTCATAATCCACATGGATCCACCAGAGTTCATTGCATGTGTGTTCTTTTCATAAACCACATGGATCCACTAGAGTTCATTGCATATGTGTTCTTTTCATAAACCACATGGATCCACTAGATTCTATTGCATGTCTGTTCTTCTCATAAACCACCTGGATCCACTAGGGTTCATTGCATGTGTGTTCTATTCCTAAACCACATGGATCCACTAGATGCCATTGCATGTGTGTTCTTTTCATAAACCACATGGATGCACTAGATGCCATTGCATGTGTATTTTATTCCTAAACCACATGGATCCACTAGATGCCATTGCATGTGTGTTCTTTTCATAAACTAGATGGATCCACTAGATGCCATTACATGTGTGTTCTAATCCTAAACCACATGGATCCACTAGATGCCATTGTATGTGTATTCTTTTCATAAACCACATGGATCCACTAGATGTCATTGCATGTGTGTTCTATTCATAAACCACATGGATCCACTAGATGCCATTGCATGTGTGTTCTTTTCATAAACCACATGGATCCACTAGAGTTAATTGCATGTGTGTAATTTTCATAATCCACATGTATCCACTAGAGATTATTGCATGTGTGTTCTTTTCATAAACCACATGGATCCACTAGATTCCATTGCATGTGTGTTCTTTTCATAAACACATGGATCCACTAGAGTTCATAGCATGTGTGTTCTATTCCTAAACCACATGGATCCACTAGAGTTCATTGCATGTGTGTTCTATTCATAAACTACATGGATCCGCTAGATGCCATTAAATGTGTGTTCTATTCCTAAACCACATGTATCCCATAGATGCCATTGCATGTGTGTTCTTTTCATAAACCACATGGATCAAGTAGAGTTCATTGCATGTGTGTTCTTTTCATAATCCACATGGATCCACCAGAGTTCATTGCATGTGTGTTCTTTTCATAAACTACATGGATCCACTAGAGTTCATTGCATATGTGTTCTTTTCATAAACCACATGGATCCACTAGATTCCATTGCATGTCTGTTCTTCTCATAAACCACCTGGATCCACTAGGGTTCATTGCATGTGTGTTCTATTCCTAAACCACATGGATCCACTAGATGCCATTGCATGTGTGTTCTTTTCATAAACCACATGGATGCACTAGATGCCATTGCATGTGTATTTTATTCCTAAACCACATGGATCCACTAGATGCCATTGCATGTGTGTTCTTTTCATAAACTAGATGGATCCACTAGATGCCATTACATGTGTGTTCTAATCCTAAACCACATGGATCCACTAGATGCCATTGTATGTGTGTTCTTTTCATAAACCACATGGATCCACTAGATGTCATTGCATGTGTGTTCTATTCATAAACCACATGGATCCACTAGAGATTATTGCATGTGTGTTCTTTTCATAAACCACATGGATCCAGTAGATTCCATTGCATGTGTGTTCTTTTCATAAACACATGGATCCACTAGAGTTCATAGCATGTGTGTTCTATTCCTAAACCACATGGATCCACTAGAGTTCATTGCATGTGTGTTCTATTCATCAACTACATGGATCCGCTAGATGCCATTAAATGTGTGTTCTATTCCTAAACCACATGTATCCCATAGATGCCATTGCATGTGTGTTCTTTTCATAAACCACATGGATCAAGTAGAGTTCATTGCATGTGTGTTCTTTTCATAATCCACATGGATCCACCAGAGTTCATTGCATGTGTGTTCTTTTCATAAACCACATGGATCCACTAGAGTTCATTGCATATGTGTTCTTTTCATAAACCACATGGATCCACTAGATTCCATTGCATGTCTGTTCTTCTCATAAACCACCTGGATCCACTAGGGTTCATTGCATGTGTGTTCTATTCCTAAACCACATGGATCCACTAGATGCCATTGCATGTGTGTTCTTTTCATAAACCACATGGATGCACTAGATGCCATTGCATGTGTATTTTATTCCTAAACCACATGGATCCACTAGATGCCATTGCATGTGTGTTCTTTTCATAAACTAGATGGATCCACTAAATGCCATTACATGTGTGTTCTAATCCTAAACCACATGGATCCACTAGATGCCATTGTATGTGTGTTCTTTTCATAAACCACATGGATCCACTAGATGTCATTGCATGTGTGTTCTATTCATAAACCACATGGATCCACCAGAGATTATTGCATGTGTGTTCTTTTCATAAACCACATGGATCCAGTATATTCCATTGCATGTGTGTTCTTTTCATAAACACATGGATCCACTAGAGTTCATAGCATGTGTGTTCTATTCCTAAACCACATGGATCCACTAGAGTTCATTGCATGTGTGTTCTATTCATAAACTACATGGATCCGCTAGATGCCATTAAATGTGTGTTCTATTCCTAAACCACATGTATCCCATAGATGTCATTGCATGTGTGTTCTTTTCATAAACCACATGGATCAAGTAGAGTTCATTGCATGTGTGTTCTTTTCATAATCCACATGGATCCACCAGAGTTCATTGCATGTGTGTTCTTTTCATAAACCACATGGATCCACTAGAGTTCATTGCATATGTGTTCTTTTCATAAACCACATGGATCCACTAGATTCCATTGCATGTCTGTTCTTCTCATAAACCACCTGGATCCACTAGGGTTCATTGCATGTGTGTTCTATTCCTAAACCACATGGATCCACTAGATGCCATTGCATGTGTGTTCTTTTCATAAACCACATGGATGCACTAGATGCCATTGCATGTGTATTTTATTCCTAAACCACATGGATCCACTAGATGCCATTGCATGTGTGTTCTTTTCATAAACTAGATGGATCCACTACATGCCATTACATGTGTGTTCTAATCCTAAACCACATGGATCCACTAGATGCCATTGTATGTGTGTTCTTTTCATAAACCACATGGATCCACTAGATGTCGTTGCATGTGTGTTGTATTCATAAACCACATGGATCCACTAGATGCCATTGCATGTGTGTTCTTTTCATAAACCACATGGATCCAGTATATTCCATTGCATGTGTGTTCTTTTCATAAACACATGGATCCACTAGAGTTCATAGCATGTGTGTTCTATTCCTCAACCACATGGATCCACTAGAGTTCATTGCATGTGTGTTCTATTCATAAACTACATGGATCCGCTAGATGCCATTAAATGTGTGTTCTATTCCTAAACCACATGTATCCCATAGATGCCATTGCATGTGTGTTCTTTTCATAAACCACATGGATCAAGTAGAGTTCATTGCATGTGTGTTCTTTTCATAATCCACATGGATCCAACAGAGTTCATTGCATGTGTGTTCTTTTCATAAACCACATGGATCCACTAGAGTTCATTGCATATGTGTTCTTTTCATAAACCACATGGATCCACTAGATTCCATTGCATGTCTGTTCTTCTCATAAACCACCTGGATCCACTAGGGTTCATTGCATGTGTTTTCTATTCCTAAACCACATGGATCCACTAGATGCCATTGCATGTGTGTTCTTTTCATAAACCACATGGATGCACTAGATGCCATTGCATGTGTATTTTATTCCTAAACCACATGGATCCACTAGATGCCATTGCATGTGTGTTCTTTTCATAAACTAGATGGATCCACTACATGCCATTACATGTGTGTTCTAATCCTAAACCACATGGATCCACTAGATGCCATTGTATGTGTGTTCTTTTCATAAACCACATGGATCCACTAGATGTCATTGCATGTGTGTTCTATTCATAAACCACATGGATCCACTAGATGCCATTGCATGTGTGTTCTTTTCATAAACCACATGGATCCACTAGAGTTAATTGCATGTGTGTTATTTTCATAATCCACATGGATCCACTAGAGATTATTGCATGTGTGTTCTTTTCATAAACCACATGGATCCACTAGATTCCATTGCATGTGTGTTCTTTTCATAAACACATGGATCCACTAGTGTTCATAGCATGTGTGTTCTATTCCTAAACCACATGGATCCACTAGACTTCATTGCATGTGTGTTCTTTTCATAAACCACATGGATCCACTAGATGCTATTGCATGTGTGTTCTTTTCATAAACCACATGGATCCACTAGCGTTCATTGCATCTGTGTTCTATGCCTAAACCACAAGAATCCACTCGATGCCATTGCATGTGTGTTCTTTTCATAAACCAGATGGATCCAGTAGAGTTCACTACATGTGTGTTCTTTTCATAATCCACATGGATACACTAGAGTTCATTGCATGTGTGTTCTATTCATAAACCACATGGATCCACTAGATGCCATTGCGTGTGTGTTCTTTTCATAAACCACGTGGATCCACTAGAGTTCATTGGATGTGTGTTCTATTCCCAAACCACGTGGATCCACTAGATTCCATTCCCTGTGTGTTCTTCTCATAAACCACATGTAACCACTAGAGTTCATTGCATGTGTGTTCTTTTGATAAACCACATGGATCCACTAGAGTTCATTGCATGTGTGTTCTTTTCCTAAACCACATGGATCCACTAGATGCCATTGCATGCGTGTTCTTTTAATAAAGCACATGGATCCACTACATGCCATTGCATGTGTGTCCTTTTCATAAACTGTCACATCCCAAATTTTAGATTTGGTCTTGCATATCATTATTGCATCGCATCATATCTTTCCAAGCATTACCGTCGAGTAGAGAGGATCGACGAAACGCTATTTGCAAAACCCCGTTTCTACTTCGCTTCGAGGTTCCTACGGGGAGCTTCAGAGGGACTTGCAACAACCACCCCTGTAGGTTCGAGTTTTCGCACAAACTTGGACTGAAGTTGTTCCCCTCGACGATACGAACCCGTAGGCGCGAAAATCGCTCCAATCGGAGTTCGTATGCAAAAGACTCGGACGTTTTAGTAAACCGCCGGAAAACGGTCCGAAAATCCGGACCGATTTCCGAGTTGTAGTCAGTTTCCGGGCCGTTTCAGTTCAGAATTGTTTTTTTCTTTTTTTTTCCGCGCGAGGGACTTTTTAAGGAGGGCCCCACCCCTGGCCTCGGTTCCCGTGCACGCGACCCAACCCCGCCGCCGCCATCTCCCTGCGTGCGCGCTCCCAGGCGCGAGCACGTCCGCCGTTGCCGCCTTCCGCGCCGTGCGCCGCCGCCTCCGGTCGTCGTCGGCCATCGCCGCGTCTGTTGCCGGGTTCGTCTCGCCGCCCTCTTTCCGTTCCCGTGCTCCGCGTCTCCATCCGCCGCCGCCAACTGCGCCCTGTAGATCGCCGCGTACGCGCACGCGTTTAATTATTCCGGGAGCCGTACTTGACCGTGTGTGTACTTGCAGGAGTTTCCACGCCACCGGAACCGACCGTCGCCGCCTTCCGTAGCTCACCGGAGTTCGATTCGCCGTCCGTTTCCGGTAAGACAGCAGCCACCGTCAGATCTCAGATCAGCGGATTAGATCGTTCGTTGACTGGTCAGCACTCCAGGCGTTGACTAGTCAGACGCCCAGTCAGCGCCCAGTCATCAGACGAGTTGACCAGTTAAACAGACACAGTTGACTGGGTCAATTTCGTTAATCCTATTAGTTGGCAGATTTCGGTAAAATCTTGTAAATTGCGTAGAAATTAAACCGCTTGGCCAAAAATTGCAAATAAAATATGCACGAGTTCAGTGAGTCGTGTAGAATCTCGCTGTACCTTTGGTTCAGACTTTTAATGTCAGGTTTAGTACAGTTTAATCAAACTAGTTAGTGGCCTTTTCGGAGTAATAAATTCGTAGTAAAAGTTTCGTAGCTCCGAAAATCGCGTGTGATATGTCCCTGAACTCGTATGAACAAGGAGAATCTCATTGTGAAATAAAAAGATAGGCTTACAGTAAAGACTTTTGCAGTATTTGTCTAATGGCTTTCTGCAGTGTTTTAATTACTCGGGATGTTTTATAACTCCTTTTTGAGTAATTCCAATTGATACTGTTTCTTATCAGCGATGCCTATGCGGTAGAATTTTTCCAAGATTTTACAAACAGTATACTACCGGTAGTGAATTATTTAAGTTCTAGCTCTAGTAGAGATCTCTACTTTTGGTTAATAGTTTTCCTAGCGCCAAATCTATTTTCCATGCATGTATTCGGTAGTAATATGTATTAGAATTATGTGGTGCAGATGTAGCACCAATTCACTTGCCGTTCTTGCATTCATGCATCATCTTTGTTGCATATGTTTGTGAATTGTTTGTTTATGAATGCAATTGTGTCGTGTAGATTGTGTGGAGTGCAACCCTTGCTCGTGTTTGGATTGTTCCTCCGACCGCTTCAATCAAGACAAGTAGATACTACTTTGTTCATGATATCGTCCTACTATTTTCAATGCATTGTCGTGTATTTTGTAGTTGCATGAGTAGGATGATACTATCGCTATGCTATGACCTATTATGTGGTAGGGCTTTCCTTGTAGATGAACCACCGTTGTAGATGTGCTTAGCCATGCTATGTTGAACGAGGGCTGGGTTACATCATTGATACTTGTTTTCTCAAAGTATTGGTTTGTGAAAACTAAAAACAACTTAATCAATGAACCCCCTGGGTGTGATGGTATTGATAATTTTTGGTGGTTTCATTGCGGAAAGGCACCCAGGTATCAAGAGAGAATGATTGGCTTCTTTATTGTGTAGCTTACGTGTACAACCATGTGCCAATAATGAAATGGGCGGTTGGTTGGACTTAGTAGGTTGTGGTAACTCGAACCCGCGTATCCAGAGATGTAGAATTTTGGTAGGTTGGACCGGTGCGCGTCGGGATTGAGGAGCTACTTCCCGAACAGTCTCTTCTTGGTCTTCTCCCTATCATCACCCAAAATGAGAGTGATGGTACGAGCTGGGCTGGCCAAGTCACATGGGTCAAGTGTACTAACCTCTGCAGAGTGTATAATCTAATCGATTAGCCGTGTCCCCGGTTATGGACAACTGAGTTGCTTGATATTGATTCCATGACATGTTTCTCGTTCATTCTAATTTCATAATTGCTTTAATCTTGTTGGGTTAACTTAATTGGGATCTTTTCAAAGAAAATCAAAAAAAAACTGTTTATGAAAGTAGGACAAAGTTATTTTCAAATGCAAGCCAGACACAGCTCCACTTGCCAAATATGCATGTGGATGTTAGTACTATTGTTTCCATTTACTAGCTCTACTTTCCATACATTCCATGTATTGACCCTTCGGGGCTGTTGCGTTTTATGCTGCAGGTTATTCTGATTGATCGTTATAGGCCACGGTACTCCACTCGGCACTTGTTCACTTGTGGGCAATTTGAAGAATGGAGGATTTAATCGTTTATGTTGCTACCTGAATAATTTGAGCTAGCTTGTGCTAAGCTTTTATTGTAATAATGGTACTCTGGATCTTCGTTATCTATGATACACGGATATTTTGCTATGTTATCTATCTTACTCTATTGTGGGCCAATGAACCAATCCAGGGATTGGCATGTCACATAGAGGCCACGGTCTTTGCAGAACCGGGGTGTCACATAAACCACATGGATCCACTAGATGCCATTGCATGTGTGTTCTTTTCATAAACCACATGGATCCACTAGATGCCATTGCACGTGTGTTCTTTTCATAAACCACATGGATACACTAGATGCCATTGCATGTGTGTACTTTTCATAAACCACATGGATCCACTAGATGTCATTGCATGTGTGTTGTTTTCATAAACCACATGGATCCACAAGATGTCATTGCATGTGTTTTATTTTCATAAACCACATGGATCCACTTGAGTTCATTGCATTATTATTTTCATAAAGCACATGGATCCACTAGATGCCATTGCATGTGTGTTCTTTTCATAAACCACATGGATCACTACATTCTATTGCATGTGTGTTATTTTAATAAACCACATGGATCCACTATATTCCGTTGCATGTGTGTTCTTTTCATAAACCACATGGATCCACTAGAGTTTGTTGCATGTGTGTTCTCTCCCTAAACCACATGGATCCACTAGATGCCATTCCATGTGTGTTCTTTTCTTAAACCACATGGATCCACTAGATGCCAATGCATGTGTGTTTTTTCATAAACAACATGGATCCACTAGATGTCATTGTATGTGTCTTCTATTCATAAACCACATGGATCCACTAGATGCCATTGCATCTGTGTTCTTTTCATAAACACATGGATCCACTAGAGTTCATAGCATGTGTGTTCTATTCCTAAACCACATGGATCCACTAGACTTTATTGCATGTGTGTTCTTTTCATAAACCACATGGATCCACTAGATGCTATTGCATGTGTGTTCTTTTCATAAACCACATGGATCCACTAGCGTTCATTGCATCTGTGTTCTATGCCTAAACCACAAGAATCCACTCGATGCCATTGCATGTGTGTTCTTTTCATAAACTAGATGGATCTAGTAGAGTTCACTACATGTGTGTTCTTTTCATAAACCACATGGATACACTAGAGTTCATTGCATGTGTGTTCTATTCATAAACCACATGGATCCACTAGATGCCATTGCGTGTGTGTTCTTTTCATAAACCACATGGATCCACTAGAGTTCATTGGATGTGTGTTCTATTCCCAAACCACGTGGATCCACTAGATTTCATTCCCTGTGTGTTCTTCTCATAAACCACATGTATCCACTAGAGTTCATTGCATGTGTGTTCTTTTCATAAACCACATGGATCCACTAGAGTTCATTGCATGTGTGTTCTTTTCCTAAACCACATGGATCCACTAGATGCCATTGCATGCGTGTTCTTTTAATAAAGCACATGGATCCACTACATGCCATTGCATGTGTGTCCTTTTCATAAACCACATGGATCCACTAGATGCCATTGCATGTGTGTTCTTTTCATAAACCACATGGATCCACTAGATGCCATTGCATGTGTGTTCTTTTCATAAACCACATGGATACACTAGATGCCACTGCATGTGTGCACTTTTCATAAACCACATGGATCCACTAGATGTCATTGCATGTGTGTTGTTTTCATAAACCACATGGATCCACAAGATGTCATTGCATGTGTTTTATTTTCATAAACCACATGGATCCACTGGAGTTCATTGCATTATTATTTTCATAAAGCACATGGATCCACTAGATGCCATTGCATGTGTGTTCTTTTCATAAACCACATGGCTCACTAAATTCTATTGCATGTGTGTTCTTTTAATAAACCACATGGATCCACTATATTCCGTTGCATGTGTGTTCTTTTCATAAACCACATGGATGCACTAGAGATTGTTGGATGTGTGTTCTCTCCCTAAACCACATGGATCCACTAGATGCCATTCCATGTGTGTTCTTTTCATAAACCACATGGATCCACTAGATGCCAATGCATGTGTTTTTTTTCATAAACAACATGGATCCACTAGATGTCATTGTATGTGTCTTCTATTCCTAAACCACATGGATCCACTAGATGCCATTTCATGTGTGTTCTTTGCCTAAACCACATGGATCCACTAGAGTTCTTTGCATGCGTGTTCTATTCATAAACTACATGGATCCGCTAGATGCCATTAAATTTGTGTTCTATTCCTAAACAAAACAGATCCCATAGATGCCATTGCATGTGTGTTCTTTTCATAAACCACATGGATCCACTAGATGACATTGCATGTGTGTTCTATTCCTAAACCACTTAGATCCACGAGATGCTATTGGATGTGTGTTCTTTTCATAAACCACATGGATGCACTTGATGTCATTGCATGTGTGTTATTTTCATAAACCACATGGATCCACTAGATGCCATTGCATGTGTGTTCTTTTCATAAACCACATGGATCCACTAGAGTTCATTGCATGTGTGTTCTATGCCTAAACCACATGGATCCACTAGATGCCATTGCATGTGTGTTCTTTTCATAAACCACATGGATATACTAGATGCCATTGCATGTGTGTTCTTTTCCTAAACAACATGGATCCACTAGAGTTCATTGCATGTGTGTTCTATTCATAAACTACATGGATCCGCTAGATGCCATTAAATGTGTGTTCTATTCCTAAACAACAGGGATCCCATAGATGCCATTGCATGTGTGTTCTTTTCATAAACCTCATGGATCCACTAGAGTTCATTGCATATGTGTTCTTTTCATAAACCACATGGATCCACTAGATTCCATTGCAAGTCTGTTCATTTCATAAACCTCCTGGATCCACTAGAGTTCATTGCATCTTTGTTATATTCCTAAACCACATGGATCCACTAGATGCCATTGCATGTGTGTTCTATTCCTAAACCAGATGGATCCACTAGATGCCATTGGATGTTTGTTCTTTTTGTAAACCACGTGGATCCACTAGATGTCATTGCACGTGCGTTCTTTTCATAAACCACATGGATCCATTAGAGTTCATTGCATGTGTGTTCTTTTCATAAACCACATGGATCAACTAGATGCCATTAAATCTGTGTTCTATTCCTAAACCACATGGATCCCATAGATGCCATTGCATGTGTGTTCTTTTCATAAACCACGTGGATCCACTAGATGCCATTGCATGTGTGTTCTTTTCCTAAACCACATGGATCCACTAGAGTTCATTGCATGTGTGTTCTATTCATAAACTACATGGATCTGCTAGATGCCATTAAACGTGTGTTCCATTCCTAAACCACATGGATCCCATAGATGCCATTGCATGTATTTTTTTCATAAATCACATGGATCCACTAGAGTTCATTGCATGTGTGTTCTTTTCATAATCCACATGGATCCACTAGAGTTCATTGCATGTGTGTTCTTTTCATAAACTACATGGATCCAC
Organism: Avena sativa; assembly: GCA_916181665.1. NCBI lineage: Eukaryota > Viridiplantae > Streptophyta > Magnoliopsida > Poales > Poaceae > Avena > Avena sativa. Next base: position 197,158,284 of record OV702287.1, read on the forward strand.
TAGAGTTCATTGCATATGTGTTCTTTTCATAAACCACATGGATCCACTATATTCCATTGCAAGTCTATTCATTTCATAAACCGCCTGGATCCACTAGAGTTCATTGCATCTGTGTTCTATTCCTAAACCACACGGATCCACTAGATGCCATTGCATGTGTGTTTTATTCCAAAACCACATGGATCCACTAGATGCCATGGATGTTTGTTCTTTTTGTAAACCACGTGGATCCACTAGATGTCATTGCACGTGTGTTCTTTTCATAAACCACATGGATCCATTAGAGTTCATTGCATGTGTGTTCTTTTCATAAACCACATGGATCCACTAGATGCCATTGCATGTGTTTTTTCATAAACCACATGGATCCACTAGATGTCATTGCATGTGTGTTATATTCCTAAACCACATGGATCCACTAGATGCCATTGCATGTGTGTTCTTTTTATAAACAAGATGGATCCACTAGATGCCATTACATGTGTGTTCTAATCCTAAACCACATGGATCCACTAGATGCCATTGTATGTGTGTTATTTTCATAAACCACATGGATCCACTAGATGTCATTGCATGTCTGTTCTATTCATAAACCACATGGATCCACGAGAGTTCATTGCATGTGTGTTCTTTTCATAAACCACATGAATCCACTAGATTCCATTGCATGTGTGTTCTTTTCATAAACCACATGGATCCACTAGAGTTCATTGCATGTGTGTTCTATTCCTAAACCACATGGATCCACTAGACTTCATTGGAAGTGTGTTCTTTTCATAAACCACATGGATCCACTAGATGCCATTGCATGTGTGTTCTTTTCATAAACCACATGGATCCACTAGCGTTCATTGCATGTTTGTTCTATGCCTAAACCACAAGAATCCACTCGATGCCATTGCATGTGTGTTCTTTTAATAAAGCACATGGATCCAGTAGAGTTCACTACATGTGTGTTCTTTTCATAAACCACATGGATACACTAGAGTTCATTGCATGTGTGTTCTATTCATATACCACATGGATCCACTAGATGCCATTGCGTGTGTGTTCTTTTCATAAACCACATGGATCCACTAGAGTTCATTTGATGTGTGTTCTATTCCCAAACCACGTGGATCCACTAGATTCCATTCCATGTGTGTTCTTCTCATAAACCACATGTATCCACTAGAGTTCATTGCATGTGTGTTCTTTTCATAAACCACATGGATCCACTAGAGTTCATTGCATGTGTGTTCTTTTCCTAAACCACATGGATCCACTAGATGCCATTGCATGTGTGTTCTTTTAATAAAGCACATGGATCCACTACATGCCATTGCATGTGTGTCCTTTTCATAAACCACATGGATCCACTAGATGCCATTGCATGTGTGTTCTTTTCATAAACCACATGGATACACTAGATGCGATTGCATGTGTGTTCTTTTCATAAACCACATGGATCAATTAGATGCCATTGCATGTGTGTACTTTTCATAAACCACATGGATCCACTAGATGCCATTGCATGTGTGTTCGTTTCATTAACCACATGGATCCACTAGATGCCATTGCATGTGTGTTCTTTGCCTAAACCACATGGATCCACTAGAGTTCATTGCACGTGTGTTCTATTCATAAACTACATGGATCTGCTAGATACCATTAAATGTGTGTTATATTCCTAAACCACACGGATACCATAGATGCCATTGCATGTGTGTTCTTTTCATAAACTACATGGATCCACTAGATGCAATTGATTGTGTGTTCTTTGCCTAAACCACATGGATCCACTAGAGTTCATTGCATGTGTGTTCTATTCATAAACTACATGGATCTGCTAGATGCCATTAAATGTGTGTTCTATTCCTAAACCACATGTATCCCATAGATGCCATTGCTTGTGTGTTCTTTTCATAAACCACATGGATCAACTAGAGTTCATTGCATGTGTGTTCTTTTCATAATCCACATGGATCCACCAGAGTTCATTGCATGTGTGTTCTTTTCATAAACCACATGGATCCACTAGAGTTCATTGCATATGTGTTCTTTTCATAAACCACATGGATCCACTAGATTCCATTGCATGTCTGCTCTTCTCATAAACCACCTAGATCCACTAGGGTTCATTGCATGTGTGTTCTATTCCTAAACCACATGGATCCACTAGATGCCATTGCATGTGAGTTCTTTTCATAAACCACATGGATGCACTAGATGCCATTGCATGTGTATTTTATTCCTAAACCACATGGATCCACTAGATGCCATTGCATGTGTGTTCATTTCATAAACTAGATGGATCCACTAGATGCCATTACTTGTGTGTTCTAATCCTAAACCACATGGATCCACTAGATGCCATTGTATGTGTGTTCTTTTCATAAACCACATGGATCCACTAGAGTTCATTGCATGTGTGTTCTTTTCATAAACCACATGGATCCACCAGATTCCATTGCATGTGTGTTCTTTTCATAAACACATGGATCCACTAGAGTTCATAGCATGTGTGTTCTATTCCTAAACCACATGGATCCACGAGACTTCATTGCATGTGTGTTCTTTTAATAAACCACATGGATCCACTAGATGTCATTGCATGTGTGTTCTTTTTATAAACCACATGGATTCACTAGCGTTCATTGCATGTGTGTTCTATGCCTAAACCACAAGAATCCACTCGATGCCATTGCATGTGTGTTCTTTTCATAAACCAGATGGATCCAGTAGAGTTCACTACATGTGTGTTCTTTTCATAAACCACATGGATACACTAGAGTTCATTGCATGTGTGTTCTATTCATAAACAACATGGATCCACTAGATGCCATTGCGTGTGTGTTCTTTTCATAAACCACATGGATCCACTAGAGTTCATTGGATGCGTGTTCTATTCCCTAACCACGTGGATCCACTAGATTCCATTCCCTGTGTGTTCTTCTCATAAACCACATGTATCCACTAGAGTTCATTGCATGTGTGTTCTTTTCATAAACCACATGGATCCACTAGAGTTCATTGCATGTGTGTTCTTTTCCTAAACCACATGGATCCACTAGATGCCATTGCATGTGTGTTCTTTTAATAAAGCACATGGATCCACTACATGCCATTGCATGTGTGTCCTTTTCATAAACCACATGGATCCACTAGATTCCATTGCATGTGTGTTCTTTTCATAAACCACATGGATCCACTACATGCCATTGCATGTGTGTTCTTTTCATAAACCACATGGATCCAATAGATGCCATTGCATGTGTGCACTTTTCATAAACCACATGGATCCACTAGATGTCATTGCATGTGTGTTGTTTTCATAAACCACATGGATCCACAAGATGTCATTGCATGTGTTTTATTTTCATAAACCACATGGATCCACTGGAGTTCATTGCATTATTATTTTCATAAAGCAAATGGATCCACTAGATGCCATTGCATGTGTGTTCTTTTCATAAACCACATGGCTCACTACATTCTATTGCATGTGTGTTCTTTTAAAAAACCACATGGATCCACTATATTCTGTTGCATGTGTGTTCTTTCCATAAACCACATGGATCCACTAGAGTTTGTTGCATGTGTGTTCTCTCCCTAAACCACATGGATCCACTAGATGCCATTCCATGTGTGTTCTTTTCATAAACCACATGGATCCACTAGATGCCAATGCATGTGTGTTTTTTCATAAACGACATGCATCCACTAGATGTCATTGTATGTGTCTTCTATTCCTAAACCACATGGATGCACTAGATGCAATTGCATGTGTGTTCTTTTCATGAACCACATGGGTCCACTAGATATCATTGCATGTGTGTTATAATCCTAAACCACATGGATACACTAGATGCCATTGGATGTGTGTTCTTTTCATAAACCACACGGATCCACTAGAAGTCATTCCATGTATGTTCTTTTCATAAACCACATGGATCCACTAGATGCCATTGCATGTGTGTTCTATTCCTAAACCACATGGATACACTAGATACCATTGCATGTGTGTTCTTTTCATAAACCACATGGATCCACTAGATACCATTGCATGTGTTTTTTCATAAACCACATGGATCCACTAGAGTTTACTGCATGTGTGTTTATCCCTAAACCATAAGGATCCACTAGATGCCACTCCATGTGTGTTCTTTTAATAAACCACATAGATCGACTCGAAGCCATTGCATGTGTGTTCTTTTCATAAACCACATGGATCCACTAGATGCTATTTCATGTGTGTTCTTTTCATAAATAACATGGATCCACTTGAGTTCATTGCATGTGTGTTGTTTTCCTAAACCACATGGATCCACTACATGCCATTGCATGTGTGTTCTTTTAATAAAGCACATGGATCCACTACATGCCATTGCATGTTTGTCCTTTTCATAAACCACATGGATCCACTACATGCCATTGCATGTGTGTCCTTTTCATAAACCACATGGATCCACTAGATGCCATTGCATGTGAGTTCTTTTCATAAACCACATGGATCCACTAGATGCCATTGCATGTGTGTTCTTTTCATAAACCACATGGATCCACTAGATGCCATTGCATGTGTGTACTTTTCATAAACCACATGGATCCACTAGATGTCATTGCATGTGTGTTGTTTTCATAAACCACATGGATCCACAAAATGTCATTGCATGTGTTTTATTTTCATAAACCACATGGATCCACTGGAGTTCATTGCATTATTATTTTCATAAAGCACATGGATCCACTAGATGCCATTGCATGTGTGTTCTTTTCATAAACCACATGGCTCACTACATTCTATTGCCTGTGTGTTCTTTTAATAAACCACATGGATCCACTATATTCCGTTGCATGTGTGTTCTTTTCATAAACCACATGGATCCACTAGAGTTTGTTGCATGTGTGTTCTATCCCTAAACCACATGGATCCACTAGATGCCATTCCATGTGTGTTCTTTTCATAAACCACATGGATCCACTAGATGCCAATGCATGTGTGTTTTTTCATAAACAACATGCATCCACTAGATGTCATTGTATGTGTCTTCTATTCCTAAACCACATGGATGCACTAGATGCAATTGCATGTGTGTTCTTTTCATGAACCACATGGATCCACTAGATGTCATTGCATGTGTGTTCCAATCCTAAACCACATGGATACACTCGATGCCATTGGATGTGTGTTCTTCTCATAAACCACACGGATCCACTAGAAGTCATTCCATGCATGTTCTTTTCATAAACCACATGGATCCACTAGATGCCATTGCATGTGTGTTCTTTGCCTAAACCAAATGGATCCACCAGAGTTCATTACATGTGTGTTCTATTCATAAACTACATGGATCCGCTAGATGCCATTAAATGTGTGTTCTATTCCTAAACCAAATGTATCCCATAGATGCCATTGCATGTGTGTTCTTTTCATAAACCACATGGATCAATTAGAGTTCATTGCATGTGTGTTCTTTTCATAATCCACATGGATCCACAAGAGTTCATTGCATGTGTGTTCTTTTCATAAACCACATGGGTCCACTAGAGTTCATTTCATATGTGTTCTTTTCATAAACCACATGGATCTACTAGATACCATTGCATGTGTGTTCTTTGCCTAAACCACATGGATCAACTAGAGTTCATTGCATGTGTGTTCTATTCATAAACTACATGGATCCGCTAGATGCCATTAAATCTGTGTTCTATTCCTAAACCACATGGATCCCATAGATGCCATTGCATGTGTCTTATTTTCATAAACCACATGGATCCACTAGATGCCATTGCATGTGTGTTTTTTTCCTAAACCACATGGATCCACTAGAGTTCATTGCATGTGTGTTCTATTCATAAACTACATGGATCCGCTAGATGCCATTAAACGTGTGTTCTATTCCTAAACCACATGGATCCCATAGATGCCATTGCATGTGTTTTTTTCATAAATCACATGGATCCACTAGAGTTCATTGCATGTGTGTTTTTTCATAATCCACATGGATCCACTAGAGTTCATTGCATGTGTGTTCTTTTCATAAACTACATGGATCCACTAGAGTTCATTGCATATGTGTTCTTTTCATAAACCACATGGATCCACTAGATTCCATTGCAAGCCTGTTCATTTCATAAACCGCCTGGATCCACTAGAGTTCATTGCATCTGTGTTCTATTCCTAAACCACATGGATCCACTAGATGCCATTGCATGTGTGTTTTATTCCTAAACCACATGGATCCACTAGATGCCATTGGATGTTTGTTCTTTTCATAAACCACATGGATCCATTAGATATCATTGCACGTGTGTTCTTTTCATAAACCACATGGATCCATTAGAGTTCATTGCATGTGTGTTCTTTTCATAAACCACATGGATCCATTAGATGCCATTGCATGTGTTTTTTTCATAAACCACATGGATCCACTAGATGTCATTGCATGTGTGTTATATTCCTAAACCACATGGATCCACTAGATGCCATTGCATGTGTGTTCTTTTCATAAACTACATGGATCCACTAGAGGTCATTGCATGTTTGTTCTTTTCATAAACCACATGAATCCACTAGATTCCATTGCATGTGTGTTCTTTTCATAAACCACACAGATCCACTAGAGTTCATTGCATGTGTGTTCTATTCCTAAACCACATGGATCCGCTAGACTTCATTGCAAGTGTGTTCTTTTCATAAACCAGATGGATCCACTAGATTCCATTGCATGTGTGTTCTTTTCATAAACCACATGGATCCACTAGTGTTCATTGCATGTGTGTTCTATGCCTAAACCACAAGAATCCACTCGATGCCATTGAATGTGTGTTCTTTTCATAAACCAGATGGATCCAGTAGAGTTCACTACATGTGTGTTCTTTTCATAAACCACATGGATACACTAGAGTTCATTGCATGTGTGTCCTTTTCATAAACCAGATGGATCCACTAGATGCCATTGCATGTGAGTTCTTTTCATAAACCACATGGATCCACTAGATGCCATTGCATATGTGTTCTTTTCATAAACCACATGGATCCACTAGATGCCATTGCATGTGTGTACTTTTCATAAACCACATGGATCCACTAGATGTCATTGCATGTGTGTTGTTTTCATAAACCACATGGATCCACAAAATGTCATTGCATGTGTTTTATTTTCATAAACCACATGGATCCACTGGAGTTCATTGCATTATTATTTTCATAAAGCACATGGATCCACTAGATGCCATTGCATGTGTGTTCTTTTCATAAACCACATGGCTCACTACATTCTATTGCCTGTGTGTTCCTTTAATAAACCACATGGATCCACTATATTCCGTTGCATGTGTGTTCTTTTCATAAACCACATGGATCCACTAGAGTTTGTTGCATGTGTGTTCTCTCCCTAAACCACATGGATCCACTAGATGCCATTCCATGTGTGTTCTTTTCATAAACCACATGGATCCACTAGATGCCAATGCATGTGTGTTTTTTCATAAACAACATGCATCCACTAGATGTCATTGTATGTGTCTTCTATTCCTAAACCACATGGCTGCACTAGATGCAATTGCATTTGTGTTCTTTTCATGAACCACATGGATCGACTAGATGTCATTGCATGTGTGTTCCAATCCTAAACCACATGGATACACTCGATGCCATTGTATGTGTGTTCTTCTCATAAACCTCACGGATCCACTAGAAGTCATTCCATGCATGTTCTTTTCATAAACCACATGGATCCACTAGATGCCATTGCATGTGTGTTCTTTGCCTAAACCAAATGGATCCACTAGAGTTCATTACATGTGTGTTCTATTCATAAACTACATGGATCCGCTAGATGCCATTAAATGTTTGTTCTATTCCTAAACCAAATGTATCCCATAGATGCCATTGCATGTGTGTTCTTTTCATAAACCACATGGATCAATTAGAGTTCATTGCATGTGTGTTCTTTTCATAATCCACATGGATCCACCAGAGTTCATTGCATGTGTGTTCTTTTCATAAACCACATGGGTCCACTAGAGTTCATTTCATATGTGTTCTTTTCATAAACCACATGGATCTACTAGATGCCATTGCATGTGTGTTCTTTGCCTAAACCACATGGATCAACTAGAGTTCATTGCATGTGTGTTATATTCATAAACTACATGGATCCGCTAGATGCCATTAAATCTGTGTTCTATTCCTAAACCACATGGATCCCATAGATGCCATTGCATGTGTCTTATTTTCATAAACCACATGGATCCACTAGATGCCATTGCATGTGTGTTCTTTTCCTAAACCACATGGATCCACTAGAGTTCATTGCATGTGTGTTCTATTCATAAACTACATGGATCCGCTAGATGCCATTAAACGTGTGTTCTATTCCTAAACCACATGGATCCCATAGATGCCATTGCATGTGTTTTTTTCATAAATCACATGGATCCACTAGAGTTCATTGCATGTGTTTTTTTTCATAATCCACATGGATCCACTAGAGTTCATTGCATGTGTGTTCTTTTCATAAACTACATGGATCCACTAGAGTTCATTGCATATGTGTTCTTTTCATAAACCACACGGATCCACTAGATTCCATTGCAAGCCTGTTCATTTCATAAACCGCCTGGATCCACTAGAGTTCATTGCATCTGTGTTCTATTCCTAAACCACATGGATCCACTAGATGCCATTGCATGTGTGTTTTATTACTAAACCACATGGATCCACTAGATGCCATTGGATGTTTGTTCTTTTCATAAACCACATGGATCCATTAGATATCATTGCACGTGTGTTCTTTTCATAAACCACATGGATCCATTAGAGTTCATTGCATGTGTGTTCTTTTCATAAACCACATGGATCCATTAGATGCCATTGCATGTGTTTTTTTCATAAACCACATGGATCCACTAGATGTCATTGCATGTGTGTTATATTCCTAAACCACATGGATCCACTAGATGCCATTGCATGTGTGTTCTTTTCATAAACCACATGGATCCACTAGAGGTCATTGCATGTTTGTTCTTTTCATAAACCACATGAATCCACTAGATTCCATTGCATGTGTGTTCTTTTCATAAACCACACGGATCCACTAGAGTTCGTTGCATGTGTGTTCTATTCCTAAACCACATGGATCCGCTAGACTTCATTGCAAGTGTGTTCTTTTCATAAACCAGATGGATCCACTAGATGCCATTGCATGTGTGTTCTTTTAATAAACCACATGGATCCACTAGTGTTCATTGCATGTGTGTTCTATGCCTAAACCACAAGAATCCACTCGATGCCATTGAATGTGTGTTCTTTTCATAAACCAGATGGATCCAGTAGAGTTCACTACATGTGTGTTCTTTTCATAAACCACATGGATACACTAGAGTTCATTGCATGTGTGTTCTATTCATAAACCACATGGATCCACTAGATGCCATTGCATGTGTGTTCTTTTCATAAACCACATGGATCCACTAGAGTTCATTGGATGTGTGTTCTATTCCTAAACCACGTGGATCCACTAGATTCCATTCCTTGTGTGTTCTCATAAACCACATGGATCCACTAGAGTTCATTGCATGTGTGTTCTTTTCATAAACCACATGGATCCACTAGAGTTCATTGCATGTGTGTTCTTTTCGTAAACCACATGGATCCACTAGATGCCATTGCATGTGTGTTCGTTTAATAAAGCACATGGATCCACTACATGCCATTGCATGTGTGTCCTTTTCATAAACCACATGGATCCACTAGATACCATTGCATGTGTGTTCTTTTCATAAACCACATGGATACACTAGATGCTAGTGCCTGTGTGTTCTTTTCATAAACCACATGGATCAATTAGATTCCATTGCATGTGTGTAGTTTTCATAAACCACATGGATCCACTAGATGCCATTGCATATGTGTTCGTTTCATAAACCACATGGATCCACTAGATGCCATTGCATGTGTGTTCTTTGCCTAAACCACATGGATCCACTAGAGTTCATTGCATGTGTGTTCTATTCATAAACTACATGGATCCGCTAGATGCCATTAAATGTGTGTTCTATTCCTAAACCACACGGATCCCATAGATGCCATTGCATGTGTGTTCTTTTCATAAACCACATGGATCCACTAGATGCCATTGATTGTGTGTTCTTTGCCTAAACCACATGGATCCACTAGAGTTCATTGCATGTGTGTTCTATTCATAAACTACATGGATCCGCTAGATGCCATTAAATGTGTGTTCTATTCCTAAACCACATGTATTCCATAGATTCCATTGCATGTGTGTTCTTTTCATAAACCACATGGATCAATTAGAGTTCATTGCATGTGTGTTCTTTTCATAATCCACATGGATCCACAAGAGTTCATTGCATGTGTGTTCTTTTCATAAACCACATGGATCCACTAGAGTTCATTGCATATGTGTTCTTATCATAAACCACATGGATCCACTAGATTCCATTGCATCTCTGTTCTTCTCATAAACCACCTGGATCCACTAGGGTTCATTGCATGTGTGTTCTATTGCTAAACCACATGGATCCACTATATGCCATTGCATGTGTGTTCTTTTCATAAACCACATGGATGCACTAGATGCCATTGCATGTGTATTTTATTCATAAAACACATGGATCCACTAGATGCCATTTCATGTGTGTTCTTTTCATAAACCACATGGATCCACTAGATGCCATTGCATGTGTGTACTTTTCATAAACCACATGGATCCACTAGATGTCATTGCATGTGTGTTGTTTTCATAAACCACATGGATCCACAAGATGTCATTGCATGTGTTTTATTTTCATAAACCACATGGATCCACTGGAGTTCATTGAATTATTATTTTCACAAAGCACATGGATCCACTAGATGCCATTGCATGTGTGTTCTTTTCATAAACCACATGGCTCACTACATTCTATTGCATGTGTGTTCTTTTAATAAACCACATGGATCCACTATATTCCGTTGCATGTGTGTTCTTTTCATAAACCACATGGATCCACTAGAGTTTGTTGCATGTGTGTTCTCTCCCTAAACCACATGGATCCACTAGATGCCATTCCATGTGTGTTATTTTCATAAACCACATGGATCCACTAGATGCCAATGCATGTGTGTTTTTTCATAAATGACATGCATCCACTAGATGTCATTGTATGTGTCTTCTATTCCTAAACCACATGGATGCACTAGATGCAATTGCATGTGTGTTCTTTTCATGAACCACATGGATCCACTAGATGTCATTGCATGTGTGTTCTAATCCTAAACCACATGGATACACTAGATGCCATTGGATGTGTGTTCTTTTCATAAACCACATGGATCCACTAGAAGTCATCCCATGTATGTTCTTTTCATAAACCACATGGATCCACTAGATGCCATTGCATGTGTGTTCTATTCCTAAACCACATGGATCCACTAGATGCCATTGCATGTGTGTTCTTTTCATAAACCACATGGATCCACTAGATGCCATTGCATGTGTTTTTTCATAAACCACATGGATCCACTAGAGTTCATTGCATGTGTGTTCTATCCCTAAACCATAAGGATCCACTAGATGCCACTCCATGTGTGTTCTTTTAATAAACCACATAGATCGACTAGAAGCCATTGCATGTGTGTTCTTTTCATAAACCACATGGATCCACTAGATGCTATTTCATGTGTGTTCTTTTCATAAATCACATGGATCCACTAGAGTTCATTGCATGTGTGTTCTTTTCCTAAACCACATGGATCCACTAGATACCATTGCATGTGTGTTCTTTTAATAAAGCACATGGATCCACTACATGCCATTGCATGTCTGTCCTTTTCATAAACCACATGGATCCACTACATGCCATTGCATGTGTGTCCTTTTCATAAACCACATGGATCCACTAGATGCCATTGCATGTGTGTTCTTTTCATAAACCACATGGATCCACTACATGCCATTGCATGTGTGTTCTTTTCATAAACCACATGGATCCACTAGATGCCATTGCATGTGTGTACTTTTCATAAACCACATGGATCTACTAGATGTCATTGCATGTGTGTTGTTTTCATAAACCACATGGATCCACAAGATGTCATTGCATGTGTTTTATTTTCATAAACCACATGGATCCACTGGAGTTCATTGCATTATTATTTTCATAAAGCACATGGATCCACTAGATGCCATTGCATGTGTGTTCTTTTCATAAACCACATGGCTCACTACATTCTATTGCATGTGTGTTCTTTTAATAAACCACATGGATCCACTATATTCCGTTGCATGTGTGTTCTTTTCATAAACCATATGGATCCACTAGAGTTTGTTGCATGTGTGTTATCTCCCTAAACCACATGGATACACTAGATGCCATTCCATGTGTGTTCTTTTCATAAACCAGATGGATCCACTAGATGCCAATGCATGTGTGTTTTTTCACAAACAACATGCATCCACTAGATGTCATTGTATGTGTCTTCTATTCCTAAACCACATGGATGCACTAGATGCAATTGCATGTGTGTTCTTTTCATGAACCACATGGATCCACTAGATGTCATTGAATGTGTGTTCTAATCCTAAACCACATGGATACACTAGATGCCATTGGATGTGTGTTCTTTTCATAAACCACACGGATCCACTAGAAGTCATTCCATGTATGTTCTTTTCATAAACCACATGGATCCACTAGATGCCATTGCATGTGTGTTCTTTGCCTAAACCAAATGGATCCACTAGAGTTCATTACATGTGTATTCTATTCATAAACTACATGGATCCGCTAGATGCCATAAAATGTGTGTTCTATTCCTAAACCAAATGTATCCCATAGATGCCATTGAATGTGTGTTCTTTTCATAAACCACATGGATCAATTAGAGTTCATTGCATGTGTGTTCTTTTCATAATCCACATGGATCCACCAGAGTTCATTGCATGTGTGTTCTTTTCATAAACCACATGGATCCACTAGAGTTCATTGCATATGTGTTCTTTTCATAAACCACATGGATCTACTAGATGCCATTGCATGTGTGTTCTTTGCCTAAACCACATGGATCAACTAGAGTTCATTGCATGTGTGTTCTATTCATAAACTACATGGATCCGCTAGATGCCATTAAATATGTGTTCTATTCCTAAACCACATAGATCCCATAGATGCCATTGCATGTGTGTTATTTTCATAAACCACATGGATCCACTAGATGCCATTGCATGTGTGTTCTTTTCCTAGACCACATGGATCCACTAGAGTTCATTGCATGTGTGTTCTATTCATAAACTACATGGATCCGCTAGATGCCATTAAACGTGTGTTCTATTCCTATACCCCATGGATCCCATAGATGCCATTGCATGTTTTTTTCATAAATCACATGGATCCACTAGAGTTCATTGCATGTGTGTTCTTTTCATAATCCACATGGATCCACTAGAGTTCATTGCATGTGTGTTCTTTTCATAAACTACATGGATCCACTAGAGTTCATTGCATATGTGTTCTTTTCATAAACCATATGGATCCACTAGATTCCATTGCAAGTCTGTTCATTTCATAAACCGCCAGGATCCACTAGAGTTCATTGCATCTGTGTTCTATTCCTAAACCACATGGATCCACTATATGCCATTGCATGTGTGTTTTATTCCTAAACCACATGGATCCACTAGATGCCATTGGATGTTTGTTCTTTTCATAAACCACATGGATCCATTATATGTCATTGCACGTCTGTTCTTTTCATAAACCACATGGATCCATTAGAGTTCATTGCATGTGTGTTCTTTTCATAAACCACATGGATCCATTAGATGCCATTGCATGTGTTTTTTTAATAAACCACATGGATCCACTAGATGCCATTGCATGTGTGTTATATTCCTAAACCACATGGATCCACTAGATGCCATTGCATGTGTGTTCTTTTCATAAACAAGATGGATCCACTAGATGCCATTACATGTGTGTTCTAATCCTAAACCACATGGATCCACTAGATGCCATTGTATGTGCGTTATTCTCATAAACCACATGGATCCACTAGATGTCATTGCACGTCTGTTCTATTCATAAACCACATGGATCCACTAGATGCCATTGCATGTGTGTTCTGTTCATAAACCACATGGATCCACTAGAGTTCATTACATGTGTGTTCTTTTCATAAACCACATGAATCCACTAGATTCCATTGCATGTGTGTTCTTTTCATAAACCACACGGATCCACTAGAATTCATTGCATTTGTTTTCTATTCCTAAACCACATGGATCCACTAGACTTCATTGCAAGTGTGTTCTTTTCATAAACCACATGGATCCACTAGATTCCATTGCATGCGTGTTCTTTTCATAAACCACATGGATCCACTAGTGTTCATTGCATGTGTGTTCTATGCCTAAACCACAAGAATCCACTCGATGACATTGAATGTGTGTTCTTTTCATAAACCAGATGGATCCAGTAGAGTTCACTACATGTGTGTTCTTTTCATAAACCACATGGATACACTAGAGTTCATTGCATGTGTGTTCTATTCATAAACCACATGGATCCACTAGATGCCATTGCATGTGTGTTCTTTTCATAAACCACATGGATCCACTAGAGTTCATTGGATGTGTGTTCTATTCCTAAACCACGTGGATCCACAAGATTCCATTCCCTGTGTGTTCTTCTCATAAACCACATGGATCCACTAGAGTTCATTGCATGTGTGTTATTTTCATAAACCACATGGATCCACTAGAGTTCATTGCATGTGTGTTCTTTTCGTAAACCACATGGATCCACTAGATGCCATTGCTTGTGTGTTCGTTTAATAAAGCACATGGATCCACTACATGCCATTGCATGTGTGTCCTTTTCATAAACCACATGGATCCACTAGATACCATTGCATGTGTGTTCTTTTCATAAACCACATGATACACTAGATGCCAGTGCATGTGTGTTCTTTTCATAAACCACATGGATCAATTAGATTCCATTGCATGTGTGTAGTTTTCATAAACCACATGGACCCACTAGATGCCATTGCATGTGTGTTCTTTGCCTAAACCACATGGATCCACTAGAGTTCATTGCATGTGTGTTCTATTCATAAACTACATGGATCCGCTAGATGCCATTAAATGTGTGTTCTATTCCTAAACCACACGGATCCCATAGATGCCATTGCATGTGTGTTCTTTTCATAAACCACATGGATCCACTAGAGTTCATTGCATGTGTGTTCTATTCGTAAACTACATGGATCCGCTAGATGCCATTAAATGTGTGTTCTATTCCTAAACCACATGTATCCCATAGATGCTATTGCATGTGTGTTCTTTTCTTAAACCACATGGATCAATTAGAGTTCATTGCATGTGTGTTCTTTTCATAATCCACATGGATCCACCAGAGTTCATTGCATGTGTGTTCTTTTCATAAACCACATGGATCCACTAGAGTTCATTGCATATGTGTTCTTATCATAAACCACATGGATCCACTAGATTCCATTGCATCTCTGTTCTTCTCATAAACCACCTGGATCCACTAGGGTTCTTTGCATGTGTGTTCTATTGCTAAACCACATGGATCCACTAGATGCCATTGCATGTGTGTTCTTTTCATAAACCACATGGATGCACTAGATGCCATTGCATGTGTATTTTATTCCTAAACCACATGGATCCACTAGATGCCATTACATGTGTGTTCTAATCCTAAACCACATGGATCCACTAGATGCCATTGTATGTGTGTTCTTTTCATAAACCACATGGATCCACTAGATGTCATTGCATGTTTGTTCTATTCATAAACCACATGGATCCACTAGATGCCATTACATGTGTGTTCTTTTCATAACCACATGGATCCACTAGAGTTTGTTGCATGTGTGTTATTTTCATAATCCACATGGATCCACTAGAGATTATTGCATGTGTTTTCTTTTCATAAACCACATGGATCCACTAGATTCCATTGCATGTGTGTTCTTTTCATAAACACATGGATCCACTAGAGTTCATAGCATGTGTGTTCTATTCCTAAACCACATGGATCCACTAGACTTCATTGCATGTGTGTTCTTTTAATAAACCACATGGATCCACTAGATGCCATTGCATGTGTGTTCTTTTCATAAACCACATGGATCCACTAGCGTTCATTGCATGTGTGTTCTATGCCTAAACCACAAGAATCCACTCGATGCCATTGCATGTGTGTTCTTTTCATAAACTAGATGGATCCAGTAGAGTTCACTACATGTGTTTTCTTTTCATAAACCACATGGATACACTAGAGTTCATTGCATGTGTGTTCTATTCATAAACCACATGGATCCACTAGATGCCATTGCGTGTGTGTTCTTTTCATAAACCACATGGATCCACTAGAGTTCATTGGATGTGTGTTCTATTCCCAAACCACGTGGATCCACTAGATTCCATTCCCTGTGTGTTCTTCTCATAAACCAAATGTATCCACTAGAGTTCATTGCATGTGTGTTCTTTTCATAAACCACATGGAGCCACTAGAGTTCATTGCATGTGTGTTCTTTTCCTGAACCACATGGATCCACTAGATGCCATTGCATGTGTGTTCTTTTAATAAAGCACATCAATCCACTACATGCCATTGCATGTGTTTCCTTTTCATAAACCACATGGATCCACTAGATGCCATTGCATGTGTGTTCTTTTCAGAAACGACATGGATCCACTAGATGCCATTGCATGTGTGTTCTTTTCATAAACCACATGGAGCAATTAGATGCCATTGCATGTGTGTATTTTTCATAAACAACATGGATCCACTAGATGTCATTGCATGTGTGTTGTTTTCATAAACCACATGGATCCACAAGATGTCGTTGCATGTGTTTTATTTTCATAAACCACATGGATCCATCTGGAGTTCATTGCATGTGTATGCCTAAAGCACATGGATCCACTAGATGCCATTGCATGTGTGTTCTTTTATAAACCACATGGCTCACTACATTCCATTGCATGTGTGTTCTTTTAATAAACCACATGGATCCACTATATTCCGTTGCGTGTGTGTTATTTTCATAAACCACACGAATCCACTAGAGTTTATTGCATGTGTGTTCTCTCCCTAAACCACATGGATCCACTAGATTCCATTCCATGTGTGTTCTTTTCATAAATCACATGGATCCACTAGAGTTCATTGCATGTGTGTTCTTTTCCTAAACCACATGGATCCACTAGATGCCAATGCATGTGTGTTCTTTTAATAAAGCACATGGATCCACTACATGCCATTGCATGTCTGTCCTTTTCATAAACCACATGGATCCACTACATGCCATTGCATGTGTGTCCTTTTCATAAACCACATGGATCCACTAGATGCCATTGCATGTGTGTTCTTTTCATAAACCACATGGATCCACTACATGCCATTGCATGTGTGTTCTTTTCATAAACCACATGGATCCACTAGATGCCATTGCATGTGTGTACTTTTCATAAACCACATGGATCTACTAGATGTCATTGCATGTGTGTTGTTTTCATAAACCACATGGATCCACAAGATGTCATTGCATGTGTTTTATTTTCATAAACCACATGGATCCACTGGAGTTCATTGCATTATTATTTTCATAAAGCACATGGATCCACTAGATGCCATTGCATGTGTGTTCTTTTCATAAACCACATGGCTCACTACATTCTATTGCATGTGTGTTCTTTTAATAAACCACATGGATCCACTATATTTCGTTGCATGTGTGTTATTTTCATAAACCATATGGATCCACTCGAGTTTGTTGCATGTGTGTTATCTCCCTAAACCAAATGGATACACTAGATGCCATTCCATGTGTGTTCTTTTCATAAACCAGATGGATCCACTAGATGCCAATGCATGTGTGTTTTTTCATAAACAACATGCATCCACTAGATGTCATTGTATGTGTCTTCTATTCCTAAACCACATGGATGCACTAGATGCAATTGCATGTGTGTTCTTTTCATGAACCACATGGATCCACTAGATGTCATTGCATGTGTGTTCTAATCCTAAACCACATGGATACACTAGATGCCATTGGATGTGTGTTCTTTTCATAAACCACACGGATCCACTAGAAGTCATTCCATGTATGTTCTTTTCATAAACCACATGGATCCACTAGATGCCATTGCATGTGTGTTCTTTGCCTAAACCAAATGGATCCACTAGAGTTCATTACATGTGTGTTCTATTCATAAACTACATGGATCCGCTAGATGCCATAAAATGTGTGTTCTATTCCTAAACCAAATGTATCCCATAGATGCCATTGAATGTGTGTTCTTTTCATAAACCACATGGATCAATTAGAGTTCATTGCATGTGTGTTCTTTTCATAATCCACATGGATCCACCAGAGTTCATTGCATGTGTGTTCTTTTCATAAACCACATGGATCCACTAGAGTTCATTGCATATGTGTTCTTTTCATAAACCACATGGATCTACTAGATGCCATTGCATGTGTGTTCTTTGCCTAAACCACATGGATCAACTAGAGTTCATTGCATGTGTGTTCTATTCATAAACTACATGGATCCGCTAGATGCCATTAAATATGTGTTCTATTCCTAAACCACATAGATCCCATAGATGCCATTGCATGTGTGTTATTTTCATAAACCACATGGATCCACTAGATGCCATTGCATGTGTGTTCTTTTCCTAGACCACATGGATTCACTAGAGTTCATTGCATGTGTGTTCTATTCATAAACTACATGGATCCGCTAGATGCCATTAAACGTGTGTTCTATTCCTAAACCCCATGGATCCCATAGATGCCATTGCATGTTTTTTTCATAAATCACATGGATCCACTAGAGTTCATTGCATGTGTGTTCTTTTCATAATCCACATGGATCCACTAGAGTTCATTGCATGTGTGTTGTTTTCATAAACTACATGGATCCACTAGAGTTCATTGCATATGTGTTCTTTTCATAAACCACATGGATCCACTAGATTCCATTGCAAGTCTGTTCATTTCATAAACCGCCAGGATCCACTAGAGTTCATTGCATCTGTGTTCTATTCCTAAACCACATGGATCCACTAGAGGCCATTGCATGTGTGTTTTATTCCTAAACCACATGGATCCACTAGATGCCATTGGATGTTTGTTCTTTTCATAAACCACATGGATCCATTAGATGTCATTGCACGTCTGTTCTTTTCATAAACCACATGGATCCATTAGAGTTCATTGCATGTGTGTTCTTTTCATAAACCACATGGATCCATTAGATGCCATTGCATGTGTTTTTTTCATAAACCACATGGATCCACTAGATGCCATTGCATGTGTGTTATATTCCTAAACCACATGGATCCACTAGATGCCATTGCATGTGTGTTCTTTTCATAAACAAGATGGATCCACTAGATGCCATTACATGTGTGTTCTAATCCTAAACCACATGGATCCACTAGATGCCATTGTATGTGCGTTATTCTCATAAACCA
The DNA here is from genome assembly GCA_916181665.1 of Avena sativa. NCBI lineage: Eukaryota > Viridiplantae > Streptophyta > Magnoliopsida > Poales > Poaceae > Avena > Avena sativa. The sequence continues at coordinate 197,177,796 of OV702287.1, forward strand.
CATGGATCCACTAGATGTCATTGCATGTCTGTTCTATTCATAAACCACATGGATCCACTAGATGCCATTGCATGTGTGTTCTGTTCATAAACCACATGGATCCACTAGAGTTCATTACATGTGTGTTCTTTTCATAAACCACATGAATCCACTAGATTCCATTGCATGTGTGTTCTTTTCATAAACCACACGGATCCACTAGAGTTCATTGCATTTTTTTTCTATTCCTAAACCACATGGATCCACTAGACTTCATTGCAAGTGTGTTCTTTTCATAAACCACATGGATCCACTAGATTCCATTGCATGTGTGTTCTTTTCATAAACCACATGGATCCACTAGTGTTCATTGCATGTGTGTTCTATGCCTAAACCACAAGAATCCACTCGATGACATTGAATGTGTGTTCTTTTCATAAACCAGATGGATCCAGTAGAGTTCACTACATGTGTGTTCTTTTCATAAACCACATGGATCCACTAGAGTTCATTGCATGTGTGTTCTATTCATAAACCACATGGATCCATTAGATGCCATTGCATGTGTGTTCTATTCCTAAACCACTTAGATCCACGAGATGCCATTGGATGTGTGTTCTTTTCATAAACCACATGGATCCACTAGTGTTCATTGCATGTGTGTTCTATGCCTAAACCACAAGAATCCACTCGATGACATTGAATGTGTGTTCTTTTCATAAACCAGATGGATCCAGTAGAGTTCACTACATGTGTGTTCTTTTCATAAACCACATGGATACACTAGAGTTCATTGCATGTGTGTTCTATTCATAAACCACATGGATCCACTAGATGCCATTGCATGTGTGTTCTTTTCATAAACCACATGGATCCACTAGAGTTCATTGGATGTGTGTTCTATTCCTAAACCACGTGGATCCACAAGATTCCATTCCCTGTGTGTTCTTCTCATAAACCACATGGATCCACTAGAGTTCATTGCATGTGTGTTATTTTCATAAACCACATGGATCCACTAGAGTTCATTGCATGTGTGTTCTTTTCGTAAACCACATGGATCCACTAGATGCCATTGCATGTGTGTTCGTTTAATAAAGCACATGGATCCACTACATGCCATTGCATGTGTGTCCTTTTCATAAACCACATGGATCCACTAGATACCATTGCATGTGTGTTCTTTTCATAAACCACATGGATACACTAGATGCCAGTGCATGTGTGTTCTTTTCATAAACCACATGGATCAATTAGATTCCATTGCATGTGTGTAGTTTTCATAAACCACATGGACCCACTAGATGCCATTGCATGTGTGTTCTTTGCCTAAACCACATGGATCCACTAGAGTTCATTGCATGTGTGTTCTATTCATAAACTACATGGATCCGCTAGATGCCATTAAATGTGTGTTCTATTCCTAAACCACACGGATCCCATAGATGCCATTGCATGTGTGTTCTTTTCATAAACCACATGGATCCATTAGATGCCATTGATTGTGTGTTGTTTGCCTAAACCACATGGATCCACTAGAGTTCATTGCATGTGTGTTCTATTCGTAAACTACATGGATCCGCTAGATGCCATTAAATGTGTGTTCTATTCCTAAACCACATGTATCCCATAGATGCCATTGCATGTGTGTTCTTTTCTTAAACCACATGGATCAATTAGAGTTCATTGCATGTGTGTTCTTTTCATAATACACATGGATCCACCAGAGTTCATTGCATGTGTGTTCTTTTCATAAACCACATGGATCCACTAGAGTTCATTGCATATGTGTTCTTATCATAAACCACATGGATCCACTAGATTCCATTGCATCTCTGTTCTTCTCATAAACCACCTGGATCCACTAGGGTTCTTTGCATGTGTGTTCTATTGCTAAACCACATGGATCCACTAGATGCCATTGCATGTGTGTTCTTTTCATAAACCACATGGATGCACTAGATGCCATTGCATGTGTATTTTATTCCTAAACCACATGGATCCACTAGATGCCATTACATGTGTGTTCTAATCCTAAACCACATGGATCCACTAGATGCCATTGTATGTGTGTTCTTTTCATAAACCACATGGATCCACTAGATGTCATTGCATGTGTGTTCTATTCATAAACCACATGGATCCACTAGATGCCATTACATGTGTGTTCTTTTCACAACCACATGGATCCACTAGAGTTTGTTGCATGTGTGTTATTTTCATAATCCACATGGATCCACTAGAGATTATTGCATGTGTTTTCTTTTCATAAACCACATGGATCCACCAGATTCCATTGCATGTGTGTTCTTTTCATAAACACATGGATCCACTAGAGTTCATAGCATGTGTGTTCTATTCCTAAACCACATGGATCCACTAGACTTCATTGCATGTGTGTTCTTTTAATAAACCACATGGATCCACTAGATGCCATTGCATGTGTGTTGTTTTCATAAACCACATGGATCCACTAGCGTTCATTGCATGTGTGTTCTATGCCTAAACCACAAGAATCCACTCGATGCCATTTCATGTGTGTTCTTTTCATAAACCAGATGGATCCAGTAGAGTTCACTACATGTGTTTTCTTTTCATAAACCACATGGATACACTAGAGTTCAATGCATGTGTGTTCTATTCATAAACCACATGGATCCACTAGATGCCATTGCGTGTGTGTTCTTTTCATAAACCACATGGATCCACTAGAGTTCATTGGATGTGTGTTCTATTCCCAAACCACGTGGATCCACTAGATTCCATTCCCTGTGTGTTCTTCTCATAAACCAAATGTATCCACTAGAGTTCATTGCATGTGTGTTCTTTTCATAAACCACATGGAGCCACTAGAGTTCATTGCATGTGTGTTCTTTTCCTGAACCACATGGATCCACTAGATGCCATTGCATGTGTGTTCTTTTAATAAAGCACATCGATCCACTACATGCCATTGCATGTGTTTCCTTTTCATAAACCACATGGATCCACTAGATGCCATTGTATGTGTGTTCTTTTCAGAAATGACATGGATCCACTAGATGCCATTGCATGTGTGTTCTTTTCATAAACCACATGGAGCAATTAGATGCCATTGCATGTGTGTATTTTTCATAAACCACATGGATCCACTAGATGTCATTGCATGTGTGTTGTTTTCATAAACCACATGGATCCACAAGATGTCGTTGCATGTGTTTTATTTTCATAAACCACATGGATCCATCTGGAGTTCATTGCATGTGTATGCCTAAAGCACATGGATCCACTAGATGCCATTGCATGTGTGTTCTTTTATAAACCACATGGCTCACTACATTCCATTGCATGTGTGTTCTTTTAATAAACCACATGGATCCACTATATTCCGTTGCGTGTGTGTTCTTTTCATAAACCACACGAATCCACTAGAGTTTATTGCATGTGTGTTCTCTCCCTAAACCACATGGATCCACTAGATTCCATTCCATGTGTGTTATTTTAATAAACCACATGGATCCACCAGATGCCAATGCATGTGTGTTTTTTCATAAACAACATGGATCCACTAGATGTCATTGTATGTGTCTTATGTTCCTAAACCACATGGATGCACTAGATGCAATTGCATGTATGTTATTTTCATAAACCACATGGATCCACTAGATGTCATTGCATGTGTGTTCTAATCCTAAACCACATGGATACACTAGATGCCATTGGATGTTTGTTCTTTTCATAAACCACATGGATCCACTAGATGTCATTCCATGTATGTTCTTTTCATAAACCACATGGATCCACTAGATGCCATTGCATGTGTGTTCTGTTCCTAAACCACTTAGATCCACGAGATGCCATTGGATGTGTGTTCTTTTCATAAACCACATGGATGCACTATATGCCATTGCATGTGTGTTCTTTTCATAAACCACATGGATCCACTAGGTGCCATTGCATGTGTGTTCTTTTCATAAACCACATGGATCCACTAGAGTTCATTGCATGTGTGTTCTATGCCTAAACCACATGGATCCACTAGATGCCATTGTATGTGTGTTCTTTTCATAAACCATATGGATTCACTAGATGCCATTGCATGTGTGTTCTTTGCCTAAACCACATGGATCCACTAGAGTTCATTGCATGTTTGTTCTATTCATAAAATACATGGATCCGCTAGATGGCATTAAATGTGTGTTCTATTGCTAAACCACATGTATCCCATAGATGCCATTGCATCTGTGTTCTTTTCATAAACCACATGGATCCACTAGAGTTCATTTCATATGTGTTCTTTTCATAAACCACATGGATCCACTAGATTCCATTGCATGTCTGTTCTTCTCATAAACCACCTGGATCCACTAGGGTTCATTGCATGTGTGTTCTATTCCTAAACCACATGGATCCACTAGATGCCATTGCATGTGTGTTCTTTTCATAAACCACATGGATGCACTAGATGCCATTGCATGTGTATTCCTAAACCACATGGATCCACTAGATGCCATTGCATGTGTGTTCCTTTCATAAACTAGATGGATCCACTAGATGCCATTACATGTGTGTTCTAATCCTAAACAACAGGGATCCACTAGATGACATTGTATGTGTGTTCTTTTCATAAACCACATGGATCCACTTTATGTCATTGCATGTGTGTTCTATTCATAATCCACATGGATCCACTAGATGCCATTGCATGTGTGTTCTTTTCATAAACCACATGGATCCACTAGAGTTCATTGCATGTGTGTTATTTTCATAATCCACATGGATCCACTAGAGATTATTGCATGTGTGTTCTTTTCATAAACCACATGGATCCACTAGATTCCATTGCATGTTTGTTCTTTTCATAAACCACATGGATCCACTAGAGTTCATAGCATGTGTGTTCAATTCCTAAACCACATGGATCCACTAGACTTTATTGCATGTGTGTTCTTTTCATAAACCACATGGATCCACTAGATGCCATTGCATGTGTGTTCTTTTCATAAACCACATGGGTCCACTAGCGTTCATTGCATGTGTGTTCTATGCCTAAACCACAAGAATCCACTCGATGCCATTGCATGTGTGTTCTTTTCATAAACTAGATGGATCCATTAGAGTTCACTACATGTGTGTTCTTTTCATAAACCACATGGATACACTAGAGGTCATTGCATGTGTGTTCTATTCATAAACCACATGGATCCACAAGATGTCGTTGCATGTGTTTTATTTTCATAAACCACATGGATCCATCTGGAGTTCATTGCATGTGTATGCCTAAAGCACATGGATCCACTAGATGCCATTGCATGTGTGTTCTTTTATAAACCACATGGCTCACTACATTCCATTGCATGTGTGTTCTTTTAATAAACCACATGGATCCACTATATTCCGTTGCGTGTGTGTTCTTTTCATAAACCACACGAATCCACTAGAGTTTATTGCATGTGTGTTCTCTCCCTAAACCACATGGATCCACTAGATGCCATTCCATGTGTGTTCTTTTCATAAACCACATGGATCCACTAGATGCCAATGCATGTGTGTTTTTTCATAAACAACATGGATCCACTAGATGTCATTGTATGTGTCTTATGTTCCTAAACCACATGGATGCACTAGATGCAATTGCATGTATGTTATTTTCATAAACCACATGGATCCACTAGATGTCATTGCATGTGTGTTCTAATCCTAAACCACATGGATACACTAGATGCCATTGGATGTTTGTTCTTTTCATAAACCACATGGATCCACTAGATGTCATTCCATGTATGTTCTTTTCATAAACCACATGGATCCACTAGATGCCATTGCATGTGTGTTCTATTCCTAAACCACTTAGCTCCACGAGATGCCATTGGATGTGTGTTCTTTTCATAAACCACATGGATGCACTGGATGCCATTGCATGTGTGTTCTTTTCATACACCACATGGATCCACTAGGTGCCATTGCATGCGTGTTCTTTTCATAAACCACATGGATCCACTAGAGTTCATTGCATGTGTGTTCTATGCCTAAACCACATGGATCCACTAGATGCCATTGTATGTGTGTTCTTTTCATAAACCATATGGATCCACTAGATGCCATTGCATGTGTGTTCTTTGCCTAAACCACATGGATCCACTAGAGTTCATTGCATGTGTGTTCTATTCATAAACTACATGGATCCGCTAGATGCCATTAAATGTGTGTTCTATTCCTAAACCACACGGATCCCGTAGATGCCATTGCATGTGTGTTCTTTTCATAAACCACATGGATCCACTAGATGCCGTTGCATGTGTGTTCTTTGCCTAAACCACATGGATCCACTAGAGTTCATTGCATGTGTGTTCTATTCATAAACTACATGGATCCGCTAGATGCCATTAAATGTGTGTTCTATTGCTAAACCACATGTATCCCATAGATGCCATTGCATGTGTGTTCTTTTCATAAACCACATGGATCAATTAGAGTTCATTGCATGTTTGTTCTTTTCATAATCCACATGGATCCACCAGAGTTCATTGCATGTGTGTTCTTTTCATAAACCACATGGATACACTAGAGTTCATTGCATATGTGTTCTTTTCATAAACCACATGGATCCACTAGATTCCATTGCATGTCTATTCTTCTCATAAACCACCTGGATCCACTAGGGTTCATTGCATGTGTGTTCTATTCCTAAACCACATGGATCCACTAGATGCCATTGCATGTGTGTTCTTTTCATAAACCACATGGATGCACTAGATGCCATTGCATGTGTATTTTATTCCTAAACCACATGGATCCACTAGATGCCATTGCATGTGTGTTCCTTTCATAAACTAGATGGATCCACTAGATGCCATTACATGTGTGTTCTAATCCTAAACAACAGGGATCCACTAGATGCCATTGTATGTGTGTTCTTTTCATAAACCACATGGATCCACTAGATGTCATTGCACGTGTGTTCTATTCATAATCCACATGGATCCACTAGATGCCATTGCATGTGTGTTCTTTTCATAAACCACATGGATCCACTAGAGTTCATTGCATGTGTGTTATTTTCATAATCCACATGGATCCACTAGAGATTATTGCATGTGTGTTCTTTTCATAAACCACATGGATCCACTAGATTCCATTGCATGTTTGTTCTTTTCATAAACCACATGGATCCACTAGAGTTCATAGCATGTGTGTTCAATTCCTAAACCACATGGATCCACTAGACTTCATTGCATGTGTGTTCTTTTCATAAATCACATGGATCCACTAGATGCCATTGCATGTGTGTTCTTTTCATAAACCACATGGATCTACTAGCGTTCATTGCATGTGTGTTCTATGCCTAAACCACAAGAATCCACTCGATGCCATTGCATGTGTGTTCTTTTCATAAACCAGATGGATTCATTAGAGTTCACTACATTTGTGTTCTTTTCATAAACCACATGGATACACTAGAGTTCATTGCATGTGTGTTCTATTCATAAACCACATGTATCCACTAGATGCCATTGCATGTGTGTTCTTTTCATAAACCACATGGTCCACTAGAGTTCATTGGATGTGTGTTCTATTCCCAAACCACGTGGATCCACTAGATTCCATTCCCTGTGTGTTCTTCTCATAAACCACATGTATCCACTAGAGTTCATTGCATGTGTGTTCTTTTCATAAACCACATGGATCCACTAGAGATCATTGCATGTGTGTTCTTTTCCTAAACCACATGGATCCACTAGATGCCATTGCATGTGTGTTCTTTTAATAAAGCACATGGATCCACTACATGCCATTGCATGTGTGTCCTTTTCATAAACCACATGTATCCACTAGATGCCATTGCATGTGTGTTCTTTTCATAAACCACATGGATCCACTAGATGCCATTGCATGTGTGTTCTTTTCATAAACCACATGGATCCACTATATGCCATTGCATGTGTGTACTTTTCATAAAACACATGGATCCACTAGATGTCATTGCATGTGTGTTGTTTTCATAAACCACATGGATCCACAAGATGTCATTGCATGTGTTTTATTTTCATAAACCACATGGATCCACTAGAGTTCATTGCATTATTATTTTCATAAAGCACATGGATCCACTAGATGCCATTGCATGTGTGTTCTTTTCACAAACCACATGGCTCACTACATTCTATTGCATGTGTGTTGTTTTAATAAACCACATGGATCCACTATATTCTGTTGCATGTATGTTCTTTTCATAAACCACATGGATCCACTAGACTCCCTAAACCACATGGATTCACTACATGCCATTCCATGTGTGTTCTTTTCATAAACCACATTGATCCACTAGATGCCAATGCATGTGTGTTTTTTCATAAACAACATGCATCCACTAGATGTCATTGTATGTGTCTTCTATTCCTAAACCACATGGATGCACTAGATGCAATTGCATGTGTGTTCTTTTCATAAACCACATGGATCCACTAGATGTCATTGCATGTGTGTTCTAATCCTAAACCACATGGATACACTAGATGCCATTGGATGTGTGTTCTTTTCATAAACCACACGGATCCACTAGATGTCATTCCATGTACGTTCTTTTCATACACCACATGGATCCACTAGATGCCATTGCATGTGTGTTCTATTCCTAAACCACTTAGATCCACGAGATGCTATTGGATGTGTGTTCTTTTCATAAACCACATGGATGCACTAGATGTCATTGCATGTGTGTTCATTTCATAAACAACATGGATCCACTAGATTCCATTGCATGTGTGTTCTTTTCATAAACCACATGGATCCACTAGAGTTCATTGCATGTGTGTTCTATGCCTAAACCACATGGATCCACTAGATGCCATTGCATGTGTGTTATTTTCATAAACCACATGGATCTACTAGATGCCATTGCATGTGTGTTCTTTGCCTAAACCACATGGATTCACTAGAGTTCATTGCATGTGTGTTCTATTCCTAAACAACACGGATCCCATAGATGCCATTGCATGCATGTTCTTTTCATAAACCACATGGATCCACTACATGCCATTGCATGTGTGTTCTTTTCATAAACCACATGGATCCACTAGATGCCATTTCATGTGTGTTCTTTGCCTAAACCACATGGATCAACTAGAGTTCTTTACATATGTGTTCTATTCGTAAACTACATGGATCCGCTAGATGACATTAAATGTGTGTTCTATTCCTAAACCACTTGTATCCCATAGATGCCATTGCATGTGTGTTATTTTCATAAACCACATGGATCAATTAGAGTTCATTGCATGTGTGTTCTTTTCGTAATCCACATGGATCCACCAGAGTTCATTGCATGTCTGTTCTTTTCATAAACCACATGGATCCACTAGAGTTCATTGCATATGTGTTCTTTTCATAAACCACATGGATCCACTAGATTCCATTGCATGTCTGTTCTTTTCATAAACCACCTGGATCCACTAGGGTTCATTTCATGTGTGTTCTATTCCTAAACCACATGGATCCACTAGATGCCATTGCATGTGTGTTCTTTTCATAAACCACATGGATCCACTAGATGCCATTGCATGTGTGGTTTATTCCTAAACCACATGGATCCACTAGATGCCATTGGATGTTTGTTCTTTTTGTAAACCACATGGATCAATTAGAGTTCATTGCATGTGTGTTCTTTTCATAATCCACATGGATCCACCAGAGTTCATTGCATGTATGTTCTTTTCATAAACCACATGGATCCACTAGAGTTCATTGCATATGTGTTCTTTTCATAAACCACATGGATCTACTAGAGTTCATTGCATGTGTGTTCTATTCATAAACTACATGGATCCGCTAGATGCCATTAAATCTGTGTCCTATTCCTAAACCACATGGATAACATAGATGCCATTGCATGTGTGTTCTTTTCATAAACCACATGGATCCACTAGATGGCATTGCATGTGTGTTCTTTTCCTAAACCACATGGATCCACTAGATGCCATTGCATGTGTGTTCTTTTCATAAACCACATGGATCCACTAGAGTTCATTGGACGTGTGTTCTTTTCATAAACCACATGGATCCACTAGATGCCATTGCATGTGTTTTTTTAATAAAGCGCATGGATCCACTAGATGTCATTTCATATGTGTTCTATTCCTAAACCACATGGATCCACTAGATGCCATTGCATGTGTGTTCTTTTCGTAAACTAGATGGATCCACTAGATGCCATTGCATGTGTGTTCTAATCCTAAACCCCATAGATCCACTAGATGCCATTGTATGTGTGTTCTTTTCATAAACCACATGGATCCGTTAGATGTCATAGCATGTGTGTTCTTTTCATAAACCACAAGGATCCACTAGAGTTCATTGCATGTGTGTTCTTTTCATAAACCACATGGATCCACTAGAGTTCATTGCATGTGTGTTCTATGCCTAAACCACATGGATCAACTAGAGTTCATAGCATGTGTGTTCTTTTCATAAACCACATGGATCCACTAGATGTCATAGCATGTTTGTTCTATTCCTAAACCACATGAATCCACTAGACTTCATTCCATGTGTGTTCTTTTCATAAACCACATGGATCCACTAGATGCCATTGCATGTGTGTTCTTTTCATAAACCACATGGATCCACTAGTGTTCATTGCATGTGTGTTCTATGCCTAAACCACAAGAATCCACTCGATGCCATTGCATGTGTGGTCTTTTCATAAACCAGATGGATCCAGTAGAGTTCACTACATGTGTGTTCTTTTCATCAACCACATGGATACACTAGAGTTCATTTCATGTGTGTTCTATTCATAAACCACATGGATCCACTCGATGCCATTGCGTGTGTGTTCTTTTCATAAACCACATGGATCCACTAGTGTTCACTAGATGTGTGTTCTATTCCCAAACCACGTGGATCCACTAGATTCCATTCCCTGTGTGTTATTCTCATAAACCACATGGATCCACTAGAGTTCATTGCATGTGTGTTCTCTTCATAAACCATATGGATCCACTAGAGTTCATTGCATGTGTGTTCTATGCCTAAACCACATGGATCAACTAGAGTTCATAGCATGTGTGTTCTTTTCGTAAACCACATGGATCAACTAGATGTCATTGCATGTGTGTTATATTCCTAAACCACATGGATCCACTCGATGCCATTGGATGTGTGTTCTTTTCATAAACCACATGGATGCACTAGATGTTATTGCATGTGTGTTCTTTTCATAAACCACTTGGATGCACGAGATGCCATTGCATGTGTGTTCTTTTCATAAACCACATGGATCCACTAGATGTCGTTGCATGTGTGTTATTTTCATAAACCACATGGATCCACTAGGCGTTCATTGCATATGTGTTCTATACCTAAACCACTAGAATCCACTCGATGCCATTGCATGTGTGTTCTTTTCGTAAACCACATGGATCCACTATATGTCATTGCATTTGTGTTATATTCCTAAACCACATGGATCCACTCGATGCCATTGGATGTGTGTTCTTTTCATAAACCACATGGATGCACTAGATGTTATTGCATGTGTGTTCTTTTCATAAACCACTTGGATGCACGGGATGCCATTGCATGTGTGTTCTTTTCATATACCACATGGATCCACTAGATTCCATTGCATGTGTGTTCTTTTCATAAACGACATGGATCCACTAGATTTCATTGCATGTGTGTTCTATGCCTAAACCACATGGATCCCCTAGATGCCATTGCATGTGTGTTCTTTTCATAAACCACATGGATCCACTAGATACCATTGCATGTGTGTTCTTTGCCTAAACCACATGGATGCACTAGAGTTCATTGCATGTGTGTTCTATTCATAAACTACATGGATCTGCTAGATGCCATTAAATGTGTGTTCTATTCCTAAACCACACAGATCCCATAGATGCCATTGGATGTGTGTTCTTTTCATAAACCACATGGATCCACTAGATGCCATTGAATGTGTGTTCTTTGCCTAAACCACATGGATCCACTAGAATTCATTGCATGTGTGTTCTATTCATAAACTACATCGATCCGCTAGATGCCATTAAATGTGTGTTCTATTCCTAAACCACATGTATCCCATAGATGCCATTGCATGTGTGTTCTTTTCATAAACCACATGGATCAATTAGAGTTCATTGCATGTGTGTTCTTTTCATAATCAACATGGATCCACTAGAGTTTATTGCATGTGTGTTCTTTTCATAAACCACATGGATCCACTAGAGTTCATTGCATATGTGTTCTTTTCATAAACCACATGGATCCACTAGATTCCGTTACATGTCTGTTCTTTTCATAAACCACCTGGATCCACTAGGGTTCATTGCATGTGTGTTCTATTCCTAAACCACATGGATCCACTAGATGCCATTGCATGTGTTTTCTTTTCATAAACCACATGGATCCACTAGATGCCATTGCATGTGTGTTTTATTCCTAAACCACATGGATCCACTAGATGCCATTGGATGTTTGTTCTTTTTGTAAACCACATGGATCCACCAGATGTCATTGCATGTGTGTTATTTTCATAAACCACATGGATCCACTAGAGTTCATTGGACGTGTGTTCTTTTCATAAACCACATGGATCCACTAAAGTTCATTGCATGTGTGTTCTTTTCATAAACCACATGGATCCACAAGAGTTCATTGCATGTGTGTTCTATTCCTAAACCACATGGATCCACTAGATGCCATTGCATGTGTGTTCTTTTCCTAAACCACATGGATCCACTAGATGTCATTGCATGTGTGTTCTAATCCTAAACCACATGGATCCACTAGATGCCATTGTATGTGTGTTCTTTTCATAAACCAAATGGATCCACTAGATGTCATAGCATGTGTGTTCTTTTCATAAACCACATGGATCAACTAGAGTTCATTGCATGTGTTTTCCTTTCATAAACCACATGTATCCACTAAAGTTCATTGCATGTATGTTCTTTTCATAAACCACATGGATCCACTAGAGTTCATTGCATGTGTGTTCTATGCCTAAACCACATGGATCAACTGGAGTTCATAGCATGTGTGTTCTTTTCGTAAACCACATGGATCCACTAGATGTCATTGCATGTGTGTTATATTCCTAAACCACATGGATCCACTCGATGCCATTGGATGTGTGTTCTTTTCATAAACCACATGGATGCACTAGATGTTATTGCATGTGTGTGCTTTTCATAAACCACTTGGATGCACGAGATGCCATTGCATGTGTGTTCTTTTCATAAACCACATGGATCCACTAGATGTCGTTGCATGTGTGTTCTTTTCATAAACCCCATGGATCCACTAGGTGTTCATTGCATGTGTGTTCTATGCCTAAACCACCAGAATCAACTCGATGCCATTGCATGTGTGTTCTTTTCATAAACCAGATGGATCCACTACATGTGTGTTCTTTTCATAAACCACATGGATACACTAGAGTTCGTTGCATGTGTGTTATATTCATAAACCACATGGATCCACTAGAGTTCATTGGATGTGTGTTCTATTCCTAAACCACGTGGATCCACTAGATTCCATTCCCTGTGTGTTCTACTCATAAATCACATGGATCCACTAGAGTTCATTGCATGTGTGTTCTTTTCCTAAACCACATGGATCCACTAGATGACATTGCAGGTGTGTTCTTTTAATAAAGCACATGGATCCATTGCATGTGTGTCCTTTTCATAAACCACATGGATCCATAGATGCCATTGCATGTGTGTTCTTTTCATAAACCACATGGATCCACTAGATGCCATTACATGTGTGTTCTTTGCCTAAACCACATGGATCCACTAGAGTTCATTGCATGTGTGTTCTATTCATAAACTACATGGATCCGCTAGAAGCCATTAAATGTGTGTTCTATTCCTAAACCACATGTATCCCATAGATGCCATTGCATGTGTGTTCTTTTCATAAACCGCATGGATCAGTTAGAGTTCATTGCATGTGTGTTCTTTTCATAATCCACATGGATCCACCAGAGTTCATTGCATGTGTGTTCTTTTCATAAACCACATGGATCCACTAGATTCCATTGCATGTCTGTTCTTTTCATAAACCACATGGATCCACTAGGGTTCATTGCATGTGTGTTCTATTCCTAAACCACATGGATCCACTAGATTCCATTGCATGTGTGTTCTTTTCATAAACCACATGGATCCACTAGATGCCATTGCATGTGTATTTTATTCCTAAACCACATGGATCCCCTAAATGCGATTGGATCTTTGTTCCTTTTGTAAACCACATGGATCCACTAGATGTCATTGCATGTGTGTTCTTTTCATAAACCACATGGATCCACTAGAGTTCATTGGACGTGTGTTCTTTTCATAAACCACATGGATCTACTAGATGCCATTGCATGTTTTTTTCATAAACCACATGGATCCACTAGATGTCATTTCATATGTGTTCTATTCCTAAACCACATGGATCCACTAGATGCCCATGCATGTGTGTTCTTTTCATAAACCAGATGGATCCACTAGATGCCATTGCATGTGTGTTCTAATCCTAAACCACATGGATCCACTAGATGCCAATGTATGTCTGTTCTTTTCATAAACCACATGGATCCACTAGATGTCATAGCATGTGTGTTCTTTTCATAAACCACATGGATCAACTAGAGTTCATTGCATGTGTTTTCTTTTCATAAACCACATGTATCCACTAAAGTTCAATGCATGTGTGTTCTTTTCATAAACCACATGGATCCACTAGAGTTCATTGCATGTGTGTTCTATGCCTAAACCACATGGATCAACTAGAGTTCATAGCATGTGTGTTCTTTTCGTAAACCACATGGATCCACTCGATGCCATTGGATGTGTGTTCTTTTCATAATCCACATGGATGCACTAGATGTTATTGCATGTGTGTTCTTTTCATAAACCACTTGGATGCACGAGATGCCATTGCATGTGTGTTCTTTTCATAAACCACATGGATCCACTAGATGTCGTTGCATGTGTGTTCTTTTCATAAACCACATGGATACACTAGGCGTTCATTGCATGTGTGTTCTATGCCTAAACCACCAGAATCCACTCGATGCCATTGCATGTGTGTTCTTTTCGTAAACCACATGGATCCACTAGATGTCATTGCATGTGTGTTATATTCCTAAACCACATGCATCCACTCGATGCTATTGGATGTGTGTTCTTTTCATAAACCACATGGATGCACTAGATGTTATTGCATGTGTGTTCTTTTCATAAACCACTTGGATGCACGAGATGCCATTGCATGTGTGTTCTTTTCATAAACCACATGGATCCACTAGATTCCATTGCATGTGTGTTCTTTTCATAAACCACATGGATCCACTAGATTTCAAGGCATGTGTGTTCTATGCATAAACCACATGGATCCACTAGATGCCATTGCATGTGTGTTCTTTTCATAAACCAAATGGATCCACTAGATACCATTGCATGTGTGTTCTTTGCCTAAACCACATGGATGCACTAGAGTTCATTGCATGTGTGTTCTATTCCTAAACCACATGGATCCACTAGATGCCATTGCATGTGTTTTCTTTTCATAAACCACATGGATCCACTAGATGCCATTGCAGGTGTGTTTTATTCCTAAACCACATGGATGCACTAGATGCCATTGGATGTTTGTTCTTTTTGTAAACCACATGGATCCACCAGATGTCATTGCATGTGTGTTCTTTTCATAAACCACATGGATCCACTAGAGTTCATTGGACGTGTGTTCTTTTCATAAACCACATGGATCCACTAAAGTTCATTGCATGTGTGTTCTTTTCATAAACCACATGGATCCACAAGAGTTCATTGCATGTGTGTACTATTCCTAAACCACATGGATCCACTAGATGCCATTGCATGTGTGTTCTTTTCGTAAACCACATGGATCCACTAGATGTCATTGCATGTGTGTTCTAATCCTAAACCACATGGATCCACTAGATGCCATTGTATGTGTGTTCTTTTCATAAACCACATGGATCCACTAGATGTCATAGCATGTGTGTTCTTTTCATAAACCACATGGATCAACTAGAGTTCATTGCATGTGTTTTCCTTTCATAAACCACATGTATCCACTAAATTCATTGCATGTCTGTTCTTTTCATAAACCACATGGATCCACTAGAGTTCATTGCATGTGTGTTCTATGCCTAAACCACATGGATCAACTGGAGTTCATAGCATGTGTGTTCTTTTCGTAAACCACATGGATCCACTAGATGTCATTGCATGTGTGTTATATTCCTAAACCACATGGATCCACTCGATGCCATTGGATGTGTGTTCTTTTCATAAACCACATGGATGCACTAGATGTTATTGCATGTGTGTGCTTTTCATAAACCACTTGGATGCACGAGATGCCATTGCATGTGTGTTCTTTTCATAAACCACATGGATCCACTAGATGTCGTTGCATGTGTGTTCTTTTCATAAACCCCATGGATCCACTAGGTGTTCATTGCATGTGTGTTCTATGCCTAAACCACCAGAATCAACTCGATGCCATTGCATGTGTGTTCTTTTCATAAACCAGATGGATCCACTACATGTGTGTTCTTTTCATAAACCACATGGATACACTAGAGTTCGTTGCATGTGTGTTATATTCATAAACCACATGGATCCACTAGAGTTCATTGGATGTGTGTTCTATTCCTAAACCACGTGGATCCACTAGATTCCATTCCCTGTGTGTTCTTCTCATAAATCACATGGATCCACTAGAGTTCATTGCATGTGTGTTCTTTTCCTAAACCACATGGATCCACTAGATGACATTGCAGGTGTGTTCTTTTAATAAAGCACATGGATCCACTACATGCCATTGCATGTGTGTCCTTTTCATAAACCACATGGATCCATAGATGCCATTGCATGTGTGTTCTTTTCATAAACCACATGGATCCACTAGATGCCATTACATGTGTGTTCTTTGCCTAAACCACATGGCTCCACTAGAGTTCATTGCATGTGTGTTCTATTCATAAACTACATGGATCCGCTAGAAGCCATTAAATGTGTGTTCTATTCCTAAACCACATGTATCCCATAGATGCCATTGCATGTGTGTTATTTTCATAAACCGCATGGATCAGTTAGAGTTCATTGCATGTGTGTTATTTTCATAATCCACATGGATCCACCAGAGTTCATTGCATGTGTGTTCTTTTCATAAACCACATGGATCCACTAGATTCCATTGCATGTCTGTTCTTTTCATAAACCACATGGATCCACTAGGGTTCATTGCATGTGTGTTCTATTCCTAAACCACATGGATCCACTAGATTCCATTGCATGTGTGTTCTTTTCATAAACCACATGGATCCACTAGATGCCATTGCATGTGTGTTTTATTCCTAAACCACATGGATCCCCTAAATGCGATTGGATCTTTGTTCCTTTTGTAAACCACATGGATCCACTAGATGTCATTGCATGTGTGTTCTTTTCATAAACCACATGGATCCACTAGAGTTCATTGGACGTGTGTTCTTTTCATAAACCACATGGATCTACTAGATGCCATTGCATGTTTTTTTCATAAACCACATGGATCCACTAGATGTCATTTCATATGTGTTCTATTCCTAAACCACATGGATCCACTAGATGCCATTGCATGTGTGTTCTTTTCATAAACCAGATGGATCCACTAGATGCCATTGCATGTGTGTTCTAATCCTAAACCACATGGATCCACTAGATGCCATTGTATGTCTGTTCTTTTCATAAACCACATGGATCCACTAGATGTCATAGCATGTGTGTTCTTTTCATAAACCACATGGATCAACTAGAGTTCATTGCATGTGTTTTCTTTTCATAAACCACATGTATCCACTAAAGTTCATTGCATGTGTGTTCCTTTCAAAAACCACATGGATCCACTAGAGTTCATTGCATGTGTGTTCTACGCCTAAACCACATGGATCAACTAGAGTTAATAGCATGTGTGTTATTTTCGTAAACCACATGGATCCACTAGATGTCATTGCATGTGTGTTATATTCCTAAACCACATGGATCCACTCGATGCCATTGGATGTGTGTTCTTTTCATAATCCACATGGATGCACTAGATGTTATTGCATGTGTGTTCTTTTCATAAACCACTTGGATGCACGAGATGCCATTGCATGTGTGTTCTTTTCATAAACCACATGGATCCACTAGATGTCGTTGCATGTGTGTTCTTTTCATAAACCACATGGATACACTAGGCGTTCATTGCATGTGTGTTCTATGCCTAAACCACCAGAATTCACTCGATGCCATTGCATGTGTGTTCTTTTCGTAAACCACATGGATCCACTAGATGTCATTGCATGTGTGTTATATTCCTAAACCACATGGATCCACTCGATGCTATTGGATGTGTGTTCTTTTCATAAACCACATGGATGCACTAGATGTTATTGCATGTGTGTTCTTTTCATAAACCACTTGGATGCACGAGATGCCATTGCATGTGTGTTCTTTTCATAAACCACATGGATCCACTAGATTCCATTGCATGTGTGTTCTTTTCATAAACCACATGGATCCACTAGATTTCAAGGCATGTGTGTTCTATGCATAAACCACATGGATCCACTAGATGCCATTGCATGTGTGTTCTTTTCATAAACCAAATGGATCCACTAGATACCATTGCATGTGTGTTCTTTGCCTAAACCACATGGATGCACTAGAGTTCATTGCATGTGTGTTCTATTCCTAAACCACATGGATCCACTAGATGCCATTGCATGTGTTTTCTTTTCATAAACCACATGGATCCACTAGATGCCATTGCATGTGTGTTTTATTCCTAAACCACATGGATCCACTAGATGCCATTGGATGTTTGTTCTTTTTGTAAACCACATGGATCCACCAGATGTCATTGCATGTGTGTTCTTTTCATAAACCACATGGATCCACTAGAGTTCATTGGACGTGTGTTCTTTTCATAAACCACATGGATCCACTAAAGTTCATTGCATGTGTGTTCTTTTCATAAACCACATGGATCCACAAGAGTTCATTGCATGTGTGTTATATTCCTAAACCACATGGGTCCACTAGATGCCATTGCATGTGTGTTCTTTTCGTAAACCACATGGATCCACTAGATGTCATTGCATGTGTGTTCTAATCCTAAACCACATGGATCCACTAGATGCCATTGTATGTGTGTTCTTTTCATAAACCACATGGATCCACTAGATGTCATAGCATGTGTGTTCTTTTCATAAACCACATGGATCAACTAGAGTTCATTGCATGTGTTTTCCTTTCATAAACCACATGTATCCACTAAATTCATTGCATGTCTGTTCTTTTCATAAACCACATGGATCCACTAGAGTTCATTGCATGTGTGTTCTATGCCTAAACCACATGGATCAACTGGAGTTCATAGCATGTGTGTTCTTTTCGTAAACCACATGGATCCACTAGATGTCATTGCATGTGTGTTATATTCCTAAACCACATGGATCCACTCGATGCCATTGGATGTGTGTTCTTTTCATAAACCACATGGATGCACTAGATGTTATTGCATGTGTGTGCTTTTCATAAACCACTTGGATGCACGAGATGCCATTGCATGTGTGTTCTTTTCATAAACCACATGGATCCACTAGATGTCGTTGCATGTGTGTTCTTTTCATAAACCCCATGGATCCACTAGGTGTTCATTGCATGTGTCTTCTATGCCTAAACCACCAGAATCAACTCGATGCCATTGCATGTGTGTTCTTTTCATAAACCGGATGGATCCACTACATGTGTGTTCTTTTCATAAACCACATGGATACACTAGAGTTCGTTGCATGTGTGTTATATTCATAAACCACATGGATCCACTAGAGTTCATTGGATGTGTGTTCTATTCCTAAACCACGTGGATCCACTAGATTCCATTCCCTGTGTGTTCTTCTCATAAATCACATGGATCCACTAGAGTTCATTGCATGTGTGTTCTTTTCCTAAACCACATGGATCCACTAGATGACATTGCAGGTGTGTTCTTTTAATAAAGCACATGGATCCACTACATGCCATTGCATGTGTGTCCTTTTCATAAACCACATGGATCCATAGATGCCATTGCATGTGTGTTCTTTTCATAAACCACATGGATCCACTAGATGCCATTACATGTGTGTTCTTTGCCTAAACCACATGGATCCACTAGAGTTCATTGCATGTGTGTTCTATTCATAAACTACATGGATCCGCTAGAAGCCATTAAATGTGTGTTCTATTCCTAAACCACATGTATCCCATAGATGCCATTGCATGTGTGTTCTTTTCATAAACCGCATGGATCAGTTAGAGTTCATTGCATGTGTGTTCTTTTCATAATCCACATGGATCCACCAGAGTTCATTGCATGTGTGTTCTTTTCATAAACCACATGGATCCACTAGATTCCATTGCATGTCTGTTCTTTTCATAAACCACATGGATCCACTAGGGTTCATTGCATGTGTGTTATATTCCTAAACCACATGGATCCACTAGATTCCATTGCATGTGTGTTCTTTTCATAAACCACATGGATCCACTAGATGCCATTGCATGTGTGTTTTATTCCTAAACCACATGGATCGCCTAAATGCGATTGGATCTTTGTTCCTTTTGTAAACCACATGGATCCACTAGATGTCATTGCATGTGTGTTCTTTTCATAAACCACATGGATCCACTAGAGTTCATTGGACGTGTGTTCTTTTCATAAACCACATGGATCTACTAGATGCCATTGCATGTTTTTTTCATAAACCACATGGATCCACTAGATGTCATTTCATATGTGTTCTATTCCTAAACCACATGGATCCACTAGATGCCATTGCATGTGTGTTCTTTTCATAAACCAGATGGATCCACTAGATGCCATTGCATGTGTGTTCTAATCCTAAACCACATGGATCCACTAGATGCCATTGTATGTCTGTTCTTTTCATAAACCACATGGATCCACTAGATGTCATAGCATGTGTGTTCTTTTCATAAACCACATGGATCAACTAGAGTTCATTGCATGTGTTTTCTTTTCATAAACCACATGTATCCACTAAAGTTCATTGCATGTGTGTTCTTTTCATAAACCACATGGATCCACTAGAGTTCATTGCATGTGTGTTCTATGCCTAAACCACATGGATCAACTAGAGTTCATAGCATGTGTGTTCTTTTCGTAAACCACATGGATCCACTAGATGTCATTGCATGTGTGTTATATTCCTAAACCACATGGATCCACTCGATGCCATTGGATGTGTGTTCTTTTCATAATCCACATGGATGCACTAGATGTTATTGCATGTGTGTTCTTTTCATAAACCACTTGGATGCACGAGATGCCATTGCATGTGTGTTCTTTTCATAAACCACATGGATCCACTAGATGTCGTTGCATGTGTGTTCTTTTCATAAACCACATGGATACACTAGGCGTTCATTGCATGTGTGTTCTACGCCTAAACCACTAGAATCCACTCGATGCCATTGCATGTGTGTTCTTTTCGTAAACCACATGGATCCACTAGATGTCATTGCATGTGTGTTATATTCCTAAACCACATGGATCCACTCGATGCTATTGGATGTGTGTTCTTTTCATAAACCACATGGATGCACTAGATGTTATTGCATGTGTGTTCTTTTCATAAACCACTTGGATGCACGAGATGCCATTGCATGTGTGTTCTTTTCATAAACCACATGGATCCACTAGATTCCATTGCATGTGTGTTCTTTTCATAAACCACATGGATCCACTAGATTTCATTGCATGTGTGTTCTATGCCTAAACCACATGGATCCACTAGATGCCATTGCATTTGTGTTCTTTTCATAAACCACATGGATCCACAAGATACCATTGCATGTGTGTTCTTTGCCTAAACCACATGGATGCACTAGAGTTCATTGCATGTGTGTTCTATTCATAAACTACATGGATCTTCTAGATGCCATTAAATGTGTGTTCTATTCCTAAACCACACGGATCCCATAGATGGCATTGCATGTGTGTTCTTTTCATAAACCACATGGATCCACTAGAGTTCATTGCATGTGTGTTCTATGCCTAAACCACATGGATCAACTAGAGATCATAACATGTGTGTTCTTTTCGTAAACCACATGGATCCACTAGATGTCATTGCATGTGTGTTATATTCCTAAACCACATGGATCCACTCGATGCCACTGGATGTGTGTTCTTTTCATAAACCACATGGATGCACTAGATCTTATTGCATGTGTGTTATTTTCATAAACCACTTGGATGCACGAGATGCCATTGCATGTGTGTTCTTTTCATAAACCACATGGATCCACTAGATGTCGTTGCATGTGTGTTCTTTTCATAAACCACATCGATCAACTAGGCGTTCATTGCATGTGTGTTCTATGCCTAAACCACCAGAATCCACTCGATGCCATCGCATGTGTGTTCTTTTCGTAAACCACATGGATCCACTAGATGTCATTGTATGTGTGTTATATTCCTAAACCACATGGATCCACTCGATGCCATTGGATGTGTGTTCTTTTCATAAACCACATGGATGCACTAGATGTTATTGCATGTGTGTTCTTTTCATAAACCACTTGGATGCACAAGATGCCATTGCATGTGTGTTCTTTTCATAAACCACATGGATCCACTACATGCCATTGCATGTGTGTTCTTTTCATAAACCACATGGATCCACTAGATTTCATTGCATGTGTGTTCTATTCCTAAACCACATGGATCCACTCGATGCAATTGTATGTGTGTTCTTTTCATAAACCACATGGATGCACTAGATGTTATTGCATGTGTATTCTTTTCATAAACCACTTGGATGCACGAGATGCCATTGCATGTGTGTTCTTTTCATAAACCACATGGATCCACTAGATTCCATTGCATGTGTGTTCTTTTCATAAACCACATGGATCCACTAGATTTCATTGCATGTGTGTTCTATGCCTAAACCACATGGATCCACTAGATGCCATTGCATTTGTGTTCTTTTCATAAACCACATGGATCCACTATATACCATTGCATGTGTGTTCTTTGCCTAAACCACATGGATGCACTAGAGTTCATTGCATGTGTGTTCTATTCATAAACTACATGGATCTTCTAGATGCCATTAAATGTGTGTTCTATTCCTAAACCACACGGATCCCATAGATGGCATTGCATGTGTGTTCTTTTCATAAACCACATGGATCCACTAGAGTTCATTGCATGTGTGTTCTATGCCTAAACCACATGGATCAACTAGAGATCATAGCATGTGTGTTCTTTTCGTAAACCACATGGATCCAGTAGATGTCATTTCATGTGTGTTATATTCCTAAACCACATGGATCCACTCGATGCCACTGGATGTGTGTTCTTTTCATAAACCACATGGATGCACTAGATCTTATTGCATGTGTGTTATTTTCATAAACCACTTGGATGCACGAGATGCCATTGCGTGTGTGTTCTTTTCATAAACCACATGGATCCACTAGATGTCGTTGCATGTGTGTTCTTTTCATAAACCACATGGATCAACTAGGCGTTCATTGCATGTGTGTTCTATGCCTAAACCACCAGAATCCACTCGATGCCATCGCATGTGTGTTCTTTTCGTAAACCACATGGATCCACTAGATGTCATTGTATGTGTGTTATATTCCTAAACCACATGGATCCACTCGATGCCATTGGATGTGTGTTCTTTTCTTAAACCACATGGATGTACTAGATGTTATTGCATGTGTGTTCTTTTCATAAACCACTTGGATGCACAAGATGCCATTGCATGTGTGTTCTTTTCATAAACCACATGGATCCACTAGATGCCATTGCATGTGTGTTCTTTTCATAAACCACATGGATCCACTAGATTTCATTGCATGTGTGTTCTATGCCTAAACCACATGGATCCACTAGATGCCATTGCATGTGTGTTCTTTTCATAAACCACATGGATCCACTAGATACCATTGCATATGTGTTCTTTGCCTAAACCACATGGATGCACTAGAGTTCATTGCATGTGTGTTCTATTCATAAACTACATGGATCTGCTAGATGCCATTAAATGTGTGTTCTATTCTTAAACCACACGAATCCCATAGATGCCATTGCATGTGTGTTCTATGCTTAAACCACATGGATCCACTAGATGCCATTGCATGTGTGTTCTTTGCCTAAACCACATGGATCCACTAGAGTTCATTGCATGTGTGTTCTATCCATAAACTACATGGACCCGCTAGATGCCATTAAATGTGTGTTCTATTCCTAAACCACATGTATCCCATAGATGCCATTGCATGTGTGTTCTTTTTATAAACCACATGGATCAATTCGAGTTCATTGCATGTGTGTTCTTTTCATAATCCACATGGATCCACCAGAGTTCATTGCATGTGTGTTCTTTTCATAAACCACATGGATCCACTAGAGTTCATTGCATATGTGTTCTTTTCATAAACCACATGGATCCACTCGATTCCATTGCATGTCTATTCTTTTCATAAACCACCTGGATCCACTAGGGTTCATTGCATGTGTGTTCTATTCCTAAACCACATGGATCCACTAGATGCCATTGCATGTGTGTTCTTATCATAAACCACATGGATCTACTAGATGCCATTGCATGTGTGTTTTATTCCTAAACCACATGGATCCCCTAGATGCCATTGGATGTTTCTTCTTCGTGCAAACCACATGGATCCACTAGATGTCATTGCATGTGTGTTCTTTTCATAAACAACATGGATCCACTAGAGTTCATTGGACGTGAGTTCTTTTCATAAACCACATGGATCCACTATATGCCATTGCATGTGTTTTTTTCATGAACCACGTGGATCCACTAGATGTCATTTCATATGTGTTCTATTCCTAAACCACATGGATCCACTAGATGCCATTGCACGTGTGTTCTTTTCATAAACCACATGGATCCACTAGATGCCATTGCATGTGTGTTCTAATCCTAAACCACATGGATCCACTAGATGCCATTGTATGTGTGTTCTTTTCATAAACCACATGGATCCACTAGATGTCATAGCATGTGTGTTCTTTTCATAAACCACATGGATCAACTAGAGGTCATTACATGTGTTTTCTTTTCATAAACCATATGTATCCACTAAAGTTCATTGCATGTGTGTTCTTTTCATAAACCACATGGATCCACTTGAGTTCATTGCATGTGTGTTCTATGCCTAAACCACATGGATCAACTAAAGTTCATAGCATGTGTGTTCTTTTCGTAAACCACATGGATCCACTAGATGTCATTGCATGTGTGTTATATTCCTAAACCATATGGATCCACTCGATGCCATTGGATGTGTGTTCTTTTCATAAACCACGTGGATGCACTAGATGTTATTGCATGTGTGTTCTTTTCATAAACCACTTGGATGCACGAGATGCCATTGCATGTGTGTTCTTTTCATAAACCACATGGATCCACTAGATGTCGTTGCATGTGTGTTCTTTTCATAAACCACATGGATCCACTAGGCGTTCATTGCATGTGTGTTCTATGCCTAAACCACCAGAATCCACTCGATGCCATTGCATGTGTGTTCTTTTCGTAAACCACATAGATCCACTAGATGTCATTGCATGTGTGTTATATTCCTAAACCACATGGATCCACTCGATGCAATTGGATGTGTGTTCTTTTCATAAACCACATGGATGCACTAGATGTTATTCTATGTGTGTTCTTTTCATAAACCACTTGGATGCATGAGATGCCATTGCATGTGTGTTCTTTTCATAAACCACATGGATCCACTAGATTCCATTGCATGTGTGTTCTTTTCATAAACTACATGGATCCACTAGATTTCATTGCATGTGTGTTCTATGCCTAAACCATATGGATCCAGTAGATGCCATTGCATGTGTGTTCTTTTCATAAACCACATGGATCCACTAGATACCATTGCATGTGTGTTCTTTGCCTAAACCACATGGATGCACTAGAGTTCATTGCATGTGTGTTCTATTCATAAACTACATGGATCTGCTAGATGCCATTAAATGTGTGTTCTATTCCTAAACCACACGGATACCATAGATGCCATTGCATGTGTGTTCTTTTCATAAACCACATGGATCCACTAGATGCCATTGCATGTGTGTTCTTTGCCTAAACCACATGGATCCACTAGAGTTCATTGCATGTGTGTTCTATTCATAAACTACATGGATCCGCTAGATACCATTAAATGTGTGTTCTATTCCTAAACCACATGGATGCACTAGAGTTCATTGCATGTGTGTTCTATTCATAAACTACATGGATCTGCTAGATGCCATTAAATGTGTGTTCTATTCCTAAACCACACGGATACCATAGATGCCATTGGATGTGTGTTCTTTTCATAAACCACATGGATCCACTAGATGTCATTGCATGTGTGTTCTTTTCATAAATCACATGGATCCACTAGATGCCGTTGCATGTGTATTCTTTTCATAAACCACATGGATCCACTAGATTCCATTGCATGTGTGTTCTATGCCTAAACCACATGGATCCACTAGATGCCATTGCATGTGTATTCTTTTCATAAACCACATGGATCCACTAGATGCCATTGCATGTGTGTTCTTTGCCTAATCCACATGGATGCACTAGAGTTCATTGCATGTGTGTTCTATTCGTAAACTACATGGATCTGCTAGATGCCATTAAATGTTTGTTCTATTCCTAAACCACACGGATCCCATAGATGCCATTGCATGTGTGTTCTTTTCATAAACCACATGGATCCACTAGATGCCATTGCATGTGTGTTCTTTGCCTAAACCACATGGATCCACTAGAGTTCATTGCATGTGTGTTCTATTCATAAACTACATGGATCCGCTAGATGCCATTAAATGTGTGTTCTATTCCTAAACCACATGTATCCCATAGATGCCATTGCATGTCTGTTCTTTTCATAATCCACATGGATCAATTAGAGTTCATTGCATGTGTGTTCTTTTCATAATCCACATGGATCCACCAGAGTTCATTACATGTGTGTTCTTTTCATAAACCACATGGATCCACTAGAGTTCATTGCATATATGTTCTTTTCATAAACCACATGGATCCACTAGATTCCATTGCATGTCTGTTCTTTTCACAAAACCACCTGGATCCACTAGGGTTCATTGCATGTGTGTTCTATTCCTAAACCACATGGATCCACTAGATGCCATTGCATGTGTGTTCTTTTCATAAACCACATGGATCCACTAGATGCCATTGCATCTGTGTTTTATTCCTAAACCACATGGATCCCCTAGATGCCATTGGATGTTTGTTCTTTTTGTAAACTACATGGATCCACTAGATGCCATTGCATGTGTGTTCTTTTCATAAACCACATGGATCCACTAGATGCCATTGCATGTGTGTGTACTTTTCATAAACCACATGGATCCACTAGATGTCATTGCATGTGTGTTGTTTTCATAAACCACATGGATCCACAAGATGTCATTGCATGTGTTTTAATTTCATAAAGCACATGGATCCACTGGAGTTCATTGCATGTGTATGCCTAAAGCACATGGATCCACTAGATGCCATTGCATGTGTGTTCTTTTCATAAACCACATGGCTCACTACATTCCATTGCATGTGTGTTCTTTTAATAAACCACATGGATCCACTATATTCCGTTGCATGTGTGTTCTTTTCATAAACCACATGGATCCACTAGAGTTTGTTGCATGTGTGTTCTCTCCCTAAACCACATGGATCCACTAGATGACATTCCATGTGTGTTCTTTTCATAAACCACGTGGATCCACTAGATGCCATTGGATGTTTGTTCTTTTTGTAAACCACATGGATCCACTAGATGTCATTGCTTGTGTGTTCTTTTCATAAACACATGGATCCACTAGAGTTCATTGGACGTGTGTTCTTTTCATAAACCACATGGATCCACTAGATGCCATTAGATGTGTGTTCTTTTCATAAACCACATGGATGCACTAGATGTCATTGCATGTGTGTTCTTTTCATAAATCACATGGATCCACTAGATGCCGTTGCATGTGTGTTCTTTTCATAAACCACATGGATCCACTAGATTCCATTGCATGTGTGTTCTATGCCTAAACCACATGGATCCACTAGATGCCATTGCATGTGTCTTCTTTTCATAAACCACATGGATCCACTAGATGCCATTGCATGTGTGTTCTTTGCCTAAACCACACGGATGCACTAGAGTTCATTGCATGTGTGCTCTATTCGTAAACTACATGGATCTGATAGATGCCATTAAATGTTTGTACTATTCCTAAACCACACGGATCCCATAGATGCCATTGCATGTGTGTTCTTTTCATAAACCACATTGATCCACTAGATGCCATTGCATGTGTGTTCTTTGCCTAAACCACATGGATCCACTAGAGTTCATTGCATGTGTGTTGTATTCATAAACTACATGGATCCGCTAGATGCCATTAAAATCTGTTCTATTCCTAAACCACATGTATCCCATAGATGCCATTGCATGTGTGTTCTTTTCATAAACCACATGGATCAATTAGAGTTCATTGCATGTGTGTTCTTTTCATAATCCACATGGATCCACCAGAGTTCATTGCATGTGTGTTCTTTTCATAAACCACATGGGTCCACTAGAGTTCATTGCATATGTGTTCTTTTCATAAACCACATGGATCCACTAGATTCCATTGCATGTCTGTTCTTTTCACAAACCACCTGGATCCACTAGGGTTCATTGCATGTGTGTTCTATTCCTAAACCACATGGATCCACTAGATGCCATTGCAGGTGTGTTCTTTTCATAAACCACATGGATCCACTAGATGCCATTGCACGTGTGTTTTATTCCTAAACCACATGGATCCCCTAGATGCCATTGGATGTTTGTTCTTTTTGTAAACCACATGGATCCACTAGATGTCATTGCATGTGTGTTCTTTTCATAAACCACATGGATCCACTAGAGTTCATTGCATGTGTGTTCTTTTCCTAAACCCCATGGATCCACTAGATGCCATTCATGTGTGTTTTTTTAATAAAGCACATGGATCGACTACATGCCATTGCATGCGTGTCCTTTTCATAAACCACATGGATCCACTAGATGCCATTGCATGTGTGTTCTTTTCATAAACCACATGGATCCACTAGATGCCATTGCATGTGTGTACTTTTCATAAACCACATGGATCCACTAGATGTCATTGGATGTGTGTTGTTTACATAAACCACATGGATCCACAAGATGTCATTGCATGTGTTTTATTTTCATAAAGCACATGGATCCACTGGAGATCATTGCATGTGTATGCCTAAAGCACATGGATCCACTAGATGCCATTGCATGTGTGTTCTTTTCATAAACCACATGGCTCACTACATTCCATTGCATGTGTGTTCTTTTGGTAAACCACATGGATCCACTATATTCTATTGCATGTGTGTTCTTTTCATAAACCACATGGATCCACTAGAATTTGTTGCATGTGTGTTCTCTCCCTAAACCACATGGATCCACTAGATGACATTCCATGTGTGTTCTTTTCATAAACCACATGGATCCACTAGATGCCAATGCATGTGTTTTTTTCATAAACAACATGGATCCACTAGATGTCATTGTATGTGTCTTCTATTCCTAAACCACATGGATGCACTAGATGCAATTGCATGTGTGTTCTTTTCATAAACCACATGGATCCACTACATGTCATTGCATGTTTGTTCTAATCCTAAACCGCATAGATACACTAGATGCCATTGGATGTGTGTTCTTTTCATAAACCAGACAGATCCACTAGATGTCATTCCATGTATGTTCTTTTCATAAACCAGAAGGATCCACTAGATGCCATTGCATGTGTGTTCTATTCCTAAACCACTTAGATCCACGAGATGCCATTGGATGTGTGTTCTTTTAATAAACCACATGGATGCACTAGATGTCATTGCATGTGTGTTCTTTTCATAAACCACATGGATCCACTAGATGCCATTGCATGTGTGTTCTTTTCATAAACCACATGGATCCACTAGATTCCATTGCATGTCTGTTCTATGCCTAAACCACATGGATCCACTAGATGCCATTGCATGTGTGTTCTTTTCATAAACCACATGGATCCACTAGATGCCATTGCATGTGTGTTCTTTGCCTAAACCACATGGATGCACTATAGTTCATTGCATGTGTGTTCTATTCGTAAACTACATGGATCTGCTAGATGCCATTAAATGTGTGTTCTATTCCTAAACCACACGGATCCCATAGATTCCATTGCATGTGTGTTCTTTTCATAACCCACATGGATCCACTAGATGCCATTGCATGTGTGTTCTTTGCCTAAACCACATGGATCCACTAGAGTTCATTGCATGTGTGTTCTATTCATAAACTACATGGATCCGCTAGATGCCATTAAATGTGTGTTCTATTCCTAAACCACATGTATCCCATAGATGCCATTGCATGTGTGTTCTTTTCATAAACCACATGGATCAACTAGAGTTCATTGCATGAGTGTTCTTTTCATAACCCACATGGATCCACGAGAGTTCATTGCATGTGTGTTCATTTCATAAACCACATGGATCCACTAGAGTTCATTGCATATGTGTTCTTTTCATAAACCACATGGATCCACTAGATTCCATTGCATGTCTGTTCTTTTCACAAACCACCTGGATCCACTAGGGTTCATTGCATGTGTGTTCTATTCCTAAACTACATGGATCCACTAGATGCCATTGCATGTGTGTTCTTTTCATAAACCACATGGATCCACTAGATGCCATTGCATGTGTGTTTTATTACTAAACCACATGGATCCCCTAGATGCCATTGGATGTTTGTTCTTTTTGTAAACCACATGGATCCACTAGATGTCATTGCTTGTGTGTTCTTTTCATAAACCACATGAATCCACTAGAGTTCATTGGACGTGTTTTCTTTTCATAAACCAGATGGATCCACTAGATGCCATTGCATGCGTTTTTTTCATAAACCACATGGATCCACTAGATGTCATTTCATATGTGTTCTATTCCTAAACCACATGGATCCACTAGATGCCTTTGCATGTGTGTTCTTTTCATAAACCAGATGGATCCACTAGATGCCATTGCATGTGTGTTCTAATCCTAAACCACATGGATCCACTAGATGCCATTGTATGTGTGTTCTTTTCATAAACCACATGGATCCACTAGATGTCATAGCATGTGTGTTATTTTCATAAACCACATGGATCAACTAGAGTTCATTGCATGTGTTTTCTTTTCATAAACCACATGTATCCACTAAAGTTCATTGCACATGTGTTCTTTTCATAAACCACATGGATCCACTAGAGTTCATTGCATGTGTGTTCTATGCCTAAACCACATGGATCAACTAGAGTTCATAGCATGTGTGTTCTTTTCGTAAACCACATGGATCCACAAGATGTTATTGCATGTGTGTTCTTTTCATAAACCACTTGGACGCACTAGATGCCATTGCATGTGTGTTCTTTTCATAAACCACATGGATCCACTAGATGTCGTTCCATGTGTGTTCTTATCATAAACCACATGGATCCACTAGGCGTTCATTGCATGTGTGTTCTATGCCTAAACCACTAGAATCCACTCCATGGCATTGCATGTGTGTTCTTTTCATAAACCAGATGGATCCACTAGAGTTCACTACATGTGTGTTCTTTTCATAAACCACATGGATACACTAGAGTTCATTGCATGTGTGTTCTATTAATAAACCACATGGATCCACTAGATGCCATTGCATGTGTGTTCTTTTCATAAACCACATGGATCCACTAGAGTTCATTGGATGTGTGTTCTATTCCTAAACCACGTGGATCCAGTAGATTCTATTGCATGTGTGTTCTTCTCATAAACCACATGGATCCACTAGAGTTTATTGCATGTGTGTTCTTTTCATAAACCACATGGATCCACTAGATTTCATTGCATGTGTGTTCTTTTCCTAAACCACATGGATCCACTAGATGCCATTGCATGTGTGTTCTTTTCATAAACCACATGGATCCACTACATGCCATTGCATGTGTGTTCTAGTCCTAAACCACATGGATCTACTAGATGCCATTAGATGTGTGTTCTTTTATTAAACCACATGGATCCACTAGATGCCATTCCATGTGTGTTCTTTTCATAAACCACATGGATCCACTAGATGCCATTGCATGTGTGTTGTTTTCATAAACCACATGGATCCACTAGATGCCATTGCATGTGTGTACTTTTCATAAATCACACAGATCCACTAGATGTCATTGGATGTGTGTTCTTTTCATAAACCACATGCATCCAGAAGATGTCATTGCATGTGTTTTATTTTCATAAACCACATGGATCCACTGGAGTTCATTGCATGTGTGTTCTATGCCTAAAGCACATGGATCCACTAGATGCCATTGCATGCGTGTTCTTTTCATAAACCACATGGCTCAATACATTCCATTGCATGTGTGGGCTTTTGATAAACCACATTGATCCACTATATTCCATTGCATGTGTGTTCTTTTCTTAAACCACATGGATCCACTGGAGTTTATTGCATGTGTGTTCTCTCCCTAAACCACATGGATCCACTAGATGCCATTCCATGTGTGTTATTTTCATAAACCACATGGATCCACTAGATGCCATTGGATGTATGTTTTTTCATAAACAACATGGATACACTAGATGTCATTGTATGCGTCTTCTATTCCTAAACCACATGGATGCACTAGATGCAATTACATGTGTGTTCTTTTCATAAACCACATGGATCCACTAGATGTGATTGCATGTGTGTTCTTTTCATAAACCACATGGATCCACTAGAGTTCATTGGACGTGTGTTCTTTTCATAAACCACATGGATCCACTAGATGCCATTGCAAGTGTTTTTTTTCATAAACCACATGGATCCACTAGATGCCATTGCAAGTGTTTTTTTCATAAACCACATGGATCCACTAGATGTCATTTCATATGTGTTCTATTCCTAAACCACACGGATCCACTAGATGCCATTGCATGTGTGTTCTTTTCATAAACCAGATGGATCCACTAGATGCCATTGCATGTGTGTTCTAATCCTAAACCACATGGATCCACTAGATGCCATTGTATGGGTGTTCTTTTCATAAACCACATGGATCCACTAGATGTCATAGCATGTGTGTTCTTTTCATAAACCACATGGATCAACTAGAGTTCAATTCATGTGTTTTATTTTCATAAACCACATGTATCCACTAAAGTTCATTGCATGTGTGTTCTTTTCATAAACCACATGGATCCACTAGAGTTTATTGCATGTTTGTTCTATGCCTAAACCACATGGATCAACTAGAGTTCATAGCATGTGTGTTATTTTCATAAACCACATCGATCCACTAGAAGTCATTGCATGTGTGTTATATTCCTAAACCACATGGATCCACTCGATGCCATTGGATGTGTGTTCTTTTCATAAACCACATGGATGCACTAGATGTTATTGCATGTGTGTTCTTTTCATAAACCACTTGGATGCACTAGATGCTATTGCATGTGTGTTCTTTTCATAAACCACATGGATCCACTAGATGTCGTTGCATGTGTGTTCTTATCATAAACCACATGGATCCACTAGGCGTTCATTGCATGTGTGTTCTATGCCTAAACCACCAGAATCCACTCGATGCCATTGCATGTGTGTTCTTTTCATAAACCAGATGGATCCACTAGAGTTCACTACATGTGTGTTCTTTTCATAAACCACATGGATACACTAGAGTTCATTGCATGTGTGTTCTATTCATAAACCACATGGATCCACTAGATGCCATTGCATGTGTGTTCTTTTCATAAACCGCATGGATCCACTAGAGTTCATTGGATGTGTGTTCTATTCCTAAACCACGTGGATCCACTAGATTCTATTGCATGTGTGTTCTTCTCATAAACCACATGGATCCACTAGATGTCATTGCATGTGTGTTCTTTTTATAAACCACATGGATCCACTAGATGCCATTGCATGTGTGTTCTTTTCATAAACCACATGGATCCACTAGATTCCATTGCATGTGTGTTCTATGCCTAAACCACATGGATCCACTAGATGCCATTGCATGTGTGTTCTTTTTATAAACCACATGGATCCACTAGATGCCATTGCATGTGTGTTCTTTGCCTAAACCACATGGATGCACTAGAGTTCATTGCATGTGTGTTCTATTCGTAAACTACATGGATCTGCTAGATGCCATTAAATGTGTGTTCTATTCCTAAACCACACGGACCCCATAGATGCCATTGCATGTGTGTTCTTTTCATAACCCACATGGATCCACTAGATGCCATTGCATGTGTGTTCTTTGCCTAAACCACATGGATCCACTAGAGTTCATTGCATGTGTGTTCTATTCATAAACTACATGGATCCGCTAGATGCCATTAAATGTGTGTTCTATTCCTAAACCACATGTATCCCATATATGCCATTGCATGTGTTTTCTTTTCATAAACCACATGGATCAACTAGAGTTCATTGCATGTGTGTTCTTTTCATAACCCACATGGATCCACGAGAGTTCATTGCATGTGTGTTCATTTCATAAACCACATGGATCCACTAGAGTTCATTGCATATGTGTTCTTTTGATAAACCACATGGATCCACTAGATTCCATTGCATGTCTGTTCTTTTCACAAACCACCTGGATCCACTAGGGTTCATTGCATGTGTGTTCTATTCCTAAACTACATGGATCCACTAGATGCCATTGCATGTGTGTTCTTTTCATAAACCACATGGATCCACTAGATGCCATTGCATGTGTGTTTTATTACTAAACCACATGGATCCCCTAGATGCCATTGGATGTTTGTTCTTTTTGTAAACCACATGGATCCACTAGATGTCATTGCATGTGTGTTCTTTTCATAAACCACATCGATCCACTATATTCCATTGCATGTGTGTTCTTTTCATAAACCACATGGATCCACTGGAGTTTATTGCATGTGTGTTCTCTCCCTAAACCACATGGATCCACTAGATGCAATTCCATGTGTGTTGTTTTCATAAACCACATGGATGCACTAGATGCAATTACATGTATGTTTTTTCATAAACCACATGGATCCACTAGATGTCATTGCATGTGTGTTCTAATCCTAAAACACATGGATCCACTAGATTCCATTGGATGTGTGTTCTTTTCATAAACCACATGGATCCACTAGATGTCATTCCATGTGTGTTCTTTTCATAAATCACATGGATCCACTAGATGCCATTGCATGTGTGTTCTATTCCAAAACTACTTGGATCCACGAGATGCCATTGGATGTGTGTTCTTTTCATAAACCACATGGATCCACTAGAGTTCATTGGATGTGTGTTCTTTTCATAAACCACATGGATCCACTAATGTTCATTGCATGTGTGTTATATGCCTAAACCGAAAGAATCCACGAGATGCCATTGCTTGTGTTCTTTTCAGAAACCACATGGATCCAGTAGATGACATTGCATGTGTGTTCTTTTCATAAACCACATGGATCCAGTAGAGTTCATTGCATGTGTGTTCTTTTCATACACCACATGGATACACTAGAGTTCATTGAATGTGTGTTCTATTCCTAAACCATATTTATCCAGTAGATGCCTTTGCATGTATTTTTCATAAACCACATGTATCCACTAGATTTCATTGCATGTGTGTTCTTTTCATAAACCACATGGATCCACTAGATGACATTGCATGTGTGTTCTTTCATAAACTACATGGATCAACTAAAGTTCATTGCATGTGTTGTATTTGCATAAACCACATGGATCCATTGGAGTTCATTGCATTTGTGTTCTATGCCTAAAGCACATGGATCCACTACAGTTCATTGCATGTGTGTTCTTTTCATAAACCACATGGATCCACTAGAGTTCATTTCATGTGCATTCTATCCCGAAACCATATGGATCCACTAGCGTTCATTGCATGTGTGTTCTATGCCTAAACCACAAGAATCCACTTGATGCCATTGCATGTGTGTTCTTTTCATAAACATATGGATCCACTAGAGTTCACTACATGTGTGTTCTTTTCATAAACCACATGGATACACTATAATTCATTGCATGTGTGTTCTATTCATAAACCACATGGATCTACTAGATGCCATTGCATGTGTGTTCTTTTCATAAACTAGATGGATCCACTAGAGTTCATTGGAGGTGTGTTCTATTCCTAAACCATGTGGATCCACTAGATTCCATTGCATGTGTGTTCTTCTCATAAACCACATGGATCCACTAGAGTTCATTGCATGTGTGTTCTTTTCATAAACCACATGGATCCACTAGAGTTCATTTCATGTTTGTTCTATTCCTAAACCACATGGATCCACTAGATCCCATTACATGTGTGTTCTTTTAATAAACCACATGTATCCACTACATGCCATTGCATGTTTGTTCTTTTCATAAACCACATGGATCCATTAGATGCCATTGCATGTGTGTTCTTTTCATAAACCACATGGATCCACTAGATGCCATTGCATGTGTGTTCTTTTCATAAACCACATGGATCCACTAGATACCATTGCATGTGTGTACTTGTCATAAACCTCATGGATCCACTAGATGTCATTGCATGTGTGTTCTTTTCATAAACCACATGGATCCATGATGTCTACGCACTTCTATTCTTGTAGATAGTTGTTGGGCCTCCAAGTGTAGAGGTTTGTAGAACAGAAGCAAGTTTTCCCTTAAGTGGATCACCCAAGGTGTATCGAACTCAGGGAGGAACTGGTCAAAGGTATCCCCTCTCAAGCAACCCTGCAATCAAGATGCC
This sequence comes from Avena sativa, assembly GCA_916181665.1. NCBI lineage: Eukaryota > Viridiplantae > Streptophyta > Magnoliopsida > Poales > Poaceae > Avena > Avena sativa. The sequence goes on from OV702287.1 coordinate 197,214,696, forward strand.
AGAAGTCTCTTGTGTCCCCAACACACCCAATACACTTGTCAGGTGTATAGGTGCACTAGTTCGGCGAAGAGATAGTGAAATACAAGTGGTATGGATAATTATAAGTGGTAACGGTGATAGAAAATAGCTTGATGGCGTGGAAAAGACTAAAGTAGAACTGAAATAAAGAAGGAAGCAAGCAAACATGTAATAGATCTAATTGCAAACGGTGTATCAATGCTTAGAAACAAGGCCTAGGGATCATATTTTCACTAGTGAACACTCTCATATAAATATATTCTTCTTTATGATACTACTCTTAACTAGTCTCCGGTTGAACACTCTAATCGATGGTAGGGCTATAACAACACACCTCAAAGTAAGTATTTCCCATCTAGATAACCCCACACTGTCACCTTGAGCACTAGATGGTTCCAACAAACACCTCAATTTCATAGAGACATCCAACTCCAAATATAACTCATAACAAGTATTTGTAATCTCTAGCCTAAGTGCCACCATGGTGTGCACGCTGTCACTTTCACACACATGGGGACAGCAGAGATCTATTAAAGCACTTGAGTAGCAAGGTAGATGTACTTGATTACAAAGCTCATGATCACAATATGATAATGCATAGAGGTGATCATGTTATCTGGTATCGTGCTTAGGGCAGAGGGGCAGTGGGGATGCTGTCCTAAGCTTATCTTCCCAAGGTAGGCAATAATATCTTTACCCTTTCTCTCTCTCCTTCCAAGTACTAATGACAAGTGAGGGGTGAACTACTGGGTTTTCGACCAGGAGTGAGATGGGTGCTAGAGAGACGTGCTGGTCAAGCCTTTGGATGATGGCTTGATATTGATTTAACTCAATACTAGCTAGGTTTGCTAAATTGAGTAAATAGGTGATTATGAAGGAGGTTCAAAAGTTTTCATAGGACAAGGTGGGAAGATGGTACTGGTGGATAGATGAGGTCAAGGTAGATATCCAAGAATTAATTGGGATTTTTCTGAGGGTTTTAAGTCCACTTAAAAACATTTATTAAAAAAGTACAGAACTAGTTTCTAGAAGATCATATGATAATATTACATTGGACAGGTGGGTTTTTTGAGGTGAGATGGTCCCAAAGGTGAATACACACTTAGGGGAATTTTCCCAAGATTTATTGGAAGACAGAAGTAATTAAAACAATTATTATTCCAATTTAGCCATTTAAGAAAATGGGCAAAAAGAAATAATAAAGCTCTTCAAAAATATTTATTTTTAAAGTGGGAAGATGGGGTATGATATATGGATCTTAATTGAGCCAAAATTTGTGGAAGTGTTTTGGCAAAAACCAAACTTTCCTTTATGGAAGAAGTTTTGAAGATTTTGTCTATTAAGGAGATTAATTAGATTTGGAGCCATAATAATTATGGATAATATATGATAAATCTTGGTGATCAAGGTAGATGCTGTAGACAAGTTGTATAAAGCATTTGCAGCCTTGGGAATTGGAAATCCAACTTAAATTAGATGGAAAACAAGGAGTTGGGGATCTAGGGTGATGTTATTTTTATACCACCAAAACCTTGTTGGATCTTGGAGCTCAGAGCTCACCTTGATGCAAGGGGTAAATGGATAGTTATACCAAGTCATGTATATGATCATGGCAGAAGTAGTTTGGATTGTTTACATCTGAGGTGGTCTGGAAGTGATGGCAAACTTTGTTGAAAATAAGGCTGCCATACCAGATGAGTCATGATGCCTTATAAACCATGTGGGTTTGAGAAGCACCAAGATCCAATTGGAACAATTTAAGTAGATATTGATAGAACTATATGAGTATAACACAACCATGCAAAGAGTTGCTCCATATAAGGTTGGATGGTGGTGTGAGCTTCTATCAAAGTAGGCATGTTGACTAGATTTGCAGGAAAAGTTATTTTCTTGCCTGCAAAACCATCAAGAACAAGTAGGTTGGAGGATGATATAACCAAGGGAAAAAGTGTGCCTTGGTAGTCCTTATGATGGTTAATAGGATGGTTCAAGTTCATTTCCAAAAATGCACATGGGTTGAGAAAAGGAGGCATTCAAAAAGGTGATGTTGGAAATAGTTTTCCAGACTTAGCCAAATTTGACAGTTTGGGGATTTTGACTAGAATATGGGGGGGTGTTTTTGGTGGGTTGCAAGGTACCCAAGCATCATCAAGTGGATGAGGTGGAAGAGTAGATTTAGTAGAAGGTATGCATGCTTGATATTGGTCTTCGTTGACTTGGAAGCTTCTAGAAGGGATCACTTCAGAGTTGATCTAGTTAAGGGATTTAGATGATCACCTAGTGGCTAGAGATCAGATCCATCTTGTATTCTTTCTTAGGATTTGGTGATCTTAAGTATCTTGATCCTAGAGGATGAGCTCCTAGAGTAGCTCATACTACTTCTAAGCAACCAAGTCAAACAGCAGATCAATGCAATTCATCTGATAAACAAATCAACTACTACTAGGGTGACCATCAAGCCTAGCTTGAGGTAAGGTTGATGCATTTTGAAGAGGTTGGATTTTGAATAAGATGAGAGTCCTTGGTATCCCTACCAAGAGTAGAATTCACAAGCTTACTAATAGGTTTTGGAGATCCTAAGGGTAAGAGTAGTTGAAGGTTCTGTCTTGAAAACATAAGGAGATTATATTATATATCTCTCCATAGTTTTGTCAATGGAAGCTACTAAAATAGTTTTGGTTACATAAGCCTCTTGGCTCAGGTTTTTGAAATGCCAGAACATTTGAGAATATGTAAGATGAGCCAGGATAGTTTTGTTAAATAGCTTTTGTCAACTGATGGTGAGGTAAGGAGTATCATATGGTATACACTCACATGCACAAGCACAAGCAGACAACAAGCAAACACTGCACCAATGAACAAGAAAAAGTTTTTATTCCCCCTGATTTTTGCATTATGGAAAACTAATCAGGGTTGCAGAAATTGGGATGTTACAGATCTTTCCCCCTTAAAATAATCTCATCCCGAGATTCCGGAGAGTAGGGTTAGGGGATTTGAGTCGGGTTGATACTAGGTGTCCTACGCGTACTACCTTACGGACTCCGTCTTTGAAAGTGGCTACTCTGTCGATGAAGTTGAGTTTCGAGCTTCCGGGATGCACGGAGATTTGAGCAGAGTCCGGCCTTTATTTCGGGGAATGATCTTATATTCCTTCGGGGCTCGATATCTCGAGGGATTAGACTAGGCGGACTATTGGGATTCTAACTTCAAGGAGTACTCGTTTGAGGATAGAATTCTACAGCTGGGTGTACCTCTCTCTAGGGATTCATAGCTTTTCCTAATGGTCATAGCGTATCCTGGTTGTCGGCTTTACGGTCGAGACTCCTAAGTTTGTTTCTGGCGAAAGGTTACCCTATTTTTGGTGGGAAAGACACAGTCTTTCCCCCTTAGGATTAGACTAGGTTAGCTCGGGGATAACATGTCCTTCCTTCTTGAAGTCATTGGAAGAAGTTTGGAAGACTGTCGTACATCCTTCTCCTGGAGTCGAGGTCTTCAGAAGGTGTCAGTGAAGCTATGGCCTATGGGGCGTATATACTACTATTATTCATACTTAGCCTGCTGGAGTCATTGGAGTCTCACGTCCTCTAAGCATTAAGGACTTAGGGGTTAGCGGTTCGGTTTGGTCCTTCGGGTGGGTCTTCAGCTGAAGTAGCAGAGGGACTTTGTAGAATCTTCAGTTAGTTTCCCTCCAGAAAACTCACGGGTTGTTGCTAGGCGGGAAGACTTTGGAGCCGGAGATATTTTCTGAAGTATCTTCTGGTAGACAGTCTTCTAAAGATTTAGTGGAAAGACGCAGTCTTTCCACCTTAGAGCTTCACTAAGGTTCTTCAGGAGGGGTGTGGGTCTTCTATCTTGGAGTGCTGAACTGATGTTAGCGGAAGGCTGTATCTTCCCAGAGTCTTGAGCTAAGGTCGACAAGTGACGCCCTATTCTATAGACCTTGGCGGGGGTGGTTTCCCAACGACGCCTTATGGAGTTAGCTCAGGGCAAGCTAGCGGTTTACGACTCTCTTGCTAGTAGTTAGTTAGAGTTGAAGTAGTTAGCGTCGGGTATGCTGTCTTTATTGGTATTTCTTGCGTTGATTCTGCTTGATGGCGGAGTGGACTCGTTGTCTTCACGCTTCTTAATCATCTGACTTCAGGGGTGGTTCTGACCTTCTCAGGGGGATCTTCCCGTCGGTTTGGATATGGTCGATTAGATTTGTTAGTTTCCTGAGGTGGTCGGAAGGTCTAAGATATCGAAAGTCAGCGTAGTTAGGTCTTGACTTCTTGTCTTGGTAGAGATCTCTGGTGGTTTCCTGTGAATACTAAGGATCCTTCAGTGATCGACTTCGGGCTTCAACGGGATTCTTGCTGTAGTAGACCGAGGACCAAGGGAGTGTGGTGCTATTGACGAGTCTTGCGAGGTGAGTTTGACGAGGTATGTTGTCCTGCTGAGGTGAAATATTTGAGTTTATTCTGACTTGACGGGATGGAACTTTTGGTTCTTGCGATGCTTTTCCTCTCATATACTCTCGAGGTTAGTCTGGGTGTCATTACCGACAACTAACACAGGGGTTTCCTGAGTTACTAGGTGGGTCATCACTCCTCGAGTCACATTTTTAAGGAGGTCAAAACAAACCAGAGCATAGACACAAGGTGAACAGAGCGAGGGGATTGCAATGTCCTCGGCAAACAACACACATCAAGCAACACAGGATGCACTTAGGCAAGCAAACACGATCAATGTTAGGGACCAAGGAGTTAACTACTCGTGATGTAGGGGAATCCTGTTCCTATTGACCCTAGATATCGTCTTTCTTCAGGTCTGAGTCACTATATTGCAGATGAAGTCTTCGTCGTATCTTCGATGATTCTTGATAGTGCAACACCCGATTTCTTTCGATTGAGGATTCTGCTGGTAGAGTGATATTGTAGTCTCCTTGTGTTTGCTAGTAGTTGCTCGTCTTCATCTTGTTCTCATTGTCTTCTCTGGGTTCTAGATCCTAGTTATTTAAAATTCGTAGGTTTGAAGTTTGGACGAGAGTTAGAGGAAACCATTTTCGAAAGCATTTACTTAGAGTAAGAGAAGAAGTAGAACCTTTGAAACTCATTGAGAGACTAGTTTTCAAAAGCCGGGGTTTTCAAAATAAGGTTCCTGTCTAGCGACCATGCTAACTAAGGTTCTCCTACAGTCAGGATGGCTCTGATACCAAGTCTGTGGGGCCCCCAGATTAATCCTTCGAGAATCCCTGTTATGCATACAACCACGATCCCATGATCAGTTAGTCGTGGCACATAACCGAAAAGTATCAAAGTAAACATCCAATACATAACGAATACCTGTCATACCTTATTTGCCATTATGGCTACATCGATCAACATCAGCGGAACTTCATCAAGCGTAGAGCCCGAGCCATGCCTTAACCTACAGGGAACTGACTGGGAGAACGTCCTAGCTCGCATAGTCGTCCACTTCACCTTCTTCTTGATATTTGACCATGTTAATAGCCAGGGACAATGCCGGTGAGTACTTTGAATGTACTCGCAAACCACCTAAAGAAAAATTAATAATAACTAGAGGATATGCAATATGGATGTGGTAGTAGGAGGGCTTCAAGAGAGGCTCTTTTCTCAAATAGTTTCTCTTGTATATATAACATCTACATATCTTTGTTGAAAAACCTTTGTAAACATTTTGGAAACCTTTTTATAATGTTTTGGAAAACATCAGGACTGGGTCACCCATTTGTTCCCGTCTTCAGGTCGCCCCACTACCAAACTCCTTTATCCTCCTTCCGACCATCCCATGGTCAAAACATTTTTCCTTTACGACCATCCCATGGTCAAAACATTTCCAAAGCCATTGTTTTTCAGAAATCCTTTTTGAAAACAAAACCAGCACTGCTCTAGAGAAGTTGTCCAACCCGTCCATGACCGCGGACACGGCTATTCGAATAGATTTACACTCTGCAGAGGTTGTACACTTTACCCACACCATCCTGGTACACTACCCTGATCTACACCGATCGTGGGTTGAGTAACCGATCAAGACTCTCTGGATACCCATTCCAATATAAGTGCCTACCCTATGAGTGTTGTTCCCCTCAACACCGGGACATCGGGTACCGAGGACCAACCAAGCGCATTTTGCACTTCCCAAGTGTTGCGCTTTCAGTGAGGGGCTCATAGTAATGCGTGGAGGTCCGTAAACCCTTCGTTCCTTCTCCAGGTCGATGTCTCATATGGACCCTTATGTGAGAAGGCCCACCCTCCAGGGATTTTTATCCCCTGTAGTTGTTGCGAGGTAGCTTATACCAGAGTAAACAAACAACAAATCCAGCCCTGTCCCATTCCAGAGTAATGTGGTTGCACAGGGTTAAGTTGTTATAGCTAAACTGCAAAGAACCGGGTGCATTTTCATAAACCTTTTTCCTCCAGCTTTCCTTCAGCATTTTTTAAAACAAAAACCTTTTTCTTTCTCAACATCTCTTGGGAGGTCCCACCTCACCAAGGTTTTATCATAAAACATTTGGTAAAACATTTTCCGGGGTCTTCCCATCCTCCAGCTTTGCTTCGGCTAAAACAGGGTGTCCAAAAGAGTTTGGTGATATACACCATCTATTCTACTAGGGACAAGTAGGTGTCACCAAGGGGGTTGTACTTAATAGTACCAAGGTGTAATAGTTCGGAGGAGCCAAACCACTACCATAAATACATTAACATATAGTAAAACAATGCAGTTTTAAATAAACTGTAGATAAAACATGCATAAGTAAAACAGTAGGACAAGGCTTATGAGCAAGAGGGTGGCTTGCCTGATGATCAGCAATATGGCAATATGTGTCACTGGACTTCTTCTTTAGAATACCCAATAGTACCAATAATAATTACCACTTCTCCTGCTCTCTGATTTCATCGCAACTATTGTCGTCCAGACAGCACATGCAAACAAACAAGGCCACAATCAACATAAAGCACTGCAAGCATCAATACAATACAGCATACAAACATACCACACACTACTCAATTTAGTAGGTCTTCGACAGGATTGGATTTAGGAGATTGAGATAGCCTTGGAGAAGGGAATGAACACCCCTGGGGTTTTATAGCCGAGGAACTACCTAAGAGGGGTTTTGGACCAAGGACATATTCTATATGATACCATTATGTAAATATGATACCAACAGATAGGTAGTGATAATATGAAACCAACAAAAGTGGTTTCACCAAATTATCAATTTCCATTGATTTATAATAAATTTTCTAGTGGGGAATACTCTAGTTTTAGGAAATAATTCACCAGAAATGTTCTGGAGCTCCAAAAATTATTTCCTTCAATGGGCAGGTAGAGTTCTATGTACTGAATCACTGAGAGTTGGAATAACTCCAAAATAATTTCCAGAATGCCCTCAGGAAATTCCCAAAGACAGTTCTGGAGCTGCTTTGTCTTTTTCACCAAATTAAATCTACAGAAGCTTTTGGTTTGATTCCAAAGACACAATATAGGTATTTAGAATACCTTTCTGTAGAAATTGGACTCGACCTTTATGGAGTTGCAGAGCTACTATAGTGTTTTATCTAGTGAATTTACTAAGCCTAGAACAGATTAATTCACAATGAATCAACTGAGGCTTAGAAAATTATGGGCCCCTGGATTTTGACAGTTGTGTGCCTTAATGTGTTCCAGGATTTGGAAATAGGTCAAAACAGGTTATAGATTGGTCCAGAGAATTTTCTAGATTAAAAAAAGGACTGTTCTTGTTATTTTTACTACAGGGAAATCCATGCTCCACTAGGCATGAGACAAACTCCCACATATGGGTATTTCAATTACCTAACAGAGACATTTTGTTTTATTCCAATTGGAGATGTAAATCTCATAGGAAGGTTTTATTAGTGAAAATGGATACCTTTGGGTAAGGATTTTATTAGGCTTGTCCTGGATCCCATTCGAAGCAACCAATGGTGCAGCCTGTTTAAGAAAACATTCCTGGTCATCAGGAATTTAGATCTGGGCATTTGGTGGGGGTTTTCATTTTCAAAAATATTTAAACCAAACATCACAATTTCTAGATCTGAGAAAAAAGATTAAAAAGGACAGGGGTTGGGCTGGGATTTGGGGGTTACTGGGCCGTCTGGATGGATTCGACCCACCCGACGAGGCCAGTGCGCGGGAGGGGAGGTTCAAAGGGCTGACAGCAAGGCCTGCTGGTCAGCCACCCCGGGGGCCGAATGGGTAAGGAGGGACGGGAGCCACTCGATTAGATCGAGATCGATGGCTCCCGGCTGTCTTCCACCTCGCGGGCAGGGCGCAGGGGCAGGAACCCTAGCTGGCAGTGGGGTGTGCGGTGGAGGAGAAGCGGTCGACGATGGCGATCCCAGAGAGGGGCGACACGGCCGGTTTCCGCGTCAGGGAGGAGTTCACCCGACAACGCTCGCTGTTGTGCTCTCGGGAGCTTGCTAGAGCTGGCCCTAGGGAGCATGCATGTTGGAACGGAAGGCAGGGTCAGAAAGAAGACGTCTAGAGGATATCTCCGACAAAGAAATAGAGAGAGAGGCAGTAGATCGAGCTCATGATACCTCCTTAGAGAAAGACTCGAGAGGGCTTCTTCTCCATTTCCCTAGACATGCAAAAGGGGGAGGACGGTTGAGGTCGTGTAGGGGGTCTGGAGGAGAGGTGAGGAGTGGAAAAAGAGGGGCTCGGGAGCATCAAGGTCGGCCACGCATGCTCTGCTCGAAGGAGGCCGAGAGGAGAAAGCCTCCTTGTCCATTGCGAGGTAGAGCTAAGGAGATGGATCTGGAGCTCTCTGGGGAGGTAGGTGGAGGGTGAGGGGGAGAAATGAGGGGCAGAGGCGTGCTGTGAGGGCCTCTAACCTATTTAACTCGAGGGGGAATGGTTCATGGTGGATTTGGTTCATGGTGAACTACTGGGTTTTCGACCAGGAGTGAGATGGGTGCTACAGAGAGGTGCTGGTCAAGCCTTTGGATGATGGCTTGATATTGATTTAACTCAATACTAGCTAGGTTTGCTAAATTGAGTAAATAGGTGATTGTGAAGGAGGTTCAAAATTTTTCAAAGGACAAGGTGGGAAGATGGTACTGGTGGATAGATGAGGTCAAGGTAGATATCCAGGAATTAATTGGGATTTTCTGAGGGTTTTAAGTCCACTTAAAAACATTTATTCAAAAAGTACATAACTAGTTTCTAGAAGATCATTTTATAATATTACATTGGACAAGTGGGGTTTTTGAGGTGAGATGGTCCCAAAGGCGAATACACACTTAGGGGAATTTTCCCAAGATATATTGGAATATAGAAGTAATTAAAACAATTATTATTCCAATTCAGCCATTTAAGAAAATGGGCAAAAAGAAATAATAAAGCTCTTCAAAAATATTTATTTTTGAAATGGGAAGATGGGGTATGATATATGGATCTCAATTGAGCCAAAAGTTGGGGAAGTGTTTTGGCAAAAACCAAACTTTCCTTTATGGAAGAAGTTTTGGAGATTGTCTACTAAGGAGATTAATTAGATTTGGAGCCATAATAATTATGGATAATATTTGATAAATCTTGGTGATCAAGGTAGATTATGTAGAAAAGGTGTAGCAAGCATTTCCAACCTTGGGAATTGGAAATCCAACTTAAATTAGATGGAAAACAAGGAGTTGGGGATCTAGGGTGATGTTATTTTTATACCACCAAAACCTTGTTGGATCTTGGAGCTCAGAGCTCACCTTGATGCAAGAGGTAAATGGATATTTATACCAAGTCATATAGATGATCATGGCAGAAGGAGTTTGGATTGGTTACATCTGAGGTGGTCTGGAAGTGATGGCAAACTTTGTTGAAAATAAGGCTGCCATACCAGATGAGTCATGATGCCTTATAAACCATGTGGGTTTGAGAAGCACCAAGATCCACTTGGAACAAGTGAAGTAGATATTGATAGACCGATATGAGTAGAACACAACCATGCAAAGAGTTGGTACATAGAAGGTTGGATGGTGGTGTGAGCTTCTATCAAAGTAGGCATGTTGACTAGATTTGCAGGAAAAGTTATTTTCTTGCCTGCAAAACCATCAAGAACAAGTGGGTTGGAGGATGATATAACCAAGGGAAAAAGTGGGCCAAGGTTGGAGGATGTTTAACATGATGGTTCAAGTGCATTTCCAAAAATGCACATGGGTTGAGAAAAGGAGGCATTCAAAAAGGTGATGTTGGAAATAGTTTTCCAGACTTAGCCAAATTTGGCAGATTTGGAGATTTTGACTAGAATATGAATGGGGGTGTTTTTGGTGGGTTGCAAGGTACCCAAGCATCATCAATTGTATGAGGTGGAAGAGTAGATTGAGTAGAAGGGATCCATGCTTTATATTGGTCTTCATTGACTTGGAAGCTTCTAGAAGGGATCACTTCAGAGTTGATCTAGTTAAGGGATTTAGATGATCACCTAGTGGATAGAGTTCAGATCCATCTTGTATTCTTTCTTAGGATTTGGTGATCTTAAGTATCTTGATCCTAGAGGATGAGCTCCTAGAGTAGCTCATACTACTTCTAAGAAACCAAGTCAAACAGCAGATCAAGGCAACTCATCTTACAAACAAATCAACTACTACAGGGTGACCATCAAGCCTAGCTTGAGGTAAGGTTGATGCATTTTGAAGAGGTTGGATTTTGAATAATATGAGAGTCCTTGGTATCCCTACCAAGAGTAGAATTCACAAGCTTACTAACAGGTTTTGGAGATCCTAAGGGTAAGAGTAGTTGAAGGTTCTGTCTTGAAAACATAAGGAGATTATATTATATATCTCTCCATAGTTTTGTCAATGGAAGCTACTAAAATAGTTTTGGTTACATAAGCCTCTTGGATCAGGTTTTTGAAATGCCAGAACATTTGAGAATATGTAAGATGAGCCAGGATAGTTTTGTTAAATAGCTTTTGTCAACTGATGGTGAGGTAAGGAGTATCATATGGTATACACTCACATGCACAAGCACAAACAGACAACAAGCAAACACTGCACCAATGAACAAGATTTTTTTTGTTCCCCCTTATTTTTGCATTCTAGATAACTAATCAGGGTTGCAGAAATTGGGATGTTACATGAACTTTCTGATCTTATATGTGGATGACATATTACTGATTGGAAATGATGTCCAGATGTTGCAAGAGACCAAGGAATCACTAGAAAAGAGTTTTTCGATGAAGGACTTGGGTGAGGCAACTTACATACTAGGAATCCATATCTATAGAGATAGATCAAGGCGGCTCATTGGATTGAGTCCGAGTACATATTTGGACAAAGTGTTGAAGAAGTTCAATATGGAATCGTCTAAGAAGGGATTTTTACCAATGTCCCATGGCGTAAAACTTAGCAAGACTCAGTGCCCTTCGACAACTGATGAGCAAAGTCGTATGAGTGCGATTCCGTATGCTTTTGTAGTCGGATCCATCATGTACGCTATGATTTGTACTAGGCCTGATGATTCCTATGCTCTAAGTATTGTGAGCAGATACCAGGATGACCCTGGACAGATGCACTGGGCAGCAGCTAAAAATATCCTCAAGTACTTGAGAAGGACTAAGGATATGTTCCTGGTTTATGGAGGTGAGGATGATCTCAGTGTAAGGGGTTACACAGATGCGAGTTATCTTACTGACTCGGATGATTCTTGTTCGCAATCTGAACATGTGTTTGTGATAAACAGATGGGCTGTGAGCTGGAAGAGTTCCAAGCAAGAGACGGTGTCTGCGTCTACGACACAGGCTGAGTATATTGCTGCCTCGGAGGCGGCAAAAGAAGCCGTTTGGATGAGGAATTTCCTCATGGATCTTGGTGTGGTTCAGGGTTCGTCTAATCCGTTAGACGTGTATTGTGACAACAATGGTGCTATCGCATAAGCCAAGGAACCTAGACAACACGAGAAGAACAAACATATACTCATGCGGTACCACCTGATTTGCCATTTCGTGGATCAAGGTGATATCAAGTTATGCAAGGTACACACGGATGCAAACATTGCAGATCCATTGACAAAGCCACTTCCACAGCCGAAGCATGAGGTGCACCTGAGAGCTATGGGCATTAGATGCCTAGACATGTGATGTCGGATGATTGACTCTAGTGCAAGTGGGAGACTGTTGGGAATATGCCCTAGAGGCAATCATGTATTATGTCATTCCCAATGTATTCATAAAGTTATTGTCCATGTATGAACTACTTATATATATATCATTGAATATGTGATTCGATTGTGGAACTATATATTCATGTTGTTCATACTAGTTGTCCTTGGTCGTTGAGGTTGTGCTGGACACACAACTTAGACTAATGTGAAAGTCGGCTTGATGACTCGGTTCCACTTGTCATGGGCATGGAGATGCTATTCCGACTTACACTGTTTCGGCTAAAGAGTTAAGCGAATCAGACTGACCCATAGTTGAGATGCAACGAGCATGCTGTCATTTGTATTCTCAAGCAATGGAATCCTTTGACCTGAGGTGATCACATGATCCGAGTTGTGGATCGCCAACTTAGGTCCTATCAAACGCTGTTCCATAAATGGGCAGTTATAAAGGTAAGGTTCGGGTTGGTTGTGAAGCAAGCTGCGTGACGTGGATTACCAAGATGGGATTTGCCCCTCCGTAATGGAGAGATATTCTCTGGGCCCTCTCGTGTGATATGATTCGGAAGCATGGCCATGCGCGACTTGGTTAAGTGTTAACCAAGAAGTCGGACTAAGTGTTAGTCCAGTGAATAGCATATCACGGAATGAGAAGAGAGAGTCGAGCTATTAAAGGGATGACAACAACAACTCGCCTATAGCTTGACAAGATATATCGCGAGGCAAAGGGAATTGGATGAAAGTCACATTGAGAAAGGTTTGTCTTCTGACTTTATGACGCTTGGGAGTTGGCACGTCTTGCTAGAGGCCGCTACCAACTATCGACTCGGAGTGGTGAATCGTGTCGTGTCCAGGCGTACGTAAACCTGCAGGGTCACACACTTAAGGGTAAGGAGCCCATGTGGATTAGATCCATGTGGAGATTGGGGTACAGCCTAGATGGGCCTCAAGCGCTGAGCCCAGCAAGGAGTGTATATAAGTTGAGTGACAAGGGATTGTCCCTAACCTAGCCGTCACTTTCTCCACTCCCATTTCGGGCTAGACAGGATCTCGGAGTCCTCTGCCTGGAGCTTCCTTCCTGTACGTGTGAATACTGGTGGAGGCGTTGCACGTGCGGTGCTGGAGAGAAAGAGGTATGTGGGGATCTGGACGTGCAGCACGGGGATTGTTCGGCGCGACATTAACTGACGTGCTTCATCAACAATCCGCACCTGCACGTCTAGTGGTAAATCTCATGGCCTATCATCTGAGCTGGATCTTAGGAGTACCGTGTAGGGGAAAAGGTTTTATTTATCTCTGCGTGGCGCAACATTCATTGCATGTGTGTTCTATGCCTAAACCACATGGATCCACTAGATGCCATTGCATGTGTGTTCGTTTCATAAACCACATGGATCACTACATTCCATTGCATGTGTGTTCTATTCATAAACCACATGGAACCACTAGATTCCATTGCATGTGTGTTCTTTTCATAAACCACATGGATCCACTAGAGTTCATTGGATGTGTGTTCTATTCCCAAACCACGTGGATCCACTAGATTCCATTCCCTGTGTGTTCTTCTCATAAACCACATGTATCCACTAGAGTTCATTGCATGTGTGTTCTTTTCATAAACCACATGGATCCACTAGAGTTCATTGCATGTGTGTTCTATTCCTAAACCACATGGATCCACTAGAGTTCATTGCATGTGTGTTCTATTCCTAAACCACATGGATCCACTAGATGCCATTGCATGTGTGTTCTATTCCTAAACCACATGGATCCACTAGATGCCATTGGATGTGTGTTCTTTTCATAAACCACATGGATCCACTAGATGCCATTGCATGTGTGTTCTTTTCATAAACCACATGGATCCACTTGATGCCATTGCTGAAGGAAATATTCCCTAAGAGGCAATAATAAAGTTGTTATTATGTATTCCTTGTATATAATAGATGTTTATTTTGCATGCTATAATTGTATTGATAGGAAACGTCAATACATGTGTGTTTAATAAACAAAAAGGGTTCCTAGTTATGCCTCTCTTCTAGACTATCTCATTGATTAACAAGATGATCATGGTTTCCTGATCATGGACATTGGATGTTGTTAATAACGAGGTCACAGCATTTGTGAAATGATGTGATGAACATTCATCCGAAGTATAACATTACGATCAAAGTCATTATGTTTACATTTCTATAACATCATACGAAGTAATCTTAGTCCTTAGACCATGAGATCATGTTAGTTGCTAACACCGGAAGAGTATCTTGATAACATCAAACGTCACACCGTAACAGGGTGACTATAAAGGTGGGTTCAATGCTATGAAGGTGTTATGTTGAGGCTCATGGATCAAGAGTGGAATTTGTCAATCCCGATGACGGATAAATATACTCTGGGCCCTCTCGGTAATATCACATTAAGATAGCTTGCAAGCAAGTGATGTGATCACTAGAATGTTATATCACGGGAACGAAAAAAGAGTGCATGTCGGTAACGAGATCAAACTAGGTATTTGGATATCGATGATCGAATCTCGGACATGTATTATATAATGAGAAAAAGGGATTAAGTTACTAGCGTTAAAGGTTCTCACGATCACAGAAGTCATCGTTGAATGTGCAGGAGTCAGTATGGATCTCCGGGTCCCTCTTTTGATTATTGATCTGAGAGGAGTCTCAATCATGTCTGCATTATTCGCGAACCGTAGGTTGACACACTTAAGGGTTGCCGGACACCATTTTGGAGCACATATGTTTCAGACGAAAGGATTGCAAAGCGGAGGAATTGTTTCGATAGAAATCGGAATTGTTTCGGGTGAAATTGCAGAAAGTAGTTCTGCATGTGATATTGAAATGTTGCAAGGGGTTTTATGTGAATGTTTGTTAATTAAAGTAATTACCAAAATTCTGAATAAAATAAATAAAAGAGTTTTATTAATTGAGAGTTGCATTAAATTTGGTGGAAATTTAATGCATGTGAGTGGAATTTTGGGTGGAGCTTGAATTGATGTGAGTGGAGCTTCCACCACATGAATGAGGAAGAGGTGGGGGCACCCCCTTGGCTGCCGGCCATGGGAGGGGAGGAGCCCCCCTCTCCTATAAAAATCCCCCCTCTCCTCCCTCACAAAGCACACCTCCTCGTGAAGGATCTCTGTCCCCCCTCTAGATATTCCCCCATGGTCTCGGATTAGCGAGATACATGTTCCCGGTGGCCTTGCGTCTGGAAGGAGTTGCTGCTTCCACTGATTCTCTGGAGCGAGGAGGTGGAGGTTGTCCGGTGGCTTGAACGTGTGTGCGAGGACGTATGCGCTGCTGATTTGAGGTGCTCGGACTTGTACACGATCTTGAGATCGGCAAGCGTACGACTACATCATCCACGAGTTCCAACTAGTTAACAAAACTCTGTTGTCTTCGAGGGTAAGTTCTCCATGGATCTATATCCACCCATTGCTCTGTATCTAGTAGATAGATCTTGGCGTATAGTTCTCATCGTAGGAAAAGTTTTTGTTTTCTATGCTGCGAACCCAAGAATTGCATGTGTGTTCATTTCATAAACCACATGGATACACGAGAGTTCATTGCATGCGTGTTCTTTTCATAAACCACATGGATCCACTAGATGCCATTGCATGTGTTTTTTCATAAACCACATGGATCCACTAGATGTCATTGCATGTGTGTTATTTTCATAAACCACATGGATCTACTAGATTTCATTGCATGTGTGTTCTATTCCTAAACCACATGGATCCACTAGATTCCATTGCATGTCTGTTCTTTTCATAAACCAGATGGATCCATTAGATATCATTGCATGTGTGTTCTTTTCATAAACCACATGGATCCACTAAATGCCATTGCATGTGTGTTATTTTCATAAGCCACATGGATCCACTAGAGTTCATTGCATGTGTTTTATCTACATAAACCACATGGATCCACTCGAGTTTATTGCATGTGTGTTCTATCCCTAAACCACATGGATCCACTAGATGCCATTCCATGTGTCTTCTTTTCATAAACCACATGGATCCACTAGATGCCATTGCATGTGTTTTTTCATAAACCACATGCATCCACTAGATGTCATTGCATGTGTGTTCTATTCCTAAACCACATGGATCCACTAGATTCCAATGAATGTGTGTTCTTTTCATAAACCACATGGATCCACTAGATGACATTGCATGTGTGTTCTAATCCTAAACCACATGGATCGACTAGATGCCATTGGATGTGTGTTCTTTTCATAAACCACATGGATCCACCAGATGTCTTTGCATGTGTGTTCTTTTCATAAAACAAATGGATCCACTAGAGTTCATGGCATGTGTGTTCTTTTCATAAACCACATGGATCCACTAGATGCTATTGCATGTGTGTTCTATTCCTAAACCACATGGATCCACTAGATGCCATTGGATGTGTGTTATTTTCATAAACCACATGGATGCACTAGATGTCATTGCATGTGTGTTCTTTTCATAAACCTCATGGATCCACTAGATGCCATTGCATGTGTGTTCTTTTCATAAACCACATGGATCCACTAGAGTTCATTGCATGTGTGTTCTATGCCTAAACCACAAAATCCACTAGATGTCATTGCATTTGTGTTCTTTTCTTAAACCACATCGATCCACTAGATGCCATTGCATGTGTGTTCTTTTGATAAACCACATGGATCCACTACAGTTCACTACATGTGTGTTCTTTTCATAAACCACATGGATACACTAGAGTTAATTGCATGTGTGTTCTATTCATAAACCACATGGACCACTAGATGCCATTGCATGTGTGTTCTTTTCATAAACTACATGGATCCACTAGAGTTCATTCCATGCGTGTTCTTTTCAAAAACCACATGGATCCACTAGATGCCATTGCATGTGTGTACTTTTCTTAAACCACATGGATTCACTAGATGTCATTGCATGCGTGTTCTAGTACTAAACCACATGGATCCACAAGAACCCATTGCATGTATGTTCTTTTCATAAACCACATGGATCCACTAGATGCCATTGCACGTGTGTTCTAATCCTAAACCACATGGATCCACTAGATGCCATTGGATGTGTGTTCTTTTCATAAATCACATGGATCCACTAGATGTCATTGCATGTGTGTTGTTTTCATAAACCACAGGTATCCACTAGATGCCATTGCATGTGTGTTCTTTTCATAAACCGCATGGATCCATTAGATGTCATTGCATGTGTGTTATTTTCATAAACCACATGGATCCACTAGATGTCATTGCATGTGTGTTCTATTCCTAAACTACATGGATCCACTAGATGCCATTGCATGTGTGTTCTTTTCATAAACCACATGGATCCACTAGATGCCATTGCATGTGTGTTCTTTTCATAAACCACATGGATCACTAGAGTCCATTGCATGTGTTATTTTCATAAACCACATGGATCCACTGGAGTTCATTACATGTGTGTTCTATCCCTAATACACATGGATCCACTAGATGCTATTGCATGTGTGTTCTTTTGATAAACCACATGGATCCACTAGAGTTCACTGCATGTGTGTTCTTTTCATAAACCACATGGATACACTAGAGTTAATTGCATGTCTGTTCTATTCATAAACCACATGGACCACTAGATGCCATTGCATGTGTGTTCTTTTCATAAATCACATGGATCCCCTAGAGTTCATTCCATGTGTGTTGTTTTCATAAACCACATTGATCCACTAGATTCCATTGCATGTGTGTACTTTTCTTAAACCACATGGATCCACTAGATGTCATTGCATGCGTGTTCTACTCCTAAACCACATGGATCCACTAGTTGCCATTGCATGTATGTTCTTTTCATAAACCACATGGATCCACTAGATGCCATTGCATGTGTGTTCTAATCCTAAACCACATTGATCCACTAGATACCATTGGATGTGTCTTCTTTTCATAAATCACATGGATCCACTAGAAGTAATTGCATGTGTCTTGTTTTCATAAACCACATGGATCCACTAGATGTCATTGCATGTGTGTTATTTTCATAAACTAGATGGATCCAGTAGATGCCATTGCATGTGTGTTCTTTTCATAAACCACATGGATCCACTAGATGCCATTGCATGTTTGTTCTTTTCATAAACCAGATGGATCCACTAGATGCCATTGCATGTGTGTTCTTTTCATAAACCACATGGATCCACTAGATGCCATTCATGTTTGTTCTTTTAACAAACCACATGGATCACTAGAGTTCATTGCATGTGTTTTATTTTCATAAACCACATGGATCCACTGGAGTTCATTGCATGTGTGTTCTATCCCTAAACCACATGGATCCACTAGATGCCATTCCATGTGTTCTCTTTTCGTAAACCACATGGATCCACTAGATGCCATTACATGTGTATTCTTTTCATAAACCACATGGATCTACTAGATGCCATTGTATGTGTGTTCTTTTCTGTAACACCCTCTCCTGATAAGGATGAGTTCCTGTGTATAATGCTAATCCCTGGATCGGTTCACTAGCACACACAGTAAAATATGATATCAAATATAGCTATGCATCATAAATACAATGAATATGATCCAGAATTTACATTATTTACTCAAGTACACAGCGGAAATAAATACAAGGTGGATCTCCATCCTTTAAATTTACAGTGAAGAGCCAAAGCTTACACAATCATCAATTCCGAGTTGTACAAACGGAGTGTAACCAATGTCCTCCAGCGGTGTGTTGATCCGGAAGAAGGACTTGAGATTCTCCAAGATATACACCAAGGAGAATGCGGGCATCACGCCTCATCCCGGGCCTTAGTGGCAAAGGCGTTCCGGCATGGATTCTATTGGCCAAGTGCCTTGGAGCAAGAAGAAGATCTGGTGAGAAAATGCAATGGTTGTCAAAGGTACGCCACCAAGACACATATGCCTATGTCGGAACTTAAAACCATCCCTATTACGTGGCCCTTTGTTGTGTGGTGCTTGGATATGGTTGTCCCGTTCAAACCGGCAAGTGGAAACATGACACACATTCTGGTCATGGTGGACAAGTTTACAAAATGGATCGAAGTGAAACCTATAAGAAAATGTGATGGGGCTACGGCCGTAACATTTCTAAAAGACATCATCTTGAGATACGGTTATCCTCACAGCATTATAACTGATAACGGAACAAATTTTGCTGAAGGAGCATTTGCACGATTCTGCCGAGATAAGAAAATCCGACTCGACGTAGCCTCGGTAGCCCACCCCACGTCGAACGGACAAGTGGAAAGATCCAACGGATTAGTATTGTCCGGGATAAAACCCCGGCTCATCGAGCCGCTACAAAGATCAGCGGGGTGTTGGATAGAAGAACTACCAGCGGTATTGTGGACTTTAAGAACAACTCCGAATCGATCAAAAGGCTACACGCCGTTCTTTCTGGTATATGGGGCAGAAGCTGTATTACCAGCCGACATAGAGCATGATTCGCCTAGGGTCACCCAATACACAGAAGCCGAAGTGCAAGAAGCCTGGCAAAATGATGTTGATCTGCTGGAAGAAGCGAGAGAACTGGCATTGTCCAGATCCGCCATATATCAGCAAAATCTCCGATGCTATCATAGCCGGAAAGTGTGCCCCCGAGTCTTCCGGGAAGGCGATCTGGTGCTCCGGTTGGTACAGCGTACCACTGGCATGCATAAATTAGCCCCCCCATGGGAAGGACCATTTATTGTGAGCAAAGCATTGCACAATGATTCTTATTATCTCATAGATGCAAAGCCACAGGAAAAGAACAAGGCGGACAGGTACGAAGAGGAATCCAAGCGACTGTGGAATGTAGCGCTACTTCATCCCTTCTACACTTAGCTAAAGAGTGTATGTACCCGAGTCATCCTCATATGTCGGTATGTATGTCGGCAATGAGCTTATCAATGAAATAGCGGAGCCTCGAGCAGTAACTCGGGGACTGCCTTAATAAATGATTGTTGTTACTTCTTATGCGTTAGCTGGAATCACTCGTCTCGCTTAGCCCGGATTAGTAATGTGTGAGCACCAAAAAACCCAACCCTTTGACTCGCTGCTGTCCAACAAGAATTGGCTTCATGGCGAGCAAGGGAACAAGTTTGTAATTGCGTAGCACATGAAAACTACTAAGGAAACGATCCTATTCCAGCTAACGTTTGTTTTTTCGGACTAACCCCGTATTTACTTTCAAGATATTATGCTGAATCATTTTGAGCCAATCCTCCAAGTTTCTTAGTATTGTTAAAACGACTCTTGAGGCTCGGATTCGTAAGTCGTAAAACCGAATCAAGGTAGACACGGATCGAACCGGAGAATTGGACGAACAAGAAAATGAAACTCGGGGACTACACTCAAGTTAATCCGGCATAGAAGCATAGTAGCAAAATATTATGTATTCAGCATACAATTGCACCCGGCATACCGGGGATCTGATAAATTTTCAAGTTTTTTTTCAACTAAGGAGCGGTAGGAGGAGGAAGTTCGGCGTCATCATCACTGTCTTCAATATCTGAAGCAGCATCTTCTCCATCATCGCCCGACCCATCCTCCATGTTCTCCATCTGCTCCTCCTCGCCGTATTCCAGAAAGCTCGGCCCCTCAACCTAGTCATGGACTGGAGAATATTCGATGAGGCTGTAGGCGCAAGCCTGGCGCCGAGCTACCCACTCCGGATCATCGGTCCATTTGGATCCGGTGCGCCGACGGGTGAGGAGGCTCAGATCGATTTTCTCGTACGATGAAAGGATATGATGGAGAAGGGTATCTGCTGCGGCACGCCCGGCAGATTCCCTCCAGAGGTCAAGTTGAGTCTTGATCTCCATCAGTTTTTTGGCAAGGAGCGTGATCCTTTCTGGAGCGTCCTCGCTTGGCCAGAATGTGTTGAAGATCCGGACCGCAACGTCGAATAGATCTTTTCCATAGTTCTTAATAGTTTCCACCCGAGGTGACACGCTGACCAATAGGAGCGATGGGAGTACCCCTCTCTTGGCGGAATTTGGCAACGGCAGCACTAGCGATGGCAGTACCCTCCGGAAAGTTATCTGAACATGAGAAAAGGGAGGATGCTGAAGCAAACGCATATGAGCTAACTCGGAAAACTAGGTCGGAAAAGGGGAAGAAACTTACGTGAGATATGGTGATGGATTCGGGTCAACTCCTTGATACAACTGTCGCGTCTCTGGCGAAGTTGTTCAAGCTCGGCGAGCGCCAACCCAAGCTGGACCTTGGATTCCTTAAGCAGGTCCTGGTCCTTGGAGATCTGGAGGGTAAAGCGCTCACGTTCTTCAGTGAAGTTCTGGCCAACTTTTTGGAGCTCGGTTTTATGTTGGGCCTTCATCTTCTCCATCTCGGCCTTGAGTTTAGCTATTTCGTCGTTCTTGGTCCGGAGGAGGGCGAGCTCATCATCCTTTTTCTTCAGCTCGGCTTGATGCTGTCCTGCTTGTTCGAGAAAATGCAGCATCATATCAGGCACGGGCACACTATCCTCAAGCGATGCTGAAATAGTGTGTTGACCCGGCAAAGCCGAAGAGTAAATGTTTGCCGAGCCAAGGAGAAGAAAGAATGGAAAACACAACGATGCTGGCCGAAAGAAGACATACCTCGGATTTCCTCCAACTTCTTCCGCATAATCTTGTTTTCAGCCTCCACCCCAGCTGCAAAAAACCGAAGAAGGAGGTTAGTCTGGCAGAAACAAACGAAACGGTGAGGTGTTAAGAGAGGAAATTACCCCTCTTTTCGTGCTCCGCGCCAAGCGCAACGTGTTTTGCGTGCAAGATCTTGTGGGTATCAAGCAGGCGCTGAAACTCGGCGCTCCGACGATTGGTGGTTACCTGACAAAGGCATAGGCGTGTAAAGTTAGCTCGGTGCATATTTGAAGTGTACAAGATCCAGGCCAAGCGGAACATAACCCAGCTCTAGGTGTGTGCATATTCAAAGTGTACAAGATCCGGGCCAAGCGGAACTTAACCCGGCTCTAGGTGTGTGCATATTCGAAGCATATGAGATCCGGGCCAAGCGGAACTTAACCCGGCTCTAGGTGTGTGCATATTCGAAGTGTACAAGATCCGGGCCAAGCGGAACTTAACCCGGCTCTAGGTGTGTGCATATTCGAAGTGTACAAGATCCGGGCCAAGCGGAACTTAACCCGGCTCTAGGTGTGTGCATATTCGAAGTATATGAGATCCGGGCCAAGCGGAACTTAACCCGGCTCTAGGTGTGTGCATATTTGAAGTTTACATGTAGCTACGTTGATATTCTAAGGAGCATCCGGCCGGGTAACCAGTTACCCCGCCGGAGGCTCGGGGACTAATGGTTATTAGCTACAGCATGTAAAAAAGAAACGACGTACCTCCATCATACGCCCAGCGAGGTTAATCGCCTTGGCGGCGGTATTCATCTGAGCAGAAAATTCAGCTGGGCTGAACTTTTCCAGGAGATCGTCATTGTAGACGAACTCCGCCTTGTTCCAGTTCATGACGAACTCTATGAGGCTCGGAGGGTACCGTTCGCCAGTGGGCATGTGGGGCGCCACCAAGCCCTTGGCATGAGCTTCTTTCCTTTCGATCAGGGCAAGAGCTGGGCTAGTGTGAAGAACCATCTGCTCCGATTCGGCTGGCTCGGCAGGAGGATCCGTCGCTGCTGGTGATTTCTTTGGAAGCATTGACAACAAAGTTCGCTGCCCAGCCTCGACGGACGTAGACTTGCCTTTGGCTTGCTGGGAGGAAGTGACCACAGTGGATTTGCCCTTGGAAGCCGCTGGATTGGGTCCTCGCCGAGCTTGAGATGACTCGGACGAGGTAGATGAGCTTGGCGCGGGAGCTTTGGTGGCTGGCGCTGGAGCTGTTGTTGGTTTCTTCGGAGCCGGGACAGGCGCTGGTTCGGTGGCTGGTGCTGGAGCTACTGCTGGTGCTAGAGTTGTGGTGGACTTGGTAGTTGCTGGTTGCGGCAATGCCAAAGGGCCGGACGCCGGTGCCTCGGCCGATCCGACCCCTCCTGATCCGAGGTCACGTCCCTCTAAAGGAGGTACTGCGGAACCCGGAGCGGCCGCAGAGCCCTCCGGAATAGGGCTCAGCGGGCGTGACTTGTCGTCACGGGGAGGGGAAGGACTAGACCGAAGAGGAGAGGAGATGCTCGATCCGCTCTGAGGGACCTCCACAGTGGCCCTGCAAGAGAAAACAATGTCGGGAGTGAAATTACCCCGATGCAGGGAGAAGTGTGTTGCGCAGTGAAAAAGAACTTACGCATCCGAGGTCTCGGCCTCCTTAGGTTTTCGGGCCCTCCGTGCCAGGGCTTTGCCTGCCCGTTTGGAGGCAGTCTTGTCTCCGGCCTTCTTTTGCCTTTTGGAAGGCTGAGAAGGTCCGGAAGAAGAACTCGACGTGGATCCACGCTTCTTCTTTGACGCCACCGGAATAGGCTCGCCCGTGGCAAGTGGAGAATCCTCGTGGATGTGCCCACCGGGGTTAGCTGATGCCGGGAAGGCAAAAGAAAGAGGGACAACCTCAACGGGTTCAATCACATCAATATCCGAGTCATCCTCATCGTCGGGCCAATCTCTAAGAGAAGAGAATTTACCGCTGGGTCGTTTGGTGGCATCGTGTGTGGGGAGGAACATCTCCTGGTCCGGCTCCTCCTCATCCGGAATTTCTCGGTCCAGGGCCCACTTAAGGGTCGGATCCGGACCATCCTCGAGGGTTTGCTGGAGAAACAGCTGAGAAAAAAGCACAAGGAGCAAAGTCAAAAATATGATAAGAGCCGACATGAAATTGATCCAAAATAAGTTTACCCCGCTTACCACGGGAGGGAGCCTGTCACAGCAGTAATGCTCGATTCCCCACGTCCATTCAGCGGAGAAGTCCTTATGGGTGGTGAAAAGAGCCTTGACCCGACGAAAGATCTCCGTATTGCTCAACTCGAACGAGGAGGTTCGGTTGGGGTCGCGACTGAAGCTCATATGGCACAACTTGTGAGTGCGCCACTGAAGGGGAGAGATTCGGTTGCGCACGAATGTGATCATGGCATCCTCGTTGCGCAATCCGAGCTTCTTCAGCTCCACAAACCTTTTGTTCACTTGGTTGGCCAGAGCCGTAGGTTTCTTGGCGACCTCCTCCCAGAAATCCGTGTCAGGGGGACCCGGAGCGTAGGGCAGCAACCGGATCAAATCTTCCGTGCCTTCGTTCCGGACGTAGAAGAAGGTCCGGGCCCATCCTTTGCAGGAGTCAAGCCTGGTGACCCGAGGAAAGATTGAATACCTCCGGGGCGAGATCGAGGCAGCTCCGAACTGAGTTAGCTGCTTGTCCTCCGACTCGACATGGATGTTGGGGACGACGTTGCGGCGGAGGCCGAAGAACCGGATCCAAAGCTCCTTCGTAGGCCATAGCCCGATGTAGTCCTCGATCAAAGAAACGAAAGCGGACAGAGAGGTGATGGCGTTCGCCGGGAGATGATGTGGTTGCAGGTGATAGGTCTGGATCCAGTCCCGGAAGAAATCACTCACTGGAAGCCCAAATCCCCGTTGGAAATGGGATAGGAAAACAATGAACTCACCCGGATTGGGTGAGGGGGCCAACTCCGAGGAGGGGAGACGAGCGGCGATGCCGGCGGGAATGCGCCGGGTCCGGTAGAGCCAGTCGATGTCGTCCTCGCAGACCTAGGAGCCGGCCCACGCGCCGCGGTCCGCCGCGCCGGCGTCCTCCTCCATCTCCTGCTCAACGACGATGAGCTCCTCCTCCGTCATCTCGATTCCGCTGTTCTCGCTGGAGCTGGCGGCGGCGAGGCTCTGCGGTCTAGACTGACGAGGACCCGTGGCTAAACAGAGGAGCAGCGCTGACTGCGGTGCAGAGGAACGGAGAAGGTGCGGCGGCGGCGCTGCTGCAACGGGCACTGGCGGCGGTGCGGTTGCGAGGAAGAAGAAGAGGAACAGGCGAGGGGGCGCGGAGATGGAAAAGTTCTAAGGAGCGTGCCCCTCCCCTATTTAACCGCCCCCAGTCATTAACGAGTGGGATCGTGCTGCGCTGGAAAACCACACGGTGTGGACGTGTATCACCAGCATCGACCAATCAGAGAGAAGCCACACCGGGGGGCCACAGAGTAAAAGTGATCCCATGACACGACGTGCAGTTGCGGTAAACAAGGAGACAGACGTGACGTAACCCCCACACAGTAATCACTGACATTTACTGCGGCGGTTACTGTGCAGGCCCTTAAAATAAGGCAACGCAATGATTAACCGTTACGTGGGTTGGCGTACGAGAGAAGGAAGCAAGGCCCGGATCCGAGCCACGATGGTAACCCGGCCGGCAAGTGAAAACTTGAAATGTGCAGAGAGAAAGTAAAACCATAGGATCCAAGCCAAAATGGTAACCCGGCCAGCAAGTGAAAACTTGGAACGTGCAAAGGGAACGTAAATCCATATAATCCGAGATAAGAAGCTAACCCGGAATCAAGCGTCCGAAGCTTAGATATGAATGAACCTGATGTAGCCTTAGCGACCAAGGCCTCTAAGGCCGCACCAGCTTCGGGGACTAATGTTGGGGGGATAACCCCGGGTAGGGTCACTTCAGGGTATAAGGGCCGAGTTAGCCGAGGTTCGGCAAGCTCAAAGCGGATACTGGCCGAGTCACCTCAAGGCAGGACGGATCACGGAGTAACCCGGACCAGGGGGTCGCCTAACACTGTCTCGTCTGACTCAAGGAGTAAGTCGGAGATACTTGTCTAGCTTATATGCAGGAACAGGTGTGGCCGGATCAACTATGATCCGGATCCTCGTTAGGCTTCTAGGAGAAGGAAGGAATCTCTCTGGTCAAAAAGAAGGCCCGGTGCATACTGGATGAGCGAATAAAGCAAGGGCAGGACCACCGGATCATGTCCGACAAGGGTGACGACGCTCACGTCGGCTGACGCAGGCGCCGCAGAGGCTACGTCGCTAAAGCAAGAGTGATACGGGGGAAAAGCACCCCTGTTGGGTAACTATTTTGGGAGGGGGCATATTCTTAGGAATATGCCTCCACGTATGCCCTAGGCCAGGACCGAACCACCTCTATATAAGGGGGAGGGTTGGGGTTCTGGTAAGGGGGTTGGGTCTTTGGAGATAGATAGCAAGGAGTACACTAGTGGATCTAGGATGCTTGGGCTAGTTCATAGGCAAGAGTAAGAGAGTTTCTTCTTCCTCCTCTTGTCAATACAGCTCGAGGAACACTTGTAATCTTGGAGATTGAACATCAATACGAAGCCTCTGTGTAGAGAATCACTCTACTATCCCTCCCTGGATTCCCCTAGCGCATATTAGTCCCCACCTTTAGCCTATCCATGGCATCTGCCGTGACACCACCACGACAATGGCTAAGCAACTACAATACGATGGCTCAAACGAATTCAAGTCATATAAATATGGCAATCGCATACCATAGTAGTAAAACACCTACACATGCATCACTACTGAAATTCATACTACATGCATAGGAAAATAGTAGGACATTTATGATAGTTCTACTTGCCTTTGTTGTAGATATCGTCATTCAAACGATCCTCACAAAAGATAGAGTTGGTCTCGTCACAAACACGAACGTTGCACTCCTCGCAATCTATCGTTTGAAGCATAGAACACAACACACCATTCAAAACAATGCACTCATGCACAATACATCAAAACAATGATGACAAAATGCATGCATGATGATTTAATAGAACACGATGGTTGTATTTAGTTATCTAAACAGTATTAGATCACTTGATGCAAGATCATTTAATGCATTAGGGTATTTGTAACTAATTATTGATTGCCAATAAAGTGCATTTAATAGTTCTGTTGTATCTTCTAGGCTAGAAGTATATTTAAATCTAGATCTGTAGTGCAATGCATGGAGGACATTAATACGAACCAGTAGCAATTGGATTCACCCTAAACGGAGTTGTAAATCTTTTTCTATGATTTAATTACTACTTAATAGAGTTTAAATCACTTAAATAGTTTGCATTGTTCAAAAATCAAACTAAAACCAGATCTAAAACTACACAAGATTGTCATTAGAGAGACATATTATTTACATTTTTCGGATCTATAAATAATTTGCTATGATTTATTTAATCCAAAAAGTCTATTAAACAATTCAAATTATTACAGTAATTCTGTATAGTAAAAGTTAGATCCAACCTTACAATAATGGTCTAAACAATTTTACGAATCCATTGACATATTATTTGCTATTTTGGGATCTACAGATCTTTTATTATGAATTTAATACTCCAAAAAACTATTAATACTAATTAAATATTCGCGGCTCAAATATTTTACAAAACCTAGATATAATCAAATATTGTTATCTACATTGAAATAGCTTCGATTTGATATATTATTCATAATTTTTGGAGAAGGTATGATTTTTCTACAAGTTTTAGAAGTTAGTTCTATTTTCTGCAAGATTAATTATTAAACAAATTTTATTTACTGCGTCAGTGCTGACTGGACTATGGGTCAGCGCACGCTATCTAGGCGTGCCACGCGGCGCGATCTGATTGGTGCGTACCGGTTCGGGTTAAGTGATCTAATCTGGGTCGTTAGATTTAGATCGGACGGACGAGGTCGGGCGCGAGCGGCTTACCGGCGGCGGCGATGTCGACGGGCGGCGGCATCCTAGGGGTCTTTGGCATCGGCGGTGTAGGCGACAGGGCGCGTTTCCTCGCGTCGATTCTCCTCGTCACCTCGGTGTCGACCATCTCCTCCTCGAGCTCTAGCGAACGGCGACGGCTCCTTCACGACAGCGTCAAACTCCGACGAGCAATCAGCGGGGTTGGCTACGTAAACAAAGAAGAAAAGTGGGCGGGGTGAGGTGGTGGTCCACGGGGAGAGCATGATTTTGCAAAGAAAGAGGCGAGAGGGGGCTCAAAACCGGTCAACAGCATCGGCTCCCAAGCTTGCGGCAGTGACGGAAGTGAGCTCGGAATCGGGGGGACTCTGAGGGTTTTCGAGGGGGTGAGAGGCGGAAGGGTCGGGGGATATATATAGGCGGCGCGGCTTGCGGGAGGGGTAAAGATTTGTGCCGAATCTAAGCTGAAAAGGTGGTGACCGGTGTAGTTTATGGCGGAGGGGGACTCCGGCGGGGATGACAGGTGGTCCCCACCTGTCAGTGGCTGGACGGGGCGCGTGGGCTGACGGCTGCTCACTGCGGCACTCACGATGGGCCAGCCCCGTTGCGGCTTGCGGTTGCACGCCGCACGAGGGAGGGGGGTGAGGCAAGCGGCGGGTAGCAGGATAGGCTAGGGGGCCAGGGTGGTTAGGTCAGGGTTTAGGTTAGTTTATTTTTTCTGTTCTTTTCTTTTTTCCATTTCTGTTTGTTTCTTTTTACATAACTTCTTCATTTGAACTCCAAATTGAGTGAAACTTGTTTTCAATTTTTTATAAATTCAAGTAGATTATTTTAAGCTAGTATTTAGCAGAGTTTAATGTTATATCAAGGATGTGTTTTATAAATTCTATTTAATTCCCTTTAGGAATAAAGTGACTCTTAGGTAAAGATAGGGTTTTTGATCTTCAATTTTTTTGTTTGGACATTTATGCATGATGCTATGATGCAATGACATTTAAGAACACATTTTTTCCTAGTCCCAATTTCTAAAACTTGGGATGTTACATTTTCATAAACCACATGGATCCACTAGAGTTCATTGCATGTGTGTTATATCACTAAACCACATGGATCACTAGATGCCATTGCATGTGTGTTATTTTCCTAAACAAGATGGATCCACTAGAGTTCATTGCATGTGTGTTCTACTCCTAAACCACATGGATCCACTAGAGTTCATTGCATGTGTGTTCTTTGCCTAAACGACATGGATCCACTAGAGTTCATTCCATGTGTGTTCTTTTCATAAACCACATGGATCCACTAGATGCCATTGCATGTGTGTTCTTTTCATAAACCAGATGGATCCACAAGATTCCATTGCATGTGTGTTATTTTCATAAACCAAATGGATCCACTAGAGTTCATTGCATGTGTGTTATTTTCATAAACTACATGGATCCACTAGAGTTCATTGCATGTGTGTTCTTTTCATAAACCACATGGATCCACTAGATGTCATTGCATGTGTGTTCTTTTCATAAATCACATGGATCCACTAGATGTCACTGCATGTATGTTCTATTCTTAAACCACATGGATCCACTAGATGCCATTTCATGTGTGTTATTTTCATTAACCACATGGATCCACTAGATGCCATTGCATGTGTGTTCTTTTCAAAAAACCACATGGATCCACTAGATGCCATTGCATGTGTGTTCATTTCATAAACCACATGGATCTACTAGAGTTCATTGCATGTGTGTTCTTTTCATAAACCACATAGATCCACTAGATGCCATTGCATGTGTGTTCTTTTCATAAAACACATGGATCCACTAGATGACATTGCATATGTGTTCTTTTCATAAACCACATGTATCCACTAAAGTTCATTGCATATGTGTTCTTTTCATAAACCACATGGATCCACTAGAGTTCATTGCATATGTGTTCTTTTCATAAACCACATGGATCCACTAGAGTTCATTAAATGTGTGTTCTATGCATAAACCATATGGATCCACTAGATGCCATTAAATGTGTGTTCTTTTCATAAACCACATGGATCCACTAGAGTTCATTGCATGTGTGTTCTTCTCATAAACCACATGGACCCACTAGAGTTCATTGCATTTGTGTTCTATGCCTAAACCACATGGATCCACTAGAGTTCATTGCATGTGTGTTCCTTTCATAAACCACGTGGATCTACTAGAGTTCATTGCATGTGTGTTCTTTTCATAAACCACATGGATCCACTCGAGTTCATTGCATGTGTGTTCTATGCCTAAACCACATGGATCCACTAGATCCATTACATGTGTGTTCTTTTCATAAACCTCATGCATCCACTATATGCTATTGCATGTGTGTTCTTTGCCTAAACCACATGGATCCACTAGAGTTCATTGCATGTGTGTTCTTTTCATAAACCACATGGATCCAGTAGATGCCATTGCAAGTGTGTTCTTTTAATAAACCACATGGATCCACTAGAGCTCATTGCATGTGTGTTCTTTTCATAAACCACATGGATCCACTAGATTTCATTACATGTGTGTTCTATGCATAAACCATATGGATCCACTAGATGCCATTGCATGTGTGTTCTTTTCATAAACACATGGATCCACTAGAGTT
This sequence comes from Avena sativa, assembly GCA_916181665.1. Taxonomy (NCBI): domain Eukaryota; kingdom Viridiplantae; phylum Streptophyta; class Magnoliopsida; order Poales; family Poaceae; genus Avena; species Avena sativa. Next base: position 197,245,031 of record OV702287.1, read on the forward strand.
CATTGTATGTGTGTTCTTTTCATAAACCACATGGACCCACTAGCGTTCATTGCATGTCTGTTCTATTCATAAACCACATGGATCCACTAGAGTTCATTGTATGCGTGTTCTATTCCTAAACAACATGGATCCACCAGATGCCATTAGATGTGTGTGTACCAGTGCATCATTGTGGTTTTAGGAAAAGAACACATGCAATGATGCCACTCTAGCATGTGGTGTCCAACCATGTCCAGGAACCCTAGCAGCATGCTAGGATTCAACTACAACATGCATTCTACCACCAGCTTGACAGTTGCTGCATCACCACACCCACGTGGATATCTGTGTGTATCGGTGTGGTTTTGGAAAAGAACACATGCAGTGATGCCACTCCAGCATGTGTGTTCTTCTCATAAACCACATGGATCCACTAGATTCCGTTTCATGTGTGGTCTTTTCATAAACCACATGGATCCACTAGAGTTCATTGCATGTGTGTTCTTTTCATAAACCACATGGATCCACTAGATGTCATTGCATGTGTGTTCTATTAATAAACCACATGGATCCACTAGATGCCATTGCATGTGTGTTCTTTTCATAAACCACATGGATCCACTAGAGTTCATTGCATGTGTGTTCTTTTTATAAACTACATGGATCCACTAGATGTCATTGCATGTGTGTTCTATTCCTGAACCACATGGATCCACTAGATGCCATTGCATATGTGTTCTTTTCATAAACAACATGGATCCACTAGAGTTCATTGCATGTGTGTTTTATTCCTAAACCACATGGATCCACTAGATGACATTGCATGTGGTTTCTTCTCGTAAACCACATTGATCCACTAGAGTTCATTGCATATGTGTTATTTTCCTAAACCGCATGGATCCACTAGATGTCACTAGATGTGTGTTCTTTTCATAAACCACATGGATCCACTAGAGTTCATTGCATGTGTGTCCTTTTCGTAAACCACATGGATCCACTAGAGTTCATTGGATGTGTGTTATTTTAATAAACCACATGGATCCACTAATGGTGGCTGTTAGATCGAGGCTTCTAGAAGGCACGCCCCAACACACTTGTTCTGCATGACGATTGTTACATACCGTTCGATCGGGGCGCTTGGAAGATTGAGATGGTTCTTCCCAAGAGCGATCCGCGAGTAGGCTGTTCTGCGACATGATTGGCCATGCTTACTGTCCGCTTGTTCTGGACAAACTGGCAACACCGTGCGCTCCCCTTTTGCAAGTGTCACGTGTTCCGTAGGCCACCTACTAGTGTCACATCCCATTTACTTCTCTTCCTCCCCATACTTCTCTTCCTTCACCTTGAAGCCACTTCCCCATTTCTCTCCCATCCAGCTGGAACTGCAAGCCGACGGCGCCTACAGCAATCTCTCCCGTAGCCACCCCAGTCCCCCACCCCCTTTCACCATGGGTTCAAGGGGAGATGGCGAGGAAGTGCATCGTGAGGACATGGATGGTGATTTTGATGTGAGTCATCTCGTCTCTAACATCTGTAGGCATTTATCTATTTTGAGCTAGATCTACTCCGATTACTCATGCACGTATGATGTGTTAGGCCAACCAGATGTTGTACGACTCCGACTATCACAGTTTAGCGGAGGAAGGCAGTCCTCCACTATGTCAACATGGATATGTACCCGCTAAATTTGTAGCGTTCGAAGGACGAAACACATGCATGAGGTTTTTAGGGTGTCAATGACATGGTGCAATGTTGCCACGTAGAAGTTGTGGTGTTGTCAAATGGGTAGATCCAAAGTGGCCCAAATCGATGCAGAAAACGCTGGACAAACTATGGGATATGACTATTGAGTTGAAAGAATCCATAGCCAGCTCACTTCTTGAGAGTGCTGAGATCAAGTTATTTGACCATGTTGACACAACCAAGCTTAACCGAGATCTCAGGAGGGTGCAAGACAAGGTTAGCAAAGTCGAGAAGGAGAGGGACGTGGAATTGGCCCTGAAGGATAAAGTAGAGCAAGAACTGGCTCAAGCAAGGAATGAACTTCACCCGGCCAAAGTCCTGCAGTTCACAACTATGGGTATTGACAAGTGCATGAGGATAAATGCAGAGAAATAATTGAAGCTATACAAGGAAGATGCTAAAAGGCGGAGCAGACAATTGGAGCCTTGCTCTCGCAGGAAGATGCACATCGGGCTAAGATTAGGAAGATCAAGGAGATCTGTGATAACTAGTTCTATTTAGCTTGAGCTTCGTACTTTTTTAAGTTGTAATAGCAGTACCTGTTTTTTTGAGGTGAAACAGTAGGGAAAATCCCCACTGCAATTTTTTTTATTATATATGTGTATGTTACAATGAGAAAATGATCTAAGGTAGATCATAAACAGTTATATCTAAATTGAAACAATCTATTCTATCCCTGATCTAATTGCTGACTGAGCCAGGCTTTGAATTTCTGCTATTTATAAGGCTAACTGATCATAAACAGTTGTAATAGCAGTACCTGTTGACCTAGCAGTCTGAACTAGTGGTCTCAGAGTCCTAGGCGAAAACAATTTGTCGCCTGTTAATCTATCTTAGCCCTCCATTACTTCCTTTTGTCAGATGATGGTGGCATTATGACTTTGGTGGATTGTTTAAACGTAATCCACGTGGATTGTGCCGCATGCAAATGGAACATACACAATTTATAAAGCGGAAGCACGGACACCCTTTTACTAGAGATTCGGGAGCTTCTCTAGATGGGCTCAAGATTAGGCCAGAAAGTGGTGTCGATTTCTTCATTATGTGGGCATTATCGGTTGCCATTGCTATTTATGTTGCCATGTTGTTGTGCAGCAGCTGAAATAAGTTGCTGCTTTGTGGAGTGTAGCAGCTTAAATAATTTATTTATGTGCCACTAACATTCCATTGAATTTGGAGACCTCCTGCCCCTCAACAATCGTGGTGGTTGTAGTAAGTTTCATGGAGTTATAGCAAGATGTCCATGGTGATTAACACATGCCCATCTTGAGGAGGAGTGTTGGAATCTGAGTTAGTGTAGTAGTATTGTCCTTCAAGAGTCTAGAGTATTCTAGTGGAATGTTGGAGTCTGTGTTGGTGTCCTAGTTGAGTCTAGAGTATTCTAGGGAGTGTTAGTACATTAGTAGTATGCCCTACTAGATTCTAGACTATTCTAGTGTATGAGTGGAGATGTAATACTAAGCTAAGCTATATATATAAGAGGGTGTGGAGGTCCAAGGGACCAATCCCATGCAGAAATTTTCCCCCAAACCCACATTAGCTATAAAGATTTTCTACTTTATTAGTAAATGTCCAACCTCACATACTCACAAAGTTCCTAAGAGCACGTGCTATAGCTAGCTCTTGTATGAGAGCCGACTTATCTTATCTCTCGTCTAATTAAGCAAAAATATACTATTTTAATCCATGTAGCTAAGGACGGCAATGTGCAGGGTATGAGTAGGGTAGAGTAATACCATACCCATACCCGTGTAGTCAGTGGGTACAAAAGTTTACCGGTACCCATACTGGCGGGTATAAAACTTTACCCATACCCATTGGGTACCCGATGGGTAGATCCAATAGTACACAAGTTATTCACAATTTTACTTTCATCAATAGCATATTTTAAAAATACAATTATCTCTACTTACTAATAGATATATGAGTACATGAAAGTATCAAAGTTTAGAAACCATAATCTCATACTCGTCCCTAGGCTTGTCAGACGCATAGGTTGAAACTCTATAGGTAAGTTTGACATGTAAGTTTAATCATCCAGGGTATGGGTATATACATGGGTACAATTCTATACTCGTGCCCATACACGTGACTTAACGGGTAGGGTATGGCTATTACCGATGGGTATAAAAGTGCGTCCATACCCTGCCCATGCGAGTACGGTACCTGCGGGTACCCATACCCGTGGGTAAATTTGCCATCCTTACATCTAGCCAGCTGACTAGACCTTATTGTAGTAGATCTTATTATTAATTAAGGGAGTAGTTATTATACCATAGTAGACACGTCTTTGGGTCTCCAGCTATAAAAAGGCACTACCTCCGATCCATAATAAGTGTAGTACAATAGTGATGGGGATATGCCAACCGGGGTATGCCCAGAAGGAGAGTTCAACTGGGCCAGGACCACAGTGAGTGGGCCTGCTGGCACGACGACTAGAAAGAGGCTTTGTATGAAGCCCGGTGACTAAAGATGGAGGCCAAAGACCATAGATAAGGCCCAGTCGGATTAGGTCAAATGGTTGCTAGTGGTGAATTCCACCAGATCCTGCCGAGCACCTACTTACCGTCGTCACGCCTGGTCACTCACGCTGTGGTGATGCCAGTTAGCACCATCAACCTCTTCGTCGGGTTCACAGATGCCATCAACCTCGCGAAGATGGTGATAATCGACAAATCGCCCACACACGACCTGCTCTCGGAGGAGTAGATCCGCTCGATCACCCTCCTCGCCTCCGAATATGACTCGGCCGCTAGCGACACGGCCGGGAACGACACGGCGCTTCGTGATGATGTTGACTCAGCAACCCCTGCCTTGGCCGCCGGGTCCATCACCATCGCATCGCATGCGGACTCCATCACGCGAGTCTCCAAAACTGAGGACTTCGAGGATCCATCCATGCTCGGGATCTTCGCCTTAGACTCTAGATCAGAGTCCCCCGACGAGGCCCGCATTGGATCCAATCGCTATAATGCCATCTACATGGTGGGTAGTAGTGCGCCTCCAGATCTTCACCATGCCCCTCCCGCCGACAGCAACGGTAGCAGAGATCGAGGAATACCGCCAATAGCTAGAGGCGGCAAGGATCAGGGAGAAGGCCGAGCATGAAAAATTTCACCTCGAGCAACAAACGGCGTGGGAGCTATCACTCTACCACCAGCAACTTATCAGGAGCCGCTTGAACCCCACCGTTCAGGGTCACTCTATGAACTTCGACGACGAGCGTGACCCTGTATGCGTGGCCGAATTCGAGCACTGTTGCAATGCGCCATCAGGCGGCAGTCGCCCGACAGCGGGGCACCTGCACATGGAGCTCCACCACCACCCCGCCGCTCGCCTCCTCCAGAGCAGCCACAGATCCTGACCACACCTCAGGATCTCGACACCAATGGGCTCCCACTATACTCCACCCCGATGGACAATGTCATTGCGGGGCAGGCCGAAGTCGCCAACCTCAACCTCACTGGAGAGGGGCACGCTGCAGGTCCAATACGCTTAGGTCCTACTTGCTAGAGAAGTCGTGCAACAAAATGCGGGAGTAGACCCATGGGGGTGGATGCGCTCCCACTCGACTGGCAGTCACGCGGCTTTGAGCGGCCCAAGGACGATCGCCAATGTCGCCAACTTCTCACCACCCGAGCCACAGTCGCTCCAACCACGGGTAGCAAATCCTGCGAACTCCACCAACGAGCCGCGACCGGTGGGCAACATGGTCGCCGCAAACGGTCAGCCAATCTACACGCGGACCCACATCATCAAAAACCATGCCTAGCAAGCTCACCAGCAATACGACCTGAGGAACACCCTCTCCAACCGCGGTGATTGCGAGCCCGATCCCACAGGCTCCCACAGCCGAATCGGCCCAGAATGCTTCGGACCAATGATCCGGGGCGACAAATGCCCACCTCCACCTTCAAAGCGCCAAAGTACATGGAGACGTACAATCCAACGTACGACCCAATGGTGTGGATCGACACATACCTCATGGTGATGGGGATCGCTGGCAATACGGATCTACTCACCGCTCGCTACCTCCCCCTAATGATGGAGGGAATGACTTGTCAATGGATCAACACTCTCCCCAAGACCAACATCGAATCATGGGAAGATATGAGAGACACCTTCATCAGACACTTCAAGGGCTCCTACACCCGTGCCACCACCATCGAGGATGTGGAACACTGCATCTAGGGACTGCGCTAGTCGACTCGCCACTGGGTCCAACGGTGGCAGGACTTGTGGATCAATGCTTCCGGCATCCACCCGGACACGGCGATCCACTGCTTCAAGAACACATGTCGATATGAACCCCTGGTCGCCAAGATCAAGAGGGTCTATCGGACGCTCGAGAACATCCCTGACCTCCACGAGATAGCCAAGCACTAGGAGGAGGAAGAACCAAACCAGGACTCGGACAACGAGTCGGGTGGGAGACACTGCACAGGCGGCCACGATAACGACAGGCACCACGAGCTTCGCTACAGCAACACCCGCCTCACCTGCAAACACCATGGTGATGGAAGGGTCATCTTCGTCGCCAATGCCAACTATGCGTAGCGCGACCCCAAGAACTTCCGCCGCGATGGAGGCAATTACCGTGACAGAGGCAACTTCCGCGCCAACAACACCGCAAGGCCGGAATTCGACCCCGCGGCTCTGCTCAACCAACCATGTGTCTATCATAGCAGGGAGGGGAAGCCCACCACTCACACCACCACTGGTTGCCACTCCCTCAAGTAGATTGAGAAGGCAAGGCGAGCAAGGGAAGGCCCCAATGACGACCCACCAAGGGACAACGACAATGTTGGCGATGCAGTTGGCTCACTACATACATTCACTGGGCTCAGCACCAAGCGCGAGAAGAAGGTGCTCGCCGGCGCAATCACCGTCAATGCGGTGACACAAGTGGATGTTCTGTGTTGGCTCAATTGGTTAGAGCAAAGCAACCTGGAGTCGCGAATATCACGCGCCCAAGATTGATTACCCAGGGCGAGCCACCCTGGTCATCAAGCCCAAAGTGGCTGATCACTGGCTCCCCAAGACACTGATTGGACACCTTCAGGAGACTACAGCTCCTGAAGTCGATGGTCGAATCGACCCTCACAACCTTCCATGGCATCATCCCGGGCCGGAAGGCATATCCAATCGGCAAGGTGATGCTCCCAGTCACCTTTGGCACACTAGCCAATTTCTGCACCGAGCGGATCGTCTTCGAGCTGGTGAACTTTTGCAACCCATACCACTGCGACCTAGGGCGATAGTCATTCGCCAAATTCATGGTAGCCCCCACTACGCGTACAATATGATGAAGCTCCCGGGGCCACGCGGCATCATCATCGTCCACGGTGACCCTGATATGGCCATGGAATGTGAGGACAACAGCGCTAAGCTCGCCGACGCCATCATTGCCGAGGAAACAAACCACGTGGACAAACTCGTGAAATACGCGAGTGGCATCGACAAGGACAACCTAATGATCCTGAAGAATCCCACATCGGCCAGCACTGTGCAAGCGACCTTCCAAGTCTCCACGCACACCCGCACTATCGAGCTCGTCCCAGGTGACTCGAGCCAGAAGGTTACCATGGGAACCAACATGAGCCCTTCATAGGAAAGCACGCTCATCGAGTTTCTCCGTGAGAATCTTGACATCTTTGCATGGAAGACGTCCGACATGCCTGGTGTCCCGAGGGAGCTCGCTGAGCACAAATTAAACACTGACCCTAAGGCGTGACCTGTCAAGAAGTCACTATGGCCCTTCAATGAAGAGAGCCGCCACGCAATCGCCGAAAAGGTGCAATGGTTACTCGTTGCAGGGTTCATCTGGCCCATCAAGTACTCCAAGTGGCTAGCCAACCTAGTCCTGGTTCTTAAGAAGAACAACACCTGGAGGATGTGTATCGACTACACCAACCTCAAAAGCGCTTGCCCAAAGGAGGAGTTTGTACTCCTGTGCATCGACCAGATCATCGACTCGACCACATGGTCCGAGTCGCTGTGCTTCCTCGATGCATACTCTAACTACAATTAGATAAAAATGGCCATCGAGGATGAGGAGAAAACAACCTTCATCACGCTTTTTCGGATCCTTCTGCTACACCGCGATGATGTTCGGCCTCAAGAACATCGGGCGACCTACCCACGGTGCATGAAGGAGGGCCTAGCAAGCCAAATTGGCCGCAACATCCATGTATACATTGATGACGTGGTGGTGAAGTCGACTCTCAAGAGCGACCTACTTGCTGACCTGGCCGAAACTTTCATGAATCTGCAGAAGTACCAAATCAAGCTCAACCCGGAGAAGTGCACATTCGGCATGCCCACCTGCCAGCTGCTGTGGTACGTGGTCTCCAAGTGAGGCATCAAAGAAAACCCCTCCAATATCAACACCATCGCACGAATCGGGAAGCCCGAGTGCCTATGTGACGTCCAGAAGCTGGCAGGGCAAGTTGTAGCCCTCAGTCGCTTCATCCCCTAGCTCGATGAGAAGGCAATGCCTCTCTACCGATTGATACAGAAGAACCCCACATTCGTGTGGGACAGCGAGGTCGACAATGCGCTTAAGGTGCTGAAGGAGGTGCTACTCTCGGCGCCAGTACTTGTTGCACCTATGGATAAGGAGCCAATGCTCGTCTACGTTGTGGCCTCCCATCGAGTCGTCAACACCGTGATGGTCGTCGAGAAACCCGAAGAGGGCAAGGAGCGCCCCGTGTAGTGTCCCTCTACTACCTTAGAGAGGTCCTCACCAACTCGAAGCAATGCTACCCGCAGTACCAGAAACTAGTATATATGGTCTTCCGAGCCTAGCGGCGGCTCCCTCACTACTTCCAGCAGCATCCTATGATGGTTTTTTTCCTTCGTCCCGCTGTAGGACATCATTTTCAATCGTGACACGACTGCGCGAGTTGCTAAGTAGGCCATCGAAATTGGCGTCCACAACATCAAGTATGAGCCGTGCAGGGCCATCAAGTCACAAGCCCTAGCTAACTTCTTTGCTGACTGGGAAGAAGCACAGCAGCCCGAGACACTGCCCTATCTCAACTATTGGTCCCTCCACTTCGACGGTTCCAAGAACTCGGACGACATTGGGGCTGGGATAATCCCTGCACCAACAACATGGTTGAGTATCAGGCTCTCCTCCACGGCATACGAGCCGCCAAGGAGATGAACATAAATCGCCTCAAATGCTACGGCGACTCTGACCTCATTGCCGCACAACTCGCTGGCACCTACGACACAGTCGCCCCCAACATGATAGCATACCGCCAAGCGGTGGACCAGCTGGGGGGCCATTTCGATGGCTACTCCGTTGAGTGGATCAATCGCGAAAAGAATGAGGAAGCCGGTGCACTCTCCCGCATCAGGCCGGCTTGCCAAACTCCGGCGTTGGGTGTCTTCCTCAACATCATCGCAAACCATCGGTCTCTCCCCAAAGGAGATTGACATCAGGATTCCACTACAGCCCGAGTCCGCTCTGGTCGCCATGGTCATAGAACCCAATGACTAGATCAAGCCCTACATCATCTACCTCGAGCACAAGGTCCTGCCCAAGGACAAGACTAAGGCATAGATGATCAGCGCCACTGCAAATCTTTCGTCATAATGAATGGCGAGCTCCACAAACGCAGCATGAAAGGCATGTACCAACTCTGCGTCCAACCAGAAGAGGGTCGCAACATCCTGCAGAACATCCATGCTAGTGACTGCGGCCACCACGCTGGCGCCAGTTCGCTAGTCGCCAAGGACATACGCCACGGCTTCTACTGGTTCACCACACATAACGATGCCATCAACATCATCCATCACTGCGTCGGGTGCCAGAAATATGTCAACCAAACGCACATCCTTGGTTCGGCTCTCAAGACCATCCCCATTACATGGACATTCGCTGTTTGGGGTATTGACATGGAGGGCTTATTCATTTGCGGTCCCAAAGTTTCTGGGCGAGTGCATCGCGGGGCCCGAGTTGCCTGTAATTGCCGTGTTTCGCAAAGTTGGGCTGCCAACTACCGGGAGGGTCCATTTCGAGCCAAACTCATCTCACCCCTACCAAATCCAAACATTCTGTCAAACTACCCCGTCAAGTAGACGGTGTTGGGTTCCAGCATAGAAAACAGAACAATTCCTATGATACAAACAACTAAGCACCAAGATCTATCTACCTAGATACAATCAACAATCAACGGGTGCATGTACATCCACAGAGAACATACCCTTGAAGAGCGACAAAGCATTATTAATGAAATCTGATTTCGTGGATGATGTAGTCGTACACATGCCGATATCAAGATCGTGATGAAGTCCAGCAGGTCCAGCACCAGCAAGTCTAGCACCACAAAGCAGCAGTGCATCTGTGATCACACACACGTCCGGTACCCCGATAATATCCGAGTTCTCGCTCCAGCGATGCAGCAGAATCAACATCTCCTTTCCAGGGAAAGCCACCAGGAACATGTATCTCGCTAATCCGAGACCATGGGGAATAATTTCTAGAGGGGGAGAGAGATCCTTCACGAGGAGGTATGAGTATGATGGAGTGAGAGGGGTGCCTTCTATAGGAGGAGGGGGAATCCAAAGGCCATGGTGTGGTAGCCATGGTGGGTTCCCCCACCTCTTCCTCGTTCATGTGGGTGGAGCACCCACTCACATAAAAGACCTCCACTCAAAATTCCACTCACACATGCATTAATTTTCCACCAAAACTAATGTATCTATCATTTAATAAAACTATTTTATTTATTTTATTCAGAATTTTGTTAATTACATTCATTAAAAAACATTCACATAAAAGCCCCTGCAATATTTCAATATCACATGCAGAACCAATTTCAGCAATTTCACCCGAAACAATTTCAGTGTCCATTGAAATAATTCCAGCACTTTCTTAAATCTTTATCTATAACATATTTGCTCCAAATGGTGTCGGTATCCCTTAAGCGTGTCACCCTACGGTTCACAAATAATGCAGACATGATCGAGACTGTTCTCCGATCAATAATCAGCAGCGGGACCTGGAGATCCGTACTAACTCCCACACATTCAACAATGACTCTAGTGATCGTGTGAACCTTTAACATCGTAACTAAATCCCTTTGTCTCACGATATATTACATGTCCGAGATTTGATCATTGGTATCCCCATACCTAGTTTGATCTCGTTACCGACATGCACTCTTTTCTCGTTCCCGTGATATAACATTATAGTGATCACATCACTTGCTTGCAAGCTATCTCAATGTGATATCACTCAGAGGGCCCAGAGTATATATATCCGTCATCGGGATGGACAAATCCTACTCTTGATCCATGATCGTCTACATAACACCTCCAGAGTATCTGAACCCACCTTTATAGTCACCCTATTACAATGTAACGTTCGATGTTATCAAGTTACTCTTCTAGTGTTAGTGATTGATATGATCTGGTGGTCTAAGGACTAGAATTACATCGTATAATGCTATAGCAATTTAAATACAATGACTTTGATCATATTGTTATACTTAGGATGAATGTTCATCACACCATTCAACCAATGTTGTGACCTTGTTATTAAGAACATCCAATGTCCATGATCAGGAATCCTTGATCATCTTCTTAATAAACGAGCTAGTTTATAAGAGAGGCATAACTAGGAACCCTTTATTTGTTTATTAAACGCACATGTATTAATGTTTCCAATTAATACAATTATAGCATGCAAAGCAAACATTTATCATAAACAAGGAATAAGATAATAACCACTTTATTATTATGCCTTTTGGGCATATTCCCTTCAATCTCCCACTTGCACTAGAGCCAACAATATAGTCTATAAACTTGCGCATTCAACACCTATGGCTTTCTGGTGTTGTATATACGCGTTTGCTAGTGGTTAACATAATCTCCAGATCAGAAATTTTTAGGTCGCGTGTATTTCCATGTCTTTGTGTATCTACGTATCAATCATTCTCTAATGAGATGGTATTGTATAAATTTAGTCCTTTGGTGAGACTTTTAGTTCCTTTGGGTTAAAACATGTTGATATAATTTTCACACAATATATCTTCATAGTACTAGCCCACTGTGAACCACACCTAGTTTGATAACAAACTACTTAACCAAAATCCCTCCTTTGTTGCTACTATAGGAGTCATATACTTAGCATTTTGTTGTGGTATCCGTCACAATGTATCAACTTTGGAACTCATCCAAATCCATCATGGAACCTTCTTTCCATTACATTGTGTCACCCAAAGTTTAAATTGAGATAAATTTAATTTGTATCTTGTGACAAACTAGTATGAATGTAACACTTTACAATAAACTATTTGTAACTATTTGTCACGTCTACACAAATATACTCTTAGTTCTTCCAAAGATCATAAGAATATCCTTACTATCGTCCAATGATCATCTTACGAATCATTCTGGTATATGCTCACAACATTTAGAGCATAGGACATATCTGGATATGTACATATCATGGTATTATTGATCAAAATATTCATGTGATTTCACTCACCAAGTGTCAATACACTTGGATCTTGATTCAATCGTTTCCATGCGGCAAGAACCTTTCTTGTCGTTTCCATATTAAACTCATTCACTGTCTCATATATGTACGTCGGGCACAACCATATTAGCATTTCAATCTATCTGTATAGTCATTGATGCCTAATATTCTGGTTTTGCCCAAGTCTTTCATCAAAATCCAATTTTAATGAAATTCTTAACCCGTGTCAATAAAAGATACATCCTTTCCAATCTAAAACATGTCCTCTACATAATGTATTGGAAATTTGTCTCAACGCTCCCACTTAATTTCTTGCAAATGCAAGAATCTTCATCGTCTCTGATGAATTTAAACTCTTTTAACATATTCATCATGTGATGATTCCAACTCTGCTATGCTCACTTCAACCATTGAAGTTTGCTTGCCCTTTTAGCATCCTTTGAATTAACAAAACCCTTTGGACCATGTCTTGTACACGTCCTAGGTAACCATTCTATTAGAAGAACTTTGTTTTCTTTGTTCAACTACCATATACCAAATTATATGTAGTGGTTGCTACATTAATCTGTCAAGACTAAATATCACTACGAAAGATCAAATCTTATCGTAGTCAACTCCTTGTACATTGTCGCAAATTATTTTCTGACATGTTGACTATTTCACGGATGTCAAACATCCATGTCTATTTCTTTATAGATCCAAACACGACCGATAGTCTTCATGCCTTTCCGGAGGGTCTTCCAAGTTAAAAAAACTTGATTTCTCGTGTATGGATACTATCACGGATTTTATGACTTATAGTCACTTGATGGAGTCATGGCCCATCATTGTTTCTTTTCATGCAGTCGGTTCATTATTGTCAAAACAATAACGACTTGTTTATCAAATATTTCTATTTGATTGTTACCCGATGCATACGGTTTAAATAGGAACTCTAGTCTCCAAGATCATGACCTTTGTAATCACGGGAGCCATGAGCATTGTGGTCGCCACGGGGACACTTTCCGGTGCTGCGCTACTTAGCACATATATCTAAGGTTCAATAACCTTTACCAAAGTTCTATTTTCCTCCCACTTAACTTTTCACGAAAAAATCCTTCTCAAGAAACTTCACATTCTAAGAGATAGACTCTTTTGACCTCGGTGTTATGGAGGAATAAGAAACAAACTCTTTGGGATAACCTACAAAGACGTGCTTATCCGTCTTTGGTTGTAAACATTTTACTTATGCATAGGATACAAAAATTTAAGAAAAGACAACTCAGGTTTTATCCCAAACTATAACCCATATGGTGTCATTTCAACGGATCACGATGGTGCTCTTTTTAGTGTAAAAGCGGTAGTCTCTAAATATTTAATCCTTATATAATGGTTGTTTTATAAATCACACCTTTGATCTTAACACGTTAAACAAGGTTCGATTCCATCTCTCGAACAGTTCATACTCCTATGGTTTATCGAGAAATGCAAGTCTATGGAACAATTCCTCAAATCTTAGGTGTTTTGCTAAACATGTAACTCAAATATCATTCTTTATGATCGAATCATAAATTCTTTATTTTCTCGTTACAATGATTTTCCACTTCATCTTGGAAATCTTTGAACAATTTTCAAATGATTCATACTTCTTCCTTATTAAGTAAATATACAGATATATTCACTCAAATTTTTCGGAGAAAGAATATGAAGATGAAAGATCCACCACACATAGCTACACATAATGGACTATATACATCAACATGCACAATTTCCAATAAGTTAGTCACCCGTTCCTCTTTGGCCTATGAACGGAGTTTCAATTATCTCGAGGAAAGTCTCACAAGCGTCATTTGATCAAAATCAAAGACCCCAAAAATCCATCAACATAGAGTTTCTTCATGTTTTCTTTCCAATATAATTTAAACGGTAATGCCACTTTGTAAGTGATCTTTCAATCATTTGTCTTGTGAGATTTTAGCATTTGTTTTTATGGGCATGATTTCTCCAACTAGACTTGTAAATGTTCATCCATCTTCTATGGAATACGGTAATTATTTGAACAACCACTGTTCTTATAATACCGAAACAAAATAACAATTACTTAAACAAATCTTGAAGTCAAGCTTTGATGTCAATGATGAACACACTAACACTTTATTTGTTTTCGATGATCATCATCACATATTCTTTGGCTAGTTACTTAGGCCATTTTAGTTCTAAATTGTGTTGTTCTGTATGACAGTTCACACCAACCATTTCGGTATCCAATACCCAAGAACCATATTGTTTAACAAGCAAAGAATACAACCATAACATGTATATCATCTATATACCTTAGCTGGACTTTTCCTGTCTTTTCTTTTCTGCCAAATATTTTATAGATTCTCTTTCAGCATTTCCTTTTATTTTAAAAGAATCTATGAACATCAATAGTGGCGCCATACATATGACACATAGTTCAAAGCATGTATAGTCAAATACTAATACCTTTGGACTTGCACTTTGAAGTTGATCACCATGATCAAATGTTTGGCGTTCTTTCAAAAATCCATTCTTTAGTAATCTATTAGTGTAGTAAACATTTTACCTACATCTTCTATTTAGCCTTATCATGTCAACTTTCATGATCAAACTACTATAGCCTATAAGGATGAATCATGAGTATAATGTCAGTTCGCAAAACCTTTTTGGTAGATTAGGACACCTAGTGTGTCCAACCTTCACAAATTCTCATACAATATGAGAACATGTATTTTGCCAAATTATACTCTATCATGTTGCAACCTAAACATTGTTTTAGATATCACAATATCTTTCACACATGATGGTTTCTGAAACAATTTTTCAGCTCCTAGATAACCTCGATATTAAAACAACTTTTTGAATATCAAGAATCATAGAGGCAAACATGATACTTTAGATACTAACACTGGAATTGTTACTCTTGATTTAATACTACTTATTAAACTTCATTGAGTAAATGGAGTTTGCTAAAAGTTTGCAATAGGACTTCTATACTTTAGATTGACACTCACAACAGTATGATACTCGTTCGTAAAGTAAATATCCAGAATTCTATAGTTCCATTATCTCAATTAAAACTAAGCGCAAGGTAGTAAACGGATGCCAATGACTACAACAAATTATGGAAATTCACTTCGATTTTAGTTTATGATAAATTGAGTTTGACTAATCTAAATTACACATGAACTACCACACAAAACCAACATCCCTCAAGTTGTTTTGGTGATTACATGAACCAAATCCACTACACCAAGTCCGATCATCACGTGAGTCGGTGTAGCTTCAAAGCCGAGCATTTATATGGCATCATATCAACTATATGACTCATGCTTAACCTTTTGGTCTGTGTTCCGAGGCCATGTTTGTACATGCTAGGCTCGCCAAGTAAGAACCTTAGTACTCACGTGTGTAAAACTATCTTACACCTATTGTATGAGAGCGTAGAATCAAAAACACCCGATCATCACATGATGCCTTGAAACAACAATCCATAGAATGGTGCATACTTAAGGAAGAACACATTTTTATCTTGATATCTAAATGAGGGATCATCTTATAATGCTACTAAAACGCCAAACAAGCAATATAAGATGCAAACATCATATGCATAAAGTGAAACGATATGGTTCTTGCACTTGATCACTATCATGTGCATGGTGGTATGAACTTTATCATTCCTTTGTGTGTAAGGCCAAGGTCTATGGAACTTACACATTAGGCATGCTATAATTTCTAAGAGTATCAACTATAATTCAAATTATAACATTACCATATCATGACACTAGCCAAACAACAATCTAAACTAGACGCCTCTATTTTATCAATTGCAAGTTTACATGGCTTAGGGCTTTCCAAGATAGAACCGGTCTTACCTACGAACATGGAACCACAACGATGATAACCAAATTATTAGCAACTCATTGTAAATCAGATATTGACTATAGTAGGAGAGACAGCCACCCACTAGCCACTTATGCATAACTAGTCGCATGTTAAGCGTGGAACAAGTCTCATGTGCGAGGACATGTAAAGTTAGTCCGGGCCACTTTATCCCACTATGCCACCAATATCCAAAATACATAGAAGATATAATAACATGATCATCAACGCCCACATACTCTTATGTGTTCTACCCGTGCAAAGCATCTACGCATAGATCAGGCTCTGATACCACTGTTGGGTTCATAGCATAGAAAACAAAAAAAGTCCTATGATACAAACAACTAAGCACCATGATCTATCTACCTAGATACAATCAACGGGTGGATGTACATCCATAGAGAACATACCCTTGAAGAGCGACAAAGCATTGTTAATGAAATCTAATTTCGTGGATGATGTAGTCGTACACTTGCCGATCTCAAGATCATGATGAAGTCCATCAGGTACAACACCAGTAAGTCTAGCAGGTCCACCAGGTCCAGCGCCACAAAGCAGCGGTGCATCCATGATCGTGCACACGTCCGGTACCCCGACAACCTCCGAGTCCCCACTCCAGTGATGTAGCAGAAGCAGGAACTCCTTTCTAGATAAAGCCACCGGGAACATGTATCTCGCTAATCCGAGACCGTGGGGAATAATTTCTAGAGGGGGAGAGAGATCCTTCACAAGGAGGTGTGAGTGTGATGGAGTGAGAGGGTTGCCTTTTATAGGAGGAGGGGTCATCCAAAGGCTATGTCGTGGCAGCCATGATGGGTGCCCCACCTCTTCCTCATTCATATGGGTGGAGCACCCACTCACATAAAAGACCTCCACTCAAAATTCCACTCACACATGCATTAATTTTCCACCAAAATTAATGTATCTCTCATTTAATAAAACTATTTTATTTATTTTATTCAGAATTTTGTTAAGTACATTAATTAACAAACATTCACATAAACCCCCCTGCAAAATTTCAATATCACATGCAGAACCAATTTCAGCAATTTCACTCGAAACAATTTCGGTGTCCATTGAAATAATTCCAGCGCTTTCTTAAATATTTAGCTAAAACATATTTGCTCCAAATGGTGTCGATATCCCTTAAGTGTGTCACCCTACGGTTCACGAATAATTGAAACATGATCGAGACTCTAATCCGATCAATAATCAGTAGCGGGACCTAGAGATCCATACTGACTCCCACACATTCAACGATGACCCTAGTGATCGTGTGAACCTTTAACGTCTTAACTAAATCCCTTTGTCTCGCGATATATTACATGTCCGATATTTGATCTCATTACCGACATGCACTATTTTCTTGTTCCTGTGATATAACATTCTAGTGATCACATCACTTGCTTGCAAGCTATCTCAATGTGATATCACCGAGAGAGCCCAGAGTATATCTATCCGTCATTGGGATAGACAAATGCCACTCTTGATCGATGAGCCTCTACATAAAACCTTTGGAGTATCTGAACCCACCTTTATAATCACCCTATTACGGTGTGACGTTTGATGTTATCAAGTTACTTTTCTAGTGTTAGTGATTGACATGATCTCATGGTCCAAGGACTAGAATTTCTTCGTATGATGCTATAGCAATTTAAACACAATGACTTTGATCATATTGCTATACCTCGGATGAATGTTCATCACACCATTCAACCAATGTTTTAACCTCATTATTAACAACATCCAATGTCCATGATCAGGAAACCTTGATCATCCTGTTAATCAACGAGCTAGTTTATAAGAGAGGCATAACTAGGAACCCTTTATTTGTTTATTAAACACACGTGTATTAACGTTTCCAATTAATACAATTATAGCATGCAAAAAAACATTTATCATAAACAAGGATTAAGATAATAACCACTTTATTATTGCCTCTTAGGCAAAACGAGGAACTAAAGGGGCTTGGTGCGTTGACCAAATTCACAATTCCACTCCCTCCTTTTGCATGAACCCTAGCACTGGTGACGTCGAAATCCACCCTCCAACCAGAACGATCCTTCAGACATTTGACTTCTGGCGCCAACATGCTATGCCCACTCGATGATCCCGAGCTCCAATGCCGCATGTCGTGCCCGGCGTTGCGATGCTCTAGCCCGCCTCTTCCACCGACGAGCTAAGCAGCGCGAAGGATGGTAGATCCTAGTACCAAGGAAGAAGTAGTTCTGGGTAATTACGGGTGAGCTACATTTATCTTTGCTATTCGGACTATCTATAACTGCTAGCTGGCTATAGGCATTATAGAGATATATTGAAGCTAGAATTGTTTGCTAGCACAATGCTGACAAACAATTCTTATATTTTGTCCCCAATTTTCTGTCAAGTGGGATCTCTGCGGAACCCAAATACATGGTTATGGTAAGCCTCAATGGCTACCACATTAAATTAGCAGATGGGAAGAGAAAGTGGAATCAACCTCACTGTCTAAAGATGAAAGTAGCGCCTGCGCAGTTATGCACTATCCCTAGTATGGATGTTGTTGTGCGTGAACATGATGAAATGGGGCCATAGCAGACTGCATGGTTCAGTTTCATGGATGAATGAGGCGTCATGGTTCCTGTAACATGTGACGGTCTGCTAATTTGGTTGATGAAACAATTTCTTAGGCTTCACGTGTTGACCTTGAATTGTAAAATACTGGAAGTTCAAGATGCTACTAGGAGTCAACCAACTATTCTTGGATAGGGTGGTCTAACTCGAACCCCTGCTGCTATTAAGAAAAATGTGGTGTCTCGTCCGTGCCATGCTTCTGTCGGGCAACCTCCTCATAGGAGTCCCCATATTGCCGTTGTGCAAAACTCTGCTCTAGAATCTGCTAGTACTGATTATCCCCGTGTTTTGTTGATCTGGCTGATGTTGACCTAAGCCCTGCGACTATTGAGCAAACTAAGGCTTCTGGAGGCTGCCCCGCTATTGTTGCCAAGACTGCGGCCTTATGTGATGCTCCTCCTTGAAACCATGCTCAAGCTTTGCAAACCCCTGCTCTGGAATCTGCTGGTACTAGTCATCCCCGCGTTGTTGTTGATATGGATGTTGTTGACCCAATCCCTACCGCTGTTGAGCAAACTAAGGCTTCTAGAGGATACCCCACTGTTGTTGCCAAGACTGCTGCCTTGTGTGATACTCCTCCTTGATACCGTGCTCAAGCTGTGCAAACCCCTTCTCCAATATCTGCTGGTACTGGACATCCCCATGGTGTTGTTGCTCTGGCTGTTGCTAACCCTATACATGTCGTTGTTGAGAAAACTAAGGCTTCCGGAGGATGCCCCACTGTTGTTTCCAAGACTGCTGCCTTGTTTGCTGCTCCTCCTTGAACCCGTGCTCAAGTTCAACGTGCTGCTAGTCTGGAGCTAGCTCATGGTCTAGACTCTGCTACCACTCGAAGCACTGCTGTTGTGGGAACTGCTCCTAGTTGTTAATGTGGCGTAGTAGTAGGTTCTCCTATTATGGATGCCATTAGGCATGGCCCTGCCTGTCCACTAGGTATTGTATCTCCTGCTGCTAAAGGCCCTCGCCTTGCTCCTCGTGCTGATACTTCGACTGAGGTTGCTCTAGCTACCGATGATGCTGGTGATGGCGATGGTGGCGTTGTGGCTGGGTCTGATGGTGTCGCTCCACCTGTCAGACCTCTTGGTGGTTTAGGGCCTGCAGAACCTGATGATGGAAAAGTACGCATTCGTATCGGTGTCGCGAAGTTCACTGCAAAATTAGATGATGGCATAGAAAAATTCTACGACGACATTGATATAATCGTTGGCAGATACGATCCTGAAGTGGTATAGTTATCTGACCTGATGGCATCATTATGTATGAAGGTGCTGTGGGGGTCCTGCCAGGTAGCACTGTTGGTATATTTTTGTTACAGGACCAAAGAGGCTATACAACTGAAAGTTACTAGTGATTTAACTGTACCATTTACAAGGAAACATTGTAGAGGTGAAGTGTACATCCACTTGATGGTGCAAATGGTTGGAGAGGAATTGGATTTCGACAATACGGATGATGGACTTGTAGAAGGCATGCGTGACCTGATCCATTGCATCACTGAGGATTGTGTGACTGAGGGTATCTTGGAACAGAGGAGAGTCTTACAGAGGAGCATCATAAAGAGGAGCAGGAAGAGCATCCCAAAAAGGGCCCCTGAAGAAGACATCACCAAGGAGACCATGCTAGAGAAGAGGACGCCCAAGAGTTGCACAAAAAAAGGCACCACGCCTTAGAGTACACCCATGAGATCCAGTCAAAATGCCACACCAAACAGTAGCAGCAAAAACGCTAAGAGGGCGAGCACGATGGTGAAGACACCCAGGAGTGGTAGCAAAAAGGCTAAGATGGACAGCATGGAGGATACCACACCCAGTGGTAGCAGAAAAATGCTAATTTGGAGCAGAACACACTGCTGAGGTCTGACAATAATGCCAGCACGAAGGAGAACATGCCCAATAGTAGCAGCAAAAGGGCTAATTCAAAGAAAAAGACGCCATAGAGGCCAGGCAATAATTCCAGCACACTGGAACTAACACCCGTGAGGGGAAGCAGGAAGGAGATCACACCCAAGAGCAGCAGCAAAAAGCCTAGTTCGATGTGGAATAGAATGCAGATGTCAAGTCCTACTGATACCATCAGGAAATATTACATTAGGAAGGAGGATGTACATAAGAAGATCAAGAGGGTTCTGTACAGTCAAGATGAAATAGATTCTAATTGTTGTTTGTCTACTAAAGAACCTAGGGTACGTCCAAATGTAAGACCACCCAATGTGGTTGTAGTAGAACCAACAGAGTGTTTGAGAGAAAATAGAGTTGCCGGTGAGGTAAATTGGGCCAATGTGCTGGTCCATCCGGGTGGAGGTGATGGTGCAGCCCCACCCCTAGGAGTCAATATGATGTGTGCAGTATTAGGCATTAGAGATGATGGCCAAGATTTTGAATCGTATGTAGAAGAGGGCACTGTAGAGGATCAAGAATCTGGTGATGATGAAATAGACGATGAACTTAACGATGAGGTTGGCATTCCAGTCGATGATTTGGGTGTTGATGTAGAAGAAATGAAACATGACCACCAGTATCCTATAATTTTTGTCGGCACCGAGTTTAGGAGCATTCATGAGTTTAGGATGTCGTTTCAACATTTTTGTATCAAGGGGGAGTTCGACGTTTATCGACTGAAGAACACTGCCCAGAGGTATGACGCCGTTTGTAGGTTAATGTGGAGGAATGGATGGGTCACAGTATGTTGTCCATGGAGGATCACAGCGAGAGCCTTATATGTGTCAAAGGCAATTAGGGTATTGGGGAAATGAATGCAACAAGCCATTCGAACTTTCTCTCTTTTCACACTATAACTACAATTGGTGTGCAAGATCTTTCTGGCAACGAGTCAACTCCGCTTATCTTGTAAATGAATCTATGTTGCATGTGCACAAAATGGGTCCTCCCCACATGTGTCCGATAGGGATCAAGCTAAAATCCTCAATGGATGATACAGAGTGGGTGGCTATACAAGCTATGTCCATACAAAAGGATAAACCTATGGGGACCGCGAAGAATATTAAGACTAGCCTCGGTTCTAAATACAACATTGTTCTACCGTATTACACGGTTTGGAAAGGTAAGGAGAAAGCTCTGAGGGTGCTGCATAGGGGATTGGACTAATAGCTTCAGGATGCTGTATAACTTCAAGGCGGAGGTACAAGCAAGGTGTCCAGGGAGTGTTGTGGAGATTGACACCAAATACGTACGCGGGAAAATTTATTTCAAAAGATTTTACATGGCGCTTAAACCTTGCATCCAGGGATTCAAGGACAGCTGTAGGCCATATCTGATGGAAGACAACACTGTCCTAACTGGCAAATGGAAAGGCTGTCTAGCATATGCCACAACACTTGATGGTCAAAACTGGATGTTCCCAGTGGCATTCGGGATGTTTGAAACAGAAATAGAGGAAAACATGGTCTGGTTTATGAGGCAGCTCAGGAGATCAATAGGCCACATGGATCCATTGGCTATATCCACGGATGCATGTAAAGGGCTGACGAATGCAGCGAAGGAGGTGTTCCCGCGATCTGAAGGTAGAGAATGCCATGCCCATCTGATGCTCAACTTGTACTGACACTATGCAGGCAACGTATTTTGTTACATGTTTCCTGCTGCTAGAGCTTACAAAGCTAGTAGCAGCGAATATTTCATGAGCAAGATTTTTGCGGAAGCCCCTGAACTTCTGCAATACTTATTAACCATCCATCATTCGTAGCTATGGAAGAGGATTCAATTGAACACTGATATCAAAGTTGATTACATAAACAACAACCTTGTAAAATGCCTGAATAACTGGGTGAAGGACATAAAAGTACGTCCTATTCATATCTTGATGGATAGCATACGTGGTATGATCATGAAGCTATTAAATATAAGGAGAGAGAACGGTAGGAGACTTAGAGGACATATGCTACCAACTGCATAAGAGAAGCTTAGGACTTGCCCATCTTAGGGTTCTCTCGTCAAAAAATAGCAGCTGTGAGGTGGTCGATATGTCGAAGAATGGCCACAGGGATGTTGTGAACATCGAGCGACGAGAATGCACTTGCTTAGAGTGGCAGCATACTGGGAAACCTTGCGACCATGCCTTGGCCTTCTTGGTGAAGAAAAGAACTCTACCACATTTGGATCAATATTATTCCAAGTACTACTCTATGGAAAAGTTCAGAGCTGCGTACTGATGTCTACGCACTTCTATTCTTGTAGACAGTTGTTGGGCCTCCAAGTGCAGAGGTTTGTAGAATAGCAGCAAGTTTTCTCTTAAGTGGATTACCCTAAGGTTTATCGAACTCAGGGAGGAAGTGGTCAAAGGTATCCCCTCTCAAGCAACCCTGCAATCAGGATACAAGAAGTCTCTTGTGTCCCCAACACACCCAATACACTTGTCAGGTGTATAGGTGCACTAGTTCGGCGAAGAGATAGTTAAATACAAGTGGTATGGATAATTATAAGTGGTAATGGTGATAGAAAATAACTTGATGGCGTGGAAGAGACTAAAGGCAAACTGAAATAAAGATGGAAACAAGCAAACATGTAACAGATCTAATAGCAAACGGTGTTTCAGTGCTTAGAAACAAGGCCTAGGGATCATACTTTCACTAGTGAACACTCTCATATACATATCTTCTCTTTATGATACTACTCTAACTACTCTCCGGTTGGACACTCTAGTCGATGGTAGGGATATAACAATACACCTCAAAGTAAGCCTTTCCCATCTAGAAAACCCACACTGTCACCTTGAGCACTAGATGGTTCGAACAAACACCACAATTTCATAAAGACATCCAACTCCAAATATAACTCATAACAAGTATTTGTAAACTCTAGCCTAAGTGCCACCATGGTGTGCACGCTGTCACTTTCACACACATGGGGAGAGCAGAGATCTATTAAAGCACTTGAGTAGCAAGGTAGATCTATAGATTACAAGCTCATGATCACAATATGATCATGCATAGAGAGAGAGATGAACACATAGCTACCGGTAGAACCCTTAGCCTCGAGAGAGAACTACTCCCTCCTCATCATGGGAATCAGAAATGGTGATGGAGATGGTGGTGGAGATCGATGGAGATGGCTCCGGGGGCACTTCCCCGTCCCGGCAGGGTGCCAGAACAGAGACTTTATGTCCCCTGAATCTCCCTTTCGGTGGTGGCGGCGCTGTGGAACTTTTCGTGGCTAGAGGCTTGATGATCTAGGGTTTTGATATCCGGAGGCTTCTTATAGGCGAAGAGGCAAGGTCAGTGGAGTGCCAGGGGGCCCACACCACCTGGTGGCGCGGCCAGGGCTAGCCCGCACCACCATATGGTGTGGCTAGGCCCTGGCCCTCCTCCGTCTCTGCTTCTGGCTCCATGAGTCTTCCGGTAAAATAGGAACTTTGGCTTTTGTCCCGTCCAATTCTGAGAATATTCATTTTCTGACTTCCTGGAACCAAAAACAGCAAAAAACAGACAACTAGCACTGTGGCTCTTGTTAATAGGTTAGTCCAAGAAATCATATGAGAAGTACTCCAAAGTTGGAACAAAACACAAGAAAGTAGATAAAACCAAGCATGGAACATCAAAAATTATACATACATTTGCAATGTATCACGTACGCTCCCTTGGTCGAGCCATGTACATACCCATCACAGTGGCCTGAAGTCCAACTGAGTTTCGAGATTTTCCAGGAAGTTACAAAAAGGGGCAGAGGAAGACCTCAGGTGAAAATTTTCTTGAGATGTATCAACATCCCCAAGCTTAACTCCTGCTCATCCTCGAGTAGGTAAGTGATAAAAAGAAAGAATAATTTTTGAGGTGACATGCACCATCAAAGACTTGATCAAAGTATTTGTAAAACATTCGAAGCTGGGATCATAGTACTTCAATTAGAGCATGAAAGACAAAGTTCTAGCAATAAGACAAAGAAACTATGATGCAACATGAAAAGTCACAAACAAAAGGTTCATGAATAAGAATGCTTTGCAAGACGTTTGTTTGTTTCACATAAAGAAAACATAACATAATAGCATTCAACTTGTCCCTCAATAGAGTAGCAAATATAAATGCATAGGACACCTTCAAAGTTCATTAGAGTGAATAGATACAAATAGTTTAAAACAAGCAATATCAAAGTTATGCATCAATCAACAAGTCTTGGGACAATGCACATAGAACTAAGAATGGCCACTATGCTCTCAAAGTAGGTGCATAAAGATAGAAGGTGGAGACTCAATATAATGGTGGAAGAAAGGCCTTCATAGAAGGAAGCAGAGATTCAAGTTTCATAAAGAGCTTCCAAAAATTATGGTACTTATAGCTTTGAGCTCTCATTGCCCCTATCATTAGCATCTTGAAGTGATTAAGGTTAAAGTGAACAAACTATGGTGTACATGCTTGACAAGTATAAGTTAGAAATCTCATGTCCCTTGAATACGAGGGCCGCTCCTCATGCTACTCAAGTTTAGTCACCGGTAAGTTCTTGTCATCGTAAGTACATGTGTATCATAGAGAACCGCCAACGGGGTACCCCTTGCCCGATGATACGGAAGAATCCCCATATCAAAATGACAAGGCAAGCAGACAACGAGCATCTCAGCAATCTTCTTATTTACCATGGGAATATGGTGCTTTTTTCTCTCTTTCCTCTTTTCATATCTCATTTGTTTTCTCTTTTTCTCTTTTTTCTCAATATAGGACTCTTTTTTATAAGAAGAATGCTTCATAGATAGCTCATTATGGTTACGCTGCAGGTTTCCACCATGTCAGCATGGATTAGACCAGCGGCCCAGGCGTTTCTCTAACACATATACATAACTCCATGGACTTACAAGCTCCCCTTTCATTTCACACCGACGACATCCATATACAAAAGAGCATGATATCAACTAGGTACAAGTACCAAGTGCAATGTTGAAAGCGTTCCCCATGAAAGCATGATTCTGCTAATTCCTAACAAATAAGTGCAAGCATATACAACATAGACGACATAATGGTTCAAGTTTATTAAGGGCAAGAAAAGTAAAGTGTGCCATCAAGTTCGTGAGAGCTTTAATCACTAGTTTTCTCATAACAAGTTTAATTTGGAAGGTAAACAAAAGCATGAATATAATTGGTATAGCATAAGCTAGTAGGTAGCTATGGTGGACACTTTGGAATAACTTGGTTTAGGGAGTTGGATGCATGAGTGGAACTCATACTTTGTTGTGGATGCTAGCAAAAGACTGGGAGCGACAAACTAAGAGAGCAATAATGACCATAATCATGCAGAGCGACAAAACAGCATTGATCAAAGCATAAAGTGATACTACAAGTTGAAAACTAAAGGATCATGAAGGCTATGGTGACTTTGGATAGTCATAACATGGTGTGAGCATGCGCCAAGTCAACCCAAATAAAGCATGAAAGGAGAATACCACTATACTATGCTTTAATATGCTAAAACAATGCATGATTCATCCAAGGCACATTAATCAATCTCAATTGTTTATAACAAGTCATGCTACAGCAAAGAATACTAAGCATAAAGGCAAAACAATATCAAGCATGGCATGACAAAGCACAGGCCACAGTAAAAAACAAGCTCTTTTTTACCACATAAGTATGAACTTTCCTACTCTTTTCCAAACCAAACCAAACTACTTGCAAACCAATGTATGAAAGAGGGGGTCCAACCAATTTATTCAGCAAACTAAGCAAACCAAGCAAACGAAAGACCAAAACGAAAATGAAAAAGAAGACGCTCCAAGAACAACACAACTGTGCATGAAACAATAAAAATGAAGCGTATGGAAGAAACCTGGGATTTTTATTGATGAAGAAGGGGATGCCTTGGGCATCCTCAAGCTTTGACGCTTGTACTTATTGGATATTTCATGGGGTGACACACTTGGAATGCCCAAGCTTGAGCTTTAGTCCATCCTTCATCTCATTACTCATTCCTTCCATACACCTGAAATTTTTCCTTCACACAATCTTTATTAGCAACATCAGTGCACTCAAGATAAATAGGTCTTAAGGTTAAGTTCCAACACCAAATAAACTTCCTTTAGAACACTAGCTACTGTAGCACTTCCCTCAAAAAGCTCAATTCCCCAAAAGAACTCAAAAAGGAACCAAGAAGAAGCAAATGCAGAAAATGGCAGAAATCTGTCGAAACAGATCAGCAGGTAAAGATAAATTTTTTCGAAGACCTTCTGTTGCTCAAATAAAAAGGTGTTGAACTAACGAAAGTTAGATAAAAACCTGGGGCAGAAGCACAAAAATTCACGCCTCAAAAATACGTTCAGAGATTTTACACGAATTTTTACGGTGAAGCACAAAAATCTGTTTCGGGACAGCAACTTTCCCAATCATTACTTCTCTCTCATTAGAGGTTACTCTTGGCACAAAAAGCAAATAAAAAGGATAAGGAGCGGTTATTACTGAAGTAATAACTTTCAAGACTCATCTAAAACTCTTGGGTTATCTCCCAACAAGTACTTTTGTTTAACGCCTTTAAGTTAGGCATGATAGTTTGAGAAAATGCTCACATAGGAAATATGAATTGAAGTAAAAGAGAGCATCAAGAAGCAAATTCAAAACACATTTAAGTCTAACCCACTTCCTATGCTTAGGAATCTTGTAAAGAAACAAGTCATGAAAGCACAAAGCAACAAGCATAGGAAAGCAAAACAAGTGCAACTTCAAGACTTTCAAAATAAAGAGGTGAAACTTAATATTTTTGAGATGCATAAAACCATGCTTCCCTATCTCATAATAACTTTCATTAGCATCATGAATGAAATTAACAATATAACAATCACATAAAACATTCTTATCATGAGCCACATGCATATAATGATTATTACTCTCCACATAAGCATAGTCCTTATTAATTATGGTGGGAGCAAATTCAACAAAATAGCTATCATTATTATTTTCATCACCATAATCATCAAATATAGGAGGCATATTGTAATCATAATTAATTTCCTCCTCAATAATATGTGGACTGAAAATATCATCTTCATCATTGTAATCATCATATATTGGAGGTTTGGTATCATCATAAGCAATAGAATAGCTATCTTCCGAAGCTAGGGAACTAAAAAGATCATTTTCATAAAAACTAGCTTCCCCAAGCTTAGACTTTTCCATATCATTAGCAATAATGGTGTCCAAAGAATTCATACTAACAACATTGCTATTAGCATGCAAATAAAGTTCCATAGGTTTTTTAATTTTCTCTTCAAATACTTCATGTCCTAACTCAAGATTAATACTATAAAGCTCTCTAATTTTGTTGTTGTTTTCCATTAAGCCTAACTAGTGAAAACAAGAAACTAAAAGACAAAATTGCAGAATCTAAAGGAAATAACTTCAAGCACTCACACCGGAGGATGTGAGTACCTTTTACCTTACCTCCCCGGCAACGGCGCCAGAAAATAGGCGTTTGCCATGGGAGGTTCTTCTTCTTTAATCCTCCGGTGTGAATACCTTTTACCGTCCTCCCCGGCAATGGCGCCAGAAAATAGCTTGATGTCTACGCACTTCTATTCTTGTAGACAGTTGTTGGGCCTCCAAGTGTAGAGGTTTGTAGAACAGCAGCAAGTTTTCCCTTAAGTGGATTACCCAAGGTTTATCGAACTCAGGGAGGAAGTGGTCAAAGGTATCCCCTCTCAAGCAACCCTACAATCACGATACAAGAAGTCTCTTGTGTCCCCAACACACCCATTACACTTGTCAGGTGTATAGGTGCACTAGTTCGGCGAAGAGATAGTGAAATACAAGTGGTATGGATAATTATAAGTGGTAATGGTGATAGAAAATATCTTGATGGCGTGGAAGAGACTAAAGGCAAACTGAAATAAAGATGGAAACAAGCAAACATGTAACAGATCTAATAGCAAACAGTGTTTCAGTGCTTAGAAACAAGGCCTAGGGATCATCCTTTCACTAGTGAACACTCTCATATAAATATCTTCTCTTTATGATACTACTCTTAACTACTCTCTGGTTGGACACTCTAATCGATGGTAGGGCTATAACAGCACACCTCAAAGTAAGCCTTTCCCATCTAGAAAACCCCACACTGTCACCTTGAGCACTAGATGGTTCCAACAAACACCACAATTTCATAAAGACATCCAACTCCAAATATAACTCATAACAAGTATTTGTAAACTCTAGCCTAAGTGCCACCATGGTGTGCACGCTGTCACTTTCACACACATGGGGAGAGCAGAGATCTATTAAAGCACTTGAGTAGCAAGGTAGATCTATAGATTACAAGCTCATGATCACAATATGATCATGCATAGAGAGAGAGATGAACACATAGCTACCGGTAGAACCCTTAGCCTCGAGAGAGAACTACTCCCTCCTCATCATGGGAATCAGCAATGGTGATGGAGATGGTGGTGGAGATCGATGGAGATGGCTCCGGGGGCATTTCCCCATCCTGGCAGGGTGCCAGAACAGAGACTTTCTGTCCCCCGAATCTCCCCTTCGGTAGTGGTGGCGCTGTGGAACTTTTCATGGCTAGAGGCTTGATGATCTAGGGTTTTGGTATCGGGAGGCTTCTTATAGGCGAAGAGGCATGGTCGGTGGAGTGCCAGGGGCCCACACCACCTGGTGGCGTGTCCAGGGCTAGCCCACGCCACCATATGGTGTGGCCAGGCCCTAGCCCTCCTCCGTCTCTGCTTCTGGCTCCGTGAGTCTTCCGGTAAAATAGGAAATTTGGCTTTTGTCCCGTCCAATTCTGAGAATATTCATTTTCTGACTTCCTGGAACCAAAAACAGCAGAAAACAGGCAACTAGCATTGTGGCTCTTGTTAATAGGTTAGTCCAAGAAATCATATGAAAAGTACTCCAAAGTTGGAACCAAACACAAGAAAGTAGATAAAACCAAGCCTGGAACATCAAAAATTATAGATACATTTGCAATGTATCACGTACGCTCCCTTGGTCGAGCCATTTACATACCCATTACAGTGGCCTGAAGTCCAACCGAGTTTTGAGATTTTCCAGGAAGTTACAAAAAGGGGCAGAGGAAGACCTCAGGTGAAATTTTTTTGAGAAGAAGGGTTCAGCTTTTTATGCTAGCAGGAAGGGCAAAAACAGATGCAAGACCTACCATCTTATAGGCCATAGAGCAGCGGGTTGTCCCCTTAATACTCCCAAACCTAGGTTATGTTGATTTTTTTATAATCTGTAGATATTAGGTAGTAATCTCTGTACTATTTTTTTTACAGGAAGCGCAAGTAAGAAACAAGATTGCTGACTCGGTGATTTTGCTGCGGGAAGAAAACCAAAATGAGTGGAGTGATGATGTTGGACACGATTTTGGTGCTGATTGGCCTAACTTCCCTTGACCCAGAGATGCAGGGTACATGAAGATAAGAAAATTGGTACTCAGGATGTGGAAGAAGGCAGGAAATGAAGAAGCTAGAGGACGCGAAGGCAAGAGGAAGAAAGTTGGCACCCGGGCAGAGGAAGAAGGTAGCAGTGCAGAAGCCTAATAATGTGTTGAACTTGAACCTATATATGTAGTTTGGTTAAACTCTGGAGCTGTGTGCATGGAACTGTCGGATGAAACAATCGGCCTCCCATACTTGGAGTAAAATGTATCATGACTTGAGGCTTAGACATGGCTGAGGCCACTAGTTGAATCCGAAATTGTGACTGTGCCACTATTTATCTGAATAATCGCACCACTGGGACCGCGATAGCTGAGCGGTTAAGGGGTCTCCAAAATCGATGGATGTTAGTGGCACATACATGAATTATTTGTAGGCGCTTAATAAATCCCTGCTATTGGCATTACACTTATGATAAGGTTCTGAGCTGAAAAACAAGTTCTAGGCTGGCTACTACACTCCATGAAGCAGCAACTTATTTCAGCTGCTGGACAATGACATGGCAAGATAAACTACAAAGGCAACAGATAATGCTCAAATAATGAGGAAATTAATTCCACTTTCTGGCCTAATCTTGAGCCCGTCTATCTCACCACCTCCCTGCTATTGTCTCCCCTACATCTGGCAAAGCTCCCGGGTCTCTTGCTCCAACACACGAATCTCCTCTTTCTTGTCCCACATAGCATCACATAGATCCTGAACAAGCTCTTTGTGAAAACCTGTCAGGGGATTTTCGATCCATACAAACTTGCCACAGCCAGTTCCCCTCCCTTCCTACAAAGTAGATCGAAGGAAACAAAAAAAAAATTACATTACACTTCCCAGATCCAAGTTACCATTGTACCTACCATAGGAACTTACCGCTCTGATGCTATAGTTGCTGAATTTTCCTGCAGTAATTTCGCCGGTCCATGAAATCCATCTCGGCATCTTCTCACCACACAAACACAACATACCGGGTAGTAATCATAGGGAGCCTTCCGGTAACTTATGGGGGCACCCGCCAGACAACATTGAGCCAACCCTGATTCCACCCGAGACGAACTGCATGAGCTGCAAGCCATGAGAGAGGGGAGCGAGGGCAGAGGAAAGAGGATCCTTAAGATGTCAGAGTAGTGGCACGGAGAAGTGTGATTTATCTCCACTTAACTCGGGTAGAATCCTACCGTCCACATTCGGCTGACGGGTGGGGTACCTAGTGTGCGGACTTGTCAACCAAACCTCGCACCTTCGTGGTTCAAAGGCCCTCTCACACACACTGGCCGAATTTATTGGCACCTTGCCCATGTACATATCACTGGGAGGCCTAGCTCAGGAACTAGACATGCCTGACCCACACTAACTCCCTCAGAACTTGTCAGGGCTCGCGCCGGTAGATCCATCTACTCCACCGCTCACGGTCGGGCTCGCTGCGACGGATCCACCCCAAGATCCTACCGACGTAGTATCAAATGGCCATGGTTTCTTGATCCGAACAACTGCGCTACGTCTCTGGTCTTGGCCCCTCCTATCTATAGAAGGACTACGGCACCGTCGAGATCGAGGAGGATCTGCCAGGCGCAACGCAGCTCGGTCCATGTCAGCCCCGTCCATTCGTCATTGTCGATTCCAATGTGGAGGACGACGGCGATGAAGCAATGCAGAACACCATTGTTGCCTCCTTGGCGAAGGGAAAGCCACGGGCGGGAGTGGATGTTGCTGGGAAGGGAACGGCGGTGTCACCAATCGAGGTGGACTCCGAAGACAGTGTTATGATATGGGTTTAGATGTTGTTTAGGCTGGTTGCAATTTCGGTTGTGTTTAGTGCGAGTTTAATTATTGTAATGGGTTTAGCGAGCTATATTGAGAAATATGTGCAATAACAACATGTAATTGATTTCACTTTAGAATTTGTGTTTGTACCATTTGCATATTGCAGGATCCACGTAGATTACATGTAAACAAACCAACGAAATCAGATTACAACCATCAGACGGTAGTGGTAGGATGGAAGAGAAGTGGGACAGTGGCTTCGAGGGGAAGAAAGAGAAGTAGGGACACTGGCAGGTGGGCCCACGAAACACGTGACACTAACAGGTGGGAGCACGTGGTATTACTAGTTTGTCCAGAGCAAGCGGACTTTGCAATGTGACAACAACAAGCTGATGTGACCTATTATTATCCGTCGGATAAGTAAACTCGTCGAATTATTAAGGAGTACTAAAAAACTACAACAGGGATACATTCGCACAACACGTATGCTATCCACACTAGAGAAGCATCGCTTAAGTCTTACACTTAACTACAACATAAGTACTATAGCTCCCTGTCGGTCTTCTCGATACAAATGTAGAAATGCATCTGCCTGTACGGTCCAGCACCGACAAGGTACTGAGATGGCCCACATAATATCGACCTTAGGTCCACATACTCCACCTCCTGCGGTGTACAGCAGCAGCTCACACTCCTCCTTCGGCATCTCCCACATCTGAAGTTCGTCAAGAAATCAGATAAAAGATCCGCAGTTAGATCAGTGAATATCAGGAATATGTAAGATAAAATCAAATGCTTGTAAAATTATTTTTTTACCATGAAGGTAGCGACCCAAAAATTAACGGTTGTCGTCCGGGCATGACGCACAAAAGCCTGTGGCCTCGTCTGGGCATGGTGACGTGTGGTGGAGGAGGGGGCTGTGGAGGAGACATGCTCACTCACGAGCTCTATGATATTACAAGTAGGCTAGAGGGGAGTGGAAATAAAAATAATATAAGTGAAAAGTAAGCGCGGCCAATCATTGTAGAACTGCCTACACGCGGATTGCTCTTACGAAGAACCATCATAATCGTCCACGCGCCCCAATCGAACGGTCTCTAACAATTGGGTCAGGCAACAAGTTCTTCATGGGGGCAGGCCTTATAGAAGACCCGATCTAACAACCACCATTACACGTGCCCCGATCGAACGGACTATAACAACTGGGACAAAAAACAAGTGTTCTTTTTGTAAACCACACTGATCACTACTACCATGGCATGTGTTCTTTTCCTAAACCACACTAATCCACATGACAACTAACACTCCAATGGATTTTGGGATGCAACTTATGCCACACTGGTGAACATGCAATGTGGAAGCTGCTTTCATATGTGTTTTTGCTCTCTATGACCAAGGTTTAACACATTGATCCACTAGTGTCATTGCTTGTTTTCTTTTCCTAGACCACACTGATCCACTAGTGTCATTTCATGTGTTCTTTTCCTAAACCACGCTAATCCACTAGTGTCATTGCATGTGTTCTTTTCCTAAACCACACTGATCCACATGACAACAAACACTCTAGTGGATTCTGTGATCCAACTTCTAGCACACTGGGCAGCATGAAATATGAAAGGTGCTTTCCTATGTGTTTTTGGTCTTTGTCACCATGGTTTGACACATTGATCCAATAGTGTCATTGCATGTGTTTCTTTTTCTAAACCACACTAGTCCAATAGTGTCATTGCATGTGTTATGTTCCTAAATTACATTGATCCACATGAAAAAACACACTCTAGTGGATTCTGTGATGCAACTTCTGCCACACTGGTGCAACATGCAATGTGGAAGGTTCTTTCCTACGTGTTTTTGGTCCCTGTCACCATGGTTTGACACATTGATCCACTAGTGTCATTGCATGTGTTCTTTTCCAAAACCACATTGATTCACTAGTGCCATTGCATGTGTTCTTTTCCTAAACCACACTAATCCACATGACAACAAACACTCCAGTGCTATCTGTGATGCAACTTCTGCAACACTGGTGCAACATGCAATGTGGAATCTGCTTTCCTATGTGTTTTTGGTATTTGTGACCAAGGTTTGATACATGTATCCACTACTTCCATTGCATGTGTGATTTTCCAAAACCACATTGATTCACAAGTGTCATTGCATGTGTTGTTTTCCGAAGCCACATTGATCCACTAGTGTCATTGCATGTGTTATTTTCCTAAACCACACTGATCCACTAGTGTCATTGCATGTGCTCTTTTCCTAAACCACACTGATCCACTAGTGTCATTACATGTGTTCTTTTCCTAAACCACACCGATCCACCTTGAGTCATTACATGTTCCTAAGCCACACTGATCCACATGACAACACACACTCCAGTGGATTCTGTGATGCAAGTTCTGTCACACTGCTGGAACATGCAGTGTGGAAGGTGCTTTCGTTTGTGTTTTTGGTATCCGTAAACATGGTTTGACACATTGATCTACTAGGGTAATTTCATGTGTTCTTTTGCTAAACCACACATATCCACTATCATTTCATGTGTTCTTTACCTAAACCACACAGATCCACTAGTGTCATTGCGTGTGTTCTTTAACTGAACCACACTGATCTAGTACTGTCATTGCATGTGTTCTTTTCCTAAACCATACTGATCCACTAGTGTCATTCATGTGTTATTTTCCTAAACCACACTAATCCACTAGTGTCATTGCATGTGTTTGTTTCCTAAACTACACTGATCCACATGACAACACACACTCTAGTAAATTCTATGATGCAACTTCTGCCACACTGGTGCAACATGCAATGTGGAAGGTGCTTTCCTATGTGTTCTTGGTCTCCTTTACCATGGTTTGACACATTGATCCACTAGTGTCATTGCATGTGTTCTTTCCATAAACCACACCGATCCACGTGACAACACACACTCTAGTGGATTCTGTGATGCAACTTCTACCACACTGGTGCAACATGCAATGTGGAAGCTACTTTCCTATGTGTTTTTGGTATCTGTCACCATGGTTTGACACATTTATACACTAGTGTTATTGCATGTGTTCTTTTCCTAAACCACACTCATGCACAGGACAACACATACTCTAGTGGATTCTGTGATGCAACTTCTGCCACACTGGTGTAGCATGCAATGTGGAAGCTGCTTTTCTATGTGTTTTTGGTCTCTGTGACCAACGTTTGATACATGGATCCACTACTGTCATTGCTTGTGTTCTTTTCCTAAACCACACTAATACACTTGTGTCATTTCTTGTTTTCTTTTCCTAAACCACACTGATCCACTAGTGTTGTTGCATGCGTTCTTTTGTGAAACTACACTGATCCACCTGGCATCATTGCATGTGTTCTTTTCCTAAACCACACTGATCCACATGAGAACACACACTCCAGTGGATTCTGTGATGCAACTTCTGTCACACTGGTGCAACATGCAATGTGGAAGGTGCTTTCGTTTATGTTTTTGGTCTTTGTCACCATGGTTTGACACATTGATCCACTAGTGTCATTTCATGTGTTCTTTTCCTGAACCACATTGATCCACTAGTGTGATTTCATGTGTTATTTTCCTAAACCACACTGATCCACTAGTGTCATTGCATGTGTTCTTTTCCTAAACCACACTGATCCAGTAGTGTCATTTCATGTGTTCTTTTCCTAAACCACACTAATCCACTAGTGTCATGGCATGTGTTCTTTTTCTAAACCAATGTAATCCACTAGTGTCATTGCATGTGTTCTTTTCCTAAACTACACTACTCCACATGACAACACACACTCGAGTGGATTCTATGATGCAACTTCTGCCACACTAGTGCAACATGCCATGTGGAAGGTGCTTTCCTATGTGTTTTTTGTCTCTGTCACCATGGTTTAACATATTGATCCACTAGTGTCATTGCATGTGTTGTTTTCCTAAACCGCACTGATCCATATGACAACACACACTCCATTGGATTCCGTGATGCAACTTCTACCACACTGGTGCAACATGCAATGTGGAAGCTGCGTTCCTATCTGTTTTGGTCTCTGTCACCATGGTTTGACACATTGATCGACTAGTGTCATTGCATGTGTTCTTTTCCTAAACCACCCTAATCCACATGACAACACACACTCTATTGGATTATGTGATGCAACTTCTGCCACACTGGTGCATCAGGCAATGTGGAAGCTGCTTTCCTATGTGTGTTTGGTCTCTGTGACCAAGATTTGATACATGGATCCACTACTGTTATTGCTTGTGTTCTTTTCCTAAGCCACATTGATCCACTTGTGTCATTGCTTGTTTTCGTTTCCTAAACCACACCAATCCACTAGTGCCATTCCATGTGTTCTTTTCCTAAACCACACTGATCCACCTAGAGTCATTGCATTTGTTCTTTTCCTAAACCACACTGATCCACATGACAACACTTACTCTAGTGGATTCTGTGCTGCAACTTCTGCCACACTAGTGTAACATGCAATGTGGAAGGTGCTTTCATTTGTGTTTTTGGTCTCTGTCACCATGGTTTGACACATTGATCCACTAGTGTCATTGCATCTGTTCTTTTCCTAAACCACATGGATTGTCATGGTGTGGAACACGGCAGTGCCATCGGCGATGGCATAAGAGGGGACAATGAGGATGCTATCGGTGGCTACTTGCAACAGGTTGGGCACAGATACTACAAACATAGTGTTGTACCTAGGTTCGGAGCCCTCTTGGCGAGGTAAACCTCCTACTCCTACAAGGATCTACTATCAAGGGGCGAATGCCCAATACATATGCTCATTGAGCTGTTTTCCTGGCAACTCCTTGCTAGAAGGAGAAGAAGGAACTACTCAACGTGTCCAATCTAGAGAACTTCTAACTTGTAATTGTCTACCTAGAACCCTAGCACTGCCCCCCTTATATACTGGTTGAGGAGGTAGTTTACAAGATGGGTTCTAGGGTTTACTGTTTGGATTTGGGCTTTACAAAGTGGGTCGGATGGACAAGGCCAAATGGTAGGCCCAGGTCCAGTCAAGCCTCCAGTACAGGGGAGGGCATCACTATAGTGTCTAGCGCCCCTGCTTTACTTGTCAGCCGGCTCTTTCTCTGTCAGCCGGATCTTTATGCGTAAGCCGAAGCTTGACTCATCAGCGCTTGCTTTGCTCGTCAGCCTCCAGCTTTGGCACAGTTGTCCGATAGCGCCGACCGGGCCAGCCAGCCTATCCGGTTAGAGGTGCGCTTAGCAAGGAGTGTCATTCCCATAGTACTAGGGCCAGCGGATCCGAGGCGGCCAGCTAGGAGTGGCCTCCCAGCCGGTTCTTCTGGTTACCCGGCTAGACGGGCCAGGCGGGGAAACTTGGGTGCGGGTCGGGTGGAGGATTCCATCCGGCTGTGGTTCCTTGTCTTGGGTATAGACGACCCGAGCTTCTTGGAGCCGGTTAGTTGGTCCCGTCTTGGCCTACCCGGGGGGTCATCCCCCCGACACTAGTCCCCGAGGGCGTTAGCACTTCGCCTCGTGGAGAAGTTCTTGCGTTCTCATTTGGTCGAGTTTGAAATGATTGTTGATGTAGAGGCTTTGTCGTTTTCTTTTGTCTTGTAGCTTTTGTCTTGTAGTTTTTGTATTGTAGCTTTTTTCTTATTCCGACTTGAGATTCTTCGTTTTTTCCTGGCTGGGGATTCCCGGCTACGGAGCCGATGGCCCCACCCACAGGGTGTGAGCGGTGATCTCCTGGACCGGCTGCCGCACCCGGCCAGGAGAGGGATTGTCAGTGTGCTATTGTCATTGCTCGCGTCAGCCACTCCTACCACTTCTGATGCGCGTCACATCAGTTTGACCCGTTGGTCTGCTGCAACGGTTTTTGGTAACTTCACGCACGTCTTCATCATTCCGGTTTCTCGGGGATTGTGGGCACGGTTTGCCTCCCACAGTAATGCCTGTGGGATCTTCTGTGCATTTTGCATGGGCGCACATGATTCGCCCCGAACCGTCCCATTGAGGTGGGGCTGCTCCCTACCACGTGGCAGAGAGGGAGGACAACAAGCACAGTTCTTCTTCCCGATAAATAGGGATGCCAAGGAGCAGGGTCTCCTCACTTCTTCTTCTTGCGCCTGTTGCCCTTGCCCTCCTTTGCGCCTTAACCTTCTTCTCTTTGCTTGCGCCGCTTCTGCTTGGTCGCCGACACCGCCCTTCTTCTTTTTCTTCGACGACGGGCCCGCACAGTTCCAACACGGCCACCTTTCCCAACAACATGTTGCCGGACATTGCCGGCGGGTGGTGCGGCTCCTACGTCATGGAGGAGTTGGTGCGGAAGTACCGGCGGGGGAAGTTCCTGCCGCCGGAATGCTTGGTGAGGCTTCGCCTCACGCCTGAGGGCGAGCGAGTGCCCAACCCTCAGCCCCGCGAGGCCGTCCTCTTCCTCGCCCACTTTGC
This sequence comes from Avena sativa, assembly GCA_916181665.1. Taxonomy (NCBI): domain Eukaryota; kingdom Viridiplantae; phylum Streptophyta; class Magnoliopsida; order Poales; family Poaceae; genus Avena; species Avena sativa. The sequence goes on from OV702287.1 coordinate 197,283,281, forward strand.
TCGCGGCCTTGGGCTGCCACTGAGCAGGTTCGTCCTAGAGCTTCTCACCTCCTTCGACCTCCAGCTCCACCACCTTGGAGCCAACACCGTGGCGATGCTGGCGCATCACGCGACGTGCTGCGAGGCTTACCTCGGTGTCCGCCCTGACGCCGCGAACTTCTTGCAGTTTTTCTACTTCAAGGTGCAAGTGGTGGGGAAGGGCGGCCCGCTAATGCAGACGGGCTGCTGCGCCATCTACCCGCGACCATCGTCAGTGATGCCGTGCCTGGAGCTCCCGGACAACGTCAAGGTGTGGCAGCGCTTGTACTTCTACATGTGCAACGCCATCGAGGTAGACTGGATCAAAATTCTAGTCTTCTCGAACGTCCCTTCCACCCGGAAGGCCTGGAGTGTCCAAGATTTGGGCGCCTAGGGAGACATCGACCGGATGGCCGCTTGGTTGGCGGTCCTGGTGGAGATGGAGCGGCTCACCGCTCGGGACATCCTGTTGTCCTACATGGTGAGTCGCGTGCTTCCACTACAGCAGCGGTCGCATAAGATGTGCCATCTCTCTGGCCATCTAGATCCCACCCGGGTCTCCTGGTTGGAAGTGCCGTACGCGGCCCTCCATGAGTGGCTTGACACCATCTTGAAGGAGGTGCGGGAGGAGGACTAGGAGTTCTCCTGTCGGCCATACCACTGCGGCCGGCTTCTGCCAAAGGTAGGTCATTCTTCCCCTTCTCCGGGTGAATTTTTCCTAAGGGATTCTTGCTTTGTGCCTCTTATCTTCCCTTGTTGAGTAGCTTTTTACGGTGCAGCTAGCGGAGGACGGCATGGGGGACGATGAGCTCCCTATCTTCTCTGCGGACTACAAGCCTGCAAAGTACCCGCAGACGGAGCCGGAGCGGTTCCCCATGCGGGCTGACGAGGGCTGCGAGTTCCCACCTGGTGAGAATCTTTGCCTTGTCCTTGCCTGCCTTGTTCCCATTGAGTGTTAGCCGTGAACCTGATATCTTGCTTGTGTGTTGGAGCAGCCGCGCACGGCGAGGATGTGGACTTGGCTGAGGCCGCCGCGCCCAAGGCCCAGGGGAAGCGCGCCGCCTCGACCAGCACCGTGCCGGCTGGGGGTGCCGCCAAGAAAAGCCGCCGTCCCAGAGCCGCGGCCACCATGCCGAGCGTTGCCGGGTATGTGCTCCTTTACTCCTTATATATACTTGTACTGATGGGTTCACATTTGCTTATTTCGCCCTTGGCCTTCCTGCAACGAGGCGTTGGCTTTGCCCGGCTCCGCGACCAACACCACCGAGTCCACCCCTCCGCCTACCGGGGATGGAGGCATGCCGGTTGTGACGCCTAAGGCCACGCCTGCTGCGCCGACTGGGGCTGATGTGGACGTGGTGGAGGTGGTGCCGCCGGCTGCGCCTGAGACGCTGCATTGGGCCGGTGCCATCTCCCGTCTTGCCGAGGCTCTCATGCATGGTTGTAGCGGTGCGGCCGCACCTCCCCTGGCCCGACGGTGGGGGCTGACTCTGGCGCCTACCGGGTGGAGGAGCCGGTGGAGGTGCCACCGCCAAAGGTCCCTGCCCAGCCGGCGGGTGGGCCCTCCGCGGCCATGGGGGGCGACGATGACCTTCAGGTCACCGGCTGGACGCCAGCTCGGGATGCACCGCTGCTGGACGCCACCTTGGCACAGCTGTCAGGGGCGGCGCCCCTGGCTATCGGCCAGGCCCGCTAGCTGGTGGAGGCGCTGGAGCAGGGGCTTGGTCAGGCCAAGGCGCCGGTAACCTCCGTTGAGGTATGTGTCCTTTTGCCGATTTTGATGTTTTTTCACCGTCTTGCACCGCAGCCGGTTCTTTTGGTTCTTACTTCTTTCTCTTATGCAGAGGGCTCTTGCCGACGCCACCAAGACCTCACGGGATCTGGGCCGTAAGATTGCTTGCTCTGCCGTGTCTTCCCGATTACGTGATTTCTCGCGCATCTTGTTGAATATTGGTTACCCTCCTGCAGCTCTGCTGGTGGACCAGGACCGCGAGGTGGCTAGGATGACAGGGGAGGTGGCCCGGCTGGAGGAGTCCAACAGGGCTCGCCAGGACCAGATCGCCTAGCTGGTTCCGAATCAGCAGTAGATGGAGGTCAGGGCTGGCCAAGCCAAGAAGGTGGCGGACATCTGGGCCGAGGCGCTAAAGAACCTTGAGCAGATCCAAGCCACCTAGGCGGATGCTCTCAAGGCCTCCTAGGCCAAGGAGATGGCGGTGCTGGGGGAGCTTTACCAGACCACCAAGATTGTCGCTAGTAAGTGTTCTCAAACCAGACCAGCATTTTGATTTGTCTTCCGCGGCTGATATTGATCTTTGTCCCTTCTCCTGGGTGTAGCTCAGTATCCTGAGGCGACTGACCAGGCGCTGGCGCGCATCCTCGAGATGGATCTGGAACGGGATCTCCACCCGGGGGAGCTGGGGGTGGTTGTCAGCGAGGAGGCGAACCGGCTGTGTGCCGCCGCTCTCGAGGTTTACGACTATGTCTGGCTTGACACTGTCCAGCCGACCACCATGGACGCTCTGGTTGAGCGGCTTTTGGGCGCTCTAGACCTCATGGACGTGGCTCGGGAGTGGGCGACACGAGGTGGCACAGAGATGGTGTTGGCCCTGCTGAAGTCCTGGTACCCGGAGGTGGATCTGCGGAGTCTCTCTCGCGGATTTCGACAAGGGACCAGCTACAAGCAGCTCCACGCCGTGGTTCCTGATATCCGTGCCTGTGGCGTGAAGATTGGGAGCTTCGTCCAGCTGGACCGGAACTTTAGTGACCCGGCTGGCACAGAGCCGTACCACTTCAGTCCGGATGTATCACGCACCAAAGCCCCGGCTGCTCCCCAGACCGCCTCCAACAGCCAAGCCCCAGCCGATGCCTGCATCCCTTCTGCCAGTCACTGATCTTGATCCCCGGGATGCCGGGAGTATTTGTAGGTGAAAAAGTTGTTATTTTGTGTTGGTGAACAACTGCCTTTGTGCAGTACTAAACTCTGGTGGTAGCATCGCCTCCTTTTGGATATTTGCGCGTGCTTTTTCATTTGCACTTTCTGTTTTGCACTTGTTGCATGCTTGTTTCTGTGTGGGGGCGGGCGAGCGCACCCACAAGGTGTAGTCCCCGAGGTTCAGGCCGGCTGGAGAATAGAGCCAGGTCATAGCTCTATATTTTTATCTGTTTGTAGGTTGCTGTCTGGGGGCGCGCAAGCGCACCCACAGGGTGTAGTCCCCGAGGTTCGATCCGGCTGGAGAATACAGCCGGGTTGAAGCTCCTTGACCTGCTCTGCTGCCACCTGGAAGCTATTAGCCTCTGGCTTGGGTGTTTGTCATGGAACATTGGCTCATGCAAAGATGAAAAAACAAACAAGTTGTTTGCCTGGTTAAACAGATGCAAGTTGAATTGTAATCTGAGATTCACTAGTCTTGAAATTTTGCCGTTTCGCATGAAGCCAATGACTTTGCCCTTTTCTCAGTGAGCATTGGCCAATTTGGTGTTGTTCCCTTGCCGGCTTCGAGCCAGAGTCGAAGGGGTAGCTTAGTAGGCATACTGCACGATACTTCGGGTTTGGGTCATTGACCTTGGGCGAGCGAGCGCAACCGAAATGTCCAGACGTCTTTGTTTTCCTCGTAGCTTTTTCGTGTAAGGGTCGTCGAGCGTTCTGCTCTTGCCGGATCTATCACCCGGCCTGCGGTCTACAGCCGGAACCGAAGAGGAAGCCCTAGGAGCCGCGTACAATACTTTGCCGCGTGAATTGCATGGCTGTCTGGGCCAACCGGCGAGTCCCTGGTGGAGACCGCCGGCTCCGGGGTTAGAATAATGTAGCCGGAAAAGCCAAATTGTGCAGCATGACTTGCTTATTTATTGCGGAGTCCCTAAGACTGTGTCGAGGCTCCCATGCTTGTTCATTACATAAACGTAAGATACATACAGTTCTTGTTCAAGTGTAAAAGCAGCGAAGCAGGCTTGCATTCCATGGACGCTCGCTTTCTTCGCCCGAACAACCCATCTTGTTCTTTTCCGGCTCGCGGGTGTCGATGAGATAGTATGAGTTGTTCTACAGTGCTCGGTTGATGATGAATGGGCCCTCCCAAGGTGGAGATAACTTGTGCCTCCCCTTGGTGTCTTGTACCAGCCTTAGTACCAGGTCGCCTTTGCGGAACGAGACGCTGCAGATTTGGCTGGCGTGGTAACGGCATAAGTTTTGCTGGTAGATGTCGGATCTGGACAAGGCCAGCTCGCGTGCTTCTTCGAGGAGATCGACACTATCCTCACGTTCTTCCTTGGCTTGCTGCTCTGAGTATAGCAACTTGCAAGGTGCGTCGAACTCGATGTCCGTTGGCAAGACCGCCTCCGCCCCGTAGACGAGGAAGAAAGGGGTGTAGCCGATTGACCAGTTTGGCGTGGTGCGAAGGACCCAAAGCACAACCGGTAGCTCCTCGATCTAGCAGCCGGGGGATCGCATCAGTGCCTCGATTAGACAGGGCTTGATTCCGGATAGGGCCAGCCCATTTGCTCGCTCGCATTGCCCGTTGGATTGGGGGTGTGCCACGGATGCCAGGTCCAGACGGATGCCCTTGTCTCCGCAGAAGCGCGCGAAAGCCCCTTTGGCGAAATTTGTGTCATTGTCTGTTATGATGTGTTGGGGTAGCCAAAGCGTGTGATTATGTCCGTGAAGAACTTGACCACTGTTGGTCCATCCAGCTTCTTTATCGGCTTTGTCTCGATCCACTTGGTGAATTTGTCCACTGCCACTAGCAGGTGCGTCATGCCGGATCGGGCAGTTTTGAAAGGGCCGACCATATCCAGCCCCCAGACGGCAAAGGGCCATGTGATGGGAATCATCTTGAGTGCTACAGACGGAGTGTGCTTCTGCTGGCTGAACCGCTGGCAACCGTTACAAGCCTTAACTATTTGTTTAGCACCTTCGAGCGCCGTGGGCCAGTAGAACCCATGGCGAAATGCCTTTGCCACTATGGCTCGTGACGACGCGTGGTGCCCACATTCGCCATGGTGAATTTCGACCAGCAGCCGGATTCCTTCGTCCTGGCTCTCGCACCGCTGATAAATGCCCCCAATGCCGCGCTTGTAGAGCTTGTTGTTGACGATAGTGTGTGTGATGGCTCTGTGCTTCACTTGCCTTGCCTCTTCCTCCTCTTCAGGAAGCTCTCCTCTGGCTAGCAAATCCATGAACGGTTGGCCCATGTTGGGGTTTCCCGGATGGCGCATACCACCTGCATGAGCAGGTTTACTTCTGCGCGGATGACCGGGTTGGGCTCGTCTGGAGGCTGACCCGATGGAGTAGTGGAGCCGGCAGCCTCTAGGCTGGACGCAGCAGTCCCCAGGTCCGGTGAAGCAGTCCCCGGGTGCGGTGGAGCGGTCCCCGGGTGCGGTGAAGCAGTCCTCGAGTGCGGTGGAGCAGTCCCCGGGTGTGGTGAAGCAGTCCCCAGGTGCGGTGAAGCCGTCGCGGAGGCCTTGGAGCCGGCAGTCCCCGGGTGCAGCAAGGCAGTCCCCGGGTGAGGTGAAGCCGTCGTGGAGGCCTTGGAGCCAACAGTCCTTGGGTCCGTGTCCAGTATGATGAAGTAGGATTCTGGAGACAGCATAATAGATGGCTTGTGCAAGTGCTCGAGGGAGACTCCAAGCGGAATTGACTGTCTTGTTGACCCAATACGGGCGAGGTGTCCGTGGCCTTGTTCTTTATTCTAGGTACATGGTGGAACTCGCATCCTTCAAAACATGCACACAGCTGTTGTACGAAGAAGCGAGACAAGGCCATGTTTGCGTCCCTAGCATCCAAATTGCCTGACACTTGTTGACCACCATGTCCGAGTCGCCAAAGCATAAGGTGCACCGGATGCCGATTTCTTTTGCCATTTTCAGGCCATGGACAAGCACCTCGTACTCAGGGACATTGTTGGAGGCGTAGAAGTGGATCTACAACACGTACTCTAGCCAGTCTCCCTTGGGGGAGGTGATGACCACTCTGGATCCGAGCCCCCCGTACATCTTGGATCCGTCAAAATGCAGCTTCCAATGCGTGGAATCAGGGCAAGGCGGTAGGTATTGCGTCTCTGCCCAATCAACAAGGAAATCTGCTAAGGCCTAAGACTTGATCGCCGTTCTTGGCTCGTATTGTATGTTGTGGGCGGCGAGCTCTATGGCCCATTTCGCCACCCGGACTATGGCATCTCTGTTGCCGATGATCTCCAAAAGTGGTGCTAGCGCTACCACCCGGATGGAGTGTTCTTGGAAGTAGTGCTTCAACTTCTTGGAGGCCATGTACACACCGTACACCAGCTTCTGGTAATGAGGGTAGTTATCCTTCGAGAGCGAGCGTACCTCACTCAAGTAGTACACCGGTCGTTGCACCGGTTGTTCCTTTCCTTCTTCCGGCCTCTCCACTACCAGCACCACACTGACAACTTTGTTAGTGGCTGCGATGTACACCAGCATGGGATCCTTTTCCGCTGGTGCTGCCAGTATAGGTGGTGAGGTGAGCATGCACTTGAGGTCGCGGAAAGCTTCATCCGCCTGCAAAGTCCAGACGAACTTGTCCGTCTTCTTCATGAGTTGGTACAGCGGGAGTGCTTTCTCGCCCAGCCGGTTGATTAACTGGCTGAGGGAGGCCAGGCATCCGGTGAACTTCTGGACGTCTCGCAAGTTCTTAGGCAGCTGCATGCGCTCGATTGCACCAATCTTCTCTAGGTTCGCCTCGATTCCCTGTTCTGATACGAGAAAACTGAGAAGCTAGCCGGCTAGAATGCCAAACACAGATTTCTCCGAGTTCAGCATCATCTAGAACCAGCGGAGGTTGGTGAATGTCTCCCTCATATCCTCAAGGAGTGTTTGGTGCTCCTTGGTCTTGACCACTACATCATCGACGTAGGTGTGCATGTTTCTGCCGATCTGAGCCTGTAGGCATTTTTGCTTGCAGCACGGGTATGTTGCCCCAGCGTTCTTCAGTGCAAACGACATGGTGGTGTAGCAGTAAGCTCCGTAAGGAGTAATGAATGTTGTACTTATTTGATTAGCGGGGTTCAGCCGTTCTGGTGGTAGCCAGAATACGCATCGAGAAATGACAATAGCTCACAGCCGGCGGTGGAATCGATCACTTGGTCTATCCTTGGCAGTGCGAATGGATCTTTGGGACATGCTTTGTTGAGGTTGCTGTAGTCAACACACATGCGACAAGTCTTGTTCTTCTTCAGCACCAGTATGGGGTTTGCTAGCCATTTCGGGTGGAAAACCTCCATGATGAATCCAGCTGTGAGCAGCCGGGTGATCTCTTCACCGATGGTTCTTCTTTTTTCTTCCGCGAAGTGGCGTAGTGACTGTTTGACCGGATTTGCGTCCGGCCTGACATGTAAAGAGTGCTCGGCGAGCTCCCTCGGAACACCTAGCATGTCCTTGGGGGACCATGAGAAGATATCCCGACTCTCAAAGAGGAAGTCGACGAGCGCACTTTCCTATTTGCTGTGAAGGTCGTCTCTGACCAGGACGAACTTGTCTGGCTCGGCCTCGTCCATCAGGATCTTTTTCATGCCCTTGGACGGCTTGAATTTCGCTTCCCCAGTCGGCTTGGGTTCGCCAGCCGGCATGTCCTTCTGTAGGGGATGCCACATTCTGCATGATAATGTGCTTCTCTTCCATGATGATCATGGCCTCCGCTATCTTGGACCCGTCTGTGGCGCATTCCACAGACCGCCTGTAGAGGTTGACCAACTCAAACTAGATGGGTTCGCGGCGGATGTTCTCCTCCGTGCCAAAGATGACGTCCAGTCGGATCTTTCCGATGGTTGAATGCGAAGGGCCTAGAATGGCTCCGTGGAAGGAGGTGCTTGACGGCCCCAGCTGCGACTCGCTGATACCGAGCCGGTATAGAGAGCTGTGGTACATGAGGTTGATGCTGCTCCCACCGTCTACGAGAACGCGGGAGAATCTGCAGGAATGCTTCTTGGAGACAATGATAGGATCCAAAACCATCACGTAAGTGCCTGGGTGAGGTAGCTCAGCTGGCTGGTCCTTCTGGCTCCATGCAACTTCTTGCTCCGACCAGTTGAGGTACTGGGGGACGGGAGGAACAATCGCGTTCACCTCCGCCTCGTGGCGTCTCTTGTTGTGCTTGGTCTCCGGCTCCATCATGAAGATGTGGTAGTTTCCCACCTAGCGGGGGTAGTTGTCATCGTCATTCTCTCTCTGGCGCTGGTTATTGCGGTCGCCTGGCGGCCCACCTGCCGGGGGTGGTGGAGCCTGCGCAGTGCGCGCTAGCGACTTCCACCATCTTCTTTGTCCATGTGCACTGGCGCGTGGTATGTGTAGCTGATTTGTTGCCTCTGCTATGGAACTTGCATGTCCCATCAAGCATTGACTCAATGGTGTACTTGGGCCTCGGAGGCCGGTCATCAGGCTTCTGTCTCCGGCTTCCGCCTGCAGCCGGATCCTCCTGCACTGCTGCCACCTGCCTGGAACCATATTGGTTATCCGGCTGGTCGTCCTTTCTTTTTCCATGGCGGTTGTCATCCCGCCTGGAGTTATGGCCATCCCCTCTGGCTGGCGTTGATCCAAAGCAACATCGACGATGATTTTCCCCTGGTCGTCCACCCAGACGCATCTTTTCATTGCTGCATTGGCGGTGGTGTACTTGTCCGCGATGGCCATGGTCTATGCCATGGTGGTAGGCTCCACCCGACGAAGCTTGTGCTTGAGCATAGTGCCATGTCTACAGCTGTTGACGAAGAAGTCGACTGCCTGGTGCTCGCGCACCCCTCACAGGAGTTGTGCATGCTCGTCCACCGGGTGATGTAGGAGCAGTCAGATTCATTCGGCCCCTGCACGCAAAGAGCAAGCTCACCGGGTCGACCTGGGCGCTTGTAGGTGCCAGTGAAGTTGCGGACGAACGCCTTCTCGAAATCAATCCAAGCGTTGATACTGTTGTCAGGGAGGATGTTGAGCCATGTCCTGGCCGAGTCGAGGAGCATGAGGGGTGCGTAGTGCACAACCACCCGGCGGTTGCCGTTTGCGATGCCCACCACGGTGGTGTAGTCCACCAGCCAGTCCTCCGGCTTGACCGAGCCGTTGTATTTTGGCATATCCCTTTGGAAACGGTTCGTTCTGGATTCGCGGTCCGAAAACTCTTGGACTGGCTGGGCTTTCCTCTTCCAGCACATGCAACTGGACCAGCGGGTCGATGCGTGCGCGCGCGTCTTGCGGTTCTTCTGGCTCGAGCGGTCCCAACAGGCCAGATAGGCGGGACTTGGGTAGCGCTTTACCTTTTTCAGCTTCATCGGCCGGCTCGCGGTTTCTGCTGGTGACATCTACTGCGTCGCGGGCGGTGTTCCACGACCCGCTGATCCGCCGCGTGGACGATTTCTTGGCCTTGCTCCATTTGGGGAAGATGCCTTGCTAGCGCCTGCAGCCGGATCCACCATCCAGCGAGCCGGTTGGGTGCTGCTGTTGCACCCCATGCTGAGTTCTGTCTCAGCCTGCTGTTTATTTCCCGTGACCACGAGGAGCTGGACACGTGCCTGCTAACGGAGTAGCTCCTCGCCCTCCGGGTGGCTTAGTTCCGCGACTGTCGCATCTGCGACCCTCATGTTTTTGGCGGGAGTGCTGTAAACTAGCTGCACCGCGGGCGTGCGCGGATCAGCAGCTCGATCCATCTCCGAACCAAGGCTGGGCTAGGCGGCTGGTGCCGGGCAAGCGGGCAAAGCCATGCACGATGTTGTATTCATGCATGGTTGCGTTCATCCGCCGTTGGGCGGCTGCCACCTTGCCAGCTTCTTCCAGGAGGCTCTGGCGAGTGGCCTCCAGTGCTGCCGCAACTGCTGCTGGATCTTCCTTGATGGGTGTGATGGGGTTGCGGAGGTGCTCGATGGACGCGTTGAGCAGGTCTTGGTTCGGGAGGCGTGAGTTAGCGGTGCGGCTTTCCCCGTTGCGCTCCAGAGGTGGGCGGCGGTTCTCGCCGAGCCCGCCATCATGACCTCGACGCTGCCACTGGCGACATGCGAATCGGAGAAGCCAGGAGGCACGCCGGACACGGTGACGATCTCGCGAGGAAAGGTCTCGGCGATGGAGGTGAGTAGACGCGGTGCTCGCCGAAGTGCATGATGGAGCCTCTGATTGGGAAGGTTCCCCCAGCGAAGCAGGACGCGTTGTCGAGGATGCAGTCAAAGGAGCCGAAGGTGAGGATGAGGCCAGAGGCAACTCGCTCACTATGGACGAGCGGAAGTCCCGTGCGAAAGATGACCCTAGACAAAGCGCTGGGCCCCATGATGGGCGCCAACTGTCGTGGTGTGGAACACGGTAGTGCCATCGGGGATGGCATAAGAGGGGACAATCAGGATGCTATCGGTGGCTACTCGCAATGGGTTGGCCACAAATACTGCAAACACAGCGATGTACCCCAAGTTCGGAGCCCTCTTAGCGAGGTAAAGCTCCTACTCCTGCAAGGATCTACTATCAAGGAGAGAATGCCCAATACAGATGCTCCTTGAGCTATTTTCCTGGCTACTCCTCGCTAGAAAGAGAAGAAGGAACTACTCAACTTGTCCAACCTAGAGAACTTCTAACTTGTAATTGTCTACCTAGAACCCTAGCACTACCCCCTTATATACTGATTGAGGAGGCAGTTTACAAGATGGGTTCTAGGGTTTACTGTTTGGATTTGGGCTTTACAAACTGGGCCGCCTAGACAGGGCCAAACGGTAGGCCTGGGTCCAGTCAAGCCTCCAGTACATGGGAGGACAACGCTACAGTGTCTAGCACCCTTGCTTTACTTGTCAACCGGCTCTTTCTCCATCAGTCGGCTCTTTATGCGTAAGCCGAAGCTTTACTCGTCATCCCTTGCTTTGCTCGTCTGCCTCTAGCTTTGGCATAGTTGTCCGATAGCGCCGACTGGGCCAGCCAGCCTGTCCGGTCAGAGGTGCGCTCAGCAAGGAGCGTCATCCCCATAGTACTAGGGTCAGCGGATCCGAGGCGGCCAGCTAGGAGCGGCCTCCCACCCGGTTCTTCTGGCTACCCGGCTAGACGGTTCAGCAGGGGAAACTTGCGTGCGGGCCGGTGGAGGATTCCATCTGGCTGTGGTTCCTTGTCTTGGGTCCAGACGGCCCGAGCTTCTTGGAGCCGGTCAGTTGGTCTCGTCTTGGCTTACCCGGGGGTCATCCCCCCGACATGGATCCACTAGTGTCATTGCATGTGTTCTTTTACTAAACCACACTGATCCACCTGTGGCATTGCATGTATTCTTTTACTAAACTACACTTATCCAGTAGTGTCATTGCATGAGTTGTTCTCTAAACCACACTGATCACTACTGCCATTTCATGTGTTCTTTTCCTAAACCACACTATTCCACTAGTGTCATTGCATGTGTTCTTTTCCTAAACGACACTAATCCACTAGTGTCATTGCATGTGTTCTTTTCCTAAAACACATTGATAACCTGGTGTCATTTCATGTGTTCTTTTCCTAAATCACACTGATCCACATGACAAACACACTAAACTGGATTCTGTGATGCAACTTCTACCACACTGGTACAACATGCAATGTGGAAGCTGCTTTCCTATGTGTTCTTGGTATTTGTGACCAAGGTTTGATACATGGATCCACAACTGCCATTGGATGTGTTCTTTTCCTAAACCACACTAATCCACTAGTGTCATAGCATGTGTTCTTTTCCTAAACGACACCAATCCACTAGTGTCATTGCATGTCGTCTTTTCCGAAACCACACTGATCCACTAGTGTCATTGCATGTGCTCTTCTCCTAAACCACACTGATCCACTAGTGTCATTGCATGTGTTCTTTTCCTAAACCACAGTGATCCACCTAGAGTCATTGCATGTGTTCTTTTCCTAAACCACACTGATCCACATGACAACAGACACTCTAGTGGATTCTGTGATGCAACTTCTGTCACACTGCTGCAACATGCAATGTGGAAGGTGCTTTTATTTGTGTTTTTGGTCTCTATCACCAAGGTTTGACACATTGATCTACAAGTGTCATTTGATGTGTTCTTTTCCTAAACCACATAGATCCGCTAGTGTCATTTCATGTATTCTTTTCCTAAACCACACTGATCCACTAGTGTCATTGCATGTGCTCTTTTCCTAAACCACACTAATCTAGTAGTGTCGTTGCATGTGTTCTTTTCCTAAACAACACTGATCCACTAGTGTCATTCATGTGTTCTTTTCTAAACCACACTAATCCACTAGTGTCATTGCATGTGTCTGTTTCCTAAACTACACTGATCCACATGACAACACACACTCTAGTGGATTCTATGATGCAACTTCTGCCACACTGGTGCAACATGCAATGTGGAAGGTGCTTTCCTATGTGTTTTTGGTCTCTATCACCATGGTTCGACACATTGATCCACTAGTGTCATTGCATGTGTTCTTTTCCTAAAACACACTAATCCACATGACAACACACACTCTAGTGGATTCTGTGATGCAACTTCTGGCACACTGGTGCAACATGCAATGTGAAAGCTACTTTCCTATGTGCTTTTGGTGCTTTCCTATGTGGAAGCTGCATTCCTATGTTTAACACATTGATCCACTAGTGTCATTTCATGTGTTCTTTTCCTAAACCACACTGATCCACATGACAACACACACTATAGTGGATGTGATGCAACTTCTACCACACTGGTGCAACATGCAATGAGGAAGCTGTTTTTCTATGTGTTTTTGGTATGTGTGACCAACGTTTGATACATGGATCCACTACTATCATTGCTTGTCTTCTTTTCCTAAACCACACTCATCCACTTGTGTCATTTCTTGTTTTCTATTCCTAAACCACACTGATCCACTAGTGTCATTGCACGTGTTCTTTTCTGAAACCACATTGATCCTCCTGGAGTCATTGCAGGTGTTCTTTTCCTAAACAACACTAATCCAAATGATAACACACACTCCAGTGTTTTCTGCGATGCAGCTTTTGTCGCACTGGTGCAACATGTAATGTGGAAGGTGCTTTCATTTGTGTTTTTGGTATCTGTCACCATGGTTTGACAAATTGATCTACTAGTGTCATTTCATGTGTTATTTTCCTAAACCACACTGATCCACTAGTGTCATTTCATGTCATCTTTTCCTAAACCACACTGATCCACTAGTGTCATTGCATGTCTTGTTTTCCTAAACCACACTGATCCAGTAGTGTCATTCCATGTGTTCTTTTCCTAAACCACACTGATCCACTAGTGTCATTCATGTGTTCTTTTCCTAAACCATAGTAATCCACTAGTGTCATTGCATGTGTTCTTTTCCTAAACTACACTGATCCACACGACAACACACACTCAAGTGGATTCCATGATGCAACTTCTGCCACACTGGTGCTACATGTAATGTGGAAGGTGCTTTCCTATGTGTTTTTGGTCTCTGTCACCATGGTTTGACACATTGATCCACTAGTGTCATTGCATGTGTTCTTTTTCTAAACCACACTGAACCACATGACAGCACATACTCCAATGGATTCTGTGATGCAAGTTCTACCACACTGGTGCAACATGCAATGTGGAAGCTTCTTTCCTATGTGTTTTTGGTATTTAGCACCATAGTTTGAGACATTGATCCACTAGTGTCATTGCATGTGTTCTTTTCCTAAACCACACTGATCCACATAACAACACACACTCTAGTGGATTATGTGATGAAACTTCTGCCACACAGGTGCAACATGCAATGTGGAAGCTGCTTTCCTATGTGTTTTTGGTATCTATGACCAAGGTTTGATAGATGGATCCACTACTATAATTTCTTGTGTTCTTTTCCTAAACCACACCGATCCACTTGTGTCATTGCTTGTTTTCTTTTCCTAAACCACACTGATCCACTAGTGTCATTTCATGTGTTCTTTTCCGAAACCACACTGCACCAGGAGTCATTGCATGTGTTCTTTTCCTAAACCACACTGATCCACATGAAAACACTCAATCTAGTGGATTCTGTGATGCAACTTCTGCCACACTAGTTCAACATGCAATGTGGAAGGTTCTTTCGTTTCTGTTTTTGGTCTCTATCACCATGGTTTGACACATTGATCCACCAGTGTCATTGCATGTGTTCTATTCCTACACCACATGGATCCACTAGTGTCATTACATGTGTTATTTTTTTAAACCACACTGATCCACTTGTTTCATTGCTGTGTTATTTTACTAAACCACACTTATCCAGTAGTGTCATTACATGAGTTCTTCTCTAAACCACATTGATCACTACTGCCATTGCATGTGTTCTTTTCCTAAACCACACGGATCCACTTGTGTCATTGCATGTGTTCTTTTCCGAAACCACACTAATCCACTAGTGTCATTGCATGTGTTCTTTTTATAAACCACACTGATCACCTGATGTCATTGCATGTCTTCTTTTCCTAAACCACACTGATCCACATGACAAACACACTCAAGTGGATTCTGTGATGCAACTTCTGCCATACTAGTGCAACATGAAATGTGGAAGGTGCGTTCCTATGTGTTTTCTCTATCACCATTATTTGACACAATGATCCACTAGTGTCATTGCATGCGTTCATTTCCAAAACCACACCGATCCAGATGACAACACACACTCCAGTGGATTCTATGATGCAACTTCTGCCACACTTGTTAGGGGGATGATCCCCGGGTACCCCACCCGAATAAGAAGCAGGACAGTCGGATCTCTTCCGGCTGACCAGATGCAGCCAGACAGGGTAGGATGGACCGGCTACCACCTAGTAGCCGGAGCACGAAGAGGCAGCCGGATACGGCGACGTAGCCGGATCCAATCAGAGAGACAAGACGACATGCGTATCAGTGCACGGTACGTCCTGTACGATGACGAGACGGGCAACCACCCGCCCATACCGAAGACTTTGCGTGGCTGACGCGGGAACAGTGGCCTGTACTGACGACGCGCTCGCACGACGTCCACTGTGCCTACGGCAGCCATACCGCTCATACACCAATGTGACATACCATACCGGGTACTGTAGATGACTAGTCGGCTGGGACCCGCCTTTGGGGCCCACCAGTCAGACTAGCCAGTGAGACCCTTGCCT
This sequence comes from Avena sativa, assembly GCA_916181665.1. Classification (NCBI taxonomy): domain Eukaryota; kingdom Viridiplantae; phylum Streptophyta; class Magnoliopsida; order Poales; family Poaceae; genus Avena; species Avena sativa. The sequence continues at coordinate 197,298,354 of OV702287.1, forward strand.
CTCTTCCTATATAAGGAGAGGCAAGGCCTCAGTAGAAAGGGTTGGTCTCAGTGCATTTAAGGCAGTAGCTAGAGAATACAGCTCGAGGAGCACTTGTAGCTCGTATATTCCACATAGTCAGATCAGGCAGGAGTAGGGGCTTTACCTCACCACGAGGGCCCCGAACCTGGGTACTTCTTGCATCCCGCTACGCTCACTTGTATCCAATCCCGCCTGCGGACGCCGTCGATAGCTTCCCTGCTAGTCCCCACACCTCTATCTAACCTCCTCAGGTACTGCCGTTCCCAATACAACGACAGTTGGCGCCCACCGTGGGGCAATGGCTTCGACCGGAGTCACGTTCTGCACGGGACCCCGCACTTCAGCCGGTGAGCGCGTGGCCTCCGGCCTGGTGCTCACGCTCGGCAAGTTTGACTGCGTCATCGACAACGCCTCCTGCTTCGCCGGAACTTCCTTCTCGGCGAACGGCACCATTCTGCTATTCGGCGACCTCCCCATCTACATCGCCACCGTCCTGGAGCGTTTCCCTAGGGAAATCGTCTCTATCGCGGGGTCGCCATGCTCAGTCGGCACCGCCTCCGCCGCACCTCGCGGCGTGGAGGTCATGATGGCCGGATCCAGCTCGCAGCCCCAATAGCCGCGGGAGCGAGGCGTGGACGAGGTCGGAACTTCGGCTCCCCCGCAGCCTCGGAACCCGGTGGAGGATGCCATTGATCGGCTCCTGATGCCGGTTAACCTCGGGGACAACCCGGAGGAGGCGGAGGCCAACTTCACCATGGAGAGACAGATCCTCCTCTAGGAGGCCATGGAACTGGCAGAAGCCCGCAAGCAACTGGAGATCGCTAGACGCGAGTACGACCGCGCGCACGGCCTCACTCTGGCCACCGCGGAGCCGAGCCGGCGCTGCTAGGTACGGCGTCGGGGCGGTGAGCTGGGCGGCAGGATGGAGAAGGACGGAGAACCGGATCCCACGGCTGCCCCCACACGGCCCACCTACAGCACGCCCATCAAGAACCTGCGTGCAGCCCGAGCCGCAGCAGAAGAACTACCCAGCCTGGAGGGCGAGGAGCGAGCCCACCAGCACGCTCGCGTCCAGGAGCTCCTCCGCATCATGGACGAGCAGGCCGGCGCCAACCGGTAGACGCAGGAGGACCTTAGCTACTCCAGAGGAGGCAGGCTACCTGAAAACAGCAGGGGCGCACCGCGCGACACCCAGCAGGCGTCCTCCCCGTAGCCGCCCAAGGCCTGCAGCAGGCGTCGTGGCTCCGGCAACAGTGGCCAGCCACGCCAGGAGCAGACGGTCAACAGCAACCCGCCACCTCCCCCACCACCAGCCGGAGCGCCCAGACCAGCCGGTTCCCGCCTCTCGGGCCGGGTGGGCGCACCCAACCCGGATTGTTCGGATGCCCGCGACCGCATCGAGCTCCTCGCTCAAGCGCGTGTCACGGAGGAGGAAGATTCTACCGGACAGGTTTGTTTCGGACCCCGCATCCGGAACGAGCCGTTTCCGGATAAATTCTCCCTGCCCAGGGACACCCCCAAGTACGACAGCAGCATGAAGCCAGAAGACTAGCTGACCGACTATGCTACGGCAGTTGGCATCGCCCACGGGAATAAGCGCACAGCTGTGCGCTACGTCCCTCTCATGTTAACCGGGTCGGCAAGGACATGGCTCAATAGCCTCGCAACCAACAGCATCAACGCCTGGCCTGATTTCGAGAAGGTGTTCGTCGGCAACTTCAACGACACATATAAGCGTCTGGGGCGCCCGCGCGACCTGGCCCTGTGCATCCAGGGCGACCGCGAGACCGACCGCGAATACCTCGCCAAGTGGACAGAGCTTCCCAACACTTGCGAGGGCATTCTGGAGAGCCAGGCCATCGGCTTCTTCATCGAAGGGTGCCGAGAGGGCACCATGCTCCGCCACCGGCTACTGTGTGACGAGCCGAAGACCATGGCGGAGCTCATGACGGTTGCGGACCAGTACGACACGGCGGACGCCGCCATGAAGAAGCCCCTCTGAGTAAACGCGGACGGCCGTCCGACTCGCACAGAGCCGGCTCGCGACCGTCCGAGCAACCCGACTGGCCGTCCGACTCGCACAGAGCCGGCTCGCGACCGTCCGAGCAACCCGACTGGCGAAGCCAGATCCTCCAGACGCCACGGCAACGACAACCGGTTCCACGGGGACCGCCAGGACAGGCAACAGAAGCCTCGCTACCACGCGCGGCAGGTCAATGTTGTGGAGGGTGCGCCCGACGCACCGGCTAACGACGCGAGAAGGCAGAAGCCCTGGCTCATCTTCGACCAGATGATCGACGGCCCGTGCAAGTGGCATAGCGGTCCCTTCAAACCGGCTACACACACCACCCGGAACTGCAGCTGGACCCACCAGCTAAAGGACCAGGGCAACCAGCCTCGTCTCCCGCCTCCCCCATCGGGTGGACCCCCACCACTGGCTAGGGGAGCCGGTAATGATGGTAACGGCGGCAACGGCAGCAACAACAACAACGGCTACCCCCAGCCGCACGCCGCTTACCACATCTTGGAGACGGAGCAGGATGACAAGCACAGCCGCAGGCGACGCTCCAAGGAGGTCAACACCATCGTCTCTCCGGTCTCCCAGTACCTGAACTGGTCGGAAACCCCCATCACCTGGAGCCGGGCAGATCAGCCTGAGCATCTGCTGACTCCTGGGGGCTACGCCATGGTGCTTGACCCCCTCATCGTCTCCACCGCGCACACCTGCCGATTCTCGCGCGTCCTCATCGACGGAGGCAGTAGCCTCAACCTCCTCTACCAGTCCTCGCTGGAGAATCTGGGCATTCGCGAAAGCAACCTGCGCCCGACTACCACGACGTTCCACGGAGTACTGCCGGGGCCAGCCTGCGCTCCGCTGGGAAAAATCCAACTAGACGTCATCTTCGGAACCAAGGAGAACTTCAACCGCGAACCAATCTGGTTCGAGGTGGTAAATTTGACGAGCTCCTACCATCCTCTCCTCGGGCGCCCCGCCCTCGCCGAGTCCATGGCCATCCCCCACTACGCATACCTCAAAACAAAGATGCTAGGACCCCACGGCGTGATCACCATCGCCGGCTGCTTCAGGCGATCGATGGAGTGTGCCTCAACCGGTTCCAAACTAGCAGAGGCCCTCATCATAGCCGAAGAAAAGCGCGCGATCATGCGCAATGTGGCCATGGCCCAGCAAGACATCTTGGCTAGCAGCAAACCGGCTGGAGAAGGAGCCTTCCAACCAGCAAAGGAGACGAAGAGGATCCTGCTCGACCCCTCCGACCCAACTAAGTTCGTCACCATTGGTGCCGGCTTAGACAGCAAATAGGAAGGCGCGCTCGTCGACTTCCTCCGTGAGAATCGGGACATCTTCGCATGGTATCCCAAAGACATGCCGGGTGTGCCGAGGGAGTTCGCTGAGCACTCACTTCATGTGCGTCCGGATGCCAAGACGGTCAAGCAACCTCTGCGCCGGTTCGCAGAGGAGAAGAGAAAGATAATCGGTGACGAGATCACCCGGCTCCTTGCAGCCGGGTTCATCATGGAAGTATACCACCCAGACTGGCTGGCGAACCCACTCTTGGTGTTGAAGAAGAACAAGACCTGGCGCATGTGTATCGACTACACCAGCCTGAACAAGGCGTGCCCGAAAGACCCCGTCGCCTTACCCCGTATCGATCAAGTCATCGATTCCACGGCCGGCTGTGATTTGTTGTCTTTTCTAGATTGTTATTCCGGGTACAATCAGATCCTGCTAAACCCGGCCGATCAGAATAAGACATCATTTATCACCCCCTACGGGGCTTTCTGCTATGTAACCATGCCTTTTGGCCTAAAGAATGCAGGCGCCACCTATCAGCGATGCATGCAGAAATGTTTGCACTCGCAGATAGGCCGAAACATGCACGCTTATGTTGATGACGTAGTCATCAAAATCAAGGAGAAGCGCACCCTCCTCGAAGATCTGAGAGAGACATTCGGCAACCTCCGCCAGTACCAGATGAAGCTGAACCCGGAAAAGTGCGTCTTCGGAGTACCATTCGGCCAGCTACTCGGTTTCCTCGTATCTCAGCAAGGCATCGAGGCAAATCCGGAGAAGATTGCGGCCATCTAGAGGATGCAGCCGCCCAAGAACCTGCTTGGAGTCTAGAAGTTCACCGGATGCCTGGCCTCCCTCAGTCGTTTCGTCAGCCGGCTGGGGGAGAAGGCACTTCCGTTGTACCAGCTGATGAAAAAGACGGACAAGTTCTCCTGGACTTCGCAAGCCGACACCGCGTTTCACGACCTCAAGCGCATGCTGTCCACAACGCCGGTTCTAGCCACGCCGGCTAGCAAGGAGCCGATGTTGCTCTATATAGCAGCCACCAGCCGGGTCGTCAGCGTCGTCCTGGTGGTGGAGCGCCCCGAGGAAGGCAAGGCTCAGCCGGTTCAGAGACCCGTCTACTACCTCAGCGAGGTTCTCTGCCTCTCCAAGCAGAACTACCCCCACTACCAAAAGATGTGCTATGGCATGTACCTGGCATGCAAGAAGCTCAAGCACTACTTCCAGGAGCATCCGATCAAGGTCGTGTGCACTGCACCCCTTTCGGAAATCATCGACAACAAGGACGCCACCGGCCGAGTCGCCAAATGGGCCATCGAGCTCACCGCCTACTCCATCCAGTACGAGTCCCGGTTCACAATCAAGTCACTGGCGTTGGCGGACTTCCTCGTCGACTGGGCCGAGACCCAGTACCTCCCACCGGTGCCGGATTCAGACCACTGGCGGATGCACTTCGACGGGTCAAAGATGCTCGGGGGCTTGGGAGCCGGCATCGTGCTCACCTCGCCCAAGGGAGACCGGCTGGAGTACGTGTTGCAGATCCACTTCAAAGCCTCCAACAACGTAGCCGAATACGAGGCACTGGCGCACGGGCTCCGGCTGGCCAAGGAGATCGGTGTCAACCAGATCCTGTGTTTCGGTGATTCGGACTTGGTGGTGCAACATGTGTACGGGGAATGGGACGCCAGATATGACAACATGGCCCTCTATCGGTTCCACATCCAGAAGCTCAGCGCCTCCTTCGACGGGTGCGAATTTCATCACGTCCCCCGCACCAACAACGAGGCAGCCGACGCGCTCTCCAAGATAGGGTCCACCAGGCAGGCCATCCCACCAAGCGTCTCCCTGGAGAATCTGCGCAAGCCATCCATCAACGCGTCGCCGGAATCAGATTCCATCATCTGGGCGGGAAGCGTTCCGGCGGCCGGGGCAGCGGAAGCGGAGCCGGCAGAACCGCCAAAGAGGAAAACTCGCGCCAACTCCGGCCAGGCGGTGCCCTCCGGCTCGCAAGACCCGGGGGCTGCCGGCTCGCCCAGTGGCTCAGGGGCTACCGTCCCGGATATCCCACCCGGACGGCCCCCCGACACCCGTCAGCCGGAGGATAGGAGTGTCCTCGTCATCCAGGAAGTGCCATCCTGGGCACAACCCTTCATGAACTACATCGCCAACAGCGAACTCCCGGAAGACGAGGTGGAGGCCAGGCAAATCCGACGCCGCGCGCATACATACACCATCATAAACGGCGAGCTATACAAGCGCAGTGTATCCGGTATCTTCCAAAGATGTGTCGATGTAGACACAGGCTACCGGCTACTCAAGGACATCCACCAGGGTGAGTGTGGGCACCACGCTTCGTCAAGGGCGATAGTCGCCAAGGCATTTCGCCATGGCTTCTATTGGCCCACCGCCCTCGAGGATGCCGAGCAGCTGGTCCGCGCGTGGAATGGGTGCCAATGCTTCGGGCAGCTCAGGCACATGCCAACCTTAGTGCTCAAGACCATACCGATCACCTGGCCCTTCGCGGTTTGGGGCCTCGACATGGTCGGGCCCTTCAAGCAAGCTCACGCGGGAATGACCCACCTGCTGGTAACGGTGGACAAGTTCACAAACTGGATCGAGGCCAAGCCTATCCGGAAGCTGGATGGAGCGACGGTTGTTACCTTCTTCACTGACATCATCAACCGCTTCGGCTACCCCAATAGCATCATCACCGACAACAGCATGAACTTTGCCAAGGGGGCCTTCGCCCGGTTCTGCAGCAACAAGGGCATACGGCTAGACCTCGCCTCCGTTGCACATCCGCAGTCCAACGGGCAAGTCGAACGGGCAAACGGCTTGGTGCTAGCCGGCATCAAACCACGTCTCATCGAGCCGTTGGAGCGGTCGCCCGGATGCTGGATCGAAGAACTTCCGGCTGTGCTGTGGAGCCTCCGCACCACACCGAATAGGTCAACCGGCTACACGCCATTCTTCCTGGTCTACGGATCGGAAGCCGTCCTCTCTGCCGACATCGAATTCGACTCCCCCGCAAGCTCCTCTACGACGAGCAGGCCAACAAGGAGGCGCGGGAGGACGGGGTGGATCTCCTGGAGGAGGCCCGCGAGCTGGCCCTATCCAGATCTGCCCTGTACCAGCAGCGACTACGCCCCTACCATTCCAGCCGGATTCGCCCAGTTGCATTCCGCGAGGGTGACCTGGTTCCCCGGCTGGTGCAAGACACGAAGGGCATGCACAAGCTATCACCACCCTGGGAGGGCCCCTTCATCATCAGCCGAGCGCTGCCCAACAACTCCTACTACCTCATCGACGCACATTAGCCGCGCAAGAACAAGATGGACAAATCGGACGAGGAGACCGAACGTCCTTGGAACGCGGCCCTGTTGCGCCTGTTTTACACCTAGTCGCCAGACAGTGTATGTATCCCGAAAACCTCATGAATGAAAATGTGGACTCCCACGAGAATCTCGGGGGCTCCTTCTAGAAATGTGTGTGTACCTGTTCTTCGATTCAAAGTTTCCGGCTCCGGCAACCCCTACCCGGGGGCTCGCCGGCTAGCCCGGCCTGTTAAGCCAACAAACCGGCTGAGTAGTGTGCGATGATGTCAGAGGCCCACCCTTTGTCTCAGCTACAGACCGCAACCCGGCTGTCCGGCTAGCAAGAGCAAAAGCCCGAGGCATCCCACATGAAAAACGGGGAAGAGGCGTGACAGATCGGGCGTCCCGGCCCCACAACTAGCTCAAACCAATCCAGCTGCTAAGCCGCTAGTACCGTGCGTAATGTACTGTCAGATCCCTTCGATTCCGGCTGCAGACCGCAACCCGGCTGCCTGGCAAGGACACAGCGAAAACAGCAGAACACACGAGAAAGCTAAGTGTCTAGAAAGGAGCATGCCAGTTTTTGAAAATAAGCCGTTTTCTGGCTATGATTTGACAGACTAACCTATTAACCTGTGAAGATGTATGTGTATGCATATGTGCGTTCTTTTCCGACTACTTCGAGTCGGAATTCAGGAGAAGGAAAGAAGATTCGAAGTCCTTTCCTTCATCAAGCGCTCCGAATCTCGGGGGCTACACCCACTGGGTGCGCTCGCGCGCCCCTAGTGCAATCTTGTAGTTCTCGACCGACTAAAGGCATTTAGCCGGCCGTTCATAGCCCAGGTGAGGGCAAGGGCGGGAGCAAGATAAGACAAGAAAGATTTGAAGCACCTGCCTACGCCATCTACTCCGAATCTCGGGGGCTACACCCAGTGGGTGCGCTCGTGCGCCCCCACTGGAATGTTAGTTCCCCCGGCTGAAGGCGTCCAGCCGATGAAAGCAGCCGACTGGGACGAGGCCAGTCGGATAAATCTAGAAGAGTGAAAAAACAAGGAAGATTCGAAGCACCTGGCTACGCCAGCTACTCCAAATCTCGGGGGCTACACCCAGTGGGTGCGCTGGCGCGCCCCCACTGGAGGTGTAGTTCGTCCGGCTAAAAATGTGTAGCCGGACGAGGTTAGCCGGGCGAAGTGAGCTAGCAAAATATCAAAAGAAGATTCAAGACACAAGACTCAAGAATTCAACATTAACAAGCAAAAGGGAGACGAAGCTCCCATAAGTTACCTGGCATCAAAGATAACCGGTACAGGCAAACAAGTTTTACGAATAATCTAAGACAAGACAAATACACCCAGCATCCCGGGGTAGCATCTAAATGGCAGGACCTTTGCCGTGGGGGGGGGGTTCTTGGCCGGCAGAAGCTAGGGGCAGGGGTGGAGCCGCAATACTCATTTCGGCTCCGGCGCAGGCAAGCGGCGGCACCGGGGACTCCACATCCGGAGTGTCAGGGGACTCCGAGTCGGTGAGCACCTCGTCCGGGTCCACGTAGTCGGCGATCTTGATGGCGGACCCGCGAAGCTCTGGATGGGCTTGGCGGATGGCGGCAAGATCAGCTCCAGCACGGAAGCCCCCGTCGATCTTCTCGACGCGCGCATCCTTATACCAGGAAAGCATCAGCACCAGGGCCATCTCCGCTCCACCTCGCGCCGCCAGGTTCTGCAGTCGGTCCACCGCAGCCGGTACCTCCCCCACCTTCGCCGCCAGCTACGCCATCGTCTCCGGAACCGGAGCCTCTGGCCACATGAAGGAGAAGACGTCCCGCGCCGCCTGACGAAGCTTCGCAGCCTCCTCGCCAAGAAGGACGACGAGCTCCTGAGCCGTCGGCTGCGCTCCCGGCCAGTTCTCCTGCAGCCGGTTGTAGGCCAGCAGGTCTATGCCGGGGTAAAAGGCTGTCAGAAAAGAGGAGTCAAATCCGGCTACCGGATCCGGAAAGAAAAGAAGAGGGAAGAAGGAACTCACCTTTGGCAGTATGGCCGACCTGCATCAGCTCCTCCACCAACGCCTTCTCCTTGACTGCTAGCCGGTTTATCTCTTTCTCTTGGTACTTGTTCTGGGCCTCGAGAAGGGAGAAGGCTTCGGCCCAGCTAGAAAGCGAGGCATCGCGCTCCTTGACGGTGGCCTCCAAGCCGTCTACTCGCGCGTGCCAGTCCTTGTTCTGCAAGCGTAGCGTGGAGTTGGACCTGCTCAGCCGGTCGTTCGCTTTCTTTAAGCGATCGATCTCGCGCTGAGCACACACGAGAACAGCTGCAACGAAGCCGGCTATTAAAAAAAAGAGAGCCAGACGGATAAAGCAAACTTACTCTGGGAGGTCCCGTTGGCGGCAGCAAGCTTCTGCTCCAGGGTCCGGTTCCCACCGGCTGTGGCCTCAAGCAGCCGGATCTCCTTAAACGCCAGCTCGAGCATGGCGGCAAGATCCGATAGCGAAGCAGCAGAGGAGGCGTCATCGTCCACGGCGTTGACGGCCAAGGACTCCTTCACCGCGAGCACCGCTGTCCGCCACTCCTCCCCGAGCTCCTCATCGGAGTTGTCGTCGCCAACAACGACGAGCTCCTTGCCAGCAGCCCCCCGTGCGCCGGTGGAGGAACCTTCCGGCTGGGAGTGATCCGCTTCCGGCTGGGGACCCTCCGGCTGGGAGGGGGCAGCCGGTTTAGCTTGAGGAGGAGAGGGAGGCTGCGCCTCAGAGGAAGGAGAGGTGCCGGTTGGATCAGTCGGGACGCGAGGCGGCGACCCGGCTGGTGTCCGAGCCGGGCTCGCGGCGCCGAAGGAAACCAGCGCGCTAAAGGGAAAGAGGAAAAGGCAAGAGCAAAACAAGCTAAAATCAGAAAAGCAAGGAAGAGGACAAACAAATAGAAAGCACTGAGGGATGGGGGAGAAAAACATACCCCGGCACGACCGGGGGCGGCCCTTTCTTCCGGCCAAGACGGCTTGGCGGCAGGGCACCGGTCCGGCTCCTCTTCGGAGCCGGCTCCTCCACCGCAGGCCGGCGGGAGCCGGAACGGCTGGAGCCGCTCCCACCTGCTTCGTCGTCCGCCGCAGAGCGCGTCACCGGCTCCACGGTCGGCCCGGCCTCCTCCTCCTCGTGCACTTCCGCGTGTGGGTCGGCGGCCGGCTCATCATTCCGGCTGGGGAAGGCGTCGCCGTCCCCATCTGATTCCTCGCCGGATCGCCGAGCGCGCGGCTCGGGCAAGTTCGGCACGAATACCTCGAGGGGAGCCTCGCCCTCCTCGCGGAGGATGCAGGCGAACATCTGACAAACGCAAGAGGTCAATCAGACAGAACAAGAAGATAACACAGGGGGAATAAACAAAAATTCTGGCTACGAGAACTTACCCGGGGCGCGCGGTTCTCCCGGCTGTAGGGCTCCAGGCCGAACTTCCAGTTCTCCGGTAGCCGCTCCTTGCTGATCTCCCACAACCACTCCTTCAAGTTGTGGTAGCGGGGATCGCGGCGCGACAGCCGGGTTGGGTCCAGCCGGCCGGAGTAGAAGCACATCTTGTGCACCCGCTGCTGCAGCGGCATCATCAGCCGGGACATCCAGCTAAGAGTGATGTCCCGACCGGATAGATGGCAGGTGACAAGGGAGCGCATGTGTGCCAGCATCGCATCCGTCTCCACCTTGTCGCCGTAGATCTTCAGGTCCTAGTGCTGCCGGCTGGACTCGATGTCTTGGAAGGCCGGCAGGTTTATCCGGTCGACGTTGGTGACGTTCTTGACGTAGAAGTACGACCGCTGCCACAGCCGTACCGTGTCCTGGAGCAAGAATTTCGGGTAGCCGGATTGGGTGCGGGAGTATATGGAGGCGCCACCGCAGACGACCAGCGGGCCCTTCGTGTACTGCACCTGCGGCCGAACTCGGAAGAGCCGGCAGAAGAGCCCGAGATCCGGCTGGATTCTGAGGTAACTCTCGCAGAACGCCATGAAGTGCGCCAGCGTTCCGATGGCATTGGCGCCGAGGTGGTGGAGGCGGAGGTCGAAGAAGGCCAGAAACGTCAAAAAGAAGGGGTGCAGCGGCAGCGCAAACCCGTGCGCCAGGTGCGAGAGGAAGATGACGCGCTCCCCCTCCGCCGGATGCGGCGACACTTCCCCCACCGGTGCCAACCGCACCGCCACCTCCTCCGCCGGCGGGAGGACGCGGGTCGCGTGATACTTCGCGATCTGGTCCTCGGTGACAGAGGAGCTGCACCAGGCTCCGCAGTCAGCGGCCATTTCTGGCTGAGGGAGAGGAGCGACAACGGAGGAGTGACGGTGGCCCATAACATCGACGAAGGCGAGCAGGCGGCGCAGAAGGCAAGAGCGCAGGAGCAAGAGCACACGAGGAAGAGAAAGATTGCAGCGAGGAAGCGAAGGAAAAGAACTGCCTCCCCCGCAGCGTCCCTTTAAAGGGTCGGAAGGGCAACCGTCGGCAGGGCCACGTGGCGTGCATCCGGGCAACCCACATCCCAACCACCGCCTAGATACCGTGTGCCGGGACAGGATGCACAGAAGATCCTGGAGCGAGAACCGAAGCGCCGGACAGGAAGTTCCCCGAGGCGACATGCGACAGGACGTTACGCTGCCCGCCGCAGAGCAATGATGGCACGTGCGCGCATGGCCGGCGTCAGCACTGACGTCACGGGTAGCGCAACCGCCAGGCTCAGCCGGATCAAAATTCGAAAAGCAAGAGGGAGCGCGCGCACATTTCGCCCGAGGGCGGAATCCACACGCGCTCGGGGCCTAGTTTCAGGGGGATGATCCCCGGGTACCCCACCCGAATAAGAAGCAGGACAGTCGGATCTCTTCCGGCTGACCAGATACAGCCGGACAGGGTAGGATGGACCGACTACCACCCAGTAGCCGGAGCACGAAGAGGCAGCCGGATACGGCGACGTAGCCGGATCCAATCAGAGAGACAAGACGATGTGCGTATCAGTGCACGGTACGTCCTGTACGATGAAGAGACGGGCAACCACCCGCCCATACCGAAGACTTTGTATGGCTGACGCGGGAAAAGTGGCCTGTGCTGACGACGGGCTTGCACGGCGTCCACTATGCCTACGACAGCCATATCGCTCATACACCAATGTGACATACCATACCGGGTATTGTAGATGACTAGTCGGCTGGGACCCGCCTATGGGGCCTGCTAGTCGGACTAGCCAGTAAGACCCTTGCCTCTCTTCCTATATAAGGAGAGGCAAGGCCTCAGTAGAAAGGGTTGTTCTCAGTGCATTTAAGGCAGTAGCTAGAGAATACAGCTCGAGGAGCACTTGTAGCTCGTATATTCCACATAGTCAGATCAGGCAGGAGTAGGGGCTTTACCTCACCACGAGGGCCCCGAACCTAGGTACTTCTTGCGTCTCGCTACACTCGCTTGTATCCAATCCCGCCTGCGGACGCCGTCGATAGCTTCCCTGCTAGTCCCCACACCTCTATCTAACCTCCTCAGGTAGTGCCGTTCCCAATACAACGACAACACTGGTGCCACATCCAATGTGGAAGCTGCTTTCATATGTGTTTTTGGTCTCTGTGACCAATGTTTGACACATGGACCCCCTAGTGTCATTGCATGTGTTCTTTTCCTAAACCACACGGATCTACTAGTATCATTGCATGTGTTCTTTTCCTTAACCACACTGATCCACATGACAACACACACTCCAGTGGATTCTGTGATGCAACATCTGCCACACTTGTGCAACATGCAATGTGGAAGCTGCCTTCATATGTGTTTTTGGTCTCTGTGATGAATGTTTGACACATGGTCCCCTAGTGTCATTGCATGTGTTCTTTTCTTAAACCACATTGATCCACTAGTGTCATTATATGTGTTCTTTTCCTAAACCACACTGATACACTAGTTTCATTGCATGTTTTCCTTTCCTAAACCACACTGATCCATTGCATGTGTTGTTTTCCTAAACCACACTGATCCACATGAAAACACACAGTCCAGTGAATTCTGTGATGCAACTTCTGCCACACTAGTGAAACATGCAATGTGTAAGGTGCTTTCATTTGTATTTTTGGCGTCCATCAACATGGTTTGACACATTGATCCACTAGTGTCATTTCAAGTGTTCTTTTCCTAAACCACATTGATCCACTAGCATCATTGCATGTTTTTTTTTCTAAACCACACTGATCTAGTAGTGTCATTGCATGTGTTATTTTCCTAAACTAGACGTGTCCACTAGTGTCCTAGCATGTGTTCTTTTCCTAAACCACACTAATCCACTAGTGTCATTGCATGTGTTCTTTTCCTAAAATACACTAATCCACATGACAACACACACTCCAGTGGATTCTGTGATGCATCTTCTGCCACACTGGTGCAACATGCAATGTGGAAGGTGCTTTGCTATGTCTTTTTGGTCTCTGTCACCATGGTTTGACACATTGATCCACTAGTGTCATTGCATGTGTTCTTTTCCTAAACCACACTGATCCACTTGCACCATTGCATGTGTTAGTTACCTAAACCACACCGATCCACATGACAACACACACTCTAGTGGATTCTGTGATGCAACTTCTACCACACTAGTGCAACATGCAATGTTGAAGCTTCTTTCCTATGTGTTTTTGATCTCTGTGACCAAGGTTTGATACATGGATCCACTACTACCATTGCATGTGTTCTTTTCCTAAACCACACTGATCCACTAGTGTCATTGCATGTGTTCTTTTCCTAAACCACACTGATCCACTAGTGTCACTCCATGTGTTCTTTTCCAAAACCACATTGATCCACCTAGAGTCATTGCATGTGTTCTTTTCCTAAACCACACTGATCCACATGACAAAACACACTCCAGTGGATTCTGTGATGCAACTTCTGCCACACTGGTGCAACATGCAATATGGAAGGTGATTTAATTTGTGTTTTTAGTCTCTGTCACCATAGTTTGACACATTGATCCACTACTTTTATTTCATGTGTTCTTTTCCTAAATCACACTGATCCACTAGTGTCATTTCATGTGTTCGTTTCCTAAACCACACTGATCAACTAGTGTCATTGCATGTGTTATTTTCCTAAACCACATTGATCCACTAGTGTCATTGCATGTGTTATTTTCCTAATCCACACTGATCCACAAGTTTCATTCCATTTGTTCTTTTCCTAAACCACACTCATCCACTTGTTTCATTGCATGTGTTATTTTCCTAAACTACACTGATCCACATGACAACACACACTCCAATGGATTCTATGATGCAACTTCTACCACACTGGTGCAACACGCAACGTGGAAGGTGCTTTCCTATGTGTATTTGGTCTTTGTCACCATGGTTTGACACATTGATCCACAAGTTTCATTGCATGTGTTATTTTCCTAAACCACACTGATCCACTAGTGCCATTGCATGTGTTCTTTTCCTAAACCACACTGACCCACATGACAATACACACTCTAGTGGATTCTATGGTGCAACTTCTACCGCACTAGTGCAACATGCAGTGTGGAAGCTGCTTTCCTATGTGTTTTTGGTCTCTGTGACCAAGGTTTGATACATGGATCCACTATTGCCATTGCATGTGTTGTTTTCCTAAACCACACTGATCCACCAGTGTCATTGCATGTGTTCTTTTCCTAAACCACACTAATCCACTAGTGTCATTGCATGTGTTATTTTCCAAAACCACATTGATCCACCTGGAGTCATTGCATGTGTTCTTTTCCTAAACCACACTGGTCCACACGCTAACACACACTCCAGTGGATTCTGTGATGCAATTTCTGCCAAAATGGTGCAACATGCAATGTGGAAGGTGCTTTTATTTGTGATTTTGGTCTTTGTCACCATGGTTTGAGACATTGATCCACTAGTGTCATTTCATGTGTTATTTTCCTAAACCACACTGATCCACTAGTGTCATTTCATGTGTTCTTTTCCTAAACCACACTAATGCACTAGTGTCATTGCATGTGTTCTTTTCCAAAACCACACTAGTCCAGTAGTTTCATTGCATGTGTTCTTTTCCTAATGCACACTGATCCACTAGTGTCATTCCTGTGTTCTTTTCCTAAAGCACACTAATCCACTAGTGTCATTGCATGTGATCTTTTCCTAAACTACACTGATCCACATGACAAAACACACTCCACTAGATTCTATGATGCAAATTCTACCACACTGCTGCAACATGCAATGTGGAAGGTGCTTTCCTAAGTGATTTTGGTCTCCATCACCATTGTTTGACACACTGATCCACCAGTGTCATTGCATGTGTTCTTTTCCTAAACCACACTAATCCACATGACAACACACACTCCAGTGAATTCTATGATGCAACTTCTGCCACACTGGTGCAACATGCAATGTGGAAGTTGCTTTCCTATGTATTTTTGGTCTGTCACCATGGTTTGACACATTGATTCACTATTATCATTGCATGTGTTCTTTTCCTAAACCACACCGATCCACATGACAACACACACTCTAGTGGATTCTGTAATGCCACTTTTGCCACACTAGTGCAACATGCAATGGGGAAGATGCTTTCCTATGTGTTTTTGGTCCTTGTGACCAAGGATTGTTACATGGATCCACTATTGTCATTGCTTGTGATCTTTTCCTAAACCACGTTGTTCCACTTGTTTCATTGCTCGTTTTCTTTTCCTAAACCACACTGATCCACTAGTGTCATTGCATGTGTTCTTTTCCTAAACCACACTGATCCACTTGGAGTCCTTGCATGTGTTCTTTTCCTAAACCACACTGATCCACATGACAACACTTACCCTAGTGGATTCTGTGATGCAACTTTTGCCTCACTGGTGCAAAAGGCAATGTAGAAGGTGCTTTCATTTGCCTTTTTGGTCTCTATCACCATGGTTTGACACATTGATCCACTAGTGTCATTACATTTGTTATTTTCCTAAACCACTTGGATCCTCTAGTGTCATTGCGTGGGTTCTTTTACTAAAACACACCTTCCGCTTGTGTCATTTCATTTGTTCTTTTACTAAACCACACTTATCTAGTAGTGTCATTGCATGTGTTCTTTTCCTAAACCACGTTGATCACTACTGCCATTGCATGTGTTATTTTTCTAAACCACACTGATCCACTAGTGTCATTGCATGTGTTCTTTTCCTAAACCACACTAATCCACCAGTGTCATTGCATGTGTTCTTTTCCTAAACCACACTGATCCACATGACAAACATGTTAGGGATATACTTTCTGGGTATCCTCACTGTACCTCACTGAATAGGGTGGCCTAGAGCTATGCTTCACGGGCGACCCAGTCAGAGAGAAGAGACGGAGTCCAGTCAGGCTACGGGAAGGCCCAAAAGACTTACTAACGTAGGCATGTGTAGTTACTTGTAGTCCAAGATGTACTTTGTAACCGACTCTTAGTCCTAGCCGGATAGGTCTCTCCTGTAAACCCTAGGCCGGATATCTATATAAGTCGTCCTAGGGACCAGCCTTTGGGGCACCCATAATAGTCTACAATCTCAACTCGCACAGGAGAAACCCTTGTAACCCATATTTTGGCTCTGCCGTATTACTAGATTGCTAGCAGGAGTAGGATCAGTCCACCGTCAGCGGATTCGAACCGGGGTAAACTTGTGTGCTCACCGTCCTGGAACACCATACGACTCACAAAACTCTCTTCCACACGGCCCGAGGACCCCCTCATGACGTACTTGTCCTTAATCCAATGACAGTTGGCACCCACCATGGGGCAAGTGAGCTTCGGATCTACGTTCCGAGCGAAATCTGCAAGAATCGGAATTGGCGAGACAATCGCTATCGGCTGCGTCCTCTATGCTAGCGATGTCCCTCTCGTCCTTCTCAACGATACTTGGATTCGGGCTAGGGAGGCCGTGTCTAGCTACACCATCGTGTATTTTGGCGACATCGTCGTTTACCTCGGTTTCGCTGAACCTGCCCCACCCACCCCAGCAGTGATGATAGAGGAAGAAGAAGTTTCTAGGTCCACTTTGTCTGTGGAGGCAGCAGAATTCTGGATTCTGGCAAACCCTATTCCCACCCAGCCCCCACCTAATGCGGAGATCGTGGAGAAAGCTGAGACTAAAGCAGAGCTTCCTGCGAACGTCGGATCTGAAATGGGTCTCCCTAGCAAGGTCGAATCTTAGGATGATCTCCCAAGTGATCAACTCTAGTTTGATAATCTTTTGCACCCTTTTTTCAATTTGTTATGATCATTCTACATCTATTATAGTTTATATATTCCACAAATACATTCAAAAACACATTTTACATACATCATTTACCTTTTGCAGTTTTGGTGCGTATAGGCACCAAAAAACTATCTTCTACTTACCATGTCATACTCATGGATGTTTGAGAGGGTACCAAGAAGGATTCCATGTCACAAATATAGGGTCGAAAAGTATGCCAAGCAACCAGCCTTTGAGGTGTTTGTGTGCGTGAGAAGCAAAGAAGGAGAGGGGGTCGCTTGCAAATCGGCCTCCAGACAGCCCACCGTAAGACATGGGGGATGGTAGAAGAAGGGATAGCACCATGACTCTACAGAGAGGCGGGAGGGAGGCGCGAAGAAAGCCATCACCACTGAACCGTTAGGCAAGAAGAAGATGACTAATCTGGATCGAGACCAGGGACGAGGCGTGCCGCGATCCTTCTCCAACTCCAATATCTCTTGCTGAACAACATCGCCGGGAAGTACTATGGCAGCATCTAGAGTAGGTGTAACACTTGGATATCATCCCCTTATTCCTTCCCTTTGCTGATCTATGATGGCTATAAAACCCTAGAATCGGAGTTACTCTGGTGTCTAAAACACGTTCGACGATATCCCTACATAAGTAGAGTGATATTCAGGTCTTGGGGTTGCTTTGTTATTACCTTTCATTGTGGGGCCCCCAGATTAATCCTCCGAGAATCCCTGTTATGCATACACCACGATCCCATGATCAGTTAGTCGTGGCACATAACCGACAAGTATCAAAGTAAACATCCCTTACTTAAGCGGATACATGTCATACCTTACATGCCATTATGGCTACATCAATAAACATCAGCGGAACTTCATTAAGCATAGAGCCCAAGCCATGCCTTATCCTACATGCATCAGACTAGGAGAACGTCTTAGCTTGCATAACCATCAACTTCACCTTCTTCTTGATATCTGACCAAGTTAATAGCCAGGGACAATGCCAATGAGTACTTTGAATATACTCGCAAACCACCTTAAGTGAGTAATAATAACAAGAGGATATGCAATATGGTTGTGGTAGTAGGAGGGATCCAAGAGAGGTTCTTTTCTCAAATAGTTTCTCTTTTAGATATAACATCTACATATCTTTGTTGAAAACTTTTGTAAAACATTTTGAACGTATTTTTGAAAAGTTTTGGAGAACACTAGGATTAGGGTCACCCATTTGTTTCTCCTTCCAGTCATCTCATGACCAAACTCCTTTCATCCATTTCCGACCATACCATGGTAAAAACATTTACAATTACTTTTCTTTTATGAAGTCCTTTTTGAAAACAAAACCAACACCGCTCTATAGTAGTTTGTCTAACCGTCCATAACCATGGACACGGCTATTCGAATAGATTTTACACTCTGCCAAGGTTGTACACTTTATCGACACAATTCGATACATCCGCCAAGATAACACCACGGACCCACTACACAAAGTGTACGGGGGTCCGGATAATCAAACATAACCTTTCATTTGTCGTCCCTAGTATGGACACTTTCCCTATGGTTTCTTAGTTCCCCCGGGACGAGTACCCGACTCCTCGAGTCTGAATCGCCCTACCTCACTTCCTGAATCATTTCCCCTTCCGTACTCCCATAAACCCTACCATCTGTGGGAG
This sequence comes from Avena sativa, assembly GCA_916181665.1. NCBI lineage: Eukaryota > Viridiplantae > Streptophyta > Magnoliopsida > Poales > Poaceae > Avena > Avena sativa. Next base: position 197,316,867 of record OV702287.1, read on the forward strand.
CTCCATAGTTTCAGCCGGCCTCTAAAGAAACAATAGAACCTTCCGGGTACACCGACCCCCTAAGTGGATAGGAACCGACTTCGGGGGACTCGAACCCCTTTCTACGTGTTATGGCGTAGCCCATTCTAAGGAAAACAAACTATGACTTAAGCCCCGTCCCATACCAGGGTAATGTGGTTGCATGGGTTTAGTTGTTATAGCTAAAGCTGCAAAGAACCGGGTGCGTTTTTGTAAACATTTTCTCCTCCTTCTTTCTAGCATCATTTGTAAAACCAAAATATTTTTTTCTTAAATCCCTATTGGTAGGTCAAACCTCACCAAGGTTTTATCAAAAAACATTTTTGTAAACCTTTTTATGGGGTCTTCCCATCCTATAGTTTTGCTCGGCTAAAACAGGGTCTCCAAGGGGTATGGTGTTATACAGCACTTACAAAACTAGGGGAAAGTAGGTGTCATAAAAGGGGTTGTACTTAGTAGTACAACTATGTAATGGTTTGGAGAATCCAAGCCACTACCCGATATAGATCATCATATAATAAAATAGTGCAGTTTTGATAAAACAGTAAGTAAAACATGCATAAGTAAAACAGTAGGACAAGGCTTATGAGCAAGAAGGTGGCTTGCCTGTGATCAGCAATATGGCATATATGTCCCTGGACTTCTTCTTTAGATAACCAAGAATACCAATGCCAATAATAATAACCATCTTCTTCTGGTCTCCGATATAATTGCATCTATCGTCATTATGGATCACATGCAAGCATACTGTAACATCCCAAAACTTCAATCCAAGCTTATCAAGATCAAATCATCCAAAAATGGGGTTAACAAAAACTTTTCCAAATTTAAAATGAAAGCATTCATATATGTGTGCATTTAAAATAGGAGTTGTTTGAATTTCCATGATTGATTGATCCAATGCTTGTAAAATGTTTCTTAGGTGATTTAAGCATCATCTACATCATTCCCAAACTTTTCCTAAAGAAAATCAAATCAAAAAGAATGAAAATGAAGAAATGGTCATTTTGACAAATTTAACTCTCATGCCTACTTTGGCTATTCCTAGTACTCAATTCTTCACACAAACAATTCTTGATCTTTGCACCCCTTGATAGTACACATAATGAGGTACCAAGGACCACCTTTTGATATACTCAAAACATTCTGTAAACTATTTTAAATGACAGTTTAAAATTGAATCTAATGCATATGCATAGATCACCCCTATTTCAAAAACCATCTAATTGAGCACCATTTTCAAAACCCTTGCAACCAGAGACTACCTAGCACTAGTGGAGATCACTCAAAAAATTTGAACTCAAAATTCAAAACTTTTTCTCTTGCGGCCATTTCATCAAACACTTGGCAGGCAGATTTCAAGCTAAACAAATTTCACTATTTTAAATAGTGTTCTGGCCAAACTTGTTCCCCAACTTGCCACCAAAACCTCTCCACTACTCCCCCTAACCCCTCTCTAGCCTAGCCACCCACTGTGCCAAGACCAAATGGTCATGGCCATTAAGGCCGAGCCCCCACTTGGGCACCCCACCGGCGACAGCAAGCCACAGCCACCGCCAGCGCCATCCACCGTGTCCTGGAGATAGCCCGTGGACCACCTCCACCGCCCAACCAGTCCCAGCCCAAGGACAGCGACCAGAACGACCAGGAACCGCCGTGCCCCGAGCCTGTCGACCATGCCGACGCCACCCGCAGAGCGTGCACTGTCCCCGCTCGCACCGACCGCCCCTTGGCACCAGCCCGCACCCACCGGTCCGCCTCGACCTGGAGAACACCCCAGACACCTCTGTTCGCCGACCAAAGCCCCACAGCCACCGCTCAACGTGGACACCGCCGCTTCGGCCGCGCAGAACGCCACCTCGCCCCGACCGCATGCCACCGCCCCTACGGCCGCATTAAAGTCCTAGAGCACCACCAGGGAACCGCCCACCAATCGCAATCTCCAGCCATGCCGCTATCTCGCCATAGCCATGTCGCCACCGTTGACCGCCCATCCCGCTCAGTCTCACCGTCGAGTCTATAAAAGGAGCCCTCCCCAGCACCAAAGACTCACACCATTCCACTCTCCTCACCTCTCTGAACCTCACCCACCTCTCGCCGGAGCAAGTGGAGCAGCAGTTCGCCAGAATTGGAGCCGGAGCCGCCGCCTCTGGAGAAGAAGGGTGCCGTTGATTCCGGCCACCCCAAGCTTCGCCGCGACCACGCCTCGCCTCGCCATCGTCTTCCACTTTGTTCGCCCGCATCGCCGACCCTGCTGGAGCCCTGGTACACCCCCAGTAGACCCCCACCGAGCCGCTAGGGTTCGAGCTCGCCGGCGACCTGTCCGTCGTCGACGACGACCCTCAGCCGTAGATCTAGCCTCTAATCGCATGACCCACAGCACGTGTACCGTTTCGCGTTTTAAGTGCCGCTGACAAGTGGACCCCTCCTGTCAGCTGAGCCCCGCGACGCGTAGCGCCACTGGGACGGCCCATTTCGTTCCCGCGCACGTTTCAAATTCAAATTAGGAATTTTCCTTTTAGTTAGAATATAGTTTCTGTCCAGTGTTTCAAAATTCAATTCTATGAGTTTGACAAATCCAAATTACATGAAACTAATTCTGTCTGAAAGGTATTGAAATGCTCTATCCAAGCCCGTTGGAGTTAATTCATTTAGAGTTATAGATTTCTCCTAATAAAAATAAGAAGACAGAAGCTTTTGCAACTTGAAATATTTTTATAAAATCAACCAAGTTAGCTTTTGAGTTGATTCCAACTCTCAAAAATCACATTTCATCATATATATACAAATATGTAATAATATTAAGGTTTACAGGCAGTGACTTTGGACTAGTACCAAAATAATGCTATATAGGCATTTCTAGTCACTTTAAATCATTAAATAATAAACTTAAACCAAAGTAATATTGATCCAACCTTTAAATATCATCCCACATGTTAGAATATGTGGTGAGGACATGTGTCCACATGATCCCATATTTTGGTGGTGAATATTAAATTTTAGTTAATTTTTCAATGAGTAGAAATTACTTTTCCAAAATAAAAATGTTGAAACTATTGAATTAAACTTGTGATGTTTGGGATGATAATAGATCATCAATTGTGTGGTTTAGAATACTACTTCGCCTAGTTAAGTATTGTTTGGTGATTGTGCACTCCCTATGTATTTCTAGACGATAGTACCGACCAAGCCTTCAAGGAGGAGGAGTTCTACCAAGAAGAAGAAGAAGAAGAAAACTTCAACCACTGCACCAACCAAGGCAAGCTATTAGTGGCAAGATAACCCTTGCAAACATGCTTTAGTAAGCTATTGTTAGCAAGCTAGAATAAAACTAGATGGTTTAGTAAAGATGTCTTAAGCATACTTTGATCACACCCCTTTTAACTATTAGTACCCCAAGTCTTATTGACAAGTTTTACCCCCCTTAGTTTACACAAAGTTCTTTAATTAATTTTGAAGGTAGCACAAAGAGTATAAAACTTGACCTACTTAGAAACATTTAGATGTCATTCTATGGCATGAGATTGATCCCATCTTTCCACCTTAGTGAACACTCTTAACTTAGTATTTTAGAGTAGCTCAAAAACTTGAGTCACTTTAGATGGGAACACTTGGTGAAAATGAGTTATGAAAACCTTGGAATGATGAGTCATTCTATTGAGATGTTTTGACATGTGTTGAGAAACACAATTGGTTTATGATGATGAAAATGATGAGGCATGAGCCTTAACCCCTTTATAAAACTGATGGTTGGATTCGGATGCGATACCATTCCAAATTTACCGTACAACCACATTACCTGAATTGGGTAAGGCTTAGCTAGAAATTTATATGCATTAGTATTAGTTCCCTCACGGGAGAGGTTTGAGCTGAGGCTACCTCTCAATGATGTCCACCTATGCAGTGCCCAAGATGACTGATGGTCATGGTTGGGAGGCCATGCTCATAGGAGAGGTGCTTGTACTAGGGTGTGTAAAGGGAAGGTTATGTTTGATTATCTGCATACTAAGTATGATTATTCAGGGTTATCCCTGACAGATGTATAGAATCTTGTGGTGAAAGTGTACCACCTCTGTAGAGTGTCAAACTATTCGAATAGCCGCGTCCGCGGTTATGGACAGTTGGAATGGCCATACTGTTTCGTTGTCAGATGTTTTCTAGATAACTTGAAAGGAATGATGAACTTTGACGTGACCACAACAGGGTTGTGTTAATGAAATTAGCTTCCCAACTTAAGTGATTCTAGAACTTTACTTTATCTTTTCTTGCTTCAGAACTCAGCCTAGGTTTCAAACTTAACTTGATAGTTATTCTTTAAATTAAGCACTTTAACATAGAATTACAATCCTTGTTAGTAGTAGTTTGCGAGTACTTAAAGAGTACTCATGGCTTTTGTCCCTGGCTATTATCATGGCCAGACTATGAAGGAGATTATCAAGATGATGGTCAGCAGGACGGCTATGATAACAAGGACTATCTGCCTTCGTCAGCATTGCATGTGCCCCTAAAGATGGACCCCACCGCTACGCTATCGTTTATTTCCGCTGCTTGTTGTACTAAAGACTGGATCATGAGATCCTTATTTGTGTAAAACCTTATGTATGGTTTGTAATGGATGATGTACTGTGATATCCAATCCGTTATGTCTCGCAAAAATGGTAATCCTGGGATTGCGAGGTATGGCATAACGGGTATCTGGGATTAAAAATCCGGGTGTTGACAAGTTGGTATCAGAGCCATCCTGGCCATAGGAGACCCTAGTTAGAATGGACGTCCAAACCAAAAACTTAGCTTCAAAACCAAAGTGAGTATTTATGAAAAACTATTTCCCCTCTTACCCTTGTGAACTCATTCTTTCTCAAAAATACATGTTCCTCAAAATTCTTACATTACTACTTAAAATTTGACACACTTGATCACTTCACTAATTTCCTCATCCTAAATTCTTGTAGATGGAGACTCAGTTCAGCAAGTTTTACCAGTTGGGAAACAGAGGTTAGCTGATCTTCAAGAGGGATCTGGGTTCACTGTCAGAGTTACTGGGACGCCCACACCCGGAGTTTCTTGGAGCTCAACTTCCAGGACCCCCAGGAGGAGACCTACAATGGCTAGTCACCGCAGATCTTCGAGGAAGCATTGAAGCACCAACTTCCGGGAGAATTCAGTTCTCCGTGAGAGAGAACAACTGGCTAGATGGATTAGCCAGGGCAATGCATGAAGCTCTCGCACGTCTATGTGCCCTCAGCATCAACAAGATCCAAGGCACCCGTTTTGCCCACTTTGCAAGACGTGACTTCATGGGAATGCCGATGGAGATGCCAAGTCACCCAGAGTTGAGGCGTCAAGTGGAGAACCTTGACTTCTTGCTTCATGACCGACAACAGGAACTGGACAATGCCAGAGAGTTAGCAAACTAGAACCGTGCCATTGCCGACCAGAAGGCCCAGACTTTCACACTGCTCGTCCAAGATCGCCAGTCTCTTCGTCGCCAGCGTGCAAAGAAGGATCGCACCATCGCCCGTCTTTGCAAGAAGGTGGCCGACCTCGAGAAGACCATCAAGGAGCTGGAAGCTCAGCTTGCCGCCAAGGAAGAAGATGATGAGGGAGAAGACATCCAGGGAGATATGGATTCTTACCTCAGCAACGATGATGACTTTCTAGTAGAGGATGATGTGGACTTCTACACTGATGATGAAGACTCCGACTTCATCGATGATGAGTAGATGCACTAGAGCACTGTCGTAGCATGAGAGGTATCATCTCAGTGTATCATAGTTTGCAGAATGGTTCTTCAAACCATCTGTTTTTTCCCTTTTCTTGTTGTGGTGTGTGTTGTATCGTGTGCTTGCTTGCATGAATGAAAAAGAAGTTAGTTGAAAAACCTGAGTCTAACTCAAAGTTGTAGCTTTGAAAACCCAAAACCATGAACCTTAGAATTTCCCTCTTACCCCTATATCTATCTCAATCTTCAGATGACTCGTGGAAACCAAGGAGGGAGCAGCTCATCGCAGGACCCAATGCTGCAGATCTTGCAGAACCTCATCGCAGACCGTGAAGCAAGCAGGGCCGAGCGTCAAGCCAATTTAGCAACATTGCAGCAGATCGCCCAAATGGCTCTCAACAACCAAGGACATGGAAATCAGGATCACCATGGATCTAAACTCAAAAAATTTCAGAACACCAATCCCCCAATCTTCAACCAATCTGAAAACCCATTAGATGGTGATGACTGGTTACAGACCATGGAAAACAAACTCGAAGTTGCAGGAGTGGAGGAGAATGAGAAAGTTCTTTTCGCCACCCACTATCTGGCGGGAGATGCAAGAGCTTCGTGGAATAGCATCCGCAACATGAACCATGGCCAGGTGATGACCTGGGAAGCATTCAAGGTCAAGTTCAGCCGCACCCACGTGCCGCAAGGTCTTGTCAACAGGATGAGAGATGAATTCCGTGAACTGAAGCAAGGAAGATTGACTGTAGTAGAGTACCGTGACAAATTCTTGTCACTTGCCAGATATGCACCGGATGAGATCAACACGGAGGCCAAGAAGAAAGAGAGATTCTTAAACGGACTGCATGATGAGATGCAAACTGTCCTCGTCAACATCCGTTTCCAGGATCTTGAAGAGCTAGTCGACTCTGCCATTCAGATGGAAGGGAAGATTAACCAGGCAAACGACAACCGCAAGTGTCGTATGATGCAGCAGTCTAGATCCAGTAGTCACCAGAAGTACCGTCCTAACCCCTCACCAGGATATGCACCAAGAAACAACCGACCCCCAAATTCTCGCCCAAGCTACCCCAACCGTAGCGGAGGAAATGTGAAGCCCGGAGGAAACAATCACAACTTCGGCAACGCCAACAACTTCAACCGTGCCCCTCCCAAGAGCAACAACAACAACACTACCCCTAGAACTGGCAGCAATGCTATACCTGTCGCAGTCAAGGACAAGTCCCAGATCACTTGTTTCGAGTGTGGAGTGAAGGGTCACTACTCCAATGAGTGTCCCAAGAAGACTGCCGCCAACGCCCCTGTGAATGCCCCAGCTCAGCAGCAACGTCGTGTTCAACCAGGACGGAGATTTTCCCCAGGAAACCCGCACAACCGCAACGGTCGTCTCTTCCACATGAACACAGAAGAAGCCAAGGAAGCACCAGATGTCGTGCTGGGTATGTTTTTTGTCAACTCAGTTTTAGCAAGAGTATTGTTTGATTCTAGAGCATCGCATTCATTTGTCACTGAAGAATTTGTATGAACTAGTAAGATTCGCCCAACCAACTTGAAGCATATCATGATAGTTCAAATCCCTGGTTCAACTACAAAAGCTAGAAAAAATTGCAAAGTTGTACCTATCAGAATTCATGGGATAGAGTTTTATGCCAACCTAATTGTACTTGGAACCAAAGGTTTGGAAGTAGTACTAGGTATGGACTGGATGTCAAGGCATAAAGGACTGATAGACTGTGCTAAGAAAGCCATCACCATGACCAGTAGTTCTGGAGTAACAGTAGAACATATCTCTGAAACCTTACCCCGTCAATTCAAATGCAACAAAAGTGTAGCCCTGCCTACCATTGACCAAGTCAGAGTAGTCTGTGAATACCCTGACGTATTCCTAGATGAATTGCCAGGTATGCCCCCGGATAGGGATATAGAGTTCATTATCGAACTAATCCCCGGAACCGGACCTATAGCCTAGAGACCCTATACCATGAACCCCTCAGAGTTAGTAGAACTGAAGAAGCAGTTGGATGCCATGTTAGCCACAGGCTTGATTCAGCCAAGCGCATCGCCATGGAGATCAACAGTGTTATTCGTCGACAAGAAGGATGGAGGCAACCGTCTGTGTACGGACTAGATAAAGTTGAATGATGTCACCATCAAGAACAAGTACCCCTTGCCAAAGATAGAGGCTCTATTTGATCAGTTGACTGGATCTCAGGTATTCTCAAAGATTGATCTTAGGACTGGTTATCACCAACTTAAGATTCGTGCAACGGATATTCCGAAGACCGCCTTTACTACTCGCTATGGTTTATACGAGTATATTGTTATGTCTTTTGGATTAACCAATGCCCCTGCTTATTTCATGAATCTCATGAATACGATCTTTATGAATTTCCTAGATAAGTTTGTAGTTGTGTTTATCGACGACATCCTTATCTACTCCAAGTCAGAAGAAGAGCATGAGCAACAACTGAGAATCATCCTAGAAACCCTGAGAGAGCATCAGTTATATGCCAAGTTCAGCAAGTGTGAGTTTTGGCTGAAAGAAGTAGGATTCCTAGGACATATTGTGTCTGCTGGAGGAGTCTCTGTTGATCCTAGCAAGATCAAAGATGTCGAAGAATGGGAAGCACCAACCAATCAAACCCAAGTTCGTTCATTTCTCAGATTAGCGGGATATTACCGCAAGTTTGTAGAAGGATTCTCGAGCATAGCCCGACCAATGACCCAATTGTTGAAGAAAGACAAGAAGTTTGAATGGACAGACAAGTGTGAAGCCAGTTTCCAGGAGCTGAAGAAGAGATTGATATCAGCCCCAATTTTGATCATGCCCGACATCAAAAAGCCGTTTGATGTGTATTGTGATGCATCCAAGATTGGTCTAGGATGTGTATTGATGCAAGAAGGCAAAGTCATCGCGTATCTGTCTCGACAACTGAAGCAGCATGAGCAGAACTATCCGACCCATGATCTTGAGCTAGCAGCCGTGGTTCTAGCATTTAAGACATGGCGTCATTATTTGATGGGTAATCGATGTGAGATTTACTCCGATCATAAGAGCTTGAAGTATATCTTCACCCAGAAGGAGTTGAATATGAGGCAAAGAAGATGGATAGAGTTAATCAAGGATTATGACCTTGTCATTCACTATCACCCCGGCAAAGCCAATGTGGTAGCGGATGCTCTTAGCAAATTGCCGTGTAGGCTAAACACCATGATCAAAGAGAAGCAACCAAGTTTGTATGAGGAGTTGGAGCAGTTCAGGACTGAGTTTGTTAGCAAAGGATTCCTAGATAGCATTGAACTTCAACCCACTTTGATTATCCAAATCAAGGAAGCCCAGAAAGGGAATGAAAGTATCGACGAAATCAAACGTCGTATTGGTACATGCAAAGTACCTGGATTCACCGAAGACGAAGAAGGTGTACTATGGTACAAGGGACGTATCTGTGTGCCCGCAGATTCGGAGCTGAAGGAAATTATCATGAAGGAAGCTCATGATACTCTTTATTCTATCCACCCCGGAGGAACAAAGATGTATCAGGATTTGAAAGAGCAATTTTGGTGGCACAAGATGAAGAGAGAGATCGGAAGCTACATCGCCAAATGTGACATCTGCAAAGAGTCAAAGTAGAGCATCAGAGACCTGCAGGATTGTTGCAACCATTGCAGATTCCGGAATGGAAATGGGATTCCGTCGGAATGGACTTTATCACCGGTTTACCTACTTCTAGTAGGGGAAATGACTCAATCTGGGTCATAGTTGATAGACTATCCAAGGTAGCCCACTTCATACCAGTCAAGATAACCTACCAGAGTGCAAAACTAGCAGAGTTGTACATTGCTAGGATTGTTAGTCTGCATGGAACCCCCAAGACCATCGTATCAGATCGAGGAACCCAGTTTACTTCAAGATTTTGGCAGAAAGCTCAGGAAGGATTAGGAACCAAGTTGAACTTTAGTACCGCGTATCACCCGCAAACAGATGGACAGACTGAGAGAGTCAACCAGATGTTGGAGGATATGCTTAGAGCTTGTGTGTTGGAATACGGATCAAAATGGGAAGACTGCCTGCCTTTCGCAGAATTCTCATATAACAATAGTTATCAAGCTAGTTTGCAGATGGCACCCTTTGAATTCCTATATGGAAGAAAGTGTCATACCCCTTTGAATTGGTCGCAAGTAGGAGAGAGTCAGATCTTTGGACCCGACATCCTCCGGGAAGCAGAAGAGAAAGTTCACAAAGTTCGTGAGTACCTCAAGACCGCCCAATCCAGACAGAAGAGCTATGCTGACAAGAGAAGGAGAGACCTGACTTTCAATGTCGGAGATTTTGTATATCTCAAGGTTTCACCATTGAAGGGAACTCAACGCTTTAGTCTGAAGGGAAAGTTAGCTCCCAGATATATCGGACCTTTCAAGATTCTGAACCGCCAAGGAGAAGTATCGTATCGGCTGGAATTGCCTGAAGAGATGTCAGCCATCCACAATGTGTTCCATATCTCGTTACTTCGCAAATGCTTGGAAGTGCCTGAGAAGACTGAAGTTTTCAAGAATATCGATCACAGAGCAGTGGAAATCAACAATGACCTGACCTATCGGGAATTGCCCATCCGTATCTTAGAAGAAGCCTACAGAACCACCAGGACCAGAAGTATCAAGTTTCTCAAGATTCAGTGGAGCAACCATACTGAGGAGGAAGCCACTTGGGAGCGCGAGGATTACATTAGGACAGAGTTCCCAGATCTATTTAGTTCCTAGTTTTCTTTGTAAATCTCGGGACGAGATTTTGTTTAAGGGGGGAAGGTTTGTAACATCCCAAAACTTCAATCCAAGCTTATCAAGATCAAATCATCCAAAAATGGGGTTAACAAAAACTTTTCCAAATTTAAAATGAAAGCATTCATATATGTGTGCATTTAAAATAGGAGTTGTTTGAATTTCCATGATTGATTGATCCAGTGCTTGTAAAATGTTTATTAGGTGATTTAAGCATCATCTACATCATTCCCAAACTTTTCCTAAAGAAAATCAAATAAAAAGAATGAAAATGAAGAAATGGTCATTTTGACAAATTTAACTCTCATGCCTACTTTGGCTATTCCTAGTACTCAATTCTTAACAGAAACAATTCTTGATCTTTGCACCCCTTGCTAGTACATATAATGAGGTACCAAAGCCCACCTTTTGATCTACTAAAAGCATTCTGTAAACTATTTTAAATGACAGTTTAAAATTGAATCTAATGCATATGCATAGATCACCCCTATTTCAAAAACCATCTAATTGAGCACCATTTTCAAAACCCTTGCAACCAGAGACTACCTAGCACTAGTGGAGATCACCCAAAATTTTTGAACTCAAAATTCAAAACTTTTTCTCTTGCGGCCATTTCATCAAACACTTGGCAGGCAGATTTCAAACTAAACAAATTTCACTATTTTATAGTGTTCTGGCCAAACTTGTTCCCCAACTTGCCACCAAAACCTCTCCACTACTCCCCCTAACCCCTCTCTAGCCTAGCCACCCACTGTGCCAAGACCAAATGGTCATGGCCATTAAGGCCGAGCCCCCACTTGCCCCACCGGCGACAGCAAGCCACAGCCGCCGCCAGCACCATCCACCGTGTCCTGGAGATAGCCCGTGGTCCACCTCAACCGCCCAACCAGTCCCAGCCCAAGGACAGCGACCAGAACGACCAGGAACCGCCGCGCCCCGAGCCTGTCGACCATGCCGACGCTGCCCGCAGAGCGCGCACTGTCCCCGCTCGCACCAACCGCCCCTTGGCACCAGCCCGCGCCCACCGCTCCGCCTCGACCTGGAGAACACCCAGACACCTCCGTTCGCTGCCCAAAGCCCCACAGCCACCGCTCGCCGTGGACACCGCCGCTTCGGCCGCGCAGAACGCCACCTGTAACACCCTCGCCTGATAAGGCTGAGTTCATGTGTATAGTGCCAATCCCTGGATCGGTTCACTGGCACACACAGTACAAAATGATACCAAATATAACTGTGCATCATAAATACAACGAATATGATCCAGAATTTACATTATTTATTTAAGTACACAGCGGAAAACGAATACAAGGTAGATCTCCATCCTTCAAATGTGCCACAGGCGAACAATTGTTGAGTGGAGTCTCGCGACCTATGAACGATCACTCAGATACGATATAACCTGCAACATGAAACGTTGCAGCCACGAATGGTCAATACATTGAATGTATGGCAAGTAGGCTAAAGTGGTTAACAACAGATCTATCAACTACATGCTTATTTGGCCAAGTGGAGTTCAGGCTAATTTGCATAAAGCAATACAACTTTTCCCTACTTTCAAAATACTTTTCTTTCTTCAAAAACAATCTTCTAAGGACATACCAGCATAAACCCATGTAGATACAAGACAGTTCAGCTTTCGTATGCTCCTAAACCCATGTTCATCCATCAAGTTTTAGTAATTAAGAAATAAGGATGAGTGAGAAATATCATAGCATCAGTATCAGGTCGCTCAAATTGTCCATAACCGGGGACACGGCTAATCGATTAGTTTATACACCCTGCAGGGGTTAGTACACTTTACCCATGTGACTTGGCCAGCCCAGCTCGTATCACCACTCTCATATTGGGTGATGATAGGGAGAAGTCCAAGAAGGAACCGTTCGGGAAGTAGCTCCCCAATCCCGACGCGCACCGGTCCAACCTACAATATCTACATCTCTGGATACGCGGGTTCGAGTTACCACAACCTACTGAGTTCAACCAACCGCCCATTCCATTATTGGCACATGGTTGCACACGAAAGCTTCCAAACAAAGAAACCAATCATTTCTCAGTGTCCTGGGCGGCATTCCCCACCAAAATCCACACTCGATGACCCAATCAATGCCATTCCGCCCAGGTGGTTCATTAAAACATGTTGGTTTGTCACTTAGCAAAACATAAGCCTTTCAAAACATATAACTTTTCATGATGTGATTCCCTTCCTCGTCTAAATAGCATAGCTAAGCAATCTACCAATACGATGGCTCATAAACAAGGAATGCTAGGGAATAATATGGGATATATCATAGCATATACACATCAATTCCTACAGATGCAATTCTACAAAAACATCTACAATGCATAGGAAAACAGTAGGACATTTATGACCAAGATAGCACCACTTGCCTTTGTTGTAGATGTAGTCGATTAGATAATCCTCACAATTATAATGGCCTCTTTCGTAATAACCACAATACTTGCAATCATAGTAGTTGCAATCACAGTAGTTGCACTCCTCGCAATCTAACGTTTGGAGCAAACACAACAAACACCATTCAAAACATTGCAAACATACAACAGTGCAACATTACAAGAAAACAATGATGAACAGATGCATGCATGACGATTTAATGAGTCACAATGGTTGCATTTAGTGTTCTAAACATGGTTAGATTACATGATGCATGTGGAAGGTCATTTAATGCACTAAAGCTTTTATTACTAAAGTTGTATCGATTTAATATGGTGTATACCACTTTAATTGAACTAAATATGTTTATGTCGTATTAAATTGTGAACTAGATTCTACTGGATAGATAATGCAATTTAGAGATAGTGGCAATTTGAATCACCTACAAAGGAGTTATAGATATTTTCCTATAATTAAAACACTATTTCAATGGGTTTAAGTATTTCTATATGAATTTCTGTTTTAACAGTACCAAATAATTTGTCATGTAATTTCTCTGTATAGATGTTGTCAATACAAAACCTTAGCACTTGGATTCTCCCTAATCGGAGTTATAGATCTTTTTGTATGATTTAAATAGTGTTTAATGGTTTTAAATGATTCATATAGTTTCTGTTATCTAAAAATCAAACCAAAATTATATCTGTAATCTCCACGGAATTGTGATTTCAGGGACATATTATTTGTAATTTTCTGAATAGTATTTATTTTCTTATGAATTTATTACTCTAAATAGTCCATTAAACCATTTAAATCTTCACGGAAAAACCTTATAGTCAAAGGCATAACTAATTGCATATTGATGATCTACATGGAACCAGCTTTCCATCGGTATATCATTTATATTTTTGTGACAAGCAATTAATTTTTAATGAATTTAATGATTTATAAAGCCATTAAAACTAATTAAATTGCTACGGATAAATCATCTGCAAAGGCTAGATCCAACTAGATATTATTAAAGTAAATTACAGTAGCTTCAATTTGATATATTGTTCATATTTTTCGGAGTTACAAATAATTTCTTATGAATTTATTAACCTAAAAGACCATTAAAACTAATTAAATTACTGCAGTAACCACGTACAGTAAAAGTTGGATCTATTCTGACAAGATGATTCTACGTGAAATTATCTTCAATTTGATATATTATGCGCAATTTTTGGACATGGTATGAATTTTTAATGAATTTTACAAGTTAGATCTATAATATGCAATTTTAAATTCGAACGGAATATTCCAGGGAATATTCCGCTGACTGGACAGGTTGACTTTGCATGCTGACTGGGACTAGATGTTGACCTTACATTGACGTGGCGTTGATGAGGAAGATGACCGGGATGATGACATGGAACGCACCGGTTTGATTGGATCTCGACCGTCTGGATAGGATCCAGTGGCTAGAAGAAGAGATTGACCCGATTTTGGCTCAGAATAGACAAGAAATAGATCTGTGTTAGAGAGACAAATCCGTAGGTCAAATCGAAAAACTCAGAACATGAAAGTTGTGGGGAATCATTATACCTACCTTCTCACCAAAGGAATTTGGATTTGAAGAAACGAGCGCGAGTACATCTTGGATTTACACCGTAAGATCTGAAATATTGCGATACGAAATTCTCCGGATGTGGTGGATGAAAAGAGGTGAGGTTTGTCGGGATTGAAAGATTTCGACGATCCCTACAACTTTCGTGTTTTGACCGAAAGCAAACGACGAAGTCTAGATGGGTTAAAAAGCGAAACAAGATTCGGCCAGATGTAGATTTGGGATTTCGAGGAGAGAAACTCGTACAGCTATGGCTCCACGAGTTTATATGAAGGTTTGAGACATTGTAGAGATAGGCCTTGGAGTAAGGAACAAGTAGAAACAAACGGAAGTCGATTCGGAGTTGTAGATAAAAAGTTATAAGAGTTTGAATAGAGATAGGTATAGAAAACAGATTTTTGCACGCTTTTCGGAGCACCCAACCGATCGATCCTGGCTGGCTCGTCCGGTCGGTCCAGCTGGGCCGGCCCGTTCAGTTTTTTTTTTTTTTTTTTTTTTTTTTTATAAATCTTGTTTTCCTCATATCTTTTGCATACGAACTCCAAATGACATGATTCTTGTTTCTAAATTTTTCTAAAATCGAATAGATCATTATAGGATCAAATTTGTAATCTTTTTACTAGTTTGGAAGTAGTAGGTTTATAAATCCTTGTATATCTCATTTTATTTATATCTTTATGTGTTTGTATTTATTCCATAACCTTTTATACTAGCTCCAAATGAGCTCAATTTTGTTTCTAAAATTTTGTAATATTAATTGGATCTTTTTAGGCTATAATTATCAATAATTTATGCCTTACAATAGTGGGCTTTATAAAGTCAATTTAATTTCCTTTAGGGACATTTGGGCAAATCGACTATAGGATTTAGATACCAGGATTTGGATTTAGTTTGTGAGAACTTTGGATGGATGTAATGAAATGCTTATGAATGCTTCATGATTTTCATTTTGAAATCTTGCATACCAATTCTACAATCCATAATCAATCCATGCCCTTTTGCCTTTATGGCTACTTAGGTCATAACAAAAGAATATAAGATTTTGAATTCAAGGTTGAGAGGATTTTCTATTTAAAAAGTTTCTTCTCTTTGAGAATTTTCAACAAAGTCAAACAATCAATCAAACTTATTTATTTATTTCACATTCCAAAATTAGGAGAATTTTGGGATGTGACAGACTACCACCCTTAAAAGAAATCTCGTCCCGAGATTTGGGAAGGCTAGAAAGAAAGAAAGGTTCAGGATCCATTAGGATGCTACCACCCTTAAAAGAAATCTGACTAGGTCACTTCTCAAGGATTCACTTGGCTCAATTGGTTTTCATTGCACATTCTAATTCCATGATTGTTAGTTTCTGAGGAAGCATTTCTTAAACTAGTGAAACTCTCATGGTGGGCAATTAGGGGATGTTTACTTCACGGTGCCCATTAATAATGGTTGGAATTCATCCTTACCGTATATTCCTACGCTAAGCAATGGATGCTTTTAGAAGGGTGTAACAATATACCATTCTAGGGTTTAGGCCCAACGTCGACTCTCTGCTAAGGTTGAAAAGGGCACTCAAGATTCGCAAAGCCAACAGTACAAGAGCGAATAATAAGAGTAGTAGGAATGGTGATCAATCCATCCTGCACCCAAATCATTACCTTGTATGAGGATAGGTGAATCACGTTTTTCTATCACTCGGGCATTCTCACTTGCCTTGAAGAATGTTTCCATGGGCACGAATTAATGCTCTATGTATACTCCCATGTATTCAATCAACAAAGCTACTACTAAAACTAAGCTATCGATACTTCAACTTTCAGGTTGGGTAATCTACTACATAACATCATGTGCAACACTTCATACTTCTACATTCTTTTTCCATTAGGTGAAGCATTATATTTCCTAAATGCATTGTGTTGTCAAACCTTCCACTTAACACATCATTATATCTCCATGGGTTCAAGATAGGAAAGAATAGATTCTATAGGAAAGAACGACTAAGAAAATAATCCTACCCATAACTATATGAAGCAATCAATGTCACAAACAAGCAAACAATCATAAGGAATCAACACACAAGCAAGCACTTGCATAAAAATAATACAGAGGTCTAAACTTAGTAGTATATAACCACAAAATAGTTTGAAAGCATTGGGAACAATGCTAGAATAAAACATAGCAACATATAAGCAATAAACTAAATCTGTCAAAATGGTACAGCAGGTTTAACGAATTTTTCTGGGCACCTTAAACTCGTCAGGAATTTTAGCCAATTTTTGTGCATATACTACAGGTAATCACGCTCCAGATCCTATTTTTTTGGAATTTTCTGAGTTACCCGTAAAATATGAAAAATCGCGCGGTATAACAGGTCAGGCAGAAAACTGCAGCAGTAAACCCACGAATTTCAATCAATGCACACTATTAAAATAATTTTAAAACCACACGAAAACTCCAGCAACTTTTAGAGATTCAAAACAACAGATCCTAAACAAGGCATCACATAAAATATCTCAATACAATCAAGCAAACAACCTATATTGTCATACCACATAAGTTGGTAAGAACAATATGCTAACATGATAGCGATGATCTCCTAAAGAGAAAAAATATGGTGGTCCAGACCTACCCAAACTTGGTGAGATGTTAATTTATGTCATCTTATTTGTTCTTTACTTGTAGGCCAACTCTCATATAAGTATCATAAGAATGGACAACTATAAATGTTTGAATAGGAAGAGGTTCTAGAAAAGATAGATAAGGAATATAAGAACTCTAATAAGTAGAAAATATGATAGTTCTCCTAATAGAGGTATTCTATTGCTAATCCATTTCTAAGGTCACGATCCTACAGTCAACACACAGCTCTGATACCATCTTGTAACACCCTCGCCTGATAAGGCTGAGTTCATGTGTATAGTGCCAATCCCTGGATCGGTTCACTGGCACACACAGTACAAAATGATACCAAATATAACTGTGCATCATAAATACAACGAATATGATCCAGAATTTACATTATTTATTTAAGTACACAGCGGAAAACGAATACAAGGTAGATCTCCATCCTTCAAATGTGCCACAGGCGAACAATTGTTGAGTGGAGTCTCGCGACCTATGAACGATCACTCAGATACGATATAACCTGCAACATGAAACGTTGCAGCCACGAATGGTCAATACATTGAATGTATGGCAAGTAGGCTAAAGTGGTTAACAACAGATCTATCAACTACATGCTTATTTGGCCAAGTGGAGTTCAGGCTAATTTGCATAAAGCAATACAACTTTTCCCTACTTTCAAAATACTTTTCTTTCTTCAAAAACAATCTTCTAAGGACATACCAGCATAAACCCATGTAGATACAAGACAGTTCAGCTTTCGTATGCTCCTAAACCCATGTTCATCCATCAAGTTTTAGTAATTAAGAAATAAGGATGAGTGAGAAATATCATAGCATCAGTATCAGGTCGCTCAAATTGTCCATAACCGGGGACACGGCTAATCGATTAGTTTATACACCCTGCAGGGGTTAGTACACTTTACCCATGTGACTTGGCCAGCCCAGCTCGTATCACCACTCTCATATTGGGTGATGATAGGGAGAAGTCCAAGAAGGAACCGTTCGGGAAGTAGCTCCCCAATCCCGACGCGCACCGGTCCAACCTACAATATCTACATCTCTGGATACGCGGGTTCGAGTTACCACAACCTACTGAGTTCAACCAACCGCCCATTCCATTATTGGCACATGGTTGCACACGAAAGCTTCCAAACAAAGAAACCAATCATTTCTCAGTGTCCTGGGCGGCATTCCCCACCAAAATCCACACTCGATGACCCAATCAATGCCATTCCGCCCAGGTGGTTCATTAAAACATGTTGGTTTGTCACTTAGCAAAACATAAGCCTTTCAAAACATATAACTTTTCATGATGTGATTCCCTTCCTCGTCTAAATAGCATAGCTAAGCAATCTACCAATACGATGGCTCATAAACAAGGAATGCTAGGGAATAATATGGGATATATCATAGCATATACACATCAATTCCTACAGATGCAATTCTACAAAAACATCTACAATGCATAGGAAAACAGTAGGACATTTATGACCAAGATAGCACCACTTGCCTTTGTTGTAGATGTAGTCGATTAGATAATCCTCACAATTATAATGGCCTCTTTCGTAATAACCACAATACTTGCAATCATAGTAGTTGCAATCACAGTAGTTGCACTCCTCGCAATCTAACGTTTGGAGCAAACACAACAAACACCATTCAAAACATTGCAAACATACAACAGTGCAACATTACAAGAAAACAATGATGAACAGATGCATGCATGACGATTTAATGAGTCACAATGGTTGCATTTAGTGTTCTAAACATGGTTAGATTACATGATGCATGTGGAAGGTCATTTAATGCACTAAAGCTTTTATTACTAAAGTTGTATCGATTTAATATGGTGTATACCACTTTAATTGAACTAAATATGTTTATGTCGTATTAAATTGTGAACTAGATTCTACTGGATAGATAATGCAATTTAGAGATAGTGGCAATTTGAATCACCTACAAAGGAGTTATAGATATTTTCCTATAATTAAAACACTATTTCAATGGGTTTAAGTATTTCTGTATGAATTTCTGTTTTAACAGTACCAAATAATTTGTCATGTAATTTCTCTGTATAGATGTTGTCAATACAAAACCTTAGCACTTGGATTCTCCCTAATCGGAGTTATAGATCTTTTTGTATGATTTAAATAGTGTTTAATGGTTTTAAATGATTCATATAGTTTCTGTTATCTAAAAATCAAACCAAAATTATATCTGTAATCTCCACGGAATTGTGATTTCAGGGACATATTATTTGTAATTTTCTGAATAGTATTTATTTTCTTATGAATTTATTACTCTAAATAGTCCATTAAACCATTTAAATCTTCACGGAAAAACCTTATAGTCAAAGGCATAACTAATTGCATATTGATGATCTACATGGAACCAGCTTTCCATCGGTATATCATTTATATTTTTGTGACAAGCAATTAATTTTTAATGAATTTAATGATTTATAAAGCCATTAAAACTAATTAAATTGCTACGGATAAATCATCTGCAAAGGCTAGATCCAACTAGATATTATTAAAGTAAATTACAGTAGCTTCAATTTGATATATTGTTCATATTTTTCGGAGTTACAAATAATTTCTTATGAATTTATTAACCTAAAAGACCATTAAAACTAATTAAATTACTGCAGTAACCACGTACAGTAAAAGTTGGATCTATTCTGACAAGATGATTCTACGTGAAATTATCTTCAATTTGATATATTATGCGCAATTTTTGGACATGGTATGAATTTTTAATGAATTTTACAAGTTAGATCTATAATATGCAATTTTAAATTCGAACGGAATATTCCAGGGAATATTCCGCTGACTGGACAGGTTGACTTTGCATGCTGACTGGGACTAGATGTTGACCTTACATTGACGTGGCGTTGATGAGGAAGATGACCGGGATGATGACATGGAACGCACCGGTTTGATTGGATCTCGACCGTCTGGATAGGATCCAGTGGCTAGAAGAAGAGATTGACCCGATTTTGGCTCAGAATAGACAAGAAATAGATCTGTGTTAGAGAGACAAATCCGTAGGTCAAATCGAAAAACTCAGAACATGAAAGTTGTGGGGAATCATTATACCTACCTTCTCACCAAAGGAATTTGGATTTGAAGAAACGAGCGCGAGTACATCTTGGATTTACACCGTAAGATCTGAAATATTGCGATACGAAATTCTCCGGATGTGGTGGATGAAAAGAGGTGAGGTTTGTCGGGATTGAAAGATTTCGACGATCCCTACAACTTTCGTGTTTTGACCGAAAGCAAACGACGAAGTCTAGATGGGTTAAAAAGCGAAACAAGATTCGGCCAGATGTAGATTTGGGATTTCGAGGAGAGAAACTCGTACAGCTATGGCTCCACGAGTTTATATGAAGGTTTGAGACATTGTAGAGATAGGCCTTGGAGTAAGGAACAAGTAAAAACAAACGGAAGTCGATTCGGAGTTGTAGATAAAAAGTTATAAGAGTTTGAATAGAGATAGGTATAGAAAACAGATTTTTGCACGCTTTTCGGAGCACCCAACCGATCGATCCTGGCTGGCTCGTCCGGTCGGTCCAGCTGGGCCGGCCCGTTCAGTTTTTTTTTTTTTTTTTTTTTTTTTTTTTTTTTTTTTTTATAAATCTTGTTTTCCTCATATCTTTTGCATACGAACTCCAAATGACATGATTCTTGTTTCTAAATTTTTCTAAAATCGAATAGATCATTATAGGATCAAATTTGTAATCTTTTTACTAGTTTGGAAGTAGTAGGTTTATAAATCCTTGTATATCTCATTTTATTTATATCTTTATGTGTTTGTATTTATTCCATAACCTTTTATACTAGCTCCAAATGAGCTCAATTTTGTTTCTAAAATTTTGTAATATTAATTGGATCTTTTTAGGCTATAATTATCAATAATTTATGCCTTACAATAGTGGGCTTTATAAAGTCAATTTAATTTCCTTTAGGGACATTTGGGCAAATCGACTATAGGATTTAGATACCAGGATTTGGATTTAGTTTGTGAGAACTTTGGATGGATGTAATGAAATGCTTATGAATGCTTCATGATTTTCATTTTGAAATCTTGCATACCAATTCTACAATCCATAATCAATCCATGCCCTTTTGCCTTTATGGCTACTTAGGTCATAACAAAAGAATATAAGATTTTGAATTCAAGGTTGAGAGGATTTTCTATTTAAAAAGTTTCTTCTCTTTGAGAATTTTCAACAAAGTCAAACAATCAATCAAACTTATTTATTTATTTCACATTCCAAAATTAGGAGAATTTTGGGATGTGACACCACCTCGCCCTGACCGCATGCCACCGCTCCTACGGCCGCATTAAAGTCCTAGAGCACCGCCAGGGAACCGCCCACCGATCGCAATCCCTAGCCATGCCGCTAGCTCGCAGTAGCCATGTCGCCACCGTTGACCGCCCATCCCGCTCAGTCTCACCGTCGAGCCTATAAAAGGAGCCCTCCCAGCACCAAAGACTCACACCATTCCACTCCCCTCACCTCTCTGAACCTCACCCACCTCTCGCCGGAGCAAGTGGAGCAGCAGTTCGCCGGAATTGGATCCGGAGCCGCCGCCTCTGGAGAAGAAGGGTGCCATTGATTCCGGCCACCCCAAGCTCCGCCGTGACCACGCCTCGCCTCCCATCGTCTTCCACTTCGTTCGCTCGCATCACCGACCCCGCTGGAGCCCTGGTACGCCCCCAGTAGACCCCCACCGAGCCGCTAGGGTTCGAGCTCGCCGGCGACCTATGCGTCGTCGATGATGACCCTCAGCCGTAGATCTAGCCTCTAATCGCACGGCCACAACGCGCGTACCGTTTCGCATTTTAAGTGCTGTTGACAAGTGGACCCCTCCTGTCAGCTGAGCCCCGCGCCGCGTAGCGCCACTGGGCCAGCCCAATTCGTTCCCGCACACGTTTCAAATTCAAATTAGGAATTTTCCTTTTAGTTAGAATATAGTTTCTGTCCAGTGTTTCAAAATTCAATTCTATGAGTTTGACAAATCCAAATTACATGAAACTAATTCTGTCTGAAAGGTATTGAAATGCTCTATCCAAGCCCGTTAGAGTTAAATCATTTAGAGTTATAGATTTCTCCTAATAAAAATAAGAAGACAAAAGCTTTTGCAACTTGAAATATTTTTATAAAATCAACCAAGTTAGCTTTTGAGTTGATTCCAACTCTCAAAAATCACATTTCATCATATCTATCCAAATATGTAATAATATTAAGGTTTACAGGCAGTGACTTTGTACTAGTACCAAAATAATGCTATATAGGCATTTGTAGTCACTTTAAATCATTAAATAATAAACTTAAACCAAAGTAATATTGATCCAACCTTTAAATCTCATTCCCACATGTTAGAATATGTGGTGAGGACATGTGTCCACATGATCTCATATTTTGGTGGTGAATATTAAATTTTAGTTAATTTTTCAATGAGTAGAAATTACTTTTCCAAAATAAAAAGGTTGAAACTATTGAATTAAACTTGTGATGTTTGGGATGATAATAGATCATCAATTGTGTGGTTTAGAATACTACTTAGCCTAGTTAAGTATTGTTTGGTGATTGTGCATTCCCTATGTATTTCTAGACGATAGTACCGACCAAGCCTTCGAGGAGGAGGAGTTCTACCAAGAAGAAGAAAAAGAAGAAAACTTCAACCACTTCACCAACCAAGGCAAGCTATTAGTGGCAAGCTAACCCTTGCAAACATGCTTTAGTAAGCTATTTGTTAGAAAGCTAGAATAAAACTAGATGGTTTAGTAAAGATGCCTTAAGCATACTTTGATCACACCCCTTTTACCTATTAGTACCCCAAGTCTTATTGACAAGTTTTACCCCCCTTAGTTTACACAAAGTTCTTTAATTAATTTTGAAGGTAGCATAAAGAGTATAAAACTTGACCTACTTAGAAACCTTTAGATGTCATTCTATGGCATGAGATTGATCCCATCTTTCCACCTTAGTGAACACTCTTAACTTAGTATTTTAGAGTAGCTCAAAAACTTGAGTCACTTTAGATGGGAACACTTGGTGAAAATGAGTTATGAAAACCTTGGAATGATGAGTCATTCTATTGAGATGTTTTGACATATGTTGAGAAACACAATTGGTTTATGATGATGAAAATGATGAGGCATGAGCCTTAACCCCTTTATAAAACTGATGGTTGGATTCGGATGCGATACCATTCCAAATTTACCGTACAACCACATTACCTGAATTGGGTAAGGCTTAGCTGGAAATTTATATGCATTAGTATTAGTTCCCTCATGGGAGAGGTTTGAGCTGAGGCTACCTCTCAATGATGTCCACCTATGCAGTGCCCAAGATGACTGATGGTCATGGTTGGGAGGCCATGCTCATAGGAGAGGTGCTTGTACTAGGGTGTGTAAAGGGAAGGTTATGTTTGATTATCTGCATACTAAGTATGATGATTCTGGGTTATCCCTGACAGATGTATCGAATCTTGTGGTGAAAGTGTACCACCTATGCAGAGTGTCAAACTATTCGAATAGCCGCGTCCGCGGTTATGGACAGTTGGAATGGCCATACTGTTTCGTTGTCAGATGTTTTCTAAATAACTTGAAAGGAATGATGAACTTTGACGTGACCACAACAGGGTTGTGTTAATGAAATTAGCTTCCCAACTTAAGTGATCCTAGAACTTTACTTTATCTTTTCTTGCTTCAGAACTCAGCTTAGGTTTCAAACTTAACTTGATAGTTATTCTTTAAATTCAACACTTTAACTTAGAATTACAATCCTTGTTAGTAGTAGTTTGTGAGTACTTAAAGAGTACTCATGGCTTTTGTCCCTTGCTATTATCATGGCCAGACTATGAAGGAGATTATCAAGATGATGGTCAGCAGGATGGCTACGATAACTAGGACTATCTGCCTTCGTCAGCATTGTCTGTGCCCCTGAAGATGGACCCCACCGCTATGCTATCGTTTATTTCCACTGCTTGTTGTACTAAAGACTGGATCATGAGATCCTTATCTGTGTAAAACCTTATGTATGATTTGTAATGGATGATGTACTGTGATATCCAATCCGTTATGTCTCGCAAAAATGGTAATCCTGGGATTACGAGGTATGGCATAACGGGCATCTGGGATTAAAAATCCGGGTGTTGACACATACAAAGGGCACAATCAACACAAGGCATACAATCAACAATACCATACAACAAAAAATATACCAGACATTATTCAATTTAGTAGGTTTTGATAGATTGAGATCATAACATTTGGAAATACTTAAATTGCCTTTGTGGACTTTCCATTATGATTTATTTGCGAAAACCACTTAATAAAGGGGTTTGAAACTAAGGGTTGGACCTGTATGATATCAATGTGCAAACATGATATCTACAGATAGGTATTGGAATAACAAGGACAACAAAAGTGGTTTGACGATTTTATCAAAATTCTATATTTAGTTATGATTTTTCTAGTGAAATAACCTCTAGTTTAGGTGAAAAAATCACCAGAAAAGTTCTGTAGTTCCGAAAATTATTTCCTTGCATGGTTAAGTAGGTATTGATGGACTGAATTACTGAGAGTTGGAATCACCTCAAAACAATTACCAGAATGCCCATGGGAAAATCCCAAAGTCATTTCTACATAGTATTTGTCTTTTTTAACCAGAATTTGTTTACAGGTCTAAACAGTATGAGGTCAAGGGCATCAGATAGGTATTACAAATACCTATCTTTAGGAATTTGAATAACTATTTTTCAAGTTGTATAACTTCTATAGTGATTTTTCTACTAAAGCTACCCTAGACAGAGATCTTTAATTAACCAAAATTAAACAGAGCCCCAATAAAATTTGACCTCCTGGATTTTGATATACGTTAGTGTACTAGTACATCACAAAGAGTTTGAATCAACTCAAAATATGTTGTAGTTTTGCTTAAGGAAATTTTCTAAAGGCAAAGGTGGATGGATTTGTTATTTTTACTGATGTCAAACTGTGGTTCACCTTGATAAGAGATAAAGTCTACTAGATAGGTATAGCAAATATATTTTATAGAAACTTTGATCCATCCCATTTGGGTATGGCTAGCTCACTGAGGAATTTATTTAGTGAAAAAGGTACATTTTAGTAGATTTAAGGCCAGTAAATAATGGGATTTACTTTTGGCAAGTGACCAGTTCTGCATGTTGCACAAAACACTATACTTATTAAAAATTTGATCTGGGAAATACAACTTGTTTTCCCTTTTCATTTTGAATTAAACTAGCTTGCCAATTAAACATATCTGGATTTTTAAATGAAAAAGGGAAAGGGCCAGAGATAGCCGGGCCGGATCTGGAGGAACTGGGTTGCATCGCGCTAGATCGGCCCACCCAGGAGAGGCAGTGCATAAGAGGTGGTTTTGAATCCCGCTAGGCGGGGCCCAGCGGTCAGTGGGGCGGTAGGGCAAAGGGGTATGGGGGCATCATGGCCACCCGTTCTAAGGGGATCTGACGGACCGCGGTCATCGTTTCCAGAGGACAGAGGGCCCGTAGCAGCCGGAACCATAGGGCAGAGCTGGGCGGTAGTAGGGGCTTACCAGAGGCACGGGGAGGCGCTGGCGATGGAGGAAGGCAACGTGGTTGGTCAGGGCGAGTTCGGAGAGGGGCGGCACGCATCACTTTAACACCAAGAGGGGGGGCGAGCGAGAGATCCCGCGGTGATGTTTGGGAGCTTGTCGGTGGTGCTCCCAGGGTGCATGCATGTCGGCAGGGAGAGTCGGGTTAGGTTGGTACCATCCAGTGAATCTTGCCTAGGTGATAAACAGAAGGAGAGAGGCCGTAGAGAGGGAGAAGGGATAAACCTTTCAAAAAGCCCGAGGCTAGCCCTCTCTCTTCTCCACGATGGTGTAGGCCGAGGGAAGGGTTCAGAAGCTCTAGGGAGATAGATCAGGGGTAGAGGAGTTCAGTTAGGACACATGTAGGAGGAGGAGAGAAGGGGGGTGGAGCTGTAGCAAGAACTCAAAAAATGGCCGGAGCATGTTTTGTCTCCTTCTTGGCTAGAGCAGAGGAGGGGAAGGGGAGGGGAGCTCGAGGGACATGAGTGGGAGTGGTTGGAGGAAACTGAGCCGAAGTGGAGGTGCTGGGGTGACCTGGGGGCTTGTATACTCAAGAGGAGGGGTGTATGGTGGACTTTGTCCATGGGCAAGCTTAGGAGGGGTGCTGGCCAGGGATAGGGCAACAAGGGCGGTGGAGTGGGTCAAGCTGGTGTGTTTTGGTCGTGAAGCAGGACATAGGAGAGTAGGGTTGCTGCTTTGGGTTAATTTATGGCAAGCTTGGATGTTTTATTTTGTCTCCCCTAGTTCCAAGTATAAGAGACAAAGGAGAGGGTGTGGGTACTGTGGATCTACAGTGCCACGACCAGAGGGGTGATGGTGTACTTTGGATAATTGCTGGGCAAGTTTGGGTGGAGTTTAGTTTAGTTTTAGTTTCAAAGTTATTCAAAGTTCAAATCTGCCGTACTTGAAGTTCATGATCAAATTCTCAAAAGTGATCTTGGCAGGAGGGTTTTATAGTGCTCGTAGATGGATAGACTCAATATGCATGTCCCTAATTTATTTGGGAATTTTTTGAATATTTTAGATCATCCTAGTATCAATTATTCAAATATTGCTGAATCTGTTTTAATGATTTCATTTGAAAATTTTGAACTGGCGATGGTGGGTTTTTGGTTTGAGATGGTCCCATATATGGATTTATACTTGATAGAATTTTACCAAGATTTATTGTGGCAGAAAAGTATTTAAAGTAAGTATTTTCTTGTTTCTGCCATTTAAGAAAATAGGCAAAAATAATTATTAAGACTCTTCAAAACTATTTATTTTTGAAGTAAGAAGATATGGTATGATATATAGGCCTCAATTGTGTTTAAATATGGACATGTGGTTTTGAGAAATTTAAACTTTCTTTTATAGAAGGAGTTTTGAGATTTTGTCAAAACAAAGGAATTTAATTGTTTTTGGGCCAAAACCATTATTGGTAAAATTCGATAAATATATATATCCAAGGTAGATTATGTCCACATGTTGTATCTAACACTTTCAACATTGATATTTGGAAATCCAACTTGATTTGGAAAGTGAACAAGGGATATAGGATCTTAGGCATTATTATTTTTATACCTTCAAAAAATGGTTGGATCTTGGAGCTCAATTCTCCCCTTGAGGAATGGGCTAGATGGATGGATATACCAAGTTGAGTATATCACTATGGTACAATAATTTTGCTTTATCATGATTGAGTGCTCTAGGAATTGATTTCAAACTTTGGATAAAATAAGGGTGCCAAAGTAGATTATCAGGTAGCCTTCAAAACCTTGTGGGTTTCTGAAGCACAAGGATCCATTTGGAACAAGTGAAGTAGGTATTGCAATACCTTTATGATTAGAACACAATCATGCAAATAGTTGGTCTAAGGAAGGTAGGATGAAGGTGTGAGCTTCTGACCAAGTAGGCTAGTTGATAAGATTTGCAGAAAAAGTTATTTTCTTGCCTGCAAAACCATCAAGGACAAGTGGTTTAAAAGTTGATATATCCAAGGTAAAGAGTGGGCCTTGGTAGTACTTATGATGGTCTACAAGATGGTTCAAGTGCATTACCAAAAAAGCACAAGGGTTGAGAAGGAGAGGCATTCAAACAAGTGATGTTGAAACAGTTTCTAGACTTTGTGAAATTTAGTGGATTTAGGTTTTTTGTGTAGAATATGAGGGGGGATGTTTTTGATGGGTTTCAAGGTATCAAAGCATCATCAAGTGTATGATGTTGGAGTGTAGATTGATTAGAATAGATCCATGCTTTATATTGGTCTTCATTGACTTGGAAACTTCTAGAATGGATCACTTTAGGATTGATCTGGTTAAGGGTTTTAGATGATCACCTAGTGGCTAGAGATCAGATCCAACTTGGTTAACTTGTTTAGGGTTGACACTCTTGGATTAGATAGATTCTATATGATGAGCTCCTAGGGTAGGTCATACTAATTCCTAAGCAAACAAGTCAGACAATAGATCAAGGCAATTCATCTTAACAAGCAACTCAAGCTATTACTAGAGTTACCATTAGGCCTAGCTTGAGGTAAGGATGGTTATTTTGAAATGTTGGAGATTGAATGAGGTGAGAGTCCTTGGTATCTCTAGCAAGAGTAGAAATCAAAAAATATATAAAAGGGTTTTAGAGAAAACTAGAGGTAAGAGTATTTTAAAAGTTCCGTCTTTGAAAACATAGGGAGATTATATCATATAGATCTCCATAACTTTTATATATGTAAAATGAGCCAAGACAGTTTTGTTAACTAGCTTTTGTCAACTGAGGTTGAGTTAAGGAGTATATCATTTGCTACACCCTCAATGCATAAGCATCAACAAACAAGCAAGCAAACATTGCATCACTAAACAAGAAAAACTTTTTGTTCCCCTGATTTTTGCATTCTAGACAACTAATCAGGATTGCTAAAATTAGAATGTTACATGCCTTGCTTGTCTGTTGATTGAATCATGCGTTGTTCGGTGAATCAGAAGTTTAGTCAGTGGATTTCCCAAATAGATAGAACGCTTAGTTTTATTTCCCACCTTCTTGAATCTCTTGCTGGTGTGGGAATAGAGTAGGATTTCTTTGATTTTCAGCGTCTCGCCTCTGTTTGCTCAACCTATATAATCTGTGGTTAGACTGTTGGAATTTGATTGAAGCAATAGCTTGATCCTTGAGACGAAAACGACAATCCCTATATTTTACACTGATCAATTTTGGCGCCGTTGCCGGGGATCAACTTTTGCTGAGAACAAAGTTATAGCAGTTCTAGTCGTATTCAGTTTCCTTTATTGATTCTCGGTTTAAGTGCACTAACCTACTGACATTTGTTGATGTTGTGCACTAGATCTGAATGATTGTGTAGGGAAAAGTTGCATGAGCGTAGAACAAGATCTGATGTATCCTTTTGATCCTGAGATCAAAAGGACACTGCTACGTAGAAGGAGAAGACTGAAAGAGAACCTATCTGAGGAAACTGAGTTTGCAGGAATGGGAGACCAACAGAAAATCCTGTTACGAGACCTATGGATTCCAAAAGGGAAGTCAGTTTCATCAGGCATTATTTCACCAGTGATTCAGGCAAATAACTTAGAGTTGAAACGTGCTTTGATCAACATGGTACATTATTCACAATTTGGTGGGACAGTACTTGAAGATCCTCATACACATATCAGAACATTCTTGGAATACTACAACACTTTGAGCAGAATGGAGTTCCTCCAGATGTAATTAAGCTATCTCTATTCCCATTCTCACTCAGAGATGGAGCAAAGACTTGGCTACATTCTTTTCCACCATCTCTTACTGATACCTCGGAACATATTTTGCAAACATTCTTCGAGAGGTACTTTCCTTCAACCAAAGTTGCAGAATACAGAGACAAGATTACAAGCTTTGCATAGCATAATGGTGAGATCTTATATGATGCTTAGCAGAGGTTCAACACAATGATTTGTTTTTCACTTCACCATGGCTTGGAGCAGTGGTTGATATTATAGACGTTCTACAAGGGTCTTACTCATCAAACCAGAGCCTATGTAGATTCAGCAGCTGGAGGTGGGATTATGAATAAAACCCTTGAAGAAGCTTTTGAGCTAATTGAAAGTATGGCCTCACATCACTTTCATTGGTCAGATGACAGAACAATATCACCCCAAGTCCCTGGAATCTTGGCATTATCACCCAATGATGCTTTGGCAGCTAAAGTGGAAAGCCTCAGCAGACAGCTTGCAGGATAAATGTCTAGTGGCAGTGTTTCTTCAGTAGTTTCAGTTCAGTCGGGTCAACCTATGTGTGATATTTGTGGAGCACCAGGACACCAAAATGGAGAATGCACATTCTATGCTTCAGTTGGACCATTAGTGTCAGAGGTGAATTATGCTCAAGGGCAATCTCAGTATGGAGGACCATTTTCACAAAGTTAATCCATCATGGAATAACTCTAGTTCTAGATCCTATGTACCAGGGCACAACAGTTCTTACAAAACCAAATATGCATCCTCCTAGCTTTAATTACCAGAAGCAGCAAGAAATTCAGAGTAGTCAAAATAACAGATTGGAGGAAATGTTCAAAATGCAATTTGAAGCCTTCTTGGGAATGAGGGAAGAAATTAAAGAATTAACTAACACCATCAAGGGGAACAATTCAGTAGTTAATGAAAAAGAAGAGGCAAGATTGCCTGCACAACCTGAGAGAAATCCAAAACCACAATGTGGAGCTATCACAAGTGTGGAGGCTGTGGTGACAAGGTCTGGTGGTGGTAGAGAACCTATCTTACCTAGTCCACCAGGGATCAGCAAAACATATATCCCACCAGCTCTTCGAGTAACAGAGAAAGAGAAAGGAAGTGAGCCAGTCCCTAAAGTGGAAATCAGTCAAAAGAAGTCATTTGCATAAAAAAATGTTGAAGAACATTATGAAACAGTCAAAATCCCTTTTCCAGAAAGACTAGAAAAACCAAAGGAAGACAAGCAGTTTGCAAAATTCTTGGAGATTATGAAAGAAGTGCAAGTGACCATACCTACCCTTGATGTAGTAATGCATATTCCAATGTGTGCTATGTTTTTCAAGGAACTTCTTTCCAAGAAAAGAAGCATTGATGAACCAGAAATAGTGACACTCTCCAAAGAATGTAGTGAATCATCCAAAATGCACTCCCAACTAAGCTTGATGATCCTGGAAGCTTTTGTGTTCCTTGTTTGATAGGACAAAAATCTTTTAGTGCACTTTGTCATTTGGGATCAAGTGTAAGTGTGATACCACTGTCAGTAACCAGGGAAATGAAGCTAAGTGATCTACAAGCAACTTCAGTTACCTTGCAGCTTGCTGATAGGTCAATCAGGAAACCAGTAGGGATTCTTATTGATGTACCAGTAATGGTTGGCAAGTTTGCCTATCCAGTTGATTTCATAGTCCTTGACATGGATGGCAAAAGTAAAGCAGTAATTCTTGGGAGGCCATTCTTGGCCATAGCTGGGGCTCTAATTGATGTTAAGGGTGCAAAGTTAACACCGCAATGGGGGAGAGAGCAGGTGATGTTTGACATGAGGCATCCTACTCACATTGCAGATAAACTAGTGGAGTGTATGAGGATTGATTCGGTAGGAAGTTGCATTGAAGAGTTGTTTCAGGACAAGAACGAAATGTATGTTCAAATGGAACATACATCTAATGAAGAGAAATACCATTATGCCATTTACCAAATTGCAAGTGAAAAAGGTAATCAAGTTCAAGAGCAAGTAGTAGAAATACCTGAGTATGAGCTCAAACCTCTGCTAGAACATTTGAAGTATGAATTCCTGGACAACAGCAAAGGATTTCCCGTAATAATGAATGCAAGTCTGATAGAAAACAAAACTCTAGAATTGGTCAACCTGCTGAAGAAATAAAGGGAGGTGATTGGATATTCTATTGCTGATATAAAGGGAATTGATCCTGAACTCTGCAATCACAATATTTACCTTGAGGATGGTGTTAAGCCATCAAGGGAGCATCAAAGGAGATTAAATCCAACATTGCAAAATGTGGTGAAGAAAGAAATTCTGAAACTACTCACTGCTGAAATAATCTATCCCATTTCGGACAGTGAATGGGTGACCCTGATCCATGTAGTGCTTAAAAAGAGTCAGATCACAGTAGCATAAAACACAAAGGGAGAACGAGTACCAATCAGATTAGCAAATGGCTGGAGAGTTTGTACAGACTTTAGAAAATTGAATAGTGCCACAAGAAAAGATCATTTTCTACTTCCATTCATTGATCAGATGTTAGAGAGACTGACAGGTCATAAATACTATTTCTACATGGATGGATATTCAGGTTTCTTACAAATTCCCATTCATCTAGATGATCAAGATAAAACAATGTTCACATGCCCCTATGGCACATTTCCATATAAGATGCTTCCTTTTCGTCTGTGTAATGCCCCAGGCACATTTCAGAGATGTGTGATGTCCATCTTCTCAAGTGAAATAGAAAAGATTATGGAGGTATTCATGGACGATTTCACTATGTATGGATCAAGTTTTGAAATTCATATCAACAACTTGGAAATTGTTTTGAAGAAATGTCTGTAGCATAATTTAGTCCTCAATTGGGAAAAGTATCACTTCATGGTTGAGCAAGGAATTGTTCTTGGACATCTTGTTTCAGCTAGAGGTATTGAAGTTGACGAGGCCAAGGTTGATGTAATTGCCAATTTACATCCACCAATCAATGTTAAAGGATTGAGAAGTTTCCTTGGACACGCTGGATTCTATAGGAGGTTCATCAGGAACTTTTCTCACATTGCAAAACCACTAAATAACCTCTTGAATCAGGATGTGGAGTTTGTATTCGATAAGGAGTTCCATGAAGATTTTAACTCTATTAAAGAAGCATTGATCACCGCACCAGTGGTTCAACCTCCATATTGGTCTTTGCGCTTCATTCTAATGTGTGATGCAAGTGACTTTGCAGTTGGTGCAGTTTTGGGGCAGAAGAAAGACAAGCCAATAAGTGTAGTGAGCTATGCAAGTAGAACTCTGGATAGAGAACAAGCAAATGACACAACCATAGAAAAGGAACTCTTGGCCATTATTTGGAAACAAATGTGTAGTATACACTAACCATGAAACAATAAAGTGTCTGCTCAGCAAGAAAGAAGCCAAACCCAGATTGATAAGATGGATCCTTCTCCTCCAAGAATTTGACCTTGAAATCAAGGACAAGAAAGGTTCAGAGAATTTAGTAGCAGATCACTTGTCCAGATTAACTGAAAATGAAGATGAGCCACCTCCTATTTCTAATATTCTACCTGGTGATAACCTTATGCAAGTTCTAGCAGTAAGTGAGAAGATGCCTTGGTATGCTAACATTGTCAATTATTTGGTCTGTCAACAAATGCCAAGCAACTTCACTTATCAGCAAAGAAAGAAATTCTTACACTTTGTTCGAGAGTACTTCTAGGATGAGCCCTACCTATTCAAGCATTGCAAACATGGAATAGTGAGAAGATGCATTCCATATGAGGATATTAATGGTGTAATTTACCACTGTCACTCCTCACCTTACGGAGGACATGCTGGTGCTAAGAAAACACAGGCCAAAGTTCTTCAGGCAGGGTTCTTTTGGCCAACTTTATTCAAAGATTCTTACAGTTATGTGAAAGCTTGTGACCCATGTCAGAGAACTAGTAAAATTACAAAGAAAAATGAGATGCCTCAGCAAAGTATCCTTGAAGTTGAACTATTCGATATATGGGGAGTTGATTTTGTTGGTCCACTACCATCTTCCAAAGGCTACAAGTATATCTTGGTTGTTGTTGACTATGTGTCTAAGTGGGTAGAAGCTGTTCCAACAGTTAATGCAGATGCAAAGGCAGTCTGTAATGTATTCAAACACATCATCTTCCCAAGATTTAGAATTCCTAGAACTGTAATTAGTGATGGTGGAACTCATTTCAAAAATAACCAACTTAATTCCTTGTTTGAAAAATATGGAGTTCACAATCACAAAGTTATAACACCTTACCATCCTCAGGCAAATGGCCAAGTAGAGCTTTCAAACAGAGAAATTAAGGCAATATTAGAAAAAGTGGTGTCCGAAACCAGGGCAGATTGGTCTTTGAAGCTGTCTGATTCCTTATGGGCTTACAAAACAGCTTTCAAAACACTCATAGGGATGTCACCATTTAGACTGGTTTATGGGAAGGCATGTCACTTGCCCGTGGAACTGGAATACAAATCTCAATGGGCGCTAAAAAAATTAAATCTGGACATGTACAAGGCTGGGAATCTAAGAAAACTGTAACTCTATGAATTAGAAGAAATCAGATGCGATGCTTATGAGAGCTCAAGAATCTACAAAGAGAAGACCAAAATTTGGCATGATAAACACATTTTGAGAAGGAGTTCAAACCAGGACAACCGGTGCTGGTCTATGACTCTAGGTTTCATCTTTTTCCTAGAAAATTCAAGTCAAGATCGTATGGACCTTATACAGTAAAGAGAGTGTACACCAATGGGTCTATTCTTGTTTCTAGTCAATCACAAGGATCATTTCTAGTCAATTGACAACGCTTGAAACATTATCTCTATGGAGAACCTATGGAAATCAATGATGAGCAAGAAGAAGGACTTGGATGATGTAGAAGAACTGAGCACTGTCCATTCAGTTGCTCAACCTTTTCACTAAATTGTCATGATGGTCAAGTTAATGACCTAAAAGAAGCGCTCTTTCAGGAGGCAACCTGAAGCCCATATCCTTTTTACTTTATAAGTTAAATCTTTTATCGCTATATATAAATTAAGTAAGTCTATAATTTACATTCCCCTGTTTTTAGATACTAGAAGCATGATAGCCTTGTTTTCAGTCAAGGGAGAGAAGAAGTGTCATTTTCAGCAATCATTGAGATACAGAAACCCTGTGAGATATTTCCTTAGTCACTCTTATGCCTAAACCCAGTACATTCTTTGCTGGTTCGATGTAAGAATTTCTGCATCAAACCCTAAAAAAAGAAAATCTTGTCCAATATTGATTATTCAGATACTGCAGTCTAAGAAAAGTTGACAGTTCTTTGTTAGTTTCTTTGCTGAATGACTATTTACTACGCATCATATAATGTCGATTGCAAGCAAGTTCTATTTAGTTACCCAATGAAAAGCACCTGAACATTGTGTAAATAACTGGTTCAAGAGATTTTTGGCAATTTCATGTTTTGTTTGAGAGTCAACTATAACCGAACCAAGCTGGGCCCATGTGATCCTTGGATTGGATGTCTAGACTTTGGGAATGTATAGTGGCTAGCTAGTTGTTAACATATTAATATAATTCCGAACCAAGTTGGTCCCATGTGATCCTTGGATTGGATGCCTAACTTTTGGCTAGGAATGCTGACGAATTTTAAAATTGAAGTACTTTGTCTTGTGCTAATCCACTAACACTCCTGTGCTTAGCTGGTGTGTTAATCTCTGTATTGAACACTTGGACTGAGAGGTGGAGATTAATCCTACTAACACTCCTGTGCTAAGCTGGGTTTCTTTTCACTAAATCTCTGGACTAATAACTGTTGAGTTTAATATTTCATGATGTTCTTTTCCTTTTTGCTGGCCATTTCTTGTTAGTAAGAGAATTGGGTTGAACCTGTTATAAAAATAGAATTATGGCCAGGTTAAGTGTATATATCTTGTTAAATGCAGAATGAGAATTGGTGAATCTTGTTTATTTTCATTCAGCGCTGACCTTATTCTTAGTGACTCAAACCTTTTTTGCAACTTAGCTGCCAGATTCCCTTACAAGGCAGCAATTCCAATTTCCTCTTGCACCAGTTAAATTCACTTCTATTCATTTTGCTTACTTTCAATAACTAAATAAAATCTCCTTACAGTCAACATTCTAGCATGAGTAGCACATAATTATTCTTCTTTGCAACTGATACCCTGACAATCATCTTCCTGGACTACTGTTCTTCAACATGGACCATGCTATTTCATGTTTTACTTGAGGGCAAGTAAAAGCTCAAGTGTGGGGGAGTTGATCAACTCTAGTTTGATCATCTTTTGCACACCCTTTTTCACTTTATTATGATCAGTCTACATCAATTATAGTTTATATATTCCACAAATACATTCAGAAACACATTTTACATACATCATTTACCTTTTGCAGATTTGGTGCATATAGGCACCCAAAAACTATCTTCTACTTACCATGTCATACTCATGGATGTTTGAGAGGGTACCAAGAAGGATTCCACGTCACAAATATAGGGTACAAAAGTATGCCAAGCAACCAGCCTTTGAGGTATATGCGTGTGTGAGAAAAGAAGGAGAGGGGGTCACTTGTAAATCGGCCGCCGGATAGCCCACCGTAAGACACGAGGGAGGGCAGAAGAAGGGGAGAGCACCACGACTCTACAGAGAGGCAGGAGGGAGGCACGAAGAAATCCATCACCACCGACCCATGAGGCGAGAAGAAGAGGAGCAATGTGGATAGAGACCGGGGATGAGGCGTGCCACGATCCTTCTCTGACTCTGAGATCTCTTGCTGAACAACATCGCCGGGAAGTACTACGGTAGCATCTAGAGCAGGTGTAACACTTGGATATCGTCCCCTTCTTCCTTCCCTTTGCTGATCTATGATGGATGTATAACTTGGAATCGTAGTTACTCTGGTGTCTGAAACACATTCGGCGATATCCCTGCATGAGTAGAGTGATATTCAGGTCTTGGGGTTGCTCTGTTATTTCCTTACCTTGCTTGTCCGTTGATTGAATCGTGCGTTGTCCGGTGAATCAGAAGTTTAGTCAGTGGATTTCCCAAACAGATAGAACGCTTAGTTTTATTTCGCACCTTCTTTAATCTCTTGCTGGTGTGGGAATAGAGTAGGATTTCTTTGAGTTTTAGCGTCTCGCCTCTATTTGTTCAATCTATATAATCGGTGGCTATACTGTTGGAATTTGATCGAAGCAATAGCTTAATCCTTGAGACGAAAACGACAATACCTATATTTTACACTGATCACCCAAAAAGGTCGAATCTCAGGAGGAGCAAAGCAACAACAGCTCTGGATCTGGCTCTGTCGAGGCTAGAGCAGGACAATCTTTCTTGAGGCACACGTTGAGGCGTATGATGCTGCATGACGCCAGCATGGAGGAGATCCTTGAGACCATCAGGTGTTTCGAGGAAGCAAACAAAGAAAGCCGCAACTACCTCAAGACGCACTCATCGCACTTTGTTGGATATGTTGGATCTGGCTCCGGCTCTGCCGATGCTAGAGACAACGACGACTTGGTTCTGGAGGTGACCAGAACAAACGCTGACTTACCAGCATCTTCGGATGATTCAATGACATCAGAAGATTTCTGGAAGTTCTTCGCAGAATATGAAGAGGAGTTCAACTCCAAGACTATAGAAGAAGGGGAAGCCATGGATGAAGGATATGGAGAAAACTCTCCCAAAGCATAAGATGACATGGATCTCAGAGAAAATCCTGACGTCCAGATGTCTGAAAGTACTGATCAGAGCTTGACTCTAGGAAACGTACCCAAAGCCGTCTTTGCTAACGGCGTTGTCAAGAGGGCAAAGAAGAAGAAGAAGACTCCAGAGAAGGACCCTCCAGCTAAGGAGGTAATCACCGAAGAATACGATGAAGGCTCGGATGGAGCTCTAATCCTAGACGAGCCAAAAACTACTCCAGTGGATGGACACGTAATAACCCCTGGTCCCCGTAAAATCCTCGGAGACGCGCTCACTATGCCAATCCCTACTACTGCAGATCTTACACCTGTGGACTTGGAAGACAGGGCTCAAGCCCTAGAAGCGCATCACCAAGTACCCCTAGATGAAGCTAACAATATCCTTGAGGAGAAAAAGCGCATTGCATCTGCGGGGCAGTTCAACTCTCTGCAGCACCAGAACACCCGGAACGGTCCTATATGGGCCAACAAAAATCTAGAAGTCCACAAGACCCTCTTTGAGGGAGATGCACCATTAAAGGAGAACCTTGGCTCAACAGCAAGGGAGATCTAGTGTATGGCACACTACTGGAAAACACAGCTGCATCTCGAGATATCCTGGCAAAAAACCCAAACCCAGACCAAATTCGGTTAGGCGTAAAGCTACTTACCAAGGGCCTGAAGCAGCAGAAAGCTGCCAAATTTGGAAGCGGAAAACTGGTCTCTAAACCTGACCAATGTCGCACGGATCCGGCTTGGCATGACATAAGGCCCCGACGGGATCCGGAACAACGATACTGTCCCGACCGTCAGGAAGACAACTACTCAAGAACTAGATCTTCAGGACAACAGCACAAAGCCGCACGTGACTGGAGTAACGTTGCTCCAGCCGCAAAGCGAGACACAGTTGCATCACAGGTTCTGAGATAGCCTCCCAGCGATAGTCAAACAATCGTAGGGAAGATGAAGAAGAGCGACATCGGGAGGAGGACCGACAAAGGATACCACCTCCTAGACACACAAGCCGTATGGCTGAGCCTTGTCACAATGACGGGAACTACGGACAAAGGAACAGCGGACACCATGCCGAGTTAAGCCGGTAGGGGGCTTGTCATAATCAAGACCCTCCCGGGAACCAGAATAATGACGCTTCGGATGGAGGCTGGCATTTAGCCGGAAACAATCCACCTGCACCACCCTCTCCACCAAGCAGCCATCATAGCGGCTCTCGAGGGAGCCATGGAGGGCGTCATGGTAGAGGAGGTGGTGGCGGAAGTAGAAGTCCGGCTCCAAGACACTGTAGCCACAACGAACAACCACGACGGCATTCTCTGTCACCAAGTGATGAGAGACACCGGATCAACTCTAACTTAGAGGCGTGGTGTTATGAGTTGGACAACATCTATGTGTGTCCAAAATGCTTCGGACCGCGCATTCGACAAACAAACTTCCCGAAAGGATTTGCTATCTCAAGGCACATCGAGCCCTACTACGGTGTAGCTCGTCCAGACACTTGGCTCCCGGATTTTTTCCAGGCTTGTTGCATCACCAAAGTAGGAAACAGCCTGGTCGCAACCCGGTATCTCCCTCTTATGATAAGGAAGACGGCACGATCATGACTCAATGGACTTCTGGAAAACACCATCCACAACTGGTATGACATGCAGAGCGCGTTCTTTCAGAATTTTGAAGGCACATATCGGAGGACCTGTACGGTAGGAGACCTACAGCATTGCACCCAAAAGGCTGGAGAAAATTGTCGGATTATCTCAGACGATGGATCGACACCAAGAACTCCTGTGAAGGAGTAAATGATCAAACTGTGATTGAAGCTTTCATTGTGGGACTCCCAATTGGTTTGCTGTGTCACCTCTTGAAGTGGGACAAAGTTACCGATCTGGGGAGATGATAGAAATAGCAAGCAAGTATGCAGATGTTGATGATGATTCCGAGGGAGTGATGAACGTTCTAGTTGTGCCACAATCGGCAAAACAGCCAAATCAGCAGACCCAGAAGTGCAAGAACACCTCAGAAGAAAAACCCACCGCGGAGGCAGCTGTAGTAAATGATACTTTTGGGTCTGGAGGACGAGGAGGGCGCAGAGTTGGCCATGGAGGCAGCCGTGCACGCGGTTGTGGAATATCCAGAGTCCAAGGTACAGGAGACCAGCAACCTGGAAAAACCTATTCTTGGGCCAACATCGCCAATAATCCGTGTGTACACCACCCGGACAGCAATGGGGCGCATACACACAAATGCTTAGTGTCATTTCAATGACGACATCAAGAAAGATGAATCCGCTGGCTATAGAGCCAAGAGATGAAAAGGAAAGAAAAAATCTGATAAGCATAAAGATACCAAGGAAGTTTCCGACATGGAGGAGGAAGAAGCTTCAAATCTCAAGTCGGATGGAAAGAAGACCTTGCCTGCAAAGAAACACACCTATGCCACTTTCCTTGGGTCTCAACCAGCCAAGGTCAAGAAGGCAGTAATGCACGAGCTCAACGCAATTGTTCTGGTAGTCCCTTAGTTTTTGGACTGGTCAAAAGTGACAATCACCTTTGACCGTGTTGATCATCCTCCTAAGTTGCACAGGTGAGGAAAGTATGCTCTAGTCATCAATCCACTTATTGACACCTATGGGTTCTCCAAGACCCTCATGGATGGCGGCAGCAGCATCAACATCCTCTACATCAAAACGTTGTGTCGTATGAGGATCTCGGAGACACAACTGAATCATAGCTTTGTGATTTTCCACGGAGTTATCCCCGGAAGACAAGAAAATTCTCTAGGAGAGATCACTTTGTACGTTACCTTTGGAACTCCAAAGAATTATCGAACGGAAGCACGTTCCTTCGAAGTGGTCCCGTTTAAGAGCGCATACCATGCTATCTTCAGACGTCCGGCTTACTAGGATTTTATGGCTCGTCCATGTTACATTTACAATATGATGAAAATTGCAGGTCCCAAGGGCGTGATGACTATCAGGGGAGACCCGAAGAAAGCACGAGAATGCGAGGACGGAAATTCTGCCTTCGTTGTAGTCGTATTGCACACCTAGGAGTACCAGGAGATTAGGAAGACCATCGACCCGTCCAAGATGCCCGCGACGAAGAAGGAGGTGACAAAGCCAACTACGGATTTCAAGGCATCGGAAGAGATGAAGATGACGCAGTTGTAGGAAGGAGATCCCTCAAAGGTGACGCAGATAGGTTTAGGTTTAGACCGCGCATAGGAAAGCATGCTCATCGAGTTCCTCAAAGCTAATAAAGATATCTTCGCATGGCAACCTTCTGACATGACTGTAGTACCTAGGTAACTTGCCGAGCACTCTCTAAATGTACACCCAAATGCTAAACCCGTCAAATAGTCTCTATGATGGTTCAATGATGAAATGCGAAAAGCAACAGCTAAAGAACTAGCCCGACTCGAGTTAGCCGGATTCATAGAAGAGGTCATCCACACAGAGTGGTCGGCCAATCCTGTAATGGTCCCTAAAACGGACACCACTGATTTAAGGATGTGTGTTGATTATACAGCCTTGAACAAGGCTTGTCCCAAATATCCATTCTCTCTGCCTAGAATTGATCAAGTAATCGACTCTACGGTAAGCTTGGAACTCCTATGCTTTCTCGATGCATATTTCGGTTATCACCAAATCCGAATGAAGGAATAAGACAAAGTAAAAACTTCATTCATAACCCCTTCAGAACCTTCTGTTTCATTATGATTCCTTTTGGGCTCAAAAACGCAGGAGCTACGTACCACCGCACTATGCAGCGTTGCTTCCACGATCAAATCAGACACAATGTACACGCATATGTGGATGATATAGCAGTAATGTCCAAAAAGAAGGAAACACTAATTTTTGACTTGGAGGAAACTTTGCCAATCTACACAAATACAACATAATGCTTAACCCGAAGAAGTGTTTATTTGGAATACCAGCCGCAAAATTGTGAGGTTTCATTGTGTCTCAAAGAGGCATAGAGGTGAACCGTGACAAGATTAAGGCTATACTCAAAATTTCCAGGCCAACTCGCTTGAAGACATACAAAGACTAACTGGTTGCATTGCTACAGTTAGTCGGTTTGTAAGATGGCTTGGTGAGAGAGCCGCACCACTTTACAAGCTCCTAAAAAAGACGAAATAATTCGTCTTGACTAATGAATCTGAAGCTGCACTACAAGACCTGAAAATAGTACTCTCATCCGCTCCAATCCTTGCATTGCTGGAACCTCAGGAACCGATGTGGCTCTATCTAGCTAGAACAAATAGGGTTGTCAGCATCGTCATGGTGGTGGAACAACCAGAGCAAAAGCAGGAACACATGGTGCAGTGTTCTACCTATTACCTCAATGATGTCTTGACTGAAAATAATGGTATCCGCATTATCAAAAGCTAGCCTATGGTGTGTTCTTCGCATCTAGAAAGCTACAACATTATTTCCAGGAGCACCATATTACCGTGGTGAGCACAACTCCCATGAGAGATATAATCAATAATAGTGACGCCACAGGACATGTCGCAAAGTTGGGAATAGAGCTCTCAACTTTCGACATTGAGTATAAACCTTGCACAAAAATCAAATCCTAAATCCTAACTGACTTTGTCACTAATTCGATAGAGACAACGGAGAACATGACCCTACCAGAGTC
Source organism: Avena sativa (assembly GCA_916181665.1). Classification (NCBI taxonomy): domain Eukaryota; kingdom Viridiplantae; phylum Streptophyta; class Magnoliopsida; order Poales; family Poaceae; genus Avena; species Avena sativa. The sequence continues at coordinate 197,358,676 of OV702287.1, forward strand.
GGAATATTGCACCTTACACTTTGACGGGTCTAAAGTGCTCGGGGGCTCGGGGCTGGTGTGGTGCTCAAATCACCCAAAGGAGATAAGCTTTTCTATGTGCTGCAGATCCACTTCACAGCAACAAACAACATTGCCAAATATGAAGCACTTCTGCATGGAATTCGAATTGCTAAAGACATCGGCATCCGACTACTTATGTGTAATGGAGACTCGGATCTTGTTTCTCACCAAGTGTCAGGTCACTATAATGCAAACAAACACATGGCAACATATAGGGCTATCGTGGATGAATTATCTAAATCGTTCGAAGGTCTTGAGGTTCAACGCATCCCTCGAATAGAAAAAGAGGAAGAAGATGCATTATCTCTAATAGGCTCTGCACGGAAAAAGGTCCCAGATGGTGCTTTTTTAGAACACGTTAAAGTTCCCTCTATCATAGGAGTTGACGAGGAGTATCCGACCAAATCCGACTCACCCTTAATAGCAGTTCTAGCTGTAATTCCTAGCTGGACAAAACCCTACCTTGATTTCTTGGTACATAGAAAATTACCCGAAGAGAAGGTTCTGAGCTAGCAGATCGTCCGACGAGCAAAACCCTACACGATAATAAATGGTGAGCTCTATAAGTGGAGCGTGTCTAGGGTCTTTCAGCGTTGCATATCTCCGGAAGAAGGAGTGGAAATCTTAAGGGAGATCCACGAAGGCGAATGCGGACATCACGCTGTAGCCAAATCTTTAGTGGCAAAAGCTTTTAGACACCGATTTTTCTAGCTTACAGCCAAGGCAGATGCCGAATGGCTTGTCAAGACATGCAAAGGCTGCCAAAAATACGCCAAACAAGCTCATGTTTAGGCTGATCAGCTGCGAACAATTCTGATAACATGGCCCTTCACGGTCTGGGGCCTTGACATGGTAGGATTGTTTAAACGGGGTCCAGGTGGATTTATTCACCTTTTAGTGATGGTGGATAAGTTCACAAAATGGATTGAGTCTACACCCGTCACAAGTTGTGATGGAGCTACAGCTAAAAAATTCGCTGAGGACGTCATAATCCGATACGGCAATCCGCATGGTATTATTACAGACAACGAGAGAAATTTTTCTATGGGAGAACTTGCCGAATTCTGCAATGATCAAAAAATCCGGCTTGATATTGCATCAGTCACACATCCACAAGCCAACGGACAGGTCAAAAGAGCAAATGGTTTAATCCTTCAAGGCCTCAAACCAATTACTCGAAGCACCACTTCACCGTGCTACGGGGGCTTGGGCGGACGAATTGCCGTCTGTAATATGGATCTTGAGAACAACTCCGAACAGGTCAGCAAGGTACACACCTCTTTTCCTGGTCTATGGCACAAAAGCAGTCCTTCCAAGTGATTTAATCCATACTTCTCCCAGAGTTGCCGCGTATATCGAAGAGGATGCCAAAATTTCTCGACAAGATGATCTTGATTTAATCAAAGAAGTTCGCGTCGTTGCTGAGCAGAGATCTATAACATATCAGCAGAAGTTACGCAAGTATCATAGTTAGAGAGTCAGGAATCAATATTTTAATAAGGATGACTTGGTTCTCTGGCTTGTGCAAAAAGGAAGCACAAACTCCTAGTTTGGGAAGGTCCCTTTTTGGTTAGTCGAGTATTGCACAATGGTTCTTACTACTTAACTAATATGAGGCTAGTCAAAGAAAGACCTGCTACTAAGAAGAGAAAGAGAGCTAGAGGCAGTACAAACCCGGAAGAATTAGACAGACCATGGAATATTGCTCGGCTACGTCCCTTCTATTCTTAAAAATCTCTTTCTTTGTAATCATATATATTTACATGTTCAATGAGAAATAAATTATTGGATGCCTCAATATTTGCTGAGAAGCTTTATAGTACCATCTTATTTCTGAATGATCATGACATAAGTCGAAAATCTAAGAATACTTGAAAGTACTTTAGGCTCATGTTTGTTCTGGTTAGATTTCTGATTCTAAAAAATGCTACCTTCGGGTATAAGTCTAAACTTTTTCTAGTTTATACTTGGGTTTTTTATCTAATTACTAGATGTGGGTATTTTCCGAGTAGTGAATTGTTGGTACTGGAAGTAGGCTTTGATTCTGAGTTTAAACTGGTTTGGCAATTGAGCTCCGTTGCTCGGCAAAGTTTCTGTGTTGAAAGTTTGCTGGCTCACGAAAGGGACAAGGCAGAAGGTCAGAAAACGATAAGTATAGACAAAACAAACAAGTGCTTACATAAAAAATTTAGACACGATAAATAAAAGCCAAAAATGCTAAAAGGGAGTAAAGCGTAAATTCTTACAAACTTAACACTAGCAAAATAACTTACTACTTATTACAATCATACTGTTTCAGAATAACACATTGTTTTATCTGATACGCTATGATGCAGGTGGGGAGGCAAGAGTTGCCGACTCGCTTGACCCATCACCAGTATCACCCCTATACCTTTCCGAGACAAGTAAGTCAGACTCAGTCTCCTCATCATCTTCGGAAACTTCACCGACTGCTTCCTTTGGGGGTGGTGGCATCGCTACAGGTGTGAGAAATGGTTCTTCATAGTTGGTTAGCTCGACCACATGCGAGGCATATCCGGCGTAGGAATCCGAGATTTCCTTGATGTTCTGCTCGTTGCCATCTTCGTCGACAGTCGAATAACGTCTGGTAACTTGCCATGTCTCCATGCTTCCATGGTGGCTCATTACCATTGTCAGAGCATTCTGTGTTGTTGTGCGTGCATAGGACATATTCCAATCCTTGACGAGCTGGGGCATATCCTTTTCCTTGTCTCGTAGCTCAAAGGCCGACAATGAGTCTAGGCCTGAGAGTCAGACGGATTCACCGATTTCCTCTAAAGAATGACGGGAATTGTGGATCAGGTCCCTAACGGCCACTAGCCGGCTGGTACGAGGCTCGGATGAAGAGGCATCCAGCATGTTGAGAGGACCTATAAGAAAGAAAAACAAGGCCAATATTCATACATATCTGATTCTCATAATTTAGAAAAAACGACGGATCAGGGATGGAAAATTTACCAAAGATAGCATCATCTACTTTGGCCCTCTCCTCTCGAAGGCTCTATAGTTCATTCTGGAGAGCTTCTGTGGTCTCCTTCTCCCTATCCAAGGCATCTTGCAAGCCCGAGATTGTTTTCTCCTGTTTGGAGAAGGTGCGATCACGCTCTTTAGTTGCGTGATTGCTAGACTCAAGAACACTTGTGATGCTGGTCTCATGGTCTAACTTGAGTTTTTCCAGCTCAGCTCGCAAGTCACTGTTCTCCACTTCCGGTACTTTATAATCTTCGTCTTGCTCGATCGTCTTGCATGATTGCTTCACAAGTTCTGGCAAGATATGAAAGTTAGATACATATTCGGCTACAAAGATCAATAAAAAACTACACAAAGGAGGTCTGAAATGTTTACCTTCAGCCTCATCTTTGGAAACTTTTAGTTGAGCATTTTCAAGACAGAGAGATCTTATCTCTATTTGCTTGTTGCAAATATTCTTCAGCAATTCCTGGTTATAAGCATTACCTTTATGTAACTTAGAATAGTAACCAGAGTCAGAAGTCTACTAAGACTCGGGCTAATGTTTTAACTAAGGTAAATATCAGCACGAGCCTTGGGGGGCTATACTAGTTCATTCTTTGGCATCCTATAAAAGCATAAATTTGGACTTCCTATCCAACTTCATGCTTGGGGGATAGATGATATGATATGAAATACAATAACAAGAGGAGTTGGATTATGACTTACATAATGTTCATGAGTTAATTTATTGAGGCTCATGTGCACCTCAGTCGAAACCTTCTCAGCGAGAGTCGGAGGAATTACTGGCGGTGGTGGGGCCACACCAGCCTTCAACTTATTGTCGCGGAGACGAACTTGATCAAGAAGATCAGCAAGTTTGACATCTTCAGCTCCTTGAGCTTCCTCCTCTGTTGTAATATTCTGGGTCTCCAAGCAATGGAGAGCCAGCTTTTGGATTTCTTTATGCGCTCTTCTGAGTAAGGCTAAGTTTGGCGAAACCCAGATTTTGCAGAAGATTATCTGCGAAGGTATCAGCTGAGGGATCATTACCCTTTGAGGGTTCACCCTTATCAAGTGCCGAGTCACTCATGGTGACTTCGGTCAGCGAACCTAAGTTCGATGGCTCTAAATTGTGAAACATCTTCAATGTGCGGGGAAGAGGTATCCTCCAGCACTGATGATGGCCTTACGGTAGGAGTCGGAGGCGGAATAGCAGGAGAGCCTAGAGTTAACTTCTGATGGCGCATGATTTTCCCCGGTTTTCCTTGCCCCTGCCCTTGGCAAGTGATTTGGCCCTGAACGGTAGCAGAAATAAGATCGTTGCAATTCTGGGAGAAAATACGAGTTAACATTTAAAACCTTGTAAAGAACGTTACCTCTTTACAACGGGCACCTTCTGGGCTCCCACAACAACTATCGGAGTCTTGCGTTTCTGGGTAAACATGTCCGGCAATGGAACAAGTTCTTCATCCTCCCGAGGAGCCGATCTCTCAGGTGGATATCCCTCGAGATCAGCAAGCTCTAACTCGGGGAGGTCAGCAAGCTGAAAACAAACACTATCTGAGTATTGCAAAAAACTATGACAAAGTACAAATGAGCAATTAAAATATGAGAGTCAAAACTAAAAACTTACTGGCATCAAAGGTTCTCAGCCATATACATGTCCACAGAGAGATCTGGAATCTTCCTCTCGACTTGCTCTTTAAGAAACCACTTAATATTGGACTCGTATTCTTTATCTGGGATTGGTTTTGAGTAGATATTGAGGGAATTTGTCTTACTATTGGTGATCGTGTGCATGAGCCGATCACCATGGTACTGCAGGGGTTCAATCCAGCATGCCAACCAGCAGTGGATCAAGTCGGATCCTTTCAGACCCTTGTGCTTCATCAGGTACTCGATCCGTCTCTTGGCGAGAAGCAAATCATCAAAAAGAGCTGGAGCTTTAGCATCCCAGGACTCTTGGGGCATGGCAACACCATCTTAGGGTAGACTCGGTCTCTCCTAACAGTCAGGCTAAGAGTTCCGGTAATGTAAGGATTGCCGGAAGTGATGGAATTTCTCCAGGTACCGAAATAGTACCAGAACAAAATGAGACTCAGCCTAATTCTGAGATAACCCTCACACAAAGAAGCATAAGCGCTAAGTTCTAAGATTGTGTTGGGGGGATGTTTTGTGGAGTTGAACTCCATAGTAATCTATAACCTCAGAAAAGAACTCTGAGGGGGAAAAGCTCAAACCTCTGTCGAGGTGAATGCCGAAGTGAACCCTCTCGTTTGTGCGAGGGGTAGGGACGATCTGGTCATAGCCACTCTGCTAGTCGCTGGTGCGGAGGAGGCCTTCAATCTCAATGATGTAGAGCCTTTCATCGTTGAGGACGCATGAGATCCATACCCCGCGGAAGTTTTCTTTCTCCGCCGCTGCAGAGGTCACCACTGTGGTCGTCGTCATGCTAGAAGAATAAGCGTCCACCATTTGGTCTAGCGTGGTGACCTAAGATGGGCGGCGTTGTTGAGTTTGGGGAAGGAAAAGGAGGCTAGGGAGCATTGCGCTGCTGGAGGAAGGAGAAGGCAAAGACAGGTAGAGGAGAAAGAAGAAAATCTCAACCCCTTATGTACCTGCTCTGTGTAAAAATTCGTGTATGAACACTGTGGAGTTAGCCACGCGTCATGGAAGGATCTAGGGTAACTTCCTCGAGAAGATTACGCCTCCTCGATCTCCGCGCATGCATTAAAACGATGCCTCGGTTCCGTGCGAACCAGGACCACCAACGGTTACGTTGGAAGGAATGTGTGTCAGTGACATGACTAGACCCTGACTGATGTCTTATGACATCAGGAGAATCTTCCGGCTTAGTTTGAAATCAAGCAGGGAAAAAACAAGTGAAATATTCACAACTCCGACTAAACTTGAGATTTGGATCCTACCTTTTGTTTTGGAAAGTTTCAGGAACCCTTCAAGGTTCGGCAATACGATGGATCTCGGAGGCTTTCGGGGGCTGCTATTGGGGATATACTTTCTGGGTATCCTCACTGTACCTCACTGACCAGGGTGGCCCACTTCGGGTTAGATCTATGCTTCACGAGCGGCCCAGTCAGAGAGAAGAGACAGAGTCCAGTCCAACTACGAGAAGTCCTAGAAGACTTACTGATGTAGGCCTATGTAGTTACTAGTAGTCCAAGATGTACTCTGTAACCGACTCTTAGTGGTAGCCAGATAGGTCTCTACCGTAAACCCTAGGTTGGATATCTATATAAGTCATCCAAGGGACCAGCCTTTGGGGCACCCATAATAGTCTACAATCTCAACTTGCACAGGCAAACCCCTTGTAACCCATATTCCGGCTCTACCCTATTACTATATTGCTAGCAGGAGTACGATCCGTCCATCATCAGTAGGTTCAAACCTTGGTAACTTGTGTGCTCACCATCCCAGAACACCATACAACTCACACCCCTCTCTTCTGCATGCCACGAGGACCCCTCATGGCATACTTGTCCTCAATCCGACACCAAAACACACTCAAGTGGATTTTGTGATGCAACTACTACCACACTGGTGCAACATGCAATGTGGAAGGTGCTTTCCTATGTGTTTTTGGTCTCTGTCACAATGGTTTGACACATTGACCTACTAGTGTCATTTCATGTGTTCTTTTCCTAAACCACACTTATCCACATGACAACACACACGCCAGTGGATTCTGTGATGCAACTTCTGCCACACTGGTGCAACATGCAATGTGGAATCTGCTTTCATATGTGTTTTTGGTATCTATGGCCAAGGTTTGACACATGGATCCCCTAGTGTCATTGCATGTGTTTTTTCTAAACCACATTGATCCACTAGTGTCACTCCATGTGTTCTTTTCCTAAACCACACGGATCCACATGACAACACACACTCCAGTGGATTATGTGATGCAACTTCGCCACACTAGTGCAACATGCAATCTTAAACTGCTTTCATATGTGTTTTTGGTCTCTATGACAAAGGTTTGACACATGGATCCCCTAGTGTCATTACATGTGTTCTTTTCATAAACCACATTGATCCACTAGTGTCATTGCATGTGTTCTTTTCCTAAACCACACTGATCTACTAATGTCATTGCAAGTGTTCTTTTCCTAAACCACACTGATCCACCTGGAGTTATTGCATGTGTTCTTTCCTAAACCACATTGATCCACATGACAACACACATTCAAGTGGATTCTGTGATGCAACTTCTGCCACACTGGTGCAACATGCAATCCAGAAGGTGCTTTCATTTCTGCTTTTGCTCTCTATCACCATGGTTTGACACATTGATCCACTAGTGTCATTTCATGTGTTCTTTTCCTAAACCACACTGATCCACTAGTGTCATTTCATGTGTTCTTTTCCTAAACCACACTGATCCACTAGTGTCATTGCATGTGTTCTTTTCCTAAACCACATTGATCTAGTATTGTCATTGCATTTGTTCTTTTCCTAAACCACACTGATCCACTACTGTCATTTTATGTGTTCTTTTACTAAACCACACTAATCCACAACTGTCATTGCATGTGTCCTTTCCTAAACTACACTGATCCACATGACAACACACACTCAAGTGGATTTTGTGATGCAGCTTTTTCCACACTGGTGCAACATGCAATGTGGAAGGTGCTTTCCTATGTGTTTTTGGTCTCTGCCACCATGGTTTGACACATTGATCCACTAGTGTCATTGCATGTGTTCTTTTCCTAAACCACATTGATCCACTAGTGCCATTGCATGTGTTATTTTCCTAAACCACACTAATCCACATGACAACACACACTCCAGTGAATCCTGTGATGCAACTTCTACCACACTGGTGCAACATGCAATGTGGAAGCAACTTTCCTATGTGTTTTTGGTCTCTGTGACCAAGGATTGATACATGGATCTACTACTAACATTGCATGTGTTATTTCCTAAACCACACTGATCCACTAGGGTCATTGCATGTGTTCTTTTCCTAAACCACACTGATCCACTAGTCTCATTGCATGTGTTCTTTTCCAAAACCACACTAATCCACCTGGAGTCATTGCATGTGTTCTTTTCCTAAACCACACTGATCCACATGACAACGCACACTCTAGTGGATCCTGTGATGCAACTTCTGCCACACTGGTGCAACATGCAATGTGGAAGGTGCTTTCATTTGTGTTTCTGGTCTCTATCACCATGGTTTGACACATTGATCCACGAGAGTCATTTCATGTGTTCTTTTCCTAAACGACACTAATGCACTAGAGTCATTTACTATGTTTTTCCTAAACCACACTGATCCACTACTGTCATTGCATGTCTTGTTTTCCTAAACCACAATGATCCAGTAGTGTCATTGCATGTGTTCTTCTCCTAAACCACACTGACCCACTAGGATCACTCATGTGTTATTTTCTTAAATAACACTAATCTACTAGTGTCATTGCATGTGTTATTTTCCTAAACTACGCTGATCCACATGGCAACACACTCCAGTGGATTCTGTGATGCAACTTCGCCACACTGGTGCAACATGCAATGTGGAAGGTTCTTTCCGATGTGTTTTTGGTCTCTCTCACCATGGTTTGATACATTGATCCACTAGTGTTATTGCATGTGTTCTTTTCCTAAATCACACTGGTCCACCAGTGTCATTGCATGTGTTCATTTCCTAAACTACACCGATCCCCCTAGAGTCGTTGCATGTGTTCTTTTCCTAAACCAAACTGAGCCACATGACAACACACACTCCAGAGGACTTTGTGATGCAACTTCTGCCATACTATTGCAACATGCAATGTAGAAGGTGCTTTCATTTGTGTTTTTGGTATCTGTCACCATGGTTTGACACATTGATCCACCAGTTTCATTTCATGTGTTCTTTTCCTAAACCACATTGATCCACTAGTGTCATTTCATGTGTTCTTTTCCTAAACCACACTGATCCACTGTCATTGCATGTGTTCTTTTCCTAAACCACACTGATCTAGTAGTGTCTTTGCATTTTTTTCCTGAACCACACTGATCCACTAGTGTCATTGCATGTGTTGTTTTCTTAAACCACGTTGATCCACCTAGAGTCATTGCATGTGTTCTTTTCCTAAACAACACTGATCCACATGACAACCCACACTCAAGTGGATTCTATGATGCAACTTCTGCCATACTAGTGAAACATGCAATGCGGAAGGTGCTTTCATTTGTTTTCTGGTCTCTATCACTATGGTTTGACACATTGATCCACTAGTGTCATTTCATGTGTTCTTTTCCTAAACCAGAGTGATCCACTACTGTCATTTCATGTGTTCTTTTCCTAAACCACACTGCTCCAGTAGTGTCATTGCATGTGTTCTTTTCCTAAACCACACTGATCCACTACTGTCATTTTATGTGTTCTTTTCCTAAACCACACTAATTCACTAGTGTCATTGCATGTGTTCTTTTCCTAAACTACACTGATCCACATGACAACACACACTCAAGTGGATTCTGTGATGCAACTTTTCCCATACCGGTGCAACATGCAATGTGGAAGGTGTTTTATTATGTGTTTTTGGTCTCTGTCACCATGGTTCGTCACATTGATCCACTAGTGTCATTGCATGTGTTCTTTTACTAAACCACACTGATCCACTAGTACCATTGCATGTGTTATTTTCCTAAACCACACGGATCCACATGACAACACAGACTCCAGTGGAATCTATGATGAAACTTCTACTACACTGGTGCAACATGCAATGTGGAAGCTTCTTTCCTATGTGTTTTTGGTCTTTGTGACCAAGGTTTGATACATGGATCCACCACTGCCATTGTATGTGTTCTTTTCCTAAACCACGCGTATCCACTAGTGTCGTTGCATGTTCTCTTTTCCTAAACCACACTGATCCACTAGTCTCATTGCATGTGTTCTTTGCCTAAACCACACTAATGCACCTAGAGTCATTGCATGTGTTCTTTTCCAAAACCACACTGATCCACATGACAACACTGTCACATCCAAAATTTTAGATTTGGTCTTGCATATCATTCATATCATTGCATCATGCTTTTCCATGCATTACCGTCGAGTAGAGAGGATCGACGAAACAATATTTGCAAAACCCCGTTTTTGCTTCGCTTCGAGGTTCCTGCGGGGAGCTTCAGAGGGACTTGCAACAACCACCCCTGTAGGTTCGAGCTTTCGCTCAAACTTCAACTGAAGGTTGTTCCCCTCGACGATACGAACCCGTAGGCGCGAAAATCGCTCCAATCGGAGTTCGTATGCAAAAGACTCGGACGTTTTAGTAAACCGCCGGAAAACGGTACGAAAATCCGGACCGAATTCCGAATCGGAGAGGGTGAATCAGATTTTGGAGGACATGCTAAGAGCTTGCGGATTGGCTCATGGTTCTAGTTGGGATGAGAATTTGCCGTATGCAGAGTTTTCCTACAACAACAGCTATCAAACCAGCATCAAGACGTCACCGTTCGATGTGTTATATGGGAAACGGTGCCGAACACCATTGCTATGGGATGGAGTAGGAGAACGTCAGTTGTTTGGACCTGACTTGATCAAGGACGGTGAGGAGAAGGTCGCCTTGATTAGAGACAGACTGAAGGTAGCACAAGCAAGACAGAAGAGCTACGCTGACGCCAAGCGCAAGGAAGTGGTATATGAGATAGGTGATAGAGCATACCTCAGAGTATCGCCGCTTCGTGGAATCAAGAGATTTGGAATTAAGGGTAAGCTGGCACCTCGATTTATTGGACCGTATCGAGTCTTAACACGCAAAGGAGAAGTTTCTTATCAATTGGAGTTGCCAGAGGCTCTATCTGTTGTTCACAACGTGTTCCACGTATCCCAGCTAAAGAAGTGCCATCCGGAGATGGTGGATACACCATTGAGAGACACTGTACCGCTAGAAGAGGTTTAGCTTGAGAATGACTTGACCTATGAGGAGAAGCCGGTCAAGATTCTGGAGACAACAGAACGGACTACCCGAACCAAGACAATCAAGTTTTGCAAGGTGCAGTGGAGCCACCACACCGAAGAGGAAGCCACTTGGGAGCGTGAAGATGACATCTGAGAGGACTACCCACACCTATTTGCTAGCCGCGCCGAATCTCGAGGACGAGATTCATCTTAAGGGGGTTAGTCTTGTCACATCCCAAATTTTAGATTTGGTCTTGCATATCATTCATATCATTGCATCATGCTTTTCCATGCATTACCGTCGAGTAGAGAGGATCGACGAAACACTATTTGCAAAACCCCGTTTTTGCTTCGCTTCGAGGTTCCTGCGGGGAGCTTCAGAGGGACTTGCAACAACCACCCCTGTAGGTTCGAGCTTTCACTCAAACTTCGACTGAAGGTTGTTTCCCTCGACGATACGAACCCGTAGGCGTGAAAATCGCTCCAATCGGAGTTCGTATGCAAAAGACTCGGACGTTTTAGTAAACCGCCGGAAAACGGTACGAAAATCCGGACCGAATTCCGAATCGGAGTCAAATCTGGACCGTTTCTTTTTAGTTTTTTTTCCGCGCAGGATACTATTTAAGTGGGGCCACCTGCCTCGATTTCCGTGCACCCAGCCCCGACCCCGCCGCCTTTCTTCTCTGCTCCCTGGCGCACGCGCTCCTGGCGCACGTCCAGCTGCCGCCGCTTCTCCTCGCCGCCGCCGGCCACCCCTCCGTCGCCGGCCATCGCCGTGTCTGTTGCCGGGTTCGTCTCGTCGCCCTCTTTCCGTTCCCGTGCTCCGCGTCTCCATCCGTCGCCGCCAACTGCGCCCTGCAGATCGCCGCGTACGCGCACGCGTTTATTATTCCGGGAGCCGTAGTTGACCGTGTGTGTACGTGCAGGTAGAACCACGCCGCCGGAACCGACCGTCGCCGCCGTCCGGAGCTTGCCGGAGTTCGATTCGCCGTCCGTTTCCGGTAAGACAGCAGCCACCGTCAGATCTCAGATCAGCGGCTTAGATCGTTCGTTGACTGGTCAGCACTCCAGACGTTGACTAGTCAGAGGCCCCAGACGTTGACTGGTCAGACGCCCAGTCAGCGCCCAGTCATCAGACACAGTTGACTGGGTCAATTTCGTTAATCCTTTTAGTTGGCAGATTTCGGTAGAATCTTGTAAATTGCATAGAAATTAAACCGTTTGGCCAAAAATTGCAAGTAAAATATGCACGAGTTCAGTGAGTCGTGTAGAATCTCGCTGTATCTTTGGTTCAGACTTTTACTATCAGGTTTAGTACAGTTTAATCAAACTAGTTAGTGGCCTTTTCGGAGTAATAAATTCGTAGTAAAAGTTTCCTAGCTCCAAAAATCGCGTATGATATGTCCCTGAACTCGTATGAACGAGGGGAATCTCATCGTGAATTAAAAAATAGGCTTACAGTAAAAACTTCTGCAGTATTTGTCTAATGGCTTTCTGCAGTGTTTTAATTACTCGGGAAGTTTTATAACTCCTTTTTGAGTAATTCCAATTGGTACTGTTTCTTATCGGCGATGCCTATGCGGTAGAAATTTTCCAGGATTTTACAAACAGTATACTACCGGTAGTGAATTATTTAAGTTCTAGCTCTAGTAGAGATCTCTACTTTTGGTTAATAGTTTCCCTTGCGCCAAATCTATTTTCCATGCATGTATTCGGTAGTATTATGTATTCGTATTATGTGGTGCAGCTGTAGCACCAATCACTTGCCGTTCTTGCATTCATGCATCATCTTTGTTGCATATGTTTGTGAATTGTTTGTTTATGAATGCAATTGTGTCGTGTAGATTGTGTGGAGTGCAACCCTTGCTCGTGTTTGGATTGTTCCTCCGACCTCTTTAATCAAGGCAAGTAGATGCTACTTTGTTCATGATATCGTCCTACTATTTTCAACGCATTGTCGTGTATTTTATAGATGCATGTGTAGGATGATACTATCGCTATGCTATGTCCTATTATTGTGGTAGGGCTTTCCTTGTAGATGAACCACCGTTGTAGATGTGCTTAGCCATGCTATGTTGAACGAGGGCTGGGTTACATCATTGATACTTGTTTTCTCAAAGTATTGGTTTGTGAAAACTAAAACAACTTAATCAATGAATCCCCTGGGTGTGATGGTATTGATAATTTTTGGTGGTTTCATTGCGGAAAGGCACCCAGGTATCAAGAGAGAATGATTGGCTTCTTTATTGTGTAGCTTACGTGTACAACCATGTGCCAATAATGAAATGGGAGGTTGGTTGGACTTAGTAGGTTGTGGTAACTCGAACCCGTGTATCCAGAGATGTAGAATTTTGGTAGGTTGGACCGGTGCGCGTCGGGATTGAGGAGCTACTTCCCGAACAGTCTCTTCTTGGTCTTCTCCCTATCATCACCCAAAATGAGAGTGATGGTACGAGCTGGGCTGGCCAAGTCACATGGGTAAAGTGTACTAACCTCTGCAGAGTGTATAATCTAATCGGTTAGCCGTGTCCCCGGTTATGGACAACTGAGTTGCTTGATATTGATTCCATGACATGTTTCTCGCTCATTCTAATTTCATAATTGTTTTAATATTGTTGGGTTAACTTAATTGGGATCTTTTCAAAGAAAATTCAAAACTGTTTATGAAAGTAGGACAAAGTTATTTGCAAATGCAAGCCAGACACAGCTCCACTCGCCAAATATGCATGTAGATGTTAGTACTATTGTCTCCATTTACTGGCTCTACTTGCCATACATTCCATGTATTGACCCTTCGGGGCTGTTGCGTTTTATGCTGCAGGTTATTCCGATTCTGATTGATTGTTATAGGCCACGGTACTCCACTCGGCACTTGTTCACTTGTGGGCAATTTGAAGAATGGAGGATTTATCTCGTTTATGTTGCTACCTGAATAATTTGAGCTAGCTTTGTGCTAAGCTTTTATTGTAATAATGGTACTCTGGATCTTCGTTATCTATGATACACGAATATTTTGCTATGTTATCTATCTTACTCTATTGTGGGCCAATGAACCGATCCAGGGATTGGCATGTCACATAGAGGCCACGGTCTTTTCAGAACCGGGGTGTCACAGGATGGTATCAGAGCCCGTGTGTCGACTGTAGGATCGTGACCTAGAATTGGATTAGGAAGCCATAGATTTATTAAAGCCTATATTAACTCTATCTTTCATCTTATGCCTTTCACCCTCGTAAATTCTTACCATATGCTATTCTCACACTTTCCTCTTTTACTTGATAGATGGGAGAAGTCAGGACTGAGTATGCCACCATGGCGTCATCAAGGCCCTTTGCAAGGCAGTTAGCTCAGCTCTCGCAGTCATTGGGATTGCCACTGCCCATGTTCAAGGGAAGAAGGCTGTACACCTATGGATATGGAGAGGATGGATGGGAGATCACTACCTTCATATTCAGAGATGCCGCCTTGCCAAACCCCGTGCACTTGATCTACACCAAGACATACTGCAACTGGGGACTTGGAATCAACTTGGCCATACATGAAGCCCTGTCTCGCCAGTGCCATCAAGTCCGACACCTACTACCAGCAGATTCACCCTACCGTGACTATGGGAGGCGTGATGAAGATGGGAACATTGTGGTTACCCCGGGCGACAGGAACAACATGCCGCCCCGTCGGAGGCACATAGAGGACATGGAAAGGGAGAATGGAGCTCTAGCAGAGAAGGTGAGGATGATAAAGGAGATTGCAGATTTTACTAGCAATGGTATGGTGGTCCAAGGACAGGAGATTGACACTTTGCATGAAGCTGTGAGAGTTCTGGAGAATGCCCTGATAGCCAGAGATGCAACCATAGCACATCTTCATGGTACTGTGCAGGAGAACACCCAGAACATACAGCAACTGCAAGGGACGGTCCAGGAAAGGGATCAAACTATTGAAGCTATGACAGCCCAGATTGCCGCTCTCCAAGCACAGCTGAATCCACCCTCTGATGATGATGAGGACGAGGATGATGACAGTGGAGACGATGATGGTGGAGGAGATGAAGTTGTTGCAGTTGCAGCTGAGGATGAAGAAGAAGAGGAGGATCCAGAAGAGGTGGAGTTTGACGTTTCAAGTGATGGTTCAAGAGAGGTGTACACTCCGCCGCCCTGGTTGTACCGCGAGCCGAAGCGTCAACGCATGACAGCGAGGACCTACCGCAACCTCTTCAAGGAATAGATAGAAGTCCACCAATTAGTCCTCGTTAGGTAAATTCGTTAGGATTATTCTCGATCGTTGTGATACTTAGTTCATGTTAGTTTAAGAGTGTTTAGATGATTATTTGTGTACTCCAATATTCCAGGAATTATTTGTGCAAAATTATATGAAAGAGTTATGGCAATTTGGTTACTATCTGTGTTGTTTTTGCTGCAGTTTTTCTGCTGATACAGCAGTACTGTGCGATTTTTCATATATTTCTGGTAACTCGGAAAAATCTGAAAAAAATTGGGCTGATGCGGAACTTCCTGTTCTATATGCACAAAATTTGGCTTAATTTTCTGACGAGTTTAAGTCAGGCGGAAAAATTCGCGAACACAGCAGAATTGTTCTGTCAGAATTGCTGTTTTGTCGTTTTGATGCTCAACTGTTTAGTTAACCATTGCCAACTCTTGCAAAACTATTTCAGTAGGTATATACTGCTAGGATAACACCTGGGATGTTGCTGGACCGCTTGTTTTTTGATGTGTTGCTTTCTTGTGATTGTCTGCAATTGTTTGTTGTTGCTTGACCATATGCATGGGTAGAATCCTATTACCGTAGTTGATTCTTTCTAAACTTACTTATGCTGAACCGCAGATGCCTCCCCGCCGCCAACCCACTGAGTTGGAGCAGCTCATGGCAGCTCAGGCACAGCTGACCCAAGTGATGACCCAGTTCATGGCAAATCAGAACAACAACAATGGAAACAATCAGCCTCAGGGAGATGCTCTCACCAGATTTCTAAGGTTAAGGCCAGCTAAGTTCTCTACTGCAACAGAACCAATGGTTGCCCTCGACTGGTTGCGTTCAGTCAACAAGGATCTGGTAACTGTTGGATGCACTGATGCTGAGAAGGTGAGGTTTGCCGCTCACCTACTGGAGGGACCAGCCGCTTCTTGGTGGGACACATTTCAGATCACCCACCCTCTGAATACCGTGACTTGGGCTATGTTTGAGGAAGGTTTCAGGACCGACCACGTGTCTTCAGGAGTTCTGAGCCTGAAGAGGAAGGAGTTCCGCAACTTGCACCAAACCAATCGCACCGTGGCCGAGTACATTGAGGAGTTCAACAACCTGTCCCGTTATGCACCTGAGGATGTAGACACTGATGCAAAAAGGAGGGAGAGATTCCTGGATGGCCTCAGTGATGAGCTTTCAGTGCAGCTACTGGTGGTTTATTGCCCCACTTTCCGGGAGCTTATGGACAAGGCCAGGATCCTGGAAGGGAAGCACAAGCAGGTGGAAAGCCGCAAGAGAAAGAACAACAATCACCACTCTGGCTCACATCACAAGTCTCGCACTTCATATGATGGATACTCCAAGCATGGAGGGAGTGACCATGGGAGCCATGATCGCCACCACCATGGAGGCGATGGACATCGTCATGACAACCATAGGAGCAGCCACCATAGCCACAAGGGAGGACACTCTCACCACTCCAGAGGACACGGTGGACATGACCGCAACCGTGATCGCAATTTTGTGAAGAAGGATCTGAGTGAGGTGACATGCTTCAAGTGTAAGCAGAAGGGACACTATGCTGACAACTGTCCGGAGAGGAAAGGACTGAAGCCAACCAACAATGAGAAGGCCACAGTGAACCACATGAATGTGGAGGAGATTCCAGACGAGCCTGACCTTGTGATTGGTAAGTTCCCAATCAACACTCACCCTGCACTTATACTTTTCGATACTGGTGCATCGCATTCATTCATATCAAGGGCATTTGTGGATAAGTATAAGTTACCTACTGAGTCTATGAAGAGGTCTTTTAGAGTGAGTTCACCTGGAGGAGATATGATAGCTAGTGCGGGATGCCGCAATTTAACTGTGAGGATTGGAACACACAACTTCTTTGCACATTTGGTAGTGTTGGATTCACAAGGGTTAGATGTCATTCTGGGTATGGATTGGATGTCTATGCATGAGGGACACATAGATTGTGCACAGCGAGCTGTTTCACTCAAAACCCCGGATGGTAAGAGGATTAGATTCAAGTCAGCTGCACGACCAGGAAGGTGTAAGTTGAATTCTCTTAAGGGGGTTAGCATGGATACTATGCCAGTGATAAGGGATTACCCTGACGTGTTTCCGGAAGAACTGCCAGGAATGCCACCTGACAGGGAAGTAGAGTTTCTTATCGACCTGATGCCGGGAACAGGACCAATAGCAAAGAAACCATATAAGATGGATGTGGATGAGCTGAAGGAATTGAAGAAACAGTTGAAGGAGCAGCTGGAAAAGGGATTCATTCAGCCTAGTGCGTCGTCATGGGGTGCACCTGTTCTGTTTGTGGAGAAGAAAGACAGCACCAAGAGGTTAGTGGTGGACTATCGCTCGCTGAATGAGGTAACCATCAAGAACAAGTACCCTCTGCCGAACATAAATGATTTGTTTGATCAACTGGAAGGAGCAAAGGTGTTCAGCAAGATTGATCTGCGATCTGGCTACTTTCAATTGAAGATCCGGAAGGAGGATGTACCAAAAACCGCCTTCACCACTAGGTATGGTTTATATGAGTATACAGTTATGTCATTTGGACTAACGAATGCCCCGGCATATTTCATGACCATGATGAACAAGGTATTTATGGAGTACTTGGACAAGTTCGTAGTGGTGTTTATTGATGACATACTGATATATTCCAAGGATGATGCTGAGCATGAGAAACATCTGCGACTGATTATGGAGAAACTGAGGGAACACCAGCTGTGTGCCAAATTCAGCAAGTGTGAATTCTGGCTTAACACCGTTGGGTTTCTTGGACACGTAGTGTCAGGAGAAGGAGTCGCTGTTGATCCAAGCAAAGTGACTGCAGTAACTGAGTGGGAAGCACCCAAGAATGCAGGAGAGATTCGAAGCTTTTTGGGACTTGCTGGATATTATAGGAGGTTCATTGAAAACTTTTCCAAGATTGCAAAGCTGATGACTGAACTTCTGAAGAAGGAGAGGAAGTTTGAATGGACGGATGTATGTGAAGCTAGCTTTCAGGAAGTGAAGCGTCGACTAGTGACTGCACCTGTTCTGTGCTTACCAGATCTTCAGAAGGATTTCCAAGTGTACTGTGATGCTTCTCGACAGGGACTTGGGAGTGTGCTGATGCAAGATGGGAGAGTGGTGTCATATGCCTCGCGACAACTCAAGCACCATGAGCGGAATTACCCCACACATGACTTGGAATTAGCGTCAGTGGTTCATGCGCTCAAGGTATGGAGACATTACTTAATGGGAAAACACTATGATGTGTACACCGACCACAAGAGCCTAAAATACATATTTACACAGAAGGAGCTGAACATGAGACAAAGAAGATGGTTGGAACTTATCAAGGACTATGATATGAATCTACAATACCACCCAGGAAAGGCCAATGTAGTAGCAGATGCTCTGAGCCGAAAGGTTTATGCCAATGGATTGACAATTGGTGAATTGCCTGAGGATTTGTGCAAGCAATTCAAGGACCTTAGACTGGAGGTAGTATCTGAAGGATATTTGGCTACAATGGAAGTCCAACCAACGCTTCAGGACAGAATCAGGAAGGCTCAAGTGGGAGACAAAGAGATAGATGAAGTAAGGAAAAGATGAAGGAAGGTCGAGCAAGGGAATTCCGCGAGGATGAGCAAGGTACCTTGTGGTATGGAGATCGTTTGTGTGTGCCCAACGATCCGGAGTTAAGGAAGTTGATTATGCAGGAAGCTCATGACTCGCCGTATTCCATACATCCGGGCAATACGAAGATGTATATGGATCTAAAGGACCGATTCTGGTGGAACAACATGAAGGGAGATATCGCCAAGCATATTGCCCTATGTGATGTATGTAGCCGAGTGAAGGTGGAACACCAGAAACCAGCAGGACTGCTACAGCCTTTGCCCGTGCCGGATTGGAAATGGGATAGAGTGGGAATGGACTTTATCACAGGACTGCCCAGGACCAGGTGAGGATATGACTCTATTTGGGTAGTGGTCGACCATTTAACCAAGGTAGCCCACTTTATACCGGTGAAGACGACCTATACGAGTGCAAAGTTGGCCAAGATTTACATGGACAAGATTGTGTGCCTACATGGAGTTCCCAAGAGTATCGTATCTGATAGAGGTACCCAATTTACCTCACACTTCTGGCGCCAGCTGCACGAGTCACTTGGTACTAGATTGGAGTTTAGCACAGCGTTTCACCCGCAGACTGATAGACAGACCGAGAGGGTGAATCAGATTTTGGAGGACATGCTAAGAGCTTGCGGATTGGCTCATGGTTCTAGTTGGGATGAGAATTTGCCGTATGCAGAGTTTTCCTACAACAACAGCTATCAAACCAGCATCAAGACGTCACCGTTCGATGTGTTATATGGGAAACGGTGCCGAACACCATTGCTATGGGATGGAGTAGGAGAACGTCAGTTGTTTGGACCTGACTTGATCAAGGACGCTGAGGAGAAGGTCGCCTTGATTAGAGACAGACTGAAGGTAGCACAAGCAAGACAGAAGAGCTACGCTGACGCCAAGCGCAAGGAAGTGGTATATGAGATAGGTGATAGAGCATACCTCAGAGTATCGCCGCTTCGTGGAATCAAGAGATTTGGAATTAAGGGTAAGCTGGCACCTCGATTTATTGGACCGTATCGAGTCTTAACACGCAAAGGAGAAGTTTCTTAACAATTGGAGTTGCCAGAGGCTCTATCTGCTGTTCACAACGTGTTCCACGTATCCCAGCTAAAGAAGTGCCATCCGGAGATGGTGGATACACCATTGAGAGACACTGTACCGCTAGAAGAGGTTCAGCTTGAGAATGACTTGACCTATGAGGAGAAGCCGGTCAAGATTCTGGAGACAACAGAACGGACTACCCGAACCAAGACAATCAAGTTTTGCAAGGTGCAGTGGAGCCACCACACCGAAGAGGAAGCCACTTGGGAGCGTGAAGATGACATCTGAGAGGACTACCCACACCTATTTGCTAGCCACGCCGAATCTCGAGGACGAGATTCATCTTAAGGGGGTTAGTCTTGTCACATCCCAAATTTTAGATTTGGTCTTGCATATCATTCATATCATTGCATCATGCTTTTCCATGCATTACCGTCGAGTAGAGAGGATCGACGAAACACTATTTGCAAAACCCCGTTTTTGCTTCGCTTCGAGGTTCCTGCGGGGAGCTTCAGAGGGACTTGCAACAACCACCCCTGTAGGTTCGAGCTTTCGCTCAAACTTCGACTGAAGGTTGTTTCCCTCGACGATACGAACCCGTAGGCGTGAAAATCGCTCCAATCGGAGTTCGTATGCAAAAGACTCGGACGTTTTAGTAAACCGCCGGAAAACGGTACGAAAATCCGGACCGAATTCCGAATCGGAGTCAAATCTGGACCGTTTCTTTTTAGTTTTTTTTCCGCGCAGGATACTATTTAAGTGGGGCCACCTGCCTCGATTTTCGTGCACCCAGCCCCGACCCCGCCGCCTTTCTTCTCTGCTCCCTGGCGCACACGCTCCTGGCGCACGTCCAGCCGCCGCCGCTTCTCCTCGCCGCCGCCGGCCACCCCTCCGCCGCCGGCCATCGCCGTGTCTGTTGCCGGGTTCGTCTCGCCGCCCTCTTTCCGTTTCCGTGCTCCGCGTCTCCATCCGCCGCCGCCAACTGCGCCCTGCAGATCGTCGCGTACGCGCACGCGTTTATTATTCCGGGAGCCGTAGTTGACCGTGTGTGTACGTGCAGGTAGAACCACGCCGCCGGAACCGACCGTCGCCGCCGTCCGGAGCTCGCCGGAGTTCGATTCGCCGTCCGTTTCCGGTAAGACAGCAGCCACCGTCAGATCTCAGATCAGCGGCTTAGATCGTTCGTTGACTGGTCAGCACTCCAGACGTTGACTAGTCAGAGGCCCCAGACGTTGACTGGTCAGACACCCAGTCAGCGCCCAGTTATCAGACACAGTTGACTGGGTCAATTTCGTTAATCCTTTTAGTTGGCAGATTTCGGTAGAATCTTGTAATTTGCGTAGAAATTAAACCGTTAGGCCAAAAATTGCAAGTAAAATATGCACGAGTTCAGTGAGTCGTGTAGAATCTCGCTGTATCTTTGGTTCAGACTTTTACTGTCAGGTTTAGTACAGTTTAATCAAACTAGTTAGTGGCCTTTTCGGAGTAATAAATTCGTAGTAAAAGTTTCATAGCTCCAAAAATCGCGTATGATATGTCCCTGAACTCGTATGAACGAGGGGAATCTCATCGTGAATTAAAAAATAGGCTTACAGTAAAAACTTCTGCAGTATTTGTCTAATGGCTTTCTGCAGTGTTTTAATTACTCGGGAAGTTTTATAACTCCTTTTTGAGTAATTCCAATTGGTACTGTTTCTTATCGGCGATGCCTATGCGGTAGAAATTTTCCAGGATTTTACAAACAGTATACTACCGGTAATGAATTATTTAAGTTCTAGCTCTAGTAGAGATCTCTACTTTTGGTTAATAGTTTCCCTTGCGCCAAATCTATTTTCCATGCATGTATTCGGTAGTATTATGTATTCGTATTATGTGGTGCAGCTGTAGCACCAATCACTTGCCGTTCTTGCATTCATGCATCATCTTTGTTGCATATGTTTGTGAATTGTTTGTTTATGAATGCAATTGTGTCGTGTAGATTGTGTGGAGTGCAACCCTTGCTCGTGTTTGGATTGTTCCTCCGACCGCTTCAATCAAGGCAAGTAGATGCTACTTTGTTCATGATATCGTCCTACTATTTTTAATGCATTGTCGTGTATTTTATAGATGCATGTGTAGGATGATACTATCGCTATGCTATGTCCTATTATTGTGGTAGGGCTTTCCTTGTAGATGAACCACCGTTGTAGATGTGCTTAGCCATGCTATGTTGAACGAGGGCTGGGTTACATTATTGATACTTGTTTTCTCAAAGTATTGGTTTGTGAAAACTAAAACAACTTAATCAATGAATCCCCTGGGTGTGATGGTATTGATAATTTTTGGTGGTTTCATTGCGGAAAGGCACCCAGGTATCAAGAGAGAATGATTGGCTTCTTTATTGTGTAGCTTACGTGTACAACCATGTGTCAATAATGAAATGGGCGGTTGGTTGGACTTAGTAGGTTGTGGTAACTCGAACCCGCGTATCCAGAGATGTAGAATTTTGGTAGGTTGGACCGGTGCGCGTCGGGATTGAGGAGCTACTTCCCGAACAGTCTCTTCTTGGTCTTCTCCCTATCATCACCCAAAATGAGAGTGATGGTACGAGCTGGGCTGGCCAAGTCACATGGGTAAAGTGTACTAACCTCTGCAGAGTGTATAATCTAATCGATTAGCCGTGTCCCCGGTTATGGACAACTGAGTTGCTTGATATTGATTCCATGACATGTTTCTCGCTCATTCTAATTTCATAATTGTTTTAATCTTGTTGGGTTAACTTAATTGGGATCTTTTCAAAGAAAATTCAAAACTGTTTATGAAAGTAGGACAAAGTTATTTGCAAATGCAAGCCAGACACAGCTCCACTCGCCAAATATGCATGTAGATGTTAGTACTATTGTCTCCATTTACTAGCTCTACTTGCCATACATTCCATGTATTGACCCTTCGGGGCCGTTGTGTTTTATGCTGCAGGTTATTCCGATTCTGATTGATCGTTATAGGCCACGGTACTCCACTCGACACTTGTTCACTTGTGGGCAATTTGAAGAATGGAGGATTTATCTCGTTTATGTTGCTACCTGAATAATTTGAGCTAGCTTTGTGCTAAGCTTTTATTGTAATAATGGTACTCTGGATCTTCGTTATCTATGATACACGGATATTTTGCTATGTTATCTATCTTACTCTATTGTGGGCCAATGAACCGATCCAGGGATTGGCATGTCACATAGAGGCCATGGTCTTTTCAGAACCGGGGTGTCACAAACACACACTCCAGTAGATTCTATGATGCAACTTCTGCCAGACTGGTGCAACATGCAATGTGGAAGGTGATTTCATTTGTGTTTTTGGTGTCTATCACCATTGCTTGATACACTGATCCAGTAGTGTCATTTCATGTGTTCTTTTCCTAAACCACACTGAGCCACTAGTGTCATTTAATGTGTGTTTTTCCAAAACCACACTGATCCACTAGTGTCATTGCATGTGTTCTTTTCCTAAACCACACTAATCCAGTAGTGTCATGGCATGTCTATTTTTCCTAATCCACACTGATCCACTAGTGTCATTCATGTGTTCTTTTCCTAAACCACACTAATCTACTAGTGTCATTGCATATATTCTTTTCCTAAACTACACAGATCCACATGACAACACACACTCTAATGGATTCTATGATGCAACTTCTGCCACACTGTTGCAACATGCAATGTGGAAGGTTCTTTCCTATGTGTTTTTGGTCTCTGACACCATGGTTTGACACATTGATCCACTAGGGTCATTGCATGTGTTCTTTTCCTAAACCACACTGATCTAGTAGTGTCATTGCATGTGTTCTTTTCCTAAACCACACTTATCCACATGACAACACACACGCCAGTGGATTCTATGATGCAACTTCTGCCACACTGGTGCAACATGCAATGTGGAATCTGCTTTCATATGTGTTTTTGGTATCTATGGCCAAGGTTTGACACATGGATCCCCTAGTGTCATTGCATGTGTTTTTTCTAAACCACATTGATCCACTAGTGTCACTCCATGTGATCTTTTCCTAAACCACACGGATCCACATGACAACACACACTCCAGTGGATTATGTGATGCAACTTCGCCACACTAGTGCAACATGCAATCTGAAACTGCTTTCATATGTGTTTTTGGTCTCTATGACAAAGGTTTGACACATGGATCCCCTAGTGTCATTACATGTGTTCTTTTCATAAACCACATTATTCCACTAGTGTCATTGCATGTGTTCTTTTCCTAAACCACACTGATCTACTAATGTCATTGCATGTGTTCTTTTCCTAAACCACACTGATCCACCTGGAGTTATTGCATGTGTTCTTTCCTAAACCACATTGATCCACATGACAACACACATTCAAGTGGATTATGTGATGCAACTTCTGCCACACTGGTGCAACATGCAATCCAGAAGGTGCTTTCATTTCTTCTTTTGCTCTCTATCACCATGGTTTGACACATTGATCCACTAGTGTCATTTCATGTGTTCTTTTCCTAAACCACACTGATCCACTAGTGTCATTTCATGTGTTCTTTTCCTAAACCACACTGATCCACTAGTGTCATTGCATGTGTTCTTTTACTAAACCACATTGATCTAGTAGTGTTGACATGGTTATACCCGACGGGTACATAACTTCAGCATACCTGGTCCAGCCCAAGGAAGGCCCACAGCAGACATACGCTGGCCCATGAAGATTTTCGGGTGGCCAAGGCCCATGACGCCTTCGGATCCTTGGAGAGCAAGAGTAGAGTTCGAATACAACTTGTAACCTACTCGTATCGGTACCTGAGACCTAGCCTCCTCATATATAAAGGCTAGGAGGGGCCAACGAGCAGGACAGATCCATACTTTTCATACACGCCTCCACGCCAGATCGAATCTGCACATCCTGTAACTTTCGGTTCCGCCGTAATCAAAGAGCAGACAAGCAGGAGTAGGGTTTTCCCTCCGGGGGCCTGAACCTGGGTAAATCTCGTGTCCCCTGGTTGCTTGTCTGTTAACCGTGCCACGATCTCCAGCATCCCCATCTTCTCCAAAACCCAAGTCCATAACAATGGGCATTGACGAGATTAAACCTCGTCAATTGGCGCCGTCTGTGGGAATTGGGGTTGCTGATTGTGCGGTCGTGACGGTTCTGACCCGATCGATCTACAACTCCTCAGCGACGGAGAATCACCTCCTCTTCGGCGCTTTCGACTTCACCGCCCACTCGCCGGCCACCATGAAGGATTTCGAGCCCGTAGGCGACGGACTCGAAATTCTGTTCGGGAGCTTCTGCTTCCAGGTGGGACAAGCTGGTACCCTCCGCCTCCCTGAGCGGGTGCCCGTACCGTCAATCAGGCCCGCTTCATGGGCTCCACACCCTGTGCTACGCACGTCACCATCAACAGATGAGTTTTTCGACAGCAGCAGCTGCAACTCCGATCTGTACGATCCACCTTCGGATGAAGGGACCTACGGTTCCGAATCCGAAAGCTGCGGCAGCAGCCAACCAATCTGCAGGCGCTATCTATGCGCCGCAATCATCCAAACCGACGAAGACACGCCTAACCCACCGCCCAACCCCAACCCGCAGGGCCAAAACGGCGAAAACGGGGAAAACAGGGGCCACCTCATCCAACTTAGAAAAGAAGGATGGGCCGAAGCACGCCGCGCCGTCACAGGCGAAATAGTCCTACCTCTGGACTCCCCACGTGACCTGCTGATGGCATACCACTACCTCCTCATCGAGGAGCACAAGAAGCAAGTCAAGATGCAGGAGACAAAACAGAAAAAAAACATGAAGAAAAGCAACATAGAAGAAGACTCGAAGAAAAAGGAGCAAGTGCAAAAGCTAGCACTCACCCGAAATTGCCTTGGCAGCAGCCATGAGCTTCTCCGCCGCCCCCCTTTCACGACCTGCGGCTTCCCGCTGCAGACGCTCTTTCGCTTCGGCTATTTTCGTCAGCTCCAGCTCAAGGCGCTCTTTTGCCTCAGCGGCAGCTTCGGCCTTCTGCTCCAATTGGCCAAGGCTCTTCTTCAGAGCATCAACCTCACGAAGAGAGTCATTATGCTCCTCTACATTTACAACAGGCAAGTGTCAAAGCAAAGCACCAGGATAAGCAAGAAATGTAATACAAGGCATACGAATACCTTGAAGCTGCCGAAGTTTCGCCTCCAGCGTCAGGCGCTCCTCCACCAGCCGCTTGGCCTCTTGGACAAAAGGCTGCATGAAAAGGCAATAGCAGTAAGAGCAGGACTTGGGGGCTACGCCCAAAACACAGAAGCAAACACAACATCAGCACACGAAGATGCTCGGGGGCTCCCCCGTGACATGAAGCAGACAAACTTACGTGCTCCGAAGACGAACCCGCAGGCCCACCTGCGACATCCTGAGGCGCAACCACCAGCCTCTCTTGCACAAGAGGAACTGGCGCAGCACCACCCGAAGTCGCCACCGCCTGCGGAGGGGGCGACGCAATGTTCGACTCCCCCATCATCTCGCGCGCTCCATCACTTGAGCCGTCGGAGGATTGCCTGAATACGAAGCCAATCAACACAGGCGCAAAAATAACAAGTGAACAACAGACAACAGTGGCAACAAGAACACTTACGAGCCCAACGCGCTTAGGTCGAAGATAGGAGAACCCCTCCGGGCCTTCTTCTCCTCCTTCTTCTCCTCCTTCTTCTCTTCCTTCTTCCGCTTTGCTGGCGGGTGCGGAGCAACAGCTCGCACAGGAACGGCAGGAATGGGAGAAGACGAACCCTCCTGAACATCATCATGACGCTCAAGACCCCGAGAATTTCTGGGAGTCGGAGGAGTCGAGGCATCCGAAGACTCGCTCGAGCTCCGTGATCGCTTACTCGAATGATCTTCACTCGACTCGTCGGCATCCTCCGTCGGAGATCGCGCCGAAGGAAGCTCGGACACGGAATCCACCACTTCATTATCCGGGGCATTCGGATACCTTTCGGGCAATGGTGGCGCCATGCCTGGCACTTTGAAGCTCTACAAGATGAGAAGAAACTTTGTTAGCAAACAAAGGGCACAAGTACACAACTGACAAAACATAAGGGAAGCACTACATGCGCAAATCTACACCTTTGGCATGGCCAACGTCGACGAAAAGGGCGGAGTCAACGACTTCCCCGGGATTTCCTCGTCGGCCTTGAACTTCAACAGCACGCGAAGAGCCCTGTCAAGTTCCACCTCGGAGATTTTCTCACTCGAAACCCTCGTCGGATCACGGCGCCCAGAGTAAAGGAACATCGGATGCGCCCTCACCTGGAGCGGCTGCACCCGACGCTCAAGAAACACCCGGATAATGTCGACACCATTCACCTCCTTCTCAGGAATCAATTGGAGCTCCTCCACCCGACGGTACAAGGCCTCTATCTCCGCCACCTCACCGTCTAAGATCTGATTTTTCCAGGACCTCTTCTTCACAATCAACTGGGAGGGGTCAAAAGGAACGAGACCAAAATCTTGCCCAGGCCGCACGGAGTCACGGATGTAAAACCATTTCCACCGCCAGTACTGGACAGATTCGGACATGGAGAAGGAAAAGAATTGGACATCGGGACTAAGAGAGATGATGAAACCCCCAATGGGATACACACCATCCGAACCAGACTGCCTCCTCACGGAATACAGCTTCCGGAAGAGGCCAAAGTGCGGCTCAATGCCAAGCCAACACTCGCAAAGAGTGATAAAACACGCAATGTGGAGAAGGGAGTTGGGAGACAGATGATGGAGTTGAACCCCATAGAAGAAGAGCAGTCCACGAAGGAAGTCATGGACTGGATACGAAAACCCACGCAAAACAAAGGCGACGAACATAACCCGGTACCCAGATGGGGGACGGGGGATTACCTCATTGCCGGGGAGTTTCACGGCCGTCGCGTCCTGCGGGATTAGGCTCCGCTCGCGCAGCTTGCGAAGATCGCTCTCCCGCGTCTCTGATCGCCGCCAGCCACCATCGGTGACACGAGCAGCGGCGGCGCCCTTCTTGCCTCCGGCAGCGCTGGTCCCAACTGCAGATGAGGATTTCTTCTTCCCCATGGCGCTACGGCGATGGTGGCGTTGCCAACGACGAAGACAAAGGAAATGCAAAAGGAAATCTCAGCACGCAGCAAGAATCGCTCGAGCGCAAGGAAGCAATGGACAGATGAACTGCTGCGGTAAAAGACATACCACGATTTCACCACGGCTTATAACAGCAAAGACGACGCATGCTGGCCGTCCATCGAGAAGACCTAACGCCAACAGCAGATCCGGTCGTACACGTGTCAGCACCAAAACGAACCGTCGTTCCCACGACGTCCACTACGCGCGGAAATCGAGGAAACGCCGTAATAATCCCCACGCCACGCGTGACCGGTCAATTCAAAGTCAGGAAGTGGGACCCACACTTCGTCAAGTCAAGTCATCTCTGGCGCAGCAGACGCTTGAGGTCATTGATCGTCAGCACTGACGTCATCAAAAGCTATACTAGCACCAAACTTCGGCTACACAGCTAAGAATACTCACTCGAATCTACGATTCGACTAAATACTCGGGGGCTACTCCTATCAGGAGCGCTAGTCGCGCACCCGATGTACTTCCGGGTCAGCGGTACGCCCACGTGATTTTCCCACTACCGTTGCATGATACAAGACTCGAGTCTCTGCCCGAGTCTACGACTCCGCCAGACACTCGGGGGCTACTCCAAACTGGAGCGATGGCCGTTCACACACAAGAGCTTCGAGTCCTACGTCGAGTCCACGACTCCACTACGGACTCGGGGGCTACTCCCATAGGGAGGAAGGATTTCAGCATCCGAAAATTTTTGAGTCCTACGGACTAAACAACTGAGCAATGCTTGCACTAAAAGTCTCCGCTCGAGTCTACGACTCGAACAGACACTCGGGGGCTACTCCCATAGGGAGCGCTGGTCGCGCACCCTATGAAATGTTCGACTGCGATCTTCCGGATCCGCATGCAAAAACTTTTCGGCAACTCTGCCCCAATTAATGCTAAGTAAGTAACATCCTCCTTGGCCACCCGAAACACCTCCGCGGTGATAAACATTCGGATGCTGCGTCTGCGACGCAAAAATAAGACCTATAGATACCATCTGAGGGCCTGGCAACGCACCTGACTGCGCTCTGCTAGTATAAATCCATGCCAACAGGCGTGATAAAAAATCCCGACGGACGCGTTCGGTACATCATTTAAAAACACTGGAATTCCACTCCTGTAAGTCCTCCGCGGCCTGAGTCGAATTACGCCAGCATATGTTCCGGGTTCGAGTCGAGGGACTCGCACCTGAAGAAGATCGTGTTGTTTTGTCCTAAGACGATTAACTGACCCTGATCCGTCGGGTGAGTCAGGCACACGCATCAACAATCCCTACACATTCTCTTGAAAGACAGAGTTACACCCGAAGGATTTAAGAGTCCTCAGCCGAATCTACGATTCGACTGAACACTCGGGGGCTACTGACATGGTTATACCCGACGGGTACATAACTTCAGCATACCTGGTCCAGCCCAAGGAAGGCCCATAGCAGACATACGCTGGCCCATGAAGATTTTCGGGTGGCCAAGGCCCATGACGCCTTCGGATCCTTGGAGAGCAAGACTAGAGTTCGAATACAACTTGTAACCTACTCGTATCGGTACCTGAGACCTAGCCTCCTCATATATAAAGGCTAGGAGGGGCCAACGAGCAGGACAGATCCATACTTTTCATACACGCCTCCACGCCAGATCGAATCTTTGCATCCTGTAACTTTCGGTTCCGCTGTAATCAAAGAGCAGATAAGCAGGAGTAGGGTTTTACCTCCGGGGGCCTGAACCTGGGTAAATCTCGTGTCCCCTGGTTGCTTGTCTGTTAACCATGCCACGATCTTCAGCATCCCCATCTTCTCCAAAACCCAAGTCCATAACAATGGGCATTGACGAGATTAAACCTCGTCAAGTGTCATTGCATTTGTTCTTTTCCTAAACCACATTGATCCACTACTGTCATTTTATGTGTTCTTTTCCTAAACCACACTAATCCACAATTGTCATTGCATGTGTTCCTTTCCTAAACTACACTGATCCACATGACAACACACACTCAAGTGGATTTTGTGATGCAACTTTTTCCACACTGGTGCAACATGCAATGTGGAAGGTGCTTTCCTATGTGTTTTTGGTCTCTGTCACCATGGTTTGACACATTGATCCACTAGTGTCATTGCATGTGTTCTTTTCCTAAACCACATTGATCCACTAGTGCCATTGCATGTGTTATTTTCCTAAACCACACTAATCCACATGACAACACACACTCCAGTGAATCCTGTGATGCAACTTCTACCACACTGGTGCAACATGCAATGTGGAAGCACCTTTCCTATGTGTTTTTGGTCTCTGTGACCAAGGATTGATACATGGATCTACTACTAACATTGCATGTGTTATTTCCTAAACCACACTAATCCACTAGGGCCATTGCATGTGTTCTTTTCCTAAACCACACTGATCCACTAGTCTCATTGCATGTGTTCTTTTCCAAAACCACACTAATCCACCTGGAGTCATTGCATGTGTTCTTTTCCTAAACCACACTGATCCACATGACAACGCACACTCCAGTGGATCCTGTGATGCAACTTCCGCCACACTGGTGCAACATGCAATGTGGAAGGTGCTTTCATTTGTGTTTCTGGTCTCTATCACCATGGTTTGACACATTGATCCACTAGAGTCATTTCATGTGTTCTTTTCCTAAACCACACTAATGCACTAGAGTCATTTACTGTGTTTTTCCTAAACCACACTGATCCACTACTGTCATTGCATGTGTTGTTTTCCTAAACCACAATGATCCAGTAGTGTCATTGCATGTGTTCTTCTCCTAAACCACACTGACCCACTAGGATCACTCATGTGTTATTTTCATAAACTACACTAATCCACATGGAAACACACACTCCAGTGGATTCTGTGATGCAACTTCGCCACACTGGTGCAACATGCAATGTGGAAGGTTCTTTCCGATGTGTTTTTGGTCTCTGTCACCATGGTTTGATACATTGATCCACTAGTGTTATTGCATATGTTCTTTTCCTAAACCACACTGGTCCACCAGTGTCATTGCATGTGTTCATTTCCTAAACTACACCGATCCCCCTAGAGTCGTTGCATGTGTTCTTTTCCTAAACCAAACTGAGCCACATGACAACACACACTCCAGAGGACTTTGTGATGCAACTTCTGCCATACTATTGCAACATGCAATGTAGAAGGTGCTTTCATTTGTGTTTTTGGTATCTGTCACCATGGTTTGACACATTGATCCACCAGTTTCATTTCATGTGTTCTTTTCCTAAACCACATTGATCCACTAGTGTCATTTTATGTGTTCTTTTCCTAAACCACACTGATCCACTAGTGCCATTGCATGTGTTCTTTTCCTAAACCACACTGATCTAGTAGTGTCGTTGCATTTTTTCCTGAACCACACTGATCCACTAGTGTCATTGCATGTGTTGTTTTCCTAAACCACGTTGATCCACCTAGAGTCATTGCATGTGTTCTTTTCCTAAACAACACTGATCCACATGACAACCCACACTCAAGTGGATTCTGTGATGCAACTTCTGCCATACTAGTGAAACATGCAATGCGGAAGGTGCTTTCATTTGTGTTTCTGGTCTCTATCACTATGGTTTGACACATTGATCCACTAGTGTCATTTCATGTGTTCTTTTCCTAAACCACACTGATCCACTAGTGTCATTTCATGTGTTCTTTTCCTAAACCACACTGATCCAGTAGTGTCATTGCATGTGTTCTTTTCCTAAACCACACTGATCCACTACTGTCATTTTATGTGTTCTTTTCCTAAACCACACTAATTCACTAGTGTCATTGCATGTGTTCTTTTCCTAAACTACACTGATCCACATGACAACACGCACTCAAGTGGATTCTGTGATGCAACTTTTCCCATACCGGTGCAACATGCAATGTGGAAGGTGTTTTATTATGTGTTTTTGGTCTCTGTCACCATGGTTCGTCACATTGATCCACTAGTGTCATTGTATGTGTTATCTTCCTAAACCACACTGATCCACTAGTGCCATTGCATGTGTTATTTTCCTAAACCACACGGATCCACATGACAACACAGACTCCAGTGGATTCTGTGATGAAACTTCTAATACACTGGTGCAATATGCAATGTGGAAGCTTCTTCCCTATGTGTTTTTGGTCTCTGTGACCAAGGTTTGATACATGGATCCACCACTGCCATTGTATGTGTTCTTTTCCTAAACCACACATATCCACTAGTGTCGTTGCATGTTCTCTTTTCCTAAACCACACTGATCCACTAGTCTCATTGCATGTGATCTTTGCCTAAATCACACTAATGCACCTAGAGTCATTGCATGTGTTCTTTTCCAAAACCACACTGATCCACATGACAACAAACACTCCAGTAGATTCTATGATGCAACTTCTGCCAGACTGGTGCAACATGCAATGTGGAAGGTGATTTCATTTGTGTTTTTGGTGTCTATCACCATTGCTTGACACACTGATCCAGTAGTGTCATTTCATGTGTTCTTTTCCTAAACCACACTGAGCCACTAGTGTAATTTAATGTGTGTTTTTCCTAAACCACACTGATCCACTAGTGTCATTGCATGTGTTCTTTTCCTAAACCACACTAATCCAGTAGTGTCATGGCATGTCTATTTTTCCTAATCCACACTGATCCACTAGTGCCATTCATGTGTTCTTTTCCTAAACCACACTAGTCTACTAGTGTCATTGCATATATTCTTTTCCTAAACTACACAGATCCACATGACAACACACACTCTAATGGATTCTATGATGCAACTTCTGCCACACTGTTGCAACATGCAATGTGGAAGGTTCTTTCCTATGTGTTTTCGGTCTCTCACACCATGATTTGACACATTGATCCACTAGGGTCATTGCATGTGTTTTTTTCCTAAACCACATTGATCCACATGAGAATACACACTCCAGTGGTTTCTGTGATGCAACTTCTGCCACACTGGTGCAAAATGCAATGTGGAAGCTGCTTTCCTATGTGTTTTTGGTCTCTATCGCCATGGTTTCACACATTGATCCACTAGTGTCATTAAATGTGTTCTTTTCCTAAACCACATTGATCCACTAGTGCCATTGCATGTGTTCTTTTCCTAAACCACACTGATCCATCAGTGTCATTGCATGTGTTCTTTTCCTAAACCACACTGATTCACCTGGAGTCGTTGCATGTGTTCTTTTCCTAATCCACAATGATCCACATTAGAACACACACTCCAGTGGATTTTGTGATGAAACTTCTGCCATACTATTGCAACATGCAACATGGAAGGTGCTTTCATTTGTGTTTTTGGTATCTGTCACCATGGTTTGACACATTTATCCACCAGTTTCATTTCATGTGTTCTCTTCCGAAACCACATTGATCCACTAGTGTCCATGTGTTCTTTTCCTAAACCACAATGATCCACTAGTGTCATTGCAATTGTTCTTTTACTAAACCACACTGATCTAGTAGTGTCATTGCATGTGTTATTTTCCTAAACCACACTGATCCACTAGTGTCATTGCATGTGTTCTTTTTCTAAACCACACTGATCGACGTGGAGTCATTGCATGCGTTCTTTTCCTAAACCACACTGATCCACATGACAACCCACGCTCAAGTGGATTCTATGATGCAACTTCTGCCACACTGGTGCAACATGCAATGCGGAAGGTGCTTTGATTTGTGTTTTTGGTTTCTGTCACCATGGTTTGACACATTGATCCACTAGTGTCATTGCATGTGTTCTTTTCCTAAACCACATTGATCCACTAGTGCCATTGCATGTGTTCTTTTCCTAAACCACACTGATCCACATTACAACACACACTCCAGTGGATTCTAGGATGCAACTTCTGCCACACTAGTGCAACATGCAATGTGGAAGCTCCTTTCCTATATGTTTTTGGTCTCTGTGACCAAGGTTTGCTACATGGATCCACTACTGCCATTGCATATGTTCTTTTCCTAAACCACACTGAACCACTAGTGTCATTGTATGTGTTTTTTTCCTAAACCACACTAATCCACTTGTGTCATTGTATGTGTTTTTTTCCTAAACCACACTGATCCACCTGGAGTCATTGCATGTGTTCTTTTCCTAAGCCACACTGATCCACATTACAACACACACTCCAGTGGATTTTGTGATCCAACTTCTACCATACTATTGCAACATGCAATGTGGAAGGTACTTTCATTTGTGTTTTTGCTATCTGGAACCATGGTTTGACACATTTATCCACCAATTTCATTTCATGTGTTATTTTCCTAAACCACATTGATCCACTAGTGTCATTTCATGTGTTCTTTTCCTAAACCACACTGATCCACTAGTGTCATTGCATGTGTTCTTTTGCTAAACCACACTGATCTACTAGTGTCATTGTATGTGTTCTTTTCCTAAACCACACTGATCCACTAGTGTCATTGCATGTGTTATTTTTCTAAACCACATTGATCCACCTAGAGTCATTGCATGTGTTCTCTTCCTAAACCACACTAATCTAGATGAAAACCCACACTCAAGTGGATTCTGTGATGCAACTTCTACCACACTTGTGCAACATGCAAATGCAGAAGGTGCTTTCATTTGTGTTTTTGGTCTCTGTCACCATGGTTTGACACATTGATCCACTAGTGTCATTGCATGTGTTCTTTTCCTAAACCACACTAATCTACTAGTGCCATTGCATGTGTTCTTTTCCTAAACCACAGTGATCTAGTAGTGTCATTGCATGTGTTCTTTTCCTAAACCACACTGATCCACTAGTGTCATTGCATGTGTTCTTTTCCTAAACCACACTGATCCACTAGTGCCATTGCATGTGTTCTTTTGTAAACCACACTGATCCACATGAAAACACACACTCCAGTGGATTCTGTGATGCAACTTCTGCCACACTGGTGCAACATGCAATGTGGAAGCTCCTTTCCTATGTGTTTTTGGTCTCTCTGACCAAGGTTTGATACATGGATCCACTACTGCCATTGCATGTGTTCTTTTCCTAAACCACACTGATCCACTAGTTTCATTGCATGTGTTCTTTTCCTAAACCACACTGATCCAACTAGAGTCATTGCATGTGTTCTTTTCCTAACCCACATTGATCCACTAGTGCCACTTCATGTGTTATTTTCCTAAACCACACTGATCCACTAGTCTCATTACATGTGTTCTTTTCCTAAACCACACCGATTCACCTGGGGTTGTTGCATGTGTTCGTTTCCTAAGCCGGAACAACACACACTCCAGTGGATTTTGTGATGCAACTTCTGCCATACTATTGCAACATGCAATGTGGAAGGTGCTTTCATTTGAGTTTTTTGGTATCTGTCACCATGGTTTGACACATTTATCCACCATTTTCATTTCATGTGTTCCTTTCCTAAACGACATTGATCCACTAGTGTCATTTCATGTGTTCTTTTCCTAAACCACACGGATCCACTAGTGTCATTGCATGTGTTATTTTCCTAAACCACATTGATCTAGTAGTGTCATTGCATGTGTTCTTTTCCTAAACCACATTGATCCACTAGTGTCATTGCATGTGTTCTTTTTCTAAACCACACTGATCGACCTGGAGTCATTACATGTGTTCTTTTCCTAAACCACACTGATCCACATGACAACCCACACTCAAGTGGATTCTGTGATGCAACTTCTGCCACACTGGTGCAACTTGCAAATGCGAAAGGTGCTTTCATTTGTGTTTTTGGTCTCTGTCACCATGGTTTGACACACTGATCCACTAGTGTCATTGCATGTGTTCTTTTCCTATACCACACTAATCCACTAGTGCCATTGCATGTGTTCTTTTCCTATACCACACTAATCCACATGAAAACACACACTCTAGTGGATTATGTAATGCATCTTCTGCCACACTAGTGCAACATGCAATGTGGAAGCTTCGTTCCTATGTGTTTTTGGTCTCTGTGACCAAGGTCTGATACATGGATCCACTACTACCATTGCATGTGTTCTTTTCCTAAACCACACAGATCCACCAGTGTCATTGCATGTGTTCTCTTCCTAAACCACACTGATCCACCTTGAGTCATTGCATGTGTTCTTTGCCTAAACCATACTGATCCACATGGCAACACACAATCTAGTGGATTCTGTGATACAACTTCGCCACACTGGTGCAACATGCAATGTGGAAGCTGCTTTGCTATAAGTTTTTGGTCTTTGTTACCATGGTTTGACACATTGATCCACTAGGGGCATTGCATGTGTTCTTTTCCTAAACCACACTGATCCGCATGACAACACTCACTCTAGTAGATTCTGTGATGCAACTTCTACCACACTAGTGCGACATGGAATGTGGAACCGGCTTTCCAATGTGTTTTTGCTCTCTGTGACTAAGGTTTGATACATGGATCCACTACTATCATTACTTGTGTTCTTTTCATAAACCACACTGATCCACTTGTGCCATTGCTTGTTTTCTTTTCCTAAACCACACTGATCCACTAGTGTCATTGCATGTGTTCTTTTCTTAAACCACACTGATACACCTGGAGTCATTGCATGTGTTCTTTTTTCCTAAACTACACTGATCCACATGAAAACACTCACTTCAGTGGATTCTGCGATGCAAATTCTGTGACACTGGTGCAACATGCAATGTGGAAGGTGCTTTCACTTGTGTTTTTGGTCACTGCCACCATGGTTTGACACATTGAACCACTAGTGTCATTGCATGTGTTTTTTTTCCTAAACCACACTGATCCACTAGTGTCATTGCATTTGTTCTTTTCCTAAACTACACTGATCCACCTGGAGTCATTGCATGTGTTCTTTTCCTAAACCACATTGATCCACTAGTGCCATTGCATGTGTTCTTTTCCTAAACCACACTGATCCACTAGTGTCATTGTATGTGCTCTTTTCATAAACCACACTGATCCACCTGGAGTCGTTGCATGCGTTCTTTTCCTATGTCACACTGATCCAAATTACAACACACACTCCAGTGGATTTTGTGATGCAACTTCTGCCATACTATTGCAACATGCAATGCGGAAGGTGCTTTCATTTGTGTTTTTGGTATCTGTCACCATGGTTTGACACATTTATCGACTAGTTTCATTTCATGTGTTCCTTTCCTAAACCACACTATTCCACTAGTGTCATTGCATTTGTTATTTTCCTAAACCACACTATTCCACTAGTGTCATTACATGTGTTATTTTCGTAAACCACACTGATCTAGTAGTGTCATTGCATGTGTTCTTTTCCTAAACCACACTGATCCACTAGTATCATTGCATGTGTTATTTTTCTAAACCACACTGATCCACCTAGAGTCATTGCATGTGTTCTTTTCCTAAACCACACTGATCCGCATGACAACCCACACTCAAGTGGATTCTGTGATGCAACTTCTGCCACACTGGTGCAACATGCAAATGCAGAAGGTGCTTTCATTTGTGTATTTGGTCTCTGTCACCTTGGTTTGACACATTGATCCACTAGTGTCATTGCATGTGTTATTTTCCCAAACCACACCGATCCACTAGTGCCATTGCATGTATTCTTTTCCTAAACCACACTGATCCACAAGAAAACACACACTCCAGTGGATTCTGTGATGCAACTTCTGCCACACTGGTGCAACATGCAATGTGGAAGCTCCTTTCCTATGTGTTTTTGGTCTCTGTGACGAAGGTTTGATACATGTATCCACTACTACCATTGCATGTGTTATTTTCCTAAACCACACCGAACCACTAGTGTCATTCCATGTGTTTTTTTCCTAAACCACACTGATCCACTAGTGTCATTGCATGTGTTCTTTTCCTAAATCACACTGATCCACCTGGAGTTATTGCATGTGTTCTTTTCCTAAACCACATTGGTCCACTAGTGCCATTGCATGTGTTCTTTTCCTAAACCACAATGATCCACCAGAGTCATTGTATGTGTTCTTTTCCTAAACCACACTGATCCACCTAGAGTCGTTGCATGTGTTCTTTTCCTATGCCACACTGATCCACATTACAACACACAGTCCTGTGGATTTTGTGATGCAACTTCTTCCATACTATTGCAACATGCAATGTGGAAGGTGCTTTCAATTCTATTTTTGGTATCTGTCACCATGGTTTGACACATTTATCCACCCGTTTCATTTCATGTGTTATTTTCCTAAACCACATTGATCCACTAGTGTCATTTCATGTGTTCTTTTCCTAAACCACACTGATCCACTAGTGTCATTGCATGTGTTCTTTTCCTAAACCACACTGATCTAGTAGTGTCATTGCATGTGTTCTTATCCTAAACCACACTGATCCACTAGTGTCATTACATGTGTTCTTTTTCTAAACCACACTGACCCACCTGGAGTCATTGCATGTGTTCTTTTCCTAAACCACACTGAACCACATGACAACCCACACTCAAGTGGATTCTGTGATGCAACTTCTGCCACACTGGTGCAACATGCAAATGCGGAAGGTGCTTTCATTTGTGTTTTTGGTCTCTGTCTCCATGGTTTGTCACATTGATCCACTAGTGTCTTTGCATGTGTTATTTTCCTAAACCACACTGATCCACTAGTGCCATTGCATGTGTTCTTTTGTAAACCACACTGATCCACTTGAAAACACACACTCCAGTGGATTCTGTGATGCAACTTCTGCCACAGTGGTGCAACATGCAATGTGGAAGCTCCTTTCCTATGTGTTTTTGGTCTCTGTGACCAAGGTTTGATACATGGATCCACTACTGCCATTGCATGTGTTCTTTTGCTAAACCACACTGAACCACTAGTATAATTGCATGTGTTTTTTCCCTAAACTACACTGATCCGCTAGTGTAATTTCTTGTGTTCTTTTCCTAAACCACACCGATCTACCTGAAGTCATTGCATGTGTTCTTCTCCTAAACCACACTGATCCACATGACAACACACACTCCAGTGAATTATGTGATGCCACTTCTGCCACACTGGTACAACATGCAATGGGGAAGCTGCTTTCCTATGTGTTGTTGGTCTTTGTTACCATGGTTTGACACATTGATCCACTAGGGTCATTGCATTTGTTGTTTTCCTAAACCACAATGGTCCCCTTGTGTCATTGCTTGTTTTATTTTCCTAAACCACACTGATCCACTAGTGGCATTGCATGTATTCTGTTCCTAAACCACACTGATCCACATGAAAACACTCACTTCAGTGGATTCTGTGATCCAACTTTTGCCACACTAGTGCAACATACAATGTGGAAGTTGCTTTCATTTATGTTTTTGGTCACTTTCACCATGGTTTGACACATTGATCCACTAGTGTCATTGCATGTGTTCTTTTCCTAAACCACATGGATCCTCTAGTGTCATTGCATGTGTTCTTTTACTAAACCACAATGATCCACTTGTGTCATTGCATGTGTTCTTTTACTAAACCACACTTATCCACTAGTGTCATTGCACGAGTTCTTCTCCTAAAACACACTGATCACTACTGCCATTGCATGTGTTCTTTTCCTAAACCACACTGATCCACTAGTGTCATTGCATGTGTTCTTTTCCTAAACCACATTGATCCACTAGTGTCATTACATGTGTTCTTTTCCTAAACCACACTGATCCACTAGTGTCATTGCATGTGTTCTTTTCCTAAACCACACAGATCTCCTGGTGTCATTGCATGTGTTATTTTCCTAAACCACACTAATCCTCATGACAAACACACTCGAGTATATTCTATGATGCAACTTCTGCCACACTGGTGCAACATGCAATGTGGAAGGTGCTTTCTTACCTGTTTTTGCTCTCTGTCACCATGGTTTGACACATTGATCCACTAGTGTCATTGTATGTGTTCTTTTCCTAAATCACACTGATCCACATGACAACACACACTCCAGTGGATTCTGTGATGCAACTTCTGCCACACTGGTGCAACATGCAATGTGGAAGCTGCTTTCATATGTGGTTTTGGTCTCTCTGACCAAGGATTGACACATGGATCCCCTAGTGTCATTGTCTGTGTTCTTTTCCTAAACCACATTGATCCACTTGTGTCATTGCATGTGTTCTTTTCCTAAACCACACTGATCCACATTACAACACACACTGCAGTGGATTCTGTGATGCAACTTCTGTCACACCGGTGCAACATGCAATGTGGAAGGTGCTTCATTTGTGTTTTTAGTATCTGTGACCAAGGTTTGACACATGGATCCCCTAGTTTCAGCGCATGTGTTCTTTTCCTAAACCACATTGATCCACTAGTGTCATTGCATGTGTAATTTTCCTAAACCACACTGATCCACCTAGAATCATTGCATGTGTTCTTTTCCTAAACCACACTGATCCACATGACAACGCACACTCTAGTGGATTCTGTGATGCAACTTCTTTCATATTGGTGCAACATGCAATGTGGAAGGTGTTTTCATTTGTATTTTTGGTCTCTGTTACCATGGTTTGACACAATGATCCACTAGTATCATTTCATGTGTTCTTTTCCTAAACCACACTGATCCATTAGTGTCATTTCATGTGTTCTTTTCCTAAACCACACTGATCCAGTAGTGCCATTGCATGTGTTCTTTTCCTAAACCACACTAATCCACTAGTGTCATTTCATGTGTTCTTTTCATAAATGACACTAATCCAGTAGTGTCATTGCATGTGTTCTTTTCCTAAACTATACTGATCCACATGAGAACACACACTCCAGTGGATTATGTGATGCAACTTTTGCCACACTGCTGCAACATGCAATGTGGAAGCTACTTTCCAATATGTTTTTTGGTCTCTGTCACCATGGTTTGACACATTCATCCACTAGTGTCATTGCATGTGTATTTTCCTAAACCACACTAATCCACATGACAACACACACTCCAATGGATTATGTGATGCAACTTCTACCACACTAGTGCAACATGCAATGTGGAAGCTGCTTTCCTAAGTGTTTTTGGTCTCTGTGACCAAGGTTTGATAGATTGATCCAGTAGTGTCATTGCATGTGTTCTTTTCCTAAACCACACTGATCCACTAGTGTCATTGCATGTGTTCCTTTCCTAAACCACACGGATCCACTAGTGTCAGTCATGTGTTCTTTTCCTAAACCACACTGATCCAGTAGTGTCATTGCATGTGTTCTTTTCCTAAACCACACTGATCCACTAGTGTTAGTGCATGTGTTCTTTTCCTAAACCACACTCATCCAATAGTGTCATTGCATGTGTTCTTTTCCTAAACCACATTGATCCACTAGTGTCATTCATGTGTTCTTTTCCTAAACCACACTTAATTCACTAGTGTCATTGCATGTGTTCTTTTCCTAAACTACACTGATCCACATGACAAACACACTCTAGTGGATTCTCTGATGCCACTTCTGCCACACTGGTGCAACATTCAATGTGCAAGGTGCTTTCCTATGTGTTTTTGGTCTCTGTCACCATGGTTTGACACATTGATCCACTAGTGGCATTACATGTGTTCTTTTCCTAAACCACACAGATGCACATGACAACACACAAACCAGTGGATTCTGTGATGCAACTTTTGCCACACTAGTGCAACATGCAATGCGGAAGCTGCTTTCATATGGGTTTTTGGTCTCTGTGACTAAGGATTGATACATGGATCCCCTAGTGTCATTGCATGTGTTTTTTTCCTAAATAACACTGATCCACTTGTGTC
The DNA here is from genome assembly GCA_916181665.1 of Avena sativa. Classification (NCBI taxonomy): domain Eukaryota; kingdom Viridiplantae; phylum Streptophyta; class Magnoliopsida; order Poales; family Poaceae; genus Avena; species Avena sativa. The sequence continues at coordinate 197,400,298 of OV702287.1, forward strand.
ATTGCATGTGTTCTTTTCCTAAACCACACTGATACATATGACAACACACATTCTATTGGATTCTGTGATGCAACTTCTGTCACACTGGTACATGTGTTCTTTTCCTAAACCGTATTGATACACATGACAACACACACTCCAGTGGATTCTATGATGCAACTTGTGCCACACTGGTGCAGCTTGCAATGTCGAATATGCTTTCGTATTTGTTTTTGGTCTTTGTGACCAAGTTTTGATATATGGATCCACTACTGCCATTGCATGTGTTCTTTTCCTAAACCAAACTGAACCACTAGTGTCATTGCATGTGTTCTTTTCCTAAACCACATTGATCCACTAGTGTCATTGCATTTGTTCTTTTCCTAAACCACACTGATCCACCTGGAGTCATTGCATGTATTCTTTTCCTAAACCACACTGATCCACATGACAACACACACTCTAGTAGATTTTGTGATGCATCTTCTGCCACACTGGTGCAACATGCAATGTGGAAGGTGCTTTCATTTCTTGTTTTGGTATCTGTCACTATGGTTTAACACATTGATCCACTAGTGTCATTTCATGTGTTCTTTTCCTAAACCACACTTATCCACTAGTGTCATTTGATGTGTTATTTTCCTAAACCACATTGATCCACTAGTGTCAGTGCATGTGTTCTTTTCCTAAACCACACTTATCTAGTAGTGTCATTGCATGCATTCTTTTCCTAATCGACGTTGATCCACTGGTGTCATTCATGTGTTCTTATCCTAAACCATACTTAATCCACTAGGGCCATTGCATGTGTTATTTTCCTAAACTACACTAATCCACATGACAAACACACTCTAGTGGATTATGTGATGCATCTACTACCACACTGGTGCAACATGCAATGTGGAAGCTGCTTTCCTATGTGATTTGGTCTCTATCACCGTGGTTTGACACATTGATCTACTGGTGTCATTGCATATGTTCTTTTCCTAAACCACACAGATGCACAAGACAACACACACTGCAGTGGATTTTGTGATGCAACTTCTGCCACACTAGTGCAACATGCAATGTGCAAGATGCTTTCATATGTGTTTTTGGTCTCGATGACCAAGGTTTGACACATGGATCCCCTAGTTTCATTGCATGTGTTCTTTTCCTAAACTACACTGATCCACTAGTGTCATTGCATGTGTTCTTTTCCTAAACCACACTGATCCACTAGTGTCATTGCATGTGTTCTTTTACTAAACAACACTGATCCACCCGGAGTTATTCCATGTATTTTTTCCTAAACCACACCGATCCACATGACAACACACACTCCAGTGGATTCTGTGATGCAACTTCTGCCACACTGGTGCAAGATGCAATGTTGAAGGTTGTTTCATTTGTGTTTTTGGTCTCTATCACCATGGTTTGACACGTAGATCCACTAGTGTCATTTCATGTGTTCTTTTCCTAAACCACACTGATCCACTAGTGTCATTTCGTATGTTCTTTTCCTAAACCACACTGATCCACTAGTGCCATTGCTGTTGGAGATATGCCCAAGAGGCAATAATAAAGTGGTTATTATTATATCTTTGTGTTTATGATAAATGTTTACATCCCATGATATAATTTTATTATTAAGAAACACTAATACTTGTGTGTCTTATAAACATAAAAGAGTCCCTAGTAAGCCTATTGTTGAACTAGCTTGTTTATTAATAGATGAACATGGTTTCCTGATCATGGACATTGGATGTTATTAATAACAAGATCACATCATTAGTAGAATGATGTGATGGACATACACCCATAGTAAGCATATCATAAGATCAAGTCATTAAGTTCGTTTTGCTACAAGCTTTCAAATGCATAGTAACCTAATCCTTCGACCATGAGATTATGTTAATCACCATCACCAGATCAGTACTTTGATGACATCAAAGGCCACTTGGTAACTGGGTCGTTATAAAGGTGGAATTGGGTATTCTGAAAGTATGTGTTGAAGCGCATGGATCAATGATGGCTCAAAATATATTCGAGCTCGTTGGGAACCCCAAGAGGAAGGTATGATGAGCACAACAACAAGTTTTCCCTCAGTTATGAAACCAAGGTTATCGAACCAGTAGGAGCAAGGAAACAACTCCAAGGTGTTGTTTCCAACTTGGAATCCTGCACAACACAACCACAGAACTTTGCCCCAACTTAAAGTAAGGTTGTCAATCTCACCAGTTTTGCTGAAAACAAAGGATTAAATGTATTGTGTGGAAGATAGTAATTGCTTGCAGAAAGTAAACAGTAAACAGTAAATAGATGGTAGATTGATGGTAAAAGAATAGACCGGGGTCCATAGTTCACTAGAGGTGATTCTCCTTAAGATAGATGACATGTTGGGTGAACAAATTACAGCGGGGAAATTAACAGACACCGAGAAAGCATACATGCATATACTAATCATCTTGACTCCTATGAGATTTGATTGGGCATTACAACATTATACATAAATTGTAATCCAACTGCATCTATGACTAATAATCCACCTTCAGGTTATCATCCGAACCCCCTCCAGTATTAAGTTGCAAGCAACAGATAATTGCATTAAGCAAAGTGTGTAAAGTAAACAATACGATTATCCCATGGACAAAGGATTGTTGTTTTCTCCCTAGTAGCAACAACACATCTAGTACCTTAGAGATTCATGTCACTTCCCTAGATTACGAGAGGCATGAACCCACTATCGAGCATAAATACTCCCTCTTGGAGTTGCTAGGATCTACTTGGCCAAGATAGCTACTAACAACGGAAAGTATGCATGATCACAAATAACATAGACATGATAGAATCAATAATCAATCTAAAATAGCATCTCAATATCCATCGGATCCCCACAAACACAACATGTAAGATTACAAATAGATGACCTTGATCATGAACAGAGCTCACAAGATCTAAACATGGTAGCACAAAGGAGGAGAACCAACCATCTAGCTACTACATGGACCCATCGTCTAGGGATGAACTACTCACGCATCACACCGGAGGCAGGCATGTTGATGAAGAAGGCCTCCAGGGTGATCTCTCCCCTCCGGCAGGGTGCCAAGAAGAGCTTCAGATCCCTCCCAATCTAGGGATGGAGATGACGGCGGCTACAGACTCTTTTGTGGAATTTTTGATCGGGTACTTAGGGTTTTCGTCCCGGGAGGCTTTTATAGGCGAAGGGGCAAGGTCGGTGGAGCACCAGGGGGCCCACACCCCCTGGGGGAGCGCCCCCCAGGCCGCGCCGCCACCAGGTGTGGGCGCCCTGGTGCGCCACTTCGTCTCCCCTCCGGACTCTGTGTTGCTTCGGGTAAAATATTGACTTTGGCTTTTGTCCAGTCCAATTCCGAGAATATTTCTTTACTAGATTTCCTGAAACCAAAAACAGCAGAAAACAGGCAACTGGCACTGTGGCATCTTGTTAATAGGTTAGTTCAAAGTGTGTAAAAACACTCCAAAGTGTGAACAAAACATAAGAAAGTAGATATAAAACAAGCATGGAACATCAAAAATCATAGATACGTTTATAACGTACCAACATCCCCAAGCTTAACTCCTGCTCCTCCTTGAGTAGGTAAGTGATAAAAAAGAATAATTTTTGAGGTGACATGCACCATCATAATCTTGATCAAGGTATTTGTAAAACATTGATAGCTGGGATCATAGTACTTTAACATAGCATGAAAGATATAGTTCTAACAATAAGACATAGCAACTATGTTGTAACATGAAGAGGTACAAACAAAAGATTCATGAATAACAATGCTTTGAAAGATGTTTGTTTGTTTCACATATAGAAAACATAATGAGAATGGTATTCAGCTTGTCCCTCATAGTGTAGCAAAACATAAATGCACAGGACACCTTTAAAGTTCATAAGGGTGACTAGATACAAATAATTTAAGAACAAGCAATATCAAATTTATGAATCAATCAACAAGTTTTGGGACAATGCACATTAAACTAAGAATGACCACTATGCTCTCTCAATAGGTGCATAAAGATATAATATGGAGACTCAACATAAAAGTAAAAGAAAGGCCCTTCATAGAAGGAAGCAGGGATTCAAGTCTCATAAAGAGCTTGCAAAAATTATGGTACTTATTAGCTTTCAGCTCTCATTGCCCCCATCATAAGCATCTTGAAGTGATTAAGGTTAAAGTGAGCAAATATGAGGATATTCTTGACAAGTTATAATCTGAAAATCTCATGCCCCTTACTCACGAGTACCGTTCCTCATGCTACTCAACGTTAGTCATAGGTATGTTCTTGTCATTATAAGTACACGCGTATCATAGAGAACCGCCAACGGGGTACCCCTTGCCCGATGATACAGAAGCTTTCCCATATCAAAATGACAAGGCAAGCAGACAATGAGCATCTCAGCAATCCTTTTATTTCCTATTTGCATAGGCTTTTTTTCTTTCTTTTTCTTTCCTATTTGCATAGGTTTTGTTTTGTTTTTTTATTGAGGATGCTTCACAGACTGCTCACTATGGTTATGCTGTAGGTTTCCACCATGATTAGGAATGGCTTAGACCAGCCACCCAGGCATTTTTATAGCACATATATGAACTCCATTAGCCTTACAAGCTCCCCTTTCATTTCACATCGTCGGGATCCATAAGCAAAAGAACATGATATCAACTAAATAAAGTGCAATGTTGAAAGCGTTCCCCATGGTAACATGGTTCTGCTAATTCACAACTTACAAAACACAAGCATATACGCAACATAGATGGGCATAATGGTTCAAGTTTATTAAGTGCAAGAAAGTAAAGTGTGCCATCAAGTTCATGAGAGCTTGAATCACTAATTTTCACATAACAAGTTTAATTCGGAAGGTAGATAAAAACATGAATATAATTGGAATAGAAATAATGATAATAGGTAGGTATGGTGGACTCTTTGGAATAACTTAGTTTTATTTGGAGTTGGATGCATGAGTGGAATTCATACTTGGTACATGTGGAGGCTAGCAAAATACTGGGAGCGACCAACTAAGAGAGAATAATGACCATAATCATGCAAAGCGACAAAACATTATTAATTAAATCATACAGTGATATTACAAGTCGAAAACTAAATGATCATAGAGGCTATGGTGACTTGGTATAGTCTAAACATGGTGTGATCATGCGCCAAGTCAACCCAAATAAAGCATCAAAGGGGAACACCACAATATTATGCTTTTATATGCTAAAACAACACACGATTCTTTCAAGGCACATTAAGCAATCTCAATTGTTTGTAACAAGTCATGCTACAACAATAATCACTAAGCATAAAGTGAAAGCAATATCAAGTATGACATCATAAAGTCTAAGTCACAGTCAAAAACAAGCTCCTTTTATACCACTTATAAGCATGAACTTTCCTACTCTTTTCCAATCCAAATCACCTTATTTGAAACTATGTATGAATGCGGGGGTCCAACCAATTTATTCAAGCAAATTAAGCAAATGAAAACTAAAAAAAGCAAAGACGCTCCAATACCAATAGAATTGTGCATGAAACAATAAAAATGAAGTGTTTGGAAGAACTTGAGATTTTTATTGATGAAGAAGGGGATGCCTTGGGCATCCCCAAGCTTTGATGCTTGTACTTCTTCAATATTGCTTGGGGTGACACGGGTGGCATCCTCAAGCTTGAGCTTTTGTCCATACTTCATCTTATCACATTATTCTTCCCTACAGTTTAAAAATTTCCTTCATACAAAACTTCACATAATCTTCATTAGCAACATTAGTGTACTCAAGATAATAAGTCCTTTGGTTCAGTTTCAACACAAGTAAAACTTCCATTAAAACACAAGCTACTGTAGCAATTCCTTTTAAAAGTTCAAGTGATCAAAGAGAACTCAAAGAGAAAGAGATTAAGAGGCAAATACAAATAATGGCAGAAATCTGTCAAAACAGACCAACAGGTAAAAACCAATTTTTTCGAAGACCTTATGTTGCTCAAATCGAAATGTGTTGAACGAACATAAGTTAGATAACAACCTGGGGCAGAAGCACAAAAAATTACACCTCAATCCGACGTACAGAGATTTTTCATGAATTTTGACAGCGAAGCACAAAAACCTGTTTCAGGACAGCAACTTTCCCAAGTCTTACTTCTCTCTCATTAGAGGTTACTCTTGGCACAAAAACCACACAAAAATGATAACGAGAGGTTATTACTGAGGCAATAGCTTCCAAGACTCAACAAAAGAAAAAATTATTGACTAAAAATTTGGGTTATCTCCCAATAAGTGCTTTTCTTTAACGCCTTTGAGCTAGGCATAAGAAGCAAGAATCAAGTATTCTCAAATGAAGAAGCATTAAGAGAAAAAAATTCAATAGGAGAGGCAAAAGGAATCTTTTTTCTCTTCTTAGGGAAGTGTTCTATACCTTTCTTGAGTGGGAATTGATATTTAATGGTGCCTTCTTTCATATCAATAATGGCACCAACAGTTCTAAGAAAAGGTCTTCCCAAAATAATAGGACAAGAAGCATTATATTCAACATCCAAAACATAGAAATAAATGGGGACATAGGTACTGTTAACCATAATAAGAACATCATTAATACTCCCCATGAGTTTCTTTTTAGCATTATCATTAAGTTGGACATTTAAATAACAATCTTCCAATGGTGGCAAATCAAGCATTTCATAAATCTTTCTAGGCATAATAGAAACACTACTATCAAGATCACATAGAGCTTTGAGATCAAAATCATTCACTTTCATATCAATGATGGTTCCCAACCATCTTCTAATTTCATAGGAATAGAAGCTTTATGTTTCATCTTTTCTTCTTTAATTTTTATGAGAGCATCAGTAATGTGTTTTGTAAAGGCCATATTCGTAGCACTAGCATTAGGACTTTTAGCAAGCTTTTGTAGGAACATAATTACTTCAGAGATATTGCAACCATGGAGATCAAAATCATAAGTACCATCTAAAGTAGTAGAGATATTGTTTCCCATATTTCGAAGAATTTCAGCATTTTTATTAGAAAAGGTTCCATTGGTTTTAGGCATTGTTGCAGAAGGAATGGGAACTTCATGTGGTTTGCTAACATCAACATTAGTGGTGGTGATAATACAAATACTACTATTTCTAGCAATTTCATCTTCTCTTTCCCACTTAGCATGTAATTCCGCTAACAGTCTAACATTTTCATAAATTCTAACTTGTATGGCATTAGTAGCAGCAAAGGGATTTTTTCTATGGTTTCAAGTTTATCAGCCATTTTATTAATCAAAGAAGATTGTGCTTCAGACAACGATGCTATATTTCTTTCAGCATTAGAAAGTTTTTCCTCAATAGTTTTATTGAAAGCAGTTTGTTTACTAATAAAAACTTTAAGCATGACTTCAAATTTAGAGGGTGCACTTCTATTATTGTTGTAGGAATTTCCATAAGCATTACCAATATTGGGAGGATATGGCATATAATTATTATTACCAAAATTATTCATGTAGGCATTGTTGCTAAAATTGTTATTTCTAATAAAGTTCACATCAAATTTATCTTATTGAGCAACCAAAGAGTCTAAGGGAACATGATTTGGATCAATATGAGCTTTCCCATTAACAAGCATAGACATAATAACATCAATTTTATCACTCAAGGAGGAGGTTTGTTCAACAGAATTTACCTTCTTACCTTGTGGAGCTCTCTCAGTGTGCCATTCCGAATAGTTCACCATCATGTTATCAAGAAGCTTTGTTGCAGCACCCAAAGTAATGGTCATAAAGGTACCTCCAGCAGCAGAATCCAGCAGATTTCTTGAAGAATAATTCAGTCCTGCATAAAAGGTTTGGATAATCATCCAAGTAGTCAGTCCATGAGTGGGACAATTCTTTCCCAAAGATTTCATTATTTCCCAAGCTTGAGCAACATGTTCATTATCACATTGTTTAAATTTCATTATTTCACTTCTCATAGATATAATCTTAGCAGGAGGATAGTATTTTCCAATGAAAGCATCTTTGCATTTAGTCCAAGAATCAATAATATTTCTAGTTAGGGATAGCAACCATTCTTTAGCTTTTCCTCTCAAAGATAAAGGAAACAATTTAATCTTAATAATATCTCCATCTATATCCCTATGTTTTTGCATCTCATAGAGTTCAACAAAGTTATTAAGGTGAGTAGCAGCATCTTCAGTACCAACACCAGAAAATTGCTCTTTCATAACAAGATTGAGCAAAGCAGGTTTAATTTCAAAGAAAGTAGCTTCAGGAACAGGTGGAGCAATAGGCGTGCACATGAAATCATTGTTGTTGGTGCTAGTGAAGTCACACAACTTAGTGTTTTCAAGGGTATTCATTTTTTTGTGTTTTTAATATAAAGAAGCAAACTAGTACAACTATTTTTTTGTGTTTTTTATAAAAGAAACAAGCAAACAAAGCAAAAAAAAACTAAGCAAAACAAAAAACAAAGTAAAGAGATTGGTTGTGAGGGACTCCCCTTGTGAAGATGTCCTTGACTCCCCGGCAACGGTGTCAGAAAAAAGGCTTGATGGCTCAGAATATATTCAATATCGTTGGGAACCCCAAGAGGAGGGTATGATGAGCACAACAAGTTTTCCCTCGGTTATGAAACCAAGGTTATCGAACCAGTAGGAGGAAGGAAACAACTCCAAGGTGTTGTTTCCAACTTGGAATCCTGCACAACACAACCATAGAACTTTGCCCCAACTTACAATGAGGTTGTCAATCTCACCGGTTTTGCTGAAAACAAAGGATTAAATGTATTGTGTGGAAGATAGTAATTGCTTGCAAAAAGTAAACAGTAAACAGTAAATAGATGGTAAAAGAATGGACCGGGTTCCATAGTTCACTAGAGGTGATTCTACTTAAGATAGATGACATGTTGGGTGAACAAATTACAGCGGGGAAATTAACAGACACCGAGAAAGCATACATGCATATACTAATCATCTTGACTCCTATGAGATTTGATTGGGCATTACTACATTATACATAGACCGTAATCCAACTGCATCTATGACTAATTATCCACCTTCAGGTTATGATCTGAACCCCCTCCAGTATTAAGTTACAAGCAACAGATAATTGCATTAAGCAAAGTGTGTAAAACAAACAATACGATTGTCCCATGCACAAAGGATTGTTGTTTTCTCCCTAGTAGCAACAGCACATCTAGTACCTTAGAGATTCCTATTACTTCCCCAGATTACTAGAGGCATGAACCCACTATCGAGCATAAATACTCCCTCTTGGAGTTGCTAGCATCTACTTGGCCAAGATAGCTACTAACAACGGAAAGCATGCAAGATCACAAATAACATAGACATGATAGAATCAATAATCAATCTGAAATAGCATCTCAATATCCATCGAATCCCCACAAACACAACATGTAAGATTACAAATAGATGATCTTGATCATGAACGGAGCTCACAAGATCTAAACATGGTGTCACAAAAGAGGAGAACCAACCATCTAGCTACTACATGGACCCGTAGTCCATGGATGAACTACTCACACATCACACCGGAGGCAGGCATGGTGATGAAGAAGGCCTCCAGGGTGACCTCTCCCCTCCGATAGGGTGCCAGGAAGAACTTCAGATCCCTCCCGATCTAGGGATGGAGATGGTGGCGGCTATAGACTCTATCGTGGAATTTTTGATCGGGTACTTAGGGTTTTCATCCTGGGAGGCTTTTATAGGCGAAGGGGCAAGGTCGGTGGAGCACCAGGCAAATGGCATTGTGGCATCTTGTTAATAGGTTAGTTCCAGAAAATGTGTAAAAATACTCCAAAGTGTGGACAAAACATAAGAAAGTAGATATAAAACAAGCATGGAACATCAAAAATTATAGATATGTTTACAACGTGTCGATCAAGAATGGGATTTGTCCATCCATATGACCGATAGATATGCTCTAGGCCCTCTTAGTGGAATGTCATCCAATTAGCTTGAAGGCATGTGACTAGGTCAAAAGGGATATCATATCACGGTATGAGTAAAGAGTACTTAGCAGTAACGAGGTAGAACTAGGTATGGAGATATCGATGATCGAACCTCGGATAAGTAGAGTATCGCATGACAAAGGGAATCAGTGTTGTATGTAAATGGTTCTATCCATCACGAAGTCATTGTTGAACATGTGGGAGCCATTATGGATCTCTAGGTCCCGCTGTTGGTTATTGATCGGAGAGGTGTCTCAATCATGTATGTATAGTTCATGAACCGTAGGGTGACACACTTAAGGTTCGATGTTGTTTAGGTAGATATGGAATATGAGTTGGAGACCGAATGTTGTTCGGAGTCTCGGATTGGATCCAGGACATCACGAGGAGGTCCAGAATTGTCTGGAGAATAAGATTCATATCAAGGAAGTTGTCTTCCAGGGTTCGGGAAAAGTTTCGGCATTTTGACCGGAGCTTCTAGAAGGTTCTAGAGGGCCACTGGTGGGCCCACCACCCCGGGAGGGGCCACATGGGCTGAGGGCCTGCTGCGAGGGCTCATGGCCCAGCCACACCATAGCCCAAAAGGCCCATGCGGCGAAACCTTAGGGAATTAGGGTTTGGGGGAAGAAAACTCCCCCCTCCTCTTGTGCGCCAGCCCTAGGAGGTGGGCCAAGGGGGGAAACCCTAGGCTGCCCCCTCTATATAAAGAGGGGAGAGAGGGACCCTCCCCCTTGCCCCTTCCACCCCTGCCCTAGTCGTCACCCTCCTCCTCCTTCCTCCTGCTCCGGCTTAGGCGAAGCCCTGCAGGATTTCTTCTCCACCACCACCACCACGCCATCATGCTGATGCGATTCCGTGGATATCTACTACCTCCGCTGCCCGCTGGAACATGGAGAGGAAGGTATACATCAACTTCGTATTTGTGACCAAGTGCAGAGCGCTGCCAGAACGCGGCACCGGAAGGACTATCTACTTGATCTTGAGATCGGAAAGTGATCGACTACATCAACCATGAGTTCTGATCTCGCTCAAGGCTTTGGATCTACAAGGGTTAGTACAGATCTATCTCGGTGCACTTATCTCGTAGATTAGATCTTGGCTTTTCCATAGATTGGATCTTGGTTTTGTTCGTTCTTGCAATAGAGTTTTTTGTTTTCCATGCTATGAACCCGACAGTGGTATCAGAGCCAGGTTTATGCGTAGATCTGTTGCTCGAGTAGAACACAATGGTTCTGTGGGCGTTGATGATTTTGTGGTCATTGTCTTCACGTGTACTTTGCATCTTGTGGGATGGTGGGATGAAGCGGCTCGGGCTAACCTTACATGCCATCGCACATGAGACTTGCTCCATGCTTGGCGTGCAACTTGCATTGCACAAGTGGCTTTGCGGTTTTCTGTCTCTCCCACCATAGTTAAGATCCAATTTACAATTAGCATCTGACAACACTTGTATCAGCATTGTGGTTCTTGTTCGTAGGTAAGATCGGTTCTTATTCGAAAGCCCCAAGCCATGTAAAATATGCAAAGAAAATTAGAGGCGTCTAAGTTGTTTTTGCAGGGGCATGTGATGTGATATGGCCATTATATGATTGTGATTATATTTGACGTATGCAATGATCCTTATTGTAATATGGCAACCGGCAGGAGCCTAATGGTTGTCTTTAAATTCGTTAAGACATGTGTGTTTATTCATCATGTAATAGATTTATTCCAAGTAGTTGTAATAGTTGATGTTAGTGATGGACAACCATGAAGCGGCGCCACTGACCTTGATATCATGCTGGTGATGATGGAGATCATGTCCGTGCTTTGGAGATGGAGATCAAAGGCATAAGAACAAAGGCCATATCATGTCACATATTATGAATTGCATGTGATGTTAATCTTTTATGCATCTTGTTCTGCTTAGATCGCAACAGTAGCATTATAAGATGACCCCTCTCACTAAAATATCAAGTAATAAAGTGTTCTTCCTTAGTAGGCACTGTTGCTAAGACTCGTCCTTTTGAAGCATCTCATGATGATCGGGTGTTATAGATTCTACGTGTGCATACAATGGGTGCAAGCTAGATTTGCACATGAGGATACTAAGGTTAATCTTGACGAGCTTGGCATGTACAGACATGGTCTCGGAACAAGGAATACCGAAAGGTAAAGCATGAGTCATATGAATGATATGATGAACATGTTGATTGTTCACCTTTGAAGCTGCATCTTCTCTCATGAAGATTGGACTTGGTGTAGTGTATTTGGATTGTGTAATCACTAAGGCAATGTGAGGGATGTTGTTTTGAGTGGGAGTTCACCTAGTTAATTTAAGAATTAAATTTATCATAGTCTAAACTCTTTGCAAATATGTTGTAGATCATGGGGACCCCCTCCATCAACTTTAATGCGTTCCTAGAGAAAGAAAAACTGAAAAACAATGGAAGCAACTTCATGGACTGGTTCCTTGGATTGAGGATTATCCTCAGCGTTGGTCAGTTGACCTATGTGCTTGATGCACCGCTAGGTGACCCACCTGCAGAGGATGCTCCCGATGATATTAAAAATGTTTTCCTCACTCAGAAGAATCACTACTCCAAAGTTGAGTGTGCCATCCTATACGGTTTAGAATCGGAGCTTCAGAAGCGCTTTGAGCACCACGACCCTTTTGAAATTATCAATGATCTCAAACTGATTTTTAAAACTCATGCAGCCGTGGAAAGCTATGAGGCCTCCAAGAAGTTCTTTAACTGTAAAATGGAAGCGGGCAGCTCCATTAGCGAGCACGTGCTCAAAATGTCTTGGCACGTGAACATGCTCCAAGAATTGGGAATAATGATTCCTAATGCGTTGGGGATTCATCTTGTCCTCCAATCACTGCCACCTAGTTACAAGAACTTTGTGATGAACTACAATATGCATTGCATGAACAAGACGTTGCCTGAACTCTTGTCCATGCAGAAAACTACTGAAGTGGAGATTAAGAAAGAGCACCAAGTGTTGATGGTCAATAATACCACCAATTTCAAGAAATAGGGCAAGCCTAAGAACAAGGGAAACTTCAAGAAGGATGGCAAGAAAGCTGTCGCACCTGCTAAGAAGCCCAAGGCTGGCCCTAAGCCTGATACTGAGTGCTTTTACTGCAAGGGTGAAGATCACTGGAAGCGCAACTTCCCCAAGTACCTGGCAGATCTGAAGAATGGCAACATCAAGAAGAAAGGTATATTTGATATACATGTTACTAATGTGTATCTTACTAGTAATCGTAGTAGTGCCTAGGTATTTGATATTGGTTTGGTTGCTCATATTTGTAACTCAAAACAGGAGCTGCAGAATAAACAAAGACTGGCGAGAGACGAGGTGATGATGCGCGTTGGAAATGGCTCCAAGGTTGATGTGATCGCCGTTGGCATGCTCCCTCTTCATCTACCTTCATGATTAGTTTTGAATTTTAATAATTGTTATTTGGTGCCTGCGTTGAGCATGAACATTATATTTGGATCTTGTTTATTGCGAGACGGTTACTCGTTTAAATCTGAGAATAATGGTTATTCAATTTATATGAGTAATATCTTTTATGGTAATGCACTTAAGATGAATGGTTTATTCTTATTGAATCTCGATAGTAGTGATACACATGTTCACAGCATAGATGCTAAACAAATGAAAATGAATGATAATTCTACATACATCTGGCACTATCGTCTTGGTCACATTGGAGTGAACCGCATGAAGAAAATCCATTCCGATGGACCTCTTGAATCACTTGATTTTGAATCACTTGAAAGATGCGAAGCATGTCTAATGGGAAAAAAGACTAAGACTCCATTCTCTGGGATAATGGAGCAAGCTACGAACTTACTGGAAATAATACATACTGATGTGTGCGGTCCAATGAGTGTAGCATCATGCGGTGGATATTGTTATGTTCTTACTTTCACGGATGACTTGAGTAGATATGGGTATATCTACTTTATGAAACATAAGTCTGAAACTTTTGAGAAGTTTAAGGAATTTCAATGTGAAGTAGAAAATTAGCATAACAAGAAGATTAAGTTTCGGTGTTCTGACCGTGGAGGTGAATATCTAAGTTACGAGTTTGGCATGCATTTAAAGAAATGTGGAATACTTTCACAATTGACACTGCCGGGAACACCACAACGTAATGGTGTGTCCGAACATCGTAATCAAACTCTCTTAGATATGGTTTGGTCTATGATGTCTCTTACATATTTACCGTTATCGTTTTGGGGTTATGCATTAGAGACAACCGCATTCACTTTAAATAGGGAACCATCTAAATCGTTGAAACGACACCGTACGAATTATGGTTTGATAAGAAACCTAAGTTGTCATTCCTTAAAGTTTGGGGCTGCGAAGTGTATGTAAAGAAGTTACAACCCGACAAGCTTGAACCCAAAGCGGAAAAATGCATCTTCATAGGATACCCTAAACAAACAATTGGGTATACCTTCTATCATAGATCCAAAGGCAAAGTTTTTGTTGCCAAGAATGGATCCTTTCTTGAGAAGGAGTTTCTCTCGAAAGAAGTGACTGGAAGGAAAGTAGAACTTGACAAGGTTGTTGAACCTTCTCTCAGATTTGCGAGTAGCACAGCACTGGAAGATGTTTTTGTGCTGGCTGCACCAATAAGAGAGGAAGCTAATAATGATGATCATGAAACTTCAAACGAAGTTGCTACTGAACCTCGCAGGTCAACGAGGGTTCATACCGCTCCTGATTGGTATGACCCTGCCTTGAATGTCATGTTGGTGGACAACATCGATGACCCTGTGACATATGAGGAAGCTATGATGAGCCCAGATTATGACAAATCGCAATAAGCCATGAAATCCGAAATAGGATCCATGTATGAAAACCAAGTATGGACTTTGGTGGACTTACCGAATGGCCACAAGGCTGTCGAGAACAAATGGATCTTTAAAAGGAAAACAGACGCTGATCGTAATGTTACTGTCTATAAAGCTCGACTTGTCGCGAAAGGGTTCTGACAAATTCAAGGAGTTGACTACGATGAGACTTTATCACCGGTAGCGAAGCTGAAGTCTATGAGGATTTTGTTAGCAATCGCTGCATATTTCGATTATGAGATTTGGCAGATGGATGTCAAAATGGTGTTCCTTAATGCTGACATTGAGGAAGTGTTGTATATGGTATAACCCAAAGGTTTTGTCGATCCTAAAGATGCTGACAAGGTATGCAAGCTTCAACGCTCCATTTATGGACTGAAGCAAGCATCCTGGAGTTGGAATCATCATTTAGATAAGGTGATCAAAAACTTTGGATTTATACAAACTTATGGAGAAGCTTGTATTTACAAGAAAATGAGTGGGAGTTCTGTAGCATTCCTAGTACTATATCTGGATGACATATTGTTGATTGGGAATGATATATAACTTCTTGAAAGTGTCAAAGCCTACTTGAATAATAGTTTTTCAATGAAGGATCTTGGTGAAGCAACATATATTTTAGGCATCAAGATTTATAGAGATAGATCAAGACGCTTAATAGCGCTTTCACAAAGTACATACCTAGACAAGGTCATAAAGAAGTTTAGAATGGAAAAAAGCAAGAAAGGGTTCTTGCCCATGTTGCCAGGTAAGACCTTGAGTAAGACTCAAAGTCCAGGTACGGCAGAAGATAGAGATAAAATGAGTAAAATCCCCTATGCCTCATCCATAGGTTCTATCATGTATGCGATGCTGTGTACGAGACCGGATATTGCACATGCTATTAGTTTGACCAGCAGATATCAAAGTGATCTTGGAATGGTACACTGGGAAGTAGTCAAAATATCCTGAAGTACCTAAAAAGGACTAAGGACATGGTTCTTTCTTATAGAGGTGATGAAGAGCTCGTTGTAAAGAGTTACACCGATGCTAGTTGGAACACCGATCCGGATGACTCAAAGTCATAGTCTGGATATGTATTTATTTTGAATGGTGTAGTAGTGAGCTGGAGGAGTGCCAAGCAAAGCGTTGTGGTGAAATCTTCAACTGAATCGGAATACATAGCTGCTTTGGAGGCTGCACAAGAAGTGATATGGATGAAGGAGTTCATTACTGAGCTTGGTGTGGTTCCTAGTGCGTTGGACCCGATGGCCATCTATTGTGACAACATGGGTACCATATCTAATGCACAGGAGCCAAGGTCACACAAGAAGCTGAAGCACATCAAGGTACATTTACATGCTATTCGCGAGTATGTCCAAGATGGTGACATATTTGCAAAGTACACACTGATCTGAATGTGGCAGATCCGTTGACTAAACCTCTCCCTAGAGCAAAGCATGACCAACACCAGAACGCCATGGGTGTTAGGTATATTACCATGTAATCTAGATTATTGACTCTAGTTCAAGTGGAAGACTGTTGGAGATATGCCCAAGAGGCAATAATAAAGTGGTTATTATTATATCTTTGTGTTTATGATAAATGTTTGCATCCCATGCTATAATTTTATTATTTGGAAACACTAATACTTGTGTGTCTTCTAAACATAAAAGAGTCCCTAGTAAGCCTCTTGTTGAACTAGCTTGTTGATTAATAGATGATCATGGTTTCCTGATCATGGACATTGGATGTTATTAATAACAAGATCATATCATTAGGAGAATGATGTGATGGACATACACCCATAGTAAGCATAACATAAGATCAAGTCATTAAGTTTGTTTTGCTACAAGCTTTCAAATGCATAGTAACCCAATCCTTCGACCATGAGATTATGTTAATCACCATCACCAGATGAGTACTTTGATGACATCAAACGCCACTTCATAACTGGGTGGTTATAAATGTGGCATTGGGTATTCTGAAAGTATGTGTTGAAGCGCATGGATCAAGAATGATATTTTTCCATCCATATGATGGATAGATATGCTCTGGTCCGTCTCCGTGGAATGTCATCCAATTAGCTTGCAAGCATGTGATTAGGTCACAAGGGATGTTGTAGCATCCCAATTGTCTAACAATTGCAATGTTACTTGCCTAGTCTATATATTGCTACTTCCTACATCTCATTCTTGCATGGCATAATATCATGCTCATGTCACCATGCCACATTGCATTTGAGCATCATATTAAAACCCCTTCCATTTGGTTCTTCTCTTCTTATTGCATTTTGTTGTTGCCTCTTGTTAAAATGCTTTGGTTCTTGATAAATTGTATTTGGTTTTTGATATATGTTCAATGTCCAAGTTGAGTTGAGGGCATATCTCTTTATTTCTCTTCATCTACTAACTTGACAACACCATCTGTCACTTGATATCATTCTTTCTCTACCATAGATCATGTATGTGGGCTTGGTATTTGATTTTGGCTCTTAACTCTAGCCTCCATATACATTGGTATGGTTCCACTCTCCTCTTACACATGGCCATATGATTTTATCCAAACTCGCTTGGAAATTGTCCATGCCATAATCCTCACCTACATGTTGCTTATATCTTAAACAAGATATACTCACATGCTTGTATGGATACAATCTTGCGTGTTACATGCAACATATAACCCTCCACCTTTTCTTCAATTCTTTTTCATTTAGTTTGATGTTTTGTTTCTTAAATCCTTGAGCTGGATGATTTGAATTGAAACAAGTTCATCTAGCTAACCTACGTAGCTACACACATACACACTACATCTCACAACACCTATTTGTTTTAGAACAAAACGAGAGATCCTTCCCTAGCTAGCTAAACAGAACCAACATTCCCAGGTGCAGCCGAATCATCCAACCACGCATGCCCCTGTGGCTGCACTCTTGCCTGAACATCTGCTAGCCGCTGCCGCACCCGACCGTCTCTTGCCTCGCTGGTGCAGCCGAACTGCTGGCAGCAGCAGACACAAATCCTTGCCCCTGTTTCTCTTCCTCCCTCGTGCTCACGTGCTTGAAGCAACCTGCAAACCGCACTCACGCCTCGCGCATGCCTCCTCTCCCTCGCCATAAAGCGAGCCCGTCCTTATCTGTCTCCCGTCCACCCCAGATCGACTCCTCCCTCCCTCTCTGCTCTTCCTCCTGGCCCAACCCTCGCACCGCCGCCACCTCCATGGCCGCCTCGTCCATCCGTCCCTCGCCACCGTTGTAGCCGCTGCGGTCTTGCTATCGAACCATGGGTCCTGGAGCCGCACCGCTGTGTCCTGGAGCTGCGAGAGTACCGCCAGGATGATGACGCTGGGCCAGCGCACGCGGCGCCTACCACTGCTGCCTCGCCGTGGCGCCATCCTCAACAAGTTCCAGCCGGCAACCGTCGTCTCCGACACCACCCGGTGAGCTTCCGCCTTGCCTCGCCCCATCACCCTCTAGCTCGCGGCCGCCCTTTTGCTCTCGCCGCTCGCCGCAGAAGTAGCCGCGCTCGTTGCATGCGCATAGACAAAACTAGCAGCATCATCAACGCGCCTCTAAACCCGCCCTGTTCCCTTCATGTTTCCGTCGACCCTCCTTCTCTTCTGGTGGGAATCACAACATGGTTTCCCTTCTCGGTTGATCGAGCTGCCTAACGCCGCAAATCGTGCTCGATTTGGAGAAGCACAGGTGAAGAAATTTTCTCGCGAAGTCTCCAGAAAACCTCTTTTTAACTACATCTCGTCCGTCAGTCGCGGTCATCATTTTCGTCTCTGAATCTCGTCGATTTCCGGTACACACAGTCTCCCGACGAAGAAACTTTGTACAAGGAAAGTGTAGAGCAAAGTGAGATATCCATCTTTCATTTTTGCGGCTTTGCAAAAATCCGCATTGTTTGCTTGCCATATTCCTGTAAAAAATTGGATCAGCTAACAAGTTTTTGCAGTCTCAACTCTCGATCGGGAAGAAACACTCAGATCCAACTGACGATTTGCAGTTTAGTCCCTCCTTCTTTTGCCCCTCAAACGGTGTCTTCCTAGGCCCACCTGTCATCCACGGTTCAGCTAGCATAGGCCCAGTCATCCCATCAGCTTCATTGGCCCACTCGTCAGTGCATGTAGCTAGGTTTTCCCTGGTACAAAACGTTCCCAGAACATTTTCCAAATAATAAACTTCTAGAAATTTATTTAATACCAATAAATTCATATCTTTTAATATAATTCGAATTTAACAAAATTTCCAAGATGAAAAGTGATTCAAATTCAAATATTCTTTCAAATATAAATTCAAATTTGACCAGAGTTAACACCCTAACTAGTCAAACCTGTGACATTTGACCTTGTTTTGAATCTTTTGCATTAAATAATATTTTTAAATCCATATTTTCAAATTTGACATATGATATATGTTTTCTGATCAGAAAAATGCTAGGAATTCAAATATGCCATCCAAAATAATTTTTGAGCAATTTAAAATTTCGAATTTTTTAAAATGTTAATTAATGCTTTTATCTTAAATAAATCATAACTTTAATTCTGTAATTCCAAATTCGACAAATAATATGTCTAAATCGATCAACGCGACGAGTCCGTTCTGACTATGCATTCTATGATATGAATTGAAGCATGAATCATATTAATATTAAATAATCAGAACTATTTATGCAAGTAAAACTTGGCCAAATAATTAATAAAAATTCTTATTTCTTGTTCCTACACCTCACCCATGTCATGCTATGCTATGCCATGTAAATTGTGCATCATTCCATCATGGAATACTTGTTTGCTTGTTGCATATTATTTATATGATTGTGCAATATATTTATTTTGGCCTCTTATGTGTTTGGTTTTTATCCGGATAGACACTGAGCAAGGAGAATACCAGGAGCCTCAGGAGTATTACCCGGATCCTTCCTATCCTGCAACTAAACTGCTAGGCAAGCAATTCCCCATGCTTGCATACATATAGTACCTATGCTTCTATCTTACTCTTGCATCATTGAGTCGCGATTGCATTAAATTGAATCCCAAGGCATAGCATTTAATTTTAAACCCCACCGAAGCTTGTTCCTCCATCCCATGAGCTATTACTACAGGAGTTGTTTGAGCCATGCGAGTCGTAGAATTGCATGTGTAGGGTTTGTACGAGTCTTTGGAAAATGAGATACCTAAACAACTTAATATCAGTAGAGAACTAATGAAAGAGGCATCGGTGAGCATTATCTGCTATTTGGTTCTTTAAGCTCACTTGTGTCCCGTAGGACCCCGAGTACTTGATTCCTGTTCCTTGACTATCGCACTATTCGCATGTGGGACCATGAATCCCCTTCGCCTGAGCTTGATTCGCACTTTATTTCTTGGGGCCACAAACTAGTTTGGGGCTTTATTACTATCCTGTACTTATGCCATGTTTTACCGCTTTATTTACGATTGTGCGTGGAGCACCTGTACTGTTTAGGATCGCGGCACAATTTCGCGGTATCGACAAGCCTAGTCACACTTTCGTGTTCCCAGTCGTTTACAGTCGTTCTCGCAAACCCTGGGTCCGTCTCGGAGCCAGCCAACTTCGTTGCGGGTAGCTTATTGGGGTGGCCCCCTAAAATGATTTATGAATCCTATGAATGCTTTGTCGCGAGGCCTCGTTGTGTTTTATTTGGTTCTTCCCGAGGTTGATCGTGTGTGTGTTGCTATTTGTGCACCCCTGCAGGGTAAATATTTCTAAAAGTTGTCTCCGTGGTTATGGACGACTTGGAGCACAGTTTCTCGATCATAGATAAGCATAACTAAAGTACCGCCTTTAATTTGACTAAGATATGACTAGTAAATAGAACAATGCTCATGGAATGGTTAATAAAATTGTCAACGGATGGGATGTTCTTCCGCCTTCTCGTCGGTAAGCGAGAAGGAGGACGAGCGAGGTTATTTATGTTACTTATATAACTGTGCTATTAATTAACGGGCGTCCGTCCATCTCTGGTTGGGCGGATGTGTAGCGAGTCTCTATAGCTCTTTGTGGATATTATCTTTCACTGCAATTGCGTCTCCCCCCAGGTTGTTCCCTTTAGATGCATTAAGCCTTTCTGAGTACCCCTAAGGTCTCACACGATAAATATTTGGTTTAGGTGGACAGGTATACTCTCAGAAAGGCTACTGGGTCAAAGAGACCGATGATGGTGGCATCGACTATCAGGTGTAGAGATTCCGGGGATGGAGATCCATGAGATCTGTGGGCAGGATGTGCTTATTTCAGAGGCATCTTATGCCAATTTGCTTCTTAATCTGTACTCGGATCTTGTTTTCCGCTTTCGCTTGATACTCTTTTGCGTGATGTTTGAGGATGTATCCTAAAATATTATATCTATCTAGGGTATTTGGATCTTACCGTATGGCATTGCAATATTTCTATTTCTTTTAGATGGTGTGACTCTGATGTCTATTGTAAGTCGCAGGCATACATACTCATTTGTGTATGTCGTGGTCGTGTTACCTGTCGCTTACGCCGCTCGCTCTTGTCCCGATGTTCTTGAAAGTGGATAAGGTGGTAGGCCGGTACCGTGCCCTACTCCGCTTCGACGGGCCTACACGTGGGTGGCCTTGGGCCTTTGCGGTAGAGTCACTTATCCACTTTTGGTTCGTCCAGGCTTGAACTTAGAGCGTAATGTCCGAGGTATTACAGATGTCATACCACGGTATGAGTAAAGAGTACTTATTGGTAACGAGGTAGAACTAGGTATGGAGATACCGATGATCGAACCTCAAATAAGTAGAGTATCATGTGACAAAGGGAATTAGTATCGTATGTAAATGGTTCTATCGATCACGAAGTCATCGTTGAACATGTGGGAGCCATTGTGGATCTCTAGGTCCCGCTATTGGTTATTGGTCGAAGAGGTGTCTTGATCATGTCTGCATAGTTCGCGAACCGTAGGGTGACACACTTAAGGTTCAATGTTGTTTAGCTAGATATGGAATATGAGTTGGAGACCCAATGTTGATTGGAGTCTCAGATTGGATGCAGAACATCACGAGGAGGTCCGGAATTGTCTGGAGAATAAGATTCATATAAAGGAAGTCATCTTCCATGGTTCGGGAAAAGTTTAGGCATTGTGACCGGAGCTTCTAGAAGGTTCTAGAGGGCCACTGGTGGTCCCACCACCCCAGGAGGGGCCACATGGGTTGAGGGCCTACTGCAGGGGCTCATGGCCCAGCCGCACCAAAGCCCAAAAGGCCCATGCAGCCAAACCCTAGGGAATTAGGGTTTTGGGGGGAAGACTTGGGGGGAAGAAAACTCCCCCCTCCCCTTATGTGTCTGCCCCTAGGAGGTGGGCCAAGGGGGGCAACCCTAGGCCATCCCCTCGATATAAAGAGGGGAGAGGAGGAGCCTCCCACTTGCCCCTTCCACCCCTACCCTAGCCGCCACCCTCCTGCTCCTTCCTCCTGCTCCGGCTTAGGCAAAGCCCTGCAGGATTTTATCTCCACCACCACACCATCGTGCTGCTGGGATTGCATGGAGATCTACTACCTCTGCTGCCACTGGAACAGGGAGAGGAAGGTCTACATCGACTCCGTACGTGTGACCGAGTGTGGAAGCGCTGCTAGAACATGGTGCCGAAAGGATCATCTACTCGATCTTGAGATCGGCAAGTGATCGACTACATCAACCACGAGATCCGATCTTGCTCAAGGCTTTGGATCTACAAGAGTTAGTACAAATCTATCTCGTTGCACTTTTCTCATAGATTAGATATTGGCTTTTCCATAGATTGGATCTTGGTTTTGTTCATCCTTGCGGTAGAATTTTTTTGTTTTCCATGCTATGACCCCTACAATTTCATGCGTTCTTTCCTATAACAAATTGATCAAATAGTGTCATTTCATGTGTTCTTTTCCTAAACCACACTAATCCACTAGCGTCATTCATGTGTTCTTTCCCTAAACCACACTAATCCACTAGTGTCATTGCATTGGTTCTTTTCATAAACTACATTGATCCACATGACAACACACACTCCAGTGTATTTCTATGATGCAACTTCTGCCACACTGGTGCAACATGCAATGTGGAAGGTGCTTTCCTATGTGTTTTTGGTCTCTGTAACCATGGTTTGACACATGGATCCACTAGTGTCATTTCATGTGTTCTTTTCCTAAACCACACTGATCCACATGACAACACACACTCCAGTCGATTTTATGATGCAACTTCTTCCACACTAGTGCAGCATGCAATGTGGAAGCTGCTTTCCTATGTGTTTTTGGTGTTTGTCACCATGTATTGACACATTGATCCACTAGTGGCATTGCATGTGTTGTTTTCCTAAACCACACTGATCCACATGACAACATACACTGTAGTGGATTTTGTGATGCACCTTCTACCACACTGGTGCAACATGCTATGTGGAAGTGGCTTTCCTATTTGTTTTTGGTCTTTATGACCAAGGTTTGATACATGGATCCACTACTGTCGTTGCTTGTGTTCTTTTCCTAAACCACACCGATCCACTTGTGTCATTGCTTGTTTTCTTTTCCTAAACCACATTGATCCACTAGTGTCATTGCATATGTTCTTTTCCTAAACCGCACTGATCCACCTGGAGTCATTGCATGTGTTCTTTTCCTAAACCACACTGATCCACATGACAACACTCACCCCAGCAGATTCTGTGATGCAACTTCCTCCACACTGGTAACGTGCAATGTGGAAGGTGCTTCAATTTGTGTTTTTGGTCTCTGTCACCATGATTTGACACATTGATGCACTAGTGTCATACATGTGTTCTTTTCCTAAACCACATGGATCCTCTAGTGTCATTGTCTGTGTTCTTTTACTAAACCACATCGATCCACTTGTGTCATTGCATGTGTTCTTTTACTAAACCACACTTATCCACTAGTGTCATTGCCTGAGTTCTTCTCCTAAACCACACAGATCACTACTACCATTGCATGTGTTCTTTTCCTAATCCACACTGATCCACTATTGTCATTGCATGTGTTCTTTTCCTAAACCACACTAATCCACAAGTGTCATTGTCTGTGTTCTTTTCCTAAACCACACTGATCACCTGCTGTCATTGCATGTGTTCTGTTCCTAAACCACACTGATCCACATGACAAACACACTCAAGTGGATTTTGTGATGCAACTTCTGCCACACTGGTGCAACATGCAATGTGGAAGGTGCTTTCTTATGTGTTTTTGGTCTCAGTCACCATGGTTTGACACATTAATCCACTAGTGTCATTGCATGTGTTCTTTTCCTAAACCACACTTATCCACATGACAACACACACTCTGGTGGATTCTGTGATGCAACTTCTGCCACACTAGTGCAACATGCAATGTCGAAGTGCTCTCATATATGTTTTTGGTCTCTGTGACCAAGGTTTGACACATGGATCCCCTAGTGCCATTGCATGTGCTCTTTTCCTAAACCACAATGATACACATGACAACACACACTCCAGTGGATTCTGTGATGCAACCTTTGTCACACTGGTGCAACATGCAATGTGAAACCTTCTTTCATATGTGTTTTTGGTCTCTGTCACCATGGTTTGATACATGGATCCACTATTGCCATTGCATGTGTTCTTTTCCTAAACCACACTGATCCACTAGTGTCATTGCATGTATTCTGTTCCCAAACCACACTGGTCCATCTAGAGTCATTGCTTGTGTTCTTTTCCTAAACCACATTGATCCACATGACAACACCCACTCATGTGGATTCTGTGATGCAACTTCTGCCACACTGGTGCAACAAGCAATGTGGAAGGTGCTTTCATTTGTGTTTTTGGTCTCTGTCACCATGGTTTGACACATTGATCCACTAGGGCCATTTCAT
This sequence comes from Avena sativa, assembly GCA_916181665.1. Lineage (NCBI taxonomy): Eukaryota > Viridiplantae > Streptophyta > Magnoliopsida > Poales > Poaceae > Avena > Avena sativa. The sequence continues at coordinate 197,424,928 of OV702287.1, forward strand.
GTGTTATTTTCATAAACCACACTAATCCACTAGTGTCATTTCATGTGTTTTTTCCTAAACCACGCTGATCCACTAGTGTTAGTGCATGTGTTCTTTTCCTAAACCACACTGATCTAGTAGTGTCATTGCATGTGTTCTTTTCCTAAACTAGACTGATTCACTAGTATCATTTTATATGTTCTTTTCCTAAACCACACTAATCCATTAGTGTTATTGCATGTGTTTTTTCCTAAAATACACTAATCCACATGACAACACACACTCAAGTGGATTCTGTGATGCAACTTCAGCCACACTAGTGCAACATGCAATGTGGAAGGTGCTTTCCTATGTGTTTTTGGTCTCTATCACCATGGTTTGACACAGTGATCCACTAGTGTCATTGCATCTATTCTTTTCCTAAAACACACTGATCCACTAGTGCCATTGCATGTGTTATTTTCCTAAACGACACTGATCCACATGACAACACACGCTCCAGTGGATTCAGTGATGCAACTTCTACCACACTAGTGCAACATGCAATGTGGAAGATGCTTTCTTATGTTTTTTCGTCTCTAGTACCATAGTTTGACACATTGATCCACTAGTGTCATTGCATGTGTTATTTTCCTTAACCACACTGATCCACTAGTGTCATTGCATGTGTTCTTTTCCTAAACCACATTGATCCACTAGTGTCATTGCATATGTTATTTTCCTAAACCATAGTGATCCACCTGGAGTCATTGCATGTGTTCTTTTCCTAAACCACGCTGATCCACATGAAAACACACACTCTAGTGGATTTTGTGATGCAAATTCTGCCATACTGGTGCAACATGCAATGTGAAGGTTCTTTCATTTGTGTTTTTGGCCTCTGTCACCATGGTTTGACACATTGATCCACCAATGTCATTTCATGTGTTATTTGCCTAAACCACATTGATCCACGAGTGTCATTTCATGTGTTCTTTTCCTAAACCACAATGATCCACTAGTGTTATTGCATGTGTTTTTTTCCTAATCCACACTGATCTAGTAGTGTCATTGCATGAGTTCTTTTCCTAAACAACACTGATCCACTAGTGTCATTTCATATGTTCTTTTTCTGAACCACACTAATCCACTAGCGTTATTGCATGTGTTCTTTTCCTAAACTAGACTAATCCACATGACAACACACACTCTGGTGGATTCTGTGGTGCAACTTCTACCATACTAGTGCAACATGCAATGTGGAAGGTGCTTTCCTATGTGTTTTTGGTCTCTGTCACCATGGTTTGAAACATTGATCCACTAGTGTCATTGCATGTGTTCTTTTCCTAAAGCACACTGATCCACTAGTGCCAATGCATGCGTTCTTCTCCTAAACCACACTGATCCACATGACAACACACACTCCAGTGGATTCTGTGATGCAAATTCTGCCATACTGGTGCAACATGCAATGTGCAAGCTGCTTTCCTATGTATTTTTGGTCTTTGTGACCAAGGTTTGATACATGGATCCACTACTGCCATTGCATGTGTTCTTTTCCTAAACGATGATGATCCACTAGTGTCATTGCATGTGATCTTTCCTAAACCACACTTATCCTCCAGGAGTCATTGCATGTGTTCTTTTCCTAAACCACATTGATCCAAATGACAACACACACTCCAGTGGATTTTGTGATGCAACTTCTGCCACACTAGTGCAACATGCAATGTGGAAGGTGCTTTCATTTTTTTTTGTCTCTATCACCATGGTTTGACACATTGATCCACTAGTGTCATTTCATGTGTTTTTTCCTAAACCACATTTATCCACTTGTGACATTTCATGTGTTCTTTTCCTAAACCACACTTATCCACTAGTGTCAGTGCATGTGTTCTTTTCCTAAACCACACTGATCCAGTAGTGTCATTGCATGTGTCTTTTCCTAAACCACATTGATCCACTAGTTTCATTCATGTGTTCTTTTCCTAAATCACAGTTAATCCACTAGTGTCATTGCATGTGTTCTTTTCCTAAACTACACTGGTCCACATGACAAACACACTCTAGGGGATTTTGTGATGCAACTTCGGCCACACTAGTGTAACATGCAATGTGGAAGGTGCTTTCCTATGTGGTTTTGGTCTCTGTCACCATGGTTTGACACATTTATGCAGTAGTGTCATTGCATGAGTTCTTTTCCTAAACCACACTGATCCACATGACAACACACACACCAGTGGATTCCGTGATGCAACTTCTACAACACTGGTGCAACATGCAATGTGGAAGATGCTTTCATATGTGTTTTTGGTCTCTATGGCCTACGTTTGACACATGGATCCCCTAGTGTCATTGCATGTGTTCTTTTCCTAAACCACACTGATCCACTAGTGTCATTGCATGTTTTCTTTTCCTAAACCACACTGATCCACCTAGAGTCATTGCATGTGTCCTTTTCCTAAACCACAGTGATCCACATGACACCACACACTCTAGTGGATTATGTGATGCAACTTCTGCCACACTGGTGAAACATGCAATGTGGAAGATGCTTTCATATATGTTTTTGGTCTCTATGACCAAGGTTTGACACATCGATCCCCTAGTGTCATTTCATGTGTTCTTTTCCAAAACCACACTGATCCACTAGTGTCATTGCATGTGTTCCTTTCCTAAACCACACTGATGCACTAGTGTTATTGCATGTGTTCTTTTCCTAAACCACACTGATCCACCTGGAGTCATTGCATGTGCTCTTTTCCTAAACCACATCTATCAACATGAAAACACACACTCCAGTGGATTCTTTGATGCAACTTCAGCCACAATGGTGCAACATACAATGTGGAAGCTGCTTTCATTTGTGTTTTTGGTCTCTCTGACTAAGGTTTGATACATGGATCCACTACTGCCATTGCATGTGTTATTTTCCTACACCACACCGACCCAGTAGTGTCATTGCATGTATTCTTTTCCTAAACCACACTGATCCACTAGTGTCATTGCATGTGTTCTTTTCCTAAACAACACTGATCCACCATGAGTCAGTGCATGTGTTCTTTTCCTAAAGCACACTGATCTAGTAGTGTCATTACATGTATTCTTTTCATAAACCACACTGGTCCACTAGTGTTATTCATGTGGTCTTTTCCTAAACCACACTTAATCCACTAGTGTCATTTCATTTGTTCTTTTCCTATACACACTCTAGTGGATTATGTGATGTAACTTCTGCCACACTAGTGCAACATGCAATGTGGTGTTTTTGGTCTCTATCACCATGGTTTAACACACTGATCCACTAGTGTCATTGCATTTGTTCTTTTCCTAAACCACATTGATCCACATGACAACACACACTCATGTGGATTCTGTGATCCAACTTTTGCCACACTGGTGAACATGCAATGTGGAAGATGCTTTCATATGTGTTTTTGGTCTCTATGACCAAGGTTTGACACATCGATCCCTAGTGTCATTGCATGTGTTCTTTTCCAAAACCACACTGATCCACTAGTGTCACTACATGTGTTCTTTTCCTAAACCACACTGATTCACTAGTGTCATTGCATGTGTTCTTTTTCCTAAACCACACTGATCCACATGGAGTCATTGCATGTGTTGTTTTCCTAAACCACACTGATCCACATGACAACACACACTACAGTGGATTCTTTGATGCAACTTCAGCCACACTGGTGCAACATGCAATGTGGAAGCTGCTTTCATTTGTGTTTTTGGTCTCTATGACTAAGGTTTGATACATGGATCCACTAGTGTCATTGCATGTTTTCTTTTCCTAAACCACACTAATCCAGTAGTTTCATTGGATGTGTTCTTTTCCTAAACCACACTGATCCACTTGTGTCATTTCATGTGTTCTTTTCCTAAACCACACTGATCCAGTAGTTTCATTGGATGTGTTCTTTTCCTAAACCACATTGATCCACTTGTGTCATTTCATTTGTTCTTTTCCTAAACCAAGCTGATACACTAGTATGATTGCATGTGTTCTTTTCCTAAACCACACTGATCCACATGACAACACACATTCCAGTTGATTGTGTGATGCAATTTCATCCACACTGGTGCAACATACAATGTTGAAGGTGCTTTCATTTGTATTTTTGGTCTCTGTCACCATGGTTTGAAACATTGATCCACTAGTGTCATTTCATGTGTTCTTTTCCTAAAGAACACTAATCTGCCAGTGTCATTTCATGTGTTCTTTTCCTAAACCACACTGATGCACTAGTGCCATTGCATGTGTTCTTATCCTAAACCACACTGATCCAGTAGTGTCATTGGATGTGTTCATTTCCTAAACCACATGGATCCACTAGTGTCATTCATGTGTTCATTTCGTAAACCACACTGATCCACTATTGTCATTGGATGTGTCCTTTTCCTAAACTAAACTGATCCACATGACAACACACACTCCAGTGGATTCTTCGATGCAACTTCTGCCACACTATTTAAACACGCAATATGCAAACTACTTTCCTATTTTTTTTGGTCTCTATGATCAAGGTTTGATACATGGATCCACTACTACCATTGCATGTGTTCTTTTCCTAAACAACACTGATCCAATAGTGTCATTGCATGTGTTCTTTTCCTAAACCACATTGATCCACTAGTGTCATTGCATGTGTTGTTTTCCTAAACCACACTGATCCACTAGTGTGGTTGCATGTGTTCTTTTCCTAAACCACTCTGATCCACCTTGAGTCATTGCATGTGTTCTTTTCCTAAACCACACCAATCCACATGAAAACACACATTCCAATTGATTGTGTGATGACACTTCTGCCACACTGGTGCAACATGCAATGTTGAAGGTGCTTTATTTTGTGTTTTTGGTCTCTATCACCATGGTTTGACACATTGATCCACTGATGTCATTTCATGTGTTCTTTTCCTAAACCACACTGGTCCACTAATGTCATTGCATGTGTTCTTTTCCTAATCCACATTGATCTAGTAGTGCCATTGGATGTTGTCTTTTCCTAAACCACACTAATCCACTAGTGTCATTTCATGTGTTCTTTTCCTAAACCACACTAATCCACTAGTGTCATTGCATGTGTTTTTTTCCTAAACCACACTGATCTAGTAGTGTTATTGGATGTGTTATTTTCCTAAACCACACTGATCCACTAGTGTCATTTCATGTGTTCTTTTCCTAAACCACACTAATCCACTACTGTCATTTCATGTGTTCTTTTCCTAAACTACACTAATCCACATGAAAACACACACTCCAGTGGATTCTGTGATGCAACTTCTGATCCACTAGTGTCATTGCATGCATTCTTTCCTAAACCACACTGATCCACAGGACAACACACACTCAAGTGGATTCTGTGATGCAACTTCTGCCACACTCGTGCAAGATGCAAATTGCAAGCTACTTTCCTATATGTTTTTTCTCTATGATCAAGGTTTGATACATGGATCCACTACTGCCATTGCATGTGTTCTTTTCCTAAATCACACTGATCCACTAGTGTCAATGCATGTGTTCTTATCCAAAACCACACTAATCCAGTAGTGTCATTTCATGTGTTCTTTTCCTAAACCACTCTGACCCACCTTGAGTCATTGCATGTGTTATTTTCCTAAACCACACCAATCCACATGAAAACACACATTCTAGTTGATTGTGTGATGACACTTCTGCCACACTGGTTCAACATGCAATGTTGAAGGTGCTTTCATTTGTGTTTTTGGTATCTATCACCATGGTTTGACACATTGATCCACTAGTGTCATTTCATGTGTTCTTTTCCTAAAGCACATTGATCTAGTAGTGTCATTGGATGTGTTCTTTTCCTAAACAACACTGATCCACTAATGTCATTTCATGTGTTCTTTTCCTAAACCACACTAATCCACTAGTGTCATTTCATGTGTTCTTTTCCTAAACTACACTGATCCACATGACAACACGCACTCCAGTGGATTTTGTGATGCAACTTCTGCCACACTGGTGCAACATGCAAGGTGGAAGGTGCTTTCCTATGTGTTTGTGGTCTCTATAACCATGGTTTGACACATTGATCCAGTAGTGTCATTGCATGTGTTATTTTCCTAAACTACACTGATCCACTAGTGCCATTGCATGCGTTTTTTTCCTAAACCACACACTCTAGTGGATTCTGTGATGCAACATGCAATGTGCAAGCTGCTTTCCTATGTGTTGTTGGTCTCTGTGACCAAGGTTTGATACATGGATCCACTACTACCATTGCATGTGTTCTTTTCCTAAACCACACTGATCCTATAGTGTCATTGCATGTGTTCTTTTCCTAAACCACATTGATCCACTAGTGTCATTGCATGTGTTGTTTTCCTAAACCACATTGATCCACTAGTGTCATTGCATGTGTTCTTTTCCTAAACCACTCTGATCCACCTTGAGTCATTGCATGTGTTCTTTTCCTAAACCACACCAATCCACATGAAAACACACATTCCAGTTGATTGTGTGATGACACTTCTGCCACACTGGTGCAACATGCAATGTTGAAGGTGCTTTCATTTGTGTTTTTGGTCTCTATCACCATGGTTTGACACATTGATCCACTAGTGTCATTCCATGTGTTCTTTTCCTAAAGCACATTGATCCACAAGTGTCATTTCAGGTGTTCTTTTCCTAAACCACACTGATCCACTAGTGTCATTGCATGTGTTCTTTTCCTAAACCACACTAATCTAGTAGTGTCATTGGATGTGTTATTTTCCTAAACCACACTGATCCACTAATGTCATTTCATGTGTTCTTTTCCTAAACCACACTAATCCACTAGTGTCATTTCATGTGTTCTTTTCCTAAACTACACTGATCCACATGACAAAACGCACTCCAGTGGATTCTGTGATGCAACTTCTGCCACACTGGTGCAACATGCAATGGGGAAGGTGCTTTCCTATGTGTTTGTGGTCTCTGTAACCATGGTTTGACACATTGATCCAGTAGTGTCATTGCATGTGTTATTTTCCTAAACTACACTGATCCACTAGTGCCATTGCATGCGTTCTTTTCCTAAACCACACTGATCCACATTAGAGCACACACTCTAGTGGATTCTGGGATGCAACATGCAATGTGCAAGCTGCTTTCCTATGTGTTTTTGGTCTCTGTGACCAAGGTTTGATACATGGATCCACTACTACGATTGCATGTGTTCTTTTCCTAAACCACATTGATCCAATAGTGTCATTGCATGTGTTCTTTTCCTAAACCACATTGATCCACTAGTGTCATTGCATGTGTTGTTTTCCTAAACCACACTGATCCACCTGGAGTCATTACATGTGTTATTTTCCTAAACCACACTGATCCACCTAGAGTCATTGCATGTGTTCTTTTCCTAAACCACCCTGATCCACATGACAACACACACTCGAGTGGATTCTGTGATGCAACTTCTGCCACACAGGTGCAACATGCAATGTGGATGGTGCTTTCATTTGTGTTTTTGGTCTCTATCACCATGGTTTGACACATTGATCCACTTATGTCATTTCATGTGTTCTTTTCCTAAAGCACACTGATCCACTAGTGTCATTTCATGTGTTCTTTTCCTAAACCACACTAATCCAGTAGTGTCATTGCATGTGTTCTTTTCCTAAACCATACTTATCTAGTAGTGTCATTGCATGTGTTCTTTTCCTAAACCACACTGATCCACTAGTGTCATCGATAGCTGTGAGATTCGACATATTTTTGATCGTTTTTATTGATGGTTTTCTTCTAGATTTGATCATTTTCTAGCTTTACCTAACGCTAATACTTCGATAGTGAAGAAAACTTGGTTTTTAATGTTTGTTTTAGGTTCCAAACATCAATAGAAGGTTTTAAGAAGAGAAACACAATATTAAGGAGAAAACAAGCAAGTCTCTTTTTTGAAGCAATCAAGTGAGGCATACAGTAGCTTTAACGGCAGGAATAAAAATTATTTCTGTATAGTTTGGTCGTATAGTTATCGATGCTTGTCTCATAAAATTTATCTCGAGGTTCCAGAAGGTTTTACGACCAACTATACGGCAGGACCATTTTGATCCGGTCGTATAGTTGCGCCCGTATAGCTGTGATCTGGCATAAAGAAACCATAATTGTCGATGCCGCCGCAACTATACGGCGGGAACTACTTTTCCCGCCCGTATAGTTGCAGACATATAGTTCGGTGCAACCACTTAAATGCACCAGGACGACTAGGGTTCTTCCTCCTCCTCACTTTTCTCTCATATTCTCTGTCCAAACCCCACAAAACCCACCTAGAATTCTTGATTATTCGCTGATTTCGTTCGTTTGAGTTGGGGAATCAACATATCGGTATGTTTCTCTCCCTATCCATGCTTTATTTTCAGAATTCCATGGTCGAAACTCTCACATTGATCTAGTGGATGAACTCAAGCTTGTTTTGTTTTTCCCTTTTGATTTCTCACGTTAGGATTAAATTTTTCCACGTAGAATCGTTTGTATATCATGTAGAAACTATATGCCTAAGGTTTCATGGTGAAATGTTTCAGTGCATCAAGATGAACAAAATTGGTAGCATTTTTTTGCAAGAGCAAGCTCCAACGTGGTGAGAGCTTGGGGCTTCGAGCTAAGCTCAACAGCAAGTTGGCCATGGTTTCATCAAGGAGGGTGATGCCCACACGTTGGGCCGATGATAGCTTTCTCACCGTGGCAGGGTTGAGGGCGGACTTCGACCTCATGTGTGAAAATCCAAGGCTATCACTACTCGCCTACGCAAGCCACAATACCTACTCCGAGCTCACCTATGAGTTCCTCGCCTCTTTCTACGATGACCACAAGGAGAAAGGTAATGCGTGCGCGGTAAGCTTCACCATAAACCAGCAGCCATATGAAATAACTTTCCAACGATTTTGTGATGCTTTTGGCTTCCCTCACGATGGGGAGTTAACTATTACAAATTTATATAGCATCTCAAGTGGAGAAACTTGGGAGGTTATTTCTGTTAACGGTGGTAGGGACTTCTACCAGAAGAAGATGTCCACCATTCAGAACCCAACAATTCGCTACTTCGCCTTGTTCCTCGCCAATACACTATTGGGAAGAGGAGATATCGGTTCCATGGCCAATGCGGACATGGCCATGATCACCAAGGCACTCTTCCCTAATGCACCACAAACCCCAATCCTGCGGCTCTACTCCTGATACGTCCATTTTGCATCACTATTCTATATCATAATTTACTGGTATTCATCAATATATTTCATATTAAGAGATGATACTTATGTTATTCCATCTGTTTTTGCATGGATGATGACTTTCGGAGCATGGACCGCTGCAGTCAGGATTCTGATAGAAAAGGTGCTGTTTGGAGGCGAAATTTGTGAAGATCAGAAAATCTGGGAAAAATACATGGAGACTTCTATTTTTCCAAAAGACGAAGGATGCCAGAAGGGGGAGTGGAGATGGGCCACAGGGGGCCCACACCACCCCCTGGCGCGGGCCACCCCTGGCCGCGCCACCAGGTGGTGTGGCCACCCTGGCCCACTCCTGGCTCTCCCCTTTGGCGTATATTATCCCCACGAAACCCTAACATCAGAGGAGCGACCACAGAAAGATTCCGCTGCCTCTGCAGGGAGGAAAACTACAAAGAGAGAAAGATCTCTCCGGCAGACAGAATTCTGCCGAGGGAATTCTTTCCTGGAGAGGGGAGATCGTCACCATCAACACCACCATCAAGCTAGACTTCATCAGGATCATCATCATCATCATCATCTCCATCATCATCTCCATCATCACCATCATCACCACTTCATACCATTGTAACAATTGGGTTGAATCTTGCATAGTTCTTAGGGGAAACTTTCCCGGTGTTGATTACTTGTTGTAGTTGATGCTATTGAGTGGAACCGTTGAATTATTGTTATGTTCAGATTTTTACTTATCATTATATCATCTCTGATCTTGATCCATATGATGTCTTGTGAGTAGTTCGTTTAGTTCTTGAGGACATGGGAGAAGTCATGTTGTTAGTAGTGGAATTGTGTTGAGAAAGATTCAATAGTTTGTTATTTAAGTTATGGTGTTATTCTTCTAGTGGTGTCATGTGAACGTTGACTACATGGCATTTCAGCTTTAGGGGCCTAGGGGAATGCATTGTGTATTTGGCTACTAATCGTAGGGGTTACCGGAGTGACAGAAACCTGAACCCCCGTGAGGAAACCTTTGCACAAGGGATGTCAGGATCTTAGAGTTTAAAGCTGTGGTTAGGTTTCTATCTTAATTACTTTCTTGTACTTGCGGATGCTTGCAAGGGGTATAATCACAAGTATGTATTAGTCCTAGCAAGGTCGGTACATTAGCATAGGTTCACCCACACAACACTTGTCAAACTAAAGAAGATTAATAAACTATATGAAGCGAAAGCACTTGACGATATTCCTGTGTGTCCTCGAGAACGTTTGGTCATCTTAAGTAATACAACTGGCTTGTCCTTTGCTAAAGAAAGGATTGGGCCACTCGCTCCATTTATTATTATTGTCTTTTATTTATTCGTACTTTATTTACCTACATTATCAAAAACTCCTAAAAATCCGTTTGCTAAGTATTTACAGAGAATTCCTGATCCAAGTCACTCGTCAACACCTTCTGCTCCTTGTTGGGTTCGACACTCTTACTTATCGAAAATACTGCGATACACCCCCTATACTTGTGGGTCATCAAGACTATTTTCTGGCGCCATTGCTGGGGAGTGAAGTGCTATTGGAGAGTGGAACTGGTAAAGGAAACTTCTACTGTGAGTATTGTTTACTTCTGTTAGTTACTTTATTTCAATATGGATAATTCACTTAGTTTGTTATTTCGTAATACTACTACCACTTCTAAGGTAGTAGATGAACCACCACCTGCTGAGAATGATACTTTTAAAATACCTACAAGAATTATTGATCATCTTATGGATAACTATTATGTTGGAGATGGAACTGTCCATCCCAGTGATCATTTGCTCTTTATACACGAATTATGCGGGTTGTTCAAGTGTGCAGGTATTACAACATATCAAGTCAAGAAGAAGTTATTCTCATTATCACTGAAAGCAAGAGCTGAGGAATGATATAAGCTGCTAAAGAATGGTCAAGCTCTTGAATGGGAGGAAGTAGTACCTCTCTTTTATTCAAAGTTTTATACTCCTAGTGAGATTCATAAAGATTGGAATCAAATATACAACTTTTTGCCTCTTGATGGAGAAATTATAGCTCAAGCTTGGGGGAGATTGAAGTTACTAATGTTCAAATGTCCTATTCATGAGCTCCCCAATAATATTATTATCAATAACTTTTATGCAAGGCTTTCTCTTCATGATAAGGATCTATTGGATGCTTCTTGTGATGGATCATTTACCCACATGGAAGAAGGAGCTAAATGGGATCTTCTAGACCGTATTCAAGACAATGCTGAAGCATGGGAGAATGATAAAGGAAGAAAGTCAGGTATAAATTATGGTTATGAATGCATTGAATCTTTTATGGGAACTGATGACTTTCAAAATATTAAAAATGCTTATGGTATAGACTCTCAAGCTATTGCAACTTATTTTAAGGCTTTTGCTTCCTATATTAAAATTCCTAAAAAGAAGTGGAATAAGTATCATGCACCTTATAAAGACATTGTTAATAGTGTTCCTACAAGAAATACTGAAGTTTATACTGCTAATCGTGTTTTACCTAAACCTTACATTGAGAAAATGCCTTTCCCAGTTAAGATAAAGGAACATTCTATGATAGCTAGTATGGTTAATGAAAGTACAAATAAAGCTGTTGAAACTGATGAACAAGTAGCTGTTAAACCTATGATAGCAAATGTGAAAGACTTTGTCACTAAATATGTAGAAGAAGGACACACTGTCCTTTGTAAGGATATCCCTAATATTGTTTCACAAAGTAGTGTTATGAGAGCTAGTGTCCCTGTGTTTTCTGTTAGGATAAGTGATCATTGCTACAATGGTTCATGTGATAGTTATATCATTAAATTTATGCATGATACTGAAAGTTATTATGAGAGAGGGAAGACTGTTCTAATGCATCTCAATAATATCAAGTTTCCTCGTTTTATGCTGAAAATCTTTATGTTGCACTGGTTTTGCCTTCCTATGCTAGCAGTCCCTGGTTTCAACAATTTGATTTTTTACAAAATTCCTTGCATAGGAAGTGGGTTAGACTTAAACATGTGTATTTTTGCTTCTCGATGCTCTCTTTTACTTCAATTCATATTCTTATGTGAGCATCATAGAAATTATCATGCCCATCTTAATGGCTATAAAGAAAGAGCTTTTTGGGAGACAACCCAATATATTTCTTTTGCTTTCAGTTTGTTTTGTTTATTTGAGTCTTGGAAGTTATTTTTTTGGCAATAACCTCTCCTTATCCTTTTTATTTGGTTTTTGTGTCAAGATCAACCTCTAATGAGAGAGAAGTAAAATTTGGGGAAGTTGCTGTCCCGAAACAGATTTTTGTGCTTCGCTCTAAAAAATTCGTGAAAAATCTCTGTACGTCGTACTGATCTATAAATGTTTGTGCTTATGCCCCAGGTTGTTATTTAACTTTCGTCAGATTTGCACTTTTTGATTTGAGCAATAGAAGATTTTCGAAAAAATTGATCTTTACCTGCTGGTCTGTTTTCACAGATTTTTGCCACTCTTGCATTTGCCTCTTAAATCGATTTCCTTTTTGAATTCTTTTTGGGTTTTTGGAAGGAGTTACTACAGTACCTTATGTTTTGATGTATTTCAATTGAAATTGGACTTAAAAGTTTTATTACCTCGCTTACACTAATGTTGCTAATGAGAATTGTGTGAAGTTTTGTGTGGAAGAAATTTCCAGGTTATTGGAGAAAATGGTGTAATAAGATAGTGAAAGATTTCATGACTCGAGCAATATGTGTATGAAGACAAAGATATTGATGTTATTCAAGCGGTGACTCCGGAAGAATCTATTAAATGCCAACTTCAGAGACCTGCAGAGTCCGTTTTTGAATAGGTAATAGTTCTGGTAAAGAAAAGTCCGCGAAAATCTGTCCAGTTGTATTTTCGTAGTTTTTTCTAATAAGGAAAGCAACCAAGTGAAAGAGGGATAGAAACGGAGCTAGGGTGGCTCACACCACCCCCTGGCGCGGACCCCCCGGCCGCGCCAACAGGTGGTGTGGCCACCCCGGAGTCCGTCTCCGACCCGTTTTCTCCCAGTACCTTCCTTTTGTTGTAAAATTTTTAATATATAATCCCCCAGATCCCCCGCGGTTCGTATATCGTGTTCTCGTCGTGTTTTCATTTTGATCTATTTCTGCCAGGAACTAGTCTTAAAGTTTAGAAGCACAATGGTCTCCACCAACGATAAGGGAAAGGAGCCTACGGAGGAGGATCTCCAAGACCCTAAGCAGGAGAAGGAGATCGAGAGTAAAGATGAAGAGGAGGCAAAGAAAAGCCAGCATCCGCACACCGGAACTACCATTGCAAGCATTGGAGTGGTGGCAAACCCTGCCAGGTTCAAAAGGACTGCACAAATGTCAACTAGAGGGAATCCTCTGTTGAAATGGATCGTATGGGCACCTAGAGGGGGGGTGAATAGGTGTTACACCAACTTTTAATACTTTTTCAATTTTAGGCTTAACACAAAGGGTCAATTCTATAGATAAACTATTAGGTGGAATTTCCCTATATGCAAACCTATCTACTAGCGAGTAAAGAGCGAGTGAAAGAGGAACGGGTAAACCAAAGTGAAGCACGCGGAGACACAAGATTTGTTTGACCGCAGTTCCTTCCTTGTTAAGGGAAGTACGTCTGTGTTGGAGGGGTGGGCGGTACTAAGACCACCACGCCACAATAGGCCTCACCCTGTTCTCCGATGGATCTCGCTACAAAAGGCCTGATCCACCTTTCCACTATAGGTACCCTTCGAGGCGGGCACCGACGCCTTTACACAACTAGCGGGGCAACAACTCCACAACAACTTGGAGGCTCCCGAAATGACAACAAGCTGCCACAAGAACAAAGTTATCAAATACAATAAACAAGATCTAGGTATTGACAAGAATACTAGATCAGGGATTTCTCCAAGTGAATGGAGAGGAGTTGAAGCGCTTGATTCTTGATGATGATGAACTTCTCCTCCTTCAATTCCCCCAAAGATCAAGACCTTCGGGTGGTTGAAGTGGGAGATTGAGAATGAGAGCTCTTGCACAATGTTTGGACAATTTTGAATGAATCAAGAGTTCTGAACGTTGGGAAAGAAAGGGTATTTATACCCCCTTCAGAAACCAGCCGTTGGACACTTTGGGGGCCGGATTATCCGGCCTGGGGAAAACACCGCCCCAAATTCGGAATATCCGGCAGATAATCCGGCCCCTATCTGAGCATCACGCTGAGCTTGCCCTTGATCAACTTCTGGGGGCCGGATTATCCGGTCCTATGCAAGGGCCGGATTATTCGGCCTGGGGAGGAAAAACCGCCCCAGTTCGGATTTTCCGGGAGAAAATCCGACCGGATACCGAGCGACGTGCCTTGGATCCTTTTGCTCGAAAACTGGGGGCCAGATTATCCGGCCCATGCGACAGCCATATTATCCGGCCTGGGGAGGAAAAACCGCCCCAGTTCGGATTTTCTGGGAGAAAATCCGACCAGATACCGAGCGACGCGCCTTGGCTCTCTTTGAGTAATGAGGTAGGCCGGATTATCCGGCCCTTGGTGGGGTGGATTATCCGCCCCCCCTCAAATCTTCCTGCACACTTAGCACACATGAATAATTTCCACAGTATTGTTATCTAACACGCAAAACATAGGAAAACATGAAATGTTCTTTCAATCTCCCCCTTTTTGGTGTTAGATGACAATACCAGGATTTGCAGGAGAAAGACACAAGAAAAACAGTGATAACTATGAAAGAGACTCCCTCTCAATGTGTGCATATTAGAGTTTTGCATTGGAATACAAATGCACACAAATAGGTGAATCTATTCCATAGACAAATGAGCATAAAAACATACCACCGAGGTAGAGAGTGGGTATCCTTGACATAAGTCACAATTATTACCGGATAACCAATATGAGCGCGCCTTCCGTGATAAACCTCCAGCAATAGGATATGAATAGATAGATCCATAAGCATAATCCATGATATGAAATCCATAGGCAAAATCCAGACAACCACATAAAGTCTCAACCAACCACAAATCACAAATTTAAAGTTCAACGCTAAATGGGCATAAGCAATAAAAATGACGAAGAAAAGTGCAAGTGCTTATGCCCGACCCATGCAAATCCACGGACATCCTAATAGAACTACTTCTCCCCCTTTGGCATCGAGACACAAAAAAGGGAGAAGAGCGATGCTAGCGCCCCACGGGATCACTCGTAGTCCTCGTCCTCTTCCTCGTCTTCATTCTCTTCCTCATCCTCATCTTCAAGCTCCTCAGTGTCACCTTCCTCATCTTCATCATCAGCAGCATGCGCAGAGTGGAACAAGTGACGCTCCAGCTCACCATAGTTCAACCCGGAGGAAGAGTTCCACCGAGCATACGGAGTGGGAGGTGTAGGAGCCGGAGGAGCACCTGAAGCACCGGACACGTGGTTGAGAATGAGCTGCTGAGAGTGAGACAACTCATGGCGCTGCTTGTATGCCTCGTACTGACCCTTGCGCGTGTCCACGCCCATGCATAGAATGTTACGCTGGAACCAGTTCAGCTGCTTGATCTCACGGGCAACAGGAGGCACAGGGGGCCTGCGAGCATCCCTCATGAGACCCTCAGGAGCAGAGGAGGGGTGAGAGGTCTTCCGAACCTTAGTGTAGATCTTCTTGGCCTTGTGCACCGAGTCGATGTGGAACTCCTCAGCAGGAAGTAGGTGACGAATGTGCAGCATAATGTAGGGCGCATAGGGAATGGACAGACGGTTGAACTTAGCATCACACAGCTCATGGTAAATGAAGTCCATGACATCCAGCCTGTACTACACTGACTCATCCTCGCAGGAGGCAACCTCATGAGAAAATTGAAGTAGCTGAACAAGGTGACCACGGATGCAGTCATTGTTGCCCCACTCAGAGTAATGGAGTCACGGAAGAGACTCACCAAGACAGCATAGATGGGAGCAAGACCAGCCAAAGTTCCCACAATGCCATTGTCCACAGTGCAAGGAGAGAGAGCTGCATATTTATTGGGCTTGAGCTGAGTGATGATGCGGTGGCCACTGGCTCTATCCCTGCTGTGGAAAGAGTACCCCAGAACCTCAGCAAACACGTGAAAATCAGCAGTCATAGGCCTGTCATGAGTCATCCACTTCATAGTGTGACGCTCATCCCCACAAATCATCGAAGTGGAGAAGAACTGCTTCACCACCTCAGAGTCAAAGGAGCACTAGAGAGAAATGAGATGATGCAACCCCATCCTCTTAGCCACATACATCGCATCCACAAGATGCGCCTTCTCCAAAGCATCAGCAAGTACCAATGGGTGCATAGGCCTAATGTTCAGCCTGGCATAAATGTCTTCATAGATCCCCTTCTGTTCTACACACCAAAAACGAGTATCCCCCAGCTCATCATCATGAGGCAGCTCAGCAAACAAGTCACGGTGACGGATGGCGGAATAGGAGACCGCATCCAAAGTCCTGTAGTTGATCTTGGGCTCCTTGCCCTTCCTCTTGGACACACCCTTCCTTGTCCTCTTTGCTTGTTCAGCCATGTGCTTCTCTTCGTTCCTCCTTCTCCTCAACTCAACTTCGTCCACTAAGTTATCCTGTTCGTCGTCCCGAAAGTATTTGGCGCGAGGACGGCGCTTGTAGGTCTTGGGAACACCGGAATCACCTGTGAGGAGAATAAGGGCGATAGCAAGGGGATAAGCATACACACAAGTCCAGGAGAGAGAGCATGGAAAAAGTAGTCAAAAAGTTCATAGGACAAAACTACTCAATGCATATTCCATAGTGAAACTGAACCAAAATCGAATCTGTCAGGCCGGATTATCCGGCCTGGCCAGGGGCGGATAATCCGGCCCTGGCAGAAAATTTCGATTTCACCTAGATTGAATGCAAAAAAGTAGATCGGGCCTACAAACTGCAAGACTACGATTTCTATGCAAAAACACATCCTTCTAGACAACGTTCCACCCGACAAGTAACACATCTAGCCAAAGATGGGGAGAGAGGGAGTTACCCTCACTCATTGGAGGAAGAACGCAGAGGAGAATGTACCCGGAGGCGCGGAGAAGAAGATCCGGGGAGGCCCGGAAAATCCGGTGGCCGGAGAGGCTCCAGGGAGGGTGGGGGCGGTAGGCGGCGGCTGAGGAGGAGGAGAGGGCTGGGGGAGAAGTGCTGCTCGTTATGAGCCCTTCCCCCTGAGCCCTGCCCTTTAAGATGAAATCCACCAGGGCTGGATTATCCAGCCAACACTTGGGCCGGATTATCCGGCCTAAAATCTGGGATTCTGTTATACACAGAACCAGGCCCGCGCGTCCCCTAACAACACCCCCACAAGGTGTACAAGGGACTTGTGTGCTAGAATAGATGGCTTAGGGGTAGGGAAAGGCTTAGGATTAAGAGAGTCAAACTGAGATGGTACTAGACACTCAAAATTGCAAAATCCAAATCAAATAAAAGCCAAGATTGAGTGTGATTCCCATAAGAACATGAGAGAGCAAATAACATCCAAAAAGATCCAATTCTCCTCAAATGGAGAGGGCGGTGGCTGAAGCCACCTTATTGGAGTGTATGGTGTGACACCACAAAGATATATCTTGGGTTCACGACCATTACTCATCAATAAACTCACATATCACAACATGATATTAAGAGAAATGATTTATCTTGCTATTGGCATTATGGGGGGAGGGTTAGCCCAATGAGTTAGGACCACACTCCCCCTATATCCATGCCCACACCTAGACCAAAGAAGGATTGAGATGTATGAGTGAGTGCATGGGTAATCAAGACAGGCTCCTGGAATCAATGATATTTAGCTCATTCCTCAAGTAGCAGAATCTTGCTTCATCAAGTGGCTTTGTAAAAATATCCGCAAGTTGGTTCTTCGTGCTCACAAAGGATAGATCAATATCGCCGCGAGCAACATGGTCTCGAATAAAATGATTCCGAATCTCAATATGCTTCGTCCTTGTGTGCTGAACAGGATTGTACGCAATTTTGATTGCACTTTCATTATCACATAAAAGAGGCACTTTGTCACAATTGACACCGTATTCCTTTAAAGTTTGCCTCATCCACAATAATTGAGTACAAGCGCTGGCAGCAGCAACATATTCAGCTTCGGCGGTGGAGAGAGATATACAATTCTGCTTTTTAGAGGACCAACATACAAGAGATCTTCCCAACAATTGACAAGCTCTAGAAGTGGATTTCCTATCATCCTTATCACCAGCCCAATCTGAGTCAGTATAACCACATTGGAGCCCTTGGGATACTAGAGACCAAAGTTAGGGGAATGAACCAAATATCGAAAGATGCTCTTGACCGCCACTAAGTGGATTTCTTTAGGAGCTGCTTGATACCTTGCACACACTCCCACACTCACCACAATATCGGGTCTAGATGCGCAGAGGTAAAGAAGAGAGCCGATCATGGACCGGTATACCTTTTGGTCCACATCTTTACCATGTGGGTTAAGTTCAAGATGACATTTTGTTTGCATCGAAGTGGCGACACCATTTAGATCTGTCATCTTGAATCTCTTGAGCATGTCTTGGATGTACTTTGCTTGATTAATAAAGGTTCCTTCTCTAAGTTGCTTGATCTCGAATCCAAGAAAGAACCGTAATTCCCCCATCATAGACATCTCAAACCTGTCAGTCATAAGCTTTGAAAATTCATCATTAAAAGCTTTATTAGTAGAACCAAAGATGATATCGTCTACATATAGTTGGCATACGAAGAGCTCCCCCTTAACCTTCTTAGTAAAAAGAGTGGGATCAATTTGCCCAACTTCGAAGCCACGATCTTACAAAAGCTCTTTAAGGTGATCATACCACGCACGTGGGGCTTGTTTAAGGCCATAGAGTGTCTTATCGAGTTTGTAGACATGGTTCGGAAAGTTAGGATCCTCAAACCCCGGGGGTTGCTTTACGTATACCAACTCGTGTAGAGGACCGTTAAGGAAGGAACTCTTGACATCCATTTGCTGCAACTTAAAATTGTTATGTGCAGCATAAGCAAGAAGGATACAGATGGACTCAAGGCGAGCCACTGGAGCATAGGTGTCAACACCCAGATTTTTAATCCCGGATGCCCGTTATGCCATACCTCGCAATCCCAGGATTACCATTTTTGCGAGACATAACGGATTGGATATCACAGTACATCATCCATTACAAACCATACATAAGGTTTTACACGAATAAGGATCTCATGATCCAGTCTTTAATACAACAAGCAGCGGAAATAAACGATAGCGTAGCGGTGGGGTCCATCTTCAGGGGCACAGGCAATGCTGACGAAGGCAGATAGTCCTAGTTATCATAGCCGTCCTGCTGACCATCATCTTGATAATCTCCTTCATAGTCTGGCCATGATAATAGCCAGGGACAAAAGCCATGAGTACTCTTTAAGTACTCGCAAACTACTACTAGCAAGGGTTATGATTCTAAGTTAAAGTGCTGAATTGAAAGAATAACTATCAAGTTAAGTTTGAAACCTAAGATGAGTTCTGAAGCAAGAAAAGATAAAGTAAAGTTCTAGAATCACTTACGTGGGGAAGATATTATCATCTACACAACCCTGTTGTGGGCAAGTCAAAGTTCATCATTCATTTCAAGTTATTTAGAAAACATCTGACAACGAAACAGTATGGCCATTCCAACTGTCCGTAACCGCGGACGCGGCTATTCAAATAGTTTGACACTCTGCAGAGGTGGTACACTTTCACCACAAGATTCGATACATCTGTCAGGGATAACCCTGAATCATCATACTTAGTATGCAGATATTCAAACATAACCTTCCCTTTACACACCCTAGTACAAGCACCTCTCCTATGAGCATGGCCTCCCAACCATGACCATCAGTCATCTTGGGCACTACATAGGTGGACATCATTGAGAGGTAGCCTCAGATCAAACCTCTCCCGTGAGGGAACTAATACTAATGCATATAAATTTCCAGCTAAGCCTTACCCAATTCAGGTAATGTGGTTGTACGGTAAATTTGGAATGGTATCGCATCCGAATCCAACCATCAGTTTTATAAAAGGGTTAAGGCTCATGCCTCATCATTTTCATCATCATAAATCAATTGTGTTTCTCAACACATGTCAAAACATCTCAATAGAATGACTCATCATTCCAAGGTTTTCACAACTCATTTTCACCAAGTGTTCCCATCTAAAGTGACTCAAGTTTGATCTATTCTAAAACACTAGGTTAAGAGTGTTCACTAAGGTGGAAAGGTGGAATCAATCTCATGCCATAGAATGACATCTAAAGGTTTCTAAGTATGTCAAGTTTTATACTCTTTATGCTACCTTCAAAATTAATTAAAGAACTTTGTGTAAACTAAGGGGGTGTGATCAAATTATGCTTAAGGCATCTTTACTAAACTATCTAGTTTTATTCTAGCTTGCTACAATAGCTTACTAAAGCATGTTTGCAAGGGTTAGCTTGCCACTAATAGCTTGCCTTGGTTGGTGAAGTGGTTGAAGTTTTCTTCTTCTTCTTCTTGGTAGAAATCCTCCTCCTCGAAGGCTTGGTCGGTACTAGCGTCTAGAAATACATAGGGAGTGCACAATCACCAAACAATACTTAACTTAGGCTAAGTAGTATTCTAAACCACATAATTGATGATCTATTATCATCCCAAACATCACAAGTTTTAATTCAATAGTTTAAACCTTTTTATTTTGGAAAAGTAATTTCTACTCATTGAAATATTAACTACACTTTAATATTCACCACCAAAATATGGGATCATGTGGACACATGTCCTCACCACATATTATAACATGTGGGAATGAGATTTAAAGGTTGGAAGACGACGGTGAGGCGAGGCATGGTCGCGGCGGAGCTTGGGGTGGCCGGAATCAACGACACCCTTCTTCTCCATAGGCGGCGGCTCCGGCTCCAATTCCGGCGAGCTGCTGCTCCACTTGCTCCGGCGAGGGGTGGTTCAGGTTCAGAGAGGTGAGGGGAGTGGAATGGTGTGAGTCTTTGGTGCTGGGGAGGGCTCCTTTTATAGGCTCGACGGTGAGACCGAGCGGGATGGGCGGTCGACGGTGGCGACATGGCTACGGCAAGCTAGCGGCATGGCTGGGGATGGCGATCGATGGGCGGTCCCCTGGCGGTGCTCTAGCGCTTCAATGCGGCCGTAGGGGCGGTGGCATGCGGTCGGGGTGAGGTGGCGCTCTGCGTGGCCGAAGCGGCTGTGTCCACGGCGAGCGGTGGCTGTAGGGCTTTGGGCGGCGAACGAAGGTGTCTGGGGTGTTCTCTAGGTCAAGGCGGAGCGGTGGGCGCGGGCTGGTGTCGAGCGGCGGCTTGTGCACGCGGGAACAGTGCACGCTCTAGGGCGGCGTCGGCATGGTTCGGTGGCACTGGGCGCGGGTTCTCCTCTGTGGTCCATGGCTGGTCTTGGCTCGGGCAAGGGACAGAGAGGGGCGGTGCGGTGCTGGCTGCCTCCTAGACATGGAGAGGGGGAGAGGGGTGGTCTGCTGCAGCGGTTGCAAGTTTGGCCGGCGAGGCATGGCTCAGGTCGGCATGGCATTGTTGCTAGGGGTGTAGGGGATGGGTGTTTAGGCTTTGGTTAGATCATTGGGAGACAGAGGGAGTAAATGGGGATCAAATGGGGCAAAACTCTGTTCAAAACAGTGAGCTAGGATTAGAGGTGTGATTCTGCCTGCCAAGTGTTTGATGAAATGGCTGCAAGAGAAAAAGTTTTGAATTTTGAGTTCAAAATTTTTGGGTGATCTCCACTAGTGATAGGTAGTCTCTGGTTGCAAGGGTTTTGAAAATGGTGCTCAATTTGATGGTTTTTGAAATAGGGGTGATCTATGCATATGCATTAGATTCAATTTTAAACTATCATTTAAAATAGTTTACAGAAGGTTTTTTAGTAGATCAAAAGGTGGGCCTTGGTACCTCATTATGTGTACTAGCAAGGGGTGTAAAGATCAAGAATTGTTTCTGTTAAGAATTGAGTACTAGGAATAGCCAAAGTAGGTATGAGAGTTAAATTTGTCCAAATGACCATTCCTTCATTTTAATTCCTTTTTGATTTGATTTTCTTTAGGAAAAGTTTGGGAATGATGTAGATGATGTTTAAATCACCTAAGAAACATTTTAGAAGCAAAGGATCACACAATCATGGCAATTCAAAACACTCCTATTTTAAATGCACACATATATGAATGCTTTCATTTTAAATTTGGAAAAGTTTTTGTTAACCCCATTTTTGGATGACTTGATCTTGATAAGCTTGGATTGAAGTTTTGGGATGTTACAAACCTTCCCCCTTAATAAAATCTCGTCTCGAGATTTACAAGAAAACTAGGAACTAAAGAGATCTGGGAACTCTGTCCTAATGTAATCCTCGCGCTCCCAAGTGGCTTCCTCCTCGGTATGGTTGCTCCACTGAATCTTGAGAAACTTGATACTTCTGGTCCTGGTGGTTCTGTAGGCTTCTTCTAAGATACGTATGGGCAATTCCCGATAGGTCAGGTCATTGTTGATTTCCACTGCTCTGTGATCGATATTCTTGAAAACTTCAGTCTTCTCAGGCACTTCCAAGCATTTGCGAAGTAACGAGATATGGAACACATTGTGGATGGCTGACATCTCTTCAGGCAATTCCAGCCGATACGATACTTCTCCTTGGCGGTTCAGAATCTTGAAAGGTCCGATATATCTGGGAGCTAACTTTCCCTTCAGACTAAAGCGTTGAGTTCCCTTCAATGGTGAAACCTTGAGATATACGAAATCTCCGACATTGAAAGTCAGGTCTCTCCTTCTCTTGTCAGCATAGCTTTTCTGTCTGGATTGGGCGGTCTTGAGGTGCTCACGAACTTTGTGAACTTTCTCTTCTGCTTCTCAAAGAATGTCGGGTCCAAAGATCTGACTCTCTCCTACTTGCGACCAATTCAAAGGGGTACGACACTTTCTTCCGTATAGAAATTCAAAGGGTGCCATCTGCAAACTAGCTTGATAACTGTTGTTATATGAGAATTCTGCGAAGGGCAGGCAGTCTTCCCATTTTGATCCGTATTCCAACACACAAGCTCTAAGCATATCCTCCAAGATCTGGTTGACTCTCTCAGTCTGCCCATCTGTTTGCGGGTGATAAGCGGTACTGAAGTTCAACTTGGTTCCTAAACCTTCCTGAACTTTCTGCCAAAATCTTGAAGTAAACTGAGTTCCTCGATCTGATACGATGGTCTTGGGGGTTCCATGCAGACTAACAATCCTAGCAATGTACAGCTCTGCTAGTTTTGCACTCTGGTAGGTTGTCTTGACTGGTATGAAGTGGGCTACCTTGGATAGTCTATCAACTATGAGCCAGATTGAGTCATTTCCCCTACTAGAAGTAGGTAAACCGGTGATAAAGTCCATTCCGACGGAATCCCATTTCCATTCTGGAATCTGCAATGGTTGCAACAATCCTGCAGATCTCTGATGCTCCGCTTTGACTCTTTGACAAATGTCACATTTGGTGATGTAGCTTCCGATCTCTCTCTTCATCTTGTGCCACCAAAATTGCTCTTTCAAATCCTGATACATCTTTGTTCCTCCGGGGTGGATAGAATAAGGAGTATCATGAGCTTCCTTCATGATAATTTCCTTCAGCTCCGAATCTGCTGGTACACAGATACGTCCCTTGTACCACAGTACACCTTCTTCGTCTTTGGTGAATCCAGGTACTTTGCCTGTACCAATACGACATTTGATTCCGTCGATACTTTTATTCCCCTTCTGGGCTTCCTTGATTTGGCTAATCAAAGTGGTTGAAGTTCAATGCTAGCTAGGAATCCTTTGCTAACTAACCCAGTCCTGAACTTCTCCAACTCCTCATACAAACTTGGTTGCTTCTCTTTGATCATGGTGTTAAGCCTACACGGCAATCTGCTAAGAGCATCCGCTACCACATTGGCTTTGTCGGGGTGATAGTGAATGTCAAGGTCATAATCCTTGATTAACTCTATCCATCTTCTTTGCCTCATATTCAACTCCTTCTGGGTGAAGATATACTTCAAGCTCTTATGATCTGAGTAAATCTCACAGCGATTACCCATCAAATAATGACGCCATGTCTTCAATGCTAGAACCACCGCTGCTAGCTCAAGATCATGGGTCGGATAGTTCTGCTCATGCTGCTTCAGTTGTCGAGACAGATACGTGATGACTTTGCCTTCTTGCATCAATACACATCCTATACCAATCTTTGATGCATCACAATACACATCAAACGGCTTCTTGATGTCTGGCATGATCAAAATTGGGGCTGATATCAATCTCTTCTTCAGCTCCTGGAAACTTGCTTCACACTTGTCTGTCCATTCAAACTTCTTGTCCTTCTTCGACAATTGGGTCATTGCTCGGGCTATGCTTGAGAATCCTTCTATGAATTTGCGGTAATATCCCGCTAATCTGAGAAATGAACGAACTTGGGTTTGATTGGTTGGGGCTTCCCATTCTTCAACATCTTTGATCTTGCTGGGATCAACAGAGACTCCTCCGGCAGACACAATATGTCCTAGGAATCCTACTTCTTTCAGCCAAAACTCACACTTGCTGAACTTGGCATATAACTGATGCTCTCTCAGGGTTTCTAGGATGATTCTCAAATGTTGCTCATGCTCTTCTTCTGACTTGGAGTAGATAAGGATGTCATCGATAAACACAACTACACACTTATCTAGGAACTTCATAAAGATCTTATTCATGAGATTCATGAAATACGTAGGGGCATTGGTTAATCCAAAAGACATAACCGTATACTCGTATAAACCATAACGAGTAGTAAAGGCGGTCTTCGGAATATCCGTTGCACGAATCTTAAGTTGGTGATAACCAGTCCTAAGATCAATCTTTGAGAATACCTGAGCTCTAGTCAACTGATCAAATAGATCCTCTATCTTTGGCAAGGGGTACTTGTTCTTGATGGTGACATCATTCAACTTTCTGTAGTCTGTACACAGACGGTTGCCTCCATCCTTCTTGTCAACGAATAACACCGGTGATCTCCATGGCGATGCACTTGGTTGAATCAACTCGGTTGCTAACATGGCATCCAACTGCTTCTTCAGTTCTACTAACTCTGAGGGGTTCATGGTATAGGGTCTCTGGGCTATAGGTCCGGTTCCGGGGATTAGTTCGATAATGAACTCTATATCCCTATCCGGGGGCATACCTAGCAAATCATCTGGGAATATGTCGGGGTATTCACAGACCACTCTGACTTGGTCAATGGTAGGCAGGGCTACACTTTTGTTGCCTTTGAATTGATGGGGTAAGGTTTCAGAGATATGTTCTACTGTTACTCCAGAACTACTGGACATGGTGATGGCTTTCTTAGCACAGTCTATCAGTCCTTTATGCTTTGACATCCAGTCCATACCTAGTACTACTTCCAAACATGTGGTTCCAAGTACAATTAGGTTGGCATAAAAATCTATCCCATGTATTCTGATAGGTACAGCTTTGCAAATTTTTCTAGCTTTTGTTGTTGAACCGGGGATTTGAACTATCATGACATGCTTCAGGTTGGTTGGGCGAATCTTACTAGTGCATATAAATTCTTCGGTGACAAATGAATGTGATGCTCCAGAATCAAACAATACTCTTGCTAAAACTGAGTTGGCAGAAAACATACCCAACACGACATCTGGTGCTTCCTGGGCTTCTTCTGCGTTCATGTGGAAGAGACGACCGTTGCGGTTGTGCGGGTTCCCTGGGGCAAATCTCCTGCCTGGTTAAACACGACGCTGCTGCTGAGCTGGGGAATTCACAGGGGCATTGGCGGCAGTCTTCTTGGGACACTCATTGGAGTAGTGACCCTTTACTCCACACTCGAAACAAGTGATCTGGGACTTGTCCTTGACTGCGATAGGTACAGCATTGCTGCCAGTTCTGGAGGCAGTGTTGTTGTTGTTGTTGCTCTTGGGAGGGGCACGGTTGAAGTTGTTGGCGTTGCCGGAGTTGTGATTGTTTCCTCCGGGCTTCACATTTCCTCCGCTACGGTTGGGGTAGCTTGGGCGAGAATTTGGGGGTCGGTTGTTCCTTGGTGCATATCCTGGTGAGGGGTTGGGACGGTACTTCTGGTGACTACTGGATTCAGACTGCTGCATCATACGACGCTTGCGGTTGTCATTTGCCTGGTTAATCTTCCCTTCCATCTGAATGGCAGAGTCGACTAGCTCTTCAAGATCCTGGAAACGGATGTTGACGAGGACAGTCTGCATCTCATCATGCAGTCCGTTTAAGAATCTCTCTTTCTTCTTGGCCTCCGTGTTGATTTCATCCGGTGCATATCTGGCAAGTGACAAGAATTTGTCACGGTACTCTACTACAGTCAATCTTCCTTGCTTCAGTTCACGGAATTCATCTCTCATCCTGTTGGCAAGACCTTGCGGCACGTGGGTGCGGCTAAACTTGACCTTGAATGCTTCCCAGGTCATCACCTGGCCATGGTTCATGTTGCGGACTCTATTCCACCAAGCTCTTGCATCTCCCGCCAAATAGTGGGTGGCGAAGAGAACTTTCTCATTCTCATCAACTCCTGCAACTTCGAGGTTGTTTTCCATGGTCTGTAACCAGTCATCAGCATCTAATGGGTTTTCAGATTGGTTGAAGATTGGGGGATTGGTGTTCTGAAATTTTTTGAGTTTAGATCCATGGTGATCCTGATTTCCATGTCCTTGATTGTTGAGAGCCATTTGGGCGATCTGCTGCAATGTCGCTAAGTTGGCTTGATGCTCGGCCCTGCTTGCTTCATGGTCTATGATGAGATTCTGCAAGATTTGCAGCATTGGGTCCTGCGATGAGCTTCTCCCTCCTTGGTTTCCACGAGTCATCTGAAGATTGAGATAGATATAGGGGTAAGAGGGAAATTCTAAGGTTCATGGTTTTGGGTTTTCAAAGATACAACTTTGAGTTAGACTCAGGTTTTTCAACTAACTTCTTTGTCATTCATGCAAGCAAGCACACGATACAACACACACCACAACAAGCAAAGGGGAAAAACAGATGGTTTGAAGAACCATTCTGCAAACTACGATACAATGAGATGATACATCTCATGCTACAACAGTGCTCTAGTGCATCTAATCATCGTCGATGAAGTCGGAGTCTTCATCATCAGTGTAGAAGTCCACAGCATCCTCTGCCAGAAAGTCATCATCGTTGTTGAGGTAAGAATCCATATCTCCCTGGATGTCTTCTCCCTCATCATCTTCTTCCTTGGCAGCAAGCTGAGCTTCCTGCTCCTTGACGGTCTTCTCGAGGTCGGCCACCTTCTTGCGAAGACGGGCGATGGTGCGATCCTTCTTTGCATGCTGGCGACAAAGAGACTGGCGATCTTGGACGAGCAGTGTGAAAGTCTGGGCCTTCTGGTTGGCGATGGCACGGTTCTGGTTGGCTAACTCTCTGGCATTGTCCAGTTCCTGCTGTCGGTCATGAAGCAAGAAGTCAAGGTTCTCCACTTGACGCCTCAACTCTGGGTGAC
Organism: Avena sativa; assembly: GCA_916181665.1. Lineage (NCBI taxonomy): Eukaryota > Viridiplantae > Streptophyta > Magnoliopsida > Poales > Poaceae > Avena > Avena sativa. Next base: position 197,452,572 of record OV702287.1, read on the forward strand.
TTGGCATCTCCATCGGCATTCCCATGAAGTCACGTCTTGCATAGTGGGCAAAACGGGTTCCTTGAATCTTGTCGACGCTGAGGGCACATAGACGTGCGAGAGCTTCATGCATTGCCCTGGCTAATCCATCTAGCCAGTTGTTCTCTCTCACAGAGAACTGAATTCTCCCGGAAGTTGGTGCTTCAATGCTTCCTCGAAGATCTGGGGTGACTAGCCATTGTAGGTCTCCTCCTGGGGGTCCTGGAAGTTGAGCTCCAAGAAACTCCGGATGTGGGCGTCCCAGTAATTCTGACAGTGAATCCAGATCCCTCTCGAAGATCAGTTGACCTCCATTTCCCAACTGGTAAAACTTGCTGAACTGAGTCTCCATCTACAAGAATTTAGGATGAGGAAATTAGTGAAGTGATCAAGTGTGTCAAATTTTAAGTAGTAATGTAAGAATTTTGAGGAACATGTATTTTTTAGAAAGAATGAGTTCACAAGGGTAAGAGGGGAAATAATTTTTCATAACTACTCACTTTGGTTTTGAAGCTAAGTTTTTGGTTTGGACGTCCATTCTAACTAGGGTCTCCTATGGTCAGGATGGCTCTGATACCAACTTGTCAACACCCGGATTTTTAATCCCGAATGCCCGTTATGCCATACCTCGCAATCCCAAGATTACCATTTTTGCGAGACATAACGGATTGGATATCACAGTACATCATACATTACAAACCATACATAAGGTTTTACACGAATAAGGATCTCATGATCCAGTCTTTAATACAACAAGCAGTGGAAATAAACGATAGCGTAGCGGTGGGGTCCATCTTCAGGGGCACAGGCAATGCTGACAAAGGAAGATAGTCCTAGTTATCATAGCCGTCATGCTGACCATCATCTTGATAATCTCCTTCATAGTCTGGCCATGATAATAGCCAGGGACAAAAGCCATGAGTACTCTTTAAGTACTCGCAAACTACTACTAGCAAGGGTTATGATTCTAAGTTAAAGTGCTGAATTGAAAGAATAATTATCAAGTTAAGTTTGAAACCTAAGCTGAGTTCTGAAGCAAGAAAAGATAAAGTAAAGTTCTAGAATCACTTACGTGGGGAAGATATTATCATCTACACAACCCTGTTGTGGGCAAGTCAAAGTTCATCATTCATTTCAAGTTATTTAGAAAACATCTGACAACGAAACAGTATGGCCATTCCAACTGTCCATAACCGCGGACGCGGCTATTTGAATAGTTTAACACTCTGCAGAGGTGGTACACTTTCACCACAAGATTCGATACATCTATCAGGGATAACCCTGAATCATCATACTTAGTATGCAGATAATCAAACATAACCTTCCCTTTACACACCCTAGTACAAGCACCTCTCCTATGAGCATGGCCTCCCAACCATGACCATCAGTCATCTTGGGCACTACATAGGTGGACATCATTGAGAGGTAGCCTCAGCTCAAACCTCTCCCGTGAGGGAACTAATACTAATGCATATAAATTTCCAGCTAAGCCTTACCCAATTCAGGTAATGTGGTTGTACGGTAAATTTGGAATGGTATCGCATCCGAATCCAACCATCAGTTTTATAAAAGGGTTAAGGCTCATGCCTCATCATTTTCATCATCATAAATCAATTGTGTTTCTCAACACATGTCAAAACATCTCAATAGAATAACTCATCATTCCAAGGTTTTCACAACTCATTTTCACCAAGTGTTCCCATCTAAAGTGACTCAAGTTTGATCTATTCTAAAACACTAGGTTAAGAGTGTTCACTAAGGTGGAAAGGTGGAATCAATCTCATGCCATAGAATGACATCTAAAGGTTTCTAAGTAGGTCAAGTTTTATACTCTTTATGCTACCTTCAAAATTAATTAAAGAACTTTGTGTAAACTAAGGGGGTGTGATCAAAGTATGCTTAAGGCATCTTTACTAAACTATCTAGTTTTATTCTAGCTTGCTACAATATCTTACTAAAGCATGTTTGCAAGGGTTAGCCTTCCACTAATAGCTTGCCTTGGTTGGTGCAGTGGTTGAAGTTTTCTTCTTCTTCTTGGTAGAACTCCTCCTCCTCGAAGGCTTGGTCGGTACTAGCATCTAGAAATACATAGGGAGTGCACAATCACCAAACAATACTTAACTTAGGCTAAGTAGTATTCTAAACCACACAATTGATGATCTATTATCATCCCAAACATCACAAGTTTTAATTCAATAGTTTCAACCTTTTTATTTTGGAAAGGTAATTTCTACTCATTGAAATATTAACTACACTTTAATATTCACCACCAAAATATGGGATCATGTGGACACATGTCCTCACCAGATATTCTAACATGTGGGAATGAGATTTAAAGGTTGGATCAATATTACTTTGGTTTAAGTTCATTATTTAATGATTTAAAGTGACTAGAAATGCCTATATAGCATTATTTTGGTACTAGTCCAAAGTCACTGCCTGTAAACATTAATATTATTACATATTTGGATAGATATGATGAAATGTGATTTTTGAGAGTTGGAATCAACTCAAAATCTAACTTGGTTGATTTTACAAAAATGTTTCAAGTTGCAAAAGCTTCTGTCTTCTTATATTTATTAGGAGAAATCTATAACTCTAAATGAATTAAATCCAACAGGCTTGGATAGAGCATTTCAATATCTTTTAGACAAAATTAGTTTCATATAATTTGGATTTTTCAAACTCACATAATTGAATTTTGAAACACTGGACAGAAACAATATTCTAACTAAAAAGAAAAACCTAGATTTGAATCTACGGGCTTGCACGGGAAAGGAAATGGGCCGGCCCAGTGGCGCTACGCGGCACGGGGCTCAGCTGACAGGGGGGTCCACTTGTCAGCGGCTCTTTAAAACGCGAAATGGTACGCGCGTTGTGGGCCGTGCGATTAGAGGCTAGATCTACGGCTGAGGGTCGTCGTCGAAGACGGACGGGTCGCCGGCGAGCTCGAACCCTAGCGGCTCGGTGGGGGTCTACTAGGGACGTACCAGGGCTCCAGCGGGGTCGGCAATGCGGGCGAACAAAGTGGAAGACGACGGCGAGGCGAGGCGTGGTCGCGGCGGAGCTTGGGGTGGCCGGAATCAACGGCACCCTTCTTCTCCAGAGGCGGCGGCTCCGGCTCCAATTCCGGCGAGCTGCTGCTCCACTTGCTTCGGCGAGGGGTGGTTCAGGTTCAGAGAGGTGAGGGGAGTGGAATGGTGTGAGTCTTTGGTGCTGGGGAGGGCTCCTTTTATAGTCTCGACGGTGAGACCGAGCGGGATGGGCGGTCGACGGTGGCGACATGGCTACGGCGAGCTAGCGGCATGGCTGGGGATGGCGATCGATGGGCGGTCCCCTGGCGGTGCTCTAGCGCTTCAATGCGGCCGTAGGGGCGGTGGCATGCGGTCGGGGTGAGGTGGCGCTCTACGCGGCCGAAGCGGCTGTGTCCACGGCGAGCGATGGCTGTGGGGCTTTGGGCGGCAAACGCAGGTGTCTGGGGTGTTCTCTAGGTCAAGGCGGAGCGGTGGGCGCGGGCTGGTGTCGAGCGGCGGCTTGTGCACGCGGAGACAGTGCGCGCTCTGCGGGCGGCGTCGGCATGGTTCGGTGGCACTGGGCGCGGGTTCGCCTCTGTGGTCCATGGCTGGTCTTGGCTCGGGCAAGGGACAAAGAGGGGCGGTGCGGTGCTGGCTGCCTCCTAGACATTGAGAGGGGGCGAGGGGTGGTCTGCTGCAGCGGTTGCAAGTTTGGCCGGCGAGGCATGGCTCGGGTTGGCATGGCATTGTTTCTAGGGGTGTAGGGGATGGGTGTTTAGGCTTTGGTTAGATCATTGGGAGACAGAGGGAGTAAATGGGGATCAAATGGGGGCAAAACTCTGTTCAAAACAGTGAGCTAGGATTAGAGGTGTGATTCTGCCTGCCAAGTGTTTGATGAAATGGCTGCAAGAGAAAAAGTTTTGAATTTTGCGTTCAAAAATTTTGGGTGATCTCCACTAGTGATAGGTAGTCTCTGGTTGCAAGGGTTTTGAAAATGGTGCTCAATTTGATGGTTTTTGAAATAGGGGTGATCTATGCATATGCATTAGATTCAATTTTAAACTGTCATTTAAAATAGTTTACAGAAGGTTTTTTAGTAGATCAAAAGGTGGGCCTTGGTACCTCATTATGTCTACTAGCAAGGGGTGTAAAGATCAAGAATTGTTTCTATTAAGAATTGAGTACTAGGAATAGCCAAAGTAGGTATGAGAGTTAAATTTGTCCAAATGACCATTCCTTCATTTTAATTCCTTTTTGATTTGATTTTCTTTAGGAAAAGTTTGGGAATGATGTAGATGATGTTTAAATCACCTAAGAAACATTTTAGAAGCAAAGGACCACACAATCATGGCAATTCAAAACACTCCTATTTTAAATGCACACATATATGAATGCTTTCATTTTATATTTGGAAAAGTTTTTGTTAACCCAATTTTTGGATGACTTGATCTTGATAAGCTTGGATTGAAGTTTTGGGATGTTACAATAGGTCTCGCCGAAGTCGATGCCCTCAACTTGGGAGTAACCTTGTGCCACAAGTCTTGCCTTGTTCCTCACAACAATGCCATTATCATCTTGCTTGTTCTTGAAAATCCACTTGGTGCCGATAACATTGCGGCACTCTTTGGGTTTCTCCACGAGTTTCCAGACTTTGGCGCTCGAAATTATTCAATTCTTCATGCATAGCAATAACCCAGTTTGGGTCTTCAAGAGCTTCAAAGACCTTCTTAGGTTCCACCATAGAGATATGAGCTTGATGCTCACCAAAACTGGCCAATTCTCTTCTTGTAGAAACCCTTCATCAAAGATCACCAACAACCTTGTCGAGAGTGTGACCCCTCAACTCAAGGTTTCAATCAGCCCGAGCCTTGCGATGAAGTTCAATAAGTTTGTTGTCTCTTGGAGGAGGAGATTCATCACTTGAGTCTTCATTGGAAGCATTTTCTCGACCTTGATCAGGAACTAGAATATCAGTAGCAGGTGGTGGAGACGCGCGCCCTTGAGGTGAGTCAGTAGCCATAACAGGAGGCTGCAGAACTGGAGAGTCAGGGCCGGATAATCTGGCCGATGGAGAGGCCGGATAATCTGGCCTGGGAGTAATTGTAGCAGCTTCATCAGGAAGCCTGGGGCTTGCTTGAACTGGCGAGGGGCCGGATAATCCGGCCTGGAGCTTGTGTTGATATCTTCACCACCAGGAGCAAAATGGTCAGCTGGAGCGGGGTGGCCGGATAATCCGGTGTCGACCGAAAAATCCGGCCTGGAGCTTTCTGGAACATCTTGACCTTCAGCAGTTGATGGAGATGGTGTCGAAGTTGCCCCCGTGGTTGGAACATGTTGAGTATGTGTAGATGAGGGCTCTATATGAGTAGAGCATTGTCCTTCCCGGTCCGCCACAAGGGGTTCCTCAATGGGGCGGAAAAATCCCACGCCCATTCTTCTTATGGCATCTTGGGGTATTTCAACATCTGCATCACAAACACCAACTTGCTCCGCACGGGAACCGTCATTTTCCTCGAACACCACACTACAAGATTCTACAACAGTTCTGGAGAGCTTATTGTAGACTCTATAAGTGTGGGATTCAGCACCATAACCAACAAAAATACCTTCTAAAGCCTTAGATTCAAACTTAGATAAACGAACTCCTTTAATAAGAAAGAAACACTTACATCCGAATACTCGAAAGTATGAGATGTTTGGCTTGTTACCGGTAAGTATTTCATACGGAGTCTTGTCCAAGATCTTATGGAGGTATAATCAGTTGGATGAATGACAAGCAGTAGAGATTGCTTTAGCCCAGAAGTTATATGGAGATTTAAATTCGGCTAACATTGATCTTGCCATATCCATTAGAGTTCGATTCTTCCTCTCGGCTACACCATTTTGTTGAGGGGTGTACGTAGTGGAATATTGATGTCTTATCCCCTCTTCACTTAGGAACTCATTTAAGGTGTATTTCTTGAACTCAGAGCCGTTATCACTTCTTATAGCCAGAATGGGGACGTTGTGTTGACGCTGGACCTCGTTGGCGAAGTCGATGATAGTTTGTTGAGTTTCACTCTTCAACTTGAAGAAATAAACCCAAGTGTATCTTGAGTAATCATCAACAATCACTAGACAATACTTCTTCCCACCGAGGCTTGCATGAGATGGAGGTCCGAAGAGGTCCACATGAAGGAGCTCCAAAATCATTTTTGAAGAGAATGGTTTTCCTTCGATGAGGTGAGTCATGCATTTTCCCTTCAACGCACGCACTGCAAACACGATCTTTGGCAAAGGAGACATTTTCTTTTAGTCCAAGAATGTGGCCACCCTTGTGGAGACTTTGCAAAGTTCTCATATTGATGTGGGCTAGTCGGCGATGCCATAGCCAACCCGCGTCAGCCTTCCCGAAAAGACACATCGGGCCTGTAGTGGTTTTCCCCAAAAAGTCCACCACGTACAGGTCGTTTTCGACATATCCCACGAAAGCGACTTTTAGAGACTTACTCCACAAGAGTACCACCAAATCAGCATCAATATAAACTGGAAAGCCCATCTTACCAAGGGCGCGAACTGAAAGTAAGTTGTACCCGAGGGTCTCAACAAGCATGACGTCCACGAGAGAGATATCGTGAGCCACCACAACTTTGCCGAGACCCAATACCTCAGATTTTGACTTGTCACCATAGGAGACGGTTATGTGATCAAGGTTTGGCCGCATCTCCGTGATGATCTCCTTGCTTCCGGTCATATGACTCGTGCAACCGCTATCGAGTACCCATTTAGAACCACCGGAAGCATAGCCCTGCAAGAAAATTACTTCTTGGTTTTAGGTACCCATTTTTCAATGGGTCCTCTCATGTTAGTAACAAGGGTCTTGGGAACCCAAATAGACCAAGGAATGTAACAATCAAAAGGGCCTACATAACTAGCATACACATCACCATAATAATCACAATATAGTTCAAAGTTAGGATTGTTGATCCCTGCAAAACCATCATGATTAGTCTTGTCATTGGTAATGTTGCTAGTCTTTGGTTGAGCAGTCTTGCTCTTCTTCTTCTTTTTGTTTTTCTTGCTCTTTGTCTTGGGTATGTAACCAAGACCTTCTTTACTATTGTTTGTCCTCTGCCTGCTCAGTATCTCATCAATAACCCCTTTACCTTTGTCTTGAGAACTTCTTGCAAGGTCTTCTTTTCCAGAGGATGAAGTGGAGGTACTTGGCATAGCATACCATTTCAATTGAGTTTGGAGCTGGTCATGAGACTCATTTAAAGTAGAATGATCACTCTTCAATGCCTTGTGAGCACTTTCAAGATTATCAAACTTCTCTAAAAGTCTAGCATGAACAGCCCCAAAGTCAGTCTTTTCTTTCTTTAGTTTCTTTACCTTGGCAAGAGCATGGTCACGTTCTTTAATGAGCTGAGCTACAGCTTCTTCTTGTGACTCCTCGAGGGATTCGAGTCTTTCTTCCAAAGATACTCGAGCTTCATCTTCCTCTTCCAAAGCATTCTTCAAAGAAGCTATCTCTAAGGCATCTTCTCTTTAAATTCTGCCCTTTTCTTCAAGAAGATCTTTGGCTTGAGCAAGTTGACTCATAAGAGCATCAAAATGGAGTTTGTTGTCACCTTGTAGGTTAGTGAAAAAGTATCCAAGGCAATAACTTCTTCTTTCATTTTAAGACTGTCATGATCATCCATATCCAAAATTATGTTAGTCTTAAGAAATGAAGAGCTAGAAGTTGATACCTCAGACCCTCTTGCCATTAGGCAAGTGGCATTGTTGTTGGTGGCGTTCTCGTTCGGCGAATCGAAGAGTGATGAGGGAGTCGATGTGGTGGCTATAGCAGCCACCTTGTGGGAACTATCATCATCCTCTTCATCTTCACTTGCGGAGGAGTATTCCTCTTGAGCTACCAAGACAATCTTGGGTTGCTTCTTGAAAGGGTCATTCTTCTTAATAAAAGGCTTCTTCTTAGGTGCTTTAGATTTCTCTTTAAGAATGAGCCTTCCACCATTGTATTCTCTATTTTGATATGGACACTCGGCTACAAAGTGCATTCTATCTCCACAGTTGAAGCAAGTTCTCAATCTTGGGCCACTTTATCTTCTTCCATTTGACCCGTTCTTGCGCTCAAGTTCAGACTTGGCTTTGGCAGGGTCCTTCCAAAAGTTCCTTGCATCTCACCATAAGCACGTTTGACCTCATCGGGGCAGTCCATGGATACCCCCTCAAAAGCTCCTTCATCTTCCTCTTGCTCAACAACATTGGCTTTGAGAGCCACATTGACACCCTTTTGCATTCTAATGGCCCGAGCACGGGCATCTTCAGCATTCTTTGCTGCCACTTTGAATGACGCCATTTCTTGCATGACTTTGTTGGATGTCATTTGATGATGGTTATGTCTACCTTACAGGCTCTTCAAGTCCGTTGGCTCGAAAGGCATTAAGGCACTCACATATTTCCTTTTTATCCATGCATCATCAATGTGAGTGGCCCCATGCTTTCGAAATGTTGTTGCGATGCCCTTGAGTCTTCTATACATGTCCTCATGGTCTTCACCATCCAACATGTATAATCCCTCAGCTTCATTACTAAGGGCATCATACATGTTTCTTCTCATGCTTTCATTTCCAACGAAGAGATCCGTAAGAGCATCCCAAGCTTCTTTAGCTGTGTTGAGATGTTCAATGTGTGGCATGTCCTTGGGACCCACACCCAGCTGTATCATGTGGAGAGCGGTGGCATTGAACTGGCTGTCCACAACTTCTCTTCTCGTTAGGTTGGTTTGATCTCCAATATGAAGACCCTCTTCAATAATCCTCCATAATTCAATAGAGGAGCTGCAAACATGAGATTTCATTAGGAATTGCCATTGATTAAAGGAGGATGCAGTGAGCTTGGGTGGATCACCCCTATTGTTTATATGAGGATCAGGGATAGGTGGGTCGGGGGAATATACGTGGCGAACCTCACTATATTCCTCCTGACCACTTCCCTTCTTGGAGGTGGAACCATTAAGTTTTTCACCTTCCACATCATCATCCTTGGATCCGGTGTTACCCTTTTCCTTAGATGATGGTGTGGCAGCCTTAGAGGAGGATGTAGATGGGGCTATGGATGATGTAAGGCGAGCAATCATTTGATTCATCTTAGCCTCAAAGGATTTCAACAAGGTTGTTTACAACGACTTGAGAACATCCATTGTGACCTTATCCACAGCCTCATTTCCATCATCCTTGGTACCCATACTACTCTTAGGCGTTTAAGCCCAAATTAAGAGCCGGGGCTCTGATACCAATTGAAATGGATCGTATGGGCACCTAGAGGGGGGGGTGAATAGGTGCTACACTAATTTTTAATACTTTTTCAATTTTAGGCTTAACACAAAGGGTAAATTCTCTAGATAAACTATTAGGTGGAATTTCCCTATATGCAAACCTATCTACTAGCGAGTAAAGAGCGACTAAAAGAGGAACGGGTAAACCAAAGTGAAGCACGTGGAGACACATGATTTGTTTGACCGTAGTTCCTTCCTTGTTAAGGGAAGTACGTCTGCGTTGGAGGGGTGGGCGGTACTAAGACCACCACGCCACAATAGGCCTCACCCTGTTCTCCGATGGATCTCGCTACAAAAGGCCTGATCCACCTTTCCACTATAGGTACCCTTCAAGGCGGGCACCGACGCCTTTACACAACTAGCGGCGCAACAACTCCACAACAACTTGGAGGCTCCCGAAATGACAAGAAGCTGCCACAAGAACAAAGTTATCAAATACAATAAACAAGATCTAGGTATTGACAAGAATACTAGATCAGGGATTTCTCCAAGTGAATGGAGAGGAGTTGAAGCGCTTGATTCTTGATGATGATGATGAACTTCTCCTCCTTCAATTCCCCCAAAGATCAAGACCTTCGGGTGGTTGAAGTGGGAGATCGAGAATGAGAGCTCTTGCACAATGTCTGGACAATTTCAAATGAATCAAGAGTTCTGAACGTTGGGGAAGAAAGGGTATTTATACCCCCTTCAGAAACCAGCCGTTGGACACTTTGGGGGCCGGATTATCCGGCCTGGGGAAAACACCGCCCTAGACTCGGAATATCCGGCAGATAATCCGCCCCCTATCTGAGCATCGCGCCGAGCTTGCCCTTGATCAACTTCCGGGGGCCGGATTATCCGGTCCTATGAGAGGGCCGGATTATCCGTCCTGGGGAGGAAAAACCGCCCCAGTTTGGATTTTCCGGGAGAAAATCCGACCGGATACCTAGCAACGCGCCTTGGCTACTTTTGCTCGAAAACTGGGGGCCAGATTATCCGTCCCATGCGACAGCCGGATTTTCTGGCCTGGGGAGGAAAACCCGCCCTAGTTCGGATTTTCCGAGAGAAAATCCGACCAAATACCGAGCGACGCGGCCTGGCTCTCTTTGATCAATGAGGTAGGCTGGATTATCCGGCCCTTGGTGGGGCGGATTATCCGGCCCCCTCAAAGCTTCCTGCACACTTAGCACACATGAATAATTTCCATAGTATTGTTATCTAACACGCAAAACATAGGAAAACATGAAATGTTCTTTCATCGGTGTCACTGTCTAGCTTCACGGTCACCTCCGCCATGCACCAAGAATCCCTTCCATACCCTTATCCATGAGCATCAATTCCAGAATATGGCCAAGGAGAAACTACCCTCCAATTGGGATCTGCCTCGTTCTAACCATGCAGGAAAAGAAGATTTCAAGGAGGAAGAGTGGGGAAAGAATCGTACGAGCTGGGAATCACAACCCAACATGATCATGAACCGCATTGAGCAAAACTCGGAGTTGATTCGTACTCTTACCTTCGAGATTGAAGACTTGAGGAAATTTATTGAGAAGCTCATCGAGAGAACACCACCACCACCGAAGGAGTAATTCGTCATCAGGTTTTGGCATCCCCTTGGTTTGTTCCAAGCTTGGGGGAGTGCCGCGGTATCACATCACTATCTTCTATCTTTTTACCTTTTTAGTAGAGTCATATCATGAATAGAGAATTTATCATGTAGGATGGTTTGCATTATGGAAGTGTCCCCCCTCTCGTTAGATATCTATGTATCCCTTGGTGTGAGTTGCCATTATGGAATATTAATGAGAAGTTCTATCATTTACTCTTTTGCATATCTTATATTAGTTTTCAATTCCTATTATATGATTGATCTTGTTATTAGTATTGGTATCACTTTGGGATCATTGAGTTAATTTAGTTGGTTATGGCAAACCTGGCTTGGTCCGTAACAACACTATTATGAGAATTGAATGAAAAAGATAAAAAGTACTCTTAAAGAAATATAATTTCATCATCTTTCTTGATTTTATCATAAGCTTAGTATTCTCTAGTTAAGATCTTTTGTGCTTCCAAGGAAGATTGCATGTTTATTTTTATCACTTGTATGTTTGTTTGTTTCCTTCAACTCTTATGCTTGCTACCCAGCCATGCTAGCCTAAAACCTGTACTAAGAGGGAATGCTTCCCGTGCATCCGATCCTTAAAACCAAAACCTATGCCATTTGTGTCCACCATACCTACCTATTAGCACTATTGCTATTCCAAGTAAATTCATGTTTTTATCTACCTTCCGAATTAAACTTGTTATGTGAAAATCAGTGATTAAAGATCTCACGAACTTGATGGCACAATTTACTTTTCTTTCACCTAATAAACTTGAACCATTGTGTCATCTAAGTTGTATATGCTTGCACTTATACGTTGGGAATTAGCAGAACCATGCTGTCATGGGGAACGCTTTCAACATTGCACATGTACATTGTACCCAGTTGATATCATGCTCTTTTGTCTATGGATGTCGTCGGTGTGAAATGAAAGGGGAGCTTGTAAGTCCATGGAGTTATGTATGTGTGTTAGAGAAACGCCTGGGTCGCTGGTCTAATCCATGCCTAATCATGGTGGAAACCTGCAGCGTAACCATAATGAGCAATCTATGAAGCATTCTTCTTATAAAAAAAGAGATACAGATTGAGAAAAAGAAAAAAAGATGAGAAAATAGGAAAGAGTGAAAAAAACACCATTTTCCCATGGTAAATAAGAAGATTGCTGAGAAGCTTATTGTCTGCTTGCCTTGTCATTTTGATATGGGGATTCTTCCATATCATCGGGCAAGGGGTACCCCGTTGGTGGTTCTCTATGATACACATGTACTTACTATGACAAGAACTTACCGGTAACTAAAATTGAGTAGCATGAGGAGCGGCCCTCGTATTCAAGGTACATGAGATTGCCAACTTATACTTCGTCAAGCATATACTCCATAGTTTGTTCACTTTAACCTTAACCACCTAAAGATTCTTATGATAGGGGCAATGACAGCTGAAAGCTAATAAGTATCATAACTTTTGGAAGCTCTTTATGAAACTTGAAATCCCTGCTTCCCTCTGCGAAGGGCTTATCTTTTACTTTTTGTTGAGTCAGTAAACCTATTCCTTTCTATCTCAGCAAGTATTTTGAGTTGTTGTGTTTCATTCATTCATATGATGATTTATTCAATCATGTTTCTTATATTCCTTGTTTTGCACATTTCTCTTATCTTAGTGAACACTACTTTGAAAGGTATCATTGAAAACCCCTTTATGATTGAACTCCTACAAAATTGTTAACTATTTCTTTGACCAAGAGCTAAGTTTGCCATTACCAATTATGATTTACTTTATGTATCTTTATTGTGTTTCCTTTCCTTATTGCAAGTTAAGTTATATAATAAGTGATTTGTCTTCTATTATGATTTATGTATTGATGAATGTGATGCTTCTTGTACGTATTCTTTTATCGACTCTTCAGTCCATAAACCTGAGGTCATGTTTATTGAGCTCAGTTTTCGCTTGGGGCCAAGCAAAGTCTAAGCTTGAGGGAGTTGATACGTCCATTTTGCATCACTATTCTATATCATAATTTACTGTTATTCATTGATATATTTCATATTAAGAGATGATACTTATGTTATTCCATCTGTTTTTGCATGGTTGATGACTTTTGGAGCATAGACTGTTGCAGTTAGGATTCTGATGGAAAAGGTGTTGTTTGGAGGTGAAATTTGGGAAGATCAGAAAATCCGGGAAAATACATGGAAACTTCTATTTTTCCAGAAGACGAAGGATGCTAGAAGGGGCAGTGGAGATGGCCCACAAGGGGCCCACACCACCCCCTAGCGTGGGTCCCCCTGGTCGCGCCACCAGGTGGTGTGGCCACCTTGGCCCACTCCTGGCTCTCCCCTTTGGCGTATATTATCCCCACGAAACCCTAACACCAGGGGAGCGACCACAAAAAGATTTCGCCGCCTTAGCGGGGCGGAAAACTACAAAGAGAGAAAGATCTCTCTGTCAGACAGAATTCTATCAGGGGAATTCCTTACCGGAGAGGGGAGATCGTCGCCATCAACACCACCATCAAGTTGGACTTCATCGGTATCATCATCATCTCCATCCTCATCTCCATCAGCACCATCATCACCACTTCATACCGCTATAACAATTGGGTTGAATCTTGCATAGTTCTTAGGGGAAACTTTCCCGGTGTTGATTACTTGTTGTAGTTGATGCTATTGAGTGGAACCGTTGAATTATTGTTATGTTTAGATTGTTACTTATCATTATATCATCTCTGATCTTGATCCATATGATGTCTTGTGAGTACTTTGTTTAGTTCTTGTAGACATGGGAGAAGTCATGTTGTTAGTAGTGGAATTGTGCTGAGAAAGATTCAATAGTTTGTTATTTAAGTTGTGGTGTTATTCTTCTAGTGGTGTCATGTGAACGTCGACTACATGACACTTCACCTTTAAGGGCCTAGGGGAATGCATTGTGTATTTGGATACTAATCATAGGGGTTGCCGGAGTGACAGAAACCTGAATCCCCGTTAGGAAACCTTTGCACAAGGGATGTCAGGATCTTAGAGTTTAAAGCTGTGGTTAGGTTTCTATCTTAATTACTTTCTTGTACTTGCGGGTGCTTGCAAGGGGTATAATCACAAGTATGTATTAGTCCTAGGAAGGTCGGTACATTAGCATAGGTTCACCCACACAACACTTGTCAAACTAAAGAAGATTAATCAACTATATGAAGCGAAAGCACTTTACGATATTCCCATGTGTCCTCGAGAACATTTGGTCATCTTAAGTAATACAACCGGCTTGTCCTTTTCTAAAGAAAGGATTGGGCCACTTGCTGCATTTATTATTATTGTCTTTTATTTACTCATACTTTATTTACCTGCATTATCAAAAACTCCTAAAAATCCGTTTGCTAAGTATTTACAGAGAATTCCTGCTCCAAGCCACTCATCAACACCTTCTGCTCCTCATTGGATTTGACACTCTTATCGAAAATACTGCGATACACCCCTATACTTGTGGGTCATCAACTCCTCCAGCACCTTCGCCACCAGAGCAACAAAAAGAAAGGTGACATTCGCATTGGTGGATTGGTAACCCACCTTGTCCTAGCATTGAACATTATATTATCAAATATATAACTGCTTGTGGTTTCCTCGGTGTTTACCGAGCTGACAAAAGGTTCGAGTATATCAGTTTGGTTATATTGATGATGCACAAGATGAGCATGTTCCATTGCCCTATCCACAAGCCTTCTCGATTGTGGCGAAGGACAATTGGATCCTCACCAAGGATCAAGTGGTGGAGATCATGGCTGAATTCCAGCCTTATCAAGAAGAAGATGAAGAAGGAGAGCAACAGGATGAGCAGGAGCAGGAGCAGGAATACGACCCTGCCTGGGAGGGACAGCAACAGGAGGGATCCTGGGACCCATGGCCCAATCAGCAGCACCAGGGGTTCAACAACGTCCCCTATCAAGATTTTCAGCAGCTCAACTAGCGTGTTTGGGAGATTGACCACACGCTACGAGGAGTGAATCAGGATGTTAGTGCCTTAACTCACAACTTTAGTCACTTCATGACCCACTTCCCCGACTACTACCAACAGTATCCGTACCCTCTGCCGAACGACGGCAACAACAGAGCCTGGCAACAGCCTAGGCTTGGGGGAGGTTTAAAAACCTCCAAACCTTGCATTCATATTTTTATTTCTTCCTTTGATTTATTTTACTTCTTCAAAATTGCATGTTTACTTTCAGTTCGCATTCCTAAACCAAAAACACACAAAATTAGTTGTAACCTTTATTGCAAATTTGTTTCTTTGTTTCGCTCGGAGATTGATCAATTTCATGTGACTTGGCAATAGGGACATATAGAGGGGGTTCGAATCAAGTACGAGAACTAAGCAAGCAAGAGGAGGTATCACATTCCTTTCATCACCTTTTTTCAACTTTAAATTGACCCTACAATTATTTACTCGCTTGCACTTGAGCCACTCCCCACTTATCTAGTTATCCTATAAATTCTATTCCTTTGTCAGTGTCTCCTTTTTAGCTTTGAAATAATGAGTGACGAGGGTTTAAATCATCAATGCCCATTGTTATGGACTTAGGTTCAGGAATTGAGGAGCGCTGGAGATCTCGGTACGGCTAGCAAACAAGCACACAGGTGACACGAGGTTTACCCAGGTTCAGGCCTCGTAGAGGACCCTACATCCTGATTGTCTGCTCTTGATTGATGATGATCCGAAGGATTACAATGTCGCCGATGGCAGTGTCGTGCAGATTAGATCTGGCGTATGCGCGAGAGATCGATGTCTAGATCTATTGTCTATTATGGGAGTCGCGATTGAGAGGTTTTAGGTCATAGCGTGTCCTCCTCGTTGGACCCTCCTAGCCTTTATATATGGGGAGGCTAGGTCTCAGGTACCAATACGAGTTGGTTACAAGTTGTATTCAAACTCTAGTCTTGAGGTTTCCTTGTCTTGTGCGTTTGCGAGTCCGTGTCCATATGGGCTTCATATCAGTCGAACCGTCATGGATCTGTGCTGGTCGTCGAGTGCGCCTGGGCCGCACCAGGTAGGCTATAGTCGAGTGCCTATTGGTCATACCCATGTCAGTAGCCCTCGAGTGTCCATGTGAATCGTAGATTCGGATGGAGACTCAAAAGTCTTGAGTCTTGCATTAGGATGTCAGAGTCGACAATTATGTCGAGTGCGAAGCACTTCACCCGGAAGTTCATCGGGGCAGTCGAATTTGTAGTAGTTCATAGGGATGATGGTAAACCTTCCTGGTGCGCTCGATGGATCGAGACCAGTTAATTGCTCTAGGGCAAAAACAACGCTACTTACTCAAACTCGAGTCTCCGGACTCAAATTCGGAAATTGCTGGCGTAATTCGACTCATGCCGCGGAGGCCTTACAGGAGTCGAATTCCAGTGTATGGGTGTGAGCACTCGACGCGTCCGTCAAGGCATGTTCATCGTACCTGTAGGCACGGATATATATTTGGTAGTGCGCAGCAGATGCGTTGACAGGCCTTATTCAGGTCTTATCTTCACGCTGTAAGCGCGGCATCCGAATTTTTTGTCATCGCAGAGATGATTCGGGTGGCCTAGGAGACGTAATCTCTTTGTAGGGGAAATACGTGGCGGAGTCTCCATAGCATTCGAGTGTGGATGTTATCGACACACAGTACGATGTGCAAGGAAAAATAATCATAGAGTGCGTGGCCAGCGCTCCCTATGGGAGTAGCCCCCGAGTGCCTGGTTGAGTCGAAGACTCAAGCAGGGACTAAAGAACTTTTGCGACTGTTGTCATCTTTTTCTTGTTTCAGTCAAATATGCTTTCAGCGCTCCCTATGGGAGTAACCCGAAGTCCACAATCGAATCGTAGATTCGAGTGAAGGGTTTGCATGATGCTTGGATATTTTCACAAATTTCTTCGGGTGCGCGGCCAGCACTCCCTATGGGAGTAGCCCCCGAGTCCTTAGTCGAATCGTGGATTCGAGTGAGGACTCAGAGTGTGTCACTCGAGGATCTTGTATATGCACCACCAGTGCTCTAGTTTGGACTAGCCCCCGAGTGTCTGGCAGAGTCGCAGACTCGGGCAGAGACTCGAGTCTTGTATGTCATATGTGTGTAGCATCAAGCGATGTAACCATCCGAGGAGGGACTCGACTCGGGTCTTGAGTGTATGTCATAGCCAGTTGTTTTGTCGACTCCTATTGGAGGACCCGATAGAATAGCTCGACATAGTCGACATCCTTGTAAGCTGTATAAAATATTAAGAATTGTGAAGTATATGTATCTTGTAAAGAGTATTTGCTTGTTAGCTTGTAAAGTAAAATTCTGGTGCCAATCGAGTCGACACTTTCGCACTGTATGCTAGGCCTTTTCGTTAGCCTGATTACCCTTAGTCTCAGTACCTTTCCGAGGTACTCGGAGTTCAAGGATTCGACGATCAGGCAGAATCAGCTACTCGGGCTGTCGCGTATGAGATGCTCGAGTGCGTGGAGTCGATGACACATTATGTTACTCGAAGAGGGCGCAGCCCCCGAGTGTTTCGAGTGCGATTAAAATAAACGATTATTTACTCTTGGTAGAGGAAAAACTTAGCTTTATTGGTAGTTGTCGTGGACGAAGTTGATGCAGCCGCGAATGAAATTGATGCGGTAGAGGATCGCGTGGCGGAGTCGAAGACACAGCAGGTCAGCGGAGTCGAAGACCGCAGTGCGTCATCGTAGCCGAAGACCACAACGAGTCGCGTGATGGAGTCGAAGACTCAGTAGATCGGCAGAGTCGAAGATTGCAGCACGTCGTGGCACCCAAAGGAGGTAACAGGCCTCGTGGCGGAGTCGGTGGAGCCCCCGAGTGTATATTCGATGTGGTCGATGTAGTCGAAGCGGCATCCGAGAGCCGATGCGTTGGACCGGAGTCGACGCGGCAACGGGTCACCGAAGCTGGTGGCGGCAGCAGTTTGCTGCAACCGAAGATCATAGCTGGTCGTCGTAGACGATGTTGGCAGCGGTTACTATCGCGGAAGCCCATTCGACCAGCGGGTCACGCGAGTCGAAGATTATTGCGGCTCGCGGTTGCGGGAGTCGAGGGAGCCTCTGAGTCACTTAAGCTGAAGATCGCAACGGGTCGCCGAAGTTGAAGACCATGGCGGGTCGCCGAAGCGGAGGGAGCCCCCGAGCCCCCGGGTCGTTGGAGTCGAAGACCATGGCGAGTGGACGGAGATGAAGATCGTAGCGGGTTTGCACGACGGAGTCGAAGGGCATAGAGGGTCGCGCGGTAGGGTTGGCGCAGTTGAAGAAGTTGATGCGACAGACGTGTAGTAGACATCATGGACTAGAATCGTACGGTGATAACGAGTTGCCGTATATGAAGACTGTAACGGGCCACAGCAGTCGAAGACCGTATCGGGTTGATGGAGTCGAAGACCGAAGCTGAAGACCGCAGCGAGTCGCGTGATGGAGTCGAAGACTCAGTAGATGGGCGGAGTCGGAGACCGTAGTGAGTCACCATAGCCGAAGGCGGTAACGGGCCTCGCGGCGGAGTCGACGGAGCCCCCGAGTGTAGATTCGAAGTTGTCGATGTAGTCGAGGCGACATCCGAGAGCCGATGCGGCGGACCGGAGTCGACGCGGCAGCGGGTCGCCGATGCCAATGGAGGTAGCGAGTTGTCGCAACCGAAGAATGTAGCGGGTCGCTGGAGCAACGAGCCCTCGAGTCGCCTTAGTCAAGACTGCACCAAGTCACGCGACGGATTTGGCGCAGCCCCCGAGTCGCTAGATCCAAAAATTGCAGTGGGTTGCTGGATACGATGACGGTAGCGGGTCGCACGATGGAGTTGAAGATTGTAGCAAATCATCGTAGTCGAAGACCGTAGCGGTCGCTGCAGACGAAGACCATAGCGACCACCGGAGTTGAGGGCAGCAGTGGGTCGCCGGGCTTGAAAGATCCTCCGAGTATGGAATCGGTGTAGTCGATGTAGCAAACGTGAGGTTGACGGAGTTGCGCAACGGTCACAGAGTCGACACGGTAGCAGACGTAATCGATGCAGCGGACGTAGTTGTCATGGCAGTTGATGCAGTAGTGATGAAGTACATGATATCTGCATGAACCCGTCGACGTAAAAATCGATCTGGTGAAGCTGCGTCAAGAAAGGTATAGGCTGAAGCAGAGTCAAAATAGTCTGTAGTCATGACAATCTTGTAGTTCTCGATCCCCCAGACGTCAAGCAGATGATACATCATCACTAGTCAAAAAATCACACACGTGATTGACATCCTTCACAAAATCCATGCCACTTTTGTTCAACTAGTTATTTACTTGAGCTGCTTCACACGAGTACCTCGGGTCCTTCACCATGAATCTTTTTTATTATCTAATTGGAATACTTGCCTTTATGCTTTTCGTGCGTGTAATCACACCACGTGTTTGAACCAGTATACAAAGCGATGACCACTTGAACAACTCAACCTTGTGATGTGTGTTGTGGGACATGTCTGATTTGAACTCATCTTGGTTTCCATCTGCATGTCGTGTCTGCTATGGAGATGTACACGTACGTACTATTTTGGATCCCTTAATCGTAGACTTGTGCAGCTACTCAGTCGTAAGTTTCTGCACCTTCAGTGGCAAGCTCGCGTAGCTTCTGGCAAGCATGGATCAGCAACCGATGTTGCGGCCGAGTGGACCACGGCCGCCCGCCATGCTAGTTGTACGCGCACAGGCTCCTGAAGCTTTTTTGGATAATTCTACTGACGTGCGAATCAGCAACATAGAGAAGATCCAACCTAGATTAGCTCAATCAATGACGAAGATATTATGGGATTCCATCCGGAATATGACTTCAAGTCAAGTAGATCTTCTCCATTGAAGCTGACGAATCGTAGATCGTTGGTGATGGAACCGTCGAGATTGCAACATCAGCGCACCTAGTTCCCACAGACGGCGCCAATTGACGAGGGTTTAACTCATCAATGCCCATTGTTATGGACTTAGGTTCAGGAATTGAGGAGCGCTGGAGATCTCGGTACGGCTAGCAAACAAGCACACAGGTGACACGAGGTTTACCCAGGTTCAGGCCTCGTAGAGGACCCTACATCCTGCTTGTCTGCTCTTGATTGATGATGATCCGAAGGATTACAATGTCGCCGATGGCGGTGTCGCACAGATTAGATCTGGCGTATGTGCGAGAGATCGATGTCTAGATCTATTGTCTATTGTGGGAGTCGCGATTGAGAGGTTTTAGGTCATAGCGTGTCCTCCTCGTTGGACCCTCCTAGCATTTATACATGGGGAGGCTAGGTCTCAGGTACCAATACGAGTTGGTTACAAGTTGTATTCAAACTCTAGTCTTGAGGTTTCCTTGTCTTGTGCGTTTGCGAGTCCGTGTCCATATGGGCTTCATATCAGTCGAACCGTCATGGATTTGTGCTGGTCGTCGAGTGCGCCTGGGCCGCACCAGGTAGGCTGTAGTCGAGTGCCTATTGGGCATACCCATGTCAATGAGCAATGAACTTGGTTAAAAATATTTCTGACATTTTTACAACAAGAAAAAGCATCCAAAAGATGACTTGAGTCCATGTTTAGCCCAAAGGATTTGATTTTAGAACTACTCAACCCCATTTGAGCTTAATGTAAATAGACTCGATAGCACTCTTGAATGAAATTGTCTGATAAAATAGATGCTTCGAAGTAGTAGAGATTATGCCATTGTTTTTTCTAATAATTACAGTAAGATATTGCTTTACGTGTGTCATTACAACACGGTCATGCTCCATGGGGAACTATTAACTCTGTTGGCCAAAGGACGATCTAAATGTGGGAAACCACTTGATTTCGGCTATTGAGTTATGTAAGCATCTGTAGCTACAATGCTATGACGGGTAAAACTTTAGTCTCCTCGTGGTTTCACATTCCAAGTGAAGTTGTAGTACTCTTTTGACCCACTATTTCTCAACAGTTATCTATTGGCATGGCCACGAGCGCAACACAGTCCCAATTAACATGTTAAAAACAATGGCATGATTTCTCTATGAAAGGGCTAAAGTTTTTGAAAAACAAGGAAAGGAAAAAAAAAGGTGCTTTGAGAGTCTTGAAATTTTGCCGTGGGAATAGATGAGTTGTTCTTAAATTGAATGTTTTGGTGCCAACTTGAGTACTCTTAATTGATTAAAGAAACAAGAGCAAAAAGCTTCCATCTCTCAACAAAGAGAGACACCAAAAGAATTTGTTTCACTTTCTTAGCTAAACTTTTGACACTTGCTCAGGCATATGATTTATTTGCTAGCAAGATATACGTGGTTAGGAAGTGGACTCAGTGCAATCTTATGAATACTTGTATGATCATGTTTAAGATTGCAGGAATTGTGAAGAAAAGAATTTGACACCAATTCAAGCTTGTAAGTTCTTTTATTTTAGTCTCGAATCTCCGCTATTCTTCCTTATTTACTTGTCACTCGAGGTAGAGCAACATCTAAGCTTGGGGGAGTTGATAGCTGTGATATTCGACATATTTTTGATGGTTTTTATCGATGGTTTTCTTCTAGATTTTATTGTTTTCTAGCTTTACCTAACGCTAATACTTTGGTAGCAAAGAAAACTTGGTTTTTAATGTGTGTTTGAGGTTCTAAACATCAACATAAGGTTTTAACAAGAGAAATACAATATTCAGGCAAAAACAAGCAAGTCCCTTTTTGGAAGCAATCAAGGGAGGCATAAAGTAGCTTTAATGAGAAACTATACGGCAGGAATATTTTTCCGGCCATATAGTTCCTGCCGTATAGTTGCATCCGCCTCCGTCTTGTCAAAAGGGACAACTTTCCTGAAGAGGCGAGGCGCGAAATCATAACATAGTAGCATAAATCCCCTCAGGAAAGTAGAAAGAAGAGATCCAGAGAAGAAGGGGAAGATGTTCTTCATCTTGCTCCAGGATCTTCTACCTCCTAGCCATCACACCCTCATAGCCATTACTTGTACATGAGAGAGAGAGAGATCTTCACTTTGTAAGAATAGGGTTTGAGATTGTTTCTTCCTATCATGAATTGCATTGGATTACTTTTGTATTCTTATTGTGGATCTCCACGGTAATATCGAGAAGAACTCCATTTACTTAATTATATCGATGATGCTTTCTTCTCTCATGTGTGAGTAAGTACCTTGGGTGTGGGAGATGTAAGGGATTGGTGAGATGTGATGTGCCTCCATATATTTTCCATTAGTTTGTGATTGAATTTAATTACTATATTATGTGTGCTTGACTATCTGTGGGATGCCTAATGCTTGTTGTCCAATTAAGGGCCCAGACAACGTGATGATTTGTTCTACATAGATAGGATCTTGTTTGCTAGCAGACCGGCGACCCCCGAGTGACACGGGGATATCAATGGGAAATTAGTTTGACTCGAGGATCACGAGGAACCACTGTGCTTACTACATTAGTCTGATCCAAGGAGCTTAATTCATAAGCAACCTGAAGGATCTTAATCATCTAGTTACTGACCATGGTTTTGGTAACAGACTAGTAGGATTATTGAAGGTGGGATGAAATCTACCAAGAGGAGTTCCGGCTAATTATGGGTTGCTCACCTACACATATACTTATAAGATTATAATTGTTACACTTATCATTCGTCCACCAGGCACAATCACTAACACCATTAACTGTATCTCCCCGCGCCTTCTTTGTCATTTGCAGAAAACCACAAACATTCGAATCGTTCTTTACTTTTATGCTTTTTATTCCTAAAGTTTACATTTTAGTTTTATTTAAATACATCTAGTTTAATCCAAATTTCATTCTTATTTCCACACTTGCAGTCAATTAACTCGAAGACATGTGACAACTTTGAGTGTGACAGAGACTTCATTCATAAACACTTACCTTTGGGCTCCCTGTGGGATCGATATCTATACTTCAAAACTAGCTACAAACTCTAACATCCCAATTATTAACAACCATGATTAGTTGTCCAGAATGCAAAAATCAGGGGGAACAAAAACTTTTTCTTGTTTAATGATGCAGTGCTTGCTTGTTATTTGTCTGTGCTTATGCATCTTAATGTATAACATATGATATACTCCTCACCTCAACACCGGTTGACAAAAGCTATTTAACAAAACTATCCTGGCTCATTTTACATAGTCTCAAATGTTCTGGCATTTCAAAACCTGAGCCAAGATTCTTTTGTAACCCTAACCATTTTAGTAGCCTCTATTTCCCAAATTATGGAGAGCTACATAATATAATCTCCTTGGGATAGAACTTTCAACTACTCTTACCTCTAGGTTTTCCAAAACCTTTTTAAGAAAACTTTTGAATTCTACTCTAGGTGATAATACAAGATGGATCTTATCTCTAAGCAATAATACAAGATGGATCTTATCTCTAGCCCTAGGTGATCATCTAAAACCCTTAACAAGATCAATTCTGAAGTGATCCATTCTAGAAGCTTCCAAGTCAATGAAGACCAATATAAAGAATGGATCTATTCTACTCAATCTACACTTAAACATTATCCATTTGCTGATGCTTTGGTACCTTGCATCATATCAAAATCATCCCCTCTCATATTCTAGTTAAATATCTCCAACTCTGCCAAAAATGACTAAGTCTAGAAATCCGATATCAATATCACATCTTTGAGTCTCCCTCATTCCCAATCTTATGCATTTTTGGTGATGCACTTGAACCATCTTGTGAAGCATCCTAAGGACTACGACGGCCCACTCTTTACCTTGGCTAGATCACCTTTTAACCCACTTGTTCTTGATGGGTTTGCAGGCAAGAAAATAATAATTTCTGCAAATCTTATCAACATGCCCACTTGTGAAGAAGCTCACATCTTCATACTATCTTCTTTTAACCAATTCTTGGCATGGTTGTGTTCTAATCATGAAGGGATATCAATACCTACTTCACTTGTTCCAATTGGAGCTTTGTGCCTCCAAAACCCACATGGTTTTGAAGGCTAATTAATAATCTGTTTTGGCACCCTTATTTTCTTCCAAGTTTGGTATTAATTCTTGGAGAGGTCGATCATGATCAACCTCAAACCTATATACCATGTTGATCTACATACCTTGGTATATACATACATATAGCCCATGGCCCAGAAGGGCTCTGAGCTCCAAGATCCAATCAAGTTTTGGTGGCATAAAACAACCTTGCCCTAGATCCTTAATTCCTTGTTTCCTTCCAAAATCAAGTTTGATTTCCAAAATCCAAGTTTCCAAATGATGGATACAGATGATGGACCTCATCTACCCGAGAGATATAATTTTATCCAATATTATCAATAATTATTGTGACTCAAAAAGAATTAAATTCCCTTCTTTTACTAAAACTCCAAAACTCCCTCTATAAAGGAAACTTAGTTTTTCCTCCAAAACACTTTATCACCTTTGAACTCATCTAAGGCCTACATATCATATCCTATCCTATCCTCCCACTTCAAAAATAAATATTTTTGAAGAGTTTTAATAATTCTTTTTGCCTACTTCCTTAAATGGCAGAAATGATAAAAATAAATGTTTTAAATACTTTTATGCCTCAATAAAACTTGGGAAAGTTATGCAAAGTGTGAATTAATACTTAGGGTCATACCCAACCAAAAACTCATCTTGTCCAATTCAAATATTTCAGAATAAATTAATAAAACACATTTAGCAGTTTTTGAATAAATGTGATCTAAAAAGATCCAATAAATCCCAAATAATTTTTAGTGATGCACAATAACCATACCTATATACCAGTATCTTTAATCCATCTTGACAAGATCAATTTGGAGAATTTTCTTCATAGTCGTCAACTTTGCCAAAACCTTGAACTAAACTCATTCAAACTCCATCAAACCTTGCCGAGAACTCCTCCCCTACACCAGAAACCTCTCTGGTTGGGGCACTGTAGCACAACAGTACCTAGCTACTATCTCTCTTGTCCTCTTATGCTTGGATGGAGAGAGACCAAAGCTACATCTTTTCTTGCTTTTAAATAAACCTCTTCCCACCGCAACCCCCTATCCCCCTCTGCTCTCTACACGACCAGGAACTCCAGCATGACCACCCATCGCCCAAGCCAGCCAATGGTCGACCCTAACCTCCTCTCATTCTCATGGACCATGCCCACAATGGACCTTCCCAACTCGGGTTAAATAGGCCAGAAGCCCTTGTAGCTCTCCTCTATAGCTCATTTACACTCACCTACCTATCCTCTCTCGCCCTCTAGAGCCCCAAACACCCTCTTCTCTTATGCTGCCCGAGGAAACCCTTTTGAAGATCTCAGTGTTGCAAGCTCATACTCAAGATAGCCCTTGTTTCAAACCACCCCAGATCCTCTCCTTCACTCTGTTGGGCTCCCCTCCCTCTGATCTACTTCCCTGTACCTTCCCCTTTGCTACAGGAACTTCGGAGCGCCATCAATGGATGCATGCAGAGCAGAGCTCCACCCGAAGCACCTCTCAAACTCGATCACCTACAGCCGTGCATGCCTCCCCCTCTGACCAATACAAGCCCTAGCGTCCCTCTCCATCCCTCTCTGACGACCGTTAGTCGTCCTTGGGGTCACCCTGGCAATCACCGGAACCAACTATGCCGTTTCAAATGCGTGAGGTGCCGCTCCGAACCAAAGACCCCTCTACCGCCCCTTGTCGTGAACGCCGAAATGAGCCACCTTCGCTCATCATCTCCCCACCGGATCCCCAGGTCCTCAGGTAAGCTACTGCCCCTCTCAGACCCACGTTAGGGTTTCTACCCACTAGCCTGACCTGAGGAGGAAGACAACCATGCACCATCGGATTCCCTTAAATCCAGCGGCCACGATGGCCCCATACCCCTTCACCCTATGTGCAGCTGGCAGGCGGACCTGCCCCCACGGGTTCAAACCTGTTTCTCCCGCGCGTGTAACTGTCCGGGTGGGCATGATCTTCCCGGCGTGGCCCAACTGCGTCTGAAATCTAGCCCAATACCTATTTCTCCTTTTTACTTTATAATTTCTTTAATTCTAGATCTATTCTAGCAGTTAGTTTAATTGCTAAATAAAATGTAAATCACCCCATTTTGGACCGCTACAAATTTATACATGTTATCACATGTTTTCACAAACATGCGGAAGTAGTCCCTTGCCAAAAATATTTTTTATTTATTGGCATTTAATCTACCAAAATGTGTCTTTTATCAACAATAAATAACTCAGTGAGTTATGTAGATCCAAATTGACTGAAACCACTTTCCTCTAGTAGGATTGGTAGTTGCACATCTCATGGCATTGGTCTTAGTCCAAGTGGAGCTCTGGTATTCATTTAACAAAAATAACAAAAACAATTAAGTTTTGCCTTCAGAAAATTCCCTAGGCCAAAACATAAATTTTTTGGAGTTGATTCCACCTCTAAGTGATCTGGTACTCTAGTACCTATCAAAACCGACGAGATCACTATTTATTGAACCTTTGTTGAATTTAAAAGATTTAAATACTTACTTATGTGGTATATTCACTGGATAAATCTTTCAGAAGCTAAGAAACTCCAAAAATAGTAATTCCAATTTCTACTGGAGGGTATTTGTAATACCTATCCATTATCTCTTACCTCATACCATTTGGACATGTAGAGTAAATCTGAATAAAAAGACAATTAGACTACGAAACTGACTTTGGGATTTTCTAAGGGCATTCTAGTCATTATTTTGAGTTGATTCCAACTCTAAAAAATCTTACACTAAAATGTTCACAACATAATCTAAGCACAAATTTATTGGACCTACAAATCGTTTATGATGAATTATTCACTTAAACTAGAGGTTATTTCATTATAAAAATCATAACTAAATACAAAAAATTGATAAAATCATGAAACCACTTTTGGTGCCCTTGTTTTATCAATACATATCTGTTGATATCACTTTTGTACATTGATATCATACAGACCCAAGCCTTAGTTCAAAACCTCCTTCATTAGGTGGTATTTGATAAATAAATCAAAAAGGAATTCTACAAAGGCAATTAAAGTAATTCCAACTGCTCTAACCTCAATCCATCAAAACTAACTAAAGTTACTACTATGTTGTATGTTTGTTCCTGTATTGTAATGATTCTTGTATGCATTGTGCTGATTGTGGTTTTGTTTGCTTGTGTGTGTTATCTCTAACGATGATAGTTGCGATTATATCGGAGAGCTGATGAAGTGGTTATTATTGGATTATTATGGTATTCTACGAAGAAGTCTAGGGACATATATTGCCAGATTACTGATCTTAGGCAAGCCACCTTATTGCTCATAAGCATTGTCCTACTGTTTGACTTATGCATGTTTTACCTAGTGTTTCATGAACACTGCATTATTTTATTATATGATGATCTATACTTGGTAGTGGCTTAGGTGCTCCAAACCATTACGCCTTTTTACTATTAAGTACAACCCCCTAGAGGACACCTATTTGACCCTAGTATGGTAGATGGTGTATAACACCATACCTTTTTAGGAGACCCCGTTTTAGCCGAAGCAAAACTAGAGGATGGGAGAGCCCCGAAAAAGTTTTGCAAAATGTTTATGGCAAAACCTTGGTGAGGTTTGACCTACCAAGAGAAGTTTGAGAAAAGAAAAAGGTTTTTGTTTTACAAAATACTGAAAGATGGAGGAAAAGGGTTTATAAAAACGCACCCGGTTCTTTGTAGTTTTGCTAGAACAATTAACCCGTGCAACCACATTACTCTAAAATGTGACAGGGCTGGCCTTGAAGTTTGCTACTCTGGTGTAGGAATTCTCACAACTACTTCTAAGGGATCATCTACCTCTAATGTCGGGGTTCCTTTACAAAAAGGGTCAACTGTTAGACAGTCACCTGGAGGAATTGTGAACTGCCCTCGGGAGCAGCCGGGCGATACTATGAGCTTCTCATTGAAAGTGCCCACTCTAGAGGAGTCGGAATGTGCTCCGGTTGGTCTTTGGCCCAGACGTCACGGTGTTGAGAGGAACAACTCATATGGTAGGGCCTATATTAGAGTGGCATCTGGAGAGTCTTGATCGGTTACTCGACCCACGATCGGTGTAGATCAGGGCAGGGTACCCGGATGGTGTGGGTAAAGTGTACAACCTCTACAAAGTGTACATCTATTCGAATAGCCGTGTCCACAGTCATGGACGGTTGGGAAGGCTACTGTAGAGCGGTGCTGGTTTTGATTTCAAAAAGGACTTTGGAAAAGCAAAGGCTTTGGAAATGTTGTGACCATGGGATGGTCAGAAAGGAAGGAAAGGAGTTTGGTCATAAGATGACCGGAAGGAGGAACAAATGGGTGACCCAGTCCTAGTGTTTTCCAAAACTTTTCAAAATGTTTTACAAAAGTTATCAACAAAGTTATGTAGATGCTATATCTACAAGAGAAACTATTTTAGAAAAGAACCCTTCTTGGATCCCTCCTACTACCACATACATATTGCATATCCTCTTGTTATTATTATTTCTCTTAATGTGGTTTGCGAGTACATTCAAAGTACTCACTAGCATTGTCCCTGGTTATTAACTTGGTCAGATATCGAGAAGAAGGTGAAGTTGATGACTATGCGAGCTAGGCAGTTCTTATAGTCAGTTGCTTGTAGGTTAAGGCATTGCTCGCGCTCTATGCTTGATGAAGTTCCGCTGATGATTGTTGAGGTAGCCATAATGGCATGTAAGGTATGACATGTATCCTCTTAAGTAATGGATGTTTACTTTGATACTTGTTGATTATGTGCCACAACTAACTGATCATGGGATCGTGGTGTATGCATAACAGGGATTCTTGGAGGATTAATTCGGGGCCCCCACACAAACGATCTGTGCACTTGCAAACATCAGTCATTCATGTGTTCTTTTCCTAAAACATTAATCCACTAGTGTCATTACATGTGTTCTTTTCCTAAAGCACACTGATCCACTAGTGTCATTCATGTGTTCTTTTACTAAACCACACTAATCCACTAGTGTCATTGCATGTGTTCTTTTACTAAACTACACTGATCCACATAACAACACACACTCAAGTGGATTCTGAGATGCAACTTCTGCCACACTGGTGCAACATGCAATGTGGAAGGTGCTTCCTATGTGTTTTTGGTCTTTACAACCAAGGTTTGATACATGGATCCACTACTGCCATTGCATGTGTTCTTTTCCTAAACCACACTGATCCACTAGTGTCATTGCACGAGTTCTTTTCCTAAACCACACAGATCCACTAGTGTTATTGCATGTGTACTTTCCTAAACCACACTTATCCATGTAGAGTCAATGCATGTGTTATTTTCCTAAACTACACTGATCCACATGACAACACACACTCTAGTGGATTCTGTGATGCAACTTCTGCCACACAGGTGCAACATGTAATTTGGAAGATGCTTTCATTTGTGTTTTTGGTCTCTATCACCATGGTTTGACACATTGATCCACTAGTGTCATTTCATGTGTTCTTTTCCTAAACCACACTAATCCACTAGTGTCATTTCATGTGTTCTTTTCCTAAACCACATCGATCCAGTAGTGTCATTGCATGTGTTCTTTTCCCAAACCACATTGATCCACTAGTGTCATTGCATGTGTTATTTTCCTAAACTGCACTGATCCCCCAATGTCATTCATGTGTTCTTTTCCTAATACACGCAAATCCACTAGTGTCATTGCATGTGTTCTTTTCCTAAACTACACTGATCAACATAACAACACACACTCTAGTAGATTTTGTGATGCAATTTCTACCACACTGGTGCAACATGCAATAAGGAAGGTGCTTTCTTATGTGTTTTTGGTCTCTGTCACCATGGTTTGACATATTGATCCACTAGTATCATTGCATGTGTTCTTTTCATAAACCACATTGATCCACTACTGCCATTGCATGTGCTCTTTTCCTAAACCACACTGATCCACATGACAACACACTCCAGTGGATTCTTCGATGCAACTTCTGCCACACCGGTGCAACATGCAATGTGGAAGGTGCTATCATTTGTGTTTTTGGTCTCTGTGACCAAGGTTTGATACATGGATCCACTAGTGCCATTACATGTGTTCTTTTCCTAAACCACAGTGATCCTCTAGTGTCATTGCATGTGTTCTTTTCCTAAACCACACGGATCCACTAGTGTCATTGCATGTGTTCTTTTCCTGTACCACACTGATCCACCTAGATTCAGTGCATGTGTTCTTTTCCTAAACCACACTGATCCAGTAGTGTCATTTCATATGTACTTTTCCTAAACCACACTGATCCACTAGTGTCAATCATGTGTTCTTTTCCTAAACCACACTTAATCCACTAGTGTCATTGCATGTGTTCTTTTCCTAAACTACACTGATGCACATGACAAACACACTTTAGTGAATTCTGTGATGCAACTTCTGCCACACTGGTGCAACATGCAATGTGGAAGGTCCTTTCCTATGTGTTTTTGCTCTCTGCCACCATGGTTTGACACATTGACCCACTAGTGTCATTGCATGTGTACTTTTCCTAAACCACACGGTCCATATGACAACACACACTCTAGTGGATTCTGTGATGCAACTTTTGCCACACTGGTGCAACATGCAATGTGGAAGATGCTTTCATATGTGTTTTTGGTCTCTATTACCAAGGTTTGAGACATCCATCCCTAGTGTCGTTGCATGTGTTCTTTTCTTAAACCACATTGATCCACTAGTGTCATTGCATGTGTACTTTTCCTAAACCACACTGATCCACTAGTGTCATGTTGCACCAATGTGGCATGTTGCACCAATGTGTGATGCAACTTCTGCCACATTGGTGCAACATGCAATGTTGACGGTGCTTTCATTTGTGTTTTTGGTCTGTGTCACCATGGTTTGACAGATTGATCAAATAGTGTCATTTCATGTGTTCTTTTCCTAAACCACACTGATCCACTAGTGTCATTGCATGTTGTCGTCGGATTGATGACAAGTACGCCATGAGGGGGTCCTCGAGGCGTGTGGAAGAGAGGGGTGTGAGACGTACGGTGTTCCGGGACTGTGAGCACACAAGTTTACCCAGGTTTGAATCCGCCGGCTTTGGACAGATCCTACTCCTGCTAGTAATCCAGTAATATGGCAGAGCCAGAATATGGGTTACAAGGGTTCGCCTGTGCGAGTTGAGATTGTGATTGTAAGGGGTGCCCTAAAGGCTCTCCCTAGGACGCCTTATATAGATATTCGGCCTAGGGTTTAGAGGAGAGATCTATCTGGCTACGACTAAGAGTCAGTTACAGAGTATATCTTGAACTACAAGTAACACTTTGGACCTAGGTCGGTAAGTCTTCTGGGCCTTCCCGTAGCCGGATTGGACTCCGTCTCTTCTCCCTAACTGGGTCGCCCGTGAAGCAAAGCTCTAACCCGAAGTGGGCCACCCTGGTCAGTGAGGACTATGAAGATACCCGGAAAGTATATCCCCAACAGCAGCCCCTGGAAGTCTCCAAGATCCAAAGTCGGATTCATCATCGTCTAGCTTAATCTTCGGCTTGCAGAATCTTGAAGGGTTCCTGAAACATCAAAACAAAAGATACGATCCGGGTCTCAAAAGTAAGTCGGACCTATCAGTACGTTATTCAGATTTCCAGATTGATATTCAGACTAAGCCGAATCTTGGTATCTGACGTCATCTGACACTGGTCACAGTCAAGTCACGTCACTGACAAACATCCTGTCAGCACGACCGTTGGTGGGTCCACCGTTCGTGGAACCAAGGCGTCGTTTTAATGCGTGCACGGAGATCGAGGCAACGTAATCATCGCGTGGGAACTTCCCAGTCCGTTCCACGACGCGTGGCGAATTTACTGTGCCATTTGCACGAATCTTGGCGCGGTTTGGTGGTTATAAGGGGTGAGGATTCCATTTTCCTCATCTTCTTCACCTATTCCCTTTGCCATTTCCTTCTCCTCCACTTCTTCCACGCGCACAGAGCTCCTCTGCCTCCAGATTCCCAGCGACGCCCACCTAAGGTCACCGACGCATCGGAGGAATGGCTTCATCCTCATCATCCGGCTTGGCTACGACAGCAGCGGTGGTGGCGGCGGCAGAGAAAGAAAGCAACTGCGGGGTTTGGATCCCGTGTGTCCTTGATGACGCCAAGCTCACCGACATGGAGAACGAAGGGCTCCTCCGTGCCGGCGACTGGCGGAGCGGTTTCGGTGAAACCATCCCTAACCCATGCGCCGAAGAGAGGGTGCACTTCGGCACCCACCTCGACAGAGGTTTCTCTTTCCCTCCCTCGGAATTCTTTTCTAAGGTGATTGATCATTACGGTGTTCAGCTTCACCATCTCCCCCCAAAATCCCTTTTAGAGATGAGCGCCTATGTGTCCTTGTGTGAGGGGTATCTCGGCATTAGGCCGAGTGTCATTCTTTTCCGGTTTTACTTCCATGTCGGGAGAAACTCTATCACCGCCGGTAATCCTTATATTACCGGCACTATTAGTCTTTCGGTTAGACGTGAGCGCGTCTATCCTAGGATTTTAGCTAGTGAGTCGGTCAAACAATGGTCGGCTACCTTCTTTTATCATAGGGATATTCCTGCTCCCGGCAAAGCTTCTGCTTTGCCGGCTTTCGTTGACGGAGCCGCCACACCCCGTGCATCCTGGGACGAGGCTCCTCCGGCTCTCAGCGACGATCTAATTCTCGCCAAGAGACGGATCGAGTATCTAATGAAGCATAAGGGCCTGAGAGGGTCTGACTTGGTCCAATCTTGGGTAGCATGCCGGATCCAGCCTCTCCAGCACCACGGTGACCGACTGATGCATTCCATCACGGCATCGAAAAACGACTCCCTCCGCATCAGCCCTAAGGCTTTAAAGCCTCAGGACTACATAAGCCAGATCAAATGGCTGATAAAGGAGCGGATCGAGAGGAAGATACCGGATCTGTCCCTGAACATGCATACAACGGAAAACCCTGTAGTGCTGGTAAGCTTTAGCAGTAACCCATTTTTATATGTTTCTCCTTTAAGTTATTTCGCAATACTGAGATATTATCTTCTTTCCAGCTTGTTGACCTCCTCGATTCGGAGTTTGCTCTGATTGAGGGATATCCTCCCGAGTTTTCTCAGGAGGAGGAATTGGTCCCACTGCCGGACGTTGTGCCCAGGAAGCGTAAAGCTCCGACAGTGGCCATCGGCACAAAGGAAGTGCCAGTTGTGAAGAGGTAACTTTCCACACAACTTCCGCCTTTGTACTTTACTTCATGATTTTTTCTGAGATATAATGTTCTTCATTCTATTATATTCTCAGAGCTAAGCAGATCATCAAGGGCAAGGGGAAGGGGGACATCTCGAAGCCCCTGCGTCAGACGAAGCTAACTATGGCTTCCCCTGGCATAGCTCCTCTGACTCCTGCCCCTCAACCTTCTGCAACACCGGTGATTACTCCATCCCCGGTCGTCTCAGAAGATCCAGCTCCCTCAACAGGGCCAGTGACCCTTAAGTCGCAGACTAACGTCACCGTAGGTGGCTCAGGTTTTGATAAGGGTGAACCCTCTCCGTGTAATGATCCCTCGGCAGAGACCTTTGCCAAAAATCTCCTGAACAATCCGAGACTTGCCAAATTTGGCCCATCTCGGAAATCTGCGAAGGAAATCCAGCGGCTGGCCCGGCAATGCCTAGAGAGCCGAAATCTCTCTGCCCAAGAAGAAGCACAATAAGTGGAGGACATCAAGTACTCCGATCTTCTCGAACAAGTCCGCCTTCGTGACGAGGGACTAAGAGCTGGTGTGCTTCCACCACCTCCGGTTATTCCACTCACCCTCGCTGAGAAGGTTACTACTGAGGTGAACATGTGCTTGACCAAGATCACACATGAACATCATGTAAGTCGGAATTCCAACTTACGTTTTTCTTTACTGTACTTTATATCATATCCTCTAGCCCCCAAGCATGAAGTTGGATAAACAATCCAGGTTTATGCTTCATTAGGATGCCAAAGAATGAACTAGTATAGCCCCCAAGGCTCGTGCTGATATTAGCTACAATATTAGCTCGAGTCTTTAGTAGACCTCTGACTCTGGGTATTTTGACTTATAAAAAGTTAATTCATATAACCAGGAATTGTTGAAGAATGTCTGCAATAAGCAGAGAGAGGCTAATGGGATCGTTGAGGTAGCCATGTATGGCATGTAAGGTATGACATGTATCCTCTTAAGTAATGGATGTTTACTTTGATACTTGTTGATTATGTGCCACAACTAACTGATCATGGGATCGTGGTGTATGCATAACAGGGATTCTTGGAGGATTAATTCGGGGCCCCCACACAAACGATCTGTGCACTTGCAAACATCAGTCATTCATGTGTTCTTTTCCTAAAACATTAATCCACTAGTGTCATTACATGTGTTCTT
The DNA here is from genome assembly GCA_916181665.1 of Avena sativa. Taxonomy (NCBI): domain Eukaryota; kingdom Viridiplantae; phylum Streptophyta; class Magnoliopsida; order Poales; family Poaceae; genus Avena; species Avena sativa. The sequence continues at coordinate 197,486,821 of OV702287.1, forward strand.
TTCCTAAAGCACACTGATCCACTAGTGTCATTCATGTGTTCTTTTACTAAACCACACTAATCCACTAGTGTCATTGCATGTGTTCTTTTACTAAACTACATTGATCCACATAACAACACACACTCAAGTGGATTCTGAGATGCAACTTCTGCCACACTGGTGCAACATGCAATGTGGAAGGTGCTTCCTATGTGTTTTTGGTCTTTACAACCAAGGTTTGATACATGGATCCACTACTGCCATTGCATGTGTTCTTTTCCTAAACCACACTGATCCACTAGTATCATTGCACGAGTTCTTTTCCTAAACCACACAGATCCACTAGTGTTATTGCATGTGTACTTTCCTAAACCACACTTATCCATGTAGAGTCAATGCATGTGTTATTTTCCTAAACTACACTGATCCACATGACAACACACACTCTAGTGGATTCTGTGATGCAACTTCTGCCACACAGGTGCAACATGTAATTTGGAAGATGCTTTCATTTGTGTTTTTGGTCTCTATCACCATGGTTTGACACATTGATCCACTAGTGTCATTTCATGTGTTCTTTTCCTAAACCACACTAATCCATAGTGTCATTTCATGTGTTCTTTTCCTAAACCACATCGATCCAGTAGTGTCATTGCATGTGTTCTTTTTCTAAACCACACTGATCCAATAGTGTCATTGCATGTGTTATTTTCCTAAACTGCACTGATCCCCCAATGTCATTCATGTGTTCTTTTCCTAATACACGCAAATCCACTAGTGTCATTGCATGTGTTGTTTTCCTAAACCACACTGATCTAGTAGTGTCATTGGATGTGTTCTTTTCCTAAACCATACTGATCCACTTGTGTCATGTCATGTGTTATTTTCCTAAACCACACTAATCCATTAGTGTCATTGTATGTGTTCTTTTCCTAAACTACACTGATCCACATGACAGCACACACTCCAGTAGATTATGTGATGCAACTTCTGCCACACTGGTGCAACATGCAATGTGGAAGGTGCTTTACTTTGTGTTTTTGTTCTCTATCACCATGGTTTGACACATTGATCCACTAGTGTCATTTCATGTGTTCTTTTCCTAAACCACATTGATCCACTAGTGTCCTTTCATGTGTTCTTTTCCTAAACCACACTTATCCAGTAGTGTCATTGCATGTGTTCTTTTCCTAAACCACACAAATCAAGTAGTGTCATTGCATGTGTTCTTTTCCTAAACCACATTGATCCACTAGTGTCATTCATGTGCTCATTTCCTAAACCACACTAATCTACTAGTGTCATTGCATGTGTTATTTCCTAAACTACACTTATCCACATGACAACACAAAATCCAGTGGATTCTTTGATGCAACTTCTGCCACACTCGTGCAACATGCAATGTGGAAGGTGCTTTTCTATGTGTTTTTGGTCTCTGTCACCATGGTTTGACACATTGATCCACTAGTGTCATTTCATGTGTTCCTTTCCTAAACCACACTGATCCACTAGTTTCATTTCATGTGTTCTTTTCCTAAACAACATTGATCCAGTAGTGTCATTGCATGTGTTCTTTTCCTAAACCACACAGATCCAGTAGTGTCATTGCATGTGTTGTTTTCCTAAACCACATTGATCCACTAGTGTAATTCATGTGCTCATTTCCTAAACCACACTAATCTACTAGTGTCATTGCATGTGTTATTTCTTAAACTACACTTATCCACATGACAACACAAAATCCAGTGGATTTTGTGATGCAACTTCTGCCACACTCGTGCAACATGCAATGTGGAAGGTGCTTTTCTATGTGTTTTTGGTCTCTATCACCATGGTTTGACACATTGTTCCACAAGTGTCATTTCATGTGTTCTTTTCCTAAACCACATTGATCCACTAGTGTCATTTCATGTGTTCTTTTCCTAAACAACATCGATCCAGTAGTGTCATTGCATGTGTTCTTTTTCTAAACCACAACGATCCAGTAGTGTCATTGCATGTGTTATTTTCCTAAACCACACTGATCCACCAATGTCATTCATGTGTTCTTTTCCTAATATACATAAATCCACTAGTGTCATTGCATGTGTTCTTTTCCTAAACTACACTGATCAACATAACAACACACACTCCAGTGGATTCTGTGATGCAACTTCTGCCACACTGGTGCAACATGCAATAAGGTAGGTGCTTTCTTATGTGTTTTTGGTCTCTGTCACCATGGTTTGACACATTGATCCACTAGTGTGATTGCACGTGTTCTTTTCCTAAACCACATTGATAAACTTCTGCCTTTGCATGTGCTCTTTTCCTAAACCACACTGATCCACATGACAACACACACCAGTGGATTCTTCGATGCAACTTCTGCCACACTGGTGCAACATGAAATGTGGAAGGTGCTTTCATTTGTGTTTTTGGTCTCTCTGACCAAGGTTTGATACATGGATCCACTACTGCCATTGCATATGTTTATTCCTGAACCACATTGATCCTCTAGTGTCATTGCATGTGTTCTTTTCCTAAACCACACTGATCCAGTACTGTCATTGCATATGTTCTTTTCCTAAATAACACTGATCTACTAGTGTCATTCATGTGTTCTTTTTCTAAACCACACTTAATCCACTAGTGTCATTGCATGTGTTCTTTTCCTAAACTACACTGATGCACATGATAAACACACTTTAGTGAATTCTGTGATGCAACTTCTGCCAGACTGGTGCAACATGCAATGTTGTAGGTCATTTCCTATGTGCTTATGCTCTCTGTCATCATGGTTTGATACATTGACCCAGTTGTGTCATTGCATGTGTACTTTCCCTAAACTACACCGATCCAAATGACAACACACACTCCAGTGGATTCTGTGATGCAACTTTTGCCACACTAGTGCAACGTGCAATGTGGAAGATGCTTTCATATGTGTTTTTGGTCTCTATGACCAAGTTTGACACATTGATCCACTAGAGTCATTGCATGTGTTATTTTCCTAAACCACCCTGATCCACTAGTGTCATTGCATGTGTTCTTTTCCTAAACCACACTGATCCACTAGTGTCATTGCATGTGTTCTTTTCCTAAATCACACTGATCCACCTGGATTCATTGCATGTGTTCTTTTCCAAAACCACACTGATCCACATGACAACACACACTCCAGTGGACTGTGTGATGCCACTTCTGCCACACTGGTGCAACATGCAATGTGGAAGGTGCTTTCATTTGTGTTTTTGGTCTCTATCACCATGGTTTGACACATTGATCCACTAGTGTCATTTCATGTGTTTTTCCTAATCCACACCGATACACTAGTGTCATTTCATGTGTTCTTTTCCTAAACCACACTAATCCAGTAGTGTCATTGCATGTGTTCTTTTCCTAAACCACACTAATCCAGTAGTGTCATTGCATGTGTTGTTTTCCTAAACCACACTGATCCACTAGTGTCATTCATGTGCTCATTTCCTAAACCACACTAATCTACTAGTTTCATTGCATGTGTTATTTCCTAAAGTACACTTGTCCACATGACAACACACAATCCAGTGGATTCTGTGATGCAACTTCTGCCACACTCGTGCAACATGCAATGTGGAAGGTGCTTTCCTATGTGTTTTTGGTCTCTGTCACCATGGTTTGACACATTGATCCACTAGTGTCATTCCATTTGTTCTTTTCCTAAACCACATTGATCCACATGACAACACAAACTCAAGTGGATTCTTTGATGCAACTTCTTCCACAATGGTGCAACATGCAATGTTGAAGCTGCTTTCCTATGTGTTTTTGGTCTTTGTCACCATCGTTTGACACATTGATTCACTAGTGTCATTGCATGTGTTCTTTTCTTAAACCACACTTATCCACTAGTGTCATTGCATGTTTTCTTTTCCTAAACCACACTGATCCACTAGTTTCATTGCATGTGTTCTTTTCCTAAACCACACTAATCCACCTAGAGTTATTGCATGTGTTGTTTTCCTAAACCACACTGATCCACATGACAACACACACTCCAGTGGATTTCGTAATGCAACTTCCGCCATACTGGTGCAACATGCAATGTGGAAGGTACTTTCATTTGTGTTTTTGGTCTCTGTCACCATGGTTTGACACATTGATCCACTAGTGTCATTTCATGTGTTCTTTTTCTAAACCACACTGATCCACTAGTGTCATTTCCTGTGTTCTTCCCCTAAACCACACTGATCCACTAGTGTCATTGCATGTGTTCTTTTCCTAAACCACACTGGTCCAGTAGTTTCATTGCATGTGTTCTTTTCCTAAACCACATTGATCCCCTAGTGTCATTTTATGTGTTATTTTTCTAAACCATGCTAATCCACTAGTGTCATTGCATGTCTTCTTTTCCTAAACTACACGGATCCACATGACAACACACACTCTAGTGGATTCTGTGATGCAATTCTGCCACACTGGTGCAACATGCAATGTGGAAGGTGCTTTCTTATGTGTTTTTGGTCTCTGTCACCATGGTTTGACACATTGATCCACTAGAGTCATTGCATGTGTTATTTTCCTAAACCACCCTGATCCACTAGTGTCATTGCATGTGTTCTTTTCCTAAACCACACTGATCCACTAGTGTCATTGCATGTGTCCTTTTCCTAAACCACACTAATCCACCTGGAGTCATTGCATGTGTTCTTTTCCTAAACCACACTGATCCACATGACAACATACACTCCAGTGGATTATCACTACAACAAATTAGTCATGTAGAGACACACAATCTATAGGCTAAAGACATTTTATATCATCTCTACCGTAACATAGAGCCGCTGTTGTAAAGCGTCTCACAAGCGTCTCCTTATGCACCGTCTTAAAGATCATCGAGACGCTTCAGTGAGCGTGTGTACAAGAAGATGAGACGTTTATATTGCATCTCTACAAGTCTAAAGACGCTTTCATATATGGATCAACATGTCGTCTCTACCATCCCTATTGACGTGATATTGTCTCAAAAATATCGAGGGACATGGTTGGTTCAAGCTGGTCCGTTGATGACAATTTCTATTCCTTTGAAATATTATTGGCTTGTCGAACTGAAACAATACATTTCACATCTTCATTTTCTAGGGAATCTTTGCACGTGTTCCTGATGCAGGCATTTCATATAGTACAAAATTGCATTGCTCATATATAACATCAAGAAAAAGAGTGCTCATGGAGAAGTAATTAAGTTGACCATGGTTTAAAGCATACACAAGCACGCATATACAATTGTGTAACACCCTTAAATCGGCCCTATGCAAGTTTTAGCGCTTCCCGCCAAACCCGCATAGAAATGATTCAAGGACGCCCAACAAGCACTTGCGTGCGGGTGGAGAACGAAGTAATACCATTACACATTAGTCCACGATGGAACCCACAGAACATATATATACAACAACGACTCCATGAGTCAAGAATACACATATACTATATAAAGATCCAAATCACCTTGAAAATGATAGAGCATCCGACTACGGACAAGATGCAAATGGGGCTAAGAACCCTGAAGAATAACCAATGGTGTCCATAACCCTGCCCAGGCCAAGCCGGAAGGGTAACCCTGCTAACGACGTCGAACTTATACCTGTTGAACAAAAGGGGTGCCGACAAAGGGCAGAGGAAAAAGGGAGCGGTCAGTACTCAGGCCAGTACACGGCGAGGCTAGAATTTGGCGGACCGCGCCTACATAGGTATGGTGGACCGAAGCGGCAGCGAAGCATGCACTAAACAACCTATAGAGACTCGATGCAACTGTCGGCTATTAGAGAGGGATAAAAGAGACCTATTCGGGACCAACCTGATACTAACACCAATCATACCCATCCTGGTATTCCCCCTCGAGACCACACGAGGAAATCAAATCGAGTAACTCACACAGTTGGTAGTTTTATTCATTCCATTATAGTTGAAGCACTTACTAGTCAGATATAGATAGCATGAGTCATCCTGATAGCATAAGTAGTGGGCAGTTTTAGTTAACCATTCAGTTGTAGTTGCGGTACTTACTAGTCAGATACAATTAGCATGTGACAGCCCAAACCTAGCAGTTCTTGGCACTTTTATTTCATTCCATTGGAGTTGCGATACTTACTAGGCAGGTAGAACATGACACGATACACCCCACTTCCACCAGTTGTTGGCACTTTTATTATCCATTCCATTGAAGTGAAGTTGATTACTAGTCACATATTAAGTCAAATTTATAGCACTACTTTAGTTATGTTTGTCTATGATCGAGATACTGTGATCCAAGTCGTCCATAACTGCGGACACGACTTTCAGAAAGATTTACCCTGCAGGGGTGCACAAATAGCAACCCACACACACGATCAACCTCGGAAAAACCAAATCAAAACCCAACGAGGCTTTCACGACAAAGCAATCACATGATTCATCAAATATTCCAGGGGGCCACCCCACTAATCTACCCGCAACGAAGTTGGCCGGCTCCGGAACAGACCCAGGGTTTGTGACGACGGCTGTAAACGACTGGGAACCCGAAAGTGTGACTGGGCTTGTCGATACCGTGAAAACGTGGCATGATACAAAATAGTACAGGTGCGCCACGCACAATCGTAAATAAAGCAGTAAAGCATGTCATAAGTACAGGATAGTAATAAAGCCCCAAACTAGTTTGTGGCCCCAAGAAATAAGAAATGAATCAAGCTCTGGCTAAGGGGGATTCATAGAGTCTCCCGTATGTGGATAGTGCGAATAGTCAAGGAACAGGTATCAAGTACTCGGGGCCTACGGGACACAAGTGGACATGAAAAAACAAATAGCATATATTGCCCACCGATGCCTCTTTCATTAGTTATCCCAGCAATTTAATAGTTGTATTTAAAGTCATGATCAACTCCACCGTTAAGCATGTGCCAACTTTCCAACAACTGTGTGGTACTTCACGACATGGGATCGCACCTGAGCAAGCGACTACGACTCGCAAGACCATCTATCTACCAAACAATAGGTAATAGGAGGTGTCCAAGGCAATATAAGGCTGCACGGAATATATCTGGTACGAAACACTAAAGCATCGCGACACGGATAGCAATAGATCAACAGGAGGAAGTAAAGACTATAAATGCAAAATAGGTAGGAAGAGGGAGATTGCTCGCCTAGGGAACACTGCTGAAAATTCGTTATTCGAAGGACTTGTCGATACTCGCATCCACTCAACGGTCGAATCCGCGAAGAAGGAAAGAACTAAAAGAAACATCGGATGCACTATTTAATACTACGGCGAAAGATCCGGCATGATTATGATATGATGCATGGCATGGCAAAGATGCGATGCAACTAGGCAATATTAAGCGGAACCAGGGTCCCGACAATTAATTAAGTGGTTCATGTTGTTTAGGTACCCGCAATTTAAATGTTGTCTTAACAAGGCAAAACATGGTATCGGTTCGCTACAAAAATTTAAATGGAAGCAATATAAGACTAGAAAAGCCCGCATATTGCTTACATATTTTATTAGGAGATGAATTGACAAAATACCCCCAAATGTCTAACATGTATGCGGTCATGAATAGTTTAATATGCAACAAGATGGATATCATATTATAAAAATAGGGTGTCGAATAGGGGATCACATTAGGGGCAAAGGTCTTGTTCTCCAAGGGTGTTCGGGTTCGGTCTCGGCGGGATTGGTATTCACATCTAGGAACGGCCTCAGCGTCCGGGATGGAGAACTTGCCGTTCCGTGTAGGCGATCTTTGAATACAGTCTTGATGATCCGGGATGTAGATCTTGGGGTCCAGGGGTGGCTGATCTTGTTGGTGGTTCTTCGAGTCGCACAAGGTTTGAATTATCGTTTCATCTGTTGTTGGGGCGCACGGGGCAGCAACACTTCTATAGCTGCAGGGATACACACATGAGGACAGCCCCGGACGGCGATTGGACAGAAGTGCCACAACAAGATACATCCAGGATTGTCTGGAGGTACTGTAGGGAATCAAACACAAAAGATCGCACGCCCACGAGAATGACGACATGCATGCACCCTGTCGGTGTCCAGCAGCGACGGTCGGGGTCTTGCTTGTTGGGTGGAACGGCAGGGAACATAGGGGCGGTGACAGCACTTGAGAGGTAGTGAGGCCTGCCTGCCCCAAGAAGGAGGGTCACGGGCGACATGGACCCAGGCGGCGTCGTAGGGGTCCCGCGAGGCAGAGCGAAGTTCGGGAGCGGTGGGTACCGGCAATGGGGCTCGGGTTCTCGCGGCCGCAGGCGGGGCTCGGGGATGACACGGTCAACGGAAGGCGATGGCGCAAGTCGGCAGGGAACTGTGGCAAGGACGTGCAGGGGAGCGACCTCGTGGTGCAGAGGAAGAAGAGAGCTGGCGAGGCGGAGGTCGCTGTCGTCCCGGGTCACAGAGGAGGCTCGAGAAGGAGTGAGGCGGGCCGGCGGTGTTGGGAACGCGCGGAGGGCATCGGTGCTCGGAGGCGATGGCGGAACTTGGAGCAGGCTAGCTCGTCGGTGGCGGGGCAGAGGTGAGGCGACTCCTGACGACGGCGAAACTCCGGGGTGCGGCCGCGGTAGAGGGAGGCTGAGAGGGGGTCGGCGCCATGCGACCGAGAACGGGGCGGCGCAGAAGGAGGCGTCGCGGCGAACACAGTTGAGGGCGAGCGGCGGGGCTGGACTTGGCAGGGGCCGATGGAGGCCGCCTCCTAGCGGCGGTGCTTGCGGGGTAGGCAGGGCCTCCTGGCGGCGGCGGGGATTGATCGAGCCGCTAGGGCTCCGGCGGTGCTTGCTCGGGACAAAGAGGCGGTCCAAGGCGCGCGGCATTGGCGTGCATGGACGGTCGACGCTGGGATCCGAACAAGGAAGGCGACGTCGGGGAGAGGAGGAGATGGGGTCTAGCGGGGGTAGGTGGGGAATTGCGGGGTGGGGCCGGGTTCCTGCACGAGCGAGTGAAAACGGACGCGGGAAGAGGGGGTGGTTGTCGGTAGCTAGGCGCACGAGAGCGAGAGTGAGGGGGAATGGGCGCGTCGTGATGCAGAGTTGGGACCAGGGAGAGCGCGGTGTTGCGCAGCGTGGCAGGGTCAGTGTAGGGCTACAGCGCGCGGGTGTGAAGGTTGGTTCAGGTGTGGGGTGTGGCAGCTGGGTGGTTGGGTAGGTAGATTTAGTTTAGGGTTTGAGTTAGGTTAAGTTCGGGGTGGTAGGCTGCTGCCAGCTGGGCCCTTTGTCCTGGCCGGTGGTGGCCTTCCACGATACAAACTATTTTTATTTAATTCATTTTATAAAACCATTTTATAATTTGTTTTTAGGCAAATAAAGATCCGGATAGATCTAGGGATTTGATTTGAAATAAAGACAGGGATATTTTAGAAAACAAAGATAGGCTTTTAGAAAATAGTTTAGGCAAATAGATGTATGATGATGACGATGCTCAAATGCAATGTGGCATGATGACATGAGCATGCGGTCATGATGATGCGCCAAACAAAAACACAGCGATTTTCTAGTAGTGATTTTATCGGGGTGCTACAATTCGACACCACTAACAATGGATCTCGCCCTCGAGATCCGCCTCATGGTACGGGGGAGAAGGCTGATGATCGGATGCTTCTTACTTCGTATAGATCCTCGCAACACCACTAACAAAGTGTCTTGCTCCGTCTTGAAACCGGCGACACCACCAACAAGGGTTGTTGCTCACGTTCGTTGAGAGAACACTCCGGAAAAACAAAGATGAAGGCCAAGGTCTCAAAAGATAAGGCCACCTCTAACTTCTGTGGAAGGAGTAAAGTTGCTTGATCCACCGATTCAATGTACAAGAGCGAATGATAAGAGTAGTCGGATGGTGATCAGTCCACCGCGCACCCAAAGTATTACTCCGTACATGAATAGAAGAATTATGCAACCAACTCTCAGAATTCAGACTGAAGATCTCGACAAGCGAGGTTCGGAAATAAAGGAGTGATGCAGGGTTTCATCGGATCTGATGTAGATGAGGTCATCTTGTTGGAAAACACAAGAAGGCACAAGAAAGAACAAAGAGAAGTCCAACAGATGAAGGAGTCCTCAAATAGCATGAAGACCGGATGTAGTAGCATCGTTACCAAAGGATGAAGCGAAACCCTGAAGGTACGACGGAAACCCAACCACGAGAATTCCTGGACTTGAGGAAAAGATAAGAGAGCAGATTCAAAACACGCAGAGGTAAGAGGAGAATAGCATAGGGGTAAAGAGTAAAATAGACCTACTTAGATCTATCCAACCGATTTTGCAAAAATAGTTTTGACACTCTACAACGTCCGTTAGCTAGGTTATCCTACAGGCTGGACCAGTGGGGTATCGCAACTGCTGAGCTCTGATACCACTTTGTAACACCCTCAAATCAGGCCTATGCAAGTTTTAGCGCTTCCCGCCAAACCCGCATAGAAACGATTCAAGGACGCCCACCAGGCACTTGCGTGCGGGTGGAGAACAAAGTAATACCATTACACATTAGTCCATGATGGAACCCACAGAACATATATATACAACAACGACTCCATGAGTCAAGAATACAGATATACTATACAAAGATCCAAATCACCTTGAAAACGATAGAGCGTCCGACTACAGACAAGATGCAAATGGGGCTAAGAACCCTGAAGAATAACCGATGGCGTCCATAACCCTGCCCAGGCCAAGCCGAAAGGGTAACCCCGCTAACAACGTCGAACTTATACCTGTTGAACAAAAGGGGTGCCGACAAAGGGCAAACGAAAAAGGGAGCGGTCAGTACTGAGACCAGTACACGGCGAGTCTAGAATTTGGCGGTCCTCGCCTACATAGGTATGGTGGATTGAAGCGGCAGCGAAGCATGCACTAAATAACCTATAGAGACTCGATGCAACTGTCGGCTATTAGAGAGGGATAAGAGAGACCTATTCGGGACCAACCTGATACTAACACCAATCATACCCATCCTTGTATTCCCCCTCGAGACCACACGAGGAAGTCAAACCGAGGAACTCACACAGTTGGTAGTTTTATTCACTCCATTATAGTTGAAGCACTTACTAGTCAGATATAGATAGCATGAGTCATCCTGATAGCATAAGTAGTGGGCAGTTTTAGTTAACCATTCAGTTGTAGTTGCGGTACCTACTAGTCAGATACAATTAGCTTGTGACAGCCCAAACCTAGCAGTTGTTGGCACTTTTATTTCATTCCATTGGAGTTGCGATACTTACTAGGCAGGTAGAACATGACACGATACAACCCAGTTCCACCAGTTGTTGGCACTTTTATTATCCATTCCATTGAAGTGAAGCTGATTACTAGTCACATATTAATTCAAATTTATAGCACTATTTTAGTTATGCTTGTCTATGATCGAGATACTGTGCTCCAAGTCGTCCATAACCGCGGACACGGCTTTCGGAAAGATTTACCCTGCAGGGGTGCACAAATAGCAACACACACACGATCAACCTCGGAAAAACCAAATCAAAATCCAACAAGGCTTTCATGACAAAGAAATCACATGATTCATAAAATATTTCAGGGGGCCACCCCACTAAGCTACCCGCAACGAAGTTGGCCGGCTCCGGAACGGACCCAGGGTTTGTGACGACGGCTGTAAACGACTGGGAACTCGAAAGTGTGACTGGGCTTATCGATACCGCGAAAATGTGGCACGATCCAAAACAGTACAGGTGCTCCACGCACAATCGTAAATAAAGCAGTAAAGCATGGCATAAGTACAGGATAGTAATAAAGCCCCAAACTAGTTTGTGGCCCCAAGAAATAAGAAATGAATCAAGCTCTGGCTAAGGGGGATTCATAGAGTCTCCCGTATGTGGATAGTGCGAATAGTCAAGGAATAGGTATCAAGTACTCGGGGCCTACGGGACACAAGTGGACATGAAAAACCAAATAGCATATATTGCCCACCGGTGCCTCTTTCATTAGTTATCCCAGCAATTTAATAGTTGTATTTAAAGTCATGATCAACTCCACCGTTAAGCATGTGCCAACTTTCCAACAACTGTGTGGTACTTCACGACATGGGATCGCACCTGAGCAAGCGACTACGACTCACAAGACCATCTATCTACCAAACAATAGGTAATAGGAGGTGTCCAAGGCAATATAAGGCTGCACGGAATATATCTGGTACGAAACACTAAAGCATCGCGACACGGATAGCAATAGATCAACAGGAGGAAGTAAAGACTATAAATGGAAAATAGGTAGAAAGGGGGAGATTGCTCGCCTGGGGAACACTGCTGAAGATTCGTTATTAGAAGGACTTGTCGATACTCGCATCCACTCAACGGTCTAATCCGGGAAGAAGCAAAGCACTAAAAGAAACACCGGATGCACTATTTAATACTACGGCAAAAGATCCGGCATGATTATGATATGATGCATGGCATGGCAGAGATACGATGCAACTAGGCAATATTAAGCGGAACCAGGGTCCCGATAATTAATTAAGTGGTTCATGTTGTTTAGGTACCCGCAATTTAAATGTTGTCTTAACAAGGCAAAACATGGTATTGGTTCTCTACACAAATTTAAATGAAAGCAATATAAGACTAGAAAAGCACGCATATTGCTTCCATATTTTATTAGGAGATGAATTGACAAAATACCCCCAAATGTCTAACATGTATGCGGTCATGAACAGTTTAATATGCAACAATATGGATATCATATTATAAAAATAGGGTGTCAAATAGGGGATCACATCAGGGGCGAAGGTCTTGTTCTCCGAGGGTGTTCGGGTTCGGTCTCGGCGGGATTGGTATTCACATCCAGGAACGGCCTCGGCGTCCGGGATGGATAACTTGTCGTTCTGTGTAGGCCATCTTCGAATACAGTCTTGATGATCCGGGATGTAGATCTTGGGGTCCAGGGGTGGCTGATCTTGTTGGTGGTTCTTCGAGTCGCACAAGGTTTGAATTATCGTTTCATCTGTTGTTGGGGCGCACGGGGCAGCAACACTTCTGTAGCTGCGAGGATACACACATGAGGACAGCCCCGGACGGCGATTGGACAGAAGTGCCACAACAAGATACATACACGATTATCTAGAGGTACTACAGGGAATCAAACGCAAAAGATCGCACGCCCACGAGAATGACGACCTGCATGCACCTTGTCGGTGTCCAGCAGCGGCGGTCGGGGTCGTGCTTGTTGGGTGGAGCAGCAGGGAACAGAGGGGCGGTGACATCGCTTGAGAGGAGGTGAGGCCTGCCTGCCCCGAGAAGGAGGGTCGCGTGCGACATGGACCCAGGCGGCATCGTAGGGGTTCTGCGAGGCAGAGCGAAGTTCGGGAGCGGTGGGTACCGGCGATGGGGCTCGGGTTCTCGCGGCCGCAGGCGGGGCTCGGGGATGACACGGTCGGCGGAAGGCGACGGCGCAGGTCGGCAGGGAACCGTGGCAAGGACGTGCAGGGGACCGGCCTCATGGTGCAGAGGAAGCAGAGAGCTGGCGAGGCGGAGGTCGCTGTCGTCCCGGGTCACAGAGGAGGCTCGAGAAGGAGTGAGGCAGGCCGGCGGCATTGGGAACGCGCAGAGGGCGTCGGTGCTCAGAGGCGGTGGCGGAACTTGGAGCAGGCTAGCTCGCTAGTGGCGGGGCAGAGGTGAGGCGACTCCTGATGACGGCGAAACTCCGAGGTGCCGCCGCGGTAGAGGGAGGCTAAGAGGGGATCGGCGCCATGCGACCAAGAACGGGGCGGTGCAGAGGGAGGCGTCGCGGCGAACACGGTTGAGGGCGAGCGGCGGGGCTGGACTTGGCGGGGATCGATGGAGGCGGCCTCCTGGCGGCGGCGCTTGCGGGGTAGGCGGGGCCTCCTGGCGGCGGCGGGGATCGATTGAGGCGCTAGGGCTCCAACGGTGCTTGCTCGGGATAGAGAGGCGGTCCAAGGCGTGCGGCGGTGGCGTGCGTGGACGGTCGACGCCGGGATCCGAACGAGGAAGGCGGCGTCCGGGAGAGGGAGAGATGGGGTCGAGCGGGGGTAGGTGGGGAATTGCAGGGTGGGGCCAGGTTCCTGCGCGAGCGAGTGGAAACAGACGCGGGGAGCGGGGGTGGTTGTCGGTAGCTAGGCGCGCGAGAGCGAGCGTGAGGGGGAATGGGCGCGTCGCGATGCGGAGGTGGGACCAGGGAGAGCGCGGTGCTGCGCAGCGTGGCAGGGTCAGTGTAGGGCTGCAGCGCGCGGGTGTGAAGGTTGGTTCAGGTGTGGGGTGTGGCAGCTGGGTGGTTGGGTAGGTAGATTTAGTTTAGGGTTTGAGTTAGGTTAAGTTTGGGGTGGTAGGCTGCTGCCAGCTGGGCCCTTTGGCCTGGCCGGTGGTGGCCTTCCTCGATACAAACTATTTTTATTTATTTTATTTTATAAAACCATTTTATAATTTGTTTTAGGCAAATAAAGATCCGGATAGATCTAGGGATTTGATTTGAAATAAAGACAGGGATATTTTAGAAAAACAAAAAAAGGCTTTTAGAAAATAGTTTAGGCAAATAGATGTATGATGATGACGATGCTCAAATGCAATGTGGCATGATGACATGAGCATGCGGTCATGATGATGCGCCAAACAAAAACACAGCGATTTTCTAGTAGTGATTTTATCGGGGTGCTACAAATTGGAACCTTACATATTTACATAAATTTTGTCCCATAAAAATATGATCTATATATGAACTTTCTATTAGCAGGCATCCCACATCTTCAGAGTGTTTGTTCACTTCATCTATACATGTCTCTTTGTTGTCATCTTATACCCTGTAGAGCCCGCAAGTAAGTGAGACATAAGTTCCTTAAAACAATGCGACAAACCAATTTAAATGTGAATTCCGCGGTCAGGCCACACTTTAGAGCAAGGAGAGAGAGGAACCAACTGACCAGACAAAAGAACATTTTCCAGTTTGCACTTGATACAAGATTATATACTTGTTGCTCAGACATACAATTCTGTTGAATCTTCTGTAGGAACACTGCAAGAAAACAGTGGTTATATGTGCATTAGTGAAAAAAATTAGCATATAAGTGTATCCAAATGTGAAGGTAGTTTCATGTTTCAGGAAATATACCAGCAGTCCATTAAACAGAAAGGCTCTTCAAATACTTCCCATAGAAAATGAGTAGATGGAAAATTTTTGACTGAAAATAGATCGGTACATGCCATTAGTCCCAGCCATTACCATGTACTCATGTCTGCAAATGAATCCAAATGTAAAAAACATTAAGTTTCAACTACAAATACCGGCGATTAACCTAAATAGATATGGTGAGGACAATGAGGCCAATATGTAGGGGGCGAAGCTCCCATTAGGGCAAGGTAGGGCATCCGCCCTACCTTGATTTTTGGCGAAACATTTCATATGGACATTCTTATTCTGAACGTTTTGAGTGGTCATACGTCAAAAACGAACTTCGTATGAGAAAGTTATGCTTGTTTTAATGAAAACTGCGCAAAACCGATTTTAAAACGAAAACAAGAACTTGGCCTAGTCTCGTCCAAAACCAATTATTTCTATTTATAATAGTTAATTATCAATTTAACAAAATCGAACTCTAAACATTGTACTAGGTGGTATTCAAATAGGACTTAAAGTGTATTTTTGCCAGGATATGGAGTGTGGCCGAACCAAAACTAGGTATGTGATGGATTATGTTTTAAGGTCCTACTTTGGCTATATATATTTTAGTGATTGAGAATTTTAATTCTATTTATTCAGTCATTGTCTCCCCTTAAGTATGTGAGTACATGCTTGCTCAATTGAAGAATTGATGGTTGAGATCCTCTTTTGAAAGATGTCAATTTGCGCACAAAATGACATCACAATGCTATGTACGGATAAAATAGTAAGAAAACATGGGAATCAAGAAAATAGGGAATATAACATATCACTATCGATTATTTTTATGACATGGACACTTCCTACGTTGCCATACACTCTATTACCACTGATTTTGACCATTGTTTTAATGAGTTATCTTCAGAACTATTTCAACTTTATTGTTCTGACTCAAGAGACTCATTTTTTAGGTTCAATGTGAATAAGGTTTCTCATCTTACATAATTATACCATGAAAAATTTCTCTTATTGTCAGCATGACCGAGCTATTCATTATTCATACGCTAAGACATGAAGCCTTTAGAGGTTTTCTTGATATTTAAAAGACACATCATGTTTCCTACGGTTTATCACCTCATTGAGTTGGCATTAGTTCCATGGTGGTGACGACAATAGTTGAAAAGGTTTTTCAGCGACAAAAAAATCATGCATCAAGCTAAGTTGCACAATAGCTTCCTGAGGACTTGCTGATTTGCTACATCGAGCGAGGGATATTCAGAAGTCCTGATCGATAAAATTATGGACGATTTTTAGAAATATTTAGAGCTTTGCCATTGCTTATGACCTCTATACAGCATTAAAATTTCTTTATGAGTATCTTTTTAGGTTATACTTTATTACTATGTGATTGTGTTAGAGTCGCATATAGTATCAATGTCCTATGATATTTTCATCTTTGCGTTATTTTTATAGACTTCGCCCTACCTCGAATTTTATTCGTCCTTCGCCACTACCAATATGAACCATGATTTTTGGTACAAGTCATGCCAAAATCACACACTAAAAAATCACATCATTGCTCCATGCAAGGAAACAACAACCAATGGAGGTGTCCACTGTCCCACGGTTCTATAACTTTGGTCACATATTTCTTTAATTTATGCTCGCACAGAAAGATTGTGCATGCATTAGGTCCTATGTTCTTTGATATAGCTGCCATGTATTGCATTGGTGCAAAAACACCATTTTTTGGCTGTTCTGACGGAAAGAAATAAACGAATGCCAATCTCTACCAGCTTCTAGCCGAATACAATTTTCTGCTGGTGTGAAGGCAGAGAGGAAGGCAAATCAAATATCCTTCTAATCATTCACACAACCACACATTTTTAAGTAACATACAATTAGAAATAGAAACTGTTGGGGGACAAACCTGTACTCACTGAAGCAAGTGTGGTAGCGCTCGGTCAAGGATGGGGTGGGGACGGAGGGGCTTGGCCGGGACATTACATCGCACGGAGAAGGGCGCGATTTCCTACAGGCTGGCAAGGGGAGAACTCTGCTTGCTGGCCGGTGAGATGTGGGTGATGCAGATTTCTTTGCCGATGAACAGCACCGCCCCCTTGGGGCCAAGATTGATCGAGAAAATCTTTGCCTCTACAAGGAACATGGCGCCATAGAACGCCCACATGTTGCTCTGCCGGGGGACACCACTGAGGATCTGCCCACGAGCAGAGGCGTTCGAAGGAGCTAGAGATTTGGAGGGGAAAGAGGAAAAAATGGAGGGATCCAGAACGTGAGGTGAGCCGCCGCATCTGGTTTTGGTACCAAGGGAGAGGACACACACAAGATGTGGCAGCGGCTAGGTATTGCAGTTTTTTCTATGTCACGGGGGAGAAGGATAAATTGATGGTAATCGTGCGGCCTAGTGCGATAGTGCTCTTATCTAATCCCCGAGTATTTGAGACGACATGGCTAGCGTCTTAGGAAACGTCCTTATGGAACGTTTGTTTATTAAATAAAGACGGTTCTAAAAAGCGTCTAATTAATGACGTCTATACGTGACTGTTTTCTTGTAGTGTATTTGATGAAAGTTCTGCGATAGTGGTGCAACATGCAATGTGGAAGGTGCTTTCATTTGTGTTTTTTGTTTCTATCACCATGGTTTGACACATTGATCTAGTAGTGTCATTGCATGTGTTCTTTTTATAAACCTCACTAATTCACATGACGACACACACTCTAGTGGATTCTGTGATGCAACTTCTGCCACACTAGTGCAACATGTAATGTGGAAGGTGCTTTCCTATGTGTTTTTGGTCTCTGTGAGCATGGTTTGACACATTGATAAACTAGTGTCATTGCATGTGTTCTTTTCCTAAAGAACACTGATCCACTAGTGTCATTGCATGTGTTCTTTTCCTAAACCACACTGATCCACTAGTGCCATTGCATGTGTTCTTTTCCTAAACCACACCGATCCACCTAGAGTCATTGCATGTGTTCTTTTCCTAAACCACACTGATCCACATGACAATACACACTTCAGAGGATTCTGTGATAGAACTTCTGCCACACTGGTGCAACATGCAATGTTTAAGGTGCTTTCATTTGTGTTTTTGGTCTCTATCACCATGGTTTGACACATTAATCCACTGGTGTCATTTCATATGTTGTTTTCCTAAACCCTAGTGATCCACTAGTGTCATTGCATGCGTTCTTTTCCTAAACCACACTGATCTCGTAGTGTCATTGGATGTGTTCTTTTCCTAAACCACATTGATCCACTTGTGTCATTTAATGTGTTCTTTTCCTAAACCACACCAATCCACTAGTGTCATTGCATGTGTTCTTTTCCTATACTACACGGATCCACATGACAGCACACACTCTAGTGGATTATGTGATGCAACTTCTGCCACACTAGTGCAACATGCAATGTGGAAGGTGCTTTCCTATGTGTTTTTGGTCTCTATGACCAAGGTTTGACACATGGATCCCCTAGTGTCATTGCATGTGTTCTTTCCTAAACCACATTGATCCACTAGTGTCATTGCATGTGTTTTTTTTCCTAAACCACACTGATGCAGTAGTCATTGGATCTGTTCTATTCCTAAACCACATTGATCCACTTGTTTCATTTCATGTGTTCTTTTCCTAAACCACACTAATCCACTATTGTCATTGGATGTATTCTTTTCCTAAACTACACTTATCCACATGACAACACACAATCTAGTGGATTTTCCGATGCAACTTCTGCCACACTAGTGCAACATGCAATGTGGAAGGTGCTTTCCTATGTGTTTTTAGTCTCTATCAGCATGGTTTGACACATTGATCAACTAGTGTCATTGCATGTGTTCTTTTCCTAAAGCACGCTGATCCACTAGTGTCATTGCATGTGTTCTTTTTCTAAACCACACGGATCCACTAGTGCCATTGCATGTGTTCTTTTCCTGAACCACACTGATCCAGTAGTGCCATTACATGTTTTCTTTTCAAAAACCACACTGATCCACATGACAACACACACTCTAGTGGATTCTTTGATGCAATTTCTTCCACACTGGTGCAACATGCAATGTGGAAGCTACTTTCCTATGTGTATTTGGTCTTTGTGACCAAGGATTTATACATGGATCCACTACTGCCATTGCATGTATTCTTTTCCTAAACCACACTAGTCCACCTGGAGTCATTGCATGCGTTCTTTTCCTAAACCACACTGATCCACCTAGAGTCATTGCATGTGTTCTTTTCCTAAACCACACTGATCCACATGACAACACACACACCAGTTGATACTGTGATGCAACTTCTGCCACACTGGTGCAACATGCAATGTGGAATGTGCTTTCATTTGTGTTTTCTGTCCCTATCACCATGGTTTGACACATTGATCCACTAGTGTCATTTCATGTGCTTTTCGTAAACCACATTGATCCACTATTCCTAAACCACACCGATCCACTAGCATTAGTGCAGTTGTCCTTTTCCTAAACCACACTGATCCAGCAGTGTCATTGCATGTTGTAACACCCTCGAATTGGCCCTATGCAGATTTTAGCACTTCCCGCCAACCCCGGATAGAAACAATTCAAGGACGCCCACCAGGCACTTGCGTGTAGGTGGAAAACGAGGTAATATCATTACACAATAGTTCATGATGAAACCCAAAGAATGTATATATACAACAACGACTGAACGAATTAAGAATACAGATATACAATATAAAGATCCAAAACACCTAGAAAACGATACAACATCCGAGTGCGACAAGATGCAAATTGGGCTAAGAGCCCTGAAGAATAACAAATGGCATCCATAACCCTGCCCTAGCCAAGCCGAAAGGGTAACCCTGCTAACAACGTCGAACTTATACCTGCTAAAACAAAAGGCGTGCCGATAAAGGGCAAAGGAAAAAGAGAGCGGTCAGTACTGAGGCCAGTACACGACGAGTCTAGAATTCGGTGGATAAGAAAGACCTATTTGGAACCAACCTGGTACTAACACCAAACATACCTATCCTGATATTTCCACTTGAGACCAAACGAGGAAGTAAAACTGAGGAACTCACACAGTTGATATTTTTGTTCATTCCATTATTGTTGCAGCACTTACTAGTCAGATATAGATACCATGAGTCATCCTAATATCATAAGCAGTGAGCAATTTTAGTTAACCATTATGTTGTAGTTGCAATACTTACTAGTCAGATACCATTAGCATGAGACATCCCAAATCCAGTAGTTGTTGGCACTTTTATTTGCTCATTCCATTATAGTGAAACTGATTACTAGACATGTCAAAGTCAAATTTATAGCACTACTTTAGTAATGGTTGTCTATGATCGAGATATTGTGCTCCAATTTGTCCATAACCGCGGACACTGCTTTCAGAAAGATTTACCCTGCAGGGGTGAACAAATAGCAACACACGCACGATCAACCTCGAAAAAACCAAATAAAAAACCAATGAGGCTTTCACGGCAAAGCAATCACAAGATTCATAAAATATCTCGGGGGGGCACCCCACTAAGCTACCCGCAACAAAGTTGGCTGGCTCCGAGATGGCCCCAGGGGTTGTGTCGGCGGTGGTAAATGACTGGGAACCCAAAAGTGTGATTGGGCTTGTCGATACAGCGGAAACGTGTCACAAGTCCTAGACAGTACAGGTGCTCCACGCACAATCGTAAATAAAACAGTAAAGCATGGCATAAGTACAGGATAGTAATAAAGCCACAAACTAGTTTGTGGCCCCAAGAAATAAAAAATGAATCAATCTCTGGCTAAGGGGATTCATGGTCCCACATGCGATAGTGCGATAGTTAAGGAACAGGTATCAAGTACTCGGGGCCTACAGGACACAATTGAGCGATTAAAAACCAAATATTAGCTATTGCCCACCAGTGCCTCTGTATTAGTTATATCTATTCCCGGCATTTTAATTATCAAGTTGTAATTAAAGTCATGATCATCTCCATCATTAAGCATGTGCCAACCTCCCATCAACGGTGGAACAACAACGACGCAAAGAAGCGCCTGAGCAAGCAACTACGACTCACCAGGCCAACTGTCTATCAAACAACATGCAATATGATGTGTCCAAGGCAATATAGAGAATGCAAGGAATATAAATGGTGCGCGAAAACTAAATCATCGCAACACGGTAGCAATAGATCAATAGGAGGAATCAAAGACTGTAAATGCAAAATAGGTAGAAAGGGGGAGAATGCTCGCTTAGGAAACACTGTCGAAGATACATTATCTGAAGAACTTGCCGATACCTGCATCCACTCAACAACCTAGTTTGTGAAGAAGCAAAGCACTAAAAGAAACACTGTATGCACTATTTAATACTACGGTAGAAAATCGGCATGATGCATGATATGATGCATGACATGTCAAGATGCGATGCAACTAGGCAATATTAAAAGGAACCGGGGTCTCGACAATTAACTAGAAAGTTCATGTTGTTTAGATACCCCACAATTTAAATGTTGACTTAACAAGGCAAAATATGGTATCAGTTCGGTATACAAATTTAAATGGAGCCAATATAACACTAGAAAAGCCCGTATATACGCTCCATATTTAATTATGAGGTGAATCGACATAATACCCCCGAACAAATAAACATGTATGCGAGTATGGATGTTTTTAATATGCAACAAGTTAGAGATTATATGTTATAAAAATAGGGGTCTCGGATTAGGAATCATATTAGGGTTCGGCATCGATGGTCTTGGGGTTTGGGTCTGGCGGAATGGGTCTTCAGGTCCGTGAGGAGAACTTGGTGTTTTGGCATCACCGGATCCAGGAAGAACAACTTGTTGTTCCATCTCGATGATCATTGGCGGAGTTAGTTTTGGCGTCACTACGATCTTTGGGTGGCGCGGGTTTTCGACATGGTTCATCGGGTTCGACTTCAATCACCGAAGGTCTTCTGGAGAGGGACTCGTGTAGTTCTTGTACATCATGTTTTCGCATCTTCATGGGCACCAACCTCACCACATATGACACTGCTAGAACAACATCTGAAGCTGAACTTAGCCTCGAATGAACATGCAAAAGATTAACTCGAGGTTGTGAGCCGCGCACGGGCGTCCAGGAGGTAGCGCAGGGCCCACCTACGAGTACCCGGAACTGAACAGGACAGCGATGGGAACACCGATTGTGCCGTGCTAGGATAGACGCGCCCACAGGGGGACATGCAGCGAAGCGACAAGGTCGAAGAGGACGAAGGCGACGTGCTGGCATGACCAGAAACACGGCAGAGGAGAGGGCGGCGGGGCCTGCGAGTTTCAGGGGCACGAACATGATCTACAGCGGCCGGAGACGAGCGTGAGGGAGGCACGGCCACAGCTGCTGGAGGGCGGCGCTGAGGCGAGCACGGTCGGGACACGGTGAGCTTGGTGCAGGAACGTCTAGGTCGAGGAAGAGGGCCTCGTCAGCGAGCGGAGTGGGTGCGACGGTGCGCGAGAAGATGGGGCACTGCGGGGGTCAACGGGGCGGTGCTCGGCGAGGTGCAGAGGCGAGGCAGAGCCCTCGTGCTCCCAGGGGCACCGGGGAAGCAAGCCTGCAGAGGGGGAAAACAGCGGTGGTGCGTCGAGGACGAGTCGAGCCCGCGCGCGAAGGAAGGGCGCGGTGGCGGAGAAGATGAGGTGACGGCCGACGGTGAGGATCCCGGGCTTGGGCAGCCGCGACGGCGCGTAGGGCATCTGGCGGCGGGTCTCGGCTCGAGGACGAGGAAGAGTGAGGCAAAGGAGCAACCAGTGGAGGCCGATGAGGAAAGCGACAAGGTCGGGCTCACTGACAGGCCCGGGCCGGCAGGAGTGCACATTGTGCGCCCGCACAGGGCCTATAAAATTTAGGGGCCTAAAATTTTAATATAGCTTTATATAGATATGCAGAAAAAAAATCCTTTCCTTTCCTACCCTTGTAAGTTGATTCTAGCCCGTAAAAAAATAGGCCAGCTTTACATGGGCAAATCGATCAATTGGAACCAGCTCCAGCATAGTCGAACGATCTCCAATAGGCGATCAGGCAAAGCGCCAGGACTCCAGGAGCGGTCGTCACGCCTAGGTTCGTTCGCAGCGACGCCGTCCTTTTCCGTTCTTCCTTTGAGTCGCCGCGACGCCGCCTGTTTTTCGTTCTTTCTCTGATCAATCTCCAAAGTCTGGTACTCATTCCGTCCTAAAATAACCGACTTGAGTTTGTCTAGAATTAGATGTATCTAGACACGTTTTAGTATTTAAATATATGTAAATATAGACAAACTCAAATCAGCTATTTTGAAACGGAGGGAGTATATTAGATGGAGTCCATCAATCAGCCGTTACATGCGTCTCTCTCCCTCAATCCGTGCATTTTTTCTCCTGTCTTTGCGCCCTAGGTTTACTTCGTGTCTTTGCTCTCTAGGTTTAATTACTTCAATCCCAAATTTATCTAACCTTTGTCCATCTCTTATTAAGAGTCAACATGGGAAAGCAAGAATTCTAATATCAAAAACATAAGAGAAAAGAAAAGTAAGAGAAATTAATTCAATCCCAAAGAGGAGCAATGGACAAGTTTATCAAAAAGAAACCGGAAGTTTCTTTTGATAGTCAATAAGTTAATCCTTCAACCCTTGCACTTGCTATTATTTCTTACACCGATCCTAGAGATGGTCAGACCTAAATAGAAAATAATCCTGAGGTAGAGGAAGATATTGTCCAAGTAGATGAAAATAACGTTGATGTAGAGGAAAATAATTTTTAGCCTGATATATTTGATCCAAGATGCTAGTATTCTCTTGATGAGAAACATCAGAAACATATAGATATGTTTAGCACAAAAGGGTCCAAGAAGAGACTTATCAATTTAAAAAGGTCCTAAAGATGGATATTCAAGAAGATTTTCTACACAATTATATACTAGCTTTGATTATGAGGTACTATTGAAGATTTTATTTTGAAGAACACTCAATGATGTTGTTCGAATAAACATATGCAACTGTGCTTCTTCATATCCAATTGCTATGTAAACTATGGCATATATATTATTGAATATGTAAATTTTAGTGTCATAGGGTCCATTTTAGAGTTTCGCACAGGGCCCCGGATTTTGCCGGCTTGGCCCTGCTCACTGAGGAGGGGCAGTGGAAGGAGCGGCGCGTGCGGCGGTTGGAGTAGAGTGCAGGGCCGGCAAGAGGAGTTAGAACCGTCCCTGGCCGTGGCGGCGGATCAAGGAAGGAGACCGAGAAGGCCTCGATGGGTAGGTGGGTTCGGGGACGGGGAGACGCACGTCGGTGGGGTGGGGTCCATGTGGGATCAGGGGAGCGAGGTCTGGGTGTGCGATGTGCCGCAGCTGGGGCATGTCACGCGTGTCCCAGGTGTGGAGCGGTGCTGGAATTTGCAGTGCGTGCTAGTGTGTGGGTGGCGGGTGGTGTCTAGTGTGGGGCTAGGGCAGGATTAGGGTTTGGGGATTGGGTAGGTCTAGGGTTTCTTTGGGCCGGGTGGTAGGCGGTTTGGCTAGTTGGGCTTCTGGTCTGACCGGCTGGACTTCCTCCCCGGACAAAACATTTTTATTTATTTTATTATTTTAAGGCATTTGCAAATAGTTTTTAGACAAACCAAAGATTCAAAATAGACCGGGGTTTTGATTTGAAATAAAGACGGGTGGATATTTAGAAAACAAATATAGGATTTTAGAAAATAGTTTTAGACAAACATATGCATGCAGACATGAAGATGCTCAAATGCAATGTGGTATGATGATATGAGCATGTAGACATGATGATGCGAAAAATTAAAACAACAAGAGGTTTTCTAGTAGTGGTTTTCTCGGGATGCTACAATTCAACACCAGATCTCTCCCTTGAGATCCGCGTCATGGTACGGGGAAGAAGGCTAACGACCTGCATCTTCTTGCTATATGTAGATCTTCGCGACACCACTAACAAAGATTCTTTCTCCAACTTAAAGTTGGCAACACCACCAACAAGGGTTGTTGCTCACGTTCGTCGAGGGAACACTCCGGAGAAACATAGACGAATGTAGAGGTATCCAAAGTTTAAGGCCACCTCTAACTTTCATGGGAGGAGTACATTTCACCGGTCCACCATTCAATGTACAAAAGCGAATGATAAGAGTAGTGGTATGGTCACGACTCCATCCTGCACTCGAAGCATTACTTTGTATACGAATAGAAGAATTATGCAACTAACTCCCAGAATTACAACTAAAGATCTTTACAAGTGATGTTCGGAAACAAAGGATCGATGTAGGCTCTTCTAATGTAGATGATGTCATTGCTTTGGAAACCATCGGAAGATACAAAAGAAATCGTATGAAAAGACACATTGATTAGGTTCCGTGATGGTTCCATTGGCATGAACAACACATGCTCAAGGTATAGTCCAACTTCACCAATGCTCATTCTTCTCATATGTTTTTCAATGATATGAATATCCATCAAGGGGCACATACATATTAAGAGTTCAAGGACAAAAAAGATTGGATGAAGGGTACACCAAATGAGATGCTGATTCGATCATCGTAGCACCACCATTATAAAAAAGAGGAAGCGAAACCCTGAAGGTACGATAGGATCCCAACCACGAGAAATCCTAGACTCAAAGCAAGGTAAGAGAACAAACTCAGAACATGCGAAGGTAAGACGAGAATAGCATAGAGGTAAGGAATAAAAGCAGACCCAATCAGATCTATCCAACCGATTTTTTAAAAATAGTTTTGACACTCTACAACGTCCGTTAGCTAGGTTATCCTACAGGCTGGACCAGTAGGTTATCGCAACTACTGAGCTCTGATACCACTTTGTAACACCCTCAAATCGGCCCTATACATATTTTAGCGCTTCCCGCCAAACCCGCATAGAAACGATTCAAGCACGCCCACCAAGAACTTGCGTGCGGGTGGAAAACGAAGTAATACCATTACAGAATAGTTCACGATGGAACTCACAGGACATGTATATACAATAACGACTAAATGAGTCAAGAATACATATATACAATACAAAGATCCAAACACCTTGAAAACGATACAACATCTAAGGGTGGACAAGATGCAAATTGGTCTAAGTGCCCTGACGAATAACAAATGGCGTCCATAACTCTGCCCAGGCCAAGCCGGAAGGGTAACTGACGAGGGTTTAACTCGTCAATGCCCATTGTTATGGACTTGGGTTTTGGAGAAGGAGGGAGCGCTGGAGACATCTATCGGCTAGCAAACAAGCACACAGGGGACAAAGGATTTACCCAGGTTCAGGCCTCATAAAGGTCCCTACTCCTGCTTGTCTGCTCGTGGAATTATCGAGGGAGTCGAAAGTTACAATGGTGCGCAGATGTAATCTGGCAAAGGTTGTGGAAACTAGGGTTGTGTGTGTCCTTCTCGCCGCCCCCTCCTAGCCTTTATATAGATAGGCTAGGTCTCGGGTAGCAGGTCGAGTCGGTTACAAGTTAGGGTTTTCCCTTTAATCTTTCTATCTTTAGCTTCTTCTTGTTCTTCAAGCAATCGAGAGTCCGTAGGTTACTCGAGTCCCTCCATCCGGGCCTTGGCGACACCGTGGGCCTGTATGTATTTGGACCGTATATACCAAGCTCGAGTACCTGTAGGGTATACCCATGTCAGTAGCCCCCGAGTGTCCAGTGGAATCGTAGATTCGACTGGGGACTTTTTGGAGCCTTCGAGTGCCTAAATGAGTACATTTTGATTGCTTTTATTTGTGTCATAGGGATTGTTGATATACGTGCCTGATATAACCGAAGTATCGGTATCAGTTAACCACCTTAGGGTGAAACAACGCAATCTACTCAAATTCGAGTCCCCGGACTCAAATCCGGAAAAGTGCTGGCGTAATTCGACTCAGGCTGCAGAGGTCTTACATGAGTCGAATTCTAGTTATATGGGTGTGAGCACTCGACGCGTCCGTCAAGGCATGTTCATCGTGCTTGTAGGCACAGATACATTTCTGGTAGTGCACAGTTAAATGCATTGCCAGGCCTTATTCAGGTCTTACCTTCACGCCGTAAGCGCGGCATCCGAATTTTATCATCGCGGAGACGATTCGGGCGTCCCAGGAGACGTAGTCTCTTTGTAGGGAAAATTTGTGAGGCGGTGTCGCCAAAGGTTGCGAGTGCGGATGTTATCAACACACAGTTTTTGTGCAAATAATCAAAGGATGCACGACCAGCGCTCCCTATGGGAGTAGCCCTCAAGTGCCTGGTTGAGTCGAAGACTCAGGCAGGGACTAAAGAACTTTTGCGGCTGCTGTCGTCTTTTTGCTTACTTGTTTCAGTCGATGACTCAGGCAGGGACTAAATACTTTCACGACTGCTGTCGTCTTTTGCCTGCTTGTTTCAGTCGAATTTGTTTCCGGCGCTCCCTATGGGAGTAACCCATGTCCATAATTGAACTGTGTTTCGAGTGGTTGGGTTTGCTTTTGTGATTGTCCACGTTCCTGCAACAAGAAGAGAAAAAAGTTGTAGGGTGCGCGGCTAGCGCTCCCTATGGGAGTAGCCCCCGAGTGCTTGGTGGAGTCGAAGACTCCAGCAAGGACTAAAAATAGTCGAAGTTTTCCACTGCGTAGCCTTGGTGACGTCAGTGCTGACGCTTGTATGACCTCAGTTGCTCGCGTGAGCGAGTTTGACGAGACGTGACGAGCGGTGGGTCCTACTTTCTGACTTTGATTTGACTGGGCGTGTGTAATCTTATTTTTAACTGCGCCTCCTCGATTTCCGCGCATAATTGTAGAAGTGGGAGGGCAGTTCACGCTTCCTCTTCTCCACGTGTCCAACGCGATGCGTGCCACGCGTCCAATAGGGTTTTTGTCAGCCGTTAGATTGCATCTCCCAGGGGTTAAGTAGCAGTGCTACGGCGGTAATTTTCCATCTGCACTCTTTCTTCCTTGCTGCCATCGCCATTGCTGCTGTTCTTCTGCTTTTCCCTGCGCTCATCTCCTCCACGGCGCTGGACCACCTTCGCTCGTTTCCAAGCTACTTTCTACGCTCTCATCGCCACCGCGCAATGGGGAAAAAGAAAGGAGGTGCTGCCACTCATTCCGCGGCCACCGTTGCCACGACGAAGAAGAAGGGTGGCTCCACTGCTGCGGGCACCAGCGCCGCTGCCGGCAGGAAGAATAAGGTCGCGGGCACCCGCGTGACAAATGGTGCATGGCGCCCTTCCATCATCAAGGCATCGGATCTCCGTCTTCTTCGCCAGGATGGAGTTATTTCTGCGGCAGTCGCCGATGCACGTGTCCCCAGCGGTGAGACCATTCTTACTCCTCCCGCTGGTTTTCGAGTGATGTTTCTCGCATTCGTCATTCGAGGTCTCTCCTTGCCTCTCCACCCCTTTCTTAGGGGTCTTCTTTGCTTCTACGGGCTCCAGCTTCATCAGCTGTCCCCAAATTCGATTCTCCATATCACCTGCTTCATCACCCTTTGCGAGTGCTGGCTCGGAATTGAGCCACACTTTGGTCTTTTCAAGCACTTGTTTAAATTGAAGCGTCAGTCCGCATCTAGCTCTTTAGTTTATGATGTAGGTAGTTGCGGCATCCATGTCGAACCATCTGCCACCTACTTCGACATCAAGCTTACCAAGTCCGTCCAAGGATGGAGGGACAAATGGTTCTATGTCCACGATCAGAAGGCCAAAGATGAGCACTTTGGACTCGCACCCTTCGATCCGGCGACTCCCTGCAAGAAGATGTGTTCTTGGAAGAACGTAGTTATGTCTGGCGAACTCGCGGAGACGGACGTGCTGTATCAGTGCGTCTGCGACCTTGAAAGTCGCATAGGCCCAGAAGAGGGAGGTTGCGCTCTTATCAGGACTTGGCTGCACCATCACGTCCAGCCTCTCCAAGCTAGAGTCCATCCCATGTTTCAATGGAGTGGCGCTGATGATGCCACTCGCGTGTCTGCCGATGGCATGTCCGAGAGTGAGGTGGATAAGAGGATTCGACTGGTTACGAAGTGCACTGTCAAGGATGTGCTTCCAAGTGAACCAGTTGTTCCTCCTTTAGATGCTTCGAATCCTCCTCCTAGGGTATAGTTGTGCTACGCAGTAGCTTATTTTCACGATTGCTTTTCTGTTTGCTTACTTGTTCTGTTTATATGCAGGATTGGGAGGTGTCGCCTTGTATGCCTCCTCTCCCTGAGGGGATTATTCCTCGTGAAGCTTTGGAAAAGGACGAGTCTGAGTCGACTATCCCTTCTGATGTGGAAGAGGAAGCCCCCGAGTCCAAGAGCCCAGATACTCGCAAGCGTTCGCGTAGCAAGGACTCCGACGCGTCGACTCCTTCGACTCTAGGAGGCGCGGCTGTTGGCACGGAGTCGCCAATTCCAGCCGTTCCTGTGAGGGCTGTGGCACCGTCTTCTCGCAAGAAGATGCGATTGCCCAAGGAGTCTTCGTCAGAATCGGCGGCGGCCGCGTTTGATCTTGACAACTTTAACTGGTAAGTTTGCTAGGTCATTCATTCTTTTCTGTTTTTCTTCTTGTTGGTTTTGCCCTGGAGTTTGCCCTTTTCTCAGTGTGGATTTGGTCTTGTAGTCAAGAGGCGTCGTCATCTTCTGGCGACGTCAAGTTTTTGAAAGAACCGGGAGTCGCAGCTTCAAGGGCCAAGGTAGAGGTCGAGCGCGCTCCTTCTCCTCCGGCGGCGGCCCACTCCAGGCACAATTCTTCGAGCTCTCCTCATGTAGGGGGGCATCGAATGGTTGCTCAGATGACGGTTCAGCAAACCTCTTCGGAGTCGCTAGAGGACCATGTAAGTATATCTTCCTTTCTTTTTAATGTGGCAGTCGATGTTTTCTGTTGCCCTTTCTGATCCCTTGTTTTGTGTGACAGCTCCTTGTAAAGGAAGCCACGCAAGTGGCGGAGCAAGTGATGGCAATGGGCCGCCAGCATGCAATGCTGGAGTCGCGTCACCACGTCGTTGAAAGTGAGTGTTCGACACTTGTTCTTTTTCGTCTCCTCCCTTTTTTTGGTATAGTCGACTGATAGTCAACTTTTGGTTGCCATGTAGCTGAGCATAATGCTTTACTGCGCAACGTTGCCACCTTGGAAAAGACGTTAGCCGCAGCTGTGAAGGGGCGCGACGAGGCAATCGTGGCTCGTAATGATGCACAGAAGCGCGAAGAGGATCTGCGTGCCTCCTTTGTGGCTAGGGAAAAGTTGTTCGAAGAGCAACTATTCTCAGTCGCCAAGGCCCTCTCAGGTACCTTTGCCGTTAGATATTTTATTGTTGTCCTTCTCTGCATCTGGAGTTTTGCTAGTGGCGCTAGAGATTTTATCCATGTGTGGGTTTTCTGTGCAGATGCTAGCGATTTGAGCTTTGACCCGCAGGCCCTTTGTCGCGATGACGCTCTGGCGGGCGCGGTGTCTGCAGTCGAGGACCATAGCGCCCCTGTCCAAAATACGTTGTCCAAGGCCAAGGTCACCCTTAGTCACCTCCGGGAGGAGTTGATGCCGAAGGCGGAACTGGTCGACAATGTGGACGAGCTGGTGGGGTCACTCGCCGGGGGTGTGCCTGCCACATACAAGAACTCCCTCTGCGCGGCTGGCGCGACCATGTCACTTGCCATGGTGCAAGCCCACGGAGTCGAGATAGATCCCTCTGCGGTGTCGAAGACGATGCCTGTTGGTGCGGATGGTCAGCAGGTAGTATTCACTCCCTTTGCGACTGCATGTGCCAAATATGGCCATTCCTTGATAAATACCGTTGCCAAGTATTCGGAGGAGCTCTAGCGTGCTAAGAAGGTCGCGAAGGCTTCGGCCTCAGGAGCTGGCGGAAAGTCAGTGGCGTCTGATACTGCCACGGACTTGATGAAGCCCCCGAAGCCGTCGAAGTCGAAGAAGCCAGCTGCTCCGTAGTTAGTTTTTTGTAATAGTTGATGAATTGTCCTTTTGATTGGATAACATGCCTGCTGGTGAGTGTGTTTGTGGATACTTTATGCTGATCCTGAATGCATCTGTTACTTTTGACTTTGTGTTAAGTTGCTCGCCTTATTTGCCTCTGGCTTGACTTTTTGGTAGGGTACATCAAGTGGTCCTGTGGGGGGAACCCAGGACTCGCCATCTCTTGAGGATATAGTGGCACCACCGCGCTCTAGGGTAGAGGAGCTGTCCTTGCTTTCGCGACTTCGTGATCGTGTTAAGCAACTGGAGCATGAGTTGCCCGTGATCCGCGGTAGCGCGGACATGTGGAAGTCGAAGGCTGAAAAAGCTGCCGTCCGCGAGCAATATCTGCTTGGCGAGGTGACGCAGTTGGGCGACCAGTTTAAGTGTTAGTTTGCTCATCCTCATCTTTTCCTTTGTAGTTAGTCGCAATGGTATGTTGTACTCATGTTGTTGATGTTGCTTCGTGTAGTTGCTAGCGCACGCCATCCGCAGGAGGAGAGGGATAGGATTGCCATCCGCCTTCATGATCTCATCCAGGAGCAACTTCAGGAGAGTGGATACTTCTGGGTAGATCATGATCGTGCGACTGCATTGGTGACCCTACAGGATCGCGCCTCACGAGTGCTGCTCTTCCTGAAGAAGTCGCAGTCGTGTTTGAAGAACATCTATCGGGCGATGTTCCTGCTGGATGACATTCCATCAAGCCTGCTGGCTCTCCTGACCAAATTTCAAGATATGTCCGCGGTTCGCGAGTGCGTGAGGCAGCAGTTGGTGGCTGGTGCCAAGGCTGCCCTCTCAATGGTGCGTTTGCACAGGCCTGACGTGGATGTCGCCGCCATTGCCTCTGGGCCACCGGCGCCACCAGCAGGATCTTCCTGGAATATGGTGCCGCACTATCAGGCGGTGGACCGCCCAGCCGAGGAGATCGTCGACTTCTTCGAAGAACAAACTAATGTTCTTCTGTTGCAAGGGTATCCAAATATGTATCCTGCACATAAGTGTACTTGTGTTGTAAAGTTCATATATATTTGTAGATAATTTATTGTTGAATGTGTACAATAGCTTTGTAAGCGTGGGGTGCGTTGCACTATGCGAGTCCTTTTTGTTAGCCTGGCCATCTTTTTATCTCATTCCCTTGTCAACCTGTCAGGTACGTTGCAGCTAGGTTGAGTTTGTGTTAAGGGGTTCGATTGATGTGCCAGCTACTCAGGATGTCGTGTTTTTGTTCGAAGAACATATGTGTATAGGGTGGCGTAGCCCCCGAGTATGAAAATTGACAAACTAAAGGAGAGCACAGAGTTTCGGGGCACTTAGCTTTTATTTATTCGAAGAATAGTACGAAGTACAATGTGCGGCTAAGTAGCCTTGGCTGAGTAGCCTTATTTGCGATGTAAAAGTGAAGAAAAACGACTAAGGGTAGAAGCGTCGCAGTTGTGCGACGTTCCAAGGATTGGAGTATGCGACTCCTGTCTCTAAATCTTGAAGGCGATAGGTGCCACCTGGGATTACTTCTGTAATCACGTACGGTCCTTCCCAGGGGGACTCGATCTTGAGATGCCCCTGCTGCTTCAGTCGCAGGACCAAGTCACCTTCGACGAAGGATCTGGGGCGAAGCCTTCTACTGTGGTAGTTGCGCAGGTTCTGCTGGTAGATCGTTGATCTTTCCGTGGCGATTTCCCTTGCTTCGTCAAGGAGGTCGACGGAATTCTCGAGTGCGAGGGATGACTCTTGTTCTCTATAAGCAACCACATGCGACACTTTGTATCGTACCTCAGCTGGTAGCACTGCCTCTGCCCCATGCACCATAAAAAATGGCGTGTAGCCCGTGGCGTTGTTTGGAGTTGTACGTAGACTCTAGAGTACGGATTACAGCTCATCTGGCCAGCAACCCGCCGCTTGTTCGAGTGGTCGCAGGAGTCGCTTCTTGATACCGCTGTAGACAAGCCCATTTGCTTTTTCCACCTGACCGTTGGTCTGTGGATGTGCTACTGAGGCGTAGCTGATGTTGATCCCCAGGTTCTCGCAGAATTTTTGGAACTCCTTGGATGTGAAGTTCGTCCCGTTGTCGGTAATAATGTTGTGTGGCACGCCGAAACGATAGACGATGGACTCGAAGAACTTGACTGCGTTGTGCCCTGATTGGTTGGTCATTGGCATGGCCTCGATCCACTTGGTGAATTTGTCGACTGCAACCAAGAGGTAGACGTAGCCTCCACGCGAGGATCTTGGCAGCTTGCCAACCATATCAAGCCCCCGTTGTGCGAAGGGCCAGGCCAATGGAATAGGCCGTAGCTCTGCGCCTGGTGCGTGTGGCTTGTCTACGAATCGCTGGCAAGCATTGCATTTTTGGACTATGTTCTTGGCGTCACGCATGGACGTGGGCCAGTAAAATACAGCTCGTAGAGCTTTGGCGACGAGGGCGCGACTGCCTGCGTGGTGCCCGCGGGTCCCTTCATGGATGTCGAGGAGAATTGCTCTTCCGTCAGCCATGGAGACACATCATTGTAGCACTCCTGTGATGCTACGTTTATACAGTTTGCCGTTCAGAACGACGAATGCCATGGAGCGCCGCGCGATGTGCCGTGCGTCCGTCGGATCGTCCGGTAGTCTCTTGCTGAGGAGGTACGTAATGTGCGGCTGCGTCCAAGATTGCTCGATCAACATGACGCTCATTGGTCCCTCGAGTCCTGTGTCCAGCTCCAAGTCATCGAGTGTCGTTGGCTCATTGGGTGGCGTAGCCCCCGGGTCTGTGGCTACGCTTGTTCTCTTCTCTGCGGCCTTTGGCTTGATGGAGCATTCGCATATGCGCTCGAGAAATACCCTAGGTGGTATGGGGGCACAGGTAGAGCCTATGTTGGCGAGTGTGTCCGCCTCCTCGTTGCTTTCGCGACCTATGTGTCGCAACTCGCAACCATCGAAGTCTCCTTCGAGTGTGTCGTAGAGGTCGCGGTATACGATCATGTTGTCGTTCAGTGCGTCGCACTCGTGCATTGTTTGGTTGACGACCAACTTGGAGTCGCCATATATGATGAGCCTTTTGGCGCCACAAGCTTTTGCCATCCTCATCCCGTGTAATAGGGCCTCGTATTCAGCCTCGTTGTTTGAGACTGTGAACTGCATTCGCATGATATATTTCAGCTTGTCCCCTTGAGGTGATGTCAATATGACACCTGCGCCTGCTCCGTCCTTCCGTTTGGACCCATCGAAGTGCATTGTCTAGAGGTAAGACATATCTGGCTTGTCCGGGAGTTGGTTCTCCATCCAGTGCACGAGAAAGTCAGGGAGCACTTGCGACTTGATGGCGTCGCGTTTTTCGTATGTGATGTCTCGTGGAGACAGCTCTATCCCCCAAAGCGCGACTCGCCCCGTGGCGTCGGGGTTATTAAGGATATGCCCCAATGGGGCGTCGTTGACTACCACGATTGGGTGTTCCTGGAAGTAGTGGCGCAGTCGCCGGGCGGTCATAAAGACGTCGTACGCCAGCTTCTGGTAGTGCGGGTACCGTTGTTTTGTTGGCGTGAGGACCTCGCTGAGGTAGTATCCCGGGCATTATACGCCGTGGACTTTGTTTCCCTCCGCTCGCTTGACGACGAGTACTGTGCTGACCACCTGGTTGGTGGCGGAGATGTACAACAACAGTGGTTCCCATTCTCGTGGAGTCACCGGTACTGGCGAGGTGGATAACAAGCGCTTGAGATCTTCGAATGCTTCTTGTGCTTCATTGGTCCACTCGAATTTTTCGGCCTTGCGGAGGAGCTGGTAGAAGGGCAGTGCTTTTTCACCCATCCGACTGATAAATCGACTAAGGGCCGCGATTCGTCTGGCCAGTTGTTGGACGCCTCTTATGTTCTTTGGCTTCTCCATGGCCAGTATGGCTTTTATCTTCTTCGGGTTCGCCTCGATCCCCCTCGCGGAGATGAGGTATCCGAGTAGCTGCCTAGATGGTACGCCGAAGGCGCATTTTTCCGGGTTGAGCTTGATCCGGCAGCGATCGAGGTTGGCAAAGGTTTCGTGCAAATCATCGATTAGAGAGGCTTCCTCCTTGGTCTTGACTACTATGTTGTCGACATAGACTTGGATGTTGCGACCTAGTTGTTCCTTGAGGCAAGCCTGCATGCATCGCTGGTAGGTGGCTCCCACGTTTTTTAGCCTGAAGGGCATTGTGTTGTAGCAGAACACACCAAAGGGCATTGTAAACGCTGTTTTCTCCTGATCTTCCTCCTTCATTAAAATTTGGTTATAGCCTGAGTAGGCGTCGAGGAAGCAGAGGCGCTCACATCCAGCGGTGGAGTCGATGATCTGATCGATCCGTGGCAGCGGGAAGTGATCTTTTGGGCAGTGCTTGTTTAAAGAAGTGAAGTCCACGCACATCCGTAGGATATCCGTGTCCTTTTTTGGTACCAGCACCGTATTGGCGAGCCAAGTGCTTTCCTTGATCTCGCGTATGAATTTGGCCTCGAGGAGTCTGTTGATCTCCATTCCGACTGCCTGCGCTCGTGGCTCAGACAGTCGCCTGATTGTTTGCTTGACTGGCCTTGCGTCGGGGTTGACGTTGAGTGCGTGCTCGGCGAATTCCCTGGAAACTCCTGGCATGTCCGTAGGACACCAGGCAAAAATTTCCCAGTACTCACGGAGGAATTCGACGAGCGCGAGTTCCTATGCGGGACTCAAGTTGT
Source organism: Avena sativa (assembly GCA_916181665.1). Taxonomy (NCBI): domain Eukaryota; kingdom Viridiplantae; phylum Streptophyta; class Magnoliopsida; order Poales; family Poaceae; genus Avena; species Avena sativa. The sequence continues at coordinate 197,522,413 of OV702287.1, forward strand.
TGGCGATGAGGGTCGTCTTGGTGAGATCCGATGGATGGACCTGCACCTTCTTTGTGTGCACGGATGAGTCGAAGGAGAGATCAGGTGAGCTTGGCCTACTCAAGGGAGGCAGACTTTTGTCTGTCGTCTCCTTCAGTCTTGCGAGTTCCTCCTGCATACCGAAGGACTGGGAGATTCTGTTGAATTCCCTGTCGCAAGCGTCAGATCGCTCAAAGTTCCCGTTGATCGTTATGACGCCGTTGGGACCTAGCATTTTCATCTGCAGGTAGGCATAGTGGGGTACTGCCATGAACCTGGCGAATGCGACGCGCCCGAGGATGCAATGGTATTGTGAGGGCCAGTCGATGACCTCAAAGTCGATGCGCTCGCGTCGGAAGTTCTTCGGCGTGCCAAAGATGACATCGAGGTTGATTTTGCCCAGGGGGTATACGCCTTTCCTTGGGACGATGCCGTGGAACGTTGTGTCCGATGCCTCCAAGCAAGTTAGAGGGATTCTCATTGCTCGCAAGGTACTCGCGAATATGAGGTTGATGTCGCTTCCGCCATCCATGAAGACGCGACTCATGTCGAAGCCTCCAATTTGCGCCTCGAGTACGAGGGGGCAATGACCTGGGCGAGGTACTTGAGGCGGGTGGTCGTGTTTGTCGAAGGTAATGCATGACTCGCTGCCACTGAGGTACTCCGTGGTGGATGGTGGCGAGTGTGTGGCCAAGTTGACTTGGCGAGTGATGGCCTTTTGCACCCTGTTGGAGGGGTGCCCCTTTTGGATCATCATGGTACCCATGGCCCGTGGGTACGGTTCGCCTCCGTGGTGCTGGTCCGGTGCAGCTCCGTTCGGGGGTGGCCTAGGTGGTGCTGGTGGTGCGCCATGCGCCACGGCGCCTGGAGCGGCTTCGTAGCCTCTTTCGACTGTGTTGCGGTTCATCCGAACCAATCCCTCGTGTAGTTTGAGGAACTCGCGGCAGTCCTTGAGGAGGTGGCTGGACTTTCTCTTGCCATCATGCTTGTCGATGTAGAAGTGTACCATGCATGGCCCAGACAGTTTGTCCTCGATGGAGGTCGCGGGTGCCTCCTCGCGAGTGCGGCGTTGCCATACTTGCGTGGTTTTCCCGGAGTCACGGTATCCGCCGCTGCGGTACCCGCTGTTGCGATTATCATCGCGTCTATCGGCATAGCCGGCTGCGACCATGTTGACGTCATCGCAATCATCGTAAATGCGCATGCGACGTTTTCCCCGGTGGTCGCATCTGCGTTCGAGTTCTGCCTCCTCGTCAGAGTGAACGCGATTCTTCACCGAATCTTCTCCATCGGCCCACCGATTCACGATCTCCATCAGGTGGTCGATGGTCTGGAGCTTTGAGCGGCCTAGCTCCTCCCTGAGTTCCATGCGGCGGACACCACCATTGAATGCATCAATCGCGTGGTCTTCCGAGATGTTCTCCGCGGAGTTCTTGATGATGGACCACCTTTGGATGTAAGAGCGCAGCGATTCTCCAGATCTTTGCTGGCAGCATCTCAGTTCTTCGATTGAGGCGGGGCATTTGTACATGCCCTTAAAGTTGCGCATGAAGCTATAGACCAGCTCATCCCAACTGCGAATGGATCTGCGTGGGAGGTTATTGAGCCATGCCCAGGCGGCGCCCTACAGCTGTAGCTGCAAGCATTGCATGGCAGTACTTCGACTGCCTCCGTGTAGCCTGACGGAGCAGATGTGGTCCTCCAACCAGATCTTAGGGTCCTATGGACCGTCAAATTTCGGGTTCTCCGATGGGAGTTTAAACCCTTTAGGCATTCACTTTTGCCTGATGGATCTGCTGAAGTATCTGGTGCCGCAGAGCTCCCCATCTTCTTCTTCTAAGTCAGTCGACCGAGCACGTCGTGCCCTTGACTTGTCGATCTTGCGCTGCGTGAGTTCGTCGCGTGCATCGTAATCGCGATCGTGTCGCCGTGAGCGGCTGCGTCGAGACAGGTCGTGACTATCATCGCTGGACGAGGGCGAGGAGTAGCGCTTTGCCCTTTTTTGGGTCTAGTACCGGCTCCTTGTCGAGGGCAGCCTCAATTAGCCCCAGGCCCACGATCGTAGGTTGGTGCATGGCCGTTCGGGGATCTCTAGCTGGCGGCTGGTTATTGAGGAGGTACGTGGTGGCTGCTGTCACCGCGGCTTGCGGTGTCCTGGGAACCACGTTGCCTCTCGTGTCGACTGTCATAGAGCCAAAGTCGAGGACTTCCACGGCTTCTATGCGCTCTTGTTCGGTGAGGTGAGCCATCCGCGACTGCCTCTTCTTGGCGAGGTACTCGTTGCCTCTTGAGGAGGATCCTCCGTAGGAGGAGAGCCCAGCACGACGAAGGCTTGATTCGTCCGCTGCTTTTTTACGCGCCTCAAGTTGCGCGATTGCTTGTTTTTGGCGCTTGAATTCCTCTTTTAGGAGCCAGTGGTAGCCCATTAGCAGTTCCTGCGGGGACCCGAAGGGTAGAGGTGCACCCCGTAGGGCTTCGCGGCAGCGATCCCACTCTTGCTCGTTGAGCCTGATCACAACGCGTTCGCCGGTTTGCTCGTTGATCATGCTAGGAGGTTCGACTGCTCCTCTGTTGCCACCGTTACCACCATTGCCGTTGTTGCCACCGTTGCCGGTGTTGGGTGGGTCGGTGTTGTTGCCGGTGTTACCACCGTTGCCGCGATTGGGTGGATCGGTGGCGTTGCCGGTGTTTCCACCGTTGCCGCGATTGGTGGAGGTGTCGCCCGTGTTGATGACGGCGCACATGAAGTGATTAGGGAAGCTGTTGCTTCCACAACTTTCAGATCTGGAACCATAGGTTCCATCTTCAGTGGCCAGATCGCTTAGATCGGAGTCGCGACTGCTGTCGCTGACCGTGTTCTCGACTGCCACCGGAGCGTTGAGCTCGCTGAGGGTGCCGATCGATGGAGGGAACCATGATGCCAGGGCAATCACCGGTGCTATCGGCTGATCAGGCATGCGAAGCGTGCCCATCTGACCAACTTGGAAGCGGAAGCTCCCAATCGCCAGGCTGATTCCGTCGCCCACGGACTCGAAGGCCGGGCGAGTGGCCGGCATGTGGACGATGAAGTCGAAGGCGCCGAAGAGCTGGCGAATCTCCGCTGTTGCAGAGTTGTAGATCACAGTTGATGGGGCTGAAGAAGCCGCAACATCAGCACTCCCAATTCCCACAGACGGCGCCAATTGACGAGGGTTTAACTCGTCAATGCCCATTGTTATGGACTTGGGTTTTGGAGAAGGAGGGAGCGATGGAGACATCTATCGGCTAGCAAATAAGCACACAGGGGACAAAGGATTTACCCAGGTTCAGGCCTCGTAAAGGTCCCTACTCCTGCTTGTCTGCTCGTGGAATTATCGAGGGAGTCGAAAGTTACAATGGTGCACAGATGTAATCTGGCAAAGGTTGTGGAAACTAGGGTTGTGTGTGTCCTTCTCGCTGCCCCCTCCTAGCCTTTATATAGATAGGCTAGGTCTTGGGTAGCAGGTCGAGTCGGTTACAAGTTAGGGTTTTCCCTTTAATCTTTCTATATTTAGCTTCTTCTTGTTCTTCAAGCAATCGAGAGTCCGTTGGTTACTCGAGTCCCTCCATCCGGGCCTTGGCGACACCGTGGGCCTGTATGTATTTGGACCGTATATACCAAGCTCGAGTACCTGTAGGGTATACCCATGTCAGTAACCTTGCTAACGACATCAAACTTATACCTGCTAAAACAAAAGGGGTGCCGACAAAGGGCAAAGGAAAAAGTGAGCGGTTAGTACCGAGGCTAGTACACAGCAAGTCTAGAATTCGGTGGCTCTCGCCTACATAGGTATGGTGGACTGAAGCGGCAGCGAAGCATGCACTAAATAACCTATAAAGACTTGATACAACCGTCGGCTGTCAGAGATGGATAAGAAAGACCTATTTGGAACCAACCTGATACTAACACCAAACATACCCATACTGTTACTTCCCCTCGAGATCAAACGAGGAAGTCAAACCGAGGCACTCACACAGTTGATATTTTTATTCATTCCATTATAGTTGTAGCACTTACTAGTCAGATATAGATACCATGAGTCATCCTGATATCATAAGCAGTGAGCAGTTTTAGTTAACTATTTCGTTGTAGTTGCAATACTTACTAGTCACATACCATTAGCATGAGACATCCCAAATCCAGCAGTTGTTAGCACTTTTATTTGCTCATTTCGTTGTAGTGAAACTAGTTACTAGACATGTCAAAGTCAAATTTATAGCACTACTTTAGTTATGGTTGTCTATGATCGAGATACTGTGCTCCAAGTCGTCCATAACCACGGACATGGATTTCAGAAAGATTTACCCTGCAGGGGTGCACAAATAGAAACACACGCACGATCAACCTCAGAAAAACCAAATAAAACCCCAACGAGGCTTTTACGACAAAGCAATCACAAGATTCTTAAAATATTTCAGGGACACCCCACTAAGCTACCCGCAACGAAGTTGGCTGGGTCTAAGATGGACCCAGGGTTTGTGTCGACGACTGTAAACGACTGGGAACCCAAAATTGTGACTAGGCTTGTTGATATAGCGGAAACGTGTCACAAGTCCTAAACAGTACAGGCGCTCCACGTGCAATCGTAAATAAAGCAGTAAAGCATGGCATAAGTACATGATAGTAATAAAGCCCCAAAGTAGTTTGTGGATCCAAGAAATTAAAAAAAGAATCAAGCTTTCGCTAAGGAGATTCATGGTCCCACATGCGGATAGTGCGATAGTCAAGGAACAGGTATCAAGTACATGGGGCCTACGAGACACAAGTGAGCGGTTAAAAACCAAATATTAGCTATTGCCCATCAGTGCCTCTACATTAGTTATATCTCTTCCTAGCATTTTAATTATCAAGTTGTAATTAAAGTCATGATCATCTCCACCATTAAGCATGTGCCAACCTCCCAACAACGGTGGAATAACAACGACACAAAGCAGCACCTGAGCAAGCAACTACGACTCGCAAGGCCAACTGTCTATCAAAGAATAGGCAATAGGATTTGTCCAAGGCAATATAGAGGCTGCAAGGAATATAAATGGTGCGCGGAAACTAAAGCATCGCAACACGGATAGCAATAGATCAATAGGAGGAAGTAAAGACTATAAATGCAAAATAGGTAGAAAGGGGAAGAATGCTCGCCTAGGAAACACTATCGAAGATATATTATCCGAAGAACTTGTCAATACTCACATCCACTAAACGGCCTAGTTCGTGAAGAAGCAAAGCACTAAAAGAAACACCGGATGCACTATTTAATACTATGATAGAATATCGGCATGATGCATGAGATGGCAAGATGCGATGCAACTAGGCAATATTAAGCAGAACCGGGGTCCCGACAATTAAATAGAAAGTTCATGTTTTTTAGATACTCCGCAATTTAAATGTTGACTTAACAAGGCAAGACATGGTATCAATTCGCTATACAAATTTAAACGGAGCCAATATAAGACTAGAAAATCTCGCATATGCGCTCCGTATTTAATTATGAGGTGAATCAACATAATACCCCCGAACAAATAAACATGTATGGGAGTATGTATGTTTTTAATATGCAACAAGTTAGAGGTTATATATTATAAAAATAGGGGTCTCGGATAGGGAATCACATTAGGGTTTGGCATCGATGGTCTTGGGGTTCGGGTCCGGCGGGATCAGTCTTCGGGTTCGTGAGGAGAACTTGGTGTTTCGGCATCACTGGATCCGGGAAGGAGAACTTGATGTTCTATCTCGATGATTATTGGTGGAGTTGGTTTTGACAACGGTATGATCATTGGGTAGCACAGATTTTCGATGTGGTTCATCAGGTTCGACTTCAATCACAGAAGGTCTTGTGGAGAGGGACTCGTGTAGTTCTTGTACATCATGTCTTCGCATCTTCACGGGCACCAACCTCACCACATATCACACCGCTAGAACAACATCTGCCGCTGAACTTACCCTCAGATGAACATGCAAAAGATTAACTCGAGGTTGCGAGCCGGGCACGGGTGTCCAGGAGGTAGCACAGGGCCCACCTGCGAGTAACCAAAACTGAATAGGACAGTGATCAGGACATTGCTTGTGTTGTGCTGGGATAGACGTGGCCACAGGGGGCGTGCAGCGAAGCGACGAGGTCGACAAGGCCGACAAGGCCGAAGGCAACATGCTGGTGTGACCAGGAATGTGGCGGAGGAGAGAGCGGTGAGGCCTGCGAGTTTCAGGGGCACGGACATGATCTGCAGCGGCCGGAGACAAGGTCGAGGGCGGCAGCAGCCACGGCTGCTGGAGGACGGCACTGAGGAGAGAACGGTCGGGATGCGGCGAGCTTGGTATGGAAACGTCTGGGACTCTGGGTCGAGGCAGAGGGCCTTGCCGGCGAGCAGTGTGGGCGCGACGGCGCGCGAGAAGTCGGGGTGCCGCGAGGGTCAACGGACGGTGCTGAGCGAGGTGTAGAGGCGAGGCGGAGCTTTCGTGCTCGCAGGAGCACCGGGGAAGCGAGCCTATAGAGGGAACAAATAGTGGTGGCGCATCGAGGATGAGGCAGGCCCGCGCGTGGAGGGTAGGTGTAGTGGCGGGGAAGATAAGGTGATGGCCGATGATGAGGAGCCCGGGCTCGGGCGGCAGCAACGGCGCGTAGGTCATCTGGCGGCGGGGCTCGGCTCACGGACGAGGAAGAGCGAGTCTGAGGAACGGCTGGTCGAGGCCGACGAGGAAGACGGCGAGGTCGGGCTCACTGAGGAGGGGAAGAGGAAGGCACGGCGCGTGCTTCGGTTGGAGCAGAGCGCAGGGCCGATAGGAGGAGTCGGAAGCGGGCCTGGCCGCGGCAGCAAAGCGATGAAGGAGATCGAGAAGGCCTCGATGGGTAGGTGGGTTCGGGAATGGGAGACGCGCATCGGTGGGGTGGGGTCCACGCGGGATCAGGGGAGCCGGGTCGGGGTGTGCGATGTGCCACAGCTGGGGCATGTCACGCGTGTCCCGGGTGTGGGAGACGGGTGGTATCTAGTGTGGGGCTAGGGTAGGATTAGGGTTTGGGGATTGGGTAGGTTTCTTTTGGGCCGAGTGGTAAGCGGTTTGGCTAGTTGGGCCTCTGGCATGACCGGCTGGACTGCCTCCCCGAACAAAACATTTATATATATTTTATTTTTAAAAGGCATTTGCATATAGTTTTTACAATACAAAGATCTGAAATAGACCCGGGTTTTGATTTGAAATAAAGACAGGGGATATTTACAAAACAAAGATAGGCTTTTAGAAAATAGTTTTAGACAAATATATACATGTAGACATTAAGATGCTCAAATGCAATGTGGCATGATGACATGAGCATGCAGAAATGATGAAGCGAAAAATTAAACCAACAAGCAATTTTCTAGTAGTGGTTTTCCCGGGGTGCTACACATGTGTTCTTTTCCTAAACCACGTTGATCCACTAGTGTATTTCACATGTTTATTTCCTAAACCACACTAATCCACTAGTGTCATTGCATGTGTTCTTTTCCTAAACTACACTGATCCACATGACAACACATACTATAGTGGATTATGTGATCCAACTTCTGCCACACTAATGCAACATGCAATGTGGAAGGTGCTTTCCTATGTCTTTTTGGTCTCTGTCACCATGGTTTGACACATTGATCCACTAGTGTTATTGCATGTGTTCTTTTCCTAAACCACACTGATCCACTAGTGTCATTGCATGTGCTCTTTTCCTAAACCACACTGATCCACTTGGAGTCATTGCAAGTGTTCTTTTCCTAAACCACACTGATCCACTAGTGTCATTGCATGTTTTCTTTTCCTAAACCAGACTGATCCACCTGGAGTCATTGCATGTGTTCTTTTCCTAAACCACACTGATCCACATGACAACAAACACTCCCGTGGATTCTGTGATGTAACTTCTGCCACGCTGGTGCAACATGCAATGTTGAAGGTCCTTTAATTTGTGTTTTTGGTCTTTGTCACCATGGTTTGACACATTGATCCACTTGTGTCATTTCATGTCTTCTTTTTCTAAACCACACTAATCCACTAGTGTTATTGCATGTGTTCTTTTCCTAAACTACATGAATCCACATGACAGAACGCACTCCATTAGATTCTACGATGCAATTTCTGCCACATTGGTGCAACATGCAACGTGGAAGGTGCTTTCCTATGTGAGTTTTGTCTCTGTCACCATGGTTTGACACATTGATCCACTAGTGTTATTGCATCTGTTCTTTTCCTAAACCACATTGATCCCTAGTGTTATTGCATGTGTTCTTTTCCTAAACCACACTGATCCACCTTGAGTCATTGCATGTGTTCTTTCCTAAACCACACTGATCCACATGACAACACACACACTAGTGGATTCTATGATGCAACTTCTGCCACACTAGTGCAACATGAAATGTGGAAGATGCTTTCATATGTGTTTTTGGTCTCTATGACCAAGGTTTGACAAATGGATCCCCTAGTTTCATTGCATGTGTTCTTTTCCTAAACCACTCTGATCCACTAGTGTCATTGCATGTGTTCTTTTCCTAAACCACACTGATCCACCTGCTGGAGTCATTGCATTTGTTCTTTTCCTAAACAACACAGATCCACTACTGTCATTTCATGTGTTCTTTTCCTAAACCACACTGATCCAGTAGTGTTATTCGATGTGTTCTTTTCCTAAGTCACACTGATCCACTTGTGTCATTTCATGTGTTGATTTCCTAAACCACACTAATCCACTAGTGTCATTTCATGTGTTCTTTTTCTAAACCACACTAATCCACTAGTGTCATTGCATGTGTTCTTTTCCTAAACTACACTGATCCACATGACAGCACACGCACCAGTGGATTCTGTGATGCAACTTCTGCCACAGTGGTGCAACATGCAATATGGAAGGTGCTTTAATTTGTATTTTTAGTCTCTATCACCATAGTTTGACACATTGATCCACTAGTGACATTTGATGTGTTCTTTTCCTAAAGCACACTGATCCAGTAGTGCCATTTCATGTGTTCTTTTCCTAAACCACACTAATCAACTAGTGTCATTGCATGTGTTCTTTTCCTAAACCACACTGATCCAGTAGTGTCATTGGATGTGTTCTTTTCCTAAACCACATTGATCCACTTGTGTCATTTCATGTGTTCTTTTCCTAAACCACACTAATCTACTAGTGTCATTGCATGTGTTCTTTTCCTAAACTACACTGATACACATGACAACACACACTCCAGTGGATTAGTTTGATGAAACTTTTGCCACACTAGTGCAACATGCAATGTGGAAGGTGCTTTCCTACGTATTCTTGGTCTCTATCACCATGGTTGGACACATTGATCCACTATTGTCATTGCATATGTTCTTTTCCTAAACCACACTGATCCACTAGTGTCATTGCATGTGTTCTTTTCCTAAACCACACTGATCCACCTGGAGTCATTGCATGTGTTCTTTTCCTAAACCACACTAATCCACATGACAACACACACTCTAGTGGATTCTATGATGCAACTTCTGCCATACTTGTGCAACATGCAATGTGGAAGGTGCTTTCATTTGTGTTTTTGGTCTCTATCACCATGGTTTGACACATTGATCCACTAGTGTAATTGCATGTGTTCTTTTCCTAAACCACACTGATCCACATGACAACACACACTCTAGTGGATTTTGTGATGCATCTTCTGCCACACTGGTGCAACATGCAATGTGGAAGATGCTTTCATATGTGTTTTTGGTCTCTATGACCAAGGTTTGACACATGGATCCCCTAGTGTCATTGCATGTGTTCTTTTCTTAAACCAATCTGATCCACTAGTGTCATTGCATGTGCTCTTTTACTAAACCACACTAATCCACCTGGAGTCATTGCATTTGTTCTTTTCCTAAACCACACTAATCCACTAGTGTCATTGCATGTGTTATTTTCCTAAATCACACTGATCCAGTAGTTTCATTCGATGTGTTCTTTTCCTAAACCACACTGATCCACTTGTGTCATTTCATGTGTTATTTTCCTAAACCACACTAATCCACTAGTGTCATTGCATGTGTTCTTTTCCTAAACTACACTGATCCACATGACAGCACACACTCCAGTGGATTGTGTGATGCAACTTCTGCCACACTGGTGCAAGATGCAATATGGAAGGTGCTTTAATTTGTGTTTTTAGTCTTTGTCACCATAGTTTGACACATTTAGCCACTAGTGTCATTTCATGTGTTCTTTTCCTAAAGCACATTGATCCACTTGTGTCATTTCATGTGTTCTTTTCCTAAACCACACTGATCCACTAATGTCATTGCTTGTGTTCTTTTCCAAAACTACATTGATCCACATGACAACACACACTCTAGTGGATTCTATGATGCAACTTATGCCACACTGGTGCAACATGCAATATGGAAGGTGATTTAATTTGTGTTTTTAGTCTCTGTCACCATAGTTTGACATATTGATCCACTAGTTTTATTTCATGTGTTCTTTTCCTAAATCACACTGATCCACTAGTGTCATTTCATGTGTTCTTTTCCTAAACCACACTGATCCACTAGTGTCATTGCATGTGTTCTTTTCTTAAACCACAATGATCCAGTAGTGTCATTGGATGTGTTCTTTTCCTAAACCACACTGATCCACTAGTGTCATTTCATGTGTTCTTTTCCTAAACCACACTGATCCACTAGTGTCATTGCATGTGTTCTTTTCCTAAACCATACTGATCTAGTAGTGTCATTGGATGTGTTCTTTTCCTAAACCACATTGATCCACTTGTGTCATTTCATGTGTTCTTTTCCTAAACCACACTAATCCACTAATGTCATTGCATGTGTTCTTTTCCTAAACTACACTAATACACATGACAACACACACTCCAGTGGATTCTTTGATGCAACTTATGCCACACTATTGCAACATGCAATGTGGAAGGTGCTTTCCTATGTATTCTTGGTCTCTGTCACCATGGTTGGACACATTGATCCACTATTGTCATTGCATATGTTCTTTTCCTAAACCACACTGATCCACTAGTGTCATTGCATGTGTTCTTTTCCTAAACCACACTGATCCACTTGGAGTCATTGCATGTGTTCTTTTCCTAAACCACACTAATCCACATGACAACACACACTCTAGTGGATTCTATGATGCAACTTCTGCCATACTTGTGCAACATGCAATGTGGAAGGTGCTTTCATTTGTGTTTTTGGTCTCTGTCACCATGGTTTGACACATTGATCCACTAGTGTAATTTCATGTGTTTTTTCCTAAATCACACTGATCCACATGACAACACACTCTAGTGGATTTTGTGATGCATCTTCTGCCACACTGGTGCAACATGCAATGTGGAAGATGCTTTCATATGTGTTTTTGGTCTCTATGACCAAGGTTTGACACATGGATCCCCTACTGTCATTGCATGTGTTCTTTTCCTAAACCAATCTGATCCACTAGTGTCATTGCATGTGCTCTTTTACTAAACCACACTAATCCACCTAGAGTCATTGCATTTGTTTTTTTCCTAAACCACACTGATCCACTAGTGTCATTGCATGTGTTCTTTTCCTAAATCACATTGATCCAGTAGTTTCATTCGATGTGTTCTTTTCCTAAACCACACTGATCCACTTGTGTCATTTCATGTGTTATTTTCCTAAACCACACTAATCTACTAGTGTCATTGCATGTGTTCTTTTCCTAAACTACACTGATCCACATGACAGCACACACTCCAGTGGATTGTGTGATGCAACTTCTGCCACACTGGTGCAAGATGCAATATGGAAGGTGCTTTAATTTGTGTTTTTAGTCTTTGTCACCATAGTTTGACACATTTAGCCACTAGTTTCATTTCATGTGTTCATTTCCTAAAGCACACTGATCCACTTGTGTCATTTCATGTGTTCTTTTCCTAAACCACACTGATCCACTAATGTCATTGCATGTGTTCTTTTCCTAAACCACATGGATCCAGTAGTGTCATTGGATGTGTTCTTTTCCTAAACAACACTAATCCACTAGTGTCATTGCATGCGTTATTTTCCTAAACTACACTGGTCCACATGACAACACACACTCTAGTGGATTCTTTGATGCAACTTCTGCCACACTAGTGTAACATGCAATGTGGATGGAGCTTTCCTATGTATTTTTTCTCTCTGTCACCATGGTTTGACACATTGATCCACTAGTGTCATTGCATGTGCTCTTTTCCTAAACCATACCGATCCACATGACAACACACACTCCAGTAGATTCTGTGATGCATCTTCTGCCACACTGGTGCAACATGCAATGTGGAAGATGCTTTCATATGTGATTTTGGTCTCTATGACCAAGGTTTGACACATGGATCCCTTAGTGTCATTGCATGTGTTCTTTTCCTAAACCACTCTGATCCACTAGTGTCATTGCATGTGTACTTTTCCTAAACCACACTGATCCACCTGGAGGCATTGCATTTGTTCTTTACCTAAACCACATTGATCCACTAGTGTCATTGCATGTGTTCTTTTCCTAAACCACATTGATCCAGCAGTGTCATTCGATGTGTTCTTTTCCTAAACCACACTGATCCACTTGTGTCATTTCATGTGTTCTTTTCCTAAACCACACTAATCCACTAGTGTCATTGCATGTGTTCTTTTCCTAAACTACATTGATCCACATGACAAACACACTCCAGTGGATTCTTTGATGCAAATTCTGCCACACTAGTGTAACATGCAATGTGGACGGTGCTTTCCTATGTATTCTTGGTCTCTGTCACCATGGTTTGACACATTGATCCACTAGTGTCATTGCATATGTTCTTTTCCTAAACCACATTGATCCACTAGTGTCATTGCATATGTTCTTTTCCTAAACCACACCGATCCACTAGTGCCATTGCATACGTTCTTTTCCTAAACCACACCGATCCACTAGTGCCATTGCATACGTTCTTTTCCTAAACCACACCGATCCACTAGTGTTATTGCATGTGTTCTTTTACTAAACCACGCTGATCCACCTAGAGTCATTGCTTGTGTTCTTTTCCTAAACTACACATATTCACATGACAACACACACTCGAGTGGATTCTATGATGCAACTTCTACCATACTGGTGCAACATGCAATGTGGAAGGTGCTTTCATTTGTGTTTTTGGTCTCCGTCACCATGGTTTGACACATTGAACCACTAGTGTCATTGCATGTGTTTTTTTCCTAACCCACACTGATCCACTGGTGCCATTGCATGCGTTCTTTTCCTAAACCAGACTGATCCACTAGTGTCATTGCATGTGTTCTTTTCCTAAACCACACTGATCCACCTGGAGTCATTGCATGTGTTCTTTTCCTAAACCACACCGATCCACATGACAACACACACTCTAGTGGATTCTATGATGCAACTTCTACCATACTGGTACAACATGCAATGTGGAAGGTGCTTTCATTTGTGTTTTTGGTCTCTGTCACCCTGGTTTAACGCATTGATCCACTAGTGTCATTGCATTTGTTCTTTTCCTAAACCACACTGATCAACATGACAACACACACCCCAGTGGATTCTTTGATGCAACTTCTTCCACAGTGGTGCAACATGCAATGTGGAAGATGCTTTCATATGTGTTTTTGGTCTGTATGGCCAATTTTTGACACATGGATCCCCTGGTATCATTGCATGTATTATTTTCCTAAACCACACTGATCCACTAGTGTCATTTCATGTGTTCTTTTCGTAAACCACATGATCCACTAGTGTCATTGCATGTGTTCTTTTCCTAAACCACACTAATCCACCTGGAGTCATAGCATGTGTTCTTTTCCTAAACCACACTGATCCACATGACAACACACACTCCAGTGGATTCTATGATGCAACTTCTGCAAAACTGGTGCAACATGCGATGTTGAAGGTGCTTTCATTTTTGTTTTTGGTCTGTCACCATGGTTTGACACATTGATCCACTAGTGTCATTTCATGTGTTCTTTTCCTAAAGCACACTCATCCACTAGTGTCATTCCATGTGTTCTTTTCCTAAACAACACTGATCCACTAGTGTCATTGCATGTGTTCTTTTACTAAACCACACTGATCCAGTAGTATCATTGGATGTGTTCTTTTCCTAAACCACACTGATCCACTTGTGTCATTTCATGTCACTAGTAGGAAAATTCCTACTAGTGGTGCACCAAAATTGAAGTCCGTGGCGCACGCCCCGTGCACCACTAATATCAGAGAGTCAGTGGGGCACCAGGTCGTGCGCCACGGATAGTAGGAAAGTCTATGGCGCAGCGCCATTCCGTGCACCACGGATGTTACCAGCAGCGCATGCCACAGTCAGTGGCGCACCACGAATCCGCGCGCCACAGATATTATCAGCAGCGCACGAGCACGTGGTGCGCCACTGACCCAAAAAGCAGTGCGCCACTGCTGTTCGGGTGTTTTTTTATATATACGGTGGTTATATACATCAGTTATATACAGTAGTTATATACAACAATACACCAAATATGAATTTAATCTAAGATATGAATTCAAAGTGCTAAAATACATCAAATATGAATTCAAGTGTTATTAGATTATTACACAAAGTGTGGTAGTACAAAATCGGTCGATCACATTACAAATTCGATCATCACATTACACATACATAGAGCTATCACTCTAGACTATGATCGAATAGATCATAGGGGCAACAACAAGGAGCAACACCGAGACCATGATGATCTTCATCCACATGTATCTCCTCCACGAGGCTACCGCCAACTTTGTTGTCTTGTATTATTTGTAGCTGTTGCCGCTGAAGTTGTTCACTTGTGCCTGGAAGTCCTCCCAATCGTCGTAGACCCCTGGAACCTGACCCCTGTATACCACGTACCACTTTGCCATCTCTGTAGACATCCATGTAGTATATGTTATAAAACAAAAAGAATGGCAAACTACAAACATGTTTGCATGATCAGAAAAATAAGCAAAGATTCATAACCGATAAATACAATATAGCACTGATGACGATCATATCTGGTTTGTTGTGCATCGTGAGAATCTTCGGTTGATGATACTACCCTTCGGCTGGATAGGGAGTGCCTCTATGGCCAGCTAAAGCGAGATTCCTGAGGTCTGGATCCTCAGGCATCTCGCTCAAGCTGGCCGTAGTGTTGTCCCTGCTCTCGGACACAATCTTGGAGTTTATTACTTGTCTATCTAGATCAAATTATGAGGAGCTAACTAATGTCACATACTAGGGAGTGCCTCTATGGCCAGCTTCAGTGAGATGCCTGAGGACTGGATCCTCCGGCATCTCCCTAAAGTTGGCCGTAGTGTTGTCCCTGCTGTCGTACACCATCTTGGAGTTTATAACTTGTCTACCTAGATCAAAATATGCTATGCAGCTAACTAATCACACATATTAGGGAGTGCCTCTATGGCCAGCTTCAGGGAGATGCCTGAGGACTGGATCCTCCGACATCTCCCTGTAGTTGTCCATAGTGTTTTCCCTCCTCTCGCACACCATCGTGTTTCACATATTAGGGACTAGTACATCTATGGCCAGTTTGAGGGAGATTCCGGCAGGCCGGAGGACTGGGCTCTGCCGGAATCTCCCTCAAACTGGCCGTAGTGTTGTCCCCGCTCTTTCACACCCTCCCAGCATCGGTGGGGTCAACAATGTACCATGTACCACTTCACCATCTCTGTAGACAAGGCATGCATAGACAATACATGCATCAGAGAAATGAGCACGGATTCATAAACTTAAAATAAAATATATATAGCACCAACGATGACTATCATATAAGCAAGTCCAACATCGACCGTCAAGGGTTTTACTAGCCCTGGGTAGTTAATAATGTTTACGACACACACGTCAAACGATAGTTCGGAAGAACATCACGAGGATAGTCAAGTCTATGACATGACACACACACACAACACAAAAACGATAGGCACACACACATCATGTAGACCTTGCCAGGAACGGGGTCACGCCCTCTCTCATCATCAATGTCCTAGTGACGCGCTCCATGTCGAGGCGTTCTTCGATCTCGCGGTTACTCAACGTGATGGGCACGTACATGCCCCCCTTTCATTTCGATGTCGTCATGGATGATTTGGCAAAGCTGAGTCTGGATGTGCCAGAAGTCCTCCATAAGGTCTGCATCATGAATCGCCGCCAACTATGTGGCCTAATGTCAAAGATTAGCTGGCAGCGCCTCGACCTGTGAATCTCGCATGAACCCCTTGATGTGATGGAGGACGTAGAAGGCCTCCTTCACACTATTGGTCGGCTGCTTGGCACAGGGGAACTTCGTGTGGTGACTGAACACATGTTTGCCATCCTTGGTTCTTGCCCCCGTAGAGAATTTGCCTCCCTTTTGGACATAGACTTGTAGAGCATCATCTAGAATTCTCTTGAATCTACCGTAGTCCTTGAGCTTTGTGTCACTCGATGAGTCCAAGTACGTTGCTTGTGACAACCTCGGACAAATGGAGATGAGTGTGCAGTATATGCCTCTGCGCAACACAATTGAAACAGAACTAATTATTGTTGGAAGGGGACACCAAAAATCTAAGAAATAATTTGTTACGACTATGACCTAATGTGTGTTTACTTACTCGGGAAAGCAAGGCAGAAGAATGGAAGCAATGGTCTAATTCTCATGGAAGATATTCCCTAGGTACTCTACCACCATTGCCCGATCCCCATCGTTCGCCAAGACAACCTCACGCATGTAGTAAGGGTCCACTATCACGATGCCCTTGGTTTTCTCCCTCTTGGCCTTCAACGCCATATTGAGCGAGTATAGACAGACCAAGTTATAGTCCAGCCTCTTCAAGTGCAGGAGATTGTAGATTTCCTTGTACCACACGAAGAATATATCCGCGGGTGCTTGGTCGACGAAGCCATGGCCCGATGGCACCTTGCATGTGAAGACCGGGCACCCGGGCTTCTTCTCTCTAAGAAGGGTGGTCTCGAGATGCATAATTGAGTAATTCATATTCGCTATGGGTCCACCCCCGACTTCAAGCATTTCCTTAGTCAGAATCCGCTTACCCGCTATGTGCGCCCTAAAATCACTGGGCTCTTGTCTCACGTCGTCCCGAGCCCGGAGTATCTTCTTCGAAAGCGGCTGGCTCGAAGCCTTCTTGCTCCGGCTATGCTTCTGGCCCTTCTTCGGATTCTTGGTCGCCTGACAGGATTAGTGGATCGTCCTAACTACTCCTCCGACGCCTTGTGGAGTGTGGTGGGGCTGATGGTTACTGTCGGGTTGGGTTGTGGACCAGCGGTGTCAGCCGGAGGCGTCTCTTGATCATAAGCATCGCCGAAGTGCAGTCCCTGCGTGCATGACATGGGACAACCGGGTTGTTGACCGCGGGAGGCTGGCTCTCCAATAGGAGGCATGTAGAATCCGTCAGTGCCCATGGTGTTGAGCTAGCCGTCGACGTCACCATCATCATTGGCGACATGAGGTGCATCTTGATGCACGTCCTCGGGCTATGGCGATGGTGTGTGTGCGATTAACTGCTGATGCCTCTTGGTGGTGGGGATGAACACCGGTGGCCGTTACTTATTAGTTGGGGCGGTGGGGCGACACCCTTCCTTGGCTATATCAAGGCGGATCTGGGACTTGGGCCATAGCAAGGGCCAGCCGTAGCAACCTCCAAGGGTCTTATGCTCATCGGCTCCTTCAGGTTGGTTGGGGGAGGGGGTCAATGTCGTCGCAATCCTTCAACATCCTTACCAAGGTGACCTTGAACATGCCAGCAGGGATCAGCTTGTTGTGCATCATGAGCATCTTTGGTTGGACGATACTACCCTTGGCTACATCCTTTAGCACACCGTCCACATACTGCAGCAATGTGCAATGAGTGTCCTGCGGGAAAACATGTTAGGGATCATAATCATATGGAAGTCGATTAGATAGAGACCAACAATGGTGTATGAAGTCGGGCCTACGATGAAGCATAATTAGTTACCTTGGTGAGGGCGTTGAGCTCGGATAATATGGACACGCGGGGCTGCATCACATCCTGCTCGGGTGCATCATGAAGCAACACCGACTGCATGTTGGTGTAGGGCGCTGCCGGTTGCGTGTTGGTGTTGGGCGCCGCCGGCTGCATGTTGGTGTTGGGCGCCACCGGCTGTGCGTTGTTGTTGGGCGCCGGCGGGCTCAGCAATGCGGCTGGACGCGCCAAGGTGTTGGAGGGCGGGGTCACCAAGTTTGGTGACACGTGTTGGGCCGAGTTGCTGCCAGACACGCTGGGCACCGGTATCGGCCCAACTCCACCAGCAGCATTCCACTGGGCTAGACCCTCCCACAGCTGAGGAGGAATGATCTCGTGCAACCTTGCTTCCAACTTTTCCTCCATTTGCACTGGCAACTGGGCCACTTTAGCCTTGAGATCTACGATCTCCCGTCTCTGCTCAGCCTCCACCTTGGACTTTCTCTCCTTTCTGATCTTTGAATCCTCTTTGAAGTGGACGCCGACTTTCGTGGTCAGCCCATAGCTGGGAACATGTCCACTGGACGTCATCTTCATGTTCTTGGGCCTCTTCTTGAGAAGGTTCACCGCCCTGTTGAAAGGAGTGTCCCATGGCTCCAACAGCCCCGTGGTGGGGGAACTTGCCTCAGCCGCTGTTTCATCTTTCTGCAAAAGGAAGGTGAACCCATTTTTAATTTTGGCTTCATTATTGATCGCCAATCGACTTGAGATCCACGTGGTTAGTTGCTTACCAGGTGTTTCTCGAATTTCAGCACATCCTCATCTGTGGTTCTGAATTCCTTTGTTATGGGGCACAGGAAGTAGCGGGCCTGCACAAAGTTCCTCACCTGCTCGTCCTTGAATTTGTCAAACATGTTTGGTTTACCAAGGTGCCTAAGCTCGGCGTCCTCCTTCTCCCAAATTTGCTTTATTCCTCTGTAACCGCCGCTCCCAAGCCTGTGGTTACCTATGTTCTGGTCATGCAGTCTCTTTCCCCACGCCACCCATTCTTTTGCGTTATTGGTATCCAATTCCTCCTTGAAGAGGAGATAGTCATCGTGTTCGAGAAGTGGCTCATGCTTATTTATCTCCTCCCAGCTTTCATTTTTGTCTATCCGCTTATTCACCTGGGTTATCCAGTTGCTCAAGAGGGTGCTCATCTTCGTGAGGGTCGCCTCGTTCACCGCATTGTTCTTGACCGCAAGATTTTCATAATCATGGGGGAACTTGTAGTGTCTATGAAGCTTCTGCATGAGGAGCTAGACTAAATGCGCATTGCCGGGATCTCGGAGGTTCCTCATGTTGACCGTCAAGGTCTCCTGTATAATGCACTCGAGTTGTATCCCGTACCCAGCAGCGAGGGCTGCAGGCGCCACGGGTGCACCGCTCACTGTCACTTTGGTGAATTCCTCGCGCTCCGTGCCAAGCGTCGGTGGGTCCCGATTCTTCCTCATGGCCTTCTTCTTAGCTGCCCGGGAAGCACCACCATCCGTTTGTCCTCCCACGCCGGTGCGTTTGCCGACATCGGTGGTGTCATCCTTGGTGCTATTGATGTGTTCGCCGCCGGCATCGGTGGTGTCATCCTCGTGGCCATCACTTGTTCCAGCATCGTCGTCACCCTCCATGTCTTCTTCGTCGTCGGCCATGGCAGCTATTTCCTGCTCCTCCTCCTCCTCCCTTTGGGAAAGATGCCAAAATGACATGTTGGCCTTGCGGGCTTCTTCTTCGACAGACATTTGCTTCGAAGGGCCGGCCCCATCATTTACTTGTCCGGTCGACATATTTGCACTAAACAAGTAGATGCAACTAATTAAGAGAAATCGATCGGAAAATTCTAAAACACCTACCCTAAAAAAGGCTACCTAGGAGTGCCCATTTCTCCCCGAAACAGAAATGAATCAACATTTTGGGAGTAACATGCACTCGGTTTGGAATCCCTGCAATAATTGACAAAAAACTGCCCACCACCAAAAAACACAGCCATAACTCCCAGGGCTTGTTTTGAAACCTCTTTATATGCACACAAATAGGAAAAATTCTCTCTTAGTACACAAAAAAACCATTGTGGCAGACTTGTACTGAAAAAAGATCAGAATTGCCTCATGCATTGAACACTAACAAAAGAGCATAAATTCAGACAGAGAAAACATGTAATACACACAATATATTTAATATTTAAGGATAGAACATGGCTGTAACTTGCACAAAATTACTGATATGAAGTGTTGCAGAGAAATGACATAAATATAATAGTTGCACAAATCTCTTATCTCAAATATCATCAAACTGACAACAGTTGAACCATGATTTCAAATACTATGTGTTGTAAGCTTCTGCAACCAGTCTTTTTTTAATACTAGCAACCAAGAATTTCACTAACATTGAGAAGGTTTTAACACAATGGAAAAAACAGTTGTGTGCAAAACATTGAGAAACTCCAGTTTGTTTTCTGAATTCTATGCTTATTCCATACTAGTCGTGAAATGAGGCAAATCGATTTTCATAGGTTGCTACTATAGAGCATCCGCAACTTTTTAGTTGCTACTATAGGCAAATCGATCTTCAGGAACGCAAAGAGAAGAAACATACAACAAGACACAGGAGAAAAGCCACACTGCCTGCTGCTTTTCTGGTCCATGAAAATGACAACCGTGAGGTCCGTAATCCGTCCAAGGTACTAATGAAAACGATGACAATGGCGATTATGCATTTTAATGACGAGCAAGAACCCATAATGTAGCCGCAACAAGAGAATGAGCAAGTCACATGGAGTGTGAAGACCAAGATGCCTCCCAAATAGTCTAACACAAGGACCCATGATGACAACGTGCTGCCTAATGATATATATTAATTTGTCAAATAAGTACAGGGCAGGTTGGTGACATTCAGTACTAATTCGGTCATAGTAGAAACTAAAAATAGGGTTGCAAGTGGCCACCCAGAATATGAGATGCCAATTATCCTGTCGCAGAAAGAGCATGTTGAGCTGGAAAATGAGCAGCTTGGAATAGATGCATGAACACAGAACAATAAAAGAATCTAAGCAAGAATTTTTAGACTAAGCAAAACAACAACAAAATAATGACAAGTTGCTACCTAGATATCTCACAAAATTCTCTATAAGAGCATCAACCGTGCGTGTAGTGGTTAGGGCTAGATGAATATGTATGGACAAACAGCTAGCAAATTCCTAGTAATGTATAGTAGTAAGAGAACTATCTACTTTACAGGTTTCAAAGCACATCAAGAACTAGAAGTCTCATAACAGCTGGACAACATATTAGAAACTACACACAAGTAATTTTGTCACTCAGACAGAAACGCCAGAAACTAGTCCTTAAGAGGTTACTAATCTTTTAATTTGAGATCAATACTTAACTATATTTGGATACAAGCGTGAATGTTGAAAAACACAGTAGAGGGCTACAAAGTGGATACACTGTGCATTTAGTGATCTTTCAGAGACAGTATTATAGAGCATCAATAGCTAATCAATTTCAATAGCCCCAACTCCTAGTGTGTAGTGAAGTGATTTGAAAACACTGGAACTTTGAAAGAGATGTAAGGCATGCATTACATATATTTCTCTAAAATAAAAGTCATACAGTAGAATTGCGTCCATTGACCACTCACACAATTGAAGATGGAGACTAATCCCTATGTTTGCCATGAATGCTAATATGCAACAAGCAGGGGGATAGCAAAATCTCCACTGGTTTAGTATATAACAATACTCCATGTTAACATATATCAACTTCAGTTGGCAAATTAACAACACCTCAGAGACTACTTCCATTTTCTTAGGAGGCTATGCACTCAAAGTATACACATTAATTGAAATGATCATATGGCTCACAGAGTAGACACAGGGAGAGGAGGGCAAGGGTGAAGGGGAGTCTACATATATATACCTCAACGAAAGCAAGGATGAAAACAAGGCAAGAGGTAATATAACCCTAGCAAATTCTGTCATGAACCCTAGTCTCAGTCAATATAACTCTAACCCTAACCCTAGCAAATTCTATCACGAACTAACCCTAACCCTAGCAAGAGAGGGGAGGGGAAGGGAAAGGGAGGCTCGTACTTGGAGAGGTGGTGGACCGAGGGAGGTGGTGGCCATGCGTAGCATAGGGGAGCCGGTGAGGAAGCAGAGGGGTGCCAGCGAGGAAGCAGAGGGGCGTCTTCTCCCCTGGCGAGGAAGCAGGGGAAGGGGAGGGGCGCCGGCGTCTTCTCCGCACGCGTCTTCTTCGTCTTCTCCGCGTGCCGGCGGTAGGGAACAGAGGGGTAGTGGAGAAGGGGAACGAAATTGACTAAGTGTGAGGAAGAAGCAGACACACGTCATTTTCAGTAGTAGGTGTACAAACTAAGTGGCGCATCTCGAATCGGTACACCACGGATATTATCCATGGCGCACCGATTCGGGATGCGCCACTGAGTTTGTACACCTAACTCAAAACGACATGCGGTATCCTACTGGTTAGTAAGGTTTGGTTAAGTTAGAACCCCTTAGGTGCTAGGTTCAAATCCTGCACCCCACCTTTTTCTTTTTAATTTAAAAATATATTTAACAAAGTAATTTGGAATTACTGTTTAGCCTAGTAATATTTACTCATTTAGAAAACAACTGTTTAGTATTTTTAAAATTAAAATATGAACAATTCAACATTTACAAATATAAAAGCAAAAAACACATGTATACAATTGCAAGTAGACAAATAATTATTCCCAAAAACCACAAATCATGTATATATATGATTATTGTTCCAAAAAACCATATGTATGTATCATATATAGTTTTGTCGACTTGATGCACGTGCACACACAAAAAATTCACTTCTTGTGATGTCTCCTCACGGTGATCTTCTTGCCCTTCTTCGTCGCGGTTGAATAGTTTAGCCCGGGAACATGGGGATTTTTTCTCGTGTACGGACATCCTTTAGAGGGTAGGGTGGTCTTCCTTCTTCCTGATGCAACACTAGGTCTGTCGAAGTACTTGTTGAATTCCTCTTCTATCTTCGGATCACCGTACTTGTCAAAGTATTGTTCGGTGGCTGCTCCCTCCATTCCGATGATGCTCCTTTCCCCCTCCTGCCAACAACACGGCTAGGCCTTACAGGGTTGGTAATGTAGAAGCATTGATCCACCTGGCAAGCCAGTACCTATGGCTCATTTTTTGCCTGGACGTTCGCGCCAGATGTCTTCGATGATTTGGCTTCAGGTATAACCATCATGGTGAAATACCGTTCATCTTTTTTGACGTTCTTGGCCCATCTGACCCGGAACATCGGCATCTTGTCTCCATAGTAGTCAAGTTCCCAGATCTCCTTGATCCTACCGAAGAATCTCTCCTTGATAGTGGATTCCTCGTCTGCGTATGATAGCATCATGACTCCTGAGTTCTGATATTCGATGTTGTTGTCCTTTCCTCGGTGTAGAATGTGTAACCGTTGATGTCATATGCCTGATAGGTCCTCACATTCATCGCGGGGCCCTGTGACAAGGTGAATATGAGTGTTTCCTCATCCGTAGAAGGTTTGTTACCATGATAAAGCTGGAGTAGCTCTTTCTTGAACCAAACGCGTGAAGCTGGAATTGTGCTCTCTAGTCACGTTTCCCTTAGTCATTCGTCGGCCCGTGTCCCTAAACATCTTATCAATTAAGCTTTTGTGCTCTAGCACCCATGGTTTGACCAACTCTATGTGTTGTAGCGCGACTCGATGTGCCCTATCATAGTCTGTGTGTCGACAAGTGAAGACGATATGCATTGGGGCGTGGCCCTCATGGTGACCACATCCATCGAGCCTTCCGAGGTGCCTCCTGATTGGCAGACCAACCGGGCCGTCATCATCCTCATTTCATACATAATTCTGGCAGAACGATATGGACTCGTACGTCAGAAAGCCCTCGGCTATGCTTCCATCTGGATGGTTCCTGTTGCGAACGTTTCCTTTGGGAGTGCTGTTCAGCCTTTCAAACGGCATCATGTTGTGTAGGAATAGCGGCCCGAGGTGGATGATATCATCCACGAGGTGGACTAGCAGATGCACCATGATGCCATGGAATGCGGGGGGAAGTAAATCTCGAGCTCGCATAGTATCACGACGATCTCTTCTTGTAGCCTGTCGAGCTGCTTCACACTAATCGACTTCCTAGAGATTATGTCGAAAAAGTTACAGAGCCCAAACAGTATCTCACGTACGTGCTCGTCCATTATCCCTCGAATAGCAACCGGAAGTATCTGTGTCATCAGCACGTGGCAGTTGTGAGATTTCATCCCGGAGAACCTCTTCTTCGTTTCGTCCTGATATCGAGATATCTTCCCTCCATAACCGATAGGAAGTTTGGTTCTGACGAGAACGTTGAAAAACTGCTGGAGCTCCTCCTCACTCATAGTGAAGCAGGAAGGGGGGCAGTAGTAGTCGTTCCTCTTAGCCCTTTTGCGCCGACTACCTTGAGTATCTTGCGTCTAAGCATCATCATCATCGGGGTGTCCTCCATGAAGTTCTTCCATTATTCCCAGCTTGATCAGGTCGTTTCTTGCCTTTGGCCTGTCTTTGGTCCTCTCCGGCATGTTGACAAAGTGCCAATCCGACTCTTGCACACGTTCTTTGTGATGTGCATGAGGTCAAGGCTATGTGGCATGTGGAGGTATTTCCAGTATGGCAGGTTCTAGAAAACAGACCTCGCTTTCCATACACCCAGCAGCGGCTTTGTCCTCGGACGCTTCTTTCCCGGCGCGGGGCACTCTTTCCATTTTTCCAGCAAGTCGTTGATATCCTCGTTTCTCCTCCTAGGTGGGGCTGTTTCGAGCTCGTCCTCACCATTGAACAGATCTTCGCGTTTTCTCCATGGGTGATCCACGGGGAGCCACTTTTGAATCCCTGGGAACACGGTTTTCTAAGAACCGAGATCCCTCGGTAGCTGCATATACGGGGTTTTCTCCATGCACCTGACGCATGCACCGTGTCCGTGGTTCACCTGGCACGATACATATCCTAGACCAAGATAGTCCTGCACCGTCGTGATCAAGGCGGCTCTTAGAGGGAAATATTCTTCTGTGTAGGCGTTGATGTCTACACACTTCTATTCTTGTAGACAGTTGTTGGGCCTCCAAGTGCAGAGGTTTGTAGAACAACAGCAAGTTTCCCTTAAGTGGATTATTGATACGTTGCTAACGTATCCATAATTTTTGATGTTCCATGCTCGGTTTTATCTACATTCTTGTGTTTTGTTCCAACATTGGAGTACTTTCTATACACTTTCTTGGACTAACCTATTAACAAGAGCCACAGTGCCAGCTGCCTGTTTTCTGCTGTTTTTGGTTCCAGGAAAGTCAGAAAAATGAATATTCTCGGAATTGGACGGGACAAAAGCCAAAGTTAGTTTTTTCACCGAGGGACACCCGGAGCCAGAATACGAGATGGAGAAGGGCCAGGGGCCGCCACACCACCTGGCCACGCGGCCCAGCCTGGCCCGCACCAGGGGATGGTCTGGCTGACCTAGGCACCCCCTCGGCCTCTCCTTTCGCCTATAAGATGCCTTTGATACAGAAACCCTAAGTACCCGATCAAAATTCCACGAAAGAGTCTGTAGCCGCCACCATCTCCATCCCTAGATCGGGAGGGATCTGAAGCTCTTCCCAGCACCCTGCCAGAGGGGAGAATTCACCCTGGAGGCCTTCTTCATCATCATGCAAGCCTTCGGTGTGATGCGTGAGTAGTTCATCTCTGGACTACGGGTCCATGTAGTAGCTAGATGGCTGGTTCTCCTCCTTTGTGTTATCATGTTTAGATCTTGTGAGCTCCGTTCATGATCAATATCATCTATTTGTAATTCATACATGTTGTGTTTGCGGGGATCCGATGGATATTGAGATGCTATTTCAGATTGATTATTGATTCTATGATGTCTTTGTTATTTGTGATCTTGCATGCTTTCTCGAATCTCAAAGGAGTCAAGATGAGTAGTATATGCATGTATTGCTTTCTCGATGTTTGTCAATTGCCCCGCTGTAATTTGTTCACCCAACATGTTATCTATGTTAAGGAGAGCCACCACTAGTGAACTATGGACCCCAGTCCTTTCTTTTATCATCAATCTTCAATTGTTTACCGTGTTATGTTTACTTTCTTCAAACTATTACTTTGTCCCACTCGATACGTTTAATCCTTTGTTTTCAGCAAAACCGATGAGATTGACAACCTCATCGCAAGTTGGGGGAAAGTTCTGCGGTTGTGTTGTGCAGGTCTCCACGTTGCTGCTGGCACCGGTAGTGCGCCCTACCAAAGTTCAGCTAGCAACACCTTTGGGGTGTTTCCTTTCTCCTACTGGATTGATAACCTTGGTTTCATAACTGAGGGAAAACTTGCTGCTGTGCTCATCATACCTTCCTCTTGGGGTTCCCCAACGGGCTCGATATACTTTGGGCTTAGCAACCGATTTTCTGGTGCCATTGCCGGGGAGTCAAGGAAATCTTCACAAGGGGAGTCCCTCATAACCAATCTCTTTACTTTGTTGTTTTTGTTTTTCTTAGTTTACTTTTGCTTTGTTTGCTTGTTTCTTTATCAAAAACACAAAAAAAATTAGTTTTACTAGTTTGCTTTCTTTATTAAAAACACAAAAAATGACTACTCTGGAAAACACTAAGTTGTGTGACTTCACTATCACCAACAACAATGATTTTATGAGCACACCTATTGCTCCACTTGTTCCTGAAGCTACTTTCTTTGAAATAAAACCTGCTTTACTCAATCTTGTTATGAGAGAACAATTTTCTGGTATTGGTAATGAAGATGCTACTGCCCATCTAAATAAGTTTGTTGAACTTTGTGAGATGCAAAAGCATAGGGATATAGATGGAGATATCATTAAGCTTAAATTGTTTCCTTTCTCTTTGAGAGGAAAAGCTAAAGAATGGATGAATTCCTTAACTAGGAATAGTATTGATTCTTGGACTAAATGCAAGGATGATTTCATTGGGAAATACTATCCTCCTGCTAAGATTATAACTATGAGAAGTGAAATAATGAAGTTTAAACAATATGATTGTGAACATGTTGCTCAAGCTTGGGAAAGAATGAAATCTTTGGTAAAGAATTGTCCCACTCATGGACTGACTGCTTGGATGATTATCCAAACCTTTTATGCAGGATTGAACTTGATGAGGGTTTAACTCATCAATGCCCATTGTTATGGACTTGGGTTTTGGAGAAGGAGGGAGCGCTGGAGACATCTATCGGCTAGCAAACAAGCACACAGGGGACAAAGGATTTACCCAGGTTCAGGCCTCGTAGAGGTCCCTACACCTGCTTGTCTGCTCGTGGAATTATCGAAGGAGTCGAAAGTTACAATGGTGCGCAGATTCAATCTGGCAAGGGTTGTGGAAACTAGGGTTGTGTGTGTCCTCCTCGCCGCCCCCTCCTAGCCCTTATATAGATAGGCTAGGTCTCGGGTAGCAGGTCGAGTCGGTTACAAGTTAGGGTTTTCCCCTTCAAACTTTCTATCTTTAGCTTCTTCTTGTCCTTCAAGCAATCGAGAGTCCACAGGTTACTCGAGTCCTTTCATCTGGGCCTTGGCGACACCATGGGCCTGTACGTATTCGGACCATATATACCAAGCTCGAGTACCTGTAGGGTATACCTATATCAGTAGCCCCCGAGTGTCCAGTGGAATCACAGATTCAATTGGGGACTTTTGAAGCCTTCGAATGCCTAAATGAGTACATTTTGATTGCTTTTATTCATGTCATAGGGATTGTTGATATACGTGCCTGATATAACCGAAGTATCGGTATCAGTTAACCACCTTAGGGTGAAACAACACAATCTACTCAAATTCGAGTCCCGGGACTCGAATCCGGAAAAGTGCTGGTGTAATTCGACTCAGGCCGCGGAGGTCTTACAGGAGTCGAATTCCAGTTATATGGGTGTGAGCACTTGACGCGTCCGTCAAGGCATGTTCATCATGCCTGTAGGCACGGATATCTTTCTGGTAGTGCGCAGTTAAATGCGTTGCCAAGCCTTATTCAGGTCTTACCTTCACGCCGTAGGCGCGGTATCCGAATTTTATCATCCTGGAGACGATTCGGGCGTCCCAGGAGACGTAGTCTCTTTGTAGGGAAAATTTGTGAGGCGGTGTCGCCAAAGGTTGCGAGTGCGGATGTCATCAATACACAGTTTTTGTGCAAATAATCATAGGGTGCGCGACCAGCGCTCCCTATGGGAGTAGCCCCCGAGTGCCTGGTTGAGTCAAAGACTCAGGCAGGGACTAAAAACTTTTGCGACTGCTGTCGTCTTTTTGCTTACTTGTTTCAGTCGATGACTTAGGCAGGGACCAAAGAACTTTCGCGACTGCTGTCGTCTTTTGCCTGCTTGTTTCAGTCGAATTTGTTTCCGGCGCTCCCTATGGGAGTAACTCGTGTCCATAATCGGACTGTGTTTCAAGTGGTTGGGTTTGCTTTTGTGATTGTCCATGTTCCTGGAACAAGAAAAAGAAGAATCGTAGGGTGCGCGACCAGCGCTCCCTATGGGAGTAGCCCCCGAGTGCTTGGTGGAGTCGAAGACTCTAGCAAGGACTAAAAATAGTCGAAGTTTTCCACTGCGTAGCCTTGGTGACGTCAGTGCTGACGCTTTGTATGACCTTGGTTGCTCGCGTGAGCGATTTTGACGGGACGTGACGAGCGGTGGGTCCTACTTTCTAACTTTGATTTGACTGGGCGTGCGTAATCTTATTTTTAACTACGCCTCCTCGATTTCCGCACGTAATGGTAGAAGTGGGGGGGACGGTTCGCGCTTCCTCTTCTCCACGTGTCCAACGCGATGCGTGCGCATCCAATAGGGTTTTTGTTAGCCGTTGGATTGCATCTCCTAGGGGTTAAGTAGCGATGCTGTGGCGGTAATTTCCCATCTGCGCTCTTTCTTCCTTGCTGCCATCGCCATTGTTGCTGCTTTTCTGCTTTCCCTTGCGCCCATCTTCTCCACGACACTGGACCAACTCCGTTCGTTTCCGAGCTACTTCCTTCGCTCACATCGCCGCCACACAATGTGGAAGAAGAAGGGAGGCGCTGCCGCTGATTCCGTGGCCACCGTCGCTGCGGCAAAGAAGAAAGGTGTCTCCGCTGCTGCGGGCACCAGCACCGCCGCCGGCGAGAAGAAGAAAATCGCAGGCACCCGCGTGACAAATTGTGCATGGTGTCCTTCCATCATCAAGGCGTCGGATCTCCGTCTTCTTCGCCAAGATGGAGTGATCTCCGCAGCAGTCACCGATACGCGCGTCCCCAGCGGTGAGACCATTCCTGCTCCTCCCGCTGGTTTTCGAGTGATGTTTCTTGCATTCATCATTCGCGGTCTTTCCTTGCCTCTTCACCCTTTTCTTAGGGGTATTCTTTGCTTCTACGGGCTCCAGCTCCATCAGCTGTCCCCAAATTCGCTCCTCCATATCACTTGTTTCATCACTCTCTGCGAGTGCTGGCTCGGAATCGAGCCACACTTTGGTCTTTTCAAGCGCATCTTTAAATTGAAGCGTCAGTCCGCATCTGGCTCTTTAGTTTATGACGTAGGTGGTTGTGGAATCCACGTCGACCTATTCGCCACCTACTTAGACATCAAGCTTACCGAGTCCGTCTAGGGATGGAGGGACAAATGGTTCTATGTTCGCGACCAGAAGGCCAAGGACGAGCACTTTGGACTCGCGCCTTTCGATCCCGCGACTCCCTGCAAGAAGATGCGTTCTTGGAAGAACGTGATCATGCCTTCCGAACTCGCGGAGATAGACGTGCTATATCAGCGCGTCTGCGACCTCGAGAGTCGCATAGGCGCAGAAGAGGGAGGCTGCGCCCTTGTCAGGACTTGGCTGCGTCGTCGCGTCCAGCCTCTCCAGGCCAGGGTCCATCCCATGTTTCAATGGGGTGGCGCTGATGATGCCACTCGCGTGTCTGCTGATGGCATGTCCGCGAGTGAGGTAGAGAAGAGGGTGCGACTGGTCACGAAGTACACCCTCAAGGATGTGCTTCCGAACGAGCCAGTCGTTCCTCCTTTCGATGCTTCGAATCCTCCTCCTGAGGTACAGTTGTGCTATGTAGTAGCTTATTTTCTCGATTGCGTTTTCTGTTGCTTACCTATTATGTTTGCTGAACTTTACTGTTTGTATGCAGGAGTGGGCGGTGTCGCCTTGTATGCCTCCCCTCCCTAAGGGGATTATTCCTCGTGAAGCTTTGGAAGAGGATGCGTCTGAGTCGACTGTCCCTTCTGATGTGGAAGAGGAAGCCCCCGAGTCTGAGAGCCCGGATACTCGCAAGCGTTCACGTAGCGGGGATTCTGACGCGTCGACTCCTTCAACTCTAGGAGGCGCGGCTGTTGGCGCGGAGTCGCCAATTCCATCTGTTCCTGTGAGGGCTGTGGCACCATCTTCTCGCAAGAAGATGCGATTGCCCAAGGAGTGTTCGTCAGACTCGACGGCTGCCACGTTTGACCTTGACAACTTTAACTGGTAAGTTTGCTGGGTTATTCATTCTTGTCTGTTTTCTTGTTGATTTTTTCCCTAGAGTTTGCCCTTTTCTCAATGTGGATTTTGTCTTGCAGTCAAGAGGCGTCGTCATCTTCTGGCGATGTCGAATTTTTGAAGGAATCGGGAGTCGCGACTTCAAGGGCCAAGGTAGAGGTCGAGCGCGCTCCTTCTCCGGCGGCGGCCCACTCCGGGCACAATTCTTCGAGCTCTCCTCACGTAGGGGAGCATCGAGTATTTGCTCGGATGACGGTTCAACAAACTTCTTTGGAGTCGCTGGAGGACCATGTAAGTATAGCTTTCCTTCTTTTTTTAATGTGGTAGTCAACACCTTCTGCTGCCCTCTGCTGACTCCTTGTTTTGTGCGATAGCTCCTTGTAAAGGAAGCCACGCAGGTGGCGGAGCAGGTGATGGTGATGGGTCGCCAGCATGCGATGCTGGAGATGCGCCACCGCGTGGTCGAGAGTGAGTGTTCTATACTTATTCTTTTCGTCTTCTCTATATTTTGGTATAATCGACTGACAGCCAATTATTGACTGCCATGTAGCCGAGCATAACGCTTTACTGCGCGATGTCGCCACGTTGGAGAAGACACTAGCCGCAGCTGTGAAGGGGCGCGATGAGGCAATCGCGGCTCGTGATGATGCCCAGAAGCGCGAAGAGGATCTGCGCGCCTCCTTTTTGGCCAGGGAGAAGTTGTTCGAAGAGCAACTGTTCTCGGTCGCCAAGGCCCTCTCAGGTACCTTTACTGGTAGATATTTTATTGATGTTCTTCTCTGCATCTGTAGTGCCAGTGGCACTAGAAGTTTGATCCATGTGTGTATTTTGGTGTAGATGCTGGCGGCTTGAGTTTTGATCCACAAGCCCTTTGTCGCGATGACGCTCGGGCGGGCGCGGTATCTGCGGTCGAGGATCGTAGCGCCGCTGTCCAAAATATGTTGTCCAAGGCCAAGGCCACCCTGAGTTGCCTCCGGGAGGAGTTGATGCCGAAGGCGGAGCTGGTCGACAATGTGGAAGAGCTGGTGGAGTCGCTCGCTGGGGGTGTGCCTGCCACGTACAAGAACTCCCTCCGTGCAGCTGGCGCGACCATGTCGCTTGCCATGGTGCAAGCCCACGGAGTCGAAGTAGATCCTTCTGCAGTGTCGAAGACGATGCCTGTTGGCGCGAATGGTCAGCAGGTAGTATTTGCTCCCTTTGCGACTGCCTGTGCCAAATATGGCCATTCCTTGATAAACATTGTTGCCAAGTATTCGGAGGAGCTCAATCGTGCGAAGAAGGCGGCGAAAACTTCGGCCTCAGGGGCCGGCGGAAAGTCAGTGGCATCTGATACTGCCACGCACTTGATGAAGCCCTCGAGGTCATCGAAGTCGAAGAAGCCAGCTGCTTCATAGTTAGTTTCTTGTAATTGTTGATGAATTGCTCTTTTGATTGGAGAACATGTCTGTTGGCGAATGTGTTTGTAGATACTTTTATGTTGATCCTGAATGCATCTGTTACTTTTGACTTTTGAGTTGGTCGCCTTATTTGCCTCTGGCTTGATTTTTGGTAGGGTACATCAAGTGGTCCTGTGGGGGGAACCCCGGACTCGCCATCTCTTGACGATACAATGGCACCACCATGCTCCAGGGTAGAGGATATGTCCTTGCTTTCGCGACTTTGTGATCGCGTTAAGCAACTGGAGCGTGAGTTGCCCGTGGTCCGCGGTAGCGCGGACGTGTGGAAGTCAAAGGCTGAAAAAGTCGCCGCCCGCGAGCAATATCTGCTTGGCGAGGTGTCGCAGCTGGGCGACCAGTTTAAGTGTTAGTTTGCTCATCCTCATCTTTTCCTTTGTAGTTAATCGCAATGGTACGTTGTACTCATGTTGTTGATGTTGCTTCGTGTAGTTGTTAGCGCACGCCATCCGCAGGAGGAGAGGGATAAGATTGCCATCCGCCTTCATGATCTCACCCAGGAGCAACTTCAGGAGAGTGGATACTTCTGGGTAGATCATGATCGTGCGACTGCGTTGGCAACCCTGCAGGATCGCGCCTCACGAGTGCTGCTCTTTCTGAAGAAGTCGCAGTCGTGTTTGAAGAACATCTACGGGCGATGTTCCCGCTGGATGATACTCCATCAAGCCTGCTGGCTCTCCTGACCAAATTTCAAGATATGTCCGCGGTTCGCGGGTGCGTGAGGCAACAGTTGGTGGCTGGTGCCAAGGCTGCCCTTTCCATGGTGCGTTTGCACAGGCCTGACGTGGATGTCGCCGCCATTGCCTCTGGGCCACCGGTGCCACCAATAGGATCTTCCTGGAACATGGTGCCGCACTATCAGGCGGTGGACCGTCCAGCCGAGGAGGTCGTCGACTTCTTCGAGGAACAGACTAATGCTCTTCTGTTGCAAGGGTAGCCAAATATGTATCCTGCACATAAGTGTACTAGTGTTGTAAAGCTCGTATATATTTGTAGATAATTTACTATTGAATGTGTACAAATAGCTTTAAGCGTGGGGTGCGCTGCACTTATGCGAGTCCTTTTCGTTAGCCTGGCCATATTTGTCTCGTTCCCTTGTCAACCTGTCAGGTGCGTTGCAGCTGGGTTGAGTTTGTGTTAAGGGGATCGATTGATGTGCCAGCTACTCAGGATGTCGCGTTATTGTTCAAAGAACATATGTGTATAGGGTGGCGTAGCCCCCGAGTATGAAAATTGACAAAGTAAAGGAGGGCACAGAGTTTTGGAGCACTTAGCTTTTATTTATTCGAAGAATAGTACGAGGTAAAATGTGCGGCTAAGTAGACTTGGCTGAATAGCCTTATTTGCGATGCAAAAGTAAAGAAAAGCAACTAAGGGTAGAAGCGTCGTAGTTGTGCGACGTTCCAAGGGTTGGAGTTGTTGGAATTATGCCCTAGAGGCAATAATAAAGATGTTATTATTATAATTCTTGTTCATGATAAAGTTTATATTCCATGCTAGAATTGTATTAAGCGGAAACATTAATACTTGTGTGGTTTGTGAACAACACCGTGTCCCTAGTACGCCTCTATGGACTAGCTCATTGATCAATGATGGTTAAGGTTTCCTAACCATAGACATGAGTTGTCAATTGATAATGAGATCATATCATTGGGAGAATGATATGGTGGACAGACCCAAACTAAGCGAAGCAATTAGATCGTGTCATCGTGTTCGTCTTTGCGAAGCTTTTCTTATGTCAAATATTGTATTCCTTAGACCATGAGATAATGCAACTCCCTGGTATCGGAAGAAAGCTTTGAGGTCATCAAACGTCATCCTATGAGAGGGTGATCATAAAGGTGTCTCTCAGGTGATCAGAAAGTATCTGTTGGGTTGTGTGTATCGAGATGGAATTTGTCCCTCCCAAGTCGGAGAGGTATACTTCGGGCCCACTCGGTAATCGATATCAACACCGCTTGCAAGCATGTGGTTAAGGAGTTAATCACAAAGTGATATCGGATTACGGAACGAGTAAAGTACTTGCTGTGAACGAGATTGAACTAGGTATGACGGTACCGACGATCGAATCTCGGGCAAGTAAAATATCGCGAGACGAAGGGAATATATATATGGGATTGATTGAATCCTGGCATCGTGGTTCATCCGATATGATCATCGATGAATGTGTGGGAGTCAATATGGGTGCCCAGACCCTGCTGTTGATTATTGATAGAAGATCATGTCTGCATATTCTCGAACCCGCAGGGTCACACACTTAACGTGTCTCGACGCTAGGATAGATTGGATACTTGGTTTATGAATTTTTGTTCGGAGTCTCCGATGGGATCCGGGACATCACGAGAGGTTCCGGAGTGGTCCGGAGAATAAGATTCATATAAGGCAGTGCAGTTTTTGGAGTTCGGAATTGTTCCGGGTTAATCGGTATTGTACCGGAAGCTTCTAGAACCTTCCGGAAGGGGGCCAACGTGGTCCCACATTCCGGGAGGGGGCATGGGCCTATGAGGGAGTGTCCTGGCCGCATTGGGCCAGGGGCACAAGGCCCCATAGGGCCCAGCCGATCCTAGATAAGTTTAAATCGTTTAAACTAGAGATAAGATAAGATAGGAGTTCTAGATAAGGGAGAGTTTAAATTGTTTAAACTAGAGATAGGCTTGGAGGAGAGGCTAGGGCTGGCCGCACCCCCCTCTATATATAGAGGGCTGGTGCGCCCCCTCTCACAACCCCTTACACCTTCCTCCAAACCCAGTTGCCCTGCTGCCCTTCCTCTCTCCCTCCCGACTGTTTGTAGGCGAAGCCCTGCGGCAGAAATTCTCCACCATATACACCACGCCGTCGTGTTGTAGATCCAATCCATCTCTCCACCATACTTGCTGGTCCGAGGAAGGAGGAGACGTCGAGGTGCCGCACGTGTGCATCTCACGGAGGCACTGCCACTTGTGGTGCTAGATCGGATCGGATCGCGAGGAGGAGAAGCGAGTACGACTACATCACCCACGTTCCGACGAACGTTCCGCTGTGCGAATCTTCAAGGGTATGAAGATCTAATCCAATCTCTCTCGTTGTTTGCATCTCCTAGATTAGATCTTGGCTTTCCCTCTGTTCGCTTCCATAGAAAATTTTGATTTACTATGCTGCGAAACCCTTCAGTGGTATCAGAGCTAGATCTATGCGTAGATGTGATTCACGAGTAGAACGCAACATGGTTGTTGCGGGCGTTGATGTTTTCTGTTGCAAGCCTCTTGTTTGTGTTCTTCTTATGACGCGGGATAGTGAGATTGAAGCGGTCCAGGCCAACCTTACGCGACGTCGTTCGCGAGACCGGCTCCGCACTTGACGTGTGGCTTGTACCATACATGCGGCTGGTGGATGTCAGTTTCTCTCACTATAGTTGTCATGGGATTAACACCGGAGTTTGGCAACCATAATATCACCGTTGTGGCTTTCCGTAGGTAAGAATCGTTCTTAGCATCTACTCCCATAAGCCACGTAAAACATGCAACAACAAAGTAGAGGCATCTAACTTGTTTTTGCAGGGAGTGTTTTCTGTGATATGGTATGGCCCAAGATGTGATGCGTATATTGTATGCGATGATCATGTTTTGTAATGTTTCACGACTTGCATGTCGATGAGTACACAACCGGCAGGAGCCATATGGTTGTCTTTATAATTGTGTATGACCTGCGAGTCAACTTCTTATACGCCATGTAATAGCTTTACTTTATCGCTAAGTAGTTAGCAATAGTTGTAGTTGCTATTCGTGGTGGAGGCAATCATGGTGGAGTGATGGAGATCATGCCGGAATGCACAAGATGGAGATCATTGCGCGAAGATTGGCTATACCATGTCACATAAAGTTATATGCATGTGATGTTTATCCTTTTATGTATCTTATTATGCTTAGATCGCGACGGTAGCATTATAAGATGATTCCTCACTTAAAGATCAAGATAAAACTGTGTTCTCCCCAAGTATGCACCGTTGCGAAAGTTCGTCGTGTCCAAGCATCACGTGATGATCGGGTGCTATAGACTCTACGCTCACATACAACGGGTGCAAGCCAGTTTTGCACACGCGGAAATACTTGGGTTTTACTTGACGAGCCTAGCATGTACAGACATGGCCTCGGAACACAAGAACCGAAAGGTTAAGCATGAGTCATATGAATGATATGATCGACACTTCGTTGTCTACCATTGAAACCACATCTCTTCTCGTGAAGATCGGATTAGGTGTGGTGAATTTGGATCGTGTTCACTAAACAACTTGAGGGATGTTGAATTTAGTGGGAGTTCATCTAGTAATTTGATTAAGTTGAACTATTTATCATGAACATAGTCTAAATTGTACTTGCAAATACTGTAGATCACATGGCCAAGTCCAACTTCAACTTCAACGTTTTTGCTGAGAAAGAAAAGCTTAGAAACAATGGGTCTAACTTCACCAACTGGTTCCGCAATCTAAGAATCATTCTGTCTGGCGGACAAAAGGACTATGTCCTTGAGAAAGCGTTAGGTAACCCCCCTGCTGCAACTGCGCCGGCTGATGAGAAAGCTGTCTATCAGTCGCGCAAAGATGATTATGGTGTGATTAAGAGCACCATGTTGTTTGCTATGGAACCGGAACTTCAAAATCGTTTTGAAAACTATCCCGGGCCCTTTGAGATTCTCAAAGAGTTGAAAACCATGTTTCAGACTCAGGCCCGTTCTGAGAGATATGAGATCTCTGAGAAGTTCTTTAACTGCAAGATGGAGGAAGGGAGTTTTGTTAGTGAGCACGCCATTAAGATGTCGGGCTACACTCAACGCCTTGAGCAACTGGACTGCAAGATTCCAGAGGAGCTCAAGATTGACAGGGTTCTGCAATCACTCCCTCCCAGATACAAAAGTTTTGTAGTGACTCATAATCAGATTGGTTCCACTGATACGATCACCGAGCTCTTCGCAAAGCTGAAGGCTGCGGAGGTGGACATCAAGAAAGATAATCATGTGTTGATGGTCAACAAGCCCTCCTTTAAGAAAGGTAAAGGTGCAAAGAAGCCCTTCAAGAAAGGCGGCAGCAAGCGCGTTGCCCCTGCTGAGAAGAAGCTCAAGTCTGGTCCTAAGCCGGACACTGAGTGCTTCTATTGCAAGGACAAGGGTCACTGGAAGCGCAACTGTCCGAAGTACTTAGCGGACAAGAAGGCTGGCACCATCAAAGGTATATTTGATATACATGTTATTGATGTTTTCCTTACTAGCCCTCGTTGTAGTGCCTGGGTATTTGATACCGGTTCAGTTGTTAATATTTGTAACTCGAAACAGGAGCTACGGAATAGACGTCGGCTTGCGAGGGATGAGGTGACGATGCGCGTTGGCAACGGATCAAGAGTTGATGTGATGGCCGTCGGCACGCTCTCCTTAGTTTTACCTTCGGGATTAGTTTTAAACCTTAATAAGTGTTATTATGTGCCTGCGTTGAGCATGAACATTATTTCTGGATCGTGTTTATTGCAAGACGGTTATTCATTTAAATCGGAGAATAATGGTTGTTCTATTTATATGAGTAACATCTTTTTTGGTCATGCACCTCTTGTGAATGGTTTATTTCTTCTAAATCTCGAAAGGGATGAAACACACATCCATAACATTGAGGCTAAGAGATGCAAAGTAGATAGTGATAATACTACTTATTTGTGGCACTGTCGTCTAGGTCATATTGGTGTAAAGCGCATGAAGAAACTCCATTCTGATGGACTTTTGGAGTCTCTTGATTTTGAATCATTTGACACATGCGAACCATGCCTCATGGGCAAGATGATCAAAACCCCGTTCTCCGGTATGATGGAGCGAGCAACGGACTTGTTGGAAATCATACATACCGATGTATGCGGACCGATGAGTGTTTCGACGCGCGGTGGATATCGCTATTTTCTCACTTTTACCGATGACTTAAGTAGATATGGGTATATCTATTTAATGAAACATAAATCTGAAACATTTGAAAAGTTCAAAGAATTTCAGAATGAAGTAGAGAACCATCGTAACAGAAAGATTAAGTTTCTACGATCCGATCGTGGGGGCGAATATTTGAGTTATGATTTTCTCACGCATCTCAAAGCAAGTGGAATCGTTTCACAACTCACGCCACCCGGAACACCACAGCGCAATGGTGTGTCTGAACGCCGGAATCGAACCCTATTAGATATGGTCCGATCGATGATGTCTCTTACTGATTTGCCGTTATCATTTTGGGGTTATGCATTAGAAACCGCTGCATTCACTTTAAATAGGGCTCCATCTAAATCCGTTGAGATGACACCGTATGAACTATGGTTTGGTTCTAAACCTAAGTTGTCGTTTCTTAAAGTTTGGGGATGCGAAGCTTACGTCAAGAAGTTGATGCCGGACAAGCTCGAACCCAAAGCGGAGAAATGTGTCT
Organism: Avena sativa; assembly: GCA_916181665.1. Classification (NCBI taxonomy): domain Eukaryota; kingdom Viridiplantae; phylum Streptophyta; class Magnoliopsida; order Poales; family Poaceae; genus Avena; species Avena sativa. The sequence goes on from OV702287.1 coordinate 197,560,773, forward strand.
TCATAGGATACCCTAAGGAAACTATTGGGTATACCTTCTATCACAGAACCGAAGGCAAAGTGTTTGTCACAAAGAACGGTTCCTTTCTTGAGAAGGAGTTTCTCTCGAAAGAAGTGAGTGGGAGGAAAGTAGAGCTAGACGAGGTTGTTGAACCTTCTCTTGAATTGGAGAGTAGCGCAGCACCTGAAATTGTTCCAGTGCCGCCTGCACCAACGATAGAGGAAGCTAATGACAAGGATCATGAAGCTTCGGACGATGCTGCTACTGAACGTCGCAGGTCGACAAGGTCGCGTGCCCCTCCTGAGTGGTACGGCAACCCTGTCTTGACTGTCTTGTTAGTAGAAGACAATGAACCTACGAACTATGAGGAAGCGATGATGAGCCCAGACTCTGAGAAATGGCTAGAAGCCATGAAATCCGAATTGGGATCCATGAGCGAAAACCAAGTATGGACTTTGGTGGACCCTCCTAGCGACCGAAAGGCCGTTGAGTGCAAATGGATCTTCAAGAAGAAAACGGACGCGGATGGTAATGTTACCATCTATAAAGCACGGCTTGTTGCGAAAGGTTTTCGACAAGTTCAAGGTGTTGACTACGATGAGACTTTCTCTCCCGTAGCGATGTTTAAGTCCATTTGGATTTTATTAGCAATTGCTGCGTTTCATGATTATGAAATATGGCAAATGGATGTCAAGACTGCTTTCCTCAATGGCAACATTGATGAAGAGTTGTATATGATGCAACCCGAAGGTTTTGTCGATCCTAAGGATGCTGATAAAGTATGCAAACTTCAGCGTTCCATTTATGGACTGAAGCAAGCGTCTCGGAGTTGGAACCTTTGTTTTGATCAAGTGATCAAGAGCTTTGGATTTGTTCCAAATTGCTACGAAGCTTGCATCTACAAGAAAGTGAGTGGGAGCTCGGTGACGTTTCTGGTACTATATGTGGATGACATATTGATTATTGGAAATGACATCGACATGCTTAACGATGTGAAGAGTTATTTGAATAAGTGTTTTTCAATGAAAGACCTAGGTGAAGTTGCTTATATATTGGGCATCAAAATCTATAGAGATAGACAAAGACGCCTGATAGCTTTAAGCCAGAGTACATACCTAGACAAAGTTCTGAAAAGGTTCAGAATGGATAAGGCATTGAAAGGTTCAGTGCCTATGTTGTCAGGTAAGATATTGAGCAAGGCTCAGTGTCCAGCTACGGTAAATGATAGGGAAGCTATGAGCAAAGTGCCTTATGCCTCGGCCATAGGTTCCATCATGTATGCCATGCTGTGTACTAGACCGGATGTGTCCAATGCTCTTAGTTTGACGAGCAGATATCAAAGTGATCCAGGAGTGGAACACTGGACAACCGTGAAGAACATCCTAAGGTACCTAAATAGGACTAAAGAAATGTTCTTGGTCTATGGGGGTGATGAACAGCTCGTCGTAAAAGGTTACGTCGATGCTAGTTTCGACACCGACAAGGATGATTCTAAATCTCAGACAGGATACGTGTATATTTTGAATGGAGGAGCTGTGAGCTGGAGAAGCTGCAAGCAAAGCGTGATCGCGGGATCTACAGTAGAAGCGGAATACATGGCTGCTGCAGAAGCGTCAAGTGAAGGAGTTTGGATCAGAAACTTCATCACTGAGCTTGGCGTGGTTCCAAGTGCATTGGACCCACTGGAGATATTGTGTGACAACACTGGCGCCATAGCACTCGCTAAGGAACCAAGATATCATCCAAAGACCAAGCATATCAACCGCAAGTTTCATATAATCCGAGATTATATAGCAGATGGAGATCTGAAGATCAGCAAAGTACATACAAATCTGAATGTCGCAGATCCATTGACTAAACCTCTTCCACGTGTAAAACATGATCAGCACCTCAGTGCCATGGGTGTGAGATTGTTGCCAAATGTAAACTAGATTATTGACTCTAGTGCAAGTGGGAGACTGTTGGAATTATGCCCTAGAGGCAATAATAAAGATGTTATTATTATAATTCTTGTTCATGATAAAGTTTATATTCCATGCTAGAATTGTATTAAGCGGAAACATTAATACTTGTGTGGTTTGTGAACAACACCGTGTCCCTAGTACGCCTCTATGGACTAGCTCATTGATCAATGATGGTTAAGGTTTCCTAACCATAGACATGAGTTGTCAATTGATAATGAGATCATATCATTGGGAGAATGATATGGTGGACAGACCCAAACTAAGCGAAGCAATTAGATCGTGTCATCGTGTTCGTCTTTGCGAAGCTTTTCTTATGTCAAATATTGTATTCCTTAGACCATGAGATAATGCAACTCCCTGGTATCGGAAGAAAGCTTTGAGGTCATCAAACGTCATCCTATGAGAGGGTGATCATAAAGGTGTCTCTCAGGTGATCGGAAAGTATCTGTTGGGTTGTGTGTATCGAGATGGAATTTGTCCCTCCCAAGTCGGAGAGGTATACTTCGGGCCCACTCGGTAATCGATATCAACACCGCTTGCAAGCATGTGGTTAAGGAGTTAATCACAAAGTGATATCGGACTACGGAACGAGTAAAGTACTTGCTGTGAACGAGATTGAACTAGGTATGACGGTACCGACGATCGAATCTCGGGCAAGTAAAATATCGCGAGACGAAGGGAATATATATATGGGATTGATTGAATCCTGGCATCGTGGTTCATCCGATATGATCATCGATGAATGTGTGGGAGTCAATATGGGTGCCCAGACCCCGCTGTTGATTATTGATAGAAGATCATGTCTGCATATTCTCGAACCCGCAGGGTCACACACTTAACGTGTCTCGACGCTAGGATAGATTGGATACTTGGTTTATGAATTTTTGTTCGGAGTCTCAGATGGGATCCGGGACATCACGAGAGGTTCCGGAGTGGTCCGGAGAATAAGATTCATATAAGGCAGTGCAGTTTTTGGAGTTCGGAATTGTTCCGGGTTAATCGGTATTGTACCGGAAGCTTCTAGAACCTTCCAGAAGGGGGCCAACGTGGTCCCACCTTCCGGGAGGGGGCATGGGCCTATGAGGGAGTGTCCTGGCCGCATTGGGCCAGGGGCACAAGGCCCCATAGGGCCCAGCCGATCCTAGATAAGTTTAAATCGTTTAAACTAGAGATAAGATAAGATAGGATTTCTAGATAAGGGAGAGTTTAAATTGTTTAAACTAGAGATAGGCTTGGAGGAGAGGCTAGGGCTGGCCGCACCCCCCTCTATATATAGAGGGCTGGTGCGCCCCCTCTCACAACCCCTTACACCTTCCTCCAAACCCAGTTGCCCTGCTGCCCTTCCTCTCTCCCTCCCGACTGTTTGTAGGCGAAGCCCTGCGGCAGAAATTCTCCACCATATACACCACGTCGTCGTGTTGTAGATCCAATCCATCTCTCCACCATACTTGCTGGTCCGAGGAAGGAGACGTCGAGGTGCCGCACGTGTGCATCTCACGGAGGCACTGCCACTTGTGGTGCTAGATCGGATCGGATCGCGAGGAGGAGAAGCGAGTACGACTACATCACCCACATTCCGACGAACGTTCCGCTGTGCGAATCTTCAAGGGTATGAAGATCTAATCCAATCTCTCTCGTTGTTTGCATCTCCTAGATTAGATCTTGGCTTTCCCTCTGTTCGCTTCCGTAGAAAATTTTGATTTACTATGCTGCGAAACCCTTCAGGAGTGTGCGACTCCTGTCTCTAAATCTTGAAGGCGATAGGCGCCACCTAGGATTACTTCTGTAATCACGTACGGTCCTTCCCAGGGGGATTCGAGGTTGAGATGCCCTGCTGCTTCCGTCGCAGGACCAGGTCACCTTCGACGAAGGATCTGGGGCGAAGCCTTCTACTGTGGTAGTTGCGCAGGTTCTGCTGGTAGATCGTGGATCTTGCTGTGGCGATTTCTCTTGCCTCGTCGAGGGGGTCGACGGAGTCTTCGAGTGCAAGAGATGACTCTTGTTCGCTGTAAGCGACTACACGTGGCGCCTTGTATCGCACTTCGGCGGGTAGTACTGCTTCTGCTCTGTGTACCATAAAGAATGGCGTGTAGCCGGTGGCGCTATTTGGAGTTGTACGCAGGCTCTAGAGTACGGATTGGAGCTCATCTGGCCAGCAACCCGCAGCTTGCTCGAGTGGTCGAAGGAGTCGCTTCTTGATTCCGCTGCAGACGAGCCCGTTTGCCTTTTCCACCTGACCGTTGGTCTGTGGGTGTGCTATTGAGGCGTAGCTGATGTTGATCCCCAGGTTCTCGCAGAATTCTTGGAACTCCTTTGATGTGAAGTTCGTTCCGTTGTCGGTGATGATGTTGTGCGGCACGCCGAAGCGGTAGACGATGGACTCGAAGAACTTGACTGCGATGTGTCCTGATTGCTTGGTCACTGGCATGGCCTCAATCCACTTGGTGAATTTGTCGACTGCGACCAAGAGGTAGACGTAGCCTCCTTGCGAGGACCTTGGAAGTTTGCCAACCATGCCGAGTTCCCACTGGGCGAAGGGCTAGGCCAATGGAATAGGCCGTAGTTCTGCGCCTGGTGCGTGTGGCTTGTCCGCGAATTGTTGGCAAGCATTGCATTTTTGGACAATGTCCTTGGCATCGCGCATGGCCGTGGACCAGTAAAATCCAGCTCGTAGAGCTTTGGCGACGAGGGCGCGACTGCCTGCGTGGTGCCCACAGGTCCCTTCATGGATGTCGAGGAGAATTGCTCTTCCATCGGCCATGGAGAGACATCGCTGTAGCACTCCTGTGATGCTGCGTTTGTATAGTTCGTCATTGATAATGGCGAATGCCTTGGAGCGTCGCGCGATGTGCCGTGCGTCTGTCGGGTCGTCCGGTAGGCGCTTACTGAGGAGGTACGTAATGTACGGCTGCGTCCAGGATTGTTCGATCATCATGACGCTCATTGGCCCTTCGAGTCCTGTGTCTAGCTCCAAGTCGTCGAGTGCCATTGGCTCATTGGGTGGCGTAGCCCCCGAGTCCATTGCTGCGCTTGTTTTCTTCTCTGTGGCCTTTGGCTTGATGGAGCGTTCACGGATGCGCTCGAGAAATACACCAGGTGGTATGGGGGCGCAGGTATAGCCTATGTTTGCGAGTGTATCCACCTCCTCGTTGCTTTCGTGACCTACGTGTCGCAGCTCGCAACCATCGAAGTCCCCTTCGAGTGTATCGTAGAGGTCACGGTACGCGATCATGTTGTCGTTCAGTGCGTCGCACTCGTGCATTGTTTGGTTGACGACCAGCTTGGAGTCGCCGTATATGATGAGCCTTTTTGCGCCGCAGGCTTTTACCATCCTCATCCCGTGCAACAAGGCCTCGTATTCAGCTTTGTTGTTTGAGGCTATGAACTGCATTCGCAAGATGTATTTAGCTTGTCTCCTTGAGGTGATGTCAGTATGACACCTGCTCCTGCTCCATCTTTCCGCTTGGATCCATCGAAGTGCATGGTCCAAAGGTAGGACATATCTGGCTTATCTAGGAGTTGATTTTCCATCCAATGCACAAGGAAGTCAGGGAGAATTTGCGACTTGATTGCGTTGCGCTTTTCGTATTTGATGTCTCGTGGAGATAGTTTGATTCCCCAAAGCGCGACTCGTCCCGTGGAGTCGGGGTTATTGAGGATATGTCCCAATGGGGCGTTGTTGACTACCATGACTGGGTGTTCCTGGAAGTAATGGCGCAGTCGCCGGGCGGTCATTAAGACGCCGTACGCCAGCTTCTGGTAGTGCGGGTACCGCTATTTTGTTGGCGTGAGGACCTCGCTGAGGTAGTATACCGAGCGTTGTACGCCATGGACCTTGTTTTTCTCTGCCCGTTCGACGACGAGTACTGTGCTGACCACCTGGTTGGTGGCGGAGATGTACAACAACAGTGGTTCCCATTCTCGTGGAGTCACCGGTACTGGCGAGGTGGATAGCAAGCGCTTGAGATCTTCGAATGCTTCTTGTGCTTCATTGGTCCACTCGAATTTTTTGGCCTTGCGGAGGAGCTGGTAGAAGGGCAGTGCTTTTTCACCCATCCGACTGATAAATCAACTAAGGGCCGCGATTCGTCTGGCCAGTTGTTGGACGTCTCTTATGTTCTTCGGCTTCTCCATGGCCAGTATGGCTTTTATCTTCTTCGGGTTCGCCTCGATCCCCCTCGCGGAGATGAGGTATCCGAGTAGTTGCCTAGATGGTACGCCGAAGGCGCATTTGTCCGGGTTGAGCTTGATCCGGCAGCGATCAAGGTTGGCAAAGGTTTCGCGTAAATCATCGATTAGAGAGGCTTCCTCCTTGGTCTTGATTACTATGTTGTCGACATAGACTTGGATGTTCCGACCTAGTTGTTCCTTGAGGCAAGCCTGCATGCATCGCTGGTAGGTGGCTCCCACGTTTTTTAGCCCGAAGGGCATTGTGTTGTAGCAGAACACACCAAAGGGCGTTGTAAACGTTGTTTTCTCCTGATCTTCCTCCTTCATTCAAATTTGGTTATAGCCTGAGTAGGCGTCGAGGAAGCAGAGGCGCTCACATCCAGCGGTGGAGTCGATGATCTGATCGATCCGTGGCAGCGGGAAGTGATCTTTTGGGCAGTGCTTGTTTAAAGAAGTGAAGTCCACGCACATCCGTAGGATATCCGTGTCCTTTTTTGGTACCAGCACCGTATTGGCGAGCCAAGTGCTTTCCTTGATCTCGCGTATGAATTTGGCCTCGAGGAGTCCGTTGATCTCCATTTCGACTGCCTGCACTCGTGGCTCAGACAGTCGCCTGATTGTTTGCTTGACTGGCCTTGCGTCGGGGTTGACGTTGAGTGCGTGCTCGGCGAATTCCCTAGGAACTCCTGGCATGTCCGTGGGACACCAGGCAAAAAATTTCCCGTGCTCACGGAGGAATTCGACGAGTGCGAGTTCCTATGCGGGACTCAAGTTGTTGGCGATGAGGGCCGTTTTGGCGGGATCTGATGGATGGACCTGCACCTTCTTTGTGTGCACAGATGAGTCGAAGGAGAGGTCAGGTGAGCTTGGCCTACTCAGGGGCGGCAGACTGTTGTCAGTCGTTTCCTTCAATCGCGTGAGCTCCTCCTGCATGCCGAAGGACTGGGAGATTCTGTTGAATTCCCTGTCGCAACTGTCAGATCGCTCAAAGCTCCCGTTGATCGTGATGACGCCGTTGGGACCTGGCATCTTCATCTGCAGGTAGGCGTAGTGGGGTACCGCCATGAACCTAGCGAACGTGATGCGTCCGAGGATGCAGTGGTATTGTGAGGGCCAGTCGACAACTTCAAAGTCGATGTGCTCGCACCATAAGTTCTTTGGCGTGCCGAATATGATGTCGAGGTTGATTTTGCCCAGGGGGTATACGCCTTTCCCTGGGACGATGCCGTGGAACGTTGTGTCCGATGCCTCCAAGCAGGTTAGAGGGATCCTCATTGCTCGCAAGGTACTCGCGAATATGAGGTTTATACCACTTCCGCCATCCATGAAGACGCGACTCATGTCGAAGCCTCCAATTTGTGCCTCGAGTACGAGGGGGCAATGACCTGGGCGAGGTACTTGAGGCGGGTGGTCGCGTTTGTCAAAAGTAATGCACGACTCACTGCCACTGAGGTACTCAGTGGTGGATGGTGGCGAGTGCGTGGCCAAGTTGACTTGGCGAGTGATGGCCTTCTACACCCTATTGGAGGGGCGCCCCTTTTGGATCATCATGGTACCCATGGCCCGTGGGTACGGTTCGCCTCCGTGGTGTTGGTCCGGTGCAGCTCCGTTCGGGGGTGGCCCAGGTGGTGGTGGTGGTGCGCCATGTGCCACGGCGCCTGGAGCGGCTCTGTAGCCTCTTTCAACTGCATGGCGGTTCATCCGAACCAATCCCTCATGTAGCTTGAGGAACTCGCGGCAGTCCTTGAGGAGGTGGCTGGACTTTCTCTTGCCATCATGCTTGTCGATGTAGAAGTGTACCGTGCATGGCCCGGACAGTTTGTCCTCGATGGAGGTCGCGGGTGCTTCATCGCAAGTGCGGCGTTGCCACACTTGCGTGGTTTTCCCAGAGTCGCGCTGTCCGCCACTGCGGTATCCGCTGTTGCGGTTATTGTCGCGTCTATCGGCGTAGCCGGCTGCGACCATGTTGACGTCATCGCGATCATCGTAGACGTGCATGCGACGCTTACTCCGGCGGTCGCGTCTTCGTTCGAGTTCTGCCTCCTCGTCAGAGTGAACGGGATTCTTCACCGAATCTTCTCCATCAGCCCACCGATTCGCGATCTCCATCAGGTGGTCGATGGTCTGGGGCTTTGAGCGGCCTAGCTCCTCCCTGAGTTCCATGCGGCGGACACCACCGTTGAATGCATCAATCGCGCGGTCTTCCGAGATGTTCTCCGCGGAGTTCTTGATGATGGACCACCTTTGGATGTAAGAGCGCAGCGATTCGCCAGATCTTTGCTGGCAGCATCTCAGTTCTTCGATTGAGGCGGGGTGTTTGTACGTGCCCTTAAAGTTGCGCACTAAGCTGTAGACCAGCTCATCCTAACTGTGAATGGATCCGTGTGGGAGGTTATTGAGCCATGCCCGGGCAGCCTCCTGCAGCTGTAGCTGCAAGCATTGCATGGCAGTACTTCGACTGCCTCCATGTAGCCTGACGGAGGAGATGTGATCCTCCAGCCAAATCTTGGGGTCCTGCAGACCGTCAAATTTTGGGTTCTCCGATGGAAGTTTGAACCCTTTAGGCATTCGCTTTTGCCTGATGGATCTGCTGAAGCATCTGGCGCCGCAGAGCTCCCCATCTTCTTCTTCCGAGTAAGTCGACCGAGCACGTCGTGCCCTTGACTTGTCGATCTTGCGCTGTGTGAGTTCATCGCGTGCATCGTAGTCGCGATCGTGTCGCCGTGAGCGGCGGCGCCGAGACAGGTCGTGACTGTCATTGCTGGACAAGGGCGAGGAGTAGCGCTTTGCTAACGCTTTGCCCTTTTTTGGGTCTGGTACCGGTTCCTTGTCGAGGACGGCCTCGATTAGCCCCAGGCCCGCGATCGTAGATCAGTGCATGGCCGTTCGGGGATCTCCAGCTGGTGGCTGGTTATTGAGAAGGTACATGGTGGCCGCTGTCACCGCGGCCTGTGGTGTCCTGGGAACCACATTGCCTCTTGTGTCGACTGTCATAGAGCCGAAGTCGAGGACTTTCGTGGCGTCTATGCGTTCTTGTTCGGTGAGGTGAGCCATCCGCGATTGCCTTTTCCTGGCGAGGTGCTCGTTGCCTCTTGAGGAGGATCCTCCGTAGGAGGAGAGCCCAGCGCGACGAAGGCTTGACTCGTCCGCCGCCTTTTTACGCACCTCAAGTTGTGCGATTGCTTGTTTTTGGTGCTTGAATTCCTCTTTTAGGAGCCAGTGGTAGCCCATCAGTAGCTCCTGCGGGGACCCGAAGGGTAGAGGTGCACCTCGTAGGGCTTCGCGGCAGGGTTCCCACTCTTGCTCGTTGAGCCTGATCACGATGCATTCGCTGGTTTGCTCGTTGATTATGCTAGGAGGTTCGACTGCTCCTCCGTTGCCACCGTTACCGCCGTTGCCGGCGTTGGGCGGGTCGGCTCCGTTGCCGGTGTTACCACCGTTGCCGCGATTGGGTGGATCGGTGGCGTTGCCGGTGTTGCCACCATTACCGCGGTTCGCGGAGGTGTCGCCCGTGTTGATAACAGCGCACATGAAGTGATTTGGGAAGCTGTTCCTTCCACAACTTTCAGATCCGGAACCGTAGGTTCCATCTTCAGTGGCCAGATCGCTTAGATCGGAGTCGCGACTGCTGTCGCTGACCATGTTCCCAACTACCGCCGGAGCATTGATCTCACTGAGGGTGCCGATCGATGGAGGGAACCATGATGCTGGGGCAATCGCCGGTGCCGTCGGCTGATCAGGCATGCGAAGCGTGCACATCTGACCAACTTGGAAGCGGAAGCTCACAATCGCCAGGCTGATTCCGTCGCCCACGGACTCGAAGGCCGGACGAGTAGCCGGCGTGTGGACGGTGAAGTCGAAGGCGCCGAAAAGCTGGCGAATCTCCGCTGTTGCAGAGTTGTAGATCGCGTTTGATGGGGCCGAAGAAGCCGCAACATCAGCACTCCCAATTCCCACAGACGGCGCCAATTGACGAGGGTTTAACTCATCAATGCCCATTGTTATGTACTTGGGTTTTGGAGAAGGAGGGAGCGCTGGAGACATCTATCAGCTAGTAAACAAGCACACAGGGGACAAAGGATTTACCCAGGTTCAGGCCTCGTAGAGGTCCCTACTCCCGCTTGTCTGCTCGTGGAATTATCGAAGGAGTCGAAAGGTACAATGGTGCGCAGATGCAATCTAGCAAGGGTTGTGGAAACTAGGGTTGTGTGTGTCCTCCTCGCCGCCCCCTCCTAGGCCTTATATAGATAGGCTAGGTCTCGGGTAGCAGGTCGAGTCGGTTACAAGTTAGGGTTTTCCCCTTCAAACTTTCTATCTTTAGCTTCTTCTTGTCCTTCAAGCAATCGAGAGTCCACAGGTTACTTGAGTCCTTTCATCTGGGCCTTGGCGACACCATGGGCCTGTACGTATTCGGACCGTATATACCAAGCTCGAGTACCTGTAGGGTATACCCATGTCAGAACTATTCTTCAAGAAATCTATTGGATTCTGTTGCTGGAGGTACCTTTATGACCATTACTTTAGGTGCTGCAACAAAGCTTCTGGATAATATGATGGTTAACTATTTTGAATGGCATACTGAGAGAGCTCCACAAGGTAAGAAGGTAAATTCTGTTGAAGAAACCTCCTCCTTGAGTGATAAGATTGATGTTATTATGTCTATGCTTGTTAATGGGAAGGCCCATATTGATCCAAATAATGTTCCCTTCGCCTCTTTGGTTGCTCAAGAAGAGCAAGTTGATGTGAACTTTATAAGAAACAACAATTTTGGCAACAATACTTATGGTTATAATGGCAAACCTGGAATACCTAGTGAAGGAAGAATTTTAGAAGTTGAAAGAGCCACTAAAAACTTCATGCAAATGCAATATGAACAAAATAAATTATTTACTAAAACTATGGAGAAACAATCTACCCTTTTGAAGAATATTAGTCATCAAATTGAGAGTTTGAATAGGGAAATTCCTAGTTTGCAATTGAAACTTTCTAATGCCAAAAGAAATATATCATCTTTGTCTGAAGCACAATCCTCTTTGATTAATAAAATGGCTGCTAAACCTGAAACTATTGATAATTCCTTTGCTGCTACTAATGCCATACAAGTAAGAATTGATGAAAATGTTAGACTATTAGCTGAATTGCATGCTAAGTGGGAAAGAGAGGATGAAATTGCTAGAAATATTAGTGTTTATACTATCACTACCACTAGTGTTAAGGCTAGTAACAACTCTACTACTTTAGATGATAATTATGATTTTGATCTTGATGGTTGCAATATCTCTGAAGTTATTAAGTTCCTACAAAAGCTTGCTAAAAGTCCTAATGCTAGTGCTATGAATATGGCCTTTACAAAACACATTACTGATGTTCTCATAAAAATTAAAGAAGAAAAGATGAAACATCATGCTTCTATTCCTATAAAACAAGAAGATGGTTGAGAACCCATAATTAATATGAAAGTGAATGATTTTGATTTCAAAGCTTTATGTGATTTTGTTAGTAGTGTCTCTATTATGCCTAGAAGGATTTATGATATGCTTGATTTTCCACCATTGGAAGATTGTTATTTGAATGTCCTACTTGATGATAATGCTAAAAAGAAACTCATGGAGAGTATTAATGATGTTCTTATTATGATTAACAATGCCTATATCCCCGTTGATTTCTATGTTTTGGATGTTGAATGCAATGCTTCTTGTCCTATTACTTTGGGAAGACCTTTTCTTAGAACTGTTGGTGCCATTATTGATATGAAAGAAGACACCATTAAATATCAACTTCTACTTAAGAAAGGTATAGAACACTTCTCTAAGAAGAGAGAGAAGATTTCTTTTGCCTCTCCTATGAAAACAAAATTTGCTCTTAATGCTTCTTCATTTGAGAACACTTGATTCTTTTTCTTGCTTCTTATGCCTAACTTAAAGGCGTTAAAGAAAAGTACTTATTGGAAGATAACCCAAAAGTTTTAGATGCGTCTTGGAAGTTATTACTTCAGTAATAACCTCTCCTTATCCTTTTTATTTGCTTTTTGTGCCAAGAGTAACCTCTAATGAGAGAGAAGTAATGATTGGGAAAGTTGCTATCCTAAAATAGATTCCTATGCTTCATCGTAAAAATTCGTGTAAAATCTCTGTACGTCCTTTTGAGGAGTGAATTTTTGTGCTTCTGCCCCAGGTCGTTATCTAACTTTCGTTAGTTTAACACTTTTCGATTTGAGCAACAGAAGGTCTTCGAAAAAAATCGTCTTTACCTGCTGGTCTGTTTTAACAGATTTCTGCCATTATTTGCATTTGCTTCTTGTTGGTTTCTTTTGAGTTCTTCTGGGGAATTGGGCTTTTTGAGGGAAGTGCTACAGTAGCTTGTGTTTTAATGGAAGTTTTATTGGTGTTGGAACTGAATTTAAAGACTTATTATCTTGAGTGCACTAATCTATACTATTAAAAAGACTAGTTGAATGCTCGTGCGTTGCCACGGCCTGCTCATGTTCTTTTCGTGCTGCATATGTAAACATATTACACATGTGTCTTCACGATTCATAGATAAAAGCTACATAATATTTAAAAAATTAAAAAATATTTTTAAATAAAATAGTTCCGTAAGAAATAAATTGAACATTTATATGATCAAAGCGGCAACCAAACAATTATATCTTGTGTTGTTCAAGAAAACAAATCATGTCTTCTTGACTAAAATTTCACTTTGTTCCTTCAAGTAACAGCTTATATATCATAGCCTTAGGGACATACATCTTTAAAAGAAAATGATATCATAGTCCATATGCATCTTCATGGTAATAATATGTATACATGTCCAGAAAAAGACCCTAAAATAAACAAAAATTATCTGACTTTAGAGGATAGTAAACTCAAACTGAAAGACTCTGTTTCTGAACGCAAGTACTGCAACTACATAGCTTCGGCAACTGCCTTAGTAGGTATGACATATTCAATGACACTTGCAAATGCAAAGGGAACTGAATCAGAAGGAAGGATCGCAACTAAATAAACATTAGGAACTTCATCATCTACCACGCAACCTGGCCTTTGTATTTATCTTTCCCCACCCAGTCTACCTCTTATCCTGGTGTCTCTTAGATTAACAGTGTAAATATAAATTTGAACCGATCACATTAAACCAGACTAAAGATATATCCGTATTGTGTTTTGTACACTCTTTGTACAAATGAATGGGCACGAGTCTGAACAAAAGAACACTGATTATTCTAACTGAAAAGCGATAATGGTGGGTGAAGTAACATGTAAAATACTCCTAGTTTATCTCAAACCACATTGTTTTGTCTCATGGTGGCCATCTTCTCTTGTTGAAAAACAAGGAGACCCACAGATTAGGCATGGCTGAAGCTCCTTGATCTCGACGATGATCACGTCTAATGTAAAGAACGTATTGACCACCACACAATATGCTCCAGGCAACATATCACCACTTGTATGTAGATATATTCAGCATCGACAGACAAGGTTATGAAAGGCATATCAACAGTTCACAGAGTGTTATTTAGATGAAACCATTATTTAGATCTAAGTTGTTCGTTGATTTTTCTTCCTGTGCTCTCAACAAATAATTCAGGTCCTGTAATATGAACATGAAGTACACAACATCAATAGTAGATTTTGTATGCATCAAGAGACTGAAATTACCTGGGAGGACAAACATCTAATAAAAGAGCACTACCTTGTCTTGCGAGGTACTTCCCTAGATCATCCATTGTTTTCTCTATCTAGAATGAGCGATGTCTATTATCAAAAGCCAATGTGATGCACAAGCACATACTCTTTTGAAGATGTTCAGTTCATTTGAAGAAACTGGGTGAGGTTATATAAGGCATATACTCTTTTCAAGATGCATAGATGCTGCATACTCTTCCATGGTTGTGACACTGAAACGAATGGCAAGGATTTTCATTTCTTTCTGAGTAGTATAAACCTCATGTTGCCAAGTTGCTAACCATATGCCAAAAATATTAATATCTATCCTAAAATAGAGACATATGCGCACGCGCATAGTTCCAAGCTGGTGCTTGCAAGCCATTTGCCCCAGTTAATAGGGTGTTTTGCATATGAAAAACATGAGCTTCTCATTTTTCTCACCGAGCCCTCTCAATATAGTTTGTATAAGTAGAGAAGAATGTAATTTACTACTTCTAACACAATTCCTGTGACTTCTGCAAATTTTAGACATCAAATTTCTTTCGGTTCAACCCTAAAATATAGACTTGCGAGGAACATAATTGCCAATTGTGGAAATTGTACAGGGGAGCAGAGGATTGAATTCCGTTCAGATTACTTGAATAATTTAAAAAGATTGAACTGCACAAACTACAAACTTAGTTACTTACCGAGATCAACTTCAACAGCATCTGTGTGCAACCAAGAACGTCCCACCAATCTAGACCAGCCATAAAACTCTACCGAAAAATTGCAGATGTGAGATGGAAATTATATCATTTCAGTCAGCTCGCATTACCTATCAGCTACTGGCCGTTCCCACGCAGATTGACATTACCTATCAGGTACTGGCCGTTCCCACACAGCTTGTACACCAACGCTGGAAGAATCAGGAGGGGTAATAGAGCAATACTCCGAACCGCCTTAGTCGAAGCGGTGGACTCCTTGCCGAAGAAGGCCGACCTGCTGCCAGAGATGAGGACGAGCTGGGCCTCAAATCCACATCGTCGGCCAAAGCACCATGTCGGTGTGTAGGGGAGATGCGATCTGCAGCTGGAGCACTCGTGTTGTACCCGGCGACAGGGTTGGGCATACAGTCGAACACCTGGTGGGCGTACGCCAGATGAGCGTACCTAATCGTAGGAAGGGCCACATAGGCCTGTGGCCTGCAAAGAGGAGGAGGGGCTTCGGCAGCAGCCGGCAGCGCCCGTTCCCTCTTCCCAGCCATCTTGGCCCGATCTGATGGAGGGCCACACAACGGCTGGCCTAGAGAATCTGCGGGGGGCATGTAGGAGCAACCAGGCATTATGGGCAAGGGCACGTACAGCCCGACGGCACCGCGACCGGAGGTCCTCATGAACCAGTCGGCGCAAACGGAGCAGAAACAAGGGGCAGATCGAGCCCGTCCACCGCGAAGACCGCAAGATAGGAGTGTGTGGTGTCCGGCCTCCAGTTTCTCTCCTCTAGTCCGCCTCGCCGTCCTACCCACCTCGCTGGTGCGATTCCAGGCGCCGCTCCATCGCCGTTGCGTAGGTCCCTCGAGCACCTTCCGCGCACACCTCGAGCTCCGGCGGGAGAGGAGAAGGGACGGTGGGGCGGCCTTGCTGCGTCTCTCATTAGTCGCCTCCGCGAAGGGACTGTTGGACGGCTAGCGATATTTTTTTTCTTTTCACCAAACGTCTGGGTTTCACTTAGGCGGTGGCAGGGGCTGTAATATCACCGAAAGGTTAGGGGTAAAACTGTCTTTTTATGGCAGATGGAAAATTTGCTGTGTTGACGAACTTACCACATAGATTGCCGTCGTTCGTCGCCTTTATTTTCCGTCTGCCGTGTTTTGACGGATTTACCCCTGACCATTTGGAAGTATTACATAGAGTGCCACCAACCAAGTACCTGTTCCCGGTTCCCACACAGCCCCTACCGGCCGCCACTGCTGTCCCCACGTCCAGCCCGGACCGGGCACCCTCGCCGCCCTGCCGTCAGTTCGCCCCCGCGCACCGCCCTAGATTTCTTCCCCGCGCGCCCTGGATTTCTTCCCGGCCTGCCTCGGCCTCCACGGGATCTCCTCTGAGGCCTCCCTAGCCTGCTACCCTGCGTGCTCGGCGACAGGCAAAGCTCGCGGCCGGGACCTCCACGACCACGGGGTCTCCTCCGAACGCCGCGCTGGCCTGCTACGCTCTCCGCGACGATCTCCCACCGCGAGCGCCATCCTCTGCCCACCTGAGAACATGGTGAGCCTCCTCTACCGATCTCCCCGCCATCCTCCCTCTCTCCAGCAGCAGTCCGCTGCCCCGGTAGCCGCCTCGACCTCGCCCCTCTTGCCGGATCTTGGCAATGACACCTCTCCCGATCCCGGCCGCCAGCACGCGCTGAGACCGACCGTACCCCCCTGTTGGATCTTGGCAATGATACCTCTCCCGATCCTGGCTGCCAGCACGCGGGAGGAGCGCCGAGCCCGACCATGCCCTTCCCTGCCAGATCTTGGACACTCTTCATCATCTTAATATTTACTCTTATTGACCTAACAAATATGTGAGAAATATTTTATGAGTTTTGCAATCTAGGAGTCTCCCCACGGATAAGCTGAGGATTTATATACGTTGTTGTTAATGCCATCGTTTTCATAACTCAGGTGTCTTATTTCTTATCTATGCACAGTCCTATCACTTGGTTTGTTCCTATAAGAAACATGGCAATGCGAAGAAAATTATGCATCCATTCATGCTTGGCCTTTTCTTAACTATATGGTGGCTATCTCTGACTGGAGATCTAGACAGGTTTGCATTTGTGTGTACCTTGGGATTATTGATAATCTGTTGAGGTTGAGTTGGTGAGCAAAATCTTCATTTTAGCTGCCTGTGTTGTGGTTCTTCTTGGTTTTGCAGTATATGGTGGAAGGCAAGTCCGATGCCACTTTTATTTGTATTGAAGCTTTGCTCTTGTTTTTTATAGGCTATTGTCTTGCTGAGACGTTTCCCCATTGAATCAAAGGGGAGGGAAAAGAAGCTTTATGAGGTGACTACACCCTTCAATAAATTAGGATGCAGATACTTCCTGTTCAGGCAGTTGTAAAGAACAAACTGTCAATGTAGTCTGTTAGGACCTGTCATTTCTTATAGCTTTAACTATGACCAAGATTAGCTTTAACATGGAAGCAATGTTTTATGCATTGTTCTTATATCTTTGTTTATAGTTTAAGAAATTTTCTGCTTCATTAATTTCAGTCGACCGGTTATCGACAGGTGTCGTAGCGGGTCTGGTTTTCAGGGAAGCAAGTGAGCTGTGGTCGTCCCTCAATTGGCTCTCGCTGTTCTTAGCTCCACTCATGGCTGTCATGGTGGTCAAACTAGAACGTTCTTATCCTCTGTATGTCATGGTGGTGAAACTGAAATATTTTTCTCCCGTGTGTTGTGTCAGCCTGCAGTTCTTTGAGGTTTAATTACGTTGATTTAGCCCATACATGCTGCGATGTGGTTTGTGGAGCGCAGTCAACCTGAAAGTGGAATGCAATATAGAATAGTGGTTTGTGCAGCACAGTCAACCTGAAAGTGGAATGCAATATAGAATACAAGATATAATTAATCACAGTTAGTCTGAAAGTGGAATACAGTATAGAATATAGATATCACTACCGTGGGAACAAACCATCAATGTCAAGAGATAATTAACCTTTCTTTACACTTCGTTAGTTATGACTTATGAATAGGGATTTAGAACAATAGGGGTTTGGCAATGTAACCACTCAAATTAAGTTTGAATGTTATTGTTGTCAATGCAGGGTGTCAATTTAGTTTGCCCATCCAATTGATCCACCACAGCTACTATAATTTTTTTCTCTGCTAATGGCCCAAGATGATACTGTCAGGTGTAGGACAAAGTTGTAGATGAAGGACGTAATCGTCCAATTGAGCGGAAAGGAAGAAAGTTTTTCCAATAGCATAGTATTGAGCATCTGTATTTCTGCATACCAATTCAATAGCATGTTCTATCCTTTTCCCAATGTTTACCACTTTTTCCTCTTCTCTGCCCACCCGTTAGAACTCTACAGGACAGGCAGATATATCTTCTAGCAAACACCCAGAAGTTCTCATTTTACTTTTACCATACATCTACGATGAGAAGGTTGGCCGAGCTTATACCTACATAATATGTTTGATAATGTTTTAACATCAATATGAAATCTTTCTTGTCTGTGCAGTACTTGATGATGTTGTGTGGTTGTGCCTACCTAGATGGTTATTAAATTCATCACACAGCGTTCCCTGACAACAACCGGGCCACAAACCATGGTGAAATCTCATATGGTAATGCCCTTTGCTGGTCTTACCCAGGCATATAGGTACATACTAAATGCTAATTAGAATAGATTCTTGTTTCGTTCGTATAGGTTGGTGAGACAGCTGGTTTCCTGACTTTGCATCGTTACAGGCAAGACCAAGTTTTGGTTCGCTGACTTTGCATCGTTACAGGCAAGACCAAGTTTTTGTGGTCAAGAAATACATGGAATCCATATACTGGGCAGAAATAGTGCAGCGTGTTTTTATACTCCCTCCATCCCAAAATAAGTGACTTGCATTTATCCAAATTTAGATGTATCTTGTATTAAAACAAGTCTAGATACATACGAATCTAGACAAACCCAAGTCACTTATTTTGGGACAGAGGGAGTATTTAGGAGGATATTGCTGCATACGGGAGTATCTCCCAAGTCTTAACTAGATTTCTGCACTAGCATGCACATGGTAACTTAACGTGTAAGGGTTCAGGAGTTGGGATCAGAGATCACCATCCGCTATCAAGCAAGTTGACTTGAAGATTGTCTGATGGTGTAATCGGCATTTTAAGGGGGTAAGGGTTCAGCTGTCAGGACGAGAGATCGACATCGGCTATCAAGCACTCTAATGTCTAAGACTAGCTACCTTGCACTAAAGAAAAATAAGGTTACTACCCTTTTATCTGTTACTCCAGCATGTATTTGCACAAAAGATGCACATATTTAGACCGATTTAGTGTGGATCTCTCATATTTTGAGTCAGAGGAATGATCCCGAGGCACGATATTTCAACAATATTGTTACAAAAAAATAGTTTATTTTATTATTGTTATTGTAATAGTTGTGATAGACAAAACAAGCGTCATTCATACCATTTTTTAGTGAAGATCCATTCATAACATTGCAGAACTCGCGGCGTGGAAGAAAGATGGTCACATTTAGGACGTTTTTCATGACATTGCTACCAATCGCAGGTGCGTACGCATTTATTTATTAAACAATACATTACTTTACCCGGGTAATGTGCCAACTTGTCATGAAAAATAAGGTTACTACCCTTTTATACCCGGCTGAAGAAAAATAAGGTTACTACCCTTTTATCTGTTACTCCAGCATGTATTTGCACAACGGATGCACATACTTAGACCGATTTTGTGTGGATCTCTCATATTTTGAGTCAGAGGAATGATCCTGAGGCACGATATTTCAACAATATTGTTACAAAAAAATAGTTTATTTTATTATTGTTATTGTAATAGTTGTGATAGACAAAACAAGCGTCATTCATACCATTTTTTAGTGAAGATCCATTCATAACATTGCCGAACTCGCGGCGTGGAGGAAAGATGGTCACATTTAGGACGTTTTTCATGACATTGCTACCAATCGCAGGTGCGTACGCATTTATTTATTAAACAATATAGTACTTTACCCGGATAATGTGCCAACTTGTGGCATAATAGAAGGAATCTCTAGGATGCAAGCTAAGTAACATTTTCTCTATATTAGTGAATAAGTGATAAATTTCTTCCTGTGCATATAATGTCAAATTATATATATTATCAAAATACATATTAAAGATATACTACAAATCTTATGTGTTTTGGAATATTGTGCCATCGTATCTTTCTTTGTTTTGGAATATTGTGCCATCATATCTTTCTGTAGATCTAAATTTTCATTTGTACTACGATTGGGTACGGCAACAAAAGAATCAATAGACCCGTGGCAACACACGGGCATTCAACTAG
Organism: Avena sativa; assembly: GCA_916181665.1. Lineage (NCBI taxonomy): Eukaryota > Viridiplantae > Streptophyta > Magnoliopsida > Poales > Poaceae > Avena > Avena sativa. The sequence continues at coordinate 197,580,616 of OV702287.1, forward strand.
TGTTGCTAATAAAGATTGTGTGAAGTTTTATATGAAGGAAAAATTTCAGGTGTATGGAAAGAATAAGTAATGAGATGAAGGATGGACTAAAGATCAAGCTTGGGGATGCCACGCGTGTTGCCCCAAAAAATATCCATGAAGCACAAGTGTTAAAGCTTGGGGATGCCTAAGGCATCCCCTTCTTCATCAATAAAAATTCTAGCTTTCTTTCAAATCCCAGGGGATGCCTAAGGCATGAGCGTCTTTTTTTTCGTTTTGGTTTTTCGTTTGCTTTGTTTTCTTAGTTTGCTGAATAAATTGGGTGCACCCTTGCTTTTTTATGTAGTGGTTTTCAAATAGTTTGGTTTGGGTTGGAAAAGAGTAGAAAAGTTCATGCTTAAATGGTAAAAAGAGCTTGTTTTTGACTATGGCCTGTGCTTTGTCATGCCATGCTAGATCTTGTTTTGGCTTTATACTTAGTATTCTTTGCTATAGCATGCCATGTTATAAACAATTGAGATTGCTTAATGTGCCTTGGAAGAATCATGCGTTATTTTAACATATTAAAGCATAGTATGTGGTATTTTCCTTTGATGTTTATTTGGATTGACTTGGCGCATGCTCACATCATGTTATGACCATCCCAAGTCACCATAGCCTTTATGATCCTTTAGTTTTCAACTTGTACTATAACTTTATGCTTTGATTAATAATGTTTTGTCGCTCTGCATGATTATGGCCATAATTGTTCTCTTAGTTGATCGCTCCCGGTCTTTTGCTAGCCCCCATAACCAAGTATGAGTTCCACTCATGCATCTAATTCCTAAAACCAAGTTATTCCAAAAAGTATACAATACCTACCTATTAGCAATTGCTATTCTAAATATATTCATGTTTTTATCTACCTTCCGAATTAAACTTGTTATGAAAAAACTAGTGATTAAAACTCTCACGAACTTGATGGCACACTTTACTTACTTGCATTGCGTGCATCTTTGTTGCGTATATGCTTGCGCTTTATAAGTTGAAGTTAGCAGAACCATGTATCATGGACATTGCACTTGTACTTCGTACCCCGTTGATATCATGTTCTTTTGCTTATGGATTCTGGCGGTATGAAATAAAATGGGAACTTGTAAGATCATGGAGTTTATATTTGTGTTAGAGAAACGCCTGGGCCGATAGCCTAGCTAAGCCATGCCTAATCATGGTGGAAACTTGCAGCATAACCATAATAAGCACTCTATAAAGCATCCTCAATAAAAACCTATGCAAATAACAAATAAAAAGATCGTTGAGATGCTTATTGTTTGCTTGTCTTGTCATTTTGACTATATGATAGCTCTTGTATTATGTGCAAGGGATACCCCGTTGGCGGTTCTCTATGATACATATGTACTTACAATAACAAGAGCTTACTTGTGACTAAAGTTGAGTAGCATGAGGTTCGGTCTTTGTAAGTAAGGGGCATGAGATTTTAGCTTATAACTTGTCAAGCATATCCTCTTAGTTGTGTCACTTTAACCTTAATCACCTTCAAGATGCTTATGATAGGGGCAATGAGAGCTGAAAGGTAATAAGTACCATAATTTTTGGAAGCTTTTTATGAAACTTGAATCCCTACTTCCTTCTATGAAAGCCTTTCTTTTACTTTTATGTGGAGTCTCCACCTTCTATCTTTATGCACCTATTTTGAGAGCATAGTGGTCATTCTTAGTTCTATGTGCATTGTTTCAAGACTTGTTGATTGATGCATAGCTTTGATATTGTTTGTTTTAAACTATTTGTATCTAGTCGCTCTTATGAACTTTGAAGGTGTCCTATGCATTTATGTTTGCTACTCTGTGATGGACAAGTTAAATGCCACTATGCTATGTTTTTTTATGTGAAACAAACAAACGTCTTGCAAAGCATTGTTATTCATGAATCTTTTGTTTGTGCCTTTTTATGTTGCAACATAGTTGTTTTGTCTTATTGTTAGAACTTTATCTTTCATGTTATGATTTAAGTACTATGATCCTAACTATCAATGTTTTACAAATACTTCGATCAAGTTTATGATGGTGCATGTCACCTCAGAAATTATTATTTCTTTTTATCACTTACCTACTCGAGGACGAGCAAAAGTTAAGCTTGGGGATGTTGATACATTGCTAACGTATCCATAATTTTTGATGTTTCATGCTTGGTTTTATCTACTTTCTTGTGTTTTGTTCCAACTTTGGAGTACTTTCTATACACTTTCTTAGACTAACCTATTAACAAGAGCCACAGTGTCAGCTGCCTGTTTTTTACTGTTTTTGGTTTCAGGAAAGTCAGAAAATAATTATTCTCGTAATTGGACGGGACAAAAGCCAAAGTCAGTTTTTCACCGAGGAACATCCGGAGCCAGAATACGAGACGGAGAGGGGCCAAGGGGCCACCACACCACGTGGCCACGCGGCCCAGCCTGGCCCGTACCAGGGGGTGGTCTGGCCGCCCTAGACACCCCCTCGGCCTCTCCTTTCGTCTATAAGATGCCTCCGATACAGAAACCCTAAGTACCCGATCAAAATTCTAGGAGAGTCTTTAGCCGCCGTCATCTCCATCCCTAGATTGGGAGGGATCTGAAGCTCTTCCCGGCACCTGCCGGAGGAGAGAATTCACCCTGGAGGCCTTCTTCATCATCATGCAAGCCTTCGGTGTGATGCGTGAGTAGTTCATCTCTGGACTACAGGTCCATGTAGTACCTAGATGGCTGGTTCTCCTTCTTTGTGCTATTATTTTTAGATCTTGTGAGCTCCGTTCATGATCAAGATCATCTATTTTTTATTCATACATGTTGTATTTGCGGGGTTCCGATGGATATTGAGATGTTATTTTAGATTGATTGATTCTATCATGTCTTTGTTATTTGTGATCTTGCATTCTTTCCGTTGTTACTAGCTATCTTGACCAAGTAGATGCTAGCAACTCCCAGAGTTAGTATTTATGCTCGATAGTCGGTTCATGCCTCTAGTAATCTGGGAAGTGACAAAAATCTCAAAGGTACTAGATGTGCTATTGCTACTAGGGAGAAAACAACAATCCTTTTTTCATAAAACAATCATATTGTTTACTTTACACGCAATGCGTAATGCAATTATCCGTTGCTTGTAACTTAATACTGGGATGATAACCTGAAGGTGGATTATTAGTCATAGATGCAGTTGGATTACGGTCTACGTATAATGTTGTAATGCCCAATTGAATCTCAAAGGAGTCAACGTGAGTAGTATATGCATTTATTGCTTTCTCGATGTTTGTCAATTGCCTCGCTGTAATTTGTTCACCCAACATGTTATCTATCTTAAGGAGAGCCACCATTAGTGAACTATGGACCTCGGTCCTTTCTTTTATCATCAATCTTCAACTGTTTACCGTTTTCTGTTTACTTTCTGCAAACTATTACTTTTTTCCACTCGATACGTTTAATCCTTTGTTTTCAGCAAAACCGGTGAGATTGACAACCTCATCGCAAGTTGGGGCAGTTCTGTGGTTGTGTTGTGTAGGTCTCCATGTTGCTGCCGGTACCGGTAGTGCGCCATGCCAAAGTTCAGCTAGCAACACCTTTGGGGTGTTTCCTTGCTCCTACTAGATTGATAACCTTGGTTTCATAACTGAGGGAAAACTTGTTGCTGTGCTCATCATACCTTCCTCTTGGGGTTCCCCAACGGGCTCGATATATTTTGGGCTTAGCAATTACCCAAGGTTTATCGAACTCAGGGAGGAAGTGATCAAAGGTATCCCTCTCAAGCAATCCTGCAATCAAGATACAAGAAGTCTCTTGTGTCCCCAACACACCCAATACACTTGTCAGGTGTATAGGTGCACTAGTTCAGCGAAGATATAGTGAAATACAAGTGGTATAGATATAGGACAACGGTGCCAGAAAATAACTTAATGGCGTGGAAGAGACTAAAGGCAAACTGATATAAAGATGGTAGCAAGCAAACATGTAACAGATCTAGTTGCAAACAAAGTTTCAATATTTAGAAACAAGGCCTAGGGATCATACTTTCGCTAGTGAACACTCTCATATAAATATCTTCTCTTTATGATACTACGCTGAACTACTCTCCGGTTGGACACTCTAATACATGGTAGGGCTATAATAACACTCCTCAAAGTTCGCTTTCCCCATCTAGATAACCCCACACTGTCACCTTGAGCTCTAGATGGTTCCAACAAACACCACAATTTCATAGAAACATCCAACTCCAAATATAACTCATAACAAGTAATTGTAATCTCTAGCCTAAGTGCCACCATGGTGTACACCCTGTCACTTTAACACACATGGGGAGAGCAGAGATCTATTAAAACACTTGAGTAGCAAGGTAGATCTACTTGATTACAAAGCTCATGATCACAATATGATCATGCATAGAGAGAGAGAAGAACACATATCTACTGGTAGAACCCATATCCTCGAGGAAGAACTACTCCCTCATCATCATGGGAATCAACAACGGTGATGGAGATGGCGGTCGAGATCGATGGAGATGGCTCCGGGGGCACTTCCTCGTCCCGGCAAGGTGCCAGAACAGAGACTTTCTGTCCCCCGAATCTCCCCTTCGGTGGCGGCGGCGCTGTGGAACTTTTTGTGGCTGGAGGCTGCTCGATTTAGGGTTTCTGCATCAGAGGCTTCTTATAGGCGAAAGGGCGGTGTCAGAGGGTGGACCAGGGGCCCACACCACCTGGTGGCGCGACTAGGGGGGACCAGCGCCACCACATGGTGTGGCCAGCCCCTGGCCCCTCTTCGTCTCGTCTTCTGGCTCCGTGAGTCTTCCGGTAAAATATCGACTTTGGCTTTTGTCTGGTCCAATTCCGAGAATATTCATTTTCTGGCTTTTCTTAAACCAAAAACAGAAGAAAACAGGCAACTGGCACTGTGGCATCTTGTTAATAGGTTAGTTCCAGAAAATGTGTAAAAGTACTCCAAAGTGTGGACAAAACATAAGAATGTAGATATAAAACAAGCATGGAACATCAAAAATTATAAATACATTTGCAACGTATCAGGCCTCCCACATACGGTCTGGTGTCTCCCACAGTGTGGCTAACTCCTCTTTCAACAACCCGAGATATAGATGCATGTTGATACCCGGTTGTTTCGGCCCCTTAATAAGAATACTCATGTGTATGTACCTTTGCTTCGTGCATATCCAAGGGGAGATTGTATGGCCATACAAACACGAGCCAGGTGCTATGCGTGCTACTCTGGTTTCCAAAGGGATTGAGTCCATCGGTGCTCATACCCATCCTAACGTTCCTGGCATCATCCCCGAACTCCTCTTCGAACTCCATGTCCAATGCGTGCCACTGGCTAGCGTCTACGGGGTGTGTTAGGATCTTGCCCTTCTCTGGATCCTCTTAGGGCTTCTCCCTTTCCACATGCCATTGCGCGAGCTTCACTTCCTAAGGGTCTACGAAATACAGCTACAGACAGGGAGTGATAGGAAAGTACCATACCACTTTTTGAGGAACTTTCTTGTTCCCTCTCTTGTATCGTGCATGGCCGCACACCAGACATATGGTTCTATCCTTGTACTTGCCCCGATAAAGTGCGCAGTCATTGAGGCAGGCGTGGTATTTGACGTACAGTAGATCGAGAGGGCACATGACTTTCTTGGCCTCGTCGATACCTCTTGGCAATGTGTTCCCCTCAGGAAGTATATCGTGCTAGAATTCCATGATATGGTTGAAGCTCATGTCGGTCCATTTGTGTTGCACCTTCATCTCCAGAGCCTTGAGGGTTACATTCAGGCGTGTATGCTCGGGCCGACACCCAGGATACAACGGAGTAATCCCGTATTTATCCATTTGCGCTAGCTTGGCTTTCTCTCTAGCAGCAGCTTTGTCGTTGCTCGTCTCCTTAAGGAGCAGTTCTTGAAAATGAGGGTCCCATAAAGCTGAAGTTAGCGGTGTCTGCGTGTCCGTGTCTTCTCCACCACCATCGGATCCGGCATCTCCTTCATGATGATCATGATCATGTCCACGAGCATCTTCTTCATCATAATCATGTTCGGCATCTTCGTGAGCACCATTTCCTTCCGGTGCCCCGTTGTTGACGTCCTCGTCAATGTAGTCGGGCATGAAACCACCCATGAGCAAGTGCTTCTCCAATGTTCCAGAATCATGTTTGATTAGGGTACCAAGTTTGCATCTCTTACAAGGACATCTTATCTCGGTCATGTTGTTCTAAATCATGATGGTCGTCGCGCGTGCCTTGTATCTAGCCACCATAGCTTCGCTCATCTGACGCACCATGGTTGCCTGTGCGGCGGTATGGAGCAAAAGGGAATATTTAGAACCATGCATGCAAAAATTCAGCATGACCTTCCCTATAAATAGGACATATGAGTAGTACAAAATTTTGCCAAAACAGAAATAAATCAACATTTTGGTAAACATTCATTGCACCACACACACCGTCACCTGCACAACACAAAGCATACACAAGAACACAAGCATATATCCATGTAAACATCGTCTCCCGAGCCAACACCATCGTCCGCACAAAAAAATAGAAGCACATATATATATATATCCATGCATGTACACAAGAACACAAGAATTTATCAAAAGAACACAAGCATATATACCGCCAACATCGTCGTCCACACACACAAAACAAGCACAAGTTACACGAGATGAGAGAGGCCGCACAAGAGAGCATGTGGTGACTTGATGTGGAGGAGAGGACAAAAAAGGTCTGTGCACTTACTTTAGTGGATCTACACGGTGGAGAGGAGTTTCCTTTATAGATCCATCCAACCCAAAGAGGTTTTGGCAACTTAAAATGGAGAAATTGTTGGAGAAAATGAGGTGAGGAGGAGGAGCAACTCGAGCTAGATCTAGTGGAGATGGGGAAAGTGAACTAGCTAGTGGAGGGGTAGGGGAAAGTGTGCCACCTTTTTGTGTGGCTGGCATGACATATCCGTGGCACACCAGCTACACGGTGCGCCACAGCCTAAATATACCCGTGGCGCACATCCAGACCATGCGCCGCAGGTTACCTGTCGCTTTTCAGACGGATGGGCCCACAGACAACCGTGGCGCATAAGAATACAGTGCGCCACTGATAAACCCACCATGCGTGGTGCATGGCTCAAACGGTGTGCCGTGGATATGCTGCCTATGCATGGGGTCGGCCGGCAGCACTAGGGCCCACCTTATGGTGGCGCACCGTTTGGGCCGTGCACCATGGGTATGGGAAGGTCAGTGGCGCATGGCCTGCCACGTGCGCCATGGGTAAGTATCCGTGGGGCACAGATTTGCTGTGCGCCCGTTATAAGGACCCTGTGGATAAGAATTTTCCTACTAGTGTGTGTTCTTTTCCTAAAGCAAACTGATCCACTAGTGTCATTGCATGTGTTCTTTTCCTAAACTACACTTATCCACATGACAACACACACTACAGTGGATTATGTGATCCAACTTCTGCCACACTAGTATAACATGCAATATGGAAGGTGCTTTCCTATGTATTTTTGCTCTCTGCCACCATGGTTTGACACATTGATCCACTAGTGTCATTGCTTGTGTTCTTTTCCTAAACCATAGTGATCCAGTAGTTCCATTGCATGCGTTCTTTTCCTAAACAACGCTGATCCACATGAAAACACACACTCTAGTGGATTTTGTGATACAACTTCTGCCACACTGGTGCAACATGCAAGCTGCTTTCCTGTGTGTTTTTGGTATCTGTGACCAAGGTTTGATACATGGATCCACTACTGCCATTGCATGTGTGCTTTTCCTAAACCACACTAATCTATTAGTGTCATTGCATGTATTCTTTTCCTAAACCACACTGATCTACTAGTGTCATTGCATTTGTTCTTTTCCTAAACCACACCGATCCACCTGGAGTCATTGCATGTGTTCTTTTCCTAAACCACAATGATCCACATGACAACAAACACTCGAGTGGATTCTGTGATGCAACTTATGCCACACTAGTGCAACATGCAATGTTGAAGGTGCTTTCATTTGTGTTTTTAGTCTCTATCACCATGGTTTGACACATTGATCCTCTAGTGTCATTTCATGTGTTCTTTTCCTAAAGCACACTGATCCACTAGTGTCATTTCATGTGTTCTTTTCCTAAACCACACTGATCCACTGTTGTCATTGCATGTGTTCTTTTCCTAAACCACACTTATCCACATTGGATGTGTTCTTTTCCTAAACCACACTGATCCACTTGTGTCATTTCATGTGTTCTTCTCCTAAACCACACTAATCCACTAGTGTCATTGCATGTGTTCTTTCCCTAAACTACACTAGTCCACATGATAATAGACACTCAAGTGGATTTTGTGATGCAACTTCTACCACACTAGTGCAACATGCAATGTGGAAGGTGCTTTCATATGTATTTTTGCTATCTGTCACCATGGTTTGACACATTGATCCACTAGTGTCATTGCATGTGTTCTTTTCCTAACCACACTGATCCACTAGTGCCATTGCATGCATTCTTTTCGTAAACCACACTGATCCACATGAAAACACACACTCCAATGGATTTAGTGATACAATTTATGCCACACTGGTGCAACATGCAATATGCAAGCTGCTTTCCTATGAGTTTTTAGTCTCTATGACCAATGTTTGATACATGGATCCAGTACTGCCATTGCATGTGTTCTTTTCCTAAACCACACCGATCTACTAGTGTCATTGCATGTGTTCTTTTCCTAAACCACACTAATCCACTAGTGTTATTGCATGTGTTCTTTTCCTAAACCACACTTATCCACCTGGAGTCATTGCATGTGTTCTTTTCCTAAACCACAATGATCCACATGACAACAAACATTCGATTAGATTCTGTGATGCAACTTCTGCCACACTGGTGCAACATGCAATGTTGAAGGTGCTTTCATTTATGTTCTTGGTCTCTGTCACCATGGTTTGACACATTGATCCTCTAGTGTCATTTCATGTGTTCTTTTCCTATAGCACACCGATCCACTAGTGTCATTTCATGTGTTCTTTTCCTAAACCACATTGATCCACTAATGTCATTGGATGTGTTCTTTTCCTAAACCACACTGATCTAGTAGTGTCATTGGATGTGTTCTTTTCCTAAACCACACTGATCCACTTGTGTCAGTTCATGTGTTGTTTTTCTAAACCACACTAATCCACTAGTATCATTTCATGTGTTCTTTTCCTAAACTACACTGATCCACATGACAACACACACTCTAGTGGATTCTGTGATGCAACTTCTGCAACACTAGTGCAACATGCAATGTGGAATGTGATTTCCTATGTATTTTTGGTTTCTGTCACCATGGTTTGACACATTGATCCACTAGCGTTATTACATGTGTTCTTTTCCTAAACTACACTGATCCACTAGCTCCATTGCATGCGTTCTTTTCCTAAACCACACTTATCCACTAGTGTCATTGCATGTGTTTTTTCCCAACCACACTAATCCACTTGGAGTCATTACATGTGTTCTTTTAATAAACCACCCTGATCCACATGACAACACAAACTCTAGTGGATTTTGTGATGCAACTTCTGCCACACAGGTGCAACATGCATTGTGGAAGGTGCTTTCATTTGTGTTTTTGGTCTCTATCACCATGGTTTGATACATTGATCCACTAGTGTCATTTCATGTGTTCTTTTCCTAAACCACACTGATCCACTAGTGTCATTTCATGTGTTTTTTCGAAACCACACTGATCCAGTAGTGTCATTGCATGTGTTCTTTTGCTAAACCACATTGATCTAGTAGTGCCATTGCATGTGTTCTTTTCCTAAACCACACTAATCCACTAGTGTCATTCATGTGTTCTTTTCCTAAACAACACTAATCCACTAGTGTCATTGCATGTGTTATTTTTCTAAACTACACTAATCCACATGCCAACACACACTCTAGTGGTTTCTGTGATGCAACTTCTACCACACCGGTGTAAGATGTAATGTGGAAGGTGCGTTCCTATGTGTTTTTGGTCTCTGTCACCATGGTTTGACAGACTGATCCACTAGTGTAATTGCATGTTTTCTTTTCCTAAACCACATTGATCTACATGACAACACACACTCCAGTGGATTCTGTGATGCATCTTCTGCCACAATGGTGCAACATGCAATGTGGAAGCTGCTTACCTATGTGTTTTTGGTCTCTATCACCAGGGTTTGACACACTGATCCACTAGTGTCATTGCATGTGTTCTTTTCTTAAACCACATGATCCACTAGTGTCATTGCATGTGTTATTTTCCTAAACCAGACTGATCCACTAGTGTCATTGCATGTGTTCTTTTTCTAAACCACACTGATCCACCTGATCCATTGCATATGTTCTTTTCCTAAACCACACTGATCCAGATGACAACACACACTCCAGTGGATTTTGTGATTGAACTTCTGCCATACTGGTCTAACATGCAATGTGGAAGGTTCTTTAATTTGTGTTTTTGGTCCCTTTCACTATGGTTTGACACATTGATCCACTAGTGTTATTTCATGTGTTCTTTTCATAAACCACACTGATCCACTAGGGTCATTTCATGTGTTCTTTTCCTAAACCACATTGATCCACTAGTGTCATTGCATGTGTTCTTTTCCTAAACCACACTGATCTAGTAGTATCATTGCATGTGTTCTTTTCCTAAACCACATTGATCCACTAGTGTCATTTCATGTGCTCTTTTTCTATACCACACTAATCCACTAGTGTCATTGCATGTTTTTTTCCTAAACTACACGTATCCACATGACAACACACACTCCAGTGGGTTCTGTGATGCAACTTCTGCCACACTGGTGCAACATGCAATGTGGAAGGTGCTTTCCTATGTGTTTTTGGTCTCTATCACCATGGTTTGACACATTGATCCACTAGTGTCATTGCATGTGTTCTTTTCCTAAACCACACAAATCCACTAGTGCCATTGCATGTGTTATTTTTCTAAACCACACTGATCCACATGACAACACACACTCTAGTGGATTCTGTGATGCAATTTCTGCCACACCGGTGCAATATGCAATGTGGAAGCTGCTTTCCTATGTGTTTTTGGTCTCTGTGACTAAGGATTGATACATGGATCCACTACTTCCATTGCATGTGTTCTTTTCCTAAACCACACTGGTCCACTAGTGTCATTGCATGTGTCCTTTTCCTAAACCACATTATCCACCCGGAGTCATTGCATGTGTTCTTTTCCTAAACCACACTGATCGACATGACAATACGCACTCCAGTTGATTCTGTGGTGCAACTTCTGCCACACTGGTGCAACATGCAATGTGGAATCTGTTCATTTGCGTTTTTGGTCTCTATCACCATGGTTTGACACATTGATCGACTAGTGCCATTTCATGTGTTCTTTTCCTAAACCGAAAAAATCCACTAGTGTCATTTCATGTGTTCTTTTCCTAAAGCACACTGATCCACTAGTGTCATTGCATGTGTTCTTTTCCTAAACCACACAAATCCACTAGTGTCATTGATGACCCACAAGTATAGGGAGTGTATCTCAATATTTTTGATAAGAGTGTTAAACCCAACGAGGAGCAGAAGGTGCTGGCGAGTGGCTAGGGGCAGGAATTCTCTGTAAATACTTAGCAAACAGATTTTTAGGGGTTTTTGATAATGTAGGTAAATAAAGTACGAGTAAATAAAAGACAATAAGAATAAATGCAGCAAGTGGCCCAATCCTTTATTTAGAAAAGGACAAGAAGGTTGTATTACTTAAGATGACCAAACGTTCTCGAGGACACATGGGAATATCGTCAAGTGCTTTTGCTTCATATAGTTGATTAATCTTCTTTAGTTTGGTAAGTGTTGTGTGGGTGAACCTGTGCTAATGTACCAACCTTACTAGGACTAATACATACTTGTGATTATACCCCTTGCAAGCATCCGCAAGTACAGGAAAGTAATTAAGGTAGAAATCTAACCACAACTTTAAACTCTAAGGCCCTTACATCCCTTGTGCAAAAGTTTCCTAACGCGGGTTCAGGTTTCTGCCACTCCGGCAACCCCTAAGATTAGTAGCCAAATACACAATGCATTCCCCTAGGCCCATATAGGTGAAGTTTCATGTAGTCGATGTTCATATGACACCACTACAAGAAGTACACCACAACTTAAATATCAAACTATTGAATCTTTCTCAACACAATTCCACTACTAACAACATGACTTCTCTCATGTCCTCAAGAACTAAACGAACTACTCACAAGATATCATATGTATTATGATCAGAGATGAAATAATGATATGTAACAATCTGAACATAAACGATAATTCAATGGTTCACTCAATAGCATCAACTACAAGGAGTAATCAACACCAGGAAAGTTTCCCCTAAGAACTATGCAAGATTCAACCCAATTGTTACAACGATATGGAGGTGGTGATGATGGTGTTGATGATGATGATCTCGATGAAGTCCAGCTTGATGGTGGTGTTGATGGCAACGATCTCCCCCTCCGGGAAGGAATTCCCCTGGCAGAATTCTGTCTGCTAGAGAGATCTTTCTCTCTTGGTGTTTTCCGCCCCACAGAGGCGGCAGAATATTTTTGTGTTCGCTCCCCGAGACTTAGGGTTTCGGGATGATAATATACGCCAGAGGGGAGAGGCTAGAGTGGACCAGGGCAGCCACACCACCTGGTGGCGCAACCTGGGGTGGCCCGCGCCAGGGGTTGGTGTGGGCCCCCTGTGGCCCATCTCCACTTCCCCTTATGGCCTTCTTCGTCTTCTCGAAAAATAGGATTTTCCATGTATTTTTCCGGATTTTATGATCTTCGCGAATTTTGCCTCCAAACAGCACCTTTTCCATCAGAATCCTAACTGCAGCGGTCCATGCTCCAAAAGTCATCAACCATGCAAAAATAGATGAAATAACATAAGTATCATCTCTTAATATGAAATATATCACTGAATAACAGTAAATTATGATATTGAATAGTGATGCAAAAAGGACGTATCAACTCCCCCCAAGCTTAGACTTTGCTTGTCCCCAAGCGAAAACTGAGCTCAGTAAACATGACCTCAGGTTTATGGAGTGAAGAGTCGATAAAAGAATACAGACAAGAAGCATCACATTCATCAATACACAAATTATAAAAGAAGACAACTCACTAATATATAACTTAACTTGCAATAAGTAAAGGAAACACAATAAAGACACATAAAGTAAATCATAATTGGTAATGGCAAACTTAGCTCTTGGTCGAAGAATAGTTGACAATTTGCATGAGTTCACAAATAACTGGTTTTCAATGATAGCTTTCAAAGTAGTCGACACCAAGATAAGAGCAAAATGCAAAACAAGGAACATAAGAAACATGATTGAATAAATCATCATATGAATGAATCAAACACAACAACTCAAGATGCTTGCTAAGATAGAAGGGAATAGGTTTACTGACTCAACTAAAAAGTAAAAGAAAGGCCCTTCGCAGAGGGAAGCAGGGATTTCAAGTCTCATAAAGAGCTTCCAAAAATTATGGTACTTACTAGCTTTCAGCTCTCATTGCCCCTATCATAGGCATCTTTAGGTGATTAAGGTTAAAGTGACACAATTAAGAGGATATGCTTGACAAGTTATAAGTTGAAATCTCATGCCCCTTACTTACGAGTACCGAACCTCATTCTACTCAACTTCAGTCACAAGTAAGCTCTTGTCATTGTAAATACATATGTATCATAAAGAACCGCCAACGGGGTACCCCTTGCACATGATACAGGAGCTATCCCATAATCAAAATGACAAGGCAAGAAGACAATGAGCATCTCAGTGATCCTTTTATTTGCTATTTGCATAGGTTTTTATTGAGGATGCTTCATAGATTGCTCATTATGGTTATGTTGCAAGTTTCCACCATGATTAGGCATGGCTTAGGCTAGCGGCCCAGGCGTTTCTCTAACACACATATAAACTCCATGATCTTACAAGTTCCCCTTTTATTTCACACCACTAGGATCCATAAGCAAAAGAATCCTGATATCAACGGAATATAAGTGCAATATTGAAAGCGTTCCCCATGATACATGGTTCTGCTAACTTCAACTTATAAAGTGAAAGCATATACGCAACAAAGATGGACACAATGGTTCAAGTTTATTTATTCCAAGAAAGTAAAGTGTGCCATCAATTTCGTGAGAGCTTTAATCTGTAATTTTCTCATAACAAGTTTAATTCGGAAGGTAGATAAAAAGAAGAATTTACTTGGAATAGCAATAGTGCTAGTAGGTAGGTATGGTGGACACAAATGGCATAGGTTTTGGTTTAAGGATTGGATGCACGAGAAGCATTCCATCTCAGTACAGGTTTTTGGCTAGGAAGGCTGGGTAGCAAGCATAAGAGTTGAAGGAAACAAACAAACATACAATTGATAAAAACAAACGTGCAATCTTCCTTGGAAGCACAAAAAGATCTTAACTAGAGAACACTAGACTTATGAGCAAATCAAGAAAGAAAGATGATGAAATTATATTTCTTTAAGAGTACTTTTATCTTTTTCATTCAACTCTCAAAAATAGTATTGCTACTGACCGAGCCAGGTTTGCGAAAACCAACTAAATTAACTCAATGATCCCAAAGTGATACTAATACTAATGACAAGATCAATCATATAATCATGAATTGAAAACTAATATAAGATATGCAAGAGAGTAAATGATAGAACTCTCATTAATATTCCATAGCGGCAACTCATACCAAGGGATACATAGATATCTAACGAGAGGGGGGACACTTCCATAATGCAAACCATCCTACATGATAACTTCTCTATTCATGATATGACTCTACTAAAAAGTTAAAAAGATAGAAGATAGTGATATGATACAGTGGCACTCCGCCAAGCTTAGAACAAACCAAGGGGATGACAAAACCTAATGATGAATTACTCCTTCGGTGGTGGTGGTATTCTCTCGTCATCTCCGACTTCCAAGGTAAGGGCTCCCCATCAACAAAGGACATCGTGGTCTCCAGCATCCTGAAACTTGCAGCAGCACTTATACGTTTAAACCTAACCTCGTACTCACAGTTTTGATTTTGAATGTCGTAGAGCTGTGCTTGCAGTTGGTTGGTTGTTTGGTGGAGTGAGAGAATTTCATCCTTGAGCTCAGTAGTCTCCTTTTGGTGCTCGGCGACGAGTTCGGAACAAATCTTATGGATGATATCCACTTCACGTTCCGCCATCTTCTTGTACCTAAAGACTTCTTGCTCCAGTGCTTCCATCCTGTCCTCCAGACTTCCTTCACCTTTAGGGCCTTGAACCTCTTTTATCCGTACCTCCCCATCTTCAAGCAACAACTCCTTGGGATGAATCTCCAACTCTGTCATGTATGGGTTGATGATATCCGCCGAGGAATCTTCCTTGGCTGATCCAGAGGAAGACATTGTGGCTCCAAATCTGGGACTCTACCTATCAGAAACAGATCGAAACAAAAACACGACGAGAACACGATTTATGAACCTCGGGGGATCCGGGGGATTATATATTACGAAGTTTTACAACAAAAAGAAGGTACTGGGAGAAAACGGGTCGGAGACGGAGTCCGGGGCGGCCTCACCAGCTACTGGCGCGGTGAGGGGGTCCCACGCCAGGGAGTGGTGTGAGCCACCCTGGCTCCGTTTCCGTCCCTCTTTAGCTTCATTGCTTTCCTTGTTGGGTAAAAATTGCAAAAATATAACTGGATAGTATTTTCGCGGAACTTTTCTTACCAGATCTGTTACCTATTCAAAAACAGACTCTGCAGGTCTTTGAATTTGGTCTTTGATAAATTTTTCTGGAGTTACCACTTGAATAGCATCAATATCTTCATTGTAGGAATCTCCAGCAATACAGTGCTTGACTCGCTGACCATTCACCACTTGTGTAGTGTTATCTTTTAAAGAAGAAATTTTTATTGCTCCTGAACGATACACTTCTTCAATAACAAAAGGTCCTTCCCATTTTGAAAGTAGTTTCCCTGCAAAAAATCTGAGACGAGACCTATACAATAGAACTTTCTCACCAATATGGAATTCTCGCTTAAGAATTCGCCTGTCATGCCATCTTTTAACTTTTTCCTTAAAGAGTCTAGCATTCTCATATGCTTCACTCCTCCATTCATCCAACGAACTTAAGTCAAATAACCTTTTCTCACTAGCAAGCTTATAGTCTCTATTAAGTTCTTTAACTGCCAATAAGCTTTATGTTCTAATTCTAAAGTCAGGTGACAAGCTTTCCCATAAACCATTTTGTAAGGGGACATTCCCATAGGATTTTTATAGGCAGTCCTATAAGCCCATAAAACATCATTCAACTTTTTAGCCCAATTTTTTCTAGATCTAACAGTCTTTTGCAAGATGGATTTAATTTCTCTATTTGATAACTCTACTTGTCCACTAGTTTGGGGATGATAAGCTGAAGCGATTCTATGATTAACATCATAGCAAGGGTCTTTCTAAAACCACCATGAATGAAATGAGAACCTCCGTCAGTCATAAGATACCTAGGCACTCCAAACCTAGGAAAGATAACATCCTTAATCATTTTTAGAGAGGTCTCCCCATCAGCACTCTTCGTAGGTATGGTTTCTGCCCACTTAGTGACATAATCAACGGCAACAAGAATATGAGTATAACCTTTTGAGGGAGGAAAAGGACCCATAAAGTCAAATCCCCAACAGTCAAAGGGTTCAATGACTAGAGAGTAATTCATGGGAATTTCATTGCGTCTAGAAATATTACCAACACGCTGACACTCATCACAAGATAAAACAAATTTTCTTGCATCTTTATGAAGGGTAGGCCAGTAGAAACCTGATTGTAGCTCCTTTTGCGCAGTTCTATCTCCCGCATGATGTACTCCATAGGCACTACCATGACATTTCCGCAATATCTCCATTTATTCATATTTTGGAACACATCTTCACATAATACCATCCACTCCTTTATATAAATGTGGGTCATCCCAAAAATAATGCCTCAAATCGTAAAAGAACTTCCTTCTTTGCTGAGCTGTGAAAGTTGGAGGTAAATACTTGGAGACAATAAAGTTAGCATAATCAGCATACCAAGGGCTCCCTCGCGAGCTTACCCCTACTACATCCAACTGTTCATTTGCAAAACTATCATTAACAAGCATAGGATCAAAAGAGATGTTTTCCAATCGAGATAAATTATCAGCTATAGGATTTTCAGCACCTTTCCTATCTACAATATGTAGGTCAAACTCTTGTAAGAGTAGCACCCATCTAATAAGCCTAGGATTAGCATCTTTCTTTGTCATAAGGTACTTAATAGCAGCATGATCAGTATGAATGGTAACTTTTGAGTCAACAATATAAGGTCTAAACTTATCACAAGCAAAGACAACGGCTAAGAATTCTTTTTCAGTAGTAGCATAATTCCTTTGAGCAGCGTCAAGAGTCTTACTAGCATAATGAATAACATTTAACTTTTTATCTATTCGTTGCCCAAGGACAGCACCTACAGCAAAATCACTAGTGTCACACATTATTTCAAAGGGTAAACTCCAATTAGGTGGTTGAACTATAGGAGCAATAGTTAAAGCCTTCTTTAGAGTTTCAAAAGCTTCCTTACAATCATCATCAAAGACAAAGGGTACATCCTTTTGAAGAAGATTAGTGAGGGATTTTGATATCTTAGAGAAATCTTCAATAAACCTTCTATAGAAACCAGCATGACCAAGGATACTACAAATACCTTTGATGTCTCTTGGACAGGGCATTTTCTCAATTGCCTCAACTTTAGCTCTATCAACTTCTATGCCTCTTTCAGAAACCTTATGTCCAAGTACAATCCCTTCAGTCACCATGAAGTGGCATTTCTCCCAATTAAGAACAAGATTAGTTTCTTCACATCTCTGCAAAACTTTATCGAGGTTGTGTAGACAATTATCAAAAGAAGTTCCATAGACGGAGAAGTCATCCATGAATACTTCCACAATTTCCTCACAAAAACCATGAAAGATAGCAGACATGCATCTTTGAAAAGTACCAGGAGCATTACATAAACCAAAAGGCATATGTCTATAGGCATAGGTTCCATAAGGGCATGTAAAAGTAGTTTTTTCTTGATCTTGTTGTTTAACAGCAATTTGAGAGGAACCAGAGTACCCATCAAGAAAACAAAAATGGGTCTTTTTAGACAACCTTTCTAACATTTGATCAGTAAAAGGAAGTGGGTAATGATCTTTCTTAGTAACTTTGTTAACTTTCCTCAAATCAATGCATATCCTATAACCTACTACTATTCTTTGGGGAATAAGCTCATCATTATCATTAGGAACAACGATAATTCCCCCCTTTTAGGCACACAATGAACAGGACTAACCCATTCACTATCAGCAATAGGGTAAATAATACCAGCATCAAGGATTTTTAATACCTCATTTCTTACCACTTCCTTCATCTTAGGATTTAAACGACACTGGTGCTCTACTACTGGCTTTGCATCTGGTTCTATATTGATAGCATGCTGACATATAGTAGGAGAAATCCCTTTTAAATCATCCAGAGTATAGCCCATAGCCCCTTGGTGTTTCTTCAATACCTCCAATAATCTTTCCTCTTCCTTCCCTGAAAGTTTAGAGCTAATAATAACAGGATATATTTTATTATCATCAATGTAAGCATACTTAAGATTGTCAGGTAAAGGTTTTAGATCGAAGACCGGATCCTTTTTAGGTGGCAACGTGGTACCCAAATCTTCCACAGCCAAGTTATGCTTAAGCATCTTAGGTTGATGATGGAGAATCTCATCAATCTCATTTCTTTCTTCCATGAAGATTTCACTTTCGTGATCTTCCATAAATTGCTGCAAAGCATTGTTAGGAGCAAGAGAAATAGAAGCAAGTTGTTCAACTCTAAAATCCTCATTATGGGGTACATTTTCACAAGGTTCTTTAGTAAATTTCGAAAATTAAACTCATAAGATTCCCCATCAAATTTAGTCAATATTTTCTCCCTTTTGCAGTCTATAATAGATCCACATGTACTCAAGAAAGGTCTACCAAAAATGATGGGATAGGTTTTACTAGCAGCTGAACCAAGTACTAGAAAATCAGCAGGATATTTAATCTTACCACAAAGAACTTCTACATCTCGTACAATACCAATTGGAGAGATGGTCTCTCTATTAGCAAGGTGAATAACCACATCAATCTCTTCTAGTTCACAGGGAATGATTTCATGCATAATTTCTTTGTAAAGCTCATAAGGAATAACACTTGAACTTGCACCAATATCACATAAACCATAATAGCAATGATCACCAATTCTAACAGAAAGCATAGGGACACTAGCCTTTTTAGTTCTATTAGGATGTGAGACAATATTAGAGGCATCCTCACAAAAGACTATGTGTCCATCTTCTACACTTTTAGTGACAAGGTCTTTCACAATTGCTACAACAGGTTCAATGTTTATTTGTTCATCAGTTTTTACAGTTCTCTTTGCACTTTTATAGATTACACTAGTTATCATAGGATGCTCCTTTACCTTATCCGGGAAAGGTATTTTCTCGATATAAGGTTCAGATAGGATGTGATCAACAGTGCAAAATTCAGTACTCCTAAAAGGAACACAATCAACAATATCTTTATATGGTGCATGGTACTTGTTCCATCCCTTTTTCGGAATTTCAATATAAGAAGCAAAATCCTTAAAACAATTTGTAATAATTTGATAATCAAGACCACAAGCATTACTAATATTTTGAAAGTCATCAGTTCCGATAAAAGGTTCAATGCATTCATAATCATAATTTATACCTGACTTTCTTCCTTTGTCATTCTCCCATGCTTCAACATTGTCTTGAATACGGTCCAAAAGATCCCATTTAGCTTCTTCTTCCATGCGAGTGAATGATCCAGCACAAGAGGCACCCAATAAATCTTTATCATGAAGAGAAATCCTTGCATAAAAGTTATTGATAATAATATTGTTGGGGAGCTCATGAATGGGACATTTGAGCATTAGTAACTTCAATCTCCCCCAAGCTTGGGCTGTACTCTCTCCATCAAGAGGCCAAAAGTTGTATATTTGATTCCGATCTTTATGAATCTCACTAGGAGGATAATTTTTTTAATAAAAGGGAGGCACTATTTCCTCCCATTCAAGAGCTTGGCCATTCTTCAGCAGCTTATAACATTCTTCAGCTCTTCCTTTCAGTGGTAATGAGAATAACTTCTTCTTAACTTGATTTGTAGTAATACTTGCACACTTGAACAACTCGCATAATTCGTGTATAAAGAGCAAATGATCACCAGGATGGACAGTTCCATCTCTAACATAATAGTTATCCATAACACGATAAATAATTCTTGTAGGTATTTTAAAAGTATCATTCTCACCAGGTGGTGGTTCATCTACTACCTTAGCAGTGGTAGTAGCATTATGAATAAGAAACTCAGTGAATTATACATATTGAAAATAAAGCAACTAACAGAAGTAAACAATACTCACAATAGAAGTTTCCTTTACCAGTTCCACTCTCCAATAGCGCTTCACTCCTCGGCAACGACACCAGAAAATAGTCTTGATGACCCACAAGTATAGGGTGTGTATCGTAGTATTTTCGATAAGTAATGGTGTCGAACCCAACAAGGAGCAGAAGGTGCTGGCGAGTGTCTAGGGGCAGGAATTCTCTGTAAATACTTAGCAAACGGGTTTTTAGGATTTTTTGATAATGCAGGTAAATAAAGTACGAGTAAATAAAAGACAATAAGAATAAATGCAACAAGTGGCCCAGTCCTTTCTTTAGCAAAGGACAAGCCAGTTGTATTACTTAAGATGACCAAACATTCTCGAGGACACATGGGAATATCGTCAAGTACTTTCACTTCATATAGTTGATTAATGTTCTTTATTTTGCTAAGTGTTGTGTGGGTGAACCTGTGCTAATGTACCGACCTTCCTAGGACTAATACATACTTGTGATTATACCCCTTGCAAGCATCCGCAAGTACAAGAAAGTAATTAAGGTAGAAACCTAACCACAGCTTTAAACTCTAAGACCCTAACGTCCCTTGTGCAAAGGTTTCCTAACGGGGGTTCATGTTTTTGTCACTCTGGCAACCCCTATGATTAGTAGCCAAATACACAATGCATTCACCTAGGCCCATATAGGTGAAGTGTCATGTAGTCGACGTTCATATGACACCACTAGAAGAAGTACACCACAACTTAAATATCAAACTATTGAATCTTTCTCAACACAATTCCACTACTAACAACATGACTTCTCCCATGTCCTCAAGAACTAAACGAACTACTCACAAGACATCATATGGATCATGATCAGAGATGAAATAATGATATGTAACAATCTGAACATAAACGATAATTCAGTGGTTCACTCAATAGCATCAACTACAAGGAGTAATCAACACCAGGAAAGTTTCCCCTAAGAACTATGCAAGATTCAACCCAATTGTTACAGCGGTATGGAGGTGGTGATGATGGTGCTGGTGGAGATGATGGTGGTGGTGATGATGATGATCCCGATGAAGTCCAGCTTGATGGTGGTGTTGATGGCGACGATCTCCCCCCTTCGGGAAGGAATTCGCCCAGCAGAATTCTGTCTGCCGGAGAGATCTTTCTCTCTCGATGTTTTCCGCCCTGCAGAGGCGATGGAATCTTTCTATGGTCGCTCCCCGAGTCTTAGGGTTTCGGGAGGATAATATACGCTAGAGGGGAGAGGATGGAGTGGACCAGGTCAGCCACACCACCTGGTGGCGCGGCCTGGGGTGGCCCGCGCCGGTTGGTGGTGTGGGCCCCCTGTGGCCCATCTCCACTTCCCCTTCTGGTTTCTTCGTCTTTTGGAAAAATAGGATTTTCCATGTATTTTCCCGGATTTTCCGATCTTCGCGAATTTTGCCTCCAAACAGCACCTTTTCCATCAGAATCCTGACTGCACCGGTCCATGCTCCAAAAGTCATCAACAAGGAAAAAATAGATGAAATAACATAAGTATCATCTTTTAATATGAAATATATCAATGAATAACAGTAAATTATGATATAGAATAGTGATGCAAAAAGGACGTATCAGTCATTCATGTGTTCTTTTCCTCAACCACACTAATCCACTAGTGTCATTGCATGTGTTCTTTTCCTAAACCATACTGATCCACCTGACAACACACACACTAGTGGATTCTATGATGCAACTTCTGCTACACTGGTGCAACATGCAATGTGGAAGCTGCTTTCCTATGTGTTTTTGGTCTCTGTCACTATGGTTTCACACATTCATCCATTAGTGTCATTGCATGTAACATCCCGTTTTCAGCAACCCTGATTAGTTGTCCAGAATGCAAAAAATCAGGGGGAACAAAAACTTTTGCTTGTTTAGTGCTGAAGTGTTTGCTTGTTGTTTGAATATGCTTATGCATATGAATAGGTATTAGATGATATACTCCTTATCTTACCATTAGTTGACAAAAGCTATTTGATAAAACTATCCTGGCTCATTTTTTATGTTCTCAAAGGTTCTGGCATTTCAAAAAGCTGAGCCAAGATTCCCTTGCTTCCCCAAACTATTTTATTAGCTTCTATTGATTAAACTATGGAGAGCTACATACTATAATCTCCTTATGTTCTCAAGACAGAACATTCAACTACTCCTACCTCTAGGATTCTCAACACCTTATATAAAACTTTGAATTCTACCCTTGGTAGGGATACCAAGGACTCTTACCTTATTCTAACTCCAACCTTTTCAAAATACACATCCTTACCTCGAGCTAGGCTTGATGGTAACCCTAGTAGTAGTTAATTTGTTTGTAAGATGAGTTGCCTTGATCTGCTGTTTGACTTGATTGCTTAGAAGTAGTATGAGCTACTCTAGGAGCTCATCCACTAGGATAAAGATACTATAAAACCACCAAACCCTAAGCAAGAATACAAAACTGGATCTGATCTCTAGCTACTAGGTGATCATCTAAAACCCTTAACCAGATCAATTCTGAAGATACCCCTTCTAGAAGCTTCCAAGTCAATGAAGACCAATATCAAGCATGGAACCTTTCTACTCCCTCTACGCTTCAACATCATCCACTTGATGATGCTTGGGTACCTTGCAACCCATCCCAAACATCCCCTCTCATGCTCTAGTCAAAAACCCTAAATCTGCCAAATTCGGCTAAGTCTGGAAAACTATTTCCAACATCACCTTTTTGAATGCCTCCCTTTCTCAGCCCTTGCGCATCTTTGAAAATGCATCTGAAGAATCTTGTTAACCATGCTAAGGAATACCAAGTCCCACTCTTGCCCTTGGTTAGATCATCCTCCAACCTACTTGTTCTTGATGGTTTTGTAGGCAAGAAAATAACTATTCCTGCAAATCTAGTCAACATGCCTACCATCCAACCTTCTATGGACCAACTCTCTTTGCATGGTTGTGTTCTACTCATATAGGTCTATCAACATCTACTTCACTTGTTCCAAGTAGATCTTTGTGCTTCTTAAACCCACATGGTTTATAAGGCATCATGACTCATCTGGAATGGAAGCCTTATTTTCAACAAAGTTTGCCATCACTTCTAGATCACCTCAAATGTAACCAATCCAAACTCCTTCTGCCATGATCATATATACAACTTGGTATAACTAACAATCTATCCCATGCCCCAAGGGGAGATCTGACCTCCTAGATACAACCATGTTTTGATAGTATGAAATTAACATCACCCTAGATCCTTAATCTAGGGTATTCCACCAAAATCATCTTGGATTCTCCAATCCCAAGGTTGCAAATGCTTTCTACCCCTTGTCTACATAATCTACCTTGATCATCAAGATTTATCAAATATTATCCATAATTATTATGGCCCCAAATCTATTTAATTCCTTTAATAGACAAAATCCCCAAAACTTCATCCCCAGTGGAAAGTTTGGTTTTTGCCAAAACACTTCCTCAACTTTTGGCTCAATTGAGATCCATATATCATACCCTAACTTCCAACTTGAAAAATAATTATTTTTGAAGAGCTTTATTATTTCTTTTTGCCTATTCTCTTACATGGCAGAAATGGAACAATAATAGTTTAAAATAATTTTAATCCTCAATAAATCTTGGGAAAATTCCCCTAAGTGTGTATTCACATTTGGGACCACCTCACATCAAAAGCTAACAAGGTCTAATGTAAAAATATCAAATGAGCTCCAATACTCCACTTCTGCAGTTTTTGATTAATTGATGCAAAGTGCATCTAGAATTCTCTGAAAAATCCCAAATAAATCTCAGAGATGCCTCTTAACCTTACCCATCTACCAGCATCCCTACCTCAGTTGGTCAAGACCAAAAATCAAGAAATAACTCCTGATCATTCTTTATGGCTGAATTGGACACTTAACCTTTTTGTACCCAAAACCCAAATCAAATGTCATCCAATCTTCTCCAACAAGCCTCCACAGCCCCACCCTCAGTCCCGGTCGTGTGCACTGTAGCATCACTATAGCAGCTTGTCCTCTAGTGCTTGGACACTAGAGCTTAACCTCATAAGGGTGTCTTGCCTTGCAAATTTTCTTTACTCCCCCTTGAAGCTGCTGCACACTGCCCCTCTGCCCTATGCATGACCCCAGATCACACCTCCACACTCTCTCCACCAACCCTGAGGCCCAACCATTGAGGAGCACCCCTCCCCTGCCCCTCCTTAGACTATGTCCACAATGGACCTCTCCCTTCGGTATATATTGCCCCAAGCCAGTACAACTCTCCCCATCGCCTCATTTGCCCCCTTTCCTCTCCACCTCATCCCCCAGAGCCTCCTCTCCCTCTCCCCTGCTCTGTGTTGTTCGAAAGGGAGAAAGAAGAAGAACTTCGGCCTTCTCTCTCTAGCCGAGATATTCTCTCTCATCCCTCCTCATATCTCGCTGCATGTCAGCTCACCGAGCTCGCCGCACACTTCTGCAGCTGACCCTGCTCTTCTTCTCTTCTAGGACTGCCACTATCGATGCCACCGGTGAGTTCCCGAACGCCACCCTCGGCCTCCATCACGTGAGACACCCTCCCGCACCAAAGGCGCCCTTGCCGCCCCTCTCCTGGTTCGCCGTCGTCGACCGGGTCGCCCTACGGCCACCTCTTCGCTAGAGACGACCCCGGTAAGCCTCCCTACACCCGCCGATGCCACCACTAGGGTTTGTTCCCTGGCTCGCAGTCGCGAGAATGAAGACGAGCGAGGGCCGTCGATTTCCTCTTACTCGGATGGCCTCAAATGCCCCAATACCCCTTCGCCTCGCAGCCCCGCTGACCGCTGGGCCTGCCCTGGCAGCTTCAAACGCGCAGCGCGCGCGCCCCCACCAGTGTAACTGGGCTGGTCACTCCCGGTGTGGCCCATTTCCCTCGCAGATCTAGCCCATGTCCCTCCCCTGGCCCCTTTTCTTTTTATTTCAAACCCTAGATCTGTTATTTAGGCATTTTGGTTTAATTACCAAATAAAATAAAAATTGCCTTATTTTTCCCA
This sequence comes from Avena sativa, assembly GCA_916181665.1. Classification (NCBI taxonomy): domain Eukaryota; kingdom Viridiplantae; phylum Streptophyta; class Magnoliopsida; order Poales; family Poaceae; genus Avena; species Avena sativa. The sequence continues at coordinate 197,606,088 of OV702287.1, forward strand.
GATAAAAATATAGACATGTAACCACATGTTTTGCCCAACATGCAGACCCAACCCTAGTCCCAAATTAATTTCCATCATTTTTTTGGTAATTAATCCATAAAAGGTTGTCTTTTGCACTAAATAAATTCCTTAGTGACCTACACATCCCCAAATTTGATGAAACAAAGTTCCTTTGAAAGTACACCCATAGGCCTACCATCTAGCATTTATCTCATGCCAAGGTGAACTGTGTTTCAACTTTGGTAAAATTAACAAAATACCTCCAATTCTGACTTTAGAAAATTCTCTAGGCCAAATTATAAATTGCTTTTAACTGATTCCAATTCCCAGGGAAGTGGTACATCAGGACATGTCAAAATCCAGGAGCTCAAGAATTATTGAGTTTCTGAGGATTTTTAATGCATTAAATTTTTCTGTATATAGTGTTATCACTAGATAAATCACTCCAGTAGCTCTGTAACTCCAAAAAGGTTGATTCCAATTTATACAGAAAGGTATTCTAAATATCTACCATGTTCCTTTGGAATCATATCAAAATCTTTTGTAAATCTAATTTGGTGAAAATGACAAAAACCCCACATAACTGCCTTTGGGAATTTCCTGAGGGAATTCTGGTAATTTTTTGGACATGATTCAAACTCTCAGTGAACAAGTACATCAATCCCTACCTAACCACCCAAGGATATAATTTTTGGAGCTCCAGAACTTTTCTGGTGAATTATTTCCTAAAACTAGAGTCTTATTCACTATAAAAATCACTATAAACCTTTGGTTAGTGATAAAATAGTGAAACCACTTTTGTGGGTTTCATTTTATCAATACCTATCTGTTGGTATCATGTTTTTACAATGGTATATCATAGAATAAATCTTTAGTCCAAAACCCTCCCATCCCTAGTTTCTAGACTATGAAACCCATATGGTTTCCTCCAAATGTTCCAAGACTTGTTCCCAAACCTTCTAATCCATTTTCTCAATACCACTAGTGATGTGTAAACTTGTATTGTTCATTGTTTGCTGTATGTATTGGTGCTTGCATGACTTGTGTTGATTGTGGCTTGGTTTGCTTGCATGTGTTGTCGGGACGACGATAGTTGCGATGAAATCGGAGAGCAGAAGAAGTGGTATTTATTATTGGTATTGGTATTCTGGGTTATCTAAATAAGAATTCCATGGACATTTATGCCATATTGCTGATCATTAGGCAAGCCACCTTCTTGCTCATAAGCCTTGTCCTACTGTTTTACTTATGCATGTTTTATCTACTATTTATCAAAATTGCATTGTTTACTATATGTTGATGTATTTATGGTAGTGGTTTGGCTCCTCCGGACTATTACACTTTTGTACTACTAAGTACGACCCCCTTGGTGACACCTACTTGTCCCTAGTATGGTAGATGGTGTAATACACCATACCCTTTGGAGACCCCCGATTTAGCCGAAGCAAAACTAGAGGACGGGAAGACCCCGGAAAAAGTTTTACCAAATGTTTTACGATAAAACCTTGGTGAGGTGGGACCTCCCAAGAGATGTTGAGAAAGAAAAAGGTTTCCTTTTACAAAATGCTGAAGGAAATATGGAGGAAAAAGGTTTGCAAAAACGCACCAGGTTCTTTGCAGTTTTGCTAGAACAATTAACCCGTGCAACCACATTACTCTAGAATGGGACAATGCTAGATTTGATGGTTGTCTATTCTTGTATAAGCTGCCCCGTAACTACTACAGGGGATTGTGATCCCTGGAGGGTGGGCCTTCTCACGTAAGGGTCCATGTGGGACATCGACCTGGAGAAGGAATGAACGGTCTGCTGACCTCCACGCATTACTATGAGCCCCTCATTGAAAGCGCACACTCGATAAGTGGAAAAAGCGCTCTGGTTGGTCCGCGGTACCCGACGTCCCGGTTTTGAGGGGAATAACACTCATAAGGTAGGAACTTATATTGGAGTGGGCATCCGGAGAGTCTTGATCGGTTACTCGACCCACGATCGTTGTAGATCAGGGTAGTGTACCCGAATGGTGTGGGTGAAGTGTACAACCTCTACAGAGTGTAAATCTATTTGAATAGCCGCGTCCACGGTCATGGACGGTTGGGAAGGTTGTTGTAGAGCGGTGCTGGTTTTGTTTTCAAAAAGGATTTCAGAAAAGCAAAGGATTTGAAAATATTTTGACCATGGGATGGTCGAAAAGGAGAAAGGTTTTGACCACGGGATGGTCAGAAAGGAATGAAAGGAGTTTGGTTATGGGACGACCTGAAGACGGGAACAAATGGGTGACCCAGTCCTGATGTTTTCTAAAACTTTTCAAAAAGGTTTCCAAAAATGTTTACAAAGGTTTTCAACAAGGATATGTAGATGCTATATCTACAAGAGAAACTAATTGAGAAAAGAACCTCTCTTGGAGCCCTCCTACTACCACAACCATAATGCATATCCTCTTGTTATTACTGTTATCTTAAGGTGGTTTGCGAGTACATTCAAAGTACTCACTGGCATTGTCCCTGGCTATTAACTTGGTCAGATATCAAGAAGAAGGTGACATTGACGACTATGCGAGCTAGGACGTTCTCCCAGTCAGTTGCGTGTAGGTTAAGGCATGGCTCGGGCTCTACGCTTGATGAAGTTCCGCTGATGTTGATCGATGTAGCCATAATGGCAAATAAGGTATGACAGGTATTCGTTATGCGTTGGATGTTTACTTTGATACTTGTCGGTTTTGTGCCACGACTACCTGATCATGGGATCGTGGTTGTATGCATAATAGGGTTTCTCGGAGGATTAATCCGGGGGCCCCACAGACTTGGTATCAGTGCCATCCTGACTATAGGAGAACCTTAGTTCGCATGGTCGCTAGACAGGAACCTTATTTTGAAAACCCCGGCTTTCAAAAACTAGTTTCTCAATGTGTTTCAAAAAGTTCTACTTCTTCTCTTACTCCAAGTAAATGCTTTTGAAAATGGTTTCCTCTAACTCTCGTCCAAACTTCAGACCTACGGATTTTAATAACTAGGATCTAGAACCCAGTGAAGACAATGAGAAAAAGATGAAGACAAGCAACTACCAGCAAACACAAGGAGACTACAATATCGCTCTACCAGCGGAATCCCCATGATCAGAAGACAGCAGGTGTTGCACTATAAAGAAGCGTCCAAGATACGACGAAAGCTTCATCTGCAAGATGGTGACTCTGACCTGAAGAAAGACAATATCTAGGGTCAATAGTCCTAAGAATAGGATTCCCCTACATCGCGAGTAGTTAAGTCCTTGGTCCCTAGCGTTGATCGTGTTTGCTTGCCTGAGTGCATCCTGTGTCGCTTGATGTGTGTGGTTTGCCGAGGACATTGCGATCCCCTCGCTCTGTTTGCCTTGTTTGTATGTTCTGGTTTTCTTTGACCTTCTTAAAAATGTGACTCGAGGAGCGATAACCCACCTAGTAACTCAGGAAACCCCTGTGTTAACTGTCGGTAATGAGACCCAGGCTAACGTCTTGGGTATATGAGAGGAAAAGCATTGCAAGAACTAGGAGTTCGACATCGTCAAGTCAGAATCAACTCGAATATTTCACCTCAGCAGGACGGCATACCTCGCCAAACTCACCTTGCAAGACTCGTCAATCACACCACACTCCCTTGTTCCTCAGTCTACTACAACAAGAATCCTACTGAAGCCGGAAGTCACTCTCCGAAGGATCCTCAATATCCACAAGAAACCCCCTGGTAAGTCAACCAAGACAAGAAGTGAAGACCTAACCACACTAACCTTTAGTGTACTACAGTTTCTGATCGCCTCAGGATACTAACTAATCTAGTCGACCCTATCCAAACTAACGGAATGATCCTCCCTAGAAGGTCAGAACCACCCCTAAAGTCAGATGATTAGGAACATCGAGTCCACTCCGCCATCAATTAGAAGTAACGAAGAAATGCCAATGAAGACCGCTTACCCGACACTGAATGCTTCAACCCTGACTCATTTATAGCAAGAAGAGTCGTAAACCGCTAATTTACCTTGAGCTAACCCCTTAAAAGCTACGTTAGGAAACCACCCCCACCAAGGTTTGCGAGAATAGGGCGTCACTCGAAGACTCCAATCAAGACCCAGAAAGAACACAACTTTCCGCTAACCGCCGAACAACACTCCAAGACAGAAGATCCGCACCCTTCTTCATGAATCTTAGTGAAGATCTAAGGTGGAAAGACTGCTTCTTTCCACTCAATCTCCAGAAGACTGTCTACCAAAAGATACCTCATAAAATATTCTCGGATCCGAAGTCTTCCCGCCAAGCAACAACCTGTAAGTCATCCGATGAGAAACTAACTGAAGATTCTACAAAGTCCCTCCACTACTTCAGATGAAGACCCACCCGAAGGACCGCCGAACCGCTAATCCCTAGGTCCTTAATGCTTAGAGGACGTGAGACTCCAATGACTCCACCAGGCTAAGTATGAATAATAATAGTATATACGCCCCGTAGGCCATAGCTTCACTGACACCTTCTGAAGACCTTGACTCCAGGAGAAGGATGGACGACAGTCTTCCAAACTTCATCCAATTACTTCAAGAAGGAAGGACATGTTATCCCCGAGCTAACCTAGTCTAATCCTAAGGGGGAAAGACTGTGTCTTCCCCACCAAAAACAGGGTAACCTTTCGTCAGAAGCAAACTCAGGAGTCTTGACCGTAAAGCCGGCAACCAGGATACGCTACGACCATAAGGAAAAGCTATGAATCCCTAGAGAGAGGTACACCCAGCTGTAGAATTCTATCCTCAGACGAGTACTCCTTGACGTTTAGAATCCCGATAGTCCGCCTAGTCTAAGCCCTCGAGGTATCGAGCCCCGAAGGAATATAAGATCATTCCCCGAAATCAAGGCTGGACGGATACCGTAAGATAGCACGCTTGAAATCAGTAGCGCTAACCTTGACACAAAATCCCCTAACCATACTCTCCCGAATCTCGGGACGAGATTCTTTTAAGGGGGAAAGGTCTGTAACATCCCATTTTCAGCAACCCTGATTAGTTGTCTAGAATGCAAAAATCAGGGGGAACAAAAACTTTTGCGTGTTTAGTGCTGAAGTGTTTGCTTGTTGTTTGAATATGCTTATGCATATGAATAGGTATTAGATGATATACTCCTTACCTTACCATTAGTTGACAAAAACTATTTGACCAAACTATCCTGGCTCATTTTATATGTTCTCAAAGGTTCTGGCATTTCAAAAAGCTGAGCCAAGATGCCCTTGCTTCCCCAAACAATTTTATTAGCTTCTATTGATTAAACTATGGAGAGCTACATACTATAATCTCCTTATGTTCTCAAGACAGAGCCTTCAACTACTCCTACCTCTAGGATTCTCAAAACCTTGTATAAAACTTTGAATTTTACTCTTGGTAGGGATACCAAGGACTCTTACCTTATTCTAACTCCAACCTTTTCAAAATACCCATCCTTTCCTCGACCTAGGCTTGATGGTAACCCTAGTAGTAGTTAATTTGTTTGTAAGATGAGTTGCCTTGATCTGCTATTTGACTTGATTGCTTAGAAGTAGTATGAGCTACTCTAGGAGCTCATCCACTAGGATAAAGATACTATAAAACCACCAAACCCTAAGCAAGAATACGAACCTGGATCTGATCTCTAGATACTAGGTGATCATCTAAAACCCTTAACCAGATCAATTCTGAAGATATCCCTTCTAGAAGCTTCCAAGTCAATGAAGACCAATATCAAGCATGGAACCTTTATACTCCCTCTACACTTCAACATCAGCCACTTGATGATGCTTGGGTACATTGCAACCCATCCCAAACATCCCTCTCATGCTCTAGTCAAAAACCCTAAATCTGCCAAATTCGGCTAAGTCTGGAAAACTATTTCCAACATCACCTTTTTGAATGCCTCCCTTTCTCAACCCTTGTGCATTTTTTAAAATTCATATGAACCATCTTGTTAACCATCCTAAGTACTACCAAGTCCCACTCTTTCCCTTGGTTAGATCATCCTCCAACCTACTTGTTCTTGATGGTTTTGCAGGCCTAGTCAACATGCCTACTTTGACAGAAGCTCACACCATCATCCAACCTTCTATGGACCAACTCTTTGCATGGTTGTGTTCTATGCATATAGGTCTATCAACATATACTTCACTTGTTCCAAGTAGATCTTTGTGCTTCTTAAACCCACATGGTTTATAAGGCATCATGACTCATCTGGAATGGCATCCTTATTTTCAACAAAGTTTGCCATCACTTCCAGACCACCTCAAATGTAACCAATCCAAACTCCTTCTGCCATGATCATATATACGACTTGGTCTAACTCACCATCTATCCCATGCCCCAAGGGGAGATCTGACCTCCAAGATACAACCATGTTTTGATAGTATGAAATTAACATCACCCTAGATCCTTAATCTAGGGCATTCCACCAAAATCAACTTGGATTCTCCAATCCCAAGGTTGCAAATGCTTGCTACCCCTTGTCTACATAATCTACCTTGATCATCAAGATTTATCAAATATTATCCATAATTATTATGGCCCCAAATCTATTTAATTCCTTTAATAGACAAAATCCCCAAAACTTCATCCCCAATGGAAAGTTTGGTTTTTGCCAAAACACTTCCTCAACTTTTGGCTCAATTGAGATCCATATATCATACCCTAACTTCCAACTTCAAAAATAATTATTTTTGAAGAGCTTTATTATTTCTTTTTGCCTATTCTCTTAAATGGAAGAAATGGAATAATAATAGTTTAATATAATTTTAATCCTCAATAAATCTTGGGAAAATTCCCCTAAGTGTGTATTCACATTTGGGACCACCTCACATCAAAAGCTAACAAGGTCCAATGTAAAAATATCAAATGAGATCAAATACTCCACTTCTGCAGTTTTTGATTAATTGATGCAAAGTGCATCTAGAATTCTCTGAAAAATCCCAAATAAATCTCAGAGATGCCTCTTAACCTTACCCATCTACCAGCATCCCTACCTCAGTTGGTCAAGACCAAAAATCAAGAAATAAATCCTGATCATTCTTTATGGCTGAATTGGACACTTAACCTTTTTGTACCCAAAACCCAAATCAAATGTCATCCAATCTTCTCCAACAAGCCTCCACAGCCCCACCCCTCAGTCCTGGTCGTGTGCACTATAGCATCACTATAGCAGCTTGTCCTCTAGTGCTTGGACACTAGAGCTTAACCTCATAAGGGTGTCTTGCCTTGCAAATTTTCTTTACTCCCCCTTGAAGCTACTGCACACTGCCCCTCTGCCCTATGCACGACCCCAGATCACACCTCCACACTCTCTCCACCACCCCTGAGGCCCAACCATTGAGGAGCACCCCTCCCCTTGCCCCTCCTTAGACTATGTCCACAATGGACCTCTCCCTTCGGTATATATTGCCCCAAGCCAGTACAACTCTCCCCATCGCCTCATTTGCCCCCTTTCTTCTCCACCTCATCCCCCAGAGCCTCCTCTCCCTCTCCCTGCTCTGTGTTGTTCGAAAGGGAGAACGAAGAAGAACTTCGGCCTTCTCTCTCTAGCCGAGCTAGGCTCTCTCCTCACTCCTCATCTCTCGCTGCATGTCAGCTCACCGAGCTCGCCGCACACTTCTGCAGCTGACCCTGCTCTTCTTCTCTTCCAGGACCACCGCTATTGACGCCACCGGCGAGCTCCCGAACGCCACCCTCGGCCTCCATCACGTGAGCCACCCTCCCGCACCAAAGGCGCCCTTGCCGCACCTCTCCTGGTTTGCCGTCGTCGACCGTGTCGCTCTACGGCCTCCTCTTCACCAGCGACGACCCTGGTAAGCCTCCCTGCACCCGCCGGCGCCGCCTCTAGTGTTTCTTCTCTGGATCCCAGTCATGAGAATGAAGACGAGTGAGGGCTATCGATTCCCTCTTACTCGGACGACCCCAAATGCCCCCATACCCCTTCGCCTCGCAACCCCACTGACCGCTGGGCCCGCCCTGGTAGCTTCAAACGCGCAGCACACGCCCCCGTCGGTGTAACTGGGATGGTCACCCTGGTGTGGCCCATTTCCGTCGCAGATCTAGCCCATATCCCTCCCCTGCCCCCTTTTCTTTTTATTTCAAACCCTAGATCTGTTATTTAGGCAGTTTGGTTTAATAACCAAATAAAATGAAAATTGCCTTATTTAGCCCAGATAAAAATATAGACATGTAACCACATGTTTTGCCCAACATGCAGACCCAACCCTAGGACCAAATTAATTTCCATAATTTTGCTGGCAATTAATCCATAAAAGGTTGTCTTTTGGACTAAATAAATTCCTTAGTGACCTACACATCCCCAAATTTGATAAAACCAAGTTCCTTTGAAAGTACACCGATAGGACTACCATCTAGCATTTATCTCATGCCAAGGTGAATTGTGTTTCAACTTTGGTAAAATGAACAAAATCCCACCAGTTCTGACTTTAGAAAATTCCCTAGGCAAAATTATAACTTGCTTTTAACTGATTCCAATTCCCAGGGAAGTGGTACATTAGGAAATGTCAAAATCCAGGAGCTCAAGAATTATTGAGTTTCTGAGGATTTTTAATGCATTAAACATTTCTGTATATAGTGTTATCACTAGATAAATCACTCCAGTAGTTTTACAACTCCAAAAAGGTTGATTCCAATTTCTACAGAAAGGTATTCTAAATATATAGCATGTGCCTTTGGAATCATATAAAAACCTTCTGTGAATCTAATTTGGTGAAAAAGACAAAAACCCCACAGAACTGCCTTTGGGAATTTCCTGAGGGCATTCTGGTAATTGTTTGGACATGATTCGAACTCTCAGTGAACAAGTACATCAAGCCCCACCTAACCACCCAAGTAAATAATTTTTCGAGCTCCAGAACTTTTCTGGTGAATTATTTCCTAAAACTAGAGTCTTATTCACTATAAAAATCACTATAAACCTTTGGTTAGTGATAAAATAGTGAAACCACTTTTGTGGGTTTCATTTTATCAATACATATATGTCGTATCATTTTTTACAATGGTATCTCATAGAATAAGTCTTTAGTCCAAAACCCTCCCATCCCTAGTTTCTAGACTATGAAACCCATATGGTTTCCTCCAAATGTCCCAAGACATGTTCCCAAACCATCTAATCCATTTTCTCAACACCACTACTGATGTGTAAACTTGTATTGTTCCTTGTTTGCTATATGTATTGGTGCTTGTATGCCTTGTGTTGATTGTGGCTTGGTTTGCTTGCATGTGCTGTCGGGACGACGATAGTTGCAATGAAATCGAAGAGCAGAAGAAGTGGTATTTATTATTGGTATTGGTATTCTGGGTTATCTAAATAAGAAGTACAGGGACATTTATGCCATATTGCTGATCATCAGGCAAGCCACCTTCTTGCTCATAAGCCTTGTCCTACTGTTTAACTTATGCATGTTTATCTACTGTTTATCAAAATTGCATTGTTTAATATATGTTGATGTATTGATGGTAGTGGTTTGGCTCCTCCGAACTATTACACTTTTGTACTATTAAGTACAACCCCCTTGGTGACACCTACTTGTCCCTAGTATGGTAGATGGTGTAATACGCCATACCCTTTGGAGACCCCCGATTTAGCCGAAGCAAAACTAGAGGACAGGAAGACCCCGGAAAAAGTTTTACCAAATGTTTTACGATAAAACCTTGGTGAGGTGGGACCTCCCAAGAGATGTTGAGAAAGAAAAAGGTTTCGTTTTACAAAATGCTGAAGGAAATATGGAGGAAAAAGGTTTGCAAAAACGCACCCGGTTCTTTGTAGTTTTGCTAGAACAATTAACCCGTGCAACCACATTACTCTGGAATGGGACAAGGCTAGATTTCATGGTTGTCTATTCTGGTATAAGCTGCCCCGTAACTACTACAGGGGATTGCGATCCCTAGAGGGTGGGCCTTCTCACGTAAGGGTCCATGTGGGACATCAACCTGGAGAAGGAACGAAGGGTCTGCTGACCTCCTCGCGTTACTATGATCCCCTCATTGAAAGCGCACACTCGATAAGTGGAAAAGCGCTCCGGTTGGTCCTCGATACCCGACATCCCGGTTTTTAGGGGAATAACACTCATAGGGTAGGCACTTATATTAGAGTGGGCATTCAGAGAGTCTTGATCGGTTACTCGACCCACGATCGGTGTAGATCAGGGTAGTGTACCCGGATGGTGTGGGTGAAGTGTACAACCTCTACAGAGTGTAAATCTATTTGAATAGCCGCGTCCGCGGTCATGGACGATTGGGAAGGTTGTTGTAGAGTGGTGCTGGTTTTGTTTTCAAAAAGGATTTCAGAAAAGCAAAGGATTTGAAAATATTTTGACCATGGGATGGTCGAAAAGGGGAAAGGTTTTGACCATGGGATGGTCAGAAAGGAATGAAAGGAGTTTGGTCGTGGGACGACCTGAAGACGGGAACAAATGGGTGACCCAGTCCTGATGTTTTCCAAAACTTTTCAAAAAGGTTTCCAAAAATGTTTACAAAGGTTTTCAACAAGGATATGTAGATGCTATATCTACAAGAGAAACTAATTGAGAAAAGAACCTCTCTTGGATCCCTCCTACTACCACAACCATAATTCATATCCTCTTGTTATTACTGTTATCTTAAGGTGGTTTGCGAGTACATTCAAAATACTCACTGACATTGTCCCTAGCTATTAGCTTGGTCAGATATCAGGAAGAAGGTGACTTTGACGACTATGCAAGCTAGGACGTTCTCCCAGTCAGTTGCCTATAGGTTAACGCATGGCTCGGGCTCTACGCTTGATGAAGTTCCGCTGATGTTGATCGATGTAGCCATAATGGCAAATAAGGTATGACAGGTATTTGTTATGTGTTGGATGTTTACTTTGATACTTGTCGGTTTTGTGCCACGACTAACTGATCATGGGATCGTGGTTGTATGCATAACCGGGTTTCTCGGAGGATTAATCCGGGGCCCCACATTGCATGTGTTCTTTTCCTAACCCATATTGATCCACTAGTATCATTGCATGTGTTCTATTCCTAAACCACACTGATCCACTAGTGTCATTGCATGTGTTATTTTCCTAAACCACACTGATCCACCTGGAGTCATTGCATGTGTTCTTTTCCTAAACCACACTGATCAACCTGACAACACAAACTCAAATTGGATTCTATGATGCAACTTCTGCTACACTGGTGCAACATGCAATGTGGAAGCTACTTTCCTACGTGTTTTTGGTCTCTGTCACCATAGTTTGACACATCGATCCATTAATGTCATTTCATGTGTTCCTTTCCTAAACCACACTGATCTACTAGTGTCATTTCATGTGTTCTTTTTTCCTAAACCACACTGATCCACTAGCGTCATTGCATGTGTTATTCTCCTAAACCACACTGATCAACTAGTGTCATTGCATATGTTATTTTCCTAAACCACAATGATCCACATGCCAACACACACTCAAGTGGATTCTGTGATGCAACTTCTGCCACACTGGTGCAACATGCAATGTGGAAGGTGCTTTCCTATGTGTTTTTGGTATCTGTCACCATGGTTTAACACATTGATATACTAGTGTCATTGCATGTGTTCTTTTCCTAAACCACATTGATCCACTAGTGTCATTGCATGTGTTATTTTCCTAAACCACACTGATCCACATGACAACACTCACTCTAATGGATTCTGTGATGCAACTTATTCCACACTGGTGCAACCTGCAATGTGGGAGGCGCTTTCATTTGTTATATTGGTCTCTGTAACCATGGTTTGACACATTGATCCACTAGTGTCATTTCATGTGTTCTTTTCCTAAACCACACTGATCAACATGATAACACACACTCTAGTGGATTCTGTGATGCAATTTATGCCACACTGGTGCAACATGCACTGTGGAAGCTACTTTCCCATGTGTTTTTGGTCTATGTGACCAAGGTTTGATACATGGATCCACAAATGTCATTTCATGTGCTCTTTTCCTAAACCACACTAATCCACTAGTGTCTGTTCATCTGTTCTTTTCCTAAACCACACTGATCCACTAGTTTCATTGCTTGTGTTCTTTTCCTAAACCACACTAATCCACTAGTGTCATTGCATGTGTTCTTTTCCTAAACCACATTGATCCCTAGTGTCATTGCATGTGCTCTTTTCCTAAACCACACTAATCCACCCGGAGTCATTGCATGTGTTGTTTTCCTAAACGACATTGATCCACATGACAACACAAACTCTAGTGGATTGTGTGATGCAACTTCTGCCATACTAGTGCAACATGAATGTGGAAAGTGCTTTCATTTGTGTTTTTGGTCTTTGTCACCATGGTTTCACACATTGATCCACTAGTGTCATTTTATGTGTTCTTTTCCTAAACCACACTTATCTACTAGTGTCATTTCATATGTTCTTTTCCTAAACCACACTAATCGACTAGTGTTATTGCATGAGTTCTTTTACTAAACCACACTGATCAACTTGTGTCATTGCATGTGTTCTTCTATTAAACCAGACTGATCCACATGACAACACACACTCATAGGATTCTATGATTCAACTTCTGCCACACTAGTGCAACATGCAATGTGGAAGGTGCTTTCCTATGTGTTTTTGGTCTCTGTCACCATGGTTTGACACATTGATCCACCAGTGTCAATGCATGTGTTCTTTTCCTAAACCACACTAATCCACTAGTGTCATTGCATTTGTTCTTTTCCTAAACCACACAGATCCACTAGTGTCATTACATGTGTTCTTTTCCTAAACCACACTGATCCACCTGGAGTCATTGCATGAGTTCTTTTCCTAAATCACACTGATCCACATGAATCGACACACTCTAGTGGATTATGTGATGCAACTTCTACCACACTGGTGCAACATGCAATGTGGAAGGTGCTTTCCTATATGGTTTTGGTCTCTGTCACCATGGTTTGACAAATTGATCCACCAATGTTATTGCATGTGTTATTTTCATAAAGCACACTCATCCACATGACAACAAACTCTCTAGTGGATTATGTGATGCAACTTCTACCACACTGGTGCAACATGCAATGTGGAAGGTGCTTTCCTATGTGTTTTTGGTCTCTGTCACCATGGTTTGACACATTGATCCACTAGTTTCATTGCATGTGTTCTTTTCCTAAACCATACTTATCCACTAGAGTCATTGCATGTGTTCTTTTCCTAAACCACACTGATCCACATAACAACCCACACTCTAGTGGATTCTGTGATGCAATTTATGCCACGCAGTTGCAACATGCAATGTGGAAGCTACTTTCCTATGTGTTTTTGGTCTTTGTGACCAAGGTTTGATACATGGATCCATTACTGTCATTTCATGTGTTCTTTTCCTAAACCACACTAATCCACTAGTGCCATTTCATGTGTTCTTTTCCTAAACCACACTGATCCACTAGTTTCATTGCATGTGTTCTTTTCCTAAACCACACTGATCCACTAGTGTCATTGCATGTGTTCTTTTCCTAAACCACATTGATCCACTAGTGTCATTGCATGTGTTATTTTCCTAAACCACACTGATGCACCCGGAGTCATTGCATGTGTTGTTTTCCTAAACCACACTGATCCACCCGGAGTCATTGCATGTGTTGTTTTCCTAAACCACACTGATCCACATGACAACACACACTCTAGTGGATTCCGTGATGCAACATGCAACTTCTCCCATACCGGTGCAACATGCAATGTGGAAAGACCTTTCATTCGTGTTTTTGGTCTCTGTCACCATGGGTTGACACATTGATCCACTAGTGTCATTTCCATGTGTTCGTTTCCTAAACCACACTTTTATCTACTAGTGTCATTTCATGTGTTCTTTTTGTAAACCACACTAATCCACCAGTGTCATTGCATGTGTTCTTTTCCTAAACCACACTGCTCCACTAGTGTCATCGCATGTGTTCTTTTCGTAAACCACACTGAACCACATGAGAACACACATTCCAGTGGAATCAATCTGTGATGCAACTTCTGCCACACTGGTGTAACATGCAATGTGGAAGGTTCTTTCCTATGTGTTTTTGGTCTCCGACACCATGGTTTGACACATTGATCCACTAGTGTCATTGTATGTGTTCTTTTTCTAAACCACACTGATCCAATAGTGTCATTGCATGCGTTCTTTTCCTAAACCACACTGATCCACATGACAACACACGCTCTAGTGGATTCTGTGATGCAACTTCTGCCACACTGGTGCAACATGCAATGTGGAAGCTGCTTTCCTATGTGATTTGGTCTGTGTGACCAAGGTTTGATACATGGATCCACTACTATCGTTTCATGTGTTCTTTTCCTAAACCACACTGATCCAGTTGTGTCATTGCTTGTTTCTTTTCCTAAACCACACTAATCCACTAGTGTCATTGCATGTGTTCTTTTCCTAAACCACACTGATCCACCAGTGTCATTCCATGTGTTCTTTTCGTAAACCACACTAATCAACTTGTGTCATTGCATGTGTTATTTTATTAAACCACACTGATCCACTTGTGTTATTGCATTTGTTCTTTTCCCAAACCACACTTATCCTCTAGTGTCATTGCATGAGTTCTATTCCAAAACCACACTAATCACTACTGCCATTGCATGTTCCTAAACCACACTGATCCACTTGTGTCACTACATGTGTTCATTTCCTAAACCACACTAATCCATTAATATCATTGCATGTGTTCTTTTCCCAAACCACACTGATCAACTGTTGTCATTGCATATGTTATTTTCTTAAACCACACTGATCCACATGACAAACACAATCTAGTGGATTCTATGCAACTTCTGCCACACTGGTGCAACATGCAATTGGGAAGGCGCTATCCTATGTATTTTTTGGTCTCTAACACCATGGTTAAACACATTGATCCACCAGTTTCATTGCATGTGTTCTTTTCCTAAACCACACTGATCCACTAGTGTCATTGCATATGTTCTTTTCCTAAACCACACAGATCCACTAGCGTCATTGCTTGTGTTCTTTTCCTAAACCACACTGATCCACCTTGAGTCATTGCACGAGTTCTTTTCCTAAACCACACTGATCCACATGAATCGACACACTCCAGTGGATTTTGTGATGCAACTTTTGCCACACTGGTGCAACATGCAATGTGAAAGGTGCTTTCCTGTGTGTTTTTGGTCTCTGTCACCATGGTCAGACACATTGATTTACTAGTGTCATTGCATGTGTTCTTTTCCTAAACCACACTGCTCCACATGACAAAACATACTCCAGTGGATTCTGTGATGCATATTGTGCCACACTGGTGCAACATTGCAACATGCAATGTGGAAGGTGCTTTCCTCTGTTTTTTTGGTCTCTGTCGCCATGGTTTGACACATTGATCCACTAGTGTCATTGCATGTGTTCTTTTCATAAAGCACAATGATCCACAAGACAACAAACTATCTAGTGGATTTTGTGATTCAACTTCTGCCACACTAGTGCAATATGCATTGTGGAAGGTGCTTTCCTATGTGTTTTTGGTCTCTGTCAGCATGGTTTGACACATTGATCCACTAGTGTCATTGCATGTGTTATTTTCCTAAAGCACACTAATCTACAGGATAACAAACACTCTAGTGGATTCTGTGGTGCAACTTTGCCACACTAGTTCAACATGCAATGTGGAAGCTGCTTTCCTATGTGTTTTTGGTCTCTATTACCATGGTTTGACACATGATCCACTAGTGTAATTGCATGTGTTCTTTTCCTAAACCATAGTGACCCACTAGTGTCATTGCATGTGTTGTTTTCCTAAACCACACTGATCCACATGACAACACACGCTCTAGTGGATTCTGTGATGCAACTTCTGCCAAACTGGTGCAACATGCAATGTGGAAGCTGCTTTCCTATGTGTTTTTGGTCTCTGTTACCAAGGTTTGATACATGGATCCACTACTGTCATTGCATGTCTTCTTTTCCTAAACCACACTGATCCACAAGAGAACACACACTCCAGTAGATTCTATGATGCAACTTCTACTACACTGGTGCAACATGCAAAGTGGAAGGTGCTTTCCTATGTTTTTTTGGTCTTTGTCACCATGGTTTGATGCATTGATCCACTAGTGTCATTGCATGTGTTCTTTTCCTAAACCACACTGATCCACTAGTGTCATTACATGTGTTCTTTTCATAAACCACATTGATCCACTAGTGTCATCGCATGTGTTCTTTTCCTAAACCACAATGATCCACCCGGAGTCATTGCATGTGTTATTTTCCTAAACCACATAGATCCAGATGACAGCACACACTCCAGTGGATTCTGTGATGCAACTTCTGCCATACTGGTACATCATGCAATCTAGAAGGTGCTTTCATTTGTGTTTTTGGTCTCTATCACCATGGTTTGACACATTGATCCACTAGTGTCATTTCTTGTGTTCTTTTCCTAAACCACACTTATCTACTAGTTTCATTTCATGTGTTCTTTTCCGAAACCAAAATGATCCACTCGTGTCATTGCATGTGTTTTTTTTCCTAAACCACACTGATCAACTGGTGTCATTGCATATGTTCTTTTCCTAAACCACACTGATCCACATGAAATCACACACTTTGATTATGTGATGCAACTTCTGCCACACTGGTGCAACATGCAATGTGGAAGTTGCTTTCCTATGTGTTTTTGGTCTCTATCACCATGGTTTAACACATTGATCCACTAGTGTCATTGCATATGTTCTTTTCCTAAACCACAATGATCCACATGACAACATACACTCTAGTGGATTATGTGATGCAACTTCTGCAACACTGGTGCAACATGCAATGTGGAAGCTGTTTTGCTATGTGTTTTTGGTCTCTGTGACCAAGGATTGATACATCGATTCACTACTATCATTGCATGTGTTCTTTTCCTAAACTACACTAATCCACTTGTGGCATTGCTTGTTTTGTTTTTCTAAAAACACTAATCCACTAGTGTCATCGCATTTTGTTCTTTTCCTAAACCACATTGATCCACCTAGGGTCATTGCATGTGTTCTTTTCCTAAACCACACTAATCCACATGAAAACACTCACTCTAGTTGATTCTGTGATGCAAGTTCTACCACACTGGTGCAACATGCAACATGGAAGGTCCTTTCATTTGTGTTTTTGTCTCTATCACCATGGTTTGACACATTGATCCACTAGTGTCATTGCATGTATTCGTTTCCTAAACCACACCGATCCTCTAATGTCATTGCATGTGTTCTTTTCCTAAACCACACTGATCCACCTAGAGTCATTGCACAATTTTTTTCCTAAACAACACGGATCCACATGACAACACATACTCTAGTGGATTCTGTGATGCAACTTTTGCCACACTGGTGCAACATGCAATGTGGAAGGTGCTTTGCTATGTGTGTTTTTGTCTCTATCACCATGGTTTGAAACATTGATCCACTAGTGTCATTGCATGTGTTCTTTTCCTAAACCACACTGATCCACATGACAACACACACTCCAGTGGATTCTGTGATGCAACTTCTCCCACACTAGTGCAACATGCAATCTGGAAGGAGGTTTGTTATGGGTTTTTTGTCTCTGTCACCATCGTTTAACACATTGATCCACTAGTGTCATTGCATGTGTTATTTTCCTAAACCATAGTGATCCACATGACAACACTCACTCTAGTGGGTTCTGTGATGCAACTTCTGCCACACTGGTGCAACATGCAATGTGGAAGCTGCTTTCATTTGTGTTTTTGGTATATATCACCATGGTTTGACACATTGATCCACTAGTGTCATTTCATGTGTTCTTTTCCTAAACCACGCCGATCCACTAGTGTCATTTGATGTGTTCTTTTCCTAAACCACACTGATCTAGTTGTGTCATTGCATGTGTTCTTTTCCTAAACCACACTGATCCAGTTGTGACATTGCATGTGTTCTTTTCCTAAACCACACTCATCCGCTAGTGTCATTCATGTGTTCTTTTCCTGAACCACAGTAATCCACTAGAGTCATTGCATGTGTTCTTTTCCTAAACTACACTGATCCACATGAAAACACACACTCTTGTGGATTCTGTGATACAACTTCTGCCACACTAGTGCAACATACAATGTGGAAGGTGCTTTCCTATGTGTTTTTGGTCTCTGTCACCATGGTTTGACACATTGCTCCACTAGTGTTATCACATGTGTTCTTTCCCTAAACCACACTGAACCACATGAGAACACACACTCAAGTGGAATATGTGATGCAACTTCTGCCACACTGGTGTAACATGCAATGTGGAAGGTTCTTTCCTATGTGTTTGGTTCCCTATAACCATGGTTTGACACATTGATCCACTAGTGTCATTGCACGTGTTTTTTTCATAAACCACAATGATCCACTAGTGTCATTCCATGTGTTCTTTTCCTAAACCACGCTGATCCACCTGGAGTGATCGCATGTGTTCTTTTCCTAAACCACACAGATCCACATGACAACACACACTCCAGAGGATTCTGTGATGCAACTTCTCCCACATTGGTGCAACATGCGACGTGGAAGCTGTTGTCCTATGTATTTTTGGTCTTTGTCACAATGGTTTGACACATTGATCCACCAGTGTCATTGCATGTATTCTTTTCCTAAACCACATTGATCCACTAGTGTCATTGCATGTGTTCTTTTTATAAACCACACTGATGCACGTGGAGTCATTGCATGTGTTCCTTTCCTAAACCACACCGATCCACATGAAAACACTCACTCTAGTGGATTCCGTGATGTAACCGCTAGAGTGGTGCAACATGCAATGTGGAAGGTGCTTTCATTTGTATTTTTTGTCTCTGTCACCATGGTTTGACACAATGATCCACTAGTGTCATTTCATGTGTTTTTTTCCTAAACCACACTGATCCACTAGTGTCATTTCATGTGTTATTTTCCTAAACCACACTAATTCATTGCATGTGTAATTTTTCTAAACCACACTGATCTAGTAGTGTCATTGCATGTGTTCTTTTCCTAAACCACACTGATCCACTAGTGTCATTCATGTGTTCTTTTCATAAACCACACTGATCCACTAGTGTCATTACATGTGTTCTTTCCCTAAACTACACTGATCCACATGAAATCACACACTCTTGTGGATTCTGTGATGCAACTTCTGCCACACTACTGCAACATACAATGTGGAAGGTGGTTTCCTATGTGTTTTTGGTCTCTATCACCATGGTTTGACACATTGCTCCACTAGTGTCATTGCATGTGTTTTTTCCTAAACCACACTAATCCACATGAGAGCACACACTCTAAAGGATTCTGTGATGCAACTTCTGCCACACTGGTGCAACATGCAAAGTGGAAGGTTCTTTCCTATGTGTTTTTTTGTCTCTGTCACCATGGTTTGACGCATTCATCCACTAGTGTCATTGCATGTGTTCTTTTCCTAAACCACACTGATCTACTAGTGTCATTGCATGTGTTCTTTTCCTAAACCACATTGATCCACTAGTGTTATTGCATGTGTTCTTTTCCTAAACCACACTAATCCACCTGGAGTCATTGCATCTGTTCTTTTCCTAAACCACACTGATCCACATGACAACGCACACTCCAGTGGATTTTGTGATGCAACTTCTGCCATACTGGTGCAACATGCAACGTGGAAGGTGATTTCATTTGTGTTTTTGGTCTCTATTACCATGGTTTAACACATTGACCCACTAGGGTCATTTCATGTGCTCTTTTCCTAAACCACACTTATCTACTAGTGTCATTTCATGTGTTTTTTCCTAAACCACACTGATCCAGTAGTGTCATTGCATGTATTCTTTTCCTACACCACACTGATCCACTAGTGTCATTCATGTGTTATTATCCTAAACAACACTATTCCAATAGTGTCATTGCATGTATTCTTTTCCTAAACTACACTTATCCACATAACATCACACACTCTAGTGGATTTTGTGATGCAACTTCTGCCACACTAGTGCAACATACAATGTGGATGGTGCTTTCCTATGTGTTTTTGGTCTCTATCACCATGGTTTGACACATTGCTCTAGCAGTGTCACTGCATGTGTACTTTTCCTAAACCACACTGATCCACAAGAGAACACACACTCTAGTTGATTTTGTGATGCATCTTCTGCCACACTGGTGCAACATGCAAAGTGGAAGGTGCTTTCCTATGTGTTTTTGGTCTCTGTCACCATGGTTTGATGCATTGATCCACTAGTGTCATTGCACGTGTTGTTTTCCTAAACCACACTGATCTACTAGTGTCATTGCATGTGTTGTTTTTCTAAACCACAGTGATCCACTCGTGTTATTGCATGTGTTCTTTTCCTAAACCACACTAATCCACCTGGAGTCATTGGATGTGTTCTTTTCCTAAACCACACTGATCCACATGACAACACACACTCAAGTGGATTCTGTGATGCAAATTTTGCCATACTGGTGCAACATGCAATGTGGAAGGTGCTTTCATTTGTGTTTTTGGTCTCGGTTACCATGGTTTGACACATCGATCTACTATTGTCATTTCATGTGTTCTTTCCCCAAACCACACTTATCTACTAGTGTCATTTCATGTGTTGTTTTCGTAAACCACATTGATCCACGAGTGTCATTGCATGTGTTCTTTTCCTAAACTACACCGATCAACTAGTGTCATTGCATGAGTTCTTTTCCTAAACTAAACTGATCCACATGACAACACACACTCAAGTGGATTCTGTGATGCAACTTCTGCCACACTGGTGCAACATGCAAGGTGGAAGGTGCTTTCCTATGTATTTTCCGTCTCAGTCACCATGGTTTGACACATTGATCCACTAGTGTCATTGCATGTGTTCTATTCCTAAACCACAATGATCCACTAGTGTCATTGCATGTGGATTATGTGATGCAACTTCTGCCACACTGGTGCAACATGCAGTGTGGAAGCTGCTTTCCTATGTGTTTTTGGTCTGTGTGACCAAGGATTGATACATGGATCCACTACTGTCATTACAAGTGTTCTTTTCCTAAACCACACTCATCCACTTGTGTCATTGCCTATTTTCTTTTCCTACACCACACTAATCCTCTAGTGCCATTGCATGTGTTCTTTTCCTAAACCACACTGATCCATATGACAACACTCACTCCACTGGATTCTGTGATGCAACTTCTACCACACTGGTGCAACATGAAATGTGGAAGGTCCTTTCATTTGTGTTTTTGGTCTCAGTCACCATGGTTTGACACATTGATCCACTAATGTCATTGCATGTGTTCTTTTGATAAACCACATGAATTCACTAGTGTCATGGCATGTTGTCTTTTACTAAACCACACTGATCCACCTGTGTCACTTCATATGTTCTTTTCCTAAACCACACTTATCCACCAGTGTCATTGCATGAGTTTTTTCCTAAACCACACTGATCACTACTGCCATTGCATGTGTTCTTTTCCTGAACCATACTGATCCACTAGTGTCATTGCATGTGTTCTTTTTGTAAACCACGCTAATCCACTAGTGTGATTGCATGTGTTTTTTCCCAAACCACACTGATCACCTGGTGTCATTGCATGTGTTTGTTTCCTAAACCACACTGACACATGACAAACACACTCCAGCGAATTCTGTGATGCAACATGCAATGTGGAAGGTGCTTTTCTATGTGTTTTTGGTTTCTGTCACCATGGTTTGACACATTGATCCACTAGTGTCATTGCATGTCTTCCTTTCCTAAACCACACTAATCTAGAAGACAACACACACTCAAGTGGATTCTGTGATGCAACTTCTAACACACTGGTGCAACATGCAATGCGGAATCTGCTTTTCTATGTGTTTTTGGTCTCTGTCGCCATGGTTTGACAGATTGATCCACTAGTGTCATTGCATGTGTTCCTTCCCTAAACAACACTGATCCACATGGCAACACACACTCTAGTGGATTCTGTGATGCAACTTCTCCCACACTGGTGCAACATGCAATGTGGAAGCTTCTTTCCTATGTGTTTTTGGTCTCTAACACCATGGTTTGACAAATTGATCCACTAGTGTCATTTCATGTGTTCTTTTCCTAAACCACACTAATCAACTAGTGTCATTACATGTGTTCTTTTCCTAAACTACACTGATCCACATGGAGTCATTGCATGTGTTCTTTTCATAAACCACACTGATCCACATGACAACACTCACTCTAGTGGATTTTGTGATGCAACTTCTGCCACATTGGTGCAACATGGAATGTGGAAGCTGCTTTCTTATGTGTTTTTGGTCTCTGACACCATGGTTTGACACAAATGCAATGAATCTGGTGGTGGTTTAGGAAAATAACACACATGCAATGACACTGGTGGATCCATGTGGTTTATGAAAAGAACAAACATGCAATGACTCTAGTTGTGGTTTATGAAATGTACACACATGCAATAACTCTAGTGGTGGTTTAGGAAAAGAACGCACATGCAATGACACTGGTGGATCCATGTGGTTTAGTAAAATAACACACATGCAATGACACTAGTGGTGGTTTAGGAAAAGAACACACATTCAATGTCTCTAGTTGTGGTTTAGGAAAAGAACAAACATGCAATGACTCTAGTGGTGGTTTATGAAAAGGACACACATTCATTAACACTGGTGGATCAATCTGGTTTAGTAATATAACACACATGCAATGACATTAGTGGTGGTTTAGGAAAAGAACACACATGCAAAGACATGCAATGACACTGGTGGATCCATGTGGCTTAGGAAAGGAACACACATGCAATGACACTGGTGGTGGTTAATGAAAAGAACACACATGCAAATGACTCTGGTGGATCCATGTGGTTTATGAAAAGAACACACATGCAATGAATCTAGTGGTGGTTTATAAAAAGAACACACATGCAATGGCACTGGTGGATCTAAGTGGTTTATGAAAATAACAAACATGAAATGACTATAGTTGTGGTTTATGAAAAGTACACACATGCAATGACTCTAGTGGTGGTTTAGGAAAAGAACACACGTGCAATGACATGCAATGACACTGGTGGATCCATGTGGTTTAGGAAAATAACACACATGCAATGACTATAGTTGTGGTTTATGAAAAGAACACACATGAAAATGACACTGGTGGATCCATGTGGTTTAGTAAAATAACACACATGCAATTACACTATTGGTGGTTTAGGAAAAGAACAGACATGCAATGTCTCTAGTTGTGGTTTAGGAAAAGAACAAACATGAAATGACAATAGTGGTGGTTTATGAAAAGGACACACATGCATTAACACTGGTGGATCCATGTGGTTTAGTAAAATAACACACATGCAATGACACTAGTGGTGTTTTAGGAAAACAACATACATGCAAAGACATGCAATGACACTGGTGGATTCATGTGGTTTAGGAGAGGAACTCACATGCAATGACACTGGTGATGGTCATTGAAAAGAACACACATGCAAATGATTCTGGTGGATCCATGTGTTTTATGGAAAGAACACACATGCAATGACACTGGTGGTGGTTTATGAAAAGAACACACATGCAAATGACTCTAGTTGTGGTTCCATGTGGTTTAGTAAAATAACACACATGCAATGACACTAGTGGTAGTTTAGGAAAAGAACACACATGCATGTCTCTGGTGGATCCAAGTGGTTTATGAAAACAACACACATGCAATGACTCTGGTGGTGGTTTAGGAAAAGAACACACTTGCAATGACACTAGTGGTGGTTTAGGAAAAGAACACACATGCAAAGACATGCAATGACACTATTGGATCCATGTGGTTTAGGAAAGGAACACACATGCAATGACACTGGTGGTGGTTAATGAAAATAACACACATGCAAATGACTCTGGTGGATCCATGTGGTTTTGCGGTGACCCAGCATACCACTGCATGATGTAGCACACTATAGTCATTGACATAACACCAATGAAACACCATTCACTAGTATTACATCCCTCAAAGTGGTACCACAGAAACATAGCAGGTCCAATACATGACTATGGATTACAACTCGACTCTTTATAAAAGATCCAAAGAACACTCTAGGTTAAAAAGAGAGAAAAAACTTCTTACAAAGAAGAATCAGAAATAATAACTCAGAACTATCTAGCTAATAATACTAGCATCTAGACTATCAGGCTTGCAATTGCCGCTAGTGCAATGCTCTACAGAAGTAGGTGTTATTGCTAGAGTATCTACTCCTATCTAATCAAGATCTTCGCCTTTGCTTCGGTTGATGTATATGTTGAATTCATTGACTTTATTGAAGAACTTGAGCTGCCGATGATGGTTTCTTGAGTAGAAATTGAGGTTGACGTCGTCTTCAACGGCTTAGAACCTAGCAAGGGTTAAGAAGGTACGGTTGAGTATGAGCATACTCAGCAAGCTCACTAAAAAGGAGTGTATGATGCACTATCTCTACAGCCACATACCAAAGGTCGTAGGCAATGCAGGTTTTCGTAAACATTTCTTCAAAGGTTGCTTTTATTCTAAAAACTACGTCCGGCAGCCTTCACAGGTTGACCAGAACCTTCGTGGAGTTCCTTTCCTGCCGCGTTCGTATCTCCTTCCTAGAACAGGGAGTAACATGTCACAGTTCTTACACTCTGTATGTTGGGTCCGCAGCATAGAAAACAAAAAATTTCCTATGATGAGAACTACACGCCAAGATCTATCTACTAGGTACAGAGCAACGGGTGGACATACATCCATCGAGAACTTACCCTCGAAGACAACGAGTTTTGTTAACGAGTAGGAACTCGTGGTTGATGTAGTCGTACACTTGCCGATCTCAAGATCGTGTGGAAGTCCGAGCACCGCAACTCAGCAGCGCATCCGTAGTCGCACACACGTTCAAGCCACCGGACAACCTCCACCTCCTCGCTCCAGCGATCCAGCGGAAGCAGCAACTCCTTCCAGACGAAATGCCACCAGGAACATGTATCTCGCTAATCCGAGACCATGGGGAAATAATTCTAGAGGGGGAGAGAGATCCTTCACGAGGAGGTGTGAGGAAGAAGGAGGAAGAGGGGGGTACCCCTCCCCATGGCCGGAGCATGGGGGTGACCCCTCACCTCCCCCATTCATGTGGTGGTAACCCCTCCACATTAAAATGCCTCTTCACATTCCCTTTTAAAGTCCCCACTTTAAATGCATTAAAATTCTCTAAGTTTAATGCTCTCTCATTTAATAAAACTCTTTTATTAAATTTATTCAGAATTTTGTTAATTACTTTAATTAAAAAACATTAACATATAACCCCTTGCAATATTTCAGTATCACATGCAGAACCACTTTCTGCAATTTCACCCGAAACAATTTCCGGTTTCTATCGAAACAATTCCTGCTCTTTGCAATTCTTTCGTCTGAAACATATGTGCTCCAAAATGTTGTCCGGTAACTCTTAAGTGTGTCACCCTACGGTTCGCGAATAATGCAGACATGATTGAGACTCCTCTCAGATCAATAATCAGAAGCGGGATCTGGAGATCCATACTGACTCCTGCATATTCAACGATGACTTCTGTGATCGTGAGAACCTTTAACGCTTGTAATTTAATCCCTTTGTCTCATGATATAATACATGTCCGAGATTCGATCATCGGTATCCAAATACCTAGTTTGATCTTGTTGCCGACATGCACTCTTTTCTCGTTCCTGTGATATAACATTCTAGTGATCACATGACTTGCTTGCAAGCTACCTTAATGTGATATCACCGAGAGGGACCAGAGTATATCTATCCGTCATCGGGATTGACAAATTCCACTCTTGATCCATGAACCTCAACATAACACCTTTGTAGCACTGAACCAATCTTTATACTCACCTTGTTATAGTGTGACGTTTGATGTTATCAAGATAGTCTTCCGGTGTTAGCAATTAACATGATCTCATGGTCTAAGGATAAAGATTACTTCATATGATGTTATAGCAATTTAAACATAATGACTTGATCGTAATGCTATACTTCGGATGAATGTTCATCACATCATTTCACAAATGCCGTGACCTTGTTATTAACAACATCCAATGTCCATGACGAGGAAACCTTGATCATCTTGTTAATCAACAAGCTAGTCTATAAGAGAGGCATAACTAGGAACCCTTTTTGTTTATTAAACACACATGTATTAACGTTTCTGATCAATACAATTATAGCATGCAAAATAAACATCTATCATATATAAGGAATACATAATAATAACTTTATTATTGCCTCTCAGGGCATATTTCCTTCAGTCTCCCACTTGAACTAGAGACAGTAATCTAGTTCACATAGTGATAAATCTAACACCCATGGAGTTCTGGTGTTGATCATGTTTTGCCCTAGGGAGAGCTTTAGTCAACGGATCTGCTACATTTAGGTCCATGTGTACTTTACAAATCTTTATGTCTCCATCCTTGACATGTTCGCGGATGGAGTGAAACCGGCGCTTAATATGCTTGGAATTCTTATGAGACCTCGGTTCCTTGGCGTTAGCTATGGCTCCATTGTTGTCACAATAGATCACCATCGGGTCCAATGCACTAGGAACCACACCTAGTTCCGTAATGAACTCTTTCATCCAAACCGCTTCCTACGCCGCTTCTGAAGCAGCAACATATTTCGCCTCCGTCGTTGATCCAGCCACCACATGTTGTTTGGAACTCCTCCAACTAACTGCTGCTCCGTTCAAGAGAAATACATATCCGGATTGAGACTTAGAGTCATCCGGATCGGTGTCAAAGCTAGCATCGACATAACACTTAGCGACTAGCTCTTCTTCACCTCCGTATATAAGAAACATATCCCTAGTTCTTCTCAAGTGCTTGAGGATGTTATTGACCGCTATCCAGTGTTCTGAACCTGGATCAGATTGGTACCTACTAGTCAAACTAATAGCATGTGCCACATCCGGTCTTGTACATAGCATGGCATACATTATAGAGCCTATGGCCGAGGCATAGGGGATCTTATCCATTATCTCTCTTTCTTCCGCCGTAGCCAGACTTTGAGTCTTACTCAATGTCTTGCCTTGCAACATAGGTAAGAACCCCTTCTTACTTCCGTCCATATTAAACTTCTTTAATATCTGATCAAGGTATGTACTCTGCGATAGCCCAATTAGGCGCCTTGATCTATCTCTATAGATTTTAATGCCTAATATATATGACGCTTCACCAAGGTCTTTCATCGAAAATTTGCTGTTTAGATAACTTTTAACACTGTTTAAAAGATCTATATCATTTCCAATCAATAATATGTCATCCACATGTAATATCAGAAATGCCACATTGCTCCCACTCACTTTCTTGTAAATACAAGACTCTCCATAAGTTTGGACAAATCCAAACTCTTTGATCACCTCATCAAAGCGGAGATCCCAACTCCGGGATGCTTGCTTTAGTCCATAGATGGATCGCTGAAGTTTGCGTACCTTATTAGCATCCTTAGGATCGACAAAACCCTTAGGTTGTATCATATACAACTCTTCTTCAATATTACCATTGAGGAACGCAGTTTTGACATCCATCTGCCATATTTCATAATCGAAATATGCAGCAATTGCTAACATAATCCTCACCGACTTAAGCATCGCTATGGGAGAGAATGTCTCATCGTAGTCAACTCCTTGAATTTGTCGAAACCCCTTTGCGACAAGTCGAGCCTTATAGATGGTCACATTACCATCAGCATCAGTTTTTCTTTTGAAAATCCATTTATTCTCAACGGCCTTTCGACCGTGAGGTAAGTCCACCAAGGTATAAACCTGGTTCTCGTACATGGATTCCATCTCGGATTTCATGGCTTCTAGCCATTTGTTGGAATCCGGGTTCATCATCACTTCTTCATACGTCGCAGGGTCATCCATTTCATCAACCATGAAATTCACAACAGGATTGCCGTACAGTTCAGGAGCTGCACGTGTCCTGCTTGACCTGCGAGGTTCGGTAGTGTCCTCTTTCGGAGTTTCATGATCAGTATCATTAGCTCTCTCTTCATTAGGTGAAGTTAACTCCGAAAAAATTTCTGGTGCTGTGCTACTCGCCATTTCATGAAGAGAAGGTTCAATAACCTCTTCGAGTTCTACCTTCCGACTACTCACACCTTTCGCAAGAAACTCCTTCTTAAGAAAGGATCCATTCTTGGCAACAAAAACCTTGCCCTCGGATCTTTGATAGAAGGTATACCCAATCGTTTCCTTAGGGTATCCTATGAAGACGCATTTTTCCGCTTTGGGTTCGAGTTTATCCAGCTGAAGTTTCTTCACATAAACATTGCATCCCCAAACTTTAAGAAATGACAACTTAGGTTTGTTTCCAAACCATAATTCATATTGTGTCGTTTCAACGGATTTAGATGGTGCCCGATTTAAAGTGAATGCAGCTGTTTCTAGTGCATAACCCCAAAATGACAGTGGCAAGTCAGTCAGAGACATCATAGATCGAACCATATCCAATAAAGTACGATTACGACGTTCCGACACACCATTACGTTGTGGTGTTCCGGCAAGCGTGAGTTGTGAAACTATTCCACACTCTTTCATGTGTGTGCTAAACTCGTAACTTAGATACTCACCTCCACGGTCAGACAGAAGAAATTTGATCTTTCTATTACGATGATTTTCCACTTCATTCTGAAATTCCTTGAACTTTTCAAAGGTTTCAGACTTGTGTTTCATCAAATAGATATACCCGTATCTACTTAAATCATCTGTGAAAGTAACAAAATAACGATATCCACCTTGCACCGACACACTCATTGGTCCACATACATCAGTATGTATGATTTCTAATAAATCTGTCGCCCGTTCCATTGAACCGGAAAACGGCGTTCTAGTCATCTTGCCCATAAGGCATGGCTCACATGTATCAAATGATTCAAAATCAAGTGATTGCAAAAGTCCATCAGAATGGAGTTTCTTCATGCGTTTAACACCAATATGACCTAGACGGTAGTGCCACATATATACAGATATATCATCCTTTTAGCATCAACATTATGAATATGTGTAATACTACTATCGAGATCCAATAGAAATAAACCATTCAACACAGGTGCATGACCATAAAAGATATCATTCTTATAAATCGAACAACCATTGTTTTCAGATTTAAAGGAATAACCACTTTACATCAAACACGATCCGGATACAATGTTCATGCTCAGTGCAGGCACCAAATAACAATTGTTTAGGTTTATAACTAATCCCGATGGCATATGGGGAGGTAGCGTCCCGACGGCGATCACATTAACTCTTGATCCATTGCCGACCCGCATCCTGACCTCATCCCTTGCTAGTTGTCGCTGTTTCGTAGCCCCTGAACCGAGTTACATATATTAGCAACCGATCCCGTATCCAATACCCAGGTGCTACTGTGAGTACTAGTCAAGTACACATCAATAACATGTATATCACATATACCTTTGTTTGCCTTCCTGGACTTCTTGTCCGCCAAATACTTGGGGCAATTGCGCTTCCAATGGCCAGTCCCCTTGCAATAGTAACACTCGGTGTCAGACTTAGGGCTAGCTCAGGGTTTCTTTTCAGGTGTGGCAACAGATTTGCCACCCTTCTTTCCCTTGTGCTTGCCTTTCTTGTCCTTCTTGAAATCGGTGGTCTTATTGATCATCAACACTTGATGTTCTTTCCTAATCTCCACTTCTGCAGTCTTAAGCATTGACAGAAGCTCGGGAAGAGACTTCTTCATGCCCTGCATATTATAGTTCATCACGAAGCTCTTGTAGCTAGGTGTCAGAGATTGTAGAACACGATGTATGCCTAAGTCAATGGGAATCGTTATTCCCAAGGACACAAGCTTATCGACGTACCCATACATTTTGAGTACGTGATCACTAACAGAGCTGTTCTCCTCCATCATGCAGCTAAAGAACTTTTCTGAAGCATTATAACTCTCTACGGCAGCATGGGTATCAAAAATCATTTTCAATTCTCCCATGGTATCAAAGGCATTGCCATTTTCGAAACGTTTTCGAAGTTCTAGCTCTAGCCCATACAGTATGCCGCAATGAACTAAGTTGTGGTCCTCCTGACGAGTCATATAGACATTCTTTTCCTCGTCAGGGGCATCAGGAGCTAGTGGGGGGCCTAGCGGCGCCTCTAGCACATATTGCTTTTGTGCAGCAGTGAGGAGAATCGTCAAATTCATAGCCCAGTTGGTGAATTTGCTACCATTCGCAGCAAATTTCTCTTTCTCCATGAACACATTGAAATTAAAAGCAGGTGGTGCCATCTACAACAGAATTTGTAAAGTTTATTTAGACTAAGTGTATGATAGAGTGAGTTCAACTAATCCAAATTACTAATGAACTCCCACTCAAAAACGACATCCCTCGTGTCCTTTTGGTGATTACATGAACCAAATCCACTACACCAAGTCCGATCATCACGTGAGTTGATGTAGCTTCAAAGGCGAGCATCTATATGGGCATCATATCAACTATATTACTCATGCTTAACCTTTCGGTTCGTGTTCTGAGGCCATGTCTGTACATGCTAGGCTCGCCAAGTAAGAACCTTAGTATTCGCGTGTGTAAAACTGTCTTACACCCGTTCCTATGAAAGCGTAGATTCGAGTACACCCGATCACCATGTGATGTCTCAAAACACGATCCACAGAACGGTGCATACTTAAGGAAGAACACATTTTTATCTTGATATCTAAAATGAGGGATCATCTTACAATGATACAGAAAGCGCCAAACTAGCAGTATAAGATGCTAACATCTAATGAGTAAAGTGAGATGATATGGTCCATGCATTTGATCTCTATCATTTGCATCCTGGTATGATCTCTATCATTCCTTTGTGAGTAAGGCCAAGGTTTATGGAACTTACACGTTGAATGTGTTGTAAGAGTATCTATCATACATCTACTTACAACAATACCATATCAATACACTAACCCAGCAACGATCTAAACTAGACTCCTCTAATTTATCAATTGCAAGTTTTACGTGGCTTAGGGCTTTTGGAGATAGAACCGTTCTTACCTACGAACATGAACCACAACGAGGATAACCAAGTTATTAGCAACTCGCTGTAAATCAGATATTGACTATAGTAGGAGAGATAGACACCCGCCAGCCACTTATGCAAAACTAGTTGCATGTCAGTCGTGAAACCGGTCTCATGTACGATGACATGTAAGGTTGGTCCGGGCCGCTTCATCCCACTATGCCACCAATATCCAAAATACATAGAAGATGCAATAACATGATCATCATCGCCCACATATAAACATATGTGTACTACCCGTGCAAAGCACCTACGCATAGATCAGGCTCTGATACCACTGTTGGGTCCGCAACATAGAAAACAAAAAATTTCCTACGATGAGAACTACACGCCAAGATCTATCTACTAGGTACAGAGCAACGGGTGGACATACATCGATCAAGAACTTACCCTTGAAGACAACGAGTTTTGTTAACGAGTAGGAACTCGTGGTTGATGTAGTCGTACACTTGCCGATCTCAAGATCGTGTGGAAGTCCGAGCGCCGCAACTCAGCAGCGCATCTGTACTCGCACACACGTTCAAGCCACCGGACAACCTCCACCTCCTCGCTCCAGCGATCCAGCGGAAGCAACAACTCATTCCAGACTAAATGCCATGGGGAACATGTATCTCGCTGATCCGAGACCATGGGGAAATAATTCTAGAGGGGGAGAGAGATCCTTCACAAGGAGGTGTGAGGAAGGAGGAAGAGGGGGGCCTTTTATAGGAGGAGGGGGGTACCCCTCCCCATGGCCGGCGCATGGGGGCTGACCCCTCACCTCCCCCATTCATGTGGTGGTAACCCCTCCACATTAAAATGCCTCTTCACATTCCCTTTTAAAGTCCCCACTTTAAATGCATTAAAATTCTCTAAGTTTAATGCTCTCTCATTTAATAAAACTCTTTTATTAAATTTATTCAGAATTTTGTTAATTACTTTAATTAACAAACATTCACATATAACCCCTTGCAATATTTCAATATCACATGCAGAACCACTTTCTGCAATTTCACCCGAAACAATTTCCGGTTTCTATCGAAACAATTCCTGCGCTTTTCAATTCTTTCATCTGAAACATATGTGCTCCAAAATGGTGTCCGGTAACTCTTAAGTGTGTCACCCTACGGTTCGCGAATAATGCAGACATGATTGAGACTCCTCTCAGATTAATAATCAGAAGCAGGATCTAGAGATCCATACTGACTCCTACATATTCAACAATGACTTATGTGATCGTGAGAACCTTTAACGCTTGTAATTTAATCCCTTTGTCTCGTGATATAATACATGTCCGAGATTCGATCATCGGTATCCAAATACCTAGTTTGATCTCGTTACCGACATGCACTCTTTTCTCATTCCCGTGATATAACATTCTAGTGATCACATGACTTGCTTGCAAGCTACCTTAATGTGATATCACCGAGAGGGCCCAGAGTATATCTATCCGTCATCGAGATTGACAAATTCCACTCTTGATCCATGAGCCTCAACATAACACCTTCGTAGCACTGAACCCATCTTTATAGTCACCCGGTTACGGTGTGACGTTTGATGTTATCAAGATACTCTTCCGGTGTTAGCAATTAACATGATCTCATGGTCTAAGGATAAAGATTACTTTGTATGATGTTATAGCAATGTAAACATAATGACTTGATCGTAATGCTATACTTCGGATGAATGTTCATCACATCATTTCACAAATGCTGTGACCTTGTTATTAACAACATCCAATGTCCATGATCAGGAAACCTTGATCATCTTGTTAATCAACAAGCTAGTCTATAAGAGAGGCATAACTAGGAACCCTTTTTGTTTATTAAACACACATGTATTAACGTTTCCGATCAATACAATTATAGCATGCAAAATAAACATCTATCATATATAAGGAATACATAATAACAACTTTATTATTGCCCCTCAGGGCATATTTCCTTCATTGTAGAGGTGCGTTACTTTTCCCACGAGAGACCAAATCCTTGTTGTACAACCGGGCAAATCTTTCCCGTCCACAATACCGTGATGTGGGGCCTAGTAGATGATCCAAGCCAATCACTTCCCCTCTCCCCAACCCCGCATGAAGACACGACCCTCCAGGACATGCCCCACCTCTGTCAAGCCCCTAATAGGACCGACTATAACTCTGGTAGGCACCTGAAGACTCTATGAGATGGTTATGCCCTGGCATGCTCCCTTAAAGGACCAGCTAAACAACTGATAGCCTCTCAAGATAATCTAGACACCAAAATCATGGGAAACTAAGGGGTTCCACCCATGTGCTAGGTTTCTCCAGGAGAAATCCTTAGCCTCGTGATCAGGTCATCCGTCCATGCGAAAGGAAGAAGATCCAGCTGACTTCTCCATCCCATTGCAGATCTCATGGTTAACACGTAATATACGGCTCTAGAATCACTAACGACATTGGTTGTTAAGTCCTAGATGATACATTCTTGTACAATGGTGTTTCCATTGCCATTTATAATAGATTAGCTGATCACCCTGGATCAGTAACCAATACTTCTAGTTAATTATGAAAATAGTGTTTTCGACCTTTTTGAAATGCAGGTGATGACAACAGTTGAGTTAGAAGCATAGAAAATAATCAAAGGACATGAAAAAGTGTGAACTTGCCTTTTGTGATTGTAAGATTATGCAATCACGGTCTTCAAGACAATAGAAGATCCAAATTCTATAACAACATCATTGGTCTGGTAAGGACCGATGTTTAAATAAGCAAGAGGCAATTATGCATAAGTAATGTAATGGAGTTAATAAAACCCCGAAGTAATACCCCAATATGGTGAATGAGTTAAACTTAGGTGATTTTTTTAAGATTTAGTTTGTCTAAAAGTTTACTTTACAAGCCAATATACATATACAAGGAACTTAAGACTAACATGTATGATATAAAGTAAATATAACAACACATGCTTAGAGTTAGTTGATATTATGTATCTATTATAAAAGTTTCTGCTTTAGGTTGATTGAAACAATTATTATATTGTTTTTTTTGAGGTGTCAAAATGAATAACCTTTGATGAAAAGGTTTCTTTGCTAAGGTTTAAACTGTCAACACCCGAATTTTTAATCCCAGATGCCTGTTGTGCCATACATCGCAATCCCAGGATTACCATTTTTGTGAGACATAACAGATTGGATATCACAGTACATCATCCATTACAAACCATAATAAGGTCTTACAAAAATAAAGGATCTCATGATCCAGTCTTAATACAAACAAGTAGCGGAATAATAAGCGTAGTAGTGGGCTCCATCTTCAGTGTCACAGGCAATGCTGACGATGGGAGATGATCCTAGTTGTCATAGCTGTCCTGCTATCCATCATCCTAATAGTCCTCCTCATAGTCTGGCCACGGGAATAGCCAGGGACAAAGCCATGAGTACTCTTTAAGTACTCGCAAACTATCACTAACAAGTAAGGTAGTTATAGTAGGAATCTTAAGCTCTAGGTTTATTTGCAAAAAGCTAGATTTATCTAAACTGAGTTCAGAAGTAAAGAAAACTAAGTAAAATGTTCTAAATCACTTTAAGTGGGAACCTAGTTTTCATATTCACAACCCTGTTGTGGTCAAGTTAAGATCATAGTTCACTTCATAAGTCATTTTGGAAAACATGTGACGACGGAACAGTATGGCCACTCCAACTTTCCATGACCGCGTACGCGGCTATTTGAATAGTTTGACACTCTATAGAGGTGGTACACTTTCATCACAAAATTCGATACGTCCGTCAGGGATAACCCTGAATCATCATACTTAGTATGCGGATAATCAATCATAACCTTTCAATTACACACTCTAGTATAGACACCTCCCCTATGAACTTGGCCTCCCAGCCATGGCCATCCGCCATCCTGGGAACTACATAGGTGGACATCATCAAGAGGTAGCCTCAGCTCAAACCTCTTCTGCGAGGGAACCCATACTAATGCATATAAACTTCTAGCTAAGCCTTACCCAATTCAGGTATTGTGGTTGTACGGTAAAATTGGAATGGTATCGCATCCGAACCCAACCATCAGTTTTTATAAAGGGCTAAGGCTCATGCGTCAACATTTTCATCATCAAATCCATTTGTGTTTCTCAACACATGTCAAAACATTTCAATAGAATGACTCATCATTCCAAGGTTTTCATAAT
Source organism: Avena sativa (assembly GCA_916181665.1). Taxonomy (NCBI): domain Eukaryota; kingdom Viridiplantae; phylum Streptophyta; class Magnoliopsida; order Poales; family Poaceae; genus Avena; species Avena sativa. Next base: position 197,641,246 of record OV702287.1, read on the forward strand.
CCTTTTCACCAAGTATTCCCATCTAAAGTGATCAAGTTTTATGCTTTAACACTAGCCACTAAGTTAAGAGTGTTCACTAATGAGGGGGGGGGGGGGGCTAATCTTCAATCTCATGCCATAAAATGATATCTAGTATAGGCCTAGTTCTATACTCTTTATGCTATCTATACTACTTTCCAAATGCTCACAAAGCATTAACTAAAAGTAAAGAACTTTGGTAAAGTAAAAGAGTAAAGCTTGCAAGTAAAACTTGGGGTGGGTATAATTCAAAGGTGTATAACCAAAGCATGCCTAAGGCATCTTGCTTAGGTTAAACCTTACATGGTTAACTTGTATAATTCTAGCTTGCCAATAATAGCTTGCATAGTTAAGAAACTTGCAAGTGTTAGCTTGCCAATAATAGCTTGCATAGATCTAGCTTGCATAGTTAAGAAACTTGCAAGTGTTAGCTTGCCTTGATTGGTGCAGTAATTGAAGTTTTCCTCCTCTTCTTCGGGGTAGAACTCCTCCTCCTCGTAGCTTGGGTCGGTACTATCGTCTATAAATAAATACAGAGTACACAATCACCAAACAATACTTAACTACTTCTATTTAGCACACCAAGGCTCACACTTGATGATCTAGCATCATCACATGAAATAAAGAACTAGCTTTATTTAGTTTATTTGAGAAAAGTAATTTCTACTCATTGAAATTAATTAAGATTTAATATTCTCCAATCAAAATATGGGATCATGTTGACACATGTCATCACCACATATTCTAATACATGGGAATGTGATTTAAAGGGTTTATCATATTTTATAAAGTTTAAGATTATTATTTAATAGATTTAAAGTGACTAAAAATGCCCTAATAGCATTCTTTTGGTACTAGTGCAATGTCAATGCATGCAAAACTAGATATTTTTACATATTCAGATAGATATTGTCAAATGTGATTTTTGAGAGTTGGAATCAACTCAAAAGCTATTATGGTTGATTTTTGAAAAATGTTTGAAGGTGCAAAGTCTCTATCTTATTATTTTTTCTATAGAATATCTCTAACTTAAAATGATTTAAATCCAACGGGCTTGGATATATAATTCAATTAACTTTCTAGCAAAATTTGAATCATGCAATTTGGTTAAGTGAAACTCTCTGAATTGATTTTTGAATCTATGGACAGAAACTAGTTTAAACCTAAATGGAAAAACAATTATTTGAATTTCCAGGCCAGCGCGGGAAGTTAAACGGGTCGGCCCATCTACACTACGCGGCACATCGGGCTGCTGACAGATGGGGTCCACCAGTCAGCGAATCTTCTAATGCGAAACAGTATCTTTCAACCAGAGCCCTACGATCTAATTCTAATCCAACGGCCGTGGTTCATCATTGATGATGAACAACTCCAGCGAGGAATCAACCCTAACGCGGTGGTAGGGGTCTCGTGGGGCTCACCTGGGCTCCAGCTAGGGTCAGCGACGGGGGCAATCGACGTGGTAGACAACGGCGAGGCGAGGCGCGGTCACGGCAGAGCTTGAGGTGGTCGAAATCAACGTCGCCCTTCTCCTCCAGCAGCGGCGGGCTCCGGCCAAATTCGGGCAAGGGAGAGCTCGCCTTGCTCCGGGGAAAGGTGAGGGAGTGGCTGTGAGGAGTGGGGAAGGTGTTGGTGTGGAGAATGGAGGCGGGGGTGGCCTTCTTTTATAGTGCAGCGAGGGGACCGAGCGGTGCGGCATGAGCTCGGCAGTGGCGTCGCTACAGGCGGCTATTGTTGTGGCGGTGGTAGGTGGACGGTGCGGTGTTCCCTGGCGGTTCGTACGGGCATAATGGTGAGGCGTGGGGTGGTGTGGTTCGGTCGGGAGCGTGCGGTGCATCGCGCGGAGGCAGAGGTGTTTGCGGCAGCGTGCGGCAGCTGCGGGTCGCGCGGCGGCGAACGGGGTTGTCTGCTGGGGTGCTGTGATCATGGCAGGCTTGCGCGTGCGCTGTGAGGGCAAGGCGCGGTCTGAGCAAGCTGGTCGGGCGCGGCGAGCTGACGCACTCTGGACATGGTGCAGAGAGGCGGGGCGCGGCGTAGCTAGGGTGGTCCAGGGCTCGGCTGGGGTCGTGGCCTGGACAGGGGGTGGCGGTGGATTGTGGCGCACCTCCCGGACATCCTAGATGGGCGCGGGGTGGTCTGCTGCGAGCTGGCCATGGTCGGCCGGCAATGACCACAATCTGGCGACGCTCCACTATGCTCCACGGTTAAAGGGGGGATGGTCTGGGGCTTGGTTAGACTCAGGGGAGACAGGGGGTTTAAGAGGGGACCAAATGGTCGACTAATTACTCTAGAAACAGTGAAGTTAGGCAGTAGGTTAATTAGTGTCAGCCAGGTGTTGTGGAAATGGCCGCATGAACTAAAGTTTTGAATATTTGAATGAATTTTTGAGTGATCTAAAATTAAGCTTGAGAGTCTATGTTTGCTTGGAGAGGTGATGACCCACAAGTATAGGGGGTGTATCGCAGTATTTTTGATAAGTAAGAGTGTCAAACCCAACGAGGAGCAGAAGGTGCTGGCGAGTGGCTAGGAGCAGGAATTCTCTGTAAATACTTAGCAAACAGATTTATAGGGTTTTTTGATAATGTAGGTAAATAAAGTATGAGTAAATAAAAGACAATAAGAATAAATGCAGCAAGTGGCCCAACCCTTTCTTTAGCAAATGACAAGCTAGTTGTATTACTTAAGATGACCAAACGTTCTCGAGGACACATGGGAATATCGTCAAGTGCTTTCGCTTCATATAGTTGATTAATCTTCTTTAGTTTGCTAAGTGTTGTGTGGGTGAACCTATGATAATGTACCGACCTTCCTAGGACTAATACATACTTGTGATTATACCCCTTGCAAGCATCCGTAAGTACAAGAAAGTAATTAAGGTAGAAACCTAACCACAACTTTAAACTCTAAGACCCTGACGTCCCTTGTGCAATGGTTTCCTAACGAGGGTTTAGGTTTCTGTCACTCCGGCAACCCCTACGATTAGTAGCCAAAAACACAATGCATTCCCCTAGGCCCATATAGGTGAAGTGTCATTTGGTCGATGTTCACATGACACCACTAGAAGAAGTACACCACAACTTAAATATCAAACTATTGAATCTTTCTCAACACAATTCCACTACTAACAACATGACTTCTCCCATGTCCACAAGAACAAAACGAACTACTCACCAGACATCATATGGATCATGATCAGAGATGAAATAATGATGTATAACAATCTAAACATAAAAGATAATTCAACGGTTCACTCAATAGCATCAACTACAAGGAGTAATCAACACCGGGAAAGTTTCCCCTAAGAACTATGCAAGATTCAACCCAATTGTTATAGCGGTATGAGGTGGTGATGATGGTACTGGTGAAGATGATGGTGGTGATGATGATGATCCCGATGAAGTCTAGCTTGATGGTGGTGTTGATGGCGACGATCTCCCCTCTCTGGGAAGGAATTCCCCCGGCAGAATTCTGTATGCCGGAGAGATCTTTCTCTCTCGGTGTTTTCCGCCCCGTAGAGGCGGCAGAATCTTTCTATGGTCGCTCCCCGAGTCTTAGGGTTTTGGGAGGATAATATACGTCATAGGGGAGAGACAGGGGTGTACCAGGGCGGCCACACCACCTGGTCGCGCGGCCTAGGGTGGCCCGCGACAGGGGGTGGTGTGGGCCCCCTGTGTCCCATCTCCACTTCCCCTGATGGATTTCTTCGTCTTCTGGAAAAATAGGATTTTCCCGGATTTTCTTATCTTCATATTTTCCCGGATTTTCTTATCTTCGCGAATTTTGCCTCCAAACAGCACCTTTTCCATCAGAATCCTGATTGCAGCGGTCCATGCTCCAAAAGTCATCAACCATGCAATAACAGATGAAATAACATAAGTATCATCTCTTAATATGAAATATATCAATGAATAATAGTAAATTATTATATAGAATAGTGATGCAAAATGGACGTATCAACCCCCCAAGCTTAGACTTCGCTTGTCCCAAGCGAAACTTACCTCAATAAACATGACCTCAGGTTTATGGAGTGAAGAGTCGATAAAAGAATACAGACAAGAAGCATCACATTCATCAATACATAAGTCATAATAGAAGACAACTCACTATTATATAACTTAACTTGCAATAAGTAAAGGAAGCACAATAAAGATACATAGAGTAAATCATAATTGGCAATGGCAAACTTAGCTCTTGGTCGAGGAATAGTTAACAATTTGCAGGAGTTCACAAATAACTGGTTTTCAATGATAGCTTTCAAAGTAGTAGACACTAAGATAAGAGCAAAGTGCAAAACAAGGAACATAAGAAACATGATTGAGTAAATCATCATATGAATGAATGAAACACAACAACTCAAAGTACTTGCTTGAGATAGAAGGGAATAGGTTACTGACTCGACTAAAAAGTAAAAGAAAGGCCCTTCGCAGAGGTAAGAAGGGATTCCAAGTTTCATAAAGAGCTTCCAAAAATTATGGTACTTATTAGCTTTCAACTCTCATTCCCCCTATCTTAAGAATCTTTAGGTGACTAAGGTTAAAGTGACACAACTAAGAGGATATGCTTGACAAGTTATAAGTTGAAATCTCATGCCCCTTATTTATGAGTACCGAACCTCATGCTACTCAACTTCAGTCACAAGTAAGCTATTGTCATTCTAAATACATATGTATCATAAAGAACCGCCAAAGGGGTACCCCTTGCACATGATACAGGAGTTATCCCATAATCACAATGACAAGGCAAGCAGACAATGAGCATCTCAGTGATCCTTTTATTTTCTATTTTCATAGGTTTTTATTGAGGATGCTTCATAGAGTGCTCATTATGGTTATGCTGCAAGTTTCCACCATGATTAGGCATGGCTTCGGCTAGCGGCCCAAGCGTTTCTCTAACACACATACAAACTCCATGATCTTACAAGTTCCCCTTTTATTTCACATTGCTGGGATCCATAAGCAAAAGAATCATGATATCAATGGAATATAAGGGCAATGTTGAAAGCATTCCCCATGATACATGGTTCTGCTAACTTCAACTTATAAAGCGCAAGCATATACGCAACAAAGATGGACACGATGGTTCAAGTTTATTTATTCCAAGAAAGTAAAGTGTGCCATCAAGTTCGTGAGAGCTTTAATCACTAATTTTCACATAACAAGTTTAATTTGGAAGGTAGGTAAAAACATGAATTTACTTGGAATAGCAATAGTGCTAATAGGTAGGTATGGTGGACACAAATGGCATATGTTTTGGTTTAAGGATTGGATGCACGAGAAGCATTCCCTCTGAGTATAGGTTTTTGGCTAGCAAAGCTGGGTAGCAAGCATAAGAGTTGAAGGAAACAAACGAACATACAAGTGATCAAAACAATCATGCAATCTTCCTTGGAAGCACAAAAGATCTTAGCTAGAGAATACTAAACTTATGAGTAAATCAAGAAAGAAAGATGATGAAATTATATTTCTTTAGAGTACTTTTATCTTTTTATTCAATTATCAAAATAGTGTTGCTACTGACCGAGCCAGGTATGCCAAAACCAATTAATTAACTCCATGATCCCAAAGTGATACCAATACTAACAACAAGATCAATCATATAACCATGAATTGAAAACTAAATAAGACATGCAAAAGAGTAAATGAAAGAACTTCTCATTAATATTCCATAATGGTAAATAATACATTGCAAATGTATCTATAATTTCTTATGTTCCATGCTTGGTTTTATCTACTTTCTTCTAACTTTGGAGTATTTCTATACACTTTCTTGGACTAACCTATTAACAAGAGCCACTGTGCCAGCTGCCTGTTTTCTGCTGTTTTTGGTTCCAGGAAGTCAGAAAATGAATATTCTCGGAATTGGACGGGACAAAAGCCAAAGTTATTATTTTACCGGGGGACACTTGGAGCCATAATACGAGATGGAGAAGGGCCAGACGGTGGCCACACCACCTGGTGGCGCGGGCTAGGCCAGGCCGTGCCAGGGGGTGGTGTGGGCCCCTCCGGCACCCCCTCGGTCTCCCTTCTCGCCTATAAGAGCCTCCCGATGCATAAACCTTAAATCATCAAGCCTCCAGCCACGAGAAGTTCCGCAGCGCCACCGCCACCGAAGGGGAGATTCGGGGGACAAAAAGTCTCTGTTCCGGCACCCTGCCGGGACAGGGAAGTGCCCCCGGAGTCATCTCCATCAATCTCCACCACCATCTCCATCACCATTGCTGATTCCCATGATGAGAAGGGAGTAGTTCTCTCTCAAGGCTAAGGGTTCTACCGGTAGCTATGTGTTCATCTCTCTCTCTCTATGCATGATCATATTATGGTCATGAGCTTTGTAATCAAGTAGATCTACCTTGCTACTCAAGTGCTTTAATAGATCTCTACTCTCCCCATGTGTGTGAAGGTGACAGTGTGCACACCATGGTGGCACTTAGGCTAGAGATTACAAATACTTGTTATGAGTTATATTTGGAGTTGGATGTCTTTATGAAATTGTGGTGTTTGTTTGAACCTCTAGTGCTCAAGGTGACAATGTGGGGTTTTCTAGATGGGAAAGATGGACTTTGAGGAGTGCTCTTATAGCCCTACCATGGATTAGAGTGTCCAACCAGAGAGTAGTTCATCGTAATATCATAAAGAAGAATATATTTATATGAGAGTGTTCACTAGTGAAAGTATGATCCCTAGGCCTTGTTTCTTAGCATTGAAACACCGTTTGCAACTAGATCTGTTACATGTTTGCTTGCTTCCTTCTTTATTTCAGTTTTCCTTTAGTCTTTTCCCACGTCAACCACACGCCAGCAAGCTATTTTCTATCAGCGTTACCACTTATAATTATCTATACCACTTGTATTTTACTATCTTTTTGCCGAACTAGTGCACCTATACACCTGACAAGTGTATTGGGTGTGTTGGGGACACAAGAGACATCTTGTATCTTGATTGCAGGGTTGCTTATGAGGGGATACCTTTGACCACTTCCACCCTGAGTTCGATAAACCATGGGTGATCCACTTAAGGGAAAACTTGCTGCTGTTCTACAAACCTCTGCACTTGGAGGCCCAACAACTGTCTACAAGAATAGAAGTGCGTCGACATCAAGTTATTTTATGGCGCCATTGCCGGGGAGGTGAGGTAAAAGGTACTCACATCCTCCGGTGTGAGTGCTCGAAGTTATTTCCTTTAGATTCTACAATTTTGTCTTTTTGTTTCTTGTTTTTATTTTCACTAGTTAGGCTTAATGGAAAACAACAAAAAAATTAGAGATCTTTATAGTATTTATCTTGAGTTAGGACATGAAGTGTTTGAAGAGAAAATTAAAAAACCTATGGAACTTTATTTGCATGCTAACAACAATGTTGTTAGTATGAATTCTTTGGACACCATTATTGGTAATGCTATGGAAAAGTCTAATCTTGGGGAAGCTAGTTTTTATGAACATGATCTTTTTAGTTCCCCAACTTTGGAAGATAGCTATTCTATTGCTTATGATGATACCAAACCTCCAATATATGATGATTACAATGATGAATATGATATTTTCAGTCCACCTACTATTGAGGAGAAAATTAATTATGATTATAATATGCCTCCTATATTTGATGATTATGGTAATGAGAATAATAATGATAGCTATTTTGTTGAATTTGCTCCCACTATAATTAATAAGAATGACTATGCTTATGTGGAGAGTATTAATTCTTTTATGCATGTGGCTCATGATAAGAATGTTTTATGTGGTAGTTATATTGTTAATTTTATTCATGATGCTACTAAAAGTTATTATGAGAGAGGGAAACATGGTTTTATGCATCTCAATAATATTAAGCTTCCCCTCTTTATGTTGAAAGTCTTGAAGTTGCACTTGTTTTGCTTTCCTATGCTTATTGCTTTGTGCTTTCACGACTTGTTTCTTTACAAGATTTCTATGCATAGGAAGTGGGTTAGACTTAAATGTGCTTTGAATTTGCTTCTTGATGCTCTCTTTTACTTCAATTCATATTTCTTATGTGAGCATCTTCTCAAACTATCATGCCTAACTTAAAGGCGTTAAAGAAAAGTACTTATTGGGAGATAACCCAAAAGTTTTAGATGAGTCTTGGAAATTATTACTTCAGTAATAACCGCTCCTTATCCTTTTTATTTTCTTTTGTGCCAAGAGTAACCTCTAATGAGAGAGAAGTAATGATTGGGAAAGTTGATGTCCCAAAACAGATTTCTATGCTTCACCGTAAACATTCGTGTAAAATCTCTGCACGTCCTTTTGAGGCGTGCATTTTTGTGCTTCTGCCCCAGGTTGTTATCTAACTTTCCTTAGTTCAACACTTTTTGATTTGAGCAACAGAGTCTTCGAAAAAATTCGTCTTTACCTGCTGGTCTATTTTGACAGATTTCTGCCATTTTCTGCATTTGCTTCTTGTTGGTTCCTTTTTGAGTTCTTTTGGGGAATTGAGATTTTTGAGGGAAGTGCTTCAGTAGCTAGTGTTCTAATGGAAGTTTATTGATGTTAGAACTGAACCTTAAGACCTATTATCTTGAGTGCACTAATGTTGCTAATAAAGATTGTGTGAAGTTTTGTATGAAGGAAAATTTTCAGGTGTATGGAAGGAATGAGTAATGAGATGAAGGATGGACTAAAGATCAAGCTTGGGGATGCCACCCCGTGTGACCCCAAGAAATATCCAAGAAGTATAAGCGTCAAAGCTTGGGGATTCCCAAGGCATCCCCCTCTTCATCAATAAAAATCCCAGGTTTCTTCCAAACGCTTCATTTTTATTGTTTCATGCACAGTTGTGTTGTTCTTGGAGCGTCTTTTTTCGTTTTTGTTTTAGTTTTTCATTTGCTTAGTTTGCTGAGTAAATTGGTTGGACCCCCTCTTTCATAAATTGGTTTTCAAATAGTTTGGTTTGGTTTGGAAAAGAGTAGGAAAGTTCATGCTTAAGTGGTAAAGAGAGCTTGTTTTTGACTATGGCCTATGCTTTGTCATGCCATGCTCGATATTGTTTTGGATTTATGCTTAGTATTCTTCTTTATAGCATGACTTGTTATAAACAATTGAGATTGCTTAATGTGCCTTTGAAGAATCATGCGTTGTTTTAGCATATTAAGGCATAATATTGTGATATTCTCCTTTGATGCTTTATTTGGGTTGACTTGGCACATGCTCACACCATGTTATGACTATCCCAAGTCACCATAGCCTTTATTATCCTTTAGTTTTCAACTTGTAGTATCACTTTATACTTTGATCAATGATGTTTTGTCGCTCTGCATGATTATGGCCATTATTGCTCTCTTAGTTTGTCGCTCCCAGTCTTTTGCTAGCCTCCGCAACCAACTATGAGTTCCACTCATGCATCCAACTCCCTAAACCAAGTTATTCCAAAGAGTCCACCATACCTACCTATTATCATATGCTATTCCAAGTATATTCATGTTTTTGTTTACCTTCCAAATTAAACTTGGTATGAGAAAACTAGTGATTAAAGCTCTCACGAACTTGATGACACACTTTACTTTTCTTGCCCTTAATAAACTTGAACCATTGTGTCATCTATGTTGTATATGTTTGCACTTATTTGTTGGGGATTAGCAGAACCATGCTGTCATGGGGAACGCTTTCAACATTGCACTAGTACTTTGTACCTAGTTGATATCATGCTCTTTTGTCTATGGATGTCGTCGATGTGAAATGAAAGGGGAGCTTGTAAGTCCATGGAGTTATGTATATGTGTTAGAGAAACGCCTGGGCCGCTGGTCTAATCCATGCTGACATGGTGGAAACCTGCAACGTAACCATAATGAGCTGTCTATGAAGCATTCTTCTTATAAAAAAAGAGTCCTATATTGAGAAAAAAGAGAAAAAAAAGATTATGAACAGAGGAAAGAGAGAAAAAAGCACCATATTCCCATGGTAAATAAGAAGATTGCTGAGATGCTCGTTGTCTGCTTGCCTTGTCATTTTGATATGGGGATTCTTCCGTATCATCGGGCAAGTGGTACCCAGTTGGGGGTTCTCTATGATACACATGTACTTATGATGACAAGAACTTACCGGTGACTAAACTTGAGTAGCATGAGGAGCGACCCTCGTATTCAAGGGACATGAGATTTCCAACTTATACTTCGTCAAGCATATACACCATAGTTTGTTCACTTTAACCTTAATCACTTCAAGATGCTTATGATAGGGGAAATGAGAGCTGAAAGCTATTAAGTACCATAATTTTTGGAAGCTATTTATGAAACTTGAATCCCTACTTCCTTCTATGAAGGCCTTTCTTCCACCATTATATTGAGTCTCCACCTTCTACCTTTATGCACATACTTTGAGAGCATAGTGGCCATTCTTAGTTCTATGTGCATTATCCCAAGACTTGTTGATTGATGCATAGCTTTGATATTGCTTGTTTTAAACTATTTGTATCTAGTCACTCTTATGAACTTTGAAGGTGTCCTATGCATTTATGTTTGCTACTCTATGACGGACAAGCTGAATGCCACTATGCTATGTTTTCTTTATGTGAAACAAACAAACGTCTTGCAAAGCATTGTTATTCATGAATGTTTTGTTTGTGCCTTTTCATGTTGCAATATAGTTTCTTTGTCTTATTGCTAGAACTTTGTCTTTCATGTTATGATTGAAGTACTATGATCCCAGCTTTGAATGTTTTACAAATACTTTGATCAAGTTTATGATGGTGCATGTCACCTCAAAAATTATTCTTTCTTTTTATCACTTACCTACTTGAGGACGAGCAGGAGTTAAGCTTGGGGATGTTGATACATTGCAAATGTATTTATAATTTTTGATGTTCCATGCTTGGTTTTATCTACTTTCTTGTGTTTTGTTCCAACTTTGGAGTATTTCTATACACTTTCTTGGACTCACCTATTAACAAGAGCCACAGTGCCAGCTGTCTGTTTTCTGCTGTTTTTGGTTCCAGGAAGTCAGAAAATGAATATTCTCGGAATTCGACGGTACAAAAGCCAAAGTTATTATTTTACCTGGGGACACTTGGAGCCAGAATACGAGACGGAGAAGGGCCAGAGGGTGGCCACACCACCTGGTGGCGCGGGCCAGGCCAGGCCGCGCCAGGGGGTGGTGTGGGCCCCTCCGGCACCCCCTCGGTCTCCCCTCTTGCCTATAAGAGCCTCCCGATGCATAAACCCTAAATCATCAAGCCTCTAGCCACAAAAAGTTCCGCAGCGCCGCCGCTACCGAAGGGGATATTCGGGGGACACAAAGTCTCTGTTCCGGCACCCTGCCGGGACGGGGAAGTGCCCCCGGAGCCATCTCCATCGATCTCCACCACCATCTCTATCACCATTGCTGATTCCCATGATGAGGAGGGAGTAGTACTCTCTCGAGGCTAAGGGTTCTACCGGTAGCTATGTGTTCATCTCTCTCTCTCTATGCGTGATCATATTGTGGTCATGAGCTTTGTAATCAAGTAGATCTACCTTGCTACTCAAGTGCTTTAATAGATCTCTGCTCTCCCCATGTGTGTGAAGTTGACAGTGTGCACACCATGGTGGAACTTAGGCTAGAGATTACAAATACTTGTTATGAGTTATATTTGGAGTTGGATGTCTTTATGAAATTGTGGTGTTTGTTTGAACCATCTAGTGCTCAAGGTGACAGTGTGGAGTTTTCTAGATGGGAAAGATGGACTTTGAGGAGTGCTGTTATAGCCCTACAATGGATTAGAGTGTCCGACCGGAGAGTAGTTCAGCATAGTATCATAAAGAAGAATATATTTATATGAGAGTGTTCACTAGTGAAAGTATGATCCCTAGGACTTGTTTCTTAGCATTGAAACACCATTTGCAACTAGATCTGTTACATGTTTGCTTGCTTCCTTCTTTATTTCAGTTTGCCTTTAGTCTTTTCCCACGTCAACCACATGCCAGCAAGCTATTTTCTATCACCGTTGCCACTTATAATTATCTATACCACTTGTATTTCACTATCTCTTTGCCGAACTAGTGCACCTATACACCTGACAAGTGTATTGGGTGTGTTGGGGACACACAAGACTTCTTGTATCTTGATTGCAGGGTTGCTTGAGAGGGGATACCTTTGACCACTTCCTCCCTGAGTTCGATAAACCTTGGGTGATCCACTTAAGGGAAAACTTTCTACTGTTCTACAAACCTCTGCACTTGGAGGCCCAACAACTGTCTACAAGAATAGAAATGCGTAGACATCAGTAACTCACACCAAGGGATACATAGATATCTAACGAGAGGGGGGACACTTCCATAATGCAAACCATCCTACATGATAACTTCTCTATTCATGATATGACTCTACTAAAAAGGTAAAAAGATAGAAGATAGTGATGTGATACCACAGAACTCCCCCAAGCTTGGAACAAACCAAGGGGATGCGAAAACCTGATGACGAATTACTCCTTCGGTGGTGGTGGTGTTCTCTTGATTGGGGCGAGAAAATCTTCTAGCATCTTGTGAAGCCTGTCATTCTCCTCTTGAAGCATATCCACCTTCCTTCTCAGGACTCGGTACTTGTCGCAGAACTCATCAGTTATATGTAGAGCTTCCACTGCTGCAGGGCAGGAACTAAGGTCTAGAGTTGGAGGTATCAGCCTCTCCATGCCTGCTGACATGTCCTTTACTGCCTCCCCGACGTTCTGGTCCATGACTTCGCGCCTAGTTGCGATCCTTTCTTCTTCCACCCATCCTACGAAGGTCTTCCGCTCCAAGTTGCGATGGAGCTCGCGCCGAAGCTGCAGCTCATAGTCCTCCTCCAAAGAAGAACCCTGAAACAACATCTGAACAACGAAAACACGACGAGACGACAATATACAAACCTCGGAGGATCCGGGGGATTATATATTATTAAGTTTTACAACAAAAGGAAGGTACTGGGAGAAAACGGGTCGGAGACGGAGTCCGAGGTGGCCACACCACCTGCTGTCGCGGCCAGGGGGCCCACGCCAGGGGGTGGTGTGAGCCACCCTGGCTCCTTTTTTTTCCCTCTTTCGCTTTGTTGCTTTCCTTGTTGGATAAAAACTTCAAAAATATGACTGGACAGAATTTTCGCAGACTTTTCTTACTAGAACGGTTACCTATTCGAAAACGGACTCTGCAGGTCTCTGATTTTGGCATTTAGTAGATTCTTCCGGAGTCACCGCTTGAATAACATCAATATCTTCATCTTCATACTCATATTTCTTGAGTCATGAAACCTTTGACTTTCTTATTACACCATTTTCTCCACCTACCTTGAAATTTCTTTCACACAGAACTTCACACAATTCTCATTAGCAACATTAGTGTAACCGAGGTAATAAACCTTTTAAATTCCAAATTCAACTGAAATCCATCAAAACGTAAGCTACTGCAGCAACTCCTTCCGAAAACTCAAAAAGAATTCAAAAAGGAAATCGATTTCTGAGGCAAATGCAAGAGTGGTAAAAAATCTGTCAAAACAGACCAGCAGGTAAAGATAATTTTTTTCGAAAATCTTCTGTTGCTCAAATCATAGAGTTCAAAACTAATGAAAGTTAAATAATAACCTGGGGCAGAATCTCAAAAAATTACAGCTCAACCCGGCATACAGGTATCTCTCACGAATTTTTACGGTGAAGCACAAAAATCTGTTTCGGGACAGCAACTTCCCCAAATCTTACTTCTCTCTCATTAGAGGTTGATCTTGACACAAAAACCAAACAAAAGGATAAGGATAGGTTATTACCGAAGTAATAACTTCCAAGACTCAAAGAAACAAAAACAAACTGAAAGCAAAAATAAATTGGGTTGTCTCCCAAAAAGCTCTTTCTTTATAGCCATTAAGATGGGCATGATAATTTCAAAGATGCTCACATAAGATATGAATTGAAGTGAAAAAGAGCATTAAGAAGCAAAAATACATGTTTAAGTCTAACCCACTTCCTATGCAAGGGAATTTTGTAAGCAAACAAGTTGTTGAAACCTGAGGCTACAAGCATAGGAAGGCAAAACAAGTGCAACATAAAGACTTTAAGCATAAACCGAGGAAACTTGATATTATTGAGGTGCATAAGAACAGTCTTCCCTCTCTCATAATAACTTTCAGTATCATGCATAAATTTAATGATATAACTATCACAAGAACCATTGTAGCAATGATCACTTATCCTAACAGAAAACACAGGGACACTAGCTCTCATAACACTACTTTGTGAAACAATACTAGAAGTATCCTTACAGAGGATAGTGTGTCCATATTCTACATATTTAGTGAAAAAGTCTTTCACATTTGCTATTATAGGTTCATCATCCATTTGTTTATCAGGTTCAATAGCTTTATTTGTACTTTCATTAACCATACTAGGTATTATAGAATGTTCCTTTATGTTAACTGGGAAAGGCATTTTCTGAATGTAAGGTTCAGGTAAAGCATGATTAGCAGTATAAACTTCAGTATTTCTTGCAAGAACACACTTAGCAATATCTTTATGTGGTTCATGATACTTATTCCACTTCTTTTTAGGAACTTCAATATAGGAAGCAAAAGCCTTAAAATAAGTTTCAATACCTTCAGAGTCTAAACCATAAGCATTTTTAATATTTTGAAAGTCATCAGTTCCCATAAAAGATTCAATGCATTCATAATCATAATGTATACCTGAATTTCTTCCTTTGTCATTGTCCCATGCTTTAGCATTGTCTTGAATACGGTCCAGATGATCCCATTTAACTTCTTCTTCCATGCGAGTGAATGATCCAGCACAAGAGGCATCTAATAAATCCTTATCATGAAGAGGAAGCCTTGCATAAAAGTTATTGATAATAATATTTATTATTATCAAACCCGCCAAACCCGCATAGAAACGATTCAAGGACACCCACCAGGCACTTGCGTGCGGGTGGAGAACGAAGTAATACCATTACACATTAGTCCACGATGGAACCCATAGAACATTTATATACAATAACGACTCACTGAGTCAAAAATACAGATATACAGTACAAAGATCCAAATCACCTTGAAAACTATATAGCATCTGAGTACGAATAAGAAGCAAATTTAGCTAAGAGCCCTGAAGAATAACCAATGGCATCCATAACCCTGCCCAGGCCAAGCCGGACGGGTAACCCTGCTAACGTAGTCAATCTCAAACCTGCTAAAACAAAAAGGGTGCCGACAAAGGGCAAAGGAAAAAGAGGAGCGTTAGTACTGAGGCCAGTACACGGCAAGGCTAGAATTCGGTGGCTCTCGCCTACATAGGTATGGTGGGCTGAAGCGGCAGCGAAGCATGCACTAAACAATCTATAGAGACTCGATTCAAATGTCGGCTATTACAGAGAGATAAGAAAGACCTATTCGGATCCAACCTGATAGTAACACCAAAACATACCCATCCTGGTATTTCCCTCTCGAGACCACACGAGGAAGTCAAACCGAGGAACTCACACAGTTGGCAATTTTATTTATTCCATTATAGTTGTAGCACTTACTAGTCAGATATAGATAGCATGAGTCATCCCAAACCCAGCAGTTGTTGACACTTTTATTTCATTCCATTAGAGTTGTGATACTTACTAGGCAGGTATAACATGACACGATACACCCCAGTTCCACCAGTTGTTGGCACTTTTATTATCCATTCCATTGTAGTGAAGCTGATTACTAGTCACATATTAAGTCAAGTTTATAGCACGACTTTAGTTATGCTTGTCTATGATCGAGATACTATGCTCCAAGTCGTCCATAACCACGGACACGACTTTCAGAAAGATTTACCCTACAGGGGTGCACAAATAGCAACACACGCACGATCAACCTCGGAAAAACCAAATCAAAACCCAACGAGGCTTTCACGACAAAGCAATCATAGGATTCATAAAATATTTCAGGGGGCCACCCCCAATAAGCTACCCGTTACGAAGTCGGCCGGCTCCGCGACGGACCCAGGGTGTGTGGCGACGGCTGTAAACGACTGGGAACCCGAAAGTGTGACTGGGCTTGTCGATACAACGGAAATGTGGCACGGGGTTCCTAAATAGTACAGGCGCTCCACGCACAATCTTAAATAAAGCAGTAAAGCATGGGATAAGTACATGATAGTAATACAGCCCCAAACTAGTTTGTAGCCCCAAGAAATAAGAAATTAATCAAGCTCTGGCTAAGGGGATTCATGGTCCCACATGCGGATAGTGTGATAGTCAAGGAACAGGTATCAAGTACTCGAGGTCCTACGGGACACAAGTAAGCATGGAAAAACCAAATAACACCTATTGCCCACGGATGCCTCTGCATTAATTATATCTATTCCCAGCATTTTAATTGACAAGTTATAATTAAAACCATGACCCTCTCCACCATTAAGCGTCTCCATCATTAAGCATGTGCCAACTTTTTATCAATGATGGAACAACAACGACACAAAGCAGCACCTGAGCAAGCAGCTACGACTCGCAAGGCCGACTGTCTATAAATCAACAGGCAATAAGATGTGTCTAAGGCAATATAGAGGCTGCAAGGCATATAAATGGTGCACAAAAACTAAAGCATCGTAACACGGATAACAATGGATCAACAGGAGGAAGTAAAGACTATAAATGTAAAATAGGTAGAAAGGGGGAGGTTTCTCGCCTGGGAAAACATAGCCGAAGAGACATTATCTGAAAAACTTGCCGATACTCGCATCCACTGAATGGCCTAATCCGTGAAGAAGCAAACACTAAAAGAAACACCGCATGCACTATTTAATGCTATGGCAAAAGATTCGGCATGATGTATGTATGATGCATGACATGGCAAAGATGCGATGCAACTAGGCAATATTAAGCGGAACCAGGGTCCCGCCAATTAATTAAGTGGTTCATGTTGTTTAGATACCCCGCATTTTAAATGTTGGCTTAACAAGGCAAAACGTGGCATCGGTTCGCTACACAAATTTAAATGGAGCCAATATAAGGCTAGATTTGCTCGCATATGGTCTCCATATTTAATTATGAGGTGAATCGGCAAAATGCCCCAAACCCACATGATGAGATGTATGCAAGCATGAACAATTTAATATGCAACAAAAGTATAGATGGCATTTATAAAATAGGGTTCTCAGAAAAGGGGATCACACATCGGATCGACGATCTTGGTGTTCACCGGGGGTCGATGGGGTTCGGTCTCGGCGGGACCGGTCTTCGGACTCCGAGAATGGGGCTCCAGGATCCGTGAGGAGATCTTGGCGTCCAGGGTCTCGGCGTCTTCGGATACCGGGTCGGAGAGCTTGGTGGTCTTTGGGGTTTGGTCTTCGAATCGTGTCTTCGGGGTCCTTGAGGATCCATGACGGAGAATTCACGAAGAAGATCTTCGGGTTCCACCCTTGGATTCACGAAGGAGGTCTCGGCCTAAACGCGGATGTAGATCTGGGCGGTGCATGAAGTGCATGTCAAACTTCTTTACCGAAGGCCTGCGGTAGCACCACACGGCTAACACATCTTCTGCCGTGCAACTTCACACTACACCAACAGGTTGGCAACAACAACGATCGAGGGCCGGCATCGATTGCTAGAGACGCTGATGACGGTGGCAAACGAACTTGGTGTAGCGGTCATGGAGGAGGACGACACCGGCGCGGGACAGCAGTAAGGTCGAGGACGCGGCACCGGGAGATGCTGACGGCACAACTCGGGACCGGCAAGATGGCGGCCGACGGCGAGGAGCATAGGGTCGGCGAGGTCGGGCCGGCAGACGAGGACGGGGTGGAGGCGCACAGAGAGGCGGCCGTGCCATCGTGTGCGCCGGGGTGGAGCTCCTGCGGGCAGGGACGGTTGATGACGGGGCGGCCTTGGTGGCGATGCGGTCAGAGAGGGGTCGACAATGTCGACTCGAGCTTGAATGACAACGAGGAGAGGCGGAGCTGGGCGAGGCGCGCAGGACAGTAGGGCTGGCGGAGCTCGGCGGAAGAGGAGAGTGCAGGGCGGCCGTTCTCGGTGCGAAATCCGACGGACCCAACGACGCTCGCGGCGGAGAGGCCGAGCGATGGCGGGGCTCGCTGGCGGCGGTGGCCCATAGAGAAGAGGGTGGTCGCGGCCCGCAGAGAACAGAGCGGCGGTGCGCAGGACACACATGGATGGGGTTCGCGATGGGGATGGAGGGGAGCGTCGGCGGTTGTCGCAGGGTGGGGGAGGTTGGTGCGGAACACGATGTGGGGGTGGGGCCAGGTCTCGATCAAGATTTGGGGTCGGTCGCTGGAACGTGACCGCGCGCGAGTTGCTATTTGCGTGCGAGCGAGAGGTGGGCAAGGTAGCGTGTAGGGCTGGGGCGGTGCTGGCGTGTCACGCGTGACGGGCCAGGCGGTAGCGGGGTTGTGCGGGGTGGGTTCTGGCGGCGTGGTGGAGGGATTAGGGTAGGTGGGGGTTGGTCTAGATTAGGGTTAGGGGTTAGGTCGTCTAGGGTTTGGTTTTTCCCTGGGTAGTAGGCTGGCTGTTGGCTGGGCCTTTTGGGCCTAGCCGGCGGCTGCCTCCCCGGGTTTTTATAAAAACTGTTTTATTATTTATTCATTTTATTCATTTAAAACAAAACATTTGTAAATAGGGTTTTAGACAAATAAAATATCCGGAAGGACCGGGCTTTATAATTTGAAACGAAGAAGGGGATATGTAGAAAACAAAGATAGGCTTTTATAAAATTGTTTTAGGCAAATAATATGCATGCAGTCATGAGGATGCTCAAATGCAATGTGGCATGATGACATGAGCATGCAGTCATGATGATGCACAAAATACAAATAACACGCAATTTTCTAGTAGTGGTTTTACTAGGGTGCTACACCCCACGTTCCCCTTCTAATTGCTTGTGATGCGCCGCCACCAGCCACCGCCTCGGCCATCGTGGTCTCTCACAGTGCCGCTGCACGCTGTTCATAATCGCCTTCACGCTCAGGTATCCCTATAGGTACCTTGCCACCTCGACGTCGTCCTGCTCTGCATGATCCCTCGCACATGGCTAACCCTAGCCGTGCGGTCAGATATGCTGGTGCGGTAGCGCCCTCATGCCCATTTGCTCTCCTCCGACTTCTGCATCTCCTCTACTATGCCTCCTGCAATGATGCACCTGTTTGGCTTTCTCCAAATTGCTAATCCTGGTTTTGATTCCGGCGGGACGGCTGGAATGCCTGCAACCCCGACGACCATGATTTCTGCCACGGGATTTGGCTAAGGGAATTGTGGATAGTGCTAATGGTACTGAGATCATTTCTTTTTCCGATTCTGGTGGGATGATATTTTCTGCAACCTTAGTGTCGGCTTCCTGTCTATTCATGTTATTATGTTTTCTTGGCATCTTCTTATATTCTGATCCAGGTAACTATTATGGGACTGGCCTTCGAGCCGATGAACTGGTCTAGTATTTTTTTAGGTCTAGAATTTCTGTAATCATAGAGTAGCTATTTTGAGGATTGGTTATTGGTATCTAGAGATAGCTTGAACATTGGTGGTTTGATCTAGTTGACCTACAGGTTGTGCTAATGTATGTAGAGGTTTTTTCTTACTATAGTTAACTGCATCTATTTTGGATGAAATATACACATACTACGCTTGCTAGTTGGATTCATAGGTGAGGTGCTCAATTGTGTGCAAAGGAGACGACTGTGGAATCAATATTTGCAGAGTTGGATTTTATCTTCTTATACTTATTCTTGTAATATGCAAATAAATTAATCTGGAAGATTTGCATTAGATGTACTCACAATCAGTATATTCAAATGAGGTTTAAGAGTGGGCACGGATTATTGTGTTATGCTAGAACATGCATTTTATTGTGGTAAATTGTTGGATGGTTAAGTTATATAAACGGCAGTAAGTGATGACCCACAAGTATAGGGGGTGTATCGCAGTATTTTAGTGTCGAACCCAACGAGGAGTAGAAGGTGTTGACGAGTGGCTTGGATTAGGAATTCTCTGTAAATACTTAGCAAACGGATTTTTTAGGGGTTTTAGATAATGCAGATAAATAAAGTGCGAGTAAATAAAAAACAATGATAATAATTGCAGCAAGTGGGCCAATCCTTTCTTTAGCAAAGGACAAGCCGATTGTATTACTTAAGATGACCAAACGTTCTCGAGGACACATGGGAATATCGTCAAGTGCTTTTGCTTTATATAGTTGATTAATCTTCTTTAGTTGGATAAGTGTTGTGTGGGTGAACCTGTGCTAATGTACTGACCTTCCTAGGACTAATACATACTTGTGATTATACCCCTTGCAAGCATCCACAACTACAAGAAAGTAATTAAGATAAAAACCTAACCATGGCCTTAAACTTTGAGATCCTACACTCCCTTGTGCAAAGGTTTCCTAACGGGGGTTCATGTTTCTGTCACTCCGGCAACCCCTATGATTAGTAGCCAAATACACAATGAATTCACCTAGTCCCATAAAGGTGAAGTATCATGTAGTCGACGTTCACATGACACCACTAGAAGAATAACACCACAACTTAAATATCAAACTATTGAATCTTTCTCAACACAATTCCACTACTGACAACATGACTTCTCCCATGTCCTCAAGAACTAAACGAACTACTCACGAGACATCATATGGATCAAGATCAGAGATGAAAAAATGATAAGTAACAATCTGAACATGAACGATAATTCAATGGTTCCACTCAATAGGATCAACTACAACAAGTAATCAATACCGGGAAAGTTTCCCCTAAGAACTATGCAAGATTTAACCCAATTGTTACAGTGGTATGGAGTGGTGATGATGGTGCTGGTGGAGATGATGATGGATATGATGATGATGATGATGATCCCGATGAAGTCCAGCTTGATGACGGTGTTGATGGCGACGATCTTCCCTCTTCGGGAAGGAATTTCCCTGGCAGATTTCTGCCTGCCGAAGAGCTCTTTCTCTCTCTGCAGTTTTCCACCCCACAGAGGCGGCGGAATCTTTCTGTGGTCGCTCCCCGAGTCTTAGGGTTTTGAGGGGATTATATACACCAAAGGGTGATTCTAGAGGTGGGCTAGGGTGGCCACACCACCTGGTGGTGTAGCCAGGGCTGGCCCACACCAGGGGGTGGTGTGGGCCCCCTGTGGCCCATCTCCACTTCCCCTTCTATCTTCCTTCGTCTTCTAGAAAAAATAGGATTTCCATATATTTTCTGGGATTATCTGATCTTGGTGAATTTTTCCTCCGAACAGTGCCTTTTCCATCAGAAACCTAACTTTAGTGGTCCATCCTCCACAAGTCATCAACCATGCAAAAATAGATAAATAACATAAGTATCATCTCTTAATATGAAATATATCAATGAATAACAGTAAATTATGATATAGAATAGTGATGCAAAATGGATGTATCAACTCCCCCCAAGC
The DNA here is from genome assembly GCA_916181665.1 of Avena sativa. Classification (NCBI taxonomy): domain Eukaryota; kingdom Viridiplantae; phylum Streptophyta; class Magnoliopsida; order Poales; family Poaceae; genus Avena; species Avena sativa. The sequence goes on from OV702287.1 coordinate 197,662,599, forward strand.
TTAGACTTCGCTTGTCCCCAAGCGAAAACTGAGCTCAATAAACATGACCTCAAGTGTATGGAGTGAAGTGTCGATAAAAAAATACGGACAAGAAGCATCACATTCATCAATACATAAATCATAATAGAAGACAACTCACTATTATATAACTTAACTTGCAATAAGTAAAGGAAACACAATAAAGATACAAAAAGTTAATCATAATTGGTAATGGCAAACTTTGTTCTTGGTCAAAGAACAGTTAACAATTTGTAGGAGTTCAAACATAATGGGTTTTCAGTGATAGCTTTCAAAGTAATATTCACTAAGATAAGAGCAGTGTGCGATACAAGGAACATAAGCAACAAGATTGAATAAATCATCATATGAATGATTGAAACACAACAACTCAAATACTTGCTTGAGATAGAAAGGAATAGGTTTACTGACTCAACTAAAACATAAAAGATAGGCCATTCGCAGAGGGAAGCAGGGATTTCAAGTTTCATAAAGAGCTTCCAAAAATTATGGTACTTATTAGCTTTCAGCTCTCATTACCCCTATCATAAGCATCTTTAGGTGATTAAGGTTAAAGTGAACAAAAATGAGGATATGCTTGACAAGTTATAAGCTGAAAATATCATGCCACTTTCTTACGAGTACCGAACCTCATGCTACTCAACTTTAGTCACAAGTAAGTTCTTGTCATTGTAAGTACATGTGTATCATAGAGAATCACCAACGGGGTACCCCTTTCCATATGATACAGGAGCTTTCCCATATCAAAATGACAAGGCAACAAACAATAAGCATCTCAGTGATCCTTTTATTTGCTATTTGCATAGGGTTTTCCATTTTTCTCTTTTTTTATTGATTGAGGATGCTTCATAGATTGCTCACTATGGTTATGCTGCAAGTTTCCACCATGATTAGGCATGGCTTAGGCTAGCTGCCCAAGCATTTCTCTAACACATATATAAACTCCATGAGCTTACAGGCTCCCCTTTTATTTCACACTGCCGGTATCCATAAGGAAAAGAACATGATATCAACTAAATAAAGTGCAATGTTGAAAGCGTTCTCCATGGTAACATGGTTCTGCTAATTCACAACTTACAAAGCGCAAGCATATACGCAACATAGATGGGCACAATGGTTCAAGTTTATTAAGTGTAAGAAAATAAAGTGTGCCATCAAGTTCGTGAGAGATTTAATCACTAATTTTCACATAAAAAGTTTAATTCGGAAGGTAGATAGAAACATGAATTTACTTGGAATATAAATAATGCTAATAGGTAGGTATGGTGGACAGAAATGACATAGGTTTTGGTTTAAGGATTGTATGCACGAGAAGCATTCTCTCTCAGTACAGGTTTTTGGCTAGCACGGCTAGGTAGTAAGCATAAGCGTTGAAGGAAACAAACAAACATACAAGTGATAAAAACAAACATGCAATCTTCCTTGGAAGCACAAAAGATATCTTAACTAGATAATACTAAGCTTATGAGCCAATCAAGAAAGAAAGATGATGAAATTATATTTCTTAAAAGTACTTTTCTCTTTTTCATTCAATTCTCAAATAGTGTTGCTACTGACCAGAGCTAGGTTTGCCAAAACCAACTAAATTTACTTAATGATCCCAAACTGATACCAATACTAATAACAAGATCAATCATATAACAGAAATTGCAAACTAATATAAGATGTGCAAAAAGTAAATGATAGAACTTCTCATTAATATTCCATAACGGCAACTCACACCATGGGATACATAGATAACTAACTAGAGGGGATATAATTCCACAATGCAAACCATCCTATATGATAACTTCTCTATTCATGATATGACTCTATTGAAAAGGTAAAAAGATAAAAGATAGTGATGTGATACCGTGGCGCTCCCCAAGCTTGGAACGAACCAAGGGGATGCCAAAACCTGATGATGTATTACTCCTTCGGTGGTGATGGTGTTCTCTTGTCATCATCCGACTTCCAAGGTAAGGGCTCCCCATCAACAAAAGACATCTTGGTTTCCAAAATCCTGAAACTAGCAACATCACTTATATGTTTAAACCTAACTTCATACTCACAATTTTGATTTTGCACGTCGTAGAGCTATGCTTGTAGTTGGTTGGTTGTTCAATGGAGTGAAAGGATTTCATCCCTAAGCTCAACAGTCTCCTTCTTGTGCTCGAAGTCTTGGAGATCATCTTCCGCAGGCTCCTTGCCCTTATCGTTGGCAGAGACCATTGTGCTTCAAAACCTTGAGAATAGTTCCTGACAGAAACAAATCAAAACGAAAACATGACAAGAACACGATATACGAACCTCGGGGGATCCAGGGGATTATATATTACGAAGTTTAACAACAAAAGGGAAGTACTGGGAGAAATTGGGTCGGAGACGGGCTCTAGGGTGGCCACACCCCTGGTGGCGCGGCCAGGTGGGCCGTGCCACGGGGTGGTGTGAGCCACCTGGGCTCCGTTTCCATCCCTTTTTCGACTCATTAATTCCCATGTTAGATAAAAACTGCAAAAATATAACTTGGAAGGTTTTTCGTGGACCTTTTATTACCATAATTGTTACCTATTCGAAAACGGACTCTGCAGGTCCCTGAATTTGGTCTTTAATAAATTTTTCCGGAGTCACCACTTGAATAACATCAATATCTTCATCTTTATAAACATATTTCTTGAGTCTTTTGACCATTCACCATCTTATTACACCATTTTCTCCTATAACTTGGAAATTTCTTTCACACAAATCTTCACACAATTCTCATTAGCAACATTAGTGCATGGAAGGTAATAAACCTTTTAAGTTCAATTTCAACTTAAATCCATCAAAACATAAGCTACTTAAACAACTCCTCTCGAAAGCCCAAAAGGAATTCAAAAAGGAAATCAATTTAAGAGGCAAATGCATAAATGGCAGAAATCTGTGAAAACAGACCAGCAGGTAAAGATCATTTTTTCGAAAATCTTCTGTTGCTCAAATCAAAAAGTGCAAAACTAACGAAAGTTAAATAATAAACTGGGGCATGCACACAAAATATTACAGATCAGTATGACATTCTGGAATTTTTCACGATTTTTTATAGTGAAGCACAAAAATCTGTTTCGGGACAGCAACTTCCCCAAATCTTAGTTCTCTCTCATTAGAGGCTGATCTTGACACAAAAACCAAACAAAAAGGATAAAGAGAGGTTTTTGAAGAAGCAATAACTTCCAGGACTCAAATAAACAAAACAAAATAAACTGAAAGCGAAAATATATTGGGTTGCCTCCCAAAAGGCTCTTTCTTTATAGCTATTAAGATAGGCATTATAAATTTCAATGATGCTCACATAAGAAGATGAATTGAAGTAAAAGATAGATTCAAGAAGCAAATATACATGTTTTTAAGTCTAACCCACTTCCTATGCAAAGGAATTTTGTAAGAAAATCAATTGTTGAAACCAGAGGCTACTAGCAGAGGAAGGCAAAACAAGTACACCATAAAGACTTTCAGCATAAAGCAAGCAAACTTAATATTATTGAGATGAATAAGCACAATTTTCCCTCTCTCATAGTAACTTTTGGTATCGTGCATAAATTTAATGATATAACTATCACATGAACCATTGTAGCAATGATCACTTATTCTGACAGAAAATACAAGGACACTAGCTTTCCTAGTTCCATTAGGATGTGAAACAATTTTAGAAGTATCCTTACAAAGGATAATGTGCCCATCTTCTACATTTTTAGCGACAAAGTCTTTCATATTTGCTATTGCAGGTTCATCATCTATTTGTTCATTGGGTTCTACAACTTTCTTTGTACTTTCATTAACCATACTAGATGTCATAGAATGTTCCTTTATCTTAACTAGGAAAGGCATTTTCTCAACGTAAGGTTCAGTAAAATATGATTAGCAGCATAAACTTCAGTATATCTTGTAGGAACACAATTAACAATATCTTTATATGGCTCATGATACTTATTCCATTTCTTTTTAGGAATTTCAATATAAGAAGCAAAAGCCTTAAAATAATTTGCAATACTTTGAGAATCAAGACCATAATCATTACCAATATTATGAAAGTCATCAGTTCCCATTAAAGATTTAATGCATTCATAATCATAATTTATACCTGACTTTCTTACTTTATCATTCTCCCATGCTTCAGCATTCTCTTGAATACGGTCTAGAAGATCCCATTTAGCTTCTTCTTCCATGCGTGTAAATGATCCAGAACAAGAATCATCCAATAAATCCTTATCATGAAGATAAATCCTTGCATAAAATTTATTGATAATAATGTTGTTAGGGATCTCATGAATAGGACATTTGAGCACTAGTAACTTCAATCTCCCCCAAGCTTGAGCTGTACTCTTTCCATCACGAGGCCAAAAGTTGTATATTTGATTCCGATCTTTATGAATCTCACTAGGAGGATAAAATTTTGAATAACTTCCTCCCATTCAAGAGATTGGCCATTCTTCAGCAGCTTGTACCATTCCTCAGCTCTTCCTTTCAGCGATAATGAGAATAACTTCTTATTGACTTGATCTATTATAATACTTGCACACTTGAACAACCCGCATAATTCGTGTATAAAGAGCAAATGATCACCAGAATGGACAGTTCCATCTCCAAAATAGTAGTTGTCCATAACACGATCAACAATTCTTGTAGGTATCTTAAAAGTATCATTTTTAGCAGGTGGTGGTTCATCTACTACCTTAGCAGTGGTAGTAGCATTACAAAATAAGAAACTAAGTGAATTATCCATATTGAGATAAAGTAACTAACAAAAATAAACGATACTCACAGTAGAAGTTTCCTTTACCAGTTCCACTCTTCAATAGCGCTTCACTCCCCGGCAACGGCGCCAGAAAATAGTCTTGATGACCCACAAGTATAGGGGGTGTATCGTAGTATTTACGATAAGTAAGAGTGTCGAACCCAACGAGGAGCACAAGGTGTTGACGAGTGGCTTGGATCAGGAATTCTCTGTAAATACTTAGCAAAAGGATTTTTAGGGGTTTTTGTTAATGTAGATAAATAAAGTGCGAGTAAATAAAAGACAATGATAATAATTACAGCAAGTGGCCCAATCATTTCTTTAGAAAAGGACAAGACGGTTGTATTACTTAAGTTGACCAAACATTCTCGAGGACACATGGCAATATCATCAAGTGCTTTTGCTTCATATAGTTGATTAATCTTCTTTAGTTGGATAAGTGTTGTGTGGGTGAACCTGTCCTAATGTACTGACCTTACTAGGACTAATACATACATGTGATTATACCCCTTGCAAGCATCCGCAACTACAAGAAAGTAATTAAGATAAAAACCTAACCACATCCTTAAACTTTGACATCCTACACTCCCTTGTGCAAAGATTTCCTAATGGGGGTTCAGGATTCTGTCACTCTGGCAACCCCTACAATTAGTATCCAAATACACAATGCATTCCCCTAGGCCCATAAAAGTGAAGTATCATGTAGTCGACGTTCACATGACACCACTAGAAGAATAACACCACAACTTAAATGTCAAACTATTGAATCTTTCTCAACACAATTCCACTACTAACAACATGACTTCTCCCATGTCCTCAAGAACTAAACGAACTACTCACGAGACATCATATGGATCAATATTAGAGATGAAATAATGATAAGTAACAATCTGAACATGAACGATAATTCAGTGGTTCCACTCAATAGCATCAACTACAACAAGTAATCAATACCAGGAAAGTTTCCCCTAAGAACTATGCAAGATTCAACCCAATTGTTATAGTGGTATGGAGTGGTGATGATGGTGCTGGTGGAGATGATGATGGAGATGATGATGATGATCCTGATGAAGTCCAGCTTGATGATGGTGTTGATGGCGATGATCTCCCCTCTTCGGGAAGGAATTTCCCAGGGAGATTTCTGCCTGCCGGAGAGCTCTTTCTCTCTCTGTAGTTTTCCGCCCCACAGAGGCGTCGAAATCTTTTTGTGGTCTCTCCCCGAGTCTTAGATTTTTGAGGGGATTATATACACCAAAGGGCGATGCCAGAGGTGGGCCAGGGTGGCCACACCACCTGGTGGCGCAGCCAGGGCTGGCCCGCACCAAGGGGTGGTGTGGGCCCCCTGTGGCCCATCTCCACTTCCCCTTCCGTCTTCCTTCGTCTTCTAGAAAAATAGGATTTTCCATATATTTTCCGAGATTATCTGATCTTCGTGAATTTTGCCTCCAAACAGCGCCTTTTCCATCAGAAACCTGACTTTAGTGGTCCATCCTCCAAAAGTCATCAACCATGAAAAAATAGATGAAATAACATAAGTATCATCTCTTAATATGAAATATATCAATGAATAACAGTAAATTATGATATATAATAGTGATGCAAAATGGACGTATCAGTAAGCATGTCATGCTTTGTATCTTGGGGTGTATGTTAAAGTATGGGAAATGCTTGATTTCTTAGCCTGGTTCTTAGTATCTACTAAAGGTGGATTTTGGTGGTGCTATAAATATCTAGTGATAAAATTAAATGATTCTATACCAATGTTGGCAGTGTGACATATATCATTGAATGATTCCTAGTATGCCTAGGAAGATGATTTAACTGATTTTTGGAATGGTTTGGCAAGCTTAGTTTGCTGATTAAGTTGTCACTGTGGGGTCTCTAGTTTCTAGAGTGTGCACAGTGGTTGGCTGAGCTAACATACTTTGCTGCTCAAAGTTTGGATGTGATCTTGTAGCTCTGGTTGTGGTGTTTGGCACTATGGTGCCTTCGTCAGAAGTGTGCACAGTGGTGAACACCACATCTATTGAACATACTACATAGTTGACTAACTAGAGATCCATGGTTGGCTGCCGATGATGCTAAGGATAAGACCATATTGGTTAATAAGAGGAGATATATTTTTGGTGGATTTCATTTGTTGGGATCCTTCTACTGTGTTAAATAATTTAGTGGCTTCTGCTGTCATTAGATCTACTATTGTGGTGCCCCCTTGAGGTGAGTGCACATCAGTGGATCTAATAAGCATGACCTGCAACTATGACCCTGCCAATGATGCATATGCTGAGGCCCGAATTTCTCATTAAGAACAGATACTACAGTTTGTCTATCTAGATCAATGATGAGACTAGCATAGCACTTCTATGCTAGTCTGAGAGCTCTTCAAAACTCCCAAAAACTTCTCAGTTTAATATGGTTAAAATGATGTGCTGGTTAGGTTGAGGTTTACCAACCTGATGCTTGTAGATTTGTGGATATGTGGCCGTGCACATGGTCTTGTTGTGGTGCTTAATTAGCTAGATATGTTTGTCCTTGTACTTGATCTTTTTGCTGCTGGTGCCTTTCCTCCTAGTGATCCTAGCTTGTATTTCCCTGATGAGCTTGATCTGCTAGACTAGCCTATTTCTGCTATGGAGTCATGGTGGCTATGGTGTTATTAATGTAGATCTGGGAATGAACGAGTGGTGTTCTTGAGTCTTATGGTGGTCTTATGGATAAGGAAGTGTGTGAGTTTTCCTCTAGCTACTATGCCACGGATGGACTCTCTATTTATTCCCCCTTTGTTATGTTGACAGCACATCCATTGCATGTGATGACTGTGCTGCTGTCAAGTGGGAATCTTTTCTATGCAGGTGGCCAAGTTGTCATTTTCTCCTTGTGCTAACCATGGATAGTGTAATAATTATCAAGTTTGGCACTTGTTGTATACTGCCAAGTATGTAACTCACTTAACTATGACCTGATCTGACTAGATGATGCTATTATTTGTTCACATGGTTTAAAATTCTAGCCTGTTTAGCTAATTAGTGCTAAACCAGACTAGTACTTATATTAATTGGGTTTCCTTTTAAATTAGGCTTAGCTAGGACTAGAGGATATTATAGCTTGCCTCTCACTGCCTTCTATTGAAAGGATCAAATATATATACCTGTCCTTGCCCCATATATGCCTCTCTCTATTTCAAGTGTATAGAAAAATCTGATCCATGTCCTAAGTGTTGCCTAGATTTGGTAATGCCCTCTAATGCTAGATTGTGGAATTTAGGTGTTCTTCCTAAATCTCCAGACTAAGTTTAATAAATTAAATTGCCTCATCTTCTCATGAGGCAAACATTTTAACATAACAATATGTTTCCTTTCTGCTTGTGTTTGTCTTAATTTTTTGCAGACTCAAAATGAAGAAGTGAAGAGAATACAGAAGATAGATGAAGAATTAGATAGCTTTAGTCTTAATCTTTTCTTTTCTCTGACTGATTTGTAATTTCCTTATCTAAACAATTGTAAAAACATTGTATTCTTTTTGGTTGTAATAAAGTAAAGTTTTATTCTTTACTCATGTGAGTATTTAATGAATGTTGTAAAGTATTCATATTTATTTAATAAGGATTATTATTATTTATCCCATATTGTATTGTAATTATTGAATTTTCTATAATTGTTGAGATTTAAACTTGATTCGAAACTTTATTTGAATTGTATGGACTCATATTTGAATTTGGAATTCAAATTGTTTTCTTTCCCTAAGAGAAACAAAATCAACAAAGGTCATGTAGAAATCTAGAGCACTTGCACTAATGTTCCCATTAGCACAAGTGAGAATTCAATCACTTTCTGTTTTAAATAAACGCGCGAAAATTATCCAGATTTTCTATGCATGAATAAATGCACACACCTAAGCTCAGCTTATTTCTAAGCTCTAATGCTAGGATGTTACAAGTTTATGGAAAGAACACACATCCAATGAATCTAGTGGTGGTTTAGGAAAAGAACACACATGCAATGACACTGGTGGATCCATGTGGTTTATGAAAATAACAAACATGCACTGACTCTAGTTGTGGTTTATGAAAACTACACACATGCAATGACTATAGTTGTGGTTTATGAAAAGAACATACATGAAAATGACACTGGTGGATCCATGTGGTTTAGTAAAATAAGACACATGCAATGACACTAGTGGTGGTTTAGGAAAAGAACACACATGCAATGTCTCTAGTTGTGATTTAGGAAAAGAACAAACATGCAATGACTCTAGAGGTGGTTTATGAAAAGGACACACATGCATTAACGCTGGTGGATCCATGTGGTTTAGTAAAATAACACACATGCAATGACACTAGTGGTGGTTTAGGAAAAGAACACACATGCAAAGACATGCAATGACACAGGTGGATCCATGTGGTTTAGGAAAGGAACACACATGCAATGACACTGGTGGTGGTCATTGAAAATAACACACATGCAAATGACTCTGGTGGTTCCATGTGGTTTATGGCAAGTACACAAATGCAATGACACTGGTGGTGGTTTATGAAAAGAACACACATGCAATGACTCTAGTTGTGGTTCCATGTGGTTGATGTAAATAACAAACATGCAATGACTATAGTTGTCGTTTATGAAAAGAACACACATGCAATGACACTGGTGGATCCAGGTGGTTTATGAAAAGAACACACATCCAATGACACTAGTGGTGGTTTAGGAAAAGAACACACATGCATTGACACTAGTGGTGGTTTAGGAAAAGAACACACATATAAATACATGCAATGACACTAGTGGATCCATGTGGTTTAGTAAAGGAACACAGATGCAATAACACTAGTGGTGGTTAATGAAAAGAACAGACATGCAAATGACTATAGTGGATCCATGTGGTTTATGGAAAGAACACACATACAATGAATCCGGTGGTGGTTTATGAAAAGGACACACATGCAATGGCACTGGTGGATCTAAGTGGTTTATGAAAAGAACAAACATGCAATGACTCTAGTTGTGGTTTAGGAAATGAACACACATGCAATGACACTGGTGGTGGTTTATGAAAAGAACACACATGCAAATGACACTGGTTGATGCATGTGGTTTAGTAAAATAAAACACATGCATTGACACTAGTGGTGGTTTAGGAAAAGAACACACATGCAATGTCTCTAGTTGTGGTTTAGGAAAAGAACTAACATGCAATGACTCTAGTGGTGGTTTATGAAAAGGATACACATGCATTGACACTGGTGGATCTGTGTGGTTTAGTAAAATAATACACATGCAATGACACTAGTGGTGGTTTAGGAAAAGAACACACATGCAAATACATGCAATGACACTGGTGGATCCATGTGGTTGAGGAAAGTAACACACATGCAATGACAATGGTGGATCCATGTGGTTTAGGAAAGGAACACACATGCAATGACACTAGTGGTGGTTTATGAAAAGAACACACATGCCAATGACTCTGGTGGATTCATGTGGTTTATGGAAAGATCACACATGCAATGAATCTAGTGGTGTTTTATAAAAAGAACACACATGCAATGACACTGGTGGATCCAAGTGGTTTATGAAAAGAACAAACATGCAATGACTCTAGTTGTGGTTTAGGAAATGAACACACATGCAATGACACTAGTGGTGGTTTATGAAAAGAACACACATGGAAATGACACTGTGGATCCATGTTGTCTAGTAAAATAACAAACATGCAATGACACTAGTGGTGGTTTAAGAAAAGAACACACATGCAATGTCTCTAGTTGTGGTTTAGGAAAAGAATAAACATGCAATGACTCTAGTGGTGGTTTATGAAAAGGACACACATGAATTGACACTGGCGGATCCATGTGGTTTAGTAAAATAACACACATGCAATGACACTAGTGGTGGTTTAGGAAAAGAACACACATGTAAAGACATGCAATGACACTGGTGGATCCATGTGGTTTAGGAAAGGAACACACATGCAATGGCACTGGTGGTGGTCATTGAAAAGAACACACATGCAAATGACTCTGGTGGATCCATGTGGTTTATGAAAAGAACACACATGCAATGACACTGGTGGTGGTTTATGAAAAGAACACACATGCAATGACTCTAGTTGTGGTTCCATGTGGTTTATGAAAAGAACAAACATGCAATGACTATAATTCTGGTTTATGAAAAGAGCACACATGCAATGACTCTGGTGGATCCAAGTGGTTTATGAAAAGAACACACATGCAATGACACTAGTGGTGGTTTAGGAAAATAACCCACATGCAATGACACTAGTGGTGGTTTAGGAAAAGAACACACATACAAAGACATGAAATGACACTGTGGATCCATGTGGTTTAGGAAAGGAACACACATGAGATGACACTGGTGGTGGTTAATGAAAATAACACATTAGTTGTGGTTTATGAAATGTCCATGTAACATCACAATTTCAGCAACCTTGATTAGTTGTCCAGAATGCAAAAATCAGGGGGAACAAAAACTTTTTCTGGTTAAGTTTTGCAGTGTTTGCTTGTTGTTTGTGTGTGCGTATGCATCTGAATGTATGATATATGACATACTCCTTACCTCACCATCAATTGACAAAAGCTAGTTAACAAAACTATCTTGGCTCATTTTACATTTTCTCAGATGTTCTTGCATTTCAAAAACCTGAGCCAAGGTGCCTTTGCAACCCTAACTACCTTAGTAGCTTCTATTGACAAAATTACGGAGATCTATATGATATAATCTCCTTATGTTTTCAAGACAGATCTTTCAACTACTCTCACCTCTAGGTTTTTCTAAAACCTTTTGAATTCTACTCTTGGTAGAAATACCAAGGAATCTCACCTTATTCAAACTCCACCCTTTCAAAATACCCATGCTTAACTCAAGCTAGGCTTGGAGGTACCCATGGTAGTAGATTTGTTCTGTTTGTAAGATGAGTTGCCTTGATCTGCTAAGATGAATTGCCTTTATCTGCTGATTGACTTGATTGCTTAGAAGTAGTATGCGCTACCCTAGGAGCTCATCATCTAGCATCTATCTAATCCAAGAGTGTCAATCCTAAACAAGTTAACCAAGCTGTATCTGATCTGTAGCCACTAGGTGCTCATCTAAAACCCTTAACCAGATCAACTCTGAAGTGATCTATTATAGAAGTTTCCAAGTCAATGAAGACCAATATCAAGCATGGATATATTCTTGTAAATCTACAATGCACCATCCCCTTGATGATGCTTTGATACCTTGCAATCCATCAAAAACATCCCCACTCATATTGTAGTCAAAAACCCTAAATCTGCTAAATTTGACTAAGTCTGGAAACTGTTTCACCATCACTTCTTTGATTGCCTCTCTTTCTCAACCCTTGTGCACTTTTAAAAATGCACTTGAATTATATTGTAAACCATCCTAAGGCTACCAAGGCCCACTCTTTCCCTTGGCTAGATCATCTTTTAACCCACTTGTTCTTGATGGTTTTGTAGGAAAGAATATAACAATTCCCGCTAATCTTATCAACTAGCCTACTTTGTTAGACGCTCACACCTTCATCCTACCTTCTTTGGACCAACTCTATGCATGATTGTGTTGTACTCATAAAGCTCTAGAAATCCCTATTTCACTTATTCCAATTGGATCGTTGTGCTTCCAAAACCCACAAGGTTTGGAAGGCCATTTGATAATCTGTTTTGGCAGGCTTGTTTTATTCATAGTTTGCAATCAATTCTTGGAACCCTAAAGCATGATCAAGCTCAAACCTCTACACCATGGTGATATACATCACTTGGTCTATGCATACATCTAGCCATGCCCAAAGGGGAGCTTCGAGCTCCAAGATCCAACCATGTTTTCATGGTATGAAAATAACATCACCCTAGATCCTCTATTCCTTGTTTCCTACCAACCTTAAGTGGGATTATCAAACCCAAAGGTTGAAAATGATAGATACAATTTGTATACATCATATACCTTGGAAATATAAATTTATCAAATATTTTCCATAATTAATTTGGTCAAAAACTATTTAAAACCTCTCCTTTAACAAAATCCCAAAAACTCCATCTACAAAGGAAAGTTTGGTTTTGCCAAAGAACTTCCCCAAATTTAAGAACTTTTGATTCCTATATATCATAACGCAACTTCCCACTTCAAAAATAAATATTTTTGAAGAGTTTTAAAAATTCTTTTTACTATTTTCCCTAAATGGCAGAAATGATAAAATAAATATTTTAAATACTTTTATTCCTCAATAAATCTTGGGAAAATTCTTCAAGGTATGAAATCATATTTGGGACCATCCCAAACCAAAAAAGTCACCTTTCCCAAGTCAAAAATTTCAAAAGAATTAAATAAAACAGATTCAGCCATATTGGAAATATGGGTAAAAAAGGAATAAAAAATCATCCAATAAATCTCCTAAAATTCTTGGAGGTGTAACCTAACCTTATATAGCCACTAGTACCATCACCCCATCTATACATGATCAAATCCAAGCAGTTATCCATGATCACCCATATGATAAAGAATTGAAATATCCCCAAACTATGAAATAAATATTATCAAATCTTCTTCAAAAACTTCTCTAACGCTCCTCCCAACACCTGGACCCTCCCTGGTCGACGACCACTGTATCCCTACACTGTAGCATCACTGTTCACCTTGTTCTTTGAACTTGGAGTGAGTGAGAGAGAGAAACACATATTGCCAAACTTGCTCCATAAGTGTGCTGCAGCAACCCCACCTCCTCGCTGCCTCTATGCACAACAATAGAGCCCCCACTCTCTCCCAGCACCGCCCAAGTCGACCAATACCGAGCAACACCCCCTCCATGTCCTCACATGGACCATGCCTATGGTACACCATTATCTCTCAGTTTTTAAGCCCACAGGCTCCCTCAGTTCTCCCACCTATCCTCACTTCACTCCTCTCCGACCCTCTCGCTTAGCTTCTCATGATTTTATGGTCGGGCTCAACCTTCACAGCTCCTTCTACCTCTCTGATTTGTTTTCCCTCCCTCTAAGATGCATTCCCTAGCCTTATTTTTCATCGCAGGATCACCGGAGGCCGTCGCCCAAGATCTTGGCCGGAGCGGAGCTCCTTTTGCCAACCGGGGGTTCCCAATCCCTAGCCCCGATGCATGCGTCACTTAGGAGCCTCTCAGGACCACCACGTCCCCTGGGTGACCTCCACCTCGCCCTGCGTGCGTCCCCGACGCTCCCCCAGTCCGCTTCTAAGCATGCCTGCCGTACAGATGGCTTCGACCTTGTCCTGAGAGGAAAGCCGCCTCTGCCGCCCACCCCCGAGATCCCCGTTGTCGACCGCGTCGCCACATGCCCTCCCCGTCGCCCCTCCGCCGCCTGGTGAGCCACCTCTCACCTCTCCGATCAACCCCACTAGGGTTTCTGCCCGCCACCGCCGGGCGACGAGGAAGACGACCCTCTGCCGTCGAATCCGCTTCTAATCCGATGATCCTTGGTGCTGCGTACCTCTTCGACGCCCCTGCCTCACTAACCAGTAGGCCCGCCCCAGAAATTTTGAACCCCGCTACCTCCCGCACGCTGGAGTGCGTTTTGGGCCGGCCGATGCTGTGCGGCCCACGAAGGTTCTGATCCTAGCCCGACTGACCCTCCTTTTATTCATTTCAACCAGATCCAAAAAATTGACCCTTCGTTTAAATCATTTTTGATTCCAAATGCTCAGATCTAAAATTGGTAGAGTTTAGGGTTGTTTTCCCTAACATTCAGTATCCTTAGTTGAGCCAAATGATGTCCAGATTAATTAAAGTAAATCAACTACCTAAATGTACCCTTTTCACTATTCAATTCTTTCTATGAGTTCTACACCTCCAAGTGGAGTAAAATATTTAATTCCTGAAAGGTTTAGATGATACCTTGCATGTACAACACCTATTGAGTTTCCTGGTTTTCCCATAACAAAAATAACAAAATCCATCCATTTCTGACTTTAGAAAAACCCATTGGCAAATCTACAACACCTATTGAGTTGATTCCAACTCCCAATGATGTTTTACACTAATAGCTACTAAACCCCGGGAGATCTAGATTTATTGACATATTAATATTTTATAAGGATTTTAAACATTTCTACTTAGTGTAGTTTCACTAAATAAATCCTAGCAGAAGCTCTGCAACTCCAAAATTGGTGATTACAATTTTCATTGAAAGGTATTTTCAATGCCTATTCAATGTCCTTGGTCTCATACTGTTTGGACATGCAAAACAAATCTGGTGAAAAAGAAATATTTACTATAGAACTAACTTTGGGAATTTCCCAAGGGCATGCTGGTAAATATTTTGAGATGAATCCAACTCTCAAAAATCTTAAACACCAAACTCTAACAAAACCTCTGAGGACAAATTAATTTGAGGTCCAGATCTTTTCTGGTAATTTGTTCACCTAAACTAGAGGTTATTTCACCAGAAAAATTATAACTAAATATAGAAAATTGATAAAATCAAAAACCACTTTTGTTGGCCTTGTTATTTCAATACCTATCTGTTGATGCCAATTTTGTAAATTGATATCATACAGTACCAAGCCTTAGTTCCAAACCCCTTTATCAAGTGGTTTTGGCAAATAAATCCTGAACGAAATTTCGCAAAGGCAATTTAAGAATTACCAATTGCTACTATCTCCATATATCAATCCCTATTGAAGTGAATAGGGTATTGAATGTTTGTTTGCTATACTGAAATGATGCTTGTATTCCTTGTGTTGATTGTGCCCTTCGTTTGCTTGCACGTGATCCATAACGACGATAGATGCTATTATATCGGAGACCATAAGAAGATGGTTATTTATATTGGTTATTATGGTATTCTAAGAAGAAGTCTAGGGACATGTATTGCCAGTTTGCTAATCTCAGGCAAGCCACCTTCTTGCTCATAAGCCTTGTCCTACTGTTTTACTTATGTATGTTTTACTTACTGTTTATGTAAACTAAATTATTTTATATTATAAAGATCTAATATTGGGTAGTGGCTTGGATCCTCCAAACCATTACACATGTGTACTACTAAGTACAACCCCCTTTATGACACCTATTTGACCCTAGTAGGGTAGATGGCGTATAACACCATACCCTTTTGGAGACCCCATTTTAGCCGAAGCAAAACTAGAGGATGGGAAGACCCCCGAAAAAGTTTTACAAAATGTTTATGGCAAAACCTTCGTGAGGTTTGACCTACCAAGAGAAGTTTGAGAAAGAAAAAGGTTTTCGTTTTACAAATTCTGAAGGAAAGATGGAGGAAAAATGTTTACGAAAATGCACCCTCTTATTTGTAGCTTTAGCTATAACAACTTAACCCGTGTAACCACACTACTCTGGAATGGGACAGGGCTAGACTTGAAGTTTTCTACTCTAGTGTGGGAAATATCATAACTCCTGAAGGGGGATCATCTCCCTCTAATCCCGGGCTTCCTTTACAAAAAGGATCTACTGTTAGACAGTCACCTGGAGGAAGTAGGATCAGCCATGCGAGTGACCGGGGGATACTATGAGCCTCTCATTGAAAGTGCCCACCCTTGAGGAGTCGGAATGCACTCCAATTTGTCTATGGCCACGACGACCCGGTGTTGAGAGGAACAACTCATAGGGTAGGGCCTATACTAGAGTGGCATCTGGAGAGTCTTGATCGGTTACTCGACCCACGATCGGTGAAGATCAGGGCATGGTACCTGGATGGTGTGGGTAAAGTGTACAACCTCTGAAGAGTCTAAATCTATTGGAATAGCCGTGTTCGCAGTTATGGACGGTTGGACAAACTACTGTATAGTAGTGCTAGTTTTGATTTCAAAAAGGACTTCGGAAAAGCAAAGGCTTTGGAAATAATTTGACCATGGAATGGTCAGAAAGGAAGGAAAGGAGTTTGGTCATGAGATGACTGGAAGGAAGAAACAAATGGGTGACCCAATCCTAGTGATTTCCAGAACTTTTTAAAAAAGGTTTTACAAAAGTTTTCAACAAAGATATGTAGATGTTATATCTACAAGAGAAACTATTTGAGAAAAGAACCTCTCTTGGAGCCCTCCTACTACCACAACCATATTGCATATCCTCTTATTATTACTATTCTCTTAAGGTGGTTTGTGAGTACATACAAAGTACTCACTGGCATTGTCCCTGGCTATTAACTTGGTCAGATATCGAGAAGAAGGTGATGTTGACGGCTATGTGAGCTAGGACGTTCTCCTAGTTAGTTTCCTATAGGTTATGGCATGGCTCAGCCTCTACGCTTGATGAAGTTCCGCTGATGTTGATGGATGTAGCCATAATGGCATTAAGGTATGACATGTATCTACTTAAGTATTGGATGTTTATTTTGATACTTGTCGGTTATGTGCCATGACTGACTGATCATGGGATCATGGTGTATGCATAACAGGGATTCTTGGAGGATAAATCTGTGGGCCCCATAGTACACACATACAATGACTCTAGTGGTGATTTAGGAAAATAACACACATGTAATGACACTAGTGGTGGTTTAGGAAAAGAAGACACATGCAATGTCTCTAGTTGTGGCTTACGAAAAGTAAAACCATGCAATGACTCTAGTGGTGGTTTATGAAAAGGACACACATGCATTGACACTGGTGGATCCATGTGCTTTAGTAAAATAACACACATGCAATGGCACTAGTGGTGGTTTAGGAAAAGAACACACATGCAAAGACATGCAATGACATTGGTGGATCCATGTGGTTTAGGAAAGGAGCACACATGCAATGACATTGGTGGTGGTTAATGAAAATAAAACACATGCAAATGACTCTGGTGCGTCCATGTGGTTTATGAAAAGAACACACATGCAATGAATATAGTGGTGGTTTATGAAAAGAACACACATGCAATGACATTGGTGGATCCATGTGGTTTATGAAAAGAACAAACATGCAATGACTATAGCTGTGGTTTATGAAAAGTACACATATGCAATTACTCTAGTGGTGGTTTAGGAAAATAACACGCATGCAATGGCATGCAATGACACTGTTGGATCCATGTCGTTTAGGAAAATAACACACATGCAATGACTGTAGTTGTGGTTTATGAAAAGAGCACACATGAAAATGACACTGGTGGATCCATGTGGTTTAGTAAAATAACGCACATGCAATGACACTAGTGGTGGTTTAGGAAAATAACACAAATGCAATGTCTCTAGTTGTGGTTTATAAAAAGAACAAACATGCAATGACTCTAGTGGTGGTTTATGAAAAGGACACACATGCATTGACACTAATGGATCCATGTGGTTTAGGAAAAGAACACACATGCAATGACACTAGTGGATCCATGTGGTTTAGTAAAATAACACACATGCAATGACAGTAGTGGTGGTTTAGGAAAAGAACACACATGCAAAGACATGCAAAAACACTGGTAGATCCATGTGATTTAGGAAAGGAACACACATGCAATGACACTGATGGTGGTTAATGAAAAGAACACACATGCAAATGACTCTGGTGGATCCATGTGGTTTATGGAAAGAACACACATGCCATGACATAGGTGGTGGTTTATGAAAAGAACAAACATGCAATGACTATAGTTGTGGTGTATGAAAAGAACACACATGCAATGACTCTGGTGGATCCAAGTGGTTTATGAAAATAAGACACATCCAATGACACTAGTGGTGGTTTAGGAAAAGAACACACATGTAAAGACATGCAATGACACTGGTGGATCCATGTGGTTTCAGAAAGGAACACACATGCGATGAAACTAGTGGTGGTTAATGAAAACAACACACATGCAAATGACTCTGGTGGATCCATCTGATTTATGGAAAGAACACACATGCAATGAATCTAGTGGTGGTTTATGAAAAGAACAGACATGCAATGACACTGGTGGATCCAAGTGCTTTACGCAAACAACAAACATGCAATGACTCTAGTTGTGGTTTAGGAAAGGAACACACATGCAATGACACTGGTGGTGGTTTGTGAAAAGAACACACATGGAAATGACACTGGTGGATCCATGTGGTTTAGTAAAATAACACACATGCAATGACACTAGTGGTGGTTTAGGAAAAGAACACACATGCAATGTCTCTAGTTGTGGTTTAGGAAACTAAGAAACATGCACTGACTCTAGTGGTGGTTTATGAAAAGGACACAAATGCATTGACATTGGTGGATCCATGTTGTTTAGTAAAATAACACACATGAATGACACTAGTGGTGGTTTAGGAAAAGAACACACATGCAATGACATGCAATGATACTGGTGAATCCATATGGTTTAGGAAAGGAACACACATGCAATGACACTGGTGGTGGTTAATGAAAAGAACACACATGCAAATGACTCTAGTGGATCCATGTGGTTTATGGAAATAAATCAAATGCAATGAATCTAGTGGTGGTTTATGAAAAGAACACACATGCAATGACACTGGTGGATCCATGTGGTTTATGAAAAGAACAAACATGCAATGACTATAGTTGTGGTTTATGAAAAGTACACACATGTAATGACTCTAGTGGTGGTTTAGGAAAAGAACACACATGCAATGACATTAGTGGATCCATGTGGTTTAGGAAAATAACACACATGCAATGACTATAGTTGTGGTTTATGAAAAGAACACACATGAAAATGACACTTGTGGATCCATGTTGTTTAGGAAAATAACATAGATGCAATGTCTCTAGTTGTGGTTTAGGAAAAGAACAAACATGCAATGACTCTAGTGGTGGTTTACGAAAAGGACACACATGCATTGACACTGGTGGATCCATGTGGTTTAGTAAAATAACACACATGAATGACACTAGTGGTGGTTTAGGAAAAGAACACACATGCAAACACATGCAATGAAATTGGTGGATCCATGCGGTTTAGGAAAGGAACACACATGCAATGACACTGGTGGTGGTTAATGAAAAGAACACACATGCAAATGAATCTGGTGGATCCATGTTGTTTATGGAAATAACACACATGCAATGAATCTAGTGGCGGTTTATGAAAAGAACACACATGCAATGACACTGGGGGATCCATGTGGTTTATGAAAAGAACAAACAAGCAATGACTATAGTTGTGGTTTATGAAAACTTCTCGCATGCCATGACTCTAGTGGTGGTTTAGGAAAAGAACAAACATGCAATGACACTAGTGGATCCATGTGATTTAGTAAAATAACACACATGCAATGACACTAGTGGTGGTTTAGGAAAATAACACACATGGAATGTCTCTAGTTGTGGTTTAGGAAAACAATAAACATGCAATGACTCTAGTTGTGGTTTATGAAAAAGACACACATTCATTGACACTGGTGATCCATGTGGTTTAGTAAAATAACATACATGCAATAACACTAGTGGTAGTTTAGGAAAAGTACACACATGCAAAGACATGCAATAACACTAGTGGATCCATGTGGTTTAGGAAAGGAAAACACCTGCAATGACACTGGTGGTGGTCATTGAAAAGGACACACATGCAAATGGCTCGGGTGGATCCATGTGCTTTATGGAAAGAACACACATGCAATAACACTAGTGGTGGTTTATCAAAAAAAAACACATGCAATGACTCTAGTTGTGGTTCCATGTGGTTTATGAAAAGAACAATCATGCAATGACTATAGCTGTGGTTTATGAAAAGAACACACATGCAATGACTAGTGGATCCAAGTGGTTTATGAAAAGAACATACATGCAATGACTCATAGATCCGAGTGGTTTATGAAAAGAACACACATGCAATGACACTAGTGGTGGTTTAGGAAAAGAACACACATGTAATGACACTAGTGCTGGTTTAAGAAACGAAAACACATGCAAAGACACATGTAATGACACTGGTGGATCTATGTGGTTCAGGAAAGGAACACACTTGAAATGACACTAGTGGTGGTTAAGGAAAAGAACACGCATGCAAATGACTCTGGTGGATCCATGTGGTTTATGGAAAGAACACACATACAATGAATATAGTGGTGGTTCATGAAAAAACACACATGTAATGACACTATTGGATCCAAGTGGTTTATGAAAAGAACAAACATGCAATGGATCTAGTTGTGGTTTAGGAAAGGAACACACAAGCAATGACACTAGTGGTGGTTTATGTAAAGAACACACATGCAAATGACACTGGTGGATCCATGTGGTTTAGTAAAATAAAACACATGCAATGACACCAGTGGTGATTTAGGAAAAGAACACACATGCAATGTCTCTAGTTGTGGTTTAGGAAAAGAACAAACATGCAATCACTCTAGTGGTTGTTTATGAAAAGGACGCACATGCATTGACACTGATGGATCCATGTGGTTTAGTAAAATAACACACATGCAATGACACTAGTGGTGGCTTAGGAAAATAACATACATGGAAAGACATGCAATGACACTGGTGGATCCATGTGGTTGAGGAAAGGAACACACATGCAATGACACTGGTGGTGGTTAATGAAAAGAACATACATGCAAATGACTCTAGTGGATCCAAGTGGTTTATGGAAAGAACACACATGCAATGTATCTAGTGGTGGTTTATGAAAAGAACACAAATGCAATGACACTGGTGGATCCAAGTGGTTTATGAAAAGACCAAACATGCCATGACTATAGTTGTGGTTTATGAAAAGTACACACATGCAATGACTCTAGTGGTGGTTTAGGGAAATAACACACATGCAATGACATGCAATAACACTGGTGGATCCATGTGGTTTAGGAAAGGAACACACATGCAATAACAGTGGTGGTGGTTTATGAAAAGAACAAACATGCAAATGACACTGGTGGATCCATGTGGTTTAGCAAAAGAACACACATGCAATGACACTAGTGGTGGTTTAGGAAAAGAACACACATGCAATGAAACTAGTGGTGGTTTAGGAAACAAACACACATGCAAAGGCACAAGCAATGACACTGGTGGATCCATGTGGTTTACAAAAGGAACACACATGCAATGACACTGTTGGTGGGTAATGAAAATAACACACATGCAAATGACTCTGGTGGATCCATGTGGTTTATGGAAAGAACACACATGCAATGAATATAGTGGTGGTTTATGAAAAGAACACATATGCAATGACACTGGTGGATCCAAGTGGTTTATGAAAAGAACAAACATGCAATGACTCTAGTTGTGGTTTAGGAAAGGAACACACATGCTATGACACTAGTGGTGGTTTATGTAAAGAACACACGTGCAAATGACACTGGTGGATCCATGTGGTTTAGTAAAATAACACACATGCAATGACACTAGTGGTGGTTGAGGAAAAGAACACACATGCAATGTCTCTAGTTGTGGTTTAGGAAAAGAACAAACATGCAATCACTCTAGTGGTTGTTTATGAAAAGGACAAACTTGCATTAACACTGGTTGAATCATGTGGTTTAGTAAAATAACACACATGCAATGACACTAGTGGGGGGTTAGGAAAAGAACACACATGCAAAGACATGCAATGACACTGGTGGATCCATGTGGTTTATGTAAAGAACACACATGCAATGAATCTAGTGGTGGTTTATGAAAAGAACACACATGCAATGGCATTGGTGGATCCAAGTGGTTTATGAGAAGAACAAACATGCAATGACAATAGTTGTGATTTATGAAAAGTACACACATGCAATGACTCTAGTGGTGGTTTAGGAAAAGAACACACATGCAATGACATGCAATGACACTGGTGGATCCATGTGGTTTAGGAAAGGAACACACATGCAATGATAGTGGTGGTTGTTTATGAAAAGAACAGACATGCAAATGACACTGTGGATCCATGTGGATTAGCAAAATAACACACATGCAATCACACTACACTACAAGAATCTGGGCGGTTCATGACGATCTGATATCGTCGTGGATGAGGGCCAAAGCGTCGTAGATGGCCATCCGCAATGAATTCCGCGATGAAAAAATAGGCCATGGACCTCGCGTCATAATTGAATATGTGATGTTTTCTCTGTCTGAAAACGTCACGGCCCATCCGTGACGTTCCTTCAATTTCATCGCGGCAAACTGGACCGTCCCGGCCTAGGCCTGGTCTATCATGAAGTTTTTACTTCGTCATGAATGATGCCACGTGGCGGACGGCACCGCCGAACTGCCATCATCGACATTTGCTGACGTCATTGTTGCCCTCTGTGATGTCATCCCTATCAGGACGTTTATTTTTCGTCATGACTTAATTCCGTAACCGCCGCTTCCTTATGTCATCATGTCGTTATGACATCATGCCAGCCCTGATGAATTTCGTTTCATCGTTGTCGGCCACCGACAGGTCGACACGTGATCCATTCAAATGATAACACGTGGGTCAATTATAGGACAAGACAAGGACGAATCAGCGCTAGACATGTATCATCTAGAAGAAATGATGATGTTATCAGTCTCGTTATGTTACTAACCATGACGGAAATATTTCGTAAAGAAACATTAAGGACGTTTATAGGATTACGATACATAATTTGACAGAAAATTCCATGACAAATGTTTCACTCTCGAGAAATGAATACCATACTCAGAAGGTTCAACTCATGTCAGACACATTTCCACAGATTCACCATATTTCCTGTTGTGGTTCGGACAGGTGAGCTAACACTTATTGTATTAATGCATTTGCCTCTTCTTGTTTCTTCCTAAGGTCTTCTTATTTCATCCGCATTACTTGTAGGTATTCCAAATACTTCAGCCTCTCTGCCTCGCCGGATTCGTTCACCTGCTGCAACTCCTTAATGGCACAACGCAGTTCCACATTACCTGCTTTATGAGCCTCGAGTTGAGTTTCTAGCTGAGACTTGGTTGGTTTCGAAGTACTTGCAGATATGCTAATGTTCTTCAGGACAGTTGGCTTTCTTTTGTTCTGAAATAGCACAAAGTGCACAGCGTTGGTGGAAGGAATTGCTTCATCCTCTGTGCCATCTTCTGGAGGATATAACACCAACTTGCTTTCCACGACTGCCTACAAGTTTTAGGAATAGAATATAATATGAGAAACCTAGCGAGCAAATAATAAGCGCATCGTATATGTGAGGGAAGAAAAGGGCATTGAATTTGACGAAGATGGAAAATATTATGCAGGACTTACAGTTGCTTCTTGCATATTGTCAGTCAAGCCATATTCGAGCATTTTAATGAAGCCTTCCTCCATGTCACACAAAACCTCGTAGCTACGAGCACCAGTGGCATGAGGGTACTCGACGAGCTGTCTGCTGATCTTGTTTTTTTCAGACAGAGCCTAAACAAACAGGGAGCATATAGTTAAGTCCATCTTAAAGAATTCAAACAGGAGAAGTTTAGTAAACAAGACATGACCTTGTTTCTAGGGTCGGACCAAACTTCGACAAGCCTGCACCACTCCTCATTGCTCATGTGTTCCACAAGAGATATCCTTGTAACTTCATTCGTTGGGAAATTGTCAAAAAACTGTTTCTTAAGAGTATGCCATTGATTTCTTGCGTGTCTCATTAACTGCTTGTTACAAGCAAACTGCACATCAGGTAGATAGGGGTCCATGACAAACTTTTGCTGAAATAAAACAAAGATTATCAGATTTCGCATTAACACCAAAAGGAAGAAAGGGACAACTGAGTGTTAAGGAACATACATAAACTTTGCCATAGAAGTCTGCTCTGACATCCGGCCTCTCCCTATACTCTTTCCACTGGGGGAAGATAGGCATCTGAGTCCTAACTGTTACTGCACACTCAGTGGCAAACTTGACAGCAATCACTAGTGAAACTGGTCTAGTTCTTCCTAGAGGAACGACAAGTTGAAGTCTTTTTGTGGGCATGTTGTCAACCACCAATAGAGGATCATCATGCGTAACAGTGTCTCCAGAATGATTATGCCCAAATTCATCTACAAGAATATAATGGTTATGAGTTAGTGTTCTACAACAGTAAATGCAATGAGTATGATTCACACAATATAATGTTAATCGGTTGCAGTAGAGCAAGCAATTTGTTCAACATGATACCTTCTTGATCCCAGTCAAAACGGTCAAATAACCATCCATCACGTTTCACATCAGGCCCCTCGCCTTTGGTAGCTAAACCCTTAGATGCACAGTCCCTTTGGAGAGGTGCACAGTCGCATTGGAGAGGCACCCGTGCGTGGCAAGGGGGGCTACTTCTTTCCCTGGGGACGTGCACAGTCGCTTTGGAGAGGCGCCCGTGCATGGCCGGGCGGGGGCTGCTGCTTGCCTTGGGGAGGTGCCTGCGGACGGTAGGTAGAGGGCAGCTGGCCTAGGGGAGGTGCCCGTGGACACTAGGGATCTGGCTGCTGGCCTTGGGGAGGTGTGTGCTCGGCTTGGGGAGCTTCCCAGCCGCCTTGGTCAACTAGTTGCTTACCCTTGGACATGGTTTTTCTAGAAGTTTCTATGCCTGCACCTTGGCCCGCCAAGACGCGCTTCCGAGCAGATGCTAGACCAGCAGGAGCCAACGATGTCCCGACGGCAGCTGTCTTGTTGCATTTCCTCTTCCGTGGCTAGAAATTCCATGTGTACCGGTCAATTGGGGATAATAAAGAAGGAACAGATATATGTCAAAATCAGTAAGCAAACAATTCAACACAAGATGATTAAGGTAAGGGGTCGACTTGCGACTCATTGTCCTCACTGACATCATCTAGGTCTCCTTCAATGATATCTTCCTCCTCTTCAGGATCATAGTCATATCCAAAGCAATCATTTCTTGTCTTTTTAGGAGAGAATATAGTTGGAGATGCGAAAAGACTTGCAAAGGGCCTAACACCCAGTTGTTGCAAGCGCTCATTGTTTCTCATGATGTTTTTCAACCGACTTTCTTCCATGGGATGCTTTTGAGTATCTAACATTAATAAAGAAATCCAAGTCAGCTACAAATTAAACAGGCAATTAAACAAAATATAACGTATGGTGTTGATTACCCGATAGCAAACATGAGGAGGAAAATGAACATACTGCCTCTCTCAAACAAGCAATTTAATAAGCATGGAAAATGAAACACATGAACATCGAGCAGGCTTAAAAGAGCAGAGAATTCACATGCAAGGAGGTTGTTTACTTGCCTGTAGGCGCTACGGCCTTTTTCTTTGTGCGCTTCTTGCTGGGAACCTTGTCAGCCTTCCTTGTCGGCGAGGAGGATGACGATCTGCGGTGCCTTGACGGCGTGGTGGACGGCGAGGAGACATGCATTGTTGGTGGGGTGGACGGCGAGGTAGCAGACCTTGACACCAAGGTTCACGGAGATGAGGAGGACCTTGTTGGCGAAGTGGCAGATGGGGAGGACGGCTAGATGGCAGTGCTCGACGACGAGGTGGCAGATCCGCGAGCTCGGTGGCTTGGTCGGAAATCGGGAAGCTGAGGATGGGCTAGGGTTTGGGCTAGGTCGACGGTTAGATGATTACTAGGGAGGACGGCGGCAGGTGAGGGTACATCAACGGCCGTGCTGCAACGGGCGAGCGGTGGCTAGGAGATTTGGATCTGTCTCCTTTCGGTGAGGCGATAAAGAAGGGTTTACACTAGATTACATAAATGACCTCAGCGCCAACGCATTGGTTACACTTTGCAGATGGGCTGAACCGTAATATCAGCACACGATAGTTTCAGCGTGCGAGAATTTGGGTGCCCGAAACTTTGGATCGGCAGGAGGACCGAACCCGAATTTTTGCATTGTCGAGATGATGGAACCACATATTATTGGCCGTTGGATGAATGGTGTGTGGCTGAAATAAATCAACATTAGGTTTCCAACATTAGGGTTCTTAAGCTAGGTGACCGGTCTTGACAATCTCTTACTAGATCTCTGGCCGGTTTTTGAGACTATATATCACAAATGCATTGATCTGTAGGGACTCCATTTGTGTCAAACAACCATAGTGGTCAGAAAGCCTAGAGATCCCTTAGAATATGCAACTGCCACACATGGAGATGGTGAGCCTTTAGTGTGACAGAAGCAGTTGCATCACCACACCCAACTGGAGTGTGTTTGGGTCATAAGGGTGTTGCTTTTGAGACTCCATAACACAAATGCATTGATCTATAGGGACTCCATTTATGTTAAACATCCATGGTGGTCAGAGAGCCCAGAGAGCCCCTAGAATATGCAACTGCCACATGGAGATGGGTGAACCTGCAGTGTGACAGAAGCAGTTGCATCACCACACCCAACTGGAGTGTGTGTGGGTCATCAAGGTGTGGCTTTTGAGGCTCCATAACATATATGCATTGA
Organism: Avena sativa; assembly: GCA_916181665.1. Taxonomy (NCBI): domain Eukaryota; kingdom Viridiplantae; phylum Streptophyta; class Magnoliopsida; order Poales; family Poaceae; genus Avena; species Avena sativa. The sequence goes on from OV702287.1 coordinate 197,689,589, forward strand.
TCTGTAGGGACTACATTTGTGTCAAAGAACCATGGTGGTCAGAGAGCCCAGAGAGCTCCTAGAATATGCAACTGCCACACATGGAGATGGTGAACCTGAAGTGTGACAGAAGGAGTTGCATCACCACACCAACTTGAGTGTGTGTGGGTCATCAAGGTATTGCTTTTGAGACTCCATAACACAGGTGCATTGATCTGTAGGGACTACATTTGTGTCAAACAACCATGGTGGTAAGAGAGCCCAGAGACCCCTAGAATATGCAACTGCCACATGGAGATGGATGAACCTGCAGTGTGACAGAAGCAGTTGCACCACCACACCAAACTAGAGTGTGTGTGGGTCATAAAGGTGTGTCTTTTGAGGCTCCATAACACAAATGCATTGATCTGTAGGGACTCCATTTGTGTCAAACAACCATTTTGGTCAGAGATCCCAAAGAGCCCCTTGAATATGCAACTGCCACACATGGAGATGGTGAACCTACAGTGTGGCAGAAGCAGTTGCATCACCACACCCAACTGGAGTGTGTGTGGGGGGTCATAAAGGTGTTTCTTTTGAGACTCCATAACACAGATGCATTGATCTATAGGGACTCCATTTGTGTCAAACAACCATGGTGGTCAGAGACCCCAGAGAGCCCCTAGAATATGCAACTGCCACACATGGAGATGGTGAACCTACAGTGTGATAGAAGCAGTTGCATCACCACATCTACCTGGAGTGTGTGTGGGTCATCAAGGTGTTGCTTTTGAGACTCCATAACATAGCTGCATTGATCTATAGGTACTCCATTTGTGTCAAACAACCATGGTGGTAAGAGAGCCCAAAGAGCCCCTAGAATATGCAACTGCCACATGGAGATGGGTGAACCTGCAGTGTGACAGAAGTAGTTGCTTCACCACACCCAACTGGAGTGTGTGTGGGTCATCAATATGTGGCTTTTCAGGCTCCATAACATAGATCAATTGATCATTAGGGACTCCATTTGTGTCAAACAACCATGGTGGTCAGAGATCCCAAAGAGCCCCTAGAATATGCAACTTCCACACATGGAGATGGTGAACCTGCAGTGTGGCAAAAGGAGTTGCATCGCCACACCCAACTGGAGTGTGTGTGAGTCATTACGGTTTTGCTTTTGAGACTCCATAACACAGATGCATTGATCTGTAGGGACTCCATTTTTGTCAAACAACCATGGTCGTCAAAGAGCCCAGAGAGCCCCTAGAATATGCAACTGCCACACATGGAGATGGTGAACGTACACTGTGATAGAAGCAGTTGCATCACCACACCCAACTAGAGTGTGTGTGGGTCATCAAGGTGTTGCTTTTGAGACACCATAACACAAATGCATTGATCTATAGGGACTCCATTTGTGTCAAACAACCATGGTGGTCAGAGAGCCCAAAGAAACCCTAGAATATGCAACTGCCACACGGAGATGGGTGAACCTGCAGTGTGACAGAAGCAGTTGCATCACCACACCCAACTGGAGTGTGTGTGGATCATTAGGGTGTTGCTTTTGAGACTCCACAACACAGATGCATTGATCTGTAGGGACTCCATTTGTATCAAACAACCATGGTGGTCAGAGACCCCAGAGAGCCCCTAGAATATGCAACTGCCACACATGGAGATGGTGAACCTGCAGTGTGATAGAAGCAGTTGCATCACCACACCAAACTGGAGTGTGTGTGGGTGATACATTGCAAATGTATCTATAATTTTTGATGCTCCATGCTTGGTTTTATCCACTTTCTTGTGTTTTGTCCACACTTTGGAGTACTTTTCATATGATTTCTTGGACTAACCTATTAACAAGAGCCACAGTGCCAGCTGCCTGTTTTCTGCTGTTTTTGGTTCCAGGAAAGTCAGAAAATGAATATTCTCGGAATTGGACGGGACAAAAGCCAAAGTGCCTATTTTTCCAGAAGACTCTAGGAGCCAGAATATGAGACGGAGAAGAGCCAGGGGCTGGCCACACCCCCCAGGCGCGGGCTGGGCCTAGGATTGTCTAGTACTTGGGTGCTTTATCTTATTTATCTGCAATTGCCCTATGTTCTGATTGCTATGTGAATTGTCTTGTCCATGCAACGCCCGTCCATTCATCCCTATGCCTACCGCACTCGAATCCCACTATTACTGCTTTTGTTACTACTGTTTTTGCTTTACTACTGCTGTTACTTTGCTATTCCTACTACAAAACTGTTGCTACTGATAAACTGCTGTGAGCAAGATTGTTTCCAGGTGCAGCTGAATTGACAACTCAGTTGTTAAGGCTGATAAATATTCTTTGGCTCCCCTTGTGTCGAATCAATAAATTGGGTTTCACTTCCCTCGAAAATACTGCGATACACCCCCTATACTTGTGGGTCATCAAGACTATTTTCTGGCGCCATTGCCGGGGAGCATAGCTTTATTTATCAAGTTCACTTGGATTCACTATTGTTCAAGCTAAGTTTATTTTCTCCTTGTTTACTTGTTTCTTTATCAAAAATACAAAAAACATTAGTTCCTACTCTAGTTGTTATTTTTGTTGGTCTGTTATGGTCTTGCTTTATCATGCTTGTTGTCATTGGTTGGTTTCTTTGAAACTAAAGCTTATTGGCAAGGTGGGTTCACGGAAGATCAAAGATATTATTATAAGGAACACCGCTTGTCACAAAAAGGGAAACACTCATGGGAACAAATTGATAGATTGTATACCATTGCTAGAAACGTGTGCTCTACTTATAATGTTACTTATTGCTGTGATGAGTCTTGTTGCAGAAAGAGGTATAAACACCTCCCTTTTCAATGTGAGTATAGTGATAATGATACCATATCTTCCTATGCTAAAGGAATTTATGACTTTTATGATGCAGAACAAATTGAAGAATTTATTGCTTGGAAGGGTGCTTTTGAACTTGCTAGTTTGCTTGAAAATATTGATGATTTACCTTATAAGCATGAGGTTTATGGTATACTTAAATTTTTCTTTGATAATTACAAGGATGAAAATAGCTATATCCTTGAATATTTTAATAGATTCTTTCCACAAATGGAAGAGACTAATGCCTTGCAGGACCCTATGGAAGAGACTAATGCCTTGCAGGCTCCTATGGAAGAAGAAATTGATGAACCTGAAATCTCATTAGATGAAAAAGAGGAGGAGAGTGATGAACAAAAGGAGGAAGAATGGATTAGCTACCCATGCCTACCTTCTAATGAGAGTAACTCTTTATCCCTTACATTATTTGATTGTCCTCCATGCTTACTAAAGGAGTATGAATGTTATGTTCCCGAGGTTTCTTTTGAAGATGTTTATGATAAAGCTCTAGTGCTTGTAGATCATGAAGAGCATGCTTTTTGTGATAGTTATATTGTTGAGTTTATTCATGAGGCTACTGAAAATTATTATGAGAGAGGAAAATATGGTGGTAGAAGTTTTCATGGTATTGAAACACCTCTCTATGTGCTGAAAGTTTTGAAGTTACTCTTGTTTTATCTTCCTATGCCTGTCACTTTGTTATTTGCGTACACGATTCCTATGCATAGGAAGTGGGTTAGAATTAAATGTGTTTTGGATTTGCTTCTTGATGCTCTCTTTTACTTCAACTCATATTTCTTATGAGAGCATCCTCTCAAACTTTTTATGCCTGAAGATGATATTATGTCTATTATTCTTGGGAGACCTTTTCTTAAATACTGCAGGAGTTGTTATTAATTGTAATCAAGGGAAGGTGACCTTTAATGTTAATGAAAAGGAACATACTGTCTATTTGCCCAAGAATATTGAAAGTACTTATGGCTTGAATTCAATTGAACATGTTGAGGGCATTCAAGTTGGAGAAATATATTGTCCCATACCAAGATTTTTTTTTGAAACTATTATGATTGGGACCATTGCTATCAAGGTTGAGGTAACATAATCATTAGTGGAATACAAAGTTTTGTATCATATGAAATTGTTTTGGTAACAAGACCTGATCAACCTTGTTAACAAAAGGATTTCATTGAACAAAACAATGTTTTCACTATGATTATCTCCGCTTACTTCTATTCTATCCATTTTTAGTTTTTGCTTTTGCCTAACTTAAAGGCGTTAAAGAAAAGTACTTATTGGGAGATAACCCAAAAGTTTTAGATGAGTCTTGGAAGTTATTAATTCAGTAATAACTGCTCCTTATACTTTTTATTTTCTTTTTTGTGCCAATAATAACCTCTAATGAGAGAGAAGTAACGATTGGGAAAGTTGCTGTCCTGAAACAAATTTCTGTGCTTCACCGTAAAAATTCGTGTAAAATATCTGAACGTATTTTTGAGGCGTGAATTTTTATGCTTCTGCCCCAGGTTGTTATCTTTCGTTAGTTCAACACTTTTTGATTTGAGCAACAGAAGGTCTTCGAAAAAATTCGTCTTTACCTGCTGGTCTGTTTTGACAGATTTCTGCCATTATTTGCATTTGCTTCTTGTTGGTTCCTTTTTGAGTTCTTTTAGGGAATTGAGCTTTTTTAGGGAAGTGCTATAGTAGCTAGTGTTCTAGTGGAAGTTTATTTGGTGTTAGAACTGAACCTTAAGACCTATTATCTTGAGTGCACTAATGTTGCTAATAAAGATTGTGTGAAGTTTTGTATGAAGGAAAATTTTCAGGTGTATGGAAGGAATGAGTAATGAGATGAAGGATGGACTAAAGCTCAAGATTGGGGATGCCACGCGTGTCACCCCAAGAAATATCCAAGAAGTACAAGCGTCAAAGCTTGGGAATTCCCAAGGCATCCCCTTCTTCATCAATAAAAATCTCAGGTTTCTTCCAAACGCTTCATTTTTATTGTTTCATGCACAGTTGTGTTGTTCTTGGAGCGTCTTCTTTTTTGTTTTTCGTTTTGGTTTTCGTTTGCTTGGTTTTCTTAGTTTGCTGAATAAATTGGTTGGACCTCCTCTTTCATATACTGGTGTTCAAATAGTTTGGTTTGGTTTGGAAAGGAGTAGGAAGCCAAAGTGGTAAAGAGAGCTTGTTTTTTACTATGGCCTATGCTTTGTCATGCCATGATTGATATTGTTTTGGATTTATGCTTATTATTCTTTGCTGTAGCATGACTTGTTATAAAAAATTGAGATTGCGTAATGTGTCTTGGATGAATCATGCGTTGTTTTAGCATATTAAAGCATAGTATAGTGGTATTCTCCTTTGATGCTTTATTTGGGTTGACTTGGCACATGCTCACACCATGTTATGACTATCTCAAGTCACCATAGCCTTTATGATCCTTTAGTTTTCAACTTGTAGTATCACTTTATGCTTTGATCAATGATGTTTTTTCGCTCTGCATGATTATGGCCATTATTGCTCTCTCGTTTGTCGCTCCCTTACTATTGCTAGCTTTCACTTATACTGAGTGTTTTACTCATGTTTCCAACTCCCTTAAACCAAATATTGCCAAAGTGTCCACCATACCTACCTATTAGCATCATTTGCTACTTCCGTGCATATTCAATATGCCTTGTTTTCTTCCGAATAAAATGTTTGCTTGTTATGAGAAAGTTAGTTAGTAAAGCTCTCACGAACTTGATGGCACACTTTATTTCCTGCACTTAATAAACCTGAACCATTGTGATTCACCATGAAAGTTATATGCTTGCAAATTCTAGGCTGGGGATTAGCAGAACCGTGCTGTCACGGGGAACGCTTTCAACACTTGTAAATATATACCCAGTTGATACCTTGCTCTTTTGTTTGCGGATGTCGTCAGTGTGAAATAAAAGGGGAGCTTGTAAGTCCATGGAGTTATGTATGTGTGTTAGAGAAACGCCTGGGCCGCTAGTTTAATCCATGCTGACATGGTGGAAACCTGCAGCGTAACCATAATGATATCTATGAAGCATTCTTCTTATAAAAAAAGAGAGATAGCTATTGAGAAAAAGAAAAAAAAGATATTTATGAAAAGAGGAAAGAGAGAAAAAAGCACCATTTTCCCATGGTAAATAAGAAGATTGCTGAGATACTCATTGTCTACTTGCCTTATCATTTTTATATGGGGATTCTTCTGTATCATCGGGCAAGGGGTACCCCGTTGGCGGTTCTCAATGATACGCACATACGTACGATGACGAGAACTTACCGGTAACTAAAGTTGAGTAGCATGAGAGCAACCCTCATACTCAAGGGACTTAGGATTTGCAGTTTATAGTCTGTCAAGCATATAACTCGGATTGGACCTCACTTTAACCTTAACCACATTAAAGATGCTTATTATAGGGGAAATGATAGCTCAAAGCGAATGAGTACCATACTTTCAGCATTTGGAAGCCTTTCAAACTTTTCAAAAACCTGTTCATTTCCTTGTTGAGTCTCCACACATTCTATGAGCACTTTCTTGAGAGCATAGTGGCCATTCTTAGTTCTATGTGCATTGTTCCAAGACTTGTTGATTGATGCATACCTTGATATTGCTTGTTTTAAACTATTTGTATCTAGTCACTCTTATAAACTTTGAAGGTGTCCTATGCATTTATGTTTGCTACTCTATGAGGGACAAGCTGAATGCCATTATGATATGTTTTCTTTATGTGAAACAAACAAACGTCTTGCAAAGCATTGTTATTTATGAATCTTTTGTTTGTGCCTTTTCATGTTGCATCTTAGTTTCTTTGTATTATTGCAAGAACTTTGTCTTTCATGTTATGATTGAAGTACTATGATCCCAGCTTTGAATGTTTACAAATACTTTGGTCAAGTCTTTGATGGTGCATGTCACCTCAAAAATTATTCTTTCTTTTTATCCCTTACTTACTCGAGGACGAGCATGAGTTAAGCTTGGGGATGTTGATACATTGCAAATGTATCTATAATTTTTGATGCTCCATGCTTGGTTTTATCCACTTTCTTGTGTTTTGTCCACACTTTGGAGTACTTTTCATATGATTTCTTGGACTAACCTATTAACAAGAGCCACAGTGCTAGCTGCCTGTTTTCTGCTGTTTTTGGTTCCAGGAAAGTCAGAAAATGAATATTCTCAGAATTGGACGGGACAAAAGCCAAAGTGCCTATTTTTCCAGAAGACTCTAGGAGCCAGAATATGAGACGGAGAAGAGCCAGGGGCTGGCCACACCCCCCAGGCGTGGGCTGGGCCTAGCCGCGCCAGGGCATGGTGTGCTGGCCCCAGGCACCCCCTCGGTCTCCCTCTTCGCCTATAAGAAGCCTTCTGACCTAAAAACTTCGGGGGGGGGGGGGGGGTTCGACGTTTTTCCAAGAAAAGTTCCGCTGCATTGCCGCCACCGAAGGGGAGATTCGGGGGACAGAAAGTCTCTGTTCCGGCACCCTGCCGGGACGGGGAAGTGCCCCCGGAGCCATCTCCATCGATCTCCACCATCATCTTCATCGACCATCCATGTCTCCCCCATCTATGAGTGAGTAATCCCCCGCTGTAGGCTACGGGGACGGTAGAGATTGGATGAGATCGTTCATGTAATGGCATCAGATTGTTAGGGCATGGTGCCTAGTATCTTTTATTAGTGCTTTATGACTTTGTTGCGACTTGTTGTGCTTAATGCTTGTCACTAGGGCCCGAGTGCCATGATCTCAGATCTGAACATGCTATTGATTCATTATGATAGTATTGTTTTTGGTCTTATCTGCAAGTTGTATACACACGTTGTTGTCCGGAACCTATGGCCCCGAAGTGACAGAAATCGGGATAACCGGAAGGGAATGGCTTTGATGTGAGGATCACATGTGTCCACGGAGTGTTAATGCTTTGCTCTGGTGCTCTATTAAAAGGAGCACCTTAATTGCCAGTAGTTCCCTAGAGGCCCCGCTGCAAACGGGCTGGTAGGACAAAAGATGTTGTGCAAGTTCTCATTGCAAGCACGTATGACTATATATGGAACACATGCCTAGGATTGTCTAGTACTTGGGTGCTTTATCTTATTTATCTGCAATTGCCCTATGTTCTGATTGCTATGTGAATTGTCTTGTCCATGCAACGCCCGTCCATCCATCCCTATGCCTACCGCACTCGAATCCCACTGTTACTGCTTTTGTTACTACTAATTTTGCTTTACTACTGCTGTTACTTTGGTATTCCTACTACAAAACTGTTGCTACTGATAAACTGCTGTGAGCAAGATTGTTTCCAGGTGCAGCTAAATTGACAACTCAGTTGTTAAGGCTGATAAATATTCTTTGGCTCCCCTTGTGTCGAATCAATAAATTGGGTTTCACTTCCCTCGAAAATACTGTGATACACCCCCTATACTTGTGGGTCATCAGTGGGTCATAAAGGTGTTGCTTTTGAGACTCCATAACACAGATGCATTGATCTGTAAGGACTCCATTTGTGTCAAACAACCATGGTGGTCAGAGAGCCTAGAGAGCCCCTAAAATATGCAACTGCCACATGGATATGGGTGAACCTGCAGTGTGACAGAAGAAGTTGCATCACCACACCCATCTAGAATGTGTGTGGGTCATCAAGGTGTGGGTTTTGAGATTCCATAACATAGATCCATTGATCTATAGGGACTCCATTTGTGTCATACAATCATGGTGGTCAGAAAGCCCAGAGAGCCCCTAGAATATGCAACTGCCACATGGAGATGGATGAACCTGAAATGTGACAAAAGCAGTTGCATCACCACACCCAACTTGAGTGTGTGTGGGTCATCAAGGTGTTTATTTTGACACTACATAACACAGATGCATTGATCTGTAGGGACTCCATTTGTGTCAAACAACCATGGTGATCAGAGAGCCCAGAGATCCCCTGGAATATGCAACTGCCATAGATGGAGATGGTGAACCTACAGTGTGACAGAAGAAGTTGCATCACCACACCCAACTGGAGTGTGTGTGGGTCATCAAGGTGTGGCTTTTGAGACTCCATAACACAGATGCATTGATCTGTAGGAACTCCATTTGTGTCAAACAACCATGGTGGTCAGAGAGCCCAGAGAGCCCCTAGAATATGCAACTGCCACACATGGAGATGATGAACCTGGAGTGTGACAGAAGCAGTTGTATCAGCACACCCAACTAGAGTGTGTGTGGGTCATTAAGGTGTGTATTTTGAGACTCCATAACATAGATGCATTGATCTTTAGGGATTCCATTTGTGTCAAGCAACCATGGTGGTCAGGAAGCCCAGTGATCTCCTAGAATATGCAACTGCCAAATGGAGATGGTGAACCTGTAGTGTGAAAGAAGCAGTTGCATCACCACACCCAACTAGAGTGTGTGTGGGTCATCAAGGTGTTGCTTTTGAGACTCCATAACATAGATGCATTGATCTATAGGGACTCCATTTGTCTCGAACAACCATGGTGATCAGAAAGCCCAGAGAGCCCCTAGAATATGCAACTGCCGCATGGAGATGGATGAACCTGGAGTGTGACAGAAGCAGTTGCACCACCACACCCAACTGGAGTGTGTGTGGGTCATAAAGGTGTGGCTTTTGAGGCTCCATAACACAGATGCATTGATCTGTAGGGATTCCATTTGTGTCAAACAAGCATTTTGGTCAGAGATCCCAAAGAGACCCTTGAATATGCAACTGCCACACATGGAGATGGTGAACCTGCAGTGTGGCAGAAGCAGTTGCATCACCACACCCAACTGGAGTGTGCGTGGGTCATAAAGGTGTTGCTTTTGAGACTTCATAACACAGATGCATTGATCTATAGGGACTCCATTTGTGTCAAACAACCATGGTGGTCAGAGACCCCAGAGAGCCCCTAGAATATGCCACTGCCACACATGGAGATGGTGAACCTGCAGTGTGATAGAAGCAGTTGCATCACCACATCCACCTAGAGTGTGTGTGGGTCATCAAGGTGTTGCTTTTGAGACTCCATAACACAAATGCATTGATCTATAGGGACTCCATTTGTGTCAAACAACCATGGTGGTCAGAGAGCCCCTAGAATATGCAACTGCCACATGGAGATGGGTGAACCTGTAGTGTGACAGAAGCAGTTGCATCACCACATCCACCTAGAGTGTGTGTGGGTCATCAAGATGTTGCTTTTGAGACTCCATAACACAGATGCATTGATCTATAGGGACTCCATTTGTGTCAAACAACCATGGTGGTCAGAGAGCCCCTAGAATATGCAACTGCCACATGGAGATGGGTGAACCTGCAGTGTGACAGAAGCAGTTGCATCACCACACCCAAGTGGAGTGTGTGTGGGTCATCAGGGTGTTGCTTTTGAGACTCAATAACACAGATGCATTGATCTGTAGGGACTCCAATTGTGTCAAACAACCATGGTGATCAGAGATCCCAGAGAGCCCCTAGAATATGCATGTGCCACACATGGAGATGGTGAACCTGTAGTGTTACAGAAGCAGTTGCATCACCACACCCAACTGGAGTGTGTGTGGGTCATAAAGGTGTTCCTTTTGAGACTCCATAACACATATGCATTGATCTGTAAGGACTCCATTTGTGTCAAACAACCATGGTGGTCAGAGAGCCTAGAGAGCCCCTAGAATATGCAACTGCCACATGGATATGGGTGAACCTACAGTCTGACAGAAGAAGTTGCATCACTACACCCAACTAGAATGTGTGTGGGTCATCAGTGTGTGGGTTTTGAGATTCCATAACATAGATGCATTGATCTGTAGGGACTCCATTTGTGTCATAAAATCATGGTGGTCAGAAAGCCCAGAGAGCCCCTAGAATATGCAACTGCCACATGGAGATGGGTGATCCTGCAGTGTGACAAAAGCAGTTGCATCACTACACCCAACTTGAGTGTGTGTGGGACATCAAGGTGTTTTTTTGACACTACATAACACATATGCATTGATCTGTAGGGACTCCATTTGTGTCAAACAACCATGGTGGTCAGAGAGCCCAGAGATCCCCTGGAATATGAAACTGCCACACATGGAGATGGTGAACCTATAGTGTGACAGAAGCAGTTGCATCACCACACCCAACTGGAGTGTGTGTGGGTCATCAAGGTGTGGCTTTTGAGAGTCCATAACATAGATGCATTGATCTGTAGGGACTCCATTTGTGTCAAACAACCATGGTGGTCAGAGAGCCCAGAGAGCCCCTAGAATATGCAACTGCCACACATGGAGATGATGAACCTGTAGTGTGACAGAAGCAGTTGCATCACCACACCCAACTAGAGTGTGTGTGGGTCATTAAGGTGTGTCTTTTGAGACTCCATAACACAGATGCATTGATCTTTAGGGATTCCCTTTGTGTCAAACAACCATGGTGGTCAGGAAGCCCAGAGATCCCCTAGAATATGCAACTGCCAAATGGAGATGGTGAACCTGCAGTGTGAAAGAAGCAGTTGCATCACCACACCCAACTAGAGTGTGTGTGGGTCATCAAGGTGTTGCTTTTGAGACTCCATAACATAGATGCATTGATCTATAGGGACTCCATTTGTGTCAAACAACCATGGTGGTCAGAAAGCCCAGAGAGCCTCTAGAATATGCAACTGCCGCATGGAGATGGATGAACCTGCAGTGTGACAGAAGCAGTTGCACCACCACACCCAACTGGAGTGTGTGTGGGTCATAAATGTGTGGCTTTTGAGGCTCCATAACACAGATGCATTGATCTGTAGGGACTCCATTTGTGTCAAACAAGCATTTTGGTCAGAGATCCCAAAGAGACCCTAGAATATGCAACTGCCACACATGGAGATGGTGAACCTGCAGTGTGGCAGAAGCAGTTGCATCACCACACCCAACTGGAGTGTGTGTGGGTCATAAAGGTGTTGCTTTTGAGACTTCATAACACAGATGCATTGATCTGTAGGGACTCCATTTGTGTCAAACAACCATGGTGGTCAGAGACCCTAGAGAGCCCCTAGAATATGCAACTGCCACACATGGAGATGGTGAACCTGCAGTGTGATAGAAGCAGTTGCATCACCACATCCACCTAGAGTGTGTGTGGGTCATCAAGGTGTTGCTTTTGAGACTCCATAACACAGATGCATTGATCTATAGGGACTCCATTTGTATCAAACAACCATGGTGGTCAGAGAGCCCAGAGAGCCCCTAGAATATGCAACTGCCACATGGAGATGGGTGAACCTGCAGTGTGACAGAAGCAGTTGCATCACCACACCCAACTGGAGTGTTTGCGTCATCAAGGTGTGGCTTTTGAGGTCCATAACACAGATGTACTGATCTGTAGGGACTCCATTTGTGTCAAACAACCATGGTGGTCAGTGAGCCCAGAGAGCCCCTAGAATATGCAACTGCCACACATGGAGATGGGGAACCTGTAGTGTGACAGAAGCAGTTGCATCACCACACCCAGGTGGAGTGTGTGTGGGTCATCAGGGTGTTGCTTTTGAGACTCAATAACACAGATGCATTGATCTGTAGGGACTCCAATTGTGTCAAACAACCATGGTGATCACAGATCCCAGAGAGCCCCTAGAATATGCATCTGCCACACATGGAGATGGTGAACCTGTAGTGTTACAGAAGCAGTTGCATCACCACACCCAATTGGAGTGTGTGTGGGTCATAAAGGTGTTGCTTTTGAGACTCCATAACGCAGATGCATTGATCTGTAAGGACTCCATTTGGGTCAAACAACCATGGTGGTCAGAGAGCCTAGAGAGCCCCTAGAATATGCAACTGCCACATGGATATGGGTGAACCTACAGTCTGACAGAAGAAGTTGCATCACTACACCCAACTAGAATGTGTGTGGGTCATCAATGTGTGGGTTTTGAGATTCCATAACATAGATGCTTTGATCTATAGGGACTCCATTTGTGTCATACAATCATGGTGGTCAGAAAGCCCAGAGAGCCCCTAGAATATGCAACTGCCACATGGAGATGGGTGAACCTGCAGTGTGACAAAAGCAGTGGCATCACCACACCCAACTTGAGTGTGTGTGGGACATCAAGGTGTTTCTTTTGACAGTACATAATACAGATGCATTGATCTGTAGGGACTCCATTTGTGTCAAACAACCATGGTGGTCAGAGAGCCCAGAGATCCCCTGGAATATGCAACTGCCACACATGGAGATGGTGAACCTACAGTGTGACAGAAGCAGTTGCATCACCACACCCAACTGGAGTGTGTGTGGGTCATCAATGTGTGGCTTTTGAGACTCCATAACACAGATGCATTGATCTGTAGGGACTCCATTTGTGTCAAACAACCATGGTAGTTAGAGAGCCCCTAGAATATGCAACTGCCACACATGGAGATGATGAACCTGCAGTGTGACAGAAGTAGTTGCATCACCACACCTAACTATTATGTGTGTGGGTCATCAAGGTGTGTCTTTTGCGACTCCATAACATAGATGCATTGATCTTTAGGGATTCCATTTGTGTCAAACAACCATGGTGGTCAGGAAGCCCAGAGAGCCTCTTGAGTATGCAACTACCAAATGGAGATAGTGAACCTGCAATGTGATAGAAGCAGTTGCATCACCACACCCAATTGGAGTGTGTGTCGGTCATCAAGGTGTTGCTTTTGATACTCCATAACATAGATGCATTGATCTATAGGGACTCCATTTGTCTCGAACAACCATGGTGGTCAGAAAGCCTAGAGGGCCCCTAGAATATGCAACTGCCACAGGGAGATGGTGAACCCGTAGTGTGACAGAAGCAGTTGCATCACCACACCCAACTGGAGTGTGTGTGGGTCATCAAGGTGTGGCTTTTGAGACTCCATAATACATATGCATTGATCTGTAGGGACTCCATTTGTGTCAAACAACCATGGTGGTCAGAGAGCCCCTAGAATATGCAACTGCCACATGGAGATGGTGAACTTGCAGTGTGACAGAAGCAGTTGCATCACCACACCCAATAGGAGTGTGTGGGTCATCAAGGTGTTGCTTTTGAGACTCCATAACACATATGCATTGATCTGTAGGGACTCTATTTGTGTCAAACTACCATGGTGGTCAGAGACCCCAGAGAGCCCCTAGAATACGCAACTCCACACATGGAGATGGTGAACCTGAAGTGTGATAGAAGCAGTTGAATCACCACACCCAACTGGAGTGTGTGTGGGTCATCAAGGTGTTGCTTTTGATACTCCATAACATAGATGCATTGATCTATAGGGACTCCATTTGTCTCGAACAACCATGGTGGTCAGAAAGCCTAGAGAGCCCCTAGAATATGCAACTGCCACATGGAGATGGTGAACCTGCAGTGTGACAGAAGCAGTTGCATCACCACACCCAACTAGAGTGTGTGTGGGTCATCAAGGTGTTGCTTTTGAGACTCCATAACATAGATGCATTGATCTATAGGGACTCCAATTGTCTCGAACAACCATGGTGGTCAGAAAGCCCAGAGAGCCCCTAGAATATGCAACTGCCGCATGGAGATGGATGAACCTGCAGTGTGACAAAAGTAGTTGCATCACCACACCCAACTGGAGTGTGTGTGGGTCATCAAGGTGTTTCTTTTGAGACTCCATAACGTAGATGCATTGATCTGTAGGGACTCCATTTGTGACAAACAACCATAGTGGCCAGAGAGCCCAGAGATCCCCTAGAATATGCAACTTCCACACATGGAGATGGTGAACCTACAGTGTGACAGAAGAAGTTGCATCACCACACCCAACTGGAGTGTGTGTGGGTCATCAAGGTGTTGCTTTTGAGACTCCATAACACAGATACATTGATCTATAGGGACTCCATTTGTGTCAAACAACCATGGTGGTCAAAGAGCCTAGAGAGCCTCTAGAATATGCCACTGCCACATGGAGATGGGTGAACCTGGAGTGTGACAGAAGCAGATGCATCACCACACCCAACTGGAGTGTGTGAGCGTCATCAAGGTGTGGCTTTTGAGACTCCATAACACAGATGCATGGATCTATAGGGACTCCATTTGTGTCAAACAACCATGATGATCAGAAAGCCAGAGATTCCCTAGAATATGCAACCGCCACATGGAGATGGGTGAACCTACAGTATGACAGAAGCAGTTGCATCACCACACCCAACTGAAGTGTGTGTGGGTCATCAAGGTGTTTCTTTTGAGACTACATAACATAGATGCATTGATCTGTAGGGACTCCATTTGTGTGAAACAACCATGGTGGTCAGAGAGCCCCTAGAATATGCAAGTACCACACATGGAGATGGTGAACCTGCAGTGTGACAGAAGTAGTTGTATCCCCACACCCAACTGGAGTGTGTGTGGGTCATCAAGGTGTGATTTTTGAGACTCCGTAACATAGATGAATTGATCTTTAGGGACTCCATTTGCGTCAAACAACCATGGTGGTAAGAGAGCCCAGAGAGCCCCTAGAATATGCAACTGCCACACATGGAGATGGTGAACCTGTAGTGTGAGAGAAGTAGTTGCATCACCACACCCAACTGGAGTGTGTGTGAGTCATCAAGGTGTGGCTTTTGAGACTCCATAACACAGATGCATTAATCTGTAGGGACTCCATTTGTGTCAAACAACCATGGTGGTTAGAAAGCCCAGAGAGCCCTAGAATATGCAACTCCCACATGGAGATGTTGAACCTGCAGTGTGACAGAAGCAGTTTCATCACCACACCCAACTTGAGTGTGTGTGTGTGTCATGAAGCTGTTGCTTTTGAGACTCCATGACACATATGCATTGATTTGTAGGGACTCCATTTGTGTCAAACAACCATGGTGGTCAGAAAGCCTAGAGAGCCCCTATAATATGCAACTACGACATGGAGATGGTGAACTTGTAGTGTGATAGATGCCGTTGCATCAGCACACCCAACAGGAGTGTGTGGGGGGGTCATCAAGGTGTTGCTTTTGAGACTCCATAACACAGATGCATTGATCTGTAGGGATTCCATTTGTGTCAAACAACCATGATGGTCAGAAAGCCCAGAGAGCCCCTAGAATATGCAACTGCCACATGGAGATGGGTGAACCTGCAGTGTGACAGAAGCAGTTGCATCACCACACCCAACTGGAGTGTGTGTGTGTCATCAAGGTGTTGCTTTTGAGACTCCATAACACAAATGCATTCATCTATAGGGACTCCATTTGTGTAAAGCAACCATGGTGGTCAGAGAGCCTAGAGAGCCCCTACAATATGCAACTGCCACACATGAAGATGGTGAACCTGAAGTGTGATTGAAGCAGTTGCATCACCACACCCAACTAGAGTGTGTGTGGGTCATCAAGGTGTGGCTTTTGAGACTCCATAATACATATGCATTGATCTGTAGGGACTCCATTTGTGTCAAACAACCATGGTGGTCAGAGAGCCCCTAGAATATGCAACTGCCACATGGAGATGGTGAACTTGCAGTGTGACAGAAGCAGTTGCATCACCACACCCAATAGGAGTGTGTGGGTCATCAAGGTGTTGCTTTTGAGACTCCATAACACATATGCATTGATCTGTAGGGACTCTATTTGTGTCAAACTACCATGGTGGTCAGAGACCCCAGAGAGCCCCTAGAATACGCAACTCCACACATGGAGATGGTGAACCTGAAGTGTGATAGAAGCAGTTGAATCACCACACCCAACTGGAGTGTGTGTGGGTCATCAAGGTGTTGCTTTTGATACTCCATAACATAGATGCATTGATCTATAGGGACTCCATTTGTCTCGAACAACCATGGTGGTCAGAAAGCCTAGAGAGCCCCTAGAATATGCAACTGCCACATGGAGATGGTGAACCTGCAGTGTGACAGAAGCAGTTGCATCACCACACCCAACTAGAGTGTGTGTGGGTCATCAAGGTGTTGCTTTTGAGACTCCATAACATAGATGCATTGATCTATAGGGACTCCAATTGTCTCGAACAACCATGGTGGTCAGAAAGCCCAGAGAGCCCCTAGAATATGCAACTGCCGCATGGAGATGGATGAACCTGCAGTGTGACAAAAGTAGTTGCATCACCACACCCAACTGGAGTGTGTGTGGGTCATCAAGGTGTTTCTTTTGAGACTCCATAACGTAGATGCATTGATCTGTAGGGACTCCATTTGTGACAAACAACCATAGTGGCCAGAGAGCCCAGAGATCCCCTAGAATATGCAACTTCCACACATGGAGATGGTGAACCTACAGTGTGACAGAAGAAGTTGCATCACCACACCCAACTGGAGTGTGTGTGGGTCATCAAGGTGTTGCTTTTGAGACTCCATAACACAGATACATTGATCTATAGGGACTCCATTTGTGTCAAACAACCATGGTGGTCAAAGAGCCTAGAGAGCCTCTAGAATATGCCACTGCCACATGGAGATGGGTGAACCTGGAGTGTGACAGAAGCAGATGCATCACCACACCCAACTGGAGTGTGTGAGCGTCATCAAGGTGTGGCTTTTGAGACTCCATAACACAGATGCATGGATCTATAGGGACTCCATTTGTGTCAAACAACCATGATGATCAGAAAGCCAGAGATTCCCTAGAATATGCAACCGCCACATGGAGATGGGTGAACCTACAGTATGACAGAAGCAGTTGCATCACCACACCCAACTGAAGTGTGTGTGGGTCATCAAGGTGTTTCTTTTGAGACTACATAACATAGATGCATTGATCTGTAGGGACTCCATTTGTGTGAAACAACCATGGTGGTCAGAGAGCCCCTAGAATATGCAAGTACCACACATGGAGATGGTGAACCTGCAGTGTGACAGAAGTAGTTGTATCCCCACACCCAACTGGAGTGTGTGTGGGTCATCAAGGTGTGATTTTTGAGACTCCGTAACATAGATGAATTGATCTTTAGGGACTCCATTTGCGTCAAACAACCATGGTGGTAAGAGAGCCCAGAGAGCCCCTAGAATATGCAACTGCCACACATGGAGATGGTGAACCTGTAGTGTGAGAGAAGTAGTTGCATCACCACACCCAACTGGAGTGTGTGTGAGTCATCAAGGTGTGGCTTTTGAGACTCCATAACACAGATGCATTAATCTGTAGGGACTCCATTTGTGTCAAACAACCATGGTGGTTAGAAAGCCCAGAGAGCCCTAGAATATGCAACTCCCACATGGAGATGTTGAACCTGCAGTGTTACAGAAGCAGTTTCATCACCACACCCAACTTGAGTGTGTGTGTGTCATGAAGCTGTTGCTTTTGAGACTCCATGACACATATGCATTGATTTGTAGGGACTCCATTTGTGTCAAACAACCATGGTGGTCAGAAAGCCTAGAGAGCCCCTATAATATGCAACTACGACATGGAGATGGTGAACTTGTAGTGTGACAGATGCCGTTGCATCAGCACACCCAACATGAGTGTGTGGGGGGGTCATCAAGGTGTTGCTTTTGAGACTCCATAACACAGATGCATTGATCTGTAGGGATTCCATTTGTGTCAAACAACCATGATGGTCAGAAAGCCCAGAGAGCCCCTAGAATATGCAACTGCCACATGGAGATGGGTGAACCTGCAGTGTGACAGAAGCAGTTGCATCACCACACCCAACTGGAGTGTGTGTGTGTCATCAAGGTGTTGCTTTTGAGACTCCATAACACAAATGCATTCATCTATAGGGACTCCATTTGTGTAAAGCAACCATGGTGGTCAGAGAGCCTAGAGAGCCCCTACAATATGCAACTGCCACACATGAAGATGGTGAACCTGAAGTGTGATTGAAGCAGTTGCATCACCACACCCAACTAGAGTGTGTGTGGGTCATCAAGGTGTGGCTTTTGAGACTCCATAATACATATGCATTGATCTGTAGGGACTCCATTTGTGTCAAACAACCATGGTGGTCAGAGAGCCCCTAGAATATGCAACTGCCACATGGAGATGGTGAACTTGCAGTGTGACAGAAGCAGTTGCATCACCACACCCAATAGGAGTGTGTGGGTCATCAAGGTGTTGCTTTTGAGACTCCATAACACATATGCATTGATCTGTAGGGACTCTATTTGTGTCAAACTACCATGGTGGTCAGAGACCCCAGAGAGCCCCTAGAATACGCAACTCCACACATGGAGATGGTGAACCTGAAGTGTGATAGAAGCAGTTGAATCACCACACCCAACTGGAGTGTGTGTGGGTCATCAAGGTGTTGCTTTTGATACTCCATAACATAGATGCATTGATCTATAGGGACTCCATTTGTCTCGAACAACCATGGTGGTCAGAAAGCCTAGAGAGCCCCTAGAATATGCAACTGCCACATGGAGATGGTGAACCTGCAGTGTGACAGAAGCAGTTGCATCACCACACCCAACTAGAGTGTGTGTGGGTCATCAAGGTGTTGCTTTTGAGACTCCATAACATAGATGCATTGATCTATAGGGACTCCAATTGTCTCGAACAACCATGGTGGTCAGAAAGCCCAGAGAGCCCCTAGAATATGCAACTGCCGCATGGAGATGGATGAACCTGCAGTGTGACAAAAGTAGTTGCATCACCACACCCAACTGGAGTGTGTGTGGGTCATCAAGGTGTTTCTTTTGAGACTCCATAACGTAGATGCATTGATCTGTAGGGACTCCATTTGTGACAAACAACCATAGTGGCCAGAGAGCCCAGAGATCCCCTAGAATATGCAACTTCCACACATGGAGATGGTGAACCTACAGTGTGACAGAAGAAGTTGCATCACCACACCCAACTGGAGTGTGTGTGGGTCATCAAGGTGTTGCTTTTGAGACTCCATAACACAGATACATTGATCTATAGGGACTCCATTTGTGTCAAACAACCATGGTGGTCAAAGAGCCTAGAGAGCCTCTAGAATATGCCACTGCCACATGGAGATGGGTGAACCTGGAGTGTGACAGAAGCAGATGCATCACCACACCCAACTGGAGTGTGTGAGCGTCATCAAGGTGTGGCTTTTGAGACTCCATAACACAGATGCATGGATCTATAGGGACTCCATTTGTGTCAAACAACCATGATGATCAGAAAGCCAGAGATTCCCTAGAATATGCAACCGCCACATGGAGATGGGTGAACCTACAGTATGACAGAAGCAGTTGCATCACCACACCCAACTGAAGTGTGTGTGGGTCATCAAGGTGTTTCTTTTGAGACTACATAACATAGATGCATTGATCTGTAGGGACTCCATTTGTGTGAAACAACCATGGTGGTCAGAGAGCCCCTAGAATATGCAAGTACCACACATGGAGATGGTGAACCTGCAGTGTGACAGAAGTAGTTGTATCCCCACACCCAACTGGAGTGTGTGTGGGTCATCAAGGTGTGATTTTTGAGACTCCGTAACATAGATGAATTGATCTTTAGGGACTCCATTTGCGTCAAACAACCATGGTGGTAAGAGAGCCCAGAGAGCCCCTAGAATATGCAACTGCCACACATGGAGATGGTGAACCTGTAGTGTGAGAGAAGTAGTTGCATCACCACACCCAACTGGAGTGTGTGTGAGTCATCAAGGTGTGGCTTTTGAGACTCCATAACACAGATGCATTAATCTGTAGGGACTCCATTTGTGTCAAACAACCATGGTGGTTAGAAAGCCCAGAGAGCCCTAGAATATGCAACTCCCACATGGAGATGTTGAACCTGCAGTGTGACAGAAGCAGTTTCATCACCACACCCAACTTGAGTGTGTGTGTGTCATGAAGCTGTTGCTTTTGAGACTCCATGACACATATGCATTGATTTGTAGGGACTCCATTTGTGTCAAACAACCATGGTGGTCAGAAAGCCTAGAGAGCCCCTATAATATGCAACTACGACATGGAGATGGTGAACTTGTAGTGTGACAGATGCCGTTGCATCAGCACACCCAACAGGAGTGTGTGGGGGGGGTCATCAAGGTGTTGCTTTTGAGACTCCATAACACAGATGCATTGATCTGTAGGGATTCCATTTGTGTCAAACAACCATGATGGTCAGAAAGCCCAGAGAGCCCCTAGAATATGCAACTGCCACATGGAGATGGGTGAACCTGCAGTGTGACAGAAGCAGTTGCATCACCACACCCAACTGGAGTGTGTGTGTGTCATCAAGGTGTTGCTTTTGAGACTCCATAACACAAATGCATTCATCTATAGGGACTCCATTTGTGTAAAGCAACCATGGTGGTCAGAGAGCCTAGAGAGCCCCTACAATATGCAACTGCCACACATGAAGATGGTGAACCTGAAGTGTGATTGAAGCAGTTGCATCACCACACCCAACTAGAGTGTGTGTGGGTCATCAAGGTGTTGCTTTTGAGACTCCATAACACAGATGCATTGATCTGTAGGGACTCCATTTGTGTTAAACAACCATGGTGGTCAGAGAGCTTAGAGAGCCCGTAGAATATGCAACTGCCACACATGGAGATGGGTGAACCTGTAGTGTGACAGAAGCAGTTGCATCACCACACCCAACTGGAGTGTGTGTGGGTCATCAAGGTGTTGCTTTTGAGACTACATAACATAGATGCATTGATCTATAGGGACTCCATTTGTGTCAAACAACCATGGTGGTCAGAGAGCCTAGAGAGCCTCTAGAATATGCAACTGCCACATGGAGATGGGCGAACCTGGAGTGTGACAGAAGCAGTTGCATCACCACACCCAACTAGAGTGTGTGAGCGTCATCAAGGTGTGGCTTTTGAGACTCCATAACACAGATGCATGGATCTGTAGGGACTCCATTTGTGTCAAACAACCATGGTGATCAGAAAGCCAGAGAGTCCCTAGAATATGCAACCGCCACATGGAGATGGGTGAACCTGCAGTATGATAGAAGCAGTTGCATCACCACACCCAACTGAAGTGTGTGTGGGTCATCAAGGTGTCTCTTTTGAGACTACATAACATAGATGCATTGATCTGTAGGGACTCCATTTGTGTGAAACAACCATGGTGGTCAGAGAGCCCCTAGAATATGCAACTACCACACATGGAGATGGTGAACCTGCAGTGTGACAAAAGTAGTTGTATCCCCACACCCAACTGGAGTGTGTGTGGGTCATCAAGGTGTGATTTTTGAGACTCCATAACATAGATGAATTGATCTGTAGGGACTCCATTTGCGTCAAACAACCATGGTGGTAAAAGAGCCCAGAGAGCCCCTAGAATATGCAACTGCCACACATGGAGATGGTGAACCTATAGTGTGAGAGAAGCAGTTGCATCACCACACCCAACTGGAGTGTGTGTGGGTCATCAAGGTGTGGCTTTTGAGACTCCATAACACAGATGCATTAATCTGTAGGGACTCCATTTGTGTCAAACAACCATGGTGGTTAGAAAGCCCAGAGAGCCCTAGAATATGCAACTACCACATGGAGATGTTGAACCTGCAGTGTGACAGAAGCAGTTTCATCACCACACCCAACTTGAGTGTGTGTGTGTCATTAAGCTGTTACTTTTGAGACTCCATAACACA
Organism: Avena sativa; assembly: GCA_916181665.1. Classification (NCBI taxonomy): domain Eukaryota; kingdom Viridiplantae; phylum Streptophyta; class Magnoliopsida; order Poales; family Poaceae; genus Avena; species Avena sativa. The sequence goes on from OV702287.1 coordinate 197,711,881, forward strand.
TATGCATTGATTTGTAGGGACTCCGTTTGTGTCAAACAACCATGGTGGTCAGAAAGCCCAGAGATCCCCTATAATACGCAACTACGACATGGAGATGGTGAACTTGTAGTGTGACAGATGCAGTTGCATCAGCACAACCAACAGGAGTGTGTGTGTGTGGGGGGGGGGTCATCAAGGTGTTGCTTTTGAGACTCCATAACACAGATGTATTGATCTGTAGGGACTCCATTTGTGTCAAACAACCATGGTGGTCAGAAAGCCCAGAGAGCCCCTATAATATGCAACTGCGACATGGAGATGGTGAACTTGTAGTCTGACAGATGCAGTTGCATCACCACACCCAACAGGAGTGTGTGTGGGGGTCATCAAGGTGTTGCTTTTGAGACTCCATAACACAAATGCATTCATCTGTAGGGACTCCATTTGTTTCAAGCAACCATGGTGGTCAGAGAGCCTAGAGAGCCCCTACAATATGCAACTGCCACACATGAAGATGGTGAACCTGAAGTGTGATAGAAGCAGTTGCATCACCACACCCAACTAGAGTGTGTGTGGGTCATCAAGGTGTTGCTTTTGAGACTCCATAACACAGATGCATTGATCTGTAGGGACTCCATTTGTGTTAAACAACCATGGTGGTCAGAGAGCTCAGAGAGCCCGTAGAATATGCAACTGCCACACATGGAGATGGGTGAACCTGTAGTGTGACAGAAGCAGTTGCATCACCACACCCAACTGGAGTGTGTGTGGGTCATCAAGGTGTTGCTTTTGAGACTACATAACATAGATGCATTGATCTGTAGGTACTCCATTTGTGTCAAAGAACCATGGTGGTCAGAAAGCCTAGAGAGGCCCTAGAATATGCAACTGCCACACATGGAGATGGGCGAACCTGCAGTGTGACAGAAGTAGTTGCATCACCACACCCAACTGGAGTGTGTGTGTGGGTCATCAAGGTGTGGCTTTTGAGACTCCATAACTCGGATGCATTGATCTGTAGGGACTCCATTTGTCTCAAACAACCATGGTGGTCAGAAAGCCCAAAGAGCCCCTAGAATATGCAACTGCCACATGGAGATGGTGAACCTGCAGTGTGACAGAAGCAGTTGCATCACCACACCCAACCGAGTGTGTGTGGGTCATCAAGGTGTGGCTTTCGAGACTCCAAAACACAGATGCATTGATCTGTAGGGACTCCATTTGTGTCAAACAACCATGGTGGTAAGAAAGCCTAGAGATCCCCTAGAATATGCAACTGCCACATGGAGATGGTGAACTTGCAGTGTGACAGAAGCAGTTGCATCACCACACCCAACAGGAGTGTGTGTGGGTCATCAAGGTGTGGCTTGTGAGACTCCATAACACAGAAGCTTTGATCTATAGGGACTCCATTTGTGTCAAACAACCATGGTGGTCAGAGAGCCCAGAGAGCCCTTAGAATATGCAACTGCCACACATGGACATGGTGAACCTGTAGTGTAACAGAAGCAGTTGTATCACCACACCCAACTGGAGTGTGTGTGGGTCATCAAGGTGTGGATTTTGAGACTCCATAACACAGATGCATTGATCTGTAGGGACTCCATTTGTGTCAAACAACCATGGTGGTCAGAAATCCTGGAGATGGGTGAACTAGTGTGACAGAAGCAGTTACATCACCACAGCCAACTGGAGTGTGTGTGGGTCATCAAGGTGTGGCTTCTGAGACTACATAACATAGATGCATTGATCTGTACGGACTCCATTTGTGTCAGACAACCATGTTGGTCAGAGATCTAGAGAGCCCCTAGAATATGCAACTGCCACATGCAGATGGTGAACCTGCAGTGTGACAGCAGCAGTTGCATCACCACACCCAACTTGAGGGTGTGTGGGTCATCAAGGTGTGGCTTTTGAGACTTCGTAAGACAAATGCATTGATCTATAAGAAAACAGAAAAATCCACTTTGGCAAATAATAACATCCTCTGTGTGGGACCCACTCGTTATGCTGCTGCTCGCTTAACCCTCCCTAATCCCCACTACTTTGCACACATTCGCTCTGCCCAGCGACCACCAAATCCCCTCCCTCTCGGACGACCACCAAATCCCGCGGCGGTAGCTACAACTGTAGGCTCACGGGTAAGGCTCCTCGAACTATGTCCACGAATCTCTACTACTGTGCGTTTGTGTTCGATCTAGGTCATCTCGTCTGTGCTCTAGGTGACCGGCGACGGGTCTAGGCCCAGGTAAACACTCGATCTTGGTCTAGGCCCCAGGTAAGCACTCGATCTAGGTCTAGGCCCCAGGTAAACACACGATCTAGGTCTAGGCCCCAGGTAGGATGAACTGTGAGGATTGTAGGTTATGCGACATTAAGGCTAGGGAGATACATGCGTAGGTTCTAAAATTGTTCCTACTAGCACTAACTGTACATGTTGCATCCCTGTTCTATCATAGAAATAGTCGTCCTCAGACTTCTTAATGATCTTCAGATGGACCACAAGGTGCTGAACCCCGAAAATTTGTAAGTTATTGCGCAAAACATCATGGCGATGGCGCCGAGAAATTGCAAGCACCGACACAATGTTCCATCTTATGACGAGGTGAAGCAACCTATAGCCAATAAAGCTAAGAAACCGAGGGACCTTACTAGAGGTTAGAGTCATTGACATTGGCTTAAAGTTACAGTCATTCTTATGCCGCTACAGATTACTTTCTAATATATTATTTCTTGGTCCATCGATGAAGGGCGGGGAGGACTTCGACAATTACTGCATGTTTGGAAACAACATGGAATTGACTTCAAACCAAGCTGCGTATCTCTGAGCAATTTCAGGACACAAGCCACCTATATCGCACTATGTTTGCAAGATGAAAAAGTCAAATGTCATCCTGGGAAGTCCAAGATGGCAAACTTCTGATATTTGACTCTTTAACGGCGTGTTTGTTTCAAAGGAATAAATCCTACAAAATTGCTATGCATAACTTTCCTACACTATAATCCTATAGGATTTTCAAACAAGAGGTGAGACCTCTTGGAAAGATTCCTACGTGTTTATGACAACTATGACATATACCTAAACCCTATAAAATTACCTACATTTTTCCTACGGTGCATTTTTCAAACAGCTTATCTAACCGATTCCTGCATTTTTCATTCCTATAGGATGCTTACTGTCAGGTCATTATATTCCTGCACTTTTCCTATCCCAGTGTTTTACAAATCCTTTGAACTAAACGAGCCCTAAATCTACTTATGCACATTGAACTATACTTCAGCAACTAACTTTATTATTCACATCCAGTACTTTTCATCTAGGTACAACAATGCCCACCTCAACAGGTATCTGCCGTTGGATATTCCTATCATAGTCGCAGATCATGTAGGACATAAGCATGTTCAGTTCATCCAAGGCAGGAATGATGTTTCCCAAATGGCAAGCAACTGGTCAAAGGTTGTCGAGGCTACTCGAATCAAAAAAGGGGATTTGATCGTCTTCACCTTCTTTAAGGAGCTCATGTCTGTCTTCATGTGTCATGTAGGTCGCGTGAAATGAGGGCACATAGTACCTAGTTATGCGGGTTGGCTTCATGTGAACTCGTAGTCGGTTTGGAACTGAATGTGAACCTGCAGGTCGTGTACTTGGTTTGCAACTCTTTGTGATTCTGGTTCTCTAGTTGGTTTGGAACTATATGTCAACCATGTTCTCTATATATTTGTAAGATTGTGTTCTATCGCCATGTTGCTATGCGTTGTGTTCATTGTTGCTGTAGTTTCCTGTACTTTCACATTTTGCTCTTCGTGTGATCGACAACATGTGTATAAGAAATATGAAGTAGTGCTATGTTTGAAACATAGTTGTCTTGTCCAGCTGTTCCGGCTTTTAGTCAAAACAACAGTTTATTTATCGAAGGACTACTCATTTAGGACATTCTTATAAGAATGGCAAAGTAGTAGATCTGGCGGAACAGAGTCTGTTGGTCCAGTGGTTATGAACCCTCAACCAACAGGAGTGCTCGCGAGTTTGAACCCTGGTCAGGGTACTCTGTTTTTTATGCCATCTTTAATTTATACCAGACGGACCGATAGCTGGGCCCGGCTAACACTCTGAGAACAACCTGTTAAACCCGGCCATTCAAACCGAGCTAATAGGTGGGGTACAGGCACGGATGGTCCGGTCGTCGAAAAAACAAACAGTCAACCAAAGGCCCAAGATGAATTCTGTGACAAGTTATGCGGGATGAAATGCCGAACTAGGCTTCAGGGCCTTAGACAAAATCCGCGACGAATTTTTGTCGACGAAAATCCTCGAACGTCATGGATGCCCGGGCTGGAGGCCCTTCGAGTGCGTCGCGATGAATTGGCCCAGAACGTCGGGCATCTATGAAGGTTTTACGACATGTCATGAATAAAACGTCATGAATCGTCCAGATTCTTGTAGTGCTAGTGGTGGTTTAGGAAAAGAACACACATGCAATGTCTCTAGTTGTGGTTTTGGAAAAGAACTAACATGCAATGACTCTAGTGGTGGTTTATGAAGAGGACACACATGCATTGACACTGGTGGATCCATGTGGTTTATTAAAATAACACACATGCACTGACACTAGTGGTAGTTTAGGAAAAGAACACACATGCAAAGACATGAAATGACACTGGTGGATCCATGTGGTTTAGGAAAGGAACACACATGCAATGACACAGGTGGTGGTCATTGAAAAGAACACACATGCAAATGACTCTGGTGGATCCATGTGGTTTATGGAAAGAACACAAATGCAATGACACTGGTGGTTTATGAAAATAACACACATGCAATGACTCTAGTTGTGGTTCCATGTGGTTTATGAAAAGAACAAACATGCAATGACTATAGTTCTGGTTTATGAAAAGAACACACATGCAATAAATTTGGTGGATCCAAGTGGTTTATGAAAAGAACACACATACAATAAATCTGGTGGATCCAAGTGGTTTATGAAAAGAACACACATGCAATGACACTAGTGGTGGTTTAGGAAAAGAACACACATGCAATGACACTAGTGGTGGTTTAGGAAAAGAATACACATGCAAAGACATGCAATGACACTGGTGGATCCATGTGGTTTAGGAAAGGAACACACATGCAATGACACTGGTGGTGGTTAATGAAAAGAACAAACATGAAAATGACTCTGGTGGATCCATGTGGTTTATGGAAAGAACACACATGCAATCAATCTAGTGGTGGTTTATGAAAAGAACACACATGCAATGACACTGGTGGATCCAAGTGGTTTATGAAAAGAACAAACATGCAATGACTCTAGTTGTGGTTTAGGAAAGGAACACACATGCAATGACACTGGTGGTGGTTTATGAAAAGAACACACATGCAAATGACACTGATGGATCCATGTGGTTTAGTAAAATAACACACATTCAATGACACTAGTGGTGGTTTAGGAAAATAACACACATGCAATGTCTCTAGTTGTGGTTTAGGAAAAGAACAAACATGCAATGACTCTAGTGGTGGTTTATGAAAAGGACACACATGCATTAACACTAGTGGATCCATGTGGTTTAGTAAAATAACACACATGCAATGACACTAGTGGTTGTTTAGGAAAAGAACACACATGCAAAGACATGCAATTATACTGGTGGATCTATCTGGTTTAGGAAAGGAACACACATGCAGTGACACTGGTGGTGGTTAATGAAAAGACCACACATGCAAATGACTCTAGTGGATCCATGTGGTTTTTGGAAAGAACACGCATTCAATGAATCTAGTGGTGGTTTATGAAAAGAACACACATGCAATGACACTGGTGGATCCAAGTGGTTTACGAAAAGAACAAACATGCAATAACCCTAGTTGTGGTTTAGGAAAGGAACACACATGAAGTGACACTTGTGGTGGTTTATGGAAAGAACACACATGCAAATGATACTGGTGGATCCATGTGGTTTAGTAAAATAACACACATGCAATTACACTAGTGGTAGTTTAGGAAAATAACACACATGCAATGTCTCTAGTTGTGGTTTAGGAAAAGAACAAACATGAAATGACAATAGTGGTGGTTTATGAAAAGGACACACATGCATTGACACTGGTGGATCCATGTGGTTTAGTAAAATAACACACATGCAATGACACTAGTGGTGGTTTAGGAAAAGAACACACATGCAAAGACATGCAATGACATTGGTGGATCCATGTGGTTTACGAGAGGAACTCACATGCAATGATAATGGTGGTGGTCATTGAAAAGAATACACATGCAAATTACTCTGGTGGATCCATGTGTTTTATGGAAAGAACACACATGCAATGGCACTGGTGGTGGATTATGAAAAGAACACACATGCAAATTGCTCTAGTTGTGGTTCCATGTGGTTTTGTAAAATAACACACATGCAATGACACTAGTGGTAGTTTAGGAAAAGAACACACATGAATGTCTCTGGTGGATCCAAGTGGTTTATGAAAAGAACACACATGCAGTGACTCTGGTGGTGGTTTAGGAAAAGAACACACATGCAATGACACTAGTGGTGGTTTAGGAAAAGAACACACATGCAAAGACATGCAATGACACTGGTGGATCCATGTGGTTTAGGAAAGAAACACACATGCAATGACACTGGTGGCGGTTAATGAAAATAACACACATGCAAATGACTCTAGTGGATCCATGTGGTCTATGGAAAGAACACGTATGCAATGAATCTAGTGGTATGATGTCTACGCACTTCTATTCTTGTAAACCGTTGTTGGGCCTCCAAGTGTAGAGGTTTGTAGAACAACAACAAGTTTTCCCTTAAGTGGATTACCCAAGGTTTATCGAACTCAGGGAGGAAGTGGTCAAAGGTATCCCTCTGAAGCAACCCTGCAATCAAAATACAAGAAGTCTCTTGTGTCCCCAACACACCCAATAAACTTGTCAGGTGTATAGGTGCACTAGTTCTGTGAAGAGATAGTAAAATACAAGTGGTATAGATATAAGACAACAGTGCTAGAAAATATCTTGGTGGCGTGGAAGAGACTAAAGGCAAACTGAAATAAAGATGGAAGCAAGCAAACATGTAACAGATCTAGTTGCAAATAGTATTTCAATGCTTAGAAACAAGGCCTAGGGATCATACTTTCACTAGTGAACACTCTCATATAAATATCTTCTCTTCATGATACTACTCTTAACTGCTCTCCCGTTGGTCACTCTAATCCATGGTAGGGCTATAACAACACTGCTCAAAGTTGGCTTTCCACATCTAGATAACCCCACACTGTCACCTTGAGCACTAGATGGTTCCAACAAACACCTCAATTTCATAAAGACATCCAACTCCAAATATAACTCATAACAAGTATTTGTAATCTCTAGCCTAAGTGCCACCATGGTGTGCACACTGTTAACTTCACACACATGGGGAGAGCAGAGATCTATTTAAAGCACTTGAGTAGCAAGGTAGATCTATAGATTACAAGCTCATGATCACAATATGATCATGCATAGATAGAGAGATGAACACATAGCTACCGGTAGAACCCTTAGCCTTGAGAGAGAACTACTCCCTCCTCATCATGGGAATCAGCAATGGTGATGGAGATGGTGGTGGAGATCGATGGATATGGCTCCGGGGGCACTTCCCTGTCCCGGCAGGGTGCCGGAACAGAGACTTTCTATCCCCCGAATATCCCCTTCGGTGGCGGCGGTGGTACGGAACTTTTCATGGTTGGAGGCTTGACGATTTAGGGTTTTTGCATCGGGAGGCTTCTTATAGGCAAAGAGGTAAGGTCGGTGGGAAGCCAGGGGGACCACACCATGCCCTGGCGCGGCCTAGGGTTGCCCGCACCAAGGGGGAGGGGTGTGGCCACCCTATGGCCCCTCTCCGACTCTCCTTCAGGATCCGTGAGTGTTCCGGTAAAATAACAACTTTGGCTTTTGTCCAGTCCAATTCCGAGAATATTGATTTTCTGACCTTCCTGGAACCAAAAACAGCAGAAAACAGGCAACTGGCACTGTTGCTCTTGTTAATAGGTTAATCAAAGAAATCATATGAAAAGTACTCAAAAGTTGGAACAAAACACAAGAAAGTAGATAAAACCAAGCATGGAACATCAAAAATTATAGATACATTCACAATGTATCAACATCCCCAAGCTTAACTCCTGCTCGTCCTCGAGTAGGTAAGTGATAAAAAGAAAGAATAATTTTTGAGGTGACATGCACCATCATAAACTTGATCAAAGTATTTGTAAAACATTCATAGCTGGGATCATAGTACTTCAATCATAACATGAAAGACAAAGTTCTAGCAATAAGACAAAGAAACTATGTTGCAACATGAAAAGGCACAAACAAAAGATTAATGAATAACAATGCTTTGCAAGACGTTTGTTTGATTCACATAAAGAAAACATAGCACAGTGGCATTTAGCTTGTCCCTCATAGAGTAGCAAACATAAATGCATAAGACACCTTCAAAGTTCATAAGAGTGACTAGATATAAATAGTTTAAAACAAGCAATATCAAAGCTATGCATCAATCAACAAGTCTTGGGACAATGCACATGAAACTAAGAATGGCCACTATGCTCTCAAAGTAGGTGCATAAAGGTAGAAGGTGGAGACTCAAAATAAAATTAAAAGAAAGTCCTTCATAGAAGGAAGCAGGGACTCAGGTTTCATAAAGAGCTTCCAAAAATTATGGTACTTAATAGCTTTCAGCTCTCATTGCCCCTATCATAAGCATCTTGAAGTGATTAAAGTTAAAGTGAACAGACTATGGTGTACATGCTTGATGAAGTATAAGTTAGAAATCTCATGTCCCTTGAATACGAGGGCTGCTCCTCATGCTACTCAAGTTTAGTCACCGGTAAGTTCTTGTCATCGTAAGTACATGTGTATCATAGAGAACCGCCAACGGGGTACCCCTTGCCCGATGATACGGAAGAATCCCCATATCAAAATGACAAGGCAAGCAGACAACGAGCATCTCAGCAATCTTCTTATTTACCATGGGAATATGGTGTGTTTTTCTCTCTTTCCTCTTTTCATAATCTCTTTTTTTTCTTTTTCTCTTTTTTTATAAGAAGAATGCTTCATAGACAGCTCATTATGGTTACGCTGCAGGTTTCCACCATGTCAGCATGGATTAGACCAGCAGCCCAGGCGTTTCTCTAACACATAAACATAACTCCATGGACTTACAAGCTCCCCTTTCATTTCACACCAACGACATCCATAGACAAAAGAGCATGATATCAACTAGATACAAAGTACAACTGCAATGTTGAAAGCGTTCCCCATGACAACATGGTTCTGCTAATCCCCAACATATAAGTGCAAGCATATACAACATAGATGACACAATGGTTCAAGTTTATTAAGGGAAACAAAAGTAAAGTGTGTCATCAAGTTCGTGAGAGCTTTAATCACTAGTTTTCTCATAACAAGTTTAATTCGGAAGGTAGATAAAAACATGAATATACTTGGAATAGCATATGCTAGTAGGTAGTTATGGTGGACTCTTTGGAATAACTTGGTTTAGGGAGTTGGATGCATGAGTGGAACTCATACTTGGTTGTGGAGGCTAGCAAAAGACTGGGAGCAACAAAGTAGGAGAGCAATAATGGCCATAATCATACAGAGCGACAAAACATCATTGATCAAAGTATAAAGTGATACTACAAGTTGAAAACTAAAGGATCATAAAGGCTTATGGTGACTTGGGATAGTCATAACATGGTGTGAGCATGCGCCAAGTCAACCCAAATTAAGCATCAAAGGAGAATACCACTATACTATGCTTTAATATGCTAAAACAACGCATGATTCATCCAAGGCATATTAAGCAATCTCAATTGTTTATAATAAGTTATGCTACATCAAAGAATACTAAGCATAAAGCTAAAACAATATTGATACATTGCAAATGTATCTATAATTTTTGATGTTCATGCTTGGTTTTATCCACTTTCTTGTGTTTTGTCCATACTTTAGAGTACTTTTCATATGATTTCTTGGACTAACCTATTAACAAGAGCCACAGTGCCAGCTGCCTGTTTTCTACTGTTTTTGGTTCCAGGAAAGTCAGAAAATAAATATTCTCAGAATTGGACGGGACAAAAGCCAAAGTGCCTATTTTTCCAAAAGTCATCAGATGCCAGAATACGAGACGGAGAGGAGCCAGGGGGCCACCACACCACCTGGCCGCGCGGGCAAGGCCTAGCCGCGCCAAGGGGTGGTGTGGGTAGCCCAGGCACCCCCTCGGCCTCTCCTCCCACCTATATATTACCCTCGGGACGAAAACCCTAAGTACCCAATCAAAAATCCACGAAAGAGTCTGTAGTCGCCGTCATCTCCATACTTAGATTGGGAGGGATCTGAAGCTCTTCCCGGCACCCTGTCGGAGAGGGGATTTCACCCTGGAGGCCTTCTTCATCACCATGCAAGCCTCCGGTGTGATGCATGAGTAGTTCATCCTTGGACTACGGATCCATGTAGTAGCTAGATGGCTGGTTCTCCTCCTTTGTGCTTTCATGTCTAGATCTTGTGAGCTCCGTTCATGATCAAGATCATCTATTTGTAATTCTGCATGTTGTGTTTGCGGGGATCCGATGGATATTGAGATGCTATTTCAGATTGATTATTGATTCTATCATGTCTTTGTTATTTGTGATCTTGCATGCTTTCCGTTGTTAGTACCTATCTTGGCCAAGTAGTTGCTAGCAAGTCCAAGAGTTAGTATTTATGCTCGATAGTGGGTTCATGCCTCTGGTAATCTGGGGAAGTGACAGAAATCTCTAAGGTACTAGATGTGATGTTGCTACTAGGGAGAAAACAACAATCCTTTGTTCACAGAACAATCGTATTGTTTACTTTACATGCAATTCGTAAAGCAATAATATGTTGCTTGCAACTTAATACTGGAGGGGTTCGGATGATAACCTGAAGGTGGATTATTAGTCATAGATGCAGTTGGATGGCGGTCTATCTATAATGTTGTAATGCCCAATCAAGTCTCAAAGGAGTCAAGCCGATTAGTATATGCATGTATTGCTTTCTTGATGTTTGTCAATTGCCCCGCTGTAATTTGTTCACCTAGCATGTTATCCATCTTAAGGAGAGCCACCTCTAGTGAACTATGGATCCCGGTCCTTTTCTTTATATGCAATCTACAAATTGTTTACTGCTTTGTGTTTACTTTCTGCAAACTATTACTTCCTTCCATTCGATTCGTTTAATCCTTTGTTTTCAGCAAAACACGGTGAGATTGACAACCTCATCGCAAGTTGGGGACATAGTTCTGTGGTTGTGTTGTGTAGGTCTCCATGTTGATACTAGCACCGGTAGTGCGCCCTGCCAAGGCTCAGCTAGCAACACCTTTGGGGTGTTCCCTTGCTCCTACTGGTTCGATTAAACCTTGGTTTCATAACTGAGGGAAACTTGCTGCTATGCTCATCATACCTTCCTCTTGGGGTTCCCAACAAGCTCTACATCAACACTGAGCCATCAAATATCAAGGATGGCATGACAAAGCATGGTCCACAGTCAAAAATAACCTCTCTTTACCACTTAAGCATGAACTTTCCTACTCTTTCCCAATCCAGACCAAACTATTTGAAAACCAACGTATGAAAGAGGGGGTCCAACCAATTTATTCAGCAAACTAAGCAAACGAAAACCAAAACGGAAACAAAAAATAAGACGCTCCAAGAACAACACAACTGTGCATGAAACAATAAAAATGAAGCGTTTGGAAAAAACCTGGAATTTTTATTGATGAAGAAGGGGATGCCTTGGGCATCCCCAAGCTTTGACGCTTGTACTTCTTGGATATTTCTTGGGGTGACACATGTGGCATCCCCAAGCTTGAGCTTTAGTCCATCCTTCATCTCATTACTCATTCCTTCCATACACCTCAAATTTTTCCTTCATACAAAACTTCACACAATCTTTATTAGCAACATTAGTGCACTCAAGGTAAAAAGTCTTTAGGTTCAGTTCTAACACCAATAAACTTCCATTCAAACACAAGATACTGTAGCACTTCCCTCAAAAAGCTCAATTCCCCAAAAGAACTCAAAAAGGAACCAACAAGAAGCAAATGCAGAAAATGGCAGAAATCTGTCAAAACAGACCAGCAGGTAAAGACGAATTTTTTCTAAGACCTTCTGTTGCTCAAATCGAAAAGTGTTGAACTAACGAAAGTTAGATAACAACCTGGGGCAGAAGCACAAAAATTCACGCCTCAAAAGGACGTATAGAGATTTTACATGATGTTTTATGGTGAAGCACAGAAATCTGTTTCGAGACAGCAACTTTCCCAATCATTACTTCTCTCTCATTAGAGGTTACTCTTGGCACAAAAAGAAAAAAAAAAGGATAAGGAGCGGTTATTACTGAAGTAATAACTTCCAAGAGTCATCTAAAACTTTTGGGTTATCTCCCAATAAGTACTTTTCTTTAGCGCCTTTAAGTTAGGCATGATAATTTGAGAAGATGCTCACATTAGAAATATGAATTGAAGTAAAAGAGAGCATCAAGAAGCAAATTCAAAGAACATTTAAGTCTAACCCACTTCCTATGCATAGGAATCTTGTAAAGAAACAAGTCATGAAAGCACAAAGCAACAAGCATAGTAAAGCAAAACAAGTGCAACTTCAAGACTTTCAACATAAAGAGTGGAAACTTAATATTATTGAGATGCATAAAACCATGTTTCCCTCTCTCATAATAACTTTCAGTAGCATCATGAATAAAATCAACAATATAACTATCACATAAAACATTCTTATCATGAGCCAGATGCATAAAAGAATTAATACTCCCCACATAAACATAGTCATTTTTATTAATTGTAGTGGGAGTAAATTCAACAAAATAGCTATCATTATTATTCTCATCACCATAATAATCAAATATAGGAGGCATATTGTAATCATTAATTTTCTCCTCAATAGTATGTGGACTGAAAATATCATATTTATCATATATTGGAGGTTTGGTATCATCATAAGCAATAGAATAGCTATCTTCCAAAGCTGGGGAACTAAAAAGATCATTTTCATAAAAACTAGCTTCCCCAAGCTTATACTTTTCCATAGCATTAGCAATAATGGTGTCCAAAGAATTCATACTAACAACATTACTATTAGCATGCAAATAAAGTTCCATAGATTTTTTAATTTTCTCTTCACACTCTTCATGTCCTAACTCAAGATAAATACTATAAAGCTCTCTATTTTTTTTGTTTTCCATTAAGCCTAACTAGTGAAAACAAGAAACAAAAAGACAAAATTGCAGAATCTAAAGGAAATAACTTCGAGCACTCACACCGGAGGATGTGAGTACCTTTTACCTTACCTCCCCGGCAATGGCGCGAGAAAATAGCTTGATGTCTATACACTTCTATTCATGTAGACAGTTGTTGGGCCTCCAAGTGTAGAGGTTTGTAGAACAGCAGCAAGTTTTCCCTTAAGTGGATTACCCAAGGTTTATAGAACTCAAGGAGGAAGTGGTCAAAGGTATCCCTCTGAAGCAACCCTGCAATCAAAATACAAGAAGTCTCTTGTGTCCCCAACACACCCAATAAACTTGTCAGGTGTATAGGTGCACTAGTTCTGTGAAGAGATAGTAAAATACAAGTGGTATAGATATAAGACAACAGTGCTAGAAAATATCTTGGTGGCGTGGAAGAGACTAAAGGCAAACTGAAATAAAGATGGAAGCAAGCAAACATGTAACAGATCTAGTTGCAAACAGTGTTTCAATGCTTAGAAACAAGGCCTAGGGATCATACTTTCACTAGTGAACACTCTCATATAAATATCTTCTCTTCATGATACTACTCTTAACTGCTCTCCCGTTGGTCACTCTAATCCATGGTAGGGCTATAACAACACTGCTCAAAGTTGGCTTTCCACATCTAGATAACCCCACACTGTCACCTTGAGCACTAGATGGTTCCAACAAACACCTCAATTTCATAAAGACATCCAACTCTAAATATAACTCATAACAAGTATTTGTAATCTCTAGCCTAAGTGCCACCATGGTGTGCACACTGTTAACTTCACACACATGGGGAGAGCAGAGATCTATTTAAAGCACTTGAGTAGCAATGTAGATCTATAGATTACAAGCTCATGATCACAATATGATCATGCATAGATAGAGAGATGAACACATAGCTACCGGTAGAACCCTTAGCCTCGAGAGAGAACTACTCCCTCCTCATCATGGGAATCAGCAATGGTGATGGAGATGGTGGTGGAGATCGATGGAGATGGCTCCGGCGGCACTTCCCCGTCCCGGCAGGGTGCCGGAACAGAGACTTTCTATCCCCCGAATCTCCCCTTCGGTGGCGGCAGCGCTGCGGAACTTTTCGTGGCTGGAGGCTTGACGATTTAGGGTTTTTGCATCAGGAGGCTTCTTATAGGTGAAGAGGTAAGGTCGGTGGGCAGCCAGGGGGCCCACACCATGCTCTGGCGCGGCCTAGGGTTGCCCGCGCCAAGGGGGGTGTGGCCACCCTGTGGCCCCTCTCCGACTCTCCTTCTGGCTCCGTGAATCTTCCGGGAAAATAACAACTTTGGCTTTTGTCCGGTCCAATTCTGAGAATATTGATTTTCTGACCTTCCTAGAACTAAAAACAGTAGAAAACATGCAACTGGCCTGTGGCTCTTGTTAATAGGTTAGTCCAAGAAATCATATGAAAAGTACTCCAAAGTTGGAACAAAACACAAGAAAGTAGATAAAACCAAGCATGAAACATCAAAAATTATAGATACATTTGCAATGTATCATGGTGGTTTAGGAAAAGAACACACATGCAATGACACCAGTGGATCCATGTGGTTTATGAACACAACAAACATGCAATGACTCTAGTTGTGGTTTATGAAAATTACACACATGCAATGGCTATAGTTGTGGTTTATGAAAAGAACATACATGAAAATAACACTGGTGGATCCATCTAGTTTACTAAAATAACACATAGGCAATGACACTAGTGGTCGTTAAGGAAAAGAACACACATCCAATGTCTCTAGTTGTGGTTTAGGAAAAGAACAAACATGCAATCACTCTAGTGGTGGTTTATGAAAAGGACACACATGCATTAACACTGGTGGATCCATGTGGTTTAGTAAAATAACACACATACAATGACACTAGTAGTAGTTTAGGGAAAGAACACACATGCAAAGACATGCAATGACACTGGTGGATCCATGTGGTTTAGGAAAGGAACACACATGCAATGACACTGGTGGTGGTCATTGAAAAGAACACACATGCAAATGACTCTGGTGGATCGATGTGGTTTACGAAAAGAACACACATGCAATGACTCTAGTTGTGGTTCCATGTGGTTTATGAATATAACAAACATGCCATGACTATAGTTGTGGTTTGTGAAAACAACACACATCCAATGACACTAGTGGTGGTTTAGTAAAAGAACACACATGCAATGACACTAGTGGTGGTTTAGGAAAATAACACACATGCAAAGACATGCAATGACACTGGTGGATCCATGTGGTTTAGTAAGGAACACACATGCAATAACACTAGTGGTGGTTAATGAAAAGAAGACACATGCAAATGACTCTAGTGGATCCATGTGGTTTATGGAAAGAACAAACATACAATGAATCTAGTGGTGGTTTATGAAAAGAACACACATGCAATGACACTGGTGGATCCAAGTGGTTTATGAAAAGAACAAACATGCAATGACTCTAGTTTTGGTTTAGGAAAGGAAGACACATGCAATGACACTGGTGGTGGTTTATGAAAAGAACACACATGCAAATGACAGTAGTGGATCCATGTGGTTTTGTAAAATAACACACATTCAATGACACTAGTGGTGGTTTAGGAAAAAAACACACATGCAATGTCTCTAGTTGTGGTTTAGGAAAATAACAAACATGCAATGACTCTAGTGGTA
Source organism: Avena sativa (assembly GCA_916181665.1). Lineage (NCBI taxonomy): Eukaryota > Viridiplantae > Streptophyta > Magnoliopsida > Poales > Poaceae > Avena > Avena sativa. The sequence goes on from OV702287.1 coordinate 197,727,823, forward strand.
GTTTGTGAAAAGGACACACATGCATTGACACTGGTGGATCCATGTGGTTTAGTAAAATAACACACATGCAATGACACTAGTGGTGGTTTAGGAAAAGAACACACATGCAAAGAATGCAATGACACTGGCAGATCCATGTGGTTTAGGAAAGGAACACGCATGCAATGACACTAGTGGTGGTTAATGAAAAGAACACACATGCAAATGACTCTGGTGGATCCTTGTGCTTTATGGAAAGAAAACACATGCAATGAATCTAGTGATTGTTTATGAAAATAATACACATGCAATGACACAGTTGGATCCAAGTGGTTTATGAAAAGAACAGTCATGCAATGACTATAGCTGTGCTTTATGAAAAGTACACACATGCAATGACTCTGGTGGTGGTTTAGGAAAAGAATACACATGCAATGACACTAGTGGATCCACATGGTTTAGGAAAGGAACACAGATGCAATGACACTGGTGGTGTTTTATGAAAAGAACACACATGCAAATGACTCTGGTGGATCCATGTGGTTTATGGAGATCACACATGCAATGAATCTAGTGGTGGTTTATGAAAAGAACACACATGCAATGACACTGGTGGATCCAAGTGGTTTATGAAAAGAACAAACATGCAATGACTCTAGTTGTGGTTTAGGAAAGGAACACACATGCAATGACACTGGTGGTGGTTTATGAAAAGAACACACATGCAAGTGACTCTAGCTGTGGACTCATGTGGTTTAGTAAAATAACACACATGCAATGACACTACTGGTGGTTTAAGAAAAGAACACACATGCAATGTCTCTAGTTGTGGTTTAGAAAAAGAACAAACATGCAATGACTCTTGTGGTGGTTTGTGAAAAGGATACACATGCATTGACACTCGTGGATCCATGTGGTTTAGTGAAATAACACACGTGCAATGACACTAGTGGTGGTTTAGGAAAAGAACACACATGCAAAGACATGCAATGACACTGGTGGATCCATGTGGTTTAGGAAAGGAACACACATGTAATGACACTAGTGGTGGTTAATGAAAATAACACATATGCAAATAACTCTGGTGGATCCATGTGGTTTATGGAAAGAACACACATGCAATGAATCTAGTGGTGGTTTATGAAAAGAACACATATTCAATGACACTGGTGGATCCAAGTGGTTTATGAAAAGAACAAACATGCAATGACTATAGCTGTGGTTTATGAAAAGTACACACATGCAATGTCTCTAGTTGTGGTTTAGGAAAAGAACAAACATTCAATGACTCTAGTGGTGGTTTATGAAAAGAACACACATGCATTGACACTAGTGGATCCATGTGGTTTACTAAAATAACACACATGCAATGACACTAGTGGTGGTTTAGGAAAAGAACACACATGCAAAGACATGCAATGACACTGGTGGATCCATGTGGGTTAGGAAAGGAACACACATGCCATGACACTGTTGGTGGTTTATGAAAAGAACACACATGCAAATGACACTGGTGGATCCACATGGTTTTGTAAAATAACACACATGCAATGACACTAGTGGTGGTTTAGGAAAAGAACACACATGCAATGTCTCTAGTTGTGGTTTGGGAAAAGAACAAACATGCAATGACTCTAGTGGTGCTTTGTGAAAAGGATACACATGCATTAACACTGGTGGATCCATGTGGTGTAGTAAAATAACACACATGCGATGACACTAGTGGTGGTTTAGGAATAGAACACACATGCAAATACATGCAATGACACTGGTGGATCCATGTGGTTTAGGAAAGGAACACACATGCAATGACACTAGTGGTGGTTAATGAAAATAACACACATGCAAATAACTCTGGTGGATCCATGTGGTTTATGGAAAGAACACACATGCAATGAATCTAGTGGTGGTTTATGAAAAGAACACATATTCAATGACACTGGTGGATCCAAGTGGTTTATGAAAAGAACAAACATGCAATGACTATAGCTGTGGTTTATGAAAAGTACACACATGCAATGTCTCTAGTTGTGGTTTAGGAAAAGAACAAACATTCAATGACTCTAGTGGTGGTTTATGGAAAGGACACACATGCATTGACACTAGTGGATCCATGTGGTTTACTAAAATAACACACATGCAATGACACTAGTGGTGGTTTAGGAAAAGAACACACATGCAAAGACATGCAATGACACTGGTGGATCCATGTGGGTTAGGAAAGGAACACACATGCAATGACACTGTTGGTGGTTTATGAAAAGAACACACATGCAAATGACACTGGTGGATCCACATGGTTTTGTAAAATAACACACATGCAATGACACTAGTGGTGGTTTAGGAAAAGAACACACATGCAATGTCTCTAGTTGTGGTTTGGGAAAAGAACAAACATGCAATGACTCTAGTGGTGCTTTGTGAAAAGGATACACATGCATTAACACTGGTGGATCCATGTGGTGTAGTAAAATAACACACATGCGATGACACTAGTGGTGGTTTAGGAACAGAACACACATGCAAATACATGCAATGACACTGGTGGATCCATGTGGTTTAGGAAAGGAACACACATGCAATGACACTAGTGGTGGTTAATGAAAAGAACACACATGCAAATGACTCTGGTGGATCCATGTGGTTTATGGAAAGAACACACATGCAATGAATCTAGTGGTGGTTTATGAAAAGAACACACATGCAATGAACCTGGTGGATCCAAGTGGTTTATGAAAAGAACAAACATGCAATGACTATAGATGTCGTTTATGAAAAGTACACACATGCAATGACTCTGATGGTGGTTTAGGAAAAGAACACACATGCAATGACACTGGTGGATCCACGTGGTTTAGGAAAGGAACACACATGCATCGACACTGGTGGTGGTTTATGAAAATAACACACATCCAAATGACTCTGGTGGATCCATGTGGTTTATGAAAAGAACAAACATGCAATGACTCTAGTTGTGGTTTATTAAAGGAACACACATGCAATGACACTGGTGGTGGTTTATGAAAAGAACACACATGAAAATGACTCTAGTTGTGGACTCATGTGGTTTAGTAAAATAACACACATGTAATGACACTAGTGGTGGTTTAAGAAAAGAAGACACATGCAATGTCTCTAGTTGTGGTTTAGGAAAAGAACAAACATGCAATGACTCTCGTGGTGGTTTATGAAAAGGACACACATGCATTGACACTAGTGGATCCATGTGGTTTACTAAAATAACACACATGCAATGACACTAGTGGTGGTTTAGAAAAACAACACGCATGCAAAGACATGCAATGACACTGGTGTATCCATGTGGGTTAGGAAAGGAACACACATGCAGTGACACTGGTGGTTGTTGAAAAGAACACACATGCAATGACTCTAGTTGTGGTTCCATGTGGTTTATGAAAAGAACAAGCATGCAATGACTATAGTTATGGTTTATGAAAAGAACCCACATCTAATGACTCTAGTGGATCCAAGTGGTTTATGAAAAGAACACACATGCAATGACACTAGTGGTAGTTTAGTAAGATAACACACATACTATGACACTAGTGGTGGTTTCGGAAAAGAACACACATGCAAAGACATGCAATGACACTAGTGGATCCATGTGGTTTAGGAAAGGAACACACATGCAATGACACTGGTGGTGGTTAATGAAAAGAACACACATTCAAATGACTCTGGTGCGTTCATGTGGTTTATGGAAACAACACACATGCAATGAATCTAGTCGTGGTTTATGAAAAGAACACACATGTAATGACATTGGTGGATCCATGTGGTTTATGAAAATAACAAACATGCAATGACTATAGCTGTGGTTTATGAAAAGTACACACATGCAATGACTCTAGTGGTGGTTTAGGAAAAGGACACACATGCAGTGACATGCAATGGTACTGGTGGATCCATGTAGTTTAGGAAAATAACACACATGCAATGACTATAGTTGTGGTTTATGAAAAGACACAGATGAAAATGGCACTAGTGGATCCATGTGGTTTAGTAAAATAACACACGTGCAATGACACTAGTGACAGTTTAGGAAAATAACACACATGCAATGTCTCTAGTTATGGTTTAGGAGAAGAACAAACATGCAATGACTCTAGTGGTGGTTTATGAAAAGGACACACATGGATTGACACTGGTGGATCCATGTGTTTTAGTAAAATAACACACATGCAATGTCACTAGTAGTGCTTTAGGAAAAGAACACACATGCAAAGACATACAATAACACTAGTGGATCCATATGGAGGAAAGTAACACACATGCAATGATGCTGGTGGTCGATAATGAAAAGAACACACATGGAAATGAATCTAGTGGATCCTTGTGGTTTATGGAAAGAATTCACATGCAATGACACTGGTGATGGTTTACGAAAAGAACACACATGCAATGACTCTAGTTGTGGTTCCATGTGGTTTGTGAAAAGAACAGACATGCAATGACTATAGTTGTGGTTTATGACAAGAACACATAGGCAATGACTCTCGGGGATCCAAGTGGTTTACAAAAAGAACAAACATGCAATGACACTAGTGGTGGTTTAGGAAAAGAACACACATGCAATGGCACTAGTGGTGGTTTAGGAAAATAATACACATGCAATGACATGCACTGACACTGGTGGATCCATGTGGTTTAGGAAAGGAACACACATGCAATGACACTGGTGGTGGTTAATGAAAATAACACACATGCAAATGCCTCTGGTGGATCCATGTGGTTTATGGAAAGAACACACATGCAATGAATCTAGTGGTGGTTTATGAAAATAACACACATGCAATGACACTAGTGGATCCAAGTGGTTTATGAAAAGAACAAACATGCAATGACTCTAGTTGTGGTTTAAGAAAGGAACACACATGCAATGACACTGGTGGTGGTTTATGAAAAGAACACACATGCAAATGACTCTAGCTGTGGACTCATGTGGTTTAGTAAAATAACACACATGCAATGACACTACTGGTGGTTTAAGAAAAGAACACACATGCAATGTCTCTAGTTGTGGTTTAGAAAAAGAACAAACATGCAATGACTCTTGTGGTGGTTTGTGAAAAGGATACACATGCATTGACACTGGTGGATCCATGTGGTTTAGTGAAATAACCCACGTGCAATGACACTAGTGGTGGTTTAGGAAAAGAACACACATGCAAAGACATGCAATGACACTGGTGGATCCATGTGGTTTAGGAAAGGAACACACATGCAATGACACTAGTGGTGGTTAATGAAAATAACACACATGCAAATAACTCTGGTGGATCCATGTGGTTTATGGAAAGAACACACATGCAATGAATCTAGTGGTGGTTTATGAAAAGAACACATATTCAATGACACTGGTGGATCCAAGTGGTTTATGAAAAGAACAAACATGCAATGACTATAGCTGTGGTTTATGAAAAGTACACACATGCAATGTCTCTAGTTGTGGTTTAGGAAAAGAACAAACATTCAATGACTCTAGTGGTGGTTTATGAAAAGGACACACATGCATTGACACTAGTGGATCCATGTGGTTTACTAAAATAACACACATGCAATGACACTAGTGGTGGTTTAGGAAAAGAACACACATGCAAAGACATGCAATGACACTGGTGGATCCATGTGGGTTAGGAAAGGAACACAAATGCAATGACACGTATGGTGGTTTATGAAAAGAACACACATGCAAATGACACTGGTGGATCCACATGGTTTTGTAAAATAACACACATGCAATGACACTAGTGGTGGTTTAGGAAAAGAACACACATGCAATGTCTCTAGTTGTGGTTTGGGAAAAGAACAAACATGCAATGACTCTAATGGTGCTTTGTGAAAAGGATACACATGCATTAACACTGGTGGATCCATGTGGTGTCGTAAAATAACACACATGCGATGACACTAGTGGTGGTTTAGGAACATAACACACATGCAAATACATGCAATGACACTGGTGCATCCATGTGGTTTAGGAAAAGAACACACATGCAATGACACTAGTGGTGGTTAATGAAAAGAAACACACATGCAAATGACTCTGGTGGATCCATGTGGTTTATGGAAAGAACACACATGCAATGAATCTAGTGGTGGTTTATGAAAAGAACACACATGCAATGAACCTGGTGGATCCAAGTGGTTTATGAAAAGAACAAACATGCAATGACTATAGATGTGGTTTATGAAAAGTACACACATGCAATGACTCTGGTGGTGGTTTACGAAAAGAACACACATGCAATGACATGCAATGACACTGGTGGATCCACGTGGTTTAGGAAAGGAACACACATGCAATGACACTGGTGGTGGTTTATGAAAATAACACACATCCAAATGACTCTGGTGGATCCATGTGGTTTATGAAAAGAACAAACATGCAATGACTCTAGTTGTGGTTTATTAAAGGAACACACATGCAATGACACTGGTGGTGGTTTATGAAAAGAACACACATGAAAATGACTCTAGTTGTGGACTCATGTGGTTTAGTAAAATAACACACATGTAATGACACTAGTGGTGGTTTGAGAAAAGAAGACACATGCAATGTCTCTAGTTGTGGTTTAGGAAAAGAACAAACATGCAATGACTCTCGTGGTGGTTTATGAAAAGGAAACACATGCATTGACACTAGTGGATCCATGTGGTTTACTAAAATAACACACATGCAATGACACTAGTGGTGGTTTAGAAAAACAACACGCATGCAAAGACATGCAATGACACTGGTGTATCCATGTGGGTTAGGAAAGGAACACACATGCAGTGACACTGGTGGTTGTTGAAAAGAACACACATGCAATGACTCTAGTTGTGGTTCCATGTGGTTTATGAAAAGAACAAGCATGCAATGACTATAGTTATGGTTTATGAAAAGAACACACATCCAATCACTCTAGTGGATCCAAGTGGTTTATGAAAACAACACACATGCAATGACACTAGTGGTAGTTTAGTAAAATAACACACATGCAATGACACTAGTGGTGGTTTCGGAAAAGAACACACATGCAAAGACATGCAATGACACTAGTGGATCCATGTGGTTTAGGAAAGGAACACACATGCAATGACACTAGTTGTGGTTAATGAAAAGAACACACATTCAAATGACTCTGGTGCGTCCATGTGGTTTATGGAAACAACACACATGCAATGAATCTAGTGGTGGTTTATGAAAAGAACACACATGCAATGACATTGGTGGATACATGTGGTTTATGAAAATAACAAACATGCAATGACTATAGCTGTGGTTTATGAAAAGTACACACATGCAATGACTCTAGTGGTGGTTTAGGAAAAGGACACACATGCAGTGACATGCAATGGTACTGGTGGATCCATGTAGTTTAGGAAAATAACACACATGCAATGACTATAGTTGTGGTTTATGAAAAGAACACACATGAAAATGGCACTAGTGGATCCATGTGGTTTAGTAAAATAACACACGTGCAATGACACTAGTGACAGTTTAGGAAAATAACACACATGCAATTTCTCTAGTTATGGTTTAGGAAAAGAACAAACATGCAATGACTTTAGTGGTGGTTTATGAAAAGGACACACATGGATTGACACTGGTGGATCCATGTGTTTTAGTAAAATAACACATATGTAATGACACTAGTAGTGCTTTAGGAAAAGAACACACATGCAAATACATGCAATGACACTGGTGGATCCATATGGAGGAAAGTAACACACATGCAATGATGCTGGTGGTTGATAATGAAAAGAACACACATGCAAATGACTCTAGTGGATCCTTGTGGTTTATGGAAAGAATGCACATGCAATGACACTGGTGGTGGTTTACGAAAAGAACACACATGCAATGACTCTAGTTGTGGTTCCATGTGGTTTGTGAAAAGAACAGACATGCAATGACTATAGTTGTGGTTTATGAAAAGAACACACAGGCAATGACTCTGGGGGATCTAAGTGGTTTACGAAAAGAACAAACATGCAATGACACTAGTGGTGGTTTAGGAAAAGAACACACATGCAATGACACTAGTGGTGGTTTAGGAAAATAATACACATGCAATGACATGCAATGACACTGGTGGATCCATGTGGTTTAGGAAAGGAACGCACATGCAATGACACTGGTGGTGGTTAATGAAAAGAACACACATGCAAATGCCTATGGTGGATCCATGTGGTTTATGGAAAGAACACACATGCAATGAATCTAGTGGTGGTTTATGAAAATAACACACATGCAATGACACTAGTGGATCCAAGTGGTTTATGAAAAGAACAAACATGCAATGACTCTAGTTGTGGTTTAGGAAAGGAACACACATGTAATGACACTGGTGGTGGTTTATGAAAAGAACACACATGCAAATGACACTAGTGGATCCATGTGGTTTAGTAAAATAACACACATACAATGACACTAGTGGTGGTTTAGGAAAAGAACACACAAGCAATCTCTCTAGTTATGGTTTAGGAAAAGAACAAACATGCAATGACTCTAGTGGTGGTTTATGAAAAGGACACACGTACCTTAACACTGGTGGATCCATGTTGTTTAGTAACATAACACACATGCAATGTCACTAGTGGTGGTTTAGGAAAATAACACACTTGCAAAGACATGGAATAACACTAGTGGATCCATGTGGTTTAGGAAAGGAACACACATGCGATGACACTGGTGGTGGTTAATGAAAAGAACACACATACAAATGACTCTAGTGGATCCATGTGGTTTATGGAAATAACACACATGCAATGAATGTAGTGGTGGTTTATGAAAAGAACACACATGCAATGACACCGGTGGATCCATGTGGTTTACGAAAAGAACAAACATGCAATGACTATAGTTGTGGTTTATAAAAAGTACACACATGCAATGACTCTAGTGGTTGTTTAGGAAAAGAACACACATGCAATGACACTGGTGGATCCATGTGGTTTAGGAAAATAACACGGATGCAATGACACTAGTGGTGGTTTATTAAAATAACACACATGCAATGTCTCTAGTTGTGGTTTAGGAAATGAACAAACATGCAATGACTCTAGTGGTGGTTGATGAAAAGGACACACATGCATTGACACTAGTGGATCCATGTGGTTTAGTAAAATAGCACACATGCAATGACATTAGTGGTGGTTTAGAAAAAGAACTCACATGCGAAGACATGAAACAACATTAGTGGATCCATGTGGTTTAAGAAAGGAACACACATGCAATGACACTAGTGATGGTCATTGAAAAGAAGACACATGCAAATGACTCTGGTGGATCCATGTGGTTTATGGAAAGAACACACATGCAATGACATCGGTGGTGGTTTCTAAAAAGAACACACATGCAATGACTCTAGTTGTGGTTCCATGTGGTTTATGAAAAGAACAAACATGCAATGACTATATAGTTGTGGTTTATGAAAAGAACATACATGTAATGACTCCAGGTGATCCAAGTGGTTAATGAAAACAACACATAGGAAGTGACACTAGTGGTTCCATGTGGTTAATGAAAAGAACACACATGAAGTGACACTAGTGGTTCCATGTGGTTTTTGAAAAGAACAAACATGCCATGACTATATAGTTGTGGTTTATGAAAAGAACATACATGCAATGACTCTAGGGGATCCAAGTGGTTAATGAAAAGAACACACATAAAGTGACACTAGTGGTGGTTTAGGAAAAGAACACACATGTAATGACACTAGTGGAGGTTTAGAAAACAAACACACATGCAAAGACACGTGCAATGACACTGGTGGATCCATGTGGTTTAGGAAAGGAACACACATGCAATGACACCGGTGGTGGTTAATGAAAAAAACACATGCAAATGACTCTGGTGGATCCATGTGGTTTATGGAAAGAACACGCATGCAATGAATCTAGTGGTCGTTTATGAAAAGAACACACATGCAATCACACTGGTGGATCCAAGTGGTTTATGAAAAGAACAAACATGCAATGACTCTAGTTGTGGTTTAGGAAAGGAACACACATGCAATGACCCTGGTGGTGGCTTATGAAAACAACACACATGCACATGACACTTGAGGATCCATGTGGTTTAGTAAAATAACACACATGCAATGACACTAGTGGTGGTTTAGGAAAAGAACACACATGCAATGACACTGGTGGATCCATGTGGTTTAGGAAAATAACACGCATGCAATGACTATAGTTGTGGTTTATGAAAAGAACACACATGAAAATAACACTTGTGGATCCATGTGATTTAGTAAAATAACATACATGCAATGACACTAGTGGTGGTTTATTAAAATAACACACATGCAATGTCTCTAGTTGTGGTTTAGGAAATGAACAAACATGCAATGACTCTAGTGGTGGTTTATGAAAAGGACACACATGCATTGACACTGGTGGATCCATGTGGTTTAGGAAAATAACACACATGCAATGACTATAGTTGTGGTTTATGAAAAGAACACACATGAAAATGGCACTAGTGGATCCATGTGGTTTAGTAAAATAACACACGTGCAATGACACTAGTGACAGTTTAGGAAAATAACACACATGCAATGTCTCTACTTATGGTTTAGGAAAAGAACAAACATGCAATGACTCTTGTGGTGGTTTATGAAAAGGACACACATGGATTGACACTGGTGGATCCATGTGTTTTAGTAAAATAACACACATGCAATGACACTAGTAGTGCTTTAGGAAAAGAACACACATGCAAAGACATACAATAACACTAGTGGAGCCATATGGAGGAAAGTAACACACATGCAATGATGCTGGTGGTCGATAATGAAAAGAACACACATGCAAATGACTCTAGTGGATCCATGTCGTTTACGAAAAGAACAAACATGCAATGAGTATAGTTGTGGTTTATAAAAAGTACACACATGCAATGACTCTAGTGGTTGTTTAGGAAAAGAACACACATGCAATGACACTGGTGGATCCATGTGGTTTAGGAAAATAATACACATGCAATGACTATAGTTGTGGTTTATGAAAAGAACACACATGAAAATGGCACTAGTGGATCCATGTGGTTTAGTAAAATAACACACGTGCAATGACACTAGTGACAGTTTAGGAAAATAACACACATGCAATGTCTCTAGTTATGGTTTAGGAAAAGAACAAACATGCAATGACTCTTGTGGTGGTTTATGAAAAGGACACACATGGATTGACACTGGTGGATCCATGTGTTTTAGTAAAATAACACACATGCAATGACACTAGTAGTGCTTTAGGAAAAGAACACACATGCAGAGACATACAATAACACTAGTGGATCCATATGGAGGAAAGTAACACACATGCAATGATGCTGGTGGTCGATAATGAAAAGAACACACATGCAAATGACTCTAGTGGATCCTTCTGGTTTATGGAAAGAATACACATGCAATGACACTGGTGGTGGTTTACGAAAAGAACACACATGCAATGACTCTAGTTGTGGTTCCATGTGGTTTGTGAAAAGAACAGACATGCAATGACTATAGTTGTGGTTTATGAAAAGAACACACAGGCAATGACTCTCGGGGATCCAAGTGGTTTTCGAAAAGAAAAAACATGCAATGACACTAGTGGTGGTTTAGGAAAAGAACACACATGCAATGACACTAGTGGTGGTTTAGGAAAATAATACACATGCAATGACATGCAATGACACTGGTGGATCCATGTGGTTTAGGAAAGGAACACACATGCAATGACACTGGTGGTGGTTAATGAAAAGAACACACATGCAAATGCCTCTGGTGGATCCATGTGGTTTATGGAAAGAACACACATGCAATGAATCTAGTGGTGGTTTATGAAAATAGCACACATGCAATGACACTAGTGGATCCAAGTGGTTTATGAAAAGAACAAACATGCAATGACTCTAGTTGTGGTTTAGGAAAGGAACACACATGCAATGACACTGGTGGTGGTTTATGAAAAGAACACACATGCAAATGACTCTAGCTGTGGTTTAGTAAAATAACACACATGCAATGACACTACTGGTGGTTTAAGAAAAGAACACACATGCAATGTCTCTAGTTGTGGTTTAGAAAAAGAACAAACATGCAATGACTGTAGTGGTGGTTTGTGAAAAGGATAAACATGCATTAACACTGGTGGATCCATGTGGTTTAGTGAAATAACACACGTGCAATGACACTAGTGGTGGTTTAGGAAAAGAACACACATGCAAAGACATGCAATGACACTGGTGGATCCATGTGGTTTAGGAAAGGAACACACATGCAATGACACTAGTGGTGGTTAATGAAAATAACACACATGCAAATAACTCTGGTGGATCCATGTGGTTTATGGAAAGAACACACATGCAATGAATCTAGTGGTGGTTTATGAAAAGAACACATATTCAATGACACTGGTGGATCCAAGTGGTTTATGAAAAGAACAAACATGCAATGACTATAGCTGTGGTTTATGAAAAGTACACACATGCAATGTCTCTAGTTGTGGTTTAGGAAAAGAACAAACATTCAATGACTCTAGTTGTGGTTTATGAAAAGGACACACATGCATTGACACTAGTGGATCCATGTGGTTTACTAAAATAACACACATGCAATGACACTAGTGGTGGTTTAGGAAAAGAACACACATGCAAAGACATGCAATGACACTGGTGGATCCATGTGTTAGGAAAGGAACACACATGCAATGACACTGTTGGTGGTTTAAGAAAAGAACACACATGCAAATGACACTGGTGGATCCACATGGTTTTGTAAAATAACACACATGCAATGACACTAGTGGTGGTTTAGGAAAAGAACACACATGCAATGTCTCTAGTTGTGGTTTGGGAAAAGAACAAACATGCAATGACTCTAATGGTGCTTTGTGAAAAGGATACACATGCATTAACACTGGTGGATCCATGTGGTGTAGTAAAATAACACACATGCGATGACACTAGTGGTGGTTTAGGAACAGAACACACATGCAAATACATGCAATGACACTAGTGGATCCATGTGGTTTAGGAAAGGAACACACATGCAATGACACTAGTGGTGGTTAATGAAAAGAACACACATGCAAATGACTCTGGTGGATCCATGTGGTTTATGGAAAGAACACACATGCAATGAATCTAGTGGTGGTTTATGAAAAGAACACACATGCAATGAACCTGGTGGATCCAAGTGGTTTATGAAAAGAACAAACATGCAATGACTATAGATGTGGTTTATGAAAAGTACACACATGCAATGACTCTGGTGGTGGTTTAGGAAAAGAACACACATGCAATGACATGCAATGACATTGGTGGATCCACATGGTTTAGGAAAGGAACACACATGCAATGACACTGGTGGTGGTTTATGAAAATAACACACATCTAAATGACTCTGGTGGATCCATGTGGTTTATGAAAAGAACAAACATGCAATGACTCTACTAGTGGTTTATTAAAGGAAGACACATGCAATGACACTGGTGGTGGTTTATAAAAAGAACACACATGAAAATGACTCTAGTTGTGGACTCATGTGGTTTAGTAAAATAACACACATGTAATGACACTAGTGGTGGTTTAAGAAAAGAAGACACATGCAATGTCTCTTGTTGTGGTTTAGGAAAAGAACAAACATGCAATGACTCTCGTGGTGGTTTATGAAAAGGACACACATGCATTGACACTAGTGGATCCATGTGGTTTACTAAAATAACACACATGCAATGACACTAGTGGTGGTTTAGAAAAACAACACGCATGCAAAGACATGCAATGACACTGGTGTATCCATGTGGGTTAGGAAAGGAACACACATGCAGTGACACTGGTGGTTGTTGAAAAGAACACACATGCAATGACTCTAGTTATGGTTCCATGTGGTTTGTGAAAAGAACAGACATGCAATGACTATAGTTGTGGTTTATGAAAAGAACACACAGGCAATGACTCTCGGGGATCCAAGTGGTTTACGAAAAGAACAAACATGCAATGACACTAGTGGTGGTTTAGGAAAAGAACACACATGCAATGACACTAGTGGTGGTTTAGGAAAATAATGACATGCAATGACACTGGTGGATCCATGTGGTTTAGGAAAGGAACACACATGCAATGACTCTGGTGGTGGTTAATGAAAAGAACACACATGCAAATGCCTCTGGTGGATCCATGTGGTTTATGGAAAGAACACACATGCAATGAATCTAGTGGTGGTTTATGAAAATAGCACACATGCAATGACACTAGTGGATCCAAGTGGTTTATGAAAAGAACAAACATGCAATGACTCTAGTTGTGGTTTAGGAAAGGAACACACATGCAATGACACTGGTGGTGGTTTATGAAAAGAACACACATGCAAATGACTCTAGCTGTGGACTCATGTGGTTTAGTAAAATAACACACATGCAATGACACTACTGGTGGTTTAAGAAAAGAACACACATGCAATGTCTCTAGTTGTGGTTTAGAAAAAGAACAAAATGCAATGACTCTAGTGGTGGTTTGTGAAAAGGATACACATGCATTGACACTGGTGGATCCATGTGGTTTAGTGAAATAACACACGTGCAATGACACTAGTGGTGGTTTAGGAAAAGAACACACATGCAAAGACATGCAATGACACTGGTGGATCCATGTGGTTTAGGAAAGGAACACACATGCAATGACACTAGTGGTGGTTAATGAAAATAACACACATGCAAATAACTCTGGTGGATCCATGTGGTTTATGGAAAGAACACACATGCAATGAATCTAGTGGTGGTTTATGAAAAGAACACATATTCAATGACACTGGTGGATCCAAGTGGTTTATGAAAAGAACAAACATGCAATGACTATAGCTGTGGTTTATGAAAAGTACACACATGCAATGTCTCTAGTTGTGGTTTAGGAAAAGAACAAACATTCAATGACTCTAGTGGTGGTTTATGAAAAGGACACACATGCATTGACACTAGTGGATCCATGTGGTTTACTAAAATAACACACATGCAATGACACTAGTGGTGGTTTAGGAAAAGAACACACATGCAAAGACATGCAATGACACTGGTGGATCCATGTGTTAGGAAAGGAACACACATGCAATGACACTGTTGGTGGTTTATGAAAAGAACACACATGCAAATGACACTGGTGGATCCACATGGTTTTGTAAAATAACACACATGCAATGACACTAGTGGTGGTTTAGGAAAAGAACACACATGCAATGTCTCTAGTTGTGGTTTGGGAAAAGAACAAACATGCAATGACTCTAATGGTGCTTTGTGAAAAGGATACACATGCATTAACACTGGTGGATCCATGTGGTGTAGTAAAATAACACACATGCGATGACACTAGTGGTGGTTTAGGAACAGAACACACATGCAAATACATGCAATGACACTGGTGGATCCATGTGGTTTAGGAAAGGAACACACATGCAATGACACTAGTGGTGGTTAATGAAAAGAACACACATGCAAATGACTCTGGTGTATCCATGTGGTTTATGGAAAGAACACACATGCAATGAATCTAGTGGTGGTTTATGAAAAGAACACACATGCAATGAACCTGGTGGATCCAAGTGGTTTATGAAAAGAACAAACATGCAATGACTATAGATGTGGTTTATGAAAAGTACACACATGCAATGACTCTGGTGGTGGTTTAGGAAAATAACACACATGCAATGACACTGGTGGTGGTTTATGAAAATAACACACATCCAAATGACTCTGGTGGATCCATGTGGTTTATGAAAAGAACAAACATGCAATGACTCTACTTGTGGTTTATTAAAGGAAGACACATGCAATGACACTGGTGGTGGTTTATAAAAAGAACACACATGAAAATGACTCTAGTTGTGGACTCATGTGGTTTAGTAAAATAACACACATGTAATGACACTAGTGGTGGTTTAAGAAAAGAAGACACATGCAATGTCTCTTGTTGTGGTTTAGGAAAAGAACAAACATGCAATGACTCTCGTGGTGGTTTATGAAAAGGACACACATGCATTGACACTAGTGGATCCATGTGGTTTACTAAAATAACACACATGCAATGACACTAGTGGTGGTTTAGAAAAACAACACGCATGCAAAGACATGCAATGACACTGGTGTATCCATGTGGGTTAGGAAAGGAACACACATACAGTGACACTGGTGGTTGTTGAAAAGAACACACATGCAATGACTCTAGTTGTGGTTCCATGTGGTTTGTGAAAAGAATAGACATGCAATGACTATAGTTGTGGTTTATGAAAAGAACACACAGGCAATGACTCTCGGGGATCCAAGTGGTTTACGAAAAGAACAAACATGCAATGACACTAGTGGTGGTTTAGGAAAAGAACACACATGCAATGAAACTAGTGGTGGTTTAGGAAAATAATACACATGCAATGACATGCAATGACACTGGTGGATCCATGTGGTTTAGGAAACGAACACACATGCAATGACACTGGTGGTGGTTAATGAAAAGAACACACATTCAAATGACTCTGGTGCGTCCATGTGGTTTATGGAAACAACACACATGCAATGAATCTAGTGGTGGTTTATGAAAAGAACACACATGCAATGACATTGGTGGATCCATGTGGTTTATGAAAATAACAAACATGCAATGACTATAACTGTGGTTTATGAAAAGTACACACATGCAATGACTCTAGTGGTGGTTTAGGAAAAGGACACACATGCAGTGACATGCAATGGTACTGGTGGATCCATGTAGTTTCGGAAAATAACACACATGCAATGACTATAGTTGTGGTTTATGAAAAGAACACACATGAAAATGGCACTAGTGGATCCATGTGGTTTAGTAAAATAACACACGTGCAATGACACTAGTGACAGTTTAGGAAAATAACACACATGCAATGTCTCTAGTTATGGTTTAGGAAAAGAACAAACATGCAATGACTCTAGTGGTGGTTTATGAAAAGGACACACATGGATTGACACTGGTGGATCCATGTGTTTTAGTAAAATAACACACATGCAATGACACTAGTAGTGCTTTAGGAAAAGAACACACATGCAAAGACATACAATAACACTAGTGGATCCATATGGAGGAAAGTAACACACATGCAATGATGCTGGTGGTCAATAATGAAAAGAACACACATGCAAATGACTCTGGTGGATCCTAGTGTTTTATGGAAAAAATACACATGCAATGACACTGGTGGTGGTTTACGAAAAGAACACACATGCAATGACTCTAGTTGTGGTTCCATGTGGTTTGTGAAAAGAACAGAAATGCAATGACTATGGTTGTGGTTTATGAAAAGAACACACAAGCAATGACTCTGGTGGATCCAAGTGGTTTACGAAAAGAACAAACATGCAATGACACTAGTTGTGGTTTAGGAAAGGAACACACATGTAATGACACTGGTGGTGGTTTATGAAAAGAACACACATGCAAATGACACTGGTGGATCCATGTGGTTTAGTAAAATAACACATATACAATGACACTAGTGGTGGTTTAGGAAAAGAACACACAATCAATCTCTCTAGTTGTGGTTTAGGAAAAGAACAAACATGCAATGACTCTAGTGGTGGTTTATGAAAAGGACACACATACCTTAACACTGGTGGATCCATGTTGTTTACTAAAATAACACACATGCAATGTCACTAGTGGTTGTTTAGGAAAAGAACACACTTGCAAAGACATGCAATAACACTAGTGGATCCATGTGGTTTAGGAAAGGAACACACATGCGATGACACTGGTGGTGGTTAATGAAAAGAACACACATACAAATGACTCTAGTGGATCCATGTGGTTTATGGAAATAACACACATGCAATGAATGTAGTGGTGGTTTATGAAAAGAACACACATGCAATGACACCGGTGGATCCATGTGGTTTACGAAAAGAACAAACATGCAATGACTATAGTCGTGGTTTATAAAAAGTACACACATGCAATGACTCTAGTGGTTGTTTAGGAAAAGAACACACATGCAATGACACTGGTGGATCCATGTGGTTTAGGAAAATAACACGCATGCAATGACTATAATTGTGGTTTATGAAAAGAAGACACATGAAAATAACACTTGTGGATCCATGTGATTTAGTAAAATAACACACATGCAATGACACTAGTGGTGGTTTATTAAAATAACACACATGCAATGTCTCTAGTTGTGGTTTAGGAAATGAACAAACATGCAATGACTCTAGTGGTGGTTGATGAAAAGGACACACATGCATTGACACTGGTGGATCCATGTGGTTTAGTAAAATAACACACATGCAATGACATTAGTGGTGGTTTAGAAAAAGAACTCACATGAGAAGACATGAAACAACACTAGTGGATCCATGTGGTTTAGGAAAGGAACACACATGCAATGACACTAGTGATGGTCATTGAAAAGAAGACACATGCAAATGACTCTGGTGGATCCATGTGGTTTATGGAAAGAAAACACATGCAATGACACCGGTGGTGGTTTCTAAAAAGAACACACATGCAATGACTCTAGTTGTGGTTCCATGTGGTTTATGAAAAGAACAAACAGGCAATGACTATATAGTTGTGGTTTATGAAAAGAACATACATGCAATGACTCTAGGGGATCCAAGTGGTTAATGAAAACAACACACAGGAAGTGACACTAGTGGTTCCATGTGGTCAATGAAAAGAACACACATGAAGTGACACTAGTGGTTCCATGTGGTTTTTGAAAAGAACAAACATGCAATGACTATATAGTTGTGGTTTATGAAAAGAACATACATGCAATGACTCTAGGGGATCCAAGTGGTTAATGAAAAGAACACACATGAAGTGACACTAGTGGTGGTTTAGGAGAAGAACACACATGCAATGACACTAGTGGTGGTTTAGGAAACAAACACACATGCAAATACACGTGCAATGACACTGGTGGATCCATGTGGTTTAGGAAAGGAACACACATGCAATGACACCGGTGGTGGTTAATGAAAAAAACACATGCAAATGACTCTGGTGGATCCATGTGTTTTATGGAAAGAACACGCATGCAATGAATCTAGTTGTCGTTTATGAAAATAACACACATGCAATGACACTGGTGGATCCAAGTGGTTTATGAAAAGAACAAACATGCAATGACTCTAGTTGTGGTTTAGGAAAGGAACACACATGCAATGACCCTGGTGGTGGCTTATGAAAACAACACACATGCACATGACACTTGAGGATCCATGTGGTTTAGTAAAATAACACACATGCAATGACACTAGTGGTGGTTTAGGAAAAGAACACACATGCAATGTCTCTAGTTGTGGTTTAGGAAAAGAACAAACATGCAATTACTCTAGCGGTGGTTTATGAAAAGGACAGACATGCTTACGAGGGTTTAACTCGTCAATGCCCATTGTTATGGACTTGGGTTTTGGAGAATGAGGGAGCGCTGGAGACATCTATCGGCTAGCAAACAAGCACACAGGGGACAAAGGATTTACCCAGGTCCAGGCCTCGTAGAGGTCCCTACTCCTACTTGTGTGCTCGTGGAATTATCGAAGGAGTCGAAAGTTACAATGATGCGCAGATGCAATCTGGCAAGGGTTGTGGAAACTAGGGTTGCGTGTGTCCTCCTCGCCGCCCCCTCCTAGCCTTTATATAGATAGGCTAGGTCTCGGGTAGCAGGTCGAGTCGGTTACAAGTTAGGGTTTTCCCCTTCAAACTTTCTATCTTTAGCTTCTTCTTGTCCTGCAAGCAATCGAGAGTCCGTAGGTTACTCGAATCCCTCCATCCGGGCCATGGCGACACCGTGGGCCTATATGTATTTGGACCGTATATACCAAGCTCGACCACCTGTAGGGTATACCCATGTCAGTAGCCCCCGATTGTCCAGTGGAATCATAGATTCGACTGGGGACTTTTTGAAGCCTTCGAGGGCCTAAATGAGTACTTTTCGATTTCTTTTATTTGTGTCATAGGGATTGTTGATATACGTGCCTGATATAGCCGAAGTATCGGTATCAGTTAACCACCTTAGGGTGAAACAACGCAATCTACTCAAATTCGAGTCCCCGGAGTCGAATCCGGAAAAGTGCTGGTGTAATTCGACTCAGGCCGCGGAGGTCTTACAGGAGTCGAATTCCAGTTATATGGGTGTGAGCACTTGACGCGTCCGTCAAGGCATGTTCATCGTGCCTGTAGGCACGGATATGTTTCTGGTAGTGCGCAGTTAAATGCGTTGCTAGGCCTTATTCAGGTCTTACCTTCACGCCGTAGGCGCGGCATCCGAATTTTATCATCGCGGAGACGATTCGGGTAACCCAGGAGACGCAGTCTCTTTGTAGGGGAAAAATTATGAGGCGGTGTCGCCATGAGTTTCGTGTGTGGATGTTATCAACACACAGTTTTTTGTACAAATAATCATAGGGTGCGTGACCAGCGCTCCCTATGGGAGTAGCCCCTGAGTGCCTGGTTGAGTCGAAGACTCAGGTAGGGACTCAAGAACTTTTGCGATTGCTATCGTCTTTTACTTGCTTGTTTCAGTCGATGACTCAGGCAGGTACTAAAACACTTTTGCAACTGCTGTCGTCTTTTGCCTGCTTGTTTCCGGCGCTCCCTATGGGAGTAACACATGTCCATAATCGAATTGTGTTTCGAGTGGTTGGGTTTGCTTTTGTGATTGTCCATGTTCCTGCAACAAGAAAAAGAAAAGTTGTAGGGTGCATGGCCAGCGCTCCCTATGGGAGTAGCCCCCGAGTGCTTCGTGGAGTCGAAGACTCCAGCAAGGACTAAAAAATAGTCGAAGTTTTCCACTGCATAGCCTTGATGACGTCAGTGCTGACGCTTATATGACCTTAATTAGCGATTTTGACGGGACGTGACGAGCGGTGGGTCGCACTTTCTGACTTTGATTTGACTGGGCGTGCGTAATCTTATTTTTAACTGTGCCTCCTCGATTTCCACGCGTAATGGTAGAAGTGGGGGGACGGTTCGCGCTTCCTCTTCTCCACGTGTCCAATGCGATGCTTGCCACGCGTCCAATAGGGTTTTTGTCAGCCGTTGGATTGCATCTCCCAGGGGTTAAGTAGCGATGCTACGGCGGTAATTTCCCATCTGTGCTCTTTCTTCCTTGCTGCCATCGCCATTGCTGTTGCTTTTCTGCTTTCCCCTGCGCCCATCTTCTCCACGACGCTGGACCAGCTCCGTTCGATCCCGAGCTACTTCCTTTGCTCACATCGCCGCCGCGCAATGGGGAAGAAGAAGGGAGGCGCTGCCGCTGATTCCGCGGCCACCCTCGCTGCAGCGAAGAAGAAAGGTGGCTCCGCTGCTGCGGGCACCAGTGCCACCACCGTCGGGAAGAAGAAGGTCGCGGGCACCCGCGTGACCAATGGCGCATGGCGCCCCTCTATCATCAAGGCGTCGGATCTCCGTCTTCTTCGCCAAGACGGAGTTATTTCTGCAGCAGTCGCCGATTCGCGCGTCCCCAGCGGTGAGACCATTCATGTGCGTCCCGCTGGTTTTCGAGTGATGTTTCTTGCATTCATCATTCGCGGTCTTTCCTTGCCTCTTCACCCCTTTCTTCGGGGTCTTCTTTGTTTCTATGGGCTCCAGCTCCATCAGCTGTCCCCAAATTCGTTCCTCCACATCACTTGTTTCATCACTCTCTGCGAGTGCTGGCTCGGTATCGAGCCACACTTTGGTCTTTTCAAGCGCATCTTTAAATTGATGCGTCAGTCCGCATCTGGCTCTTTAGTTTATGACGTAGGTGGTTGCGGAATCCACGTCGATCCATCTGCCACCTACTTCGATATCAAGCTTACCAAGTCCGTCCAGGGAAGGAGGGACAAATGGTTCTATGTTCGCGACCAGAAGGCCAAGGACGAGCACTTTGGACTCGCGCCTTTCGATCCCGCGACTCCCTGCAAGAAGATGCATTCTTGGAAGAACATGATCATGCCTTCCGAACTCACGGAAACAAACGTGCTATATCAGCGTGTCTGCGACCTCGAGAGTCGCATAGGCACAGAAGAGGGAGGCTGCGCCCTTGTCAGGACTTGGCTGCATCGTCGCGTCCAGCCTCTCCAGGCCAGGGTCCATCCCATGTTTCAATGGGGTGGCGCTGATGATGCCACTCGCGTGTCTGCTGATGGCATGTCCGCAAGTGAGGTAGATAAGAGGGCGCGACTGGTCACGAAGTACACCCTCAAGGATGTGCTTCCGAACGAGCCAGTCGTTCCTCCTTTCGATGCTTCGAATCCTCCTCCTGAGGTACAATTGTGCTACGTAGTAGCTTATTTTCTCGATTGCGTTTTCTGTTGCTTATCTGTTATGTTTGCTGATCTTTACTGTTTGCATGCAAGAGTGGGCGGTGTCGCCTTGTATGCCTCCCCTCCCCGAGGGTATTATTCCTCGTGAAGCTTTGGAAGAGGATGAGTCTGAGTCGACTGTCCCTTCTGATGTGGAAGAGGAAGCCCCCGAGTCCGAGAGCCCGGATACTCGCAAGCGTTCACGTAGCGGGGATTCCGACGCGTCGAATCCTTCCACTCTAGGAGGCGCGGCTGTTGGCGTGGAGTCGCCAATTCCCACCGTTCCTGTGAGGGCTGTGGCACCGTCTTCTCGCAAGAATATGCGATTGCCCAAGGAGTCTTCGTCAGAGTCGGCGGAGGCCACGTTTGATCTTGACAAATTTGACTGGTAATTTTGCTAGTGCATTCATTCTTCTCTGTTTACTTCTTGTTGGCTTTGTTCTAGAGTTTGCCCTTTCTAAGTGCGGATTTTGTCTTGCAGTCAAGAGGCGTCGTCATCTTCTGGTGATGTAGAATTTTTGAAGGAATCGGGAGTCGCGACTTCAAGGGCCAAGGTAGAGGTCGAGTGCGCTCCTTCTCCAGCGGCGGCCCACTCCGGGCACAATTCTTCGAGATCTCCTCACGTAGGGGAGCATCAAGTAGTGGCTCGGACGATGGTTCAGCGAACTTCTTCGGAGTCGCTGGAGGACCATATAAGTATAGCTTTCCTTCTTTTTTTAATGTGGTAGTCAACGCCTTCTGCTGCCTTCTGCTGACTCCTTGTTTTGTGCGACAGCTCCTTGTAAAGGAAGCCACGCAGGTGGCGGAGCAGGTGATGGCGATGGGTCGCCAGCATGCGATGCTCGAGACACGCCACCGCGTGGTCGAGAGTAAGTGTTCTATACTTATTCTTTTCGTCTTCTCTCTGTTTTGGTATAATCGACTGACAGCCAATTATTGACTGCCATGTAGCTGAGCATAACGCTTTACTGCGCGATGTCGCCACGTTGGAGAAGACACTAGCCGCAGCTGTGAAGGGGCGCGACCAGGCAATCGCGGCTCGTGATGATGCCAGAAGCGCGAAGAGGATTTGCGCGCCTCCTTTACAGCCAGGGAGAAGTTGTTCGAAGAGCAACTGTTCTCAGTCGCCAAGGCCCTCTCAGGTACCTTTACTGGTAGATATTTTATTGATGTTATTCTCTTCCTCTGTAGTGCCGGTGGCACTAGAACTTTTATCCATGTGTGTATTTTGGTGTAGATGCTGGCGGCTTGAGTTTTGATCCACAAGCCCTTTGTCGCGATGACGCTCTGGCGAGCGTGGTATCTGTGGTCGAGGATCGTAGCACCGCTGTACAAAATACGCTGTCCAAGGCCAATGCCACCCTGAGTCGCCTCCGGGAGGAGCTGATGCCGAATGCAGAGCTGGTCGACAATGTGGAAGAGCTGGTGGAGTCGCTCGCTGGGGTGTGCCTGCCACGTACAAGAACTCCCTCCGCGCAGCTGGCGCGACCATGTCACTTGCCATGGTGCAAGCCCACGGAGTCGAAGTAGATCCTTCTGCGATGTCAAAGACGATGCTTGTTGGCGCGGATGGTCAGCAGGTAGTATTCGCTCCCTTTGCGACTGCCAGTGCCAAATATGGCCATTCCTTGATAAACATTATTGCCAAGTACTCGGAGGAGCTCAATCATGCAAAGAAGGCGGCGAAAACTTCGGCCTCAGGGGACGGCAGAAAGTCAGTGGCATCTGATACTGCCACAGACTTGATGAAGCCCCCGAGGTCATCAAAGTCGAAGAAGCCAGCTGCTTCGTAGTTAGTTTGTTTGTAATAGTTGATGGATTGCTCTTTTGATTGGAGAACATGCCTGTTGGTGAATGTGTTTGTAGATACTTTTATGCTGATCCTAAATGCATCTATTACTTTTGACTTTTGAGTTGGTCGCCTTATTTGCCTCTGGCTTGATTTTTGGTAGGGTACATCAAGTGGTCCTGTGGGGGGAACCCCGGACTCACCATCTCTTGAGGATAAAGTGGCACCACCATGCTCCAGGGTGGAGGAGTTGTCCTTGATTTCGCGACTTCGTGATCGCGTTAAGCAACTGGAGCGTGAATTGCCCGTGATCCGCGGTAGCGCGGACGTGTGGAAGTCAAAAGCTGAAAAAGCCGCCGCCCGCGAGCAATATCTTCTTGGCGAGGTGACGCAACTGGGCGACCAGTTTAAGTGTTAGGTTGCTCATCCTCGTCTTTTCCTTTGTAGTTAATCGCAATGGTACGTTGTACTCATGCTGTTGATGCTGCTTCGTGTAGTTGTTAGCGCACGCCATCCGCAGAATGAGAGGGATAGGATTGCCATCCGTCTTCATGATCTCACCCAGGAGCAACTTCAGCAGAGTGGATACTTCTGGGTAGATCATGATCGTGTGACTGCGTTAGCAACCCTGCAGGATCACGTCTCACGAGTGCTGCTGTTTCTGAAGAAGTCGCAGTCGTGTTTGAAGAACATCTATCAGGCCATGTTCCCGCTGGATGATACTCCATCAAGCCTGCTGGCTCTCCTGACCAAATTTCAAGATATGTCCGCGGTTCGCGAGTGCGTGAGGCAGCAGTTGGTGGCTGGTGCCAAGGCTGCCCTTTCCATGGTGCGTTTGCACATGCCTGACGTGGATGTCGCCGCCATTGCCTCTGGGCCGCCGGTGCCACCAGTAGGATCTTCCTGGAACATGGTGCCGCACTATCAGGCGGTGGATCGTCCAGCCGAGGAGGTCGTCGACTTCTTCGAGGAACAGACTAATGTTCTTCTGTTGCAAGGGTAGCCAAATATGTATCCTACATATAAGTGTACTAGTGCTGTAAAGCTCGTATACATTTGTAGATAATTTACTGTTGAATGTGTACAAATAGCTTTAAGCGTGGGGTGCGTTGCACTTATGCGAGTCCTTTTCGTTAGCCTGGCCATCTTTGTATCGTTCCCTTGTCAACCTGTCAGGTGCGTTGCAGCTGGGTTGAGTTTGTGTTAAGGGGTTTGATTGATGTGCCAGCTACTCAGGATGTCGCGTTATTGTTCGAAGAACATATGTGTATAGGGTGTCGTAGCCCCCAAGTATGAAAGTTGACAAAGTAAAGGAGAACACAGAGTTTTGGGGTACTTAGCTTTTATTTATTCGAAGAACAGTATGAAGTACAATGTGCGGCTAAGTAGCCTTGGCTGAATAGCCTTATTTGTGATGCAAAAGTAAAGAAAAATGACTAAGGGTAGAAGCGTCGCAGTTGTGCGACGTTCCAAGGGTTGGAGTGTGCGACTCTTGTCTCTAAATCTTGAAGGCGATAGGTGCCACCTGGGATTACTTCTGTAATCACGTATGGTCCTTCCCAGGGGACTCGAGCTTGAGATGCCCCTGCTGCTTCAGTCGTAGGACTAGGTCACCTTCGACGAAGGATCTGGGGCGAAGCCTTCTGCTATGATAGTTGCGCAGGTTCTGCTGGTAGATCGTGGATCTTTTTGTGGCGATTTCTCTTGCTTCGTCAGGGAGGTCGACGGAGTCTTCGAGTGCGAGGGATGACTCCTGCTCGCTGTAGGCAACTACGCGTGGTACTTTGTACCGTACCTCGGCAGGTAGTACTGCTTCTGCTCCGTGTACCATAAAGAATGGCGTGTAGCCGGTGGCGCTGTTTGGAGTTGTACGCAGGCTCCAGAGTACGGATTGCAGTTCGTTTGGCCAGCAGCCCGCGACTTGTTCGAGTGGTCGGAGGAGTCGCTTCTTGATGCCGCTGCAGACGAGCCTATTTGCCTTTTCCACCTGACCGTTGGTCTATGGGTCTGCTACTGAGGTGTAGCTGATGTTGATCCCCAGGTTCTCGCAGAATTCTTGGAACTCTTTGGATGTGAAGTTCGTTCCGTTGTCGGTGATGATGCTCTGCGGCACGCCAAAGCGGTAGACGATGGACTCGAAGAACTTGACTACGCTGTGTCCTGATTGCTTGGTCACTGGCATGGCCTCGATCCACTTGGTGAATTTGTCGACTGTGACCAAGAGGTAGACGTAGCCTCCGTGTGAGGACCTTGGAAGTTTGCCAACCATGTCGAGTCCCCACTGGGCGAAGGGCTAGGCCAATGGAATAGGCCGTAGTTCTGTGCCTGGTGCGTGTGGCTTGTCCGCGAATCGCTGACAAGCGTTGCACTTTTGGACTATATTCTTGGTGTCGCGCATGGCCGTGGGCCAGTAAAATCCAGCTCGTAGAGCTTTGGCAACGAGGGCGCGACTACCGGCGTGGTGCCCGCAGGTCCCTTCATGGATGTCGAGGAGGAATGCTCTTCCATCGGCTAGGAAGACACATCGTTGTAATACGCTTGTGATGCTACGTTTATACAGTTCACCGTTGATAACGGCAAATGCCTTGGAGCGTCGCGCGATGTGTCGTGCGTATGTCGGGTCGTCCGGTAGGCGCTTGCTGAGGAGGTACGTAATGTACGGCTACGTCCAGGATTGTTCGATCATCATGACGCTTATTGGTCCCTCGAGTCCTGTGTGGAGCTCCAAGTCATCGAGTGTCATTGGCTCATTGGGTGGCGTAGCCCCCGAGTCCGTTGCTGCGCTTGTTTTCTTCTCTGCGGCCTTTGGCTTGATGGAGATTTCGCATATGCGCTCGAGAAATACCCCAGGTGGTATGGGTGCGCAGGTGGAGCCTATGTTGGCGAGTGCGTCCACCTCCTCATTGCTTTCGCGACCTATGTGTCGCAACTCGCAACCATCGAAGTCTCCTTCAATTGTGTCGTAGAGGTCGCGGTATGCGATCATGTTGTCATTCAGTGCGTCGCACTCGTGCATTGTTTGGTTGACGACCAGCTTGGAGTCGCCATATATGATTAGCCTCTTTGCGCCGCAGGCTTTTGCCATTCTCATCCCGTGTAACAGGGCCTCGTATTCAGCCTTGTTGTTTGAGGCTATGAACTACATTTGCAGGATGTATTTCAGCTTGTCCCCTTGAGGCGATGTCAGTATGACACCTGCTCCTGCTCCATCTTTCCTCTTGGACCCATCTAAGTGCATTGTCCAGAGGTAGGACATGTCTGGCTTGTCCGGGAGTTGGTTTTCCATCCAATGTACGAGGAAGTCAGGGAGAACTTGCGACTTGATTGCGCCGCGCTTTTCGTATGTGATGTCTCGTGGAGACAGTTCGATTCCCCAAAGCGCGACTCGCCCTGTGGCGTCAGGGTTATTGAGGATATGTCCCAATGGGGCGTCGTTGACTACCATGATTGGGTGTTCCTGGAAGTAATGGCGCAGTCGCCGGGCGGTCATAAAGACGCCGTAAGCCAGCTTCTGGTAGTGCGGGTACCGCTATTTTGTTGGCGTGAGGACCTCGCTGAGGTAGTATACCGGGTGTTGTACGCCGTGGACCTTGTTTTCTTCGGCCCGTTCGACGACGAGCACTGTGCTAACCACTTGGTTGGTGGCGGAGATGTACAGCAGCAGTGGTTCCCTTTCTCGTGGAGTTACCAATACTGGCGAGGTGGATAGAAGGCGCTTGAGGTCTCCGAATGCTTCTTGCGCTTCGTTGGTCCACTCGAATTTGTTAGCTTTGCGGAGGAGCTGATAGAAGGGCAACGCCTTTTCTCCCATTCGACTGATAAATCGACTGAGGGCCGCGATTCGCCCGGCTAGTCGTTGAACGCCTCTTATGTTCTTTGGCTTCTCCATGGCCAGTATGGCCTTTATGTTTTTCGGGTTTCCCTCAATCCCTCTCGCGGAGATGAGATACCCGAGCAGCTGCCCAGAGGGTACGCCGAAGGCGCATTTGTCCGGATTGAGCTTTATCTGGTAACGATCGAGATTGGCGAAGGTTTCACGCAAGTCGTCGATTAGAGAGGCTTCTTCCTTCGTTTTGATTACTATGTCGTCGACATAGACTTGGATGTTGCGACCTAGTTGCTCCTTGAGGCAAGCCTGCATGCACCGCTGGTATGTGGCTCCTGCGTATTTTAGCCCGAAAGGCATTGTGTTGTAACAGAACACACCGAAGGGCGTTGTAAACGCGGTCTTCTCCTGGTCTTCCTCCTTCATTCGAATTGGGTTATAGCCTGAGTAGGCGTCGAGGAAGCAGAGGCGCTCGCATCCAGCGATGGAGTCGATGATTTGATCGATCTGTGGTAGCGGGAAGTGATCTTTTGGGCAGTGCTTGTTTAAAGAAGTGAAGTCCACGCACATCAACAGGATATCCGTGTCCTTTTTTGGCACCAGCACCGTATTGGTGAGCCAAGTGCTTTCCTTGATCTCGCGTATGAATTTGGCCTCGAGGAGTCTGCTGATCTCCATTCCGACTGCCTGTGCCCGTGGCTCCGACATTTGCCTGATTGTTTGCTTGACTGGCCTTGCATCGGGGTTGACGTTGAGTGCGTGCTCGGCGAACTCCCTGTGAACTCCTGGCATGTCCATAGGACACTAGGCGAAAATTTCCCAGTGCTCACGGAGGAATTCGACGAGCGCGATTTCCTATGCGGGACTCAAGTTGTTGGCGATGAGGGCCGTTTTAGCGGGATCTGATGGATGGACTTGCACCTTCTTTGTGTGCACACATGAGTCGAAGGAGAGGTCAGGTGAGCTTGGCCTACTCAGGGGGGCAGACTGTTGTCTGTCGTTTCCTTCAATCGCGCGAGCTCCTCCTGCATGCCAAAGGACTGGGAGATTCTCTTGAATTCCCTGTCGCAACTGTCAGATCGCTCGAAGCTCCTGTTGATTGTGATGACGCCGTTGGGACCTAGCATTTTCATCTGCAGGTAGGCGTAGTGGGGTACTGCCATGAATCTAGCGAACGCGACGCGTTTGAGGATGCAGTGGTATTGTGAGGGCCAGTTGACGACCTCAAAGTCGATGCGCTCGCGCCGGAAGTTCCTTGGCGTGCCGAATATGATGCCGAGGTTGATTTTGCCCAGGGGGTATACGCCTTTCCCTGGGACGATGCCGTGGAACGTTGTGTCCGATGCTTCCAGGCAGGTTAGAGGGATCCTCATTGCTCGCAAGGTACTTGCAAATATGAGGTTGATGTCGTTTCCGCCATCCATGAAGACGCGACTCATGTCGAAGCCTCCAATTTGCGCCTCGAGTACGAGGGGGCAATGACCTGGGCGAGGTACTTGAGGCGGGTGGTCGCGTTTATCGAAGGTAATGCACGACTCACTGCCACTGAGGTACTTAGTGGTGGATGGTGGCGAGTGCGTGGCCAAGTTGACTTGGCGAGTGATGGCCTTCTGCACCCTATTTGAGGGGCGCCCCTATTGGATCATCATGGTACCCATGGCCCGTGGGTATGGTTCGCCTTCGTGGTGTTGGTCCGGTGCAGCTCCGTTCGGGGGTGGCCTAGGTGGTGGTGGTGGTGCGCCATGTGCCACGACGCCTAGACCGGCTCCGTAGCCTCTTTCGACTGCGTTGCGGTTCATCCGAACCAACCCCTCATGCAGGTTGAGGAACTCGCGGCAGTCCTTGAGGAGGTGGCTGGACTTTCTCTTGCCATCATGCTTGTCGATGTAGAAGTGTACCGTGCATGGCCCAGACAGTTTGTCCTCGATGGAGGTCGCGAGTGCTTCATCGCGAGTGCGGTGTTGCCACACTTGCGTGGTTTTCCCGGAGTCGCGGTATCCGCCGCTGCGGTATCCGCTATTGCGGTTATCGTCGCGTCTATTGGCGTAGCCGGCTGCGACCATGTTGACGTCATCGCGATCGTCGTAGACGCGCATGCGACGCTTACT
This sequence comes from Avena sativa, assembly GCA_916181665.1. Lineage (NCBI taxonomy): Eukaryota > Viridiplantae > Streptophyta > Magnoliopsida > Poales > Poaceae > Avena > Avena sativa. Next base: position 197,757,836 of record OV702287.1, read on the forward strand.
CCGGCGGTCACGTCTTTGTTCGAGTTCTGCCTCCTCGTCAGAGTGAACGCGGTTCTTCACCGAATCTTCTCCATCAGCCCACCGATTTGCAATCTCCATCAGGTGGTCGATGGTCTTCTGAGATGTTCTCCGTGGATTTCTTGATGATGGACCACCTTTGGATGTAAGAGCGCAGCGATTCGCCAGATCTTTGCTGGCAGCATCTCAGTTCTTCGATTGAAGCGGGGCGTTTGTATGTGCCCTTAAAGTTGCGCATGAAGCTATAGACCAGCTCATCCCAGCTACGAATGGATCCGCGTGGGAGGTTATTGAGCCATGCCTGGGCGGCGCCCTGCAGCTGTAGCTGCAAGCATTGCATGGCAGTACTTCGACTGCCTCCGTGTAGCCTGATGGAGGAGATGTGATCCTCCAGCCAGATCTTGGGGTCCTACAGACCGTCAAATTTCGGGTTCTCAGATGGGAGTTTGAACCCTTTAGGCATTCGCTTTTGTCTGATGGATCTGCTGAAGCATCTGGCGTCGCAGAGCTCCCCATCTTCTTCTTCCGAATCAGTCGACTGAGCACGTCGTGCCCTTGACTTGTCGATCTTACGCTGCGTGAGTTCATCGCGTGCATCGTAGTCGGGATCATGTCATCGTGAACGGCGGCGCCGAGACAGGTCGTGACTGTCATCGCTGGACGAGGGCGAGGAGTAGCGCTTTGCTAACGCTTTGCCCTTTTTTGGGTCTGGTAATGGTTCTTTGTCGAGGGCGGCCTCGATTAGCCCCAGGCCCGCAATCGTAGATCGGTGCATGGCCGTTCGGGGATCTCCAGCTGGTGGCTGGTTATTGAGAAGGTACATGGTGGCCGCTGTCACCGCGACCTGTGGTGTCCTGGGAACCACGTTGCCTCTCGTGTCGACTGTCATAGAGCCGAAGTCGAGGACTTTCGCGGCGTCTATGCGTTCTTGTTCGGTGAGGTGAGCCATCCGCGATTGCCTCTTCCTGGCGAGATGCTCGTTGCCTCTTGAGGAGGATCCTCCGTAGGAGGAGAGCCCAGCGCGACGAAGGCTTGACTCGTCCGCCGCCTTTTTACGCGCCTCAAGTTGCGCGATTGCTTGTTTTTGGCACTTGAATTCCTCTTTTAGGAGCCAGTGGTAGCCCATCAGCAGTTCTTGCAGGGACCCAAAGGGTAGAGGTGCACCTTGTAGGGCTTCGCGACAGCGTTCCCACTCTTGCTCGTTGAGCCTGATCACGACGCGTTCGCCGGTTTGCTCGTTGATTATGCTGGGAGGTTCGACTGCTACTCCATTGCCACCGTTGCCGCCGTTGGCGGCATTGGGCGTGTCGGTGCCATTGCCGGTGTTACCACCGTTACCGCGGTTGGCAGAGGTGTCGCCCGCATTGATGACGGTGCACATGAAGTGATTTGGGAAGCTGTTGCTTCCACAACTTTCAGATCCGGAACCGTGGGTTCCATCTTAAGTGGCCAGATCGCTTAGATCGGAGTCACGACTGCTGTCGCTGACCATGTTCCCAACTACCATCGGAGCATTGAGCTCGCTGAGGGTGCCGATCGATGGAGGGTACCATGATGCTGGGGCAATCGCCGGTGCTGTCGGCTCATCGGGCATGCGAAGCGTGCCCATCTGACCAACTTGGAAGCGGAAGCTCCCAATCGCCAGGCTGATTCCGTCGCCCACGGACTCGAAGGCCGGGCGAGTAGCCGGCGTGTGGACGGTGAAGTCGAAGGCGCCAAAAAGATGGCAAATCCGCTGTTGCAGAGTTGTAGATCACGTTTGATGGGGCCGAAGAAGCCGCAACATCAGCACTCCCAGTTCGCACAGACGGCGCCAATTGACGAGGGTTTAACTCGTCAATGCCCATTGTTATGGACTTGGGTTTTGGAGAAGGAGGGAGCGCTGGAGACATCTATTGGCTAGCAAACAAGGACACAGGGGACAAAGGATTTACCCAGGTTCAGGCCTCGTAGAGGTCCCTACTCCTGCTTGTCTGCTCGTGGAGTTATCGAAGGAGTCGAAAGTTACAATGGTGCACAGATGCAATCTGGCATGGGTTGTGGAAACTAGGGTTGCAAGTGTCCTCCTCGCCGACCCCTCCTAGCCTTTATATAGATAGGCTAGGTCTCGGGTAGCAGGTCGAGTCAGTTACAAGTTAGGGTTTTCCCCTTCAAACTTTCTATCTTTAGCTTCTTCTTGTCCTTCAAGCAATCGAGAGTCTATAGGTTACTCGAATCCCTCCATCCGGGCCTTGGCGACACCGTGGGCCTGTATGTATTTGGACCGTATATACCAAGATCGACCACCTGTAGGGTATACCCATGTCACATGCATTGACACCGGTGGATCCATGTGGTTTAGTAAAATAACACACATGCAATGACACTAGTGGTGGTTTAGGAAAATAACACACATGCAAAGACATGCAATGACACAGGTGGATCCATGTGGATTAGGAAAGGAACATACATGCAATGACACTAGTGGTGGTTAATGAAAAGAACATACATGCAAATGAGTCTGGTGGATCCATGTGGTTTATGGAAAAACACACATCAATGAATCTAGTGGTGGTTTATGAAAAGAACACACACGCAATGAGACTGGTGGATCCAAGTGGTTTATGAAAAGAACAAACATGCAATGACTATAGTTGTGGTTTATGAAAAGTACACACATGCAATGACGCTAGTGGTGGTTTAGGAAAAGAACACGCATGCAATGACATGAAGTGACACTGGTGGATCCATGTGGTTTAGGAAAGGAACACACATGCAATGACAATGGTGGTGGTTTATGAAAAGAACACACATGCAAATGACATTGGTGGATCCATGTGGTTTATGGAAAGATCACACATGCAATGAATCTAGTGGTGGTTTATGAAACGAACACACATGCAATGTCTCTAGTTGTGGTTTTGGAAAAGAACAAACATGCATTGACTCTAGCGATGGATTATGAAAAGGACACACATGCATTAACACTGGTGGATCCATGCGGTTTAGTAAAATAACACACATGCAATGACACTAGTGGTGATTTAGGAAAAGAACACACATGCAAAGACATGCAATGACACTGGTGGATCCATGTTGTTTAGGAAAGGAACACACATGCAATGACTCTAGCGATGATTGTTGAAAAGAACACACATGCAAATGACTCTGGTGGATCCATGTGGTTTATGTAAAGAACACACATGCAATGACTATAGTTGTGGTTTATGAAAAGAACACACATGCAATGACTATAGTTGTGGTTTATGAAAAGAACACACATGCAATGACTCTAGTTGTGGTTCGATGTGGTTTATGAAAAGAACAAACATGTAATGACTATAGTTGTGGTTTATTAAAAGAACACAGATGCAATAACTATGGTGGATCAAAGTAGTTTATGAAAAGAACACACATGCAATGACTCTGGTGGATCCAAGTGGTTTATGAAAATAACACACATGCAATGACACTACTGGTGGTTTAGGAAAAGAACACACATACAAAGACATGCAATGACTCTGGTGGATCCATGTGGTTTAGGAAAGGAACACACATGCAATGACACTGGTGGTGGTTAATGAAAAGAACACACATGCAAATGACTCTGGTGGATCCATGTGGTTTATAGAAAGAACACACATGCAATGAATCTAGTGGTGGTTTAAGAAAAGAAACCATGTGGTTCATGAAAAGAACAAACATGTAATGACTTTAGCTGTGGTTTATGAAATGTACACACATGCAATGACTCTAGTGGTGCTTTAGGAAAAGAACACATGTGCAATGACACTGGTGGATCCATGTGGTTTAGTAAAATAACACCCATGCAATGACACTAGTTGTGGTTTAGGAAGTGACGAGGGGTAACCTCGGCAATGCCCAGGGTGATGAACTTGGGGTTTTGTGGAAAAGAGAATGCTGGGGATTTTGTCGGATGTCAGGGAAAACAATGGAATCAAAGTCACCTGAATATTGAGTAATCACACTATTACAAGTTGTCTTCTAGATTTCGATGTCTATTGTCTAGATCTAAAGTTGGGTGTGACGTCTATTGTATTGTGTTGTCTCCTCCTCATTGGCTCCTCCTAGCATTTATATATGGGGAGGCTAGGTCTCGGGTACCAATACGAGTTGGGTTACAAGTTAGAGTTTGTATCTAGTCTAGTCGTGTACTTTCCTTGTCTTGTTACGCCAGTAGTCTATGTTCTTGTAAGCTTCATATCAGCCAAACCGCCGTGGGCTTCATGGATCTTGGCATATCTTTGGGTGAGGCTTCCGCTGGGCCACACCATATATAGCAATAATAGGCACCCGAAGGGTTATGCCCATGTTAGTAGCCCCCGAGGCTATCTTCGGATGTTTCCGTCCGAGCATATGCTCAAAGTCATTTTTAATATGCGCGGAAGGTGAACTCCAAGATTTACTCGGATGCGTGAACTTGTCAATATCTTGTTTGGCTGATGCAATGGATGACGTTGTCTTGTTCTTGAAGTGATGTCAGCATTTTTATCGGGTGCTCCCGATGGGAGTAACCTTTGAGGATACACTCGGGTAGACTCAAAGTTATGCTTCTTCATTGTACATACTCTTCTGTTTACTCATGTTTGGAGGATTTCAGTTTTTCTATTGGGTGAGTAGCCAGCGCTCCCGATGGGAGTATCCCCCGAGGCTATGTTCAGATGCGTAGTATCCGAGCATAGGCTCAAGTCTTCATCATACGAGAAATTTCTCGACTCGGGTATTGTAGCTTTCCTTTTATGTTGACTCCATGGAAGGAATTTTTCTATCAAATAATTCAATAAGTTTGTCTTAGGGATTTGGGTATAATGATTCCGGTGCATCCGACAGATCAGGAACTAGTTAATTGCTCTTAGGAAAAGACATCGTGAACCTACTTCAAACTCGAGCCCCCAGACTCGAATTTGGTATATACTGGCATAATCCAGCTTGGGCCGCGGAGGTCTTATCGAGTACTGAATTCCAGGCTCATGTTTTATGGGTACCCAACCCGTCCGTCAAGATTTTTCATCATATCTAGCAGAGCGCATTCGGGTGCGGTTACTAGGCCGCACAGGACGGATCCTGGGGTCTTACCTTCATGTCATGGACACGGCATTTGGAATTTTATCGTGTCGAAAGCGATCCGAGAATTTTTGATATTGTATCGATTCCATAGGAGGATTTTGTTTTTTCTATCAAGTGTGCAAATATGATCTTCATCCAAGGAGGTTCTCTACTTGGGTCTTGTTTGTAGCAATGTAAGTTCATGTTGTCGACTCTGTTGGAGGATATGTTTTCATCGGGTGCGCGACCAGCGCTCCCGATGGGAGTAGCCCCCGATGCTATGTTCAGGTGCTAGAGCATAGGCTCAGAGATCTTCTTCACCGAAAATTTCTCCGTGTAGATAAAATAGTGATCCTAGAAAAAGACATATAGATTGTGTAAAGTTTGTATATGTATCAGACGAAATTATAGCTTGCTGTAATTTGGAATCTTTATGTATTTTTGCCGATGGCTATGGCGTTTGTGCCCTTGCGAGACCTTTTCGTTAGCCTGATGCCCATTGGGCTGGATCAGCTACTCGGGTCAAAGCGTGTTTTGACGTATTTCATGGCGGAGCCGAAGAATTTTTAATTTGCGCTGAGTAGCGAATCCCCTGAGTATGGGAGTATGATTATGCAATACTTTATTCGACTGAGCCCCCGAGTATCGGGTGTAATAGAGTATTGAAAAGTAGACTCGGTTAAGAGAACTTACCTTTATTGATAGCGGGTGAGCAAATATGATCTTCACCGGAGGAATTTCTCGACTCGGGTCTTGATTTTTCTCGGGTGCACCACCAGTTGACACGAGCGGTGTTTAGTCAATTTCGTGGGAGGACCCAACAAAATAGCTCGATGTAATCGCCATCCTTGCAAAAAACATAGAGAATTATAAGGTACTTGCATTTTGTAAAGAATATTGCTTTTCAATTTGTGATAACATTTTCTGGTGCCATCGGACCCGATACTTTTGCACTGTAACACGAGATCTTTTTGTTATCCTGACGCCCTTAGTCTCAGTACCTTGCCGACCTGTTAGTTGGGCTGCAACTGGGTCGGAGTTCAAGGATTAGACATTCAAGCAGAGTCAGCTATTCGGGAAATCACGTATGAGGTGGTCGAGTGCACGAATTTGATGGCACTTAGGTTACTCGAAAAGGGTGCAGCCCCTGAATGTTTCGAGTGCAATTATACAAAGAAAGAAATCAAATTTAAGTAGAGAACTTAGCTTCATTGGTAGTCAATGAGTTTGATGTGGTCAGAGGAGTTGGAGCCTGATGATGGCAATGGGTCGCCACATCCGAATATTTTATAGCGGGTTTCCGCAGCCGAAGATTTAGCATATCGCTGGAGCCGAAGATTTTGGCGGGTCGCACGACGGAGTTAGCGCAGCCCCCGGGTGCAGAATCAGCATGGTTGACGGAGTCGTGTGATGGACACTGAGCCAATGCAGTAGCAGGTTGGTGGAGCCGATGCAACCGGTCGGTCGGACCATGTTGACGCAGTGGATGTGGATGTGCGGCGGACTTGTAGTTGATACGCGGACGGAGTCAGTAGTGCGGGACATGGAGTCGATACAGTGGACAATGGAAAACTCGAATCCTTGGCTCTGTGGTGGAATAATCATCTTTGCATTGTCGAGGCGGTGATCATCTTGTCCCATGACCCGATGAATTCTCGTATTGTGATTCCATATATTGCAAAACGAACAAAACAATTGATTAGATCAGATAAATTAATTGAATTTTGACTAATCGAATACGTATGAGAAAGGTAAGTTAAAATAGAAAAAATAAAAAATTCAAGGATCACGGCATAGACGCGTTCTCGATGTAGCCCTTTTTCTCTCTCTCTAGTCCTTGAATATTGACCGATGGAATAAATTCTCCTGTCCGTAGGGACACAATAACTCAAATATTGAATCCATCTTCATGTGTAGACAACACAAACGCGGCTTGGAATTTTGTGTTGGATTTGTTTATATGCGGACCAACTGAAACAACCCTGCCCCTTTGCAATTTCTTTGAGAATAATTGGATTGCTCCAGGTTCTGAACGTGTCTGACCTGGAGTCTAATAGCTGCAGCGGTAGTTTTGATAATACCAGGACGGCGAATCTTATAAGAAGCTTTTGACGTGTCCTTCAATAGATGCGATTTTGCTCATAATTGACAACATCCGATGTGCGGATTTTCCTTTCATTCTTTGAATTCTAGGCCAACAGCCATGATCGATTGACCAACGAGAAATAAACTTTGCCGTCGCGCACTTGACTTGCCGAAGATCATATTCTTTTCGTCGGGATGCCATGAATTGCAAAGTTCGTATACCGTGAAGAGTGCTATAGCCGATGGCGAGGGCGTATTGAAGCCAGCCCCATGCGTAGTCGACGTAGATATGTTTCCGGGGAATTGGCGAATCATAGATCGCCTATAATAGAGCCGTCGAAGTCGTTGCAGTTGATTTCCAAATTACCGCCGACGGACCTGAATAGATCGGATCCGAGAGGCGGAGTCAGCCCGAAATCCGATGTGGAAGTTGAAGCTTTGGATCGTCGGATCAATCTCCCGGTTGAGATTGTCGAAGGCCAAAAGAAGGGCGGGTGGGTGTGGACATAGATCGATAGAACCAGAACAGACCTGACCGGGTCCGATTGTCGAGTCATTGCTTGATGAAGGGGAAGCCGTCAAATCCATGTTTCTAGCGTTCAGGTTTCCCATAGACGGCGCCAATTAACGAGGGGTAACCTTGGCAATGCCCATGGTGATGGACTTGGGGTTTCGCGGAAAAGATAACACTAGGGATTTCATCAGATGTCAGGGAAAACAATGGAGTCAAAGTCACCTAAATATTGAGTAATCGCACTATTACAAGTTGTCTTCTATATTTTGGTGTCTATTGTCTAGATCTAAAGTTGGGTGTGACGTCTATTGTTTTGTGTTCTCTCCTCCTCGTTGGCCCCTCCTAGCCTTTATATATGGAGAGGCTAGGTCTCGGGTACGAATACGAGTTGGGTTACAAGTTAGAGTTCGTATCTAGTCCAGTCTTATACTTTCCTTGTCTTGTTACGCCAGGAGTTTGTGTCCTTGTAAGCTTCCTATCACCCAAACAGCCGTGGGCTTCATGGATCTTGGCATATCTTCGGGTGAGGCTTCCGCTGGGCCGCACCATATATAGCAATAATAGGCACCCGAAGGGTTATGCCCATGTCAGGAAAAGAATACACATGCAATGTCTCTAGTTGTGGTTTAGGAAAAGAACAACCATACAATGACTCTAGTGGTGGTTTATAAAAAGGACACACATGCATTGACACTGGTGGATCCCTGTGCTTTAGTAAAATAATACACATGCAATGACACTAGTGGTGGTTTAGGAAAAGAACACACATGCAAAGACATGCAATGCCACTAGTGGATCCATGTGGTTTAGGTAAGGAACACACATGCAATGACACTGGTGGTTAATAAAAAGAACACACATTAAAATGACTCTGGTGCATCCATGTGGTTTACGGAAATAACACACATGCAATGAATCTAGTGGTGGTTTATGAAAAGAACACACATGCAATGATATTGGTGGATCCATGTGGATTATGAAAATAACAAACATGCAATAACTATAGCTATGGTTTATGAAAAGTACACACATGCAATGACTCTAGTGGTGGTTTAGGAAAAGAACACTTATCCAGTGACATGCAATAACACTGGTGGATCCATGTGGTTTAGGAAAACAACACACATGCAATGACACTAGTGGTAGTTTAGGAAAATAATACACATGCAAAGACATGCAATGACACTGTTGGATCCATGTGGTTTAGAAAAGGAACGCACATGCAATGACACTGATGGGGGTTAATGAAAAGAACACACCTACAAATGACTCTGGTGGATCCATGTTATTTATGAAAAGAACACACCTGGAATGAATCTAGTGGTAGCTTATAAAAAGAACACACATGCAATGACACTGGTGGATCCAAGTGGTTTATGAAAAGAACAAACATGCAATGACTCTATTTGTGGTTTAGGAAAGGAACACACATGCAGTGACACTAGTGGTGGTTTATGAAAAGAACACACATGCAAATCACATTGGTGGATCCATGTGGTTTACTAAAATAACACACATGCAATGACACTAGTGATGGTTTAGGAAAATAACACACATGCAATGTCTCTAGTTGTGGTTTATGAAAAGAACAAACATGCAATGACTCTAGTGGTGGTTTATGAAAAGGACACACATGCATTGAGACTGGTGGATCCATGTGGTTTAGTAAAATAACATACATGCAATGACACTAGTGGTGGTTTAGGAAAAGAACGCACATGCAAAGACATGCAACGACACTGGTGGACCCATGTGGTTTAGGAAAGGAACACACATGCAATAACACTAGTGGTGGTCATTGAAAAGAACACACATGCAAATGACTCTGGTGGATCCATGTGGTTTATGGAAAGAACACACATTCAATGACACTGGTGGTGGTTTATGAAAAGAACACACATGCAATGACTCTAGTTGTGGTTCCATGTGGTTTATGAAAAGAACAAACATGCAATGACTATAGTTGTCGTTTATGAAAAGAACACACATGCAATGACTCTAGGGGATCCAAGTGGTGAATAAAAAGAACACACATGCAATGACTCTAGTGGTGGTTTAGTAAAAGAACACACATGCAATGACACTAGTGGTGGTTTAGGAAACGAACACACATGCAAAGACACATGCAATGACACTAGTGGATCCATGTGGTTTAGGAAAGGAACACACATGCAATGACACTGGTGTTGGTTAATAAAAAGAACACACATGCAAATGACTCTGGTGGATCCATGTGGTTTATGGAAAGAACACACATGCAATGAATCTAGTGGTGGTTTATGAAAAGAACACAAATGCAATGACACTGGTGGATCCAAGTGGTTTATGAAAAGAACAAACATGCAATGACTCTATTTGTGGTTTAGGAAAGGAACACACATGCAATGACACTAGTGGTGGTTTATGAAAAGAACACACATGCAAATCACATTGGTGAATCCGTGTGGTTTAGCAAATTAACACACATGCAATTACACTAGTGGTGGTTTAGGAAAAGAACACACATGTGATGTCTCTAGTTGTGGTTTTGGAAAAGAACAAACATGCAATGACTCTAGTGGTGGTTTATGAAAAGGACAAACATGCATTGACACCGGCGGATCCATGTGGTTTAGGAAAAGAACACACATGCAATGACACTAGTGGATCCATGTGGTTTAGAAAACACACATGCAACGACACTATCAGATCCATGTGGTTTAGAGAAGGAACACACATGCAATGACACTGATAGTCATTGAAAAGAACACACATGCAAATGACTCTGGTGGATCCATGTGGTTTATGCAAAGAACACACATGCAATGACACTAGTGGTGGTTTATGAAAAGAATACACATGCAATGACTCTAGTTGTGGTTCCATGTGGTTTATGAAAAGAACAAATATTTAATGACTATAGTTGTGGTTTATGAAAAGAACACACATGCAATAACTCTGGTGGATCCAAGTGGTTTATGAAAAGAACACACATGCAATGATACTAGTGCTAGTTTAGGAAAACAACACACATGCAATAACACTAGTGGTGGTTTAGGAAAAGAACACACATGCAAAGACATGCAATGACACTGGTGGATCCATGTGGTTTATGAAAGGAACACGCACGCAATGAAACTGGTGGTGGTTAGTGAAAAGAACACACATTCAAATGACTCTGGTGGATCCATGTGGTTTATGGAAAGAACGCACATGGAATGAATCTAGTGTTAGTTTATAAAAAGAACACACATGCAATGACACTGGTGGATCCAAGTGGTTTATGAAAAGAACAAACATGCAATGCCTCTATTTGTGGTTTAGGAAAGGAACACACATGCAATGACACTAGTGGTGGTTTATGAAAAGAACACACATGCAAATCACATTGGTGGATCCATGTGGTTTAGTTAAATAACACACATGCAATGACACTAGTGGTGGTTTAGGAAAATAACACACATGCAATGTCTCTAGTTGTGGTTTATGAAAAGAACAAACATGCAATGACTCTAGTGGTGGTTTATGAAAAGGACACACATGCATTGAGATTGGTGGATCCATGTGGTTTAGTAAAATAACACACATGCAATGACACTAGTGGTGGTTTAGGAAAAGAACACCCATGCAAAGACATGCAACAACACTGGTGGATCCATGTGGTTTAGGAAAGGAACACACGTACAATAACACTAGTGGTGGACATTGAAAAGAACACACATGCAAATAACTCTGGTGGATCCATGTGGTTTTTGGAAAGAACACACATGCAATGACACTGGTGGTGGTTTATGAAAAGAACACACATGCAATGACTCTAGGGTTCCATGTGGTTTATGCAAAGAACAAACATGCAATGACTATAGTTGTCGTTTATGAAAAAGAACGCACATGCAATGACTCTAGGGGATCCAAGTGGTGAATAAGAAGAACACACATGCAATGACACTAGTGGTGGTTTAGGAAAAGAGCACACATGCAATGACACTAGTGGTGGTTTAGGAAACGAACACACATGCAAAGGCACATGCAATGACACTAGTGGATCCATGTGGTTTAGGAAAGGAACACACATGCAATGACACTGGTGGTGGTCATTGAAAAGAACACACATGCAAATGACTCTTGTGGATCCATGTGGTTTATGGAAAGAACACACATGCAATGACACTGGTAGTGGTTTATGAAAATAACACACATGCAATGACTCTAGTTGTGGTTCCATGTGGTTTATGAAAAGAACAAATATGTAATGACTATAGTTGTGGTTTATAAAAAGAACACACATGCAATAACTCTGGTGGATCCAAGTGGTTTATGAAAAGAACACACATGCAATGATACTAGTGCTAGTTTAGGAAAACAACACACATGCAATAACACTAGTGGTGGTTTAGGAAAAGAACACACATGCAAAGACATCAATGACACTGGTGGATCCATGTGGTTTATGAATGGAACACACATGCAATAAAACTGGTGGTGGTTAGTGAAAAGAACACACATGCAAATGACTCTGGTGGATCCATGTGGTTTATGGAAAGAACACACATGGAATGAATCTAGTGTTAGTATATAAAAAGAACACAAATGCAATGACACTGGTGGATCCAAGTGGTTTATGAAAAGAACAAACATGCAATGACTCTATTTGTGGTTTAGGAAAGGAACACACATGCAATGACACTAGTGGTGGTTTATGAAAAGAACACACATGCAAATCACATTGGTGGATCCATGTGGTTTAGCAAAATAACACACATGCAATTACACTAGTGGTGGTTTAGGAAAAGAACACACATGTGATGTCTCTACTTGTGGTTTTGGAAAAGAACAAACATGCAATGACTCTAGTGGTGGTTTATGAAAAGGACAATCATGCATTGACACCGGCGGATCCATGTGGTTTAGTAAAATAACACACATGCAATGACAGTAGTGGTGGTTTAGGAAAAGAACACACATGCAATGACACTAGTGGATCCATATGGTTTAGAAAACACACATGCAACAACACTGGCGGATCCATGTGGTTTAGAAAAGGAACACACATGCAATGACACTGATGGTCATTGAAAAGAACACACATGCAAATGACTCTGGTGGATCCATGTGGTTTATGCAAAGAACACACATGCAATGACACTGGTGGTGGTTTATGAAAAGAATACACATGCAATGACTCTAGTTGTGGTTCCATGTGGTTTATGAAAAGAACAAATATTTAATGACTATAGTTGTGGTTTATGAAAAGAACACACATGCAATAACTCTGGTGGATCCAAGTGGTTTATGAAAAGAACACACATGCAATGGTACTAGTGCTAGTTTAGGAAAACAACACACATGCAATAACACTAGTGGTGGTTTAGGAAAAGAACACACATGCAAAGACATGCAATGACACTGGTGGATCCATGTGGTTTATGAAAGGAACACGCATGCGATGAAATTGGTGGTGGTTAGTGAAAAGAACACACATGCAAATGACTCTGGTGGATCCATGTGGTTTATGGAAAGAACACACATGGAATGAATCTAGTGTTAGTATATAAAAAGAACACACATGCAATGACACTGGTGGATCCAAGTGGTTTATGAAAAGAACAAACATGCAATGACTCTATTTGTGGTTTAGGAAAGGAACACACATGCAATGACACTAGTGGTGGTTTATGAAAAGAACACACATGCAAATCACATTGGTGGATCCATGTGGTTTAGCAAAATAACACACATGCAATGACACTAGTGGTGGTTTAGTAAAAGAACACACATGCAATGTCTCTACTTGTGGTTTTGGAAAAGAACAAACATGCAATGACTCTAGTGGTGGTTTATGAAAAGGACAATCATGCATTGACACCGGCGGATCCATGTGGTTTAGTAAAATAACACACATGCAATGACAGTAGTGGTGGTTTAGGAAAAGAACACACATGCAATGACACTAGTGGATCCATATGGTTTAGAAAACACACATGCAACAACACTGGCGGATCCATGTGGTTTAGAAAAGGAACACACATGCAATGACACTGATGGTCATTGAAAAGAACACACATGCAAATGACTCTGGTGGATCCATGTGGTTGATGCAAAGAACACACATGCAATGACACTGGTGGTGGTTTATGAAAAGAATACACATGCAATGACTCTAGTTGTGGTTCCATGTGGTTTATGAAAAGAACAAATATTTAATGACTATAGTTGTGGTTTATGAAAAGAACACACATGCAATAACTCTGGTGGATCCAAGTGGTTTATGAAAAGAACACACATGCAATGGTACTAGTGCTAGTTTAGGAAAACAACACACATGCAATAACACTAGTGGTGGTTTAGGAAAAGAACACACATGCAAAGACATGCAATGGCACTGGTGGATCCATGTGGTTTATGAAAGGAACACGCATGCGATGAAATTGGTGGTGGTTAGTGAAAAGAACACACATGCAAATGACTCTGGTGGATCCATGTGGTTTATGGAAAGAACACACATGGAATGAATCTAGTGTTAGTATATAAAAAGAACACACATGCAATGACACTGGTGGATCCAAGTGGTTTATGAAAAGAACAAACATGCAATGACTCTATTTGTGGTTTAGGAAAGGAACACACATGCAATGACACTAGTGGTGGTTTATGAAAAGAACACACATGCAAATCACATTGGTGGATCCATGTGGTTTAGCAAAATAACAGACATGCAATTACACTAGTGGTGGTTTAGGAAAAGAACACACATGTGATGTCTCTACTTGTGGTTTTGGAAAAGAACAAACATGCAATGACTCTAGTGGTGGTTTATGAAAAGGACAATCATGCATTGACACCGGCGGATCCATGTGGTTTAGTAAAATAACACACATGGAATGACAGTAGTGGTGGTTTAGGAAAAGAACACACATGCAATGACACTAGTGGATCCATATGGTTTAGAAAACACACATGCAACAACACTGGCGGATCCATGTGGTTTAGAAAAGGAACACACATGCAATGACACTGATGGTCATTGAAAAGAACACACATGCAAATGACTCTGGTGGATCCATGTGGTTTATGCAAAGAACACACATGCAATGACACTGGTGGTGGTTTATGAAAAGAATACACATGCAATGACTCTAGTTGTGGTTCCATGTGGTTTATGAAAAGAACAAATATTTAATGACTATAGTTGTGGTTTATGAAAAGAACACACATGCAATAACTCTGGTGGATCCAAGTGGTTTATGAAAAGAACACACATGCAATGGTACTAGTGCTAGTTTAGGAAAACAACACACATGCAATAACACTAGTGGTGGTTTAGGAAAAGAACACACATGCAAAGACATGCAATGACACTGGTGGATCCATGTGGTTTATGAAAGGAACACGCATGCGATGAAATTGGTGGTGGTTAGTGAAAAGAACACACATGCAAATGACTCTGGTGGATCCATGTGGTTTATGGAAAGAACACACATGGAATGAATCTAGTGTTAGTATATAAAAAGAACACACATGCAATGACACTGGTGGATCCAAGTGGTTTATGAAAAGAACAAACATGCAATGACTCTATTTGTGGTTTAGGAAAGGAACACACATGCAATGACACTAGTGGTGGTTTATGAAAAGAACACACATGCAAATCACATTGGTGGATCCATGTGGTTTAGTAAAATAACACACATGCAATGACACTAGTGGTGGTTTAGGAAAATAACACACATGCAATGTCTCTAGTTGTGGTTTATGAAAAGAACAAACATGCAATGACTCTAGTTGTGGTTTATGAAAAGGACACACATGCATTGAGACTGGTGGATCCATGTGGTTTAGTAAAATAACACACATGCAATGACACTAGTGGTGGTTTAGGAAAAGAACACACATGCAAAGACATGCAACAACACTGGTGGATCCATGTGGTTTAGGAAAGGAACACACGTGCAATAACACTAGTGGTGGTCATTGAAAAGAACACACATGCAAATGACTCTGGTGGATCCATGTGGTTTATGGAAAGAACACACATGCAATGACACTGGTGGTGGTTTATGAAAAGAACACACATGCAATGACTCTAGTTGTGGTTCCATGTGGTTTATGAAAAGAACAAACATGCAATGACTATAGTTGTCGTTTATGAAAAGAACACACATGCAATGACTCTAGGGGATCCAAGTGGTGAATAAAAAGAACACACATGCAATGACACTAGTGGTGGTTTAGGAAAAGATCACACATGCAATGACACTAGTGGTGGTTTAGGAAACGAACACACATGCAAAGACACATGCAATGACACTAGTGGATCCATGTGGTTTAGGAAAGGAATACACATGCAATGACACTGGTGGTGGTTAATGAAAAGAACACGCATGCAAATGACTCTGGTGGATCCATGTGGTTTATGGAAAGAACACACATGCAATGAATCTAGTGGTGGTTTATGAAAAGAATACACATGCAATGACACTAGTGGATCCAAGTGGTTTGTGAAAATAACAAACATGAAATGACTCTAGTTGTGGTTTAGGAAAAGGACATGCATGCAATGACACTGGTGGTGGTTTATGAAAAGAACACACATGTGATGTCTCTAGTTGTGGTTTTGGAAAAGAACAAACATGCAATGACTCTAGTGGTGGTTTATGAAAAGGACAAACATGCATTGACACAGGCGGATCCATGTGGTTTAGTAAAATAACACACATGCAATGACACTAGTGGTGGTTTAGGAAAAGAACACACATGCAATGACACTAGTGGATCCATGTGGTTTAGAAAACACACATGCAACGGCACTGGCGGATCCATGTGGTTTATAATAGGAACACACATGCAATGACACTGATGGTCATTGAAAAGAACACACATGCAAATGACTCTGGTGGATCCATGTGGTTTATGCAAAGAACACACATGCAATGACATTGGTGGTGGTTTATGAAAAGAATACACATACAATGACTCTAGTTGTGGTTCCATGTGGTCTATGAAAAGAACAAATATTTAATGACACACATGCAATAACACTAGTGGTGGTTTAGGAAAAAAACACACATGCAAAGACATGCAATGACACTGGTGGATCCATGTGGTTTATGAAAGGAACACACATGCAATGACACTGGTGGTGGTTAGTGTAAAGAACACACATGCAAATGACTCTGGTGGATCCATGTGGTTTATGGAAAGAACACACATGCAATTAAACTAGTGGTGTGATGGTGCATGGTTGACGTGGGAGGTTCTTCTTCTTCAGTCCCCGGCAATGGCGCCAGAAAAGTAGCTTGATGGCCCAAAATATATCGAGCTCGTTGGGGAACCCCAAGAGGAAGGTATGATGAGCACAATAGCAGGTTTTCCCTCCATTATGAAACCAAGGTTATCGAAGCAGTAGGAGCAAGGAAACACCTCCAAGGTGTTGTTGCCAACTTGGAATCCTGCACAACACAACCACAGAACTTTGCCCCCAACTTACAGTGAGGTTGTCAATCGCACCGGTTTTGCTGAAAACAAAGGATTAAACATATTGTGTGGAAGAAAGTAAAAGCTTGCAGCAAGTAAATAGAAAGCACTAAACAGTTGTAGATTGATGGTAAAAGAAAGGACCGGGGTCCATAGTTCACTAGCAGTGGTTCTCCTTAAGAAAGATGACATGTTGGGTGAACAAATTACAGCGGGGCAATCGACAAACATCGAGAAAGCATACATGCATATACTAATCATCTTGATTCCTATGAGATTTGATTGGGCATTACAACATTATACATACACCATAATCCAACTGCATCTATGACTACTAATCCACCTTCAGGTTATCATCCAAACCCCCTCCAGTATTAAGTTGCAAGCAACATATAATTACATTACGCATTGCGTGTAATGTAAACAATATGATTTTTCTATGAACAAAGGATTGTTGTTTTCTCCCTAGTAGCAACAGCACATCTAGTACCTTAGAGATTTCTGTAACTTCCCCAGATTACTAGAGGCATGAACCCACTATCGAGCATAAATACTCCCTCTTGGAGTTGCTAGCATCTACTCGGCCAAGATATCTACTAACAACGGAGAGCATGCAAGATCACAAATAACAAAGACATGATAGAATCAATAATCAATCTGAAATAGCATCTCAATATCCATTGGATCCCCGCAAACACAACATGTAAGATTACAAATAGATGATCTTGATCATCAATGGAGCTCACAAGATCTAAACATGGTAGCACAAAGGAGAAGAACCAACCATCTAGCTACTACATGGACCCGCAGTCCAAGGATGAACTACTCACGCATCACACCGGAGGCTTGCATGGTGATGAAGAAGGCCTCCAGGGTGAATTCTCCCCTCCGGCAGGGTGCCGGGAAGAGCTTCAGATCCCTCCCGATCTAGGGATGGAGCTGACAGCGGCTACAGACTCTTTCGTGGAATTTTGACTGGGTCCTTAGGGTTTCTGTATCGGAGGCATCTTATAGGCGAAAGGGGAGGCCGAGGGGGTGCCCTAGGCGGCCACCACCCCCTGGCACGGACCAGGTGGTGTGGCGGCCCTCTGGCCCCTCTCCATCTCGTATTCTAGCTCCATGTCCCCCTCAGTGAAAAACTAACTTTGGCTTTTGTCCCGTCCAATTCAGAGAATATTCATTTTCTGACTTTCCTGGAACCAAAAATAGCAGAAAAGAGGCAGTTGGCACTATGGCATCATGTTAATAGGTTAGTCCAATAAAGTGTATGAAAAGTACTCCAAAGTGTGGACAAAACATAAGAAAGTAGATAAAAACCAAGCATGGAACATCAAAAATTATGGATACATTAGCAACGTATCAACATCCCCAAGCTTAACTCCTGCTAGTCCTCAAGTAGGTAAGTGATAAAAAGAAAGAATAATTTTTGAGGTGACATGCACCATTGATACATTGCAAATGTATCTATAATTTTTGATGTTCCACGCTGTGTTTTATCCACTTTCTTGTGTTTTGTCCATACTTTGGAGTACTTTTCATAAGATTTCTTGGACTAACCTATTAACAAGAGCCACAGTGCCAGCTGCCTGTTTTCTACTGTTTTTGGTTCCAGGAAAGTCAGAAAATGAATATTCTCGGAATTGGACGGGACAAAAGCCAAAGTGCCTATTTTTCCGGAAGTCATCAGATGCCAGAATATGAGACGGAGAGGAGCCAGGGGGCCACCACACCAGCTGGCCGTGCGGGTCAGGCCTGGCCGTGCCAGGGGGTGGTGTGGCCAGCCCAGGCACCCCTTCGGCCTTTCCTCCCGCCTATATATTGTCCTCGGGCCAAAAAC
This sequence comes from Avena sativa, assembly GCA_916181665.1. NCBI lineage: Eukaryota > Viridiplantae > Streptophyta > Magnoliopsida > Poales > Poaceae > Avena > Avena sativa. The sequence continues at coordinate 197,776,789 of OV702287.1, forward strand.
CCTAAGTACCCGATCAAAAATCCACGAAAGAGTCTGTAGCCACCATCATCTCCATCCCTAGATCGGGAGGGATCTGAAGCTCTTCCCGGCACCTTGCCGGAGAGAGGATTTCACCCTGGAGGCCTTCTTCATCACCATGCAAGCCTCCGGTGTGATGCGTGAGTAGTTCATCCTTGGACTACGGATCCATGTAGTAGCTAGATGGCCGGTTCTCCTCCTTTGTGCTTTCATGTCTAGATCTTGTGAGCCCCGTTTATGATCAAGATCGTTGTGTTTGTGGGGATCCGATGGATATTGAGATGCTATTTCACCTTGATTATTGATTCTATCATGTCTTTGTTATTTGTGATCTTGCATGCTTTCTGTTGTTAGTAGCTATCTTTGCCAAGTAGATGCTAGCAACTCCAAGAGTTAGTATTTATGCTCGATAGTGGGTTCATGCCTATGGTAATATGGGGAAGTGACAAAAATTCTAAGGTACTAGATGTGTTGTTGCTACTAGGGAGAAAACAACAATCCTTTGTTCATAGAACAATCGTATTGTTTACTTTACACGCAATTCGTAAAGCAATAATCTGTTGCTTGCAACTTAATACTAGAGGGGGTTCAGATGATAACCTGAAGGTGGATTATTAGTAATAGATGCAGTTGGATGGCAGTCTATGTATAATGTTGTAATGCCCAATTGAATCTCAAAGGTGTCAAGATGATTAGTATATGCTTGTATGCTTTCTCGATGCTTGTCAATTGCCCCACTGTAACTTGTTCATCCAGCATGTTATCTATCTTAAGGAGAGCCACCTCTAGTGAACTATGGACCCCGGTCCTTTCTTTTACATTCAATCTATCAACTGTTTACTGCTTTGTGTTTACTTTCTACAAACTATTACTTCCTTCCATTCGATACATTTAATCCTTTGTTTTTAGAAAAACCGGTGAGATTGACAACCTCATCGCAAGTTGGGGACAGAGTTCTGTGGTTGTGTTGTGTAGGTCTCCACGTTGCTGCTGGCACCGGTAGTGCGCCCTGCCAACGTTCAGCTAGCTACACCTTTGGGGTGTTTCCTTGCTCCTACTAGATTGATAACCTTGGTTTCATACTGAGGGAAAACTTGCTACTGTTCTCATCATACCTTCCTCTTGGGGTTCCCCAACGAGCTCGATATATTTTGGGCTATCATCAAGATTTTTCTGGCGCCGTTGCCGGGGAGTCAAGGACATCTTCACAAGGGGAGTCCCTCATAACCAATATCTTTACTTTGTTATTTTTGTTTTGATTAGTTTCTTTTTTCTTTGTTTGCTTGTTTCTTTATCAAAAACACAAAAAAATAGTTTTACTAGTTTGCTTTCTTTATTAAAAACACAAAAAAATTAAGACTCCTTTAGTTGTTACCTCTTCCTTAGCTCACCATGTTGATCCCTAAATTCACCTTGAAAGACCTTTCAATAGGTAGTGGTTCTATAATTGGGAAAGATAATATTGAAGAATTCTTTAATCATGTTAGTAAGAATGAGGATATTGAGGATAGATCCCTTGCAGAACTTGCTCCAAACTATGAGATTGCTGCAGCTTCTTTAGTTCACATGTTGGAAGCTAGGTTTGTTTACCTTAACCCCTTAATGCAAGTAATGTTTCTTAAACTTAAAGGAATTTATGACTCTAAGAAGAGAGATTTTATTCTTGAAACTTTGCTTAAGGAATTCTATGATGTTGCTAAGGAAGCTAGAAAAGTCTTTGAATGTTTCAATATGCTAGGCTCATGTGTAGATGTTGTTGGTAGACGAGAAAAGATGAACAAAACTGAACCTAATGGGGAGGAAACTAAGGTGCCAATACCCTTTAAACAGGTAGCCATACATGAAGCCATAGAAAAGAATCTTGATTGGATTGTTCCTGAAAACCCTTTTGATGAAAATAGTGAACCTAAGAGCATTGAGAGAGGATCCTCTAGGACTTATTTGGATGATATACCTTGCCTTGTTGAAGATATTTCTGGTATTGATTTTGATGCTTCTTCATTCGAGAACACTTGATTCTTTTTCTTGCTTCTTATGCCTCACTTAAAGGCGTTAAAGAAAAGTACCTATTGGGAGATAACCCAAAAGTTTTAGATGAGTCTTGGAAGTTATTACTTCAGTAATAACCGCTCCTTATCCTTTTTATTTGCTTTTTGTGCCAAGAGTAACCTCTAATAAGAGAGAAGTAATGATTGGGAAAGTTGCCCCGGGTTGTAATCGAGGCATGAATTTTTGTGCTTCTGCCCCAGGTTGTTATCGAACTTTAGTTAGTTCAACACTTTTTGATTTGAGCAACAGAAGGTCTTCGAAAAAAATCGTCTTTACCTGCTGGTCTGTTTTGACAGATTTCTGCCATTTTCTGCATTTACTTCTTGTTGGTTCCTTTTTGAGTTCTTTTGGGGAATTGAGATTTTTGAGGGAAGTACTACAGTAGCTAGTGTTTTAATGGAAGTTTATTGGTGTTAGAACTGAACCTAAAGACCTATTATCTTGAGTGCACTAATGTTGCTAATAAAGATTATGTGAAGTTTTGTATGAAGGAAAATTTTCAAGTGTATGGAAGGAATGAGTAATGAGATGAAGGATGGACTAAAGCTTAAGCTTGGGGATGCCACGTGTGTCAACCCAATAAATATCCAAGAAGTACAAGCGTCAAAGCTTCGGGATGCCCAAGGCATCCCCCTCTTCATCAATAAAAATCCCAGGTTTCTTCCAAACGCTTCATTTTTATTGTTTCATGCACAGTTGTGTTGTTCTTGGAGCGTCTTCTTTTTCATTTTTGTTTTGGTTTTTCGTTTGCTTGGTTTTCTTAGTTTGCTAAATAAATTGGTTGGACCCCCTCTTTCATACATTGGTTTTCAAATAGTTTGGTTTAGTTTGGAAAAGAGTAGGAAAGTTCATGCTTAAGTGGTAAAGAGAGCTTGTTTTTGACTGTGGCCTATGCTTTGTCATGCCATGCTTGATATTGTTTTGGCTTTATGCTTAGTATTCTTTGCTGTAGCATGACTTGTTATAAACAATTGAGATTGCTTAATGTGCCTTGGATGAATCATGCGTTGTTTTAGCATATTAAAGCATAGTATAGTGGTATTCTCCTTTGATGCTTTATTTGGGTTGACTTGGCGCATGCTCACACCATGTTATGACTATCTCAAGTCACCATAGCCTTTAATATCCTTTAGTTTTCAACTTGTAGTATCACTTTATGCTTTGATCAATGATGTTTTTTCGCTCTACATGATTATGGCCATTATTGCTCTCTTAGTTTGTCGCTCCTAGTCTTTTGCTAGCCTCCATAACCAAGTATGAGTTCCACTCATGCATCCAACTCCCTAAACCAAGTTATTCCAAAGAGTCCACCATACCTACCTACTAGCATATGCTGTTCCAAGTATATTCATGTTTTTGTTTACCTTCCAAATTAAACTTGTTATGAGAAAACTAGTGATTAAAGCTCCCACGAACTTGATGGCACACTTTACTATTTGCATTTAATAAACCTGGACCATTGGGTCCTTCTTTGTTGCGTATATGCTTGCGCTTTATAAGTTGAAATTAGCAGAACCATGTATCATGGGGAACGCTTTCAACATCACACCTATACTTTGTACCCCGTTGATATCATGTTCTTTTGCTTATGGATCCCGGTGGTGTGAAATAAAAGTGGAACTTGTAAGATCATGGAGTTTGTAAGTGTGTTAGATCATGAAATCCTGGGCCGCTAGCATAAGCCATGCCTAATCATGGTGGAAACTTGCAGCATCACCATAATGAGCACTCTATGAAGCATCCTCAATAAAAACCTATGCAAATAGCAAATAAAAAGATTGCTGAGATGCTCATTGTCTGCTTGCCTTGTCATTTTGATTATGGGATAGCTCCTGTATCATGTGCAAGGGGTACCCCGTTGGCGGTTCTTTATGATACATATGTACTTACACTGACAAGAGCTTACTTGTGACTAAAGTTGAGTAGCATGAGGTTCGGTCTTCGTAGGTAAGGGGCATGAGATTTCGGTTTATAACTTGTCAAGCATATCCTCTTAGTTGTGTCACTTTAACCTTAATCACCTTCAAGATGCTTATGATAGGGGAAATGAGAGCTGAAAGCTATAAGTACCATAATTTTTGGAAGCTCTTTATGAAACTTGAATCTCTGCTTCCTTCTATGAAGGCCTTTCTTCCACCATTATATTGAGTCTCCACCTTCTAACTTTATGCACCTACTTTGAGAGCATAGTGGCCATTCTTAGTTCTATGTGCATTGTCCCAATACTAGTTGATTGATGCATAACTTGATATTGCTTGTTTTAAACTATTTGTATCTAGTCACTCTTATGAACTTTTAAGGTGTCCTATGCATTTATATTTGCTACTCTATGAGGGACAAGCTGAATACTATTATGCTATGTTTTCTTTATGTGAAACAAACAAACGTCTTGCAAAGCATTGTTATTCATGAATCTTTTGTTTGTGCCTTTTCATGTTGCATCATAGTTTATTTGTCTTATTGCTAGAACTTTGTCTTTCATGTTATGATTGAAGTACTATGATCCTAGCTTTAAATGTTTTACAAATACTTTGATCAAGTTTATGATGGTGCATGTCACCTAAAAAATTATTCTTTCTTTTTATCACTTACCTACTCGAGGACGAGCAGGAGTTAAGCTTGGGGATGTTGATACATTGCAAATGTCTCTATAATTTTTGATGTTCCATGCTTAGTTTTATCTACTTTCTTGTGTTTTGTCCACACTTGGGAGTACTTTTCATATGATTTCTTGGACTAACCTATTGACAAGAGCCACAGTGTCAGGTGCCCGTTTTCTGCTATTTTTGGTTCTAGGAAGTCAGAAAATGAATATTCTCGGAATTGAACGGGACAAAATCCAAAGTTTCTATTTTACCGGAAGACATGTGGAGCCAGAATACGAGACGGAGAAGGGCTGGGGCCCGGCCACACCACCTGGCCACGCGGCCAGGCCTGGCCCGCGCCAGGGGTGGTCTGGCCGACCCCAGCACCCCCTCAGCCTCTCCTTTCGCCTATATATTGCCTCCAATACCAAAACCCTAAGTACCCGATCAAAAATCCACGAAAGAGTCTGTAGCCGCCGTCATCTCCATCCCTAGATCGGGAGGGATCTAAATCTCTTCCCGGCACCCTGACGGAGAGGGTAATTCACCCTAGAGGCCTTCTTCATCATCATGCAAGCCTCCGGTGTGATGCGTGAGTAGTTTATCTCTAGAATACGGGTCCATGTAGTAGCTAGATGGCTGGTTCTCCTACTTTGTGTTTTCATGTTTAGATCTTGTGAGCTCCGTTCATGATTGATGTCTACGCACTTCTATTCTTGTAGACAGTAGTTGGGCCTCCAAGTGTAGAGGTTTGTAGAACAGCAGCAAGTTTTCCCTTAAGTGGATCACCCAAGGTTTATCGAACTCAGGGAGGAAGTGGTCAAAGGTATCCCCTCTCTAGCAACCCTGCAATCAAGATACAAGAAGTCTCTTGTGTCCCCAACACACCCAATACACTTGTCAGGTGTATAGGTGCACTAGTTCGGCGAAGAGATAGTGAAATACAAGTGGTATGGATAATTATAAGTGGTAACGGTGATAGAAAATAGCTTGCTGGCATGTGGTTGACGTGGGAAAAGACTAAAGGCAAACTGAAATAAAGAAGGAAGCAAGAAAACATGTAACAGATCTAATAGAAAACGGTGTTTCAGTGCTTAGAAACAAGGCCTAGGGATCATACTTTCACTAGTGAACACTCTCATATAAATATCTTCTCTTCATGATACTACTCTTAACTACTCTCTGGTTGAACACTCTAATCCATGGTAGGGCTATAACAGAACTCCTCAAAGTAAGCCTTTCCCATCTAGATAACCCCACACTGTCACCTTGAGCACTAGATGGTTCCAACAAACACCACTAGATGGGGGGTGTGGCCAGGCCCTGGCCCTCCTCCGTCTCGTATTCTGGCTCCGTGAGTCTTCCGGTAAAATAGGAACTTTGGCTTTTGTCCGGTCCAATTCCGAGAATATTCATTTTCTGACTTTCCTGGAACCAAAAACAGCAGAAAACAGGCAACTGGCACTATGGCATCTTGTTAATAGCTTAGTACAAGAAATCATATGAAAAGTACTCCAAAGTGTGGACAAAACATAAGAAAGTAGATAAAACCAAGCATGGAACATCAAAAATTATAGATACATTTGCAATGTATCAATGATCAACACCATCTATTTGTAATCCATACATGTTGTGTTTGCGGGGATCCGATGGATATTGAGATGCTATTTCATATTCATTATTGATTCTATCATGTCTTTGTTATTTGTGATCTTGCATGCTTTCTGTTGTTAGTAGCTATCTTGGCCAAGTAGATGCTAGCAACTCCAAAAGTTAGTAATTATGCTCGATAGTGGGTTCATGCCTCTGGTAATCTGGGGAAGTGACAAAAATCTCTAAGGTACTAGATGTGCTGTTGCTACTAGGGAGAAAACAACAATCCTTTGTTCATAGAACAAGCGTATTGTTTACTTTACACGCAATTCATAAAGCAATAATATGTTGCTTGCAACTTAATACTGGAGAGGGTTCAGATGATAACCTGAAGGTGGATTATTAGTCATAGATGCAGTTGGATGGCGGTCTATGTATAATGTTGTAATGCCCAATCGAATCTCAAAGGATTCAAGATGATTAGTATATGCTTGTATGCTTTCTCGATGTTTGTCAATTGCCCCGCTGTAATTTGTTCACCCAGCATGTTATCTATCTTAAGGAGAGCCACCTCTAGTGAACTATGGACCCCGGACCTTTCTTTTACATTCAATCTATCAACTGTTTACTGCTTTGTGTTTACTTTCTGCAAGCCATTACTTCCTTCCATTCGATACGTTTAATCCTTTGTTTTCAGCAAAACCGGTGAGATTGACAACTTCATCGCAAGTTGGGGACAAAGTTTTGTGGTTGTGTTGTGCAGGTCTCCACGTTGCTGCTAGCACCAGTAGTGCGCCCTGCCAACGTTCAGCTAGCTACACCTTTGGGGTGTTTCCTTGCTCCTATTGGATTGATAACCTTGGTTTCATACTAAGGGAAAACTTGCTGCTGTGCTCATCATACCTTCCTCTTGGGGTTCCCCAATGAGCTCGATATATTTTGGGCTATCATCAACCATCATAAACTTGATCAAAGTATTTGTAAAACATAGATAGCTGGGATCATAGTACTTCAACATAGCATGAAAGACAAAATTCTAACAATAAGACATAGCAACTATGTTGCAACATGAAAAGGCACAAACAAAAGATTCATGAATAACAATACTTTGCAAGATGTTTGTTTGTTTCACATAAATAAAACATAGCATAGTGGCATTCAGCTTGTCCCTCATAGAGTAGCAAACATAAATGCATAGGACTCCTTCAAAGTTCATAAGGGTGACTAGATACAAATAGTTTAAGAACAAGCAATATCAAAGTTATGCATCAATCAACAAGTCTTGGGACAATGCACATAGAACTAAGAATAGCCACTATGCTCCCAAAGTAGGTGCATGAAGATAGAAGGTGGAGACTCAACATAAAAGTAAAAGAAAGGCCTTCATAGAAGGAAGTAGGGATTCAAGTTTCATAAAGAGCTTCCAAAAATTATGGTACTTATTAGCTTTCAGCTCTCATTGCCCCTATCATCAGCATCTTTCGGTGATTAAGGTTAAAGTGACACAACTAAGAGGATATGATTGACAAGTTATAAGTTGAAATCTCATGCCCCTTACTTACGAAGACCGAACATCATGCTACTCAACTTCAGTCACAAGTAAGCTCTTGTCATTGTAAGTACATATGTATCATAGAGAACCGCCAATGGTGTTGGGGGGATACCCACGGGTAGGGTCACGCCAGGGTATAATGGCCGAGTTAGCCGAGGTACGGCAAGGTCAAAGCAAGTGCTGGCCGAGTCACCTCAAGGCAGGCCGAATCACGTAGTAACCCAGACTGGAGGATGTCCACCTAACTGAGTCCCGGCCGACTTATGTCGTATGCCGGCAGGATTTATGTAACTTGTATGCAGGTACCAGTGTGGCCGGATCAACAAGGCATGATCCGGGTTATATAAAGCTTGCAAGAGAAGGAAGGTATCTTGCTGGTCAAAAGGTGGCCACTGCACGCAGAGCGTGAGCAAAGCAGATAGAGGCCAGGACCACCGAGGCGTGGCCGACAAGGGTGACATCGCCTGTGTCGGATGACGCTGGCGCCACAGAGGCTCACGTAGCCTCTGCATGGCTTACGAAGGGGAAAAGTGGCCCGGTCGGTTTGCTATTTTGGGAAGAGGCATATTCCCTGGAATATGCCTCCACGTATGCCCTAATTGGAGACCTAGCCACCCCTATATAAGGAGGGCTAGGGCCTCTATAGAACGGGTTGATCTCGAGTGAGTTGAGCTTTACTTGGTTATTCTCTAGTACATTCCTAAGGGCTATCCAGTGGTGAGAGTAAGAGAGTTCCTTCTTCCTCCTCTCCCCAATAGAGCTCAAGGAGCACTTGTAAACCTTGGAAGTGAATCGAATACAAACATCTGTGTGTGGAATCACCACACTATCCCTCCCTGGATTTCTCTAGTGCATCTTGTCCCCACCTTTAGCCTATCCATGGCATCTGCCGTGACACCACCACGATAGCTGGCGCCCACCGTGGGGCTAGCGGCGCTAGCAGGAGTGAAGATCTGGGCGGGAAACCTCATCGGCACCGGCGAACGCATCGTATCCAGGCTTGTTCAGAGCTTTGGAGCGCTGGACTTCGTCAGCAACAACGCTGGCTGCTTCGGCAAGCGACCCCTTCCGCGCAACGGCCTCTTCATCAAGCTTGGCACGCACAAGATCTACGTCGCTGTCAATGTCATGCGTTTACCCGCGGCACGTCATCGAGGGAGGCGAGCCACCCCTTACCGCGGCTTGCGGGGCGCGTATCACTCGCTCCCCTGACCATGCCGAGGTGATGATGACTGTGCCTGACGCTAGCACGAGCAAGGATCTGGCACCAGATCCGGAGGTAACACCAAAGGCACCGAGGAAAAGTAGAGGTCCTCCACTAGAGAGGCTAGAGAATGTGCTGCAGCAGGCGATAGATAGCCTAGAGAACCCCATAGCACCTGTAGTAGATCCGACTCAGGCACAGGCCGAGTTAGAGGAGACTAGGCAGAAAATACTCGAGGGTGCAAAAAAGATAGCAGGAGCTCAGCATTTGTTGAACATGACACTGCGTGAGTACGCTAAGGCAAATGAGGTAGATGCTATAAAAGTGAAGGGAAGAAACCTCATCAGTGAAATGAACAAAGAGGGTGATACTAGAGTTGAGGAATCAGAGAATGTTTTGTCCGTGGGGCTGCCAAAGTATAGTACCCCAACAAAGAACCTCAGAGCAGCAGATGCAACCGCGTCCGAGTTAGAGGGTTTGACGGGTGAAGCCCGACAAAGATAGCAGGATAGAGTTAACGAATTAGTTCGGATCGTGAACAGACAAAATGAAGAGTTACTCTGGGCTAATCCGGGAAGAGCTGGGGCCTCCAAAGTCGTTCACTCAGCAGTAGGTAACCCGGAGAAATCTGCTGGAGCTGCATCGTCTCCTCATGGTGGCCTAAGAAGAGAGGAGGTCGTAACCTTGGCAAGGAGAAACAAGCAGATAGTCCCGTATGACCCGGCAAGGGCAGGGAAAGGAAAAGAAGTGCAAAGAAATGAGGATCGACAAAGTGTGAGCCAAGGTGAAGCTGGCCGAGGTAACCGTGACCAAGGCAATGTCGGTCAGGGAAACACTATGAACGGCAATGCCGGACAGCGTAACTCGGCGGGTGCAGGGCAACCACAGCAGCGAAATGTACCACGGCAAGAGCGAAGTGCCGGCCAAGGTATCCAACAGAGAGCAGCTCCACAGGAGCAAGATAGATACAATGATGGTGATTCGGAAATGGTGAACACAGGATACCCTAGGCCGGACTATCACGTGATAGGGTCAAGGTTGGGAAGCAGGAACTTGATGCTTGACGATGCCAGGTTAAAACTGGATCAGCTTTATAGGTCGGAGCAAATTGAATGTCAAGGTCCTTCGGGTCCTGCATGTTTTGGGCCCCGGATGATGAAGGAGCCTCCAGTGCCTAACTTCCAATTGCCCAGAGGCACAAAAACATATGATGGTAGCACCAAGCCGGAGGATTGGTTGATCAACTACGCGACAGGGGTGAAAATTGCAACAGGCAACTTGAGATGGGCTATGAGATACGTACCTCAAATGCTGGAGGGGCCAGCAAGGGTATGGCTAAACAACTTACCACCTGGAAGTATCAACTATTGGATTGATTTTGAGATGTTTGTCAGTAACTTCTCGAGCATGTATCAGAGGCCGAATAGGCCATGGACCCTAGCAATGTGCAAGCAGAGACCGAATGAGATCGACCGGGAGTTCTTGACCCGTTGGTGCAACGTCCGAAACTCGTGTGAAGGTGTAATTGAGTCACAGGCTATAGCTTGGTTTGCGCAAGGGTGCAGATATGCAAGCATGCTGTGGCAAAGGTTGCAAAGAGATATGCCAACTACACTGGCAGAGACGGTCTGGATTGCTGATTCATATGCCTTGGGTGATCTGACTCAACCTAGGCTTGTGGCAAGCGAGTCAAATGAGGAGTACTACCAGCGAGATGGAGCCGGATCATCCCGGCGGAATGACTACCGGGGTAAAAGAAGAGACGATAGACCGGATTACAGGTACAGTTCGCAACAAGTTGCAACTGTAAATCAAGATCAACCTGGAGCAGGGAGTAATCAGCGTCAGAAAACTGGAGGGCCACAATGGACTCCAAGAAATGATGGCAAGAAAACTTGGACGCCAAAGCAGAAGAGACAGTGGCAAGAAAAGAAGGACCGTCCGAGGTATACCTATGAGGCAATGCTGGATCAGCTGTGTAAATTTCACACGCCAAATCCGAGTAACCCGGCGGGTCACACGACTCGGCAATGTGAATGGATGAGGAAGATAGAACAGAATGGTTCGGGGAATGCTCAGGCACCTCGGAACGATCAACCTCGGCAGGAGTTACCCCGGCAGCAATTGCTCTCCGGAGCAAACATGCAACAGTTAATGTTGCCACCCCCTCCGCCGAGGTATGAAAACCATGAAAGAAGAGATGCAGTGCATCAGGTAGAAAACCAACATCAGCTAGATTAGAGGTATCCCGAAAATGAGGGGAGAAATGAATACAGAGAGCATCACCAGAGTTACTATGTGTTTACCACATAAGAAACAGATAGAAAGAGTTTGCATCACCGACATATGGAGGTGAATGTGGTAATGCCCGCAGTGACGAGGTATATGCCTTTGTCGGATCAGGAAATCACATGGAATATCAAGGATCACCCCAAGCTTATGCCTAGCCCTGGTTCGTATGCGTTAGTGCAGGACCCGACGTTCATCGGGCCAAATATCAATGTGAGATTTTCTAAGGTGCTAATAGACAATGGCAGCAGTATCAATATTATGTATGTGGATACAATGCGCAAGTTGGGTATCTCAGAGAACATACTCCAGGCCAGGAGAACAACTTTCCATGGTATTGTGCCAGGCATATCTTGTGAGCCCATTGGCAAAGTCCGAGTTGACGTGTTATTCGGCACTCGAGATAACTGCGGAACTGAGAACTTGGAGTTTGAGGTTGTGAATTTAGAAAGTGCGTATCACGCGTTACTCGGCAGACCTACCCTGAACAAATTCATGGCAAGTTGTCACATCAGTTACCTGAAGATGAAGTTGCCCGGGCCAAATGGAGTAATCACTATAGCGGGAGATTTCCGACGTTCCATTGAGTGTGCGTCGGCCTGGTCTAACCTGGCCGAGTCACTCGTGATTGCGCAGGAAAAGAGAAAGATCCAGGAGGTGGCGGCATTGGCTCAATCCGCTCAGCAATATATGCCGGCGCTGAGTAACCCGCATGGAACTGTTTCGTTTCAAGCAACGAAAGATACGAAGAAGGTGCCTATTGATGATCTGTTCCCGGAACGCACCGTAACAATTGGTGCCGGGTTAAATGACAAATAGGAAAGCGAGCTCGTCAACTTCCTCCATGAGAATCGGGATATTTTTGCTTGGTCCACACAGGACTTGCAAGGTGTTCCGAGGGAGTTGGCCGAGCACTCTTTGAACGTGAGACCCGGAGCAAAGCCGGTGAAGCAACCTCTCCGCCGCTTCGCCGAAGATAGGAGAAAAGTCATTGGAGATGAGATAGCTCGGCTCCTAGCAGCTGGGTTTATCATGGAAGTGCTTTATCCGGATTGGCTATCTAATCCGGTGCTGGTGGAAAAGAAGAAGGATGATCCGAATGTGGTAGTGGTTTGGCGTATGTGCATCGATTACACGAACCTGAATAAGGCGTGCCCAAAAGATCCATTCCCACTGCCAAGGATAGATCAGGTCATAGATTCAACTGCTGGGTGTGAACTGTTGTCATTCATAGATGCATATTCTGGTTTCCACCAGATACCTCTGAATCCGAATGATCAAATAAAGACTGTGTTTATTACCCCGTATGGGGCTTATTGTTATCGCACCATGCCTTTTGGTTTACGTAATGCAGGGGCAATGTACCAAAGATGTATGCAAAAATGTCTACACGACCAAATTGGCCAGATTGTGCAAGTATATGTGGATGATGTGGTTATAAAAACCAAGGAAAGCAAAACGCTCCTTGATGATATCAGGCAAAAGTTCGTGAACCTAAGGAGATTCCGGATGAAACTTAACCCGGAAATATGTACCTTCGGTGTCCCGGCTGGAAAATTTCTCGGATTTCTTGTATCCAGTCGAGGTATTGAAGTTAACCCAACTAAAATCCGAGCCATAGAGCGAATGGAGCTGCCGAAATGTCTTAACGATGTCCAGAAGTTCATTGGTTGCCTGGCATCTTTAAGTCGGTTTGTATGTAGGATGGGAGAAAAGGCATTGCCTCTCTATCAACTAATGAAAAAGCAGAGAAGTTCGTATGGACGCCGTAGGCCAACGAAGCCTTTATCCAATTAAAGAAGATGCTAGCCACTGCACCAGTGTTAGCCTCTCCAATATCAAAAGAGCCAATGTTGCTCTATATAGCCGCAACCAACCGAGTTCTAAGTGCAGTAATAGTGGTAGAGCGCGGCTAAGAGGGTAAGTCGATGCAAAGGCCAGTCTATTACCTGAGCAAGGTATTATCCGCATCGAAGCAAAACTATCCACACTATCAGAAAATTGCGTATGGTGTGTACATGTCGGCAAAAAAGCTAAAACACTACTTTGAAGAGCACCCCATCAAAGTGATATGTGAAGCCCCTATATCTGAGATAATGAGTAACATGGATGCAAGCGGCCGAATCGCAAAATGGGCAATAGAGCTAGCCCCTTATGCTCCGCAATACGACAAGAGAGATGCGATCAAGTCTCAGGCTGTGGCCGACTTTTTCGTGGATTGGGCCAAGATGCAATTCGAACCACCGCTACCAGATCCGAACTATTGGAGAATGCACTTTGATGGATCAAAAACAAAAACCGGGTTAGGCGCTGGATTTGTACTTACCTCGCCAAAGAACGACCAGCTGAAGTATGTGTTGCAGATCCATTTCGCAACGTCAAACAATGTCGTCGAATATGAAGCACTTGTGCATGGGCTCAAAGTGGCAAAAGAAATTGTAATACGTCGGATCCAATGCTTTGGCGACTCGGACTTGGTAGTTTAGCAAGTTTCAGGGCAGTGGGACGCTCTTGATCCAAACATGGCATTGTACAGATTCCATGTGCAAAAGATATCTGGGTACTTTGAGGGATGCGAGTTTCACCATGTACCCCGGGTGGAAAATGAGGCTACCGACGTATTGTCGAAGCTCGGATCAACCCGGCAAGCAATTCCACCAGGTGTAGCACTAGAACACCTCAGAAAACCATCTATCAGGCCATCCCCAGAAACCGACTCAATCTATATCCCGGCAGATCCGGAGTCCAGAGCTGTACCCATGGACATTGACGTGGGACGTGGTTCAGGAAACCCGAGGACTGCTTCGCAGAACCCGGGGACTGCGCAGCGCGATCAGGCTGAGGTTATGCCGGTGGAGCAAATGGAAGTAGAGGAGGAGGTGTTTCCAGGGCGAGCTATACCAGCCTGGGCGCTGCCCATATTTCAATTCCTTGAAGATGGAACTTTGCCCAGTGAAGAAATGCTTTCTAGGCAAATTCAGAGGCGCACAAAGGCGTACACAATCATCAATGCCGAACTATACAAGAGAAGTGCCACTAACGTACTACAACGATGTGTTGACCCGGACGAAGGGCTTGACATCCTCTGGGATATACATCAAGGGGAATGTGGGCATCATGCCTCATCCAGAGCGTTGGTGGCAAAGGCTTTCCGGCATGGAGTCTACTGGCCAAGTGCCTTAGAACAAGCAGAAGATCTAGTAAGACAATGCAATGGTTGTCAGAGGTGTGCTACCAAAACACATATGCCAATGTCGGAACTCAAGACTATACCAATTACCTGGCCATTTGTTGTATGGTGTTTGGACATGGTTGGCCCATTTAAACCAGCAAGAGGGAACATGACCCACATCTTAGTCATGGTTGATAAGTTTACAAAATGGATTGTGGTAAAGCCAATAAGAAAATGTGATGGAGCTACGGCCGTGACATTCCTCAAAGGTATTATCTTGAGATACGGCTATCCTCACAGTATCATAACAGATAATGGCACAAATTTTGCTGAAGGAGCATTTGCATGATTCTGCCAAGATAAGAAGATGCAAAGATCAGCGGTACTGTGGAGTTTAAGAACAACTCCGAATCGATCAACAGGCTATACGCCATTCTTTTTGGTATATGGGGCAGAAGCTATTTTACCAGCCGACATAGAGGATGATTCGCCTAGAGTCACCCAATACACAGAAGCCGAAGTGCGAGAATCCCAGCAAAATGATGTTGATCTGCTGGAAGAAGCGAGAGAATTGGCATTGTCCAGATCCGCCATATATCAGCAAAATCTCCGACGCTATCATAGCCGTAAAGTAAACCCCTGAGTCTTCCGGGAAGGTGATCTGGTACTCCGGTTGGTGCAACGTACTGCTGGCATGCATAAGCTATCCCTCCCATGGGAAGGGCCATTTATGAGCAAAGCATTGCACAATGACTCATATTATCTTATCGATGCAAAACCACAGGAGAAGAACAAGGTGGATAGGTCCGGCGAAGAATCTAAGCGTCCATGGAATGTAGCTCTACTTCGTCCGTTCTACACTTAGCAAAGAAGTGTGTGTATCCGAGTCTCTCATATGTCGGTATGTATGCCGGCAATGAGCTTATCAATGAAATCTTGGCACCTCGAGCAGTAACTCGGGGACTACCTTAGTGATATTTATTGTTTGTTTTCTGTATTTATTATTTATATGTCGGTTGGCGTAAGTTGCTTCTACCTAAGCCGGATTAGTAGTGTGTGAGCACCAAAAACCTAACTCTTCGACTTGCTGCTGTCCAACAAGATTTGGCTTCATGGCAAGCAAGAGAACAAGTTTGGGATTGCATAGCACACGAAAAACGACTAAGGAAAGGAACTTAATCGAGCCGACATTTGTTATTCGGACTAACCTTATGCTTACTTTATGTTTACTATGCTGAATTATTTTGAGCTAATCCTAAAGTTTCCAAGTATTGTTAAGTCAATTTTTGAAACTCGGACTCGTAAGTCATAAAACCGAACCAAGGTAGACACAAGCCGAGCCAAGAAATTGGAGAAACAAGAAAATGAAACTCGGGAACTACGCCCAAGTTAATCCGGCACAAACAACTTAGTAACAAAATATAACTTGTGTGCTTAATACATTTGCACCCGGCATACCGGGGATCTGATAAACTGCAAAGTGTTTTTAATCAAGGAGCTGAAGGAGGAGGTAACTCGGCGCCAGCAGGTGGAACTCTAGCCTCGGCTTCAGCATCATCTTCAACTCCTTCGACGTCCAACGCTTCGTCCTCTTCCTCCTCACCCGAATCATCTTCGGCATTTTCATCGTCGGCGGCGCCCAGGAAGCTTGGTCCTTCATTCCATTGATGGATGGGGCATACTGAATAAGGCTATGAGCGCAAGCCTTGCGCCGAGCTATCCAATCTAGATCATTGGACCACCTTGATACGGTGCGCATCCGCTCAAGAAGACTGAGATTGATTTTCTCATACCATGTGAGCACATAGTGGAGGACGATTTCAGCTCCGGCACGTCCAGCGGATTCCCTCCAAAGATCGAGCTGGGTCTCGCACTCCATTAACTTGGCAAGAAGAGCAGTGGTCCCCTCCGGAGTATCTTCATCAGGCCAAAAGGCATTGAAGATCCGGATTGCCACATCCAGGATATCCTTACCATAGTTCTTCACGATTTCAACGCGAGAAGATAAGATGACCAGTAGGTCCTCCATGTCATAGGGAATAATTTCGGCGTCGGGGCCAACTGGGGTACCCCTCTTCTGGCGGAACTTGGCAACAGCAGTGGTTGCAATGGCATCATCCTCCAGAAATTTGCCTGAAAACAAGATAAGTGAAACAGGTGAGGGAGGTTGACCCGGAGAAATTCATGCCGGCTGAAGGAAAGTAACTTACGAGAAATATGGCTATGGATCCGGGTCAGCTCCTTGGTGCAGTTGTCACGCCTCTTCCGGAGTTGCGCAAGTTCAGCATTCGCCGACTCAAGCTTAGTGTCAGCCTCTTTCAGCAGTTCTTGATCCTTGGCAATTTGGAAATTGCGATGTTCTCGCTCTTCAGTAAAATTCTGGCCAGCTTTATCAAGTTCGGATTTGTGGAGCGCCTTAAGTTTTTTCATTTTTTCCTTAAGCTTGGCAATCTCATCATCTTTGGTCCGGAGGAGGGCGAGCTCATCATCCTTCTTCTTGAGTTTGGCCTGATGCTGCCCTGCTTGTTCGAAAAAATGCAGCATCATATCAGGCATGGGCACACTATCTTCAAGAGATGCTGAAACAGTTTGTTGACCCGGCAAAGCCGAGGTATGAATATTTGCCGAGCCAAGCAGAAAAAGGAGATAGAGTGCAGAGCAAGATTAAGCAAAAATAACTTACCCTTTATTTGGTCCAAATTTTTCCTCATAAGGATGTTCTCAGCCTCCACTCCAGCTGCGCAATCCGAATGATGAATTAGTACGGCGGGAAAAACAAAGAAAGATGGGAAAAAAGCTATGGAGAAAACTTACCCCTTTTCTCGAACTCAGCGAGAAGTGTAGAATGTTTCACGCGCAGCGACTTATGTGTGTCCAAGAGGTGTTGAAACTCAGCTCTCTGGCAATTGGTGGTAACCTGTGAAAAGCAAAGTTGATTTGATCATGTGCACATTCGAAGTGTACAAGATCCAGGCCAAGTGGAACTTAACCCGGCTCTAAGTCTGTGCATATTCGAAGTGTACAAAATCTGGGCCAAGTGGAACTGAACCCGGCTCTAGGTGTGTGCATATTCGAAGTGTACAAGATCCGGGCCAAGTGGAACTTAACCCGGCTCTAGGTGTGTGCATATTCGAAGTGTACAAGATCCGGGCCAAGTGGAACTTAACCCGACTCTAGGTGTGTGCATATTCGAAGTGTACAAGATCCGGGCCAAGTGGAACTTAACCCGGCTCTACGTGTGTGCATATTCAAAGTGTACACAATCCGGGCCAAGTGGAACTTAACCCAACTCTAGGTGTGTGCATATTCGAAGTGTACAAGATCCGGGCCAAGTGGAACTTAACTCGGCTCTAGGTGTGTGCATATTCGAAGTTACTAAGGAGCTACACTAATTCTCTAAGGAGCATCCGGCGAGTAACAAGTTACTCCCCCGGAGGCTCGGGGACTAATGGTTATATAACTAAGCACTAGTACATGTTAAAGAAAAGACGAAGTAGTGTACCTCCATCATCCGACCCGCAAGGTTTATAGCCTTAGCGGCTGTGTTCATCCGCGTGGCAAATTCAGCGGGCCCAAATATCTCTGGGAGATCGTCGTTGTGGACGAACTCCGCCTTGTTCCAGTTATTGACAAACTCGATCAAGGCCGGAGGATAGCGTTCTCCACTAAGCATATGTGGAGCGACTAAACCCTTGGCGTGGGCTTCCCTTCTCTCAACTTGTGCAATAGTGGGGCTGGTGTGCAAAACAAGTTATGCCTCAGCTGACCCGGCAGAGATGTCCTTCTTCGGTGGGGTATTCTTCGAAAGCATGGACGCAAGTGTACGCTGTCCAGCTTCGATAGATGCTGCCCTAGTGGCGTCAGGAGCTTTCTTGCCCTTATGCTGCTGTTGAGAGGTGGAGGTCTGAGCCACGGATTTGTCCTTGGGAGCTGCCTTAGTGCTACCCTTGGCGCTGCTGGTGCCTTCTCGCCGAGTCTTGGAAGACTCGAACGAGGCGGAGGGGCTTGCTGCTGTTGTTGATGCTTGTGCTGCTGCTGCTGGTGCTACTGCTGATTTTGTCTTGGCGGGGGTGCTGTTGGTATCTCGGATATAGTTGGTTACAGCGGAGCCGAAGTGGAGCTGGGAGCAACCGCTGCCTCGGCAGAGCCACTTCCCCCTGCTCCGAGGTTGCCCTCCTCTGGACGAGGTGGGTTAGAACCCGGAGCAGCTGCTGAACCCTCCTGAATGGGGATCAGCGGGCGAGAATCGTCGCCATGATGGGGAGAAGGGCTATGTCGGAGCGGTGAGGCGATGCCAGATCCTCTCTGAGGAACCTCCACCGTGGCCCTACCGAATCAAATGATGAATGATAAGAAACTATAACAAAGGAAGAACAAATGAATAGCAAAACGCGAAGCAGAAAATTGGATAAGGAAGAAATGACTTACTCATCAGAGGTCAAAGGCTCCTTGGGCTTGCGAGCTCTCCGGGTTATGGCCTTGGTCGTAGGATTGGTGGTAGCTTTGTCTGCAGACTTCTTTCGTCTCTTCGTTGGTTTGGAAGGTCCAGAAGAAGAAGCAGATGCAACTCCCCTTTTCTTGGACGCAACCGGAACAGGTTCGCCCGTGGCGAGGGGAGGATCTTCATGAATCTGCCCACCGGGGTTAGATGATGCTGGAAAGGTGTAAGAAAGGGGGACAACGTCAAATGCTTCCATCACCTCAACATCGGAATCATCTTCATCGTCAGGCCAATCTCTAATGGAAGAGAATTTACCGGTGTGTCGCTTGGTTGCATCGGGGAACGACATGAACATCTCCTGATCCGGCTCCTCCTCATCCGGGGCATCTCGATCCGGGGCCCACTTGAGAGAAGGCTCGGTGCCATCCTCAAGTGTTTGCTAAAGAAACATCTAAGAGAGAAAATGCGAAGGGATCAAACATACAATAAATTCCGACATATGATTTAACTCGGAAAAAGATTGGAGCACGAGATTTACCGCAGGAGGAAGCCTATTTCAGCAGAAGTGCTCGATCCCCCACTCCCAATCAGCAGAGAAGTTCTTGTTGGTAGTGAAGAGGGCCTTGACCCGGCGAAATATCTCGGTATCGCTCAACTTGAATGAGGAGGTCCGGTTGGGGTCAAGGCGCCAGCTCATGTGGCAAAGTTTATGCGTGCATTTCTTGAGAGGCGAGATCCGGTTGCGGACGAATGTGATCATCACGTCCTCGTTGCGCAGTCCCTGATCCTTCAGCTCCTGGAACCGTTTGTTGACTTGGTTCTCTAGGACAATGGGTTTCTTGGGGATCTGGTCCCATAGATCCGGATTAGGAGGACTCGGAACGTAGGGGCGCAACCGGATCATATCTTCAGTTGTGCCATTTCTGACATAAAAGAAGGTTCGGGCCCAGCCCTTGCAATAATCAAGCCCCGTGAGTCGGGGAAAGATGGACTGTCTCCGAGGAGATATAGAGGCAGCGCCGAACTGCGTGAGTTGTTTGTCCTCCGGGTCAAGCTCTCTATTCGGAATCACGTTCCGGTGGAGACCAAAAAACCGGATCCAGAGCTCCTTAGTGGGACACAGTCCGGTGTAGCCCTCTATGGTGGAAGCAAAAGCAGAAAGGGAAGTGATGGCATTCGCCGAAAGGTGATGCGGTTGAAGCTCATAGGTGTTGAGCCAATCGTGGAAGAAGTCACTGACGGGGAGGCCGAACCCACGCTGGAAGTGGGAGAGGAACACTACAAACTCACCCGGATTGGGTGAGGGAGCGAGCTCCTCGACGGCGAGGCGGGCGATGACGCCCTCCAGGATACACCAGGTGCGATACAACCAGTCCAGGTCGTCCTGGCATACCCAGGACCCAGCCCTGGCTCCGCGCTCGGCGTTCTCTGCATCCTCCTCCATCTCCTGTTCTGCGACGGCAAGTTTTTCCTCTGTCATTTCTAGGTCGTTGTCCTCACTGGCCCTATCGGCGGTGGGGGCAGTGGCCTGAACTGGCGCGGACCCGTGGCGGTGGAGATGCGCGGGAGTGGCGGCGACGCTGGTGCACGAGGAACGGTAAGTCGGCGGTGCAGCTAAGCAGGTGCGACGGCGGCGGCGTTGTCGCTGGGAAGAAGAAGGAGAAGAAGAAGCAGAGGGGCGCGAGAATGGGGAAAAGACCCAAGGGGCGCGCCCCTCCCCTATTTAACCACGCCCCAAAGGGGTAGTGGGATCGTGCTGTGCGGATGGGCCACACGGTGTGGCCGTGTATGATCCGGATCAGCCAATCAGCGACAAGCCACAGGAAGGGCCACAGGGCGTAGGAGATCCCACAACGTGACATGGTGATACAGTTAACGAGGAGACAGACACGATGTGACGTCTGCAACAGTAACACCTGACATTAACTGCGGCAGTAACTGGCGCATGCCCTTAAAATGAGGCAAAATAATGATTACCCTCCATGTGGCGAAGCGTACGAGAGAAGGAAGAATAGCTCGGATAACTATAAGGTGACCCGGCGAGCGAGTGAAAACTCGGAATGTGCCAAGGGAAAAGATAGTCAATGAAATCCGGGGTAGGAGGTAACTTGGAAAAGGGAGCAAAAGGCTCGGTAAAGTTGAACCTCTGTGGCCTTAGCGGCTGAGGCAACTAAGACCGCACCAGCTTCGGGGACTAATGTTGGGGAGATACCCCCGGGTAGGGTCACGCCGGGGTATAATGGCCGAGTTAGCCGAGGTACGGCAAGGTCAAAGCAAGTGCTGGCCGAGTCACCTCAAGGCAGGCCGAATCACGGAGTAACCCAGACCAGAGGATATCCACCTAACTGAGGCCCGACCGACTTATGTCGTATGCCGGCAGGATTTATGTAACTTGTATGCAGGTATCGGTGTGGCCGGATCAACCAGGCACGATCCGGGTTATATCAGGCTTGCAAGAGAAGGAAGGTATCTCGCTGGTCAAAAGGTGGCCACTGTACGCAGAGCGTGAGCAAAGCGGACAAAATCCAGGACCACCGAGGCGTGGCCGACAAGGGTGACATCGCCTGTCTCGGATGACGCTAGCGCCGCAGAGGCTCACGTAGCCTCTGCATGGCTTACGAAGGGGAAAAGTGGCCCGGTCGGTATGCTATTTTAGGAAGAGGCATATTCCCTGGAATATGCCTCCACATATGCCCTCATTGGAGACCTAGCCACCCCTATATAATGAGGGCTAGGGCCTCTGTAGAACGGGTTGATCTCGAGTGAGTTGAGCTTTACTTGGTTATTCTCTAGTACATTCCTAAGGGCTAGCCAGTGGTGAGAGTAAGAGAGTTCCTTCTTCCTCCTCTCCCTAGTACAGCTCAAGGAGCACTTGTAAACCTTGGAAGCAAATCAAATACAAACATCTGTGTGTGGAATCACCACACTATCCCTCCCTGGATTCCTCTAGTGCATCTTGTCCCCACCTTTAGCCTATCCATGGCATCTGCCGTGACACCACCACGACAAACGGGGTACCCCTTGCACATGATACAAGAGCTATCACATAATCAAAATGACAAGGCAAGCAAACAATGAGCATCTCAGTGATCTTTTTATTTGCTATTTGCATAGGTTTTTATTGAGGATGCTTCATAGAGTGCTCATTATGGTTATGCTGCAAGTTTCCACCATGATTAGGCATGGCTTAGGCTAGCGGCCTAGGCGTTTCTCTAACACACATACAAACTCCATGATCTTACAAGTTCCCCTTTTATTTCACATCGCTGGAATCCATAGGCAAAAGAACATGATATCAACGTGGTACAATGTACAAGTGCAATGTTGAAAGCGTTCCCGTGATACATGGTTTTGCTAACTTCAACTTATAAAGCGCAAGCATATACGCAACAAAGATGGACGCAATAGTTCAAGATTATTAAATGCAAAAAAAGTAAAGTGTGCCATCAAGCTCGTGAGAGCTTTAATCACTAATTTTCACATAACAAGTTTAATCCGGAAGGTAGATAACAACATGAATATACTTGGAATAGCAAATGCTAATAGGTAGGTATGGTGGACTCTTTGGAATAACTTGGTTTTAGGAGTTGGATGCATGAGTGGAACTCACACTTGGTTATGGAGGCTAGCAAAAGACTGGGAGCGACCAACTAAGAGATCAATAATGGCCATAATCATGCAAAGCGACAAAACATCATTAATCAAAGCATAAAGTGATATTACAAGTTGAAAACTAAAGGATCATAAAGGCTATGGTGACTTGGGATAGTCATAACATGGTGTGAGCATGCGCCAAGTCAACCCAAATAAAGCATCAAAGGAGAATACCACAATACTATGCTTTAATATGCTAAAACAACGCATGATTCTTCCAAGGCACATTAAGCAATCTCAATTGTTTATAACATGTCATGCTACAGCAAAGATCACTAAGCATAAAGCCAAAACAATATCAAGCATGGTATGACAAAGCATAGGCCATAGTCAAAAACAAGCTCTCTTTACCACTGAAGCATGAACTTTCCTACTCTTTCCAATCCAAACCAAACTATTTGAAAACCAATGTATGAAAGAGGGGGTCCAACCAATTTATTCAAGCAAACTAAGAAAAACAAGCAAATGAAAACCAAAAACAAAAACAAAGACGCTCCAAGAACAACACAACTGTGCATGAAAAAATAAAAATGAAGTGTTTGGAAGAAACCTGGGATTTTTATTGATGAAGAAGGGGATGCCTTGGTCATCCCCAAGCTTTGACGGTTGTACTTCTTGGATATTTCTTGGGGTGACACGCGTGGCATCCCCAAGCTTGAGCTCTAGTCCATTCTTCATCTCATTACATCATTCTCTCCATAGACCTGAAATTTTTCCTTCATACAAAACTTCACACAATCTTTATTAGCAACATTAGTGCACTCAAGATAATAAGTCTTTGGTTTCAGTTTAAACACCAATAAAACTTCCATTAAAACACAAGCTACTGCAAAACTTCCCTCAAAAAGCTCAATTCCCCAAAGAGAACTCAAAAAGGAACCAACAAGAAGCAAATGCGAATAATGGCAGAAATCTATCAAAACAGACCAGCAGGTAAAAACCAATTCTTTTCAAGACCTTATGTTGCTCAAATCAAAAAGTTTTTAACTAACAAAAGTTAGATAACAACCTGGGGCAGAAGCACAAAAAATTACAACTCAAACCGACGTACAGAGATTTTACACGAATTTTTACAGCGAAGCACAAAAATCTGTTTTGGGAAAGCAACTTTCCCAAGCATTACTTCTCTCTCATTAGAGGTTACTCTTGGCACAAAAAGCAAATAAAAAGGATAAGTAGAGTTTATTACTGAAGCAATAACTTCCATGAATCATCTAAAACTTTTGGGTTATCTCCCAATAAGTACTTTTCTTTAACGCCTTTAAGTTAGGCATAGAAAGCTTGAAAAGATGATCACATAAGAAATATGACATGAAGTAAAAGTGAGCATCAAAAAGAAAATTCAAAACACATTTAAGTCTAACCCACTTCCTATGCATAGGAATCTTATATGCAAATAAATTGACAAAGAACAAAGTGATAGGCATGGGAACATAAAACGAGAGTAACTTCAAAACTTTCAGCACATAGAGAGGTGTTTCCGTACCATGAAAACTTCTACAACCATATTTTCCTCTCTCATAATAATTTTCAGTAGCCTCATGAATAAACTCAACAATATAACTATCACATAAAGTATGATTTTCATGATCGACAAACACATAATTTTTCTCAAGCTCAAAAATAGTGGGATTAAAACCTTCAAACCCACTTTTAACAATTGTATAACAAAAATGACTGATCATTCAATATGGGACCATGGTCTAGAGCTTTATCATAAACATTTTCTAAGCAAAACTCTTTAGTACAATGCATCTCGAAGTTAGGCACAAATAAAGGATTATCATAGATAACATGAGCATAACATTCATCCTCCTTTGGTAAGCATGGGAGACAATCAAATAATGTAAGGTATAAAGAGTTACTCTCATTAGAAGGTAGGCATGGGTAGATCCATTCTTCCTCCTTTTGTTCATCACTCTCCTCCTCTTTTTCATCTAATGAGCTTCCCGTTTCAGCAATTTCTTCTTCCATAAGCTCCTACAAGGCATTAGTCTCTTTTGTTTGTGGAAAGCATCTATTAATATATTCAAGAATATAGCCATTTTCTTCCTTGTAATTATCAAAGCAAAATTTAAGTATATCATAAACCTCATATTTATAAGGTGAATCATCAGTATTTTCTAGCAAACTAGCAAGTTCAAATGCACCCTTCCAAGCAATAAATTCTTCAATTTGTTCCACATCATAAAAGTCATAATTTCCCTTAACCTAAGAAGATATGGTAACATCATCATTATACTCACATTGAAAAGGGAGGTGTTTATACCTCTTACAGCAACAAGATTTATCAAAGAAATAAGTCACATTATAAGTAGAGCCCATGTTTCTAGCAATGGTATACAATTTATCAATTTGTTCCCATAAGTGTTTCCCTTTTTGTGACAGGTGGTGTTCCTTATAATAATATTTTTGTTCTTCCGTGACCCTACCTTGCCAATTAGATTCAGTTTCAAAGAAACCAACCATTGATAGAAAGCATGATAAAGCAAGACAATAACAGACCAATGAAAATAACAACTATAGTAGGAACTAATTTTTTATACTTTTGATAAAGGAAGCAAACCAGTAAAACTAATTTTTTGTGTGTTTTTGATAAAGAAACAAGCAAACAAACCAGAAATAAACTAAGCAAAACAAATAAAACAAAGTAAAGAGATTGGTTATGAGGGACTCCCCTTGTGAAGATGTCCTTGACTCCCCGTCAACGGCGCCATAAAAGTATCTTTGATGGCGCATGGTTGACGTGGGAGCTTCTTCTTCTTCACTCCCCGACAACGGTGCTAGAAAAGTAGCTTGATGGCCCAAAATATATCGAGCTCGTTGGGGAACCCCAAGAGGAAGGTATGATGAGCACAACAGCAAGTTTTCCCTCAATTATGAAACCAAGGTTATCAAACTAGTAGGAGCAAGGAAACACCTCCAAGGTGTTGTTGCCAACTTGGAATCATGCACAACACAACCATAGAACTTTGCCCCCAACTTACAGTGAGGTTGTCAATATCACCGGTTTTGCTAAAAACAAAGGATTAAACGTATTGTGTGGAAGAAAGTAAAAGCTTGCAGGAAGTAAACATAAAGCAGTAAACAATTGTAGATTGATGGTAAAATAAAGGACCGAGGTCCATAGTTCACTAGCGGTGGTTCTCCTTAAGATAGATGACATGTTGGGTGAACAAATTACAGCGGGGCAATTGACAAACATCGAGAAAGCATACATGCATATACTAATCATCTTGATTCCTTTGAGATTTGATTGCGCATTACAGCATTATACATAGACCGTAATCCAACTTCATCTATGACTAATAATCCACCTTCAGGTTATCATCCGAACCCCCTCCAGTATTAAGTTGCAAGCAACAGATAATTGCATTACGCATTGCGTGTAAAGTAAACAATACGATTGTTCTATGAACAAAGGATTGATGTTTTATCCCTAGTAGCAACAACACATCTAGTACCTTAGAGATTTCTGTCACTTCCCCAGATTACTAGAGGCATGAACCCACTATCGAGCATAAATACTCCCTCTTGGAGTTGCTAGCATCTACTCGGCCAAGATATATACTAACAACAGAGAGCATGCAAGATCACAAATAACAAAGACATGATAGAATAAATAATCAATCTGAAACAGCATCTCAATATCCATCAGATCCCTACAACACAACATGTAGGATTACAAATAGATGATCTTGATCATGAACGGAGCTCACAAGATCTAAACATGGTAGCACAAAGGAGAAGAACCAACCATCTAGCTACTACATGGACCCATAGTCCAAGGATGAACTACTCACGCATCACACCGGAGGCTTGCATGGTGATGAAGAAGGCCTCCAGGGTGAATTCTCCCCTCTGGCAGGATGCCGAGAAGAGCTTCAGATCCCTCTCGATCAAGGGATGGAGATGATGGTGTCTACATACTCTTTCGTGGAATTTTGATCGGGTCCTTAGGATTTTTGTATCAGAGCCATCTTATAGGCGAAAGGGGAGGCCGAGGGGGTGCCCTATGGGGCCACACCACCCCCTGTCGTGGGTCAGCCCTGGCCGCGCAGCCAGGTGGTGTGACGGCCCTCTGGCCCCTCTCCGTCTCGTATTCTGCCTCCGTGTCCCCCTCGGTGAAAAACTGACTTTGGCTTTTGTGCCATCCAATTCCGAGAATATTGATTTCCTGACTTTCCTGGAACGAAAACAGCAGAAAACGGGCAACCGGCACTGTGGCATCTTGTTAATAGGTTAGTCCAAGAAAGTGTATAAAAAGTACTCCAAAGTGTGGACAAAACACAAGAAATTAGATAAAAACCAAGCATGGAACATTAAAAATTATGGATACGTTAGCAACGTATCATGGTGGTTTATGAAAAGAACACACATGCAATTACACTGGTGGATCCAAGTGGTTTATGAAAAGAACAAACATGCAATGACTCTAGTTGTGGTTTAGGAAAGGAACACGCATGCAATGACACTAGTGGTGGTTTATGAAAAGAACACACATGCAAATGACACTAATGCACCATGTGGTTTAGTAAAATAACACACATGCAATGACACTAGTGGTGGTTTAGGAAAAGAACACACATGCAATTACTCTAGTTGTGTTTTAGGAAAAGAACAAACATGCAATGACTCTAGTGGTGGTTTATGAAAAGGACACACATGCATTGACACTGGTGGATCCATGTCGTTTAGTAAAATAACACACATGCAATGACACTAGTGGTGGTTTAGGAAAACAACATATGCAAAGACATGCAATGGCACTGGTGGATCCATCTGGTTTAGGAAAGGAACACACATACAATGACAATTGTGGTGGTTACTGAAAGACCAAACATGCAAATGACTCTAGTGGATCCATGTGGTTTATGGAAAGAACACACATGCAATGACTCTAGTTGTGGTTCCATGTGGTTTATGAAAAGAACAAACATGCAATGACTATAGGTGTGCTTTATAAAAACAACACACATGCAACGACTCTGGTGGATCGAAGTGGTTGATGAAAAGACCACACATGCAATGACACTACTGGTGGTTTATGAAAAAAACACATGCAATGACACTAGTGGTTGTTTAGGAAAAGAACACACATGCAAAAACATGCAATGACACTGGTGGATCCATGTGGTTTAGGAAAGGAACACACATGCAATGACACTGGTGGTGGTTAATGAAAAGAACACACATGTAAATGACTCTGGTGGATCCATGTGGTTTATGGAAATAACACACATGCAATGAATCTAGTGGTGGTTTATGAAAAGAACACACATGCAATGACACTAGTGGATCCAAGTGGTTTATGAAAAGAACAAACATGCAATGACTCTAGTTTAGGTTTAGGAAAGGAACAGACATGCAATGACACTGGTGGTGGTTTATGAAAAGAACACACATGCCAATGACATTGGTGGATCCATGTGGTTTAGTAAAATAACACACATGCAATGACACTGGTGGATCCAAGTGGTTTATGAAAAGAACAAGCATGCAATGACTCTAGTTGTGGTTTAGGAAAGGAACACACATGCATGACACTAGTGGTGGTTTATGAAAAGAACACACATGCAAATGAAACTGGTGGATCCATGTGGTTTTGGTAAAATAACACACATGCAATGACACAAGTGTTCGTTTTGGAAAAGAACACACATGCAATGTCTCTAGTTGTGGTTAAGGAAAAGAAAAAACATGCAATGACTCTAGTGGTGGTTTATGAAAAGGACACACATGCATTAACACTGGTGGATACATGTGGTTTAGTAAAATAACACACATGTAATTATACTAGTGGTGGTTTAGGAAAAGAACACACATGCAAAGACATGCAATGACACTGGTGGATCCATCTGGTTTAGGAAAGGAACATACATACAATGACACTGTGGGTGGTTAATGAAAGACCACACATGCAAATGACTCTGGTGGATGCATGTGGTTTATGGAAATAACACATATGCAATCACACTGGTCGTGGTTTACGAAAAAACACACATACAATAACTCTAGTTGTGGTTCCATGTGGTTTATGGAAGGAACAAACATGCAATGACTATAGTTGTGCTTTATGAAAACAACACACATGCAATGACTCTGGTGGATCCAAGTGGTTTATGAAAAGAACACACATGCAATCCACTAGTTGTGGTTTATGAAAAGAACGCACATGCAATGACACTAGCGGTGGTTTAGGAAAAGAACACACATTCAAAGACATGCAATGACACTGGTGGATCCATGTGGTTTAGGTAAGGAACACACATGCAATGACACTGGTGGTGGTTAGCGAAAAGAACACACATGCAAATGACTCTGGTGGATCCATGTGGTTTATGGAAAGAAAACACATGCAATGAATCTAGTGGTGGTTTATGAAAAGAACACACATGCAATGACACTGGTAAATCCATGTGGTTTATGAAAATAACAAACAAGCAATGACTCTAGTTGTGGTTTATGAAAAGTACACACATGCATTGATTCTAGTGGAGCTTTAGGAAAAGAACACACATGCAATGACACTGGTGGATCCATGTGGGTTTAGTAAAATAACACACATGCAATGACACTAGTGGTGGTTTAGGAAAAGAACACACATGCAATGTCTCTAGTTGTGCTTTAGGATAAGAACAAACATGCAATGACTCTAGTGGTGGTTAATGAAAAGGACACACATGCATTGACACTGGTGGATCCATGTGGTTTAGTAAAATAACACACATGCAATGACACTAGTGGTGGTTTAGGAAAAGAACACACATGCAATGCCACTAGTGGATCCATGTGGTTTAGAAAACACACATGCAACGACACTGGTGGTGGTTAATGAAAAGAACACACATGCAAATGACTCTGGTGGATCCATGTGGTTTATGGAAATAACAGACATGCAATGAATCTAGTGGTGGTTTATGAAAAGAACACACATGCAATGACACTGGTGGATCCAAGTGGTTTATGAAAAGAACAAACATGCAATGACTATAGTTGTGGTTAATGAAAAGTATGCAAAAGCAACGACTCTAGTGGTGGTTTAGGAAATGAACACACATGCAATGACATGCAATGACACTAGTGGATCCATGTGGTTTAGGAAAATAACACACATGCACTGACTATAGTTGTGGTTTATGAAAAGAACACACATGAAAATGACACTTGTGGATCCATGTGGTTTAGTAAAATAACACACATGCAATGACACTAGTGGCGGTTTAGGAAAAGAACACACATGCAATGTCTCTAGTTGTGGTTTAGGAAAAGAACAAACATGTAATGACTCTAGTGGTGGTTTATGAAAAGGACACACATGCATTGAAACTGGCAGATCCATGTGGTTTTGTAAAATAACACACATGCAATGCCACTAGTGGTGGTTTAGGAAAAGAACACACATGTAGAGACATGCAATAACATTGGTGGATCTATGTGGTTTAGGAAAGAAACAGACATGCAATGACACTGGTGGTGGTCACTAAAAAGAACACACATGCAAATGACTCTAGTGGATTCATGTGGTTTATGGAAAGAACACACATGCAATGACACTAGTGGTGGTTTATGAAAAGAACACACAAGCAATGACTCTAGTTGTGGTTCCATGTGGTTGGTGAAAAGAACAACCATGCAATGACTATAGTTATGGTTTATGAAAAGAACACACATGCAATGACTCTGGTGGATCCATGTGGTCTATGAAAAGAACACACATGCAATGACACTAGTGGTGGTTTAGAAAAAGAATACACATGCAATGACACTAGTGGTGGTTTAGGAAAATGACACTGGTGGATCCATGTGGTTTAGGAACGGAACACATGTGCAATGACACTGGTTGTGGTTAATGAAAAGAACACACATACAAATGATTCTGGTGGATCCATGTGGTTTATTGAAAAAACACGCAGGCGGACACACATGCAATTACACGGGTAAATCGATGTGGTTTATGAAAAGAACAAACATACCTTGACTCTAGTTGTGGTTTATGAAAAGTAGTGGTGGTTTAGGAAAAGAACACACATGCAATGACACTAGTGGAGCCATGTGGTTTATTCAAATAACACACATGCAATGACACTAGTGGTCGTTTAGGAAAATAACACACATGCAATGTCTCTAGTTGTGGTTTAGGAAAAGAACAAACATGCAATGACACTGGTGGATCCATAGTAAAATAACACACATGCAATGACACTAGTGGTGGTTTAGTAAAAGAACACACATGTAGAGACATGCAATGACACTGGTGGATACATGTGGTTAAGGAAAGGAACACACATGCAATGACACTGGTGGTGGTTAATGAATAGAACACACATACAAATGACTCTGGTGGATCCATGTGGTTTATGGAAATAACACACATGCAATGAATCTAGTGGTGGTTTATGAACAGAACACACATGCAATGACACTGGTGGATCGATGTGGTTTATGAAAAGAACAAACATGCAATGACTATAGTTGTGGTTTATGAAAAGTACACACATGCAATGACTATAGTGGTGGTTTAGGAAAATAACACACATGCAATGACACTGGTGGATCCATGTGGTTTAGGAAAATAACACATAGGAAATAACTATAGTTGTGGTTTATGAAAAGAATACATATGAAAATAACACTTGTGGATCCATGTGGTTTAGTAAAATAACACACATGCATGACACTAGTTGTGGTTTAGGAAAATAACACAAATGCAATGTCTCTAGTTGTGGTTTCGGAAAAGAACAAAAATGCAATTACTCTAGTGGTGGTTTATGAAAAGGACACACATGCCAATGACTCTAGTGGTGGTTTATGAAAAGAACACACATGCATTGACATTGGTGGATCCATGTGGTTTATTAAAATAACACACATGCAATGACACTAGTGGTGGTTTAGGAAAAGAACACACATGAAAAGACATGCAATAACACTGGTGGATCCATGTGGTTTAGGTAATGAACACACATGCAATGACACTAGTGGTGGTCATTGAAAAGAACACACATGCAAATGACTCTGGTGGATCCATGTGGTTTATGGAAAGAACACACATGCAATGACACTGGTGATGGTTTATGAAAAGAATACACATACAATGCCTCTACTTGTGGTTCCATGTGGTTTATGAAAAGAGTAAACATGCAATGACTATAGTTATGGTTTATGAAAAGAACACACATGCAATGACTCTGGGGGATCCAAGTGGTTAATGAAAAGAGCACGCCTGCAATGACAGTAGTGGTGGTTTAGGAAAAGAACACACATGCAATGACACTATTGGTGGTTTAGGAAACGAACACACATGCAAAGACACATGCAATGACACTGGTGGATCCATGTGGTTTAGGAAAGGAACACACATGCAATGACACTGGTGGTTAATGAAAGAACACACATGCAAATGACTCTGGTGGATCCATGTGGTTTATGAAAAGAACACATGCAATGAACCGAGTGGTGGTTTATGAGAAGAACACACATGCAATGACACTGGTGGATCCAAGTGGTTTATGAAAAAAAAACAAGCATCCAATGACTCTAGTTGTGGTTTAGGAAAGGAACACACATGCAACGACACTAGTGGTGGTTTATGAAAAGAACACACATGCAAATGAAACTAGTGTATCCATGTGGTTTGGTTAAATAACACACATGTAATGACACTATTGGTGGTTTAGGAAAAGAACACACATCCAATGTCTCTAGTTGTGGTTTAGGAAAAGAACAAACATGCAATGACTCTAGTGGTGGTTTATGAAAAGGACACACAAACATTAACACTGGTGGATCCATGTGGTTTAGTAAAATAACACAAATGCAATGACACTAGTGGTGGTTTAGGAAAAGAACACACATGCAAAGACATGCAATGACACTGGTGGATCCATCTGGTTTAGGAAAGGAACACACAGACAATGAAACTGGTGGTTAATGAAAGACCACACATGCAAATGACTCTGGTGGATCCATGTGGTTTATGGAAATAACACATATGCAATCAAACTGGTCGTGGTTTATGAAAAAACACACATGCAATGAACCTAGTTGTGGTTCCATGTGGTTTATGAAACGAACAAACATGCAATGACTATAGTTGTGCTTTATGAAAACAACACACATGCAATGACTCTGGTGGATCCAAGTGGTTTATAAAAAGAACACACATGCAATGACACTAGTGGTGGTTTATGAAAAGAACACACATGCACTGACACTAGTGGTGGTTTAGGAAAAGAACACACATGCAAAGACATGCAATGACACTGGTGGATCCATGTGGTTTTGGAAACGAACACACATGCAATGACAATGGTGGTGGTTAATGAAAAGAACACACATGCAAATGACTCTGGTGGATCCATGTGGTTTATGGAAAGAACACACATGCAATGAATCTAG
Organism: Avena sativa; assembly: GCA_916181665.1. Lineage (NCBI taxonomy): Eukaryota > Viridiplantae > Streptophyta > Magnoliopsida > Poales > Poaceae > Avena > Avena sativa. The sequence continues at coordinate 197,809,747 of OV702287.1, forward strand.
TGGTGGTTTATGAAAAGAACACACATGCAATGACACTGGTAAATCCATGTGGTTTATGAAAATAACAAACAAGCAATGACTCTAGTTGTGGTTTATGAAAAGTACAAACATGCATTGACTCTAGTGGTGCTTTAGGAAAAGAACACACATGCAATGACACTGGTGGATCCATGTGGGTTTAGTAAAATAACACACATGCAATGACACTAGTGTTGATTTAGGAAAAGAACACACATGCTGTAACTATCTCGGTGAATTACGCTCCTAGTTACAAGCCTGGATGAGCAGAAATGGTTGAAATAGTACGGTGGGGCCCAAATGCCACTCACAGGTAGACCTTTCGGCCGTCCCAACCATTTCCAAACATCGGGACAAGAACGGGCGGCATAATCGGCAGGCGAAGGGATCAACTACATACACAAATGAGTATGTATGCAAGCCACCATACAATAGTACATCAGAGCCATTCCATCTAAAAACAAAGGAAATATAGCAACGCCATACGGCAAGATCCAAATATCCTAGATAGATATAATAGTTTAGGATATCTCCTCATACATCAAACATCAGAGTATCAAGCGGAAGCGGAAGACAAAATCCGAGTACGGATAAGAAGCAAATCGGCATAAGATGCCCCATAACTAAGCACATCCCGCCCACAGATCTCACGGATCCCCGTTCCCGGAATCTCTACACCGAATGATCGTTGCCCACATCGTCCGTCTCTTCCACCCAGTATCCATCTTGCGAGTGTACCTGTCATCTGAACCAATAATTTATCGTGTGAGACCCTAGGGGTACTCAGCAAGTCTTTATGCCTCTAAAGGGGACACAACCTGGGGTGACGCAATTGCAGCAAAAGATAAACCCTAGCAATTCTATAGATACTCGCTAACCATCCGCCTAACCAGAGATAGACGGATGTCCGTGAATTAATAACAACAGTTATAACAGTTAAAACGGTAATATCCACAGATCCATCCTCCTTCCCGCTTACCGACGAGGAAGAGGACGAACAACCCCCCCATCCGTTGGCAGTTTTATTATTCATTCCATGAGTGTTGCACTATTTACTAGTCAGGTACCTAGTCTAGTCAAATTAGAAGCGATACTTTAGTTATGCTTGTCTATGATCGAGAAACTATGCTCCAAGTCGTCCATAACCGCGGACACGGCTTTCAGAAAGTTTTACCCTGCAGGGGTGCACAAATAGCAACACACACTCAATATGCCTCGAAAAAACCAAATCAAAACCCAACAAGACAGTCACGACAAAGCAATTACAGGATTCAGAAATATTTCAGGGGGCCACCCCATTGAGCTACCCGCAACGAAGTTAGCTGACTCCGAGACGGCCTCAAGGTTTGCGTCAATGGCTGTGAACGACTGGGAACCCGAAAATGTGACTGGGCTTGTCGACACCGCGAAAACACTCCGCTTTCCTAAACAGTACAGTGTGCAGTACCTCGCACAATTTAAATAAAGCAGTAAAGCATGGCATAAGTACAGGATAGTAAATAAAATTTCAAACTAGTTTGTGGCCCCAAGAAATAAGAATGAATCAAGCTCTGGCTCAGGGGGGTTCATAAGCCTCCCGGATGTGGATAGCGCGAATATTCAAGGAACAGGAATCAAGTACTCGGGGTCCTACGGGACACAAGTGAGCATAAAAACCAAATAACAGATATTGCTCACCGATGCCACTTTCATTAGTTATCCCAGTACTACTCAGATTAAGTTGTATAGGTACCTCGTTATCCATCAGGCACTCACATACCCTACACATGCTGTCCTACGACTCGCATGGCTCATACAACTCCTGTAGTAATGGCTCATGGGATGGAGGAACAAGCTTCGGTGGGGTTCAAAAGTAAAGGCTATGCAATACTTGGGATTCAGTTTAATGCAATCGTGACTCAATGATGCAAGAATAAGATAGAGGCAATAGGTACTATATGTATGCAAGCATGTGGTAGTGCTTGCCTGGCAGCTCAGTTGAAGCAAGGGATGGATCTGGGTAGTGCTCCTGGTTCTCTTGATATATCCCCTACTCAGCGTCTATTCGAAGAAGAACCAAACAAACAAGGGCCAACATAAATAAAGTGCGCAAGCATATGAATAAATGCGACAAGCGAACAATCATGCCATGATGAATGATGCACAATTTGCATGGCAATAAGGTAGTATGGCATGGGTGAGGTGTGGAACACAAGAATAAACCATTTTATTTAGTTTTGGCCCCATTTTATTCCCATTTTAGTTGCTGTACTCTTTATATTTATATGATGCATGCTTCAAATCAGATCAAGGAATGCATAAACAGAAAGGTCTCGTCGAGCTAATCATTTTAGACATATCATTTGCTAAATTTGGAGTTATAAAACAAAAGTTATTAATTAATTAAGGGAAAAGGGCATTTTAATGTAATTAAACCAACTTGGAATTTTAAAGTGTTCAAAATATATTTTAGAGGCCATATTTGAATTCCTCACATTTTTCTGATCTCAAAACATATATTATTTGTATTAATTGGATTTATAATTTAAAAGTTATATTAAAACAGAATTAAATTTGAATTTGAAATAATTTGAAAAAGATTTGAATTTACACAGATACAGGAAAACATTTTGTTACTCAGCTCTAGGCTAGACACAGACGCAGACAGGTGGGTCCAACGCTGACTCAGCAGCACGCGGCGCAGAAAAGCGTCTGCCACCGCGGGTTGAGCTAGACCTAGAGGCCGACAGGTGGGGCCAGGGTGCTCGCAGCCCACGGGTCAGCGAATGGGCGCGCGGGGCTGTCAGGCGGGGCCGAGCTGGAGCGCGGGTTAAGGTCGGAGAAACCAGGGGGCTTTTCTGCAAAACTTCACTGAGACAGACAGATGGGCCAGGCTGGACCACGGGTTACGCACGCAAAAAGCAGGGGGGGTTATCAGCAAAAGTGCGGTCGTACTGTAGATCTTCTTTCTCTGCGCCGCGCGACAGATCGGTGTTCGGCAGAGCGGGCGCGCGCAGGGATCGAACGCGCGACGCGGCGCGCGCGCGGAGGCGGAGCCACTGTGGTAGGGCGGGGTAGACGTCAGGGTAGCGGGCGAGGCCTAGATAGGGTTCTACGCAGAGCGCTAGCGTGCAGACGCCGGTGCACTCCGACGCGCGGAGGCCGTTCGACGCAAAGTCCGGCGAGGCTAGGGGGTTATAGAGAGGCGGACCATGTCCAGGAGAGAGAGGAGCTCACCGGGAGGGCGTCGGTGTAGGTGGATCGGGCTGGGAGGCAGGGGATCGACGTCGAGGCAGAGGCCGGGCGATCTAGGGTTTGGCGTCGGCTCGTCGGCGTACTCCGGCGCTGGTCCTTCTCCTCCTCCGCGACAGGTACTGGTCGACGCAGATAAGCCTCCTCGTACTCCTCGACCACCTCCACGTCGTGCGAACGGGCTGGATCAGAGAAGCGCCGGTGTAACCGACGGTGGCCGGCGATGATGAAGACGGTGGTGGAGAGGAAGGAGGGGAGAGCCAGGGCGCTGGGGCTGGATCTGGCGAGGCAGAGAGGAGAGCCGTGTGGGTGTGGATAAGCAGAGAGGGGGAGGTACCGTGGGCGCGGGGTAGATGGTTAAAGGTGGCCTCGGGTGCCACCTTTTTCCTCCTCCTTGCTCACGTGCTAGGGTCGGCAGGGGCAGGGAAGGTGCATGGGGCTTCCAGGTGGGACCAGAGGCGAGGCCAGGGAGGGAGGCTCGGTGTAGGACCCACTTGGTGGAGAGAGGGAGCTAGGGAGAGAGAGGTGAGGCTCGGGTAGGGTTAGAGCTAGGCTCGGTTTAGGGTTTGGGGGTTGGTAGCTAGGGCAGGGGTGATGGTTCAGGGAGAGAGGGTGGCCGGTGGGGCCAGCTAGGTGAGAGAGAGAGAGGCCGAGAGAGAGAGGTAGGTTTAGGGTTTGGTTTGGATTAGGTAAGATTAGGGTTTAGATGGGGTATGGGTAGATTAGATGTAGATGGGAGAAAAGATAAAGAAGAGAGGGTAGGGCTTAGGGTTTAGAGAGAGATGGAGAGGTTTGTAGCTAGGGTTTTCCTTGGACAAGATTATGCCAAGAACAACCAAGATCAAACAAGATCAAGACAAGAGTAAGAGAGGGATGGAGTGCTAGGGTTTAAGCAAGATCATCCTAGATCAAGCCAAAAGAAAAGATAGAGGTAGAGAGAGGGATGATCCACTCAAAAATCAAATAAAAATCCAAATGACAAGCTAAAGGGGTACTTGCATGGCCCATGCAAAATTAATTAATGCCATGCTTGTTTTTGTGAAACAATATTATTACATGGCATTATTATTTTGCACTCCCAAATTGGTATAAAGGCCAAGCAAAAAGAATTAACAAGGATTCCCCATGTGGAGTAGATGGAGAAGACCATTTTGAAGTACAAATGGGACTTGCTAGTGTGTATGTGCCACTAGATGCTCAATAGTCCCAAAAATATCCCAACATGAGCATAATCCATAATAATCCATGTGGAAGCTAGGAAAAAGGGTCCCACTCACAAGGCATGCATAAGTGGCCATGTGGCTCTCATATATCAATGATGTGAAAACAACATGATGCTAAGCTGAGAGCATGTGGGAAGTAGAATTGGATCCATCCCAACCCACATGAGCTAGAAGTAAAACCAATAAATGCCAAGCTCATATTTAGTTGGATGGTGGAATTATAAGGTGGTGAAAGAAAGGTGGTGGGGTTAATAAGAGATATGCCCCCAACTCAACTTGGGCATTAAGCAATATATCAAGAACCAAATGCAATATCAAGAAGCAAAATACAATTACTAATGCATATGAGATAAGAACCAAATGAAAAGGGTTTTATATGATGCTCAAATGCAAGGTGGCATGATGACATGAGCATGATAAAATGATGATGCAACAATTATATGTAGGAAGTAGCATCTATCTAGACTAGGCTAGTAGCATTGCAATTGTTAGACAATTGGGATGCTACACATGCAATGTCTCTAGTTGTGGTTTAGGAAAAGAACAAACATGCAATGACTCTAGTGGTGGTTTATGAAAAGGACACACATGCAATGACACTGGTGGATCCATGTGGTTTACTAAAATAACACACATGCAATGACACTAGTGGTGGTTTAGGAAAAGAACGCACATGCAATGACACTGGTGGATCCATGTGGTTTAGGAAAGGAACACACATACAATGACACTGGTGGTGGTTAATGAAAAGAACACACATGCAAATCACTCTAGTGGATCCATGTGGTTTATGGAAATAACACACATGCAATGAATATAGTGGTGGTTTTTGAAAAGAACACACATGCAATGACACTGGTGGATCCAAGTGGTTTATGAAAAGAACAAACATGCAATGACTATAGTTGTTGTTAATGACAAGTACGCACATGCAATGACTCTAGTGGTGGTTTAGGAAAACAACACACATGCAATGACACAGGTGGATCCATGTGGTTTAGGAAAATAACACACATGCAATGACTATAGTTGTGGTTTATGAAAAGAACACACATGAAAATGACACTTGTGGATCCATGTGGTTTAGTAAAATAACACACGTGCACTGACACTAGTGGTGGTTTAGGAAAAGAACACACATGCAATGTCTCTAGTTGTGGTTTAGGAAAAGAACAAACATGTAATGACTCTAGTGGTGGTTTATGAAAAGGCACACATGCAATGACACTAGTGGTGATTTAGGAAAGGAACACACATGCAATGACACTGGTGGTGGTCATTGAAAAGAACACACAAGCAAATGACTCTGGTGGATTCATGTGATTTATGGAAAGAACACACATGCAATGACACTAGTGGTGGTTTATGAAAAGAACACACATGTAATGACTCTAGTTGTGGTTCCATGTGGTTGATGAAAAGAACAACCATGCAATGACTATAGTTGTGGTTTATGAAAAGAACACACATGCAATGAATCTGGTGGATCCATATGGTCTATGAAAAGAACACACATGCAATGACACAAGTGGTGGTTTAGAAAAAGAATACACATGCTGACATGGGTATACCCTATAGGTACTCGAGTTTGGTATGTATGGTCCAGATATGGTGGAAGCCCACAGCGTTGCCATGGCCCAATGAACACTTCGAGTGGCCCATGAACTCTCGATGACTTGCGAGACAAGAAGAAGTCTAAAGATAAAAAGTTTGAAGGGAAAACCATAATCTGTAACCGACTCGACCTGCTACCCGAGACCTGGCCTATCTATATAAAGGCTAGGAGGGGCGGCGAGGAGGACACACGTGTGGCATCCCGCTAAAACCACTACTAGAAAATCGCTGTGTTTTTGTGCATTGCATCATCATGACCGCATGCTCATGTCATCATGCCACATTGCATTTGAGCATCGTCATACAATCATGCATGTTTTCCTAAAACTATTTTACAAAAGTGTAGCTTTGTTTTCTAAATAACTCCCTCTCTCTTTCAAATCAAAACCCCCGATCTCTTCTGGATCTTTTATTTGTCTAAAAACTATTTGCAAAAGTCTTGTTAAAAATAAAATAGATCAGTAAAAATATTTTCTAGGGGAGGCCGCAAGCTGCCAGGCCCAAAGCCCAGCAGCTAGCAGCCTACAACCCCAACTGAACCACCCCAAAATCCTAATCCCCATCTAGTCCTAAGCCTAACCCTAAGACCAACCACCACCCAACCTACCCTAGTCCCCGCCACCACTTCCCTAGGCAGCCCGCGCGCGCAGCAGCTGCAACGCGTGGCACCCCGCCCCACCTACCCGGTACACACGCACCCAACACGCTGTGTGCAACCGACAACCTCACCGCGTCCCAACGCGTCCCGTTCCGCACCCCATCACACCCCGACACGCTCCCGCTTGCCCCCTGCCCGATCGAACCGCCCGTACACCCCGTGGGACCCGCCCACGCATGGCACGCAGCCACGTGACCCCCTCCTGTATGCCTCTCGCTCGCGTCCTCTTCCCTGAGGCAGAGCCCCATCGCCACCAACCCCCGCTCGCCCTTCCCCTGTTCTCGACCACCGCCGCCTCGCTCAAGCCCGGCCACCTCCGTCTTGCGACCGGCCGATCGAGTGCCGCCGCAGGACGGCCTTCCTCCGCCCCAGGACCAGCAGCACTACTGCGACCCCCACGTCCCTGGCCGTCTCTACCTCGTCTTCCCCAACCTCGGCCACCGCTAGCTCAACCCCGCCAGTGCCCCGTCCTCTTCCGTCACGCGACCTCTATCCTCTGTGAGCCCCTCGCAGCGCCACCGCCGCCCTGTCCTCCTCGCATCCTTTGACCTCGCGGTCGCCTCAAGATCCCTGTCGCCTTGCTGCTAGGCACCGCCGCCCTGATGGTGCCCCCTTCACCGCCTGCCTCTCCCCGACCCGAGCCGCACCGCTGCGAGCCGCTCGCCTCGAAGCCGGCCTTGCGAGCCACGCGCGTCGGCCCGGAGTCGCTGCGGCCTTCGTCGCCTCCGGCCGCGCCCGTCCCCCAACTTTGCGGCCGCTCTCTACCGTGGAGACCCGCCTCCGCTCACCGCTCATCTCTCCTTGCTGTCAGGCCCTCCCTCGGTGCCTCGTCGACCTCTACATCGCGGGACCCCTGGTCATCGTCATCGGTGCCCTACCTTTGTTTTCCTCTGCAGCGCCACCGGCTATCGGCGTCTGCCATGTCGCGTCGTCCTCCAGGTGCTCGTTCAAGATTGCTCGCATCGCGCATGTGCGCGCATCCAGCACCTGGGCCGTGCTCGCTTGCTGTTTTGATTCATGTATAGGAACCTTGCTCTATGGTTTTTGTCTCGTGTGGGTACGCCAGTGTTCCGCCGCAAGCCAGGTGTTCCTCCATTTTTGTTTGAGGCCAGTAGCATGGTGCATCTCGCCGGACTCCTACGTGTGTTCTCTATGGCCAAGTCATGTGGCTTCCCTGGGTTATTTCGCCCCGCCATCATCAAGTGAGCTGGGTGAAAGCAAACTGTGTATCCGAGGACCCGTCAAGATCTTCGTGACGACAAGATTGACATGGACCTGGGCGAACCCAATGAACCATCGTCGCCAAACCAAGTCCTTCAACAACCACCGAAGCCGGAACCCTAGGCCTCCGACATGGAATGACAAGGACTTCTATGGGAGCCGATGTCCCGAAGCTCTTCTTCATGGAACACCGAGTGCTTCTTCCTAGGGGCGAAGACCGATCCCGGAGTTTGTAGTTGAACCTGTCGAACCCCGAACATCTCCGAGACCCCAAGACCTTCGACCAATGTGTGACCCCTTTCTCGAAGCCCTATTTTATAAATGTCATCTATATAAATTGTTGCATATTAAATCTCTCATGATTGCATACATCTCATCATATGGTTGGGGCATATAGACGATTTACCTAATAATTAAATAGGGAGGCCATATGTGGGTGAATCTAGTCTTATATTGGCTCCAATTAAATTTGCATAGCGAACTGATACCATGTTTCGCCTTGTTAATACAACAATTAAATTGCGGGGTATCTAAATAACTGGAACCTATTAATTAATTGTCGGGACCCCGGTTCCGCTTAATACTGCCTAATTGCACCGCATCTGCATCATATCATAATCATGCCGGATCTTCTGCCATAGTATTAAATATTGCATCCGGTCTTTCTTCTAGTGTTTGCTTCTTCGCGGATTAGGCCGATGAGTTGATGCGAGTATCGACAAGTTCTCGTGATATGATCCTTCGGCAGTGTTTCCCAGGCGAGCATTCTCCCCCTTTCTACCTATTTTGCATTTATAGTCTTTATTTCCTCCTGTTGATCTATTGATATCCGTCTTGCGATGCTTTAGTGTTCCGTACCAGATATATTCCGTGCAGCCTTTATATTGCCTTGGACACCTCCTATTACCTGTTGTTTGGTAGATAGATGGCCTTGCGAGTCGTAGTCGCTTGCTCAGGTGCGAACCCGTGTCGTGAAGTACCACACAGTTGTTGGAATGTTGTCATATGCTTTACGGTGGAGAGGATCATGACTTTAAATACAACTATTAAACTGTTGGGATAACTAATGAAAGATGCACCGGTGGGCAATATATGTTATTTGGTTTTTCATGTCCACTTGTGTCCCGTAGGCCCCGAGTACTTGATACGTATTCCTTGACTATTCGCACTATCCACATCCGGGAGACCCTATGGACCCCCCTTAGCCAGAGCTTGATTCATTTCTTATTTCTTGGGGCCACAAACTAGTTTGGGGCTTTATTACTATCCTGTACTTATGCCATGCTTTACTGCTTTATTTACGATTGTGCGTGGAGCACCTGTACTATATTGGATGCGGAGTGTTTTCGCGGTATCGACAAGCCCAGTCACACTTTCGGGTTCCCAGTCATTTACAGCCATTGACGCAAACCTTGGGTCCGTCTCGGAGCTGGCCAACTTCGTTGCGGGTAGCTTAATGGGGTGGCCCCCTGAAATATTTTATGAATCATGTGATTGCTTTGTCGTGAAAGCCTCATTGGGTTTTGATTTGGTTTTTCCGAGGTTGATCGTGTGTGTGTTGCTATTTGTGCACCCCTGCAGGGTAAATCTTTCTGAAAGCCGTGTCCGCGGTTATGGATGACTTGGAGCACAATATCTCGATCATAGACAAGCATAACTAAAGTAGTGCTATGAATTTGGCTTAATATGTGACTAGTAATCAGATTCACTATAATGGGATGGATAATAAAAGTGCCAACAACTGGTGGAACTAGGGTGTATCATGTCATGTTATACCTGCCTAGTAAGTATCACAACTCTAATGGAATGGAATAAAAGTGCCAACAACTGCTGGGTTTGGGATGTCACATGCTAATGTTATCTGACTAGTAAGTGATTCAACTATAATGAATGAATAAAACAGCCAACTGTGTGAGTTCCTCGGTCTGACTTCCTCGTTTGGTCTCGAGGGGGAAATACAAGGATGGGTATGATTGGTGTTAATATAAGTTTGGTTCCTAATAGGTCTTTCTTATCTCTCTCTAATCGCCGTCAGTTTATCGAGTCTCTATAGGTTGTTACGTGCATGCTGCGCTGCCGCTTTAGTCCACCATACCTATGTAGGCGAGAGCCGCTGAATTCTAGCCTCGCCGTGTACTGGCCTCAGTACTGATGCTCCTCTTTTTCCTTCGCCCTTTGTCGGCACCCCCTTTTGTTTTAGCAGGTTGGTGATCGACGTCGTTAGCAGGGTTACCCTTCCAGCTTGGCCTGGGCAGGGTTATGGACGCCATTGGTTATTCTTCAGGGCTCTTATCCCCATTTGCATCTTGACCATACTCGAACGTTGTATCGTTTTCAAGGTGATTTGGATCTTTGTATTGTATATCTGTATTCTTGACTCATGGAGTCGTGTTGTATATATCTATTTTGTGGGTTCCATCGTGGAATATTGTGTAATGGTATTACTTCGTTTTCCACCCGCACGAAAGTTCCTGGTGGGCGTCCTTGAATCGTTTCTATGCGGGTTTGGCGGGAAGCGCTAAAACTTGCATAGGGCCGATTCGAGGGTGTTATAGAGTGGGATCAGAGCTCAACAGTTGCGATACCCCACAAGTCCAGCCTGTAGGATAACCTAGCTAACGGCTGAAGTAGAGTGTCAAAACAATTTTTGCAAAATCGGTTGGATAGATCTGATTAGGTCTGATTTTACTCCTTACCCCTCTGCTATTCTCCTCTTACCTCTGCGTGTTTTAAATCTGCTCTCTTACATTTCTCCAAGTCCAGGATTTCTCGTGGTTGGGTTCCGTCGTACCTTCAGGGTTTCGCTTCCTCCTTTGGCAACGGTGTTTCTACCTCCGGACTTCATGCTATCTGAGTGATCATTTATCTGTGGTACCATTCTTTGTTCCTTGTTTGTGCCTTCCGGTGTTTTCCGACGCGACGACATCATCTACGCTAGATCCGATGCAGAGCCTGCATCACTCCTTTGTTCCGAACCTCGATTGTCGAGATCTTCAGTCTGATTCCAAGAATGGTTGCACGCTTTTCTACTGATTGTGCGGAGTAATTGTTTGGGTGCGTGATAGATTGGCCCCCATGCTGACTACTCACTCTATTTGCTCGTGTACATTGAAGTGCATGAGAATGCATCGGTTCTCTCTTTCAATCAAAGTTAGAGGTGGCTTTATTTGTGGATACCTTTACCTTCGTCCTTTGTTTCCTGGAGTGTTCTCTCGACGATCACGGACAATGACCTCTTGTTAGTGGTGTCGCGAGGATCTAATTGAAGCGAGAAGATTCAGACCGTTGGCTTTCTTCCGGTACCATGAGGCGGATCTCGAGGGCGAGATCCCTTGTTAGTGGTGTCGAATTGTGGCATCCCGCTAAAACCACTACTAGAAAATCGCTGTGTTTTTGTGCATTGCATCATCATGACCGCATGCTCATGTCATCATGCCACATTGCATTTGAGCATCGTCATACAATCATGCATGTTTGCCTAAAACTATTTTACAAAATCCTAGCTTTGTTTTCTAAATAACTCCCTCTCTCTTTCAAATCAAAACCCCCGATCTCTTCTGGATCTTTTATTTGTCTAAAAACTATCTGCAAAAGCCTTGTTAAAAATAAAAGAGATCAGTAAAAATAATTTCTATGGGAGGCCGCAAGCCGCCAGGCCCAAAGCCCAGCAGTAAGCAGCCTACAACCCCAACCTAACCACCCCAAAACCCTAATCCCCATCTAGTCCTAAGACTAACCCTAAGACCAACCACCACCCAACCTAGCCCAGTCCCCGCCGCCACTCCCCTAGGCAGCCCGCGCGCGCAGCAGCTGCAACGCGTGGCACCCCGCCCCACCTACCCGGTACACACGCACCCAACACGCTGCGCGCGATCGACAACCTCCCCGCGGCCCAACGCGTCCTGTTCCGCATCCCATCCTGCCCCGACACGCTCCCGCTCGCCCCCTGCCCGATCGAACCACCCGTACACCCCGCGGGACCCACCCACGCATCGCACGCAGCCACGCGACCCCCTCCCGTACGCCTCTCGCTCGCGTCCACTTCCCTGAGGCAGAGCCCCATCGCCACCAACCCCCGCTCGCCCTTCCCCTGTTCTCGACCACCGTCGCCTCGCTCAAGACCGGCCACCTCCACCGTGCGACCGGCCGATCGAGTGCCGTCGTAGGACGGCCTTCCTCCGCCCTAGGACCGGCAGCACGACTGTGACCCCCACGTCTCTGGCCGCCTCTACCTCGTCTTCCCCAACCCCGGCCACCGCCAGCTCGGACCCCACCAACGCGCCGCCCTCTTCCGTCACGCGACCTCCCTCCTCTGTGAGCCCCTCGCAGTGCCACCACCGCCCTGTCCTCCTCGCATCCGTCGACCTCGTGGCGCCTCAAGATCCCCGTCACCTTGCTGCCAGGCGCCGCCGCCCTGATGGCGCCCCTCTTCACCGCGTGCCTCTCCCCGACCCGAGCCGCACTGCTACGAGCCCCTCTCCTCGAAGCCGGCCTTGCGAGCCACGCGCGTTGGCCCGGAGTCGCCGCGGCCTTCCTCGCCTCTGACCGCGCCTGTCCCCCAACCTCGCGGCTGCTCTCTGCTCTGGAGACCCCCCGCCGCTCACCGCTCATCTCTCCTCGCTGTCAGGCCCTCCCTCGGTGCCTCGTCGACCTCTGCATCGCGGGACCCCTGTCCGTCGTCCCCGGTGCCCTACCTTTGTCTTCCTCTGCAGCGCCACCGGCAGTCGGTGTCTGCCATGTCGCGTCGTCCTCTAGGTGCTCGTTCAAGATTGCCCGCATCGCGCATGTGCGTGCGTCCAGCACCTGGGCCATGCTCGCTTGCTGTTTTGATTCGTGTACAGGAACCTTGCTCTATGGTTTTTGTCTCGCGTGGGTACGCTAGTGTTCCGCCGCAAGCCAAGTGTTCCTCCGTTTTTGTTTGAGGCCAGTAGCACGGTGCATCTCGCCGGACTCCTACGTGTGTTCTCTATGGCCAAGTCATGCGGCTTCCCTGGGTTACTTCGCCCCGCCGTCATCAAGTGAGTTGGGTGCAAGCAAACTGTGTATCCGAGGAGCCGTCAAGATCTTCGTGACGACAAGATCGACATGGACCTGGGCGAACCCAATGAACCATCATCGCCAAACCAAGTCCTTCAACGACCATCGAAGCCGGAACCCTAGGCCTCCGACATGGAATGACAAGGACTTCTACGGGAGCCGATGTCCCGAAGCTCTTCTTCACGGAACACCGAGTGCTCCTTCCTGGAGGCAAAGACTGATCCCGGAGTTCGAAGTTGAACCTGTCGAACCCCGAACCTCTCCGAGACCCCAAGACCTTCGACCAATGTGTGACCCCTTTCTCGAAGCCCTATTTTATAAATGTCATCTATATAAATTGTTGCATATTAAATCTCTCATGATTGCATACATCTCATCATATGGTTGGGGCATATAGACGATTTACCTAATAATTAAATAGGGAGGCCATATGTTGGCGAATCTAGTCTTATACTGGCTCCAATTAAATTTGCGTAGCGAACTGATACCATGTTTCACCTTGTTAATACAACAATTAAATTGTGGGGTATCTAAATAACTGGAACCTATTAATTAATTGTTGGGACCCCGGTTCCGCTTAATACTGCCTAATTGCACCACATCTACATCATACCATAATCATGCCGGATCTTCTGCCATAGTATTTAATATTGCATCCGGTGTTTCTTCTAGTGTTTGCTTCTTCGCGGATTAGGCCGATGAGTTGATGCGAGTATTGACAAGTTCTCCGGATATGATCCTTCGGCAGTGTTTCCCAGGCGAGCATTCTCCCCCTTTCTACCTATTTTGCATTTATAGTCTTTATTTCCTCCTATTGATCCATTGCTATCCGTGTCGCAATGCTTTAGTGTTCCGTACCAGATATATTCCGTGCAGCCTTTATATTGCCTTGGACACCTCCTATTACCTGTTGTTTGGTAGATAAATGGCCTTGCGAGTCATAGTCGCTTGCTCAGGTGCGAACCCGTGTCGTGAAGTACCACACAGTTGTTTGAATGTTGTCATATGCTTTACGGTGGAGAGGATCATGACTTTAAATACAACTGTTAAACTGTTGGGATAACTAATTAAAGAGGCACCGGTGGGCAATACATGTTATTTGGTTTTTCATGTCTACTTGTGTTCCGTAGGCCCCGAGTACTTGATACATGTTCCTTCACTATTCGCACTATCCACATCTGAGAGACCCTATGGATCCACCTTAGCCAGAGCTTGATTCATTTCTTATTTCTTGGGGCCACAAACTAGTTTGGGGCTTTATTACTATCCTGTACTTATGCCATGCTTTACTGCTTTATTTACGATTGTGCGTGGAGCACCTGTACTATTTTGGATGCGGAGTGTTTTCGCGGTATCGACAAGCCCAGTCACACTTTCGGGTTCCCAGTCATTTACAGCCATTGACGCAAACCTTGGGTCCATCTCAGAGCTGGCCAACTTTGTTGTGGGTAGCTTAATGGGGTGGCCGCCTGAAATATTTTATGAATCATGTGATTGCTTTGTCGTGAAAGCCTCGTTGGGTTTTGATTTGGTTTTTCCGAGGTTGATCATGTGTGTGCTGCTATTTGTGCACCCCTGCAGAGTAAATCTTTCTGAAAGACGTGTCCGCGGTTATGGATGACTTGGAGCACAGTATCTCGATCATAGACAAGCATAACTAAAGTAGTGCTATGAATTTGGCTTAATATGTGACTAGTAATCAGATTCACTACAATGGAATGGATAATAAAAGTGCCAACAACTGGTGGAACTAGGGTGTATCGTGTCATGTTATACCTACCTAGTAAGTATCGCAACTCCAATGGAATGGAATAAAAGTGCCAACAACTGCTGGGTTTGGGATGTCACATGCTAATGTTATCTGACTAGTAAGTGCTTCAACTATATTGAATGAATAAAACTACCAACTGTGTGAGTTTCTCGGTCTGACTTCCTCGTTTGGTCACGAGGGGGAAATACCAGGATGGGTATGATTGGTGTTAGTATAAGTTTGGTTCCTAATAGGTCTTTCTTATCTCTCTCTAATCGCCGACAGTTTATCGAGTCTCTATAGGTTGTTACGTGCATGATGTGCTGCCGCTTCAGTCCACCATACCTATGTAGGCGAGAGCCGCCGAATTCCATGCTGTACTCCTCTTTTTCCTTCGCCCTTTGTCGGCACCCCCTTTTGTTTTAGCAGGCTTGTGATTGATGTCGTTAGTAGGGTTACCCTTCCGGTTTGGCCTGGGCAGGGTTATGGATGCCATTGGTTATTCTTCGGGGCTCTTAGCCCCATTTGCATCTTGACCGTACTCGTACGTTGTATCATTTTAAAGGAGATTTGGATCTTTGTATTGTATATCTGTATTCTTGACTCATGGAGTCGTGTTGTATATATCTGTTCTATGGATTCCCTCGTGGACTATTGTGTAATGGTATTACTTCGTTTTCCACCCGTACGAAAGTGCTTGGTGGGCGTCCTTGAATCGTTTCTATGCGGGTTTGGCGGGAAGCGCTGAAACTTGCATAGGGCCGATTCGAGGGTGTTACAACACGCAACCCTAGTTTCCACAACTCTTGCCAGATTGCATCTCCGCGCCCCTGTAATCATCGATTCCTTCGTTAATTCCAAGAGCAGACAAGCATGAGTAGGGACCTCTACGAGGCCTGAACCTAGGTAAACCTTGCATCCCTGTGTGCTTGTTTGCTAGACGATTGATGTTTCCAGCGCTCCCTCCTTCTCCCAAACCCAAGTCCATAACAATGGGCATTGACGAGTTGAACCCTCGTCAATTGGCGCCATTCGTGGGGATTGGGAGTGCTGATGTTGCGACTTCTTTGGCCCCATCAACCGCGATCTACAACTCCGCAACAGCGGAGATTCGCGAGCTCTTTGGCGCGTTCGACTTCACCGTCCACACGCCCGTCACTGCCCGGCTTTCGAGTCCGTGGGTGACGGGATCAGCCTAGCGATCGGGAGCTTCCGCTTCCAAGTTGGTTAGATGGACACGCTTCGCATGCCTGACCAGCCAACGGCATTTGCGATTGCTCCAACATCATGGTTCCCGCCACCAATCGGCGCCCTCAGCGAGCCCAACACCTCAACAATAGCTGAGAGCACGGACAGCGACAGCAGTCGCGGATCCGATCTGGGTGGCCTAGTAACGGAAGATGGGGTTTACGGCTCCGGATCCGAAAGTTGCGGAAGCAACAACTTCCCCAACCACTTCATGTGCGCCATCATAAACGCCGGCGAAACCAGCGCCAATCGCGACAACAGTGGCAACGGTCCTGACCCACCCAACGGTGGCATACCTAACGGCGGGCCACCCAATGGCGGCCCCACCAACGGTGGCAATGGCGTGCCCGTCAATAATGGAGGGGCAGTCGAACCCCCAACCATGGTGAACGAGCACACTGGCGAACGTGTCGTGATCAAGCTCAACGATCTCGAGTGGGCTCGCTGCCGTGAAGCCCTACGAGGGAACCCTCTGCCCCCGGCACACCGCAAGAACTGCTGATGGGCTATCATTGGCTACTAGAGGAGGAGTATAGACGCCAATTACAAATGATTGCGCAACTCGAAGCACATAAAAAAGCGGCGAACGAGTCAAGTCTTCGACGAGCTGGGCTCTCCTCCCACGGAGGATCCTCCTCCAAGGGTAACGAGTACGTGGCCAACAAGAGGCGATCTCGAATGGCCCACCTCACTGAGCAGGAGCGCATAGAAGCTGCGAAAGTCCTTGACTTCAGCTCTATGACAGTCGACACACGGGGCAACGTGGTCCCAAAGACGCCGCAAGCTGCAGTAACAGCGGCCACCATGTACCTCCTCAAAAACCAGCCACCGGCTGGAGATCCCCGAGCCGCCATGCACCTATCTAGGATCGCACGCTTGGGTTAATCGAGGCCACTCAACGAACCAACGCCTGAGCCGAAGAAAAGCAAGGCTTTGACAAAAAGCTATTCCTCACCCTCGTCCAGCAACGACAGTCCCGATCTGTCTCGACGACGCCGCTCACGACGACACGACCACGACTACGATGCGCGTGATGACATCACGCAGCGCAAAATCGACAAGTCAAGGGCACGACGTGCCCGATCGACTGACTCAGAGGACAAAGACGTAGAACTCTGTGGCGCTAGATGCTTTAGCAGGGCTATCAGGCAGAAGCGAATGCCCAAAGGGTTCAAACTCCCATCAGAGAACCCAAAATTTGACGGCCTGTAGGACCCAAAAATTTGGTTGGATGACCACATCTCCTCCGTCAGGCTCCACGGTGGAAGTCGAAGCACGGCCATGCAATGCTTACAACTACAGCTGCAGGGCGCCGCCCGAGCATGGCTCAACAACCTCCCACGCGGATCCATTCGCAACTGGGAAGAGCTGGTCTACATCTTTCTGCGTGACTTCAAGGGCACCTACAAAAGGCCCGCGTCAATCGAAGAACTAAGGTCGGGCGAATCGCTACGCTTGTACATCCAGAGGTGGTCCATCAACAAGAACTCCGCAGAAAATATCTCAGAGGATCACGCAATCGACGCATTCAACGGCGGCGTTCGCTGCATAGATCTTAGGGAGGATCTGGGCCGCTCGAAGCCCAAAACAATTGACCACCTGATGGAAATCGCGAATCGGTGGGTATATGGAGAAGACTCGGTGAAAAACCGCGTCCACTCCGATGACGAAGCAGAACTCGAACGCAGACGCGATCGCCGAAGCAAACGTCGAATGCGCATCCATGATGGTCGCGACGATGTCAACATGGCTGCAGCTGGCTACGCCGACAGTCGCGACGACAACCGCAACAGCGGCTATCGCAGTAGTGGACACCGCGACTCTGGGAAAACCACGCAGGTATGGCAACGCCGCACTTGGGAAGAGGCACCCGCGACAACAATCGAGGACAAACTGTCCGGGCCGTGCAACGTGCACTTCTACATCGACAAGCACGACGGCAAGAAGAAATCCAGCCACCTTCTCAAGGACTTCCGCGAGTTCCTCAAACTCCATGAGGGTTTGGCTCGGATGAATCGCGACGCAGTCAACAGGGGCTACGGAGTCGCCCCAGGCGCTATAGCACATGGAGATCCTCCACCACCACCTGGAGTGCCATCACCCGCGGCCGCACCGGTCCACAATCAAGGCGACGAGCCATAACCACGGGTTGTGGGCAATATGATGATCCAAAAGGGACGCCCCTCGAATCGGGTGCAGAAGGCCATCACTCGCCAAATCAACTTGGCGACAAATTCACCACCACTCACCACTGAGTACCTCAGTGGAAGCGACTCCTGCATCACTTTTGACAAGCGCGACCAGCCGCGCCAAGTACCTCACCCAGGCCACAATCCCCTCGTACTCGAGGCACAGATCAGAGGCTTCGACATGAGTCACGTCTTCATGGACGGTGGAAGCGGCATTAACCTCATGTTCGCAAGTACCTTGCGAGCGATGAGGATCCCTCTGACCTGCCTAGAGGTCTCGGACACGACATTCCACGGCATCGTCCCAGCCAAGGGCATATAACCCCTAGGCAAGATCAACCTCGACGTCATCTGCGGCACGCCAAAAAACTTTCGACGCGAACACATCGACTTCGAAGTCATCGACTGTCCCTCACAGTACCACTGCATCCTCGGACGCGTCGCGTTCGCTAGGTTCATGGCAGTACCGCACTACGCCTACCTGCAGATGAAAATGCCAGGTCCAAACAGTGTCATCACAATCAACGGGAGCTTCGAGAGGTCGGACAGTTGCGACAGGGAATTCAACAGAATCTCCCAGTCCATCGGCATGCAGGAAGAACTCACAAGACTGAAGGAGTCGACAGACAACAGTCTGCCTCGCCTGAGCCAGCCAAGTTCACCTGACCTATCCTTCGACTCGTCGGTGCACATGAAGAAAGTTCAGGTCCACCCATCGGACTCGGCCAAGACGGCCCTCATCGCCAACAACTTGAGTCCCGCATAGGAACTCGCGCTCGTTGAATTCCTCCGTAAGCACTGGGAAATCTTTGCCTGGTGTCCAGCGGACATGCCAGGGGTCCCCAGGGAATTCGCCGAGCATGCACTCAATGTCAACCCAGACACTAGGCCAGTCAAACAAACAATTCGGCGACTGTCTTAACTAAGAGCAAAAGCGGTCGGAATGGAGATCAACAGACTCCTCGATGCCAAATTCATACGCGAGATCAAGGAAAGTACCTAGCTCGCCAACACGGTGCTGGTACCCAAAAAGGACACGGATATCCTACGGATGTGCGTGGATTTCACCTCTCTGAATAAGCACTGCCTAAAGGATCACTTCCTGCTGCTGCGAATCGACCAGATCATCGACTCCACCGCGGGATGTGAGCATCTCTGCTCCGTCGACGCCTACTCAGGCTATAATCAAATTCGAATGAAGGAGGAAGATCAAGAGAAAATGGCGTTCACAATGCCTATTGGTGTGTTCTGCTACAACACAATGCCCTTCGGGCTAAAAAAGTAGGAGCAACCTATCAGCGGTGCATGCAGGCTTGCATCAAAAACCAACTTGGTCGTAACATCCAAGTCTATGTTGACGACATCGTAATCAAGACCAAAGAGGAAGCCTCGCTATTCGACGATTTACGTGAAACCTTCGCCAACCTCGACCGCTACCAGATCAAGCTCAATCTGGACAAATGCGCCTTCAGCGTACCATCTGGGCAACTACTCGGGTATCTTATCTCCGCAAGAGGGATCGAGGCAAACCCGAAGAAAATAAAAGCCATACTAGCCATGGAGAAGCCAAAGAATGTAAGAGGCATCCAGCAGCTGGCTGGGAGAATTGCGGCGCTCAGTCGATTCATCAGTCAAATGGGTGAAAAGGCACTGCCCTTCTACCAACTTCTCTGCAAAACTGACAAGTTCGAGTGGACCAATGAGGCACCGGAAGCATTCGAAGACCTCAAGCGTCTACTATCTACCTCACCAGTACTGGTGACCCCACGCGAAAGGGAATCACTATTGTTATACATCTCTGCCACTAACCAGGTGGTCAGCACGGTGCTCGTGGTGGAGCGAGCTGAGGAAAACAAGGTCCACGGGGTGCAGCGCCCAGTCTACTACCTCAGCGAGGTGCTCATGCCAACAAAGCAGCGGTACCCGCACTACCAGAAGTTGGCATACGGCGTCTTCATGACAGCCAGGCGACTGCGTCACTACTTCCAGGAGCACCCAATTGTGGTGCTCAACGACGCCCCGCTTGGACACATTCTCAACAACCCTGACGCCACTGGAAAAGTCGTGCTTTGGGGAATCGAACTGTCTCCACGAGACATTACATATGAAATGCGCGACGCGATCAAATTGCAAGTCCTCCCTGATTTCCTCGTACACTGGATCTAGAACCAGCTCCCCGAAAAACCAGATATGTCTTACCTCTGGACAATGCACTTTGACGGATCCAAGCGTAAGGACGGGGCTGGCGCAGGCGTCATACTGACATCGCCCCAAGGAGACAAGCTGAAATACATCCTGTGAATGTAGTTCACTGCCTCCAACAATGAAGCTGAATACGAGGCCCTGTTGCACGGGATGGGGATGGCAAAAGCCTGCGGTGCCAAGAGGCTCATCATCTATGGCGACTCCAAGCTGGTCGTCAACCAGACAATGCATGAGTGCGACACACTTCATGAAAATATGATCGCCTACCGCGATCTCTACGATACACTCGAAGGGGACTTTGATGGCTGTGAGCTGCGGCACGTAGGCTGCGAGAGCAATGAAGAGGCAGATGCACTCGCCAACATTGGCTCTACCTGCGCCCACATACCACCTGGGGTATTTCTCGAGCGTATCTATGAACGCTCCAACAAGCCAAAGGCCGCAAAGAAGAAAACAAGCGCAACAACAGACTCGGGGGCTATGCCACCCAATGAGCCAATGGCACTCGACAACCTGGATCTCGACACAGGACTCGAAGGACCAATGGTGGTCATGATGATTGAACCATCTTGGACTTAACCCTACATCACATACCTTCTCAGCAAGAGGCTGTCGGACGACCCGACTAACGCGCGGCACATCGCATGTTGATCCAAGGCATTCGCCATCATCAACGATGAATTATACAAAGGCAGCATCATAGGAGTACTCCAACGGTGCGTCTCCAACGCAGATGGAAGGGATGTCCTCCTCGACATCCATGAGGGGACCTGTGGGCACCACGCCAGCAGTCGAGCCCTCGTCACCAAAGCTCTACGAGGTTGATTCTACTGGCTCATGGCCATGCGCGACGCCAAGGACATCGTCCAAAAATGCAACGCTTGCCAGCGATTCACGGACAAACCGCACACACCTGGCATGGAGCTCCGGCCAATACCATTGGCTTGGCCCTTTGCACAATGGGGAATCGACATGGTCGGCAAGCTCCCAAAGTCCTCATGAGGAGGCTACGTCTACCTCTTGGTCTCAGTCGACAAATTCACCAAGTGGATAGAGGCCATGCCGGTGACTAACCAGTCAGGAGCCAGTGCAGTCAAATTCTTCGAATCCATTATCCATCATCACAGACAATGGAACAAACTTCACCTCTAAGGAGTTCCAGGGTTTCTGCGAAAACCTAGGAATCAACGTAAGCTATGCCTCTGTAGCTCAGTCGTAGACCAACGGTCAAGTCGAAAAGGCCAACGGGCTCGTCTGCGGTGGAATCAAGAAGCGACTCCTTCGGCCACTCGAGCAAGCTGCCGGATGCTGGCCAGAAGAATTGCAGTCCGTACTTTGGAGCCTGCGCACAACCCCAAACAGTGCCACGGGATACACCCCGTTCTTCATGGTGCATGGAGCGGAAGCAGTACTACCTGCAGAAGTACGCTTTAAAGCCCCACGGGTAGTCGCATACAGCGAGCAGGAGTGGACACTTGCACTTGAAGACTCCGTCGATCTCCTTGACGAGGCACGAGAAATCGCAGCAGAAAGATCAACGATCTACCAGCAGAACCTGCACAACCTCCACAGCAGATGGCTACGCCCCAGATCCTTCTTAGAAGGAGACCTGGTCCTGCGACTAAAACAGCAAGGGCACCTCAAGCTCAAGTCCCCTTGGGAAGGACCATACGTGATTACAGAAGTAATCCCAGGTGGCGCCTATCGCCTCAAAGATTTCGAAACAGGAGTCACATACTCCAACCCCTAGAACGTCGCGCAGTTGCGGCGCTTCTACCCTTAGTCGTCTTTTCTTTCTTACATTACAAATAAGGCTAGTCATCCAAGGATACTTAGACACACATTGTATCTCGCACTGATTCCGCGAATAAATAAAGCTAAGGGCCCCGAAACTCTGTGTTTTTTCTAGCCATTATATCACTCGGGGGCTGCGCCACCCTTTATACAACTGTTCTACGAAGCAATCGCGATATCCCGAGTAGCTGACGCAATAATCGAACCCTTGACAAACACCAACCCAGCTGCAACGCACCTGGCAGGTTGGCAAGGTGCTGAGATAAACACACATCAGGCTAACAAAAAGAAATCGCACAGTGCAACGCACTCGCAAAACATACGAGCTAGCAAGCTCTTTACATATCAATATTAATCAATTATATCCAACATACACACAAACTTTACAACACTGGTATACCTATGTGCAGGATACAGGCTAAAACTACTGTTGCAACATAAGAACATTTGTCTGCTCCTCGAAGAAGTCGACAATTTCCTCCGCTGGGCGATCCACCGCCTGATAATGAGGAACCATATTCCAGGTCGAACCTTCCGGTGTAGTCGGCGGACTAGCAGCAACAGCTGCAACATCAACATCAGGCCTATGCAATCGCACCAGCGACAACGCAGCCTTGGCACCAGCCACTAACTATTGCCGCACACACTCGCGGACTGCACTCAAGTCTTGAAATTTAGCAAGGAGAGCCAGCAGGCTCGAGGGAATGACGTCCAGCGGAAACATCGTCTAGTACATATTCCTCAGGCATGATTGCGATTTCTTTAGAAAATGAAGCACTCGCAAGGCACGATCCTGTAGGGTCGCAAGTGCGATTGTGCGATCATGATCCACCCAGAAGTACCCACTCGCCTGAAGCTGTTCCTGGGTCAGGTCGTTCATGCGAATGGCGATCCTGTCCTTCTCATCCTGCGGCTGACGCGCGGTGACAACTATACCAAGCAAGAGGCAAAAGTATGAAGACAACGAACTACCGCGATTGACTACAAGAAAAGATAAAGAGGCAGAAAGCTAACACTTGAACTGCTCACCCAGCTGCGCCACCTCCCCTAGTAGATACTGCTCTCGGGCGGTGGCCTTCTCCGCCCTCGACTTCCATACATTCGTGTTACCGCGCAGGACGGGCAGTTCACGCTCCAGCTGTTTAACGTGATCATGCAGCCGTGAAAGCAGATACAGCCCATCCACCCTCTAGCGCGACTGTGCTAAGGTATCATCAGTGGATGGCGGATCCCGAGGCTCACTCGAAGGAACACTCGATGTGCCCTATCACAAGCCAAGCTAGAGATAATAAGAAGACCAAGCAACACATGGACAAAAATCAAGTCCATTCAAACGTAACAAAGTATCAACAGAAACACCTGACAGCGGCATGTTCTAGACAAAAGGGGTCAAGCTATTAACTATTACAAATAAAACTACTGAGGAGCAGCTTGCTTCTTCGACTTGGACTTCGGCTTCGGAGGCTTCATCGGTTCTGTGGCGGTATCAGACGCCACAGACTTTCCACCGCCCCCTGATGCCACAGCCTTCGTCGCCTTCTTGGCTCGCTGCAGCTCCTCAAAGTACTTGGCGACTATGTTGATGAGTTGTGGCCCGTACTTCCCATAGGCAGTTGCAAAAGGAGCAAATACTACCTGTTGACCATCTGCGCCGACGGGCAATGCCTTGGAGACCGCAGCAGGATCCACCTCCATGCCATGGGCTTGAACAATCGTGAGTGACATGGAAGTGCCAACCGCATGAAGCGAGTTCTTGAAGTCTACAAGAATACCTCCAGCAAGGGACTCCACCAGGTCAACCAAGTTCTCGATTAGCTCAGCTTTGGGCGCCGGCTCCTCGCGGATGCGACTGAGAATGCCCTTAGCTTTGGTCAGCGCTCCCTGAATGGACACGCTGCGGTCCTCGACTGCCCCGACAGCACCTTCCAAGGCATCATCGCGACGAAGCGCTTGGGCGTCAAAGCTCAAACCGCCAGCATCTACATAGAACAAAGCATCAGCTCAATAGTAAGACACTGAAGAAAGAAGCAGTCAAGACATAAGGGGAAACATACCTGAAAGAGACTTGGCAATCGAGAAGAGTTGTTCTTCGAAAAACTTCTCCCTCGTAACGATGGAGGCGTGCAAATCCTCTTCGCGTTTCCGTGATTCATCAACCGCAGCGACTGCCTCATCGCGACTCTTCACCGCCGCGGCGAGCGTCTTTTAAAGGGAAGCAACTTCGTGAAGAAGCACGTTATGCTCAGCTGCAAAACATACAAAGATAGACCGTCAGTCGAGAATATAAAAATATCACAAGGAAGAAGAAGAAGCAAAAAATACTAACTTTCAACCACGCGATGGCTATTATCCAGCAATGCGTGTTGCCGACCCATTGCAAGTACTTGCTCCGCCAGACGAGCAGCTTCCTTCACAATACGTTGCAATAGGAGGAAAAACAAAGGATCAGCAGATAGCATGGATGATTAATTCGACTGCAAGTAAAAGCAACATCACACATACGTGATCCTCCAGAGACTCGGAAGTCGATTGCCGTGCAGTCGTCCGGACAACCATCTGGTGCTCCACAGCGTGTGGAAAACTTGATGAATTGTGCCTAGAGTGGGCCACCAATGGAGGATAAGGAGTTCGCTCAGCCACTTCCTTGGCCTTGGAGTCCGCGACTCCAGATTCCTTCAAAAATTGGACGTCACTAGAAGATGACGACGCCGGTTGACTACGGAACAAAACCAACATCAGGAAATGCAACTCCAAAAAGAATCAAGATGAGAATTGTATACTTACCAGTCAAACTTATCAAAATCGAAGGTCTGGTCCTCCGACTCCGATGACTCCTTCGGCAGCCGCATCTTCTTGCGGGCAGATGGAGCCATGGAACTCAGAGGAATAGCAGGAACCGGCGACTCCGCACCGATAACTGGACCTTCTGGAGTCGAAGGAGATGATGCATCCGAATCTTCACTACGTGCACGCTTGCGAGTGTCCGGACTACTGGACTCGGGGGCTTCCTCCTCCTCTTCAAATTGGACGGTCGATTCCGACTCGTCCTCTTCATCTACTTCGCGAGGAATAACCCCCTCAGGAAGAGGGGGCAAACTGGGAGACACCTTCCAATCTTGCATACAGAAAACAAGTCAGTACATGTCAAGAAAATCAGAAGCATTCGACAAATAAAGCTACTTCGTAGCATAATCATACCTCAGGAGGAGGGTTAGAAGCATCAAATGGGGGCACCACTGGTTCACCAGGGAGTACATCCTTGGCAGTGTACTTGGTCAACAGTCGTACCCTCTTATCTACTTCACTCGTGGAAATGCCATCGGCAGATATGCGAGTGACATCGTCCGCACCAGCCCATTGGAACATGGGGTGGATTCTGGCCTGCAGGGGCTGGATGCGACGACGCAACCATGTGTGAATGAGGGCGCAACCTCCCTCTTCTTTGCCCATGCAACTCTCGAGGTCGCAGACACGCTCGTACAACACTTCTGTCTCCTCAGACTCGCCGGGCATCACCACGTTCTTCCAAGAACGCCTCCTCTTGCACGGCGTCGCGGGATCAAAAGGCGCGAGTCCGAAGTGTTCTCCGTCGGCCTTCTGGTCGCGAATATAGAACCACTTGTCCCTCCACCCTTGGACGGATGCCATGAGCTTGATATCAAAATATGTGACGGAGGAGTCAACATGGACCCGGCAGCCTCCTACGTTGTAGACTATGGAACTAGATGTCGACTGGCGCTTCAGCTTGAAAAGCCGTTTGAAGAGACCAAAGTGTGGCTCGACTCCGAGCCAGCACTCGCAAAGTGTAATATAGCAGGTGATGTGGAGAATAGAGTTGGGGGACAGCTGATGCAGTTGGAGCCCATAGAAACAAAGAAGGCCCATGAAGAAAGGATGCAGTGGCAGAGACAGACCGCGGATGATGAACGCTAGGAACATCACCCGAAAAACAGCAGGTGGACAAGGAGTTACCTCGCCGCCCGGCACTCGTGAGTCACCAACCACGGGAGAAAGAACTCCATCTTGACGAAGAAGGCGGAGCTCAGATGATTTGATGATGGACATGCGCCACACACCATTGGTGACGCGGGTGCCCGCGCCCTTCTTCTTCCCAGCGCCTGCGGTGCTGGTGCCTGCAGTGGCGGATCCGCCTTTCTTCTTGGCAGCAGCAATGGCGGCGGTGGACTCAGCGGCATCACCTCCTTTCTTCTTCCCCATCTTGCGGTGGCGATGCAAGCAGAGGAAATAACTCGGAAACACACGGAGTTGGTCCAGCGCCGCGAAACGAGACGAACTCTAAGATGCAGAGAGCAGTAGCAATGGCGATGGAGACACAAAAGCAGAGAAAGAACATATGGGAAATTACCGCAGCTGCGCTACTTCTTAGCCCCCTGGCGGATGCAATCCAACGGCCAGCAGAAACCCTACCGGACGTGTGGTGCACATCGTGATCGACACGTGGAGAGACTAAAACACAAACCGTCCCCCACTACCTCCATTACACACGGAAATCAAGGAGGCACAGTTAAAACGAAAGATTACGCACGCCCGATCAAGTCAGGGTCAAAAAATGGGACCCACCACTTGTCACGTCCCGTCAAAGCCGCTCACGCGGGCAATTGAGGTCATCACATCGTCATCACTGATGTCATCAAAGATTGAGCATTATAAGACTTCGACTACTTTAGTCCTTGCTCGAGTCTTCGACTCCACCAAGCACTCGGGGGCTACTCCCATAGGGAGCGCTGGTCGCGCATCCTAAGATTTAATTTTCTGCAGGAATATGGACATTCAAAGCATACCCAACCATTTGAATCTACGATTCGACTATGTGTCATGGGTTACTCCCGTAGAGAGCGCCGGAAATAAATTCGACTGAAACAAGCAAACAAAAGATGACAGAAGTTGCAAAAGTTCTTTAGTCCCTGCCTGAGTCTTCGACTCAACCAGGCACTCGGGGGCTACTCCCATAGGGAGTGCTGGCCATGCACCCTATGATTATTTGTACATTGTACTGTGTGTTGATAACATCCACAGTCAAAGTCTATGGCGACACCGCCTCATATTTCCCTACAAAGAGACTATGTCTCCTAGGTCACCTGAATCATCTCCGCGATGACAAAAATTCGGATGCCGCGCTTGCAGCGTGAAGATAAGACCTGAATAAGGCCTGGCAATGCATTTGCTGCGCACTACCAGAAATATATCTGTGCCTACAGGTATGATGAACATGCCTTGACGGACGCGTCGAGTGCTCACACCCATATACTAGAATTCGACTCCTGTAAGACCTCCGCGGCTTGAGTCGAATTACACCAGCACTTTTCCGAATTCGAGTCTGGGGACTCGAGTTCGAGTAGATTGTGTTGTTTTGCCCTAAGTTAATTAACCGATACCGATACATCGGTTAAATCATGCATGCATATCAACGATCACTATGACATAAACAGAACACTCGAAAAAAATACTCAGTCATGCACTCGAAAGGCTTCGCAAAGTCTCCAGTCGAATCTACGATTCCACTGGACACTCTGGGGCTACTGACATGGGTATACCCTACAGGTACTCGAGTTTGGTATATACGGTCCAGATACGGTGGAAGCCCACAGTGTTGCCACGTCCCAATGAAGACTTCGAGTGTCCCATGAACTCTCGATGACTTGCGAGACAAGAAGAAGTCTAAAGATCGAAGTTTGAAGGGAAAACCCTAATCTGTAACCGATTCGACCTACTACCCGAGACCTGGCCTATCTATATAAAGGCTAGGAGGGGGCGGTGAGGAGGACACACGCAACCCTAGTTTCCACAACTCTCACAAGATTGCATCTATGCACCCCTGTAATCTTCGATTCCTTCGTTAATTCCAAGAGCAGACAAGCAAGAGTAGGGACCTCTACGAGGCCTGAACCTGGGTAAACCTTGTGTCCCTGTGTGCCTGTTTGCTAGCCAATTGATGCTTCCAGTGCTCCCTCCTTCTCCAAAACCCAAGTCCATAACAATGGGCATTGACGAGTTAAACCCTCGTCACATGCAATGACAATAGTGGTGGTTTAGGAAAAGAACACACATGCAATTTCTCTAGTTGTGGTTTAGGAAAACAACAAACAAGCAATGACTCTCGTGGTGGTTTATGAAAAGGACACACATGCATTAACACTGGTGGATCCATCGTAAAATAACACACATGCAATGACACTAGTGGTGGTTTAGTAAAAGAACACACATGTAGAGACATGCAATGACACTGGTGGATCCATGTGGTTTAGGAAAGGAATACACATGCAATGACACTGGTGGTGGTCATTGAAAAGAACACACATGTAAATGACTCTGGTGGATCCATGTGGTTTATGAAAAGAACACACATGCAATGAATCTAGTGGTGGTTTATGAAAAGAACAAACATGCAATGACTATAGTTGTGGTTTATGAAAAGAACTACACATGCAATGACTCTAGTGGTGGTTTCAGAAAAGAACACACATGCAATGACACTGGTGGATCCAAGTGGTTTATGAAAATAACACACATGCAATGACACTGGTGGATCCAAGCGGTTTATGAAAATAACACACATGCAATGACAGTGGTGGTGGTTTATGAAAAAAACACATGCAAATGACATCGGTGGATCAATGTGGTTTACTAAAATAACACAGATGCAATGACATGCAAGGTGGTTTAGGAAAATAACACACATGCAATGTCTCTAGTTGTGGTTTAGGAAAAGAACAATAATACAATGACTCTACTAGTGGTTTATGAAAATGACACACATGCATTAACACTGGTGGATCCATGTGGTTTAGTAAAATAACACACATGCAATGACACTGGTGCTGGTTTAGGAAAAGAACACACATGCAAAGACATGCAATGACACTGGTGGATCCATGTGGCTCCTCCGGCAACTGGTGCTCTAGAACAATCCAATTGGCTGGCATAAAGCGCTCCTCCATGAAGCCGCGCCAGGCGCTGCAGACTGCCCGAAAGGCGGCGTAGTAGTCAAAGTCGTCCGTCGAAAGAAGGTGTCATCTATCTTCTGGACGAGTCCCTCAGGGAGACCAGCCCATGGCGAGTCCTCCTGCTTCTTGCCGTCCATGGATGATGGCGTCCGTGTGGTCTCGGTCTAGTCGACTGGCACATGAAGCGGTTCTAGAGACACACATTTAAACAAAGACCTGGGAAAGCCAAGCAAATCATGTGAAAATGAGACGACAACATGCACACAACAACCGCAAGCGTGTTTCATCAAACTAGCATGGGCAGGCGCATACGCACACACACTAATTACGGGAGAACGGTCGTGCACACTAGCGTACGACTCTTGGGAGCACGCAAATATGTAGGTGTAGGATAATACTACTACTAGTAGTATCATAACCTTATTGTATTTAATTATCCCAAAATCTAAGGAGAAAACATGTGCTCCCTTGTCCCTCAGGGCACACGCAAATGCAGGGATTTTCCATTTTTCAATTTTGCTTTTTTGGCTATGCCCTTGGATGCTCACCGTGTGGCCGGATGGGATGTATGCTCCGTGGAGCTAAAAACCTCATGTTCTCTCAATAGCACGGTCGTTAATTATTAAGGTATATACGTTTTTAGTCCCACAACTTGCACCGCAGGAGCATTTTAGTCCCACATCTTACAAAGTGAGCAACACTAGTCCCACAACTTGTAACCGGGAACATTTTAGTCCAATTCAATCGAATTTCTGTGATTTTGTCCGAATTCGTCGTAACTAATTATGGAAGGGACATGTGGCATCATAATTTTTGCAAAATGACCCCTATGTATTTTCTCCCTGCCAGTTGTGACCTTGGTACGACCTAATAGGCGGATCTGAATAAGAAAATAAAAAATAAAAATCACCAATGCATTGTAGCGTATCGAACTGATTACCTGCACTACTAAAGAAATCGGCATTGCAACTACAACATGCACACATAAGTGATTAACTGAAGAGCTCTCCGACTGATATGTTCTTTATTTTAGATATTCAAAAATATGTGTTCCGAAGATGTGAAAAAATCTAAAAAAAAGATGCAAATTCTCAATTCAAAATAATTTGTGTTCTGAGCTACAATTACAACTCAAGTTTATTCCTTTTTATTTTTGCGAACAAGAAAAAACTCAAATTTATTCTAGACACTGCAGCTAGCTAGTAGGTTAATGACTAAGCTATACAAAAGATATTATGGACTGTGCCAACATGCACATGGCAAAATGTTTCGGTATAGATGCACAAGATTATAGTGGCAGTAGATGTGAGCATTTTTGCGTTCGTATGTGCTTTTTTATTGTATAAATAATTACGTCCTCCCAACTACTCCTCATCTAGTATAATTATGTCCTCTCAAGTACTCCTTGTCTCACAGGAGTAACAACTAGCATCTACCGGCATAGTGGTTTGTGGGTGTGTGTGTCATTGTACAAAAGTGTTAAGTTCGAATCCATTCTCCTATTAGAGATTTAACTATTTTATTTGTACATCTACTAACAGGTGGCCCACTTATCAGTTCGCATAGGGACACAAATGACATAGAAAAATATAGAGGGGTCATTTAAAAAAATCAACGCCATTTGTCGACAAATTAAGTCAAATTCACTGAAATTCGATTAAATTGGACTAAAATGCTCTCGAGATATAAGTTGTGGGACTAGTATTGCTCATTTTTCAATATGTGGGACTGATGGCTGTGAAATACCACCTCTTTTATTCATATAAAATGAGCCATTTATCTCTCATACTATGTTTCTTTCAGCTATAGTTATGCCTTATATGCATGACTTCTAGTTCTTATTTACTTTCATATGAGCTTTCCACATTTAGTAGTTTAGGTAGAATTTTATCACTTTTCCTTGTCTATGAAATGTGTGTAGGTGTTGATGATAATTATGGATAAAACAAAGGCAAAAGGAATAAAGAGAGCATAGTATGGAGGAGTTGTAGGGACCATACTCGGCTATTTGAGAGGTTGAAAAAAAATGATTTTTTCCAACTTCTCAAAATAAATATCCAAGACCATGGGGTTATATCCCTCGACGATACAAACTCAACGAGTCCAAAAACACCCAGAACGGTGTTCGTATGAAGAAATGGCGGCCAAAATACTAAAGGGGACAGACAGTTTAACGAGCAACTATACGGCCGGAGCTATTTTTCTGGTCGTATAGCTCCACCCGTATAGTTTCCAAAAAGGTCATAAACGACGAGATTTCTTCCTAGAAAAGCTTCAGAACCTTCCCTAAGTTATATGACGGTATTGGGGGAACCCTAGGGCACCCCCAAGGCCTATATAAAGGAGGGAGGACCCAAGAGAGAGCCACCAAGCCATAGCCCTTCAGGGGCGGAGCTCTACCGCCGCCGCCACCCATCCGATCTCCATTGCGGCGGAGCTCTGCCTCAACCACACCTCCGAGATCTAGATCTCCCTCAACACCATCACCATCAAGGCATCCAAGCAAGAAGAAGGGGAGGAGAAGGAAGACATCACCACCACCACGCGTCGATCTCCATCTCCATCATCATCTCCATCTCCCTCTCTCTCTTGTGTTTAGTAATTGTAATATTGAACACGGTTGTGATATCATTATATATTTATATATGTTTTGATGTTCATCCATGTGTGAGTGATTGATTCAATTCTAGGCTGAGGTATGATCTAGTGCGCTAAGTTAGAATTTATTGTGATCTAAGATGAGTTTGTGTGATCCTTTGGTCCGAAATTGCCTTTTGCCTTGCGGTGATGCGCGAGAGACATGCATGTGCACACAGTGTGACAGATCGGTAATCAATTGGGGAAGGTTTATTTGCCTCAGAAATCTCTTATAGATCACACATATATTTGCCCATCTAGTACTAGTGAGACCGAAGCCTGGAAGCCCTCTCTCATTCCATTCAATCCTACAACTACAATCTCTTTAATTCAGTTCATATTCCTATTTACTTTCCGTCTTAATTTATTTTGTTCTTGTTAAAAGTTCTTTGTTATTAGATATTTTAAACCTCTCTCAATTATCGCTTTTCTAGTAACTTATAGAATAAGCTATTTCCAAACCACGGTTTGGGTGCGAAACGTGGCCGCATTGACAACATGGCTACGGGGTCATGTTGTTTCCATTCGTCAATCTCCCATTGGGACAAACTCTTAAATATTTACTGCTATAAGTAATGTAATAACCCTGTTGTTGGTGTAGGAATCCAGTCATCAAATTGGCACCGTTGCCAGGGAGATAAGCGCCCGGTTATTACCTTCCTACTCGCACATAGTTTATTTCTTTTTGTTGTTATTTATCTTACTACTTTTGATTATTTGAAAAGAACAAAAAAATTAGTTTACCTTTTGTTAGTAGTCTTGTTATTTATTTTAGTTATAGGAAATTAAAAAACATAGGAACTAGGGAAAGTAAAAGTCTTGTGGAGTATGCTTCTCCGAGTGTTGATCATTTACATGCTCCTATTGTTCAACCCGCTATTGATGTGGATGGATATGAGATTAATCCTATGTGGATAACTATGATCATGGAAATAGCTTTTGCAGGAGATCCGAACAATGATCCATATGAGCATATTGACAAATTTACTTCATTGTGTTCTAAGGTGAAGGCAAATGGATGGAAAAATGACAAGCTGAAGTTACATCTGTTCCGATTCTCGATGAAAGGAAAAGCTAAAGATTGGCTAAAATTGCATCCTGCGGGACACTTCAATTCATGGAAAGATATTTCCGAAGCTTTTATCAGTAAGTATTTCTCACAAAAGCAAACTTATGAGCATAGGCTACATATCCTGAATTTCAAGCAAAGCAACAATGACAATTTAATACAAGCTTATAGTAGGTTCTCAAAATGGATGCATGACTGTCCACATCATAATTTACCTGATTGGTTATTGTTGAATCACTTTTATGGAGGCTTAAATCACTCCTCTAAGGGTAAGATAGACATGATGTGTGATGGTGCATTCCTTGGAAAAACTTTGGAAGAAGCTTGGCAACTCTTAAGAGATATACATAATAATTTTCATCAATGGCAATGTGAAATTGTGCATGAAGAAAAACCTCTCCCTACAAATCTAGAGAACTTGGTCAATGAGTTTCTTAAAGATGAAAATATAAGAGGAAAAATTCCTTATGATGATACCTTAGTTAGAGATGTTCTTTCTAAAGCAATACCTTTCATAGCTGATTATTTTAATCATATTAGAACTGCTTCTACTAACAATGGAGAATAGCCCTCTACTATTACTCCCTTCCACTTGTTGCATCATTGAAGCAGGAAAGCAGGGTAAATCCAAGAAGCCTGATGTCAACACCGGAATTTTTAAGTCCAGATGCCTGTTATGCCGTACATCGCAATCCCAGGATTACCATTTTTGCGATACATAACAGAAGTGGTACCACAGTACATCATCCATTACAAACCATAATAAAGGTCTTACAAATAAAGGATCTCATGATCCAGTCTTAATACAATCAAAGTAGCAGAAAGTAAACGTAGTGGGGCTTCATCTTTAGGGTCACATGCAATGCTGACGATGGGAGATGATCCCAGTTGTCATAGAACTCCTGTTGTCCATCTTCCGGGTAATCCTCCTCATAGTCTAGCCATGGGAATAGCCAGGGACAAAGCCATGAGTACTCTTTAAGTACTCGCAAACTATCACTAATATAAGTAAAAGTAAAGCAAGTAGGAATCATAAGCTCTAGGTTTGTTTGCAAAAAGACAGGTTTATTTCATAAAGCTTCAAGAGTAAAGACCTAATTTAGTTCTCTACATCACTTAAGTGGGAACTTAGATCTCATGCCCACAAATCTGGTGTGATCAAGTCAAGGTCATCTTTCAAGTCATAAATCATTTTGAAAACATCTAACAACAGAACAGTATGGCCACTCCAACTGTCCATAACCACGGACGCGGCTATTCGAATAGTTTGACACTCTACAGAGGTGGTACACTTTCACCACAAAATTCAATACATCCATCAGGGGTAATCCTGAATCATCATATTTGGTATGCGGATAATCAATCTTAACCTTTCAATTACACAGCCTAGTATAGGCACCTCCCCTATGAGTTTGGCCTCCCAGCCATGGCCATCTGCCATCCTGAGCACTGCATAGGTGGACATTCATCACGAGGTAGCCTTAGCTCAACCTCTTCCACAAGGGAACCCATACTAAGACATATAAACTTCCAGTCAAGCCCTATCCAACTCAGGTACTATGGTTGTACGGTAAAATTGGAATGGTATAGCATCTGAACCCAACCATCCGTTTTTATTACAGTCAAGGCTCATGCCTTAACTGTTTCATCATCAAACCATTGTGTTTCACAACACATGTCAAAACATTTCAATAGAATGAATCTTCATTCCAAGGTTTTCATAATCATTTTTACCAAGTATTCCCATCTAAAGTGATCCAGTTTTATGCTTAGCACTAGCCACTAGTATTGAGGGTATCACTATTGGGGGTGCTAATAAAGTATAAGTATCCAAGACTAATCCTATGATCTTGATAGGATCCAATCTAGGTTCCACTAATCACGATTCATTAACTAGGTAAGAACCATAGTAAAGGGGAAAGTAAAGCTTGGGGTAAAACTGGGAATTGGTAAAGTTGTGTAACCAAGCATGCCTAGTGCATCTGGTATACGGGGTTTACACAAGTAGCATGCATAGTTCTAGCTTGCACTGATAGCTTGCATAGCTTATCTTGCTTAGTGATGGCTTGCCTTGAGCAGTGCAGTTGTTGCTGTTGTTGAAGTTCTCCTCCTCCTCCTCGAAGTACTCCTCCTCATTGTAGCTCAGGTCTATACTAGCGTCCATAAGTACATTCAATGTACACAATCACCAAACAACACTTCACTACTTCTATTTAGCACACAAGGGCTCATATTAGATGAGCTAGTATTATCTCAATCATCATGTGGAATATTAACGTTCTCTTATTCTTCTTATTTTAGAAAAGTAATTTCTACTCATTTTAAATCCTTAAGATTTAATATTCTCCAATTAAAATAGTGGATCATGTTGACACATGTCATCACCATCTATTCCATTACTTGGGAATGTGATTTAAAATGATGATCATATATTACAAGATTTAATATTACTATTTAATAATATTCAAGTGACTAGAAATGCCTATATAGCACTCTTTTAATACTAAGCCATGTTTCAAATTTGTAAAACCAAATATTTTTACATATTCATGTAGAGAATGGCAAATGTGTTTTTTGAGAGGTGGAATCATTTATATTTTATTTTAGAAAAATGTTTGAAGTGTCAAAAGTCTCTGTATTATTATTTTTGGTATAG
The DNA here is from genome assembly GCA_916181665.1 of Avena sativa. Lineage (NCBI taxonomy): Eukaryota > Viridiplantae > Streptophyta > Magnoliopsida > Poales > Poaceae > Avena > Avena sativa. Next base: position 197,845,262 of record OV702287.1, read on the forward strand.
GTGATCTATAATTCTAAATGGTTGGAATCCAACGGGAGTGACTAGATAACTTCAATACCTTTCCAACAAAATTGGAATCATGTATTTTGGTTCAGTGAATCTCTTTGAATTGAATTTTGAATCTACTGATAGAATCTAGTTTTAACTAAAATGGAAAAATCCTATTTGAATCACTAGGCTCTGCGCGGGAAACGACATGGGCCGGCCCAACTGTACAGCGCTGGTGCAGCGAGCTGCTAACAGAATGGTCCCACACGCCAGTGACTCATCTAAATGGAAACAGTATCTTTCAATCTCATCCCTACGATTAGACTAGGATCTACGGCAGTGGTTTGTCGTCTCCGTCGAACTGCTCCAGTGAGGCTCGAACCCTAACGCGGTGGTGGGGCTCGCTGGGGACTTACCGGGGCTCCAGCTAAGGTCGGCGATGGCAGCGAATGGGGTTGTCGACAATGGCGGTTCAATTGGTGGTCACATCAGCTCCTGGGGTGGCCGCAATCAACGGCTTCCTTCCTCGACTACTCTGGCGGACTCCGGCCAAATTCCGGCATCGTGGTGCTCGCCTTTCTCCGGGGATGGGTCGGTGAGGTTCCTGGGTGAGTGTGGAGTGGAATGGTGTGGATAATGAGGTCTAGGGTGGCCTCTATTTATACCCCAAGGGTGGAGGCAGGGCGGCATTTTCTGGCTTCTCCGACGACGCTGCTACAGGTCTCATTGAGCATGGCGGAGGGCATCGGTTGGTGCGGCGGACTATGGCGATCGTCACGCGAGTGACAGCACGACAAGGGGCGGTCTCTGTTGGTTGGGCAACGTCGGTGCTCTGTTCCAGTACGCGGGTGTTCATCACGCAGTACGGTGGTCACGGGGCGCGTGTCGATGAACGGTCATGTCTAGGAGGTCACTGGTGCCATGGCGACGGCGGGTACTGATGGCTCAATGTTGATGTAGAGCTCGTTGGGAACCCCAAGAGGAAAGTATGATGAGCACAGCAGCAAGTTTCCCTCAGTTATGAAACCAAGGTTTAATTGAACCAGTAGGAGGAAGGAAACACCCCAAAGGTGTTGCTAGCAGAGCCTTGGCAGGGCGCACTACCGATGCAAGTAGCAACGTGGAGACCTGCACAACACAACCACAGAACTCTGTCCCCAACTTGCGATGAGGTTGTCAATCTCACCGTGTTTTGCTGAAAACAAAGGATTAAACGTATCGAATGGAAAGAAGTAATAGTTTGCAGAAAGTAAACACAAAGTAGTAAACAGTTTATAGATTGTATGTAAAGAAAAGGACCGGGATCCATAGTTCACTAGAGGTGGCTCTCCTTAAGATAGAGAACATGCTAGGTGAACAAATTACAGCGGAGTAATTGACAAACATCGAGAAAGGAATACATGCATATACTAATCATCTTGACTCCTTTGGAACTTGATTGGGCATTACAACATTATACATAGACCGCCATCCAACTGCATCTATGACTAATAATCCACCTTTAGGTTATCATCCGAACCCCCTCTAGTATTAAGTTGCAAGCAATAGATTATTGCTTTACGAATTGTGTGTAAAGTAAACAATACGATTGTTCTATGAACAAAGGATTGTTGTTTTCTCCCTAGTAGCAACATCACATCTAGTACCTTAGATATTTCTGTCACTTCCCTAGATTACCAGAGGCATGAACCCACTATCGAGCATAAATACTAACTCTTGGAGTTGCTAGCATCTACTTTGCCAAGATAGCTACTAACAACGGAAAGCATGCAAGATCACAAATAACAAAGACATGATAGAATCAATAATCAATCTGAAATAACATCTCAATATCCATCGGATCCCCGCAAACACAACATGTAGAATTACAAATAGATGATCTTGATCATGAACGGAGCTCACAAGATCTAAACATGAAAGCACAAAGGAGGAGAACCAGCCATCTAGCTACTACATGGATCCGTAGTCCAAGGATGAACTACTCACGCATCACACCGGAGGCTTGCGTGATGATGAAGAAGGCCTCCAGGGTGAAATCCCCTCTCCGGCAGGGTACCGGGAAGAGCTTCAGATCCCTCCCGATCTAGGGATGGAGATGACCGTGGCTACAGACTCTTTCTTGGATGTTTGATTGGGTACTTAGGGTTTTCGTTCCGAGGGCATCTTATGGGAGTAAGGAGAGGCCGAGGGGGTGCCTGGGCTGGCCACACCACCCCCTGGAGCGGCCAGGCCTGGCCTGCGCAGCCAGGTGGTGTGGTGGCCCCCTGGCTCCTCTCCGTCTCGTATTCTGGCATCTGATGACTTATGGAAAAATAGGCACTTTGGCTTTTGTCCCGTCCAATTCTGAGAATATTCATTTTCTTACTTTCCTGGAATCAAAAACAGCAGAAAACAGGCAGCTGGCACTGTGGCTCTTGTTAATAGGTTAGTCCAAGAAATCATATGAAAAGTACTCCAAAGTTGGAACAAAACACAAGAAAGTGGATAAAACCAAGCATGGAACATCAAAAATTATAGATACATTTGCAATGTATCAACATCCCCAAGCTTAACTCCTGCTCGTCCTCGAGTAGGTAAGTGATAAAAAGAAAGAATAATTTTTTAGGTGACATGCACCATCAAAGACTTGATCAAAGTATTTGCAATACATTCAAAGCTGGGATCATAGTACTTCAATCATAACATGAAAGACAAAGTTCTAGCAATAAGCAAATAAACTATGATGCAACATGAAATGGCACAAACAAAAGATTCATGAATAACAATGCTCTACAAGACATTTGTTTGTTTCACATAAAGAAAACATAGCATAATAGTATTCATCTTGTCCCTCAATAGAATAGCAAATATAAATGCATAGGACACCTTCAAAGTTCATAAGAGTGACTAGATACAATAGTTTAAAACAAGCAATATCAAAGTATGCATCAATCAACTAGTCTTGGGACAATGCACATAGAACTAAGAATGGCCACTATGCTCTCAAAGTAGGTGCATAAAGATAGAAGGTGGAGACTCAATATAATGGTGGAAGAAAGGCCTTTGTAAAAGGAAGTAGGGATTCAAGTCTCATAAAGAGCTTCCAAAAATTATGGTAATTATAGCTTTCAGCTCTCATTGCCCCTATCATAAGCATCTTGAAGTGATTAAGGTTAAAGTGAACAAACTATGGTGTACATGCTTGACGAAGTATAAGTCAGAAATCTCATGTCCCTTGTATATGAGGGCCGCTCCTCATGCTACTCAAGTTTAGTCACCGGTAAGTTCTTGTCATCGTAAGTATATGTGTATCATAGAGAACCGCCAATGGGGTACCCCTTGCCCGATGGTACAGAAGAATCCCCATATCAAAATGACAAGGCAAGCAGACAACGAGCATCTCAACAATCTTCTTATTTACCATGGGAATATGGTGCTTTTTTTATCTCTTTCCTCTTTTCATAATATCTCTTTTTTTCTTTTTCTCTTTTTTCTCAATATAGGACTCTTTTTTTATAAGAAGAATGCTTCATAGATAGCTCATTATGGTTACACTGCAGGTTTCCACCATGTCAGCATGGATTAGACCAGCGGCCCAGGCCTTTCTCTAACACATATACATAACTCCATGGACTTACAAGCTCCCCTTTCATTTCACACCGACGACATCCATATACAAAAGAGCATGATATCAACTAGGTACAAGTACCAAGTGCAATGTTGAAAGTGTTCCACATGACAACATGGTTCTGCTAATTCCCAACAAATAAGTGCAAGCATATGCAACATAGACAACACAATGGTTCAAGTTTATTAAGGGCAAGAAAAGTAAAGTGTGCCATCAAGTTTTCTCACTAGTTTTCTCATAACAAGTTTAATTTGGAAGGTAAACAAAAACATGAATATACTTGGAATAGCATAAGATAGTAGGTAGGTATGGTGGACTCTTTGGAATAACTTGGTTTAAGGAGTTGGATGCATGAGTGGAACTCATAGTTGGTTGTGGAGGCTAGCAAAAGACTGGGAGCGACAAACTAAGAGAGCAATAATGGCCATAATCATGCAGAGCAACAAAACATCATTGATCAAAGCATAAAGTGATACTACAAGTTGAAAACTAAAGGATCATAAAGGCTATGGTGACTTTGGATAGTCATAACATGGTGTGAGCATGCGCCAAGTCAATCCAAATAAGGCATCAAAGGAGAATACCACTATACTATGCTTTAATATGCTAAAGCAACGCATGATTCATCCAAGGCACATTAAGCAATCTCAATTGTTTATAACAATTCATGCTACAACAAAGAATACTAAGCATAAAGCCAAAACAATATCAAGCATGGCATGACAGAGCATAGGCCACAGTCAAAAACAAGCTCTTTTTACCACATAAGCATGAACTTTCCTACTCTTTTCCAAACCAAACCAAACTATTTGCAAACCAATGTAAGAAAGAGGGGGTCCAACCAATTTATTCAGAAAACTAAGCAAACAAAGCAAACGAAAAACCAAAATGAAAACGAAAAAGAAGACGCTCCAAGAACAACACAACTGTGCATGAAACAATAAAAATGAAGCGTTTGAAAGAAACCTGGGATTTTTATTGATGAAGAAGGGGATGCCTTGGGCATCCCCAAGCTTTGACGCTTGTACTTCTTGGATATTTCTTGGGGTGACATGCGTGGCATCCCCAAGCTTCAGCTTTGGTCTATCCTTCATCTCATTACTCATTCCTTCCATACACCTGAAATTTTTCCTTCATACAAAACTTCACACAATCTTTATTAGCAACATTAGTGCACTCAAGATAAATAAGTCTTAAGGTTCAGTTCTAACATCAAATAAACTTCCATTAGAACACTAGCTACTGTAGCACTTCCCTCGAAAAGCTCAATTCCCCAAAAGAACTCAAAAAGGAACCAACAAGAAGCAAATGCAGAAAATGGCAAAAATCTGTCAAAACAGACCAGCAGGTAAAGACGAATTTTTTCGAAGACCTTGTGTTGCTCAAATCAAAAGGTGTTGCTAGCTGAGCCTTGGCAGGGCGCACTACCGGTGCTAGTAGCAACATGGAGACCTGCACAACACAACCACAAAACTTTGTCCCCAACTTGCGATGAGGTTGTCAATCTCACCGTGTTTTGCTGAAAACAAAGGATTAAACGTATCGAATGGAAAGAAGTAATAGTTTGCAGAAAGTAAACACAAAGCAGTAAACAGTTTATAGATTGTATGTAAAGAAAAGGACCGGGATCCATAGTTCACTAGAGGTGGCTCTCCTTAAGATAGATAACATGCTGGGTGAACAAATTACAGCGGGGCAATTGACAAACATCGAGAAAGAAATACATGCATATACTAATCATCTTGACTCCTGTGAAACTTGATTGGGCATTACAACATTATACATATACCTCCATACAACTACATCTATGACTAATAATCCACCTTCAGGTTATCATCCGAACCCCCTCCAGTATTAAGTTGCAAGCAACAGATTATTGCTTTATGAATTGCGTGTAAAGTAAACAATATGATTGTTCTATGAACAAAGTATTGTTGTTTTCTCCCTAGTAGCAACAACATATCTAGTACCTTAGAGATTTCTGTCACTTCCCTAGATTACCAGAGGCATGAACCCACTATCGAGCATAAATACTAACTCTTGGAGTTGCTAGCATCTACTTGGCCAAGATAACTACTAACAACAGAAAGCATGCAAGATCACAAATAACAAAGACATGATAGAATCAATAATCAATATGAAATAACATCTCAATATCCATCGGATCCCCACAAACACAACATGCAAAATTATAAATAGATGATCTTGATCATGAACGGAGCTCACAAGATCTAAACATGAAAGCACAAAGGAGGAGAACCAGCCATCTAGCTAATACATGGATCCATAGTCCAAGGATGAACTACTCATGCATCACACCGGAGGCTTGCATGATGATGAAGAAGGCCTGCAGGGTGAAATCCCCTCTCCGGCAGGGTGCCGGGAAGAGCTTCAGATCCCTCCAGATCTAGGGATGGAGATGACAGCGGCTACAGACTCTTTCGTGGATTTTTGATCAGGCACTTAGGGTTTTCGTCCCGAGGGCGTCTTATAGGTGGAAGGAGAGGTCGAGGGCGTGCCTGTGCTGGCCACACCACCCCCTGGCGCGGCCAGGCCTGGCCCGCACGACCAGGTGGTGTGGTGGCCCCCTGGCTCCTCTCTGTCTCGTATTCTGGCATCTGATGACTTCCGGAAAAATAGGCACTTTGGCTTTTGTCCTGTCCAATTCCGAGAATATTCATTTTTTGACTTTCCTGGAACCAAAAACAGCAGAAAACAGGCAGCTGGCACTGTGGCTCTTGTTAATAGGTTAGTCCAAGAAATCATATGAAAAGTACTCCAAAGTGTAGACAAAACACAAGAAAGTGGATAAAACCAAGCATGGAACATCAAATATTATAGATACATTTGCAATGTATCAAGTACAAGCGGAGAGAGCGAGGCGCGGCGTGTGCATGCGAGGTAGCTGCGGTGCTCCGTCGTGCTCTCAGCATGGTAGAGGCTTAAATGGGCGCGTGATTTCCAGCGTCTCCACTTCTCGCCTTGGGTCAAGGGGTGGACAGGGGGTGGCGGTGAGGTCATGGATAGCTGCTAGGCATCGTGGGAGTGGGCGGCGCGGCGTGCAGCGAGTGGTTCGTGCTCGACCGGCATGGCCAACTCGATAAATCATGGCACTGGTCAAAGTGGCTAGTGATGCTTCTCCTTTGCACGGCCAAGTACCAGGCATGATCATGGACAATTGAATGGGTTGATTGCAGTACAAGAGATGAGCAATTGATAGCTCAAAACAGTGTAGAGTTGTTGAGGTTCTACTATGCCTGCCAGGTGCTCGATCAAATGGCCGCGTGAAAATTACTTTCAAATTTTTGAATGATTTTTGGTGAGTGATCTTGTTACTTTCTTAGTAGTCTATGGTTGCTGGGAATGGTCAAGGGGAATTGGTTTGAATGGTTTTTGAAAAGTGATGATCTAGGAATATGAACTTGATTCAATTTTGCAATGCCTGTTAAATAGATTTGAAAATAGTTTCTGGCACTTTGTAAAGTTTGCTTGGATTCACTTGGAGTTGGTCTAGCAAGGGGTGAAAAGAATTGGAATGGTTTCTATTGGAAATCTTTTACTAGGAACACTCAAAGTGGTCTAGTGAATAAGTTTGGCCAAAATGACCATTTGATCATATGATCTATATTTGATTTTCTTTTCATTTGATTCTGTTTGTAAGTGATCTAGATGATGTCGTATTCATCTTTAAATTAATCCTTATCATTAGTAACAATCAATCATGGCAATTTCAAGCATTCATACACTAATGCAAATCACACATGCACTCATACTAAGTTTAATAATAAAAGTTTTTATTAACCCTAAACTTGGGTGATTAGATTTTGATAAGCTTGATTACTATTTTTGGTATGTTACACCTAAAACCAGGAAAAATAAAAATAAGAAGCCTCGTGTTGAATATCCCACACATCTGACACCTGCAGATGAAGTGAAACGGAATTATGAAGAATATTAGAGAAATGAAAGACGCATCAAGGAGAAAGAAGAAAAAGACATCAAGGAATAGAATAAATTGAAAGCAGCTCTCAAACCTTATCCCCTACCTATTCCTGATCTTTATTATTCTTCTGACTCTAGTGATGATGAGGACTTCAATTATTCTATAATCCCTGATAATTGCCCTGAAGAAGTTTTTGACGATTCTAGTAGTGTTTGTTTAAATACTCTTTTCGGGGAAATCAATTATGATGAGCCAAAGACGGAATCTTGTGTGCCTCCCATACTTGTTTGCTATGACTTTTGTTTTACTAATGAGGTGCAGGAAATTCCGGTGGCAAAGACCAAGCTACTGGATCCAAAAGAACATTATGAGCTATACCCTCCGTACAAATTCTTTTCCAATGTACTGATAGTTTAACGACCAACTATACGGCGGGAATAAAAATTTCGGTCGTACATCTCCGGTCGTATAGATATCGATGCTTTTCTATATTTTCTTCCCAGGGATAAACGGTTTGGTGACCAACTATACGGCAGGAACATATTGTTCCGGCCGTATAGTTCCGACCGTATAGCTGCGCTGCCAGGGGAAACCCTAACATTTGACAGAAGGCCAACTATACAGCGGGAACGCATTGTTCCGGCCGTATAGTTGCACCCATATAGTTGAGAAAACCCCTCAAACGCCAACTAGAAGGTAATCATTGCTAAAAATCTTATTCTTTCTTCTTCTTTCTTCTTCTAAAAACCTCGAAACACCACCTGGGAGCTTCTCCCATGATCTAAAGAGACCGAGCATATGTAAGCAATAAATTTCTACCTTAGAAACCTCCTAGACTGTAATTCTCTATAGAAGTTCATGTTTTCTTTTTTACTTTCCTTTTATTGGTGAGGTAAACGAACTATGTTCGTATACCAAACTGATACATTTTATTTTTTGTGTTATTTTTGCAGTGACTTGAACCTTGTGTAACGACGTGTACGGTAGTGCCAACCGTGCAAACACTCACATGAGCCTCTTGGTTGCTTCAATTCAATGCTTCGACAATCAGTGTATGGTAAAACCTTCCAACTCAAACCTCTTATAATAAGCGCATAGGGGTTGCACACTCGTGTCTCCTATCCTGTTTCGCTTGCACCTCATCACAATCTAGGAGAGGCATCTTCTAGAAATAGTTCGTTGACTTAAGCGTGGTGCTTAGGTTGATGAACCAACTCAGTGGGACTGGTATTTTTATCACTTGTGAGCTAAACCCATGTCTTCATAAACACAAAAATATTTTGTTTTCTTTTTAGTTTTTAAGAAGGTCTTCAAGGAAGGCACACCGGGACATATCAAGAAATACATGTTGAAGCAACGGTTCTTTGTCCATCAAAAGAGAGGTTACTTGTACCTCAACGGTAAAGTGTGTCACCCTTGTTTTCAACTAAGCTTAGGGAGGTAACCACTTATCACACTCTCTATTGGAATCTGTATTTTCTCTTTTATTTTGGTAATATACTCAAGTTTGGTTCTTACAAAGTTCTAAGCTTGGGGAGGTTACTTATGTATGTGTAGAGTCTTGTGCAATGTTCGTATGCGATGAATGTTTAATGCAATCATGTATCCCACTGTTTTTGAATGCTTGTTTAAGTGAGTCTAGTCATGTATTCATATGGGGATACACTTGCTCATGACAGACACCATAGGAATTGACTTAGAGCTTGTATGTATCTTGCCAAATTGTTTATCAAGCTCGTGACACTATTTGTGATCCTCTAGAAAACATTGCCACAATCTCTACACTTGGAAAGAATGAATACTTGATCAAGATATTTTGAAATTTGTTGGTTGTCACTAAATAGCTTTGTCTTAAATGAATAGGTTATGCTCTACCCCATAATGTCAAAACAATGGACTTTATAGTTTGCTTAAAGAAGGAGTTGTCAATCAGAAATGATATTTCGAAGTTTTGAGTTCTATGCTAAATAAGGTGTTGATTAATTGTCTTAAGAGTTTAGCCTTAAAGATACTCAACACCATAGATGTGATGATCGACTTGATAGTACTCTTTGAAAGGATTTGTTTGAAGAAACTAATATTTAGGGGTAATTGAGATGCATGTCAAATCTTGACCTATTGATTAAAGTATGATATTGCTTTATGCGTGTCTACACCACTATCGCACAACATGGTATGCTAACAACTCCGCTGGTCTTTGAACAGTCCAAAAAGAGGAAACTCTAGGAGTTTGGCTATGAGTTGCCCAATATATGTAGCATAAATGCTATATTTGGGTATGCATTGGTATTCTCATGGGCCTGCGTTCAAAGCAAAAGAGGGAATACTCCTCTAACCATTATGAGAAATCATTACATCGAAAAGGGAAACCTTGACAATGGTCACGAGTATCCAATCTTAGCATGCAAAGTCTGATTAGACATACTAAGTTTTGGCATGATCTCAACTGAAGTTTTAGAGAGACAAAGAATAGAAAATGAGTGTTTGATAGCCATGATTCATTGATGTGGATGATTGAAAAGAGACACTATAATGTTATGCTTCTTTTGACATGTTCTTGCATTTCCTTTTGGCATAAATCCCGTTACTAAGAGATAAAATTTCTGAAACTCAATAACTGATGTTTGCACTTGAGAGCCTTAACTAGATGACATGACTAGGTAGAATCCTATTTATGCTTGAAATCTATTTGTGACTAAGTTTTGCCTCATAAAAAATAATAATGATATGAAAAGTTATACAAAAGGTGCAATAAGAGGATCACCAGTTTGTCTGCAAGTAGGTTCACTGTTGACATGGGGCATATAAGTTTTGATGAATCTTTAGTGGTCTTTATAACTGAGCTTGTGTTGCCTTTGATGAATACATGTTTTCTCTCTTCAAGCTTGTAGAAGAAATAAGGATGCAAGGCATTGATTTCCAATGATAAGCTATTTCACAACCATTAATTTATTATCGACCCTTTCTGCTCGAGAACGAGCAAGGTCTAGCTTGGGGAAGTTGATGGCTGTGAAATACCACCTCTTTTAGTCATATAAAATGAGCCATTTATCTCTCATACTATGTTTCTTTCAGCTATAGTTATGCCTTATATGCATGACTTCTAGTTCTCATTTAATTTCATATGAGCTTTGCACATTTAGTACTTTAGGTTGAATTTTATCACTTTTCCTTGTCTATGACATGTGTGTAGGTGTTGATGATTATTATGGATAAAACAAAGGCAAAAGGAACAAAGAGAGCATAGTATGGAGGAGCTGCAGGGACCAGACTTAGCCATTTGAGAAGTTGAAAAAATGAATTTTTCCAACTTCTCAAAATAAATATCCAAGACCATGGGGTTGTATCCCTCGACAATACGAACTCAACGAGCCCAAGAACATCCAAAACGGAGTTCGTATGAAGAAATGGCGGCGAAAATACTAAAGGGACAAACGGTTTAACGGGCAACTATACGGCTGGAGCTACTTTTCTGGTCATATAGCTCCGCCCGTATAGTTGCCAAAAAGGTCACAAACGACGGGATTTCACCCCAGGAAAGCTCCAGAACCTTCCCTAAGTCATATGACAGTATTGGGGGAACCCTAGGGCACCCCCAAGGCCTATATAAAGGAGGGAGGACCCAAGAGAGAGCCACCAAGCCATAGCCCTACAGCGGCGGAGCTCTGCCACCATCGCCACCCAACCGATATCCATTGCGGCTGAGCTCTACCTCAACCACACCTCTGAGATCTAGATCTCCCTCAACACCATCACCATCAAGGCATCCAAGGAAGAAGAAGGGGAGGAGAAGGAAGACATCACCACCACCACGCATCGATCTCCATCTCCCTCTCTCTCTTGTGTTTAGTAATTGTAAGATTGAACATGGTTGTGATATCATTATATATTTATATATGTTTTTATGTTCATCCATGTGTGAGTGATTGATTGAATTCTAGGTTGAGGTATGATCTAGTGCGCTAAGTTAGAATTTATTGTGATCTAAGATGCGTTTATGTGATCCTTTGGTCCGGAAGTGCCTTTTGCCTTGCGGTAACGCGCGAGAACCATTCATAGTGCATACAGTGTGACAACCCGATAATCAATTGGGGACATTTATTTGTCTGAGAAATCTCTTATAAATGACACATATATTTGCCCATCTAGTACTAGTGAGACCGAAGCCTAGAAGCCCTCTCTCATTCCATTCAATCCTACAACTACAATCTCTTTAATTCAGTTCATATTCCTGTTTACTTTCCTTCTTAGTTTATATTGTTCTTGTTAAAAGTTCTTTGTTATTAGATATTTTAAACCTCTCTCAATTATGGATGTTCTAGTAACTTATAGAATAGGCTATTTCCAAACCACAGCTTGGGTGCGAAACGTGGCCGCATTGACAACATGGATGCGGGGTCGTTTTGTTTCCGTTCGTCGATCTCCCATCGAGACAAACTCTTAAATATTTGCTGCTACAAGTACTACAATAACCCTGTTGTTGGTGCAGGAATCCAGTCATGAGGGACTAAAACGCTCTCCCGGTGCAAGATGTGGGACTAAAGGTGTATATACCTCTTAATTATTCTACAACCTCAATTGCTAGGCTGGAGGACCAATTAATGCTCCTAGTTTAGCACAATTACTCCTCTAGTTGACCGAAAAATGAACCACCATGTCCTGTAAAGCTCCTGGCCGATCATGTTGTTAAAATGGGAGTGCATCCATTGGCTTGCACGTTTTCAATTAGATGCGGTGGACACGTGCATTGGCTGGATTTTAGGATTACTACTGCATGCAATAACTAGCTATAAAGCGAACAGGTGAAGTTAATTCTCCGAACTAGTACTACTTCAATCTAGTAATACCGAAAACAAGGAGTACCTCAAGTGTGGTCATATGGATGATCAGTTGATGTGACTCTCAGCCATGAATTCCTAACCATATAGCCATATGTTCTACCACCTTTTTTACTACTACTTCTAGTAGTACTTGGACGCTAGCAAAATTCAAAATCTCAATCGAGCGGCCAAATCACACACACCGACTTTAAAGCATTTCCCGCCTAACCGTTTCAAAAACTTTGAGCCAAAATCTCCCACAGAGGGAGTACCATTTTTATATTATTATTTTTATTAGATGGACGCTAGCCAAATTCAAAATCTCAATCGAGCGGAAAAACCGCACACCCAATTTGAAGCATTTCCCGCCCCTCTGTTTCAAAAACTTTGAGGCAAAATCTCCCCCCATGGGAGTACCATTTCTGTATTATTATCAGAAAATGGGCGCTAGTCAAATTCAAAATCTCAATCGAGCGGCAAAACCGCACACCAGCTTTGAAGCATTTCCCGTCCCTCCGTTTCAAAAACTTTGAGGCAAAATCTCCCACCGGGGAGTACCATTTTTGTATTATTATCAGATGGGCGCTTGTCAAATTCAAAATCTCAATCGAGCGGCTAAACAATACACTGAATTTGACGCATTTCCCGCCCCTCAGTTTCAAAAACTTTGAGGCAAAATATCCCACCGGGGTAGTACCATTTTTATAATATTATTAGATGGACGGTCGCCAAATTCAAAATCTCAATCAAGAGACAAACTCACACACCAATCTTGAAGCATTTCGTGCCCCTCCGTTTCAAAAACTTTTGAATTCAAAATTCCCATTCTACCCATTATTCTGAAGCCCTATGGGCAAGCTAAAGTCAGTAGCTTGGAGCCATGATCATAATTATGTTTCTGTTCACCTCCTTAGTCTTGATTCGCCCAGATTTTCCCGCTGGTCCTTCCAAAAATCCCAGGCCCCTCTCTCCCACGCCTTCACCTCCGCGACCACCACGCGCACTAGTCGGCGGCAATTCCACAACGGCCGGAGCCGCTTGATCTGCGGTCTCGTGCACCACCGCGGAGCCGCTTCACCGATGCTCACCCACCGGATCTAGTTCACCAAGTCTCTCTGCCACTGCACCGGAGCTGCGGTGTCGTTCACCATGCCAATTGCGTCATCGACCTCCCAAGCTCTGCTTCCCGGCCAACAAAAGCTACCCAACCATACTAGATCCGCTTTACCGGTGTACACCAGACGTGATATAGTTCAAGGAGTTCCATGTCCACCGCTCTAGACTAGCTGCTCGGCCATCATTATTCACTTCACTAGATCTGCCTCACCGACGCTCTCGTCCACCGTGCTCAAGCTGGCATCGACCGCCTAAGATCTGCTTCCCCGACGCTAACAGCCACCACAACCGTAGCACCCTCGGTGACCTAGACGTAACCCGCATGGTACCGATGATGCTTAGACGCCTCTCCGATCAAGGTTAACCAAATCTGCAACCCGTTTTTTTTTGTCAGCAGTATAGCAGGTTCAAGCCTGTCGCAGTGAAGTGCATTTTTGTAATCATGCTGGTACATACAAGTCAGCGGGCATGCCTGTTCTTCGTTCTAGTACGTACAAGATCATTAGACATGTTGGTTTGCATTCACTGCTCTACAAATTTCAAGTCATGGACATGTCTGTTATTTTTTCATGCACATGTTCTTAGCTACTCCATACAATAGTAATTGCTTGCTACCGTGTAATTCTTGCAAAATTTGAAGTCAGCAGAAAAATATTAGTGTGGATTCCCTGCTCCACAATTGCTGAATCTATCTAGTTCGTCCTGAGATCAGTTCCTGCTATTATTTCCTCCTTGGCATCGTTCTGCTATCTTGTAGTATCTGTTTTAAACTCTTCGTACTAATTTGTTTATAATTTTGTTGTTGCCATCTGATTCTTCAAAAGCTGCATCACTAACTATTTCCTTTTTCTTTTATATAGCTCAAAATGGAACAATGAACATGTTTGTTTGCATAGCCTATTCTATAGGTTCACAAGGGATGCCATTACTTCCTTATCTGGTGATGGTTTGTCCTGAGCAACCACATAACTGTCTCTACTATGTAGTTCACTCATGGTTTGCATTCCTGCTCTAGAAGTTCTCTTATGATGCCATTATAATTTCTATCTGGTTGATTCTTAGATATGACAATAACTACATGCCATTGTGTAGCTCACCGCAAATTCTGAGTCACCCAACGACTCAATGCATTCCAAGAGATGTCACTGCTTTCATATATATATTTGCTGAAATGACCTCCCTAGTTTATATTTGCAGAAATTCTAAGAAACACTTTGTTTGATTGCTTATTTCATTCTAGGCACACTTGTCTAATGCTTGTTTGTCCTGTTCTACAGGTTCACGAGCGACACCATTATATCTCGCATCTGGTTCTAGGTCTGGTTCGTCCTAAGACACGACATAACTATCCTCTACAATATATAGTTCATTCGTGGTTTGCATTCCTACTCTACAAGTTCTCGTATGATGCGGTTATAATTTCTATCTGGTTCATTCTTTGCTATGACAGTAACTACATGCTATTTTGTGGCTCAACACAAATTATGAGTCACCCAACATCTCTTGCATTTTAGGGTATAGAACTTCTTCCATATATATTTATTGAAATGACCTGGCTAGTTTATATTTGCTGAAATTTTAAGCCACACACACACATTTTTTGATTGCTCGTTTCACGGTAGGCACACTTTTTTAATGCGTGCTTGCTTGTCCTGTTTGTTTGGCGTGTTGGTCAATAATTGAACCATTGACCAGTTGTAAACTCCAGATCATAGCTCCTGTCATATCAGTCAAATGAGTAGTTTGTCTTGTTTGATGTATTAACTTGTTATTACTTGGTTTCAGACTGCAATGATTGCTATTGCCACCAAAGAGGGGGTTGCAAGATCATGTCTCCTCCAATGTAGCTGTCACACTCAAAGGAAGATGCATGTGATCGATTGAGAAAGCAAATTGAGGACTCTGCTATCAACTTGATTGTCAACTGAAATGCTGATTTTTCTTTCCCTTGAGTTGATAATATGTAATAATTTTAAGAAGTTTGCATCTGATGTAATATCTAAATAACTCGCTTAGGCCATGTAGGCATTTAGTTGACGCTGTCCACACATGGCGATAGTCGTTACAGTAACTACGCCATGCAGGTCGATTAGGGAACAGTACCATGCTTTGCTAGTGGCCCGTCGTGTATTCGGTCGACGATGAACAGAAAAAAATGTTGGATTATTATGCATGTTTTATGATAATGGCATGAGCTTCAGAAAGGCCGAAACTGTAAAAGGCTATAAACGTAACAGGCCGACCTACATGTGGTAATAGGTTGTAACAGTAACAGGCCATAATAGTAGCAGGCCAGAGCAGTAGTAGGCCAGAACAGAAAAATCTTATTACAGTAACAAGCAAGAAATTGTAAAATCACAGAACAGTAACATGACAAAATAGTAGCGGTCCTCAATAGAGGGCCGCAATAGTAAGAGGCCAAAACAGTAATGAGCTTGAATAGTAACGACCCGAGAAATTTCCAAACGAGGGCAATAACAGACCAAAAAATTTACCAGGCTAGAACAGTAAAGGGCCTCTTGTGGGCCTAAACAGCTAAAGACCGGAACGGTAACAGGCCGGAATGGTAATAGGCTAGAATAGTAACGGACCATCTCAGAGAAGGGTCATCGGTAGGCGGCTCACGATGGGCTGCGATAACAGTGATGGGCTGACCGCAGGCCTTAAGTGTACAGGAGCGACAGGGCGCATGCTGCTAATGGGTCGCACAGTGTTGGACCAACTTGGGCCTTCTGTAGGCCGAAATAGAATCGGGCTTGAAAGTTCGCGGGTCGCTGCTAGCTGTATTTTTGGGCTCGTTTAAAATAGTGTGGGACAAAATAGTAACGAGCCATCTTCTTATTGGGCTCTTCTGATGGGCTAGCCCGGTTAGTATTTAGCAGGCCTGGGCTGGGCCTGGATTCTTCCATGGTTTCTATGATTGTTAGTGGCGGTAACCGGCCGCTAACGGCGGCTGCCACGTGGCAGTTTGCATGACGTCAGCAGTTAACGCGGATGGCAAATAGATCTATGACGGAACAAGTTTTTGTGGTTGGAGGGTGCGATCCGCCACAGTTGAAAAAAAACCTTGGTTAATTTATTTGTGATGGGGCTTTTACCACGAAGGCCATCTGTCACAGAAGTATTTTTGGCCACGAAAAACAGGCCTTCAACCACGGAAATTGTCCATTGTAAAAGCCAACTATTCTTGTAATGTTAAAAGGGGATAAGAAAATGATATATCTAGCTTTGATCATCTTTGATATCCACTGAATCTTTATCAGCTGAACCTACCAACTAGGATCACACCCTCGATCCCTGAGGAAGCATCCTTAGAACACGCCTCACTTCTCTTTCCAAGTTTTACGACTAGGTTATAGTTCTCTATGATCTTTGAATCTGTTCCCAAGTCGTCCATAACCGTGGACACGGCTTTTCAAAAAGATCAATACCCTTCAGGGTTGTACAACTTTACCCACATGTACCAACCGACTCTTAGTGCGAAGCTATAAGCCCTCTTCCTTGGAAGGCCGGCAGAGAGTGGTTGACCATGACCTTTACCTTGCTTTCTCCAAGACCATGACTCATGCCCTAAGGAGATGCCGCCGTAACGGGTCAAGTCCCGAAGTCGGTCCCTAGAGATGTGCGCAGGGTTCAAGATTACGGAGGTTGTGCCTCTCCTGTTCCCGGCCACGCTTACCTACCTGTATGAGTGAACCTCCTTTACCGCCTTTGAGAACAACCGAAATGCATATGTCGAATGGAACACCCAATCTACTAGGCAAGTTAGTTGGTCGGGGGGTTTCAAGGCCCCCGTGTGGCTGTACGCTCGTCTTGGTTCAAGAGGCAAGAACTCAGGTCCTAGTAGTGGCAAGTATGAGACTGGAAAAACCACAACCTGACGTGGCCTCCCATACAAGCCTTAGAATGTTTAACTTTCATCTCTGATCATACCAAGTCATCCTGTCCATCTAGGTTCATTCGTAGCATTGATTCATCAACCAGATGGACCAGCGGTAATAGCTAAGCTTGGCTAAACACAACAGATATAGCAGCTCTAGCGAAGCGCATAAGCCAAACCCTAGTTATGCTAGGAGAGTGTATCGGGGAGTATAGGCTACAAAGGTAACATGCATCATATATGATTATTGTATTTATCGATAAAAGACTTTGGAATCATATGCACATGGCAACAATGAAATACTTTGAATCATAGGATTATATCATGTGTGGGGTTTTGCTTGCCTTTGCCTGTCGATACCCAACTATGGATCTTTAGGATTCATATGCTTGGCATTGTTTGTCGATAACCTTCGATGGTGTTTATCTTGACCTTCAATGTTGGACTCAATCTCGTTGCTCACATTAACTCCAAAGTCTACCACGAAGAAGAAAGCAACAATCAACAGGTGGCATCGATGCAATGCTCAAGCAAGGATGATGATATGAAAAGTTAATGGGTGCTTAATTATAACCCTAAACATTCTTATCAATTTAATTACGGTCGAAACGCCCTAAAGATGGCATTTTCAAAAGAACCCCAAATGTTCCTACGGGGTTGCTATTGTTCTTCTAATAAACTTCTTAGCTGAAGTTGTTTGACAATGCATTATTATGAGTCTATGAGATAGATCTCATTTTTTGAACATTTTGATATATTATTCATATTTTTATTATTTAAAATGAATTAGTTATGATTTTCCCAATTTAAATCCATTTTAAATCATTTTTAAAACAATTAAATAGTTTTGGAATTTATTAAATATTTTTCCATCTGGCCCCACATGTCAGAAGTTTAATAATTTCATAAATTATTTTCCAAAAATATTAAAAATCTGACAGACAGGGCCCACAGGGATTATTTATATTCTAGAAAACAATTATAAAACATTTAAAATAAAATAAATGGCTTTATGGCGTAAGCATTGAGTCATGCTAACGACAGCTAAGCCATTGCTCCTAGATCAAGCTCGGGTACGACGCTAGAGGTGATGTGGGGCTGCGGGAGTGGGTGCGTTCAACGCACCAGAACGAGGCGAGCCAAATGGTGGCATCTCCACCATGAAATGGTCGCCAAAGTGACATCCATGACGACAACCAATGACGGTGCTTGCAGGTGATCGACAGGGACGAGATACAAAGCAAGAGGGAGAGAAGGACAAGGTCCACAAGGACCGTGATCTCACCCTGAGCATGGCGGTGGTGACGGCGAGGCTAGGTGAGGTCGGGTGGCACTGGAATTCTTCCACGACCGTGACAGCCTGAGGCGAAGAAGATGAATTGATTCCGGTGATTCGGGACGCACCTTCTTGCGTGGTTGGTTGGAGAAGAATGAGGAGACGATGGTGGTTCTAGTGGTTGTCTCAGCTAGAGCTGGGGTGGTCAGAAACAATGGGGACGATGACGTCTGGCAAGCTAGGGTCGGCCAGAGAGGGAGAGAAAACGTGCAAGGGATAGAAGGAGGGCTAGGGTTCTCCAGCAGCAGCCAGGGGATAGGCACTGGAGGGCGATGGCGATCATCTTGGTGCGGGGTCGGCGGCGGACGGCATCGGCCGCGACACGGATGTGCTCTCCGTCGTTGTCGATGAAGACAGAGTGGGGAAAGGTGGCCAAATCGGTATGGGACGGGGTGGGCTGTAGTTGGGCTTGGTGGGCCGCAGCAAAGCTAGCAAGGCGGGATGCTGCTGGCTGCACTACGTGGTTGAGAGGAGAGAGAGAGGGTTTGGGTTGCGGCTTGGTTCTGGTCTGGCTCACTTTTTTTAAAACAAAAAATTTTTATTTTTGTTTTTCTATTCTTTGTTTGCATTTCCAAACTCTTTTCTATTTTGAACATTTTAAAAATACCAGAGGCTTTTGTAAAATATTGAAATATTGTTGGGGCCCATATAGTCCATTTGGGCTCCATAATTTTGGTAGTTTTCAAAATACAAAACCCCTTTTGAATACATTTCAAATAGAGAGGGGGAGATTAGGTTTTAGTAATTATTTCTTGCGTGCATTTTAATATGATGCCCATGCTATGCTCAAACAAACCCTAATTACTATTATTAAAACTAGGGTTGTTACAATTCTATCCCCCTTAACAGAATTTCGTCCCGAGATTCCTAGGTAGGAAGAAAGAAAAGAATAGGGCTACACTAGACTTCAATGATCTTCTTGAAGAGGTTGATCCATGCCACCATTATTTAATGAATGAAGCGCTTCATTTCTTCGAGGTAGCTACACACATAAAGAGGAGAGGGAAAGAAACAATACCACAAATAGAGTATCTCATGGTCAACTCATGGATAGATTTTTTGTATAGCATCTCTGGAGCTAACGAGCATGAAACACGTCAAGGTAAAGGAGAAACAAAAGGAGATGGTGTCAAGGTGGTAGATTGCTAGTCTTCATAAGGATTGATACCATAGAGCTTTAGAAGAGTTTGAGCTTCTAAAGAGGAGAGCTTCCAACAAAAAGAACACGACCACGAACTTCGAAAGATGAAACTCTACTAGACGGCTTAAGTAGAGCTTCCAGGGATACAGAGATACGGATAACCAAGCTGTTGAACTACTTTTGATACAGAAGGATCACTCTTAATTCAACAGAAGGTCAAGACATAAGGGTTGTTTTGGTGAAGAGGACTCATAAGAGTCACAAGGAATATGTAGTAAGAGAAACTTTTGATTACCAAAATCATAGTCGCTCTTCGAACATGTTAGAGGAACTGAAGGAAACTATTTATTCATCCAGATTTATCAAAATCCTTGCCAAAGATCGTGATATCACTTTACACCACTAGATGAATAGATAGGAAGATTCCTGATGACAAGAGGAAAAAGAAACTTCATTCTCAAACTTCAATTACTTGGCATAATAAGATGCTTGCCAACATAAATGGGTCTGGAGGATCGACCGAGAGACATTTAGCAACTCTAGTTTAAATGTTCTCCTTGATGTTCGATACACGGGACATCAAGTAAAGATCGGACTTCGGATACAAATGAAACCATAAGCACAACTTCTACAACAAGTCGTAAAAGATGCCTCATGAAGAGTGGTTGTTATTGCTGATTCAAGAGAATGTGATGATGGCTCTGAAATATAGCCATCCACGTCCACATTTAAACTGGATATTATTCATATATTTTATGAAATATCTCTCTAAACCCTGTCACTAATGCCTAATAATCAAAGGGGTATGCAATCCTTTCTTTCTATTTTTTCCTACACAGCTAATGACGTTTGATGATGGGAATCACTACATTAAAGTCAAAGATGCGAGATTTCTAACAACCAGAAGAAACCAGGAGTCGTGGGTCGGAGGCAGATGCTTTAACGACCAACTATACGACCGGAACAAAATTTCGGCCGTATAGTTCCGGTCATATAGTTGCCATCGACGCCGCTAGGTCAACCAGAACAACTTTCATGAAGGGACCCCTATATAAAGAAGCCACGGGCAACGAGAAACCGGCAGCTCCAGAAACCATCAGCCACCCCCAGATCTCCATCTACAACACCAACGAGCCACCCGAGGAATAGACTTAGATCTAATCACTCCACCACCATAGCCATATTCCATGAACTCTTCTTCGATTGGCGACATTGTAAGACTATTTTCTATCAATGTCATGACTTTCGCTACAATGTTTATGATCTTTGATCTCATCTCTATGTGTGACTAATTCTCCTTGGGCTAAGGGCTCCGGCCTAGCCATGTAAATTTTTGTGCACGTTATTTATCATAGATGGGATCATGTATTACTTTGTATGATATGATGAATATTGTATCCTCTCTTGCCTCAATCTAAGGACTTGTCAGGTACCCCAAGACCCCGTGGATTGAGCCAGGTATAGAGAGTATGAGTAATGACTAATCTGCAGGTTGGGAACCCTAGTGACAAAAGGGGTAGTATAGCTGTATGTGAGGGATTTACTTGGGATTAATGGTGACATCACTATGCATGTCATTAATTCTCTTTCTTCTATGGATGAGACTAGTAGGTTATTGCTATAAGCGGTTGCGAAGGCAATAGCAATTATGGATGCATTTCCCACACATAATTTATCTTGCTCTAACAATTACATGCATACTTTTTTTATCTTTTATTCCCATCAGATGTTTTGCACAGCTACAGGTGAAACCGAACGCCCTACACCCTCTGGCTCCATCATCGACAACAACAAAAAGACGCAAACTCTTGGTCCTGTAAAAACACAAAAAGAATTCTAAAACTCCCGAAGGTCCGTTAAAGTAACTTCACTAGGCATCTGCTTCCCGAGGATTCGATAAACCTAGGTCTACGAGGGAAAAAGAAGCTATACTACATCCGTAATCCGGATGGAAGGTATCAACCCTTTTTCTGGCGCCGTTGCCGGGGAAGCAATAGCTACCCTGGTGAGGTTAGTAGGAACCTTGCTAGTTTTAATTCTTGTTTTTAATTTTTAGTTTGCTTTTAGTCTTTATTTGAAAAACCAAAAAAATAGTTAGTCTTTAAATTCTTTCTTTTACTATTATAATCTTTGTTTAAGAAAACCCAAAAACATAGGAACTATGGCTGAAAAGAAGCTTGGGGAGTTTGCTACTCCCCACAATGATCATTTGCGTACTCCTATTACTCAGCCAGCAATTGCGGCTGATGACTATGAAATTAAGCCCCATTATTTAAGTTTGGTTCAACAGAATCAGTTTGGAGGCTCTGCTGTTGAGGACGCAGGTATGCACTTGAATACTTTCACTAAAATATGTGATATGATGCGCATAAAATATGTTGACCCTGATGCGGTCAAATTGCGTTTATTTCCATTCTCTCTTAGAGGAAGAGCAAAAGAATGGTTGCTAGCTTTTCCTAAAATACTACTACGTCATGGGTGGGATGTACTTCTTTATTTATGACTAAATATTTCCCGCCTTCAAAGACTATGCAACTAAGATCTAATATTAGTTGTTTTAGATAGGAAGAGTGTGAGCCACTAACGCTTGCATGGGAGAGGATGAAAGAATGCTTAAGAAACTGTCCCAGCCATGGGATGGAAGATTAGTTAATCCTCCATTTATTTTATAATGCTCTTAATCCCATGTCCAAGTCTATGCTTGATACTGTAGCTGGAGGAACATTCATGGGTAAACATATTACCAAAGAAAAGCAGTTGCTAGACAATATGCAAGACAAACATGCCCAATGGCATGTGGAAAGATCAAACACAAAGAAGGTGAACTCCGTCTCACCACAAGAAAATGAAGGACTCAATGCTAAGTTGGATGAGCTCATATTAGCCGTAAAAGGTAAGGAAACCCAGGTAAGAGCTATCCTAGAAACAAATATTGAAGAAATAGACTTCATAGCTCGTAATGATTATAACCCTGCTTGGAAGAAGAATTATAATCCTAATTTTCAGAAACATTATTCTAATTCTGTAGGTAACTCTAATAATAATATGGGAACTAGTAATGGTAGTCTCCAAGAAACACTTAAGTCTTTTATAGACTCACAAAATGATCAAAACAATATTCTTGTTAAAATAACGGAGAACAATGATGCTTTGCTTGGTAAATTATCTAACCAAGTTGTAAGTTTGAGGAATGATTTGCAAGCCCTCCAAGAAATAACGAGGATTGTTGAGGCACAGCTAGGTAAGATAACCGAGAGTCAAACTCTTATTCTAGCTAAATTTGCAGGTAAAGCTGAGCCCAATCCTATTGAAGACCTCAAAATGACGAGGATCCAAAGAGACGAGCCTGAAGAGCTTGATTATAGTAATGCTCCTTCACCAAGTTACACCGTTGAAGATCTTATAAAAAGGATCAAAATTAATATTCCGGTAAGTGAAGGAAATGAGGAAGCTATGTACCAACACTTCGTTAATCAGGTAGCAATTAAGGTACGTGAGCTTGAGGAAAAATATAAGCAAATTGCTGAAAAATTACCTGTGAAACTTGATGATATATTTGAACCTACTATTAAGATTATGATTTGGACCAATGAGATAGCTGCACTTTGTGATCTAGGTGCAAGCGTCTCAAAGATTCCAAAAAGTCTTTTTAATAAGTTAAATCTTGGCTCTTTTGAGATCACCGAGTTAAAATTGCATATAGCAGATTCTACCTACAAACAAGCTATAGGAATTAAGGAGAATACTTTAGTATACATTAAAGGTTGTCCTGCTCTTATTGATTTTGTTATTGTTGACATGATTGAAGATGCTACTGCTCCTATTATACTAGGTCATCCTTTCTTAAAAACTATTAAGAATTTGATTAATCTACATGAAGGGAACGTGAAGCTTCAATTTCCTTCGCGGGATCCTTTTGTTATTCATTTCCCCAGGAAGAAAAAGCCAAGCATGATGAAAAGGAGGCCATCACTTTGAAGGCCAACTAATTTGGAGTGGGTGTTCCACTCATCTGGCCTAAGTGAGCAACATTGAGGTCAATCTATTGACCATAAAAGATCGCTCCATGGGAGACAACCCATGTGAAATAAAGTTTTAAGTTAAGTTTTAGTTTAAGTTTATGTTTAATAAAGAGTGCTAGAAAACTCCATTTGAGGAGAAGAAGTTCGGTAGTACTAAAAATCCTGCTTTATACATGTTGTTGTTGGTCGACAATATTTACTATCATTTTTCTGTCAAAAACAAGGTATTTTCCTAAGTTACAGGATAAGAAGTAATTTGCGAAGAAACAAAAAAAATTATGGATACAGATAATTTAACGACCAACTATATGGCAGGAATAAAAATTTTGGCCGTATAGCTCCGATCGTATAGATATTTCTGGCATCGATAATTTGTCTTTCATATGTACTGACTGTTTAACGACCAACTATACGGCGGGAATAAAAAAATTCAGTCGTATAGCTCCAGTCATATAGATATCGATGCTTTCGTACAAATTCTTTTCCAGGTATAGACGGTTTGACGACCAACTATACGACGGGAACATATTGTTCCGGCCATATAGTTCTAGCCGTATAGCTGCACCGCTAGGTGGAAACCCTAAAATTTTGACAGAAGTCCAACTATACGGTGGGAACACAATGTTTCGGCCGTATAGTTGCGCCCGTATAGTTGCGTCCGACCACAAAAAATCGCACGGGAAGGTACCTCAAACCCCAAAACTTCCATCATTTTTCTCTCTTCTACCTCCAAACTCTCTCAAAACCTCAAGAGATCTTCACCTCTTCTCAGTTTCGTTCGATTTCCTCGCACACAAGTGATCTACGGTATTTTTCTCCATTCTTCCAATTACTTTTTGCAAACTCATCTTCGATCTATTGTTATTATCAATCTAGGGTGAGACCTACTATGAACTAATTGCCATGATTCTCTTGCCTAGATTATTATTTTGAGAGGATTCTTTAGTGTGCTATGATGAGGAATATGTTATACTTATTACTCTTGGATCAAAAAGTTTTATTTTGTCTTACTTTATTGTTTTAGATGATGAACGCAAGGAGCAAAACTCGATCTCGTGCCGCTGCTAGCGATTCTCGGGTTGTCACTCAAGAACGCATGGGGATACGGTTCAGGAATGAGCTCCAACGCGATCGCTCAACAAGATCAAGAACCACGAAGTGAAGACCACTAAGTGGGCTTGCCCCATTATATTGAACCAACTCGGTATTTTTGATGACTTCAATTTACTTTGCAATAGAGCTGGCCTGCAAAAATTTGTGTACAATGATGTGCCTACTTATTGCCGGTTAACCAGTGAATTCCTAAGTTCGTTGCAAAGCACTGTTAAACTATGGCAAGGAGAGAAACGATTTCTTTCTGACTTATGAACAAAAACTACACTTTAACACAAGATGAATGGTGCACATGATTGCCGCTGCTAGCGCTTCTCGGGCTGTCACTCAAGAACACATGGGGATACAATTCAGGAATGAGCTCCAACACGATCGCTTCAACAAGATCAAGAACCACGAAGTGAAGACCACCAAGTGGGCTTGCCCCATTATATTGAACCAACTCGGTATTTCTAATGACTTCAATTTACTTTGCAATAGAGCGGGCCTGCAAAACTTTGTGTACAATGATGTGCCTACTTATCGCTAGTTAACCATTGAATTCCTAAGTTCATTGCAAAGCACTGTTAAACTATGGCAAGGAGAGGACACAATTTCTTTCCGACTTATGAACAACAAATACACTTTAACACTAGATGAATGGTGCACATGCTTTAATTTCCCAAACAATGATGTTAATGCCTTACGTGCATCCTTTACTGGCTTAAATCCTTCCCCTGAATAATATTATAATGGAATGAGTTTCACTACTAGATTAAGCAAGGGGAAGAATATCCAACATCCTGCAATTTTCTATTTGTTCTATGTTATTGCTAACACCTTGGAGGCAAGAAACAAGTTCACAAGACTCAATGAGGAGGACATCTTAGTCCTTACAAAGGCTGCTTACATCAACTGCAACTTGTCACTCAACTTGGGCGCAATCCTTGTGTGCTACCTGGAGAACCAATCCTCCCCAAGCTAAGGACCGATCACAGGTGAAGGCGTCATCACTGTGCTTGCCACTACCCTAGGCATCGACCTAGGAGAACTGCAACACGTGCTAGGTGAGCGACATGTTGGTTTCTCTACTTGAAAGTCTTGTGGAATGCACAGTAGGAGATGTGGTGTTTATTACCTGCATGTTGCTGGAGCTGGGCGTATCTACCCCGCTCCTATGCCTAATGGTCTTTTCTCTATCGAGGGAGGACGTTTTCTATATGACTTGTAGGTGAAGCAACACCAACCCAAGGAGGAGATTCCCGATGAGGATGAGGACCAAGAAGAGGAGCAAGAAGTCCCTCATCAAGAGGAGCAACCATCAAACCGGTTCGCTACATACCAAGACTTCCAAGAACATGGAGGGACTATGGAGAGGATGCATAGCCTCTCTTTGAACCTCCGAGGAACAACTAGTAATTTATCAACCCAATTTGCGAACAGGAGTAATGATTTTTTTCTGCCACCACAATGATTAAAAGGGCTTGCAAATGCCTAAGCTTGGGGAAGTTTCCTCATGTATCTTTATTTGGCGTTCATTTGCTTTTATTTATTTCGAGGTTTTGTTTTCAATTCGAGTTTATAAGCACTCATGTTGGTTTTCCCAACACTTTATTTTTAGTTCTTTCTATTTGCTTTCAAGATTTTCTAGCCGATCTTTGCCGCCAATTTTCTATTCTTTAAATTCCCTCTCTTAAAAACAACAAAAAGATTTCTCAATTTTTCATTATTTTCCCTCTTTCTTTTCTTTCCACCTCGAGGTTCTCATGTGTTTGCAGGAGAGTGATCAACTTCAAGTTTCCAAGAAACAAATAAAAAAAGGAAGAGATAAGTGGAACCAAACATGATAGGTATGCCTTATGACTCCCCACTTTTGAAGTTTGAGAAACCCATGCTAGTTAGTAGTAAATGTTGAGATGTTATATTGGTGGAGTGAGTCTTTTTATTGTAGTAAGATTTTTGTTTGCATGGGTATTTAGTTGGGTACATTTTGTTCTAGCTCTCGTAATTAACCAAGTCTTGCCTAAATTTTCTAAACAATTGTAAGAAGAAAAAGTCTCAAAATTGAAGGCTTGGGTGTTGTAGTGTTTAGTCTTGAAGGCTTAGAAAAAGTCTCACAATCAACACCACTAAAAATGTTGATTGACTTGATAGCTCTCTTTAAAAGGATTTTGAATTAATGTTGATTGACTTGATTGAATTAATGTTTATCGGTTTTTGTGATCATGCCAAAGTTTGACTTGTTAATCATAAGAATGATATATCTTTACGCGTGTTAAACTTCATGGGATGCCAACAACTCTGCTGGCCTATGAACGATCTTCATGGAGGAAACTCCTAGATTTTGGCTATGAGTTGATTAAACACATGTAGCAGCAATGCTATAGTGGGTAAGATTCTTGGCACTCTCGGGTAGCTTTGTTCATGATGGAATCACTCCTCTAGCTATTATGAGTAATCATTATGCAAAAGGAACAAAAACCTTAGTGATGCCCGATAAACTAATATTTTTTTTTGGCATGCTCTCAATTACTCAAGAACTGAAATTCTTGAAGGACAATTAATAGAAAAGTAGTGCTTGAAAAGTCTTGATTTATTGATGTGGGAGAATTGAGATACTCTAGTGTATATGCTTTTCATGACAACTCCCACACTCTCAATTTTCATGATTATAATTTATTGTTCAAAGGAAAGCCTATGGTTGATTACATGACATGGAATAAAGTTTACTCATTTGAATCATCCATGTTAACAATAATTTTGCTGCGCTATAAGGATGCATAAAACCCGTATGATATGCTTGCCATTACTCTATCTATGCTGATGTTTTTCAGATTTATGAAGTGGAGGAAATATGATACTACCAATCATGAGTAAGATCAGCATCTCGTTATTTCTGTTTAAATGCTGAGTTCCTTTTTGATTTTGGTTTTCCTGCTCGAGTACGATCAAGTTTAAGCTTGGGGAGGTTGATGGCTCTGAAATATAGCCACCCATGTCCACATTTAAACTGGATATTATTCATATTTTTGATGAAATATCTCTCTAAACCCTGACACTAATGCCTAATAATCAAAGAGGTATGCAATCCTTTCTTTCTATTTTTTCCTGCGCAGATAATGACGTTTGATGATGGGAATCACTACATTAAAGTCAAAGATACGAGATTTCCAACAACTAGAAGAAACCAGAAGTTGTGGGTCGGAGGCAGACACTTTAACGAGCAACTATATGACTGGAACAAAATTCTGGTCGTATAGTTCTAGTCGTATAGTTGCCATCGACGTCGCTAGGTCAAAGAGAACAACTTTCATGAAGGGACCCCTATATAAAGAAGCCTCGGGCAACGAGAAACGGGCAGCTCCAGAAACCATGAACCACCCCAAATCTCCATCCACAACACCGACGAGCCGCCAGAGGAATAGACTTAGATCTAATCTCTCCACCACCATAGCCATATTCCACCACTTGTAATAGTAGATCGCTTCTTTGATTGGAGACATTGCAAGACTATTTGTTATCAATCTCATGATTTTCACTACAATTTTTATGATCTTTGATCTCATCTCTATGTGTGAGTAATTCTCCTTGGGCTAAGGGCTTTGGCCTAGCCATGTAGCTTTTTGTGCATGTTATTTATCATAGATGGGATCATGTATTAGTTTGTATGACATGATGATTATTGTATCCTCCCTTGCCTCAATCGAAAGACTTGTCAGGTACCCCAAGACCCCGAGGATTGAGCCATGTATAGAGAGTATGAGTAATGACTAATCTGCAGGTTGGGAACCCTAGTGTCAGAAGGGGTAGTATGGCTGCATGTGAGGGATTTACTTGGTATTAACGGTGACATCACTATGCATGTCATTAATTCTCTTTCTTCTATGGATGAGACTAGTAGGTTATTGCTATAAGCGGTTGTGGAGGCAATAGAAATTATGGATGCACTGCCCACATATAATTTAGCTTACTCTAACAATTACATGCATACTTTATTTTTATCTTTTATTCCCATCAGATGTTTTGCACAGCTACAGGTGAAACCGAATGCCCTAGGCCCTCTGTCTCCATCGTCGACAACAACAAAAATACGCAAACTCTTAGTCCAGTAAAAACACAAAAGGAATTCTAAAACTCCCGAAGGTATATTAAAGTAACTTCACTATGCATCTGCTTCCCGAGGATTCGATAAACCTAGGTCTTCTAGGGAAAAGAAGATATACTACATCTGTAATCCAGATCGAAGGTATCATGTGACAAGAGGTCTTTCGGCTAATTGTGTCAACCAATACATCAATCCTTGCTAGATTTTCATTGGGACCTACGTCAAAAACCTTGAAGAACACCAACCATCGTTGTTGCTTGAGATTCATCTCTGGTTAGGTGGAATGATACTTCAGACTCAGCATGTCCGAACAGAAAGTTTGCAACATTTACCACAAAGATAAAGTTACTAGATTCTCAAGACTTAGACTACATTGTCAAGCTCCAAAAGATGAGCTAGGTTGCGACACCCATGTATTAACAAGTTATCAAAAAGATAATTGCTCCTGCATAAAGTGTTTTGCAACGAAACACAATGGAATCCTTATTTGGGAAACATTTAGGAGGATACTGATGTTTTAAGAACTTCTTCTCTTCCATGAAAAATCATCAGTGGCTTGGTGTGCTTTAAGAATCTTCTCAAGATGTGAAGGTATCAACCTACCAGATCAAGAATACTTCGCACATGCTTGACTGACTTGAAATGATTCCCGAGGAAATAAAGATAACTCTACTCGGATCCACGACGACTTCTTTCAACAATTGCACGTGAACCAGAGAAGGTTACTTCTAACATCCACAACACATACTTTGAGATAACTCGAAGAAGGTTCTCAAAAGTTTCCAACATTAATGCTAATTGTCCCATATGAATCTTGTCTAGAGTGGAGAAGATAAGGATGTCATCGATGGGATCAATAACAAATTTATCAAGACATTCCAAGAATATGAACTCGGATGTGATATGAACGAACAACAATATTGGTCAGGCCAAAGAATACGAAGATGTACCCAGGTGAAACATCACGAATAGATACATGATCAGGTTAGTTCTTTAGGACTAAGTTTGATTTGACGATAGCCCGAATCAAATCAAAGATAGGGACGATAATATTTCCACGAGGAGAACACTATCTTTTGTCAGCACGAACAAAACTAGACATCCCTTTAGGAGAAACAAGTCTGATAGAACTTTTGTCTTACAACTCTCCAGGTTATTGTTTAAGCTCAACCAACTAGTTCAGGGTTATCCAGTATAGATCCATGGAGAAAGGAGCAGTTCAGAGAACATGCTTGCTCAAGAACTTGACTACACGGTCATGTGGCAACATGGTGATACTTCTAGTAAGACGTCCAAAATATCACGAACCACCGATATGTCACTTAGTTCGAGAGGAAACTTGCTTGGTAAAGCAAGAATACATAGTATTAGAGCTTCGGCACAAACCTAACTCTTTGACCAAAGAGAGTGTACCATAATAATGGACGTGGTAGCACAGTCAAACATCGCTTAGTGATAAGGTTAACCATCATGCTAAAAATGACACAAATGTCCTTGTTGAGGTCCAAAGAAATAATGATTTCTAAGAATCTCAGATGGCCACATTATTGCACACACGCATCATTCACGAGCACAAAAACTCAGAGGAAGGGTGCGTCAATATGTGTAAGAGCACCACTTCATTAAGAGAGTCATAAAACTCAGCATGACCTCTTAGTATATAAGAGTTTGATACTTTAAGGTAGAATAGATCAGAAGCTAATCAATGCTTACCGATATACATATTACAACACTTTGTCCTGGTCCTAGATATGACGAAGTATTGGATTTTGTTCCTCCCGACATACCGAATGGTTTGTCTTATGAACCAAAAGAGTATCTTGCATAGGAAGACACCGATGCACATCTACTACTTGGCTACCAACTTGTAGACAAAGGTCAGAAACAACAAGGGAAAAGGAAGATGCTCAAGATAGAATCCCAAGATTTGGATGCATAAGTCAATAATCTTCCGAGAACCGATGCAAAGGAGGGAGGTGTGGCAGATTCACGAGTACACATGCGAGACTCACGAGGAGTACTCTTGTGGTGATCTATTTGATTCCAATAAAGAACATCTGCCATAGCATGTGGTAGGGGAAGTCCTTTGTTTGTCGTAATTTAATCACGACAATAACCACAAGTGTGAAGGCTAGAGTAGAAGGTACTAGCAATCCTGAGGTAATGTTTAAACATTAACAACAAGGATCAACAAAATGAACCTTGGGTTGAAGGTCAGCTTCATGTACCAGATTCACAACCAGAATCTAGCACAATCAGGGATCTTTGATTCAAGTCCAAGGGTTAAAACCCAAAGAAAGGAGTAACTACTATCTTAGTAGCATAAAGGGTACTACAAGGTAGTAACCACGAGGTAGCTTCCAGAAGAAGAAACAACTTCTTAAGTACCCAGACAAATGAAAAGGGGGCTCACGAGACAAAAGGAAACTTCGAGGCCTAGAACAGAACACTATGGAACCATTAACACAATGTTGTGGGCCCATAAGATAGAGAGATCATGATGGTAAGGAGGTATCCTAGATGAAGTAGAGCAAAGGGAAACAAGGAACCCACACACAACTGACATTGGAGAACTCAACACTAGGTCAATTGGTTAGGAAACGACATGCCAAAAAGGCACCTAGATTTGAAAGACGAGACGAGATAGCAAAACTTTTCAAAGTCAACACAAGATAAGATGACCCAAAGTTAAAATGAAACTAGTTAAGGAGAAAAAGAAGCATACCAAAGTTTTTCGCAAATAGTTTTCATCTTTGAAATAGTTTTTGCAAACACTAGACTCAACATCGACCAGTAGAAAGGTTTTCCTACAGACGGTACTGCTCTGATAGCAAAACATGTGACACCCCCAGGATTAGGGCTAGACAAATCCCATACCACTGTCTAATATAAGCCTAACCTAAATCTCGAGAGCATACAGAGAAAGAATCGGTAACATTATAGTGACCCTATGACACAAATTATTATAGCAAGCTCATAACTGAGCAAAGAACCAAAATATTACAAGCATAGGTCACTGACCACAAACATCATACAATGGAAGGAAAATTATGCTATTAAGTATTGCAAACTTAACAAATGGCCTAAGAGGCCTGAAGCATAACGATGACGTCCCAATCCATAGATTCCAGGTTGCCGACCGGGAACCCCAAGCTACTCGTCGATGTCGATGCCGTAAGGAACTCTTTTTCTATGATAACAGTTACCTGCTGCAAAAGTATCAACAAAGCAAGGCTGAGTACAAGGTGTACTCCACAAGACTTATGGGTGGTGGGGTTATTTTGCATAAAGCTATCTTTCCTTGTAAAAGAGGGAGGATAAGCTAGACTAATAGAACCTTTTAAAAGGGGATAAGAAAACGATATATCTAGCTTTGATCATCTTTGATATCCACCGAATCTTTATCAGCTTAACCTATCAACTAGGATCACCCCCTCGATCCCTGAGGAAGCATCCTTAGAACACACCTCACTTCTCTTTCCAAGTTTTACGATTAGGTTATAGTTCTCTATGATCTTTGAATCCGTTCCCAAGTCATCCATAACCATGGACACGGCTTTTCAAAAAGAATAATACCTTGCAGGGATGTACAACTTTACCCACACGTACCAACCGATTCTTAGTGCCAAGCTATAAGCCCTCTTCCTTGGAAGGCTTGCAGAGAGTGGTTGGCCATGACCTTTACCTTTCTTTCACCGAGACCATGAGTCACGCCCTAAGGAGATGCCGCCATAACGGGTCAAGTCCCGAAGTCAGTCCCTAGAGATGTGTACAGGGTTCAAGATTACGGAGGCCGTGCCTCTCTTGTTCCTGGCCATGCTTACCTACCTGTATGAATGCATCTCCTTCCCCGCCTTCGGGAACAACCAAAATTCATATGTCGAATGGAATGCCCAAACTATGTGACTCATGGAATCTACTAGGCAAGTTAGTTGGTCGAGGGGGTTTCTAGACTCTCGTGTGGTTGTACTCTCGTCATGGTTCAAGAGGCAAGAACTCAGGTCCTAGTAGTGGAAAGTATGGGACTGCAAAAACCACAACCCAATGTGGCCTCCCATACAAGCCTTAGCATGTTTAACATTCATCTCTGATCATACCACGTCATCTTGTCCATCTAGGTTCGTTCGTAGCTCTGATTCCTCAACCGGATGGACCAGCGGTAATAGCTAAATTTGGCTAAACACAACGGATATAGCAGCTCTAGCAAAGCTCATAAGCCAAACCCTAGTTATGCTAGGTGTAGTGGATCATGGAGTATAGGCTACAAAGGTAACATGCATAAGATAGGATTATTGTATTTATCGATAAAAGACTTTGGAATCGTATGCTCATGGCAAGAATGAAATTGAAATCATAGGATTATATCATGTGTGGGATTTCGCTTGCCTTTTCCTGTTGATACCCAACTATGGATCTTCAGGGTTCATCTTCTTGGCATCATTTATCAATAACCTTCGATGGTGTTGATCTTGATCTTGAATGTTGGAATTGATCTCATTGCTAACATTAACTCCGAAGTCTACCTCGAAGAAGCAGAAACACCAAAAAGGAAAGCAACAATCAACAGATGACATCGATGCAATGCTCAAGCATGGATGATGATATGACAAGTTAAAGGGTGCTTAATTATAACCCTAAACATGCTTATCAATTTAATTAGGGTCGAAACGCCCTAAGATGGCATTTCCAGAAGAACCCCAAATGTTCCTATGGGGTTGCTATTATTCTTCTAACAAACTTCTTAGTTGAAGTTGTTTAACATCGCATGATTATGAGTCTATGAGATAGACTCATTTTCTGAATATTTTGATATATTATTCATATTTTTCTGATTTAAAATGAATTAGTTATGATTTTTCCCAATTTAAATCCATTTTAAATTATTTTTAAAACAATTAAACATTTTTGGAATTTATTAAATATTTTTACATCTAGCCCCACATGTCAGAAGTTTAATAATTTCAGAAATTATTTTCTAAAAATATTAAAAACCTGACAGACAAGGCCCACAGGGATTATTTATATTCCAAAAAACAATTATAAAACATTTAAAATAAAATAAATGGCTTTATGGCATCAGCATGACGTCATGCTAACGTCAGCTGGGCCATTCTCCCAAATCGAGCTCGGGTATGGTGCTAGAGGCGACACGGGGCTGCGGGAGTGGGTGCGTTCGACGCGCCAGACCGAGGCGAGCCAAATGGCAGCGGCGCCACCATGAAATGGTCGCCGAAATGACATCCACGATGACGGCTGATGGCGGTGCTTGCATATGATCGACATGGACGAGCTACAGAGCGAGAGGGCGAGAAGGAGAAGATCCACGAGGACCATGATCTCACCCTAAGCATGGCGGTGGTGACGACGTAGCATGGTGAGGTCAGGCGGCGCCAGAATTCATCGACGACTACGGTGGCCTGAGGCGGAGAAGATGCATCGTTTCCGGCGATTCGTGATGCGCCTTCTTGCGTGGTTGGTCAGAGACGAACGAGGAGATGATGGCGGTTCTAGTGGTGGTCTCAGCTAGAGCTGGGGGTGGTTAGAAATGGTAGGGACGACGACAGCCGATGATCTAGGGTTTTGGACAGAGAGGGAGAGAACACGCGTAAGGGGGAGAAGGAGGGATAGGGTTCTCCAATGGCGGCCAGGAGATCTTGTAGGCACTGGAGGGCAGCAGCGATCATCTTGGTGCAGGGTCGTCCGCGGACAGCATCAGCCACAACACGGAGGTGCTCTCCGTCCTCGTCGATGAAGACGGATCGGGGAAAGGTGGCCGAAGCGGTATGGGTTAGGGTGGGGTGTAGTTGGGCTTGGTGGGTCGCGGCAAAGCAAGCAAGGCGGGCTGCTACTGGCTGCACTATGAGGCAAAGAGGAGAGAGAGAGGGTTTGGGATGCGGCTTGGTTCTGGTCTGGCTCACTTTTTTTTAAAACAAAACATTTTTCTTTTCTATTTTTCTATTTCTTTGTTTGTATTCCCAAACTCTTTTCTATTTTGAGATTTCAAAAATACCAGAGGATTTTGTAAAATATTGAAATATTCCAGGGCCCCGTATAGTCTATTTGGGCACCATAATTTTGGTAGTTTTCAAAATACAAAATCCCTTTTGAATACATTTCAAATAGAGAGGGGAAGATTAGGGTTTAGTGATTATTTCTTGCATGCATTTTAATATGATGCTCATGCTGTGCTCAAATAAACTCTAATTACTATTATTAAAACTAGGGGTGTTACATTGTTGGAAACTACCTGGATATCCTTCAACCTTGGATCACAGACTTGGGAGGCCATTTGATCTGCTGCCAAGGTCGCCAGCTGGGAAGGTCAGACAGTATGTTAGATGGTTGATGCATTCAAGACGGAAAGCCTTAGAGTATATATAAAAGCAACATCGGAAACATGGTTACCTTTGGGCATTTTCCGCATTCGAACATGTCAAAGGTGATATTGAAGCCACACTTCATGTCCTTCACCTTGACGATGTCCGTTAGCCGGAGCTTGATGAATTCCTTGGAGGAATTATCCTCGGAAATCCGCATGGGATCTTTCCGCTCCATGGAGTACTTGTGCATCAGCTCGGTGCGGTTCTGCAGAGGTTGGATCCTCCTTGTGAACCAACACATGGCTAGGTCCAGGCCGGTTAGACCTCCATCTACCAGCCACTAGATCTGCCTTATAGCGCGAGAGGCTTCGTCATCAGAAGGGAGAGGGACTTGGGATCTCCAGGTGGTGGACTCGGTGGCAGCTCCATCGAAAAAGTCGGGGTACGATCTTCCCGGCCGGCCAGAGGGATATCGGGGTCGTAGAAATAAGTCCGCTGCCAATTCTTGCAGGACTTGTGGCCGACGATGTCGGGGAACCACCGGTTAGGACGGATCTTAAAGCTAATGATTCCACAGTTCTAAAGTTCATCCTTGGACTCTCCGGACTCTCTTTTAACGGTGAAGAAGTAGATAAATAGATCTAACCTAGGTTAGATTCCTAGGTATCCTTCGCACAAAGCTATGTAGTTTCTAAGTACGAGGATGTTGTTGGGAGAAGTATTGTGGGGGAGAATCTGGAAATGCCAGAGTATTTCAAGGAAGAAGGTAGAAGGCTAACGCCACGTACCAGCTGAGATTTGAGGTAGACCTTCTCTCCGGATTGGGGAGAAGGGACTACTTCGCCGGCCGGTGCTGGCCACCAGATCAACCCTTTCATCGCCGGGAGGTATCCTTCGGTGATGAGTTCTTGCAGTTGCTCGGCAGAGAGGTCAGAACCCCTCCATACTCCCTTGTGGGAGTCCGCATCCTCCTCTGCGGCATCTAGCGCCGCCCTTTTCTGCTCAATGCCGGTGGACTCTACCATGGTAGAGAAGGGAATCACCACTCCCTCCGGCGGGACGGATACTTCTAGAGACGGCTCGACAATAGCCTCGGGAGCCACCACCATCGAAGGAGCATTGCTACTGCTAGCCATTGTGAGGGTGGATGAAGGATGGGAGGAAGGAAGAAGTCTGGCTAGGGTTTTTGCTGAGGAGCTTGAACAATCGCGCGACAGAAGGAAAAAGAAGATGCAGGTAAAAGAAAATATTCTGGCCGTAGTAAACATTTATAGAACCCGGCATCAAGATTCATGCATGGAAGATCTAACGGTTGCAGCATTGACAACGTGTGTGCGAACGTGCACAGTAATTTCGCCATGTCCCCCGATTTGCCGCTTAAACATTTCGGATTTTGCGCGCGTGAAAATAGATAATGATTAATTCACTGCCATATGTAAGTTTCGAGGTAGCGTAGGCTATAGACTATGTCATCATACTGGTTGTTGCAGTGGAGGAGTCACGTTTGAAGATTCCATTGAAGTCGGAAACTATCCGACTCTCGAAGAAAAGACTCAAAAAATCTTCGCCTTACACAATGAAGATGGAGAAGATTCCAGGATTCTTTGGGAGACCTTCGAGATATTGCTTGACAAATTGCCGACATCACCTAGACGGAGCATTCAAGACTAAAGGGCAAGATGGAACAAGATCTCAAAGTTCTTCGGGGGCCACAGTTGGGGATATGCTAAATGGGTATCACCATTGCATGTCTCTAATCCGGATAACCCGGGTGGCCCATAGTTGGTAGCACGACCCATGGCCTGCTGGACGGCCTAGTTAGAAGGGTCCAGAATGGAGGCCCATGCCGGATAAAGGAAGGCTACATTGCAGTCACCGACCTACTCGGAGCGTTGGAGTACAAGACACGAAGACTAGTTAGTATTATTGTAGGACTCTGTGACATGTCCGGCAAGGTCCTTTCGCTATAACCCTAGGTTCTGGCAACTTTATAAGTCGGACCTATGGGAGCCTTTAGGGCGAACAATCATAGTGCTTAGAGCAACACCTCGCACAGGGAACTGATCCCTGTAAATCGGCGTATTGTCATTATAGTGATTTATAGCAGGAGAAGAGTTCCGCCACCGTCGCGGGAATTGAACCTGGGTAAGCTATGTTACCTCGTACCCGTCAACTTACCGCCTTCCCTCACCTCTCTAAACACACTATGTGAGGACCCTTCCATGGCGTACTCGTCGATAATACCACGACAATCATGGCACCAGTAGGAGGGCTATGTGAAATCAATGGCTAAATTAATTGAGAAGAAATTATCAGTTTTTTCGAATCCTGAAGAGGTTTACGCATTTCCTTTCCTTGCTTTGCTTCTGGCTTTCTTTTAAATTCACATATGTTTGGTTGTTGTAGATCTGCAAGAATACTCGCAAACTTGCAACATACACATTCATTTACTATAGAAATTTACTTGGGTCTGTGGTTTTGTATTTTTACATTACAAGCACCTATCTCTCTGGAGTCTAGGGAGAAATAAGTAATTAAATCACGTGATGTGTTCGTATATGACATCCCTGCATAAACCATTAGCCCATTTTTGGGACGATGGTATAATGCATTATGTTTCCACTGTGCCAGTACTAATTTTAATTGAATTAAGTGGGACAAAATGAGGAAATAATCCAATAACTATGATATTGCCTACCTGATACTTATTTTGTAAATACTAACGTATGCTAGGCACCGTAAAAATGACCTGGAAATAGTCCTGTAAAAATGACCTCACTTATTAGTAGATTTCTCATAAAAGATAGTCCTGTGATATTTTATGTTGTGTACCTTGTATGAATTTTTTTACATCCTAATGCGCTTATGCATATTGAAGAGTATCGTTGATATCTGAAATGGCATCTATTTTGTAAGTGCAACATAGAGGGTACCGATATTTTAATTGAATAAATTGAATAAATGACAAATAGACCGATGTCGTTCTGGATTATGTTTCATAAATCACAGGCTATGATATTCTTCATTGCACATGCAGTTCCACTTACTTATGTTAAGGATGCTGGACCTGTGTACTGAGATCAAATGGAGGACTACATTTCTTTGATCATGGAGGAGTTGAAATCCAGAGGAACATTGAATGATCATACTCTGGCTTACCAGGTACGAACAAATTGTCCAATAAACACTTATCTTGTTAACCACTTTTAGAGTTATGAAAGCATTTTTTTATAAAATTCCAAGTATATGAAAGAGATCCTCTGTAGTCTTTACTTAGAAACTAGAAACCAAATGTTGACCATCAACCTAACAATTCTACATGTTATAAGATATCATATGGTTGTTGTGTTATTTCTCTTTGTTTTACTGAGTACTCCCGCATTAACCTTTTCGCATACATGGAAGAGTCACGTGGGACCAGTTCAATGGATTAAGCCGTATACTAATGAATTTTTAGCGGAAGTTGGCCAGAAGGGTGTAAAGAGTCTTGTTGTTCCAGTAAGGTAATCATCAAGTATCATTATTCTATACCAGTTGTTCAGGTGTTCGATGCATCTTTCTTTCTTTCTGGTTATTTAGCCTTGTGTTCACACCTGAACCCCTTCCAAGTGCATAGACCAATTTCTCTAGCAACAATGCAATATGTCGTAGTATAATGACATCATCGATCTCTATGGCCAGCTCCACTTAATTTTCATCTACCTCAACATTTTAATCATGTACATGTGTGCTCTTCGTTGGTGTCACTTGCACAATATGGTCAATGTTACTGGTTCAGAGGTCATTCCCCTTATGATTGAGCTTTCGGTGACATAAGGTTGGTGCCATTCGATTCGTATTTAGAAAATACTTATGATGTCACTGGATTCATATTTTGAAAATATTTACGGTTGTGATTTTGTATCGCATAAACCACATAGTAATCGAGTGGTTGTTGGTCAAAGCCTTTCTTTAACGAGTCAAAATATTTCTTACATTTTGGCATTTTGCATAGTACATTTTACATAACAAGATAATAAATCTAGTGCATTCCATTAGAATCCTTTGATATCTAACTTAAAGCTGCATCTTCAAGTCATACTCTTTTTTCATAGAATATTATTTTCATTCAGTTGCCATACATTTTTATTCATTCCACACGATGTTGCCCTTTTTACTATCGCTGACATCATCACTTACTAAAATTAAATTCAGCTTCGTGAGTGAGCACATTAAGACACTAGAAGAAATCGACATGGAGCATAGAGAGTTGACTCTAGAGTCGTGCATTGAGAACTAGGGAAGGATTCCAGCTCTTGGATGCACCTCATCCTTCATCTCAGACCTCATTGATGCTGTTGTTGAATCCCTTCCCTCTGCTTCCGCACTGTCGACCAGAAAGATCAAGGGTACCGAATCTAACATGGACATGAGGCATTACCTGAGCAAGATGGTCTTGAGCGCTGTCTTGGCCTTCATATTGTAGTTATATTTAAGACTATACTAGTACAAACGCGTTACTTAGAGACAGTTACTGCCCATAGACCTCAGTCGATTTCTTGTTCTGGCTCAAGCGCATAGCCTCTAAGAGCGCACCACTTGAGCCGGTTTTCTGTTCCGGCTCTAGGACAATGACCTCAGGCGGTGAAATCTGGGGCCTCATAAGTTTTTTAGAGATGGAATTAGTGAACCAAAGTACCAAACACAACCTATATTAGTGTTCGTGTGCATTGCCTCAGATATACTAACCCATCCCTAACAAAGTATGACAACATCAAATATGTGTCACTCTTATACTATTTTGGGGCAAATTTGAATCATTGGTCTGAGTGAGAAATTGAAATATAAACCTTATACACTATGTAACATATATGCATGGTGTGTATCGAAATCAACACCACAGTAATAGCAATCCCTAAACCCCTAAAATCAAATATGGTACAGATCGATTAAATATATAGCACAAGAAGAACCGTATGAACAACAATAAGAAAATGTAAAATTACTAGATGGCAGATGAGCAGATCTAATCAAATCTCAAAAAAAATTGACCGTTCAAACCATATATCCTAATATGTCTACAGTAAGAAGACGGCAGAGCAAAAAAATCTATAGATTGAGCAAATCCTTCGTAAGAATAGTGCAATCTGTGGCTGCGAATTGAGAAGCAAAGTAGTACCTCAGATGCCTCATCGGAGACCTCCTTCTCGAACTCATCCCTCTCCTTGACTTCTTCGAGGAAGGGGTCCGTCATGGCGTGGGCGTAGTTCTCGTCTTCCCCTAGGATGAAGATGCCTACGTCTACATGCCCCTCATCCAAATCTGTGGCTGACACCACGACGTTGTCGTTCACCTGCTTCTCGACGATGACGGTGACTGGCTGGACAGAGCCCGAAGCAGCGACGGTGCAACGACGAGCGACATGTGTGTCCGAAGAAGTCGCCTTCGCCTACTCGACGACTAGTGAGCCATCTGCTGTGGCTCCAACTAGCTTCACCTCCGGCTTGTCTCCACGGGTATGCTTCATGGCACAACTAAGGGTAGGGTGGTCCTATGGAAGGAGCTGCGTGCGTGGAAGATGCAGATTGGGGGAAAATGACGCTAGCTCCTGAAAGACGAAGGCCGAGCGAGTTTATGTACACGGGGACGGTTGGTTTCCCTCGAGTGGACACGTGGGTGTGAACACGTGGGTGGTGGACTTGTGCATGATCTCCACTTTCTAATTGCATTAACAACATATCAACGTGCATGCTACCTCGGAAACATGCACGAA
This sequence comes from Avena sativa, assembly GCA_916181665.1. Lineage (NCBI taxonomy): Eukaryota > Viridiplantae > Streptophyta > Magnoliopsida > Poales > Poaceae > Avena > Avena sativa. The sequence goes on from OV702287.1 coordinate 197,886,384, forward strand.
GCCAGTTTTCGAAACGGGCGGTATAATGGTCCGTCTCAGTAGACCCTTGGAGGCTGTTAATTTTTATGACCGGCTATGGTTCAATGATCTAGGGATACAGTCACTATTTTCCTGTCTCAGTTACCCATTAGAGGCATTTCCTTTTAATGATCGGCTGAGGAGGAAGTAGTTCTAGAGACGGTGCTAATTCCCAACTGTATGAGATTACAGTTAGAGGCGGTCACCGAATCACGACCGCCTGAGATTGATGAACACAACCGGTTGTTTATATTTTAGGGGTAAACCGTCTCTAGGCACCAACTCTAATTAACGAGTTTGTACTAGTGCTAGTTTCTGCTTTCCGGAACACCCTGTAGTGATCTACCTTTTTTCTACAAGCAGCAATGATGGGTGTAGTGTTTTTTGTATGTTGATGCTCTGATGTATAGATTACTACAGAATGATTTTTATTTATGTTGCTGTGGTAACCTGCCAATATAGCAAGAAAATCTGGTCAAGATAACAGACAGTGGTTATGCACAACAAACATAACTCTCGCGACCTTCTTACTTCCATGTTCCCTGACAGCAGTAACAAAAGAGTTCAGCATAGCAATAACAGAAAATGAAAAGTTGCATACCAATTTTTCCCATTTTCATCTACAAGGTACAGGTGTCTTGTTTCTCCTGATGTATCAATTCATGAACTAGGAAAGAACAACAAAGAATGCAAAGCAAGGCAATCATGCCCTCGCTAGTTCCTCGTTGATCGGGATCGTCAGAAGCAGGGAACTATATATTCCCTGGACACTAGCCTTCCCTCCATGGTATTTGACGAAAAAAGAGGTAACAAATTGTTTCACCGTTGTTACACAAGCTACACTTAGTGCTCCCTTGTCAATTCCTTTGAAAAGATTACCTTTAGTTAAAATAAGACCCTCCCATACATCCCAGATGAATATTATGATTTTCAGTGGGCTTTTAGTTTACTGATTTGAATAAGAACATACACTAGATTCCAACGATGCCTAGACCAGGTATAGAATATGCGGGCTTCTGGGTGGTGGCGTGGGCGTGGGAGAAGTCTAGCATGTTTACAGTCAGATCAGCATATCGCAAGATCGTCCTGCAAGAGGGACAACCCGAGCCGATGGGAAGTTCTTCGAAAGGTGATGAAAACATCCGAAAATCTCTCCAGGGTTCGCTTGTGATGCCTAAGATCGGAGTTTTCTGGTGGAGAGTGGTTAAAAACTTGCCTCCATGTGTGTCTGAGTTGTGTAGAAGACACATCAAAGAAGTTAGTTTTTGCCCTTTATGTGGACACGGCAAGGAGACCTTGTTCCATGCCTTACTTGAGTGTGAGCATGCATGACCATTCTGGAGGGTGACGCATGAGTCTTTCGAACTGAAGTTACCGCATCTACACCCGCTTACATTGTCCCAAGATATTTTGGATAGCCATATTGTATGTAAAAAGGATTCAGCAATGGCGGTATCGACGATGTGGACAATGTGAGGTAGTCGTAAGTCGTAACAACTACAACCATGAGGAGGTGAAGTACCAGCCTCTCAAATCTATGGACTTGATGGATCAGTTGATTAAGTCGATGGAAATATCATTACTGGATGTAGATGTTGGATGGATTCTGAAGGCGCAAAAATGGGTGAGACCAGAGCATAATTGGATGATACTAAATTGCGATGGGACTCTGAACTCTAGTGACGATGTTGTGGGTGCTGGAGTCGTTGTATGCGATCAAGTTGGCGCCTTTGTTCTAGCTTAGTGCTGTAAGTATGAACACACTACTAACCCGGGCATGGCCGAGCTGTAGGCGTGTCGTGATGCGATTTGGCTAGCACGATCGAGGGAATGGTCTCACATAATAGCGGAGATAGATTGCCAGCTCATAGTTAAAACGTGGAATGATAAGAAGTTGCAGAGATCGGCTACGAATCAGATCCCGCAGGAGATGAAGGGTACCGTCTCTGAGTTCCAGGGTTTTAGGTTCTGTTTTACTAGATGAGTTACCAATAAAGCGGCACATGCTTGTGCTAGTGCGGCTCTCTCAAATGCTACTTGGCTCTCTCAAATGCTACTTTAGATATATGAACATATCCTGGTTTTTCTGATCGAGCCTGTTAAATCAGATTTCTTGTCATCATTTGAAAAAAGCCCGACTGCGAATCTTAAAGAAAAAAACGATAATATGTAAACATCGAAGTGTCGGAAAATTGACCACTTTCGTGCAAATTCCATCTGGAGGAATCTTAGTCATCTTAGCTGCACATTCCAAAGACGGTCGCATAAGTTGTTCCGAGCGGTCAAGTTTTGGGCAAACAAGACCCGGTGTAAAGCTATATTCGTAGGATCAGCTAAACCGGGCCTCGATCACATCATGACCTTGAGAAAAGTGATTCAATCACCCTGTCGGACGGCACGGCCGCACGGGCTGCGGGAAGCATATTATGCCAACGTTGGCTTATCAAGCAAAGCACCCCCAGCTCTGCACGATTTGCTGCGCCACGAGTTCAGAAATCAATTCCAAATTTAGGGACTGAAGCAAGGAATCCAGCAGGTGTCCGCGTCGGGCAGGCACAGCTTCTCTTTAAGCTTGGCTAGCTGTTCGCATGATCAACCAACTCTGTGTCTTCAAGATCATCGAGCTAGCTAGGAATAGGATGGACCCAGCGTTGCACAAGGCCGCGGTGCAGGGGAGCGTGACTAGCCTGAAGAAGCTGGTGGCCGAGCACCCGGACATCCTTGGTTCCAAGACGCCGCAGGAGAACACCGCGCTGCACATCGCCGCCGAGATCGGCCACGCCGGCTTCGCTGAGGAGGCCCTCAGCGTGAACGAAAAGTTGCTCGTCAGCAAGAACGCCGACGGAGACACGCCGCTGCACCTGGCGGCCAGGGCCGGGAAGGTAGACGTGGCTGAGCTGCTCATCGGCCGCGCCAGCGTATGGGCTGAGAACCAGCGGCAATACTCATCCACCGCCGCAGCCGCACACAAGGGGGAACCTTCCTCTGAGAGCGCACAGGGGCCTCTGTTAACGGCCAACAAGGCAGGCGACACGCCGCTGCACGAGGCGGTGAAGCACGGCAGGAGTGCCGTGGCGCTTAAGCTGCTGGCCGCCGAGCCCAGCCGAGGCCACGCGCTCAACGTGAAGAAGCAGTCGCCGCTGCACATCGCCGCACGGGAGGGCCTCGCGGACGTAGTGGAAAAGATCGTCCGACAGCCCTGGGTCCATGAGAAGTTCGTCCCCTCCGACTCCGTAAGCGGCACCGCCCTGCACCAGGCCGTGCTCGGCGGCCACACCCGTAAGTAAAGCATTTCACCTCGTCGATCTACTCTGGCATGCAATTCGTGTAACTGGTTGGTGGCGAATTCATTCAATTGAGCAGGCGTGGTGGAGATCTTGCTTCACGCTACGACTCCCGAGGATCAGATCGCGCTGACGGACTCGAGCGAGAACAACGCGCTGCACTACGCGGCGCAGAAGAACAACGCCCGCGTCGTGAAGCTGCTGCTCAACCGGAAGGTGGACCTGGGCTACAAGCGCAACCGCGACCTGCAGTCGCCGCTGCACGTGGCCGCCTACTACGGCTCCACGGAGGACATGGCGGAGCTGCTCAAGCAGTGCCCCGACGTTGCGGAGATGGTGGACAGCGCGGGAAGGAACGCCTTCCACGTCGCCGTCACCAGCGGCAAGGTGGACGCGCTCCGGTGCCTGCTAAAGCACGTCCGCCCCGAGGAGATCGTCAACCGCGTTGACCACGCCGGCAATACGCCGCTGCACCTCGCCGCAACCATGTCCCGCATCCAGTCGGCGCTGCTCCTGCTCAAGGACCGCCGCGTCAACCCCTGCGTCCTCAACCGCGACGGGCAGTCCGCGCGCAGCCTCATCGAGAAGCGCGCCCACACTGACGAGATGGACACCTACGAGATGTACCTGTGGAAGAAGCTCAAGAGGCACGAGGCCTCCAGGTGCAAGAAGGAGCAGCTGCCGCCGGTCGCCACCTACCAGTCGCTGCGCAGCCGGAGGGCCGGCCATGACGAGTACTACGAGCTCAGCGTCGGGACCTACACGCTGGTCGCCACGTTGATCGCCACCGTCAGCTTCGCCGCCACATTCACCATGCCGGGGGGTTACAGCCAGACAGAGGGCACGGCCATCCACGGCCACAAGCCAGCTTTCAAGATCTTTGTCATCTCCAACACTGTCGCCATGTGCAGCTCCATCGTCGTCGTCTTCTGCTTCATCTGGGCGTGGCGGGACCCCGTCAAGTTCAAGCTCGATCAGCTCATGTGGGGCCATAGGCTCACCGTCGTCGCCTGCCTCGCCATGGTCGTCTCGCTCATGACAGCCGTCTACATTACCGTTGCGCCAACGGCGATGTGGCCTGCGTACGTCGTCATCGTCATCGGCGCCAGCACTCCAGCCGTGGTGTTCCTCATCCTGGGGAAGGAGGCATTGTACGTGCCACTCTGACTACATAAGTGGAGCCAGGGATGAACAACCCACTCCAAGAAACAACCCGTTGCCCAGGTTTTGTTAAATTTCCGCCCCGTTGGAAATTGGGGACCCCTCCTCTAGCATAAGCTTTTTAGCTATATTCGATCATAACCGTTCTCGACACCTCGAGTGTAGTGTTCGGCAGTTTGACCATTTGCCCCTTTGAGTGAATTTCTACACCAATTATAACCGGTCACATACTTCTAATGTTTACCCGTTTCATACAAGAAATATAAACTCTATATCTTTTTGAAAATTAAATTGTGTAAAGTTTAACCACACTTTTAGAAAAAAACTACAAACAACTTTAATACTATACAGATATCATACGAGAATATATTTCATGACTATCGGCCCCATTAAAACCAAGATTACCCATGACCCTAGCAAAGCGCGGACCACAAAACCAGATTCACCTCCTCAAAAAGAGCGTGCTCGCTCGCCCGCCTTGGGGGTGTAGATCGTGCGGTACCTTGGGAACACAACGCACAAGGTCTACATCATCAAGGTGGTTAAGTGGGCACCCTCCGACTATAGCATTACTTGCCGTTCCGGCAACCGCGCCCCTGTAAAGGCTCAGTAGCTCCATCCATAAGAATATTGGTGGCCCTATCATCGCCCGCGGCCCGAGGCGTTGCGCTCAGTGATGAGTTGTCACTACGCTGCCGCTAGCTGGCTACCTTTTGTCCAGGGCTATCAGCAACAGCCCCACTGACGCGGCAAAATAGGCACAACACCTACACGGTGGGTGTGGCGAGCATGCGAGGCGGCGAGTTGGAGCCACAACCGCCCTACAACGACAAGATACTTTGACAAGACAGTAGCGGTACGTGTGCCCCGGCATCAGCAGCTCTTTCGCCTCTTGCTACATGAACCTCGCACCAGAACTTGTCATATGCCTATGGCTCACCCTCAGAGCAATAGGCAAGCCGAGCACGCGGGCGCAGGGGTGTTGCGGATGCTCGCAACCAAAACCTTGGACTAGTTCAAAGCCATTGTGCGAACTAGCTCATCGGGCTACCGACGGACAATGGTCGCTTCGCACAACGCTGTGTCGAGCAAGCGGTAAAACTCCATTTTCCCTTGTCTATGGGGCAGAGGTTGTGCTCCCCATGGAACTCATGTAAGATTCTCCTCGGGTACGCACCTACAATGAGGACACTCGGGAAGAGTTGAGATTTGACTATGTCAATCTCCTCAATGTGATCCATTGTCAGGCCACTATGTGAGCTGCTCGCTATCAGCAAGGGACTGTGTCACTACCATAACTTCCGCGTGTCTCCCCGGAAGCTTGAGGAAAGTGACATTATCCTCCGTGGATTTTAGTCCACGGCAGGAATCAATAATCTCTCACAAATGTGGGAAGACCCTTACTGGGTTGTCCGAATCTTCGGGTTAGGGGCAATCCTCCTAGAGACCGAGGAGGGCATTTAGTTCCTGGATCATGGAACATGGAACATCCAAATAAATACCATATTCGTGAAGTTGTAAGGTGCAGGGTGTGCATCCAGGCTCATCCCATGTATTAGGCGCACCATGGAGCGTACCCAGGTTCATCCCATAGACGTTGCATATCTAGCTCTATCCCGGAACACAAAATAAAGGGTCCCCTGTGGACCAACTAGGATCGGTGTTGCCCAGTGACCAGGCCATCACGCTTGGGGGATGCACCCCCCTCCCCCGCGTAAGTTTTGAAACAAAATCATTCGTCGCGTTATTCGCCTTTAGCTTTTTATTCGTTGAACTCCTTTCTTGGCGTACCCTAAACCAGCCGGTCGGGGTATTGGAAGTATGCCCTAGAGGCAATAATAATCATATTTCCTTGTTCATGATTAATATTTATTATCCATGCTGTAACTGTATTTATTGGAAACTAAATACATGTGTGGATAAGTACGCTCTTCCTACTAGTTCATTAGTCAAGCGATGGATAAGGTTTTCTAAACATGGACATGATTGTCACTTGATAACGAGATCACATCATTAGAAGAATGATGTGATGGACAGACCCAAACTATAAGCATATATTCTAATTTGATTTACTTGAACTAATTATCATAAACATAGTCTAAACTAAAGTACTTGCAAATATTTATAGATGTCTAAGTCACAAGCTTCGTTCAACTTCAACGCATTCCTAGAGAAAGAAAAGCTGAAAGACAATGGGTCTAACTTCACCAACTAGCACCGCAACTTGATAATTATCCTCAGTAGCATGAAAAAGTCCTATGTACTAGAGAATACCCTAGGTGACGCTCCTACTGACACTGTGTCTGAGGATGAATGCAATGTCTATAACAGTCGCTATGATGACTACACTCTTGTTAGGTGTGGATCGTCTAATCATTGTAGACTGAACTACAGAAGTGTCTTGAACTCACAAACACATTCGAGATGGCTGAGGATCCCCAAACTATGTTTGAGACCCCAAACTTTGCAGAGAGATATGAGATCTCTGATAAGTTATTTTTTGTGAAGATAGAGGAGCATAGTTTTGTGGGCCAGCACGTCATTAAGTTGATGGGATATGTTCAACATCTTGAAGTATGGAATGCAAGATTCCGATGGAGGACATGATGGATAGGATCCTGCAGTCGCTGCCACCAAGCTAAAAATCGTTTGTGTTGAACTACAATAAGACTAGAGCGAGCAAGTCACTCTCTAAACTCATGTTTATGCCAAAAACTACGAGGTAGATATCAAGCGTGATCACTAAGTGTTAATGGTCAACAAGACCACTGGTTTCAAAAAGGCTAAGGGAAAGAAGTGAAACTTCAAGAAGAGTGCCAAATCTGTTGCTACTCCCACGAAGAAGCCCAAGGCTGGACCAAAGCCGGACACCATGTACTTCTACTATAAGGGAGAAGGTCACTAGAAGATCAACTTCTCAAAGTACTTGGCAGATAAGAAGGCTAGCAACGTCAACAGAGGTATATTTGATATACATGTTCTTGATGTGTACCTTACTAGTGCTCATAGCAGCGCATGGATATTTGATACTAGTTTAGTTGCTAACATTTGTAACTCAAAACAAGAGCTGCAGAATAAACAACGCCTTGCAAGAGATGAAGTGATGATGCATGTCGGGAATGGATCAAAAGTTAGTGTAATCGTCATAGGCATGCTTCCTCTACGTCTAACTTTAGGATTATTTTTAAACCTCAATAATTTTTATTTAGTGTGTGCTTTGAGCATGAATATTATATCTAGACCTTGTTCATTGCAAGACGGTTTGTCGTCGGATTGAAGACATGTACGCCGAGATGGGGTCCTCGAGGAGTGGAGAAAGATGGGGTGTAAGACGATGGTGTTCCTGGACGGTGAGCACACAAGCTTTACCTAGGTTCGAATCCGCCTACGGTAGAAGAATCCTACTCCTGCTAGCAATCCAGTAATACGGTAGAGCCGAAAGTACAGATTACAAGAGAGGTTTTGCCTATGCAAGTTGAGGTTGTAAGTTGTGGGTGCCCTAAATGCTGGTCCCTATGACGGCTTATATAGATGTCCGACATAGGGTTACAGGAGAGACCTATCCGGCTATGATATAGAGTCGGTTACAGAGTACATCTTGGACTACAAGTAACTATACAAGCCTAAGTCGGTAAGTCTACTAGGCCATATCATAGCCGGATGGGCTTCCATATTCTCTCTCTGACTAGGCCGCCCGTGAAGCAAAGATCTAACCCAAAGTGGACCACCTTGGTTAGCGAGTCACAACGGGTATACCCGGAAAGTATATCCCCAACAGTAGCCCCTGGAAGCCTCCAAGATCCAAAGTCAGATTTCATCGTCTAGCTTGATTCTTCTTCGACTGTAGAGTCTTCAAGGGTTCCTGAAACTCCAAAACAAAAGTAGGATTCGACTCTCAAAATGAGTCGGACCTATGAATATTCCATTATGGTTTTCCCCTGCTCGATTTCAAACTGAGCTAGAAACTGGTCTCTGACGCAACCTAACATTACTCAAGGTCTAGTCTTGTCACTGACAGACATTCCTGTCAGTGTGACCGTTGGTGGGTCCGCTTTGCATGGAACCGAGGCGCCATTTAATGTTCATACAAAGATCGAGGAGGCGCGATATTCTCGGGGAAGTTGACCTATTCTTCCGCAATGCGTGGCATGATTTGCAGTTTGTTCACACGAATCTTGGCGCATGCCTAGTTCATAAGGGGTCGAGATGCTCTCCTTCTCCTCTCACTAGCGCCCTTGCCCTCTTCTTCCTCCAAACGACATAGCGCCCTTGCCTCCTTTCCTTCCCCAATCCCACAGCACCACCCACCAAAGGTCATCCCCTCCGACCAGATGGTTGACGCATCCTCATCCTGCGCAGCAGCATTGATGGCCATAGGGTCTGGATCCCCTGTGTGCTTGACGACGAGAAGTTGTGCGGCGTCGAGAAGGAGGGTTTTCTCTATGCTGATGAATGGAAGAATGGATTCAATGAAATCGTTCCCATCCCTCACGTCGACTAGAGGGTCCACTTCGGCACCCATTTGGACTGAGGTTTGAGTTTCCCTCCCTCAGAGTTCTTCTCCGAGGTTATTGATTATTATGGAGTTGAACTCCAAAATCGTCCCCCCAATATGATTCTAGCTCTTAGCGCCCATGCATCTCTTTGCAAGGGTTATCTCAGAATAAAACTGAGTCTCACTTTATTTCGGTACTACTTTGGTACCCAGAAAAAGTCCATCACCGCTGGTAATCAATATATTACCGGAACACTGAGCCTAAACCTTAGGAGAGACCGAGTCTATCCTAAAGTTATAGCCAGCGGGTCGGTGAAAAGGTGGACTTCCACATTTTTCTATCACAAGGATACGCCTGCTCCCGGCAAATAAGAAGCCTTGTCGGCTTCTGTTGATGGCGTTGCCACCCCCCAAGAGTCTTGGGATGTAGATGTATCGTCTCTTACTGACGATTTGATCCACGCCAAGAGGCGGATTAAATATATGATGAAGCACAAAGGACTGAAGGGATCTGACCTAGTCCATTATTGGCTAGCACATCGGATTCAACCCCACCAGTACCATGGTGATGTATCATGCACACAATCACCAAGAGTAAGAAAGATAGCCTGAGGATCAGCTAGCTCCCGATCCCTGACAAGGATTACGAGACTCGGATTAAGTGGTTGATCAAGGAGCGGGTGAAAAACAAGATTCCAGAGATTTCTCTAGACATGTTCACGGCTGATAAGCCCTTGACACCAGTAAGTTTTCTGACTGATTCTTTCAGACTCATTGATTTGCTCATCTATATTTTTATTATTTGCAACGTTGAGATAATATCCACCCTATTTGTATTCTTTCACACTCGAATCGGAGCTTGCTCCTCTTGAGGTATATCCACCCGAGGATCCAATTCCTCGAGAGGATGAAGATCTTGAGTTGTTGTCGGAGGTGTTTACCTGAAAGGGAAAAACTCTGACCGCTTTTGTTGGCACACAGAAAGTGCCCGTTGTAAAGAAGTAAACTCCTTCGCAAGGTTTTGTATATTAATTCGTATTCTTTCTGAATTGCAACGATCTTACTCTATTACTATTCAAAGCTAGAACATTTACCAAGGGCAAGGAAAAGGAAATCCGGGGAAGATGTTGCGCTAGCAAAAGTTGACTGTGGCCTCACCTGCTGCCCCGCCTCCGACTCCTACCTCGAAGCCATCATCGGCACCGGAGGATACTTCATCTCCACATGCTGAAGATGTTCCGGCTCAATCTGCAGAGCCAGCAAACCTTGGTTCGCAAACCGATGTCACCATGAGTGACTCGATAATTGATAATGCTGAACCTTCAAAGGGTAATGATCCCTCAGCTGAGGCCTTCGCAGAGAATATTCTGTAAAATTCGGGTGTTGCCAAACTTGGCCTCACTCGGAAAAGTGCAGAAGAAAGCAGGAAGCTAGCTCTCCACTGTTGGACCCGGAACATGACAGCTGAGGAGGAGGTGCAAGAAGCCGAGGATATCAAACTCGTCAAGCTTGTTGACCAAGTTCGTCTTCAAGAAGAGAAGTTGAAGGCCGGTGTGATTCCGCCTCCACCAGTGATTCCTTTAACCCTTGTCAAGAAGGTTTCCTCCGAAGTAAACATGAGCCTCAACAAATTGACTCATGAACAATATGTAAGTCATATTCTGACTATTTTTATTATATTTCATATCATATCCTCTAGCCCCCAATCATGAAGTTGGATAGGAATCCGGATTTATGCTTTATAGGATGTGAAAGAATGAACTAGTATAGCCCCCCAAGGCTCATGCTGATATTTAACTTAGTTAAAATATTAGCCCGGTCTTAGTAGACTTATGACTCTGATTACCATTCTGACTTACAGAAAGTTAATGATTATAACCAGGAATTATTGAAGAATATCTGCAACAAGCGGAGAGATATCAGAGCTCTCTAACTTGAAAATGTGCAGCCTAAAGTTGTGAAAGATGAAGCTAAAGGTAAGCTTTTCTGACTTCATTTTCATAGTCTGTTTGAATTGTGGCTGAATATTTATTTGACTTCCTTTCTTGTTGCTCCAGATCTGGTGAAGCAATCCTACAAACTTATTGAACAAGATGACAATTTCAAACTCTTGGAAGCTAAAAATGTGACTTGCATGCTGAGCTGGACAAACTCAAGGTAGACTATGAGCACAACATCAATAGCGTTCTTGAATCTAGCAACATGGCTACTGAAGAGCGTGACTGCACCATAGCTAAATAAGACAAGGCTATCTCAGCCTTTAAATATGAACTGTATAGGCAAAAATATACCAATGAAGCCCTTCGGAATGAACTCCGAAGTCTTCGGGAGGAGAAGACCAAAGTAGATGATGCTATCTTTGGTAAGCTTGATGTCTCTGAATTGTTGTTTTCTGACTCTTGTTTACTCGGATATATTTTTGACTTTGTTTTCTTATTTTCAGGTCCTCTCAAATTTCTTGATGCCTCTTTATCCGAGTCGCGTACCAGCCGGCTTATTGCTGCAAGAGATATCATCCATGACTTCCGCCAATCTTTGGAGGAAATCGGTGAATCTGTCCAGCTCTCTGGCCTAGGCAAAATGTCTGCCTTTGAGGTACAAGACAAGGTGAAGGATATGCCCAAGCTTGTTAGGGATTGGAACATGTCCTATGCACGCACGGCGACATAGAATGCCTTGACAATGGTAATGAGCCACCATGGAAGCATGGAGATATGGCAATTTACCAAGGGTTATTCAACAATCGATGAATACAGGAAGGAGCAGAATATCAAAGAAATCTAGGATGCTTGTGCTGGATACGCTTGTCGTGTGGCTGATCTGACCAATTACAAAAATCCATTCTTCAAACCCGTTGAAGCGCCACCTCCCCCAAGAGAAGAAGTAACCGAAGCTTCCGAAGATGACGAGCAGACTAAGTCTGATATTCTTGTCTCTGAAAGATATCGGGGTGATGTAGGTGACGTCTCCAACGAGCCGGCAGATCCTCCATCTTTACCTGCATCATAGAGTTTGCCAGAAAAATAGTGTGTTATTCTAAAAAACAATTTGATGTAATCGCTAGGATATTATTTTGTTGTGCTAGTTTGTCAGAACTTATGCTTTACTTCTTAGTACTTTTGGTTTTATTTTTGTGCTTGATAAATACTTAAGCACTCTTTTGTCTATACTTATCGTTTATCTAGCTTTCCGCCTTGTCCCTTTCGTTAGCCGGCAAACCTTCAGCACATAAACTTTGCTGAGGAACGAAGCTCAATTGCTAAATCAGTTTAAACCCAGAATCAAAGCTAGCTTCTAGTACCAACAATTCACTACTCGGAAAATACCTGCATCTATCAATCAGACAAAAACCCAAGTACAAACTAAAATTTTAGACTTATACCCAAAGGTAGCATTTTTAGAATCGAAAAATCTAACTAGAACAAACATGAGCATAAAGTACATTCAAGTATTCTAGGATTTTCGACTATGACATGATCATTCGGAAATAATATGGTACTTAAAACATCTCAGAAAAACATTGAGGAAACCAATAATTTATTTCACTTTGAACATGTACATTGATATGATTACAAAGAAAGAAATTTTAAGACTAAAAGGGACGTAGCTGAGCAATATTCCATGGACGGTCTAATTCATCCGGGTCTGTACTTCCTCCATCTCACTTTCTCTTCTTAGTAGCAGGTCTTTCATTCTCTAGCCTTATGTCAGTTAGGTAGTAGGAACCATTGTGCAATACTCGACTAACCATAAAGGGCCCTTTCCAAATTGGGGAAAGTTTCTGTTTCTTTTTTGCACTAGTCGGAGAACTAGATACCCCTTCTTGAAAGACCGATTTTTGACTCTGTGACTACGATATCTGTGTAACTTCTATTGATAGGCTGTAGATATTTGTTCAGCAATGTCAACACCCGGATTTTTAATCCCAGACGCCCATTATGCCATACCTCGCAATCCCAGGATTATCATTTTTGGGAGACATAACGGATTGGATATCACAGTACATCATCCTTTACAAACCATACATAAGGTCTTACACAAATAAGGATCTCATGATCCAGTCTTTAATACAACAAGTAGCGGAAATAAAAGATAAGCGTAGCGGTGGGGTCCATCTTCAGGGGCACAGGCAATGCTGACGAAGGTAGATAATCCTAGTTATCATAGCCGTCCTGCTGGCCATCATCTTGATAGTCTCCTTCATAGTCTGGCCATGAGAATAGCCAAGGACAAAAGCCATGAGTACTCTTTAAGTACTCGCAAACTACCTCTAACAAGTAATATAGTTCTAAGTCAAGTGCTAATTCTATGTTTAACCATAAAGTTAAGTTTGAAACCTAAGCTGAGTTCTGAAGCAAAGAAAGATAAAATAAATTTCTAGAATCACTTAAGTTGGGAAGCTAGTATCATAAACACAACCCTGTTGTGGTCAAGTCAAGATTCATCATTCATTTAAAGTTATTTGGAAAACATCTGACAACGAAATAGTATGGCCATTCCAATTGTCCATAACCGCGGACGCGGCTATTCGAATAGTTTGACACTCTGCAGAGGTGGTACACTTTCACCACAAGATTCGATACATCTGTCAGGGATAACCCTGAATCATCATACTTAGTATGCAGATAATCAAACATAACCTTCCCTTTACACACCCTAGTATAAGCACCTCTCCTATGAGCATGGCCTCCCAACCATGACCATCAGTCATCTTGGGCACTGCATAGGTGGACATCATGAGAGGCAGCCTCAGCTCAAACCTCTCCCTCGAGGGAACTAATACTAATGCATATAGATTTCTAGCTAAGCCTTACCCAATTCAGGTAGTGTGGTTGTACGGTAAATTTGGAATGGTATCGCATCCGAATCCAACCATTAGTTTTATAAAAGGGTTAAGGATCATGCCTCATCATTTTCATCATCATAAACCATTTGTGTTTCTCAACACATGTCAAAACATCTCAATAGAATGACTCATCATTCCAAGGTTTTCACAATTCATTTTCACCAAGTGTTCCCATCTAAAGTGACTCAAGTTTTTGATCTACTCTAAACTACTAAGTTAAGAGTGTTCACTAAGGTAGAAAAGATGGGTTCAATCTCATGCCATAGAATGGCATCTAAAGGGTTCTAAATAGGTCAAGTTTTATACTCTTTATGCTACCTTCAAAACAAGTAAAGAACTTTGGGTAAACTAAGGGAGGTAAAACTTGTAAACAAAGACTTGGGGTAACTAATAGTTAAAGGAGTGTGATCAAAGCATGCCTAAAGCATCTTGGATCAAGTTAACTAGCTTAATTCGAGTTTACTACAATAGCTTGCACTGTTAAGGGTGGCTTGCCTTGGTTGGTGCAGTGGTTGAAGTTTTCTTCTTCTTCTTGGTAGAACTCCTCCTCCTCATAGACTTGGTAGGTACTATCGTCTATAAATACATACGGAGTACACAATCACCAAACAATACTTAACTAGTCTAATTAGCATTCTAAGATGCACATTTGATGATCTATTATCATCACAAGTTTAATTCACTAGTTTCATTCTTTTTAATTTAGAAAAGTAATTTCTACTCATTGAAAAATTAACTAAGATTTAATATTCACCACTTAAAATATGGGATCATGTGGACACATGTCATCACCACATATTCTAACATGTGGGAATGAGATTTAAAGGTTGGATCATAATTACTTTGGTTTAAGTTCATTATTTAATGATTTAAAGTGACTAGAAATGCCTATATAGCATTATTTTGGTATTAGTCCAAAGTCACTGCATGTAAACCTTACTATTATTACATATTTAGATAGATATGATGAAATGTGATTTTTGAGAGTTGGAATCAACTCAAAACCTGTCTTAGTTGATTTTATAAAAATGTTGCAAGTTGCAAATACTTCCGTTTTGTTATTTTTATCAGGGGAGATCTATAAATCTAATTGAATTAAATCCAACGGGCTTGGATAGATCATTTCAATACCTTTCGGACAAAATTGGTTTCATGCAATTTGGATTTGTCAAACTCCCAGAATTGTTTTTTAAACTAGTGGACAGAAACTAGATTAACTCTAAAAAGAAAAATCCAACTTTGAACGGCTGGGCTAGCGCGGGAACGAACATGAGCCGGCCCAGTGGCGCTCCATGGCGCGGGGCTTAGCTGACAGGGGGGTCCTGCTTGTCAGTGGCTCTTAACACGCGAAACAGTACGCGTGCTGTGGGCCATAGGATTAGAATTGGGATCTATGGCTAGGGATCGTCGTCGACGACGAACAGGTCGCCGACGAGCTTGAACCCTAGCGGCTCGGTGGGGGTCTACTGGGGACGTACCAGGGCTCCAAAGACGACGGCGAGGCGGGCGAAAGAACTGGTGGTCGACGGCGAGCTCAGGGACGGTCGAGGCAGCTCCGGGGCTGGTCGCAATCAGCGGCGCCCTTCTACTCCCGAGGCGGCCTGCTCCGGTGAAATTCCGGCGAGCTGCTGCTCCCCTTGCTCCAGCTAGACGTGTAGGATGGTCAGTGAGGTGAGGGGAGTGGAGTGGTGTGCTTGAAATGGCTAGGGGTGCCCTCCTTTTATAGGCCCGACGGTGAGACCGAGCAGGATGGGTAGGCGACAGTGGCGACATGGCTACGTCCGGCTAGAGGCATGGCTGAGGGTGGCGATCGACAGGCGGTCTCCTGGCAGTGCTCTAGGAAGTGAATGCGGGCTTAGGGGCGGTGGTATGCGGTCGGGGTGAGCTGGCGCTCTGAGCGGCAGAAGCGGCAATGTCCACGGCGAGCGGTGGCTATGGTGCATTGGGAGGCGAATGGGCGTGTCCGTCGTGTTCCCTGGGTCGTGGCGGAGCGGTGGGAGCGGGCTGCGGTCGAGCGGTGGCCTTTGCACGCGTGCCGGGTGTGGTGCTCTGGCGCGTGCTCGGCATGGTGCGGTGGCACTGGGCGCGGGCTTTCCGCGGTGGTCCACGGCGGGGCTTGGCTCGGGTAGGGGACAGAGGGTGGCGGTGAGCTCCTGGCTACCCCCTAGACATGGCGAGAGAGAGGGAAGTGGTCTGCTGCAGCGGGGCAAGGTTTCGCTGGCGACTAGGTGCTCGGGTTGGCATGGCATGGTTGCTAGGGACAAGGGAGAGGGGTGCTAAGGTCCTGGTTAGATCAAGAGGGGACAGGGGGATTAAATGGGGATCAAATGGGGGCAAACCCTGTTCAAAACAGTGAGCTATGATTAGGGTGTAATTCATGCCTGCGAAGTGTTTAATGAAATGGCCGCATGAACTAAACTTTTGAATTTTGAAAAGATTTTTGGTGGGTTTGCTAGATAGAAGCTTGGGACTCTATGGGTGCTTGGGTTTTGAAAATTGAGCTTGTTTGAGTGGTTTTTGAAATAGTGGGATCTTCCCATATGAAATAGATTCAATTTTGAACTGTCATTTAAAATTAGTATTTGAAAGATTTTTGCAGATCACAAAGTGGGCCTTGGTACCTCATTATGTGTACTAGCAAGGGGTATAAAGATCCACACATGTTTCTGTTAGGTTTTGAAAACTAGGAATAGCCAAAGTAGGCATGAGAGTTAATTTGGCCAAAATGACCATTCATTTCAAATATTCAGTTTGAGTTATTTGGGAATGACTTATATGATGTTTATTTCACCTAAGAAACATTTTACAAGCAAAGGATCACAGAACCATGGCAATTCAAGTCAATTCCTAAATTAAATGCACATACACATGAATGCTTTCATTTTTTTATTTGGAAAAGTTTTTGTCAACCCTAATTTTGATGATTTGGATCTTGATAAGCTTGGATTAAAGTTTTGGGGTGTTACAAACCTTCCCCCCTTAAACAAAAATCTCGTCTCGAGATTTACAAAGAAAACTAGGAACTAAAGAGATCTAGGAACTCTGTCCTAATGTAATCTTCGCGCTCCCAAGTGGCTTCCTCCTCGGTATGGTTACTCCACTGAATCTTGAGAAACTTGATGCTCCTGGTTCTGGTGGTTCTGTAGGCTTCTTCTAAGATACGGATGGGCACTTCCCGGTAGGTCAGGTCATTGTTGATTTCCATAGCTCTGTGATCGATGTTCTTGAAAACTTCAGTCTTCTCGGGCACTTCCAAGCATCTGCGAAGTAACGAGATATGGAACACATTGTGGATGGCTGACATCTCTCTAGGCAGTTCCAGCTGATACGATACTTCTCCTCGACGGTTCAGAATCTTGAAAGGTCCGATATATCTGGGGGCTAACTTTCCCTTTAGACTAAAGCGTTGAGTTCCCTTCAATGGTGAAACTTTGAGATATACAAAATCTCCGACATTGAAAGCCAGGTCTCTCCTTCTCTTGTTAGCATAACTCTTCTGTCTGGATTGAGCGGTCTTGAGGTGCTCATGGACTTTGTGAACTTTCTCTTCTGCTTCTCGGAGAATGTCGGGTCCAAAGATTTGACTCTCTCCTACTTGTGACCAATTCAAAGGGGTACGACACTTTCTTCCGTATAGGAATTCAAATGGTGCCATCTGCAAACTAGCTTGATAACTGTTTATATATGAGAATTCTGCGAAAGGCAGGTAGTCTTCCCATTTTGATCTGTAGTCTAGCACACAAGCTCTAAGCATATCCTCTAGGATCTGGTTGACTCTCTCAGTCTGTCCATCTGTTTGGGGGTGATACGCGGTACTGAAGTTCAACTTGGTTCCCAATCCTTCCTGAACTTTTTGCCAAAATCTCGAGGTAAACTGGGTTCCTCAATCTGATACTATGGTCCTGGGGGTTCCATGCAGACCAACAATCCTAGCAATATACAACTCTGCTAGCTTCGCACTTTGGTAGGTAGTCTTGACAGGTATGAAGTGAGCTACCTTGGACAGTCTATCAACTATGACCCAGATTGAGTCATTTCCCCTACTGGAAGTAGGTAAACCGGTGATCAAGTCCATTCCTACGGAATCCCATTTCCATTCTGGAATCTGCAATGGTTGTAATAGTCCTACAGGTCTCTGATGCTCTGCTTTGACTCTTTGACAGATGTCACATTTGGCGATGTAGCTTCCGATTTCTCTCTTCATCTTGTGCCACCAAAATTTGCTCTTTCAAATCCTGATACATCTTTGTTCCTCCGGGGTGGATAGAATAAAGAGTATCATGAGCTTCCTTCAGCTCCGAATCTGCTGGCACACAGATACGTCCTTTATACCACAATACTCCTTCTTCGTCTTCAGCGAATCCAGGTACCTTTCCTGTACCAATACGATGTTTGATTCTATCGATACTTTCATTCCCCTTCTGGGCTTCCTTGATTTGGCTAATCAAAGTGGGTTGAAGTTCAATGCTAGCTAAGAATCCTTTGCTAACTAACTCAGTCCCGAACTGCTCCAACTCTTCATACAAACTTGGTTGCTTCTCCTTGATCATGGTGTTTAGCCTACTCGACAATCTGCTAAGAGCATCCGCTACCACATTGGCTTTGCCGGGGTGATAGTGAATGTCAAGGTCATAATCCTTGATTAACTCTATCCATCTCCTTTGTCGCATATTCAGCTCCTTCTGAGTGAAGATATACTTCAAGCTCTTGTGATCTGAGTAAATCTCACAGCGATTACCCATCAGATAATGACGCCATGTCTTCAATGCTAGAACCACAGCTGCTAGCTCAAGATCATGGGTCAGTTAGTTTTTCTCATGCTGCTTTAGCTGTCGAGACAGATACGCAATGACTTTGCCTTCTTGCATCAATACACATCATAGACCAATCTTAGATGTGTCACAATACACATCAAACGGCTTCTTGATGTCTTGAATGACCAAAATTGGGGCTGATATCAATCTCTTCTTCAGCTCCTGAAAACTGGCTTCACACTTGTCAGTCCATTCAAACTTCTTGTCCTTCTTCAACAATTGGGTCATGGGTCGGGCGATGCTCGAGAATCCTTCTACGAACTTGCGGTAGTATCCCGCTAATCCGAGAAATGCACGGACTTGGGTTTGAGTGGTTGGGGCTTCCCATTCTTCGACGTCTTTGATCTTGGCGGGATCAACAGAGACTCCTCCGGCTGACACAATATGTCCTAGGAATCCTACTTCTTTCAGCCAAACCTCACACTTGCTGAACTTGGCATATAACTGATGCTCTCTTAGGGTTTCTAGGATAACTCTCAGATGTTGCTCATGCTCTTCTTCTGACTTGGAGTAGATAAGGATGTCGTTGATAAACACAACTACAAACTTATCTAGGAAATTCATAAAGATCTTATTCATGAGATTCATGAAATAAGCAGGGGCATTGGTTAATCCAAAAGACATAACCGTATACTCGTATAAACCATAGCGAGTAGTAAAGGCAGTCTTTGGAATATCCATTGCACGAATCTTAAGTTGGTGATAACCAGTCCTAAGATCAATCTTTGAGAATACCTGGGCTCCAGTCAACTGATCAAACAGATCCTCTATCTTTGGCAAGGGGTACTTGTTCTTGATAGTGACGTCATTCAACTTTCTGTAATCTATGCACAGACGGTTGCCTCCATCTTTCTTGTCAACGAAATAATACTAGTGATCTCCATGGCGATGCGCTTGGTTCAATCAAGCCTTACTCTAACATGGCATCCAACTGCTTCTTCAGTTCCACTAACTCTGAGGGGTTCATGCTATAGGGTCTCTAGGCTATGGTCCGGTTCCGGGGATTAGTTCGATAATGAACTCAATATCCCTATACGAGGGCATACCTGGCAATTCATCTGGGAATACGTCGGGGTATTCACAGACTACTTTGACCTGGTCTATGGTGGGCAGGGCTACACTCTTGTTGCACTTGAATTGACGGGGTAAGGTTTTAGAGATATGTTCTACTCTTACTCCAGAACTACTGGTCATGGTGATGGCTTTCTTAGCACAATCTATCAGTCCTTTATGCCTTGACATCCAGTCCATACCTAGTACTACTTCCAATCCTTTGGTTCCAAGTACAATTATGTTGGCATAAAAATCTATCCCATGTATTCTGATAGGCACGGCCTTGCAAATTTTTCTAGCTTTAGTTGTTGAGCCGGGGATTTGAACTATCATGACATGCTTCAGGTTGGTTGGGTGAATCTTACTAGTTCATGCAAATTCTTTGGTGACAAATGAATGCGATGCTCCCGAATCAAACAATACTCTAGCTAAAACTGAGTTGATAGAAAACATACCCAGCACTACATCTGGCGCTCCTTGGGGTTCTTCTGCGTTCATGTGGAAGAGACGACCGTTGCGGTTGTGAGGGTTCCCTGGGGCAAATCTTCTTCCTGGTTGAACACGACGCTGCTGCTGAGCTAGGGCATTCACAGTGGCATTGGCTGCAGTCTTCTTGGGACACTCATTGGAGTAGTGACCCTTCACTCCACACTCGAAACAAGTGATCTGGGACTTGTCCTTGACTGCGATAGGTACAGCATTGCTGCCAGTTCTGGGTGCAGTGTTGTTGTTGTTGTTGCTGGTGTTCTTGGGAGGTGCACGGTTGAAATTGTTGGTATTGCCGGAGTTGTGATTGTTTCCTCCGGACTTCACATTGCCTCCGCTACGGTTGGGGTAGCTTGGGCGAGACATTGGGGGTCGGTTGTTCCTTGGTGCATATCCTGGTGAAGGGTTGGGACGGTACTTCTGGTGACTGCTGGATCCTGATTGCTGCATCATACGACGTTTGCGGTTGTCGTTTGCCTTGTTAATCTTCCCTTCCATCTGAATGGCAGAGTCGACTAGCTCTTCGAGATCCTGAAAACGGATGTTGACGAGGACAGTATGCATCTCATCATGCAGTCCGTTCAGGAATCTCTCCTTCTTCTTGGCCTCCGTGTTGATCTCATCAGGTGCATATCTGGCAAGTGACAGGAATCTGTCACGGTACTCCACCACAGTCATTCTTCCTTGCTTTAATTCTTGGAATTCATCTCTCATCCTGTTGACTAGACCTTGCGGCACGTGAGTGCGGATGAACTTGACTTTGAAAACTTCCCATGTCATCACTTGACCATGGTTCATATTGCGGATACTGTTCCACCAAGCTCTTGCATCTCCTGACAGATAGTGGGTGGCAAAGAGAACTTTCTCATTTTCATCAACTCCTACAACTTCGAGGTTGTTTTCCATTGTCTGTAACCAGTCGTCAGCATCTAATGGGTTTTCAGATTGGGGGATTAGTATTCTGAATTTTTTTGAGTTTGGATCCATGGTGATCCTGATTTCCATGCCCTTGGTTGTTGAGAGCCATTTGGGCGATCTGCTGCAATGTTGCTAAGTTGGCTTGGCGCTCGGCCCTGCTTGCTTCATGGTCTGCAATGAGATTCTGCAAGATTTGCAGCATCGGGTCTTGCGACGAGCTGCTCCCTCCTTGGTTTCCACGAGTCATCTGAAGATTGAGGTAGATACAGGGGTAAGAGGGAAATTCTAAGGTTCATGGTTTTGGTTTCAAATCTAAAACTTCGAATTAGACTCAGGTTTTTTTCAACTAACTCCATTTCATTCATGCAAACATGCACACGATACAACACACACCACAAAAATCAAAAGAAAATAGATGGTTTGAAGAACCATTCTGTAAGCTATGATACAGTGGGATCGATACATCTCATGCTACGACAGTTCTCTAGTGCATCTACTCATCGTCGATGAAGTCGGAGTCCTCATCATCAGTGTAGAAGTCCACAACATCCTCCTCCAGAAAGTCATCATCGTTGCTAAGGTAAGAATCCATGTCTCCCTGGATGTCTTCACCCTCATCTTGTTCTTCCTTGGCGGCAAGCTGAGCTTCCTGCTCCTTGATGGTCTTCTCGAGGTCGGCCACCTTCTTGCAAAGATGGGCGATGGTGCGATCCTTCTTGGCACACTGGCAACAAAGAGACTAGCGATCCTGGTTGAGCAGTGCGAAAGTCTGGGCCTTCTAGTCGGCAATGGCATGGTTCTGGTTGGCTAACTCCCTGGCATTGTCTAGTTCCTGCTTTCTGTCATGAAGCAAGAAGTCAAGATTCTCCACTTGACGCCTCAACTCTGGGTGACTTGGCATATCCATGGGCATTCCCATGAAATCACGTCTTGCATAGTGGGCAAAACGGGTTCCTTGGATCTTGTTAACGCTGAGGGCACATAGACGTGTGAGAGCTTCATGCATTGCCCTGGCTAATCCATCTAGCCAGTTGTTCTCTCTCACGGAGAACTGAATTCTCCCGGAAGTTGGTGCTTCGATGCTTCCTCTAAGATTTGCGATGACTAGCCACTGTAAGTCTCCTCCTGGGGGTCCTGGAAGTTGAGCTCCAAGAAACTATGGATGTGGGTGTCCTAGTAACTCCGATAGTGAATCCAGATCCCTCTCGAAGATCAGCTGACCTCCGTTTCCCAACTGGTAAAACTTGTTGAACTCAGTCTCCATCTACAAGAATTAAGGATGAGGAAATTAGTGAAGTGATCAAGTGTGTCAAGAATTACCATTTTTGCGAGACATAACGGATTGGATATCATAGTACATCATACTTTACAAACCATACATAAGGTCTTACACAAATAAGGATCTCATGATCCAGTCTTTAATACAACAAGCAGCAGAAATAAAAGATAAGTGTAGCGGTGGGGTCCATCTTCAGGGGCACAGGCAATGCTGACGAAGGCAGATAGTCCTAGTTATCATAGCCGTCCTGCTGGCCATCATCTTGATAGTCTCCTTCATAGTCTGGCCATGAGAATAGCCAAGGACAAAAGCCATGAGTACTCTTTAAGTACTCGCAAACTACCTCTAACAACTAATATAGTTCTAAGTCAAGTGCTAATTCTATGTTTAACCATAAAGTTAAGTTTGAAACCTAAGCTGAGTTCTGAAGCAAAGAAAGATAAAATAAATTTATAGAATCACTTAAGTTGGGAAGCTAGTATCATAAACACAACCCTGTTGTGGTCAAGTCAAGATTCATCATTCATTTCAAGTTATTTGGAAAACATCTGACAACGAAACAGTATGGCCATTCCAACTGTCCATAACCGCGGACGCGGCTATTCAAATAGTTTGACACTCTGCAGAGGTGGTACAATGTAGCATCCCAATTGTCTAACAATTGTAATGCTACTTGGTCTAGTAATATAATGGCTACTTCCTATATATAATTGTTGCATCATAATTATATCATGCTCATGTCATCATGCCACCTTGCATTTGAGCATCATATAAAAACCTTTTTGTTTTGGTTCTTCTCTCATATGCATATTAATTGTATTTGCCTCTTGATATATTGTATTTGGTTCTTGATAAATGTTTAATGCCCAAGTTGAGTTGGGGGCATATCTTTTATTCCATTCCACCATCTTTCTTTGTCACCACCTTATACTTCCACCATTCCACCATATATGAGCATTGCAACTTATTTGGTTTTACCTCTAGCTCATGTGGGTTGGGATGGATCCAATTCTATTTTTCCACATGCTCTCATATTAGCATCATGATGTTTTCACATTAGTGATATGTGGAGCCACCTTTGCATGCCTTGTGAGTGGAACCTCTTTCTAGCTCCCATATGGGTTTGTTTTGGGGTTATTCTCATGTTGGGATATTTTTGGGCTTACTAAATACCTAGTGGCACATACACACTAGCAAGTCCCATTTTTATTCAAATATGGTCACCTCCATCTACTCCACATGGGGCATCCTTTTAATTCTTTTCGCTTGGCTTTATTCCATATTTTGGAATGCATAGGCACAAATGCCATGATTATTTATTCTGTTTTCACAAGATTAAAACATGGCATTTAATGTTTTTGCATGGGCCATGCAAAGCACCACCATTCTTTCTCCTTTGGTTTTTCTTTGGTTTTTGAGTGGATCATCTCCCATCTCTCTCTCTACCCCTCTTCATGCTTGATCTAGTTTGGTTCATGTTAAAAACCCTACAACCATCCCCCCATCCATGCAAGCCATGTGTGGGCATATTCAATCCTTAGCTCTAAACCCTAAGCCATCACCCTCTCCTCTCTCTAACCTAGCTAACCCAAAACCTAAACCTAGTTTCCTCTCTAACCTAACCCTAGTTACACCCATCTCCCCCTCTCATCTCACCCTCTCACCTCACCATGCCGAGGTGTCCTCCCTACCTTGCTGGCCCCACCTGGCCACCCTTCCCCCTGGCCGAGCTACCCTCCAACCCCAACCCTAGCACCAGCCCTAACCCGAGCCCACCCCATCCAACCCTAGCTCCATGCCATACCCCCTCTCTCCCTCTCTATCCCTGCCAGGCCGACCCCACAACCGAGCCAGCCACCTTGGCCTCGCCCTGACCCCACCTGGCAGCCTCCACCACCCTACCCTGCCCCTGCCGGCCAGCCCGAGCATGTGCTCGAGGAGAAAAAGGTGGCAACCGAGCCACCCTATCTACCCCATGCCCACACGCTGCCTCCTCCCTCTCTCTCGCTTGCCCTCATCCACACGGCTTCTCTGCCTCCCCCAGATCCACCCCCTGGCCTCGCGCCGCACCCACCTCTCCTTCCCCTCTACTTTTTCTCTCCACCGGCCGGCGATCCGTCGGTCTCCACCGTCCCCCCCTCTTGCAGCCGGTGGCGAGGAGCTGTGGGTGTCGAGGAAGAACGAGGACCATCCTCTGCTTCGCCCTGGACATGCCGACGCGAAGGAGGAGCCCCAGTACCGCCGGTACCGCCGCCACCGTCGCCAAACCCTAACCGCCGGAACGTCTGCGTCGTCGATGATCGCCCACTCCTCTGCCCGATCCAACACCACCAACCAAACCGCGGTGAGATCCTCTACCTCCTGGACATATTCCGCCTCGCCGTATCGCCCTAGCCCCGCCGATCTTTTGGTCGAACGCTCTCGGTGCGTTGCGTGCGCGTGCGTCCTCTGCGTCGCCGCGCCGCGTAGTGCCTCATCTAGCTGTGGTCCTCCCTCCTGACACCAATCCCACCTAGCCGCTGCGGTCGCCGCCGCCGCGCGCAAGCGCCAGGTCGTGGGTTCAACCCCCGCGCCGCGCGCCGTCCGCTGTCACCGATCCCTCGTCAGTAAAATTTAGAGAAGAACAACAGTGTCGCGGCCCCTTTTTGCAGAAAACCCCTTCTTTGTTCTCTCGCTCAACCCGCGGTACTCGCGAGCCCACCTGCCAGCCGCTGTGAACTTTTTACAAAAAGGGACTCCAGTTTTCGTAAACTTAACCCGCACCCCAGCACGCTTCCACCTGTCAGCCTCTGCCGGGTCACCCACTGGCACCTGGGCCCTAGCTAGCTGGCCGCACATGTCATTCACAGAGGCTAGGAAAGATCGCGGTGAGAAAACCCTTTCTGTGCGCGTGTGTCCCAGTCAGCCCTGGCCCCACTTGTCTGTGTCTATGGCTAGGTTTGTCTGAGTACGAAAAGGTTTTTCTGTTTTGCTGATCTAAATTAAACTTTTCAAATTTGTTTTAAATTCAAATTCAAATCTGTTTTTAAATATCTTTTAAAATATAATTCCAAATTAAACATGTAATATATGTTTTGAAATCAGAAAAATGTGAGGAATTCAAATATTCCATTCAAAATATTGTTTGAACACTTTAAATTTCGAGTTGATCAAAATTACAATAAAATGCCCTTTATGTTAATTAATTAATAACTTTTGTTTTATAACTCCAAATTTGACAAATAATATGTCTAAAATGATCAGCTCGACGAGACCTTTCTGTTTATGCATTCCATGTTCTGAATTGCAGCATGCATCATATAAATATAAAGTATACAGCAACTTAATTGAGGATAAAAGGTGACTAAAACTCCATAAAATGCTTTATTCTTGTATTCCACACCTCACCCATGCCATGCTACTTTATTGCCATGCAAATTGTGCATCATTCATCATGGCATGATTGTTTGTTTGTCGTATTTTATTCATATGCTTGTGCACTTTATTTAAGTTGGCCCTTGTTTGTTTGGTTCTTCTTCGAATAGACGCTGAGCAGGGGATATATCAAGAAACCCAGGAGCACTACCCAGATCCTTCTCTCGCTTCAACTGAGCTGCCAGGCAAGCACTACCACATGCTGCATACATATAGTACCTATTGCCTCTATCTTATTCTTGCATCATTGAGTCGCGATTGCATTAAACTAAATCCCAAGTACTGCATAGCCTTTACTTTTAAACCCCACCGAAGCTTGTTCCTCCATCCCATGAGCCATTACTACAAGAGTTGTTTGAGCCATGCGGGTCGTAGAACAGCATGTGTAGGGTATGTGAGTGTCTGATGGATAACGAGGTACCTAAACAACTTAACCTGAGTAGTAATGGGAAAACTAATGAAAGTGGCACCGGTGAGCAATATCTGCTATTTGGTTTTTCATGCTCACTTGTGTCCCGTAGGACCCCAATTACTTGATTCCTGTTCCTTGAATATTCGCGCTATCCACATCCGGGAGGCTTATGAATCCCCCTGAGCCAGAGCTTGATTCATTCTTATTTCTTGGGGCCACAAAGTAGTTTGGGGCTTTATTACCATTCTGTACTTATGCCATGCTTTACTGCTTTATTTAAGATTGTGCGAGGAGCACCTGTACTATTTTGGATGCGGAGTGTTTTCGCGGT
The DNA here is from genome assembly GCA_916181665.1 of Avena sativa. Lineage (NCBI taxonomy): Eukaryota > Viridiplantae > Streptophyta > Magnoliopsida > Poales > Poaceae > Avena > Avena sativa. The sequence goes on from OV702287.1 coordinate 197,912,895, forward strand.
ATCGACAAGCCCAGTCACACTTTCGGGTTCCCAGTCGTTTACAGCCATTGACGCAAACCTTGAGTCTGTCTCGGAGCCGGCCAACTTCTTTGCGGGTAGCTTAATGGGGTGGCCCCCTGAAATATTTCTGAATCCTGTGATCGCTTTGTCGTGAATGACTCGTTGGGTTTTGATTTGGTTTTTCCGAGGTTGATCGAGTGTGTGTTGCTATTTGTGCACCCTGCAAGATAAATCTTTCTGAAAGCCATGTCCGCGGTTATGGACGACTTGGAGCATAGTTTCTCGATCATAGACAAGTATAACTAAAGTACCGCTTTTAAATTGACTAAGTACCTGACTAGTAAATAGTGCAACTCTCATGGAATGGATAATAAAACTGCCAACGGATGGGGGGCTGTTCGTTTGCTTCCTCGTTGGTAAGCGAGGAGGAGGATGGATCTTTTAATATTACTGTTATAACTGTTGTTACTAATTCACAGACATCCGTCTATCTTTGGTTAGGCGGATGGTTAGCGAGTATCTATAGAATTGTTAGGTATTATCTTTTGCTGCAATTGTGTCACCCCAGGTTGTGTCCCCTTTAGAGGCATAAAGACTTGCTGAGTACCCCTAGGGTCTCACACGATAAATTGTTTGATTCATATGAACAGGTGCACTCGCAAGATGGATACTGGGTGGATGAGACGGACGATGTTGGCAACGATCACTCGGTGTAGAGATTCCGGGAACGGGGATCCGTGAGATCTGTGGGCGGGATGTGTTTAGTTATGGGGCATCTTATGCCGATTTGCTTCTTATCCGTACTCGGATCTTGTTTTCCGCTTCCGCCTGATACTCTGATGTTTGATGTATGAGGAGATATCCTAAACTATTATATCTATCTAGGATATTTGGATCTTGCCGTATGGCGTTGCAATATTTCTATTTCTTTTAGATGGAATGGCTCTGAGGACTGTTGTATGGTGGCTTGCATACATACTCATTTGTGTATGTAGTTGATCCCTTCGCCTGCCGATTACGCCACTCGTTCTTGTCCTGATGTTTGGAAATGGTTAGGACGGCCGAAAGGTCTACCTGTGAGTGGCATTTGGCCCCACCGTACTATTTTAACCATTTCCGCTCATCCAGGCTTGAAACTAAGAGCGTAATTCACTGAGGTAGTTACGTACACTTTCACCACAAGATTCGATACATCTGTCAGGGATAACCCTGAATCATCATACTTAGTATGCAGATAATCAAACATAACCTTCCCTTTACACACCCTAGTATAAGCACCTCTCCTATGAGCATGGCCTCCCAACCATGACCATCAGTCATCTTGGGCACTGCATAGGTGGACATCATGAGAGGTAGCCTCAGCTCAAACCTCTCCCTCAAGGGAACTAATACTAATGGATATAAATTTCCACCTAAGCCTTACCCAATTCAGGTAGTGTGGTTGTACGGTAAATTTGGAATGGTATCGCATCCGAATCCAACCATCAATTTTATAAAATGGTTAAGGCTCATGCCTCATCATTTTCATCATCATAAACCATTTGTGTTTCTCAACACATGTTAAAACATCTCAATAGAATGACTCATCATTCCAAGGTTTTCACAATTCATTTTCACCAAGTGTTCCCATCTAAAGTGACTCAAGTTTTTGATCTACTCTAAACTACTAAGTTAAGAGTGTTCACTAAGGTAGAAAAGATGGGTTCAATCTCATGCCATATAATGACATCTAAAGGGTTCTAAATAGGTCAAGTTTTATACTCTTTATGCTACCTTCAAAACAAGTAAAGAACTTTGGGTAAACTAAGGAGGTAAAACTTGTAAACAAAGACTTGGGGTAACTAATAGTTAAAGGAGTGTGATCAAAGCATGCCTAAAGCATCTTGGATCAAGTTAACTAGCTTAATTCTAGTTTACTATAACATCTTGCACTGTTATGGGTGGCTTGCCTTGGTTGGTGCAGTGGTTGAAGTTTTCTTCTTCTTCTTCTTGGTAGAACTCCTCCTCCTCGTAGACTTGGTCGGTACTATCATCTATAAATACATACGGAGTACACAATCACCAAACAATACTTAACTAGTCTAATTAGAATTCTAAGACACACATTTGATGATCTATTATCATCACAAGCATCACAAGTTTAATTCACTAGTTTCATTCTTTTTAATTTAGAAAAGTAATTTCTACTCATTGAAAACTTAACTAAGATTTAATATTCACCACTTAAAATATGGGATCATGTGGACACATGTCATCACCACATATTCTAACATGTGGGAATGAGATTTAAAGGTTGGATCATAATTACTTTGGTTAAATTTCATTATTTAATGATTTAAAGTGACTAGAAATGCCTATATAGCATTATTTTGGTACTAGTCCAAAGTCACTGCATGTAAACCTTACTATTATTACATATTTAGATAGATATGACGAAATGTGATTTTTGAGAGTTGGAATCAACTCAAAACCTGTCTTAGTTGATTTTATAAAAATGTTGCAAGTTGCAAACACTTCTGTTTTGTTATTTTTATTAGGGGAGATCTATAACTCTAATTGAATTAAATCCAACGGGCTTGAATAGATCATTTTAATACCTTTCGGACAAAATTGGTTTCATGCAATTTGGATTTTTCAAACTCCCAGAATTGATTTTTAAACTAGTGGACAGAAACTAGATTAACTCTAAAAAGACAATTCCAATTTTGAACTGCTGGGCTAGCGCGGGAACGAACATGGGCCGGCCCAGTGGCGCTCCGCGGCGCGGGGCTCAGCTGATAGGGGGGTCCCGCTTGGCAGTGGCTCTTAACACGCGAAACGGTACGCGCGCTGTGGGCCGTAGGATTATAACTGGGATCTACGGCTGGGGATCATCGTCGACGACGAATAGGTCACCGGCGAGCTCAAACCCTAGCGGCTCGGTGGGGGTCTACTGGGGATGTACCAGGGCTCCAGAGACGATTGCGAGGCGGGTGAAAGAGCTGGTGGTCGACGGCAAGCTCAGGGACAGTCGAGGCAGCTCCGGAGGTGGTCGCAATCAGCGGCACCCTTCTCCTCCCGAGGCGGCCTACTCTGGTGAAATTCCGGCGAGCTGCTGCTCCCCTTGCTCCGGCTAGAGGTGTGGGACGGTCAGTGAGGTGAGGGGAGTGGAGTGGTGTGCTTCAAATGGATGGGGGTACCCTCCTTTTATAGGCCCGACGGTGAGACCGAGCAGGATGAGCAGGCGATGGTGGCGACATGGCTACGGCTGGCTAGAGGCATGGCTGAGGGTGGCGATCGACAGGCGGTCTCCTGGCGGTGCTCTAGGAAGTGAATGCGGGCTTAGGGGCGGTGGTATGCGGTCGGGGCGAGCTGGCACTCTGAGCGGCAGAAGCGGCAATGTCCACGGCGAGCGGTGGTTGTGGTGTGTTGGGCGGCGAACGGGCGTGTCCGTCGTGTTCCCTGGGTTGTGGCGGAGCAGTGGGCGTGGGCTGCGGTCGAGCGGCGGCTTGTGCACGCGTGCCGGGTGCGGTGCTCTGGCGCGTGCTGGGCATGGTGCCGTGGCACTGGGCGTGGGCTTTCCTCAGTGGTCCACGGCGGGGCTTGGCTCGGGCAGGGGACAGAGGGTGGCGGTGAGCTCCTGGCTACCCCCTAGACATGGCGAGAGAGGGGGAAGTGGTCTGCTGTAGCGGGGCAAGGTTTGGCCGGCGACTAGGTGCTCGGGTTGGCCTGGCATGGTTGCTAGGGAGAAGGGAGAGGGGTGCTAAGGGTCTGGTTAGATCAAGAGGGGACAAAGGGATTAAATGGGGGATCAAATGGGGGCAAAACCCTGTTCAAAACAGTGAGCTATGATTAGGGTGTAATTCATGCCTGCCAAGTTTTTGATGAAATGGTCGCATGAACTAAAGTTTTGAATTTTGAAAAGATTTTTGGTGGGTTTGCTAGATAGAAGCTTGCGACTCTGTGGGTGCTTGAGTTTTGAAAATTGAGCTTGTTTGAGTGGTTTTTGAAATAGTGGGATCTTCCCATATGAAATAGATTCGATTTTGAACTATCATTTAAAATTAGTATTTGAAAGATTTTTGCAGATCACAAAGTGGGCCTTGGTACCTCATTATGTGTACTAGCAAGGGGTGTAAAGATCCACACATGTTTCTGTTAAGTTTTGAAAACTAGGAATATCCAAAGTAGGCATAAGAGTTAATTTGGCCAAAATGACCATTCACTTCAAATATTCATTTTGAGTTATTTTTCTTTGGGAAAAGTTTGGGAATGACTTAGATGATGTTTATTTCACCTAAGAAACATTTTATAAGCAAAGGATCACAGAACCATGGCAATTCAAGTCAATTCCTAAATTAAATGCACATAGACATGAATGCTTTCATTTTTTTATTTGGAAAAGTTTTTTGTTAACCGTAATTTTGATGATTTGGATCTTGATAAGCTTGGATTAAAGTTTCGGGGTGTTACAAGCAATGACACGAACTTCCTCGAGTATATCAAGGTCATCTTGTCGAGCAACTTCGGCATCCTCTTCGATATACATAGCAATTCGGGGAGAAGTATGGATGAGATCACTCGGACGGGACAAAAGCCAAAGTTAATATTTTACCGGAAGACACATGGAGTCCGAAGGAGAGACAAAGGAAGGCCACAGGGCGGCCACACCCCCTTGGCCCGGGCAACCCTAGGCCGCACCAGGGCATGGTGTGCCCCCCTGGCTGGCCAACGACCTCGCCTCTTCCCCTATAAGAAGCCTCTGATGCAAAAACCCTAAAAAATCCAGCCTCCAGCCACGAAAAGTTCCACAGCGCTGCCGCCACCGAAGGGGAGATTCGGGGGACAGAAAGTCTCTGTTCCAGCACCCTGCCGGGACGGGGAAGTGCCGCTGGAGCCATCTCCATCGATCTCCACCACCATCTCCATTGGCGTTGCTGATTCCCATGATGATGAGGGAGTAGTTCTTCCTCGAGGCTAAGGGTTCTACCGGTAGCTATGTGTTCATCTCTCTCTCTATGAATGATCATATTGTGATCATGAGCTTTGTAACCAAGTAGATCTACCTTGCTACTCAAGTGCTTTAATATATCTCTGCTCTCCCCATGTGTGTGAAAGTGACAGCGTGCACACCATGGTGGCACTTAGGCTAGAGATTACAAATACTTGTTATGAGTTATATTTGGAGTTGGATGTTTCTATGAAATTGTGGTGTTTGTTGGAACCGTCTAGAGCTCAAGGTGACAGTGTGGGGTTATCTAGATGGGGAATACGAAATTTAAGGTGTGCTATTATAGCCCTACCATGGATTAGAGTGTCCAACTAGAGAGTAGTTCAGAGTAGTATCATGAAGAGAAGATATTTATATGATGTTCACTAGCGAAAGTATGATTCCTAGGCCTTGTTTCTAAGCATTGAAACACCGTTTGCAACTAGATCTATTTCATGTTTGCTTGCTGCCCTCTTTATTTCAGTTTGCCTTTAGGCTCTTCCACGCCATCAAAGTATTTTCTGGCACCACTTTCTTATATCCATACCACTTGTATTTTACTATCTCTGACAAGTGTATTGGGTGTGTTGGGGACACAAGAGACTTCTTGTATCTTGATTGCTGGGTTGCTTGAGAGGGATACCTTTGATCACTTTCTCCCTGAGTTTGATAAACCTTGGGTGATCCACTTAAGGGAAAACTTGCTGCTGTTCTATAAACCTCTGCACTTGGAATCCCAACAACTATCTACAAGAATAGAAGTGCGTAGACATCAAGCTATTTTCTGGCGCCGCTGCCGGGGAGGTAAGGTAAAAGGTATACACATCCTCTAGCTACTAAGTTATCTTCTAGTGCGGTTGCTGGTGTGTGAGTGCTCAAAGTTATTTCCTTTAGATTCTGCAATTATATCTTTTTGTTTCTTGTTTTTATTTTCACTAGTTAGGCTTAATGGAAAACAACAACAAAATTAGAGAGCTTTATAGTATTTATCTTGAGTTAGGACATGAAGTGTGAAGAGAAAATTAAAAAACCTATGGAACTTTATTTGCATGCTAATAGCAATGTTATTAGTATGAATTCTTTGAACACCATTATTGCTAATGCTATAGAAAAGTCTAAGCTTGGGGAAGCTAGTTTTTATGAAAATGGTCTTTTTAGTTCCCCAGCTTTGGAAGATAGCTATTCTATTGCTTATGATGATACCAAACCTCCAATATATGATGATTACAATGATGAATATGATATTTTCAGTCCACCTACTATTGAGGAGAAAATTAATTATGATTACAATATGCCTCCTATATTTGATGATTATGGTGATGAGAATAATGATGATAGCTATTTTGTTGAATTTGCTCCCACTATAATTAATAAGAATGACTATGTTTATGTGGAGAGTATTAATTCTTTTATGCATGTGGCTCATGATAAGAATGTTTCATGTGATAGTTATATTTTTAATTTTATTCATGATGCTACTGAAAGTTATTATGAGAGAGGAAAACATGGTTTTATGCATCTTAATAATATTAAGTTTCCCCTCTTTATGTTGAAAGTCTTGAAGTTGCACTTGTTTTGCTTTACTATGCTTGTTTCTTTGTGCTTTCATGACTTGTTTATTTACAAGATTCCTATGCATAGGAAGTGGGTTAGACTTAAATGTGTTTTGAATTTGCTTCTTGATGCTCTCTTTTACTTCAATTCATATTTCTTATGTGAGCATTTTCTCAAACTATCATGCCTAACTTAAAGGCGTTAAAGAAAAGTACTTATTGGGAGATAACCCAAAAGTTTTAGTTGAGTCTTGGAAGTTATTGCCTCTGTAATAACCTCTCCTTATCATTTTTGTGTGGTTTTTGTGCCAAGAGTAACCTCTAATGAGAGAGAAGTAATGCTTGGGAAAGTTGTTGTCCCGAAACAGATTTTTGTGCTTCACTGTAAAAATTCATGAAAAATCTCTGTATGCCGCATTGAGCTGTAATTTTCTTAATAAATCTCCCAGGTTGTTAGCTAACTTTCGTTAGTTTAACACTTTTTGATTTGAGCAACAGAAGGTCTTCTAAAAAATCGGTTTTCACCTGTTGGTCTGTTTTGACAGATTTCTGCCATTATTTGCATTTGCCTCTTTATCGATTTCTTTTTGGGTTCTTTTTGGTGATTTGAGATTTTTGAGGGAATTGATACAGTAGCTTGTGTTTTTAGTGAAAGTTTTGCTGTTTTAAAACTAAACCTCACAGGTTTATTATCTTTTGAATGCACTAATCTTATATTTACTAATTGGAGGCTCCGTAGAAGCCTCCACGTTAAGCCTCACGCTAAGATAAAGTTAGTCCATCCGATCGTGTTGTTAGCTATCTATATGGCCGTTCAATTAATAGATGCTCTTGATAAACATGCACGACTCCCCTTTAAGGAAAAAATCATGCACGGCCCCATATATACCGTCCATAATGTAATTCCCTTCCCTAACACGTCTCCATGTTGGCAGCACTGTCGCCGTCGTTGGAAGTCTCATGCACGATTGCCAGTTTCCCGATCTTTTCCCGTACTATGCAAGTTCAGATCTGAGGCAAACAAGTCAGATGAGTATGCATCCTGCCAAGATTCCCTGCTGAAGATGCATCGCCTGCAGCAGCCCGAGGTCCGGTGTTGTAAGGCTACAAGGTATCTCGGGCTCTCTCGCATCCGCCATGACCAAAAATCTTCGATCAAGATGCTGAACGGGCATCATCGGTCAAGATGCAGAATGGGCTGCCGTTGGATGTCCCGTGCTGTGAGGCTTCAGAGGATGTAGTGATCGGCAAGTACTTGCAGTTCGAAGAATCATGGTGCTAAATTGATTCCTTGGCATCTAGAGTGCGGTTACGTCTCCTACGAAGTCTCCTTTGGTCTCCTTTCCCGCAAGCAGCAGACAGTTTACCCTATGGCCTAATGAAACCAAATGGATATGTCGCCGCCTCCTCTTATATATGTCTCCTTCTCTACCTCATAGGTTCCTACCCTAGCTGCTCATATATCGCCTAATCAAACTGCATAGAACCTAATTAAAATACATACCCTAGTTTTATTGCAAGCTGCATGCCTCAAGGACGTCTTCGGTTGTTTGTGAGCAGTGGAGCAAGTCCCTTCCCTGTTTCCGAGGAGGATGCCGTGCGTAATTTTCTACTCGCCATGTCGACGACGAGCATATCGATCTATACAGCTGGTGTTCATGCTGGCGGAGGGCGGTTGTGTATATACCGCAAATTACTTGCAATGTGCTGGCCATCGGAACATGGGCACCAAAACGGCATCCATGCACATCAATGGTAAACTAATCCATATCGCTGGCGTTTTATTTTCAAGATTGGGTCTTCATGGCATTGGTGGTCATATTAAAGCTGCAGTGAAGACGGAGGACATGCTCGCCTAGGCAAGAGCCCACCATACAGTCATATACTGTAGCATTGGTTCTGAACGGTAGCATTTCTTCTTCTGGTGTATAGAAAGGTGCACCCATTTCAATTCCCAATTTCTGTATAGTAATCCATGTTCATGTTCTCAATTGTATTTCTTTTTCAGCTATGCAACATCACGAAAACTGTGCCATATGTGATCCTGAATATTGAGTTCAGAATCACATGTTTTATTTGCATTGTTAATTTATGCTTTCTAAGTAATTATCTCTTCACAACATCATCACAGGATTATTTATCAGCAACATTACCTCTGTTGGGTTCAATTCATGTGCAACTAACGTCAGAATGGTGATGTATTCAGGTTCAAATACTTCTTATTGAGTATGTATACTTAACTGTGTTGGTACAAAACATAGTAACACTTCGGTTGCTTTTAGTTAGTACTCATGTTTCTAAACATGATTATTCATCTTAGAAAGGCATTTTTTGCTATCCACATTTTCTTCTTTTGGACATTGCTTGCATAGTACTAGGTAATTTTTTCTGTCGCCTACTTTCCATATTGTTCTCATTTTTACAAATATATAATAACGACAATCATTAGGTGGGTGTTCGAGAAAACAAATAATAGCTTAATTTTCCTAATTCCTATAAATGTGGAAATCTGAACTAATATAAGCATTATAAGTTTTTGATTGTACCATGCTTGATAATCATGTTTGATTAGATATAATTTCATATATACGATTTCATATAATTTAATTGGGGCTTAATTATTTACTAAAACAAAGTACTTGGTTTTTGCATATTGAAGAAATTCACAAGGACATGACTGAATTATCTCAGCTGAAGGATATGAAGAGCAGTCATATAATAAGATCTTATCCAACTAAGATGGCATGTTAAAAACAATTCGCCCAAATGAGAGTAGTGTCAGGGTTGAAGGCTTACATAACATATGGTCAATTTAGTACTTTCTCACAGATTGTGCTACCCATGTTATATATGTATGTCTTTCTTAGGAATAGAGTTTATTATCAACTTTTATTAAATTAATTATGCACGAGGGAAAAAATTCCATGTGTGTTCTTACTATTAATCATTTCATACCATCTAACCTATCCAACACCTCTATATTTTGCAGATTAATGATCATTTTTTTTTCAAAAATAATTTCTCATCCGAGGCAAGCATAGCATTGTATACTAGTTGAAAAATTGCAAGGCATGTAAAAGATAGAAACATGTAAGTATCTTGCAAATATTATTATACATCTATAGAAACAATAATCAGGATTGCTATCTAAAGCTTCGATGCACATATACCATGACCAGAGCATTTATTTCCACAATAGTTTTCTGTATGGGAAGTTGATGTTCTTATTCTTCATTTCCCTGATTACCTTCCATGGTTTTCTAATTTAGCAGAGAGGTGACATTGATGTTTTGCTAGATGTCATGGCAAGTACTTGGAATACAATTATCTGGTTGATCACTTGCCTCATGTTGAATCAGATATTGGAAATTCCTCACCTCTGGCCTAACTCGAGAAAACATAAAGTAATGCTTTTATGACCATGGGAGTTAACATGCAGAATTTGTGATACTTTTGATAAAGATGGTGTTATCAATTCTTGAGATCGGTTACAATAGGGCCATATGAAATGCTTAGTGCATTGAATGTGCAACAGTCATAAAGATGCTAAAATATTTGGACAATGGAGTATATAGTCATATATGTACTTCACATTACATGGTGTACTATAAATGAGTCTAAATATACTATGGCTAGGAAAAGCAAGTAACATAGATAAATATAAAACAATCACTTCAACAAAACTGAACTGAATGTAAGAAAATGTAGTATTATTCCGTAAAAATAACTCTGCCTTGGAAATGTATTATGGTAAGTAGGTTCACATGAATATTAGCTTAGATACAATGGTTGTGATGATGTGTCACAAATATCAGACGTAAATTGCAATTTACCTACCATAGCACAAATTCGTTCGCGAGAAGAGTTATAGCTATGTAAAGTCATCAAAATAAAACTCTTCTTGATATGAATAGCCAAGAAATACTGCATGCCCATGGTAATAATTTTAAAAATCACAATTTATGTTGTTACTACGTTTATAAATCTAACAAATTAGGAATATATAAATGTGATTCAATATGTTCAATGTTTACTTCCATTGCTAGCCCGTGCAGGTGCACGGGTTAATGTCTAGTGTTGCTAATGAAGATTGTGTGAAGTTTTGTATGAAGGAAATTTTCAGGTGTAGGGAAAGAATGATGCAATGAGATTAACAATGGACAAAAGCTCAAACTTGGGGATGCAACCCATGTCACTCCAAGAAATATTCAAGAGGTACAAGCGTCAAAGCATGGGGATGCCTTGGGCATCCCCTTCTTCATCAATAAAAATCTCAGGTCTTTCTAGACACTTCATTTTTATTATTTCATGCACAGTTGTGTTGTTCTTGGAGCGTCTTCGTTTTGTTCTTAGTTTTTGTTTTCTTAGTTTGCTTGAATAAGTTTGTTGGATCCCAACACACTTCTTTTGGAGAGAGACACACCCCATTATTCATTACCTAGAACACTCTAGTTTTCACTCTTATTGTTCTCCGAGTGTTCTCCATTGCTAGCACTGCGTTTAGCTTTAGTTTTAGATTGGTGTTAGAAAAGAGTAGGAAGTTTCATGCTTATAGTGGTACAAAAGGAGTCTTGTTTTGACTGTGTCCTAGACTTTATCATGTCATGTTTGATATTGCTTTGACTTTATGCTTAGTGATTATTGTTGTAGCATGATATTTTATAAACAATTGAGATTTCTTAATGTGCCTTGAAATAATAATGCATTGATTTAGCATATAAAAGCATAGTATTGTGGCATTCTCCTTTAAATGCTTTATTTGGGTTGACTTGGCGCATGCTCACACCATGTTAAGACTATCCCAAGTCACCATAGCCTCTATGATCATTTAGGTTTCGACTTGTAATATCACTTTATGCTTAAATTAATAATGTTTTGTCGCTTTGCATGATTATGACCATTATTGCTCTCTTAATTGGTCGCTCCCAGTCTTTTGCTAGCCTTCATACCAAGTATGAGTTCTACTCATGCATCCAACTCCAAATAAAACCAAGTTATTCCAAAGAGTCCACCATACCTACCTATTAGCATTTGCTATTCCAAGTATATTCATGTTTTTATCTACCTTCCGAATAAAACTTGTTATGTGAAAATTTGTGATTAAAGCTCTCACGAACTTGATGGCACACTTTACTTTTCTTGCCCCTAATAAACTTGAACCATAGTGTCATCTATGTTATATATGCTTGCACTTATACGTTGGGGATTAGCAGAACCATGTTGTCATGGGGAACGCTTTCAACATTGCACTTGTACATTGTACCCAGTTTATATCATTCTCTTTTGTTTATGGATGTCGTCAGTGTGAAATGAAAGGCGAGTTTGTAAGTCCATGGAGTTATGTATGTGTGTTAGAGAAACGACTGAGCCGCTGGTCTAATCCATGCCTAATCATGGTGTAAACCTGTAGCGTAACCATAGTGAGAAATCTATGAAGCATTCTTCTTATAAAAAAGAGACAGAGATTGAGAAAAAAAAAGATGAGAAAAGAGGAAAGAGAGAAAAAAGCACCATTTTCCCATGGTAAATAAGAAGATTGTTGAGATGCTCATTGTCTGCTTGCCTTGTCATTTTGATTATGGGACAGCTCATGTATCATGCGCAAGGGGTACCCCGTTGGCGCTTCTCTATGATACACATGTACTTACTATGACAAGAACTTACCGGTAACTAAACTTCAGTAGCATGAGGAGTGGCCCTCGTATTGAAGGGACATGAGATTGCCAACTTATACTTTGTCAAGCATATACTCCATAGTTTGTTCACTTTAACCTTAATCACTTCAAGATGCTTATGATAGGGGCAATGAGAGCTGAAAGCTAACAAGTACCATAATTTTTGGAAGCTCTTTATGAGACTTGAATCCCTACTTCCTTCTATGAAGGCCTTTCTTCCACTTTTATATTGAGTCTACCTTCTATCCTTAGGCACCAATTCTGAGAGCATAGTTGTCATTCTTAGTTCTATGTGCATTGTCCCAAAACTTATTGATTGATTCATAATGTTGATATTGCTTGTTCTTGAACTATTTGTATCTAGTCACCCTTATAAACTTTGAAGGTGTCCTACCCATTTATGTTTCGCTACTCCACGAGGGACAAGCTGAATGCCACTATGCTATGTTTTCTATATGTGAAACAAAGAAACGTCTTTCAATGCATTGTTAATCATGATGTTTGTTTGTGTCCTTTCATGTTGCATGCATAGTTACTATGTCTTATTGTTAGAACTTCATCTTTAATGCTCATGTTTAGAGTACTTTGATCCCATCTTTCAATGCTTGCAAATGGTTTGATCTTGATTATGATGGTGCATGTCACCTCAAAAATTATTCTTTCTTTTTATCACTTACCTACTCGAGGACGAGCAGGAGTTAAGCTTAGGGATGTTGATACGTTGCAAACGTATCTATAATTTTTGATATTCCATGCTTGTTTTATATCTACTTTCTTATGTTTTGTCCACACTTTGGAGTACTTTTACACATTTTATGGGACTAACGTATTAACAAGATGCCACAGTTCTAGTTGCCTGTTTTCTGGTGTTTTTGGTTCCAGAAAAGCCAGAAAATGAATACACTCGGAATTGGACGGGACAAAAGCCAAAGTAAATATTTTACCGGAAGACACATGGAGTCCGAAGGAGAGACAAAGGGGGGCCACAGGGCGGCCACACACCCCTTGGCACGGGCAGCCCTAGGCCACGCCAGGGCATGGTGTGGGCCCCCTAGCCGGCAACCGACCTTGCCTCTTCGCCTATAAGAAGCCTCCGATGCAAAAACCCTAAAAAAAATATAGCCTCCGGCCATGAAATTTTTTGCAGCGCTGGCGCCACCGAAGGGGAGATTCGAGGGACAGAAAGTCTTTATTCCGGCACCCTGCCGGGACGGGGAAGTGCCCCCGTAGCCATCTCCATCGATCTCCACCACCATATCCATTGGTGTTGCTGATTCCCATGATGATGAGGGAGTAGTTCTTCCTCGAGGCTAAGGGTTCTACCGGTAGCTATGTGTTCATCTCTCTCTCTATGCATGATCATATTGTGGTCATGAGCTTTGTAATCAAGTAGATCTACCTTGCTACTCAAGTGCTTTAATAGATCTCTGCTGTCCCCATGTGTGTGAAAGTGACAGCGTGCACACCATGGTGGCACTTAGGCTAGAGATTACAAATACTTGTTATGAGTTATATTTAGAGTTGGATGTTTCTATGAAATTGTGGTGTTTGTTGGAACCATCTAGAGCTCAAGGTGACAGTGTGGGGTTATCTAGATGGGGAATACGAACTTTAAGGTGTGCTGTTATAGCCCTACCATGGATTAGAGTGTCCAACCGGAGAGTAGTTCAGAGTAGTATCATGAATAGAAGATATTTATATGAGAGTGTTCACTAGCAAAAGTATGATCCCTAGGCCTTGTTTCTAAGCATTGAAACACCGTTTGCAACTAGATCTATTACATGTTTGCTTGCTGCCATCTTTATTTTGGTTTGCCTTTAGTCTCTTCCACGCCATCAAAGTATTTTCTGGCATCATTGTCTTATATCCATACCACTTGTATTTTACTATCTCTTCGCCGACCTAGTGCACCTATACACCTGACAAGTGTATTGGGTGTGTTGGGGACACAAGAGACTTTTTGTATCTTGATTGCAGGGTTGCTTGAGAGGGATACCTTTGACCAGTTCCTCCCTGTGTTCGATAAACCTTGGGTGATCCACTTAACGGAAAACTTGTTGCTGTTCTATAAACCTCTGCACTTGGAGGCCCAACAACTGTCTACAAGAATAGAAGTGCGTAGACATCACTGCCTTTGCACCATAGACCAAGAAGATGGGTGTATATCTGGTTGATCTATTAGGAGTAGTTCTTAAGCTCCATAAAATAGACGGCACTTCTTTCGCCCAAGCCCCTGCAGCATGGTGAAGTGGTGCTTCGAGTATAGGACGGAGGCTTTGAAGAATCAAACCATTTTCTGTTCTAACTTGTCCATTGGCTTGTGGATGTGTGACCGATGCAATATCGAGTCGGATGCCTTGATCATCGCAAAATTGGCCAAGTTCTCCCTTGGAAAAGTTACTCCCGTTGTCTGTAATAATACTATGCGGATATCCAAATCGGATTATAACATCCTCGACGAATCTTTTGGTTGTTGCTCCATCACAACTTGTGATGGGTTTAGCCTCAATCCATTTCGTAAATTTATCCACCATCACTAAGAGGTGAGTAAATCCACTTGGAGCTCGTTTAAATGGTCCTACTGTAGGGGTTCCGCGTATGAAAACAACAATTTTTTGCCCTATGCCCCTGAACCCCTGATGCTGCCAGGACCTATCTATTATTAATACAGTAGGGGGAGGGGCTTTTTGTGAACTTACCCTCGAAGACCAAAAAGCATTGTCAATGCTCAGGAGAGTGTGGTTTATGTAGACGAGCCGAAGCCGACCTCAAGGTTGTGATGAAGTCCTTGCGCTCCTATGGCTCCAACGACTTGAGTCCCTCAAGTGCGACACCTCGCAGGGAGTTACACACGTCCTGTGCCTAACGATGAATCCCGCTTCCCCGATCCAGCAGCAGTTGCGGAAGTAGAGCTCCTGGATCCGAATCTCACAGCACAACGGCGCTCTATGGTGAAGATGTCTCTCGTTCGCGCAGTCCAAACATGGAACCACGGTCACGAGAGAGAGAGAGAGAGAGAGAGAGAGAGAGAGAGAAAATATCAATTGGAGGTCTTCCCAAAAGTGAGAATACCTTAATTGAATATTGTGTGTATATATCTGGCCAAATACCCCCACTATATATAGGGGGAGTGGAGGTACTACCTCCCTCAAAGTCCTGGGGTGGGACTAAAGGAGAGGAGAGGGGGAGGGGCAGCCGCCGGCCATCCCTAGTGGGCCTGCGGGGGGGCTAGGCCCAGCCGGCCACCCCCTTGTCCCTTCTCCCTCTTGCCTTTCCCTAATGGTCCCTCTTCCCTCCGGAATTGGCCCATTAAGCCTTTGAACATTTAAATTGATTTTCTCTTTTATTAAATAATTATGAATAAATGATTAAACCATTATTTAACATTCATTCACATATTATTCAACCTCCGTGGCTATGGAACACCTTCCACCTCCACTCTGGACATCCCCCAGACTTACCGAAACCCTTCCGGATTTCTCTCTACTGTTCTTAGGTGATTACACCGATCCTATAAACACTCTCTAAGCATCATCAAGCCCTTAAGAGTGATACCCCATGGTTCAGGACACTCCCGGACCAATGATCGATAGAGGGACCTGGATGGCTATGTGACCCATGTGCGTTCCACGAAGATCTTTCGTCATTTGAACCGGGATAGTCGTGTCTTATTCCCTTTGTCTCTTGATACTTGCATTGCCCGAGATCTGATCAATGACATCACCATGTCATGTTCAATCTCGTTACCAAACAATGCTACTTTACTCGTTCCGACAAGTGATATCCCTGTGATCAAATCACACGTTGCGCAGCTATTGGATATAACTTCTCCGAGTGGGCCCTTGAGTATCTTTCCGTCACATGGACGGACAAATCCCGCTCTTGACATATATTGCCACTACGATTTCCTCCGAGTAGCTGAACACACCTTTATAACCACTTTATTACCAAGTGGCGCTTGATGCTATCTAAGCACTCTCGGGAGACAATGATTGATATAGCCTCACGGTCTAAGGAATAGTCTATGAGGATCCATTTCTAATCATCGTAACTTGAACTTCGTGACATGATCGGGTCATGATGTTTAGGTTGGGTATCGGTTCATCATCTCATTCTCAGAATGAGTTGACTCCATTTCCAACTGGCATAAATGCCACATGATTAGGAAACTTGATCATCTGTTGACCAATGAACCAGTGACTAGAGTTTCACTAGGAACCCCTGGTTATTTATATATCACACGTGTATTGATGTTTCCACTCAATACATTTATAGCATGATATAAAACTTAATCATAAACTATATGAAATATGATAATGGTCCTTATTACTATTTGTCTCTAGGGCATATTTCCAACAGTCTCCCACTTGCACTAGAGTACAAATACACTAGCTGCATTTGTTCTTAATCATTGGCACCATAACCGGTACCCTGAACACACTTGCTCATGGAAGAGGTTGAGTCTTGGGCATGTACTTTACAGTCCCAAATCCATTGCAACTTACTAATTTCACCTTGATTGACATTAATACTTTATCATCACATGATAACATCTGTGTGTATGCATCGTCGCTATGGCAGCAGAACGAGCCCTGATTCCAGGAGCCTACAGTGACTTTAGATCAACCTCGAAGGCTTTCTCATGGGCACTATGCCCTAGGACACATCATTCTACATTAAAAGTGAACTAGCCCCGAAATAAAATTATACAACACTTTACATGGTACCCTTATCTACTATTATAAATGTATTCATTGAAACACGAGTGCACCTTGTGCAACTTTTGATGTTTTTGTTCACCTCGCTTCCTACTTGACTCTAATCGGTATTTACAGGAGCTTCCAACATATTCCCTTATAATATAACCCTTTATACTTTAAGACATGTCATCCTTTATGGATTTGGAAAATATATCTATAGTTCTCTATTAGACATTGCGGATAAACTTGGCCCAATGTTCCGTGATTCAATCTTAATCACTTTCAAACGTTCCTTATTGGATTACATATTATGTTAAGTTATCATCATGGTTTTATAAGATAGAACCAATGTCTCAACATAGTGGATGATGATCATCCTTTTCTTTCTTTCAACCATTGATGTTAAACTTAATACTATTCCTAATTTTGCTTTGGGATTTCTCATAATTTTAGTTTACCATTATTTCCTTAGTAGTTCGTAGGTAGGTCAAATTCCGAGAATCATGACAAATGATTCACAAATGTCTCCATACTAGATATGGATTACATTTTGAATCCTACTTCATGTAGTGAAAACACCAGTGGGGAAAACACAATGATCATTATCATTGATTCTTTCCTTTGTGAAGAGAATCATTTAGGAACATTGTCCGTTGCGCTTCTCAACACTCTGATGCAGGGATTTGAATCCTCATCATGTTTCACACTATCTTCCATTTGCTCCATAATTGAGAAATAACACTAAATGCGAACTTTCTCGAAAATGTACCAAAACCAAGCAATACTAGTTTTGCTTTTCTTTTGGTTTCAGCTATGGATTTCGTATTCGAAGTTTCCAATGAATACTCTACAAGGACTTATTCGTTATTGTTTTGGTTATATCGAATAACCCCAAAACTTTCACGATGATCCATACTAGATATGGAGCCGTTCTCACGAATTCAAATGGTTCACTATATTCTAATTGAGTGCTAACTATTTCTTACTAATGGTCTCTACATCTACACTACAATGATTTATTTGGTGCCATCTATACACCCATTTTGATATCTAATATCACATTGTGATGCTTTGCATTTTGACGTTTCAAAACGCTTTGCATTCCACAATTTCTTTTATGCCAATCTTATAAAGTTGAATTTCATTACTATTGATCAAATCGTAGTAATTAGATTCTCTTTTATATTATACCCTTTGTTGATGAAACACTTTGATAAATCAAATAGTTTCATACTTATGTTTCCTTTGGTAAACTTATTTACACATTTAAACAATCATATAATGATAATTACCATTTTCGTTAAAACACAATACATCGAATATGTATTTACTTTTAACAATTTATTAAACCCTTTGTATTAAAGTAATACACGGTGTTCAAGTTATTTTGCCGAACTTAGGCATGATTTATATGTGATAAGAAATCGAATGACTTTCACATTTTATCAACATAACTTTGAATTTAAACAATGGTTTTCATGAAGGGAATATGCCCGAGAGGAAATAATAAAGTGGTTATTATCGTATTCTGTGTTTATGAAATGTTTA
The DNA here is from genome assembly GCA_916181665.1 of Avena sativa. NCBI lineage: Eukaryota > Viridiplantae > Streptophyta > Magnoliopsida > Poales > Poaceae > Avena > Avena sativa. The sequence continues at coordinate 197,931,340 of OV702287.1, forward strand.
TTTTGCATGCTATAATTGTATTAATTGGAAACGTTAATACATGTGTGTTTAATAAACAAAATACAAAGTTCCTAGTAATGCCTCTCATATAAACTAGCTCGTTGATTAACAAGATGATCAAAATTTCCTGATCATGGACATTGGATGTTGTTAATAATGAGGTCACAACATTGGTGGAATGATGTGATGAACATTCATCCGAAGTATAGCATTACGATCAAAGTCATTATGTTTATATTGCTATAACATCATACAAAGTAATCTTAATCCTTATACCATGAGATCATGTTAATCACTAACACCGAAAGAGTATCTTGATAACATCAAACGTCACACTGTAATAGGGTGACTATAAAGGTGGGTTCAGTGCTACGAAGGTGTTATGTTGAGGCTCATGGATCAAGAGTGGGATTTGTCCATTCTGATGACGGATAGATATACTCTGGGCCCTCTCGGTGATATCACATTGAAATAGCTTGCAAGCAAGTGATGTGATCACTAGAATGTTATATCATGGGAACGAGAAAAGAGTGCATGCCGGTAACGAGATCAAACTAGGTATTTGGATACCGATGATCGAATCTCGGATATGTAATATATCACGAGACAAAGGGATTTAGTTATGACGTTAAAGGTTCACACGATCACAAGAGTCATCATTGAATATGTGGGAGTCAGTACAGATCTCCAGGTCCCGCTGCTGATTATTGATCGGAGAGGGGTCTCGATCATGTCTGCATTATTCACGAAACGTAGGGTGACACACTTAAGGGATACCATTACCATTTGGAGCAAATATGTTTCAGATAAAGATTTAAGAAAGCGCTGGAATTATTTCAATAGACACCAAAACTGTTTCGGGTGAAATTGCTGAAATTGGTTCTGCATGTGATATTGAAATGTTGCAGGGGGTTTTATGTGAATGTTTGTTAATTAATGTAATTAACACAAATTCTGAATAAAATAAATAAAATAGTTTTATTTAATGAGAGCTTGCATTAAATTTGGTGGAAATTTAATGCATGTGCAAGTGGAATTTTGAGTGGAGGCTTTTTATGGGAGTGGGAGCTCCACCCACATGAATGTGGAAGAGGTGGGGGCACCACCATGGCCCTTGGGTGCCTCCACTCTTCCCTATAAAAGGCCCCCCTCTCCTCCTCACAACACACACGTCCTCGTGAAGGATCTCTCTCCCCCTCTAGTTATTCCCCTTGGTCTCGGATTAGCGAGATACATGTTCCCAGTGGCTTTATCTGGAAAGGAGTTGCTGCTTCTACTGCTTTGCTAGAGCAAGGGACGGAGGTTGTCGGGGTACCGGACGTGTGTGAGATCACGGATGCATCGCTGCTTTATGGTGCTGTACTTGGTGGTGCTGGACTTGCTAGAGTTGGATCTGATGGACGTGCTGGAGCCGGACCTGCTGGACTTCATCACAATCTTGAGATCGGCAAGTGTACGACTACATCATCCACGAGTTCCATCTCGTTAACAAAGCTTTGTTGTCTTTGAGGGTAAGTTCTCTATGGATGTATATCCACCCGTTGCTTGTATCTAGTAGATAGATCTTGGCGTATAGTTCCCATCGTAGGAATTTTTTGTTTTCTATGCTGCGAACCCGAAAGTGGTATCAGAGCCTGATCTATGCGTAGGTGCTTTGCACGGGTAGTACACATATGATTATATGTGGGAGATGATGATCATGTTATTTCATCTTCTATGTATTTTGGATATTGGTGGCATAGTGGGATGAAGCGGCCCAGACCAACCTTACATGTCATCGCACATGAGACCGGTTCCACGACTGACATGCAACTAGTTTTGCATAAGTGGCTGGAGGGTGTCTGTCTCTCCTACTATAGTGAATATCTGATTTACAACGAGTTGCTAATAACTTGGTTATCCTTGTTGTGGTTCCATCATCGTAGGTAAGACCGGTTCTATCTCCGAAAGCCCTAAGCCACGTAAAACTTGCAATGGATAAATTAGAGGCGTCTAGTTTAGATCGTTGTTGGGCTAGTGTCATGATATGGTAATGTTGTAAGTAGATGTATGATAGATACTCTTACAACACACCTAACGTGTAAGTTCCATAGACCTTGGCCTTACACACAAAGGAATGATAGAGATCATACCATGATGCATATGATAGAGATCAAATGCATGGACCATATCATCCCACTTTACACATTAGATGTTTGCATCTTATATTGCTAGTTTGGCGCTTTTAATAGCATTGTAAGATGATCCCTCATTTAAATATCAAGATAAAATGTGTTCTTCCTTAAGTATGCACCGTTCTATGGATCGTGTTTCGAGACATCACGTGATGACCGGGTGTACTCGACTCTACGCTTTCATACAACGGGTGTAAGACAGTTTTACACACGTGAATACTAAGGTTCTTACTTGGCGATCCTAGCATGTACAGACATGGCCTCCGAACATGGATCGAAAGGTTAAGCATGAGTCATATAGTTGATGTGATGCCCATATTGATGCTCGCCTTTGAAGCTACACCGACTCACGTGATGATCGGACTTGGTGTAGTGGATTTGGTTCATGTAATCACCAAAAAGGCACAAGGGATGTCGTTTTTGAGTGGGAGTTCATTTCTAATTTGTATTAGTCGAACTCAATTTGTCATAAACTAAATCAAAGTGAATTTGCATAATTTGTTGTAGTCATTCGCATTTGTTCACTACCTTATGCTTAGTTTTAATTGAGATAATAGAACTATAGAATTCTGGATATTTACTTTACGAACTGGTATCGTATTGTTTTGAATGTCAATTTAAAGTTTAGAAGTCCTATTGCAAACTTTCAGCAAACTCTATTTACTCCATGAAGTTTAATAAGTAGTATTAAATCAAGAGTAAGAATTCTAATGTTAGTATCTAAAGTATCATGTTTACCTCCATGATTATTGATATTCAAAAGTTGTTTTAATATCAAGATTGTCTAGGAGCTGAAAATTGTTTCAGAAACCATCATGTGTAAAAGATATTGTGATATCTGAAACAATGTTTTTGGTTGCATTATGATAGACTATAATTTAGCAAAATACATGTTCTCATATTGTATGAGAATTTGTGAAGGATGAAGATGCTAGGCATCCGGATCTCCCAAAAAGGTTTTGGGAACTAACATTATACTCGCGATTCTTCCTTATATGCTATAGTAGCTTGATCATGAAAGTTGTCATGATAAGGATGAATAGAAGATGTAAGTAAAATGTTTACTACACTAATAGATTACTAAAGAATGGATTTTTGAAATAACACCAAACATTTGATGATGGTGATCCACTTCAAAGTGCAAGTCCAAAGGTATTAGTATTTGACTATATACACTTTGTACTATGTGTCATGTGAATGACACCACTATTGATGTTGATGGATTATTTTAAAAGAAAAGGAATTGTTGAAAGAGAATCTATATATTTGGTAGAAAAGAAAAGGTTGGAGATGTCCAACTTAGGTATATAGAAGATATACATGTTATGAATGTATTTCTTGCTTGTTAAACAATGTGGTTCTGAGGTATTGGATACCGGTATTGGATACCGAATTGGTTGGTGTGTAGTGTCATACAGAACTCCTGAACTGCAACGGCCTAAGTAACTGGCAAGAGAATAAGTGATGATGTTCATCAAAAACAAATAAAGTGTTATTATGTTTTCATTGTCGTCAAACCTAGCCTTCAAGATTTGTTTTAATAATTGTTATTTTGTTCCGGTATTACGAGAACAATGGTTGTTCAAATAATTACCGTATTCCATAATGGATGGATGAACTTTTACAAGTCTAGTTGGAGAAATCACATCCATAAACATTATTGCTAAAATGTCGTAAGACAAATGATTGGAAGATCACTTATGAAGTGACATCGTTGTTTGAATTATATTGGAAAGTAAACATGAAGAAACTCCATGTTGATGGATTTTTGGAGTCTTCTGATTTTGATCAATTGACGCTTGTGAAACTTTCCTCGAGATAATTGAAACTCCATCCATAGGCCAAAGAGGAACGGATGACTAACTTATTGGATATTATGCATTTTGATGTATATAGTCCATTATGTGTAGCCATATGCGATGGATCTTTTTGCTTCATATGCTTTCTCCCGAAATATAAGTGAATATATCTATATATTTACTTAATAAGGAAGAAGTATGAAACATTTGAAAAATGTTCAAAGACTTTCAAGATGAAGTGAAAAGTAATTGTAACAAGAAAATAAAATAGTTTATGATTTGATCATAAAGGAAGATATTTGAGTTATAGGTTTAGCAAAACACCTAAGATTTCAGGAATTATTCCATGAATTTGCATTTCCCGATACACCACAGGAGTATGGTATGTTCGAGAGATCAAATCAAACCTTGTTTGACATGGTAAGATCAAAGGTGTCATTTATAAAACTGCCATTATGTTTTAAGGATTAAAGCTTTAGATACTACCGCTTTTACACTAAAAAGAGCACCATCGTGATCCGTTGAAATGACACCATATGAGTTATCGTTTGGGATAAAACCTGAATTGTCTTTTCTTAAATTTTGGTATGCTATGCATAAGTAAAATGTTTACAACCAAAGTTGGATAAGCACATCTTTGTAGGTTATCCCAAAGAATTTGTTGGGAATTCCTCCATAACACCGACGACAGAAGAGTTTGTCGCTTAGAACGTCAAGTTTCTTGAGAAGGAATTTTTCGTGAAAAGTTAAGTGGGAGGACAATACAACTTTGATAAGGTTGTTGAACCTTAGCTATATGTGCTAAGTAGCACAGCGCCGGAAAGTGTCCCGGTGGCGGCCACAATGCTCATGGCTCCCGTGATTACAAAGGGTGTGATCTTGGAGATTAGAGTTCCTATTGAACCATGTGGGTCGGTAAGAATCAAATAGTAAGATTTGAAACAGAAGTCGTTAATGTTTTGACAATGATGAACCGACTGCATGCAAAGAAGCGATGATGGGCCCTGACTCCATAAAATGACTAGAAGTCATAGAATACGTGATAGTATCCATACACGAGAAATCAAGTTTCTAAACTTGGAAGACCCTCCGGAAAGGCATGAAGCCTATCGTCGTGTTTGGATCTATAAATAAATACACATGGATGTTTAACATCTATGAAATAGTCGACATGTCGGAAAGAAGTTTACGACAATGTTCAAGGAGTTGACTATGACAAGATTTGATCTTTCATAGCGATATTTAGTCTTGACGGATTAATGTAGCAACCACTACATATAATTTGGTATATGGTAGTTGAATAAACAAAACAAGGTTCTTCTAATAGAATGGTTACCTAGGACGTGTACATGACACAGTCCGAAGGGTTTTGTTAATTCAAAGGGTGCTAAAAGGGCATGCAAACTTCAATAGTTGAAGTGAGCATAGCGGAGTTGGAATCTTCACCATGATGAAAATGTTAAAGGAGTTTAATTTCATCAAAGACGATGAAGATGCTTGCATTTTCAAGAAATTAAGTGGGAGCGCTGAGACAAATTTCCAATACATTATGCAGAGTACATGTTGTTGATTGGAAATGATGTATCTTTTATTGACACAAGTTAAGAATTTCATTAAAATAGAATTTCGATGAATGACTTGGGCAAAACCAGAATATTTGGCATCAATGTCTATATGGATAGATTGAGGCGCTAATATGGTTATGCCAGACGTACATATATGAGATATTAAAAGGGTTCAATATGGAAACAACAAGAAAGGTTCTTGCTGCATGGAAAGGATTGTATCAAGATTCAAGTGCTTCAACACTTGATGAGTAAAATCACATGAATATTTTGATCGATTATACCATGATATGTATATATCCAGATATGTCCTATGCTCTAAATGTTATGAGCACATACCAGAATGATTCATAAGATGATCATTGGACGATAGTAAAGATATTCTTATGAGCTTTGGAAGAACTAAGAATATATCATGTATAAGTGACAAATAGTTAAAGGTAGTTCATTGTAAAGTGTTACATTGATACTAGTTTTGTCACAAGATACAAATTAAATTTATCTCAATTTAGACTATGGGTGGCACAATGTAATGGAAAGGATGTTCCATGATGGATTTGGATGAGTTCCAAAGTTGAGACATTGTGAAGGATAGTACAACAAAAGGCTAAGAATATGACTGCTATAGTAGCAACAAAGGAGGGCATTTGTGTTAAGTAGTTTGTTATCAAACTAGGTGTGGTTCAAAGTGGGCTAATACTATGAAGATATATTTTATGACAATAATATCAACATTTTTTAACACGAACGAACTAAAGGTCCCACCAAAGGACCAAATTTATACAATGCCATCTCATTTGAGAATGAGTGATGCGTAGAGACGCAAAGACATGCAAATACACTGGACCTGAAAGTGCCAGATCCGGAGATTATGTTAACCACTAGCAAATGCATATATTCAACACCTAGGTGCTGTAGACACAACTTTACAAACTAGATTATTGACTCTAGTGCAAGTGGGAGACTGAAGGGAATATGCCCGAGAGGCAATAATAATGTGGTTATTATCGTATTCCATGTTTATGATAAATGTTTATTTTGCATGCTGTAATTGTATTAATTGGAAACGTTAATACATGTGTGTTTAATAAACAAAATACAAAGTTCCTAGTAATGCCTCTCATATAAACTAGCTCGTTGATTAACAAGATGATCAAGGTTTCCTGATCATGGACATTGGATGTTGTTAATAACGAGGTCACAACATTGGTGGAATGATGTGATGAACATTCATCTAAAGTATAGCATTACGATCAAAGTCATTGGGTTTATATTGCTATAACATCATACGAAGTAATCTTAATCCTTAGACCATGCGATCATGTTAATCACTAACACCGGAAGAGTATCTTGATAACATCAAACGTCACACCGTAACAGGGTGACTATAAAGGTGGGTTTAGTGCTACGAAGGTGTTATGTTGAGGCTCATGGATCAAGAGTGGGATTTGTCCATCCCGATGACGGATAGATATACTCTGGGCCCTCACGGTGATATCACATTGAAATAGCTTGCAAGCAAGTGATGTGATCACTAGAATATTATATCACGGGAACGAGAAAAGAGTGCATGTCGATAACGAGATCAAACTAGGTATTTGGATACCGATGATCGAATATCGGACATGTAATATATCACGAGACAAAGGTATGATGTTAAAGGTTCACACGATCACAAGAGTCATCGTTGAATATGTGGGAGTCAGTACGGATCTCCAGGTCCCGCTGCTGATTATTAATCGGAGAGGGGTCTCAATCATGTCTACATTATTCATGAACTGTAGGGTGACACATTTAAGGGATACTGACACCATTTGGAGCAAATATGTTTCAGATAAAGATTTAAGAAAGCGCTGGAATTATTTCAATAGACACCAAAACTGTTTCGGGTGAAATTGCTGAAATTGGTTCTGCATGTGATATTGAAATGTTGCAGGGGGTTTTATGTGAATGTTTGTTAATTAATGTAATTAACACAAATTCTGAATAAAATAAATAAAATAGTTTTATTTAATGAGAGCTTGCATTAAATTTGGTGGAAATTTAATGCATGTGCAAGTGGAATTTTGAGTGGAGGCTTTTTATGGGAGTGGGAGCTCCACCCACATGAATGTGGAAGAGGTGGGGGCACCACCATGGCCCTTGGGTGCCTCCACTCTTCCCTATAAAATGCCCCCCTCTCCTCCTCACAACACACACCTCCTCGTGAAGGATCTCTCCCCCTCTAGTTATTCCCATGGTCTCGGATTAGCGAGATACATGTTCCCGGTGGCTTTATCTGGAAAGGAGTTGCTGCTTCCGCTGCTTTGCTGGAGCGAGGGATGGAGGTTGTGGGGGTACCAGACGTGTGTGCGATCACGGATGCACCGCTGCTTTGCGGTGCTGTACTTGGTGGTGCTGGACTTGCTGGAGTTGGATCTGATGGACGTGCTGGAGTCGGACCTGCTGGACTTCATCACGATCTTGAGATCGGCAAGTGTACGACTACATCATCCACGAGTTCCATATCATTAACAAAGCTTTGTTGTCTTCGAGGGTAAGTTCTCTATGGATGTATATCCACCCGTTGCTTGTATCTAGTAGATAGATCTTGGCATATAGTTCCCATCGTAGGAATTTTTTGTTTTCCATGCTACAAACCCAACATTTAATTCTGTAATGAAATATCATTTAAGTTGGGTATTTTAAGGAATTTCAATATTTTATAAATGTTCATGCATTATCAATTAGTTTCAAACAACAAGGATAATTCACATATAATCAAACAAGATATCAACACAAATAGAAATTATTCATAAAAGTAGAACAATTGTTTGTTACAATCTCATATGAATAACCGTCTCACAAAGTGTGAGACACACTAAAGAATTTCATAATATTTTGATTACAATAACTATCCAAAAACATAAACTTAGTGATAAATGTAGAGGGAGAGCATCGTTGGCCATCATCATCATGCTTGCCATCAACATGCAATGTCACCACCTCTCTAGCAAGCACCTCTCATGCAGAAGGACCTGTTTTCAGCAAAACAGAACAAGTATCAAATATACTTAACACTACAAATGTGTTTGCAAGATTATAACATTTATAAATTGTATATCAAATATATACCTTTGTCATTGATGACCTCAGTGACAACTGGTTCAACCACCACATCTTTGAAATGTGATATGAACTCGTGGAAATCCTGTGTTTCCGCGTCGCCTCTCATAATGCAAATCCTGACTTGTGCTTGGAATCTTGGTGGCAACGACCGCAACACAAATCCTATTGCAAAAGAGCTTGCGAACCAGTTGTCCAGGAAGTATGCCAGACTCATGTATGCATCATATATGCTCAACAAGTGATCATCCAGTGAGGAGCCTTCCTCCATCTTTATGGAGAGGAACTCTCCCATTAGCTCATACTCCCATATGCGCACTTGTTCCACGAAATGCGATCTCAGATGTGCCATAACCGTTCGGGGATTAAGACTTCCCACCATTGGCGATAGCCCATCTTCCATCCCGAGGCGCATCATTACTGATATGAATGTGGCCATCACACAACAATGGTAGCGGAGATCCCTCTGCTCCTGGGTCTCATGAGAATAGGGTGGCTCCAAGTACATCTCGCAGATCATGTAGTCAGCCACTTTTTTCTCACCAAGGAGATCATAAAGGCGCATGACCCATGCAGAAAAGATGGATCCATCTAACTTGAGATTTTATCCTTTTAACCAATTGTCAATACGGAAGGTACCCCCCCGGAGAACCATTTTCTACATATATAATTGCAAAAAGGAATTTAGACTAAGTTTATAATTAAATGAGTTAATAATAACTCCACTCAGAAACACCTATCCCCATAAGGGTTCCTAGTGATAACACGACCCCTATCAGCCACATCTCCCCCGATCATCACGGCCATCAAGGTGGGTTCAAGGGTGGATGCTAAACGTCGGTCACATCATTCATGTGACTCGTGCTTGATCTTTCGACCATCCGTGTTCCGAGGCCATGTATGTACATGCTAGGCTCGCCAACTCAACCTTAGTGTATTTGCTGTGCAACATGGCTTACACCCACTGTATGCGGACGTAGATATGTCTGACACCCGATCATCATGGCCTGCCTCATACCAAAGAACTTTCTTGGTGGTGCACACTAAGGGGGAACACAATCATTGGTAATTTTAACAGGGATCATCTTATTAGGCTACCGTCGAGTATCTAATACTATCACACAATAAGATATACAAACAATAACATTGAATGTAAATGCGATGTGATATGGTCCTTCACGTCGTGATCTCCATCCGTTATCACCGGATTCCGGCGCCAGGGTTCCGGCGCCGTAGACACCAGTATACTGGTGTCTTTCCGGCGTGGTAGTCCGTCACCTCTGTGACTATCTACTACTATGTAACATAAGGTAATCAATTTACATTTGCCACAACCATGTCACAAAGCAACCCCCCCTGCAAAACAAAGTTAGACGACTCTACTTTATCTTTGCATGTTTTACGTGGCTGAATGGGCTTTCGCACAAGAACCGTTCTTACCTACGAACTTTCAGCACAACACCGATCAAGTAGTTGTTTCTACTACACCCCTTTCGGGGCCCTCCGTTGTAAATGGCATACCAACTAATACGAGAGAGATAGACACCCCCTAAGCTACTATACACGGTACAAGCCGTATGTCAAGCATGGACCAGTCTCGCGAATGAACGCGTAAAGTCGGTTGGGGGCCGCTTCATCAAGCATTACTGCGGTATACACAAGTACACGTGGGAGAGTAACAACTAAAATATCAACGCCCACACGCTACATCTCGTGTGTTCTACCCGTACTAGCATTACTACGCATAGATCTAGCTCGGATACCACTGTAGGGGTTCCGCATATGAAAACAATAATTTTTTAGCCTACGCCCCTGAACCCCTGATGCTGCCAGGACCTATCTATTAGTAATAACATAACGGGAGGGGATTTTCGCGAACTTACCTTTGAAGACCGAAAACCGTTGGCAACGCTCAGGAGAGCTTGGTTGATGTAGACGAGCCGAAGCCGATCTCAAGGTCGTGATGAAGTCCTTGCGCTCCTATGGCTCCAATGACTTGAGTGCCTCAAGTGCGACACCTCGCGGGGAGTTACACACGTCCAGTGCCTGATGATGACTCCCGCTTCCCTGATCCAGCAACAGTTGCGGAAGTAGAGCTCCTAGATCCGAATCCCGCAGCACAATGGCGCTCTGCGGTGAAGATGTCTCTCGTTCGCGCAGTCCGAACTTGGGACCATGGTCATGAGAGAGAGAGAGAGAATATCAATTGGAGGTCTTCCCAAAAGTGAGAATACCTTTATTGAATATTGTGTGTATATATCTGGCCAAATACCCCCACTATATATAGGGGGAGGGGAGGTACTACCTCCCTCAAAGTCCTGGGGTGGAACTAAAGGAGAGGAGAGGGGGAGGGGCAGCCGCCAGCCAGCCCTAGTGGGCCTGCGGGGGGGCTAGGCCCAGCCGGCCACCCCCTTGTCCCTTCTCCCTCTTGCCTTTTCCCTAATGGTCCCACTTCCCTCCGGAATTGGCCCATTAAGCCTTTGACCATTTAAATTGATTTTCTCTTTTATTAAATAATTATGAATAAATGATTAAACCATTATTTAACATTCATTCACATATTATTCAACCTCCGTGGCTATGTAACACCTTCCACCTCCACTCCGGACATCTTCCGAACTTACCGAAACCCTTCCGGTTTTCTCTCTACTATTCTTTGGTGATTCTACCGATCCTATAAACACTCTCTAAGCATCATCAAGCCCTTAAGCGTGATACCCCACGGTTTAGGAACACTCCAGACATGGTCGGGACACTCCCGGACCAATGATCGATAGAGGGACCTGGATGGCCATGTGACCCCTGTGTGTTCCACGAAGATCTTTTGTCGTTTGAACTAGGACAGTCGTGTCTTATTCCCTTTGTCTCTCAATACTTGCATTGCCTGAGATCCGATGAATGACATAACCATGTCGTGTTCAATCTCGTTACTAAACAATGCTACTTGACTCGTTCCGACAAGTGATATCCCTGTGATCAAATCACACGATGTGCAGATATTGGATATAACTTCTCTGAGTGGGCCCTTGAGTATCTTTCCATCTCATGGACGGACAAATCCTGCTCTTTACATATATTGCCTCTATGATTTCCTCTGAGTACCTGAACACACCTTTATAACCACTGTATTATCAAGTGGCGCTTGATGCTACCTAAGCACTCTCGGGAGACAGTGATTGATATAGCCTCATGGTCTAAGGAATAGTCTACGAGGATCCATTTCTAATCATCATAACTTGAACTTCGTGACATGATCGGGTCACGATGTATAGGTTGGGTATTGGTTCATCATCTCAGTCTCAGAATGAGTTGACTCCATTTCCAACTGGCATAAATGCCACATGATCAGGAAACTTGATCATCTGTTGACCAATGAACCAGTGGCTAGAGTTTCACTAGGAACCCCTAGTTGTTTATATATCACACATGTATTGATGTTTCCACTCAATACAGTTATAACATGACATAAAACTTAATAATAAAATATATGAAATATGATAATAGTCCTTATTACTATTTGTCTCTAGGGCATATTTCCAACATCTACCATGTCAAGCCCCCAAACCACAAAAGGCCATGGAATCGGAATTGTTCGCAGCTGATCAGCCAGAACATGGGCTTTTTTGGCATACTTTTGGCAACCTTTGCACGTCTTGACCAGTCGTTCGGCATATGCCTTAGCTGTAAGCCAGAAAAATCCGTGTCGAAAAGCTTTTGCCACAAAAGATTTGGCTGCGGCGTGATGTCCGCATTCACCTTTGTGGATTTCCCTTAGAATTTCCACTCCTTCTTCCAGAGAAACACACCGCTGAAAGAACCTAGACACATTATGCTTATAGAGCTCACCACTCACCATTGTGTAGGATTTTGCTCGTCAGACGATCTATCGGCTTAGAACTTCGTCTTTGGGTAATTTTTCATCTACCAAGAATTCCAGGTAGGGTTTTGTCTAGCTAGGAATTACAACCAGAACTGCTATGAGCGGTGAGTCAGATTTGGTCGGATACTCCTCATCCACTCCTGTGATAGAGGGAACTCTTAAGTGCTCTAGAAAAGCACCATCTGGGACCTTTTTCCGCATAGAGCCTATTCTTGATAGAGCGTCTGCTTCCTCGTTCTCTGTTCGGGGAATGTGTTGAACTTCAAACCCTTCGAACGATTTTGCTGGTTCATCCACGATAGCTCTATATGCTGCCATGTGCTTGTTTGCATTGCAGATGTCGGATACTTGCTGGGCAACTAAATCAGAATCTCCATAGCACATGAGTTAGCAAATGCCGATATCTTTTGCAATTCGAATTCAATGTAGCAGGGCTTCATATTCGGCAATGTTATTTGTCACCGTGAAGTGAATCTACAATACATAAAATAATTTGTCTCCTTGGGGTGATTTGAGCACCACGTGAGCCCCCCAGCGCTTTAGACCCGTCAAAGTGCAAGGTCCAAACTTTCGACTACGGGAGATTTGTGTTTTCTATCGTCTATGTCCAATCAGCGACAAAGTCAGCAAGTATCTGGGATTTGATTGATGTACGAGGTTTATGCTCAATGTCAAAAGCTGCTCGCTCAATTCCCACTTAGCAACGCGTCATCTCGCATCGCTATTGTTGATTATGTCTCTGATGGGAGTTGTGCTCACCACGGTAATATTGTACTCTTGAAAATAATGTCGTAGCTTTCTGGATGCAAAGAATACACCATAGGCTAGCTTTCGGTAATGAGGATACCTTAATTTCGATTCAGTCAGGACCTCGCTAAGATAATAAGTCGGATACTGCACCAGGTGTTCCTATTTTTCCTAAGCCGTTCCACCACCATGGAAATGCTGACGACTCTTTTTGTCGTAGCTAGGTAGAGCAACATCGGTTCCTATGCTTCTGGTGCTACAAGGATAGGGGCGGACAAAAGTACAGTTTTCAGGTCCTGTAGTGAAGCTTCAGCTTCGTTGGTCCAGACGAACTTCTTGGTGTTTTTCAAGAGTTTGTATAAATGTGTGTCTCTTTCACCGCAGCAATGCAGCTAGTTAGTCTTTGTATGTATTTTAGGCGAGTCGGCCTGGTAATGTTGAGTATAGCCTTTATTTTGTCTCGGTTCACCTCTATGCCCCTTTGGGACACGATGAAACCTAACAATTTTCCGACTGGTATTCCAAAGAAACACTTCTTCAGGTTAAGCATTATATTGTATTTTTGTAGATTGCTGAATGTTTCGTCCAAGTCAGAAATAAGCGTTTCCTTCTTTTTGGACATCACAGCTATGTCATCCATATATGCATGTACATTGCATCCAATTTGATCGTGGAAGCAACACTGCATAGTGCACTGGTACGTAGCTCTTGCGTTTTTGAGCCCAAAAGGCATTGTTACGTAGCAGAAGGTTCCGAAGGGGGTGATGAATGAAGTCTTTAGTTTATCTGACTCCTTCATCTGAATTTAGTGATAACCGAAATATGTGTTGAGAAAACATAGGAGTTCCGAGCGTGTTGTCGAGTCGATAACTTGATTGATTCTAGGCAGTGCGAACAGATCTTTGGGACAAGCCTTGTTCAAGGTAGTATAATCAACACACATCCTTAAATCAGTGGTGTCCTTTTTAGGTTCCATTACAGGATTGGATGACCAATTAGTGTGGATGACCTCTTCTATTAATCCGGCTAACTCGAGCTAGGCTAGTTCCTTAGCTATTGCTTTGCGCTTTTCATTGCCGAAATGTCGTAAGGACTGTTTGACGGGTTTAATGTTTGGATACATGTTTAAAGAGTGCTCGGCAAGTTCCCTAGGTACTCCGGTCATGTCAGAAGGGAGCCATGCGAAGATATCTTTATTATCTGTGAGGAACTCGACGAGCGTGCTTTCCTATGCGTGGCCTAAACCTAAGCCTATCTGCGTCACCTTGCAGGGGTCATCATCCTTCAACAGCGTCGTCTCCGTCTCTTCTGATGCCTTGAACTCAAGAATCGTCTTTGTCACCTCCTTCTTCGTCGCGGGCATCTCGGACAGGTCAATGTTCTTCTTGATCTCCTAGTACTCTTCGGCGTGTAGTACGGCTTCAGCAAAGGCGACATTTTTGTCCTTGCATTTTCATGCCTTCTTCGGGTCTCCCCGGATCATGATGACGCCATTGGGACCTAGAATTTTCATCATGTTGTAAATATAACAAGGGTGGGCCATAAAATCCCAGTAAGCTGGACACCCAAAGATAGCGTGGTATGTGCTCTTGAACGGGACTACTTCAAAGGATAGTGCTTCCATATGATAGTTCCTTGGAGTCCCAAAGGTAACATCCAAGGTGATTTCTCCCTGAGAGTTCGCTTGTCGTCCGGAGACAACTCCATGGAAAACCACAAAGCTGTGATTTAGCTGTGTTTCTGATATCCTCATACGGCACAATGTTTCGACGTAGATGATGTTGATGCTGCTACCACCGTCCATGAGGGTCTTGGAGAACCCATAGACCAGAGCAGACTTTCCTTGCATGTGTGGTTTAGGAGGATGATCACTTTGGTCAAAGGTAATTGTCACTTCCGACCAGTCCAGAAACTGAGGAACAGCCGAAATAGTTGCGTTGAGCTCATGCATTACTACCTTTTTTACCTTAGCTGGTTGGGATCCAAGGAAGCAGACGTAGGTGTCTTTCTTGGTGGGGAAGGTCTTCTTTCCATTCGACTTGGGATTTGAGGCTTATGCCTCCTCCATGTTGGAATCTTCCTTGGAATCCTTGTCTTTGTCGGAATTTTTCTTTCCTTTTCGTCGCTTGGAAATGTCGTCATTCTTTAAACACTCTCTAGCGGATTCATCTTTCTTGATGTCGTCATTGAAATGACAGTCAGGATTGGTGTGGCGCGAGCCCCCGTTGCCATCTGGGTGATGCACACATCGATTATTGGCAATGTCGGCCCAAGAGTAGGTTTTGCCAGGTTGTTGGTCTCCTCTACCTTGGACTCTAGCAGTTCCACGGCCTCGTCCCCTTCCGCCTCCACGGCCTCCCCGTCCTCCATACACGAAAGTTGCGTTGACTGTTGCAGTTTCTGGATTGGGGTTATCTTCCAAGGTGTTCTTGCGTTTCTAGGTCTGCTTCTACTTCGTTGCTTTGCCGACTGTGGCATAGCTAGTATGTTTAGCAGTCCCTCTGAATCATTGTTGACATCAGCGTATTTACTCGTTGTTTCTATCAGCTCCCTCAAGTCGGTAACCTTGTCGCACTTCAGGCATTGACGTAGTAATCCGATTGGGAGTCCCATGATGAAACCTTAGATCATTGTTTGGTCGTTTACTCCCTCACAGGAGTTGTTCATGTTGATCCATCATCCAAGCTAGTCCCGAGAAGTTTCTCTAGGTTTCTGGGTGCACCGTTGTAGGTCTTCGATTGTGCAGGGCCTCCTGTATGTTCCCTCAAAATTCTGAAAGAAAGCACTTTGCATGTCATACCAGTTGTGGCTGGTGTTTTCCGGGAGTTCATTGAGCCATGATCGAGACGTCTTCCTTAGCATAAGCGAGAGATACCGGGTTGCGACCAAGCTGTTTCCTCCTTTAGCGATGCAGCAGGCCTGGAAGAAGTCCTGGAGCCATGTGTTTGGCCGAGCCACACCGTCATAGGCTGAATGTTCCTTGACATAGAAAATCCCTCTAGAAAATCTGTTTGTCGAATTTACGGCCCAAAGCACTTTGGGCACACGTATATGTTATATGACTCGTAGCACCGCGCCTCTATGTTTGAGTTGACCCGGTGACTGGCATCACTTGGTGACAGAGAGCAACGTCTCGGATGTTTGCTATGGCTACGGTGTTGCGGAGCTGAATTTATGTTTCCTCCACCACCGCCTTGGTTCCCTCTTTGGTCTCCGTGGGAGCCATTATGGGAGCTGCTTGGTGGAGAAGGTGGTGTCGAGATTTCCTCTAGCCGGAGCTTCATGGTGACGGCCACCATGTCAGTTTGATCTAGTGTGGTGTTCGTCGTTCCTTCGTCCATCATTACCATCATTGTGACGTGGCTCAGTCCGACGGCTTGTGTGTGTAGGAGGGGGCATTGTTTGCCGGTCCTGCTCCCAATGTCATGATTCTTCGTCTTCCCTGCGGTTATCCGACTGCCACTAGGGAGGTTGCTGTTTTGGCGTCTTGCTCTATGGCCGGGGAGATGTTGCTCCAGCTTCGCACGGGTTTGTGCCGATGTCCTGAAGAGATGGTTCTTGAATAATTTTCTTCCCGAGGGTCGAGATGGTAGCATCGTTTCGGCTCCCTCTAGGGCCTTACATCTTGATGTCGACCAGTGTTTGTGCGGCATTGGTCGGATTTGGAGACCAGTTTTCCACTGCTAGACGTGGCGACCTTCTGTTGCTCTAGGCCCTTGGTGAGTAGCTTCAAATTTGTCGGACATGGTTTGGACTTGGATCATTTGCCAAGATCTCTCGGGCTGCAGCAGTGTTTTCTACTGGCATGCTATACACCCTATTTCCTTTGTTGTCGATCTGAGGCTTTCCCATGGCTACGTCTCCTTCAAAAAGGGTTTTGTGAACTTTTGGATTTTTATTGGCCAATTTAGGGTCGTTCCAGGTCTTCTGATGCTGCAGGGAGCTAGGCTGCTCTGCCGCTGCAATGTGTTGCTTCTCCTCGAGGATATGAGTGGCTTCATCAAGGAGTACCTAGAGATGCGCTTCTAGGGCTAGGGCCCTATCCTCCAACTCCGCGGGTGTAAGATATGCGGCTGTCAGGATTGGTGTTCTAAGTGCATCTCCAAGCATCTTACGGGCACCAGGGGTAACCACGTGTCCATCCAACGAAGTGCTTTTTGGTTCGTCGGGGATTAGAGCTCCATCTGAATCTTCTTCGTATTCCTCGGAGATTACCTCATCAACTGGAGGATCCTTAGCCAGAGTCCTCTTCTTCTTCTTCTTTTCCTTCTTGGTAGCATCGGTAACAAAGACGGCTTTGAGTCCGATTCCTGGAGTCAAGCTTCTATCTGTACTTTCGGACATCTGGACGTCGGGATTATCTCCGAGACCATATCATCATGTGGTTTTGGAGAGTTTTCTCTAGATTCTTCATCCATACTGTTGTAGGGGCTTTGATCCATAGCTTCTCCTTCTTCCGCAGCCTTGGAGTTGATCTCCTCTTCAATTTCCACGGAGAACTTTCGGAATTCTGCCGATGTCATGGAATCATCCGAGGATGTCGGTATGTCGATGTTCGTCTTGATTGCCTCCAGCACCGAGTCATTGTCATCTCCAGCATCAGCAGAACCGGGTCCGGATCCAACGTATCTGACAAAGTGTGGTGTGTGTGCCCTGAGGTAGTTGCGACTTTCATTGTTGGCCTCCTCAAAACTTTTGATGGTCTCGAGGATCTCTTCCATGCCAATGTTTTTGCGCAGCATCATTCGCCTCAACGTGTGCCTCAGGAGTGATTTTCCTGCTCCAGTATCGGCAGAGCCGGATCTAGAGATGTTGTTGCTTTGGTCTTCCTGAGTTTTAACCTCCTTGGGGAGATCTGCTTCAGATCTGATCTTCTCCACTATCTCCCGCTTTAGGTGTGGGATGGGTGGGATTAGGGTTCTCTTAGACCTAGAACTCTGTCGCTTTCATAGAAAAAGTGGATCCAGAAGTTTCTTCTGCCTCTATCATCACCGTTGGGGTGGGTTGGGCAGGTTCGACGAATCCTAGATAGACATCAATCTCGCCAAAGGACATGATTTTGTAGGTGGTCATAGGTTCCCTAGCCAGAATCCAAGTCTTCTTGAGAAGGACAAGAGGGACATCGCTGGTGTAGAGGACCCGGCCGACGGCAATAGTCTCGTCGATTCTGATTCGTTCTGATTCCGCCCAAAATGCAGATCCGGAAGTCACATGCCCCAGGGTGGGCGCCAACTATCATCAAATTGAAGACATGTCCGCCGAGAGGGGATCCTCGAGGCGTGGAGAAATATGGGGTGTGAGACGATGGTGTTCCGGGACGGTGAGCACACAAGCTTTACCCAGGTTCGAATTCGCCAGTATTGGACGGATCCTACTCCTGCTATCAATCCAGTAATATGGCAGAGCCAGAAGTACATATTACAAGAGAGGTTTCTCCTGTGCGAGTTGAGGTTGTAAGTTGTGGATGCCCTCAAGGCTGGTCCCTAGGACATCTTATATAGATATATGCCCTAGGGTTACAAGAGAGATCTATCTAGCTATGATACAGAGTCAGTTACAGAGTATATCTTGGACTACAAATAACTATACAGGCCTAACTCGGTAAGTCTTCTGGGCCTTCCAGTAGCCTGATGGGCTTCCATCTTCTCTCCCTGACTGGGCCGCCCGTGAAGCAAAGCTCTAACCTGAAGTGGGCCACCCTGGTCAGCGAGTCACAGTGGGTATACCTAGAAAGTATATCCCCAACACGGGTATTAATTCAAGTCTGAGAATAAAAGTTGTTTGATTTATCTATCTACTAATTTATGTTCATGTCCAGGATTTTTCGTCTGTCGTAAAAGGACGAGTTTACACCTAACTGTTCGGAAATATTACATCCTTCCACCGCATAATGAAACTGGATGGTTTGGTTCGGTGCCTTTTTTCTGCTCAACCCGAGCCCGACCGAGACCAGGCCATCCTCCTGTACAGAATCGCCGGCGAGCTCCTCTACCGCTTCCCTATCACCGACAAGCTAGCTCCTCCCCCTCGCACCGCCGACGAGATCCTCCACCGCCGGAGCACCCCCATCTCTGCCCCCAGCCGCCGCACCCCCTTCTCCCTGTTCACAACTGCCGCATCCGCATCTCTGCCCCAGATGTTGCGGACCCCTGCTCCCTCTCCAGGCGCCGGTGATCACCCCAGCCGCCGCATCTCCATCTCGATTTGGTCGTGCGTGTCCTCAATCGACTGAATCAGAGCTTGACCTCCTCAATCTATTCTCAATCGATTCAACATGGAGAGCTCTTGGAACCGTGCGTGATGTAGAAAAGGTTCACTACCCTCAGCCTCCTGGTGGCGGTCTCCTACAATGACGTGGAACACGCCATACGTGCACACCGCCGACGAGCTCGTCAAGCTCGGCCCGCCCCTGCTATGGTCACGATTTGTCTGGAGAGCTCGCGTGCTGCCCAACGAGGTCGTTAGGATCTGCGTGATTGGATCCTTTGGCAGCAACGTGCTTACTCTCCCACTACCATAGCATCAATCATTGCAATTAGCAACATCTCTGTATTCATGTGGCTTGTAAGTTGTGCTCCTTTTCGATGGTCGCTCGAGCAGTCTTTTCCTATGTCTGTGCCAAGGTTGCAGTCAATTATGTCTGTAATCAAGCAGTCAAGCTACATCCTAAGAAGGCTCCAATTGATTCGGTGGCTGATTAGATCTCAGGTAGACAATGATCTTTATATTTTTCTAATCAGATATAAAGCTGCTTAATGTGTTATCTTGCGTCACAACCGGTGCTATAACCTTGGATAGCTTAGTTGCATGTGTGGTTGGCTGTCTAGCCAACTTGACCTTTGAGTTATTTATTTGGCACATAGTTGCATGCCTGGTACACATCGTCAAGCAATTTGTTTTCTATGTAGCCCTACTAGCTGTTTTTTGATAGTAAAGTCTCGTTACAAAAATATTTCTATGCTTAGAGATAATTTATTTGATAGACTTTTATGCATCTCAATTAATAATATTTTGCACCCATTTACACCTGTTGAGAACCTCATGGTATCAAACTATGGTAATTGGGGTTAGAGGTGTAGAGATGAATATTTTTACGTATGTGCCAAAACCGATCCTGGTATTATTGGATAACTATGCTGCGGTTTTTGCTCTTGCCAACGAGTTATACGTATCTGATTTGTATTAATGTTTTCCCTTTCTTCAGGTTGGGTAAAGGAGTTGAGGCAGAAAGATTAGCTTTTTAACTGCATGTCTACTCCAATGCACATGTAAGCGTGCATATCTATACCTTTTGCTATGGAATCACCTATATACAGACTACTACTTAATAATACACTTTTTGGTACTTCATGATTTTCTCCATATTGCATCAAGTCATGAAGTTGAACTGTATATTTTTTCTACAATAATTTTAATCTTCATTATGTGTGTTCAATTATACATGTCTACATCTCTTTTCGCGAAACGCCATCCCATCATAGGTGAACATTGCATCTAGCAGCCACACATTGGCTTAGGATCTCTGTTACACTCCTAGGTGTTAGCCTCTGTTTTTTTTATCAATGCATTGCTTTCTTATTCTAAATAGTATTGTTTTTGTCACAAAATTGTCAAAACTCTTCTTAAACTTGATTAGGATATTTTCATTGTTCTTTTGGTAAGAAGATTGAGCTAATAAGATGCACTTCTTAAGATATTTCTTTGACCTACGTTCATTAAAAATATTAGGTTTGAACTACTAAAGGAGTACATCGTTTTAGAAAATGGTAAACAAACATAAAGTGCTACTTAATTGGTATTTGATGCTTGGTCTTGCTGAGACACACAATATATTAACATAAGTGTTTGTTCCTCTTTGGGAGACGCAATATATAAAAAGAAAAGAGAGGGGCGTAGAGTAGGTTAGGAAAGGAAGGAGGGATCTGGCTAGGACTGGACTAGCATGGTTGGTTGGATGAATGGGTGCCTTTTTGTTATACGTTTTCTCTTTTTTTAACCCTTTTCAAAGCATTTTTAGAATAGTTTAAAGAATAGGATTTTTAGTTTAGAGGGTTCATTATAACTGCCAATAGATGAGTAAATGCAAGCATTCAACTGAATCAAATGCATTTGGAAAGAACATTTATATCTCTCTTGACACTGTTTTCGTGAAATCCAAATATTTTTTGTCCCGTAGCAACGCACGGGCATTTAGCTAGTATGAATAATATCTTGTATTTTCATGCACCTGATATGAATGGTATATTTCTGATAAATATCGACAGTAGTGATACACATGTTCATAATATTAACGCTAAAAGATGTAAAGTAAATTATGATAATTCCACATACTTATGGCGTTTTCGTGTAGGTCATATTGGTGTAAACCGCAAGAAAAGGCTCCATAGTGATGGACTCTTAGAGTAACTTAATTTCAAATCATTTGACACGTGCAAACCATGTCTTATGGGCAGGATGACTAGAACTCCTTTCTCAAGAGTGAGTGACTTATTGAAAATCATACATATTGATGTGTGCGGACCAATGAGCGTTATGACACGCGGTGGATATCGTTACTTCCTAACCTATATAGATGATTTGAGTAGATATGAGTATATTTACTTAATGAAACATAGGCATGAAACATTTCAAAAGTGAAAGAAATTTCGGAATAAGAAAATTAAATTTCTACAATCTAATCCTGGAGGCCAGTATTTGAGTTTGGAGTTTAGCATACATTTTAAGAAATGTGAAATCGTTTCACAACTCACGTCACCTGGAATACCACAACATAATGGAGTGTATGAACATTGTAATCTAACTTTATTAGATATGGTGTGACCTATGATGTCTCTACTGATCTACCACTGTCGTTTTGGGGTTATGGATTAGAAACCTCCGCATTCACGTTAAATAGGTCATCATCTAAGTTTGTTGAATAGGCATTGTATGAATTATGGTTTGGTAAGAAACTAAGCTGTCATTTCCTAAAGTTTGGAGATGCGATGTTTATGTCAAAAGGCTACAACCTGATAAACTCAAACCCAAGTCAGAAAAATGCATTTGCATTGAATACCCTAAAGAAACGATTGGGTATACCTTCTATCACAGATCTGAAGGGAAAGTGGTTGTCTCTAAAAATGGAATCTTTCTAGAGAAGGAGTTTCTCTCGAAAAAAGTGAGTGGGAGGAAGGTAGAGCTCGACGAGGTTGTAGAACCTTCTCTTCAGATTGCGAGTAGCGCTTCTCCAAAAGTAATTCTAGTGCAGCCTCCGCCTCTTGAAGAGGCTAATGATAGCGATCATGAAGCTTCAGACGATGTTGCTACTAAATCTCATAGGTCAACTGGGCAAAGCTCTTGTAACATCCCAAAAACTTCAATCCAAGTTTATCAAAGATCAAATCATCCAAATTTAGGATTAACAAAAAGTTTTCCATAGTTAAAATGAAAGCATTCATATATGTGTGTATTTAAAATAGGAGTTGTTTTGAATTGCCATGATTGTGTGATCCTTTGCTTCTAAAATGTTTCTTAGGTGATTTAAACATCATCTACATCCTTCCCAAACTTTTCCAAAATAAAGTCAAATCAAAAAGAATTAAAATGAAGGAATGGTCATTTGGACAAATTTAACTCTCATGCCTACTTTGGCTATTCCTAGTACTCCATTCTTAACAGAAACAATTCTTGATCTTTGCACCCCTTGCTAGTACACATAATGAGGTACCAAGGCCCACCTTTTGATCTTCTAAAAACATTTTGGAAACTATTTTAAATGGCAGTTCAAAATTGAATCTAATGCATATGCATAGATCACCCCTATTTCAAAAACCATGTATTTGAGCTCCATTTTCAAAACCCTTGCAACCAGAGACTACCTAGCACTAGTGGAGATCACTCAAAAAAATTTGAACTCAAAATTCAAAACTTTTTCTCTTGCGGCCATTTCATCAAACACTTGTCAGGCAGAATCATACCTCTAATCCTAGCTCACTGTTTGGAACAGGGTTTTGCCCCTATTTGATCTCCATTTAATCTATCTGTCCCCCTTTGATCAAACCATGCCAATTGCAGCCCATCCCCTACACCCTAGTGGCAATGCCATGCCATGCCGAGCACCACCCTTGCCGGCCAACCTTGCAACCGCCGCAGCCGACCACTCCCCCTTCCCTCGCCATGTCTAGGAGGTAGCCAACGCCGCACCGCCCTCTCTTTCCCTTGCCCGAGCCAAGAGCAGCCGTGGACCACCGAGGAGAAACCGCGCCCAGTGCCACCGGACCATGCCGACGCCGCCCGCAGAGCGCGCACTGCCCCCGCGTGCACAAGCCACCACTCGACACCAGCCCGCGCCCGCCGCTCCGCCTCGACCTAGAGAACACCCCAGACACCTCCGTTCGCCGCCCAAAGCCCCACAGCCACCGCTCGCCGTGGACACAGCCGCTTCGGCCGCGCAGAGCGCCACCTCACCCCGACTGCATGCCACCGCCTCTACGGCCGCATTGAAGCGCTAGAGCACCGTCAGGGGACCACCCATCGATCGCCATCCGCAGCCATGCCGCTAGCTTGTCGTAGCCATGTCGCCACCGTCGACACCGCCCATCCCGCTCGGTCTCACCGTCGAGCCTATAAAAGGAGCCCTCCCTAGCACCAAAGACTCACACCATTCCACTCCCCTCACCTCTCTGAACCTCACCCACCCCTCGTCGGAGCAAGTGGAGCAGCAGCTCGCCGGAATTGGAGCCGGAGCTGCCGCCTCTGGAGAAGAAGGGTGCCGTTGATTCCGGCCACCCCAAGCTCCGCCGCGACCATGCCTCGCCTCGCCGTCGTCTTCCACTTTGTTTGCCCGCATCGCCGACCCCGCTAGAGCCCTGGTACGCCCCCAGTAGACCCCCGCCGAGCCGCTAGGGTTCGAGCTCGCCGGCGACCCGTCCGTCGTTGACGACGACCCTCTGCCATAGATCTAGCCTCTAATCGCACGGCCCACAGCGCGTGTACCGTTTCGCATGTTAAGTGCCGCTGACAAGCAGGACCCCCTGTCAGCTGAGCCCTGTGCCGCGCAGTGCCACTGGGCCGGCCCATTTCCTTTCCCGCGCAAGCCCGTAGATTCAAATCTAGGTTTTTCTTTTTAGTTAGAATATAGTTTCTGTCCAGTGTTTCAAAATTCAATTCTGGGAGTTTGACAAATCCAAATTACATGAAACTAATTTTGTCTAAAAGGTATTGATATGCTCTATCCATGCCCGTTGGATTTAATTCATTTAGAGTTATAGATTTCTCCTAATAAAAATAAGAAGACAGAAGCTTTTGCAACTTGAAACATTTTTGTAAAATCAACCAAGTTAGCTTTTGAGTTGATTCCAACTCTCAAAAATCACATTTCATCATATCTATCCAAATATGTAATAATATTAAGGTTTACAGGCAGTGACTTTGGACTAGTACTAAAATAATGCTATATAGGCATTTCTAGTCACTTTAAATCATTAAATAATAAACTCAAACCAAAGTAATATTGATCCAACATTTAAATCTCATTCCCACATGTTAGAATATGTGGTGAGGACAGGTGTCCACATGATCCCATATTTTGGTGGTGAATATTAAAGTGTAGTTAATATTTCAATGAGTAGAAATTACTTTTCCAAAATAAAAAGGTTGAAACTATTGAATTAAAACTTGTGATGTTTGGGATGATAATAGATCATCAATTGTGTGGTTTAGAATACTACTTAGCCTAAGTTAAGTATTGTTTGGTGATTGTGCACTCCCTATGTATTTCTAGACGCTAGTACCGACCAAGCCTTCGAAGAGGAGGAGTTCTACCAAGAAGAACAAGAAGAAGAAGAAGAAAACTTCAACCACTGCACCAACCAAGGCAAGCTATTAGTGGCAAGCTAACCCTTGCAAACATGCTTTAGTAAGCTATTGTAGCAAGCTAGAATAAAACTAGATAGTTTAGTAAAGATGCCTTAAGCATACTTTGATCATACCCCCTTAGTTTACACAAAGTTCTTTAATTAATTTTGAAGGTAGCATAAAGAGTATAAAACTTGACCTAATTAGAAACCCTTAGATGTCATTCTATGGCATGAGATTGATCCCACCTTTCCACCTTAGTGAACACTCTTAACCTAGTGTTTTAGAATAGATCAAACTTGAGTCATTTTAGATGGGAACACTTGGTGAAAATGAGTTATGAAAACCTTGGAATGATGAGTCATTCTATTGAGATGTTTTGACATGTGTTGAGAAACACAATTGGTTTATGATGATGAAAATGATGAGGCATGAGCCTTAACCCTTTTTATAAAACTGATGGTTGGATTCGGATGCGATACCATTCCAAATTTACTGTACAACCACATTACCTGAATTGGGTAAGGCTTAGCTGGAAATTTATATGCATTAGTATTAGTTCCCTCACGGGAGAGGTTTGAGCTGAGGCTACCTCTCAATGTTGTCCACCTATGCAGTGCCCAAGATGACTGATGGTCATGGTTGGGAGGTCATGCTCGTAGGAGAGGTGCTTGTACTAGGGTGTGTAAAGGGAAGGTTATGTTTGATTATCTGCATACCAAGTATGATGATTCAGGGTTATCCCTGACAGATGTATCGAATCTTGTGGTGAAAGTGTACCACCTCTGCAGAGTGTCAAACTATTCGAATAGCCGCGTCCGCGGTTATGGACAGTTGGAATGGCCATACTGTTTCGTTGTCAGATGTTTTCTAAATAACTTGAAATGAATGATGAACCTTGACTTGACCACAATAGGGTTGTGTAGATGAAAATAGCTTCCCAACTTAAGTGATTCTAGACTTTTATTTTATCTTTTCTTGCTTCAGAACTCAGCTTAGGTTTCAAACTTAACTTGATAGTTATTCTTTCAATTCAGTACTTTAACTTAGAATCATAACCCTTGCTAGTAGTAGTTTGCGAGTACTTAAAGAGTACTCATGGCTTTTGTCCTTGGCTATTATCATGGCCAGACTATGAAGGAGATTATCAAGATGATGGTCAGCAGGACGGCTATGATAACTAGGACTATCTGCCTTCGTCAGCATTGCCTGTGCCCCTGAAGATGGACCCCACCGCTACGCTATCGTTTATTTCCGCTGCTTGTTGTATTAAAGACTGGATCATGAGATCCTTATTTGTGTAAAACCTTATGTATGGTTTGTAATGGATGATGTACTATGATATCCAATCTGTTATGTCTCGCAAAAATGGTAATCCTGGGATTGCGAGGTATGGCATAACGGGCATCTGGGATTAAAAATCCGGGTGTTGACAAGTTGGTATCAGAGCCATCCTGACCATAGGAGACCCTAGTTAGAATGGACGTCCAAACCAAAAACTTAGCTTCAAAACCAAAGTGAGTATTTATAAAAAACTATTTCCCCTCTTACCCTTGTGAACTCATTCTTTCTCAAAAATACATGTTCCTCAAAATTCTTACATTACTACTTAAAATTTGACACACTTGATCGCTTCACTAATTTCCTCATCCTAAATTCTTGTAGATGGAGACTCAGTTTAGCAAGTTTTACCAGTTGGGAAACGGAGGTCAGCTGATCTTCGAGAGGGATCTGGATTCACTGTCAGAATTACTGGGACGCCCACATCCGGAGTTTCTTGGAGCTCAACTTCCAGGACCCCTAGGAGGAGACCTACAATGGCTAGTCACCGCAGATCTTCGAGGAAGCATTGAAGCACCAAATTCCGGGACAATTCAGTTCTCTGTGAGAGAGAACAACTGGCTAGATGTATTAGCCAGGGCAATGCATGAAGCTCTCGCACGTCTATGTGCCCTCGGCGTCAACAAGATTCAAGGAACCCGTTTTGCCCACTATGCAAGACGTGACTTCATGGGAATGCCGATGGAGATGCCAAGTCACCCAGAGTTGAGGCGCCAAGTGGAGAACCTTGACTTCTTGCTTCATGACCGATAGCAAGAACTGGACAATGCCAGAGAGTTAGCCAACCAGAACCGTGCAATTGCCGACCAGAAGGCCCAGACTTTCACACTGCTCGTCCAAGATCGCCAGTCTCTTTGTCGCCAGCGTGCAAAGAAGGATCGCACCATCGCCCGTCTTCGCAAGAAGGTGGCCGACCTCGAGAAGACCGTCAAGGAGCAGGAAGCTCAGCTTGCCGCCAAGGAAGAGGATGATGAAGGAGAAGACATCCAGGGGGATATGGATTCTTACCTCAGCAACGATGACGATTTTCTGGCAGAGGATGCTGTGGACTTCTACACTGATGATGAAGACTCCGACTTCATCGACGATGAGTAGATGCACTAGAGCACTGCCGTAGCATGAGATGTATCATCTCATTGTATCGTAGTTTGCAGAATGGTTCTTCAAACCATTTGTTTTCCCTTTGATTGTTGTGGTGTGTGTTGTATCGTGTGCTTGCTTGCATGAATGAGAATGAAGTTAGTTGAAAAACCAGAGTCTAACTCAAAGTTGTAGCTTTGAAAACCCAAAACCATGAACCTTAGAATTTCCCTCTTACCCCTATATCTATCTCAATCTTCAGATGACTCGTGGAAACCAAGGAGGGAGCAGCTCATCGCAGGACCCAATGCTGCAGATCTTGCAGAATCTCATCGCGGACCGTGAAGCAAGCAGGGCAGAACGTCAAGCCAACTTAGCAACATTGCAGCAGATCGCCCAAATGGCTCTCAACAACCAAGGACATGGAAATCAGGATCACCATGGATCTAAACTCAAAAAAATTTAGAACACCAATCCCCCAATCTTCAACCATTCTGAAAACCCATTAGATGCTGATGACTGGTTACAGACCATGGAAAACAACCTAGAAGTTGCAGGAGTTGATGAGAATGAGAAAGTTCTCTTCGCCACTCACTATCTGGCGGGAGATGCAAGAGCTTGGTGGAATAGCGTCCGCAACATGAACCATGGCCAGGTGATGACCTGGGAAACATTCAAGGTCAAGTTCAGCCGCACCCACGTGCCGCAAGATCTTGTCAACAGGATGAGAGATGAATTCCATGAACTGAAGCAAGGAAGATTGACTGTAGTAGAGTACCGTGACAAATTCTTGTCACTTGCCAGATATGCACCGGATGAAATCAACACGGAGGCCAAGAAGAAAGAGAGATTCTTAAACGGACTACATGATGAGATGCAGATTGTCCTTGTCAACATCCGTTTCCAGGATCTTGAAGAGCTAGTCGACTCTGCCATTTAGATGGAAGGGAAGATTAACTAGGCAAACAACAACCGCAAGCGTCGTATGATGCAGCAATCTGGATCCAGTAGTCACCAGAAGTACCGTCCTAACCCCTCACCGAGATATGCACCAAGGAACAACCGACCCCCAAATTCTCGCCCAAGCTACCCCACCTGTAGCGGAGTAAATGTGAAGCCCGGAGGAAACAATCACAACTCCGGCAACGCCAACAACTTCAACCGTGCCCCTCCCAAGAGCAACAACAACAACACTGCCCCCAGAACTGGCAGCAATGCTGTACCTGTTGCAGTCAAGGACAAGTCCCAGATCACTTGTTTCGAGTGTGGAGTGAAGGGTCACTACTCCAATGAGTGTCCCAAGAAGACTGCCGCCAATGCCCCTATGAATGCCCCACCTCAGCAGCAGCGTCGTGTTCAACCAAGCAGGAGATTTGCCCTAGGGAACCCGCACAACTGCAACGGTCGTCTCTTCCACATGAACGCAGAAGAAGCCCAGGAAGCACCAGATGTAGTGCTGGGTATGTTTTCTGTCAACTCAGTTTTAGCAAGAGTATTGTTTGATTCTAGAGCATCGCATTCATTTGTCACCGAAGAATTTGTATGCAATAGTAAGATTCGCCCAACCAACCTGAAGCATGTCATGATAGTTCAAATCCCCGGTTCAACTACAAAAGCTAGAAAAATTTGCAAAGCTGTACCTATCAGAATACATGGGATAGATTTTTATGCCAACCTAATTGTACTTGGAACGAAAGGTTTGGAAGTAGTTCTAGGTATGGACTGGATGTCAAGGCATAAAGGACTGATAGACTGTGCTAAGAAAGCCATCACCATGACCAATAGTTCTGGAATAACAGTAGAACATATCTCTAAAACCTTACCCCGTCAATTCAAATGCAACAAAAGTGTAGCCCTGCCTACCATTGACCAATTCAAAGTAGTCTGTGAATACCCTGACGTATTCCCAGATGAATTGCCAGGTATGCCCCCGGATAGGGATATAGAGTTCATTATCGAACAAATCCTCGGAACCGGACCTATAGCCCAGAGACCCTATACCATGAACCCCTCATAGTTAGTGGAACTGAAGAAGAAGTTGGATGCCATGTTAGCAACAAGCTTGATTCAGCCAAGTGCATCGCCATGGATATCACCGGTGTTATTCGTCGACAAGAAAGATGGAGGCAACCGTCTGTGTACAGACTACATAAAGTTGAATGATGTCACCATCAAGAACAAGTACCCCTTGACAAAGATAGAGGATCTATTCGATCAGTTGACTGGAGCTCAGGTATTCTCAAAGATTGATCTTAGGACTGGTTATCACTAACTTAAGATTCATGCAACGGATATTCCGAAGACCGCCTTTACTACTCGCTATGGTTTATACGAGTATACGGTTATGTCTATTGGATTAAGAAATGCCCCTATTTATTTCATGAATCTCATGAATAAGATCTTTATGAATTTCTTAGATAAGTTTGTAGTTGTGTTTATCAACGACATCCTTATCTACTCCAAGTCAGAAGAAGAGCATGAGCAACATCTGAGAATCATCCTAGAAACCCTGAGAGAGCATCAGTTATTGGCCAAGTTCAGCAAGTGTGAGTTTTGGCTAAAGGAAGTAGGATTCCTAGGACATATTGTGTCTGCCGGAGGAGTCTCTGTTGATCCCAGCAAGATCAAAGATGTCGAAGAGTGGGAAGCCCCAACCAATCAAACCCAAGTTCGTTCATTTCTCGGATTAGCGGGATATTACCGCAAATTCATAGAAGGATTCTCGAGCATAGCCCGACCAATGACCCAATTATTGAAGAAGGACAAGAAGTTTGAATGGCCAGACAAGTGTGAAGCCAGTTTCCGGGAGCTGAAGAAGAGATTGATATCAGCCCCAATTTTGATCATGCCAGACATCAAGAAGCCATTTGATGTATATTGTGACGCATCGAAGATTGGTCTAGGATGTGTATTGATGCAAGAAGGCAAAGTCATCGCGTATCTGTCTCAACAACTGAAGCAGCATGAGCAGAACTATCTGACCCATGATCTTGAGCTAGCAGCTGTGGTTCTAGCGTTGAAGACATGGCGTCATTATTTGATGGGTAATCGCTGTGAGATTTACTCAGATCATAAGAGCTTGAAGTATATCTTCACCCAGAAGGAGTTGAATATGAGGCAAAGAAGATGGATAGAGTTAATCAAGGATTATGACCTTGACATTCATTATCACCCTAGTAAAGCCAATGTGGTAGCGGATGCTCTTAGCAGATTGCCGTGTAGGCTTAACACCATGATCAAAGAGAAGCAACCAAGTTTGTATGAGGAGTTGGAGCAGTTCAGGACTGAGTTAGTTAGCAAAGGATTCCTAGCTAGCATTGAACTTCAACCCACATTGATTAGCCAAATCAAGGAAGCCCAGAAGGGGAATGAAAGTATCGACGGAATCAAACGTCGTATTGGTACAGGCAAAGTACCTGGATTCACCGAAGACGAAGAAGGTGTACTGTGGTACAAGGGACGTATCTGTGTACCAGCAGATTCGGAGTTGAAGGAAATTATCATGACGGAAGCTCATGATACTCTTTATTCTATCCACCCTGGAGGAACAAAGATGTATCAGGATTTGAAAGAGCAATTTTGGTGGCACAAGATGAAGAGAGAGATCGGAAGCTACAACGCCAAATGTGACATTTGTCAAAGAGTCAAAGCGGAGCATCAGAGACCTGCAGGATTGTTGCAACCATTGCAGATTCCGGAATGGAAATGGGATTCCATCGGAATGGACTTTATCACCGGTTTACCTACTTCTAGTAAGGGAAATGACTCAATCTGGGTCATAGTTGATAGACTATCCAAAGTAGCCCACTTCATACCAGTCAAGACAACCTACTAGAGTGCAAAGCTAGCAGAGTTGTACATTGCTAGAATTGTTAGTCTGCATGGAACCCCCAAGACCATCGTATCAGATCGAGGGACTCAGTTTACTTCAAGATTTTGGCAGAAAGTTCAGAAAGGTTTAGGAACCAAGTTGAATTTCAGTACCGCTTATCACCCACAAACCGATGGACAAACTGAGAGAGTCAACCGGATCTTGGAGGATATGCTTAGAGCTTGTGTGTTGGAATACGGATCAAAATGGGAAGACTGTCTACCCTTCGCAGAATTCTCATATAACAACAGTTATCAAGCTAGTTTGCAGATGGCACCCTTTGAATTCCTATACAGAAGAAAGTGTCGTACCCCTTTGAACTGGTCGCAAGTAGGAGAGAGTCAGATCTTTGGACCCGACATTCTCCGAGAAGGAGAAGAGAAAGTTCAAAAAGTTCGTGAGCACCTCAAGACCGCCCAATCCAGACAGAAGAGCTATGCTGACAAGAGAAGGAGAGACCTGACTTTCAATGTCGGAGATTTCGTATATCTCAAGGTTTCACCATTGAAGGGAACTCAATGCTTTAGTCTGAAGGGAAAGTTAGCTCCCAGATATATCGGACCTTTCAAGATTCTGAACCGCCGAGGAGAAGTATCGTATCAACTGGAACTGCCTGAAGAGATGTCAGCCATCCACAATGTGTTCCATATCTCGTTACTTCGCAAATGCTTGGAAGTGCCTGAGAAGACTGAAGTTTTCAAGAATATCGATCACAGAGCAGTGGAAATCAATAATGACCTGACCTATCGGGAAGTGCCCATTCGTATCTTAGAAGAAGCCTATAGAACCACCAGGACCAGGAGTATCAAGTTTCTCAAGATTCAGTGGAGCAACCATACCGAGGAGGAAGCCACTTGGGAGCGCGAGGATTACATTAGGACAGAGTTCCCAGATCTCTTTAGTTCCTAGTTTTCTTGTAAATCTCGGGACGAGATTTTATTTGAGGGGGGAAGGTTTGTAACATCCCAAAAACTTCAATCCAAGTTTATCAAAGATCAAATCATCCAAATTTAGGATTAACAAAAAGTTTTCCATAGTTAAAATGAAAGCATTCATATATGTGTGTATTTAAAATAGGAGTTGTTTTGAATTGCCATGATTGTGTGATCCTTTGCTTATAAAATTTAAACATCATCTACATCCTTCCCAAACTTTTCCAAAAGAAAGTCAAATAAAAAAGAATTAAAATGAAGGAATGGTCATTTGGACAAATTTAACTCTCATGCCTACTTTGGCTATTCCTAGTACTCCATTCTTAACAGAAACAATTCTTGATCTTTGCACCCCTTGCTAGTACACATAATGAGGTACCAAGGCCCACCTTTTGATCTTCTAAAAACATTTTGGAAACTATTTTAAATGGCAGTTCAAAATTGAATCTAATGCATATGCATAGATCACCCCTATTTCAAAAACCATGTATTTGAGCTCCATTTTCAAAACCCTTGCAACCAGAGACTACCTAGCACTAGTGGAGATCACTCAAAAAAATTTGAACTCAAAATTCAAAACTTTTTCTCTTGCGGCCATTTCATCAAACACTTGGCAGGCAGAATCATACCTCTAATCCTAGCTCACTGTTTGGAACAGGGTTTTGCCCCTATTTGATCTCCATTTAATCTATCTGTCCCCCTTTGATAAAACCATGCCAATTGCAGCCCATCCCCTACACCCTAGTGGCAATGCCATGCCATGCCGAGCACCACCCTTGCCGGCCAACCTTGCAACCGCCACAGCCGACCACTCCCCCTTCCCTCGCCATGTCTAGGAGGTAGCCAACGCCGCACCGCCCTCTCTTTCCCTTGCCCGAGCCAAGAGCAGCCGTGGACCACCGAGGAGAAACCGCGCCCAGTGCCATCGGACCATGCCGACGCCGCCCGCAGAGCGCGCACTGCCCCCGCATGCACAAGCCACCACTCGACACCAGCCCACGCCCACCGCTCCGCCTCGACCTAGAGAACACCCCAGACACCTCCGTTCGCCGCCCAAAGCCCCACAGCCACCGCTCGCCGTGGACATAGCTGCTTCGGCCGCGCAGAGCGCCACCTCACCCCGACCGCATGCCACCGCCCCTACGGCCGCATTGAAGCGCTAGAGCACCGCCAGGGGACCGCCCATCGATCGCCATCCCCAGCCATGCCGCTAGCTTGTCGTAGCCATGTCGCCACCATCGACCGCCCATCCCGCTCGGTCTCACCGTCGAGCCTATAAAAGGAGCCCTCCCTAGCACCAAAGACTCACACCATTCCACTCCCATCACCTCTCTGAACCTCACCCACCCCTCGCCAGAGCAAGTGGAGCAGCAGCTCGCCGGAATTGGAGCCGGAGCTGCCGCCTCTGGAGAAGAAGGGTGCCGTTGATTCCGGCCACCCCAAGCTCCGCCGCGACCATGCCTCGCCTCGCCGTCGTCTTCCACTTCGTTTGCCCGCATCGCCGACCCCGCTAGAGCCCTGGTACGCCCCCAGTAGACCCCCGCCGAGCCGCTAGGGTTCGAGCTCGCCGGCGACCCGTCCGTCGTTGACGACGACCCTCTGTCGTAGATCTAGCCTCTAATCGCACGGCCCACAGCGCGCGTACCGTTTCGCATGTTAAGTGCCGCTGACAAGCGGGACCCCCTGTCAGCTGAGCCCTGTGCCGCGCAGTGCCACTGGGCCGGCCCATTTCCTTTCCCGCGCAAGCCCGTAGATTCAAATCTAGGTTTTTCTTTTTAGTTAGAATATAGTTTATGTCCAGTGTTTCAAAATTCAATTCTGGGAGTTTGACAAATCCAAATTACATGAAACTAATTTTGTCTAAAAGGTATTGATATGCTCTATCCAAGCCCGTTGGATTTAATTCATTTAGAGTTATAGATTTCTCCTAATAAAAATAAGAAGACAGAAGCTTTTGCAACTTGAAACATTTTTGTAAAATCAACCAAGTTAGATTTTGAGTTGATTCCAACTCTTAAAAATCACATTTCATCATATATATCCAAATATGTAATAATATTAAGGTTTACAGGCAGTGACTTTGGACTAGTACCAAAATAATGCTATATAGGCATTTCTAGTCACTTTAAATCATTAAATAATAAACTCAAACCAAAGTAATATTGATCCAACCTTTAAATCTCATTCCCACATGTTAGAATATGTGGTGAGGACAGGTGTCCACATGATCCCATATTTTGGTGGTGAATATTAAAGTGTAGTTAATATTTCAATGAGTAGAAATTACTTTTCCAATATAAAAAGGTTGAAGCTATTGAATTAAAACTTGTGATGTTTGGGATGATAATAGATCATCAATTGTGTGGTTTAGAATACTACTTAGCCTAAGTTAAGTATTGTTTGGTGATTGTGCACTCCCTATGTATTTCTAGACGCTAGTACCGACCAAGCCTTCGAGGAGGAGGAGTTCTACCAAGAAGAAGAAGAAGAAGAAGAAAACTTCAACCACTGCACCAACCAAGGCAAGCTATTAGTGGCAAGCTAACCCTTGCAAACATGCTTTAGTAAGCTATTGTAGCAAGCTAGAATAAAACTAGATAGTTTAGTAAAGATGCCTCAAGCATACTTTGATCATACCCCCTTAGTTTACACAAAGTTCTTTAATTAATTTTGAAGGTAGCATAAAGAGTATAAAACTTGACCTAATTAGAAACCCTTAGATGTCATTCTATGGCATGAGATTGATCCCACCTTTCCACCTTAGTGAACACTCTTAACCTAGTGTTTTAGAATAGATCAAACTTGAGTCATTTAGATGGGAACACTTGGTGAAAATGAGTTATGAAAACCTTGGAATGATGAGTCATTCTATTGAGATGTTTTGACATGTGTTGAGAAACACAATTGGTTTATGATGATGAAAATGATGAGGCATGAGCCTTAACCCTTTTTATAAAACTGATGGTTGGATTCGGATGCGATACCATTCCAAATTTACCGTACAACCACATTACCTGAATTGGGTAATGCTTAGCTGGAAATTTATATGCATTAGTATTAGTTCCCTCACGGGAGAGGTTTGAGCTAAGGCTAACTCTCAATGTTGTCCACCTATGTAGTGCCCAAGATGACTGATGGTCATGGTTGGGAGGCCATGCTCATAGGAGAGGTGCTTGTACTAGGGTGTGTAAAGGGAAGGTTATGTTTGATTATCTGCATACCAAGTATGATGATTCAGGGTTATCCCTGACAGATGTATCGAATCTTGTGGTGAAAGTGTACCACCTCTGCATAGTGTCAAACTATTCGAATAGCCGCATCCGCGGTTATGGACAGTTGGAATGGCCATAATGTTTCGTTGTCAGATGTTTTCTAAATAACTTGAAATGAATGATGAACCTTGACTTGACCACAACAGGGTTGTGTAGATGAAAATAGCTTCCCAACTTAAGTGATTCTAGACTTTTATTTTATCTTTTCTCGCTTCAGAACTCAGCTTAGGTTTCAAACTTAACTTGATAGTTATACTTTCAATTCAGTACTTTAACTTAGAATCATAACCCTTGCTAGTAGTAGTTTGCGAGTACTTAAAGAGTACTCATGGCTTTTGTCCCTGGCTATTATCATGGCCAGACTATGAAGGAGATTATCAAGATGATGGTCAGCAGGACGGCTATGATAACTAGGACTATCTGCCTTCGTCAGCATTGCCTGTGCCCCTGAAGATGGACCCCACCGCTACGCTATCGTTTATTTCCGCTGCTTGTTGTATTAAAGACTGGATCATGAGATCCTTATTTGTGTAAAACCTTATGTATGGTTTATAATGGATGATGTACTATGATATCCAATTCGTTATGTCTCGCAAAAATGGTAATCCTGGGATTGCGAGGTATGGCATAACGGGCATCTGGGATTAAAAATCCGGGTGTTGACAGCTCTGCTCCTAAATGGTACCATAATCCTGTCATGAATGTTTGTTGTTAGACAACGGTGAGCCTGCGAACTATGGAGAAGCGATGATGAGCCCGGACTCTGGTAAATGGCTCGACGCCATGAAATCCAAAATGGAATCCATGTACGAAAACCAAGTGCGGAATTTGGTGGACCTACCGAATAACTGCATGGCCGTTGAGAACAAATAAGAAAACAGGCGCTGATGGTAATATTATCATCTATAAAGCATGACTTGTTGCAAAGGATTTTCGGCAAATTCAGGGAGTTGGCTATGATGAGACTTTCTCACCAGTAGAGATACTAAAGTCTGTATGGATTATGTTAGCAATTGCTACCTTCTACAATCATGAAAACTTGCATATGGATGTCAAAATTGTTTTCCTCAATGCTTATATTAAGGAAGAGTTGTACATGGTACAATTGAAGGTTTTACCAATCATAAGGATGCTAACAAGGTATGAAAACTTCATAGGTCCATTTATGGATTGAAGCAAGCATCCCGAAGTAGGAATCTTCGCTTTAATGAGGTGATCAAAGGGTTTGGATTTGTCTAGACTAATGGAGAATCTTGTATATAAAAGAAATAGTGTGGGAGCTATGTTACGTTTCTAATACTATATGTAGATGACATATTACTGATTGGAAACGACATAGAACTACTTGAGAGTGTTAAAACTTATTTGAATAATAGTTTCTCAATGAAAGACCTTGGTGAAGATGTGTATATATTAGGCATCAAGATATATAGAGATAGGTCAAGATGCCTGGTAGGATTGTCACAAAGTACATACCTGGACAAAATTTTAAAGAAGTTCAAAATGGATAATTCGAAGAAAGTGTTCTTTCTAATGTTTCCATGTAAGACTTTGGGTAAGACTCAAGGCCTAGCTACGATAGACGATAGAGAGAAGATGAACAATGTTTCATATGCCTCATGCATAGGCTCTATCATGTATGCCGTGCTATGTAAGACTATATGTGTGCCATGTTGTTAGTTTGACCAGCAGGTACCAACGTGATCCAAGAGTGGGACACTGGACAATAGTAAATAATATCCTTAAGTACTTGAGGAGGACTAAGAATATGTTTCTTGTTTATGGAGGTTACCAAGAGATCATCATAAAAAATTACGTTGATGCTAGTTGGGACACCGATCCAGATGACTATAAGTCTCGATCTGGATATGTGTTTGTTTTGAATGGTGGAGCAGTGAGCTAGAGGAGTTCCAAGCAAAGCGTGACAAGCGACATACATTGTTTCTTCAGAAGCAATAAGGGAAGTAGTTAGGATGAAAGAGTTTCTCTCCGAGCCGGGAGTGGTTCCTAGTGCGTTGGGGCTGCTGGCCATGTACTGTGACAACACATGTCCATTGCCCTTGTGCAGGAGCCACATGCGCACAAGAATACTAAGCACATCAAGCACCTCTTTCACATCATACGTGAGCATGTCCAAGAAGGTGACATAGAGATTTACAAGATACACACGGATCTGATTGTCGCAAACCCATTAAATAAGCCTCTTCCATGAGCAAAACATGATCAACACCAAGACTCCATAGGTGTTAGATATATACCAAATGTAAACTAGATTATTGACTCTACTACAAGTGGGAGACTATTGGAAATATGCCCTATAGGCAATAATAAAGTTATTATTATTCATATTTCCTTCTTCATGATTAACATTTATTATCCATGCTATAATTGTATTTATTGGAAACTAAACACACATGTGGATTAGAAAATAACACAGATTCCCTAGTAAGCCTCTTCCTACTAGTTTGTTAGTCAAGTGATTGTTAAGGTTTACCAACCATGGACATGATTGTAAATTGATAACAGGATCACTGTCATTAGGAGAATGATGTTATGGAAAGACCTGAGTTATAAGCATAGCTTTTGATCACATATTTTAGTTAGTTTTCTATCACTTTCTAAATATGTCAAGTTTAGTTTCCTTAGACCGTAAGATCATCTTACTCCTGGGCATCGGAGGAATACCTTGTGGACATTAAACGTCACTTTGTAACTGAGTGATCATAAAGGTGGCTTTCAGGCGGTGGTGTCTGTTGGGTGGCATGAATCAAGACTGGGGTTTATTCCTCCATGTGATAGAGAGTGAGATATCTCTGGGCCCTAATGCATATAAAATGAATACATGAACTTTGTAGTTTATTATCACATATTATAACATATTTTCACCATATTAGTAATTATTACCAATGTTCTTAATGATTTCGGGGATTTTCTAAATAATCCCCTCTCTTTTGGTTCTAACTTTGTCTAGCAGAAAACCCTTCTATTTGTGTTTTTAAATTTCAAGGATATATGTAACTATAAAAAGGACTAGCCTAATGGGAGGGATTATATAATTCCTATACGAATCCAACAAGAAAAAGTAGGACCCGAGGGGCCTAGCGAGCTAAAAATGGTGGCCCGTTGACTACAAACCGTGCCACCACTATTTGTGCCCATCTCGTTGCTCAGATGCCATCGAATTCACCGTCAGTCTCTTTGTTTTGACCTAAATCATCTATATATACACCCTGGCAGCCTTTCTCGGGACACACGGAGGCCAAGATCAAAAATCAAGTAATAGAGAGCCAACAAGCCGTTGCTAGGAGGAAGATTGGAGGGGGAACCGTTTCTAGAATCGCCTTTTGTAGCATCTCCTCCTTCACCAACACCTCCTCATCACTCTCCACCATGAGCAGGGAGTATTACACCCCCTATACTATGGGATTTTGATGCTAACTTGATCCAATCTCTATATGTATGATCATTGTTGAAGTCCATATTGTGTGCCTTGCATGATTATGGATCTATTTATGTAATTCCTATATTGGGAATTGTGTTATGAGCTGATACTTGTTGTGCATATACCGTTGTGTTGGGATTTTATGGTTTGTCATACACTGGAGACATTTCTATAATACATGTTATGGTTTCTATTCATAATGTATTTTTACCCATGCCATGAGGTTCTAGTGTTTGAAGTGTTCACCATTAAGGAGTATGATATATGTAGGTAATGGGTGGTCGAGTGACAGTGACATATGTGTTGAATGACACCAATGGAGCCAAACATCCTTTATCTGGGGGTAAAAAAGGGAGAAGTATGACGTGGTGAAGTGACAATAACCACATGCTGGCCTTACGAGGGTGACATAACAACACATATGGATACTTCTTTCTACTATGTTTTTTCGGACATGTAGACATCATAAAGTTACCATTAAAACATGACAACTATGTGTAATTCTATTATCTATAACATGGTCACCACCATACATGGATAGATAGGATTGAGTGAACCCATGAACCCATGTCCATTGTTCCTATAGGAGAAAACCTTTGTCTTCTCCGCTTACATTGAAGATATTGGGACACTTTTACATTATTGTTTTGTTGCATTTTACTTTTTTTATTAAATCAACCTCCTTGTTCCTATAACTTGTTTAGTGCATACACAACTAAAACTCGTGACACTTCGGTTGGAGGGATTAAATAGCTTTTCCTTCTTTCTCCTACGGATCGATACCCTACTTCCACATTGAGAGGTACTATAGTGATCCCCTTCTCTTGGGGGTTATCAGGCCCTCTCGGTAGTATAGCATCCAAGAGCTCAGTGACTACTGTGATTGGCCATAGGGATCCTATACTATGGTACGAGTGAAAAGAACTTGCCGATAACGAGACTGAACTAGGTATTGTAATACCTGTCATGGTATTTCCGACGAGTGTGACATGGAGGGGGTCCTCAGAGAGTGTTTTTGGCGAGGTAGGTAAGGCGGTGAGTTGGTGGGTATGAATTAACACAGCTTACCCAGGTTCAGATCCCATGATAGTGGAGGAATCCTACTCCTGCTATAAACCACTATAATGGCAACATGCTGAGTTACATGGATTGGTTCGTTGTGTGAGGTTGTGTTGTTGTATGAACTTGTCTATGAGATTGTATTGTCTTGTGTCTTAAAGGCTCCCACGCGTCCGTCTTATAAAGGCGCTATATCCTAGGGTTATAGAGAAAGATCCTTACCGGACAGGTTATAGAGTCCTACACTAATACTAACTAGTCTTCGTGTCTTGCACTCCAAGGCTCTGTGTTGGTTGGTGACTACACCGTAGCCTTCCTTCTCCCGGCATGGGCCTCCCTTCTGGATCGATCTAACTGGGCCACCCAGCAGGCCATAGGCCTTGCTACCAACTGTGGGCCACAGGGGTTAGCCGGATTAGAGACATGCAATGGTGATACCTATTTAGCATATCCCCAACAATAGCCCCTGGAGGACTTTGAGATCTTACACCGTCTTGCCTTTTAGTCTTGAATGCTCCGTCTAGGTGATGCCGACAATTCTTCAAGCAATATCTTGAAGTATTCCCAAAGAACCCTACAATCTTCTCCGTCTTCAACGTCTAAGTCAGAGAATATTCAATTCTTCAGTCTTACTTTCCATAGTCAGATAGAATCCATCCATACTGGAATCTTCAGACGTGACTACTCCACTGCCAGTGTCAGTAGGGTGACGTCAGCTATAGCCTATGCTTCCTCGAAACTCACATATGGTAGTGGTTAATCATAGCGATTTTCCCGCGCGTGAAATCCCAAACGTTAAGCAGCAAATGGGGGACGTGGCGAAATTACCACGCACGTTCGCTCACATGTTGTCAATGCTTTAACTATTAGGTCTTTTGTGCATGAATCTTGACGCTAGGGCTTATAAATATTTACTGCGGCTGAAGATAATTCCTTTACCTGCATCCTCCCCGCGTCTTCTTCTTCCTCTCGATGAGCAACCCTCGAGCTCTAGCAAAAAAATCCTAATAGAGAAATCCCATCTCCCCTTTCCTTCCAATCTAACTCAATGGAGAGCAGCAGCAGCGCTCCATAGACGGCGGTGGTTCTTGAGTCTTTCAAGGAGCCATCGAGGGACTCCCATGTCCCACCGGAGGGGTTGGTGATCCCGATCCCCACCATGGTGGAAACCACCACCAACGACCAGATAGAAGCAGTGCTCGAAGCCATGGAGGAGGAAGTTGACTCCCACAAGGGAGTGTGGAGGGGATCTGAACTCACTGCAGAGCACCTGAAGGAGCTAACCGATGAGGGATATATCCCCTCAATGGAGGGCTGGTCTGGAGGTTGGCGCCGGCCAGTGAGGTCATCCTCTCTCCCCAATCCGGTCAGAAGGTCTACCTCAAAGCGCAGCTGGTACGTGGTGTTGCCTTTCGAGTCTTCGACTTTTTCCTTGAGCTCCTGAAACACTTCTAGGTTCTCCCTCACAACGTATATCCCAATAGCATCCTAACACTTAGCAATTTCGTAGCTTTGTGCGAGGGATACCTAGGGATTAGCCCTAGGTTAGACTTTTTATCTATTTCTTCACCATGAAGAGAGAATCCATAGATTCCAAGGATGAACATCGAAATTGTGGAACCATTAGCTTTAACATCCGTCAAGGCCAGCGGTTCCCTGACATCATCGGCCATGAGTCTTGCAAGAAATATCAAAATACTTACTTTTACGTCCCCGGTATTCCTCTAGACGACCGACAAGACTCATACCCTGAATTTGTCGATGGGGCTGCCACCAAAGCCAACACCTAGACGACCGACAAGACTCATACCCTGTTTTTGTGTATACTCTAAGTTCTCCGTCTTGTATGTATCAATCATCTAACATGCTTTATATTCTTTCAGCTGGAGAGCTTGGACGAGGAAGAAATGGCCTTGCAAGTTTACGATCCGACACTGAAGGATGTGCATGTTTTGTCCGACAATGATGCCTCCAAGGATCATCAAGCTCCGGCAACGGGAAAACGGAAGAGCTCCACCTCTGACGCTGGTTCCAAGGGCAAGAAGAAGAAGAAACTAGAGAGTGGAGTCTCCAATAAATCCACTGCCACCTTAGAGGCAGAGAATAGAAACTCTACCAGCATCCTGTTGACCAAGGCACCTCCTGTTGTGTAAGAACTTCTCTTTTTCGACTTTGATTTGTACATTTCAGGAAGAAATTAGGCATTTGTCTGAAGCGCACCTCCAAAGATACTAGAGGGTCTAAAAATATTCGTGAGATGTTGACCAAGTCTTCCCCTACCGTTGCTATCGCAACTCCTATCGTCAAGCCAAACACAAGCTCCGCTGGAACACCATCCACCGCTACACCTGAGGCCTCTGCCATGGAGCTAGACATCAATCCTGCAGAGGATGTCTCAGGTTCTGCTGGTTTGGACATTCCTCCCGGCACTCAAACAACACAGGAGATCACCTCCTCTCGAAATGGTTGAAGCTATGGCTAAGGATGCCACCAAAAAAGGAAAGCAACTGGCGTTGGGAACAGATGTAGCGGCAACAACAACCAAGTCGGGGACTTCTACGCCATCCACTGCTATAGTAACATAACGGACGGCTAGAGCTTCCTTCGCTCCCTTGGCTGGTGCACCTGCAATGCCTCAAACTCCTCCGATGTTAAGTCTGGATGATCTTATCCTGCAAGCGGATGTTATTCACAATAATGCCAATACCTTCCACGACACATACACCACTGCAACAAATAATCTCAAGATTATTTTTATCATAAGTCGTCAATCTTTACATTTCACTTTATAATATATCCCACTGTAGCCCCCGAGCTCTTAGGCAGAAAACCATAAGTTATTGTCCTGAGTGCTCTAAAAGGAACTAAGTGTAAAACTTGATAGCGTGGCCCCCAAGTTTCTAGGTAGAATGAATAATTCTAGCTAGATACTCTAAAAGAAGCATACATGGGTTAAAATCTGATATTGTAGCCCCTAATCCTCTAGGTGAAACTGAAAAGTCCCGGTTATATGCTCTAGAGAAACAAAGAATGTTTCTTGTGCAGAATGAGAATAACTAGAGGAAGGCCACCAATTGAAGGTTTGCCAAGCTACAGAATGAACTGGATATTGAAAAGGGTAAAACAGCCTTTCTGAAGGAACATATCAAAAAGAACAAGCATGTGTTTTCTTCCAATAGCTCCTTGATCCATCATTTTTAGCTATTTCGTCTGAATACTCATAATGTTTTTTTTCCTACTTGTAGATGTTGTTGCCAAGGCCAAGAGCATTGTTGAGCAATCCAATCACATCCAAGAGTTTGATGATGAGAATAAGATCTTGAAGAAAGACCTGGTTGATGCTGTCAAATCGCATGAAGATTCAACGAAGGCCCTACAGGAATCTACAAACACCGAGATGGAGTGCCTAAAGAAGGAGATTGAAGAGCTCAAGGAACAGAACCAAGTTGCCATAGAGCAGAATGCCCGGGGTCTTGAAGCATTCAAGAAACTTCAGAAGGATCATGACATCTTGGCGGAGATCTGCCATCAAGTTGAAAATAGCATCTTTGGTAACTTCCCTCCGTCTTTCTCAATTGTTGTAAGTCGGATACTTTAAATTGTTGCAATACTCATGATCTTTGTTGTCGGGGCCCTGACAACCGGGGTGCCACGTCCCGACAGTTAGCAGTCCCTAGCGCCTCAAAGTGATGAGCCTTCGAGAGGCTTCAATACCACTAGCGACAAGCACCGCTAGGTGAGCCCTCGCGAGGGTCCACTTTGTGAAGGGACCCTCTCTCGAGGGGGACTCTCCCCTAGTGGCGCCACCGCAGAACCCAATTGCGGGTACCCTGAAGCATGCACCGGGGCTTATCGGTAACTTCACCAAGCAAGTCCCGACAAGGGGCATAGTCGCCCCGTGCCCCCTGTTCTCCTCGGTAAAGGAAGCTCTGGTCTGCCCCCCTTTCCCTGCGGCAGAAGGACAGACGACATTAGCGTGGC
The DNA here is from genome assembly GCA_916181665.1 of Avena sativa. Lineage (NCBI taxonomy): Eukaryota > Viridiplantae > Streptophyta > Magnoliopsida > Poales > Poaceae > Avena > Avena sativa. The sequence goes on from OV702287.1 coordinate 197,975,423, forward strand.
AGGAACACCTTGCCGATTTTGTGCAAGAGATATCGCGGGCAGCGCCGGACAAGGACGAATGAGGAAAAGGAAGGCTACTTTACCAGCGGATGGAGAAGCACCCGACGTCTAAGACTTGGTCCACCAAAAGCATCCCTGTAGACCAGGACCTTAGGGAACAACACTGTGGTGAGCCTTCCCACCCATAGACCGGGGGAGGAGGCCCGACATCGCCCTATATAAGGATCCCTTCTTCTACCTTGGAAGGGATTGTTCCTTGAAATCTAAAACCCTAGACTTTCATCCGCCATTGTACCCTCGTGAAGCACGCAAGCAATACAACCAAGCAGGAGTAGGGGCTTTACCTTCTCACGAGGGTCCTGAACCTGGGTAAAATAAAACCCGTGTCACCTCTCTGTCGTGTGCTTGCCCAGTCGCCATCGCCATCATCAGGTTCTCTTGGAGTTGCGTGTTCAGCCCCCTCTCAAACCAAGGGATCGTTGGACCCTAGTTCCTTCGTGGGACAAATCTCCGACATTTGGCGCACCAGGTAGGGGCTGAGGCGCACTTTTGAGAGCTCCTTCATACTCGATGACATGTCGGTCGGCAATGAGACCGGTGCTAAGCGAGCCCTCTGCCACACGGCGAGGAAGGCCTAGACGGAGCCACCCCCGTGGTGTGCCACCTCCGAGCAGGTCCTGTGGACTGAGGATGAAGGGGGCTCCTCCTACTGCTCATCGCGGGAGCCCCTCTCCTCCTCCCATGGTTTCGCGTCGCTCTCGCGCACGGGGTCGTCGCACAGCCACCTCGGGCCCCTCACTCCGGAAGGCGCCAGGCGCATGGTGCGCTAGCTCCTAGATCACCCACCGGCCGAGCAGGGCAAGGAGAGGTGGTACGTTGCCACCCTCTCCCCTGAAGGCCTGGGGGCTCGAGCTGGGGACAGGACGCCGGGGGATGGGGAACTCTCCCGCCTCACCGCGAAGGTGTCCCCAAGCACGACAACACCACTCCACCACTCATGAACAGCTACCAGGTCATCTCACCCTACAGCCGCTGCACAGCCTCGTGGGTGTGAGGATCGTCTCGCCGAGGAAATCACCGCTGCGGGGCAGTAGAACCACGCGGCCCTCACTGACGGCAAGGTGATCCAAGCCAATAGCTGCCTCACCCTCACCAAAAGTCTCCGCCGTGTGGTATGGCCCCACAAGTTCCACCCGGAGATGCTAGGGCGCTAAGACGGAATGACCAACCCATGTGAGTTCCTTCAGCTTTACACCATGGGCCTTGAGGCTATAGGAGGATACGACCGCGTCATGGAAAACTGGTCCCCCCGTGCCCGAAGGAGACGGCTAGCACCTGGATGATGAACCTCCCCGAGGAATCAATCGACTCATGGGAGGAGCTCAGCTCCCTCTTCATCGTGAACTTCAAGGGGACCTACGAGCGCCCTGCTCACCTACTACGACCTCCATCAAGTACGCTAGCAGCCTGGAGAGACCCTCTTCAAGTTCTCGTAGAGGTTCAGCCGAGTCTGCAACAAGATCCCCAAGATCTTGGACTCCAACATCATCACTGCTTTCTCTGAGGGCGTTAAAGAAATCAAGATGAGGGAGAAGATAGGCATCCGGGGTGAGAGCCTCGCCACCGCTACCGAGCTCTTCTTCATGGCTTAAAAGTGCGCCAAGGCGGAGGTGGGGCGTATGTTCGGCCTTGCTGAGGCGGAAACTACCCCCAAGTTCTTGGGCTCATCCAAGGGCAAGGACAAGGACCCCAAGCGCAAGATCGCCACCATCCTGGCTGCAGAGCCCGACCGAAAGAGTCCTCACGAGGGGAACAACAAGAGGGAGCGAGACGACAGCTCATACTGCCACTTCCATAAGAAGCTAGGTGCCATCATAGGGTTCCTCGTGTTCTAGGTGCCAACCACCTGCTGGGAAACCAAGTCAGAATCTCCATAGAAAACTATGCGCTTGATGCCAATATCCTTGGCTACACAAAGTCCGTGAATGTGAGCTTCATATTCCGCCATGTTGTTGGTAGCGTGGAAGTGGATCTGCAGGACGTACTGCAACTTTTCTCATGATACACCAGCCCCCGAGCCATTGAGTAACTTAGATCTATCAAAGTGCATGACCCAAGACTCCGACTCTAGCACAGAAGTATCAGCTAGTAGTTCTGTCCAATCTGCAATGAAATCCACCAATGCTTGTGATTTGATAGCGTCGCGCCTCTTGTAGGTGATTTCTAAGGCGGCAAGCTCGATGACCCACTTCGCCACCCTCCCTGTAGCTTCCTGTTGTTGATAATGTCGTCTAGTGGAGCTTTGCTCACTACTGTAATGGGGTGCTCCTGGAAATAATTCCTTAACTTGCGAGAAGCAAGGAAAACTCCATAAGCTAAATTCTGGTAGTGCAGGTAATGCTGATTGGATTTTGTCAAGACCTTGCTCACGTAGTAAACTGGTCACTGAACTCCGTGCTCGTGCGTTGGCTCCTTGCGCTCCACCATGACGACGATGCTAATAACCCGGTTGGTTGCCTCCATGTATACTAACGTTGGCTCTATTGACTCCGGTGTTTCAAGTATTGGTGCGGAGGAGAGTATTCTCTTCGACTCCTGAAGTGTTGCATCTGCTTCGTCTATCCATACGAATTTGTCCACCTTTTGAGCAACTTGTAGGGCGGCATTGGCTTCTCTCCAAGTCGGCTGATGAACTGCTTACTACTACAACATAGCCTCTGAGCCGTTGGATGTCCTTCAAGCACGTCGAGTGTTTGATGTCGAGGATGGCCTTTATCTTCTCGGGGTTGACCTCGATTCCGTGATGTGAAATGATGTAGCCTAACAATTTGCCAGCTGGGACCCTAAAGACACACTTCTTGGGTTTGAGCATCATGTTGTACTTCTGGAGGTTATCGAAGGTTTCCTGCTAGTCGGTGATGAGATCTTTTCTTTGACATCACTTCGATGTCATCCATGTAAACGTATACATTGTGACCTATTTGGTCAGGTAGGCAACGCTACATCTTCTGCTGGTACATAGCACCTGTGTTTTTCATCCCAAAGGGCATCGTATGTAGCAGTATGTGACATAAGGTGTGATGAACGAACTGGACAATTGGTCCGACTTGAGCATCTTAATTTGGTGGTATCCTGAGTATGCATCCAAAGAACACAAAAGTTCTGAGCTAGTCGTCGAGTCAATGACTTGGTCAATGCGAGGCAAAGCAAACGGATATTTCAGGCATGCTTTGTTCAAGCCGGTGTAATCAACGCACACTCTTAATTCTTTGGTTCCCTTCTTGGGAAAAAGTACATGATTGGCCACCCAACAGGTGTGAATGACTTCTCGGATAAAACTAGCCTTAAGTAACCTAACTAGCTCCTTGCCTATGGCTCATCATTTTTCATCACCAAAGTGTTGTAGAGGTTATTTCACTGGTTTTGCTTTAGGATCGATGTTTTAAGCCATGCTCGGCAAATTCCCTAGGTATACCTTTCATGTTGGCAAGTTACCAGGCGAAGATGTCCTTGTTCTCACGAAGTAACTCAACGAGCGTGCTTTCCTATTTGGGATACAGGTCCGTGCCAGTGGTGGTGGTCTTGGAGGCATCGCCTTCCACAAGTTGTACTGGCTCGGTCTCAATGGCGTCCTTGAAAGTGGGTTTGGAGTCAAAAATCTGCTTCTTCAAAGTCGGAATCTCTGAGGCATCGACCTGATGTTGGATCTCCTTGAACTCTTCACCATAGAGGACAACTTTGACATAGGCGGCTTCACTTAGATAGCACTCCCTTGACTTCTTGAAGCTTCTAGCAATGGTGATGATACCGTTTGGTCTAGGTATCTTGAGCTTCTTGTAGACGAAACATGGCCTTGCGTGGAATATGTCGTGCCCGAATATGACATGATACATGCTCTTGAAGGGCACCACTTCAAAGGTCATGCGCTCTTGGCGGTAATTGTTAACATCACTAAAGGTGACCAGAAGGGTAATGCAGGTAAGGGACTGATCTTGCCAGCCAGGAACAACACCGTGGAACACGGTGTTGCTCTGCCTTATCTGGGTCTCTGTCAAGTTCATCTTTTGTAGCGTATCGAGGTACATAATGTTGATGGTACTTCCACTATCCACGAGGCACTTGGTGAACTTGCTACCGTTAATCTGGGAGTTTATGACCATGGCATACTGGTTCTCTATTGGGATAAGGTCTAGGTGATCATATCTATCCCAAGTAATGGTAATCTCCAACCACTTCACGAACTAGGGAACTGGGGGAGGGTGGCCATTAGTATCCTCATAGAGGTTTTCTAGGCCTGGATAGTAGGGGTACCAAGGAAGGTGTGGTAGACTAAAGCCTTCTTCTCAAAGGATTTTTACCCTTGCCATCGCCTTTGTTGGCGGGTTTGGGGTCCACGTCTTCATCCATATCATATGAATACTTGGACTCTTCCTCCTTCTTCTTACATTTTCCCTTTCCGTGGGGTCTATTCTTCCGACTTCGCTTGTAGCCGAACTCAGGGTCTTCCTTGAGGTCGTTGACAAACTTGCACTGGCGGTTGGTATGAGTAGCTTTATCGTTTGAATCAAGATGGACGAAACAAGGCATATCATGGTATGCCTCGTACGTCTGGGGAACACGGGGCACTGCAGGTGTAGTTTCACTCCACTGTTTCCCATGACTAGCCCCCCTGCCACGACCACATTGTCCGATTTCGCCTATGTCAGCGAAAGTCATGGTGACCATGCCAGCTGCTTGCTTGTCTTCAAGCGGATTGCTTCGCTTATTATTGTTGTTCTTCTTGGCCTGGGTGGGAATATCCACTACAAGTAAGGACCCACGAGCATCATCATCGGCAAAAGAAAATTATCTAGCCTTGGCAATCATTGAGTTGAGATTAAGCTTGCCCTTGCTTGAGTATGCTTCAGCATATGTTAGAGCAGTGTTCCCTTTTCTAGACCATCGATGAAGGCAGCCATAGAAGTTTGATCATGTACTCCCACGCTTGAATCTTTCATATCAAGACAATAGGATAGGTAGGCACGAGATGATTCGTCCTTCTCTTGCGCACACCACTTTAGGTCACCGATAGTGCAGGGACATTTGTACGTACCCTCGAAGTTCTTGGTGAATGCTTCATGCATGTCCAACCAATTGCAGATTGATTTTTTCGGCAAGTCATCGATCCATTGTCAGGTGGTGCCAGAGATCATTAGTGGGAGGTACTTGACGGTGACTGTCATGGTGGTGTCACGGCATATGCCATTGGTAGGCTAAAGATGGGGCCAATGTGCACTAATGATATCCGGTGAGGGATAGTGTAGTGAATCTACACATGAAGAATGAAGAACTCAACACACGTTGTACCAAGGTTCGAGGCTCTCCTATGGAGATAAAACCTCTACTCCTACACTAGATCTTATATTGCAATCTATCTGATGATTACAAGTGCTCCTTGAGCTATATCGTAGAGAGGTAGGAGATGAAGTGCTCCTGCTCTCTACTCTCTCTAGGGTTTCTCCCTTAGCCAAAATCAACCGACCCTCTCCTTGGAGGCCCTACTCACCTTATAAAGGGGTGGCCAGGTTATAGCTAGGGCTTACGTGGCTCGGATATCCTAGGAATATGCTTGTCCCAATATAGTAACTTGGCGCCCTCCTTTCCTCTATTGCCAGACTCTACATGGCAATGGTGCAGAAGGTACGTTGTCTGACCGTTGAGGTAAGACACTGTCATGTATGTGACGACCTGCTCTGTCTCTGCCATTCTGTCCCTTGTCGCTAGCACTTGTCTCTCCCTAGATTCCCTTATGAGAGAGAAAAGCGCTGACCTTGGGCTTTCTCTCTTCTTCTTGAGAAAGCCAACTCCTGACTTGGCCATGGTAAGGATAACCCGGCCAAGAAGGTACCTACAAAGAGAGAATAACTCACTCCTCATGCCGACATACTGCATATGTCAGCCGAGTCTTGCTGGTTCTGCCGGCTTAGGGTAACTGGGCATAATCTGGTCAGGCCTTGTATGACTTGGCCAGCTCATGCTTTGACATGTTTATGCCTCGGTGGACCTTGCCATTATACCTCGGCTTGACCCTAACTAGGGTCATCCCCCCAACATTAGTCCCCGAAGCTGGTGCGGTCTTATCAGCCTTAGCTAGAAAGACCACAACAGGTTCAAACTTATTCGGGTCATTGTCCATCTTGCCGACATACATATGTGTCAGCCTATATCGATTTTAACTCAGATGCACTGCTTGGTGACTTGATATTCACTTTGACTTTCCTTGGCTCTTTCCAAGATATATATCGTTGTTCGAGTCTTAGTGTTACATACGGGGTATCCCTCTTAGATGCCTATCTTCTTGTGTACTCCTCCTTGTATCCTATGTGGAAATTAATCATTGCTCTTGCCTCATTTTAAGGGTCATGGCAGTAGTTAGTGCCACGCGCTGTCAGGGGTAACTACACCCCATCACGTCGCTGTGTCTCCTAGATAACTGTAGAGCCACAACGTGCCGTTTGCTCTCCTGCACCATGTAGTCATGCGTGTGGCACGATCTAATGCGTCAGTTTATGGGATACACGCCCACGTGGTGTGGCTAGTGGGGCTAACCGATCCCATTACCACGATCCTCTGCATCGTTAAATAGGGGAGTAGGGGAGGCCCTTAGTCACTTTCCCCCATTCTCGTCTCCTCTTCTTCTTCCTCCTCGTTACGCCGCCGCTGTCTTCACTCCTGCGACTGTGCTGATCCTTTGCTCTCTCTCTTCTTCCTTACTTTCTTGCAGCGCTGCTGCTTGCCGCCACTATGGGGCCACGCCAATCCAATCCTATTTCCCCTGAATCGAGCTCCATATCTGAAGAAAGGTATTCAGAGATGCCATGGGAAGTGGTTGTCGTGGATGAACATGAGGAGGGCGTCACTATCCATGAGCATGGCTCCTAGGCTGGCTCCAATGTTACATAGGAGAAGCTCGACTGGCTCGTGCGTATGCACTGGATCCCGTTGTAGGTCAGTTTTCGTCTCCCCGGTGATGAACAAGCTCTCGTCCTTGAGGATGGTGAGTTCGTTGTTTTTGTTGCCCACTTCGCTCATGGCTTCAGCCTTCTGATTAGTGAGTTCTTCAAGTACTTTCTCGATACTTTTGGTCTACAACCTCATCATCTTCCCGCAAACGTGCTTGCCTCTCTCTCCACCTTTGCATCTGGTACCAAAGGATACCTCAGCTTGTGCCCCAATGTCCAAATCTGGGCTAAATTCTTCAAGATCCGGGCCAACATCGTTCCCAACAAGGATCTTTTCCCCGGCGAGAAAGCGCTGACCCAATGCAGGGCCGCTAGTATTACACCTCGGAAATCCTCTATCTTCCCCTGGATCATGGGTCTCGAATCTTGCAAAGGGTGGGCGAAGACATTCTTCTACGTGAAGAACAATACCTCGAACGACATGATTCGGCTTCCTGCCTTTTCAGTTGGTGTCCCCACTAGGAAGAATTGGTACCTTGACCCCAAGAAGAGCAATAACTTCATCAACCTCGTGGCAAAGCACATCCTCAAGCTGATGGATGTCGGGTTAACTGGCGAGGACTTGACGATCACCTTCATCCGCAGCCGAGTTTTCCCGATGCAGCAACGTAGCCACAAGATCTGCTACATGAGAGGTCCCCTCGACCCAAACCGAGTTTCCTCGGTCGAGTTATCCAATGCTCAGATCCACCACCAAGTCATGTTCATCTTCAAGACGGGTTTAACCGAGGAATGGGAATGGGGGTTGGAGCCCTTCAACCAGGATAGGCCTATTCCCAAGGTATGTCCTTCGAGTGACCTCTACCGAGTTATGCTTTATGTCGGCATATACTAGTTATTTGACCTTCCTATGCTCCTTTGTACATAAATTCCTTCAGCAAACGATTAAGGACATCTAGACCTCGGCCCTTACTTGGGGCAAGGATCGGGAGACCTCGGATTTAGAGGAGCCAGATTCTGAGCAGTTCATGCATCTCCTAGACTCCATCTCTGGCCGATCCTTCGGTTAGACTTCTATCTTGAAGGATTGGACGGATGATGACTCTAAGATTCTCGAGGTATTTAACCCAGTGTCCATCTCATACGCCTATCCAACTGGTCCCACTCCATCTAACCCAGCTGGTTAGGTGCATAACACACCTCCCATTGCCACGGGAGGTCAAGGTGCGGTGAAGAAGCACGCCGCAACCTCAGCTCCTCCAGCTGAATCTTCCCGAGCCGAGAAGAGAGTTAAGAAATCTGGCAAGAACCCCGTGACCTAGAGGGCTCCCATGCCTAGAGCTCCTCCAGCTGTGTTTGGGTAAACACCTTTCTCCAGGTTATTCTTGTATTTCATATATATTATTTCCTATATTTATTGTTTCTCCCTTTCTTACTTGATTCGATCTTTTTCTCTTTCTGACTTGACAGGGCCTCCGTGGATATCCCCTAGAGCGGCTCCAGCATCACCTCTCCCATCCGTGAGGCACCATCTTATCCTCCTCATGATGATGCTCCCGTTCTCAGCCCTATTCAGGATAACTCTCTTGTCGCGCTGAATAACAGCCCATCTCGGCGGGAGGAGGACAATGTCAACGCAGGTGGACGGAGCGCCATAGAGGATGTGGCTATGCCGGATCAGCGGGGTGACCTCTCTACTCCCTCGAAGTCCTCCTTCATGGAATCCCAAACCCCCGCTCCCTCACGGATCATCAAGCACTCCTATGTGGATTTGAAAACCAAACACGAACAACAAAGACCCTGATCCCGGAGTCTGGAGACCGAAACGAACCCCTCCGAGACCCCAAGATATTCAGACCTCGATGTGTGACCCCCTTTCCGGATCCCTATTTTATAAATGCTATATATATTTCGATGCGTATTAAATTGTACATGCTCGCATACATCTTTTGTGGTTTGGGGGCATTATGCCGATTCGCCCAATAATTAAATATGGAAACTATATGCGGGTTATTCTAGTCTTATATTGGCTCCATTTAAATTTGTGTAATGAATCAATCCCATATTTTGTCTTGTTAATGCAACATTTAAATTTTGGGGTAGCTAAACAACATGAACCATATAATTAATTGTCAAGACCCCAATTCTACTTAATATTGCATGTTGCATCGCATCTTTACCATGTCATACATCATACACGCATCATCTCCGATCTTTTGCTATAGAATTAAATAGTGCATCCCATGTTTCTTCTAGTGCTTTGCTTCTTCACGGATTAGGCAGTTGAGTGGATACGAGTATCAACAAGTTCTTTGGATAATGTAGCTTTGGTTGTGCTTCCCAAGCGAGCATTCTCCCTTTTTCTACCTATTTTGCATTTATAGTATTTACTTCCTCATATTGATCTATTGATATCCGTGTTGTGATGCTTTAGTTTCACAATTATTGGAGTTGGCACCTACTTAATGGTGGAGATGATCATGGCTTTCAGTATAACTTGTCAATTAAAATGCTGGGAATAGGTATAACTAACATAGAGACACCGGTGGGCAATAGCTAATATTTGGGTTTTAACCGCTCACGTGTGTCCCGTAGGCCCCGAGTACTTGATACATGTTCCTTGACTATCGCACTATCTGCATGTGGGACCATGAATCCCCTTAGCTAGAGCGTGATTCATTTCTTATTTCTTGGGGCTACAAACTAGTTTGGGGCTTTATTACTATCATGTACTTATGCCATGCTTTACTGCTTTATTTATGATTGCGCGTGGAGCGCCTGTACTATTTAGGATCATGGCACGATTTCACGGTATCGACAAGCCCAGTCACACTTTTGGGTTCCTAGTCGTTTATAGCCGTCCTTGCAAACCATGGGTCCGTCTCGGAGCTGGCCAACTTTGTTGCGGGTAGCTTATTGGGGTGGCCCCCTAAAATATTTTATGAATCTTGTGATTGCTTTGTCGTGATGCCTTGTTGGGTTTATATGGTTTTTCCGAGGTTGATCGTGCGTGTGTTGCTATATCTGCACCCCTGTAGGGTAAATCTTTCTAAAAGTCGTGTCAGCGGTTACGGATGACTTGGAGCACAGTATCTCGATCATAGACAACCATAACTAAAGTAGTGCTATAAATTTGACTTTGACATGTCTAGTAATCAGTTTCACCACAACGGAATGAGAAAATAAAAGTGCCAAATACTGCTAGATTTGGGATGTCTCATGTAATGGTATCTGACTAGTAAGTATTGCAACTACAACAGAATGGTTAACTAAAACTTCCCACTTTTTATGATATCAGGATGACTCATGATATCTATATCTGACTGGTAAGTGCTACAACTATAATGGAATGAATAAAACTGCCAACTGTGTAGGCGAGACTAAAAGTTCCTCAGTTTGACTTCCTCGTTTGGTCTCGAGGGGGAAATACCAGGATGGGTATGTTTGGTGTTAGTATCAAGTTTGATCCGAATAGGCCTTTCTTATCCCTCTCTGATAGCCGACAGTCATATCGAGTCTCTATAGGTTGTTTAGTGCATGATTCGCTGCCACTTCAATCCACCATACCTATGTAGGCGAGAGCCACCGAATTCTACACTCGCCGTGTACTGTCCTCGGTACTGACTGCTCCATTTTTTCCTTTGCCCTTTGTTTGCACCCCTTTTGTTTAACAGGTATAAGTTCGACGTTGTTAGCAAGGTTACCCTTCCGGCTTGGCCTAGGCAGGGTTATGGACGCCATTAGTTATTCATCAAGGCTCTTAGCCCTATTTGCATCTTGTCTGTACTCGGATGTTGTATCATTTTAAGGTGATTTGGATCTTTGTATTGTATCTGTATTCTTGAATTGTTGAGTTGTTGTTGTATATATATGTTCTACGAGCTCCATTGTGAACTATTGTGTAATGATATTACTTCATTTTCCACCCGCACAAAAGTGCCTGGTGGGCATCTTTAAATCGTTTCTATGCGGGTTTGGCGGAAAGTGCTAAAATCTGCATAGGGCCGATTCAAGGATGTTACAAAGTGGTGACCTGGATGGCCCGATGATGAACGACCACAAGCTCTACTTCCGCTACACGACCAAGTCCGACGCTAGCAATCCAAGTGGGAACCCTAGTACACTGTCGTGGAATCCGAAGGCAACGATGATGGACTCGAAGTCCTCCTTCATGGAAACCCAAACCCCTGCTCCCTAACAGATCATCAAGCACTCCTACGCGGATCCGAAAACCAAACCCGAACCCCAAAGACCCTGATCCCGAAGTTCGAAGACCGAACCGAACCACTCCAAGACCCCAAGATCTTTGGACCTTGATGTGTGACCCCCTTCCGGACCCCTATTTTATAAATGCCATATATATCTCGATGCATATTAAATCGCACATGCTCGCATACATCTTTTGTGGTTTGGGGGAATTATGCCGATTTACCCAATAATTAAATATGGAGACTATATGCGGGCTATTCTAGTCTTATATTGGTTCCATTTAAATTTGTGTACTAAACCGATGCCATATTTTGTCTTGTTAATGCAACATTTAAATTGTGGGGTAGCTAAACAACATGAACCATCTAATTAGTTGTCGGGACCCCAATTCCGCTTAATATTACCTGTTGCATCGCATATTTACCATGTCATACATCATACAAGCATCATGCCTGATCTTTTGCCGTAGAATTAAATAGTGCATCTGATGTTTCTTCTAGGGCTTTGCTTCTTCACAGATTAGGCAGTTGAGTGGATGCGAGTATCAACAAGTTCTTTGGATAATGTAGCTTCGGCAGTGCTTCCTAGGCGAGCATTCTCCCTCTTTCTACCTATTTTGCATTTATAGTCTTTACTTCCTCATGTTGATCTGTTGCTATCCGTGTTGTGATTCTTTAGTTTCTGTACCAGTTATATCTCTTGCAGCCTCTATATTGCCTTGGACACCTCCTATTACATGTTATTTTGTAGAAAGCTTGCCTTGCGAGTCGTAGTTGCTTACTCAGGTGTTGGTTCGAGTCATCGATTTCCACCATTATTGGGGTTGGCACCTACTTAATGGTGGAGATGATCATGGCTTTCAATATAACTTGTCAATTAAAATGCTGGGAATAGGTATAACTAACGCAAAGGCAATGGCGGGCAATAGCTAATATTTGGGTTTTAACCGCTCACTTGTGTCCTGTAGGCCCCGAGTACTTGATACATGTTCCTTGACTATCGCACTATCTGCATGTGGGACCATGAATCCCCTTAGGTAGAGCTTGATTCATTTCTTATTTTCGGGGCTACAAACTAGTTTGAGGCTTTATTACTATCCTGTACTTATGCCATGATCTACTACTTTATTTACAATTGTGTGTGGAGCGCGTGTACTGTTTAGGATCATGGCACGGTTTCGCGGTATCGACAAGCCCAGTCACACTTTTGGGTTCCCAATCGTTTACAGCCGTTCTCGCAAACCCTGGGGCCGTCTCGGAGCCGTCTAACTTCTTTGCGGTTAGCTTATTGGGGTGGCCCCTAAAATATTTTATGAATCTTGTGATTGCGTTGTCGTGATGCCTTGTTGGGTTTATATGGTTTTTCCGAGGTTGATCTTGTGTGTGTTGCTATTTCTGCATCCCTGCAGGGTAAATCTTTCTAAAAGTAGTGTCCGCGGTTATGGACGACTTGGAGCACAGTATCTCGATCATAGACAACCATAACTAAAGTAGTGCTATAAATTTGACTTTGACATGCCTATTAAGCAGTTTCACTACAACAGAATGGGAAAATAAAAGTACCAAAAACTGTTGGATTTGGGTGCTAATGGTATCTGACTAGTAAGTATTGCAACTACAATAGAGTAGTTAACTAAAACTGCCCGCTGCTTATGATATCAGGATAACTCATGGTATCTATATCTGACTAGTAAGTGTTGCAACTATAATGGAATGAATAAAACAGCCAACAGTGTGAATTCCTCGGTTTGACTTACTCGTTTGGTCTCGAGGGGGAAATACCAGGATGGGTATGTTTGGTGTTAGTATCAGGTTTGATATGAATAGGCCTTTCTTATCCCTCTCTGATAGCTGACAGTGGTATCGAGTGTCTATAGGTTGTTTAGTGCATGCTTCGATGCCGCTTCAGTCCACCATACCTATGTAGGCGAGAGCCACCAAATTCTAGACTTACTGTGTACTAGCCTCAGTACTAACCGCTCCCTTTTTCCTTTGCCCTTTGTCGTCACCCCTTTCATTTAACATGTATAAGTTCGACTTTGTTAGCAAGGTTACCCTTCCAACTTGGCTTGGGCAGGGTTATGGACGCCATTGGTTATTCTTTAGGGCTCTTAGCCCTATTTGTATCTTGTCCGTACTCGGATGTTGTATCATTTTTAAGGTGATTTGGATCTTTGTACTGTATATTTGTATTCTTGACTCGTTGAGTCATTGTTGTATATATATGTTCTGGGGGCTCCATTGTGAACTATTGTGTAATGATATTACTTTGTTTTCCACCCGCACGAAAGTGCCTGGTGGGCATCTTTGAATCGTTTCTATGCGGGTTTCACAGAAAGTGCTAAAATATGCATAGCGCCGATTTGAGGGTGTTACAAAGTGGTATTAGATCTCAACAGTTGTGATACCCCACTGGTCCAGCTTGTAGGATAACCTAGCTAACAATCTATGTAGAGTGTCAAAACTATTTTTGCAAAATTGGTTGGTAGATCTGATTAGTTCTGCTTTTAATCGTTACCTCTATGTTATTCCCCTCTTACCTTTGTGTGATTTGAATTTGCTCTCTTACCTTCCTTCAAGTCCATGATTTCGCCTGGTTGGGTTTCTGTTGACCTTCAGGGTTTCTCTTCCTTCTTCTTTCAATGGTGCGTCGACATCCGATCTTCACGCTATCTGATGAATCTTTCATCTGTTGAACCTTTCTTTGTATCTTCCGGTGATTCATATCATCTGCATCAAATCTGTTGAAGATCCTGCATCATTCCTTTGATTCCGAGCACCGCTTGTGAAGAACTTCAGTCTAAATTCCGAGAATGGGTTGCACAATCTTTACTACATGTGCGGAGTAATAGTTTGTCTGTGTGATGGATTGGCCCCCATGTCGACTACTCATTATATTCGCCCTTGTACATTGAAGTGGATTAGATTGCACATTTTTCTCTCCTTATGTCGAAGTTAGAGGTGGCCTTATATTTTGATGCCTTTACCTTCGTCCTTTCTTCTCCGGAGCGTTCTCTTGATGAATGTGAGAAACGATCCCTTGTTGGTGTTGTCGGCAATTTCAATATGGACAAAGAGTCTTTGTTACTGGAGTCGCAAGGATCGACATGAAGCGAGAAGATTAAGATTGTCGGTCTTGTTCGCCGTACCATGAGGTGGATCTCGAGGGCGAGATCCATTGTTAGTGGTTTCGAATTGTAGCACCCCCAGGTAAAACCACTACTAGAAAATCACTTGTTGTTTTACTTTGTGCATCATCATGATAGCATGCTCATGTCATCATGCCACATTGCATTTGAGAACCATCATGACATCATGCATATGTTTGCCTAAAATATTTTCATAAAGAATATTTTTATTTTCTAGATATTCCCCTCTTTATTTCAAACCAAAAACCTAGGTCCGTCTGGATTTTTTATTTGTCTAAAACCTATTTGCAAATGTTTTGTTTTATCATAAAGAAAAATAATAAATATAAAACATATTTTACCAGGGGAGGCCGCCAACCTGCCAGAGCAAGATCCCAGCAAGCCAACAGCCTACCACCCCGAAATAAAACCCCAAATCTAACCTAACCCTAGACTCGACCTGACCTACCTACACAGATACCTGACCCAGCTGCCACACCCACCCACGGGAAAGTGGAAAAAAATAACCACTAATAAAAAAATCACAAAATGAACTCTGGCCAAAAGTATTTCACACTCACTAACCCTTTTTGTAGCACCTAACAGCTAGGCGCTATACTCTATAGTATAGAACATATGTGATAGGCGCTATGGCCCCTGCCAGCGTGGCGGCCGCCTGGCCCGCCCTGGCCCCACCGGACCGTGTAGTGCCTAGGCGTTAAGCCTCGGTCGTGCAGCGCCTAGGCGCTATGCCCCAATGTGTAGCGCCTAAGGGAAAGGAGCTACACATTGAGACATAGAGCCACACGCGCGGCCCCCTCCCCACCCTGACCCACTCCCTTCCTAGCCGCCAGGGAAGAACACATGAACAGAGAGTAGTTCCTCTCTTCCCTCCATCTCAAATCCCACCCAAAAATGTACATATCTGAAGTATTTTGCGGGGGATTTTCTCCCCAATCTCTCCCTCTAGGTATTCTCCTCCGATCCCCTCTTTTTCATCCAAAAAGTCTTGCACATTTTAGTCTTATTTGCTTTGAACCCTAGTCTCTAGATGGATTCATGTTTAGGCTGATTTGTTCATGGTTTTTGGTTACTTGGTAGTTGTATGTTAGTTGTATTTGTTGGGGAATGACAATGTGTTGTTGATTTGATTTGTATATGATGGTTGTATATGGATTTGTATAAATGTTCCAATAATATGCTCCCATGTCCTTTGTAGTTACTTGTAGAAACTAAAACAATGGCCACCGATGATGGTTGTATATGGATTTGTATAAATGTATGAATAATATGCTCCCATATCCTTTGTAGTTTCTTGTAGAAATTGAAACAATGGCCACATATGATGAACCACTCACATATTTATTGATATTTGGAATATATTTGTAGGATGGTGTGGCTACTTGATGATTACTTTGATACAAAACACCAAGCATACTTGATGGCGGATAAGCATATCGTAATAAAACCATGTTGGACTTGTTTGTATTAATTTTTTCTATTGATTCAATTGTGTTGGACTCGTAAAGAAGCATAATATTTTGACTTGTATGTATGCAGAAGCTCGGCCCCCTGAAGATTCGGTCTCATGGTGCGCCCTCGAGTGAGATGCCGTACGACGAGCGGTACACTCCGTACATCCAGCAGCTAGGTCTCCTCCCTTTCATCACGCTTGTGACCCGGTCGACACCGAACCTCAACGCGGCTGCCCTCACTGCACTTGTCGACCGGTGGAGGCCGGAGACACGCACTTTCCACCTCCGGACTGGCGAGATCACCCCCACCCTTCAGGGTGTTTCCATGATCTTTGGGATTCCTATCGCGGGGAACCCTCTGTGTATGAACACAGATTCTGACGGGTGGCGCAATGAGATGGAGCTACTTACTGGGAGGGCTCCTGTAGAACTTGAAGACAAGAGTAAAGATAGAGTCCCAGCAGGCGCGACATACGCGTGGATTGTGGCGAACTTTATGCACTACCCAGAGCCAGCCGAGGTTGAGGTGATCGAGACACATGCTCGTGTGTACATGTGGTATGTCCTCTCCAGGACTTTGTTTGCTGACAGCGGAGGTAGGACTGCTCAGTGGATGTGGCTGAAGGCTCTAACGCACTTTGATAGAAACATTAGCTGGGGTTCGGTGACTCTTTCCTACTTGTACCGGTAGGTAATCACTTGTTCACGTCGCCGTCTTTTGTACACTTCCAATCCACACGTATCATATGTTGACATTTTTACTTTACTTGCAGTTGGATGATGCTTGTTGTAGGTCAAGCGCCAACGATGGAATAGGTGGTGCTATGGTTCTCCTCTCAGTATGGAGCTGGGAACGTTTACCAGTAGGTCGCCCGAAAGAGGTGGGCTACCTTCCTTGTCCAGAGTTTGGGAGACACCCTCTACGCTCACCCACTTGGGCTTACAAGTGGGACATCGTGTCGGAGATGACAAGCAATGTTGATGCCATGTACATGAAGTACACAAACGAGTTCGATGCGCTTACGGCCGTGCAGGTAAATTTCTGTCTTTACATCACTCCCTAAAATGTTTTACCCACTAGTCAAAATCTATAAGAAACATGTTCTTGTGATATGTTGTAGGTGGAGTGGCTCCTTATGGTTACGGGGATGATTTAGGTGTTGCTCCCAGGTTTGATCTTAACCCGAAGTGTTTGGAGGAAAAGAATCTTTGGCTCATGTGTTGTCCATTAATTTGCAATTGGGCGGTTGAGTACCATCTTCCACACCATGTGATGAGGCAGTTCGGTTTGTTCCAGGCTCACCCTCCCATATGTAAGGACACCGACAAGGAGCTTCATAGGTAAGTTAGCATTAGAACCCTTTTCCTCAATTGCATCAACGTCTTCTATTTGGTTGTAGTAAGAAAGTTCTTTGTTTTCCTGTAGGTTGGACAGGAAAAGGCAGAGAAAGATCAAGAAGTGGGATCACCATCAGAGAAAGTATGTCGTGGAGTTCTTGCTGTCTGTGGAGCAGGGTCAGCAAACGGAATGGAATAGTGGAAGAGCTCATTGCCCAATTCCATGGAACAACTACCTTCAGTGGTTTCTTGAAAATACTCGTGTCTCCATTTGCCCACCATCTTACGAGGAGGAAATATTAGAAGAACCGTGTTTTTTCGATGAGATTTCCTACAACGAATACAACAAGCTTGTCAGGTAGGGGCACGAAATCCTGATATCTTCCTCGCTCAACTTTGCGGTAAAGTTTTCCTTGCCCTTCCATCGCTTTATTTCCTAACATGTTTGTGTTCTTTACTCTGTAGCAAAAGGAGATAAAGAAACATGCTGACGAAACCAAGGTCATTCTCCACGATTGGCTGAAGGGAAAAAAGGCGGAAGGCATACTTCGATACTTCCTCAAGGTATGGTTGAAAATGAAAGGAGTACTTATAGGGCATGTTGTGCTACACGCTTTGACTTCTCATGTACTTTATTACAGCGGACGACCCAAATGATGCGTCGGTTATCTAACATGTTAGGTTGTCGCGACCCCGAATACACAACACCGTCAAATTCTAGGTCCAAGTCGATTTCTGACCCAACGGGTAATCTTGAGGATAACGAAGAGGAGGAGGCCACCTTGGCGGCTCATACGTAGGATGAGGTATGGGACAACCTTATATTTCTTACCTGCATTAAGTGCCTTTGGTTTGTTTGCCGTACATTTCCTTAGGCATACATTCGTACATGTAGATGCCTCGTATGGAGAATGAGATGGAGGAAGACTACCAGATTCGTTCCGCTTACCTATTGAAGCTAAGGAAAGAGTTCACTCGGTGGACACCGGAGAACTTCTGTAACAAAGGAAAGGCTAATGGTGTCGAAGACGAGCCGCCACGGAGGTCAAGAGCTAGTAGGAGGATGAGGGGTCTAGACTATGATGATGATGAAGAGGAAGAAGAAGAAGAAGAAGAAGCGGCGGTGACACAGAAGATAGCTCCGAGGAGGGGTCGACGCCCAAGAACGCGTGGACGGAAGTAGTTCTATGCACTATGTGGTATGCGCTATGTGTTGATGTTGTTCTATGCACTATGTGTTGATCTATGTGATGATGTAGTACTATTTCACTATTTGTTGGCACTATGATGTAGTTGTATTGCACTATGTGGACGGAAGTAGTTAATCTATGCACTATGTGTTGGCACTATGAATATCTCTATGTTGGCAGTATGAATATCTCTGTGAATATATCTATGTATTTGTTCTGTAAATGTGGAGGTTAAGCTGAACTGAATTCAGTTCTTAAGTGTAGCGTCTGTCTGATAGGCGTTATGCACGTGTAGCGCCTACCTGACAGGCGCTACACTTCGGGTTTTTTTTGCTCCAGCCGATATAGAGAGCATACTGAGAGCAAATCGAGCTGCGCCCGCTGAGAAATTCGCTAAGTCAATGTGTAGCGCCTGTCTGATAGGCGCTACACATGCATAGCATAGCACCTATCAGATAGACGCAACACATTGACTTAGCGAATTTTCCAGCGAGCGCAGCTCGATTTGCTCTTAGTATACTCTTTGTATCGGCTAGAGCAACAAAAACACGAAGTATAGCGCCTATCAGGTAGGCGCTACACATGCATAGTGCCTATCAGGTAGGCGCTATGCCTCAAAACTGAATTCAGTTCAGATATTTCTCAGTCTAGAGCACAAGTTATACCAGAATTGTATTACAAGTTTGCAAATATAACAGAATTGAGAACACACTCAAATTTCATCACATACTCATACATGGTGTTTTACCCTTAAGGGGCTTTACATACTCAAAGTTCACAACATACTAAAAGGACATTTCATACTCAAAGTTCATCACACGCTCAAAGTTCATGTCATACTCATACACCACGAGCCTCCGCCATGGCCTCCGTCTACAGGTCTAGAACATGAGGTCATTTCCCCTTCTTCTTGCGCTCCCTGTCTTCCTCCTGGGAGCGCCACGCCGTTTGACGCTTCCTTTCCCTCTCCGCATCACGAGCCTCCTTAGCGATGTGCTTCTCTTCCTCTTCTTGCTTGCGACGCTCGTCCTCATGTTGATTGCGCCTCGCCACCATCTCCTTGTTACGCACATCTTCTTGGTACCGACATCTAACTATTCCACTATCGATCTCCTGGATAGTCTTCGTAGCTTTAGATTGCTCGAGGTCTATCCAAGTGTACTGCCTGCATACTGGAGGGGGAGACTACAAGATAATAGAGCATGTTATTAATATGATATGGAATAGAGGTTCTTAAATTAAATTGCTTTGTGCATACCGGTGGAGTCTCATACGGGTTGCGGGTACGCACGGGAGAGCGAGCGTAGTTGGCACACATGAAAAACTTTCTTCCCCAAGTATCGGAATTGTAGTCGATGGACTCCTTAACAATGCAATCATCTTCGCACCAACAAATTGGAACCTCCTTTCCATGGGCCTTGGATGTACGGTACGCCCTTTGTAGCCTTTCCGCTTGATCGGCGCAAGGTCGCCTAGCATTGGACCTCCTCTTCCTCTCCTCATCTTCCTTCTCCTTTTTCGTCTTCATCTCTTCCTCTTCCTTCTCTTTTTTCCTCTTCCTCTCTTCCTCTTCCTTCTTCCTCTTCTTCTCTTCTGCTTCATCCTCCATTTTCCTCAAGTCGCGAGCAAGTTGAACCACCAATTCGAATTCACGAGCAAATGTCTCCTTCCGCTTCCTCTCTTCCTCTTCCTCAACTTCCTTCCTCTTCCTCTTCCTCTCCTCCTCTTCCTCTTTCTCCTTCCTCTCTCTCACCATCGCCAAAGCGTCCTCCCACAACTTCGAGTAGTTCACACCATCCCCATCATTGTTCTTGTTGGCCATACCTATAATAAGAAAAAAGGTGAAAGTTAGTTAAGCAAGCATGAATGTGAACAATAGTGGTTTGAAAAATATAAGTATGAAAGATAGTAAAATAAGCATGAAAGGTAGTAAAGTAAGCATAAAAGTGTGATCATTTTTTCACCATACCTATGCGCATACGGATTTGGTCCCACCAAATAACCTATCATACTAGCCGGATTTGGTCATGCCCTCTTCCTCTACTAAGCCCAAGTGATCGACCTCTTCCTCTACTAAGCCTAAGTGATCGACCTCTTTGTTGCCTAGGAACTTGTTGCCTAGGAGCATGTTGGCTACTTCTCCTTGGCTTCTGAGTGCACTGATCTGTTAAGTTGTAACTGTACCTTTTAGTTTGTTAATCTGAGCAATCGTTGATCATCTCATCCATTTGATCGTTTGAACACTACACTGGAATTAATATCTTTGCGGAATCATTGATCATACTTCGTGTGTACTAATGGAAATCTATTGTGCATGTCCGTGCTGCTGTCGTCCCAAGACAAGTGCCCCCGTCGACTATGGAGGAGCTTTCGACGTCTGTGTCGCGCGATCGGTCGGGATCGGTGGCCTTCAGTTCCTATCGGATTTCCCTTGTGATGTTAGTCCTCGCAGCAGCAGCTGCAGCCTTGATCATGTTGTTGTTCTGATACATGCTTGTCCGACCTTGCTTTTGAACTTGTGCATGTCTGCTTCATCTTTCTTGATCGGTTCCTCGTGTTGCATACAATGAAGTGGGTGTAGCCATGATAGCAAGTCAAGGTGGGGCATACAAGAGATGGGACGAAGAAATCCCCTCTTCGATCTCGTGCTTTTCCTATCATATCTCCTCTTCTATCGATTAGTAGAATATCACCTTTTCATAGTATTAATGATATCTGAGATTCTATCGATTAGTTTATGCAGAATGCAGCGCCGGAAAGAAAAACTCTTCTTCTTATGGGAGCCAAAACCGCATCTCAATCTTTTGAACTTTACCATGGGGCCTTGAAATGTAGTGGAATCTCTTGTAGATCCTTCCTTTGTTTCTTATGAGATAGCTATATAGCAGCATGTTGGCTACTTCTCCCTTGGCTTGGCACATGTTGGCTACTTCTCCCTTGGCTTGGCACATGTTGGCTACTTCTCCCTTGGCTTGGCACTTGTTGGCTACTTTGCCCTTGGCTTGGCACTTGTTGGCTACTTCTCCCTTTGCTTGGGACTTGTTGGCTACAACTCGGTTGGCTTGTGCTTGCTTCATTTCCATTTTCTCTCTTCCTTTGGGTACACTTTCTTGCATTATGACCTTCAACATTGCACGTTCCACACCGTGCTCTCTCACGAGGCTCTTGGAATTGGTCGTTGCCCATTTCTCGACCACCACCACAGCCCCATCCATCCATGTCACTCCTAAAGTGTTTTGTAGTGCGTCTTCCACTTTTAATCACCTTCCATTTTGGATTGGGCCATAGTTGAATTCCATGGTACTCCGGCCATTGTGATTGGTCCAGGTATGGGTGAAATCGAGGGGCCCATGTCTTCTTAGTAGTCTAGATAGAGAACTCGGACTCTCTCAACATGAGCAGATTATTATAGTCGAAATGTCGTCTATGAGCCGTGGTTAGCAAGTGCGAGCACGGAAGATGAAGCAACAATGGCCTTCCGCATGTGCACTCACAAGTAGTAAGCGAGACCTTGAACGCATGGCCTCCGTGTTGGACACCATCAGCCATGGTTCCTCCCGGCTCCGTAAGTTGGTATATATGCTCATCATTATCAAATTCCATGACAACTTGGGAATCCACTTTCCTTGACTGAAATTCCATCCAATCGTCAACCTTCGGTGGGAACTTGTATATATGATTGTTCTTGTAGTCTCTCGCAATCTACCTATCTGTTCCAGCTGAGTATTTTAGGAAACACTCATTCAACATGTCAAATGTATATTGGACTATTGCCATGATGGGAAATGCACGGACACATTTAAGCAAATTGTTGAAGCATTCTTCCATGTTGCTTGTCATTTGACCGTACCTTTGGCCATCGTCATCGAAAGCTCGTGCCCACTTTCCCATATCTCCAATGTTCCTAATGAGAAACTCTTTGCCCCCCGCATTGACTTTTTTTGTTATGGAACTATTTGTTGTACAAGTTTGAGAAACGGTGCTCCGTGAAAGTGAGACAACAATCTTGTAGATCATCGGAAAAGTCCTTACTCTTGCATGCTCTATAGAAGTTTGAAACAAAATGTGTCATGCACCATCGATGGTGCAATGGGACATGTCCGGGAATGTCAAGCATCACCGCATTGAGAATTCCTTGATGACGATCCGAGATGACACATAATTCCCTTTGAGCGGGTAATACCTTGGTTCTCAAAATATGGAAGAACCACTCCCAATTGTCATTGTTTTCCACCTCAACCAAAGAAAACGCCAAAGGAACCAACCGGTTGTTGGCATCGCTAGCTATTGCAATCAAGATAGTGCCCTTGTATTATCCGGTCAAGAAGGTGCCATCAACAGATATAACAGGCCTACAATGTTCAAAATCCCGTACACATTGCTCGAAACCCTAAAATACATGTCCAAATACTCAAACGGTTCTTCCGTTCATTATCCTTGTCTTGTTCCCATAAGGTTCAATGATATGAATCATGCCCGGGTTAGCATTGGCCATCGCTAACAACAACCTAGGGATCCGGTTATAAGATTCCTCCCAATCACCGTACAACATCTTGAATGTGGCTTGCTTCGCCTTCCATGCCTTCCCGTACTTCACCTCATAGTGAAAGACGACTTTCATAAGCTCCATGACCATCTTGATGCTCATTATTGGAAATGACTTGACGTCATTGGAAATCCTATAAGCAATGAACTCGGAGGTGAGTTGTCGGTGCCCGTGCTTCACATCATTGCCATCCACCTTTGGGCCTCGGCACATGTGAGTTGATACACAACTAGATATATGCCAATCGGGACATCCCTTGAATGGTCTTGCACGCACAATCCAAGGACATCTATCCTTCTCACATTTAACCGTGTAGCGCTTCTTCAAGTCCGAGTGCACCACCATGTAAGGACGATGATGCTTAACCGAGAAGGCCTTTATCCATTTCTTAAATTCTAGCAAGGTCTTGAATCTCGTTCCGCGAGTAATCCCATTATTCTCTTCACTACCATCTCGGTAAGAACTTGTCCTTGGTCCAAGAACTACGCCCTTGCCTCCATCAACCGTGGCTTCATCCGCGAGACTAACATCACGAAATAAAGATACTCGATGGTCCCGCCCCAATACGGTATCATGGATTTCGGCCTCTGTAGCTATGAACCCCTCCCCGTCAAGTTCTACTTCGGGACCATCATCATCCGAGTCCGATGCATACCCTCGAGCATAGGGGATGTCACGGTCCATGTTCTCTTGCGTAATATATTTGTCCAAATCTCCAACATTTTTGTCGTGGAGCTCAACCTCATTCTCATCTTGCCCATAATCATCATTGTTCTCTTCCAATACTTCATCTTGGTACTTTGAAATCGGGCTCAATGTTTGGGTTAAAGGAGGGTCACTCAATACCTCTTGGTTGAAGGGTGGGGGACTCCTAGAATCCAATGGGGAGGCACAACGGTTCAAGTCCAAAGGCAATGAACTATCAACCTTCTTGGTGGCAAATAGCTCAAGAGCCTTGTCTAGTGATTCGGCCACCACCTCCTTGTATGCAATCCAACAAGCCTCGGAAGAGATACGCATGGTCTTCCAACGGATATGCATTCCCAAACTCACGTTATGTCTTCCCTCCAACTCAACAATATCACTTGGGTCCATCCATTTCAATTCTATCCTAACTTGCTTCAAGACCTCGGTGTAGGTTGGACCATGTTCAAACACCATGTCTAGCTCATTCGGGTCCAGTTCTATGTTGCCTTTCAAAAATGCATCCTTATCCACATGATGAACATGAACAATTCTTGCCATACCTAACACATAAGAGAATATGATCATTAACTACCCATGGCAAGATGAATAAAAATATAGTAGTCACATTATCAAACAATTTATCTAACAACAATACCATCTCTTACATCAGCAAACCCTAACCCTAACCATAGCCATAACATTCCAATAAACCAAACTCTAGCAATCCAAGAATCCTAAACCTAACTATATGCTTCTTAGACACCATTCTACCCAACATTGGCCAATGAACCCAACAAATTTCCAAACATTTCCTCACAAATCAAATTTCTAGGGTTTCAACTCAAATCCCACCAAAATGAAAGATTTCAATCGGTCAAAACAGAGGGAATAGAGGGAGGGTACCTCTAGCAGCCGGGAAGGGTCAAAATCCACCAAATGAAGCCTCCAATATGAGGGATTTGAGGAAGGAGGAGAGAGGGTCGCCGCTGGGTGTTCTTCTCTGCTTCCTGGCGGCTGGGGAGTGACTGGGTCGAGGTGGGGAGGGGAGCCGCGCGCGTGGCACTATGTCTCAATGTGTAGCGCATTTTACTTAGGCGCTACACATTGGGGCATAGCGCCTAGGCGCTGCACGGCCCAGGCTTAACGCCCAGGCGCTACACGGTCCGGTGGGACCAGGGCGGGCCAGGCGGCCGCCACGCTGGCAGGAGCCATAGCGCCTATGGCATAGTGGGTGTAAAATTGGCCAGAGTTCATTTTGTGAATTTGTTTTTATTAGGGGTTATCTTTGTCCATTTTCTCCCTACCCGCGCCGCTCCACCTAGCTACCCGACACGGCACCCTATCACGCATGCTTTCCATGACTGACACGCCCGCGCGGTCGATCCCCACCCCATGATCCCCTCTCTCTCTCCTCCGCTCGTCCCCACGATTCCCCACCTAGCCCGCAACGCCCGCTCGAGCTCGCCCGATCCCTTGCTCGCTTGCTCCACCCCGCGGCATCGCTTCTGCCCCGCATCGCCGCTTCCGCCGTCAAGCAACCGAGGCCTCTCCTGTTCCGGGACATCAACTGTCACTCAGCCGCCTCGTCTCCAGCACCCCTCCGCCACCGCCCCGATCCAACCTCGCTATCGACGCTGCCCTCCGTCCTGCTGCACGGCCCCGAGCCCTAGTGTCAGCGGCCTCTACCCCAACGTAGCACCGCCGAGCCGCCACGTCCGCTCATAGATCCCCATCACCGCCAAGCTCCACCTCGACCCCGTGCGCCTCCGGCCGCCGCCAGAACCTCTGCCACGTTGTGGCCCGGCCCGCGCGCCACCCGTGACGCCCCTGCTCTGGCCTTCTACGCCACCCTTGTCCTCCTGCGCATCGTCCGCCTGCGACCTCCCTGAGTGCCGCCTTTCTCTCTGCATCCCAACACCGCCGGGGACCTCCTCACCTACCTCAAGTGCCGCCTTCCCTGCCTGCGGCCCCTGCACCGCATTTCTGTCCTAGCCGACGAGCCTTCTTCATGGTCTCCGTCATCCCTGTAGTGTCGCCAGCAGTACGCGACCAAGCTCGACTCGGTGTAACTGTCGTGGCGCGCCATTCTTCTGAACCTCCCAGGGGTGTTTGTGTGGTGGAGACCGTGTGGTCTTCGACGTCTCTGCTTAGTCGCACATGCCGCCAAGACCATTGTTCGGTAATGGGCCGGCGACAAGCACGACTACATGGACAAGTACGCCGACAACATCTTTGGCTGTGGGCAAGTCGGGCAAGTACATGGATGGACCAATGATGAATGACCACAAGCTCTACTTCCGCTACACGACCAAGTCTGATGCCGGTAATCCAAGTGGGAACCCTAGTACTCTGTTGTGGAATCCGAAGGCGGTGATTATGGACTTGAAGTCCTCCTTCATGGAAACCCAAACCCCCGCTCCTGTTGGGTCCGCAGCATAGAAAACAAAAATTTTCCTACAGTGTGAACTACACGCCAAGATCTATCTACTAAGTACAAAGCAACGGGTGGACATACATCCAACGAGAACTTAACCTCATAGACAACGAGCTTTGTTAACGAGTAGGAACTCGTGGTTGATGTAGTCGTACACTTGCCAATCACAAGATCGTGAGGAAGTCTGAGCGCCGCAACTCAGCAGCGCATCCGCACTCGCACACACGTTCAAGCCACCGGACAACCTCCACCTCCTCGCTCCAGCGTCAGCGGAAGCAGCAACTCCTTCCAGACGCAAGGCCACTAGGAACATGTATCTCGCTAATCCGAGACCATGGGGGAATATCTAGAGGGGGAGAGAGATCCTTCACGAGGAGGTGTGGTTTGTGAGAGGGGAGAGGGGGCTTTATATAGGAGGGAGGGAGACCCCTCCCCTCCCATAGACGGTGCATGAGGGGGGGACTCCTCCCCTCCTTCATTCATGTGGTGAACCTCCACTCACATAAACATGGCCTCCACCCAAAATCCCACTCACATGTATTTAATCTCCACCAAGTTAAATGCAACTCTCAATTAATAAAACTCTTTTATTTATTTTATTCAGAATTTTGTTAATTACTTTAATTCACAAACATTCACATAAAACCCCTTGCAACATTTCAATATCACATGCAGAACCACTTTCTGCAATTTCACCCGAAACAATTCCGGTTTCTATCGAAACAATTCCTGTTTCTATCGAAAGATTTCCTGCGCTTTGCAAACCTTTTGTCTAGAACATATGTGCTCCTAAATGGTGTCCGGAAACCCTTAAGTGTGTCACCCTACGGTTCGTGAATAATGCAGACATGATTGAGACTCCTCTCAGATCAATAATCAGAAGCGGGACCTGGAGATCCATACTGACTCCTGCATATTCAACGATGACTTCTATGATCGTGAGAACCTTTAATGTCAACAATTTAATCCCTTTGTCTCATGATATAATACATGTCCGAGATTCGATCATCTGTATCCAAATACCTAGTTTGATCTCGTTACCGACATGCACTCTTTTCTCGTTCCCGTGATATAACATTCTAGTGATCACATCACTTGCTTGCAAGCTATCTTAATGTGATATCACTGAGAGGGCCCAGAGTATATCTATCCGTCATCGGGATTGACAAATTCCACTCTTGATCCATGAGCCTCAACATAACACCTTCATAGCACTGAACCCACCTTTATGGTCACCCTGTTACGGTGTGACGTTTGATGTTATCAAGATACTCTTCCGGTGTTAGCAATTAACATGATCTCATGGTCTAAGGACTAAGACTACTTCGTATGATGTTATAGCAATATAAACATAATGACTTGATCGTAATGCTATACTTCGAATGAATGTTCATCACATCATTTCACAAATTTTGTGACCTTGTTATTAACAACATCCAATGTCCATGATCAGGAAACCTTGATCATCTTGTTAATCAACAAGCTAGTCTATAAGAGAGGCATAACTAGGAACCCTTTTGTTTATTAAACACACATGTATTGATGTTTCCTATCAATACAATTATAGCATGCAAAATAAACATCTATCATATACAAGGAATACATAATAACAACTTTATTATTGCCTCTCAGGGCATATTTCCTTCAGCTCCCTCACGGATCGTCAAGCACTCCTATGCGGATCCGAAAACCAAAACCGAACATTGAAGACCCTGATTTCGGAGTCTTAAGACAAACCCCTCTAAAACGCCAAGATCTTTGGACCTAGATGTGTGACCCCCTTTCTAGACCCCTATTTTATAAATGCTATATATATCTCGATGCATATTAAATTGTACATGCTCGCATACATCTTTTCTGGTTTGGGGGCATTATGTCATTTCACCCAATAATTAAATATGGAGACTATATGCAGGCTATTCTAGTCTTATATTGGCTCCATTTTAAATTTGTGTAACGAACAGATACCATATTTTGTCTTGTTAATGCAACATTTAAATTGTGGGGTAGCTAAACAACATGAACCATCTAATTAATTGCCGGGATTCAGATTTGGCTTAATATTGCCGGTTGCATCGCATCTTTACCATGTCATACATCATACAAGCATCATGCCCGATCTTTTGTCGTAGAATTAAATAGTGCATCTAGTGTTTATTCTAGTGCTTTGCTTCTTCACGGATAAGGTTGTTAAGTTGATGCGAGTATCGACAAGTTCTTCGGATGATGTAGCTTCGGCTGTGCTTCCCAGGCGAGCATTCTCCCCCTTTCTACTTATTTTGCATTTATAGTCTTTACTTTTTCCTATTGATCTATTGCTATCCATGTTGCGATGCTTTAGTTTACATACTAGTTATATCTCTTGCAGCCTCTATATTGCCTTGGACAACTTCTATTGCATGTTGTTTGGTAGACAGTTGGCCTTGCGAGTCATAGTTACTTTCTCAGGTGTTGGTTCGAGTCGTCGAGTTCCACCGTTGTTGGGGTTGGCACCTACTTAATGGTGGAGATGATCATGGCTTTCAATATAACTTGTCAATTAAAATGCTGGGAATAGATATAACTAATGCAAAGGCACAGCTGGGCAATATCTAATATTTGGTTTTTAACCGCTCACTTTTTGTCCCGTAGGCCCCGAGTACTTGATACATGTTCCTTGAATATCGCACTATCCGCATGTGGGACCATGAATCCCCTTAGCCAGATCTTGATTCATTTCTAATTTCTTGGGGTCACAAACTAGTTTGGAGATTTATTACTATCATGTATTTATGTCATGCTTTACTGCTTTATTTATGATTGCGCGAGGAGCGCCTGTACTGTTTAGGATCACTGCATAATTTGGTGATATCGACAAGCCCAGTCACACTTTCAGGTTCCCTATCGTGTATAGCCGTTCTTGCAAACCCTGGGTCCATCTAGGAGCCGGCCAACTTTGTTGCGGGTAGCTTATTGGGGTGGCCCCTTGAAATATTTTATGAATCTTGTGATTGCTTTGTCGTGATGCCTCGTTGGGTTTATTTGGTTTTTCCGAGGTTGATCGTGTGTGTGTTGCTATTTGTGCACCCATGCAGGGTAAATCTTTTTGAAAGCCATGTCCGCGGTTATGGACGACTTGGAGCACAGTATCTCGATCATAGACAACCATAACTAAAGTAGTGTTATAAATTTAACATTGACATGTATAGTATTCAATTTCACTATAATGGAATGAGAAAATAAAAGTGACAA
Organism: Avena sativa; assembly: GCA_916181665.1. NCBI lineage: Eukaryota > Viridiplantae > Streptophyta > Magnoliopsida > Poales > Poaceae > Avena > Avena sativa. Next base: position 198,004,601 of record OV702287.1, read on the forward strand.
CAACTGCTAGATTTGGGATATCTCATGCTAATGGTATCTGACTAGTAAGTATTGCAACTACAATGGAATGGTTAACTAAAACTACCCACTGCTTATGATATCAGGATGACTCATGATATCTATATCTGACTAGTAAGTGCTTCAACTATAATGGAATAAATAAAACTGCCAATTGTGTGAGTTCCTCGGTTTGACTTCCTCATTTGGTCTCGAGGGGGAAATACCAGGATGGGTATGTTTGGTGTTAGTATCAGGTTTGATCCGAATATGCCTTTCTTATCCCTCTCTGATAGCCTACAATCGTATCAAGTCTCTATAGGTTGTTTAGTGCATGCTTTGCTATCGCTTCAGTCCACCGTACCTATGTAGGCGAGAGCCGCCGAATTCTAGACTCGTTGTGTACTGGCCTCAGTACTAACTGCTCCCTTTTTCCTTTGTCCTTTGTCGACACCCCTTATGTTTAACAGGTATAAGTTCGATGTCGTTAGCAGGGTTACCCTTCCGGCTTGGCCTGGGCAGGGTTATGGACACCATTGGTTATTCTTAAGGGCTCTTAGCCCCATTTGCATCTTGTCTATACTCAGATGCTGTATCATTTTTAAGGTGATTTGGATATTTGTACTGTATATCTATATTCTTGACTCGTTCAGTCGTTGTTGTATATATATATGTTTTATGGGCTCTATTGTGAACTATTGTGTAATAATATTACTTTGTTTTCCACCCGCACGAAAGTGCCTAGGTGGCATCTTTGAATCGTTTCTATACGATTTGGCGAAAAGCACTAAAATCTACATAGGGCCGATTCAAGGGTGTTACATGTTGGGTCCGTAGCATAGAAAAAAAATTCCTACGATGAGAACTACACGCCAAGATCTATCTACTAGATACAGAGCAACGGGTGGACATACATCCATGGAGAACTTACCCTCGAAGACAACGAGCTTTGTTAACGAGTAGGAACTCGTGGTTGATGTAGTCGTACACTTGCCGATCTCAAGATCGTGAGGAAGTCCGAGCGCCATAACTCAGCAGCGCATCCGCACTCGCACACATGTTCAAGCCACCGGACAACCTCCACCTCCTCGCTCCAGCGATCCAGCGGAAGCAGCAACTCCTTCCAGACGAAATGCCACCGGGAACATGTATCTCGCTAATCCGAGACCATGGGGGAATAATTCTAGAGGGGGAGAGAGATCCTTCACAAGGAGGTGTGTGGATGAAGGAGGGAATGGGTGGCCTTTTATAGGAGGAGGGGGGTGCCCCCTCTCTCCATGGCCGGCGCATGGGGGGTGACCCCTCACCTCCCCCATTCATGTGGTGGTAACCCCTCCACATTAAAATGCCTCTTCACATTCCCTTTTAAAGTCTCCACTTTAAATGCATTAAATTTCTCCAAATTTAATGCTCTCTCATTTAATAAAACTATTTTTATTAAATTTATTCAGAATTTTGTTAATTACTTTAATTAACAAACATTCACATATAGCCCCTTGCAATATTTCAATATCACATGCAAAACCACCTTCTGCAATTTCACCCAAAAAAAATTTCGGTTTCTATTGAAACAATTCATGCGCTTTGCAATTCTTTCGTCTGAAACATATGTGCTCCAAAATGGTGTCCGATAACTCTTAAGTGTGCCACCCTACGGTTCGAGAATAATGCAGACATGATCGAGACCCTTCTCCGATCAATAATCAGCAGCGGGACCTAGAGATCCGTACTGACTCCTACACATTCAACGTTGACTCCTATGATCGTGAGAACCTTTAACGCTTATAACTAAATCCCTTTGTCTCTCGATATATTACATGTCCGAGATTCGATCATCGGTATCTCCATACCTAGTTTGATCTCGTTACCGACATGCACTCTTTTCTCGTTCCCGTGATATAACATTCTAGTGATCACATCACTTGCTTGCAAGCTATCCTAATGTGATATCACCGAGAGGGCCCAGAGTATATCTATCCATCATATGGATTGACAAATTTCACTCTTGATCCATGAGCCTCAACATAACACCTTCTTAGTACTGAACCCATCTTTATAGTCACCCTGTTACGGTGTGACGTTTGATGTTATCAAGATACTCTTCCGGTGTTAGCAATTAACATGATCTCATGGTCTAAGGATAAAGATTACTTCGTATGATGTTATAGCAATATAAACATAATGACTTGATCGTAATGCTATACTTCGGATGAATGTTCATCACATCATTTCACAAATGCTGTGACCTTGTTATTAACAACATCCAATGTCCATGATCAGGAAACCTTGATCATCTTGTTAATCAACAAGCTAGTCTATAAGAGAGGAATAACTAGGAACCCTTTTTGTTTATTAAACACATATGTATTGATGTTTCCTATCAATATAATTATAGCATGCAAAATAAACATCTATCATATACAAGGAATACATAATAACAACTTTATTATTTCCTCTCAGGGCATATTCCCTTCAGTCTCCCACTTGGACTAGAGATAATAATCTAGTTTATATAGTGATAAATCTAACACCCATGGAGTTCTGGTGTTAATCATGTTTTGCCCTAGGGAGTACTTTAGTCAACGGATCTGCTACATTCAGGTCCGTGTGTACTTTACAAATCTTTATATCTCCGTCCTTGGCATGCTCGCGGATGGAGTGAAACCGGCACTTAATATGCTTGGAATTCTTGTGAGACCTTGGTTCCTTGGCGTTGGCTATGGCTCCATTATTGTCACAATAGATCACCATTGGGTCCAACGCACTAGGAACCACACCTAGTTCTGTTATGAACTCCTTCATCCAAACCGCTACCTGCACTGCTTCTGAAGCAGCAACATATTCCGCCTCTGTCGTTGATCCAGCCACCACAGGTTGTTTGGAGCTCCCCCAACTAACTGTTGCTCCGTTCAAGAGAAATACGTATCCGGATTGAGACTTAGAGTCATCCGGATCAGTGTCAAAGCTAGCATCGACATAACACTTAGAGACTAGCTCTTCTTCACCTCCGTATACAAGAAACATATCCTTAGTTCTTCTCAAGTACTTAAGGATATTCTTGACCGCTATCCAATGTTCCAAACCTGGATCAGATTGGTACCTACTAGTCAAACTAATAGCATGTGCCACATCCGGTCTTGTACATAGCATGGCATACATTATAGAGCCTATGGCTGAGGCATAGGGGATCTTATCCATTATCTCTCTTTCTTCCGCCGTAGCCGGACTTTGAGTCTTACTCAATGTCTTGCCTTGCAACATAGGTAAGTACCCCTTCTTACTTCCGTCCATATTAAACTTCTTTAATATCTTATCAAGGTATGTACTCTGTGATAGCCCAATTAGGCGTCTTGATCTATCTCTATAGATTTTAATGCCTAATATATATGAAGCTTCACCAAGGTCCTTCATCGAAAATTTGCTGTTTAGATAACTTTTAACACTGTTTAAAAGATCTAAATCATTTCCAATCAATAATATGTCATCCACATATAATATCAGAAATGCCACATTGCTCCCACTCACTTTCTTGTAAATACAAGCCTCTCCATAAGTTTGGACAAATCCAAACTCTTTGATCACCTCATCAAAGCGGAGATTCCAACTTCATGATGCTTGCTTCAGTCCATAGATGGATCGCTGAAGTTTGCACACCTTATTAGCATCCTTAGGATCGACAAAACCCTTAGGTTGTATCATATACAACTCTTCTTCAATATTACCATTGAGGAACGCAGTTTTGACATCCATCTGCCATATTTCATAATCGAAATATGCAGCAATTGCTAACATAATCCTAACCGACTTAAGCATCGCTACGGGAGAGAATGTCTCATCGTAGTCAACTCCTTGAATTTGTCGAAACCCCTTCGCGACAAGTCGAGCCTTATAGATGGTTACATTACCATCAGCATCAGTTTTTCTTTTGAAAATCCATTTATTCTCAACGGCCTTTCGATCATGAGGTAAGTCCACCAAGGTCCAAACCTGGTTTTCGTACATGGATTCCATCTCGGATTTCATGGCTTCTAGCCATTTGTTGGAATCAGGGCTCATCATCGCTTCTTCATACGTCGCAGGGTCATCTATTTCATCAATCATGAAATTCATAACAGGATTGCCGTACAGTTCAGGAGCTGCACGTGTCCTGCTTGACCTGCGAGGTTCGGTAGTGTCCTCTTTCGGAGTTTCATGATCAATATCATTAGCTCTCTCTTCATTAGGTGAAGTCAACTCCGAAACAACTTATGGAGCTGCGCTACTTGCCATTTCATGAAGAGAAGGTTCAATAACCTCTTCGAGTTCTACCTTCCGACTACTCACACCTTTCGCGAGAAACTCCTTCTCAAGAAAGGATCCATTCTTGGCAACAAAGACCTTGCCCTCGGATCTGTGATAGAAGGTATACCCAATCGTTTCCTTAGGGTATCCTATGAAGACGCAATTTTCCGCTTTGAGTTCGAGTTTATCCGGTTGAAGTTTCTTCACATAAACATCGCATCCCCAAACTTTAAGAAATGACAGCTTAGGTTTGTTTCCAAACCATAATTCATACGGTGTCTTTTCAACGGATTTAGATGGTGCCCTATTTAAAGTGAATGCAGCGGTTTCCAGTGCATAACCCCAAAATGACAGTGGCAAGTCAGTCAGAGACATCATAGATCGAACCATATCCAATAAAGTACGATTACGACATTCTGACACACCATTACGTTGTGGTGTTCCGGCAGGCATGAGTTGTGGAACTATTCCACAATCTTTCATATGTGTGCTAAACTCGTAACTAAGATATTCTTCTCCATGGTCGGACCGCAGAAATTTGATCTTTCTGTTACGATGATTTTCCACTTCATTCTGAAATTCTTTGAACCTTTCAAAGGTTTCAGACTTATGTTTCATCAAATAGATATACCCGTATCTACTCAAATCATCCGTGAAAGTAACAAAATAACGATATCCACCTCGCGCCGACACACTCATTGGTCCACACACATCAGTATGTATGATTTCCAACAAATCTGTCGCCCGTTCCATTGAACCGGAAAACGGTGTTCTAGTCATCTTGCCCATAAGGCATGACTCACATGTATCAAATGATTCAAAATCAAGTGATTCCAAAAGTCCATCAGAATGGAGTTTCTTCATGCGTTTAACGCCAATATGACCTAGACGGCAGTGCCACATATATGTAGATATATCATTATCAAGTTTAATCCTTTTAGCATCAACATTATGAATATGCGTAATACTACTATCGAGATCCAACAGAAATAAACCATTCAACACAGGTGCATGACCATAAAAGATATTATTCATATAAATCGAACAACCATTGTTTTCAGACTTAAATGAATAACCACTTTGCATCAAACACGATCCGGATACAATGTTCATGCTCAGTGCAGGCACCAAATAACAATTATTTAGGTTTATAACTAATCCCGACGGCATATGGAGAGGCAGCATTCCGACGATGATCACATCAACTCTTGATCCATTGCCGACCCGCATCGTGACCTCATCCCTTGCTAGTTGTCGCTTGTTCTGCAGCCCCTGAACCGAGTTACATATATTAGCAACCGATCCAGTATCAAATACCCAGGTGCTACTGCGAGTACTAGTCAAGTACACATCAATAACATGTATATCACATATACCTTTGTTTGCCTTGCCGGCCTTCTTGTCCGCCAAATACTTGGGGCAGTTGCGCTTCCAATGGCCAGTCCCCTTGCAATAGTAGCACTCGGTGTCAGACTTAGGGCCAGCTCGGGGTTTCTTTTCAGGCGTGGCAATAGACTTGCCACCCTTCTTTCCCTTGTGTTTGCCTTTCTTGTCCTTCTTGAAACCGGTGGTCCTATTGATCATCAACACTTGATGTTCTTTCCTAATCTCCACTTCTGCAGTCTTAAGCATTGACAGAAGCTCGGGAAGAGACTTCTTCATGCCCTGCATATTATAGTTCATCACGAAGCTCTTGTAGCTAGGTGGCAGAGATTGGAGAACACGATGTATGCCTAAGTCAATGGGAATCGTTATTCCCAAGGACACAAGCTTATCGGCGTACCCAGACATTTTGAGTACATGCTCACTAACGGAGCTGTTTTCCTCCATCATGCAGCTAAAGAACTTTTCTGTAGCATTATAACTCTCTACGGCAGCATGGGTATCGAAAACCATTTTCAATTCTCCCATGGAATCAAAGGCATTGCCATTTTCGAAACGTTTTCGAAGTTCTAGCTCTAGCCCATACAGTATGCTGCAATGAACTAAGTTGTGGTCCTCCTGACGAGTTATATAGACGTTCTTTTCCTCGTCAGGGGCATCAGGAGCTGGTGGGGGGCCTAGCGGCGCATCTAGCAAATATTGCTTTTGTGCAGCAGTGAGGAGAATCCTCAAATTCATAGCCCAGTTGGTGAAGTTGCTACCATTCGCAGCAAGTTTCTCTTTCTCCATGAACACATTGAAATTAAAAGCAGGTGGTGCCATCTACAACAGAATTTGTAAAGTATATTTAGACTAAGTTTATGATAGATTGAGTTCAACTAATCCAAATTACTAATGAACTCCCACTCAAAAACGACATCCCTCGTGTCCTTTTGGTGATTACATGAACCAAATCCACTACACCAAGTCCGATCATCACGTGAGTCGGTGTAGCTTCAAAGGCGAGCATCTATATGGGCATCATATCAACTATATGACTCATGCTTAACCTTTTGGTCCGTGTTCCGAGGCCATGTCTGTACATGCTAGGCTCGTCAAGTAAGAACCTTAGTATTTGCGTCTGTAAAACTGTCTTACACCCGTTGTATGAAAGCGTAGAGTTGAAAACACCCGATCATCACGTGATGCCTCAAAACACGATCCACAAAACGGTGCATACTTAAGGAAGAACACATTTTATCTTGATATCTAAATGAGGGATCATCTTATAATGCTACCAAACATGCCAAACTAGCAGTATAAGATGCTAACATCTAATGTGTGAAGTGAGGTGATATGGTCCATGCATTTGATCTCTATCATTTGCATCGTGGTATGATCTCTATCATTCCTTTGTGTATAAGGCCAAGGTCTATGGAACTTACACGTTAAGTGAGTTGTAAGAGTATCTATTATACATCTACTTACAGCAATACCATATCAAAACACTAGCCCAGCAATGATCTAAACTAGACGCCTCTAATTTATCAATTGCAAGTTTTACGTGGCTTAGGGCTTTCGAAGATAGAACCTGTCTAACCTACGAACAAGAACCACAACGCGGATAACCAAGTTATTAGCAACTCGTTGTAAATCAGATATTGACTATAGTAGGATATACACACCCGCCAGCCACTTATGCAAAACAAGTTGCATGTCAGTCGTGGAACCGGTCTCATGTACGATGACATGTAAGGTTGGTCCGGGCCGCTTCATCCCACTATGCCACCAATATCCAAAGTACATAGAAGATGCAATAACATGATCATCATCGCCCACATATAAACATATGTGTACTACCCGTGCAAAGCACCTATGCATAGATCAGGCTCTGATACCACTATTGGGTCCACAGCATAGAAAACAAAAAATTCCTACGATGAGAACTACACGCCAAGATCTACCTACTAGATATAGAGCAACGGGTGGACATACATCCATGGAGAACTTACCCTCGAAGACAACGAGCTTTGTTAACGAGTAGGAACTCGTGGTTGATGTAGCCGTACACTTGCCGATCTCAAGATCGTGAGGAAGTCCGAGCGCCGCAACTCAGTAGCGCATCCGCACTCGCACACACGTTCAAGCCACCGAACAACCTCCACCTCCTCGCTCCAGCGATCCAGCGGAAGCAGCAACTCCTTCCAGACGAAATGCCACCGGGAACATGTATCTCGCTAATCCGAGACCATGGGGGAATAATTCTAGAGGGGGAGAGAGATCCTTCACAAGGAGGTGTGTGGATGAAGGAGGGAATGGGTGGCCTTTTATAGGAGGAGGGGCTGCCCCCTCTCTCCATGGCTGGCGCATGGGAGGGGTGACCCCTCACCTCCCCCATTCATGTGGTGGTAACCCCTCCACATTAAAATGCCTCTTCACATTCCCTTTTAAAGTCTCCACTTTAAATGCATTAAATTTCTCCAAATTTAATGCTCTCCCATTTAATAAAACTCTTTTTATTAAATTTATTCAGAATTTTGTTAATTACTTTAATTAACAAACATTCACATATAGCCCCTTGCAATATTTCAATATCACATGCAGAACCACCTTCTGCAATTTCACTCGAAACAATTTCCGGTTTCTATTGAAACAATTCCTACGCTTTGCAATTCTTTCGTCTAAAACATATGTGCTCCAAAATGGTGTTCAGTAACTCTTAAGTGTGCCACCCTACGGTTCGCGAATAATGCAGACATGATCGAGACCCTTCTCCGATCAATAATCAGCAGCGGGACCTAGAGATCCGTACTGACTCCTACACATTCAACGATGACTCCTGTGATCGTGAGAACCTTTAATGCTTGTAATTAAATCCCTTTGTCTCTCGATATATTACATGTCCGAGATTCGATCATCGGTATCTCCATACCTAGTTTGACCTCGTTACCGACATGCACTCTTTTCTCTTTCCCGTGATATAACATTCTAGTGATCACATCACTTGCTTGCAAGTTATCCTAATGTGATATCACCGAGAGGGCCCAGAGTATATCTATCCGTCATCTGGATTGACAAATTCCACTCTTGATCCATGAGCCTCAACATAACACCTTCGTAGTACTAAACCCATCTTTATAGTCACCCTGTTACGGTGTGACGTTTGATGTTATCAAGATACTCTTCCGGTGTTAGCAATTAACATGATCTCATGGTCTAAGGATAGAGATTACTTCGTATGATGTTATAGCAATATAAACATAATGACTTGATTGTAATGCTATACTTCGGATGAATGTTCATCACATCATTTCACAAATGATGTGACCTTGTTATTAACAACATCCAATGTCCATGATCAGGAAACCTTGATCATCTTGTTAATCAACAAGCTAGTCTATAAGAGAGGAATAATTAGGAACCCTTTTTGTTTATTAAACACACATGTATTGATGTTTCCTATCAATACAACTATAGCATGCAAAATAAACATCTATCATATACAAGGAATACATAATAACAACTTTATTATTGCCTCACAGGGCATATTCTCTTCATTACACAAGATCTAGTAAGAATAAAACCATTACACACAGGCGCGAGAATATAGAAAACATCATTCATATAAAAATAGAACAACCACTTGTTCTGGATTTAAACGAATAACAATCTTGCAACAAGCAAGATCCACTCACAATTTTCATACTTAATGCGGGTACATAGTAGCATTTATTCAAAACCAAAATCAATCCTGATGGAAGACGTAGAGGTAAAGTGCCGATAGCCACCATGTCGACCTTCGAGCCGTTGTCGACGCGCATCATCACCTCGTCCTTCCTTAGGCGTCCTACTCCGCACCTCCTGCTGAGAGTTACAAATGTGAGCAATAGAATCGATATCAAATACCAGGTGTCACTCCTAGAGCTAGTAAGGAACACATCTATAACATGTATGTAAAATATACCTTTGTCTTTGGCGGCTATCTTCCTGGATTTCTTGTCTTCAGGTACTTGGGGCAGTTGTGTTTCCAGTGCCCGTGCCCTTTGAAGTAGTAGCACGTGATGTCGGTCTTAGGGCTGGGCTTCGAAGCCTTAGAGGTGTTGGCAACAAACTTACCATCCTTTTTAGGCTTCTTTCCCTTTCCCTTTTGCCCTGGCTTCTTAAAGTTGGTGGTCTTATTGACCATCAACGTCGTGTGCTCCTTCTTGATTTCTACATCAGTAGTTTTCAGCATGGCAGTAACTTCATCAAGGGTCTTAGTCATCCCTTGCATGTTGTAGTTCATCAAAAAACTCTTATAGCTAGGGCAACTAGTGCAGAACCCTATCTATCGTGAGCTCCTCCGAGATCTTGCAATCCATGGTATTCAAGCGCTTAACGTAGCCAGACATTTTGACTACAGGCTCACTAATACTACTATGCTCTTCCATTTTAGCGGAGAAGAAGATCTCAGAAGCATCATACCTCTCCGCATGAGCCTAGGTAGCAAAGACGGCCTTGAGATCTTCATGATGTCAAAGGCATTCATCTTCTCACAATGCTTTTGAAGCTCTGGCTCCATGGCATAGAGCATTCCACTCTGGATGAGGGAGGAATCATCTGCCTTGGATTGCCAGACATTCTTTTCATCTTGGGAGGCGGAATCTGCAGGCTTTGCAGGAAGCTCAGCCTCGATGACATATGTCAACTTATAGGGAACTAGGAGGATCCTCGGATTGCAGAACCATGCGGCGAAGTTGGTTCCATCAGTTTTAAGCTTATCCCTCTCTAGGAACATGCTAATGTTGAAGGTGGGTGGGCGATACATCTACAATGGATTTGCAAAGTGTTTAGACCATGTTCATAATAATAAGTTCAAGTTTTAATTTATGCTGCTAAACTAAAAAAGACAGAACTCCCACTCAAATGAACATCCCTCAATCCATTTGGTGATCGCATGATGCTAATCCGTTACACCACTCTCGATCGTCACGGCCGGCAGTGCAGTTTCAAAGGTAGACAATCGAAATGTCAATCACATCCCATGTGATTCATGCTCGACCTTTCGTCTCTTGTATTCTAAGGCCATGTCTATACATGCTAGGCTCACCAATTCTAACTTATGTGTATTCGCAGTGCAACATGGCTTACACCCACCGTATGTGAACGCAAATATGTATGACACCCAATCATCACGTCCTGCCTCATAATGGAGAACTTTATTGGTGGTGCACACACAAGGGGAGTACTATAACTAGAATTAAGTGAGGGGTCATCCTATCATGCTACCACCGTATATATATACTATCATAATAAGATGTAAAGGAAATACTTCAAAAGGTATGGTGTCATGACATGGTTGTAGCTCCTTTATCACCATTGGGAACTTCTAATGAGAATGTTTCACAAACTAACATTACCATGTCACGCCACACTCCCATGCAAAATAAAGTTAGATGTTTCTACTTTATCTATTACAAGTTTTACGTGGCTTTAGGGCTTTTGCGATAAAGCCCTTCCCATCTACTAACGTAGAGCCACAACATAGATTCAATGATTGTTGGTTCTCTTGCCTTTTCAGGGCCCTCCGTAGTGAAGATCATATTAACTACCATTGAGAGACAGACACCCCCCCAAAGCCACTTACACTTTTGGACCATTCTTGTGAATCACCATGTAATGTTGGTTGGGGGCCGCTTCGTCAACAGTACCGCGATATAACAACTACACGCAAGAGGGTAGCAACTAGAAAATCAATTCCCACATATTGCTATGTCTTCTATCCATACGACATGCCTACCCATAGACCCACTTTGATACCACTGTAGGGTTCCATAGCAGAAAACAAAAAATTTCTAACTACGTGAACACTAATACCAGGATCTATACTATAAAGACATAAGTAATGGAAAAATAAGACAATATTCATACCCTTGAAGACCGAGGAACGCCTTACGCAGGAAGACGTATGTTGATGAAGACGAGCAGCTCCAAGCACCCTAACTATGGTGCCTCTGAAGTACTACACACGTCCAGTGTAGGCGATGTCTCCCGGGCTTCGATCCAGCCGAGCAGCGGAAGAAGAATGATGGCGGACCAAAGATCACACGACGGTAGTGTGAAGGTGGAGAACTCAAAATCCTAGAGATTCTCTCCAATATTACAGAGAAATACTCAAGGAAATGAGAGAGAGAGAATGAGAGAATGGGATGATTTCCAAGGGGGGAGTGACCCCTATATATAGTGGGAGGGGAGGGCTCACTACCCAAGGGGCAGGCAGTGTGGGACTAATACCACAGCCGCCAGCCACCAAGGGGGTGCCGCCGGCCTAGGTGGGCCCCATGTGGGGAGCCCACTAGGGCCTGGCCGGCCGGCCCTCCTCCCTAGGCACCTTGCCCACTTGGGCCTCCCATCCGGGTGAGGCGCATTAGAAAAAGGGCTGCCTATAAAATAAAATAAAATATATATTTTAATATTAATTCATCTAGTTAATACAAAATACATATATTATCATATTCCTTACTTCGGAACCCCTTCTAATCATCATCGGATGTTATCCGGAACTATTATAGTTCTCTCTCTCTATTCTCATATAGTTCCCTATCGATCCCTATGCGCCCCCACCCTTAAATGTGACACCCCTTCGTTTTGGAAACACTCCGAACATGATAGATACCCCTCTCACATCAATGATCAACAGAGGGACCTGGATGCCCATGATGACCCTCGTGCGTTTCACGAATCTTTATCACTTGAACCTTTAATGTCGCTTACCATTCCCTTTGCCTCTCGATACTTAGTTCATCTGAGACTTGATATTTGGTATCTCCATATCTTCATTTGATCTCATTATCGATGAACTTTTTTAATTGTTCCCATGTCGTTGCATTCCGTGACCTTGTCACATGCTTGCAAGCTTTGTTAATGCAATGTCACTAAGATGGCCACACGTATCTATCTGTTACATGGATTGACAAATCCTGGTCTTGATATATACTCCTCTACATGTTCCTTTGGGAAACCTGAATGGCACCTTTATGATCACCCATTTACGGTCTATTTCTTGATACCATCTAAGCTTCCCTCCAGAGCGGTGATTATCATTATCTCACAGTCTAAGGATTAGGTTTGCGAGGTTTCCTTTTGTCTATCACCAATGGTGAACTTTGTAACTAGATCTCATTATGATATTGTTCGCACATGAACATGTCACCATGTACCCTCGGTTTTGAGCGTGATGCACGGCAGCACGCGCCGAGGGAAACTCATCAGAAGTGCGGTACGCAAGACAATCCAGCGGGTGCTTTTGAGACTCGAAACCCCGCTTGTCCGGAGGGACCCCGTCAGGGCGGCGCGGTGGCTATAGGATTCCCTAGGTTGGCCTAACCGCCCCTAGAGCCTCATGGATTCGCAATCTCCAATCTTGAAGAACGACGAAGAACGAGAAGAAAGATACAAGGGAGAGGGATAAAAAGTAGATGAACACGTAAAAGTAGTAGATTGATTTGTTCAATTGGTGTTCATTCAATCGGCCTTTAGCCCTCACGTATATAAGGAGTGGATGGACTTTTAGTGCAAGAAAGAGGCTTGGAATCACGTCCAAAACCCTAGTTAGGGTCAAATTCACATGGTCTGGTCTGAACTTTCCGTAACTGTTCGGCCAAAAACTCGTTTGTACCTTCTGGCCAATTTTGAGGTAGTAAACGAGCTCGGATGAAAATGTCGTAAAAAGAAAAGTTTTGCGTATCAAAACAACGAACAACTTTGATGTTTGCTACTTTTTCATATGATCTTATCTTGATAGACTTTTCCCCTTATTTATGTATCAAACTCGGATTTAGACCGATGAATTTAACTCAATTCAGCCGTATCTTAAATCTGGAGACCGCATATTTCCTCAGATGAAGATGACTCCAAAAGCAAAGTTGTTCATCTAAAAAAACGAAGAATTTATGTGTTTTTCACTTTTTCATCCGAGTTGATTTTGACTGCTCAATCTTGGTCGTAAGCAGATAAGTTAGTCTAGCGGTTTCTAGACGAATTTTTGACTTTTGCCCACGCCAAAGGTGAGACAAGGTCGGGCGACCAAAAAGCCTAAACCCAGAATTTTGCCTTTCTGTAGTATATTGGCTCTCAAATTTTCATACTAACTCACATCGAGATGATTCAAAAATGAAAGTTGCTTGTTTCGACGAGACGCACAACTTTCGAGTTCAGCACTTCTTCATTTGAGGTCATCTTAAAGGTGTCATAGTTGAAGCCACCATATATTAGTCTTCGAGTCTTCTCTGAACATTAGCATAATCGGCTATTAAGCCTGATCATGGTTTGACTTGATATGGTGCCTCTTTGATGATTAATAATCCTCCAAATGGACCTTTCCGAGTGTCTCTCCCCATTTTGCTTGATTAGCTACGAGCCCAAAATGAGTGCCAACACATGTCCCCCTATTTTCTGGCAGAGCTTGCGTGCCAGAAAATAACTTGCTCCACTTCTAGTCTAAGAACAATGTCAACACTCCATCAGCCACTGGTTGGCTTAGGGCAATAACTCTATATCAGCCATATGTGCTAAAGGCGATAAATATATATCGGCCATTTTATGTCCATGCTTGTTGTCACTTGGGTATAACTTCTGCAAATGTTTGCCTTCGAGAACAACCACTTTCATCTTGACGATTAATGGATACAATGAATGTCTTCATAAACAATTCCAAGAATAATCCTTGCCTAGTCTTCATCCAAGTGCTCAAGAATAATATTACCAATTGTTCGGCAATAAAAAACACTAGGTGGACATGAGTGCTTCGCTGCGCCACCTACAGTCTAATTGGAAGAGTGTGGGTGTGTTGTACTTACTGTTGGTAATACATTTTGTTTTGTTTGTGTTACCATAAATCAAATGTATGAGAATGTGCGGGTTGAGTGTGTTAATCGGTAGACAAATATGTCATTTACGTGTTAGACATGTTTGAAACTAATAGATCTAACCTTATACGCAAGAAACGGACCCTTATTTCATATTGAATGTCATAAGCTACATAGAGTTACCAGTGTTTCTTCAAGTAAACAAAAGGTACATCGAGCAAACTTCAAATAAAAATATATCGAGCAATAGACCAAGTTCAGTATCACAAGAAACTGGCATGTTAGATGATCAATGTAAAAACCTAATGATGTCAAAACAAGCTAAATTATTAAGATCACATGGTAACCTTGTTCGGCTGCCTCAAAATCCATGCTTGCAACTATTTGGATTGCGGAGCTCCAAGGGAAGACACAACTTTGTATTCAACACTTATAAGTGGTTGGAATAGCGAGATGGTGCATGCACTTATCTGGCGAGATACTAAGTTCTCTCGTCCGCCCCTTCTAGCCCTCTCCATAGCCTCTCCAAATTCAGGTTGTCAGGCCCCTCCCCTCTCCTCTCCGGCAACTACCAGTGTTGAGATTGGGTGAGGGACCCTCCCCATGTATAGTAGTTTAGTTCTAGGGTTAGTTGTTGTCTAGGTACTGCCCCCGTGGCGACTGGCGTCAATCCGTTGGGGAGCTCATCACCGGAGTTTATGAGTGGTCTCTAGTGGTTGTTGGCGGTGATGTTGTTGGTCGTGGTGCTCTAGAGGGTGGAGCCGACAGTGGTTGATGGTGCCTCCTTTGACTCCCCTCAAATAAGGATCATAGGTGGCTCAGATATGGTGGATGCAGCTAGCCAGGCTACGATGCAAAACCATCATGGCAATGGATGCGTCGGAGAGGGTGACTCCTAGCTCTATTCTCGATCTGGGTTGCGGGGAGCTCAAGCTGCAGGTGTTCTCCGGAGTACATCAGCAGGGGACTTGCGACGACTATTACCGTCTTGCCCCAGATATCCTTAGCCGAAGGGCGGCCCTCCATTGCCACAAGACAGTGGCTCGTCTTCCTCCAGGTGCAAGGCCAACATGGAGGATCTTTGTCTAGTCAGTCCCTACACTACTCAGCGTTGTTGCCCCAAGTGGTCCGTCCCCAACAGCGGCGATGTTGGCACGAATGTCGAGAAGATCTCATTGGAGTGGTGTCTAAGGACCCAATTGCTTTTCCTAGATTTCTTGAAGGGTTCTTGGTGCAAATTAGCAGGTCCTCGTTGTAATTTTATTTTCTTTCTAGACCTTTATGTAAAATGTAAAACCACTGCCAAAAATTTAATGCAGCTAATGGGACCTTCGGGTCCCTTCCTCTATTCAAAAAAGTGGTTGGAGTGTTAAATGATTAGTTTAGTCAATATAGACAACCAGATTACATATATACTAATCATATGTAGGAGTTATACTTGATATATTTCAAATTATTCACTGGTTCAATAAAATTTAAAAGAGAAGGTATGGCTAGAAATTATCACGAGTCTTTACATAAAAGCAAGATCTAATATGTAATCAAGTTTGATAATTTCTGTACATGAAAATAAAAATAGAAGTTATGACATTTTTTTGACCAACTTAGTCGATGGAACCCGCTTGTTCATTAATCATAAAGCATGCTCCAAGTCAAGGGCACTAGAATTTTTGTTAACTCGTGTAGAAATTGTAGAATAACGTAGAACATGTATCAATTTACACAAGCATCTCATTTATTCTCGAGATATGCTGTCAACACCCGGATTTTTAATCCCAGATGCATGTTATGTCATACATCGTAATCCTAGGATTACCATTTTTGCGAGACATAACATATTGGATATCACAGTACAGCATCCATTACAAACCATAATAAGGTCTTACACGAATAAAGGATCTCATGATCCAGTCTTAATACAACAAGCAGCGCAGTAAATAATAAGCGTAGCAGTGTGGTCCATCTTCAGAGGCACAGGCAATGCTGATGATGGAAGATAGTCCTAGGTATCATAGCCATCCTACTGTCCTTCCTCTTGGTAGTCTCCTTCATAGTCTAGCCATGAGAATAGCCAGGGACAAAAGCCATGAGTACTCTTTAAGTACTCGCAAACTACCACTAACAAGTAAGATAGTTCTAGTAGGAATGCTAAACTCTAAGTTTAACTATAAAGTTAAGTTTGAAACCTAAGCTAAGTCCTGAAACAAAGAAAGATAAAACAAAGTTCTAGAATCACTTAAGTTGCGAAGCCAGTGTCATAGTCACAACCCTGTTGTGGTCAAGTCAAGATTCCTCATTCATTTCATAAGTCATTTTGAAAATATCTGACAACGAAACAGTATGGCCACTCCAGCTGTCCATAACCGCGGACGCGGCTATTCGAATAGTTTGACACTCTGCAAAGGTGGTACACTTTCACCACAAACTTTGATACATCTGTCAGGGATAACCCAGAATCATCATACTTAGTATGCAGATAATCAAACATAACCTTTCCTTTACACACCCTAGTATAAGCACCTCTCCTATGAGCATGGCCTCCCAACCATGACCATCTGTCATCTTGGGCACTTCATAGGTGGACAACATTGAGAGGTAGCCTCAGCTCATACCTCTCCCACGAGGGAACTAATACTAATGCATATAAAATTTTGGCTAAGCCCTACCCAATTCAGGTATTGTGGTTGTACAGTAAAAATTGGAATGGTATCGCATCCGAATCCAACCATCAGTTTTTGGTAAAAGGGCTAATGCTCATGCCTCAACATTTTATTCATCATAAACCATTTTTGTTTCTCAACACATGTCAAAACATCTCAATAGAATGACTCATCATTCTAAGGTTTTCACAATTCATTTCCACCAAGTGTTCCCATCTAAAGTGAATCAAGTTTTGATTTAGCTCTAAACTACTAAGTTAAGAGTGTTCACTAAGGTGGAATGCTAATGTCAATCTCATGCCATAGAATGACATCTAAGTCTAACTAGATAGATCAAGTTTTATACTCTTTATGCTACCTTCAAACAAGTAAAGGACTTTAATAAAGTAAAGGAAGTAAAGCTTGTAATTAAATCCTGGAATGGGTATAAGTCAAAGTAGTATAACCAAAGCATGCCTAATGCCTTTGCTTAGGTTATCTAGCTTGCAAGGGTTAGCTTGCATTGTTAATGATGGATTGCTTAGTGCTAGCTTGATAACAATAGCTTGCCTTGGGTAGTGCAATGGTTGAAGTTTTCTTCCTCCTCCTCTTGATAGAACTCCTCCTCCTCGAAAGCTTGGTCGGTACTATCGTCTATAAATACATACGGGATACACAATCACCAAACAAAGCTTAACTAGTCTACTTAGCACACTAAGGAACACAATTGATGATCTATTATCATCACAAGCATCACAAGGTTTAATTGAACTAGCTTCAATCTTTTTATTTAAGAAAAGTAATTTCTACTCATTGAAATTAATTAAGATTTAATATTCTCCAATTAAAATATGGGATCCTGTGGACACATGTCATCACCACATATTCTAACATATGGGAATGTGATTTAAGGGTTGGAATCACATTTTAATAAGTTTAAGTTTAATATTTAATGATTTAAAGTGACTAGAAATGCCTATATAGCATTATTTTGGTACTAGTCCAAAGTCACTGCATCCAAACCTTAATATTATTACATATTCAGATAGGTATGGTTAAATGTGATTTTTGAGAGTTGGATTCAACTCAAAAGCTATTATGGTTGATTTTATAAAAATGTTTGAATGTGCAAAAGCTTCTATATTGTTATTTTTACTAGGAGAGATCTCTGACTCTAAATGAATTAAATCCAACGGGTTTGGATAGATCTTTTCAGAAGCTTTCCAGGAAAATCGGAATCATTCAATTTGGTTTAGTAAATCTTCCTGAAATGATTTTTAAACTAAGGGACAGAATCTAGTTTTAATTAAAAAGGAAAAATCTAAATTTGAATCTACGGGCTAAGGCGGGAACACTAATGGGCCGACCCAGTCTCACTCCGCGGCGCTGAGGGCAGCTGACAGGGGGGTCCCACATGTCAGCAGCTCTTTAAACGCGAAACGGTACGGGGAAACATGGACCGTTGGATTAGAAAGAAGATCTACGGCTGGGGCTTGTCATCGACGACGGACAGGTCACCAGCGAGGTGTAACCCTAGCGGCTCGGTGGGGGTCTGGGGCGGCTTACCGGGGCTCCGGCGAGGGTTGGCGAGGCGGGCAAACGAACAAGTCGAGGACAGCGGTTCTCCTGGTACTGGCGGCATCCCGGGAGATGGCCTGGATCAACGGCTCCCTTCTTCTCTCTCCACGGCAGACTTTGGCGAAATTCCGGCACTGTGGACTATGGCTTTCTCCGGTGGGGCTCTGGGAGGTTTCTGAGGTGGAGTGGATGGAGTTGGTGTGACGAATTGGTGCTAAGGAGCTCTCTATTTATAGGCTCGGCGAGGCGGCAGAGGAGCATGGGCGGAGCTCGACGGGGGCGGCGACACAGCGAGCTAGAGGTGTGGACGGTGGGCGGTTCCCTGGCAGTCGTTAGGGCGGTGTGCGTGCAGTGAGATGTGGTCGGGAGAGGTGAGTGGCGCGGCGCGCACGATGCCTCTGTCGACGGCGAGCTTTGCGGCGGTCTGCGATTACGGGTCACGGTCGAGGAAACGGTCATGTCCGTTAGCTTCCTAGGATGGTGGTGATCGTGTAGGTGGGCGACAAGAGCGAGGTGGGGTCTGGTTGAGCGGGGACAGCGCGCGCTCTGCAGGCGGCGTCGACATGGCAGACAGGCTCCAGGCGTGGTGGTTCCTGGCTGCTCCTCGCTCTGCCTTTGGGCTAGGGCTGGCCTAGCGGTGGAGGTGGACCACGAGCAACGTGCTGGACATGGTGGGCGAGGCTGGCGGCTCTTGTGGCGCGCTGTCGCCGGTGAGGTGCTCGATTTGAGCTCGGCATTGATGTCCATGACCATTTGGTCAGGGCACAGTGCTTGGTCGGGCTAGCAAAGGGTAGGGGGTGCACTGGGGTGGCTCTGGTTACAAAATGGGAGACCACATTGGTCCAAACACTGCTCACAATAGTGTTTGTGATTTTTCCAGATTTTTGCACACAAGGTGTTTGACAAAATGGCCGAAAGAATTCAAGTTTTGAATTTTGAGATGATTTTTGGTGGAGTTGTTTGTCACATGCTTAAGCATCTGTGGTTGTTTGGGATTTGAAAATGGAGTTCATTTGAGTGGTTTTTGAATAAGTGTGATCTATACATATGAATTACATTCAATTTTCAAATGTCATTTAAATTTAGTGTTTGAAAGTTTTTGGGGTGAAACAAAGTGGGCCTTGGTACATCACTACTTGTACTAGCAAGGGGTGCAAAGAACCACAATTGTTTCTGTTAAGTTTTGAGTTCTAGGAATAGCCAAAGTAGGCATGGTGATTAAAATGGCACAAATGACCATTTCCTTATTTTATTCATTTTTATTTGTTTTTATTTGGGATTTGTTTGGGGATGATCTAGATGATGTTTAATTCACCTTAGAATCATTTTACAACCAATGGATCACTCAAACATGGCAATTCAAAACAACTCCTATTTAAATGCACACACATATGAATGCTTAATCATTTTAAATGGAAAAGTTTTTGTTAACCCTAAATTGGATAGATTTGATCTTGATTAACCTTGGATTAGAGTTTTGGGATGTTACATATGCTAATATATTCAAAAGCAAATTCAGTTGTAGAGCCTAAGAGGGGCCAAAATCAGCTTATTCTGCTTTGTTTCGGGAATATGTACATGTTAATTGTTGAAGTGACATGAAACATGATCATTTTTTGCAAGGCGCGGCCGTTTCTCGCCTTCTTAGTGCTCCACGTTTTCTGTTCAGCAATTCTTCCACTCGGTTACTATAGATTCCGTGTTCTAGGCAATCGCTCTACGTCGCTTCATCGCATGCCTCACGAGGCTTGTCCTTTTCAATTCCTTTTATTCCACCATCCGTTCCTAATTTTTCCAGTCAAAGTGGTGAGGATGATGATGCGACATCTTCGCATCAACCCGAATAGGAGCGTCTCTACCCATACTGGCCCCACTGTCCCACACGCTCACCAACTCCTTATCTTCCTCACCACCAGCAAAGCATGGTGGTGGATCGGTGCGCGAGGTCGGTGACCATGTTGAATCAATACTAGACATGTTCGGGGTGGGGAAGGAGAGGTGGTCGATGCTGGATGTGGGAGCTAGACGGGAGGCGGTGGCCTCGTGAGTGGAGGGGCGGAGGGAGCGGAGGTGAGAGGGAGAGATCGAGACCAGAGGGGGCAGCACACGTTGCTGGGGAGACGGAGGAGGGGCTGGTATGGACGAGAGCTCGGGACTCAGGAGTTCAGGTGGAGGTGAACATGATGGAGACGGGGTGGGGGTGGGGCGGGGACGGGAGGGACCCTCTCGTAAGACTTCGATCAACACCTGAAACTACACGGTTGAGATGACTCAATGAAAATCGGATGGCCAGAAACACGCGTGCAGGCAGATGGCCTCAGATGGCTTGCTTTTGCCCAGGCTTAAGCTATAGTATAATTACCTATTAAAGAGTATCTAAAGAGCACCTGAACTGTCATGTTCATTCTTTAGTTTATATTTTGCATGTAATCAATAGTGGGCTTCCTCTGTTCTGTATCTTCACCTGCACTAGTGTCAACACCCGGATTTTTAATCCCAGATGCCCGTTATGCCATACCTCGCAATCCCAGGATTACCATTTTTGTGAGACATAACGGATTGGATATCACAGTACATCATCCATTACAAACGATACATAAGGTTTTACACAAATAAGGATCTCATGATCCAGTCTTAATTCAACAAGCAGCGGAAATAAAAGATAAGCGTAGCAATGGGGTCCATCTTCAGGGGCATAGGCAATGCTGACGAAGGCAGATAGTCCTAGTTATCATAGCTGTCCTGTTGGACATCATCTTGATAATCTCCTTCATAGTCTGGCCATGATAATAGCAAGGGACAAAAGCCATGAGTACTCTTTAAGTACTCGCAAACTACTACTAACAAGGAGTATAATTCTAAGTTAAAGTGCTAGAGCTAAGTTAACTATCAAGTTAAGTTTGAAACCTAAGCTGAGTTCAGAAGCAAAGAAAGATAAAGTAAAGTTCTAGAATCACTTAAGTTGGGAAGCTATTATCATAAACACAACCATGTTGTGGTCAAGTCAAAGTTCATCATTCATTTCAAGTTATTTAGAAAACATCTGACAACGAAACAGTATGGCCATTCCAACTGTCCATAACCGCAGACGCGGCTATTCGAATATTTTGACACTCTGCAGAGGTGGTACACTTTCACCACAAGATTCGATACATCTGTCAGGGATAACCCTGAATCATCATACTTAGTATGCAGATAATGAAACATAACCTTCCCTTTACACACCCTAGTATAAGCACCTCTCCTATGAGCATGGCCTCCCAACCATGACCATCAGTCATCTTGGGCACTACATAGGTGGACATCATTGATAGGTAGCCTCAGCTCAAACCTCTCCCGTGAGGGAACTAATACTAATGCATATAAATTTCCAGCTAAGCCTTACCCAATTCAGGAAATGTGGTTGTATGGTAAATTTGGAATGGTATCGCATCCGAATCCAACCATCAGTTTTATAAAAGGGTTAAGGCTCATGCCTCATCATTTTCATCATCATAAACCAGTTGTGTTTCTCAACACATGTCAAAACATCTCAATAGAATGACTCATCATTCCAAGGTTTTCACAATTCATTTTCACCAAGTCTTCCCATCTAAAGTGACTCAAGTTTTTGATCTACTCTAAAATATTAAGTTAAGAGTGTTCACTAAAGGGGAAGGATGGGATCAATCTCATGCCATAGAATGACATCTAAAGGTTTCTAAGTAGGTCAAGTTTTATACTATTTATGCTACCTTCAAAAATAAGTAAGGAACTTTGCATTCTAAGGG
Source organism: Avena sativa (assembly GCA_916181665.1). NCBI lineage: Eukaryota > Viridiplantae > Streptophyta > Magnoliopsida > Poales > Poaceae > Avena > Avena sativa. The sequence goes on from OV702287.1 coordinate 198,027,074, forward strand.
GAGTAAAACTTGTAAGTAAGACTTGGGGTACTAATAGTTAAAAGGGGTGTGATCACAGCATGCCTAAAGCATCCTTGCTCATTCATCTAGCTTAATTCTAGCTTGCTAACAATAGCTTGCCTTGGTTGGTAGAGTGGTTGAAGTTTTCTTCTTCTTCTTGGTAGAACTCCTCCTCCTCGAAAGCTTGGTCGGTACTAGCGTCTATAAATACATAGGGAGTGCACAATCACCAAACAATACTTAACTAGGCTAAGTAGCATTCTAAAACACAAATTTGATGATCTATTATCATCACAAACATCACAAGTTTTAATTCAATAGTTTCATCCTTTTTATTTTAGAAAAGTAATTTCTACTCATTGAAATATTAACTAAAATTTAATATTCACCACCAAAATATGGGATCATGTGGACACATGTCCTCACCACATACTCTAACATGTGGGAATGATATTTAAAGGTTGGATCAATATTACTTTAGTTTAAGTTTATTATTTAATGATTTAAAGTGACTAGAAATGCCTATATAGCATTATTTTGGTACTAGTCCAAAGTCACTGCATGTCAACCTTAATATTATTACATGGTTAGATAGATATGATGAAATGTGATTTTTGAGAGTTGGAATCAACTCAAAAGATAACTTGGTTGATTTTATAAAAATGTTGCAAGTTGCAAAAGCTTCTGTCTTCTTATTTTTATTAGGAGAGATCTATAACTCTAATTGAATTAAATCCAACGGCCTTGGATAGATCATTTTAATACCTTTCAGACAAAATTGGTTTCATACAATTTGGATATCTAAAACTCTCTGAATTGATTTTTAAACCAGTGGACAGAAACTAGATTTAACTAAAAAGAAAAATCCAGATTTGAATCAATGGGCTAGCGCGGGAAAAGGAATGGCTGGGGGTGGCGATCGATGCGTGGTTCCCTGGCGGTGCTCTAGGAATTGAATGCAGCCGTAGGGGCGGTGGCACGCGGTCTGGGCGAGGTGGCGCTCTACGCGGCCGAAGCAGCGGTGTCCACGGCGAGCGGTGGCTGTGAGGCTTTGGGCGGCAAACGGGGACGTCTGGGGTGTTCTCCAGGTCGAGGTGGAGCGGCGGGCGCGGGCTGGTGCCAAGGGGTGGTCTGTGCGGGCGGGGACAAGGCATGCTCTGGGGGCGGCGGTTCCTGGCCGCTCTGCTCTCTGTCTCTGGCCTGGGGCTGGTTGGGCGGTGGAGGTGGACCACAGGCAAGTTGCTAGACATGAGGAGAGGGGCTGGAGAGGGCTGCTGATGCGAGTGCACTGTCGGCCGGCGAGGTGGTGCTCGGCATGGCATGGCAGTGCAGCTAGGGTGTAGGGGAGATGCTGGTTAGGCTCTGGTTATATCAAGAGGGGACAAGGGGATTAAATTGGGATCAATTGGGGGCAAAACCCTGTACTAAACATTGAGCTAGGATTAGAGTAGAGATTATGCATGCCAAGTGTTTGATGAAATGGCCGCATGAAAGAAAGTTTTGAATTTTGGTTTCAAAATTTTTGAGTGATCTCCACTAGTGATAGGTAGTCTCTGGTTGCAAGGATTTTGAAAATGGAGCTCAAATAGATGGTTTTTAAAATAGGGGTGATTTATGCATATGCATTAGATTCAATTTTAAACTGTCATTTAAAATAGTTAACAGAATGTTTTTAGCAGATCCAAAGGTGGGACTTGGTACCTCATTATGTGTACTAGCAAGGGGTGCAAAGATCAAGAATTATTTCTGTTAAGTTTTGAGTACTAGGAATAGCCAAAGTAGGCATGAGAGTTAAATTTTCCAAAATGACCATTCCTCCTTTTTAATTATTTTTCATTTGATTTTCTTTAGGAAAAGTTTGGGAATGATGTAGATGATGTTTAAATCACCTAAGAAACATTTTACAAGCATTGGATCATTCAATCATGGCAATTCAAATAACTCCTATTTTAAATGCACACACATATGAATGCTTTCATTTTAAATTTGGAAAAGTTTTTGTTAACCCTATTTTTGGATGATTTGATCTTGATAAGCTTGGATTAAAGTTTTGGGATGTTAAAAACCTTCCCCGCTTAAACAAAATCTTGTCCCGAGATTTACAAAGAAAACTAGGAACTAAAAAGATCTGGGAACTCTGTTCTAATGTAATCTTCGCGCTCCCAAGTAGCTTCCTCCTCGGTATGGTTGCTCCACTGAATCTTGAGAAACTTGATACTCCTAGTCCTGGTGGTTCTGTAGGCTTCTTCTAAGATACAGATGGGTACTTCCCGATAGGTCAGGTCATTGTTAATTTCCACAGCTCTGTGATCGATGTTCTTGAAAACTTTCGTCTTCTCAGGCACTTCCAAGCATTTGCGAAGTAACGAGATATGGAAAACATTGTGGATGGCTGACATCTCTTCAGGCGGTCCCAGTTGATACGATACTTCTCCTCGGCGGTTCAGAAGCTTGAAAGGTCCGATATATCTGGGGGCTAACTTTCCCTTCAGACTAAAGCGTTGAGTTCCCTTCAATGGTGAAACCTTGAGATATACGAAATCTCCGACATTGAAAGTCAGGTCTCTCCTTCTCTTGTCAGCATAGCTCTTCTGTCTAGATTGGGCGGTCTTGAGGTGCTCACGGACTTTGTGAACTTTCTCTTCTGCTTCTCGGAGAATGTCGGGTCCAAAGATCTGACTCTCTCCTACTTGCAACCAATTCAAAGGGGTACGACACTTTCTTCCGTATAGGAATTCAAATGGTGCCATCTGCAAACTAGCTTGATAACTGTTGTTATATGAGAATTCTGCGAAAGGCAGGCAGTCTTCCCATTTTGATCCATATTCCAACACACAAGCTCTAAGCATATCCTCTAAGATTTGGTTGACTCTCTCAGTTTGTCCATCTGTTTGCGGGTGATAAGCGGTGCTGAAGTTCAACTTGGTTCCTAAACCTTCCTGAACTTTCTGCCAAAATCTTGAAGTAAACTGGGTTCCTTGATCTGAGACGATGGTCTTGGGGGTTCCATGTAGACTAACAATCCTAGCAATATACAGCTCTGCTAGTTTTGCACTCTAGTAGGTAGTCTTGATAGGTATGAAGTGGGCTACCTTGGACAATCTATCAACGATGACCCAGATTGAGTCATTTCCCCTACTAGAAGTAGGCAAACCGGTGGTAAAGTCCATTCCAATGGAATCCCATTTCCATTCCGGAATCTGCAATGGTTGCAATAGTCCTGTAGGTCTCTGATGCTCTGCTTTGACTCTTTGACAGATGTGACATTTGGTGATGTAGCTTCCGATCTCTCTCTTCATCTTGTGCCACCAAAATTTCTCTTTCAAATCCTGATACATCTTTGTTCCTACGGGGTGGATAGAATAAAGAGTATCATGAGCTTCCTTCATGATAATTTCCTTCAGCTCCGAATCTGCTAGCACACAGATATGTCCTTTGTACCATAGTGCACCTTCTTCGTCTTCGGTGAATCCAGGTACCTTTCCTGTACCAATACGACGTTTGATTCCGTCGATACTTTCATTTCCCTTCTGGGCTTCCTTGATTTGGCTAATCAAAGTGGGTTGAAGTTCAATGCTAGCTAGGAATCCTTTGCTAACTAACTCAGTCCTGAACTGCTCCAACTCCTCATACAAACTTGGTTGCTTCTCTTTGATCATCGTGTTAAGCCAATACGGCAATCTGCAAAGAGCATCCGCTACCACATTGGCTTTGCCGGGGTGATAGTGAATGTCAAGGTCATAATCCTTGATTAACTCTATCCATCTTATTTGCCTCATATTCAGCTCCTTCTGGGTGAAGATATACTTCAAGCTCTTATGATCTGAGTAAATCTCATAGCGATTACCCATCAAATAATGACGCCATGTCTTCAATGCTAGAACCACGGCTGCTAGCTCAAGATCATGGGTCGGATAGTTCTGCTCATGTTGCTTCAATTGTCGAGATAGATACGCGATAACTTTGCCTTCTTGCATCAATACACATCCTAGGCCACTCTTGGATGCATCACAATACACATCAAACGGCTTCTTGATGTCTGGCATGATCAAAATTGGGGCTGATATCAATCTCTTCTTCAGCTCCTGGAAACTGGCTTCACATTTGTCTGTCCATTCAAACTTCTTGTCCTTCTTCAACAATTGGGTCATTGGTCGGGCTATGCTCGAGAATCCTTCTACGAACTTGCGGTAATATCCCACTAATCTGAGAAATGAACGAACTTGGGTTTGATTGGTTGGGGCTTCCCATTCCTCGACATCTTTGATCTTGGTAGGATCAATAGAGACTCCTCCGGCAGACACAATATGTCCTAGGAATCCTACTTCTTTCAGCCAAAACTCACACTTGCTGAACTTGGCATATAACAGATGCTCTCTCATGGTTTCTAGGATGATTCTCAGATGTTGCTCATGCTCTTCTTCTAACTTGGAGTAGATAAGGATGTCGTCGATAAACACAACTACAAACTTATCTAGGAAATTCATAAAGATCTTATTCATGAGATTCATGAAATAAGCAGGGGCATTGGTTAATCCAAAAAACATAACCGTATACTCGTATAAACCATAGCGAGTAGTAAAGGCGGTCTTCGGAATATCCGTTGCATGAATCTTAAGTTGGTGATAACCAGTCCTAAGATCAATCTTTGAGAATACCTGAGCTCCAATCAACTGATCAAATAGATCCTCTATCTTTGGCAAGGGGTACTTGTTCTTGATGGTGACATCATTCAACTTTCTGTAATCTATACACAGACGATTGCCTCCATCTTTCTTATCGACGAATAACACTGGTGATCTCCATGGCGATGCGCTTGGCTGAATCAAGCCTATTGCTAACATGGCATCCAACTGCTTCTTCAGTTCCACTAACTCTGAGGGGTTCATGGTATAGGGTCTCTGGGCTATAGGTCCGGTTCCGGGAATTAGTTCGATAATGAACTCGATATCCCTATCCGAGGGCATACCTGGCAATTCATCTGGGAATACGTCGGGGTATTCACAGACTACTCTAACTTGGTCAATGGTGGGCAGGGCTACACTCTTGTTGCATTTGAATTGACGGGGTAAGGTTTCAGAGATATGCTCTACTATTACTCCAGAACTACTGGTCATGGTGATGGCTTTCTTAGCACAGTCTATCAATCCTTTATGCCATGACATCCAGTCCATACCTAGTACTACTTCCAATCCTTTGGTTCCAAGTACAATTAGGTTGGCATAAAAATCTATCCCATGTATTCTGATAGGTACAGCTTTGCAAATTTTTCTAGCTTTTGTTGTTGAACCGGGGATTTGAACTATCATGACATGCTTCAGTTTGGTTGGGTGAATCTTACTAGTGCATACAAATTCTTCGGTGACAAATGAATGCGATGCTCCAGAATCAAACAATACTCTTGCTAAAACTGAGTTGACAGAAAACATACCCAGCACTACATCTGGCGCTTCCTGGGCTTCTTCTGCGTTCATGTGGAAGAGACGACCGTTGCGGTTGTGAGGGTTCCCTGGGGCAAATCTCCTTCCTGGTTGAACACGACACTGCTGCTGAGTTGGGGCATTCACAGGGGCATTGGCGGCAGTATTCTTGGGACACTCATTGGAGTAGTGACCCTTCACTCCACACTCGAAACAAGTGATCTAGGACTTGTCCTTGACTACGACAGGCACAACATTGCTGCCAGTTCTAGGCGCAGTGTTGTTGTTATTGTTGCTGCTCTTGGGAGGGGCACGGTTGAAATTGTTGGTATTGCCCGAGCTGTGATTGTTTCCTCTGGACTTCACATTACCTCTGCTACGGTTGGGGTAGCTTGGGCGAGAATTTGGGGGTCGGTTGTTCCTTGGTGCATATCCTGGTGAGGGGTTAGGACGGTACTTCTGGTGACTACTGGATCCAGACTGCTGCATCATACGGTGCTTGCGGTTGTCGTTTGCCTGGTTAATCTTCCCTTCCATCTGAATGGCAGAGTCGACTAGCTCTTCAAGATCATTGAAATGGATGTTGACGAGGACAGTCTGCATCTCATCATGCAGTCTGTTTAAGAATCTCTCCTTCTTCTTGGCCTCCGTGTTGATCTCATTCGGTGCATATCTGGCAAGTGACAAGAATCTATCACGGTACTCCACCACAGTCATTCTTCCTTGCTTCAATTCATGGAATTCATCTCTCATCATGTTGACAAGACCTTGCGGCACGTGGGTGCGGCTGAACTTGACCTTGAATGCTTCCCAGGTCATCACCTGGCCATGGTTCATATTGTGGATGCTATTCCACCAAGCTCTTGCATCTCCCGCCAGATAGTGGGTGGCAAAGAGAACTTTCTCATTCTCATCCACTTTGGCAACTTCTAAGTTGTTTTCCATGGTCTGTAACCAGTCATCAGCATCTAATGGGTTTTCAGATTGGTTAAAGATTGGAGGATTGGTGTTCTGAAAGTTTTTGAGTTTGGATGCTTGGTGATCCTGATTTCCATGTCCTTGGTTATTGAGATCCATTTGGGCGATCTGCTGCAATGTTGCTAAGTTGGCTTGATGCTCGGCCCTGCTTGCTTCACGGTCCGCGATGAGATTTTGCAAGATCTACAGCATTGGGTCTTGCGACGAGCTGCTCCCTCCTTGGTTCCCACGAGTCATCTGAAGGTTGAGATAGATATAGGGGTAAGAGGGAAAGTCTAAGGTTCATGGTTTTGGGTTTTTCAAATCTAAAACTTTGAGTTAAACTCAGGTTTTTCAACTAACTTCATTTTCATTCATGCAAGCAAGCACACGATACAACACACACCACAACAATCAAAGGGGAAAACAGATGGTTTGAAGAACTATTCTGCAAGCTACGATACAATGAGATGATACATCTCATGCTGCGATAGTGCTCTAGTGCATCTACTCATCGTCGATGAAGTCGGAGTCTTCATCATCAGTGTAGAAGTCCACAGCATCCTCCTCCAGAAAGTCATCATCGTTGCTGAGGTAAGAATCGATATCTCCCTGGATGTCTTCACCCTCATCTTCTTCTTCCTTGGCGGCAAGCTGAGCTTCCTGCTCCTTGACGGTCTTCTCGAGGTCGGCCACCTTCTTGCAAACACGGGCGATGGTGCGATCCTTCTTTGCACGCTGGCGACGAAGAGACTGGCGATCTTGGATGAGCAGTGCAAAAGTCTGGGCCTTCTGGTCGGTGATGGCACGGTTCTGGTTGGCTAACTCCCTGGCATTGTCCAGTTCCTACTGTCTATCATGAAGCAAGAAGTCAAGGTTCTCCACTTGACGCCTCAACTCTGGGTGACTTGGCATCTCCATCGGCATTCCCATGAAGTCACGTCTTGCATAGTGGGCAAAATGGGTTCCTTGGATCTTGTTGACGCTGAGGGCTCATAGACGTGCGAGAGCTTCATGCATTGCCCTGGATAATCCATCTAGCCAGTTGTTCTCTCTCACGGAGAACTGAATTCTCCCGGAAGTTGGTGCTTCGATGCTTCCCCGAAGATCCGCGGTGACTAGCCACTGTAGGTCTCCTCCTGGGGGTCCTGAAGTTGAGCTCCAAGAAACTCCGGGTGTGGGCGTCCCAGTAACTCTGACAGCGAATCTAGATCCCTCTCGAAGATCAGCTGACCTCCGTTTCCCAACTGGTAAAACTTGCTGAACTGAGTCTCCATCTACAAGGATTAAGGATGAGGAAGTTAATGAAGTGATCAAGTGTGTCAAATTTTTAAGTAGTAATGTAAAAAATTTGGAGGAACATGAATTTTTGAGAAAGAATGAGTTCACAAGGGTAAGAGGGGAAATAGTTTTTCATAAATACTCACTTTTGTTTTGAAGCTAAGTTTTTGGTTTGGACGTCCATTCTAACTAGGGTCTCCTATGGTCAGGATGGCTCTGATACCAACTTGTCAACACCCGGATTTTTAATCCCAGATGCCCGTTATGCCATACCTCGCAATCCCAGGATTACCATTTTTGCGAGACATAACGGATTGGATATCACAGTACATCATCCATTACAAACCATACATAAGGTTTTACACAAATAAGGATCTCATGATCCAGTCTTAATACAACAAGCAGCGGAAATAAAAGATAAGCGTAGCAGTGGGGTCCATCTTCAGGGGCACAGGCAATACTGACGAAGGCAGATAGTCCTAGTTATCATAGCCGTCCTGCTGGCCATCATCTTGATAATATCCTTCATAGTCTGGCCATGATAATAGCCAGGGACAAAAGCCATGAGTACTCTTTAAGTACTCGCAAACTACTACTAACAAGGAGTATAATTCTAAGTTAAAGTGCTAGAGCTAAGTTAACTATGAAGTTAAGTTTGAAACCTAAGCTGAGTTCAGAAGCAAAGAAAGATAAAGTAAAGTTCTAGAATCACTTAAGTTGGGAAGCTATTATCATAAACACAACCCTGTTGTGGTCAAGTCAAAGTTCATCATTCATTTCAAGTTATTTAGAAAACATCTGACAACGGAATAGTATGGCCATTCCAACTGTCCATAACCGCGGACGCGGCTATTCGAATAGTTTGACACTCTGCAGAGGTGGTACACTTTCACCACAAGATTCGATACATCTGTCAGGGATAACCCTGAATCATCATACTTAGTATGCAGATAATCAAACATAACCTTCCCTCTACACACCCTAGTATAAGCACCTCTCCTATGAGCATGGCCTCCCAACCATGACCATCAGTCATCTTGGGCACTGCATAGGTGGACATCATTGATAGGTAGCCTCATCTCAAACCTCTCCCGTGAGGGAACTAATACTAATGCATATAAATTTCCAGCTAAGCCTTACCCAATTCAGGTAATGTGGTTGTACGGTAAATTTGGAATGGTATCGCATCCGAATCCAACCATCAGTTTTATAAATGGGTTAAGACTCATGCCTCATCATTTTCATCATCATAAACCAGTTGTGTTTCTCAACACATCTTAATAGAATGACTCATCATTCCAAGGTTTTCACAATTCATTTTCACCAAGTGTTCCCATCTAAAGTGACTCAAGTTTTTGATCTACTCTAAAATATTAAGTTAAGAGTGTTCACTAAAGGGGAAGGATGGGATCAATCTCATGCCATAGAATGACATCTAAAGGTTTCTAAGTAGGTCAAGTTTTATACTGTTTATGCTATCTTCAAAAATAAGTAAGGAACTTTGCATACTAAGGGGAGTAAAACTTGTAAGTAAGACTTGGGGTACTAATACTTAAAAGGGGTGTGATCACAGCATGCCTAAAGCATCCTTGCTCATTCATCTAGCTTAATTCTAGCTTGCTAACAATAGCTTGCCTTGGTTGGTACAGTGGTTGAAGTTTTCTTCTTCTTCTCGGTAGAACTCCTCCTCCTCGAAAGCTTGGTCGGTACTAGCGTCTATAAATACATAGGGAGTGCACAATCACCAAACAATACTTAACTAGGCTAAGTAGCATTCTAAAACACACATTTGATGATCTATTATCATCACAAACATCACAAGTTTTAATTCAATAGTTTCATCCTTTTTATTTTAGAAAAGTAATTTCTACTCATTAAAATATTAACTAAAATTTAATATTCACCACCAAAATATGGGATCGTGTGGACACATGTCCTCACCACATACTCTAACATGTGGGAATGAGATTTAAAGGTTGGATCAATATTACTTTAGTTTAAGTTTATTATTTAATGATTTAAAGTGACTAGAAATGCCTATATAGCATTATTTTGGTACTAGTCCAAAGTCACTGCATGTCAACCTTAATATTATTACATGGTTAGATAGATATGATGAAATGTGATTTTTGAGAGTTGGAATCAACTCAAAAGCTAACTTGGTTGATTTTATAAAAATGTTGCAAGTTGCAAAAGCTTCTGTCTTCTTATTTTTATTAGGAGAGATCTATAACTCTAATTGAATTAAATCCAACGGCCTTGGATAGATCATTTTAATACCTTTCAGACAAAATTGATTTCATACAATTTGGATATCTAAAACTCTCTGAATTGATTTTTAAACCAGTGGACAGAAACTAGATTTAACTAAAAAGAAAAATCCAGATTTGAATCAATGGGCTAGCGCGGGAAAAGGAATGGCTGGGGGTGGCGATCGATGCGTGGTTCCCTGGCGGTGCTCTAGGAATTGAATGCGGCCGTAGGGGCGGTGGCACGCGGTCTGGGCGAGGTGGCGCTCTACGCGGCCGAAGCAGCGGTGTCCACGGCGAGCGGTGGCTGTGAGGCTTTGGGCGGCAAACGGGGATGTCTGGGGTGTTCTCCAGGTCGAGGTGGAGCGGCGGGCGCGGGCTGGTGCCAAGGGGTGGTCTGTGCGAGCGGGGACAGGGCATGCTCTGGGGGCGGCGGTTCCTGGCCGCTCTGCTCTCTGTCTCTGGCCTGGGGCTGGTTGGGCGGTGGAGGTGGACCATAGGCAAGTTGCTAGACATGAGGAGAGGGGCTGGAGAGGGCTGCTGATGCGAGTGCACTGTCGGCCGGCGAGGTGGTGCTCGGCATGGCATGGCAGTGCAGCTAGGGTGTAGGGGAGATGCTGGTTAGGCTCTGGTTATATCAAGAGGGGACAAGGGGATTAAATGGGGATCAATTGGGGGCAAAACCTTGTAGTAAACAGTGAGCTAGGATTAGAGTAGAGATTATGCATGCCAAGTGTTTGATGAAATGGCCGCATGAAAGAAAGTTTTGAATTTTGGTTTCAAAATTTTTGAGTGATCTCCACTAGTGATAGGTAGTCTCTGGTTGCAAGGGTTTTGAAAATGGAGCTCAAATAGATGGTTTTTAAAATAGGGGTGATCTATGCATATGCATTAGATTCAATTTTAAACTGTCATTTTAAATAGTTAACAGAATTTTTTTAGCAGGTCCAAAGGTGGGACTTGGTACCTCATTATGTGTACTAGCAAGGGGTGCAAAGATCAAGAATTTTCTGTTAAGTTTTGAGTACTAGGAATAGCCAAAGTAGGCATGAGAGTTAAATTTGCCAAAATGACCATTCCTCCTTTTTAATTCTTTTTGATTTGATTTTCTTTAGGAAAAGTTTGGGAATGATGTAGATGATGTTTAAATCACCTAAGAAACATTTTACAAGAATTGGATCATTCAATCATGGCAATTCAAACAACTCCTATTTTAAATGCACACACATATGAATGCTTTCATTTTAAATTTGGAAAAGTTTTTGTTAACCCTATTTTTGGATGATTTGATCTTGATAAGCTTGGATTAAAGTTTTGGAATGTTACAACTAGATCTTTCATTAGTCTCCGAAGCGGTAATCTCCAATTCGGCTTTACCTATGTTGGCGAAACAAAGCATCGGCTCTTGTAGAATATGAAATATATCATGAATAACATGATAGCGGGATATTTGTTGAGCCAACTCATTTACACTTTAGTTTTCATGTCTAGATATATGAGCAATGATAAATCAATCCAACATTAAAGTGACATCTAGACATGTATCAAGATAAATAACAAGTGATTCGTTGAAACTTTGGTAAACCATGGACATTGTTGCACTACTCACAGCGAATCACTAGAAGCCTCAATATGTGTAGCACCTATGGCAAGAAAAAGTTCTAGCATGAATAGCAAAGGTACATATTCGGCCTGATGGTTTGTGCAAGATATTCTAAGAAGCATGAGACTTCATAAAACAGTACCATAAGGAGATAAATAAACAATACCAATGCATTGGTCATTGCTTTTAAAACTGAATAGTCAAAATATTAATCTCCATGGTACTATAGAGACAAGATCAATATAAATATCATGATCATCATCTATGCCCAATAATGAAATTAAAGACAATTTGGCCTTTCATAGATTTCAAAGATTTATAAGCCAAATTATCAACACATAAGCATAAGCATAATTGCTAATGAATGCATACCTTGTATTGGTCTCCAATAGAACTAAGGATGATGTCATAAAACCACATCAGCCATGATTGGATAACGATCCTAGGGCGATAGAATAAATATCGGTCATATATTTTTGCCCCAATGGGCATGCATAATCCATCCACCAAAGTATGTATAGCCGAAGTAAACAAAACAACAAATCTGATTATGAACTTCAAGCATTCGACCTCTTGGATTAGCAACAAAATTGCAACTAATCAAATGAATAATGATTTGGCAATACCCTTTTATGATGTACAGAATTATGATGCATCCAGGTATCAAAATAAAACCATGGTGGGTAACCAATCATACCTGGGGATGAATTCCATGGCATGGGCATTAATGGTGAAGTAGAATAATATGGATGATTTGCTAGCCGAAGTTTTTGATAGTGATATCGAATTTGTTGGCCTGATCGTTTGTTGGCTTTATTATTTTTGTTCTCTACTCTTGTTTCCCTTCTTACGATAGGATCTTACACATCTTCTTTGCCTTGAGGGTTTCCTTTGGGAACCCATGGCATGTTTCTTTTCTTCAGCTCCTCGGCTGTAAGCCGACATAGCTTCCTCTCTTTCCAATTTGATAAGCCAAGTGGGCACCTCGGCTGTGGGTTTTTTCACACAATGGCATGACTTTCTTAATCTTGGGCACCCTCAATTTTGCTTGTTCAAATTCGGAAACTGGGTCTTTGAAAGTTACTCGCTTCACTTCCTTGCCCTTAGTAGCAAACATCAATTAAGCTAGCTTCTCATTATTTTGAGTTAAATCTGAAACAACACACTTGCATCCATCCTTTTTGATTCGGTATACTTTCTTAACCACTTCTTTCTTTACCCATGAACTCTGGACCGATTCTTTTCTATTGAAATGGTCTTTGACATGTGAGTGTTGATCAATTGACCTTCTTGGAGCTGCATAATTTGGGTGATATGATCTAGAATTAGATGGATAACATGCGCATGAATCATACCTTTCCCATGATGGATATGAATAAAAATTATAATAGGGAGGTATCCATGACATTGTCATTGGTGGCCCAATAATAGGATATGAATTTGTTGCATTAAATTTCTCCTTTCGCCAATCCCTATCTTTCTAATTTTCACTTGGGGGTGATCTTGATGTGTTTCCACTACTTGGACGATAAGAATATTTTGCTTCACTCTCTTTTTTATATTTTTCCAACACCTATTCAAAAGTGACTTTTGGTTTTCTACCCTCATGCTTATTGCGGCCTTTGTCTGTTTGAGTTTTGCACGCATCGATCTTCGATTTTTGTTGTTGCCCCTAGTACTTGATGTCTTCATTGTAGCTTCAATGGATCTCTCTCCTTCAAGAACATTTGCAATATGCTCTTCAATAATCTCTTTTCTTGAAAGCTTGATCCCATCATCTTCCTTGTGTACCTGCTCATCATTATATGAATCGACCATAGTTAGCCGATGTAATATATTTTGGCTATCAAGACCAATCGAAATAGATTGTTCATCAAATTGTGTTTCAACAAATTTCAATCGTCCCTTATTATCAGCCGATTGTACTATTTGATGAAACATGTTGTAACTCTCTATACTATGCTCGAACGAATCATGCAACTTGCAATACATTCGTCCTTGTAATGATGGCTCAGCATTGTGATCAAGAATTCTAACATAATCGATTTTCAACGACATATCAAAGATATGATCACACATACTCAAATTGTAGGTACACCTTTTATCCTCTAACCGATCTTATTGTGGGAACAACTTTGGAATTGAGCAACCGAATGGTTTAGATTTCACACCATCCAATTCGGCTATGCATTGTTTTCTGCACTTCTTTTCCGATGTCTTTGAATACACAGTTATGCTAGCATCGGCTTTCCCAAGAGACAATAATCTTGGATTTAGGCTTCTAAAACCAAAAATATTAAAACACATATGTCTCACTTGAGACCAAATGTTAGCCAAGTACAAAATAAGAAAACCTACCCATGTAGATATAAAATTCATATTAAACACTAGGGAGAACTTAGGATGTACTAATTTGTTACTATCGGTCTCCCTAAAGGGTACAACATGTTGACCGATATGTTCTGTGATAATTATATTCCTAACAAATGAAGTACCTTTATTGATTGGTCTTTCATAACTTATGAGAATTTTGTTAATAGATGCATCAACAATAAAGTTTTGACCAAATCAGAATATAAGTAAATTATTTGCTAGATGTACCTCTTTCAAGATGTTGGAAGCGTATGATGGTTGCATTATCTGAACAATATCTTACTCGGCCTCCAGATAATTGTCCAACGCCTTGTCTTCTTTCTTTTCTAGATTTTGTGCCCCATCACATTGACGTTCTTTGTCAACCGAACATTGTTCGACTATATTTTGTAGTTCTTGATGATCATCAATTTCTTTGGAACAAAACTCATAGGGCAGCATGTAAGCTCCCTTACATCCAAAAAAGTCAAGCACGGCTATTTTGCTAAGCTTGCCATGCTCTGGCTCAACAAAGCTCACTTCTTTTGATTCGATAGATTCGACACATGTATTTTCAGATTCGGCTTTTTCAATAATTGAATTATCCATACTAGATGAATCATTGATGTTTTCTTCATGAATTTCATCACAAAACAAAGCTTCTTCGTTTTGCCTTAGCGTAACGGATGTTTCAACTTGATCGCTCCATGGAGGAAGAGATTTGACGTACTGAAGATCCTTCGCAAGGTTTGCAAGAAACTCCTGCATATCTTCTTCCTCGCGCTTTTTCTGGAGCACCTCGATTTCTTCTCTTTGCTTCTTTTTGAGTACTTCATAAGCTCTGCGATGTTCCTCGGGCAATTCCTCAAATGTCAGCATAGTGAATTCGTCGTTGTTACTCCCTGCTAGCTTTGGTTTGTCTTTGTTTGTATGAAGCATGATTTTCTCTTTAACCTCTTCCAAACTTGGATAGGCTTCTCCCCGGGCACTTTCATTTTCTTTCGGCCATGGGTTACCAAAATTCTGTAATTGTGCAAGGGGTGTACCATATGCGTAAGCACTAGATGAATGCACATGAGCTTTTGTTGAACTCCCACTTATTTGGCTGTAAGCATTGTGAAGGTGTGTAACCGAATTATGAATATCTCCAATTGCATATGGTGCTGAAAAGTTAGTAACATAAAGAGTAGCATATGATAGCTAAGAATAATTGGCCAAATAGCTAGTAGTAGCTTGGCCAATTCCTCTGTCCATTGGCATGTGCGAAGGTGAATCAACGTATTGCAAGTCATTTGCCGATGAATAAAAAGATGAAACACCCTCGTGCATGGTATTGAAATTTCAAATATTGGATGTCTCATACTAATTGACCGAATTCATCATATTGTTCATCGGCGTATGGATTTTTGGGACTGCCGATGCATAATAATTTGAGTTTACATATCGCAAGTTGCTAATACTAGATGAAGCATGTAGATAATTTTGCATCAGCTATTACACATAGTTAGAACTAGGGTAGTCGATACACCACATATATCAAAAGATCTAGAAACATGGACATTAGAGTTACTTGCATCTACATAGCTGCATTGAGTATACATACCGCAGTAGATTGCAACTTCTTGATGACGCTCTCTTCGTAGCAAGAACAGGCTGGAGACCATTCAAACCTTCGTCCCTAGTGGAGTCGCCAAAAAGTATGTTTGCACACGAACACGTCACCATGTACCCTCGGTGTTGAGCGTGATGCGTGGAAGCACACACCGAGGAAAGATCGCTAGAAGCACGGTACGCAAGACAATCCGGTGGCCGCTTTGGAGACCCGAAACCCCGCTCGCCTGCGAGGGACCCCCACTAAAAGAAATCTGGTGATACATGACCCTCCATATTGGTCATTGAAAGGTCATAGTTTTTAATTTGTGACCTTTTTGTGACCAAATACAGAAGGTCAAAAGCTGACCGTCACTAGTTAAACACCACGACCTTTTTTCTGAATTGGTCATAGACGTCTATGACCAATACAGTTGGTCACAGATTCTATGACCAACTGTATTGGTAACAGACTATCTGCCATGTCCACGTCAGAGCCTACATGGCCGATCCTACGTGGCAAATTTGTGACCAATTCGAAAGGTCGTCCATCAGATTTAGCCTAGTCCAGATAGGTGTTTTATATGGGCCAAGTCCAACAAGTATGGTCTTTTTTGGCTATTTGTAGTCCATTTCGGTTTGGGCCTTGGACTTTTAGGGTTCATTTTTTGTTTGGGTCGTAGGCTTTTTTACATGGCAGCTTGGCTATTTTCAGTACATTTCTCTTGGGCCTTAGCATTTTTGTGGTTCAGTTCCTTATTTGGGCTTTGCCTTACAAGGTCCATTTTCAGCATTATGTCAATATTATTTGGGCCACTATTTGGGTTGTGGCCTTTTTAAACCCAAATAGTACTACACCCGACTTGTCATCCAGGTTTCAATTTCAACTATATAGAGTCAATAAACCACATTTAAGCAAGAAAATCAAAAAATCACAAGCCCGATTTGTCTAATAGTAAGTTATGCTTACAAGACCGAAGGATCTGGGTTAACGACAAACACAATAAGGCACCATTATGATTACAGACAGCAAGCACGACACAAGCTACAACAAGCATTACACACAGCAAGGAGGACACCGCTTCGCTGCGCGCCGCCGACCTCCGGTCTTGTTCGCCTCCAGCAAGCACATCACGATGACAAACTGTAAAGAAAGATATGAATGCATCATCCTGGTTGTTCACTACTTTGAAGCATTACCACAAACATGAGAAGGGCAGGGGTGTGAACCCTCCAGTACCTGAGAAGCAGCACTGTGACATCCCTGTAGCGAGTTGCCGAAATAAAATGGAAAGCAGGCACCAACCATCCACAAACACTTCTACAACAGCGTGACTGTTTCATTCTGCTAGCTGCAGCACAAGGATAAACAAGGTCAACAAGTATAGAGAACGGAAGAACATGAGTACTTTTTCACAAAAGATGTATTATGAACGGAAGATGAATCATTTCACAGAAGTTGTATTATGAACGGAAGATGAATCCATTATAAAAAATAGCATAGAGACACACTAACAAATAGATCGATGATCTTCATCAAAATCTATAGCGATACAAAAAGGCACGACTGCAGCTGCCAACTTCCTACACAACTTAAATAGCATAGAGACACACTAACTTATACTATATTGTACAGGAGTGATTACCATTGCACCAGGGACACCAGGCGAGCCCAAGCCATATCCATCAATGGGCATGCTGATGTTGTACATTCCACCTATTTAGGGGTACATGAAAATTTAAAAAAGTCAAGAGAAACAGTGTCACGGCATTCATGTCAGATCTAAAAACACCTTCTATTCACAAGCATTGGAAAAACGAACTATTACTCTGCAACATCGATCAAAGCACACAGCAAGAAATCAAGAAGTAATTATCTATTTCACACTTATCACATGTATCACCCCTTCTTTCTTGCTACAACCAATGCATACATGGACCTGATATGAAAAACAATATTAAAGCACTAGATGCATCAAGAAGGATAACTGGTTCATAGTATCATGAGCTACACCCCTTCTCCACCAAATTTTTGACACCACTGGAACACCACGGGAGGGCGCCATCGCCACCACAACACCATTGGAGGGCACCACCAACACTGGAACAACAAGGTGTCATGGGAAAAACCGAATATCAGCATGCATTCAACACAGATCAGTTCCTAGAAGAGGCGTATGCACGGGGGAATCGAGGTATATACATATTGTATACCTACATGGCTATACATGAACAAGTAGTATTACTGCTACTAGCGGAACTGATGATGTATAGTATATCTCCAATATAACCAAGAATATGAAAAAAAACTACGCCATTGACAAATATTCATGGCAGCATGGGTACTGTTACGAGAGTGCATGTTTTAAGTAGTGTAACTATATCAGATTACTTTGTGCACATGGCAGCCTGGGTTCCTCATGATTTTCAGAAGTACCAACACAGATTACAGTTAATTATCAGTGAAGCATATAAGTAGACCACAAGCAGATGGATCACAAGTTAACATCACAAACTACAGGCCCATATGAAGCTACTGGCCAGGAAAATAACATGCAAAAGAACAATTAGAAAGATAAAAATACATAGATGGAGAACTATGTACAACCAGAAAAGGGCAGCAACATTTGGTCTGATTTAACCATAGTATGATTTAATTAGGTATTGCATCAAATATGCCCTCATTTGGTCTGCTTTGTTATGTTCGGCAACCCTAGCATGTGACAATCAAATGCACTACTGCACAGTAGTATTATGTACCCTAAATTCAAATCAGTAAAGGTAAATTGTCGTGCTGCTTCACCTTGAACTGGAATTCTTCCAGCATGAGCACTTCTCATTTTGAATCACCGTAGCCGAAGTTAGAGATGTCGGATCCATGCTAAACATAGAGAGAGGGAGAGGTGGAGGCTCCACCATCGTGTAGCCGAAGTCTGTCCCGTCCATGGTCAGGTGGAGGCTCCACCATCGCGTCCAGCATCCTGCAAGGAGAGACAGAGAGATTGAGAGAGAAACAGAGAGAGAGATGGAGAGGGGAAAGGAGGAGCAGTCATGCGGTGTCGCGGATGCCAGAATGCTCACCAGCATCAGGGTAGGACAAGGATGGGAGGTCAGGAAGGTGGAGAACCTTCCTCTCCACCGTGGCCTCCTTCTTGAGTCATGTCCACCGCTGGCTCCATTGTCAAGCACCTTGACGGAGAGAGAGAGGGGAGGGTTGGCCATGCATCGAGATCTGGATGGGAGCTCATCGGGGAGCTCCATAATCGATGGCGGCACGTTGGGAGAATGGATCCTGAGCGGTTTGGTAGGGTCGGATGTGGTATGGGGAGAGGAATGGCACTAGATGCCTGGGATGGCCGACGGTGATGCGCCGGGGATGGAGGAGAAAGGGAGGGGATGGATGGGAGAGGAGAGGAGAGGAGGGAGGCGGCTCTCGTGGGTCGGTCTGGCACTCTGGCTACGCGACCGCGTGGGTGGGGCGCGCCTAACCCTAGCATCCACGCACGCAAATTTGGTAGGCGTGAGCGGTTCCTCCAGGTCATTGGATCGAGATGATATCGACGGGCAAGATTGGATTCTGGACTCTGATCCGTGGCACTATGGTTACTGCGTTCTGATTGGTTGGAGAAAATTGTCCACAGAGTTGACATGGCTTTCAACCCAAAATGAGCGTTTTATGAAGCAACCACTAAATAATAGTTTCAAAATGGTTCCACCCTATTTTTACAAAATACTAGACCACATTAAATGGACAATGTCCCAACTGGGATATCTAAAACCTTTTCTTCCACCCCTAGTGAAAAAGATAAATTCCTGCCGAATCGGTAGGAAGTGGGTCCGATTTGAATTACAGGTACATTATCTAATGTTCATGATTTTTGAAAAATTCATTTTTAGACTCACAATATGTTGTTTTATCAGAGATCCAATGCAATTTTAGCGAGGCTCGTCCCCTATCTTCATGCCCGTCATTCTGACCATAGTTTGAAATAAGAAAATTTTGAAACGGGGATAAGAAATTGAAAAAACGGTCCAAACAAGGTGAATCCTTCGCGTGCTGTCATATTGTGTGACATATTTATAAGGAAAAATACCAAACTTGGTAGATTGCAAGTGTCTCAAAAAAACCTTCTCAGAAATGATCTAGCATGTTCGAGGTTTCATGGCTTTAGGGCCAAATGACCAATGTTATGGTCAGAATCGTGGCATAGTTTGCGATAATGTGCCCATATTGTGCACAGACATATATCTTGGGATGGTGAACAATGTTGTAGGAGGAAGTTTTCCTTTTTGACGCACGGAAAAAGCATTTTCCATTTTCCGAGTGCCAAAAACGGGGTGTTTTTTAAGCAACTACCAACTGAAACTTTTAAAATGGTACCACCCTATTTTTCAAAAATACTAGACCACCTTACATGGCTAATATCCCAACTAGGGTATCTAAAACCTTTCCTTCCACCCCTGGCGAAAAAGGCAAATTCCTGCCGAATCGGTAGGAAGTGGGTTCGATTTGAACTACAGGTACATTATCTACTGCTCATGCTTTTTTGCAAAAATCATTTTTAGACTCACAATATGTTGTTTTATCAGAGATCCAATGCAATTTTAGCGAGGCGCATCCCCTATCTTCCTGCCTGCCGTTCTGACCATAGTTTGAAATAAGAAAATTTTAAAACGGGGATAAGAAATTGAAAAAACGGTCCAAACAAGGTGAATCCTTCGCGTGGTGTCATATTATGTGACATAGTTACAAGGAAAAATACCAAACTTGGTAGATTGCAAGTGTCTCAAAAAAACCTTCTCAGAAATGATCTAGCATGTTCGAGGTTTCATGGCTTTAGGGCCAAACGACCAATGTTATGGTCAGAATCGTGGCACAGTTTGCGATAATGTGCCCATATTGTGCACAGACATGTATCTTGGGATGGTGAACAATGTTGTAGGAGGAAGTTTTCCTTTTCGACGCACAGAAAATGCATTTTCCATTTTCCGAGTGCCAAAAATGGGGTGTTTTTTAAGCAACTACCAAGTGAAAGTTTTAAAATGGTACCAGCCTATTTTTCAAAAATACTAGACCACCTTACATTCTAATATCCCAACTAGGGTATCTAAAACCTTTCCTTCCACCCCTGGCAAAAAAGACAAGTTCCTGCCGAATCGATAGGAAGTGGGTTCGATTTGAACTACAGGTACATTATCTACTGCTCATGATTTTTTGCAAAAATCATTTTTAGACTCACAATATGTTGTTTTATCAGAGATCCAATGCAATTTTAGCGAGGCTCATACCCTATCTTCATGCCTGCCGTTCTAACCATAGTTAGAAATAAGAAAAAATTTAAACAGGCATAAGAAATTCAAAAACGGTCCAAACAAGGTGAATCCTTCACATGGTGTCATATTATGTGAAATAGTTACAAGGGAAAATACCAAACTTGGTAGATTGCTAGTGTCTGAAAAAGAAATGATCTATCATGTTCGAGGTTTCATGGCTTTAGGGCCAAACGACCAATGTTATGGTCGGAATCGTGGCATAGTTTGCGATAATGTGCCCATATTGTGCACACACATGTATCTTGGGATGGTGAATAATGTTGTAGGAGGAAGTTTTCCTTTTCGACGCACGGAAAAAGCATTTTCCATTTTCCGAGTGCCAAAAACGGGGTGTTTTTTAAGCAACTACCAAGTGAAAGTTTCAAAATGGTACCACCCTATTTTTCAAAAATACTAGACCACCTTACATGGCTAATGTACCAACTAGGGTATCTAAAACCTTTCCTTCCAACCCTGGTGAAAAAGACAAATTCCCGCTGAATCGGTAGGAAGTGGGTCCGATTTCAACTACAGGTACATTATCTACTACTCATGATTTTTTGCAAAAATCATTTTTAGACTCACAATATGTTGTTTTATCAGAGATCCAATGCAATTTTAGCGAGGATCGTCCCCTATCTTCATGCCTGCCGTTCTGACCATAGTTTGAAATAAGAAAATTTTGAAACGGGCATAAGAAATTCAAAAATGGTCCAAACAAGGTGAATCCTTCGTGTTGTGTCATATTATGTGACATAGTTACATGGAAAAATACCAAACTTGGTAGATTGCAAGCGTCTCAAAAAAACCTTCTCAGAAATGACCTATCATGTTCGAGGTTTCATGGCTTTTGGGCCAAACGACCAATGTTATGGTCAGAATTGTGGCATAGTTTGTGATAATGTGCCGATATTATGCACACACATGTATCTTGGGATGGTGAACAATGTTGTAGGAGGAAGTTTTCCTTTTCACCACACGGAAAAAGCATTTTCCATTTTCCGAGTGCCAAAAACGGGGTGTTTTTTTAAACAACTACCAAGTGAAAGTTTCAAAATGGTACCACCCTATTTTTCAAAAATACTAGACAACCTTACATGGCCAATGTCCCAACTGGGGTATCTAAAACCTTTCCTTTCACCCCTGACGAAAAAGACAAATTCCTACTGAATCGGTAGGAAGTGGGTCTAATTTGAACTACAGGTACATTATCTATTGCTCATGATTTTTTGAAAAAAATCATTTTTAGACTCACAATATGTTGTTTTATCAGAGATCCAATGCAATTTTAGCGAGGCTCATCCCCTATCTTCATGCCCGCCGTTCTGACCATAGTTTGAAATAAGAAAACTTTGAAACAGGCATAAGAAATTCAAAAACGGTCTAAACAAGGTGAATCCTTCGCGTGGTGTCATATTATGTGACATAGTTACAAGGAAAAATACCAAACTTGGTAGATTGTAAGTGTCTCAAAAAAACCTTCTCAGAAATGACCTATCATGTTCGAGGTTTCATGGCTTTCGGGCTAAACAACCAACGTTATGGCTAGAATCGTGGCATAGTTTATGATAATGTGTCCATATTGTGCACACACATGTATCTTGGGATGGTGAACAATGTTGTAGGAGGAAGTTTTCCTTTTCGCCGCACGGAAAAAACATTTTCCATTTTCCGAGTGCCAAAAACGGGGTGTTTTTTTAAACAACTACCAGGTGAAAGTTTCAAAATGGTACCACCGTATTTTCAAAAATACTAGACCACCTTACATGGCTAATGTCCCAACTGGGGTATCTAAAACCTTTCCTTCCACCCCTGGCAAAAAAGACAAATTCCTACTAAATCGGTAGAAAGTGGGTCCGATTTGAACTACAGGTACATTATCTGCTCATGATTTTTTACAAAAATCATTTTTAGGCTCACAATATGCTGTTTTATCAGAGATCCAAGATAAGTTTAGTGAGCCTCATCCCCTAGCTAAGAACCTTCACGGCGGTCATTTTAACTGTATTTTGAGGGAATAAAAAATTCAAAAACGGTCCAAACGACGTAAATCCTTCGTGTGGTGTCATATTATGTGACATAGTTATAAGGAAAAATACCAAACTTGGTTTATTGGTTGCATCTAAAAAATACCAAATATTATAGCTATTTTCGTCAATTTAAATGGTGTTTTGTTTTACAAAAAGTAGGTCAAGTAGTTCAGATGACATAAACTGCAAACTTCGCCAAAACAAAAGTTATGCATCTCTTTGAGATGAACTAAATTGATTTGTATATCATCTTGATCCGATGCCATATGCAAAATTTATGATAAAATTAAATTTTAACACTTTTTAAATAAAATTAAAATCATTTTATTTACGTGGACTCAATTTTATAAGAAGCCCATGATTTCCGATCTAAAATCTACCCTATAATCGCCTATGGGCCGATGGCCCAGCCGAAGGAGAAAATATAAAGTAAAAATAACTTTCTCTCATTGAGGCCCAGACCCAACATAAAAAATGAACCTTTAAATAAAGTATCTGCAGGTTATTGTACAATAATTTTGTAGTGGTGTGGTGGTAGGTTGTTGTGTTTCGGTGTGAGGTGTTAGGTCGTGGGTTCGAGTCCCCCTCCCTCCTAGTTTTTGCTAATTTATTCCAGCGCACAAGCAGACTTACATATTTAAATAGAACATGTGAGGCAAGTTAACCACGAAGCCCTTGGTGTTGTGGTGGTTCGGAGTGTTTGTTGAGTCTAAGAGGTAGCGGGTTCAAGAGCCACTCTCTCCTATTTTTGCGAATTTATTCCAGCGCAGAACCAGACTTGCATATTTAAATAGAACATGTGGGGGTAGTTAAATACAAAGAAAGATGTACCGTGGTGGTTTGGTCACACATCATATATTGGTCCTAGTCAGCATCACACGGCACTTATGCGGACACACAGGCACAAGTTGACACATGGAAATGACACGTAGACAAAATTGTTGATGTGGCCGACCAGTCATTTTAAAGCAATAAGAATCAATGGCCATGACCATTTAAATTGGTCGTAGTGAGATAAATATAAGGCCATAAACTAGTGCTATCCATCTATGACCTTTTTGTGCTTGGAAAATATGACCTTCTTAACAAAATTGGTCGTAATTTTTCAAGGTTTGGACCCTCTCAAATGCCTTACGACCAATTGGTTCAGAATGGTCATAGATCTATGACCAAAAAATCCATTGTCGTTATTAAAAGGTCACTAGTGAGCATATTTCTTGTGGTGCCCGTCAGGACATGACGGCTATGGGCTACCCTAGGTCGGCCTAACCGCCCCTATAGCCTCATGGATTCACAGCCTCTAATCTTGAAGAACGACGAAGAACGAGAAGGAAGATACAAGGGAGAGGGATAAAAAGTAGATGAACACGAAAAAGTAGTAGATTGATTTGTTCAATTGGTGTTGATTCAATCGGCCTGCACCCCTCACGTCTATAAGGAGAGGCTGGACTTTTCATGCAAGCAAGAGGCTTGGAATCACATCTAAAACCCTAGTCACGGTGCAATTCACATGGTCTGGTCCGAACTTTCCGTAACTCTTCAGCCAAAAACTGGTATGTACCTTCTGGCCCATTTTCAGGTAGTAAATGAGCTTGGCTCAAAATATCGTAAAAAGTAAAGTTGTGTGTCTCGAAACAATGAACAAATTTGATGTTTGCCATTTTTTCATATGATCTTATATTGATGGACTTTTCCTCGTATTTGCAAATCAAACTCAGATTTAGACCAAACGAATTTAACTCAATCGGCCGTATCTTGAATCTGGAGACCACATATTTAATCATATGAAGATGACTCCAAAAGCATAATTGTTCAACTCGAGAAAACGATGAAATTTCATATTTTGCACTTTTCCATCCGAGTTGATCTTGATGGCTAAATCTTGGTCATAATAAGATAAGTTAGTCTAGCGGTTTCTAGACGAATTTTCCACTTTTGTCCATGCCAAAGGTGAGACAAGGTCTGTAGTCGGGCGACCAAAAATCCTAAACCCAGTATTTTGCCTTTCTGTAGTATGTTATCTCTCAAATTTGCAAACTAACAGGGATCAAGATGATTCAAACAACAAAAGTTGCTTGTTTTGATGAGACGCACAACTTTTGTGTTCAGCACTTTTTCATTTGAGGTCATATTCAAGGTGTCATAGTTGAAGCTACCATATATCAGTTTTCGAGTCTTCTCTAAACACTAGCATAATCGGCTATTAAGTCTGGTCATGATTTGACTTGATATGGTTCCTCTTTGATGATAATTAATAATCCTCCAAGTGGACCTTTCCGAGTGTCTCTCCCCATTTTTCTTGATAAGCTACGATCCCGAAACGAGTGCCAACAGATATACTATTTGGTGTATGTCTATCACATCATTCAACCAATGGTATGACCTCATTGTCATTTGGCATAAATGCCCATGATCTCGAAACCCTAGATTATCCTTATGACCAATGAGCTAACTAGAGACACTATTTGTTTGCATACCACACATGTATCAATGTTTCGTATTAACACAGTTATAGCACGGTATGAAAACGTATTATGAACATACAAGAGATATATCAAATAAAACATTTAATTATTTGCCTCTAGGGCATATCTCCTTTAGCGTCTACCTTTGTTTTATAGGGGCGTTGTGATGTGGTATGGTCATAGTCAAGGTAAAGTAGTTTATTTTCTGTTGCTAAGTAGTAGTAACGGTCATCATGACGGTGTACTGGTACACCGGAGGCGTCGGTACCCTGGTGCCCAAGGCACCGGAACCCTCGCGCCGGACCCAGAGACACGAGATGGAGATCACAGTGCGAAGGACCATATTGCATCGCACTCACATATGATGTTTATTGTTTGTGCATATTTTGTGTGCTAGTATTATATACTTGACGGCAGCATAAATATGATGATCCCTAAAACATAATACCAACAAAAGTGTTCTACCTTAGTGTGCACCACCAACAAAGTTCTCCGTTATGAGGCACCCCATGATGATCGGGTGGCACCCATATCTATGTTTGCATACGGTGGGTGTAAGCCATGTTGCATATAAAATACATGTAAGGTTAAGTTGGCGATCCTAGCATGTACAGAGATGGCCTCGGAACACGGGATGATCAAAAGATCGAGCACGAGTCGCATGAATGATGTGATCGATGTTTTGGTGTCCACCTTTGCAACTATATCGCTGGCCATGACGATCGGGGCGGCGTAGTGAATAGGGATCATGTAATCACTAAAACCTTTTTGGGAATAGTAGTTTTAGTGGAGTTCTTTATAAACACAATTTAAATTGAACTCATATAATTATAAACTTAGTCTAAAATTCCTTTTGCAATTGTAAATGTAGAAATGGCTTGTCGTGTATTTTGAGATTGCTGAGTGGGTAGTTGCTGAAAAGCTAAAACTTGATGGATCCAACTTCCCTAAATGGCTTGTGCATCTAAATGACCTCCTTAGTAAGAACAACGTGGTCGATTACATACGCCTCACAATGTATTTGGACAAGCCATATCACTATGAGACCCCACGAGAGCGAGAAGACCGCTATTTTCATCAAGAGATGTCCACTTACATTCAAGTGATAATACGCTACGGGATGGTGAACGAACTACATCCGCTCATGGGTGATATTGACCCATATGCAATGGTGGACAGCTACGAGCGGAGTTCGTGGGCCAAGTGCGCATGTGTAAACACAAGTTACTTGTAGATTTCCTTTCCATAAAGATGGAGGAATTCGCTTGTATGGAGAGTCACTTGGAGCGCATGCACGATGCATACATGAGACTTGTCTACTATGTGGATCACTAATGACTAATTCTATTGCAACATGTGTGTTGCTACAGTCGCTGTCTCCCAGCTACCAAGGGCATGCTAGGACTTGCATCATGAGAGGTGATGGGGAACACATGATTTCCATGAGTTTATAACACATTTCAAGAATGCGAAAGTTGAACCCATTGCCGGAGAGGTCATCGATGATGAAGGTATATATTATATACAATTTTATAATTGTTATAATCTTGCAAACACTTGTTGCAGTATTGAAGTATTTGATACTTGTTCAAATAGGTCCTTTTGCATGAGAGCTGCTTGCTAGAGAGGAGGTGACATTGCGTGTTGATGGCGAGCATGATGATGATGGCTGACGACACTCTCCCTTGACATTTATCATTTAGTTTATCATTTTGAATAATTATTGTAATCAATGGAGTATGAACTTTATTAGTGTGTCTTGCACCTCGCGACACAGTTATTCATATGAGTTTGTAACAAAACAGTTGTTCTACTTTGATGAATGATTTCTATTCATGTTCATATGTTTTTCGATTATGTGTGAATTATTCATGTTGTAAAACTAAATGATAATGCAAGAACATTTGTAAATTATTGAAATGCCTTGAAAATACCCAACTTAATGATATATTCATTTTGAATGAAACCATTGTTTAAAATTCAAAAGTTATGTTGATAATATGTGAAAGTCATTTGATATCTTGTCACATATAAGTCATGCCCAAATTCGGCAAGATAACTAAAACACCATGTATTGTATGAATACAAAGTGTTTGATGAATGGTTGAAAGAAAATACTTATTCGACGTACCCTATTTCAACGAAGTGGTGACTATCATTTTGAAATTGTTGATTTTAGTTAAAACGGTTTACCAAATGAAACATGAGCATGAAACTATTTGATATGATCAAAGAATTTCAGCATCAAAGGGTATTGAAGATAAAAGAGAATTAAATTACTATGATTTGATCAATAGTAATAAAATTCAACGTTATAAGATTGGCATAAGAACTTGTTAAATGTGATGCATTTTGATATGTTGAAGTGCAAAGCATCACATTGTGATATTTGATATTGAGTGGGTAAAAAGGTGGTGCTAGATAATTTGTTGTAGTGTTAGGGTAAAGATCATTATTGTAAAATAGTGAACACTCATTTAGAATAAAGTGAACCATCTGAAATTCATGAGATCATCACCATATTTTGTACGGGTTGTCGTGGAAACCTTGGAGTTATTCGATATCACCGAAGTAATAGCGAACAAGTCCTTGTGTAGTATTAATTGGAAACTTTGAATATGAAGTCCATAGATGAAACCAAAAGAAAGAAAAACTAGCATTGCTAAAATTTTGGTGCATTCTTGAGAAAGTATGATCTCGACAATGATGTTAATGGAAGAAAGTGAAAGCAGAATGAAGGTTCATGACCCTGTATCAGAATGTTGAGAAGCACAATGAAACATGTTCTAGAATGCGTCTCTTCACATAAAGGAAAGGATCAATGATAATGATCACTATTTTTTTCTACTGGTGTTTTTACTACATAAAGTAGGATTCGCAAATGTACCCTACATCTTGTATGGAGACATTTATGAATCACTTGTCATGTTGTCAAACATGACATACCTACAAACTACAAAGGAAATGATGGTAAACTAAAGTTACAAGGAATCCTAGAAGTAAACTTCACTTGAGATTAGAAAGTAAAGTATTACTGAATCTTATCGAGTAAAAGGGTTACTTGATTTTTTTGAAAGGACCACAAGGTCATGACGGAAAAGGTGAAACATAAAGCACAATTCGCCACGAATAATGGATTGGGAGGACTCAAATGAATTTGATTTTGGAGTGCTGATATCTGGTGATATTTCTCGTAAAAGAGAAACTCTCAGTTTGATAGTTGATCAGATTTTGAAGTCATTCAAAATATTGAGAAGATATGCAATTTGCATAAAATTGAGTGGAAGCTAGAAAGTTTTCCTAAACTAATATGTGAATGACATATTTTTGAGTGGGCGTAATGTAAGTTTCGAACTCAAACATGTAGTTGACATATTTTGAGTGGGAGCTCGACATAATTTCGTATGTGAATATGACACATTAAGAATGAAAGCACAAGTACTAATAAATGTTGATTGATAAGTATGTTACAATATTATGTTGGAATGTATTTCTAAAATAGAATCTGAAGTAGTTTTGGAATAGGAAGTGATTAAGGAATGGTCCTTGATCATTCAAATTAGGAATGATATTGAGTAGAACATCAATGGTTAAAATAAACAAAAGGATGACCATCATCCACTATGTTTTGACATAGGTTCTGTCTTATAAACCATGATGAGAACTCAACATAATGTGATCCAATAAGAAAAATTCAGAAGTGATTAAGTATGAATTATTGAATGTTGAGCTGAGTTTGTCCACAATGTCTAATGAGAACTATAGACATGTTTTTCCAGATCCATGAAGGATGAATACCTTAAAGAATAAAGTGTTATGTTATAGGGATTTCTATTTTCGTGCCCTCGGTTCCTTAGTTGTACTCAGCTTTCCCCAGCCGCTTAACTTTTCCTCTCTTTTTCCCATCTCCTTGTACGAAACTCTCACACGGTCTGCAACTCGCCGCCCATCGGTATTGCCATTACGTGCTGACAAGTGGGGGCATATTTAGTCAGGTCCCATAGTGGACCCTCGTTGTTACGTGTTGACAAGTGGGGCCGCATTCTATCGGATCCCATAGTGGACCCTTGATATTACATGCTGACAAGTGGGACCAAGTTCAGTTGGTTCCCGTACTGGACACCTCTCTCCACTTATCCAGATCAGCATGGGACCAACAGCTTATCCACATGAGCGTCGGACCCACAGCTTACCTAGGTTGGCGTTGCAAGATGGGACCCCAAGCCAACCCCGCGCCAACGCCTGTGTCACCGCCTCCCCTTTCTTCTTCTTCTCCGGCGACGCGACCCTTTGTCTAGCTTCACTTTGACCTCCCATTCGTCCTAGCCGCAGTATGGTGCCATCCCGTTGACCTGTATGAAGGATGACAATGGAAACCATGCGCTTGCTATGGACAATCAATTGGCGCAACTTGGGATATCAATTGGGCTTGTTGTGGAGAATGCGGGTGGCGAGCCGTTATGATGATTTAATTGGTTTATCGATTAATGTCTCGGTTGCAATCAAGTGAATCTATGAGGTGAAGGTCAAACTTTGAGATCTAGGGAGATGGATGTATAAGAAATAAGAGAATGACACAACACTTGAACACTTTCAAATTAAAAAAATTATACAACTCTTAATGTAAAAGAGTGTTTATAATTGACACAACTCTTGAACACTTTCAAATTACAATTTCGACATGATAATGTTGTCCTAGGAAAATCTTGAGAGTTCACCATTTTAGAGCATGAAAAGTGATCCCTAAACTAAAATCTTTATGCCTCGTGTATATACGAAAATTATACACATTCGAACACTGCAAAATCGCACTTAGGACATGATAATATTGTGCTAATAAAATCTTGAGAGTTTATTATTTTTATGGAGTGAAATATTATGCATAAACTTGGATATACAAAAACAATACACCTTTGATCACTATGAAATCGCACTATATACATGATAATGGTGTGCTAACAAAACATTGAGAGATTATCATTTTTATATAGTAAAATGTAATGCATAAACTTGCATATACAAAAATTATATACCTTTGAACTCTTTGAAATCGCACTTAGGACATGATAATGTTGTGCTAATAAAATATTGATCATTTATCATTTCCATGGAGTGAAATATAATGTATAAACTTGCGTATACGAAAATTCTAAACCTTTGAACACTGTGAAATCGCACTTAATACGTGATAATAATGTGCTAACAAAGTTTTGAGAGATTATTATTTTCTTCCCCATTTTCATAGAGTGGAATGTAATGCATAAACTTGCATATACGAAAATTATACACATTTTAACTCTTTGAAATCGCACTTAATACGTGATAATGTTGTGCTACGAAAATCTTGAGAGATTATCATTTTCATAGAGTCGATTATAATGCACAAACTTGCATATACGAAAATTATACAACTTTGAACACTTTCCCTTAAAATTATATTCAAAATCATTTCTTTATGGAGTTAAAGTACCGATGGCAAACTTGTTATTTTGCATGGATAGAGGGGTGCCCCCTGACGGATATAGGGGTTATCCTGTTCGCTAGATCATAGAGGATCAATGGTTGGTGGGCACGATCCGTGTGACAAGTGTCTCAACCAATCAGAGCATAGCAGCCAATATGAGCACAGGTGTGAGAGTTTGTGACTAAGAGGGAGGGGAAAACTGAGTAGAACTTAGAAACCAAGGGCAAAACTGAGTACAACTTAGAAACCAAGAGCAAAACTGATAAAGGGATTAAAATAGAAAATAGAAAGAGATTTTAAAAATATAAAATGCTTCTTTTATACAATAAAATATATCTTGGCATACATCAAACTATTTGTAGTTCAAATATACACCAGTCTGACAATTATTGCCTCATTCAGACAAACTATATTTTGGGGAGGAATGTTTTGGGAAGAGGCTTGAGTAGAAACCGATGAACCTTCATAGATAGTAGGTGATTTGAGAAGTGGTGATTTAGGTTAAAACTTGATTTCTACACATTTCTTATGGTGGCAGGTCACATAATAAGACTCCCTAGATAGATGCCACTATGTTTTGATCTTTTTGAATTTGTTATGCATAAAATGACTCAATTAGCTAGCTAAACCCCATTCATTGACTCTCTGTTGACCAGCCACCAGAAGGAAAACTGAGTATATTGCATACGGCAGTATTAGTACTGAAGGGCAAAACTGAGTACAACCAAACTACCAGTGTTACACTCGAGGGTATAACTAAACACAACTAAGTCATTAGGGTCAGACACGAGGGAAAACGTGACTCACAGTACACGTGTCGCGGTGCATGGGCGGTAGCGAACATGTGTGCCATGCACGGTGTAGTAGCGTACGCAGTTACACGGTGCACGGTGGTACAACGAAACGTCTCTTTCCTTCTCCTTTATAGAAGCCTCCTCACTCTCACTCATCACTCACTCGCTCACTCACGCGACCGTCTCCACAGTTCCATCACCTTCTGTAAACTCCCAAGAAAACCCTAACCACGCCGGCGATGGAGAAGAACGGCATGGTGGCCATCGTCAGTGTAATACCCCAAATAATGATTCTAATTAACTATGTGTATTAAGAAGAACATTTATTAGGATCTTGAGGATTTTTTTAAAATTATGTTATTGGACATGAAGCTAGAAAAAAACGAAAGAAAAAATAGTGTTTACTTCTGATGTTGGCCGGAAAGCCTGTGGTATCAACCAGCTGTTTTTTAGTGTTGAGACACGTTTTATTTTTATCTACGACGTGAGGTAAGTAGGGCTGGCCTTCTTTTGATCGAGTCAAACATGTACAACCATTGGATTGCCCGTATACTAGTTGTATTGGGTGCCGCCCCTACCGATTTTTCCCTAAAGACGTCCCAGCGCTAGCTACATCCTCTCGTCCTATGATGCCGCCACCATCGCATCTCTTCCTATGATGCCGCCGCCGCTGTCAAGTTGTGTCTGCCGCTGAGAGTTTGCGTCGCTGCCCTCGACGACCGTCTTCATCAATATGTTCCATCACCACCGATGCCAGCCAGAAATCTGCCTCTCAATTGGTTAGTCCATATTGTTTTCCAAAGTTTTCCTTCTTCCCAATTTCTGGAGTAGTGTGTCGTGAGTGTGGCTAGACTAAAAGGAGCAGGTTTTGAAATCTTTATTAGCCCGCAAATTTGGACTAGAGTGTGTGAGATTGAAGGGTCAGAGTATCGTTTCAAAATTGTTGGAATCCTAATACGTATTAGGAATCTGTATTGTGCATTTGTGCCTGCACGAGATAGTATTTTTATTCTAGCATCTCACTGCTGAACCCCAATTTCCTAGGAGGAACATTCCTTGTATAATTAAGACTTGGACGTGTTAAAATAAAACCCAGATTTTGGTTCAGATACCCATATCTTGTAGTAGCATCTGCCTTAATTTATGTATTTTTGGTGAACTACGGAAGGCAGCTCAAAAGCACTCAGCCCAATAGGAAACATTAACCAATCCTTCTTGCTAAACCTAGTGCTTACGGTGGGATATTTGCTTGGGTAGTACTTAGTTATCTGATGACTATGAGGCTACTGCTTATAAAAGTTTTGCACATACTGGTTGTATCACTAGTAAAATATAGTAAGAAGATAAAATTGTTCTTGATCTGGTCATAGCTGGTAGAGTTATTTGTGGTTCAGATTTACCTTCTGCAGTATTTAGCTGTGGTCCCATGTTTTTATCTTAGAAGGTTAGCGACCGAGTCTTGTGTGCAAGAATGACGCGCTATTTGCTTGTATGCTTATGAAACGATGATTTTCATTGAGTGTGACAAATGGTTCATTAACAGGTGTTGGGACTTTAGGTTCGGAGTCCTACAATTCACAGTGTGATCCTGTGGTTGAGGCAAGTCCATAACGGGATAATACTTGCATGATTTTCCGCACTTAACTTTTATTTTCTAGCACTTGTTATTATTCAGTTGCTATATTTGTGTTATGTGTGGAGATAAAGTGGCTACAACAAAGAATAACGCAAAGGTTACAGTTGCGCTTGCATTTTTATATAGCATGTTAAAGTCAGTGCATAGTGTTGTGATCTACTGAGGTAGGCACTTTGAGACCGTCGATGTTGGGACGAGTCCCACATTGTCGGCACGCTCCACAAGTTGGAGTGAGCGGGATGCTGATACGTTGCTAACGTATCTATAATTTTTGATGTTCCATGCTTGTTTTATATTTACTTTCTTATGTTTTGTCCACACTTTAGAGTACTTTTATACACTTTCTTGGACTAACCTATTAATAAGATGCCACAATGTCAGTTGGCTGTTTTCTGCTGTTTTTGGTTCCAGGAAAGTCAGAAAATGAATATTCTCGGAATTGGACGGGACATTGATATTTTACCGGAAGACTCGTGGAGCCAGAAGACGAGACGGAAGGGGCCACAGGGCGGCCACACCACCCCTTGGCGCGGGCAGCCCTAGGCCGTGCCAGGGCATGGTGTGGGCCCCCTGGCCAGCCACCTACCTTGCTCCTTCGCCTATAAGAAGCCTCCAATGCAAAAACCCTAAATCGACGAGCCTCTAGCCACGAAAAGTTCCACAGCGTCGCCGCCACCAAAGGGGAGATTTGGGGGATAGAAAGTCTTTGTTCCGGCACCCTGCCGGGACGGGGAAGTGTCCCCAGAGCCATCTCCATCGATCTCCACCACCATCTCCACCGCCGTTGCTGATTCCCATGATGATGAGGGAGTAGTTCTTCCTCGAGGCTAAGGGTTCTACCGGTAGCTATGTGTTCATATCTCTCTCTCTATGCATGATCATATTGTGATCATGATCTTTGTAATCAAGTAGATCTACCTTGCTACTCAAGTGCTTTAATAGATCTCTACTCTCCCCATGTGTGTGAAAGTGACAACGTGCACACCATGGTTACACTTAGGCTAGAGATTACAAATACTTGTTATGAGTTATATTTGGAGTTAGATGTCTCTATGAAATTGTGGTGTTTGTTAGAACCATCTAGAGCTCAAGGTGATAATGTGGGGTTATCTAGATGGGAAAAGCGAACTTTGAGGTGTGCTGTTATAGCCCTATCATGGATTAGAGTGTCTAACCGGAGAGTAGTTAAGAGTAGTATCATAAAGAGAAGATATTTATATGAGAGTGTTCACTAGTGAAAGTATGATCCCTACGCCTTGTTTATAAGCATTGAAACACCGTTTGCAACTAGATCTGTTACATGTTTGCTTGCTTCCATCTTTATTTCAGTTTGCCTTTAGTCTCTTCCACGCCATCAAGCTTTTTTCTGGCACCGTTGTTTTATATCCATACCACTTGTATTTCACTATCTCTTCTCTTCGCCAAACTAGTGCACCTATACACCTGACAAGTGTATTGTTTGTGTTGGGGACACAAGAGACTTCTTGTATCTTGATTGCAGGGTTGCTTGAGAGGGATACATTTGACCACTTCCTCCCTGAGTTCGATAAACCTTGGGTGATCCACTTAAGGGAAACTTGCTGATGTTCTACAAACCTCTGCACTTGGAGGCCCAACAACTGTCTACAAGAATAGAAGTGCGTAGACATGAAGCTATTTTCTGGTGCCGTTGCCGGGGAGGTAAGGTAAAAGGTACTCACATCCTCCGGTGTGAGTGTTCGAAGTTATTTCCTTTAGATTCTGCAATTATATCTTTTTGTTTGTTGTTTTTATTTTCACTAGTTAGGCTTAATGGAAAACAACAACAAAATGAGAGAGCTTTATAGTATTTATCTTGAGTTAGGACATGAAGTGTTTGAAGAGAAAATTAAAAAACCTGTGGAACTTTATTTGCATGCTAATAGCAATGTTATTAGTATGAATTCTTTGAACACCATTATTGCTAATGCTATGGAAAAGTCTAAGTTTGGGGAAGCTAGTTTTTATGAAAATGATCTTTTTAGTTCCCAAGCTTTGGAAGATAGCTATTCTATTGCTTATGATGATACCAAACCTTCAATATATGATGATTATAATGATGAATATGATATTTTCAGTCCACCTACTATTGAGGAGAAAATTAATGATTACAATATGCCTCCTATATTTGATGATTATGGTGATGAGAATAATAATGATAGCTATTTTGTTGAATTTCCTCCCACCACAATTAATAAGAATGACTATGCTTATGTGGAGAGTAATAATCATTTTATGCATGTGGCTCATGATAAGAATGTTTTATGCGACAGTTATATTGTTAATTTTATTCATGTTGCTACTGAAATTTATTATGAGAGAGGGAAACATGGTTTTATATATCTCAACATTATTAAGTTTCCCCTCTTTATGTTGAAAGTCTTGAAGTTGCACTTGTTTTGCTTTTCTATGCTTGTTGTTTTGTGCTTTAATGACTTGTTTCTTTACAAGATTCCTATGCATAGGAAGTGGGTTAGACTTAAATGTGCTTTGAATTTGCTTCTTGATGCTCTCTTTTGCTTCAATTCATATTTCTTATGTGAGCATCTTCTCAAACTATCATGCCTAACTTAAAGGCGTTAAAGAAAAGTACTTATTGGGAGATAACCCAAAAGTTTTAGATGAGTCTTAGAATTTATTACCTTAGTAATAACCGCTCCTTATCCTCTTTATTTGCTTTTTATGCCAAGAGTAACCTCTAATGAGAGAGAGGTAATGCTTGGGAAAGTTGTTGTCCCGAAACAGATTTTTGTGCTTCACTGTAAAAACTCGTGTAAAATCTCTGTACGGCGGTTTGATCTGTGATTTTTTGTGCTTGTGCCCCAGGTTGTTATCCAACTTTCGTTAGTTCAACACTTTTCAATTTGAGCAACATAAGGTCTTCGAAAAAATTGGTTTTTACCTGCTGGTCTGTTTTGACAGATTTCTGTCATTATCTACATTTGCTTCTTGTTGATTCCTTTTTAGGTTCTTTTTGGGGAATTGAGCTTTTTGAGGGAAGTGATACATTAGGTTGTGTTTTAATGGAAGTTTTATTGGTGTTGAAACTGAACCCAAAGACTTATTATCTTGAGTACACTAATGTTGCTAATAAAGATTGTGTGAAGTTTTGTATGAAGGAAATTTTCAGGTGTAGGGAAAGAATGATGTAGTGAGATGAAGAATGGACAAAAGTTCAAGATTGGGGATGCCACCCCGTGTCATCCCAAGAAATATCCAAGAAGTACTAGCGTCAAAGCTTGGGGATGCCCAAGGCATCCCCTTCTTCATCAATAAAAATCTCAGGTTTCTCCCAAACACTTCATTTTATTGTTTCATGCACAGTTATGTTGTTCTTGGAGCGTCTTCGTTTTTGTTTTTGGTTTTTTGTTTTCTTGGTTTTCTTAGTTTGCCACCGACCTTGCCCCTTCGCCTATCAGAAGCATCCGATGCAAAAACCCTAAATCGACGAGCCTCCAGCCATGAAAAGTTCCGCAGCACTGCCACCACCGAAGGGGAGATTCGGGGGATAGAAAGTCTCTGTTCCGGCACCCTGCCGGGACGGGGAAGTGCCCCCGGAGCCATCTCCATCGATCTCCATCACCATCTCCATTGTCGTTGATGTTTCCCATGATGATGAGGGAGTAGTTCTTCCTCGAGGCTAAGGGTTCTACCGATAGCTATGTGTTCATCTCTCTCTCTATGCATGATCATATTGTGATCATGAGCTTTGTAATCAAGTAGATCTACCTTGCTACTCAAGTGCTTTAATAGATCTCTGCTCTCCCCATGTGTGTGAAAGTGACAGCGTGCACACCATGGTGGCACTTAGGCTAGAGATTACAAATACTTGTTATGAGTTATATTTGGAGTTGGATGTCTCTATGAAATTGTGGTGTTTGTTGGAACCATCTAGAGCTCAAGGTGACAGTGTGGGGTTATCTAGATGGGAAAAGCAAACTTTGAGGTGTGTTGTTATAGCCCTACCATGGATTAGAGTGTCCAACCGGAGAGTAGTTAAGAGTAGTATCATAAAGATAAGATATTTATATGAGAGTGTTCACTAGTGAAAGTATGATCCCTAGGATTTGTTTCTAAGCATTGAAACACCATTTGCAACTAGATCTGTTACATGTTTGCTTGCTTCCATGTTTATTTCAGTTTGCCTTTAGTCTCTTCCACGCCATCAAGCTCTTTTCTGGCACCATTGTCTTATATCCATACCACTTGTATTTCACTATCTCTTCGCCGAACTAGTGCACCTATACACCTGAAAGTGTATTGAGTGTATTGGGGACACAAGAGACTTCTTGTATCTTGATTGCAGGGTTGCTTGAGAGGGATACCTTTGACCACTTCCTCCCTGATTTCGATAAACGTTGGGTGATCTACTTAAGGGAAACTTGTTGCTGTTCTACAAACCTCTGCACTTGGAGGCCCAACAACTGTCTACAAGAATAGAAGTGCGTATACATCAGATGCCAACGGGTGTCCACTCAAGCGGTACCGGTATACGCAAAAGAAAACCAAAAGCAAAGGGCATGTAGACATATAGGATCATCATTGCGACATGACTAGTGTTACAAGATAATTGTCGGTGTTGTGTTTTATGCGATTCTTATTATTTCTTTATGTACTTGTTGAGTACTTTGTACTCACCCTTGTGGCTTCTATGTTTTTAGGTACCTTTTGTGGATGGAATGCATGGGACGGGAGTATCACCTCTACATTTTACACACACTATTTTCACACATTACAGTACTTTATAGATAGAGTAGTTTAACCATGCTCGAGTTTGCTTTGGACTTATTCTTTACTGTATGTTTGGTTTTATTATGTGGCTACCAAGTTGTCTGATTTGAGACATCTTGTATATGAAGTTTAACTTGGTATTGTTGAACCTAGTGGCTACCTTTATGGATAAAATTGGATTAGTATTACGATTTTGTTGTCGTGGATGTCCCCATAAACAAAGGAGACTCTGCTGAAATTTATAGTTTTGAACCAATATGAGAAGTGTTTAAAGTATGTGTAGCACTGCCAGATAGGGTGGATATTTGGGGTGTTACAGTCGCCTCCAAGGCCGCTAGGGAGGAGGCCCCCATCCCCGTACAGGCCCCCGTCGAGGCATCGAAGGCAGTCCCCATCCAGACCCATGTCCCCTCTTTCGCCATAGTCGTCGGCGAGGAGCCCCCCACCGGTCTCGGGCAGATTCCGCTCGGCTAGGACCCCTATGAGGAGGAGGATTACATCAGGCCGGACAACCCCTACGACACCAGCATCACCGACCCATGGTCGAAGGTAACTAGGGTTTTCTCCCCTTCCCTTGTTCTTCCCCCATTCCCATCGTTGGATGCTAGATCGTATTTTGATGAATCCCCCTGTTCGTATTTCAATCCTATTTTATTTGTCCTCCGAGTTGCAGTTAAGGGATTCCCTAGTTAGTACTAGAGACGACCTATAGTTGGGATCAGTATTTGATTTGGTTTGAGATATCGGGATTGGGGAATAATCAAAGGATCTCAATCAGTTAATTTATGCAAATAATCAATCCCGATTATCAAGGTATCTCAATCATGTCCTTCTTGCACTCTACTATTTTTTTCCAACAGGAGGATAGCAGTGACGTCTAGAGCGACGACGAGTCCAAGGACACCAAGAATTGTCAGGTGCTGAGGAGGCTGAAGTCCGGCCAGTACGACAACTTCTTCGTTGGTGATGTCTACAGGTGCCCCTTCTGCACCACTAGGAGGCTCCATGCCACCGACTTCAACTCCCTCGTGAAGCATGCCGAGGACGTGAGGACTCACGGCGAGTCCGTGAATGTCCACGGCTTCAGAGCCAAGCACCAGGCGCTCGGTCTTCACCTCTGCAACCTCTAGAAGGTGGCCATCTAGGAGGGTCGCATGCCCCCGATCAAGCCCAAGGCGCCCAAGGTCAAGGGACTGGGCAGCAAGAAGTGGAGGAGGCACCAGAGGGAGGAGGCGGAGGACCTCCTGGCGGAGGCCATGAGGGGCCACTGATCTTGTGTTGCTGCCGATGTTGCTGCTATAAAGCAGCTTCTTTTGTCTTGTCTATGTTGAACTTAACTGCTGCTACTGCTGAGGAGCCTAATTGTCGAACCTCGTTAAGTACCATACTATATATCCTATTAGCTGCTTTATCTACATCTGCTCTATTTATTGAATGTATTTATGGTGCTGGTTAGATTTGCTACCAGATTGGGAGGAAAACAAGGGCCAAAAGGAACAATGAATGAAGAGAGAAGTTGCTCTAGATTCGCCACCTTTTTGGGCAAAAAAACACAAATGGTAGTGTGAGAGAGGGGAAAGGGCGCTCTTAAAAAGGCCAATCATAAAAATAACAAAACAGCGAACTTCCAATTTAGGCGACAGGGCGCACGTAACCACCAAACGTGCACCACATGGTTCCACACCATGTCCCCCATAACGCGTTCCCAAACCGGCCCCACGCAATCCTACATGGCACGGCTCCACACTTCAGCATAACGCGTTCCTGACCAAACGGCCCCACGTGGTCCTAGATCGCGTGGCCCCACACGTCAGCCAACGGTCAACCTGACGGCAGCTATCGTTCGAGCTCTAAGATGAGTTTCCGAGAAGGAGAGGGGCAAAAGTAAGGAAAAGTTAAGAGGCTGGGGAAAACTGAGTACAACTAACGAACCAGGGGCACAAAATAGAAATCCCTATGTTATAAGGGCATATGTTAACCTTAAAAGATTGAAAATCTTGGCATTAAGAATACCAACTTAAGTAAAAGAGGAAGCATGGTGGTCAACATCGAAAAATTGCACATGGTGCACTAGTGTTTCAATAACTACATTTAAAATAAAAGTATAAGGATACTTCTTGATGTCATCTATAACATTGTGGATAGAGAAGTTCGTCTTCTCATAGAGAGTGTGTCCCAAGGGACATTGCCCATGAGAATGTCCACAATGACTGATCTAATGTCACTGTTGGCTCCTGGAACTATTCTCACTCTATTGCCACAACTACTATACATACACAAGATGGTAAAGTATTAATGTCAATAAAGGTGACATTAAGTCCAGACCCTAGACTCAACCTCTTCCATGAGCAAGCAGCCAAATTGTATGGTGCCGATGATTAGTGAACAAATGCAGCTAGTTTATTTCTACTCTAGTGCAAGTGGGAGACTGTTGAAAATATGCCCTAGAGACAAATAATAATATGGATTATTATCATATTTCACAAAGTTTATAATTACGTTTTACATCATGCTATAACTATATTTATCGGAAACTTCAATACACGTGTGATATGTAAACAACCAGGAGTTCTCGGTGAATCTCTAGTCACTGGTTCATTGGTCAACAGATGATCAAGGTTTCCTGATCATGTGGCATTTATGCCAGTTGACAGTGGAGTCACCTCATTGAGAGAATGAGATGATGAACATACCCAATCTAAACATCATGACACGATCATGTCACAAATTTCAAGTTGTGATGATTAGGAAATGTAGTGTCTTGTTCCTTAGACCATGAGACCATATCAATCACTGTCACCCGAGAATGCCTTGATAGCAACAAACATCACTTGGTCAAACGGTGATCATAAAGGTGAGTTCAGGTATTCAAAGGGGAATGTAGAGGCCTATGTGTTAAGAGCGGGATTTGTCCATCCGCGTGATGGAGAGATACTCAAGGGCCCACTCGGAGAAGTTATATCCAACAGTTGTGCAGCGTGTGACTGGGTCACGGGGATATCACTTGTCGGAACGAGTTAAGTATCATTTTTCGGTAACGATATTGAACATGACATGGTGATGTCATTGATCAGATCTCGAACAATGCAAGTATCGAAGAGACAAAAGGAATAGCATACTATGTTCATGGTTCAATGCCAAAGATTTCATGGAATGCACATGGGTCATCATGGGCATCCAGGTCCCACTAATGATCATTGGTACGAGAGGGATCTCGACCATGTTTGGACTATTCTCGAACTGTGGGGTATCACGCTTAAGGGCTTGATGATGCTCGGAGATCTTTTTGGTATTGTCGGAATCACCGAAGAATAGAAAGAGAGAAAACCAGAAGGGTTCCAGGTAAGTCCAGGGGATATCTAGAGTTCCATAGCCACGGGGATTGAATAATATGTAAGTAAATATTAAATATTGATTTAATCATTTATTTATATTTATTTAATGAAAGAAAAGGAATTAAAATGGTCAAACTCACTATTGGGCCAAAATCCCTAAGGGAAATAGGCCATGAGGGGAAAACCAAAGGGAGGAAGGAGGGGAGGTGGTGGCTGGGCCTAGGGACCCCGCCTGGATCCCACTAGGGCCATGGACGATGGTGGCCACCACCCCCCCCCCCCCCTCTCCGCTCTCTTGTTTAGTCCCACATGACTTAGCTAATAAGCCTTAGGGCCCCTTTTCTATACACCAATAATCAATAAAAGGTTTCCTCTCTTTTAGGGAGACCTCCAGTTGATCCTCTCTCTCTCTCGTGACCGTGATCCCAAGTCTGAAATGTGCGAACAGGAGACTTCTTCACCGTGGAGCACCATCGCATTGCGGGATTCGGATCTAGAAGGTCTACTTCCACAACTACTTCTGAATCGGAGGAGTGGGGGACATTGTCAGGCAATGGATGTTTGTAACTCCCCACGAGGTGCCACACTTGGGGCACTAGGAGTTATTGGAACCGCAGGAGCTGTTGGACTTCAACACAACCCCGAGGTCGGCGTCGGTACAACTACATCAGCAACGTTATCCTGAATGTTGACAATGCTTTTCGGTCTTCAAGGGTAAGTTTCGAAAAGCCCCTCCCGTTACTACATTACTAATAGATAGGTCCTGGCATTGGGGTTCTTAGCATAGGAAAATTTTATTGTTTTCAGGCGCGAACCCCTACATTA
This sequence comes from Avena sativa, assembly GCA_916181665.1. NCBI lineage: Eukaryota > Viridiplantae > Streptophyta > Magnoliopsida > Poales > Poaceae > Avena > Avena sativa. The sequence goes on from OV702287.1 coordinate 198,069,137, forward strand.
TGTCAACGACTTCCATACTACACCATGCAGTGGTATGCTAGGTCACCGCAGTATGTCGCTCACTCCACTGTACTAGAAAATGGGATTCTAGCCATCTTGCCCATAAGGCATGTTTCACATGTCTCAAATGACTCTTAATCAAGTGATTCTAGGAGTCCATCGGAATGGAGCTTCTTCATGCTTTTAACACCAATATGTCCTGAGAGGAAATGCCACATGTATACATCAATATCATCATTTAACATAATTCTTTTGGCATTCACATTATGAATATGTGTATCACCACTATCAAGATCCAAAAGAAATAAACCATTCTTCTTAGGCGCATGACCATACATGATATCATTCATATAAATTGAACAACCACTATTCTCAGACTTAAATGAATAACCATTTTGCATCAAACAAAACCCATATATGATGTTCATGCTCAACGTAGGCACCAAATAAAAATTATTAAGGGTCATGACTAATTCTGATGGTAAACGGAGAGGTAGCATCCTGACGGCAATCACATCAGCCTTTGATCCATTATTGACGCACATCTTCACCTCATCCCTTGCTAGTTTACATTTATTATGTAGCTCTTGTTTCAAGTTACATATATTAGCAACTAAACTAGTATCAAATACCTAGGTGCTACTGCGATTACTAGGAAGGTACACATTAATAATGTGTATATCATATACACCTTTGTTCACTTCTCTAATCTTCTTATCCACTAGATATTTGGGGTAGTTGTGCTTCCAATGCCTAGTGTCCTTGCAGTAAAAACACTCAATATCAAGCTTGGGGCTGGCCTTGGTCTTCTTCACAAGCATAGTAACAATTTTGCCCCCTTCTTGAAGTTACTCTTTGGCTTGACATTCTTGCCTTTCTTGAAATAATGGTTTTATTGATCATCAACACTTGATGCTCCTTTTTGATCTCTAGTTCAGCAGTTTTGAGCATTGATAGAAGCTCGAGGAGCAACTCTTCATGCCTTGCATATTGTAGTTCATCACAAAGTTCTTATAACTTGGTGGTAGAGACTACAGAACACGATGAATTCCTAGCTCATTGGGGATTGTTATTCCCAGAGCTATGAGCTTATCGGTGTACCCAAACATTTTGAGTATATGCTCGCTAACAGAGCTATTCTCTTCAATCATCCAGAACTTTTCTAAAGCTTCCTAACTTTCTACGACAACATGGGTATCGAAAATTATTTTCAATTCTCCCATTGTATCGTAGGCGGTTGTTGTTCTCAAAATGCTTTCGCGGCTCTGACTCTACACCATACAGAATGCCACAATGAACTACACTGTTGTCCTCCTTGCAAGTCAGAAAAACATTTTTCTCTTCCTTGCGAGCGTCATCAGCAGTCGGTGCATCAAGCACATAGAGCTTTTGAGAAGCAGTGAGGAGAATCCTCAGGTTAAGGGTCTAGTTTTTAAAGTTGCTCTCATTGGTTTCGAGTTTTTCTTTCTCCATGAACATATCGAAATTGAAAGTAGGTGGTGCCATGATCGACAACATAGTTGCAAACACTATTTAGACTAAGTTTATGACAGATTAAGTTCAAGTAATTCTGAAATTACTACATGAACTCCCACTCAAAAACAACATCCCCCATGTTGTTTTAGTGATTACACGAACCAACTTCACTACACCAAAACCGATCATCACGTGAGATGGTGTAGCTGCAAAGGAGAACATCAATATGTTCATCATATCATTCATATGGCTCATTCTTTACCTTTCGGTTACATGTTCCAAGGTTATGACTGTACATGCTAGGATCGCCAAGTAAACCCGCCGTATTCACGTGTCTAAATCTGGCTTACACTCATATGCGAACATTGAGTCTATCACACCCGATCATCATGTGGTGCTTCAAAATGATGATCTTTCTTAATGAGGCATACTAAGGAAGAACATATTATTATCTTGATATTAAGTGTGAGGCATCATATTATAATGCTACTGTCGTGATCTAAGCAAAATAAGATGCATAAAAAGGATTAGCATCATATGCATGGATAATGCAATATGATATGGTCCTTCTTGCACTTGATCTCCATCTTGTGTATCATGGCATGATCTCCATCACTCCACCGACGTGGCACCAAGGTCCAAGGTGCTTCCATCTTGGTTGTCGTCCACTAATATAATATATTACATGGATATCAAGCACACATGCTATAAAAAAATAAGACAACCATCAGTCTCCTTCCGGTTTGTCATAATTTACAAATAGGATCGACGCATACATCAAATTTGTTACATTGACTATATCACATCGTATGCCCTTCAAAAACAACTTAGACGTCTCTAATTTAAGTTTGCATATTTTTTGCGGTTTAGGGATGAAGGTAGATATGTTCATACCTACTAATATGAAACCATAATGGTGATAAACACGTTATTAGCAAGCCGCTGTAAATTAGGTCTTAACTACAGTGGGAGAGATAGACACCCGCAAGGCCACTTATGCAAAACAAGTTGCATGTCGAGCATGGAACAAGTCTCATGTCCATGAACATATAAAGTTAGTTCAGGCAGCTTCATCCCACTATGCCACTAAGATCCAAAATATACGAAAAGAAGCGATAACATGATCATCAACACCCACATCCATATGTGTTCTACCCGTACAAAACATCTACGCATAAACATGGCTCTGATACCACTGAAGGGTTCGCAGCATAGAAAACAAAAATACCTATGGTATGAACAACAAAGGGGTCAAGATCTAATCTAGAAGAGGCATGCAACATGTAGCTCTTCATCTATAAATAATCACCCTCGAAGAATGAATGTTTTAATGAGATTGAATCTTGTGGATGATGTAGACAAACACTTACTAATCTCAAGATCACGAAGATGAGCGCTGCAATTTGGCAGCACTTCTACACTCGGTCACACATACGGCTTGACGACAACCTCCATTCCCTCGATCCAGTGGGGCAGCATAAGTAGCAGACCCACTTGAATGTCCAAAACCATGACGACATGGTGGTGATGATGGAGAAAACTATTTGGCAAGGCTTCCCAAGCCGGAGCCCCAGAGGTGGTGCAGCAGGAGGAGGGAGAGAGAGGGGCTAGTATGTGTAGGACAGGAAGCTCCCACCCCTCTATATATAGAGGAAGGGGTGGGCAGCCCCTAGGGGGTGCGCCAGCCCCCATGGTGCCCCACCTCTTCCTCTCTTCATGAGTGGAGATCTCACCACATCCACTCACCCTTTCTTTCAATGGGTCGACTCTCCACTAAAAAAACCAAACGGTTCTCTCTTTAAATGAATAAAAATATTTTTATTTTTATTTAATATTTTTCAATTACATTAATTAACAAACATTAACATATACCTCCCTGAATTATTCTAATATCCCTCAAAACAATTCTAGTGCTTCTCAAAAGAATTCCGGTGCTTACCAGACTTTTCTCTGATATACCGTTTCTACTCAAAATCATCGACGAACCTTAAGTGTGCCACCCTATGATTCTTGAATAATGTAGACATGATCGAGATGCATCCCCGATCAATAGTCAATAGCGAGATCTGGAGATCTGTAATGACTCTCACACATTCGACGATGAATCTTGTGATCATGTGAACCATTAACGTCGTAACCAATTTCTTTTGTATCGTGATATTTTACTTGTATGAGATCCGATCATTGGTAGCAAATGTACCAAGTTAGATCTCATTACCAACAAATACTCTTTACTCGTTCTACGATATGACATCCTTGTGACCTAGTCACATCCTTGCAAGCGGTGTCGATGTGATATCACCGAGAGGGCCCAAAGTATATATCTCCGTCATCTGGATCGACAAATCGTATTCTTGACCGTGAGCCTCAACTAATACTTTAAGAGTACTCAATGCCACCTCAATAGTCACCATTTTACGGTGTGATGGTTGATGTCATCAAAGTACTTCTCCGGTGTTAGTGATTGACATGATCTCATGGTCTAAGGATTACGGTGACTTCGTATGTGTTTGATACAACAATGTAAAATTAATGACTTGATCATATTGCTATACTTACTTTGGGTGTGTGTTCATCACATCATTCTCCTAATAATGTGATCCCATTGTTAACAACATCTGATGTTCATGATCAGGAAACCTTGATCATCGGTTAATCAATGAGCTAGTAAGACGAGAGGCTTTACTAGAAACTCTTGTTTATTTATTAGACAAATATGTATTAACTTTTATGGCTAATATAACTTTAGCATGAGAAATAAACATCTATCAAAAACATGGAATAATATAATAACCATTTTATTATTGCCTCTCGGGCATATTCCTTTTAGACTTATGCTTGGTGCCAGGTGGAGACGTCGATGATCCCTCCTCACCGTCTTTGTCGTTTACTTTGTTGTCAACATAGAAGGGCTTGCAACACATGGTACCATCAAACACCTTGGCGTAAAGCCTCCTACCACCATCAAATTTGAAGAAGAGGAAGTGTCTGCGCGGCAGGCCATGCAGGCAGGCGAAGTCCCCCAAGCGCGACCAAGGTACATGTGGTTGCCTCCATCGAAGACCGCGTCGATATCCCAAGATGCATGGGTGCACCTCGGCTCCTGCAACTTTAGCCGACAAGGCTCCTAACCCTCTAGCGCCTTCGCAAAAGAGTCAGGAAGCTTTAGTTGTGCTCCGACATCCTGGTGCACTAGAATCCCGTTAGATGGGGCAAGATGCCCTTGTCCGATGGCGATGCTATCTGTACGGGTGGCGGGCCTCTACCTCGCCCTCAGCCGCCCCGCACCCTCGACCTCCTCCACGGCCACAACCACCGTCGTGGGATCCAGGAAGCTTCGGCATAGTTGTCGACGTTGCATGGAATAGCGATGCGGCTGTTGCAGGGGAGGATGGGTGGGAGGCACCAGGAGTGCGTGGGGGAGATGGAGAGAAGCAACCCAACTACCACCTTTTGGCCCTTAGTTGGGGTTAGGTTTTAGGCTGTTGTTGCATGTAAATTTTCAGATCCCCTATGTGTAATTATGAACCAGTGCGTGTTGAACTCGTTGTGTTCGTGATGTATCTATTGCTGCAAAACTCCCGAAAATTCAATTTTTAAATATCCAGTATGCTTTCGCCGCAGCTGTCCTGTCCCGCGAGTTTTAGAACCAGAAAACGGTTATTCCGCTCCCTCGATACCGGATATCCGAGTCAGGGATATGAGGGATCTGCTAGGGATGCTCCTAGCATGTGCTCGTCGCCAGTCTTGTGACTAGGCAGACTCCACATTTTCTTCCATTGTAATATCTTCATCAACTTCCTGTGAGTTTTGAGTGTCGCGTGTTTCATTTATCTTTGGTTGACTAGATCCATATCGAAATACTGGATTATAGTGGCATCTTCTACTGCTCCTCCTGGAAGTGGAGGTGCCATCGTCACATTCGCCATACAGATCACAGGTTCAGATGTTTCCATATTGGATCCACTTGATGCAGAGGATTCAGATCTATGAATGTTGCCCTCGACCACATCTTCTATATCAGATCCACTTGATGCAGCACTTGGCGTTTCTGGATGAGGACATCAACCTCGTCATGAGTCCCCGAGCAGCGCCAACTTGGACACCAAACCATGGAGATGCAAAATCATCTGCTCTAGCATATATCCTACCATAGTCCCCTCTTGCGCAACCAGACAAATCACAAAAATTCAGTCGATTTTGCAAACAGTTAGAGTTTTTTTCTCGCTCTCAGGTTTTTAAGCAGCAATAATTGAATTATTATATATTGACAAATACAGCCTCCATAATAATAATAATAATAATAATTACAGGAGTAGATAGTTTTGATGATAACACGGCCGGAGTAACGCACGCTCACAAATTACCCGAAATATAGAGTTCTTTTATGGTACTCTCAAATAAATAACAGCCTTTTATTTTAGTGCATCTAATGGCCCCAAACGTTTTATACTAGTGCTAAAAAAGAGACTAGTACAATTTATACTAGTGACCACACGTTGTCAGGCCACGGCCCAAAATTGCTTCTCAGGCTACTGCCCTTAATAACAGGCTTATACACGGTCGATCATGGAGCTTGCTGGCTGGGCTCTGGGCAGGCCTCCCGTTTGTTTACGTACGTAGAGTGTTTTTTTTTTCAAGTATATGTACATTTTCTAAACGAGCTTGATTATCAGCAACTTTTTTTTTAGGATATCAGCAACTTTCTTAACATGAATAGTTTGGAACCGAGGGTTTCTTTCTTACCAACTAGATGCATGAACTGATTTAAATAATCTGTATATTTCTACGAACAACTATGTCTAATTAATTATAAAAATACCGTATGTGTGTCAAATGTTGTTTTATCAAGGAAAAATACGTGCGAAAAATCCTCTCCAACGTCCAGACCCACCAATGAAAACTAGTACCCCTCCGGCCTGTATTACTTGTCGCCGCGCACTAACAAAGTCATTTTACCAAACAATACATTTGAATCTTCACAAAATACTTTTGAGATTGAAATTCATCTCTGCCTGGCAGCAGGCGAGGTATGCCTCAAGCAGGTCAGGTGCGCAACATCTGCGCTGAAGCCCTCTCCGCCTGCAGCCCTTCGCCTCGAGCTGGTCAGGTGAGTGCGGCACCATCCTATGCTCCTCTCCCCGGCAGCTCCCCAGCTCATCGTGCTCCTCAACCCCCAGCCATCGGCCTCCGCCTTCATCTTCCTGGAACACGTCGGAGCTCCCGCAAACAGTCTATCACGTCGGCCTCCCACCAGTTGTGCTAACACTGCAGACACCCACGGGCACCCGGGCACGGCGCCACCGCCATTGGCCTCTGCAGCCTGAAGATAGTCCAGACGCATGGAATCACCAAAATCAGAACCATCTTCAAAAACCAGAGTGAAAAAAGCTACAGGAGTAAGGCATAATATCTATAGTATATCAGCATAAATCAACCATGTAGAGAGTGGAGAGGGGCAGCGGCGCGAACCTTGGGTACGAGGTATATCAGCGGAGCCCGTCCGGCGAGAGGGACGGCGCACGATGGGGGAGATCGGCGGCGCGCTCCCTAGGGAGAGCAGCGGCGCGCGACAGGGGGAGCGCGGCGGGGGCGAGCAGCGACGCACGTAGCCTCCGTGGACAACGACGGCGGCGGCGGCCTGTTCAACGATGTAACACGATTCACGATTGAGTTGGCCTCCAGCTCGTTTGATCGGTTCGGTGTTTTTCTCTCCTAAAAGTTAATAAGTGGGCTTATTGGATCAATCTCGCTCAGCCTCGCTCAGCCGTTGGATTAAATTATACTAGTAACTTTTTTGGAGTAGTAAAAGATATTGTAAAATATGCCAAATATATACCGTCAAAACTCCACAACGATACATTCTGAATTTCAAAACGAACAGTAGTACTTCTCAGAAGCCCAAGCTCAGCAAGACAAGTAGCACTCCCACCAACAGCATGGTCGCCATGGTGGGACTCCGCGCTCTGAATGCCGAGCTCGGTGAAGCAGCGGGCGGCGGTGTCCCTGCCGACGCGGAGCTCTTGATCGGGCAGGCGTAGTTGCAGCTGCTGGGGTCGACCACCCGGTACACGCCCTTGCTAGTGAGCAGGTATAAGTCCTTGGCGTTGTCCTCGCCGAAGGAGAAGATGTAGCCCAGCGACGGCAGAGGGCTCTTGGCCGTGAAGTCGCACGGGATCGGCGACGTCTTGGAGCAGCCGAACGTCAGCAGCGTCTGGTTGTACACCCCGCTGTCCTGCGGGGTCTCGAGCGCCGACCACATGGCCTGCGCGTACAGGTCCGCGTAGACGTACCTGCAGGTAGTAGGACACCGCTCAATGAATCAAGAAGAACATCATCGAACGCTCGCCATGGCGCCATGCGATGCCACCGGATGACGGAGGTGATGGGTGAGATGGAGGTGTTTGTTTAACTATTCCATTAGCCATTACCTGCCGTTGAGGCAGGGGTCGGTCATGGAGCGGTAGACGTAGCCGCCGATGACGGAGGCGGAGCCGACGTTGTTGTTGACGGTGTTGTGGGAGTAGCCCATGACGGGAGCGATGGCGTTGATAGAATCGGCAGAGGTGTTCCCGCCGGGGGTGGACAGCGCCGGGTACGGCTGGTGGCCTTCGAACACGCGCCACCCGTAGTTCCCGCCTTTCACCACCAGGGACACCTCCTCGTACGAAGACTGCAAGAAATTGCACACGCCGGGGATGATGTTCATTGTCACGGCCGGCGATCTCATGCATGTGTGAACCAAAAATGCAGTGTGACGAGGATGGCAACAAGGTCTATACCTGTCCGACGTCGGCGCAGAACAAGTAGGACGGCTTGCCGGAGTCGAAGCTGCAGCGCCACGGGTTCTTGAAGCCGAGGGCGAAGACCTCCGGCGCGAAACTTGGGTCCATGGAGAAGGGGTTGTCCTTGGGGATACCGTAGTTTCCCCAGCCGGGGGTGCTGTTACCACCTGCAGGTAGTAGTACACAGTTCGATTATGAATTTCTGCAGATTCTGGTAAATAAATTTGAACCTGAACATGATGATCCCTGACTATCAGCAGGCGCCTACCAGAACACAAAAGAAATTCTGACGAAATTCTATATGGAATTTTCATCTCACAATGGAACTTCGCAGGTCCCATGAATTTTGTCAGACATTTTCGAATCGTTAATTAAGGGGGATGATGTTCTTTCTTTCAATTAAGAAATTTTGATGGTTTTAAAATAGGAAAATTTGCTACAAGACACCGTTATTTTCTGGCGTTTGCCAAAACACACTATAGAATTATGTCTTTGCCGGGTACCATTACAATTTTGCGGCATATTTGCTATAACACACCGCATGGCTAAAACGGAAAAGTTTGACACATTTTCTACAAACCCGGCCATAACATGGTCACCAAGGCAAAAAGTGCAAAACTTTCCAGTTTTGGCCACGTGGTGTGTTCTAGCAAATGTGACACAAAATTGTAATGATATCTGGCAAAGATACAATCGGATGGTGTGTTTTAGCAAATGACGGAAAATAACGGTGTCCTATAGCAAATTTTACCTTTTAAAATTGGACAAACTTTGTTCTCAAGTAATAGTGATAAACTGAGTTTCTAGTCTGATTACTTGGCATGTCGTTGACGTCGATCCGGATGATCTTCCCGAGCAGGGTCCCCTTGTTCTGCGCGAAGTTCCACGGGTCGCCCACGCTGCCGCCGTCGCCCATCATGAAGTACATGTAGCCGTCGGCCGGGCTGAAGAGGATCTGCCCCCCGTGGTGTGTCGTGAACGGCAGCCCGAGCGTCATGATCCTCCTCGCCTCCGTGGGGTTCGCGGAGGTGGCCTGAGATCAGCACGCAAAGTTTGTTTGTACTACAAGATTCGATCAGCGCAGCGGTCGCGTATGTGTGTGTTTATTACCGTTGATGGTGAGCCGGACGAGGCATTGGCGGTGTACTCCGCGATGACGCTCTGGTACTGGCACGGCTGCGCGCCGTTGTCGGCGCCGAGCTTGGAGGGGTCACAGCCGATGTCGGAGTTGCACGCGCACCGGCCGGAGCACGACGCCGACTGCGTCTTGTCGCAGCTGTAGGAGACGAAGAAGCGGCCGTTCTTGGCGAAGTCCGGGTGGAAGGCCATGCCGAGGAGACCGAACTCGTTGTCGAAGTGCACCTCGTCGGTGATGTCGAGGAACGGGTTGGTCAGGTCCAGCTCCAGCTGCTTTCCGGAGCCATGCGGCGGCACGCTGGCCAGGAACACCTTGCCGGCCTGGTTGCTGAGGAACACGCGGTTGGAGCCGTCCGGGTGCGCCGCCATGTTGAGGTACGAGCCGTTGCTGACGCGCTCCAGGCACATGCCGTTCACGGGCGGCACCACGCGGGTCGCGTTGAACGCCGCGCCCACGCCGTCGAAGCAGATGGACTCGCCGCCCAGCGCGCCGCAGAAGTCGCCCTCCGATTGCCACACCTCCGTGAGCTTCGGCGCCGACGCGCCTCCCTTGGGCGGCTGGAACGGCGACCCGGGGATGGACACGTCCTTGCAGGTGTCCCACACATCCGCGCAGTATCCCGTAGCAGCGGCCACGCCGCTCACTCGGCTCGCCGCGCCGGTGGAGTTGCACAGCAGCGGCACCGTCCGGGTGCTCGTCTCGACGGTGAATAGCTCGCCGGCGTACGGGTTGCATCTCTGCGACCGCACCACAAGAAAGAATCCCCATTGCATCAGCGGAGGAGCCTTGGTGGAAACTCAATCCAGCCAACCGGGAGCGAAGAGACCATACCGCGCAGAGGATGGACTTGACGAGGTCGCCGCACGGCGTGCCGGAGATGTTCATGGCGGCTAACTGCTTCTGGACGGCGGTGTCGTCCGTCGCGTTGCAGCAGGCGGTGCCGTTGTAGTCGCAGAAGGAGAGGGACCCGTTGACTGACCTCGGGAACGCTGGTGGTGGACATGATTGAAGCACAATAATGATCACAAACTGTTGGGACAAACGACACATACAAACTGCAAGAAATAGACGGCTTACACGAGTCCATGCACAGTTTCGCGCAATGGCCGTCCTGGACGGCGAGGAGGAGGACAAAGGCGGCGATGAAGATCGTCGCGGTCGCCATAGACAACGACCTCATGGTGCTTCGGGAAGGAGTAGGAGGGGCCGTGAGACTGCACAGGAGCGGAAATGGAGTACGACTTTATGGAGGCCGGGGAGGGCAGGCGTTGACCAAGGATTGGGATTACCAACTGACCACATGCTGTGTCAGACTTTGTATAGTAGCAATCCATCTTGGTATTTGGTAGTACACCATATATATGTGTGTGATAGGCCACCCCATAAAGGGTTGAGCCAGTTCTCAAAAACATTACGTCTTATATGGTATCAGTCTAACCTAGGTCTTCCCCTACCTCAACGTTGTCGCCGCCGTCGCCATGTACGCTTTCGCCTCGGGCGCCGCCAGCTCCGGGTCTATCCCCGTGTCGCTTGCTGCCCTCCTCAACCTTCCGCCTCGTGATCTCACTCCATCGGTGCCCCAATTCTCCGACACCACCGCCGTGGGATCCATATTCTCGGCTCCAATCCCGCCGTCTCCCGTGTCTGCGCTCTCCGTTGCCACGACGACGGTCCAGCCCGCGGTGCCACCCGCGGCCTCCACCGGCTCATTACCGACACTCACCATCTTCCCGGCGGCCTTGGGGGCCCTCGACGCCTCGCCCGCGGTCGCGGCCCCTGATGCCCGCTGCCCCTGTTGCCGACGCCGCGCCCTCCGGGTCGTTCCACTTCGACAACCTGATCACCATCCGACTCACGCCGGACAACAACTTGTTCTGGCGCGCCAAGGTACTATCGCCGCTCCGCAGCCTCTCCCTCCTTGGGTATGTCGATGGTTCGCTGCCGTGTCCTCCGCAGGTCATCGCCACCATCCACGGTCCGGCTATCAACCCGGAACACCGTGTGTGGGTGCAGCAGGACTAGGCAATCCTCTCTGCCATCCAGGGTCCCCTGGGCGATGGGGTCGCCGACCTCTGCCTCTTCGCTGCCACCTCCATGGACGCCTGGACGACCCTGGAGCACGCCTTTGCCCAGGTCTCCACCTCCCGTTCGATGGCTCTTCGCAGCGAGCTCGCTGACATCAAGAAGCTGGACTCCTCCACCACGACCTACTTCAACAAGATCAAGGTACTGGCGAACACGCTGACCTCTATTGGTCAGCCGCTTCGCGATGAGGAGTTCGTCGGCTTCGTCATCAAGGGCTTCGATGCCGAGTACGACAATCTCGCGGAGGCCGTCCATAATGCCAAGCCGCCGATGCCTCCTCACGAGCTCTACTCACGCCTCCTTTTCACCGAGCAGCGCGTCGAGGCTCGCCGCTCCTCCACCACCATCACCGAGCAGTCGGCGGCCTACTGGGCCTCTCACGGCTAGCGCCCGCCGACGCCTAAGTCCACTAGCAAGGCTACCCCACCCCCGCACCGACCTCGGGTGGGGGCCACAACGCTCGGGTGTGCCATATGTGGCTGTGAAAAACACGTCGCCTCCAAGTGCCACCGACGTTTTCAGAAAATCTTCCTCAGCATCGGCAACGACGGCAGGGCAACGAGTGCCAGTTTGCCATGGCCGACTTCGGCCCTCCCGCCACCCCGGTTGCCCACGTCCCCGCCAAGGGCAAGGACCTGCGCGTAGAGCAGGGGTACATGTCGTCCTACCCCATTGATCCAGCGTGGTACATGGACACCAGCGCCACGGATCACACGACGAACGAGCTCAACAAGCTGGCCACCTACCAGCCCTACTACGGGCACGACAAGGTTCACACCGCTAATGGTGTAGGTATGCCCATCTCTCACATTGGCCAAGCATCTCTTTTAACTAGTCATCCCTCTAGGCAGCTCCACCTTCGTAGCATTCTATAGGTACCCTCGGTTACTCGTAATCTTTTATCTGTTCCTAAGCTCACCCTTGATAATAATGTCCTATGTAAATTTCATATTTTTGATCTTTTTGTTAAGGACCAAGCAACCAGGGACGTTCTGCTTAGTGGTCGCTTGGGCCAAGGCTTGTACCGTTTGGAGGATCCATCCGCCTCACGCGTCTTCAGCGGTGTTCGTGTGTCGACATCATAGTGGCACTCTCGCCTTGGTCATCCTGCCACCCCCATCGTTCGCCACATACTCCACCGCCATGAACTGTCATTAGAGTCTAGCAATAAAGAGATGTCCGTGTGTGATGTCTGTCAACAAGGCAAAATTCATCAACTACCATTTGTTTCATCTACTAGAGAAGTCAAGAGTCCTCTTGAACTTGTTTTTTCCCGATGTGTGGGGTCCAGCACAAACATCTGTTAGTGGTCACAACTACTATGTCAGTTTTATTGATGCCTATAGTGATTTATATGGCTTTATTTTATTAAGTGCAAGTCTGATGTGTTTGATATATTCATTCAGTTTCAATTGCATGTTGAACGTCTACTCAAGCATAAAATTATTCATGTTCAGTTTGATTGGGGGGTGAATATCGTAACCTCAACACTTTCTTTAATAAGCTTGGGATCTCTCGTCGTTTATTATGCCCACATACACGTCAGCAAAATGGCGCCGTTGAGCGCAAACATCGCCATATAGTTGAGACCAACCTCACACTTCTTTCTCATGCTTCTGTACCCTTTCGCTTTTGGAGTGATGTCTTTGTCACCGCATGTTTTCTTATTAACAGATTACCTACGCGTGTTCTTAATATGAAAACTCTTATTGAGCTTCTCTTGCATGAAACTCCTGACTATCGAAAACTTGAGTTTTGGTCAAAAAAATGTGTGTTCTTGGGGTATAGTTCTCTTCCATAAAGGCTACAAGTACCTCCATGTGCTAACAAATCGTGTCTACATATCTCGTGATGTTGTCTTTGATGAGAACATCTTACCCTTTTCCGCCATGCCACAGCCACCTATCACAGCCCCATCTATGCATTCATCTCCTATTATGCCTAGCCAATTTGAAGATGATGCATATTCGCCTGTGTTGTTACCTAATCATGGTGCAGGAACTAAACGTGGTACTCGCCTAGAACTCCTACCCGATGCACCACTTGCGTCGCTTGTGGCGCATGTCGATCGGCCGGTGCATGCGCATGCACCGCCTTCCGCCTTCGACCCCGCCACGCCTGCCCCTGTTCCTGGGCTGGCGTCAGAGACAGCCTCTCTCGAGCGGCCCATATTGCTGCCTCCTCGCCCGAACTCGGCTCTGTCGCCACCCACATCGCCCGCGCGAGCCTCCCTACCGCCTACCTCACCTGGGTCGGCAGCGCACAGCTCAGCGCCGCACACGACACATGGGCCCTCGTCGCCTGGCCCTCGATCACCCGGTCCACCGTCGCTCGACCCCTTGTCGCCGGAGTCCTCTAGGACGGCCTTGCCTTCTCCGGAAGTTCTGCTTGCCCCTGTTCTCGCTGCTCCGCGGTGTCCGCACACACGCAGCCGCAGTGGCATCGCTCATCCCAAGGAGCACACCGACGACACAGTCACATACTTGGCTGCTTGCCTGGCTCATGCTGTGGAAGATCCAACCGCTGAACCACGCAATTATCAAGCTGCTATGAGTATCCCACACTGGCGGGCTGCTATGAAACAAGAGTATCGTGCTCTTATGCAGAATGAGACCTGGACACTTGTTCCCCCTCCGCCTCGCGTCAACATCATTGATTCGAAGTGGGTTTTCAAGGTGAAGAAACATGCTGATGGTTCTATTGAGCGCTACAAAGCGCGTCTTGTGGCTAAGGGCTTTAAATAGCACCATGGACTGGATTATGAGGATACATTCAGCCCAGTTGTCAAGCCTACCACTATTCGGCTTCTCCTGTCTCTAGCAGTTTCTCGCGGATGGTCTCTCCGCCAGCTTGATGTGCGGAATGCTTTTCTTCATGGGTTGCTTGAACAAGAGGTTTACATGCCGCAGCCACATGGATTTGTTGATCACACTCAGCCTCATCATCTTTGTCATCTGACAAAGGCTCTATGGACTGAAGCAGACGCCTCGTGCCTGGCATGCTTGCCTGGCTTCAGCTCTACATGCTCATGGCTTCGTTCCTTCGACGGCTGACACTTCACTGTTCTTGTTCGGGCGTCCAAGTGTGACCATGTACTTGCTTATGCACGTGGATGACATTATCCTAGTCAGCTCTTCTCCAACGGCTATCGATGTTCTTGTGACCACGCTTTGCAGTTAAGGATTTGGGACAACTCCACTTCTTCCTAGGTATTGAGGTCGCTCATCAGTCTCGTGGCAGCTTAGCTCTCACCTAGAAGAAGTACTCTCTTAATCTCTTGTCACGTGCCGATATGCTCAAGTACAAGACATCTCCTATGCCCATGTCCTCCACCGACAAGCTTTCTGCTGCTAATGGTGCTCTTCTGTCTCCTGAGGATACGACTGAGTATCGGAGTATTGTTGGTGGCCTCCAGTATCTTACAATCACGCGTTCTAATCTCTCCTTTGCAGTTAACAAGGTGTGCCAGTATCTTAATGTGCCTACTGATGTGCATTGCTCTGCTGTGAAACGCATCCTGCGTTATGTGTGTCTCACTGTCTCCTATGGTCTCCACCTGCGCCCCAGTCCCTCCGGAGTTCTTTCTGCATTCTCAGATGAGCGATTGGGCTAGGTGTCCAGACGTCAGGCGATCTACGGGGGGGGATATGTTGTGTTCTTGGGTCCTAATTTGACCGCCTGGAGTGCACGCAAGCAAGCCATTGTTTCCCATAGTAGCACAGAAGCCGAGTACAAGACGGTTGCCAATGCGACTGCCGAGCTTATATGGATTGAGTCCCTACTTCGAGAACTGGGAGTTTCCCAGCCACATCCTCCGATTCTTTGGTGCGACAATGTCGGTGCTACGTTTCTATCGTCAAACCCGGTGTTCCATGCACGGACCACACACATTGAGATTGAATATCATTTTATGAGGAAACGTGTTGCACAAAAGCTACTACAGATCAGGTTTATCTCTTCAAAATATCAACTTGTAGACATCTTCACCAAGCCTCTACCTTCACCCATGTTTGAGGTCTGTAGGCACAATCTCAACCTTCTAGACGCTTCAGGAGTGAGTTGAGATTGAGGGAGGGTGTTAGACTTTGTATAATAGTCCAACTGTGTAATCCATACCGTATTGGTATAGGACTTGTATTGTACCATTGTACACCATTATATATTTATGTGATAGGCCACCCCATAGAGGGTTGAGCCAGTTCCCCCAAAACATTATATCTTATATGTTGGATAATGACAATTATGTGCATACTAAATCTTGTGAGATAGGCATTAGCATATACTCTACCGATGGCAGCCCAGAGTTCAAACTCCAGGTTTGACATTGTGTGTTGCATATACATTCTTTCAGTAGGAATCAACGTTTTCGTCGACATCGAGGCATCTATGGTGACTCGTCAATCTCAAGACCCGATTATAAGGATGAGCCCATGTACATGTTTGTGAGTGTCTACGTTTTATATTGTGCTTCTCAAACAAAAAAAACTCAGAAATTGCACGGAGCCGAGGAGACAAATGTACCCGTCTTTGGATTGTGAAAGTGACAAGGTGAAACCAATCGTTGATTGGCCATCCATGGAGGTCTAGGTCCCACATGCCATTGAGCCATCAAGGGCAAGTTTCAAAACCACAAACTTTGGATTGGACTGGTCCAAATTTCCTTAGGTATAAATTTTGATTTGAACTGATGACTACAGGCTGCTCACACTTCAGCATTCAGGCCAAAGATGTTTGAAGACATGTCGGCTTGTTTAGCGGAGCCACACCGGCAACCGGGCAATGGCACATGTATAGTTTTTTTACCTATAAATCAGTAGAAAATTTCAATTTGACTAGGATTAGACTAATTACAACGCTTAATACGAAGTTAGATCGGGGTTTGGTTCGATTATTGCATTTCTTTAAGGTAGAACAATGACACATATAAATGTGGGGCTAAGGCATGCCAACTCCAGGTCCCGTGCCGGCGCAAAAAACTGCTTTCAGCCATCTTTCTCAAATAAATTTTTCGTCTGGCACAGTTACATTAGACATCCGACACCCCAGGCAACCCCTAGACAAAGGGAGTCAATCGGGGACACGGCTACATAACAACAAGGCTAAAAACGTGTCACGCGTTGTATGAGGACCACCTACCGTGTAAAATTTTACTTTCTCTCTCCCCTCCCACCTCCTGCTGCGGACTGCACCGGCGGGGCCGAGTCAAGGCGGAGCCATAGTTTTATAAGTCAGACCGGTTCGATGGTTTAACCAGAAAACCTGAACCGATGGACTCACCGGGTTTTTAAGAGGCACCGGTCCAAATAAAAAAAATGAAAAAAAAGATGTTTACTAGAGGAATCGAACTCGTGAACCTTATGCTAGACACACATAAAACCCAATACCACTTGGACACACCATGTTTTTGTGATTAAATATTAAAATATACATTATATATACCTTTTATCGTTATTTTGTTCTAAAGTTTGCTTAAATTTTGATGAAAAATAACGGTTTTTTGTCGCTAATGAACCGAACGAACCGTTGGTCCGACCATTAAACCAGTGAACTAACTGCCGTTCCGGTTTTTAAAACTATGGGCGGAGCAGGGACTTGGGGCTCGCGAGCGCATCCAGGATGTAGACGTGTCTCTCGCCGACCGTCTCGTACTGCACCACCTCCCCGCCCTACCCGCTGCCGTTGAGCGCCATCGCGTACGCCTTCCCGCGTGCGTCGAAGTCGTCTAGGCCCGATGCCGTCACTGCCACGTGGGAGCAAGCCAGCCTCCGCAGCTCCGCTACGGGAATCGCCAGCGGGTCAATCCGCGGGTCATCGATGCCGTATCGCCCACCGCAGATGAACGAACACGTCTCGGTATGTCCATCGTATCCGCACCCACGGGGCACTTGCCCCAGAAGTAGGGGTCCAGGAGCAGGATGCTCGTGATGACGGCGCCGCCATCCAGCACGCCGCCGCTCTCGTTCCCGGCATGCATCGCCATGTTGTGCGCGATGTTGGCACCACCGCTCTCGTTCCCGGCGGGGGGCCTCTCTTTGTCATCCATCTGGTGGACACAGCCGCTCTTGTACTTAACGAGGAAGGGGGAGAAATCGAACGCCATGACTTGTTGGCTCCCGTCGAGGAGCAATTGTCCCCCGAGGGCCACGCTCTGCGGTGGCTGCACTACCTCCTGCTGCGAACTGCACATGTCGCCACTCCCGTCCTCGAGTTCGCGTACGCATGCGCTGCCATGTCGCCCAATGCGCGCCTCGTCATCGCCTTCCTACTGGGGCCCCGACGCATGAGGGTGAGGTGGACATGCTCGACGGGCGTCTGCAGCAAGAGACCGTGGACATGGCCGTCCAAGGCGTGCTCTCAGACATGCCGGTGTAGTCGGGGTGATGGTGTTTGTCAAAATGCAGAAGCAAATAGTATTTTGCTATTGGGGTGTGACTGGGAACACCGTCTCCCTCAAATTCAGAAGTTGCCCCCCCCTACGGGCAGAAAAAGGCTACCGCCGAACCTCGTATGGGGGGGTATGAGTGGAGATGGCCTAAGTAGGTTGTGATGGCAATCACATACTAGAGAGCGGCCCATACTATGCGGTCGTCGGTGTGTTGGGTATTGTGGACGACGTATGGACCTTGACGCGCCCGTTCTTTGCATCCAATGCGAGGCGGCCTAATCCTTCCCTGCATTCTCTCGTCTTTAGTTGTGGATGTGCTTGTGGTGTGATTTGTTGTGTTTTGTGAAGCTTCCTCGTTCTCCTTTAGTAACTTATCATGGTTTTCTTGTCCCTCTCTGGACTGTGCAAATCCGGCTTGCTCGATAGAGGGGAACAAGGAGAAATCGATGTGGCATAGGGCTTTTTGTGGCATTCATTGTATGTGTGTTCTGTATTTCGTGGCGCGCTTGTTTGTGGTTTTTATTACTTAGACGATGAACAAGGGATTTATAACTATAGTTTTTACTATACACCTCTTTTCTTCTATACGCAAATGTGATAACCTACCCTTCCAAGGTGCTATTTGGAAGGGGAAAAGGGAACATCATGTTGTTCATTATCATTATGAATGGTTGATTGATATTGGAAGAGTTGACATTGAGTAAAAGAACAGAAAGGGCAGTTACTTAAGATATACATCTTGTTTTGCTTCTTTAGGGAGTTATGCTAGTTTACATGGAAGATGTAGGGCCCTGAGGTGATGTTGAAGTCAAAGAGCATGAGAAGAAGGTAGTTTTCTTTTGGTTCTACATGGATGAAATGGGGGTTGGCCATCAATATGAAGTTTGAAGAAACTCAGATGCTTAACTTTTAGTTGTTGATGGTATACAAAAATTGTAATTGATGGTTTACAAATATTCTAGTTGGTGCATTCCGTTGCATTTAATTAGTTTTATTTGTACCAGCTCGATGCCAAACTAAAACTTAGTTTACAATCTGCTGCACACCTCATTTCATCCAAGCCTCCGCATGGGCCCAGGCCTACGGTGACGTGTCTCGTTCCGCTTCGTCAGAAGTTAGCCTCCTTAATAGAATTTAGATCATACTTCAACACTTTTATTTTACATGGAAATGTAGTAACCATACCCATTTTGAGATGTTAATAAAATAACAGCATACTAGTACCTATGAACGGCCAAATCTCTTGCTCCTATGAACGGCCAAATCTCGCAAGAGATTTAAATGTCAGGAAGGGTTGATCTTAAGTAGAGAAACAGGAACATCGGTTGGTTAAGATATACTCCCCTCCGTTCTACAATACAAGATGTTTTGGTTTTTTTAAATGGATGTGTCTAGATGTCTTTTAATTTATAGGTTCGGATAAAAATGAGTACATACTAAAATGCGTTTAGATACATTTGTTTTAGAAAGCGGCTACATCTTATACTCCCTCCATTCAGAAACATAAGATGTTTTAGCTTTGTGAATCGAATGTATCTAGATGTTTTTTAGTGTATAGGTTCATAGATGGTGGGAGTGAACCTATACACTAAAAAGCGTCTAGATACATTTATTTCATAAAGCTAAAATGCCTTATATTTCTGAATGGAGGGAGTATTTAGGAACGGAGAGAGTACCTCGTGATTTGCCTCTTTTAGGGGGTTCTTCTGCTTGTTTGCATGGAAATGTAGGTCCACAGGGTGATGCTCGAGTCAAATAGGAATAGAATAAGATTCTTTTCTTTTGGCTATACATGGATAAAATGGGGACTTGACTATTAGCATGAAGTTTGAAGAAACTCGCATGCTTAATTTTACTTGTTAATTATCTATAAAAATTGTACTACTAGTAGTATTCCAGTAATGCCAAACATAGCATTAAACAGAACAGATGCCTGCAGCAATATCCTTCTGAACTTGGACTTCCAAAGTCAGCAGAACCCAGCTTTGATCACTCTGAAGGGGTTTAAATAAAGTTTAACTGATCATTGTCATAGCTGATAGTGGTCCGATCTAGGGTTCACAGATGACAACGATACTAGTATGTTATATCTTCGTCTTTCTTATATCACCAAGTCCCAATCAATGCCTACTAAGGTATAAGGTATATTTGAGTCATTTTCGTAGGTGTATCACAATAAAAATAGTCGATTAGACACTACAAATTTGCTGCCTCAGGTGAACGTTTTGCATCTATTTTTAATAAATATAACTTTTTTATTTTCTAGAATATAGCTCGAAAAGTGTATTAATCATATTTTTGATAAAGGTAATATATTAATTCCAAGCAGATACCAATTACACCCAGCATCGACAACTACAGAATGTCAAGATACATCAAGGATGCACACAACCAAAAGAAAAGGAGAGAAAAATAGAAAAAGAACAAATAAAAAACCCTACCCAACTGATCAGCGAAGCTTTTGGCACTACCAACTCCAGTGACCACACCAAGACTGCATAAAAGGTTCTCCAATAAATAATGCCTCTAGAAAGGAAACAGTGTATAAACACCGCCATCGTCTAATCAACATATCATGAGTTTTGACCCTGAAGAAAGGCCGAATAAACTCTAGACAATGCCTTCAATAAGGAGATGAATATAGATTCGCCATTGCCAGGTACAACCAGTGAAGATCATACCAAGGGTTTCCATCCCAGAAATCCAGACTTGGTGCCCAAAGAACACCACCAAGAACGAAGTCCCCCTATGCTGCTACATCCGCTTGCCGATCCTACTTCAAAATACCAATCATCTGGCTCACAGTCTTCACCACAACAAAGCCCATGCCATCGAGATTCACTAGATGTCCGAGCAGAGCCATATTGATATTTCCCATCAATTGTAAGTACCACAGTAATTGCATCTAAAGATGCCATCGCGATGTACCAGGTGGTTCTGAAAAAATTGGGTCCTTCAGACGTGCCTCCTTGAAGACGCGCAAGCAGATTAGTCATGTGATAGTTCGGCCAGGCAGAGAAGGACACATCTTCGCCCAATCAAGGCTCTAGTGAAGCTAGACGAGAAGTCCCCCCCGCTCCAACTAAAGAAGAGCTTATCATCCTCATCGTAAGGGCCATCGGTTTTCATATGTGGTTGTTTGTGTAAGCATGACTTTAGAGCAAGGACAACGTCGAACTATGGAACACATTCTATCCACAAGAAAACATGATGTTGTCATATCCATCCATGTAGTTCTCCGTCATAGGCATTAGGCACCCAACAATCTTAAAATACTACCCCACATGATGTGCTCCTCAGCGGCCAGATCAGCGATGATCATGCCACTAATCTTCCTGATTGAGCATGCAGAGACACAAATCTATCTAAGTTGCATGTGGTTGTCCTTCCAGATCAGTAGTTCATGACCTAGCCATATCAAGGTGATCATTAGACAATAGCCTAGCCAGATCAAAGGCCGACACCCAGCGACTAGAGTGGATCAGCGGCAACCAGATCAAGGCGGCCATGTGGGTTGGATGAGGGCGGAAGACAGCTTGGGTGTGGGTACAACGACGAATGAGATGCCCCACCACCATTGTCCGATGTTGGATGGCCTCCTCTGATGGCGGCAGGGTATTAGGAGTTATGAGTGCGGGGTCTTTTGGTAGGGGCTTGCGGAACCTCCGGACTCGTGTGGGAGTGACTTAGGAGGCCAAACTACTCTAGTGCCCCTCTCGATTGTCTAGCCATATAGAACAATTGCCAGACTGCACACAACACCGCAGAGCGGCAAGTTCGCTCCCAACAAGAGGTAGCGGCTCCTCAAAACAAGAGATCCTAATCTCCATCGGCCATGGCTAAGGCAATGACTAAGCACCCCTATCATACTCCTCTCTTATCTTTGTCCTGATAGACGATGCTTCCGATGTGGCTTCATCGAAGGAAACATCATTCGGGTGCCTCCAGGTGCACCAGAAGACCAAGATGAGCATTGTCCACAAGACATGTCAAGTCACACGCGGGGCATGCCTTGGTAGTCCACCATTGGAACAAATCGGTATCCAGGTTGGGTTTTCACTCTGGTTAGTCCCCATGCCGCAAGGCATAGTACCAACCTCCTTAGTGATGATGAAGCCCAAGAGGAGGTGTTGCAAGGTCTCCTGGTGCTGGTCACAAAGCGGGCAAACCGATGGGTGTGTCAGCCGGTGATGCTGAAGCCTATCAGTTGTCCAACATCTATTCTTGGAGACAAGTGTTGTAAAGAATTTGCAGCTAAAAGGTGCCCATGCTCTCCAGATCTGGTTCGTGACTCGAGAGAAGGTGGTGCCCGTGAAGAACGCATTGTAAGTAGACTTTGCCGAATAGACTCCATCATTGTTCCAGCACTACACCAACTTGTCCTCCCTATCTGGCTTGATTTGAATGCTCGCAAGAGCATGCCATAGAAGGAAGAACTCGGCTATGCCTTCGGACATAAATTCGGGACACAATCGAAGAGCCACTCCCCAGAGAGGTCGTCCTTAACTCAATGTGCATCCACCCGTCTCACCGACACTTTGGTCGTAAGAGCAGGGGCTATGTCAACCACTCTAGTTCCATGGAGCCAACGGTCTTTCTAGAATTTCACATGCTTCCCATTGCTGATGGTGAAGCAAGTGGTCGCCTCAAAGATAGCTCGGGCTAGCAGATGTATCTGAAGGTTTAATTTGGTACATGACCTCGTCGGACCAGCTCATTGCAGTCACACCCATCGGCATCTGAGGGAAAGGTTCAAAAGGCGGAGATTCGGAACACCCAAGCCTTCGTACATCTTAGGCATAGCCGTCTTGTCCCAAGCCACATGGAATTGCCCGCTGTCAGCTTCCCGGTGTCCCTTCCACAAGAAGACCCTTCAAATCTGTAGTAGGTCCTCCAAGGTCTTCGGTGGAATTTCAAGCGACATCATGGCGCAGCGGGATTGGTGGAGAGGGTAGTCCATACGAAGGCCTCCCTTCCGCTATGGTTCATCAACTTGGCGCACCATAGCTCCAGCCTCTTAGCTACGCTATCCACAGGTGGTTTCAATTGAGCAATGGTTGGCTTGCGGAGGATCAAAGGCAGACCAAGATACTTGCAAGTTAAGGGGGGCAACAACACAACCCAAGATCCCACGTGCCACCTCTATCTGATCAGGTGTGCAATGGATCCGGTGCAGGGAGCACTTGGAGAGGCACAACCCTGAAGCCTCATTGAAATCCTCCATGATGGCAGCACGGGCATGCACATCTAGTAGCGTAGGGCAGATAAAAATCACTACCCAATATGGATGTGCGACCATGTGGAGCAAGTCTATAGAATAACCCTTCACAATAGTGCGCTCGATCATGAGATGTGGCACATCCATAACCAAGTTGAACAGGAGCAGGGAGAGTGGATTTCCTTGCCATAGACCACACATGTTGTAGATGAGGTTGTCAGCCACACCATTGACCGCCACCCGTGTCAAATCATGGAGATCCACCTCCTTTTGAAGACAAGTTTGGAGAGAACTTGGATTAGGATAGCCAAGTTCACCGTGTCAAAAGCCTTGGTGATGTCCATCTTGAACATAGTAGTTGTAGTGCCACTAGCATGCATCTTCCATGTTATGCTTTGCACGAGGTGAAAGTTATCATGTAGGCAATGTCCACTTATGAAGGCGCATTAATGAGGCCCCACTATCTCCGACATGCGCAGAGCAAGGTGCACAGACAGGACTTTGGCCACGAGTTTAGCCACACTATGAATCAAGCTGATGGGGCAAAAGTATTTCACCTCAATCACCTCAACATGCGTGGGGAGAAGCGCCACGAGTGCTTGGTTGGTGGCATGTAAGACATGACAATCGTCATACCACTTGGACTGAAAGACATCCATCGGATTCGCTTTGATTATGGACCAGGGGAGGTATAGAAATGCTTGGTGAAGCCGTCGAGCCTCGGTGCCTTGTCCAGTTCATGTGCCCGGATCACGTTCCACACTTCATCTTCTGTGAATGGAATCTCAAGATCGGCCAAGTCATGGGTCCCCATGCCTAGAAAATTTAGGTCTAGGGAGAATCCGCGCTCCAAGGCTGAGCCCAAATTTTGCTTGAAAAAAGGGTCCATTGTCGCCACCTTCTCGGCCTGCTTAGAAACCAACACACCATCCACTTTGAGGTACGAAATGAAGTAGATGAACACGAAAAAGTAGTAGATTGATTTGTTCAATTGGTGTTGATTCAATCGGCCTGCACCCCTCACGTCTATAAGGAGAGGCTGGACTTTTCGTGCAAGCAAGAGGCTTGGAATCACATCTAAAACCCTAGTTACGGTGCAATTCACATGGTCTGGTCCGAACTTTCCGTAACTCTTCAGCCAAAAACTGGTATGTACCTTCTGGCCCATTTTCAGGTAGTAAACGAGCTTGGCTAAAAATATCGTAAAAAGTAAGGTTATGTGTCTCGAAACAATGAACAAATTTGATGTTTGCCATTTTTTCATATGATCTTATATTGATGGACTTTTCCTCGTATTTGCAAATCAAACTCAAATTTAGACCAAACGAATTTAACTCAATCGGCCGTATCTTGAATCTGGAGACCACATATTTAATCATATGAAGATGACTCCAAAAGCATAATTGTTCAACTCGAGAAAACAGTGAACTTTCATATTTTGCACTTTTCCATCCGAGTTGATCTTGATGGCTAAATCTTGGTCATAATAAGATAAGTTAGTCTAGCGGTTTCTAGACGAATTTTCCACTTTTGTCCATGCCAAAGGTGAGACAAGGTCTATGGTCGGGCGACCAAAAATCCTAAACCCAGTATTTTGCCTTTCTGTAGTATGTTAGCTCTCAAATTTGCAAACTAACAGGGATCAAGATGATTCAAAAACAAAAGTTGCTTGTTTCGATGAGACACACAACTTTTGTGTTCAGCACTTTTTCATTTGAGGTCATATTCAAGGTGTCATAGTTGAAGCTACCATATATCAGTTTTCGAGTCTTCTCTGAACACTAGCATAATCGGCTATTAAGTCTGGTCATGATTTGACTTGATATGGTTCCTCTTTGATGATAATTAATAATCCTCCAAGTGGACCTTTCCGAGTGTCTCTCCCCATTTTTCTTGATAAGCTACGATCCCGAAACGAGTGCCAACAGATATACTATTTGGTGTATGTCTATCACATCATTCAACCAATGGTATGACCTCATTGTCATTTGGCATAAATGCCCATGATCTCGAAACCCTAGATCATCCTTATGACCAATGAGCTAACTAGAGACACTATTTGTTTGCATACCACACATGTATCAATGTTTCGTATTAACACAGTTATAGCACGGTATGAAAACGTATTATGAACATACAAGAGATATATCAAATAAAACATTTAATTATTTGCCTCTAGGGCATATCTCCTTTAGCGTCTACCTTTGTTTTATAGGGGCGTTGTGATGTGGTATGGTCATAGTCAAGGTAAAGTAGTTTATTTTCTGTTGCTAAGTAGTAGTAACGGTCATCATGACGGTGTACTGGGACACCGGAGGCGCCGGTACCCTGGTGCCCAAGGCACCGGAACCCTCGCGCCGGACCCAGAGACACGAGATGGAGATCACAGTGCGAAGGACCATATTGCATCGCACTCACATATGATGTTTATTGTTTGTGCATATTTTGTGTGCTAGTATTATATACTTGACGGCAGCATAAATATGATGATCCCTAAAACATAATACCAACAAAAGTGTTCTCCCTTAGTGTGCACCACCAACAAAGTTCTCCGTTATGAGGCACGCCGTGATGATCGGGTGGCACCCATATCTATGTTTGCATACGGTGGGTGTAAGCCATGTTGCATATAAAATACATGTAAGGTTAAGTTGGCGATCCTAGCATGTACAGAGATGGCCTCGGAACACGGGATGATCAAAAGATCGAGCACGAGTCGCATGAATGATGTGATCGATGTTTTGGTGTCCACCTTTGCAACTATATCGCTGGCCATGACGATCGGGGCGGCATAGTGAATAGGGATCATGTAATCACTAAAACCTTTTTGGGAATAGTAGTTTTAGTGGAGTTCTTTATAAACACAATTTAAATTGAACTCATATAATTATAAACTTAGTCTAAAATTCCTTTTGCAATTGTAAATGTAGAAATGGCTTGTCGTGTATTTTGAGATTGCTGAGTGGGTAGTTGCTGAAAAGCTAAAACTTGATGGATACAACTTCCCTAAATGGCTTGTGCATCTAAATGACCTCCTTAGTAAGAACAACGTGGTCGATTACATACGCCTCACAATGTATTTGGACAAGCCATATCACTATGAGACCCCACGAGAGCGAGAAGACCGCTATTTTCGTCAAGAGATGTCCACTTACATTCAAGTGATAATACGCTACGGGATGGTGAACGAACTACATCCGCCATGGGTGATATTGACCCATATGCAATGGTGGACAGCTACGAGCGGAGTTCGTGGGCCAAGTGCGCATGTGTAAACACAAGTTACTTGTAGATTTCCTTTCCATAAAGATGGAGGAATTCGCTTGTATGGAGAGTCACTTGGAGCGCATGCACGATGCATACATGAGACTTGTCTACTATGTGGATCACTAATGACTAATTCTATTGCAACATGTGTGTTGCTACAGTCGCTGTCTCCCAGCTACCAAGGGCATGCTAGGACTTGCATCATGAGAGGTGATGGGGAACACATGATTTCCATGAGTTTATAACACATTTCAGGAATGTGAAAGTTGAACCCATTGCCGGAGAGGTCATCGATGATGAAGGTATATATTATATACAATTTTATAAATGTTATAATCTTGCAAACACTTGTTGTAGTATTGAAGTATTTGATACTTGTTCAAATAGGTCCTTTTGCATGAGAGCTGCTTGCTAGAGAGGAGGTGACATTGCGTGTTGATGGCGAGCATGATGATGATGGCTGACGACACTCTCCCTTGACATTTATCATTTAGTTTATCATTTTGAATAATTATTGTAATCAATGGAGTATGAACTTTATTAGTGTGTCTTGCACCTCGCGACACAGTTATTCATATGAGTTTGTAACAAAACAGTTGTTCTACTTTGATGAATGATTTCTATTCATGTTCATATGTTTTTCGATTATGTGTGAATTATTCGTGTTGTAAAACTAAATGATAATGCATGAACATTTGTAAATTATTGAAATGCCTTGAAAATACCCAACTTAATGATATATTCATTTTGAATGAAACCATTGTTTAAAATTCAAAAGTTATGTTGATAATATGTGAAAGTCATTTGATATCTTGTCACATATAAGTCATGCCCAAATTCGGCAAGATAACTAAAATACCATGTATTGTATGAATACAAAGTGTTTGATGAATGGTTGAAAGAAAATACTTATTCGACGTACCCTATTTCAACAAAGTGGTGACTATCATTTTGAAATTGTTGATTTTAGTTAAAACGGTTTACCAAATGAAACATGAGCATGAAACTATTTGATATGATCAAAGAATTTCAGCATCAAAGGGTATTGAAGATAAAAGAGAATTAAATTACTATAATTTGATCAATAGTAATAAAATTCAACGTTATAAGATTGGCATAAGAACTTGTTAAATGTGATGCATTTTGATATGTTGAAGTGCAAAGCATCACATTGTGATATTTGATATTGAGTGGGTAAAAAGGTGGTGCTAGATAATTTGTTGTAGTGTTAGGGTAAAGATCATTATTGTAAAATAGTGAACACTCATTTAGAATAAAGTGAACCATCTGAAATTCATGAGATCATCACCATATTTTGTACGGGTTGTCGTGGAAACCTTGGAGTTATTCGATATCACCGAAGTAATAGCGAACAAGTCCTTGTGTAGTATTAATTGGAAACTTTGAATATGAAGTCCATAGATGAAACCAAAAGAAAGAAAAACTAGCATTGCTAAAATTTTGGTGCATTCTTAAGAAAGTATGATCTCGACAATGATGTTAATGGAAGAAAGTGAAAGCAGAATAAAGGTTCATGACCCTGTATCAGAATGTTGAGAAGCACAATGAAACATGTTCTAGAATGCGTCTCTTCACATAAAGGAAAGGATCAATGATAATGATCACTATTTTTTTCTACTGGTGTTTTACTACATAAAGTAGGATTCGCAAATGTACCCTACATCTTGTATGGAGACATTTATGAATCACTTGTCATGTTGTCAAACATGACATACCTACAAACTACAAAGGAAATGATGGTAAACTAAAGTTACAAGGAATCCTAGAAGTAAACTTCACTTGAGATTAGAAAGTAAAGTATTACTGAATCTTATCGAGTAAAAGGGTTACTTGATTTTTTTGAAAGGACCACAAGGTCATGACGGAAAAGGTGAAACATAAAGCACAATTCGCCATGAATAATGGATTGGGAGGACTCAAATGAATTTGATTTTGGAGTGCTGATATCTGGTGATATTTCTCGTAAAAGAGAAACTCTCAGTTTGATAGTTGATCAGATTTTGAAGTCATTCAAAATATTGAGAAGATATGCAATTTGCATAAATTTGAGTGGAAGCTAGAAAGTTTTCCTAAACTAATATGTGAATGACATATTTTTGAGTGGGTGTAATGTAAGTTTCGAACTCAAACATGTAGTTGACATATTTTGAGTGGGAGCTCGACATAATTTCGTATGTGAATATGACACATTAAGAATGAAAGCACAAGTACTAATAAATGTTGATTGATAAGTATGTTACAATATTATGTTGGAATGTATTTCTAAAATAGAATCTGAAGTAGTTTTGGAATAGGAAGTGATTAAGGAATGGTCCTTGATCATTCAAATTAGGAATGATATTGAGTAGAACATCAATGGTTAAAATAAACAAAAGGATGACCATCATCCACTATGTTTTGACATAGGTTCTGTGTTATAAACCATGATGAGAACTCAACATAATGTGATCCAATAAGAAAAATTCAGAAGTGATTAAGTATGAATTATTGAACGTTGAGCTGAGTTTGTCCACAATGTCTAATGAGAACTATAGACATGTTTTTCCAGATCCATGAAGGATGACATACCTTAAAGAATAAAGTGTTATGTTATAGGGATTTCTATTTTCGTGCCCTCGGTTCCTTTGTTGTACTCAGCTTTCCCTAGCCGCTTAACTTTTCCTCTCTTTTTCCCATCTCCTTGTACGAAACTCTCACACGGTCTGCAACTCGCCGCCCATCGGTATTGCCATTGCGTGCTGACAAGTGGGGGCATGTTTAGTCAGGTCCCATAGTGGACCCTCGTTGTTACGTGTTGACAAGTGGGGCCGCATTCTATCGGATCCCATAGTGGACCCTTGATGTTACATGCTGACAAGTGGGACCAAGTTCAGTTGGTTCCCGTACTGGACACCTCTCTCCACTTATCCAGATTAGCATGGGACCAACAGCTTATCCACATGAGCGTCGGACCCACAGCTTACCTAGGTTGGCGTTGCAAGATGGGACCCCAAGCCAACCCCGCGCCAACGCCTGTGTCACCGCCTCCCCTTTCTTCTTCTTCTCCGGCGACGGCGACCCTTTGTCTAGCTTCACTTTGACCTCCCGTTCGTCCTAGCCGCAGTATGGTGCCATCCCGTTGACCTGTATGAAGGATGACAATGGAAACCATGCGCTTGCTATGGACAATCAATTGGCGCAACTTGGGATATCAATTGGGCTTGTTGTGGAGAATGCGGGTGGCGAGCCGTTATGATGATTTAATTGGTTTATCGATTAATGTCTCGGTTGCAATCAAGTGAATCTATGAGGTGAAAGTCAAACTTTGAGATCTAGGGAGATGGATGTATAAGAAATAAGAGAATGACACAACTCTTGAACACTTTCAAATTAAAAAAATTATACAACTCTTAATGTAAAAGAGTGTTTATAATTGACACAACTCTTGAACACTTTCAAATTACAATTTCGACATGATAATGTTGTCCTAGGAAAATCTTGAGAGTTCACCATTTTAGAGCATGAAAAGTGATCCCTAAACTAAAATCTTTATGCCTCGTATATATACGAAAATTATACACATTCGAACACTGCAAAATCGCACTTAGGACATGATAATGTTGTGCTAATAAAATCTTGAGAGTTTATTATTTTTATGGAGTGAAATATTATGCATAAACTTGGATATACAAAAACAATACACCTTTGATCACTATGAAATCGCACTATATACATGATAATGGTGTGCTAACAAAACATTGAGAGATTATCATTTTTATATAGCGAAATGTAATGCATAAACTTGCATATACAAAAATTATATACCTTTGAACTCTTTGAAATC
Organism: Avena sativa; assembly: GCA_916181665.1. Lineage (NCBI taxonomy): Eukaryota > Viridiplantae > Streptophyta > Magnoliopsida > Poales > Poaceae > Avena > Avena sativa. The sequence goes on from OV702287.1 coordinate 198,099,335, forward strand.
GCACTTAGGACATGATAATGTTGTGCTAATAAAATGTTGATCATTTATCATTTCCATGGAGTGAAATATAATGTATAAACTTGCGTATACGAAAATTCTAAACCTTTGAACACTGTGAAATCGCACTTAATACATGATAATAATGTGCTAACAAAGTTTTGAGAGATTATTATTTTCTTCCCCATTTTCATAGAGTGGAATGTAATGCATAAACTTGCATATACGAAAATTATACACATTTTAACTCTTTGAAATCGCACTTAATACGTGATAATGTTGTGCTACGAAAATCTTGAGAGATTATCATTTTCATAGAGTGGAATATAATACACAAACTTGCATATACGAAAATTATACAACTTTGAACACTTTCCCTTAAAATTATATTCAAAATCATTTCTTTATGGAGTTAAAGTACCGATGGCAAACTTGTTATTTTGCATGGATAGAGGGGTGCCCCCTGACGGATATAGGGGTTATCCTGTTCGCTAGATCATAGAGGATCAATGGTTGGTGGGCACGATCCGCGTGACAAGTGTCTCAACCAATCAGAGCATAGCAGCCAATATGAGCACAGGTGTGAGAGTTTGTGACTAAGAGGGAGGGAAAAACTGAGTAGAACTTAAAAACCAAGGGCAAAACTGAGTACAACTTAGAAACCAAGAGCAAAACTGATAAAGGGATTAAAATAGAAAATAGAAAGAGATTTTAAAAATATAAAATGCTTCTTTTATACAATAAAATATATCTTGGCATACATCAAACTATTTGCAGTTCAAATATACACCAGTCTGACAATTATTGCCTCATTCAGACAAACTATATTTTGGGGAGGAATGTTTTGGAAAGAGGCTTGAGTAGAAACCGATGAACCTTCATAGATAGTAGGTGATTTGAGAAGTGGTGATTTAGGTTAAAACTTGATTTCTACACATTTCTTATGGTGGCAGGTCACATAATAAGACTCCCTAGATAGATGCCACTATGTTTTGATCTTTTTGAATTTGTTATGCATAAAATGACTCAATTAGCTAGCTAAACCCCATTCATTGACTCTCTGTTGACCAGCCACCAGAAGGAAAACTGAGTATATTGCATACGACAGTATTAGTACTGAAGGACAAAACTGAGTACAACCAAACTACCAGTGTTACACTCGAGGGTATAACTAAGCACAACTAAGTCATTAGGGTCAGACACGAGGGAAAACGTGACTCACAGTACACGTGTCGCGGTGCATGGGCGGTAGCGAACATGTGTGCCATGCACGGTGTAGTAGCGTACGCAGTTACACGGTGCACGGTGGTACAACGAAACGTCTCTTTCCTTCTTCTTTATAGAAGCCTCCTCACTCTCACTCATCACTCACTCGCTCACTCACGCGACCGTCTCCACGGTTCCATCACCTTCTGTAAACTCCCAAGAAAACCCTAACCACACCGGCGATGGAGAAGAACGGCATGGTGGCCATCGTCAGTGTAATACCCCAAATAATGATTCTAATTAACTATGTGTATTAAGAAGAACATTTATTAGGATCTTGAGGATTTTTTTAAAATTATGTTATTGGACATGAAGCTAGAAAAAAACGAAAGAAAAAATAGTGTTTACTTCTGATGTTGGCCGGAAAGCCTGTGGTATCAACCAGCTGTTTTTTAGTGTTGAGACACGTTTTATTTTTATCTACGACGTGAGGTAAGTAGGGCTGGCCTTCTTTTGATCGAGTCAAACATGTACAACCATTGGATTGCCCGTATACTAGTTGTATTGGGTGCCGCCCCTACCGATTTTTCCCTAAAGACGTCCCAGCGCTAGCTACATCCTCTCGTCCTATGATGCCGCCACCATCGCATCTCTTCCTATGATGCCGCCGCCGCTGTCAAGTTGTGTCTGCCGCTGAGAGTTTGCGTCGCTGCCCTCGACGACCGTCTTCATCAATATGTTCCATCACCACCGATGCCAGCCAGAAATCTGCCTCTCAATTGGTTAGTCCATATTGTTTTCCAAAGTTTTCCTTCTTCCCAATTTCTGGAGTAGTGTGTCGTGAGTGTGGCTAGACTAAAAGGAGCAGGTTTTGAAATCTTTATTAGCCCGCAAATTTGGACTAGAGTGTGTGAGATTGAAGGGTCAGAGTATCGTTTCAAAATTGTTGGAATCCTAATACGTATTAGGAATCTGTATTGTGCATCTGTGCCTGCACGAGATAGTATTTTTATTCTAGCATCTCACTGCTGAACCCCAATTTCCTAGGAGGAACATTCCTTGTATAATTAAGACTTGGACGTGTTAAAATAAAACCCAGATTTTGGTTCAGATACCCATATCTTGTAGTAGCATCTGCCTTAATTTATGTATTTTTGGTGAACTACGGAAGGCAGCTCAAAAGCACTCAGCCCAATAGGAAACATTAACCAATCCTTCTTGCTAAACCTAGTGCTTACGGTGGGATATTTGCTTGGGTAGTACTTAGTTATCTGATGACTATGAGGCTACTGCTTATAAAAGTTTTGCACATACTGGTTGTATCACTAGTAAAATATAGTAAGAAGATAAAATTGTTCTTGATCTGGTCATAGCTGGTAGAGTTATTTGTGGTTCAGATTTACCTTCTGCAGTATTTAGCTGTGGTCCCATGTTTTTATCTTAGAAGGTTAGCGACCGAGTCTTGTGTGCAAGAATGACGCGCTATTTGCTTGTATGCTTATGAAACGATGATTTTCATTGAGTGTGACAAATGGTTCATTAACAGGTGTTGGGACTTTAGGTTCGGAGTCCTACAATTCACAGTGTGATCCTGTGGTTGAGGCAAGTCTATAACGGGATAATACTTGCATGATTTCCCGCACTTAACTTTTATTTTCTAGCACTTGTTATTATTCAGTTGCTATATTTGTGTTATGTGTGGAGATAAAGTGGCTACAACAAAGAATAACGCAAAGGCTACAGTTGCGCTTGCATTTTTATATAGCATGTTAAAGACAGTGCATAGTGTTGTGATCTACTGAGGTAGGCACTTTGAGATCGTCGATGTTGGGACGAGTCCCACATTGTCGGCACGCTCCACAAGTTGGAGTGAGCGGGATGCTGATACGTTGCTAACGTATCTATAATTTTTGATGTTCCATGCTTGTTTTATATTTACTTTCTTATGTTTTGTCCACACTTTAGAGTACTTTTATACACTTTCTTGGACTAACCTATTAATAAGATGCCACAATGCCAGTTGGCTGTTTTCTGCTGTTTTTGGTTCCAGGAAAGTCAGAAAATGAATATTCTCGGAATTGGACGGGACATTGATATTTTACCGGAAGACTCGTGGAGCCAGAAGACGAGATGGAGGGGGCCACAGGGCGGCCACACCACCCCTTGGCGCGGGCAGCCCTAGGCCGTGCCAGGGCATGGTGTGGGCCCCCTGGCCAGCCACCTACCTTGCTCCTTCGCCTATAAGAAGCCTCCAATGCAAAAACCCTAAATCGACGAGCCTCTAGCCACGAAAAGTTCCACAGCGTCGCCGCCATCAAAGGGGAGATTTGGGGGATAGAAAGTCTTTGTTCCGGCACCTTGCCGGGACGGGGAAGTGCCCCCAGAGCCATCTCCATCGATCTCCACCACCATCTCCACCGCCGTTGCTGATTCCCATGATGATGAGGGAGTAGTTCTTCCTCGAGGCTAAGGGTTCTACCGGTAGCTATGTGTTCATATCTCTCTCTCTATGCATGATCATATTGTGATCATGATCTTTGTAATCAAGTAGATCTACCTTGCTACTCAAGTGCTTTAATAGATCTCTGCTCTCCCCATGTGTGTGAAAGTGACAACGTGCACACCATGGTTACACTTAGGCTAGAGATTACAAATACTTGTTATGAGTTATATTTAGAGTTAGATGTCTCTATGAAATCGTGGTGTAATGTGGGGTTATCTAGATGGGAAAAGCGAACTTTGAGGTGTGCTGTTATAGCCCTATCATGGATTAGAGTGTCTAACCGGAGAGTAGTTAAGAGTAGTATCATAAAGAGAAGATATTTATATGAGAGTGTTCACTAGTGAAAGTATGATCCCTACGCCTTGTTTCTAAGCATTGAAACACCGTTTGCAACTAGATCTGTTACATGTTTGCTTGCTTCCATGTTTATTTCAGTTTGCCTTTAGTCTCTTCCACGCCATCAAGCTCTTTTCTGGCACCGTTGTTTTATATCCATACCACTTGTATTTCACTATCTCTTCGCCAAACTAGTGCACCTATACACCTGACAAGTGTATTGTTTGTGTTGGGGACACAAGAGACTTCTTGTATCTTGATTGCAGGGTTGCTTGAGAGGGATACATTTGACCACTTCCTCCCTGAGTTTGATAAACCTTGGGTGATCCACTTAAGGGAAACTTGCTGCTGTTCTACAAACCTCTGCACTTGGAGGCCCAACAACTGTCTACAAGAATAGAAGTGCGTAGACATGAAGCTATTTTCTGGTGCCGTTGCCGGGGAGGTAAGGTAAAAGGTACTCACATCCTCCGGTGTGAGTGTTCGAAGTTATTTCCTTTAGATTCTGCAATTATATCTTTTTGTTTGTTGTTTTTATTTTCACTAGTTAGGCTTAATGGAAAACAACAACAAAATTAGAGAGCTTTATAGTATTTATCTTGAGTTAGGACATGAAGTGTTTGAAGAGAAAATTAAAAAACCTGTGGAACTTTATTTGCATGCTAATAGCAATGTTATTAGTATGAATTCTTTGAACACCATTATTGCTAATGCTATGGAAAAGTCTAAGTTTGGGGAAGCTAGTTTTTATGAAAATGATCTTTTTAGTTCCCAAGCTTTGGAAGATAGCTATTCTATTGCTTATGATGATACCAAACCTTCAATATATGATGATTATAATGATGAATATGATATTTTCAGTCCACCTACTATTGAGGAGAAAATTAATGATTACAATATGCCTCCTATATTTGATGATTATGGTGATGAGAATAATAATGATAGCTATTTTGTTGAATTTCCTCCCACCACAATTAATAAGAATGACTATGCTTATGTGGAGAGTAATAATCATTTTATGCATGTGGCTCATGATAAGAATGTTTTATGCGACAGTTATATTGTTAATTTTATTCATGTTGCTACTGAAATTTATTATGAGAGAGGGAAACATGGTTTTATATATCTCAACATTATTAAGTTTCCCCTCTTTATGTTGAAAGTCTTGAAGTTGCACTTGTTTTGCTTTTCTATGCTTGTTGCTTTGTGCTTTAATGACTTGTTTCTTTACAAGATTCCTATGTATAGGAAGTGGGTTAGACTTAAATGTGCTTTGAATTTGCTTCTTGATGCTCTCTTTTGCTTCAATTCATATTTCTTATGTGAGCATCTTCTCAAACTATCATGCCTAACTTAAAGGCGTTAAAGAAAAGTACTTATTGGGAGATAACCCAAAAGTTTTAGATGAGTCTTAGAATTTATTACCTTAATAATAACCGCTCCTTATCCTCTTTATTTGCTTTTTATGCCAAGAGTAACCTCTAATGAGAGAGAGGTAATGCTTGGGAAAGTTGTTGTCCCGAAACAGATTTTTGTGCTTCACTGTAAAAACTCGTGTAAAATCTCTGTACGGCGGTTTGATCTGTGATTTTTTGTGCTTGTTCCCCAGGTTGTTATCCAACTTTCGTTAGTTCAACACTTTTCAATTTGAGCAACATAAGGTCTTCGAAAAAATTGGTTTTTACCTGCTGGTCTGTTTTAACAGATTTCTATCATTATCTGCATTTGCTTCTTGTTGATTCCTTTTTAGGTTCTTTTTGGGGAATTGAAATTTTTGAGGGAAGTGATACATTAGGTTGTGTTTTAATGGAAGTTTTATTGGTGTTGAAACTGAACCCAAAGACTTATTATCTTGAGTACACTAATGTTGCTAATAAAGATTGTGTGAAGTTTTGTATGAAGGAAATTTTCAGGTGTAGGGAAAGAATGATGTAGTGAGATGAAGAATGGACAAAAGCTCAAGATTGGGGATGCCACCCCGTGTCATCCCAAGAAATATCCAAGAAGTACTAGCGTCAAAGCTTGGGGATGCCCAAGGCATCCCCTTCTTCATCAATAAAAATCCCAGGTTTCTCCCAAACACTTCATTTTTATTGTTTCATGCACAGTTGTGTTGTTCTTGGAGCGTCTTCATTTTTGTTTTTGGTTTTTTGTTTTCTTGGTTTTCTTAGTTTGCTTGGATAAATTGGTTGGACCCCCTCTTTCATACATTAGTTTTCAAATAAGATTGGTTTGGATTGGAAAAGAGTAGGAAAGTTCATGCTTAAGTGGTAAAGAGAGCTTCTTTTTGACTGTGGCCTATACTTTGTCATGTCATGCCTGATATTGTTTTGGCTTTATGCTTAGTGATCTTTGTTGTAGCATGACATGTTATAAACAATTGAGATTGCTTAATGTGCCTTGAAAGAATCATGCGTTGTTTTAGCATATTAAAGCATAGTATCATGGTATTCTCCTTTGATGCTTTATTTGGGTTGATTTGGCACATGCTCACACCATGTTATGACTATACCAAGTCACCATAGCCTTTATGATCCTTTAGTTTTCGACTTGTAATATCACTTTATGCTTTGATTAATGATGTTTTGTCGCTTTGCATGATTATGGCCATTATTGCTCTCTTAGTTGGTCGCTCCTAGTCTTTTGCTAGCCTTCGTACCAAGTATGAGTTCCACTCATGCATCCAACTCCAAATAAAACCAAGTTATTCCAAAGAGTCCACCATACCTACCTATTAGCATTTGCCATTCCAAGTATATTTATGTTTTTATCTACCTTCCGAATTAAACTTCTTATGTGAAAATTAGTGATTAAAGCTCTCACGAACTTGATGGCACACTTTAGTTTTCTTACCCCTAATAAACTTGAACCATTGTGTCATTTATGTTGTATATGCTTGCACTTCTATGTTGGGGATTAGCAGAACCATGCTGTCATGGGGAACGCTTTCAACATTGCACTTGTACATTGTACCCAGTTGATATCATGCTCTTTTGTCTATGGATGTCGTCGGTGTGACATGAAAGGGGGTCTTGTAAGTCCATGGAGTTATGTATGTGTGTTAGAGAAACGCATGGGCCGCCGGTCTAATCCATGCTGTCATGGTGGAAACCTGCAACGTAACCATAATGAGCTGTCTATGAAGCATTCTTCTTATAAAAAAAGAGTCAGATATTGAGAAAAAAAGAGAAAAAGAAAAAAAAAGATATGAGAAAATAGGAAAGAGAAAAAAGCACCATTTTCCCATGATAAATAAGAAGATTGTTGAGATGCTCGTCGTCTGCTTGCCTTGTCATTTTGATATGGGGATTCTTCTATATCATCGGGCAAGGGGTACCTCGTTGGCGGTTCTCTCTGATACACATGTACTTACTATGACAAGAACTTACCGGTAACTAAACTTGAGTAGCATGAGGAGCAGCCCTCATATTCAAGGGACATGAGATTTCCAAATTATACTTTGTCAAGCATATACTCCATAGTTTGTTCACTTTAACCTTAATCACTTCAATATGCTTATGATAGGGGGCAATGAGAGCTGAAAGCTAATAAGTACCATAATTTTTGAAAGCTCTTTATGAAAGTTGAATCCCTGCTTCCTTCTATGAAGGACTTTATTTTACTTTTATGTTGAGTCTCCACCTTCTATCTTTATGCACCTATTAAGAGAGTATAGTGGCCATTCTTAGTTTAATGTGCATTGTCCCAAAACTTGTTGATTGATGCATAACTTTGATATTGCTTGTTCTTAAACTATTTGTATCTAGTCACCCTTATGAACTTCGAAGGTGTCCTATGCATTTATGTTTTCTACACTATGAGGGACAAGCTGAATACCATTCTCATTATGTTTTCTATATGTGAAACAAACAAAAATCTTTCAAAGCATTGTTATTCATGAATCTTTTGTTTGTATCTTTTCATGTTATGCCATAGTTGATATGTCTTATTGTTAGAACTATATCTTTCATGTTATGTTAAAGTACTATGATCCCAGCTATCAATGTTTTTTAAATGCTTTGATCAAGTTTATGATGGTGCATGTCACCTCAAAAATTATTCTTTTTTATCACTTACCTACTCGAGGACGAGCAGGAGTTAATCTTGGGGATGTTGATACGTTGCTAACGTATCTATAATTTTTGATGTTCCATGCTTGTTTTATATTTACTTTCTTATGTTTCGTCCATACTTTGGAGTACTTTTATACACTTTCTTGGACTAGCCTATTAACAAGATGCCACAGAGCCAGTTGTCCGTTTTCTGTTGTTTTTGGTTCTAGGAAAGTTAGAAAATGAATATTCTCGGAATTGGACGGGACAAAAGCCAAAGTTGATATTTTACCGAAAGACTCATGGAGCCAGAAGACGAGACAGAGGGGGGCACAGGGCGGCCACACCACCCCTTGGCGTGGGCAGCCCTAGGCCGCGCCAGGGCATGGTGTGGGCCCCCTGGCCGGCCACCGACCTTGCCCCTTCGCCTATCAGAAGCATCCGATGCAAAAACCCTAAATCGACGAGCCTCCAGCCACGAAAAGTTCCGCAGCACTGCCACCACCGAAGGGGAGATTCGGGGGATAGAAAGTCTCTGTTCCGGCACCCTGCCGGGACGGGGAAGTGCCCCCGGAGCCATCTCCATCGATCTCCATCACCATCTCCATTGTCGTTGATGTTTCCCATGATGATGAGGGAGTAGTTCTTCCTCGAGGCTAAGGGTTCTACCGATAGCTATGTGTTCATCTCTCTCTCTATGCATGATCATATTGTGATCATGAGCTTTGTAATCAAGTAGATCTACCTTGCTACTCAAGTGCTTTAATAGATCTCTGCTCTCCCCATGTGTGTGAAAGTGACAGCGTGCACACCATGGTGGCACTTAGGCTAGAGATCACAAATACTTGTTATGAGTTATATTTGGAGTTGGATGTCTCTATGAAATTGTGGTGTTTGTTGGAACCATCTAGAGCTCAAGGTGACAGTGTGGGGTTATCTAGATGGGAAAAGCAAACTTTGAGGTGTGTTGTTATAGCCCTACCATGGATTAGAGTGTCCAACCGGAGAGTAGTTAAGAGTAGTATCATAAAGATAAGATATTTATATGAGAGTGTTCACTAGTGAAAGTATGATCCCTAGGATTTGTTTCTAAGCATTGAAACACCATTTGCAACTAGATCTGTTACATGTTTGCTTGCTTCCATGTTTATTTCAGTTTGCCTTTAGTCTCTTCCACGCCATCAAGCTCTTTTCTGGCACCATTGTCTTATATCCATACCACTTGTATTTCACTATCTCTTCGCCGAACTAGTGCACCTATACACCTGAAAGTGTATTGAGTGTATTGGGGACACAAGAGACTTCTTGTATCTTGATTGCAGGGTTGCTTGAGAGGGATACCTTTGACCACTTCCTCCCTGAGTTCGATAAACGTTGGGTGATCCACTTAAGGGAAACTTGTTGCTGTTCTACAAACCTCTGCACTTGGAGGCCCAACAACTGTCTACAAGAATAGAAGTGCGTATACATCAGATGCCAACGGGTGTCCACTCAAGCGGTACCGGTATACGCAAAAGAAAACCAAAAGCAAAGGGCATGTAGACATATAGGATCATCATTGCGACATGACTAGTGTTACAAGATAATTGTCGGTGTTGTGTTTTATGCGATTCTTATTATTTCTTTATGTACTTGTTGAGTACTTTGTACTCACCCTTGTGGCTTCTATGTTTTTAGGTACCTTTTGTGGATGGAATGCATGGGACGGGAGTAGCACCTCTACATTTTACACACACTATTTTCACACATTACAGTACTTTATAGATAGAGTAGTTTAACCATGCTCGAGTTTGCTTTGGACTTATTCTTTACTGTTTGTTTGGTTTTATTATGTGGCTACCAAGTTGTCTGATTTGAGACATCTTGTATATGAAGTTTAACTTGGTATTGTTGAACCTAGTGGCTACCTTTATGGATAAAATTGGATTAGTATTACGATTTTGTTGTCGTGGATGTCCCCATAAACAAAGGAGACTCTGCTGAAATTTATAGTTTTGAACCAATATGAGAAGTGTTTAAAGTATGTGTAGCACTGCCAGATAGGGTGGATATTTGGGGTGTTACAGTCGCCTCCAAGGCCGCTAGGGAGGAGGCCCCCATCCCCGTACAGGCCCCCGTCGAGGCATCGAAGGCAGTCCCCATCCAGACCCATGTCCCCTCTTTCGCCATAGTCGTCGGCGAGGAGCCCCCCACCGGTCTCGGGCAGATTCCGCTCGGCTAGGACCCCTATGAGGAGGAGGATTACATCAGGCCGGACAACCCCTACGACACCAGCATCACCGACCCATGGTCGGAGGTAACTAGGGTTTTCTCCCCTTTCCTTGTTCTTCCCCCATTCCCATCGTTGGATGCTAGATCGTATTTTGATGAATCCCCCTGTTCGTATTTCAATCCTATTTTATTTGTCCTCCGAGTTGCAGTTAAGGGATTCCATAGTTAGTACTAGAGACGACCTATAGTTGGGATCAGTATTTGATTTGGTTTGAGATATCGGGATTGGGGAATAATCAAAGGATCTCAATCAGTTAATTTATGCAAATAATCAATCCCGATTATCAAGGTATCTCAATCATGTCCTTCTTGCACTCTACTATTTTTTTCCAACAGGAGGATAGCAGTGACGTCTAGAGCGACGACGAGTCCAAGGACACCAAGAATTGTCAGGTGCTGAGGAGGCTGAAGTCCGGCCAGTACGACAACTTCTTCATTGGTGATGTCTACAGGTGCCCCTTTTGCACCACCAGGAGGCTCCGTGCCACCGACTTCAACTCCCTCGTGAAGCATGCCGAGGACGTGAGGACTCACGGCGAGTCCGTGAATGTCCACGGCTTCAGAGCCAAGCACCAGGCGCTCGGTCTTCACCTCTGCAACCTCTAGAAGGTGGCCATCTAGGAGGGTCGCATGCCCCCGATCAAGCCCAAGGCGCCCAAGGTCAAGGGACTGGGCAGCAAGAAGTGGAGGAGGCACCAGAGGGAGGAGGCGGAGGACCTCCTGGCGGAGGCCATGAGGGGCCACTGATCTTGTGTTGCTGCTGATGCTGCTGCTATAAAGCAGCTTCTTTTGTCTTGTCTATGTTGAACTTAACTGCTGCTACTTCTGAGGAGCCTAATTGTCGAACCTCGTTAAGTACCATACTATATATCCTATTAGCTGCTTTATCTACATCTGCTCTATTTACTGAATGTATTTATGGTGCTGGTTAGATTTGCTACCAGATTGGGAGGAAAACAAGGGCCAAAAGGAACAATGAATGAAGAGAGAAGTTGCTCTAGATTCGCCACCTTTTTGGGCAAAAAAACACAAATGGTAGTGTGAGAGAGGGGAAAGGGCGCTCTTAAAAAGGCCAATCATAAAAATAACAAAACAACGAACTTCCAATTTAGGCGACAGGGCGCACATAACCACCAAACGTGCCCCACATGGTTCCACACCATGTCCCCCATAACGCGTTCCCAAACCGGCCCCACGCAATCCTACATGGCACGGCTCCACACTTCAGCATAACGCGTTCCTGACCAAACGGCCCCACGTGGTCCTAGATCGCGTGGCCCCACACGTCAGCCAACGGTCAACCTGACGGCAGCTATCGTTCGAGCTCTAAGATGAGTTTCCGAGAAGGAGAGGGGCAAAAGTAAGGAAAAGTTAAGAGGCTGGGGAAAACTGAGTACAACTAACGAACCAGGGGCACAAAATAGAAATCCCTATGTTATAAGGGCATATGTTAACCTTAAAAGATTGAAAATCTTGGCATTAAGAATACCAACTTAAGTAAAAGAGGAAGCATGGTGGTCAACATCGAAAAATTGCACATGGTGCACTAGTGTTTCAATAACTACATTTAAAATAAAAGTATAAGGATACTTCTTGATGTCATCTATAACGTTGTGGATAGAGAAGTTCGTCTTCTCATAGAGAGTGTGTCCCAAGGGAAAGTGCCCATGAGAATGTCCACAATGACTGATCTAATGTCATTGTTGGCTCCTGGAACTATTCTCACTCTATTGCCACAACTACTATACATACACAAGATGGTAAAGTATTAATGTCAATAAAGGTGACATTAAGTCCAGACCCTAGACTCAACCTCTTCCATGAGCAAGCAGCCAAATTGTATGGTGCCGATGATTAGTGAACAAATGCAGCTAGTTTATTTCTACTCTAGTGCAAGTGGGAGACTGTTGAAAATATGCCCTAGAGACAAATAATAATATGGATTATTATCATATTTCACAAAGTTTATAATTACGTTTTACATCATGCTATAACTATATTTATCGGAAACTTCAATACACGTGTGATATGTAAACAACCAGGAGTTCTCGGTGAATCTCTAGTCACTAGTTCATTGGTCAACAGATGATCAAGGTTTCCTGATCATGTGGCATTTATGCCAGTTGATAGTGGAGTCACCTCATTGAGAGAATGAGATGATGAACATACCCAATCTAAACATCATGACACGATCATGTCACAAATTTCAAGTTGTGATGATTAGGAAATGTAGTGTCTTGTTCCTTAGACCATGAGACCATATCAATCACTGTCACCCGAGAATGCCTTGATAGCAACAAACATCACTTGGTCAAACGGTGATCATAAAGGTGAGTTCAGGTATTCAAAGGGGAATGTAGAGGCCTATGTGTTAAGAGCGGGATTTGTCCATCCGCGTGATGGAGAGATACTCAAGGGCCCACTCGGAGAAGTTATATCCAACAGTTGTGCAGCGTGTGACTGGGTCACGGGGATATCACTTGTCGAAATGAGTTAAGTATCATTTTTCGGTAACGATATTGAACATGACATGGTGATGTCATTAATCAGATCTCGAACAATGCAAGTATCGAAGAGACAAAAGGAATAGCATACTATGTTCATGGTTCAATGCCAAAGATTTCATGGAATGCACATGGGTCATCATGGGCATCCAGGTCCCACTAATGATCATTGGTACGAGAGGGATCTCGACCATGTTTGGACTATTCTCGAACTGTGGGGTATCACGCTTAAGGGCTTGATGATGCTTGGAGATCTTTTTGGTATTGTCGGAATCACCAAAGAATAGAAAGAGAGAAAACCAGAAGGGTTCCGGGTAAGTCCAGGGGATATCTAGAGTTCCATAGCCACGGGGATTGAATAATATGTAAGTAAATATTAAATATTGATTTAATCATTTATTTATATTTATTTAATGAAAGAAAAGGAATTAAAATGGTCAAACTCACTATTGGGCCAAAATCCCTAAGGGAAATAGGCCATGAGGGGAAAACCAAAGGGAGGAAGGAGGGGAGGTGGTGGCTGGGCCTAGGGACCCCGCCTGGATCCCACTAGGGCCATGGACGATGGTGGCCACCCTCCCCTCTCCGCTCTCTTGTTTAGTCCCACATGACTTAGCTAATAAGCCTTAGGGCCCCTTTTCCCCTATATATTGAGAGGTATCTTGAGAAAGTATATACACCAATAATCAATAAAAGGTTTCCTCTCTTTTAGGGAGACCTCCAGTTGATCCTCTCTCTCTCTCGTGACCGTGATCCCAAGTCTGAAATGTGCGAACAGGAGACTTCTTCACCGTGGAGCACCATCGCATTGCGGGATTCGGATCTAGAAGGTCTACTTCCACAACTACTTCTGAATCGGAGGAGTGGGGGACATTGTCAGGCAATGGATGTTTGTAACTCCCCACGAGGTGCCACACTTGGGGCACTAGGAGTTATTGGAACCGCAGGAGCTGTTGGACTTCAACACAACCCCGAGGTCGGCGTCGGTACAACTACATCAGCAACGTTATCCTGAATGTTGACAATGCTTTTCGGTCTTCAAGGGTAAGTTTTGAAAATCCCCTCCCGTTACTACATTACTAATAGATAGGTCCTGGCATTGGGGTTCTTAGCGTAGGAAAATTTTATTGTTTTCAGGCGCGAACCCCTACATTATGTCAACGACTTCCATACTACACCATGCAGTGGTATGCTAGGTCACCGCAGTATGTCGCTCGCTCCACTGTACTGGAAAATGGGATTCTAGCCATCTTGCCCATAAGGCATGGTTCACATGTCTCAAATGACTCTTAATCAAGTGATTCTAGGAGTCCATCGGAATGGAGCTTCTTCATGCTTTTAACACCAATATGTCCTGAGAGGAAATGCCACATGTATACATCAATATCATCATTTAACATAATTCTTTTGGCATTCACATTATGAATATGTGTATCACCACTATCAAGATCCAAAAGAAATAAACCATTCTTCTTAGGCGCATGACCATACATGATATCATTCATATAAATTGAACAACCACTATTCTCAGACTTAAATGAATAACCATTTTGCATCAAACAAAACCCATATATGATGTTCATGCTCAACGTAGGCACCAAATAAAAATTATTAAGGGTCATGACTAATTCTGATGGTAAACGGAGAGGTAGCATCCTGACGGCAATCACATCAGCCTTTGATCCATTGTTGACGCACATCTTCACCTCATCCCTTGCTAGTTGTCATTTATTATGTAGCTCTTGTTTTAAGTTACATATATTAGCAACTAAACTAGTATCAAATACCTAGGTGCTACTGCGATTACTAGGAAGGTACACATTAATAATGTGTATATCATATACACCTTTGTTCACTTCTCTAATCTTCTTATCCACCAGATATTTGGGGTAGTTGTGCTTCCAATGCCTAGTGTCCTTGCAGTAAAAACACTCAATATCAAGCTTGGGGCTGGCCTTGGTCTTCTTCACAAGCATAGCAACAATTTTGCCCCCTTCTTGAAGTTACTCTTTGGCTTGACATTCTTGCCTTTCTTGAAATAATGGTTTTATTGATCATCAACACTTGATGCTCCTTTTTGATCTCTAGTTCAGCAGTTTTGAGCATTGATAGAAGCTCGAGGAGCAACTCTTCATGCCTTGCATATTGTAGTTCATCACAAAGTTCTTATAACTTGGCGGTAGAGACTACTGAACACGATGAATTCCTAGCTCATTGGGGACTGTTATTCCCAGAGCTATGAGCTTATCGGTGTACCCAAACATTTTGAGTATATGCTCGCTAACGGAGCTATTCTCTTCAATCATCCAGAACTTTTCTAAAGCTTCCTAACTTTCTACGACAACATGGGTATCGAAAATTATTTTCAATTCTCCCATTGTATCGTAGGCGGTTGTTGTTCTCAAAATGCTTTCGCAGCTCTGACTCTACACCATACAGAATGCCACAATGAACTACACTGTTGTCCTCCTTGCAAGTCAGAAAAACATTTTTCTCTTCCTTGCGAGCGTCATCAGCAGGCGGTGCATCAAGCACATAGAGCTTTTGAGAAGCAGTGAGGAGAATCCTCAGGTTAAGGGTCTAGTTTTTAAAGTTGCTCTCATTGGTTTCGAGTTTTCTTTCTCCATGAACATATCGAAATTGAAAGTAGGTGGTGCCATGATCGACAACATAGTTGCAAACACTATTTAGACTAAGTTTATGACAGATTAAGTTCAAGTAGTTCTGAAATTACTACATGAACTTCCACTCAAAAACAACATCCCCCATGTCGTTTTAGTGATTACACGAACCAACTTCACTACACCAAAACCGATCATCACGTGAGATGGTGTAGCTGCAAAGGAAAACATCAATATGTTCATCATATCATTCATATGGCTCATTCTTTACCTTTCGGTTACATGTTCCAAGGTTATGACTGTACATGCTAGGATCGCCAAGTAAACCCGCCGTATTCACGTGTCTAAATCTGGCTTACACTCATATGCGAACATTGAGTCTATCACACCCGATCATCATGTGGTGCTTCAAAACGATGATCTTTCTTAATGAGGCATACTAAGGAAGAACATATTATTATCTTGATATTAAGTGTGAGGCATCATATTATAATGCTACTGTCGTGATCTAAGCAAAATAAGATGCATAAAAAGGATTAGCATCATATGCATGGATAATGCAATATGATATGGTCCTTCTTGCACTTGATCTCCATCTTGTGTATCATGGCATGATCTCCATCACTCCACCGACGTGGCACCAAGGTCCAAGGTGCTTCCATCTTGGTTGTCGTCCACTAATATAATATATTACATGGATATCAAGCACACATGCTATAAAAAAATAAGACAACCATCAGTCTCCTTCCGGTTTGTCATAATTTACAAATAGGATCGACGCATACATCAAATTTGTTACATTGACTATATCACATCGTATGCCCTTCAAAAACAACTTAGACGTCTCTAATTTAAGTTTGCATATTTTTTGCGGTTTAGGGATGAAGGTAGATATGTTCATACCTACTAATATGAAACCATAATGGTGATAAACACGTTATTAGCAAGCCGCTGTAAATTAGGTCTTAACTACAGTGGGAGAGATAGACACCCGCAAGGCCACTTATGCAAAACAAGTTGCATGTCGAGCATGGAACAAGTCTCATGTCCATGAACATATAAAGTTAGTTCAGGCAGCTTCATCCCACTATGCCACTAAGATCCAAAATATACGAAAAGAAGCAATAACATGATCATCAACACCCACATCCATATGTGTTCTACCCGTACAAAACATCTACGCATAAACATGGCTCTGATACCACTGAAGGGTTCGCAACATAGAAAAAAAAATACCTATGGTATGAACAACAAAGGGGCCAAGATCTAATCTAGAAGAGGCATGCAACATGTAGCTCTTCATCTATAAATAATCTCCCTCGAAGAATGAATGTTTTAATGAGATTGAATCTTGTGGATGATGTAGACAAACACTTACTAATCTCAAGATCACGAAGATGAGCGCTGCAATTTGGCAGCACTTCTACACTCGGTCACACATACGGCTTGACGACAACCTCCATTCCCTCGATCCAGTGGGGCAGCATAAGTAGCATACCCACTTGAATGTCCAAAACCATGACGACATGGTGGTGATGATGGAGAAAACTATTTGGCAAGGCTTCCCAAGCCGGAGCCCCAGAGGTGGTGCAGCAGGAGGAGGGAGAGAGAGGGGCTAGTATGTGTAGGACAGGAAGCTCCCACCCCTCTATATATAGAGGAAGGGGTGGGCAGCCCCTAGGGGGTGCGCCAGCCCCCATGGTGCCCCACCTCTTCCTCTCTTCATGAGTGGAGATCTCACCACATCCACTCACCCTTTCTTTCAATGGGTCGACTCTCCACTAAAAAAACCAAACGGTTCTCTCTTTAAATGAATAAAAATATTTTTATTTTTATTTAATATTTTTCAATTACATTAATTAACAAACATTAACATATACCTCCCTGAATTATTCTAATATCCCTCAAAACAATTCTAGTGCTTCTCAAAAGAATTCCGGTGCTTACCAGACTTTTCTCTAATATACCGTTTCTACTCAAAATCATCGACGAACCTTAAGTGTGCCACCCTATGATTCTTGAATAATGTAGACATGATCGAGATGCATCCCCGATCAATAGTCAATAGCGAGATCTGGAGATCTGTAATGACTCTCACACATTCGACGATGAATCTTGTGATCATGTGAACCATTAACGTCGTAACCAATTTCTTTTGTATCCTGATATTTTACTTGTATGAGATCCGATCATTGGTAGCAAATGTACCAAGTTAGATCTCATTACCAACAAATACTCTTTACTCGTTTTACGATATGACATCCTTGTGACCTAGTCACATCCTTGCAAGCGGTGTCGATGTGATATCACCGAGAGGGCCCAAAGTATATATCTCCGTCATCTGGATCGACAAATCGTATTCTTGACCGTGAGCCTCAACTAATACTTTAAGAGTACTCAATGCCACCTCAATAGTCACCATTTTACGGTGTGATGGTCGATGTCATCAAAGTACTTCTCTGGTGTTAGTGATTGACATGATCTCATGGTCTAAGGATTACGGTGACTTCGTATGTGTTTGATACAACAATGCAAAATTAATGACTTGATCATATTGCTATACTTACTTTGGGTGTGTGTTCATCACATCATTCTCCTAATAATGTGATCCCATTGTTAACAACATCTGATGTTCATGATCAGGAAACCTTGATCATCGGTTAATCAATGAGCTAGTAAGACGAGAGGCTTTACTAGAAACTCTTGTTTATTTATTAGACAAATATGTATTAACTTTTCTGGCTAATATAACTTTAGCATGAGAAATAAACATCTATCAAAAACATGGAATAATATAATAACCATTTTATTATTGCCTCTCGGGCATATTCCTTTTAGACTTATGCTTGGTGCCAGGTGGAGACGTCGATGATCCCTCCTCACCGTCTTTGTCGTTTACTTTGTTGTCAACATAGAAGGGCTTGCAACACATGGTACCATCAAACACCTTGGCGTAAAGCCTCCTACCACCATCAAATTTGAAGAAGAGGAAGTGTCTGCGCGGCAGGCCATGCAGGCGGGCTAAGTCCCCCAACCGCGACCAAGGTACATGTGGTTGCCTCCATCGAAGACCGCGTCGATATCCCAAGATGCATGGGTGCACCTCGGCTCCTGCAACTTTAGCCGACAAGGCTCCTAACCCTCTAGCGCCTTCGCAAAAGAGTCAGGAAGCTTTAGTTGTGCTCCGACATCCTGGTGCACTAGAATCCCGTTAGATGGGGCAAGATGCCCTTGTCCGATGGCGATGCTATCTGTACGGGTGGCGGGCCTCTACCTCGCCCTCAGCCGCCCCGCACCCTCGACCTCCTCCACGGCCACAACCACCGTCGTGGGATCCAGGAAGCTTCAGCATAGTTGTCGACGTTGCATGGAATAGCGATGCGGCTGTTGCAGGGGAGGATGGGTGGGAGGCACCAGGAGTGCGTGGGGGAGATGGAGAGAAGCAACCCAACTACCACCTTTTGGCCCTTAGTTGGGGTTAGGTTTTAGGCTGTTGTTGCATGTAAATTTTCAGATCCCCTATGTGTAATTATGAACCAGTGCGTGTTGAACTCGTTGTGTTCGTGATGTATCTATTGCTGCAAAACTCCCGAAAATTCAATTTTTAAATATCCAGTATGCTTTCGCCGCAACTGTCCTGTCCCGCGAGTTTTAGAACCAGAAAACGGTTATTCCGCTCCCTCGATACCGGATATCCGAGTCAGGGATATGAGGGATCTGCTAGGGATGCTCCTAGCATGTGCTCGTCGCCAGTCTTGTGACTAGGCAGACTCCACATTTTCTTCCATTGTAATATCTTCATCAACTTCCTGTGAGTTTTGAGTGTCGCGTGTTTCATTTATCTTTGGTTGAGAAGATCCATATCGAAATACTGGATTATAGTGGCATCTTCTACTGCTCCTCCTGGAAGTGGAGGTGCCATCGTCACATTCGCCATACAGATCACAGGTTCAGATGTTTCCATATTGGATCCACTTGATGCAGAGGATTCAGATCTATGAATGTTGCCCTCGACCACATCTTCTATATCAGATCCACTTGATGCAGCACTTGGCGTTTCTGGATGAGGACATCAACCTCGTCATGAGTCCCCGAGCAGCGCCAACTTGGACACCAAACCATGGAGATGCAAAATCATCTGCTCTAGCATATATCCTACCATAGTCCCCTCTTGCGCAACCAGACAAATCACAAAAATTCAGTCGATTTTGCAAACAGTTAGAGTTTTTTTCTCGCTCTCAGGTTTTTAAGCAGCAATAATTGAATTATTATATATTGACAAATACAGCCTCCATAATAATAATAATAATAATAATTACAGGAGTAGATAGTTTTGATGATAACACGGCCGGAGTAAGCGCACGCTCACAAATTACCCGAAATATAGAGTTCTTTTATGGTACTCTCAAATAAATAACAGCCTTTTATTTTAGTGCATCTAATGGCCCCAAACGTTTTATACTAGTGCTAAAAAAGAGACTAGTACAATTTATACTAGTGACCACACGTTGTCAGGCCACGGCCCAAAATTGCTTCTCAGGCTACTGCCCTTAATAACAGGCTTATACACGGTCGATCATGGAGCTTGCTGGCTGGGCTCTGGGCAGGCCTCCCGTTTGTTTACGTACGTAGAGTGTTTTTTTTTTCAAGTATATGTA
This sequence comes from Avena sativa, assembly GCA_916181665.1. Taxonomy (NCBI): domain Eukaryota; kingdom Viridiplantae; phylum Streptophyta; class Magnoliopsida; order Poales; family Poaceae; genus Avena; species Avena sativa. The sequence continues at coordinate 198,119,483 of OV702287.1, forward strand.
CATTTTCTAAACGAGCTTGATTATCAGCAACTTTTTTTTTAGGGTATCAGCAACTTTCTTAACATGAATAGTTTGGAACCGAGGGTTTCTTTCTTACCAACTAGATGCATGAACTGATTTAAATAATCTGTATATTTCTACGAACAACTATGTCTAATTAATTATAAAAATACCGTATGTGTGTCAAATGTTGTTTTATCAAGGAAAAATACGTGCGAAAAATCCTCTCCAACGTCCAGACCCACCAATGAAAACTAGTACCCCTCCGGCCTGTATTACTTGTCGCCGCGCACTAACAAAGTCATTTTACCAAACAATACATTTGAATCTTCACAAAATACTTTTGAGATTGAAATTCATCTCTGCCTGGCAGCAGGCGAGGTATGCCTCAAGCAGGTCAGGTGCGCAACATCTGCGCTGAAGCCCTCTCCGCCTGCAGCCCTTCGCCTCGAGCTGGTCAGGTGAGTGCGGCACCATCCTATGCTCCTCTCCCCGGCAGCTCCCCAGCTCATCGTGCTCCTCAACCCCCAGCCATCGGCCTCCGCCTTCATCTTCCTGGAACACGTCGGAGCTCCCGCAAACAGTCTATCACGTCGGCCTCCCACCAGTTGTGCTAACACTGCAGACACCCACGGGCACCCGGGCACGGCGCCACCGCCATTGGCCTCTGCAGCCTGAAGATAGTCCAGACGCATGGAATCACCAAAATCAGAACCATCTTCAAAAACCAGAGTGAAAAAAGCTACAGGAGTAAGGCATAATATCTATAGTATATCAGCATAAATCAACCATGTAGAGAGTGGAGAGGGGCAGCGGCGCGAACCTTGGGTACGAGGTATATCAGCGGAGCCCGTCCGGCGAGAGGGACGGCGCACGATGGGGGAGATCGGCGGCGCGCTCCCTAGGGAGAGCAGCGGCGCGCGACAGGGGGAGCGCGGCGGGGGCGAGCAGCGACGCACGTAGCCTCCGTGGACAACGACGGCGGCGGCGGCCTGTTCAACGATGTAACACGATTCACGATTGAGTTGGCCTCCAGCTCGTTTGATCGGTTCGGTGTTTTTCTCTCCTAAAAGTTAATAAGTGGGCTTATTGGATCAATCTCGCTCAGCCTCGCTCAGCCGTTGGATTAAATTATACTAGTAACTTTTTTGGAGTAGTAAAAGATATTGTAAAATATGCCAAATATATACCGTCAAAACTCCACAACGATACATTCTGAATTTCAAAACGAACAGTAGTACTTCTCAGAAGCCCAAGCTCAGCAAGACAAGTAGCACTCCCACCAACAGCATGGTCGCCATGGTGGGACTCCGCGCTCTGAATGCCGAGCTCGGTGAAGCAGCGGGCGGCGGTGTCCCTGCCGACGCGGAGCTCTTGATCGGGCAGGCGTAGTTGCAGCTGCTGGGGTCGACCACCCGGTACACGCCCTTGCTAGTGAGCAGGTATAAGTCCTTGGCGTTGTCCTCGCCGAAGGAGAAGATGTAGCCCAGCGACGGCAGAGGGCTCTTGGCCGTGAAGTCGCACGGGATCGGCGACGTCTTGGAGCAGCCGAACGTCAGCAGCGTCTGGTTGTACACCCCGCTGTCCTGCGGGGTCTCGAGCGCCGACCACATGGCCTGCGCGTACAGGTCCGCGTAGACGTACCTGCAGGTAGTAGGACACCGCTCAATGAATCAAGAAGAACATCATCGAACGCTCGCCATGGCGCCATGCGATGCCACCGGATGACGGAGGTGATGGGTGAGATGGAGGTGTTTGTTTAACTATTCCATTAGCCATTACCTGCCGTTGAGGCAGGGGTCGGTCATGGAGCGGTAGACGTAGCCGCCGATGACGGAGGCGGAGCCGACGTTGTTGTTGACGGTGTTGTGGGAGTAGCCCATGACGGGAGCGATGGCGTTGATAGAATCGGCAGAGGTGTTCCCGCCGGGGGTGGACAGCGCCGGGTACGGCTGGTGGCCTTCGAACACGCGCCACCCGTAGTTCCCGCCTTTCACCACCAGGGACACCTCCTCGTACGAAGACTGCAAGAAATTGCACACGCCGGGGATGATGTTCATTGTCACGGCCGGCGATCTCATGCATGTGTGAACCAAAAATGCAGTGTGACGAGGATGGCAACAAGGTCTATACCTGTCCGACGTCGGCGCAGAACAAGTAGGACGGCTTGCCGGAGTCGAAGCTGCAGCGCCACGGGTTCTTGAAGCCGAGGGCGAAGACCTCCGGCGCGAAACTTGGGTCCATGGAGAAGGGGTTGTCCTTGGGGATACCGTAGTTTCCCCAGCCGGGGGTGCTGTTACCACCTGCAGGTAGTAGTACACAGTTCGATTATGAATTTCTGCAGATTCTGGTAAATAAATTTGAACCTGAACATGATGATCCCTGACTATCAGCAGGCGCCTACCAGAACACAAAAGAAATTCTGACGAAATTCTATATGGAATTTTCATCTCACAATGGAACTTCGCAGGTCCCATGAATTTTGTCAGACATTTTCGAATCGTTAATTAAGGGGGATGATGTTCTTTCTTTCAATTAAGAAATTTTGATGGTTTTAAAATAGGAAAATTTGCTACAAGACACCGTTATTTTCTGGCGTTTGCCAAAACACACTATAGAATTATGTCTTTGCCGGGTACCATTACAATTTTGCGGCATATTTGCTATAACACACCGCATGGCTAAAACGGAAAAGTTTGACACATTTTCTACAAACCCGGCCATAACATGGTCACCAAGGCAAAAAGTGCAAAACTTTCCAGTTTTGGCCACGTGGTGTGTTCTAGCAAATGTGACACAAAATTGTAATGGTACCTGGCAAAGACACAATCGGATGGTGTGTTTCAGCAAATGACGGAAAATAACGGTGTCCTATAGCAAATTTTACCTTTTAAAATTGGACAAACTTTGTTCTCAAGTAATAGTGATAAACTGAGTTTCTAGTCTGATTACTTGGCATGTCGTTGACGTCGATCCGGATGATCTTCCCGAGCAGGGTCCCCTTGTTCTGCGCGAAGTTCCACGGGTCGCCCACGCTGCCGCCGTCGCCCATCATGAAGTACATGTAGCCGTCGGCCGGGCTGAAGAGGATCTGCCCCCCGTGGTGTGTCGTGAACGGCAGCCCGAGCGTCATGATCCTCCTCGCCTCCGTGGGGTTCGCGGAGGTGGCCTGAGATCAGCACGCAAAGTTTGTTTGTACTACAAGATTCGATCAGCGCAGCGGTCGCGTATGTGTGTGTTTATTATCGTTGATGGTGAGCCGGACGAGGCATTGGCGGTGTACTCCGCGATGACGCTCTGGTACTGGCACGGCTGCGCGCCGTTGTCGGCGCCGAGCTTGGAGGGGTCACAGCCGATGTCGGAGTTGCACGCGCACCGGCCGGAGCACGACGCCGACTGCGTCTTGTCGCAGCTGTAGGAGACGAAGAAGCGGCCGTTCTTGGCGAAGTCCGGGTGGAAGGCCATGCCGAGGAGACCGAACTCGTTGTCGAAGTGCACCTCGTCGGTGATGTCGAGGAACGGGTTGGTCAGGTCCAGCTCCAGCTGCTTTCCGGAGCCATGCGGCGGCACGCTGGCCAGGAACACCTTGCCGGCCTGGTTGCTGAGGAACACGCGGTTGGAGCCGTCCGGGTGCGCCGCCATGTTGAGGTACGAGCCGTTGCTGACGCGCTCCAGGCACATGCCGTTCACGGGCGGCACCACGCGGGTCGCGTTGAACGCCGCGCCCACGCCGTCGAAGCAGATGGACTCGCCGCCCAGCGCGCCGCAGAAGTCGCCCTCCGATTGCCACACCTCCGTGAGCTTCGGCGCCGACGCGCCTCCCTTGGGCGGCTGGAACGGCGACCCGGGGATGGACACGTCCTTGCAGGTGTCCCACACATCCGCGCAGTATCCCGTAGCAGCGGCCACGCCGCTCACTCGGCTCGCCGCGCCGGTGGAGTTGCACAGCAGCGGCACCGTCCGGGTGCTCGTCTCGACGGTGAATAGCTCGCCGGCGTACGGGTTGCATCTCTGCGACCGCACCACAAGAAAGAATCCCCATTGCATCAGCGGAGGAGCCTTGGTGGAAACTCAATCCAGCCAACCGGGAGCGAAGAGACCATACCGCGCAGAGGATGGACTTGACGAGGTCGCCGCACGGCGTGCCGGAGATGTTCATGGCGGCTAACTGCTTCTGGACGGCGGTGTCGTCCGTCGCGTTGCAGCAGGCGGTGCCGTTGTAGTCGCAGAAGGAGAGGGACCCGTTGACTGACCTCGGGAACGCTGGTGGTGGACATGATTGAAGCACAATAATGATCACAAACTGTTGGGACAAACGACACATACAAACTGCAAGAAATAGACGGCTTACACGAGTCCATGCACAGTTTCGCGCAATGGCCGTCCTGGACGGCGAGGAGGAGGACAAAGGCGGCGATGAAGATCGTCGCGGTCGCCATAGACAACGACCTCATGGTGCTTCGGGAAGGAGTAGGAGGGGCCGTGAGACTGCACAGGAGCGGAAATGGAGTACGACTTTATGGAGGCCGGGGAGGGCAGGCGTTGACCAAGGATTGGGATTACCAACTGACCACATGCTGTGTTAGACTTTGTATAGTAGCAATCCATCTTGGTATTTGGTAGTACACCATATATATGTGTGTGATAGGCCACCCCATAAAGGGTTGAGCCAGTTCTCAAAAACATTACGTCTTATATGGTATCAGTCTAACCTAGGTCTTCCCCTACCTCAACGTTGTCGCCGCCGTCGCCATGTACGCTTTCGCCTCGGGCGCCGCCAGCTCCGGGTCTATCCCCGTGTCGCTTGCTGCCCTCCTCAACCTTCCGCCTCGTGATCTCACTCCATCGGTGCCCCAATTCTCCGACACCACCGCCGTGGGATCCATGTTCTCGGCTCCAATCCCGCCGTCTCCCGTGTCTGCGCTCTCCGTTGCCACGACGACGGTCCAGCCCGCGGTGCCACCCGCGGCCTCCACCGGCTCATTACCGACACTCACCATCTTCCCGGCGGCCTTGGGGGCCCTCGACGCCTCGCCCGCGGTCGCGGCCCCTGATGCCCGCTGCCCCTGTTGCTGACGCCGCGCCCTCCGGGTCGTTCCACTTCGACAACCTGATCACCATCCGACTCACGCCGGACAACAACTTGTTCTGGCGCGCCAAGGTACTATCGCCGCTCCGCAGCCTCTCCCTCCTTGGGTATGTCGATGGTTCCCTGCCGTGTCCTCCGCAGGTCATCGCCACCATCCACGGTCCGGCTATCAACCCGGAACACCATGTGTGGGTGCAGCAGGACTAGGCAATCCTCTCTGCCATCCAGGGTCCCCTGGGCGATGGGGTCGCCGACCTCTGCCTCTTCGCTGCCACCTCCATGGACGCCTGGACGACCCTGGAGCACGCCTTTGCCCAGGTCTCCACTCCCGTTCGATGGCTCTTCGCAGCGAGCTCGCTGACATCAAGAAGCTGGACTCCTCCGCCACGACCTACTTCAACAAGATCGAGGTACTGGCGAACACGCTGACCTCTATTGGTCAGCCGCTTCGCGATGAGGAGTTCGTCGGCTTCGTCATCAAGGGCTTTGATGCCGAGTACGACAATCTCGCGGAGGCCGTCCATAATGCCAAGTCGTCGATGCCTCCTCACGAGCTCTACTCACGCCTCCTTTTCACCGAGCAGCGCGTCGAGGCTCGCCGCTCCTCCACCACCATCACCGAGCAGTCGGCGGCCTACTGGGCCTCTCACGGCTAGCGCCCGCCGACGCCTAAGTCCACTAGCAAGGCTACCCTACCCCCGCACCGACCTCGGGTGGGGGCCACAACGCTCGGGTGTGCCATATGTGGCTGTGAAAAACACGTCGCCTCCAAGTGCCACCGATGTTTTCAGAAAATCTTCCTCAGCATCGGCAACGACGGCAGGGCAACGAGTGCCAGTTTGCCATGGCCGACTTCGGCCCTCCCGCCACCCCGGCTGCCCACGTCGCCGCCAAGGGCAAGGACCTGCGCGTAGAGCAGGGGTACATGCCGTCCTACCCCATTGATCCAGCGTGGTACATGGACACCAGCGCCACGGATCACACGACGAACGAGCTCAACAAGCTGGCCACCTACTAGCCCTACTACGGGCACGACAAGGTTCACACCGCTAATGGTGTAGGTATGCCCATCTCTCACATTGGCCAAGCATCTCTTTTAACTAGTCATCCCTCTAGGCAGCTCCACCTTCGTAGCATTCTGTAGGTACCCTCGGTTACTCGTAATCTTTTATCTGTTCCTAAGCTCACCCTTGATAATAATGTCCTATGTAAATTTCATATTTTTGATCTTTTTGTTAAGGACCAAGCAACCAGGGACGTTCTGCTTAGTGGTCGCTTGGGCCAAGGCTTGTACCGTTTGGAGGATACATCCGCCTCATGCGTCTTCAGCGGTGTTCGTGTGTCGACATCATAGTGGCACTCTCGCCTTGGTCATCCTGCCACCCCCATCGTTCGCCACATACTCCACTGCCATGAACTGTCATTAGAGTCTAGCAATAAAGAGATGTCCGTGTGTGATGTCTGTCAACAAGGCAAAATTCAACAACTACCATTTGTTTCATCTACTAGAGAAGTCAAGAGTCCTCTTGAACTTGTTTTTTCCCGATGTGTGGGGTCTAGCACAAACATCTGTTAGTGGTCACAACTACTATGTCAGTTTTATTGATGCCTATAGTGATTTATATGGCTTTATTTTATTAAGTGCAAGTCTGATGTGTTTGATATATTCATTCAGTTTCAATTGCATGTTGAACGTCTACTCAAGCATAAAATTATTCATGTTCAGTTAGATTGGGGGGTGAATATCGTAACCTCAACACTTTCTTTAATAAGCTTGGGATCTCTCGTCGTTTATTATGCCCACATACACGTCAGCAAAATGCCGCCGTTGAGCGCAAACATCGCCATATAGTTGAGACCAACCTCACACTTCTTTCTCATGCTTCTGTACCCTTTCGCTTTTGGAGTGATGTCTTTGTCACCGCATGTTTTCTTATTAACAGATTACCTACGCGTGTTCTTAATATGAAAACTCTTATTGAGCTTATCTTGCATGAAACTCCTGACTATCGAAAACTTGAGTTTTGGTCAAAAAAATGTGTGTTCTTGGGGTATAGTTCTCTTCCATAAAGGCTACAAGTACCTCCATGTGCTAACAAATCGTGTCTACATATCTCGTGATGTTGTCTTTGATGAGAACATCTTACCCTTTTCCGCCATGCCACAGCCACCTATCACAGCCCCATCTATGCATTCATCTCCTATTATGCCTAGCCAATTTGAAGATGATGCATATTCGCCTGTGTTGTTACCTAATCATGGTGCAGGAACTAAACGTGGTACTCGCCTAGAACTCCTACCCGATGCACCACTTGCGTCGCTTGTGGCGCATGTCGATCGGCCGGTGCATGCGCATGCACCGCCTTCCGCCTTCGACCCCGCCACGCCTGCCCCTGTTCCTGGGCTGGCGTCAGAGACAGCCTCTCTCGAGCGGCCCATATTGCTGCCTCCTCGCCCGAACTCGGCTCTGTCGCCACCCACATCGCCTGCGCGAGCCTCCCTACCGCCTACCTCACCTGGGTCGGCAGCGCACAGCTCAGCGCCGCACACGACACATGGGCCCTCGTCGCCTGGCCCTCGATCACCCGGTCCACCGTCGCTCGACCCCTTGTCGCCGGAGTCCTCTAGGACGGCCTTGCCTTCTCCGGAAGTTTTGCTTGCCCCTGTTCTCGCTGCTCCGTGGTGTCCGCACACACGCAGCCGCAGTGGCATCGCTCATCCCAAGGAGCACACCGACGACACAGTCACATACTTGGCTGCTTGCCTGGCTCATGCTGTGGAAGATCCAACCGCTGAACCACGCAATTATCAAGCTGCTATGAGTATCCCACACTGGAGGGCTGCTATGAAACAAGAGTATCGTGCTCTTATGCAGAATGAGACCTGGACACTTGTTCCCCCTCCGCCTCGCGTCAACATCATTGATTCGAAGTGGGTTTTCAAGGTGAAGAAACATGCTGATGGTTCTATTGAGCGCTACAAAGCGCGTCTTGTGGCTAAGGGCTTTAAATAGCACCATGGACTGGATTATGAGGATACATTCAGCCCAGTTGTCAAGCCTACCACTATTCGGCTTCTCCTGTCTCTAGCAGTTTCTCGCGGATGGTCTCTCCGCCAGCTTGATGTGCGGAATGCTTTTCTTCATGGGTTGCTTGAACAAGAGGTTTACATGCCGCAGCCACCTGGATTTGTTGATCACACTCAGCCTCATCATCTTTGTCATCTGACAAAGGCTCTATGGACTGAAGCAGACGCCTCGTGCCTGGCATGCTTGCCTGGCTTCAGCTCTACATGCTCATGTCTTCGTTCCTTCGACGGCTGACACTTCACTGTTCTTGTTCCAGCGTCCAAGTGTGACCATGTACTTGCTTATGCACGTGGATGACATTATCCTAGTCAGCTCTTCTCCAACGGCTATCGATGTTCTTGTGACCACGCTTTGCAGTTAAGGATTTGGGACAACTCCACTTCTTCCTAGGTATTGAGGTCGCTCATCAGTCTCGTGGCAGCTTAGCTCTCACCTAGAAGAAGTACTCTCTTAATCTCTTGTCACGTGCCGATATGCTCAAGTACAAGACATCTCCTATGCCCATGTCCTCCACCGACAAGCTTTCTGCTGCTAATGGTGCTCTTCTGTCTCCTGATGATACGACTGAGTATCGGAGTATTGTTGGTGGCCTCCAGTATCTTACAATCACGCGTCCTAATCTCTCCTTTGCAGTTAACAAGGTGTGCCAGTATCTTAATGTGCCTACTGATGTGCATTGCTCTGCTGTGAAACGCATCCTGCGTTATGTGTGTCTCACTGTCTCCTATGGTCTCCACCTGCGCCCCAGTCCCTCCGGAGTTCTTTCTGCATTCTCAGATGAGCGATTGGGCTAGGTGTCCAGACGTCAGGCGATCTACGGGGGGGATATGTTGTGTTCTTGGGTCCTAATTTGACCGCCTGGAGTGCACGCAAGCAAGCCATTGTTTCCCATAGTAGCACAGAAGCCGAGTACAAGACGGTTGCCAATGCGACTGCCGAGCTTATATGGATTGAGTCCCTACTTCGAGAACTGGGAGTTTCCCAGCCACATCCTCCGATTCTTTGGTGCGACAATGTCGGTGCTACGTTTCTATCGTCAAACCCGGTGTTCCATGCACGGACCACACACATTGAGATTGAATATCATTTTATGAGGAAACGTGTTGCACAAAAGCTACTACAGATCAGGTTTATCTCTTCAAAATATCAACTTGTAGACATCTTCACCAAGCCTCTACCTTCACCCATGTTTGAGGTCTGTAGGCACAATCTCAACCTTCTAGACGCTTCAGGAGTGAGTTGAGATTGAGGGAGGGTGTTAGACTTTGTATAGTAGTCCAACTGTGTAATCCATACCGTATTGGTATAGGACTTGTATTGTACCATTGTACACCATTATATATTTATGTGATAGGCCACCCCATAGAGGGTTGAGCCAGTTCCCCCAAAACATTATATCTTATATGTTGGATAATGACAATTATGTGCATACTAAATCTTGTGAGATAGGCATTAGCATATACTCTACCGATGGCAGCCCAGAGTTCAAACTCCAGGTTTGACATTGTGTGTTGCATATACATTCTTTCAGTAGGAATCAACGTTTTCGTCGATATCGAGGCATCTATGGTGACTCGTCAATCTCAAGACCCGATTATAAGGATGAGCCCATGTACATGTTTGTGAGTGTCTACATTTTATATTGTGCTTCTCAAACAAAAAAAACTCAGAAATTGCACGGAGCCGAGGAGACAAATGTACCCGTCTTTGGATTGTGAAAGTGACAAGGTGAAACCAATCGTTGATTGGCCATCCATGGAGGTCTAGGTCCCACATGCCATTGAGCCATCAAGGGCAAGTTTCAAAACCACAAACTTTGGATTGGACTGGTCCGAATTTCCTTAGGTACAAATTTTGATTTGAACTGATGACTACAGGCTGCTCACACTTCAGCATTCAGGCCAAAGATGTTTGAAGACATGTCGGCTTGTTTAGCGGAGCCACACCGGCAACCGGGCAATGGCACATGTATAGATTTTTTTACCTATAAATCAGTAGAAATTTCGATTTGACTAGGATTAGACTAATTACAACGCTTAATACGAAGTTAGATCGGGGTTTGGTTCGATTATTGCATTTCTTTAAGGTAGAACAATGACACATATAAATGTGGGGCTAAGGCATGCCAACTCGAGGTCCCGTGCCGGCGCAAAAAACTGCTTTCAGCCATCTTTCTCAAATAAATTTTTCGTCTGGCACAGTTACATTAGACATCCGACACCCCAGGCAACCCCTAGACAAAGGGAGTCAATCGGGGACACGGCTACATAACAACAAGGCTAAAAACGTGTCACGCGTTGTATGAGGACCACCTACCGTGTAAAATTTTACTTTCTCTCTCCCCTCCCACCTCCTGCTGCGGACTGCACCGGCGGGGCCGAGTCAAGACGGAGCCATAGTTTTAAAAGTCAGACCGGTTCGATGGTTTAACCAGAAAACCTGAACCGATGGACTCACCGGTTTTTTAAGAGGCACCGGTCCAAATAAAAAAAATGAAAAAAAAGATGTTTACTAGAGGAATCGAACTCGTGAACCTTATGCTAGACACACATAAAACCCAATACCACTTGGACACGCCATGTTTTTGTGATTAAATATTAAAATATACATTATATATACCTTTTATCGTCATTTTGTTCTAAAGTTTGCTTAAATTTTGATGAAAAATAACGGTTTTTTGTCGCTAATGAACCGAACGAACCGTTGGTCCGACCATTAAACCAGTGAACTAACTGCCGTTCCGGTTTTTAAAACTATGGGCGGAGCAGGGACTTGGGGCTCGCGAGCGCATCCAGGAAGTAGACGTGTCTCTCGCCGACCGTCTCGTACTGCACCACCTCCCCGCCCTACCCGCTGCCGTTGAGCGCCGTCGCGTACGCCTTCTCGCGTGCGTCGAAGTCGTCTAGGCCCGATGCCATCACCGCCACGCGGGAGCAAGCCAGCCTCCGCAGCTCCGCTACGGGAATCGCCAGCGGGTCAATCCGCGGGTCGTCGATGCCGTATCGCCCACCACAGATGAATGAACATGTCTCGGTACGTCCATCGTATCCGCACCCACGGGGCACTTGCCCCAGAAGTAGGGGTCCAGGAGCAGGATGCTCGTGATGACGGTGCCGCCATCCAGCACGCCGCCGCTCTCGTTCCCGGCATGCATCGCCATGTTGTGCGCGATGTTGGCACCACCGCTCTCGTTCCCGGCGGGGGGCCTCTCTTTGTCATCCATCTGGTGGACACAGCCGCTCTTGTACTTAACGAGGAAGGGGGAGAAATCGAACGCCATGACTTGTTGGCTCCCGTCGAGGAGCAATTGTCCCCTGAGGGCCGCGCTCTGCGGTGGCTGCACTACCTCCTGCTGCGGACTGCACATGTCGCCACTCCCGTCCTCGAGTTCGCGTACGCATGCGCTGCCATGTCGCCCAATGCGCGCCTCGCCATCGCCTTCCTACTGGGGCCCCGACGCATGAGGGTGAGGTGGACATGCTCGACGGGCGGCTGCAACAAGAGACCGTGGACATGGCCGTCCAAGGCGTGCTCTCAGACATGCCGGTGTAGTCGGGGTGATGGTGTTTGTCAAAATGCAGAAGCAAATAGTATTTTGCTATTGGGGTGTGACTGGGAACACCGTCTCCCTCAAATTCAGAAGTTGCCCCCCCCCCCTACGGGCAGAAAAAGGCTACCGCCGAACCTCGTATGGGGGGGTATGAGTGGAGATGGCCTAAGTAGGTTGTGATGGCAATCACATACTAGAGAGCGGCCCATACTATGCGGTCGTCGGTGTGTTGGGTGTTGTGGACGACGTATGGATCTTGACGCGCCCGTTCTTTGCATCCAATGCGAGGCGGCCTAATCCTTCCCTGCATTCTCTCGTCTTTAGTTGTGGATGTGCTTGTGGTGTGATTTGTTGTGTTTTGTGAAGCTTCCTCGTTCTCCTTTAGTAACTTATCATGGTTTTCTTGTCCCTCTCTGGACTGTGCAAATCCGGCTTGCTCGATAGAGGGGAACAAGGAGAAATCGATGTGGCATAGGGCTTTTTGTGGCATTCATTGTATGTGTGTTCTGTATTTCGTGGCGCGCTTGTTTGTGGTTTTTATTACTTAGACGATGAACAAGGGATTTATAACTATAGTTTTTACTATACACCTCTTTTCTTCTATACGCAAATGTGATAACCTACCCTTCCAAGGTGCTATTTGGAAGGGGAAAAGGGAACATCATGTTGTTCATTATCATTATGAATGGTTGATTGATATTGGAAGAGTTGACATTGAGTAAAAGAACAGAAAGGGCAGTTACTTAAGATATACATCTTGTTTTGCTTCTTTAGGGAGTTATGCTAGTTTACATGGAAGATGTAGGGCCCTGAGGTGATGTTGAAGTCAAAGAGCATGAGAAGAAGGTAGTTTTCTTTTGGTTCTACATGGATGAAATGGGGGTTGGCCATCAATATGAAGTTTGAAGAAACTCAGATGCTTAACTTTTAGTTGTTGATGGTATACAAAAATTGTAATTGATGGTTTACAAATATTCTAGTTGGTGCATTCCGTTGCATTTAATTAGTTTTATTTGTACCAGCTCGATGCCAAACTAAAACTTAGTTTACAATCTGCTGCACACCTCATTTCATCCAAGCCTCCGCATGGGCCCAGGCCTATGGTGACGGGTCTCGTTCCGCTTCGTCAGAAGTTAGCCTCCTTAATAGAATTTGGATCATACTTCAACACTTTTATTTTACATGGAAATGTAGTAACCATACCCATTTTGAGATGTTAATAAAATAACAGCATACTAGTACCTATGAACGGCCAAATCTCTTGCTCCTATGAACGGCCAAATCTCGCAAGAGATTTAAATGTCAGGAAGGGTTGATCTTAAGTAGAGAAACAGGAACATCGGTTGGTTAAGATATACTCCCCTCTGTTCTAAAATACAAGATGTTTTGGTTTTTTTAAATGGATGTGTCTAGATGTCTTTTAATTTATAGGTTCGGATAAAAATGAGTACATACTAAAATGCGTTTAGATACATTTGTTTCAGAAAGCGGCTACATCTTATACTCCCTCCATTCAGAAACATAAGATGTTTTAGCTTTGTGAATCGAATGTATCTAGATGTTTTTTAGTGTATAGGTTCATAGATGGTGGGAGTGAACCTATACACTAAAAAGCGTCTACATACATTTATTTCATAAAGCTAAAATGCCTTATATTTCTGAATGGAGGGAGTATTTAGGAACGGAGAGAGTACCTCGTGATTTGCCTCTTTTAGGGGGTTCTTCTGCTTGTTTGCATGGAAATGTAGGTCCACAGGGTGATGCTCGAGTCAAATAGGAATAGAATAAGATTCTTTTCTTTTGGCTATACATGGATAAAATGGGGACTTGACTATTAGCATGAAGTTTGAAGAAACTCGCATGCTTAATTTTACTTGTTGATTATCTATAAAAATTGTACTACTAATAGTATTCCAGTACTGCCAAACATAGCATTAAACAGAACAGATGCCTGCAGCAATATCCTTCTGAACTTGGACTTCCAAAGTCAGCAGAACCCAGCTTTGATCACTCTGAAGGGGTTTAAATAAAGTTTAACTGATCATTGTCATAGCTGATAGTGGTCCGATCTAGGGTTCACAGATGACAACAATACTAGTATGTTATATCTTCGTCTTCCTTATATCACCAAGTCCCAATCAATGCCTACTAAGGTATAAGGTATATTTGAGTCATTTTCGTAGGTGTATCACAATAAAAATAGTCGATTAGACACTACAAATTTGCTGCCTCAGGTGAACGTTTTGCATCTATTTTTAATAAAGATAACTTTTTTATTTTCTAGAATATAGCTCGAAAAGTGTATTAATCATATTTTTGATAAAGGTAATATATTAATTCCAAGCAGATACCAATTACACCCAGCATCGACAACTACAGAATGTCAAGATACATCAAGGATGCACACAACCAAAAGAAAAGGAGAGAAAAATAGAAAAAGAACAAATAAAAAACCCTACCCAACTGATCAGCGAAGCTTTTGGCACTACCAACTCCAGTGACCACACCAAGACTGCATAAAAGGTTCTCCAATAAATGATGCCTCTAGAAAGGAAACAGTGTATAAACACCGCCATCGTCTAATCAACAGATCATGAGTTTTGACCCTGAAGAAAGGCCGAATAAACTCTAGACAATGCCTTCAATAAGGAGATGAATATAGATTCGTCATTGCCAGGTACAACCAGTGAAGATCATACCAAGGGTTTCCATCCCAGAAATCCAGACTTGGTGCCCAAAGAACACCACCAAGAACGAAGTCCCCCTATGTTGCTACATCCGCTTGCCGATCCTACTTCAAAATACCAATCATCTGGCTCACAGTCTTCACCACAACAAAGCCCATGCCATCGAGATTCACTAGATGTCCGAGCAGAGCCATATTGATATTTCCCATCAATTGTTAGTACCACAGTAATTGCACCTAAAGATGCCATCGCGATGTACCAGGTGGTTCTGACAAAATTGGGTCCTTCAGACGTGCCTCCTTGAAGCCGCGCAAGCAGATTAGTCATGTGATAGTTCGGCCAGGCAGAGAAGGACACATCTTCGCCCAATCAAGGCTCTAGTGAAGTTAGACGAGAAGTCCCCCCGCTCCAACTAAAGAAGAGCTTATCATCCTCATCGTAAGGGCCATCGGTTTTCATATGTGGTTGTTTGTGTAAGCATGACTTTAGAGCAAGGACAACGTCGAACTATGGAACACATTCTATCCACAAGAAAACATGATGTTGTCATATCCATCCATGTAGTTCTCCGTCATAGGCATTAGGCACCCAACAATCTTAAAATACTACCCCACATGATGTGCTCCTCAGCGGCCAGATCAGCGATGATCATGCCACTAATCTTCCTGATTGAGCATGCAGAGACACAAATCTATCTAAGTTGCATGTGGTTGTCCTTCCAGATCAGTAGTTCACGACCTAGCCAGATCAAGGTGATCATTAGACAATAGCCTAGCCAGATCAAAGGCCGACACCCAGCGACTAGAGTGGATCAGCGGCAACCAGATCAAGGCGGCCATGTGGGTTGGATGAGGGTGGAAGACAGCTTGGGTGTGGGTACAACGACGAATGAGATGCCCCACCACCATTGTCCGATGTTGGATGGCCTCCTCTGATGGCGGCAGGGTATTAGGAGTTATGAGTGCGGGGTCTTTTGGTAGGGGCTTGCGGAACCTCCGGACTCGTGTGGGAGTGACTTAGGAGGCCAAACTACTCTAGTGCCCCTCTTGATTGTCTAGCCATATAGAACAATTGCCAGACTGCACACAACACCGCAGAGCGACAAGTTCGCTCCCAACAAGAGGTAGCGGCTCCTCAAAACAAGAGATCCTAATCTCCATCGGCCATGCCTAAGGCAATGACTAAGCACCCCTATCATACTCCTCTCTTATCTTTGTCCTGATAGACGATGCTTCCGATGTGGCTTCATCGAAGGAAACATCATTCGGGTGCCTCCAGGTGCACCAGAAGACCAAGATGAGCATTGTCCACAAGACATGTCAAGTCACACGCGGGGCATGCCTTGGTAGTCCACCATTGGAACAAATCGGTATCCAGGTTGGGTTTTCACTCTGGTTAGTCCCCATGCCGCAAGGCATAGTACCAACCTCCTTAGTGATGATGAAGCCCAAGAGGAGGTGTTGCAAGGTCTCCTGGTGCTGGTCACAAAGCGGGCAAACCGATGGGTGTGTCAGCCGGTGATGCTGAAGCCTATCAGTTGTCCAACATCTATTCTTGGAGACAAGTGTTGTAAAGAATTTGCAGCTAAAAGGTGCCCATGCTCTCCAGATCTGGTTCGTGACTCGAGAGAAGGTCGTGCCCGTGAAGAACGCATTGTAAGTAGACTTTGCCGAATAGACTCCATCATTGTTCCAGCACTACACCAACTTGTCCTCCCTATCTGGCTTGATTTGAATGCTCGCAAGAGCATGCCATAGAAGGAAGAACTCGGCTATGCCTCCGGACATAAATTCGGGACACAATCGAAGAGCCACTCCCCAGAGAGGCCGTCCTTAACTCAATGTGCATCCACCCGTCTCACCGACACTTTGGTCGTAAGAGCAGGGGCTATGTCAACCACTCTAGTTCCATGGAGCCAACGGTCTTTCTAGAATTTCACATGCTTCCCATTGCTGATGGTGAAGCAAGTGGTCGCCTCAAAGATAGCTCGGGCTAGCAGATGTATCTGAAGGTTTAATTTGGTACATGACCTCGTCGGACCAGCTCATTGCAGTCACACCCATCGGCATCTGAGGGAAAGGTTCAAAAGGCGGAGATTCGGAACACCCAAGCCTTCGTACATCTTAGGCACAGCCGTCATGTCCCAAGCCACATGGAATTGCCCGCCGTCAGCTTCCCGGTGTCCCTTCCACAAGAATACCCTTCAAATCTGTAGTAGGTCTCCAAGGTCTTCGGTGGAATTTCAAGCGACATCATGGCGCAGCGGGATTGGTGGAGAGGGTAGTCCATACGAAGGCCTCCCTTCCGCTATGGTTCAACAACTTGGCGCACCACAGCTCCAGCCTCTTAGCTACGCTATCCACAGGTGGTTTCAATTGAGCAATGGTTGGCTTGCGGAGGATCAAAGGCAGACCAAGATACTTGCAAGTTAAGGGGGGCAACAACACAACCCAAGATCCCACGTGCCACCTCTATCTGATCAGGTGTGCAATGGATCCGGTGCAGGGAGCACTTGGAGAGGCACAACCCTGAAGCCTCATTGAAATCCTCCATGATGGCAGCACGGGCATGCACATCTAGTAGCGTAGGGCAGATAAAAATCACTACCCAATATGGATGTGCGACCATGTGGAGAAAGTCTATAGAATAACCCTTCACAATAGTGCGCTCGATCATGAGATGTGGCACATCCATAACCAAGTTGAACAGGAGCAGGGAGAGTGGATTTCCTTGCCATAGACCACACATGTTGTAGATGAGGTTGTCAGCCACACCATTGACCGCCACCCGTGTCAAATCATGGAGATCCACCTCCTTTTGAAGACAAGTTTGGAGAGAACTTGGATTAGGACAGCCAAGTTCACCGTGTCAAAAGCCTTGGTGATGTCCATCTTGAACATAGTAGTTGTAGTGCCACTAGCATGCATCTTCCATGTTATGCTTTGCACGAGGTGAAAGTTATCATGTAGGCAATGTCCACTTATGAAGGCGCATTAATGAGGCCCCACTATATCCGACATGCGCAGAGCAAGGTGCACAGACAGGACTTTGGCCACGAGTTTAGCCACACTATGAATCAAGCTGATGGGGCAAAAGTATTTCACCTCAATCACCTCAACATGCGTGGGGAGAAGCGCCACGAGTGCTTGGTTGGTGGCATGCAAGACATGACAATCGTCATACCACTTGGACTGAAAGACATCCATCGGATTCGCTTTGATTATGGACCAGGGGAGGTATAGAAATACTTGGTGAAGCCGTCGATCCCCGGTGCCTTGTCCAGTTCATGTGCCCGGATCACGTTCCACACTTCATCTTCTGTGAATGGAATCTCAAGATCGGCCAAGTCATGGGTCCCCATGCCTAGAAAATTTAGGTCTAGGGAGAATCCGCGCTCCGAGGCTGAGCCCAAATTTTGCTTGAAAAAAGGGTCCATTGTCGCCACCTTCTCGGCCTGCTTAGAAACCAACACACCATCCACTTTGAGGTACGAAATGAAGTTCTTTGTCTACATGTGATTCACGTGAAGGTGAAATAACCATGTGCAAGTGTCACCCTCCTTAAGATACAATAGCCGAGAATGATGTTTTGCCATCACTCTCTCAAGAGAAGTGAGACCGAGGAGTTTACGTTTAAGAAACCTCCACACATGCTCCGCGGTAGTAAGAGCCCTAGACTCTATAGCCACACCAAGCCTAAGAATGGTCTATTTGGGCAAAAGGGTTTGCGGCTTGTTGTTTCCAATAAAGCATTGCTCCAACTGTTGAGGGCCTTGGCAGTTGCAGTGAGCTTCATCACCAGATACTTTAAATGTTTCTCAATGAACTGTCATGTCTTGCCTTGCTCAGACAGGTAGTAGAAGTGAGCTTGGCCGCTAGGAATGAAGGCACATGTCGGTGTTTCCAATACCGAACGTGTGCAGATAGGAACCATCCCAAAACATGCAATCTAGAGTCAGAGGGAGCTGCAAAGGAGACCTCCGTGTACGGTCAGTTGTGCTCCATATGCACCAGAGTAGACAAAGTGGTTGCAAGAAGAAAACTGATCACATGTGGTCCAAATAAAAATTAGACGGTAACCCTAGTGGCGAGGTAGTGGTGGTCAAAAATGGTGAGGTGGTTGTCGATGGCGATTGAACTGTAGCGGTAGTAGATGTCCAGGATCAAACCCGTTTTATTCATCCACATGCAGGAGCTCTTTCGATGTGTTAAAGGAGAGGTAGTAGATGTCGGGGATCGCAATTTTATTCATCTACATGTGGGAGCACGGTGATGCAGAACCCATTGGCGTTGACGAAAACCTTGATTGTTGGTGGCGACGACGATGCGATATGTGCCACTGAGTTGTTTGTGTAGATGGTTATCGGCTTGATGACCAGGGATGATGCATGTGTAACCTTATATTGATGGTGAGGCGCATACTCAGGGACGAGTGTGATGTCCTGGTTGATTTTGGCGAATATGAGTCGGCATGGTGGCAACATGCGGATGGAGAAGTCGGCAACAACGTGTGAAGGTGTCCCCTATAGCATCGTGTAGAGTGTCCTTTGCATGGTCGTTGGTGAGGATTTGGCAAAGCTGAGTCGACACTGAGGTAGGAGTAAAGGCGTGTGATGGAGGCATGCCGCGGTGGACGACTCAGTCCGATCAATGATCGGAGAAAGAAGAAGAAATAGCAGCCAGGCGACTGTCGAGAAAACTTTGGGACTACTGAATCAAATCAAGGAGTTGTACCTGAAAGGACATAGATGCCTGATGACCCACAAGTATAGGGGGTGTATCGTAGTATTTTCGAGGGAAGTGAAACCCAATTTATTGATTCGACACAAGGGGAGTCAAAGAATATTTATAAGCCTTAACAACTGAGTTGTCAATTCAGCTGCACCTAGAAACAATCTTGCTCATAGCAGTTTATCAGTAGCAATGGTTTTGTAATAGCAATAGTAAAGTAATAGCAGTAGTAAAAGTAAAGACAGTAGTAACAATTGCAGCAAATAGTAGGATTAAAGCGCGGTAGGCATAGGGATGGATGGACGGGTGTTGCATGGACAAGACAATTCATATGGCAATCAAGACATAGGGCATTTGAAGATAAATAAGATAACGCATCCAAGTACTAAATAATCATAGGCATGTGTTCCATATATAGTCATACGTGCTCGCAATGAGAACTTGCACAACATCTTTTGTCCTGCTAGCCCATTTGCAGCAGGGCCTCAAGGGAACTACTGGCAATTAAGGTGCTCCTTTTAATAGAGCATCGAAGCAAAGCATTAACACTCCATGAACACATGTGATCCTCACATCAAAGCCATTCCCTCCGGTTATCCCAATTGCTATCACTTCGGGGCCTTTGGTTCCGGACAACAACAACGTGTGTATACAACTTGCAGGTAAGACCATAAACAATATTATCATAATGAATCAATAACATGTTCAGATCTGAAATCATGGCAATCGGGCCCTAGTGACAAGCATTAAGCATAACAAGTTGCAACAAAGTCAAAAAGCACTAATAATAGATACTAGGCACCATGCCCTAACAATCTGATGCCATTACATGAACGATCTCATCCAATCCCTACCATCCTCATGGCCTATAGCGGGGGATTACTCACTCATATATGGGGGAAACATGGATGGTCGATGGAGAAGCGATGGTGATGATGATGGCGATGATCTCCTCCAATTCCACGTCCCGGCAGGGTGCCAGAACGGAGTTTCTGGTTTCGAATCACGGAATCTGGTGGTGGCGGCGCAGCGGAACTCTTTCTGGAAAAACGTCGAACCCCCTTGGTTTTTAGGTCAAGAGGCAACTTATAGGCGAAGAGGGAGGCCGAGGGGGAAGCCGAGGTGGTCACACCACCCCCAAGCGCGGCTTGGCCTGGCCCGCGTGGCCAGGTGGTGTGGGCCCCTCGTGGCCCTACTCCGTCTCGTCTTCTGGCTCCGTGAGTCTTCTGGTGAAATAGGTTTTTTGGCATATTTTCTGGGATTTTTCCTGATAGTTGATTTTCTGCACAAAAACTAGACACCAAGGTAATTCTACTGAAAACAGCGTCAGTCCGTGTTAGTTGCATCCAATTCACACAAGTTTAGAGGAAAAACAATAGCAAAAGTGTTCGGGAAAGTAGATACGTTTTGGACGTATCAACTCCCCCCAAGCTTAGCTTATTGCTTGTCCTCAAGCAATTCAGTTGAAAACTGAGTGCGATAAAAGAAACTTTCACAAACACATTTGCTTCATAAGATGTATTTATTCTCAGCATATGATCAACTACTCAGGTAATTCATAATAAAGAGTATGCAACTAAGTTTACTTAATAGTCATTGCAAGCTATGAAGAGTTTCTAACTCAAAAATAGTAAGTGACATGAATCATAAACATAAGCAACATTGCAATGCTCATAAAAATGTATGATAGAGTGGTATCCCGCTTGCCTTTGATTGTAGAGCAAACATAAATACCAAGGCACCTCTGAAGTTCAAGTGAAGACTAGAAGTAAAGATATCAAAGATACAAGAATCAAAGTCATAACACAATTAATCAAGTTTTGAGACAAGCACATTACACTAAGAATGACAACTATGCTCTCAAGAAAGTGCTCATAGAATATGTGGAGACTCAACAAGGAAATGAAAAGGTTTTGAAAAGTTTGAAAGGCGTCCAAATGCTGAAAGTATGTTACTCATTAGCCTTGAGCTCTCATTGCCCCTATCATAAGGGTCTTTAAATGGTTAAGGTAAAAGTGAGGTCCAATCTGAGTTATACGCTTGACAGACTATAAACTAGAAATCTCATGTCCCTTGAGTATGAGGGCCGCTCCTCATGCTACTAAACTTTAGTTACTGGTAAGTTCTTGTCATAGTAAATACATGCGTATCATAGAGAACCGCCAACGGGGTACCCCTTACCCGATGATACGGAAGAATCCCCATATCAAAATGACAAGGCAAGCAGACAATGAGCATCTCAGCAATCTTCTTATTTACCATGGGAAAATGGTGCTTTTTTTCTCTCTTTCCTCTTTTCTCATATCATCTTTTTTTCTTTTTCTCAATAGCTATCTCTCTCTTTTTTTATAAGAAGAATGCTTCATAGATACTCATTATGGTTACGCTGCAGGTTTCCACCATGATTAGGCATGGATTAGACCGGCGGCCCAGGCGTTTCTCTAACACACATACATAACTCCATGGACTTACAAGCTCCCCTTTTATTTCACACCGACGACATCCGCAAACAAAAGAGCAAGGTATCAACTGGGTATATATTTACAAGTGTTGAAAGCGTTCCCCGTGACAGCACGGTTCTGCTGATCCCCAGCCTATAATTTGCAAGCATATAACTTTCATGGAGAGTCACAATGGTTCAGGTTTATTAAGTGCAAGAAATAAAGTGTGCCATTAAGTTCGTGAGAGCTTTACTAACTAACTTTCTCATAACAAGCAAACATTTTATTCGGAAGAAAACAAGGCATACTGAATATGCACGGAAAAGCAAATGATGCTAATAGGTAGGTATGGTCGACACTTTTGGCAATATTGGTTTTGGGAAGTTGGAAACACGAGTAGAGCTCATACTTAGTGCAAGTGAGGGCTAGCAATAGTAAGGGAGCAACAAATGAGAGAGCAATAACTGTCATAATCATGCTTGCAATAAAACAAGACTAATCATGGCATGAAAGTGATTCAAGACTCCTGAGGCAAAATAATTCATCGAGGCTTAACTGGTTTTTGTTTCAGTCATATGCATGCATTAGCATGTGCCAAGTCGATTCAAGTGAAACATTCAGAGGAGGATACCACAGTGTCATACCAAGTTATGAATAGAGCAATGCAAGCAAACATTCATATGACATGCTACAAACTATTAGCAAGCTGGAGTTAATCATAAGAAAGCAAGAACTTCTAAGCATCCATAATAACATACA
Organism: Avena sativa; assembly: GCA_916181665.1. Classification (NCBI taxonomy): domain Eukaryota; kingdom Viridiplantae; phylum Streptophyta; class Magnoliopsida; order Poales; family Poaceae; genus Avena; species Avena sativa. The sequence continues at coordinate 198,141,827 of OV702287.1, forward strand.
CCCTACATGAACAGACTAAGAATGCCCACAATGATGAGTATATGTACAAAAATGAAAACAAATAGAGTTCTTTACCAGCCTCTTACCACACCTCAAGTTGTCATTAATCCTCATTATTGCCCTTCACTTGTGTGGCTTGAATAATAACATGAAACCAAATTCCACTAAGGACTGTTGAACCCTGCAACAAACTTCACAAAACCAAAGAAGAACAACAAATATTTTTGGTGTTTTTAATTTTTAAAGGCAAAACAAGCAAAGAAAAATCTTTTTGGGTTTTCGAATAGTTCAAACAAAGCAAAAAAGGAAAAGGCAAACCAAGGCAAAAAGAAGAAGAAGCAAACAAAGAGAAACAACAGAAATATTTTTGGTCTTTTTGTGTTTTAGAAAGCAAAAGTAAAGAAAGAACGAAAACTAAAAAGAGAACGAGGCATGGATATACAAAGTACCGACTAAACATGATATGGAGATGAGTGTGATGTCGGTGTACCTCCCCCCAAGCTTAGGCTTTTGGCCTAAGTGGGTATCAATCCCAAGCTGGCCAAGATGGAGCGCCTTCGTAGTACGGTGAGGAGGTACCCTCGTCCTGGTGCGAGCTCAAGGATGCCCCACCATAGTGCGCAGAGTAATCGTAGGAGGGCACATTCTCCTGGTGTTGCCTGTGGAAACCGAGCAAGTGGAGCTGCTCGTCCAGCTCCTCCTTGGAACGCGACCACGACCTCCTGTGAACATTGAACAAAGTAGATTGCAGCAAAGGAATCTCCCTTTCATCACCGTCAGTAAACAACATCCTGTATACTAAACCGTCTGTATCAGAGTCAGCAATGACGAAGTGATGTGTTTTCATGGCAGCAAGATCAAGCCTTTGTGGTGCCAATATAGTATCATTAGGATCCACAGAAAGTTCTAATGCGGTAACCATATGTGAAGCAATAATACCCCCATAAATAGGTCCCCTAGCAGCTAGGCGGCGAGCAATGAGAGAGCCAAGATTGTACCGAGTATCATTATTAAGTGTAGCAGCAAAGAAGGCTAAATGATAATTGGAGATATTACTTGTATTCTCCCTACCAAGAATGCTAGTAGTAAGATAATAAGCAAAGTATCTAAGAGCTGGGAGTTGGATGTTTCTTATCTTCCCACGCTGAGTTACGCGGTCATCGTCATTTGTCACACTTCGATAGAGCTCCAGCAAATCAGCGGGTCGCCCTTGGATCTTCTTCATGGTCCCCGTCATGCCTATACCTATAATGCTGCAAAATCTTTCCAACGGCATGGTAATAGGCAGAATATAAATTCTGAAAGAAACAGTTGACTGATAGGGGGTGTTAGTGAAAACAAAACTCTCAACAAAAGTTTTGGTGAGCACGACATATTGCTCACTCTCAAGTTCCATGTATGAGGTCAAACCGACCCTCTGAACCAGTAGTAAGGAATCATCGAGGATCCCTGTAGCTTGCAAAAAGGCATAACAAGGAAAAGTAGATGGGTGAGCATCCCCCTCATCTCCTTCATTGCCAAAGCATGGTGCAATGAGATCTTCATTGTATGAAAGCCTAAACTAAGAGGCTGATCTTGAGGGCCTTGAACTCCTAGGTGTGTCCCTCTCAAATATTTCTCCAAAGGTGTGGTTGTTCATCTTTGATACTCTAAAATTTAAACATCCATTACACAAGTGATTGCAAAGTGAATATATAATGAAGGGCACTACTCATGGGGACTTGTAAGAGGCCTAAACATGCATCAAAACAATATCTCTAAGCATTGAAAAAGCTTACAAGCTCTCATAACCTGCCACCTACAGCAGCAAAATACTCAAGATATAAACCACTAAACACAAATCTACTTGGACAAGCGGAGGAGTCACATACCGGAGAACAAATGCTCCAAATTTCAGCAGCAAAGATGGGCTGAGTAAGGAGATCGAAAAATCATGGGCAAGAATAGCAAGAACATGATTTCGAGCAAAGAACTGATGTTTTCTCGGGAGAGAGAAGAAAGTGGGAAGTGAGAGAGTGTGTGGAGGGCCAGGGGTGGCCCACACCATGGCCAGGCGCGCCCCTGGGCTGGCCACGCCACCAGGTGGTGTGCCTTCCTGGTGGGCCCCCTGGTACTCTCCAGGCACTTTTCTGCCCCTTTTTTCACGTAAAAATTTAATATGAATTTTTTAGAATTTTTCGAGACACTTTATTTTTGAGCAATTTTCAGGTATAGATGAATGATTTTCTGACAGAAAGATGTTTTTGGAATAATGCAATGACAAAACAAAACTAAAACTTTAGAAGTTCTAAGACACTCTAACATGCAAGCAACTAACAACATAAAAGTAAACTAAACGAAAGCAAAAACTAGAAAAGATAAAATGAAAGCAAACAAAGATAATCATGGTGAAAACATTGTTTTGTTCATTGAAATCCTTTTGTTAACAAGGTTGATCAGGTCTTGTTACCAAAACAATTTTATATGAAACAAAACTTTGTGTTCCACTAATGATTATGTTACCTCAACCTTGATAGCAATGGTCCCAATCATAATAGTTTCATATTTTTCTTTTGGTATGGGATAATATATTTCTCCAACTTGAATGTCATCAACATGTTCAATTGAATTCAAACCATAAGTCCTATCAATCTTCTTGGGGAAATAGACAGTATGCTCCTTGTCATTAACATTAAAAGTCACCTTTCCTTGATTACAATTAATAACAGCTCCTGTAGTATTAAGAAAAGGTCTCCCAAGAATAATAGACATATTATCATCTTCAGGCATTTCAAGCACAACAAAATTAGTTAATATCAAGCAATTATGAGCCACTTGAACAGGTACATCCTCACATATACCAATAGGAATAGTAGTAGATTTATCAGCCATTTGCAAAGATATATTAGTTGGTATTAGTTTTTCCAGCTGAAGTCTCTTGTAGAGAGAAAAAAGGCATAACACTAACTCCTGCTCCCAAATCACACAAAGCAGTTCTAACATAACTTTTTTTAATAGAGCAAGGTATGGTTGGAATATCTGGGTCTCCAAGTTTCTTTGGAACTTTACCATTAAAGGAATAATTAGCAAGCAAAGTAGAAATTTCTTCATTAGGGATCTTCCTTTTATTCGAGACAATATCCTTCATATACTTTGAATAAGGAGGCAATTTAATAGCATCAGTCAAAGGAATTTGCAAGAATAAAGGTTTCATCCACTCACAAAACTTATTATAGTGTTCATCTTCCTTTGACTTGTGTTTCTTATCAGGGAAAGGCATAGGTTTTTGGACCCAAGGCTCTCTTTCACTACCATGTTTCTTAGCAACAAAATCTTCTTTAGTGTATTAGTATTCTTAGTGTGTCTTTCAGGTTCTTCTTCAACTTTTTCTTTATCAGGAACATCATTTTCTTCATTACCACTTTCTGTTTCAGCATCAAAGACAGATATACTATTAGGATCTTTAGCAGCTTCAGAAGGTTCTACAATAGTTTTATTTTTCTTCTTTCTTTTCTGAGGAGTAGTACCATTATTTTCAGCTTGTTGAGAATCCTGCTCAATTCTTTTAGGATGCCCCTCAGGATATAGAGGATCCTGGGTAGCTGCACCACTTCTAGTTCTAATTTCATAAGCATATTTTTCTTTGGCAGCATTAACTAGCAAGTCTTTTTGCACTTTAATAAGCTGATCTATTTGAGTTTGAACCATTTGAAAATGTTTAACAAGCATTTTAACATCATTAGAGGTTCTTTCCACAATATCTTTTAACTCAACAATAGCACTAGAGTTTTCCATTAGATGATTTTGCACCCTTTTATTAAAATTATCTTGCTTACCAATAAAAACATCAAATTCTTCTAAGCATTGATCAGGAGGTTTAGAGTAAGGGATATCACCTTCATCAAAATGTTGGAGAGAGTGTACCTCAATATTGGATGAGTGGGGAATTGGCTTACATAATTCTTCTATAGGAGGTAAATTCTTGACATCGGCAGCTTTAATTCCCTTTTCCTTAAGACATTTCTTAGCTTCCTTCATCACTTCATCATTTAGTTCAAGAACTCCCCTCTTCTTTGATGTTGGTATAGGTGCAGGTATAGCTGGGTCAGGTATAATTGTTTTAGGTATAGCTGGTTCAGGAGGAGTCCACTCTTCATAATTCTTGCTTATTTTAGCCATTAATTCCTCAGCTTCCTTGGGAGTCCTATTCCGGAAAACACAATCAACACAACTATCTAGGTATGTCCTAGATTCTTCAGTTAGTCCATTATAAAATATATCAAGAAGCTCATTCTTAGGTAATGGACATCTATCCTGTGCATGAATCAAAGCACAAAACCTTGCCCATGATTCAGGCAATGTCTCTTTTTCTCCCTGTTTAAAATCAAAAAGTTCCTGCAAAATAGCATTTCTAGCACTAGGAGGAAAATATTTCTGAAGGAAGGTACTGATCAAGCAATCAGGGCTATCAATAGATCCAGGAGGTAAATTATTAAACCAAGTTTTAGCTTCTACTTTTAGTGAAAAAGGGAAAATTTTAGCAACAAAGTAGGTGCGCATCTTAATATCATCAGAAAACAGGCCACTCATGGTAGAAATCTCAGTCATATGTGCTACCGCACTTTCATTCTTAGTCCCACAAAAAGGTTATTTCTCAATAATAGCTATGTAAGATAGATCAAGAGAGAAATCATAATCCTTATCTTTAATATTTATGGGAGATGCAGCAAACTTAGCGTTAGGAGACAATTTGGGTTTTATAGTACGCCTCTCAAGGAGACTCTTAATAGCACTCCTATCATGGGTGTTCTGACATTCTTTAATAAATTCATCGGTCATCTCAATATAACCGTCTTCAATATCATAGCTCTCTCTAGACTCAGGTGAACTAACAGGTGTAGTAGTGTCTTCATTAGGAGTTTTAGTATTTCCAGCTATAGTTCTAGCAATTGTAGCATCTAGGAAAGGACCTAATGAACCACTCTTATCAAGCATAGTAGAAGCAGCATCATAAGTATCACAAGTTTTAGATTCAGCAGTAGTAGCAGTGTGTGTAGCATGTGTATGTGGTGGTGTAAGGAGCTTACTCATAACAGACGGTGAATCAAGACCAACAGAGGTGTTCAGAACTATACCTCTTCTTGTAGTGGATGGTAAAATAGGAACCTTGCCATCATGAGACTTACCCATGATGGATGGAGGGTAATGAACAATAGTGATTCCAAGTGAACTTGATAAATAGAGCTATGCTCCCCGGCAACGGTGCCCAAAAATAGTCTTGATGACCCACAAGTATAGGGGGTGTATTTGTAGTATTTTCGAGGGAAGTGAAACCCAATTTATTGATTCGACACAAGGGAAGCTAAAGAATATTTATAAGCCTTAACAACTGAGTTGTCAATTCAGCTGCACCTAGAAAAATCTTGCTTACAGCAGTTTATCAGTAGCAACGGTTTTGTAATAGCAATAGTAAAGTAATAGCAGTAGTAAAAGTAAATACAATAGTAACAATTGCAGCAAACAGTAGGATTAAAGCACGATAGGCATAGGGATGGATGGATGGGTGTTGCATGGACAAGACAATTCATATGGCAATCAAGACATAGGGCATTTCCAGATAAATAAGATAAAGCATCCAAGCACTAAATAATCATAGGCATGTGTTCCATATATAGTCATACGTGCTCGTAATGAGAACTTGCACAACATCTTTTGTCCTGCCAGCCCGTTTGCAGCGGGGCCTCAAGGGAACTACTGGCAATTAAGGTGCTCATTTTAATTGAGCATCGGAGCAAAGCATTAACACTCCGTGAACAGATGTGATCCTCACATCAAAGCCATTCCCTTCGGTTATCTCGATTGCTATCACTTCGGGGCCTTTGGTTCCAGACAACAACGTGTGTATACAACTTGCAGGTAAGACCATAAACAATACTATCATAATGAATCAATAACATGTTCAGATCTGAAATCATGGCACTCGGGCCCCAGTGACAAGGATTAAGCATAACAAGTTGCAACAAAGTCAAAAAGCACTAATAATAGATACTAGGCACCATGCCCTAACAATCTGATGCCATTACATGAACGATCTCATCCAATCCCTACCATCCCCATGGCCTACAGCGGGGGATTACTCACTCATAGATGGGGAAACATGGATGGTCGATGGAGAAGCGATGGTGATGATGATGGCGATGATCTCCTTCAATTCCCCGTCCCGGCAGGGTGCCAAAACGGAGTTTCTGGTTCTGAATCGCAGAATCTGGTGGTGGCGGTGCAGCGGAACTCTTTCTGGAAAAACGTCGAACCCCCCTTGGTTTTTAGGTCAAGAGGCAACTTATAGGCGAAGAGGGAGGCCGAGGGGGTAGCCGAGGCGGCCACACTACCCCCAGGCACGGCCTGGCCTAGCCCGCGCGGCCAGGTGGTGTGGGCCCCTCGTGGCCCTACTCCGTCTCGTCTTCTGGCTCCGTGAGTCTTCTGGTGAAATAGGATTTTTGGCATATTTTCCGGGATTTTTCCTGATAGTTGATTTTCTGCACAAAAACTAGACACCAAGGTAATTCTAATGAAAATAGCGTCAGTCCGTGTTAGTTGCATCCAATTCACACAAGTTTAGAGGAAAAACAATAGCAAAAGTGTTCGGGAAAGTAGATACGTTTTGGACGTATCAATGCCGCCTAGAAGGGATGAATAGATGGTTTAAACTTTTACGAGATGGGCTTAACAAAGGCAAAATAAAACTAGTGTTTATTTTGTCAAGCACAAAACCTATATAAACTAGGGTTCACCGATGCGCACCAACAACTTATGCTAAGCAATACAAGCAACTATGTGATAGCAGGATAAATAACTTCAAGCACGAAGGCTATCACAAAGTAAAACACATAAGTAAATAGCTCGCGTATAGAAACAACCGAGACACACGGAGATGACGATGTATTACCGAGCTCCTCCCATAAAGTAAGTATGTCTCGTTGGAGGGATGGGCGGTACTAAGTGTTGGGAATATGCCCTAGAAGCAATCATGTATGATATTATTCCCAATGTATTCATAAAGTTATTGTATTTTCCTTGTATGAACTACTGATATATATATCATTGAATATGTGATTCAGTTGTGGAACTATATATTCATATTGTTCATACTAAATGTACTTGGTCATTGAGGTTGTGTTGGACACACAACTTAGACTAATGTGAAAGTCGGCTGATGACTCGGTTCCACTTGTCATGGGCATGGTGATGCATTCCGACTTATACGGATTCGGCTAAAGATTTTAGCAAGTCGGACTGACCCATATTGAGATACAACGAACAAGTCGTCATTTGTATGTCTCAATCAATGTAATCCTATACCCGAGGTTGTTGCTGTCAAATGTTGTTCCATCACAGGGCAAGTATAAAGGCAGAGTTCGGGTTGACTAAGAATCAAGCTGTGTGATGTGGATAACCAAGATGGGATTTTGCCCCTCCAACCGGAGAGATATTCTATGGGCCCTCTCGGATGATATGATTCAGAATGCATGGCCATGCACGACTCGGTTAAGTGTTAACCGAGGCGATTGACTAAGAGTTAGTCAGATGAATCACTTATCTCAGAACGAGAAGAGAGTCGGACTATTTAAGGGATGACGATTATTCGCCTATAGTTCACAAGTTATTTCATGAGGCAAAAGGGACTCGGACTTAAGTCACATTGGAAGGTATGTCATCATGGCTCTTTGGTACTTGGGAGTCAACACGTTCTTCTAGGAGCCGCTACCGACTGATCGATTATGAGTGAGGCTCGAATCGTGTCTGAGTTACCATGAGCCTATCAGGTCACACACTTAAGAGCGGGAGCAAGTTTGGGTTAGACCTGAACCAGAAATTTATTTGGGTTGGACCCGAATTGAACACGGACTGAGTCAGTGAGTTGGACTCATAGTGACTAATATAGGCCTTTTAGTGAATGGGCCACAAGTAAGTAGATCCCACTTTCACTCCCTATATATATTGTGGCGCAGACGCCCAAGTGGCAGGGTTTGGTCATTCCATGCGTTGGAAACCCTAGCTCTAGTCCAGTTATGTCCAGCCGTCGCACCGGACCTAGCAGTCCACCACCGATGCTCCTCCTTGTATGTGTGGATACTGGCAGAGGTGTTGTGCGATCATCACTTCGGCAATCATGGATTGGATCAGATCATGAGGACTGCACAGCATCAAGCGACGCGCTTCATCAATAATCCGCAACTGCGTGTCTAGTGGTAATCCTCATGGCCTATCACCTCAGCTAGATCTTCAGATCACCGCGTAGGAAAAAAGTTTTGTTTATCTCTCTGTGGCCCATCAGTGGTATCAGAGCAATAGCTTCTGGTTTTAGGCTAGAGATCATGCATATGCGATATGTGGTTGGCGTTAGATTAGATCTAATTGATGTTTTGGTGGTCGATCTATGAGATAGATCGGTTTTGTATGAGGTTGATTGCATCAAGTATACTCGAGGGAATGGATGATCTGGTTTTCATGATCATACTGCTGAGATCGTGGGATGACATACCCCTACCGGTCAGCTTCTGCCATTGGGGTAGACTGTGACAAGTAAATCTAGATGTGGTGATCGAAGATCAAAGAGTTTGATCGAATCAGAGTACAGATCGGATTTGGGTAAAATTGTTTTATTCGATGAAGAAATCCATGTTCGGAATGTGTTGTTTATCTCTGTGTGGCCCATCACTAATACCACCATGCCACAAGAAGCCTCACCCTATTCTCCGGTGGACCTCGCCACAAAAGGCCTGATCCACTTCTCCACTATCGATGCACTTGTCAGTGGCAATCTATAACCTCTCACAAAGCTTGGGGAACTTCTCCACAACTCAATTGGAGGATCCCAACAAACAAGCTTGGGGAAAGCTCCACAACTTAATTGGAGGACCCCAAGTAATTCACAAACCTGCAAAACAACTAAACCGTCTAGCATTACAAAAACCCAAGAGTAAAAAGCTTCTCACCTTTCACCCAACCGAATCCTCACCGAGAACTCAAACTGATGCACCAAATGAATGGAAAGAACACAAGAAGTGCTCAAGTTATTCTCTCCCAAATTCCACCAAAGATACAAAAACTATTGGGGAATAAGAGAGGAAGAACACAAGAGTAAATCCACACAAGAAACCCCAAGATCTAGATCCCAAGATGTTCCCCTCACATAGAGGAGAGATGGATTGGTGGAGTTGTAGATCTAGATTTCCCCTTTAAAATACCCCCAAAAAGATTAAAGAAACATGGGAGGGATTGAGAGTACTTGCAAGATCTTGAAGGTATAAACAATGGAGGAGAGAGAGAGGATGCAAGCCTCTGGACCAAGGATGAAGAAGGAGGCCTTTTATAGCCCTCCCTGACGGAATATGATCAGGATTTCCCATGCCGGATATAGGGGAGGAAATTTGGGCCAGATATTTTGATATCAGGTCCGAATAATCGACCCCTACGAAAACTGGTAGAAACTGCAAAATTGAAACGAACATAACTTTTGCATCCAAATCCAATTTTGATGATCTTGGGCTCGTTCGAAGATAGTAATGAGATCTACAAGATCATGCAAGGAACCATCATATTACAACAAGGGAGGATAGAGCCAATTTATGAAAGGTTTAACCTGTCTATACAGGACAAACCGGTAAAACCTCCAATATCGAAAACATAATAGAGCCAATTTATGAAAGGTTTAACCTGTGCATATGAAATCCGTTTTCGATGAACTTGAGCTTGTAATTAAGGTTAGCACAAGCTCTAAATCCTCTCATGAATAAGAACCAATAAATATGATGCCAAGTATGCAAATATTTGAGCTCTCTCCGAAGGATATGATCAAGTTACTAACTCGAGAACCCCTCTTGATAGTACGGTTATCTATCCTATAAACCGGTCTCCCAAACTAACACCACTAGATCGTTAAGAAAGAAACTCTATCAAGAACATACCTTTGCCTTGCGTAGCTTGATGATGATGATCTTGTCCATCTCAAGATGGAACACCTTTCTTAATTACGCTAGCTTGGTGAATACTTGGAAATTGCTCCCACATATTCCACTATGGGAGAACCTCTCTTTTAGGCATATCTTCACATATCCATGATCATCATAAGGATGGCAAGCTTCAAGCATATGATCTCTTTGAGATGGATCATCTTGAACTTGCACTTCATTTATTCTTCCTTTATTATGTTGGTGTCTTGAAGGTACACATGAGACATCACTCCATCGTGTTCTTCAATACATACTTGTCATATGTTCAACTCTCTCACGACCAATCTTCGAATCACTTCTTGAACATCTTGGTCATCACTTGATCTTCTTCATTTTCTTCTCCTTTTAACCTTGAGACCACCATATGGCTCCAGCATTGTCTATGAACATGTCCTTAAGTATAACTCAATGCAAACATTAGTCCATAGAGATTCTCATTAATTACCAAAACCACACACGGGGACACACATGCACTTTCAGCGCAGACCTCGGTGGAGATCGATCTCCCGGGGGAAGGATCGTGGAAGCGGCGGGTGAGCTAAACCCTAGGCCGAGGAACGAAATACTCTGATATCATGAAGGCAATAATAGTTGTATTGATTCTAGATTGTTTATATTGAACCTCTTGAGCTGTTTATATATTATCTAATAGCTTAATCCTGGTTGGCTATCTGGCTGCTAAAGCCACCTCCCGCACGATCATTTATGGCCTTATGATTTTCGGTAGAAGCAGTCTAGGTCGTAACTTTTTAAGAATATGGCTACAAATTATTATTAGTATATTAGTTTTTATTTTACTCTGAGTCCCATTTCAATGGCCGATGTAAGAGCATATCTAACCCATAAAAAATCTTTAGAGGACTAAATTTTCTCCTGTAAAATCCAAAACTGTACCTAACCTTCCCCCAATCGGTATTAGTGGACTAATTTTTTTAGTCCAAGGCCTCTCCATCTCCTAAATATACGAGGCCACGAGGTCCCGGACTATAATTTATCCACTATGCCCACCACTGTCTCTAGCCTGCTCCACGCACTGGCCGACCCGTCGCCGCCGCCGGTATGCTCGCCGGGGGAGCACACCGTTGCTGGCAACCTTCCTAGCCTTCCCTACCATGCTCATTACGGTTCGCACCGCCTCAAATTATGTCACCATAGCCTCAAATCGCCCCATAGCATGCCGGTGATGATGTTCATGGTGGTGAGGAAAAACTGCGCGCCGATGTCGACAGGCTTGCCAGCCGTGGCCATGTCCTGCAGGTGCGTGAGTGTGACCCTGAACTCGCGGCCACGGAGGCCGACCCGATGCGACCTAGAGGCCGCACTCTCGCCCCAATCATCCCTCTGTCTGTAGTGCGGTCAGACGCTCGAGTTCACCTCTCTCCTTCAAGCTACCGAGGATGGGCGTACATGTTGGCGGCGGCGGAAGGAGAAGGACAGTGGCCCCCGGGGATGGGCACCAGATGTAGAGGTAGACGCAGTCGGGGGCGTGCGACGCTGCCTAATCAGGAATGCGCAGCTAGAGCTGGCCTCCTTCATTGCCAAGCGACCGGAGTGAAAACCAATTTGGCCGGCGGTGCGGTGTTCACATCTAATTTGGCTAAATTCTTAGTACAAACTAGGAGCATAAGTGTTTTGATAATATATTTGAGCCAAATTAAAATTTAGTCCTCTAAGTTATTGGGCATCGGTTCTACGGCGCAAAATTTAGAGGAGAAAATATAGGAAGTTAGGTTTAGTATGACCTTTTAGTCCTCTAAATTATAGGGGATGACATAGAGATACTCTACTGCGAGGCCCTATTTCAGTCTCAGTCCAATACTCGAAAAAAGTAACTCCTTGGTCTCCTGCTTCACAGCTTTATGGTTGCTTCCATCCCCTATCTATTTCTCTTCCGTAAGGTCATGACCCATCGCCCCCCTCCAAACCCTTGTGGCAGCGATCGCCGGCGCCTTCTTTCTTCTTAGATCCCCTCTCCCTCTATGGTGACGCCGCATCCCTGAACAATATAGAACTCCTAGTCACATCAGGGAGATGGGCCATGTGCAGGCCTCGTAATTATCCTCGAGGTACCCTGTGCCGCACTGGCCCTCTTCACACATCTTCTCCCTGTGGCGTCGTCTAGGCTGTTGACGCCCCCATCCACATCAAACCATGGATTCACCATGGGTTTGCTGGCCAGCCAGTAGAATTGGAGTCCTACAGACAGAAAAAGGAGGCAAAACAAGAGGGAGGTGCACCATTTCCCAGGCATTGGACCTTTGGTTCAGGGGCTCTCCTCATCAGCAAAAATTTGACACCACTGCCTTGGAGGCTGATTCAGCCGGAGTTACACGCATACCATTGCCCTGAGGTTCCAGTAACTAGCATACAAGAGCGTCTTAAAAGGTAACGTGTGGTGGCACTTGCTACAATGGTATAGAACGTTGAATTTTTTTTAGGTTGTTGTTCAAGACTCACTGATCATTTTTTATATAGATAGGAACTCCAGTTATTTTTTATTAAGTTTCTACGATACAAGTTGCATATTGAAGAGAGGAAAGGGAGGAGGCAACATGAAAAACAGAAAAAATTGCCAGACAAATTAAAATAGGAAGATGAAATTGCCGAGGTAAGGAGGCATGCTATAGTCTGTTACACTTATGGTTAGAATTGGTTAGTTGCAATTCCTACAAATCACATTATGCTTGCTAGATTTGCTGATAAGGTCGCATCCATTTTAACTATATTTCCTTCACTTTTAGGCTAGCTGATGAATAGATGTATCAACAGACGTATGAAAATGAACGGTGATAAATTGAGGTCATTCACCAATTGTAAAATGCTTCACATGTTTTGCATCTATGTGTACCATTATGACAGAACAAGAAGCAGACAATGTCAGAAAATAAATCGTTCCCTGACATGTCAGAATGCAATACTTGCATCGCGTCGAAGCGCGCATTCTCATCTAGTGAGTACAAAGCTTGGAGAGCAAGAAGCATAGTAGAGAACTGCCACTCTACTCTAATACCTAACCTCGGTGTACTCTAACATGAAGGATGAAATTGTATATTTTTTCCATCTGTTAACAAGATTCTTCTAGTGCTACTTTTTAATCTATGTATTATGGGAATTTCTTCACTTTCGGGGAGGGGGGGGGGGGACTCCTATGGCCGCAAATAAGAATTTCTTGGTTGCTAGAACAATTTGCCAAAATGGGGCGGGGGAGAGAAACTTCTATGGCCGCAAATAAGAATTCCTTGGTTGCTAGAACAATTTGCCAAAACGGAAGAGATTTCGAGCACTTCATGTTTGTAGGCAGTTCTCCTGATGATCTCGTAAAGTAATGTTTAGACCATAAAATTATTTCATTGACATGACTAAGTTCAGTTCATATGGGAGTTCAATCACTCTTAAACTAATCGTCACTTGAGTGGCCACTAGCCTCGTTGGGGAGTTCCAGTATCTTGTTGCTCCCTTGCACAGCGCTAGGGAACCAAGGAATATTTCTGTTACGGGTGGATGAATTAAAGTCAAAGTGTATTACAAAATGTGCGTTAAGTTTGAATAATCCAGACTGAAATAATGCATGTAAAAATAAGGGCAATGGGGATGTGTAGCATGAGAAGTCAACCACTCAGCTGCATAATCTATTTCAATAACGTCAACCAAATTAAATTGCGGTTTTCTTTTCTATCCGGTACTACTGTCCGTACCCAATCCGGCGAGATAAGGGCATCTCCACCGGACCGATCCAAACAGCCAATCTAAACGATCTGTTTATATCCATTTGGGTCAGGCAGCGGTCGTTTTCAAGTCGTGGTCCGGCCTGTCCAGCCAGCCGCGCCCAGCGGCATGACCTATTTGTACACTCTGACGTTTCTTGGCGCCATCGCTGGCCAAGACTTTGTCAATCATCTCAAACACTCAAATTGACAATCAAATAGCACACAAATTGACTATCAAATAATATGGCAATTAACACCGGCTTCCCTGGTCAGCATGTCACGAGTGTTTTTTGACCCTCCAACATCTTTGGAGGATCGCTTCAAACTAACACCGGCTTTCCTCCTGAAACGTACAAAGTATAAGTACAAGAGTTGAAATAAGGTATGAGCTGAAAAGCATAAGTCGGAGAATGAAAATACTTACTCCACGGCAGGAGCCTCGGTGAGGGGAATGCCGGTGGATTTGTTCTTCTCTGCCTCTAAGGCGGTAGTGGATCGTTTGAAGACTCCACTCTCCGATTTCTTCTTCTTGGCCTCAGCAGCAGCATTAGAGGTGGACCTCTTCCGCTTTCGCGCTGCCAGAGCTGGTTGATCCTTGGGGGCGTCGTCGTCGGACACCACCTGGATATCCTTCAGCTTGGGATTATAGACCTGGGAGGCCATTTGATCCGCCACCATGGTCGCCAGCTGGGATACAGAGGAGTGTTAGATTGACAACTTCAAGTCAGAAAAACCTTAGAGCATGTAACAAGCAACAAAGGAAACAGAAGCTACCTCTAGGCATGTACCACAATCTAACATGTCATAGGTGATCTTAAAGCCCCGCTTCTTGTCCTTCACCTTGACGATGTCCTTAAGCCGAAGTTTGATGGAGTCAGTAGAGAAGTTATCCCGCGAAATTCGCATGGGATCCCTCCTGTCTTGAGTGTATTTACACATCAACTCGGCGCAGTGCTGCAGAGGCTAGATCCGCATAACGAACCAGCACATGGCCAGATCCAAGCCCGTTAGACCTCCTTCTACGAGCCATTCAATCCGCCTTATGGCGCGATTAGTTTCTTCGTTGGAGGGAAGGGAGGCTGGGGTCTGCCATGCGGGCACTTCGGTGGCATCTCCATCGACGAAGTCTCAAGGCGGTCAAGCAGAGGGATATCTAGCCCGTAGAAGTACGTGTGCTGCCAGTTCTTTCATGACTCATGTCCTACTATGTTGGGGAAGCGCCGGCTAGGCCAGATCTTGAAGCTAATGGTTCCACAGATCTGCAATTCGTCCTTGGACTCTACGGACTCTCTCTTGACGGTAAAAAAGTACACGAACAGATCTAACCTAGGTTTAATGCCCAATAAACAAAGACTCAAGGAATCTCCAGCTACATTGTGAAGCCGGAGAGGATTGAAGGGTTCTTTGGGAGACCTTTGAGATATTGCTTGACAAATCGCCGGCATCACTTAGACGGGACATTCGGAGATTAATGGGCAAGACGATGCAAGATTTCAAAGTCCTCCAGGGGCTACTGTTGGGGATATGCTATATGGGTATCCTCATAGCATGTCACCAATCCGCCTAACCCGGGTGGCCCATAGTTGGTAGCAGGCCCCATGGCCTACTTGGCGGCCCAGTTAGACGGATCCAGAAGGGAGGCACATGCCGAATAAAGGAAGGTTGCGCAGGAGTCACCGACATACTCGGAGCCTTGGAGTACAAGACACGGAAGACTAGTTCGTATTAGTGTAGGACTCTTTACCTTTTCAGGCAATGACCTTTCCCTGTAAACCCTAGGTCTTGGCGCCTTTATAAGCCGACATGTGGGAGCCTTTAGGACAGCACTCAGCGCATAGTGTGCAACACCTCGCATAGCAAACCGATCTCGGTAACTCGGCGTATTTCCATTATAGTGATTTATAGCATGAGTAGAGTTCCACCACCGTTGTGGAACTTGAACATGGGTAAGCTGTGTTACCTCGTACCCGCCAACTCTCCGCCTTACCCCATGTCTCTAAACACACCCTGTGAGAACCCCTCCATGGTGTACTCGTCGGCAATACCACGGCTACTACATATCATTTGGTATATGGTAGTTGAATAAACAAAACAAAGTTCTTCTAATAGAATGGTTACCTAGAACATGTACATGACATGGTCCGAAGGGTTTCGTTAATTCAAAGGATGCTTAAAGGGCATGCAAACTTCAATGGTTGAAGTAAGCATAGGGGAGTTGGAATCTTCACCGTGATGAAACTCTTAAAAGGTTTAATTTAATCGAAGATGATGAAGATGTTTGCATTTGCAAAGAATAAGTGGAAGCACTAAGACATATTTCTAATATATTATGTAGAGGACATATTGTTAATTGGAAATGATGTATCTTTTATTGACACGGATTAAGAATTTTATTAAAATTGGATTTCGATGAAAGACTTAGGAAAAACCGGAATATTTGGCATCAATGTCTATATGGATAGATTGAAACGGTAATAATGGTTGTGCCAGACGTACATATATGAGATATTGAATGAGTTCAATATGGAAACGACAAGAAAGATTCTTTCCGCATAGGAAGGGTTGAATCGAGATTCAAGTGTATTGATACTTGGTAAGTGAAACGAGATTCAAGTGTTTTGACACTTGGTGAGTGAAATCACATGAATATTTTGATCAATAATGTATATCGTGATATGAACATATCTAGATATGTCCTATGCTCTAAATGTTGTGAGCATATACCAGAATGATTCATAAGATGATCATTAGACGACAGTAAAGATATTCTTATGAGTTATATTGATGCTAGTTTGTCACAAGATACAAATTAAATATATCTCAATTTAAACTATGGGTGGCACACTGTAATGGAAAGGAGGTTCCATGATAGTTTTGGATGAGTTCCGGAGTTGATACATTGTGACGGATACTACAACAAAAGGCTAAGTATATGACTGCTATAGTAGCAGCAAAGGAGAGAATTTGGTTAAGTAGTTTGTTATCAAACTAGGTGTGGTTCACAGTGGGCTAGTACTATGAAGATATATTGTACGACAATTATATCAACATGTTTTAATCCAAAGGAACTAAAGGTTTCACCAAAGTACTAAATTTGTACAATGCCATCTCATTAGAGAATGAGTGATGCGTAGAGACGCAAAGACATGCAAATACACGCGGACCTGAAAATGTCAGATCCGGAGATTATGTTAACCACTAGCAAACGCGTATATACAACACCAGAAAGCCATAGTTGTTGAATGCGTAAGTTTAGACTAGATCATTGACTCTAGTGCAAGTGAGAGACTAAAGGGAATATGCCCGACAGGCAATAATAAAGTGGTTATTATCTTATTCCTTGTTTATGATAAATGTTTATTTTGCATGCTATAATTGTATTAATTAGAAACGTTAATGCATGTATGTTTAATAAACAAATAAAGGGTTTCTAGTTATGCCTCTCTTATAAACTAGCTCGTTGATTAAAAATATGATCAAAGTTTCCTAATCATGGACATTGGATGTTGTTAATAACGAGGTCACAATATTGGTTGAATGGTGTGATGAACATTCATCCGAAGTATAGCAATACGATCAAAGTCATTGTGTTTAAATTGTTATAACATCATATGAAGTAATTCTAGTCTTTAGACCATGAGATCATGTCAATCGCGAACACTAGAAGAGTAACTTGATAACATCAAACGTCACACCGTAATAGGGTGATAATAAATGTGGATTCGGATACTCTGAAGGTGTTATGTAGAGGCTCATGGATCAAGAGTGGGATTTGTCTATCTCGATGACGGATAGATATACTCTGGGCCCTCCCGATGATATCATATTGAGATAGCATGCAAGCAAGTGATGTGATCACTAGAATGTTATATCATGGGAACGAGAAAAGAGTGCATATCAGTAACAAGATCAAACTAAGTATGGAGATACTGATGATCGAATCTCGGACATGTAATATATTGCGAGATAAAGGAATTTAGTTACGACGTTAAAGATTCACACGATCACTAGAGTCATCGTTGAAAGTGTGGAAGTCAGTACGGATCTCCGGGTCCCGTTGTTGATTATTGATCGGAGAGGGGTCTCGATCATGTTTTCATTATTCACGAACCGTAGAGTGACACACTTAAGGGATACCGACACCATTTGGAGCAAATAAGATACCAGAAAAAGATTATGAAAGTGCTGGAATTGTTTTGATGGACACCGGAATTGTTTCGGCTGACATTGCTGAAATTGGTTCTGCATGTGATATCAAAATATTGCAAGGAGTTTTATGTGAATGTTTGTTAATTAAAGTAATTAACAAAATTCTGAATAAAATAAATAAAAGTGTTTTATTTAAAGAGAAAAATGCATTTAATTTAGTGGACATTAAATGCAACTGAGTGGAGTTGAAATTTATGTGAGTGGGCTTAGTGGAAGCTCCACCCACATGAATGAGGGAGAGGTGGGAGCACCCACCATGGCCGGCCAGCCATGGCCATGGGGCTACGCCCCTTCCCCTATAAAAGGAGCCCCATGGCTCCTCTCCTCTTGCACCACCTCCTCACGAAGGTTCTCTTCCCCCTCTAGCAATTCCCCATGGTTTCGGATTAGCGAGATACATGTTCCCGGTGGATTTTTCTGGAAGGATTTGCTACTTCCACTGCTTTTCTGGAGCGAGGACTCGGAGGTTATCGGGGTACTAGACGTGTGTGCAATCACGGATGCACTGCTGCTTTGCGGTGCTGGACTTGCTGGTGCTGGACCTGCTGGACTTGTTGGACTTCATCACGATCTTGAGATCGACAAGTGTACGACTATAACATCCACAAGTTCAACCTTGTTAACAATGCTTTGTCGCTCTTCAAGGGTATGTTCTCTATGGATGTATATCCACCTGTTGATTGTATCTAGGTAGATAGATCTTGGTGCTTAGTTGTTCACTTCGTAGGAAAATTTTGTTTTCTATGCTGCGAACCCAACATGGACGAACCGGGAGAGGGAGGCCATGATCCTAGTGTGGCCTCCAGGCGAAGGTGTGTGCGGTCCTGGCATCCTCGGCTGACCTAGTGGCCGGCCGCAAGGCGTGGAAGTGACAGAGCTGGTAGAGGACGCGCCGGCCATGGACGGGCCAGGAATAGCGACGGCGCCGCCATCGAAGGCCACGGTGCCACCGAAAGCGGTGGTTAGTGCCTCCTGCTTCATCATGTTGACGGCGTGCTTGGCAGCACTCACTGCCAGCTCGTTGGTGTTGACCCTGTTATGCGTGGCGAGGAAGCACTCGGTGTCCTCCCGGTGCTCCTTCTCGAGCCTAGCTGCGATGAGTCGAGCTCTCGCGCTACCCGTCGGCCAGCACGCTTGTCTGACTCAGCTTTCCGCTCCTCCGTGGTCTAAGTCCTTGCCAAGCTTCTTTAACCGACCGCGCTTCTTGGCAGCGGGAACGTCAGAGGGCACATCATCGGCCATGGCAGCGGGATCCATCGCCTTCCCTCCCGCTCCTGCCAGTGAAAATTGGGAGTGGGTTTTTGAAGGGAGAACTGGAGTGGTTTCTATGCCACTGGCGGGAGGGACCGCCAAAGGTGAAGGTAGGACATGGGAGGACGCGCGCGGTGTCCGGCTTACGCAACCGTTGCCCAAATTAGTTGCACAGATGGATTGAGCCGGACGCGTCGGTCCGGATGGGTCAGGCCGCTGGGAGGACGTGCACGTCCGCGCGGACGCGTTGGATCGGTCCGGTGGAGATGCCCTAACGTTTTGCATAGGCAGTAAATCACGAAGCACTATTTTGGTCAACTAGTACAGCTTAATGATGAGCCTTTTTCTCAGATTCCAAAGGCCCAGTTGTAGTATTGATTAAGTGGAAAAAATCCTCTATTCGATACCTTGTCGGATTCAAAAGTCAACTCAACTCTGAGATGATCTCGGTAGAATCCTCCAATAACCTGTAAACCTCGGCTTCGTCGTGCTAAGAGCATCTCCACTTGTTGGCCATTCCCAGGCCGAAATCCGGACCTAAATAGCGCCGTACAGAGAAAGTTTTCGGCCTAGGAATTGCCGATTTCCCACTCGCGTTTCCAGGCGAAGCAAAAAAGGCGACATACTCGAATTTTCTCGTTCCCGCCGGCGAAATCTTGGCCATAGGTGTTCGACAGAAGTACGCCCAAAAAGTTCGGCCATCAAATTATTACAGAACAAGATAAAATGGGTCGGCGATCAGTTGTCGATGAGGATGGTCTCCTCCGGCGTATCCGGTGCGACGGGGATAGGTTCGTCGGCGTCGTGGCCGACCGATTGGTTGGAGGAGGTCGAAGCGGAGCTCGGCGAAGACACGGCGGTGGAGGTGTTCGGCGCAGAGCTTGGCGCGCTCTCAATGGTGTCCTCCTGGAGGATGGCGTTGCGCCACGCCATATACCAAGCCTTGACCGGCGTGCTCATCGCCGAGGTGTCTTCGCCGCCCATGAGAAACTGCAGATCCGTGTTCCTATTCTTGGCGGCGAAGTTCGCTTTGAGGTCGAGCTTGTGGTCTTGGTTCTATAGCAGCTACGCCCATCTCTCGTCAGCATTCTCCTCCCTCTTCTTGGTATGGGTCTTCGTGTCGGCGATGCACTTCACGATGGAATCCTGGAGGCGCTCAGCGGGAGGTCCTGCGGCTTTGAGCATCTTCGCCTTCTTCTAGCCGAGCTCTGGCCTTCCTTCGCCGGCAGCAGGTGGAGGAGTTGTCGGGTTGTACACGCCGTCCTTGGTCTTGCCGAGTGTCAGCCAAGTGTCCACCCATTTCTGGCATTTCTCAATCAAAGAAAACATGTGATGGAACTTGAACTCCGTCTTAGTGTCGTCTTGGTACATGCCGAGTGCGCAGAGGAGCTGCAAAGGCAAGGCAAAGTGTGATAGGATAGGCATGAATAAGTACCGTCGGCTAGAATTTGGCGAAGTACCTTGCCATCCATGCTCTCACCGCTGACGGGTGTGCGGTCGACCTCCTCGAGAAGGTTGTGCCACTTGGTGCACGCCTGCTAGATGAGCCCCTAGTGGTTGGTCATGGCTTTATTGCCACGCGCCATGTGGACTTTGCTGTACGTCGGGTCGCAAAGGTTGCGTTCGTTGAACGCTAGCTTCACGCGCTTCTAGTAGTTGTCCGAATTTTGGTTGGCGCCAGTGATGGGATCCATGCTCACCGCTTTCCAGGCGTCGGCGAGGCAAAGGTCCTCAGCATCGTCCACTTGATCCGGGGCTCCGTCGCTGAGGTGCCCGCCTTCTTCTTTCCTTTGCCTTTGCCCTTCACCGGAGCCAGGCCATCGCCTTCCTCTTCCTCCTCGGTTTGGGTCTGCTCGGCGAAATCCTAAGACTCGATGCCGTGTTCGGCGTCACCCGGGACTGTTCTTGGGTGAAGAAAGAGGCATTGCCGGTCGCTGACCCTTCGGCGATCATGCCTTGCATGTTGGCTTCGTGTGATATTCCGCCGAACATGTTATGGGCGTCGGCCTCGCCGTGGGACGCATGCGACGAGCTTCCGGCGAAGGGCAGAGGGCCGCGGCGCACCGTCGAGGAAGCGACGTACGCCGAAGAGGAGGAGTCGGGGTGTTGATGTCGACATTGAAGGCCGAAGGGGGCGCGGTGCGGGGCAGGGGAAGACGATGTTCAGGTTGAACCCGCCGTCGAACTCAGGGGAGGAGTACCTTTGTCGTGGGTTCGCCTGGTTTTCCTGGAACATCGTCGGCGAGATCGACGAGAACCGACCGGCGAGTAACCGGTAGGCGAAGCGACGCTTGGCTGGCTCCCCCAAACGCCGCCGTACTGCGCACGCGACGACGTCACCGCTTCCCTCATCACCTGGGCCTCCGCCGCGACGTGAACCTTGGCGAGCGTCTTTCCTTCCTTGGCCCTTGTCTCCTTGTCCCTACAGCTGTCCAGTTCGACCTTTATCTTCGTGGATAGGGCCGGCCACGCGGAGTCACTGATGTTTCTAGGTCTCGGCGCGGGCGCTCTCAGCTTCCTCACCTTCTTCTCCGTCGGCGCGCCGGCGGCGGATCAGGGTTTGACGAAACCTTTTGGCGGCATGGCGCGCGAGTACTCGGCAAACTGGGGGGAGATATGGGAGAATGCGGGAGCTCGGCAAACTGGTGGGAGATGTGGGCGACATGGAAGGAGAAAAGGGCGGGTACTCAACGTTCTGTCGCTGACAAGAGTGGCCCACACTTTTTTTTGCTCTATCCGGCGTTCTCAAGGCGTTCCCGACGCCGCGGGATCGACCTGAAAACGCCGGATGTATTTTAGGCCAAATTCGGACGTAACCGGCGTCCTGAAAACGCGTCTGAGCGAAAAAACGCCGTCCGGATTAATAAGGACCTGAGAACGGCTTCCTGGGATCGTGAGTAGGCTTCGTCGTGGGACACATGAATCATTATCTTCTCAATTTCAAACGTATATTACAACATTCAGCATAGTTTCTTCACAAATGATTAAACACTCAGGGCCTTGTCAATTCAAAGGATTTTTAATAATTGAATTTTTTAGAATTAGAACATTCAGAATTTTTTCTATGTTCGGTGTTTGATCCGCTGAACTATAACCCACATGATTTTCCCCAGATATTCATTTACACTAAATTTCATGCAAAAAAATTGACCCACTTAACAACCTTGATTTCTTTTCCTATGACCCGATACAACATTACCAAAATCTTATTCATGCATTATCTTTTTGAACTTAATTCGTGCATTTTAGAATCCTACAAATAAAAGAGGACCACAACTTCAGGCATGTAGCATTTCCATACATTAAAGCAAAGGTAAGCCGCGCACGAAGTTGTTACATGCTTACAAACAGCTAATGATCTCTTTCCATATTATATGGTACGAAAAAATCTGGTTGCATAAGATCAAGTTGCTTTTGTAATTCAACCAAGTAGTGTTCCCCACGACTGGCCTTATCTGAATATCTGTCCAGGCCTACAGGGCAATCATTAGCTGGGAAGATATTGTTGCTCTATTGCTAGAGCGGCCAATCAAGTGTTTTAAGTGCTTCAATGGGTTTGATACAGTTGTATTGCGCAATAACAAGAATAAAAAGATTTTTTGATCACGACTGTTTCCCCCCATTCTAACTGGAATAGATCTGAAATGTTCGCTCGTGGGGAAAACATAAATGGTTTCCAAGATTGTAGCAGGGACCTATTCATGAGCCACAATGCAGAGCACGGGCTCGCCTTCAGGTTCAGGTTTATGACTCAGCTGCTGGGTGCGGGGAAAGCAACTTGATGCTGGCCTAATCATCGAGAGCACCCAGTTGCTTCATATCTTCCAGGAACGCCATGTAGGAGTCATCAATACTTTGCGGCTTAGAAGCTGAGGGTGAAGGTTGGGCCACAGATTTTATGGGGGTTACTGAAGGCTTCAGAGCTGAATATGTTGGTGCTGATGACTGCTGCTGCGCCTTTGGTTTTGGTTTGGGGAGAGCAGATTCTCTCTTAACTCGCAGTGATGCAGGAACCTGTAACAAAAATTAATTTGAGTTTATGGAACTAGTTATTACTCCCTCAATTCCACAATTCTTGTCGTGGGTCGACTGTTCAAACTTGAGTGCCAGATTTATCAGTTCTTAATACTATATATGAGGGCACATATGATAATCATCATTTGAAATAACCAAGAAGGCAACAAGCATTTTCTGTATATGATCAGTTCAGGAATGTGGATGGCTGGATGCTGCAAACTAATAGTACAAAAGGCAATATGCATGGAAGCACTCTTAATTAGAAGCATAAGATGAATGAAAACTTGGGCAGTGCGGTACATAAGAGTTGGTGGCGGCACACTGATACCATAAGAAAACTTGGGCATCTAAAGCAACATCTCATTAACATGTTATGCGGACCATATGTGCCTGATCATAAAGTGGTAGTCTGGAGTTAATCCTATTATTTGATTACAACAAATTCTAAATTGTTTCTTTCTTGGAGAGCTGTTCCCCAAACCTGTTGTAAATGGCGAGTACTACAATGTCAAAAATCAAAATTGAGAAGGCAACACAAATTATTTGTTGCATGAGTCAGCTGCTCCTATGCTATCTGTGCTTTCTTTTAGTGTTCCGCAAACCCTTTTGTAAATGGTGCGCATAAAAACAATCAAAAACTGGAAAGGCAAAATATATTATTTGCAGCATGAGGTCAGTGTTGCTATGTTATCTGTGCTCCTTGGAACGACATACCCAAGCCTTAGTTAATAATTGCATGGTACACAGTTTAATACTACTTTTAAGGCAATAATCAAGCGCAGTAAGTTAGTAACCAGAGTAAAGAACTCACCATAGCTGTTAGTTCAGGAGTATGTTGTGCTAATGGTCGCTTCACAACTGTTGAAGCAGCCGATTTGACATACGATGGCTGCGGAGGTAACTGTGGCCTTGGACCAAAGGCAGCAAATTCTTCTGATTGAATAGGGGGTCCTGGATAAAATGGAGGCCTAAGCATTGGTGGCGGACCAGGAAGTACACCAAAGGGTGCCATCGGCATTTGAGCTGGAGGTAATCCTGGAGGAGGAGGTGGAGGAGGCCTGGCAGCAACACCAGGAGGCATAAATGGTGGCCTTGAATCTGGTGGTGGTGGAGGTGGAGGAAATCTGACCATTCCTGGAGTTAGCATATCAGGTTGTATTGGAGGCATCATTGGAGGCCTTGGAGGCAAAGGTGGCAACTGCGATGGATGCGGTGGAGGTGGCGGCAATACCCTTGAAATTTTGGCATCTTCTTTCACTACAGGAGCATCCCTGGCATTATTATCAGTAGCCTGCATTTCATTTGAGTTTGATGGCAACCTAGGGGGAGGTGGCGGTGGAAGTAGCACAACTGGGGTCTGCAAAAAGAAATCATTCAGAGAAAGTCATAACAGGAACTAACGTCCAAACATGAAGAGCAATTTGGTACTCCCTCCGACCCATATTAGTTGACTTGGATTTTTCTAGATTCAGATGTATCTAATACTAAAACATGTCTAGATACATCCGAATCTAGACAAATTCGAGTCAACTAATATGGGTCGGAGGGAGTAACTGAAACATTAACAGTAAGGACTTCAAGAGAATACATAAATAGTACTCCCTCCATCCCAAAATATAAGGCACCTAAGGATTAGTCAACAGTCAAACCTTACTAACTTTGACCAAATATTTAGGAAAAATATCAACATCGACAATTTTAAATGGAAAAATTAGTAAAATATATTTTTATGGTGAATCTATCGATATAGATTTAGTATTGTAAATGTTCATATTTTTGTGTATAAACTCGGTCAAACTTAGAGAACGTTGACTTTTGACGAATCCTTAGGCGCCTTATATTTTGGGACGGAGGGAGTAACATATTAAAAACAGAAATCTGTGAAGAAAACTATAAGTAGCACCTGTGCAGAATCTGCCGAGCTTGCACCCTCTCCAACAGATGGTTTATTAGTAAGCTCATTTGCACCAGGTAGAGGTGGTGGTTGCGATGGCCTTTGTGGCGGAGGTGGAGGTGGTGGCAATAATGTATGACCTAACACAGGAGGTGCGCCAGGAGGAGGTGGAGGTAAGCCTGGTGCTGTTGCATCGCCAGCAGGCATAGGTGGGGGAGGGGGCGGTGGTGGCGGTGGGGGTAAAGGTAAAGAAGGAGCAGATCGATCTGTAAGTTCTGAAGAGGCTGGCAGTGGAGGGGGCGGCGGCGGAGGTGGCATGGTGGAAGGACCTGCTTCTTCAGATTCTGTCGTCGAAGATGAAGGCCCAGCACCGGACAAGGGAGGCAGTGGAATCCTTGGTCCTATGGTCAATCAGGAAACAAAACACTGAGAAATGCAAGGGGATCCGTTTTCAGCAAAAAATGAAATGTCTAACAAAAAAATATGCCAATAGAAGTTATGCTGACCTATAGATGATTTGTACATAGGAGGTTTGCCAGGTGGTGGTGCCCCAGATGGGTTCAAGGTTGGATGATAGTAAACAGAATCCTGCGATGAAAGCATAGTTACTATATATTCTAACGTTCTGTAACATATATCAATAGTGTTACAAAGATCTGAAAATGCCATACCTCAGGCATAGGGTTTTTCGCTCTGTCATCTTCGTCTGCTGCAGGTCGCCTCTTTGGTGGTCCAAGATGGCTGACAGGAAATGAAATACAAATTCAATAAACAAGAATTACTGCATGCAAGTTTAACAAAATGAATGCAAAACCAAATAAGAAATCTGACCTGAACATAATTGGCTGCTCGCCCTTTTCTTTCATTTTGTCTTCATATTCCTGGCAGAGATGAGGAAAAAGGAATGAGCTACCATGTGACCATAAACTAATGATACCATATCCCATCGAGAAGTTACATAGGAAAAGATCAATTTAAAGATCCAAAAAGATTTACTAATACATTACAAAAAAAATATTGCTAGTACTCATTAATAAGCTAATAATAGTCTTCAGTAAGATTAGCCAACATAGTTGACACAGATGATTCCATAACGTATGATGCTTTCTAGTTCTAACTCTCCGATTGCTATCAAAACCAAAAGTTTTTGGTGAAACAAATAACAATAAAGTACCATAGTTAACTAAACATCGGACATTTAACCAAAACCCTCCAAATATGATGTTCCTAAATCCTGATGAACTCTGTACTGTTTTTCTTTCCTTCTGGTTTAATTCATTGGGCAGCCACGGGCTTTTCCTCTTAAAAATACTGTACTAAAGATTGTAGAGAAGAAAACACATCCAACAGTAGATAGCAAAACCTAATGTCATGCCTAAGATTGCCACCAATTAGAGATAATTAAGGAAACAATTAAAACCTTATGTGTCGGATGGACTAAAAAGATATTCAAATTACATTAAATAGTGAACACAGTCTTCCAAAATAAAAGGTTCGACATGTCTGAAGAAATTAAAATACCTTCCTTTTCTTCACAACAAGATTATAAGTATCCTCAAGCTGTCTTTTCTTATGCTTCCTTGCCTTATCCAGAGCACCATCGGCTTCTGCATCAACCAAATACTAATTTAGTCACTCAGAAAACAAACTAGCTAAAACAGACAACAATCTTTTAATTACACCTACAGCAGAACCAAAAGATGTGAGAGCCCTATTATCAAACTTAAAATTGATATATATATCCAGGTAATTAGAAAAACTGGCCTGATAATGCGACAAGGTCAATTAATATATATTTGACAAACATCAAGCCAAGCGCTCAAGAATACACAGCTTGCATTTACTATTCTATTAGGCCTCCAACAAACAAAGCTAATTGTTTAAGTAAATGATCATCATAGTTCTACATAAAAAATAAGAAACAAAGTCTAAGAAAACTATTATTCAAGATAGTAGCGTTTAAAAAATGATCTGTTTCTAGTGCATTGATCTAAATCCAGGTCTGCATTAACCTAAAATTATAATGCAATATACTTACTCATCTTTTCCAATTTGTCAATCTGATCCTTTATTGCATCTGGGTCCTTTTTCAGAATACCAACCTCCCGTACCTTCTTCCTTTCCTTTTTGTTCTGCAGAGGCAAGAAAAAGATAAAATCTGAGGGAAATAAAGATGGATTAAATATATTGGTAACAGATAAAACATTTGTAGCATTACTCTGATGCAAACTGAGGTTAAAAAGACAAAATAATCGACAAAACTGCTAAGAATACATGAAGAGAGATACATTTCCAGGCCAGAATGATGTGAGAACCAAAAACTGTGACATCTGAGTCTAACGGCACAAGACCAATTGCAGCAACTAGCTAGATCACTTTGACAAAACGACATTGCTCCTGAAGTGACCATCTAATAAAAAATCATCTTACAAAGACTTGTGTGCTCCGCAAAGAAGAAATGTAACAAAGACGTACGACCAAACTGCTAGGTGATAGCATTAGTATGGCTGTGTGGGTGACATAGCAAAAAGAAGTAAATCAAACTATTCAAGAGAATCAAGCTACAACCTGAGATGATTATCCAAATCCACCCAAAATAACAGAGACCAGCCAAGTTTACAGCGCGAACCGGAGTAACCGACAGTTTCTGGTCAAGATTTTCCAACAAATAAAACTACTGGTATGATCACAAATTATGACTATCCATTTTGTGTCCATAGCACCGCAAATCTAAGCAGTTGTTTTGGTTATCTGCTGCATTCAAACTCTTCCGACTGAAATATCTAGTAATGCTCATCAAAACACGCTTGTTGCATGCAGAAGTGCCACATCCAATTGTTCAACTGTACCAAAATAACGACTATTTTACTACGTGATAGCATCTCAATTGATCGTAACGAGGACAAGAGGATCCAGATTTCGCGTTAAACCGATCAGACGAATCAAGCTACTTCGTCACTGCTGAGTTTCCATCTCAATAGCCCTCACCCGCAGAACAGAACAACAAACCAAACGAATCGAACTACCGCCGCCATCGCGACGTACGTAGGCCTGTTCAGCTTGCCCCACGGACTCCACGACCCCGCCGTCCGTGGGGCAGAAACCCTAGGGTTGGAGACTCACCCGCTTGAGCTCCTTCCTCCGCTGCTCCTTGCGGAAGGCGTCGGTGGGGTTCATGACCTTACCACCCTTGGTCGTCTTCATCTTTACCCCCTCACCCACGCCCTCCGGCGGCGGAGCGAGCGAGCGAGCTGCGGCGGCGGCGGCGGCGGCGTCAGGGGATTTAGCCGAGAGATGGGAAGAGGGGATGTAACGGCGAACGTCGTCGAGATGGATTCGGGTCGATGTTGCTTGTGCCTTGCGCCCTTGCGTCGTACAAGAGGTTCCGAACCGCGACCTGGTTTGATCTATTCAGACGGTGCGGCCACGGGACCTTCACGGCGTGTTTGATAGGGTCGTATTCCCGTTTTGGGCCGGTAGGAAGAAATAAGTTTATTTGTTGTGTTGGATCGCATTTGTTTTTTTAATCGTACGAGTTTTAAAGCTATCTAAAATTTGACCCGCTGAAAACGCCGATTCCACAGGGACAGCCCTGGTGAGCGCATGGAGAGGAACGTCGTGCGCGGGAAGGCTACGTCCAGATGGCGGGAGCCGAGAAAATTGCAGCGTCGGATGACGTGAAAAGTAGGTTGATCTTCCTTTTACACAGCCACCACTCGGTGGGAGAAAAATCAATCCCCATTTTCTTCCTGGGTGGTGGCTTTGGCGGCGGTGGCACCGATTTAGATCTCCGCTAACAGCTGTTATAGTCACTCCAGCACCGGCTGCTATATCTTCTCCGGCTCCGATGTTTGAGGCCTCACAAATCTGTGGCACCGGCTTCTCCCTCGTCTTCTTCCCCGCTTGTTTCCAGTCATTGACGTCTGCAGCCATGGAGGTAAGAACATTTTTCCTTGCCCCCTCTTCCTCTACGTTAGTGCGTAGGTAGTTAGCTCGACATTAGGTTAGTACCTAGAGTGCTTATGCAATACACTCTGCTTAGGGCCAACAATTGAAGATTATCATCCAGACAGCTACCCCGGTCATTGTAATTCAGGCATGAATGCTCCTGATGCACAAAAGAGCGGCTGGTAGGACTAACAGGGTGGCTGTGACATATGGTCTCATGATGCAGTGCGATAGAGAGAGGATGATAAATCTGAACTATATCTACAACAACAACGATAGAGAGGCTATCGCCATGCTCAAGATGAGAAGGGCCCCTTGAAAGTGTAATTGCCCCTATGTGTGGTTTTGATGATTAATGATAATCCCTATGGACTAATGTTTTCTTTAAGTTTTATGTGAAGGAATATTTTATAGGTCATGCTTGTAGTACATCTGTTGGATTCAAGTATGGATGCATGAAGATAAAGATATACCTTGAGTATTGGCATCAAGATCATCGAGTTGAAGAGAAGAATATGATATGATCAAGATCTTGAGAGTGTGATCTCAATAGAAGAAATCAAGATATTGCTTTAAGTCGGTGTCATGATAGCCTCATTAGTTGAGCTATGGTTGACTAAGATTTTGAGCATGTAATCAAATGAAGAATTCCTTATGTACCTCAAGATATTGAGATGGAGCATGAGAAGATACTTGGTTGACCAATACAAAGAGTAAAGAGGGATTTCAAGTTGGTCAACACATGAAACATAAAGAATGTATCACATGGATCTTGTGGTATGGTAAGCCTTGTCAATTATGCATCATGAACTAACCCATTGTATATGTGCCTTTGTGTTTTCTATATATTTTTTGGTGTGAGGTTCTTGATCTTGTTGCTAGCTCTTCAACAATCCAAAGTTCATCAAAAACAGAATTTGTATGCATCTTCTATTGCGTTTTCGGGTTTAGAGGTTTTACTGGTTCATTTTTAGGGAGGTTTCATACCTCACCTTATTTGGTTCTTTATATCTTTCTCTTTCTTGGGTTTTCTACTCTCTAATAGATAGATCTTGTTCTTAGCTTTTCAAAAATCTCAAATTTACTAAAATTCGAGTCCGAACGCAAAAGTTATCGTTGTTTTAGTGTGCCCTGTTTGTTTCCGGTGGGAATTTCGGCAGCGCCGGGTCTGGGGCCGAAATTTTCGGCGACCGCCAGAAATTTCCGGCGAACCGCCGAAAAACTGTTTTGTATGTTGTTTTGGTTCGGACCGGAACTTTTCAGGTCAACCGAAAATTCCGGCGCCAGATCCGGTGGCACCAGTTTCCCTGCCAGAACGTGTCCGTCCAGCTTGTTTTGACCCCAGCGGTCATCCTTCTTTGAGGGGTATAAAAGGGGGCTTCTTCCCCAAAGTTCAAGGGTTCTTGAGCAAGTTTTTGACCTCCATTGTTGACCTCTTGAGCTTTCTTCCTCTCCCTTCTCTCCTATGATTCTTGCATCTTTTTTAAGTCTTTTGAAGAGGAGATCTAGATCTACAATCCCCACCAATCAATTCCTTTGGATCTAGATCTTGGAGTCATTGGTTGACTTCCACCATTGTTCTTCCTCTCTAATTCCTCTGTAGCACTTGTTTCTTTGCTAGGATTTGAGAGTGAAGGATTTGAGCACATTGGTGTTCTTGCTTTGCATTCTTGCATAAGTATTGAGCTCTCCGTTACGATTTGTTCGAGTGAGAGATCGTGAGCTTGTTACTCTTGGAGGGTGACCTCCTAGTTGGCTTGGCAGTTGGTGTCGTGGTGTCCTCTTCGTGGAAGATTTTGAAGAGACCCGGGATTCTCCTTCGTGGAGCTTGTGAAGAGACCCGAGATTCTCCTTCGTGGAGCTTGTGAAGTGGTTGTGGAGCTTTCCATCTCCGCAGTGGAGGAAAAGCTAGCCATAAGGAAAGGGCCTATTCCTTCGTGGGATATACTCGGAGAAGAAGGTGAGCCTTTGTGGAGTTAGGAAATCCTTCGTGGAATCCCACACCTCTCCAACGTGATGTACCTTCTTGTAAGGGAACACGGGAATACATCTTCGTCTCCGCATGCCTCGGTTATCTCTATACCCGAGCTTAGTTTCCTTGTAATAGCCATCGTGCTTAAAGTACTTATATCTTGCTCATCACTTGTGGTATATTTATCTTGTGCTATATTGGTTAGCTTAACTTGTTGTTGGTGCACTTAGTTGAGCCTAGTGTATTTAGGTTTTGTGCTTGTAAAATAAATGTTAGTTTAATTCCGCATTCAATCAAGCCAAAACCGTAATAGTTTTGAAATTGCCTATTCCCCCCCCCCCTCTAGGTGATATCTCTATCCTTTCAATTGGCATCAGAGCAAGGTCTCTCTTTGTTTAGGCTTCACCGCCTAGAGTGTAAAGATGTCATCTAGTAGTATAGTGCACAATGACATGTGGAGAAATTGCTTGCTTTGTAATCGTCGAACCCTATGTCCAAATATTGAGCGATTTCTAGATGAAGGTTTTTCTCCTCCGATGGATCCTCAAAATCTATCTTTAGAGGATAAGAAAAATTTACATCTCGAAGCTCAAGTATCTAATGAGCTTATTTTCTCCTTGATCCCCATAGTTAATTTGTTCTTAACAAATGTAAAGCGCAAGTCATCTCATGAGATGTGGACCAAGCTTAAAGAAATATTTGATGGGTCCATTTCTCATATGGTTGGTGGTATCTCCGAGGAGCTCTCTTCTCCTTCACATCGTGATGAGCTCCAAATTGCTTCCACCTCTGGTCGCACTGAGATTTCAATTCCTTCCACTTCACCTACATGTGACAAGTCACAAGGTAATGGCATAGTGAGTGGAGAAATCATATGTGATGATGGTAGTGTTTCTCTTTACACCAATGATTCATGTTTTATAAATTATAATGGTGTAGAGAGTTTGGACTTAAGCACTTCTTGCAACAATAATTCTATATCCCCTTGTGTTGCTAGTCCTTGCATATCGTGTAAAAATTATTTGAGTACTAATGTAGATGATATGCTTGATTTGTCTTGTTCCCATGAGAGAAATGCTTCTATTTCCTCTAGTTGTGTATCTAACAATGTAGAGGAAATCAAACACTCTATGGAGCAAGACACAATCATGAATGAATATTCAAGAATATCCTCATCTTCATCCTCTCGTACTCACATGTGCCTTATGGCAAGAGGGTCAAAGGTATCTCCAACTTTGAATCTCAATATATCTTCTAATGATGATAGTGATGATGATGTTGATGAGGATACTAACACTATCCTTCGTGAGATGACCTTTTTGTGTACCTCTCTTCATGGTAATAATAAGGTCGTTGCTTGTCTCAAATACGTTATGGATACCATAACTAAACAAACAGAAACCATAGAGGAGTTGGATTTCCAACTTGATGATGGGAGTCGGAGATTCAATCTCCTTAAGCAAGAGCTTGTCGAGGAGAAGCACACTAATTGTCTCCTCACACAAAAAATTGAATCTTATGAGTTTGAAAATGAAAAGTCTATTAATGATGCTTGTGCTACTAATTATACTTATTGTGAAGCATCTACCTTAAAGGAGAATGTTGAGCTAAGGGCTCAACTTGAGTTGCTAACTAGCAATTATAGGAAATTGGAAGAAAGTCATGAAAAGCTCTCGGGCTCTCATAATGATCTTATAATCTCCTATCATGGGCTAAAGTTGGAACTTGAGGCAAGTATCACTAAGGTAACATTTTTTGAGCCTCGTTTGGACATTAGCACAACTTCTACTCAAAATGATATATCACCATGTGCTAGTCCTAGTGATCCTTTTAGTCATACTATTGATAAGCCATGTGTTCGATTACTTGCCTTGCCTTGTTGCTCTAACAATGAAGCTTCTACTTCCTCTAATACTTCTATTTCTACTAACCATGTAGAAGAAATCAAAGAGCTTAAGGCCCAAGTCACTTCTTTGAAGAAAGACTTGGAAAAGACTCATTGCGGTGACCCAACATACCACTGCATGTTGTAGTATACTATAGTCATTGACATAACACTCATGGAACACCATCTACAAATATTACATCCCTCAGAGTGGTACAACAGAAACATTGTGGGTCCAAATTACAAACCTTCACATATTATTCCGATACCAAAAAGTCAAGATCTTTGAATGGTTCAAACTTACAAACCAAATAACTTACTTAATAAGTTCAGCGGAAGAACAAAATACACAACGATAAGGAAGACGTGAGCTCAATAGCTTGTGCTATAGGGTTTGTGCTGCTCAGTTCAACCTAGATAACTAAGTTTTGTCCTAACAACTACTCTGACTTGTTGTCTTCAGCTCAAAGTGTATCCCATAGTCCTCCTCTTCGACTCCACCGGACAGGTTTGGCTCTTCGTAGTAGACATCATTCTGGACTTCTGTAGCATACACCTGGTTATCCTTCTGCTCCTTAGAGTCTAGCAAGGGGTTCAAAGGAAAGGGTGAGTAACAGCGTTACCCAACAAGTTCATTATATGCACGGTGGGAAGTTTGATGCTCTAACTACCACCTCAGACTATAAGTCGTTGGCACTATGCAGTTTTCGTAAAACTTTCTCCAAAGATTGATTTTATTATCAAAAACTATGCCCATCAGCCTTCACAGGTTGACCAGAACTTCATGGAGTTCCTTTCCTACCGCGTTCGTAGCTCCTTCTTGGAATAGGGAGTAACATGTCACACTTTTATACACTCTACAAAGGTGTGTTGCTTTACCCATAAGAGACCAAATCCTTGTTGCACAACCGGGCATACTTTCCCGTCCACAATTCCTTGATGTGGGGCCTAGAAGTTGATCCAAGCAAATCACTACCCTTCTCCGCGACCCCGCGTGAAGACACGACCCTCTAGGACATGCCCCACCTCTGTTAAGCCCCTTATAGGACCAGATATAACTCTAGTAGGCACCTGAAGACTCTATGAGACGGTTATGCCCTAGCAAGCTCCCTTAAAGGACCGGCTATACCCTTGATAGCCTCTCAAGATAATCTAGACACCAAAATCACGGGAAACTAAGGGGTTCCACCCATGTGCTAGGTTCTCAACGAGAAATCCTCAGCCTCATGATCAGGTCATCCGTCCATGTGAAAGGAAGAAGATCCAGCTGACTTCTCCGTCCCATTCCAAATCTTATGGTTAACGCATAATATATGATGCTAGAATCACTGATGTCATGGGTTATTAAGCCCTAGTTGTTCGGCAACTGGAATCCTAGATTCCATTGTCATTCATAGTATTTATCATCACTTAGGATGATAATAACATTTCGTTTGTTTGGGAAAATACTTATTCTCTATCTCTTTTTAGAATATAGGTGATAACACAAAATTTTCAAATACTTTCATAAAGACTCTTCAAAGGACATGAGCAAGTGATGAACTTGCCTTATGACTGCAAGGTAGTGAAGTCGGATGCTTCCACTTGACCTTGAGCTCCTGTTTCTACAAAACACCATTATTGCCCGGTAAGGACACTATTTAAAGAAGCAATATGCAATGCATAATAATGTCATGCAATGATTTATTATGTTTCTTCTTTGCGTGTTTTACCCACCTTATAAAGGTTTCATATTTCTCTTAATTAATAAAAGAATGTAATAATCAAAGACTCTTAACTTCACATAAATCTTATATCTAATATTTTTGTGGTAACTAGTATTATTCAAAGAGATTAGAAATAATTTTATTTAATTTTTAACTCTTTCTATTATTTTCTTAAAATTCCAACAAGGAATAAAGGTTTTATTTTTAACAAACTTGACTTACTTTCCAAAAATAAAAATTAGTAATTTTTTCTATAATAGTGTATCCATTTAGGATCTTAAAAGTGAATTTTGTTCAATTTTACGTATTTTATTTATTTTTATAAAATTCCAAAAAGGAATAAATACAATAATTATAATAGACCTAGATTTAATTACTTAAAATTACTATCTATTATTTTTATTAGGTAGAGGGTATTTTTATAAGTTCATAGTTATATTTTTTTAGGATTTTTATTTATTTTCCTAAAGATTATTTTATTTCAGGGGTCTATTTGTAAATATCTATTTTTAGAATAAGTCCTTTAAGACACGGGTCTTGCCCACTAGGCTGGCCCGGCCCAACCTGACCTGGCCCACCTGGGCTAGTCAAAGACCACCTGGGATGTACTAGGCTACCCATCGGCCCAGTACCCCCACGCACTCAGTCTCCCCCTCTATCTCGCGCACGATTCCCCTCTCTCTTAGGCGCTCGATGCCGCCGCCGCTGCTGTGCACGATTCCGGCCATCGTGGCTGCTGCTGCTATGTAAGACGATGTGGTCGACGCTGCTGCACACCGCTATCTAGGCCGATTCGATGCGGGTGCCCTCTGTTGGCCGTGTTGACCCCTGTCTGTGGCTAGGGTTAGGGTTTGGCCGCTCCGGTGCTCCTTCAATGACTCTCTGCTGATGTTCATATTCCTCTCCTCCGGCCGTCTCTGACACGCTGCTGCCATGGGTTGTAGTTCCCCCTTTAGGGTGCTCCTCGTGCCGCCGCTCCCTTTGTCGCCGGCCTCCTCTCTGCTTCCTCTTCAATCTTCTTGCGAGTACCTTGAGTAAGTTCCTCTCTACCCCCTCTATGCTCTCTCTACCAAGCCACGCTTGCTTGCTGTGGACTCCCCTCATTTAGGGTTAGTCCCCCTTTGTAGTGATGTTCAGTTAGGCTCTCTGGTTCATCCTACCAGTGGTATCCTCCTAGATGATAGTCAGCTAGTGGTACATGTTACACCCTAATGATCCTAGCATGTTGCTCTCCTCTCTGTCAGTTAGTACTCTGTTGAACATGTTTTTGCTACCCTGTTCTCTTTCAGCGAACCTTCTGTGAAAGCATACTTAATTTTTATGTGAATACCCATGTCGCAATTGTTGTGAATTCATTTTATTGGATTGTGACTCACTGTTATGCTAGATTTGGGATGCTCTCTATTGAGATGATGTTGTTTAGTACTTGCTTGTGAAGCACTTATGTGCTTAGTATCAGGATTTACTCCTACTACTGTGTAAATCTAAAGCTCCTAGAGCTAATCTAGGCTCTGTGATTAATGAGGAAATAATTCAGAAAGAGATGATTTAGAGAGATGAATGATTCATATCTATCTATAGAAAGATGATTAATGGTTTGTGGCCTAGTGATAGAGAATATTGATGTTCACTATCTTTTCTGAAACAAGGTGCCTAGTATGATTCACAAATCATTTAGGAAAATGATTAACAATGCTTGAATTGATATGCTAGAGATGTTGGGCTTGAACTTGTGCTTAATCAAAGAACAGGTCTGCCTGGTACAGAGGTTCTACCCTCTAGGGATGTGCCCTGTACCAGCAGCTGTGATGTGTATTTATCTAGTTAAAACTAGATTTTCTGGTCTATGATGTTGGTCTGAGACCATTCTCAAGTAGAAAACCACTTGTTATTTACTTGATGCCTCATTGCTTATGTGCTTATCATGTACTTGCCATATCATATCTATATGATTACATATACGAATATGCTCTTGATCAAGTATTTGATTAAAGAGTGTTGGGATTTACCCTGGTAGCCTTGTGTTGGTTGCTTCTGCCTACTCCTTTGGCCTTGGCTTGCTCCTCCTTGTGCTACTACTCCTTTGTGACCTTGTTGTCCACCAAAATCCTCCCCCTCCTCAGGTCACCATCCTTGCTCGTGATTTCCTGGGTTCTTTGTGGTTGAAAGTGGCTGGTTTGGTGGTGTGATTTGCAAGAACCTGTGATGTTCTTGGATATGCTAGTGTTAAGCTGTGTTTGAGCTTAGTGAAGTGAGTAGCAAAGCTTTGCTGTGCACTGAGCTGCTGTGATTTAAACTACTGGCTTCTTCTGTGTTGTTGACACCTCAATGCATGCATTTAGGTGTGTGAGCATCTTTACTGTTGCTCTGACTATGGATGAGATCGAGTGATCTTGTTTTAAACTCCCCCATTTTTTTACTATTTCCATTCTTGGTGAAACTTGCCACTTTTTCTTCCTATGAGGTTGTATTGAGGCTCAAACTGTGTAATGAACAGATGCTACACTTGTAGGTTTTTGTCCCTTCTTCTAAACAGATTTGGCTCCATGATGTTTAGAAAACAGTGCACTTCACTGTTAATAGCTGAGAGCAATTTAACACTAATCCATCACTTTGTTTTATTCTGTTTTTGTCTTATTTGCAGGTGCAAGTTCAGGTGAAAGATTAAGAAGATTTATACTAGGCTTCGTTAGGATTAGTCTATTAGTTTTCAATTGTAATCTTTTTATTTTCCTCTTTTGTAAAGACAATGTAATATGTGTTTATTATTAATAAAGCTTTGATTTTCTTCAGTATTGTCTCTATAATGTTCCTTCTCCAAATATATATCTGTATTCATTTGTTACTTGTGGAATAAAGGAAAGAATAAATAAAATACTAATTTGAGTTATATATTTGTATTATTCTCAATTTCATTTATTGTTATATAATTGGTTAATACTCAAACAATAATAATAACTAAATCTTTTTGGAAATCAAACAAACATTATTAGTTTTGATTCACCATTCTTTATAAACTATTCAAATATGAATTCAAATTATTCACCCAAATTCATAATATCTCCTAAGGTTCATGTCAGAATTCATAGCAAACACTCCTGAGAGCTAAACCCTAACTCAAAGTAGTGAAAGAAACTCTGATCCCCCAAGGTTTTGTTTGGCAAAAAATTTACCCCGATTTTACAGATGAATGCTTGCAAATGCACAAACTTATATTTCTACCCTTCATTGGTTCCTAAACACCGAGATGTTACAGTCTTCCCTCCTTAAATTAAACTTCGTCCCGAAGTTTTACTGGTGTGTACCTGAATAGTTCTAGATAGGCTTCTTATAGGTCATCCTCTTTCTCTCAGGTTTCTTCCCATTCAGGATGATGTGCCCACTATACTTTACAGTACTTAATAGCTCTATTCCTTAACCTTTTCTAGTTCTCTTCCAAAATCTTACAGGGTTTCTCAACATAAGTCAAATCCACTTGTAATTTCAATATCTTGATGCATGATTGCATCATCAGGAACTCTAAGACACTTCTAGAGTTGTGATACATGGAAAACATTATGAACTTGAACTAGCCTTGTTGGTAACTCTAAAGCATATGCTGTATTTCTATTCTGGCTTAGTATTTTGAATGGTCTGATATATCTTGGACTTAATTTTCCTTTTACTCCGAATATTTTAACTCCTTTCATTGGGCTAACCTTGAGATATACCATATCTCCCACTTTTGGATGCCATGCTCTTCGACTTTGATCTGCATAACTCTTTTGATGACTTTGAGCTATCTTCAGTCGATCTCTGATGGTATCGATAACGTCTTGCCTTTCCTTGATATAGTCAGGTGCAAACTCTTTGCTGCTACTTGGTTCATACCAACATATTGGTGATCTACATTTTCGACCATAGAGTATTCAGACTACTCTGATAGCTATTGTTGTAAGAAAATTTCACCAAAGGTAGATGATCTTCCCACGAGCCTCCAAAATCTAAGGCACATGCTCTTAGCATATCTTCTAAGATTTGGTTAGTTCTTTTTGTCTAACCTCCGGTCTGTGGATGATAAGTTGTGCTGAAATCCAGTTTTGACCCGAGTGCTTCATGTAGTTGTTTCCAAAATGCTGAAGTAAACACATACCCTCTATCCGATACAATTCTTTTGGGCACTCCATGCTTACTTACAATCTCCTTGACATATACCTCTACCAGCTTCTCAGCATTATCCTTTTGGTTCACTGGAATGAAATGTGCACTTTTGGTAAGTCTATCAACTATTACCCATATCATATCCTTCCTCTTCGGAGTCATCGGTAATCCTGTAATGAAATCCATACCAATTTCCTCCCATTTCCACTCTGGAATTTCTAGTGGTTGTAGTGGTCCTATTGGACTTTGATGTTCTGCCTTCACTCTCTGGCAGATATGGCATTCAGACACATACTTGGCAATGTCTCTTTTCATATTATTCCACCAAAATATCTCTTTAAGATCCATGTACATCTTTGTATTTCCTGGATGAATTGAATATGGTGTCTTATGTGCTTCTTGGATTATTATCTCTCTAAACTCCAGTACATCTGGTACGCAAAGACGATTTTGAAACCATAAAGATCCATAATCTCCAAGGTGAAAAGCCGAGGTTTGACCTTCGGAAATTCTTCGAATTTCGTCAGCAATGAATGGATCATCAAGTTGATGTCGATAGATCTCATGACGAAGATCACTACTTTGCTCTTCCATAACCCTCATGGTAGCTCAGCCTACACGAACCTGTGTCCTTAGAAATTGTATTTCTAACCTTTCCAAATCCATTTGCAACTCCTTTGGTAGCTCTCGATTTGTCGGTTGAACATCTGCGCTCTTCCGGCTTAAAGCATCTGCTACTACATTGTCCTTTCCTGGAGTATAATTTATTGTAAGGTCATAATCCTTAATCAACTCCAATCATCTTTTCTGCCTCATGTTTAGTTCCTTCTGAGTGAAGAAATATTTGAGACTTTTATGATCAGTGTATAGTTCACACCTTGCTCCATAAAGAAAATGCCTCCAACTCTTCAAAGCAAAAACTACTGCTGCTAATTCCAAATCATGGGTTGGGTAGTTGACTTCATGAGGTTTGAGTTGTCTAGACCCATAAGCAATTACCTTGCGATCTTGCATTAGAACACAACCTAAGCCTTCCTTAGATGCATCTCAATAAACCGTGTAATCCTTTCCAGTTTCCGGTACAGCTAAGACTGGTGCTGTAGTCAACTTAATCTTCAATTCTTGAAAACTAGCTTCACACTTTCCATCCCACACAAAAGGAGTATTTTTCCTTAGTAGTTTGGTCATTGGTCCTGCTATCTTAGAGAAACCTTCAATGAATCTCCGATAGTAACCTGCCATTCCTAGAAAACCTTTGATTTGTTTAACATTGGTCGGTGCATTCCAATCCAAACACTGATTGAACCTTGGATGGATTGACTGCAATTCCATCCCTACTAATGACATGACTAAGGAATTCAACCTTGTCCAACCAAAATTCACACTTACTGAATGTGAGATCCAGGCACATGGCTTAATAGGATTGATAGGAAACCCATACCAACAAGTTGCAACTTCTTTTCCGGAAGCTCATTCGAAAAGAACTCTAAGGTTAAGTGTGCTTGGCCTAGAGCAATTCTAGGATGGGTGACCGACCGGGAAGTGGGTAACCGGGTGCGCACGAGTGAGGACAAAGTGCGCAGAAAAGACTAGTGTTAGTCTGTGGGGTCAGTCTAGATATCCTATTAAGCTGCCAGGAGTGACACCCCCCGGGCCCAGGAGTGGACGGGGTGTTACAAGTGGTATCAGAGACGACCCTTGCGATTACACGGGTGTGTGCGGGTTAGTGGCGGGACATGTGGAGCATGGCGCGTGTGGCCGGGAGTGGACACGGCATGGCACATGTGCCGGCACTAGACGCACAGACGTGTGTCAAGAGGGAATGTTCCTGGGGTGTGCTTGATCAATGAGGGCATCGATCTTCTAAAGGGTGGGTGTATGTGAGATCCAGACACATGGCTTAATAGGATTGATAGGATACCCATAACAACAAGTTGCAACTTCTTTTCCGGAAGCTCATTCGAAAAGAACTATAAGGTTAAGCGTGCTTGGCCTAGAGCAATTCTAGGATGGGTGACCGACCGGGAAGTGGGTAACCGGGTGCGCACGAGTGAGGACAAAGTGCGCAGAAAAGACTAGTGTTGGTCTGTGGGGTCAGTCTAGATATCCTATTAAGCTGCCAGGAGTGACACCCCCCGGGCCCAGGAGTGGACGGGGTGTTACACTGAACTTAGCAAACAACTTGTGTTCTCTCAGTATTTGTAACGCTATCCTCAAGTCACTACTAGGGAAAAGCCTATAGGAGACATGCTTATAGGAGGCGCATCTCTCAAACATGCGACTCCACTAACTATACAAGGCGCATGTGTAAACGGTGTGACTCCTATATATTAATACTAGAGGCGCATTCTTGAGGGATGTGTCTCCTATATCGCATGTACGGACCAGATCTGGCTACCCCCCTTACTGGAGGTGCATCTGCTCCATATGCGCCTTGAGTAGTTCAACTACTTTGAGGTGCATATGAAACAGGTGCGCCTCGAGTAAGGTGGGTGGGCCTAGTTATGGTAGGTGACACAATATAGGAGGCGCACCATCAGATATGTGCCTCGAGTATTTTGCAATATAGGAGGCGCATCACTATTACATGCACCTCGAGTAAGTGAGGTGGGTCCAGTGGTGGTTGGTGCAACAATATAGGAGGCGCACCACCAGATATGCGCCTCGAGTATTTTGCAATATAGGAGGCGCATATTGAGCCCATATGCGCCTCGAATAAGGTGGACCATCCAAATTCTGCTCCCCCCGTGGATCGCCTTTTCTTTCTTGCAAAAAATAAAAGAAAATAAAAAACACTTCAAATTTTAAAATCCTTTGACATGTAGGTTGGTAATGTGGTCTAGTTTGTAGGAAAATTAACAAACATCAATTTCGACTTTTTTGCAAAAAAAGGTTATGGCATGGTAAAACAGCCATAACTTTTGCATACGATGTAAAAAAATCTATAATATATCAAAACGACAAGCACGAAGTTTTCTATCCACTGGAAATGGTTAGAGACTGTTTAGCATTTTCTTAGATTCTCAAAATTCGAAAAGGAAAAAAAGATATGGCAAAAAGAAGATTTTGTCCTGCAGATTTTTTTGAGCAAACTTATAGGAGGCGCATCCTATTGTGGTGTGCCTCGGATAAGCGTGGCTGGACACTACAAATCTGAGTCTCCCCTCTCATTCCCTCTCCTTCTATCCTCCTCCTCCCCTTCCCTTCTCCTCTTCTTCACCTTCACCTTCTCCTCTTCTCCTCCGGCCGCTACCGCCACCACCTCCCCTTCTCCTTCTCCTCTTCTTCACCTTGTCCTTCTCCTCCTCCTTCTCCTTCCCTTCTCCTCTTCTCCTCCACCTCCACCTCCTCCCACTCCTCCTCCGGCAACTCCAGCCGCCACATCCTCCTTCGGCCGCCACCTCCTCCTCCTTAGCCCGACTCCTCCCGCTCGAGAACTAGCGCGGCCACGGCCTCCTGCACCTCCCCGTGGTGGTAGGTTGTGGCGGCGGCCGGCGAGTCAACAGGACGACAGTGATGCGTGGACTTGATTGCTTTTGCAATTCAAAACAAGGGTGTTTTTTGCATTGACGACGGTGGCAGCACCACGGGTAAATTTGAAATTTGAAATCTAATATGCGAGACGCATATCTATCTTTATGCGCCTCGTATAATATACGAGGCGCACATATATCATATGTGCCTCGCATATATAGGTTATAGGAGGCGCATCTGAAATGCGACTCGGGTAAAAAATACTAGCAGCGTGGCACTCGAGTCGCATCCCATATGCGCCTCTAATGGCTTTTGAGATGCGACTCGAGTAAGCTTTTCCCTAGTAGTGAGTGATCAGCATGCTCCTCCTTATCCTTGGATTATATCAAAATATCATCAATAAATACTATGACAAACTTGTCTAGATATGGCATGAAAACCTTGTTCATTAGATTCATGAAAATTGCTGGTGCATTAGTCAACCCAAACAGTACGACCAAATACTCATGATGTCCATATCTTGACACAAATGTTGTTTTTGGAACATCCTCGGGCTTAATCTTGATTTGATGATAGCCTGATCTTAGATCAATCTTGGAAAACACTCCGGCTCCCTTGACTTGATCAAATAAATCCTAAATCCTTGGCAAAGGATACTTGTTCTTTATGGTGACATTGTTCATATTTCTATAATCTGCACACATCCATCATCCTCCATCTCTTTTATCAACAAAATTCACTGGAGTTCCCCATGGGGATACACTTTCCTGAATGAATCCTTTCCTGGCCAACTCATCAATTTGTTCTTTAAGATCCTTCAGTTCTTTAGGACCCATCTTGTATGGTGCTTGAGCAATAGGTATTGTACCAGGTTTTAGGTCAATAGTGAACTCTAGCTCCCTATCAGGTGGCATTCCTGGTAATTCTGCTGGAAATACATCTTGAAACTCATTTACCACTAGAATATCCTCCAACTTGACCTCACTCATGGAGTTTAGTTGTAGATATACCTCTATATGTGAGTGCTTATCATCTTGGTAAACCAATCTTCCTCCACCTGGAGTCTTTATTGAGACAGTCTTGTCTTCACAATTGATCTGGGCTCCATGCTCAGTCATCCAATCCATTCCCAAAACTACTGCTATTCCCCTTAATGGAATAACATAAATATCCGCATAATATGTTTGACCATAGATTGAGATAACTTGGTTTAATTTAATGTTTCTCACTACCACGATCCCTCCAGCGGTAACTACAGTCATAGGTTTTTCTAACTGTGCCCTTCTAATTCCAAACTTATCACAAAATTGTTCATATATGAATGAAGTAGTTGCACTAGTATCAAGTAGAACTTTTCTAGGGTTGGTGAGAATATTGAGCGTACCTATCACCGCTTGATCCGAGTTATCCATCTCCTCCAAGGTTGCGCAATTCAGCTTTCCGGTAGGTTTGCTCATCTTGCCATTGTTGTTCTTGACATAACTGTTAGGTTGTCCGCCTCCGTGTCTTGCTTGACCACCGCCTGATGTGGACCAACCACCGGGTGGTTTATTGGGACAGTCAGGCTTCATAAGCCCCTTCTAACAACACCCATAGCATATGATCACCGGCTTGTGATAATCCCTGCTAATGTGCTGTGGAAGCTTACAATTATGACAAATGACATTCCTCCCTATTGTGGTTGCACCATGATTGGGATTGTTACCATTGTTAAAGGACCTATTTCGGGCTTTGAACTCCATATTAGGTTTAGGTTTACTAGCTTGAATTCTCTTAGTTTCTTTTCTTCGCCCTCTTCCTCCTATCTTCTTGGACATTCTTGTAGTCATCCTCAAAGGTAATAGTTTCATCTAGCAGCTATTGGAAAGTCTGCTTGTTCGCAAGCCTCAACTGCATCTTCACAAATGGATTCAGTCCACGCATGCACCACTTCTTTCTCTTCTCCTCGGTGCTTACCTCATCAGCAGCGTAACGAGACAAATCACTAAACTCCCGAATGTACTTCATGACACTGGAGTAACCTTGCTATAGTTCCTCAAATTCCCTATGCTTCAGTTCAATGACACTATCTGGAACATGATATTCACAGAATCTTTGCTTGAACTCCTCCCTAGTATACTCCCTACCTGGAGGTTGCATTGCCAACAAATTCTCCCACCAAGATACTACAGGTCCAGTTAAAAGATATGTTGCATACCTTAATTTCTCCTGATCGTTGCACCCTACAGTCTTGAGCTTTCTCTCTGTATCTGCCAACCAATCCTCTACATCCATTGGTTCTAGAGCTAATGCAAAAGGTAATGGCCTTGCATTCTGGAAATCCGAAAGACTTACACCACGACCTTCAGGTTCCCTTTGGTGTCCAACTCGGTCCATTGACCCCTCCATAAACTTGTTCTAGGATTATTGCATCATCTACATATATTGCATGAAATTCTACTCCATCAATGGCCTCATCGGTGGTGGTGGTAATTTTGCCTATATTATGGCGTCTTCATCCGCCTTTCCCTTAGCTTCGCGCTCCATGCACTGTTGTTCAGTCTCATCCTCTACACCCATTTCCATAACCCCCTAGTCTTGTAACATCAAGTGAAACTCATAATTACATCATGCCATGCTTTCTGAGCTCAACTTCATGCCCAGAACTAGTCACACAATGGAAATCAAGATCCAAATAAGAACCAAATATGCAACACACATAATATACAATACAAGCACATAGTTGGTACATTACATTACAACCCATATAATACAAGT
This sequence comes from Avena sativa, assembly GCA_916181665.1. Taxonomy (NCBI): domain Eukaryota; kingdom Viridiplantae; phylum Streptophyta; class Magnoliopsida; order Poales; family Poaceae; genus Avena; species Avena sativa. The sequence continues at coordinate 198,186,779 of OV702287.1, forward strand.
GCCACATCTTCCTATGACCACTACCTCACTTATTTCATTACATCAAGTTCTCAAGCTCTACAATACGCATTATCCAAACTGAGGATACTCCACCTTAAGTGGCCACGCTCCTAGAAGTCGCGACACTCGTCGTGCCTGGAGTCCAACCGTGCAGACGTGAAGTACGACGCACAGTCTGTGGGAAAACTTGCCTCCTAGATGGACGGTACTCAGTATTAGAAGTATCTGGACTCGACACATCATCCAGGTGAAGTGCGTCCATACCTTCCAACTCATCCGAGGTGTCTTTAGAAACATCCTCCTCGCTATCCTATCCAAACGTCTCTTGTGTCCGGGCCCCAGAGTACTCAATATAATATTCCTATTCTGGTGCCCCCTAAGTACTCTGCTGGGTATGATAGTCCTCAGCAATAATTGGATAGTGCATGTTATCTGGGGTAGGATACTGTTCCGGTGACTCAAACACTCTTTCTTCAGGATCTTCCTCCTCGTCCTCTCCATCTACAAACATGACATCATTATCATATGCAGCATTATCTCTCTCACCCATCCAACTGGATTGTTTGACCTCCCTGTCAGACCATCCTCTGACATTTGAGTCCAACTGGATCCCATTCTCCATCCTTCAGAATTTCCAAATCTTTGGTTCCCCGAGAATTCTGTGATATAGGATAACTAGTACCCTTATCCGGATATCTAGTGGGTTCTGGTATAAGTGTATAGGATACTGGATCTATAGGTATATCCTTGGATAGTGGACTACTTTCACCTCTTGCTTCCTTCTCTAACTTATTCACCAAAAACTCCCTTTTCTGAGGATTGGTAAGATCCTCCAGCATACTATCATTGTCTTCCACTATTAGATTATGAGAATTGTAGAAAGATTCTACTAACAACCGATATTGATCCATGTACTTAGAAGCTAACCTTGGGTACTCCTTAATGAGCTGAAGATGATTCACAGCTGCATCAAAGTCCATGGAATCATGAGGAATCATAGTGTATGTGCTCCCTGCAAGGAATTCACCCTTGTTCTCCCTAATAATGGCGAGTGCTTCCACTAGCTCAATATTATACGCCACAGACTGACTACGGCCTTCACCATGTGGCATGGCTGGGGTTGGTCTAAGCTTCTCAGGTAAACAGATATTGAACCGGTACTTGGCAATCATTTGACCATCAAAGTATGCGAAAGTATTCACTAGAATCTTGGCTTCACATCCAAATACTCCCAAAAGTTCTCGAAGCTGATTCGTCATCTCTCCCTGATAATCATCAAGACTATCCTCCACCACAGTACAAGTCTGCTTAGTAAATCTTGGCGCCATTCTAGTTGTATTCAAAATATTTATAATTAGTAACAGTGCATCATAATAAAGAATTGTCGCACTAAAAGATATAAGAAATATTCCCAATTGAATATTCATCATATAATCTAGAGAACTCTTTACCGTTGCTCCTAGACTCCTACAGGTAATTCCCGTTACTAGGTTTCCAACCTAAGGTCAAAGAAATTGCTCTGATACCAGCTGTGGTGACCCAATATACCACTGCATGTTGTAGTATACTATAGTCGTTGACATAACACTCACGGAACACCATCCGAAATATTACATCCCTCAGACTGGTACAACAGAAACATTGCGGGTCCAAATTACAAACCTTCACATATTATTACAATACCAAAAGATCAAGATCTTTCAACGTTTCAAACTTAGAAACCAAATAACTTACGTAATAAGTTCAGGCGGAAGAACAAAAGACATAACAATAAGGAAGACATGAGCTCAATAGCTTATTCGATAGGGTTCGTGCTGCTCGGCTCAACCTAGATAACTAAGTTCTGGCCTGACAACTACTCTCACTTGTTGTCTTCAGCTCCATAGTGTATCCCGTAGTCCACCCCTTCGAATCCACCAGACAGGTCCGGATCTTCGTAGTAGACGTCGTTCTAGACTTCTGTAGCATACACCTGGTTATCCTTCTGCTCCTCAGAGTCTAGCAAGGGGTTCAAAGGAAAGGGCGAGTAACATCGTTACCCAACAAGTTCATTATAAGCACGGTGGGAAGTTTGATGCTCTAATTACTACCTCAGACTATAAGTCATTGGCACTATGAAGTTTTCGTAAAACTTTCTTCAAAGATTGATTTTATTATGAAAAACTATGCCCATCAGCCTTCACAAGTTGACTAGAACTTCATGGAGTTCCTTTCTTTCCGCATTCGTAGCTCCTTCCCAGAACAGGGAGTAACATGTCACACTTTTATACACTCTACAGAGGTGCGTTGCTTTACCCATAAGAGACCAAGTCCTTGTTGCACAACCGGGCGTACTTTCCTGTCCACAATTCCTTGATGTGGGGCCCAAAAGTTGATCCAAGCCAATCACTTCCCTTCTCCGTGACCCCACATGAAGACACGACCCTCCAGCACATGCCCCACCTCTGTTAAGCCCTTACAGGACCAGCTATAACTCTGGTAGGCACCTGAAGACTCTATGAGACGGTTATGCCCTGGCAAGCTCCCTTAAAGGACTGGCTATACCACTGGCAGCCTCTCAAGATAATCTAGACACCAAAATCACGGAAAACTAAGGGGTTCCACCCATGTGCTAGGTTCTCAACGATAAATCCTCAGCCTCATGATCAGGTCATCCGTACATGCGAAAGGAAGAAGATCCAGCTGACTTCTCTATCCCATTCCAAATCTTATGGTTAACGCGTAATATACGGCGCTAGAATCACTGATGTCATGGGTTATTTAAGCTCTAGTTGTTCGACAACTGGAATCCTAGATTCCATTGTCATTCATAGTATTTATCATCACTTAGGATGATAATAGCATTTCATTTGTTTGGGAAAATACTTATTTTCTATCTCTTTTTAGAATATAGGTGATAACACAAAGTTTTCAAATACTTTCATAAAGACTCTTCAAAGGACATGAACAAGTGATGAACTTGCCTTGTGACTGCAAGGTAGTGAAGTCGGATGCTTCCACTTGACCTTGAGCTCCTATTTCTACAAAACACCATTATTGCTCGGTAAGGACAATATTTAAAGAAGCAATATGCAATGCATAGTAATGTCATGCAATGATTTATTATGTTTCTTCTTTGCGTGTTTTACCCACCTTATACAGGTTTCATATTTCTCTTAATTAATAAAAGAATGTAATACTCAAAGACTCTTAAATTCACATAATTCTTATATCTAATATTTTTGTGGTAACTAGTATTATTCAACGAGATTAAAAATAATTTTATTTAATTTTTAACTCTTTCTATTATTTTATTAAAATTCCAACAAGGAATAAAGGTTTTATTTTTAACAAACTTGACTTACTTTCCAAAAATACAAATTAGTATTTTTTTTCTATAATAGTATATCCATTTAGGATCCTAAAAGTGATTTTTGTTCAATTTTAAGTATTTTATTTATTTTTATAAAATTCCTAAAGTAATAAATACAATAATTATAATAGACCTAGATTTAGTTACTTAAAATTACTATCTATTATTTTTATTGGGTAGAGGGTATTTTTATAAGTTCATAGATATATTATTTATATTTTTAGGATTTTTATTTATTTTCCTAAAGCTTATTTTATTTCAGGGGTCTATTTGTAAATATCTATTTTTAGAATAAGTCCTTTAAGACACGGGCCTGGCCCATTGGGCTGGCCCGACCCAACCGGACCCAACCCACCTGGGCTAGTCAAAGACCACCTGGGCTGTACTGGGCTACCCACCGACCCAGTACCCCCACGCGCTCAGTCTCTCTCTCTCTCTCTCTCTCTCTCTCTCTCTCTCTCTCTCTCTCTCTCTCTCTCTCTCTCTCTCTCTCTCTCTCTCTCTCTCTCTCTCTCTCTCTTTCAAGCGCTTGATGCCGCCGCTGCTGCTGCGCACGATTCCGGCCAAGTCCCGCCGCCGTGGTTACCGCCGCTGTGTAGGATGACAAGGTCGATGTAGCTGCACACCGCTGTCCATGCCGATTCGACGCTGGCGCCCTCTGTTGGCCGCGTTGACCCCTATCCGTGGCTAGGGTTAGGGTTTGGCCGCTCTAGTACTCCTTCAACGACTCTCTGGTGTTGTTCGTCTTCCTCTCCTCCGGTCGTCTCTGACATGCTGCTGGCATGGGTTACAGCGCCCCCTTCGGGTGCTTCCCGTGCCACCGCTCCCTCTACCGCCGGCCTCCTCTCTGCTTCCTCTTCAATCTTCTTGCGAGGACCTTGAGTAAGTTCCTCTCTACCCCCTGTGTGCTCTCTCTACCAAGCCATGCTTGCTTGCTATGGACTCCCCCCATTTAGGGTTCTTCCCTGGACCTAGGGTTCGTCCCCCTTTGAAGTGATGTTCAGTTTAGCTCTCCGGTTCATCCTACGATACATGTTACACCCTAATGATAGTTATCTAGTGGTAAATGTTACACCCTAATGATACTAGCCTGTTGCTCTCCTCTCTGTCAGTTAGTACTCTACGGAACATGTTGTTGCTACCCTGTTCTCTGTCAGAGAACCTTCTGTGAGAGCATACTTAATTTTTATGTGAATTCCCATGTCGCAACTATTGTGAATTCATTTTATTGGGTTGTTACTCACTATTATGCTAGAGTTGGGATGCTCTCTATTGAGATGATGCTGTTTAGTACTTTCTTGTGAAGCACGGATGTTGTCAGTCTCATGATTTACTCCTGCTACTATGTAAATCTAAAGCTCCTAGAGCTAATCTAGGCTCTATGATTAATGAGGAAATAATTTATAAGAGATGATTTAGAGAGATGAATGATTCCTATCTATCTATAGAAAGATGATTAATGGTTTATGGCCTAGTGATATATAATATTGATGTTCATTGTGTTTTCTAAAACAAGGTGCCTAGTATGATTCCTAAATCATTTAGGAAAATGATTAACTGTGCTTGAATTGATATGCTAGAGATGTTGGGCTTGAACTTCTGCTTAATCAAAGAATAGGTCTGCCTAGTATAGAGGTGCTACCCTCTGGGAATGTGCCCTGTACCAAGAACTGTGATGTGTATTTATCTAGTTAAAACTAGATTTCTTTGTCTATGATGCTGGTCTGAGACCATTCTCAAGTAGAAAACCACTTGTTATTTACTTGATGCCTCATTGCTTATGTGCTTATCATGTACTTGCCAGATCAGATCTATATGATTACATATATGAATATGCTCTTGATCAAGTATTTTATTAAAGAGTGTTGGGCTTTACCCTGGTAGCCTTGTGTTGGTTGCTTCTGCCTACTCCTTTGGCCTTGGCTTGCTCCTCCTTGTGCTGCTGCTCCTTTGTGACCTTGTTGTTCACCAAAATCCTCCCCCTCCTCAGGTCACCATCCTTGCTGGTGATTTCCTGGATTCTCTATGGTGGAGAGTGGCTGGTTTGGTGGTGTGATTTGCAAGAACCTGTGATGTTGTTGGAGATGCTGGTGTTAAGCTGTGTTTGAGCTTGGTGAAGTGAGTAGCAAAGCTTTACTTTGCACTTGGCTGCTGTGATTTAAACTGCTGGCTTCTTCTCTGCTGTTGATGCCTCAATGCATGCATTTAGGTGTGCGAGCATCTTTACTATTGCTCTAACTATGGATGAGATCGAGTGATCTTGTTTTAAACTCCCCCATTTTTTACTATTTCCATTCTTGGTGAAACTTGCCCCTTTTTCTGCCTATGAGGTTGTATTGAGGCTCAAACTATGAAATGAACAAATGCTACACTTGTAGGTTTTTGTCACTTCTTCTAAACCGATTTGGCTCCATGATGTTTAGAAAATAGTGCACTTCACTGTTAACAATTGAGAGCAATTTAACACTAACCCCTTACTTTGTTTTATTCTATTTCTATCTTATTTGCAGGTACAAGTCCAGGTGAAAGATTAAGAAGATTTGGACTAGGCTTAGTTAGGATTAGTCTGTTAGTTCTCAATTGTAATATTTTTCTTTCCCTCTTTTGTAAAGACAATGTAATATCTGTTTATTATTAATAAAGCTTTGATTTCCTTCAATATTGTATCTGTAATGTTCCTTCTCCAAATATATATTTGTATTCATTTGTTACTTGTGGAATAAAGGAAAGAATAAAGAAATACTAATTTGAGTTATACATTTGTAATATTCTCAATTTCATTTATTGTTATATAATTGGTTAATACTCAAACAATAATAATAACTAAATCTTTTTGGAAATCAAACAAACACTATTACTTCTGATTCGCTATTCTTTTTAAATTATTCAAATTATTCAAATATGAATTCAAGTTATTCACCCAAATTCATAATATCTCCTAAGGTTCATGTCAAAATTCATAGCAAACACTCCTGAGAGCTAAACCCTAACTCAAAGTAGTGAAAGAAACTCTAATCCCCCAGGGTTTTGTTTGGTGAAAAATTTACCCTGATTTTACAGATGAATGCATGCAAGTGCACAAACTTCTATTTCTACCCTTCGTTGGTTCCTAAACGCTGGGATGTTACACTCATGAAGGGAAATCCACTCTTGATAATTTTTTGAGTGTGCAAAAATCCCTAATGATAAAAGTGGGCTTGGATTCAACTCAAATAATAATAAAAAGTCCAAGAGCAACAAGAAGAAGGTCCAAAACCAAGTCAATAATTTGGCTAAGATTATTTGCTTCAAGTGCAAGGTTCAAGGACATCATGTAAGATCTTGTCCATTGAAGAAAAAGCACTTGAGAGAGAAGCAACAAGGGAAGTGGCCACAAGTTCAAGGTAAAGCCCAAGCTCAACCTCAAGTTGAAGTTAGACCACTTCCCAAGAAGAATCAATATAATTCTCCCCAAGCCAAGAAATCTATGAAGAAGAGAAAGGGGAGCACTTGTTGCTACATATGTCGTGAGAATGGGCACTTTGCCTCTTCATGTTCAAATGGTACCTCATCTAACCCTATCATTATTGATGATGATTATTCTCTTGGTAAGGATAAGGATGGGAATGTGTTTGCCAAGTTTGTTGGAACTCAAAGTGGTGTCAAGAAAAGAACCATTTGGGTTGGCAAGCCTATTGTGACCAAACTCTTAGGACCCAATTTTGTTGGGGACCAACAAGCTCAAACTTGATCAATAGGTGTTTGTTGGAGGGCATTGGTTACTTGGCTAACTCATGAAGAATTAAGGGATGTTCATATATTATATTTGATCAAGCCAAGTTATAAGTATTATCATCTCCCTACCATATACCTAATGCACCTGTTTGCGGTAACTCAAACTCAACTCTTTTATATTGTAAGTTACTTGCCCCTTTACATGTTTTGGTTTTGTACCAAGTATGTGTTTGTATTTGTTGTGCCTCATGCTTTCTTGTTTTGTGTATTCAAGTATGTCTAGGTGTTTGGCACATCATTTACTCATGTGTTTTGTTTTGAGCCTCTAATGCATCTTGATGATATCTTATTTGTCTCTTTTCGAGTGGTTAATGGAACGTCCCATTTTGGGGGAGTGATATGCCTCATGCATCTCTCAAACCTTAAAATGTGTGTACATGAGTACTACCACTTAGTATTGATATTGCAAGCTTATCTAGTCACTATGTGGTGTGTCATACTCATGAGAAATTCAAATTCTAAATGTCCATTAATTATCTCTAGATGAGGGTGCTTTGCCTCTTATTAAGAAAAATTCAGTATCACATTATGGAGTAGTATTATGCTCCTTTTGCATAGCACAATCCTAGGAAATGTGAACATATGAGGTAGTGCCACTTAGAGTTGATATTGTTGATTATCTTGTTTCTAGGTGGAATGTTTGCTCAAACAAGGTTCTATTTTTGTTAGAAGCTTTTATTGCTCATCCTTTCAGTATTTGTTTGAGTAAGAAATTCTTGGTGCGGCCTTCCTCAAATACATATCTCTATATCTTATTTGGGAGACCATTTGCTTCAAGTTATTCTAATCATTGCTTTGCGTGATTGTGTGACTAGTTGAAGCTATCAAGAATCTCTATCTTTCCATAGTGCTTAATCTTTTTATTCCTATCCTATGCTTTTTATTGTGAATATTTATCTTTAATATCTGTTCAATATACCACCGTAAATCAATTCCAATACCCTCATCTTCACCTTAGATTTTGCCTCTTATTTCCTTATTTTCTCTCCAAAAATTTGTTGTGACTCCCATTGTCTTCTTTGGCTTTTGAACATCTCTTTGATGATGTTTTTGATTATTATCAAATGTGTTTTAATGGAAGACAAACATTTTTCGGAACCTTGTGCCATTGTGAAAAGTGTTAAGGGTTTGGTTTATTTGTTGAAACCTTGCTCTTTGGGGAGTTTGTTATCTCATTCTTTCTTCTCTATTTTATTTGCTTGAATGAGATAATTCTTTGAGCATTTGTGTTTTTATTTCATCTTTTATGCTCAATAGTTTTTTCTTGGTTCATTTGTTGAACTTTGTTGAACAAATCTTGTGTTAATTTGATTCTTTGACATAGTTTGCACAAAAAATGTGTTTTGTCACACCTTGTATGCGTCCTTAAATTTTTGGTGTTTTTTCCAAATTATATCTTTGTTGGATCTTGAAAGTTTTGTGCATGCATTGTTGGGTCCGCAGCATAGAAAACAAAAAATTTCCTACGATGAGAACTACACGCCAAGATCTATCTACTAGGTACAGAGCAACGGGTGGACATACATCCATCCAGAACTTACCCTCGAAGATAATGAGTTTTGTTAACGAGTAGGAACTCGTGGTTGATGTAGTCGTACACTTGTCGATCTCAAGATCGTGTGGAAGTCCGAGCAGGTCCGGCTCCAACACGTCCTTCAAATCCAGCTCCATCAAGTCCAGCACCACCAAGTCCAGCACCGCAAAGCAGCGGTGCATCCGTGATCGCACACACGTCCGGTGCCCCGACAACCTCCGTCCCTCGCTCCAGCAAAGCAGCGGAAGCAACAACTCCTTTCCAGATAAAGCCACCGGGAACATGTATCTCGCTAATCCGAGACCATGGGGGAATAATACTAGAGGGGGACAAAGATCCTTCACAAGGAGGTGTGTGGAAGAAGGAGTGAGAGGGGGGCCTTTTATAGGAGGAGGGGAGGGTGTCCCCTCACCTCCCCCATTCATGTGGTGGTAACCCCCTCCACATTAAAATGCCCCTTCACATTCTCTTTTAAAGTCTCCACTTTAAATGCATTAAATTTCTCCAAATTTAATGCTCTCTCATTTAATAAAACTCTTTTATTATTTTTATTCAGAATTTTTGTTAATTACTTTAATTAACAAACATTCACATAAAACCCCCTGCAACATTTCAATATTACATGCAGAACCAATTTCAGCAATTTCACCCGAAACAGTTTCGGTGTCTATTGAAATAATTCCAGCGCTTTCTTAAACCTTTATCTGAAACATATTTGCTCCAAATGGTGTCGGTATCCCTTAAGTGTGTCACCCTACGGTTCGCGAATAATGCAGACATGATCGAGACCCCTCTCAGATCAATAATCAGAAGCGGGACCTGGAGATCCATACTGACTCCTACACATTCAACGATGACTTCTATGATCGTGAGAACCTTTAACGCTAGTAACTAAATCCCTTTGTCTCGCGATATATTACATGTCCGAGATTCGATCATCGGTATCTCCATACCTAGTTTGATCTCGTTGTCGACATGCACTCTTTTCTCGTTCCCGTGATGTAACATTCTAGTGATCACATCACTTGCTTGCAAGCTATTTCAATGTGATATCACTGAGAGGGCCCAGAGTATATCTATCCATCATCGGGATGGACAAATCCCACTCTTGATCCATGAGCCTCAACATAAGACCTTCATAGCACTGAACCCACCTTTATAGTCAACCTGTTACGGTGTGACGTTTGATGTTATCAAGATACTCTTCCGGTGTTAGCAATTAACATGATCTCATGGTCTAAGGACTAAGATTACTTCGTATGATGTTATAGCAATATAAACATAATGACTCTGATTGTAATGCTATACTTCAGATGAATGTTCATCACATCATTCCACCAATGTTGTGACCTCGTTATTAACAACATCCAATGTCCATGAACAGGAAACCTTGATCATCTTGTTAATCAACGAGCTAGTCTATAAGAGAGGCATAACTAGGAACCTTTTATTTGTTTATTAAACACACATGTATTGACGTTTCCAATCAATACAATTATAGCATGCAAAATAAACATTTATCATAAACATGGAATAAGATAATAACCACTTTATTATTGCCTCTCGGGCATATTCCCTTCAGTCTCCCACTTGCACTAGAGTCAATCTAGTTTGAAAAACTTTGCGTATTGAACACCTATGGATTTCTGGTGTTGCATATACGTGATTGCTAGTGGTTAACATAATCTTCGGATCTGACAGTTTCAGGTCCGTGTGTATTTGCATGTCTTTGCGTCTCTACGAATCACTCATTCTCAATGAGATGGCATTGTATAAATTTGGTCCTTTGGTGAGACCTTTAGTTCGCTCGGGTTAAAATATGTTGATATTATTGTCATACAATATATCTTCATAGTATTAGCCCACTTTGAAGCACACCTAGTTTGATAACAAACTACTTAACACAAATGCCCTCCTTTGCTGCTACTATAGCAGTTATATACTTAGCCTTTTGTTGTAGTATCCGTCACAATGTCTCAACTTTGGAACTCATCCAAATCCATCATGGAACATCCTTTCCATTACATTGTGCTACCCATAGTCTAAATTGAGATAAATTTAATTTGTATCTTGTGACAAAACTAGTATCAATGTAACACTTTACAATGAACTACCTTTAGCTATTTTTCACTTATACATGATATATTCTTAGTTCTTCCAAAGCTCATAAGAATATCTTTACTATTGTCCAATGATCATCTTATGAATCATTCTGGTATGTGCTCATAACATTTAGAGCATAGGACATTCTAGATATATACATATCATGGTATAATCGATCAAAATCTTCATGTGATTTTACTCACCAAGTGTTGAAACACTTGAATCTTGATACAATCCTTTCCATGCAGCAAGAACCTTTCTTGTTGTTTCCATATTGAACCCTTTCAGTATCTCATATATGTATGTCAGGCACAACCATATTAGCGCCTCAATCTATCCATATAGATATTGATGCCTAATATTCCGGTTTTTCCCAAGTCTTTCATCGAAATCTTATTTTAATGAAATTATTAACTTGTGTCAATACAAGATACATCATTTCCAATCAACAATATGTCCTCTACATAATGTATTAGAAATATGTCTCAGCGCTCCCACTTAATTTCTTGCAAATGCAAGCATCTTCATCATCTCCGATGAATTTAAACTCCTTTAACATTTTCATCATGGTGAAGATTACAACTTCGCTATGCTCACTTCAACAATTGAAGTTTGCATGCCCTTTTAGCACCCTTTGAATTAACAAAACCCTTCAGACCATGTCTTGTACACGTCCTAGGTAACCATTCTATTAGAAGAACATTGTTTTGTTTGTTCAACTACCATACATCAAATTATATGTAGTGGTTGCTACATTAATCCGTCAAGACTAAATATCGCTATGAAAGATCAAATCTTGTCATAGTCAACTCCTTGAACATTGTCGTAAACTTATTTCCGACATGTCGACTATTTCATAGATGTTAAACATCCATGTCTTATTTCTTTATAGATCCAAACATGATCGATAGGCTTCACGCCTTTCTGGAGGGTCTTCCAAGTTTAGAAACTTGATTTCTCGTGTATGGATACTATCACGGATTCTATGACTTCTAGTCATTTTATGGAGTCAGGGCCCATCATCTCTTCTTTGCATGTAGTCGTTTCATCATTGTCAAAACAATAACGACTTGCTTATCAAATCACACTATTTGATTCTTACCGACCCACACGGTTCAATAGGAACTCTAATCTCCGAGATCACAACCTTTGTAATCACGGGAGCCATGAGCATTGTGGCCGCCACCGGGACACTTTCCGGCGCTGCGCTACTTAGCACATATAGCTAAGGTTCAACAACCTTATCAAAGTTCTATTGTCCTCCCACTTAACTTTTCACGAAAAATTCCTTCTCAAGAAACTTGACGTTCCAAGTAACAAACTCTTTTGTCCTCGGTGTTACGGAGAAATTCCCAACAAATTCTTTGGGATAACCTACAAAGGCGTGCTTATCCAACTTTCGTTGTAAACATTTTACTTATGCATAGCATACCAAAATTTAAGAAAAGACAATTCGGGTTTTATCCCAAAACATAACTTATATGGTGTCATTTCAACGGATCACGATGGTGCTCTTTTCAGTGTAAAAGCGCTAGTATCTAAAGCTTCAATCCTTAAAACATAATGGCAATTTTATAAATGACACCTTTGATCTTACCATGTCAAACATGGTTTGATTTCATCTCTTGAATATGCCATACTCCTATGGTTTATCGGGAAACACAAATCATGGAACAATTCCTCAAATCTTAAGTGTTTTGCTAAACATGTAACTCAAATATCTTCCTTTATGATTGAATCATAAACTCTTTATTTTTCTTGTTACAATGATTTTCCACTTCATCTTGAAAGTCTTTGAACAATTTTCAAATGTTTCATACTTCTTCCTTATTAAGTAAATATATAGATATATCCACTCAAATTTCTAGAGAAAGCATATAGAGCAAAAAGATCCATCGCACATGGCTACATATAATGGACTATATACATCAATATGTATAATATCCAATAAGTTAGTCATCCGTTCCTCTTTGGCCTATGGACGGAGTTTCAATTATCTTGAGAAAAGTCTCACAAGCGTCAATTGATCAAAATCAAAGACTCCAAAATCCATCAACATGGAGTTTCTTCATGTCTTCTTTTCAATATAATTTAAACAACGATGTCACTTCATAAGTGATCTTTCAATCATTTGTCTTGCGACATTTTAGCAATAGTGTTTATGGATGTGATTTCTCCAACTAGACTTGTAAAAGTTCATCCATCCTTTATGGAATACTGTAATTATTTGAACAACCATTGTTCTCGTAATACCGGAACAAAATAACAATTATTAAAACAAATCTTGAAGGCTAGGTTTGACGACAACGAAAAACACAATAACACTTTATTTGTTTTCGATGAACATCATCACTTATTCTTTTGCCAGTTACTTAGGTCGTTGCAGTTCATGAATTGTGTTGTTATGTATGACACTTCACACCAACCAATTCGGTATCCAATACCGGTATCCAATACCTCAGAACCACACTGTTTAACAAGCAAGGAATATAGCCATAACATGTATATCTTTTCTATATACCTAAGTTGGACATCTCCAACCTTTTATTTTTCTGCCAAATATTTTATAGATTCTGTTTCAGCAATTCATTTTCCTTTTAAAAGAATCTATCAACATCAATAGTGGTGTCATTCACATGACACATAGTACAAAGCGTATATAGTCAAATACTAATACCTTTGGACTTGCACTTTGAAGTGGATCACCATCATCAAATGTTTGGTATTCTTTCAAAAAATCCATTCTTTAGTAATCTTTTAGTGTAGTAAACATTTTACTTACATCTTCTATTCACCCTTATCATGACAACTTTCATGATCAAGCTACTATAGCCTATAAGGAAGAATCGCGAGTATAATGTTAGTTCCCAAAACCTTTTTGGGAGATCCGGATGCTTAGCATCTCCATCCTTCACAAATTCTCATACAATATGAGAACATGTATTTTGCTAAATTATACTCTATCATAATGCAACCAAAAACATATTTCAGATATCACAATATCTTTCACACATGATGGTTTCTGAAACAATTTTTTCAGCTCCAATATAATCTTGATATTAAAACAACTTTTTGAATATCAATAATCATGGAGGCAAACATGATACTTTAGATACTAACATTGGAATTCTTACTCTTGATTTAATACTACTTATTAAACTTCATGGAGTAAATAGAGTTTGTTGAAAGTTTGCAATAGGACTTATAAACTTTAAATTGACATTCAAAACAATACGATACCAGTTTGTAAAGTAAATATCCAGAATTCTATAGTTCTATTATCTCAAATAAAAACTAAGCATAAGGTAGAAAACGAATGCCAATGACTACAAAAAACTATGCAAATTCACTTTGATTTAATTTATGACAAATTTGGTTCGACTAATCCAAATTAGAAATGAACTCCCACTCAAAAACGACATCCCTCGTGCCTTTTTGGTGATTACATGAACCAAATCCACTACACCAAGTCCAATCATCACGTGAGTTGATGTAGCTTCAAAGGCGAGCATCTATATGGGCATCATATCAACTATATGACTCATGCTTAACCTTTCGGTCTGTGTTCCGAGGCCATGTCTGTACATGCTAGGCTCGCTAAGTAAGAACCTTAGTACTCGCATGTGTAAAAATGTCTTACACCCGTTTGTATGAAAGCGTAGAGTCGAGTACACCCGATCATCACGTGATGTCTCGAAATACGATCCACAAAATGGTGCGTACTTAAGGAAGAACACATTTTTATCTTGATATCTAAAATAGGGATCATCTTACAATGCTACAGAAAGCGCCAAACTAGCAGTATAAGATGCTAACATCTAATGTGTAAAGTGAGATGATATGGTCCATGCATTTGATCTCTATCATTTGCATCATGGTATGATCTCTATCATTCCTTTGTGTGTAAGGCCAAGGTGTATGGAACTTACACGTTGAGTATGTTGTAAGAGTATCTATCATACATCTACTTACAACATTACCATATCATGACATTATCCCAGCAACGATCTAAAGTAGACGCCTCTAATTTATCAATTGCAAGTTTTACGTGGCTTAGGGCTTTCGGAGATAGAACCGTCTTACCTACGAACATGAACCACAACAAGGATAACCAAGTTATTAGCAACTCGTTGTAAATCAGATATTGACTATCGTAGGAGAGACAGACACCCGCCAGCCACTTATGCAAAACAAGTTGCATGTCAGTCGTGGAACCGGTCTCATGTACGATGACATGTAAGGTTCGTCCGGGCCGCTTCATCCCACTATGCCACCAATATCCAAAATACATAGAATATGCAATAACATGATCATCATCGCCCACATATAAACATATGTGTACTACCCGTGCAAAGCACCTACGCATAGATCAGGCTCTGATACCACTGTTGGGTCCGCAGCATAGAAAACAAAAAATTTCCTACGATGAGAACTACACGCCAAGATCTATCTACTAGGTACAGAGCAACGGGTGGACATACATCCATCGAGAACTTACCCTCGAAGATAACGAGTTTTTTTAACGAGTAGGAACTCGTGGTTGATGTAGTCGTACACTTGCCGATCTCAAGATCGTGTGGAAGTCTGAGCAGGTCCGGCTCCAGCACGTCCTTCAAATCCAGCTCCATCAAGTCCAGCACCACCAAGTCCAGCACCGCAAAGCAGCGGTGCATCCGTGATCTCACACACGTTCAGTACCCTGACAACCTCCGTCCCCCGCTCCAGCAAAGCAGTGGAAGCAACAACTCCTTTCCAGATAAAGCCACCGAGAACATGTATCTCGCTAATCAGAGACCATGGGGGAATAATACTAGAGGGGGAGAGAGATCCTTCACAAGGAGGTGTGTGGAAGAAGGAGTGAGAGGGGGGCCTTTTATAGGAGGAGGGGAGGGTGTCCCTTCACCTCCCCCATTCATGTGGTGGTAACCCCCTCCACATTAAAATGCCCCTTCACATTCTCTTTTAAAGTCTCCACTTTAAATGCATTAAATTTCTCCAAATTTAATGCTCTCTCATTTAATAAAACTCTTTTATTATTTTTATTCAGAATTTTTGTTAATTACTTTAATTAACAAACATTCACATAAAACCCCCTGCAACATTTCAATATTACATGCAGAACCAATTTCAGCAATTTCACCCGAAACAGTTTCGGTGTCTATTGAAATAATTCCAGCGCTTTCTTAAACCTTTATCTGAAACATATTTGCTCCAAATGGTGTCGGTATCCCTTAAGTGTGTCACCCTACGGTTCACGAATAATGCAGACATGATCGAGACCCCTCTTAGATCAATAATCAGAAGCGGGACCTGGAGATCCATACTGACTCCTACACATTCAACGATGACTTCTGTGATCGTGAGAACCTTTAACGCTAGTAACTAAATCCCCTTGTCTCGCGATATATTACATGTCCGAGATTCGATCATCGGTATCTCCATACCTAGTTTAATCTTGTTGCCTTCATGCACTCTTTTCTTGTTCCCGTGATATAACATTCTAGTGATCACATCACTTGCTTGCAAGCTATTTCAATGTGATATCACTGAGAGGGCCTAGAGTATATCTATCCATCATCGGGATGGACAAATCCCACTCTTGATCCATGAGCCTCAACATAACACCTTCGTAGCACTGAACCCACCTTTATAGTCACCCTGTTACGGTGTGACGTTTGATGTTATCAAGATACTCTTCCGGTGTTAGCAATTAACATGATCTCATGGTCTAAGGACTAAGATTACTTCGTATGATGTTATAGCAATATAAACATAATGACTCTGATTGTAATGCTATACTTCAGATGAATGTTCATCACATCATTCCACCAATGTTGTGACCTCGTTATTAACAACATCCAATGTCCATGAACAGGAAACCTTGATCATCTTGTTAATCAACGAGCTAGTCTATAAGAGAGGCATAACTAGGAACCTTTTATTTGTTTATTAAACACACATGTATTGATTCCAATCAATACAATTATAGCATGCAAAATAAACATTTATCATAAACATGGAATAAGATAATAACCACTTTATTATTGCCTCTCGGGCATATTCCCTTCATGCATGTTTACGAAATGTATATCTTATATCTTGTCTCGCTTTCTTTGATCCAATATATAGGGTATACTCCATCAAATCCTTAAATGGCTAAGATGTGCATGAAATTCAAATTTCATCTCTAAATATGCACATATTTTTATGGAGCATGTCCAATGTATTGTGGTTAGTCTAACAACTTTAGACGAGTTTGGGGACCAAGATGTATTTGAATGTTGTTTTAGGTACATTGGAGATGCAATGGATGCTTGTCTTATCTATAAGTAAGGTGTTGTCACCGCATGATAATTGGAGCCAAGCTAGGTTGATCGAAGAATTATTATCTACTACATCATACCATTGCTATCTCGGTAACAAAATCTTATTCATGCATACTATTCTTCCATCCTATCTCTTGTAGGTTACATCTTGGCATGAATTTATTTGTTTGTAAATGTTGTGATTCTTGCAAGGATCTTTGAAAGACTTCTCTATCCTTATTGCTTATGTCTTATGTGAGTAATTTGAGATGATGCATATAATGGGGATTAAACAAAATAATGTTCACGATTCACCAATTCTAAATATGCCTTCTAGCAATTTATTGCATATCAATTCCTCAGGGTACTCTCATGTGCAATATCGTTGAAATTGCATTGAATCCTTCCTTTTGATACTTGTTTCCTTTCTCAAATTATCCCAACTAGCATTAGTTCCCTTAGTGTTAGTTGTGATGTTTTTGAGTTTTTTTGGTGAAGTTCATTGATATACCATAAGAGAAAATAGAGCCTTGGGCTTTATATGCACTTAAGCAAAATATCATTTTTGGTATATCTTATGACTTCCTCTTGGATATCATGTATTCTTATTTTTATTAACCTCTTATGTGTGGATGTTTCTTTGTGGATTATTCTCATGTTTTGTCCACTTAGAAACTTATATACACGAGAGTGTTAAGATCTCACCTTGATATGCTCACTCTTTGCTGACCATTTCTCTTATCCTCTTGGTTTTTAATGCTATTGGTAAGGTCTTGATTTATGAGTGCTCAGTCTACTTCTATTGCATCTTCACGCACTCATATCTCATATTGGTTTCTTTTGTACTTAAGCTTGTCTTGACAAGTGTGTATTTATTTATATCTATACTCCTTGTATCTTTGTTATGTTCTAAATGATATAGAGGGAGTGAGGATTCCATGTTTGTGCATATTGTATTCAAATTAAACAACTAATTTATGCATGAACCTTGGGGAGCTTCCTTATTTCATATAGATCATTATTTGTCCATTTGATTATTTGGATCTTTCGACTATTTGCTTCATCCGTTAAAGTTTCTTCACCTTGTTATCCTTTTAGCAATCTTTGATCCTCAATATAGTTTGATTTACTCCAAATATTTGTCATTGGATATGTGCATATGATTTCACTCATATTACAAGTAATGCACACCTTGGGTAGGAACTCATACTATATTATCCTTCTAATCTTGTCATCCATTTTGGCACTTGTTGTCAATGGGGGAGAAGTTTAGAGGGTTGAAGGGAAATGGTTTTATACTTAAGATTGGTTTTTTCTTAAGTGTTTGCCTTTCATGCATTTCATCTTTATTATGTTTTGCATGGTTGAATATATAGTGGAAACTCTCCCAAATGTTATGCTTGACAATGTATGCAATGAAATTCAAGTTCATCACACGTGCATATATTGTGGGGAAGTTTGATCTATATATGTTGGTTCTACTCACATCTCTTGCATTAGTTGTAGTGTGTGTGAGTAGAATTGGTTTTGATATGGGCTAGTATCTTTGTGTTACTTAACCATATCAAATACAACCCCTTGTATGCAACTTATTCTCGGATAAGCTGCGTACTTGTTTCTAATATTCATTATATAAACCCTCTTGTTGTGATTGTCATCAATTAACGACATGGGGGAGATTGAACGTGTAATTGCCCCTATGTGTGGTTTTGGTGATTAATGACAATCCCTATGGACTCATGTTTTCTTTGAGTTTTATATGTAGGAATATTCTATAGGTCATGCTTGTAGTCCATGTGTTGGATTCAAGTATGGATGCCATGAAGATAAAGATATACCTTGGGTATTGGCATCAAGATCATCGAGTTGAAGAGAAGAATATGATATGATCAAGATCTTGAGAGTGTGATCTCAATAGAATAATTCAAGATATGGCTTTAAGTCAGTGTCATGATAGCCTCATTAGTTGAGCTATGGTTGACTAAGATTCAGAGCATGTAATCAAATGAATAGTTCCTTATGTACCTCAAGATATTGAGATGGAGCATGAGAAGATACTTGGTTGACCAATACAAAGAGTGAAGAGGGATTTCAAGTTGGTCAACACATGAAGCATAAAGAATGTACCACATGTATCTTGTGGTATGGTAAGCCTTGTGAATTATGAATCATGAACTAACCCATTGTATATGTGCCTTTGTGTTTTATATATAGGATAGGTATATTTCCATGGGCATGCTTCAAAAGTGAAGATCTCATATAGCCCATGAGATGATGACATCAAGTGGTGATCGTCATCAAGGTTGAGAAGGGAAAGTTCAAGATAAGCATCTCGAGAAGATCATTTTCTTGAAGCTTGCCGTCCATATTGGTGATAATGGACATGTGAAGACATGTCTTAATGAAGCTATCCCATAGTGGTTTATGGGGGAGCAAATTATGAGTCTTCACAAAGCAACAACAAGTGATGCATTTCTTCTTGGATGGAGCTTGAAGCGTTTTCATCAAGATCAAGTGGGATGCGCAAGGCAAAGGTATGGCCTTGCTAGGTTTTCCTTTTACCGGTCTCAAGGTGGTTGTTGGGAGACCGGGTTATAGGATAGATAACCGCACTATCAAGAGGCACTACAAGAAAAGTTGGCTTTTACAACAGATGATTTTCGTGGCTGAAGGCCCGCTTTTCGTGGCTAAAAATTCTTCTACGACGGATGCCCTTCATGGTAAAAGCCTCGTCACAAAATAATCTACCACGATTTTTTTCTGACCGTGGCGGATCACACCCTTTAGCCAAGAAAACTTGTTCCGTCGTTGATCTGTTTGCCAGCCGCGTTGACTGCTGACGTCATGCAAAATGCCACATGGAACCCGCCATTAACAGCCGCTTACCGCCATTAAAGGTCATAGAAACCGTGGCAGAAGCCTGGCCCAGACAAGGCCTACTAATTGTTAAGTGGGCCGACCCACGAGGAGAGCCCAATAAGATTACGGCCCTTTACTATTTCGCCATGTACTGTTTAACGTGTCCCATTAATGAATCCATCCATGGCCCATATGATTTCAGGCCCGTTATTGTTTCGGACTAAAGAAGGCCCACTTTGGTAGAATAATATTCAGCCCATTGATGGCTCAGTGCATGGCGCCCAGAGAAGTGCTGGTGCGTGGTTGATGTAGAGCTCGTTGAGAACCCCAAGAGGTAGGTATGATGAGCACAATAGCAAGTTTCCCTCAGTTATGAAACCAAGGTTTAATCAAACTAGTAGGAGCAAGGAAAACACCCCAAAGGTGTTACTAGATGAGCTTTGGCAGGGCGCACTACCGGTGCTAGTAGCAATGTGGAGACCTGCACAACACAACCATAGAACTTTGTCCCCAACTTGCGATGAGGTTGTCAATCTCACCGTGTTTTGCGGAAAACAAAGGATTAAATGTATCGAATGGAAAGAAGTAAAAGTTTATAGAAAGTAAACACAAAGAAGTAAACAATCGTAGATTGTATGTAAAGAAAAGGATCGGGATCCATAGTTCACTAGAGGTGGCTCTCCTTAGATAGATAACATGCTGGGTGAACAAATTACAGCGGGGCAATTGACAAACACCGAGAAAGAAATACATGCATATACTAATCATCTTGACTCCTTTGAGACTTGATTGGGCATTACAACATTATACATAGACCGCCATCCAACTGCATCTATGACTAATAATCCACCTTCAGGTTATCATCCGAACCCCCTCCAGTATTAAGTTGCAAGCAACAGATTATTGCTTTACGAACTGCGTGTAAAGTAAACAATACGATTGTTCTATGAACAAAGGATTGTTGTTTTCTCCCTAGTAGCAACAACACATCTAGTACCTTAGAGATTTCTGTCACTTCCCTAGATTACCAGAGGCATGAACCCACTATCGAGCATAAATACTAACTCTTGGAGTTGCTAGCATCTACTTGGCCAAGATAGCTACTGACAACGGAAAGCATGCAAGATCACAAATAACAAAGACATGATAGAATCAATAATCAATCTGAAATAGCATCTCAATATCCATCGGATCCCCGCAAACACAACATGCAGAATTACAAATAGATGATCTTAATCATGAACGGAGCTCACAAGATATAGACATGAAAGCACAAAGGAGGAGAACCAGCCATCTAGCTACTACATGGATCCGTAGTCCAAGGTTGACTACTCATGCATCACACCGGAGGCTTGCATGGTGATGAAGAAGGCCTCCAGGGTGAATTCCCCTCTCCGGCAGGGTGTCAGGAAGAGCTTCAGATCCCTCCCGATCTAGAGATAGAGATGACGGCGACTATAGACTCTTTCGTGGATTTTTGATCGGGTACTTAGGGTTTTCGTCCCGAGGGCAATATATAGGCGGAAGGAGAGGCCGAGGGGGTGCCGGGAGCGGCCACACCACCCCCTGGCGTGGGCCAGGCCTGGCCGCGTGGCCAGGTGGTGTGGTGGCCCCCTGACCCCTCTCCGTCTCGTATTCTGGCACTTGATGACATCCGGAAAAATAGGCACTTTGGATTTTGTCCTGTCCAATTCCGAGAATATTCATTTTCTGACTTTCCTGGAACCAAAAAAAGCAGAAAACAGGCAGCTGGCACTGTGGCTCTTGTTAATAGGTTTGTCCAAGAAATCATATGAAAAGTACTCCAAAGTTGGAACAAAACACAAGAAAGTCGATAAAACAAAGCATGGAACATCAAAAATTATAGATACATTTGCAATGTATCAACATCCCCAAGCTTAACTCCTGCTCGTCCTTGAGTAGGTAAGTGATAAAAAGAAAGAATAATTTTTGAGGTGACATGCACCATCATAAACTTGATCAAAGTATTTGTAAAACATTCAAATCTGGGATCATAGTACTTCAATCATAACATGAAAGACAAAGTTCTAGCAATAAGCAAAGAAACTATGATGCAACATGAAAAGGCACAAACAAAAGATTCATGAATAACAATGCTTTGCAAGACGTTTGTTTGTTTCACATAAAGAAAACATAGCATAATAGTATTCAGCTTGTCCCTCAATAGAGTAGCAAATATAAATGCATAGGACACCTTCAAAGTTCATAAGAGTGACTAGATACAATAGTTTAAAACAAGCAATATCAAGTTATGCATCAATCAACTAGTCTTGGGACAATGCACATAGAACTAAGAATGGCCACTATGCTCTCAAAGTAGGTGCATAAAGATAGAAGGTGGAGACTCAATATAATGGTGGAAGAAAGGCCTTCATAGAAGGAAGTAGGGATTCAAGTCTCATAAACAGCTTCCAAAAATTATGGTACTTATAGCTTTCAGCCCTCATTGCCCCTATCATAAGCATCTTTAAGGTGATTAAGGTTAAAGTGACACAACTACGAGGATATGCTTGACAAGTTATAAACCGAAATCTCACGCCCCTTACTTACGAAGACCGATCCTCATGCTACTCAACTTCAGTCACGAGTAAGCTCTTGCCATTGTAAGTATATGTGTATCATTAAGAACCGCCAATGGGGTACCCCTTGCACATGATACGGGAGCTTTCCCATAATCAAAATGACAAGGCAAGCAGACAATGAGCATCTCAGCGATCTTTTTATTTGCTATTTGCATAGGTTTTTATTGAGGATGCTTCATAGAATGCTCATTATGGTGATGCTGCAAGTTTCCACCATGATTAGGCATGGCTTAGGCTAGCGGCCCAGGCGTTTCTCTACCACACATACAAACTCCATGATCTTACAAGTTCCACTTTTATTTCACACCGCCGGGATCCGTAAGCAAAAGAACATGATATCAATGGGGTAAAAAGTACACGTGCAATGTTGAAAGCGTTCCCCATGAGACATGGTTCTGCTAATTTCAACTTACAAAGCGCAAGCATATACGCAACAAAGAAGGACCCAATGGTTCAAGTTTATTAGAGGCAATAAAGTAAAGTGTGCCATCAAGTTCGTGAGAGCTTTAATCACTAGTTTTCTCATAACAAGTTTAATTTGGAAGGTAAACAAAAGCATGAATATACTTGGAATAGCATAAGCTAGTAGGTAGGTATGGTGGACTCTTTAGGGAGTTGTATGCATGAGTAGAACTCATACTTTGTTGTGGAGGCTAGCAAAAGACTGGGAGCGACAAACTAAGAGAGCAATAATGGCCATAATCATGTAGAGCGACAAAACATTATTGATCAAAGCATAAAGTGATACTACAAGTTGAAAACTAAAGGATCATAAAGGCTATGGTGACTTTGAGATAGTCATAACATGGTGTGAGCATGCGCCAAGTCAACCCAAATAAAGCATCAAAGGAGAATACCACTATACTATGCTTTAATATGCTAAAACAACGCATGATTCATCCAAGGCACACTAATCAATATCAATTGTTTATAACAAGTCGTGCTATAGCAAATAATACTAAGCATAAAGCCAAAACAATATCAAGCATGGCATGACAAAGCATAGGCCATAGTCAAAAACAAGCTCATTTACCACATAAGTATGAACTTTCCTACTCTTTTCCAAACCAAACCAAACTATTTGCAAACCAATGTATGAAAGAGGGGGTCCAAACAATTTATTCAGCAAACTAAGAAAACAAAAGCAAACAAAAAACCAAAACGAAAACGAAAACGAAAAAGAAGACGCTCCAAGAACAACACAACTGTGCATGAAACAATAAAAATGAAGTGTTTGGAAGAAACCTGGGATTTTTATTGATGAAGAAGGGGATGCCTTGGGCATCCCCAAGCTTTGATGCTTGTACTTCTTGGATATTTCTTGGGGTGACACGCGTGGCATCCCCAATCTTGAGCTTTAGTCCATCCTTCATCTCATTACTCATTCCTTCCATACACCTGAAATTTTTCCCTCATACAAAACTTCACATAATCTTTATTAGCAACATTAGTGCACTCAAGATAATAAGTCTTTAGGTTAAGTTTCAACACCAATAAAGCTTCCATTAAAACACAAGCTACTGTAGCACTTCCCTCAGAAAGCTCAATTCCCCAAAAGAACTCAAAAAGGAACCAACAAGAAGCAAATGCAAATAATGGCAGAAATCTGTCAAAACAGACCAACAGGTAAAGACGAATTTTTTCGAAGACCTTCTGTTGCTCAAATCAAAAAGTGTTGAACTAACGAAAGTTAGATAACAACTTGGGTCAGAAGCAAGACAAATTACAGCTCAATCCGACATACATATATCTCTCACGAATTTTTACGGTGAAGCACAAAAATCTGTTTCGGGACAGCAACTTTCCCAATCATTACTTCTCTCTCATTAGAGGTTACTCTTGGCACAAAACGCAAATAAAAAGGATAAGGAGCGGTTATTACAGAGGTAATAACTTCCAAGACTCATCTAAAACTTTTGGGTTATGTCCCAATAAGTACTTTTATTTAACGCCTTTAAGTTAGGCATAAGAAGCAAGAAAAAATTAAGTGTTCTCAAATGAAGAAGCATTAAGACCAAATTTCTTGCCCTTACCTCTCTTACTTTTATTCTTAACCTTGGGGAAAATATGATTGTTTGGTGGAGAAGAAAGGTGCATGGTCCCCTTTCCCACATCTATTATTGCTCCAAGGAGTTCTAATAGGGACCTTCCAAGTGTAATTTGTCCTTTTCCTGCACATTCAATAACAAGATAATCAATAGAAATCGTTTTCCCAAG
The DNA here is from genome assembly GCA_916181665.1 of Avena sativa. NCBI lineage: Eukaryota > Viridiplantae > Streptophyta > Magnoliopsida > Poales > Poaceae > Avena > Avena sativa. Next base: position 198,211,526 of record OV702287.1, read on the forward strand.
GATCTTTGTAGACACTCCTTCAGCTATTCTAAAAGGTAATATGGTAGTATTATTAGCAAGAGATATTTCTTTTCCTCCTTCAGTGAGCCCCCAAGTATTCAGAGATTTATAAATATCTTTGGGCATAAGACAAAATTCAGACATAATATCACAGCGAGCTTGAAAAGTTTCTATGTTTATCTTGATCTTTAATGTAGGGAACCACTTTGATGGTTCAGAGTTTATTGGAACATAATTGTGATGCTCCCTAAGCGTGTTATAGCAATTTTCTAAGCTAGTAGTGCTAGCCTCAAGAGTGTTCAACCTAGCAAATATTTTTGCGAAAGAAATATCAGTTTGGCTAGGCATGTTGTAAGTGAGGATCAATTTCTTTATAGCATTAATAGCATCATCCTCATTACATTGGAGGAAATCTCCTCCCACAACAGCATCTAAAGCATATCTATAGCAAAGAGCAATCCCAAGGTAAAAACTGCTAAGGAACAAGCTTTGAGTCATTTTAGGCTCAGTTTTTTCATGTAGATCAGAGATTCTAGACCAAGATTTTTAAAAACTTTCCTCAATTCCTTGTTTAAAAGTGAAAATCATTTCCTCGGGTGACATAGTGATTGGAGCAAGGCTAGACATAGTGGTAACTCAAGATAGGAACTAATTTTTTTGTGTTTTTGAAATAAGAAAGCAAACTAGTAAAACTATTTTTTTGTGTTTTTGAATAACAAAACAAGCAAACAAAGCAAAAAGAAAACTAAGCAAAACAAAAACAACAAAGTAAAGAGATTGGTTATGAGGGACTCCCCTTGTGAAGATGTCCTTGACTCCCCAGCAACGGCGCCAGAAAAATGCTTGATGGCTCAGTGCACGGCGCCCAGAAAAGTGCTGGTGCGTGGTTGATGTAGAGCTCGTTGGGAACCCCAAGAGGAAGGTATGATGAGCACAACAGCAACTTTCCCTCAGTTATGAAACCAAGGTTTAATCGAACCAGTAGGAGCAAGGAAAACACCCCAAAGGTGTTACTAGCAAAGCTTTGGCAGGGCGCACTATCGGTGCTAGTAGCAACGTGGAGACCTGCACAACACAACCACAGAACTTTGTCCCCAACTTGCGATGAGGTTGTCAATCTCACCGTGTTTTGCGGAAAACAAAGGATTAAACGTATCGAATGGAAAGAAGTAAAAGTTTGCAGAGAGTAAACACAAAGAAGTAAACAGTTGTAGATTGTATGTAAAGAAAAGGACCGGGATCCATAGTTCACTAGAGGTGGGTCTCCTTAGATAGATAACATGCTGGGTGAACAAATTATAGCGGGGCAATTGACAAACACCGAGAAAGCAATACATGCATATAATAATCATCTTGACTCCTTTGATACTTGATTGGGTATTACAACATTATACATAGACCGCCATCCAACTGCATCTATGACTAATAATCCACCTTCAGGTTATCATCCGCCCCCCTCCAGTATTAAGTTGCAAGCAACAGATTACTGCTTTACGAACTGCGTGTAAAGTAAACAATACGATTGTTCTATGAACAAAGGATTGTTGTTTTCTCCCTAGTAGCAACAACACATCTAGTACCTTAGAGATTTCTGTCACTTCCCTAGATTACCAGAGGCATGAACCCACTATCGAGCATAAATACTAACTCTTGGAGTTGCTAGCATCTACTTGGCCAAGATAGCTACTAACAACGAAAAGCATGCAAGATCACAAATAACAAATACATGATAGAATCAATAATCAATCTGAAATAGCATCTCAATATCCATCGGATCCCCGCAAACACAACATGCAGAATTACAAATAGATGATCTTGATCATGAACAGAGCTCACAAGATCTAGACATGAAAGCACAAAGGAGGAGAACCAGCCATCTAGCTACTACATGGATCCGTAGTCCAAGGATGAACTACTCACGCATAACACCGGAGGCTTGCATGGTGATGAAGAAGGCCTCCAGGGTGAATTCCCCTCTCCGGCAGGGTGCCGGGAAGAGCTTCAGATCCCTCCCAATCTAAGGATGGAGATGACAGCGGCTATAGACTCTTTTGTGGATTTTTGATCGGGTACTTAGGGTTTTCGTCCCGAGGGCAATATATAGGCGGAAGGAGAGGCCGAGGGGGTGCCGGGAGCGGCCACACCATCCCCTGGCGCGGGCCAGGCCTGGCCGCGTGGCCAGGTGGTGTGGTGGCCCCTGGCCCCTCTCTGTCTCGTATTCTGGCACTTGATGACATCCGGAAAAATAGGCACTTTGGCTTTTGTCCCGTCCAATTCCGAGAATATTCATTTTCTGACTTTCCTGGAACCAAAAACAGCAGAAAACAGGCAGTTGGCACTATGGCTCTTGTTAATAGGTTAGTCCAAGAAATCATATGAAAAGTACTCCAAAGTTGGAACAAAACACAAGAAAGTGGATAAAACCAAGCATGGGGCATCAAAAATTATAGATACATTTGCAATGTATCACCCATTAGGGGCCAACGCTAGTAGGTCAAGCACTGTTAAGGCCTACAACCAGCTCGTTACTGTTCCTACAACCCGTAGGGTCTGCTCCTGTTCTACCCATTTACTGTTATGACCTTTTACATTTCTGGGTTGCCAGCGTTAGGATCCTTTAATATTCTAGCCTTTTACCGTTCTGGACTTTTACTGTTCCGGCATTCACTATTTAGGTCTTTTACTCTTATGGCCTTTTACTATTTTGGGCTTCTTGTTCTGTCCATTTACTGTTCATGCCTTTTTATTCTTCTGTTTGTTTTGCTTTGCTGGCCCTCTACTATGCGGGCCTTTTACTGTTCAGGCTTTTTACTGTTTTAGGTCTTTTACTATTCAGGCCTATTAATCTTTGGCCCATTACTGCTCGGGCCTTTTACTGTTCTGGCTTGTTGCTGTTCAGCCCTATACGTTTTCAGGGCCTTGGCCGCTTATGATGCCCACCAATATTCTAACTTGCCACTTACGGCCTTTTATTGTTTATTGGTCCCATCTGCTAGCTAGCATATTTGCATATTCTATAACTATGGAACAATTCTGGTTTTAAACAGTCCATTAATATTTCGGCCCACTAATGGCCGCACTAGGATCACCCTATTACATCAACAGAATTATTTTGAAATTTATTACAGACCAGAATTTCAATAAAAACAAGATGAAGCATTACAGAGACATCGACAAACATGGGTTGGAACAGAGTTTATGCTATGGAGCTTACATCCCCATACAAGTAATAACTGGCATACCATGACAGCTGCAAAAGAGATTATCAAGTAGATAGTCCATCCAATCTTGTCCATCTTTCAATTCCTGTATCTGTTCACGTGTAATCGTGATTATTCCATCTATTCCATCTATTTCTTCTGTTTCTTGTTCAATGGAATCAATTGTTTGGAGTGCAGCTGTAACACCTCTTTCTGCTGAAAAAACTGAAACAGTGGACCGGTGCAAGCAATAATCACTGTCACTGTTGCTTTGTGAAATGACCTCAATACTTAACGTAGGATTCCTCCCTTCTGCCCCCATAGCTTCATGTGTAGCCAGAAACAAAGAAAACAAGTCAGCACATTGTACCAGCTAACTGATAGCCATCTTATATGTAAAATAATTCTAATTCATCATTGGCCAAGAACAATCAATGATGTGCCTCATACATCTCTTTCCGGAATAACAGGAACAGTCGATGTCCTAGACCGATGCGTACATGTGCCAGTATCATAGCCACTCTGGAACAAACACTACATGTTATTTGCATGTTGAAACTAAGACATATTAAGTTAGATCAGCAAAGCAGGCGAAAAAACACCATGTTTGTTGTCAAAGAATTTCAAAATGGCATTGTCCTAATATAACAAATCAAGTCATCAACATGTGTGTCTCATGCAGAATAACTAAACTAGTGTGGCAATGAATGAAAGGAATCAAACAACTCGACTCTTTCCCTCATAAACTAATCATATCACTGCATAATGGAAATATAGAAAATATAACAAAAAGAGGTGCATGAGATTCTATCAGCTGCTTAGAACTGGTCGGGACAACAAAGCATTAACCTAAAATATAAAAATAGCGTTTAAAAATGGTCTATAGTATGAACTAGCCAAAAAAGTGACCTACAACCATAGAAGGTGGCATTGTTTTAATCATCAGGGAACTATGATAGTACCTTGGAAAAACAAGCAATAGATCAAGTGTGTATTAAATAGACTACCAGCATCATTTTAGACAAACAAGATATCAACCATTGATTTTCAGTAGCCAGATCATTCAAATATTTCGATCGTCGGGCCAATAAATAAAAAAGAAGAGAAACAAAGAGATGGGTCATTTGCTGCCAAAACAATAGTTGGATGCATCCAAAAAGTAGCACAAACCTTCTTTGTAATGCCTACAACTATTATATTTCCAACTGCTGACAGTATCATTATATATATAACCAGGCAAGAAAATCCAGTAGATAAACAAGCAAATAATACATTGTTCACCTTGCAAGGTCAATGAAGTATTTAAACAATGTATGTCTAGGAACCACGTCAGAATATAGCACTGATGCAATCATAAGTCACCTAAAAATTCATAGGAACCATAACCAATTGAACCATCTGGTGGCTAATAGTAAACTCGCAAGATCATCTGATCATGTATAGATGAAAATCTCTTGTTTATTATTAATCAAACATTGTATTTCTCACAGGAATTGCCATCCCTAATTTGAGACTGACGGGGCTCGAACCTGCAGCTTCCGCATTGACAGGGCAGTGCTCTGACCGTTTAAGTTAAGAAAATCATTACATTGCTTTAATCATGAGCAAACTAAAGAATCAAATTGGCAATAGAATCTATATGTGCATCATGTAGATTAGCTATTGAGGTAATGAATTAAGCAATGAAACACCAGGTACACGATAGACTTCCACATCATATTAAGATGGTTACAGTACATTATATAGTAACCGTGATCATATTAGATGATACTAGCTATGACAATCTCACTATGATTAGTCTAGATAGAACTACCTCCGTTTCAAAATATAAGATGTTATGGCTTTCATGAAATGAATGTATCTAGACCCCCTTTAGTGTTGGTAGAGTAACTTGGACTAGTACTGCAAGACCAAGTAATTTATACTAGTCTCATACATATAACACTAGACTATGTTACCACCTCTAGAGTGCATATAAACTCAATCATGGTGGCGATCTCTAATATTATAATAGAATATATATTAGCATAAAAGTGGATATACTTCAATCACCACCACCTAATCATAGTCTAGTTAATGTATATATATATAGAAGATCACCAGTAAAATATAGCAAAAAGAGATCTCCACCATGATTGAGTGAGCAAATTGAATTATAAATCAAGGGATTTATGTTTGGTCTTTGTGCAGTACTATTAAAGGTCATCTTGTTCTAATCATTGGACAACTCATGTGGTGCCGACACTAGACAATGTGACTACCTCCAGAGTGCATAAAAACTCTTAAATATAGCAGAAAAATACTATAATAGACTATAAATTATCATAAAAGTGGATATACTTAAATTACCACCACCTAATCATAGTCTAGTTGACGCATATATATATAGATAGATATGATGATGAGTCAAATATAGCAAAGAATAGATCATCATGACGATTGAGTGAGAAAAATGAATTATAAATTGAGAGATTTACAATTAGTCTTTGTTACATAGTAGAAAAATATAGCATAATAGTGGATATACTAAAATCACCACCACCTAATCATGATCTAGTTAACGTATAGATAGATAGATAAATGAACACAAGTTAAATATAGAAAGAATATATCATCACCAAAATCAAGTGAGCACACTGAATTATAAATCGAGGGATTTACGTTTGGTTTTTGTCCAGTCTTGTTTAAGGTCAACCTTGTTCTAATTATTAGCGAAATCATATGGTACCTTGTACAAATAAGCATCTGGTACTAAGCACATCTCTGTAAAAACAAGAGATTTACTATTTCTCTTTGTGCAGTGCCGTTGGAGGACATCCTGTTGTCAGTTTGTTCTTTGAAGACATCCACCGCATCCAGTACTTGGATATACGATCCATTTACTTTATTGTTGTTCCTCTGGATATAGGTTCAGGCCACTCATTCACCTAAAATAGGTTTGCATTCAGCAATAGAAAGCAACAGGTACTTACAAGATTGTAGGGGCGATTCACTCTACGATTCTCCGTGTTCCCTGTGAGAGGAAATAATATCAGATAGTGGCTGTTGCTGTTTACAAAGAACTAGATAGACATTATAGTATAATCACTTGTGAACACGTAGAGTAGAGAATGGTGGAATATAAACAAATATTTAAATGACATAAAGTTTGCCATGGCGACAAAATATAAGACAGTTACATTCACCCCTTAGCACGAACAAGAGAGAAATTACAATGATTTAACTTGTGAAATAGGATTGCAAACAAATATGAAAAGTGCCATAAAATTTGTCACCATCTACAAAGCAGGCAGTTACTGTACTAACATTTGGACGAACAAGATAGACATTATAATGGTATATCTTATGAACTTATAGAGCAGGGAATGCTAACCCATATGTGAAGTGACTTAAAATGCCATGAACTACATAATATAAGGTAGATACTGCTGCTACATAAATTATAATTGAGAAACTTGAATTTATAGAACAGGGCATGCATATAACCATGTCAAGTGCCTTAAAACATGCCATGTAATACTACATCTAATCCAAAGTAAATAAGGCGTATAAATTTTTCGCAAGTCAATCGACGCAAAATTGGACCAAGTTTGTAGAACATACCAGGAATATCTACCATGCCAAACCAACGCCATTCGATACATCAGGGCATATATTTTCATAGACGCAAATGCCACCAATTAACCCTCAATATATTTTTCTATGAGCTAGGTAAAAGTCATCATTGTTTGACTTTAAAAAAGTATAGGCCTTCTTTTACGGAACAGATATACTCCCTCCGTTTCAAAATGTAAGATGTTTTATCTTTGTGAAAGAAGTGTATCGAGACCAGTTTCAGTGTGTAGGTTCATGTAGGTTTGGAGTAAACCTACACACTAAATGTTGTCTAGATACACTCCTTTCACAAAGCTAAAACATCTTATATTTTGAAATGGAGGGAGTAGTACACAATAGGCGGTAGCTACTGCCGGAGCTTAATTGAAACAAATAAATAATGGCATAACTTGTAGAGGGAATGCAAAACCAACAAGTTCAATAACATAAAATTCATAACAGAAGGCAGTTACTATGGTTGCTTAGTACAACTAGATTGAAATTAAAATAGCATAAATTCTGAACTTGTAGAGAAAGGAATGTTAACCTACATGTTCAACGGCTTAAAACTACCAATGAACTCCAAAAAATTACATGCAGTCAGTATTATAGCAACAGACAAATCAAATGCACATTATGATGACATAACTTGTGAACTTGTAGAACAGGTTGGCCAGTGAATTAACATTTTCCATGAATTACATAATACCAATGAACTCTAATGATGTCAGTTTTGTACTACCAAACTTGTTTATATATATTAAGAGTAATTGTTGGTCAAAGAAAAAACACGAAGAACAAGGACGCCTTATACCTCGAAACAGAAGGAGTAGTTTAATGCCTAGATTGAACATAGACTACACTGAATTTATCAAGGGAGAGTGGGATATCAATTAAGCCAGTATTGAGGTAGGAATTTACCACCAATACAGACATGCAGTTCACTGCCGCTGGCTTATACCTGCTATATTGAAACGGGTTGTCTACGCATACAAGGCATCTTTGTGGGTCACGTCAAGGACACGGAGGGTGCCCAGTAGTGGTGAGTCGGGCTAAAGCAGATAGATCTCGGCAACATCTGGGAAGAAGATCTATGGAGGTTTTTGATGGGTCTGGCTTGCTTGATAAGATGGACGATGAAGGAGATCTGGTGTAGTGCACGACATCATCAGTGAAGCAGATCTGTTACGACCGATTATGGAATTGAGGCATTGCACAAGATCATCGGTGAAGCAGATCTAGTGTAGTGGACTGTTGAGTCCGTGAAGCAAATCTAATGCAGCGCACACCAGCGTAGATGAAGCAGGTCAGGTGATGTGGACGAGGGAGTCGGCAAAACTAACACAGTTGTATGGAAGAGGGTGTCAGCGAAGTAGGTCCGGTAAGGTGGACGTCGGCTGATCCGGTAGACTGTTCAGGAGTATATGGTATCGAGGTATGGCGTGTAGGCCGGCGAAGTGCGGTGGTGTAGGAGCTAGAGGTGGGATAGGGGGTTTGGGGTGGCGTGTGGGCGGGTGAAGTGCAACGGTGATGTTCCGGTTCGGTGGTGTAGGAGCTGGAGGTGAGATAGGGGGTTGGGTGGCGTGTAGGCGGGCGAAGTGCGGCAGAGATGATTACAGTGTGGTGGTGCAGGTGCTAGAGGTGAGAGGGGGTTGGGTGGCGTGTAGGCTGGCAAAGCGCTGTGGGGATGCTCTGGTGCGGTGGTGCAGGAGCCGGAGGTGAGATAGGGGTTAGGGTTTTTCGGAGTGCTATGGGGGAAACGGTGTCGGTGGAAGGTGGACTACCCAGCTTCAGAGCTGTGGGGACCCCGGGGGGATTACGAACCATACCCACGCCCCGACATTAGTAGATAGGCCATTGTGAGGGGTAGAAAAGGAATTTCGTATAGGTACAACTTTGGGCATGTGACCACTCAAAATATTTCGGTGGAGGCGAGGCAGGAGAATTTGCCGCTCTGGGATTTTGAATTTGGCTATACAGTTGAAAAGATGTAGAATAATAATATCCTATCCTAGGAGTAACTATAGTCCAATGACTAGAAAAAATAGTTTACTGTAATGTCCTAGCCTTTCTAGGTACGGAGTATTTCCGGAGCCATTTCTGCAAAAATAGGGTCTCTACCTTCAGCTCAATTACGTACACACATAAAGGTAGTAACATGAACTAGTATGTTTCCCACTATGACCAGCGTAAGAGCATCTCTAGTGGCTAGTGTATCTGATAGTCTAAGCCAAATATAGACCATCATTGATCAAAAAATGCCTCTCGTGGCTTGTGTATCCAGTGGTCTAAAATTTAGACATCCTCCAAACTAGCTACTCGTTCTCCATATTTGGACAACCAAGCCACCATGTCTAAATCAAAGTTGGTCGCTCACCGAGCTTGCTCCCGTGCCAAATCAGAGCATTTTTGTACTGATTTGCTATGTATATTGACAACTTGTGTGCAGATGGACATATAGACTATCAAATTTAGACTATCCACTAGAAAACTAAAGTCATGTAAAAAGGAATCTTTTTACACCATTATCTATGTGAAGATGTTGACTACCAAATTTAGACAAGCCACTAGAGATGCTCTAAGAGACTACCAAATTTAGACAAGCCACTAGAGATCAAGAAAAAAAATACTAGCGTGCTATTTAATTTAGCGTGGCTTTTCTTCAGACGTCATGAAAGTTATAGCATGCTAATAACATGATATTTTACAAAAAATCGTTTTGTAAAAATTTAAAAATATAATAGGTATATCATGAATATAAAGGATTTCAGTATCTAATGAATTATCTAGAGTAATACTTGTACATGCATAATCAATTCCGGTGCTATTCAAGTTAGAGGAGAACCGTCAGGGCTAAATCTAGGTACAACACCGGGTGCTGCAGGAGGAGGCGGCGGCTTGACGTGATCACTTAAGTTTAACAATAAAATTTCCATCGTATGTTTGCTTACTCGACACATTCATCATATGCTATCTTACTGCACACCCGCCAACAAAAGAATAACATCCTATACTTAAAATAGCGCTAACGCTATGATGTTTTAGCGCGATATAGCAAGCTATTTAAAAAATAGCGCCGTAGCGAGGAAAATCTTGAAAAAATATCGTGGACTCTCTAAATACACTATATCACGCTAAATAGCGTGAAATAACACGCTATTTTTTCCATGATAGAGATGCTCTAAAGCTGGTCTGAGTGGTAAGTAACTTGAAGTAGTAATATGCATACATTGTGCTAAAGACTATCAAAAGTACTCCCTCCGTCTAGAAATAACTGAGTTTGTTTTGTCTAGATTCAAATGTATTTAGATGCATTTCAGTGTATAGATACATTCGAATCAAGACAAACCAGTTATTTATGGACGGAGGGAGTAGTATCTTTTAGATGCTAAAATGGAAAAGAAGATCCAACTGGTGGCAATGTTGGGATTCGAGAATCTTGATCCAATATTCAATATTCAAAGTTATTCGTACACTGTATATAACTAGTAAATTGCACGTGCCCTGCACGTGAGACTCATGTAATAGACGTCTGACATATCATCACTATATAAAATTATAATAGGTAAAGCAGAAAAAATATAAATTTGATCAACATCTATAAAGTATGGGTGTATATATTTGGTTCTTGTACTTTGTATATCATGTAGAAGTAAACGATTATTAGCTATCTAAAACTTTAAATTTTTGGTAACATGGTCTAAAGAAACGAGGGAGAAGATTCTAGAATGATGGAGAAGTGCATTTTGAGTTTTATGCATAATATTCATTGTGATGAAGGCTATCAATAGAATCTTCTAGATGCTAGAATGGTAAAGAAGATTCGACGGCTATAAATGTTGGGATTCGTGAGTCTTGATCCAACGGTCAATATTTAAAGTTATTCGTACACTATATAGTGGTAAGACTAGTAAATTACACGTACCCAACACGTGAGACTCAGATAATAGACGTCTGATATATCATCACTATATAAAATTATAATAGGTAAAGTAGAAAAAAATATAAATTTGGTCAACATATATAAAATATGGGTGTATATTTGGTTCTTGTACTTTGTATATCATGTAGAAGTCAATGATTATTAGCTATCTAAAACTTGAAAATTTTGGTAACATGGTCTAGAGAAATGAGGAAGAAGATTCTAGAATGATGGAGAAGTGTGTTTTAAGTTTTGTGCATAGCATTTATTGTGATGAAGACTATCAATAGAATCTTTTAGATGCTAGAATGGAAAAGAAGATCCAATGGCTAGAAATGTTGGGATTCACGAGTCTTGATCCAATAGTCAATATACAACATTATGCGGTAAGATTTGATGCAGCACCACAGCTAAAAAATAAATGTTCGTGTGATGTTCTAAGTGATCTTATTCGAGAATAAAAATCAAATATGAGGATTGGGAGATAAATTTTTGGATCATGCTAGATTTTATATTGTAGAAAACACATGGCTCACACGATGGGGGTCTGTTTTCTCTCTACCGCTAGGCTTCATATGTAGTAGAAATGCCAGACTAGTAATCATGCGCGAAAGCACTACGCGTACCTGATGGGTGTTGTGAAGCTTTCTAAGAGGGGACAGGTAGAGAAGAGAGGGAAGAGCAGGGATCTATGATGATTTTCCTTCAAGTTCGGCAGCGAGGAAATAATTATAGTGATTGTAAGGACGAATAGTGATGAATTTTGTGTGCATAGACATTGCAAGAAGTTGAATTTTTCAAACCCAATGGTGGTTTTTATATATTAAAATCTCGGTACCTTAAACGATTATGGAACCTATCACGCACTCGTCATGCAAATTTGATATATATAATTTTGGTAGATCGACATGAAGTAGTTCCAATCGGAGAAAATAGCTACTAGATAGATTGGAAATTCATGTTATTACTTAAAAATAGCCCATAAACATGGTCTGCTATGTGCGAATAATGGTGTATTACCATTCTAGGCCTTATTCTTTATATACTAACTTAACAAATAAACATTGTCTATTACTTACAAAATTGAAAACTAGTTTTTGTTCATGAAAGTTGGAAACTACGATTGTAAACACATTATCCCATACCAACATGCGCTCATCTACTAAATATGAGCACAATATTCGTCTACTGCAATATAGATATAGCCATGACCCTAGTCATTTGATTTGGAGGCTAAGCATCTTCACAACATGGTATGTCATATTGCGAAGCAAGGTTTTTAAAAGTAACCAAAACTCATACTTATCACAACTAGTACGCTCAAGAGAATGCGAAGCACAAGTTATACATTATTTTGATTTTTCTTTATTTTTCTTGAAGAAACATAACTAGTTCAAACTTGTCAGCCGTTGTGTAATTCTTAGAAATAACTTGATGGTTTCAAACCTCTAGTTGTTTTTTATAGATTGACTACTCTAATACCTTAAAGCGATTTTACGTGAAATTAGAGAGCTAGCAACCTATCTTGCAGTCATAGTTAAAATTTGATCTGATTTTGATAAATCAACAACAAATACTTTAAGTGGTTGAAATTAGCTAGAAATGTCAAAAGTTCATATAATTAGAGAATTTCCCATAAAACATGGTCCCCTTTTGTATAAAAATGGAAGGCTAGTAGCTAGATTTATGAGCCTTAATTATTCATCATGTACTTTGTTAAATAATCTATAAATGTAAACATTGTTTACCATATCATGCCCATATGCGCATTTACCGAATACGGACATTATTATCACATAAGTATGGCCATTTGTTTTGAAACCCAAGCATGTTCATACATGATATGCCATATTGCGAAAAAATACTCTCAAGAGTTATCCAAACTAAAGCTTGCCATTATTTTGTATGGAAGGTGGGGACTCACGCAAGAGGATGCTGTGTGCAAGTACTATAGTTTTTTTTTGTTATTTTCTTATTTTTTAAAACTCATCGGAATTTGTCGACCAACATATAAATTCTTTGCAAGTTAAATCTTTCAAACCTCCTAGTGTTTTTCGATATTATATTGACTAATGTGGGTCCCTTAAAACGATTTTGCGGATCCAGCTCAACATGTGAGAGCAGTCCAACAGGGTAACTTTTCATTTAATAATGTTTTTATTTTTTATGTATATTATATAGGCTATTTAGAAATCTTAATTAAGGTATTCCATTCACCGCCCTAGCCACCATTTGGATCCGCCACTTTGTAGGCGAAGCTTAGAAGCGAGCAGCCTACCATACGATCGTAGTTCAAGTTTGACATAATTTTGGTAAATCGATAGAGGGAGTTAAGTGGCAAAATTAGCTAGCTGGTAAATTTATGTAACCCGAGAAATGCCCATAAAATGTGTGCACTATGTGTGAAAAAATGGGGTTGTCATATGGGCCTTATTCCACGTGTGCTTGCTTACAAAAATAGTTACTTGGAAAATGGTAACTGATTTTTCTAGTCATAAAAGTTAGAAAATTACAATTGTAATAAACATTGTTTACCATGCCAAGATGCGCCGATATATCAAATAAGGGTACCTTATCATAAATTACGATGTAAATATGGTCATACCTTGGTTGTTTGGCTTCAAACCAAGGTATGTTCCTAGATGGTAGGCCACTAGGCCATATTGCGAAGGATTTTTTTATGAAAGTTACCCAAACTCGTGTTTATTATTCCTCATGGCAACCAAGGTAGTATGTTTCTACTACATGGTTGGCCATATTGCTCCTAGGCACTTTGTGAGTATGTGAGGTGGTCCATTTACACATAAAGTAGTCATGTGTAAGTATAGTAAACCTTTAGAGGTAACTAGTGTATTGTACAAGCAAGTTGTTGGCTATACTATTGAAATTGCTCCAAGGACTAGTAAGCATCCTATAAGTAAAATAATAGGGCGTGTACACCGTGTATTTAGGGTTCGTTCGATTCAAAGGATTTGTAAAACATAGGAATAGGAGAAGTGCAGGAATATAATGACGTGACACTTATAAAAAAGATGAAACAATGCTAGGAGGAACTAGACACTTTTTTGATATAGTAGAAGCGGGTCGGCCTGAGAATTCTGAAAATTCGCCCCTGACAGGGATCGAACTCTAGTCGTTGGGATGTGCTAACTATGACCCAACCACTAGGCTATTGCCTCGTTCTCACTTATAATCCTATAGAAATGAGAAATGCAGGAATCGGTAAGATAAGGTGTTTGATTGCACTGCAAGAAAAACGCAGGAAATTTTATACGGTTTAGGTAAATGTCATAGACACATAGGAATTTTTCCAAGAGGTCGCAGCTCTTGTTATAAATCCTAAAGGATTATAGTGTAGGGAAGCAATGCATAGGAGTTTTGTAGGATTTATTCCTTTGAAACAAACACATTATATTGAAAAAGCTCCTATGGATTGGAATCCTATAGAATTCCTTTGGAAATCCTTTAAATCCTATAGATTGTGGTGGAGTCGAGTCAACGAAACCAAGTTCCATATGAGCTACTCCTACAACCTAATTAATTAGGCCTTGCATGACACTAGATACATGTTATCACCCAATACTGTGAAGGTAGTAACATGTGAAAGTTTTACTAGTCTAAGTTATTTAGCACTTGAGCAAGCTAAAATATGGAAGAGAAAGAAAACATCCAGCCAGAGCTCATTTTTGGGTGGAAGCACGAGGCAAACAGAAGGAAAGTTGGGCTGGAATACCAAGGGCCCCAAGTTCTGCACTGTTGCGCCTGCACGGTTGTACTCCATACTCCATGGGAAGGAAGAGGTGACTATGATTCACCAAAAAAAGGAAGAGGTGACTACTGCGATGCTACCCACCTGAACAAGTCCCATTAAAGTCATAGATTCACCGATGCATGAGCAGAGCAGCCAATGCCGCATTGAAGAGGAGAGAGGGAGGATGATTCTCCTTCATCTAGGAGATATGAGCTACTCCTACAAGTAGGCCTAATTAATTAGGCCTTGCATGACACTAGACACATGTTATTACCCAATACACTTTGAAGGTATTGTAGTAACATGTGAAAGTTTTACTAGCCTAAGTTATTTAGCACTATGAGCAGCCTAATATGGAAGAGAAACAAAACATCCAGCCAGGGCTCATTTTTGGGTGGAAGCATGAGGCAAATGAAGGAAAGTTGGGCTGGACCACCACGGGCCCCAACTTTCTCTGCACTACTGCGCCTGCACGGTTGTACTCCATTGCGCGGAAGCTTACATGGGAAGGAAGAGCTGACTGCTGTGATGCTTCCCACCTGAACAAGTGCCAGGCATAGATGCATGAGTGGAGCATAGCAGCCAATGCTATATTGAGGAGGAGAGAGGGAGGACGATTCTCCTTCATCCAGGAGCCTTTTCTCTCACGAAAGGCAGCAACGAGACATAATTTTGGGTGGAGGAGCCTTTTTTTAAACAAGGCAAAAGATTTGTGCTGGAAGGAGCCCTTGCTCGCCTTGCTAGCAGTATGAGATCAACTAGACACCAAAATCTGAGTACTAATAATACAAGCAGGATTAATACTTGAGTACTACTAGTACTAGTGAGTTGCATGTGCCTTGCACATGATATAATTAGTACAAGAATCAAATATACACCCATACTTTATAGATGTTGATCATTTTTTTGCTTTACCTATTATAATTTTATATAGTGATGATATGTCATACGTCTATTATCTAAGTCTCACGTACAGGGCACGTGCAACTTACTAGTTATAGTAGTCGAGAAAAGAAGATCCAACGGTTTTGTCAATGTTGGGATTCGCGAATCTTGATTGATCCAATGGTCAATATTCAAAATCATTCGTACACTATATAGTGGTAAGACTAGTAAGTTGCACGTGCCTTGCACGCGAAACTCAGATAATAGATGTCTGACATATCATCACTATATAAAATTATAATAGGTAAAGCAGAAAAGAATATAAATCTGATCAACATCTATAAAGTATGGGTGTATATTTGGTTTAATTTGTATATCATGTAGAACGATTATTAGCTATCTAAAACTTGAAAATTGGTAACATGGTCTGAAGAAACGAGGGAGAAGATTCTAGAATGATGGAGAAGTGTGTTTTGAGGTTTGTGCATAACATTCATTGTGATGAAGACTATCAATAGAATCTTCTAGATGCTAGAATGGAAAATAAGATCTAACGGCTGGAAATGTTGGGATTCGCGAGTCTTGATCCAACAGTCAATATTCAAAATTATTCGTACAGTATATAGTGGTAAGAAAATAAAAATATAATAGTGGTAAGATAAGAAAAGAAATACTATCAATAGTACAACTTCTCGATGCTAAAATGGAAAAGAAGATCAAACGACTAGCAATGGTGGGATTCACGAGTCTTGATCCAACGGTTAATATTCAAAGTTATTCGTACACTATATAGTGGTAAGATAAGATAACAAATACTATCAATAGTATATTCTAGATGATGGAATGGAAAAGGGATCCAACAGCTAGCAGCAATTTAGGAATTCACAGGTCATGATTCAACGACCAATATTCAAAGTTATCCCTATACTATATATAGTAGTGGTAAGATAAGAAAAGAAAGACTATCAATAGTATATCTTCTCGATGCTAAAATGGAAAAGAAGATCCAACAACTGGCAAGTTGGGATTCATGAGCCTTGATCCAACGCTGAATATTCAAAGTTATCCGTACACTATATAGTGGTAAGAATAGATAAGACAACAAAGACTATCAATAATATCTTTTAGATGATGGAATGGAAAAGAGGATCCAATAGCTAGCATCAATTTTTTGGATTCACGGGTCATGATTGAATGGGCAATATTTAAAGTTATCCTGGCCTATACTATACATATTAGTGGTAAGATAAGAAAAGAAAGACTATCAATAGTATCTTCTAGGTGATGAAATGGAAAAGAGGATCCAACAGCTAGTAGCAATGCTGGGATTCACGGGACATGATTCAATAGTCAATATTCAAAGTTATCTATACACTATATATCTCTATCTCTACTACTATAATGGAGCAGTTTTGAATTGGATACATAGCATCAATCCTGACCGTTGGACTATTAGATCCAATGGTTCATAGTAGCTGGATTCATCTTGAATAGTACATAGTGCAAACTCCACCATGTTCTAGAACCATCATGTCACACCCCTCCCCAAAGAAATCTGTAGCACTGTAGGATGTATTCTCAATATGTGTAGATAGTTATTATTAATCACTACTACTAGGAATGGAGAAGTTTTGAATTGGATCCATAGCACCAATCCTGACCGTTGGGCTGTTAGATCCAATGGTTCAGAGCAGCTGGATTCGTGTTGAATAGTACCTAGAGCAAACTCCACCATGTTCTAGAACCATCATGTCACCACCCCCAAAATTTTATAGCACAATAGGCTGTATTCTCAATATGTGTAGATAGTTATTATTAATAGACTTAATTTATGCATTTTTTATCTAATGTATGAAATGTGATTTAACAAACATTAAGTTGTTATTAACCAATAGTCTTGTTAGAGAAAAAATGCATAACTTAAGTCTATTAATAATAACTATCTACGCATATTGAGAATACAACCTAATGTGCTATGAAAACTTAGGGGTGGTGACATGATGGTTCTAGAACATGGTGGAGTTTGCTCTAAGTACGCACTATTCAACACAAATCCAGCTGCTCTGAACCATTGGATCTAATAGCCCAACGGTCAGGATTGGTGCTATGGATCAAATTCAAAACTGCTCCATTATAGTAGTAGAGAGAATACAACCTACTGTGCTATGAAATTTTTGGGGTGGTGACATGATGGTTCTAGAACATGCATGGTGGAGTTTTCTCTAGGTACTATTCAACACGAATCCATCTTCTCTGAACCATTGGATCTAGCAGCCCAATGGTCAGGATTGGTGCTATGGATCCAATTCAAAACTGCTCCATTATAGTAGTAGAGATATAACCACTATATAGTGTACGAATAACTTTGAATGCTGACCGTTGGATCAAGAATCGTGAATCCTAATATTTCCAACCGTTGGATCTTCTTTTCCATTCTAGCATCTAGACGATTCTATAGATAGGCTTTAGCATAATGAATGCTATGCACAAACCTCAAAACACACTTCTCCATCATACTAGAATCTTCTAAAGGAGTTATACCCTAGAGGCAAATAATAAAGTGTATTATTTGATATATATCCTATATGTTCATAATACGTTTCATACTATGCTATAACTGTGTTAATATGAAACGTTAATACACGTGTGGTATGTAAACAAACCGTGTCTCTAGTTACCTCCAGTGAACTAGTTCATTGGTCATGAGGATGGTCTGTGTTTCAAGATCATGGGCATTTATGCCAACTGACAATGAGGTCATGTTATTAGTTGAATATAATGATATAAAAACATCCGACCGTTATATCTTAATGAGATCTAGTTACAAAGTTCACCATTGATGATAAAACATAGAGAACCTCGCAACCTGATCCTTTGACTGTGAGGTAATGCAAATCACCATTTCCGGAAGAAGCTTTGATGGTTATCAAGAATCATCTCATAAAAGGGTGATCAAAAAGGTGCCACTCAGGTTTTCCGAAGGGATATGTTGAGGAGTACATATCAAGACCAGGATTTGTCTTGTCCATGTAACGGACAGATACATGTGGCCATCTCGGTGACGTTGCATTAATGAAGCTTGCAAGCATGTGACTAGGTCACGCAATGCAACACCATGAGAATGAGAAAACAAGTTCATCGGTAACGAGTTCGAACTAAGGTATGGAGATACCGAAGATCAAGTCTTGGATGAATTAGGTATCGAATGACAAAGGGAACGGGGAACGACTATCTCACGGTTCGAGCAATTGTATTCGTGAAACGCACAGGGGTCACATGGCCATCCAGGTCCCTCTGTTGATCATTGATGTGAGAGTGGTCTCAATCATGTCCGGAGTGTTTCCGAACCGAAGGATGTCACGCTTAAGGGTAGGGACGCTTAGGGTAGATGAGGTATCATAAGAGAAATAGAGAGAGAGAAACCATAATAGTTTCGGGTAACATCCGATGGAGATCGGAAGGGGTCCGGAAGGAGTTCCGAAGTGAACAAATAATATGATATGTGTATTTGAATGTTAATTGGAGAATTAATATTAAATATATATTTTATTTTATTTTTAAAGGCTCCTTAATACTAATGGGCCTCACCCGAAGGGAGGCCCACTAGGGCAAGGCGCCTAGGAAGTGGGGTCCAGCCGGCCTGGGCTTGGTGGGCCGCCCCAATGGGGCCCACCTAGGGCCGGCGGCTGCCCCTAGGTGGCCGGTGGGTGTGGGGTTTAGTCCCACACCGCCTGGCCCCCTAGGTGGTGTGCCCCCTCCCACTATATATAGGGGTCTCCCCTCCCCCTTTGGAATCACCCCATTCCTTCTCATTCTCTCTCTCATCCACCGAGGACTTCTCCGTAATGTTGGGGAGGACCTCGTGGGTGAGTTCTCCACCTTCACACTACTGTCATGTGATCTGTGATCCGACATCTACTTCTTCCACTGCTCGGCTGGATCGGAGTCAAGTTGACGTCTCCTACACCAGACGTGTGACGAACTTCGGAGGCACCACACTTGGGGTGCTGCTCGTCTTCATCAATATATGCCTTCCTGCGTAAGGCGTGCCTCTGTCTTCAAAGGTATGAATACTGTATTCCTTCTCCGTTACTTATGTCTACATAGTATAGATCCTAGTATTAGTGTTCGAGTAGATAGAATTTTTTTGTTTTCTGCTACGGAACCCAACACTACTAGGAAACAGCCTATCTGTGGCGCATGGAAATGGGACTTCTGTGGCACATATCCTAGTCACCACTGTTACCTCGCCACTGATAACTACTTCCTATGGCGCATATGGATATGCGCCATAGAAGTCCTAGACTTCTGTGGTGCATTTCTTCATATGCGCCACAGGAAGAACTTCTGTGGCGCATTTACATATATGCGCCACAGAAAGCCCATGTGCCACTGACTATATAATTATATGCGCCACTGATTGTGTAACACGTATTCGAAGTAAAATACGTTCCTGGTGTATAATCAGGTATTTATCCAGATGAGTATAAAGTACATTGCACAAGTAGTAGATGCATGAAAACCAACATATATATATAATACAAACACTTAGAGCCCGATCGAGATACATATATAGTGTCAAGTGCCGAATTTTTACACAAGTGCCGAATACAAAGTTCATATCATCTCACATTACAAATATGAAGTGGCCACTGCCGCCTACACTAGGATCAAATAGAATACAGCTGTGATAATGGTGAGCAAGAGCATTAGCCTGACCAATATCTTCATCCGGTTCTTCTTCCACAAGTGGTTCCTCCACTTGGCTACCGCCTCCTGTCTAGTCGCGTATCCTTTGTAGATGTTGCCGCTGAATTTGTTCACTTATTTGTGACAATCCTCCCACTCCTCGTAGACTCCTGGAACCCTACCCATGTACACCACATACCACCTCGTCGCCATCTCTATAGACGACAAGGCATATTAGTAAAAATACAACAAAAAGAATTAATAAAGGGTTCACATCCATATATATATATGTTCACAGAATATAAAACAAAGGATCCATAAACCTAAAAGATAGATCATCATAGAAGCAATAAGTTCAACGACAACATGGCCACAAGGTAGTTTAAGTCTAACAACAATGACCATTTCGACCACAAGATAGTAAAGTTTATGACACACACACTAATACAACAGGCGTCCATCAAGAATATACACACACTGGATCATGCTAGAGGCACACATCGATCATGAAGACTTCCTCTTCTCGCTCGGCTTCGGGAACGGTAGATAGCCCTCTTTCGTCACCCACGTCCTTGTGTCACCCTGCTTACGGAGGCGTTCTTCGATCTCCCTCTTACTCAACCCTCTGGCTTGTTGTAGGGCACCCCCCTTGTGTTGACATCTTCAATGATGATTTGCGACAACTTCATCTGAATGCGATGGAAGTCTTCTCTAAGATCATCATCGTCGATTCGCACCAAAGTTTCGGCCCATCCTCGGAGACTAGATGGCAACATTAGGTTCTGGCAATCCTGAACATAGCCTTTAAGGTGATGGAGGACGTAGAAGGCCTCCTTGGCACCAGTAGTCGACTGCTTGACACAGGGGAACTCGAGCACATGCTTGAACACGTGTTTTCCATCCTTGATACATTCCCCCTTATCTACGAAGGTGCATCCCTTCTTGGTGTAGCCCTCGAGAGCCTCATTGAGAACACCCCTTATTCTAGTGTAGTCTTTCTTCTTCGTCAAACTCCCCGAGTCGAAATACGTGGCTAGCGAATACCTCGGGGCAAGGACGATGAGTGTGCAGTATTTGTCTCTGTGCAACACAATTGGAACGGAATGTTGGAAAAAGAGCAAAGGAAGAAATCTATAAGAAATGCATAAGTTACGGTGGCGATGAGCGAGTGTGTGTACTTACTCAAGAAAGAAAGGCAAAAGAAGTGTGCCCTTCCTCTTGTTGTCCACCATGAACTTCTCGAGGTACGCCGTCGCCTTGGGCCGTGTCTCTGATCCTTCGACCAACTAGCTGTACCGCATGTAGTAGGGATCCACTATCGCGATTTCCGGGGTACTCTCTCTCTCTCTTGATCTTGATCGCCAGATTGAGCACGTATAGGTGGACCAAGTTATAGTCCAGCCGTTTCGTGAGAAATAGCTTGAATATGTCCTTGAACGCTATGAAGAATATATCCGCGGGGTGTTCATCGATGAAGCCCACGTCCAATGGCACCTTGGTCGTGAAAACCGGGTAATTTGGATCTTCATCTTTAAGAAGGAGGCCCTCTAGTGTCTTGACACCCTCGTGCAAAGTTAACATGGCTCCAACTGCAATGTGGATCATATCCGGAGTCAATATCGGATCACCAGCTACATGCACTCGGGGCAAGCCATATTGTGTGGATGGTACGTGTCAACACCCAGATTTTTAATCCCAGATGCCCGTTATGCCATACCTCGCAATCCCAGGATTACCATTTTTGCGAGACATAACGGATTGGATATCACAGTACATCATCCATTACAAACCATACATAAGGTTTTACACAAATACGGATCTCATGATCCAGTCTTTAATACAACAAGCAGCGGAAATAAACAATAGCGTAGCGGTGGGGTCCATCTTCAGGGGCACAGGCAATGCTGACAAAGGCAGATAGTCCTAGTTATCATAGCCGTCCTACTGACCATCATCTTGATAATCTTCTTCATAGTCTGGCCATGATAATATCCAGGGACAAAAGCCATGAGTACTCTTTAAGTACTCGCAAACTACTACTAGCAAGGGTTATGATTCTAAGTTAAAGTGCTGAATTGAAAGAATAACTTATCAAGTTGAGTTTGAAACCTAAGCTGAGTTTTGAAGCAAGAAAAGATAAAGTAAAGTTCTAGAATCACTTAAGTGGGGAAGCTATTATCATCTACACAACCCTGTTGTGGGCAAGTCAAAGTTCATAATTCATTTCAAGTTATTTAGAAAACATCTGACAACGAAACAGTATGGCCATTCCAACTGTCCATAATCGCGGACGCGGCTATTCGAATAGTTTGACACTCTGCAGAGGTGGTACACTTTCACCACAAGATTCGATACATCTATCAGGGATAACCCTGAATCATCATACTTAGTATGCAGATAATCAAACATAACCTTCCCTTTACACACCCTAGTTCAAGCACCTCTCCTATGAGCATGGCCTCCCAACCATGACCATCAGTCATCTTGGGCACTGCATAGGTGGACATCATTGAGAGGTAGCCTCAGCTCAAACCTCTCCCGTGAGGGA
Organism: Avena sativa; assembly: GCA_916181665.1. NCBI lineage: Eukaryota > Viridiplantae > Streptophyta > Magnoliopsida > Poales > Poaceae > Avena > Avena sativa. The sequence goes on from OV702287.1 coordinate 198,234,115, forward strand.
ACTAATACTAATGCATATAAATTTCCAGCTAAGCCTTACCCAATTCAGGTAATGTGGTTGTACGGTAAATTTGGAATGGTATCGCATCCGAATCCAACCATCAGTTTTATAAAAGGGTTAAGGCTCATGCCTCATCATTTTCATCATCATAAATCAATTGTGTTTCTCAACACATGTCAAAACATCTCAATAGAATGACTCATCATTCCAAGGTTTTCACAACTCATTTTCACCAAGTGTTCCCATCTAAAGTGACTCAAGTTTGATCTATTCTAAAACACTAGGTTAAGAGTGTTCACTAAGGTGGAAAGGTGGAATCAATCTCATGACATAGAATGACATCTAAAGGTTTCTAAGTAGGTCAAGTTTTATACTCTTTATGCTACCTTCAAAATTAATTAAAGAACTTTGTGTAAACTAAGGGGGTGTGATCAACGTATGCTTAAGGCATCTTTACTAAACTATCTAGTTTTATTCTAGATTGCTACAATAGCTTAATAAAGCATGTATGCAAGGGTTAGCTCCACTAATAGCTTGCCTTGGTTGGTGCAGTGGTTGAAGTTTTCTTCTTCTTCTTCTTCTTCTTGGTAGAACTCCTCCTCCTCGAAGGCTTGGTCGGTACTAGCGTCTAGAAATACATAGGGAGTTCACAATCACCAAACAATACTTAACTTAGGCTAAGTAGTATTCTAAACCACACAATTGATGATCTATTATCATCCCAAACATCACAAGTTTTAATTCAATAGCTTTAACCTTTTTATTTTGGAAAAGTAATTTCTACTCATTGAAATATTAACTACACTTTCATATTCACTACCAAAATATGGGATTATGTGGACACATGTCCTCACCACATATTCTAACATGTGGGAATGAGATTTAAAGGTTGGATCAATATTACTTTGGTTTAAGTTCATTATTTAATGATTTAAAGTGACTAGAAATGCCTATATAGCATTATTTTGGTACTAGTCCAAAGTCACTGCCTGTAAACCTTAATATTATTACATATTTGGATAGATATGATGAAATGTGATTTTTGAGAGTTGGAATCAACTCAAAAGCTAACTTGGTTGATTTTACAAAAATGTTTCAAGTTGCAAAAGCTTCTGTCTTCTTATTTTTATTAGGAGAAATCTATAACTCTAAATGAATTAAATCCAACGGGCTTGGATAGAGCATTTCAATACCTTTCAGACAAAATTAGTTTCATGTAATTTGGATTTGTCAAACTCACAGAATTGAATTTTGAAACACTGGACAGAAACTATATTCTAACTAAAAAGAAAAACCTAGATTTGAATCTACGGGCTTGCACGGGAAAGGAAATGGGCCGGCCCAGTGGCGCTACGCGGCACAGGGCTCAGATGATAGGGGGTCCCACTTGTCAGCGGCACTTAAAACGCGAAACGGTACGCGCGCTGTGGGCCGTGTGATTAGAGGCTAGATCTACGGCTGAGGGTCGTCGTCAACGACGGATGGGTCGCCAGCGAGCTCGAACCCTAGCGGCTCGGTGGGGGTCTACTAGGGGCGTACCAGGGCTCCAGCGGGGTCGGCGATGCGGGCGAACGAAGTGGAAGACGACGGCGAGGCGAGGCGTGGTCGCGGCGGAGCTTGGGGTGGCCGGAATCAAAGGCACCCTTCTTCTCCAGAGGCGGCGACTCCGGCTCCAATTCCGGCGAGCTGCTGCTCCACTTGCTCCGGTGAGGGGTGGTTGAGGTTCAGAGAGGTGAGGGGAGTGGAATGGAGTGAGTCTTTGGTGCTGGGGAGGGCTCCTTTTATAGGCTCGACGGTGAGACCGAGCGGGATGGGCGGTCGACAGTGGCGACATGGCTACGGCGAGCTAGCGGCATGGCTGGGGATGGCGATTGATGGGCGGTCCCCTGGCGGTGCTCTAGCGCTTCAATGCGGCCGTAGGGGCGGTGGCATGCGGTCGGGGTGAGGTGGCGCTCTGCGTGGCCGAAGCGGCTATGTCCACGGCGAGCGGTGGCTGTGGGGCTTTGGGCGGCGAACGGAGGTGTCTGGGGTGTTCTCTAGGTCGAGGCGGAGCGGTGGGCGCGGGCTGGTGTCGACCGGCGGCTTGTGCATGCGGGGACAGTGCGCTCTCTGCGGGCGGCGTCGACATGGTTCGGTGGCACTGGGCGCGGGTTCTCCTCTGTGGTCCATGGCTGGTCTTGGCTCGGGCAAGGGACAGAGAGGGGCGGTGCGGTGCTGGCTGCCTCCTAGACATGGAGAGGGGGAGAGGGGTGGTCTGCTACAGCGGTTGCAAGTTTGGCCGGCGAGGCATGGCTCGGGGTCGGCATGGCATTGTTGCTAGGGGTGTAGGGGATAGGTGTTTAGGCTTTGGTTAGATCATTGGGAGACAGAGGGAGTAAATGGGGATCAAATGGGGGCAAAACTCTGTTCAAAACAGTGAGCTAGGATTAGAGGTGTGATTCTGCCTGCCAAGTGTTTGATGAAATGGCCGCAAGAGAAAAAGTTTTGAATTTTGAGTTCAAATTTTTTGGGTGATCTCCACTAGTGATAGGTAGTCCCTGGTTGCAAGGGTTTTGAAAATGCTGCTCAATTTGATGGTTTTTGAAATAGGGGTGATCTATGCATATGCATTAGATTCAATTTTAAACTGCCATTAAAAATAGTTTACAGAAGGTTTTTAGTAGATCAAAAGGTGGGCCTTGGTACCTCATTATGTGTACTAGCAAGGGGTGTAAAGATCAAGAATTGTTTCTGTTAAGAATTGAGTACTAGGAATAGCCAAAGTAGGTATGAGAGTTAAATTTGTCCAAATGACCATACCTTCATTTTAATTCTTTTTGATTTGATTTTCTTTAGGAAAAGTTTGGGAATGATGTAGATGATGTTTAAATCACCTAAGAAACATTTTAGAAGCAAAGGATCACACAATCATGGCAATTCAAAACAACTCCTATTTTAAATGCACGCCTATATGAATGCTTTCATTTTAAATTTGGAAAAGTTTTTGTTAACCCCATTTTTGTATGACTTGATCTTGATAAGCTTGGATTGAAGTTTTGGGATGTTACAAACCTTCCCCGCTTAAACAAAATCTTGTCCCGAGATTTACAAAGAAAACTAGGAACTAAAAAGATCTGGGAACTCTGTTCTAATGTAATCTTCGCGCTCCCAAGTAGCTTCCTCCTCGGTATGGTTGCTCCACTAAATCTTGAGAAACTTGATACTCCTAGTCCTGGTGGTTCTGTAGGCTTCTTCTAAGATACAGATGGGTACTTCCCGATAGGTCAGGTCATTGTTAATTTCCACAGCTCTGTGATCGATGTTCTTGAAAACTTCCGTCTTCTCAGGCACTTCCAAGCATTTGCGAAGTAACGAGATATGGAAAACATTGTGGATGGCTGACATATCTTCAGGCGGTCCCAGTTGATACGATACTTCTCCTCGGCGGTTCAGAATCTTGAAAGGTCCGATATATCTGGGGGCTAACTTTCCCTTCAGACTAAAGCGTTGAGTTCCCTTCAATGGTGAAACCTTGAGATATACGAAATCTCCGACATTGAAAGTCAGGTCTCTCCTTCTCTTGTCAGCATAGCTCTTCTGTCTAGATTGGGCGGTCTTGAGGTGCTCACGGACTTTGTGAACTTTCTCTTCTGCTTCTCGGAGAATGTCGGGTCCAAAGATCTGACTCTCTCCTACTTGCAACCAATTCAAAGGGGTACGACACTTTCTTCCGTATAGGAATTCAAATGGTGCCATCTGCAAACTAGCTTGATAACTGTTGTTATATGAGAATTCTGCGAAAGGCAGGCAGTCTTCCCATTTTGATCCATATTCCAACACACAAGCTCTAAGCATATCCTCTAAGATTTGGTTGACTCTCTCAGTTTGTCCATCTGTTTGCGGGTGATACGCGGTACTGAAGTTCAACTTGGTTCCTAAACCTTCCTGAACTTTTTGCCAAAATCTTGAAGTAAACTGAGCTCCTCGATCTGATATGATGGTCTTGGGGGTTCCATGCAGACTAACAATCCTAGCAATGTACAGCTCTGCTAGTTTTGCACTCTGGTAGGTTGTCTTGACTGGTATGAAGTGGGCTACCTTGGATAGTCTATCAACTATGACCCAGATTGAGTCATTTCCCCTACTAGAAGTAGGTAAACCGGTGATAAAGTCCATTTCGACGGAATCCCATTTCCATTCCGGAATCTGCAATGGTTGCAACAATCCTGCATTTCTTTGATGCTTCGCTTTGACTCTGACAAATGTCACATTTGGCGATCTAGCTTCCGATCTCTCTCTTCATCTTGTGCCACCAAAATTGCTCTTTCAAATCCTGATACATCTTTGTTCCTCCGGGGTGGATAGAATAAAGAGTATCATGAGCTTCCTTCATGATAATTTCCTTCAGCTCCGAATCTGCTGGTACACAGATACGTCCCTTGTACCACAGTACACCTTCTTCGTCTTCGGTGAATCCAAGTACTTTGCCTGTACCAATATGATGTTTGATTCCGTCGATACTTTCATTCCCCTTCTGGGCTTCCTTGATTTGGCTAATCAAAGTGGGTTGAAGTTCAATGCTAGCTAGGAATCCTTTGCTAACTAAATCAGTCCAGAACTGCTCCAACTCCTCATACAAACTTGGTTGCTTCTCTTTGATCATGGTGTTAAGCCTACACGGCAATCTGCTAAGAGCATCCGCTACCACATTGGCTTTGCCGGGGCGATAGTGAATGTCAAGGTCATAATCCTTGATTAACTCTATCCATCTTCTTTGCCTCATATTCAACTCCTTCTAGGTGAAGAGATACTTCAAGCTCTTATGATCTGAGTAAATCTCACAGCGATTACACATCAAATAATGACGCCATGTCTTCAATGCTAGAACCACCGCTGCTAGCTCAAGATCATGGGTCGGATAGTTCTGCTCATGCTGCTTCAGTTGTCGAGACAGATACGCGATGACTTTGCCTTCTTGCACCAATACACATCCTAGACCAATCTTTGATGCATCACAATACACATCAAACGGCTTCTTGATGTCTGGCATGATCAAAATTGGGGCTGATATCAATCTCTTCTTCAGCTCCTGGAAACTGGCTTCACACTTGTCTGTCCATTCAAACTTCTTGTCCTTCTTCAACAATTGGGTCATTGGTCGGGCTATGCTTGAGAATCCTTCTACGAATTTGTGGTAATATCTCGCTAATCCGAGAAATGAACGAACTTGGGTTTGATTGGTTGGGGCTTCCCATTCTTCGACATCTTTGATCTTGCTGGGATCAACAGAGACTCCTCCGGCAGACATAATATGTCCTAGGAATCCTACTTCTTTCAGCCAAAACTCACACTTGCTGAACTTGGCATATAACTGATGCTCTCTCAGGGTTTCTAGGATGATTCTCAAATGTTGCTCATGCTCTTCTTCTGACTTGGAGTAGATAAGGATGTCGTCGATAAACACAACTACACACTTATCTAGGAACTTCATAAAGATCTTATTCATGAGATTCATGAAATATACAGGGGCATTGGTTAATCCAAAAGACATAACCGTATACTCATATAAACCATAGCGAGTAGTAAAGGCGGTCTTCGGAATATCCGTTGCACGAATCTTAAGTTGGTGATAATCAGTCCTAAGATCAATCTTTGAGAATACCTGAGCTCCAGTCAACTGATCAAATAGATCCTCTATCTTTGGCAAAGGGTACTTGTTCTTGATGGTGACATCATTCAACTTTCTGTAGTCTGTACACAGACGGTTGCCTCCATCCTTCTTGTCGACGAATAACACTGGTGATCTCCATGGTGATGCACTTGGTTGAATCAAGCCGGTTGCTAACATGGCATCCAACTGCTTCTTCAGTTCTACTAACTCTGAGGGGTTCATGGTATAGGGTCTCTGGGCTATAGGTCCGGTTCCGGGGATTAGTTCTATAATGAACTCTATATCCCTATCCGGGGGCATACCTGGCAATTCATCTGGGAATACGTTGGGGTATTCACAGACTACTCTGACTTGGTCCATGGTAGGCAGGGCTACACTTTTGTTGCATTTGAATTGATGGGGTAAGGTTTCAGAGATATGTTCTACTATTACTCCAGAACTACTGGTCATGGTGATGGCTTTCTTAGCACAGTCTATCAGTCCTTTATGCTTTGACATCCAGGCCATACCTAGTACTACTTCCAAACCTTTGGTTCCAAGTACAATTAGGTTGGCATAAAAATCTATCCCATGTATTCTGATAGGTACAGCTTTGCAAAATTTTCTAGCTTTTGTTGTTGAACCGGGGATTTGAACTATCATGACATGCTTCAGGTTGGTTGGGCGAATCTTACTAGTGCATACAAATTCTTCGGTGACAAATGAATGCGATGCTCCAGAATCAAACAATACTCTTGCTAAAACTGAGTTGATAGAAAACATACCCAACATGACATCTGGTGCTTCCTGGGCTTCTTCTGCGTTCATGTGGAAGAGACGACCGTTGCGGTTGTGCGGGTTCCCTGGGGCAAATCTCCTTCCTGGTTGAACACGACGCTGCTGCTGAGCTGGAGCATTCATAGGGGCATTGGCGGCAGTCTTCTTTGGACACTCATTGGAGTAGTGACCCTTCACTCCACACTCGAAACAAGTGATCTGGGACTTGTCCTTGACTGCAACAGGTACAACATTGCTGCTAGTTCTGGGGGCAGTGTTGTTGTTGTTGCTCTTGGGAGGGGCACGATTGAAGTTGTTGGCATTGCCGGAGTTGTGATTGTTTCCTTCGGGCTTCACATTTCCTCCGCTACGGTTGGGGTAGCTTGGGCGAGAATTTGGGGGTCGGTTGTTCCTTGGTGCATATCCTGGTGAGGGGTTGGGACGGTACTTCTGGTGACTACTGGATCCAGACTGCTGCATCATACGATGCTTGCAGTTGTCGTTTGCCTGGTTAATCTTCCCTCCCATCTGAATGGCAGAGTCGACTAGCTCTTCAAGATCCTGGAAACGGATGTTGACGAGGACAGTCTGCATCTCATCATGCAGTCCGTTTAAGAATCTCTCTTTCTTCTTGGCCTCCGTGTTGATTTCATCCGGTGCATATCTGGCAAGTGACAAGAATTTGTCACGATACTCTACTACAGTCAATCTTCCTTGCTTCAGTTCATGGAATTCATCTCTCATCCTGTTGACAAGACCTTGCGGCACGTGGGTGCGGCTGAACTTGACCTTGAATGCTTCCCAGGTCATCACCTGGCCATGGTTCATGTTGTGGACGCTATTCCACCAAGCTCTTGCATCTCCCGCCAGATAGTGGGTGGCGAAGAGAACTTTCTCATTCTCATCAACTCCTGCAACTTCGAGGTTGTTTTCCATGGTCTGTAACCAATCATCAACATCTAATGGGTTTTCAGATTGGTTGAAGATTGGGGGATTGGTGTTCTGAAATTTTTTGAGTTTAGATCCATGGTGATCCTGATTTCCATGTCCTTGGTTGTTGAGAGCCATTTGGGCGATCTGCTGCAATGTCGCTAAGTTGGCTTGACGCTCGGCCCTGCTTGCTTCATGGTCTGCGATGAGATTCTGCAAGATCTGCAGCATTGGGTCCTGCGATGAGCTGCTCCCTCCTTGGTTTCCACGAGTCATCTGAAGATTGAGATAGATATAGGGGTAAGAGGGAAATTCTAAGGTTCATGGTTTTGGGTTTTCAAAGCTACAACTTTGAGTTAGACTCAGGTTTTTCAACTAACTTCTTTGTCATTCATGCAAGCAAGCACACGATACAACACACACCACAACAAGCAAAGGGGAAAAACAGATGGTTTGAAGAACCATTCTGCAAAATACGATACAATGAGATGATACATCTCATGCTACGACAATGCTCTAGTGCATCTACTCATCGTCGATGAAGTCAGAGTCTTCATCATCAGTTTAGAAGTCCATAGCATCCTCTGCTAGAAATTCATCATCGTTGCTGAGGTAAGAATCCATATCTCCCTGGATGTCTTCTCCCTCATCATCTTCTTCCTTGGCAGCAAGCTGAGCTTCCTGCTCCTTGACGGTCTTCTCGAGGTCGGCCCCCTTCTTGTGAAGACGGGCAATGGTGCGATCCTTCTTTGCACGCTGGCGACAAAGAGACTGGCGATCTTGGACGAGCAGTGTGAAAGTCTGGGCCTTCTGGTCGGCGATGGCACGGTTCTGGTTGGCTAACTCTCTGGCATTGTCCAGTTCCTGCTATCGGTCATGAAGCAAGAAGTCAAGGTTCTCCACTTGACGCCTCAACTCTGGGTGACTTGGCATCTCCATCGGCATTCCCATGAAGTCACGTCTTGCATAGTGGGCAAAACAGGTTCCTTGAATCTTGTTGACGCTGAGGGCACATAGACGTGCGAGAGCTTCATGCATTGCCCTGGCTAATCCATCTAGCCAGTTGTTGTCTCTCACAGAGAACTGAATTCTCCCGGAAGTTGGTGCTTTAATGCTTCCTCGAAGATCTGCGGTGACTAGCTATTGTAGGTCTCCTCCTGGGGGTCCTGGAAGTTGAGCTCCAAGAAACTCCGGATGTGGGCGTCCCAGTAATTCTGACAGTGAATCCAGATCCCTCTCGAAGATCAGTTGACCTCCATTTCCCAACTACAAGAATTTAGGATGAGGAAATTAGTGAAGTGATCAAGTGTGTCAAATTTTAAGTAGTAATGTAAGAATTTTGAGGAACATGTATTTTTGAGAAAGAATGAGTTCACAAGGGTAAGAGGGGAAATAGTTTTTCATAAATACTCACTTTGGTTTTGAAGCTAAGTTTTTGGTTTGGACATCCATTCTAACTAGGGTCTCCTATGGTCAGGATGGCTCTGATACAAACTTGTCAACACCCGGATTTTTAATCCCAGATGCCCGTTATGCCATACCTCGCAATCCTAGGATTACCATTTTTGTGAGACATAACAGATTGGATATCACAGTACATCATCCATTACAAACCATACATAAGGTTTTACACAAATACGGATCTCATGATCCAGTCTTTAATACAACAAGCAGCGGAAATAAACGATAGCGTAGCGGTGGGGTCCATCTTCATGGGCACAGGCAATGCTGACGAAGGCAGATAGTCCTAGTTATCATAGCCGTCCTGCTGACCATCATCTTGATAATCTCCTTCATAGTCTGGCCATGATAATAGCCAGGGACAAAAGCCATGAGTACTCTTTCAGTACTCACAAACTACTACTAGCAAGGGTTATGATTCTAAGTTAAAGTGCTGAATTGAAAGAATAACTTATCAAGTTGAGTTTGAAACCTAAGCTGAGTTTTGAAGCAAGAAAAGATAAAGTAAAGTTCTAGAATCACTTAAGTGGGGAAGCTATTATCATCTACACAACCCTGTTGTGGGCAAGTCAAAGTTCATCATTCATTTCAAGTTATTTAGAAAACATCTGACAACGAAACAGTATGGCCATTCCAACTGTCCATAACCGCGGACGCGGCTATTCGAATAGTTTGACACTCTGCAGAGGTGGTACACTTTCACCACAAGATTCGATACATCTATCAGGGATAACCCTGAATCATCATACTTAGTATGCAGATAATCAAACATAACCTTCCCTTTACACACCCTAGTTCAAGCACCTCTCCTATGAGCATGGCCTCCCAACCATGACCATCAGTCATCTTGGGCACTGCATAGGTGGACATCATTGAGAGGTAGCCTCAGCTCAAACCTCTCCCATGAGGGAACTAATACTAATGCATATAAATTTCCAGCTAAGCCTTACCCAATTCAGGTAATGTGGTTGTGCGGTAAATTTGGAATGGTATCGCATCCGAATCCAACCATCAGTTTTATAAAAGGGTTAAGGCTCATGCCTCATCATTTTCATCATCATAAATCAATTGTGTTTCTCAACACATGTCAAAACATCTCAATAGAATGACTCATCATTCCAAGGTTTTCACAACTCATTTTCACCAAGTGTTCCCATCTAAAGTGACTCAAGTTTGATCTATTCTAAAACACTAGGTTAAGAGTGTTCACTAAGGTGGAAAGGTGGAATCAATCTCATGCCATAGAATGGCATCTAAAGGTTTCTAAGTAGGTCAAGTTTTATACTCTTTATGCTACCTTCAAAATTAATTAAAGAACTTTGTGTAAACTAAGGGGGTGTGATCAAAGTATGCTTAAGGCATCTTTACTAAACTCTTTATACTCGAAGGCTTGGTCGGTACTAGCGTCTAGAAATACATAGAGAGTGCACAATCACCAAACAATACTTAACTTAGGCTAAGTAGTATTCTAAACCACACAATTGATGATCTATTATCATCCCAAACATCACAAGTTTTAATTCAATAGTTTCAACCTTTTTTATTTTGGAAAAGTAATTTCTACTCATTGAAATATTAACTACACTTTAATATTCACCACCAAAATATGGGATCATGTGGACACATGTCCTCACCACATATTCTAACATGTGGGAATGAGATTTAAAGGTTGGATCAATATTACTTTGGTTTAAGTTCATTATTTAATGATTTAAAGTGACTAGAAATGCCTATATAGCATTATTTTGGTACTAGTCCAAAGTCACTGCCTGTAAACCTTAATATTATTACATATTTGGATAGATATGATGAAATGTGATTTTTGAGAGTTGGAATCAACTGAAAAGCTAACTTGGTTGATTTTACAAAAATGTTTCAAGTTGCAAAAGCTTCTGTCTTCTTATTTTTATTGGGAGAAATCTATAACTCTAAATGAATTAAATCCAACAGGCTTGGATAGAGCATTTCAATACCTTTTAGACAAAATTAGTTTCATGTAATTTGGATTTGTCAAACTCACAGAATTGAATTTTGAAACACTGGACAGAAACTATATTCTAACTAAAAAGAAAAACCTAGATTTGAATCTACGGGCTTGCGCAGGAAAGGAAATGGGCCGGCCCAGTGGCGCTACACGGCACAGGGCTCAGCTGACAGGGGGTCCCACTTGTCAGCGGCACTTAAAATGCGAAACGGTACGCGCGCTGTGGGTCATGCGATTAGAGGCTAGATCTACGTCTGAGGGTCGTCATCGACGACGGACGGGTCGCCGGCGAGCTCGAACCCTAGCGGCTCGGTGGGGGTCTACTAGGGCGTACCAGGGCTCCAGCGGGGTCGGCGATGCGGGCGAACGAAGTGGAAGATGACAGCAAGGCGAGGCGTGGTCGCGGCGGAGCTTGGGGTGGCCGGAATCAATGGCACCCTTCTTCTCCAGAGGCGGCGGCTCCGGCTCCAATTCCGGCGAGCTGCTGCTCCACTTGCTCCGGCGAGGGGTGGTTGAGGTTCAGAGAGGTGAGGGGAGTGGAATGATGTGAGTCTTTGGTGCTGGGGAGGGCTCCTTTTATAGGCTCGACGGTGAGACCGAGCGGGATGGGCGGTCGACGGTGGCGACATGGCTACAGCGAGCTAGCGGCATGGCTGGGGATGGCGATCGATGGGCAGTCCCCTGGCGGTGCTCTAGCGCTTCAATGCGGCCGTAGGGGCGGTGGCATGCGGTCGGGGTGAGGTGGCGCTCTGCGCGGCCGAAGCGGCTATGTTCACGGCAAGCGGTGGCTGTGGGGCTTTGGGCGGCGAACGGAGGTGTCTGGGGTGTTCTCTAGGTCGAGGCGAAGCGGTGGGCGCTAGCTGGTGTCGAGCGGCGGCTTGTGCACGCGGGGACAGTGCACGCTCTGCGGGCGGCATCGGCATGGTTCGGTGGCACTGGGCGCGGGTTCTCCTCTGTGGTCCATGGCTGGTCTTGGCTCGGGCAAGGGACAGAGAGGGGCGGTGCGGTGCTAGCTTCCTCCTAGACATGGAGAGGGGGAGAGGGGTGGTCTGCTGCAGCGGTTGCAAGTTTGGCCGGTGAGGCATGGCTCGGGGTCGGCATGGCATTGTTGCTAGGGGTGTAGGGGATGGGTGTTTAGGCTTTGGCTAGATCATTGGGAGACAGAGGGAGTACATGGGGATCAAATGGGGGCAAAACTCTGTTCAAAACAGTGAGCTAGGATTAGAGGTGTGATTCTGCCTGCCAAGTGTTTGATGAAATGGCCGCAAGAGAAAAAGTTTTGAATTTTGAGTTCAAAAATTTTGGGTGATCTCCACTAGTGATAGGTAGTCTCTGGTTGGAAGGGTTTTGAAAATGGTGCTCAATTTGATGGTTTTTGAAATAGGGGTGATCTATGCATATGCATTAGATTCAATTTTAAACTGTCATTTAAAATAGTTTACAAAAGGTTTTTAGTAGATCAAAAGGTGGGCCTTGGTACCTCATTATGTGTACTAGCAAGGGGTGTAAAGATCAAGAATTGTTTCTGTTAAGAATTGAGTACTAGGAATAGCCAAAGTAGGTATGAGAGTTAAATATGTCCAAATGACCATTCCTTCATTTTAATTCTTTTTGATTTGATTTTCTTTAGGAAAAGTTTGAGAATGATGTAGATGATGTTTAAATCACCTAAGAAACATTTTAGAAGCAAAGGATCACACAATCATGGCAATTCAAAACAACTCCTATTTTAAATGCACACCTATATGAATGCTTTCATTTTAAATTTGGAAAAGTTTTTGTTAACCCCATTTTTGGATGACTTGATCTTGATAAGCTTGGATTGAAGTTTTGGGATGTTACAGTACGACGACGGTGTCCTGACCCCAGATCCTCTTCGGAAGAGGCTGGGTCGCACCCTTCTTCTTCTTATTATTACCTCTCTTCCTGTAGTGCTTCTTCTTCACAACAGTGTCAGCCACTGCCATCTGCTCATCAGCCGCCTTTCGGAGTGTGTTGGGGCTGAAAACCAATCCCGGTTTCTCTTGTGGTGGATCGGTGGCCGGAGGCGTCTCTTGAGAAAGACCATGGAAGACTAGGTGCTGCGTGCATGTATTGGGCCGACCAGCTTGATGGTCATCGTGAGCTGTGAAGGGTTCTTCATCCACAGAAGGCATATACAATCCTTTGGCGGTGCCGGTGTTGATGAAATCGTCAATGTTGACCAATTCATCATCATCTTCATGGGTTCCATCATGTGGTGGTGGTAGTGGGGGCGATGGCGGTTGCGACACAATGTCTTTGCCATGTGGCGGTGCACATGCTGCCAAGAGTTGCTGGTGACAGCTGGTGGTGGCGACGACGGAGGCTGCTGGCTTTCGAGGTGGTGGCCAGGCGATCGGTCGATAGGTGGCACCGGTGCTCCCCCCGCAAGACGAATCTGGGTCTTTGGCCATGTCAAGGGCCAGTTGTAGCATTCTCCAAGGGTCTTGTGTTCGTCGGCTCCCTGAGGTTGAAAGGGGGGGGGTCCATGTCATCGCACCCTGGCAACACCCGAGCCAACCTGACCCTCATCACGTCATCATCCATTGGATTGTTGTGCATCGTGCGGCTCGCCGGTTGTATGAGAGTGCCCTTGGCAACATCCTTCAACTCACCACCGACATCTTTAAGCAGGAGTACACAAGAAGTGTCCTGAGGCAAAACATGTTGTTGGGCGTCATGAGATGGCAGCAGTCATGCATCAAAGGCATAAAGGAGATGACGTGCACTAACTAATTAGTTACCTTTGTGATGGCGTGGATCTCGGCTAATGTAGAGACACGGCCGATGCCGGCGACCGGCCTATCATCATCTGCAATCTCCCGCTTGGGTGCCTCACGAAGCACCACCGTCATCGGCTGCGCCTTATTGGTATCTTTGGTGTGACCAAAACGAGCGTCTACATCCCGACGTTGACGGCCGGCAGGGTCACCAGGTCCGGCGACACGGTAACATTGATGCCCGAGTTGCTGCCGCTTAAGCTAGGTAGATGTATCAACCCCTGTCGACCTCCCGCATTCCAAGCAGTAAGCCCCTCGAAAAACTCAGGGGGGATCATCGAGCGGAGCTTCTCTTCCACTAACTTGTCCACCATTTTCTCGTCCACCGCCTTCTCCTCCAGTGTCTGCACCTTCATCTTCAGCTCTTCAACAGTGGCTTTATCCTTAGCCGCCAACTGGTTCTTCCTCTCCCTTCTTTTCTTGGCGTCCTCTTTGTAGTACTCCTTGAACTTCATGCTCGTACCGAAGCCGGACACACGGCTAGCTGAGGACGGTGGCAACCCCTTGTCCCTCTTCTTGTAAGCATTGGTTGCCCTGTTGAAAACCGTGTCCCACGGCTCCGTTGAATCCTGGGACGACTCTATGGTAGTAGCGTTCAGTTCATCCTCCTGCAGAGACAAGGAAAGGTGAACCCATTTAGATTCTTGGCTTCATTATTTTAATTAGAATGCAATAGACTTGAGATCAGCGATAAATTCCTTACCAGCTTCTTCTCGAAGTCCTTCACCTCCAGATCGTCGGTGACGAACTCCCCTATTTCCTTGTCCAGGTAGTAGCGGGCCCGAAAAAATTGCCTAAGCTGCAAGTCCGTGATTTTAAGATAAGGGTTGTCTTTACCAAGGTGTTCAAGCTCAGCGTCCTCCTTGTCCCAAATGGCCCGTTTCCCCTGTAACCGCCGCTTCCAACGTGGTGGTTACCTATGTTCTGTTCCCGCATACTCCTTCCCCATTTAGTCCATTTTATAGTGTCAGCGGTAGCTATATCCGCCTTGAATATCTTAAACTCCTCTTCGTCGAGCATCGGATTTTTCTTACTAATAACCTCCCAGCTTTCACCTTTGTTAATGCTAGTCTTCACCCGGGTTTTCCAGCTGCTCAAGGCGTTGCTCATCTTCGTGAGGGCTAGTTTGTTCACTGGGTTCTTTCTCTCGAGGTTTCTAAACCGCTCTGGGAATCTGTATCGCTTGTGAAGCTTCTTAAGGAGGTTATCGACCAAAGATGCATTGTCAGCATGTCTGATGTACTTCGTGTTGATCGACATGCTTTCCCAGACGATGCAACCGAGTTGTAGGCCGTACCCTTTAGCAATCGCCTCTGGCGCAATGGGTAGGCCACTTTCTGTGACCTCAATGAACTCATCGCGGACGGTGGCGAGCACTAGCACCTTCCGCTCCTTCTGTTCCTTCTTCTGAGAAGCGGCCGGGTTGCCGCTACCTCCATCCGTGCACTCGCCGCCATCGGTGGTGTCATCCTCTTCACCGCCGCCTTCACTAGTTCCATCGTAGTCGTCTTCGTCCCCCTCTTAATCAGGATCTCCTCCCTCATTGGACCCAGCAGCTCTAGCGATGGTCGCCTCCTCCTCCGGTGGTGGTGTCATCCTCATCGCCTCCTCCTCCTCCTGTTGGGACCCCCGCCAGAATGACTGGTTGGCCTGTCTAGCTTGTTCTTCGATGCTGATCATGTGCTTAGAAGGGCCGGCCTCGTTGTTGCCCGACATGTTTGCACTACTCTATTAAAAAGAGGCAAAAAGTTAGCACAAATCTCGGCTGAAAAATTTGGCATGACCTTTGCTAATTTTTTGACCTAGGAGTGCCCATTTCTCAACCGAAACGGAAGTGAATCGACACTTCGGGAGAAATGGGAAACTCAAATGAAATCCCTACAAGACAAAACACCCCATCCCCATATTGACAGCCCCATCCAAATATAGCATCACCATATAACAACACCATGTAACAGCAACACCATATAACAACACTATAATTAGTGTTAAAAACTTAAGATAAACAAGCACATAGCTACAGGAGCACAGAGCCACCTCATGCTCAGACAAACAAACAAGCACAGAGCTACAGGAGCACAGAGCTACAGGAGCACATAGCCATCATTTAGTAGAGGAAAAGCATTTCATGGAGTAGTTCAGTTTACAAGGTTCAAAAGATTTCTCCCTGGCCAGTAACACTCCTTGCCATTCTTTTTACTGCAGTACGAACAACACTTTTGCACTTCACATATATAACATCTTCAGTTCACAAGTTCAACTAAAGATTTACGGTAAGCATGTAGAATCCATCACCATAGTTTGGGTTGCAAAAATTGTAACTAAGCTAGGAAACTAAGCTACTGCCTATTTTGAAGCAAACTAAACGGCATAGCACACAGCTGATGCTGCAAGAAACTAGCACAAAGCATAGCTCTTTCATATAGGTATAGAAAGCATGGAGAAATGTGTACTGAACTGTTGATGCCTTTATTTAAGGTGAACCCTGAAACCAATCTGGAAAAATAGGATAAACCAAAACACTTGAAATGATGACTATAACCTTGCACTACTCTTTCGCCAAACACATGAACATCTTCATCTCACCACATGGACAGGTGCAGTCTAATAATATGTGTACCGTTTCCCAAAATAATGAAGCAAATAACGAACTATTAGGAGCTAACTTGTTGGCACTCTATTCTTGGGCACTAAAGCTGTTCTAATAGCTTACACAGTTGTCTTTGTTCTGTCAAAATACAAGGTGCATGTGGCGTGGAACAATCAACTTTTCCTTCGTTAATTTATCCTTCTTCTCTGCATCATTTACATTATATAAGCCTAGACAGTAACTGTGTAAATACCATGCTAAATGTGGTCAGCAATCGCAACAAAACATCGATCACGGTCAATTTGGAGACGGTGAATTCAACACTAGCAACTTAGACTATATATAGACCAGGGGACATCAAGTAATAACCAGATGTGATCATCAAGGTCTGAATTACCCAGCTAGTACCACTTGGTACATACATCTTATCCAACTACTTTCTAGCCGTGTAGCTACAGTATGACTTGCAACACAACATATGCTCAAGGATCAGTAACACATATAAGGTAGGTCCAGATAGCTTCAGTGGACCAGAATCACAATGAGGAATTCTACACACATTCTAAAAAACCTGTAGATGGTACAAAACCTTTTCTTAGACTCTTAGTTTACAGCAAAGTTGCTGCTCAGAACATCGGCTAGTCCGAGCAGTGAGCATCATGATAATTGCTCACCGGACATCCCAAAGGCTGGCACTATCAAATGCTGGCATTGAGTCATGGCATCTTAATTCTTTTACTCGCTGACTACACTCTTTAACTACACAAGTGCCACATCATCACATGTTATCCGTACTCTGATGTCCTATTTCAACAGACTTAATAGTCCCATGTCCCAACAGTTTGACTAAGATCGAGCCAAGGATCCCTGAGGCATTCCAGTACACACAACTACACAAGCACTGCATCAGGTAAACGAGTCCATAGCCCAAGTGTGACACATGTTTTATCACAAAAACATCACATTATAATTCATCATGGCTAAGTATAGTACTCACTGTCTCACTCTGCTAGATGAACAACAATCAACAACAAAGAAAAGCAGAAAATAATCAAGTCTATCATCAGAATTGACACTACCCGAGCATCTTTCTTAATTGCTCCTATCTAATTAACCAATTGGCGCAGAGTCAAAAAGCCGCCACTAGCTGCAGAGTCCATGGTGGAGAGGTTCATGGGGGAGATGTAGTATGTGGTACCTAGGGACGGCGGACGACGACGAGGTGGATGGCGGACGGCAAGGTGGACGGCGGACGGCAAGGTGGCTGCTCCTCCATGGATTCCGACGAGGTGGCTGCGAACAGGCTCCTCCTCCTACGCGCTGCGGACAGGCTCCTCCTCCACGGGATCTGGCGATAGGGGGCGACTGTCCTCCACGGGCTCCGGCACAGCGGTGATGGGTCTCTCCTCCACGACAGCTCCGGTGGTGAGGGCTAACACGGCGGTGGTGGCTCCGGCAGCGAGGGCTAGGGTTTGCGTGCGGCGAGCGAGACTGAATCGAATGGGGAGAAGGGGAATGAAAGGCCGAACCATTTAGTTTGCTAAGTACACAGGTTCTGTGGCGCATTTCGGCAATATGCGCCACAGAAGTGCGCATTTCGGCAATATGCGCCATAGAAGTTTCTGTGGCGCATATAGAAGTTTCTGTGGCGCATATTGCCGAAATGCGCCACAGAATCTGTGGACTTAGTACAAAACATGGCGCGCGTGGTAGTATGACAAGATCACGCACTTGCCGTAGTGGTCTCTGCTTGCTTGTGCCATTCTAAACTTGGGGCAGCTAGGTTCGAATCCTGGCTGTCTCACACTTTTTTCTTTTTAAAAAACACATTTTTAATTATAGATCTGTTTAAAATAAAGCAAGAACATATACAAACATTCATATTTATTCAAAAAACTCTCTCCCTGAACATATACAATCATGTGATGTGTTTTTAATTATATATGTTTAAAATAAAGCAATAACATATACAAACATTCATATTTATTCAAAAAACTCTCTCTCCAAACATATACAATCATGTGATGTGTCGAGCTAGCGTCTCACAATCTTCTTGACCTTTTTCGTCGCGGTTGAATACTTTAGCCCGTGCACTTTAAGATTTCTTCTTGTGTATGGACAACCTTTAGTAGGCAGTGTGGTCTTCCTTCTTACTTTAGTAGTAGTAGGCATGTCAAAGTACTTGTCGAATTCCTCTTCGATCTTCGGGTCGCCATTTTTGTCGAAGTTTTGCTCGTCGGCGGCTCCTTCCATTCCGATGATGCTCCTCTTGCCCCTCCTAACTACAACACGGTTGGGCTTTGACGGGTCGGTAATAAAAAAACATTGATCAACTTGGCTAGCGAGTACCCAAGGCTCATTTTTTGCGGAGGCGTTCTTCGTCGATTTGGCATTTGGTATAACCATTGTGGTGAAATACTGGCCTTCTTTTTCCACGTTCATATCTCCTCGATCCTTCCATAGAATCTTTCCATCACAGTAGTCTCGTCATCAGCAAAGGATAACATAGTTACTCCTAAGTTTTGATATTCGCTATTCCTGTCCTTTTCCTTGGTGTAGAATCTGTAACCGTTTATGTCATATGACTGATAGGTCCTTAGGTTGTGCCCCGGGCCCTGCGACAAGGAGAATATGAGTTTTTGATCTTCCATAGAAGGCGTCTGTGGGGGATTGTCTAGTTGCCTTTTCTTGAACCAACCCGTGAAGCTGGAGTTGTGCTCTCTGGTTACGTCTCCCTTCTTCCTCGGTCGGCCCTGGTCGACGTACTCCTGCTCGATTAAGCTTCTGTGCTCTTTGACCCAAGGGCCGACCACTTCAATGTGTTGTAGCGTGATTCGGTGTGCCCTTTCAAAATCAGTGCGTCGACCATCAATGCTGACATGTAGTGAGCGGTAGCCCTCGCGGTGACCATATCCACCGAGCCTGCCGAGGTGCTTCTTTGTGGGTATTCCAACATCCTCGTTCTCGGTGGTTAGATAATTCTGGCAGAAGGGGATGCACTCGTAGATCAGAAAGCCCTTGGCTATGCTTCCATCTGGACGAGACCTGTTGCGAACGAATCCTTTGATGACACCGTTTAGTCTTTCAAACGGCATCATGTTGTGCAGGAATGTCGTCCCGAGCTGGATGGTGTCGTCCACGACATGTACAAGCAGATGCACCATGATGTCGAAGAATGCGGGCGGGAAGTAAATCTCAAGCTCGCATAGTATCATCACGATCTCTTCCTGTAGCCTGTCGAGCTGCTTCACACCGATCGACTTCCTAGATATGACGTCAAAAAAGTTACAGAGGCCAAACAACGTCTCACGGACATGCTCGTCCATTATCCCACGGATCGCAATGGGGAGTATCTGTGTCATCAACACGTGACAGTCGTGAGACTTCATACCACTGAACCTCTTCTTCGCCATGTCCAGATATCTTCTTATCTTCCCCGAGTAACCGTGAGGAACTTTCACTCCTAAGAGGCACCTGAAAAACTGCTCGAGCTCCTCCAGACTCAGAGTGAAGCAGGCAGCGCCGAAGCACCACTCATTCTTCTTAACTCTTTTGCGGCGACCTTGAGTCCCTTCCGTCTGATCATCATCATTATCATCATCACTATCAGGGTACTGAAGATCTTTCTTGATGCCAAGCAATTTAAGGTCCTTTCTTGCTTTCGGCCCATCCTTGGTCCTCTCCGGCATGTTCAGTAGAGTGCCAAGCAGACTCTCGGTAACGTTCTTCATGATGTGCATTACATCGAGGCTATGGGGAGTGTGAAGGACCTTCTAATACGGCAGGTCCCAGAAAATAGACCTTGCTTTCCATACACCCAGCAGCGGCTTTGTCCTCGGTCATTTTTTTCCAAGCGTAGGGAAATCTACCCAATTATTCAAAAGCTCCTCGATTTCTTCGCCGCTCCTCGGACGTGGGGCTCTTTCAAGCTCGTCCTTACCATTGAACAGGTCACCACGTTTTCTCCACGGGTGATCCATGCGGAGCCACTTTCGAGTACCTTGGAACACGGTTTTCAAAGACCCGGGATCCCTTGGTAGCTGGAGATGCGGTGTCTCATCCATGCACTTGACGCATGCATTGTGTCCGTGGTTCACCTAGGCCGATACATATGCATAACCAGGATAGTCCTGCATGGTCGTGAGCAACGCGGCTCTCAGATGGAAATATTCTTTAGTGTAGGAGTCCCACGTATGGGCTGGCGTCTCCCACAAGCTGGCTAACTCCTCTCTCAATAGCCCGAGATACAGATGCATATCGATACCTGGTTGTTTTGGCCCCTGAATAAGAATGCTCATGTGTACATACCTTTGCTTTGTGCATAGCCACGGGGGGAGGTTGTACGGCCATACAAACACGGGCCAAGTGCTATGCGTGCTACTCTGGTTTCCAAAAGGATTGAGTCCATCGGTGCTCATACCCAGCCTAACGTTCCTTGCATCGCCCTCGAACTCTTCGAACTCGATGTCTAATGCATTTCACTGGCTAGCGTCTGAAGGGTGTGTTAGGATCTTGCCCTTCTCTAGATCATCTTCGGGTTTCTCTCTTTCCGCGTGCCATTGCATGAGCTTTGCTTCCTTAGGATCTACAAAATATCGCTACAGACAGGGGGTGATAGGAAAGTACCATACCACTTTTCGAGGAACTTTCTTGTTCCCTCTCTTGTACCGTCCTTGGCCACACACCAGACAATGTGGTTCTATCTGCATACTCGTTCCAATAAAGTGCGCAATCATTGATGCATGCGTGGTATTTAATGTGTGGTAGGTCGAGAGGGCACACAATTTTCTTGGCCTCCTCGATACTTGTTGGCAATGTGTTCCCCTTAGGAAGTCGGTCGTGCCAGTATTCCATGTTCGCGTTGAAGCTCACATCGGTCCATTTGTGTTCTACCTTCATCTCCAGAGCCTTGAGCGTTACACTCAAACATGTATCCTCGGGGCAACACCTAGGATACAATGGAGTCATCCCGTCTACCTCCATTTGGGCCAGCTTGGCTTTCTCTCTGGCTGCAACTTTGTCGTTGCTCGTCTCCTTGAGAAGTAGTTCTTGAACATGAGGGTCCTGCAAGACCGAAGTTAGTAGCGTCTGTGTGTTCACGTCTTCTCCTTCTTCATGATGATCATGCCCGTCGCCATCTCCTTCTCCATGCTGATCATGCCCGCCGGCATCTCCTTCGTCATGATGATCATGCCCGCCGGCATCTCCTTCATCATGATGATCATGCCCGGTAGACTCTTCATCTTCTCACCCGCCCATGTCTTCGTGACCACCATGTCCTGCCGGCGCCTCATTGAGGTCGTGCATGAAACTGCGCGTGAGCAGGTGATCCTCCAATTGTCCAAATTCAGGGTCGATCCAGCACTGCAGTTTGCATGTTCGACATGGACATCTTATCATGGTCTTGTTGTTCAGAATCATGTCCTCCTTCGCGTCTTTCTTATACCTAGCAATTTGACCTTTGCTCATCGTGAGGACCATGGTTGCCTAAGCGGTCAAAACAGAGAGTATAGGTGAGAACCACACCATATGAACACACACATGCATGAATGCTAGCCGGAAAAAATTCGGCATGACCTTTCCTAAAATTAGGACATATGGGTAGTGCAAAAATTTGCCGAAATGGAAATGAATCAACATTTCGGCAAACATCCATGCAACCACACCGGCCGGGACAACAACAAGCAAGCAACAAAAAACTTCCTCCCATTGCAAACATTCATGCACCACACAAGCATCGTCTCGCCATGGATCGCACACACACACACCGCCCGCGCGACAAGCTTCACCTACATGTTCATGGCCAAGTACTCACCTAGTAGACACAATAATAGCGAGACGAGACCACACGATGAGAGAGTGTGGACAAATAGATCTACAAGTTGGTGGAGAGGAAATTAGTAAACAAATAGAGATGTGTCAGAGAAAAGTAAGGAACTTTTAGATCTACAAGTTGGAGGGAAGCTTCCACTTACCAATCTATGGACTAAAGTAGGTTTAGTTATAAGAAAATGGAGAAACTATGGGCAAAATGGGGTGTGAGGGAGGAGGAAGACGAGTTGGGAGGAGGTAGAAAGGAAGAGATGTGACATGGGTGGTGGTGGATAGATAAGGTGGGAGCTTTTTGTCACCTTTTTAACATGGATCTGGACGCCCTCATCTGTGGCGCATATGGAGGAAATGCGCCACAGATGCTCAATCTTCTGTGGCGCATAAGTCCATATGCGCCACATAAGTGGGTGAATTAGATTCCGTGTGGTGGGACCCTCCTCCATGTTCTGTGGCGCATATCCGCAAATGCGCCACAAATCATGGGTGAATTAGATTCCGTGGTGGGGCCCTCCTCCATGTTGTGTGGCGCATAATAAAATATGCGCCACAGAAGAGGCAACTTCTGTGGCGCATATCTCATTATGTGCCACAGAACTTGGATCAACCCACCTCGGCTGGCAGGTCCCACCAATCTTCTGTGGCGCATATTGTACAGAATGCGCCACATAACTTCCATGTTTCTATGGTGCATGTTTCCTAGTGCGCCATTGATAAGTATCTGTGGTGCATGGATTTACATATGCGCCACAGATTAACTTGTCTATCTATAGGCTGTTTCCTAGTAGTGCAAAAGTGGTATCAGAGCGGGTCTATGGGTAGACATGTCGTACAAATAGAACACATAGCAATATATGGGCATTTATTCTCTAGTTGATACCCTCTTTAATGTTATTGTTCATATCGCGGCACTGTTTGATGAAGCGGCCCCCAACCGACCTCACGTGGTGATTCACGAGACTGGTCCACAAATCAAAGTGGCTTACGAGGGTGTCTGTCTCTCTACAATAGTTGATATGCATTGACACTAGAGGGCCCTGAAAAGGGAAGAAGAACGACAATCATTGAATCCATGTTGTGGCTCGACGTTCGTAGGTGGGAAGGGGTTCTACTGCGAAAGCCCTAAAGCCGCGTAAAACATGCAATAATTAATATAGAAGCGTCTATCTTCATTATTGCATAGGGGCAAGTATTATAACATGGCAATGACAAGTTTGTGAAACTTTAAGGCTATTGATGATGATCATAAAGCTATAACCATGTCATAACACTTTACTTTTGAAGTATTACTTATTATGCTAGTATACTTACTAGACGGTTGCATAATAAGATAATCCCTCGTAGTATTCTAGTTATCGTATTCCCCTTGTGTGTGCACCACCAAGAAAGTTCTTCGGTATGAGGTGCCCTGCGGTGAGTAGGGGTCAGACATATCTACGTTCGCATACAGTGGGTGTAAGCCATGTTGTACTGCAAATAGACACGGGTTAGAACTGGCGAGCCTAGCACGTTATAGAGACGTGGCCTCAGAATACAAGAGACCGAAAGGTCGAGCATGAATCACATAGTTGATGTGATCAACATTAGGGAATGTCCACCCTTGATACTGCACTGATGGCTGTGTTTAACCGGGGGAGGTGCAGGGGATTGGGATCATGTGATCACTAAACGAGTAGAGGGATGTTCGTTTAAGTGGGAGTTCTTTTAATAATACTTGAACTCATTATTATGAACATAGTCTAAACACTTTGCAAATCCTTTGTAGATGTCTCGCCCACCCACCTTCAACCTCGAGAAGGACAAGCTAAAAACTGATGGAACCAATTTCACCGCATGGTTCCGCAATCTTAGGATCCTCCTAGTCCCCTACAAGTTGACTTATGTCATCGAGGCTGAGCTTCCGGCTAAGCCTGCAGATTCCGCCTCCCAGGACGAAAAGAATGTCTGGCAGTCCAAGGCGGACGATTTCTCCCTCATCTAGAGTGGAATGCTCTATGTCATGGAGCCGGAGCTTCAAAATCGTTTTTAGAAGATGAATGCCTTTGAGATCATTAAGGATCTCAAGGCCGTATTTGCTCCATAGGCTCGTGCAGAGAGGTATGATGCTTCCGAGCTCTTCTTATCTGCTAAAATGGAAGAGCACAACAATATTAGTGAGAACGTGGTCAAAATGTCTGGCTACGTTAAGCGCTTAAACGCCCTGGATTGCAAAATCTCGGAGGAGCTCGCAATTGATAGGGTGCTGCATTTGCTACCCCTAGCTATAAGAGCTTTGTGATGAACTACAACATGCAAGGGATGGCTAAGACCCTTGTTGAGGTATTCGCCATGCTCAAAACTGCTGAGGTTGAAATCAAGAAGGAGCACACAATGCTGATGGTCAACAAGAGCACCAACTTTAAGAAACCGGGGCAAAAGGGGAAAGGCAAGGGTAAGAAGTCTAAGAGGAATGGCAGGTTTGTTCCCAACACCTCAAAGACTGCCAAGCCTAGCCCTAAGCCCGGCACTTCGTGCTTCTACTGCAAAGGGGATGGGCACTGGAAACACAACTGCCCCAAGTACCTTGAAGACAAGCGAGCTGGCAAGATAGCCACTCCGGACAAAGGTATATATGCTATACATGTTATCGATGTATTCCTTACGAGCGCCAGGAGTAACACCTAGGTATTTGATACCGGATCTGTTTCTCACATTTGTAACTCTCAGCAGGATCTGCAGAGTAGGAGGCGCCTGAGGAAGGACAAGGTGACGATGCGCGTCGGCAATGGTTCGAGAGTCGAAGTGATGGACGTCGGCACCCTGCATCTCCGTCTACCGTTAGGATTATTATTGGTTTTGAATAAATGCTACTATGTACCCGCATTGAGTATGAATATTGTGAGTGGGTCTTGCTTGTTGCAAGACCATTATTCGTTTAAATAAGGAACAAACGGTTGTTCAATTTATATGAATGATGTTTTCTATGTTCATGCTCCTGTGTGTGATGGTTTATTCTTACCTGATCTTGATTGTGATACACACATCCATAGTGTTGATGCTAAACGTTGTAAGCACAATGACGATAATTCCATGTTCATGTGGCATTGCCGTCTTGGTCACATTGGCGTAAAGCGCATGAAGAAGCTTCATTCAGACGGGCTTCTTGGATCATTGGATTTTGAATCCCTTGATACATGTGAGCCATGACTCATGGGTAAGATGACTAGGACACCATTCTCCGGAATAGTGGAGAGAGCTGTATACCTACTTGGGATCATACATACGGATGTATGTGGACCAATGAGTGTCTCAACACGCAATGGTTATCGCTACTTTGTTACCTTTACTAATGACTTAAGCAGATATGGATATATCTACTTAATTAAGCACAAGTCTAAAACTTTTGAAAAGTTCAAGGAATTTCAGAAAGAGGTAGAGAATCAAATTAACAAGAAAATCAAGCACCTTCGATCAGATCGAGGAGGCGAGTATTTGAGTTATGAGTTTAACATGCACTTGAAGGACTGTGGGATTATCCCACAACTTACGCCAGCCGGAACACCACAGCGTAATGGTGTGTCAGAACGTCATAACCAAACCCTATTGGATAGTGTGCGGTCCATGATGTCTTTAACTGATTTGTCTGTGTCTTTTTGGGGATACGTGTTAGAAAATGCCGCTTTTATTTTAAACCGAGCACCATCCAAATCCGTGGAGACAACCCCATATGAGATATGGTATGGGAAGAAGCCAAAGTTGTCATTCCTAAAAGTTTGGGGTTGTGAGGCTTACGTTAAGAAACTGCAGCCTGACAAACTCGAATCCAAATCAGAAAAATGTATCTTTGTAGGATATCCAAGGGAAACCGCTGGGTATACTTTCTACAACCAAGCCGAAGGCAAAACGTTTGTTGCAAGAACCGACACATTTCTCGAGAAAGAGTTTCTTGCAAAAGGGGTGAGTGGAAGGAAAATGTCAACACCCGGATTTTTAATCCCAGATGCCTGTTATGCCATACATCGCAATCCCAGGATTACCATTTTTGCGAGACATAATAGATTGGATATCACAGTACATCATCCATTACAAACCATAATAAGGTCTTACACAAATAAAGGATCTCATGATCCAGTCTTAGTACAATCAAGTAGCAGAATAAATAGCGTAGTGGCGGGGTCCATCTTCAGAATCACAGGCAATGCTGATGATGGGAGATGATCCTAGTTGCCGTAGCCGTCCTGCTGTCCTCCTTCAGGGTAGTCCTCCTCATAGTCTGGCCATAGGAATAGCCAGGGACAAAAGCCATGAGTACTCTTTAAGTACTCGCAAACAAGTAGGATAGTTCTAGTAGGAATGCTAACTCTAAGTTTATTTGTAAAGTTAAGTTTGAAACCTAAGCTAAGTTCAGAAACAAAGAAAGATAAAACAAAGTTTGAAATCACCTAAGTGGGAACTTAGTTGTCATAGTCACAACTCTGTTGTGGTCAAGTCATGTCACAATTCATTTCATAAGTCATTTTGAAAACATCTAACAACGGAACAGTATGGCCACTTCAACTGTCCATAACCGCGGATGCGGCTATTCGAATAGTTTGACACTCTGCAGAGGTGGTACACTTTCACCACAAAATTTGATACATCTACCAGGGATAACCCTGAATCATCATACTTAGTATGCAGATAATCAAACATAACCTTTCCTTTACACAACCTAGTATAAGCACCTCTCCTATGAGCATGGCCCCCCCAGCCATGACCACCGTTCATCCTGGGAACTACATAGGTGGACAACATTGAGAGGTAGCCTCAGCTCAAACCTCTCCCGTGAGGGAACTAATACTAATGCATATAAACTTCTGGCTAAGCCTTACCCAATTGAGGTATTGTGGTTGTACGGTAAAAATTGGAATGGTATCGCATCCGAACCCAACCATCAGTTTTGTAAAAGGGCCAAGGCTCATGCCTCAACATTTTCATCATCATAAACCATTTGTGTTTCTCAACACATGTCAAAACATCTCAATAGAATGACTCATCATTCCAAGGTTTTCACAAGTCATTTTCACCAAGTATTCCCATCTAGAGTGAATCAAGTTTTGGTTTAGTTCCAACTACTAAGTTAAGAGTGTTCACTAAGGTGGGATGCTAATCTTAATCTCATGCCATAGAATGACATCTAAGTCTAACTAGATAGGTCAAGTTTTATACTCTTTATGCTACCTTTAAACAAGTAAAGGACTTTGGTAAGGTAAAGGAAGTAAAGCTTGTAAATAAAACTTGGAATAGGTGTAAGTCAAAAGGATATAACCAAAGCATGCCTAATGCCTTTGCTTAGGTTATCTAGCTTGAAAGGTTCAGCTTGCTAATAAAAGCTTGCATAGTTAGGACACTTGCAAGTGTTAGCTTGCATGGTTAACTTGTATAATGCTAGCTTGCTAACAATAGCTTGCATGTTAATGATGGCTTGCTAGGTATAAAACTTGCAATTGTTAGCTTGCCAATAATAGCTTGCTAACAATAGCTTGCAAGGGTGATCTTGCATTGTTAATGATGGCTTGCCTTGGTTGGTGCAGTGGTTGAAATTCTCTTCCTCCTCTTCTTGGTAGAACTCCTCCTCCTCGTAGACTTGGTCGGTACTATCGTCTATAAATACATACGGAATACACAATCACCAAACAATACTTAACTATTCTACTTAGCACACTAAGGCACACATTTTATGTAATAGTATCATCACAAACATCACAAGGTTTAATGAACTAGCTTCATTTATTTTATTTGAGAAAAGTAATTTCTACACATTGGAATTAACTAAGATTTAATATTCTCCAATTAAAATATGGGATCATGTGGACACATGTCATCACCACATATTCTAATATATGGGAATGTGATTTAAAGGGTGGATCATATTTTAATAAGTTCAAGTTTAATAATTAATGATTTAAAGTGACTAGAAATGCCTATATAGCATTATTTTTGTACTAGTCCAAAGTCACTGCATGCAAACCTTAATATTATTACATATTCAGATAGTTATGGTTAAATGTGATTTTTGAGAGTTGGAATCAACTCAAAAGCTATTATGGTTGATTTTAGAAGAATGTTTGAATGTGAAAAAGCTTCTGTCTTGTTATTTTTGCTAGGATATATCTCTAACTCTAAATGATTTAAATCCAACGGGCTTGGATAGAGTTTTTCCTTAGATTTCCAAAAAAATTGGAATCACTCAATTTGGATTTGTAAAACTCTCTGAATTGATTTTAAACTAAATGACAGATTCTAGTTTAAGTCTAAAAAGAAAAAATATTTATTTGAATCTACTGGGTTGCACGGGAACACTAATGGGCCGGCCCAGTGACGCTCAACGGCGCATCGGGCAACTGACAAGGGGGTCCACACGTCAGCGGCACTTAAAACCCGAAGCGATACGGGGCGACGTGGACCGCAGGATTAGAGCTAGATCTAACGGCTGGTCGTCATCGATGACGGACACGTCGCCGACGAGACTGAACCCTAGCACAGTCAGTGGGGGTGCAGTGGGGGCATACCAGGGCTCCAGCTAGTGTGGCGATGGGGGCGATCGAACGAGGAGACGACGGCGGACTCAGGCGAGGTCACGACAGCTCCTGGGGTGGACGAAATCGTCAGGCCACTTCCTCCTCTACTGCGGCGAACTTCGGCGGAATTCCGGCGATGGGCGGCTCGAGCGGCTCCGGCGAGAGGGGAAACAATTAGTGGAGAAAGGGGAGTGGAATGGTGTGGCGATTCAGGCTGGGGGTGGCCTCCTTATATAGGCTCGACGAGGGGATCGAAGGGTGTGGGTGGAGCTCGTCGGTGACGACGACACAGGGGGCTACCAGCGTGGCCGAGGTAGGAGAATGGTGGGAGGTTCCCTGACAATCATCTAGAGCTTAATGGCGACGCTAGGGGCGGTGGCTAGCGGCCGGGAGCTTCCCGCGCTCTAAGGGACAGAGGCGATGCTCGACGGGGTTCCTAGCGACTATGGGTCGCGCGGCGGTACACGACCGTGTCTAGAAGGGTGAGGTGGTCAAGGCGGAGCGACGCGCACGGTCTACAGTCGAGGCGCGGTCTGTGGCGTGCTGGCGGTGAGGGCGCTCTGGCGTGCTCTGGCTGCACGCAGAGACTTAGTGCGCGGCATTTCCTCGGTGGTCCAGGGTCTAGCAGGGGCCGTGGGGTAGACCGTGGGTGGCGGTGAGGTGGCACCTTGCTTCCTGGAGCGGCAGAGAAGGGCTGGCGGTCTGCTGCGAGCTGCACATGCTCGACCGGCGAGCATGGCGTCGGGGTGGCGGTGCATTGCTGCTAGGGACAAGGGGTGGGCTGATTATGGTTTGGTTAGAGCTAGGAGGGACACAGGGAGTAAATGGGGTTCAATTGGGTGGCAAACTTTTGTAGAAACTGTGATATCACTAGTGAGTTAGTTCTATGCATGCCATGTGTTCGACCAAATGGCTGCATGAACAAAAGATTTGAATTTTTCAAAGATTTTTGGTGGAGTGGTTTATCGTATGGTTAAGCATCTAGGTTTGCTTGGGATCTTCAAATTGAATTCATTTGAGTGGTTTTTGAAAAAGTGGGATCTAGACATATGAACTAGATTCAATTTTCCAATGTCATTTAAAATTAGAGTTTGAATGTTTTTGGGATGACACAAAGTGGGCCTTGGCACATCACTACTTGTACTAGCAAGGGGTGCAAAGATCCACAATTGTCTCTGTTGGAAATTGAGTGCTAGGAATACCCAAAGTGGGCTAGGTGATTAAAATGGCAAAAGTGCCCATTTCCTTTATTTAATTCTTGTTGATTTCTTTTTCTTTGGTTTTTGCTTGGGAATGATCTAGATGATGTGACATTCATCATAGAACCATTAGAACAAACACTAGTGGCCTTTCAAACAACTCCTATTTAAATGCAACACTCATATGCATGCTTAAATAATTTAAATAGAAAAAGTTTTTGTTAACCCTAAATTGGGTAGATTTGACCTTGATTACTTGGATTAAAGTTTTGGGATGTTACAAACCTTCCCCCCTTAAAAAAATCTCGTCCCGAGATTTAAGAAAGAAAACTAGGAACTAAAGAGATCTAGGAACTCAGTCCTAATGTAATCTTCTCGCTCCCAAGTGGCTTCTTCTTTGGTATGGTTGCTCCATTGGATCTTGAGAAATTTGATACTCCGGGTCCTAGTGGTTCTGTAGGCTTCCTCCAAGATACGGATGGGCACTTCAAGATACGTCAGATCCTTGTTGATATCAACAACTCGGTGATCGATGTTCTTGAAAACTTCGGCCTTCTCCGGCACTTCTAAGCATTTGCGGAGTAGCGAGATATGCAACACATTGTGGATGGCAAACATCTCTTCACGCAGTTCCAGTTGATAAGATACTTCTCCTCGGCGATTCAGAATCTTGAAAGGTCCGATATATCTGGGGGCTAACTTTCCTTTTAGACTAAAATGTTGGGTTCCCTTCAATGGTGAAACCTTGAGATATACAAAATCTCCGACATTGAAAGTCAGGTCTCTCCTTCTCTTGTCAACATAACTCTTCTGTCTGGATTGGGCAGTCTTGAGGTGCTCACGGACTTTGTGAACCTTCTCTTTGGCTTCTCGAAGAATGTCAGGTCCAAAAATCTTACTCTCTCCTACTTGTGACCAATTCAAAGGGGTACGACACTTTCTTCTGTATAAGAACTCAAATGGTGCCATTTGCAAACTGGCTTGATAACTATTGTTGTATGAGAATTCTGCAAAAGGCAAACAATCTTCCCATTTTGATCCATATTCAAGCACACAAGCTCTCAACATATCTTCTAAGATTTGGTTGACTCTTTCAGTCTGTCCATCGGTTTGTGGGTGATAAGCGGTGCTGGAATTCAACTTGGTTCCGAATCCTTCTTGGACTTTCTACCAAAATCTCGAGGTAAATTGGGTTCCTCGATCTGACACTATGGTCTTGGGGGTTCCATGCAAACTAACAATTCTAGCGATGTACAACTCTGCTAGCTTCGAACTCTGGTAGGTTGTCTTGACAGGTATAAAGTGAGCTACCTTAGACAGTCTATCAACAATGACCCAGATTGAGTCATTTCCCCTACTAGAAGTAGGCAAACCGGTGATAAAGTCCATTCCAACGGAATCCCATTTCCATTCCGGAATCTGCAAGGGTTGCAATAGTCTTGCGGGCCTCTGATGTTCCGCTTTGACTCTTTGACAGATATCACACTTGGCGATGTAGCTTCCGATTTATCTCTTCATCTTGTGCCACCAGAATTGCTCTTTCAAATCTTGATACATCTTCGTTCCTCCGGGGTGGATAGAATAAAGAGTATCATGAGCTTCTTGCATGATAACTTGCTTCAGCTCCGAATCTGCTGGCACACAGATACAGCCTTTGTACCACAGAACCCCCTCTTCGTCTTCTGTGAATCCAGGTACCTTTCCTGTACCAATACGATGTTTGATTCCGTCGATACTTTCATTTCCCTTCCGGGCTTCCTTGATTTGGCTAATCAAAGTGGGTTGAAGTTCAAGTCTAGCTAAAAATCCTTTGCTAACTAGCTCAGTTCTAAACTGCTCCAACTCCTCATACAAACTTGGTTGGTTCTCCTTGATCATAGTGTTTAGCCTATACGGCAATCTGCTAAGAGCAGCCGCTGCCACATTGGCTTTGCCGGGGTGATAGTGAATGTCAAGGTCATAATCCTTTATTAACTCTATCCATCTCCTTTGCCTCATATTCAGCTCCTTCTGAGTGAAAATATACTTCAAACTTTTGTGATCAGAGTAAATCTCACAGCGATTACCCATAAGATAATGACGCCATGTCTTCAATGCCAAAACTACGGCTGCCAACTCAAGATCGTGGGTAGGATAGTTCTGCTCATGCTGCTTCAGTTGTCGAGACAGATAGGCGATGACTTTGCCTTCTTGCATCAATACACATCCGAGACCAATCTTGGATGCATCACAATACACATAAGCTGGCTTCTTGATATCTGGCATGATCAATATTGGGGCTGAGATCAATCTCTTCTTCAGCTCTTGGAAACTTGCTTCACATTTGTCGGTCCATTCAAACTTCTTGTCCTTCTTCAACAATTGGGTCATGGGTCTGGCGATGCTCGAAAATCCTTCTACGAACTTGCAGTAATATCCCGCTAATCCGAGAAATGCACGGACTTGGGTTTGAGTGGTTGGGTCTTCCCATTCTTCGACATCCTTGATCTTGACGGGATCAATAGCGACTCCTTCGGTAGACACAATATGTCCTAGGAATCCTACTTCTTTCAGCCAAAACTCGCATTTGCTGAACTTGGCATACAACCGATGCTCTCTAAGGGTTTCAGGGATGATTCTCAGATGTTGCTCATGCTCTTCTTCTGGCTTGGAGTAGATAAGTATATCGTCGATAAACACCACGACAAACTTATCTAGAAAATTCATAAAGATCTTATTCATGAGATTCATGAAATAAGCAGGGGCATTGGTTAATCCAAAAGACATGACCGTATACTCATATAATCCATAACAATTAGTAAAGGCGGTCTTCGGAATATCCATTGCACGAATATTAAGTTGGTGATAACCAGTCCTAAGATCGATCTTAGAGAACACATTTTCTCCAGTCAACTAATCAAATAGATCCTCTATCTTTGGCAAAGGGTACTTGTTCTTGATGGTGACATCATTTAGCTTTCTGTAATCTATGCACAAACGGTTGCCTCCATCTTTCTTGTCGACGAATAACACTGGCGATCTCCATGGTGATGCGCTTGGTTGAATCAAGCCTGTTGCCAACATAACATCCAGTTGCTTCTTCAATTCCACTAACTCTGAGGGGTTCATGCTATAGGGTCTCTGGGCTATGGGTCCGGTTCCGGGGATTAGTTCAATAATGAACTCAATATCCCTATCTGGGGGCATACCTGGCAATTCATCTGGGATTACGTCGGGGTATTCACAGACTACTCTGACTTGGTCAATGGTGGGTAGGGCTAGACTCTTGTTGCACTTGAATTGACGGGGCAAGGTTTCAGATATATGCTCTACTGATACTCCAGAGCTACTGGTCATTGTGATGGCTTTCTTGGAACAGTCTATCAATCCTAGTACTACTTCCAAACCTTTGGTTCCAAGTACTATTAGATTGGCATAAAAATCTATCCCATGTATTCTGATAGGCACAACTTTGCAAAATTTTCTAGCTTTTGTAGTTGAACCAGGCATTTGAACTATCATGACATGCTTCAAGTTGGTTGGGTGGATCTTACTAGTGCATGCAAATTCTTCGGTGACAAATGAGTGCGCTGCTCCAGAATTAAACAACACTCTTGCTAAACAGAGTTGACAGAAAACATACCCAGCACTACATCTGGCACTTCTTGGGCTTCTTCGGCGTTCATGTGGAAGAGACAGCCGTTGCGGTTGTGAGGGTTCCCTGGGGGGAATCTTCTTCCTGGTTGAACACGACGCTGCTGTTGAGCTGAGGCATTCACATTGGCAGTAGCGGCAATCTTCTTGGGGCACTCATTGGAATAGTGACCCTTCACTCCACACTCGAAACACGTGATCTGAGACTTGTCTTTCGCTGCCACGAGCACAGCATTGCTTCCAGTTATGGGTGCAGTGTTGTTGTTGTTGTCCTTGGGAGGTGCACAGTTCAAATTGCTGGTGTGCCCCCCCGGATTAATCCTCCGAGAATATCTGTTATGCATAGAACCACGATCCCATGATCAGTTAGTCGTGGCACATAACTGACAAGTATCAAAGTAAACATCCAATACATAACGAATACATGTCATACCTTATTTTCTAGTATGGCTACATCGATCAACATCAACGGAACTTCATTAAGCGTAGAGCCCGAGCCATGCCTTAACCTATAGGCAACTGACTGGGAGAACGTCCTAGCTCGCATAGTCGTCAACGTCACCTTCTTCTTGATATCTGACCAAGTTAATAGCCAGGGACAATGCCAGTGAGTACTCTGAATGTACTCGCAAACCACCTTAAGATAACAGTAATGACAAGAGGATATGCATAATGGTTGTGGTAGTAGGAGGGCTCCAAGAGAGGTTCTTTTCTCAATTAGTTTCTCTTGTAGATATAGCATCAACATCGCTTTGTTGAAAACCTTTGTAAACATTTTGGAAACCTTTTTGAAAAGTTTTGGAAAACATCAGGACTGGGTCACCCATTTGTTCCCGTCTTCAGGTCGTCCCACGACCAAACTCCTTTCTCCTCCTTCCGACCATCCCATGGTCAAAACCTTTCTCCTTTACGACCATCCCATGGTCAAAGCATTTCCAAAGCCATTTCTTTTCTGAATTCCTTTTTGAAAACAAAACCAGCACCGCTCTACAGAAGTTTGTGCAACTCGTCCATGACCGCGGACATGGCTATTCGAATAGATTTACACTCTGCAGAGGTTGTACACTTTTCCCACATCATCCGGGTACACTACCCTGATCTACACCGATCGTGGGTCGAGTAACCGATCAAGACTCTCTGGATGCCCACTCCAATATAAGTGCCTACCCTATAGGTGTTACTCCCCTCAAAACCGGGACGTCGGGTACCGAGGACCAACCGGAGTGCATTTTACACTTTACACAGTGGGCGCTTTCAACGAGGGGCTCATAGTAACGCCTGGCTGCCCGCAGACCATTCGTTCCTTCTCCAGGTTGATGTC
This sequence comes from Avena sativa, assembly GCA_916181665.1. Lineage (NCBI taxonomy): Eukaryota > Viridiplantae > Streptophyta > Magnoliopsida > Poales > Poaceae > Avena > Avena sativa. Next base: position 198,268,808 of record OV702287.1, read on the forward strand.
CCACATGGACCTTTAAGGGAGAAGGCCTAGCCTCCGGGGATCACGATCCCCTATAGTAGTTGCAAGGCAGCTTATACCAGAATAGACAAACATCAAATCCAGCCCTGTCCCATTCCAGAGTAATGTGGTTGCACGGGTTAAGTTGTTATAGCTAAACTGCAAAGAACCGGGTGCGTTTTTGTAAACCTTTTTCCTCCAGCTTTCCTTCAGCATTTTGTAAAACAAAACCTTTTTCTTTCTCAACAACTCTTGGGAGGTCCCACCTCACCAAGGTTTTATCATAAAACATTTGGTAAAACTTTTCTAGGGTCTTCCCATCCCATAGCTTTGCTTCTCTAAAACGGGGTCTCCAAAGGGTATGGTGTATTACACCATCTACCATACTAGAGACAAGTAGGTATCATCGAGAGGGTTGTACTTAGTAGTACCATTGAGTAATGGTTTGGAGGAGCCAAGCTACTACCAGATATACAACAACATGTAGTAAAACATTGCAGTTTTCATAAAACAGAAGATAAAACATGCATAAGTAAAACAATAGGACAAGGCTTATGAGCAAGAAGGTGGCTTGCCTGATGATTAGAAATATGGCAATATGTCCCTGGACTTCTTCTTTAGATAACCAAGAATACCAATACCAATAATAAAAAGACCTCTTCTTATCGGCGTCAATACAAGCGCAACTATCGTCGCCATCGAGTATACATGCAAACAAGCAAGACCACAATCAAAACAAGGCATACAAGTGGACATTCACACAACAAGAAAGTGGACAATACAAGTATAATATTCAGTAGGTTTTGAATGGTTGGGTTTAGAACCATTGCAAAAACCCTATTTCTAGTGGTGGGATTTCCTTTATTCGGGAATTGGTCAAAACCACTAATGAAGGGGTTTGGGACCAAGGCCTGGGTAAGTATGGTATCAATATACAAATATGATACCATCAGGTAGGTATTGACAAAATAAGGGCAACAAAAGTGGTTTCACTATTTTATCACTTTTCTTTAATTTCTTATGAATTTTCTAGTGATAAAGGCTCTAGTTTTAGGAAATAATTCACCAGAATTGTTCTGTATGTCCAAAAATTATTTCCTTGGATGATTTTGTAGGGTTTGATGCACTGAGTATCTCAGAGTTACAATCACTCCAAAATAGTTAACATAATGCCCTCAGGAAATTCCCAAAGGCAGTTCTGGAGCTATTTTGTCTTTTTAACCAGATTAATTCTACAGAAGCTTTGGATAAGAAACCAAGGCCACATGGTAGGTATTTTGATTACCTTTCTGTAGGAATTGGATTCACTCTTTTTGGAGTGGTAAAACTTCTGTAGTGATTTTTCTACTGGGACTACCCTAGGCAGAGGTGATTAATTCACCAAAACTAAACAGAGCCTCAATAAAATTTGATCTCCTGGATTTTGGTAGACCTTAGTGTACCACATCATAGAGAGTTGGAATTAGGTCAAAATAACTCATGGTTTGGTCTAGGGAATTTTCTAAAGTCAGATTGTGACTGTTTTTGTTATTTTTACTAGGGGCAATATAGGAATCTATTTTATGTGGGGCCAGGGGGACATGGAAGGGATAACTACCCTGTAGAAACAATAGGTTTCAACTCAATTAGAGTTATAAAACTTACATAAAGATTTTAATAGTGGAAAAGATACATCTAGGTAAAGGATTTACTATAAATAATCTGAACATTATTTGGGTCAACCAAGGATACTGAATGTTTAAGAAAACATTCAGAAACATTGTAAATTTTTGATCTGGGCATTTGGAAGCATTTTCCATTTTAAAAAAGATTTAAACCAAAGGCCACTTTTCTGGATCTGAGAAAAAGGATTAAAAGAGAAAGAGTAACAAAAGGGGATTGGGCTAGCTTGGCACGGTCGTGGGCCACAGCTGCGGTTGGTCGGCCCAACTAGAGGGGGCAGCGAGCAGGAGGGATTTCGAATCCCGGTGGGCCGGTCCCGCCTGTCAGCGGCGGTGGCGGCGAAGGGGTAAAGGGAAACCCCAGCCATTGGATCTAGTACAGATCGATGGCTGGGCGTTGTCTCCCATCTCTGACAGGACGGCGGCGATCTCAAACCCTAGGGCAGAGCTGGGTGGCGACGGGGGCTAACCAGTGGGGTGGTGAGGAGCCGGGAGGGGCGGAGGTGAAGCGTCCCGCGACGGCGGTCCCAGCGATGGGCGGCAAGGTGGGCTTCGACGCCGGGAGGTGGCTCACACGATGGTGGCCGAAGGTGGCTTCGTTGGAGCTCGCCGGCGCAGCCGGTCGAGGTGGTCCTGGGCAAAAATAAAGGTACGGTCAGAAAGAGGAGGAGGGGATCACCACAGAGTGACATGCAGCATGGGAGGAGACGAGGAGAGAGAGCTTAGCTCATCTTCATGGAAGGAGCCGAGAGCTCTTCCTCTCTTTCTCTCGGGTAGGACAAGACAAGGGAGAGGGAGTGGAGTACAAGGAAGGTGAGTGGGGGAAAATGAGCCAAGGAGGGGGGGTGCGGGGTGGCCTCTGGCCTATTTAAAACGAGGTAGATCAGTTCATGATGGACAAGGTGTATGGAGGGCAAGGGCAGGTCAATGGCCTTGCCATTGGCTGACAGGGTCGATGGAGGGTGGTGAGGTGGGGTCTGGTCGTGCTGGAGCTCAAAGAGGGAGAGTGGGTGGCTGTTGCAACTTTTAATGTGCAAGATATTTTGCAAGATATGCCTCTACTTCTCTCATACAAGCACATGGGACCCAAGAGGGCAGTGCTACAGTAATCTCGACCATGGAAGTTCTGGTGGGTGTGGTGCATTGTTTTGCAAGAGTGGTGGTGGTTGTGTTTGGGTTTTTGATTCAAAAAGGTTAAGTATCCAATTCTGCCATAAGGGATGATCAAGTGGTATGTCTTGATTTTTTATCTTGACCAAAAGAGGTAAGGATGCTGGTAGATGGGTAGGGTTAATATGCATCTCTAGGATTTATTTGGGATTTTTCAGAAGATTAGAAGTCCATTTAAATCCATTTATTCAGAAACTGCAGAAGTGAATTCTTGGAGTTCATTTGATATTTTTACATTGTATAAGGTGGGGTTTTGAGTTGAGATGGTTCCAAATGTGAATACACACTTAGGGGAATTTTCCCAAGATTTATGGAGGTTTAAAAGTATTTAAAACTATTATTATTCCATTTCTGCCATTTGAGAAAAAGGGCAAAAAGAAATAATAAAGGATCTCAAAAATATTTATTTTTGAGATGGGAATGTAGGGTATGATATATGGATCTCAATCGAGCCAAAAGTTGGGGAAGTGCTTTGGCAAAAACCAAACCTTCCCTTGGGAATGGAGTTTGGGAGATTTGTCTATTAAAGAGATTAATTAGATTTGGAGCCGTAATAATTATGGATAATATTTGATCAATCTTGATGATCAAGGTAGATGATGTAGAAAATGTGTAGCAAGCATTTGCAACCTTGGGACTTGGAAATCCAACTTGAATTAGATGGAGAACAAGGAGTTGGGGATCTAGGGTGATGTTATTTTTATACCAGCAAAACCTTGTTGGATCTTGGAGCTCAGAGCTCACCTTGATGCAAGGGATAGATGGATAGTTAGACCAAATCATATAGATGATCATGGCAGAAGGATTTTGGATTGGTTACATTTTAGGTGGTCTAGAAGTGATGGCAAACTTTGTTGAAAATAAGGCTGCCATACCAGATGAGTCATGATGCATTATAAACCATGTGGGTTTAAGAAGCACAAAGATCCACTTGGAACAAGTGAAGTAGATATTGATAGACCTAGATGAGTAGAACACAACCATGCAAAGAGTTGGTCTATAGAAGGTTGGATGATGGTGTGGGCTTCTATCAAAGTAGGCATGTTGACTAGATTTGCAGGAAAAGTTATTTTCTAGCCTACAATACCATCAAGAAGTGGGTTGGAGGATGATCTAACCAAGGGCAAGAGTGGGACTTGGTAGTCCTTAGGATGGTTAACAAGATGGTTTAAATGCATTTCCAGAAATGCACATGGTTTGAGAAAGGGAGGCATTCGGAAAGGTGATGCTGAAACAGATTCCAGACTTAGCCAAATTTGGCAGATTTAGGGTTTTTGACTAGATTATGAGAGGGGAGGCTTTTGAGGGATATCAAGATACCAAATCATCATCAAGTGGATGAGGTTGAAGAGTAGATTTAGTAGAAGGGATCCATGCTTGATATTGGTCTTCATTGACTTGGAAACTTCTAGAATGGATCACCGCAAAATTGATCTGGTTAAGGGTTTTAGATGATCACCTAGTGGCTAGAGATTAGATCCAGATGGTATTCTTGCTTAGGGTTTGGTGATTTTAAAGTATCTTGATCCTAGTGGATGAGCTCCTAGAGTAGCTCATACTACTTCTAAGCAATCAAGTCAAACAGCAGATCAAGGTAACTCATTTTACAAACAAATCAACTACTACTTGGGTTACCATCAAGCTTATTTTGAAAAGTTGGAGTTTGAATAAGGTAAGAGTCCTTGGTATCCCTACCAAGAGTAGAATTCAAAAGCTTTAAGAGGAGGTTTTGGGAAACCTAGAGATAAGAATAGTTGAGGTTCTGTCTATAAAACATAAGGAGATTATAATAGGTTGCTCTCCATAGTTTAGGGAAATAGAAGCTACTAAAATGGTTTTGGTTACATAAGCATCTTGGATCATATTTTGCAATGCCAGAACATTTGAGAATATGTAAAATGAGCTAGGATAGTTTTGTTAAATAGCCTTTTGACAACTGATGTTGAGGTAAGGAGTATATCATCTAATACACATTCATATGCATAAGCATATCCAAACAACAAGCAAACACTTCAGCATTAAACAATAAAAAGTTTTTGTTCCCCCTGATTTTTGAATTCTGGACAACTAATCAGGGCTACTGAAATTGGGATGTTACAGACTTGTCCCCCTTAAAAGAATCTCGTCCCGAGATTCAGGAGAGTAAGGTTAGGGGATGTTGTGTTGGAGTTAGCGTCATGTGCTTCTTGCATACTAACTTGTCAGATTTGTCCTTGAGCAGGGTCATTGCGACGGTGAGGTTAGACTTCAATCATCTTGGATGCATGAGTATTGCGCAGGCTTCAATCGGGATTGCGAGGGGTGATCTTCCTTCTGTAAGGATTTACGGCGTCTCTCTTAAGGGATTATCGTATCCTAGCTTACGTCTTTGGGTCTAACTATTGGATTGCTTCTGGCAGATGGTTATTCTATTTTGTGGGAAAGACATAGTCTTTCCCCCTTAGGGTTAAACTAGGGTGGCTCGGAGCTAACACCGTCCTTCCTTCTGGGTGTCGTCAGAAGATGTTAGGTGGATTTCACAATCTTCTGCCCGGAGTTGAACTTTCTGATGACGTCTGCAAACTAGGTGCTATGAGGCTTATATACTACTTTTCTTCGTACTTAGCTGATCGGAGTAGTTGAATTAGCTGATCATTCAAACTGTTTAGAACTAACGGGATCAGCGAATCTGCGGTCCCTTAGGGTGGTCTTCAGCTGAAGTAGCAGAGGGCTTCATAGAATCTTTAGTTAGTTTCTCTTCGGATAACTCGTGGGTGGTTGTTTGGAGGAGTGAGGGTGTATCCGAAGATCTCTTCTGAAGTATCCTCTGGTAGCCAGTGTTTTGAGGATTGAGTGGAAAGACGCAGTATTTCCACCTTAGAGCTTCACTAAGGTGCCTTTAGGAGTGGTGTGAATCTTCTGTCTGGGAGTGCTGCCCGGCGGTTAGTGGAGAGTTGTCTTCTTTCTAGGTCTTGATTGGAGTCTTCGAGTGACGCCCTATTCTCGCAAACCTTGGTGGGGGTGGTTTCCTAGCGCAACCTTTAAGGGGTTAGCTCAAGGTAAATTAGCGGTTTACGACTCTTCTTGCTAGTAGTTAGTCAGGGTTGAAGCAGTTAGCGTCGGGTAAGCGGTCTTCATTGGCATTTCTTGCGTTGCTTCTACTTGATGGCAACATGAACTCGTTGTCTTCCTGCTTCCTAATCATCTGACTTCAGGGGTGGTTCTGACCTTCTAGGGAGGATCATTCTATTAGTTTGGGTAGGGTCGACTGGATTAGTTAGTCTCCTGAGGTGGTCAGAAGCTCTAGTACACTAAAGGTTAGTGTGGTTAGGTCTTCACTTCTTGTCTTGGTTGACTGATCAGGTGGTTTCTTGTGGATATTGAGGATCCTTTGGTGATCGACTTCCAGCTCCAATGGAATTCTTGCTGTAGTAGACTGAGGAACAAGGGAGTGTTGCGCTATTTACGAGTCTTGAGAGGTGAGTTTGATGAGGTATGCTGTCCTGCTGAGGTGAAATCTTCGTCATCATTCTGACTTGACGATGTCGAACTCCTGGTTCTTGCGATGCTTTTCCTCTCATATACTCTCGAGGTTAGTCTGGGTCTCATTACCGATAGCTAACCAAGGGGTTTCCTGAGTTACTAGGTGGGTTATCGCTCCTCGAGTACATTTTTAAGGAGGTCAAAGCAAACCAGATCATAGAAACAAGGCGAACAGAGTGAGGGGATCGCAATGTCCTTGGCAAACAACACACATCAAGCGACACAGAATGCACTATCTTGCAGATGAAGCTTTCGTCGTATATTGGACGCTTCTTGATAGTGCCACACTTGATGTCTTCTAATTATGGGGATTCCACTGGTAGAGCGATATTGTAGTATCCTTGTGTTTGCTGGTAGTTGCTTGTCTTCATCTTGTTCTCATTGTCTTTACCGGGTTCTAGATCCTAGTTATTTAAAATCCGTAGGTTTGAAGTTTGGACGAGAGTTAGAGGAAACCATTTTAGAAAGAATTTACTTAGAGTAAGAGAAGAAGTAGAACTTTTTGAAACTCATTGGGAAACTAGTTTTCGAAAGCCAGGGTTTTCAAAATAAGGTTCCTGTCTAACGACCATGCTAACTAAGGTTCTCCTACAGTCAGGATGGCTCTGATACCAAGTCTGTGGCGCCCCCAGATTAATCCTCCGAGAATCCTTGTTATGCATACAACCACGATCCCATGATCAGTTAGTCGTGGCACATAACCGACAAGTATCAAAGTAAACATCCAATACATAACGAATATATGTCATGTCTTATTTTCCAATATGGCTACATCGATAAACATCAACGGAACTTCAGTAAGTGTAGAGCCCGATCCATGCCTTAATCTATAGGCAACTGACTGGGAGAACGTCCTAGCTCGCATAGTCGCCAATGTCACCTTCTTCTTGATATCTGACCAAGTTAATATCAAGGGACAATGCCAATGGGTACTTTGAATGTACTCGCAAACCACCTTAAAGTAACAATAATAACAAGAGGATATGCATTATGACCGTGGTAGTAGGAGAGCTCCAAGAGAGGTTCTTTTCTCAATTAGTTTAGATATAACATCTCCATATCTTTGTTGAAAACTTTTGTAAAACATTTTGAAAACCTTTTTGAAAAGTTTTGGAAAACATTAGGACTAGGTCACCCATTTGTTCCCGTCTTCAGGTCGTCCCACGACCAAACTCCTTCCTCCTCCTTCCGACCATCCCATGGTCAAAACCTTTCTCCTTTACAACCATCCCATGGTCAAAATATTTCCAAAGACATTTCTTTTCCGAAATCCTTTTTGAAAATAAAACTAGCACCGCTCTATAGCAACCTTACCAACCGTCCATGACCGCGGACACGGCTATTCGAATAGGTTTACACTCTGCAGAGGTTGTACACTTTACCCACACTATCCGGGTACACTACCCTGATCTACACCGATCGTGGGTCGAGTAACCGATCAAGACTCTCCGGATGCCCACTCCAGTATGAGTGCCTACCCTATGAGAGTTATTCCCCTCAAAACCAGGACGTCGGGTAGCTAGGACCAATCGGAGCGCATTTTGCACTTCCCAAGTGTTGCGCTTTCAATGAGGGGCTCATAATAACGCATGGAGGTCCGTAAACCCTTCGTTCCTTCTCCAGGTCGATGTCTCACATGGACCCTTATGTGAGAAGGCCCACCCTCCAGGGATTTTTATCCCCTGTAGTTGTTGCGAGGCAGCTTATACCAGAATAGACAAACATCAAATCCAGCCCTGTCCCATTCCAGAGTAATGTGGTTGCACAGGGTTAATTATTCTAGCAAAACTGCAAAGAACCGGGTGCGTTTTTGTAAACCTTTTTCCTCCATCTTTCCTTCAGCATTTTGTAAAACAAAAACTTTTTCTTTCTCAACATCTCTTGGGAGGTCCCACCTCACCAATTTTTTCATCATAAAACATTTGGTAAAACTTTTTCCGAGGTCTTCCCATCCTCTAGCTTTGATTCAGCTAAAACAAGGTCTCCAAAAGGGGGTATGGTGTGTTACACCATCTACCATACTAGGGGGTATGGTGAGGGGTCACCCCCCGATGCACCGGCCATGGAGAGAGGGGGCACCCCCTCCTCCTATAAAAGGCCACCCATTCCCTCCATCATCCTCACACCTCCTTGTGAAGGATCTCTCTCCCCCTCTAGAATTATTCCCCCATGGTCTCGGATTAGCGAGATACATGTTCCCGGTGGCATTTCGTCTGGAAGGAGTTGCTACTTCCGTTGGATCGCTGGAGCGAGGAGGTGGAGGTTGTCCGGTGGCTTGAACGTGTGTGCGAGTGCGGATGCGCTGCTGAGTTGCGGCGCTCGGACTTCCTCACGATCTTGAGATCGGCAAGTGTACGACTACATCAACCACGAGTTCCTACTCGTTAACAAAGCTCGTTGTCTTCGAGGGTAAGTTCTCTATGGATGTATGTCCACCCGTTTGCTTTGTACCTAGTAGATAGATCTTGGTGTGTAGTTCACACCGTAGGAAATTTTTTGTTTTCTATGATGTGGACCCAACACTACCCTCCAGGGATTTTTATCCCCTGTAGTTGTCGCGAGGCAGCTTATACCAGAATAGACAAACATCAAATCAAGCCTTGTCCCATTCCAGAGTAATGTGGTTGCACATGGTTAATTGTTCTAGCAAAACTGCAAAGAACCTGGTGCGTTTTTGTAAACCTTTTTCCTCCAACTTTCCTTCAACATTTTGTAAAACAAAACCTTTTTATTTCTCAACATCTCTTGGGAGGTCCCACCTCACCAAGGTTTTCATCATAAAACATTTGGTAAAAGTTTTTCCGGGGTCTTACCATCCTCTAGCTTTGCTTCGGCTAAAACAAGGTCTCCAAAAGGGGGTATGGTGTGCTACACCATCTACCATACTAGGGACAAGTAGGTATCATCAAGAGGATTGTACATAGTATTACCATTGAGTAATGGTCTGGAGGAGCCAAGCCACTACCATATATACATTAACATATAGTAAAGCAATGCAGTTTTAATAAACAATAGATAAAACATGCATAAGTAAAACAATAGGAAAAGTCTTATGAGAAAGAAGGTGGCTTGCCTGAGATTAGCAATATGGCGTATATGTCCCTAGACTTCTTCTTAGAATACCCAATAATAACCACTTCTTCTGATCTCCGAGATAATCGCAACTATCGTCGTTAGGGGGCACACATGCAAACAAGCAAGAGCACAATCAACAAAAGGCAAAGAAGCAACAATACATGCAGCAAGCAATGCACAATACAAGTTTACAGATCAGTAGGTCTTAGGAAGAATGGATGTAATAAGATTGGCCTTGTCTTGGAAACATGGAAGACAATCCCTTAGGATTTATAGTCTAGAAACTACCTAAGAGATGGGTTTTGGACCAAGACCATATTCTGTATGATCTCATTGAATAAAAATGGTACCATCATATAGGTATTGATAAAATGAAACTAACAAAAGTGGTTTCACTATTTTACCACTTTTCTTTAATTTCTTATGAATATTCTAGTGATAAAAGTTCTAGTTTTAGGAAGTAATTCACCAGAAAAGTTCTGGAGCTCCAAAAATTATTTACTTGGATGGTTAAGTGGGGAATCATGTCAAAATTGTCTTTTTCACCAAATTAAATCTACAGAAGCTTTTAATTTGATTGCAGGGACACATGGTAGGTATTTAGAATACCTTTCTGTAGAAATTAGAATCAACTTCTTTGGAGTTGCAGAGCTACAATGGTCAAATTATTGGTGAAATAACCATGCACAAAATTGTTTAATTCACCAAAAATCAAAGATTGCACAGAAAGTATTGAGCTCCTAGATTTTGGTAGGCCTTATGTTTTAGGAACTAGGAGAGTTGGATTTAGGTCAGTACCTATTTTAATTTGGCCTAGAGAAAATCTTAAAGTCAAACAGGGGCTATTTTTGTTATTTTTGCTACAGGCAGAATGTAGCTTAACATGACATGAGATAAATACTCACAAATAGGTGAGTCAAAAAAATTTCAGGGAAACTTGGGCTTACTCCATTTGGAGTTGTGAATCTCCCTAAGGGGTATATTGATTGAGGAGAACACATTTTGGGAGATGAATTTCCAGTAAGTAATAAAGATCATTTTGGTCAAGGTATCAGTACTGCCTGTTAGAGGATTTGTCAGGGAACATGTACAAAATTAGATCTGGGCAAAATATGGTCGTTTTCATTTTTGAAACGATTTAAACCAGAGCTGAAGTACCTGGATCTGGGAGAAATGAATAAAACAAAAGGTGGTCAGTGGGCTAGGATCTAGGGGTTACTGGGCCGGCTGGAGTGATTTTGGCCCACGGTGGGGTGAGGCAGCACGCGGGGCGGGGGTTTGAATCCCTGGCAATGGGGCCCGCACGTCAGTGGGCGCCGGCAGCCGAAGCGGTACGGGGCGCCGTGGGCCGTTCGATCTAGTCGGGATCGATGGCCCCACAATGTCTCCTACCTTGCGCCAGCGACAAAGGGACGTAACGCTAGGGGCGGCGAGGGCGACGCAGGGGGCTCACCTGAGGCCGTTTCGATGACGGGGGAGGCGCGGAGGCGACGCGGTGCATCGCGCCGAGTCCGGAGAGGGGCGGGAAGGCAGGGTTCGACGCCGGGATCTGGCTCGCATGAGGATGCCTGAGAGCGATCTCGTCTGAACTCGACGGCGGCAATGGTAGGGGCAGTACCTGGCCACTAAAACAGTAGCATCAGAGAGAAGGGAAGGAGGGTAGCGTAGCACAGTGACATGCAGAGAGGGAGGGCCAGGGAGGAGGGAGCTTAGCTTGATTAGATGTCGGAGCCCGAGGCTCTTTCCTCTCTCTCTCTCGAGCAGCACACGACAATGGAGAGGGAGAGGGGGTTCGGGGAAGTGAGGTGGAGTGGGAGGGAGTCAAATGAGCCATGGAGGGGAGATGGGGTGACCCCTGGCCTATTTAAGTGGGAGGGAGTAGTCCACCATGGGATTGGTCCATTGAGCATGTGAGGGAGGAGGGAAACCAGGGGGAGAGGATGTTGTGGGTGGGGGGAGTGGTTTCTGGTGGTGGGAAGAGGGCAGACGGAGCAGTGTGCAGCAGCTGCAAGGGGAGTAGAGAGGTTTGCAAGGCAAGACACCCACATGAGGACAAGCTCTAGTGTCCAAGCACTAGAGGACAAGCTGCTAAAGTGATTTGATACAGTGATCACAACTAGAGGAGATGGTGGTTGCTGTGGTGAGTGGTGGTGAGCCTTGGTGGTGATTGATTCTTGGGTTGGCTCAATAATTCCTTAGTTTGCCCAATTTGATCAAATAGATGGTCATGAAGGAAGTCTAGAAATTTGACCTATGCAAGATGAGGCAAATATGTCGGTAGATGGGTGTGGACAAGGTATAGCTCTAGGAATTAACTGAGATTTATTGGATGAATTTTTGTCCACTTTAGATCATTTATTCAAAAAGTGCAGAAATGGTTTCTAGAAGCTCGTTTGGTAATTTTGAATTGGACAAGTGTGGTTTTTGGTTTGAGAGGGCCTCAAATGTGAATACACACTTAGGTGAATTTTCCCAAGATTTATTGGAAGATAAAAGTATTTAAAACAATTATTATTCCAATTCAGTCATTTAAGAAAATGGGCAAAAAGAAATACTAAAGCTCTTCAAAAATATTTATTTTTGAAGCGGGAAGATGGGGTATGATATGTGGACCTCAATTGAGCCAAAAGTTGGGGAAGTGTTTTGGCAAAAACCAAACTTTCCTTTAGGGGAGAAGTTTGGGAGATTTGGTCTATTAAAGAGATTAATGAGATTTGGAGCCATAATAATTATGGATAATATTTGATAAATATTGATTATCAAGGTAGATGATGTAAACAAGGTGTGGCAAGCATTTCCAACCTTGGTATTAGAGAATCCAAGTTGAATTTGGTGAAAACTAGAGATTTAAGGATCTTGGGTAAGATTGTTTTCATGCCACCAAAACCTTGTTGGATCTTGGAGCTCAGATCTCCCCTTGGGGCATGGGATAGATGGATGGATATACCAAGTGATGTACATCAACATGGTATAGAGGTTTGATCTTGATCTGGCTTGAGTTCACCAAGAATTGATTTTAAACTTTGAATAAAATAAGCTTGCCAAAGCAGATTATCAACTAGCCTTCAAAACCTTGTGGGTTTAAGAAGCACAAAGATTCACTTGGAACAAGTGAAGTATGTATTAGACCTATATGAGTATCACATAACCATGCAAAGAGTTGGTCCATAGAAGGTTGGATGATGGTGTGAGCTTCTGTCAAAGTAGGCATGTTGACTAGATTTGCAGGAATAGTTATTTTCTTGCCTGCAAAACCATCAAGAACAAGTGGGTTGGAGGATTATCTAACCAAGGTCAAGAGTGGGCCTTGGTAGTCCTTGGGATGGTTAACAAGATGGTTCATATGCATTTTTAAAATTGCACAAGGGTTGAGAAAGGGAGGCATTCAAAAAGGTGATGTTGGAAATAGTTTTCCAGACTTAGCCAAATTTGGCAGATTTAGGGTTTTTCACTAGAAGGTGGGTGGTGATGAATTTGATGGGTTGCAAGGTTCCAAAGCATCATCAAGTGGATGATGTTGAGGTGTAGATTGACTAGAAAGGATCCTTGCTTGATATTGGTCTTCATTGACTTGGAAGCTTCTAGAATTAGATCACTTCAGAGCTGATCTGGTTAAGGGTTTTAGACGATCACCATGGTGGCTAGAGATTAGATCTAGATTGTATTCTTACTTAGGGTTTGGTGATTTTAGAGTATCTTGATCCTAGTGGATGAGCTCCTAGAGTATCTCATACTACTTCTAAGCAATCAAGTCAAACAGCAGATCAGGACAACTCATCTTACAAACAAATCAACTACTACTAGGGTTACCATCAAGCTTAGCTTGAGGTAAGGATGGGTATTTTTGAATAGGTTGGAGTTTGAACAAGGTAAGATCCTTGGTACATCTACCAGGAGTAGAGTTCAAAAGATTGTAAAAGGTTTTGGAAATCTTAGAGGTAAGAGTAGTTGAAGGTTCTATCTTGGAAACATAAGGAGGTTGTAGATCTCCATAGTTTTGTCAATAGAGGCTATTAAGATAGTTTTGGTTACATAAGCATCTTGGCTCATGTTTTTGAAATGCCAGAACATTTGACAATATGTAAAATGAGCCAGGATTGTTTTGTTAAACATCTTTTGACAACTAGTGTTGAGGTAAGGAGTATCATAAGCTATACAATCAGAAGCATAAGCACAGACAATCCACAAGCAAACACTACAACACTTAACAAGAAAAAGTTTTTGTTCCCCCTGATTTTTGCATTCTGGACAACTAATCAGGGTTGCTGAAATTGGGATGTTACACTGATTGTTGTGAGCCATCTGGGGGATCTGCTGCAGTGTGGCTAGATTAGCTTGGCGCTCTGCCCTACTAGCTTCACGGTCTGCGATGAGAGTCTGCAGAATCTGCAGCATTGGGTTTTGCGATGAGCTTCTTTCTCCTTGGTTTCCATGAGTCATCTGAAGATTGAGATAGATAAAGGGGTAAGAGGGAAAGTTCTAAGGTTCATGGTTTTGATTTCACAGCTAAAACTTTGAGTTTGACTCAGGTTTTGTAGCTAACTATTTTTCATTCATTCAAGCAAAGCACACGATACAAACACACACACCACAACATCAAAGGAAAATAGATGGTTTTAAGAACCATTCTGCAAGCTAAGATACAATGGGACCGATACTCCTCACTCTATGATAGTGCTCTCGTGCATCTACTCATCCTCGATGAAGTCGGAGTCATCATCGTCGGTGTAGAAGTCCACGGCATCCTCCTCTAGATAGTCATCATCATTGCTGAGGTAGGAGTCAATATCTCCTTGGATATCTTCACCTTCCTCTTCTTCTTCCTTTGCTGCAAGCTGAGCTTCTTGCTCCTTGAGGGTCTTCTCGAGGTCGTCCACCTTCTTGAAAAGACGGCCGATGGTGCGATCCTTCTTTGCGCATTGATGATGAAGAGACTAATGATCCTTGACGAGCAGTGAGAAAGTTTCGGCCTTCTGGGCGGCAAGGGCGAGGTTGTGGTTGGCGACCTCTCTAGCATTGTCCAACTCCTTCTATTTGACATACAGTAGGAACTCGAGGTTCTCCACTTGACGCTTCAGTATTGGGTGACTTGTCATCTCTAGCGGCATTCCCATGGAATCACGCCTTGCATAGTGAATAAAGCGGGTTCCTTGGATTAGGTTGACACTCAAGGAACACAGACGTGCGAGAACTTCATGCATTGCCCTGGCTAATCCATCTAGCCAGTTGTTCTCTCTCACAGAGAACTGAATCCTCCCAGATACTGGTGCTTCTATCTTGCCTCGAAGATCAGTAGTTAGTAGCCATTGTAAATCCCCTCCTGGTGGACCCGGGAGTTGAGCTCCAAGGAATTCCGGACAAGGATGCTCCAAGAACTCCGACGGTGAATCCAGATCCCTCTCTAAGAACTCCGACAGTGAATCCAGATCCATCTAGGTTATCTAGCTTGCAAGGTTTAGCTTGCTAATAAAAGCTTGCATAGTTAGGACACTTGAAAGTGTTAGCTTGCATGGTTAACTTGTATAATGCTAGCTTGCTAACAATAGCTTGCATGTTAATGATGGCTTGCTAGATATAAAACTTGCAAGCGTTAGCTTTCCAATAATAGCTTGCTAACAATAGCTTGCAAGGGTGATCTTGCATTGTTAATGATGGCTTGCCTTGGTTGGTGCAGTGGTTGAAATTCTCTTCCTCCTCTTCTTGGTAGAACTCCTCCTCCTCGTAGACTTGGTCGGTACTATCGTCTATAAATACATACGGAATACACAATCACCAAACAATACTTAACTAGTCTACTTAGCACACTAAGGCACACATTTGATTATCTAGTATCATCACAAACATCACAAGGTTTAATGAACTAGCTTCATTTATTTTATTTGAGAAAAGTAATTTCTACTCATTCAAATTATCTAAGATTTAATATTCTCCAATTAAAATATGGGATCATGTGGACACATGTCATCACCACATATTCTAATATATGGGAATGTGATTTAACGGGTGGATCATATTTTAATAAGTTCAAGTTTAATAATTAATGATTTAAAGTGACTAGAAATGCCTATATAGCAGTATTTTTGTACTAGTCCAAAGTCACTGCATGCAAACCTTAATATTATTATATATTCAGATAGTTATGGTTAAATGTGATTTTTGAGAGTTGGAATCAACTCAAAAGCTATTATGGTTGATTTTAGAAAAATGTTTGAATGTGAAAAAGCTTCTGTTTGTTATTTTTGCTAGGAGAGATCTCTAACTCTAAATGATTTAAATCCAACGGGCTTGGATAGAGATTTTCCTTAGCTTTCCAACAAAATTGGAATCACTCAATTTGGATTTGTAAAACTCTCTGAATTGATTTTTAAACTAAAGGACAGATTCGAGTTTAAGTCTAAAAAGAAAAAGATTTATTTGAATCTGCTGGGTTGCGTGGGAACACTAATGGGCCGGCCCAGTGACGCTCAGCGGCGCAACGAGCAACTGACAAGGGGGGTCCACACATTAGCGACTGATACATTGCAAATGTATCTATACTTTTTGATGTTCCATGCTTGGTTTTATCTACTTTCTTGTGTTTTGTCCACACTTTGGAGTAATTTTCATATGATTTCTTGGACTAACCTATTAACAAGAGCCATAGTTCTAGCTGCCTGTTTTTTGCTGTTTTTGGTTCCAGGAAGTCAGAAAATGAATATTCTCGGAATTGGACGGGACAAAAGCCAAAGTCGCTATTTTACCGGAAGACATCTGGAGCCAGAATACGAGACGGAGAAGGGCTGGGGCCTGACCACACCACCTGGCTGCGCGGCTAGGCCTGGCCCGTGCCAGGGGGTGGTCTAGCCGACCCCAGCACCCCCTCTGCTCTCCTTCCGCCTATATATTTGTTGGAAATATGCCCTAGAGACAAATAGTAGTAAGGACTATTATCATATTTCATATAGTTTATGATTAAGTTTTATATCATGCTATAACTGTATTGAGTGGAAACATCAATACGCATGTGATATACAAACAACCAGGGGTTCCCAGTGAAACTCTAGTCACTGGTTCATTGGTCAACATATGATCATGTTTCCTGATCATGTGGCATTTATGCCAGTTGGAAATGAGGTCATCTCATTCGGAGAATGAGATGATGAACCAATACCCAACCTAAACATTGTGACTCGATCATGTCACGAAGTTCAAGTTAATGATTAGAAATGGATCCTCGTAGATTATTCCTTAGACCGTGAGGCTATATCAATCACTGTCTCCCGAGAGTGCTTAGATAGCATCAAACGCCATCTGGTAAAATGGTGGTTATAAAGGTGTGTTCAGGTATTCGGAGGAAACCATAGAGGCAATATATGTCAAGAGCGGGATTTGTCCATCCATGTGACGCAAAGATACTCAAGGGCCCACTCGGAGAAGTTATATCCAATAGCTGCACAACGTGTGATTAGATCACGGGGATATCACTTGTCGGAACGAGTTAAGTAGCATTGTTCAGTAACGAGATTGAACACGACATGGTGATGTCATTGATCAGATCTCAGGCAATGCAAGTATCGAATGACAAAGGGAATAAGACATGACTGTCCCGGTTCAAACAACGAAAGATCTTCGTGGAACGCACAGGGGTCACATGGCCATCTAGGTCCCTCTGTCGATCATTGGTGCGGGAGTGTCCCGACCATGTCTGGAGTGTTCCCGAACCGTGGGGTATCACGCTATATATAGTGGGTATTTGGCCTAGAAAAATACACCAATAATCAATAAAGGTCTCCCCACTTTTGGGAGGACCTCTAATTGATATTTTCTCTCTCCCCCTTTCTCTCTCGTGACCGTGGTCCCAAGTCTGGACTACGTGAGCAAGAGATATCTTCACCATGGAGCGCCGTCGTGCTGCGGGATTCAGATCCGGGAGCTCTACTTCCGCAACTGCTGCTAGATCAGGGAAGCGGGAGTCATCGTCAAGCACCGGACGTGTGTAACTCCCCACGAGGTGTCGCACTTGAGGCACTCAAGTCGTTGGAGCCAGAAGGAGCGCAAGGACTTCATCACGACCTTGAGGTCGGCTTCGGCTCGTCTACATCAACCATGCTCTCCTGAGAGTTGACAACGCTTTTCGGTCTTCAAGGGTAAGTTCGTGAAAAGCCCCTCCCGTTACTGTATTACTAATAGATATGTCCTAGCAGCTTCAGGGGCGTAGAGTAAAATTTATTATTTTTATGCGCGTAACCCCTACAGTGGTATCAGAGCTAGATCTATGTGTAGTAATGCTAGTACAGGTAGAACACACGAGGTGTAGAGTGTGGGCATTGATCTTTTAGTTGTTACCCTCCCACATGTACTTGTGCATACCGTAGTAATGCTTGATGAAGCGTCCCCCAACCGACTTTACACGTTCATTCGCGAGACTGGTCCACGCTTGACATACGTCTTGTACCGTATAAAGTGGCTTAGGGGGGTGTCTGTCTCTCTCGCATTAGTTGGTATACCATTTGCAACGGAGGGCCCCGAAAGGGTCGTAGTAGAGACAACTACTTGATCAACGTTGTGCTGAAAGTTCGTAGGTAAGAACGGTTCTTGTGCGAAAGCCCATTCAGCCACGTAAAACATGCAAAGATAAAGTAGAGGCGTCTAACTTTGTTTCGCAGGAGGGCGTTGCTTTGTGATATGGTTGTGGCAAAGGTAAAGTGATTACCTTTTGTTGCATAGTAGTAGATAGTCACGGAAATGACAAACTACCACGCCGGAATGACATCGGTACCCTGGTGTCTACGGCGCCGGAACCCTGGCGCCGGAACCCAGTGACGGCGGATGGAGATCACGACGTGAAGGACCATATCACATAGCCCTTACATTCAATGTTATTGTTTGTATGTATTATTGTGTGCTAGTATTAGATACTCGATGGTAGCCTAATAAGATGATCCCTGTTAAAATAACCAACGATTGTGTTCCCCCTTAGTGTGCACCACCAAGAAAGTTCTTCGGTATGAGGTAGGCCGTGATGATTGGGCGTCAGACATATCTACGTTCGCATACAGTGGGTGCAAGCCATGTTGCACATCGAAAACACTAAGGTTGAGTTGGCGAGCCTAGCATGTACATACATGGACTCGGAACACGGATGGTCGAAAGATCGAGCACGAGTCGCATGAATGATGTGACCGACATTTAGCGTCCACCCTTGAACCCACATTGATGTCCGTTATGATCGGGGGAGATGTGGCTGATAGGGGTCGTGTTATCACTAGGAACCCTTTTGGGGATAGGTGTTTCTGAGTGGAGTTATTATTAACTCATTTAATTATAAACTTAGTCTAAATTCCTTTTGCAATTATAAATGTAGATGGCTCACCGTGAAGCTTACTTTGCCATTGAGGATTGGGTAAAGGGTGAAAAACTTAGACTTGATTGATCCAACTTCCCTAGTAGGCTTGTGCGCCTAGATGATCTCCTTACTAGGAATCATGTGGTAGACTACATACACCGCACGATGGATTTGACTGAGCCAGACTACTATGAGACCCCACAAGAGCTGGCAGACCGCTACTATCTCCAAGAGATGTCCACTTACATTCAGATAATAATGCGTTACGGGATGGTGGATGAACTACATCCACTCATGGGTGATATTGACCCATATTCGATGGTGGATCAGCTGAGAGCAGAGTTCATAGGCCATGTGCGCATGTGGAAGCACGAGTTGCTTGGAGAGTTCCTTTCCATACAGATGGAGGAGCATACATGTCTGAAGAGTCACTTGGAGCGCATGTTTGATGCACACACGAGACTGGTTCACTTCGTGGATTACTGGATGGCTGATCCATTTGCGATAGACGTACTGCTTCGGTCATTGCCTCCCAGCTACAAAGGACATGTCCGGAGTAGCATCATGAGTGGTGATACAGAAGCATTGGATTTCCATGAGTTCATATTACGTTTCTGGAATGTAAAGGTTGAACCTATCATCAGAGGGGTCATCGATGACCAAGGTATATATTTGATATATAGTTTTATAAATGTTATAATCTTGCAAACACATTGCAGTGTTAAGTATATCTAATACTTGTTCTGTTTTATTGAAAACAGGTCCTTCTGCATAGAGGTGCTTGCTAGAAAGGAGGTGACGTTGCGTGTTGATGGCGAGCATGATGATGACGGCCGACGACACTCTCCCTCGACATTTGTCATTTAGTTTGTGTTTTAGGATGATTAATGTAATCAAGAGATTGTGAACTTCTTTAGTGTGTCTCACACTTCGTGAGACGGTTATTCATATGAGTTTGTAACAAACAGTTGTTCTGCTTTTATGAATGCTTTCTATCCGTGTTCATATCTTGTTTGATTACTTGTGAATTATCCTTATTGTTTGAAACTAATTGATAATGTATGAACATTTATAAAACATTAAAATGCCTTGTTTAAAATACCCAACTTAATGATATGTTCATTAATGAATGAATGAAACCATTGTTTAAATTCAAAGTTATGATGATAATATGTGTGAGTCATTTGATTTCTTTTCACATATAAATCATGCCTAAGTTCGGCAAAATAACTTGAACACCGTGTATTACTTGAATACAAAGTGTTTAAAGAATTGTTAAAGTAAATACATATTCGATGTATTGTGTTTTGAATAAAATGGTAGTTATCATTAATTGATTGTTTAAATGTGTAAAGTAGTTTACCAAAGGAAACATGAATATGAAACTATTTGATTTGATCAAAGTGTTTCATCAACAAAGGGTATAAATATAAAAGGGAATCTAATTACTATGATTTGATCAATAGTAATAAAATTCAACTTTATAAGAATGGCATGAAATAAATTGTGGAATGCAAAGTGTTTTGAAACGTCAAAATACAAAGCATCATAATGTGATATTAGATATCAAAGGGGGTTGAATAGAAGGCACCAAATAAATCGTTGTAGTGTATATGTAGAGACCATTAGTTTAGAAATAGTTAGCACTCAATTAGAATTGGTGAACCATTTGAATTCGTGAAAGTTTTGGGGTTATTCGATATAACCAAAACAATAGCGAACAAGTCCTTATAGTGTATTCATTGGAAACTTTGAATACAAAATCCTTAGCTGAAACCAAAAGGAAAGGAAAACTTGTATTGCTTGGATTTTGGTGCATTCTTGAGAAAGCTCACTTCTAGTGATGTTTCTCAATTATGAAGCAAATGGAAATTTGTGTAAAACACGATGAGGATTCAAAACCCTGCATCAGAGTGTTGAGAAGCGCAACGAACAATGTTCCTGAATGATTCTCTTCATAGAAGGAAAGAATCAATGATTTTGATCATTGTGTTTTCCCTCCATTATTGTTTTTCACTACATGAAGTAGGATTCAAAATGTAAATCCATATCTTGTATGGAGACATTTGTGAACCACTTGTCATGATTTTTGAAATGTGACATACCTATGAACTACTAAGGAAATAATGGTAAACTAAATTATGAGAAATCCTAGAAGAAAACTTCCCTTGAGAGTAGAAAGCAATTCATTGCTGAATCTCACAAGTAAAAGGGGTTACTTGAATTTTCCCAAATGACTGCAAAGCCATAGTGGAAAAGGGGGTGAATGACAAAAGCGCAATTTGTCAAGTGTTAGACAAATTCAAATGAATTTGATTCATGTGTGCTAAATGTCTAGTGGATTTAAAACTAGTTAAGTACTAGCATCTCATAGTAAAACTCCAAGATTGATATTTGATCAAAAAGATTTTGAAGGTATTCAAAATAGTGAGTGGATATGCAATTTGCATAAAATTGAGTGGGAGCTATGAAAGTCTTCCTGAAACAATATGTGATTGACATGTTTTTAAGTGGGAGCAATATGAGTCTCAAACTCAAATATGTAGGAACATATTCTGAGTGGGAGCTTATAGGAGTAATTCTTAAGCATGTTAATAATGAAAGCGCAAATACTTATGAATAATGATTTATAAGATGAAGAAGTTAAAGTGTATTATGATATTATGTAGTATTCCTTAAGGGATTCTGAAAAGGGTTTCAGGATAGAAGTTAATTAAGGAACTAGTCCTTAATAACTCGAGTTAGGAATAGCATTAAGTTTAACATCAATGGTTGAAAGAAAGAAAAGGATGATCGTCATCCACTATGTTGAGACATAGGTTCTGTCTTAAGTAAACCATGATGATAACTTAGCATAATATGTGATCCAAATAAGGAACGTTTAAAAGTGATTAAGTTCGAATCACAGAACGTTGGAGCTAAGTTTGTCCGTAGTGTCTAGTAGAGAACTGTGGATATATTTTCCAAATCCATAAAGGATGACATATCTTAAAGCATAAAGAGTTGTGTTATAAGGGAATATGTTGGAAACTCCTGTAGATACCAATTAAATTCAAGTAGGAAGCGAGGTGAACAAAACATCGAAAGATGCACAAAGTGCACTAGTGTTTCGATGAATACATTTAGAATAATAAATAAGGGTACCATCTAAAGTGTTGTATAATGTTTTGGCGGGGCTAGTTCGCTTTTAACGTAGAATGATGTGTCCCACGACACAATGCCCATGAGAAAGCCCTCGAGGTTGATCTAATGTCACTATAGGATCCTGGAATCAGGCCTCGTTCTGTTGCCATAGCGATGATGCATACACGCAGATGCTATCATGTGATGATAAAGTATTAATGTCAATCAAGGTGACATTAGTAAGTTGCAAAGGATTTGTGACTGCAAAGTACAGACCCAAGACTCAACCTCTTCCATGAGCAAGCATGTTCAGGGTACCAGGTATATGGTGCCAATGATTTATAACAAATGCAGCTAGTGTATTTGTACTCTAGTGCAAGTGGGAGACTGTTGGAAATATGCCCTAGAGACAAATAGTAGTAAGGACTATTATCATATTTCATATAGTTTATGATTAATTTTTATATCATGTTATAACTGTATTGAGTGGAAACATCAATACACGTGTGATATACAAACAACCAGGGGTTCCCAGTGAAACTCTAGTCACTGGTTCATTGGTCAACAGATGATCATGTTTCCTGATCATGTGGCATTTATGCCAGTTGGAAATGAGGTCATCTCATTCGAAGAATGAGATGATGAACCAATACCCAACCTAAACATCGTGACCCGATCATGTCACGAAGTTCAAGTTATGATGATTAGAAATGGATCCTCGTAGACTATTCCTTAGGCCGTGAGGGTATATCAATCACTGTCTCCCGAGAGTGCTTAGATAGCATCAAATGCCATCTGGTAAAACGGTGGTTATAAAGGTGTGTTCAGGTATTCGGAGGAAACCGTAGAGGCAATATATGTCAAGAGCGGGATTTGTCCGTCCATGTGACGGAAAGATACTCAAGGGCCCACTCGGAGAAGTTATATCCAATAGCTGCGCAACGTGTGATTAGATCACGGGGATGTCACTTGTCGGAACGAGTTAAGTAGCATTGTTCAGTAACGAGATTGAACACGACATGGTGATGTCATTGATCAGATCTCGGGCAATGCAAGTATCGAATGACAAAGGGAATAAGACACGACTGTCCCGGTTCAAACAATGAAAGATCTTCGTGGAACGCACAGGGGTCAGATGGCCATCCAGGTCCCTCTTTCGATCATTTGTGCGGGAGTGTCCCGACAATGTCTGGAGTGTTCCTGAACCGTGGGGTATCACGCTTAAGGGCTTGATGATGCTTAGAGAGTGTTTATAGGATCGGTAGAATCGCCAAAGAAAAGAAGAGAGAAAACCGGAAAGGTTTCGGTAAGTCTGGAGGATGTCCGGAGTGGAGGTGGAAGGTGTTCCATGGCCACAGAGATTAGATAATGTGTGAATGAATGTTAAATATTGATTTAATCATTTATTCATAATTATTTAATAAAGAGAAAATCAATTAAAAAGGTCAAAGGCTTAATGGGCCAATTCCGGAGGGAGAGGGCCCATTCGGGGAAAGGAGAAAGGGGAGAGGGACCAAAGGGGAGGCCGACTGGGCCTTTCCCCCCCGCGGGGCCCACTAGTGGCTAGACGGCGGCCACCCCACCCCCTCCTCTCCTTTAGTCCCACCTCGAGACTTGAGGGGAGGTAGTACCTCCCCTCCCCCTATATATAGTGGGGTATTTGGCCTAGAAAAATACACCAATAATCGATAAAGGTCTCCCCACTTTTGGGAGGACCTCTAATTGATATTTTCTCTCTCCCCCTTTCTCTCTCATGACCGTGGTCCCCAGTCTGGACTGCGCGAGCGAGAGACATCTTCACCGCGGAGCGCCGTCGCGCTACGGGATTCGGATCCGGGAGCTCTACTTCTGCAACTGCTGCTGGATCAGGGAAGCGGGAGTCATCGTCAGGCACCGGACGTGTGTAACTCCCCGCGAGGTGTCGCACTTGAGGCACTCAAGTCGTTGGAGCCAGAAGGAGCGCAAGGACTTCATCACGACCTTGAGGTCGACTTCGGCTCGTCTACATCAACCACGCTCTCCTGAGCATTGACAACACTTTTCCGTCTTCAAGGGTAAGTTCACGAAAAGCCCCTCCTGTTACTATATTACTAATAGATAGGTCCTGGCAGCTTCAGGGGTTCAGGGGCGTAGAATAAAATTTATTGTTTTTATGCACGGAACCCCTACAATATTGCCTCTAGTACGGAAACCCTAAGTACCCGATCAAAAATCCAAGCTTGGGGAATGAGTAATGAGATGAAGGATGGACTAAAGCTCAAGCTTGGGGATGACACACGTGTCACCCCAAGAAATATCCAAGAATTACAAGCTTCAAAGCTTGGGGATGCCCAAGGCATCCCCTTCTTCATCAATAAAAATCCCAGGTTTCTTCCAAACGCTTCATTTTTATTATTTCATGCACAATTGTGTTGTTCTTGGAGCGTCTTCTTTTTCGTTTTTGTTTTGGTTTTTCGTTTTCTTGGTTTGCTTAGTTTTCTGAATAAATTGGTTGGAACCCCTCTTTCACACAATGGTTTTCAAATAGTTTGGTTTGGTTTGGAAAAGAGTAGGAAAGTTCATGCTTAAGTGGTAAAGAGAGTTTGTTTTTGACTGTGGCCTATGCTTTGTCATGCCATGCTTGATATTGTTTTGGCTTTATGCTTAGTATTCTTTGCTGTAGCATGACTTTTTATAAACAATTGAGATTACTTAATGTGCCTTGAATGAATCATGCGTTGTTTTAGCATATTAAAGCATAGTATAGTGGTATTCTCCTTTGATGCTTTATTTGGGTTGACTTGGCACATGCTCACACCATGTTATGACTATCCAAAGTCACCATAAGCCTTTATGATCCTTTAGTTTTCAACTTGTAGTATCACTTTATGCTTTGATCCATGATGTTTTGTCGCTCTGCATGATTATGACCATTATTGCTCTCTTAATTTGTCGCTCCTAGTCTTTTGCTAGCCTCCGTAACCAATTATGAGTTCCACTCATGCATCCAACTCCCTAAACCAATTTATTCCAAAGAGTCCACCATACCTACCTATTAGCATATGCTATTCCAAGTATATTCATGCTTTTGTTTACCTTCGAAATTAAACTTGTTATGAGAAAACTAGTGATTAAAGCTCTCACGAACTTGATGGCACACTTTATTTTTCTTGCCCTTAATAAACTTGAACCATTGTGTCGTATATGTTGTATATTCTTGCACTTATTTGTTGGGGATTAGCAGAACCATGCTATCATGTGGAACGCTTTCAACATTGCACGGGTACTTTGTACCTAGTCAATATCATGCTCTTTTGTCTATGGATGTCGTCGGTGTGAAATGAAAGGGGATCTTGTAAGTCCATGGAGTTATGTATATGTGTTAAAGAAACGCCTGGGCCGCTGGTCTAATCCATGCTGACATGGTGGAAACCTACAGCGTAACCATAATGAGCTGTCTATGAAGCATTCTTCTTATAAAAAAGAGAGTCCTATATTGAGAAAAAAGAGAAAAAGAAAAAGACATTATGAAAAGAGGAAAGAGAGAAAAAAGCACCATATTCCCATGGTAAATAAGAAGATTGCTGAGATGCTCGTTGTCTGCTTGCCTTGTCATTTTGATATGGGGATTCTTCCGTATCATCGGGCAAGGGGTACCCCGTTGGCGGTTCTCTATGATACACATGTACTTACAATGACAAGAACTTACCGGTGACTAAACTTGAGTAGCATGAGGAGCGGCCCTCATATTCAAGGGACATGAGATTTCTAACTTATACTTCACCAAGCATGTACACCACAGTTTGTCCACTTTAACCTTAATCACTTCAAGATGCTTATGATAGGGGAAACGAGAGCTGAAAGCTATAAGTACCATAATTTTTGGAAGCTCTTTATGAGACTTGAATCCCTACTTCCATCTATGAAAGCCTTTCTTCCACTTATATATTGAGTCTTCACCTTCTACCTTTATGCACCTACTTTGAGAGCATAGTGGCCATTCTTAGTTCTATGTGCATTGTCCCAAGACTAGTTGATTGATGCATACCTTGATATAGCTTGTTTTAAACTATTTGTATCTAGTAACTCTTATGAACTTTGAAGGTGTCCTATGCATTTATATTTGCTACTCTATGAGGGACAAGCTGCATACTATTATGCTATGTTTTCTTTATGTGAAACAAACAAACGCCTTGCAAAGCATTGTTATTCATGAATATTTTGTTTATGCCTTTTCATGTTGCATCATAGTTTCTTTGTCTTATTGCTAGAACTTTGTCTTTCATGTTATGATTGAAGTACTATGATCCCAGCTTTGAATGTTTTACAAATACTTTGATCAAGTTTGTGATGGTGCATGTCACCTCAAAAATTATTCTTTCTTTTTATCACTTACCTACTCGAGGACGAGCAGGAGTTAAGCTTGGGGATGTTGATACATTGCAAATGTATCTATAATTTTTGATGTTCGATGCTTGGTTTTATCTACTTTCTTGTGTTTTGTCCACACTTTGGAGTACTTTTCGTATGATTTCTTGGACTAACCTATTAAGAAGAGCCATAGTGCCAACTGCCTGTTTTCTGCTGTTTTTGGTTCTAGAAAGTCAGAAAATGAATATTCTCGGAATTGGACGGGACAAAAGCCAAAGTCGCTATTTTACCAGGAGACATCTAGAGCCAGAATACGAGACGGAGAAGGGCCGCGCCAGGGGGTGGTCTGGCCGACCCCAGCACCCCCTCTGCCTCTTGTTCCGCCTATATATTGCCTCTAATACGGAAACCTTAAGTACCCGATCAAAAATCGACTAAAGAGTCTGTAGCCGCCGTCATCTCCATCCCTAGATCGGGAGGGATCTGAAGCTCTTCCCGGCACCCTGCCGGAGAGGGGAATTCACCCTGGAGGCCTTCTTCATCATCATGCAAGCCTCTGGTGTGATGCGTGAGTAGTTCATCTCTGGAGTACGGGTCCATGTAGTAGCTAGATGGCTGGTTCTCCTCCTTTGTGCTTTCATGTCTAGATCTTGTGAGCTTCGTTCATGATCAAGATCATCTATTTGTAATCCATACATGTTGTGTTTGCAGGGATCCGATGGATATTGAGATGCTATTTCAGATTGATTATTGATTCTATCATGTCTTTGTTATTTGTGATCTTGCATGCTTTCCATTGTTAGTAGCTATCTTGGCCAAGTAGATGCTAGCAACTCCAAGAGTTAGTATTTATGCTCGATAGTGGGTTCATGCCTCTGGTAATCTGGGGAAGTGACAGAAATCTCTAAGCTACTAGATGTGCTGTTGCTACTAGGGAGAAAACAACAATCCTTTATTCATAGAACAATCGTATTGTTTACTTTACATGCAATTCGTAAAGCAATAATCTATTTCTTGCAACTTACTACTGGAGGGGGTTCGGATGATAACTTGAAGGTGGATTATTAGTCATAGATGCAGTTGGATGGCGGTCTATGTATAATGTTTTAATGCCCAATCAAGTCTCAAAGGAGTCAAGATGATTAGTATATACTTGTATGCTTTATCGATGTTTGTCAATTGCCCCACTGTAATTTGTTCACCCAGCATGTTATCTATCTTAAGGAGAGCCACCTCTAGTGAACTATGGACCCCGGTCCTTTCTTTTACATTCAATCTACAAACTATTTACTGCTTTGTGTTTACTTTCTGCAAACTATTTCTTCCTTCCATTTGATACGTTTAATCCTTGGTTTTCAGCAAAACCGATGAGATTGACAACCTCATCGTAAGTTGGGGGCAAAGTTCTATGGTTGTGTTGTCCAGGTCTCCACGTTGTTGCTGGCACCGGTAGTGCGCCCTGCCAACGTTCAGCTAGCTTACACCTTTGGGGTGTTTCCTTGCTCCTACTGGATTGATAACCTTGGTTTCATACCGAGGGAAAACTTGCTGCTGTGCTCATCATACCTTCCTCTTGGGGTTCCCCAACAAGCTCGATATATTTGGGCCATTAGCGGCACCTAAAACCCGAAGAGGTATGGGGCGATGTGGACCACAGGATTAGAGCTAGATCTAACGGCTCACGGTCATCGTCGATGATGGACACGTAGCCGGCGAGATTGAACCCTAGCGCGGTCGGTGGGGGTGTAGTGGGGGCATATCAGGGCTCCAGCTAGTGTGGAGATGGGGGCAATCCAACGAGGAGACGACAGCGGACTCATGCGAGGTCATGGCATCTCCTGGGGTGGATGAAATTGTTGGGCCACTTCCTCCTCTGCTACGGCGAACTCCGGCGGAATTCCGGTGATGGGCAGCTCGAGCGGCTCCGGCGAGAGAGGGGAAACGATCAGTGGAGAGAGGGGAGTGGAATGGTGTGGCGATTGAGGCTGGGGTGGCCTCCTTATATAGGCTCGACGAGGGGACCGAAGGGTGTGGGCGGAGCTCGTCGGTGACGACGGCACAGGGGGCTACCGGCGTGGGCGAGGTAGGCGGACGATGGGTGGTGCCCTGGTGATCATCTAGAGCTTAATGGCGATGCTAGGGGCGGTGGCTAGCGGTCGGGAGCTTCTCGCGCTCTGAGGGATAGAGGCGGTGCTCAACGGGGTTCCTGGCGACTGTGGGTCGCGTGGCGGTGCACGACCGTGTCTGCCGGGGTGAGGTGGTCAAGGCGGAGCGGCGCACGTGGTCGAGGCGTGGTCTGTGGCGTGCTGGCACGCAGAGACTTAGTGCACGGCATTTCCTCGGTGGTCCAGGGGCTAGAAGGGGCCGTGGGGTGGATCGTGGGCGGTGGTGAGGTGGCGCCTTGCTTCCTGGAGCGGTGGAGAAGGGTTGGCGGTCTACTGCGAGCTGTGCATGCTCGACCGGCGAGCATGGCGTCGGGTGACGGTGCACTGCTGCTAGGGACAAGGGGGTGGGCGGATTATGGTTTGGTTAGAGCTAGGAGGGACACATGGAGTAAATGGGGTTCAATTGGGTGGCAAACTTCTGTAGAAACAGTGATATCACTAGTGAGTTAGTTCTGTGCATGCCATGTGTTCGACCAAATGGCCGCATGAACAAAATATTTGAATTTTTCAAAGATTTTTGGTGGAGTGGTTTATCTTATGCTTAAGCATCTAGGTTTGCTTGGGATCTTCAAATTGAATTCATTTGAGTGGTTTTTGAAAAAGTGGGATCTAGACATATGAACTAGATTCAATTTTCCAATGTCATTTAAAATTAGAGTTTGAATGTTTTTGGGATGACGCAAAGTGGGCCTTGGCACATCACTACTTGTACTAGCCAGGGGTCCAAAGATCCACAATTGTCTCTGTTGGAAATTGAGTGCTAGAAATACCCAAAGTGGGCTAGGTGATTAAAATGGCAAAAGTGACCATTTCCTTTATTTAATTCTTGTTGATTTCTTTTTCTTTGGTTTTTGCTTGGGAATGATCTAGATGATGTGACATTCATCATAGAACCATTTTACAACCATTAGAACAAACAATAGTGGCCTTTCAAACAACTCCTATTTAAATGCAACACTCATATGCATGCTTAAATAATTTAAATAGAAAAAGTTTTTGTTAACCCTAAATTGGGTAGATTTGATCTTGATTACTTGGATTAAAGTTTTGGGATGTTATAGAAAATTGAGTTAGATGAAATTGTTGACCCTTCTCTCCAAATTCCGAGTAGCGCAACGGAAGCTGTTCCGAAGCCGCTCTCCAACATGGAGGAAGAACCCATTGATGATGATCAAAACAATGACATCGAGACTCCCAAGGTTCACAGGTCTACAAGGGTTCGTGCCACTCCTGATTGGTACAGTAGCCTTGTGATGTCTGTCATCCTAGATGAACAGGAAGAACCTGCAAACTACAAAGAAGTTATGGATAGTGCTGACTCCGAGAAATGGCTAGAAGCCATGAAATCCGAAATAGGATCCATGCATGAAAACCAAGTTTGGACCTTGGTGGATCTTCCAGAAGGCCGCAAGGCCGTGTAAAATAAATGGATCTTTAAGAAAAAGACAGACGTGAATGGTAATGTAACCATTCACAAAGCTCGACTTGTCGCAAAGGGGTTTTGACAAATTCAAGGGGTTAACTACGACGAGACTTACTCTCCTGTAGTGATGCTTAAGGCTGTCAGTATTTTAATAGCAATTGCTGCACATTTCGACTACGAAATTTGGCAGATGGATGTCAAGACCGCAGTCCTCAATGGTCACATTGATGAAGAGTTGTATATGATGCAACCAGAAGGTTTTTTTAATCCTAAGGATGCTAGAAAGGTATGCAAGCTTCAACGGTCCATTTATGGATTGAAGTAAGCATCTCGGAGCTGGAACCAACGTTTTGATCAAGTGATCAAGAGTTTTGGATTTGTCCAAAACCAACAAGATTTCTGTGTTTACAAGAAAGCGAGTGGGAGCTCAGTTGTTTTCTTAGCAGTATATGTGGATGACATATTACTCATGGGAAACGATGTGGATCTTATGAAAAGCGTGAGAGCATATCTGAGTAACCAAATTTCCATGAAGGATCTAGGTGAAGCTGCATATATATTATAAATCAAGATCTATAGAGATAGATCAAGGCACCTAATAGCATTGAGTCAGAGTACTTACATAGAAAAGATCTTGAAGAGGTTCAAAATGGAGAACACCAAAAAGGGTTGTACACCCATGATGAAGAATTGCAAATTGAGTATGACTCAATGTCCTGTAATGAACAATGATAGAAAGAAGATGGCTTTCACACCGTATGCCTCAGCCATAGGGTCTATCATGTATGCAATGTTAAGTACGCGACCTGATGTGGCACTGGCTCTTAGTTTGACGAACCGATACCAAAGTAATCCTAGACCGGATCACTGGACAACTGTCAAGAATATCCTAAAGTATCTAAAAAGAACGAAGGATATGTTCCTAATCTATGGAGGAAGTGATGAAGCTCTAAACGTAACGGGTTATGTGGATGCGAGCCGGAACTCAGATCATGATGACTCAAAGTCTCAAATAGGATTTGTGTTCCTGGTGAATGGTGGGGCGGTAAGCTGGAAGAGCAAGAAGCAGCCTGTGGTGGCACAATCTTCAATGGAGTCTGAATATATTGTTGCGGCTGATGCAGCAAATGAAGCTGTTTGGCTGAGGAATTTCGTCATCGAACTAGGAGTTTTCCCAATGCGCAAGACCCCGTGACGATCTTTTGTGATAACACGGGTGCTATTGCAAACGCAAGGGAACCAAGAACTCATTCCATAGCCAAACACATCAAGCTAAGATTTCTCGTCATCCGGCAGAACATTGACGAAGGTGAAGTAAAGATTTGCAAAGTAGATACGGAACTGAATGTGGCAGATCCTTTGACTAAAGCTCTCCATCAGGAAAAGCACGAACAACACTGAGATTCCATTGGTGTTAGGTTCCTGCCTATTGTAAACTAGTTTTGTTTATACTCTAGTGCAAGTGGGAGACTGAAGGAGTTATGCCCTAGAGGCAAATAATAAAGTGTATTATCTGATATATCTCCTATATGTTCATAATACGTTTCATACTGTGCTATAACTGTGTTAATACGAAACGTTAATACACGTGTGGTATGTAAACAAACCGTGTCTCTAGTTACCTCTAGTGAACTAGTTCATTGGTCATGAGGATGGTCTGTGTTTCAAGATCATTGGCATTTATGCCAAATGACAATGAGGTCATGTTATTAGTTGAATAACATGATAGACAAACATCCGACCGTTATATCTTAATGAGATCTAGTTACAAAGTTCACCATTGATGATAAAACACAGAGAACCTCGCAACCTGATCCTTTGACTGTGAGGCAATGCAAATCACCATTTCCGGAAGAAGCTTTGATGGTTATCAAGAATCATCTCATAAAAGGGTGATCAAAAAGGTGCCACTCAGGTTTTCCGAAGGGATGTGTTGAGGAGTACATATCAAGACCAGGATTTGTCTAGTCCATGTAACGGACAGATACATGTGGCCATCTCGGTTGCTTGCAAACATGTGACTAGGTCACGGAATGCAACGACATGAGAACGAGAAAACAAGTTCATCGGTAACGAGATCGAACTAAGGTATGGAGATATCGAAGATCAAGTCTCGGATGAATTAGGTATCGAATGACAAAGGTAATGGGGAACGACTATCTCACGGTTCGAGCGATTGTATTCGTGAAAAACATGGGGGTCACATGGCCATCCAGGTTCCTCTGTTGATCATTGATGTGAGAGTGGTCTCAGTCATGTCCGGAGTGTTTCTGAACTGAAGGATGTCACGCTTAAGGGTAGGGACGCTTAGGGTAGATGAGGTATCATAAAAGAAATATAGAGAGAGAAACCATAATTGTTTCGGGTAACATCCGATGGAGATCGGAAGGGGTCCGACATGAGTTCTGGAGTGAAGAAATAATATGATATGTGTATTTGAATGTTAATTGGAGAATTAATATTAAATATATATTTTATTTTATTTTTAAAGGCTCCTTAATACTAATGGGCCTCACCTAAAGGGAGGCCCAATAGGGAAAGGTGCCTAGGGAGTGGGGGCCAGCCGGCCTGGGCTTGGTGGGTCGCCCCAATGGGGCCCACCTAGGGCCGAAGGCTGCCCCTAGGTGGCCGGAGGGTGTGGGGTTTAGTCCCACACCGCCTGGCCCCTGGGTGGTGTGCTCCCCCTCCTACTATATATAGGGGTCTCCCCTCCCCCTTTGGAATCACCCCATTCCCTCTCATTCTCTCTCTCATCCACTAAGGACTTCTCTGTAATATTGGGGAAGACCTCGTGGGTGAGTTCTCCACCTTCACACTACCGTCGTGTGATCTGTGATCCGGCATCTACTTCTTCCGCTGCTCGGCTGGATCGGAGTCTGGTTGACGTCTCCTAGACTGGACGTGTGACGAACTTCGGAGACACCACACTTGGGGTGCTGCTCGTCTTCATCAATATACGCCTTCCTGCGTAAGGCATGCCTCTGTCTTCAAAGGTATGACTACTGTATTCCTTCTCCATTACTTATGTCTACATAGTATAGATCCTGGTATTAGTGTTCGAGTAGATAGAATTTTTATGTTTTCTGCTACGGAACCCAACATCTTCTCCCTCGTAGCTAATAATCATTGACTTCTACATGATCTTATATTACCACTATATACGGTACGAATAACTTTGAATGTTGACCATTGGATCAAGACTCGCGAATCCCAGCATTTCTAGCCGTTGGAACTTCTTTTCCATTCTAGCATCTAGAAGATTCTATTGATAGTCTTCGACATAATGAATGCTATGCACAAAACTCAAAACACACTTCTCCACCATACTAGAACCTTCGCCCTTGTTTCTCTAGACCATGTTATCCAAAATTTCATGTATTAGGTAGCTAATAATCTCTGACTTCTACATGATGATACAAAGTACAAGGACCAAATATACACCCATACTTTATAGATGTTGATCAAATTTATAACTTTTTTGCTCTACCAATTATAATTAGATAGTGATGATATGTCATACGTTTACTATCCGAGTCTCACGTGCAAGGCACGTGCAACTTACTAGTAGACTTAATGTATGTCCTTTTCTCTAACAAGACTATAGGTTAACAAGAACTTAATGTTTGTTAATAAATCACATTTCATACAGTATATATACGTGTGTAGCACGTGCCTTTTACTAGTACTAGTAAGTTATTCGTACACTATATAGTGGTAAGAATAGTGGTAAGATAAGAGAAAAGAAAGACTATCAATAGCATCTTCTCAGCGCTATAAAATGGAAAGAAGATCCAACGGCTGGAAATGCTAGGATTCATGAGTCTTGATCCAATAATGGTCAATATTCAAAGTTATTTATAGACCATATAGTGGTAAGATAAGATAAGATAAGATAAGAAAGACTATCAATTAGTACTATCGATCTTCTAGATGATGGAATGGAGAAGAAGATCCAAAGGCTGGCAATGTTGGGATTCACGAGTCTTGATCCAACGCTCAACGAATAACTTTGAATACTGAGCATTGGATCAAGACTTGTAAATCCGAAAATTTCCAGCCTTTGGATCTTCTTTTCCATTCTAGCATCTAAAAGATACTATTGATAGTCCTTAGCACAACAGACACTATGCACAAACCTTAAAACGCACTTCTCCATCATTCTAGAATCTTCTCCCCCGTTTCTGTAGACCATGTTACCAAAATTTTCAAGTATATTAGGTATAGCTAATCAACATTGTGTTCTACATGATACAAATACAAGAACCTAATATACCCATACTTTATAGATGTCAATCAAATTTATAATATTTTGAGCTTTACCTATTATATTATCTTACCACTATATAGTGTACGAATAACTTTGAACTTTGACTGTTACATCCCTAGGAGCAACCCTAAATTAGCTCCCCTATATCACAACCACAATATTTTAATAGAAAAACTCACTTTATCAATTTGTTTTCACCCATCAACTCAGTCATCCACGCAGGACCCACAGATTGGGGAGGTCGCGGTCGCCTTGGACGTACCACAAAATTATGTCTAGGCCATCGAGTGCGGGAAGCCGAGTCAGCATTCCGTCCAATCACTTACCCTAGTCATCGTCATCCATATTTTCCACACGCATGGCTTCATCAGCAGCTCTGATTGTCCCCTCGCCGCGGTAATGCCACATTAATCTCGGATCACCTCCTTCCTATTTAATCTCTCTCCCTTCCCTGCACCAAACCATCTCTAATTCCCCGCTTCTAGTAACCATCTTCGTCCTCGTCTATCATCCATGTACACCTTCCGGCTGCCGCCCGCCCTACCGGAGTGCAAAGACCACAACATCGCTGCACATGAGGACAATGCCCTACGCATTTGGGCCTTCTCCTCGTGGAGAACAATGTGGCAGCTGGTGTGCGGCTTCCTCGACGCTGTGTATGGTCGCCGCAAGTACAAGATGTACGACCTCTACGACAATCCGGACCAGACGTTGAAGGTCAAGTTCGTCAACTTTAGGGATGCCCGTCTCCTCTATGGCCAGGGCTTCCACTGCGGCTGCGAGATGGTGATGTTCACCAGCGCCAACATTTTCACCAACTACTGGAACCGGTTCCCAACAACAAAACTTCATCCACAGTGTCCTCCTGGAGCTGCCGATGGCTTCGGAGGTCCCATCGATGGCTCAGGAGGTGCCGCCGCCTTGTCTAGAGGTGCCGATGAGTCAGGAGCCAGCTCTGTCGTTGGAGCTGTCATTGGTGCCAATGTCTAACGAGATGCCGCTGGCGGCGCAACCTAGGTGCTAGGAGGCGCCGGACCTGCACTAGTTCAGCAGCGAGTCCTATACATGTAAACTCGTGCTGTTATGTTAATGGTCGAATGAAGTTTCTTTTGGTACTATCGTCAAAAAAAGTATTTTGGTACTACTCACTATACCCTGTAGTACTAGTAGTACTAAGAATGGCGATCTACTGAATATCCTTTCCCCGGATGTTTATGATGGAAGTGAAAATTTCGAAACCGGGAAAGTTTGAATTGCTACTCTATTGTAGTAGTAATACTTTTTTCTGCCAAGTACCAAAATGGTTCGCACCAGCGCAGCTGACGAACACGCCAGACACAGACATGGAGCCACCGATAGAAGGCAGGTCGTCGGTCGACGCGCGTGCGCAGCGCGACGTTGTGGACGAGGGAGAGATAAGCTAGCCTGGGTGTGGGTGGTGACGAGGGAGTGAAGGAGAGATAAAACACAATTTGTTTTGCGTGCATATATATTGTAAAGGTGCTGAAATTTACTCTACTCACTATACCCTGTACCTCGTGTTAGGAACCCATCCCTGCTTTGCTCTGACATCGCACCGCCTTCAAATCCTCCTCTTCGCAGCTCTCTTGCTGCCTCCTCTGTGCTCATAGTCTCTTCTCGCTCTTTTTTAACAGAAGAAAGGAAATAAATTCTTCTTACTTGCTTTTCAGAAAATAAATTCCTGTCACTTGGAAAATTGAAATTGATTATTTTTTGTTTTTAAGATATTCGATTGTTTTCAAAAGATGGCCAAATTTGTCGGCATGCAAATTATTGGATATGGGATCATAATAAAAAGTACATTCTACATAAAGGACCTAAAAAGGGAAAATTACATCGAGGTCCATACATTTAGCACAAAGGGCCCTAAAATTGAGCAAAGAAAAGAGTCGGGTTCGGCTCCTTCTCAAGAGAGCAGCTGATCGAGCCATACTCTTCATACTACTTCCTCTTCGATCATTTTCAAAATATGGCCAAATCTATTGCCATGCAAATTCTTGAATATTGGATCATCAACATAAAGTATGATGTAGAGATATGGCCTTGACCTTGTGGTCGTTCGGCTCAAAATCCAAGATTTTTTCATACTCGTTGACAACTATGCTTAAATTTGTTGAAATTTCACCAATTACTTTTAGGTTAGCATTTTACACGGTCGATGGGAGTACATTCTACATCAAGGACCTAAAAAGGGAAATTACATCGAGGTCCATACATTTAGCACAAAGGACCCTAAAATTGAGCAAAGAAAACAGTCGGGTTCGACTCCTTCTCGAGAGAGCAGCTTATCAAGCCATACTCTTCATACTACTTCCTCTTCGATTGTTTTCAAATATGGACGAATCTGTCGCCATGCAAATTCTTGGATATGGGATCATGAGCATAAAGTATGATGTAGATGTCTATCCTTGACCTTGTGGTCGTTCGCCTTGAAATCCATGAATTTTTCATACTCGTTGAGAACTATGCTTCAATTTTTTGAAATTTCACCACTTACTTTTAGGTTAGCATTTTACACGGTCGGTTGGAGTACATTCTACATCAAGGACCTAAAAAAAAATTACATCGAGGTCCATACATTTAGCACAAAGGACCCTAAAATTGAGAAAGAAAATAGTCGGGTTCAGCTCCTTCTCGAGAGAGCATCTGATCGAGCCGTACTCTTCATACTACTTTCTCTTTGATTGTTTTCACAATATGGCCAAATCTGTCGCCATGCAAATTCTTGGATACTTGATCATCAGAATAAAGTATGATGTAGAGATATGGCCTTGCCTTGTGGTTGTTCGGCTTGAAATCCAAGAATGTGCATACTCGTTGACAACTATAAGCTGAAATTCATTTATATTTCACCACTTACTTTTAGGTTAGAATTCTACACGGTCGGTGGGAGTATAAACAAGGACCTAAAAAGGGGGAAAATTACATCGAGGTCCATACATTTAGCACAAAGGACCCTAAAATTAAGCAAGAAAAATAGTCGGGTTCGGCTCCTTCTCGGGTGAGTAGCTGATCGAGCCACACTCTTCATACTAATTCATCTTTCATTGTTTTCAAAATATGGCCAAATTTGTCGGCACGCAAATTCTTGGATATGGGATCATCAACATAAAGTATGATGTAGATATGGCCTTGACCTTGGTTGTTTGTCTTGAAATACAAGAATGGTTCATACTTGTTGACAACTAAGCTTAAATTCATTTAAATTTCACCACTTACTTTTAGTTACAGGGCCGATCATAGTACATTTTATATCATGGACCTCAAAAAAGTATATGATGTAGAGATATGGCCTTGACCTTGTGGTCGTTCGGCTTGAAATCCAAGAATGTTCATACTCGTTGACAACTAAGCTTAAATTCGTTTAAATTTCACCACTTACTTTTGGGTTAACATTTTACATGGTCGGTGGGAGTACATTTTACATCAAGGACCTAAAAAAGGGAAAATTACATCAAGGTCCATGCATTTAGCACAAAGGACCCTAAAAGGAAAACTTTCTGGTTTGGCTCCTTCTCGAGAGATCAGCTGATCTGACCCAAAATCTTCATACTACTTCTTCTTCGATTGTTTCAAAATATGGCCAAATCTGTTGCCATGCAAATTATCTGATATTGGGTCATTAGCATAAAGTATGATGTTGATATGGCCTTGAGCTTGGTCGTTTGGCTTGAAATCCAAGAATGTTCATACTTGTTGACAAGTAAGCTTAAATTCGTTTAAATTTCACCACTTACACTTTTTGGAAAGGATTTTAAATGGATGGTGGGAGTACATTTTACATCAAGGACCTAAAAAAGGGAAAATTACATTGAGGTCCATACATTTAGCACAAAGGACCCTAAAACCAAGAAGAATGAAACGACACGACCCGGTAGGGTAGCACCTCTATGTATCACACCAATCCCTGGATTGGTTCATTGGCATATATAGCATCGATATACATCAAAGAATTAATAGTGCATCATTATTACAACGATATGATCTAGAATATTGTATTTATTACAAAGTTTGCAAAGCATATCGCTTGCACAAGTAAACAAGTAGCAAATAGATAGTATAAATAAAGTAGCTCCAGTCTCCATTAGACTCCACAGGCAAACAAAATGTTGAGTGGAGGGTCGCAACCAACACTACTACTCAGAGTAACCAGAAGAGTAACCTGCAACATGAAACGTAACAGCCCCGAAGGGTCAATACTTGGAATGTACTGGCAAGTGGAACAATGAGAGAAACAACAAGACTAATAGCTATATGCATATCTGGCTTGTGGGGGTTTAGGCTTAGTTGCAGCAGCAAAATACTTTATCCTACCATTTGTAAATCATTTGTAAAGCATTTAATCTTCATCAAACAACCCAATTAAGTTTCAACCACAAGTTTTAGCAATTACAAGTTAGAATGAATGAGAACATGTCATAGCATCCACAATTCAGCAACTCAATCGTCCATTACCGGGGACACGGCTAAGCACTTAGTTTTACACCCTGTAGGGGTTGCACACTTTACCCATATGACCTGGTCGACCCGCTCGTACCATGACACGCATATTGAGTCATGATAGGGAGAAGCCCAAGAAGAGACAATTCAGGAAGTAGCTCCCCAAGCCCATCCACGCACCGTACCAACCTATCACATTCACTACATCTCTGGATACGAAGAGCTCGGGTCGCACGACCTACTAAGTCCATCCAGCCACCCATAACTCACTGGCATATGGTTGCACACGGAAGCTACCAAATCAAGACGCTAATCATTCATCTGAACCCTGGGTGGCCATCCACAAGTGAGATACTCGGGTAAACCATAGACATGGGCCCGGCATTCATGAACCAAGCAATTACCAATCCACCCAGAGAGTTTATTAATTAAGTTGTTTTCAAAATTTCCAAACACATCATTTTAAAACAATGTTTATCATGGTGTATCCCACCCTCGTCTACATAAGCACAACTACTTACGATGGCTCACCTAACAAGGATGGCTACGGCATAATAGGATATAGCATAGAAATAAATATAACTTGTAAAAAACAAAACAAGATACAATGCATATAGAAAGTAAATAGGAATTTTATGAAGCTCCACTTTCCTTGGTAATTGTTGAAGTCAAAAGCACAGTCCGGACAATCACACGGGTTACAATCCTCACAATCTACACGAAAGCAATTCAACCAAATAAACAATCCACACATAGAGATCAACAAATGCAACACAATGCATGCATGGCACTTTAATAAAGCTTCAGTAGTTTAGTTATGTTCTCTGAGCAATGCTACTACTGAATGATGCATGGGAAAACTTTTATTGCAAAGAAAACAATTTATGCATAAATGAGGGCTAGTTAATAGGATTTTAGTCTAACCATTGAACCATTGATGTAAACAGTGTTTTTCAAGTGTGACAAAAATACTACTGGACAGATAGTTCAATTTAGAGCCTAGACCAAAATGATTTACTCCAAAAATATTTACAGATCTTTTTATGCGAATTTTATACCACTTTAAGCCTTTTTATAACCTCAGGAAAATACATATAGTAAACCTGAAGTATTTTTACAGAATAAAATTCTATGCAATTTTGTAAATCCAACAATATCTTATTTACAATTTTTGGCCCAGTAGATTAATTTCTATGAATTTTTGAAGTTATAATAATTTTCTGCCCCTTTTTCTATTTTCAGAAAATCTGCGGGGAATATTCCTAGGAATATTCCCGCTAACTAGTCTACCCCGACGTGGCGCTGACTGGGCCGGTTGACTGGTCAGCGATCCACGCGGTCAGCGGCATATCTGGGCCGTTCGTCCAGGATCAGACGGCCGGCGCAAGCTGGGCTCACCTTGCTCGGCCGACGGCGGCGGCTCAGGCGACAACGGCGGCGGCGCTCCGGCGAGGCTTGGCAGCGGCAGACGGTCGGATGAGGTACTACAGCGTTGCGGCGGTCACAGGGGCAAGCTCGGTGCGGACGGTGGCGACCTCGGGCAGCAACTCTTGGCGGCTGGAGCGGCGCGACGGCGTTGGACTCCGGCGAGGCTCTCGGGCGTCTCTAGTGGCCTATGCGGAAGGGAAAGTGGTCAGGGGGCGTGGCGCGAGGCGGCGGTTCGATTTGCAGTAAAAAGAAGGGAGGGGACGGGGTCGGCTCGGCCCTTACCGAGCTTCAATGGCGGCGGCGGAGGCTCCAACTCCGGCGAGCGATTGCCACTACGTGACGGTGCTTTAGATGGTATCGAAAGAGGGGAAAGGATCGGGGTGGCGGCGGCTTTATAGGTGGCGGAGAAGCACGTGAGGCGGAACCGATTCACGAGAAAATCAAAGAGGAACAGACGCGACGGCGGCGGTGCAGAGTTTGTGTCGAGCACGAACACTACGTCGCTAGGAGGGCTGACAGGCGGGCCCCAGCGGTCAGGAAAAAAAACAAAGGAAAAAGAGAAAAGAGAAAGAAAAGGGGAAAGGGAAAAACGGCTGCGTGGGCCGCTGTTGGGCTGGCTGGCGCTACGTGTGAGCTACGCGCTGCGCGACTGCAGCTGAGCCTCGGGTGGGCCGTTGGCTGCCGCCTGGCTGGCTGTCGGTTTTTTACTTTTTTTTAATTATTTTCTGAAGCTGTGTGTTAACTGAATTTTTTGACTATGTGAAGTTCTGACAGAAACAGTTCTAAAACTAAAACAAGCCTAACTTTTGATCTACAGCTCCGAATCGAGCGAAACAAAATTCTACGGGTTCGTAGTTGAAAACTCTACACAACGAAGCATCGGGAATGACTATATAATGTCATCCAAGCAAAATCTAGGTAAAACCATACCTAGGCTTAAATATGTGAAGAACAAGCAAAAAAGAGGTGTTTTGGCAAAAACTTTAAAACTGAAACTTTTTGCAAGGATGATCATGATGCAATGACATGTATGTATGCAGTACCAAATATAGAATTTGAGATGTGACAAGACTAACCCCCTTAAGATGAATCTCGTCCTCGAGATTCGACGTGGCTAGCAAATAGGTGTGGGTGGTCCTCTCGGAGGTCATCCTCTCGCTCCCAGGTGGCTTCCTCTTTGGTGTGATGGCTCCATTGCACCTTGCAAAACCTGATCGTCTTGCTGCGGGTAAACCTCTCTGCTGTCTCCGAAATCATGATCGGCTTCTCCTCATAAGTCAGGTCACTCTCTAGTTGAACCTCATCTAATGGCACGGTATCCCTCAACGGTGTATCTACCATCTCCGGGTGGCATTTCTTCAGCTGGGACACATGGAACACATCATGGATAGCGGACAGAGCTTCTGGCAACCCCAACTGATATGCAACCTCTCCCTTGCGTGCTAGGATCCGGTATGGTCCTATAAACCGAGGTGCCAGCTTACCCTTAATTCCAAACCTCTTAATTCCACGTAGTGGTGAAACTCTGAGGTATGCTCGATCTCCAATCTCATACACCACTTCCTTGCGCTTAGAATCAGCATAGCACTTCTGTCTCGATTGTGCCACCTTCAACATGTCCCGAATCAAACTAACATTCTCTTTAGCATCCTTGATCAAATCCGGTCCAAATAGTTGACGTTCACCTACTCCATCCGATAACAATGGTGTTCTGCACCTCTTACCACATATTATATCGAATGGCGACGTCTTGATGCTGGATTGGTAGCTGTTGTTGTAGGAAAACTGAGCGTAAGGCAAATTTTCATCCCAACTAGCGCCATGAGCCAAGGCACAAGCTCTCAACATATACTCCAAAATCTGATTCACCCTCTCGGTCTGACCATCCGTCTGGGAGTGGAAAGCTGT
The DNA here is from genome assembly GCA_916181665.1 of Avena sativa. Lineage (NCBI taxonomy): Eukaryota > Viridiplantae > Streptophyta > Magnoliopsida > Poales > Poaceae > Avena > Avena sativa. Next base: position 198,310,683 of record OV702287.1, read on the forward strand.
GCTAAACTCCAATCTCGTTCCCAACGACTCATGTAGCTGGTGCCAAAAGTGAGAAGTGAATTGGGTGCCTCTATCTGACACAATGCTCTTAGGAATTCCATGCAGGCACACAATTCTGTTCATGTAGATCTTGGCTAACTTAGCACTAGTGTAAGTGGTCTTCACGGGTATAAAGTGAGCTACCTTGGTTAAGTGATCAACCACTATCCAAATAGAATCATATCCTGACTTAGTCCTGGGCAATCCTGTGATAAAGTGCATTCCAACTCTATCCCACTTCCAATCAGGTATCGGCAATGGCTGTAGCAACTGTGCTGGCGTTTGGTGCTCAGACTTCACTCTACTACATACATCACATAAGGAAATATACTCTGCAATCTCTCGCTTCTTGTTAACCCACCAAAATCTTTCCTTCAAATCTACGTACATCTTCGTGTTACCTGGATGTATATAGTATGGCGAGTTATGAGCTTCCTGAAATATCAACTTCCTAATCTCCGGATCGTTGGGGACACATAAGAGATCCTTGTACCATAGTGTTCCTTGATCATCCTCGCGAAATACTTTAGCTTTACCTTTGGGTATGTTTCCTCTTATTTCCTCCAGGTCGCTGTCCTTCTTTTGAGCTTCTCTAATCTCATCCAGAAGCGTTGGCTTGACTTCCATTGTTGCCAAATATCCCTCAGATAATACTTCCAACCTGAGGTCCTTGAACTGTTCACACAAATCCTTGGGTAGCTCCCCCACTGTCAGGCCATTAGCATAAACCTTGGGACTCAGCGCATCCGCTACAACATTGGCCTTTCCTGGGTGATATTGCAAACTCATGTCATAATCCTTTATGAGCTCTAACCATCTCCTTTGCCTCATATTCAGCTCCTTTTGAGTGAATATGTATTTCAGGCTCTTGTGATCCGTGAACACGTCACAATGCTTACCCATCAGATAGTGTCTCCACACCTTGAGCGCATGCACAACTGATGCTAATTCCAAGTCATGCGTGGGGTAATTCCTCTCGTGGTGTTTGAGTTGGCGTGAGGCATAATATACCACTCTTCCATCCTGCATCAATACACTACCCAGTCCTTGACGGGAAGCATCACAATACACTTGGAAATCCTTCTGAATATCCGGCAAACACAAGATAGGTGCGGTCACTAGGCGTTGCTTCAGTTCCTGGAAACTAGCTTCGCACTCCTTGGTCCATTCAAACTTCTTCTCCTTCTTTAGTAATTCAGTCATTGGTTTTGCAATTTTTGCGAAATTCTCTATGAACCTTCTATAATATCCAGCAAGTCCCAAGAAACTCCTAATATCTCCCACACTCTTGGATGACTCCCATTCTGTAACTGACGCCACCTTGCTTGGATCAACTGCAACTCCTTCACCCGACACCACGTGTCCAAGAAATCCAACAGTGTTCAACCAGAATTCACATTTACTAAACTTGGCATATAATTTATGCTCCCTTAGCTTTTCCATAATTAGTCGCAGGTGTTTCTCATGTTCAGCATCATCCTTGGAATATATCAATATGTCGTCAATGAACACCACCACGAACTCATCCAAGTACTCCATGAATACCTTGTTCATCATGGTCATAAAATATGTCGGCGCATTTGTTAGTCCAAAAGACATAACTGTATACTCATATAACCCATACCTAGTGGTGAAGGCAGTCTTTGGTGCGTCTTCCTCACGGATCTTCAATTGGAAATATCCCGATCTTAGATCAATCTTGGAAAACACCTTTGCTCCTTCCAACTGATCAAACAAATCATTTATATTGGGCAATGGGTATTTATTTTTGATGGTCACTTCATTAAGTGAGCGATAGTCAACCACCAATCTCTTACTACTTTCCTTCTTCTCCACGAATAGAACAGGCGCGCTCCAAGACGATGAACTGGGCTGAATAAATCTCGTGTCCATTTGCTCTCTAAGTTGCTTCTTTAACTCCTTCAATTCCTCCACATCCATCTTATACGGCCTCTTGGCTATCGGTCCTGTTCCTGGCATCAAGTCAATAAGAAACTCCACGTCCCTGTCAGGTGGCATCCCTGTCAGCTCATCCGGAAACACATCGGGGTATTCCTCTACTACGGCCACATCTTCTAGGCTAACCCCCTTAAGAGAATTCAACTGGGCCACTCCAATACTGGCAGGCGACTTATACCTGATCCTTACTCCCTCTGGTGTGGTGAGTGAAATTGCTCATTGAGCACAATCTATCTGACCTTGATGTTCCGACATCCAATCCATGCCTAATATGACATCTAGACCTTAGGATTCTAGTATAACCGGGTGGGCAGGAAATGCATAAGCACCAATTTCTTGCGTCAACCCTCGACATGCTGCACTAGCTATCATCTCTCCCCCAGGGGAACTTACTCTAATAGATCCTCTAAGAGCCTCGGTAGGTAGCTTATACTTATCCACAAATGCCCTTGATATGAATGTATGCGATGCACCAGTATCGAAAAGAACAAAAGCAATGTGGGTATTGATTGGAAACTTACCAACCACTAGCTATGGTTCATTCTGAATCTCCTCAACATTCACATGGTTGATTGTTGCCTTCTGGTTTTCATTAGGCTTGCTTCCTACTTCAATCCTCTTCTCTGGGCAATTATCAGCATAGTGCCCCATATTCTTGCACTTGAAGCATTCCACTTCACTGAGATCCCTCCTGCCAGAGCGGTTGTGTCCATTGTTCCTACTAGAGTTGCTATTGTAGCTCTTGTGGCCATTGTGGTGGTGGCCATTATGGTGGTGACCATTTCCTCCACGGTGGTGTCCAGAGTTCCCGTTTCCTCCACGGTGGCTGTTCCCATTGCCTCCATTGTAATGGTTACCATTACCTCCACGGTGATGTCCAGAGTTCCCATTACCATGGTGAGAAATACGGGCCCTATGGTGTGACCCTGAGTTGTGATTGCCATTATACTTCCACTTGCGCCTTTCAGCTTATCCATGTTTTCCCTCCAGAATCCTAACCTTGTCCATCAGCGTCTGGAAATCAGGAGCATGCACAATAGAAAGCTAGACTGAGAGCTCACCATTCAGACCATCAAGGAACCTCTCTCTCCTCTTGGCATCCGAGTCCACATCTTCTGGGGCATAGCGAGATAGATTGGCGAACTCTTCTATATATTCAGATACATTGCGGTGACTCTGGCACAGGCTGCGGAACTCCCTTCGCTTCAGGCTCATAGTTCCAGTGGAGACATGGTGAGTCTTGAACCCTTCTTTAAACATCTCCCAGGTCACAGTAGCAATGGGGTGGGTGATCTGAAAGGTATCCCACCAAGAAGCAGCTGGTCCTTCCAACAGATGAGCAGCAAACCTCACTTTCTCAGCATCGGTGCACCCAACTGTCACCAAGTCCTTGTTCACCGAGCGTAGCCAATATAGTGCAACCATTGGCTCAGGTGCAGTGGAGAACTTGACTGGCCTCAACCTCAGAAATCGAGCAAGAGCATCCACTTGTGGGGGTGGATTGTTGTTGTTGTTATTATTGTTGTTGTTGTTATTGTTGTTATTGTTGTTGTTCATCTGCTAGGCCAGAGCTTGCATCAGCTGGGTTTGTGCTTCCATCATCTGCTACATGCCAGGTGGCATGTCATTGGCGCGTCTCAGCGGCATCTGCGGTTCAGCATAGGAAAGTTTTAGACAGAACAACTAAAGATAAGCAATAACCTTCTACCCATGCAACATGCTCAATGCAACAACAATTCATCCACAACAACCATAAGCAATCACCACATGAACAATCACACAAACAAGCATTGTTCCAGGTTTTCCTTAACAGTATATAGCTACAAAATAATTTAGAAACGCTGGTATCAACATTAGACAAAGCAAAACAGCAAAAAAAGCAAAAAACAGAAATCTGGCAGAACAGTTCTGTCCTGTTCACGGATTTTTTTGCCTGACTTAAAATCGTCAGGAATTTTTGCTGATTTGTGTGCACATACTACAGGTAAGTACGCACCAGATCCCAATTTCTCAGATTTTTCGCAGTTACCAGTAAAACATGAAAAATCGTACAGTACAGCTGATTCAGCAGAAAACCGCAGCAATAAAAACACGAATTTTACCCAAACTTGTCCAAATATCATTTAATAAATCTCATAAAAATTCCTGGAACTTCAAGGTACTTAACTGAGCATTCTAAACACAATAAGCTAATAGTGCAGAAGTTTACATTGATCTATGTCTAAGACTAACGAATTTCCCTAACGAAGACTAGTTTTGGAAGACCATCTCTAACTATTTGATGAACAGGTTGCAATAAGTTCTGGATTCCATGCACTGACGCTTCGATTCTCGTGCATGCCACGGTGGTGGCGTGTACACCTCTCCTGAGTCTTCTTCACTTGAGTCCTCGAATTCCACCTCTTTGGGGTCCTCCTCCTCACTTTCTTCAACAAAAGCGCCCACTGCATCTCCTCCATCATCGTCATCGCTTCCTTCATCGTCACTGCCTCCATCATCATCATTGTTGCCTCCACCACCATTGTTACCTCCATCACCATTATCCACATCATCATCATCATTCCCATCATCATCATTACCATTATTTGGTGGAGGATTCTGCTGCGCTTGAAGGGCAGCAATCTGGCCAGCCATATCCACAATGGTTTGATCTCGCTCAGCCACAACTTGATTCCTTTCCACAATGGTTTGGTTTAGCACTGCAATCGTGGCATTCCTACCAATGATGGCTTGCTCCATTGTATTCACAACAGTGTGCAAGGTTTCCATCTCATACCCTTGCAAATGCATAGTGCCCTGAAAATAATCCAACGCCTACTTTTGCTGCATCAACTTCTCTTCCCTCTCCCAAGCTTTAATCTCCATGTCTTCTATGTGCTTCACATGGGATGGCATGTTGTTCCAATTGCCTGTGGTAACCATCACGTTCCCAGCCTCATTCCGCTTTCCAAATGCAAGGAAAGGTGAACCAGCTGACATTCGATGTTGGTGGAGATAGCACAGGTGTGACAGCGTCTCATGCATGGCTGATTCCACTCCTTGCTCCCAGGTAAGGTACTTCTTGGTACGGTTCAGGTTCTCTATGCCAGGCACAGTGGGATCTGCAAAAACAATAGCGGTGATCTCCCATACACGATCTCCAGGCACATAGGTGTTCATCCTCGTCCCTTTGAACATCGGCATTAACATGCCCAGCGTTTGGCAAAGCTCCACCAACTGTCTTGCGAAGAATTTACTAGAATGAAAGGCATAAGAATAAAGACAGAATTTAAAATAGACTTAAATAAATATAAGGCTTCCTATTCCAATCCTAGATTACGATCCTACAGTCAACACACTTCTCTGATACCATCTGAAACGGTACGACCCGGTAGGGTAGCACCTCTATGTATCACACCAATCCCTGGATCGGTTAATTGGCATACATAGCATCGATAGACATCAAAGAATTAACAGTGCATCATTATTACAACGATATGATCCAGAATATTGTATTTATTACAAAGTTTGCAAAGCATATCGCTTGCACAAGTAAACAAGTAGCAAATAGATAGCATAAATAAAGTAGCTCTAGTCTCCATTAGACGCCACAGGCGAACAAAATGTTGAGTGGAGGGTCGCAACCAACACTACTACTCAGAGTAACCGGAAGAGTAACCTGCAACATGAAACGTAAGAGCCCCGAAGGGTCAATACTTGGAATGTACTGGCAAGTGGAATAATGAGAGAAACAACAAGACTAATAGCTATATGCATATCTGGCTTGTGGGGTTCAGGCTTAGTTGCAGCAGCAAAATACTTTATCCTACCATTTGTAAATCATTTGTAAAACATTTAATCTTTGTCAAACAACCCAATTAAGTTTTAACCACAAGTTTTAGCAATTACAAGTTAGAATGAATGAGAACATGTCATAGCACCCACAATTCAGCAACTCAATCGTCCATTACCAGGGACACGGCTAAGCACTTAGTTTTACACCCTGCAGGGGTTGCACACTTTACCCATATGACCCGGTCGACCCGCTCGTACCATGACACGCATATTGAGTCATGATAGGGAGAAGCCCAAGAAGAGACAATTCGAGAAGTAGCTCCCCAAGCCCATCCACGCACCGTACCAACCTATCATATTCACTACATCTCTGGATACGAAGAGCTCGGGTCGCCACGACCTACTATGTCCATCCAGCCACCCATAACTCACTGGCATATGGTTGCACACGGAAGCTACCAAATCAAGACGCTAATTATTCCTCTGAACCCTGGGTAGCCATCCACAAGTGAGATACTCGGGTAAACCATAGACATGGGCCCAGCATTCAAAAACCAAGCAATTACCAATCCACCCAGAGAGTTTATTAATTAAGTTGTTTTAAAATTTTCCAAACACATCCTTTCAAAACAATGTTTATCATGGTGTATCCCACCCTCGTCTACATAAGAACAACTAAGCACAACTACTTACGATAGCTCGCCTAACAAGGATGGCTACGACATAATAGGATATAGCATAGCAATAAATATAACGTGTAAAAAACAAAACAAGCTACAATGCATATAGAAAGTAAATAGGACTTTTATGAAGCTTCACTTGCCTTGGTAGTTGTCGGAGTCAAAAGCACAGTCCAGACAATCACACGGGTTACAATCCTCATAATCTACATGAAAGCAATTCAACCAAATAAACAATCCACACATAGAGATCAACAAATACAACACAATGCATGCATGACACTTTAATAAAGCTTCAGTAGTTTAGTTATATTCTCTGATCAATGCTACTAATGAATGATGCATGGAAAAACTTTTAATGCAAAGAAAACAATTTATGCATAAAGGAGGGCTAGTTAATAGGCTTTTAGTCAAAACATTGATCCATTTCTGTAAACAGTGTTTTTCAAGTGTGGCAAAAATACTACTAGACAGATAGTTTAATTTAGAGCCTAGACCAATATGATTTACTCCAAAAATATTTACAGATCTTTTTCTGCGAATTTTATACCACTTTAAGCCTTTTTATAACCTCAGGAAAATACATATAGTAAACCTGAATTATTTTTACGGAATAAAATTCTACGCAATTTTTTCAATCCAACGATATCTTATTTGCAATTTTTGGCCTAGTAGATTAATTTCTATGAATTTTTGAAGTTATAACAATTTTCTGCACCTTTTTCTATTTTCAGAAAATCTGCGGGGAATATTTCTGGGAATATTCCCGCTGACTAGTCTATGCCGACGTGGCGCTGAATGGGCCGGTTGACTGGTCAGCAGTCCACGCGATCAGTGGCAAATCTGGGCCGTTCATCCAGGATCAGACGGCCGGCGCGAGCTGGGCTCATCTTGCTCGGCCGACGGCGGCGGTGGCTCAGGCGACGACGGCGGCGGCGCTCCGGCGAGGCTTGGCAGCGGCGGACGATCGGACGAGGTACTACGGCGTGCGGCGGTCACATGGGCAAGCTCGGCGCGGACGGTGGCGACCTCGGGCGGCGACTCTTGGTGGCTTGAGCGGCACGACGGAGTCGGACTCCGGCGAGGCTCCCGGGCGTCTCTGGTGGCCTGTGCGGAAGGGAAAGTGGTCAGGGGGGCGTGGCGCGAGGCGGCGGTTCGATTTGTAGTAAAAAGAAGGGGGGCAGGGTCGACTCGGCCCTTACCGAGCTTCACTGGCGGCGCCGGAGGCTCCAACTCTAGCGAGCGATTGCCGCTACGTGACGGCGCTTTAGATGGTATCGAAAGAGGGGAAAGGATCGGGGTGGCGGCGACTTTATAGGTGGCGGAGAAGCACGTGAGGCGGAACCGATTCGCGAGAAAATCGGAGAGGAATAGACGCGACGGCGGCGGTGCAGAGTTTGTGTCGAGCACGAACACTACGTCGCTGGGAGGGCTGACAGGCGGGCCCCAGGGGTCAGAAAAAAAAAACAAAGGAAAAAGAGAAAAGAGAAGGAAAAAGGGAAAGGGAAAAAGGGCTGCACGGGCCGCTGTTGGGTTGGCTGGCGCTACGTGCGAGCTGCACGCTATGCGGCTGCAGCTGGTCTCTGGGTGGGCCGCTGGCTGCCGCCTGGCTGGCTGTCGGTTTTTTTTTTCTGAAGTTGTCTGTTAACTAAATTTTTTTGACTGTCTGAAATTCTTGAATCTGACAGAAACTAAAACATGCCTAACTTTTGATCTACAGCTCTGAATCAAGCGAAACAAAATTCTACGGGTTCGTAGTTAAAAACTCTACACAACTAAGCAGCTGGAATGACTATATTATGTCATTCAAGCAGAATCTAGGTAAAACCATACCTAGGCTTAAGTATGTGAAGAACAAGCAAAGAAGAGGTGTTTTGGAAAAAACTTTAAAACTAAAACTTTTTGCAAGGATTCTCATGATGCAATGACATGTATGTATGCAGTACTAAATCTAGAATTGGGACGTGACAAAGGAAAACAGTCAGGTACGGCTCCTTCTCGATAGAGCTGCTCATCGAGCTATACTGTTCATACTACTTTCTCTTTCCTGAATTAGGACGCATATTAGGTTTGGTCAAAGTCAATCTTTATAAAGTTTAAACAACTATATATAAAAACATACTGACTTTTTTAATGACAAATACATATACTATGAAAATATAGTTCATGATGATTCTAATAACATTGAGTTGATGTCGTATACTTAGTCAAAGTTTATTAAAGTTGACTTTGACTAGAAGTAATACGCTTCCTAATTTGGGAAGGAGGGAGTACTAATTGCTTCATGGAAAAAAAAGAGGAGTGCTCCTTTCTTTCAAACCAGCTTGCTGCAGGTGTGCTTGGTGCTTCCTCTTCCTAGGGTATGGAGGTGGAGTAGTGCGTAGTAGGAAGGCTGGCCATATCATAATGGTAGGCATCCAATGCGATGGGACGTTTTTGTTTTTTTGGCTGGACAGATCAACCAATCCCTTATCCAGCACTTAAGTAGTACTCGTACTTGTACTAGTAGTACTGCGAATGGCGATCTATTGAATATCCTTTTCCCGGATGTTTGTGAAGGAAGTGAAAACTTCGAATCTAGAAAAGTTTGAATTGCTACTCTACTGTACTCCTCAAATTACTTGACTTGAATTTTTCTAGATTCGGATATATCTAGACATGTTCTAGTGCTAGATGCATTCATATCTGATAAATACAAGTCAATTAATTTGGGTCGGAGGGAGTAGTAGTACTACTTTTTGCCGCCAATGACCAAAATGGTTCCCACCAACGTAACTGACGAACACGCTAGACACAAACACGGAACCGCCGACACAAGACAGGTCATCGGTCGATGCGTGTGCGCAGCGCAACGTTGTGGGCGAGGGAGAGATTAGCCGGCCATGGTGTGGGTGATGATGAGGGAGTGAAGGAGAGAGAAAACACAATTTGTTCTGCGTGCATATATATTGTAAAGGTCCTGGAATTTACTCTACTCACTGTATCCTGTACCTCGTATCAGGAACCCATCCCAACTTTTCTCTGACATCGCACCGCCTTCAAATCCTCCTCTTCACAGCTCTCTCACTGCCTCCTCTGTGCTCGTAGTCTCTTCTCCCTCTTTATTTTTAACAGAAAAAAGGAAATAAATTCTTCTTTCTTGTTTTTTAGAAAATATATTCCCGTCACTTGAATAATCTAAATTGATTTTTTTGTTTTTAATATCTTCGATTATTTTCAAAATATGGGTAAATTTGTCGGTATGCAAATTCTTGGATATGGGGATCATAAGCATAAAGTATGATGTAGATATGGCCTTGACCTTGGTCGTTCGTCTTGAAATCCAAGAATTTTTCATACTCGTTGACAACTATGCTGAAATTTGTTTCAATTTCACCACATACTTTTAGGTTAGAATTTTACACGGGCGATGGGAGTATATTTTACATCAAGGATCTAAAAAAGAGAAAGTTGCATTGAGATCCATACATTTAGCACAAAGGACCCTAAAACTGAGCAAAGAAAATTGTCGGGTTCCTTCTTGAGAGAGCAGCTGATCGAGCGATACATTTCATACTACTTCCTCTTTGATTGTTTTCAAAATATGACTGAATTTTTTGCCATGCAAATTCTTGGATATGGGATCATGAGCATAAAGTATGATGTAGAGATATGGCCTTGAACCTATGGTCGTTCGGCTTGAAATCTAAGAATTTTTCATATTCATTGACAACTATGCTTAATTTTGTTTAAATTTTGCCACTTACTTTTAGGTTAGCATTTTAAACGGTCCATGGGAGTACATTCTACATCAAGGACCTAAAAAAGAGAAAATTTACATCGAGGTCCATACATTTACCACAAAGTACCCTAAAACTAAGCAAAGAAAAGAGTCGGGTTTGGCTCCTTCTCGAGAGAGCAGCTGATCGAGCCATACTCTTCATACTACTTCCTCTTTGATTGTTTTCAAAATATGGCCAAATCTGTCACCATCTAAATTCTTGGATATGTGGATCATCAGCATAAAGTATGATGTAGATATCTTGCCTTGACCTTGTTGTCGTTCGGCTTGAAATCCAAGAATTTTTCATACTTGTTGACAACTAAGATTAAATTCATTTAAATTTCACCACTTACTTTTAGGTTAGAATTTTACACGGTCGGTTGGAGTATATTATATATCAAGGACCTCAAAAGGGGGAAATTACACCGAGGTACATACATTTAGCACAAAGGACCCTAAAATTAATCAAGGAAAATAGTCGAGTTCGGCTCCTTCTCGAGAGAGTAGCTGATCGAGCCATACTCTTCATACTACTTCATCTTCGATTGTTTTCAAACTATGGCCAAATTTGTCGGCATGCAAATTCTTGGATATGGGATCATGACCTTGGCCGTTCATTCTAAAATCCCAGAATGGTTCATACTCGTTAACAACTAAGCTTAAATTCATTTAAATTTCACCACTTACTTTTAGGTTAGATCTTTACACGATTGATCGGAGTATATTTTACATCAGGGACCTGAAAAGCAAAAATTACATCGAGGTCCATAAAGTTATCATAATGCTCCCTAAAAGGAAAATTTTCTGGTTCGGCTCCTTCTCGAGAGATCAGCTGATATGAGCCAAACTCTACATACTACTTCCTCTTGGATTGTTTAAAAAATATGGGCAAATTTGTCGCCATGCAAATTCTCTCATATGGGATCATCAACATAAAGTATGATGTTGATATGTCCTTGACCTTGGTCCTTCGGCTTGAAATCCAATAATGGTCATACTCGTTGACAAATAAGCTTAAAATCGTCGAAATTTTACCACTTACACTTTTAGGTTAGAATTTTACACGGGCGTGGAAGTACATTTTACATCAAGGACCTAAAAAAGGGAAAATTACATCGAGGTCCATACATTTAGCACAAAGGACCCTTAAATTAAGCAAGGAAAAGAGTCGGGTTCGGCTCCTTCTCTAGAGAGCAACCGATCGAGCCATACTCTTTGTACTACTTCATCTTCGATTGTTTTCAAAATATGGTCAAATTTGTCGGCATGCAAATTCTTGGATATGGAATCATATGCATAAAATATGATGTAGATATGGCCATGACCTTGGCCGTTCTTCTTGAAAACCCAAGAATATGGTTCATACTCGTTGACAACTAAGCTTAAATTTGTTTAAATTTCACCATTTACTTTTAGATTATAATTTTACACATTCAGTGGGAGTACATTTTACATCAAGGACCTAAAAAAGGAAAAATTACATCGAGGTCCATACATTTAGCACAAAGGACCCTACAAAGGAAAACTTTCTATTTTGGCTCCTTCTCGAGAGATCAACTGATCTGAGCCAAACTCTTCATACTACTTCCTCTTCGATTGTTTTCAAAATATGGCCAAATCTGTTGCCATGCAGATTTTATGATATGGGATCATCAGCATAAAGTATGATGTTTATATGGCCTTGACCTTGGTCATTCGACTAAAATCCAAGAATGTCCATACTCGTTGACAAGTATGCTTAAAATCATCTAAATTTCACCACTTACACTTTTAGGTTAGAATATTACATGGGCGGTGGAAGTACATTTTACATCAAGGACCCAAAAAAGGGAAAATTACATCGATGTCCATACATTTAGCACCCCCTACCTAAATATAAGCAAGTAAAACAATTGTGTACGGCTCCTTCTCGAGAGAGCAGCTAATCGAGCCATACTCTTCATACTACTTCATCTTTGATTGTTTTCACAATATGTCCAAATCTATCAGCATGCTAATTCTTGGACATGGGATTATCACCATAAAGTATGATGTTGATATGGCCTTGACCTTGGTCGTCCGACTTGAAATCCAAGAATTTTCATACTCGTTGACAACTAATCTTAAATTTGTTTAAATTTCACCACTTACACTTTGTGGTTAGAATTTTACACGGATGGTGGGAGTACATTTTACATCAAGGACCTGAAAAAGGTAAAATTACACTAAGGTCCATACATTTAGCATAAAGGACCATAAAATTGAGCAAAGAAAATGGTCAAGTTTGGCTCCTTCTCGAGAGAGAAGATGATCGGTCCCTACTCTTCATACTACTTCCTTTTAGATTGCTTAAAAATATGGCCAAATTTGTCACCATGCAAATTTTTGGACGCGGGATCATCAACATAAAGTATGGTGTAGATATGGCCTTGACCTTGGTCGTTCGGCTTGAAACCCAAGAATGTTCATACTCACGTTTATCTTTAAACAGTTGTCAAAACTCATGTTTATCTTCACAAAAAGTATTACATGGAGGAGAATGGCGTGTGAATTATTTTGTTATTAGTACTCTTTTTTTTGATTATTTTCAAAACAAGGACAACTTGTTTGGCAGCCTTTCAAAAACCATGTTTCGCAATATGGCATACTATATGTATTAACATTCCTGTGTTTCAAGCAAGATGACCGAGGCCAAATTCCATATATATTTCGTAGTTTATGATAATGTGCCCATATTTTGTAGATGGGTTCATCGTGGAATGGTAAACAATGTTTCCAGTGTATGGTTGGATCCTTTATGTCCAAAAATAGCATATTAAATTCCTAGGTGCAAAAAATGTGTTGTTTTGTGAAGTAAGTATTAGTACAAATAAAACACATCGAAATCGCACCGCATATATTTTTTAGATCCGTATATATGAATTGTTTTCTTATAAATTGGCATGGCCATCAATTTGACCAGAAATTACACAAGAGATTTTTTGTTGGAAACTAGTACCACAAAAGAGCTTGAGAATGGGAGAAATTATTATTACAGGTGGATCGCTACTCCTACAACTACCCCTACATTCGAGTACTCAGTAGTACTTTGTTTTCATTTTACAAGAAATATTTATTATGGAGGGAACTGGAGCAGAGTAGTAATATTCTAAAGGGAACTGGAGTAGAGGAACATGCGTTTGTTTTCATTTTATTCAACCTCGCCTATATGCTCTATCCCTAGTTCCCTATTACCCTACCTATACGCCAACCACCACCGTTCTTCTCCTCCACAATGTCGCTTTTCGATCCTGTTCACCACACAGTATGGGAGTGTTTGTTCTTCTCCCTATCTCGCCTACCGCCATCAATCTTCCCTCTTTCTAGAAAACCAAATCAAGCCACCGTCCCAACTTATAGCTCCCTTGTGATGGCAGGACCAAGCAAGGACAGTGATGATTCTGAGTTGTTCCAGGATGTTTCTACTGAAGGCCCGCTTGAAGAACTCATAACCAGATGCGATGTTATCACCGTCATGAGCCTCACCGGTTCGTCCAAACATCTTCTTGACTCGGAAAAATATAGTGCAACTTTACATGCTTCTCAGCCGTTTGGCCTCCCCTGTGTTTTTCATTCTCACCCGACTAAGAAACCATGGGAATGCAATGAGCACTTAGAGGGAAAGGGCACGACACGCAAGCCGACGCCACTGGACAGGTTCTCCTCCAACACTGTGTTCCTGAATTGTATGGCTAAGCAGTGGGTATGCGCTAATGGAGATTGGATCGCCACTATTGGGCCTGAGTGCAAGTGGGAGCTTTTCAATGTGTAGACTCATCAACGCGTTCCTCTCCCACAAGTCAATGAGTTTGTACCTACCAATGATCCATTTACGTTCATGCATAATGATCACCCTATTCTCCTCTAGAAGATTGCTATTTGCTGAGCTCCATAGCTACGGCAGATTATTTAGATTTCTCTCTTATCGCTATCTTTGACTACTCAATTTCTACCCTTGATGGCGATGAGTATGCATGGACAATTCTTGAGAACCAGTTCTAGTGCTATTTCAGATACAGTGATGCACTTATCCACAAGGGTCTGGTGTTTGCAGCCACTGAGAGTGGCAGTTTTTATGTCTGGAATCATCTATATTTTGGTAAGTTTGATCCATTCCTGTTCTAAACACTAGCTTTAGTTTTAATGGATGTAAATTAGTGTTGGCTGATTTGGCCATCATTTCTTTTTCAAGTTCCTATTCTGCTCCCATCATCACCTGGCGCGCATCTCGACAAGGGCAACCTTGATGCCGTAGATGATGACAAGCACAAACCTGGTTTATGGTTCTTAGCAATATCTGCAAATGAATCTCGCCTTCTTCTTATCCATACCAAGGGCGTTACTGATGAGGAGTTTTATGGCGGTACTTATTATGGTCATGGCAATCCTGTTGCTGATTGATACATTGCAAATGTATCTATAATTTTTGATGTTCCATGCTTGGTTTTATCCACTTTCTTGTGTTTTGTTCCAACTTTGGAGTACTTTTCATATGATTTCTTGGACTAACCTATTAACAAGAGCCACAGTGCCAGCTGCCTGTTTTCTGCTGTTTTGGTTCCAGGAAAGTCAGAAAATGAATATTCTCGGAATTGGACGGGACAAAAGCCAAAGTGCCTATTTTTCTGGAAGGGATCAAGTGCCAGAATACGAGACGGAGAAGGGCCAGGGAGCCACCACAGCACCTGGCCACGCGGCCAGGCCTGGCCCGCGCCAGGGGGTGGTGTGGACGCTCCCGGCACCCCCTCGGCCTCTCCTTCCGCCTATAAGTTGCCCTCGGGACGAAAACCCTAAGTACCCGATCAAAAATCCAAGAAAGAGTCTGTAGCCACTGTCATCTCCATCCCTAGATCGGGAGGGATCTGAAGCTCTTCCCGGCACCCTGCCGGAGAGGGGAATTCACCCTGGAGGCCTTCTTCATCACCATGCAAGCCTCCGGTGTGATGCGTGAGTAGTTCATCCTTGGACTACGGATCCATGTAGTAGCTAGATGGATGGTTTCTCCTCCTTTGTGCTTTCATGTTTAGATCTTGTGAGCTCTGTTCATGATCAAGATCATCTTTTTGTAATCCATACATGTTGTGTTTGCGGGGATCCAATGGATATTGAGATGCTATTTCAGATTGATTATTGATTCTATCATGTCTTTGTTATTTGTGATCTTGCATGCTTTCCGTTGTTAGTAGCTATCTTGGCCAAGTAGATGCTAGCAACTTCAAGAGTTAGTATTTATGCTCGATAGTGGGTTCATGCCTCTGGTAATCTGGGGAAGTGACAGAAATCTCTAAGGTACTAGATGTGCTGTTGCTACTAGGGAGAAAACAACAATCCTTTGTTCATAGAACAATCGTATTGTTTACCTTACACGTAGTTCATAAAGCAATAATCTGTTGCTTGCAACTTAATACTGGAGGGGGTTCGGATGATAACCTGAAGGTGGATTATTAGTCATAGATGTAGTTGGATGGCGGTCTATGTATTATGTTGTATTGCCCAATCAAGTCTCAAAGGAGTCAAGATGATTAGTATATGCATGTATTGCTTTCTCGGTGTTTGTCAATTGCCCCGCTGTAATTTGTTCACCCAGCATGTTATCTATCTAGGGAGAGCCTCCTCTAGTGAACTATGGATCCCGGTCCTTTGTCTTTACATACAATCTATAAAATGTTTCTGCTTTGTGTTTACTTTCTGCAAACTTTTACTTCTTTCCATTCGATACGTTTAATCCTTTATTTTCCGCAAAACACGATGAGATTGACAACCTCATCGCAATTTGGGGACAAAGTTTTGTGGTTGTGTTGTGCAGGTCTCCACGTTGCTACTAGCACCGGTAGTGCGCCCTGTCAAAGCTCAGCTAGTAACACCTTTGGGGTGTTTCCTTGCTCCTACTGGTTTGATGAAACCTTGGTTTCATAACTAAGGGGAAACTTGCTCCTGTGCTCATCATACCTTCCTCTTGGGGTTCCCAACGAGCTCTACGTCGATCGTCGAGCGCATCATGACGTTTTCTGGCGCCGTTGCCGGGGAGTCAAGGACATCTTCACAAGGGGAGTCCCTCATAACCAATCTCTTTACTTTGTTGTTTTTGTTTTTCTTAGTTTTCTTTTTTGCTTTGTTTGCTTGTTTTGTTCTTCAAAAACACAAAAAAAAATTAAGTCTCCTTTAGTTGTCACCTCTTCCTTAGCTCACCATGGTGATCTCTACATTCACCTTGAAAGACCTTTCAATTGGTAGTTGTTCTATAATTGGGAAACATAATATTGAAGAATTCTTTAATCATGTTAGCAAACATGAAGACACTGAGGATAAATCCCTTGTAGAACTTGCTCCAAATTTTGAGATTGCTGCAGCTTCTTTAATTCACATGTTAGAAGCTAGGTTTGTTAACCTCAACCCCTTAATGCAAGTAATGTTTCTTAAGCTTAAAGAAATTGAGGACCCTGAAAAGAGGGATTTTATTCTAGAAACTTTGTTTAAGGAGTTCTATGATGTTGCCAAGGAAGCTAGAAAAGTTTTTGAACATTTCAATATGCTAGGCTCATGTGTAGATGTTGTTGGTACACGAGAAAAGATGAACAAAACCGAACCTAATGGGGAGGAACCTAAGATACCAATACCCTTTAAACTAGTAGCAATACATGATGCCATAGAAAAGAATCTTGACTGGATTGTTCCTGCAAACCCTTTTAATGAGAATAGTGAACCTAAGAGCATTGAGAGAGGATACTCTAGAACTTATTTGGATGATATACCTTGCCTTGTTGAAAATATTTCTGGTATTGATCTTAATGCTTCTTCATTTGAGAACACTTGATTCTTTCTTTGGTTCTTATGCCTAACTTAAAGGCGTTAAAGAAAAGTACTTGTTGGGAGATAACCCAAGAGTTTTAGATGAGTCTTGGAAGTTATTACTTGAGTAATAACCTCTCCTTATCCTTTTTATTTGCTTTTTGTGCCAAGAGTAACCTCTAATGAGAGTGAAGTAATGATTGAGAAAGTTGCTGTCCCGAACCAGATTTTTGTGCTTCACCGTAATAATTCCTGAGAGAGCTCTATATGTCGGATTGAGCTGTAATATATTTTGCTTCTGCCCCAGGTTGTTATCTAACTTTCGTTGGTTCAACACTTTTTGATTTGTGCAACATAAGGTCTTCGAAAAAATTCGTCTTTACCCGCTGGTCTGTTTTGACAGATTTCTGCCATTTTCTGCATTTGCTTCTTGTGGGTTCCTTTTTGAGTTCTTTTGGGGAATTAACCTTTTTGAGGAAAGTGCTACAGTAGCTAGTGTTCTAATCGAATTTTATTTGGTGTTAGAACTGAACCTTAAGAATTATTTATCTTGAGTGCACTAATGTTGCTAATAAAGATTGTGTGAAGTTTTGTATGAAGGAAAATTTTCAGGTGTATGGGAGAAATGAGTAATGAGATGAAGGATGGACTAAACCTCAAGCTTGGGGATGCCACGCGTGTCACCCCAAGAAATATCCAAGAAGTACAAGCGTCAAATCTTGGGGATGCCCAAGGCATTCCCTTCTTCGTCAATAAAAATCCTAGGTTTCTTCCAAACGCTTCATTTTTATTGTTTCATGCATAGTTGTGTTATTCTTGGAGCGTCTTCCTTTCGTTTTTATTTGGTTTTTAGTTTGCTTGGTTTGCTTAGTTTTATTAATAAGTTGTTTGGATCCCCTCTTTCATACATTGGTTTGCAATTATTTGGTTTGGTTTGGAAAAGAGTAGGAAAGTTCATGCTTATGTGGTAAAAAGAGCTCGTTTTTGACTGTGGCCTATGCTTCGTCATGCCATGCTTGATATTGTTTTGGCTTTATACTTAGTATTATTTTCTGTAGCATGACTTGTTATAAACAACTGAGATTGCTTAATGTGCCTTGGATGAATCATGCGTTGTTTTAGTATATTAAAGCATAGTATAGTGGTATTCTCCTTTGATGCTTTATTTGGGTTGACTTGGCGCATGCTCACACCATGTTATGACTGTCACATGTCACCATAGCCTTTATGATCCTTTAGTTTTCAACTTGTAGTAATCAATGATGTTTTGTTACTCTGCATGATTATGGCCATTATTGCTCTCTTAGTTTGTCGCTCCCAGTCTTTTGCTAGCCTCCACCACCAAGTATGAGTTCCATTCATGCATCCAACTCCCTAAACCAAGTTATTCCAAAGAGTCCACCATACCTACCTACTAGCTTATTCTATTCCAAGTATATTCATGCTTTTGTCTACCTTTCACTTGTTATGAGAAAACTAGTGATTAAAGCTCTCACGAACTTGATGGCACACTTTACTTTATTGCCTCTAATAAACTTGAACCATTGGGTCCTTCTTTGTTGCGTATATGCTTGCGCTTTATAAGTTGAAGTTAGCAGAACCATGTTTCATGGGGAACGCTTTCAACATTGCACTTGTACTTTGTACCCCGTTGATATCATGTTCTTTTGCTTACGGATCCCGACGGTGTGAAATAAAAGTGGAACTTGTAAGATCATGGAGTTTGTATGTGTGTTAGAGAAACGCTTGGGCCGCTAGCCTAAGCCATGCCTAATCATGGTGGAAACTTGCAGCATCACCATAATGAGCACTCTATGAAGCATCCTCAATAAAAACCTATGCAAATAGCAAATAAAAAGATCGCAGGGATGCTCATTGTTTGCTTGCCTTGTCATTTTGATTATGGGAAAGCTCCCGTATCATGTGCAAGGGGTACCCCGTTGGCGGTTCTGAATGATACACATATACTTACAATGACAAGAGCTTACTCGTGACTGAAGTTGAGTAGCATGAGGATCGGTCTTCGTAAGTAAGGGGCATGCGATTTCGGTTTATAACTTGTTAAGCATATCCTCTTAGTTGTGTCACTTTAACCTTAATCACCTTCAAGATGCTTATGATAGGGGCAATGAGAGCTGAAAGCTATAAGTACCATAATTTTTGGAAGCTCTTTATGAGACTTGAATCCCTACTTCCTTCTATGAAGGTCTTCCACCATTATATTGAGTCTTCACCTTCTACCTTTATGCACCTACTTTTAGAGCATAGTGGACATTCTTAGTTCTATGTGCATTGTCCCAAGACTAGTTGATTGATGCATAACTTGTTATTGCTTGTTTGAAACTATTGTATCTAGTCACTCTTATGAACTTTGAAGGTGTCCTTTTCATTTATAGTTGCTACTCTATTGAAGGACAAGCTGAATACTTTTATGCTATGTTTTCTTTATGTGAAACAAACAAACGTCTTGCAAAGCATGTTATTCATGAATCTTTTGTTTGTACCTTTTCATGTTGCATCATAGTTTCTTTGCTTATTGCTAGAACCTTGTCTTTCATGTTATGATTGAAGTACTATGATCCCAGCTTTGAATGTTTTGCAAATACTTTGATCAAGTCTTTCATGGTGCATGTCACCTCAAAAATTATTTCTTTTTATCACTTACCTACTCGAGGACGAGCAGGAGTTAAGCTTGGGGATGTTAATACATTGCAAATGTATCTATAATTTTTGATGTTCCATGCTTGGTTTTATCCACTTTCTTGTGTTTTGTTCCAACTTTGGAGTACTTTTCATATGATTTCTTGGACTAACCTATTAACAAGAGCCACAGTGCCAGCTGCCTGTTTTCTGCTGTTTTTGGTTCCAGGAAAGTCATAAAATGAATATTCTCGGAATTGGATGGGACAAAAGCCAAAGTGCCTATTTTTCCGGAAGGGATCAAGTGCCATAATACGAGACGGAGAAGGGCCAGGGAGCCACCACACCACCTGGTCGTGCGGTCAGGTCTGGCCCGCGCTAGGGGGTGGTGTGGCCGCTCCCGGCACCCCCTCGGCCTCTCTTCCGCCTATAAGTTGCCCTTGGGACGAAAACCCTAATTACCCGATCAAAAATCCATGAAAGAGTCTGTAGCCACCGTCATCTCCATCCCTAGATCGGGAGGGATCTAAAGCTCTTCCCGGCACCCTGCCGGAGAGGGGAATTCACCCTGGAGGCCTTGTTCATCACCATGCAAGCCTCCGGTGTGATGCGTGAGTAGTTCATCCTTGGACTACGGATCCATGTAGTAGCTAGATGGCTGGTTTCTCCTCCTTTGTGCTTTCATGTTTAGATCTTGTGAGCTCCGTTCATGATCAAGATCATCTTTTTGTAATCATACATGTTGTGTTTGTGGGGATTCGATGGATATTGAGATGCTATTTCAGATTGATTATTGATTCTATCATGTCTTTGTTATTTGTGATCTTGCATGCTTTCTGTTGTTAGTAGTTACCTTGGCCAAGTAGATGCTAGCAACTCCTAGAGTTAGTATTTATGCTCAATAGTGGGTTCATGCCTCTGGTAATCTGGGGAAGTGACAGAAATCTCTAAGGTACTACATGTGCTGTTGCTACTAGGGAGAAAACAACAATCCTTTGTTCATAGAACAATCGTATTGTTTACCTTACACGCAGTTCGTAAAGCAATAATCTGTTGCTTGCAACTTAATACTAGAGGGGGTTCGGATGATAACCTGAAGGTGGATTATTAGGCATAGATGCAGTTGGATGGCGTTCTATGTATTATGTTGTTTTGCCCAATCAAGTCTCAAAGGAGTCAAGATGATTAGTATATGCATGTATTGCTTTCTCGGTGTTTGTCAATTGCCCCGCTGTAATTTGTTCACCCAGCATGTTATCTATCTAAGGAGAGCCACCTCTAGTGAACTATGGATCCCGGTCCTTTGTCTTTACATACAATCTATAAACTGTTTCTGCTTTGTGTTTACTTTCTGCAAACTTTTACTTCTTTCCATTCGATACGTTTAATCCTTTGTTTTCCGCAAAACACGGTGAGATTGACAACCTCATCGCAAGTTAGGGACAAAGTTCTGTGTTTGTGTTGTGCAGGTATCCTTGTTGCTACTAGCACCGGTAGTGCACCCTGCCAAAGCTCAGCTAGTAACACCTTTGGGGTGTTTCCTTGCTCCTACTGGTTCGATTAAACCTTGGTTTCATAACTGAGGGAAAACTTGTTGTTGTGCTCATCATACCTTCCTCTTGGGGTTCCCAACGAGCTCTACGTCGATCGTCAAGCGCATCACTGATCATAGTGTTGGTCGCTGCTGTCACACTTGTGGCACCTATGCTACTAGGTTTGGGTGCAAGGTGTACTCAAAGGGCACTGCTTACTTGTATCCACCTAATACATGGATAACGATTGCTGACCTAGGAGCATATTCCCTTGTCCTTGGATTGAACTATCTGATTAACATTGCGGTAGGCGGTGCAGATGTTGCCCCAGGATATCTGATGAGAAGCAACTGTGTCTACATCTCCCACCATGCAATAGGACTTGGATATATGTCGTTTCCTGAAATATGCTGCTTTAGTCTAAATACCAAAGAAGCAGTTGTTGGTTTCTCAACCAACGTTGCATGGAAATCTCTGGAGACTCCATTATGGTTCATCCCGAGCTTCACCAATGCCCGCGATTGGAACCAAACTATCGTAAGTAATCGAAATACTATGTAATAGGATAGCTCAGTTTAGATCAAGTGCAGTAGATGGTCTTGCTTTTCTTTTGTAACTTGGCCTTGTCATAAACTCATAATCTAGACGAGGCTTTAGGCATTTTGAGTTGCCTATGGAGGTCACACGCATGCATTGATGTGAGAAGGAGGCATGCACACAAAATCATACTTGATCGTCAATTTTGTTTCTTCCAATAACGAGTGTTCGGAGAAAAGGGAAAACTGAATATGTCACTTTGAAATGCTGCTGAATATGTCCAACTGCCACTGAATGTGAACTAGGAATCTGTCGATATTTTTCTTTCTTATTATGTACTACTGAATCTTTCAAATGCTAGCTAATGAACCCGTCAAAAGTTTTGTTCGGTACTTGTTCAGATCGACTGACCAAGTGCAGAATATGGTCTCGCTTTCCTTTTGAATCAGGCCTTGCTACATCTATTAAATTTCAATGTCCGCATTGCTGAATCTATCAATTCTTTTGGTCACTGTTTGTGTACTGCCAACCTGTCACTTTGAATGTTGTGCTGACTCTGTCAAGTGCTTCTGAATATGAACCAGGAATTTATCTGATATTTTTCATGGTCTTATTTTGTACTGCTAGATCTTTCAAATGCAACTGAATCTGTCAAATGCTCTGTCATTACTATTAGTACAACATTTTGTATAACAAACTATGATGTACTGGTACTTGTTTAGATGAAGTGCATCAGATTGTCTTGCTTTTCTTTTGAAACTTAGAATTGACACAATTATCTAGATGAGTCTTGGGCAGTTTGGGTTTCATATGGGTGGTCACACAAGCATTGACGTAAGGAGGAGGTATTCACGTAGAAGCAGACTTGATTGTCAGTTTTGCTTGCTTCGATGATCTAGTCTCTTTGGAGAACATGCCAAACTGATCGTGTGCCAAGTTTTTTAGCTAGAACAAGAACTAATTCTCTTTGTGCTGCTATTGGATTTCAAGCAGGAAAGATACGGAATCTCTCAAATGTTCTGGTGTTGCTATTACTAAAGCATTTTGTGGAACTAATATTGATGTACTAGTACTTGTTTAAATCAAGGGCAGTTGATAATCTTGCTTTTCTTTTGAAACATGGCCGTGTCACAATCTAGATGAGACTTAGGCATTTTGGGTTGCATACGGGGTCACACAGGCATTAATGTGAGAAGAAGGTACTCAAAGCAGACTTGATCATCAGTTTTGCTTGATCCAATGGTCGAGTGTGTTTGGTGAAAAGGACAAACTAATCCCGCGACAAGGTTTTTAGAGCTGAAACAAGAACTAATTCTCTCTGTACTGCTATTGTATTTCATTGTCTGTTTTGCTGAACTGGTCACTTTTGAAATGCTGCTAAATTAGTCAAGTGCTCCTAAATATGAACTTTGAATCTGTTGATAATTTTTCTACCTTATTCTGTACTGCTGAATTTTGACATGAATAGCTACCAAAAAGAATTATCGCTTTCCCCTCCCTATCTAAGGTCTTTGTTTCGAATCCGGCCAAGCACATCACAATGCAAATTTTATTAACCAGGAGAAGATATCTGAGGGTACAACTCATAATGTCCTTTTGGATCTAGTAGCTTGGTCTTTGCCACCGGACTTTCCTGCACCTCATTAGTAAAACAAAAGTCATAGAAAACAGATATGGGCGGCACACAGGGTTCCGTCTTTGGCTCATCATAATTGATTTCCCCAAAAAGAGTATTTAAACAAACACTACTAGAATCATCAAAAACTTCTTCAGGGCAATTATCAGGGATTATAGAGTAATTTAAGTCCTCATCATCACTAGAGTCAGAAGAATAATAAGGACCAGGAATAGGTGGGGGATCAGGTTTGAGAGCGGCTTTCAATTTATTCCATTCCTTGATTTCTTTTTCTTCTTTCCTCTTGATGTGTCTCCAATACTCTTCATAAAGCCGTTTCACTTCATCTACAAATGTTACATGTGTGGGATATTCAACATGAGGCTTCTTATTTTTTTTCCTGATTTTAGGCTTCATGGATTTTCCCTTCTTTCGTGCTTCAATGATGCAACAAGTGGAAGATATGGGAGTAACAGTAGAGGGCTGTTCTCCATCGTTAGTAGCAGCAATTCTAATATGATTAAAATAATCAGCTATGAAAGGCATTGCTTTAGAAAGAACATCTCTAACTAAGGTATCATCATAAGGAATTTTCCTCTTCTATTTTCATCTTTAAGAAACTCATTGACCAAGTTCTCTAGATCAGTAGGGAGAGGTTTTTCTTCATGCACAATTTCACATTGCCATTGATGAAAATTATTATGTATATCTCTTAAGAGTTTCCAAGCTTCTTTCAAAGTTTTTCCCAAGGAATGCACCATCACGCATCATATCTAGCTTATCCTTAGAAGAGTGATTTAAGCATCCATAAAAGTGATTCAACAATAACCAATCAGGTAAAATTATGATGTGGACAATCATGCATCAATTTTGAGAACCTACTATAAGCTTGTATTAAATCCTCATTGTTGCTCTGCTTGAAATTTAGGATATGAAGCCTACGCTCATAAGTTTGATTTTGTGAGAAATACTTACCAAGAAAAGCTTCAGAGATACCTTTCCATGAACTGAAGTGTCCCGCGGGATGCGATATTAGCCAATCTTTAGCGTTTCCTTTTAGCGAGAACCGTAACAGATATAACTCCAGCTTATCATTTGTCCATCCATTTGCCTTCACCGTAGAACACAATGAAGTAAATTTGTCAATATGCTCATATGGATCATTGTCCGGATCTCTTGCAAAAGATATTTCCATGATCATATTTATCCACATAGGATTAATCTCATATCAATCCACATCAATAGTGCGCTAAACATTAGGACCATGTCAATGATCAACACTCGAAGCACCATACTCCTCAAGACTTTTACTTTCCATAGTTCCTATGTTTTTGAATTTTCTATAACTAAAATAAATAACAAGACTACTAACAAAAGGTAAACTAATTTTTTTGTTCTTTTCAAATATTCAAAAGCAGTAAGATAAATAGCAACAAACGGAAATATACTATGTGCGAGTAGGAAGGTAATAATCGGATGCTTAGCTCCCCGGCAACGGCGCCAATTTGATGACTGGATTCCTGCACCAACAACAGGGTTATTGCAGTACTTGTAGCAGCAAATATTTAAGAGTTTGACCCGAAGGGAGATCGACAAATGGAAACAACACGACCGCGCAGCCATGTTGTCAGTGCGGCCATGTTTCACACCCAAACTATGGTTTGGAAATAGCCTATTCTATAAGTTACTAGAACATCGATAATTGAGAGAGGTTTAAAATATCTAATAACAAAGAACTTTTAACAAGAACAAAATAAAGTAAGACGGAAAGTAAACAAGAATATGAACCGAATTAAAGAGATTGTAGTTGTAGGATTGAATGGAATGAGAGAGGGCTTCTAGGCTTTGGTCTCACTAATACTAGATGGGAAAATATATGTTTGATCTATAAGAGATTCCCAGACAAAATAACGTTCCCCATTTGATTACCGGGCTGTCACTCTGTGTGCACTATGCATGGTTCTCGTGCGTCACCGTAAGGCAAAAGGCACTTCCGTACCAAAGGATCACACAAACTCATCTTAGATCACAATAAATTTCAACTTAGCGCACTAGATCATACCTCAACCTAGAATTGAATAAATCACTCACACATGGATGAACAACAAAACATATATAAATATATAATGATGTCACAACCGTGTTCAGCCTTACAATTACTAAACACAAGAGAGAGAGGGAGATGGAGATGATGATGGAGATCGATGCGTGGTGGTGGTGATGTCTTCTTTCTCCTCCTTTTCTTCTTGCTTGGATGCCTTGATGGTGATGGTGTTGAGCGAGATCTAGATCTCAGAGGTGTGGTTGAGGCAGAGCTCCGCCGCTGTGGAGATCGGATGGGTGGCAGCGGTGGCAGGGCTCCGCCCCTGAAGGGCTATGGTGTTGTGGCTCTCTCTTGGGTCCTCCCTCCTTTATATAGGCCTTGGGGTGCGCTAGGGTTCCCCCAATACCGTCATATGACTTAAGGAAGGTTCTAGAGCTTCCGTAGGGTGAAATCCCGTCGTTTGCGACCTTTTTGGCAACTATACGGCGGGAGCTATACGGTCGGAATTTTTGCTCCCGCTGTATAGTTTGTCGTTAAACCTTTAGTACTCTTTAGTATTTTGGTAACCATTTGTTCTTACAAACTCCATTTTGGGTGTTCTTGGGCTTGTTGAGTTCGTCTCGTCGAGGGCTACAACCCCATGGTCTTGGATTTGTATTTTGAGAAGTTGAAAAAATTCACTTTTCCAACCTCTCAAATGGCTAAGTCTGGTCCCTGCAGCTTCTCCATACTATGCTCTCTTTGTTCCTTTTTGTCCATAATCTTCACCAACACGTACACACATGTCATAGACAAGGAAAGTGTGGTCCTTGGGTGTATTTAATATGGTCTACAAGATTTTTCAATTGCATTTCAAAAAATGCACAAGGGTTGAGAAAGAGATATGCTCAAATATGAGACTTTGATAAAAAGTTTTCCAGACTTAGCCATTTGGCAGATTTAGGGTTTTTAACTAGAACACATGACTTAAGGTCTTTGGTTGGTTGCAAGGTTCCAAATCATCATCAAATGGATGATGTTGAAGTGTATATTGATTATAAAGGACCCTTTCTTGGGGTTGGTCTTCATTGACTTGGAAACTTCTAGAAGGGATTAACTTTGAGTTGATCTAGTTAATGGATTAGATAGTCACTTTTGTGACCAGAGGTTAGATCAAGATTAGGTAGTTTGCTTAAGGATTGGTATTTCTTAAATCAGTTGATTCATAGAGGATGATCTCCTAGGGTAGCGCATACTACTTCATAAGCAACCAAGTCAAACAACATATCAAGGCAATTCATCAAACAACAGATCAAGGCAATTCATCTTAGAAAGCAAACTAATCTACTACTATGGATACCTTCAAACATAGCTTGAGGTGGGGATGGGTATTTTGAAAAGGTTGTGTTTTGAAGTAGATAAGAGTCCTTGGTATTTCTACCAAGAGTAGAATTCAAAAGCTTATAAAAGGTTTTGGAGAAACCTAGCGGTAAGAGTAGTTGAAGGTTCTGTCTTTAAAACATAGGGATATTATATCATATAGATCTCCATTGTTTTGCAAATAGAAGCTAAGAAAATAGTTTGTTGCTGCAAAGGCATCTTGGCTCAAGTTTTTAAATGCTAGAACATTTGAGAATATGAAAAATAAGCCAAGATTGTTTTGTGAAATATCTTTTGTCAACTGAGGTTAGGTGAGGAGTTTATCATCTGTTACACATTTAGATGCATAAGTACACACAAACAACAAGAAAACACTACATCAATAAACAAGAAAAGGTTTTTGTTCCCCCTGAGTTTTGCATTCTGGAAAACTAATCAGGGTTGCTAAAATTGGCATGTTGCACCAATGTTCATGATCAGGAAACCTGTGATCGTCAGTTAATCAACAAGATAGTATCAAGAGAGGCATTACTAGGAACCTTTTCTATTTATATATCACACATGTATTAATGTTTCCTCTTAACGCAATTATAACATTAAAAATAAACATTATCATAAACATGGAATAAGATAATAACCACTTTATTCCTTTCAGTCTCCCACTTGCACTAGAGTCAATAATCTAGTTTGAAAAACTTGCACATTCAACATCTATGGCACTTTGGTGTTGTATATACGCGTTTGTTAGTGGTAAATATAATTCCCAGATCTGACACTTTTAGGTATGTGTGTATTTGCATGTCTTTGTGTCTTCACACATCACTCATTCTCTAATGAGATGGCTTTGTATAAATTTGGTGAGACCTTTGTTCCTTGGGGTTTAAAACATGTTGATATAATTGTCATACAATATATCTTCATAGTACTAGCCCATCGAACCGCACCTAGTTCCTTTTCTACTACCATAGCAGTCTTATACTTAGCCTTTCGTTGCAATATTAGTAACAATGTCCATAACTTTGGAACTCATCCAAATCCATCATGTAACTTTCTTCCATTACATTGTGATACCTTATCCAATAGCCTAAATTGAGATAAACTTAATTTTTACCTTGTGACAAAACTAGTACCAATATAACTCTTTACAATGAACTATTTGTATAGTGCCAATGTAATACTTTACAATGAACTATCTTTCTAGAATCAATGTAACACTTTAAAATGAACTATTTGTCACTTCTACATAATATATTCTTAGTTCTTCCAAAGATCATAATAATATCCTTACTATCATCCAATGATCATCTTATGAGTCACCCTGGTATATGCTCATAACATTTAGAGAATATGACATATCTGGATATGTACATATCACAGTTTGATTGATTAAGATATTCATGTGATTTTACTCACCAAGTGTTAAAACACTTGAATCTCGGTTATCAAGATATCCATGTGATTTTACTCACCAAGTGTCAAAACACTTGATTCTTGATTTATCAACCTTTTCCATGTGGTAAGAACCTTTCTCGTTGTTTCCATATTGAACTCATTCAATATTTCACTATGTACATTTGGCATAACCATATTAGCATCTCAATCTATACATATAGACATTGATGCCTAATATTCGTGTTTCTCCCAAATCTTTCATTTAAATCTAATTTTAATGAAATCCTTAACTTGTGTCAATAAAAGATATATCATTTATGATCAACAATATGTCTTATACATAATGTATTAGAAACATGTCTCAGCGCTCTGATGAAATGTGAGAATCTTCATCGTCTCTGATTAAATTAAACATTTTAAAATTTTCATCACGGTGAGGATTCCAACTTAGTTATGCTTACTTCAACTATTGAAGTTTGCATGCCTTTTTAGCATCCTTTGATTTAACAAAACCCCTTGGACCATGTCACATACACGTCCTAGGTAACCATTCTATTAGAAGAATGTTGTTTTGTTTGTTCAACTAGCATATACAACAATTCACATATGTAGTGCTTGCTACACTAATCCGTCCAGACTAAATATCGCTATGAAAGATCGAATATTGTCATACTCAACTCCTTTAACATTGTCTTAAACTCTTTACCGACATGTCGACTATTTCATAGATGTGAAACATCCATGTCTATTTCTTTATAGATCCAAATACAACTGATAGGCTTCATGCCTTCCAGGGGGTCTTCCAAGTTTAGTATCTTGGTTTCTCGTGTATGGAACTATCACGGATTTTATGGCTTCAAGCCATTTGATGGAGTCAAGGCCCATCATAACTTGTTTGTATGTAGTCAGTTCATCATTGTCAAACAATAATGATTTAATCTCAGATCTTAGTATTTGATTGTTTACCCGACCTACGCAGTTCAATAGGAACTTAGATCTCCGTGACCACAACTTTTGAGGCACATGAGCTATGAGAATTATGGCTGCCTCCTAGACACTTTCTGGCGTTGTGCAACTCAGCACATACAACTTAGGTTCAATAACCTTATCAAAGTTCTATTTTCCTCCCACTTTACTTTTCATGAGAAATTCCTGCTCAAGAAACTCGACGTTCTAAGGGACAAACACTTTTGTCTTTGGTGCTATGGAGAAATACCCAATGGTTATTTGGAATAACCTACAAAGACATGCCGATCTGACTTTGGCTGTAAACATTTTACTTATGCCTAGCATACCAAAATTTAAGAAAAAGACAACTTGGTTTTTATCCCAATCCTTAAATCATATGGTGTCATTTCAACGGATCATGATGGAGCACTTTTCAGTGTAAAAGTGGTAGTCACTAAAGATTAATCTTTAAAATATAATGGCAACTTTATAAATAACACTGTTGATCCTACCATGACAAACATGGTTTGATCACATTTCGTGAACACTCCATAGTCCTATGGTGTTTTGAGAAATGCAAGTCAATGGAACGATTCCTCAAATCTTAGGTGTTTTGTTAAACTTGTAACTCAAATATCTTCCTTTATGATCCAATCACAAATTCTTTATTTTCTTGTTACAATGATTTTCCACTTCATCCTGAAATCATTTGAACATTTTCAAATGTTTCACACTACTCCCTTATTAAGTAAATGTATACATGTATTTACTAAAATTCCAGAGAAAGCATATGAAGTTTAAATCCATCGCTCATGACTACACATAATGGACAATATACATCAACATGCACTATGTCCAATAGGTTAGTCGTTCGTTCTTTTTTGGCCCATGAACGAGGTTTTAATTATCTCCAGGAAAGTTTCACAAGCGTCAATTGATCAAAAACAAAAGACTCCAAAAATCCATTAACATGGAGTTTTATTGTTGTTTTCTTTCCAATATAATTTAAACGGCAATGTCACTCAAAAGTGATATTCCAATTATTCGTCTTGCAACTTTTAGCATCAGTGTTTATGGACGTGATTTATCCAACTAGATTTTTAAAAGTTCATCCATCTTCTATGGAATACATTAATTATTTGAATAACCATTATTCTCATAATACCGGAATAGAATAACAATTAGTAATACAAATCTTGATGGAAAGCTTTGATGTCAACGAGAAACGCAATAACACTTTATTTGTTTTCGATGAACATCATCACATATTCTTTTGCTAGTTACTTAGTCCATTGTGGTTCATGAATTGTGTTATTCTGTATGACACTTCATACCAACAAATTTGGTATCCAATACCAAAGAACCACATTGTTTAACAAGCAAAGAATACACCCATAACATGTATATCATCTATATACCTAACCTGGACTTTTCCAGTCTTTTTCCTTTTTGCCAAATATTTGCTAGATTCTCTTCCAGCATTACCAGAATCCTATAGTTATATTATCTCAATTAAAGCTAAACACAAGGTAGTAAACAAATGCTAGTGACTACAATGAATTATGCAAATGCACTTGGATTCAGTTTATGATAAATTGATTTAAACTTTAATCATATTACTATGTGAACTCCCACTCAAAAACGACATCCTCCCTCTAGTCATTTTTAGTGATTACATGAACCAAATTCACTATGCATAACCGATCATCATGAGTGGTGGCACATATCCAATGGCGACCATTGTATGGGCATCATATCATCTATGTGACGTGCGCTTTACCTTTCGGTTCATGTTCTGAGGCCATGTATGTACATGCTAGGTATCCTCTTCGGTTTGCTCCTGCAAGTTCAGAATAATTAATGAGTCGGAAATTCTGGCGAGTGCGATAGTCATTCAACCTAACAAGACAAAGATACTTACTTATCGACCGGGATAACGCGCAAACCAGTGGTGATGTGCACCGGCTTCTCCAGCTCAGGGCTGAGTTCTCGCGTCAGTCCTACCTCTAGCCGGCTACCTTGACGCTGCGGTTTGGATGGCCCCACTAGTTTCTTCGCTGACACGGCGACCGTTTTTAGACCTACAACACCTTTGCTGTTGGGGCTTCCGACGCCTTTGTTGCTTCCGAGGCTTCTGACCCCTTTGCCACTGGCAGGGCCTTTGACCCAATCGTCGGTGTTGGGTCCTCTGTCCCGTTCACCATGCTCAACACCACCGCTGCCTATTCGGCTTCGTCCTCTGAATCGAGCACCGCTGCCGACTCGGCTGCTACCTTTGCTGGTGGCTTCTTCTTTGGAGCGGGATTGGTTGGAGTAGCCACCCGCTTGGAGGTCTGCTCGTCGACAATCTCCATGTCGCTATCGAGCTCCTTGAGGCTACTGCTGGCCTCTATCTCATGGTGCCTCTGGCCACGAGTCTTTCGAGGAATGGAGATAGGCTCCTCTTCCTCCGCAACCTCCTCTGATCCCTCAGACTTGTTCCCTTCGTCTTCATCAAGGAGCTCCTCTGGTGTCTCCTCGTCCAACAGGGGCATCCAGTGCTCTAGAACTGGGAAAAGGTCTGTAAATAAAAGCAAGGGCACGAGTCAAATAAGCGACTTGAAAACACGACTGACAAAGGAAACGACTGCAAAATGTAAAATAAAACTTACTGTAGGGGCTGGTTTACTGCTCGGCTTGTACAAGGTGAGGCCCTTGTGGAGGTCAATGAAGGTCGCCTCCGTGATCTTCTTCAAAGTCATGGAGTAATCCTCCGGGACCCAGAAATCTGTGCTCAACCTAGAAAGGTCGGATCGCGCACCATAATCGTACATCCAGCTGGCCCCAGTGGTGAGCGGCACCAGTCGCCACCCGAGCCAGCAGTTGAAGAAGCTGATCATCTTCAACCCCTCCTCCTTGATCTCAGACATTCGAGTGCGCATCTCATCCAAGACCGCCTTCTGGACCTTGGGGAGCTTGTGTACCAACAACCTCCACAGATCACTCTTCTCTGCAGTGTACACCACGATCATCACATCCCTGGCCAGGGTGGTTTCCTTGATGTAAAACCACCACTTCTTCCATTCACTAGCCGCCTTCTTCGGTAGCAGTAGCTTGAAGAAGCTTGCGCCGGACTTTACCTAGAAGGTAACACCACCAGTGGCTAGTAGTAGCCTGCCTTTCCCCTCGCGGTTGGCCTGGCCGTGGAACAGCTCAAGCTAGAGTGGGAAGTAGGGGCAGCAACCGAGGTAACTCTCACAGAAGGCGATGAAAACCGCCAACTGCTCTATGCTATGTGGCCCTAGATCTAAGGGATTTATTCGGTACAAATGAAGAAATCGCCTGAAAAAGACGGAGGTGGGGAACCCTAGCCCGTGCTCTAGATGACTGACAAAGGAGATAAACTCCCCGGGTCATGGCTTAGGCTTGCTCTTGCCCGTGGGAGGGATTCACCACTGCCCCTTCACGAGGATCCTTGCTTCCTAGAAGGACTGCAGCAGGGTTATGGAACACTTGGACTTACACCGACCGGACACCATTGACATAGACTCGCATAGTCTAGGATCTATATCAGCTGTTCGCGCCGAGAAGAAGAAGTAGAAGAATGGGGAACACGGAGAAAAGATCTGTACTTCCCTCTGCTACTCGCCTTTTAACAGCGGTGCCGCCTGCTGCGCGGAATAGCTGTTACCTCGCGGTAATTCCGCCAAGGTTACCATTGGGAATTACCAAAGGCTAGTTTGACCAAAATTGATGGTCCAACTTCAGCTAGAGCAGTCAATCAACTCGCTCGCTCCATCCCACTCGCTCATTCCAATCAGCTGGGCAAGGTGAACTAGGAACCAATCGGCTCGCCAAAGCCTCGACTAAAGACACACAAAAAGCTTCTCCCTTCATTAGAGGAGTTCTTCACCGATTCTACTAGGTGTCCACTCGGACTCGCCTACTTCAACTACCAAGTCAACACCTTCACCGAACCGCTAACACATTCAGGGACTACTGATGGGGATATGCCAATCAGGGTATGCCCAGAGAGTGGGTTCGAATGGCCCAGGACCACAGCGAGTGGGCCTACAGGCACAACGACTGGAATAAGACTTCAGATGAAACCCGGCGACTGAAGATGGAGGCCCAAGACTCTAGATAGGCCTAGTCAGATTACTTCAAATTCTCTGAAACCTAAACTAATTCGGTGGTAGTCCTGTAAACCCTACCGAGGTGACTCTATATAAACCTCCCTAGGGTTCTCATTGTACTTACGTCCTATTAGCTACCCCATCCAAGTGACTCACTTCCTAGCCACCGAGCTCGCCGATCTTGTAATCCACTCATGGATAATACAGTCTAGCAGGAAGTAGGTCTTTACCCTACGGGGTGCAAACCTGGGTAAACCCTTGTGTTTGCTCCCAATCTCGTTCCGCAGATGGTGACTCGCTCTTGCCCCCAATCGTATCAATCACTACCCCTGGTAGTGACTACCGTGGCCATTCCCACGACAACGAATATAGTCATAAAACTTGAAAATTACTAAAATTTGAGCATTGTCAATTAAATATCTTATACTTTGTGTGAAAATTGGTGTGGTAGGATTTTTAGCCATATTTTTGTAGTTGCTTCATGACAAAAGTCATTGTTGTCACTTGGGAAATTGAAATAACTTCAAATTTGGATTCTTCCTTTGTAAACAATGTTTGAAATGCCAATATGCACCAATCTATCAAATATGGAGAGGTTATTATAAACTATGGAAAATATATTTCCATGACCTTCGCCATATCTTCTGAAAGCCATATGTATATATATTCATACATGGTATACCATATTGTCTGACAAGTTTTTTCAAAATTTTCAAACTTTAAGTTTAAATGTTTTCACAGAAACTAGCTAGTGCAATCGTAAGACACCATGTGAAAGAAATACATTACATTAAATTATATTTAATTGTATTCATTGTTTTCATTCATAAGGCCCAAATTTGGTGGCATTAGCGTTCATATCAAGAAGTTGAATCTTGCAAAACTCTTGGTGGTTCTCTATAGTTTTACTACTTGGGTACCTTCAAATGAATTTTTCAAATAATCATGAGCAAGCGGGTATCATGCACTAGCAGACCAAAATTTGAGATACTTCCATTAAATAGCCATAAAGTCATTCTACTACATGAATATGGCCATAAAACTTGAGAATTATCAATTAAATAGGTTATACTTTGTGTGAAAATTGGGGCTTTGTGTTGTCGAGCCATAATCTTTGTGGTCGATTCATGACAATAGCCATTGTTGTCAATTGGAAAATTTAAAATAACTTCAAATATGGAAGATCTATTTGTAAACAATGTTTAAATACAAATATGCTTCAATCTACCAAATATGGAAAGGTTATTATAAACTATGGCAAAGATATTGCCATGGCCTTGGTCATCTGGTTTCAAAGCCATGGATATCCATACATGGTAGGCCATACCATTTTTTCTTTTCAAAAATGTAAAATTTTAAGTTTAAATATTTTCATGGAAACTAGCTAGTGCAATGGTACGACACCATGCAAAAGAATAGCATTACTTCAAATTATACTTAATTTTCTTGATTCTTTTTGTTCATAAGGTGCAAATTTGTTTGCATTAGCATTCATATCAAGAATTTGAATCTTGCAGAACTCTTGGTGGTTCTCCCTTGTTTCAAATACTTTGGTACCCTCATATGAATTTTTAAAAAGTTGGTGCGTTGGGATTTTGAGCCATATTTTTGTAGTTGCCTCATGAAAAAGGTCATTGTTATCACTTGGAAAATTGAAAATAACTTCAATTCTGGAAACTTCCTTTGTGAACAATGTTTGAAATTCCAACATGCAACAATCTACAAAATATGGACAATGCATTATAACTATGGCAAATATATTTTCATGATCGACCTTGTTCATATGGTTTGAAAGCCATGCATGCATATTCATATATGGTACACCATATTGTCTAACAAGTTTTTTTTAATTGTCAAATTTTAAGTTCAAATGTTTTCATGGAAACTAGCTAGTGCAATGCTAATACACCATGCAAAAGAAAGGCATTACTTCAAATTATATTTAATTTTCTTGATCATTTCATTCATAAGCCCCAAATTTCCTTGGTAACTATAGCATTCATGTATCAAGAAGTTGAATCTTGCGGAACTCTTGGTGGTTCTCCCTTGTTTTACTACTTGGATACCTTCAAATGAATTTAACATAAATTATGAGCAAGCAGGTATCATGCACTTGTAGATTAAGATTTGAGATACTTTTGTTAAATTGCCGTATCATGATTCTATTCTAGGAATATAGGCATAAATATTGAAACTTAGGCATTATCAGTTATAAATAGGCTATACTTTGTGTGAAAATTGGGGTAGTGGGATTTTGAGCCATATTTTTTTAGCTGCTTAACAACAAAAGCCATTATATTTTTTTCACTTGAAAAATTGAAAATAACTTCAAATTTGGAAGCTTCCTTTTTAAACAATATTTCAAATGCAAATATGCACCAATATATCAAATATGGGGAGGTTATTATAAACTATGACAAAGATATTTCCATGCACTTGGTCATATGGTCTGAAAGCCATGTATATATATTCATACATGGTATACCATATCGTCTAACAAGTTTTTTCAAATTTGTAATTTTTTTAGTTTAGATGTTTTCATGGAAACTAGCTATTGCAGTAGTAATACACCATGCGAAAGAAACACATTACTTAAAATTATATTTAATTTTCTTGATTATTTTCATTCATAATGCCGAAATTTGGTGGCATTAGAATATTCATATCAAGAAGTTGAATCTAGAAGAACTCTTAGTGGTTCTCCCTTGTTTTACTACTTGGGTACTGATACCTTCGATCCAGATTACGGATGTAGTATAGCTCTTTTTCCCTAGTAGACCTAGGTTATCGAATCCTGGGGAAGCAGAAAGTGTAGTGAAGTTACTTTAACGGACCTTCGGGAGTTTTAGAATTCTTTATGTGTTTTACCGAACCAAGAGTTTGCTGGCTTTTGTTGTTGTCGATGATGGAGAGAGACAGCCTAGGTCTTTCGGTTTCACCTGTAGCTGTGCAAAACATCTAATGGGAATAAAAGATAATAATAAACTATGCATGTAATTGTTAGAGCAAGATAATTATATGTGAGTAGTGCATCCATAATTGCTATTTCCTTCGCAACCGCTTATAGCAATAACCTAATAGTCTCATCCATAGAAGAAAGATAACTAATGATATGCATAGTGATGTCACCGTTAATCCCAAGTAAACCCCTCACATACAGCTGTACTACCCCTTCTGTCACTAGGGTTCCCAACCAGCAGATTAGTCATTACTCATACTCCCTATACCTAGCTCGATCATTGGGGTCTTGGGTACCTGACAAGTCCTTGGATTGAGGCAATAGAGGATACAGTAATCATCATGTCATACAAACTAATACATGATCCCATCTATGATAAATAAGATGCACAAAAGCTACATGGATAGGCCGAAGCCCTTAGCCCAAAGAGAATTACTCACGCATAGAGATGAAATCAACAATCATAAACATTGGAATGGAAATCATGAGATTGATAGCAAATAGGCTTACAATGTCGCCAATCGAAGATGAGATCTACTATTACAAGTGGTGGAATATGGCTATGGTGGTGGAGAAGGGTTTGGAGATAAGATCTAAGTCTATTCCTCCGGCGGCTCATCAGTGTTGTGGATGAAGGTTTCTGGTGTTCTAGGGGGGTGGTGTTTCTCATCGCCCGAAGCCTCTTTATATAGGGGCCCCTTCATGAAAGTTGTTCTATTTGACCTAGCGGTGTCGATGGATATTACACGGCCGGAACTATATGGCCAAAATTTTATTCCCACTGTATAGTTGGTCATTAAAGCTTCTGTCTCCACTTCACGACCTATGGTTTCTTTGGGTGTTGGAAATCTCGTATCTTTGACTTTAATGTTGTGATTCCCATCATCAAACATCATTATCTGTGCAGGGAAAAATAGAAAGAAAGGATTGCATACCCCTTTGATCATTAGGCATTAGTGGCAGGGTTTTGAGAGATATTTCATAAAAAATATGAATAATATCCAGTTTAAATGTGGATGTGGATGGCTATATTTCACAGCCATCAACCTCCCCAAGCTTAAACTTGATCGTCCTCAAGCAAGAAAACCAAAATCAAAAAGGAACTCAGCATTTAAACTGAAATAACAAGATGATGATATTACTCATGATTGGTAGTCTCATGTTTCCCCCACTTTATTAATATGAAAAACTTCAGCATAGATAGAGTAATGGCAAGCATATCATACGGGTTTTTATGCATCCTTATAGCACAACAAAACTATTGTTAACATGGATGATTCAAATGAGTAAACCTTATTCCATGTCATGTAATCAACTCATAGGCTTGCCTTTGAATAATAAAGTATAATCATGTAAAATTGAGAGTGTGAGAGTTTGTCATAAAAACATATACACTAGAGTATCTCAATTCTCCCACATCAATAAGTCAAGACTTTTCAAGCGCTACTTTTTCTGTTCATTGTCCTTCAAGAATTTCAGTTCTTATGTAATTGAGAGCATGCCAAAAATGTTAATTAGTTTATCGGGCTATGATGGACACTCGTGGCATCACCAAGGTTTTTGTTCCTTTTGCACAATGATTACTCATATCATCCAGAGGAGTGATTCCATCATGAACACAGCTACCCGAGAATGCCAAGAATCTTACCCATTATAGCATTGCTGCTACATATGTTTAATCAACTCATAGCCGAAATCTAGGAGTTTCTTCCATGAAGATCGTTCATAGGCTAGCGGAGTTGTTGGCATCCCATGAAGT
Source organism: Avena sativa (assembly GCA_916181665.1). Taxonomy (NCBI): domain Eukaryota; kingdom Viridiplantae; phylum Streptophyta; class Magnoliopsida; order Poales; family Poaceae; genus Avena; species Avena sativa. Next base: position 198,348,605 of record OV702287.1, read on the forward strand.
TTGAGACGCATAAAGCTATATCATGCTTCTGATTCACAAGTCAAACTTTAGCATGTCACAAAAACCACTGAACATTAATTCAATTGAACAAATCCTTTTAAAGAGAGCTATTAAGTCAATCATTATTTTCTGTGGTGTTGAGTGTCTCTATAAATAAGCCTTCAAGACTAAACACTACAACACCCAAGCCTTCAATTGTGAGACTTTTTCTTAGTACAATTGTTTAGAATTTCTTTAGGAAAGACTTGGTTAACTACAAGAGCTAGAACAAAACGTACCCAACTAAATACCCATGCAAACAAAATTTTACTACAATATAAAGACTCACTCCACCAATAAAATATCTTAACATTTACTACTAACTAGCACGGGTTTCTCAAAATTCAGAAGTGGGAGTTGATGTCTGCAAGTGCACAGATCGTTTGTAGCTAGTTTCGAAATAAAGTATTCGATCCCATAGGGAGGAGGAGTCTGAAGTCTAATAACTCTTGAAATAAATATTACACTAGTAATGCTAAATAAAGTTCTAAGTGACAAGATAAAATGCGAGTATTGTGTAAAAAGGTGTTTTTGGGGTTTTGATATAAGAGCAATAATAAGTAAAGTAAAACAGCTGAATACAGAAAGTAAGTATCGCATATGTAAGAAAGAATAGAACTGCAATAGGGGAAAAGCGTTCTCAGGGAGTAGAGGATTCACCACTAGCATTCTAAGGATCTAAAGTAAAGATTATTATCATGAACATTCTCAACTATGTATGTGTGGGAGGAACTCCGTATTTGGACAAAATAGGCAGCAATCGCTGCTCACATCATCCTCATAACCACAACAGTCAGCAATCGATATCAATCGAATTACTGTGCTATTAAGGGATGTAATCCTATAGGACGTATACCATGGCATGGATAGTGTTCCGTGAGTTTCCTCAGTTTCCCAAGTTGATACGTAAGGAGTGCCAACAGCTTTATAGTCAATGTCAGCGTTAACACACCTCCGTCTACCAACAAGTAGTTCCCTCCATCAAAACCCCATGAGAGGCAAATATTGAGAGGTCGACTTCTCTCAACATCAAGATGAAGACAATCTGACACATGGTCACTGTTGGAGATATGCCCAAGAGGCAATAATAAAGTGGTTATTATTATATCTTTATGTTTATGATAAATGTTTACATCCCATGCTATAATTGTATTAACAGGAAACATTAATACTTGTGTGTTTTGTAAACATAAAAGAGTCCCTAGTAAGCCTCTTGTTAAACTAGCTTGTTGATTAATGGATGATCATGGTTTCCTGATCATGGACATTGGATGTCGTTAATAACAAGATCATATCATTAGGAGAATGATGTCATGGACACACACCCATAGTAAGCATAGCATAAAGATCAAGTCATTAAGTTTGTTTTGCTACAAGCTTTTCAAATGCATAGTAACCTAATCCTTCGACCATGAGGTTATGTTAATCACCATCACCGGATGGGTACTTTGATGACATCAAATGCTGCTTCGTAACTGGGTGGTTATAAAGGTGACATTGGGTATTCTGAAAGTATGTGTTGAAGCGCATGGACCAAGATTGGGATTTGTCCATCCATATGACGGATAGATATGCTCTGGGCCCTCTCGGTGGAATGTCATCTAGTTAGCTTGCAAGCATGTGACTAGGTCACAAGGGATGACATATCATGGAACGAGTAAAGAGTACTTATCAGTAACGAGGTAGAACTAGGTATGGAGATACCGACGATCAAACCTCGGATAAGTAGAATATCACGTGACAAAGGGAATTGGTTTCGTATGTTAATGGTTCTATCGATCACGAAGTCATCGTTGAGTATGTGGGAGCCGTTATGGATCTCCAGATCCCGCTGATGGTTATTGATCGGAGAGGTGTCTTCATCATGTCTGCATATTCACGAACCGTAGGGTGACACACTTAAGGTTCGAAGTTGTTTTAAGTAGATATGGAATATGCGTTGGAGACCGAATGTTTTTCGGAGTCTCGGATTGGATCCGGGACATCACGAGGAGATCCGGAATTGTCCGGAGAATAAGATTCATATATTGGGGATCATTTTCTAAGTTAGGAAATGTTCCGGACTGTTTGTATGGAGATTCTAGAAGGTTTCAGAATGTTCTGGAAGGTTCTAGAAGATTTCTTGGAGTTTGCTTGAAAACCAAGAAAGGATCAAGGAGTCTTTGTGGGGCAAGACACGGATTCGTGGGGGAGGAGGATTCCTCCCCCACTCCCAATCCGCCGGCCAAGAAGGGAGGGGAGGCCTACTAGGACTCCCCCTCGCATGACGCCTCCCTCCTTTAAATAGAGGGGAGGGGGCGCCACCCCTAGAACTCTCCCATAACAAACCCTAGCCGCCGCCTCTCTCCTCCTCCTTCGCTCTGATCCGGCTTAGGCGAAGCCCTGCAGAATTCTCTACTCCACCACCACCACCACACCGTCGTGCTGCTGGGATTCCGTGGAGAAGATCTACTACCTCCGCTGCTCGCTGGAACGGGGAGAGGAAGGTCTGCTTCGACTCCGCACGTGTGACCGACTGCGGAAGCGCTGCCGGAACGCGGCGCCGGAAGGATCGTCCACACGATATTGAGATTGGCAAGTGATTGACTACATCAACCCCGAGATCTAATCTCGTAACATTTTCGGATCTACAAGGGTTAGTACAGATCTATCTCGTTGCACATGTCTAATAGATTAGATCTTGGCTTTTATCTAGATTAGATCTGGGTTTTGTTCGTTCTTGCGGTAGAATTTTTTTGTTTTCCATGCTACGAACCCATCAGTCACAACGATGAATATCGTAATAAACTTTATCTTATTTCAATCTCATACTAGGGTTTCTCCATCTCCCCAAGAACTAATGATCTACTTAGACATGGAGGCAATCAACATCATGGCAATAACAATGGAATCTATCATAGATGAATAGTACTTGTATAAATCCACAATGAGTACAGAAATTACAACAAGATCTATACAAGATGTAGATGGGATGGATGGAGATGGTGGTGATGCAGCGGTGGATGATGAAGATCGATGCCTTAGCCTCCCGGATCTGTGCAGGGCAAAGATGGATCCCCGGTAGATGAGTTCCCCCTCCAGATGCCTTCCGGAGGTGAGGTTTCTATGATTTCTAGGTGTTCTGTATGTCGTCTCGCTGATCTAGTTGCATGGGGTGAAACTATCTGAGGAGGCGGTGGCAACGCCAACTATATGGCGGGAACTAGACGACTGGAAAATTTATTCCCACTGTATAGTTGGTCTTTAAACTGTCTGTCTCCCTTGATTGCTTTGGGTTTTCTTCTGATATTATTAATATTTCCCAAATAAGTGATTTACGTTGTTTTTGGCTCCTTTTCTCCTTAGTAAAACTCCTTCAAGAATTGTGTCCATTGTATCCATCATTTGTCCTTATCCTGGTGAAAACAGACATAAAATGTGCACGAGAGCACCATAAAATACCAAGATCCTACATCTACAATGCAAAAATAACAATATAAAACATGATTTAAATATGCACTCATCAACTTCCCCAAGCTTAGACTCTTTCTCATCCCGAGCAAGTTTAGCTAAATGGATGTGATCCTCATATTCATGAAGCTGTGTCGATAAAATAAATGAGGCAGTTGCAGCATGTGTTTATTATATACGATACATAGGAATAAGTTCATGAATAGTACCTTACTCGAACCATCTGAATAGTATTAGCAGGCTTCCACACCTTAGTGATCAATAGTTCATGAAAGTTGAATCTCAACATAATGTAAAAGTATTCGGTTCAACCAAATGAGTTAGCGAGGTAGTCCCAAGTGTTTTAGGATTAACATATTCACCTGGGATTCAAAATCTCAAAAGTGTCTCCTTGTCATACTACAATATAGTGGTGTATGCCTATTTACTCTTTGCACATTTGCACATTTGCTCCTTTTCTTCTTTTTTTTATATATGCTCACACTTTTGTTTAAGTGTTGTGCAAAGGAGCTAGCCATGCATTCCACTTCATGTAGGAATTCAAAGATTAACAGTCTCAATTATCAAATTGCAATTGTATATGAAGCATCTTTATCACTTGAATATTCTACCTCGACTTGTTCTCACTCTATTTTTGATAGCACTCTTTTATTTTCCTTTGTTCAAGGTTTTCTTTTTCAACTCAACAGATTAGATAATTTTTCTTTCTTTGTAAATCAAACCATGTACTTACAACATATTGACCAAATTATCTTTGTATATTCCATTAATACCAATGGTGTGGAAGACTCCTATTGCTATCATCAAGTGAAAGTAAAATTATACTCAAGCCATTCATATATCCAATAAGACAAACACAAACTCAAAATTGCTCCATATATAAAAATAAACTCATAATTTCATAAAAGGGATCGACTATTCCTGAAGGGAATTCTAATGATGCAAACTTTATTTCTAGTTTGAACTAATGCGAAAATAGTAATAAAAACTTATAAGATAGATTACAAGGTCTTAAAGATCTCCCAAGCTTGGTATCAAGCCAGGCGGGATCAAATAATCCCTTGCGGTTATTTGATACCGTGATTATTGTAGATCACTATGGCGCCATGGCATGCAACACCACGGGTGTGTAGCTTCTTGTTGGTATCCTCTAGAGCGGTGATGCGGCTGTAGCACCTGCGTAAATCAGATTGCAGCGTGTCCACTCTATATGCGAGCTTAGACACCAATGGGAGGAGATCATCCTTCTTCTCTATCTCCTTGAGACAGTGGCAGACTTCGACGTGATGAAGTAGTTCTTGCTTCTGATATATCTCCAATGCTCGCACGCGATCCTTGGTCTTGAGAACAGCTTCCTCTTCCTCATCCATGATTGATGGATCAGGGAAGTAGAAACCGTTCTTCCACTCTTCTTGAGGCTTCACCCTCATATGAGCACCAATAGTAGGCTTCAAGAGTGACGTTGTCGCTCCATTGCTAGCACCTGCACCAGTGTTAGGAATTTCCTTACACTTACGCGGCCTGGGGTTCGTGGTGATGAACTTGACCGTCTCCACACGCCCTTTTCCATGTGGCTTGCGACCTTCTCTCTCTTCTTGAGCTCTCTTCATTGCTGCCTAGTTGATCTCAGGTGGATCATAGACATCACGGCAGATGTAGATGTCACTCCAATCTTTGTCGGAATCATTGTTGTAGAAGCTTGGCTCGATGTACTCCTTGTATCTCGGGCTAAACCTCTCCACTCCCTCGTCGTCGTCCTCCATGGACGGGCTGCTAGAGCGGTCCCTAGAAGGAGCGACGAGACCCAAGGGAGGAGGAGCGACGAGACCCAAGGGTTTTCCACGGCCTGGGGCAAGATAGCGCATTGCTAGATTGGTTCCTTGATATTATGATTAGAGCGAGAGACCATGGTAGTATATAAGGGGGGTCAGAGGTTGGTAAAACTTGCGAGAAACACCAAATTGTCGCCCAAGGAAAGAATCTTAACGAAATAGGAAAAAAAAACACGGATTTGGAAGAGTCCTGTCGTGTAACGACCAACTATACGGGCGTGTCCCATATAGCTCCGGCCATATAGTTGGTTCCGGGCAGATATTTCCAAATATCTCGAGTCCAGGTCAGTTAAGTTACGACTCGAAACTGACAATAACGTTTTTTAGGGTTTAGAAAACAAAAAGGCAAACGAAAACGTCTGGTAGTTTAATGACCAACTATACGGCCGAAATATTGGCTCCGATCGTATAATTGCGACTGTATAGATACATACACCAAAAATTAAAAGTTCCTGAGAGTTGAACGACCAACTATACGGCCGTAATTATTTCACCCGGTCGTATAGTTGTGGTAGTATAGTTCCAGACATCGAAAACTTTTTTGCAAATAAGATACAGAGAGGTTAACGACCAACTATACGGCGGGAGCTTCCTCTTCGGTCATATAGTTCCGTTCGTATAGTTGATAAAAACCCTCAGAAACCTCAGAAAAACACAAGGAATTCAAAGGAAGAATTTTTAGGAGTAAAATCTATGAAAATAAATATCTTATTGAAGTAAGAACACTTACCTTGATCTTACTGTTTACTTATTCGGGGATGAAAAACTCCTCCAACAACAAAGACTTCTTCTCTTTTGAAGGAATTAGCCTTAGTTCATTGAATAATTCTCGTAAACGAAAATCACTAGGGCTAAAGTTCCTATCAATAAGATTGGTGTCTTGCTGGGCAAACATGGACACTGCATTCAACATCTTTATTCCCTGCCTATGCATAATTTGCAACTCAAATTCTTGAAGTAAAAGAATCCAATGGATCAGTCTCGGGTTATGGTCTTTCCTCTCAAGGAGTTCTTTTAAACCATCACGATCCATATGAACTCTCACTTTTGCATCAACTATAGAAGAACAAAATTTATCATAAGAGAAAAATACAGCGACAAGTTCCTTTTCTTCCTTAGGATAATTCTTTTGAGCACCATTAAGAGTTCTACTAGAATGATGTATAATATTAAATCTATGACCAATGTGTTGTCCTAGAGTTACTCCTACAACATCATGACTAGCTTCACATATTAAGTCAAAAGTCATATCCCCGATAGGAGGTTTAATAATAGGAGCACAGGATAAAAGATTCTTGAGTTTATCAAAGGCTATAAGACATTTATCATCAAAATTAAATCTTACTCCCTTTTGCAGGAGGTTTGTCAAAGGTTTAGATATTCTAGAGAAATTCCTAATGAACCTTCTATAAAAACCCACATGACCAAGGAAACTTCTTATACCCTTAATATCTCTAGGTTGTGGCATTATCTCTATGGCCTCAACCTTAGCTCTATCCACTTCAATTCCCTTACATGATACCTTATGTCCAAGGACTATACCTTCTTTGACCATAAAATGACACTTCTCCCAGTTTAGAACAAGTTTGGTTTCTTCGCAACACTACAAAACTCTTTTGAGATTATCCAAGCAACTAGTAAATGAAATTCCATAGACAAAAAAGTCATCCATAAATACTTCCATTATCAGTTCTATAAAATCCACGAAAATAGCAGTCATGCATCTTTGAAAAGTAGCTAGAGCATTACATAAAACAAAAGGCATACATCGGTAAGCATGTAAACCATAAGCACTAATGAAAGTTTTTTTAAGTTGGTCATCCAGATGAACATCTATTTGAGAAAAACCAGAGTATCCATCCAAGTAGCAAAAATGAGTGTGGTTTGCTAACCTTTCTAAAGTTTGATCTATGAATGGTAAATGATAGTGATCTTTCCTAGTTTCTTTATTCAATTTCCTGAAGTCTATGCACATCCTATGCCCAACAATAGTTCTAGTAGGTATCAATTCATTGTTTTCATTAGGAACAACAGTAAAAACGCCTTTCTTAGGGACACAATGAACAAGACTTACCCATTAACTTTCTTTAACAAGATAGATTATACATGCGTCCAGTAGGCGTACAATTTCTTTCCTTACCACTTCTTTCATTTTAGGCTTCAATCTTCTATTAAATTCCGCAACTAGTTTAGCACCTTCTTCCATGAATATTCTATGGATGCTTATCATGGGACTAATGCCCTTCAAATCATACATTGAGTACCCAAAGGCCTTGCGATGCTCCTTGTGTATTTTCATGAGTTCTTCTTCTTCTTCTACTGAAAGTTTAGCACTAATAATAACATGGAATTTATTTGTATCATCTAAAAAACTGTATTTAAGATTATCTGGTAGAGTCATCAACTCTGGGATGGTAATTCCTCGTCCCCTCTCTTTTCTGGCTCTACAAAAGCCTCATCAGTTGGAGGCCCTATAGTGGGAATTGAATCGAGTTCATCTTCTAGTTCTTCTAGGGACTTGTCCTCCATAACTATTTCTTCATAATTTGAGTCTTCATTTATTTCCTCTTCTTGATTACTAAAGAAAAGAGCTGCCATTTCCTTGATAGTTTTCTCTTTTTCTTCTTGTATTTATGGAGGCCTGTCTTTAAATTTGGAAAAGTGGAATTCCTTTTCTCCTCCTCCAAGCTTAAGAGACACTATCTCCTTTTTAAAATAAACATAGGCACCTATATCACTCAAAATGTTCCTTCCAAATATAATTGGGAAAAGATTGTCAGCTGGCATATCAACAACTACAAAATCGATAGGAAAATTTATGTTGCCAATTGTGACAATTGCATCTTCAACTACTCCCATTGGAATTCTAAGGTTTTTATTGGCTAACATAATTGTCATATCACTGTTTTCAATTGTAGCCAGTTCTATTTCTTCTTTTATTCCTAAATAGAAACCATAAGATATAACATTAACTTCGGTGCCAAGATCACATAAACCATAATGCGAGGTTTATTTAAATATGTAGGGAAGAATAGGCTTACCCACATCTTTTACCTTTGTCTTACCTTCAACCAATATGGAAGTCTCTTCATCAAGTTCAACTATGTTACAATGCGCGTACATAACCACAATTGCTTCCTTGGTTACCTCTTCATCTTTGGTTTCTTCCAGATGTTCCAAGACTTCTGGAATACTTTCCTCTTCCTTCTTTTCCTGTGTTGCTTTGACCTTTTCATATTCAAAAATATGCTTATGTGTAGTGTTAGGGAAAGGTATCTCATGTGTTGGTTCTAGGGAGGCCAATGTCGCTTTAACTTCTCTTTTCTTCTCAGGTTCGGGTGGTGGATCATACTTGACCAAACCCTCTTTTGGAGCTTTAATATGTTATGTAAAAGCTTTAACAAATTGCAACACAAGATCTGAATCCAAGTAAAGTTCTTTAGATAATTCTTTAACATAGCCTTTTTATTATAGTCATGAATACAATCATTTTCTATTTCTACACTTCCTTCACTTCCTAGACCAAAATTCCATGAAACTCTATGATCGTGGATTCTATTAAGTAGAGCCCAATCTTTAGTTATAGGAAGATTCATAAAGGCTCCTTCCGTGAAAGAGTCTAGTTCAATTTTATTAGGTTCAATTAAACCACCATAAAAGATATGCAATAAATACCATTTGGGCAAATAATGATGAGGACATAGGCGAAGTAAATCTTTAAATATGATATAAGCTCTTACTAGTCCTTCATTAGAACAGTTCTTCCAGGTCATTATAAGACGCCTGATTCCAAAAGATTTTGATAATGGATAATATTTTGCTAGAAATTCACAAGCTAGATTATCCCAAGTAGTAGTGGCTTCTAGGGGTAAAGATCTATACCATGAGAGAGCTGTACTAGTCAAAGTCTGACTAAAAAGTTCAACCTTTACCTCATCAACAGTATATCCCATCAATTGAAAAGTGCCATATATATCTTTGAAACATGCAATATGCTCATATGGATCAGGATCTTCTTCATTTCCAATAAATTGTTTCTTGTGTAGAATACCAAGTAATAGAGGATTTATTTCAAACCCCCTTGTCTTCTCATTGGAGTTGTCTCTTCTATAAATATCATAGGGCTTCCCAAAGTGGTTGAGTGGGTTAGCACTAGTCATATGCTCAAACTCCATCATGTTGGTGGGAACCTATAACTCAAAACAAAACTTAACAAGACAAAAATAAATAAGAAAAAACTAAAAGACCTACAACGCTTAGGTCCCCGACAACGGTGCTAGAAAATAGCTTGATGACTGCAAGTGCACAGATCGTTTGTAGCTAGTTTCAAAATAAAGATATCGATCCCACAGGGATCAAGAGTTTGAAATCTAATAACTCTTGAAATAAATATTACACTAGTAATGCTAAATAAAGTTCTAAGTGACAAAATAAAATGCGAGTATTGTGTAAAAAGGTGTTTTTGGGATTTCGATATAAGAGCAATAATAACTAAAGTAAAACAGCCGAATACAGAAAGTAAGTATCGTGTATGTAAGAAAGATTGGAACTGCAATAGGGAAAAAGCATTCTCAGGGAGTAGCGGATTCACCACTAGCATTATAAGGAGATAAAGTAAAGATTAATATCATGAACATTCTCAACTATGTATGTGTGGGAGGAACTTCGTATTTGGACAAAAAGGCAACAACCGCTGCTCACATGATCCTCATAACCACAGCAGTCAGCAATCGACATCAATCGAATTACTGTGCTATTAAGGTACGTAATCCCATAGGACGTATCCCATGGCATGGATAGTGTTCCGTGAGTTTCCTTGGTTTCCCAAGTTGATACATAAGGAGTGCCAAAAGCTTTATAGTCATTGTAAGTGCTAAGACACCTCCGTCTACCAACAAGTAGTTACCTCCATCAAGATCCCATGAGAGGCAAATATTGAGAGGTCGACTTCTCTCAACATCAAGATGAAGACAATCTAACACATGGTCACAGCGATGAATATCATAATAAACTTTATCTTATTTCAATCTCATACTAGGGTTTCTCCATCTCCCAAGAACTAATGATCTACTCATACATGGAGGCAATCAACATCATGGCAATAACAATGGAATCTATCATAGATGAATAGTACTTATATAAATCCACAACGAGTACGGAAATTACAACAAGATCTAGATAAGATGTAGATGCGATGGATGGAGATGGTGGTGGTGCAGCGATGGACGATGAAGATCGATGCCTTAGCCTCCCAGATCTGTGCAGGGTGAAGATGGATCCTCGATGGACGAGTTCCCCCTCGAGATGCCTTCCGGCGGTGAGATTTCTACAATTTCTAGGTGTTCTATATGTTGTCTCTCTGATCCAGTTGCACAGAGTGAAACTATTTGATGAGGTGGTGGCGGCGCCAACTATACGGCGGGAACTATACGGCCGGAAAATTTATTCCCGCCGTATAGTTGGTCGTTAAACCGTCTGTTTCCCTTGATTGCTTCGGGTTTTCTTCTGATATTATTAATATTTCCCAAATAAGCGATTTATGTTGTTTTTGGCTCCTTTTCTCCTTAGTACAACTGCTTCAAGAATTGTGCCATTGTATCCATCATCCGTCCTAATCCAGGTGAAAACATACATAAAATGTGCGTGGGAGCACCATAAAATACCAAGATCCTACATCTACAATGCAAAATAACAATATAAAACATGATGTAAATATGCACTCATCAGGATTCTTAAGGCATACCTCTCATGATTGGTTCCACTTCTCTCTTTCATTTCGATTTGCTTCTTGGAAACTCGAAGTCGATCACTCTCCTGCAAATATGTGAAAGCCACAATGAGAATAGAAAGGAAGGAAGAGGGAAAATAAAGATAAATGGAAAAATCTTTTTGTTGTTTTTAAGAGAGGGAACTAAATAATAGAAAATTGGTGGTAAAGCTCGGCTAGAAAGTATCAAAAACAAATAGAAATAACTAAAGATAAAGTGTTGGGGAAACCAACACGAGTGCTTATAAACTCAAATTAAAAACATAACCTAGAAATAAATAAAAGCAAATGAACACCAAATAAAGATAATGAGGAAACTTCCCCAAGCTTAGGCTTTTTCAAGCCCTTCAAATCATTGTGGTGGTAGGAAAAAGTCATAACTCCAGTTCACAAATTGAGTTGATAAATTACTAGTTGTTTCTCGGAGGTTCAAGGAGAGGTTATGCATCCTCTCCACAGTTCCTCCAAGTTCTTGGAAGTCTTGGTATGTAGCGAACCGGGTTGGTGGCTGCTCCTCTTGATAAGGAACTTCTTGCTCCTCTTCTTGGTCCTCATCCTCATCTGTAATCTTCTCCTCGGGTTGGTGTTTCTCAACCTGCAAGTCACATAGCAAATGTCCTTCCTCGATAGACACGTCGTTCATTCCACAAGCAAAGGAGCGGGGTAGAGACTCCCAACTCCAGGAATATGCAAGTAATAAACACCACCTCTCCTAATGAACATTCCACAAGCTTTTAAAGTAGAGAAACCAACACGTCGTTCACCTAGCACTAGTTGTAACTCACCTAGGTCGATGCCTAGGGCAATGGCAAGCACGGTGATGACGCCTCCACCTGTGATTGGTCCTTGGCTTTGGGAGGATTGGTACTCCACGTAGTGCACAAGAATTGCGCCCAAGTTAAGTGACAAGTCGATGTTGTTGAAAGCAACTTTTGCAAGGACTAAGATGTCCTCATTGAGTCTTGTGAATTCATTTCGTGCCACTACAAGAAAATTTGGCTTTTACAATGGACGATTTTTGTGGTTGAAGGCCCATTTTTCGTGGCCAAAGAGTCTTCCGCGACGGATGTCCTTTGTGGTGAAAGCCCCATCACAAATGAATTAACCACGGTTTTTTTGACTGTGGCGGATCGCACCCTTCTGCCACGAAAACTTGTTCCATTGTAGATCTGTTCGCCAGCCGTGTTTACTGTTGATGTCATGCGAACTGCCATGTGGCAGCCGCCATTAGCGGCCGGTTACCGCCGTTAACGGCCATAGAAACTATGGCAGAAGCTAGGCCCAGCCAAGGCCTACTAAATACTAACTGGGCCGGCCCATCAGGAGAGCCTAATAAGAAGATGGTCCGCTCCTGTTTTGTCCTGCACAATATGAAATGGGCCCAGAAATGCAGCTAGCTGCGTCCCACGAACTTTTAGGCCTGGTTCTGTTTCGGCCTATAAAAGGCCCATGTTGGTCCAACATTGTGCGACCCATTAGCAGCCTGCGCTGAGTCGCTCCTGTACACTTAAGGCCTGCGGTCATCCCATCACTATTATCGCAGCCCATCGTCGACCGCCTACTGACGTCCCTTCTCTGAGATGGTCCGTTACTGTTCTGGCCTATTACTGTTCTAGCCTTTTACTATTCTGGCCTTTTACTATTCTGGTCTTTAGCTGTTCAAGCCCACAAACGGCCCTTTACTATTCTAGCCTGGTAAATTTGTCGGCCTATTACTGCCCTGGTCTGGAATTTTCTCGGCTCGTACTGTTCAGGCTCGTCACTGTTCTGGCCATTTACTGTTAACGTCCTTTACTGTTGAGGCCCGATACTGTTTTTGGCATGTTACTGTTCTGCGTTTTTTGGAGTTTCTTGCATGTTACTGTATTGGGTTGTTTTTGTTTTGGCCTGCTACTACTCTGGCCTATTACTATTACAGCATGTTACTGTTACAGCCTGTTACTTTTATGGCATGTTACTATTACAGCCTGTTACCACATGCGAGTCGGCCCGTTACATTTACGGCCTTTTACAGTTTCAACAAATTTATGTCCATCATTTTTTACTGTTCCTTGTTGGCCGAATACACGACGGTCCAATAACAAAGCACGGGTTACTTTCCTTGTTGGGGATATACTTTCCTTGTTCCTTGTTGGCGATATACTTTCCGGGTATCCACATCGGGTTAGAGCTTTGCTTCACGGGCGGCGTAGTCAAGGAGAAGAGATGGAGTCCAGTCCGGCTACGGGAAGGCCCAGAAGACTTACCGACATAGGCCTATTATGTTACTTGTAGTTCAAGTTGTACTCTGTAACCGACTCTTAGTCGTAGCCTGATAGGTCTCTCCTATAAAGCCTAGGCCGGAAATCTATATAAGCCATCCTAGGGTAAGCCTTTAGGGCACCTCACAATAGTCTACAATCTCAACTCGCACAGGCGAAACCCTTGTAACCCATATTCCGGCTCTGCAGTATTATTGGATTGCTAGCAGGAGTAGGATCCGTCCAAAGCCGACGGATTTGAACCTGGGAAAACTTGTGTGCTCACCGTCCCGGAACACCGTACGTCTCACACCCCCTCTCTTTCGCATGCCTCAAGGACCCCCTCATGGCGTACTTGTCATCAATTCGATGATAGTTGGCGCCCACCATGGGGCAAGTGAGCTTAGGATCTGCGTTCCGAGCAGAATCTGCAAGAATCGGAACCGCTGAGACCATCACCGTCGGTTGCATCCTCTATGCCAGCGACATCCCTCTCATCGTTCTCGACGAGACCTAGATTCCGGCTAGGGAGGCCGTGACTTCCTACACCATCATGTCCTTTGGCGAGATCGATGTTTACATCGGTTTCACTAAACCTGCCCCACCCACCCCAGCAGTGATGATAGACAGAAGAAGTTTCTGGGTCCACTTTGTCCATGTAGGCGGCAGAGTTCCGGATCTTCGAAAACCCTAATCCCACCCATCCCGCACCTATTGCGGAGATAGTGGAGAAAGTTGAGCCTGAAGCAGATCTTGTGGTGCAAGTCGAATCTAGAGTGGATCTCCCTAGCGAGGCCGTAACCTAGATCCATCTACCCGCCGAGGTCGAAGTCCAGGAGGAGCAAGACAACAACTTTGGTTCTGGCTCTGCCAATGCCGGAACAGATCAACCTTTCCCGAGGCACACGTTGAGGCGCATAATGCTGCAAGGCACAAGCGTGGATGAGGTTCTTGAGACCATCAGGCGTTTCGAGGAAGTCCATGAGGAAAGCCGCAACTAGCTCAGGACGCACGCGTCGCACTTTGTCGGATATGTTGGATCCGGATCAGGCTCTGCTGATGCTGGAGACAACAAAGACTCGGTGCTGGAGGCGATCGGAACAAACACCAACTTACTAGCATCTTCGGATGATTCCATGACATTGGCGGATTTCCGAAAGTTCTCCACAGAATACAAAGAGGAGTTCAACTCCAAAGCTGTAGAAGAAGGAGAAGCCATGGATGAAGGATCCGAAGAAAACTCTCCCAAAGCACAGGATGACATGGATCTCGGAGATAATCCCGACGCCTAGATGTTCGAAAGTACCGATCAGAGCTTGACTCTGGGAAACAAACCCAAAGCCGTCTTTGCTACCGTGGCTGCCAAGATGGCAAAGAAGAGGAACAAGAAGAACAAGACCCCAACAAAAGAATCTCTAGCGGAGGAAGTGGTTGCCAAGGAGTATGAAGAAGACTCGGATGGAGCACTAATCCCAGACGAGCCAAAGGAAACTAAGGTGCATGGATACGTGGTTACCGCCGGTGCCCATAAACTCATCGATGTTGCGTTAACTACGCCTATCCCTACAGCTGTAGAGCTTACACCTGCAGAATTGGAAGAAAGGGCTCAAGCCCTAGAAGTGTGTCTTCAAGTACTCCTAGATGAGGCTAACAACCTTATGGAAGAGAAGAAGTGCATGGTGTCTGCGGAGCAGTTCGACTCTCTGCAGCACCACAAGACCCGAAAAGGCCACATGCGGGATGACAAATTTCTGGAGGTTCACAAAGTCCTCTTTGAGGGAAACCCAGGAGCACCTCGGCTTGACAACAAGGGATATATGGTGTATCCAACACTAGTGCAAAACACGGCTGCGGCTCGAGAAATCCTGGCAAACAATCCAAACCCAGATCAAGTCCGGTTGGGCATGAAGCTGCTCACCAAGGGTTTGGAGCAATAGAGGGTAATGAAATCCGGAAGCAGAAAACTGGTCTCTCAATCAGACCAATGTCGCACGGATCCGGCCTGGAATGACATTAGGCCCCAACGGGTCCCGGAACAACATTACCGTTCCAACCGTCGGGAAGATAACTACTCAAGAACCAGATCTTCAGGGCAACAACATAGAACCACACGTGACTAGAGCAATGTTTCTCCAGCCGTAGAGCGAGACGCTGTTGTGGAACTGGTTCCGAGACACCCTCCTCGGCGAGAGTCAAACAATCGCAGGGAAGAAGACAAAGAGTAATGTCGGGAGGAGGACCAACAAAGGATGCCACCTCCTAGACATACAAACCGTCTGGCTGAATAGCACCATGATGGGGGGAATGATGGATGAAGGAACGACGAACATCGTGCCGATTCAAGCCAGCAGGGGGCTCATCATAATGAAGACCCTCCCTGGAACCGGAATAGTGATGCTGTGGATGGAGGCTGGCAATCAGCCGGAAACAATCCACATGCGCCACCCTCTCCACCAAGCAGCCATCACAATGGCTCTCAATGAGGCCAAGGAGGGCATCATGGCGGAGGAGGTGGTGGCAGAAGCAGAAGTCCGGCTCCAAGGCACCACAGCCACAACCAACAACCAAGACAGCGTTCCCTATCACAAAGTGACACGAGACACCGGATTAACTCTAACATAGAGGCGCGGTGCTACGAGAACGATGATATCTACGTCGGTCCAAAATTCTTCGGACCACGAATTTGACAAACACACTTCCCGGAAGGATTTTCCATCTCAAGACATATCCAAGCCTACGATGGAGTAGCCTGGCCAGATACTTGGCTCCAGGATTTTTTCCAGGCTTGCTGCATCGCCAAAGGCGGAAATAGCTTGGTCACGACCCGGTATCTCCCACTTATGCTACGGAAGGTGGCACGATCATGGCTCAATGAACTTCCAGAGAATACCATCCACAACTGGTATTCTATGCACATCGCGTTCTTTCGGAATTTCGAAGGCACATATCTTAGGCCCTGTACGGTAGGAGACCTACAACGTTGCACCTAGAAAGCCGGAGAAACTTGCTGAGATTACCTCGGATGATGGATTGACACCAAGAACTCCTGCGAAGGGGTAAATGATCAAACTGCGATTGAAGCTTTTATTGCAGGACTCCCAATTGGTTTACTACATCACCGCTTGAAGTGCGACAAGGTTACTGATCTGGGAGAAATGATAGAAACGCAAGCAAATATGCAGATGCCAATGACGATGCAGAAGAACTACTAAACTGCCTAGCGATACCACAGTCGGCAAAACAACCAAAGCAACAAGCTCAGAAGTGCAAGAACACCTCCGAAGAAAAGCCCAACGCGGAAACCACAATTGTCACTGCTACTTTCGGGTCTAGAGGACGAGGAGGGAGCGGAGGCGGCCGTGGATGTAGTCATGGAACGTCAAGAGTCCAGGGTAGAGGAGACTAGAAATCGGGCAAAACCTACTCCTGGGTCGTCATTGCCAACAACCCTGTGTGCATCACTTAGATGCCAACGGGGGCTCGTCCCACACAAATGCTGAGTGTCGTTTCAATGACGACATCAAAAAAGATGACTCCGCTGGCTACATGGCTGAGCGGAAGAAGGGAAAGAAGAATCTCGTAAAAGAAAAGGAGACCAAGGAAGATTTTGACATGGAGGAAGTAGACCCTTCAAATCCCAAGTCAGAAGGAAAGAAGAACTTCCCAACAAATGACACATATGTCACTTTCCTTGGGTCTCAACCAGCTAAAGTCAAGAAGGCAGGTTTGCATGAGCTCAACACAACTGTTCCGGCTGTCCGTCAATTCTTGGACTAGTCAGAAGTGACAATTACCTTTGACCGTGCTGATCATCCGCCTAAGTTGCACAAGCAAGGAAAATACACCTTAGTTGTCAATCGACTTATTGACGACTATGGTTTCTCCAAGACCCTCATGGACGGCGGCAGCAGCATCAACATCCTCTACATCGTAACGCTGCGTCGGATGAGGATATCAGAAACTCAGCTGAATCACAGCTTTGTGATATTTCACAGTCATCCCAGAAAGACAAGCAAATTCCCTGGGAGAGATCACTTTGGATGTTACTTTTGGAACTCCAAATAATTACCGGACGGAAGAACTTTCCCTCGAAGTGGTCCCGTTCAAGAGCGCATACCACGCTATATTTGGACGTCCGGCTTACTGGGCTTTTATGGCTCGTGCATGTTACATTTATAATATGATGAAAATTCCAGGTCCAAAGGGTGTGATCACGATCAGGGGAGACCCGAAGAAAGCATGAGAGTGCGAGGATGGAAATGCTGCCTTTGCTAAAGATGTACTACATGCCCAGGAGTACCAGGAGATCAAGAAGACCATCGACCCGTCCGAGATTCCCGCAACAAAGAAGGAGGTAACAAAGCCGACTCCGGATTTCAAGGCATCAGAAGAGACGAAGACGACGCTGTTGAAGGATGATGACCCCTCCATGGTGACCCAAATAGGTGTAGGTTTAGTGCATAGGAAAGCGTGCTCGTCAAGTTCCTCTAAGCAAATCAAGATATCTTTGCATGTCAGCCATGTGACATGACCGGGGTACCTAGGGAACTTGCCGAGCACTCTCTAAATGTACACCCAAACGCTAAACCCGTCAAACAGTCCTTACGATGTTTCAGCGATGAAAAGCGAAAAGCAATAGCTAAGGGACTAGATCGGCTAGAGTTAGCCGGATTCATAGAAGAGGTCATCCACACTGAGTGGTCGGCCAATCCTGTAATGGTCCCTAAAAAGGACACCACTGATTTAAGGATGTGTGTTGATTATACTGCCTTGAACAAGGCTTGTTCCAAAGATCTATTTGCTCTGCCTAGAATTCATCAGGTTATTGATTCTACGGCAGGCTCAAAACTCATATGTTTTCTCGACGCATATTCCGGTTATCACCAAATTCGGATGAAGGAGTCAGACAAAGTCAAAAGTTCATCCATAACCCCCTTCAGAACCTTCTGTTTCGTTACGATGCCCTTTGGGCTCAAGAACGCAGGAGCTACGTACCAGCGCACTATGCAGTGTTACCTCCACGATCAAATCGGACGCAATGTACATGCATATGTGGAAGACATAGCGGTGATGTCCAAAAAGAAGGAAACCTTAATTTCCGACTTGGAGGAAACATTCGCTAATTTACGAAAATAAAACATAATGCGTAACCAGAAGAAGTGTTTCTTTGGAATACCAGCCGGAAAGCTGTTAGGTTTTATTGTGTCTCAAAGAGGCATAGAGGTGAACTGAGACAAAATTAAGGCTATACTCAATATTTCCAGGCCGACTCGCCTAAAGGACGTACAAAGACTAACTGGTTGCATTGCTGCAGTTAGTCGGTTTGTAAGTCAGATCGGTGAAAGAGCCGCACCACTCTATAAGCTCCTAAAAAAGACCAAAAAGTTCATTTGGACTGATGAAGCTGAAGCTGCACTACAAGACCTGAAAGCAGTACTCTCATATGCTCCAATCCTTGCATCACCGGAACCTCGGGAACTGATGTTGCTCTATCTCGCTACGATAAACTGAGTCGTCAGTGTCGTCATGGTGGTGGAGAGACTAGAGGAAAAACAGGAACACCTGGTGCAGCGTTCGACTTATTACCTCAGCGAGGTCCTAACTGAATCAAAGCAGTGGTATCCACATTATCAAAAGCTGGCTTACAGTGTGTTTTTCGCATCCCGGAAGTTATGGCATTATTTTCAGGAACATCCAATTACCATGGTGAGCACAGCTCCCATGAGAAAGATAATTAACAGCATCGATGCAACAGAACATGTCGCAAAATGGGGCATAGAGCTTTCAGCTTTCGATATTGAGTACAAACCTCATACAATAATCAAATCCCAAATCCTCACTGACTTTGTCGCTGATTGGACAGAGACAACAGAGAATATGACCCTCCTAGAGTTGGAATGCTGGACCTTACATTTTGATGGGTCTAAGGCGCTCGGGGGTTGGCATGGTGCTCAAGTCACCCCAAGGAGATAAACTATTCTATGTGTTGCAGATCCACTTCAGGGCAACAAATAACATTGCCGAATATGAAGCATTGCTGCATGGAATCTGGATTACTAAAAATATCGGCATCCGACGATTAATGTGTTATGGAGATTCGGATCTTGTTACCCAACAAGTGTCGGATATCTATAATGCAAATAAACACATGGCAGCATATAGAGTTGTCATGGATGAACTATCTAATTCGTTCGAAGGGTTTGAGGTTCAACACATCCCTCGAATAGAAAATGAGGAAGCAGATGCATTATCTAGGATAGGATCTGCATGAAAAAGGTCCCGGATGGCACTTTTTTAGAGCACCTCAAAGTACCCTCTATAAAAGGAGTAGATGAGGAATATCCGACCAAATATGACTCACCTTTAGTGGCAGTTCTGGCTGTAATACCCAGCTGGACCCAACCCTACCTTGATGTCTTGGTAGATGGCTAATTACCCAAAGACGAGGTTCTGAGGCGGTAGATCGTCCGACGAGCAAAAACCTGTACAATAGTAAAAGGTGAGCTCTATAAGTGGAGTGTTTCTAGGGTCTTTCAGCATTGCTTATCTCCGAAAGAACGAGTGGAAATCTTACAAGAAATCCACGAAGGTGAATGCGGACATCACGCTGCAGCCAAATCTTTAGTGGCAAAGGCTTTCAAACATGGATTTTTCTGGCTTATAGCAAAGGCAGATGCCGAATGGCTAGTCAAGACATGCAAAGGCTGCCAAAAGTACGCCAAACAAGCTCATGCTCCGGCTGATCAGCTGCGAACAATACCTATAACATGGTCTTTCGCGGTCTAGGGGCGTGACATGGTAGGACCATTTAAACGGGCTCCAAGTGGATTTACTCATCTCTTAGTGATGGTGGATAAATTCACATAATGGATTGAGGCTAAACCCGACACCAGTTGTGATGGAGCAACAGCCAGCAGATTTGTTGAGGATGTTATAATCTGATACGGTTATCCACATAGCATTATCACGGACAACGGGAGTATTTTTTCTATGGGAGAGCTTGCAGAATTCTGTGATGAACAAAATATCCGTCTTGACATTGCGTCAGTCGCTCATCCATAGGCTAATGGAGAAGTTGAAAGAGCAAATGTTTAATCTTACAAGGCCTAAAACCAAGACTTGAAGCACCACTACGTCGTGTTGCGGGGGCTTGGGCAGAGGAATTACCTTCTGTGATTTGGAGTTTGTGAACAACTCCGAATAGGTCAACCGGATACACACCTTTCTTCTTGGTCTATGGTGCAGAAGCAGTTCTTCCTAGTGATTTGATTCATACTTCTCCTCAAGTTGCTGCGTATATTGAAGAGGATGCTGAAATTTCTCGACAAAATGATCTTGATTTAATCGAATAAGTTCATGTCATTGCTGAGATGAGATCAATATCCTATCAACAGAAGTTACGCAAGTATCATAGCCAGAGAGTCAGAAACCGGTCTTTCAATAAAGGCGATTTGGTTCTCTGGCTTGTGCAGAAAAGAAAGCACAAACTTTCCCAATATGGGAAGGGCCCTTTTTAGTTAGACGAGTATTGCACAATGGTTCTTATTATCTAACTGACATGCGGCCAGTCAAAGAAAGACCTGCTACTAAGAAAAGAAAGAGAGCTGGAGCCAGTACAGACCCGGAAGAATTAGACAGACCATGGAATATTGCTCAGCTACATCCCTTTTATTCTTAAATTTTCTTTCTTTATAATCATATATGTGTACATGTTCAATGAGAAATAAAGTGTTGGTTGGCTCAATTTTTTTGAGAAGTTTTATATTACCATCTTATTTCCAAATGATCATGTCACAGTCGAAAATCCTAGAATACTTGAAAGTACTTTATGATCATGTTTGTTCTGGTTAAGATTTCCGATTCTAAAAATGCTACATTTGGGTATAAATCTAAATTTTCTAGTTTGTACTTTGGTTATTTATCTGATTGCCGGATGCGGGCATTTTCCGAGTAGTGAATTGTTGGTACTAGAAGCCAGCTTTGTTTCTAAGTTTAAACTGGTTTAGTAATTAAGCTCCATTGCTCGGCAAAGTTTCCGTGTTGAAGGTTAGCCGGCTCACGAAAGGTACGAGGTGGAAAGCCAAATAAGTGATAAGTATAGACAAAAAATATAAAGTGCTTATGTAAACATTCCAGGCACATCAAAATAAAGCCAAAAGTGCTAAATAGAAGTAGAAAATCTTAGCACTAGCAAAAATATTACACTACTTGTTTACAATCCGAATTGTTTCAGAATAACACATTGTTTTTTCTGGCACTTTACGATGCATGAGAAGAGGTAGGATCTGCCAGATCACTAGAGACATCGACCTCACCTTGATATCTTTCTGAGACGTTCAAATCCGAAATGGTTTGTTCATCGTCGGAGACTTCGGTTGTTTCTTCGACAGGCGGAGGAGGCGTCTCCACGCGAGTGAAGAAAGGAGTGTTGTAGCTGGTCAGATCAGCTATGTGACATTCGTATCCAGTGCAGGAGTCCATGATAGCCTTGATGTTTTGCTCCTGTCTGTCTTCATCCACTTTACAGTACCCTCTGGTTACTTGCCAGATTTCCATGTTTCCATGGTGGCTCATAACCATGGTGAGGGCGTTCTGTGCTGTAGTTCGCGCGTAGGACATGTTCTAGTCCTGGATGAGCTGGGACATCTCCTTGGCCTTGTCTCGCACCTCAAAGCCAGACATTCTGTTCATGTCCGGAACCTTGAGTACTTCGCCAATATCCTCCAAAGATTGGCGGAAATCGTGAAGCAAATTGCCGACTTGCGTAAGCTGGCTGGTGCGAGACTCGGTGGAGGAAGAATCCAGTAAGTTCAGAGGACTTGCGCATATAAAGGCAAAGGTTAGAAAGTATATCCGAACTCCTAGAGTCGGAAAAGGCAGAAAGTTAGAAGATAAGGAAACGTATTGAAGATGACATCGTCAACTTTGGTCTTCTCCGCCCTAAGGCTCTGGAGTTCAGCCCGGAGTGCCTCGGAGATGTCCTTCTCTCTGAATAATGCATCATTGATATCCGAGATTTTTTGATCCTGGGCCCTGATCCTTCGATCACATTCTTCAGTGGCCATAGAGGAGGATTCAAGGACTTGTGCGATGCTACGCTCAGGATCTGCCTTAAGCTTATTAAGCTCTCGATGTAAGTCGGTGTTCTCCACCTCCAGGGTCTTAAGATTCTCGGCCTCTTCAATCATGGAACATGATTGTTTGACCATTACTGTAAGAAAAAGAACAACAGTTGAATAAGTAATTCGACTATGAAAGCAAAAAAGAGCAAGGTTAAGGACTAAAATGATTACCTTCAGCCTCATCCTTGTACACCTTTAATTGAGCATTTTCAAGCCGGAGAGCTCTGATCTCTCTCCGCTTGTTGCAAATGTTCTTCAATAATTCCTGGTTATACGAATTAACTTTCTTTAAGTTAGAATAATACCTAGAGTCAGAAGTCTACTAAATACTTGGGCTAATATTTTTTACTAATATCAACACGAGCCTTGGGGGCTACACTAGTTCATTCTTTAGCATCCTATGAAAGCATAAATCCAGATTGACTATCCAACTTCATGCTTGGGGGCTAGAGGATATGATATGAAATAAAGTAAAAAAGGTGAGTTGGAAATTCGACTTACATGATGTTCATGAGTAAGCTTACTTAAGCTCATGTTCACCTTGGTGCTAACCTTCTTGGCGAGGGTCAGCGGGATTATCGGTGTAGGAGGAACCACACCGGCTTTCAACCTCTCGTCGCAAAGACGGAGCTACTCAAGAAGTTCGGAGTACTTGACGTCCTCTGCTTCTTGTGCCTCTTCCTCGGCGGTGATGTTCCGGCTTTCCAAGAATTGCTGGGCTAGCTATTGGATCTCCTCTGCAGATTTCCGAGTAATGCCAAGTTTGGCAAGACCTGGATTGCTGAGAAGGTTTTTGTCAAAAACCTCTCCTAAGGGATCATTACCCTTTGAGGATTCACCCTTCTCGATTGCCGAGTCAGCCATGGTGACGTCGGTCTGCGAACCAAGGTTCGCTGGCTCAGAATGAAGAGCCGAACCTTCTGCGATGGACGAAGATGGAGTAATCTCCGACGTTGTAGAAGGCTGCAGGGCAGGAGTCGGAGGCGTTGTGGCAGGAGAAGTCAAATTTAACTTTGACTAGCGCAGGCGCTTCGACGAGCCTCCTTTCCCCTTGCCCTTGGCGAGCTGTTTAGGTCTGAGGAGGTAATAGAATAAAGATTGTTATACTTCAGAAAAAATGAGAAATAAAATACAGAGACCTTGTGAAGAAAGTTACCTCTTCACAATGGGCACTTCCTTTGTGCCAATGGAAACTATCGGAGCCCTACGCTTTCGGGTACAGGTCTCCTACAATGGAACCAATTCTCCATCATCCTAAGATATCTCATGAGGATATCCCTCGAGAGGAGCAAGCTCCTACTCGGGGAGGTCAGCAAGCTGAAAATAAGAAATATCTCAGTATTGCAGAAAGAAAAAATAGTGTATAGATGAACACATAATTTCAGTTTTTGCTAGAACACTTACTAGTACAACAGGATCATCAGCCATGTGCATGTCAAAGGATAGCTCCGGGATTTTCCTCTTGATCCTCTCCCTTATCAACCACCTGATTTGGGATTCATATTCCTTTTCCGAGTACGGGCAGGAGAAGATCCGGAGAGTATCCGACTTGCTCTTGGTGATGGAGTGCATGAGCCGGTCACCATGGTGTTGGAGAGGCTAGATCCGGCGTGCCAGCCAGCAATGGATCAAATCGGATCCTTTCAGACCCTTGTGCTTCATCAAATATTCGATCCACCTCTTAGCAAGAAGCAGATCATCAGTGAGAGCCGGAGGATCTGCGTCCTAGGACTCTTGGGGCGTGGCGGTGCCATCAACGAAAACTGGCAAATCACATGCTTTACCAGGAGCCAGTATGTCCTTATGATAGAAGAACATGGACGACCATTGCTTTACCGACTCACTAGCCTTAATCCTAGGATAGACTCGCTCTCTCCTAACAGAAAAGCTAAGAGTTCCAGTAATATAAGGATTACCGGAAGTGATAGAGTTTCTCCAGGTATGAAAGTTATACCGGAAGAGTATGAGACTCGGCCTAATACCGAGATACCCCTCACACAAAGAAGCATAGGCGCTCATATCTAAGTGAGAGTTTGGGGGGGTGATGGTGGAGTTGCACTCCATAATGATCTATAACCTCAGAAAAGAAATCTGAGGGTGGAAAGCTCAAACCTCTATCGAGCTGGGTGCCAAAATGCACTCGCTCGTCCGTGTTGGGGGTGTGGATGGTTTGTCCGAAGCTGCTCCGCCAGTCGCCGGCGTGGAGGAGGCCTTCATTCTCGATGACGCAGAGCTTGGCATCATCAAGAACGCACGGGATCTAGACCCCGCGAAACTTCTCCTTCTCCGCCACAGGTGATGTCGCCGCCATCACCGCCATAGCCGAAGATGAACCCTCAGCCATTTTTTGGGCTCCGGTGACCTAGGGTGGGGGACGCTGTGGGATTTGGGGGAGGCAGAGGAGCTCTGTTCACAAGAGACGTCGAGAGGAAGGATGAGGAACTGCCACTAGTGAGGAGGAAGGAAGAAATCTAGACCCCTTATATCCTTCACTCGCGCCAAGATTCGTGCAATGTAAAACAGTAACCATGCCACGCGTCGTGGAAGGAGCTGGGTAACTCCCTCGTGATGATTACACCGCCTCAATCTCCACACACGCATTAAAATGACGCCTTGGTTCCACGAAAGATGGACCCACCAACGGTCGTGCTGACATGAATGTCTGTCAGTGACGTGACTTGACCTTGACTAATGTTAGGTTACGTAAAAGTCCAAGTTCCGGCTTAGTTTGAAATTCAAGCTGGAAACCCGAATAACGTATTCATAGGTCCGACTCGTTTTTTGACCCAGATCCTATCCTTTCTTTTTAAGTTTTAGGAACCCTTCAAGATTCTGCAAGCCAAAGATAAATCAAGCTAGACGATGATGAAATCCGACTCTGGATCTTGGAGGCTTCCGGGGGTTGCTGTTGGGGATATACTTTTCGGGTATCCTCATTGTGCCTCACTGACCAGGGTGGCCCACATCGCATTATAGCTTTGTTTCACGGGTGGCCCAGTCAGGTAGAAGAGACGGAGTCCAGTCTAGGTACAGGAAGGCCTAGAAGACTTACCGACATAGGCCAGTTATGTTACTTGTAGTTCAAGTTGTCTCTGTAGCCAACTCTTAGTTGTAGCCGGATAGGTCTCTCCTATAAACCCTAGGTCGGATATCTATATAAGACGTCCTAGGGTAAGTGAAAGGGAAATGGACGTCGCCTAGAGGGGGGGTGAATAGGCATTTTTAACATTTTTACTGTTTAGGCTCTAATAAATGCGGAATAAAACTTAACGTTTAATTTATCAAGCCAAAACCTATATCCACTAGGTTCACTAAGTGCACCAACAACCTATGCTAAGCAAGACAAGCAACAAGGTGATAGCAAGATAATCTACTTCAACCACGATGCCTATCACAATGTAAATTGCATAAGTAAAGGACTCGGTTGAGAGTTAACCGATGGACGCGGAGACGATGATTTGTTTCCCGGAGTTCACTTCCAAAGAAGCTACGTCTCCGTTGGAGAGGTGCGGGGGCGTAATGTACTTCGAACACCACAAGTGGCTCACCTCGAGGTGTGGTGGCTCCATTCTCACCCAACGCCACACAAGGCCTCACCCCAAGATGCGAAGGCACGCAACCTACCGATGCCACAAAAGGCTCACCCTATTCTCCCGTGAGCTCGCCACAAAGGCCTACTCACATTCCACTATGGGACACTTGAGGGCGGTGATGACCCACAAGTATAGGGGGTGTATCATAGTATTTTCGAGGGAAGTGAAACCGAATTTATTGATTCGACACAAGGGGAGCCAAAAAATATTTATCAACCTTAACAACTGAGTTGTCAATTCAGCTGCACCTGGAAACAATCTTGCTCACAGCAGTTTATCAGTAGCAACAGCTTTGTAGTAGGAATAGCAAAGTAACAGCAGTAGTAAAGCAAAGTCAGTAGTAAGAAAACCAGTAAACAGTGGGATTCGAGTGCGGTAGGCATAGGGATGGATGGACGGGCGTTGCATGGACAAGACAATTCACATAGCAATCAGAACATAGGGTAATTGCAGATAAATAAGATAAAGCATCCAAGTACTAGACAATCCTAGGCCTGTGTTCCATATATAGTCATACGTGCTCGCAATGAGAACTTGCACAACATCTTTTGTCCTACCAGCCCGTTTGCAGCGGGGCCTCTAGGGAACTACTGGCAATTAAGGTGCTCCTTTTAATAGAGCACCGGAGCAAAGCATTTACACTCCGTGAACACATGTGATCCTCACATCAAAGCCATTCCCTTCCGGTTATCCCGATTTCTG
Organism: Avena sativa; assembly: GCA_916181665.1. Taxonomy (NCBI): domain Eukaryota; kingdom Viridiplantae; phylum Streptophyta; class Magnoliopsida; order Poales; family Poaceae; genus Avena; species Avena sativa. The sequence continues at coordinate 198,375,350 of OV702287.1, forward strand.
TCACTTCGGGGCCATAGGTTCTGGACAACAACATGTGTATACAACTTGAAGATAAGACCAAAAACAATACTATCATAATGAATCAATAACATGTTCAGATCTAAAATCATGGCACTCGGGCCCTAGTGACAAGCATTAAGCACAACAAGTCGCAACAAAGTCATAAAGCACTAATAAAAGATACTAGGCACCATGCCCTAACAATCTGATGCCATTACATGAACGATCTCATCCAATCCCTACCACCCCCATAGCCTACAGTGGGGGATTTCTCACTCATAGATGGGGGAAACATGGATGGTCGATGGAGATGATGGTGGAGATCGATGGGGATGGCTCCGGGGGCACTTCCCCGTCCCGGCAGGGTGCCGAAATAGAGACTTTCTGTCCCCCGAATCTCCCCTTCGATGGTGGCGGCGCTGCGGAACTTTTTCTAGAAAAACGTCGAACCCCCCAGAGTTTTTAGGTCAGAAGGCTTCTTATAGGCGAAGAGGGAGACCGAGGGGGTGCCCGGGGCCACCACACCATACCCTGGCGTGGCCAGGCCCAGCTCGTGCCTCGGGGGGGGGGGGTGTGGCCAGCCCCTGGCCCTCCTCCGTCTCGTATTCTGGCTCCTAGAGTCTTCTAGAAAAATAGGCACTTTGGCTTTTGTCCCGTCCAATTCTGAGAATATTCATTTTCTGACTTTCCTGGAACCAAAAATAGAAGAAAACATGCAGCTGGCATTGTGGCTCTTGTTAATAGGTTAGTCCAAGAAATCATATGAAAAGTACTCCAAAGTGTGGACAAAACACAAGAAAATGAATAAAACCAAGCATGGAACATCAAAAATTATAGATACATTTGCAATGTATCAGGCGGTCACCGAACCCGTACAAGATTGGGGAAATCTCCACAACTCAATTGGAGGCTCCCAACAACAATGCCACAAAGGCTACAAAGCCACAATAGGCAACAAGGCCACAAAAGGCTACAAGACCACAAAAGGTCAACAATCTAACCACACAACCGTCTAGGGTTCCAAGAACCCAAGAGAAATAAGCCCAAGGGCTTGAACTCGCCGAATCTCCGAGGTGAACTCAAACCTATGCACCAAATGCAAGAGGCAAGTCCTCCACTCTCAAATTCCACCAAAGCTACAAAAGCTATTGGGGGAATAAGGGAGGAAGAACACAAGAGGAGAACACAAAACTCTCCAAGATCTAGATCCCAAGGATTCCTTCACAAAGAAGGGATTTGGTATGGTGGGGCTGGTAGATCTAGATCTCCTCTCTCAAATCCCTCAAAAAGATGCAAGAATCATAGGAGGGGGAAGGGGAGAGGGCAAGCTCTTCAAGGTCAACAATGGAGGAGAGAGAAAGCCAAAAACCGAGAGGAACAAGAGTTCGGGCCGAAGGGGAAAGGGGAGCTCCTTTTAAAGGGCTCCCTGATCTGCCCGTTACTCACAGATTTGCGCATGGCCGGTAGTGCCGGTGGGTGGCCTGTACTACCGGTGGCAACCAGCCAACGGTCAGAAAATAGCGAGAGAAAGAACAAAAACGAGAGCCTGGCCGGTACTACCGCCGCTTTGCCGGAACTACCGGCGGCAAGAATGTCCTAGCGGTACTACCGCCTGAAAATCCGATCCAAGTTCCGTCAAATAGCGCTAACCAGGCAGAGAGACTACTAAACCAAAAATGGGTTTACCGGAAGTTGGGCCGGAATTAACACCGGTACTACCGGCGGCAAACTGCCCTGGCAGTACTACCGGTGGCCCGCCGGAACTACCGGTCAGGCAAAAACTTTAGAACAAGAACTGGCAAAACTTTTGCATCCGAACTCAAAACGAGATGAAACCAATTTTGTTGGAAAGATAACGACGTGTAGAATCCAACAAAATTGGTTTCATCTCGAAATATTGGATATCACCAAGGGAGAAAATACCATGAATATATATGTGAGATACCTCCCAAGGTGTGGAGCCGGAAAACCCGCAAGATCAAAAATGCAATAAGATATGCAAGGGAAATCTGTTTTTGATGAACTAGAGCTTGTTATGAAGATAACCACAAGCTCTAGATCCTCACATGGACAAGAACCAAACAACAACCAAGAAATATGATGTTGTGTATGCAAAGGTTTGAGCTCTCTCCGAAAGATACGAACGAGTCACCCACTCGAGAGCCCCTCTTGATAGTACGGCTATCTATCCTAAACCCGGTCTCCCAACACTACACGAGACCGGTAAACTAGAAACCCTATCAAGATCATACCTTTGCCTTGAGCATCCCACTTGAGCTTGATGTAGACGATCTTGTCACCTTCAAGATGGAACATCTTTCTTGATTGCTCTAGCTTGCTCTTGCTTGATGAAGACTTGTGAATAACTCCCCCATACTCCATGGGGAAACCACTTCTTTGACCTTGTCTTCATCACTCCATGAACACCGAGGATGGCAAGCTCCAAGCATGAGATCTTCTAGAGATGGTGCATCTTGAGCTTGCACATCAATTCTTGACGATGTCTTGAAGAAAGCCATGAGGAACTCCATCTTCTTCTTCTTCTTCTTCTTCAAGACATACTTGATCTTCTTCTTCTACTACTTGATTCCAATAGGCACAAAGCCCTTGGACAATGCTACTTCTTTTTCATCCTTGAAACCAACACATGGTCCAAGCGATGACAATGGACAAACCTACAAGTGAAACTCAATTTGCACATTAGTCCATAGGGATTGTCATTAATTACCAAAACCACACATGGGGGCATACATGCCCTTTCAGTACGCCTTTAGGGCACCTCACAATAGTCTACAATCTCAACTCCCACAGGCGAAACCCTTGTAACCCATATTCTGGCTATGCTCTATTATTAGATTGCTAGCAGGAGTAGGATCCATCCAAAGACGGTGGATTAGAACCTGGGTAAACTTGTGTGCTCAACGTCTCGGAACACCATATGTCTCACACCCCTCACTTCCGCATGCCTCGAGGACCCCCTCATTGCGTACTTATCATCAATCCGACGACAATGGTACTATTCCCTTATCGACCTGCCTGGCATAGTTACCGTAACGACTACCGCAATGTGTGGACGGTGTCAACTAAATGCCTACATGGCCTACGCGAGTTATCTAGATATTACATCAGCTGCAAACTTCTTAAAATTATTACATATTCTCAACTCAAGGGAAAGAAAAATCGGCATTTCAGTTGGCAATCAAGTTGATAGCAGAGTCCTCAATTTGCTTTCTCAATCGATCACCTACATCTTCCATTGAGTGTGATAGCTACATTGGAGGAGACATGATCTTGCAGCCCCCTCTTTGGTGGTGATAGCAATAACTGTAGTCTGAAAATAAGTAATAACAAGTTAATATATCAAACAACACAAACTACTCATTTAACTGATATGACAGTAGCTATGAACTGGAGTTTACAACTTGTCAATGGTTCAATTATTGACCAACACGTCAAAAAAACATGACAAGCAAGCACACGTTAAACAATTGTGACTACCGTGAAACGAGCAATCAAAAAATGTATGTGTGTGGCTTAGAATTTTAGTAGATATAAACTAGCAAGGTCATTTTGAACAAATATATATGGAAGCAGTTCTATACCCTAAAATGCAAGAGATGTTGGGTGACTCGGAATTTGCGGTGAGCCAAAAAATGGCATCAATTACTGTCATAGCAAAGAATGAACCAGATAGAAATTATAACCGCATCATACGAGAACTTGTAGAGCAGGAATGCAAACCACAAATGAACTATATATTGTAGAGGATAGTTATGTCGTGACTTAGGATGAACCAGACCCATAACCAGATGCGAGATATAATAGCGTCGCTCGTGAACCTGTAGAATAGGACAAACAAGCATTAGACAAGTGTGCCTAGAATGAAATGAGCAATCAAACAAAGTGTTTCTTAGAATTTCAGCAAATATAAACTAGCGAGGTCATTTCAGCATATTTATATGGAAGTAGTGGCATCTCCTGGAATGCATAGAGTCGTTGGGTGACTCAAAATTTGCGGTGAGCTACACAATGGCATGTAGTTACTATCATAGCTAAGAATCAACCAGATAGAAATTATAATGGCATCATAAGAGAAATTCTAGAGCAGGAACGCAAACCACGAGTGAACTATATAGTAGAGGACAGTTATGCCATTGCTCAGGACGAACCAGCACCAGATAAGGAAGTAATGGCATCCCTTGTGAACCTGTAGAATAGGCTATGCAAACCAACATGTTCATTGTTCCATTTTGAGCACTATGCAAGAAAAAGGAAATAGTTAGTGATGCAACTTTTGAAGAACCAGATGGCATTATGGCAACAACAAAATTATAATCGAATTAGTACGAAGAGTTTAAACGGCTACTACAGGATACCAGAATGATGCCAAAGAGGAAATAATAGAAGGAACTGATGTCACAACGAACTAGATAGATTCAGCAACTGTAGCGCAAGGAATCCACACTAATATTTTCCACTGACTATAGATTTTGCAAGAATTACATGGTAGCAGGCAATTACTGTTGTATGGAGTAGCTAAGAACATGTGCATGGCAAAATAATAGACATGTGCATGACTTGAAATTTGTAGAGTAGCGAATGCAAACCAACATGTCTAATGACCTTGCATGTACTAGCACAAAGAATAGGTGGGCCCAGTGACTTGTATGTACTAGCACGATTACAAAAATGCAGTTCACCGCGACAGGCTTGAACCTGCTATACTACTGACAAAACAAAAACGGGTTGGATATTTAGTTAACCTTGGTCGAAGAGGCGTCTAAGCATCGTTGGTACCGTGCGAGTGACGTCCAGGTCACCGAGGGTGTTGTGGTTACGGTGGATGTTGGCATCGGGGAAGCAGATCTTGGGAGGTCGATGCCGGCTTGAACATCGTGGACAAGAGCGTCGCTGAGGCAGATCCGATGCAGTGAACAGTGACGGCCGTGCAGCTTGTCTGGAGCGGTGGACATGGATCTCCTTGAACTAGATCACGTCCGGTGGACACCGGTGAAGCGGATCCGGTACGGTTGGGTAGCTTTCGGCGGCGAGGAAGCAGAGCTTGGGCGGTCGATGATGCCATCGGTGGTGAGGAAGCAGAGCTTGGGCAGTCGATGACGTCATCGACGTGGTGAACAACACCGCAGCTCCAGTGTAGTGGCAGATAGACTTGATGAACTAGATCCGGTGGTTGAGCGTCGGTGAAGCGGCTCCGTGACGGCGCACAAGACCCCAGATCAAGCTGGTGCATGCGGTGGCCGTGGAGGCTATAGAGGAGCTTGGGATTTTTGGGAGGGCCAGCGGGAAAAACTGCGCAAATCGGGACCATAGTATAGGTGAATAGCAATATAATTATGATCGTGCCCCCGAGCTACTGACTTTAACATGCCCATAGAACATGAAATTTAGAGACAAAAGTTTTTGAAATAGAGGAGCGCGAAATGCTTCAAGGTTGGTGTGTGATATTGCTGCTCGATTGAGATTTGAATTTAGCCCGTGTCCAGCTAATAATAATAGAAAAATGGTACTATCCGGTGAGAGATTTTGGCTCAAAGGTTTTGAATCGGTGGGGCGGGAAATGCTTCAAGGTTGGTGGGTGATTTTGCCACTTGATTCAGATTTTGAATTTGGCTAGCATCCATCTAATAATAGAAAAAGGTAGTAGACCGTAACCTATCTGTCTAGGAATTCAATGCTGAGAGTCACATCAACTGAAACCATATCCATACTAGTAAAAGGCACGTGACACAATTTCCATACCACTATATAGTGCTTGACACTTCTTTTCAAAAGAAAAAACGACTATGTTCCTTCACAATTTCCATACCACTATATAGTGTACGAATAACTTCGAACATCGACAGTTGGATATAGATTGGCAAAAACCGACATTGTTGACCATTTGATCTCTTTCAGTACATTTGATTATGTCATGTCTAGCATATAGAAGATCCCATTATTGTTTGCCTCTAGCACCATGAATATACTATGCACATAAAGTACAAAGAACATGGTTTTGAATGCCACAAGACATGTTTCTAGATATAGTGGACAATGTTTTATGTACGATTCCCAAGTTTTATGAGTTTTCAAAGCTTCCGAGCTAACTCGGCCCACTCAAATGACTTTAAGTCTCTATTAACAAAATCATATCATATTTGAAATAGAAGTTCTAGAAAGTGGTAGATTTCTATCGAAGTTCTACAAAAAGCTTTTGGTCGTACGCATTAGGTAGTTAATATATCGAAAACAATCAAGAGTTTTAAAAAATTCAACTTCTTGCTAAGAATTTGTATCTTGACAATTTTGAACCCGTTTAGAAACAATCACATGTAATAAAGAAACATAGAAAAACAAATATTTACGCATGGCATCCTATCACGTCACGTGTACAGCCTGCCAGGAAACTGATAAACATGGGATTTGACATCTTCTAGAAACTAGCCCCGTGATATTTTCCCAGCATGTATGAATATTATTAGGTTTCAATCCTGATGACCAAAAAAGGTCATGGCCATAAAAATGAAAATTACATCCAAGTCCATGCATTTAGCTGTAAGGCTGAAGAAGTGAGCACCACGCTGATTTCCTTTGTTAAGCAAGTACAAGTGGACCTCATGAAAATGAAAATTGCATCCAAGTCCGTGCATTTATTGGCACAAGGACCCTGAAAACTGAGCAATGGAGTTTTTATTTTTAGGTTTACGCATACTAGCGTTCATCGTGCTAAAGTAGAATCTTTCTAGATGGTAAGAATGGAAAAGAAGATCGAGCGGTTGCAAATGTTTGGATTTGCTAGTCTTGATCCAACTATCAATATTCAAAGTTAATACATACACTATGCAGTGGTTTATTGTATTGTAAGAGATAAGACACGATAAAGAGAAGATAAGAAGTACTGCGAATGGCCTACCAAATGGGAGGTATCGTAGGAGAGAGATGCTTGAGAGTTAACACGGTCAGTGGAAGTACAAGTTACATCATGGACCTCATAAAAATGAAAATTGCATCCAAGTCTATTCATTTATTAGCACAAGGACCCTAAAAACTGAGCAATGGAGTTTGTGTTTTGAGGTTTGCACATACTAGCATTCATCGTGCTAAAGACTTTCAGCACAAGGACCTCGTACACTACGAAGTGGTTTATTGTATTGTATTGTATTGTACTGCAAGAGATAAGACACGATAAAGAGAAGATAAGAAGTACCGTACTGCGAATGGCCAATCTTTTGAATAACCTTCCCTCCTGATGTTTGGGAAGCAAGTGAAAATTTCAAAAACCGGAAAACTTTGAATTTTTGTCCCGCCAAGGACCAAAGTGGTTTCCTTCATATGTACTCCTCGTCCCAACTCCACACCAATGCGCGGCTGCTAAACACGCCAGAGACACAAAGCCATCGTACCAAGGTGTTGGGTTCGCAGCATAGAAAACAAAAAAATTCATATGATGGGAACTATACGCCAAGATCTATCTACTAGATACAATAAACGGGTGGATATACATCCATAGAGAATATACCCTCGAAGAAAACAAAGCTTTGTTAATAAGATGGAACTCGTAGATGATGTAGTCATACACTTGCCGACCTGAAGATCGTGATGAAGTCCTTCAGGTCCAGCAGTTCCAGCACCATCAAGTCCAGCACCGCAAAGTAGTGGTGCATCCGTGATCGCACACACATCCGGTCCACCGAACAACCTCCGCCTCCTTGCTCCAGCGATGCAGCGGAAGCAGCAACTCCTTTCCAGATAAAGCCACCGGGAACATGTATCTCGCTAATCCGAGACCATGGGGAATAACTAGAGGGAGAAGAGAACCTTCACGAGAAGGTGGGGCAAGAGGAGAGGAGCCATGGGGCTCCTTTTATAGGAGAGGGGGCACAGCCCCAACACCATGGCTGGCCGGCCATGGTGAGTGCCCCCACCTCTCCCTCATTCATGTGGGTGGAGCTTCCACTAAGCCCACTCACATCAATTTACACTCCACTCACTTTGCATTTAATGTCGATCAAATTAAAAGAATTTTCTCTTTAAATTAAACACTTTTATTTATTTTATTCAGAATTTTGTTAATTACTTTAATTAACAAACATTCACATAAAACTCCCTGCAACATTTCAATATCACATGCAGAACCAGTTTTAGCAATTTCACCCGAAACAATTCCGGTTTCCATCGAAATGATTCCAGCGCTTTCTTAATCTTTATCTAAAACATATTTGCTCCTAAATGGTGTCGGTATCCCTTAAGTGTGTCACCCTACGGTTCGCGAATAATGCAAACATGATCGAGACCCCTTTCCTATCAATAATCAGCACCGCGACCTAGAGATCCGTACCGACTCCCACATATTCAACGATGACTCTTGTGGTCGTGTGAAACCTTTAACGTCATAACTAAAATCCCTTTGTCTCGTGATATATTACATGTCCGAGATTCGATCATCGGCATCCAAATACCTAGTTTGATCTCGTTACCGACATGCACTCTTTTCTCGTTCCCGTGATATAACATTCTAGTGATCACATCACTTGCTTGCAAGCTATCTTAATGTGATATCACCGAGAGGGCCCAGAGTATATCTATCCGTCATCAGGATGGACAAATCCCACTCTTGATCCATGAGCCTCAACATAACACCTTCGGAGTATCTGAACCCACCTTTATAGTCACCCTTTTACGGTGTGACATTTGATGTTATCAAGTCACTCTTCTGATGTTAGCAATTCACATTATCTCATGGTCTAAGGACTAAGATTACTTCATATGATGTTATAGAAATATAAACATAATGACTTTGATTGTAATGCTATACTTCGGATGAATGTTCATCACATCATTCCACCAATGGTGTGACCTTGTTATTAACAACATCCAATGTCCCTGATCAGGAAACCTTGATCATCTTGTTAATCAACGAGCTAGTTTATATGAGAGGCATTACTAGGACCTTTGTATTTTGTTTATAAAACACACATGTATTAATGTTTCCAATTAATACAATTATAGCATGTAAAATAAACATTTATCATAAACATGGAATAAGATAATAACCACTTTATTATTGCCTCTCGGGCATATTCCCTTCACAAGGCACACGTGCGCAACGCCATGCTGTGGACAAGGGAGAGATCAGCCGGGCCAGTGCACGAGGGGAAAGGGGAGGAGAGAGGGAGGATAGTGAAGGAGAGAGAAAACACACATTTGTTTTGCGTGCATAGGTCTTGACATTTACTACTAGTAGAGTGTAGTACACTATAAGGCCGCAAGAGTACCTCATGTCAAAAACCCATCAGAACTTTGCTCTGACATGGAACCGCCTTCAACTTCTCTTTGCTGTTGCTCTCTTCCCCTGCCAACATTTTATTCTCTCAGCATGTACAACGCATGGACAGAGGTGACCATATGTCTAACCAAAGAAATATACTACTCCAGCATTGTGTAAAAAAGCACACCTTAATAAGGCCTACTATGTGGCATCCACTAAGGTTCACCTTATACATAGTGGAAAAAATAAAGTTATCATTAAGCCTAAGGTGCACCTCAAGCTTGTGGGTTGCCCATAGAGAATATAAATATCATTTCCCCTCTCTCCATATTTCATGTGATCGTTTTCAAAAGGGGTTCAAAATTTTCAAGATGCAAACTGTTTTTTTGAGGAAGATACAAAATCTTAGCTAGAGGTCGAACCAGTCGTCATCAATTGAGAATGTTCTTTCCTGGTAGTTGGATACTCACACTAAACGACACTGCTTTTAGAAGAAGAGATGCACCCATCTACCTTCGAAAAGACAATTAATTTAAGAGCAATCTATCCCGCTTACTTGTAGCTCAAATTTGACCCAATTTTGTTAAACTGTCAAGATAAAAAATCTTTGCAAGAAGTTGAACCTATTGTGGACGAGGAAGAGACAAGCCGGACTGTGCACCCGCGACCGCAGAGAAGAAATCGATGGAGGATGGATGGTAAGATCTAGCAAAGGAGAGAGAAATGCAACTTGTTTTGCGTGCATATACTAGTAGTAGGTCCATACATTTAGTACTAGTGCAGTGTACCCTGTACCTCGTGGCAGCAGCCCATCATAGCTTTTCTCTGACATCACACCACCTTCAAGTCCTCTTCCGTGCTGATCTTGCGCTGCCTCTTCATTTTTTGAAACTCTCGCGATGCCTCCCTCTTGTTCTCTTACTTGTGTAGCTCAGGTTTGACCAAATTTCGTTAAATTGTCAAGATGCAAAATCTTATCAAGAAGTTAAACCTATTGTCCAAACTCTCGGTGGTTTCCAATATACTCCTAATTGACCCCCGATGGGTACCACCAAAAGCTTTTTCATAAAACTTTCATAGAAACCTACGATTTACTTGTAGTTCAAATTTGAAAGATTCAGCAGTACATAATAAGACAGGAAAATATCATAGATTCATAGTCAGCAGCACTAGACAGATTCAGTAGCATTTCAAAGGGACCGATTCAGCAATACAGACACTGAAATTCAATAGCATTACAGAGAGAATTAGTTCATGTTTCAGCTCTCAAAAACTTGGCATGGGATGAGTTTGCCCTTTTTCTCTGAACACACTCCATCATTGGAGCAAGCAAGACTGACGATTAAGTCTGCATTTGTTTGCATACCTCATTCTTACATCAATGCATGTGTGACCAACATATATGCAACCCAAGAAGCCAAGGCCTCATCTAGATTGAGAAGGCCATGTTTCAAAAGAAAAGCAAAACAATCTACTGCCATTGATCAAAACAAGTACCAGTACAAGAGTATTAGCTCTACAAAATACTTTAATAATAACAACATTGGCACATTTGAGAGATTCGGTAGCTTTTGAAAGATTTAGCAATACATGCCATATTCTACACTCGATCTGAACAATTCCCAGTACATAGGAATTACTACAAAATATATTAGCAGTTGCAGAACTCCATACAAAATACTCGGTAGAAGTATAAAACTACTCGTAGTAGTACCTTAATCTAGCTAGGAACGATTACATGTTCCATCATATACTCCAAACATGCATGAGAGGAAGAGAGAGGTCAGAATCACCACAAGATCGGTATGCCAATGATTCAGCATGTCCAGGTCGTGGCCGGGTAGCGCTTGCTTTCCCGCCTGGCACGCTTCTCTCATTTTACCGTTGTTTGTGGATCCTCGTAATAGGCTTTCGCCTGTTCACGGATCTTTCCAGCCATTTCCACCACACCGATTGCGAAGTAATTAATATTAGAACAGAGGGACTAGAAATTACATAGTACATTCATATTTGGATCATCAGGAGAATATTAAGATGTGGTATCTCATAATGGGTTGATGTCATCGTCGATCCAACATTAGAACTCCACGAGGAACTCTGACCAACAATGGAGGAGCTTGACAATAAGTCCCCGCTACCGATAGGTAATGGTTGAGCGCATCCAGCACAGCTTCGGCCAGCGGCTCCACAATCTTTGGCTCAGAATAAAACTTGAGTTGATAGAACCCACGAAAATAGACCAATGATGATATCCTCACCTCGTACTCCTCCAATTCCCATGCCGCGGACCTTACGCGGCTGACAGACAGGACAATATCCGTGCTATGCTCATCAATAAGGTCGATAAACAGCATGCCTATCTTCCCGATGCTGATGACATTTGTTCTCCGCGAGCACCCTGCAGGCACCGGCTTAGACGGGTCCCATTGTTTGATGATGTAGAGGACTGTGGGCACCTTGATCGAGTGGGTGGATTTGAGGTGCAGATGCAACGTTAATTTGCTGCCGAACTAGTTGCATCCTGGCTCCATGCAGATAAACGGGCTATGGATGCAGGAGATCATGTGGGCATAGAGTTCATTGAAGGAGACCACTTGCGAGCAGTTGTAGTTCTGGCAGCTGTAATCTTCTCCGCCGATGACTTGGTGGTGTAGCTCCTTGGAGCATGCGGCCAGCCGGACGGCGCTTTTAGCATCGAGACGCTCAGCGATTTGGTTGACGATGTCGTCACCGACCTTGCTAAAGCTGCTGCACCTCCAGCTCTCCCTCGAACCTCTCCAAATTTTGTACACACGATCCGCCATCGCGTCGAGGAGGATTAGTGGCGAGGGTGGATCTGTATAGAACTGTTTGGTTTTTTTGGAGGAGGGGTGGTGGTCTGGAAGGAGAGATCCACCGGGAAAGATTGCGAGGAAAATGTGTGATCCGCACGGTGGAGAGGATCCCAAATGCGGCCAGGCGGTGTCGACGAGTGTGTATAAACTAAACGGAGATGGGGTGTAACATCCCAAAACTTTAATCCAAGATTATTAAGATCAAAATCATCAAAATTAGGGTTAACAAAAACTTTTCCAAATCAAATTATTAAAGCATTCATATGTGTGTGCATTTAAATAGGAGTTGATTTGAATTGCCATGATTAAGTGATCCATTGCTTGTAAAATGATTCTTGGGTGAAATAAACATCATCTAGATCATTCTCAAACAAATCCAAAAGAAAAACAAATCAAAATGAATAAAAGAAGTGAATGGTCATTTGTGCCATTTTAATCGACATGCCTACTTTGGCTATATCATTCCAAGCGAGAAATGGCTTGCGCGCTAACGCGCGAACGCCTTTCGAGTAACCCAGCAAACGGCTTTCGAATAACAAAGGCTAGACGTTGGAATCTGAGACTTCCTTTCAAGCGTTGAAATTTAATTAATAAGTGCACCTGTACTTGCTTTACCTAGTTGTTGACTACATAGAAGGTTTTTCAGCCACATGGATAGTTCAATGTGCTCATCAGCGCCTTCCTAAAGTACCCCAAAGACTCAAATATAGTCAATCAAGAAGGTGGTAAGACCCTTGCTGAGTTCCCAAACAGCATAGAGCTTGGGAAGCTCGGACTCGGTCAAGAGCCTACGGTATCACAGCCGAGACAGCGACGGGTTCTCCACCCATACAGGGATGGAGCGACAGAAGTATGGAAATAGGATAAGGTAGCGGAGAACGCGTTGTAAAGCCTCTTTTTGGGTCTGTCTGCCGTCCTTTTCGAGGTGGGCAAAGAGCAAGACATGAAATAACAAGATCTTTTGGATAACAAAGTCATCTCAAGGGCTTAGCAACCAGCTCTGAATCATCATAGGTGAACTAGTTCACCGAACAAAGGGACAGAACTACTGACTAAACTGTAGTGAGCTAATACCTAAACTTGCACTCTAAAAAACATTCATTCCATATGTGAAGCCCCACTCTCTGCCTTTCTAAAAAATAAAATGCATTCCTTCGCACTGTGCTTTACTTTAGCTCTTATAGCACTCTTTTCCTTAATGCATGTTGGCTCTAGCACTGTGCTCTTTTCTAAATTGACTTCAACATCAACTGAAAAATAAGAATTTCCACGCCCACCAATCACTTTCTGCGGAAGCTCACCAGTAGAACTTCTCCCTTCTCCTGCCCAGTGAATGGAATCTGGAAGCCTTGTTGTATGCCCTAATTGGTAGCCCTGAACCCACTTTTGCTACCCATGGAAGGGATGTACCGTCGGAATGATCAAATGGGCCCTCCAGCTCAGATTTGTTTAGAACTTAAGGCTCATTCGCCCCTAGCTAAACCTCAGCGGAGTAGATCCGACGGCAGAGCGGCTGGCTCCACGAAGGCGCTGCCTAGACTAGGAGCCCCACTCATATTCAAAAGGCACCCAGCTTTCAAGACGATGATAATAATTAGGCTGCCTTTTCCAATATCATGGAATAGCATGGCCCCTGTGGAAATGACTTCGACCACGGTATTGAACTATTCTAAATTGACCAGGCACTGAAAGATGCAGCCGAGGAACTCGAAAAGAAAGCGAGACGAGTCCAGATTAGGATCTGGCAGATAAGCCGCGTTGCTGATAAATTCCCGTGTTCATGAAGTTGACAACACTTTTGATATCTATAGAAAGCCGTACTCCCAGAAAATACCCTTCTCTTTAGCCTTTTATATTTTCTGCTAGCATACCACCCTTCTCACGAGCTGGGCGAAGGCAGTGAATGGTTAGCTATTCGAATGGTTGACTTTACTTCGATACTGGCATTCTTCTTTAATTAATTCTATTTCACAGGTGGAATGAGGAGAGCAAGAGGTGAGATCCGATTGCACGACAAAGTAGATCTGCACGTGGCAAAAAACCAAAAATGTCATAGATAGACAGACATGGAACGTTCCCGTTTGCTTGCATCAAGCAGGAATTGAACCTGCAAATTTACCAATTATGAGTTGGGCGCTTTAACCATTCAGACATGGATGCTTAACAGGGATCATCGTACATCGTAAATAACCAAAACTTGCATCGGGACAGAGGGATTGTCAGTCTCAGATGGTAAACGAGAGGATACCTGAGACAGTGGGCGGGTGCCAGGGACCCGCCTTTCTTCGCCTAGAAGGAGTCGCTTTTGGTTACGCGGTTCCATTGGCGAGAAACGCCTGGGTCACCTTCGCGATGCGCTACTAAATGGTTTATGGCTTTGTCTGGGTTTATGGGCTAAGAGTCACCGAGGTGGTAAAAGGAAGAAGAAAAAGAAGAAAACAGGGGTTCTGTTGAATTTCAAGTATTTAGTTTCACCAATAAGATAGGGAGACTTGCTTCACATTTGGAATTACACAAAAAAGATTTTTCATCCGAAGGCAGTGACGTCAGAAACCTATTTTTGCAAAGGTTACCAGACTTGGGGTTAGCTACACGGAGCATCTCTTTCTTACCCTTCGGGTGGTCACAGGGAAGCTCTCTAATAGATCACTTAAGATAAAGGGAATTAACTAAATCACAGGACTGAAACTTCATAATACTTCCCATTTTCAGGAAGAAGAGCATAATGAACCTAAGACTCTTTGATAAGACTCGCAAGCGGATACCTTAGTTCGGTCATTTAGCACGGGCGCAACAAAATGGAACGTGTCTATAACATAAGGTTAGCCAACCCAAAACCTTAACTCCGAGAAACTACTCAGTATATTAACTAGTGTCCCCGATTTCTTGGATGAACAAAGCTCTTTTCTCCCCCAATATGCTTATTTGACGGATTTTCTTATTTCAAATATGGGACCTGCCTTTTTAATGGGACATCCCGGCAACAGGCCTACTCATGCATGTGGCCAAGTACTCGACCAA
This sequence comes from Avena sativa, assembly GCA_916181665.1. Lineage (NCBI taxonomy): Eukaryota > Viridiplantae > Streptophyta > Magnoliopsida > Poales > Poaceae > Avena > Avena sativa. The sequence goes on from OV702287.1 coordinate 198,390,473, forward strand.
TCCTTGGAGCGAAGGGATGAACGAATTCTCGAGGTTCATTGAGGGTCTAAGTCCCCTTCCAATCATATTCATAAACACCTAACATAACAGCAGCCCACAAGGCCTTATCGTTCTATTAGAATTCAAAACCCATTGTCGTCCACAGTTTCCTTGTCGACGCGCCAATATTTGACCTGCAAGTAGAGTGTGGCTGGCGTGACTTGACAATGGATAATTGGTATGGAAGGCCGACTCCTTCTAGGCAAAGAAAGGCGGGTCCCTGGCCCACCCTAAGTTAGTTCTAATCTGACGAGCTTGTTATATGGGATCCGATGCATCCAGCAGAGCGAAGAAGTGTTCCATTCTTTTCGGCGGCATCCTTCCGCATTGGCGGGCCTTCAATCCAATTTGAGCTTCTCCTTCTTGGGGGTCGACTTGTAGACAAGAGCTGGTGTCCTGACTGGACAGTTCAGAGAAGAGGTTAACAGTGCCAATGAGGAGCACTGGGAGGTAAATTGGGCTAAAGGTTTGGATTTGAGATTAAGGTTTTTTCGAGTTTGACCCATTTGAGAGGTCGAGGGGAAAAGTGAAAGGGCAAGTAAATAATCTAAACATGCGGGTAAGCAGCAAAAAAAGAATCAAAGTAACGCGCCCCCACGGAGTGCCACAGTGCCCGGGCACGCTGCAGGCGCCACCCTAGCTCGGCCCAAAAATCTAGGACTTCGTGAATATGAACTAAATCCTTTTATTTTTCTTCCATAAAATAAAATGTCTGATCTAGGGTCTCGTGCTCATTAGAATTGTGTGTTGGTAACAAGGAGAAACGACAAATTATCTTGGGTTGTGATTAATGTGTATGACCCTACTCAGCAGGAGAACTCTAAACCTAACAGAAACAAATGTGGATCTTTGCACCCTTGCTAGTACACATAATGATGTACCAAGGCCCACCTTGTGATCTGCCAAAAACATTCAAGCACTAAATTTAATTGGCATTTGAAAATTGAATCTATTTCATATGGGAAGATCCCACTATTTCAAAAACCACTCAAACAAGCTCAAATTTCAAAACCCAAGCACCCACAGAGTCTCAAGCTTATGCCTAGCACACCCACCAAAAATCTTTTCAAAATTCCAAAGTAATTTTCTTGCGGCCATTTTTACAAACACATGGTAGGCAGGTTTTACACTCTAAATATAGCTCACTGTTTTGAACAGGGTTTTTCCCCCAATTGATCTCCATTTAATCCCTTTGTCTCCCTTTGATCAAACCAGGCCCTTTACACCCCACCCCCTACCCCCTAGCAGCAATGTCAAGCCATGCCGAGCACCTTGCTGGCCGGTCGACCATGCCATCGCCGCAGCAGACAACCCCTCTCCCTCTCACCATGTCTACGAGCTAGCCCGGACCTCAACGCCACTCTCTGTCCCCTCCCTAAGCTAGGCCAAGCCGTGGACCACCCGCAGCGCGCCGCGCACTGACTGTCTGCGCCATGCCGAGCACGCGCCAGAGCGCCGTGCCCGACACGCGTGTACACGCCGCCCCTCGACCGCAGCCCGCACCCACCGTGTCGCCACGACCCCAGGAACACCATGGACATGCCCGTTCGCCGCCCCATGCACCACAGCCACCGCTCGCCGTTGAGACCGCCACCTCTGCCGCTCAGAGCGTGCGCACCGCCCGACCGCATACCACCGTCCCTAGGCTCGCATTCACTCCGTAGAGCACCGCCAGGAGACCAGCCACTGTCCCCTACCTCGAGCCACGCCGCTAGCATGTTGTGCAGCCCTCGTCGGAGCCGCCCGCCCATGCCTTTCGGTCGCATCGTTGGGCTATAAATAGAGGCCACCCCTAGCCAGTTTTCTGCACACCACTCACCTTCCCTCTTGCCACTGACCCTTCCCCACCACTAGCCGGAGCAGCGCGAGCACTTGTTCGCCGGAATTTGGCCGGAGTAGCCTAGAGCAGAGTAGGAGAGGGCGATGTCGATTTCGTCCACCCCCGGAGCTACCTCGACCACCCCTGAGCTCGCCGTCGTTTACTAGTCCGTTTTCTCGCCTCGCCGTTGTCGCTGGAGCCCTGGTACGCCCCCTAAGCACCGCCACCGAGCCGCTAGGGTTTGACCTCGCCGGCGACCTGTTTGTCGTTGACGACGAGCCCCAGCCGTTGATCCCCGTTCTAATCTAACAGCCCACATCACCCCGTACCGCTTCGCGCGTTATGAGCCTCTAACCGGTGGACCCCTCCTGTCAGCTGTACCATGCGCCGCGTAGTGTCACTGGGCCGGCCCGTTAGCTTTCCCGCGCGACCCATTTAGTTTGAATTAGGATATTTCTATTTTTAGTTTAAACCTAGTTTTGTCCCCTAGTTTGAAAATCAGTTTAGAGATTTACAAATCCAAATGGAGTGATTCCAATTTTGTTAGAAAGCTACTGAAAAGATCTACCCAAGCCCGTTGGATTAATTTAATTAGAGTTAGAGATCTCTCCTAGTAAAAATAATAAGACAGAAGCATTTGCACCTTGCAACATTTTTATAAAATCAACTAAGATAGCTTTTGAGTTGATTCCAACTCTCAAAAATCACATTTCACCATACCTATCTAAATATATAATAATATTAAGGTTTACATGCAGTGACTTTGACCAAAATAATGCTATATAGGAATTTCTAGTCACTTTAAATCATTAAATAATGAACTTAAACCAAAGTAATTATGATCCAATGCTTAAATCACTATCCCACATGTTAGAATATGTGGTGATGACATGTGTCCACATGATCCCATATTTTAAGTGGTGAATATTAAATCTTAGTTAATTTTTTTCAATGAGTAGAATTACTTTTCTAAAATAAAAAGAAGGAAACTAGTGAATAAAACTTGTGATGCTTGTGATGATAATAGATCATCAAATGTTTGCCTTGGAGTGCTAATTAGATTAGTTAAGTATTGTTTGGTGATTGTGTACTCCGTATGTATTTATAGACAATAGTACCGACCAAGCTTTCGAGGAGGAGGAGTTCTACCAAGAAGAACAAGAAGAAAACTTCAACCACTGCACCAACCAAGGCAAGCTAGCACTATCCAAGTTAACCCTTGCAAGTTGTACTTGCCAGCCACCATTAACAATGCAAGCTAACCCTTGCAATCTAGATAACCCAAGCAAAGATGCTTTAGGCATGCTTTGATTATACCACTTTGACTAGTATTCACCCCAAGTATTATTTTCAAGCTTTACTTCCTTTACTTTACCCAAAGTTCTTTACTTGTTTTGAAGGTAGCATAAATAGTATAAAACTTGACCTATTTAGATAAACTTTAGATGTCATTCTATGGCATGAGATTGATCCCATCTTCCCAGCTTAGTGAACATTCTTAACTTAGTAGTTTAGAGTAGATAAAAACTTGAGTCACTTTAGATGGGAATACTTGGTGAAAATGAATTATGAAAACCTTGGAATGATGAGTCATTCTATTGAGATGTTTTGACATGTGTTGAGAAGCACAAATGGTTTATGATGGTGAAAATGTTGAGGCATGAGTCTTAACCCTTTCCTAAAACTGATGGTTGGATTCGGATGCGATACCATTCCAAATTTACCATACAACCACAATACCTAAATTGGGTAAGGCTTAGCCGGAAGTTTATATGCATTAGTATTAGTTCCCTCGCGGGAGAGGTTTGAGCTGAGGCTACCTCTCAATGTTGTCCACCTATGCAGTGCCCAAGATGACAGATGGTCATGGCTGGGAGGCCATGCTCATAGGAGAGGTGCTTATACTAGGGTGTGTAAAGGAAAGGTTATGTTTGATTATCTACATACTAAGTATGATGATTCAGGGTTATCCCTGACAGATGTATTGAATCTTGTGGTGAAAGTGTACCACCTCTGCAGAGTGTCAAACTATTCGAATATCCGCGTCCGCGGTTATGGACAGTTGGAATGGCCATACTGTTTCGTTGTCAGATGTTTTCAAAATAAATTATGAAATGAATGATGAATTTTGACTTGACCACAACAGGGTTGTGTTTATGACACTAGCTTCCCAACTTAAGTGATTCTAGAAGTTTATTTTATATTTCTTTGTTTCAGAACTCGGCTTCGGTTTCAAACTTAACTTTATAGTTAAACTTAGAGTTAGCACTGTAACTTAGAATTATACTACTTGTTAGTGGTAGTTTGCGAGTACTTAAAGAGTACTCATGGCTTTTGTCCTTGGCTATTCTCATGGCCAAACTATGAAGGAGACTACCAAGATGATGGCCAGCAGGACGGCTATGATAACTAGGACTATCTACCTTCGTCAGCATTGGCTGTGCCCCTGAAGATGGACTCCACTGCTACGCTTTATATTTATTCCGCTGCTTGTTGTATTAAGACTGGATCATGAGATCCTTATTTGTGTAAGACCTTATGTATGGTTTGTAATGGATGATGTACTGTGATATCCAATATGTTATGTCTCACAAAAATGGTAATCCTAGGATTGCGATGGATGACATAACAGGCATCTGGGATTAAAAATCCGGGTGTTTAGAAGTTGGTATCAGAGCCATCCTGACCATAGGAGACCCTAGTTAGAATGGACGTCCGAACAAAAACTTAATTTCCAAACCAAAGTGAGTATTTATGAAAAACTATTTCCTCTCTTATCCGTGGGAATTCATTCTTTCTCAAAAATTCATGTTCCTCAAAATTCTTACTTTACTACTTAAAATTTGACACACTTGATCACTTCACTAATTTCCTCATCCTTAATTCTTGTAGATGGAGACTCGGTTCAGCAAGTTCTACCAGTTGGGAAACGGAGGTCAACTGATCTTCGAGAGGGATCTGGATTCACTGTCAGAGTTACTAGGACGCCCACATCCAGAGTTTCTTGGAGCTCAACTTCCAGGACCCCCAGGAGGAGATTTACAGTGGCTAGTCACCGCTGATCTAAGAGGAAGCATCGAAGCACCAACGTCCGGGAGAATCCAGTTCTCCGTGAGAGAGAACAACTGGCTAGATGGATTAGCCAGGGCAATGCATGAAGCTCTCGCACGTCTATGTGCCCTTAGAGTCAACCAAATCCAAGGAACCCGTTTTGCTCATTATGCAAGACGTGACTTCATGGGAATGCCGATGGGGATGCCAAGTCACCCAGAGCTGAAGCGTCAAGTGGAGAACCTTGACTTCCCATTGTACGATCGTCAGAAGGAGTTGGACAATGCTAGGGAGTTCGCCAACCACAACCGTGCCATTGCCACCTAGAAGGCCCAGACTTTCTCACTACTAGTCAAGGATCGTCAGTCTCTTCGCCTCCAGCGCGAGGGGAAGAATTGCACCATCGCCCGTCTTTGCAAGAAGGTGGACGACCTCGAGAAGACCGTCAAGGAGCAGGAAGCTTAGCTTGCAGCAAAGGAGGAAGAAGAAGAGGGTGAAGACATCCAAGGAGACATGGATTCTTACCTCAGCAATGATGATGACTTTCTGGAGGAGGATGTTGTGGACTTATACACGGACGATGAGGACTCCGACTTCATCGACGATGAGTAGATGCACTAGAGCACTGTCATAGCATGAGATGTATCGGTCCCACTGTATCGTAGTTTGCAGAATGGTTCTTCAAACCATCTGTTTTCCTTTGATTGTTGTGGTGTGTGTTTGTATCGTGTGCTTATTTGCATGAATGAAATGAAGTTAGTTGCAAAACCTGAGTCAAACTCAAAGTTTTACCTTGATACCAAAACCATGAACCGTAGAACTTTCCCTCTTACCCCTTTATCTACCTCAATCTTTAGATGGCTCGTGGAAACCAAGGAGGGAGCAGCTCGTCGCAAGACCCAATGCTGCAGATCTTGCAGAATCTCATCGCAGATAGAGAAGCAAGCAGGGCAGAATGCCAAGCTAATCTAGCAACACTGCAACAGATCGCCCAGATGGCTCTCAACAACCAAGGACATGGAAACCAGGATCACCATGGATCCAAACTCAAAAACTTTCAGAATACCAATCCCCCAATCTTCAACCAAGATGAAAACCCACTAGATGCCGATGACTGGTTACAGACAATGGAAAACAACTTAGAAGTTGCAGGAGTTGATGACAACGAGAAAGTTCTCTTTGCCACCCACTATCTGGCAGGAGATGCAAGAGCTTGGTGGACCAGTATCCGCAACATGAACCATGGTCAAGTGATGACATGGGAAGCCTTCAAAGTCAAGTTCAGCCGCACCCACGTGCCGCAAGGTCTAGTCAATAGAATGAGGGATGAGTTCCGCGACTTGAAGCAAGGCAGAATGACTGTGGTAGAATACCATGATAGATTCCTATCACTTGCCAGATATGCACCTGATGAGATCAACACGGAGGCCAAGAAGAAGGAGAGATTCCTGAACGGACTGCATGATGAGATGCAGACTGTCCTCGTCAACATCCGTTTCCAGGATCTCGAAGAGCTAGTCGACTCTGCCATTCAGATGGAAGGGAAGATTAATCAGGCAAACGACAACCGCAAACGTCGTATGATGCAGCAATCAGGATCCAGCAGTCACCAGAAGTACCGTCTCAACCCCTCACCAGGATATGCACCAAGGAACAATCGACCCCCAATGTCTCGCCCAAGCTACCCCAACCGTAGCGGAGGCAATGTGAAGTCCGGAGGAAACAATCACAACTCCGGCAATGCCAACAACTTCAACCGTGCCCCTCCCAAGAGCAACAACAACAACAACAACACTGCACCCAAAACTGGCAGCAATGTTGTGCCTGTCGCAGCAAAGGATAAGTTCCAGATCACTTGTTTCGAGTGTGGAGTGAAGGGTCACTATTCCAATGAGTGTCCCAAGAAGACTGCCGCCACTGCCAATGTGAATGCCCCAGCTCAACAGCAGCGTCGTGTTCAATCAGGAAGAATATTTGCCCCAGGGAACCCTCACAACCGCAACGGTCGTCTCTTCCACATGAACGCCGAAGAAGCCCAAGAAGCGTCAGATGTCGTGCTGGGTATGTTTTCTGTCAACTCAGTTTTAGCAAGAGTATTGTTTGATTCGGGAGCATCACATTCATTTGTCACCGAAGAATTTGCATGCACTAGTAAGATTCACCCAACCAACTTGAAGCATGTCATGCTAGTTCAAATCCCCGGTTCAACTACAAAATCTAGAAAAATTTGCAAAGCTGTGCGTATCAGAATACATGGGATAGATTTTTATGCCAACCTAATTGTACTTGGAACCAAAGGATTGGAAGTAGTACTAGGTATGGATTGGATGTCAAGGCATAAAGGACTGATAGACTGTGCTAAGAAAGCCATCACCGTGACCAGTAGCTCTGGAGTAACCGTAGAGCATATCTCTGAAACCTTACCTCATCAATTCAAGTGCAACAAGAGTCTAGCCCTACCCACCATAGACCAAGTCAGAGTAGTCTGTCAATACCCCGACGTATTCCCAGATGAATTGCCAGGTATGCCCCCGGATAGGGATATTGAGTTCATTATCGAACTAATCCCCGGAACCGGACTCATAGCTCAGAGATCCTATAGCATGAACCCCTCAGAGTTAGTGGAACTGAAGAAGCAGTTGGATGCCATGTTAGAAAAAGGCTTGATTCAACCAAGCGCATCACCATGGAGATCACCAGTGTTATTCATCGACAAGAAAGATGGAGGCAATCGTTTGTGCACAGATTATAGAAAGTTGAATGACGTCACCATCAAGAACAAGTACCCCTTGCCAAAGATAGAGGATCTATTTGATCAGTTGACTGGAGCCTAGGTATTCTCAAAGATTGATCTTAGGACTGGTTATCACCAACTTAAAATTCGTGCAACGGATATTCCGAAAACCGCCTTTACTACTCGCTATGGTTTATACGAGTATACAGTTATGTCTTTTGGATTAACCAATGCCCCTGTTTATTTCATGAATCTCATGAATAAGATCTTTATGAATTTCCTAGATAAGTTTGTAGTTGTGTTTATCGACGACATCCTTATCTACTCCAAGTCAGAAGAAGAGCATGAGCAACATCTAAGAATCATGCTAGAAACCCTGAGAGAGCATCAGTTATATGCCAAGTTCAGAAAGTGTGAGTTTTGGTTGAAGGAAGTAGGATTCCTAGGACATATTGTGTCTGCCAGAGGAGTCTCTGTTGATCCCACCAAGATCAAAGATGTCGAAGAATGGGGAAGCCCCAACCACTCAAACCCAAGTCCGCGCATTTCTCGGATTAGCGCGATACTACCAAAAGTTCGTAGAAGGATTCTCGAGCATTGCCAGACCCATGACCCAATTGTTGAAGAAGGACAAGAAGTTTGAATGGACAGATAAATGTGAAGCCAGTTTTCAAGAACTGAAGAAGAGATTGATATCAGCCCCAATACTGATCATGCCAGATATCAAGAAGCCATTTGATGTATATTGTGATGCATCCAAGATTGGTCTCGGATGTGTATTGATGAAAGAAGGCAAAGTCATCGCGTATCTGTCTCGACAACTGAAGCAGCATGAGCAGAACTATCCGACCCATGATCTTGAATTAGCAGCCGTAGTTTTGGCATTGAAGACATGGCGTCATTATCTGATGGGTAATCATTGTGAGATTTACTCAGATCACAAGAGCTTAAAATATATTTTCACTCAGAAGGAGTTGAATATGAGGCAAAGGAGATGGATAGAGTTAATCAAGGATTATGACCTTGACATTCACTATCACCCCGACAAAGCCAATGTAGTAGCGGATGCTCTTAGCAGATTGCCGTGTAGGCTAAACACCATGATCAAAGAAAAGCAACCAAGTTTATATGAAGAGTCGGATCAATTCAGAACTGAATTAGTTAGCAAAGGATTCTTAGCTAGCATTGACCTTCAACCCACGTTGATCAGCCAAATCAAGGAAGCCTAGAAGGGAAATGAAAGTACCGACATAATCAAACGTCATATTGGTACAGGAAAGGTACCTGGATTCACCGAAGACGAAGAAGGAGTGCTGTGGTACAAATGACGTATCTGTGTGCCAGTAGATTCGGAGCTGAAGCAAGTTATCATGCCGGAAGCTCATGATACTCTTTATTCTATCCACCCCGGAGGAACGAAGATGTATCAGGATTTGAAAGAGCAATTTTGGTGGCATAAGATGAAGAGAGAAATCGGAAGCTACATCGCCAAGTGTGACATCTGTCAAAGAGTGAAAGCAGAGCATCAGAAACCCGCAGGACTGTTGCAACCATTGCAGATTCCGGAATGGAAATGGGATTCCGTCGGAATGGACTTTATCACCGGTTTGCCTACTTCTAGTAGGGGAAATGACTCAATCTGGGTCATAGTTGATAGACTGTCCAAGGTAGCTCACTTCATACCAGTCAAGACTACCTACCAGAGTTCGAAGCTAGCAGAACTATATATTGCTAGGATTGTTAGTCTGCATGGAACCCCCAAGACCATAGTATCAGATCGAGGAACCCAGTTTACCTCGAGATTTTGGCAGAAAGTTCAGGAAGGATTGGGAACCAAGTTAAATTTCAGCACTGCTTATCACCCGCAAACTGATGGACAGACTGAGAGAGTCAACCAGATCCTAGAGGATATGTTAAGAGCTTGTGCGTTAGAGTATGGATCAAAATGGGAAGACTGCCTGCCTTTCGCAGAATTCTCATATAACAACAGTTATCAAGCTAGTTTGCAGATGGCACCATTTGAATTCCTATATGGAAGAAAGTGTCGTATCCCTTTGAATTGGTCACAAGTAGGAGAGAGTCAGATCTTTGGACCCGACATTCTCCGAGAAGCCAAAGAGAAGGTTCACAAAGTTCGTGAGCACCTCAAGACCGCCCAATCCAGATAGAAGAGTTATGCTGACAAGAGAAGGAGAGACCTGACTTTCAATGTCGAAGATTTTGTATATCTCAAGGTTTCACCATTGAAAGGAACTCAACGCTTTAGTTTGAAAGGAAAGTTAGCCCCTAGATATATCGAACCATTCAAGATTCTAAATCATCGAGGAGAAGTATCGTATCAACTAGAACTACCTGAAGAAATGTCAGCCATCCACAATGTGTTCCATATTTCGTTACTTCGCAAATGCTTGGAGGTGACGGAGAAGACTGAAGTTTTCAAGAACATCGATCACAGAGCTGTAGAGATCAACAATGACCTGACATATCGAGAAGTGCCCATCCGTATCCTAGAAGAAGCTTACAGAACCACCAGGACGAGGATTATCAAGTTTCTCAAGATTCAATGGAGCAACCATACAGAAGAGGAAGCCACTTGGGAGCAAGAGGATTACATTAGGACAGAGTTCCCAGATCTCTTTAGTTCCTAGTTTTCTTTGTAAATCTCGGGACGAGATTTTGTTTAAGGGGGGAAGGTTTGTAACATCCCAAAACTTTAATCCAAGATTATTAAGATCCAAATCATCAAAATTAGGGTTAACAAAAACTTTTCCAAATCAAATTATTAAAGCATTCATATGTGTGTGCATTTAAATAGGAGTTGATTTGAATTGCCATGATTAAGTGATCCATTGCTTGTAAAATGATTCTTGGGTGAAATAAATATCATCTAGATCATTCCCAAACAAATCCCAAAGAAAAACAAATCAAAATGAATAAAAGAAGTGAATGGTAATTTGTGCCATTTTAATCAACATGCCTATTTTGACTATTCCTAGAACTCAAAACCTAACCGAAAAAAATGTGGATCTTTGCACCCCTTGCTAGTACACATAATGATGTACCAAGGCCCACCTTGTGATCTACCAAAAACATTCAAACACTAAATTTAATTGGCATTTGAAAATTGAATCTATTTCATATGGGAAGATCCCTCTATTTCAAAAACCACTCAAACAAGCTCAAATTTCAAAACCCAAGGACCCACAGAGTCTCAAGCTTATGCCTAGCACACCCACCAAAAATCTTTTCAAAATTCCAAAGTAATTTTCTTGCGGCCATTTTCACAAACACATGGCAGGCAGGGTTTACACTCTAAACATAGCTCACTGTTTTGAACAGGGTTTTGCCCCCAATTGATCTCCATTTAATCCCTTTGTCTCCCTTTGATCAAACCAGGCCCTTTACACCCCATCCCCTACCCCCTAGCAGCAATGCCAAGCCATGCCAAGCACCTTGCTGGCCGGCCGACCATGCCATCACCGCAGCAGACAACCCCTCTCCCTCTCACCATGTCTACGAGCTAGCCCGGACCTCACCGCCACTCTCTGTCCCCTCCCCGATCTAGGCCAAGCCGTGGACCACCCGCAGCCCGCAGCGCGCACCGCACTGACTGTCTGCACCATGCTGAGCACGCGCTAGAGCATCGCGCCCGACACGCGTGTACACGTCGCCCCTCGACCGCAGCCCGTGCCCACCGTGTCGCCACGACCCTAGGAACACCACGGACATGCCTGTTCGCCGCCCCTTGCACCACAACCACCGCTCGCCGTTGAGACCACCGCCTCTGCCGCTCAGAGCATGCGCACCGCCCGACCACATACCACCGTCCCTAGGCTCGCATTCACTCTGTAGAGCACCGCCAGGTGACCAGCCACCGTCCCCTACCTTGAGCCATGCTGCTAGCACGTTGTGCAGCTGTCGCCGGAGCCGCCCGCCCATGCCTTTCGGTCGCATCATCTGGCTATAATTAGAGGCCACCCCCAGCCAGTTTCTGCACACCACTCACCTCCCCTCTTGCCACTGACCCTTCCCCACCTCTATCCGGAGCAGCGCGAGCACTTGTTCGCCGCAATTTGGCCGGAGTAGCCCGCAGCAGAAGAGGAGAGGGTGATGTCGATTTCGTCCACCCCCGGAGCTGCCTCGACCACCCCTGAGCTCGCCGTCGTCTACCAGTCCGTTTGCCTGCCTCGCCGTCGTCGTTGGAGCCCTGGTACGCCCCCTAAGCACCCCCACCGAGCCGCTAGGGTTCGACCTCGCCGGCGACCTGTTCGTCGTCGACGACGAGCCCCAGCCGTTGATCCCCGTTCTAATCTAACAGCCCACATCGCCCCGTACCGCTTCGCGCGTTATGAGACTCTGACCGGCGGACCCCTCCTGTCAGCTGTGCCCCGTGCCACGTAGAGTCACTGGGCCGGCCCATTAGCTTTCCTGCGCGACCCATTTAGTTTGAGTTAGGATTTTTCTATTTTTAGTTTAAACCTAGTCATGCCCCCTAGTTTCAAAATCAATTCAGAGAGATTTATAAATCCAAATGGAGTGATTCCAATTTTGTTAGAAAGCTACTGAAAAGATCTACCCAAGCCCGTTGGATTTAATTCAATTAGAGTTAGAGATCTCTCCTAGTAAAAATAATAAGACAGAAGCATTTGCACCTTGCATTTTTTTATAAAATCAACCAAGATAGCTTTTTAGTTGATTCCAACTCTCAAAAATCACATTTCACCATACCTATCTGAATATGTAATAATATTAAGGTTTACATGCAGTGACTTTGGACTAGTACCAAAATAATGCTATATAGGCATTTCTAGTCACTTTAAATCATTAAATAATGAACTTAAACCAAAGTAATTATGATCCAACCCTTAAATCACTTTCCCACATGTTAGAATATGTGGTGATGACATGTTTCCACATGATCCCATATTTTAAGTGGTGAATATTAAATCTTAGTTAATTTTTTTCAATGAGTAGAAATTACTTTTCTAAAATAAAAAGAAGGAAACTAGTGAATAAAACTTGTGATGCTTGTGATGATAATAGATCATAAATGTGTGCCTTAGAGTGCTAATTAGATTAGTTAAGTATTGTTCGGTGATTGTGTACTCCGTATGTATTTATAGACGATAGTACCGACCAAGCTTTTGAGGAGGAGGAGTTCTACCAAGAAGAAGAAGAAGAAAACTTCAACCACTGCACCAACCAAGGCAAGCTAGCACTATCCAAGTTAACCCTTGCAAGTTGTACTTGCCAGCCACCATTAACAATGAAAGCTAACCCTTGCAATCTAGATAACCCAAGCAAAGATGCTTTAGACATGCTTTGATTATACCACTTTGACTAGTATTCACCCCAAGTATTATTTTAAAGCTTTACTTCCTTTACTTTACCCAAAGTTCTTTACTTGTTTTGAAGGTAGCATAAAGAGTATAAAACTTGACCTATTTAGATAAACTTTAGATGTCATTCAATGGCATGAGATTGATCCCATCTTCCCACCTTAGTGAACATTCTTAACTTAGTAGTTTAGAGTAGATAAAAACTTGAGTCACTTTAGATGGGAATACTTGGTGAAAATGAATTATGAAAACCTTGGAATGATGAGTCATTCTATTGAGATGTTTTGACATGTGTTGAGAAGCACAAATGGTTTATGATGGTGAAAATGTTGAGGCATGAGTCTTAACCCTTTTATAAAAATGATGGTTGGATTCAGATGCGATACCATTCCAAATTTACCATTCAACCACAATACCTGAATTGGGTAAGGCTTAGCCGGAAGTTTATATGCATTAGTATTACTTCCCTCGCGGGAGAGGTTTGAGTTGAGGCTACCTCTCAATGTTGTCCACCTATGCAGTGCCCAAGATGACAGATGGTCATGGTTGGGAGGCCATGCTCATAGCAGAGGTGCTTATACTAGGGTGTGTAAAGGAAAGGTTATGTTTGATTATTTGCATGCTAAGTATGATGATTCAGGGTTATCCTTGACAGATGTATTGAATCTTGTGGTGAAAGTGTACCACCTCTGCAGAGTGTCAAACTATTCGAATATTCGCATCCATGGTTATGGACAGTTGGAATGGCCATACTATTTCATTGCCAGATGTTTTCAAAATAAATTATGAAATGTATGATGAATTTTGACTTGACCACAACAAGGTTGTGTTTATGACACTAGCTTCCCAACTTAAGTGATTCTAGAACTTTATTTTATCTTTCTTTGTTTCAGAACTCAGCTTAGGTTTCAAACTTAACTTTATAGTTAAACTTAGAGTTACCACTATAACTTAGAATTATACTACTTGTTAGTGGTAGTTTGCGAGTACTTAAAGAGTACTCATGGCTTTTGTCCCTGGCTATTCTCATGGCTAGACTATGAAGGAGACTACCAAGATGATGGCCAGCAGGACGGCTATGATAACTAGGACTATCTGCCTTCGTCAGCATTGCCTGTGCCCCTGAAGATGGACCCCACCGCTACGCTTTATATTTATTCCGTTGCTTGTTGTATTAAGACTGTATCATGAGATCCTTATTTGTTTAAGACCTTATGTATGGTTTGTAATGGATGATGTACTGTGATATCCAATATGTTATGTCTCGCAAAAATGGTAATCCTGGGATTGCGATGGATGACATAACAGGCATCTGGGATTAAAAATCCGGGTGTTGACATGGGGAAGATGGGATGGCGCTTTGAAAGAGGTTTTTTATTTTCTTGTAATAAATTAACCATGTCACCTCCTGGTGTAGTATAGTCTCATCACGTTGGTTTGACTAGACACGTTATTTATTTACAGGTTCTACTGTAGTACTATTTGCATAAGTAGGAGTAGTAGGTAGGAGTATTACTCTACCTCCGTTCCGAGGAATAAGGCATCCTCGTTTTGCGTGTTTTTTCTTTGACCAAGATTTACTCTAAATATATATAAAGAATGTTGGTAGAAAATTAGCATTATTGGAAAGTTTTACTCTACCACCAACATTACTAATTTTACACAAATTAATCAAGTGTATTAGTTACTCTATTTATTCGGTCAAATTTTACACAATGTAATCAAGTTGTATCTTCTTGGCACCTGCGCCCACACCTTCTAGTTGATCTCTCCCTCAGCCGGAGTGTGGCGCTCAGCACATGTGCCATGGTTTGGGTTGCGAGTGGGATCCCGCGAAAGTCCCGCCTCTAGTTTATTTTGAAGTTTCTATAGGAGTACTTCAAAATGAACTAGAAGCGGAACTTCCGCGGGATGATGCTTTCAACTCTAACATTGGTACGATGGCTCTGTGTCTGTCTATCATGTGTTCGTCAGCTACGTTGTGTTGGTGTGCATAGGAAGGAACCACTTTGGGCGTTGGGTTGGGGCGGCAGCAAAAAAGTAGTCACGCATCAAAATTTTCGGGTTTCGAATTTTTCACTTGCTTCGTCCCAAACATCACATGGAAGATTATTACAAGGATCAACACTCACAACACTAGAGAAGGGATATTGTACTTGGTATGTATATATAAATATATACACGTCCCATCACTTTCGATGCACTTCATTAGCAAGATCTGGCAAAAGTGAGCACCGCGCTAATTTCCTTTTTGTTAAGCAAGTTGTTGTTGTTGTACAAACGGTATGGCTTAGCTAGTGGGTGGAGAAGGAGAGCCAGTCCCGACTGATTTTCCATGCTTATTTTTAGGCCCCTTTGTACTAAAACATGAGTTAGGTGTAATTTTCTCGTTTTTGAGGTCCTTGATGTAACATATACACTTCAACTAACCATATTAAGTTGCTAATCGAAGCATCCCGCTCCTTCTAGGCCAAACCTAGTTGAAAAAAAGTGCCACCACACCACATTTTAGACAAAGTGGACCATGCTTTCTTATAACTTCCTTGTTTTAGAATTGTTGAATCTTCCTAGCTAGGTAACTTCCCCCACTTAGAGGACTTTATGCCGATTTAACAAAATTATGTCAGATTTGAATTACTCCCTCCGATCGATATTACTTGTCGCAGAAATGGGTGTATTAGACATGTTTTAGTGTAGATACATCCAATCTAGGGACAACTAATATGAATCGGAGGGAGTACAAGTATGCATAATAGGTTGCTCTTGAATTTTACAGATGTCGTTTGTTGGTACCAATGTCGTCAATATATTGAGAACCATCACGAGATTTGAAAAATGCAACTAACTTCGTGCTAAGAATATGCATGCCTTCAAATTTGATATTTTTTGAAGATATTGAAATAAAACAAATAACAAACCAAATACTTTCATGTGGGGTCCTCTTATGCGTATTGCTCGCCATAAAAAACAGAAATAAGTGCTTGACACTTCTTTTCAAAACAAAAACAGACTATGTTGCTTCAGAATTTCCATACCACTATATAGTGTACGAATAACTTCGAACATAGGCAGTTGGATATAGATTGGCAAAACCCAACATTGTTAACCATTGGATCTATTTCGGTACATTTGATTACATCATGTCTAGCGTATAGAAGATCCCATTATTGTTGGCCTCTAGCACCATGAATATACTATGCACAGAAAGTACAGAGAACATGGTTTTGAATGCCACAAGCCAAGTTTCCAAATATAGTGGACAATGTTTTATGTACGATTTCCAAGTTTTATGAGTTTTCAAAGCTTCCAAGCTAACTCGGACCACTCAAATGACTTTATGTCTCAGTTAACAAAATCATGTCATATTTGAACTAGAAGCTCTAGAAAGTGGTAGATTTCTATCGAAGTTCTACAAAAAGCTTTTGGTGGTACGCATCAGGTAGATAATATATCGAAAACAATCGACAGTTTTGACAAATTCAACTTCCTGCTAAGAATTTGTATCTTGACAATTTTGAACCTGTTTTGAAATAATCACATGTAATAAAGAAAAACGGGGAAAACAAATATTTACGCATGGCATCCTTCACGTCACGTGTACAACCTGCCAGGAAACTGATAATCATGGGATTTGAAAACTTCTGGAAACCAGCCCCGCGATATTTTCCCACCATTTATGAATATTATTAGGTTTCAACCCTGATGACCAAAAAAGGTCATGGCCATATCAACATCATAGTTAATGCACTGTTCCCACATTAATTTGGTATATGGGTGCATCTTGGCATAGTAGGAAATGTTGCCCGTGGGAGTCTCAACATTGGGCCTGTTTGATTCGCGGGATAGAAAAAACAAAGGAATAGGGAAAACACAGTATTATTAGAATATCATGTCCAGTTGAATCCAACAAGATTTGGAGCCTACAGGAATTTTACTTAAAGAAGTGTAAGATTCAAAGGAAAGTAAAGGAATTGTAACATGAGGCTGAGGTGGATTGTACTTAAAATTTTACGGAAGACATGTGCATGGTGTCCTTTTGCATGTATCACATGCCATGCAAATTGATAAACTTGTGTTTTGACAACTTTTCAAAAACCAGGTTCACACAATTGTCCTGCAACGCGTATGAATAGGTTTCGAGTCGGACGACCAAGGTCCATGCCATATCCTGTGATCCACATCATAGTTTATGGTAATTGCCCCATATTATGTAGATTGGTGCATCTTGGCATTATTTTAAACAATATTTTGCCAAGGGGAGTTTCCAAGAAGTATTATGAAAATAGATGATCTCAATTTTCCAAGTGACGGGATTTTTTTCTGAAACCTGGAACATTGTTTTCTGCAAAGAAAATAGTAGTACTAGGAAAAAGAAGGATCGAAATGGAGGGGGAAACGAAGAGCTATTGTAGAAGAGATTATGGGGTTAGAGAAGGCTGCCCGAGAGGGCTGCAGCGAAGAGGTGTTGAACGCAGTTCGATGTCAGAGCAAAGTTACGTAAAAAAGAGATAGAAACAAAGCCACTGTAGTACCATGGCACATGTGTGCAGCGCCACACTATGGACGAGGGAGATATCATCTATAGGATGGTTGTGATGCAGCAAAGGAGAGAGTAGTACACAATTTATTTTACTTGCATAGAGAAGGAGTAGCACACTCTAAGGCTGCAGGAGTGAGCACCATGCTGATTTTATTTGTTAAGGAAGTACAAGTGGACCTCATAAAAAATGAAAATTGCATCCAAGTCCATGCATTTAGCACAAGGACCCTAAAACTTAACAATGAAGTGTGTGTTTTGAGGTTTGCACATACTACCGTTCATCGTGCTAAAGTAGAATCTTTCTAGATGCTAAGAATGGAAAATAAGATCCAATGGTTAGCAATGTTTGGATTTGCCAGTCTTGATCAACATTCGTTGTTCTGTACACTATGCAGTGGTATATATGGTATTGTGAGAGATAAGACAAGATAAAGATAAGATAAGAAGTACTGCGAATGACCGATCTAACTTTAGGTCTCGTATGAGCGAGGTGCTCGAGAGTTAACACGGTCAGTGGAAGTACATGTTACATCAAGGACCTCGTAAAAAATAAGAAATAAAAATCCAAGTCCATGCATTTAGCACAAGGACCCTGAAACTGAGCAATGAAGTGTGTGTTTTGAGGTTTGCGCATACTAGCATTAATCGTGCTAAAGACTTTTAGTAGAATCTTTCTAGATGCTAAGAATGGAAAAGAAGATCCAATGGTTGTCAGCAATGTTTGGATTTGCCAGTCTTGATCAAACGGTCAATGGTTCGTACACTCTATAGTGATGTTATGGTATTGTAAGAGATAAGAGAAGATAAAGATAAGATAAGAAGTATTACGGATGGCCAATCTAATGGTAGGTATCGTAGGAGCGATGTGCTTGAGAGTTAACACGGTCGGTGGAAGTACAAGTTACATTAAGGACCTCATAAAAATGATAATTGCATCCAAGTCCATGCATTTATTAGCACAAGGACCTTGAAACTAAGAGCAATGAAGTGTGTGTTTTAAGGTTTGTGCATATACTAGCGTTCATCGTGCTAAAAACTATCAATCGAATCTTTCTAGATGCTAAGAATGGAAAAGAAGATCCAGCGGTT
Organism: Avena sativa; assembly: GCA_916181665.1. NCBI lineage: Eukaryota > Viridiplantae > Streptophyta > Magnoliopsida > Poales > Poaceae > Avena > Avena sativa. The sequence goes on from OV702287.1 coordinate 198,409,084, forward strand.
GGCAATGTTTGGATTTTGTAGTCTTGATCCAATGGTCAATGTTCAAAGTTAATTCGTACACTACACAGTGGTTTATTGTATTGTAAGAGATAAGACATGATAAAGAGAAGATAAGAAGTACTGCGAATGGCCTACCAAATGGTAGGTATCATAGGAGAGAGGTGCTTGAGAGTTAACATGGTCGATGGAAGTACAAGTTACATCAAGGACCTCATAAAAATGAAAATTGCATCCAAGTCCATGAATTTATTAGCACAAGGACCCTGAAAACTGAGCAATGGAGTTTGTGTTTCTAGGTTTGCGCATACTAGCATTCATCGTGCTAAAGTAGAATCTTTCTAGATGCTAAGAATGGAAAAGAAGATCCAGTGGTTGGCAATGTTTGGATATGCTAGTCTTGATCCAATGATCAATGTTCAAAGTTAATCCGTACACTGTGTAGTGTTTATTGTCTTGTAAGACATAAGACACGATAAAGAGAAGATAAGAAGTACTATGAATGGCCTATGAAATGGTAGGTCTCGTAGGAGAGAAGTGCTTGAGAGTTAACACGGTCAGTGGAAGTACAACTTACATCATGGGTCTCATAAAAATGAAAATTGCATCCAAGTCTATGCATTTCTTAGCACAAGGACCCTGAAAACTGAGCAATGGAGTTTGTGTTTTGAGGTTTGCGCATACTAGTGTTCATCGTGCTAAAGACTTTCAGCACAAGGACCTCATACACTATGAAGTGGTTTATTGTATTGTATTGTATTGCAACAGATAAGACACGATAAAGAGAAGATAAGAAGTACAGTACTGTGAATGGCCAATATTTTGAATACCCTTCCCTCCTGATGTTTGGGAAGCAAGTGAAAATTTCGAAAACCGGAAACCTTTGAATTTTTGTGCCGCCAAGGACCAAAGTGGTTTCCTTCCTATGTACTCCTCGAACCTACTCCACACCAATGTGCGGCTGCTGAACACACCAGAGACACAAAGCCGCCGTACCAAGGCACATGTGTGTAGCCCCACGATGTGGACGAGGGAGAGATCAGCCGAGCCGATGTGCAGGGGGAAAGGGGAGGAGAGAGGGAGGATAGCGAAGGAGAGAAAACACACGATTTGTTTTCCTTGCATAGGTCTTGAAATTTACTACTAGTAGAGTGTAGTACACTGTAAGGCCGCATGAGTACCTCATGTTAGACACCCATCATAACTTTGCTCTGATATGGAACCGCCTTCAACTTCTCTTCGTTGCTGCCCTCTTCCCCTGCCAACGTTTTATTCTCTTAGCATGTACAGCGCGTGGACAGAGGTGACCATATGTCTAACCAAAGAAATATACTACTCCGGCATTGTGTAAAAAATCACACCTTAATAAGGCCTACTATGTGGCATCCGCTAAGGTTCACCTTATACATAGTGGAAAAAATAAAGTTATCTTGAAGCCTAAGGTGCACCTCAAGCTTGTTGGTTGCCCATAGAGAATAGAAATATCATTTTCCCTCTCTCCCTATTTCATGTGATTGTTTTCAAAAGGGGTTCAAAATTTTCAAGATGCAAAATCTTTTTTTTGAGGAAGATGCAAAATCTTAGCTAGAGGCCGAACCAGTCATCATCAACTGAGAATGTTCTTTCCTGGTAGTTGGACACTCACACCGATGACACTAAACTACAAGAAAAGTTTCCTTCTGCAATGAATTGGCCTGACGGTCGTCGTAGAAGGCGTGTCTTCCGCGATGAGATTCTCGGCTCGGCCGTGGCCGATGGAAAACTTTATTTTCTAGTTTCGCGGCCCTCTACTATGATGGATCTGCTAAAAACATGGAGGAAGCTCGGCTGGCGCGTGGCAGAAGCAAGATTTTCATTTCCTCGCGCCATGTTGACTTGCCAAAGTCTTTTGAGGCGTGTGGGTCCCGGAGGTCAGTGTCTCTAGCGGACCATACTTTTCGGTCGTGCCTTCCAGATTTGAACTAATGTAGCTCAAGGATTCTGCCGTTTAGTCAGGATGCTAGGTCCCACATGTCAGCCTCTCTTTAGAAGGATCGTGTGTATGATGGAATTTTTTTCCTTTGCTCGTGCTACCCTGTTCCGAAGTTGATAGCGTTGCTCAATGCATCTACCGTCTAATCAACCTCCTGGGACCCACATGTCATCCTCTCATTAGAAGAAACGTGTGTATGATGGAATTTTTTCCTTCGCTGGCACTACCCCATTCCGAGTTGATAGCGTTGCTCGACGCATATACCGTTTAACCAACCTCCTGAGCCCCACATGTCATCCTCTCATTAGAAGAAATGTGTGTATGATGGATTTTTTTCCTTGGCTCGTGCTACCCTGTTCTGAACTTGATAGTGTTGTTCGATGCATCTACCACTCAATCACGATGCTGGGCCCCACATGTCATCCTCTCATTAGAAGAAACATGTGTATGATGGATTTTTTACCCTCTGTCGCGCCTTTGTGTTCTGAACTTGATAGCGTTGCTCGCTGCATCAGCCGTTTAATCAAACTCCTGGACCCCACAAGTCATCCTCTCATTAGAAGAAACATGTGTATGATAGAATTTTTTCCCTCGGTCGCGCCTCTGTGTTCCGAACTTGATAGCATTGCTCGCTGCATCAGCCATGCTGGTGGATTCCTTATGTCAGTATCACATTAGAAGAATCGTGGGTATGATGGACTTTTTTTCTCCTCTAGCGCCACCCTGTTCCTAACTAGATAGCGTTGCTTGACGAATCTGCCGTTTGGTCACGCAGCTGGGTCCCACATGAAAGCCTCTCATTAGAAGGATCGGTTGTATGATTGACTTTTTTCTCTGCTCGTGATCCGTGTTTCAAACTTGATAACGTTTCTCACTGGATCAGCTATTTTTTCAGGCTGCTGGGTCCCCCCATGTCAGCCTCTCATTAGAACAAATGTGTGCATGATAGACTTTTTTCTCGCTCGTGTCTCCCTGTTTCGAACTTGTCAACGTTGCTCGATACAACACCTGTATAAGGTCGCGCTGGTAGGACCCACATGTCGGTCTATCTTTAAATAAAATGTGTGTATGTATGATAGACCTTTTTTTCGGCCACGTCTACTGTTTTTGACTTCCATTAGATTTAAACTATGTGTGTTGCCACTACGCCAAAATATTTATAGAAAATATATTATTAAACATTCCTTAGTACCTTGAAGTTATGTTTTAATGTTTTTAAAAAGATGTTGTGTGTCCGTGTTTATATTTTTAAAAATAAAAGGGCAGCCTCCTGGCATTTCGATTTATAAAATACCACATATATAATGGACTAGTTTCTTCACAATATAGCGGAGTTTTTTATGAGGTGGAGGCGGAGTTTTTTTTAAGAGGTGGGGGCAATGCTCAAAAGGCCGAATTAAAAATATTTTGGGCTATTCTACATGGTCCATCTACATGCGCTATACTTCATGGGCTCCTTTCTTAAATTTCATCGGGTTGTGCTAAGCAGTCCCTTGACCCTGACAAGGCCGAATTAAAATGTTCTTGCCTATGCTCCATGGGATCCTTTCTCAAATTTCACTGTCCTGTGCTCAGCAGTTCCCTGACCCTGCGCTAAAAAAACAGTTCCCTGACCTCGAAAAGGCGTGTGTGTATGTTGGACTGTTTTTTGGGTTGAACTTGATAACATTGTTGGGTCCTCCATGTTAGCCTCTCACGACGCTGGACTTTTTTCTTACTCACGCCTCCCTATTTCGAACTTGGCAATGTTGCTCGATGCAGCATCTCTATAAGGCCGCGCTGCTGGGTCCCATGTGTGAGCCTCTCTATAAATGAAACGTGCGCATGATGGACTTTTTTTCAGCCCCGTCCGCTGTTTTGACATCGGTCCATTGCTAGGTCTAAATATACATGGTACAAAGTAAAGGACCAAATATACACACATACTATATAGATGTCGATCAAATTATATTTTTTTTGAAAATTATCTATTATAATTTTATATATGATGATATGTCATCTGTCTATTATCTGGTTCTCACGTGCAGGGTATGTGGAACTTACTAGTAATGTAGTAGTTTCAACAAAACAACATAGGTAGGAAGAGCTTTTTCTGGGGGGGGCTGGGGAAAGGGATGACCATAAATGCCAATTAGAAAGATTCTGGGATAACTGGGGGCGGATGCCCTATTCTTCATGGGATTACTCCGAAACTGAATGCGCTATGGTCGGTGGACACAAGACAATGAAAAGGCCGAATTGAAGGTTTTGGGCTATGATTGTGCCTGATAGGCTAATTTCATGGGCTTAGTAATAAATAATCCAGACCTCAACAAGGAAGAAAAAAACAAGGGAGAAAATTTTGGCTGATATTTTCGCGTGAAAATTGTTGACAACCAGGACCTTTCCCACTCGTGCCAAAACTTTCCCACTCGTGCCTTCCAACTCACGCCTTCACTCCAGCAGCCATCTACTGTCTCTTTGCGCCATTCTTCTACAGACGCGCAGGCGGTCAAAACCACAAGCCACGCACCAAAACATTCACACTCGGTCTATCAGCCGGGGCGGCCTAACACCATTGCTGGCGGTGCCGTTCTTTTTGAGACGCACACAGGCCGGCGGTTAGCTGGTCAATCCCCATGGTACGCTTATAATATCCTTATTTCGCTCAATCATTCCCTAGAAGTAGTTTCATACTTGATCTGCTCATTTGACATTGTTCTGCACTTGATATGTTTGTTCGAATTGGTTGTCATTTTATGCCCAGTCGATCTGTTCTCTCAAATATGTAACATAGTTCTGCACTCAATTTCTGAAATAAGCTAAAATTACGTGGGATTTATAGTTCTATATTCAATTAGGTTGCTCAGATATCTTGGCTTAATTAGATATGTAATCAACCTGTTCAGTGAAATATCTTGAAAGCTTCTATCCTCGACAGATGGACAGATATTGGATACTGAATGGAAAAAAGCAGCACCTTCATATTGGGAAGGTGTTAATGAATTCATGATGTTTGTTAGACAGCATAATGGCGACTCAGATGTGTTTTGCCCATGCCGACAATGCCTTAATTATAAAAAGCTAAGACAGAGCAGAGTCGCAGACCATACTTTCGTTAATGGGATGCAACACACATATATTAGGTGGACTAAACATGGTGAACCATATGATCAGCCTGTTCTTGATCCTCTAGCTGATGCTGATCTGCCTGAAGCTCATCAGATCGAGGATGAGGACCTTTCTGGTTTGTTAAGGGACCTATACCCCACTGCAAGCAAAAAAGGCGCTCCTTCTCTTAAAAGATCGCTTTTCTCTGACCTGATAGAAGATGACAAGTGTTCAGTGGACCCTGATTCTGGTATCTCAAGATTCGAACTGGTAATGAAATTACTAAAGGAGAAGTCGTTCAACAAGATTACCAACAAAGCTTTCGATTCAGTGATTAAGGTGTACAGCGAGTCAATCCCTAGGGAAGGAGTACCAAAATCCTTTTATGAGATGAAACAGTACATCAAGGTACTTGGACTATCATATGAGAAGATTCATTTTTGTCCAAATAACTGTGTACTATTCTGGGAGGATTATGAAAACCTCGATGAATGCCCAATATGTAACGAATCAAGATGGAAAATGGTGATAAAAAGAAGAAAGATCCTTGTAAGGTTCTGAGATATTTTTTCAATTATAGATAAATTGAAGAGGTTGTTTCAGTTAGAACAAACATCTAAGGAAACAAGATGGCACAAAGAGATTCTCAAGCCAGACGATTAATTACTCAGACATCCAGCTGATGGTGATGAATGGAAGAACTTTGATAAGGCCCATCTAGGATTTGCAGCGGATCCAAGGAACTTGAGACTTGGCCTATCTACAGATGGATTTAACCCATTTGGCAACATGAGTAACTCGTACAGCATGTGGCTAGTACTTGTTACAATTTACAACATGTCTCCCTATGCTGGCTTTACTCATCCTAGGTCCCAAATCACCTGGGAAGGATTTTGATCTATTTATGCAGCCTCTTCTAAGAGACTTGCAGGAACTATGGAAGGGTGCCATGACTCCTGATATCCTTGCTAGCAACCATGAAGATGCCAAGTTCCCTATGCGTGCTGCTGTGTTATTCTGCACCCATGATTTTCCAGCTCTTGGCACTATGTCAGACAGAGTGACAGCAGGTTATAACGCATGTGTTCGTTGTGAGACAAAAAAGGTCACAGTGAGGCTACAAAATAAGACTGGTTTCCTTAGCCACTGGGTTTTTCTTCCTCAAGGCCACAAATTCTGAAAAAACTTGAAAAAATTGTAGTTCTATGGAAAGAGGACTGAATATGGCACTGCACCAAAAAAGTTCACTACAACTGAGTTGCAGGCTCATTTACAAAAGGTGAGAAATGTCAAACTAGGAAAACAACCAGCTGCCAGACGAGGTAAAAGAAAGAATACAGAAGATGCACCGATAGTAGGAGCAGCATCCAAAAGGAAGAGAGCGGAAGAAGTAGCAGCAGATTCCCAAGGGAAGGAAAAGGAACCGAGAATATTTTATATAGATCCACTCTATGAGACTTGCCATATTGGGACGGTAAGACACTTCGACATAATATTGATGTCATGCACATGGAGAAAAATATATGTGACAACATTATAGGCACATTACTCAACATTCCATCTAAGACAAAAGATAGCTATAATGCTAGGCTTGACTGCGAGAAACTCAATGTTAACAACAACTTGAAGCTGCATCCTGAAGATACGATTGATAAGTGCGGTGAAAAACATTACAAATTTCGAGGTGCAGAATTTACCTTGCCGATGAATAAAAGGGTACTATTTTGTGACTTCCTCCGAGGTGTGAAGTTTCCATCTGGATTTGCTTCCAACATTGCAAATTGTATCAATGCAGAGGGGAACAAGCTCTAAGGGTTGAAAACTCACGATTGCCACATCCTACTAAAAGGCTTTTAGCTCTTGGCGTTAAAGATTTAGTGAACAAGGATTCGTACAACGTGCTTGCAGAGTTGGGAAAGTTCTTTAGGTAAATCTGTAGCAAAACTCTAGACAGAAGAGTTGTAGTGTGTCTTTAGACGGACATAGCAGAAATCCTGTGCAAGCTTGAGCTGATATATCCACCAACCTTCTTTGATGTGATGGTGCATTTGGCTGTTCATCTGACTGAAGATGCACTTTATAGAGGTCCCATACAGTACGGATGGATGTACCCTATAGAACGTCGACTTTGCACTTTCAAGGGTACTGTCAGGAATAAGGCTAGAGCAAAGGCTTGCATTGCAGAGGCATACATTCCTGCTGAAGCATTTGCATTTTTCTCGAGATACATTCCTGATCGTAAAACAAGATCCAATATGGGTGGCAGAATTGAAGAAGTTGAAAACTCTGTTTTTAACCATAGTGTTCGCCAAGTAGCAAAATCACACACAGACCTTGAAGCATTTCCCGCCCCACTGTTTCAAAAACTTTGAGGCCAAATCTCCCACCGGGGAGTACCACTTTACTATTAATTATTATTTGGCCGGTAGCCAAATTCGAAATCTTTGTCGAGCGGCAAAATTAAAAACCGACTTTCAAGCATTTCCCTCCCCACTTCTTCAAAAAAATTGAGCTGAAATCTCCCACCGGGGAGTACCACTTTTCTATTAATTATTATTTGTCCGGTAACCAAATTCAAAATCTCTATCGAGCGGCAAAATCAAAAACCGACTTTGAAGAATTTCCCGCCCCGCTGTTTCAAAAACTTTGAGGCCAAATCTCCCACCGGGGAGTACCACTTTACTATTAATTATTATTTGGCCGGTAGCCAAATTCAAAATCTATATCGAGCGGCAAAATCAAACACCGACTTTGAAGCATTTCTCGCCCCACTATTTTAAAAACTTTGATCCGAAATCTCCCACCAGGGAGTACCACATTTCTATTATTATTATTTGGCCGGTAGCCAAATTGAAAATCATTGTCGAGCGGAAAAATAACACACCGACTTTGAAGCATTTCATGCTCCTCCGTTTCAAAAACTTTTGACTTTAAAATTCCCATTCTACCCATTGTTCAGACGCCCTATGGGCATGCTAAAGTCGGTTGCTTGGGGACACGATCGAAATTATTTTTCTGTTCACCTCCATAGTCCCGATTCGTGCAGTTTTTCCAGCTGGCCCTCCCAAAATCCCGGGCTTCTCTCCCATTCCCTCACCTCCACGACCACCGCGCGCATCGCCCGGCGGCAATTCCACGGCAACCGGAGCCGCTTCATCGACACCCACCCCATCAGATCTAGTTCACCGGGTCTCTCTGCCACTCCACCAGAGGTGTGGTCTCGCTGACCGCGCCTATGGCATCGTAGACCGCCCACGCTATGCTTCCCCGCCATCGAAACCTACCCAACCGTACCGGAGTAGCTTCACGGTTGTCCACCAGACGAGATCTAGTTCTACATGTTCCATGTCCACTGCTCTAGACCATCTACACGGTCATCGCCGTTGACTGCACTCGACCGCCCAAGATCTGCTTCCCCGACGCTAACAGCCACCGCAACCGCAGCACCCTCGGTGACCTGGACGTCACTCGCACGGTACCGATGATGCTTAGACGCCTCTCCGACCAAGGTAACCAAATCTCCAACCCGTTATTGTTTTGTCAGCGGTATAGCAGGTTCAAGCCTGTCAGAGTGAACTGCATTTTTGTAATCGTGCTAGTACATGCAAGTCACTGGACAAGCCTGTTCTTCATGCTAGTACATACAATGTCATTAAACATGTTGGTTTGCATTCGCTGCTCTACAAATTTCAAGTCATTCAAATGTCTGTTATATTGGCATGCACATGTTCTTATCTTAGCTGCTCCGTACACTAGTAATTGCCTGCTATTGTGTAGTTCTTGCAAAATGTAATGTCAGTGGAACATATTTGTGTGGATTCCCTGCTCCACAGTTACTAACTCTATCTGGTTATTCCTGAGCTAAGTTCCTACTATTATTTCCTCCCTAGCATCGTTCTGCTATCCTATCGTACCCGTTCAAACTCTTCGTACTAGTTCGATTATAATTTTGTTGTTGCCATCTGGTTCTTCAAAAGCTGCAACACTAACTATTTTCTTTTTCTTTGCATAGAGCTCAAAAAGGCAACACTGAACATGTTGGTTTGCACAGCCTACAGGTCCACCAGCGATGCCATTATATATTTTCTGTATCTGGTGCTGGTTCGTCCTAATCAACGGCATAATTATTATTTACTATATAGTTCATTCATGTTTTCTGTATTATTTACCCATGTTGTCAGGTAAGACCTTGAGTAAGACTCAAAGTCCGGCTACGGCAGAAGATAGAGAAAAGATGAATAATATTCCCTATGCCTCGGCCATAGGTTCTATCATGTATGCCATGCTGTGTACAAGACCAGATATAGCACATGCTGTTAGTTTGACTAGCAGATATCAAAGTGATCCTGGAATGGAGCACTGGACAGCGGTCAAGAATATCCTAAAGTACCTGAATAGGACTAAGGATATGGTTCTTTCTTATGGAGGTGATGAACATCTTGTTGTAAACGGTTACACTGATGCTAGTTGGAACACCGATCCAGATGACTCGAAGTCACAGTCTGGATACGTATTTATTTTGAATGGTGCTGCAGTGAGCTGGAGGAGTGTCAAGCAAAGCGTTGTGGCGAAATCTTCAACTGAATCGGAATACATAGCTGCTTCGGAGGCTGCACAAGAAGCCATATGGATGAAGGAGTTCATTACTGAACTTGGCGTGGTTCCCAGTGCGTTGGACCCGATGGCCATCTACTGTGACAACACAGGTGCCATAGCTAATGCACAGGAGCCAAGGTCACATAGCAAGCTGAAGCACATCAAGCTACGTTTCCATGCTATTCGCGAGTATGTCCGAGATGGTGACATAAAGATTTGCAAAGTACACACTGATCTGAATGTGGCAGATCCGTTGACTAAACCTCTCCCTAGAGAAAAGCATGACCAACACCAGAATGCCATGGGTGTTAGGCATATTACCATGTAATCTAGATTATTGACTCTAGTGCAAGTGGGAGACTGTTGGAGATATGCCCAAGAGGCAATAATAAAAGTGGTTATTATTATATCTTTGTGTTTATGATGAATGTTTACATCCCATGCTATAATTGTATTATAAGCAAACACTAATACATCTGTGTTTTGTAAACATAAAAGAGTCCCTAGTAAGCCTCTTGTGGAACTAGCTTGTTGATTAATTGATGATCATGGTTTCCTGATCATGGACATTGGATGTCATTAATAACAAGGTTATATCATTAGGAGAATGATGTGATGGACACACACCCATAGTAAGCGTAGCATAAGATCAAGTCATTTAGTTCGTATTGCTATAAGCTTTCAAATGCATAGTAACCTAATCCTTCGACCATGAGGTTATGTTAATCACCATCACCGGATGGGTACTTTGATGACATCAAACACCGCTTCATAACTAGGTGGTTATAAAGGTGTCATTGGGTATTCTGAAAGTATGTGTTGAAGCGCATGGACCAAGATTGGGATTTGTCCATCCATATGACGGATAGATATGCTCTGGGCCCTCTCGGTGGAATGTCATCTAGTTAGCTTGCAAGCATGTGACTAGGTCACAAGGGATGACATAACATGGAACGAGTAAAGAGTACTTATCAGTAACAAGGTAGAACTAGGTATGGAGATACCGACGATCAAACCTCGGATAAGTAGAATATCGCGTGACAAAGGGAATTGGTTTCGTATGTTAATGGTTCTATCGATCACGAAGTCATGGTTGAGTATGTGGGAGCCATTATGGATCTCCAGATCCTGCTGATGGTTATTGATTGGAGAGGTGTCTCCATCATGTCTGCATATTCACGAACCATAGGGTGACACATTTAAGGTTCGAAGTTGTTTTAAGTAGATATGGAATGTGCGTTGGAAACCGAATGTTGTTCGGAGTCTCAGATTGGATCCGGGACATCACGAGGAGATCCGGAATTGTCCGGAGAATGAGATTCATATATTGGGGATCATTTTCTAAGTTAGGAAATGTTCCGGAGTATTTGTATGAGGATTCTAGAAGGTTTCGGAATGTTCCGGAAGGTTCTAGGAGATTTCTTGGAGTTTGCTTGAAAACCAAGAAAGGATCAAGGAGTCCTTGTGGGGCAAGACAAGGAGTCGTGGGGGAGGAGGACTCCTCCCCCCTCCCAATCCGCCGGCCAAGGAAGGGAGGGGAGTCCTACTAGGACTCCCCCTCCCACGGCGCCTCCCTCCTTTAAATAGAGGGGTGGGGGCGCCACCCCCTTGCTCCCTCCACTCAAAACCCTGGTCGCCGCCTCTCTCCTCCTCCTTCCCTCTGCTAAGGCTTAGGCGAAGCCCTGCAGAATTCTCAACTCCACCACCACCACACCGTCGTGCTGCTGGGATTCCGTGGAGTAGATCTACTACCTCCGCTGCTCGCTGGAACGGGGAGAGGAAGGTCTGCTTCGACTCCGCACGTGTGACCGACTGCGGAAGCGCTGCCGGAACGCGGCGCCAGAAGGATCGTCCACACGATCTTGAGATCGGCAAGTGATCGACTACATCAACCACGAGATCCAATCTCGTAACGCTTTCGGATCTACGAGGGTTAGTACAGATCTATCTCGTTGCACATGTCTAATAGATTAGATCTTGGCTTTTATCTAGATTAGATCTGGGTTTTGTTCGTTCTTGCAGTAGAATTTTTTTTGTTTTCCATGCTACGAACCCATCTGTGGTATCAGAGCCAGGTCTATGCGTAGATCTGTTGCACGAGTAGAACACAATGGTTTTGTGGGCGTTGGTGCTCGTGTCGTCTTTTGCTTTGTGTACTTTGCATCTTGTGGTATGGTGGGATGAAGCGGCTCGGGCTAACCTTACATGTCATCGCCCATGAGACTTGCTCCACGCTTGACGTGTAACTTGCTTTGCACAAGTGGCTTTGCGGGTGTCTGTCTCTCCCACCATAGTATAGATCCAATTTACACTTTGCACTTGATAGCACTTGTATCAACGTTATGGTTCAGTTTCGTAGGTAAGATCCGTTCTTATTCGAAAGCCCCAAACCACGTAAAACATGCAAAGAAAATTAGAGGCGTCTAACTTGTTTTTGCAGGGGTTTTGTGATGTGATATGGCCATCATGTGATTGTGATTATATTTGATGTATGCAATGATCCTTGTTGTAATATGGCAACCGGTAGGAGCCTAATGGTTGTCTTTAATTCTGTTAAGACCTGCGTGTCTAATCATCTTGTAATAGCTTTATTCCAAGTAGTTGTAATAGTTGCTGGTGATGATGGACAACCATGAAGCGGCGCCACTGACATTGATGCAATGCTGGTGATGATGGAGATCATGTCCGTGCTTTGGAGATGGAGATCAAAAGCATAAGAAGAAAGGGCCATATCATATCACACTAATTATGAAATGCCTGTGATGTTAATCCTTTATGCATCTTGTATTGCTTAGATCGCGACGGTAGCATTATAAGATGATCCCTCTCACTAAATTTCAAGTAATAAAGTGTTCATCCTTAGTTGGCACCGTTGCTAAGACTCGTCGTCTCGAAGCATCTCGTGATGATCGGATGTGATAGATTCTACGTGTGCATACAACGGGTGCAAGCCAGATTTGCACATGCGGAAATTAAGGTTAATCTTGACGAGCCTAGCATGTACAGACATGGTCTTGGAACACGGAATACCGAAAGGTAGAGCATGAATCATATGAGTGATATGATGAACATGAAGATTATTCGCCGATGAAACTACATCTTCTCTCATGAAGATCGGACTTGGTGTAGTGGACTTGGTTCATGTAATCACTAAGACAATGTGAGGGATGTTGTTTTGAGTGGGAGTTCACCTAGTTAATTTAAGAATTAAAATTGAACTCAATTTATCATAAACTTAGTCTAAACTACTTGCAAATTTGTTGTAGATTATGGCGAACCTCTCCATCAATTTCAATGCATTCCTAGAGAAAGAAAAGCTTAAGAACAATGGAAGCAACTTCACGGACTGGCTCTGTGGTCTGAAGATTGTCCTCAGGGCTTGTCAGATGGCCTATGTGCTCGAAGCACCGCTAGGTGACCCACCTGCAGATGATGCCACCGATGACGTAAAGAATGTTTACGCCACTCGGAAAAATCATTACTCCACAGTTCAGTGTGCCATCCTATATGGTTTAGAAACGGAGCTCCAGAAGCGTTTTGAGCACCACGACCCGTTCGAGATCATTAAGGAGCTCAAGCTCATTTTTGAGACTCACGCGGCCGTGGAGAGCTATGAGGCCTCCGAAAAGTTCTTTAACTGTAAGATGGAAGAGGGAAGCTCCGTTAGCAAGCATGTGCTCACCATGTCTGGGCATGCAAACAAGCTCCAAGAGTTGGGGATAACGATTCCTAATGAGTTAGGGATTCACCGTGTCCTCCAATCACTGCCACCGAGTTATAAGAACTTTGTGATGAACTACAATATGCACTGCATGAACAAGACGTTGCCTGAACTATCGTCCATGCTGAAAACTGCTGAAGTGGAGATCAAGAAGGAGCACCAAGTGTTGATGGTCAATAATACCACCAATTTCAAGAAACAGGGCAAGCCTAAGAAAAAAGGCAACTTCAAGAAGGACGGCAAGAAAGCTGTCGCACCTGCTAAGAAGCCCAAGGCTGGTCCTAAACCCGAAACTGAATGCTTCTACTGCAAGGGTGCTGGTCACTGGAAGCGTAACTGCCCCAAGTACCTGGCGGATCTGAAGAACGGCAACATCAAGAAGAAAGGTATATTCGATATACATGTTATTGATGTGTATCTTACTAGTAAGCGTAGTAGTGCCTGGGTATTTGATACTGGTTCGGTTGCTCATATTTGTAACTCGAAACAGGAGCTGCGGAATAAATGAAGACTGGCGAGAGACGAGGTGACGATGCGCGTTGGAAATGGCTCCAAGGTTGATGTGATCGCTGTCGGCACGCTCCCTCTACATCTACCATCGGGATTAGTTTTAAATTTAAATAATTGTTATTTGGTGCCTACGTTAAGCATGAACATTATATCTGGATCTTGTTTATTGCGAGACGGTTACTCTTTTAAGTCTGAGAATAAAGGTTGTTCGATTTATATGAGTAATATCTTTTATGGTAATGCACCTGAGATGAATGGTTTATTCTTATTGAATCTCGGTAGTAGTGATACACATGTTCACAACATAGATGCTAAACGAATAAAATTGAATGATAATTCTACATACATGTGGCACTGTCGTCTTGGTCACATTGGAGTGAAGCGTATGAAGAAACTCCATTCTGATGGACTTCTTGAATCACTTGATTTTGAATCACTTGAAAGATGCGAAGCATGTCTAATGGGAAAAATGACTAAGACTCCATTCTCTGGAATAATGGAGCGAGCTACAGACTTATTGGAAATAATACATACTGATGTGTGCGGTCCAATGAGTGTAGCATCACGTGGTGGATATCGTTATGTTCTCACTTTCACGGATGACTTAAGTAGATATGGGTATGTCTACTTTATGAAACATAAGTCCGAAACTTTCGAGAAGTTTAAGGAATTTCAAAGTGAAGTGGAAAATCATCGTAACAAGAAGATTAAGTTTCTGCGTTCTGACCGCGGAGGTGAATATCTAAGTTATGAGTTTGGCATGCATTTAAAGAAATGTGGAATACTTTCGCAGTTGACACCGCCGGGAACACCATAGCGTAATGGTGTGTCCGAACGTCGTAATCGAACTCTCTTAGATATGGTTCGGTCTATGATGTCTCTTACAGATTTACCGCTATCATTTTGGGGCTATGCATTAGAGACAGCCGCATTCACTTTAAATAGGGCACCATCTAAATCCGTTGAAACGACACCATATGAATTGTGGTTTGGTAAGAAACCTAAATTGTCGTTCCTTAAAGTTTGGGGTTGCGAAGCATATGTAAAGAAGTTCCAACCTGATAAGCTTGAACCCAAAGCGGAGAAATGCGTCTTCATAGGATACCCTAAAGAAACAATTGGGTATACCTTCTATCATAGATCCGAAGGCAAAGTTTTCGTTGCCAAGAATGGATCCTTTCTTGAGAAGGAGTTTCTCTCGAAGGAAGTGACTAGAAGGAAAGTAGAACTCGACGAGGTTATTGAACCTTCTCTCGGAGTTGAGAGTAGTGCAGCGCCGGAAGATGTTTTTGTGCCGCCTGCACCAATTGGAGAGGAAGCTAATGATGGTGATCATGAAACTTCGAACGAAGTTACTGCTGAACCTCACAGGTCAATGAGGGTTCGTACCACTCCTGATTGGTATGACTCTGCCTTGAACGTCATGTTGGTGGACAACACTGATGACCCTGCGACGTATGAAGAAGCTATGGTGAGCCCAGATTCCGACAAATGGCTAGAAGCCATGAAATCCAAAATGGGATCCATGTACGAAAACCAAGTATGGACTTTGGTTGACTTATCGGATGGCCGTAAGGCTGTCGAGAACAAATGGATTTTCAAAAGAAAAACAGATGCTGATGGTAATGTTACTGTCTATAAAGCTCGACTTGTCGCGAAAGGGTTCCAACAAATTCAAGGAGTTGACTACGATGAGACTTTCTCACCAGTAGCGAAGCTAAAGTCTGTGAGGATTTTGTTAGCAATTGCTGCATATTTCGATTATGAGATTTGGCAGATGGATGTCAAAACGGCGTTCCTTAATGGTGACATTGAGGAAGAGTTGTATATGGTACAACCCAAGGGTTTTGTCGATCCTAGTGATGCTGACAAGGTATGCAAACTTCAGCGCTCCATTTATGGACTGGAACAAGCATCCCAGAGTTGGAATCAACGTTTTGATAAAGTAATCAAAAACTTTGGATTTATACAAACTTATGGAGAAGCTTGTATTTACAAGAAAGTGAGTGGGAGCTCTGTAGCATTCCTAGTACTATATGTAGATGACATATTGTTGATTGGGAATGATATAGAACTTCTTAATAGCGTCAAAACCTATTTGAATAATAGTTTTTTAATGAAGGATCTTGGCGAAGCGGCATGTATTCTAGGCATCAAGATTTATAGAGATAGATCAAGACGCCTAATAGCGCTATCACAAAGTACATACTGAGACAAAGTTCTAAAGAAGTTTAGAATGGAAGAGAGCAAGAAGGGGTTCGTGCCCATGTTGTCAGGTAAGACCTTGAGTAAGACTCAAAGTCCAGCTATGGCAGAAGATAGAGAAAAGATGAATAATATTCCATATGCCTCGGCCATAGGTTCTATCATGTATGCCATGCTGTGTACAAGACTGGATATAGCACATGTTGTTAGTTTGACTAGCAGATATCAAAGTGATCCTGGAATGGAGCACTGGACAGCGGTCAAGAATATCCTGAAGTACCTGAATAGGCTAAGGATATGGTTCTTTCTTATGGAGGTGATGAACATCTTGTTGTAAACGGTTACACTGATGCTAGTTGGAACACCGATCCAGATGACTCAAAGTCACAGTCTGGATACGTATTTATTTTGAATGGTGCTGCAGTGAGATGGAGGAGTGCCAAGCAAAGCGTTGTGGCAAAATCTTCAACTCAATCGGAATACATAGCTGCTTCGGAGGCTGCACAAGAAGCCATATGGATGAAGGAGTTCATTACTGAACATGGCGTGGTTCCCAGTGCGTTGGACCCGATGGCCATCTACTGCGACAACACAGGTGCCATAGCTAATGCACAAGAGCCAAGGTCACATAGCAAGCTGAAGCACATCAAGCTACGTTTCCATGCTATTCGCGAGTATGTCAGAGATAGTGACATAAAGATTTGCAAAGTACACACTGATCTGAATGTGGCAGATCCATTGACTAAACCTCTCCCTAGAGAAAAGCATGACCAACACCAGAACGCCATGGGTGTTAGGCGTATTACCATGTAATCTAGATTATTGACTCTAGTGCAAGTGGGAGACTATTGGAGATATGCCCAAGAGGCAATAATAAAAGTGGTTATTATTATATCTTTGTGTTTATGATGAATATTTACATCCCATGCTATAATTGTATTATAAGCAAACACTAATACATCTGTGTTTTCTAAACATAAAAGAGTCCCTAGTAAGCCTCTTGTGGAACTAGCTTGTTGATTAATTGATGATCATGGTTTCCTAATCATGGACATTGGATGTCATTAATAACAAGGTTATATCATTAGCAGAATGATGTGATGGACACACACCCATAGTAAGCGTAGCATAAGATCAAGTCATTTAGTTCGTATTGCTATAAGCATTCAAATGCATAGTAACCTAATCCTTCGACCATGAGGTTATGTTAATCACCATCACCGGATGGGTACTTTGATGACATCAAACACCGCTTCGTAACTCGGTGGTTATAAAGGTGTCATTGGTATTCTGAAAGTATGTGTTGAAGCGCATGGACCAAGATTGGGATTTGTCCATCCATATGACGGATAGATATGCTCTGGGCCCTCTCGGTGGAATGTCATCTAGTTAGCTTGCAAGCATGTGACTAGGTCACAAGGGATGACATAACATGGAACGAGTAAAGAGTACTTATCAGTAACGTGGTAGAACTAGGTATGGAGATACCGACGATCAAACCTCGGATAAGTAGAATATCGCGTGACAAAGGGAATTGGTTTCGTATGTTAATGGTTCTATCGATCACGAAGTCATCGTTGAGTATGTGCGAGCCATTATGGATCTCCAGATCCCGCTGATGGTTATTGATTGGAGAGGTGTCTCCATCATGTATGCATATTCACAAACCGTAGGTGACACACTTAAGGTTCGAAGTTGTTTTAAGTAGATATGGAATGTGCGTTGGAAACCGAATGTTGTTCGGAGTCTCGGATTGGATCCGGGACATCACGAGGAGGTCCGGAATTGTCCGGAGAATGAGATTCATATATTGGGGATCATTTTCTAAGTTAGGAAATGTTCCGGAGTATTTATATGAGGATTCTAGAAGGTTTCGGAATGTTCTGGAAGGTTCTAGGAGATTTCTTGGAGTTTGCTTGAAAACCAAGAAAGGATCAAGGAGTCCTTGTGGGGCAAGACAAGGAGTCATGGGGGAGGAGGACTCCTCCCCCCTCCCAATCCGCCGGCCAAGGAAGGGAGGGGAGTCCTACTAGGACTCCCCTCCCACGGTGCCTCCCTCCTTTAAATAGAGGGGTGGGGGCGCCACCCCCTTGCCCCCTCCACTCAAAACTCTGGCCGCCGCCTCTCTCCTCCTCCTTCCCTCTACTCAGGCTTAGGCGAAGCCCTGCGGAATTCTCTACTCCACCACCACCACACCGTCGTGCTGCTGGGATTCCGTGGAGAAGATCTACTACCTCCGCTGCTCGCTGGAACGGGGAGAGGAAGGTCTGCTTTGACTCAGCACGTGTGACCGACTGCGGAAAGCGCTGCCGGAACGCGGTGCCGGAAGGATCGTCCACACGATCTTGAGATCGGCAAGTGATCGACTACATCAACCACGAGATCCAATCTCGTAACGCTTTCGGATCTACGAGGGTTAGTACAGATCTATCTCGTTGCACATGTCTAATAGATTAGATCTTGGCTTTTATCTAGATTAGATCTAGGTTTTGTTCGTTCCTGCGGTAGATTTTTTTTGTTTTCCATGCTACGAACCCATCAATCGCCACCAAAGAGGGGACTGCAAGATCATGTCTTAAGGTGGTTTTCCAATGTATCCATCACACTCAAAGGGAGATGCAGTTGATGTATTGAGAAAGCAAATTGAGGACTCTGCTATCAACTTGATTGGCAACTGAAATGCTGAATTTTCTTTCCCTTTTGTTCATATTATGTAATATTTTTAAGAAGTTTGCAGCTGATGTAATATCTAGATAACTCGCATAGGACATGTAGGTATTTAGTTGACGCCTTCCACGAATGGCGGTACCATAACTGCGCCAGCCAGGTCGATCAGGTAATTGTCTAGGGTTTTGTTATTTGCACTTCTTTTATTCTTCCTTCCATGAACAGTAAAAGATGATCGCTAATTATACTCCTTTTATGATATTTGCATGGTCTTCAGAATTTACAGGACAAAACAGTAATAGGACAAAATAGTAACAGGACAAAACAGTAACAGGCCAAAGTAGTAACAAGCCAAAACAGTAACAGGCCAAAACAATAACAGGCCAAATCAGTAGCAGGCAAGAACAGCAATAGGCCAAGACAGTAACAGGCTAAAATAGTAATAGGCCAAAACAGTAGTAGGCCAAATCACCAGTAGACCATAATAGTAGCAACCCAGCACAGTAACAGGCTAGAACAGTAACAGACCAGAAAAGCAACAGGCCAGAACAGTAACAGGCCTAAAAAGCAACAGGCCTGAACAGTAACATGCCTGAACAGTAGCAGGCCAGAACAGCGGCAATAAGCACAGTAATGGGCCAGAACAGTAAAGGACCACAATAGTAACGGACATGAATAGTAGACGGCCAGAACAGTAATGAGCTAGAATAGTAAAAGTCCAGAACAGTATCGGACCTTCTCAAAAGTGGGCCATACCTAGGCGGCCCAGGACGAGCTGTGCGAATAGTGACATGCTGACCGTGGGCCTTAATAGTATCGGGCCTACTTAACGCAGGCTTTTAACGGGCCACACAGTACTCAAATAGTGTGAGCTTATGTAGGCCGTAACAGTAACGGGCCTGACATTCTCGGACCACACCTGGTCGCTTCTTTTGGGCCCATTTCAAACAGTGCAGGACGAAACAGTAACGGGCCATAATCTTATTGGGTTCCCATTATGGGTCGGCCCACTTAATTATTAGCAGGCCTTGGCTGGGCCTAGCTTCTACCACGGTTTCTGTGGATGTTAATGACGGTAACTAGGTGTTAACGGTGTTTGCCACGTGGCATTTTGCATGACGTCAGTAGTCAACGCGGCTGACGAACAGATCTACGATGGAACATGTTTTCGTGGTTGAAGGGTGCGATCCGCCACGGTCAGGAAAACACCGTGGTAGATTCTTTTGTGACGGGGCTTTTACCGTCGTAGAAGAATTTTTAGCCACGAAAAATGGGCCTTCAACCATGAAAATCGTCCGTTGTAAAAGTCAACTTTTCTTGTAGTGCTACTTTTACAAGAAGAGATGCACCCATCTACCTTAGAAAAGACAATTAATTTAAGAGCAATCTATCACGCTTACTTGTAGCTCAAGTTTGACCTAATTTTTTTAAACTATCAAGATGCAAAATCTTAGCAAGAAGTTGAACCTATTGTGGACGAGGAAGAGACAAGACGGACTGTGCACCCGCGGCTACAGAGAATAAATCGATGGAGGATGGTTGGTGAGAGCCAGTGAAGGAGAGAGAAAATGCAACTTGTTTTGCGTGCATATACTAGTAGTAGGTCCATACATTTACTACTAGTGGAGTGTGATACGACCATTTTGCATCACTATTCTATATCATAATTTATTGTTATTCATTGATATATTTCATATTAAGAGATGATACTTATGTTATTTCATCTATTTTTGCATGGTTGATGACTTTTGGAGGATGGACCGCTGTAGTCAGGATTCTGATGGAAAAGGCGTTGTTTGGAGGCGAAATTCGCGAAGATCAGAAAATCCCGAAAAATACATGGAAAATCCTATTTTTCCAGAAGTTGAAGGATGCCAGAAGGGGAGCGGAGTTGGGCCACAGGGGGCCCACACCACCCCCTGGCGCGGGCCACCCTTGGTCGCGCCACCAGGTGGTGTGGCCACCCTGGCCCACCTCTGGCTCTCTCCTTTGGCGTATATTATCCCCATGAAACCCTAAGACTCGGTGAGCGACCACAGAAAGATTCCGCTGCCTCTACGGGGCGGAAAACTGCAGAGAGAGAAAGAGCTCTCCGGCAGGCAGAAATCTTCCAGGGAAATTCCTTCCCGGAGAGGGGAGATCTTCGCCAACAACACCACCATCAAGCTGGACTTCATCGGGATCATCATCATCATCTCCACCAGCACCATCATCACCACTCCATACTTTTGTAACAATTGGGTTGAATCTTGCATAGTTCTTAGGGGAAACTTTCCCGGTGTTGATTACTTGTTGTAGTTGATGCTATTGAGTGGAACCACTAAATTAGTGTTATGTTCAGATTGTTACTTATCACTATTACATCTCTGATCTTGATCCATATGATTTCTCGTGAGTAGTTTGTTTAGTTCTTGAGGACATGGGAGAAGCCATGTTGTTAGTAGTGGAATTGTGTTGAGAAATATTCAATAGTTTGTTATTTAAGTTGTGGTGTTATTCTTCTAGTGGTGTCATGTGAATGTCGACTACATGACACTTCACCTTTATGGGCCTAGGGGAATGCATTGTGTATTTGGCTACTAATCGTAGGGGTTACCGGAGTGACAGAAACCTAAACCCCCGTTAGGAAACCTTTGTACAAGGGAATGTAGGATCTCAGAGTTTAAAGCTGTGGTTAGGTTTTATCTTAATTACTTTCTTGTACTTGCGGATGCTTGCAAGGGGTATAATCACAAGTATGTATTAGTCCTAGGAAGGTTAGTACATTAGCACAGGTTCACCCACACAACACTTATCAAACTAAAGAAGATTAATCAACTATATGAAGCGAAAGCACTTGACGATATTCCCATGTGTCCTCGAGAACGTTTGGTCATCTTAAGTAATACAACCAGATTGTCCTTTACTAAAGAAAGGATTGGGCCACTTGCTGCATCTATTATTATTTTATTTTATTTACTCGCACTTTATTTATCTGCATTATCAAAAAACCCTAAAAATACGTTTGCTAAGTATTTATAGAGAATTCCTGCTCCAAGCCACTCGTCAACACCTTCTACTCCTCATTGGGTTCGACACTCTTACTTTTTCGATACACCCACTATACTTGTGGGTCATCTGAGTGTACTCTGTACCTCATGTCAGCAGCCCACCATAGCTTTGCTCTGACATCGCACCGCCTTCAAGTCATCTTCTGTGCTGATCTTGATAATTTCCGTTAAATTTTCAAGATGCAAAATCGTATCAAGAAGTTAAACTTGTTGTCCAAACTCTCGGTGGTTTGAGGTTTGCGCATACTAGAGTTCATCGTGCTAAAGTAGAATCTTTCTAGATGCTAAGAATGGCAAAGAAGATCCAACCGTTGGCAATGTTTGGATTTGCTAGTCTTGATCCAATAGTCAATGTTCAAAGTTAATCTGTACACTATGCAGTGGTTTATTATATTGTAAGAGATAAGACACAATAAAGAGAAGATAAGAAGTACTGCGAATGGCCTATCAAATGGTAGGTCTCGTAGGAGAGAGGTGCTTGAGAGTTAACACGGTCGGTGGAAGCACAAGTTACATCAAGGACCTCATAAAAATGAAAATTTCGTCCAAGTCCATGCATTTATTAGAACAAGGACCCTGAAAACTGAGCAATGGAGTTTGTATTATGAGGTTTGCGCATACTAGCATTCATCGTGCTAAAGTAGAATCTTTCTAGCTGCTAAGAATGGAAAAGAAGATCCAGCGGTTCGCAGTGTTTGGATTTGCTAGTCTTGATCCAACGGTCAATGTTCAAAGTTAATCTGTACACTATGCAATGATTTATTGTATTGTAAGACATAAGACACGATAAAGACAAGATAAGAAGTACTGCGAATGGCCTATCAAATGGTAGGTCTCGTAGGAGAGAGGTGCTTGATAGATAACACGGTCGGTGAAAGTACAAGTTACATCATAGAACTCATAAAAATGAAAATTGCATCCAAGTCCATGCATTTATTAGCACAAGGACCCTGAAAACTGAGCAATGGAGTTTTTGTTTTGAGGTTTGCACATACTAGCATTCATCATGCTAAAGTAGAATCTTTCTAGATGCTAATAATGGAAAAGAATATCTAGCGGTTGGCAATGTTTGGATTTGCTAGCCTTGATCCAATGGTCAATGTTCAAAGTTAATCCGTACACTATGCAGTGATTTATTGTATTGTGAGAGATAAGAGATGATAAAGAGAAGATAAGAAGTACTGCGAATGGCCTACCAAATGGTAGGTCTCGTAGGAGAGAGGTGCTTGAGAGTTAACAAAGTCGATGGAAGTACAAGTTACATCAAGGACCACATAAAAATGAAAATTGCATCCAAGTCCATACATTTATTAGCATAAGGACCTTGAAAACTGAGCAATGGAGTTTGTGTTTTTAGGTTTGCGCATACCAGTGTTCATCGTGCTAAAGTAGAATCTTTCTAGATGCTAAGAATGGAAAAGAAGATCCAGCATTTGGCAATGTTTAGATTTGCTAGTCTTGATCCAACGCTCAATGTTCAAAGTTAATCTGTACACTATGCAGTGGTTTATTGTATTGTGAGAGATAAGACACGATAAAGAGAAGATAAGAAGTACTACGAATGGTCTATCAAATGGTAGGTCTCATAGGAGAGAGGTGCTTGAGAGTTAACACGGTCAGTGGTTTCAATATTTGATTCTAGGATAGCTCTTACCTGGTTTTCCTTACCTTTTACGGATAATATGAGATCATCCAGATTACCATTGAGTTCTTCATTTTCTTGTGGTGAGACAGAGTTCACCTTCTTCGTGTTTGATCTAGCCACATGCCACTGGGCATTATTGTCTTGCATATTTTCTAGCACCTGCTTTGCTTCGGTAATATGTTTGCTCATAAATGTTCCTCCAGCTGCAGTATCAAGCATAGACTTAGACATAGGGTTAAGAGCATTATAAAATAAATGGAGAATTAACCAATCTTCCATCCCATGACTGGGACATTTTCCCATGCATTCTTTCATCCTCTCTCATGCAAGCGCTACTGGACCATGCTCTTCCTGTCTAAAACCAGTAATATTATATCTTAGTTGCATAGTCTTTGTAGGTGGGAAAAATTTAGTCATAAATAAAGAAGTACACTCCACCCATGATGCAATAGTATTTCTAGGCAAAGATAGCAACCATTATTTTGCTCTTCCTCTAAGAGAGAAAGGAAATAAGAGCAATTTGACCGCATCAGGGTCAACATCTTTTATGCGCATCATATCACATATTTCAGTGAAAGTGTTCAAGTGCATACCTGCGTCCTCAATAGTAGAGCCTCCAAATTGATTCTGTTGAACCAAACTTAAATAGTGGGGCTTAATTTCATAATCATCAGCAGTAATTGCTGGCTGGGTAATAGGAGTATGCAAATAATCATTGTTGGGAGTTGCAAACTCCCCGACCTTCTTTTCAGCCATATTTCCTATGTTTTGGGGTTTTCTTAAACAAGGACTTATGATAGTAAAAAATGAATTTAAAGACTAACTAATTTTTTTGGTTTTTCAAATAAAGACTAAAAGCAAACTAATAAAATTAAAAACAAGAATTAAAACTAGCCAGGCTCCTACTAACCTCACCAGGGTAACTATTGCTTCCCCAACAATGGTGCCAGAAAAAGGGTTGATACCTTCGATCCACATTACGGATGTAGTATAGCTCTTTTTCCCTAGTAGACCTAGGTTATCGAATCCTCAAGAAGCACAAAGCATAGTGAAGTTACTTTAATGGACCTTTGGGAGTTTTAGAATTCCTTTTGTGTTTTACCGGACCAAGAGTTTGATGTCTTTTGTTGTTGTCGATGATGGAGATAGAGGGCCTAGGTCTTTCAGTTTCACCTGTAGCTGTGCAAAACATCTGATGGGAATAAAAGATAAAAATAAAGTATGCATGTAATTGTTAGAGCGAGATAATTATATGTGAGCAGTGTGTCCATAATTTCTATTGCCTCCGCAATCACTTATAGAAATAACATACTAGTCTCAGCCATAGAAGAAAGAGAACTAATGATATGCATAGTGATGTCACCGTTAATCCCAAGTAAATCCCTCACATATAGCCGTACTACCCCTTCTGTCACTAGGGTTCACAACCTGCAGATTAGTCATTACTCATACTCCCTATACCTGGCTCAATCCTCGGGGTCTTGGGTACCTGACAAGTCCTTGGATTGAGGCAAGGGAGGATATAATAATCATCATGTCATACAAACTAATACATGATCCCATCTATGATAAATAACATGCATAAAAGCTACATGGCTAGGCCGAAGCCCTTAGCCCAAAGAGAATTACTCACACATCGAGATGAAATCAATAAGCATAAGCATTGCAATGGAAATCATGAGATTGATAGCAAATAGTCTTACAATGTTTTCAATCGAAGATGAGATCTACTATTACAGGTGGTGGAATATGGCTATGGTGGTGGAGAAGGGTTTGGAGATTAGATCTAAGTCTATTCCTCTGGCGGCTCTTCGGTGTTGTGGATGCAGGTTTCTGGGGTTCTGTGGGGCCGGTGTTTCTCATCGCCCGAAGCCTCTTTATATAGGGGTCCCTTCACGAAAGTTGTTTTGTTTGACCTAGCGGTGTTGATGGCAACTATACGGCCGGAATTTTATTCCCGCCGTATAGTTGGTCGTTAAAGCTTCTGTCTCCACTTCACGACCCCTAGTTTCTTTGGGTTGTTGGAAATCTCGTTCCTTTGACTTTAATGTTGTGATGCCCATCATCAAACGTCATTATCTACGTAGGGAAAAATAGAAAGAAAGGATTGCATACCCCTTTGATCATTAGGCATTAGTGGCAGGGTTTAGAGAGATATTTCATCAAAAGTATGAATAATATCCATTTTAAATGTGGATGTAGATGGCTATATTTCACATCCATAAGGTACCTTCAGATAATTTTTAAAAAACATGAGCAAGTAGGTATCATGCATTTGCACACCAAAATCTAAGATACTTTCATTAAATAGCCATAAAGTCATTATATTACACAAATATAGCCATAAAACTTGAGAATTATCAATTAAATAGGTTATACTTTGTGTGAAATTGGACGGTGCGCTTTCCAGCCATAATCTTTGTGTTTGATTCATGACCAAAGCCATTGTTGTAAATTAGAAAATTTAAAATAACTTCAAATATGGAAGCTCCTTTTTAAACAATGTTTGCCAATATGTACCATTCTACAAAATGTGGTTACATTATCATAAAGTATGGTAAACATATGTCCTTGACATTGGTCATCTAGTTTAAAAGGCATGAATGTTCATACATGGTACGCTATATTATGAAACATGTTTTTTTTCAAAATTGTCAAATATTAAGTTTAAATGTTTTCATGGAAACTAGCTAGTTCACATAGTGAGACACCAAGAGAACATAATGGTAGTATTTCGTTTCACCTTTTGTTTCTTTGTATATTTTAAAACATGGCCCAAATTTTGCACATTACCATTTGTATCAAGAAGTTGAATCTTTCAAAACTCTCGGTGGTTCTCCGATGTTTTAATAATTTGATACCTTTAAATTATTTACAAAATCAAGAGAAAGCTATATCACACACTTTGTAGTTCAAAATTAGACACACTTACTTTAAATCGTCAAAAAGTTTTTTATTTCACAAATTTATTTAGGAAGCTTGGAAATTCATGAAAGTAGGGCATTATGGAGAAAATACGCATTCTCATTTTATAAACATTGCTTGAAATGGCAAGATGCACCGAACTACCAAATATGGACACGTCGTTAGAAACTACGGCAGATATATGGTTGTGACCTTGGTCATCTTGTTTTAAAGCCTTCAATAATGTTTATTAATTTCGGCAAATGTTTGGAAACTAATTTAAATGGCGGTAAGCACACTGTCACAAGCATGTCGGTCTAGACATGCCTAGCACCTGAGGAGCGGCCACACGTCGGATTAGCGTACCTTAGAAGCTTCAACCTCAAAATATCCTTAGAGCACCTAAACATTCCATGCATCCATTCAAATATCCGGAGCATCCATTCAAATATTCCTCGCATCTTTTCAAATATCCTGCCCCATTTTTTGCGTATGAAAAATTCCTCTTCTATCCCTAGTCCCGAAACAAGAACCAGAGGAGCACTACAATAATAGAGGGATACATGTGGTAAATGGGTGTCATCCAACCTATATCCCTCCATTGCCTCTTCGCCGCTTGACATGGGTATACCCTATAGGTACTCGAGTTCGGCATATACGGTTCAGATACGACAGAAGCCCACAGCGTTGCCAATGCCCAATGAAGAATTCGGGTGACCCACGGACTCTCCGATTGCTTGCGAGGCAAGAAGAATCTTAATCTAGGAAGTTCAAAAGATGAACCCTAATCTGTAACCAACTCGACCTGCTACCCGAGACCTAGCTTATCTATATAAAGGCTAGGAGGGGGCGCCGACGAGGACAATCACAACCCTAGTTTCCACAACCATCGCCAGATTGCATCTGCGCACCCCTGTAACTTTCGACTCCCTCGATAATTCCAAGAGCAGACAAGCAGGAGTAGGGACCTCTACGAGGCCTGAACCTAGGTAAATCTTGCGTCCCTGTGTGCTTGTTTTCTAGCCGATTGATTCCTCCAGCGCTCCCTCCTTCTCCAAAACCCAAGTCCATAACAATGGGCATTGACGAGTTAAACCCTCGTCAATTGGCGCCGTCTGTGGGAACTGGGAGTGCTGATGTCGCGGCTTCTTCGGCCCCATCAACCGCTATCTACAACTCTATAATAGCAGAGATTCGCAAACTCTTCGGCGCTTTCGACTTTACCGTCCACACGTCGCCCACTTGTCCGGCTTTCGAGTTCGTGGGCGATGGGATCAGCCTGGCGATCAGGAGCTTCCGCTTCCAGGTCGGTCAACTGGGCACGCTTCGCATGCCTGGCACCCGCGATTGCTCCAGCATCGTGGGTCCTGCCACCAATCGGCACCCTCAGCAAGCTCAATGCCCCGGCAACAGCTGGGGGCACGGTTAGCGATAGCAGTCGCGGATCCGATCTGGGTGACCTAGCCACAGAAGATGGAGCCTACGACTCCGGATCTGAAAGTTGTGGGAGCAATAGCTTCCCCAACCACTTCATGTGCATCGTCATTAACGCGGGCGACACCGGCGTCAATCGTGAAAACGCCGGCACTAGCACTGGACCGCCCAATGGCGGTATACCAAACGGTGGCCCTACCAACAGCGACCCCACCAACGATGGCTCCACCAACGGTGCACCCACCAATAATGGGGCGGGAGGAGAACCATCGCTCACGACGAATTAGAACACCGGAGAACGCATGCTAATCAAGCTCAACGACAACGAGTGGGCCCGTTGTCGAGAAGCGCTACGGGGCAATCCTCTACCCCCAACACCTCGTAGGATATGCTGATGGGCTACCATTGGCTACTAAAGGAGGAATTCAAGCACCAGCAGCAAGTATTCGCGCAACTCGAGGTGCGCCAGAAAGGCGGCGGACGAGTCGAGCCTTCGACGAGATGGGCTCTCCTCCAACGGAGGATCCTCCTCCAAGGGCAACAAGTACCTGGCCAACAAAAGGCGACCTCGACTGGCCCACCTCACTGAACAAGAGCGCATAGAAGCCGTGAAAGTCCTCGACTTCAGCTCTATGACAGTGGATACGCAAGGTAACGTGCTCCCGAAGACGCCACAAGCCGTGGTGACGGCGGCCACCATGTACCTCCTCAACAACCAGCCACCGGCTGGATATCCACGAGCTGCCATGCACCGATCCATGATCGCAGGCCTGGGGTTAATCGAGGCCGCCCTCGACAAAGAGCCAACGCCAGAGCCGAAGAAAAACAAGGCTCTGGCCAAACGCTACTCCTCGCCCTCGTCCAGCGATCATAGCCACGACCTGTCTCGACGTCGCTACTCACGGCAACATGATCACGACTACGACGCGTGTGATGACATCACGCAGCACAAAGTCGACAAAATGCGCGCAAGACGCGCTTGTTCGACTGACTTAGAGGACGATGAGGTGGAGCTCTATGGAGTAGATGCTTTAGCAGAGCCATCAGGCAAAAGTGAATGCCTAAAGGGTTCAAACTCCCCTCGGAGAACCCAAAATTCGATGGCCTACAGGACCCAAAGATTTGGCTGGAAGATCACATCTCTTCCATCAGGCTGCACGGCGGGAGTCGAAGCACGGCCATGCAATGCCTACAGCTGCAGCTGCAGGGCTCCGCTCGTGCATGGCTCAACAACCTCCCGCGCGGATCCATTCGCAACTGGGAAGAGCTAGTCTACAGCTTCGTGCACAACTTCAAGGGCACCTACAAAAGGCCCGCATCAATCGAAGAACTAAGAGGCTGCCAACAAAGTTTGGCGAGTTGCTACGGTCGTACATCCAGAGGTGGTCCATCATCAAGAACTCCACAGAAAACATCTCGGAGGACCGCGGAATCGACGCGTTCAACAGCGGCGTTCGCCGTATAGAGCTCAGGTAGGAGCTGGGCCGCTCGAAGCCCAAAACAATCGACCACCTAATGGAGATCGTGAATCGGTGGACGGACAGAGAAGATTCGGTAAAAAACCGTACCTACTCTGATGATGGCGACGACCTCGGGCGCAGACATGACCGCCGAGGAAAACATCGAATGCGCATCTACGAGGACCGCGATGAAGTCAACATGGTCCTGGCTGGCTACACCGACAAACGCGATGACAACCGCAACAGCGGATATCGTAGCGAAGGATACCGTGACGGTGGGAAAACCACGCAAGTGTGGGAACGCCGCATTCGCAAAGAGGCACCCGCAAGATCCATCCAGGGCAAATTGTCCGGACCATGCAACGTGCACTTCTACATCAACAAGCACGACGGCAAGAAAAAATCCAGCCACCTTCTCAAGGATTTCCGTGAGTTTCCCAAACTCCACGAGGGCCTGGCCCAGATGAATCGCGACGCGATCAACAGGGGCTATGGAGCTGCCCCAGGAGCTGTGGCACATGGAGCTCCGCCACCACCGCCCGGGCCACCACCACCTGTGGTTGCGCCAGTCTAGCATCATGGAGGTGAGCCGTACCCACGAGATGTGGGCAACATGGGGATGATCCAAAAAAGGCGCCCCATCAATCGAATGCAGAAGGCAATCACTCGCCAAGTCAATTTGGCGATAAACTCTCCACCTTCCACCACTGAGTACCTCAGTGGAAGCGAGTCCTGCATCACCTTCGACAAGCGCGACCACCCGCGCCATGTTCCTCGTCCAGGCCATTGCCCCTCGTACTCGAGGTGCAGATCGGGGGCTTCGATATGAGTCGCGTCTTCATGGACGGCGGGAGTGGCATCAACCTCATGTTCACGAGTACCTTGCGTGCGATGAGGATCCCTCTGACTTGTCTGGAAGTTTCATACACGACGTTCCACGGCATCGTCCCAGGGAAGGGTGTATATCCCCTTGGCAAAATCAACCTCGACGTCATCTTTGGCACGCCGCAAAACTTTTGACGAGAGCGCATCGACTTTGAAGTCGTCGACTGGCCCTCACAATACCACTACATCCTCGGACGTGTCGCGTTCACGAGGTTCATGGCAGTGCTGCACTACGCCTACCTGGAAATGAAAATGCCAGGTCCAAACAGCATCATCACAATCAATGGAAGCTTCGAGAGGTCCGACAACTACGACAAGGAATTCAACAGAATCTCCCAGTCCTTCGACATGCAGGAGGAACTCGCAAGATTGAAGGAGTTGACAGACAATATTCTGCCTCCCCTGAGCAGGCCAAGTTCACCCGACCTGTCCTTCGACTCGTCGGTACACATGAAGAAATTCCAGGTCCACCCAACGGACCCGACCAAGACAACCCTCATCGCCAGCAACTTGAGTTTCACATAGGAACTCGTGCTCGTCAAATTCCTCCGTGAGCACTAGGAAATCTTCGCCTGGTGTCCAGCGGACATGCCAGGGGTTCCCAGGGAATTCGCCGAGCACTCACTCAACGTGAATCCACACACGAGGCCAGTCAAGCAAACAATAATGTGACTGTCTGAACCAAGAGCAAAAGCAGTCGGTATGGAGATCAACAGACTCCTCGACGCAAACTTCATACGCGAGATCAAGGAAAGCACATGGCTCGCTAACACAGTGCTTGTGCCTAAAAAGACACGGATATCTTGCGGATGTGCGTGGACTTCACCTCCTTGAATAAGCACTACCCAAAGGATCACTTCCCGTTGCCACAAATCGACCAAATCATCGACTCCATTGTGGGATCTGAGCGCCTCTGCTTCCTCGATGCCTACTCAGGCTACAATCAGATTTGAATGAAGGAGGAAGACTAGGAGAAAACAGCGTTTACAATGCCCTTTGGTGTGTTCTGCTAAAACATGATGCCTTTCCGGCTAAAAAACGTAGGAGCCACCTATCAGCGATGCATGCAGGCTTGCCTCAAGAACCAACTTGGTCGCAACATCCAACTCTACATTGACGACATCATCATCAAAACCAAGGAGGAAGCCACGTTAATAGACGATCTCCACGAAACCTTCGCTAACCTCAACCGCTACCGGATTAAGCTCAATCCGGACAAATGCGCCTTCGGCATGCCATCAGGGCAACTACTCGGGTTTCTCATCTCTGTAAGGGGGATCGACGCAAACCTGAAGAAAATAAAGGCCATACTGGCCATGGAGAAGCCGAAGAACATAAAAGGCATCCAGCAGCTCGCTGGGTGAATCGTGGTGCTTAGTCGATTCATTAGTCGCATGGGCGAAAATGCACTACCCTTCTACCAACTCCTCCGCAAAGCTGACAAGTTCGAGTGGACAGACGAGGCGCAAGAAGCATTCGAAGACCTCAAGCGTCTACTATCCACCTCGCCAGTACTGGTGATGCCTCGTGAAAAGGAACCACTACTGCTCTACATCTCCGCCACCAACCAGGTGGTCAGCACAGTGCTCGTGGTGGAACGAGCCGAAGAAAATAAGGTCCACAGGGTCCAACGCCCAGTATACTACCTTAGCGAGGTGCTCACGCCAACAAAGCAGCGGTATCCGCATTACCAGAAGCTGGCATACGGTGTCTTCATGACAGCCAGGCGACTGCGCCACTACTTTCAGGAGCACCCAATCGTGGTGGTAAACGACGCCTCGCTCAGGCATATACTTAATAATCCTGACGCCACCGGACGAGTCGCACTTTAGGGAATCAAACTGTCTCCATGAGACATCACATATGAGAAGCGTGACGTGATCAAGTCACAAGTCCTCCCGGATTTTGTCGTGCACTGGATGGAGAACCAGCTCCCCGATAAGCCAGATATGTCCTATCTTTGGACAATGCACTTTGACGGGTCCAAGCGAAAGGACAGAGCGGGGGTAGGAGTCATACTGACATCACCCCAAGGAGACAAGATGAAATACGTTCTGCGAATGCAGTTCACTGCCTCCAATAACGAAGCCGAGTATGAGGCCTTAATCCACGGGATGCGGATGGTGAAAGCCTATGGCGCCAAGAGGCTCATCATCTACAGCGACTCCAAGCTAGCGGTCAACCAAACGATGCACGAGTGTGATGCACTGAGCGACAACATGATCGCCTATCGCGATCTCTATGACAAACTCGAAGGAGACTTTGACGGCTGCGAGCTACGACACGTAGGCCACGAAGGCAACAAAGAGGCGGATCTACTCACCAACATTGGCTCCACCTGTGCCCCCATACCACCTGGGGTATTCCTCGAGCGCATCTGCAAGGTCTCCATCAAGCCCAAAGCTCTAGAGAAGAAAGCAAGCATCTCAACGGACTCGAGGGCTACGCCACCCAACGAGCCAATGGCACTCGACGATATGGAGCTCAATACAGGACTCGAAGGACCACTGTGGGTCATGATGATCGATCCACCTTGGACACAACCTTACATCACATATCTACTCAGCAAGAGGCTGCCAGATGACCCGACTGATGCGCGACACATCGCGTGATGATCCAAGGCATTCACGCTCATCAACGGCAAACTATACAAGCGCAGCATCACAGGGGTACTTCAATGGTGCGTCTCCAATGGGGACTGATACATTGCAAATGTATCTATCATTTTTGATGCTCCATGCTTGGTTTTATCCACTTTCTTGTGTTTTGTCCACACTTTGGAGTAATTTTCATATGATTTCTTGGACTAACCTATTAACAAGAGCCACAGTGCCAGCTGCCTGTTTTCTGCTGTTTTTGGTTCCAGGAAAGTCAGAAAATGAATATTCTCGAAATTGGACGGGACAAAATCCAAAGTGCCTATTTTTCCAGAAAACTCACAGAGCCAGAATACGAGACGGAGGAGGGCCAGGGGCTGGCCACACACCCCCCCAGGCACGGGCTAGGCCTAGCTGCGCTAGGGCCTGGTGTGGTGGCCCCAGGCACCCCCTCGGTCTCCCTCTTCACCTATAAGAAGCCTTCTGACCTAAAAACTTCGGGGGTTCGACGTTTTTCCACGAAAGGGTCTGCTGCGTCGCCGCCACCGAAGGGTAGATTTGGGGGACAGAAAGTCTCTGTTCCGGCACCCTGCCGGGACGGGGAAGTGCCCCCGGAGCCATCTCCATCGATCCCCACCATCATCTTCATCGACCATCCATGTTTCTTCCATCTATGAGTGAGTAATGCCCCACTGTAGGCTATGGGGATGGTAGGGATTGGATGAGATCATTCATGTAATGGCATCAGATTGTTAGGGCATAGTGCCTAGTATCTCTTTTAGTGCTTTATGACTTTGTTGCAACTTTGTTGTGCTTAATGCTTGTCACTAGGGCCCGAGTGTCATGATTTCAGATCTGAACATGTTATTGATTCATTATGATAGTATTGTTCTTGGTCTTATCTACAAGTTGTATACACACGTCGTTGTCCGGAACCTATGGTCCCGAAGTGACAGAAATCGGGGTAGCCGGAAGGGAAAGACTTTGATGTGAGGATCACATGTGTTCATGGAGTGTTAATGCTTTTCTCCGGTGCTCTATTAAAAGGAGCACCTTAATTGCCAGTAGTTCCCTAGAGGCCCCGCTGCAAACGGGCTGGCAGGACAAAAGATGTTGTGCAAGTTCTCATTGCGAGCACATATGACTATATATGGAACACATGCCTAGGATTGTCTGGTACTTGGATGCTTTATCTTATTTATCTGCAATTGCCCTATGTTCTGATTGCTATGTGATTTGTCTTATCCATGCAACGCCCGTCCATCCATCCCTATGCCTACCGCACTCGAATCCCACTGTTTACTGCTTTTGTTACTACTGTCTTTTCTTTGCTACTGCTGTTACTTTACTATTCCTACTACAAAACTGTTGCTACTGATAAACTGCTGTGAGCAAGATTGTTTCCAGGTGCAGCTGAATTGACAACTCAGTTATTAAGGCTGATAAGTATTCTTTGGCTCCCTTTGTGTCGAATCAATAAATTGGGTTTCACTTCCCTCGAAAATACTGCAATACACCCCCTATACTTGTGGGTCATCAAGACTATTTTCTCGCACCGTTGCCAGGGAGCATAGCTTTATTTATCAAGTCCACTTGGATTCACTATTGTTCAAGCTAAGTTTATTTTCTCCTTGTTTGCTTGTTTCTTTATCAAAAATACAAAAAAATTAGGTCCTACTCTAGTTGTTATATTCGTTGGTCTGTTATTGTCTTGCTTTGTCATGCTTGTTGTCAATGGTTGGTTTCTTTGAAACTGAAGCTTATTGGCAAGGTGGGTTCACGGAAGATCAAAAATATTATTATAAGGAACACCGCTTGTCACAAAAAGGGAAACACTTATGGGAACAAATTGATAGATTGTATACCATTGCTAGAAACGTGTGCTCTGCTTATAATGTTACTTATTGCTGTGATGAGTCTTGTTGCAGAAAGAGGTATAAACACCTCCCTTTTCAATATGAGTATAGTGATAATGATACCATATCTTCCTATGCTAAAGGAATTTATGACTTTTATGATGCGGAACAAATTGAAGAATTTATTGCTTGGAAGCGTGCTTTTGAACTTGCTAGTTTGCTTGAAAATATTGATGATTCACCTTATAAGTATGAGGTTTATGGTATACTTAAATTTTTCTTTGATAATTACAAGGATGAAAATAGCCATATCCTTGAATATTTTAATAGATGCTTTCCACAAATGGAAGAGACTAATGACTTGCAGGACCCTATGGAAGAGACTAATGCCTTGCAGGCTCCTATGGAAGAAGAAATTGATGAACCTGAAATCTCATTAGATGAGAAAGAGGAGGAGAGTGATGAACAAAAGGAGGAAGAATGGATTAGCTACCCATGCCTACCTTCTAATGAGAGTAACTCTTTATCCCTTACATTATTTGATTGTCCTCTATGCTTACTAAAGGAGGATGAATGTTATGTTCCCGAGGTTTCTTTTGAAAATGTTTATAATAAAGCTCTAGTGCTTGTAGATCATGAAGAGCATGCTTTATGTGATAGTTATATTGTTGAGTTTATTCATGAGGCTACTGAAAATTATTATGAGAGAGGAAAATATGGTTGTAAGAGTTTTCATGGTATTGAAACACCTCTCTATGTGCTGAAAGTTTTGAAGTTACTCTTGTTTTATCTTCCTATGCTTGTCACTTTGTTCCTTGCGAATTTATTTGCATACACGATTCCTATGCATAGGAAGTGGGTTAGACTTAAATGTGTTTTGATTTTTTTTCTTGATGCTCTCTTTTACTTCAACTCATATTTCTTATGAGAGCATCCTCTCAAACTTTTATGCCTTAAGATGATAATATGTCTATTATTCTTGGGAGACCTTTTCTTAAATACTGCAGGAGCTGTTATTAATCATAATCAAGGGAAGGTGACCTTCAATGAACACATTGTCTATTTCCTCAAGAAGATTGAAAGTTGAATTCAATTGAACATGTTGAGGGCATTAAAGTTGGAGAAATATATTGTCCCATACGAAGAGAAAAATTTGAAACTATTATGATTGGGACCATCGCTATCAAGGTTGAGGTAACATAATCATTAGTGGGATACAAAGTTTTGTCTCATATGGAATTGTTTTGGTAACAAGACCTGAGAAACCTTGTTAACAAAAGGATTTCATTGAATAAAACAATGTTTTCACCATGATTATCTCCGCTTACTTCTATTCTATCCATTTTAGTTTTTCCTTATGCCTAACTTAAAGGCGTTAAAGAAAAGTACTTATTGGGAGATAACCAAAAAGTTTTAGATGAGTCTTGGAAGTTATTACTTCAGTAATAACCACTCCTTATCCTTTTTATTTGTTTTTTGTGCCAAGAATAACCTCTAATGAGAGTGAAGTAATGATTGGGAAAGTTGCTGTCCTGAAACAGATTTCTGTGCTTCACCGTAAAAATTTCTGAGAGAGCTCTGTATGTCGGATTGAGCTGTAAGTTTTTTTTCTTCTGCCCCAGGTTGTTATCTAACTTTCATTAGTTCAACACTTTTTGATTTGAGCAACAAAAGGTCTTCGAAAAAATTCGTCTTTACCTGCTGGACTGTTTTGACATATTTCTGCCATTTTTCTGCATTTGCTTCTTGTTGGTTCCTTCTTGAGTTCTTTTGGGGAATTGAGATTTTTGAGGGAAGTGCTACAGTAGCTAGTGTTCTAATGGAAGTTTATTTGGTGTTAGAACTGAACCTTAAGACTTATTTATCTTGAGTGCACTAATGTTGCTAATAAAGATTGTGTGAAGTTTTGTATGAAGGAAAATTTTCAGGTGTATGGAAGGAATGAGTAATGAGATGAAGGATGGACTAAAGCTCAAGCTTGGGGATGCCACACGTGTCACCCCAAGAAATATCCAAGAATTACAAGCGTCAAAGCTTGGGGATGCTCAAGGCATCCCCTTCTTCATCAATAAAAATCTCAGGTTTCTTCCAAACGCTTCATTTTTATTGTTTCATGCACAGTTGTGTTGTTCTTGGATCGTCTTCTTTTTCGTTTTCGTTTTGGTATTTAGTTTGCGTGGTTTGCTTAGTTTGCTGAATAAATTGGTTGGACCCCCCCTTTCATACATTGGTTTGCAAATAGTTTGGTTTGGTTTGGAAAAGAGTAGGAAAGTTCTTACTTTTGTGGTAAAAAGAGCTCGTTTTTGACTGTGGCCCATGCTTTGTCATGCCATGCTTGATATTGTTTTGGCTTTATGCTTAGTATTCTTTGCTGTAGCATGACTTGTTATAAACAATTGAGATTTCTTAATGTGCATTGGATGAATCATGCGTTGTTTTAGCATATTAAAGCATAGTATAGTGGTATTCTCCTTTGATGCTTTATTTGGGTTGACTTGGCGCATTCTCACACCATGTTATGACTATCTCAAGTCACCATAGCCTTTATGATCCTTTCGTTTTCAACTTGTAGTATCACTTTATGCTTTGATCAATGATGTTTTGTCGCTCTGCATGATTATGGCCATTATTGCTCTCTTAGTTTGTCGCTCCCAGTCTTTTGCTAGCCTCCACAACCAAGTATGAGTTCCACTCATGCATCCAACTCCCTAAACCAAGTTATTCCAAAGAGTCCAACATACCTACCTATTAGCTTATTCTATTCCAACTATATTCATGCTTTTGTTTACCTTCCACTTGTTATGAGAAAACTAGTGATTAAAGCTCTCACGAACTTGATGGCACACTTTATTTTATTGCCTCTAATAAACTTGAACCATTGTGTCGTCTATGTTGTATATGCTTGCACTTATTTGTTGGGAATTAGCAGAACCATGCTTTCATGGGGAACGCTTTCAACATTGCACTTGGTACTTGTACCTAGTTGATATCATGCTCTTTTGTATATGGATGTCGTCAGTGTGAAATGAAAGGGGAGCTTATAAGTCCATGGAGTTATGTATATGTGTTAGAGAAACGCCTGGGCCGCTAGTCTAATCCATGCTGGCATGGTGGAAACCTGCAGCGTAACCATAATGAGCTGTCTATGAAGCATTCTTCTTATAAAAAAAGAGTCCTATTGAGAAAAAAAAGAGAAAAGAAAAAAAGAGAGATATTATGAAAAGAGGAAAGAGAGAAAAAAGCAACATATTCCCATGGTAAATAAGAAGAATGCTGAGATGCTCGTTGTCTGCTTGCCTTGTCATTTTGATATGGGGATTCTTCCGTATGATCGGGCAAGGGGTACCCCGTTGGCGGTTCTCTATGATACACATGTACTTACGATGACAAGAACTTACTGGTGACTAAACTTGAGTAGCATGAGGAGCGGCCCTCGTATGCAAGGGACATGATATTTCTGACTTATACTTCGTCAAGCATGTACACCATATTTTGTTCACTTTAACCTTAATCACTTCAAGATGCTTATGATAGGGGCAATGAGAGCTGAAAGCTATAAGTACCATAATTTTTGGAAGCTCTTTATGAGACTTGAATCCCTACTTCCTTTTACAAAGGCCTTTCTTCCACCATTATATTGAGTCTCCACCTTCTACCTTTATGCACTTACTTTGAGAGCATAGTGGCCATTCTTAGTTCTATGTGCATTGTCACAAGACTAGTTGATTGATGCATAACTTGTTATTGCTTGTTTTAAACTATTGTTTCTAGTCACTCTTATAAACTTTTAAGGTGTCCTATGCATTTATGTTTGCTACTCTTTGAGGGACAAGCTGAATGCCACTATGGTATGTTTTCTTTATGTGAAACAAACAAATGTCTTGCAAGGCATTGTTATTCATGAATCTTTTGTTTGTGCATTTTCATGTTGCATCATAGTTTCTTTGCTTATTGCTAGAACTTTGTCTTTCATGTTATGATTGAAGTACTTTGATCCCAGCTTTGAATGTTTACAAATACTTTGGTCAAGTCTTTGATGGTGCATGTCACCTCAAAAATTATTCTTTCTTTTTATCACTTACTTACTCGAGGACGAGCAGGAG
This sequence comes from Avena sativa, assembly GCA_916181665.1. NCBI lineage: Eukaryota > Viridiplantae > Streptophyta > Magnoliopsida > Poales > Poaceae > Avena > Avena sativa. The sequence goes on from OV702287.1 coordinate 198,447,776, forward strand.
TTAAGCTTGGGGATGTTGATACATTGCAAATGTATCTATATTTTTTGATGCTCCATGCTTGGGTTTATCCACTTTCTTGTGTTTTGTCCACACTTTGGAGTACTTTTCAAATGATTTCTTGGACTAACCTATTAACAAGAGCCACAGTGCCAGCTGCCTGTTTTCTGATGTTTTTGGTTCCAGGAAAGTCAGAAAATGAATATTCTCGGAATTGGACGGGACAAAAGCCAAAGTGCCTATTTTTCCAGAAGACTCACGGAGCCAGAAAACGAGACGGAGGAGGGCCAGGGGCTGGCCACACCCTCCCAGGCGCGGGCTAGGCCTGGCCATGCCAGGGCCTAGTGTGGTGGCCCTAGGAACCCCCTCGGTCTCCCTCTTCGCCTATAAGAAGCCTTCTGACCTAAAAACTTTGGGGGGTTCGACGTTTTTCCACGAAAAGTTCTGCTGCGCCGCCGCCACCGAAGGGGATATTCGGGGGACAGAAAGTCTCTGTTCCGGCACCCTGCCGGGACGGGGAAGTGCCCCCGGAGCCATCTCCATCGATCCCCACCATCATCTTCACCGGCCATCCATGTTTCTTCCATCTATGAGTGAGTAATCCCCCGCTGTAGGCTATGGGGATGGTAGGGATTGGATGAGATCGTTCATGTAATAGCATCAGATTGTTAGGGCATAGTGCCTAGTATCTCTTTTAGTGCTTTATGACTTTGTTGCAACTTTGTTGTGCTTAATGCTTGTCACTAGGGCCCGAGTGCCATGATTTCAGATCTGAACATGTTATTGATTCATTATGATAGTATTGTTCTTGGTCTTATCTACAAGTTGTATACACACGTCGTTGTCCGGAACCTATGGTCCCGAAGTGACAGAAATCGGGGTAGCCGGAAGGGAAAGGCTTTGATGTGAGGATCACATGTGTTCACGGAGTGTTAATGCTTTGCTCCGGTGCTCTAATAAAAGGAGCACCTTAATTGCCAGTAGTTCCCTAGAGGCCCCGCTGCAAACGGGCTGGCAGGACAAAAGATGTTGTGCAAGTTCTCATTGCGAGCACGTATGACTATATATGGAACACATGCCTAGGATTGTCTAGTACTTGGATGCTTTATCTTATTTATCTGCAATTGCCCTATGTTCTGATTGCTATGTGATTTGTCTTATCCATGCAATGCCCGTCCATCCATCCCTATGCCTACCGCACTCGAATCCCATTGTTTACTGCTTTTGTTACTACTGTCTTTGCTTTGCTACTGCTGTTACTTTACTATTCCTACTACAAAACTGTTGCTACTGATAAACTGCTTTGAGCAAGATTGTTTCCAGGTGCAGCTGAATTGACAACTCAGTTGTTAAGGCTGATAAGTATTCTTTGGCTCCCCTTGTGTCGAATCAATAAATTGGGTTTCACTTCCCTCGAAAATACTGCGATACACCCCCTATACTTGTGGGTCATCAGGGACGGAAGGGCCGTCCTCCTCGACATACATGAAGGCACTTGCGGACACCATGCTGGCAGTCGCGCCCTCGTCGCCAAATCTCTACGAGATGGATTCTACTAGCCCACGGCCATGCGCGACGCCAAGGACATCGTCCAGCACTGCAATGCTTGCCAGTGATTTGCGGACAAACCACACGCAGCTGGCACGGAACTCAGGCCAATACCATTGGCTTGCCCCTTCGCACAATGGTTACTCGATATGGTCGGCAAGCTCCCAAAGTCCTCGCGAGGAGGTTACGTCTACCTCTTAGTCACGGTCGACAAATTTACCAAGTGGATCGAGGCCATGCCGGTGATGAATCAATCAGGGGACAGCGCTGTCAAGTTCTTCGAGTCCATTGTCTACCGCTTTGGAGTGCCAGATAGCATCATCACGGACAATGGGACGAACTTCACCTCTAAGGAGTTACAGGAATTCTGCAAAAACCTAGGAATCAACATAAGCTATGCCTCGGTGGCTCACCCACAGACCAACGGTCAAGTCGAAAGGGCCAACGGCCTCGTCTACGGTGGAATCAAGAAACGACTCCTCCGGCTACTCGAACAAGCTGTTGGATGTTGGCCAGATGAGCTGGAATCCGTACTTTGGAGCCTGCGCACAACTCCAAACAGCGCCACGGGATACACTTCGTTCTTCATGGTGCACGGTGTTGAAGCGGTGCTACCCGCAGAGGTACGTGATGACCCACAAGTATAGGGGGTGTATCGTAGTATTTTTGAGGGAAGTGAAACCCAATTTATTGATTCGACACAAGGAGAGCCAAAGAATATTTATAAGCCTTAACAACTGAGTTGTCAATTCAGCTGCACCTGGAAACAATCTTGCCCGCAGCAGTTTATCAGTAGCAACAGTTTTGTAGTAGCAATAGTAAAGTCATAGCAGTAGTAAAGTAAAGGCAATAGTAACAATTGCAGTAAACAGTAGGATTAAAGCGTGGTAGGCATAGGGATGGATGGACGGGCGTTGCATGGACAAGACAATTCATATAGCAATCAGAACATAGGGCATTTGCAGATAAATAAGATAAAGCATCCAAGTACTAAATAATCCTAGACATGTGTTCCATATATAGTCATACGTGCTCGCAATGAGAACTTGCACAACATCTTTTTTCCTGCCAGCTCGTTTGTAGCGGGGCCTCAAGGAAACTACTGGCAATTAAGGTGCTCCTTTTAATAGAGCACCGGAGCAAAGCATTAACACTCCATGAACACATGTGATCCTCACATCAAAGCCATTCCCTCCGGTTATCCCGATTTCTATCACTTCGGGGCCATTAGTTTCGGACAACAACGTGTGTATACAACTTGCAGGTAAACAATACTATCATAGTGAATCAATAACATGTTCAGATCTGAAATCATGGCACTCGGGCCCTAGTGACAAGCATTAAGCCTAACAAGTCGCAACAAAGTCAAAAAGCACTAATAGTAGATACTAGGCACCATGCCCTAAGAATCTGATGCCATTACATGAACGATATCATCCAATCCCTACCATCCCCATAGCCTACAGCGGGGGATTACTCACTCATATATGGGGGAAACATGGATGGTCGATGGAGAAGCGATGGTGATGATGATGGCGATAATATCCTCCAATTCCCCGTCCTGGCAGGGTGCCAGAACGGAGTTTCGGTTTCCAAATCGCGGAATCTGGTGGTGGCGGCACAGCGGAACTCTTTCTGGAAAAACGTCGAACCCCCCTGAGTTTTTAGGTCAGAAGGCAACTTATAGGCGAAGAGGGAGACCGAGGGTATGTCTGGGGCGGCCAGACCACCCCCTAGCACGGCCAGGCCTAGCCCGTGCGGCCAGGTGGTGTAGCCAGGCCTCAGCCCCACTCTATCTCGTATTCTGGCTCCGTGAGTCTTCTGGTGAAATAGGATTTTTGGCATATTTTCCGGGATTTTTCCTGATAGTTGATTTTCTGCACAAAAACTAGACACCAAGGTAACTCTGATGAAAACATTGTTAGTCCGTGTTAGGTTCATCCAATTCACACAAGTTTAGAGGAAAAACAATAGCAAAAGTGTTCGGAAAAGTAGATACGTTTTGGACGTATCAGTACGCTACAAATCCCCACGGGTGGTTGCATACAACGAGAAGGAGTCAACTCTTGCACTCGAAGACTCCGTCGACCGCCTTGACGAGGCACGCGAGATAGAAGCAGAGAGATCAACGATCTACCAGCAGAGCCTCGGCAACTACCACAGTAGAAGGCTACGCCCTAGATCCTTCGTCGAATGAGACCTGATCCTGCGACTGGAGCAACAAGGGCATCTCAAGATCGAGTCCCCTTGGAAAGGACCTTATGTGATTACAGAAGTAATCCCAGGTGGCGCATATCACCTTAAAGATGTCGAGAGCGGAGTCGCATACCCCAACCCCTGGAACGCCACGCAGCTGTGTCGTTTCTACCCCTAGTCGTTTTTACATTACAAATAAGGCTATTCAGCCAGGCTACTTAGCCACACATTGTACCTCATACTATTCTGCGAAGAAATAAAGCTAAGTGCCCCAAAACTCTGTGTTTTTCCTTATTTTCTTGCAATTTTATCACTCGGGGGCTGCGCCACCCTTTACACTTTCGTTCTACGAACCGATTGCAGTATCCTGAGTAGCTGACATGACACCAATCGAACCCTTGATAAACACCAACCCAGTTGCAACGCACCTGACAGGTTGGCAAGGTGCTGAGATAAGCACAAGTCAGGCTAATGAAAAGGAACTGCAGAGTATAATACACTCAAAAAATACACAAGCTAGCAAGCTCTTCACATATCAATGGGTAATAAATACACCCAACACAATCATACAAACTTTACAACACTCATACATCTATGTGCAAGATATAAACTACGCTACTGCTGTAGACGATGAACATTCGTCTACTCTTCAAAGAACTCGAAGATGTCCTCCGTCGGCCGATCAACCGCATGGTAGTTTGGCACCATGTTCCAAGTCATCCCTTCTGGCGGCGGTGGCGGCCCAGCAGCAACGGATGCTATGTCCACATCTGGCCGATGCAGTCGCACCAGCGATAGGGCAGCCTTCGCACTTGCAACCAGTTGTGGACGCACGCACTCGCGTACCGCGGTTATATCTTGAAACTTCGCCAGAAGAGCCAACAGGCTTGAAGGGACGGCGTCCAGCGGAAACATCGTTTGATAAATGTGCCTAAGACACGACTGCGCCTTCTTCAAGCATTGGAGAACTCAAGAATGATCCTGCAGTGTTGCCAGCGTGACTCCACGGTTATGGTCCACCCAAAAATACCCACTCGCCTGCAGCTGCTCCTGGGTCAGCTGAAAGAAACAGTTGACTCATAGGGGGTGTTAGTGAAAACGAAACTCTCAACAAAAGTTTTGGTGAGCATAGCATATTGCTCACTCTCATCTTGCATGTATGAGATCAAACCGACCCTCTGAATTAGTAGCAAGAAATCATCAAGAATCCCTGGAGCTTGCAAGAAGGTATAACAAGGAAAAGTAGATGGGTGAGCATCCCCATCATCTCCTTCATTACCAAAGCGAGGTGCAATGAGATCTTTGTTGTATGAAGGCCTAAACTGAGAGGCTGATCTTGAGGGCTTTGACCTCCTAGGTGCATCCCTCTCAAAAATTTCTCCAAAGGTGTGGTTGTTCATCTTTGATATTCTGAAATTTAAACATCTATTACACAAGTGAATGCAAAGTGAATATATAATGGAGAGCACTACTCATAGGGACTTGTACAGGCCTAAACATGCATCAAAACTATATATATAAGCATTGAACAAGCTTACAAGCTCTCAAAACCTGTCACCTACAGCAGAAGATATAAACCACTAAACACAAATCTACTTAGACAAGCGGAGGAGTCACATACCGGAGAACAAATGCTCCAAATTTCAGCAGCAAAGATGGGTTGAGCAAGGAGATCGAAAAATTGAGGGCAAGAACAGCAAGAACGCGATTTCGAGCAATGAACTGGTATTTTCTCGAGAGAGAGAAAGCAGGGGCAAGTGAGAAAGTGAGTGGAGGGCCAGGCGTGGCCCACACCATGTCCAGGCGCGCCCCTGGACTGGCCACGCCACCAGGTGGTGTGCCTGCCTGGTGGGCCCCTGGTACCTGCCAGGCACTTCTCTGCCCCTTTTTTCACGTAAAAATTTAATATGAATTTTTGGAATTTTTTGAGACACTTTATTTTTGAGCAATTTTATGGTATAGATGAATGATTTTCTGACAGGAAAAGGTTTCTGGAATGATGCAATGACAAAACAAGGCTAAAACTTCAGAAGTTCTAAGACACTCTAAAATGCAAGCAACTAATAACAGAAAAGTAAACTAAATGAAAGCAAAAACTAAAATGGATAGAATAGAAGTAAGCGGAGATAATCAAGGTGAAAACATTGTTTTGTTTAATGAAATCCTTTTGTTAACAAGGTTGATCAGGTCTTGTTACCAAAACAATTTTATATGAAACAAAACTTTGTATTTCACTAATGATTATGTTACCTCAACTTTGGTAGCAATGGTCCCAATCATAATAGTTTCATATTTTTTCTCTTGGTATGGGACAGTATATTTCTCCAACTTGAATGCCCTCAACATGTTCAATTGAGTTTAAACCATAAGTCCTATCAATCTTCTTGGGGAAATAGACAGTATGCTCCTTGTCATTAACATTAAAAGTCACCTTTCCTTGATTAAAATTAATAACAGCTCCTGCAGTATTAAGAAAAGGTCTCCCAAGAATAATAGACATATTATCATCTTCAGGCATTTCAAGCACAATAAAATTAGTTAATATCAAGCAATTATGAGCCACTTGAACAGGTACATCCTCACATATACCAACAGGAATAGTAGTAGATTTATCATCCATTTGCAAAGATATATCAGTTGGTATTAGTTTTTCAAGTTGAAGTCTCTTATAGAGAGAAAAAGGCATGACACTAACTCCTGCTCCCAAATCACACAAAGCAGTTCTAACATAACTATTTTTAATAGAGCAAGGAATAGTTGGAATCCCTGGGTCTCCAAGTTTCTTTGGAACCTTACCATTAAAGGAATAATTAGCAAGCAAAGTAGAAATTTCTTCACTATGGATCTTCCTTTTATTCGAGACAATATCCTTCATATACTTTGAATAAGGAGGCAATTTAATAGCATCAGTCAAGGGAATTTGCAAGAATAAAGGTTTCATCCACTCACAAAATTTATTATAGTGTTCATCTTCCTTTGACTTGTGTTTCTTATCAGGGAAAGGCATAGGATTTTGGACCCAAGGCTCTCTCACTACCATGTTTCTTAGCGACAAAATCTTCTTTAGTGTATTTAGTATTCTTAGTGTGCCTTTCAGGTTCTTCTTCAACTTTTTCTTTATCAGGCACATCATTTTCTTCATTATCACTTTTAGTTTCAACATTGGAGACAGATATACTATTAGGATCTTTAGCAGGTTCAGAGGGTTCTACAATAGTTTTATGTTTCTTTTTTGTTTTCTTATGAGTAGTACCACTGTTTTCAGCTTGTTGAGAATCCTGCTCAATTTGTTTGGGATGCCCCTCAGGATATAGAGGATCCTGGGTAGCAGCACCACTTCTAGTTCTAATTTCATAAGCATGTCTTTCTTTGGCAGCATTAACTAGCACGTATTTTTGCACTTTAATAAGTTGATCTATTTGAGTTTGAACCATTTGAAAATGTTTAACAAGCATTTTAACATCATTAGAGATTCTTTCCACAATATCTTTTAACTCAACAATAGCTCTAGTGTTTTCCATTAGATGATTTTGCACCCTTTTATTAAAATTATCTTGCTTAACAATAAAAATATCGAATTCTTCTAAGCATTGATCAGGAGGTTTAGAGTAAGGGATATCGCCTTCATCAAAATGTTGGAGAGAGTGTACCTCAATAGTGGGTGAATGGGAGATTGGCTTACATAGTTCTTCTATATGAGGTAAATTCTTGACATCTGCAGCTCTAATACCCTTCTCCTTAAGACATTTCTTAGCTTCATTCATCACTTCATCATTTAGTTCAATAACTCCCCTCTTCTTAGATGTTGGTATAGGTGCAGGTATAGCAGGTTCAGGTATAATTGTTTCAAGTATAGCTGGTTCACGAGGAGTCTAGTCTTCATAATTCTTGCTTATTTTAGCCATTAATTCCTCAGCTTCCTTGGGAGTCCTATTCCTGAAAACACAATCAGCACAACTATCTAGGTATGTCCTAGATTCTTCAGTTAGTCCATTATAAAATATATCAAGAAGCTCATTCTTAGGTAATGGACATCCAGCCTGTGTATGAATCAAAGCACAAAACCTTGCCCATGATTCAGCAAATATCTCTTTTTCTCCCTATTTAAAATCAAAAAGTTCCTGCAAAATAGCATGTCTAGCACTAGGAGGAAAATATTTCTGCAGGAAAGTACTAATCAAGCAATCAGGGTTATCAATAGATCCAGGAGGTAAATTATTAAACCAAGTTTTAGCTTCTCCTTTTAGTGAAAAGGGGAAAATTTTAGCAACAAAGTAGGTGCGCATCTTAATATCATCAGAAAACAGGCCACTCATGGTAAGCTCAGTCATATGTGCTACCGCACTTTCATTCTTAGTCCCACAAAAAGGTTCTTTCTCAACAATAGCTATGTAAGATAGATCAAGAGAGAAATCATAATCTTTATCTTTAATGTTTATGGGAGAAGCGGCAAACTTAGCATTAGGAGCCAACTCTTAGCAGCACTCCTATCATGGGTGTTTTGACATTCTTTAATAAATTCATCGGTCATCTCAATATAACCGTCTTCAATATCATAGCTTTCTCTAGACTCAGGTGAACTAACAGGTGTAGTAGTTTCTTCATTAGGAGTTTCAGTATTTCTAGCTATAGTTCTAGCAATCGTAGCATCTAGGAAAGGACCTAATGAACCACTCTTATCAAGCACAATAGAAGCAGCATCATAAGAATCAGAAGTTTTAGATTCAGCAGTAGTAGTGTGTGTAGCATGTGTATGTGGTGGTGTAAGGAACTTACTCATAACAGATGGTGAATCAAGAGAAACAGAGGTGTTCAGGACCGTACCTCTTCTTATAGTGGATGGTAAAATAGGAACCTTGCCATCACGAGACTTACCCATGATGGATGGATGGCAGCGAACAATAATGATTCCAAGTGGACTTGATAAATAAAGCTATGCTCCCTGGCAACTGCGCTAGAAAATAGTCTTGATGACCCATAAGTATAGGGGGTGTATCGCAGTATTTTCGAGGGAAGTGAAACCCAATTTATTGATTCGACACAAGGGGACCTAAAGAATATTTATAAGCCTTAACAACTGAGTTGTCAATTCAGCTGCACCTGGAAACAATCTTGCTCACAGCAGTTTATCAGTAGCAACAGTTTTGTAGTAGCAATAGTAAAGTAATAGCAGTAGTAAAGTAAAGACAATAGTAACAATTGCAGTAAATAGTAGGATTAAAGCGCGGTAGGCACAGGGATTGATGGATGGGCATTGCATGGACAAGACAATTCATATAGCAATCAGAACATAGGGCATTTGCAGATAAATAAGATAAAGCATCCAAGTACTAAATAATCCTAGGCATGTGTTCCATATATAGTCATGCGTGCTCGCAATGAGAACTTGCACAACATATTTTGTCCTGCCAGCCCGTTTGCAGCGGGGCCTCAAGGGAACTACTTCCAATTAAGGTGCTCCTTTTAATAGAGCACTGGAGCAAAGCATAAACACTCCATGAACACATGTGATCCTCACATCAAAGCCATTCCCTCCGATTATCCCGATTTCTGTCACTTCGGGGCCATTGGTTCCGGACAACAACATGTGTATACAACTTGCAGGTAAGACCATAAACAATACTATCATAATGAATCAATAACATGCTCAGATCTGAAATCATGGCACTCGGGCCCTAGTGACAAGCATTAAGCATAACAAGTCGCAACAAAGTCAAAAAGCACTAATAGTAGATACTAGGCACCATGCCCTAACAATCTGATGCCATTACATGAACGATCTCATCCAATCCCTACCATACCCATAGCCTACAGCGGGGTATTACTCACTCATAGATGGGGGAAACATGGATGGTCGATGGAGAAGCGATGGTGATGATGATGGCGATGATCTCCTCCAATTCCCCGTCCTCGAAAAATACACAAGCTAGCAAGCTCTTCACATATCAAAGGGTACTAAATACACCCAACACAATCATACAAACTATACAACACTCATACATCTATGTGCAAGATACAAACTATGCTACTGCTGCAGAAGATGAACATTCGTCTGCTCTTCAAAGAAGTTGACAATGTCCTCTGCCGGCCGATCAACCGCCTAGTAGTTTGGCACCATGTTCCAAGTCATCCCTTCTGGCGGCAGTGGCGGCCCAGCAGCAACAGACGCTATGACCACATCTGGCCGATGCAGTCGCACCAGCGATAGGGCAGCCTTCGCACCTGCGACCAGTTGCTGATGCACGCATTCGCGTACCGCCGTTATATCTTGAAACTTTGCCAGAAGAGCCAACAGGATTGATGGGATGGCGTCCAGTGGAAACATCGTCTGATAAATGTGCCTAGGACACGACTGCGCCTTCTTCAAGCATTGGAGAACTCGAGAAGAACGATCCTGCAGGGTCGCCAACGCGACTGCACGGTTGTGGTCCACCCAAAAATACCCACTCGCCTGCAGCTTCTCCTGGGTCAGGTTGTTCATTCGAATGGCCACCCGGTCCTTCTCATCCTACGGATGACGAGCGCTAACAACTACACCAAGCAAGCAGCAAAGTGTGAAGACAAGGCATCACCACGACTGACTAAAAGAAAAGACGAGAAGGCAGAAAGCTAACATTTAAACTGCTCATTCAATTGCGCCACTTCCTCCAAGAGATACTTCTCGTGGGCGGTGGCCTTCTCAGCCTTCGACTTCCACACATCTGCGCTACCGCGGATGATGGGAAACTCACGCTCCAATTTCTTAATGTGGTCGCACAGTCTCGAAAGCAAAGACAATTCCTCTACCTTTGAACGTGGCTGCGCCGTGGTTTCATCGGTGGGAGGAGAATCATGAGGACCACTCGAATGACCACTCGAAGGACCCTAGGTACAATCAAGCAAGAGGAAAAATGAGACTAATCATACATCGATAAAAAGAGGACTGAGTTCAAATTTGATAAAACTGTCAAGGGAGCACCCCCCCACACACACACACACACACAAAAGGCGGACCAACAAAAGGAGCTAGACCTATTACAAAGGATAACTACGGAGCAATCTTCTTCTTCGACTTAGACTTTGACTTCGGGGGCTTCATCGCATCCGTGGTAGTCTCCGACACCACAGACTTGCCAATGGTAGCCCCAGATGCCGCGGTCTTCGCCGCCTTCGCTCGCTGCTGCTCCTCAAAGTATTTGGCGACTGTCTCGATAAGCTGAGGCCCGTATTTACCGCAGCTACTAGCGAAAGGAGAAAACACTACTTGCTGGCCTCCGGCGTCAACAGGCATAGCTTCGGAGATCGCGGCGGGATCCAACTCCACGCCATGGGCTTGCACCATCGCGAGTGCCATGGTGGCGCGGAACAACCGCTGAGAGTTCCTGAATTCCATGGGAATACCTCCAGCGAAGGATTCCACCCGGTCGTCAAGATTGTCGATTAAACCGGCCTTGGGAGTCAGATCCTCCCAGAGGCGACTGAGCACACCCTTGGCCTTCCCCAACGTCTCTTGGAGAGAGACGCTATGATCTTCGACTACGGCGACAGTGCCAGTAAGAGCATCCTCGCGATGCAGGACTTGGGCGTCGAAGCTGAGGCTAGCGGCATCTAAAGACTACAAGGTGTGACCACAAAAACAAGAAACCGATATAAGAAAGAACACAAGGGAAAGTAGCGCAAAGTACCTGAGAGAGCCTTCGCAGTCGAGAAAATCTGTTCCGTGAACAACTTCTCCCTCTCAGCAGCGGAAGGGCATAGGTCCTCCTCACGCTTTCACGACTCCTCTAGGGCTGCGATTGCCTTGTCGCGATTCTTCACCATCATAGCAAGCCCCTTCTCGAGGGATGTAACGCGATGGATAAGTTCATTATGTTCACCTGCAAAATTTAGAACACTGCAAAGTATATGAGCTCACAAATCCTAGTGCAAAGGAGATTAAAGAGACAAAGTCAAAGAACAAACCTTCGACTGAGCGGTGGCAATTTTCCAATAGGGCATGCTGTCGACCCATGGCAAGGACTTACTCCGCAAGGCAAGCAGCTTCCTTCACAATGAGCTACGCCAAGGGAAATGAAGACTCAGCATCAGCCCAAAGTACAAATTCGACTGCCAGACAGCAAAAAGGACACTCACATGTTCCTCCAGGGACTCCAAAGATGATTGTCGAGCAGTCTTCCGTGCAACCATCTGGTGCTCCCCAGAATGTGGGGAGCTAGAAGAATTGGCGCCGGAGTAGGCCGGAACTAGAGGGGAAGGAGACCATGCGGCCACTTCCTTGGTCTTGGAGTCTCTGACTCCAGACTCTTTCACAAATTGGACATCGTCAGAAGACGACGGCACCATTTGACTGCAAAAGATGCCCAACGCCACTTCAGAAAAAGAAACCTCAAAGAGAGCAAGACGAACTCGCGGACATTAAAAGCTTACCAGTTGTCATGGTATTGGCCATGGCAGATGCTACAGGGTAGCTTACGTAGAGGAAAGGGCAAGGCAACATAGGAGAATCTGGGAGCGAGATTGGCACGCGATGTACCTAGGTTCACGTCCCCTCGATAGAGGATCTCTATGTCCTGCTGTCAATCTAGTATATGATCATAGATTGGTTTACATGGAACCGCCGGTAGCGGAGGGGAAGACTAGATCTAATCTCACGTGGGAGAGATCGCCCCCAAAGGGGTACCCCGGGTGGTTTTATATATGCATCCAGTTAGGGTTTACAAGGTGCTAATGGGCTTTGTATTGGAGTCGCCATCTTGGCCTCCAGTCGGTGAGTTGTCCGGGTCCAGTATGTGCCAGTCACCGTGTTGGGCGAGTCGATTCTCCATGGTGACTCTGCTTCGTGGGTATACCCCGATTGGTATTCCCCCATCAATAGTCCCTGAGCGCGTTGTGGATTCGACGCGGGCTTGAGGCAGGGCGCAGAGAGTCTTGGCGATGGATCGTGGCGAATCGGCGACGAGCTCCGGCGACAACCAGTCGGTGAGGACCAGTCGGTGCAGCCGCTAGATGCGGCAAGTCCCCGACCGTGGAGCGTGCCGAGTCCCCGAGCATGGCGAGTGGTGAGGTCGGGCGACCGGCGAGCAGCGCCGTCTATAGCACGCCGAGTCACCGAGCGCGCCGAGTGGCGAGGTCGGGCGACCGGCGAGTGCTTCTATCTAGAGCGCACCGTGTCCCCGAGCGAGGTCATGCAACCGGCGAGTGGCGTTGTCTATAGCGTGCTGAGTCCCCGAGCGCGGCGAGTGGCGAGGTCAGGTGACCGGTGACTGGCGTTGTCAGGAGCGCGGCGAGTGGTGAGGTCGTGCGACCAGCGAGTGGCATTGTCGGGAGCGCGTCGAGTCCCCGAGCACAGTGAGTGGCGAGGTCAGACGACCGGCGATTGGTGTTGTCAGGAGCGCGGCGAGTGGCGAGGTCGGGCGACCAGTGAGTGGCACTGTCGGGAGCACGCCGAGTCCCCGAGTGCGGCGATTGGCGAGGTTGGGCGGCCGGTGAGTGGCACCCTCTGTAGAGAGCCGAGTCCTTGAGTGTGGCGAGTGGCGAGGTCGAGCGACCGGCGACTAGAGCTATCGGGAGCGCGGCGAGTGGCGAGGTCGGGCGACCGGCGAGTGCCGCTGTCTAGAGCACGGCGAGTCCCCGAGCGCGGCGAGTGGCGAGGTCGGGCGACCGGCGAGTGGAGTCGTCTATAACTCGCCGAGTCCCCGAGCATGGCGAGTGGCGAGGTCGGGCGACCGGAGAGGGGCGTTGTTTGTAGCGCGCTAAGTCCCCGAGCGTGGCGAGTGGCGAGGTTGGGCGACCGGAGAGTGGCGCCGTCTGTAGCGCGCCGAGTCCCCAAGCGTGGTGAGTGGCGAGAAAGACACCAGACCGTTTTGCTGTGAAGGAGAAAAAGATACAACTGCAGTAAGGTATATTTATGAAATATATTGAACATTTGTAAAGATTGTGATTCGTAGGTGTTGAAATAAAATGCACGTTGTTAAATGGATCAGTTAGCAGTATGAAAGGTTTATGCGTATCTTTTCATGAGTAGGCAGACCTCTAGCATCAAACGATTGCTGGGTAATAGGGACGCGATGCTAGACTGTTGAACCCGAAGACAAGGTCGGCCTTTTGGTACCCAGCCTCACTACTTCGACGGACGCGAATAAATAGTAGACCAAACTGAAACCGATCCCAAGTATGATTTTGGTCCCTGAACGAGTCATATGTGACTGCATGGTCGGCTTTGGAGAATGAATGCAGATGCATATATGTTTTGGACTCATAGCATGTATGAGCGCAAATAAACTTAGCTATTAGCATGGTAAGTCCGTAACGACGAGTCGGCGATAGGCGACTCGCCGGTGATCTTGAGAGTTCACGGGCAAGGCGATTCCGCGGAACGCGAGTCAGCCCTTGGCCGAACCGCGACCGATTGGTGCGGCACTTGGCGAACTACATATTGCGACTCGGTTTTTGCGTAGTCGCAAAGACAAGATGATTAGTAGACATGATAGAATACGAATAATTTAAATAAGATTAAGGGGAGCAAGATTGTATCGTTCAGATTTCAATCGTCCGCTGCTTGGGAGTTCCGCTCCAGTGCTATATCCTCCGAAAATCAATACGCCATCCTCTGATCTCATCTTGGAACAATGAATATTCCAGATTAAATATGCATACAAATAAGCATACATGTGTGTAGAGGATTAAATCCGAATAGAAACTAAGGAGGGACTGATCAGAAGGTTCAATAATTAGAGAGAGTTCACGTCATCTTGGATAGGAAAAATCGATTAGTCAAGGGACAGGTCACTTCAGGAATTGATCGATCCGACTACTGTTTGGCCAGACGTGCTCCTTTTCCTCTGGAATCAATGCATTGATTCGGCGCTGCTCGAGACATAACCGTGGTGGCTCTTTTTTCTTGAGCTGTGGAGGATTGTAGAATATATGTACAGCCAAACACACGATTGTTTATGCACAGATTAGATTAGAATTAAATAGGCAACTTTGCAAAGTAATCAATGAGATAGGATGAAGGGATTGAATAAGAAAGCTTAGCTGCTATACGCATCCGATCAGGCAAGTACGCATGACTGAGCTTTATCATCCTGACTCGCATTGGACGGCGATCGGCAGGAAAACAACTCGATGTGATCCGGTCGGCGTTAATGTTGAGCGATCTCGCCCAGATTATCACCTTCAAGAACCGCTTGCCCCATGATGGGTGCCAACTGTCGTGGTATTGGCCACTGCAGATGCTACAGGGTAGCTTACGTAGAGGAAAGGGCAAGGCGACGTAGGAGAATACGGGAGCAATATTGGCACGCGATGTACCCAGGTTCACGTCCCCTCGATGGAGGATCGCTACGTCCTGTTGTCAATCCAGTATATGATCATAGATTGGTTTATATGGAGCCGCCGGTAGTAGAGGGGAAGACTACATCTAATCTCACGTGGGAGAGATCGCCCCCAATGGGGTACCCCTGGTGGCTTTATATATGCAGCCAGTTAGGGTTTACAAGTGTGCTAATGGGCTTGTATTGGAGTCGCCGTCTTGGGCCTCTGGTCGGCGAGTTGTCCGGGTCCAGTATATGCCAGTCGCCGTGTTGGGCGAGTCCATTCTCCATGGCGACTCCGCTTCGTGGGTATACCCCGATTGGTATTCCTCCATCACTAGTTGAATTTGTCGAGGTCAAAGGAGTCATCCAACGACTCCTTCGGCAGTCGCAACTTCTTCTGAGCAGGAGGAGCCATGGCACGCACAGGTACGGCGGGAATTGGCTCCTCTGCAGCAGCAGAAGGACATTTCGGCATCGTCGGCGAAGAAGCGTCAGAATCCTTGTTGTGGGAACGCTTGCGAGTGTCGTGGCTGCTGGACTTGGGGGCTCCCTCCTCTTCTTCAATTGGAACGGTCGATTTCGACTCGTCCTCTTCCTTCGCTTGGTGAGGGATAACCCCTTCAGGTTGAAGAGGAAAACTGGCAGCCACATTCCAATCCTGCAGTAAGAAGATACATCATTACATCAAGTACTTGGTAGGCAATCGAAAAGTAAACTACTTTATAGTATAGTTCTACCTTAGGAGGAGGCTTGTTGGCATCGAAAGGAGGCACGACTGATTTGCCTGGGATATCCTCCTTGGCGGTGTACTTGGTCACTAGTTGCAACCTCCTGTCTACCTCACCCGTAGAAATGCCCTCCACAGATATGCGAGTGACATCACCCGCACCAGCCCAACGGTACATCGGGTGGATTCTAGCATGTAGAGGCTGGATACGGCGGTGCAACCACATACAAATGAGCGCAACACCACCTTCTTCTCTCCTGATGCGGCCTTTGAGGTCGCAGACACGCTGGTACAGCATCTCTGTCTCCTCGGACTCGCCAGGCATCATGACGTTCTTCTAGGAGCGCCTCCTCTTGCAAGTCGCCACGGGATCGAAGGGCGCGAGTCCGAAGTGCTCTCCTCGGCCTTTTGGTCGCGGACGTAGAACCACTTATCTCTCCACCCTTGGACAGACGCGGTGAGCTTGATGTCAAAGTAGGTGGCGGAAGAGTCGACGTGGATCCCGCAACCTCCTACATCATAGTCTACCGAACCCGACCCTAACTGACGCTTAAGCTTAAAAAGCTTCTTGAAGAGACCAAAGTGCGGCTCGATCCCGAGCCAGCACTCGCAGAGAGTGATGAAACAAGATATATGAAGAATCGAATTTGGGGACAGCTGATGCAGATGGAGCCCATAGAAGCAGAGAAGACCCCTAACAAACTGATGCAGGGAGAGAGAGACCTCCAATGATGAATGCAAGGAACATCACTCTGAAACCTGCAGGAGGACGGGGGATTACCTCGTTGTCAGGCACTCGCGAGTCATCTTCTGTGGACGGAAGAGCTCCATCTTGACGAAGAAAGTGCAGCTCGAAAAATTTGATGACAGATGCGCGTCAAGAGCTGTTGGTGACACGGGTGCCCGCACCTTTCTTCTTCCCAGCGGCGGCGGCGCTGGTGCCCACGGTAGTGGTGCCTCCCTTCTTCTTGGCAGCGGCAATGGTGGCCGCAGATCCAGCGGCAACGCCTCCTTTCTTCTTGCCCATCTTTCGATGGCGGTGAGAAAGAAGGAAGTAGCTGGGGAATACGCGCAGCTGGTCTAGTGCCACGGAGAGGACGAGCGCAAGGGAGCAGAAACGAGCAACAATGGCGAAGGAAGCACGAGCAAGAAGAGAGATGGGGGAAATTACCGCAGTTGCGCTGCTACTTAACCTCCTCGCAGGTATCATCCAACGGCCAGCAAAAACCCTACTAAATGCGTGGCGCACATCGCCATCGACACATGGCGAAGGTGAATCACGAACCATCCCCCACTACTCCCATTACGCGCGGAAATCGAGGAGACGCAGTTAAAACAGAAGATTACGCACGCCTAGTCAAATCTAAGTCAGAAAGTGGGACCCATCGTTCGTCACGTCCCGTCAAAACCGCTCACGCGGGCAACTAAGGTCATCACATCATCAACACTGACGTCATCAATCCTAGCAGAAGAAGATTTTGACTACTTTAGTTCTTGCTCGAGTGTAGCATCCCAATTGTCTAACAATTGCAATGCTACTAGCCTAGTCTATATATAATGGCTACTTCCTACATATAATTGTTGCATCATAATTATATCATGCTCATGTCATCATGCCACCTTGCATCTGAGCATCATATAAAACCCTTTTCCATTTGGATCTTCTCTCATATGCATTATTAATTGTATTTGCCTCTTGATATATTGTATTTGGTTCTTGATAAATGTTTAATGCCCAAGTTGAGTTGGGGCATATCTTTTATTCCACTCCACCATCTTTCTTTATCACCACCTTATAATTCCACCACCCCAATTACCATGGGCTTTTATTTTATTTTGGCAATTACTCTAGCTCATGTGGCTTGGGATGGATCCAACTCTAGTTTCTTTTGCTTGGCCTTTATTCAACCTTTTGGAATGCATATGTATAAATGCCATGATCATTTATTTTGTTTTCACCAGAATAACACATGGCATTTAATATTTTGCATGGGCCATGCAACCATCATCAACACCATTTCTTTTCTTTGGTTTTTCTTTGTTTTGAGTGGAACCTTTCTCTTGTGAGCTCTTCTCTTTTTCTCTCATCATCTCCACCTCATCTCCCTCACATGAGTAAAACCATGTTTGATCATGTAAAATCATCCCCATGTCCATCTTTCCCTCACTCTTGCTCATGCATACCAACACCCTACACCACCTCCATCCCACCTTTTCTTGATCATAACATGACCATGCATCATTTGAGTTCCTATACCCTTCTCCCTCATCTCTCCTTCTCACCACCCTACCCCTTCATGCTTGATCTTGCTTGGCCCATACCCTACCCTAATCTACCCTCTCTCTCTAATTCTCTCCCCAAACCCAAAAACCCTAACTTCTCTCTCTCTTTTTCTCTTCAAACCCTAACCCATGATCCACCCCTCCATGCCGAGGCTTCTACCTCCCCTTTCTCCCTGCCATGCTGGTCCCACCTACCCCTAACCCTACCCCAGGCCGAAGCCTCCCTCCTAACCTAGCCGAGCTACTCCCTCCCTCCTACCCTAGATCTCCCTCTCTCTACCTCTCCCTCCCTGCCACAGCAACCCCACCACCGAGCCTAGCTCCGAGCCTGGCCACACCCCTCTCTGCCGGCCCACCAGTCAGGCCACCCCAGCCCCAGCCCGAGCCGTGAGCACGTGCTCGTGGAGAGGTAGGGTGGCTGAGCCACCTTTTTCGCCGGCCTCCTCCCCACGGCAACACAATCCCTCTCGGCTCGCCCTTATCTCCTTCCCTCCTTCCTCTGCCGTACCAAACAACCCCTGGCCACTGTGCCATCTTCCTCTCCCTCCCCTTCCACCTTTTTCTCCACCGACCGGCCACCCTCGGCCTCCTCTTCTCCTCGTGTTACCACGGTGGCGGGCGGGAGTTTTGGTTGTCGGGGAAGCGGAGCTAGGCCTCGTCGACGACCCCGCGCGCTCGAACAAGAAGGAGCCGACGCCACCGCGATGCCGTTCACCGACGCCCTCGCCTCCGAAACCCTAGCCCCTGGCATCTGCGTCCTCGTCGTTACAACGCCTCCCAGGCCGATCCGACCACACCGATCTCTCCGCGGTACGACCCTTTCCCTCCCTGACACCCTCTGCCTCGCTGTCGCCGTCTAGCGTCGCTGTTCCTTACACTGAACACCCTCTGTGTGCCGTGGCCGCGGGCGTCGGCACGTCGGCGCATTGCGTAGCGACATACCTAGGCCGTGCCTACCCTCCTGTCACCATCCCGTAGCTCACCGCACTGGCACAGGCCCTCGTCGCGCACACCGCAGGTCGCGGGGTCGAGCCCCCGCGCCGCGCGCGCCGCGCTCTGTCGGTCGAGCACCGACCTGTCAGTTTCGACAGAGGAAACAGATAAACAGTGGGGTCCTGGCCATCTTACAGAAAATCCCCTCTTTTTGTTACGCCTCAACCCGCGGTACCTCGTGGACCCACTGTCAGCTGCCCTGGCAATCTTGCAGAAAGCCCCCCAGGTTCCTCGGCCCGTACCCCGCGCTCCCTTCGCTGCGACATGTGGATGACCCTTTCCCTCTCACTGTCGCGTGGGCCTACGAGGCTCCAGTCCCCACCTGTCGGCCTCTGTGGCTGGCAGCAGCCGCGGTGGAAAAATCCCTTCTAAGCGTCGTTCGCCCAGTCAGCCCTGGCCCCACTTGTCACTGACTAAGGCTAAGTCTGGGTGGGTGCAAAAAGTATTTCTGGATTTCTGTTTTGATTTAAATTTTCCAGAAAATGTTTTAAATTCAAATTTGAATCTATTTTAAATAATTTTTAAAATATAGTTCCAAATAATACATGTAATATATGTTTTGAAATCAGAAAAGTGTGAGGAATTCAAATATGTTATTCAAAATATTATTTGAGCACTTTAAATTTTCGAGTTCATTAAAATTACAATAAAATGCCCTTTTCTTAATTAATTAATAACTTTAGTTTTATAACTCCAAATTTGACAAATAATATGTCTAAATCGATCAGCACGACGAGCCCGTTCTGTCTATGCGTTCCATGTTCTGAAGTGCAGCATGCATCATATAAATATAAAGTACACAGCAACTTATATGAGAGCAAACCGGGCTAAAAACTTAATAAAATGCTTTAATCTTGTACCCCACACCTCACCCATGCCATGCTACATTATTGCCATGCAAATTGTGCATCATTCATCATGGCATGATTGTTTGCTTGTCGCATTTAATTCATATGCTTGTGCACTCTATTTATGTTGGTCCTTGTTTGTTTGGTTCTTCTTCGAATAGACGCTGAGCAGGGGATATATCAGGAATTCCAGGAGCACTACCTAGATCCGTCCCTCGCTTCAACTGAGCTGCCAGGCAAGCACTACCACATGCTTGCATACATATAGTACCTACTGCCTCTATCTTATTCTTGCATCATTGAGTCGCGATTGCATTAAATTGAATCCCAAGTACTGCATAGCCTTTACTTTTAAACCCCACTGAAGCTTGTTCCTCCATCCCATGAGCCATTACTACAGGAGTTGTTTGAGCCATGCGGGTCGTAGAACAACATGTGTAGGGTATGTGAGTGTCTGATGGATAACGAGGTACCTAAACAACTTAACCTGAGTAGTAATGGGATAACTAATGAAAGTGGCACCGGTGAGCAATATCTGCTATTTGGTTCTTCATGATCACTTGTGTCCCGTAGGACCCCGAGTACTTGATTCCTGTTCCTTGACTATTCGCACTATCCACATCCGAGAGGCCTTATGGACCCCCCTGAGCCAGAGCTTGATTCATTCTTATTTCTTGGGGCCACAAAGTAGTTTGGGGCTTTATTACTATCCTATACTTATGCCATGCTTTACTGCTTTATTTAAGATTGTGCGAGGAGCACCTGTACTGTTTAGGATTGCGGAGTGTTTTCTCGGTATCGACAAGCCCAGTCACACTTTTGGGTTTCCAGTCGTTTACATCCATTGGCGCAAACCTTGGGTCCGTCGCGGAGCCGGCCAACTTTGTTGCGGGTAGCTTAATGGGGTGGCCCCCTGAAACATTTCTGAATCCTGTGATCGCTTTGTCGTGAATGCCTCGTTGGGTTTTGAGTTGGTTTTTCCGAGGTTGATCGAGTGTGTGTTGCTATTTGTGCACCCCTGCAGGGTAAATCTTTCTGAAAGCCGTGTCCGCGGTTTTGGACGACTTGGAGCACAGTTTCTCGATCATAGACAAGTATAACTAAAGTACCGCTTTTAATTTGACTAAGTACCTGACTAGTAAATAGTGCAACACTCATGGAATGGTTAATAAAACTGCCAACGGATGGGGGGTTGTTCGTCCGCTTTCTCGTTGGTAAGCGAGAAGGAGGATGGATCTGTTAATTATACTGTTATAACTGTTGTTCTTAATTAACGGACATCTGTCTATCTTTGGTTAGGCGGATGGTTAGGGAGTATCTATAGACTTGTTAGTTATTATCTTTTGCTGAAATTGCGTCACCCCAGGTTATGTCCCCTTTAGAGGCATAAAGACTTGCTGAGTACCCCTAGGGTCTCACACGATAAATTGTTTGATTCAGATGAACAGGTATACTCGCAAGATGGATACTGGGTGGAGGAGACGGACGATGTTGGCAACGATCACTCGGTGTAGAGATTCCGTGAACGGGGATCCGTGAGATCTGTGGGCGGGATGTGTTTATTTATGTGGCATCTTATGCCGATTTGCTTCTTATCCGTACTCGGATCTTGTTTTCCGCTTCCGCCTGATACTCTGATGTTTGATGTATGAGGAGCTATCCTGAAATATTATCTCTATCTAGGATATTTGGATCTTGTCGTATGGCGTTGCAATATTTCTATTTCTTTTAGATGGAATGGCTCTGAGGACTGTTGTATGTGGCTTGCATACATACTCATTTGTGTATGTAGTTGATCCCTTCGCCTGCCGATTACGCCGCTTGTTCTTGTCCCGATGTTCTGAAAATGGTTAGGACGGCCGAAAGGTCTACCTGTGAGTGGCCCTTGGCCCCACCGTACTATTTTAACCATTTTCGCTCATCCAGGCATGTAACTAAGAGCGTAATTCACCGAGGTAGTTACAATTGGTATCAGAGCCATCCCGCCCTTCAGGGTCTTAGCCAAATGGTCGTTGTCAGTCTAGCAAATATTTTTGGTAGTTATGTATACTAGGGAAAAACAAAACGTGAGAGTAGGACTGCTTCCACTTTTCTTCTTACCCACCCACCCACCCTTTTCTGGTAAGGACGTGTAACGTTTTCAATCCTCTTCTAAAAATTCAAAGTAGGATTCACGTGTTCTGGGTTTCCGTAGTACCATAGAAAGTGTGTGTGTGTGTGTGGATTCCTTGTCTATCTGTTGCATCCAACATGTTATCACTATCTGCCTTTTGGTTATCAACTATTGGTACACTCCATACCGACAGGCTTTTGTAAACCGACGTGATGTATCCGACTCCTTGTTAACAGGCATAATCTTCTTAAGGGTGTTCTTCCTTCCAGTATGCTTTCACAGAATGTGGAGTTGCTAATCTCGACCTGATAAGTGGTTTTGCGCATCTATTGGTATTTTAATGCTGAAAAATGCGGAAACTTTTTCTTTGATACATCTGTGTTTCCACACTCCTCTTCAGTCGTGTGTGAAACATTATCTATCTTCCTTTTATCAGCATGTCCATGCTAACTCA
Organism: Avena sativa; assembly: GCA_916181665.1. Taxonomy (NCBI): domain Eukaryota; kingdom Viridiplantae; phylum Streptophyta; class Magnoliopsida; order Poales; family Poaceae; genus Avena; species Avena sativa. The sequence goes on from OV702287.1 coordinate 198,470,232, forward strand.
TTCTTTTGTCACTGGCGCTTAATCCTGGAGTTTTACTTCATCTTCAAATTCTCTTGGGCTAATTACATAACATGTGTCGATCCGATGCTGGTGATTGTAATTTGGTTCTCGGCATAGCTATAGGACATTTATCATGAGTGGAATATGTAAAATGCTATCAACACTATCCTCCAAATGGTGGCAGTTATCTCCTATGATTTTGAGTTACACCGTGATCATATCCATGCATATTCAAGTATCTTTGCCAATCCAGAGTTTTTCTTAAAGGCCCTACGGTGGTCTATCATTTGTTCATCATGCTGCACATCTTTTTGAACTCCATATCTGCACAATTCTCCTAGATACGAGGGAATTGCATCTTTTCGCTTCTGATAGCTTTGCTTAAGGTATGAGCTATCATCGTTTCTTATCCAAGATCTCTTTATCTTTGTAACCGGCGATCCAATCGACAATGTGAACAAGGTGACATCTCTTTTACTTCCGAAGGACCAGATAATCTATTCTGCTAGTGCATCTTCTTCAACACGAACCCGTGCTCTTAATGTTGATTTTTTCAAAGAGCGTTGAGCTCAGGAAGTGTTCGAGCATTTGTTCGTTTCTCTCGCCTTTTGAACTTGGTATTCTGGGAATATCTTGTTAATCCATGGTGGTATATGTTGATAATATGCTTGCCTATTCTATATCAATGGAAGAACATGGAAGATCATCTATGTCTCTTTCTCTCAAGCTGCGAGAACACCGCTTGTGTGCAAAGTTCTCAAAGTGTGAATTCTGGCTTCTTGAAGTCACCTATCTCGACCACGTCCTTCTGCTAAATACATTACTTCAATTCTGGAATCAGCAAGTCCATTGTTAATTCCATCCTCCATCTTCAACCAATCTGGAGTTATTCCTTGTTGGCAAGTTATCATCGTCGTTCCGCTGAAGATTTCCTCAATACTGCTAAATCTCTCTCAATCATTTCAAGAAGAACATGGAGTTCTTTTCACCTCTGTCTCGTTAAGTAATCTTTTAAAACCCTCTCGTTCTATCGTCTATGCTAAATCCACCGGAGGCCATGAAGACTTCTCAGATCTTTTGTATTCCTTCTGTTCAAGTTGGTGCTATCTTTTCTATAGCTGTTGAATCTTGTAGTTGTTCTCCGTAATCTTCCTTCATATCTTTCCGGTGGCTTGGTACTTCCAACATGACAACAACATCATCATCTTTATCTATCTGTGAATCCGGCGAATTGTTTGCATCTATCCTTGTTTTCTAACGAAGTTCCATGAGTTATTGTCAATACCTTCAGTCTGTTTCGGTAGTTGGGTTGCATGGTTTTCTTATTCATGTGCAGAGTAAAGCTTTGAGTGCGGGATGGAGTAGCTACCATACCACTACTCTTATCATTTGCTCTTGTACATTGAATTGGTGAATTAATGTGATTTCACTCATTCCACGGAAGTTAGAAGTGGCCTTTATCCCTCGATACTTTTACTTCCGTCCTTGTTTTTCCGGAGTGCTCTCTCGAAGAAAGTAATCAATAATCTCTTGTTGGTGGTCTGTCTATTCTAGATGGAGCAAAATCTTCAATTATCTGGTGGAAACAGACGCAAACTCTTTTCTGTCCTCGTCATTCTACCGATGCTCAACATCCCCAAACAAGATGAAAGGAAACTATCTCTCTCTTTGTTTCATCAATTCTTTTTCTGTGGTAAAGCCAATTATGGTTGATGCCATCAGCCGCAAATCTATTGCGTTAGCCTCAAGGCTAAAGAAAGCAATAAGTATCTCTACAATAAACTCCAGATCCTCCATATTCTTTGCTTCTCGGGATTCCACCATGGTCTAGCTTCACATCCGTCTCTGGAAGTTATATCCGCGCACCTCAATTGCGTGATCCTTTGGTTCTTACCGGCGCAAGAAGAATCTAATCCGACAATGTCTAACTAAATCTTTCCGTTGATATCAAGGAACTCTATTGTTTGAAGGCAATATTGTTTTCGAACTTCATTTCTCAAATCCGAGAGAAGATACGATGCTATTGTCATAGTGGTTCAAAACCTCTCCAACATAGCTCTTTTCTTCCGGTGAGACAAAGATTCATCCTCTCTAGTATCGGTAAATATTTAATCTTAACGGTGTGTTTTTTCTTTATCCATGATACATCATCTTGTCCTTTTCTTTCACAAGTGGTTCTAGTCTTTTATCTTGTTTCTCGAAAAACCGGAGTTATGTTCATCATACCCTTCTTGCCTCACGACAATCCTTCAATTCCTATAACCCTGTGTGTCTCAAGCAAACGCAAGGATCACAACAAGTCTAGCAAGTTTTGCAAGGTGTAAGGGGCGCACTATTCCGTGTTTCATCAACTCGGGAACATGAGGGTCACCTTCATTCCGAACACCCGCCTCTCCTTGTGTTGTTTTGTTTTTCCTAGGAATCTCGGGGCGAGATTCTTGTTTAGTGGGGGAGAGTTGTAGCATCCCAATTGTCTAACAATTGCAATGCTACTAGCCTAGTCTATATATAATGGCTACTTCCTACATATAATTGTTGCATCATAATTATATCATGCTCATGTCATCATGCCACCTTGCATCTGAGCATCATATAAAACCCTTTTCCATTTGGATCTTCTCTCATATGCATTATTAATTGTATTTGCCTCTTGATATATTGTATTTGGTTCTTGATAAATGTTTAATGCCCAAGTTGAGTTGGGGCATATCTTTTATTCCACTCCACCATCTTTCTTTGTCACCGCCTTATAATTCCACCACCCCAATTACCATGGGCTTTTATTTTATTTTGGCAATTACTCTAGCTCATGTGGGTTGGGATGGATCCAATTCTAGTTTCTTTTGCTTGGCCTTTATTCCACCTTTTGGAATGCATATGTATAAATGCCATGATCATTTATTTTGTTTTCACCAGAATAACACATGGCATTTAATATTTTTTGCATGCGCCATGCAACCATCATCAACACCATTTCTTTTCTTTGGTTTTTCTTTGTTTTGAGTGGAACCTTTCTCTTGTGAGCTCTTCTCTTTTTCTCTCATCATCTCCACCTCATCTCCCTCACATGAGTAAAACCATGTTTGATCATGTAAAATCATCCCCATGTCCATCTTTCCCTCACTCTTGCTCATGCATACCAACACCCTACACCACCTCCATCCCACCTTTTCTTGATCATACCATGACCATGCATAATTTGAGTTCCTATACCCTTCTCCCTCATCTCTCCTTCTCACCACCCTACCCCTTCATGCTTGATCTTGCTTGGCCCATACCCTACCCTAATCTACCCTCTCTCTCTAATTCTCTCCCCAAACCCAAAAACCCTAACTTCTCTCTCTCTCTTTTTCTCTTCAAACCCTAACCCATGATCCACCCCTCCATGCCGAGGCTTCTACCTCCCCTTTCTCCCTGCCATGCTGGTCCCACCTACCCCTAACCCTACCCCATGCCAAAGCCTCCCTCCTAACCTAGCCGAGCTACTCCCTCCCTCCTACCCTAGCTCTCCCTCTCTCTACCTCTCCCTCCCTGCCACAGCAACCCCACCACCGAGCCTAGCTCCGAGCCTGGCCACACCCCCTCTGCCGGCCCACCACAGGCCACCCCAGCCCCAGCCCGAGCCGCGAGCACGTGCTCGTGGAGAGGTAGGGTGGCCGAGCCACCTTTTTCGCCGGCCTCCTCCCCACGGTAACACCCTCCCTCTCGGCTTGCCCTTATCTCCTTTCCTCCTTTCTCTGCCATAACAAACCACCCCTGGCCGCTGCGCCATCTTCCTCTCCCTCCCCTTCCACCTTTTTCTCCACCGACCGGCCACCCTCGGCCTCCTCTTCTCCTCGTGTTACCACGGCGGCGGGCGGGAGTTTTGGTTGTCGGGGAAGCGGAGGTAGGCCTCGTCGACGACCCCGCGCGCTCGGACAAGAAGGAGCCGACGCCACCCCGACACCGTTCACCGACGCCCTTGCCTCCAAAACCCTAGCCCCCGGCCTCTGCGTCCTCGTCGTTACAGCGCCTCCCAGGCCAATCCGACCACACCGATCTCTCCACGGTACGACCCTCTCCCTCCCTGACACCCTCCTCCTCGCTGTCGCCGTCTAGTGTCGCCGTTCCTTACACCGAACACCCTCTGTGTGCCATGGCCGCGGGCGTCGGCACGCTGGCGCGTCGCGCAGCGACATACCTAGGCCGCGCCTACCCTCCTGTCACCATCCCGTAGCCCACCGCACTGGCACAGGCCCTCGTCGCGCACACCGCAGGTCGCGGGGTCGATCCCCCGCGCCGCGCGCGCCGTGCTCTGTCGGTCGAACACCGACCTGTCAATTTCGACAGAGGAAACAGATAAACAGTGGGGTCCTGGCCATCTTACAGAAAACCCCCTCTTTTTGTTACGCCTCAACCCGCGGTACCTCGTGGACCCACTGTTAGCCGCCCTGGCAATCTTGCAGAAAGCCCCCCAGGTTTCTCGGCCCGTACCCCGCGCTCCCTTCGCCGCGACACGTGGATGACCCTTTCCCTCTCACTATCGCGTGGGCCTACGAGGCTCCAGGCCCCACCTGTCGGCCTCTGTGGCTAGCAGCAGCCGCGGTGGAAAAATCCCTTCTGAGCGCCGTTCGCCCAGTCAGCCCTGGCCCCACTTGTCACTGACTAAGGCTAAGTCTGGGTGGGTGCAAAAAGTATTTCTGGATTTCTGTTTTGATTTAAATTTTCCAGAAAATGTTTTAAATTCAAATTTGAATCTATTTTAAATAATTTTAAAATATAATTCCAAATAATACATGTAATATATGTTTTGAAATCAGAAAAGTGTGAGGAATTCAAATATGCTATTCAAAATATTATTTGAGCACTTCAAATTTTCGAGTTCATTAAAATTACAATAAAATGCCCTTTTCTTAATTAATTAATAACTTTAGTTTTATAACTCCAAATTTGACAAATAATATGTCTAAATCGATCAGCGCGACGAGCCCGTTCTGTCTATGCATTCCATGTTCTAAAGTGCAGCATGCATCATATAAATATAAAGTACACAGCAACTTATATGAGAGCAAACCAGGCTAAAAACTTAATAAAATGCTTTAATCTTGTACCCCACACCTCACCCATGCCATGCTACATTATTGCCATGCAAATTGTGCATAATTCATCATGGAATGATTGTTTGCTTGTCGCATTTAATTCATATGCTTGTGCACTCTATTTATGTTGGCCCTTGTTTGTTTGGTTCTTCTTCGAATAGACGCTGAGCAGGGGATATATCAGGAATCCTGGGAGCACTACCCAGATCCGTCCATCGCTTCAACTGAGCTGCCAAGCAAGCACTACCACATGCTTGCATACATATAGTACCTACTGCCTCTATCTTATTCTTGCATCATTGAGTCGTGATTGCATTAAATTGAATCCTAAGTACTGCATAGCCTTTACTTTTAAACCCCACCGAAGCTTGTTCCTCCATCCCATGAGCCATTACTACAGGAGTTGTTTGAGCCATGCGGGTCGTAGAACAACATGTGTAGGGTATGTGAGTGTCTGATGGATAACGAGGTACCTAAACAACTTAACCTGAGTAGTAATGGGATAACTAATGAAAGTGGCACCGGTGAGCAATATCTACTATTTGGTTCTTCATGCTCACTTGTGTCCCGTAGGACCCCGAGTACTTGATTCCTGTTCCTTGACTATTCGCACTATCCACATCCGAGAGGCCTTATGGACCCTCCCTGAGCCAGAGCTTGATTCATTCTTATTTCTTGGGGCCACAAAGTAGTTTGAGGCTTTATTACTATCCTATACTTATGCCATGCTTTACTGCTTTATTTAAGATTGTGCGAGGAGCACCTGTACTGTTTAGGATTGCGGAGTGTTTTCGCGGTGTCGACAAGCCCAGTCACACTTTCGGGTTCCCAGTCGTTTACAGCCATTGGCGCAAACCTTGGGTCCGTCGCGGACCGGCCAACTTTGTTGTGGGTAGCTTAATGGGGTGGCCCCCTGAAACATTTCTGAATCCTATGATCGCTTTGTCGTGAATGCCTCGTTGGGTTTTGAGTTGGTTTTTCCGAGGTTGATCGAGTGTGTGTTGCTATTTATGCACCCCTGTAGGGTAAATCTTTCTGAAAGCCGTGTCCGTGGTTATGGACGACTTGGAGCACAGTTTCTCGATCATAGACAAGTATAACTAAAGTACCGCTTTTAATTTGACTAAGTACCTGACTAGTAAATAGTGCAACACTCATGGAATGGTTAATAAAACTGCCAACGGATGGGGGGTTGTTCGTCCGCTTTCTCGTTGGTAAGCGAGAAGGAGGATGGATCTGTTAATTATACTGTTATAACTGTTGTTCTTAATTAACGGGCATCCGTCTATCTTTGGTTAGGCGGATGGTTAGCGAGTATCTATAGACTTGTTAGTTATTATCTTTTGCTGCAATTGCGTCACCCCAGGTTATGTCCCCTTTAGAGGCATAAAGACTTGCTGAGTACCCCTAGGGTCTCACACAATAAATTGTTTGATTCAGATGAACAGGTATACTCGCGAGATGGATACTGGATGGAGGAGACGGACGATGTTGGCAACGATCACTCGGTGTAGAGATTCCGGGAACGGGGATCCGTGAGATCTGTGGGCAGGATGTGTTTATTTATGTGGCATCTTATGCCAATTTGCTTCTTATCCGTACTCGGATCTTGTTTTCCGCTTCCGCCTGATACTCTGATGTTTGATGTATGAGGAGCTATCCTGAAATATTATCTCTATCTAGGATATTTGGATATTGCCGTATGGCATTGCAATATTTCTATTTCTTTTAGATGGAATGGCTCTGAGGACTGTTGTATGTGGCTTGCATACATACTCATTTGTGTATGTAGTTGATCCCTTCGCCTGCCGATTACGCCGCTTGTTCTTGTCCCGATGTTCTGAAAATAGTTAGGACGGCCGAAAGGTCTACCTGTGAGTGGCCCTTGGCCCCACCGTACTATTTTAACCATTTTCGCTCATCCAGGCATGTAACTAAGAGCGTAATTCACCGAGGTAGTTACATCGAGTCTTCAACTCAACCAAGCACTCGGGGGCTACTCCTAACAGGAGCACTGGCCGCGCACCCGAAAGAATTTTTATGCAGGTGTATGAGCATTCAAGACAAACCCATCACTCGAATCAACGATTCGATTGTGAACTACAGGTTACTCCCATAGGGATCACTGGAAGCACATTCACCTGAAACAAGCAACCAAAGACGACAGCAGTCGCAAACTGTTTTTAGTCCCTACTCGAGTCTACGACTCGAATAAGCACTCGGGCGCTACTCCCATAGGGAGCGCTAGTCGCGCACCCTATGGTTAGTTGTACATCGTATTGTGTGTCGATAACATCCACTCGAATGCTATGGCGACTCTGCCTCGCATTTTCCCTACAAAGAGATTACGTCTCCTGGGCCACCCAAATCATCTCCGTGATGACAAAAATTTGGGTGTCGCGCTTACAGCATGAAGATAAGACCCGAATAAGGCCTGGCAATGCATCTGCTGCACACTACCAGAAATATATCCGTACTTATAGGTACGATGAACATGCCTTGATAGACGTGTCGAGTGCTCGCATTTATACAATGGAATTTGACTCCTGTAAGACCTCCGTGGCCTAAGTCGAATTACGCCAGCACTTTTCCGAATTCGAGTCCAGGGACTCGAGTTTGAGTAGATTGTGTTGTTTTGCCCTAAGGCAGTTAACTGATACCGATACATCGGATAAATCAGGCATGTATATCGACAATCCCTATGACACAAACAGAACACTCGAAAAGATGCTCAGTCAGGCACTCGAAAGACTTCATAAAGTCTCCAATCGAATCTACGATTCCACTGGACACTCGGGTGCTACTGACATGGGTATACCCTACAGGTACTTGATTTCGGCATATACGGTTCAGATACGGCAGAAGCCCATGGTGTTGCCAAGGCCCAATGAAGAATTCGGGTGACCCACGGACTCTCCGATTGCTTGAGAGGCAAGAAGAAGCTTAAGATAGGAAGTTCAAAAGACGAACCCTAATCTGTAACCGACTCAACCTGCTACCCGAGACCTAGCCTATCTATATAAAGGCTGGGAGGGGGCGGTGAGGAGGACAATCACAACCCTAGTTTCCACAACCATCGCCAGATTGCATCTATGCACCCCTGTAACTTTCGACTGCCTCGATAATTCCAAGAGCAGACAAGCAGGAGTAGGGACCTCTACGAGGCTTGAACCTGGGTAAATCTTGCGTCACTGTGTGCTTTCTTGCTAGCCGATTGATGCCTCCAATGCTCCCTCCTTCTCCAAAACCCAAGTCCATAACAATGGGCATTGACGAGTTAAACCCTCGTCAATTGGCGCCGTCTGTGGGAACTGGGAGTGCTGATGTCGCGGCTTCTTTGGCCCCATCAACCGCTATCTAGAACAATAGGAGGCCAGAACAGTAACATGTCAGAATAGTAACAAGCCAGAATAATGAAAGGCCAGGTTGGAAGAGGTCCTGAATAGTAACCGGACTTCCTACAAAAAGGCATGCAACAAACGGAAATGACGGGCTTTATGCACATTGATAGGCCTAGGGCAGCCCGATGTGCTATAGGCTGCTAATGGGTTGCATAGTGTTGGACCAAGCTGGGCCTTAAGCAAGCTGAAATAGTAACGGGCCTGAAAGTTAACAGATCGCAGCTGGGCTGCAAAGTTGTGTGCCCCATTAAAGTAGGGCAGGCATCTAGCAGGCCGAAACAGTAACGGGCCATATTCTTATTAGGCTTCTCTCATGGGACATCCCACTTAATGGTTAGCGGGAATTGGCTTTCACCATAGTTTTTGTGACTGTTAACAGTGGTAACTGGTCATCAATGGCGCTTTCCACATAGTAGGTTGCATGATGTCAGTAGTCAACAGGGAAATCAATCTACGATGGCACGAATTTCCGTGCCTAAAAGGTGTGATCCGCCATGGACGGGAAAAAACCGTGGTAGATTCTTTGGTAATGGGGCTTTTACCATGGAGACCATCCATCGCAGAAGACTTTTCCACCATGAAAAATGGGCCCTCAAACACGAAAACCGTCTGTTGTAAAAGACAACTTTTCTTGTGACATATCAAACAAAGAGAGTACTGAGATGAAGCCATGCTTCGTCGTAACTTGACCAGAACTAGGCCCAGAAGTTATGGGTCGTGAACCCGTAACCGGACCTACCGGTGGCTCCCAACGGAACTACCGATCATAGGTACCACCGGAAAAGGCCCGTGGAAGTGACCTGGTAGTATCAGCCGGAAGTTTTGTGCAGAGCCGAGCTAAACTTTCGACCGGTACCATCGGTCTACTTCCGACTCAAGTTTCAACAAATAGCATTCTCAAACAGAGAGGATACTAAGATGATACACACTCAGGTCAGAACTTGGCTGGTACTTGTGTCGGTACTACCGTTGGTACCATTCCCACAAAAGCTTGCGGGCAGAACTACCGGTGCTTGACCAGTACTTCTGGTCAGGACAAAAATAGCTCAAAACCTCAAGCAAGTCTCTCTCTCGCTAAAAACTGGGAGGGCTATGGAGGTGCATATATGGTTTGTGCAAGAAATGAGATTCCCCCACAACCTTCTGAGGTGGACCCCCTCTTGATAGTACGGCATCCTAAACCAACAAAAAGAGAGAAATCTAAAAAGAAATGCCGTCTTCAAGAGTCCTTACGAAAAGGAGTCCACCAACCACGATGTTCTCATATAAGATTCCTGCAACTTAGGCACACGATTAGACCATAAGTGGAGTTTTCATCAACACCAAAACACATAGAGATCAATGCCCTTTCACCCGCTCCAGTCTTCCACTACCACATACATTCCCCAGAACTATAACCATGGACGGCAGCATAGCATCGAGGGGAGGGCGTCTAGGATGGTCTCCTAGCCAGGGACATGGCCGTGGTCAACGAGGAAGGAGAGGGTGAGTCCTCAATGTTTTGCCGCCAGCGTTGCCGTTGCCACAACCATCGACTGCGAGAGTCGGGGTCGACCTCTCCAGTTTTGATTTTTGCGTCACCATCCTACCGGGCATGATCTAGTATAGGTTGTGCCTCCCAGACAAGTTCATGTCGGTGATCGATGGGCAGGAGCCCCGCAAGGTCCTGCTGCAAGTGCATGGTGACTCGACTGGCATGTGGCCCATGGAAGTTCTGTTATACCGCCCTAGTGATATGTATCTCCATAATGGTTGGAGAGAGTTCGCCCACGCGCATGGCACTGTGGTGGGCCAGTTCCGGGTCTTCAAGTTCGACGATGAGGGCACTTTCACTATGAAAGTATTCGACGAGAGCATGTGATGCCGCCACTACTACAACGACAACAACGAGTAAGGGCAAGAGGAAGATGCTAAGGTGTATACTTTATGTACTAGTTTATTGTTGGACCAAGGAAATAGGGGGTACCCTGGTACTTGGAAGGTTGGGATGCTACTCAGGCTAGAAAGACGCCTCGTGAGGGTGTTGGCAGACCATCCAGAGGTGCAGTGCTAAAGACTTCCCCAAAATCCCTCCTGAGGGAAATTCTCACACGGGGTTCCCCTCGAGAGGGGTAGTGAGCCCGCAGAGCCCTCTAGGGGCGACACAAAATTCAAATGTGCCCCAGGAAGAAGACGACAACCCCAGCGGCAGCATTGGATGCTGCCCTAGTACCGCGGCAAGGAACACGCTTTGGTCAAAGGCGGTAATGACAGGGCCCCGACAGCAAGTGTCGTGTCCCCCCAATTCGGTGCAAGGAGCCAAAAGATGGTGCACCCCACGGAGGACGTCATCCATGACCGCTACCACGCAAGGACTGGTGGCATCTAGGAGCATAGGCCTAGTCCACCTAAATCATCCTTGTAGTCCAGCGCTCCTTTGGGCGGCAGTGTGGAATCCCTTCCCGTCCAGAGATTGAGGGAAGACTCCCGCCACCCCTATAAAAGGAGAGGCACCCTGACCTTAGAATGGGATCAATCCTTGAGATCTAAAATCCTAGACATTCATACACCATTGTACCATCGCGAGACACTTTGAGCAATAAAACCAAGCATGGGGGACTTTACCTCCTCATGAGGGTCCTGAACCTGGGTAAAAAAACCTATGTCACTCTCGGTCGTGTGCGAGGTCCACTGTCATCGTCATTGTCGTCATCACCGATAATACCGGAACGTGTGTTCAGCCCCCTGAGGAACTCAGGGCTCATTGGACCCCTTGTTCCTTCACGGGAAGCAAGCCTTCGACAATTATTCTAGCTCCTATGTATGCCTCTGCGTGAATCAAAAAGGTCCTCTGAAACTCTGTATGAAAGAAAGATGTACCCATGTGTTTGAAATTAAAATAAATAAAATATGTATGGCAATTTTCTTTTCCGTATTCGTTTGTGCCTTCACTTTGCGTCCACGCGATGCACTCTCGTTATCGGCCATCTATCTGATGTGACTTATGTTCTTTGGTGTCTAGAGCTAGACTATATCCGAGGTAGCACCACAAAGGCCACTACACTAATGATCTGCGAGTTTTTGTGTACGGATTTGTGAGTTTACACGTACGGAAAAAACTTGGAGAGAGTGCATGTCGAGTCATTCAGTCAGGTGCTAAAACTGTCAACATGATATCAGCGTCGTGTTCTAGTTCGCTCGCAATGCAAACGTTCTCACGAAACGAGTTGATTCATGCCCGTGCATCAGAGGGCGTAGAAAGAAATCTAGGATTTAGATGTGCGAAAACGCTACTTGGACATGCTAAACACCAAAGCGTGTACAGTACCATTGCGATGCACGTACTTGGTGCGGACTGCACCGTGCAGAATATGTTATAGACTATTCTCAGTTGATTTACTAACACGGGAACAGTTTTTGGCTATGGTGGGACACACACTATAATAACACGATGTTGTTCCCCAAAGGCGTATTACTTAGCATTCTGATACAAGGTCTTCTCTCTTGCATGGATATGTAGCGCGATAATATCATGAAGTGTTCCGTAGGCCGGTCATGCCATTGGGGTGCATGGAGGAGTCCGACATGCACGGGTGTATGCTATTTTAATGCTTATGGACCATTCAACGTTCGTGTTAACCTGTTGTAGATGTACAATCAAACGTTTTGTCTAATGGCCACGCCCCATGAGGCGTAGAGAGAAGTCTAGTTCTTATAATAGCATTATGGTTGCACAGCAAACATCGAAAACATAAATTGTTCAACACTTTTGTTGCAACACACAAAACATCAATATCCAATAGCAAAGAAACATGATTGTCACAAGTTGAAAAAATACCATCAACATGCTTGCAAACAAACTATAGGAAAGAGCAATTTGTCAACATAAAAGTTGCAAAGCATGCAAAAGGTATCAGAGTTGTGTTCGATCTTTAACTCTGATGGGGGATGCACTCAAGAGCTCCTTTTGTCAACTCGTGCTCAACCGAGGTTTCCATTATAGTGCGGGTACCTACACATATAATACACAAAAGGAAGGACGTGTGTGCATGGTAGATAAATACATCATCCATTATGACGTATCTTTTCTTGTGCACATCACTATTAGTGTCAATCAAGTGTAAAATAGATGCATGGTGAATATGCAAGTGGGGAACATGCTAGCAATCAAGTGAAAAAATAGTAAATAGATTACCATACCCATCAGCATTGCTAGCAGTCACGATGTTGACAGTCTTCCCCTTTTTCCCTTTACGATCTGCACGTTCTGGGCAGTCCTTGGAAAAGTGCCTGAGCTCTCCATAGGTAAAGCAACCTAGCTCGGCCTTGTTCGGTTTCTTCTTCTTCTTGAAGGTTGTAGTCTTTTCAGGCTTGTTGAAGAAGGGTTTATAGTTCCCTTTGTTCTTGCCGAAGGTCCTCTTCTGCACCATGTTGGCGCTAGACTGACCCTCGCCTCCTTTCTCAGCAGTGTCCTTGGCCCGAGCCTTCTCCTCAACATCAAGAGACGCTATCAGGTTTCAACCGATATCTCTTGTCTCTTATGCTTGAGAGTTGTGACAAAATTCCTCCATGAAGAAGGCAACTTTGCAATGATGCACCCAACCACAAACTTGTCGGGTAAGTTTTACTTAAGGATTTCAAGATCCTTGGCAAAGCACTGTATCTCATGAGCTTGTTCGACTACAGAACGATTGTTAACCATCCTGTAATCATGAAAGTTCTCCATGATGTACAGTTCATTGCCAGCATCTGTTACACCGAACTTAGCGTTCAGTGCCTCCCAGAGCTCTTTCCCATCTTTGAAGTGCATGTACACATCAAACAGCTTGTTGTCAAGAACAATCAGAACGCATCCCACAAAGGCAAGATTGGTTTCCTTAAACTTGTTCTGATCTTCTTCAGATATAGTTCCTTCAGGTAAACCCTCACTAGCCTCGAATACTTTCAGATTTTGCAGCCACATAGTGGTCTTATACTGCCACCTCTTAAAATGAACACCGGTAAACTTTTCCGGTTTCATCGTATCGGCCAAATGTCCCATGTTTATCTCGGAAAATTGCCTATAATAAGGTTTTTGGATTATTGGATAATTAGGCACAATTTTCGTGATTAATTCCATAATATTAAACATGATAATACCAGCTACTAGCACATGTAACTCGAACATACTAGATGTACTAAGCAACAAGATGAACGGAAACAGGCAGCAGCTAAACATGTACTCGCAGAACATGATGAATAACCAGACAGCGGCACGTCGCACGTACCGTTCAATTGCAGTAGTCGCAGCAGTAACCTTGGGGAAGATTGATCGAAGCAAACGGTGACGAAGACGATGATAGGCAGCACCGCCTAACTTGGATGGAAGATAAGCCGTGATCCAGAACTCGAGCAGTCACGCAGAGCGCTTCCCAAAAACCTTATTCGCCCTCTCCCGTATAGGATCGCAAAGGCGAGTGGTTCCGGAGACCTGCTCTCCCGTCCGCCGGTGCACGCCGGTAAGCGGGATGGAGTAGACTACGGCGGCGACGCAAGCAGAGAGGTTGACAAACCCTAGATTGGTTTTCGGTGTGTGCGTGGTGAAAGCCACACTGGAGTTTATATAGAGCGGCTCGGGAATCCCGCATAGGGCACGTCGTGGACCAAGCCCACGTTGCGCACGTTCGGATCGGTTACAGATAATCCACGATCCGGGAGCGACCCGAATAGGCTAACTGTTGACACGTCTGTCAAAACCGCATAAGTTTTCCCAAGCAGCAAAAATAAAGCTCAGCTCGGCGAGATTTCCGCAACCCGCGACGGGCGTCATGACGAGACGAGACGAGCGGGCGGGCGGGCGTGCGAGCGGCGTCGGAGGAGCGCGCGTGTAGTTCTCCTCTTCTCGCTCACTTTACTAAGTGGTGAACCACTTCACCTTATAAGGTGGTGTAACTGTCCTCCAACTTTCCATGTGGGACTAAACTTTCTCTCACTCCACTCATATGTGAGCTGCCGCCAAATTGGACCAAATCACACATGGGCTTCCACACACATGGGCTTTGAGATTTAGGGAAAATCTGAAATCTATATGGGCTTATTTATTTAGCCCGTTATTTCTAACAGCTATGTCATAGAGAATCCTACATGAGTGCTAGTATCACTCGTCGTCAATGTTTTGCAGAAGAATTCTGTATGTGGCCTGTTTTGTTTCAAGGCAAGCTCTGAGGCCAGCAATATCTCCTTGTCGCACTGTGTCACCTAGCAGTTCTAATGCCAAAACCATCTTTCAGTCAAGAATTCTAAAATCAGGGCAATACACAATACACAGCTAGTACGTAATCAAACGATCTCACTGAACTTCAGGATATGCATATCAGCTTTGATGGAACATTTGGATAGCTTGGAATCTGTGCATATGCCTCCTTTCGCATAGATGCTGCCACCTGAAATTGGATATGAAGGAATAAGGATTTTTTTCGGCCATGGATTGCACATAACTTGCAGATTAGCAATTGATTTTGCTACCAATGTGATTTTAACAGACTCCCAACTAAACTTGTGCACGAAAATCATAAGCAATCGGTCCAACATGATAGAGATAGACAACCGGAGTACCAGGTGAGTTCCCCATCGTCTGATACTCCCTCCGGGCCCTCAAGGGATTGAAATCGATGGGATCCTCTCGTACTCGGCTCACCGTCCGAAGAGCAGGAGCTTCTCCTCGCTGTAGGAGAGCAGATCGAGCACGCTGCTCGCATATACAGCAAGGCGGCAAGGGGAAGAAAGGCGGCAGCGGTATCTTGGACAGAAAAATCAAACCTTGGACGACGGTGCCTGGTCGGCTACCCCCATGATTGGAGCTCGTCCCTGAACTTGGATCGACATATCAAGCACTATCGCAGAATATCGAGGAGCGCCGCTGCAGATCTGGCCGCTGGAGGAGGAAAAATCCCATTTTTAACTCGACCTTGCTGCCGCAGATTCGTTGGAGGACGCGGGAGAGACGACGATGCGAGAGGAAGAGGACGGAGGCGGCGACACGCGCGAGTGAGAGAAGGCAGCGACGCTGCGACGCGCGAGGGAGAGGGCGCCGGCGACGCGGTCGAGGGAGTAGCGCCTAGCAGCGAGAGAGATGCAGGCGAGGGACTGAGCAACGTGAGCGACGTGACGTGCGGTGGAGAGAGCGACACGAGGGAGGGTAAAAATGGAAAGTCAGAAACTGTTTCAACATGACGAAATGTGGCCTATAATCCTCAAACGTCTTATAATATGAAACGAAGGGACTATTTAACGTCTACTTCATTTCAAAATATAAGATGTTTTAGCTTTAAGGTGCGGTGGAGAGAGCGACACGAGGGAGATTAAAATGGAAAGTCAAAAGCTGTTTCAACGTGACGAAATGTGGCCTGTAATCCTCAAATGTCTTATAATATAAAACGGAGAAAGTATTTAACGTCTACTCTGTTTTAAAATATAAGATATTTTAGCTACTAAAACATTTTATATTTTGAAACGGAGAGAGTAATCATGATCAGCAAGAGGAGTATACATATTGACATTAATCCAAGAGTTGTACCCTCATATTTCTAGCCGCCCTGCATGTAACATAAGTTGTACAATAAACTTAAAATTGCAAAAATACTTACTTTTCAACCCATTAGATTTGGGATCACAAGTAAGTTTAAATAATTAAGCAATTCTTTCTTTCATGGGTAGGGTACTCCTCCAGAGTCAGAAGTATAAGAACACACAAAGAAGGATCTACGTCCAGATTGTTTATCTTATCTACTCCAAGAATACACGTGTGTTGCCCTGTTCACCGTAGGAAATTCTTTGGCTTACCTCTGTACAGACACGTATCTCACATTGGAATTTGATCAAGCATTAGAAAGCACATATAACTGAAAGCAAATGGAAGATTAGCTGCGGAGACGGATTGGGAGATCATCTGGCATCGGATCAGGAGTATGAAAAACATTGATTCAATTTATTTAAGAACCTTTACAATCAAACCAGAACAACTTCGAATAAAGGAAGAAGCTTTGCACTAGCAAAACAATTAATCATACTTTTAGTAACATAGAGCACAAACTTCATGTAACTCTGCCCGTGACGTTCCTCCACGCATAAGGTCTACGATGATGGCATGCTGTCTACGGAGCCGCGGAGGAAAGAATTGAGGCCGACGACCCTGTACTCTAAGCAGCTTAGGGCATCTCCACCGGGCCGATTTAAATGGTCAACTAAAACGATCCATTTTTATCCGTTTGGATCGGGTCGCGGTCGTTTTGGGTTGCAGTCGGTCTGGCCGGCCAACCGCGTCCAGCGGCGCGATCCATGTGTTCTCGCTTGGGAAAAGGCCTCTCACCGACGCCGGTGCCGGTGTATTTCTATTGCGTTCCCTTTCTTTCCCGTCGATTTCGCGTCTCTTCTGAGCGTTTCCCGCCGCGTTCAGGCACGCCCATAAAAAGGGAGGCCAACCGATGTAGGCACAACCAGAAATCACACCCCCACAGACCTCCATGTCGGGTCGTCCGCACCGCCGCACTGGAAACCTCGACAACCGCCCAGAAATCCCACCGCCCCACGAGCTCCCGTTGCCGTCGTGGTGGCCAGACCCGCCAGAGGGATCCGGACGTGTTGCCGCCTCCGATTTCGGAGCGCCCGTAGATATATAGGCTGACGTTCAATCACCGGCGGTGCACTCACTACAACTGCAACAGGACCACTGGCGAGCCTTTCTCGTGGGAGGTGATAGACCTCGTCTTTCTACCGGAGCACCGGCGGCTTCTTGCGCTCGTAGACGTGCACGACGAGCTCCGGGGAGCGGTGCAGGCCAATCCCGACGACCCGTACCTGTGTGCCCGCCTCGCCCAAGCTGTAGAGGATTTGCAGACATAGGAAGTGATCTACCGCTCTCTCGAAGAAGAATGCGGTCTTGTCGACCCTCCGGCGCTGCCAAAGCCCTAGGCGGCGCATAGTTCGAGTGGTGTTGCGTGGTGTTCGAGTCGTGTTTGCTTGTAATATATTTGAAGACTCGAATAAAACTTTCCATTACATTCTCCATGTTTCTACATCGTACATGGCTAGTGCACAGCCTAGCCTACTCCTCGGAGGAGTCGGAGTCGGATTCAAGGTGGTAGCAGCGACGACACATGGTGTCGTTGAAGATGCGGATGGTGAGCCTTCCTTCGCCGTCGTACTTGAACTCGACGATGTTTCCCACTTCGATCTGGTGCGTGCGGGTGAGCTCCTCCCAGCCGTTGACGAGGAACATCTGGCTGATGCGGTCAAATATCACCTCCACCGGGTACATGGTGGTATTGACACTGGACACCCGCAGAATGACCTGCTGGGGCGGTGCGTCGTCGACCAGCGACGTGAATTTGCGGGGAAGGAGCTACATGTCCCGCGCCATGCCGGAGTGGATGGGCACGGCGAATTCGATGTTGGTGTCGAGAAAATCGGGCGACGACATCGCTGAGGGAGAGCTTGGTGGCGAGCTACTTTGGACGCGTCCTCCGCGCCTCCCTCGACATCCACGGCCAGGACCCGAAGGTTGTCCTAGACGCCCTCCCCTCGATCCAATGCTGTCGGCCATGGCTAGCTAGTGGGAGTGGAGGATTGGGGGAGGAGGAGAGTGCGGCGCGGTGTTGAAGATGATGGCTAAGGGTGGCCAGTTAAAAAGGCCCGGCATCGGATGCCAGCATGGAGGCCGAAGCGACGGCATTGAAGCGTCGTGGAATGAGGGTAGGCGTCGCGTGGCGCCAGCAGCGGCGTGGCCAGCCTTTGGAGCAGCCTTCCATTGATGGCTAGTGGAAGACAGCCGTTGGGTCGCTGATGCGCTCGACTTTCGACGTGGAGCTCGTTGGGAACTCCAAGAGGAAGGTACGATAAATATAGCAGCAAGTTTTCCCTCAGTTATGAAACCAAGGTTTAATCGAACCAGTAGGAGCAAGGAAACACCCCAAAGGTGTTACTAGCTGAGCTTTGGTAGGGCGCACTACCGGTGCTAGTAGCAACGTGGAGACCTGCACAACACAACCACAGAACTTTGTCCCCAACTTGCGATGAGGTTGTCAATCTCACTGTGTTTTGCAGAAAACAAAGGATTAAACGTATCGAATGGAAGGAAGTAAAAGTTTGCAGAAAGTAAACACAAAGCAGTAAAAGATTGTAGATTGTATGTAAAGTAAAAGGACCGGGATCCATAGTTCACTAGAGGTGGCTCTCCTTAGATAGATAACATGCTGGATGAACAAATTGCAGCGGGGCAATTGGCGAACACCGAGAAAGCAGTACATGCATATACTAATCATCTTGACTCCTCTGAGACTTGATTGGGCATTATAACATAATACATAGACCGCCATCCAACTGCATCTATGACTAATAATCCACCTTCAGGTTATCATCCGAACCCCCTCCAGTATTAAGTTGCAAGCAACAGATTATTGCTTTACGAACTGCGTGTAAAGTAAACAATACGATTGTTCTATGAACAAAGGATTGTTGTTTTCTCCCTAGTAGCAACAGCACATCTAGTACCTTAGAGATTTCTATCACTTCCCCAGATTACCAGAGGCATGAACCCACTATCGAGCATAAATACTAACTCTTGGAGTTGCTAGCATCTACTTGGCCAAGATAGCTACTAACAACAGAAAGCATGCAAGATCTCAAATAACAAAGACATGATAGAATCAATAATCAATCTGAAATAGCATCTCAATATCCATCGGATCCCCGCAAACACAACATGTATGAATTACAAATAGATGATCTTGATCATGAACGGAGCTCACAAGATCTAAACATGAAAGCACAAAGGAGGAGAAACCAGCCATCTAGCTACTACATGGATCCGTAGTCCAAGGATGAACTACTCACGCATCACACCGGAGGCTTGCATGGTGATGAAGAAGGCCTCCAGGGTGAATTCCCCTCTCCAACAGGGTGCCGGGAAGAGCTTCAGATCCCTCCCGATCTAGGGATGGAGATGATGGTGGCTACAGACTCTTTCGTGGATTTTTGATCGGGTCCTTAGGGTTTTCGTCCCGAGGGCAATATATAGGCGGAAGGAGAGGCCAAGGGGGTGCCGGGAGCGGCCACACCACCCCCTGGCATGGGCCAGGCCTGGCCGCGCGGCCAGGTGGTGTGGTGGCTCCCTGGCCCTTCTCTGTCTCGTATTCTGGCACTTGATCCCCTCCGAAAAAATAGGCACTTTGGCTTTTGTCCCGTCCAATTCCGAGAATATTCATTTTCTGACTTTCCTAGAACCAAAAACAGCAGAAAACAGGCAGCTGGCACTGTGGCTCTTGTTAATAGGTTAGTCTAAGAAATCATATGAAAAGTACTCCAAAGTTGGAACAAAACACAAGAAAGTGGATAAAACCAAGCATGGAACATAAAAAATTATAGATACATTTGCAATGTATCAACATCCCCAAGCTTAACTCCTGCTCGTCCTCGAGTTGGTAAGTGATAAAAAGAAAGCATTTTTGAGGTGACATGCACCATCAAAGACTTGATCAAAGTATTTGCAAAATATTCAAAGCTGGGATCATAGTACTTCAATCATAACATGAAAGACAAAGTTCTAGCAATAAGCAAAGAAACTATGATGCAACATGAAAAGGCACAAACAAAAGATTCATGAATAACAATGCTTTGTAAGACGTTTGTTTGTTTCACATAAAGAAAACATAGCATAATAGTATTTAGCTTGTCCCTCAATAGAGTAGAAAATATAAATGCATAGGACAACTTCCAAGTTCATAAGAGTGACTAGATACAATAGTTTCAAATAAGCAATAACAAGTTATGCATCAATCAACTAGTCTTGGGACAATGCACATAGAATTAAGAATGGCCACTATGCTCTCAAAGTAGTGCATAAAGATAGAAGGTGGAGACTCAATATAATGGTGGAAGAAAGGCCTTTTGTAAAAGGAAGTAGGGATTCAAGTCTCATAAAGAGATTCCAAAAATTATGGTACTTAATAGCTTTCAGCTCGCATTGCCCCTAGCATAAGCATCTTGAAGTGATTAAGGTTAAAGTGAACAAACTATGGTGTACATGCTTGACGAAGTATAAGTCAGAAATCTCATGTCCCTTGTATACGAGGGCCGCTCCTCATGCTACTCAACTCTAGTCACCGGTAAGTTCTTGTCATTGTAAGTACATGTGTATCATTGAGAACCGCCAACGGGTACCCCTTGCCCGATGATACGGAAGAATCCCCATATCAAAATGACAAGGCAAGCAGACAACGAGCATCTCAGCATTCTTCTTATTTACCATGGGAATATGGTGCTTTTTTCTCTCTTTCCTCTTTTCATAGTATCTCTTTTTTTCTTTTCTCTTTTTTTCTCAATATAGGACTCTTTTTTTTATAAGAAGAATGCTTCATAGATAGCTCATTATGGTTATTCTACAGGTTTCCACCATGTCAGCATGGATTAGACCAGCGGCCCAGGCGTTTCTCTAACACATATACATAACTGCATGGACTTACAAGCTCCCCTTTTATTTCACACCGACGACATCCATATACAAAAGAGCATGATATCAACTAGGTACAAGTACCAAGTGCAATGTTGAAAGCGTTCCCCATGAAAGCATGGTTCTTATAATTCCCAACAAATAAGTGCAAGCATATACAACATAGAAGACACAATGGTTCAAGTTTATTAAGGGAAAGTAAAGTAAACTGTGCCTTCAAGTTCGTGAGAGCTTTAATCACTAGTTTTCTCATAACAAGAGGAAGGTAAACAAAAGCATGAATATACTTGGAATAGCATAAGCTAGTAGGTAGGATGGTGGACTCTTTGGAATAACTTGTTTTATGGAGTTGGATGCATGAGTGGAACTCATACTTGGTTGTGGAGGCTAGCAAAAGACTGGGAGCAACAAACTAAGAGAGCAATAATGGCCATAATCATGTAGAGCGACAAACCATCATTGATCAAAGCATAAAGTGATACTACAAGTTGAAAACTAAAGGATCATAAAGGCTATGCTGAATTGTGACAGTCATAACATGGTGTGAGCATGTGCCAAGTCAACCCAAATAAAGCATCAAAGGAGAATACCACTATACTATGCTTTAATATGCTAAAACAACGCACGATTCATCCAAGGCATATTAAGCAATCTCAATTGTTTATAACAAGTCATGCTACAACAAAGAATACTAAGCATAAAGCCAAAACAATATCAAGCATGGCATGGCAAAGCATAGGCCACAGTCAAAATCGAGCTCTTTTTACCACATAAGTATGAACTTTCCTACTCTTTTCCAAACCAAACCAAACTATTCGCAAACCAAAGTGTGAAAGAGGGGGTCCAACCAAATTATTCAGAAAACTAAGCAAACCAAGCAAACTAAAAACCAAAACAAAAACGAAAAATAAGATGCTTCAAGAAAAACACAACTGTGCATGAAACAATAAAAATGAAGGGTTTGGAAGAAACCTGGAATTTTTATTGATAAAGAAGGGGGATGCCTTGGGCATCCCCAAGATTTGACGCTTGTACTTCTTGGATATTTCTTGGGGTGACACACGTGGCATCCCCAATCTTGAGCTTTAGTCCATCCTTCATCTCATTACTCATTCCTTCCATACACCTGAAAATTTTCCTTCATACAAAACTTCACACAATCTTTATTAGCAACATTAGTGCACTCAAGATAAATAATTCTCAATGTTAAGTTCTAACACCAAATAAACTTCCATTAGAACACTAGATACTGTAGCACTTCCCTCAAAAAGCTCAATTCCCCAAAAGAATTCAAGAAAGAACTAACAAGAAGCAAATGCAGAAAATGGCAGAAATCTGTCAAAACAGACCAGCAGGTAAAGACGAATTTTTTCGAAGACCTTATGTTGCTCAAATAAAAAAGTGTTGAACTAAAAAAAGTTAGATAACAACCTGGGTCAGAAGAACAACAAATTACTTCTCAATCCGACATACAGATCTCTCTCAGGAATTTTTATGGTGAAGCACAAAAATCTGTTTCGGGACAGCAACTTTCCCAATCATTACTTCACTCTCATTAGAGGTTACTCTTGGGACAAAAAGCAAATAAAAAGGATAAGGAGAGGTTATTACAGAGGTAATAACTTCCAAGAATCATCTAAAACTCTTGGGTTATCTCCCAACTAGTACTTTTCTTTAACGCCTTTAAGTTAGGCATAAGAAGCAAAGAAAGAATCAAGTGTTCTCAAATGAAGAAGCATTAAAACCAAATTTTGTTTTCATAGGAGAAGCAAAAGAAATATTTTCTCTCCTTTTAGGGAAGTGTTCTATACCTTTCTTGAGTGGGAGTTGATATTTAATGGTGCCTTCTTTCATATCAATGATGGCACCAACAGTTCTAAGAAAATGTCTTCCCAAAGTAATAGGACAAGAAGCATTGTATTCAACATCCAAAACATAGAAATCAACGGGGACATAGGAATTGTTAACCATAATAAGGACATCATTAAGAGTACCCATGAGTTTCTTTTTAGCATTATCATCAAGTGGGACATTCAAATAACAATCTTCAAGAGGAGGCAAATCAAGCATATCATAAATCCTTCTAGGCATAATGGAAACACTACTATCAAGATCACATAAAGCTTTGAAATCAAAGTCATTCACTTTCATATTAATGATGGGTTCCCAACCATATTCTTGTTTTATAGGAATAGAAGCTTTATGTTTCATCTTTTCTTCTTTAATCTTTATGAGAGCATCAGTAATGTGTTTTGTAAAGGCCATGTTCATAGCACTAGCATTAGGACTTTTAGCAAGCTTTTGTAGGAACTTAATAACTTTAGAGATGTTGCAACCATCAAGATCAAAATCAAATTTATCATCTCAAGTAGTAGAACTATTACTATCCTCAACACTAGTGGTGGTAATAGTAGAAACACTAATGTTTCTAGCAATTTCATATTCTCTTTCCCACTCAGCATGTAATTCAGCTAATAGTCTAACATTTTCATCAATTCTTACTTGTATAACATTAGTAGTTGCAAAGGGATTATCATTAGTTTCAGGTTTAGCAGCCATTTTATTAAAAGTAGATTGAGCTTCAGCCAAAGATTCTATATTTCTTTCAACATTAGAGAGTTTTTCCTCAATAGTTTTATTGAAAGCAATTTGTTTACTAATAAACTCTTTAAGCATAACTTCAAGTTCAGAGGGAGCACTCTTATTATTGTTGTAGGAATTTCCATAAGCATTACCATTGTTGGGAGGATGTGGCTTATAATTGTTGTTATCAAAATTATTCCTATAAGCATTATTACCATAAGCATTGTTGCCAAAGTTGTTATTCCTTATGAAGTTCACATCAGCTTGCTCTTCTTGAGCAACCAAAGAGGATAAAGGAACATTATTTGGATCAATATGGGATTTCCCATGAACAAGCATAGACATAATAATATCAATCTTATCACTCAAGGAGGAGGTTTCCTCAACAGAATTTACCTTCTTACCTTGTGGAGCTCTCTCAGTATGCCATTCAGAATAATTAACCATCATATTGTCCAGAAGTTTTGTTGCACCACCCAAAGTGATGGTCATAAAGGTACCTCCAACAGCTGAATCCAATAGGTTCCTTGAAGAATAGTTCAATCCTACATAAAAAGTTTGGATGATCATCCAAGCAGTCAGTCCATGAGTGGGACAATTCTTTACCAAAGATTTCATTCTTTCCCAAGCTTGAGCAACATGCTCATTATCAAGTTGTTTAAACTTCATTATTTCACTTCTCATAGATATAATCTTAGCAGGAGGATAGTATTTTCCAATAAAAGCATCTTTGCACTTAGTCCAAGAATCAATACTATTCCTAGTTAAGTAATTGAACCATTCTTTAGCTTTTCCTCTCAAAGAGAAAGGGAACAATTTCAGCTTAATAATATCACCATCTATATCCCTATGCTTTTGCCTCTCACAAAGTTCAACAAAGTTATTTAGATGGGAAGCATCATCTTCATTACCAATACCAGAAAATTGTTCTCTCATAACAAGATTGAGCAAAGCAGGTTTTATCTCAAAGAAAGTATTTTCAGCCACAGGTGGAGCAGAAGGTGTGCTCATAAAATTATTGTTGTTGGTGCTAGTGAAGTCACACAACTTAGTGTTTTCAAGAGTAGTCATTTTTTTTGATTTTCAAATAAGAAAGCAAACTAGTAAAACTAATTTTTTTTTGTGTTTTTGAAGAACAAAACAAGCAAACAAAGCAAAAAGAAACTAAGCAAAACAAAAACAACAAATTAAAGAGATTGGTTATGAGGGACTCCCTTGTGAAGATGTCCTTGACTCCCCGGCAACGGCGCCAGAAAATCTTGATGCGCTCGACTTTCGATGTAGAGCTCGTTGGGAACCCCAAGAGGAAGGTACGATGAATATAGCAGCAAGTTTTACGTCAGTTATGAAACCAAGGTTTAATCGAACCAGTAGGAGCAAGGAAAGACCCCAAAGGTGTTACTAGCTGAGCTTTGGCAGGGCGCACTACCGGTGCTAGTAGCAACGTGGAGACATGCACAACACAACCACAGAACTTTGTCCCCAACTTGCGATGAGGTTGTCAATCTCACCGTGTTTTGCGGAAAACAAAGGATTAAACGTATCGAATGGAAGGAAGTAAAAGTTTGCAAAAAGTAAACACAAAGCAGTAAAAGATTGTAGATTGTATGTAAAGTAAAAGGACCGGGATCCATAGTTCACTAGAGGTGGCTCTCCTTAGATAGATAACATGCTGGGTGCACAAATTACAGCGGGGCAATTGACAAAAACCGAGAAAGCAATACATGCATATACTAATCATCTTGACTCCTCTGAGACTTGATTGGGCATTACAACATAATACATAGACCGCCATCCAACTGCATCTATGACTAATAATCCACCTTCAGGTTATCATCCGAACCCCCTCCAGTATTAAGTTGCAAGCAACAGATTATTGCTTTATGAACTGCGTGTAAAGTAAACAATACGATTTTTCTATGAACAAAGGATTGTTGTTTTCTCCCTAGTAGCAACAGCACATCTAGTACCTTAGAGATTTCTGTCACTTCCCCAGATTACTAGAGGCATGAACCCACTATCGAGCATAAATACTAACTCTTGGAGTTGCTAGCATCTACTTGGCCAAGATAGCTACTAACAACGGAAAGCATGCAAGATCTCAAATAACAAAGACATGATAGAATCAATAATCAATCTGAAATAGCATCTCCATATCCATCGGATCCCTGCAAACACAACATGTATGAATTACAAATAGATGATCTTGATCATGAACGGAGCTCACAAGATCTTAACATGAAAGCACAAAGGAGGAGAAACCAGCCATCTAGCTACTACATGGATCCGTAGTCCAAGGATGAACTACTCACGCATCACACCGGAGGCTTGCATGGTGATGAACAAGGCCTCCAGGGTGAATTCCCCTCTCCGGCAGGGTGCCGGGAAGAGCTTTAGATCCCTCCCGATCTAGGGATGGAGATGACGGTGGCTACAGACTCTTTCGTGGATTTTTGATCGGGTAATTAGGGTTTTCGTCCCAAGGGCAACTTATAGGCGGAAGAGAGGCCGAGGGGGTGCCGGGAGCGGCCACACCATCCCCTAGCGCGGGCCAGACCTGACCGCATGGCCAGGTGGTGTGGTGGCTCCCTGGCCCTTCTCCGTCTCGTATTATGGCACTTGATCCCTTCCGAAAAAATAGGCACTTTGGCTTTTGTCCCGTCCAATTCCGAGAATATTCATTTTCTGACTTTCCGGGAACCAAAAACAACAGAAAACAGGCAGCTGGCACTGTGGCTTTTGTTAATAGGTTAGTCCAAGAAATCATATGAAAAGTACTCCAAAGTTGGAACAAAACACAAGAAAGTGGATAAAACCAAGCATGGAACATCAAAAATTATAGATACATTTGCAATGTATCAGTCGCTGGCAAGCAGGCCCTCGGCCCCCGTGCTGCACGTGCTGTCCGGGACGACCCAACCATTGTCCAAATTACGTGCACGGATTGTTCGAGCCGGACGCATTGGTTCGGATGGGTCGAGCTGCTAGGAGGCCGCGCACGTACCGCACGTCCGCACGAACGCATTCGGACGCGCTCGGACGGGTTGGGTCGACCCGGTGGAGATACCCTAAGTGTGGAGACATGGTGGTAGGGAGATATCAATGCCTCCCAGGTGCGTAATTCCAGCACCGCCAGGGCCCATGTTCCATGTACCAACTAAAACTAATCTGCGTGTTACTAAACCATCACTACAAAAATACCCCCATATCCGGCGGATTTTTGGAGCGGTATAAACGAAAAGAACCAGTAAAAGTTGGTTATACGGTGGATGAGATTTCACGGCACCATTTTGTTACCGTGGTCAATTATACACCGTGGGCGACGTGGCGCCGACACATTTTAGTGCCCTGGTATGTGGCCAGATGGTGCGGCGCTTAATAATGACGCGGTATGTGAGCAGTGGTAGATTTTGCCCCCGACATGGATTTGACTTGACACACCACACATCACTGACTGGTGTGGCCCACCATGTCCAAAACTTTCGTTTTAAATAGTGCAGCCGCAGTCCACAGTTTATTCCTATTCTGACCCTCCCTTGGCGACCTAGGCTGCAACAGCGGCCGCATCAGCGTTGATTGAGACGAGGTCCCCCATCGGCAAGACGCGAAGACGACGATGGGCTCGGAGATCGGTGAAGGATTCGTAAGTTATTTGTTTGTTCTCTGTCGATCAATATCATATCTGGTTTTTGCTTTGTATTTTTGTTCTTGGATCTCACGAACTTCAGTTTGGAGTTTTCTCAGCGCGACATAGTGCCGAAGTGGATCTATGATCATACATTCGACTATGTCGTGATATAAAATAACTACGAAATAGTATGCTACTGCAAAAGGCCTCCCCGTAGGCACGTCGCATTTGGGGGTAAGCACACCGGCCAAAGATTCCTTGGGTGTAACTATAAAAAAACGAGGTTCTACTACTTTCATTTGCTTGATGATCCGTACTCAGAAGTGATGCAGCATACATTGGCGAGATTAACCGTGGAAGAAAACAATGATCAATCGCCAAAAGTTGGAGATTTGGAGGATGCCGAAAAAGGAGAGTACGAGGAGGATGCAAAAATTACAACAAAGAAAGAAATCATTGAACCGCTAAGTGGGATTAAAACTATGTGCAACATAGTTAGTCCTGGCTTCCGTCCGGTTATGGCATCACTAGATAACATGGGATTTAAAAGCCGTTCCTGACAAATAAAGTTTGCTTAGTTTTTCTAAACTGTTTATTAGCAGGTACTTATGTTTAATTATGCACTTTGTAGTATGTCTGTTTTTTGTTATTCTCAAGATGCTATTATTTTACTATTATGTAGTATGTAGTATGTTTGTTTTTTTATTTGCAAATTGTGTACATATGTGCGTGTTATCCTTGTGGGTCCATAATATTAGTTTGAAACAAGGTGGAGTGATCCAGTGATCAACTAGTCAAATTTTATGCGCATAAAGTTCTTCACTCACCTAGAGCTCGCTGGCATTGAACCCTAAACTGAATCCATCTCGCATCGCGCCATGCTGCCCACCTCTGGCGTTAGATCTAGCCTCGTGCAACTACTTTTCTTCTCGGTTCCACTTCTCTCAACCGGACCATTCCACTCTTCGTCGCGGCTCTGCTCGCGACAAGACCGTTCCCCTCTTCGCTACCACTACAAGAAATCTGGCTATATATGACCCTCTATTTTCGTCACATAATTATCACAATAGTCTGTTGATGACGATTCTATGGTGATTTGAGATCGTCGAAAGTTGTTCATCGCAAATGAACTATAACAACGATTTTTGGGAAATCGTCATAACCGTCTAGGACGATCTTGCAACATTATAACCTCTATGATGATCCAATATCGTCATGTGACATCTAGCTTAACCACGCCAGATCCTACATGGCAGATCCTACGTGGCAAGAATTCAGCCCGGTCCACTTCACCCATTTATAATGGGCCAAGCCCAACAATTCAGTCAATTTTTCTTAATAATTCCGGTATCAGCTACGTGGGTCAAATTCATCATTTTCACATGTTTGTTTTATGTCTTTGCCTTTTTACAATCCATTTAATTCCCAATTTCAATCTTTTTGTCAGATGGATCCCAATTGTCAGATTGTTCTACAATGGTTCCGAACTATCAGGTTGTTCCAAACAATGGTCCCAATTATCAGCTCTCATTTGTGAGATCTGATTTTTTTTCACATCAAATTACTAACCAATATACCAATCATAAAGGAGAATGAAAACACATGAAAACCTATAAGTAACATGTAAAATCTCTTCGTTACAGTATGACAGTCAGAACAGTTAGAACACATATTACAACGATCACATCACAACGAATTCAGCCATCAAATCTTCCATACCCTAGAATATACAAACTGAACTCTCAGAAAGTACTAAAGCTAGCTACTCTAGAACTTCATCAACATGTAGCTCTTGAAAATACGATTTTAATGGTATACGGGCTTGGGCTTCTCGGCCTTCTGCATTTCAAACAGAAACGTACCATTAGCATAAGATTGCATTCACATAGATTTCACCCACTTCTTATACTACTATAGGATAGAATCACCTCTAAAAACTTAGCTAACACAATCATCTATATATGAACAGATGATCTACCACATCTTTGCAAACAGAAGCTGACAAAACAGTATTACTAGCAAGGACAAGGCAAGTTGAGAACATGTACAACAGATCATGTAACTTCTATTTGAAACACAACCGATGCATACTTGCACCTGATATGAAAAACATAAAGGAACTAGTTGCATTAACAAAGAAAATTGGTTGAAAACTGACTGGTAGT
This sequence comes from Avena sativa, assembly GCA_916181665.1. NCBI lineage: Eukaryota > Viridiplantae > Streptophyta > Magnoliopsida > Poales > Poaceae > Avena > Avena sativa. Next base: position 198,499,550 of record OV702287.1, read on the forward strand.
ATCATGAGCAATGCCTAACATTTATTAAAAACTGGAGTACAGGGTTTTCCTACATAGATCATTATCACTTATCACTTATACCATTACTCAGAAGAAACACGTACAACAGTGACCAAATTAACATCATAGACTAGACCAGATTCTAGTACAAACCTAAGCAGACAATAGCTTCCTTATCACATAGGGTACTTTACTCAAAAATAATGCATGACATCATGATCCATCAACCAAGTAACAAAAAAGAGAATGGGATAGACGAAAGACTTATCTAATTTGTAGAAGATAGTGTTGCTCCGGTTGCAGCACTCCATCGGGTCTGCGAGAACAACCATCATGAATACAAGTTAACAGTAGCATCAAGCATCAAATCTCAGGTAAATCTAGCAGTACAAGAGTGTTCTATAAACAGAGAACATCCAGCCATTCGTAAAAAATCAAGGTATCAATAACAATTTTCGTGTGCTCTAGTTTTAAATCACGGTCTAGCACGTTTAAATTGCAGATGTGAACAAGCTCATCAAATGGTTCAGTCAGTGTAAAATTTATTGACAGTAGGTATAAACAGATTATGTGCACAAATAGATTCTGAACTAGTATTTGAACTTCCGATGCACAAAGGTATAAACAGAAAATATATAGCCGTGATAGATATATGCAAAAAAAGGTATGAGAAGTATTATGGAACTAAAGATTATGTGCACCTCTCCTCTCTTTTTTATCTATGTTGTTGAGTCATTTAAACTACCGAGGATAGCTACTTCATCTAATTTTGCCATAATTCATCATTTGGGAGTAATTAAACAAGATACCATGAACTAAAAATAAGTAACCAATTAATTCAATATGTAGGCATGACCGTGCAGAGGTCAACTCAAAGTAACCTATCATCTTTGTTGAAATATTGTCCAGAATAAACAAAATTCTATACGTAAAAGGGAAAATGAAATTTCTATATAAGTAGCCCAGAGCACCAAAAAAATTGGGTACCATCACGCATGAGTTTGAGCACCCAAACATGTACTTATCCAAGAAATTCATGACTTCGACATTGCATTAATAAAATATATAACCAACTAATGTAATTGTACTTGACCTAGTTGATGAATACATGCAAAATAAGCTCATGGTACAGCCACCTCTACCCTTTCACCATTAGCTATTGACAGAATAAAATACTTCATATAGTCAAAAAATGCATATACTCGCTCAACGAGATAGAACTACTGTCTTTCATCACAATAACCTAATGAGCTGAGCCAACTATAATTTATTGAGTGCACAAATACTTTATGTTCAAGTGTATTAGACTAATTGTATACCCATCTCTCACATAGAGAGTCGAAGAGAAAGGGGGAGTGGGGGACTTACCTACACCATAGAGATCATGAAGAGGGCATCAGGGGTGAGGTCACGAAGATCTAAAAACCTGGTTGGTGGATCTGGTGTTGTCGGGCGCGAGGTGATGTAGCAGTGGAGGTGGCATGGGCCATTGGGCTTGACCTTGGTGTGTGCGAACTACGGTGGTGTGCATAGCTCCTGAATGCTCTCTGAAGCTCGCCGTCCACAAAAAAATCCAAATCAGAACGTAGCATTAATCCGTCGCAATGACTGACACGAGAAACATAGGAGATAGGGCAATAGGGGCGCTTAGCACGGAAAACTACTTTTGGCGCATCGGTTCCAGATCTTGATAACACATGCCAAAAAACCAGCAACCGCCACAGGGACGAGGATGATGCGCTGCTCCTCCATAGGGATGAGGACAATGCGCTCCTCCACTAGGGCAAGGAGATTAGGGGCGGCACTGGATCCACAATGTTGCCTTTCCTTCTCCGGTGCCTGCGAGGTCAAACGAGCGAGAGAGGGAGTCAGCGCCTGCAAGGTCAAGCGAGCATCGGGCAGAGAGGCGGAGTAGAGGAGGACGTCTGACGAGATATAGGAAGGAGGAGGAGAGCAGGGGCTAGAGGGGGCCACGCAGCGTAAGAGGTGGGACGCTACTTTGGCGACTAGGTGGGTGAGGTTGCCGAGGGGAGGAGGTGCCAGAGCGGTCGTTGCTGCCATTGCGTGCGAGGATGTCATCCACGTCGCCCGTCGTCGCCCGCGGCAGCGGGAGCCAGCACGGGACATGGGTAAGATTACTCGGGTACTTATGATTTGCTACCCTGGCTGTATAAAGGCTCACGATCCATGTAGATTCAAGATGATGGCCCAAGAAGCATCTGATAGAAGCCTTAATTATATTAGGAAAGGAAATATGAACTGACATTGTATTGGTGTTGTAATCAAACATATGTAACCTATCCGTATACGGCTTTGAGATCCGTCCTATTATATATAGGACGGGAGAAGCCTACGAGGAGGTACCGAAAAACTTCCAACCGATCTGTAATAGTTTTTTTCATCAATAATCAGGCGACTTTGACTCCCTTGTTTGCTTAACATCCGACAAAATCCCTAGCATTCTCTTTTCCACGAAACCCTACGTCCATGACCATGGGCATTGCCGAGGTTACCTCTTGTCAATTGGCCGTCTGTTGGAAACCTGAGCGCTGGAATCATGGATTCGGTGAATCCCCTTTTCTCAAGCAACAATTCAACAGAAGTGGCACCACACCCTATCATCGGATTGATGCCAAGTACGCCATGAGGGGGTCCTCGGGGCGTGCGGAAGAGAGGGGTGTGAGACGTACGGTGTTCCGAGACGGTAAGCACACAAGTTTACCCAGGTTTGAATCCGCCGACTTTGGACGGATCCTACTCCTGATAGCAATCCAGTAATACGACATAGCCAGAATATGGGTTACAAGGGTTTCACATGTGAGAGTAGAGATTGTAGACTATTGAGGTGTTGCCCTAAAGGCGTACCCTAGGATGACTTATATAGATATCTGGCCTAGGGTTTACAGGAGAGACCTATCCGGCTACGACTAAGAGTCGGTTATAGAGTACATCTTGAACTACAAGTAACATAACAAGCCTATGTCGGTAAGTCTTCTGGGCCTTCCCGTAGCCGGACTGGACCCCGTCTCTTCTCTCCGACTGGGCCGCCCGTGAAGCAAAGCTCTGACCCGAAGTGGGCCACCCTAGTTAGTGAGGCATAGTGAGGATACCTAGAAAGTATATCCCCAACAGCAGCCCCCGGAAGCCTCCAAGATCTAGAGTCGGATTTCGTCATCGTCTAGCTTGATCTTCGGCTTGTAGAATCTTGAAGGGTTCCTGAAACTTCAAAAGAAAGGATAGGATCCGGGTCTCAAAATGAGTCAGACCCACAAATACATTATTCCGGTTTCCAGCTTGAAATTCAAACTAAGCCGGAACTTGGTCTCTTACACAACCTGACACCAGTCATGGTCAAGTGACGTCACTGATAGACATTCCCGTCAGCACGACCATTAGTGGGTCTGCCTTTCGCGGAACCGAGGCATTGTTTTAATGTGTGCACGGAGATTGAGGCGAAGTAATCATCGCGTGGGGGTTACCCAGCTCCTTCCACGATGCGTGTCACGGTTATTGTTTACATTGCACGAATCTTGGCACGGACGAAGGATATAAGGGGTTGAGATTTCTCCCTCTCCTCTTCACCAGCACTTGTGCTCCTTCCTTCCTCTCGACGCCTCCTAGAGCTCCTCTGCCTCCCCCAAAATCTCCCAGCACCGCCCATCCTAGGTCACCGGCACACAGAAAAGTGGCTGAGGCGTCATCATCCGGCATGGCGGCGACAACAGTGGCAGCGTTAGCAGCGGAGAAGGAGAGCTTTCGTGGGGTCGGGATCCCCTGCGCCTTGGATGACGCCAAGCTTCGCATCATCGAGAATGAAGGGCTCCTCCACACCGGCGACTGGCAGAGCGGCCATGGACAAACCATCCCCACCCCCAATGCTGACAAGCGGGTGCATTTCGGCACCCACCTCGATAGAGGTTTGAGCTTTCCACCCTCAGATTTCTTCTCTGAGGTGATATATTATTACAAAGTTCAACTCCACCATCTTCCCTCGAACTCTCTCTTAGAGATGAGTGCTTATGCTTCTTTGTGCGAGGGGTATCTCGGCATTAGGCCGAGTCTCATTCTCTTCCGGTATTACTTTCATACCCGGAGAAATTCCATCATTGCCGATAACCTATACATTACCAGGACTCTTAGCTTTTTTGTTAGGAGAGAACGCGTCTATCATAGGATTAAGGCTAGTGAGTCGGTGAAACAATGGCCATCCACTTTTTTCTATCATAAGGATATACCAGCTCCCGGTAAAGCTATTGCTTTGCCGGCTTTTGTTGATGGTGCCGCCACGCCCCAAGAGTCCTGGGACGCAGATGCACCTGCTCTTAGTAATGATCTGCTTCTCACCAATAGGCGGATTGAATATCTGATGAAGCACAAGGGCCTTAAAGGGTTTGACTTGATTCATTGTTGGCTGGCACGCCGGATCCAGCCTCTCCAACACCATGGTGACCGGCTTATGCACTCCATCACGGTGTCTGATGACCCACAAGTATAGGGGGTGTATCACAGTATTTTCAAGGGAAGTGAAACCCAATTTATTGATTCGACACAAGGGGAGCCAAAGAATATTTATAAGCCTTAACAACTGAGTTGTCAATTCAGATGCACCTGGAAACAATCTTGCTCACAGTAGTTTATCAGTAGCAACAGTTTTGTAGTAGCAATAGTAAAGTAACCGCAGTAGTAAAGTAAAGACAGCAGTAACAATAGCAGTAAACAGTAGGATTCGAGTGCGGTAGGCATAGGGATGGATGGACGGGTGTTGCATGGACAAGACAATTCACATGGCAATCATAACATAGGGCAATTGCAGATAAATAAGATAAAGCATCCAAGTACTAGATAATCCTAGGCATGTGTTCCATATATAGTCACACGTGCTCGCAATGAGAACTTGCACAACATCTTTTGTCCTGCGAGCCTGTTTGTAGCGGGGCCTCAAGGGAACTACTGACAATTAAGGTGCTCCTTTTAATAGAGCACAGGAGCAAAGCATTAACACTCCATGAACACATGTGATCCTCACATCAAAGCTATTCCCTCCGGTTATCCCGATTTCTGTCACTTCGGGGCTATTGGTTCCAGACAACAACGTGTGTATACAACTTGTAGATAAGACCAAAAACAATACTATCATAAAGAATCAATAACATGTTCAGATCTGAAAACATGGCACTCGGGCCCTAGTGACAAGCATTAAGCATAACAAGTCGCAACAAAGTCATAAAGCACTAATAGAAGATACTAGGCACCATGCCCTAACAATCTGATGCCATTACATGAACGATCTCATCCAATCCCTACCATCCCCATAGCCTACAGCAAGGGATTACTCACTCATAGATGGGGAAACATGGATGGTCGATGGAGAAGCGATGGTGATGATGATGGCGATGATCTCCTCCAATTCCCTGTCCCGACAGGGTGCCAGAACGGAGTTTCTGGTGCTGTTTCGTGGAATCTGGTGGTGGCGGCGGAACGGAACTCCTGGAAAAATGTCGAACCCCCCTGAGTTTTTAGGTCAGGTATCTTATAGGCGAAGAGGGAGACCGAGGGGGTGTCTGGGGCGGCCAGACCACCCCCTGGCGCAGCCAGGCCTAGCCCACGCGGCCAGGTGGTGTGGCCTGGGCCCAGCCCCCTCTGTCTCGTATTCTGTCTCCGGGAGTCTTCTGGTGAAATAGGATTTTTGGCATATTTTCTGGGATTTTTCCTGATAGTTGATTTGCTGCACAAAAAGTAGACACCAAGGCAATTCTGCTGAAAACAGCGTCAGTCCGCGTTAGTTGCATCCAAATCACACAAGTTTAGAGGAGAAACAATAGCAAAAGTGTTCGGGAAAGTAGATACATTTTGGACGTATCAACTCCCCGCAAGCTTAGCTTATTGCTTGTCCTCAAGCAATTCAGTTGAAAACTGAGTGCGATAAAAGAAACTTTCACGAACACATTTGTTTCATAGGATGTATATATTCTCAGCATGTGATCAACTACTTAGACAATTCATAATAAAGAGTATGCAACTAAGTTTACTTAATAGGCATTGCAAGCTATGAAGAGATTCCAACTTAAAAATAATAAGTATCATGAAGTATAAATATAAGCAACATTACAATGCTCATAATAAGGCATGATAGAGTGGTATCTCGCTTGCCTTTTTATTGTGAATGCCAAGGCACCTCTGAAGTTCAGGTGAAGACTAGAAGTAAAGATGTCAAAGATACAAGCATCAAAGTCATAACACAAATAATCAAGTAATGGGACAGGCACAAAGAATGACAACTATGCTCTCAAGGAAGTGCTCATAGAATAAGTGGAGACTCAACAAGGAAATGAAAAGGTTTTGAATTGAAAGGCTTCCAAATGCTGAAAGTTTGGTGCTCATTAGCTTTGAGCTCTCATTGCCCCTATCATAAGCATCTTTAATATGGTTAAGGTGAAAATGAGGTCCGATCTGAGTTATATGCTTGACAGACTATAAACTAGAAATCCCATGTCCCTTGAGTACGAGGGCCGCTCCTCATGCTACTCAACTTTAGTTACATGTAAGTTCTTGTCATCGTAAATACGTGCGTATCACAGAGAACCGCCAACGGGGTACCCCTTTCACGATGATACGGAAGAATCCCCATATCAAAATGACAAGGCAAGCAGACAATGAGTATCTCAGCAATCTTCTTATTTACCATGGGAAAATGGTGCTTTTTTCTCTCCTTCCTCTTTTCTCAAATCTTTTTTTCTTTTCTTTTTCTCAATGGCTATCTCTCTCTTTTTTATATAAGAAGAATGCTTCATAGATATCATTATGGTTATGCTACAGGTTTCCACCATGACAGCATGGATTAGACCGGCGACCCAGGCGTTTCTCTAACACACATACATAACTCCATGGACTTAGAGGCTCCCCTTTTATTTCACACCGACGATATCCGCAAACAAAAGAGCATGGTATCAACTGGGTATATATTTATGGGTGTTGAAAGCGTTCCCCATGACAGCACGGTTCTGCTAATCCCCAGCCTATAATTTGCAAGCATATAACTTTCATGGACAGTCATAATGGTTCAGGTTTATTAAGTGCAGAAAATAAAGTGTGCCATCAATTTCGTGAGAGCTTTACTAACTAACTTTCTCATAACAAGCAAACATTTTATTCGGAAGAAAACAAGGCATATTGAATATGCACGGAAATAGTAAATGATGCTAATAGGTAGGTATGGTGGACACTTTAGCAATATTTGGTTTTAGGGAGTTGTAAACATGAGTAAAACATACTCAGTGAAGGTGAAGGCTATGAATAGTAAGGGAGTGACAAACGAGAGAGCAATATCTGTCATAAACATGCTTGCAACAAAACAGGACTAATCATGGCATGAAGGTGATTCAAGACCCTCAAGGCAAAATAATTCATCGAGTCTCAACTGATTATTTCAGTCATATGCATGCGTGAGCATGTGCCAAGTCAATTCAAATGAAACATTCAGAGGAGGATACCATGGTGTCATACCAAGTTATGAATAGAGTAATGCAAGCAAACATTCATAAGGCACGCTACAAACTATTAGCAAGCTGGAACTAATCATATGAAAGCAAGATCTACTAAGTATCCAAAGATAACATACACCCTACATGAACAGACCAAGCATGCCCACAATGATGAGTATATGTACAAAAATGAAAACAAATAGATCTCGTTACCAGCCTCTTACCACACCTCAAGTTGTCATTAATCCTCATTATTGCTCTTCACTTGTGTGGCTTGAATAATAATATGAAACCAAATCCCACCGAGAACTGCTGAACCCTGCAACAAACTCACAAAACCAAAGAAGAACAACAAATATTTTTGGTGTTTTCGGTTTTTAAAAGAAGAACCAAAAGGGAAGAACAAGCAAAGCAAAATATTTTTGGGTTTTTCGAATATTTCAAACAAAGCAAAAAGGGAAAAACAAACCAAGGCAAAGAGAAAAAGAAGCAAACCAAAGAGAAACAACAGAAATATTTTTGGTCCTTTTGTGTTTTAGAAAGCAAAAAGCAAAGAAAGAACAAAAACTAAAAAGAGAACGAGACATGAATATACAAAGTACCAACACAAAATGATATGGAGATGATTGCGATGTCGACATACCTCCCCCCGAGCTTAGGCTTTTGGCCTAAGTGGGTGTCAATCCAGATATGGGTAAGGGTTCCAAGCAGGAGGGTCATTGTAAGAATGATCGTAGTTAGGCCCGTGGGACGAGGAAGAAGCTCCCCAATCATAAGTAGGCTGCTGATATGAAGACTCCCCCTCATTCGAGGGCTGGACCGAATCATCTGTGACCTTCCTTCTAGTGTCCTGCTCCTGTTAGGAGAGGTCTCCCAAATACGCATCAAACTCCTCCTCCGTGAGGGACCATCCTACCCTGTTATCAAGGTTAAACAAAACAGGTGCAAGCAAAAGGACAACACGCTCAGACTTGCTCCTTCTCCAACCAGCTTTGAGAAAGGTTATTTCATAAGACAACTCACTCAAATTAGCCCAAGAAGAAACAAATTAATGTGTATCATGGAATTAAGGTCAAGCCTTTCTATGGGAAACTGTAGGTCTAGATGATGGGGCACTAAACCATGCAATGCTAATAAACGAGAAGCAATGAGGCCTCCACAAATTCCACCTTTCTCGCGGTTAGAAGCAAGACGGAAAGCTATCAAAGCACCCAAGTTATAAGTCCTATCTCGTTTAAGAGCAGCAGAGATGAATCCTAGATCATATGAAGATAACTTATTGGCAGTTTTCCTAGCAAGAACACACTTGGCAATAAAGTAAGCAAAGTAGCGAATAGAGGGGAGATGAATGTTACGAATTTTTCCACTCTCCTTCAAAAAGCTGCTCCCTTGGCAAATTTCTGCGTATAAATCCATGAGTGGTGCAGGTCGCTCTTTAATCCTTCTACATGATCCCCACCGAGGTACCTTAATAGCTGCACAAAAGTCATCGAGAGAAAGGTCGACAGCAATATTATAAATTTTGTAGTGGACCATGGGGTTAGGCAAAGAGTAACTAAATTGAAAGTCCTGCACCACAGACATGGTTAGCTTCACAAATTGACAAGGTTCATCTTCCAAAAAGTGCTCTAGCCCTGCATTAGAAACCAAAGTGTGGAAATCCTGGAGAATTCCTGAAGCTCTCATGAATTCAGAGCATGGGTAAATGGAAGGAAAACTTCCTCCTCCCGGTGAACCTTCATGACCTTAGGCACCCATAGTTCATGTTCGTTTAGTTGATGCTCATTCATCTTCTATTCTGAAATTTAAACACCTATTAAACAAGTGATTGCAAAGTGAATATATAATGAAGGGCACTACTCATAGGGACTTGTAAGAGGCCTAAACATGCATCAAAACTATATCTCTAAGCATCAAACAAGCTTACAAGCTCTCATAACCTGTTACCTATAGTAGCAAAATACTCAAGATATAATCCACTAAACACAAATCTACTTGGACAAGCGGAGGAGTCACATACTGGAGAACAAATGCTCGAAATTTTAGCAGCAAAGATGGGCTGAGCAAGGAGATCGAAAAATTGAGGGCAAGCATAGCAAGAATGCGATTTTGAGCAATTAACTGAGTTTACTTGGGAGAGAAAAGAATGTGGCAAGTGAGAGAGTGAGTGGAGGGCCAGGGGTGGCCCACACCATGGCATGACGCCACCCAGGGCAGGTCGCGACACCAGGTGGTGTGCCTGCCTAGTGGGCCCCCCTAGTACCTTCCAGGCACTCCTTTGCCCCTTTTTTCATGTAAAAATTTAATATGAATTTTCTGGAATTTTTCGAGACACTTTATTTTTGGGCAATTTCCAGGTATAGATGAATGATTCTCTGACAGAAAGATTTTTTTTGAATGATGCAAAGACAAAACAAGGCTAGAACTACAGAAGTTCTAAGACACTCTAACATGCAAGCAACTAACAACAAAAAAGAAAACTAAACGAAAGCAAAAACTAAAATGGATAGAATAAAAGTAAGCGGAGATAATCACGGTGAAAACATTGTTTTGTTCAATGAAATCCTTTTGTTAACAAGGTTGCTCAGGTATTGTTACCAAAACAATTTTATATGAAACAAAACTTTGTATTCCACTAGTGATTATGTTACCTCAACTTTGATAGCAATGGTCCCAATCATAATAGTTTCAAATTTTTCTCTTTGTATGGGACAATATATTTCTCCAACTTGAATGCCCTCAACATGTTCAATTGAATTCAAACCATAAGTCCTATCAATATTCTTGGGGAAATAGACAGTATGTTCCTTGTCATTAATATTGAAGGCCACCTTTCCTTGATTACAATTAATAACAGCTCCTGCAGTATTAAGAAAAGGTCTCCCAAGAATAATAGACATATTATCATCTTCAGGCATTTCAAGCACAACAAAATCAGTTAATATCAAGCAATTATGAGCCACTTTAATAGGTACATCTTCACATATACCAATAGGAATAGTGGTAGATTTATCAGCCATTTGCAAAGATATATCAGTTGGTATTAGTTTTTCCAGTTGAAGTCTCTTATATAGAGAGAAAGGCATAACACTAACTCCATCTCCCAAATCACACAAAGCAGTTGTAACATAGCTATTCTTAATAGAGCAAGGGATGGTTGGAATCCTTGGGTCTCCAAGTTTCTTAGGAACCTTACCATTAAAGGAATAATTGGCAAGAAAAGTAGAAATTTCCTCATTAGGGATCTTACTTTTATTCGAGACAATATCCTTCATATACTTTGAGTAAGGAGGCAATTTAATAGCATCAGTCAAAGGAATTTGCAAGAATAAAGGTTTCATCCACTCACAAAACTTATTATAGTGTTCATCTTCATTTGACTTGTGTTTCTTATTAGGGAAAGTCATAGGTTTCTGGACCCAAGGCTCTCTTTCAATACCATGTTTCTTAGCAATAAAATCTTATTTAGTGTATTTAGTATTCTTAGTGTGCTTTTCAGGTTCTTCTTCAACTTTTTCTTCATTAGGAACATCATTTTCTTCATTACCACTTTCAGTTTCAGCATCAGAGACAGATATACTATTAGGATCTATAGCAGGTTCAGAGGGTTCTGCAATAGTTTTATGTTTCTTTTTCCTTTTCTTACGAGTAGAGCCACTATTTTCAGCTTGTTGAGAATCCTGCTCAATTCTTTTGGGATGCCCCTCAGGATATAGAGGATCCTGGGTAGCAGCACCACTTATAGTTCTAATCTCATGAGCGTGTTTTTCTTTGGCAACATTAACTAGCAAGTCTTTTTGTACTTTAATAAGTTGATCTATTTGAGTTTGAACCATTTGAAAGTGTTTAACAATCATTTTAACATCATTAGAGGTTCTTTCCAAAATATATTTTAACTCAACAATAGCTCTAGTGTTTTCCATTAGATGGTTTTGCACCCTTTTATTAAAATTATCTTGCTTAACAATAAAGAATATCGAATTCTTCTAACCATTGATCAGGAGGTTTAGAGTAAGGGATATCACCTTCATCAAAGTGTTGGAGAGAGTGTACCTCAATAGTGGATGAGTAGGGGATAGGCTTAGGCTTACATAATTCTTTTATAGGAGGTAAATTCTTGACATCTGCAGCTTTAATTCCCTTCTCCTTATGACATTTCTTAGCTTCCTTCATCACTACATCATTTAATTCAATAACTCCCCTCTTCTTTGATGTTGGAATAGGCACAGGAATAGTTGGTGCAGGTGATACATTGCAAATGTATCTATAATTTTTGATGTTCCATGCTTGGTTTTATCCATTTTCTTGTGTTTTGTCCACACTTTGGAGTACTTTTCATATGATTTCTTGGACTAACCTATTAACAAGAGCCATAGTGCTAGCTGCCTGTTTTCTGCTGTTTTTGGTTCCAGGAAAGTCAGAAAATGAATATTCTCGGAATTGGACGGGACAAAATCCAAAGTGCCTATTTTTCCGGAAGTCATCAGATGCCAGAATACGAGATGGAGAAGGGCTAGGGCCGACCACACCACCTGGCCGCGCAGCCAGGCCTAGCCCGCGCCAGGGGGTGGTCTGGCCGACCCCAGCACCCCCTCAGCCTCTCCTTCCGCCTATAATATGCCCTCGGGACGAAAACCCTAAGGACCCGATCAAAAATCCACGAAAGAGTCTATAGCCGCCATCATCTCCATCCCTAGACCGGGAGGGATCTGAAGCTCTTCCCGGCACCCTGCCGGAGAGGGGAATTCACCCTGGAGGCCTTCTTCATCACCATGCAAGCCTCCGGTGTGATGCGTGAGTAGTTCATCCCTAGACTACGGATCCATGTAGTAGCTAGATGGATGGTTCTCCTCCTTTGTGCTTTCATGTCTAGATCTTGTGAGCTCCGTTCATGATCAAGATCATCTATTTGTAATTCTGCATGTTGTGTTTGCGGGGATCCGATGGATATTGAGATGCTATTTCAGATTGATTATTGATTCTATCATGTCTTTATAATTTGTGATCTTGCATGCTTTCCGTTGTTAGTATTTATCTTGGCCAAGTAGATGCTAGCAACTCCAAGAGTTAGTATTTATGCTCGATAGTGGGCTTATGCCTCTGTTAATCTGGGGAAGTGACAGAAATCTCTATGGTACTAGATGTGCTGTTGCTACTAGGGAGAAAACAACAATCCTTTGTTCATAGAACAATCGTATTGTTTACATTACACGCAATTCGTAAAACAATAATCTGTTGCTTGCAACTTAATACTGGAGGGGGTTCGGATGATAACCTGAAGGTGGATTATTAGTCATAGATGAAGTTGGATGGTGGTCTATGTATAATGTTGTAATGCCCAATCGAATCTCAAAGGAGTCAAGATGATTAGTATATGCATGTATTGCTTTCTCGATGTTTGTCAATTGCCCCGCTGCAATTTGTTCACCCAACATGTTATCTATCTTAAGGAGAGCCACCTCTAGTGAACTATGGATCCCGGTCCTTTCTTTTACATACAATCTATAAACTGTTTACTGCTTTGTGTTTACTTTCTACAAACTATTACTTCCTTCCATTCGATACGTTTAATCCTTTGTTTTCAGCAAAACCGGTGAGATTGACAACCTCATTGCAAGTTGGGGACAGAGTTCTGTGGTTGTGTTGTGCAGGTCTCCACATTGCTGCTGGCACCGGTAGTGCGCTCTGCCATCGTTCAGTTAGCTACACCTTTGGGGTGTTTCCTTGCTCCTACTGGACTGATAACCTTGGTTTCGTACTGAGGGAAAACTTGCTGCTGTGCTCATCATACCTTCCTCTTGGGGTTCCCCAACGAGCTCGATATATTTTAGGCCATCAAGCATATTTTCTGGCGCCGTTGCCGGGGAGTCAAGGACATCTTCACAAGGGGAGTCCCTCATAACCAATCTCTTTACTTTGTTGTTTTTGTTTTGCTTAGTTTCTTTTTGCTTTGTTTTTTTGTTTCTTATTCAAAAACACAAAAAAAATTAGTTTTACTAGTTTGATTTCTTATTTGAAAACACAAAAAATGACTACTCTTGAAAACACTAAGTTGTGTGACTTCACTAGCACCAACAACAATGATTTTATGAGCACACCTATTGCTCCACCTGTGCCTGAAGATACTTTCTTTGAGATAAAACCTGCTTTGCTCAATCTTGTTATGAGAGAACAATTTTCTGGTATTGGTAATGAAGATGCTGCTACCCATCTAAATAACTTTGTTGAACTTTGTGAGATGCAAAAGCATATGGATGTAGATGGTGATATTATTAAGATGAAATTGTTTCCTTTCTCTTTGAGAGGAAAAGCTAAAGAATGGTTGAATTCCTTAACTAAGAATAGTATTGATTCTTGGACTAAGTGCAAAGATGCTTTCATTGGAAAATACTATCCTCCTGCTAAGATTATATCTATGAGAAGTGAAATAATGAAGTTTAAACAATCTGATAATGAGCATGTTGTGCAAGCTTGGGAAGGAATGAAATCTTTGGTTAAGAATTGTCCCACTCATGGACTGACTGATTGGATGATCATCCAAACTTTTTATGCAGGATTGAACTATTCTTCAAGGAAGCTATTGGATTCTGCTGCTGGAGGTACCTGTATGACCATCACTTTGGGTGCTACAACAAAACTTCTGGACAATATGATGGTTAATTATTCTGAATGGCATACTGAAAGAGCTCCACAAGGTAGGAAGGTAAATTCTATTGAGGAAACCTCCTCCTTGAGTGCTAAGATTGATATTATTATGTCTATGCTTGTGAATGGGAAAGCCCATATTGTTCCAAATAATGTTCCTTTAGCCTCTTTGGTTGCTCAAGAAGAGCAAGTTGATGTGAACTTCATAAGAAATAACAATTTTGGCAATAATACTTATAGGAATAATTTTGGTAACAACAATTATAAGACATATCCTCCCAACAATGGTAATGCTTATGGAAATGCCTACAACAATAATAGGAGTGCTCCCTCTGAACTTGAAGTTATGCTTAAAGACTTTATTAGTAAACAAACTGCTTTGAATAAAACTATTGAGGAAAAACTCTCTAATGCTGAAAGAAATATAGCATCTTTGGCTGATGCTCAATCTTCTTTGAATAAAATGGCTGCTAAACCTGAAACTAATGATAATCCCTTTGCATCTACTAATGACATACAAGTAAGAATTGATGAAAATGTTAGACTATTAGCTGAATTACATGCTAAGTGGGAAAGAGAAGATGAAATTGCTAGAAACATTAGTGTTTCTACTATTACCACCACTAGTAATAGTTCTACTTCTTTAGATGATAATTTTGATATTGATCTTGATGGTTGTAATATCTCTGAAGTTATTAAGTTCCTACAAAAGCTTGCTAAAAGTCCTAATGCTAGTGCTATGAACATGGCCTTTACAAAACACATTACTGATGCTCTCATTAAGATTAAAGAAGAAAATATGAAACATAAAGCTTCTATTCCTATAAAACAAGAAGATGGTTGGGAACTCATCATTAATATGAAAGTGAATGATTTTGATTTCAAAGCTTTATGTGATCTTGATAGTAGTGTTTCTATTATGCCAAGAAGGATTTATGATATGCTTGATTTGCCTCCACTTGAAGATTGTTATTTGAATGTCCCACTTGATGATAATGCTAAAAAGAAACTCATGGGGAGTATTAATGATATTCTTATTATGGTTAACAATGCCTATGTCCCCGTTGATTTCTATGTTTTGGATGTTGAATGCAATGCTTCTTGTCCTATTACTTTGTGAAGACCTTTTCTTAGAACTGTTGGTGCCATTATTGATATGAAAGAAGGCACCATTAAATATTAAATCCCACTCAAGAAAGGTATAGAACACTTCCCTAATAAGAGAGAGAAGACTTCTTTTGCTTCTCCTATGAAAACAAAATTTGGTCTTAATGCTTCTTCATTTGAGAAGACTTGATTCTTTTCTTGCTTCTTATGCCTAACTTAAAGGCGTTAAAGAAAAGTACTTAATGGGAGATAACCCAAAAGTTTTAGATAAGTCTTGGAAGTTATTACTTCAGTAATAACTGATCCTTATCCTTTTTATTTGCTTTTCGTGTCAAGAGTAACCTCTAATGAGAGAGAAGTAATGATTGGGAAAGTTGTTGTCCCGAAACAGATTTATGTGCTTCACCGTAAAAATTCGTGTAAAATATCTGAACGTATTTTTGAGGCGTGCATTTTTGTGCTTCTGGCCTCGGTTGTTATATAACTTTCTTTAGTTCAACACTTTTTGATTTGAGCAACATAAGATCTTCGAAAAAAATCGTCTTTACCTGCTGGTCTGTTTTGACAGATTTCTGCCATTTTCTGCATTTGCTTCTTGTTGGTTCCTTCTTGAGTTCTTTTGGGGAATTGAGCTTTTTGGGGGAAGTGCTACAGTACCTAGTGTTCTAATGGAAGTTTATTTGGTGTTGGAACTGAACCTTAAGACCTATTATCTTGAGTGCACTAATGTTGCTAATAAAGATTGTGTGAAGTTTTGTATGAAGGAAAAATTTCAGGTGTATGGAAGGAATGAATAATGAGATGAAGGATGGACTAAAGCTCAAGCTTGGGGATGCCACGCGTGTCACCGCAAGAAATATCCAAGAAGTACAAGCGTCAAAGCTTGGGGATTCCCAAGGCATCCCCTTCTTCATCAATAAAAATCCTAGGTTTCTTCCAAACGCTTCATTTTTATTGTTTCATGCACAATTGTTTTATTCTTGGAGCGTCTTATTTTTCGTTTTCGTTTTGGTTTTTCGTTTACTTGGTTTTCTTAGTTTTCTAAATAATTTGGTTGGACCCCCTCTTTCATACATTGGTTTGCAAATAGTTTGGTTTGGATTGGAAAAGAGTAGGAAAGTTCATACTTATGTGGTAAAAAGAGCTTGTCTTTGATTGTCGCCTATGCTTTGTCATGCCATGCTTGATATTGTTTTGGCTTTATGCTTAGTATTCTTTTCTATAGCATGGCTTGTTATAAACAATTGAGATTGCTTAATGTGCCTTGGATGAATCATGCATTGTTTTAGCATATTAAAGCATAGTATAGTGGTATTCTCCTTTGATGCTTTATTTGGGTTGACTTGGCACATGCTCACACCATGTTATGACTATCTCAAGTCACCATAGCCTTTATGATCCTTTAGTTTTCAACTTGTAGTATCACTTTATGTTTTGATCAATGATGTTTTGTCGCTCTGCATGATTATGGCCATTATTGCTCTCTTAGTTTGTCGCTCCCAGTCTTTTGCTAGCCTCCACAACCAAGTATGAGTTCCACTCATGCATCCAACTCCTTAAACCAAGTTATTCCAAAGAGTCCACCATACCTACCTACTAGCTTATTCAATTCCAAATATATTCATGCTTTTGTTTACCTTCCAAATTAAACTTTGTTATGAGAAAACTAGTGATTAAAGCTCTCACGAACTTGATGGCATACTTTACTTTGCCCTTAATAAACTTGAACCATTGTGTCGTCTATGTTGTATATGCTTGCACTTATTTGTTGGGAATTAGCAGAACCATGCTGTCATGGGGAACGCTTTCAACATTGCACTTGGTACTTGTACCTAGTTGATATCATGCTCTTTTGTATATGGATGTCGTCGGTGTGAAATGAAAGGGGAGCTTGTAAGTCCATGGAGTTATGTATATGTGTTAGAGAAACACTTGGGACGCTGGTCTAATCCATGCTGACATGGTGGAAACCTGCAGCGTAACCATAATGAGCTGTCTATGAAGCATTCTTCTTATAAAAAAAAGAGTCCTATATTGAGAAAAAAAGAGAAAAAGAAAAAAATATTATGAAAAGAGGAAAGAGAGAAAAAGCACCATATTCCCATGGTAAATAAGAAGATTGCTGAGATGCTCGTTGTCTGCTTGCCTTGTCATTTTGATATGGGGATTCTTCCGTATCATTAGGCAAGGGGTACCCCGTTGGCGGTTCTCTATGATACACATGTACTTACGATGACAAGAACTTACCGGTGACTAAACTTGAGTAGCATGAGGAGCGGCCCTCGTATACAAGGGACATGAGATTTCTAACTTATACTTCGTCAAGCATGTACACCATAGTTTGTTCACTTTAACCTTAATCACTTCAAGATGCTTATGATAGGGGCAATGAGAGCTGAAAGCTATAAGTACCATAATTTTGGAAGCTCTTTATGAGACTTGAATCCCTGTTTCCTTTTATAAAGGCCCTTCTTCCACCATTATATTGAGTCTCCACCTTCTCTATCTTTATGCACCTACTTTGAGAGCATAGTGGTCATTCTTAGTTCTATGTGCATTGTCCCAAGACTAGTTGATTGATGCATACCTTGATATTTCTTGTTTTAAACTATTTGTATCTAGTCACTCTTATGAACTTTGAAGGTGTCCTATCCATTTATATTTGTTACTCTACGAGGGACAAGCTTAATACTATTATGCTATGTTTTCTTTATGTGAAACAAACAAACGTCTTGCAAAACATGGTTATTCATGAATCTTTTGTTTGTGCCTTTTCATGTTGCATCATAGTTTCTTTGTCTTATTACTAGAACTTTGTCTTTCATGTTATGATTGAAGAACTATGATCCCAGCTTTGAATGTTTTACAAATACTTTGATCAAGTCTTTGATGGTGCATGTCACCTCAAAAATTATTCTTTCTTTTTATCACTTACCTACTCGAGGACGATCAGGAGTTAAGCTTGGGGATGTTGATACATTGCAAATGTATCTATACTTTTTGATGTCCCATGCTTGGTTTTATCCACTTTCTTGTGTTTTGGCCACACTTTGGAGTACTTTTCATATGATTTCTTGGACTAACCTATTAACAAGAGCCACAGTGCCAGCTGCCTGTTTTATGCTGTTTTTGGTTCCAGGAAAGTCAAAAAATGAATATTCTCGGAATTGGACGGGACAAAAGCCAAAGTGCCTATTTTTCCAGAAGTCGTCAGATGCCAGAATACGAGACGGAGAAGGGATGGGGGCCGGCCGCACCACCTGGCCACGCAGCCAGGCCTGGCCCACGCCAGGGGGTGGTCTGGCCGACCCCAACACCCCCTCGGCCTCTCCTTCCGTCTATAAAATGCCCTCGGGTTGAAAATCCTAAGGACCTGATCAAAAATCCACGAAAGAGTCTGTAGCCGCCGTCATCTCCATCCCTAGATAGGGAGGGATCTGAAGCTCTTCCTAGCACCCTCCCAGAGAGGGGAATTCACCCTGGAGGCCTTCTTCATCACCATGCAAGCCTCCGCTGTGATGCGTGAGTAGTTCATCCCTAGACTACAGATCCATGTAGTAGCTAGATGGCTTGTTCTCCTCCTTTGTGCTTTCATGTCTAGATCTTCTGAGCTCCGTTCATGATCAAGATCATCTATTTGTAATTCCTCATGTTGTGTTTGCGGGGATCCGATGGATATTGAGATGCTATTTCAGATTGATTATTGATTTTATCATGTCTTTGTTATTTGTGATCTTGCATGCTTTCCGTTGTTAGTAGCTATCTTGGCCAAGTTGATGCTAGCAACTCCAAGACTTAGTATTTATGCTCGATAGTGGGTTCATGCCTCTGGTAATCTGGGGAAGTGACAGAAATCTCTAAGGTACTAGATGTGCTGTTGCTACTAGGGAGAAAACAACGATCCTTTGTTCATAGAACAATCGTATTGTTTACATTATATGCAATTCGTAAAGCAATAATCTGTTGCTTGCAACTTAATACTGGAGGGGGTTCGGATGATAACCTGAAGGTGGATTATTAGTCATAGATGCAGTTGGATGGCGGTCTATGTATAATGTTGTAATGCCCAATCGAATCTCAAAGGAGTCAAGATGATTAGTATATGCATGTATTGCTTTCTCGATGTTTGTCAATTGCCCCGCTGTAATTTGTTCACCCAGCATGTTATCTATCTTAAGGAGAGCCACCTCTAGTGAACTATGGATCCGGGTCCTTTCTTTTACATACAATCTATAAATTGTTTACTGCTTTGTGTTTACTTTCTGCAAACTATTACTTCCTTCCATTTGATACGTTTAATCCTTTGTTTTCAGCAAAACCGGTGAGATTGACAACCTCATCGCAAGTTGTGGATAGAGTTCTGTGGTTGTGTTGTGCAGGTCTCCATGTTGCTGCTGGCACCGGCAGTGCCCCTGCCATCGTTCAACTAGCTACACCTTTGGGGTGTTTCCTTGCTCCTACTGGGTTGATAACCTTGGTTTCGTACTGAGGGAAAACTTGCTGATGTGCTCATCATACCTTCCTCTTGGGGTTCCCCAACGAGCTCGATATATTTTGGGCCATCAGCAGGTATAATTACTTCAGGTATAGCTGGTTCAGGTATGATTACTTCATGTATAGCTGGTTCAGGAGGAGTCCAATCTTCATAGTTGTTGCTTATTTTAGCCATTAATTCCTCAGCTTCCTTGGGAGTCCTATTCTTGAAAAAAAAATCAGCACAACTATCTAGGTATGTCCTAGATTCTTTAGTTAGTCCATTATAAAATATATCAAGAAGCTCATTCTTAGGTAACGGACTTCCAGCCTATGCATGAATCAAAGCACAAAACCTTGCCCATGATTCAGGCAATATCTCTTTTTCTCCCTGTTTAAAATCAAAAAGTTCCTGCAAAATAGTCTATTTCTGGCGCTGTTGCCGGGGAGCATAGCTTTATTTATCAAGTTCACTTGGATTCTCTATTGTTCGCTGCTATCCATCCATCATGGGTAAGTCTCGTGATGGCAAGGTTCCTATTTTACCATCCACTTTTTGATTTCAAACATGGAGAAAAAGAGGTATTGCCTGAATCTTGGGCAAGGTTTTGTGCTTTGATTCATGCACATGCTGGAAGTCCATTACCTAAGAATGAGCTTCTTGATATATTTTATAATGGACTAACTGAGGAATCTAGGACATACCTAGATAGTTGTGCTGATTGTGTTTTCAGGAATAGGACTCCGAAGGAAGCTGAGGAATTAATGGCTAAAATAAGCAAGAATTATGAAGATTGGACTCCTCCTAAACAAGCTATACCTGAAGTAATTGTACCTGAACCATCTATTCCTGTGCCTATTCCAACATCAAAGAAGAGGGGAGTTATTGAATTAAATGATGAAGTGATGAAGGAAGCTAAGAAATGTCTTAAGGAGAAGGGAATTAAAGCTGCAGATGTCAAGAATTTACCTCCTATAGAAGAATTATGTAAGCCTATTCCCTACTCACCCACTATTGAGGTACACTCTCTCCAACACTTTGATGAAGGTTATATCCCTTACTTGAAACCTCCTGATCAATGCTTAGAAGAATTTGATATCTTTATTGTTAAGCAAGATAACTTTAATAAAAGGGTGCAAAATCATCTAATGGAAAACACTAGAGCTATTGTTGAGTTGAAAGATATTGTGGAAAGAACCTCTAATGATGTTAAAATGATTGTTAAACACTTTCAAATGGTTCAAACTCAAATAGATCAACTCGTTAAAGTGCAAAAAGACTTGCTAGTTAATGCTGCTAAAGAAAAACATGCTTGTGAAATTAGAACTAGAAGTGGTGCTGCTACCCAGGATCCTCTATATCCCGAGGGGCATCCCAAAAGAATTGAGCAGGATTCTCAACAAGCTGAAAATAGTGGTTCTACTCGTAAGAAAAGGAAAAAGAAACATAAAACTGTTATAGAACCCTCTGAACCTGCTATAGATCCTAATAGTATATCTATCTCTGATGCTGAAACTGAAAGTGGTAATGAAGAAAATGAAGTTCCTAATGAAGAAAAAGTTGAAGAAGAACCTGAAAACCACACTAAGACTACTAAATACACCAAAGAAGATTTTATTGCTAAGAAACATGGTAGTGAAAGAGAACCTTGGGTCCAAAAACCTATGCCTTTCCCTTATAAGAAACACAAGTCAAAAGAAGATGAACACTATAATAAGTTTTGTGAGTGGATGAAGCCTTTATTCTTGCAAATTCCTTTGACTGATGCTATTAAATTGCCTCCTTACTCAAAGTATATGAAGGACATTGTCTCGAATAAAAGGAAGATCCCTAATGAAGAAATCTCTACTTTTCTTGCTAATTATTCTTTCAATGGTAAGGTTCCTAAGAAACTTGGAGACCCAGGGATTCCAACTATCCCTTGCTCTATTAAGAACAGTTATGTTAGAACTGCTTTGTGTGATTTGGGAGCTAGAGTTAGTGTTATGCATTTCTCTCTCTATAAGAGGCTCCAGCTTGAAAAATTGATACCAACTGATATATCTTTGCAAATGGCTGATAAATCTACCACTATTCCTGTGGGCATATGTGAGGATGTACCTGTTCAGGTGGCTCACAATTGCTTGATACTAACTGATTTTGTTGTGCTTGAAATGCCTGAAGATGATAATATGTCTATTATTCTTGGGAGACCTTTTCTTAATACTACAGGAGCCGTTATTAATTGTAATCAAAGAAAGGTGACTTTCAATGTTAATGACAAGGAACATACTGTCTATTTCCCCAAGAAGATTGAAAGGACTTATGGTTTGAATTCAATTGAAAATGTTGAAGGCATTCAAGTTGGAGAAATATATTGTCCCATACCAAGAGAAAAATATGAAACTATTATGATTGGGACCATTGCTATCAAGGTTGAGGTAACATAATCATTAATGAAATACAAAAGAAAAATTTGAAACTATTATCCTTTGCATTTTAGTTTTTGCTTTCGTTTAGTTTTCTTTGTGTTGTTAGTTGCTTGCATGCTAGAACTTCTGTAGTTCTAGCCTTGTTTTGTCCTTGCATCTTGTTTCCAAAAGAAAAAAAATCTGTCTGTCAGAAAAATCATTCTTCTATTTCTGTAAAAAGCCCAAAAATAAAGTGTCTCGAAAAATTCCAGAAAATTCATATTAAATTTTTACGTGAAAAAAGGGGCAGAGGAGTACCTGGTAGGTACCAGGGGGGCCCACCAGGCAGGCACACCATGTGGTGGCGCGGCCAGCCCTGGGTGGCGCCATGCCCTGGTGTGGGCCACCCCTGGCCCTCCACTAACTCTCTCCCCTGCCACTTTCTTCTCTCTCCCAAGTAAGCTCCAGTTCATAGCTCAAAATCGCGTTCTCTCTTTGCTTGCTCTCGATTTCGTCGATCTCCTTGCTCAGCCCATCTTTCTTGCTGAAATTTGGAGCATTTGTTCCTTGGTATGTGACTCCTCCCCTTGTCCAAGTAGATTTGTGTTTAGTGGATTATATGTTGAGTATTTTGCTGCTGTAGGTGACTAGTTATGAGAGCTTGTAAGCTTGTTTGATGCTTAGAGATATAGTTTTGATGCATGTTTAGGGCTCTTACAAGTCCCTATGAGTAGAATCCTTCTTTATATTTACTTTGCAATCACTTGTTTGATAGGTGTTTAAATTTCAGAATACCAAGCATGAACAACCATACTTTTGGAGAGATATTTGAGAGTGATGCACCTAGGAGGTCGAGGCCCCCAAGAACGGCCTCTCAAGCTAGGCCATCATACAATGAAGATCTCATTGCAACTTGTATTGGTAGTGAAAGGGATGATGGGGATGCTCACCCATCCTCTTTTCCTTGTTTTACCTTCTTACAAGCTACAGGTATTGTTGATGATTTCTTGCTACTGATTGAGAGGGTTGGTTTGACCTCATATATGCAAGATGAGAGTGCGCAATACGCTATGCTCACCAAAACTTTTGTTGAGAGCTTCACGTTTACTAACACACCCTATCAGTCTACTGTCTCTTTTAAAATCTATGATCTGCCCTTCACCATGCCTTTGGAGAGATTTTGGAGTATTGTAGGTGTGCGTATGACAGGGACCGTGAAGAAAATTCAAGGGCGACCCTCTGATTTGTTGGAGCTTTACCGAGGGGTGACCAATGATGATGACCGCGTAGCGCAGTGCGGAAAGATAAGAAATATCTAACTCCCTGCTCTTAGATACTTTGCATACTATCTTCCCACTAGTGTATTGGGTAGGGAGAACACTAGCAATATCTCCAACTATCATTTAGCTTTCCTTGCTGCTGCGCTCAACAATGATACTCGGTACAATCTTGGTTCGCTTATTGCTCGTTGCCTAGCTGCTAGGGGGCCTATCTATGGGGGCATCATTGCTTCGCGCATAGTCAATGCATTAGGTCTTTTAGTGGATCCCGATGATGCTATGCTAGCACCACAGAGGCTTGACCTTGTTGCCATGAAAATGCATCACTTTGTCACTGCTATCTCTGATTTGAACAATCTAGTATATAGGATCCTTTTCACTGACGGGGATGAAAGGGAGATCCTTTTGCCACGGCCTGCTTTATTCAGTGTTCACAGGAGACCGTGGTCACGCTCCAAGGAGGAGGTGGACGAGCATCTTCGCTTGCTGGGTTTCCACGAGCAGCACCAGGAGGACGTGCCCTCCTATGATTACTCCGCACATTACAGAGGGACGTACTCGAGCTTGCACCAGGACGAGGGTACCTCCTCGTCGTACCATGGTGACACTTCATCCTGACCAGCTTGGGATTGATACCCACTTAGGCCAAAAGCCTAAGCTTGGGGGGAGGTACGCCGACACCGCACTCATCTCCATATCATGTTGTGTCGGTACTTTGTATATTCATGTTTTCGTTCTCTTTTTAGTTTCCGTTCTTCTTTGCTTTTGCTTTCTAAAAACACAAAAAGACCAAAAATATTTTTGTTGTTTCTCTTTGGTTTGCTTCTTCTTTTTGCCTTGGTTTGCTTTTCCCTTTTCGCTTTGTTTGAACTATTCGAAAAACCCAAAAAGATTTTGCTTTGCTTGTTTTTCTCTTTTGGTTCTTATTTAAAAATCGAAAACACCAAAAATATTTTTGTCGTTCTTCTTTGGTTTTTGCAAGTTTGCTACAGGATTCGGTAGTTCTTAGTGGATATTGGTTTCATATTATTATTCAAGCCACACAAGCGAAGAACAATAATGAGGATTAATGACAACTTGATGCGTGGTAAGGGGCTGGTAACGAACTCTATTTGTTTTCATTTTTGTACATATACTCATCATTGTGAGCTTGCTTAGTCCGTTCATGTAGAGTGTATGTTATATTTGGATGCTTAGTAGTTCTTGCTTTCTTATGATTAGCTCCAGCTCGCTAATAGTTTGTAGCATGTCTCATGAATGTTTGCTTGCATTTCTCTATTCATAAATTGGTATGACACCGTGGTATCCTCCTCTGAATGTTTCATTTGATTGACTTGGCACATGCTCACGCATGCACATGACTGTAATAATCAGTTAAGCCTTGATGAACTATTTTGCCTTGAGGATCTTGAATCACTTTCATGCCATGAGTAGTCATGTTTTGTTGCAAGCATGATAATGACAGCTATTGCTCTCTCGCTTGTCGCTCCCTTACTATTGCTAGCCTTCACTTCCACTAAGTGTTTTACTCATGTTTCCAACTCCCTGAACCAAATATTTCCAAAGTGTCCACCATACCTACCTATTAGCATCATTTGCTACTCCCGTGCATATTCATTATGCCTTGTTTTCTTCTGAATAAAATGTTTGCTTGTTATGGGAAAATTAGTTAGTAAAGCTCTCACGAACTTGATGGCACACTTTATTTTCGGCACTTAATAAACCTGAACCATTGTGAACTCTCCATGAAAGTTATATGCTTGCAAATTATAGGCTGGGTATTAGCAGAACCGTGCTGTCACGGGGAACGCTTTCAACACTTGTAGATATATACCCAGTTGATACCTTGCTCTTTTGTTTACGATGGTTGTCGGTGTGAAATAAAAGGGGAGCTTGTAAGTCCATGGAGTTATGTATGTGTGTTAGAGAAACGCCTGGGTCGTTGGTCTAATCCATGCTGACATGGTGGAAACCTGCAGCGTAACCATAATGATATCTATGAAGCATTCTTCTTATAAAAAAAGAGAGTTATAGCTATTGAGAAAAAGAAAAAAAAAGAGAGATTTATGAAAAGAGGAAAGAGAGAAAAAAGCACCATTTTCCCATGGTAAATAAGAAGATTGCTGAGATACTCATTGTCTGCTTGCCTTGTCATTTTGATAAGGGGATTCTTCCGTGTCATCGGGCAAGGGGTACCCCGTTGGCAGTTCTCAATGATACGCACATACTCACGATGACAAGAACTTACCGGTAACTAAAGTTGAGTAGCATGAGGAGCGGCCCTCGTACTCAAGGGACTTGGGATTTTTAGTTTATAGTCTGTCAAGCATATAACTCAGATTGGACCTCACTTTCACCTTAACCACGTTAAAGATTCTTATGATAGGGGCAATGAGAGCTCAAAGCTAACAAGTACCATACTTTCAGCGTTTGGAAGCCTTTCAAAATTATTCAAAACCTTTTCCTTTACTTGTTGAGTCTCCACTTATTCTCTGAGCACCTTCTTGAGAGATTAGTTGTCATACTTTGTGTTTGTTCCAATACTTGATTATTTGTGTTATGACTTTGATGCTTGAATTCTTGATATCTTTACTTCTAGTCATCACTTGAACTTCAGAGGTGCCTGGACATTCATAATCAAAGGCAAGCGAGATACCACTCTATCATACCTTTTTATGAGCATTGTAATGTTGCTTATGTTCGTGCTTTATGCTACTTATTATTCTTGAGTTGGAATCTCTTCATAGCTTGCAATGACTATTAAGTAGACTCAGTTGCATACTCTTTATTATGGATTGTCTAAGTAGTTGATCACATTGCTGAGAATATTTACATCATATGAAGCAAATGTGTTTGTGAAAGTTCTTTTATCACACTCAGTTTTCAACTGAATTGCTTGAGGACAAGCAATAAGCTAAGCTTGGGGGGAGTTGATACGTCCAAAACGTATCTACTTTCCCGAACACTTTTGCTATTGTTTCTCCTCTATACTTGTGTGATTTGGATGCAACTAATGCGAACTGACGCTGTTTTCAGCAGAATTGCCTTGGTGTCTACTTTTTGTGCATAAAATCAACTATCAGGAAAAATCCCGGAAAATATGCCAAAAATCCTATTTCACCCGAAGACTCTAGGAGCCAGAATACGAGACGGAGAAGAGCCCTGGGGTGGCCACACCACCTGGTGGCGCGGGCCAGGCCAGGCCGCGCAAGGGGGTGGCGTGGGCCTCCCAGGCACCCCCTCGGCCTCTCTCTTCGCCTATAAGGAGCCTTCTGACCTAAAAACTTTGGAGGGTTCGACGTTTTTCCAGAAGGAGTTCCGCTCCGCCGCCACCACCAGATTCCATGAAATAGCACCAGAAACTCTGTTCTGGCACCCTAACGGGACGGGGAATTGGAGGAGATCATCGCTATCATCATCACCATTGCTTCTCCATCGACCATCCATGTTTCCCCCATCTATGAGTGAGTAATCCCCTGCTGTAGGCTATGGGGATGGTAGGGATTGGATGAGATCGTTCATCTAATGGCATCAGATTGTTAGGGCATAGTGCCTAGTATCTCTTATTAGTGCTTTATGACTTTGTTGCGACTTGTTGTGTTTAATGCTTGTCACTAGGGCCCGAGTGCCATGATTTCAGATCTGAACGTATTATTGGTTCATTATGATAGTATTGTACTTGGTCTTATCTGCAAGTTGTATACACACGTCGTTGTCTGGAACCTATGGCCCCGAAGTGACAGAAATCGGGATAACCGGAAGGGAAAGGCTTTGATGTGAGGATCACATGTGTTCACAGAGTGTTAACGCTTTGGTCCGGTGCTCTATTAAAAGGAGCACCTTAATTGCCAGTAGTTCCCCAGAGGCCCCACCGCAAACAGGCTGGCAGGACAAAAGATGTTGTGCAAGTTCTCATTGCGAGCACGTATGACTATATATGGAACACATGCCTAGGATTGTCTAGTACTTGGATGCTTTATCTTATTTATCTGCAATTGCCCTATGTTCTGATTGTTATGTGAATTGCCTTGTCCATGCAACGCCCGTCCATCCATCCCTATGCCTACCGCACTCGAATCCCACTGTTACTGCTTTTGTTACTACTGTCTTTGCTTTACTACTGCTGTTACTTTGCTATTCCTACTACAAAATTGTTGCTACTGATAAACTGCTGTGAGCAAGATTGTTTCCAGGTACAGCTGAATTGACAACTCAGTTGTTAAGGCTGATAAATATTCTTTGGCTCCCCTTGTGTCGAATCAATAAATTGGGTTTCACTTCCCTCAAAAATACTGCGATACACCCCCTATACTTGTGGGTCATCATTGATAAGGGAGCGGATCGAGAGGAAAATCTCGGAGCTGTCCTTGGACATGCATACGGCTGATAATCTCATGGTACTAGTAAGTTTCAAGCAATAACTCGAATTATGTGGTCATCTTTACATTATTGTCTATTTTCGCAATACTGAGATATTTCTTCTTTTCAGCTTATTGACCTCCCCGAGTCGGAGCTTGCTCCTATCGAGGGATATCCTCCTGAGATCTCTCAGGATGATGGAGAATTGGTTCCTCTGCCGGAGACCTTTACCCGAAAGCGTAAGGCTCCGACAGTTTCTATTGGCACAAAGGAGGTGCCCATTGTGAAGAGGTAACTTTCCTCACAAGGTTTCTGTATTTTATTTCTTAATTCTTTCTGCGGTGTAATGATCTTTGTTCTATTACCTCCTTAGAGCTAAACAACTCACCAAGGGCAAGGGGAAAGGAGGCTCGTCAAAGCCCCTGCGCCAGTTAAAGTTGAATTTGACTTCTCCTGCCACAGCGCCTCCGACTCCTACCCTTCAGCCTTTTGGAGCACCGGAGATTACTCCATCTCCAACCGTCACAGAAGATCTGGCTCCTCATTCTGAGCCAGCGAACATTGGTTTGCAGACCGATGTCACCATGGGTGACTCGGCACTTGATAAGCATGAAACCTCCATGGGTAATGATCCCTCGGCAGAGGTTTTTGCCAAAAACCTCCTTAGCAATCTGGGTCTTGCCAAACTTGGCATTACTCGGAAATCTGCAGAAGAAATCCAACGGCTGGCCCAGCAATGCCTGGAAAGTCGAAACATCACTGCCGAGGAGGAGGCACAAGAAGCAGTGGACGTCAAGTACTCCGAGCTTCTCGAGCAAATCCGTCTTCGCCATGAGAGACTGAGAGACGGTGTGCTTCCGCCACCACCAGTAATCCCGCTCACCCTCGCCGAGAAGGTTACTACTGAGGTGAACATGAGCCTGAGCAAGCTCACTCATGAACATCATGTAAGTCGGAATTCCAACTCACATTTTCCTTATGTTCTTTCATATCATATCCTCTAGCCCCTAAGCATGAAGTTGGATAGACAATCCGAATTTATCTTTTCATAGGATGCCAAAGAATGACCTAGTGTAGCCCCCAAGGCTCGTGCTTATATTAGTAAAAATATTAGCCCGAGTCTTTTAGTAGACTTCTAACTCTGGGTATTCTGACATACAGAAAGTTAATTCATATAACCAGAAATTATTGAAGAATATCTACAACAAGCGGAGAGAGATCAGAGCTCTCCGGCTTGAAAATGCTCAGTTAAAAGCGTCTAGGGATGAGGCTGAAGGTAAAAAATTTCAGTCCTTAACCTTGCTCTTTCTTTCATAGTAGAATTATTTATTCAACTATTGTTCTTTTGCGTATAACACTGGTCAAACAATCATGTGCCATGATTGAAGAAGCCGAGAATCTTAAGACCCTGGAGGTGGAGAACACTGACTTACGTTGGGAGCTAGACAAATTGAAGGCGGATCACGAGCGGAGAATTGCTCAAGTCCTCGAATCCTCTTCTATGGCCACCAAAGAACGTGATCGCCGGATCGTGACCCCAGGACCAAAAGATCTCGGATATCAATGATGCTTTATTCAGAGAGAAGGACATCTTCGAAGCACTCCAGGCTGAACTCCAGAGCCTTAGGGCAGAGAAGACCAAACTTGACGATGTCATCTTCGGTATGTTTCCTACTATCTGATTTTCTATTTTTTCGACTCTAAGAGTTCGAATATATTTGCTAACCTTTGCATTATATGCGCAGGTCCTCTAAACTTACTGGACTCTGCCTCCACCTAGTCTCGCATCAGCCGGCTTACACAAGTCAACGATTTGTTTCACGATTTCCACCAATCTTTGGAGGATATTGGCGAAGTACTCAAGGTTCCGGACATGAACAGAATGTCCGGCTTTGAGGTGCGAGACAAAGCCAAGGAGATGCCCCAGCTCATCTAGGACTGGAACATGTCCTACACGCGGACCACAACATAGAACGCTCTCACCATGGTTATGAGCCACCATAGAAACATGGAAATCTAGCAAGTAACCAGAGGGTACTGTAAAGTGGATGAAGACGGATAGGAGAAGAACATCAAGGCCATCATGGACTCCTGCACCATATACGGGTGTCACGTGGCTGATCTGACCAGCTACGACACTCCCTTCTTCACTCGCATGGAGACGCCTCCTCCGCTTGCTGAAGAAACAACTGAAATCTCCGATGACGAACAAACCGCTTCGGATTTGAATGTCTCGGAGAGATATCAAGGCGATGTTGATGTCTCTAGTAATCCGGAAGCTCCTACATCTTCCCCTGCATCGTAGAGCATCAAAACAAACTTTGTATTATTCTGAAAACAATTCGGGTTGTAAATAAGTAGTATAATACTTTTGCCGGTGCTAAGATTTGCTACTTCTATTTAACACTTTTGGCTTTAATTTTATGTGCCTGGAATGTTTACATAAGCACTTATGCTTTTGTTTATACTTATCATTTATCTAGCTTTCCGCCTCGTCCCTTTCGTGAGCCGGCCAACCTTCAACACGGAAACTTTGCCGAGCAACGGAGCTCAATTGCTAAAAGAGTTTAAACTCGGAACAAAGCCGACTTCCAGTACCAACAATTCACTACTCGGAAAATGCCCGCATCCGGCAATTAGATAAATAACCAAAGTACA
The DNA here is from genome assembly GCA_916181665.1 of Avena sativa. Lineage (NCBI taxonomy): Eukaryota > Viridiplantae > Streptophyta > Magnoliopsida > Poales > Poaceae > Avena > Avena sativa. Next base: position 198,529,944 of record OV702287.1, read on the forward strand.
AACTAGAAAACTTAAATTTATACCTGAAGGTAGCATTTTTGGAATCGGAAATCTTAACCAGAATAAACATGAGCATAAAGTACTTTCAAGTATTCTGGGATTTTCGGCTATGACATGATCATTTGGAAATAATATGGTAATATAAAACTTCTCAGAAAAATTGAGGCAACCAAAACTTTATTTCTCATTGAACATGTACACATATATGATTACAAAGAAAGAAAATTTAAGAATAAAAGGGACGTAGCTGAGCAATATTGCATGGTCTGTCTAATTCTTCCGGGTTTGTACTACCTCCAGCTCTCTTTCTTTTCTTAGTAGCAGATCTTTCTTTGACTGGCCACATATCAGTTAGATAGTAAGAACCATTGTGCAGTACTCAGCTAACTAAAAATGGTCCTTTCCATATCGGGGAAAGTTTATTCTTTCTTTTCTTCACAAGCCGGAGAACCAAATCACCCTTATTGAAAGACCGGTTTCTAACTCTCTAGCTATGATACTTGTGTAACTTCTGCTGATAGGATGTTGATCTCATCTCAACAACGACGCGAACTTCTTCGATTAAATCGAGATCATTTTGTCAAGAAATTTCAGCATCCTGTTCAATATACGCAGCAACTCGGGGAGAAATATGAATCAAATCACTAGGAAGAACTGCTTCTACACCATAGACCAAGAAGAAAGGTGTGTATCTGGTTGACCTGTTCGGAGTTGTTCGTAAACTCCATATCACAGAAGGTAATTCCTCTACCCAAGCCCCCACAACACGTCATAGTGGTGCTTCGAGTCTTGGTTGTAGGCCTTGTAGGATTAAACCATTTTCCCTTTCTACTTGTCCATTAGCATGTGGATATGCGACTGACGCAATGTCAAGCCAGATATTTTGTTCATCGCAGAATTCGGCAAGCTCTCCCATAGAAAAGTTACTCCTGTTGTCTGTGATAATGCTATGTGGATAACCGTATCGGATTATCACATCCTCGACAAATCTTCTGGCTGTTGCTCCATCACAACTAGTGACGGGTTTAGCCTCAATCCATTTTGTGAATTTATCCACCATCACTAAGAGATGAGTAAATCTACGTCGAGCCCGTTTAAACGGTCCTACCATGTCAAGCCCCCAGACCGCGAAAGGCCATGTTATAGGTATTGTTCGCAGCTGATCAGCCAGAACATGAGCTTGTCTGGCATACTATTGGCAGCCTTTGCACGTCTTGACCAGCCAAAACCATGTCGGAAAGCTTTTGCCACTAAAGATTTAGCTGCAGCATGATGGCCGCATTCGCCGTCGTGAATCTCTCGTAAGATTTCCACTCCTTCTTCCAGAGATACACAACGCTGAAAGACCCCAGATACACTCCGCTTATAGAGCTCACCATTAACTATAGTATAGGTTTTTGCTCGTCGGATGATCTGCCAGCTCAGAACCTCGTCTTTGGGTAATTTGCCATCTACCAAAAAATCAAGGTAGGGTTGGGTCCAGCTAGGAATTACAGCCAGAACTGCCACTAAAGGTGAGTCGGATTTGGTCGGATATTCCTCATCCACTCCTTTTATAGAGGGGACTTTGAGGTACTCTAAAAAAGCGCCATCCGGGACCTTTTTTCGTGCAGAGCCTATTCGAGATAATGCATCTGCTTCCTCATTTTCTATTCAAGGGATGTGTTGATCCTCAAACCCTTCGAACGATTTAGATAGTTCATCCATGACGGCTCTATATGCTGCCATGTGCTTATCTGCATTACAGATATCCGACACTTGTTGAGCCACAAGATCCGAATCTCCATAACACATTAAACGTCGAATGCTGATATCCTTAGCAATCCGGATTCCATGCAGCAATGCTTCATATTCGGCAATGTTATTTGTTGCTGTGAAGTGGATCTGCAACACATAAAAAAGTTTATCTCCTTGGGGTGACTTGAGCACCACGCCAGCCCCCGAGCCCCCGAGCGCATTAGACCCGTCAAAATGTAAGGTCTAGTATTCTGACTCTGGGAGGGTCATATTCTCTGTTGTCTCTATCCAATAAGCGACAAAGTCAGCAATGATTTGGGATTTGATTGTTGTACGAGGTTTATACTCAATGTCGAAAGCTAAAAGCTCTGTGCCCCATTTTGTGACATGTCCTGTAGCATCGCTGTTGTTGATTATATCTCTCATGGGAGTTGTGCTCACCATGGTAATTAGATGTTCCTGAAAATAATGCCGTAACTTCCGGGATGCAAAAAACACACCGTAAGTTAGCTTTTGATAGTGCGGATACCGCTTCTTTGATTCAGTTAGGACTTCGCTGAGATAGTAACTCAGACGCTGCACCAGGTGTTCTTGTTTTTCCTCTGGTCTCTCCACCACCATGACGAAACTGATGACTCTGTTTGTCGCAGCAAGATAGAGCAACATCAGTTCCCATGGTTCCGGTGCTATAAGGATAGGAGCAGATGAGAGTACTGCTTTCTGGTCTTGTAGTGCAGCTTCAGCTTCATCAGTCCAAATGAACTTTTTGGTCTTTTTCAGGAGCTTGTAGAGTGGTGCGGCTCTTTCACCGAGCCGGCTTACAAAACGACTGACTGCAGCAATGCAACCAGTTAGTCTTTGAACGTCCTTCAGGCGAGTCGGCCTGGAAATATTGAGTATAGCCTTAATCTTGTCTCGGTTCACCTCTATGCCTCTTTGAGACACAATGAAACCTAACAATTTTCCGGCTAGTATTCCAAAGAAACACTTCTTCGGGTTAAGCATTATGTTGTATTTGCGTAGATTGGTGAATGTTTCCTCCATCTCGGAAATTAAGGTTTCCTTCTTTTTGGACATCACCGCAATGTCGTCCACATAAGCATGTACATTGTGTCCGATTTGATCGTGGAGGCAACGCAGCATAGTGTGTGATACGTCCATTTTGCATCACTATTCTATGTCTTAATTCACTATTATTCGTTGATATATTGCGTACTGAGAGGTGATACTTATGTTATTTCATCTATTTTTGCATGGTTGATGACTTTTGGAGCATGGACCGCTGCAGTCAGGATTCTGATGGAAAAGGTGCTCTTTGGAGGCAAAATTCGTGAAGATAAAAAAATCCGGAAAAATATATGGAAAATCCTATTTTTCTAGAAGACTAAGGATGCCAGAAAATGGAGTGGAGGTGGGCCACAGGGGGCCCACACCACCCCATGGCGCGGGCAGGCCTAGGCCGCGTCTGGAGGTGGTGTGGCCACCCTGGCCCACTCCAGCCTCTCCCCTCTGGCGTATATTATCCCCACGAAACCCTAAGACTCGGGGGGAAACCACAAAAAGATTCTGCCGCCTCTGCAGGGCGGAAAACACCGAGAGAGAAAGATCTCTCTAGCAGACAGATTTCTGCCAGGGGAATTCCGTCCCGAAGAGGGGAGATCGTCGCCATCAACACCACCATCAAGCTGGACTTCATCGGGATCTTCATCATCATCATCATCACCACCATCATCACCATCAGCACCCTCATCACCATCTCCATATTTATGTAACAATTGCGTTGAATCTTGCATTAGTTCATAGGGGAAACTTTCCCGGTGTTGATTACTCTTCGTAGTTGATGCTATTGAGTGAACCATTGAATTATTGTTTATGTTCAGATTGTTATACATCATTATTCCATCTCTGATCATGATCCATATGATGTCTTGTGAGTAGTTCGGTTTGTTCTTGAGGACATGGGAGAAGTCTTGTTGTTAGTAGTGGAGTTACGTTGAGAAAGATTCAATAGATTCTTATTTAAGTTGTGGTGTACTTCTTCTAGTGGTGTCATGTGAACGTCGACTACATGACACTTCACCTATATGGGCCTAGGGGAATGCATTGTGTATTTGGCTACTAATCGTAGGGGTTGCCGGAGTGACAGAAACCTGAACCCCCGTTAGGAAACCATTGCACAAGGGACGTAAGGGTCTTAGAGTTTAAAGCTGTGGTTAAGTTTCTACCTTAATTACTTTCTTGTACTTACGGATGTTTGCAAGGGGTATAATCACAAGTATGTATTAGTCTTGGATGGGGCGGTAAATTAGCACAGGTTCATCCACACAACACTTAGCAAGCTAAAGAAGATTAATCAACTATATGAAGCGAAAGCACTTGATAGTCTTCCCATGTGTCCTCGAGAACGTTTGGTCATCTATAGAAATACAACCGGCTTGTCCTTTGCTGCATAAAGGATTGGGCCACGTGCTGCATTTATTCATACTGCCTTTTATTTACTCATACTTTGTTTACTTGCTTTATCGAAAACCCCTAAAAAAATCCGTTTGCTAAGTATTTGCAGAGAATTCCTAATCCATACCACTAGCCAGCACCTTCTGCTCCTTGTTGGGTTCGACACTCTTACTTATCGAAAATACTGCGATACACCCCCTATACTTGTGGGTCATCGGTGTGCTGGTACGTAGCTCCTGCGTTCTTGAGCCCAAAGGGCATCGTGACAAAACAGAAGATTTCGAAGAGGGTTATGAATGAAGTTTTGACTTTGTCTGATTCCTTCATCTGAATTTGGTGATAACCGAAATATGCGTCAAGAAAACATAGGAGTTCCGAGCCTGCTGTAGAATCGATAACTTGATCAATTCTAGGCAGAGCGAACGGATCTTTGGGACAAACCTTTCTTTACCAAGGAAACCGTGAGGGAAGCCCCCACGGTAAATTTTAATTAAAAGGACCAAAGTACAGACAAGTTTACCCCATATTTACAAAGATTAAGAGGATCAACCCAAGTGCACTTAAAAAAGACAAACAAATAAATTATAGGGAAGTCAACCAGCTGAGCAGGGATTCTTTGTGTTTAGCTTTAACCCTGTGTGAGGTCAGGTAGACGTCCTTCTTAAGGAGAATTTTCCACCCTGCAAAACTATGGTCCTGATGCTCAAAAATGAATCCATTTCTTTCCTTCCAAATGTTCCAAGTTGCACAAACAGCTACCTCCATGAAGCATGGTCTAGAGTATAATTGTTTGGTAGCTTTGAAAGTTTCAGAGACATTAGATTTCTGTAACCACTGAATTTTTACATAGTTCCAACATCTGACGGCAAAAGGGCATGTAAAGAAAAGATGGTCTATAGTTTCCAGACTTTGGTTTGTACACAAAATACATTCATGACCAGAGTTAAGATGCCAATGTCTCCTCAATATCATATCCTTAGTATTAATATTATCAATGATCATCAGTGATACGTCCAAAATGTATCTACTTTCCCGAACACTTTTGCTATTGTTTTTTCTCTAAACTTGTGTGATTTGGATACAACTAACATGGACTAACGTTGTTTTCAGCAAAATTACCTTGGTGTCCAGTTTTTGTGCAGAAAATGAACTATCAGGAAAAATCCCGAAAAATATGCCAAAAATCCTATTTCACCAGAAGACTCAAGGAGCCAGAATATAAGACGGAGAGGGGCTGGGGCCTGGCCGCGCGGGCTAGGCCTGGCCGCGCCAGGGGGTGGTCTGGCTGCCCCAGGCACCCCTTCAGCCTCCCTCTTCTCCTATAAGTTGCCTCCTGACCTAAAAACCCAGGGGGGTTCGACGTTTTTCCAGAAATAGTTCCGCTCTGCCGCCACCACCAGATTCCGCGATTCGGAACCAGAAACTCTGTTCTGGCACCCTGCCGGGATGGGGAATTGGAGGAGATCATCACCATCATCATCACCATCGCTTCTCCATCGACCATTCATGTTTCCCCCATCTATGAGTGAGTAATCCCCCGCTGTAGGCTATGGGGATGGTAGGGATTGGATGAGATCGTTCATGTAATGACATCGGATTGTTAGGGCATGGTTCCTAGTATCTATTATTAGTGCTTTTTGATTTTGTTGCAACTTGTTATGCTTAATGCTTGTCACTAGGGCCCGAGTGCCATGATTTCAGATCTGAACATGTTATTGATTCATTATGATAGTATTGTTTATGGTCTTACCTGCAAGTTGTATACACACATTGTTGTCCGGAACCAAAGGCCTCGAAGTGACTACAATCGGGATAACCAGAGGGAATGGCTTTGATGTGAGGATCACATGTGTTCACGGAGTGTTAATGCTTTGCTCCGGTGCTCTATTAAAAGGAGCACCTTAATTGCCAGTAGTTCCCTTGAGGCCCCACTGCAAACGGGCTGGCAGGACAAAAGATGTTGTGCAAGTTCTCATTGCGAGCACATATGACTATATATGGAACACATTCCTATGATTATTTAGTACTTGGATGCTTTATCTTATTTATCTGCAAATTCCCTTTGTTCTGATTGCTATGTGAATTGTCTTGTCCATGCAACGCCTGTCCATCCATCCCTATGCCTACCGCGCTTTAATCCTACTGTTTACTGCAATTGTTTTTGCTGTCTTTACTTTTACTACTGCCATTACTTTACTATTGCTACTACAAAACTGTTGCTACTGATAAACTGCTGTGAGCAAGATTGTTTCTAGGTGCAGCTAAACTGACAACTCAGTTGTTAAGGCTTATAAATATTCTTTGACTCCCCTTGTGTCGAATCAATAAATTGGGTTTCACTTCCCTTGAAAATACTGTAATACACCCCCCATACTTGTGGGTTATCAATCAGCCAAGCAAAAACTTTTAGTTTTGGCACACCTCTACTCTTCCAAAGCCATATGAAAATTGTTTCCGTTGACAGCCCTTGGAAAAGGAAATTATAGTAGCTGGAAGAGGAGTATGTACCACTATTTAGAGAGTAAATCATTGGTCCTTATCTCTATCATAATTATCCCTCAGTTTATTTAGTTCCATTTGGAGAAGTTGCAATTCATGAAAATCCTGAGCAGATAGAGGTAAATAGAACATACTAGCCAAATGATTTGTTTGGAGGGCTTGCATGATGGAAACATCCTGGTTTAGGGCAAAGGAGAATAACCTGGTATAGGAAGCAGCTCGGGGGTTATGATTTGACCACTTATCTTTCCAAAGAAGCACCGAGTGACCATTTCCAACATTACAAGAGGTTAGGCCTCTATACTGATCAAAGAGAGAGCAAATGTCCTTCCACCAGAAAGATCCAACCTTAGGAGAGGCATGAGGCACCTTCCCCTGATAATGAGTATGCCACAACAAATCCACCCATGGAATGTCTGCTTTATTCATAAATTTATCCATATACTTCAATAACACGGCATCATTTTGAATTTCCAAATTCCTAACATCCAGACCTCCTTTATTTTTGGGTTTACAAACAGTCTCCCAAGCCACAAGTGACTGAGCTTGCTTCTCCCAATCTTCTCTCTTGGCCCACAAGCAATGTCTTCTGCCTCTATCAATAATTTTTATGGCTGTTTTCTAAATCTTCAAGGTACACATATAAAAGGTTGGCAATGCAGATAGGACAGAGTCTACATATGTGAGCCTTCCCGCGTATGACAGAAACCTGGAACATGCATTTAGCCTTCTCTCAATAATATCCAGAAGAGGGGACAAGTCTTGGACGGTTGGTTTAGTGGTACCCAAAGGCAACCATAGATAAGTAAAAGGCATTGTAGCAATTTGACATTCAAGAATACCAGCAAGATTTGCTGCCACCTCATCTGAGCAATTAATTGGAATCATATTCGATTTCTGGAAGTTAACTTTCAGTCCAGTTGCTTCAGCAAATAAATTTATCATATTTTTTTAATAAGGTCACCTGAGTAGGACACGCTTCCATCACAACAATAGTATCATCCGCGTACTGTATAACAAGGAAATCATGATTTGGTATAGGAATTGGAGCATTGAGATTGCCAAGTCTGAACTGATTATTAATCATGGACTGAAGTAAGTCAGCTGTTGCAATATATAAAAGAGGAGATAAAGGGTCTCCTTGTCTAACTCCTCTCTTACAATGTAATTTTTTTCCTGGTACCCCATTGAGAAGAATGGAAGACGTTCCGGAATTCATCATATTACTCAAACATTGTAACCAAGTTGAATCACAACCTTTTAACCTGAATATCTCTAAGATAGCTGCATGTTCCATCATATCAAAGGCTTTGGAAAAGTCTATTTTAAAAACAATAATTTGTCTCCCAGAGTGCTTACAGTGGTGAAGATATTCAAAGGCCCATGCCAGGCAGTCCTGAATGGTTCTAGATTTAATGAACCCATATTGATTTTTGTGCACCAACTCTATAATTTTGGCTTGAAGTCTATTAGCTAGTAGCTTGGTCAGAACCTTTAAGCTGGAATTAAGCAAAGATATTGGTCTGAAGTCATTAGGAGTTCGAGGGGCATGGATTTTGGGGATGAGTGTAATTGATGAATCATTAGTTCTCTATAGATCCAACTTCCCATCTAGAAAATCCTTGCAAAGTTCATAGAAATCATGCTTTATAATGTGCCAACATCTTTTGATAAACATACCATTAAACCCATCTGGACCAGGGGCTTTGTCTGTTGGTAGCTCCTATATTACTTCATCAATATCTTCATGAGTGAAGACATCAGAAAGAGAATTTAAACCCTCAACATGCTCAATCAAGTCTTGCAACTCAAGAGGGAAATGGATCTCCCTGCTCTGCCCCAATCTCTCCTTATAAGTAGTAAATAACAAAGCAGCCTTCTCATTATGTTCCGAAATCTCACTACCATTAGGCAAGCAAAACTTGGAAATGCAGTTCTGTCTGTATCTCACAGTAGCCATAGAGTGAAAAAATGAGGTATTCTCATCACCCAGTTTGGCCCACCGGATAGTACATCTGTTCTTCCAAATGTCTCTCTTGCAGTTAGAGAGGTGAGCATATCTATCTTTTACAATCCTTCTAAAATTCCATTCAGCAATGTGCAGCTCTCTGGCTTCTTCATACTGATCTAGCATAAATATAATCTTGTTACAGTTATCTATGCAGGTGTCGATATTAGAAATATTTCCATTCCATTTCTTTAAACCCTTTCTAAACAATTTGAACCTTGCATTTATCCTCTTTGCTACATTAGCATGGACTGGGATTGCCCAAATATTATCCACAAGCTGCATAAACCCAGGTTGCCTTAGCCAGTAGTTTTCAAAGCGGAATAAAGTTGCTTTAGGAATTTTTGTGCCAATGTTAATTACACAAGGAAGGTGATCCGAATCTGGCCTAGCAAGAGGGTTTACAATTGTATTTGGAAAACTTAAAGTCCAATTTGTTGACGTGAAGAACCAATCAAGTTGGACAAGAAGTGGGTTCAGCTGCATATTGCTCCAAGTGAAGGTTCTCCCCTTAATTAGAAGTTCCACAAGGCCTAGGTGACCGATTATGTCGTTGAAAATATTCATGTCATTAAAATTGGCCCCTGGTTTATTCCTGCTCTCCACATATCTATAGAAGTTGAAATCTCCTACAATACAATCGGTGAAGAAAGAAGAGAAGAGCAATGAAGCCCATCGCTAGGTCACGCCCATCGCTAGGTCGCGCCCGCTCCTGCCGACGAGTGTCGGGGCCGCCCGGACCGCCGCCGCGTGCGCCGCTAGGTCCTTCGAGCTGTCTTCTCTGCAATGGGTCATGGGCGGCAGTTTACCCTAGTGCCCGGAGCGCTGGGGTCGCCGGCGACGGAGACGGGGTCTAGGTTTCAGTGCCTGGGCTCGGACTCCGGCTTGGACGTTTGTGATGCCCTAGCGGTGCGGGAGGCGCTTGCAGACCTTGAAGACGACTCTAGCGAGCTGGGCTGGACCACCGTCGGACGGCGGCGGAGAAAATCGTCCGATGAGCTGCGGCAAACATTCTGGGAGGAGATTGGCTATCCGACGCGAGCCTCCCGGTTCTGGGAGAAGGGTTCCCCATCCTCACCACCAAGAAGCTCATCGCTGCCTTGCCGACCCTCGTCCTCGCCGGTGGGCCAGAGAGGTCTGGTGGCGTCGCCGGTGGGGTTCATCCTACATCGGGGACTGGCCGTTAGACCCTGGAAAGGGCCTCTGCCGCCGCGCAGGGCTTCCGCGCCGCCGCTCCTTGGGGAATTTTTGCCGGCCGGTCGAGGGGTGGTCGGGAGAGATCGTGATGGGATCGATCCGTTTTCTCCGCGGCGCTCTGGTACAGGCGGGGAGGTGGCGGTTGACGTGGAGGGTGGTGGGGCCACCGATTCGGCTCATGAGGCAGGAGGTTGGCGTGCGATAGCAAGACGTCTCGGTCTGGCTGGGTCACGCATATGTCCGCCTCGGACTCCTCTGTTCTCGCCACAATTACCTCCTCCTCACGTATCGCCATTGCCCAGCCTCGTCTCTCGATCGTCTCTATCGCCGCCGCCATCGCATCTCGTGCCATCGACTCGCCAACGCTCCTTCTCTCAGGTGCTTCTCGGTCCGGCTCCGATGGCCGCGTCGAATCCTCGCAACTCTGTGCCTTCACCTGGGGCGGCGCTGGCCCTTGCGTTGCATCCTTCTCGTGCTTCTACTCCGCCTCCGCCGAGGGCAGCCGGGTCCGTGCCGGCCGCCTCCCCCCACTTCGCAGGGCCCTTCCGGGGTCAGGCGCTGGGAGTCCACCCTACGCCGGCTGGATAGGTCCCGATGGCTGGCCACTTTGGACATGGACCGCCGCCTTTTTCGGGCCCCCCGGCGATGCCGCCGCCGGGAGCCTTCCAGCCGGGGATGGGTGCGAGGCCTCTGTTTCTGCCTTTCGATCAACAGCCACTGCAGCCTCCGTTTCGCGGTCAGCCGTCGAGTGGTGCCATGATGCCAATGCAAGCATTGTACTCGCAGGCTCCGGCGCCCCGGGCGTTTAATGTTTGGGCCGGAGTGGCGGGTGCAACGGGGCCTAAGCGGAAGACGAAGAAGAAGAAGCCGCAGATGGATCAACAGTCGGCCTCGCAGTCTACTCAGTATCAGCCGCAGTTTCACCAGCAGTCAGTTGGACAGTATGGGTATCCCGCTGTGGCCGCGGGTGTTCCCTTCCAAACATCGGGGAAACAGGGGTCATACCCGTATGGTGTGTAGGGGACCGTTGATAATGCTGTGCCGATGGTCGCCACTTCGGAGGTTGTTCCTGGTGCACTGGGTTCTGCTGTTGTGGGTAAGAAAAATGTGAAGGTTGTGCGCTGCTGGAAGTGCGCGGTCAGTACTCATGCGACTAAGGATTGTAAGGTGGCTAACTACTGTTATATTTGTGATGGTTCCGCTCAACCCACCATGAGGTGCCCTATTCTCAAGCAACCGCGACCTACTCCATACATGGCCGGTATTGGCAATGAGAGGACCTTGTTTTCTCAGATTCCTGAAAATGTGGTGCGTGATCATCTCGGGAATTCTCAGTCTCCTATAGCTCTTGTGAGTGTAACCGAACATATGGTGACGGTAAATGTTGTTCAGCGACAGATTTCCAGGAGATGTCTGGTGCATGATCAGTGGAAGTGGGAGGCTTTACCGCATGGCGAGGCATCCTTCCTTGTGAGCTTCCCGTTGTTTGAGGATCTGGACAGGGTGGATGGGATTCAGGTGTTTGTGCCTCAGGGCAATTCTCAGTTGGCTTTCTCAGTTTTTTGTACGATGGAGGTGCCACATAAGTTTGAGCTCAAGCAGGTGTGGCTGCATGTTGAGGGGGTTCCTCATTGTTTGTGTTCTTTCTCAGGTCTATGGGCTATTGGAGGACTCATGGGGATTACGCTGGATGTTGACTTGTTCAGTTTGCGGCGGCGTGGAGTCGTTCGGATCCTGGTGGCTATGACTGATACATCAGTTTTTTCGCATCTTAGTGATGCTTTGGGTCATTACCTTAAGTCGGATGTTGTGGTTAAGCTTAAGGCCTATGAGCTTCATTTCCGGTTGGAGCCTGCAGGTTATGTCTCGGAGCCAGAGTTCGTTCCTTTCCTTTGGAGGAAGAGGGACAAGGGCCAGGATGATGATACAAATGGGAAGGGTCCTGATGATGTTATGGATTTGTCTGATTCGACAAGTGGTTTGCAGGATGCTAGGGACGGTTCTGCTTCAGCCCAGCCTAGTTAGGGGGGATCGATGCCACCATACTCCATTTAGAGGGCACAGCTGTTGGCGCATGATTCGTCCCGTCTGATCGCGGTCACTCCTTTTAATCCCTTTCCCGCTACACCGCGGGGCAAGGAGATTCTTGAGTCGCTTCCGGTGGGCTCTCCTCTTCGCGGTGTCACACCTGCTTTGGCTTCACCTCGATTCTCTCCTTCTCAGCTACAGGATGCTTTGCGGGTGGCTTCTGCTGGGACTCAGACTACACCACGGTCGGCCTCACCTGCTCGCTGCAGACCTAATGTTCTGGGTCGTTCTATTCCTCGCAGGGAGGGACCGGTGTTGGAGCCTGTGCTTTAGGAGGTGGTTCTTGGGGCCTCGGCACGGGGACTGGCCCAGGAGGGGCTGGTCGACCGCGGCACTTCTCCGACCTCGCCCACCGTGGATCAAGACGTGCGGCCCAACTCCTCTTCGATCCAGGCGGGCGGCCTCGGGTTGATTGGGGAGCTGGGGCTTTCGACGACCCGAGCTGAGCTGCTGCCTGGCGATGCTGTTGGAGGGCCGCTGGATGCTGGTCGTGGTCTTGCCGCCAAGGAGGGGCAGCCGGTTCATGACGGCGGCTTGGCCTGGACCGGGATTCACTCGGGGGATGGTTTGCCCCGGGCTCCGTCGGGCCCGTCCCATGGTGGTGCGGACTGCTGACTTCGGCGCGGAGGAGCTCTAGGCATGGGCTCGACGCCTCTAGGGAATCATCCACAGATGAGGATTCGATGGTCAAGGCCATGCGGAGGAAAGCGGAGAAGAACCTCGACTCGCAAGGTATAATGAATTCTACAAAGTCCTTCCTTTCTTTCTCCAATTCGTCTATTGTTGATAAGCTGACTAATGTTGGAGTTAGTATGGGTAGATCTGTTAAGGATGATTCTTTCTCTTGTTCTGTTTTGAGACGTATGGAGGTTGACCGTTTAACGGTTACTCCGAAGACTCATGTTGTTTCTGAGCCTTCACCGATTGAGGAGGAGGAGTTGCATGCCTATTCGGATCCAACCTGAAGCTAACACCAAACAAACCCATCCTGGTATTTCCCCCTCGAGACCAAATGAGGAAGTCGGACCAAGGAACTCACACAGTTGGCAATTTTACTCATTCCGTTATAGTTGCAGCAATTACTAATCAGATATAGATAGCAGGAGTCATCCTGATAGCATAAGTAGTGGGCAGTTTTAATTAACCATTCCGTGGTAGTTGGAACCTTTACTAGTCAGATATAATTGTCCTGAGGAATCCCAAAACCCAGTAGTTGTTGGCACTTTTATCACATTCCATTGGAGTTGCAATACTTACTAAGCAGGTATAGTATGACACAGATCACCACAGATCCACCAGTTGTTGGCATTTTTAATATCCATTCCGCTATACTTGAACTGATTACTAGTCACATATTAAGTCAAATTTATAGCACTACTTTAGTTATGCTTGTCTATGATTGAGATACTGTGCTCCAAGTCGTCCATAACCGCGGACACGGCTTTCAGAAAGTTTTACCCTGCAGGGGTGCACAAATAGCAACACACACTCGATCAACCTTGGAAAAACCAACTCAAAACCCAACGAGGCATTCACGACAAAGCGATCACAGGATTCAGAAATATTTCAGGGGGCCACCCCACTAAGCTACCCGCAACGAAGTTGGCCGGCTCCGGAACGGACCTAGGGTTTGCGACGACGGCTGTAAACGACTAGGAACCCGAAAGTGTGATTGGGCTTGTCGATACCGCGAAAACGTGGCACGATCCAAAACAGTACAGGTGCTCCACGCACAATCTTAAATAAAGCAGTAAAGCATGGCATAAGTACAGGATAGTAATAAAGCCCCAAACTACTTTGTGGCCCCAAGAAATAGAAATGAATCAAGCTCTGGCTCAGGGGGGTCCATAAGGCCTCCCGGATGTGGATAGTGCGAAAAAATCAAGGAACAGGTATCAAGTACTCGGGGTCCTATGGGACACAAGTGAGCGTGGAAGAACCAAATAACATCTATTTCCCACCGATGCCTCTGCATTAGTTATATCTAGCATTTTAATAGTTGTAGTTAAAGTCATGATCAGCTCCACCATTAAGCATCTCCACCAATAAGCATCTGCCAACCTTCCAACAACTGTGGTACTTGACAACACGAGATCACACCTGAGCAAGCAACTATGACTCGCAAGGCCAGCTATCTACCAAACACGGGTAATAGGAGGTGTCCAAGGCAATATAGAGACTGCACGGGATATAACTGGGGTACGGAAACTAAAGCATCGCGACACGGATAGCAATAGATCAACAGGAGGAAATAAAGACTATAAATGCAAAATAGGTAGAAGGGGAAGAGATGCTCGCCTGGGAAAACACTGTCGAAGAATCAAAACCGGAGAACTTGTCGGTACTCGCATCAACTCATCGGCCTAATCCGCGAAGAAGCAAACACTAGAAGAAACACCGGATGCAATATTTAATACTACGGCAGAAGATCCGGCATGATTATGATATGTATGCGAGATGAACATTTAATATGCGACAGTGATAATGTCATATTATAAAAATAAAGGGGGTCATGGATAGGGAATCACATTTAGGGTTCGGCGATCTTGGCTCCGAGGGATTTGGGGTTCGACAGGGTTCGACGGGGATCGGTCTCGGCGGGAGCGTGCTTGGACAACGGAGTAGATCTTGGCGTTCCGGGAAGAAGGACTTGGTTTGGCGTCGGGGGCGCATCGGATTCGCCCGGGTCGGGTCAATCTTGTCGTCTCGAAGATCTTGTCGGGTCCGCGTACCGGGTCGGTCTTGGCATTCGGGGTGAAGAACTTGACGTTCTCGAGGAAGTACTTGGCGTATCCGTGTCGACGACCTTGGCGTTTGGCAGCCTACGAAGTAGTCCTTGGAGTTACGCGATGATCTTGATGACTCCATGTGGAAGGCCTTGGCGCTCTAGATCGGTCTACGGGGTTTGGGGCACTTGCGGTTGCATCGGTGGTCTTGCCTAGTCCGATAGCTCCGTGAAGAGGTTGTCCGGAGAGCAGTTAACACCACACTCGTACATCATCGGTGTAGATAGAGCCACGGGCCAACATCGATACAGCACATCACGCGGCACAAGGCAGAAGGCTAGAGCGACTCCTGATTGCAGGACGCAGCAGGACAGGGAACTGCAAGGGCGCCTCGGCTCGGAGGAGAGGAAAACCGCGAGGTGGCGGCACGGGCTGGACCGGGTCATGCTCCGATGAGACAGGGCGCTGGCGGCCGGGCTGGGAACAGCGGCGTCTGGGCGGCGCTCGTGCGGGACCTGGCGAAGAAGAGCCGGGCCGCGGACGGCAGGGTGGAGGCGGGAGACGCGGTCGACGGGGCCGACGATGGCTTGGGCACGGCGAGGAAGGCAGGGGATCTCGGGGCCAGAGAAGCTCCGGGTCGGGAAGACGCCGGCGGCGGGCTTGACGCGGCGAGGTCGGGCCGGGAGGACGGCGCCGAAGCGTGTTGAGGCGGGGAGGGATGGAGGCGACCGAGCGGAGCGCGGGCCGGCAGCGACCGGAGGAGAGGAGGCCCGAGGCGGAGGCACGCGGCGGTGGCGGCGGTTGCTGGCGGCGGGGATGACGACGGGGTCGGGGGAGGAGGCGACGGCAGGCGAGCACGCAGGAGAGGGCGAGGCGGCAGCGTTGCAGAGTAGAGGGCGGCGACGGGCGTCGGATCGAGGGAGGAAGAGAGGCGGGGCGAGGCGGAGTACAGCAGGAGAGAGGAAGAGCGGGGAGAGAGAGGGAGTGGGCGGCGCGGGGTAGGAGGTGGGGCGCGTGGGGCCACGCGGTTGGGCGGCAGGTGGGTATGGGAGTGCAGGCGGTGGTGTCGGCTGCGGGGTGGGCCAGGCGTGGGCCAGGATCCCGAGGCGGGCGGTCGGGGCGGTTCTAGCAGGGGTAGGTGGGGCTGGGCGGGAAAACGCAGGAGGGGGGATTTGTGGTGAGGTGGCGATGGGGTGGCTGTGTGAGGTGGAGGGAAAAAGAAGGGGATTGGTCAGGGGGATGAGGTGGCGGGATACGATTGGCCGGGGTGAGGTGGAAGGGGCTGGGTAGGAAAAAGGGATAGGGTATTTGGTAGAAAAGGTTTGGGTGTTTTCTGGGTAGGTAGGATTTTTATCTCGAGGTGGCCGGCTGGGCTTTCGGGTCTGGCTGGCTGCCTCCCAAAAATAATTTAAATATTTTATTTATTAAAAACGAGGCGTTTGAAAACTGTTTGTAGACGAAACAAAATATTCCGGAGACCCGGGTTTTGATTTGAAATAATAACAGGGCGTTTAGAAAACAAAAATAGTTTCGAAAATAGTTTTATGCAAACAAATGCAAGATGACTCAAATGCAATGTGGCATGATGACATGAGAATGCGGTCATGATGATGCAATGCACAAAAATAACGCGATTTTCTAGTAGTGGTTTTTGCGGGATGCCACAAATTGCCAGACTACTTCATGAGGAGAAACTCAAATGGTACCAACGCTCTAAAGCGAGATTCATTCTGGAAGGAGATGCGAACACAAGATACTTCCATGTTGTGGCTAATGGCAAGCATAAGAAGAAACTTATTCACTCTCTTATCCAGGATGAAGGTATGATTGAGAGGCAGGAGCAACTTAAATCGTATATTACTAGTTATTATAAATATTTGTTTTGGGCATCGCCAGAGAATTCCTTTTCATTGGATGAGTCCCAAACTGCAGATATTCCTCAGGTTTCTGTTCTGGAAAACAACTTTCTCACCGCCCCGTATACGGAGGATGAGGTTAAGAAAGCCGTTTTTCAGATGGAACATAATAAGGCATCTGGGCCTGATGGTTTTCCAGCAGAATTTTACCAAAAGTTCTAGGAAGTTATCAAGGAGGACCTTAGGCAATTGTTTGTGTTCCTACATGCCGGGCAGCTAGACCTTTTTAGACTAAACTTTGGCAACATAATTTTACTTCCTAAGGTTAATAATGCAAAACGAATACAACAATATCGTCCAATCTGCCTTCTTAATGTTAGTTTTAAAATTTTCACTAAAGTTGCTACGATTAGACTAAATTCGGTTGCTGACCATGTTGTAAGCCCATCTCAAACTGCTTTCATGCAAGGAAGAAATATCCTAGATGGGGTAGTAACCTTGCATGAAACAGTTCATGAACTACACTCAAAGAAGTTGAACGGTGTATTGTTCAAAATTGACTTTGAGTAGGCTTACGATAAAGTTAATTGGTCTTTCCTTCAGCAAACACTTCGTATGAAAGGTTTTTCGGAGGAGTGGTGTGTTCTCGTACAATCTTTTGTGGCGGGTGGTAGTGTTTCCATTAATGTCAATGATGACACTGGCAAATACTTCCAGACTAAAAAAGGGCTAAGACAAGGGGGTCCATTATCGCCTATACTATTTAACATAGTGGCTGATATGTTGGCTATCCTTATCGAGAGAGCTAAGGCTGATGGCCAAATTGAAGGATTGGTTCCTCATTTGGTTGATGGTGGTCTATCTATTCTTCAATATGCTGACGATACAATCTCATTTATGGAACATGATTTGGAGAAAGCTAAGAATCTAAAATTAATATTATCAGTATTTGAGCAACTATCTGGATTGAAAATTAACTTCCATAAAAGTGATTTGTATTGTTTTGGCGAGGCTCAAAACGAGGCCCACCTATATGCTGAACTTTTCGGCTATAGTCAGGGGCAATTTCCAATCAACTATCTGGGAATACCGATCCACTATCGGCGTCTCACGATTGCTAAATGGAGAATCATTGAGGAAAGACTCCAAAATTGTCTTAATAGTTGGAAAGGAAAATTACTAGCCCTTGGAGGAAGACTAGTTCTCATAAATTCAGTACTCACCAACATGGTACTGTATATGATCTCGTTTTTCTAATTGCCTAAAGGTGTCTTGAAGAAAGTGGATTATTTCTGATCAAGATTCTTTTGGCAAGGGGATAGGGAAAAAAAGAAATATCGACTGACCAAATGGAATGTGGTTTGCCGACCAAAAGAATATGGTGGACTGGGCATACATGATTTGTAAGTCAAAAACACCGCGCTTCTTGGTAAATGGCTTTTCAAACTACTATCTGAAGATGATGTCTGGCAAACCATTCTATGGAGGAAATATGTTGGTTGCAAAGCTGTATCTCAAGTGGTTTGGAAACCCGGTGATTCACATTTTTGGGCTGGACTAATAGCGTCTAAAAACATTTCTTCCATTTTGGTGTTTTCAATATTAAGGATGGATCACAGGTTAGGTTCTGGGAAGATAAATGGCTTGGCCAAACTTCGCTTCGCGAACAATACCTAGCTATATACTCGATTGTTAGGCACAAAGGAGATACCCTTTCCACTGTATTGGGATCGGATCCTCCTAATGTGTCTTTCAGACGAAGTCTCTTGGGACCTAGACTTGTATCGTGGAATAATCTTCTAGTACGATTATCCACGATACAGCTGACCGAGGGGGTGGATGAGTTCAAATAGAAATTACTAGAGGGTGGTGAATTTACTGTTGACTCATTATATAGAGCTCTGATCCAACCTGATATTCCAATTGTCGATAATTCTAAAATTTGGAATATGAAAATACCCCTTAAAATGAAGATTTTCACTTGGTATCTTCGTAAAGGGGTCATTCTTACAAAAGATAATCTTGTTAAGAGGAATTGGCATGGAAGTACAGAATGTGTTTTTTGTCATCATAATGAGACAATTTGGCATTTATTCTTTCAATGTAAATTTGCTCGTACTATATGGTCAATCATCCATGTTGCCTCTGGTTTATCTCCTCCACGCTCGGTTACCAACGTATTTGGTAATTGGTTGCACGGGATACACAATAAATATGAGACTTTATTTAGGGTGGGAGCGCTTGCCATTATTTGGTTGCTTTGGCTATGTAGAAATGACAGGATTTTTAATAACATTGTGTCTTCTTCTCTTCAGGTGATCTATCGAGCCACGGCTATCCTCTGATCATGGACTACTCTCCAACGTATGGAGTTTCGCGACTTGTTTGCGGAGGGGTGTACGCGATTAGAGGCCACGACGAGGGATATTTTCTCCCGACATGGATGGCAGCGTGACCTCCGGATAGATCTGCCATAGATCTACGTGTTTCTTCATTTTATTTATCATTCTTGTAATGTTGATACTTTCGTTCTGGTCACTGTGTCTGTGGTTTATCGGCTGTGTGCATCCTAGCTATGCAGAGGCCGGGTGTAAACATTATGATTAATAATAAAGCTACCATTTCAAAAAAAAAGAATCCAGTCCTCATCATATGGTATATCTAGGTTACGGAGCCAATTAACAAACTCAGATCTTTTGGGTTCCACACATGGCCCATAAACATTGACAAGAGTCCAAGATTGAGTAGTCATAACCGAAGTAAACCTCACAACCACTGCAAAAGATTCTTGCAGAACAATAGTGCCAGCAAAAACCGAGCTATTCCATAAAACCAATAGACCGCCAGAAGCACCAATCGAAGGGACACATACAAAATGGTCAAAACGTTTTGAAGCAAAATTTCTAATAACAGTGTTGTCAAAGGATGCCATTTTTGTCTCCTGAAGGCAAATAACAGCAGCAGTACTTTCTTCTATTTTATTTCTGACAGAGGGCCATTTGTCATCTCCATTTAGTCCTCTGATGTTACAACATAGAATATTCCATAATCTTACAGCTTCAATATAAGAAGACACAATACTGCTTAAGAATGACGGGTTTGAAGAAGCTTTTCTTCAGTCAAATGTTCAGGTTCTAGACCACACATCTCCACACCCATCTTTTGCATTGCCTCCATCTGAAGGATTTCAGGAACTGGAGCAAGCTTGACCGAAGATTTCTTACGTTGAGAAGCTCCCGAAGGCAGCTCCATCGGGATGTATCCATCCTTGTCACTATGAAGACCTCGTCTGACAGAATTTACTACTAGGGGGGTTTCCATTTTCTGCTTCTTTTTGGAAGTCTTCCCAGTCATAGGAGCAAGGATAGCCAACTGAGCATCATACTTATTACATCTCGAAATTTTCCTGACAACAGTAGTTTCTGACGGGATTGACTCCTTATTTTTTCCTTTCCAAGTGTAGTGAGAGCCGTACAGGGTTTTGAATTGACAACGTAGCATCTGCAATGTAAGTCAGTCATAGGGGCATCATTAAGTAACGATGTTTCATGATCGACATCAGAAAGTTCAGTGATAACACATGAAGTATTGTTTGGCCCAAGGTCAGAGTATATTCTCCTTGCAGCAATTCTGCACCGGA
This sequence comes from Avena sativa, assembly GCA_916181665.1. Taxonomy (NCBI): domain Eukaryota; kingdom Viridiplantae; phylum Streptophyta; class Magnoliopsida; order Poales; family Poaceae; genus Avena; species Avena sativa. The sequence continues at coordinate 198,550,149 of OV702287.1, forward strand.
CAAGAAGAGCTGCTTCTCCAAACAACTCATACCACTCTGATCGGTTCAATTTGACAATATCAGATAGGAAATAGCCATTGTCCAGAGCAATATTAGGCCCAAAGTAGGAAGTCATAATAGATTTGGCTAAGGAGATCTGAGCTAAAAGAATAGCATTAGCATCACATGACATTTCTGAGCCAAAACTAGCCACGTTAAAGATAGTAGAAACCTGCATATCCACGTGATTTGGTTTCCCATCCGAGGAGAAAGAGGAAAAACTGCCTTCCTCACCAGTTGCAGCACAAATACCCTGAGTAATCACGTCCTTGTGCGCAACATTAGCATGTAGATGATCAGAAGAACCCTGACCAGATACACTAGAAGAAAAAGGCAGTAAAACTTTCTGCTTCTGCTGCCAGACTTTTTTAGTGCGACAGTTTTTAACTGAATGTCCAAGGACACCACATCGAGAACATTTAGCCATGACCCAAACCTTTTTGTTTTTAATGATAGGCCCAACATCAATGCACGGTTTACAATTCTTACAACAATAGCCTAAATAGTGGCAGTCATAACATCTGATACCTGGACACTCTTGAGCCAAATGACCAGGAAGGCTGCAGGAGCGGCAACGATTCAGTCGATTGAAAATAAATTCCGAGGGAGGTACAATACGAAGATTGGTTGCATACTCAATGTCCACATCAGAATAACCAGCTTGCCTTTGATCCACGACATGTAAAAGAATATCTGCATCAATCCTCTTGAAATATTCTTTTTCAAATAAGCCTCCTATGAATTTTTCTCCAGAGACAAAAGGCTTGCTCTGATCCGACGCAACTGTGAAGGATCCAAAAGACAGCTTTGCAGGCGGCGAGGATGTCAGATGATCCTTGGGAAAGTTATTCATCACAGGAAAAAACCCAAATTTTGATAATTCTCTAGCTGATCTCAAAGACTGATCCATCACAGCACTTTTCACGAGGCCATGCAGATTAGGTCTAATTGAAATAGGGCTACGTTGAGCCACTTCTAGAATCTCCTCATCAGAACTCCAAATATTAGAGACAGAATGAACAAATCCCGAATCATGAGGATTGAAGCCCCTAAACAGACAAAAGTGACAGACAAAATCTGGCCAAATCCGATCTTGAAGACCATAAATAAAATGTCCAACTTTGCTAGATGCCACGGAAAACCTAAAACGCCGATCGCTTTGTTGGAATACATTGAAACCCTTGTGATCTCCTCCGATGCAACACTGGAGGGCCAAGCCCACCGATTCTTCAGTGAGAGGAAAGGACGCTGACGAGAAAGACACGACCAGAAAGAATTCTTTCGCCGATGAAGAGGGGGAGAAATGAACTGAGGAGCCAAAACGCCGACACACCTGTGCAGCCACCTCCCGGCCAGGGGAGAAATCCCAATGTAAGAGAGCTTCCATGGAGAACTAGATCTAGAAGTCATTGTGATCGCCGGCTAGGGGGTGAGAGAGGGAGGGGCGTGGAAGGAAAGTCATGGTGATCGTCGGCTTCGTCACCTCCTTCCTCGTCGCGAGCATCTCGGACGGGTCAATGGTCTTCTTGATCTCCTGGTACTTCTGGGCGTGCAACACGACTTCAGCAAAGGCGGCATTTCCGTCCTCGCACTCTCGCGCCTTCTTCGGGTCTCCCTGATGGTGATCACACCTTTGGGACCTGGAATTTTCATCATATTGTAAGTGTAACACACACGAGCCATAAAAGCCCAGTAAGCCAGACGTCCAAATATAGCGTGGTACGCGCTCTTGGACGAGACCACTTCGAAGGAAAGTGCTTCCCGATAATTCTTTGGAGTTCCGAAAGTAACATCCAAAGTGATCCCTCTCAGGAAATTTGCTTGTCTTCCTGGGACAACTCCGTGAAAGATCAGAAAGCTGTGGTTCAGCTGTGTCTCCGAGATCCACATCCGGCGTAGCGTTTCGACATACAGAATATTGATGCTACTGCCGCCGTCCATGAGAGTCTTGGAGAAACCATAGCCATCAATAAGTGAGTTGACGACTAAGGCGTATTTTCCTCGCCTGTGCAACTTAGGCGGATGATCAGCACGGTCAAAGGTGATTGCCACTTCCGACCAGTCCAAGAATTGTGGGACAACCGAAACAGTTGCGTTGAGCTCATGCAAAACTGCCTTCTTGACCTTAGCTGGTTGAGACCCAAGGAAAGTGACATAAGTGTCTTTTTTCGTTCGAAAGTTCTTCTTTCCATCCGGCTTGGGGTTTGAAGGGTCAGCTTCCTCCATGTCGGAATCTTCCTTGGTCTATTTTTCTTTTTCGGGATTCTTCTTTTCCTTCTTCCGCTTAGCCCTGTAGCCAACGGTATCGTCTTTCTTGATGTCATCATTGAAACAACACTCGGAATTTGTGTGAGACGAACCTCCGTTGGCATCTAAGTGATGCACACACGGGCTGTTTGCAATGTCGACCTAGGAATAGGTTTTGCCAGGTTGCTGGTCTCCTCTACCCTGGACTCTTGATGTCCCACGACCACGTCCGTGGCCACCGCCACGCCCTCCTCGTCCTCGAGACCCGAAAGTAGCAGTGACCACTGCCGTTTCTGTGTTGGGTTTTTTCTTCCGAGGTATTCTTGCACTTCTGAGCTTGTTTCTTTGGTTGTTTTGCTGACTGTGGCACATCTAGGGCGTTTAGTAATCCTTCTGCGTCGTCGTCAGCGTCTGCATACTTGCTCGCTGTTTCTATCATCTCTCCCAGATCAGTGACCTTGTCGCACTTCAAGTGGTGATGTAGTAAACCAATTGGGAGTCCTAAAATGAAAGCTTCAATCGTAGTTTGATCATTTACTCCTTCACAGGAGTTCTTGGTGTCAATCCATCATCCGAGATAATCTCGACAAGTTTCTCCGGCTTTTTGGGTGCAACGCTGTAGGTCTCCTACCGTACATGGCCTCTGATATGTGCCTTCGAAATTCCGAAAGAACGTGCTTTGCATGTCATACCACTTGTGGATGGTATTCTTCGGAAGTTCATTGAGACATGATCATGCCGTCTTCCGCAACATAAGTGGGAGATATCGGGTCGTGACCAAGCTGTTTCTGCCTTTGGTGATAAAGTAAGCCTGGAAAAAATCCTGGAGCCAAGTATCTGGCCGGGCCACACCGTCATAGGGTTGGATGTGTCTTGAGATAGCAAATCCTTCCGGGAAGTTTGTTTGTCGAATACGCGGTCTGAAGCACTTTGGACCTACGTAGATATTATCCAACTCGTAGCACCGTGCCTCTATGTTGGAGTTGATCCTGTGTCTCGCGTCACTTGGTGACAGGGAACACCGTCTTGGTTGTTTGCTATAGCTGCGGTGCCTTGCAGCCAGACTTCGGCTTCTGCCACCACCTCCTCCGCCATGACGCCCTCCTTGGCCTCCTCGGGAGCTGTTGTTAGGCTGCTTGGCGGAGAGGGTGGTGCGGGTGGATTGTTTCCGGCTGATCGTCGGCCTCCATCTGAAGCGTCATTATTCCGGTTCTGGTGAGGGTCTTCATTGCGACGAGCCCCCTGCCGGCTTGACTCGGCACGGTGTCCATCGTTCCTTTGTCCATCACTCCCACCGCGATGGGGTTCAGCCGGACAGCTTGCATGTCTAGGAGGTGGCATCCTTTTACGGTCCTCCTCCCGATATTTCTCTTTGTCTTCTTCCCTGCAATTGTTCGATTCTCGCCGGGGAGGGTTTCTCGGATACAATGCAGCAATCGCCTCTTGATCTGCTGCTGGGGCAATGTTGCTCCAGTTACATGCGGTTCTATGGTGCTGTCCTGATGATCCGGTTCTTTAGTAGTTATCTTCCCGACGGTCGGGACAGTAATGTTGTTCCGGAACCCGCTAGGGTCTAATATCATTCTAGGCCAGATCCATGCGACATTGGTCAGATTGAGAGACCAGTTTTCCGCTTCTGGATTTCGCGACCTCCTGTTGCTCCAGACCCTTGGTGAGTAGCTTTATGCCCAATCGGACCTGTTCGGGGCCTAGATTATTTGCCAGGATATCTCGAGCTGTGACAGTGTTTTGTACTAGTGCTGGGTACACCATATCTCCCTTGTTGTCGAGCCGAGGCATCCCTGGGCCCCCCTCAAAGAAAACCTTGTGGACTTCCAGAAATTTGTTGTTATGTGTGTGTCGTTTCCGGGTCTTTTGATGCTGTAGAGAGATGAACTTCTCCACAGTAGCTATGCGCTTCTTCTCTTCCTCGATGTTGTTGGTTTCATCCAGTAGTACTCGGCAACACGCTTCTAGGGCCTGAGCCCTTTCTTCCAACTCTTAAGTAGTAAGTTCTGCAGCTATAGGGATAGGCGTAGTTAATGCAACATCGATGAGTTTACGGGCACCAGCAGTGACCACGTGTCCATCCACCGAAGCTTCTTTGGGATCTTCTGGGATTAGTGCTCCATCGGAGTCTTACTCCTTGGCAATCACTTCCTCTGCTGGAGGATCTTTTGCCGGGGTCTTGTTGTTGTTCTTCTTCTTCTTCTTTTCCTTCTTTGTAGCGCCGGTAGAAAAGACAACTTTGGGTCCGTTTCCCGGAGTCAAGCTCTGATCGGTACTTTTGCACATCTAGATGTCGGGATTATCTCCGAGATCCATGTCATCCTACGCTTTGGGAGAGTTTTCTCCGGATCCTTCGTCCATGGCTTCTCCTTCTTCTGCAGCTTTGGAGTTGAACTCCTCTTCGTATTCTGCGGAGAACTTTTGGAAATCCGCCGACGTCATGGAATCATGCAAAGATGGCCGTAAGTCAGTGTTTGTTCCGATCGCCTCCAACACCAAGTCTTCGTTGTCTCTAGCAATGGTAGAGCCAGATCTGGATCCAACATATCTGACAAAGTGCGACGCGTGCATCCTGAGGTAGTTGCGGCTTTCCTCGTAGGCTTCCTTGAAACGCCTGATGGTCTCGAGAACCTCATACACGTTTGCGCCTTTCGTCATCATGCGCCTCAACATATACCTCAGGAAGGGTTGATCTATTCTGGCATCAGCAGAGCCGGAATTAGAGTTGTTATCTTGCTCCTCCTGGATTTCGAGCTCGGCAGGTAGATCGATCTAGGATTCGGCCTCGCTAGGGAGATCCACTCCAGATTCGACTTGCATCGCAAGATCTGATTTAGGTTCAGCTTTCTCCACTATCTCTGCAACAAGTGCGGGCTGGGTGGGATTAGGGTTTTCTGAGATCCGGAACTCTGCCGCCTCCGTGGACAAAGTGGACCCAGAGATTTCTTCTGCCTCTATCATCACTGCTGGGGTGGGTGGGGCAGGTTCAGCGAAACCGATGTAAACATCGATCTCGCCAAAGGACATGATGGTGTAGGCAGTCACGGCCTCCCTAGCCGGAATCCAGGTCTCGTCGAGAACGATGAGAGGGACATCGCTGGCGTAGAGGATGCGACCAACGGCGATGGTCTCGCCGATTCCGATTCTTGTAGATTCTGCTTGGAACGCAGATCAGAAGCTGACTTGCCCTACGTTGGGCGCCAACTGTCATTAGATTGATGGCAAGTACACCATGAGGGGGTCCTCGGGGCGTGCGGAAGAGAGGGGTGTGAGACGTATGGTGTTTCGGGGCGGTGAGCACACAAGTTTACCCAAGTTTGAATCTGCCGGCTTTGGACAGATCCTACTCCTGCTAGCAATCTAGTAATACAGCAGAGCCGGAATATGGGTTACAAGGGTTTCGCCTGTGTGAGTAGAGATTGTAGACTATTGAGGTGTTGCCCTAAAGGCGTACCCTAGGAAGGCTTATATAGATATCCGGCCTAGGGTTTACAGGAGAGACCTATCCGGCTACGACTAAGAGTCGGTTACAGAGTACATCTTGAACTACAAATAACATAATAGGCCTATGTCGGTAAGTCTTCTAGGCCTTCCCGTAGTCGGACTGGACTCCGTCTCTTCTCCCTGACTGGGCCGCCCGTGCAGCAAAGCTCTAACCCGAAGTGGGCCACCCTGGTCAGTGAGGCACGGTGAGGATACCTGGAAAGTATATCCCCAACATGCCCACCCACCCCTGTTTCGGTACCTGGCGATTTCAATGGTGGATCCGATCTCATCATCGGAAGTTATCGAAACACCGCACCTTTCAGCTCCAATTTCATCGGGACCATCGGTCAAAAAATCTGCGCCTAGAGCGATAGATGCATCATCCGTCAGATCATTCGCATAAGCTATGTTCTAGGCGGAGAAAGCTAAAGAAAACAATAAAAACACATCAAATCTATGGGAGCTTGATGGTCTTTATGATGATCTCTCCTTTGGATCAGACCCCCAGCCAACCACGCCATGCGGATCAAGTCCGATGAATGCGGAACCCAAAGAAAGTGGCAAAAGTATCGACTTCAAAATCTGAAGGGTTCGCAGCATAGCAAACAACAAATTTCCTACGATGGGAACTATACGCCAAGATCTATCTACTAGATACAAGCAATGGGTGGATATACATCCATAGAGAACATACCCTCAAAGACAACAAAGCTTTGTTAACAAGATGGAACTCGTGGATGATGTAGTCGTACACTTGCCGATCTCAAGATCATGATGAAGTCCTTCAGGTCCAGTAGTTCCAGCACCATCAGGTCCAGCACCATCAAGTCCAGCACCATCAAGTAGCGGTGCATCCATGATCACACACATGTCCGGTCCACCGAACAACCTCCGCCTCCTCGCTCCAGCGATGCAGTGGAAGCAGCAATTCCTTTCCAGATAAAGCCACCGAGAACATGTATCTCGCTAATCCGAGACCATGGAGAATAACTAGAGGGAGAAGAGAACCTTCACGAGGAGGTGGGGCAAGAGGAGAGGAGCCATGGGGCTCCTTTTATAGGGGAGGGGGCACAGCCCCAAGTCCATGGCTGTCCGGCCATGGTGGGTGCCCCCACCTCTCCCTCATTCATGTGGGTGGAGCTTAGATTAAGCCCACTCACATCAATTTCAACTCCACTCACTTTGCATTTAATGTCCACCAAATTAAATGCATTTTCTCTTTAAATAAAACACTTCTATTTATTTTATTCAGAATTTTGTTAATTACTTTAATTAACAAACATTCACATAAAACTCCCTACAACATTTCAATATTACATGCAGAACCAGTTTTAGCAATTTCACCCGAAACAATTTCGGTTTCCATCGAAAGGATTCCAGCGCTTTCATAATCTTTATCTGAAACATATTTTCTCCTAAATGGTGTCGGTATCCCTTAAGTGCGTCACCCTACGGTTCAAGAATAATGCAGACATGATCGAGACCCCTCTCAGATCAATAATCAGAAGCTGGACTTGGAGATCCATACTGACTCCCACATATTCAACGACGAGTTATGTGATCGTGTGAACCTTTAATGCTAGTAACTTAATCCCTTTGTATCGTGATATATTACATGTCCAAGATTCGATCATCGGTATCCAAATACCTAGTTTGATCTCGTTATCGACATGCACTCTTTTCTCGTTCCTGTGATATAACATTCTAGTGATCACATCACTTGCTTGCAAGCTATTTCAATGTGATATCACCGAGAGGGCCCTGAGTATATCTATCCGTCATCGGGATGGACAAATCCCACTCTTGATCCATGAGCCTCTACATAACACCTTTGTAGCACTAAACCCACCTTTATAGTCACCCTGTTACGGTGTGACGTTTGATGTTATCAAGATACTCTTCTAGTGTTAGTGATTAACATGATCTCATGGTCTAAGGACTAGGATTACTTCGTATGATGTTATAGCAATATAAACATAATGACTTTGATCGTAGTGCTATACTTCGGATGAATGTTCATCACATCATTCCACCAATATTGTGACCTTGTTATTAACAACATCCAATGTCCATGATTAGAAAACCTTGATCATCTTGTTAATCAACGAGCTAGTTTATATGAGAGGCATTACTAGGAACTTTGTATTTTGTTTATTAAACACACATGTATTAACGTTTCCAATTAATATAATTATAGCATGCAAAATAAACATTTATAATAAACATGGAATAAGTTAATAACCACTTTATTATTGCCTCTCGGGCATATTCCCTTCAGAATCTGGATGGCAGAAATCTACCCAGAGCAGAAACTGTTGGACTTCGCTGTTCCCCCCGACATTGTCTCTCTAGGATCCGACGATGACGTCACCAATTCATACATAACTCAACACCAAGTGTGCATGATCATCGGGGACACCTCAAGTCAACAGGACTCCAACGGTAACCTATTTTTGACCCCGATGATATTTTGTCGAACGATAATGCAGGAGATCATGTAAATGAAGGAAATCACGGAAATGAAGGAGATTCGACGAACAACCGCGTAACCCCAGGAGGAGGAGAACCACGTAGAGGCGGGAGGCAAACTCTCCGGATACCAGCAAAAGCATGGCAAATAACAAGAGCAGCAGTTTCAGGTGTAGTTCTAATGATAGCCGGTGCCACGCCTGAAGATCTACTGGCATACCAATACCGGCTTCATCAGAAAAAGAGAGATTTGCTAGGGATGTAGAGGCAGCTCGATGAAAGGAAAAAACTAGCTGACGAATCCAGCCTTCGGCAGGCCCAACTAAGCTCTACCCAAGGATTAGGAAGTGTAACCAAAGGAGCGTAGCCAAGGAGAGGAGCCTCATGGCTGCAAAATTTCCCCGAACCTGAAAGAAACGAGATAACGCGAGATCTTAATTTATAATTCATGTCAGTAGATCCAATAGGACACATCAAAGCAAAAATAGCGCAAGCTGCACAAACATACCTGCTCACAACCTAACCTGCACCCGATGATCCTCATGCGGCTCTCCATCGCTCCGTTCTAATGAACCTCAGCATGGTAGGAGCATCTCTCGCACAAGCGGAACAAGGAATTACACAACAACACGACAGATCTCCATGCCGTCGCAGCAGCCCTTAGCAGGTGGGGCACAACCAACTATCATGATCGCTACATCTGGTCCACTTTTCAGGCCCCGAGCCGTGAAATGATGCAAGAGACGATATTACATAGCGCAAGATTGATAAATCTAGAGTAGAGCGTAGCAGCCGAAGATATTACGATGGTGAAAGCAAAGATGAATATGAACTATGTGGAGCTAGCTGCTTTACCCGACGGGTTCGCAAAACTCTATTACCAAAGGACTTCAAACCCACCCATGATTGTCAGAAGTATGACAGTCTCCAAGAACCTAAAGCTTAGTTAGCAGATTATTTAGCAACTATCAAGTTACAGGGTGGTTCCAAGGCCACCGCAAGGCAGAGCTTGTAGCTGCATCTAACCAGCACTACACGATCCTGGCTAAGGAAGCTACCTGAAGATTCCATCAGCAGCTGGAATGATCTTGTGGACAAATTCATCCGAAATTTCCACTCCACATTCAAGCGACCCGCGTCTTTGGAACAATTGCGAGCATGCAAACAAAAAACGGGAGAACCAATACGGGCCTTCATCCAGCGGTGGAACATTCTAAAAAAACTTGGCTGAAGCTATATCCGATGAAAGAGAAATCGATGCCTTTAATGATGGCCTCTGTCAGCAAGAATTCATCGAAGAATTGGGACGAGTCAAGCCTAAGACGATCTCACAGCTGATGGACATGGCTAATTGCTGGGCTGATGGAGAAGACACGGTACACAATAAGCGAGCCCATTAACCCTAAGAAGACAGGGATAGGCGCAATAATGACAGAAGACGATGAAGCAACGATGGATACAATGGACCAAGCTATGTCGCAACTGGTTTCTCTGGAGGGGACAACTGAAGAAGCGATGATTACAATAATGGGTATCACAGCAGTAGGGACGACGTCGGTGGAAGCCAGCCACAGTAGTGGTACCAGCCAAGAAATCGAGACCCACCAATGTCTGCAGGGCAAATGCTAGAAGTTCCCTGCAATATGCACTTTTAAGTCAACTCAACAAGCAAAAGACAATCCAATCATCTCATGAAGGATTGCCGAACATTTTTAAAGATGTAGGAGCTATGCAAAGCAAGAGCAACCGAGGCAGCAAACTGAGGTTATGCCACTACACCTGGTGCTTTGGCCATCGGCACACCACCACCGCCGCCGGTGCACCCGCCAATTGGGCAGTCGCAAACCACAATAAACCAAGAAGATGAGTATCCTAGGTCAAAGGGAACAATGTCGATGATCCAGAAAGGACGACCCTCTAACAGGACACATAAGCTTATTACCAGACAAGTAAATATGGTAGTAACAACACCACCTCCTACACCCGAATATCTCCACTGGTCAGAGCAGGAAATTACCTTCAGTAGAGCTGATCACCCGCTTCGGGTTCCACGATTGGGTCAGTCATCCTTAATAGTGGAAGCACAAATTGGTGGGTTCGACATGAGCAAGGTTTTCCTGGATGCATGGAGCAGCATCAACCTCATATATGCCAAAACCCTACGGGCAATGAATTGGTCCCTAACAAATCTAGCGCATATAGATACAACTTTTTGCGGGATAGTTCGAGGCAAAGCCAAAATTTCTCTAGGCAAAGTCCACCTCGATGTAGTCTTCAGATCAAGGAACAACTTCAGGCGCGAAAAGCTGGAGTTGAAATTCATGGACTGGCCATCATAGTACCACACAATCCTGGGACGACCATCTTTCGCTAGGTTCATGGCAGTGCCCCACAACACATATCTGGTGTTAAAAATGCTAGCCCCTAATGGGATCATAACCATAAGAGGAAGTTTCAGTCGCTCAGACAGTTGTGATTGAGAATTCAACAAAATATCAGAATCCTTCAAGATGGAGACACAATTTGGCCAGCTGAAAATTGCAGATGCAGAACTACTACATGAGGGACATGTGCCCAATGAGAAGACTTCTGAAAATTAGGCACACCACGCACCGGCAAAACAACCTATCCGGCCTCCAGCATCGGTCCCGCATAGGAAGGCATGCTCGTCGCCATCCCCCATGAGAATTGGGAAACTCTTGGAAAATCTATCAAAACACAAGAAGCCCCCATGGAACCCGATGAGCACCCAGCCAAATTAGACACAACTGATAGTAAACAGACCACCAGACGAATCAATGTCATTGGACAACAAGTTCCTCACCTCACAAATACATGGTGCATCATAGAAATAACAAAACCAACATGGGTAGCTAACCCAATACTCGTCCCGAAAAAAGGCGCCGGCCTCCGCGTGTGCATTGATTTCCCAACTACAAGAGATACATTAAACCAACCCCTTTTATCTCTAGTCCGCTGTATAGAAACTGCACCTCCAGTTGAAAGGATGAAACCCCCTTAAACCAACACAGAAGCGCAACAGAGCATCTCAAGATAGAAGCCGCATATTTTAGGAAGATTTTTTATTTTTTACTTTTATGTGTTTTATATTCAATAAGGCCAACGGCCAGGCGAACACGCCAAAATAGTGTTCCCTCTAGTATTCGATGATAAATAAAGAAAAGTTCCAAAAACTGGGCTTCGAGAGCTTTGTCATTCTATTCATCAATTCAATACACGGGGGCTTCGACAAATACGCCAAACGCGCTAATCGTCGGGTCCTATATAATGTGTAAATAAAGAGTGTCTTACGCGAAAAACAAAATCTCATATAAATATACGACCTTTTTGACAAATGCAATGGTGTCACACAATATTTATGAAGAAATCTTCGTCTGCCTCTAGGCACCTCTATACAATCTTAATAGCAGGACTACGGGCGCCGGCATAATGATGCGCCATATTAACAAGCCCACCGCCAGGAGGGGGAGGCAGCCCCAACGATATAGCATCGAAGTCTAGCATCAGATGGTGCGTGTGAACCCAAGAAAGCGCAAGTTTAGCACCCGCCACAAGTTAGAGCTTCATAAAGTGATGAATCCTCTCTCTCTGCCGAAACTTCGCCAGTAAATCAGCTAGAGTCTAAGGTTGAGGATCCCGGGGAAACATGGCATTGTATACAATGGCCAACGATCTATGACAAAACTCGACAAACCGCTCCACCTCTGACACATGATCTTGAAGCAAAGCCACAGCGTAGGCGCGGCGGTGATCAATCCAAAAGTCTGTTTTGGAATTTTGGGAAGCAGCCACAAGAGCTTGGATTCGATTATGCCGATGTTGGGTTTTGTCCCTCTCGCACAATCGAATGCTTACAGAAAAAGAGGGAGGAAAAATTAAAACCCTGCAAACAAAAAGGAAGCAACGCAAAATAACACGGAAGACTTACACAGCATCTTCTCGCTTGCCCTGGAAATTTCCTCCAAGAAGTATGCCTCATGATCCAGGGCCTGGTGCATTTTTGATTAAGCAATATCTAGCATCGATTGGACAACCCGAAGTTTTCATTCAAGTTCCTTCACTTGCTCAATTTTCTCTACATACAACGGTGGGTCTACTGCATGAACAACATCAATATCAGTTGCACCCAACCCAGATTAAGATAGGATCGCATCCGACGTATCGCCATCGAAGTTTCAGCGCCACTCTTCGATTGTGTCATGCTGTAGCCAATGAGCGGTTTTGGGTCAACTCCGAAGACAGCAACAAGATCATTCAAATCAGCCAGCACTTCCTTCATCGGAAAAACTTCGGCATGTGAAATCTTGAAAGCGCGGCATGAGCAGACAAGGAGGTTGCGCCCATGAACACTGTTAGCCTCCAAAGTGCCAACAACATCCGATAAAGGGCCAACCCTCTTATCTTCATCTAACACTAAATTCTGGCCAGTAAGTTCTACACATATAAAAAAGGGTTGAGAACCAAAAGGAAGAAAAAGGAGCAAAACATAATTTTTTCCTTGAAGATAGAAAACTCACGAGTCAAGGAAGCATTAAGGGTCTCCAAGCACTTCCGAAGATCTTCATCTCTGGTGGTAACTTGTTTGGCATTTTCTTCGGCATCAACACTGTCCTTCTGTTTGGCTTCCTCCAAAGCCTTCTCGGTGACCCGCAGTTTAGCCTCCAGAGTGTCGGCATGCTTTATCGCCTTGTCCCTGATGACCATGGAATCTTTGGCAGTGGATAGACAATTGAAAAGTAATGCAAAACTCAAGAAAAGGAGGGGGTGTGAAATTGCTCAAATTCCTAAAGATCAAAAAGAACATACCTCTCAGCTCTTCAGCTTCATTACGGATCTTAATAAAGTGAGAAGCCATGTCGACCACCTCACGCATCAAAGGCTACAAAACACAAAAAACAAAACATCAAGAAAAACAAGCAAAGGAGAAGCTACAACCAAGTTAAAAACAAAGAAGTACTTGCATCTTGCATATCCACCTCGACAGGGCTCTCAAATATCACCACGCCTTTGCCAGCCGATTTTCTTATTTTCTGCGGCGGCGGTTTTAGCAAAGTGGCAACATCTTTCTAGATAATTTGATCTACAGGAGACGCGTGCAAATCCTATGGATCTGTGGATGGCTGTGGAGATTTAACTTTAGGAGGGCAACATATGTACCAGGAGGAGACATGGGAGGATCTTCCCCATCATCACAACTGCAAGAGCAACACAAAAAATTCAATAACTTGCCCATCCAATAATCAATAAAGGGGCAGTGAGTACTTACGAAGAAACATCCTGCGTAAGCGGAACAAATTCATCTGGGAGGAGCCGACAAAACTAGGATGGTGCGCAGAGACTTCGAGCTAGTGGAGTCATCCTAGTCTTCAATCGTCTCTACTACATAAAACCGTTTTCTTTTTTCACCAACGGGCACCAAGCAAAAATCTTCAGAGCGAGCCGACAGAATAGACTGAGTACTCGACGAAGATTCAGCGATAGGCGCCTCCATCTCCTCATCGGCAGCAGTCCTAGCCATAGGAAGATCGTCGGATACATAAGGATTGGCTGGGAGCTCACCGCTTTCAGGGAGAGGAGGAAGCGAAGATAGATGATCATAATCTTATATGACAGAAGACCAGCAATCAAAAGGGAGGATACTCATAAAGAATAAAAGCACATTCGCACAAAAAGTAAGGGGGAAAAGGAAGCCAATGGAAATTTACCTCTAGAAGGTGTTTCTTCTTGCCGAACGGCTCTACACGGTAATCGGAGGGAACCGAGCTTTTCTAGGTCAACGTGGTGAAGTTCCAAACCCTTTTTTGTAGACCTTGAGGGTAAGATCATCTGGTGAAATCCTCATCAGGTCATTCTTGCCAGTATATGCCCACATACTAGAAAGCCTCGCCCGAAGAGGCTGCACACACATGTGCCGAAAATACGCCAGGATTTGAAGTCCCGATAGTTCCTTGCCAACCTTCAGGAGTTAGACGCTGATCCCATGAATCAAGTTTTCGACAAGTTTTCTTGGGGTCAAAAGGGCCTAAGCCAAAAGATTGACACTCGACTTTTTGATCCTTGATGTAAAACCATTTGGTTTTCCACCCTTGGATAGAATCAGTAATCTTGAAGTCAAAATAATCGACTTTGGAGCAAACAGAGAAAATGGTGCCACCGATGTCATGAACAAGAGTATCGGTGGCATTCCGATGAACATAGAAGAAATACTTTCACAAGCTCCAATGGGGATGAATCCCGAGGAAGCATTCGCAAAGGGTAACAAAGCAAGCAACATGAATGATAGAGTTGGGTGTGAGCTGATACAGCTGTATGCCATAGACAAAGAGGAGACCTCGAAGAAATTCATGGATAGGGAGAGAAAGGAAAAGGAATAAAAAGGAGAGAAAAATTACCCTCCAGCCAGATTCATGGATGGGAATGGCTTCATCCCCTGGAAGCTTGAAGGTGCCTTCCCCAAGATGACTGGAGTTCCGTGCCTCGTGCAAATCTCGCACAGAGCACTTCGATGGGGCCCATCCGATAACCCTCTTCCTTGTGGCCTTGGTGGTGATGAGTGCATATTTGCATCTTGTTTTAAATTATTATTTTGCATTGTAGATGTAGGATTTTGGTATTTTACGCCATTCGCGCGCATATTTTATGTCTGTTTTCACCAGGATTAGGATAGATGACGGATCCAATGGATACAATTATTGAAGTAGTTGTACTATGGAGAAAAGGAGTCAAAAAACAATGTAAATCGCTTATTTGGGAAATATTAATAATACCAGAAGAAAACTAGGAGCGAACCAAGGAGGCAGAGAGCATAACGACCAACTATACGGCCGGAGAATTTTCTCTGCCCATATAGCTCCAGCCGTATAGCTGGCGTTGCCTCCAACTCGGCAAATAGTTTCACCCCGTGCAATTGGTTCGAGGAGATGATAAAACAGAACACCTAGAAATCACAGAAACCTCACCTCCGGAAGGCATCTAGAGGGGGAACTGATCTGCCGGGGATCCATCTTCACCCTGCGCAGATCCGGGAGGCTAAGGCATCAATCTTCATCATCCCCTACTGCATCGCCACCATTTTCATCCATCCCATCTACATATTGTCTAGATCTTGTTGTAATTCCTATACTCATTGTGGATTTATACAAGTACTATTCATCTATGATTGTTTCCATTACCATTGACATGATGTTGATTGCCTCCATGTCTGAGTAGATCATTAGTTCTTGGGGAGATGGAGAAACCCTAGTATGAGATTCAAATAAGATAAAGTCTTTTATGATATTCATCGCTGTGACCTTGTGTTAGATTCTCTACATCTTGATGTTGAGAGAAGTCAACCTCTCAATATTTACCTCTCGTGGGGACTTGATGGAGGGAACTACTTGTTGGTAGAAAGAGGCATGCTAGCACTTACAGTGACTATCAAGCTGTTAGCAATCCTTACATGTCAACTTGGGAAATCGAGGAAACTCACCAAACACTATCCATGCCATGGGATACGTCCTACGGTATTACGTCCCTTAATAGCGCAGTAATTCGATTGATGTCGATTACTGACTACTGTGGTTATGAGGATGATGTGAGCAGTGGTTGTTGCCTATTCTCCCACATTCGGAGTTCCTCCCACACATACACAGTTGAGAAAGTTCATGATGATAATCTTTATCTTAGATCTTTACAATACTAGTGGTGTATCCGCTACTCCCTGAGAACACTTTTTCCCTATTGCAGTTCCAATCTTTCTTTACATACGTGATACTTACTTTTTGTATTAAGTTACTTTGCTTTACTTTATTATTGCTCTTATACCCAAAACCCCAAAACACCTTTTTACACATTACTCGCATTTTATCTTGTTACTTAGAACTTTATCTAGCATTTCTATCGCAATATTTATTTCAAGAATCATTAGACTTCAGACTCCTGCTCCCTGTGGGATCGATATCTTTATTTCGAAACTAGCTACAAACGATGTGTGCACTTGCAGTCATCAAGCTATTTTTTGGCGCTGTTGCCGGGGAGCTAAGTGCTGTAGGTCTTTTAATTTTTGCTTATTTACTTTTGTCTTGCTAAATTTTGTTTTGAGTTACAGGTTTTCACCAACACGATGGAGTTTGAGCATATGACTAGTGCTAACCCACTCAACCACTTTAGGAATCCCTATGATATTTAAAAGAGA
The DNA here is from genome assembly GCA_916181665.1 of Avena sativa. Classification (NCBI taxonomy): domain Eukaryota; kingdom Viridiplantae; phylum Streptophyta; class Magnoliopsida; order Poales; family Poaceae; genus Avena; species Avena sativa. Next base: position 198,566,596 of record OV702287.1, read on the forward strand.
CAACTCCAATGAGAAGACAAGAGGGTTTGAAAAAAATCCTCTACTGCTTAGTATTCTACATAAGAAGCAATTTACTGGAGAATAAGAAGATCCTAATCCATATGAGCATATTGCATGTTTTAAAGATATATGTGGCACTTTTCTAATGATGGGTGATACGTTGCTAACATATCCATAATTTTTGATGTTCCATGCTTGGTTTTATCTACTTTCTTATGTTTTGTTACAACTTTGGAGTACTTTTTATACACTTTCTTGGACTAACCTATTAACAAGAGCCATAGTGCCAGCTGCCTGTTTTCTGCTGTTTTTGGTTCCAGGAAAGTCAGAAAATGAATATTCTCAAAATTGGATGGGACAAAAGCCAAAGCCAGTTTTTCACCAAGGGACACAAGGAGCCAGAGTACGAGACGGAGAGGGGCCAGGGGGCCGCCACACCACCTAGCCGTGCGGCCCATCCTAGACCATGCCAGGGGGTGGTTTGACCGCCTCCGACACCCCCTCGACCTCCCCTTTCGCCTATAAGATGCCTCCGATATAGAAACCCTAAGTACCCGATCAAAATTCCACGAAAGAGTCTGTAGCCGCTCCATCCCTAGATCAGGAGGGATCTGAAGTTCTTCCCGGCACCCTGCCAGGGAGGGGCATTCACCCTGGAGCCCTTCTTCATCACCATGCAAGACTCCGGTGTGATGCGTGAGTAGTTCATCCTTAGACTACGGGTCCATGTAGTAGCTAGATGGCTGGTTCTCCTCCTTTGTGCTATCATGTTTAGATCTTGTGAGCTCCATTCATGATCAAGATCATCTATTTGTAATTCCTACATGTTGTGTTGTAGGGATCCAATGGATATTGAGATGCTATTTCAGATTGATTATTGATGCTATTATGTCTTTGTGATTTGTGATCTTGCATGCTTTCCATTGTTAGTAGCTATCTTGGCCAATTAGATGCTAGCAACTCCAAGAGTTAGTATTTATGCTCGATAGTGGGTTCATGCCTCTAGTAATCTGGGGAAGTGATAGAAATCTCTAAGGTACTAGATGTGTTGTTGCTACTAGGGAGAAAACAACAATTCTTTATTCATAGAACAATCGTATTGTTTACTTTACACGTAATGCGTAATGCAATTATCTGTTGCTTGCAACTTAATACTGGAGGGGGTTCGGATGATAACTTGAAGGTGGATTATTAGTCATAGATGCAGTTGGATTACGGTCTATGTATAATGTTGTAATGCCCAATCAAGTCTCAAAGGAGTCAAGATGAGTAGTATATGCATGATTGCTTTCTCGATGTTTGTCAATTGCCCCACTGTAATTTGTTCACCCAACATGTCATCTATCTTAAAGGAGAGCCACCACTAGTGAACTATGGACCCCGGTTCTTTCTTTTATCATTAATCTTCAATCAACTGTTTACTGCTTTCTGTTTACTTTCTGCAAACTATTAATTTCTTCCACGCAATACGTTTAATCCTTTGTTTTTAGCAAAACCGGTGAGATTGATAACCTCACTGTAAGTTGGGGGCAGAGTTCTGTGGTTGTGTTGTGCAGGTTTCCACGTTGCTGCTGGCACCGGTAGTGCGCCCTGCCAAAGTTCAGCTAGCAACACCTTGGAGGTGTTTCCTTGCTCCTACTGGATTGATAACCTTGGTTTCATAACGGAGGGAAAACTTGTTGCTGTGCTCATCATACCTTCCTCTTGGGGTTCCCCAACGAGCTCGATATATTTTGGGCCATCAAGAACTTTTTCTAGCGCCGTTGCCGGGGAGTCAAGGACATCTTCACAAGGGGAGTCCCTCATAACCAATCTCTTTACTTTTTTATTTTTGTTTTGCTTAGTTTATTTCTGCTTTGTTTGCTTGTTTCTTTATCAAAAACACACAAAAATAGTTGTACTAGTTTGTTTTTTTAATCAAAAACACAAAAACTAGTTCCTACTTCAAGTTGTTTTTATGTCTAGTTTTGCTCCAATCACTATTTCATTATGGATAGCCCACTTGGTTTCCTATTTGGGAAAACTACTATCACTGCTAAGGTAGTAGATGAACCACTGCCTGCTAGAACCTCCATGGAAGATTTTATAAGGTATAGAGAATCTTACAAGGGTAAAGTCACGAGAGCCGTGTTAAAAAGGTTGGATCTAATTGCTAAAATTTTGCTTAAACGCCATGATATAAATTGGTGCTTTAAACATGATACTAAACATCTTAAATTCCAATGTGGCTTTAGTAAATAATTTGTAATTATGAACTATCATTAGAATAACTATATTCATCTTGGATTTGAAGAAGTAGAACAATTTGTTTTGTTTATGGGAGCTTATGAAATAGAATCCTTCATGTCTAAAAACTATGAAACCTGTGTTGCTTGTAAAGACCTTAAAGATATGGTCTCTTCTATCCTTGATCATTGCATAGAAAATTTCAGCAATAATGTTATATCATTGATTATAAAGAGAGACTCAGTCATGCACAAGAATGTATCCAGAATTTGCAGGAGCCTATGGAAGAAGAAATTGCTGAACCTGAAAGCTCATTAGATGAAAAAGAGGAGGAGAGTGATGGACAAAAGGAGGAAGAATGGATTAGCTACCCGTGCCTACATTCTAATGAGAGTAACTCTTTATCCCTTACATTATTTGATTGTCCCCCATGCTTACCAAAGGAGGATGAATGTTATGTTCCTATGGATTCTCTTGAAAAATCTACTATGGGTAAAACTTGTGATAATAATTATGCTCCTATTATCTATGATAATCCTTTATTAGTGCCTAACATCGAAATGCATGGTACTAAAGAGCGTTGCTTGGAAAATGTTTATGATAAAGTTCTAGATGATGGTCCTATATTGGTTGAGAATATTAATTGTACTACTATTAAAAATGAGATTGGAGGGGTATTGACCTTATCTTGGAACCCCATACCTCTTGAGAATGATCAGTCACCTTGTTATAAAATTGTTAAAAGTGGGTTTGAAGGTTTTAATCCCATTATTTTTGAGCTTGATAAAAATTATGTGTTTGTAGATCATGAAAAGCATGCTTTATGTGATAGTTATATTGTTGAGTTTATTCATGAGGCTACTGAAAATTATTATGAGAGAGGAAAATATGGTTGTAGAAGTTTTCATGGTACTGAAACACCTCTCTATATGCTGAAAGTTTTGAAGTTACTCTTGTTTTATCTTCCTATGCATGTCACTTTGTTCTTTGTGAATTTACTTGCATACAAGATTCCTATGCATAGGAAGTTGATTAGACTTAAATGTGTTTTGAATTTGCTTCTTGATGCACTCTTTTACTTCAATTCATATTTCTTATGTGAGCATCTTCTCAAACTATCAAGCCTAACTTAAAGGCGTTAAAGAAAAGTACTTATTGGGAGATAACCCAAAAGTTTTAGACGAGTCTTGGAAGTTATTACCTCAGTAATAACCGCTCTTTATCCTTTTTATTTGCTTTTTGTGCCAAGAGTAACCTCTAATGAGATAAGTAATGATTAGGAAAGCTGTTGTCCCAAAACAGATTTTTGTGCTTCACCGTAAAAATTCGTGTAAAATCTCTGTACGTCGTTTTGAGGCGTGAATGTTTGTGCCTCTGCCCCAGGTTGTTATATAACTTTATTTAGTTCAACACTTTTTGATTTGAGCAACAAAAGGTCTTCGAAACAATTGGTTTTTACCCGCTGGTCTGTTTTGACAGATTTCTGCCATTATTTGCATCTGCTTCTTCTTCGTTCCTTTTGGAGTTCTTTTGGGGAATTGAGCTTTTTGAGGGAAGTGCTACAGTAGCTTGTGTCTTAGTGGAAGTTTTATTTGTGTTGGAACTGAACCTAAATACTTATTATCTTGAGTGCACTAATGTTGCTAATAAAGATTATGTGAAGTTTTGTATGAAGGAAAAATTCAGGTGTATGGAAGGAATGAGTAATGAGATGAAGAATGGACTAAAGCTCAAGCTTGGGGTTGCCACACGTGTCACCCCAATAAATATCCAAGAAGTACAAGCGTCAAATCTTGGGGATGCCCAAGGCATCCCCTTCTTCATCAATAAAAATCCCAGGTTTCTTCCAAACACTTCATTTTTATTGTTTCTTGCACAATTGTGTTGTTCTTGGAGCGTCTTTGTTTTTTGTTTTCGGTTTTCGTTTGCTTGGTTTGCTTAGTTTGATGAATAAATTGGTTGGACCCCCTCTTTCATACATTGGTTTTCAAATAGTTTGGTTTGGATTGGAAAAGAGTTGGAAAAGTTCATGCTTAAGTGGTAAAGGAGATTGTTTTTGACTTTGGCCTATGCTTTGTCATGCCATGCTTGATATTGTTTTGGCTTTATGCTTAGTATTCTTAGCTATAGCATGACTTGTTATAAACAATTGAGATTGCTTAATGTGCCTTGGAAGAATCATGCGTTGTTTTAGCATATTAAAGCATAGTATTGTGGTATTCTCCTTTGATGCTTTATTTGGGTTGACTTGGCACATGCTCACACCATGTTATGACTATCCCAAGTCACCATAAGCCTTTATGATCCTTTATTTTTCAACTTGTAGTATCACTTTATGCTTTGATTAATGATGTTTTGTCGTTCTGCATGATTATAGCCATTATTGCTCTCTTAGTTGGTCGCTCCCAGTCTTTTGCTAGCCTCCATAACCAAGTATGAGTTCCACTCATGCATCCAACTCCTAAAACCAAGTTATTCCAAAGAGTCCACCATATATACCTATTAGCATATGCTATTCCAAGTATATTCATGTTTTTATCTACCTTCCAAATTAAACTTGTTATGAGAATACTAGTGATTAAAGCTCTCACGAACTTGATGTCACACTTTACTTTTCTTGCCGTTAATAAACTTGAACCATTGGGTCCTTCTTTGTTGTGTATATGCTTGCGCTTTATAAGTTGAAATTAGCAGAACCATGTATCATGGGGAACGCTTTCAACATTGCACTTGTACTTTGTACCTAGTTGATATCATGCTCTTTTGTCTATGGATGTCGTCGGTGTGAAATGAAAGGGGAGCTTGTAAGTCCATGGAGTTATGTATGTGTGTTAGGGAAACACCAGGGCCGCTGGTCTAATCCATGCTGTCATGGTGGAAACCTGTAGCGTAACCATAATGAGCTGTCTATGAAGTATTCTTCTTATAAAAAAAGAGTCAGATATTGAGAAAAAAAAGAAAAAGAAAAAAAGAGATATGAGAAAAGAGGAAAGAGAGAAAAAAGCACCATTTTCCCATGGTAAATAAGAAGATTGCTGAGATGCTCGTTGTCTGCTTGCCTTGTCATTTTGATATGGGGATTCTTCCGTATCATCGGGCAAGGGGTACCCCGTTGGTGGTTCTCTATGATACACATGTACTTACTATGACAAGAACTTACCGGTAACTAAACTTGAGTAGCACGAGGAGCGACCCTCGTATTCAAGGGACATGAGATTTCCAACTTATACTTTGTCAAGCATATACTCCATAGTTTGTTCACTTTAACCTTAATCACTTCAAGATGCTGATGATAGGGGCAATGAGAGATGAAAGCTAATAAGTACCATAATTTTTGGAAGCTCTTTATGACACTTGAATCCCTACTTCCTTCTATGAAGGCCCTTTCTTTTACTTTTATGTTGAGTTTCCACCTTCTATCTTTATGCACCTATGTTTAGAGCATAGTGGCCATTCTTAGTTCTATGTGCATTGTCCCAAGACTTGTTGATTGATGCATAACTTTGATATTGCTTGTTTTAAACTATTTCTATCTAGTCACTCTTATGAACTTTGAAGGTGTCCTATGCATTTATGTTTGCTACTCTATGAGGGACAAGCTGAATTCTACTATGCTATGTTTTCTATATGTGAAACAAACAAACGTCTTGCAAAGCATTGTTATTCATAAATCTTTTGTTTGTGCCTTTTCATGTTGCAACATAGTTGCTTTGTCGTATTGTTAGAACTTTATCTTTCATGTTATGATTGAAGTACTATGATCCAACCTATCATTGTTTTAAATACTTTGATCAAGTTTATGATGGTGCATGTCACCTCAAAATTATTCTTTCTTTTTATCACTTACCTACTCGAGGACGAGCAGGAGTTAAGCTTGGGGATGTTGATACGTTGCTAACGTATCAATAATTTTTGATGTTCCATGCTTGGTTTTATGTACTTTCTTATGTTTTGTTCCAACTTTGGAGTACTTTTTATACACTTTCTTGGACTAACCTATTAACAAGAGCCACAGTGCCAGCTGCCTGTTTTCTGCTGTTTTTGGTTCCAGGAAAGTCAGAAAATGAATATTCTTGGAATTGGACAGGACAAAAGCCAAAGTCAGTTTTAACCGAGGGACACAAGGAGCCAGAGTACAAGAGGGAGAGGGGCCAGGGGGCTGCCACACCACCTAGCCGCATGGCCTAGCCTGGCCTGCGCCAGGGGTGGTCTGGCCGCCTCCGGCACCCCCTCAGCCTCCCCTTTCACCAATAAGATGCCTCCGATACAGAAACCCTAAGTACCCGATCAAAATTACACGAAAGAGTCTGTAGCCGCCGTCATCTCCATCCCTAGATCGGGAGGGATCTGAAGCTCTTCCCGGCACCCTGCCAGAGAGAGGAATTCACCCTGGAGGCTTTCTTCATCACCATGCAAGCCTCTGGTGTGATGCATGAGTAGTTCATCCTTGGACTACGGGTCCATGTAGTAGCTAGATGGCTGGTTCTCCTTCTTTGTGCTATCATGTTTAGATCTTGTGAGCTCCGTTCATGATCAAGATCATCTATTTGTAATTCCTACATGTTGTGTTTGCGGGGATCCGATGGATATTGAGATGCTATTTCAGATTGATTATTGATTCTATCATGTCTTTGTTATTTGTGATCTTGCATGCTTTCCGTTGTTAGTAGCTATCTTGGCCAAGTAGATGCTAGCAACTCCAAGAGTTAGTATTTATGCTCGATAGTGGGTTCATGCCTCTAGTAATCTAGGGAAGTGACAGAAAACTCTAAGGTACTAGATGTGTTGTTGCTACTAGGGAGAAAACAACAATCGTTTGTTCATAGAACAATCATATTATTTACTTTACACGCAATGCATAATGCAATTATATGTTGCTTGCAACTTAATACTGGAGGGGTTCGGATGATAACCTGAAGGTGGATTATTAGTCATAGATGCAGTTGGATTACGGTCTATGTATATTGTTGTAATGCCCAATCAAGTCTCAAAGGAGTCAAGATGAGTAGTATATGTATGATTGCTTTCTCGATGTTTGTCAATTGCCCCGCTGTAATTTTTTCACGCAACATGTCATCTATCTTAAGGAGAGCCACCACTAGTGAACTATGGACCCCGGTCCTTTCTTTTAGCATTAATCTTCAATCAACTATTTACTGCTTTCTGTTTACTTTCTGCAAACTATTACTTTCTTCTAGACAATACGTTTAATCCTTTGTTTTCAGCAAAACCGGTGAGATTGACAACCTCACTATAAGTTGGGGGCAGAGTTCTATGGTTGTGTTGTGCAAGTTTCCACGTTATTGCTGGCACCGGTAGTGCGCCCTGCCAAAGTTCAGCTAGCAACACCTTGGAGGTGTTTCCTTTCTCCTACTGGATTGATAACCTTGGTTTCATAACTGAGGGAAAACTTGCTACTGTGCTCATCGTACCTTCCTCTTGGGGTTCCCCAACGAGCTTGATATATTTTGGGCCATCAACGGGATATACCGCCGATGATTTAAGGGTTAAACTTTTTAGTCAAACTTTGACAAGTATAGCTCTCTCATGGTATAGATCTCTACCCCCCTGAAGCCACTACTACTTAGGATACTTTAGCTTGTGAATTTCTCTCAAAATATTATCGATTATCAAAATCTTTTGGAATCAGGCATCTTATAATGACTTGGAAGAATCGTTCTAATGAAGGACTAATAAGAGCTTATATTAGATTTAAATATTTACTACGACTATGTCCTCATCACGATTTGCCTGAATAGTATTTACTACATATGTTTTATGGCGGTTTAATTGAACCTAATAAAATTGAACTAGACTCTTTCGTGGAAGGAGCCTTTATGAATCTTCCTATACCTAAAGCTTGGGCTTTACTTAATAGAATTTGTGACCATAGAGTTTCATGGGCGTAGAAATAGAGCACGATTGTATTCATGATTATAATAAAAAGGGCCATGTGAAATAATTGTCTAAAGAACTTTATCTGGATTCAGATCTTGTATTGCAAGTTGTTAAAGCTTTTACAGAACATATTAAAGCTCCAAAGGAGGATCCAGTCAAGTATGATCCACCACCTGAACCAGAGAAGAAAAGAGAAGATAAAGCAACACTTGCCTCCATAGAACAATAATATAAAGTGCCTTTCCCTAACACTGCACAAAAGCATATTTTTGAATATGATGAGGTCAAAGCAGTACAAGAAAAGAGGGAAGAGGAAAGCATGCCAGAAGTCAAGGAACATCTGAAGGAACACAAAGATGAAGAGGTAACCAAGGAAGAAATTATGGCTATGTACTCACACTGTAACATAGTTGAACTTGATGTAGAGACTTCCATATTGGTTGAAGGTAAAACAAAGGTAAAAGATGTGGGTAAGCCTATTCTTCCCTGCATATTTAAAGAAACCTCTCATTACAGATTATGTGATCTTGGCACCGAAGTCAATATTATATCTTATGATTTCTACCTAGAAATAAAAGAAGAAATAGAACCAGACAATTGAGAATACTGATATAACAATTATGTTAGCCACTAAAAATCTTAGAATTCCAATGGGAGTAGTTGATAATGCAACTGTCACAATTGGCAACAAAAAATTTCCTATCGATTTTGTAGTTGTTGATATGCCAGGTGACACTTTTTGCCCTATTATATTTGGAAGAACCTTTTTGGGTGAGATATGTGCCTATGTTAACTTCAAGAAGGAGATTGTGACTCTTAAGCTTGGGGGAACGAAAAATAAATTTCATTTTTCCAAATTTAAAGACAAGCCTCCACAAGCACAACAAGAAGGGGAAGAGAGAACCATTGAGGAAATGGCATCTCTTTTCTTTGGTAATGGGGAAGAAGAAATAAATGAAGATCCAAATTATGAAGAAATAGTTATGGAGGACAGGTCCTTAGAAGAACTAGAGGATGAATTTGATTCACTTCCTATTTTGAAACCTCCAACTGCTGAGGATTTTGAAGAGACAGAAAAGAGAGGGGACGAGAAACTACCACCCCCAGAGTTGAAGACTCTACCAAATAATCTCAAATATAGGTTTTTAGATGATACCAATAAATTTCCTGTTATTATTAGTGCTAAAATTTCAGGAGAAGAAGAAGAAGAACTCATGAGGATACTTAAGGAGCATCACCAAGCCTTTGGGTACTCAATGGATGACTTGAAGGGCATTAGTCCCATGATAGCTGTCCACCGGATATTCATGGATGAAGGTGCTAAACTAGTTGCGGAATTTAATAGAAGATTGAAGCCTGAAATGGAAGAAGTGGTAAGAAAAGAAATTGTACGCCTACTGGACGCATGTATAATTTACCCCGTTAAAGAGAGTGATTGGGTAAGCCCTGTTCATTGTGTTCCTAAGAAGGGCGGTTTTACTGTTGTTCCTAATGAAAACAATGAACTAATACCTACTAGAACTGTTGTTGGGCACATGATGTGCATAGATTTCAGGAAATTGAATGAAGAAACTCAGAAAGATCACTATCCATTACCATTCATAGATCAAACTTTAGAAAGGTTAGCAAACCATACTCATTTTTGATACTTGGACGGATATTCTAGTTTCTCTCAAATAGTTGTTCATCCGGATGACCAACTTAAAATGACTTTCATAAGTTCTTACGGTTTACATGCTTACCGATGTATGCCTTTTGGTCTATGTAATGCCCTAGCTACTTTTCAACGATGTATGACTGCTATTTTTGCTGATTTCATATAACTTATAATAGAAGTATTTATGGATAACTTTTCTGTCTATGGAACTTCATTTAAAAGTTGTTTGGATTATCTCAAGAAAGTTTTGCAGCGTTCTGAAGAAACTAATCTTGTTCTAAATTGGGAGAAGTGCCACTTTATGGTCAAAGAAGGTATAGTCCTTGGACACAAAGTATCGGGTAAGGGAATTGAAGTGGATAGAACTAAGGTTGAAGCAATAGAGATAATTCCACCACCTAGGGATATTAAAGGTATAAGAAGTTTTCTTGGTCATGTGAGTTTTTATAGAAGGTTCATTAGAAAATTTTCAGGGATATCTAAACCTTTGACTAACCTCTTGCAAAAGGGAATGAGAATCAATTTTGATGATAAGTGTCTTGAAGCTTTTGATAACCTTAAAAATGCTTTAACTCATGCTCCCACCATAAAACCACCTATCTATGATACAACCTTTGACTTAATATGTGAAGCTAGCAATGATGTTGTAGGAGTAACTCTTGGAGAACATATTGGTCGAAGATTTAATATTATACATCTTGCTAGTAGAACTCTCAATGGTGCCCAAAAGAATTACCCTAAGGAACAAAAGGCACTGTTTGCTGTATTTTTCTCTTGTGATAAATTTCGTTCTTATATAGTTGATGCAAAGGTGAGAGTTCATACGGATCGTGATGGCTGATGGCTCAGTGTCGGCGCCAGAAAAATGCTGGTGCGGTGTTGATGTAGAGATCGTTGGGAAACCCAAGAGGAAGGTATGATGAGCACATCAGCAAGTTTCGCTCAGTTATGAAACCAAGGTTTAATCGAACCAGTAGGAGCAAGGAAACACCCCAAATGTGTTGCTAGCTGAGCCTTGGCAGGGCGCACTACCGGTACTAGTAGCAACGTGGAGACCTTCACAACACAACCACAGAACTTTGTCCCCAACTTGCGATGAGGTTGTCAATCTCACCGTGTTTTGCTAAAAACAAAGGATTAAACGTATCGAATGGAAAGAAGTAATAGTTTGCAGAAAGTAAACACAAAGCAGTAAACAGTTTGTAGATTGTATGTAAAGAAAAAGAACGGGATCCATAGTTCACTAGAGGTGGCTCTCCTTAGATAGATAACATGCTGGGTGAACAAATTACAGCGGGGCAATTGACAAACATCAAGAAAGCAATACATGCATATACTAATCATCTTGAGTCCTTTGGAACTTGATTAGGCATTACAACATTATACATAGACCGCCATCCAACTACATCTATGCCTAATAATCCACCTTCAGGTTATCATCCGAACCCCCTCCAGTATTAAGTTGCAAGCAACCGATTATTTCTTTACGAACTACGTGTAAAGTAAACAATATGATTGTTCTATGAACAAAGGATTGTTGTTTTCTCCCTAGTAGCAACAACACATCTTGTACCTTAGAGTTTTCTGTCACTTCCCCAGATTACCAGAGGCATGAACCCACTATCGAGCATAAATACTAACTCTTGGAGTTGCTAGCATCTACTTGGCCAAGATAACTACTAACAACGGAAAGCATGCAAGATCACAAATAACAAAGACATGATAGAATCAATAATCAATCTGAAATAGCATCTCAATATCCATCGGATCCCCGCAAACACAACATGTAGGAATTACAAATAGATGATCTTGATCATGAACGGAGCTCACAAGATCTAAACATGATAGCACAAAGGAGGAGAACCAGCCATCTAGATACTACATGGACCCGTAGTCCAAGGATGAACTACTCACGCATCACACCAGAGGCTTGCATGGTGATGAAGAAAGCCTCCAGGGTGAATTCCGCTCTCTGGCAGGGTGCCGGGAAGAGCTTCAGATTCCTCCCGATCTAGGGATGGAGATGACGGTGGCTATAGACTCTTTCGTGGATTTTTGATTGGGTACTTAGGGTTTTCGTCCCGAGGGCATCTTATAGGCAGAAGGAGAGGCCGAGGGGGTGCCTGGGCTGGCCACACCACCCCCTAGCGCAGGCCAAGCCTGGCCGCGCGGCCAGGTGGTGTGGCCGCCCTCTGGCCCTTCTCCGTCTCGTACTCTGGCATCTGATGACTTCCGGAAAAATAGGCACTTTGGCTTTTGTCCCGTCCAATTCCGAGAATATTCATTTTCTGACTTCCTAGAACCAAAAACAGCAGAAAACAGGCAGTTGGCATTGTGGCTCTTGTTAATAGGTTAGTCCAAGAAATCATATGAAAAGTACTCCAGAGTGTGGACAAAACACAAGAAAGTGGATAAAACTAAGCATGGAACATCAAAAATTATAGATACATTTGCAATGTATCAACATCCCCAAGCTTATCTCCTGCTCGTCCTCGAGTAGGTAAGTGATAAAAAGAAAGAATAATTTTTGAGGTGACATGCATCATCAAAGACTTGATCAAAGTATTTCTAAAACATTCAAAGCTGGGATCATAGTACTTCAATCATAACATGGAAGACAAAGTTCTAGCAATAAGACAAAGAAACTATGATGCAACATGAAAAGGCACAAACAAAAGATTCCTGAATAACAATGCTTTGCAAGATGTTTGTTTGTTTCACATAAAGAAAACATAGCATAATAGCATTCAGCTTGTCCCTCATTAGAGTAGCAAATATAAATGCATAGGACACCTTCAAAGTTCATAAGAGTGACTAGATACAAATAGTTTAAAATAAGCAATATCAAGTTATGCATCAATCAACTAGTCTTGGGACAATGCACATAGAACTAATAATGGCCACTATGCTCTCAAAGTAGGTGCATAAAGGTAGAAGGTGGAGACTCAATATAATGGTGGAAGAAAGGCCTTTATAAAAGGAAGTAGAGATTCAAGTCTCATAAAGAGCTTCCAAAAATTATGGTTAAAGTGCACAACTAAAAGGATATGCTTGACAAGTTATAAACCAAAATCTCATGCCCCTTACTTACGAAGACCGAACCTCATGCTACTCAACTTTAGTCACGAGTAAGCTCTTGTCATTGTAAGTACATGTGTATCATAAAGAACCGCCAACGGGGTACCCCTTGCACATGATACGGGAGCTTTCCCATAACCAAAATGACAAGGCAAGCAGACAATGAGCATCTCAACGATCTTTTTATTTGCTATTTTCATAGGTTTTTATTGAGGATGCTTCATAGAGTGCTCATTATGGTGATGCTGCAAGTTTCCACCATGATTAGGCATGGCTTAGGCTAGCGACCCAGGCGTTTCTCTAACACACATACAAACTCCATGATCTTACAAGTTCCACTTTTATTTCACACCGCCTGGATCCGTAAGAAAAAGAACATGATATCAACGGGGTACAAAGTACAAGTGCAATGTTGAAATCGTTCCCCGTGAAACATGGTTTTGCTAATTTCAACTTATAAAGCGCAAGCATATATGCAACAAAGAAGGACCCAATGGTTCAAGTTTATTACATGCAAAAAAGTAAAGTGTGCCATCAAGTTCGTGAGAGCTTTAATCACTAGTTTTCTCATAACAAGTTTAATTTAGAAGGTAAACAAAAGCATGAATATACTTGGAATAGCATAAGCTAGTAGGTAGGTATGGTGTACTCTTTGGAATAACATGGTTTATGTAGTTGGATGCATGAGTGGAACTCATACTTGGTTGTGGAGGCTAGCAAAAGACTGGGAGCGACAAACTAAGAGAGCAATAATGGCCATAATCATGCAGAGCGACAAAACATCATTCGATCAAAGCATAAAGTGATACTGCAAGTTGAAAACTAAAGGATCATAAAGGCTATGGTGACTTTAGATAGTCATAACATGGTGTGAGCATGCGCCAAGTCGACCCAAATAAAGCATCAAAGGAGAATACCACTATACTATGCTTTAATATGCTAAAACAACGCATGATTCATCCAAGGCAAATTAAGAAATCTCAATTATTTATAACAAGTCATGCTACAAACAAAGAATACTAAGCATAAAGCCAAAACAATATCAAGCATGGCATGACAAAGCATAGGCCACAGTAAAAAACAAGCTCTTTTTACCACATAAGCATGAACTTTCCTACTCTTTTCCAAACCAAACCAAACTATTTGCAAACCAATGTATGAAAGAGGGGGTCCAACCAATTTATTCAGAAAACTAAGAAAACTAAAGAAAATGAAAAATCAAAACAAAAACAAAAAAGAAGACGCTCCAAGAACAACACAACTGTGCATGAAACAATAAAAATGAAGCGTTTGGAAGAAACTTGGGATTTTTATTGATGAAGAAGGGGATGCCTTGGGCATCCCCAAGCTTTGACGCTTGTACTTCTTGGATATTTCTTGGGGTAACACGTGTGGCATCCTCAAGCTTGAGCTTTAGTCCATCCTTCATCTCATTACTCATTCCTTCCATACACCTGAAAATTTTCCTTCATACAAAACTTCACACAATCTTTATTAGCAACATTAGTGCACTCAAGATAAATAAGTCTTAAGGTTCAGTTCTAACACCAAATAAACTTCTATTAGAACAGTAGCTACTGTAGCACTTCCCTCAAAAAGCTCAATTCCCCAAAAGAACTCAAAAAGGAACCAACAAGAAGCAAATGCAGAAAATGGCAGAAATCTGTCAGAACAGACCAGTAGGTAAAGACAATTTTTTTCGAATACCTTATGTTGCTCAAATCAAAAAGTGTTGAACTAATGAAAGTTAGATAACAACCTGGTTCAGAAGCACAAAAATTCACGCCTCAAAAAGACGTTCAGAGATTTTACACGAAGTTTTAAGGTGAAGCACAAAAATCTGTTTCGGGACAGCAACTTTCCCAATAAATTACTTCTCTCTCATTAGAGGTTACTCTTGGCACAAAAAGCAAATAAAAAGGATAAGGAGCGGTTATTACAGAGGTAATAACTTCCAAGACTCATCTAAAACTTTTGGGTTGTCTCCCAATAAGTACTTTTCTTTAACGCCTTTAAGTTAGTCATAAGAAGCAAGAAAAAGAATCAAGTGTTCTCAAATGAAGAAGCATTAAGATCAATACCAGAAATATTTTCAACAAGGCAAGGTATATCATCCAAATAAGTTCTAGAGGATCCTCTCTCAATGCTCTTAGGTTCACTATTCTCATCGAAAGGGTTTGCAGGAACAATCCAATCAAGATTCTTTTCTATGGCATCATGTATTGCCACTAGTTTAAAGGGTATTGGTATCTTAGGTTCCTCCCTATTAGGTTCGGTTTTGTTCATCTTTTCTCGTGTACCAACAACATCTACACATGAGCCTAGCATATTGAAACGTTCAAAGACTTTCCTAGCTTCCTTGGCAACATCATAGAACTCCTTGAACAAAGTTTCTAGAATAAAATCCCTCTTTTCAGGGTCCTCAATTTCTTTAAGCTTAAGAAACATTACTTGCATTAAGGGGTTGAGGTTAACAAACCTAGCTTCTAACATGTGAATTAAAGAAGCTGCAGCAATCTCATAGTTTGGAGCAAGTTCTACAAGGGATCTATCCACGGTATCTTCATGCTTACTAACATGATTAAAGGATTCTTCAATATTATCTTTCCAATTATAGAACCACTACCAATTGAAAGGTCTTTCAGGGTGAATTTAGGGATCAACATGGTGAGCTAAGGAAGAGGTGACAACTAAAGGAGACTTAATTTTTTTGTGTTTTCAAGTAAGAAAGCAAACTAGTAGAACTAAATTTTTTGTGTTTTTGAAATAAGAAAGCAAACTAGTAAAACTATTTTTTTGTGTTTTTGATAAAGAAACAAGCAAACAAAGCAAAAAGAAACTAAGCAAAACAAAAATAACAAAGTAAAGAGATTGGTTATGAGGGACTCCCCTTGTGAAGATGTCCTTGACTCCCCGGCAACGGCGCCAGAAAAATGCTTGATGGCTCACTGTCGGCGCCAGAAAAATGCTGGTGCGGTGTTGATGTAGAGCTTGTTGGGAACCCCAAGAGGAAGGTATGATGAGCATAGCAGCAAGTTTCCCTCAGTTATGAAACCAACGTTTAATCGAACCAGTAGGAGCAAGGAAACACCCCAAAGGTGTTGCTAGCTGAGCCTTGGCAGGGCGCACTACCGGTGCTAGTAGCAACGTGGAGACCTGCACAACACAACCATAGAACTTTGTCCCCAACTTGCGATGAGGTTGTCAATGTCACCGTGTTTTGCTGAAAACAAAGGATTAAACGTATCGAATGGAAAGAAGTAATAGTTTGCAGAAAGTAAACACAAAGCAGTAAATAGTTTGTAGATTGTATGTAAAGAAAAAGACCGGGATCCATAGTTCACTAGAGGTGGCTCTCCTTAGATAGATAACATGTTGGGTGAACAAATTACAGCGGGGCAATTGACAAACATCGAGAAAGCAATACATGCATATACTAATCATCTTGACTCCTTTGGAACTTGATTGGGCATTACAGCATTATACATAGACCACCATCCGACTACATCTATGACTAATAATGCACCTTCAGGTTATCATCCGAACCCCCTCCAGTATTAAGTTGCAAGCAACAGATTATTGCTTTACGAACTGCATGTAAAGTAAACAATACGATTGTTGTTTTCTCCCTAGTAGCAACAACACATCTAGTACCTTAGAGATTTCTGTCACTTCCCCAGATTACCAAAGGCATGAACCCACTATCGAGCATAAATACTAACTCTTGGAGTTGCTAGCATCTACTTGGCCAAGATAGCTACTAACAACGGAAAGCATGCAAGATCACAAATAACAAAGACATGATAGAATCAATAATCAATCTGAAATAGCATCTCAATATCCATCGGATCCCCGCAAACACAACATGCAAAATTACAAATAGATGATCTTGATCATGAACGGAGCTCACAAGATCTAGACATGAAAGCACGAAGGAGGAGAACCAGCCAGCTAGCTACTACATGGATCCGTAGTCCAAGGATGAACTACTCACGCATCACACCGGAGGCTTGCATGGTGATGAAGAAGGCCTCCATGGTGAATTCCCCTCTCCGGCAGGGTGCCAGGAAGAGCTTCAGATCCCTCCCGATCTAGGGATGGAGATGACGGCGGCTACATACTTTCGTGGATTTTTGATCGGGTAATTAGGGTTTTCGTCCCGAGGGAATCTTATAGGAGGAAGGAGAGGCCGAGGGGGTGCCTAGGCTGGCCACACCACCCCCTGGCACGGGCCAAGCCTGGCCGCGTGGCCAGGTGGTGTGGCCGCCCTCTGGCCCTTCTTTGTCTCGTACTCTGGCATCTAATGACTTCCGGAAAAATAGGACTTTCGCTTTTGTCCCGTCCAATTCCGAGAATATTCATTTTCTGACTTCCTAGAACCAAAAATAGCAGAAAATAGGCAGCTGGCACTATGGCTCTTGTTAATAGGTTAGTCCAAGAAATCATATGAAGAGTACTCCAAAGTGTGGAGAAAACACAAGAAAGTGGATAAAACTAAGCATGGAACATTAAAAATTATAGATATATTTGCAATGTATCAATGGCTTAAAATAACTCCTTGAGAGGAAAGAATAGAAGCCAAGACTGATCCATTGGATTCCTTCACTTCAAGAATTTGAGTTGCAGATTATGCAGAGGCAAGAAATAAAGATGTTAGATGTAGTGTCCATGATCGCCCAGGAGGAAACCAATCTTATTGAGAGGAACTTTAGTCCTGGTGATTTTTGTTTACGAGAATTATTTGATGAACCAAAGTCAATTCCTCCAAGAGAGAAGGGGTCCTTGCTGTGGGAGGAACTTTTCATCCCCGATTAAGCAAGTGGTAAGTACAAGGTAAGTGTTCTTACCCAAATAAGTGATTTATTTTTACAATTTTTACTCTTGAAATTCCTATTTTTGAATTCCTTGTGTTTTTCTGAAGTTTTAGAGGGGTTTTACCAACAATACGGGCGGAGATATACGACCGGAGTGGGAGCTCCCATCGTATAGTTGGTTGTTAAACTCTCTGTATCATCCTTGTGAAATTATTTTCGATATCTGAGCCTATATGGTCGCAATTATACGACCGGAGCAAAAATTCCGGCCGTATAGTTGGTCGTTAAACTCTCAGATGGTTTTTCTTTTTGGTGCCGATTTCTATATGGTCGCAACTATAGGACTAGAGCAAAAATTCCAGCTGTATAGTTGGTTGTTAAACTCCCAGGCACTTTTGATTTTTGGTGTTTGAAACTATACAGTCGCAACTATATGACTGGAGCAAAAATTCTGGCCGTATAGTTGGTCATTAAACTCTCAGACACTTTTCGTTTGATCTTTCTTTTTATAAAAAAACGTTATTGTCAGTTCCGAGTCGTGATTTCTTTTTCTGTTCCGTTTGGATTCTTTTCTTGGATGACAATTTGGTGTTTCTCACGAGTTTTACCGAACTCTAACCCCTCTTATATACTGCCATTGTCTATCTCTCTAATCGCAATCTACAGAAACCAATCTAGTGATGCACTATCCCGCCCTAGGCCGTGGTAAACCCATGGGCTCATTGCTCCTTCCAGGGACCGCTCTAGTAGCCCATCCATGGAGGACGGTGACAAGGAGGTGGAGAGGTTGAGCCCGAAGTACAAGGAGTACGTTGAGCCAAGCTACTTCAATAATGATTCCGATGGCGATGATGACGTAGTTGATGTCTACATCCGCCGCGACATCTACGATCCAACAGAGATCAATTGGGTGGGGATGAAGAAAGCTCAACAAGAGAGAGAAGATCATAAGCCACATGGAAAAGGGCGTGTGGAGACGGTCAAGTTCGTCACCACAGATTCAAGGCCGCACAAGCGTAAGGAATTATCTAATATTGGTGCAGGTGCTAGCAAGGAAGGGGAGGTTCCACTCTCGAGGCCAACCATTGGTTCTATGAAGGTTAAACCTCAAGAGGAGTGGAGGTACGGTTTCCACTTCCTTGATCCATCAATTATGGATGAGGAGGAAGAAGCTATACCTAGGACCAAGGATCGCGTGCGGGCACTAGAGATATATCAAAAGAAGGAGATAATCCATCACGTCGAAGTCCGTCATCGTCTCAATGTGATGGAGAAGAAGGAAGACCTCCTTCCATTGGTGACCAAGCTTGCTGATAGAGTGGATACTCTGCAATCTGATCTACGTAGGTGCTACAGCCGCATAACTGCTTTGGAGGAGTCAAACAAGGAGCTACGCTCCACGGTGTTACATGCCATGACACCCTAGTGATCTAGAACAATCACGGTATCAAATAATCGCAAGGGATTATTTGATCCCGCCTGGCTTGATTCCAAGCTTGGGGAGATCTTTAAGAACTTGTAATCTATCTTATAAGTTTTATTATTCTTGCGTTAGTTCAAACTAGAAATAAATTTTGCATCATTAGAATTCCCTTCAGGAATATTCGATCCCTTTTATGAAATTCCGAGTTTATTATTATATATGGAGCAATATTGAGTTTGTGTTTGCTTTATTGATATATGAATGGCTTGAGTATGATTTTACTTGCACTTGATGATAGCAATAGGAGTCTTCCACACCATTGGTATTAATGGAACACATAAAGATAATTTGGTCAATATGCTGTAAGTTTATGGTTTGATTCACAAAGAAAAATTATCTATAAAATTAAGTCGAAAAATAAAACCTTGAACAAAGGAAAATGAAGTGCTATCTAAATAGAGTGAGAACAAGTTGTGGTAGAATCTCAAGTCATAAAGAATGCTTCATATACAGTTGGAATTTGATAATTGAGATCGTTCAACTTTGAATTCCTACATAGAGTGGAATATATGGTTAGCTCCTTTGCACAACACTTAAAACAAAAGTGTGAGCATATATGCAAAAGAAAAGAAAAAGAAAAGAAGAAAAGGAGCGAATGTGCAAAGAGCAAATAGGCATATGCCACTGTATTGTAGTATGACAAAGAGACACTTTTGATATTTCGAATCCCAAGTGAATATGTTGATCCTAAAACACTTGGGACTACCTTGTTATCTCATTCGGTTGAACCGGAGTCTTTTACATTATGTTGAGATTCATCTTTTATGAACTATTTATAACTAAGGTGTGGAAGCCTTCCAATACTATTCAGATGGTTCGAGTAAGGTAATATTCATGAACTTATTCCCCTATATCGTACATGATAAACACATGCTGCAATTGCCTCATTTATTTTATCAACTCAGCTTCATGAATATGAGGATCACATCCATTAAGCTAAAATCTTGCTCGGGACGAGAAAGAATGTAAGCTTGGGGAAGTTGATGAGTTCATATTTGCATCATGTTTTACATTATTATTTTGCATTGTAGATGTAGGATTTTGGTATTTTATGGTGTTCGCGTGCATATTTTATGTCAGTTTTCACCAGGATCAGGACAGATGATGGATCCAATGGATACAATTATTGAAGCAGTTGTACTATGGAGAAAAGGAGTAAAAAACAACGTAAATCGCTTATTTGGGAAATATTAATAATACCAGAAGAAAACTAGGAGCGAACAAAGGAGGCCGAGGGCATAACGACCAACTATACGACGGGAGAATTTTCTCCACCCATATAGCTCCGGCCGTATAGCTAGCACCGCCTCCATCTCATCAAATAGTTTCACCCCGTGCAATTGGTTCGAGGAGACGACATACAGAACACCCAGAAATCGCAGAAACGTCACCTCCGAAAGGCATCTAGAGGGGGAACTCATCCGCTGGGGATCCATCTTCACCCTGCATAGATCCGGGAGGCTCAGGCATCAATCTTCATCATCCACTGCAGCATCGCCACCATCTTTGTCAACACCCGGATTTTTAATCCCAAATGCCTGTTATGTCATACATCGCAATCCCAGATTACCATTTTTGCGAGACATAACAAATTGGATATCACAGTACATCATCCATTACAAACCATAATAAGGTCTTACTCAAATAAAGGATCTCAGGATCCAGTCTTAGAACAAACAAGTAGCAGAATAAATAGTGTAGCGGTGGGCTCCATCTTCAGTGTCACAGGCAATGCTGACGATGGGAGATGATCCTAGTTGTCGTAGCCGTCCTGCTGTCCTCCTTCAGGGTAGTCCTCCTCATAGTCTAGCCATAGGAATAGCCAGGGACAAAAGCCATGAGTACTCTTTAAGTACTCGCAAACTATCACTAACAAGTAAGATAGTTCTAGTAGGAAAGCTAAGTTCTAAGTTTACTTATAAAGTTAAGTTTCAAACCTAAGCTGAGTTCAGAAACAAAGAAAGATAAAATAAAGTTTGAAATCACCTAAGTGGGAACTTAGTTGTCATAGTCACAACTCTGTTGTGGTCAAGTCATGTCACAATTCATTTCATAAGTCATTTTGAAAACATCTGACAATGGAACAGTATGGCCACTCCAACTATCCATAACTGCGGACGTGGCTATTCGAATAGTTTGACACTGTGCAGAGGTGGTACACTTTCACCACAAAATTCGATACATCTATCAGGGATAACCCTGAATCATCATACTTTGTATGTAGATAATCAAATATAACCTTTCCTTTACACACTCTAGTATAAGCACCTCTCCTATGAGCTTGGCCTCCCAGCCATGACCATCTGTCATCCTGGGCACTGCATAGGTGGACAACATTGAGAGGTATCCTCAACTCAAACCTCTCCCGTGAGGGAACTAATACTAATGCATATAAACTTCCGGCTAAGCCTTACCCAATTCAGGTATTGTGGTTGTACGGTAAAATTGGAATGGTATCGCATCCGAACCCAACCATCAGTTTTTATAAAAGTGCTAAGGCTCATGCCTCAACATTTTAGTCATCATAAACCATTTGTGTTTCTCAACACATGTCAAAACATCTCAATAGAATGACTCATCATTCCAAGGTTTTCACAAGTCATTTTCACCAAGTATTCCCATCTGAAGTGATCAAGTTTTGGTTTAGCTCTAAACTACTAAGTTAAGAGTGTTCACTAAGGTGGGATGCTAATATCAATCTCATGCCATAGAATGACATATAAGTCCAACTAGATAGGTCAAGTTTTATACTCTTTATGCTATCTATAAACAAGTAAGAAACTATGGTAAAATAAGGAAAGTAAAGCTTGTAAATAAAACTTGGAGTAGGTATAAGTCAAATGGTATAACCAAAGCATGCCTAATGCTTTTGCTCAAGTTAAGTGGGCAAGTGTTAACTTTCTTAGTTCTAGCTTGCCTTGATTGGTGCAGTGGTTGAAATTCTCCTCTTCTTCTTCGGGGTAGAACTCCTCCTCCTCGTAGATTTGGTCGGTACTATCGTCTATAAATACATACGGAATACACAATCACTAAACAATACTTAACTAGTCTACTTAGCACACTAAGGCACACATTTGATGATCTAGTATCATCACAAACATCACAAGGTTTAATGAACTAGTTTCATTTATTTTATTTGAGAAAAGTAATTTCTACTCATTGAAATTAACTAAGATGTAATATTCTCCAATTAAAATATGGGATCATGTGGACACATGTCATCACCATATATTATAATGTATGGGAATGTGATTTAAATGTTGTATCACATTTTAATAAGTTTAAGTTTATTATTTAATAATTTAAAGTGACTAGAAATGCCTATATAGCATTATTTTGGTACTAGTCCAAAGTCACTGCATGCAAACCTTAATATTACTACATATTCAGATAGGTATGGTTAAATGTGATTTTTGAGAGTTGGAATCAACTCAAAAGCTATTATGGTTGATTTTAGAAAAAATGATTGAATGTGAAAAAGCTTCTGTCTTGTTATTTTATCTAGGAGAGATCTCTAACTCTAAATGATTTAAATCCAACGGGTTTGGATAGAGATTTTCATTACCTTTCCAAAAAATTTGGAATCACTCAATTTGGATTGTTAAACTCTCTGAATTGAATTTGAAACAAAGGGACATAACTAAGTTTTAGCTAAAATAGAAAAGGAGTTATTTGAATTAAATGGGTTGTGCGGGAAACAAATGGGCCAGCCCACTTTACTCCACGCAGCACCCGGGCTGGTTTTAAGTGGGGGTCCCACCTGTCAGTGGGACAGGGGTTGCCGAATCGGTATGGGAGAATGGTGGCTGCAGGATTAGATCCTGGATCAACGGCTCACGGCCATCATCAACGACGGAATAGTTCTCAACGGGGACGAACCCTAGCACGGTCGGTGAGGGTGCAGTAGGGGCGTACCGGGGCTCCAGCGAGTGCGACGAGGCGGGCAAATGGACGAGACGACGATGGCGGTTCTCTTGGTACCGGCAGTGTCCTGGGAGATGGCCTGGATAACTAACGCCCTTCTCCTCCTTCCGCGGCAGACTCCAGCGAAATTGGGGCGCTACGGGCTACGGTTGGCTCCGGTGGGGCTCAGGGAGGTTTCTGAGGGGGAGTGGAGGCGAATGGTGTGAGGAAACGATGCTGGGAGGCGCTCTATTTATAGCAGGGCGAGAGATCCTGAGAGGTATGGGCGGAGCTCGTCGGAGACGACGGCACAACGAGCTAGAGGTGAGGACGGTGGGCTAGGGTGGTGGACGGTTCCCTAGCGTTTGTCATGGCGGTGCGCGTGCAGTGAATTGCGGTCGGGAGAAGTGTGTGGCGCGGCGTGCACGCTGTCTCTGTCGACGATGAACTTTGTGGTGGCCGGCGACTACGGGGCACGGTCGGGGAAACGAGCATGTCCTCTAGCTTCCTAGGGTGGTGGTGATCACGTAGGTGGGCAGCGACAGCGAGGCGGGGTCTGGTTGAGTGGGGACCGTGCGTGCTCTGTGGGCGGCATCGGCATGACAGACATGTTCCAGGAACGGCGGTTCCTGGCTCCTCCTCTCTTTGTCTCCGAGCTGGGGCTGGCCTAGAGGAGGGAGTGATGCACGGGCGACGCGTTGGGCAAGGTGGGCGAGGCTGGTGGCGCTAGGGGTGCGCTATCGCCGATGAGGGTGCTCAAGGTGCTCGACATTAATGGCCATGACCATTTGGTCGTGGGCACAGTGGTTGGCCGGGCTAGAAAAGGGTAGGGGGTGCACTGGAGAGGTTGTGGTTGCAATGTGGGAGACAAGTTTAGCCAGAACACTGCTCACACTAGTGTTTTTGATTTTTGTCTGATCTGTGTACACCAAGTGTTTGACAAAATGGCCGAAAGAATTCAAGTTTGGAATTTTGAAATGAAATTTGGTGGAGTTGTTTGTCACATGCTTAAGCATCTCTGGTTGCTAGGATTTGTCAAGTTGAGTTCATTTGGATGGTTTTTGAAAAAGGGTGATCTAGACATATGAGATAGATTCCATTTTCAAATGCCTTTTAAATTTAGAGTTTGAATGTTTTTGGAAGATCACAAAGTGGGCCTTGGTACATCTTAACTTGTGCTAGCAAGGGGTGCAAAGATCCACCATTGTTTATGTTGGAAATTGGGTGCTAGGAATACCCAAAGTGGGCTAGTTGATTAAAATGGCAAAAGTGACCATTTCCATTTATTAATTCTTTTTGATTTCTTTTTCTTTGGGTTTTGCTTAGGAATGATCTAGATGATGTGTAATTCATCTTAGAATCATTTTACAACCATTAGAACAAACAATCATGGCATTTCAAAACAAGTCCTATTTAATGCAACACTCATATGCATGCTTAAATATTTTAGATGGGAAACAGTTTTTGTTAACCCTAAATTGGGTGATTTGGATCTGGATAACTTGGATTAAAGTTTTCGGATGTTACAAACCTTCCCCCCTTAAACAAAATCTCGTCCCGAGATTTAAGAAAGAAAACTAGGTACTAAAGAGATCTGGGAACTCAGTCCTAGTGTAATCTTCTCGCTCCCAAGTGGCTTCTTCTTCGGTATGGTTGCTCCATTGAATCTTGAGAAATTTGATACTCTGGGTCTTGGTGATTCTGTAAGCTTCCTCCAAGATACTGATGGGCACTTCACGATATGTCAGATCCTTGTTGATATCAATGGCTTGGTGATCGATGTTCTTGAAAACTTCTTTCTTCTCCGGCACTTCTAAGCATTTGCGAAGTAACGAGATATGGAACATACTGTGGATGACTAACATCTCTTCTAGCAGTTCTAGTTGATATGATACTTCTCCTCGGCGATTCAGATTCTTGAAGGGTCCGATATATCTGGGGGCTAACTTTCCTTTCAGACTAAAACCCTGGGTTCCCCTCAATGGCGAAACCTTAAGATACACAAAATCTCCGACATTGAAAGTCAGGTCTCTCCTTCTCTTGTCAGCATAACTCTTCTGTCTGGATTGTGCGGTCTTGAGGTGCTCACGGACTTTGTGAACCTTCTCTTCAGCTTCTCGTAGGATGTCATGTCCAAAAATCTGACTCTCTCCTACTTGCGACCAATTCAAAGGGGTACGACAATTTCTTCCATATAAGAACTCAAATGGGGCCATTTGCAAACTGGCTTGATAACTGTTGTTATATGAGAATTCTGCGAAAGGTAGTCAATCTTCCCATTTTGATCCATACTCTAACACACAAGCTCTCAACATATCCTCTAGGATTTGGTTGACTCTCTCAGTCTGTCCATCTGTTTGCGAGTGATAAGCTGTGCTGAAATTCAACTTGGTTCCTAATCCTTCTTGGACTTTCTGCCAAAATCTCGAGGTGAATTGGGTTCCTCGATCCGACACTATGGTCTTGGGGGTTC
The DNA here is from genome assembly GCA_916181665.1 of Avena sativa. Lineage (NCBI taxonomy): Eukaryota > Viridiplantae > Streptophyta > Magnoliopsida > Poales > Poaceae > Avena > Avena sativa. The sequence continues at coordinate 198,592,128 of OV702287.1, forward strand.
CATGCAGATTGACAATTCTAGCAATGTACAACTCTGCTAGCTTCGAACTTTGGTAGGTTGTCTTGACAGGTATAAATGAGCTACCTTGGACAGTCTATCAACGATGACCCAGATTGAGTCATTTCCCCTACTAGAAGTAGGCAAACCAGTGATAAAGTCCATTTCGATGGAATCCCATTTCCATTCCGGAATCTGCAATGGTTGCAACAGTCCTGTGGGCCTCTGATGTTCCGCTTTGACTATCTGACAGATATCACACTTGGCGATGTAGCTCCCGATTTCTCTCTTCATCTTGTGCCACCAAATTGCTCCTTCAAATCTTGATACATCTTTATTCCTCTGAGGTGGATAGAATAAAGAGTATCATGAGCTTCTTGCATGATAACTTGCTTCAGCTCCGAATCTGCTGGCACACAGATACATCCTTTGTACCACATAACTCCTTCGTCTTTGGTGAATCCAGGTACCTTTCCTGTACCAATACGACGTTTGATTCTATTGATACTTTCATTTCCCTTTGTGGCTTCCTTGATTTGGCTAATCAAAATGGGTTTAAGTTCAATGCTAGCTAAAAATTCTTTGCTAACTAGCTCAGTTCTAAACTACTCCAACTCCTCATACAAACTTGGTTGCTTCTCCTTGATCATGGTGTTTAGCCTACACGGCAATCTGCTAAGAGCATCCGCTACCACATTGGCTTTGCCCGGGTGATAGTGAATGTCAAGGTCATAATCCTTGATTAAATCTATCCATGTCCTTTGCCTCATATTTAGCTCCTTCTGAGTGAAAATATACTTCAAGCTCTTGTGATCTGAGTAAATCTCACAGCGATTACCCATAAGGTAATGATGCCATGTCTTCAGTGCCAAAACTACGACTGCTAATTCAAGATCATGGGTAGGGTAGTTCTGCTCATGTTGCTTCAGTTGTCGAGATAGATACGCGATGACTTTGCCTTCTTGCATCAATACACATCCGAGACCAATCTTGGATGCATCACAATACACATCAAACGGCTTCTTGATATCTGGCATGATCAATATTGGGGCTGAAATCAATCTTTTCTTCAGCTCTTGGAAACTTGCTTCACATTTGTTGGTCCATTCAAACTTCTTGTCCTTCTTCAACAATTGAGTCATGGGTCTTGCGATGCTCGAGAATCCTTCTACGAACTTGCGGTAATATCCCGCTAATCCGAGAAATGCATAGACTTGGGTTTGAGTGGTTGGGGCTTCCCATTTACATCTTTGATCTTGGAGGGATCAACAACGAATCCTTCGGCACACACAATATGTCCTAGGAATCCTACTTCTTTTAGCCAAAACTCACATTTGCTGAACTTCGCATACAACCAGTGCTCTCTAAGGGTTTCAAGAATGATTCTCAGATGTTGCTCATGCTCTTCCTCTGACTTGGAGTAGATAAGGATAATGTCGATAAACACAACGACAAACTTATCTAGAAAATTCATAAAGATCTTATTCATGAGATTCATGAAATAAGCAGGGGCATTGGTTAATCCAAAAGACATAACCTTATACTCATATAATCCATATCGGGTAGTAAAGGTGGTCTTTGGAATATCCGTTGCACGAATCTTAAGTTGGTGATAACCGGTCCTAAGATCGATCTTAGAGAACACACTCGCACCTATCAACTGATCAAATAGATCCTCTATCTTTGGCAATGGCTACTTGTTCTTGATTGTGATGTCATTCAACTTCCTGTAATCTGTGCACAAACGGTTGCCTCCATCCTTCCTGTTGACGAATAAAACAGGCGATCTCCATGGCGCTGCACTTTGTTGAATTAAGCCTTTCTCCAGCATAGCATCCAACTGCTTCTTTAGTTCCACTAACTCTGAGGGGTTCATGCTATAGGGTCTCTGAGCTATGGGACCAATTCCGAGGATTAGTTCAATAATGAACTCAATATCCCGATCTGGGGGCATACCGGTCAATTCATCTAGGAATACGTCGGGGTATTCACAGACTACTCTGACTTGGTCTATGGTGGGTAGGGCTAGACTCTTGTTGCACTTGAATTGACGAGGCAAGGTTTCAGATATATGCTCTACTGATACTCTAGAGCTACTGGTCATGGTGACGGCTTTCTTGGCACAACCAATCAATCCTTTATGCTTTGACATCCAATCCATTCCTAGTACTACTTCCAAACCTTTGGTTCCAAGTACTATTAGGTTGGCATAAAAATCTATCCCATGTATTCTGATAGGCACAACTTTGCAAATTTTTCTAGCTTTTGTAGTTGAACCAGGTATTTGAACTATCATGAAATGCTTCAAGTTAGTGGGGTGAATCTTACTAGTGCATGCAAATTATTCGGTGACAAATGAGTGCGATGCTCCAGAATCAAACAACACTCTTGCTAAAACTGAGTTGACAGAAAACATACCCAGCACTACATATGGCGCTTCTTGGGCTTCTTCGGCGTTAATGTGGAAGAGACGGCCGTTGCGGTTGTGAGGGTTCCCTGGGGCGAATCTTCTTCCTGGTTGAACACAACGCTGCTGTTGAGCTAGGGCGTTCACATTGGAAGTGGCGGCAATCTTCTTGGGACACTCATTGGAGTAGTGACCCTTCACTCCACATTCGAAACAAGTAATCTGAGACTTGTCTTTTGCTACCATGGGCACATCATTGCTTCCAGTTCTGGGTGCGGTATTGTTGTTATTATTGTTGTTGTTGTTGTGCTTGGGAGGTGCATGGTTGAAATTGCTGGAGTTGCCGGGGTGGTTGTTGTTTCCTCCGGACTTCACATTTCCTCCGCTACGGTTGGGGTAGCTTGGATGAGACATTGGGGGTCGATTGTTCCGTGGTGCATATCCAGCAGACGGGTTGGGACGGTACTTCGGGTGGCCGCTGGATCCAGCTTGGTGCATCATCCGATGTTTGCGGTTGTCGTTCGCTTGATTAATCTTCCCTTCCATCTGAATGGCAGAGTCGACTAGCTCCTCGAGATCCTCGAAACGGATGTTGACGAGGACCGTCTGCATCTCATCATGTTGTCCGTTCAGGAATCTCTCGTTCTTCTTGGCCTCCGTGTTGATCTCATCCGGTGCATACCTGGCGAGGGACAAGAATCTGTCACGGTACTCCACTACAGTCATTCTGCCTTGCTTTAACTCTCTGAATTCATCTCTCATTCTGGTGACTAGACCCTGCGGCACGTGGGTGCGGCTGAACTTGACTTTGAAGGCTTCCCATTTCATCGCTTGACCATGGTTCATCGTGCGGGTGCTGTTCCACCAAGCTCTTGCATCTCCGGCCAAATAGTGGGTGGCAAACAGAACTTTCTCGTTTGCATCCACTCCGGCTACTTCTAAGTTGATCTCCATGGTCTGCAACCAATCATCAGCATCCAGCGGGTCTTCAGACTTGCTAAAGATTGGGGGATTGGTATTCTGGAAGTTTTTGAGTTTGGATCCATGATGATCCTGATTTCCATGATTCTGATTGTTATGAGGCATCTAGGCGAACTGTTGCAGTGTGGCTAGATTTTCTTGGTGCTCTGCCCTACTAGCTTCACGGTCTGCAATGAGAGTCAGCAGAATCTGCAGCATTGGGTCTTGCGATGAGCTGCTCCTTCCTTGGTTTCCATGAGTCATCTGAAGATTGATATAGATAAAGGGGTAAGAGGGAAAGTTCTAAGGTTCATGGTTTTGGTTTCAAAGCTAAAACGTTGAGTTTGACTCAGGTTTTGCAACTAATTTCTTTTCATTCATTCAAGCAAAGCACACGATACAAACACACACCACAACAGCAAAGGAAAACAGATGGTTTTAAGAACCATTATACAAGCTAAGATAAAATGGGACCGATACTCCTTACTCCTACGATAGTTCTCTAGTGCATCTACTCATAATCGATGAAGTCGGAGTCATCATCGTCGGTGTAGAAGTCCATAGCATCATCCTCCAGATAGTCATCATCATTGCTGAGGTACGAGTGAATATCCCCTTGGATGTCTTCACCTTCCTCTTCTTCTTCTTTTGCTGCAAGCTGAGCTTCTTGCTCCTTGATGGTCTTCTTGAGGTCAGCCACCTTCTTGCGAAGACGGTCGATGGTGCGATCCTTCTTTGTGCGTTGACAGCAAAGAGACTGACGATCCTTGACGAGCAGTGAGAAAGTTTGGGCCTTCTGGGCGGTAATGGCAAGGTTGTGGTTGCCGAACTCTCTAGCATTGTCCAATTCCTTCTGTCTGTCGTACAGCAGGAAGTCGAAGTTCTCCACTTGACGCTTCAACTCTGGGTGACTTGGCATCTCTAGAGGCATTCCCATAGAATCACGTCTTGCATAGTGAGTAAAGCGGGTTCCTTGGATTAGGTTGACATTCTATGCACAGAGACGAGCGAGAGCTTCATGCATTGCCCTGGCTAATCCATCTAGCCAGTTATTCTCTCTCACGGAGAACTGAATCTTCTCAGACATTGGTGCTTCTAACTTGCCTCGAAGATCAGCAACTACTAGCCATTGTAAATCTCCTCCTAGTGGACCAGGGGAGCTCCAAAGAATTCCGGATGTGGGCGCTCCAAGTACTCAGATAGTGAATCAAGATCCCTCTCAAAGATCAGTTGGCCTCCGTTGCCCAACTGGTAGAACTTGTAGTACTGAACTTCCATCTATAAGAATTTAGGATGAGAAAGTTAGTGAAGTGATCAAGGGTGTCAAAATTTTATGTAGTAATGTAAGAATTTTTGAGGTTGCGAGACATAACAGATTGGATATCACAGTACATCATCCATTACAAACCATAATAAGGTCTTACACAAATAAAGGATCTTAGGATCCAGTCTTAGTACAAACAAGTAGCGGAATAAATAGCGTAGCGGTGGGCTCTATCTTCAGTGTCACAGGCAATGATGACGATGGGAGATGATCCAAGTTATCGTAGCCGTCCTGCTATCCTCCTTCAGGGTAGTCCTCCTCATAGTCTGGCCATAGGAATAGCCAGGGACAAAAGCCATGAGTACTCTTTAAGTACTCGCAAACTATCACTAACAAGTAAGATAGTTCTAGTAGGAAAGCTAAGTTCTAAGTTTACTTGTAAAGTTAAGTTTGAAACCTAAGCTGAGTTCAGAAACAAAGAAAGATAAAATAAAGTTTGAAATCACCTAAGTGGGAACTTAGTTGTCATAGTCACAACTCTGTTGTGGTCAAGTCATGTCACAATTCATTTCATAAGTCATTTTGAAAACATCTGACAACGGAACAGTATGGCCACTCCAACTGTCCATAACCGCTGACGCGGCTATTCGAATAGTTTGACACTCTGCAGAGGTGGTAAACTTTCACCACAAAATTCGAAACATCTGTCAGGGATAACCCTGAATCATCATTCTTAGTATGCAGATAATCAAACATAACCTTTCCTTTACACACTCTAGTATAAGCACCTCTCCTATGAGCTTGGCCTCCCAGCCATGACCATCTGTCATCCTAGGCACTGCATAGGTGGACAACAATGAGAGGTATCCTTAGCTCAAACCTCTCCCACGAGGGAACTAATACTAATGCATATAAACTTCCGGCTAAGCCTTACCCAATTCAGGTATTGTGGTTGTATGGTAAAATTGGAATGGTATCGCATCCGAACCCAACCATGAGTTTTTATAAAAGGGCTAAGGCTCATTCCTCAACATTTTCATCATCATAAACCATTTGTGTTTCTCAACACATGTCAAAACATCTCAATAGAATGACTCATCATTCCAAGGTTTTCACAAGTCATTTTCACCAAGTATTCCCATCTAAAGTGATCAAGTTTTGGTTTAGCTCTAAACTACTAAGTTAAGAGTGTTCACTAAGGTGGGATGCTAATATCAATCTCATGCCATAGAATGACATATAAGTCCAACTAGATAGGTCAAGCTTTATACTCTTTATGCTATCTATAAACAAGTAAGAAACTTCGGTAAAGTAAGGAAAGTAAAGCTTGTAAATAAAACTTGGAGTAGGTATAAGTCAAATGGTATAACCAAAGCATGCCTAATGCTTTTTCTCAAGTTAAGTGGGAAAGTGTTAACTTGCTTAGTTCTAGCTTGCCTTGATTGGTGCAGTGGTTGAAATTCTCGTCTTCTTCTTCGGGGTAGAGCTCCTCCTCCTCGTAGACTTGGTCGGTACTATCATCTATAAATACATACGAAATACACAATCACCAAACAATACTTAACTAGTCTACTTAGCACACTAAGGCACATATTGATGATCTAGTATCATCACAAACATCACAAGGTTTAATGAACTAGTTTCATTTATTTTATTTGAGAAAAGTAATTTCTACTCATTGAAATTAACTAAGATTTAATATTCTCCAATTAAAATATTGGATCATGTGGACACATGTAATCACCACATATTATAATGTATGGGAATGTGATTTAAATGTTGGATCACATTTTAATAAGTTTAAGTTTATTATTTAATGATTTAAAGTGACTAGAAATGCCTATATAACATTATTTTGGTACTAGTCCAAAGTCACTGCATGCAAACCTTAATATTATTACATATTCAGATAGGTATGGTTAAATGTGATTTTTTGAGAGTTGGAATCAACTCAAAAGCTATCTTGGTTGATTTTTGAGAGTTGGAATCAACTCAAAAGCTAATATTATTACAAGTACTATTCATCTATGATTGTTTCTATTACCATTGCCATGATTTTGATTGCCTCCATGTCTGAGTAGATCATTAGTTCTTGGGGAGATGGAGAAACCTAGTATGAGATTGAAATAAGATAAAGTCTATTATGATATTCATCGCTGTGACCTTGTGTTAGATTCTCTACATCTTGATGTTGAGAGAAGTCAATTTGCCTCCTGTGGAGACTTGATGGAGGGAACTACTTGTTGGTAGACGGAGGGGTGCTAGCACTTACAGTGACTATAAAGCTGTTAGCAATCGTTACATATCAACTTGGGAAATCGAGGAAACTCACGGAACACTATCCATGCCATGGGATACGTCCTACGTGATTACATCCCTTAATAGCGCAGTAATTTGATTGATGTCGATACATGACTGCTGTGGTTATGAGGATGATGTGAACAACGGTTGTTGCCTATTCGTCCACATTTTGAGTTCCTCCCACACATACACAGTTGAGAAAGTTCATGATGATAATCTTTATCTTAGATCTTTACAATACTAGTGGTGTATCCGCTACTCCCTCAGAACACTTTTTCCCTATTGCAGTTCCAATCTTTCTTTACATACGCGATACTTACTTTCTGTATTTAGTTACTTTGATTTACTTTATAACTGCTCTTATACCCAAAACCCAAAAACACCTTTTTACACATTACTCGCATTTCATCTTGTTACTTAGAACTTTATCTAGCATTTCTATCACAATATTTATTTCAAGAATCATTAGACTTCAGACTCTTGCTCCCTGTAGGATCGATATCTTTATTTCGAAACTAGCTACAAATGATCTGTGCACTTGCAGTCATCAGGTGGCCATAGAGGAAGTTCCCACCCTACTGTTGCCCATGTGATTGAGGAGCAGCACTAGCACACTGAGGAAAAGTGGAGTAGGCAAGAGAGACAAAGACAGGAAGGGTGCAAGGAAGAAGATGAAGCCAGCGAAGAGGAGGTAAAAGCAGGAAAACAAGTTTCCCTTCATTTATCAAGAGTCAAAGCACGCATCTGAGCCGTTCGATGTAAAATCGAACCGTCGGGAAAAAATAAGATGGTGACGCGTGTCAAAAGATTACAAAAGAAAAAATTCCTGAGCAGTTATTACTGCGGTAAAAACGGAGAAACCTCGCACGACGCCTTGATATTCGCGTGGAAAAGGGGACGTGCAGTCAAAGAACTCCACTGAAGATTTCACCCACGCCTCATCATTATTGCTGCACGGTCCCACAATCGAAACGTCCCATCAAGACGTGTCTCTGAGAAACCATGGTGTAATTTCGTATTCAGTGATGTCATACCATGCAAGTCACAAAATACTTCGGTTCTATAAAAAAAGAGGAGGACAAGGACCCGAAGAAAAGCATTAAAAAAATTGAGTTGAAGTAAATTCCTCAGCAAGAGAGACTTTGAGCCTACAATCGAATACAAATATTCGACTGTAGCCTCGGGGGCTACTCCTATCGGGAGCACTGGCCGCACACCCGACAAAACTCAGATGACATTGCCAGAATAGTTCGAATATAAGTCTTGGGGCCTATGTACCGATGAATACATCCGAACATAACCTCGAGGGCTACTCCCATCAGGAGCATTGCCGCGCCCCTGACGAATAAAGATCATTTGTTCCAAGACAATATCCGAAGATAAAATTATCCTCATGTGTTAAAATCAATGAGTGTTACATATATGTATCCTCAAATAATTACTCCTATTGGAAGTATCTATAGAAAACAGTGAACTTCAGCAATTCCAACAGCCAAACAAGACAGTCGATGAAATATATACAAAAATCTCGGATTGCGCCTGATGCAACAAAACTCTAAATGACGTATCCACGACATGAAGGTAAGACCTGGGATTCGTCCTGTATGGCATGCTAATCGCACAAGAATGCGCTCTACCAGTAAAATATCCGTATAAACAATATGATGAAAAATCCTGATAGTCGTGTTGGGTACCCGATAAAATAAAACTAGAATTCAGTATTCGATAAGACCTCAATGGCTCGAACTGAGTTATGCCTGTTATAATTCCGAGTTCAGGCCTGGGGACCTAAACTTGATGTAGGTCTGCAGTGTTTTTGTCTAGGAGCAATTAACTGATTCCCTATCCGTCGGATGCATCAGGCCGGTTGTACCAAATCCCTATAAAATCCTAAAATCTTAGAACATGGAAAAACTGAAAATATCTTTGAGACTCAATCGGAATCTAAGATTTAGGTAGAGTCTAAGGGGCTACTAACATGGGTATGATTACTCGGGTACTTATGATTTGCTATCCTGGATGTATAAAGGCTCACAGTCAATGAAGATTTAAGATGATGGCCCAAGAAGCATCCGATAGAAGCCTTAGTTATATTAGGAAAGGAAATATGAACCGACATTGTGTTGGTGTTGTAATCAAACATATGTAACCTATCCGTATACGGCTTTGAGACCCAGCCAATTATATATAGGACGGGAGAAGCCTATGAGAGGTACTGAAAAACTCCCAAGCGATCTATAATAGTTTTGTTCATCAACAATCAGGTGACATCGACTCCCATGTTTGCTTGGCATCCAACAAAACCCCCAGCATTCTCTTTTCCACGAAACCCTAAGTCCAGGACTATGGGCATTGCCGAGGTTACCCCTTGTCAGCACGCCTCGACGCCATCCATGTCATCCGCATCCATGGAGATTGACAATGTGGTGTTGGGGAGGAGAGCGGTTGAGGGGTTGGGGAGGAGAGCGGTTGAGGGAGAGGTTGTGTTGCTAGGCGAGCGAGGGGCAAGAGGAGATCGACGATGTGGTTCTCCATATGGGAACAAGAGTGATGGCGGTGGGGTTGCGGTTGGGGGTGGGGGTGGCGGCGGAGAGATAAGGAAGGGGTCTACGCGGCCCGCCTATCACTCGGGTTGGATGGGTCATGGGTCTCCCACAGGTGGACTGAGGGTTCGTTCTGGACCGTTGGATCGAGTGGACGACTAGGATTCGTTTCGGTGGGTGATCTGTGATAGCCTCATTTCTGCATTTTGATTGGTTGGATAAGACTGTCCATTGGCCTAGTTGTTACAATGATTCCATATTATGAAAATGTGAGCTTTTGGATGACAAACACTACTGATCTTGGAGATTTTTTTTTAAATACTACACCACCTTTCATGGACAATGTCCACCCCTCATGAAAAAGACTAAAAAGACATTTTCCATTTTCCGAGTGCCGAAAATGTTGTGTTTTGTGAAGCAACCACCAAATGAAATTTTCAAAATTGTACCACCCATTTTTTCACAAATACTGGACCACCTTCCATGGACAATATCTGAACCGGGGTATCTCAAACCTTTCTGTCCACCTCTCGCAAAAAGACAAATTCCTAGCGAATTGGTAGGAAGTTGGTCCAATTTGAACTACAAGTACATGATTTGATGCTCATGATTTTCCACAAAATCATTTTTAGGTTCACAATATGTTGTTTCTTCAGAGATCCCATGCAAGTTTGCGAGGCTCGGCCCTGAGCTAGGAATCTCATGCCCACCATTTTGACCGTAATTTGACCATAATTTGAAACGGGATTAAGTAATTCAAAAACAATCTGAATAATGTAAAACCTTCGCGTGGTGTCATGTTATGTGACATAGTTGAAAGGGAACATACCAAACCTAGTATATGGATTGCATCTTGAAAAAACCTTCTTAGAAATGACCTATCATGTTCGAGGTTTCATGGCTTTCAGGCTAAATAACCAATGTTATGACCAGAATCACGATATAGTTTGTGATAATGTTCCCATATTATGCACTCATGTGAATCTTAGGATGGAGAACGATGTTGCAGGAGGAAGTTTTCCTTTTCGTCGCACAGAAAATCCATTTTTCATTTTCCGAGTGCCAAAAATAGGGCGTTTTGTGAAGCAATCACCAAAGATATAATTCAAAATGATACAACCTAATCTTTATAAAATACTAGACCACCTTACATGTACAATGCCCCAATAGGGTATCGCAAACCTTTCCATCCACCCCTGGTGAAAAGGAAAAATTCCTACAGAATCCGTAGGAAGTGGGTCGGATTTGAACTATAGGTACATTCTTTGATGCTCGTGATTTTTCACAAAAATCATTTTTAGATTATATGATGTTTTTTCATAGATCCAATGTAAGTTTAGTGAGGCTCGGACCCAATCTAAAAATCTTCATGCTCACCGTCGTGACCATAGTTTGAAACGGGCATGAAAAATTCAAAAAATGATCCGAACAATATAAAACCTTTGCATGGTGTAATATCATGTGACATTGTTGCAAGGAAAACTATCAAACTTGATATATTGATTGCATCTCAAAAAACCTTCTCATAAATGAGCTATAATGTTCGAGGTTTCATGGCTTTCGGGCCAAATAACCAAAGCTATGGCTAGAATTGCGACATAGTTTGTGATAATGTGTCCATATTGCATACGCATGTGTATCATGGGATGGCGAACAATGTTGCACGAGAAAGTGTTCTTTTTCATCGCACCCGCTATTTTTTATTTTCTGAGTGCCAAAAACATGGTGTTTTGTGAAGCAACCACCAAATGAAAGTGGGTCCGATTTGAACCACATGTCCATGATTTGATACTCGTGATTTTTAAAAAAATAAAACTATTGATAATTAACAAACTAAGAGGATATACTAAAGTTTATAAAAATTTATGAACAAAAATCAAATCATTTGAACTTCTTATGAAAATGATACAAAAGAATTAAAAATATAGAAAAAACTTTCTTAAATGGACCACCCAAGCTGGACCAACCTTTATCTACCAGGCTCCAATGCCCATTCTACCAAGGAAAAAAAGGAGTGAGGGTACGGAGAGTCTATCCACCAAGGCCTAGGGCCACCCAAAGATGGCTATGTTCATAAAGCTATAGGGCGATACTACAACCGAAGAGTAGAAGTGGTTAAGTGGTTAGACTCGCCTTTTCCTTCTAAGAGGTCTCTGGTTCGAGCCTCTTGACCACCCCATTTTTGCATAATTTATTTGTGGATTTGGCAAACCAAAAAACTATGTGGAAGTACAACATGAACGATGGTGTAGCGTGTTGGTTGACATCATTAAGCAGTGAGTGAGGTCAGGGGTTCGATCCCCGTGCACCATTTTTTGATTATTTTTTAAAGAGCGGGTCATGTTGGTCAAATCAGTGGTGGGTCCATGGTGTTAGTCAAGTGGGTGGGCCTACTTGTCAGGTAGATGTATATTGACACATAGACATACACATATACAAAAATTGACATATAGATGTATCACATAACATAATTGCTGGTGTAGTCAACCGGTCAATTCAATGTATCATATTTTAGACAATATGACGATTTAAATTGGCCATAATGGGCATAAATAAGTCTCTAAGATGTTACCTGGAGGTTATGACAATTTTATATGCGAAAATTACGATGATTCTGACACAAATCGTCGTAATTCTATAGGATTTTGACCTCTCCAAATAGCCTACGACCATCTTGTGCCAAATCATCATAGATCTATGACGATTTCATTTCCCGTCACTATAAGAAGGTCACAAGTTAACACATTTCTTGTAGTGTGCAGCGCTGCCCTATATCGGCCTCACCTTCTTCCTCTCTATTGCGCAGCCCTACGTCCACTATGCAGTCTCGCTCCGCGATACGTCACCAGCTAAGGCCTTATACCGGTCCATATCTACTCTATATTTCTCTCCATTTACAGTCCCATGCTTTTAGGAAATGACATTGGCAAATTCTATGAGCTTCAGTCAAAGCAAAACAACATTAGGCAAACTACCAGTCGATATAGTCACTTAGATTTTCTCATAATTCCTCCAGATCCTCGCAGCTTACTGACAATATCATCCTTCTGTTCTAATTGAAGGGGATTGATTAGAAGAAACGGTTTCAGACATCTAACCTTATCACACAATAGTGGAACCCCTTTGCTAGGATTTTTCTACCGAGGTAGTGACAATGCTTGTTAATTAATCACTGAGCATCATCTTGAACCAACCATCTTGCCGAAGTTGCCCCTTAGAGATGTATACATTGTCGGTGAGATTGATAGTGATAGTGATGGCGAGGTATACGGAACCCTACGTACCCTTGCATGTCAGCATGGGTGTGTGCTACTACATTCTTCATCTTACCTAGCCTTGTTAGTCCGGGATCCAATCAGGAATAGTGATGCATTTGTGTGTTAACCATTATGGCGTGGGTTCTAGACTAAGTTCAACGAAAGAATTTCTATTGCAGCAACCATGCTGGACCATTTACCCACAATTGTCACACAAGAAATTTCCTGATTGTTTGGATAACAACAAACACTAACAAGTAGAGGTACAAAGGTACACATCGAAGACACACAGATGGGATTTAGTTGCATCCATTCCATCGATAGCAATGTCATGGGTTCGTGAATCGAGTTTGGCTACTCTCATAGGTTGTGTTCTGTACTGGGTAACAACATCCAGATAAATCCTTGCATTTTACAACACTACAAAGGCTCTATGGTTTGTCGAGTGTCCAGAAGATACACATGATGATTTATTCCAGTGCAGACTCCACACCTTTAAAGGGAAGCATGGAGGTGTTGGCCTTCCCGTCTAAGAGGTTCCACCCTACTAACCTGGAACAGTGTCAGGTCAGTAGCAGGTGATCACGTATGGTCACTTGATAGAGAAATTGATTTGTCCAATATCCTAGTCCTTGGCACATATTTACCGCATGATGGTAAATGTAAACAAAAGATATTATGCGTATTTGAAGATAGAGATATCTTGGTTATACAGATGAAGAAAGATGTATACGTATTAGATGCGAACACCTATGATTGGACGAAAATCTATGGTTATCTCAAAACATTCACTATATATCCTTATACTATGATACCAGGTAATTAGAATATGCTATCATATATATTATGTTCATTCTCACATATATCATTTTTGTGCTGATCATTTCTTTTATTGTTTGACATCAAAAAATATGTTCCAAAGTGTACAATATGATCAAGATATAAAGGCCTGTAGCCATATATAGGATATATAGTAGAATATACACTATATAAACATATATGTAAAGGTTCTGTCATGTGTATATGGCATTAAATGATGGATCATGTGCTCAGGTGATCTAATATATTTGGTCATTCTTTCTTTTGTTATTGATATTCTGAATCACATATATAGTATGGTGCGGTGAATCTAAAATTGCTATTCGAAAAGGTATGTGTCGAGATATATTAGACCAGGCAGTATCTTTGTATCATCCTCTCATAGTTTACACGACACCTAAGCTGTGTCACCCTACATGGGCCATGGCGTAAATGATTTGTTGCCACAGAAGCGCTAGATCGGTGGATCACATTATGCGGCGCCTAACAATTCGCCGTCATTGCAAAATCCTCAACGCAGTTATCCGTGACACCTATTTTTGCCGCACTAGTGCGAGCGCGGCGGCGTCTATAAGCGACAGCGCCCGAGCTCTATGTTGTAGTGCATTGTAGTGATAAAAGCAGAGCTTGTACACACAAAACAAAGAAAAGGTCGGCGACTGTGGTTTCCTGCCTAGGCGATCGCTAGAACTGAGGGGAGGTGATTGGAATTCCATGTGGATGGGTGTGTGCCATAGTTGAATTTATATTTAAACCATGCGAGGAAGGGAACCTAGAGACGATGGGGAATGAGAGAATTCTTGGGATTCTAAGTCTATTGGAAAACCTGATGAAATCAACATTTCCTTCGGATACCAAGTACTAGTAAATATGAAGAGAAATATGTGATACGAAGGTAAGGGGAAGCAGTAAAGGTGTCCAAGCCCAAAACTAATTGGAATGTCAACATAGTGGCCCAGTACTAAAAAGAATAAATGCTAAGTGAGGGATTAATATGAGTGGTTGTATGACGTGAATGGGAAATAAGGTGGCGGGAGATGTTTGATCGGTCTGGGTTTAGGAGATGTTGTTGCACTAGGAGGAAGGAAATTATGTAGTGAGAGATTGCTAAAGGAAAGTGATACATATCCTCCATAGATGGACCGGTTCTATACCCTAGCTCTGCGTCCACACATACACACCCTCCCAAAAATGCCACCTTATCTTCTCCAACCACACACACGGTAAGGTAACCCACATCAAGCATCCTTGCGGCCGGTCATAGCTTCCTTGCCGTGCCCGACAACCTTACCCCCACACTGCTCGGGCGACTGGGTTGCCTACCCAGGAGATCACTACAATTGAGGGAGATGATTGGAATTGCATGTGGATGGGTGTGTGTCTAGTTGAATTTATATTTAAACCATGCGGGGAAGGGAACCTAGAGACAATGGGGAATGAGAGAATTCTTTGGAATATGAGTCGATTGTAAAACCTGATGAAATCAACCTATCCTTCAGTTACCAAGTACTAGTAAATAGGAAGAGAAACATGTGATAAGAAGGGAAGGGGAATCAGCAAAGGTGTCCAAGCCCAAAACTAATTGGAATGTCAGGAACAATGGCCCAATACTAAAAAGAATAAATGCTAAGCGAGGGAGTAATATGCAGGGTTGTGTGATGTGAAGGGAAAATAAGGTGGCGGGAGATGTTTGATCTATGTGGGTTTAGGAGATGTTTCTGCACCAGGAGGAGGGAAAATAATGTAGTGAGAGATTGCTAAAGGGAAATGATACACATCCTCCTCGGATGGGCCGAATCTATCCCCCGACTCTTCCTCCATGCACACGCACCCTCCCAAAAAATGCCACCTTATCTTCTCCAACCACACACATGGCGAGGTAACCCACATCAAGAATCCTTGCGACCGGTTGTTTCTTCCCTACCACTCCCGATGACCTCGCCCCCACGTTTCTTGGTGGGGCATCCAAGCTACTACTCCGGTGTCCTCCGCTCCCTTAGCCCACGTCGCCTCCCTTCTGCAGCTCGCACATCCTCACCTCTACAAGTCCCTAGCCCCGCACCACTTCTTCCTATATGCAACTCTCGTCGTCGCCCTGTAGCCCGCACTGCCGTGCGACCCACGGCCTACTGGTGCATCTTCAGCGGATGCCTCCCCTTTCCCCCAACTACTCGAGGGAGATGGTGGCGGTGCAATCGATGATGACGGTCCTCTCCACATGGGTGGTGTGAGGTGAAGCTAATGTTGGTGCTAAAAAGGTGGTGGCCGGGCCTGCTACAAGGGGAGGCCGGGATAGGGTTCACAAGGGCCGGGGACACTAGGTTTTTGTGATTTTTGCATTGAGGTTTTTTGCTACAAAGATTCTAAAAAATTGCGACATAGATGAAATTGTTTTGCTATGTAGATTTTGTGGTCATGGATAATATAAATAAAATTTTCTACAATCGTTCTTGTGTGTTGCTACAATATTACAATTTTTTGCTACAAGGAGTCCGGCGATGTCTCCAGCAAAGTCGATTTTGCTATAGTATCATAATGTTTTTGCTATAAGGTTTCCGCGAGGTCTCCCAGCTAAAGTCTTCGGCGATGTATCCGGCGAAGTCATTTTTTTGCTATAGTAACATGTTGTTTTTTCTACAACAATTTTATTGTTTTGCTACAATAATATAAAGTTTTTGCTACGATTTCCCCAGCGAGTTCTCCCAGTGAAAATATCCGGCAAAGTCTAGTTTGCTACATTAGCACTTTTTTGCCACAAAGTCTCCGACGCGGTAGCTTTTTTGTTCTATTTTAGGAGCGAAATGTTTTTTTCTACATGTACTAAAAGCTGGACATTGGTTAGAAAAAATAGGACATTTCGTAGCAAAAGCGAGATTAGGGTCTGTTTTTAGGGACACGTGTCACGCAGTGAAGGAGGAGGATGCGGGGGAATTATCCCCCAGGGGACACCTAGTTCTTTCTGTTGATAAAGGAAGGTTTCGGAAGTGGGAAAGTGACTAGTCATAGAATTATACGTCTAGTGTCGCTAAAGAAACCCTCATTAAATCCATTCTTCAATCTCTGCCCACATATGCTATGGTACTTTTCCAATTCCCTGTTGGTTTGATTGAGGAACTCTCCAAAATTATTCAGTACT
Organism: Avena sativa; assembly: GCA_916181665.1. Classification (NCBI taxonomy): domain Eukaryota; kingdom Viridiplantae; phylum Streptophyta; class Magnoliopsida; order Poales; family Poaceae; genus Avena; species Avena sativa. The sequence goes on from OV702287.1 coordinate 198,608,812, forward strand.
TTTGGTGTGGAGATGAGAAAAATAGATGCCAGATGCACTAGATGTCATGGGGCCGCATTGTGTGGCCAAAATCTCGGGGGGAGTAGGTTTTCAGGGCCTCAAGCTTTTTAACCAAGCGCTTCTTGCAAGACATGCGTGGGGGTTAATTCAGTTCCTGGATAGTTTGTGTCGGAGGCTCTTAAAGGCTAGATACTACCCATCAGCTAGTTTACATGATATAGTGGAAAGACCCGAACCCGACTTGGTTCGAAATCCTTGTGACTACGGTGCTAGTTCCTAGATCGAATACCTTAGCACCCACAGTTTAAGATGTAATATCAACATACAAAGGTCGTATTACATCACATGATAAAGAATATAAATACTTTATTACAATCTCATAGCCATATGCTATATTATTACGAATTAGTGGAGTAAAAGCAAAACATTGAGTCCTTCATCTTCATGTGCCACACGCAAACATGTTGATTGCAGACTCGTAACCCCCATCATCATTCCTCACTCATTAATATACCTGCAACATGATAGGTTGCAGGGCAAGAGGGTCCATACTTTAAATGTATTGGCAAGTGTCACTAGTATGTGGATATAAGTTGGACTATCACTACATGCATATTTGGCTAACTAGAGCTTAGGCTCATTTGCAAAAAGAAATATGGTTTTATCCTATATTTGCAAAATACTTTTGATGTTTCAACAACTTTCTGAACTCCTTGACAAACTCCAAGTTCTTCTACTCCCTTGTTGACACCATCAAGTTTTACTTTGAGAAATTGGAATGCCGAGATCTTCCGTAGCTTTAGGCCTTAGTTGCTTAGAGTTATCAATAATCAGGGACACGTCTAAGTACTTAGAATTTGATCTTCTGCAGAAGTTGTACACTTTACCCACATGACATAATCTCATCTTGATGCCACCAGTGGCCGCTAGATTAGTACTCACCAAATGGAGTACCGACAAATCGCGAATGTGGCAGAGTTTTTCCATAGAAGTCCTCCCAATACATAATGCTAGCACATATACGGGTGCCAATGCAAAGATTTATTTACAATACATAATGCTAGTCCCTCTGTAGAGGTACCAATGCAATGGTCTTCCTCTATGTAATTGACTAAGCATAGCCCATTTAGCATGTGGCTGTACTAGAAGCCACTGAATGAGAAACATGTACAATCTCTAAGTACGTGAGTGGTATTATTCTAGTGCACACACGAGCGAGATAGTCATAGATATGGTTCCCTTTGTTGCCAGCTTATTCACAACTAGTATCCACATTCCACTCAGGTGATTCATTGAGTACTTATTTTATTATTAAAACATACAATTTCAAATACTTCATATAATTATATCATGATATTCGACCCCAAATATATAAAAGGGATAATCATACTACAACTAAGATGTTTCCACTAAGTAAGATATAAAGGATATCCTAAACAGGACATAGCATAGCATAATATATAATACAATATTTTCCTACACATGCATTTCTACTCAAAATTTCTAGATGTATAGAAAATAATGGGACACAGTGATAGTATCACTAGCCTTAGTAGTTGGTGTTGTTGGTATACTCTTTTTAATTATACACTTCACAATCCACACAATCTATCAAACAAAACACCCAAGACAAAACATGCATAAGATCAATACTAATGGCAATACAAAAATCATTTAAAGTATGCAAGCATGCAAGATGGTGATTTCATTGCACAAAGTTGTTCTCACAAGTTTTCCGAACATTACTAAGTGCCTTCTGAATATTTCATATTTGCAAGATACCAAATGCAACAATTTGCAATTAGTTTTACTTAGAGCATTTTCTAAACACTGAAATAGGCCTTTGTACCAAATAATTTCCACAATATTATTTATACTAAACTAAATTTATATTTTGGTCTTACTCGATAGGGGGTTAAATTAACAATCCAAATCAAAAGGAATTATTCAAAAACAATTTCTAGAACAATTTTCAAAGCAATTTACTCTACAAAGGGTTCCCTACAAACAATGTTTTTAACAGAAGCAAAATTAACAAATTATTATTCTATTGTGTTCTAATTATTTTTATGAATCCAGGGACATATTAATTGTCAATTTTGGATAAACAGAACATTTTCTATAATTACAATACTACTAAAGAGTATTTAAATCGTTCAAAAAATTATTTTCTCCAAAAGTGATATTTCATTGCAGAAATATGTTCTTCATATTTTTGTGAATCCGTATACATATTATTTGCATTTTTATGATTTATAAATCATTTTCTATGATTTTTATAATTGATCATATTTTTTGTTTATTTAATTCAATTTCTAAAATACAATTGTTGACTGTGTTCGCTAACTTGAAAATGACACGACGTGCTCTGATTGGCTCATACCGCTTTAGTAAGTGATCTAATCTCGCTCGTTGGATCAAAATCTAAAGGATGCGAATGAAAGGTTGAGCTCTACTCACCTGAGGTCGCCGGAGATGGCGCTCGTGGTGGCCGACAGTGCAGGCGGTGGACGGAGACGGCGATGTAGGGGTCTCGGGGAAAGGTGGAGATGATGACAAGGTGCAGAACAACGAGAGGAAGGTTATGGTGTTGTTCCAGGCGGTGGTGACTTTCAGGTGGCAGACGTGGACCTTGTTCCCGTGGTCCCGATGACAAGAAGAGATGTCAGGGGGATGCGCAAGGAGTGAGGGAAGGTAAGGAGGCCAAAAAGGGGTGGCGCGGACTTACAGTCGCATCAGAATCATCGTTGTATGGCGGCGGTGTTGGCGGAGCTCCGACGAGAAATATAGGGGTGACCTAGGGCGAGAGAGGGGGAGATTGGAGGGGGAATGGAGAGCAGTGCGAGGGGGTTAAGTAGGGACAAAGGTGGTGAGGATTTAATCACTGTGACACTCGAATTTAATCGGATAACACCGAAGGGAAACCATTGGGAGGGGGAGAGGTTCCTCAAGTACTTTTAAGATGATGATGACGTGGCATCGGCGGGGTCCACTGGTTAGCGAATGTGGGGGAGAGAGGCGGGTACCGCTTCGGTGGCCACGGGCTTGGTTTTGGGAGGGAAGCTAGGTCATGGTTGAGGAAGCAAGTTGTGCTGGGGCTAGGCTTCGCTGCTGGCTAGCTCGCGCATGCGGCAGTAGTTTTAGGCACTGGGCTGGCTCGGCTGGCCCAGTTAGGTTAGTTAGTTTTTTTATTTTTCCATTTCTATTTTATGTTTTCTTTTATAAATTTTGTTTTAGGGCTCTAAATAGATCCATTCAAATTTCTAAAAATTTGTAAAAGCACCAATATCATTTTAGGGCATTAACAACCCTATTTTCTGTCAAAAACGAAATGGTAGTGTATTACTTTTGGCCTGGAAGTTTTGAAGAAAGGTGTTGTATGGAGGATTGTCTCGGGTGATAGTGTTCGTATTTTCAGAGATAACTGGTTGTCGAGACTGTTGGGTTCACAACATAGAAAACAAAAAATTTCCTACGATGTGAACTACTAAGCACCAAGATCCATCTACCTACATACAATCAATGGGTAGATATACATCCATAGAGCACAACCCTTGAAGAGAGACCAAGTGTAACGAGGTTGGACTCGTGGATGATGTAGTCATTCACTTGCCGATCTCAAGATCGTGAGGAAGTCCAACACCGAACTCAACGGCGCATCCGTGATCTCACACACATCCGATCCTCCGACAAACTCCACATCCTTGCTTTAGCGATGTAGCGGAAGCAACAACTCCTTTCATATAAAGCCATCAGGAATATGTATCTCGCTAATCCAAGACCATGGGGAATAAACTAGAGGGGGAGAGAGATCCTTCATGAGGAGGTGTAAAGTGAGAGGAAGAGAGGAGGGCTTTTATAGGGAGAGGGGGTAACCCCCTCCCATGTCCGGCGGACATGAAGGTTCCCCCACCTCTTATATCATTCATGTGGGTGGATGCTCCACTCACATAAACATGCTTCCACTCACACTTCCACTCACATGCATTAATTTTCCACCAAAATTAATGCAACTCTCATTTAATAAAACCGTTTATTTATTTTATTCAGAATCTTGTTAATTACTTTTAACAAACATTCACATAAAACCCTTGCAATATTTCAATATCACATGCAGAACCAATTTTAGCAATTTAACCCGAAACAGTTCTGATTTCCATCGAAATGATTCCAACACTTTCATAATATTTGTCTGAAACATATTTTCTCCTAAATGGTGTCGGTACCCCTTAAGTGTACCACCCTACGATTCACGAATAATGCATACATGATCGATACCCCTCTCTGATCAATAATCAGCAGGACCTAGAGATCCGTACTGACTCCCACACATTCAATGATGACTCAAGTGATCATGTGAAACTTTAATGTTTGTAAGTAAGTCCCTTTGTCTCACAATATATTACGCGTATGAGATTTGATCATCAATATCCCCATACCTAGTTTGATCTCCTTAACGACAAGTGCTCTTTTCTTGAAAGGATATGCCCGAGAGGCAATAATAAAGTGGTTATTATGCTATTCGAGGTTTATAACAGATGTTTATTTTTCATGCTATAATTATATTAATAAGGAAACATTAATACATGTGTGAATTATAAACATATAAGGTTCCTAGTAAAGCCTCTCTTTATACTAGCTTGTTGATTAACAGATGATCAAAGGTTTCCTGATCAAGAGCATTGGATGTTATTAATAACTGGGTCATATCATTAGAATGATATGATGAACAGTCACCCGCAGTAGATGTAGCAATATGATCACATCATCAAGTTTAAATAGCTATCACATTCGTAGTAACTCAATGTCCTTAGACCATGAGATCACGTCAATCACTTTCACCGGAAGAGTACTTTGATTACATCAAATGTCACACCATAATAGGGTGATTATAAAGGTGTCGTCATGTATTTGGAAAGTGTCAGTTGAGTCTCGTGGATCAAGATTGGGATTTGTCCATCCGGATGATCGAGACATATACTCAGGGCCCTCTTAGTGATATCACATTAACATAGCCTTGCAAGCAAGTGATTTGATGACTAGAATGTCATATCACAGGAACGAGAAAAAGAGTACTTGTCGGGAACGAGTTAAACAAGGTATATATGATATTGAGTGATCGAATCTCAGAAAAGTAATATATTGCGAGAAAAAAGGAATTTCATTGTAGCAAAAGAGGTTAAGACGATCATCTGATTTTCATGGAACTAGTGGGAGTCGTTATGGATCTCTAGGTCCCGCTAATGATTATTGATCGGAGAAAGTCTTGATCATGTCTACATAGTTCCTGAACCTGTAGGAGACACACTTGAGGTTAACCGACGTGTTTGAGTGGATAGGGAACACAGGGGAAGTCAATGGACATCGTAGAAAATTGTTCTGCTACATTAAATTGTTCTGCTGCAGAAAATTATCCTGCCGAATCTGCCTAAATAGTTTTGGGGTATCAAAACAAAGCAAGGGACAAAAATGTTAATGTGTTCATTGAATGAAGTGTTAATTAAATTGAGTTGCATTAAAATGGAATTAAAGTGCTTTAATGGAAAGACCTTTAATGGAATTAAAGTGCTTTAATGGAAAGACCTTTAAGGGAATGAAAGTGCTTTAATGGATAGACCTTTAAGGGAATTAAAGTGCTTTAATGGAGATTGAATTAAAGTAGGGGAGGGGAAGCCCCATGGCGCCTATAAAAGGAGGTGGCCTCCTCCTCCTCTCGACGCACTCTCTCATAAGCTCTCTCATATGCCCCAAGGTTGGCATCTTCTCCCCTTGCTTGCCTTGTCCATTGCCACTAGAAAAGGTGCTCGGCGAAGCCCTGCTCTAAACCTTCCCCTCCACCACCACTACCATGGCATAGCTCTGTTGGAGTTCTCGGGATCCGCTACTTCCGCTGCCCGACTAGAGCAAGGGATCATGAGTCATCGGCACACCAGACATGTGACTGGTTAGGGAGGTGCTGCCCGTCTATGGTGCTGATCGTCTGCACGTCCTTGAGGATGGTCGTGTAGAATCTACATCAACAATGTTTTTTGGTGGAACATTATCCCGCTTACGGTCTACGAGGGTGAGTCTATCTATAACCGTTACAAAGTATCGCCTAGATTCGATCTTAGAAGTTGCAAACCGTAGGAATTTTTTGTTTTCTATGCAACGAACCCCATCAGTGGTATCAGAGCTATGTAATATATGTAGATGCTTTGTATGGTTATAACACATGGAGATGTGGGCGTTGATAAGTCTTGTTATTGCAAATATCTTGTATTTCCGATATTGGTGGCATAGTGGGATGAAGTAGCCCGGACAAACTTTACATGTCCTCGCACATGAGACTTGTTCCACGCTTGACATGCAACTCGTTTTGCATTAGTGGCTAGCGGGTGTCTGTCTCTCACACTATAGGTGATATCTTATTTACAACGGTCTGCTTAATAACTTGGTTATCACCGTTGTGGCTGAAGTTCGTATGTAGAACGGTTCTATCCTAGAAAGCCCACAGTCGCGTAAAATATGCAAAAATAAATTAGAGGCGTCTAACTTGTTTTTGCAGGGCATGTGATGCGATATGGTTTGTGATACAAATGTTGTTGTATGGAATGTGTTTTATTATAAAACAACCGGTAGGATCCATATGGTTGTTATTTTATTTTATGACCTGCGTGTTGGAAAATGGAAATCCATGTAATTAGATTAGTGGAGAACAACCTTGATATTGATGCCATGGACCTTGGTGATACAACGGTGGAATGATGGAGATCATGCCATGACGCACGAGATAGAGATCGAATGCGAGAAGGACCATATCATATCACATTACATATGCATGTGATGTTTATCCTTTGATGAATCTTATTTTCTGTTGATTTGATCGCCTAGGTAGTATTTGATTGCCTTGGTAGCACTATAAGATGATCCCTCCCACTAAATATCAAGATAATAATATGTTCTTCCTTAGTATGAACCATTAAGAAAGTTCGTCGTCTCGAAGCACCACGTGATGATCGGGTGTGATAGATTCTATGTTCGCATACAACAGGTGTAAGAAAGTTTTACACACGCGAATACTAAGGTTCTTACTTGACGACCCTAGCATGTACAGACATGGCCTCGAAAAATGAACCGAAAGGTAAAGCATGAGTCATATGGAGATATGATGACCCATACGATGCTCGCCATTGGAGCTGCGCCACCACTCGTGATGATCGGTCATGGCGTAGTGAATTTGGATCGTGTAATCACTAAAGTGACTAGAGGGATGTCATTTTCAGTGGGAGTTCACATAAGTAATTTTGAATTAGCTTGAACTCTATCTGTTATAAACCTAGTCTAAATAGTCTTTACGAATACTTTGTAGATCATGGAAACCCCTTGACGAGGGTTTAACTCATCAATGCCCAATGTTATGGACTTGGGTTTTGGAGAAGGAGGGAGCGCTGGAAGCATCAATCGGATAGCAAACAAGCACACAGGGACGCAAGGTTTACCCAGGTTCAGGCCTCGTAGAGGTCCCTACTCCTGCTTGTCTGCTCTTGGAATTAACGAAGGAATCGAAGATTACAATGGTGCGCAGATGTAATCTGGCGAGGGTTGTGGAAACTAGGGTTGCATGTATCCTCCTCGCCGCCCCTCCTACCTTTATATAGGTAGGCCAGGTCTCAGGTAATAGGTCGAGTCAGTTACAGTTTAGGGTTTGCCCTTCAAACTTTCTATCTTTAGACCTCTTCTTGTCTCGCAAGTTATCGGTAGTCCGTAGGCCACTCAAAGTCTTCATTGGGCCGTGGCAACGCCGTGGGCCTCCACCGTATCTGGACCATATATACAAGACTCGAGTACCTACAGGGTATACCCATGTTAGTAGCCCCCGAGTGTCTAGTGGAATCGTAGATTCGACTGGGGACTTTATGAGGCCTTTCGAGTGTATGACTGAGTATATTTTTTCGAGTGCTCTGTTTGCATCATAGGGATTTGTTGATGTGCGTGCCTGATTTAACCGATGTATCGATATCAGTTAACTACCTTAGGGCAAAACAACGCAATCTACTCGAACTCGAGTCCCCAGACTCGAATTCGAAAAAGTGCTGGCGTAATTCGACTCAAGCCGCGGAGGTCTTATAGGAGTCGAATTCCAGTCTATGGGTGTGAGCACTCGACACGTCTGTCAAGGCATGTTCATCGCACCTGTAGGCACGGATAAATTTCTGGTAGCGCGCAGCAAATGCGTTGCGAGGCCTTATTCAGGTCTTATCTTCACGCTGCAAGTGCGGCATCAGAAATTTTGTCATCGAGGAGATGATTCGGGTGACCCAGGAGACGCAGTCTCTTTGTAGGGAAAAATATGAGGCAATATCGCCATAGACTTCGAGTGTGGATGTTATCAACACACAGTACGATGTACAAATAATCACAGGGTGCGTGACCAGCGCTCCCTATGGGAGTAGCCCCCGAGTGCATGGTTGAGTCGAAGACTCAGGCAGGGACTAAAGAACTTTTGTGACTGTTATCGTCTTTTGTTTGCTTGTTTCAGTCGAATTTATTTCCGGCGCTCCCTATGGGAGTAACCCATGTCCATAGTTGAATCGTGGATTCGAGTGGTTGGGTATGCTTTAAATGTCCATATTCCTACAGAAAAGAAAAAATCATAGGGTGCGCGACCAACGCACCCTATGGGAGTAGCCCCCGAGTGCTTGGTGGAGTCGAAGACTCGATCAAGGACTAAAGTAGTCGAAGTATTCTACTGCTCAATCTTTGATGACATCAGTGCTGACGATGTGATGATCTCAGTTGCCCGCGTGAGCGTCTTTGACGGGACGTGACGAGCGGTGGGTCCCATTTTCTGACCCTGACTTGACCGGGCGTGTGTAATCTTTTGTTTTAACTACACCTCCTCGATATCCGCGCGTAATGGGGGTAGTGGGGGACGGTTCGTGCTTCAGGTCCTCCACGTGTCGATCGCGATGTGCGCCACGCGTCTGATAGGGTTTCTGCTAGCCGTTGGATTACATCTTCTAGGGGGTTAAGTAGCAGCGCAACTGCGGTAATTTATCATCTGCTCCCTCTCTGTTTGTGCCTCCATCTCCATTGCTGCTGCTCTCTGCCTCCGAGAGTTTGTTTCGTTCGCGGCGCTGGACCAACTCCGGGTTTTCCCGATTTATTTTCTTTGTTCTCATCGCCACCGCAAGATGGGGAAGAAGAAGGGAGGTGCTTCCGCGGAGTCCGCCGCCGCCACTGCCCCTGCCAAGAAGAAGGGCAGCTCCGCCGTTGCGGGCACCAGCTCCGCTGTCGCCGGGAAGATGAAGGGCACGAGCACTCGCGTCACCAATGGCGCGCGTCCATCATCAAGTCGTCTGAGCTCCATTTCCTGTGCCAAGACGGAGTTCTGTCTCCCGCGGTCGGTGACTCGTGAGTCCCAGGTGGTGAGGTAACCCCTTGTCCTCCTGCTGGTTTCCGGGTGATGTTCCTAGAGTTCATCATCCGCGGTCTTTCTCTGCCCCTGCATCCTTTCTTCAAGGGCCTCCTTTGTTTCTATGGGCTCCAGCTGCACTAGCTATCCCCCAACTCTATCCTCCATATTGCCTGCTACATTATGCTTTGCGAGTGCTGGCTCGGAATCGAGCCACACTTTGGTCTCTTCAAGCGTCTCTTCAAGCTGAAGCGCCAGTCGACGTCTGGCTCCGTAATCTACGATGTAGGAGGCTGCGGTATCCATGTCGACTCCTCCGTCACTTACTTTGACATCAAGCTCATGGCGTCCATCCAAGGGTGGAAGGACAAGTGGTTCTACATCCGCGACCAGAAGACTGACGGAGACCACTTCGGACTCGCGCCTTTCGATGCTACGGCACCGTGAAGGAGGAGGTATTCTTGGAAGATCTTGGTGATGCCCGACGAGTCTTAGGAGACAGATGTGCTGTACAAGCCCGTTTGCGACCTCGAGAGTCGCATGGGAAAGAAGAGGGAGGCTGCACCCTCATTCGCACGTGGTTGCACCGTCGCGTCTAGCCCCTGTAGGCCAGAGTCCACCCTATGTTCCAGTGGGCTAGCGAAGACGATGCCACTCGCGCATCTGGCGATGGCATTTCCGCGAGTGAAGTAGATAAGAGGGTGCGGCTGCTGACCAAGTACAGTACCAAGGATGTACTCCCCAGTGAACCAGTCGTGCCCCCTTTTGATGCTTCTAACCCTCCTCCTGAGGTATGATTGTGCTACGAAGTAGCTTTATTTTTTCGAGTGCTTCTTTTTCTTGACTTGTGCTGACTTGTTTTATGTATGCAGGATTGGAAGGTGTCTTCCAGTTTGCCCCCTCTTCCTGAGGGGGTTATTCCTCGCGAAGTGGATGAGGAGGACGAGTCGGAGTCAACCGTCCCATTTGAAGAGGAGGAGGAAGCCCCCGAGTCCAGCGGTCCAGACACTCGCAAGCGTTCGTGCAGCGAAGATTCGGACGCGTCATCTCCTTCGACTCCGGAAGGCCCAGCTATCGGTGCTGAGTTGCCGATTCCTGCCATTCTTGTGAGTGCTGTGGCGCCATCTTCCCGCAAGAAGATGCGGCTGCTTAAGGAGTCGTCGGAGTTGGAGGGCCAAACCTTCGATTTTGAAAATTTTGATTGGTAAGTATACAACTCTTCTCTTGGTTCTTTTTTGGAGATGCATTTTCCTGATGTTGGTTTTGTTCCGTAGTCAACCAACATCGTCATCTTCTGGCGACGTCCAATTTTTGAAAGAATCTGGAGTCGTGGACTCCAAGGACAAGGAAATGGCTGAAGGAACTCCGTCTCCTCCATTGGCGGCCCACTCCGGGCACAATTCATCAAGTTCTCCACACGATGTGGAGCACCAGATGGTTATCCGGACAACTGCATGGCAATCGACTTTGGAGTCACTGGAGGATCACGTATGTGTGATATTGTTTTTTCTTGTAGTCGAATTAATCATCCATGTTATCTGCTGATCCTTTTGTTGTTTCTCCTATTGCAGCTTATTGTGAAGGAAGCCACTCGCCTGGCGGAGCAAGTGCTTGCAATGGGTCGCCAGCATGCAATGCTAGACAATCGCCATTGGCGTGGTTGAAAGTGAGTGGTTTTTGCTTCTTATTCTTCATCCTTGTGATATACTCGACTGACGATCTATCTTTGTTTGTTTTGCAGCTGAGCATAATGCGCTTCTTCGCGACACCGCTTCCCTCGAAAAGATGCTCGTCGCGGCGGTGAAGAGTCGCGATGAGGCAGTCGCTGCGCTTAACGAATCGCGAAAACGCGAAGAGGATTTGCGCACCTCCATCGCTGCCAGGGAGAAGTTGTTCGAAGAATAGCTCTTCTCGATTGCCAAGGGTCTTTCAGGTACTTCTTCGTCTGGGTTTCCGTCGTGTCCTTTCTTTCGAATTTGTTACCTTGCTGACCATGTTTGCCAACATTTTGCTCTATGTAGATGCCAGCGGTCTGAGCTTCGACGCCCAGGCGCTCGGTCGTGATGATGCCTTGGCAAGTGCCATCACGGTAGTCGAAGATCGCAGTGCTTCCATCCAAGGGAAGCTGACCAAAGACAAGGGTGTACTCAGTCGCCTCCGTGAGGAGCTGGCGCCCAAAGCTGAGCTGATTGAAAATGTAGACGATCTGGTGGAGTCCCTTGCTGGAGGCATTCATGCAGGCTTCAAGAAGTCGCTTCGTGCGGCTGGCGCTTCTATGTCACTCGCGATGGTTCAAGCCCATGGAGTCGAGGTGGATCCTGCTGCGGTCTCTAAAGCGATGCCTGTCGGCGCGGATGGGCAACAGGTAGTTTTTGCTCCCTTTGCAACTGCCTGTGGCAAGTACGGGCCGCAACTCATCAACACAGTCGCGAAGTACTCTGAGGAGCAGCAGCGAGCCAAGAAGGCGGCGAAGGCTGCGGCGTCAGGGGCCGGCGGGAAGTCTGTGGCGTCTGATACTGCCACAGACTCGATGAGGCCCCCGAAACCGAAGTCCAAGTCGAAGAAGCCAGTTGCTCCTTAGTAGTCATATTTGTAATAGTTAATAGCTTGACCCCTTTTGTCTTAGAACATGCCGTTGGCGGGTGTATCTGTTGATACTTTGTTATGCTTGAATGCACTTGAGTTTCTTGTCCATGTATTGCTTGGTCTTCTTATTATCTCTTGCTTGGCTTGTGATAGGGCACATCGAGTGGTCCTTCAAGTGAGCCTCGGGATCTGCTGTCCATTGATGATGCTTTAGCGCAGTCGCGCTCAAGGGTGGATGAGATGTATCTGCTTTCGCGATTACGTGACCGCGTAAAGCAGCTGGAGCGCGAACTGCCTATCCTTCGTAGTAACGCGGATGTATGGAAGTCGAGGGCAGAGAAGGCCACTGCCCGAGAGCAATATCTGCTAGGGGAGGTGGCGTATCTGGGCGACCAATTCAAGTGTTAGCTTTCTGCTTCCTTATCTTTTCTTGTAGCCACTCGTGGTAGTTAGTTGTCTTCATACTTTTGCCTTTGCTTGGTATAGTTGTCAGCGCCCGTCATCCGTAGGATGAGAAGGACAGGATCGCCATTCGCATGAATGACCTGACCCAAGAGCAGCTTCAGGCGAGTGGATACTTCTGGGTGGATCATGGTCATGCAATCGCACTGGCGACCCTGCAGGATCATGCCTCGCGAGTGCTTCACTTTCTAAAGAAATCGCAATCGTGCTTAAGGAATATCTATCAGACGATGTGTCCGCTGGATGTCGCTCCCTCGAGCCTGCTGGCTCTTCTTGCTAAATTTCAGGACTTGAGTGGGGTCCGCGAGTGTGTGTGGCAACAGTTGGTGGCTGGTGCCAAGGCTGCTCTATCGCTAGTGCGACTGCATAGGCCTGATGTAGATGTTGTAGTGATTGCTGCTGGACCGCCAGTGCTGCCAGCAGGTTTGACCTGGAACATGGTTCCTCATTACCAGGCGGTGGATCGCCTAAAAGAGGAAATTGTCGACTTCTTCGAGGAGCAGACAAACGTCCTTTTGTTGCGACAGTAGTTTAGTTTGTACCCTGCACATAGTTGTACGAGTGTTGTAAAGTTCATATATATATGCTATGTATAATTGATTGACATTGATGTATATAAAGAGCTTGTTAGATCGTATGTTTTGCGAGTGCATTGCACTATGCGATTCCTTTTCGTTGGTCTGACTTGTGTTTATTTCAGCACCTTGCCGACCTGTCAGGTGCGTTGCAGCTGGGTTGGTGTTTGTCAAGGGTTTGATTAGTGCGTCATCTGCTCAGGATATCGCGATTGGTTCGTACAATAGATGTGTAAAGGGTGGCGCAGCTCCCGAGTATATAGATGGCGAAAAATAATAGAAAAACACAGAGTTTGGGGCACTTAGCTTTATTTATTCATAGAACAGTATGAGGTACAATGTGTGGCTAAGTAGCCTTGGCTGAATAGCCTTGTTTGTTATGAAAGAAATGAAAAACGACTAAGGGTAGAAGCGCCGCAACTGCGCGATGTTCCAGGGATTGGAGTATGCGACTCCTGTCTCAAAGTCTTTGAGGCGTTAGGCGCCACCTGGGATTACTTCTGTAATCATGTATGGTCCCTCCCAAGGGGACTCAATCTTGAGATGCCCTTGTTGTTTCAGTCGTAGGACCAGGTCTCCTTCGACGAAGGACCTGGGGCGTAGCCTTCTGCTATGGTAGTTGGGCGCAGGTTCTGTTGGTAGATCGTTGATCTTTCTACGGTGATTTCCCGTGCCTCATCAAGGAGGTCGATGGAGTCTTCGAGTGCAATTGTTGACTCCTGCTCTCTATAAGCGACCACTCGCGGTGCCTTGTACCGTACCTCTGCGGGTAGCACCGCTTCAGCACCATGCACCATGAAGAACGAGGTGTATCCCGTTGGACAGTTTGGGGTTGTGCGTAGGCTCCAGAGTACCGATTGCATCTCGTCTGGCCAGCATCCTACGACTTGTTCGAGTGGCTGAAGGAGTCGCTTCTTGATTCCGCCACAGACGAGCCTGTTGGCCTTTTCGACTTGACCGTTGGTCTACGGATGAGCTACGGAGGCATAGCTTACGTTGATTCCTAGGTTTTCATAGAAACCCTGGAACTCCTTAGAGGTGAAGTTCGTTCCATTGTCCGTGATGATGCTGTGTGGCACTCCGAAGCGATAGACGATGGATTCGAAGAACTTGACCGCGCTGGCTCCTAACTGGTTAGTCACTGGCATGGCCTCTATCCACTTGGTGAATTTGTCGACTAGGACCAAGAGGTAGACGTAGCCTCCTCGCGAGGACTTTGGGAGCTTGCCGACCATGTCAAGTCCCCATTGCGCGAAGGGCTAGGCCAATGGTATTGGCCGGAGCTCCACGCCAATTGCATGTGGTTTGTTAGCAAATCGTTGGCAAGCGTTGCATTTTTGGACGATGTCCTTGGCGTCATGCATGGCTGTAGGCCAGTAGAATCCAGCTCGTAGAGCTTTGGCGACGAGGGAGCGACTGCCGGCGTGGTGCCCGCAAGTCCCCTCATGGATGTCGAGGAGAACGACTCTTCCATCAGCGTTGGAGACGCATCGTTGGAGTATTCCTATGATGTTGCGCTTGTATAGTTCACCATTGATGACGGCGAATGCTTTGGATCGCCGTGCGATTTGCCGCGCATCGGTTGGGTCGTCCGGCAGCCTCTTGCTGAGAAGGTATGTGATGTATGTTTGTGTCCAAGAGGGTTCGATCATCATGATCTCCATGGGTCCTTCGAGTCCTGTGTCGAGCTCCAGGTTGTCGAGTTCCATTGGCTCATTGGGTGGCATAGCCCCCGAGTCTGTTGTTGCGCCTGTTTTCTTCTCTACGGCCTTTGGATTGATGGAGCGCTCGCAGATATGCTCGAGAAATACCCTAGGTGGTATGGGGGCGCAGGTAGAGCCAATGTTGGCGAGTGTGTCTGCCTCTTCATTGCTTTCGTGGCCTATGTGCTGCAGCTCGTAGCCGTCGAAGTCCCCTTTGAGTGTGTCGTAGAGGTCGCGGTAGACGATCATATTGTCGTTCAGTGCGTCACACTCGTGCATTGTCTGGCTGACGACCGTCTTGGAGTCGCCGTAGATTATGAGCCTCTTGGCGCCGCAGGCTTTTGCCATCTGCATCCCGTGCAACAGGGCCTCATATTCAGCTTTGTTGTTGGAGGCAGTGAACTGCATTCACAGAATATATTTCAGCTTGTCTCCCTGGGGCGATGTCAGTATGACACCTGCGCCAGCTCTGCCCTTTCGCTTGGATCCATCGAAGTGCATTGTCCATAGGTAAGCCATATCTGGTTTTTCAGGGAGCTGATTCTCCATCCAGTGCACGAGGAAGTTAGGGAGAACTTGCAACTTGATTGCGTCGTATGTAATGTCTCGTGGAGACAGATCGATTCCCCAAAGCGTGACTCGTCCGGTGGCGTCGGGGTTGTTGAGGATATGTCCAAGCGGGGCGTCGTTGACCACCACGATTGGGTGTTCCTGGAAGTAGTGGTGCAGTCGCCTGGCTGTCATGAAGACGCCATATGCCAGCTTCTGATAGTGCGGGTACCGCTGCTTTGTTGGCATGAGTACCTCGCTGAGGTAGTAGACTGGGCGCTGTATCCCGTGAACCTTGTTTTCCTCGGCTCGTTCCACCACATGCACCATGCTGACCACCTGGTTGGTGGCAGAGATGTTTAGCAACAGTGGTTCCCTTTCATGTGGGGTCACCAGTACTGGTGGGGTAGACAGTAGACGCTTGAGGTCTTCGAATGCTTCCTATGCCTCTTTGGTCCACTCGAACTTGTCATCTTTGCAGAGAAGTTGGTAGAAGGGCAGTTCCTTTTCACCCATTCGACTGATGAATCGACTGAGCGCCGCATTCGCCCAGCCAGCTCCTGGACACCTCTTACGTTCTTCGGCTTCTCCATGGCTAGTATGGCTTTTATTTTCTTCGGGTTCTCCTCGATCCCTCTCACGGAGTTGAGATACCCGAGTAGTTGCCCAGATGGTACACCGAAGGCACATTTGTCCGGATTGAGCTTGATCCGGTAGCGGTCGAGGTTGGTGAAGGTTTCGCGTAAATCATCGATTAGCGAGGCTTCCTCTTTGGTCTTGATTATGATGTCGTCAACATAGACTTGGATGTTGTAACCAAGTTGGTTCTTGAGGCAAGCCTGCATGCACCGCTGATAGGTTGCCCCTGCGGGTTTTAGCCCAAAGGGCATTGTGTTGTAGCAGAACATGCCGAAAGGCATTGTAAACGCCGTTTTCTCTTGATCTTCCTCTTTCATTCGAATCTGGTTATAGCCTGAGTAGGCGTCGAGGAAGCAGATGCGCTCACATCCCGTGGTGGAGTCGATTATCTGGTCAATTCGTGGCAGCGGGAAGTGGTCCTTTGGGCAATGCTTATTCAGAGAGGTGAAATCCACGCACATCCGTAGGATATCCGTGTCCTTTTTCACTACTAGCACCGTATTGGCGAGCCAAGTGCTTTCCTTGATCTCGCGTATGAATTTGGCGTCGAGGAGTCTGTTGATCTCCATTCCGACCGCTTTTGCTCTTGGCTCAGACAGTCGCCGAATTGTTTGCTTGACTGGCTTTGCGTCTAGGTTGACATTGAGTGCATGCTCGGAGAATTCCCTAGGAACTTCTGGCATGTCCGTTGGACACCAGGCGAAGATTTCCCAGTGCTCACGGAGGAATTCGATGAGCACGAGTTCCTATGCGGGACTCAAGTTGTTGGCGATGAGGGCCATCTTGGCCGGGTCCGATGGGTGGACCTGAACTTTCTTCGTGTGCACCGACGAGTCGAAGGACATGTTAGGTGAACTTGGCTGGCTCAGGGGAGGCAGACTGTTGTCTGTCGATTCCTTCAATCTTGCGAGTTCTTCCTGCATGCCGAAGGACTGGGAAATTCTGTTGAATTCCCTGTCGCAACTGTTGGATCTTTCGAAGCTCCCGTTGACTATGATGAAGCCGTTGGGACCTGGCATTTTCATCTAGAAGTAGGAATAGTGTGGTACTGCCATGAACCTGGCGAACGCGACACGTCTGAGGATACAGTCATACTGTGAGGGCCAGTCGACGACTTCAAAGTCGATGCATTCACGTCAAAAGTTTTTCGGCATGCCGAAGATGACGTCGAGGTTGATTTTGCCAAGGGGATATATGCCCTTGCCTGGGACGATGCCGTGGAATGTCATGTCCGAGACCTCTAGGAAGGTCAGAGGGATCCTTATTGCTCGCAAGGTACTCGCGAACATAAGTTTAATGCCGCTTCCACCATCCATGAAATTGCAACTCATGTCGAAGCCTCCAATCTGTGCCTCGAGTACGAGGGGACAATGGCCTGGGCAGGGTACTTGACGTGGGTGGTCGCGCTTGTCGAAGGTGATGCAGGATTTGCTTCCACTGAGGTACTCAGTGGTGGATGGTGGTGAGTTTGTCGCCAAATTTACTTGGCGAGTGATGGCCTTCTGCACCCGATTCGAGGGGCGTCCCTTTTGGATCATCATGTTTCCCACAACCCGTGGGTATGGCTTGCCGCCTTGATCGTGGATCGGTGTGGCCGCGGGTGGTGGCCCTCTAGGTGGTGGAGGAGGAGCTCCATGTGCTACAGCGCCTGGGGCAACTCCGTAGCCTCTGTTGACGGCGTTGCGATTCATCCGTGCCAAACCCTCATGGAGCTTGAGGAACTCGCGACAGTCCTTGAGAAGGTTGCTGGATTTGTTCTTGTCGTCATGCTTGTCGATGTAGAAGGGCACGTTGCATGGCCCGGACAGTTTGTCCTCGATTGTTGTCGCAGGTTCCTCTTCGCGAGTGCGGCGTTGCCATACTTGCATGGTTTTCCCGGAGTCGCGGTGTCCACCCTGCGATAGCCGCTGTTGCGATTGTCGTCGCGCCTGTCGGTATAGCCGGCTGCGACCATGTTGACGTCGTCGCGGTCATCGTAGATGCGCATTTGACGTTTGCTTCGGCGATCGCGTCTATGCTAGAGTTCTGCTTCATCGTCGGACTGAACGCGGTTTTTCACCGAGTCTTCTCCATCTGCCCACCGATTCGCGATTTCCATCAGGTGGTCGATTGTTTTGGGATTCGAGCGGCCTAGCTCCTCCCTGAGCTCTATGCGGCGAACGCCACCGTTGAATGCGTCGATTGCGCGATCCTCCGAGATATTTTCTGCGGAGTTCCTGATGATGGACCACCTCTGGATGTACGAGCATAATGACTCGCCCGACCTTTGCTAGCAGCATCTCAGTTCTTCGATTGACACGGGCCTTTTGTAGGTGCCCTTGAAGTTGCGCACAAAGCTGTATACCAGCTCATCCTAGCTGCGAATGGATCCGCGCGGGAGGTTATTGAGCCAAGCTCGGGCGGCGCCCTGCAACTGTAGCTATAGGCATTGCATGGCAGTGCTTCAACTCCCACCATGGAGCCTGCCGGAGGAGATGTGGTCTTCCAACCAGATTTTTGGGTCCTGCAGGCCGTCAAACTTTGGGTTCTCCAATGGGAGCTTGAACTCCTTGGGCATTCGCTTTTGTCTGATGGCCCTATTGAAGCATCTGGCACCACAGAGCTCCACGTCTTCGTCCTCTGAGTCAGTCGATCGGGCATGTCGTGCCCTTGACTTGTCGATTTTGCGCTGCTGATGTCATCGTGCGTGTCGTAGTCGTGGTCGTGTCTCCGTGAGTGGCGACGTCGAGATAGATCGTGACTGTCGTCGCTGGACGAGGGTGAGAAATAGCGTTTTGCCAGAGCCTTGTTTTTCTTTGGCTCCGGCGTCGGCTCTTTGTCGAGAGCAGCCTCGATTAGCCCCAAGCCTGCGATCGTAGATCGGTGCATGGCAGCTTGGGGATCTCCAGCTGGCGGCTGGTTGTTGAGTAGGTACATGGTGGCCGCTGTCACCGCTGCTTGCGGCATCTTTGGGACCACATTGCCCCGGGTGTCGACTGTCATAGAGCTGAAGTCGAGGACTTTTGCAGCTTCTATGTGCTCCTGCTCGGTGAGATGGGCCATTCGAGATCGTCTCTTGTTGGCCACGTACTCGTTGCCTTTGGAGGAGGATCCTCCATGGGAGGAGAGCCCGGCCCTTCAAAGGCTCGACTTGTCCGCCGCCTTTTTACGCGCTTCGAGTTGCGCGATTGTTTGTAGCTGGCGTCTGTATTCTTCCTTCAGCGGCCAATGATAGCCCATCAGCAGTTCTTGCGGTGTGCCTGGGGGTAGAGGATTGCCTCGCAGGGCGTCTCGGCAGCGAGCCCACTCGAGATCGTTGAGCTTGATCATGACACGTTCGCCAGTGTGCTCATTCACCATGGTTGGGGTTCGACTGCCCCTCCATTGTTGACGGGCACGCCATTGCCACCGTTGGTGGGGCCGCCGTTGGGAGGTCCGCCATTAGGGATGCCACCGTTAGGCGGATCGGTGCCAGATCCATTGCCACCGTTTTCACGATTAGTGGTGGAGTCACCGGTGTTAATTACGGCGCACATGAAGTGGCTGGGGAAGCTGTTGCTCCCGCAACTGTCAGATCTAGAGCCGTAGACTCCATCTTCCGTTACTAAGCCGCCCAGATCGGATTCGCGACTGCTGTCGCTGTCCGTGCTCTCAGCTGTTGCTGAGGTGTTGAGCTCGCTGAGGGTGCCGATTGGTGGCGGGAACCACGATGCTGGTGCAATCACGGATGTCGTTGGCTGGTCAGGCATGCGAAGCGTGCCCATCTGACCAACTTGGAAGCAGAAGCTCCCTATCGCCAGGCTGATTCCGTCACCGACGGACTCGAAAGCCGGGCGAGTGGCAGGCGTGTGGACGGTGAAGTCGAACGCGCTGAAGAGCTGGCGAATCTCCACTGTTGTGGAGTTGTAGATTGTGGTTGATGAGGCCGAAGAAGCCGCAACATCAGCACTCCCACTTCCCATAGACGACGCCAATTGACGAGGGTTTAACTCATCAATGGCCATTGTTATGGACTTGGGTTTTGGAGAAGGAGGGAGCGTTGGAAGCATCAATCGGCTGGCAAACAAGCACACAGGGACGCAAGGTTTACCCAGGTTCAGGCCTCGTAGAGGTCCCTACTCCTGCTTGTCTGCTCTTGGAATTAACGAAGGAATCAAAGATTACAATGGTGCACAGATGCAATCTGGCGAGGGTTGTGGAAACTAGGGTTGCGTGTATCCTCCTCGCAGCCCCCTCCTAGCCTTTATATAGGTAGGCCAAGTCTCAGGCAGCAGGTCGAGTCGATTACAGTTTAGGGTTTTCCCTTCAAACTTTCTATCTTTAGACCTCTTCTTGTCTCGCAAGTTATCGGTAGTCCGTAGGCCACTCGAAGTCTTCATTGGGCCGTGACAACGCCGTGGGCCTCCACCGTATCTGGACCGTATATACAATACTCGAGTACCTGCAGGGTATACCCATGTCACCCCTGCATTCAATTTCAATGCATTCCTTGAGAAAGAAAAACTGCTAGACAATGGGTCTAATTTCACCAACTGGTATCGGAACTTGAGGATTTTCCTGACAGGCATAAACAAGTCCTATGTGCTAGATGGTCCGCTAGGTGACGCTCCTAAAAATACTGCATCTCAGGATGAGTGCAATGTGTATGGCACAAAGCATGATGCCTACACTCTTGTGCGGTGTGCGATCCTTCGGTCGCTAGAGCCTAAACTCGAAAAGAACTTTGAACTTAGAAATGTTGATGCTATGGTGCAGGAACTCAAAAATAAGTTTGAGGGTGATGACTGGATTCCTGCACAAACGACAGGGTTATTGCAGTACTTATAGCAGAAAATATTTAAGAGGTTGATCTAATGGGAGATCGACGAACAGAAACAACACGACCCCGCAACCACGTTGGCAATGCGGCCATGTTTCGCACACAAACCGTGATTTGGAAATAGCCTATTCTATAAGTTAGTAGAATAGTGATAATTGAGAGAGGTTTAAAATATCTAATAACAAAGAAGTTTTAACAAGAACAAAATAAACTAATACGGAAAGTAAACACTAATATGAACCGAATTAAAGATATCGTAGTTGTAGGATTGAATGGAATGAGAGATGGCTTCTAGGCTTTGGTCAGACTAGTACTAGATGGGCAAATTTATGTGTGATCTATAAGAGATTCCTCACAAATAAACGTACCCCATTTGATTACCGGGCTGTCACTCTATGTGCACTATGCATGGTTCTCGCGTGCAACCACAAGGCAAAAGGCACTTCCGGACCAAAGGATCACATAAACTCATCTTAGATCACAATAAATTCTAACTTAGCGCACTAGATCATACCTCAACCTAGAATTGAATCAATCACTCACACATAGATGAACAACAAAACATATATAAATATATAATGATGCCACAACCCTGTTCAATCTTACAATTACTAAACACAAGAGAGGGAGGGAGATGGAGATGATGATGGAGATGGAGATCGATGCGTGGTGGTGGTGATGTCTTACTCCTCCTCCTCTTCTTCTTGCATGCCACCGTGGAGATCGGATGGGTGGCAGCGGTGGCAGGGATACGCCCCTGAAGGGCTATGGTGTTGTGGGTCACTCTTGGGTCCTCCCTCCTTTATATAGGCCTTGGGGGTTCCCTAGGGTTCCCCAAATACCGTCATATGACATAGGGAAGGTTCTGGAGCTTCCGGAGGGTGGAATCCCGTTGTTTGCGACCTTTTTGGTAACTATATGGCGGGAGCTATACGATCGGAAATTTTGCTCCCGCCATATAGTTGGTCGTTATACCTTCAGTACTCTTTAATATTTTGGTCACCATTTCTTCATACGAACTCCGTTTTGGGTGTTCTTGGGCTCGTTTAGTTCGTCTCGTCGTGGGCTACAACCCCATTGTATTGGATTTTTATTTTGAGAAGTCTGGTCCCTGCAGATCCTCCATATTATGCCCTCTTTGTTCCTTTTGTCCATAATCTTCACCAACATCTACACACATGTCATAGACAATGAAAGTGATAAAATTCTACCTAAACTACTAAATGTGCAAAGCTCATATGAAAGTAAAGGAGAACTCGAAGTCATGCATACAAGTCATAGTTATAGCTGGAAGAAATATGATATGAGAGATAAATGGCACATTTTATATGGCTAAAAGAGGTGGTATTTCACAGCCATCAACTTCCCCAAGCTAGACCTTGCTCGTCGTCGAGCTGGAAGGCTCGATAATAAATTAATGATTGTGAAATAGCTTATCACTAGAAATCAATGCCTTGCATCCTTATTTCTTCTACAAGATCGAAGAGAGAAAACATGTATTCATACAAGGCAACACAAGCTCTGTTATAAAGACCATTAAAGATTCATCAAAACTTATCTGCTCCATGTCAACAGTGAATCTAACTTGCAGACAAACTTGTGATCCTCTTATTGCACCTTTTGTATAAATTTTCATATCATTATTTTTATGAGGCAAAACTTAGTCACAAATAGATGTCAAGCATAAATAGTAATAAAGTTTATCGATTCTACCCAATCATGTCATCTAGTTAAGGCTCTCAAGTGCAAACATCAGTTATTGAGTTTCAGAAAGTTTATCTCTTAGTAACGAGATTTATGCCAAAAGGAAATGCGAGAACATGTCAAAAGAAGCATAGCATTAGAGTGTATCTTTTGGTCATCCACATCAATGAATCATGGCTATCAAACATTCATTTTCTATTCTTTGTCTTTCTAAAACTTTAGTTCATCAGTAATGAGATCATGTTAAAACTTAGTGTGTTTAATCAGACTGTGCAGGCTAAGAATGGATAATCGTGACCATTACCAAGGTTTCCCTTTTCAGTATAATGATTTGTCATAACGGTCAGAGGAGTATTCCCTCTTTTTATTTGAATGCATGCCCATGAGAATACCAATGCATACCCAAATATAGCATTTCTACTACATATGTTGGGCAACTCATAGCCAAACTCTAAGAGTTTCCTTTTTCTGGACTGTTCAAAGGCCAGCAGAGTTGTTAGCATCCCATGTTGTGTGATAGTGGTGCAGACACACATAAAGGAATATCATACTTTAATCAATCGGTCAAGATTTGGCATGCATCTCAATTACCGCTAAATATTAGTTTCTTCAAATAAATACTTTCAAAGAGTACTATCAAGTCGATCATCACATCTATGGTGTTGAGTATTTTTAAGGATAAACTCTTAAGACAATTAAACAACACTTATTTATCATAGAACTCAAAACTTCGAAGTATCATTTCCAATTAACAACTCCTTCCGTAAGCAAACTATCAAGTTTATTGTTTTGAAATTATGGGGTCAAGCATAACCTATTCATTTAAGAAAAAGCTATTTAGTGACAACCAAAAAATTTCAAAAGATCTTGATCAAGTATTCATTCTTTCCAAATGTAGAGATTGTGGCAATGTTTTCTAGAGGATCACAAATAGTGTCACAAGCTTGATAAACAATTTGGCAAGATGCATACGATCTCTAAGTCAACTCCTATGGTGCCTATCATGAGCAAGTGTATCCCCATATGAATACAGAACTAGACTCATTTAAACAAGCATTCAAAAACAACGTGATACATGAATGCATTAAACCTTCATCGAATACAAACATTGCACAAGACTCTACACATGTAGAAGTAACCTCCCCAAGCTTAGAACTTTGCAAGAACCAAACTTGAGTATATCACCAAAAGAAAAGAGAAAATACAGTTTCCAAAAGAGAGTGTGATAATTGGTTACCTCCCCAAGATTAGTTAAAAACAAGGGTGACACACTTTACCGTTGAGGTACAAGTAACCTCTCTTTTGATGGACAAAGAACATTTGCTTTAATGCATAATTCTTGATATAGCATGGTGGCTGCCTTCCTTGCGAAACTGCATAGAAACTAAGTAGAAAATAAAACACTTTGTGTTTTTGAAGGCACGGGGATTAGCTCAAAGTGATAAAAATACAAGTCCCACTGAGTCGATTAATCAACCTAAGCACCATGCTTAAGTGAACAAACTAGTTCTAGAAGATGCCTCTCCTAGATTGTGATGAGGTGCAAGCGAAACATGATAGGAGACACGAGTGTGCAACCCCTATGTGCTTATTAAAAGAGGTTCGAGTTGGGAGGTTTTACCAGACACTGATTGTCGAAGCGTTGAATTGAAGCAACCAAGTGGCTCATCCGAGTGTTTGCACGGTTGGCACTACCGTACATGTCGTCATCCAAGGTTGAAGTCCCTACGAAAATAACACACAAAATAAAATGCATCGGTTTGGTATACGAACATAGTTTGTTTACCCCACCGATAAAAGGAAAGTAAAAACAAAACATGAACTTCTATAGAGAATTACAGTCTAGGAGGTTTTTGAGGTAGAATTTTTTTGCTTACATATGCTCGGCTTCTCTAGATCATGGGAGAAGCTCACATGTGGTGTTTCGAGGTTTTTAGAAGAAGAAAGAAGAAGAAAGAGTAAAATTTTGAGCAATGGTTACCTTCTAGTTGGTGTTTGAGGGGTTTTCCCATCTATACGGGCGTAACTATACGGCCGGACCAAAAAGGTCCCACCGTATAGTTGGTCGTTAAACTTACTGTACCTTCGAAACGAATTTTGATGAAGGCATCAATATCTATACGGCCAGAACTATACGGCTGAAATTTTTTATTGCCACCGTATAGTTGGTCGTTAAACCTTCTGTACCTAAGAAAGAAAATTTGTTGATGGCAAAGATATCTATACGGCTGGAATTTTTTATTCCCGTTGTATAGTTGGTAGTTAAACCATCAGTAGACATAAAAAAATTATATTTCTTCAAGAATTCTTTCTTATCCTAAAACTTAGTGAAACACCTTGTTTTGACAGTAAAATAACAACTTTAATTTTTGACCAACAACATGATGTATAAAACGGGATTTAAGTACAACCGAGTTATGCAACACATATTAAGAATAAATTCTACCTTTTTAAAACTACAACAAGATAACTCTAATAACAAATCATGCAGAGAATAAAAATGTGTAACATCCCAAAACTTTTATCCAAGTGATCAAGATCCAAATCATCAAATTTAGAGTTAACAATTTTTTTCCAAATTAAAAATATTAAAGCATTCATATGTGTGTGCATATAATTTAGGAGTTGTTTTGAATTGCCATGATTAAGTGATCCATTGCTTGTAAGGTGATTCTTAGGTGAAATAAACATCATCTAGATCATTCCCAAACAAATCCTAAAGAAAAACAAATCAAAATGAATAAAATAACCAAATGGTCATTTGTGCCATTTTAATCAACATACCTACTTTGGCTATTCCTAGAACTCAAAACCTAACAGAAACAAATGTGGATCTTTGCACCCCATGCTAGTACAAGTAGTGATGTACCAAGGCCGACTTTGTGATCTACCAAAAACTTTCAAACATTAATTTTAAATGGCATTTGAAAATTGAATGTAGTTCATATGAGAAGATCCCACCTATTTAAAAACCACTCAAATGACCTCCATTTTCAAAACCCAAGAAACCACAGATGTTTAAGCATGTGACAAACAACTCCACCAAAAATCATCTCAAAATTCAAAACTTAATTTCTTTTGGCCATTTCTACAAACACCTAGCAGACAAAATCAACTTTGTCCTAACTAATACTATTTTGATCAATTCTTGTCGAGCCAATTGGTTTGCATTGATCACTCTTGCCTCCCTTGAGCCCAACCAGACCAAAACCCACCCTAGTTCTAGCCCCTGGCGCCAGTACAACGCCACCCCGACGCCATGCTCGCCGGCCAATGTTGCCAACACAGCAGCAGACCGCAGGCCCCTCTCCGCAGCTCCAGGAAGCTAGGCGCCACCCTACCGCCGCCCACGGTCCACCCCACGGCCACTGCCAGCGACTAGACCACTCCCCAGCACCGCCGCCCATTCTCCCTGCGCGCAGCCAGAGCGCCCTCACCACCAGCACGCCACAGACCGTCCCCCAACCTAATACCGTGCATGCCGCTCCAACTCGACCCCAGCAACCCACCAGACATGGTCGTGCATCGCCGCGCAACCCACACTAGCAGAGCGCCGCGTCGAGCACCGCCTCCGTCTTCCATAGCGTGGAACGCTCTCGACCAAATGCCACCGCCCCTAGCCGTGCATTGAAGCCGTAGAGCACCGCCAGGAGGCAGGCCACCGTCCGCCTACGCCGCCCATGCCTCTAGCCGCCTGTATCAACATCATCGACAAGCTCACCGTCATGTCGTTCGGTCCCCTCGTCGCCCTATAAAAGGAGCCCTCCCCAGCACAAACTACTCACATCATCTCACTCCCCTCTCTCCACTGATCCTTCCACCAGAATTTCGCCGGAGCTTGCCGCAGCAGAGGAGGAGAGGCGCCTTCGATTTCGTCCACCCTAGGAGCTGCCGCGACCTCGCCTGAACTCGTCGTCGTCCACCAGTTCGTTTCCCCGGCTCACCGTAGTAGCTGGAGCCCTGGTATGCCCCCATTGCACCCCCACCGAGCCGCTAGGGTTAGCTCTCGTCGACGACCTGTTCGCCAGGGACGACGATCCTTAGTCATAGATCTTCTTTTTAATCGCATGGTCCATGTTGCCCCATACCTCTTCACGTTTGATGTGCTGCTGACCTGCGGGACCCTCTTTCAGTTGTCATTCACATCGTGGAACGCCACTGGGCCGGCCCGTTAGTTTTCCCGCGCGAGCCCGTGAATTTAAATATGGATTTTTCCATTTTAGTTTGAACTCACTTATGTCCCTTAGTTCAAAAATCAATTCAAGAAGATCTACTCAACCAAATTGAGTGATTCAAATTTTGTTAGAAAGCTATTGAAAAGATGTATCCAAGCCCGTTGGATTTAATTCATTTAGAGTTAGAGACCTCTCCTAGTAAAAATAACAAGACAGAAGCATTTGCACATTCAAACATTTTTATAAAATCAACCATAATAGCTTTTGAGTTGATTCCAACTCTCAAAAATCACATTAAACCCTACCTATCTGAATATGTAATAATATTATGGTTTACATGAAGTGACTTTGGATTAGTACCAAAATAGTGCTATATAGGCATTTTTAGTCACTTTAAATCATTAAATAATGAACTTAAACCATTGTAAATATGAACCAACCCTTAAATCACATTCCCATATGTTAGAATATGTGGTGATGACATGTGTCCACATGATCCCATATTTTAAGTGGAGAATATTAAATCTTAGTTATTTTAAATGAGTAGAAATTACTTTTCTTAAATTAAAAGAATGAAACTAGTTAATAAAACCTCGTGATGCTTATGATGATAATAGATCATCCAATGTGTGCCTTAGAGTGTTAAGTAGACTAATTAAGCATTGTTTGGTGATTGTGTACTCCGTATGTATTTATAGACCATAGTACCGACCAAGCTTTCGAGGAGGAGGAGTTCTACCAAGAAGAGGAGGAAGAAAACTTCAACCACTCCACTGCACAAGGCAAGCCATCATTAACAATGCAAGCTAACCCTTGCAAACTAGATAACCCAAGCAAAGAAATTAGACATGCTTTGGTTATACCACTTGACTAGTACCTACCCCAAGTTTTATTTCCAAACTTTACCTTCTTTACTTTATCAAAGTCCTTTACTTGTTTTGAAGGTAGCATAAAGAGTATAAAACTTGACCTATCTAGATAATCTGAGATATCATTCTATGGCATGAGATTGATCTGAGCATCCCACCTTAGTGAACACTCTTAACTTAGTAGCTTAGAGCTAGATCAAAACTTGAGTCACTTTAGATGGGAACACTTGGTGAAAATGAATTATGAAAACCTTGGAATGATGCGTCATTCTATTGAGATGTTTTGACATGTGTTGAGAAACACAAATGGTTTATGATGACGAAAATGTTGAGGCATGAGCCTTAACCCTTTTACAAAACTGATGGTTGGATTCGTATGAGATACCATTCCAAATTTACCGTACAACGACAATACCTGAATTGGGTAAGGCTTAGCCAGAAGTTTATATGCATTAGTATTAGTTCCCTCACGGGAGAGGTTTGAGCTGAGGCTACCTCTCAATGTTTTCCACCTATGTAGTGCCCAAGATGACAGATGGTCATGGTTGGGAGGCCATGCTCATAGGAGAGGTGCTTATACTAGGGTGTGTAAAGGAAAGGTTATGTTTGATTATCTGCATACTAAGTATGATGATTCAGGGTTAACCCTAACAGATGTATCGAATCTTGTGGTGAAAGTGTACCACCTCTGCAGAGTGTCAAACTATTCGAATAGCCACTTCCGCGGTTATGGACAGTTGGAATGGCCATACTGTTTCATTGTCAAATGTTTTCAAAATAACTTATGAAATGAATGATGAATCTTGACTTGACCACAATAGGGTTGTGACTATGACACTAGCTTCCCAACTTATGTGATTCTAGAACTTTATTTTATCTTTCTTTGTTTCTGAACTCAGCTTAGGTTTTAGACTTAACTTTACAAATAAACTTAGAGTTAGCACTTTACATTAGAACTATACTACTTGTTAGTGGTAGTTTGCGAGTACTTAAAGAGTACTCATGGCTTTTGTCCCTGGCTATTCTCATGGCCAGACTATGAAGGAGACTACCAAGATGACGGCCAGCAGGATGGCTATGATAACTAGGACTATCTGCCTTCATTAGCATTGCTTGTGCCCCTGAAGATGGACCCCACCGCTACGCTTATTATTTATTCCACTGCTTGTTATATTAAGACTGGATCCTGAGATCCTTATTTGTGTAAGACCTTATTTATGGTTTGTAATGGATGATGTACTGTGATATCCAATCTGTTATGTCTCGCAAAAATGGTAATCCTGGGATTGCGATGTATGACATAACAGGCATCTGGAATTAAAATTCCGGGTGTTGACAAGTTGGTATCAGAGCCATCCTGACCATAGCAGACCCTAGTTAGAATGGAAGTCCGAACAAAAACATAATTTCAATACCAAAATGAGTATTTATGAAAAATTATTTCCTCTCTTACCCTTGGGAATTCATTCTTTCTCAAAAAATCATGTTCCTCAAATTCTTACATTACTAGATAAAATTTGACACACTTGATCACTTCACTAACTTCCTCATCCTTAATTCTTGTAGATAGAGACTCGGTTCAGTAAGTTCTACCAGTTGGGCAATGGAGGCCAGCTGATCTTTGAGAGGGATCTAGATTCACTGTCTGATTTATTGGGACGCCCACATCCGGAGTTTCTTGGAGCTCAACTTCCAGGACCCCCAGGAGGATATTTACAGTGGCTAGTCACCGCTGATCTTCGAGGAAGCATAGAAGCACCAACGTCTGGGAGAATCCAGTTCTCCATGAGAGAGAACAACTGGCTAGATGGATTAGCTAGGCAATGCATGAAGCTCTCGCACGTCTGTGTGCCCTTAGTGTCAACCAAATCCAAGGAACCCGTTTTGCTCACTATGCAAGACGTGATTTCATGGGAATGCTGATGGAGATGCCCAGTCACCCGGAGCTAAAGCGTCAAGTGGAGAACCTTGACTTCCTGCTGTACGATCGCCAGAAGGAATTGGACAATGCTAGGGAGTTCGCCAACCACAACCGTGCCATTGCCGCCTAGAAGGCCCAGACTTTCTCACTGCTTGTCAAGGACCATCAGTCTCTTCGCCTCCAACGCGAGAAGAAGGATCACACCATCGCCCGTCTTCGTAATTAGGTGGCCGACCTCGAGAAGACCGTCAAGGAGCAAGAAGCTCAGCTTGCAGCAAAGGAGGAAGAAGAGGAGGGTGAAGACATCCAGGGAGATATGGATTCTTACCTCAGCAATGATGATGACTTTCTGGAGGAGGATGCCATCGACTTCTACACTGACGATGAGGACTCCGACTTCATCGATGATGAGTAGATGCACTAGAGCACTATCGTAGCATGAGATGTATCGGTCCCACTGTATCGTAGCTTGCAGAATGTTCTTAAAACCATTTGTTTTCCTTGTTGTTGTGGTGTGTGTGTGTGTTTGTATCTTGTGCTTGCTTGAATGAATGAAATGAAGTTAGTTGCAAAACCTGAGTCAAACTCAAAGTGTTAATCTTGAAACCAAAACCATGAACCTTAGAACTTTCCCTCTTACCCCTTTATCTACCTCAATCTTCAGATGACTCGTGGAAACCAAGGAGGGAGTAACTAGTCGCATGACCCAATGCTGCAGATCTTGTAGAATCTCATCGCAGACAGAAAAGCAAGCAGGGCAGAGCACCAAGCTAATCTAGCAACACTGCAACAGATCTCCCAGATGGCTCTCAACAACCAAGGGCATGGAAATCAGGATCATCAAGGATCCAAACTGAAGAACTTCCAGAACACCAATCCCCCAATCTTTAGCACTTCAGAGAACCCATTAGATGCAGATGACTGGTTGTAGATGATGGAGAACAATTTATAAGTAGCCAGAGTTGATGACAACGAGAAAGTTCTCTTTGCCACCCACTACTCGGCAGGAGATGCAAGAGCATGGTGGAACAGCATCCGCCTGATGAACCATGGTCAAGGGATGACATGGGAAGCCTTCAAAATCAAGTTCAGCCGCACTCATGTGCCGCAGGGCTTAGTCACTAGAATGAGGGATGAATTCAGAGAGTTGAAGCAAGGCAGAATGACTGTGGTAGAGTACCATGACAGATTCCTGTCCCTTGCAAGGTATGCACCTGATGAGATCAACATGGAGGCCAAAAATAAGGAGAGATTCCTAAACGGACTGCATGATGAGATGCAGACTGTCCTTGTCAACATCCGCTTCGAGGATCTCGAAGAGCTAGTCGACTCTGCCATTCAGATGGAAGGGAAGATTAACCAGGCAAACGACAACCGCAAACATCGTATGATGCAGAAAACTGGATCCAGCAGTCACCAGAAGTACCATCCCAACCCCTCACCAGGATATGCACCAAGGAACAACCGACCCCCAATGTCTCGCCCAAGCTACCCCGACCGTAGAAGAGGCAATGTGAAGTCTGGAGGAAACAACCACAACCCCGGCAACACCACCAATTTCAACCGTGCCCCTCCCAAGAGCAACAACAACAACGACAACACTGAACCCAGAACCTAGCAGCAATGATGTGCCTATCGCAGCAAAAGACAAGTCTCAGATAACTTGTTTCGAGTGTGGAGTTAAGGGTCACTATTCCAATGAGTTTCCCGAGAAGATTGCAACCACTGCCAATGTGAACGCTCCAGCTCAACAACAGCGTCGTGTTCAACCAGGGAGAAGATTTGCCCCAGGGAATCGTCACAACCGCAACGGTCGTCTCTTCCACATGAACGCCGAAGAAGCCCAAGAAGCGCCATATGTAGTGCTGGGTATGTTTTCTATCAACTCAGTTTTAGCAAGAGTATTGTTTGATTCGGGAGCAGCGCATTCATTTGTCACCGAAGAATTTACATGCACTAGTAAGATCCATCCAACCAACTTGAAGCATGTCATGATAGTTCAAATCCCTGGATCAACTACAAAAGCTAGAAAAATTTGCAAAGCTGTGCCTATCAGAATACATGGGATAGATTTTTATGCCAACCTCGTAGTACTTGGAACCAAAGGATTGGAAGTAGTACTAGGTATGGACTGGATGTCAAGGCATAAAGGACTGATAGACTGTGCTAAGAAAGCCATCACCATGACCAGTAGAACTAGAGTAACAATAGAGCATATATCGGAAACCTTACCCCATCAATTCAAGTGCAACAAGAGTCTAGCCCTGCCCACCATTGACCAAGTCCGAGTAGTCTGTGAATACCCCGATGTATTCCCAGATGAATTGCCAGGTATGCCCCCGGATAGGGATATTGAGTTCATTATCGATCTAATCCCCGGGACCGGACCCATAGACCAGAGACCCTATAGCATGAACCCCTCAGAGTTAGTAGAATTGAAGAAGCAGTTGGATGCCATGTTAGCAATAGGCTTGATTCAACCAAGCACATCGCCATGGAGATCACCAGTGTTATTCGTCGATAAGAAAGATGGAGGCAACCGTCTGTGCACCGATTACAGGAAGTTGAATGATGTCACCATCAAGAACAATTATCCCTTGCCAAAGATAGAGGATCTATTTGATCAGTTGACTGGAGCCAGGTATTCTCAAAGATTGATCTTAGGATTGGTTATCACCAAATTAAGATTCGTGCAACGGATATTCCGAAGACCGCCTTTACTACTCGCTATGGTTTATACGAGTATGCGGTTATGTCTTTTGGATTAACCAATTCTCCTGCTTATTTCATGAATCTCATGAATAAGATCTTTATGAATTTCCTAGATAAGTTTGTCGTTGTGTTTATCGACGATATCCTTATCTACTCCAAGTCAGAAGAAGAGAATGAACAACATCTGAGAATCATCCTAGAAACCCTGAGAGAGCATCGGTTATATGCCAAGTTCAGCAAGTGTGAGTTTTGGCTGAAAGAAGTAGGATTCTTAGGACATATTGTGTCTGCCGGAGGAGTCTCTGTTGAACCCGCCAAAATCAAAGATGTCGAAGAGTGGGAAGCCCCAACCACTCAAACCCAAGTCCATGCATTTCTCGGATAAGCGGGATATTACCGCAAGTTCATTGAAGGATTCTCGAGCATCGCCAGACCCATGACCCAATTACTTAAGAAGGACAAGAAGTTTGAATGGACCGACAAGTGTGAAGCCAGTTTCCAAGAGCTGAAGAAGAGATTGATTTCAGCCCCAATTTTGATCATGCCAGATATCAAGAAGCCGTTTGATGTTTATTGTGATGCATCCAAGATTGGTCTCGGATGTGTACTGATGCAAGAAGGCAAAGTCATCGCCTATTTGTCTCGACAACTGAAGCAGCATGAGCAGAACTATCCGACACATGATCTTGAATTAGCAACCATAGTGTTGGCTTTGAAGACATGGCGTCACTATCTGATGGGTAATCGCTGTGAGATTTACTCATATCACAAAAGCTTGAAGTATATATTCACTCAGAAGGAGCTGAATATGAGGCAAAGGAGATGGATAGAGTTAATCAAGGATTATGACCTTGACATTCACTATCACCCCGGCAAAGCCAATGTGGTAGCGGATGCTCTTAGCAGATTGCCTTGCAGGCTAAACACCATGATCAGGAGAAGCAACCAAGTTTGTATGAGGAGTTGGAGAAGTTTAGAACTAAGCTGGTTAGCAAAGGATTCTTAGCTAGTATTGAACTTCAACCCACATTAATCAGCCAAATCAAGGAAGCACAGAAGGGAAATGAAAGTATCGACGGAATCAAACGTCGTATTGGTATAGGAAAGGTACCTGGATTCACTGAAGATGAAGAAGGAGTTCTGTGGTACAAAGGACGTATCTGTGTGCTAGCAGATTTGGAGCTGAAGCAAGTTATCATGCAGGAAGCTCATGATACTCTTTATTCTATCCACCCCAGAGGAACGAAGATGTATCAAGATTTGAAGGAGCAATTTTGGTGGCACAAGATGAAGAGAGTAATCGGAAGCTACATCGCCAAGTGTGACATCTGTCAAAGAGTCAAAGCAGAGCATCAGAGACCCGCAGGACTGTTGCAACCTTTGCAGATTCCGGAATGGAAATGGGATTCCGTAGGAATGGACTTTATCACCGGATTGCCTACTTCTAGTAGGGGAAATGACTCAATCTGGGTCATCGTTGATAGACTGTCCAAGGTAGCTCACTTTATACCTGTCAAGACAACCTACCAAAGTTCGAAGCTAGCAGAGTTGTATATTGCTAGAATTGTTAGTCTACATGGAACACCCAAGACCATAGTATCAGATCGAGGAACCCAGTTTACCTCGAGATTTTGGCAGAAAGTCCAGGAAGGATTAGGAACCAAGTTGAATTTCAGCACCGCTTATCACCCGCAAACTGATGGACAGACTGAGAGAGTCAACCAAATCTTAGAGGATATGCTCAGAGCTTGTGTGTTAGAATATGGATCAAAATGGGAAGACTGCCTGCCTTTCGCAAAATTCTCATATAACAACAGTTATCAAGCTAGTTTGCAGATGGCACCATTTGAGTTCCTATACGGAAGAAAGTGTCGCACCCCTTTGAATTGGTCGCAAGTAGGAGAGAGTCAGATCTTCGGACCCGACATTCTCAGAGAAGCCAAAGAAAAGGTGCACAAAGTCCGTGAGCACCTCAACACCGCCCAGTCCAGACAAAAGAGTTATGCTGACAAGAGAAGAAGAGACCTGACCTTCAATGTCGGAGATTTTGTATATCTCAAGTTTCGCCATTGAAGGGAACGCAACGCTTTAGTCTGAAAGGAAAGTTAGCCCCCAGGTATATCGGGCCCTTCAAGATTTTGAACCATCGAGGAGAAGTATCGTATCAACTAGAGCTGCCAGAGGAGATGTCAGCTATCCACAATGTGGTCCATATCTTGTTACTTCGCAAATGGTTAGAAGTGCTGGAGAAGACTAAAGTTTTCAAGAACATCGATCACCGAGCTGTTGATATCAACAAAGACCTGACATATCGTGAAGTGCCCATCCATATCTTGGAAGAAGCCTACAGAACCTCCAGGACCAGCAGTATCAAATTTATCAAGATCCAATGGAGCAACCATACCAAAGAGGAAGCCACTTGGGAGCGAGAAGATTACATTAGGACAGAGTTCCCAGATCTCTTTAGTTCCTAGTTTTCTCTCGTAAATCTCGGGACGAGATTTTGTTTAAGGGGGGAAGGTTTGTAATATCCCAAAACTTTAATCCAAGTGATCAAGATCCAAATCATCAAATTTAGAGTTAACAAAAACTTTTCCAAATTAAAAATATTAAAGCATTCATATGTGTGTGCATATAATTTAGGAGTTGTTTTGAATTGCCATGATTAAGTGATCCATTGCTTGTAAAATGATTCTTAGGTGAAATAAACATCATCTAGATCATTCCCAAACAAATCCCAAAGAAAAACAAACCAAAATGAATAAAATAACCAAATGGTCATTTATCCCATTTTAATCAACATACCTACTTTGGTTATTCCTAGAACTCAAAACCTAACAGAAACAAATGTGGATCTTTGCACCCCTTGATAATACAAGTAGTGATGTACCAAGGCCCAGTTTGTGATCTACCAAAAACTTTAAAACACTAATTTTAAATGGCATTTGAAAATTGAATGTAGTTCATATGAGAAGATCCCACCTGTTCAAAAACCACTCAAATGACCTCCATTTTCAAAACCCAAGCAACCACAGATGTTTAAGCATGTGACAAACAACTCCACCAAAAATCATCTCAAAATTCAAAACTTAATTTCTTTCGGCCATTTCTACAAACACCTAGCAGACAAAATCAACTTTGGCCTAACTAATAATGTTTTGATCAATTCTTGTCGAGCCAATTGGTTTGCATTGATCACTCTTGCCTCCCCTGAGCCCAACCAGACCAAAACCCACCCTAGTTCTAGCCCCTGGCGCTAGTGCAATGCTTCCCTGATGCCATGCTCGCCGGCCAACGTTGCCAATGCAGCAACAGACCGCCAGCCCCTCTCCACCGCTCAGGAAGCTAGGCGCCACCATACCGCCGCCCACGGTCCACCCCACGGCCACTGCCAGCCACTAGACCACTCCCCAGCACCGCCGCCCATTCTCTCTGCGTGCAGCCAGAGCACGCCACAGCGCCCTCACCGGCAGCACGCCACAAGCCGTCCCCCGACCTAATACCGTGCACGCCGCTCCACCTCGACCCCAGCAACCCGCCAGACACGGCTGTGCGCCGTTGCGCGACCCACAGTCGCAGAGTGCCACGTCGAGCATCGCCTCTGTCTTCTAGAGCGTGGGACGCTCCCGACCAAATAGCACCGCCCCTGGCCGCGCATTGAAGCTGTAGAGCACCGCCAGGAGGCAGGCCACCGTCCGCCTACGCTGCCCAGGCCTCTAGCTGCTTGTATCAACGTCACCGACGAGCTCACCGTCGTGTCGTTCGGTCCCCTCATCGCCCTATAAAAGGAGCCCTCCCCAGCACAAACTACTCACACCATCTCACTCCCCTCTCTCCACTGATCCTTCCACCCCATCCCCGGAGCAAGGCAAGCCGCCGTTCACCGGAATTTCGCCGGAGCTTGCCGCAGAAGAGGAGGAGAGGCGCCGTCGATTTCGTCCATCCCAGGAGCTGCCGCGACCTCGCCTGAACTCGCCGTCGTCCACAAGTTTGTTTTCTTGCCTTACCGCAGTAGCTGGAGCCCTGGTATGCCCCCATTGCACCCCCACCGAGCCGCTAGGGTGAGCTCTCGCCGGCGACCTGTTCACCTGGGACGACGATCCTCAGTCGTTGATCTTCTTTTTAATCGCATGGTCCATGTTGCCCCATACCGCTTTGCGTTTGATGTGCCGCTGACCTGCGGGACCCGCCTGTCAGTTGTCATTCGCACCGCGGAGCACCACTGGGTCGGCCCGTTAGTTTTCCCACGCTAGCCCATGAATTCAAATATGGATTTTTCCATTTTAGTTTGAACTCACTTCTGTCCCTTAGTTCAAAAATCAATTCAAGAAGATCTACTAAACCAAATTGAGTGATTCAAATTTTGTTAGAAAGCTACTGAAAAGATCTATCCAAGCTCGTTGGATTTAATTCATTTAGAGTTAGAGATCTCTCGTAGTAAAAATAACAAGACAGAAGCATTTGCACATTGAAACATTTTTATAAAATCAACCATAATAGCTTTTGAGTTGATTCCAACTCTCAAAATCACATTAAACCCTACCTATCTGAATATGTAATAATATTAAGGTTAATAACATGCAGCGACTTTGGATTAGAATCAAAATAGTGCTATATAGGCATTTTTAGTCACTTTAAATCATTAAATAATGAACTTAAACCAAAGTAAATATGAACCAACCCTTAAATCACATTCCCATATGTTAGAATATGTGGTGATGACATGTTTCCACATGATCCCATATTTTAAGTGGAGAATATTAAATCTTAGTTATTTTCAATGAGTAGAAATTACTTTTCTTAAATAAAAAGAATGAAACTAGTTAATAAAACTTTGTGATGCTTATGATGATAATAGATCATCCAATGTGTGCCTTAGAGTGCTATGTAGAGTATTTAAGCATTGTTTGGTGATTGTGTACTCCGTATGTATTTATAGACGATAGTACCGACCAAGCTTTCAAGGAGGAGGAGTTCTACCAAGAAGAGGAGGAAGAAAACTTCAACCACTGCACTGCACAAGGCAAGCCATCATTAGCAATTCAAGCTAACCCTTGCAATCTAGATAACCCAAGAAAAGACATTAGACATGCTTTGGTTATACCACTTGACTAGTACCTACCCCAAGTTTTATTTCCAAACTTTACCTTCTTTACTTTATCAAAGTCCTTTACTTGTTTTGAAGGTAGCATAAAGATTATAAAACTTGACCTATCTAGATAACCTTAGATGTCATTCTATGGCATGAGATTGATCTTAGCATCCCACCTTAGTGAACACTCTTAACTTAGTAGCTTAGAGCTAGATCAAAACTTGAGTCACTTTAGATGGGCACACTTGGTGAAAATGAATTATGAAAACCTTGGTATGATGAGTCACTCTATTGAGATGTTTTGACATGTGTTGAGAAACACAAATGGTTTATGATGATGAAAATGTTGAGGCATGAGCCTTAACCCTTTTACAAAACTGATGGTTGGATTCGGATGTGATACCATTCCAAATTTACCGTACAACCACAATACCTGAATTGGGTAAGGCTTAGCCGGAAGTTTATATGCATTAGTATTAGTTCCCTCGCGAGGGAGGTTTGAGCTGAGGCTACCTCTCAATGTTTTCCACCTATGTAGTGCCCAAGATGACAGAAGGTCATGGTTGGGAGGCCATGCTCATAGGAGAGGTGCTTATACTAGGCTGTATAAAGGAAAGGTTATGTTTGATTATCTGCATACTAAGTATGATGATTTAGGGTTATCCCTGATAGATGTATCGAATCTTGTGGTGAAAGTGTACCACCTCTACAGATTGTCAGACTATTCGAATAGTCGCGTCCGCGGTTATGGACAGTTGGAATGGCCATACTGTTTCGTTGTCAGATGTTTTCAAAATAACTTATGAAATGAATGATGAATCTTGACTTGACCACAACAGGGTTATGACTATGACACTAGCTTCCCAACTTAAGTGATTCTAGAACTTTATTTTATCTTTCTTTGTTTCTGAACTCAGCTTAGGTTTCAGACTTAACTTTACAAATAAACTTAGAGTTAGCACTTTACATTAGAACTATACTACTTGTTAGTGGTAGTTTGTGAGTACTTAAAGAGTACTCATGGCTTTTGTCCCTGGCTATTCTCATGGCCAGACTATGAAGGAGACTACCAAGATGACAGCCAGCAGGACGGCTATGATAACTAGGACTATCTGCCTTCGTCAGTAATGCCTGTGCCCCTGAAGATGGACCCCACCGCTATGCTTATTATTTATTCTGCTTCTTGTTGTATTAAGACTGGATCCTGAGATCCTTATTTGTGTAAGACCTTATTTATGGTTTGTAATGGATGATGTACTGTGATATCCAATTTTTTATGTCTCGCAAAAATGGTAATCCTGGGATTGCGATGTATGACATAACAGGCATCTGGCATTAAAATTCCGGGTGTTGAAAAAATGCCAATGCAACATGAATGCAACTACAAAACTAAGAAAGACGCTTAATGACTTCTGGGCTGCCTCTTAGGAAGCGCTTTCTTATAACCAAGTAGCCAGACTTTTATACTCCATATTTATTCAGTAATGGAGGCAGCTATAGGAGTAGCTTAGCTTACCTCCAATAGTGTTTGCAGGATTTATATCATATTTTGCTCTAAGACGTACCCGCTTGCGGTGCATCAGTATCTTGTAAGTGTTCTCATTGCCACGTGAGGATGGATGCACCAAGCGCGGTAAATATGTATTCTTTCCTTCCTGCATAGAGGGTGTTAAAGATTTATTATCAAACTTTGAATCTTTACCTTGATTACTATTTTGAGGGTACAACTCATAATGTCCTTTTTGATCCAGTAGCTTGGTCTTTGCCACCGGACTTTCCTGCACCTCATTAGTAAAACAAAAGTCATAGCAAACAGATATGGGAGGCACACAAGGTTCCGTCTTTGGCTCATCATAATTGATTTCCCCGAAAAGAGTATTTAAACAAACAATCTAGAATCATCAAAAACTTCGTCAGGGTAATTATCAGGGATTCTAGAATAATTTAAGTCCTCATCATCACTAGATTCAGAAGAATAATAAGGATCAGGAATAGGTGGGGTATCAGGTTTGAGAGCGGCTTTCAATTTATTCCATTCCTTGATTTCTTTTTCTTCTTTCTTCTTGATGCGTCTCCAATACTCTTCATAAAGCCGTTTCACTTCATCTGCAGATGTCAGATGTGTGGGATATTCAACACCAGGCTTCTTATTTTTTCCTTGTTTTAGGCTTCATGGATTTACCCTTCTTTCTTGCTTAAATGATGCAACAAGTGGAAGATATGGGAGTAACAGTAGAGGGATGTTCTCCATTGTTAGTAGCAGCAATTCTAATATGATTAAAATAATCATCTATGAAAGGCATTGCTTTAGAAAGAACATCTCTAACTAAGGTGTCATCCTAAGGAATTTTTCCTCTTCTATTTTCATCTTTAAGAAACTTATTGACCAAGTTCTCTAGATTAGTAGGGAGAGGTTTTCTTCATGCACAATTTCACATTGCCATTGATGAAAATTATTATGTATATCTCTTAAGAGTTGCCAAGCTTCTTTCAAAGTTTTTCCAAGGAATGCAGCATCACACATCATATCTAGCTTATCCTTATAAGAGTGATTTAAGCCTCCATAAAAGTGATTCAACAATAATCAACCAGGTAAATTATGATGTGGATAATCATGCATCAATTTTGAGAACCTACTATAAGCTTGTATTAAATCCTCATTGTTGCTCTACTTGAAATTCAGGATATGAAGCCTACCTCATAATTTTGCTTTTGTGAGAAATACTTACCGAGAAAAGTTTCGGAGATACCTTTCCATGAATTGAAGTGTCCCAGGGGATGCTATTTTAGCCAATCTTTAGCTTTTCCTTTCAGCGAGAACCGGAACAGATGTAACTTCAGCTTATCATTTGTCCATCCATTTGCCTTCACCATAGAACACAATGAAGTAAATTTGTTAATATGCTCATATGGATCATTGTCCGGATCTCCTGCAAAAGCTATTTCCATGATCATATTTATCCACATAGGATTAATCTCATATCCATCCACATCAATAGCGGGCTGAACATTAGGAGCATGTAAATCATCAACACTCGGAGCACCATACTCCGCAAGACTTTTACTTCCCATAGTTCCTATGTTTTTGAATTTCCTATAACTAAAATAAATAACAAGACTACTAAAAAAAGGTAAACTAATTTTTTGTTCTTTTCGAATAATCAAAAGCAGTAAGATAAATAGCAACAAACGGAAATAAACTATGTGCGAGTAGGAAGGTAAAAATCAGACGCTTAGCTCCCTGGCAACAACGCTAATTTGATGACTAGATTCCTGCACCAACAACAGGGTTATCGCAGTACTTGTAGAAGAAAATATTTAAGAGGTTGATCTGATGGGAGATCGACGAATGGGAACAACACGACCCCGCAGCCACGTTGTCAATGCGGCCATGCTTCGCACACAGACCGTGATTTGGAAATAGCCTATTCTATAAGTTACTAGAATAGTGATAATTGAGAGAGGTTTAAAATATCTAATAACAAAGAAGTTTTAACAAGAACAAAATAAACTAATACGGAAAGTAAACAGGAATATGAACCGAATTAAAGAGATTGTAGTTGTAGGATTGAATGGAATGAGAGATGGCTTCTAGGCTTCGGTCTCACTAGTACTAGATGGGCAAATATATGTGTGATCTATAAGAGATTCCTTAGACAAATAAACGTTCCCCATTTGATTACCGGGCTGTCACTCTGTGCGCACTATGCATAGTTCTTACGCATCACTGCAAGACAAAAGGCACTTCTGGACCAAAGGATCACATAAACTCATCTTAGATCACAATAAATTCTAACTTAGCGTACTAGATCATACCTCAACCTAGAATTGAATCAACCACTCACACATGGATGAACAACAAAACATATATAAATATATAATGATATCACAACCGTGTTCAATCTTAAAATTACTAAACACAAGAGAGAGAGGGAGATGGAGATCGATGCGTGGTGGTGGTGATGTTTTCCTTCTCCTCCTCTTCTTCTTGCTTGCATGCCTTGATGGTGATAGTGTTGAGGGAGATCTAGATCTCGGAGGTGTGGTTGATGCAGAGCTCCGCCGCCGTGGAGATCAGATGGGTGGTGGCGGTGGCAGGGCTCCACCCTTGAAGGGCTATGGTGTTGTGGCTCTCTCTTGGGTCCTCTGTCCTTTATATAGGCCTTGGGGGTGCCCTAGGGTTCCCCCAATACCTTCATATGACTTAGGGAAGGTACTGGAGCTTCCAGAGGGTGAAATCCTGTCGTTTGCGACCTTTTTGGCAACTATACGGAGGGAGCTATACAGCCGGAATTTTTGCTCCCGCCGTATAGTTGGTCGTTAAACCTTCAGTACTCTTTAGTATTTTGGTCACCATTTCTTCATACAAACTCTATTTTGGGTTTTCTTGGGCTCGTTGAGTTCTTCTCGTCGAGGGATACAACCCCATGGTCTTGGAATATTATTTTTAGAAATTGGAAATTCACTTTTCCAACCTCTCAAATGGCGTTTGGTCCCATCAGCTCCTCCATACTATGCTCTCTTTGTTCCTTTTTGTCCATAATCTTCACCAACACCTACACACATGTAATACACAAGGAAAGTGTGGTCCTTGGGTGTATTTAATATGGTCTACAATATGTTTCACGTGCATTTTAAAAAATGCACAAGGGTTGAGAAACAGAGATGCTCAAAGATGAGACTTGAGTTGATCTAGTTAATGGATTAGATAGTCACTTTAGTTACCAGAGGTTAGTCAAGCTTGGGTAGTTTGCTTACGGTTAGGTATTTCTTAACTCAGTTGATTCATAGAGGATGATCTCCTACGGTAGCTCATACTACTTCATAAGCAACCAAGTCAAATAGCATATCAAGGCAATTCATCAGACAATAGATCAAGGCAATTCATCTTAGCAAGCAATCTAATCTACTACTATGGATACCTTCAAACATAGATTCAGGTGGGGATGGGTATTTTGAAAAGGTTGTGTTTTGAAGTAGATAAGAGTCCTTGGTAATTCTACCAAGAGTAGAATTCAAAAGCTTATAAAAGGTTTTGGAGAAACCTAGGGGTAATAGTAGTTGAAGGTTCTATCTTGAAAACATAGGGGGATTATATCATATAGATCTCCATAGTTTTGCAAATAGAAGCTAAGAAAATAGTTTGTTGCTGCAAAGGCATCTTGGCTCAAGTTTTTAAATGCCAGAACATTTGATAATATGAAAAATAAGCCAAGACTGTTTTGTGAAATAGTTTTTGTCAACTGAGGTTAGGTGAGGAGTTTATCATATGCTACACATTTAGATGCATAAGTACAAACAAACAACAAGCAAACACTGCATCACTGAACAAGAAAAGGTTTTTGTTCCCCCTGATTTTTGCATTATGGACAACTAATTAGGGATGCTAAAATTGGCATGTTGCACCAATGTTCATGATCAGGAAACATGTGATCGTCAATTAATTAACAAGATAGTATTAAGAGAGGCATTACTAGGAACGTTTTCTGTTTATAAATCACACATGTATTAATTTTTCCTCTTAACACAACTATAGCATGAAAAATAAACATTTATCATAAACATGGAATAAGATAATAACCGCTTTATTCCTTTCAGTCTCCCACTTGCACTAGAGACAATAATCTAGTTTAAAAAACTTGTGCATTCAACATCAATGGCACTTTGGTGTTGTATATATGCGTTTTCTAGTGGTAAATATAATTCCTAGATCTGACACTTTTAGGTATGTGTGTATTTGCATGTCTTTGCGTCTCCACGCATCACTCATTCTCTAATGAGATGGCTTTGTATAAATTTTGTGAGACCTTAGTTCCTTGGGGTTTAAAACATGTTGATATAATTGTCATACAATATATCTTCATAGTACTAGCCCGTCGAATCACACCTAGTTCCTTTTCTGCTACCATAGAAGTCTTATACTTAGCCTTTCGTTGTAGTATTAGTCACAATGTCCATAACATTGGAACTCATCCAAATCCATCATGTAACTTTCTTCCATTACATTGTGATACCTTATCCTATAGCCTAAATTGAGATAAACTTAATTTGTACCTTGTGACAAAACTAGTACCAATGTAACTCTTTACAATGAACTATTTGTATAGTGCCAATGTAATACTTTACAATGAACTATCTTTCTAGCATCAATGTAACACTTTAAAATGAACTATTTGTCACTTCTACATACATAATATATTCTTAGTTCTTCCAAAGATCATAAGAATATCCTTACTATCGTCCAAAGATCATCTTATGAGTCATCCTGGTATATGCTCATAACGTTTAGAGCATATGACATATCTGGATATGTACATATCACAGTTTGATTGATTGAGATGTTCATGTGATTTTACTCACCAAGTGTTAAACACTTGAATCTCGTTTATCAAGATATCCATGTGATTTTACTCACCAAGTGTCAAAACACTTGAATCTTGATTTATCAACCTTTTCCATGTGGCAAGAACCTTTCTCGTCGTTTCCATATTGAACTCATTCAATATTTCATCTATGTACATTTGGCATAACCATATTAGCATCTCAATCTATACATATAGACATTTATGCCTAATATTCATGTTTCTCCCAAATATTTCATTTAAATCTAATTTTATTGAAATCCTTAACTTGTGTCAATAAAAGATATATCATTTACGATCAACAATATGTCTTATACATAATGTATTAGAAACATGTCTCAGCGCTCTGATGAAATGTGAGCATCTTCATTGTCTATGATTAAATTAAACATTTTAACATTTTCATCATGGTGAGGGTCCAACTTAGCTATGCTTACTTCAACTATTGAAGTTTGCATGCCTTTTTAGCATCCTTTGATTTAACAAAACCCCTCAGACCATGTCACATACATGTTCTAGGTAACCATTCTATTGGAAGAACGTTGTTTTGTTTGTTCAACTAGCATATACAACAATTCACATAA
The DNA here is from genome assembly GCA_916181665.1 of Avena sativa. Taxonomy (NCBI): domain Eukaryota; kingdom Viridiplantae; phylum Streptophyta; class Magnoliopsida; order Poales; family Poaceae; genus Avena; species Avena sativa. Next base: position 198,652,940 of record OV702287.1, read on the forward strand.
GTAGTGCTTACTATACTAATCCGTCCAGACTAAATATCCTTAGGAAAGATCGAATACTGTCGTATTTAACTCCTTGAATATTGTCTTAATCTCTTTACCGACATGTCGACTATTTCATAGATGTGAAACATACATGTCTATTTCTTTATAGATCCAAATACAACCGATAGGATTCATGCCTTCCAGGGGGTATTCCAAGTTCCGTATCTTGGTTTCTCGTGTATGGAACTATCACGGATTTTATGGCTTCAAACCATTTGACGGAGTCAGGGCCCATCATCACTTCTTTGTATGTAGTCGATTCATCATTGTCAAACAATAATGATTTAACCTCAGATCTTAGTATTTGATTGTTTACCTGACCTACACAGTTCAACAGGTACTTATATCTCCGTGACCACAACTTTTGAGGCACGTGAGCTATGAGAATTATGGCTGCCTCCTGGACACTTTCTGGCGTTGCGCAACTCAGCACAAACAACTAAGGTTCAATAACCTTATCAAAGTTCTATTGTCCTCCCACTTTACTTTTCATGAAACATTCCTGCTCAAGAAACTCGATGTTCTAAGCGACAAACACTTTTGTCTTTGGTGCTATGGAGGAATACCCAACGATTATTTGGAATAACCTACAAAGACATGCTCATCCGACTTTGGCTGTAAACATTTTACTTATGGCTAGCATACCAAAATTTAAGAAAAAGACAACTTGGTTTTTATCCCAATCCTTAAATCATATGGTGTCATTTCAATGGATCATGATGGAGCTCTTGTCAGTGTAAAAGTGGAAGTCACTAAAGCTTAATCTTTAAAATATAATGGCAACTTTATAAATAACACCGTTGATCCTACCATGACAAACACGGTTTGATCACATTTCGTGAACACTCCATACTCCTATGGTCTTTTTAGAAATGCAAGTCAATGGAACGATTCCTCAAATCTTAGGTGTTTTGTTAAACTTGTAACTCAAATATCTTCCTTTATGATCCAATTACAAATTCTTTATTTTCTTGTTACAATGATTTTCCACTTCATCCTGAAATCATTTGAATATTTTCAAATGTTTCATACTGCTCCCTTATTAAGTAAATGTATACATGTATTTACTAAAATTTTAGAGAAAGCATATGAAGTTTAAATCCACCGCTCACGACTACACATAATGGAAAATATACATCAACATGCACTATGTCCAATAGGTTAGTCGTTTGTTCTTCTTTGGCCCATGAACGAGGTTTTAATTATCTCTAGGAAATTTTCACAAGCGTTAATTGATCAAAATCAAAATTAACATGGAGTTTTCTTGTTGTTTTCTTTCCAATATAATTTAAACAGAGATGTCACTCAAAAGTTATATTCCAATCATTTGTCTTGCAAATTTTAGCCTCAGTGTTTATGGACGTGATTTATCCAACTAGATTTGTAAAAGTTCATCCATCTTCTATGGATTACAGTAATTATTTGAATAACCATTATTCTCATAATACCAGAACAGAATAACAATTATTAATACAAATCTTGAAGGCAAGCTTTGATGTCAACGAGAAACGCAATAACACTTTATTTTTTTCGATCAACATCATCCCATATTATTTCGCTAGTTACTTAGGCCATTGTGGTTCATGAATTGTGTTGTTCTATCTGACACTTCATACCAACACATTTAGTATCCAATACCAAAGAACCACATTGTTTAACAAGCAAAGAATACACCCATAACATGTATATCATCTATATATCCAAGCTGGGCTTTTCCAGTCTTTTTCCTTTCTGCCAAATATTTGCCATATTCTCTTCTAGCATTACAAGAATCCTATAGTTATATTATCTCAATTAAAGCTAAACACAAGGTAGTAAACGAATGCTAGTGACTGCAATGAACTATGCAAATTCACTTCGATTCAGTTTATGATAAATTGAGTTCAACTTTAATCATATTACTATGTGAACTCCCACTCAAACAACATCCCTCTAGTCATTTTTAGTGATTACATGAACCAAATTCACTATGCCACAACCGATCACCAGGACTGGTGGCGCAACTCTAATGGAGAGAATCGTATGGGCATCATATCATCCATATGACTCGCGCTTTACCTTTTGGTTCATGTTCCGAGGCCATGTATGTACATGCTAGTTATCCTCTTCGGTTTGCTCCTACAAGTTTAGAATAATTAATGAGGCGGAAATTCTGGCGAGTGCAATAGTCATTCAACCTAACAAGACAAAGATACTTACTTGTCGACCGGGATAACACGCAGACTAGTGGTGATGTGCGCCGGCTTCTCCAGCTCATGGCCAAGTTCTCGCGTTAGTCCTACCTCTAGCAGGCTAGCTTTACGCTGCGGTTTGGATGGCCCCACTAGCTTCTTTGCTAACACGGAGAACGTTGTTTGGACCTACAACGCCTTTGCTGCTGGGGCCTCCGACGCCTTTGTTGTTGCCAAGGCTTCCGACCCCTTTGCCACTGGCAGGGCCTTTCCCCCAATCGTCAGCGATGGGTGCTCTGTCCCATTCACCATGCTCAGCACCGTTGCTGCCTCTTCGGCTTCCTCCTATGAATTAAGCACCGCTGCCGGCTCGGCCGTTGCCTTTGCTGATGGCTTCTTGTTTGGAGCAGGCTTGGTTGGAGTAGCCACCCGCTTGGAGGTCTACTCATTGACAATCTCCATGTCGCTATCGAGCTCCTCGAGGTTGTGGCTGGCCTCTATCTCATGGTTCCTCTGGCCACAAGTCTTTCGAGGCATGGAGACGGGCTCCTCTTCCTCCGCGACCTCCTCCGATCCCTCGGACTCGTTCCCTTCGTCTTCATCAAGGAGCTCCTCTGGTGTCTCCTCGTCCAGCAGGGGCAGCCAGTGCTCCAGAACCGGGAAAATGTCTATAAATAAAAGCAAGGCATGAGTCGAATAAGCGACTTGAAAAAACGACTAACAAAGGAAACGACTGCAAAATGTAAAGGAAAACTTACTGGAGGGGGCTGTTTACTGCTCGGCTTGTCCAGGGTGAGGCCCTCCTGGAGGTCGGTGAAGGTCGCCTCCGTGATCTTCTTCAAAGCCGTGGAGTAATCCTCCAGGACCCAGATATCTGTGCTCAACCTGGAAAGGTCAGATCACCCACCATAATCGCACATCCAGCTGGCCCTAGTGGCGAGCAGCACCAGTCGCCACCTGAGCCAGCAATTGAAGAGGTTGATCGTCTTCAAACCTTCCTCCTCAATCTCAGACATTCGAGTGCGCATCTCGTCCAAGACCGCCTTCCGGCCCTTGAGGAGCTTGTGTACCAACAACCTCCATGGATTACTCTACTCTGCGGTGTACACCGCGATCGCCACATCCCTGGCCAGGGTGGTTTCCTTGATGTAAAACCACCACTTCTTCCATTCGCTGGCCGCCTTCTTCGGTAGCAGCAGCTTGAAGAAGCTTGCGTCGGGCTTTACCTGGAAGGTAACACCACCAGCGGCCAGTAGTGACCCGCCTTTCCCCTTGCAGGTGGCCTGGCCGTGGAACAGCTCGAGCCAGAGTAGGAAGTAGGGGTGGCAGCCGAGGTAACTCTCACAGAAGGCGATGAAAACCGCCAACTTCTCTATGCTATGTAGCCCTAGATCTAAGGGATTTATTTGGTACAAATGAAGAAATCGCCTGAAAAAGATGGTGGTAGGGAACCCTAGCCCGCACTCTAGATGACTGATGAAGGAGATAAACTCCCCGGGTCGTGGCTTAGGCTTGTTGTCGCCCATGGGAGGGATTTACCACCGCCCCTTCACGAGGATCCCTGCATCCTAGAATGACTGCGGCAGGGTTGTGGAACACTTGGACTTAGACCAAGTGGGCGCCATCGACACGGACTCACGTAGTCTGGGATCTGGATCAGCTGCTCGCGCGGAGAAGAAGAAGAAGGGGAAGAATGGGGAACACGGAGAAAATATTTGTACTTCCCTCTGGTGCTCGCCTTTTACAGTGGTGCCTCCTACTGATCACGGACTAGGCGTTACCTCGTGGTAATTCTGCCAAGGTTACGTTGGGAATTACCAACGGCTAGTTTGACCAAAATTGATGGTCCAACTTCAGCTAGAGTAGTCAATAGACTCACTCGCTCCATCCCAACGCTCGTTCCAATCAGCTGAGCGAGGTGACCTAGGAACCAATCGACTCTCCAAAGCCTCGACTGAAGACACACAAAAAGCTTCTCCCTTCATTAGAGGAGTTCTTCACCAATTCGAATGGACATCCACTCGGACTCGCCTATCCGACTGCTAAGTCAACACCTTCACCGAACCTCTAACACATTTGGGGACTACTAATAGGGATATGTCAATCAGGGTATGCCTAGAGAGTGGGTTCAACTGGCCCAGGACCACAGCGAGTGGGCCTGCAGGCATGGCGACTGGAAGAAGACTTCGGATGAAACCCGGCGACTGAAGATGGAGGCCCAAGACTCTAGATAGGCCAGTCAGATTAGTTCAAATCCTCCGAAACCTAAACTAATTCGGTGGTAATCCTGTAAACCCTACCGAGGAGACTCTATATAAACCTCCCTAGGGCTCTCATTGTACTTACGTCCTATTAGCTACCCCATCCAAGTGACTCGCTGCCTAGCCACCGAGCTCGCCAGTCTTGTTATCCACTCGCTGATAATACAATCTAGTAGGAAGTAGGTCTTTACCCTATGGGGTCTGAACCTGGGTAAACCCTTGTGTTTGCTCCCAATCTCGTTCCGCAAATGGTGACTCGCTCTTTCCCCTAATCGTATCAATCGCTACTCCTGGTAGCAACTGCCGTGGCCATTCCCAGGACAACAAATATAGTCATAAAACTTGAAAATTACTAAAACTTGAGCATTATCAAGTAAATAGCATATACTTTGTGTGAAAATTGGTGCAATGGGATTTTTAGCCATATTTTTTGTAGTTGCTTCATGACAAAAGTCATTGTTGTCACTTGGGAATTGAAATAACTACAAATTTGGAATCTTCTTTTGTAAGCAATGTTTGAAATGCCAATATGCACCAATCTATCAAATATGGAGAGGTTATTATAAACTATGGAAACGATATTGCCATGACCTTGGCCATATGTTCTGAAAGCCATATGTATATATATTCATACATGGTATACCATATTGTCTGACAAGTTTTTTCAAATTTGTCAAACTTTAAGTTTAAATGTTTTCACAGAAACTAGCTCGTGCAATAGTAAGACACCATGTGAAAGAAAGACATTCCTTTAAATTATATTTAATTTTCTTCCACTACAAGAAAAGTTGCCTTTCACAACGAATTGGCCTGACGGTCGTTGTAGAAGGCGCGTCTTCCGCGACGAAGTTCTCGGCTCGACCGTGGCTGATGGAAAACTTTTTTTTCGGTTTCGTGGCCCTCTACTATGACGAATCTGCTAAAAACCTGGAGGAAGCTCGGCTGGCGCGTGGCAGAAGCAAGATTTTCGTTTCCTCGCGCGATGTTGACTCGCCGAAGTCTTTTGAGGCGTGTGGGTCCCGGACATCAGTGTCTCTAGCGGACCATACTTTTCAGTCGCGCCTCACTGATTTTAACTTGATAACATTGCTCGAGGCGTCTGCCGTTTAGTTAGGCTGCTAGGTCCCACATGTCAGCCTATCATTAGAAGCATCATGTGTATGATGGAATTTTTTCCTGTGCACGCGCTACCCAGTTCCAAAGTTGCGTTGCTCGATGCATCTACCGTATAATCAACCTCCTGGGACCCACATGTCATCCTCTCATTAGAAGAAACGTGTGTATGATGGAATTTTTTCCTTCGCTGGCGCTACCCCATTCCGAGGTGATAGCGCTGCTCGACGCATCTACCGTTTAACCAACCTCCTGAGCCCCACATGTCATCCTCTCATTAGAAGAAACGTGTGTATGATGGATTTTTTCCTTGGCTCACGCTACCCTGTTCTGAAGTTGATAGCGTTGTTTGATGCATCTACCGTTTAATCACGATGCTGGGCCCCACATGTCATCCTGTCATTAGAAGAAACGTGTGTATGATGGATTTTTTACCCTCTGTCGTGCCTTTGTGTTCTGAACTTGATAGCGTTGCTCGCTACATCAGCCGTTTAATCAAACTCCTGGACCCCACATGTCATCCTCTAATTAGAAGAAACGTGTGTATGATAGAATTTTTTCCCTCGGTCGCGCCTCCGTGTTCCGAACTTGATAGCGTTGCTCGCTGCATCTACCATTTAATCATGATGTAGGGCCCCACCCCCACATGTCATACAATCATTGGAATAAACGTGTGTATGATGGAATTTTTCTCTCGGTCGCACCTCTATGTTTCAAACTTGATAGCGTTGCTCGATGCATCAGCTGTTTTTCCAGGCTGCTGAGTCCCCCATGTGAGCCTCTCATTAGAAGAAAGGTGTGCATGCTGGACTTTTTCTCGCTCGCGCCTCCCTATTTCCAACTTGGCAATGTCGCTCGAGGCACAACCTGTATAAGGCCGTGCTACTGGGTCCCACATGCCGGTCTCTCTGTATATCAAACCTGCGTATGATGGACTTTTTTCAGCCGCGTCCGCTGTTTTGACCTTGGCAACGTTGCTCGATGTGGCAGTCGTGTATGGTCTTGCAGCTGAGGCCCCCATGTCACCCTCTCTGGTATGTTCTAGCCAGTGGGTCCCTAATGCCATCCTCTCTATACAAGTATTTAACCTTTTTTTCAAACCCGACCATTAAACTCAAGGAATGCTGTAGGCTGGTGGGTCCGCGATGTCAGCCTCTCCATAATGCGATATTAAAAAGTAAACCCTTTCTAAAAAAAGTAAATCGGATTCGAACTAAAGACCTTCAAATCAAATCAAATAGACATAAACTGAGTGTTTTGCCACAATACCAAAGATACTAATAGAAATTGAAACATTAAACATGTATTAGTACTACAACTTATGTATCAGTCTTCTAAAAAATATTGTTGTGTTTCCATGTTATCTCTCTTAAAATAAAAGAGAAGTGCTACTGGAACCTCGATTTATAAAAAGCCACATAATGGATTAGTTTCTTAAAAACATGGGTAGGCAGAGTTTATTTTAGAGATGGGGGCACTACCAAAAAGGAGAAATTAAAAAGTTTTTGGGATATGGTCAATGGGCTCCTATCTCAAATTTCACTGGACTGTGTCTCGCCAGATTCAAACACAGACCTCTTCGAGGGAGGAAAAAAGCGATAATTCCTTTGACAAATATTCATGTAAAAATATCTAATGAACACACATCACATGCGCCAAAACAAGGTTGGTATCCAATGACTTCACTTGGTGAAATCACGCTGCATATCTTTATCCTCTCATCTCTATCCAAAATGCATCCAACGGTTCCGATGACACAAAGGAAAAAAGCTCTAGAGCAAGCAGCCATCAGCAACGACGGAACTTTTGACAAATTCAATACCATTTGAAAGATTAAGGAGTACAAAACAATAAGACATAAAAAATTTGACAGATTCCTAGTTCATATTCAGCAGCACTTGACCAATTCAGAAGCATTTCAAAGTGACTGATTCAGCAATACAACACTGAAATTCAATATCACTACAGAGAGAGACATTTCTTGTTTCAGCTCTAAAAACCATGCCACGCGATCAGTTTGCCATTTACTCCAAACACACTCGATCACTAGAACACAATCATTGCCATAATATTTGCTCATATAGGGAACCGTCATATAGATACAAATATACCATACCAGTACGTACTAGTCATAGCTCCAATCCAGCAAAAGGTTATCACAGTTTTACCACCCATATATGATCAGTGGAGATAAGACAACCATATAATTAATTACAATAGCATCCGGCCAAAGAGCTAGACAGCTAGGAAGTTCATGAACAACATGCCGCATTTAGGGCAGCGAGATACATTAACCTTGACTGTTCTTCCAATAGTAAGTTTGGCTGCTTTTCGGAACTTGATCCACCTAGAAGTTGCTGCCAAGCGCCCATCAGTCGAGTTAATGGCGTAGCGTCCCTCGATAAGCAATCCTTCCCTCTGTATCGTGAAGACTATTGTGCCCTTTCATCTGGCCTGGAGTTGCTTTGTGGCACTCTTAGGCAATTTCTGAGTTAAAGCAAGAGATAGATGTATAATTACTAAGAGTGATGCACTGAATCATGTGAAACTTGAGAAGACATTCAGAATAGTTCATCTACCGCCATATACTGACAAACATAATCCGGTTCAACCATGTGATGACACATGTGTAGGATATGGTCTGACAAGGTGCTGCCCGGGGTGATGAAGGAGCTTGTGTCGGTGTGATACATTGCAAATGTATCTATAATTTTTGATGTTCCATGCTTGGTTTTATCCACTTTCTTGTGTTTTGCCCACACTTTGGAGTATTTTTCATATGATTTCTTGGACTAACCTATTAACAAGAGCCACAGTGCCAGCTGCCTGTTTTCTGCTGTTTTTGGTTCCAGGAAAGTCAGAAAATGAATATTCTCGGAATTGGACGGGACAAAAGCCAAAGTGCCTATTTTTCCGGAAGTCATCATATGCCAGAATACGAGACGGAGAAGGGCTAGGGGCCAGCCACACCACCTGGCCACGCAGCGAGGCCTGGCCCATGCCAGGGGGTAGTCAGGCCGACCCCAGCAGCCCCTCGGCCTCTCCTTCCGCCTATAAGATGTCCTCAGGACGAAAACCCTAAGTACCCGATCAAAAATCCACGAAATAGTCTACAGCCGCCGTCATCTCCATCCCTAGATCGGGAGGGATCTCAAGCTCTTCCCAGCACCCTGCCGGATAGGGGAATTCACCCTGGAGGCCTTCTTCATCATCATGCAAGCCTCCGGTGTGATGCATGAGTAGTTCATCCTTGGACTACGGATCCATGCAGTATCTAGATGGCTGGTTCTCCTCCTTTGTGATTTCATGTTGAGATCTTATGAGCTCCGTTCATGATCAAAATCATCTATTTGTAATTCTGCATGTTGTGTTTGCGGGGATCCGATGGATATTGAGATGCTATTTCAGATTGATTGTTGATTCTATCATGTCTTTGTTATTTGTGATCTTGCATGCTTTCCGTTGTTAGTAGCTATCTTGGCAAAGTAGATGCTAGCAACTCCAAGAGTTAGTATTTATGCTCGATAGTGGGTTCATGCCTTTGGTAATCTGGGGAAGTGACAGAAATCTCTAAGGTACTAGATGTGCTGTTGCTACTAGGGAGAAAACAACAATCCTTTGTTCATAGAACAATCATATTGTTTACTTTGCACGCAATTCGTAAAGCAATAATCTGTTGCTTGCAACTTAATACTGGAGGGGGTTCGGATGATAACCTGAAGGTGGATTATTAGTCATAGATGCAGTTGGATGGCGGTGTATGTATAATGTTGTAATGCCTAATCAAGTCTCAAAGGAGTCAAGATGATTAGTATATGCATGTATTGCTTTCTCGATGTTTGTCAATTGCCCCGCTGTAATTTGTTCACCCAGCATGTTATCTATCTTAAGGAGAGCCACCTCTAGTGAACTATGGATCTCGGTCCTTTTCTTTTACATACAATCTATAAACTATTTACTTCTTTGTGTTTACTTTCTGCAAACTATTACTTCCTTCCATTCGATACGTTTAATCATTTGTTTTCAGCAAAACATGGTGAGATTGACAACCTCATCGCAAGTTGGGGAGAAAGTTCTGTGGTTGTGTTGTCCAGGTCTCCACGTTGCTACTAGCACCGGTAGTGCGCCCTGCCATGGCTTAGCTAGCAACACCTTTGGGGTGTTTCCTTGCTCCTACTGGTTCGATTAAACCTTAGTTTCATAACTGAGGGAAACTTGCTGCTGTGCTCATCATACCTTCCTCTTGGGGTTCCCAACAAGCTCTACATCAATATCGAGCCATCATGGTGCATGTGCTGGGGCTGGTGCTAGTGCAGGAGATGGTGCCACTAATTGTAGAGGGGCTGGTGCAGGAGCCAGAAGGCCCAGACTGGTGCCGGCGCCAGCAGCTTGATGCTAGATTCCTTCTGAGGGGTAGCTAAGCTGACTGCAGGGATGGTAGAGGAAGATGAGAAGTGTACAAGAAAAATGGTCTCTTATACAACAGTTACTCCCAAGACAGTGATCAGAGGATATGATGAGTATACAAGCAAATTAAGTTACTTCCTCCATTCTTTGTACTTAGGTCAACAGGTGCCGGAGAAGGAACTAGGGCCAGTGCCATTGGGGGTGCTAGCATCTTGGTGCTGGTTACCTTCTGAGGGGTAGGTAAGGGTACTACAGGAGTGGTCAGAGAGGCATATGAGATGTGGACAAGCAAAATGGTTTCTTATACAACAGTAACTCCTAGACAGAGATGATAGTATACAAGCGAATTAAGTTACTGGCTCTATTCTTTCTCCTACTGAGGTCAACAGGTGACGTTGCAGGAACTGGGGCCGGTGCCAGCAGCTTGATGCTGGCACCCTTCTGGGTGGTACATAAGCGGAAGCGGACTACAGAAATGGTCAGGGTCATATGATGAGTAAAGAGAATGGTGCAGAACAGTTAGTCACAAGAAAATCATTAGAGGTTATGATGAGTACAGAATCAAATTAATTAGTACTACCTCTATTCTTGGTCCTGTGGTCAACAGGTGTACGATGGCGTGCAAGTATCTTCCTAGGCTTGCTAAAATCGAATGTTATCTCGTCCCCCTGCTTTGGACCATTCTCACGGACATACTTGGACCAACCTCGGACACCCAAATAGGTGGTGGCCATCGTCTGGGAGACATCCACATCATATAGTTGTCGCATGCCTTTAGTGCCCTCGCTATATAGAGTTAGAAACTTGTTGTTTCCGAACATCTTGTTTATAATTGGGCGAGCGACACAAGGGACAACCTTCATGAGAAAATCGATAGAGAAGTAAGGCGACAGCAAAAAAATGTGAGATACAAGATCTTACATCAAGTCGATCTAAACCACTTGGAATCCATACCTGATACCATGGGTACCCTTTACGAAGGGTGGTCATGCACCATTTTTCATCCCTCTGCCTTTGGAATGGCATACATGGGCCCCCTTTCAATCCACAATCTTGACAAGAGGAGGGTAGTAGAAAGGGATGAGCAGATGGTGCGTGGTACTGATTAAAATTAAGTGGAAAGATTAAATTATGTAAAGAGCAAGTAAATCTAATAATATAAGACAAAATCATTTCCTATAAAGCAAACAGATTTTATTTTTGTGAACTTCTAATGAGTGTAAACATATAATTTTGTTATGATATAATATAAAAATTCCAGTGGGCTTTTTAGCCCACTATTGACCCTCAAAAGAAGCGTAAACATATAGTACTAGCTGATAAAAATAACATGGAAAATCATAACATGTGAAATTGTGAATTTCCAAATTATACCCACTTCTTAGAGAGGTCACTGCCCACCTGGGTACTATGTTGGAGCTTCCTCGTTGTGTAGAGGATGTCCTCTTTTGGTGCGGGCATCAGAAATCTACTAGCCTCTACAGCAGCCTCAGCCTCCGCAGCAACACCTTCAATCTGCATAAATAGCAACAAAGCTCAATAGTTCAATACTATGTAAAGTTTGGTCAAACGTTCTGTTTCTTGACTTTTCAAAAAATACTGTATATGCATAAGCCTTGGGACGGAGGGAGTATAGTACATAGTAGTCATATACTAACTATATGAGACAGTCTGACAGATCCAGATCTAGATTCAGATAAACACAGTGCCAGAATTAATAAAATCACACATATGTTTCTGAACATCTGATAAGCATGCATCACACCAAGCGGGTAATACTTAAATCTGTCTGCACCATGGTAATAAGGGTATTAAGAACAAATACCTTTCTCTTTAAGCTGGGTCCTTCTAGCTGGTCAGTGGCCTTGCGCTTGGTTTTGGTGAGTAGTGGTACTCGCCGGATCCTGCGGCATGTGGGGGTACTATCAACACCCGGATTTTTAATCCCATATGCCTGTTATGCCATACATCGCAATCCCAGGATTACCATTTTTGCGAGACATAACAGATTGGATATCACAGTACCTCATCCATTACAAACCATAATAAGGTCTTACACAAGTAGGGGATCTCATGATCCAGTCTTAATACAAACAAGCAACAGAATAATAAGCGTAGCAGTGGGCTCCATCTTTAGTGTCACAGGCAATGCTGACGATGGGAGAAGATCCTAGTTGTCGTAGCCATCCTGCTGTCCATCTTCTTGATAGTCCTCCTCATAGTCTGGCCACGGGAATAGCCAGGGACAAAGCATGAGTACTCTTTAAGTACTCGCAAACTATCACTAACAAGTAAGGTAGTTCTAGTAGGAATCCTAAGCTCTAAGGTTATTTGCAAAAAGCCAGATTTATCTAAACTGAGTTCAGAAGTAAAGAAAACTAAGTAAAAGTTCTAAATCACTTTAAGTTGGGAACCTAGTTTTCATATTCACAACCCTGTTGTGGTCAAGTCAAAATCATAGTTCACTTCACAAGTCATTTTGAAAACATCTGACGACGGAACAGTATGGCCAGTCCAACTATCCATGACCGCGGATGTGGCTATTCGAATAGTTTTACACTCTGCAGAGGTGGTACACTTTCACCACAAAATTCGATACATCCATCAGGGATAACCCTGAATCATCATACTTAGTATATGGATAATCAATCATAACCTTTCCTTTACACACTCTAGTATAAGCACCTCCCCTATGATCTTGGCCTCCCAGCCATGGCCATCTGCCATCCTGGGCACTGCATAGGTGAACATCATCAAGAGGTGGCCTCAGCTCAAACCTCCTCCGCGAGGGAACCCATACTAATGCATATAAACTTCCGGCTAAGCCTTACCCAATTCAGGTATTGTGGTTATACGGTAAACTTGGAATGGTATCGCATCCGAACCCAACCATCAGTTTTTATAAAGGGCTAAGGCTCATGCCTCAACATTTTCACCATCAAACCCATTTGTGCTTCTCAACACATGTCAAAACATTTCAATAGAATGACTCATCATTCCAAGGTTTTCATAAGCATTTTCACCAAGTATTCCCATCTAAAGTGATCAAGTTTTATGCTTAGCACTAGCCACTAAGTTAAGAGTGTTCACTAATGAGGGATGCTAATCTCAATATCATGCCATAGAATGACATCAAGTATAGGCCTAGTTTTATACTCTTTATGCTACCTATACTATCTTTCCAAGTACTCACAAAGCACTAACTAAAAGTAAAGAACTTTGGTAAAGTAAAAGAGTAAAGCTTGCAAGTAAAACTTGGGATGGGTATAAATCAAAATATATAACTAAAGCATGCCTAAGGCATCTTTCTTAGGTTAAAGCTTGCATATATCTAGCTTGCAAGGGTCTAGCTTGCTTAGTAATGATGGCTTGCCTTGATTGGTGTAGTGATTGAAGTTTTCTTCCTCTTCTTCGGGGTAGAACTCCTCCTCCTTGTATCATTGGTCGGTACTATCATCTATAAATTAATACAGGGTACACAAATCACCAAACGATACTTAACTAAGTCTATTTAGCACACTAAGGCTCACACTTGATGATCTAGCATCATCACAATCATCACATGTAATAATGACTAGTTTTATTTAGTTTATTTGAGAAAAGTAATTTCTACTCATTGAAATTACTTAAGATTTAATATTCTCCAATTAAAATATGGGATCATGTGGACACTTGTCATCACCACATATTCTAATACATGGGAATGTCATTTAAAGGGTTGATCACATTTTATAAAGTTTAAGATTACTATTTAAATGATTTAAAGTGACTAGAAATGTCTATATAGCATTATTTTGGTACTAGTCCAAAGTCACTGCATGCAAACCTAAATATTTTTACATATCTAGATAGATATTATCAAATGTGATTTTTGAGAGTTGGAATCAACTCAAAAGCTATTATGGTTGATTTTTGAAAAAGTTTGAAGTTGCAAAAGTCTCTGTCTTGTTATTTTTACTATAGATTATCTCTAACTCCAAATGATTTAAATCCAACGGGCTTGGATAGATATTTTAATTACCTTTCTAGAAAAATTTGCATCATGCAATTTGGTTAAGTGAAACTCTCTGAATTGATTTTTGAATCTAGGGACAGAAGCTAGTTTAAACTAAAAAGGAAAAACATTATTTGAATTTCCAGGCCTCGGAGGGAACGTTAAATGGGCCGGACCAACTGCACAGCGCAGCGCAGCACGCGGCTGAACGAGGGAGTCCACTGGTCAGTGACTCACTCTACGCGAAATGGTATCTTTCAATCTGGGTGCTACGATCTAATTCTAATCCAACGGCTGAGGGTCGTCGTCGACGACGAACAGCTCCGGCGACGAGCTAAACCTAATGCGGTGGTGGGGGTCTCTTGGGGCTCACCTAGGCTCCAGCTAGGCTCGGCGACAGGGGCAAACGACTTGGTAGACGACAGCGAGGCGAGGCGTGGCGTGGTCATGGCAAGGCTCGGGGTGGTCGGAATCGACATCACCCTTCTCCTCCAGCAGCGGAGGACTCCGGTGCAATTCCTATGCGGTGGTGCTTGCCTTGCTCCGGGAAGAGGTGGGGAAGGTCAGTGAGGAGTGGTGAGTCGAATGGTGTGAGGAATGGAGGCTGGGGTGGCCTCCTTTTATAGCGCGGCGAGGGGACTGAGCGGTGCGGCGGTGAGCTCGACGGTGGCGTGGCTACATGGCCTGTTCGTCTGCGGTACCAAAGTTCGCAGGCCAACGCATGGCCGTACCTAAGTTGCCTGAAATTGCCACGTTTCGAAATGTTGGGCCGCCAACTACTGAGAGGGGCCATTTCGAGGCAAATTCATCTTACCCCTGCCAAATTCAAACATTCCATTAAACTGCCCCGTGAAGTAGACGGTCGGGGCCCTCATGTCGGTCATCTGTCCGTGACGCGAGCGCCAACGCGGAAACCTCTTAGGCAAATCAAGTAGCTAAGTGGATTGGATGCGTTGACCAATTTCACAAATCCATTCCCACCTTTCCCCTAGCACCGGCGGCGTCGGAATCCACCCTCCAGGCAGGACGATCCCTTCGGACATTTGACTTCCGGCGCCAAGTTGCTGCGCCTAGTTGCTGCGGCTAGTCGCTGATCCTAAGCTCCAATGGCGCATGTCGTAGTCGCCGTTGCGAGGCTCTAGCCTGCCTCCACCGTTGACAAGCCGAGCAGCTCGGAGGATGGCAGATCCTACTACCAAGGAAGAAGAAGTTCTGGCTACAAGCGGGTGAGCTACCATTCTCTTTGCTATTCGCACTAATTATAACTGCTAGCTGGCTACTAAACCTAAAATTGTTTGTTAGCCCAACGCTGACAAACATATTTTGTCCACAGTTTTCTGTCAAGTGGGATATCCACAGACCATACTTACCTAGTTACGGTAGTCCTCTTCACGTATGACTCTAAGGGCAAGTGGTATGGACACCATTGTATCACGATGGAAGAAGCGCCTGCGTAGATCTGCACTATATCTGGTATGGTTGCTGCTCTGCGTAATCATGATCAATTATGACCGAAGAAGACTGCAAAGTTCAGCTTCATGGATGAACGTGGCATCATGGTTCCTCTAACGTGTGACAATCAACTAATTGGGTTGATGAAAAGGTATGCTTCGGATTGCATGTTTGAGCTGAATTGTGATGTACTGGATGTGGAAGCTGCTGCAACTGGGAGTCGCCCTTCTATTCTTGGACAGGGTGGTTGCTCAAACCCAATTATCTCCTGGTAAGCAAAAGTCTCTTGGGGTTCACATGTTTGTGCTGAATTATAATTTTTGTTTCATTTACTCTGTAGATATTGGGCAGTTATGCAACAGTCCTATTTCTTTGACAGGAAGCGCCACAAGGTTAGAAACATGACTACCGGGTCAGTCATTTTGCTGCCCGAAGAAATTAAAAACGAGTGGAAAGATGATGCTGCACACGATTCTGCTGCCCATTGTCCCGGTGATGCAGAGTACGTGAAGCTAAGAAAATTGGCACCGAGGAAGAGGAAGAAGGCAGGAAATGAAGAAGCCAGTGGACGTGAAGGTTTGGCACCCAGGCTACAAAAGAAGGCTGCTGGCAATGAAGATGCATAGTAATGTGTTGAACTTGAACCTATATATGTAATTATGTTAAATTCTAGAGATCTGTGTGTGGCATGTTGCTGGGAGAAAAAATCTACCCACGTTCTCTGAGTAAAATGTACCGCGACTTAGGGTTTGGAAACTCCTGAGTTAGTAGTTAAATCCGAAATTGTGATTGTTCCACCGCTATCTAAAAACACGCAACACCGGTTCCAAGATTGCTGAGGGGCAGGAGGTCTCCAAATATGACAGAATGTAAGTGGCACAAAAATAAATTATTTAAGCTGCCACACTCCACGAAGCAGCAACTTATTTCAGATGATGCACAATGACATGGCAACATAAACAACAATGGCAACCGATAATGCCCAGACGCTCGAGCCCGTCTATCTCACCGCCTCCCTGCTCCTGCATCCCCTGCATTTGGCGAAGCTCCCGGATCTCCATTAACCGGGTATACGTGCTTCCACTTTATAAATTGTGGTTGTGCCATTTGCATGCGGCACAATCCACGTAGATTACGTTTAAACAAACCACCAATGTCAGAATACCACCATGATCAGACAAAAGGAAGTGATGCAGGGTTAAGACAGACTAACGGGAGAGCAATTTTTTCCTCCCAGGACTCCGGGACCACTAGCTCACACCGCTAGGTCAACAAGTACTACTATTACAACTTAAAAAGGCATGGAGCTCAAGATAAATAGAACTAGTTATCACAAATCTCCTTGATCTTCCTAATCTTTGCCCGATGCGCATCTTCCCGTGAGAGCAAGGATCGATTCGTCTGCTCCTTCCTTTTAGCATCTTCCTTACACAGCTTCAATTGTTTCTCTGTATTTTTCCTCATGCACTTGTCAATACTCGTAGTTGTGAACTGCAGGACTTTGGCCTGGTGAAGATCATTCCTTGCTTGAGTCAGTTCTTGCTCTGCTTTAGCCTTCAGGGACAACGCCACGTCCCTCTCCTTCTTGACTTTGCTAACCTTGTCTTGCACGCTCCTGAGATCTCGGTTAAGCTTGGTCGTGTCAACTGGGTCCCATAGCTTCATCTCAACACTATCAAGAAGTGAGCTGACTACGGATTCTTTCAACTCAACAGTCATATCCCATAGTTTGTCCAGCGTTTTTTGCATCGATTTGGGCCACTCTGGATCTACCCATTTGACAACGCCGAAACTTCCGCCTTGCATCATTGCATGATGTCCTTGACACCGTAGAAACCTCATGCCTGCGTTTTGTCCTTTGAACGCTACAAATTTAGCAGGCACATGTCCATGTTTACATAGCAGAGGACTGTCTTCATCCACTAAACCGTGATAGTCGGATTCATACATCGTCTGGTTGGCCTAACACAACATACGCGCATGAGTAAACAGAGTAGATCTAGCTCAAAAAATAGATAACTGGCCACAGATGATAGAGATAGAGATGAGACGACTCACATAGAAATCACCGTCCATGTCGTCACGACGTGTTTCCTCGCCGTCTTCCCTTGAACCCATGGCGAGAGGGGAGGGGGGTGGCTACCGGAGAGGGGATTGGGATGGAGGCGTCGTCGGCTTGCGGCTACGGCAGGATGGGAGTGAAGTGGGGAAAGTGGCTTCGAGGGGAAGGAAGAGAAGTAATGGGGACGTGACACTGGGATATGGCCCACTAAACTTGTGAGTCGTGACACTCGCAACAGGGGAACGCTCGGTGTTGCCAGTTTGTCCAGAGCAAGCGTGGCCAATCATGCCGCAGAACAGCCTACTCGCAGATCGCTTTCACAAAGACCATCCCAATCGTACAAGCGCACCGATCGAACGGTATGTAACAATCGTCAAGAGAACAACTGTGTTAGGGCGTGCCTTCTAGAAGACTCGGTCTAACGGCCACCCATTGGGGGGCTAAGGTTAGAGCTCTCCTAAGGTTATGATCCATATGTGGTTTATGAGAGGAACAGACATGCAGTGACACTGGGTGCGGTTCATGAAAAGAACAGACATGCAATGACACTGGTGGATCCATATGTGGTTTGTGAAAAGAACAGACATGCAATCACACTGGGTGGATCCATGTGTGGTTCATGAAAAGAACAGACATGCAATGACACTGGTGGATCCATGTGTGGTTTGTGAGAAGAACACACATTCAATGACACTGGGTGTGGTTCATGAAAATAACACACATCCAATGGCACTGGGTGTGGTTCATGAAAAGAACACACATCCAATGACACCGGTGGATCCATGTGTGGTTTGTGGAAAGAACATACATGCAATGACACTATGTGTGGTTCATGAAAAGAACACACATCCAATGACACTGGTGGATCCATGTGTGGTTTGTGAAAAGAATAGACATGCAATCACACTAGGTGGATCCACGTGTGGTTTGTATAGAGGAACAGACATGCAATGACACTAGGTGTGGTTCATGAAAAAAACAGACATGCAATGACACTAGTGCATCCCTATGTGGTTTGTGAGAAGAACTGGCATGCAATGACTCTAGCTATGGTTCATGAAAATAACACACATGCAATGACACTGGTGGATCCATGTGTGGTTTGTGAAAAGAACAGACATGCAATCACACTAGGTGGATCCATGTGTGGTTCATGAAAAGAACAGACATGCAATGACACTGGTGGATCCATGTGTGGTTTGTGAGAAGAACACACATCCAATGACACTGGGTGTGGTTCATGAAAAGAACAAACATCCAATCGCACTGGTGGATCCATGTGTGGTTTGTGGAAAGAACAGACATGCAATGACACTGGGTGTGGTTCATGAAAAGAACAGACATGCAATGACACTGGTGGATCCATGTGTGGTTTGTTTAGAAGAACACACATGCAATGACTCTAGCTGTGGTTCATGAAAATAACACACATCCAATGACAATGGTGGATCCATGTGTGGCTCATGAAAATAACACACATCCAATGACACTAGGTGTGGGTCATGAAAAGAACACACATGCAATGACACTGGTGGATCCATGTGTGGTTCGTGGAAAGAACACACATGCAATCACACTGGGTGTGGTTCATGAAAAGAACAGACATGCAATGACTCTAGCTATGGTTCATGAAAAGAACACACATGCAATGACACTGGTGGATCCATGTGTGGTTTATGAATGGAACAAACATGCAATGACAGTGGGTGGATCCATGTGTAGTTTGTTTAGAGGAACAGACATGCAATGACACAGGGTGTGGTTCATGAAAAGAACAGACATGCAATCACACTGGTGGATCCCTATGTGGTTTGTGAGAAGAACTGACATGCAATGAATCTAGCTGTGGTTCATTAAAAGAACACACATGCAATCACATTGGTGGATCCCTATGTGGTTTGTGAGAAGAACTGACATGCAATGACTCTAGTTGTGGTTCATGAAAAGAACACACATGCAATGACACTGGTGGATCCATATGTGGTTTGTGGAAAGAACATTCATGCAATGACTCTTGCTGTGGTTCATGAAAAGAACAGACATGCAATGACACTGGTGGATCCATGTGTGGTTTGTGAAAAGAACAGACATGCAATGACACTAGGTGGATCCATGTGTGGTTCATGAAAAGAACACACATGCAATGACACTGGTGGATCCATGTGTGGTTTGTGAGAAGAACAGACACTCAATCACACGAGGTGGATCCATGTGTGGTTTGTTTAGAGGAACAGACATGCACTGACACTGGGTGTGGTTCATGAAAAGAATAGACATGCAATGACACTGGTGGATCCCTATGTGGTTTGTGAGAAGAACTGACATGCAATGACTCTAGCTGTGGTTCCTGAAAAGAACACACGTGCAATCACACTGGTGGATCCCTATGTGGTTTGTGAGAAGAACTGACATGCAATGACTCTAGCTATGGTTCAGGAAAAAAAACATGCAATGACACTAGTGGATCCATATGTGGTTTGTGGAAAGAACAGACGTGCAATGACTCTAGCTGTGGTTCATGAAAAGAACAGACATGCAATGACACTGGTGGATCCTTGTGTGGTTTGTGAGAAGAACACACATCCAATGACACTGGGTGTTGTTCCGCAAAAGAACACACATCCAATGGGACTGGCTGTATCCATGTGTGGGTTGTGGAAAGAACAGACATGCAATGACACTGGGTGTGGTTCATGAAAATAACAGACATGCAATGACACTGGTGGATCCATGTGTGGTTTGTTTAGAAGAACACGCATGCAATGACTCTAGTTGTGGTTCATGAAAAGAACACACATCCAATGACACTGGTGGATCCATGTGTGGTTCATGAGAAGAACACACATCCAATGACACTGGGTGTGGTTCATGAAAACAATACACATGCAATGACACTGGTGGATCCATGTGTGGTTTGTGGGAAGAACACACATGCAATCACACTGGGTGTGGTTCATGAAAAGAACAGATATGCAATGGCACTGGTGGATCCTTATGTGGTTTGTGAGAAGAACTGACATGCAATGACTCTAGTTATGGTTCATGAAAATAACACACATGCAATGACACTAGTGGATCCATATGTGGTTTGTGGAAATAACAGACATGCAATGACTCTAGCTGTGGTTCATGAAAAGAACAGACATGCAATGACACTGGGTGTGGTTCATGAAAAGAACAGACATGCAATCACACTGGTGGATCCCTATGTGGTTTGTGAGAAGAACTGACATGCAATGACTCTAGCTATGGTTCATGAAAAGAACACACATGCAATGACACTAGTGGATCCATGTGTGGTTTGTGAAAGGAACAAACATTCAATGAAACTGGGTGGATCCATGTGTAGTTTGTTTAGAGGAACAGACATGCAATGACACTGGGTGTGGTTCATGAAAAGAACAGACATGCAATCACACTGGTGGATCCCTATGTGGTTTGTGAGAAGAACTGACATGCAATGACTCTAGCTGTGGTTCATGAAAAGAACACACATGCAATCACATTGGTGGATCCCTATGTGGTTTGTGAGAAGAACTGACATGCAATGACTCTAGTTGTGGTTCATGAAAAGAACACACATGCAATGACACTGGTGGATCCATATGTGGTTTGTGGAAAGAACATTCATGCAATGACTCTAGCTGTGTTTCATGAAAAGAACAGACATGCAATGACACTGGTGGATCCATGTGTGGTTTGTGAAAAGAACAGACATGCAATGACACTAGGTGGATCCATGTGTGGTTCATGAAAAGAACACACATGCAATGACACTGGTGGATCCATGTGTGGTTTGTGAAAAGAACAGACACTCAATCACACGAGGTGGATCCATGTGTGGTTTGTTTAGAGGAATAGACATGCACTGACACTGGGTGTGGTTCATGAAAAGAATAGACATGCAATGACACTGGTGGATCCCTATGTGGTTTGTGAGAAGAACTGACATGCAATGACTCTAGCTGTGGTTCATGAAAAGAACACACGTGCAATCACACTGGTGGATCCCTATGTGGTTTGTGAGAAGAACTGACATGCAATGACTCTAGCTATCGTTCAGGAAAAAAACATGCAATGACACTGGTGGATCCATATGTGGTTTGTGGAAAGAACAGACGTGCAATGACTCTAGCTATGGTTCATGAAAAGAACACACATCCAATGACACTGGTGGATCCATGTGTGGTTTGTGGAAAGAACAGACATGCAATGACACTGGGTGTGGTTCATGAAAAGAACAGACATGCAATGACACTGGTGGATCCATGTGTGGTTTGTTTAGAAGAACACACATGCAATGACTCTAGTTGTGGTTCATGAAAATAACACACATCCAATGACAATGGTGGATCCATGTGTGGCTCATGAAAAGAACACACATCCAATGACACTAGGTGTGGGTCATGAAAAGAACACACATGCAATGACACTGGTGGATCCATATGTGGTTCGTGGAAAGAACACACATGCAATCACACTGGGTGTGGTTCATGAAAAGAACAGACATGCAATGACACTGGTGGATCCTTATGTGTGGTTTGTGGAAAGAACAGACATGCAATGACACTGGGTGTGGTTCATGAAAAGAACAGACATGCAATGACACTGGTGGATCCATGTGTGGTTTGTTTAGAAGAACACACATGCAATGACTCTAGTTGTGGTTCATGAAAATAACACACATCCAATGACAATGGTGGATCCATGTGTGGCTCATGAAAAAAACACACATCCAATGACACTAGGTGTGGGTCATGAAAAGAACACACATGCAATGACACTGGTGGATCCATGTGTGGTTCGTGGAAAGAACACACATGCAATCACACTGGGTGTGGTTCATGAAAAGAACAGACATCCAATGACACTAGGTGTGGGTCATGAAAAGAACACACATGCAATGACACTGGTGGATCCATGTGTGGTTCGTGGAAAGAACACATGTGCAATCACACTGGTGGATCCCTATGTGGTTTGTGAGAAGAACTGACCTGCAATGACTCTAGCTATCGTTCAGGAAAAAAACATGCAATGACATTGGTGGATCCATATGTGGTTTGTGGAAAGAACAGACGTGCAATGACTCTAGCTGTGGTTCATGAAAAGAACACACATCCAATGGCACTGGTGGATCCATGTGTGGTTTGTGGAAAGAACAGACATGCAATGACACTGGGTGTGGTTCATGAAAAGAACAGACATGCAATGACACTGGTGGATATATGTGTGGTTTGTTTAGAGGAACAGACATGCAATGACACTGGGTGTGGTTCATGAAAAGAACAGACATGCAATCACACTGGTGGATCCCTATGTGGTTTGTGAGAAGAACTGACATGCAATGACTCTAGCTGTGGTTCATGAAAAGAACACACATGCAATCACATTGGTGGATCCCGATGTGGTTTGTGAGAAGAACTGACATGCAATGACTCTAGTTGTGGTTCATGAAAAGAACACACATGCAATGACACTGGTGGATCCATATGTGGTTTGTGGAAAGAACATTCATGCAATGACTCTAGCTGTGTTTCATGAAAAGAACAGACATGCAATGACACTGGTGGATCCATGTGTGGTTTGTGAAAAGAACAGACATGCAATGACACTAGGTGGATCCATGTGTGGTTCATGAAAAGAACACACATGCAATGACACTGGTGGATCCATGTGTGGTTTGTGAAAAGAACAGACACTCAATCACACGAGGTGGATCCATGTGTGGTTTGTTTAGAGGAATAGACATGCACTGACACTGGGTGTGGTTCATGAAAAGAATAGACATGCAATGACACTGGTGGATCCCTATGTGGTTTGTGAGAAGAACTGACATGCAATGACTCTAGCTGTGGTTCATGAAAAGAACACACATGCAATCACACTGGTGGATCCCTATGTGGTTTGTGAGAAGAACTGACATGCAATGACTCTAGTTGTGGTTCAGGAAAAAACACATGCAATGACACTGGTGGATCCATATGTGGTTTGTGGCAAGAACATACATGCAATGACTCTAGCTGTGGTTCATGAAAAGAACAGACATGCAATGACACTGGTGGATCCATGTGTGGTTTGTGAGAAGAACACATATCCAATGACAATGGGTGTTGTTCCGCAAAAGAACACACATCCAATGGCACTGGCTGTATCCATGTGTGGTTTGTGGAAATAACAGACATGCAATGACACTAGGTGTGGTTCATGAAAAGAACAGACATGCAATGACACTGGTGGATCCATGTGTGGTTTGTTTAGAAGAACACGTCTGCAATGACTCTAGTTGTGGTTCATGAAAAGAACACACATCCAATGACACTGGTGGATCCATGTGTGGTTCATGAGAAGAACACACATCCAATGACACTGGGTGTGGTTAATCAAAAGAACACACATGCAATGACACTGGTGGATCCATGTGTGGTTTGTGGGAAGAACACACATGCAATCACACTGGGTGTGGTTCATGAAAAGAACAGATATGCAATGACACTGGTCGATCCTTATGTGGTTTGTGAGAAGAACTGACATGCAATGACTCTAGTTATGGTTCATGAAAATAACACACATGCAATGACACTGGTGGATCCATATGTGGTTTGTGGAAGGAACATACATGTAATGACACTAGGTGGATCCATGTGTGGTTTGTTTAGAGGAACAGACATGCAATGACACTGGGTGTG
Source organism: Avena sativa (assembly GCA_916181665.1). NCBI lineage: Eukaryota > Viridiplantae > Streptophyta > Magnoliopsida > Poales > Poaceae > Avena > Avena sativa. Next base: position 198,677,128 of record OV702287.1, read on the forward strand.
GTTCATGAAAAGAACAGACATGCAATCACACTGGTGGATCCCTATGTGGTTTGTGAGAAGAACTGACATGCAATGACTCTAGCTGTGGTTCATGAATAGAACACACATGCAATCACGCTGGCGGATCCCTATGTGGTTTATGAGAAGAACTGACATGCAATGACTCTAGCTGTGGTTCATGAAAAGAATAGACATGCAGTGACACTAGTGGATCCATGTGTGGTTTGTGAAAAGAACAGACATGCAATCACACTAGCTGTGGTTCATGAAAAGAACATAGATGCAATGACAGTGGTGGATCCATGTGTGGTTCATGAGAAGAACACACGTCCAATGACACTGAGTGTGGTTCATGAAAATAACACACATCCAATGACACTGGTGGATCCATATGTGGTTTGTGGAAAGAATAGACATGCAATGACACTGCGTGTGGTTCATGAAAAGAACACACATGCAATGACACTGGTGTATCCTTATGTGACTCATGAGAAGAACACACATGCAATGACACTAGCTGTGGTTCATGAAAAGAACAGACATGCAATGACACTGGTGGATCCATGTGTGGTTCATGAAAAGAACACACATCCAATGACACTGGTGTATCCTTATGTGGTTTGTGGAAAGAACAGGCATGCAATGACTCTAGCTATGGTTCATGAAAACAACAGGCATGCAATGACACTGGCGGATCCATGTGTGTTCATGAGAAGAACACACGTGCAATCACACTGGGTGTGGATCATGAAAAGAACAGACATGCAATGACACTACTGGATCCTTATGTGATTTGTGAGAAGAACTGACATGCAATGACTCTAGCTATGGTTCATGAAAAGAAAACACATGCAATGACACTGGTGGATCCATGTGTGGTTTGTGAAAAGAACAGACACCCAATCACACTAGGTGGATCCATGCGTGGTTTGTTTAGAGGAACAGATGTGCAATGACACTAGGTGTGGTTCATGAAAAGAACAGACATGCAATCACACTGGTGGATCCCTATGTGGTTTGTGAGAAGAACTGACATGCAATGACTCTAGTTGTGGTTCATGAAAAGAACACACATGCAATAGAACTAGTGGATCCATATGTGGTTCATGAGAGGAACAGCCATGCAATAACTCTAGCTATGGTTCATGAAAAGAATAGAAATGCAATGACACTGGTGGATCGATATGTGGTTTGTGAAAAGAACTGACATACAATGACTCTAGCTATGGTTCATGAAAAGAACACACATGCAATGACACTGGTGGATCCATATGTGGTTTGTGCAAAGAACAGACATCCAATGATTCTAGTTGTGGTTCATGAAAAGAACATACATGCAATGACACTGATGGATACATGTGTGGTTTGTGGAAAGAACACACATCCAATGACACTGGGTGTGGTTCATGAAAAGAACACACATCCAATGACACCGGTGGATCCATGTGTGGTTGTTGGAAAGAACATACATGCAATGAGACTGAGTGTGGTTCATGAAAAGAACACACATGCAATGACACTGGTGTATCCTTATGTGGTTCATGAGAAGAACACACATGCAATGACTCTCGCTGTGGTTCATGAAAAGAACAGACATGCAATGACACTGGTGGATCCATGTGTGGTTCATGAGAATAACACACATGCAATCACATTGGGTGTGGTTCATGAAAAGAACAGACATGCAATGACTCTAGCTATGGTTCATGAAAAGAAAACACATGCAGTGACACTGGTGGATCCATGTCTGGTTTGTGAAAAGAATAGACACGCAATCACACTAGGTGGATCCATGCGTGGTTTGATTAGAGGAACAGACATGCAATGACACTAGGTGTTGTTCATGAAAAGAACTAACATGCAATCACACTGGTGGATCCCTATGTGGTTTGTGAGAAGAACTGACATGCAATGACTCTAGTTGTGGTTCATGAAAAGGACACACATGCAATAACACTGGTGGATCCATATGTGGTTCATGAGAGGAACAGACATGCAATGACTCTTGCTATGGTTCATGAAAAGAATAGACATGCAATGACACTGGTGGATCCATATGTGGTTTGTGGAAAGAACTGACATACAATGACTCTAGCTATGGTTCATGAAAAGAACACACATGCAATGACACTGGTGGATCCATATGTGGTTTGTGGAAAGAACATACATCGAATGATTCTAGCTGTGGTTCATGAAAAGAACATACATGCAATGACACTAATGGACCCATGTGTGCTTTGTGGAAAGAACACACATCCAATGACACTGGGTGTGGTTCATGAAAAGAACACACATCCAATGACACCGGTGGATCCATGTGTGGTTTGTGGAAAGAACATACATGCAATGACACTGGGTGTGGTTCATGAAAAGAACACACATGCAATGACACTGTTGTATCCTTATGTGGTTCATGAGAAGAACACACATGCAATGACTCTAGCTATGGTTCATGAAAATAACAGACATGCAATGACACTGGTGGATCCATGCGTGGTTCATGAGAATAACACACATCCAATGACACTGGTGGATCCTTATCTGGTTTGTGGAAAGAACCAGCATGCAATGACTCTAGCCGTGGTTCATAAAAAGAATAGACATGCAATGAAACATGTGTATCCATGTGTGGTTCATGAGAATAACACACATGCAATCACACTGGGTGTGGTTCATGAAAAGAACAGACATGCAATGACACTACTGGATCCTTATGTGATTTGTGAGAAGAACTGACATGCAATGACTCTAGCTATGGTTCATGAAAAGAAAACACATGCAATGACACTGGTGGATCCATGTGTGGTTTGTGAAAAGAACAGACACCCAATCACACTAGGTGGATCCATGCGTGGTTTGTTTAGAGACATATGTGCAATGACACTAGGTGTGGTTCATGAAAAGAACAGACATGCAATCACACTCGTGGATCCCTATGTGGTTTGTGAGAAGAACTGACATGCAATGACTCTAGTTGTGGTTCATGAAAAGAACACACATGCAATAGAACTAGTGGATCCATATGTGGTTCATGAGAGGAACAGCCATGCAATAACTCTAGCTATGGTTCATGAAAAGAATAGACATGCAATGACACTGGTGGATCGATATGTGGTTTATGGAAAGAACTGACATACAATGACTCTAGCTATGGTTCATGAAAAGAACACACATGCAATGATACTAGTGGATCCATATGTGGTTTGTTTAGAGGAACAGACATGCAATGACACTGTGTGTGGTTCATGAAAAGAACAAACATGCAATCACACTGGTGGATCCCTATGTGGTTTGTGAGAAGAACTGACATGCAATGACTCTAGCTGTGGTTCATGAAAAGAACACACATGCAATCACATTGGTGGATCCCTATGTGGTTTGTGAGAAGAACTGACATGCAATGACTCTAGTTGTGGTTCATTAAAAGAACACGCATGCAATAACACTGGTGGATCCATATGTGGTTTGTGGAAAGAACATTCATGTAATGACTCTTGCTGTGGTTCATGAAAAGAACAGACATGCAATGACACTGGTGGATCCATGTGTGGTTTGTGAAAAGAACAGACATGCAATGACACTAGGTGGATCCATGTGTGGTTCATGAAAAGAACACACATGCAATGACACTGGTGGATCCATGTGTGGTTTGTGAAAAGAACAGACACTCAATCACACGAGGTGGATCCATGTGTGGTTTGTTTAGAGGAACAGACATGCACTAACACTGGGTGTGGTTCATGAAAAGAATAGACATGCAATGACACTGGTGGATCCCTATGTGGTTTGTGAGAAGAACTGACATGCAATGACTCTAGCTGTGGTTCATGAAAAGAACACACGTGCAATCACACTGCTGGATCCCTATGTGGTTTGTGATAAGAACTGACATGCAATGACTCTAGATATGGTTCAGGAAAAAAACATGCAATGACACTGGTGGATCCATATGTGGTTTGTGGAAAGAACAGACGTGCAATGACTGTAGCTGTGGTTCATGAAAAGAATAGACATGCAATGACACTTGTGGATCCTTGTGTGGTTTGTGAGAAGAACACACATCCAATGACACTGGATGTTGTTCCGCAAAAGAACACACATCCAATGGGACTGGCTGTATCCATGTGTGGGTTGTGGAAAGAACAGACATGCAATGACACTGGGTGTGGTTCATGAAAAGAACAGACATGCAATGACACTGGTGGATCCATGTGTGGTTTGTTTAGAAGAACACACATGTAATGACTCTAGTTGTGGTTCATGAAAAGAACACACATCCAATGACACTGGTGGATCCATGTGTGGTTCATGAGAAGAACACACATCCAATGACACTGGGTGTGGTTCATGAAAACAATACACATGCAATGACACTGGTGGATCCATGTGTGGTTTGTGGGAAGAACACACATGCAATCACACTGGATGTGGTTCATGAAAAGAACAGATATGCAATGACACTGGTGGATCCTTATGTGGTTTGTGAGAAGAACTGACATGCAATGACTCTAGTTATGGTTCATGAAAATAACACACATGCAATGACACTAGTGGATCCATATGTGGTTTGTGGAAAGAACTGACATGCAATGACTCTAGCTGTGGTTCATGAAAAGAACAGACATGCAATGACACTAGGTGTGGTTCATGAAAAGAACAGACATGCAATCACACTGGTGGATCCCTATGTGGTTTGTGAGAAGAACTGACATGCAATGACTCTAGCTGTGATTCATGAATAGAACACACATGCAATCACACTGGCGGATCCCTATGTGGTTAATGAGAAGAACTGGCATGCAATGACTCTAGTTGTGGTTCATGAAAAGAATAGACATGCAATGACACTGGTGGATCCATGTGTGGTTTGTGAAAAGAATAGACATGCAATCACACTACTTGTGGTTCATGAAAACAACAGACGTGCAATGACACTGGTGGATCCATGTGTGGTTCATGAGAAGAACACACATCCAATGACACTGAGTGTGGTTCATGAAAAGATCACACATCCAATGACACTGGTGGATCCATGTGTGGTTTGTGGAAAGAATAGACATGCAATGACACTGGGAGTGGTTCATGAAAAGAACACACATGCAATGAGACTGGTGTATCCTTATGTGACTCATGAGAAGAACACACATGCAATGACTCTAGCTGTGGTTCATGAAAAGAACATACATGCAATGACACTGGTGGATCCATGTGTGGTTCATGAGAAGAACATACATCCAATGACACTGGTGGATCCTTATGTGGTTTGTGGAAAGAACAGGCATGCAATGACTCTAGATATGGTTCATGAAAACAACAGGCATGCAATGACACCTGCGGATCCATGTGTGTTCATGAGAAGAACACACATGCAATCACACTGGGTGTGGATCATGAAAAGAACATACATGCAATGACACTGGTGGTTCCTTATGTGGTTTGTGAGAAGAACTAACATGCAATGACTCTAGCCATGGTTCATGAAAAGAACACACATGCAATGACACTGGTGGATCCATGTGTGGTTTGTGAAAAGAACAGACACTCAATCACACGAGGTGGATCCATGTGTGGTTTGTTTAGAGGAACAGACATGCACTGACACTGGGTGTGGTTCATGAAAAGAATAGACATGCAATGACACTGGTGGATCCCTATGTGGTTTGTGAGAAGAACTGACATGCAATGACTCTAGCTGTGGTTCATGAAAAGAACACACGTGCAATCACACTGGTGGATCCCTATGTGGTTTGTGATAAGAACTGACATGCAATGACTCTAGCTATGGTTCAGGAAAAAAAACATGCAATGACACTGGTGGATACATATGTGGTTTGTGGAAAGAACAGACGTGCAATGACTATAGCTGTGGTTCATGAAAAGAATAGACATGCAATGACACTGGTGGATCCTTGTGTGGTTTGTGATAAGAACACACATCCAATGACACTGGGTGTTGTTCCGCAAAAGAACACACATCCAATGGGACTGGCTGTATCCATGTGTGGGTTGTGGAAAGAACAGACATGCAATGACACTGGGTGTGGTTCATGAAATGAACAGACATGCAATGACACTGGTGGATCCATGTGTGGTTTGTTTAGAAGAACACACATGTAATGACTCTAGTTGTGGTTCATGAAAAGAACACACATCCAATGACACTGGTGGATCCATGTGTGGTTCATGAGAAGAACACACATCCAATGACACTGGGTGTGGTTCATGAAAACAATACACATGCAATGACACTGGTGGATCCATGTGTGGTTTGTGGGAAGAACACACATGCAATCACACTGGGTGTGGTTCATGAAAAGAACAGATATGCAATGGCACTGGTGGATCCTTATGTGGTTTGTGAGAAGAACTGACATGCAATGACTCTAGTTATGGTTCATGAAAATAACACACATGCAATGACACTAGTGGATCCATATGTGGTTTGTGGAAATAACAGACATGCAATGACTCTAGCTGTGGTTCATGAAAAGAACAGACATGCAATGACACTAGGTGTGGTTAATGAAAAGAACAGACATGCAATCACACTGGTGGATCCCTGTGTGGTTTGTGAGAAGAACTGACATGCAATGACTCTAGCTGTGATTCATGAATAGAACACACATGCAATCACACTAGCGGATCCCTATGTGGTTAATGAGAAGAACTGGCATGCAATGACTCTAGTTGTGGTTCATGAAAAGAACAGACATGCAATGACACTGGTGGATCCATGTGTGGTTTGTGAAAAGAACAGACATGCAATCACACTAGTTGTGGTTCATGAAAACAACAGACGTGCAATGACACTGGTGGATCCATGTGTGGTTCATGAGAAGAACACACAGCCAATGACACTGAGTGTGGTTCATGAAAAGATCACACATCCAATGACACTGGTAGATCCATGTGTGGTTTGTGGAAAGAATAGACATGCAATGACACTGGGTGTGGTTCATGAAAAGAACACACATGCAATGACACTGGTGTATCCTTATGTGACTCATGAGAAGAACACACATGCAATGACTCTAGCTGTGGTTCATGAAAAGAACAGACATGCAATGGCACTGGTGGATCCATGTGTGGTTCATGAGAAGAACATACATCCAATGACACTGGTGGATCCTTATGTGGTTTGTGGAAAGAATAGGCATGCAATGACTCTAGCTATGGTTCATGAAAACAACAGGCATGCAATGACACTGGCGGATCCATGTGTGTTCATGAGAAGAACACACATGCAATCACACTGGGTGTGGATCATGAAAAGAACATACATGCAATGACACTGGTGGTTCCTTATGTGGTTTGTGAGAAGAACTAACATGCAATGACTCTAGCCATGGTTCATGAAAAGAACACACATGCAATGACACTGGTGGATCCATGTGTGGTTTGTCAAAAGAACAGACATGCAATCACACTAGGTGGATCCATGCGTGGTTTGTTTAGAGGAATAGACATGCAATGACACTGGGTGTGGTTCATGAAAAGAACAGAGATGTAATCACACTGGTGGATCCCTATGTGGTTTGTGAGAAGAACTGACATGCAATGACTCTAGCTGTGGTTCATGAAAAGAACACACATGCAATAACACTGGTGGATCCATATATGGTTCATGAGAGGAACAGACATGCAATGACCCTAGCTGTGGTTCATGAAAAGAACTGACATGCAATGACACTGGTGGATCCATATGTGGTTTGTGGAAAGAACTGACATGCAATGACTAGCTATGGTTCATGAAAAGAACACACATGCAATGACACTTGTGGATCCATATGTGGTTTGTGGAAAGAACAGACATCCAATGATTCTAGCTTTTTTTCATGAAAAGAACACACGTGCAATGACACTGGTGGATCCATGTGTGGTTTGTGGAAAGAACACACATCCAATGACACTCGATTTGGTTCATGAAAAGAACACACATCCAATGACACTGGTGGATCCATGTGCGGTTTGTGGAAAGAACATAGATGCAATGACACTGGGTGTGGTTCATGAAAAGAACACACATGCAATGACACGGGCGTATCCTTATGTGGTTCATGAGAAGAACACACATGCAATGACTCTAGCTATGTTTCATGAAAAGAACAGACATGCAATGACACTGGTGGATCCATGTGTGGTTCAAGATAAGAACACACATCCAATGACACTTGTGGATCCCTATGTGGTTTGTGGAAAGAACAGGCATGCAATGACTTTAGGTGTGGTTCATGAAAACAACAGACATGCAATGACACTGTAGCATCCCAATTGTCTAACAATTGCAATGCTACTAGCCTAGTCTAGATATATGGCTACTTCAAATATATAATTGTTGCATCATAATTATATCCTGCTCATGTCATCATGCCACCTTGCATTTGAGCATCATATGAAACCCTTTTGATTTGGTTCTTCTCTCATATGCATTGTTAATTGTATGTGCCTCTTGATATTGTATTTGGTTCTTGATATATTGTTTAATGCCCAAGTTGAGTTGGGGGCATATCTCTTAGTAACTCCACCACCTTTTTTTTCACCACCTTATAATTCCACCATCCAACTAAATATGAGCTTGGCACTTATTGGTTTTACCTCTAGCTCATGTGGGTTGGGATGGATCCAATTCTATTCCACATGCTCTCATCTTAGCATCATGTTGTTTTCACAATATTGAAACATGAGAGCCACATGGCCACCTTTGCATGCCTTGTGAGTGGGACCTTTTCCTAGCTTCCATATGTGTGGTTTTGGGGTTATCATCATGTTGGGATATTTTTGTGGGCTTATTAAATACCTAGTGGCATATACACACTAGCAAGTCCCAAATATAATCCAATGTGATCATCTCCATATACTCCACTTGGAATTTTTTCTAAATTCCTTTGCTTGGGCCTTACTCCAATTTTGGAAGTGCAAATGAATAATGCCATGTAATGATGTTGTTCTCACAATAATCAACATGGCAATAAATGTTTTGCATGGGCCATGCAAGCCCCACCTTTTGCTTGTTCTTTGGATTTTATTTGAATTTTGAGTGCATTTAAACCACATCTCTCTCTCTTTTAGCTTGAACTTATTTTGATCATGCTTACACCACCTCCCCCTCTTTTCTTGTTTTGTTTTGGTTTGATCTTAGTTGTTCTTGGCTTGACCTTGTCCTGGCAAAGCCACTCCATCTCTCTCTCTCTTTAGTCCCTAGACCATCATCTACCCTTCATCACCATACCCATACCCCCTCTCCTAAACCCTAATCTACACCTAAGCTAAACCAAACCCTAAGTACACCCCCTCCTCTCTCTACCAGCTGGCCACACCTGGTCCCTCTCTCCCAGGCCCCACCTAGCTGCTACCACACCCCAAACCCTAGCTAACCCAAGTCCCAACCCGAGCCTAGATCTACCCCACCCGAGGCTACCCTCTCTCCCTCTCTTCTCTCCCTGCCACAAGGGCCCTCCAACCCGAGCCTGTCCCTGCCTCCTTGGCCTCGCCCTGGTCCACCTGCCAGCCCCCCCTACCTGCCCTGCCCTGCCCTGGCCGAACCGAGCACGTGAAGGAGGGAGAGGAAAGGTGGCCGAGCCACCTTTTCCATCTACCCCACCCCCACGGCACCCCTCTCCCTCTCCGCTTTATCCACCCCCGCCCGGCTCTCCTCTGCCCCAGATCTACCCCCAGGACCGAGCCGGCCATCCTTTCTCCTCCCCACCGACGCCTACCTCCCTCTCGCCGCCACCGTCGGCCTCCACCGCTCCCCGACGATCCGGACGCGCAGCCAGACCGTGGAGTGGTCTGGTGGACCGAGGAGATCCCCTGCAGCAGCCAGTACCTATCGCGGAGGAGGAGAAGGACCGGAGCCGAAGGACACCGCAGCCACCGACGCCAAACCCTAGCTCGTTGGGTCTCTGCATCGCCGCCGTCCTGCTGCTCGCCTGCCCGATCCGAGCCCGCCGTCGAGCCCACGGTGAGCACCCGAGCCTCCTGGACATGCTCCGCCTAGCTGTCGTCACCTGTGCTCGCCGATCAAACCGTCGAACAGCCTCTGTGCGCCGGCGTCGTGTGCGTGTCTGCTCGCTTCTGCCGCGCAAACCCTACCTAGGCCCCGTCCACCCTCCTAGTAGCAACCCCGCCCTAGCCCAGCGGTCACCGCTGCCTGCGCGCGTGCCCAGGTCGCGCGTTCGAAGCCCCACCGCGGCGCGCTGATCTCTGTCGCGCACGGACCGATCGGTCGTCAGAGGAAGATCAACAGTACGGCGGCCTTTTTGCGCGTAACCCCCTGCTAGTTTTTACGCTTAACCCGTGGTACGTTTTGGCCCACCGGTCAGTCGCCGAGCAAACTTGCAGAAGAGCCCCCCCGCTTCTCGGTGCTCAACCCGCGCTCCCTCGCTCGGTCCACCTGGCAACCCCGCGCGGCCGTTCGCTGACGCCTGGGCCCGAGCCAGTTGGCCCCACCTGTCACCCTCTAGGGCTAGCTTAACCCGCAGTGCAAAACGTTTCTGCGCGCGTGTGTTGCTGAGTCAGCTGCTGGACCCACTGGTCAGCGTCTGTAGCTAGTTTAGCCTGGGTATAAAAAGGTTTTTCCTGAATCTGTTTAAATTCAAATCTTTTTCTAATTAATTCAAATTCAAATATAATTCTGTTTTTAAATAACTTATCAAATATTAATCCAAATTTAACAAATAATATATGTTTTCAAATCAGAAAAATGTGAGGATTTCAAATATGCAATCCAAAATATATTTTGAACACTTAAATTTCCAAGTTAATTTAAATTACAATAAAATGCCCCTCTTTCTTAAATAATTAATAACTTTTATTTTATAAGTCCAAATTTAATAAATGATATGTCTAAAATGTTTAGCTCGACGAGACCTTTCTGTTTATGCATCCCATGGTTTGAATTGAAGCATGAATCATATAAATATATTGTGGACAGCAACTAATTTGAGAATAAAATGAGGTTAAAACTCAATAAAATGCTTTAATATTGTTTCCCACACCTCACCCATGCCATGCTACTTTAATGCCATGCAAACTGTGCATCATTCATCATGGCATGATTGTTTGCTTGTCGCATTTATTCATATGCTTGTGCACTTTATTTATGTTGGCCTTTGTTTGCTTGGTTCTTCTTCGAATAGACGCTGAGCAGGGGATATATCAAGAGAACCAGGAGCACTACCCAGATCCATTCCTTGCTTCAACTGAGCTGCCAGGCAAGCACTACCACATGCTTGCATACATATAGCACCTATTGCTTCTTTCTTATTCTTGCATCATTGAGTCGCGATTGCATTAAATTGAATCCCAAGTATTGCATAGCCTTTACTTTTAAACCCCACCGAAGCTTGTCCCTCCATCCCATGAGCCATTACTACAGGAGTTGTTTGAGCCATGCGAGTCGTAGGACAGCATGTGTAGGGTATGTGAGTGTCTGTTGGATAACGAGGAACCTAAACAACTTAACCCAAGTAGTAATGGGATAACTAATGAAAGTGGCACCGGTGAGCCATATTCGCTTTTTGGTTTTCAGGCTCACTTGTGTCCCGTAAGACCCCGAGTACTTGATTCCTGTTCCAAGATTATTCGCGCTATCCACATCCGGGAGGCTTATGGACCCCCCTGAGCCAGAGCTTGATTCATTCTTATTTCTTGGGGCCACAAACTAGTTTGAGGTGTTATTTACTATCCTGTACTTATGCCATGCTTTACTGCTTTAACTTAAGATTGTGCGAGGTAATGCACACTGTACTGTTTAGGTCCGTGACCCGTTTACGCTGTATCGACAAGCCCAGTCACACTTTCGGGTTCCCAGTCGTTTACAGCCGGCCACACAAACCTTGAGTCCGTCTCGTAGCCGGCCAGCTTCGTCGCGGGTAGCTTAATGGGGTGGCCCCCTGAAATATTTCTGAATCCTGTAATTGCTTTGTCGTGACTACCTCGTTGGGTTTTGATTTGGTTTTTCCGAGGCATATCGAGTGTGTGTTGCTATTTGTGCACCCCTGCAGGGTAAAACTTTCTGAAAGCCGTGTCCGCGGTTATGGACGACTTGGAGCACAGTTTCTCGATCATAGACAAGCATAACTAAAGTACCATTTTTAATCTGACTAGACTAGGTACCTGACTAGTAAATAGTGCAACATTCATGGAATGGGTAATAAAACTGCCAACGGATGGGGGGTTGTTCGTCCGCTTCCTCGTCGGTAAGCGAGGAGGAGGATGGATCTGTTAAGATTACCTTTACAACTGTTATAACTGTTGGTATTAATTCACGGACATCCGTCTATCTCTGGTTGGGCGGATGGTTAGCGAGTATCTATAGAACTGTTAGGGTTTATCTTTTGCTGCAATTGCGTCACCCCAGGTTGTGTCCCCTTTAGAGGCATAAAGACTTGCTGAGTACCCCTAGGGTCTCACACGATAAATTATTGGTTCAGATGAACAGGTACCCTCGCAAGATGGATACTGGGTGGAAGAGACGGACGATGTGGGCAACGATCATTCGGTGTAGAGATTCCGGGAACGGGGATCCGTGAGATCTGTGGGCGGGATCTGCTTATTTAATGGGCATCTTATGCCGATTTGCTTCTTATCCGTACTCGGATTTTGTCTTCCGCTTCCGCTTGATACTCTGTTGATTGATGTATGAGGAGATATCCTAAACTATTATGTCTATCTAGGATATTTGGATCTTGCCGTATGGCGTTGCTATATTTCCTTTCTTTTTAGATGGAATGGCTCTGATGTACTTTTGTATGGTGGCTTGCATACATACTCATTTGTGTATGTAGTTGATCCCTTCGCCTGCCGATTACGCCGCCCGTTCTTGTCCCGATGTTTGGAAATGGTTGGGACGGCCGAAAGGTCTACTTGTGAGTGGCATTTGGGCCCCACCGTACTATTTCAACCATTTCTGAACATCCAGGCTTGTACTAGGAGCGTAATTCACCGAGGTAGTTACAATTGGTATCAGAGCCATCCCGCCCTTCAGGGTCTCAGCCAAATGGTCGTTGTCTGTCTAGCAAATATTTTGGTAGTTATGTATATTAAGGAAAAACAAAACGCGAGAGTAGGACTGCTTCCACTTTTCTTCTTACCCAACCACCACCTTTTCTGGTAAGGAAGTGTAACGTTTTCAATCCTCTTCTTAAACTTCAAACTAGGATTCACGTGTTCTGGGTTTCCGTAGTACCATAGGTTGTGTATCTGTGTGAGTGTGTGTGTGTGTGTGTGTAATTCCTTGTCTATCTATTGCATCCAACATGTTATCTATATCTGCCTTTGGTTATCAACTGTTGGTACATTCCATACTGACAGGCTTTTGGAAACCGGCGCGATTTATCTGACTCCTTGTTACCCGGTGCCATCTTCTTAAGGGCGTTCTTCCTTCTAGCAACTCCATCTCCGTGCAAAATCACTTATCAGGTAGAGAGGTAGAGTCGCTAATCTTGTTTCTTTATCTGTTTTTGCGCATCTATTGGTATTTTAATGCCGAAAAATGCGGAAAAATTTTCTTTGATCCATCTGTGTTTCCACACTCCTTTTCAGTCGTGCGTGAAACATTATCTATCTCTCTTTTATCAGCATATCCATGCTAACTCATTCTTTTGTCACCGGCGCTTAATCCTAGATTTTTCACTTCATCTTCTTTTCTCTTGGGCTAATTACATAACATGTGTCGATCCGATGCGGACGAGTGTAATTTGGCTCTCGGCATAGCTATATTCCACTCATGATAAGTGTCGATTGGAATATGGAAAAATGCTACCACTCCGGTTTGCCAAAGATACTCTTGTGATTTTGAGTACACCGTGATCCTATCTATGCTTATTCAAGCATCCTTGGAAATCCGGAGTTTCCCAAACCACTACGACGATCTATCATCTTTTCTTCATCCAAAATCTCCTTATCTTTGTAACCGGTGACCCAATCGACAATGTGAACCAGGCGGCATCTCTTTTCTTCTGAAGGACCAGATAGTCTATTCTTCCAGTGCATCTTCTTCAACACGAACCCGTGCTCTTAATGTCGACCTTTCTAAGAGCGTTGAGCTCAGGAAGTGTTCGAGCATTTGTTCGTTTCTCCCGCCTCTTGAACTTGATATCCTGGGAATATCTTGTTAATCCATGGTGGTATATGTTGTTAATATGCTTGCCATTCCATATCAATGGAAGGACATGGAACATCATCTGTGTCTCTTTCTCTCAAGCTTCGTGAGCACTGCCTGTGTGCAAAGTCTCAAAGCAAGAATTCTGGCTTCTTGAAGTCACCTATCTCGGCCACGTCCTTCTGCTAAATACATTGCTTCAATTCTGGAATTGGCAAGTCCATTGTTAATTCCATCCTCCATCTTCAACCAATCCGGAGTTGTTCTTTGTTGGCAAGTTATCATCGTCGTCCGCTAAAGTTTTTCCTCAAGACTGCTAAATCTCTCTCAATCTTTTCAAGAAGAACATGGAGTTCTTTTCACCTCAGTCTCGTCAAGTGATCTTTTGGAAACCTCTCGTTCTATCATCTATGCTCAATCCACCGAAGGCCATGAAGACCTTTCAGCTCTTTCGTAATCCTTATGTTCAAGTGGTGCTATCTTTTCTTTATCTGTGGAATCTTGCAGTCTTCTCCGTAATCTTCCTTCATATCTTTCTGGTGGCTGGTTACTTATGATTCGACGACAACATCATCACCATTATCTGTCTTGGATCCGGTGAATCGTTTGCATCAATCTTTGTTTTCTTACGGAGTTCTATGAGTTCTTTTTGTAAATACCTTCCGTCTGTCTTGGTAGTTGGGTTGCATGGTTTTCTTATTCATGTGCGGAGTAATGCTTTGAGTGCGGGATGGAGTAGCTACCATACCACTACTCTTATCATTCGCTCTTGTGCATTGAATTGGTGAACTAATGTGATTTCAATCATTCCACGGAAGTTATAAGTGGCCTTTATCCCTTGATACTTTTACTTCCGTCCTTGTCTTTCCGGAGTGCTCTCTCGAAGAAAGTAATCAATAATCTCTTGTTAGTGATCTCGTCCTTTTCTACACGGAGCAAAATCTTCCATTATCTGGTGGAGACAAACGCCAACTCTTTTCTGTCCTCATCTTTCTACCGGTGCTTTACATCCCCAAACAAGATGAAAGAAACCTATTCCCCATGATCTATCTTCACATCCGTCTCTGGAAGTTATATCCGCGTACCTCAATTGCGTGATCCTTGGGTCTTACCGTTGCAAGAAGAATCTAATCCGACGATGTCTAACTAAATCTGTCTAGTCATATCAAGGGACTATTGTTTGAAGGCAATGTTGTTTCCGAACTTCATTTCTCAAATCTGAGGGAAGGTACGATGCTATTGTCATAGTGGCTCAAACCTCTCAAATCTAGCTCTTTCCTTCCGGCGACACAAAGATTCATCCTCTCTAGTATCAGTAAATCCTTAATCTTAACGGCGTATCTTTTCTTTATCCATGTTACACAAGTGGTTCTAGTCTTTTATCATGTTTCTTGAGGAAAACCGGAGCTATGTCCATCCTATCCTTCTTGTCTCACGACAATCCTTCGACTCTTCTACCCGTCGTTTCTCTAGCAAAACGCAAGACTCGCAACAAGTCTAGCAAGTTTTGCAAGGTGTAGTGGTCGCACCATTCAGTTCTTCATCATCTTGGGAACGCAAGGATCACCTTCGTTCCGAACACCCTCCTCTCCTTGTGTTGTTTTCTTTTTCCTAGGAATCTCGGGGCGAGATTCTTGTTTAGTGGGGGAGAGTTGTAGCATCCCAATTGTCTAACAATTGCAATGCTACTAGCCTAGTCTAGATATATGGCTACTTCAAATATATAATTGTTGCATCATAATTATATCATGCTCATGTCATCATGCCACCTTGCCTTTGAGCATCATATGAAACCCTTTTGATTTGGTTCTTCTCTCATATGCATTGTTAATTGTATGTGCCTCTTGATATTGTATTTGGTTCTTGATATATTGTTTAATGCCCAAGTTGAGTTGGGGGCATATCTCTTAGTAACTCCACCACCTTTTTTTTCACCACCTTATAATTCCACCATCCAACTAAATATGAGCTTGGCACTTATTGGTTTTA
This sequence comes from Avena sativa, assembly GCA_916181665.1. NCBI lineage: Eukaryota > Viridiplantae > Streptophyta > Magnoliopsida > Poales > Poaceae > Avena > Avena sativa. Next base: position 198,693,221 of record OV702287.1, read on the forward strand.
CCTCTAGCTCATGTGGGTTGGGATGGATCCAATTCTATTCCACATGCTCTCATCTTAGCATCATGTTGTTTTCACAATATTGAAACATGAGAGCCACATGGCCACCTTTGCATGCCTTGTGAGTGGGACCTTTTCCTAGCTTCCATATGTGTGGTTTTGGGGTTATCATCATGTTGGGATATTTTTGTGGGCTTATTAAATACCTAGTGGCATATACACACTAGCAAGTCCCAAATATAATCCAATGTGATCATCTCCATATACTCCACTTGGAATTTTTTCTAAATTCCTTTGCTTGGGCCTTACTCCAATTTTGGAAGTGCAAATGAATAATGCCATGTAATGATGTTGTTCTCACAATAATCAACATGGCAATAAATGTTTTGCATGGGCCATGCAAGCCCCACCTTTTGCTTGTTCTTTGGATTTTATTTGAATTTTGAGTGCATTTAAACCACATCTCTCTCTTTTAGCTTGAACTTATTTTGATCATGCTTACACCACCTCCCCCTCTTTTCTTGTTTTGTTTTGGTTTGATCTTAGTTGTTCTTGGCTTGACCTTGTCCTGGCAAAGCCACTCCATCTCTCTCTCTCTCTTTAGTCCCTAGACCATCATCTACCCTTCATCACCATACCCATACCCCCTCTCCTAAACCCTAATCTACACCTAAGCTAAACCAAACCCTAAGTACACCCCCCTCCTCTCTCTACCAGCTGGCCACACCTGGTCAATCTCTCCCAGGCCCCACCTAGCTGCTACCACACCCCAAACCCTAGCTAACCCAAGTCCCAACCCGAGCCTAGATCTACCCCACCCGAGGCTACCCTCTCTCCCTCTCTTCTCTCCCTGCCACAAGGGCCCTCCAACCCGAGCCTGTCCCTGCCTCCTTGGCCTCGCCCTGGTCCACCTGCCAGCCCTCCCTACCTGCCCTGCCCTGCTCTGCCCTGGCCGAACCGAGCACGTGAAGGAGGGAGAGGAAAGGTGGCCGAGCCACCTTTTCCATCTACCCCACCCCCACGGCACCCCTCTCCCTCTCCGCTTTATCCACCCCCGCCCGGCTCTCCTCTGCCCTAGATCTACCCCCAGGACCGAGCCGGCCATCCTTTCTCCTCCCCACCGACGCCTACCTCCCTCTCGCCGCCACCGTCGGCCTCCACCGCTCCCCGACGATCCGGACGCGCAGCCAGACCGTGGAGTGGTCTGGTGGACCGAGGAGATCCCCTGCAGCAGCCAGTACCTGTCGCGGAGGAGGAGAAGGACCGGAGCCGAAGGACACCGCAGCCACCGACGCCAAACCCTAGCTCGTTGGGTCTCTGCATCGCCGCCGTCCTGCTGCTCGCCTGCCCGATCCGAGCCCGCCGTCGAGCCCACGGTGAGCACCCGAGCCTCCTGGACATGCTCCGCCTAGCTGTCGTCGCCCGTGCTCGCCGATCAAACCGTCGAACAGCCTCTGTGCGCCGGCGTCGTGTGCGTGTCTGCTCGCTTCTGCCGCGCAAACCCTACCTAGGCCCCGTCCACCCTCCTAGCAGCAACCCCGCCCTAGCCCAGCGGTCACCGCTGCCTGCGCGCGTGCCCAGGTCGCGCGTTCGAAGCCCCACCGCGGCGCGCTGATCTCTGTCGCGCACGGACCGATCGGTCGTCAGAGGAAGATCAACAGTACGGCGGCCTTTTTGCGCGTAACCCCCTGCTAGTTTTTACGCTTAACCCGCGGTACGTTTTGGCCCACCGGTCAGTCGCCGAGCAAACTTGCAGAAGAGCCCCCCCGCTTCTCGGTGCTCAACCCGCGCTCCCTCGCTCGGTCCACCAGGCAACCCCGCGCGGCCGTTCGCTGACGCCTGGGCCCGAGCCAGTTGGCCCCACCTGTCACCCTCTAGGGCTAGCTTAACCTGCGGTGCAAAACGTTTCTGCGCGCGTGTGTTGCTGAGTCAGCTGCTGGACCCACTGGTCAGCGTCTGTAGCTAGTTTAGCCTGGGTATAAAAAGGTTTTTCCTGAATCTATTTAAATTCAAATCTTTTTCTAATTAATTCAAATTCAAATATAATTCTGTTTTTAAATAACTTATCAAATATTAATCCAAATTTAACAAATAATATATGTTTTCAAATCAGAAAAATGTGAGGATTTCAAATATGCAATCCAAAATATATTTTGAACACTTAAATTTCCAAGTTAATTTAAATTACAATAAAATGCCCCTCTTTCTTAAATAATTAATAACTTTTATTTTATAAGTCCAAATTTAATAAATGATATGTCTAAAATGTTTAGCTCGACGAGACCTTTCTGTTTATGCATCCCATGGTTTGAATTGAAGCATGAATCATATAAATATATTGTGGACAGCAACTAATTTGAGAATAAAATGAGGTTAAAACTCAATAAAATGCTTTAATATTGTTTCCCACACCTCACCCATGCCATGCTAGTTTAATGCCATGCAAACTGTGCATCATTCATCATGGCATGATTGTTTGCTTGTCGCATTTATTCATATGCTTGTGCACTTTATTTATGTTGGCCTTTGTTTGCTTGGTTCTTCTTCGAATAGACGCTGAGCAGGGGATATATCAAGAGAACCAGGAGCACTACCCAGATCCATTCCTTGCTTCAACTGAGCTGCCAGGCAAGCACTACCACATGCTTGCATACATATAGCACCTATTGCTTCTTTCTTATTCTTGCATCATTGAGTCGCGATTGCATTAAATTGAATCCCAAGTATTGCATAGCCTTTACTTTTAAACCCCACCGAAGCTTGTCCCTCCATCCCATGAGCCATTACTACAGGAGTTGTTTGAGCCATGCGAGTCGTAGAACAACATGTGTAGGGTATGTGAGTGTCTGTTGGATAACGAGGAACCTAAACAACTTAACCCAAGTAGTAATGGGATAACTAATGAAAGTGGCACCGGTGAGCCATATTCGCTTTTTGGTTTTCAGGCTCACTTGTGTCCCGTAAGACCCCGAGTACTTGATTCCTGTTCCAAGATTATTCGCGCTATCCACATCCGGGAGGCTTATGGACCCCCCTGAGCTAGAGCTTGATTCATTCTTATTTCTTGGGGCCACAAACTAGTTTGAGGTGTTATTTACTATCCTGTACTTATGCCATGCTTTACTGCTTTAACTTAAGATTGTGCGAGGTAATGCACACTGTACTGTTTAGGTCCGTGACCCATTTACGCTGTATCGACAAGCCCAGTCACACTTTCGGGTTCCCAGTCGTTTACAGCCGGCCACACAAACCTTGAGTCCGTCTCGTAGCCGGCCAGCTTCGTCGCGGGTAGCTTAATGGGGTGGCCCCCTGAAATATTTCTGAATCCTGTAATTGCTTTGTCGTGACTGCCTCGTTGGGTTTTGATTTGGTTTTTCCGAGGCATATCGAGTGTGTGTTGCTATTTGTGCACCCCTGCAGGGTAAAACTTTCTGAAAGCCGTGTCCGCGGTTATGGACGACTTGGAGCACAGTTTCTCGATCATAGACAAGCATAACTAAAGTACCATTTTTAATCTGACTAGACTAGGTACCTGACTAGTAAATAGTGCAACATTCATGGAATGGATAATAAAACTGCCAACGGATGGGGGGTTGTTCGTCCGCTTCCTCGTCGGTAAGCGAGGAGGAGGATGGATCTGTTAAGATTACCTTTACAACTGTTATAACTGTTGGTATTAATTCACGGACATCCGTCTATCTCTGGTTGGGCGGATGGTTAGCGAGTATCTATAGAACTGTTAGGGTTTATCTTTTGCTGCAATTGCGTCACCCCAGGTTGTGTCCCCTTTAGAGGCATAAAGACTTGCTGAGTACCCCTAGGGTCTCACACGATAAATTATTGGTTCAGATGAACAGGTACCCTCGCAAGATGGATACTAGGTGGAAGAGACGGACGATGTGGGCAACGATCATTCGGTGTAGAGATTCCGGGAACGGGGATCCGTGAGATCTGTGGGCGGGATCTGCTTATTTAATGGGCATCTTATGCCGATTTGCTTCTTATCCGTACTCGGATTTTGTCTTCCGCTTCCGCTTGATACTCTGTTGATTGATGTATGAGGAGATATCCTAAACTATTATGTCTATCTAGGATATTTGGATCTTGCCGTATGGCGTTGCTATATTTCCTTTCTTTTTAGATGGAATGGCTCTGATGTACTGTTGTATGGTGGCTTGCATACATACTCATTTGTGTATGTAGTTGATCCCTTCGCCTGCCGATTACGCCGCCCGTTCTTGTCCCGATGTTTGGAAATGGTTGGGACGGCCGAAAGGTCTACTTGTGAGTGGCATTTGGGCCCCACCGTACTATTTCAACCATTTCTGAACATCCAGGCTTGTACTAGGAGCGTAATTCACCGAGGTAGTTACAGACACTGGTGGATCCATGTGTGGTTCATGAGAAGAACACACATGCAATGACACTGGGTGTGGTTCATGAAAAGAACACACATGCAATGACACTGGTGGATCCATGTGAGGTTTGTGGGAAGAACACACATGCAATCACACTGGTGGATCCCTATGTGGTTTGTGAGAAGAACTGACATGCAATGACTCTAGTTGTGGTTCAGGAAAAAACACATGCAATGACACTAGTGGATCCATATGTGGATTGTGGAAAGAACAGACATGCAATGACTCTAGCTGTGGTTCATGAAAAGAACAGACATGCAATGACACTGGTGGATCCATGTGTGGTTTGTGAGAAGAACACACATCCAATGACACTGGGTGTTGTTCCGCAAAAGAACACACATCCAATGGCACTGGCTGTATCCATGTGTGGTTTGTGGAAATAACATACATGCAATGACACTAGGTGTGGTTCATGAAAAGAACAGACATGCAATGACACTTGTGGATCCATGTGTGGTTTGTTTAGAAGAACACGTCTGCAATGACTCTAGTTGTGGTTAATGAAAAAAACACATCCAATGACACTGGTGGATCCATGTGTGGTTCATGAGAAGAACACACATCCAATGACACTAGGTGTGGTTAATGAAAAGAACACACATGCAATGACACTGGTGGATCCATGTGTGGTTTGTGGGAAGAACACACATGCAATCACACTAGGTGTGGTTCATGAAAAGAACAGATATGCAATGACACTGGTGGATCCTTATGTGGTTTGTGAGAAGAACTGACATGCCATGACTCTAGTTATAGTTCATGAAAATAACACACATGCAATGACACTGGTGGATCCATATGTGGTTTGTGGAAGGAACATACATGTAATGACACTAGGTGGATCCATGTGTGGTTTGTTTAGAGGAACATACATGCAATGACATTGGGTGTGGTTCATGAAAAGAACAGACATGCAATCACACTGGTGGATCCCTATGTGGTTTGTGAGAAGAACTGACATGCAATGACTCTAGCTGTGGTTCATGAATAGAACACACATGCAATCACGCTGGCGGATCCCTATGTGGTTTATGAGAAGAACTGACATGCAATGACTCTAGCTGTGGTTCATGAAAAGAATAGACATGTAGTGACACTAGTGGATCCATGTGTAGTTTGTGAAAAGAACAGACATGCAATCACACTAGTTGTGGTTCATGAAAAGAACATACATGCAATGACAGTGGTGGATCCATGTGTGGTTCATGAGAAGAACACACGTCCAATGACACTGAGTGTGGTTCATGAAAAGAACACACATCCAATGACACTGGTGGATCCATATGTGGTTTGTGGAAAGAATAGACATGCAATGACAGTGCGTGTGGTTCATGAAAAGAACACACATGCAATGACACTGGTGTATCGTTATGTGACTCATGAGAAGAACACACATGCAATGACTCTAGCTGTGGTTCATGAAAAGAACAGACATGCAATGACACTGGTGGATCCATGTGTGGTTCATGAGACGAACACACATCCAATGACACTGGTGGATTTTTATGTGGTTTGTGGAAAGAACATGCATGCAATGGCTCTAGCTATGGTTCATGAAAACAACAGGCATGCAATGACACAGGTGGATCCATGTGTGTTCATGAGAAGAACGCACATGCAATCACACTGGGTGTGGATCATGAAAAGAACAGAGATGCAATGACACTACTGGATCCTTATGTGATTTCTGACATGCAATGACTCTAGCTATGGTTCATGAAAATAAAACACATGCAATGACACTGGTGGATCCATGTGTGGTTTGTGAAAAGAACAAACACCCAATCACACTAGGTGGATCCATGCGTGGTTTGTTTAGAGGAACAGATGTGCAATGACACTAGGTGTGGTTCATGAAAAGAACAGACATGCAATCACACTGGTGGATCCCTATGTGTTTTATGATAAGAACTGACATGCAATGACTCTAGTTGTGGTTCATGAAAAGAACACACATGCAATAGAACTTGTGGATCCATATGTGGTTCATGAGAGGAACAGCCATGCAATAACTCAAGCTATGGTTCGTGAAAAGAATAGACATGCAATGACACTGGTGGATCGATATGTGGTTTGTGAAAAGAACTGACATACAATGACTCTAGCTATGGTTCATGAAAAGAACACACATGCAGTGACACTGGTGGATCCATATGTGGTTTGTGGAAAGAACAGACATCCAATGATTCTAGTTGTGGTTCATGAAAAGAACATACATGCAATGACACTGATGGATACTTGTGTGGTTTGTGGAAAGAACACACATCCAATGACACTGGGTGTGGTTCATGAAAAGAACACACATCCAATGACACCGGTGGATCCATGTGTGGTTGTTGGAAAGAACATACATGCAATGACAGTGAGTGTGGTTCATGAAAAGAACACACATGCAATGACACTGGTGTATCCTTATGTGGTTCATGAGAAGAACACACATGCAATGACTCTCGCTGTGGTTCATGAAAAGAACAGACATGCAATGACACTGGTGGATCCATGTGTGGTTCATGAGAATAACACACATGCAATCACACTGGGTGTGGTTCATGAAAAGAACAGACATGCAATGACTCTAGCTATGTTCATGAAAAGAAAACACATGCAGTGACACTGGTGGATCCATGTCTGGTTTGAGAAAAGAACAAACACGCAATCACACTAGGTGGATCCATGCGTGGTTTGATTAGAGGAACAGACATGCAATGACACTAGGTGTTGTTCATGAAAAGAACAGACATGCAATCACACTGGTGGATCCCTATGTGGTCTGTGAGAAGAACTGACATGCAATGACTCTAGTTTTGGTTCATGAAAAGAACACACATGCAATAACACTGGTGGATCCATATGTGGTTCATGAGAGGAACAGACATGCAATGACTCTAGCTATGGTTCATGAAAAGAATAGACATGCAATGACACTGGTGGATCCATATGTGGTTTGTGGAAAGAACTGACATACAATGACTCTAGCTATGGTTCATGAAAAGAACACACATGCAATGACACTGGTGGATCCATATGTGGTTTGTGGAAAGAACAGACATCCAATGATTCTAGCTGTGGTTCATGAAAAGAACATACATGCAATGACACTAATGGACCCATGTGTGGTTTGTGGAAAGAACACACATCCAATGACACTGGGTGTGGTTCATGAAAAGAACACACATCCAATGACACCGGTGGATCCATGTGTGGTTTGTGGAAAGAACATACATGCAATGACATTGGGTGTGGTTCATGAAAAGAACACACATGCAATGACACTGTTGTATCCTTATGTGGTTCATGAGAAGAACACACATGCAATGACTCTAGCTGTGGTTCATGAAAATAACAGACATGCAATGACACTAGTGGATCCATGTGTGGTTCATGAGAATAACACACATCCAATGACACTAGTGGATCCTTATCTGGTTTGTGGAAAGAACAAGCATGCAATGACTCTATCCGTGGTTCATGAAAAGAATAGACATGCAATGACACATGTGGATCCATGTGTGGTTCATGAGAATAACACACATGCAATCACACTGGGTGTGGTTCATGAAAAGACCAGACATGCAATGACACTACTGGATCCTTATGTGATTTGTGAGAAGAACTGACATGCAATGACTCTAGCTATGTTTCATGAAAAGAAAACACATGCAATGACACTGGTGGATCCATGTGTGGTTTGTGAAAAGAACAGACACCCAATCACACTAGGTGGATCCATGTGTGGTTTGTTTAGAGGAACAGATGTGCAATGACACTAGGTGTGGTTCATGAAAAGAACAGACATGCAATCACACTAGTGGATCCCTATGTGGTTTGTGAGAAGAACTGACATGCAATGACTCTAGTTGTGGTTCATGAAAAGAACACACATGCAATAGAACTAGTGGATCCATATGTGGTTCATGAGAGGAACAGCCATGCAATAACTCTAGCTATGGTTCATGAAAAGAATAGACATGCAATGACACTGGTGGATCGATATTGGTTTGTGGAAAGAACTGACATACAGTGACTCTAGCTATGGTTCATGAAAAGAACACACATGCAATGATACTGGTGGATCCATATGTGGTTTGTGGAAAGAACAGACATCCAATGATTCTAGCTGTGGTTCATGAAAAGAACATACATGCAATGACACTGATGGATACATGTGTGGTTTGTGGAAAGAACACACATCCAATGACACTGGGTGTGGTTAATGAAAAGAACACATCCAATGACACCGATGGATCCATGTGTGGTTGTTGGAAAGAACATACATGCAATGACACTAAGTGTGGTTCATGAAAAGAACACACATGCAATGACACTAGTGTATCCTTATGTGGTTCATGAGAAGAACACACATGCAATGACTCTCGCTGTGGTTCATGAAAAGAAAAGACATGCAATGACACTGGTGGATCCATGTGTGGTTCATGATAAGAACACACATCCAATGACACTTGTGGATCCCTATGTGGTTTGTGGAAAGAACAGGCATGCAATGGCTCTAGGTGTGGTTCATGAAAAGAACAGACATGCAATGACACTGGTGGATCCATGTGTGGTTCAGGAGAAGCACACACATGCAATCACACTTGGTGTGGTTCATGAAAAGAACAGACATGCAATGACACTGGTGGATCCATGTGTGGTTTGTTTAGAAGAACACACATGCAATGACTCTAGTTGTGGTTCATGAAAAGAACACACATCCAATGACACTGGTGGATCCATGTGTGGTTCATGAGAAGAACACACATCCAATGACACTGGGTGTGGTTCTTGAAAACAATACACATGCAATGACACTGGTGGATCCATGTGTGGTTTGTGGGACGAACACACATGCAATCACACTGGGTGTGGTTCATGAAAAGAACAGATATGCAATGACACTAGTGGATCCTTATGTGGTTTGTGAGAAGAACTGACATGCAATGACTCTAGTTATGGTTCATGAAAATAACACACATGCAATGACACTAGTGGATCCATATGTGGTTTGTGGAAAGAACTGACATGCAATGACTCTAGCCGTGGTTCATGAAAAGAACAGACATGCAATGACACTAGGTGTGGTTCATGAAAAGAACAGACATGCAATCACACTGGTGGATCCCTATGTGGTTTGTGAGAAGAACTGACATGCAATGACTCTAGCTGTGATTCATGAATAGAACACACATGCAATCACACTGGCGGATCCCTATGTGGTTAATGAGAAGAACTGGCATGCAATGACTCTAGTTGTGGTTCATGAAAAGAACAGACATGCAATGACACTGGTGGATCCATGTGTGGTTTGTGAAAAGAACAGACATGCAATCACACTAGTTGTGGTTCATGAAAACAACGGACGTGCAATGACACTGGTGGATCCATGTGTGGTTCATGAGAAGAACACACATCCAATGACACTGAGTGTGGTTCATGAAAAGATCACACATCCAATGACACTGGTGGATCCATGTGTGGTTTGTGGAAAGAATAGACATGCAATGACACTGGGTGTGGTTCATGAAAAGAACACACATGCAATGACACTGGTGTATCCTTATGTGACTCATGAGAAGAACACACATGCAATGACTCTAGTTGTGGTTCATGAAAAGAACATACATGCAATGACACTGGTGGATCCATGTGTGGTTCATGAGAAGAACATACATCCAATGACACTGGTGGATCCTTATGTGGTTTGTGGAAAGAACAGGCATGCAATGACTCTAGCTATGGTTCATGAAAACAACAGGCATGCAATGACACTGGCGGATCCATGTGTGTTCATGAGAAGAACACACATGCAATCACACTGGGTGTGGATCATGAAAATAACATACATGCAATGACACTGGTGGTTCCTTATGTGGTTTGTGAGAAGAACTAACATGCAATGACTCTAGCCATGGTTCATGAAAATAACACACATGCAATGACACTGGTGGATCCATGTGTGGTTTGTGAAAAGAACAGACACTCAATCACACGAGGTGGATCCATGTGTGGTTTGTTTAGAGGAACAGACATGCACTGACACTGGGTGTGGTTCATGAAAAGAATAGACATGCAATGACACTGGTGGATCCCTATGTGGTTTGTGAGAAGAACTGACATGCAATGACTCTAGCTGTGGTTCATGAAAAGAACACACGTGCAATCACACTGGTGGATCCCTATGTGGTTTGTGACAAGAACTGACATGCAATGACTCTAGCTATGGTTCAGGAAAAAAACATGCAATGACACTGGTGGATCCATATGTGGTTTGTGGAAAGAACAGACGTGCAATGACTGTAGTTGTGGTTCATGAAAAGAATAGACATGCAATGACACTGGTGGATCCTTGTGTGGTTTGTGAGAAGAACACACATCCAATGACACTGGGTGTTGTTCCGCAAAAGAACACACATCCAATGGGACTGGCTGTATCCATGTGTGGGTTGTGGAAAGAACAGACATGCAATGACACTGGGTGTGGTTCATGAAAAGAACAGACATGCAATGACACTGGTGGATCCATGTGTGGTTTGTTTAGAAGAACACACATGCAATGACTCTAGTTGTGGTTCATGAAAAGAACACACATCCAATGACACTGGGTGTGGTTCATGAAAACAATACACATGCAATGACACTGGTGGATCCATGTGTGGTTTGTGGGAAGAACACACATGCAATCACACTGGGTGTGGTTCATGAAAAGAACAGATATGCAATGACACTGGTGGATCCTTATGTGGTTTGTGAGAAGAACTGACATGCAATGACTCTAGTTATGGTTCATGAAAATAACACACATGCAATGACACTAGTGGATCCATATGTGGTTTGTGGAAAGAACTGACATGCAATGACTCTAGCTGTGGTTCATGAAAAGAACAGACATGCAATGACACTAGGTTTGGTTCATGAAAAGAACAGACATGCAATCACACTGGTGGATCCCTATGTGGTTTGTGAGAAGAACTGACATGCAATGACTCTAGCTGCGATTCATGAATAGAACACACATGCAATCACACTGGCGGATCCCTATGTGGTTAATGAGAAGAACTGGCATGCAATGACTCTAGTTGTGGTTCATGAAAAGAACAGACATGCAATGACACTGGTGGATCCATGTGTGGTTTGTGAAAAGAACAGACATGCAATCACACTAGTTGTGGTTCATGAAAGCAACAGACGTGCAATGACACTGGTGGATCCATGTGTGGTTCATGATAAGAACACACATCCAATGACACTGAGTGTGGTTCATGAAAAGATCACACATCCAATGACACTGGTGGATCCATGTGTGGTTTGTGGAAAGAATAGACATGCAATGACACTGGGTGTGGTTCATGAAAAGAACACACATGCAATGACACTGGTGTATCCTTATGTGATTCATGAGAAGAACACACATGCAATGACTCGAGCTGTGGTTCATGAAAAGAACAGACATGCAATGACATTGGTGGATCCATGTGTGGTTCATGAGAAGAACATACATCCAATGACACTGGTGGATCCTTATGTGGTTTGTGGAAAGAACAGGCATGCAATGACTCTAGCTATGGTTCATGAAAACAACAGGCATGCAATGACACTGGCGGATCCATGTGTGTTCATGAGAAGAACACACATGCAATCACACTGGGTGTGGATCATGAAAATAACATACATGCAATGACACTGGTGGTTCCTTATGTGGTTTGTGAGAAGAACTAACATGCAATGACTCTAGCCATGGTTCATGAAAATAACACACATGCAATGACACTGGTGGATCCATGTGTGGTTTGTGAAAAGAACAGACACTCAATCACACGAGGTGGATCCATGTGTGGTTTGTTTAGAGGAACAGACATGCACTGACACTGGGTGTGGTTCATGAAAAGAATAGACATGCAATGACACTGGTGGATCCCTATGTGGTTTGTGAGAAGAACTGACATGCAATGACTCTAGCTGTGGTTCATGAAAAGAACACACGTGCAATCACACTGGTGGATCCCTATGTGGTTTGTGACAAGAACTGACATGCAATGACTCTAGCTATGGTTCAGGAAAAAAACATGCAATGACACTGGTGGATCCATATGTGGTTTGTGGAAAGAACAGACGTGCAATGACTGTAGCTGTGGTTCATGAAAAGAATAGACATGCAATGACACTGGTGGATCCTTGTGTGGTTTGTGAGAAGAACACACATCCAATGACACTGGGTGTTGTTCCGCAAAAGAACACACATACAATGGGACTGGCTGTATCCATGTGTGGGTTGTGGAAAGAACAGACATGCAATGACACTGGGTGTGGTTCATGAAAAGAACAGACATGCAATGACACTGGTGGATCCATGTGTGGTTTGTTTAGAAGAACACACATGCAATGACTCTAGTTGTGGTTCATGAAAAGAACACACATCCAATGACACTGGGTGTGGTTCATGAAAACAATACACATGCAATGACACTGGTGGATCCATGTGTGGTTTGTGGGAAGAACACACATGCAATCACACTGGGTGTGGTTCATGAAAAGAACAGATATGCAATGACACTGGTGGATCCTTATGTGGTTTGTGAGAAGAACTGACATGCAATGACTCTAGTTATGGTTCATGAAAATAACACACATGCAATGACACTAGTGGATCCATATGTGGTTTGTGGAAAGAACTGACATGCAATGACTCTAGCTGTGGTTCATGAAAAGAACAGACATGCAATGACACTAGGTTTGGTTCATGAAAAGAACAGACATGCAATCACACTGGTGGATCCCTATGTGGTTTGTGAGAAGAACTGACATGCAATGACTCTAGCTGCGATTCATGAATAGAACACACATGCAATCACACTGGCGGATCCCTATGTGGTTAATGAGAAGAACTGGCATGCAATGACTCTAGTTGTGCTTCATGAAAAGAACAGACATGCAATGACACTGGTGGATCCATGTGTGGTTTGTGAAAAGAACAGACATGCAATCACACTAGTTGTGGTTCATGAAAGCAACAGACGTGCAATGACACTGGTGGATCCATGTGTGGTTCATGATAAGAACACACATCCAATGACACTGAGTGTGGTTCATGAAAAGATCACACATCCAATGACACTGGTGGATCCATGTGTGGTTTGTGGAAAGAATAGACATGCAATGACACTGGGTGTGGTTCATGAAAAGAACACACATGCAATGACACTGGTGTATCCTTATGTGACTCATGAGAAGAACACACATGCAATGACTCGAGCTGTGGTTCATGAAAAGAACAGACATGCAATGACATTGGTGGATCCATGTGTGGTTCATGAGAAGAACATACATCCAATGACACTGGTGGATCCTTATGTGGTTTGTGGAAAGAACAGGCATGCAATGACTCTAGCTATGGTTCATGAAAACAACAGGCATGCAATGACACTGGCGGATCCATGTGTGTTCATGAGAAGAACACACATGTAATCACACTGGGTGTGGATCATGAAAATAACATACATGCAATGACACTCGTGGTTCCTTATGTGGTTTGTGAGAAGAACTAACATGCAATGACTCTAGCCATGGTTCATGAAAAGAACACACAAGCAATGACACTGGTGGATCCATGTGTGGTTTGTCAAAAGAACAGACATGCAATCACACTGATGGATCCATGCGTGGTTTGTTTAGAGGAATAGACATGCAATGACACTGGGTGTGGTTCATGAAAAGAACAGAGATGTAATCACACTGGTGGATCCCTATGTGGTTTGTGAGAAGAACTGACATGCAATGACTCTAGCTGTGGTTCATGAAAAGAACACACATGCAATGACACTGGTGGATCCATGTGAGGTTTGTGGGAAGAACACACATGAAATCACACTGGTGGATCCCTATGTGGTTTGTGAGAAGAACTGACATGCAATGACTCTAGTTGTGGTTCAGGAAAAAAACACATGCAATGACACTAGTGGATCCATATGTGGATCGTGGAAAGAACAGACATGCAATGACTCTAGCTGTGGTTCATGAAAAGAACAGACATGCAATGACACTGGTGGATCCATGTGTGGTTTGTGAGAAGAACACACATCCAATGACACTTGGTGTTGTTCCGCAAAAGAACACACATCCAATGGCACTGGCTGTATCCATGTGTGGTTTGTGGAAATAACAGACATGCAATGACACTAGGTGTGGTTCATAAAAAGAACAGACATGCAATGACACTTGTGGATCCATGTGTGGTTTGTTTAGAAGAACACGTCTGCAATGACTCTAGTTGTGGTTAATGAAAAAAAAACACATCCAATGACACTGGTGGATCCATGTGTGGTTCATGAGAAGAACACACATCCAATGACACTGGGTGTGGTTAATGAAAAGAACACACATGCAATGACACTGGTGGATCCATGTGTGGTTTGTGGGAAGAACACACATGCAATCACACTGGGTGTGGTTCATGAAAAGAACAGATATGCAATGACACTGGTGGATCCTTATGTGGTTTGTGAGAAGAACTGACATGCCATGACTCTAGTTATAGTTCATGAAAATAACACACATGCAATGACACTGGTGGATCCATATGTGGTTTGTGGAAGGAACATACATGTAATGACACTAGGTGGATCCATGTGTGGTTTGTTTAGAGGAACAGACATGCAATGACACTGGGTGTGGTTCATGAAAACAACAGACATGCAATCACACTGGTGGATCCCTATGTGGTTTGTGAGAAGAACTGACATGCAATGACTCTAGCTGTGGTTCATGAATAGAACACACATGCAATCACGCTGGCGGATCCCTATGTGGTTTATGAGAAGAACTGACATGCAATGACTCTAGCTGTGGTTCATGAAAAGAATAGACATGCAGTGACACTAGTGGATCCATGTGTAGTTTGTGAAAAGAACAGACATGCAATCACACTAGCTGTGGTTCATGAAAAGAACATACATGCAATGACAGTGGTGGATCCATGTGTGGTTCATGAGAAGAACACACGTCCAATGACACTGAGTGTGGTTCATGAAAAGAACACACATCCAATGACACTGGTGGATCCATATGTGGTTTGTGGAAAGAATAGACATGCAATGACACTGCGTGTGGTTCATGAAAAGAACACACATGCAATGACACTGGTGTATCGTTATGTGACTCATGAGAAGAACACACATGCAATGACTCTAGCTGTGGTTCATGAAAAGAACAGACATGCAATGACACTGGTGGATGCATGTGTGGTTCATGAGAAGAACACACATGCAATGACACTGGTGGATCCTTATGTGGTTTGTGGAAAGAACAATGACTCTAGCTATGGTTCATGAAAACAACAGGCATGCAATGACACTGGCGGATCCATGTGTGTTCATGAGAAGAACACACATGCAATCACACTGGGTGTGGATCATGAAAAGAACAGACATGCAATGACACTACTGGATCCTTATGTGATTTCTGACATGCAATGACTCTAGCTATGGTTCATGAAAAGAAAACACATGCAATGACACTGGTGGATCCATGTGTGGTTTGTGAAAAGAACAGACACCCAATCACACTAGGTGGATCCATGCGTGGTTTGTTTAGAGGAACAGATGTGCAATGACACTAGGTGTGGTTCATGAAAAGAACAGACATGCAATCACACTGGTGGATCCCTATGTGGTTTGTGAGAAGAACTGACATGCAATGACTCTAGTTGTGGTTCATGAAAAGAACACACATGCAATAGAACTAGTGGATCCATATGTGGTTCATGAGAGGAACAGCCATGCAATAACTCAAGCTATGGTTCGTGAAAAGAATAGACATGCAATGACACTGGTGGATCGATATGTGGTTTGTGAAAAGAACTGACATACAATGACTCTAGCTATGGTTCATGAAAAGAACACACATGCAGTGACACTGGTGGATCCATATGTGGTTTGTGGAAAGAACAGACATCCAATGATTCTAGTTGTGGTTCATGAAAAGAACATACATGCAATGACACTGATGGATACATGTGTGGTTTGTGGAAAGAACACACATCCAATGACACTGGGTGTGGTTCATGAAAAGAACACACATCCAATGACACCGGTGGATCCATGTGTGGTTGTTGGAAAGAACATACATGCAATGACACTGAGTGTGGTTCATGAAAAGAACACACATGCAATGACACTGGTGTATCCTTATGTGGTTCATGAGAAGAACACACATGCAATGACTCTCGCTGTGGTTCATGAAAAGAACAGACATGCAATGACACTGGTGGATCCATGTGGAGTTCATGAGAATAACACACATGCAATCACACTGGGTGTGGTTCATGAAAAGAACAGACATGCAATGACTCTAGCTATGTTCATGAAAAGAAAACACATGTAGTGACACTGGTGGATCCATGTCTGGTTTGAGAAAAGAACAGACACGCAATCACACTAGGTGGATCCATGCGTGGTTTGATTAGAGGAACAGACATGCAATGACACTAGGTGTTGTTCATGAAAAGAACATACATGCAATCACACTGGTGGATCCCTATGTGGTCTGTGAGAAGAACTGACATGCAATGACTCTAGTTGTGGTTCATGAAAAGAACACACATGCAATAACACTGGTGGATCCATATGTGGTTCATGAGAGGAACAGACATGCAATGACTCTAGCTATGGTTCATGAAAAGAATAGACATGCAATGACACTGGTGGATCCATATGTGGTTTGTGGAAAGAACTGACATACAATGACTCTAGCTATGGTTCATGAAAAGAACACACATGCAATGACACTGGTGGATCCATATGTGGTTTGTGGAAAGAACAGACATCCAATGATTCTAGCTGTGGTTCATGAAAAGAACATACATGCAATGACACTAATGGACCCATGTGTGGTTTGTGGAAAGAACACATATCCAATGACACTGGGTGTGGTTCATGAAAAGAACACACATCCAATGACACCGGTGGATCCATGTGTGGTTTGTGGAAAGAACATACATGCAATGACATTGGGTGTGGTTCATGAAAAGAACACACATGCAATGACACTGTTGTATCCTTATGTGGTTCATGAGAAGAACACACATGCAATGACTCTAGCTGTGGTTCATGAAAATAACAGACATGCAATGACACTGGTGGATCCATGTGTGGTTCATGAGAATAACACACATCCAATGACACTGGTGGATCCTTATCTGGTTTGTGGAAAGAACAAGCATGCAATGACTCTAGCCGTGGTTCATGAAAAGAATAGACATGCAATGACACATGTGGATCCATGTGTGGTTCATGAGAATAACACACATGCAATCACACTGGGTGTGGTTCATGAAAAGAACAGACATGCAATGACACTACTGGATCCTTATGTGATTTGTGAGAAGAACTGACATGCATTGACTCTAGCTATGGTTCATGAAAAGAAAACACATGCAATGACACTGTTGGATCCATGTGTGGTTTGTGAAAAGAACAGACACCCAATCACACTAGGTGGATCCATGTGTGGTTTGTTTCGAGGAACAGATGTGCAATGACACTAGGTGTGGTTCATGAAAAGAACAGACATGCAATCACTCTAGTGGATCCCTATGTGGTTTGTGAGAAGAACTGACATGCAATGACTCTAGTTGTGGTTCATGAAAAGAACACACATGCAATAGAACTAGTGGATCCATATGTGGTTCATGAGAGGAACAGCCATGCAATAACTCTAGCTATGGTTCATGAAAAGAATAGACATGCAATGACACTGGTGGATCGATATGTGGTTTGTGGAAAGAACTGACATACAATGACTCTAGCTATGGTTCATGAAAAGAACACACATGCAATGATACTGGTGGATCCATATGTGGTTTATGGAAAGAACAGTCATCCAATGATTCTAGCTGTGGTTCATGAAAAGAACATACATGCAATGACACTGATGGATACATGTGTGGTTTGTGGAAAGAACACACATCCAATGACACTGGGTGTGGTTAATGAAAAGAACACACATCCAATGACACCGATGGATCCATGTGTGGTTGTTGGAAAGAACATACATGCAATGACACTGAGTGTGGTTCATGAAAAGAACACACATGCAATGACACTAGTGTATCCTTATGTGGTTCATGAGAAGAACACACATGCAATGACTCTCGCTGTGGTTCATGAAAAGAACAGACATGCAATGACACTGGTGGATCCATGTGTGGTTCATGATAAGAACACACATCCAATGACACTTGTGGGTCCCTATGTGGTTTGTGGAAAGAACAGGCATGCAATGGCTCTAGGTGTGGTTCATGAAAAGAACAGACATGCAATGACACTGGTGGATCCATGTGTGGTTCATGAGAAGCACACACATGCAATCACACTTGGTGTGGTTCATGAAAAGAACAGACATGCAATGACACTGGTGGATCCATGTGTGGTTTGTTTAGAAGAACACACATGCAATGACTCTAGTTGTGGTTCATGAAAAGAACACACATCCAATGACACTGGTGGATCCATGTGTGGTTCATGAGAAGAACACACATCCAATGACACTGGGTGTGGTTCTTGAAAACAATACACATGCAATGACACTGGTGGATCCATGTGTGGTTTGTGGGACGAACACACATGCAATCACACTGGGTGTGGTTCATGAAAAGAACAGATATGCAATGACACTAGTGGATCCTTATGTGGTTTGTGAGAAGAACTGACATGCAATGACTCTAGTTATGGTTCATGAAAATAACACACATGCAATGACACTAGTGGATCCATATGTGGTTTGTGGAAAGAACTGACATGCAATGACTCTAGCCGTGGTTCATGAAAAGAACAGACATGCAATGACACTAGGTGTGGTTCATGAAAAGAACAGACATGCAATCACACTGGTGGATCCCTATGTGGTTTGTGAGAAGAACTGACATGCAATGACTCTAGCTGTGATTCATGAATAGAACACACATGCAATCACACTGGCGGATCCCTATGTGGTTAATGAGAAGAACTGGCATGCAATGACTCTAGGTGTGGTTCATGAAAAGAACAGACATGCAATGACACTGGTGGATCCATGTGTGGTTTATGAAAAGAACAGACATGCAATCACACTAGTTGTGGTTCATGAAAACAACAGACGTGCAATGACACTGGTGGATCCATGTGTGGTTCATGAGAAGAACACACATCCAATGACACTGAGTGTGGTTCATGAAAAGATCACACATCCAATGACACTGGTGGATCCATGTGTGGTTTGTGGAAAGAATAGACATGCAATGACACTGGGTGTGGTTCATGAAAAGAACACACATGCAATGACACTGGTGTATCCTTATGTGACTCATGAGAAGAACACACATGCAATGACTCTAGCTGTGGTTCATGAAAAGAACAGACATGCAATGACACTGGTGGATCCATGTGTGGTTCATGAGAAGAACATACATCCAATGACACTGGTGGATCCTTATGTGGTTTGTGGAAAGAACAGGCATGCAATGACTCTAGCTATGGTTCATGAAAACAACAGGCATGCAATGACACTGGCGGATCCATGTGTGTTCATGAGAAGAACACACATGCAATCACACTGGGTGTGGATCATGAAAATAACATACATGCAATGACACTGGTGGTTCCTTATGTGGTTTGTGAGAAGAACTAACATGCAATGACTCTAGCCATGGTTCATGAAAATAACACACATGCAATGACACTGGTGGATCCATGTGTGGTTTGTGAAAAGAACAGACACTCAATCACACGAGGTGGATCCATGTGTGGTTTGTTTAGAGGAACAGACATGCACTGACACTGGGTGTGGTTCATGAAAAGAATAGACATGCAATGACACTGGTGGATCCCTATGTGGTTTGAGAGAAGAACTGACATGCAATGACTCTAGCTGTGGTTCATGAAAAGAACACACGTGCAATCACACTGGTGGATCCCTATGTGGTTTGTGACAAGAACTGACATGCAATGACTCTAGCTATGGTTCAGGAAACAAACATGCAATGACACTGGTGGATCCATATGTGGTTTGTGGAAAGAACAGACGTGCAATGACTGTAGCTATGGTTCATGAAAAGAATAGACATGCAATGACACTGGTGGATCCTTGTGTGGTTTGTGAGAAGAACACACATCCAATGACACTGGGTGTTGTTCCGCAAAAGAACACACATCCAATGGGACTGGCTGTATCCATGTGTGGGTTGTGGAAAGAACAAACATGCAATGACACTGGGTGTGGTTCATGAAAAGAACAGACATGCAATGACACTGGTGGATCCATGTGTGGTTTGTTTAGAAGAACACACATGCAATGACTCTAGTTGTGGTTCATGAAAAGAACACACATCCAATGACACTGGTGGATCCATGTGTGGTTCATGAGAAGAACACACATCCAATGACACTGGGTGTGGTTCATGAAAACAATACACATGCAATGACACTGGTGGATCCATGTGTGGTTTGTGGGAAGAACACACATGCAATCACACTGGGTGTGGTTCATGAAAAGAACAGATATGCAATGACACTGGTGGATCCTTATGTGGTTTGTGAGAAGAACTGACATGCAATGACTCTAGTTATGGTTCATGAAAATAACACACATGCAATGACACTAGTGGATCCATAGGTGGTTTGTGGAAAGAACTGACATGCAATGACTCTAGCTGTGGTTCATGAAAAGAACAGACATGCAATGACACTAGGTGTGGTTCATGAAAAGAACAGACATGCAATCACACTGGTGGATCCCTATGTGGTTTGTGAGAAGAACTGACATGCAATGACTCTAGCTGTGATTCATGAATAGAACACACATGCAATCACACTGGCGGATCCCTATGTGGTTAATGAGAAGAACTGGCATGCAATGACTCTAGTTGTGGTTCATGAAAAGAACAGACATGCAATGACACTGGTGGATCCATATGTGGTTTGTGAAAAGAACAGACATGCAATCACACTAGTTGTGGTTCATGAAAACAACAGACGTGCAATGACACTGGTGGATCCATGTGTGGTTCATGAGAAGAACACACATCCAATGACACTGAGTGTGGTTCATGAAAAGATCACACATCCAATGACACTGGTGGATCCATGTGTGGTTTGTGGAAAGAATAGACATGCAATGACACTGGGTGTGGTTCATGAAAAGAACACACATGCAATGACACTGGTGTATCCTTATGTGACTCATGAGAAGAACACACATGCAATGACTCGAGCTGTGGTTCATGAAAAGAACAGACATGCAATGACATTGGTGGATCCATGTGTGGTTCATGAGAAGAACATACATCCAATGACACTGGTGGATCCTTATGTGGTTTGTGGAAAGAACAGGCATGCAATGACTCTAGCTATGGTTCATGAAAACAACAGGCATGCAATGACACTGGCGGATCCATGTGTGTTCATGAGAAGAACACACATGCAATCACACTGGGTGTGGATCATGAAAATAACATACATGCAATGACACTGGTGGTTCCTTATGTGGTTTGTGAGAAGAACTAACATGCAATGACTCTAGCCATGGTTCATGAAAAGAACACACATGCAATGACACTGGTGGATCCATGTGTGGTTTGTGAAAAGAACAGACACTCAATCACATGAGGTGGATCCATGTGTGGTTTGTTTAGAGGAACAGACATGCACTGACACTGGGTGTGGTTCATGAAAAGAATAGACATGCAATGACACTGGTGGATCCCTATGTGGTTTGTGAGAAGAACTGACATGCAATGACTCTAGCTGTGGTTCATGAAAAGAACACACGTGCAATCACACTGGTGGATCCCTATGTGGTTTGTGACAAGAACTGACATGCAATGACTCTAGCTATGGTTCAGGAAAAAAACATGCAATGACACTGGTGGATCCATATGTGGTTTGTGGAAAGAACAGACGTGCAATGACTGTAGCTGTGGTTCATGAAAAGAATAGACATGCAATGACACTGGTGGATCCTTGTGTGGTTTGTGAGAAGAACACACATCCAATGACACTGGGTGTTGTTCCGCAAAAGAACACACATCCAATGGGACTGGCTGTATCCATGTGTGGGTTGTGGAAAGAACAGACATGCAATGACACTGGGTGTGGTTCATGAAAAGAACAGACATGCAATGACACTGGTGGATCCATGTGTGGTTTGTTTAGAAGAACACACATGCAATGACTCTAGTTGTGGTTCATGAAAAGAACACACATCCAATGACACTGGTGGATCCATGTGTGGTTCATGAGAAGAACACACATCCAATGACACTGGGTGTGGTTCATGAAAACAATACACATGCAATGACACTGGTGGATCCATGTGTGGTTTGTGGGAAAAACACACATGCAATCACACTGGGTGTGGTTCATGAAAAGAACAGATATGCAATGACACTGGTGGATCCTTATGTGGTTTGTGAGAAGAACTGACATGCAATGACTCTAGTTATGGTTCATGAAAATAACACACATGCAATGACACTAGTGGATCCATATGTGGTTTGTGGAAAGAACTGACATGCAATGACTCTAGCTGTGGTTCATGAAAAGAACAGACATGCAATGACACTAGGTGTGGTTCATGAAAAGAACAGACATGCAATCACACTGGTGGATCCCTATGTGGTTTGTGAGAAGAACTGACATGCAATGACTCTAGCTGTGATTCATGAATAGAACACACATGCAATCACACTGGCGGATCCCTATGTGGTTAATGAGAAGAACTGGCATGCAATGACTCTAGTTGTGGTTCATGAAAAGAACAGACATGCAATGACACTGGTGGATCCATATGTGGTTTGTGAAAAGAACAGACATGCAATCACACTAGTTGTGGTTCATGAAAACAACAGACGTGCAATGACACTGGTGGATCCATGTGTGGTTCATGAGAAGAACACACATCCAATGACACTGAGTGAGGTTCATGAAAAGATCACACATCCAATGACACTGGTGGATCCATGTGTGGTTTGTGGAAAGAATAGACATGCAATGACACTGGGTGTGGTTCATGAAAAGAACACACATGCAATGACACTGGTGTATCCTTATGTGACTCATGAGAAGAACACACATGCAATGACTCGAGCTGTGGTTCATGAAAAGAACAGACATGCAATGACATTGGTGGATCCATGTGTGGTTCATGAGAAGAACATACATCCAATGACACTGGTGGATCCTTATGTGGTTTGTGGAAAGAACAGGCATGCAATGACTCTAGCTATGGTTCATGAAAACAACAGGCATGCAATGACACTGGCGGATCCATGTGTGTTCATGAGAAGAACACACATGCAATCACACTGGGTGTGGATCATGAAAAGAACATACATGCAATGACACTGGTGGTTCCTTATGTGGTTTGTGAGAAGAACTAACATGCAATGACTCTAGCCATGGTTCATGAAAAGAACACACATGCAATGACACTGGTGGATCCATGTGTGGTTTGTCAAAAGACCAGACATGCAATCACACTGGTGGATCCATGCGTGGTTTGTTTAGAGGAATAGACATGCAATGACACTGGGTGTGGTTCATGAAAAGAACAGAGATGTAATCACACTGGTGGATCCCTATGTGGTTTGTGAGAAGAACTGACATGCAATGACTCTAGCTGTGGTTCATGAAAAGAACACACATGCAATGACACTGGTGGATCCATGTGAGGTTTGTGGGAAGAACACACATGAAATCACACTGGTGGATCCCTATGTGGTTTGTGAGAAGAACTAACATGCAATGACTCTAGTTGTGGTTCAGGAAAAAAACACATGCAATGACACTAGTGGATCCATATGTGGATTGTGGAAAGAACAGACATGCAATGACTCTAGCTGTGGTTCATGAAAAGAACAGACATGCAATGACACTGGTGGATCCATGTGTGGTTTGTGAGAAGAACACACATCCAATGACACTGGGTGTTGTTCCGCAAAAGAACACACATCCAATGGCACTGGCTGTATCCATGTGTGGTTTGTGGAAATAACAGACATGCAATGACACTAGGTGTGGTTCATGAAAAGAACAGACATGCAATGACACTTGTGGATCCATGTGTGGTTTGTTTAGAAGAACACGTCTGCAATGACTCTAGCTGTGGTTCATGAAAAGAACAGACATGCAATGACACTGGTGGATCCATGTGTGGTTCATGAGAAGAACACACATCCAATGACACTGGGTGTGGTTAATGAAAAGAACACACATGCAATGACACTGGTGGATCAATGTGTGGTTTGTGGGAAGAACACACATGCAATCACACTGGGTGTGGTTCATGAAAAGAACAGATATGCAATGACACTGGTGGATCCTTATGTGGTTTGTGAGAAGAACTGACATGCCATGACTCTAGTTATAGTTCATGAAAATAACACACATGCAATGACACTGGTGGATCCATATGTGGTTTGTGGAAGGAACATACATGTAATGACACTAGGTGGATCCATGTGTGGTTTGTTTAGAGGAACAGACATGCAATGACACTGGGTGTGGTTCATGAAAAGAACAGACATGCAATCACACTGGTGGATCCCTATGTGGTTTGTGAGAAGAACTGACATGCAATGACTCTAGTTGTGGTTCATGAATAGAACACACATGCAATCACGCTGGCGGATCCCTATGTGGTTTATGAGAAGAACTGACATGCAATGACTCTAGCTGTGGTTCATGAAAAGAATAGACATGAAGTGACACTAGTGGATCCATGTGTAGTTTGTGAAAAGAACAGACATGCAATGACACTAGCTGTGGTTCATGAAAAGAACATACATGCAATGACAGTGGTGGATCCATGTGTGGTTCATGAGAAGAACACACGTCCAATGACACTGAGTGTGGTTCATGAAAAGAACACACATCCAATGACACTGGTGGATCCATATGTGGTTTGTGGAAAGAATAGACATGCAATGACACTGCGTGTGGTTCATGAAAAGAACACACATGCAATGACACTGGTGTATCGTTATGTGACTCATGAGAAGAACACACATGCAATGACTCTAGCTGTGGTTCATGAAAAGAACAGACATGCAATGACACTGGTGGATCCATGTGTGGTTCATGAGAAGAACACACATACAATGACACTGGTGGATCCTTATGTGGTTTATGGAAAGAACATGCATGCAATGACTCTAGCTATGGTTCATGAAAACAACAGGCATGCAATGACACTGGAGGATCCATGTGTGTTCATGAGAAGAACACACATGCAATCACACTGGGTGTGGATCATGAAAAGAACAGACATGCAATGACACTACTGGATCCTTATGTGATTTGTGAGAAGAACTGACATGCAATGACTCTAGCTATGGTTCATGAAAAGAAAACACATGCAATGACACTGGTGGATCCATGTGTGGTTTGTGAAAAGAACAGACACCCAATCACACTAGGTGGATCCATGCGTGGTTTGTTTAGAGGAACAGATGTGTAATGACACTAGGTGTGGTTCATGAAAAGAACAGACATGCAATCACACTGGTGGATCCCTATGTGGTTTGTGAGAAGAACTGACATGCAATGACTCTAGTTGTGGTTCATGAAAAGAACACACATGCAATAGAACTAGTGGATCCATATGTGGTTCATGAGAGGAACATCCATGCAATAACTCAAGCTATGGTTCGTGAAAAGAATAGACATGCAATGACACTGGTGGATCGATATGTGGTTTGTGAAAAGAACTGACATACAATGACTCTAGCTATGGTTCATGAAAAGAACACACATGCAGTGACACTGGTGGATCCATATGTGGTTTGTGGAAAGAACAGACATCCAATGATTCTAGTTGTGGTTCATGAAAAGAACATACATGCAATGACACTGATGGATACATGTGTGGTTTGTGGAAAGAACACACATCCAATGACACTGGGTGTGGTTCATGAAAAGAACACACATCTAATGACACCGGTGGATCCATGTGTGGTTGTTGGAAAGAACATACATGCAATGACACTGAGTGTGGTTCATGAAAAGAACACACATGCAATGACATTGGTGTATCCTTATGTGGTTCATGAGAAGAACACACATGCAATGACTCTCGCTGTGGTTCATGAAAAGAACAGACATGCAATGACACTGGTGGATCCATGTGTGGATCATGAGAATAACACACATGCAATCACACTGGGTGTGGTTCATGAAAAGAACAGACATGCAATGACTCTAGCTATGGTTCATGAAAAGAAAACACATGCAATGACACTGGTGGATCCATGTCTGGTTTGAGAAAAGAACAGACACGCAATCACACTAGGTGGATCCATGCGTGGTTTGATTAGAGGAGCAGACATGCAATGACACTAGGTGTTGTTCATGAAAAGAACAGACATGCAATCACACTGGTGGATCCCTATGTGGTCTGTGAGAAGAACTGACATGCAATGACTCTAGTTGTGGTTCATGAAAAGAACACACATGCAATAGAACTAGTGGATCCATATGTGGTTCATGAGAGGAACAGCCATGCAATAACTCAAGCTATGGTTCGTGAAAAGAATAGACATGCAATGACACTGGTGGATCGATATGTGGTTTGTGAAAAGAACTGACATACAATGACTCTAGCTATGGTTCATGAAAATAACACACATGAAGTGACACTGGTGGATCCATATGTGGTTTGTGGAAAGAACAGACATCCAATGATTCTAGTTGTGGTTCATGAAAAGAACATACATGCAATGACACTGATGGATACATGTGTGGTTTGTGGAAAGAACACACATCCAATGACACTGGGTGTGGTTCATGAAAAGAACACACATCCAATGACACCGGAGGATCCATGTGTGGTTGTTGGAAAGAACATACATGCAATGACACTGAGTGTGGTTCATGAAAAGAACACACATGCAATGACACTGGTGTATCCTTATGTGGTTCATGAGAAGAACACACATGCAATGACTCTCGCTGTGGTTCATGAAAAGAACAGACATGCAATAACACTGGAGGATCCATGTGTGGTTCATGAGAATAACACACATGCAATCACACTGGGTGTGGTTCATGAAAAGAACAGACATGCAATGACTCTAGCTATGGTTCATGAAAAGAAAACACATGCAGTGACACTGGTGGATCCATGTCCGGTTTGAGAAAAGAACAGACGCGCAATCACACTAGGTGGATCCATGCGTGGTTTGATTAGAGGAGCAGACATGCAATGACACTAGGTGTTGTTCATGAAAAGAACAGACATGCAATCACACTGGTGGATCCCTATGTGGTCTGTGAGAAGAACTGACATGCAATGACTCTAGTTGTGGTTCATGAAAAGAACACACATGCAATAACACTGGTGGATCCATATGTGGTTCATGAGAGGAACAGACATGCAATGACTCTAGCTATGGTTCATGAAAAGAATAGACATGCAATGACACTGGTGGATCCATATGTGGTTTGTGGAAAGAACTGACATACAATGACTCTAGCTATGGTTCATGAAAAGAACACACATGCAATGACACTGGTGGATCCATATGTGGTTTGTGGAAAGAACAGACATCCAATGATTCTAGCTGTGGTTCATGAAAAGAACATACATGCAATGACACTAATGGACCCATGTGTGGTTTGTGGAAAGAACACACATCCAATGACACTGGGTGTGGTTCATGAAAAGAACACACATCCAATGACACCGGTGGGTCCATGTGTGGTTTGTGGAAAGAACATACATGCAATGACATTGGGTGTGGTTCATGAAAAGAACACACATGCAATGACACTGTTGTATCCTTATGTGGTTCATGAGAAGAACACACATGCAATGACTCTAGCTGTGGTTCATGAAAATAACAGACATGCAATGACACTGGTGGATCCATGTGTGGTTCATGAGAATAACACACATCCAATGACACTGGTGGATCCTTATCTGGTTTGTGGAAAGAACAAGCATGCAATGACTCTAGCCGTGGTTCATGAAAAGAATAGACATGCAATGACACATGTGGATCCATGTGTGGTTCATGAGAATAACACACATGCAATCACACTGGGTGTGGTTCATGAAAAGAACAGACATGCAATGACACTACTGGATCCTTATGTGATTTGTGAGAAGAACTGACATGCAATGACTCTAGCTATGGTTCATGAAAAGAAAACACATGCAATGACACTGGTGGATCCATGTGTGGTTTGTGAAAAGAACAGACACCCAATCACACTAGGTGGATCCATGCGTGGTTTGTTTAGAGGAACAGATGTGCAATGACACTAGGTGTGGTTCATGAAAAGAACAGACATGCAATCACACTAGTGGATCCCTATGTGGTTTGTGAGAAGAACTGACATGCAATGACTCTAGTTGTGGTTCATGAAAAGAACACACATGCAATAGAACTAGTGGATCCATATGTGGTTCATGAGGGGAACAGCCATGCAATAACTCTAGCTATGGTTCATGAAAAGAATAGACATGCAATGACACTGGTGGATCGATATGTGGTTTGTGGAAAGAACTGACATACAATGACTCTAGCTATGGTTCATGAAAAGAACACACATGCAATGATATTGGTGGATCCATATGTGGTTTGTGGAAAGAGCAGACATCCAATGATTCTAGCTGTGGTTCATGAAAAGAACATACATGCAATGACACTGATGGATACATGTGTGGTTTGTGGAAAGAACACACATCCAATGACACTGGGTGTGGTTAATGAAAAGAACACACATCCAATGACACCGATGGATCCATGTGTGGTTGTTGGAAAGAACATACATGCAATGACACTGAGTGTGGTTCATGAAAAGAACACACATGCAATGACACTAGTGTATCCTTATGTGGTTCATGAGAAGAACACACATGCAATGACTCTCGCTGTGGTTCATGAAAAGAACAGACATGCAATGACACTGGTGGATCCATGTGTGGTTCATGATAAGAACACACATCCAATGACACTTGTGGATCCCTATGTGGTTTGTGGAAAGAACAGGCATGCAATGGCTCTAGGTGTGGTTCATGAAAAGAACAGACATGCAATGACACATGTGGATCCATGTGTGGTTCATGAGAATAACACACATGCAATCACACTGGGTGTGGTTCATGAAAAGAACAGACATGCAATGACACTACTGGATCCTTATGTGATTTGTGAGAAGAACTGACATGCAATGACTCTAGCTATGGTTCATGAAAAGAAAACACATGCAATGACACTGGTGGATCCATGTGTGGTTTGTGAAAAGAACAGACACCCAATCACACTAGGTGGATCCATGCGTGGTTTGTTTAGAGGAACAGATGTGCAATGACACTAGGTGTGGTTCATGAAAAGAACAGACATGCAATCACACTAGTGGATCCCTATGTGGTTTGTGAGAAGAACTGACATGCAATGACTCTAGTTGTGGTTCATGAAAAGAACACACATGCAATAGAACTAGTGGATCCATATGTGGTTCATGAGAGGAACAGCCATGCAATAACTCTAGCTATGGTTCATGAAAAGAATAGACATGCAATGACACTGGTGGATCGATATGTGGTTTGTGGAAAGAACTGACATACAATGACTCTAGCTATGGTTCATGAAAAGAACACACATGCAATGATACTGGTGGATCCATATGTTGTTTGTGGAAAGAACAGACATCCAATGATTCTAGCTGTGGTTCATGAAAAGAACATACATGCAATGACACTGATGGATACATGTGTTGTTTGTGGAAAGAACACACATCCAATGACACTGGGTGTCGTTAATGAAAAGAACACACATCCAATGACACCGATGGATCCATGTGTGGTTGTTGGAAAGAACATACATGCAATGACACTGAGTGTGGTTCATGAAAAGAACACACATGCAATGACACTAGTGTATCCTTATGTGGTTCATGAGAAGAACACACATGCAATGACTCTCGCTGTGGTTCATGAAAAGAACAGACATGCAATGACACTGGTGGATCCATGTGTGGTTCATGATAAGAACACACATCCAATGACACTTGTGGATCCCTATGTGGTTTGTGGAAAGAACAGGCATGCAATTGCTCTAGGTGTGGTTCATGAAAAGAACAGACATGCAAAGACACTGGTGGATCCATGTGTGGTTCATGAGAAGCACACACATGCAATCACACTTGGTGTGGTTCATGAAAAGAACAGACATGCACTGACACTACTGGATCCTTATGTGATTTGTGAGAAGAACTGACATGCAATGACTCTAGCTATGGTTCATGAAAAGAAAACACATGCAATGACACTGGTGGATCCATGTGTGGTTTGTGAAAAGAACAGACACCCAATCACACTAGGTGGATCCATGCGTGGATTGTTTAGAGGAACAGACATGCAATCACACTTGGTGTGGTTCATGAAAAGAACAGACATGCAATCACACTGGTGGATCCCTATGTGGTTTGTGAGAAGAACTGACATGCAATGACTCTAGCTGTGGTTCATGAAAAGAACACACATGCAATAACACTAGTGGATCCATATGTGGTTCATGTGAGGAACAACCATGCAATGACTCTAGCTATGGTTCATGAAAAGAATAGACATGCAATGACACTGGTGGATCGATATGTGGTTTGTGGAAAGAACTGACATACAATGACTCTAGCTATGGTTCATGAAAATAACACACATGCAATG
Source organism: Avena sativa (assembly GCA_916181665.1). Taxonomy (NCBI): domain Eukaryota; kingdom Viridiplantae; phylum Streptophyta; class Magnoliopsida; order Poales; family Poaceae; genus Avena; species Avena sativa. Next base: position 198,724,330 of record OV702287.1, read on the forward strand.
ACACTGGTGGATCCATGTGTCGTTCATGAGAAGAACATACATGCAATCACACTAGGTGGATCCATGTGTGGTTTTTTAGAGGAACACACATGCAATGACTCTAGCTAGGGTTCATGAAAAGAATAGACATGCAAATACACTGGTGGATCCCTATGTGGTTTGTGAGAAGAACTGACATGCAATAAATCTAGCTATGGTTCATGAAAAGAACACACATGCAATGACACTGGTGGATCCATGTGTGGTTCATGAGAAGAACACACATCCAATGACACTGGATGTGGTTCATGAAAAGAACACACATCCAATGACACTGGTGGATCCATGTGTGGTTTGTGGAAAGAACATACATGCAATGACACTGGGTGTGGTTCACGAATAGAACACACATGCAATGACACTGGTGTATCCTTATGTGGTTCATGAGAAGAACACACATGCAATGACTCTAGTTGTGGTTCATGAAAAGAACACACATTCAATGACACTGGTGGATCCATGTGTGGTTCATGAGAAGAACACACATCCAATGACACTGGTGGATCCTTATGTGGTTTGTGGAAAGAACAAGCATGCAATGACTCTAGCTGTGGTTCATGAAAAGAACAGACATGCAATGACACTGGTGGATCCATGTGTGGTTCATGAGAGTAACACACATGCAATCACACTGGGTGTGGTTCATGAAAAGAACAGACATGCAATGACACTAGTGGATCCTTATGTGATTTGTGAGAAGAACTGACATGCAATGACTCTAGCAATGGTTCATGAAAAGAAAACACATGCAATGACACTGGTGGATCCATGTGTGGTTTGTGAAAAGAACAGACACGCAATCACACTAGGTGGATCCATGTGTCTTTTGTTTAGAGGAATAGACATGCAATGACACTAGGTGTGGTTCATGAAAAGAACAAACATGCAATGACTCTGGTGGATCCCTATGTGGTTTGTGAGAAGAACAAACGTGCAATGACTCTAGCTGTGGTTCATGGAAAGAACACACATGCAATCACACTGGTGGATCCCTATGTGGTTTGTGAGAAGAACTGACATGCAATGACTCTAGCTGTGGTTCATGAAAAGAACACACATGCAATGACACTGGTGGATCCATATGTGGTTTATGGAAAGAACAAACATGCAATGACACTAGCTGTGGTTCATGAAAAGAACAGACATGCAATGACACTGGTGGATCCATGTGTGGTTTGTGATAAGAACACACATCTAATGACACTGGGTGTGGTTCATGAAAAGAACACACATCCAATGGCATGTGTGGTTTGTGGAAAGAACATGCATGCAATGACACTGGGTGTGGTTCATGAAAATAACTGACATGCAATGACACTGGTGGATCCATGTGTGGTTTGTTTAGAAGAACAAACATGCAATGACTCTAGCTGTGGTTCATGAAAAGAACAGACATCCAATGACACTAGTGGATCCATGTGTGGTTCATGAGAAGAACACACATCCAATGACACTGGGTGTGGTTCATGAAAAGAACACACATGCAATGACACTGGTGGATCCATGTGTGGTTTGTGGAAAGAACACACATGCAATCACCCTAGGTGTGGTTCATGAAAAGAACAAACATGCAGTGACACTGGTGGATCCTTATGTGGTTTGTGAGAAGAACTGACATGCAATGACTCTAGCTCTGGTCTATGAAAAGAATACACATGCAATAACACTGGTGGATCCATATGTGGTTTGTGGAAGGAACAGACATGCAATGACATTGGGTGGATCCATGTATGGTTTGTTTAGAGGAACATACATGTAATGACACTGGGTGCGGTTCATGAAAAGAACAGATATGCAATCACACTGGTGGATCCCTATGTGTTTTGTGAGAAGAACTGACATGCAATGACTCTAGTTGTGGTTCATGAATAGAACACACATGCAATCACAGTAGTGGATCCCTATGTGGTTTGTGAGAAGAACTAACATGCAATGACTCTAGATGTCTCTCATGAAAAGAACAGACATGCAATGACACTGGTGGATCCATGTGTGGTTTATAAGAAAGACCACACATCCAAGGACACTGGTGGATCCCTATGTGGTTTGTGGAATGAACAGGCATGCAATGACACTGGTGGATATATATGTGGTTTGTGGAAGGAATAGATATGCAATGACTATAGCTGTGGTTCATGAAAAGAACAAACATTCAATGACATTGGTGGATCCATATGTGGTTTGTGGAAAGAACAAACATGCAATGACGCTACCTGTGGTTCATGAAAAGAACAGACATGCAATGACACTAGTGGATCCATGTGTGGTTTGTGAGAAGAACACACATCCAATGACACTGGGTGTGGTTCATGAAAAGAACACACATCCAATGGCATGTGTGGTTTGTGGAAAGAACATGCAATGACTCTAGCTATGGTTCATGAAAAGAACCCACATGCAATGACACTAGTGGATCCATGTGTCGTTCATGAAAAGAACAGACATGCAATCACACTAGGTTTATCCATGTGTGGTTTGTTTAGAGGAACACACATGCAATGACTCTAGCTGGGGTTCATGAAAAGAACAGACATGCAAATACACTGGTGGATCCCTATGTGGTTTGTGAGAAGAACTGACATGCAATGACTCCAGCTATGGTTCATGAAATGAACACACATGCAATGACACTGGTGGATCCATGAGTGGTTCATGAGAAGAACACACATCCAATGACACTGGATGTGGTTCATGAAAAGAACACACATCCAATGACACTGGTGGATCCATGTGTGGTTTGTGGAAAGAACATACATGCAATAACACTGGATGTGGTTCATGAAAAGAACACACATGCAATGACATTGGTGTATCCTTATGTGGTTCATGAGAAGAACACACATGCAATGACTCTAGCTGTGGTTCATGAAAAGAACAGACATTCAATGACACTGGTGGATCCATGTGTGGTTTGTGGAAAGAACACACATCCAATGACATTGGTGGATCCTTATGTTGTTTGTGGAAAGAACAAGCATCCAATGAATCTAGCTGTGGTTCATGAAAAGAACAAACATGCAGTGACACTGGTGGATCCTCATGTGGTTTGTGAGAAGAACTGACATGCAATGACTCTAGCTATGGTCCATGAAAAGAACACACATGCAATGACACTGGTGGATCCATATGTGGTTTGTTTAGAGGAACAGACATGCAATGACACTGGGTGGATCCATGTATGGTTTGTTTAGAGGAACAGACATGAAATGACACTAGGTGCGGTTCATGAAAAGAACAGACATGCAATCACACTGGTGGATCCCTATGTGGTTTGTGAGAAGAACTAACATGCAATGACTCTAGTTGTGTTTCATGAATAGAACACACATGCAATCACAGTAGTAAATCCCTATGTGGTTTGTGAGAAGAACTGACATGCAATGACTCTAGATGTGGTTCATGAAAAGAACAGACATGCAACACTGGTAGATCCATGTGTGGTTTATGAGAAGAGCACACATCCAATGACACTGGTGGATCCTTATGTGGTTTGTGGAATGAACAGGCATGCAATGACACTGGTGGATCCATGTGGTTTGTGAAAAAAACAGACATGCAATCACACTAGATGGATCCATGTGTGGTTTGTTTAGAGGAACATACATACAATGACACTGGGTGTGGTTCATGAAAAGAACACACATGCAATGTCACTTGTGGATCCCTATGTGGTTTGTGAGAAGAACTGGCATGCAATGTCTCTAGCTGTAGTTCATGAAAAGAACAGACATGCAATCACACTAGTGGATCCCTATGTGGTTTGTGAGAAGAACTGACATGCAATGACTCTAGCTGTGGTTCATGAAAAGAACACACATGAAATGACACTGGTTGGTCCATATGTGGTTTCTGCAAAGAACAGACATGCAATGACTCTAGCTGTGGTTCATGAAAAGAACAGACATGCAATGACACTGGTGGATCCATATGTGGTTTGTGGAAGGAATAGACATGCAATGACTATAGTTGTGGTTCATGAAAAGAACAGACATGCAATGACACTAGTGGATCCATATGTGGTTTGTGGAAAGCACTAACATGCAATGACTCTAGCTATGGTTCATGAAAAGAATAGAAATGCAATGACTCTAGGTGTGGTTCATGAAAAGAACAGACATGCAATGACACTGGTGGATCCATGTGTGGTTCATGAGAATAACACACATGCAATCACACTGGGTGTGGTTCATGAAAAGAATAGACATGCAATGACACTAGTGGATCCTTATGTGATTTGTGAGAAGAACTGACATGCAATGACTCTAGCTATGGTTCATGAACAGAACACACATGCAATGACACTGGTGGATCCATGTGTGGTTTGTGAAAAGAACAGACACGCAATCCAACTAGGTGGATCCATGTGTGGTTTGTTTAGAGGAACAGACATGCAATGACACTAGGTGTGGTTCATGAAAAAAACATGCAATGACACTAGTGGATCCCTATGTGGTTTGTGAGAAGAACTGGCATGCAATGACTCTAGCTATGGTTCATGAAAAGAACACACATGCAATGAAACTGGTGGATCCCTATGTGGTCTGTGAGAAGAACTGACATGCAATGACTCTAGTTGTGGTTCATGAAAAAAAACACATGCAATGGCATGTGTGGTTTGTGGAAAGAACATGCATGCAATGACACTGGGTGTGGTTCATGAAAATAACTGACATGCAATGACACTGGTGGATCCATGTGTGGTTTGTTTAGAAGAGCACACATGCAATGACTCTAGTTGTGGTTCATGAAAAGAACAGACATGCAATGACACTGGTGGATCCATATGTGGTTTGTGGAAGGAATAGACATGCAATGACTCTAGTTGTGGTTCATGAAAAGAACAGACATGCAATGACACTAGTGGATCCATATGTGGTTTGTGGAAAGCACTAACATGAAATGACTCTAGCTATGGTTCATGAAAAGAACAGACCTGCAATGACTCTAGGTGTGGTTCATGAAAAGAATAGACATGCAATGACACTGGTGGATCCATGTGTGGTTCATGGGAAGAACACACATGCAATCACACTGGGTGTGGTTCATGAAAAGAACAAACATGCAATGACACTGGCGGAACCTTATGTGATTTGTAAGAAGAACTGACATGCAATGACTCTAGCTATGGTTCATGAAAAGAACACACATGCAATGACACTGGTGGATCCATGTGTGGTTTGTGAAAAGAACAGCACGCAATCAAACTAGGTAGATCCATGTGTGGTTTGTTTAGAGGAACAGACATGCAATGACACTAGGTGTGGTTCATGCAAAAAAAAATGCAATGACACTGGTGGATCCCTATGTGGTTTGTGAGAAGAACTGGCATGCAATGACTGTAGCTATGGTTCATGAAAAGAACACACATGCAATGAAACTGGTGGATCCCTATGTGGTTTGTGAGAAGAACTGACATGCAATGACTCTAGCTGTGGTTCATGAAAAAACACACATGCAATGACACTGGTGGATCTATATGTGGTTCATGAGAAGAACAGACATGCAATGACACTGGTGGATCCATATGTGGTTTGTGGAAACATCATACATGCAATGACTCTAGTTGTGGTTCATGAAAAGAATAGACATGCAATGACACTTGTGGATCTATGTGTGGTTTGTGAGAAGAACAGACATCCAATGACTCTAGCGGTGGTTCATGAAAAGAACAGACATGCAATGACACTGGATGTATCCATGTGTGGTTTGTGGAAAGAACAGACATGCAATGACACTAGGTATGGTACATGAAAAGAATAGACATGCGATGACACTGGTGGATCCATGTGTGGTTTGTTTAGAAGAACAAACATGCAATGACTCTAGCTGTGGTTCATGAAAATAACACACATGTAATGACACTGGTGTATCCTTATTTTATTTGTGAGAAGAACTGACATGCAATAACTCTAGCTGTGTTTCATGAAAAGAACAGACATGCAATGACACTGGTGGATCCATGTGTGGTTCATGAGAAGAACACTCATCAAATGACACTGGTAGATCCTTATGTGGTTTGTGGAAAGAACAGGCATGCAATGAATCTAGTTGTGTTTCATGAAAAGAATAGACATGCAATGACACTGGTGGATCCATGTGTGGTTCATGAGAAGAACACACATGAACTCACACTGGGTGTGGTTCATGAAAAGAACAGACATGCAACGACATTGGTGGATCCTTATGTAATTTGTGAGAAGAACTGACATGCAATGAGATTGGTGGATCCTTATGTAATTTGTGAGAAGAACTGACATGCAATGACTCTAGCTATGGTTCATGAAAAGAACACACATGCAATGACACTGGTGGATCCATGTGTGGTTTGTGAAAAGAACACACATCCAATGACACTGGGTGTGGTTCATGAAAAGAACACACATCCAATGGCATGTGTGGTTTGTGGAAAGAACATGCATGCAATGACACTAGGTGTTGTTCATGAAAATAACTGACATGCAATGACACTGGTGGATCCATGTGTGGTTTCTTTAGAAGAACACACATGCAATGACTCTAGCTGTGGTTCATGAAAAGAACAGACATGCAATGACACTGGTGGATCCATATGTGGTTTGTGGAAGGAATAGACATGCAATGACTCTAGTTGTGGTTAATGAAAATAATAGACAAGCAATGACACTAGTGGATCCATATGTTGTTTGTGGAAAGCACTAACATGAAATGACTCTAGCTATGGTTCATGAAAAGAACAGACATGCAATGACTCTAGGTGTGGTTCATGAAAAGAACAGACATGCAATGACACTGGTGGATCCATGTGTGGTTCATGAGAAGAACACACATGCAATCACACTGGGTGTGGTTCATGAAAAGAACAAACATGCAATGACACTGGTGGATCCTTATGTGATTTGTAAGAAGAACTGACATGCAATGACTCTAGCTATGGTTCATGAAAAGAACACACATGCAATGACACTAGTGGATCCATGTGTGGTTTGTGAAAAGAACAGACACGCAATCTAACTAGGTGGATCCATGTGTGGTTTGTTTAGAGGAACAGACATGCAATGACACTAGGTGTGGTTCATGAAAAAAACATGCAATGACACTGGTGGATCTATATGTGGTTCATGAGAAGAACAGACATGCAATGACATTGGTGGATCCATATGTGGTTTGTGGAAAGAACATACATGCAATGACTCTAGCCGTGGTTCATGAAAAGAACAGACATGCAATGACACTTGTGGATCTATGTGTGGTTTGTTTAGAAGAACAAACATGCAATGACTCTAGCTGTGGTTCATGAAAAGAACACACATGTAATGACACTGGTGTATCCTTATTTTATTTGTGAGAAGAACTGACATGCAATAACTCTAGCTGTGTTTCATGAAAAGAATAGACATGCAATGACACTGGTGGATCCATGTGTGGTTCATGAGAAGAACACACATCCAATGACACTGGTAGATCCTTATGTGGTTTGTGGAAAGAACAGGCATGCAATGAATCTAGCTGTGGTTCATGAAAAGAATAGACATGCAATGACACTGGTGGATCCATGTGTGGTCCATGAGAAGAATAGACATGAAATCACACTGGGTGTGGTTCATGAAAAGAACAGACATGCAATGACATTGGTGGATCCTTATGTAATTTGTGAGAAGAACTGACATGCAATGACTCTAGCTACGGTTTATGAAAAGAACACACATGCAATGACACTGGTGGATCCATGTGTGGTTTGTGCGAAGAACACATATCCAATGACATTGGGTGTGGATCATGAAAAGAACACACATCCAATGTCATGTGTGGTTTGTGGAAAGAACATGCATGCAATGACACTAGGTGTGGTTCATGAAAATAACTGACATGCAATGACACTGGTGGATCCATGTGTGGTTTGTTTAGAAGAACACACATGCAATGACTCTAGCTGTGGTTCATGAAAAGAACACACATCCAATGACACTAGTGGATCTATGTGTGGTTCATGAGAAGAACACACATCCAATGACACTGGGTGTGGTTCATGAAAACAACACACATGCAATGACACTGGTGGATCCATGTGTGGTTTGTGGAAAGAACACACATGAATCACACCAGGTGTAATTCATGAAATGAACACACATGCAATGACACTGGTGGATCCTTATGTGGTGTGTGAGAAGAACTGACATGCAATGACTCTAGCTATGGTCCATGAAAAGAACACACATGCAATGACACTGGTGGATCCATATGTGGTTTGTGGAAGGAATAGACATTAAATGAAACTGGGTGGATCCATGTATGGTTGGTTTAGAGGAACAGACATGCAATGACACTGGGTGCGGTTCATGAAAAGAACAGACATGCAATCACACTGGTGGATCCCTATGTGGTCTGTGAGAAGAACTGACATGCAATGACACTAGCTGTAGTTCATGAATAGAACACACATGCAATCACACTGGTGGATCCCTATGTGGTTTGTGAGAAGAACTGACATGCAATGACTCTAGATGTGGTTCATGAAAAGAACAGACATGCAATGACACTGGTGGATCCATGTGTGGTTCATGAGAAGAGCACACATCCAATGACACTGGTGGATCCTTATGTGGTTTGTGGAATGAACATACATGAAATTCCACTGGTGGATCCATGTGTGGTTTGTGAAAAGAACAGACATGCAATCACACTAGGTGGATCCATGTGTGGTTTGTTTAGAGGAACATACATGCAATGACACTGGGTGTGGTTCATGAAAAGAACGGACATGCAATGTCACTTGTGGATCCCTATGTGGTTTGTGAGAAGAACTGGCATGCAATGTCTCTAGCTGTAGTTCATGAAAAGAACACACATGCAATCACACTAGTGGATCCCTATGTGGTTTGTGAGAAGAACTGACATGCAATGACTCTAGCTGTGGTTCATGAAAAGAGCACACATGCAATGACACTGGTGGATCCATATGTGGCTTCTGCAAAGAACAGACATGCAATGACTCTAGCCGTGGTTCATGAAAAGAACAGACATGCAATGACACTGGTGGATCCATATGTGGTTTGTGGAAGGAATATACATGCAATGACTCTAGCTATGGTTCATGAAAAGAACAGACATGCAATGCCTCTAAGTGTGGTTCATGAAAAGAACAGACATGCAATGACACTGGTGGATCCATGTGTGGTTCATGAGAAGAACACACATGCAATCACACTGGGTGTGGTTCATGAAATGAACACACATGCAATGACACTGGTGGATCCTTATGTGATTTGTGAGAAGAACTGACATGCAATGACTCTAGCTATGGTTTTCACGAAAAGAATACACATGCAATGACACTGGTGGATCCATGTGTGGTTTGTGAAAAGAACAGACACGCAATCACACTAGGTGGATCCATGTGTGGTTTTTTTAGAGAAACAGACATGCAATGACACTAGGTGTGGTTCATGAAAAGAACAAACATGCAATGACACTGGTGGATCCCTATGTGGTTTGTGAGAAGAACTGACGTGCAATGACTCTAGCTATGGTTCATGAAAAGAACACACATGCAATGAAACTGGTGGATCCCTATATGGTCTGTGAGAAGAACTGACATGCAATGACTCTAGCTGTGGTTCATGAAAAAAACACATGCAATGACACGGGTGGATCTATATGTGGTTCATGAGAAGAACAGACATGCAATGACACTTGTGGATCCCTATGTGGTTTGTGAGAAGAACTGGCATGCAATGTATCTAGTTGTAGTTCATGAAAAGAACACACATGCAATCACAGTAGTGGATCCCTATGTGGTTTGTGAGAAGAACTGACATGCAATAACTCTAGCTGTGGTTCATGAAAAGAGCACACATGCAATGACACTGGTGGATTCATATGTTGTTTCTACAAAGAACAGACATGCAATGAATCTAGCCGTGGTTCATGAAAAGAACAGACATGCAATGACACTGGTGAGTCCATCTGTGGTTTGTGGAATGAATAGACATGCAATGACTCTAGCTATGGTTCATGAAAAGAACAGACATGCAATGACTCTAAGTGTGGTTCATGAAAAGAACAGACATGCAATGACACTGGTGGATCCATGTGTGGTTCATGAGAAGAACACACATGCAATCACACTAGGTGTGGTTCATGAAAAGAACACACATGCAATGACACTGGTGGATCCTTATGTGATTCGTGAGAAGAACTGACATGCAATGACTCTAGCTATGGTTCATGAAAAGAACACACATGCAATGACACTGGTGAATCCATGTGTGGTTTGTGAAAAGAACAGACACGCAATCACACTAGGTGGATCCATGTGTGGTTTGTTTAGAGGAACATATATGCAATGACACTAGGTGTGGTTCATGAAAAGAACAAACATGCAATAACACTGGTGGATTCCTATGTGGTTTGTGAGAAGAACTGACATGCAATGACTCTAGCTGTGGTTCATGAAAAAAACACATGCAATGACACTGGTGGATCTATATGTAGTTCATGAGAAGAATAGACATGCAATGACACTGGTGGATCCATATGTGGTTTGTGGAAAGAACATACATGCAATGACTCTAGCTGTGGTTCATGAAAAGAACAGACATGCAATAACACTTGTGGATCTATGTGTGGTTTGTGAGAAGAACAGACATCCAATGACTCTATCTGTGGTTCATGAAAAGAACAGACATGCAATGACACTGGCTGTATCCATGTGTGGTTTGTGGAAAGAACGGACATGCAATGACACTGGGTGTGGTACATGAAAAGAACAGACATGCGATGACACTGGTGGATCCATGTGTGGTTTATTTAGAAGAACAGACATGCAATGACTCTAGCTGTGGTTCATGAAAAGAACACACATGTAATGACACTAGTGTATCCTTATGTGATTTGTGAGAAGAACTAACATGTAATGACTCTAGCTGTGTTTCATGAAAAGAACAGACATGCAATGACACTGGAGGATCCATGTGTGGTTCATGAGAAGAACACACATCCAATAACACTGGTAGATCCTAATATGGTTTGTGGAAAGAACATGCATGCAACGAATCTAGCTGTGGTTCATGAAAAGAATAGGCATAAAATGACACTGGTGGATCCATGTGTGGTTCATGAGAAGAACACACATGAAATCACACTGGGTGTGGTTCATGAAAAGAATAGACATGCAATGACACTGCTGGATCCTTATGTGATTTGTGAGAAGAACGGACATGCAATGACACTGGTGAATCCATGTGTGGTCTATGAAAAGAACAAAGACACAATTACACTAGGTGGATCCATCTGTGGTTTGTTTAGAGGAACTGACATGCAATAACACTTGTGTGGTTCATGAAAAGAACAGACATGCAATGACACTTGTGGATCTATGTGTGGTTTGTGAGAAGAACAGACATCCAATGACTCTAGCCGTGGTTCATGAAAAGAACAAACATGCAATGACACTAGCTGTATCCACGTGTGGTTTGTGGAAAGAACAGACATGCAATGACACTGGGTGTGGTTCATGAAAAGAACAGACATGCGATGACACTGGTGTATCCTTATGTGGTTTGTGAGAAGATCTGACATGCAATGACTCTAGTTGTGTTTCATGAAAAGAACAGACATGCAATTATACTGGTGGATCCATGTGTGGTTCTTGAGAAGAACACACATCCAATGACACTGGTAGATCCTTATGTAGTTTGTGGAAAGAACAGGCATTCAATGACTCTAGTTGTGGTTCATGAAAAGAACAGACATGCAATGACACTGGTGGATCCATGTGTGGTTCATGAGAAGATCACACATGAAATCACACTTGGTGTGGTTCATGAAAATAACAGACATGCAATGACACTGGTAGATCCTTATGTGATTTGTGAGAAGAACTGACATGCAATGATTATAGCTATGGTTCTTGAAAAGAACACACATGCAATGACACTGGTGGATCCATGTGTGGTCTATGAAAAGAACAGACATGCAATTTCAATAGGTGGATCCATGTGTGGTTTGTTTACAGGAACTGACATGCAATGACACTGGGTGTGGTTCATGAAAAGAACAGACATGCAATGACTCTGGTGGATCCCTATGTGGTTTGTGAGAAGAACTGACATGCAATGACTCTAGTTGTGGTTCATGAAAAGAACACACATGCAATGACACTGGTGGATATATATGTGGTTTGTGGAAGGAAGAGACATGCAATGACTCTAGCTGTGGTTCATGAAAAGAACAGACATGCAATGACACTGGTGGATCCATATGTGGTTTGTGGAAAGAACTGACATGCAATGACTCTAGCTATGATTCATGAATAGAACACACATGCAATGACACTGGTGGATCCATGTGTCGTTCATGAGAAGAACATACATGCAATCACACTAGGTGGATCCATGTGTGGTTTGTTTAGAGGAACACACATGCGATGACTCTAGCTGTGGTTCATGAAAAGAACAGACACGCAATCACACTGGTGGATCCCTATGTGGTTTGTGAGAAGAACTAACATGCAATGACTCTAGCTATGGTTCATCAAAAGAACACACGTGCAATGACACTGGTGCATCCATGTGTGGTTCATGAGAAGAACACACATCCAATGACACAAGGTGTGGTTCATGAAAAGAACACACATCCAATGACACTAGTGGATCCATGTGTGGTTTGTGGAAAGAACAGACATGCAATGACACTAGGTGTGGTTCATGAAAAGAACACACATGCAATGACACTGGTGTATCCTTATGTGGTTCATGAGAAGAACACAGATGCAATGACTAGTTGTGGGTCATGAAAAGAACAAACATGCAATGACACTGGTGGATCCATGTGTGGTTCATGAGAAGAACACATATCCAATGACACAGGTGGATCCTTATGTGGTTTGTGGAAAGAACAAGCATGCAATGACTCTAGCTGTGGTTCATGAAAACAACAGACATGCAATGACACTTGTGGATCCATGTGTGATTCATGAGAATAACACACATGCAATCACACTGGGTGTGGTTCATGGAAAGAACAGACATGCAATGACACTGGTGGATCCTTATGTGATTTGTGAGAAGAACTGACATGCAATGACTCTAGCTATGGTTCATGAAAAGAACACACATGGAATGACACTGGTGGATTCATGTGTGGTTTGTGAAAAGAACAGACACACAATCACACTAGGTGGATCCTTGTGTGGTTTGTTTAGAGGAACAAACATGCAATGACTCTGGGTGTGGTTCATGAAAAGAACGTACATGCAATGACTCTGGTGGATCCCTATGTGGTTTGTGAGAAGAACTAACATGCAATGACTCTAGCTGTGGTTCATGAAAAGAACACACATGCAATCACACTGGTGGATCCTTATGTGGTTTGTGAGAAGAACCGATATGCAATGACTCTAGCTGTGGTTCATGAAAAGAACACACAAGCAATGACACTGGTGGATCCATATGTGGTTTGTGGAAAGAACAAACATGCCATGACTCAAGCTGTGGTTCATGAAAAGAACAGACATGCAATGACACTGGTGTATCCATGTGTTGTTTGTGAGAAGAACACACATCCAATGACACTAGGTGTGGTTCATGAAAAGAACACACATCCAATGGCACTAGCTGTATCCAGGTGTGGTTTGTGGAAAGAACAGGCATGCAATGACACTGGGTGTGGTTCATGAAAAGAACAGACATGCAATGACACTGGTGGATCCTTATGTGATTTGTGAGAAGAACTGACATGCAAAGACTCTAGCTATGGTTCATGAAAAGAACACACATGCAATGACACTAGTGGATCCATGTGGTTTGTGAAAAGAATAGACACGCAATCACACTAGTGGATCCATGTGTGGTTTGTTTAGAGGAACAAACATGCAATGACACTGGGTGTGGTCCATGAAAAGAACAGACATGCAATGACATTGGTGGATCCCTATGTGGTTTGTGAGAAGAACTGACATGCAATGACTCTAGCTATGGTTCATGAAAAGAACACACATGCAATGAAACTGGTGGATCCCTATGGGGTTTGTGAGAAGAACTGACATGTAATGACTCCAGCTCTGGTTAATGAAAAAAACACGCAATGACACTGGTGGATCTATATGTGGTTCATGAGAAGAACAGACATGCAATGACACTTGTGGATCCATATGTGGTTTGTGGAAAGAACATACATTGCAATTACTCTAGCTGTGGTTCATGAAAAGGACAGACATGCAATGACACTTGTGGATCTACATGTGGTTTGTGAGAAGAACGGACATCCAATGACTCTAGCCGTGGTTCATGAAAAGAATAGACATGCAATGACACTGACTGTATCCATGTGTGGTTTGTGGAAAGAACAGACATGCAATGACACTAGGTGTGGTACATGAAAAGAACAGACATGCGATGACACTGGTGGATCCATGTGTGGTTTGTTTAGAAGAATAGACATGCAATGACTCTAGCTATGGTTCATGAAAAGAACACACATGTAATGACACTGGTGTATCCTTATGTGATTTGTGAGAAGAACAGACATGCAATGCCTCTAGCTATGTTTCATGAAAAGAACAGACATGCAATGACACTAGTGGATCCATGTGTGGTTCATGAGAAGAACACACATCCAATGACACTGGTAGATCCTTATGTGGTTTGTGGAAAGAACAGGCATGCAATGAATCTAGTTGTGCTTCATGAAAAGAATAGACATGCAATGACACTGGTGGATCCATGTGTGGTTCATGAGAAGAACACACATGAAATCACACTGGGTGTGGTTCATGAAAAGAACAGACATGCAATGACACTGGTGGATCCTTATGTGATTTATGAGAAGAACTGACTTGTAATGACTCTAGCTATGGTTTATGAAAAGAACACACATGCAATGACACTGGTGAATCCATGTGTGGTCTATGAAAAGAACACAGTTACACTAGGTGGATCCATCTGTGGTTTGTTTAGAGGAACTGGCATGCAATGACACTGGTGTGGTTCATGAAAAGAACAGACATGGAATGACTCTAGTGGATTCATGTGTGGTTTGTGAGAAGAACAGACATCCAATGACTCTAACTGTGGTTCATGAAAAGAACAAACATGCAATGAGACTGGCTATATCCATGTGTGGTTTGTGGAATGAACAGACATGCAATGACACTGGGTGTGGTTCATGAAAAGAACAGACATGCGATGACACTGGTGGATCCATGTGTGGTTTGTTTAGAAGAATAGACATGCAATGACTCTAGCTCTGGTTCATGAAAAGAACACACTGAAGGAAATATGCCCTGAGAGGCAATAATAAAGTTGTTATTATGTATTCCTTGTATATGATAGATGTTTATTTTGCATGCTATAATTGTATTGATAGGAAACATCAATACATGTGTGTTTAATAAACAAAAAGGGTTCCTAGTTATGCCTCTCTTATAGACTAGCTTGTTGATTAACAAGATGATCAAGGTTTCCTGATCATGGACATTGGATGTTGTTAATAACAAGGTCATAGCATTTGTGAAATGATGTGATGAACATTCATCCGAAGTATAGCATTACGATCAAGTCATTATGTTTATATTGCTATAACATCATACAAAGTAGTCTTAGTCCTTAGACCATGAGATCATGTTAATTGCTAACACTGGAAGAGTATCTTGATAATATCAAACGTCACACCGTAACAGGGTGCAGTGCTATGAAGGTGTTATGTTGAGGCTCATGGATCAAGAGTGGAATTTGTCAATCCCGATGACGGATAGATATACTCTGGGCCCTCTCGGTGATATCACATTAAGATAGCTTGCAAGCAAGTGATGTGATCACTAGAATGTTATATCACGGGAACGAGAAAAGAGTGCATGTCGGTAACGAGATCAAACTAGGTATTTGGATACCGATGATCGAATCTCGGACATGTATTATATCATGAGACAAAGGGATTAAATTGCTGACGTTAAAGGTTCTCACGATCACAGAAGTCATCGTTGAATATGCAGGAGTCAGTATGGATCTCCAGGTCCCGCTTCTGATTATTGATCTGAGAGGAGTCTCAATCATGTCTGCATTATTCGCGAACCATAGGGTGACACATTTAAGGGTTGATGGACACCATTTAGGAGCACATATGTTTGCAAAGCGCAGGAAATGTTTCGATAGAAACATGATTTGTTTCGATAGAAATCGGAATTGTTTCGGGTGAAATTGCAGAAAGTGGTTCTGCATGTGATATTGAAATGTTGCAAGGGGTTTTATGTGAATGTTTGTTAATTAAAGTAATTAACAAAATTCTGAATAAAATAAATAAAAGAGTTTTATTAATTGAGAGTTGCATTTAATTTGGTGGAAATTAAATACATGTGAGTGGGATTTTGGGTGGAGGCCATGTTTATGTGAGTGGAGGTTCAACACATGAATGAAGGAGGGAAGGAGTCCCCCCCCCTCATGCGCCGGCTATGGGAGGGGAGGGGTCTCCCTCCCTCCTATATAAAGCCCCCCTCTCTCTCCCCCTCTAGATATTCCCCCATGGTCTCGGATTAGCGAGATACATGTTCCCGGTGGCCTTGCGTCTAGAAGGAGTTGCTGCTTCCACTGATTCGCTGGAGCGAGGAGGTGGAGGTTGTCCGGTGGCTTGAACGTGTGTGCGAGGACGGATGCGCTGCTGATTTGCGGTGCTCGGACTTCCACACGATCTTGAGATCGGCAAGCATATGACTACATCAACGACGAGTTCCTACTCGTTAATAAAACTCGTTGTCTTCGAGGGTAAGTTCTCCATGGATGTATGTCCACCCGTTGCTCTGTATCTAGTAGATAGATCTTGGCATATAGTTCTCATCGTAGGAATTTTTTTGTTTTCTATGTTGCGGATCCAACAGTGGTATCAGAGCCTGATCTATGCGTAGGTGCTTTGCACGGGTAGTATACATATGTTTATATGTGGGCGATGATGATCATGTTATTGCATCTTCTATGTACTTTGGATATTGGTGGCATAGTGGGATGAAGCGGCCCAGACCAACCTTATATGTCATCGTACATGAGACCGGTTCCACGACTGACATGCAACTAGTTTTGCATAAGTGGCTAGCGGGTGTCTGTCTCTCCTACTATAGTCAATATCTGATTTACAACGAGTTGCTAATAACTTGGTTATCCTCATTGTGGTTCCTGTTCATAGGTAAGACCGGTTCTATCTCCTAAAGCCCTAAGCCACGTAAAACTTGCAATTGATAAATTAGAGGCGTCTAGTTTAGATCGTTGTTGGGCTAGTGTCTTGATATGGTATTGTTGTAAGTAGATGTATGATAGATACTCTTACAACTCACTTAATGTGTAAGTTCCATAGACCTTGGCCTTACACACAAAGGAATGATAGAGATCATACCACGATGCAAATGATAGAGATCAAATGCATGGACCATGTCACCTCACTTCACACATTAGATGTTAGCATCTTATATTGCTAGTGTTGCGTTTTTGGTAGCATTATAAGATGATCCCTCATTTAGATATCAAGATAAAATATGTTCTTCCTTAAGTATGCACCATTTTGTGGATCGTGTTTTGAGGCATCACGTGATGATCGGGTGTTCTCGACTCTACGCTTTCATACAACGGGTGTAAGATAGTTTTACACACGCGAATACTAAGGTTCTTACTTGACGAGCCTAGCATGTACAGACATGGCCTCGGAACACGAACCGAAAGGTTAAGCATGAGTCATATAGTTGATATGATGCCCATATAGATGCTCGCCTTTGAAGCTACACCGACTCACGTGATGATCGGACTTTGTGTAGTGGATTTGGTTCATGTAATCACCAAAAGGACACGAGGGATGTCGTTTTTGAGTGGGAGTTCATTAGTAATTTGGATTAGTTGAACTCAATCTATCATAAACTTAGTCTAAATATATTTTACAAATTATATTGTAGATGGCACCACCTGCTTTTAATTTCAATGTGTTCATGGAGAAAGAGAAGCTTGCTGCGAATGGTAGCAACTTCACCAACTGGGCTATGAATTTGAGGATTCTCCTCACTGCTGCACAAAAGCAATATGTGCTAGAGGCGCCGCTAGGCCCCCCACCAGCTTTTGATGCCCCTGACGAGGAAAAGGATGTCTATATAACTCGTCAGGAGGACCACAACTTAGTTCATTGCGGCATACTGTATGGGCTAGAGCCAGAACTTCAAAAATGTTTCGAAAATGGCAATGCCTTTGATACCATGGGAGAATTGAAAATGATTTTCGATACCCATGCTGCCGTAGAGAGTTATAATGCTTATGAAAAGTTCTTTAGCTGCATGATGGAAGAGAACAGCTCCGTTAGTGAGCACGTACTCAAAATGTCTGGGTACGTCGATAAGCTTGTGTCCTTGGGAATAACGATTCCCATTGACTTAGGCATACATCGTGTTCTCCAATCTCTGCCACCTAGCTACAAGAGCTTCGTGATGAACTATAATATCCAGGGCATGAATAAGTCTCTTCCCGAGCTTCTGTCAATGCTTAAGACTGCAGAAATGGAGATTAGGAAAGAACATCAAGTGTTGATGATCAATAAGACCACCGGTTTCAAAAAGGACAAGAAAGGCAAGCAGAAGGGAAAGAAGGGCGACAAATCTGTTGCCGCGCCTGAAAAGAAACCCTGAGCTGGCTCTAAGTCTGACACCGAGTGCTACTATTGCAAGGGGACTGGCCATTGGAAGCGCAACTGCCCCAAGTATTTGGCAGACAAGAAGGCCAGCAAGGCAAACAAAGGTATATGTGATATACATGTTATTGATGTGTACTTGACTAGTACTCGCAGTAGCACCTGGGTATTTGATACGGGATCGGTTGCTAATATATGTAACTCGGTTCAGGGGCTGCGGAACAAGCGACAACTAGCAAGGGATGAGGTCACGATGCGGGTCGGCAATGGATCAAGAGTTGATGTGATCGCCGTCGGAACACTGCCTCTCCATATGCCGTCGGGATTAGTTATAAACCTGAATAATTGTTATTTGGTGCCTGCACTGAGCATGAACATTGTATCCGGATCGTTTTTGATGCAAAGTGGTCATTCCTTTAAATCTGGAAACAATGGTTGTTCGATTTATAAGAATGATATCTTCTATGGTCATGCACCTATGTTGAATGGTTTATTTCTGATGGATCTCGATAGTAATATTACGCACATTCATAATTTTAATGCTAAAAAGATTAAACTTGATGATGATATATCTGCATATATGTGGCACTGCCGTCTAGGTCATATTGGTGTTAAACGCGTGAAGAAACTCCATTCTGATGGACTTTTGGAATCACTTGATTTTGAATCATTTGATACATGTGAGCCATGCCTTATGGGCAAGATGACTAGAACACTGTTTTCCGGTTCAATGCAACAGGCGACAGATCTATTGGAAATCATACATACTGATGTGTGTGGATCAATGAGTGTGTCGGCGCGAGGTGGATATCGTTATTTTGTTACTTTCACGGATGATTTGAGTAGATACGGGTATATCTATTTGATGAAACACATGTCTGAAACTTTTGAAAAGTTCAAAGAATTTCAGAATGAAGTGGAAAATCATCGTAATTGAAAGATCAAATTTCTACGGTCTGACCGTGGAGGAGAGTATCTAAGTTACGAGTTTAGCACACACATGAAAGAGTGTGGAATAGTTTCACAAGTCACGCCTGCCGGAACACCACAACGTAATGGTGTGTCAGAATGTCGTAATCATACCTTATTGGATATGGTTCGATCTATGATGTCTCTGACTGACTTGCCACTGTCATTTTGGGGTTATGCACTGGAAACAACTGCATTCACTTTAAATCGGGCACCATCTAAATCCGTTGAAACGACACCATATGAATTATGGTTTGGAAACAAACCTAAGCTGTCATTTCTTAAAGTTTGGGGATGCGATGTTTATGTGAAGAAACTTCAACAGGATAAACTCGAACCCAAAGCGGAAAAATGCGTCTTCATAGGATACCCTAAGGAAGCGATTGGGTATACCTTCTATCACAGATCCGAAGGTAAGGTTTTTGTTGCCAAGAATGGATCCTGTCTTGAGAAGGAGTTTCTCGCGAAAGGTGTGAGTAGTTAGAAGGTAGAACTCGAAGAGGTTATTGAACCTTCTCTTCATTAAATGGCGAGTAGCGTAGCACCGTAAGTTGTTTCAGAGTTGACTTCACCTAATGAAGAGAGAGCTAATGATATTGATCATGAAACTCTGAAAGAGGACACTACCGAACCTCGCAGGTCAAGCAGGACACGTACATCTCCTGAACTATACGACAATCTTGTTATGAATTTCATGATTGATGAAATAGATGACCCTGCGACGTATGAAGAAGCGATGATGAGCCCTGATTCCAACAAATGGCTAGAAGCCATGAAATCCGAGATGGAATCCATTTACGAAAACCAGGTTTGGACCAGTGTTAAAATTTATCTAAACAGCAAATTTTCGATGAAGGACCTTGGTGAAGCTTCATATATATTAGGCTTTAAAATCTATAGAGATAGATCAAGATGCCTAATTGGGCTATCGCAGAGTACATACCTTGATAAGATATTAAAGAAGTTTAATATAGACAGAAGTAAGAAGGGGTACTTACCTATGTTGCAAGGCAAGACATTGAGTAAGACTCAAAGTACGGCTACGGCGGAAGAAAGAGAGATATTGGATAAGATCCCCTATGCCTCAGCCATAGGCTCTATAATGTATGCCATGCTATGTACAAGACCGGATGTGGCACATGCTATTAGTTTGACTAGTAGGTACCAATCTAATCCAGGTTCAGAACACTAGATAGCGGTCAACAATATCCTTAAGTACTTGAGAAGAACTAAGGATATGTTTCTTGTCTACGGAGGTGAAGAAGAGCTAGTCGCTAAGTGTTATGTCGATGCTAGCTTTGACACTGATCCGGATGACTCTAAGTCTCAATCCAGATACGTATTTCTCTTGAACGGAGTAGCAGTTAGTTGGAGGAGCTCCAAACAACCTGTGGTGGCTAGATCAACGACGGAGGCGGAATATGTTGCTGCTTCAGAAGCGGCGCAGGAAGCGGTTTGGATGAAGGAGTTCATAACGGAACTAGGTGTGGTTCCTAGTGCGTTGGACCCAATGGTGATCTATTGTGACAATAATGGAGCCATAGCCAACGCCAAGGAACCAAGGTCTCACAAGAATTCCAAGCATATTAAGCGCCGGTTTCACTCCATCCGCGAGCATGTCAAGGATGGAGATATAAAGATTTGTAAAGTGCACACGGACCTGAATGTAGCAGATCCGTTGACTAAAGTACTCCCTAGGGAAAAACATGACCAACACCAGAACTCCATGGGTGTTAGATTTATCACTATATAAACTAGATTATTGTCTCTAGTGCAAGTGGGAGACTGAAGTAAATATGCCCTGAGAGGCAATAATAAAGTTGTTATTATGTATTCCTTGTATATGATAGATGTTTATTTTGCATGCTATAATTGTATTGATAGGAAACATCAATACATGTGTGTTTAATAAACAAAAAGGGTTCCTAGTTATGCCTCTCTTATAGACTAGCTTGTTGATTAACAAGATGATCAAGGTTTCCTGATCATGGACATTGGATGTTGTTAATAACAAGGTCACAACATTTGTGAAATGATGTGATGAACATTCATCCGAAGTATAGCATTATGATCAAGTCATTATGTTTATATTGCTATAACATCATACAAAGTAGTCTTAGTCCTTATACCATAGATCATGTTAATTGCTAACACTGGAAGAGTATCTTGATAACTTCAAATGTCACACCGTAACAGGGTGACCATAAAGGTGGGTTCAGTGCTATGAAGGTGTTATGTTGAGGCTCATGGATCAAGAGTGGATTTTTTCAATCCTGACGATGGATAGATATAATCTGGGCCCTCTCGGTGATATCACATTAAGATAGCTTGCAAGCAAGTGATGTGATCACTAGAATGTTATATCACGGGAACAAAAAAGCATGCATGTCAGTAACGAGATAAAACTAGGTATTTGGATACCGATGATCGAATCTCAGACATGTATTATATCATGAGACAAAAGGATTAAATTTCTAACGTTAAAGGTTCTCACGATCACAGAAGTCATCGTTGAATATGCAGGAGTCAGTATGGATCTCCAGGTCCCGCTTCTGATTATTGATCTGAGAGGAGTCTCAATCATGTGTGCATTATTCACGAACCGTAGGGTGACACACTTAAGGGTTGTCGGACACCATTTAGGAGCACATATGTTCTAGACAAAAGGTTTGCAAAGCGTAGGAAATGTTTCGATAGAAACAGGATTTGTTTCGATAGAAACCGGAATTGTTTCGGGTGAAATTGCACAAAGTGGTTCTGCATGTGATATTGAAATGTTGCAAGGGGTTTTATGTGAATGTTTGTTCATTAAAGTAATTAAAAAAAATCTGAATAAAATAAATAAAAGAGTTTTATTAATTGAGAGTTGCATTTAATTTGGTGGAAATTAAATACATGTGAGTGGGATTTTGGGTGGAGGCCATGTTTATGTGAGTGGAGGTTCACCACATGAATGAAGGAGGGGAGGAGTCCCCCCCCCTCATGCGCCGGCTATGGGAGGGGAGGGGTCTCCCTCCCTCCTATATAAAGCCCCCCTCTCTCTCCCCCTCTAGATATTCCCCCATGGTCTCGGATTAGCGAGATACATGTTCCCGGTGGCCTTGCGTCTGGAAGGAGTTGCTGCTTCTGCTGATTCGCTGGAGCGAGGAGGTGGAGGTTGTCCGGTGGCTTGAACGTGTGTGCGAGGACGGATGCGCTGCTGACTTGCGGCGCTCGAACTTCCACACGATCTTGAGATCGGCAAGCGCACGACTACATCAACCACGAGTTCCTACTCGTTAACAAAACTCGTTGTCTTCGAGGGTAAGTTCTCCATGGATGTATGTCCACCCGTTTCTCTATATCTAGTAGATAGATCTTGGCGTATAGTTCTCATCGTAGGAATTTTTTGTTTTCTATGCTACGGACCCAACACACACATGTAATGACACTGGTGTATCCTTATGTGGTTTGTGAGAAGAACTGACATGCAATGACTCTAGCTGTGTTTCATGAAAAGAACAGACATGCAATTACACTGGTGGATCCATGTGTGGTTCTTGAGAAGAACACACATCCAATGACACTGGTAGCTCCTTATGTGGTTTGTGGAAAGAACAGGCATTCAATGACTCTAGCTGTGGTTCATGAAAAGAACAGACATGCAATGACACTGGTGGATCCATGTGTGGTTCATCATAAGAACACACATAAAATCACACTGGGTGTGGTTCATGAAAATAACAGACATGCAATGACACTGGTGGATCCTTATGTTATTTGTGAGAAGAACTGACATGCAATGACTCTAGCTATGGTTCATGAAAAGAACACACATGCAATGACACTGGTGGATCCATGTGTGGTCTATGAAAAGAATAGACATGCAATTACAATAGGTGGATCCATGTGTGGTTTGTTTAGAGGAACTAACATGCAATGACACTGGGTGTGGTTCATGAAAAGAACAGACACGCAATCACACTGGTGGATCCCTATGTGGTTTGTGAGAAGAACTGACATGCAATGACTCTAGCTATGGTTCATCAAAAGAACACACGTGCAATGACACTGGTGCATCCATGTGTGGTTCATGAGAAGAACACACATCCAATGACACTAGGTGTGGTTCATGAAAAGAACACACATCCAATGACACTGGTGGATCCATGTGTGGTTTGTGGAAAGAATAGACATTCAATGACACTAGGTGTGGTTCATGAAAAGAACACACATGCAATGACACCGGTGTATCCTTATGTGGTTCATGAGAAGAACGCACATGCAATAACTAGTTGTGGTTCATGAAAAGAACAAACATGCAATGACACTGGTGGATCCATGTGTGGTTCATGAGAAGAACACACATCCAATGACACTGGTGGATCCTTATGTGGTTTGTGGAAAGAACAAGCATGCAATGACTCTAGCTGTGGTTCATGAAAACAACAGACATGCAATGACACTTGTGGATCCACGTGTGATTCATGAGAATAACACACATGCAATCACACTGGGTGTGGTTCATGGAAAGAACAGACATGCAATGACACTGGTGGATCCTTATGTGATTTGTGAGAAGAACTGACATGTAGTGACTCTAGCTATGGCTCATGAAAAGAACACACATGGAATGACACTGGTGGATTCATGTGTGGTTTGTGAAAAGAACAGACACACATTCACACTAGGTGGATCCTTGTGTGGTTTGTTTAGAGGAACAAACATGCAATGACACTGGGTGTGGTTCATGAAAAGAACATACATGCAATGACTCTGGTTGATCCCTATGTGGTTTGTGAGAAGAACTGACATGCAATCACTCTAGCTGTGGTTCATGAAAATAACACACATGCAATCACACTGGTGGATCCCTATGTGGTTTGTGAGAAGAGCTGACATGCAATGACTCT
Source organism: Avena sativa (assembly GCA_916181665.1). Lineage (NCBI taxonomy): Eukaryota > Viridiplantae > Streptophyta > Magnoliopsida > Poales > Poaceae > Avena > Avena sativa. Next base: position 198,748,857 of record OV702287.1, read on the forward strand.
AGCTGTGGTTATTGAAAAGAACACACAAGCAATGACACTGGTATATCCATATGTGGTTTGTGGAAAGAACAGACATGCAATGATTCTAGTTGGGGTCCATGAAAAGAACAGACATGCAATGACACTGGTGGATCCATGTGTGGTTTGTGAGAAGAACACACATCCAATGACACTGGGTGTGGTTCATGAAAAGAACACACATCCAATGGCACTAGCTGTATCCATGTGTGGTTTGTGGAAAGAACATGCATGCAATGACACTGGGTGTGGTTCATGAAAAGAACAGACATGCAATGACACTGGTGGATCCTTATGTGATTTGTGAGAAGAACTGACATGCAGTGACTCTAGCTATGGTTCATGAAAAGAAAACACATGCAATGACACTGGTGGATCCATGTGTGGTTTGTGAAAAGAATAGACACGCAATCACACTAGGTGGATCCATGTGTGGTTTGTTTAGAGGAACAAACATGGAATGTCACTGGGTGTGGTTCATGAAAAGAACAGACATGCAATGACACTGGTGGATCCCCATGTGGTTTGTGAGAAGAACTGACATGGAATGACTCTAGCTGTGGTTCATGAAAAGAACACACATGCAATGACACTGGTGGATCCCCATGTGGTTTGTGAGAATAACTGACATGCAATGATTCTAGCTGTGGTTCATGAAAAGAACACACATGCAATGACACTGTTGGATCCAAATGTGGTTTGTGGAAAGAACAGACATGCAATGACTCTAGTTGTGGTTCATGAAAAGACTAGACATGCAATGACAAGGGTGGATCCATGTGTTATTTGTGAGAAGATCACACATCCAATGACACTGGGTGTGGTTCATGAAAAGAACACACATCCAATGGCACTGGCTGTATCCATGTGTGGTTTGTGGAAATAACAGACATGCAATGACATTGGGTGTGGTTCATGAATAGAACAGACATTGAATGACACTGGTGGATCCATGTGTGGTTTGTTTAGAAGAATAGACATGCAATGACTTTAGTTGTGGTTCATGAAAAGAACACACATGCAATGACATTGGTGTATCCTTATGTGGTTTGTGAGAAGAACTGACATGCAATGCCATTGGTTGATCCATGTATTTCATTGTACACGACACTCACTTTCCATTTTTATACTACTCATTTTTGCCGTTGGTTTTTGGACACTACTCAGTTTTGCCCCCTCTCTCTATCTTTCATAGAAGCCCAAACATGTGCTCACTCTGTCTGCTACTCCCTAATTGGTTTTCATAGTTGTCATGTGGATCGTGCGCACCAACCGTTGATTATGTGTGATCCAACGATGATCGTTGCATAAGTCGTGCCCTTCACAGTTAAACGTGAGACATCACGGACGTCTCCCTCAGCGAGACTTCTACAAGAAGGAACACGAAGCCATCCATGGAAAAAGTCGTCGAGCGATCATGTCATGTTTAATCAAGTCTGAAAAGCCTACTACTGCTACTACTATGCCACAACACATGCGTCATCGAGTGCACGGTCATTGATGGACAGCTGCAATCTATTGCCACTTGATTTTAATAAGACATATCCCATTTTTTACGCAGTAGCTCTCAATCTCACTTCCAACTGGGCCCCACCGTAAGAAGCTTGCACGTGCTAGCTGGAGGCCAAAGAGCTGAGATCGACGAGACCTAATGTCTCCGCCTTCATCGAGTCACTCGCAGCCATCAACACATCCCTCTACCCGATCTAGCACAACCCCACAAATCTCGCCGTACAGCCACCTACCTTCCCCTCTACATTTCCACTTTTAACTATCGCCAATTTTAGGGCCGTGTCAAACTTCGTACATAGAAATTGTGTATACGCCCTTTGCATGTGGCTCAATACAGAACTCCATGCATGGCCCGGGAAAAAAACTTGACGTACCGTGCGTGTGTCGCAGTGCATGGTGCAGTAGACTGCACGGCATGTTGCACGGTGGTGCAACGAAACATGCCTTGCTTCCATCCACCTTAACTATAGAGCCCCTCTTCGCACACCCACTCTCACTCTCGCTCACTCTCCCCACGCAACCCTATCCACTGTCCCACCAGCACCCACAAACTCCCGAGAATACCCCGTCCGCACCGGCGATGGCGGAGGAGAGAGGAGGCCCCCGTCTCCTCGACGGCCCCCTCGACGCGTTGAAAGAAGCCGCAGTCCCTGTCCAGGCCCCAGTCGAGCCATCGATGGCAGCCATCGTTCCTGTCCAGGCCCCCGTCCCTGCTATCGACGGGGCCGCCGAAGAGGAGCCCCCTTCCGGCGAGGAGGCCCTCGCCGGTCACAAGCATATCAAGCACTTCTTGGGCACCTACGATCTAGATAAGTACATCGCTCCGCTGAACCCCTACAACACCGGCATCGATGGCCCATGGTCGGAGGTAACTAGGGTTTTCTCCCCTCCCCTGGTTCTTCTACCGTTCCGATCGTTGGATGTTAGATCTTGGTTTATTAGGATTCGCTTATTCGCATTTCGATTGCTCGGTCTTCTTACATCATCTACTCCCCCATTTTCCTTTTCTTCCAATAGGTTTCTGGCAGCGACGTCTGTAGCGATGATGATTCCATCCACAACAAGACTCATCAGGTGCTGAGGAGGCTGCGGGCTGGCCAGTACAACGCCTTCTTCAGGGGTGGCTCCCGGTGCTGCCCCTTCTACAAGGGGATCGCCTTCGGCTGGGTGAGTCTCGCTGTCACCAACTTCAACTCCTTACTGAAGCATGTAGAGGCCCAGGCTCTGGCATCCACAAAGGCAGCGAGTGCGAGACCGTGAACATCAACGCCTACATTGCTCAACACCGGGCTCTCGGCATTCACCTCCGAAACCTCCAGCGGGTGGCCATCAAAGAGGGTCGCATGCCTCCAATCAGGCCCAAGCCCCCAAGATCAAGGGATTGGGCAGCAAGAAGTGGAGGAAGCGCCAGAGGGACGAGGCGGAGGCGGAGGCGTGGGCGCATGAAGGACGGGTTGGATGTGTCCTTAAATGTAACTGCTGCTGCGGCGGCTGCTGCTGCTAAGCAACTTCTTTTGATTTTCTATATTTTGCTTGCATCCTATTTCTGGCTGAATGCATCGAACCTCGTTAAGCATCCTACTTTCTATCGCTATATCCTATTTAGCTGCGCACAGCTATATCTACATTTTTTTTGTTTTCTGAATGAATGTATTCTGCCTGGTGTGATTTGCTGCTCTAGATTTGCTACCTGATCGGAGGCAAAAAGAGGTCCAAAAGGGAACGAATTATCGAAGTGAGAATCTTCTCTAGATTTGCTACCAATTTGGGCAAAATGAAACATATCTATTTAGCGAGAGAGGAAAAAGGCACTCTTTCATGCGGCCAGTTAACAAGCTACCATCTTGACAAGCTACAAGACACATACATAAACATAACACAAAGAGGGTTAAATTTATTTTACTACTATCACTTGAGGCGCTAGACATCTTGACAAGCTAACTGAGTTCCACAAAACAGAAACATAACACTGAGAAGTAAAATTTAATTCACTTCTCATCAGACCACTTGAGGCGCTTGCCATCGTTCCTAGGTGACCAACTGCAACCATTCCAGGTACTCCACAGCTCACAAAATGCTTCGTCCCACCTGGGATCTCACTTGGCTTCCCTATCTTCAGCGTCCTGCGGCACAATTAGCGGTGCATCACAGGCCTGATTGTTGCTGCTAGAAGATGCCGCCTCTCTGTTTGCTGCTTCAGCTACCGCCTCTCTGTCAGCTGCTTCTGCTTCAGCTGCAAGCTCTCTTTCAGCTGCTTCTGCAGCCTCTCTGTCAGCTGCTTCAGATGCAGCCATTTTCTTTGCATATGCAGCTTCAAACTCAGCTATTCTACATTTTCTATAAAGGGCTCCCCTAAGCTCGTCTTCCCTCTTGCAAATAGGGCAAAACACGAGGTAACGTAGAAAAAAATGGATCTTCTTGTATAGCTGGTAGGTCACGTAAGCATCTATGGCTGCATACTTCAGGTTTATATCAGACAACGGCGACTCGTCCCAGAAATCGTGCCTATCCGTAGGGAAATCTTCCTTCATTCTGTCGTACGACTCATCGAGGATTCTAGTTGCGAGTGATGCCATTCCATCCTTCCTCGAGCCCCCTAGGATCTTGACAAGACGTTGAATATCGATCCAGTTGTGCGCAGGAATTATAATTCCCTCTCGATAAAATTTCGAAAAATCATTTGTTTTGTCTACAGTGCAGAAAACAATTCCCTTTTCTACAAGGAACTGGCATAGCGCCGGACATTTCCTGTCAGTCCTAAAAGTATGTAGTTTGTGATCACCAAAATTTGTAACTACAAATATTTTGTCAATGCAAGATCATCATCTAAATATAATTTTGAAAAGTTTAGTAAATGCAAGATCAAGACTCTCAATATTGTCTTTTCATAATTTATTTGGTCCTAAATAAAATCCAGTAGTTGCAAGATGAGCAAATGGATAAAGAACAAGAGGAGAAAACCCTAAAAGCGGTTAGCCACAGAGAGCAGATCTACAAACCGGGAGAGGTGGTAGACGAGGACGTGTTTCCTCATGGCTAGTTGAACGACGGCGACTTCACTCCCTTCATATGGGTGCTCCGGGGTGTACTCGAGGTCCAATCCCACAAACTTGTCCTCGTCTTCCTCAAGCCAACCCTCGTACATCCTCAGAACACGCACCACTGTCTTCTCCTCATTGGTGTAGACAACGTCTATCTTCTTATTGTCATGGGTAGTGAAGCTTGTCTCTAGAGTGTGATGACCTTCCATGGAGGCAAGGAGAAGACGGGAAGAAGACAGATGACAGGAAGAAGAAGAGTGGTTTCTGCGAGGCAGGGGAACAATGGAACCGTCAATGCGCTTTTAAGGTAGTGGTTAACGACAGGGACGGAAGTCCAAGGAGAGACGCGTGGTGCTGGCCGTTCTAGCTTCTGAGTAAACAAAAGATAATTATAACATTGATACATGTGCCCTGTTTTGTCATGTCAATACACTGGGCAGGGGATGTTGCCTATCCACTGTGCCAACGCTGCAAGCCTACGTGACAGCCACCCCGCCTAAGCGACGGGAGCGACATAACGACGAGAACTGACAGGGGGCCCAACTTGACGGCCGTTAGCCTGATTTTTTGTATTGAAACGTAAAGTTGAATTCGTGCCAAAAAAGACCCTCTAAGTATTTGGCACACCAACTGTAGTCATCCTGGCTGATTTTAGGGAACTTGGGTACCGCGTTGCCTGGGTGCCCCAACTTTCGGGCCGCAAAATGATATTCTCGTTGCTATAGGCAGCTAATGGCATGGGCGAGGGCGTAGGATGGTGCGGTGCTCCCTGGCGGTTCTCACGGACTTAATGGCGCGACGTGGGTGGCTTGGTTTGGTCTGGCGCGTGCGGCGCTCTGAGCGAAGGCAGTGGTGTTTGCGGCAGCGTGCGGCTGTTGCGGGTCGCCGGGGTGGGGTGATCATGGCAAGGCTACGCGTGCACGGTGAGAGAAAGGCGCGAGTTGGCGGGGCTGGTCAGGCACGACGCACTAGCGCGCTCTGGACATGGTGTAGAGAGGCGGTGCGCGTCGGTGCTAGTGTGGTCCATGGCTCGGCTAGGGCTGTGGCCTGGACAGGGAGTGGCGTAGGGTGTAGTGGTGCTAGTGGACATCCTAGAGGGGCGCAGGGTGGTCTGATCCGAGCTGGCCGTGGTCGACCGGCGATGACCACAAAACGACGACACTCCACTGTTCTCCATGGCCAAGGGGGGCTTTTCTGCTTCTGCTAGACACTCAGGGGGACAAGGGGGTTAAGAGGGAGATCAATTGGTCGATGATCACTATACAAAATAGTGAAGTTAGGCTAGAGATTATTCTGTGCATGCCAAGTGTTTGATGAAATGGCCGCATGAAATTTACTTTTGAATTTTTGATTCAAATTTTTTGATTGATCTTAGATTAAGCTTGAGAGACTAGGTTTAATTGGAGAGGTCAAGGTGAATTGATTTGGTAGGTTTTTAAAAAAGTGGGATCTTAACACATACACTTGATTCAATTTTCACATGTCCTTTAAATGGATTTGCTAGATGTTTTTGTAAGCTTGTAAAGTGGGCCTTGATACAGTTTTACTTGGTCTAGCAAGGGGTGAAAAGAAGTAGAATTTTTTCTGTTAGAAATTCTCCTCTAGGAACACCTAAAGTGGCCTAGTGGTTTAAAATGGTCAAAATGACCATTTGCATTATTTATTCTAATTTGATTTCTTTCTCTTTTGATTTTGCTTGTAAATGGTCTAGATGATGTGACATCACCTTTAAACCATTTCACAACATTTGGAACAATCAAGCATGGCATATACACTCAATGCTACACTAATCCAAACACACGTGCATTAATATGCTTTTTTAATAGAAGTTTTTGTTAACCGTAAATTGGGTGATTAGAACTTTGATAAACTTGATTAAAGTTTTGGGGTTTTACAGGTACCATCCTGCTTGCCGCACCTAAGCACCGCACGTTCGCAGGTATGTACCACCGTGCTATAGTAAATGAAGAAGAGATGGTGTCACAGAGGCTTCCACAAAAACAGGATGTAGACAGAGACAAATTTTAGCACAGGGATACATCCAGGTTGTAGCCAACCACTTTCAGCATTGGAAAGAATGGAAGAACACAACAAATATACTGCTACATTACCTTTTTTAGGCAAATTTTAAGGGAACTGACGGGACCATCCCTGTCCGTAGTGGCCGTGCGCGCCACTGACCCATAGTTCTCCATACAGAATCTGACGCAAAATCTATTGCACATTACGAGTAGCAACTAAAGGTTACAGAAGTGAAGAACGCCGAAATTGAACCCGACCAAATGCCCCAATCAGAACAGCGGTGACCATGCCCTGATCTGGAATCCATACGAAATCAGTACCACCTCCCCCACCCCACCCCCATCCCCACCACCACCCCCACGCCACCCAAATGACCCAATCGATTAGAGAAGAGGAAACATATCCTGATTAGGTGATTCTGAGGTGAGCAATAAGCAAGAACTGCACAATCAAAGCATACTGAATACTACTACTCCTAGTACTAATAGTACCCCGAATGGCCCAATCAGAAGCAAATTAAGCAAAGCCAGATTTTGAGGTGAGCAAATACACCCAGCTATTTCAACAAGAACTCCCCAATCGAAGCTTGCATCAGTTCCAACAGTTGCTTGCTGGATGTGAGCTAGCTAGTGATGGTTTCTTGTCTTGTCGTCGGTAGAAAGGCATGGGCAGGGGAGTAGTAGTAGGGCTGGGCAGTACACTTTTTTCTACAGTAATTATTTTAAAGTGGCAGTGGCGGGAACATTTTGCCGGGAGAGAATCCCGAATTTTTGATCCCAGCTATCACGTGGTGGCCTATAGCTAATTCAAGCGGGACCCACGTCAGGGGTGAGTTAAAGAAGGTCCCACATAAAGTGGGTGAGATAATTGACCGAGCCAACCTCCACCTTCCCTTGGTACCAGTACTAGTTCTCCCGGGTTCCTCTCCAAGTACAGAGAAAATCGCCCATCTTCGAATCAAATTGGTCCCAGCTTATTATCCTTCTGCTGATTCGTCTCACGGAGCAGTGGACAAGACGGCGGTAGTTGCAGCATAGGGCACCAGCGCTGGGGCCTCAAAAATAGTTTAGGAACCGATAAAATGATAAGCTCGGATTTTAGACTAGAAACACACACAAACACACATATACTCCGTATATACTAATATACAGAATAGTTTCCAATTACAGGTCTGCTAACAAAGGCCTAGAAATCATAATAAGGTAGCTCCATACTACAGAATTACGATAGTAGCGAACAAATCATGGGATAGCTCTACACCCCAAGAGTTTTGCAGTTGGGCTAGTGGTCATGAACGGCACCAAAAGTACACCCCTGATGATTAGCAGCCCTGGATCAAATCCATCCAGACGCAGTGTACCGGATCCACAGCCTCAGGTACAGGCTCATCAATGAACAGGTCATTGTCATTACCATCAAATTCCTCTTCGGTCGTCTTCTTCTGTGATTAGTAGATTAACAGATACGTTTATAGACAAACATCAAAGACACACAACCTGAACATTTGTCGTTCCACAGATATACCTTGTCATCGGGCATAGCGGTAGTACTAGAAATGAAACATGTTTCATGCAGCTTGCGCTTTTTCTCTCCTCCTCCTTCTCCAAGTTGCTCTAGATGCTTAGGAGCTGCCTCTATCAGTTGATCTAGTTGATCAACATCTGCTTCCCCTACTTGATCTTGATGATAAAGATGTGCTTCCCCCGGTTCATATGGAGGATCATATGGTTCACCATGAAATACCCATCTAATGTATGTGCTAAGCATCCCAAATGTAAAAATATGGTCTTCCACTATACTTTGAGGCAGCACCCTACGATTCACACACAACCGGCAGGGGCAATGTACTTTTGAGTTGTCACAATGAGCTCTAAAAGATCCCATAAATCATAGAACATCAAGGATACGTTTAGCGCTGCCTAATGGAGCAATCTCTATCCAAAATCTTCCCATCTTTTTAATTATGACATACAAGGTTGGTTATTATTAAAAGAAAAGCACGAAACATATAGATGAAGTACAAAAACTATATATGCCTATGCATTTCAGCAAACATATTGACAGCAAAAATCGCCGAAAGTATTTAGGAACATAGATCCAGCACAGAATAAACTATGACCATGCAGATTGAGGACAAATTAAACTACGTAGGAGTATTTGAAAGGGCAATAAAAATGCCAACCAGATCGAGCTAGAGATAGAAGGACTACAGTGGTATCGACGTGCATGTCAAGAAGACCGACGGATAGGGAAAGCTTCTTCGCGCATGTTGGTGATGAGGAGCGGCCGTAAGCACGTCTATTTTGTGGGGAAGGGGGTGAGGCCTAGGCGGGGGAGAGTGGAAGTTTATACACATCGCGAAGGGGTGCGAAGGGATAACTTGGAAATTCTAACCTACGCTGCTTTGGGCACCACCATATACGTGGGCTACCTACCAGTCACCATAGATCAAAATTGATCCAAAACTTGTCAAAATACAAGTTTATCTTTTACCATGGAACCTAATGCACATAGCATTGCATTTTGTGAACAAATGGATTTATGTCAAAAAGTTATTTAATTTCAGCATCTTCAGCTAGGAAGCTTGGAAACTCATGAAATTAGGGCATTATCCATCAAATCTGGAATCTCCTTTGTAAACAATTGCTTGAAATGTCAAGATGCACCGATCTATCAAATATGGCCAGGTTTGTAAACTTGGTTGGCGAAGATACTTCAATGTACAGAGTAGTACAAAAGATGAAAATGGTATAGAAAATATGGTTGTGACCTTTCTACTCTTATTTGAAAGCCTTGAATAAATATTCATTAATTTTCGCAGATGTCTATAAACTCAATAATGTTGGAAAGCATACATGCATGTGGGTCTATCTGGCGGGGACAGCATCCTAAGTGGGAGTATCGTACCTTAGAAGCTTCAACTTCAAAATTTCGGCAGAGCGCCGAAATATCCCGCCCACCCATTCAAACATCCTGCCCATCCATTCAAACATCCAGCCCCCAAAAAAAACATCCAGCCCCAAAAATTATTTTATTGCACAAATTTAGCCTGGAAGCTTGAAAGGGCGTTATACATTGTGTGAAAAAAGGAGGCGGTGGCATTTTGAGCCATCATCTTTGTAGTTGCTTCACAACAAAACAAATTGTTGTTAATTGGAAATTCAAAAAGAAACTTCAAATTTCGAAGCAGACATATTGGTTGATTTGCAAAGATGCACCGATCTACCAAATATGGACACGTCATCATAAACTATTTCCATGACCTTGGTCACCTTTTTTTGGACGATGGTCATCTTCTTGAAAGCCTTAAATTGTTCGGAAATTTCAGCAAATGCCTAGAAACTCGTTTAAATGCTGGGAAGCAACTCTCGCTGGCGTGTGGGCCTAGACGGTGATAGCGCGTCTGAGAGGCCCCATGCCGGAGTAGCATATGCTAGAAGCTTTGACCTCAAAATTTGGTATGGTGCCTAAACATCGCACCCATCCATTAAAATATCCCGTGCATCCATTCAAACATTCTTCACCTCTTTCTAGAATGCAAAATTCCTCTTCTATACCTGCTCCAGAAACAAGAATCCGACGGAGCACTACAATAACAGAGGGATATAGGTGGTAAATTTGCGTTCTCCCAAGTGCATCACCCCATCCATGTTTCCCAGCCCTTCTTCAAAATTTACTTGCCCGCCCACTCCGACCTACACCGACTTTTTGGACCCACAATGCAAGTGACCCACATGTCAGTGAGCCAGAATTACGGGAAGTAGAGATTCCTATCGCTTGTTGTTCAAAATTCGAACATTTTTCGCTAAACCGAGATAAAATCGTTAAAATCATCCAACCTGGCTTATACTATCATTCCATTATGTTAGAGTAAAAGCTAAAATAACAAAGCCAAAAACACGTTCATAGCTTTATAAGCCAAAAATCAAAAGCCAGAATTCGAGCCTAACCAAACAGCGCCTAAATCTCAAGGAACTCATCATGTTTCTCCCTTCAATTTTATTTAACAAAAAATATGACCAAGCAGGATATCATCGACTTGTAGATCAATTTTTGAGATACTTTCATAAATTGCGGTAACACCATTCTGTTCCATGAATATATATAACCATAAAGTTTGAAAATATTATTGAGAATTCACGGAATCCTAAACCATAAAATCTAAACCCCTAAACCCTGACCAAGCAGGTATCGCGCAACTATAGGTCAAAAATTGAGATACTTTCTGTAAATCAGGTAACACCATTCTATTAGATGAATATAAGCATAAATCCTGAGCATTACCAAAAATTCTCTGAACCCAATTCCACGAATATAAGCATAAAGCTTGAACATTATTTAAAATTACCGAAACCCTGAAATCTAAACACTAAACCCTAAATCCTTTCCAAACACGTAGCATGCACTTATCGATCAAAATTGATATATTTTCATTAAACTAGTAACTCCATTCTATTCAATGAACCCTAAACAAACCCTAAACCCTAAGCATAAATCTTGAGCATTATCAAAATTACCCTAAACCCTAAACAAACCCTAATAAAACCTAAACCTAAAACCCCAAACCCTCAACCCATAAACCCTAACATATCAGGTATCATGCACTTATAGATCAAATTTGGAGATACTTTCAATGAGTTAAGTAACGCCATATATATTCTATTCGACGAATATAAGCATAAAGCTTGAGTATTATTGAAAATTCGATAAACCCCCTAAACCCTATTCAATCCATAAAACCTAAACTATAAAACCCTAAAACCCTAAACCCTCGACCCATATAAACCCTAACCAAGCAAGTATCGTGGACTTATAGATCAAAATCTGAGATTCGGTCTTTCATTAAATTGCGGTAATGCCATTCTATTCCATGAATATAACAAGAAAGTTTGAATATTATTGCAAATGCCCTAAACCCTAAAACTCTAAACCCTCAACACCGCACGTAGCATGCACTTATCGATCAAAAATTGATATATTTTGATTAAACTGGTAACTCCATTCTATTCGATGAATATAAGCATAAATCTTGAGCATTATCGAAAATACCCTAAACAAACCCTAATATAACCTAAACCTAAAACCCCAAACCCTCAACCCATAAACCCTAACCAATCAGGTATCATGCACTTATAGATCAAATTTTGAGATACTTTCATTGAGTTAGGTAACACCATATACTATTCAACGAATATAAGCATAAAACTTGAGTATTATTGAAAATTCGATAAACCCTGTAAACCCTATTCAGTCCATAAAACCTAAACCGTAAAACCATAAAACCCTAAACCCTCGACCCATATAAACCCTAACCAAGCATGTATCATGGACTTATAGATCAAAATCTGAGATTTGATCTTTCATTAAATTGCGGTAACGCCATTCAATTACTTGAATATAACAATAATGTTTGAACATTATCGAAAATTCCCTAAACCCTAAATCCCTCAACCCCTACTAAACGACATTGCCAAATGAGGTATCACAAGCACTTGTAGATCAAAATTTCAGATAAACTTTCCAAAAGTTGTGCTAACGCTATTCAATTCCATGAATATAAGCATATATAAAGCAGCTTGAACATTATCAAAAATTCCGAAAAAACCTAAACCCTAAACACCTAAACCCCAAAAACCATAAAAACCCAAAACCCTCAAACCCTTACAAAGCAGGTATGATGCACTTATAGATCAAAATCCGAGATACTTTCATTAAATTGCGATAACACGAGTCTATTCCACGAATATATATAAGCATATATATAAGCTTGAACATTATTATTAAAAATTCATAAACCCTAAAACCTAGAAAACCCTAAACCCTAAAATCTTAAACCCTAAATACCAACCTTAAACTCCTAAGCCCTAAACCCTAAAATCCTAAATCATATACCATAAACCCTAAACCCCTAAACCCTCAACCCAAAAAACACGAACCCTAAACCCCATGCTATATATATATTGTATGGAAACTAGGGCAATGGGATTTTAAGCCATACTTATTTGTAGTTTCTTCATGACAAAAGCCATTGTCGTCGCTTGAAAAATTGAAAATAACTTCAAATTCAGAAGCTTCCTTTGTAAATAATATTTTAAATGCATATAATACGGACCAATCTACCAAATACAAACATGTTGTTATAAACTATAGAAAAGGTGTGGCCATGACCTTGGTCACCTAGTTTGAAAGCCATGCAAATTCATACACGGTACGCCATATATCATATGACAAAATTAAAGCCATTATTATCGATTGGAGCTTTTAAAATAACTCCAAATATGGAAGCTATTTTTCTAAACAATGTTGAAATACCAATATGCACCAATCTACCAAACATGGTTACATTATCATAAAGTATGGTAACACATCTGGCCTTGACATTGGTCATCTAGTTTTTGAAAGCCATGAATGTTCAAACATGGTACGCCATATTGTGAAACGAGTTTTCAAGAGTTATCAAATTTTATATATTTTGATGGAAACTAGCCAATGCACAAAGTGAGACACCAATGGAGAAACAAATGGTTGTATTTCGTTTTATATTTTGTTTCTTTATATTTTAAAATAAACTGACCCAAATTTGGTGTCATTACTATTCATATCAAAAAATTGGAATCTTGCAAAACTCTCGGTGGTTCTCCAATATTTGACTAATTCGGTACCTTTAAACTACTTTTAAAAAGTTAAGAGCAAGCTATATCACACACTTTGTTGTTCATAAATATACTTACTTTCAATCGTCAAAAAGTTATTTAATTTTAGCATCTTTAGCTAGGAAGTTTGGAAACTCATGAAAGTAGGGCATTATCCATCAAATCTAGAATCTCCTTTGTAAACAATTGCTTGAAATGCCAAGATGCACCGATCTACCAAATATGGCCAGATTTGTAAGCTTGGTTGGCGAAGATGCTTCAATGTACAGAGTAGTACAAAAGATGAAAAAGGTACATAAACTATGCCTATGACCTTTCTCCTCTTGTTTGAAAGCCTTGAATTAATGTTCATTAATTTCGGCAGATGTCTATAAACTCATTAAATGCTGGAAATCATACAGGCATGTGGGTCTATCTGACGAGGACAGCATCCCAAGTGGGAGTAGCGTACCTTAGAAGCTTCAATTTCAAAATTTTGGCAGAGAACCGAAATATCCCGCCCACCCATTCAAATATCCCGCCCACCCATTCAAACATCCCGCCCATCCATTCAAACAGCCAGCCCCAAAAAAATCCAGCCCCAAATTTTTTATTGCACAAATTTAGCCTGGAAGATTGAAAGGGCGTTATACATTGTGTGAAAAAAGGGGGCGGTGGCATTTTTAGCCATCATCTTTGTAGTTGCTTCACAACAAAACACATCGTTGTTACTTGGAAATTCAAAAACAAACTTCAAATTTGGAAGCAGGCATATTGGTTGATTTGCAAAGATGCACCGATCTACCAAATATGGACACGTCATCATAAACTATTTCCATGACCTTGGTCACCTTTTTTTTGGACGATGGTCATCTGCTCGAAAGCCTTAAATTGTTTGAAAATTTCAGCAAATGCCTAGAAACTAGTTTAAATGCTGGGAAGCAACTCTCGCTGGCGTGTGGGCCTAGACGGTGACAACACGTCTGAGAGGCCCCACGCCGGAGTAGCGTATGCTAGAAGCTTTGACCTCAAAATTTGGTATGGTGCCCAAACATCGCACCCATCCATTAAAATATCCCATGCATCCATTCAAACATGCTGCACATCTTTGTAGAATGCAAAATTCCTCTTCTATCCGTGCTCCGGAAACAAGAATCTGAGGGAGCACTGCAATAACAGATGGATATAGGTGGTAAATTTGCGTTCTCCCAAGTGCATCACCCCATCCACGTTTCCCAGCCCTTCTTCAATATTTACCTGCCCGCCCACTCCGACCTACACTGATTTTTTGGACCCACTGTGCAAGTGACCCACATGTTAGTGAGCCAGAATTACGGGAAGTAGAGATTCCCATCACTTGTTGTTCAAAATTCGAACATTTTTCGCTAAACCGAGATAAAATCGTTAAAATCATCCAACCTGGCTTATACTATCATTCCACTATGTCAGAGTAAAAGCTAAAAAAACAAAGCCAAAAACACGTTCGTATCTTTATAAGCCAAAAATCAAAAGCTAGAATTCGAGCCCAACCAAACAACGCCTAAATCTCAAGGAACTCTTCATGTTTCTCCCTTGTTTTAGTACCCGGGTACCTTCAATTTTATTTAACAAAAAATATGACCAAGCAGGATATCATCGACTTGTAGATTAGTTTTTGAGACTTCCATTAAATTGATGTAACACCATTCTGTTCCACGAATATATATAACCATAAAGTTTGAAAATATTATTAAGAATTCACGGAATCCTAAACCATAAAATCTAAACCCCTAAACCCTGACCAAGCAGGTATCGTGCAACTATAGATCAAAAATTGAGATACTTTCGTTAAATCAGGTAACGCCATTCTATTAGATGAATATAAGCATAAATCCTGAGCATTACCAAAAATTCTCTGAACCCTAAACCGGAAACAACCCATAAAACTAAACTGTAAAACCCTAAACCCTCGACCCATAAACCCTAATCAAGTAGGTATCATGCACTTATATATCAAAATTTGAGATACTTTCATTAAATTGCGGTAACGCCATTCTATTCCACGAATATAAGCATAAAGCTTGAACATTATTTAAATTTTTTGAAACCCTAAAATCTAAACACTAAACCCTAAATCCTTACCAAACATGTATTATGCACTTATCGATCAAAATTGATATATTTTCATTAAACTGGTAACTCCATTCTATTCGTTGAATATAAACATAAATCTCGAGCATTATCGAAAATACCCTAAACCCTAAACAACCCCTAATAAAACCTAAACTTAACACCCCAAACCCTCAACCCATAAACCCTAACAGATCAGGTATCATGTACTTATATATCAAATTTGGAGATACTTTGAATGAGTTAGGTAACACCATATATATTCTATTCGACAAATATAAGCATAAAGCTTGAGTATTATTGAAAATTCAATAAAACCCCTAAACCCAATTCAGTCCATAAAACCTACACTGTAAAACTCTAAAACCCTAAACCCTTGACCCATATAAGCCCTAACCAAGCAGGTATCGTGTACTTATAGATCAAAATCTAAGAATTGATATTTCATTAAATCGCAGTAACGCCATTCTATTCCACGAATATAACAATAAAGTCTGAACATTATTGAAATTTCCAAAAATTCACCAAGCACATAACATGCACTTATAGATCAAAATTTAAGATAATTTCGTTAAATTGGGTAACGCCATTCTATTTGATGAATATAAGCATAAATCTTGAGTAATATAAAAATTTCCCTAAACCCTAAACAACCCCTAAAACTTAAACGCTAAACCCTAAAGCCCTAAACCCTCAGCCATAAACCTTAACCAAGCATGTGTCATGCACACATTGATCAAAATTTGAGATACTTTCATTAAATCAGCTAACACCCATTCTGTTCTACGAGTATTAGCATAAATCTTGAGCATTATTGAAAATTCGCAAACCCTAAAAAACCCATAAACTAAACCATAAAAACCTATAACCCTAAATCCTCGACCCATAAATCCTAACCAAAGCAGGTATTGTGCACTTATACATCAAAATTTGAGATACTTTCAATAAATTGATGTAATGCCATTCTATTCAACGAATATAAGCATAAAGCAACTTGAACATTATCAAAAGTTCCTAAAACACAAAACCCTAAACCCCTAAAACCCGAAACCTTAAACCCTTACCAAGCACGTAGCATGCACTTATAGATCAAAATTTGATATACTTTTGTTTAGTTTGGTAACGCCATTTTATTCGATGAATATAAGCATAAATCTTGAGCATTATAGAAAATTCCCTAAACCCTAAACAACCCCTAAAACCTAAACCCTAAAACCCTAAACCCTCAACCCATAAACACTAACCAAGCACGTATCATGCACTTTATAGATCAAAATTTGAGATAGTTTCATTAAATTAGGTAACGTCATTCTATTCGACGAATATAACAATAAAGCTTGAGCATTATTCTAAATTCACTAAACTCTAAACCCTATACAATGATAAAACCTAAACTGTAAAACCCTAACCAAGCAGGTATCATGCACTTATAGATCAACATTTGTGATACTTTCATTAAAGCAGGTAATGCCATTCTGTTCGATGAATATAAGCATAAATCTTTGAGAATTATTGAAAAATTGCTAATCCCTAAACCCTAAACAACCCATAACCGTGAAACCCTAAATCATCGACCCATAAACCCTAAACCAGCAGGTACCATGCACTTATAGATCAAAATTTGAGATACTTTCGTTAAATTGTGGTAATGCCATTCTATTACATGAATATAAGCAAAAAGCTTGAAAATTATTGAAAATCAAAAACCCCTAACCGTAAACCCTAATAACCTCCTAACCCTAGAACTCTAACTTCCTAACCCTAGAACCCTAAACCCTTACCAAGGAGGTATAATGCACTTATAGATCAAATTCTGAAATACTTTTATTAAATTGTGATAACGTCATTCTATTCCATGAATATAACCATATATATAAAGCTTGAACATTATTATTGAAAATCCCTAAACCTTAAAACCTAAACAATCATAAACCCTAAAACCTTGAACAACTAATTCCTAAACCACTAAACCCTAAAAACCTAAACCAGAAACCATGAACCCTTAAACCGTCAACCCAAAACCCTAAACTTAACCCTAGGCTATATATACTTTGAGTGAAAACCGGGACAGTGGGATTTAAAGCCATGTTTTGTAGTAGCTTCATGACTAAAGCCATTGTTGTGCATTAGAAAATTGAAATAACTTCCAATTCAGAAGCTTCCTTTGTAAATAATATTTTAAATACCAATACACACCATAACAAATATGGATAGGTTATTATAAACTATAGAAAATATATGTCCATGACCTTGGTCATCTGGTTTGAAAGCCATGCATATTCTTACATGGTACTCCATATATATTGTGATACAGTTTTTCTCAGAAATTATCAAATTTCAAGATTATATTTTTCCATGGAACTAGCTAGTGCACATAGTGAAACACGAAGACAGAAAATAATGGATGCATTTCTTTTTATATTTTCTTTCTTTGTATTTTTTTAAAATGGCCGAAATTAGGTGTCATTACCATTCATATCAAAAAGTTGAATTTTCCGAAACTCTCCGTGGTTCTCCAATATTTGACTACTTGATATCTTTGAATTATTTTTAAAAGTCAAGAGCACGGTATATCACACACTTTCTAGTTCGAAATTAGAATATTTACTTCAGATTGTCAAAAAGTCATCTGATTGCATAGATTTAGCTAGAAAGTTTGGAAATTCATGAAAGTTGGGCATTGTCCATTAAATCTAGAATCTTCTTTTCAAATGCCAAGATGCAGCTATCTACTAGATACGGACACGTGATGTCTACGCACTTCTATTCTTGTAGACAGTGGTTGGGCCTCCAAGTGTAGAGGTTTGTAGAACATCAGCAAGTTTTCCCTTAAGTGGATCACCCAAGGTTTATCGAACTCAGGGAGGAAGTGGTCAAAGGTATCCCCTCTCAAGCAACCCTGCAATCAAGATACAAGAAGTCTCTTGTGTCCCCAACACACCCAATACACTTGTCAGGTGTATAGGTGCACTAGTTCGGCGAAGAGATAGTGAAATGTAAGTGGTATAGATAATTATAAGTGGTTACAGTGATAGAAAATAGCTCGATGGCGTGGAAAAGACTAAAGTAAAACTGAAATAAAGATGGAAGCAAGCAAACATGTAATAGATCTAGTTGCAAACGGTGTTTCAATGTTTAGAAACAAGGCCTAGGGATCATACTTTCACTAGTGAACACTCTCATATAAATATATTATTTTCATGATACTACTATGTACTACTCTCCGGTTGGACACTCTAATCAATGGCAGGGCTATAACAGCACACCTCAAAGTAAGCCTTTCCCATCTAGAAAACCCCACACTGTCACCTTGCGTACTAGATGGTTCCAACAAACAACACAATTTCATAAAGACATCCAACTCCAAATATAACTCATAACAAGTATTTGTAATCTCTAGCCTAAGTGCTACCATGGTGTGCACGCTGTCACTTTCACACACATGGGGAGAGCATAGATCTATTAAAGCACTTGAGTAGCAAGGTAGATCTACTTGATTACAAAGCTCATGATCACAATATGATCATGCATAGAGAGAGAGATGAACACATAGCTACCGGTAGAACCCTTAGCCTCGAGAGAGAACTACTCCCTCCTCATCATGGGAATCACCAATGGTGATGGAGATGGTGGTGGATATCGATGGAGATGGCTCCGGGGGCACTTCCCCGTCCCGGCAGGGTGCCGGAACAGAGACTTTCTGTCCCCCGAATCTCCCCTTCGGTGGCGGCGGCGCTGCGGAAGTTTTCATGGCTAGAGTCTGGTCGATCTAGGGTTTCTGTATCGGGAGGAATATATAGGTGAAAGGGCAAGGTTGGTGGAGGCCGGAGGGGCCCACACCACCTGGTGGCACGACCAAGGGGGACCCGCGCCACCCTATGGTGTGGCTGGCCCCTGGCCCCTCTCCGTCTCGTCTTTTGGCTTTGTGTTCCCCTCGGTGAAATATTGACTTTGGCTTTTGTCCCGTCCAATTCCGAGAATATTCATTTTCTAACTTTCTGGAACCAAAAACAGCAGAAAACAGGCAACTGGCACTGTGGCATCTTGTTAATACGTTAGTCCAAGAAATCATATGAAAAGTACTCCAAAGTGTGGACAAAACACAAGAAAGTGGATAAAACCAAGCATGGAACATCAAAAATTATAGATACATTTGCAATGTATCAACATCCCCAAGCTTAACTCCTGCTCGTCCTCGAGTAGGTAAGTGATAAAAAGAAAGAATAATTTTTGAGGTGACATGCACCATCATAAACTTTATCAAAGTATTTGTAAAACATTAATAGCTGGGATGATAGTACTTCAATCATAACATGAAAGATAAAGTTCTAGCAATAAGACAAAGAAACAATGTTGCAACATGAAAAGGCACAAACAGAAGATTAATGAATAACAATGCTTTGCAAGACGTTTGTTTGTTTCACATAAAGAAAACATAGCATAGTAGTATTCAGCTTGTCCCTCATAGAGTAGCAAACATAAATGCATAGGACACCTTCAAAGTTCATAATAGTGACTAAATACAAATAGTTTAAATCAAGCAATATCAAAGCTATGCATCAATCAAGAAGTCTTGGGACAATGCACATAGAACTAAGAATGGCCACTATGCTCTCAAAGTAAGTGCATAAAGATAGAAGGTGGAGACTCAATATAGTGGTGGAAGAGAGGCCTTCATAGAAGGAAGCGGAGATTCAAGTTGCATAAAGAGCTTCCAAAAATTATGGTACTTGTTAGCTTTCAGCTCTCATTGCCCCTATCATAAGCATCTTGAAGTGATTAGGGTTAAAGTGAACAAACTATGGTGTATATGCTTGATGAAGTATAAGTTGGAAATCTCATGTCCCTTGAATATGAGGGCCGCTCCTCATGCTACTCAAGTTTAGTCACCGGTAAGTTTTGTCATCGTAAGTACATGTGTATCATAGAGAACCGCCAACGGGGTACCCCTTTCGCGATGATACGGAAGAATCCCCATATCAAAATGACAAGGCAAGCAGACAACGAGCATCTCAGCAATCTTCTTATTTACCATGGGAATATGGTGCTTTTTCTCTCTTTCCTCTTTTCATAATCTCTTTTTTTTATTTTTCTATTTTTTTCTCAATATAGGACTCTTTTTTTATAAGAAGAATGCTTCATAGACAGCTCATTATGGTTACGCTGCAGGTGTCCACCATGTCAGCATGGATTAGACCAGCGACCCAGGCGTTTCTCTAACACATATACATAACTCCATGGCCTTACAAGCTCCCCTTTCATTTCACACCGACGACATCCATAGACAAAAGAGCATGATATCAACTAGGTACAAGTACCCGTGCAATGTTGAAAGCGTTCCCCATGATAGCATGGTTCTGCTAATCCCCAGCAAATAAGTGCAAGCATATACAACATAGACGACACAATGGTTCAAGTTTATTAAGGGCAAGAAAAGTAAAGTGTGCCATCAAGTTCGTGAGAGCTTTAATCACTAGTTTTATCATAACAAGTTTAATTTGGAAGGTAAACAAAAACATGAATATACTTGGAATAGCATATGCTAGTACGTAGGTATGGTGGAATCTTTGGAATAACTTGGTTTTAGGAGTTGGATGCATGAGCGGAACTCATACTTGGTTACGGAGGCTAGCAAAAGACTGGGAGCGACAAACTAAGAGAGCAATAATGGCCATAATCATGTAGAGCGACAAAACATCATTAATCAAAGAATAAAGTGATACTACAAGTTGAAAACTAAAGGATCATAAAGGCTTATGGTGACTTGAGATAGTCATAACATGGTGTGAGCATGTGCCAAGTCAACCCAAATAAAGCATCAAAGGAGAATACCACTATACTATGCTTTAATATGCTAAAACAACGCATGATTCATCCAAGGCACATTAAGCAATCTCAATTGTTTATAACAAGTCATGCTACAGCAAAGAATACTAAGCATAAAGCCAAAACAATATCAAGCATGGCATGATAGAGTATAGGCCACAGTCAAAAACAAGCCCTTTTTACCACATAAGCATGAACTTTCCTACTCTTTTCCAAACCGAACCAAACTATTTGCAAACCAATGTATGAAAGAGGGGTCCAACCAATTTATTCAGAAAACTAAGTAAACAAAAGCAAACCAAAAACCAAAACGAAAACGAAAAAGAAGACGCTCCAAGAACAACACAACTGTGCATGAAACAATAAAAATGAAGCGTTTGGAAGAAACCTGGGATTTTTATTGATGAAGAAGGGGATGCCTTGGGCATCCCTAAGCTTTGACGCTTGTACTTCTTGGATATTTCTTGGGGTGACACGCGTCACATCCCCAAGGTTGATCTTTAGTCCATCCTTCATCTCATTACTCATTCCTTCCATACACCTAAATTGTTTCCTTCATACAAAACTTCACACAATTTTTATTAGCAACATAAGTGCACTCAAGATAATAAGTCTTAAGGTTCAGTTCCAACACCAATTAAACTTCCACTAAAACACAAGCCACTGTAGCACTTTCCTCAACAAGCTCAATTCCCCAAAAGAACTCAAAAAGGAACCAACAAGAAGCAAATGCAAATAATGACAGAAATTTGTCAAAACAGACCAGCAGGTAAACACGAATTTTTTCGAAGACCTTCTATTGCTCAAATCGAAAAGTGTTGAACTAACGAAAGTTAGATAACAACCTAGACAACAACTTTTCCAAGCATTCTTCTCTCTCATTAGAGGTTACTCTTGGCACAAAAAGCAAATAAAAAGGATAAGGAGCGGTTATTACTAAAGTAATAACTTCCAAGATGTTGGGTCCGCAGCATAGAAAACAAAAAAATTCCTACGGTGTGAACTACACGCCAAGATCTATCTACTAGGTACAAAGCAAACGGGTGGACATACATCCATAGAGAACTTACCCTCGAAGACAACAAGCTTTGTTAACGAGTAGGAACTCGTGGTTGATGTAGTCGTACACTTGCCAATCTCAAGATTGTGAGGAAGTCCGAGCGCCGCAACTCAGCAGCGCATCCGCACTCGCACACACGTTCAAGCCACCGGACAACCTCCACCTCCTCGCTCTAGCGATCCAGCGGAAGCAGCAACTCCTTCCGAACGAAATGCCACCGGGAACATGTATCTCGCTAATCCGAGATCATGGGGGAATAATTCTAGAGGGGGAGAGAGATCCTTCACAAGGAGGTGTGAGGATGAAGGAGGGAATGGGTGGCCTTTTATAGGAGGAGGGGGGTGCCCCCTCTCTCCATGGCCGGCGCATGGGGGGTGACCCCTCACCTCCCCCATTCATGTGGTGGTAACTCCTTGTAGCATCCCAATTGTCTAACAATTGCAATGCTACTAGCCTAGTCTATATAAATGCTACTTCAAATATATAATTGTTGCATCATCATTATATCATGCTCATGTCATCATGCCACCTTGCATTTGAGCATCATATAAAACCCTTTTCCATTTGGTTCTTATCTCATATGCATTATTAATTGCATTTGCCTCTTGATATTGTATTTGGTTGTTGATATATTGTTTAATGCCCAAGTTGAGTTGGGGGAATATCTTTTATTAACTCCACCACCTTTTCTTTCACCATCTTATAATTCCACCATCCAACTAAATGTGAGCTTTGCACTTTCTTTGGGTTTTACCTCTAGCTCATGTGGGTTGGGATGGATCCAATTCTTTTCCACATGCTCTCATCTTGGCATCATGATGTTTTCACATTAGTGACATATGAGAGCCACATGGCCACCTTTGCCTGCCTTGTGAGTGGGACCTTTTCTCCTAGCTTCCATATGGATTATTATGGAATTATGCTCATGTTGGGATATTTTTGGGACTAGTAATCATCTAGTGGAACATACACACTAGCATGTCCCATTTTATTTCAAACATGGCCATCTCCAACTACTCCACCTGGGGCATCCTTTCATTTCTTTTGCTTGGCTTTATTCCACCTTTGGAAATGCATAATAATAATGCCATGTAATAAAATTGTTCTCACAAGAATCAACATGGCAATAAATATTTTGCATGGGCCATGCAAGTACCACCTTTTGCTTGTCATTTGGATTTATTTGATTCTTGAGTGGTTCATCTCTATCTCTATCCCTTCTTTTGGGCTTGATCTATTTTGATCTTGCTTAAACCTCATCACCATCTCTATCCACCCCATCACCACCTTTCCTTCTTTTCTCTCTTTTGGCTATATTGTTTGAGCTTGTGTTGATCATGCTTGATCTAGTCAAAAGAAACCACTCCATCTATCTCTCTCTCTAAACCTAAACCATACACTCATCTCTCCTCTCTTTGCCACCCTCTCTAAACCACACCCCCCCTCATCTAACCCTAAACCTACCTCACCCTCTCCTCTTCATCTAAAACCTCCCTCTCTCCCTAACCCTAGCATACCACACCTTCCCCTCTCTCGGTCTCCCTCTTCTCTCTACCAGCTGGTCCCACCTGGCCCCCTCTCTCCTCAAGCCCCAAACCCTAACCGAGCCACCACCCTAGCTCCAAACCTAGCTCCAACCCGAGATCCTCCCTCTCTTTTCTCTCTCTGCCTGAGGACCCCACCACCCGAGCCTGGCCTGCCCTGCCCCACCTGCCAGCTCCCTACCCCTTCACCACCTCGCCCTGCTCCTGCCCCTGCCCGAGCACGTGAGTAGGAGAGGAGGAAAAAGGTGCCCGAGCCACCTTTCCCCTCCACCACGCCATCTACCCACTCCCTCTCTCCGTTCCTATCCTCTCCCACCTCTCTGCCTCGCCACTGCTTCGCCAGATCCGCCCCAAACCGGCCCCTCTCCTCCCTTCTTCTCCACCGCCACCAGCTACCCCATAGCCGCCCACCGTCGGCCTATACTCCGTTCCGTTGATCCAGTCGAGCCGCGCGCCCATGAAGTGGCCTGGAAGATCGAGGAGGCTCCTCTGCATCGTCCGGTACTCGTCGTCGAGGAGGAGGAGCCCCAGGAGCGCTGGACCACCACCGACCCGACGCGAAACCCTAGTCCTCGGTCCGTCTGCGTCGTCGCCGTTCCCCTGTGCCTCGAGCCGATCCGACCACACCGACACACCCTCAGTGAGCCACGTAACCTCCCTGGCATGGTCCCCTTCGCCGTGAAGCCCTAGAACCGCCGGCCCTTACGTCGAACGCCCTCCGCGCGCCGCCGCTCGTTTCTGTGTGCTCGCTTCCGCCCGCATAACAGCCCTATCTAGTCCTCGCCCACCTCCCAGACAGCAACCCCAAGCCACCGCACTGGCTGCCGCCTCCGCGCGTGCACGCCAGGTCCCTGGATCGATCCCCGCCCGCGCCTCGCACCGATCCATCGCTCGGCGCAGAGAGAGGAAGAAGCACAGTGCATCGCGATGCCGTTTTGCGTTAAACCCCCTAGAGCTTTTACCCCTAAACCCGCGCTCCTCTAGGCCCACTAGTCAGCCACGCTACCACTTTTACAGGAAACCCCCTGGCCTCTTTCACCTTCAACCCGCGCTCCAGCCGCAGCCCCACCTGTCGGTCCCTGCGCGCTCGCTCGCTGGCGCGTGGGCCTGTGGTCGATGGCCCCACCTGTCTGCTGCATGGGCTAGCACAGCTCGCGGTGACAGAAGCTTTTCTGCGCAGTGTGCTGCTGAGTCAGCTGCTGGCCCCACTGGTCATTGACTGTGGCTAGCTAAATCTGTGTATAAAAAGTATTTCTGCATATCTGTTTTAATTCAAATCTTTTTCAAATTAATTCAAATTCAAATTTAAATCTGTTTTTAAATATCTTTTGAAATATAAATCCAAATAATACAAACAATATATGTTTTGGAATCAGAAAAATGTGAGGATTTCAAATCTGCCATTCAAAATATATTTTGGACATTTAAAATTCCAAGTTGATTAAAATTACAATAAAATGCCCTTTTTCCTTAATTAATTAATAACTTTTGTTTTATAAGTCCAAATTTAACAAATGATATGTCTAAAATGATTAGCTCGACGAGACCTTTCTGTTTATGCATTCCATTATCTGTTTTGTAGCATGAATCATATAAATATAAAGTATACAGCAACTAAAATGAGGTTAAATTGAGGCTAAAACCCAATGGAATGTTTATTTCTTGTATTCCACCCCTCACCCATACCATGCTTCATTAATGCCATGCAAATTGTGCATCATTCATCATGGCATGATTGGTTGCTTGATGCCTTTTATTCATATGCTTGTGCACTTTATTTATGTTGGCCCTTGTTTGTTTGGTTCTTCTGCGAATAGACGCTGAGCAGGGGATATACCAAGAGAACCAGGAGTACCACCCAGATCCTTCTCTTGCTTCAACTGAGCTGCCAGGCAAGCACTACCACATGCTTGCATACATATAGTACCTATTGCCTCTTTCTTATTCTTGCATCATTGAGTCGCGATTGCATTAAATTGAATCCCAAGTATTGCATAGCCTTTACATTTAAACCCCACCGAAGCTTGTTCCTCCATCCCATGAGCCATTACTACAGGAGTTGTTTGAGCCATGCGAGTCGTAGAACAGCATGTGTAGGGAATGTGAGTGTCTGGTGGATAACGAGGTACCTAAACAACTTAACCTGAGTAGTAATGGGATAACTAATGAAAGTGGCATCGGTGAGCCATATTCGCTATTTGGTTTTTCAGGCTCACTTGTGTCCCGTAGGACCCCGAGTACTTGATTCCTGTTCCTTGAATATTCGCGCTATCCACATCCGGGAGGCTTATGAACCCCCCTGAGCCAGAGCTTGATTCATTCTTATTTCTTGGGGCCACAAACTAGTTTGAGGTTTTATTTACTATCCTGTACTTATGCCATGCTTTACCGCTTTATTTAAATTGTGCGAGGTACTATTTAGGTCCGTGACCCGTTTTTGCTGTATCGACAAGCCCAGTCACACTTTCGGGTTCCCAGTCGTTTACAGCCGGCCACACAAACCTTGAGTCCGTCTCGTAGCCCGCCAGCTTCGTTGCGGGTAGCTTAATGGGGTGCCCCCTTGAAATATTTCTGAATCCTGTAATTGCTTTGTCGTGACTGCCTCGTTGGGTTTTGATTTGGTTTTTCCGAGGCATATCGAGTGTGTGTTGCTATTTGTGCACCCCTGCAGGGTAAAACTTTCTGAAAGCCGTGTCCGCGGTTATGGACGACTTGGAGCACTGTTTCTCGATCATAGACAAGCATAACTAAAGTACCGCTTTTAATTTGACTAGACTAGGTACCTGACTAGTAAATAGTGCAACACTCACGGAATGGATAATAAAACTGCCAACGGATGGGGGGGCTGTTCGTCCGCTTCCTCGTCGGTAAGTGAGGAGGAGGATGGATCTGTTGAGATTACCGTTATTACTGTTATAACTGTTGTTATTAATTCACGGACATCCGTCTATCTTTGGTTACGCGGATGGTTAGCGATTATCTATAGAATTGTTAGGGTTTATCTTTTGCTGCAATTGCTCACCCCAGGTTGTGTCCCCTTTAGAGGCATAAAGACTTGCTGAGTACCCCTAGGGTCTCACACGATAAATTATTGGTTCAGATGAACAGGTACACTCGCAAGATGGATACTGGGTGGAAGAGACGGACGATGTGGGCAACGATCATTCGGTGTAGAGATTTCGGGAACGGGGATCCGTGAGATCTGTGGGCGGGATCTGCTTATTTATGGGGCATCTTTTGCCGATTCGCTTCTTATCCGTACTCGGATTTTGTCTTCCGCTTCCGCTTGATATTCTGATGTTTGATGTATGAGGAGATATCCTAAACTATTATATCTATCTAGGATATTTGGATCTTGCTGTATGGCGTTGCTATATTTCCTTTCTTTTTAGATGGAATGGCTCTGATGTACTATTGTATGGTGGCTTGCATACATACTCATTTGTGTATGTAGTTGATCCCTTCGCCTGCCGATTACGCCGCCCGTTCTTGTCCCGATGTTTGGAAATGGTTGGGACGGCCGAAAGGTCTACCTATGAGTGGCATTTGGGCCCCACCGTACTATTTCAACCATTTCTGCTCATCCAGGCTTGTAACTAGGAGCGTAATTCACCGAGGTAGTTACAATTGGTATCAGAGCCATCCCGCCCTTCAGGGTCTCAGCCAAATGGTCGTTGTCGGTCTAGCAAATATTTTTGGTAGCTATGTATACTAGGGAAAAACAAAACGCGAGAGTAGGACTGCTTCCATTTTTCTTCTTACCCAACCACCCACCCTTTTCTGGTAAGGAAGTGTAACGTTTTCAATCCTCTTCTTAAAATTCAAACTAGGATTCACGTGTGCTGGGTTTCCGTAGTACCATAGAAAGTGTGTGTGTGTGTGTAATTCGTTGTCTATCTGTTGCATCCAAGTTGTTATCACAGTCTGCCTTTGGTTATCAACTGTTGGTACATTCCATGCTGACAGGCTTTTGGAAACCGGCGCGATCTATCTGACTCCCTGTTAACCGGTGCCATCTTCTTAAGGGTGTCCTTCCTTCTAGCAACTCCACATTCTGTGAAACCATCAGTTGCTAATCTCTACCGGATAAGTGATTCTGCGCATCTATTGGTATTTTAATGCCGAAAAATGCGGAAAATTTTTCTTTGACACATCTGTGTTTCCACACTCCTTTTCAGTCGTGTGTGAAACATTATCTATCTCCCTTTTATCAGCATGTCCATGCTAACTCATTCTTTTGTCACCGGCGCTTAATCCTGGAGTTTTGTTTCATTCCCTTTTCTCTTGGGCTAATTACATAACGTGTGTCGATCCGATGCTGATGATTGTAATTTGGCTCTCGGCATAGCTATATTCCACTCATGGTAAGTGTCGATTGGAATATGGAAAAAATGCTATCAACCGTCACCATCTGGAGGATAAGGTTATCTCCTGTGATTTTGAGTACACCGTGATCATATCTATGCATATTCAATTATCTTGGCAATCCGGAGTTTCTCAAGGCACTACGGCGGTCTATCATCTGTCCATCATACTGCACATCTTTTTCAACCCCATATCTGCACAATTCTCCTGGATACAAGGGAATTGCATCTTTTCGTCTCTGATAGCTTTGCTTAAGGTATGAGCTATCATCGTTTCTTTATCCAAGATCTCTTTATCTTTGTAACCGGTGATCCGATCGACAATGTGAATCAGGTGACATCTCTTTTTCTTCCGAAGGACCAGATAATCTATTCTTCCAGTGCATCTTCTTCAACACGAACCCGTGCTCGTAATATTGATCTTTCTAAGAGCGTTGAGCTCAGGAAGTGTTCGAGCATTTGTTCGTTTCTTTCGCCTCTTGAACTTGATATCCTGGGAATATCCTGTTAATCCATGGTGGTATATGTTGATAATATGCTTGCCTATTCAATATCAATGGAAGGACATGGAAGGTCATCTGTGTCCCTTTCTCTCAAGCTTCGTGAGCACTGCCTGTGTGCAAATTCTCAAAGCGTGAATCCTGACTTTTTGAAGTCACCTATCTCGACCACGTCCTTCTGCTAAATACATTGCTTCAATCCTGGAATTAGCAAGTCCATTGTTAATTCCATCCTCCATCTTCAATCAACCCGGAGCTTTCCTTGTTGGCGAGTTATCATCGTCGGTCTGCTGAAGACTTCCTCAAGACTGCTAAATCTCTCTCAATCATTCAAGAAGAACATGGAGTTCTTTTCACCTCAGTCTCGTCAAGTAATCTCTTGAAACCCTCTCGCTCCATCGTCTATGCTCAATCCACCGGAGGCCATGAAGACTTTTCAGATCTTTCGTAATCCTTCTGTGCAAGTGGTGCTATCTTTTTCTTTATCTATTGAATCTTGCAGTTCTTCTCCTTAATCTTCCTTCATATCTTTCCGGTGGCTTGGTACTTCCGACATGACGACAACATCATCACCCTTATCTATCTTGGATCCGGGGAATCGTTTGCATCTATCCTTGTTTTCTAACGGAGTTCCATGAGTTATCCTTGTCAATACCTTCAGTCTGTTTCGGTAGTTGGGTTGCTTAGTTTTCCTATTCATGTGCGGAGTAATGCTTTGAGTGCGGGATGGAGTAGCTACCATACCACTACTCTTATCATTCGCTCGTGTACATTGAATTGGTGAATTAATGTGATTCCACTCATTCCACGGAAGTTAGAAGTGGCCTTTATCCCTCGATACTTTTACTTCCGTCTTTGTTTTCCGGAGTGCTCTCTCGAAGAAAGTAATCAATAATCTCTTGTTGGTGATCTCGTCCTTTCTACACGGAGCAAAATCTTCAATTATCTGGTGGAAACAAACGCAAACTCTTTTCTGTCCTCGTCATTCTACCGGTGCTCTACATCCCCAAACAAGATGAAAGGAAACTATCTCTCTCTTTGTTTCATCAATTCTTTTCTGTGGTAAAGCCAATTATGGTTGATGCCATCAGCCGCAAATCTATTGCGTTAGCCTCAAGGCTAAAGAAAGCAATAAGTATCTCTACAATAAACTCCAGATCCTCTATATTCTTTGCTTCTCGGGATTCCACCAAGATCTAGTTTCACATCCATCTCTGGAAGTTATATCCGCGCACCTCAATTGCGTGATCCTTGGTTCTTACAGGCGCAAGAAGAATCTAATCCGACGATGACTAACTAAATCTTTCTGTTGATATCAAGGGACTCTATTGTTTGAAGGCAATATTGTTTCCGTACTTCCTTTCTCAAATCCGAGAGAAGATACGATGCTATTATCATAGTGGTTCAAAACCTCTCCAATCTAGCTCTTTTCTTCCGGCGACGCAAAGATCCATCCTCTCTAGTATCGGTAAATCTTTAATCTTAACGGTGTGCTTTTCTTTATCCAGGATGCATCATCTTGTGTTTTCTTTCACAAGTGGTTCTATTCTTTTATCATGTTTCTTGGGAAAACCGGAGCTATGTCCATCCTATCCTTCTTGTCTCAAGACAATCCTTCACTTCTTCTAACCCGTTGTTTCTCAAGCAAAACGCAAGACTCGCAACAAGTCTAGCAAGTTTTGCAAGGTGTAGCGGTCGCACCATTCCGTTGTTCATCAACTTGGGAACGTGAGGGTCACCTTCGTTCCGAACACCACCTCTTCTTGTGTTGTTTTCTTTTTCCTAGGAATCTCGGGGCGAGATTCTTGTTTAGTGGGGGAGAGTTGTAGCATCCCAATTGTCTAACAATTGCAATGCTACTAGCCTAGTCTATATAAATGCTACTTCAAATATATAATTGTTGCATCATCATTATATCATGCTCATGTCATCATGCCACCTTGCATTTGAGCATCATATAAAACCCTTTTCCATTTGGTTCTTATCTCATATGCATTATTAATTGCATTTGCCTCTTGATATTGTATTTGGTTGTTGATATATTGTTTAATGCCCAAGTTGAGTTGGGGGCATATCTTTTATTAACTCCACCACCTTTTCTTTCACCATCTTATAATTCCACCATCCAACTAAATGTGAGCTTTGCACTTTCTTTGGGTTTTACCTCTAGCTCATGTGGGTTGGGATGGATCCAATTCTTTTCCACATGCTCTCATCTTGGCATCATGATGTTTTCACATTAGTGACATATGAGAGCCACATGGCCACCTTTGCCTGCCTTGTGAGTGGGACCTTTTCTCCTAGCTTCCATATGGATTATTATGGAATTATGCTCATGTTGGGATATTTTTGGGACTAGTAATCATCTAGTGGAACATACACACTAGCATGTCCCATTTTATTTCAAACATGGCCATCTCCAACTACTCCACCTGGGGCATCCTTTCATTTCTTTTGCTTGGCTTTATTCCACCTTTGGAAATGCATAATAATAATGCCATGTAATAAAATTGTTCTCACAAGAATCAACATGGCAATAAATATTTTGCATGGGCCATGCAAGTACCACCTTTTGCTTGTCATTTGGATTTATTTGATTCTTGAGTGGTTCATCTCTATGTCTATCCCTTCTTTTGGGCTTGATCTATTTTGATCTTGCTTAAACCTCATCACCATCTCTATCCACCCCATCACCACCTTTCCTTCTTTTCTCTCTTTTGGCTATCTTGTTTGAGCTTGTGTTGATCATGCTTGATCTAGTCAAAAGAAACCACTCCATCTATCTCTCTCTCTAAACCTAAACCACACACTCATCTCTCCTCTCTTTGCCACCCTCTCTAAACCACACCCCCCCTCATCTAACCCTAAACCTACCTCACCCTCTCCTCTTCATCTAAAACCTCCCTCTCTCCCTAACCCTAGCATACCACACCTTCCCCTCTCTCGGTCTCCCTCTTCTCTCTACCAGCTGGTCCCACCTGGCCCCCTCTCTCCTCAAGCCCCAAACCCTAACCGATCCACCACCCTAGCTCCAAACCTAGCTCCAACCCGAGATCCTCCCTCTCTTTTCTCTCTCTGCCTGAGGACCCCACCACCCGAGCATGGCCTGCCCTGCCCCACCTGCCAGCTCCCTACCCCTTCACCACCTCGCCCTGCTCCTGCCCCTGCCCGAGCACGTGAGTAGGAGAGGAGGAAAAAGGTGCCCGAGCCACCTTTCCCCTCCACCACGCCATCTACCCACTCCCTCTCTCCGTTCCTATCCTCTCCCACCTCTTTGCCTCGCCTCTACTTCGCCAGATCCGCCCCAAACCGGCCCCTCTCCTCCCTTCTTCTCCACCGCCACCAGCTACCCCATAGCCGCCCACCGTCGGCCTATACTCCGTTCTGTTGATCCAGTCGAGCCGCGCGTCCATGAAGTGGCCTGGAAGATCGAGGAGGCTCCCCTGCATCGTCCGGTACTCGCCGTCGAGGAGGAGGAGCCCCAGGAGCGCTGGACCACCACCGACCCGACGCGAAACCCTAGTCCTCGGTCCGTCTGCGTCGTCGTCGTTCCCCTGCGCCTCGAGCCGATCCGACCACACCGACACACCCTCGGTGAGCCACGCAACCTCCCTGGCATGGTCCCCTTCGCCGTGAAGCCCTAGAACCGCCGGCCCTTACGTCGAACGCCCTCCGCGCGCCGCCGCTCGTTTCTGTGTGCTCGCTTCCGCCCGCATAGCAGCCCTATCTAGTCCTCGCCCACCTCCCAGACAGCAACCCCAAGCCACCGCACTGGCTGCCGCCTCCGCGCGTGCACGCCAGGTCCCTGGATCAATCCCCGCCCGCGCCTCGCACCGATCCATCGCTCGGCGCAGAGAGAGGAAGAAGCACAGTGCATCGCGATGCCGTTTTGCGTTAAACCCCCTAGAGGTTTTACCCCTAAACCCGCGCTCCTCTAGGCCCACTAGTCAGCCACGCTAGCACTTTTACAGGAAACCCCCTGGCCTCTTTCACCTTCAACCCGCGCTCCAGCCGCAGCCCCACCTGTCGGTCCCTGCGCGCTCGCTCGCTGGCGCGTGGGCCTGTGGTCGCTGGCCCCACCTGTCTGCCGCATGGGCTAGCACAGCTCGCGGTGACAGAAGCTTTTCTGCGCAGTGTGCTGCTGAGTCAGCTGCTGGCCCCACTGGTCATTGACTGTGGCTAGCTAAATCTGTGTATAAAAAGTATTTCTGCATATCTGTTTTAATTCAAATCTTTTTCAAATTAATTCAAATTCAAATTTAAATCTGTTTTTAAATATCTTTTGAAATATAAATCCAAATAATACAAACAATATATGTTTTGGAATCAGAAAAATGTGAGGATTTCAAATCTGCCATTCAAAATATATTTTGGACATTTAAAATTCCAAGTTGATTAAAATTACAATAAAATGCCCTTTTTCCTTAATTAATTAATAACTTTTGTTTTATAAGTCCAAATTTAACAAATGATATGTCTAAAATGATTAGCTCGACGAGACCTTTCTGTTTATGCATTCCATTATCTGTTTGCAGCATGTATCATATAAATATAAAGTATACAGCAACTAAAATGAGGTTAAATTGAGGCTAAAACCCAATGGAATGTTTATTTCTTGTATTCCACCCCTCACCCATACCATGCTTCATTAATGCCATGCAAATTGTGCATCATTCATCATGGCATGATTGGTTGCTTGATGCCTTTTATTCATATGCTTGTGCACTTTATTTATGTTGGCCCTTGTTTGTTTGGTTCTTCTGCGAATAGACGCTGAGCAGGGGATATACCAAGAGAACCAGGAGTACCACCCAGATACTTCTCTCGCTTCAACTGAGCTGCCAGGCAAGCACTACCACATGCTTGCATACATATAGTACCTATTGCCTCTTTCTTATTCTTGCATCATTGAGTCGCGATTGCATTAAATTGAATCCCAAGTATTGCATAGCCTTTACATTTAAACCCCACCGAAGCTTGTTCCTCCATCCCATGAGCCATTACTACAGGAGTTGTTTGAGCCATGCGAGTCGTAGAACAGCATGTGTAGGGAATGTGAGTGTCTGGTGGATAACGAGGTACCTAAAAAACTTAACCTGAGTAGTAATGGGATAACTAATGAAAGTGGCATCGGTGAGCCATATTCGCTATTTGGTTTTTCAGGCTCACTTGTGTCCCGTAGGACCCCGAGTACTTGATTCCTGTTCCTTGAATATTCGCGCTATCCACATCCGGGAGGCTTATGAACCCCCCTGAGCCAGAGCTTGATTCATTCTTATTTCTTGGGGCCACAAACTAGTTTGAGGTTTTATTTACTATCCTGTACTTATGCCATGCTTTACCGCTTTATTTAAATTGTGCGAGGTACTGCACACTGTACTATTTAGGTCCGTGACCCGTTTTCGCTGTATCGACAAGCCCAGTCACACTTTCAGGTTCCCAGTCATTTACAGCCGTCCACACAAACCTTGAGTCCGTCTCGTAGCCGGCCAGCTTCGTTGCGGGTAGCTTAATGGGGTGGCCCCCTGAAATATTTCTGAATCCTGTAATTGCTTTGTCGTGACTGCCTCGTTGGGTTTTGATTTGGTTTTTCCGAGGCATATCGAGTGTGTGTTGCTATTTGTGCACCCCTGCAGGGTAAAACTTTCTGAAAGCCGTGTCCGCGGTTATGGACGACTTGGAGCACTGTTTCTCGATCATAGACAAGCATAACTAAAGTACCGCTTTTAATTTGACTAGACTAGGTACCTGACTAGTAAATAGTACAACACTCACGGAATGGATAATAAAACTGCCAACGGATGGGGGGCTGTTCGTCCGCTTCCTCGTCGGTAAGTGAGGAGGAGGATGGATCTGTTGAGATTACCGTTATTACTGTTATAACTGTTGTTATTAATTCACGGACATCCATCTATCTTTGGTTAGGCGGATGGTTAGCGATTATCTATAGAATTGTTAGGGTTTATCTTTTGCTGCAATTGCGTCACCCCAGGTTGTGTCCCCTTTAGAGGCATAAAGACTTGCTGAGTACCCCTAGGGTCTCACACGATAAATTATTGGTCCAGATGAACAGGTACACTCGCAAGATGGATACTGGGTGGAAGAGACGGACGATGTGGGCAACGATCATTCGGTGTAGAGATTCCGGGAACGGGGATCCGTGAGATCTGTGGGCGGGATCTGCTTATTTATGGGGCATCTTATGCCGATTCGCTTCTTATCCGTACTCGGATTTTGTCTTCCGCTTCCGCTTGATATTCTGATGTTTGATGTATGAGGAGATATCCTAAACTATTATATCTATCTAGGATATTTGGATCTTGCCGTATGGCGTTGCTATATTTCCTTTCTTTTTAGATGGAATGGCTCTGATGTACTATTGTATGGTGGCTTGCATACATACTCATTTGTGTATGTAGTTGATCCCTTCGCCTGCCGATTACGCCGCCCGTTCTTGTCCCGATGTTTGGAAATGGTTGGGACGGACGAAAGGTCTACCTATGAGTGGCATTTGGGCCCCACCGTACTATTTCAACCATTTCTGCTCATCCAGGCTTGTAACTAGGAGCGTAATTCACCGAGGTAGTTACAATTGGTATCAGAGCCATCCCGCCCTTCAGGGTCTCAGCCAAATGGTCGTTGTCGGTCTAGCAAATATTTTTGGTAGCTATGTATACTAGGGAAAAACAAAACGCGAGAGTAGGACTGCTTCCATTTTTCTTCTTACCCAACCACCCACCCTTTTCTGGTAAGGAAGTGTAACGTTTTCAATCCTCTTCTTAAAATTCAAACTAGGATTCACGTGTGCTGGGTTTCCGTAGTACCATAGAAAGTGTGTGTGTGTGTGTGTAATTCGTTGTCTATCTGTTGCATCCAAGTTGTTATCACAATCTGCCTTTGGTTATCAACTGTTGGTACATTCCATGCTGACAGGCTTTTGGAAACCGGCGCGATCTATCTGACTCCTTGTTAACCGGTGCCATCTTCTTAAGGGTGTCCTTCCTTCTAGCAACTCCACATTCTGTGAAACCATCAGTTGCTAATCTCTACCGGATAAGTGATTTTGCGCATCTATTGGTATTTTAATGCCGAAAAATGCGGAAAATTTTTCTTTGACACATCTGTGTTTCCACACTCCTTTTCAGTCGTGTGTGAAACATTATCTATCTCCCTTTTATCAGCATGTCCATGCTAACTCATTCTTTTGTCACCGGCGCTTAATCCTGGAGTTTTGTTTCATTCCCTTTTCTCTTGGGATAATTACATAACGTGTGTCGATCCAATGCTGATGATTGTAATTTGGCTCTCGGCATAGCTATATTCCACTCATGGTAAGTGTCGATTGGAATATGGAAAAAATGCTATCAACCGTCACCATCTGGAGGATAAGGTTATCTCCTGTGATTTTGAGTACACCGTGATCATATCTATGCATATTCAAGTATCTTGGCAATCCGGAGTTTCTCAAGGCACTATGGCGGTCTATCATCTGTCCATCATACTGCACATCTTTTTCAACCCCATATCTGCACAATTCTCCTGGATACAAGGGAATTGCATCTTTTCGTCTCTGATAGCTTTGCTTAAGGTATGAGCTATCATCGTTTCTTTATCCAAGATCTCTTTATCTTTGTAACCGGTGATCCGATCGACAATGTGAATCAGGTGACATCTCTTTTTCTTCCGAAGGACCAGATAATCTATTCTTCCAGTGCATCTTCTTCAACACGAACCCGTGCTCGTAATATTGATCTTTCTAAGAGCGTTGAGCTCAGGAAGTGTTCGAGCATTTGTTCGTTTCTTCCACCTCTTGAACTTGATATCCTGGGAATATCCTGTTAATCCATGGTGGTATATGTTGATAATATGCTTGCCTATTCGATATCAATGGAAGGACATGGAAGGTCATCTGTGTCCCTTTCTCTCAAGCTTCGTGAGCACTGCCTGTGTGCAAAGTCTCAAAGCGTGAATCCTGACTTTTTGAAGTCACCTATCTCGACCACGTCCTTCTACTAAATACATTGCTTCAATCCTGGAATTAGCAAGTCCATTGTTAATTCCATCCTCCATCTTCAATCAACCCGGAGCTTTCCTTGTTGGCGAGTTATCATCGTCGTTCTGCTGAAGACTTCCTCAAGACTGCTAAATCTCTCTCAATCATTCAAGAAGAACATGGAGTTCTTTTCACCTCAGTCTCGTCAAGTAATCTCTTGAAACCCTCTCGCTCTATCGTCTATGCTCAATCCACCGGAGGCCATGAAGACTTTTCAGATCTTTCGTAATCCTTCTGTGCAAGTGGTGCTATCTTTTTCTTTATCTATTGAATCTTGCAGTTCTTCTCCTTAATCGTCCTTCATATCTTTCTGGTGGCTTGGTACTTCCGACATGACGACAACATCATCACCCTTATCTATCTTGGATCCGGGGAATCGTTTGCATCTATCCTTGTTTTCTAACGGAGTTCCATGACTTATCCTTGTCAATACCTTCAGTCTGTTTCGGTAGTTGGGTTGCTTAGTTTTCCTATTCATGTGCGGAGTAATGCTTTGAGTGCGGGATGGAGTAGCTACCATACCACTACTCTTATCATTCGCTCTTGTACATTGAATTGGTGAATTAATGTGATTCCACTCATTCCGCGGAAGTTAGAAGTGGCCTTTATCCCTCGATACTTTTACTTCCGTCTTTGTTTTCCGGAGTGCTCTCTCGAAGAAAGTAATCAATAATCTCTTGTTGGTGATCTCGTCCTTTCTACACGGAGCAAAATCTTCAATTATCTGGTGGAAACAAACGCAAACTCTTTTCTGTCCTCGTCATTCTACCGGTGCTCTACATCCCCAAACAAGATGAAAGGAAACTATCTCTCTCTTTGTTTCATCAATTATTTTCTGTGGTAAAGCCAATTATGGTTGATGCCATCAGCCGCAAATCTATTGCGTTAGCCTCAAGGCTAAAGAAAGCAATAAGTATCTCTACAATAAACTCCAGATCCTCTATATTCTTTGCTTCTCGGGATTCCACCAAGATCTAGTTTCACATCCATCTCTGGAAGTTATATCCGCGCACCTCAATTGCGTGATCCTTGGTTCTTACAGGCGCAAGAAGAATCTAATCCGACGATGACTAACTAAATCTTTCTGTTGATATCAAGGGACTCTATTGTTTGAAGGCAATATTGTTTCCGTACTTCCTTTCTCAAATCCGAGAGAAGATACGATGCTATTATCATAGTGGTTCAAAACCTCTCCAATCTAGCTCTTTTCTTCCGGCGACGCAAAGATCCATCCTCTCTAGTATCGGTAAATCTTTAATCTTAACGGTGTGCTTTTCTTTATCCAGGATGCATCATCTTGTCTTTTCTTTCACAAGTGGTTCTATTCTTTTATCATGTTTCTTGGGAAAACCGGAGCTATGTCCATCCTATCCTTCTTGTCTCAAGACAATCCTTCACTTCTTCTAACCCGTTGTTTCTCAAGCAAAACGCAAGACTCGCAACAAGTCTAGCAAGTTTTGCAAGGTGTAGCGGTCGCACCATTCCGTTGTTCATCAACTTGGGAACGTGAGGGTCACCTTCGTTCCGAACACCACCTCTTCTTGTGTTGTTTTCTTTTTCCTAGGAATCTCGGGGCGAGATTCTTGTTTAGTGGGGGAGAGTTGTAGCATCCCAATTGTCTAACAATTGCAATGCTACTAGCCTAGTCTATATAAATGCTACTTCAAATATATAATTGTTGCATCATCATTATATCATGCTCATGTCATCATGCCACCTTGCATTTGAGCATCATATAAAACCCTTTTCCATTTGGTTCTTATCTCATATGCATTATTAATTGCATTTGCCTCTTGATATTGTATTTGGTTGTTGATATATTGTTTAATGCCCAAGTTGAGTTGGGGGCATATCTTTTATTAAATCCACCACCTTTTCTTTCACCATCTTATAATTCCACCATCCAACTAAATGTGAGCTTTGCACTTTCTTTGGGTTTTACCTCTAGCTCATGTGGGTTGGGATGGATCCAATTCTTTTCCACATGCTCTCATCTTGGCATCATGATGTTTTCACATTAGTGACATATGAGAGCCACATGGCCACCTTTGCCTGCCTTGTGAGTGGGACCTTTTCTCCTAGCTTCCATATGGATTATTATGGAATTATGCTCATGTTGGGATATTTTTGGGACTAGTAATCATCTAGTGGAACATACACACTAGCATGTCCCATTTTATTTCAAACATGGCCATCTCCAACTACTCCACCTGGGGCATCCTTTCATTTCTTTTGCTTGGCTTTATTCCACCTTTGGAAATGCATAATAATAATGCCATGTAATAAAATTGTTCTCACAAGAATCAACATGGCAATAAATATTTTGCATGGGCCATGCAAGTACCACCTTTTGCTTGTCATTTGGATTTATTTGATTCTTGAGTGGTTCATCTCTATCTCTATCCCTACTTTTGGGCTTGATCTATTTTGATCTTGCTTAAACCTCATCACCATCTCTATCCACCCCATCACCACCTTTCCTTCTTTTCTCTCTTTTGGCTATCTTGTTTGAGCTTGTGTTGATCATGCTTGATCTAGTCAAAAGAAACCACTCCATCTATCTCTCTCTCTAAACCTAAACCACACACTCATCTCTCCTCTCTTTGCCACCCTCTCTAAACCACACCCCCCTCATCTAACCCTAAACCTACCTCACCCTCTCCTCTTTATCTAAAACCTCCCTCTCTCCCTAACCCTAGCATACCACACCTTCCCCTCTCTCGGTATCCCTCTTCTCTCTACCAGCTGGTCCCACCTGGCCCCCTCTCTCCTCAAGCCCCAAACCCTAACCGAGCCACCACCCTAGCTCCAAACCTAGCTCCAACCCGAGATCCTCCCTCTCTTTTCTCTCTCTTCCTGAGGACCCCACCACCCGAGCCTGGCCTGCCCTGCCCCACCTGCCAGCTCCCTACCCCTTCACCACCTCGCCCTGCTCCTGCCCCTGCCCGAGCACGTGAGTAGGAGAGGAGGAAAAAGGTGCCCGAGCCACCTTTACCCTCCACCACGCCATCTACCCACTCCCTCTCTCCGTTCCTATCCTCTCCCACCTCTCTGCCTCGCCTCTGCTTCGCCAGATCCGCCCCAAACCGGCCCCTCTCCTCCCTTCTTCTCCACCGCCACCAGCTACCCCATAGCCGCCCACCGTCGGCCTATACTCCGTTCCGTTGATCCAGTCGAGCCGCGCGTCCCTGAAGTGGCCTGGAAGATCGAGGAGGCTCCCCTGCATCGTCCGGTACTCGCCGTCGAGGAGGAGGAGCCCCAGGAGCGCTGGACCACCACCGACCCGACGCGAAACCCTAGTCCTCGGTCCGTCTGCGTCGTCGCCGTTCCCCTGCGCCTCGAGCCGATCCGACCACACCGACACACCCTCGGTGAGCCACGCAACCTCCCTGGCATGGTCCCCTTCGCCGTGAAGCCCTAGAACCGCCGGCCCTTACGTCGAACGCCCTCCGCGCGCCGCCGCTCGTTTCTGTGTGCTCGCTTCCGCCCGCATAACAGCCCTATCTAGTCCTCGCCCACCTCCCAGACAGCAACCCCAAGCCACCGCACTGGCTGCCGCCTCCGCGCGTGCACGCCAGGTCCCTGGATCGATCCCCGCCCGCGCCTCGCACCGATCCATCGCTCGGCGCAGAGAGAGGAAGAAGCACAGTGCATCGCGATGCCGTTTTGCGTTAAACCCCCTAGAGCTTTTACCCCTAAACCCGCGCTCCTCTAGGCCCACTAGTCAGCCACGCTAGCACTTTTACAGGAAACCCCCTGGCCTCTTTCACCTTCAACCCGCGCTCCAGCCGCAGCCCCACCTGTCGGTCCCTGCGCGCTCGCTCGCTGGCGCGTGGGCCTGTGGTCGATGGCCCCACCTGTCTGCCGCATGGGCTAGCACAGCTCGCGGTGACAGAAGCTTTTCTGCGCAGTGTGCTGCTGAGTCAGCTGCTGGCCCCACTGGTCATTGACTGTGGCTAGCTAAATCTGTGTATAAAAAGTATTTCTGCATATCTGTTTTAATTCAAATCTTTTTCAAATTAATTCAAATTCAAATTTAAATCTGTTTTTAAATATCTTTTGAAATATAAATCCAAATAATACAAACAATATATGTTTTGGAATCAGAAAAATGTGAGGATTTCAAATCTGCCATTCAAAATATATTTTGGACATTTAAAATTCCAAGTTGATTAAAATTACAATAAAATGCCCTTTTTCCTTAATTAATTAATAACTTTTGTTTTATAAGTCCAAATTTAACAAATGATATGTCTAAAATGATTAGCTCGACGAGACCTTTCTGTTTATGCATTCCATTATCTGTTTTGCAGCATGAATCATATAAATATAAAGTATACAGAAACTAAAATGAGGTTAAATTGAGGCTAAAACCCAATGGAATGTTTATTTCTTGTATTCCACCCCTCACCCATACCATGCTTCATTAATGCCATGCAAATTGTGCATCATTCATCATGGCATGATTGGTTGCTTGATGCCTTTTATTCATATGCTTTTGCACTTTATTTATGTTGGCCCTTGTTTGTTTGGTTCTTCTGCGAATAGACGCTGAGCAGGGGATATACCAAGAGAACCAGGAGTACCACCCAGATCCTTCTCTCGCTTCAACTGAGCTGCCAGGCAAGCACTACCACATGCTTACATACATATAGTACCTATTGCCTCTTTCTTATTCTTGCATCATTGAGTCGCGATTGCATTAAATTGAATCCCAAGTATTGCATAGCCTTTACATTTAAACCCCACCGAAGCTTGTTCCTCCATCCCATGAGCCATTACTACAGGAGTTGTTTGAGCCATGCGAGTCGTAGAACAGCATGTGTAGGGAATGTGAGTGTCTGGTGGATAACGAGGTACCTAAACAACTTAACCTGAGTAGTAATGGGATAACTAATGAAAGTGGCATTGGTGAGCCATATTCGCTATTTGGTTTTTCAGGCTCACTTGTGTCCCGTAGGACCCCGAGTACTTGATTCCTGTTCCTTGAATATTCGCGCTATCCACATCCAGGAGGCTTATGAACCCCCCCTGAGCCAGAGCTTGATTCATTCTTATTTCTTGGGGCCACAAACTAGTTTGAGGTTTTATTTACTATCCTGTACTTATGCCATGCTTTACCGCTTTATTTAAATTGTGCGAGGTACTGCACACTGTACTATTTAGGTCTGTGACCCGTTTTCGCTGTATCGACAAGCCCAGTCACACTTTCGGGTTCCTAGTCGTTTACAGCCGGCCACACAAACCTTGAGTCCGTCTCGTAGCCGGCCAGCTTCGTTGCGGGTAGCTTAATGGGGTGGCCCCCTGAAATATTTCTGAATCCTTTAATTGC
This sequence comes from Avena sativa, assembly GCA_916181665.1. Taxonomy (NCBI): domain Eukaryota; kingdom Viridiplantae; phylum Streptophyta; class Magnoliopsida; order Poales; family Poaceae; genus Avena; species Avena sativa. Next base: position 198,790,870 of record OV702287.1, read on the forward strand.
TTTGTCGTGACTGCCTCGTTGGGTTTTGATTTGGTTTTTCCGAGGCATATCGAGTGTGTGTTGCTATTTGTGCACCCCTGCAGGGTAAAAATTTCTGAAAGCCGTGTCCGCGGTTATGGACGACTTGGAGCACTGTTTCTCGATCATAGACAAGCATAACTAAAGTACCGCTTTTAATTTGACTAGACTAGGTACCTGACTAGTAAATAGTGCAACACTCACGGAATGGATAATAAAACTGCCAACGGATGGGGGGGCTGTTCGTCCGCTTCCTCGTCGGTAAGTGAGGAGGAGGATGGATCTGTTGAGATTACCGTTATTACTGTTATAACTGTTGTTATTAATTCACGGACATCCGTCTATCTTTGGTTAGGCGGATGGTTAGCGATTATCTATAGAATTGTTAGGGTTTATCTTTTGCTGCAATTGCGTCACCCCAGGTTGTGTCCCCTTTAGAGGCATAAAGACTTGCTGAGTACCCCTAGGGTCTCACACGATAAATTATTGGTTCAGATGAACAGGTACACTCGCAAGATGGATACTGGGTGGAAGAGACGGACGATGTGGGCAACGATCATTCGGTGTAGAGATTCCGGGAACGGGGATCCGTGAGATCTGTGGGCGGGATCTGCTTATTTATGGGGCATCTTATGCCGATTCGCTTCTTATCCGTACTCGGATTTTGTCTTCCGCTTCCGCTTGATATTCTGATGTTTGATGTATGAGGAGATATCCTAAACTATTATATCTATCTAGGATATTTGGATCTTGCCGTATGGCGTTGCTATATTTCCTTTCTTTTTAGATGGAATGGCTCTGATGTACTATTGTATGGTGGCTTGCATACATACTCATTTGTGTATGTAGTTGATCCCTTCGCCTGCCGATTACGCCGCCCGTTCTTGTCCCGATGTTTGGAAATGGTTGGGACGGCCGAAAGGTCTACCTATGAGTGGCATTTGGGCCCCACCGTACTATTTCAACCATTTCTGCTCATCCAGGCTTGTAACTAGGAGCGTAATTCACCGAGGTAGTTACAATTGGTATCAGAGCCATCCCGCCCTTCAGGGTCTCAGCCAAATGGTCGTTGTCGGTCTAGCAAATATTTTTGGTAGCTATGTATACTAGGGAAAAACAAAACGCGAGAGTAGGACTGCTTCCATTTTTCTTCTTACCCAACCACCCATCCTTTTCTGGTAAGGAAGTGTAACGTTTTCAATCCTCTTCTTAAAATTCAAACTAGGATTCACGTGTGCTGGGTTTCCGTAGTACCATAGAAAGTGTGTGTGTGTGTAATTCGTTGTCTATCTGTTGCATCCAAGTTGTTATCACAATCTGCCTTTGGTTATCAACTGTTGGTACATTCCATGCTGACAGGCTTTTGGAAACCGGCGCGATCTATCTGACTCCTTGTTAACCGGTGCCATCTTCTTAAGGGTGTCCTTCCTTCTAGCAACTCCACATTCTGTGAAACCATCAGTTGCTAATCTCTACCGGATAAGTGATTTTGCGCATCTATTGGTATTTTAATGCCGAAAAATGCGGAAAATTTTTCTTTGACACATCTGTGTTTCCACACTCCTTTTCAGTCGTGTGTGAAACATTATCTATCTCCCTTTTATCAACATGTCCATGCTAACTCATTCTTTTGTCACCGGCGCTTAATCCTGGAGTTTTGTTTCATTCCCTTTTCTCTTGGGATAATTACATAACGTGTGTCGATCCGATGCTGATGATTGTAATTTGGCTCTCGGCATAGCTATATTCCACTCATGGTAAGTGTCGATTGGAATATGGAAAAAATGCTATCAACCGTCACCATCTGGAGGATAAGGTTATCTCCTGTGATTTTGAGTACACCGTGATCATATCTATGCATATTCAAGTATCTTGGCAATCCGGAGTTTCTCAAGGCACTATGGCGGTCTATCATCTGTCCATCATACTGCACATCTTTTTCAACCCCATATCTGCACAATTCTCGTGGATACAAGGGAATTGCATCTTTTCGTCTCTGATAGCTTTGCTTAAGGTATGAGCTATCATCGTTTCTTTATCCAAGATCTCTTTATCTTTGTAACCGGTGATCCGATCGACAATGTGAATCAGGTGATATCTCTTTTTCTTCCGAAGGACCAGATAATCTATTCTTCCAGTGCATCTTCTTCAACACGAACCCGTGCTCGTAATATTGATCTTTCTAAGAGCGTTGAGCTCAGGAAGTGTTCGAGCATTTGTTCGTTTCTTCCGCCTCTTGAACTTGATATCCTGGGAATATCCTGTTAATCCATGGTGGTATATGTTGATAATATGCTTGCCTATTCGATATCAATGGAAGGACATGGAAGGTCATCTGTGTCCCTTTCTCTCAAGCTTCGTGAGCACTGCCTGTGTGCAAAGTCTCAAAGCGTGAATCCTGACTTTTTGAAGTCACCTATCTCGACCACGTCCTTCTGCTAAATACATTGCTTCAATCCTGGAATTAGCAAGTCCATTGTTAATTCCATCCTCCATCTTCAATCAACCCGGAGCTTTCCTTGTTGGCGAGTTATCATCGTCGTTCTGCTGAAGACTTCCTCAAGACTGCTAAATCTCTCTCAATCATTCAAGAAGAACATGGAGTTCTTTTCACCTCAGTCTCGTCAAGTAATCTCTTGAAACCCTCTCGCTCTATCGTCTATGCTCAATCCACCGGAGGCCATGAAGACTTTTCAGATCTTTCGTAATCCTTCTGTGCAAGTGGTGCTATCTTTTTCTTTATCTATTGAATCTTGCAGTTCTTCTCCTTAATCTTCCTTCATATCTTTCCGGTGGCTTGGTACTTCCGACATGACGACAACATCATCACCCTTATCTATCTTGGATCCGGGGAATCGTTTGCATCTATCCTTGTTTTCTAACGGAGTTCCATGAGTTATCCTTGTCAATACCTTCAGTCTGTTTCGGTAGTTGGGTTGCTTAGTTTTCCTATTCATGTGCGGAGTAATGCTTTGAGTGCGGGATGGAGTAGCTACCATACCACTACTCTTATCATTCGCTCTTGTACATTGAATTGGTGAATTAATGTGATTCTACTCATTCCACGGAAGTTAGAAGTGGCCTTTATCCCTCGATACTTTTACTTCCGTCTTTGTTTTCCGGAGTGCTCTCTCGAAGAAAGTAATCAATAATCTCTTCTTGGTGATCTCGTCCTTTCTACACGGAGCAAAATCTTCAATTATCTGGTGGAAACAAACGCAAACTCTTTTCTGTCCTCGTCATTCTACCGGTGCGCTACATCCCCAAACAAGATGAAAGGAAACTATCTCTCTCTTTGTTTCATCAATTCTTTTCTGTGGTAAAGCCAATTATGGTTGATGCCATCAGCCGCAAATCTATTGCGTTAGCCTCAAGGCTAAAGAAAGCAATAAGTATCTCTACAATAAACTCCAGATCCTCTATATTCTTTGCTTCTCGGGATTCCACCAAGATCTAGTTTCACATCCATCTCTGGAAGTTATATCCGCGCACCTCAATTGCGTGATCCTTGGTTCTTACCGGCGCAAGAAGAATCTAATCCGACGATGACTAACTAAATCTTTCTGTTGATATCAAGGGACTCTATTGTTTGAAGGCAATATTGTTTCCGTACTTCCTTTCTCAAATCCGAGAGAAGATACGATGCTATTATCATAGTGGTTCAAAACCTCTCCAATCTAGCTCTTTTCTTCCGGCGACGCAAAGATCCATCCTCTCTAGTATCGGTAAATCTTTAATCTTAACGGTGTGCTTTTCTTTATCCAGGATGCATCATCTTGTCTTTTCTTTCACAAGTGGTTCTATTCTTTTATCATGTTTCTTGGGAAAACCGGAGCTATGTCCATCCTATCCTTCTTGTCTCAAGACAATCCTTCACTTCTTCTAACCCGTTGTTTCTCAAGCAAAACGCAAGACTCGCAACAAGTCTAGCAAGTTTTGCAAGGTGTAGCGGTCGCACCATTCCGTTGTTCATCAACTTGGGAACGTGAGGGTCACCTTCGTTCCGAACACCACCTCTTCTTGTGTTGTTTTCTTTTTCCGAGGAATCTCGGGGCGAGATTCTTGTTTAGTGGGGGAGAGTTGTAGCATCCCAATTGTCTAACAATTGCAATGCTACTAGCCTAGTCTATATAAATGCTACTTCAAATATATAATTGTTGCATCATCATTATATCATGCTCATGTCATCATGCCACCTTGCATTTGAGCATCATATAAAACCCTTTTCCATTTGGTTCTTATCTCATATGCATTATTAATTGCATTTGCCTCTTGATATTGTATTTGGTCGTTGATATATTGTTTAATGCCCAAGTTGAGTTGGGGGCATATCTTTTATTAACTCCACCACCTTTTCTTTCACCATCTTATAATTCCACCATCCAACTAAATGTGAGCTTTGCACTTTCTTTGGGTTTTACCTCTAGCTCATGTGGGTTGGGATGGATCCAATTCTTTTCCACATGCTCTCATCTTGGCATCATGATGTTTTCACATTAGTGACATATGAGAGCCACATGGCCACCTTTGCCTGCCTTGTGAGTGGGACCTTTTCTCCTAGCTTCCATATGGATTATTATGGAATTATGCTCATGTTGGGATATTTTTGGGACTAGTAATCATCTAGTGGAACATACACACTAGCATGTCCCATTTTATTTCAAACATGGCCATCTCCAACTACTCCACCTGGGGCATCCTTTCATTTGTTTTGCTTGGCTTTATTCCACCTTTGGAAATGCATAATAATAATGCCATGTAATAAAATTGTTCACACAAGAATCAACATGGCAATAAATATTTTGCATGGGCCATGCAAGTACCACCTTTTGCTTGTCATTTGGATTTATTTGATTCTTGAGTGGTTCATCTCTATCTCTATCCCTTCTTTTGGGCTTGATCTATTTTGATCTTGCTTAAACCTCATCACCATCTCTATCCACCCCATCACCACCTTTCCTTCTTTTCTCTCTTTTGGCTATCTTGTTTGAGCTTGTGTTGATCATGCTTGATCTAGTCAAAAGAAACCACTCCATCTATCTCTCTCTCTAAACCTAAACCACACACTCATCTCTCCTCTCTTTGCCACCCTCTCTAAACCACACCCCCCCTCATATAACCCTAAACCTACCTCACCCTCTCCTCTTCATCTAAAACCTCCCTCTCTCCCTAACCCTAGCATACCACACCTTCCCCTCTCTCGGTCTCCCTCTTCTCTCTACCAGCTGGTCCCACCTGGCCCCCTCTCTCCTCAAGCCCCAAACCCTAACCGAGCCACCACCCTAGCTCCAAACCTAGCTCCAACCCGAGCTCCTCCCTATCTTTTCTCTCTCTGCCTGAGGACCCCACCACCCGAGCCTGGCCTGCCCTGCCCCACCTGCCAGCTCCCTACCCCTTCACCACCTCGCCCTGCTCCTGCCCCTGCCCGAGCACGTGAGTAGGAGAGGAGGAAAAAGGTGCCCGAGCCACCTTTCTCCTCCACCACGCCATCTACCCACTCCCTCTCTCCGTTCCTATCCTCTCCCACCTCTCTGCCTCGCCTCTGCTTCGCCAGATCCGCCCCAAACCGGCCCCTCTCCTCCCTTCTTCTCCACCGCCACCAGCTACCCCATAGCCGCCCACCGTCGGCCTATACTCCGTTCCGTTGATCCAGTCGAGCCGCGCGTCCGTGAAGTGGCCTGGAAGATCGAGGAGGCTCCCCTGCATCGTCCGGTACTCGCCGTCGAGGAGGAGGAGCCCCAGGAGCGCTGGACCACCACCGACCCGACGCGAAACCCTAGTCCTCGGTCCGTCTGCGTCGTCGCCGTTCCCCTGCGCCTCGAGCCGATCCGACCACATCGACACACCCTCGGTGAGCCACGGAACCTCCCTGGCATGGTCCCCTTCGCCGTGAAGCCCTAGAACCGCCGGCCCTTACGTCGAACGCCCTCCGCGCGCCGCCGCTCGTTTCTGTGTGCTCGCTTCCGCCCGCATAGTAGCCCTATCTAGTCCTCGCCCACCTCCCAGACAGCAACCCCAAGCCACCGCACTGGCTGCCACCTCCGCGCGTGCACGCCAGGTCCCTGGATCGATCCCCGCCCGCGCCTCGCACCGATTAGTCGCTCGACGCAGAGAGAGGAAGAAGCACAGTGCATCACGATGCCGTTTTGCGTTAAACCCCCTAGAGCTTTTACCCCTAAACCCGCGCTCCTCTAGGCCCACTAGTCAGCCACGCTAGCACTTTTACAGGAAACCCCCTGGCCTCTTTCACCTTCAACCCGTGCTCCAGCCGCAGCCCCACCTGTCGGTCCCTGCGTGCTTGCTCGCTGGCGTGTGGGCCTGTGGTCGCTGGCCCCACCTGTCTGCCATATGGGCTAGCACAGCTCGCGGTGACAGAAGCTTTTCTGCGCAGTGTGCTGCTGAGTCAGCTGCTGGCCCCACTGGTCATTGACTGTGGCTAGCTAAATCTGTGTATAAAAAGTATTTCTGCATATCTGTTTTAATTCAAATCTTTTTCAAATTAATTCAAATTCAAATTTAAATCTGTTTTTAAATATCTTTTGAAATATAAATCCAAATAATACAAACAATATATGTTTTAGAATCAGAAAAATGTGAGGATTTCAAATCTGCCATTCCAAATATATTTTGGACATTTAAAATTCCAAGTTGATTAAAATTACAATAAAATGCCTTTTTTCCTTAATTAATTAATAACTTTTGTTTTATAAGTCTAAATTTAACAAATGATATGTCTAAAATGATTAGCTCGACGAGACCTTTCTGTTTATGCATTCCATTATCTGTTTTGCAGCATGCATCATATAAATATAAAGTATACAGCAACTAAAATGAGGTTAAATTGAGGCTAAAACCCAATGGAATGTTTATTTCTTGTATTCCACCCCTCACCCATACCATGCTTCATTAATGCCATGCAAATTGTGCATCATTCATCATGGCATGATTGGTTTCTTGATGCCTTTTATTCATATGCTTGTGCACTTTATTTATGTTGGCCCTTGTTTGTTTGGTTCTTCTACGAATAGACGCTGAACAGGGGATATACCAAGAGAACAAGGAGTACCACCCAAATCCTTCTCTCGCTTCAACTGAGCTGCCAGGCAAGCACTACCACATGCTTGCATACATATAGTACCTATTGCCTCTTTCTTATTCTTGCATCATTGAGTCGCGATTGCATTAAATTGAATCCCAAGTATTGCATAGCCTTTACATTTAAACCCCACCGAAGCTTGTTCCTCCATCCCATGAGCCATTACTACAGGAGTTGTTTGAGCCATGCGAGTCGTAGAACAGCATGTGTAGGGAATGTGAGTGTCTGGTGGATAACGAGGTACCTAAACAACTTAACCTGAGTAGTAATGGGATAACTAATGAAAGTGGCATCGGTGAGCCATATTCGCTATTTGGTTTTTCAGGCTCACTTGTGTCCCGTAGGACCCCGAGTACTTGATTCCTGTTCCTTGAATATTCGCGCTATCCACATCCGGGAGGCTTATGAACCCCCTTGAGCCAGAGCTTGATTCATTCTTATTTCTTGGGGCCACAAACTAGTTTGAGGTTTTATTTACTATCCTGTACTTATGCCATGCTTTACCGCTTTATTTAAATTGTGCGAGGTACTGCACACTATACTGTTTAGGTCCGTGACCCGTTTTCGCTGTATCGACAAGCCCAGTCACACTTTTGGGTTCCCAGTCGTTTACAGCTGGCCACACAAACCTTGAGTCCGTCTCGTAGCCGGCCAGCTTCGTTGCGGGTAGCTTAATGGGGTGGCCCCCTGAAATATTTCTAAATTCTGTAATTGCTTTGTCGTGACTGCCTCGTTGGGTTTTGATTTGGTTTTTCCGAGGCATATCGAGTGTGTGTTGCTATTTGTGCACCCCTGCAGGGTAAAACTTTCTGAAAGCCGTGTCCGCGGTTATGGACGACTTGGAGCACAGTTTCTCGATCATAGACAAGCATAACTAAAGTACCGCTTTTAATTTGACTAGACTAGGTACCTGACTAGTAAATAGTGCAACACTCACGGAATGGATAATAAAACTGCCAACGGATGGGGGAGATGTTCGTCCGCTTCCTCGTCGGTAAGCGAGGAGGAGGATGGATCTGTTGAGATTACCGTTATTACTGTTATAACTGTTGTTATTAATTCACGGACATCCGTCTATCTTTGGTTAGGCGGATGGTTAGCGATTATCTATAGAATTGTTAGGGTTTATCTTTTGCTGCAATTGCGTCACCCCAGGTTGTGTCCCCTTTAGAGGCGTAAAGACTTGCTGAGTACCCCTAGGGTCTCACACGATAAATTATTGGTTCATATGAACAGGTACACTCGCAAGATGGATACTGGGTGGAAGAGACAGACGATGTGGGCAACGATCATTCGGTGTAGAGATTCCGGGAACGGGGATCCGTGAGATCTGTGGGCGGGATCTGCTTATTTATGGGGCATCTTATGCCGATTCGCTTCTTATCCGTACTCGGATTTTGTCTTCCGCTTCCGCTTGATATTCTGATGTTTGATGTGTGAGGAGATATCCTAAACTATTATATCTATCTAGGATATTTGGATCTTGCCGTATGGCGTTGCTATATTTCCTTTCTTTTTAGATGGAATGGCTCTGATGTACTATTGTATGGTGGCTTGCATACATACTCATTTGTGTATGTAGTTGATCCCTTCGCCTGCCGATTACGCCGCCCGTTCTTGTCCCGATGTTTGGAAATGGTTGGGACGGCCGAAAGGTCTACCTGTGAGTGGCATTTGGGCCCCACCGTACTATTTCAACCATTTCTGCTCATCCAGGCTTGTAACTAGGAGCGTAATTCACCGAGGTAGTTACACTCCTCCACATTAAAATGCCTCTTCACATTCCCTTTTAAAGTCTCCACTTTAAATGCATTAAGTTTATCCAAATTTAATGCTCTCTCATTTAATAAAACTCTTTTTATTAAATTTATTCAGAATTTTGTTAATTACTTTAATTAACAAACATTCACATATAGCCCCTTGCAATATTTCAATATCACATGCAGAACCACCTTCTGCAATTTCACCCGAAACAATTTCCGGTTTCTATTGAAACAATTCCTGCGCTTTGCAATTCTTTCGTCTGAAACATATGTGCTCCAAAATGGTGTCCGGTAACTCTTAAGTGTGCCACCCTACGGTGCGCGAATAATGCAGACATGATCGAGACCCTTCTGCGATCAATAATCAGCAGCGGGACCTGGAGATCCGTACTGACTCCTACACATTCAACGATGACTCCTGTGATCGTGAGAACCTTTAACGCTTGTAGCTAAATCCCTTTGTCTCTTGATATATTACATGTCCGAGATTCGATCATCGGTATCTACATACCTAGTTTGATCTCGTTACCGACATGCACTCTTTTCTCGTTCCCGTGATATAACATTCTAGTGATCACATCACTTGCTTGCAAGCTATCCTAATGTGATATCACCGAGAGGGCCCAGAGTATATCTATCCGTCATCTGGATTGAAAAATCCCACTCTTGATCCATGAGCCTCAACATAACACCTTCGTAGCACTGAAACCATCTTTATAGTCACCCTGTTACGGTGTGATGTTTGATGTTATCAAGATACTATTCCGGTGTTACCAATTAACATGATCTCATGGTCTAAGGATAAAGATTACTTTGTATGATGTTATAGTAATATAAACACAATAACTTGATTGTAATGCTATACTTCGGATGAATGTTCATCACATGATTCCACCAATGGTGTGACCTTGTTATTAACAACATCCAATGTCCATGATCAGGAAACCTTGATCATCTTGTTAATCAACAAGCTAGTCTATAAGAGAGGCATGACTAGGAACCCTTTTTATTTATTAAACACACATGTATTGATGTTTCCTGTCAATACAATTATAGCATGTAAAATAAACATCTATCATATACAAGGAATACATAATAACAACTTTATTATTGCCTCTTAGGGCATATTTCCTTCAGTCTCCCACTTGCACTAGAGACAATAATCTAGTTCACATAGTGATAAATCTAACACCCATGGAGTTCTGGTGTTGATCATGTTTTGCCCTAGGGAGTACTTTAGTCAACGGATCTGCTACATTCAGGTCCGTGTGCACTTTACAAATCGTTATATCTCCATCCTTGACATGTTCGCGGATGGAGTGAAACCGGCGCTTAATATGCTTGGAATTCTTGTGAGACCTTGGTTCCTTGGTGTTGGCTATGGCTCCATTGTTGTCACAATAGATCACCATCGGGTCCAACGCACTGGGAACCACACCCAGTTCCGTAATGAACTCTTTCATCCAAACCGCTTCCTGCGCCGCTTCTGAAGCAGCAACATATTCTGCCTCCATTGTTGATCTAGCCACCATAGGTTGTTTGGAGATCCTCCAACTAACTGCTGCTCCATTCAAGAGAAATACGTATCCGGATTGAGACTTAGAGTCATCCGGATCAGTGTCAAAGCTAGCATCGACATCACACTTGCGACTAGCTCTTCTTCACCTCCGTATACAAGAAACATATCCTTAGTTCTTCTCAAGTACTTAAGGATATTCTTGACCGCTATCCAGTGTTCCGAACCTGGATCAGATTGGTACCTACTAGTCAAAATAATAGCATGTTCCACATCCGGTCTTGTACATAGCATGGCATACATTATAGAGCCTATGGCTGAGGAATAGGGGATCCTATCCATTATCTCTCTTTCTTCCGCCGTAGCCGTACTTTGAGTCTTACTCAATGTATTGCCTTGCAACATAGGTAAGAACCCCTTCTTACTTCCGTCCATATTAAACTTCTTTAATATCTTATCAAGGTATGTACTCTGCGATAGACCAATTAGGCGTCTTGATCTATCTCTATAGATTTTAATGCCTAATATATATGAAGCTTCACCAAGGTCCTTCATCGAAAATTTGCTGTTTAGATAACTTTTAACACTGTTTAAAAGATCTAAATCATTTCCAATCAATAATATGTCATCCACATATAATATCAGAAATGCCACATTGCTCCCACTCACTTTCTTGTAAATACAAGCCTCTCCATAAGTTTGGACAAATCCAAACTCTTTGATCACCTCATCAAAGCGGAGATTCCAACTTCGTGATGCTTGCTTCAGTCCATAGATGGATCGCTGAAGTTTGCACACCTTATTAGCATCCTTAGGATCGACAAAAACCTTAGGTTGTATCATATACAACTCTTCTTCAATCTTACCATTGAGGAACGCAGTTTTGACATCCATCTGCCATATTTCATAATCGAAATATGGAGCATTTGCTAATATAATCCTAACCGACTTAAGCATCGCTACGGGAGAGAATGTCTCATCGTAGTCAACTCCTTGAATTTGTCGAAACCCCTTTGCGACAAGTCGAGCCTTATAGATGGTCACATTACCATCATCATCAGTTTTCCTTTTGAAAATCCATTTATTCTCAACAGCCTTTCGGTCGTGAGGTAAGTCCACCAAGTTCCAAACTTGGTTCTCGTACATGGATTCCATCTCGGATTTCATGGCTTCTAGCCATTTGTTGGAATCCGGGCTCATCATCGCTTCTTCATATGTCGTAGGGTCATCCATTTCATCAATCATGAAATTCATAACAGGATTGCCATACAGTTTAGGAGCTGCACGTGTCCTGCTTGACCTGCGAGGTTCGGTACTGTCCTCTTTCGGAGTTTCAGGATCAATATCATTAGCTCCCTCTTCATTAGGTGAAGTCAACTCCGAAACAACTTTCGGTGTTGCGCCACTCGCCATTCCATGAAGAGAAGGTTCAATAACCTCTTCGAGTTCTACCTTCCGACTACTCACACCTTTCGCGAGAAACTCCTTCTCAAGAAAGGATCCATTCTTGGCAACAAAGACCTTGCCTTCGGATCTGTGATAGAAGGTATACCCAATCGTTTCCTTAGGGTATCCTATGAAGACGCATTTTTCCGCTTTGGGTTCGAGTTTATCCGGTTGAAGTTTCTTCACATAAACATCGCATCCCCAAACTTTAAGAAATGACAGCTTAGGTTTGTTTCCAAACCATAATTCATACGGTGTCTTTTCAACGGATTTAGATGGTGCCCTATTTAAAGTGAATGTAGCGGTTTGCAGTGCATAACCCCAAAATGACAGTGGCAAGTCAGTCAGAGACATCATAGATCGAACCATATCCAATAAAGTACGATTACGACGTTCTGACACACCATTACGTTGTGGTGTTCCGGCAGGCGTGAGTTGTGAAACTATTCCACAATCTTTCATATGTGTGCTAAACTCGTAACTAAGATACTCTCCTCCACGGTCGGACCGCAGAAATTTGATCTTTCTGTTACGATGATTTTCCACTTCATTCTGAAATTCTTTGAACTTTTCAAAAGTTTCAGACTTGTGTTTCATCAAATAGATATACCCGTATCTACTCAAATCATCCGTGAAAGTAACAAAATAACGATATCCACCTCGCGCCGACACACTCATTGGTCCACACACATTAGTAAGTATGATTTCCAATAGATCTGTCGCCCGTTCCATTGAAGCGGTAAACGGCGTTCTAGTCATCTTGCCCATAAGGCATGTCTCACATGTATCAAATAATTCAAAATCAAGTGATTCCAAAAGTCCATCAGAATGGAGTTTCTTCATGCGTTTAACACCAATATGACCTAGACGGCAGTGCCACATATATGTAGATATATCATTATCAAGTTTAATCCTTTTAGCATCAACATTATGAATATGCGTAATACTACTATCGAGATCCAACAGAAATAAACCATTCAACATAGGTGCATGACCATAAAAGATATTATTCATATAAATCGAACAACCATTGTTTTCAGACTTAAATGAATAACCACTTTGCATCAAACACGATCCGGATACAATGTTCATGCTCAGTGCAGGCACCAAATACCAATTATTTAGGTTTATAACTAATCCCGATGGCATATGGAGAGGCAGCGTTCCGACGGCGATCACATCAACTCTTGATCCATTGCCGACCCGCATCGAGACCTCATCCCTTGCTAGTTGTCGCTTGTTCTGCAGCCCCTGAACCGAGTTACATATATTAGCAACCGATCCCGTATCAAATACCCAGGTGCTACTGCGAGTACTAGTCAAGTACACATCAATAACATGTATATCACATATACCTTTGTTTGCCTTGCCGGACTTCTTGTCCACCAAATACTTAGGGCAGTTGCGCTTCCAATGGCCAGTCCCCTTGCAATAGTAGCACTCGGTGTCAGACTTAGGGCCAGCTCGCGGTTTCTTTTCAGGCGTGGCAACAGAATTGCCACCCTTCTTTCCCTTGTGCTTGCCTTTCTTGTCCTTCTTGAAACCTGTGGTCCTATTGATCATCAACACTTGATGTTCTTTCCTAATCTCCACTTCTGCAGTCTTAAGCATTGACAGAAGCTCGGGAAGAGACTTCTTCATGCCCTGCATATTATAGTTCATCATGAAGCTCTTGTAGCTAGGTGGTAGAGATTGGAGAACATGATGTATGCCTAAGTCAATGGGAATCGTTATTCCCAAGGACACAAGCTTATCGGCGTACCCAGACATTTTGAGTACGTGCTCACTAACGGAGCTGTTTTCCTCCATCATGCAGTTAAAGAACTTTTCTATAGCATTATAACTCTCTACGGCAACATGGGTATCGAAAATCATTTTCCATTCTCCCATGGTATCAAAGGCATTGCCATTTTCGAAACGTTTTCGAAGTTCTGGCTCTAGCCCATACAGTATGCCGCAATGAACTAAGTTGTGGTCCTCCTGACGAGTTATATAGACATTCTTTTCCTCGTCAGGGGCATCAGGAGCTGGTGGGGGGCCTAGCGGCGCATCTAGCACATATTGCTTTTGTGCAGCAGTGAGGAGAATCCTCAAATTCATAGCCTAGTTGGTGAAGTTGCTACCATTCGCAACAAGTTTCTCTTTCTCCATGAACACATTGAAATTAAAAGCAGGTGGTGCCATCTACAACAGAATTTGTAAAGTATAATTTAGACTAAGTTTATGATAGATTGAGTTCGACTAATCCAAATTACTAATGAACTCCCACTCAAAAACGACATCCCTCGTGTCCTTTTGGTGATTACATGAACCAAATCCACTACACCAAGTCCGATCATCACGTGAGTCGGTGTAGCTTCAAAGGCGAGCATCTATATGGGCATCATATCAACTATATGACTCATGCTTAACCTTTCGGTCCGTGTTCCGAGGCCATGTCTGTACATGCTAGGCTCGTCAAGTAAGAACCTTAGTATTTGCGTGTGTAAAACTGTCTTACACCCGTTGTATGAAAGCGTAGAGTTGAAAACACCCGATCATCACGTGATGCCTCAAAACACGATCCACAAAACGGTGCATACTTAAGGAAGAACACATTTTATCTTGATATCTAAATGATGGATCATCTTATAATTCTACCAAACGCACCAAACTAGCAATATAAGATGCTAACATCTAATGTGTGAAGTGAGGTGATATGGTCCATGCATTTGATCTCTATCATTTGCATCGTGGTATGATCTTTATCATTCCTTTGTGTGTAAGGCCAAGGTCTATAGAACTTACACGTTAAGTGAGTTGTAAGAGTATCTATTATACATCTACTTACAACAATACCATATCAAAACACTAGCCCAGCAACGATCTAAACTAGACGCCTCTAATTTATCAATTGCAAGTTTTACGTGGCTTAGGGCTTTCGGAGATAGAACCTGTCAAACCTACGAACATGAACCACAACGAGGATAACTAAGTTATTAGCAACTCGTTGTAAATCAGATATTGACTATAGTAGGAGAGACAGACACCCGCCAACCACTTATGCAAAACAAGTTGCATGTCAGTCGTGGAACCGGTCTCATGTACGATGACATGTAAGGTTGGTCCGGGCCGCTTCATCCCACTATGCCACCAATATCCAAAGTACATAGAAGATGCAATAACATGATCATCATCGCCCACATATAAACATATGTGTACTACCCGTGCAAAGCACCTACGCATAGACCTGGCTCTGATACCACTGTTGGGTCCGCAGCATAGAAAACAAAAAATTTCCTATGGTGTGAACTACACGCCAAGATCTATCTACTAGGTACAAAGCAAACGGGTGGACATACATCCATAGAGAACTTACCCTCAAAGACAACGAGCTGGACATACATCTATCTAGTAGGAACTCGTGGTTGATGTAGTCATACACTTGTCGATCTCAAGATCGTGAGGAAGTCCGAGCGCCACAACTCAGCAGCGCATCCGCACTCGCACACACGTTCAAGCCACCGGACAACCTCCACCTCCTCGCTCCAGCGATCCAGTGGAAGCAGCAACTCCTTCCAGACGAAATGCCACCGGGAACATGTATCTCGATAATCCGAGACCATGGGGGAATAATTCTAGAGGGGGAGAGAGATCCTTCACAAGGAGGTGTGAGGATGAAGGAGGGAATGGGTGGCCTTTTATAGGAGGAGGGGGGGTGCCCCCTCTCTCCATGGCCGGCGCATGGGGGGGTGACCCCTCACCTCCCCCATTCATGTGGTGGTAACTCCTCCACATTAAAATGCCTCTTCACATTCCCTTTTAAAGTCTCCACTTTAAATGCATTAAGTTTCTCCAAATTTAATGCTCTCTCATTTAGTAAAACTCTTTTTATTAAATTTATTCAGAATTTTTTTAATTACTTTAATTAACAAACATTCACATATAGCCCCTTGCAATATTTCAATATCACATGCAGAACCACCTTCTGCAATTTCACCCGAAACAATTTCCGGTTTCTATTGAAACAATTCCTGCGCTTTGCAATTCTTTTGTCTGAAACATATGTGCTCAAAAATGGTGTCCGGTAACTCTTAAGTGTGCCACCCTATGGTTTGCGAATAATGCAGACATGATCGAGACCCTTCTCCGATCAATAATCAGCAGCGGGACCTGGAGATCCGTACTGACTCCTACACATTCAACGATGACTCCTGTGATCGTGAGACCCTTTAACGCTTGTAACTAAATCCCTTTGTCTCTCAATATATTACATGTTCGAGATTCGATCATCGGTATCTCCATACCTAGTTTGATCTCGTTACCGACATGCACACTTTTCTCGTTCCCGTGATATAACATTCTAGTGATCACATCACTTGCTTGCAAGCTATCCTAATGTGATATCACCGAGAGGGCCCAGAGTATATCTATCCGTCATCTGGATTGATAAATTCCACTCTTGATCCATGAGCCTCAACATAACACCTTCGTAGCACTAAACCCATCTTTATAGTCACCCTGTTACGGTGTGACGTCTGATGTTATCAAGATACTCTTCCGATGTTAGCAATTAACATGATCTCATGGTCTAAGGATAAAGATTACTTCGTATGATGTTATAGAAATATAAACACAATGACTTGATCGTAATGCTATACTTCGGATGAATGTTCATCACATCATTCCACCAATGGTGAGACCTTGTTATTAACAACATCCAATATCCATGATCAGGAAACCTTGATCATCTTGTTAATCAACAAGCTAGTCTATAAGAGAGGCATGACTAGGAACCCTTTTTGTTTATTAAACACACATGTATTGATGTTTCCTATCAATAAACTTATAGCATGTAAAATAAACATCTATCATATACAAGGAATACATAATAACAACTTTATTATTGCCTCTTAGGGCATATTTCCTTCACAAGACTCATCTAAAACTTTTGGTTATCTCCCAATAAATACTTTTCTTTAACGCCTTTAAGTTAGGCATGATAGTTTGAGAAGATGCTCACATAAGAAATATGAATTGAAGTAAAAGGGAGTATCAAGAAGCAAATTCAAAACAGATTTAAGTCTAATCCAGTTCCTATGCATAGGAATCTTGTAAAGAAACAAGTCATGAAAGCACAAAGCAACAAGCATAGGAAAGGAAAACAAGTGCAACTTCAAAAATTTCAACATAAAGAGGGGAAACTTAATATTGTTGAGATACAAAAAACCATGTTTCCCTCTCTCATAATAATTTTTAGTAGCATCATGAATAAAATTAACAATATAACTATCACATAAAGCATCCTTATCATGAGCCACATGCATAAAATGATTATTACTCTCCACATAAGCATAGTCATTCTTATTAATTGTGGTGGGAGAAAATTCAACAAAATAGCTGTCATTATTATTCTCATCACCATAGTCATCAAATATAGGAGGCATATTGTAATCATAATTAATTTTCTCCTCAATAGTAGGTGGACTGAAAATATCATATTCATCATTGTAATCATCATATATTGGAGGCATAGTATCATCAAAGTAAATTTTCTCCTCCGTGCTTGGGGGACTAAAAATATCATGCTCATCAAAACCAGCTTCCCCAAGCTTAGACTTTTCCATAGCATTAGCAATAATGGTGTTCAAAGAATTCATACTAATAACATTGCTATTAGCATGCAAATAAAGTTCCATAGGTTTTTTAATTTTCTCTTCAAACACTTCATGTCCTAACTTAAGATAAATACTATAAAGCTCTCTAATTTTGTTGTTGTTTTCCATTAAGCCTAACTAGTGAAAACAAGAAACAAAAAGACAAAATTGCAGAATCTAAAGGAAATAACTTCGAGCACTCACACCGGAGGATGTGAGTACCTTTTACCTTACCTCCCCGGCAACGGCGCCAGAAAATAGCTTGATGTCTACGCACTTCTATTCTTGTAGACAGTTGTTGGGCCTCCAAGTGCAGAGGTTTGTAGAACAGCAGCAAGTTTTCCCTTAAGTGGATCACCCAAGGTTTATCGAACTCAAGAAGGAAGTGGTCAAAGGTATCCCCTCTGAAGCAACCCTGTATTCAAGATACAAGAAGTCTCTTGTGTCCCCAACACACCCAATACAATTGTCAGGTGTATAGGTGCACTAGTTCGGCGAAGAGATAGTAAAATGCAAGTGGTATAGATAATTATAAGTGGTAACGGTGATAGAAAATAGCTCGATGGCATGGAAAAGACTAAAGTAAAACTGAAATAAAGATGGAAGCAAGAAAACATATAACAGATCTAGTTGCAAACGGTGTTTCAATGTTTAGAAACAAGGCCTAGGATCATACTTTCACTAGTGAACACTCTCATATAAATATATTATCTTCATGATACTACTCTGTACTACTCTCTGGTTGGACAATCTAATCAATGGTAGGGCTATAACAGCACACCTCAAAGTAAGCCTTTCCCATCTAGAAAACCCCACACTGTCACCTTGAGTACTAGATGGTTCCAACAAACACCACAATTTCATAAAGACATCCAACTCCAAATATAACTCATAACAAGTATTTGTAATCTCTAGCCTAAGTGCCACCATGGTGTGCACGCTGTCACTTTCACACACATGGGGAGAGCAGAGATCTATTAAAGCACTTGAGTAGCAAGGTAGATCTACTTGATTACAAAGCTCATGATCACAATATGATCATGCATAGAGAGAGAGAGAGATGAACACATAGCTACCGGTAGAACCCTTAGCCTCGAGAGAGAACTACTCCCTCCTCATCATGGGAATCAACAATGGTGAAGGAGATGGTGGTGGAGATCGATGGAGATGGCTCCGGGGGCACTTCCCCATCCCGGCAGGGTGCCGGAATAGAGACTTTCTGTCCCCTGAATCTCCCCTTGGGTGGTAGCGGTGCTGCAGAACTTTTCATGGCTGGAGGCTGGTCGATCTAGGGTTTCTATATCGGGAGGAATATATAGGCGAAAGGGAAAGGTCGGTGGATGCCGGAGGGGCCCACACCACCTAGTGGCACGGCCAAGGGGGACGCGCGCCACCCTATGGTGTGGCTGGCCCCTGGCCCCTCTACGTCTCGTCTTCTAGCTCCGTGTTCCCCCGGTGAAATATTGACTTTTGCTTTTGTCCCGTCCAATTCCGAGAATATTCATTTTCTGACTTTCTGGAACCAAAAACAGCAGAAAACAGGCAACTGGCACTATGGCATCTTGTTAATAGGTTAGTCCAAGAAATCATATGAAAAGTACTCCAAACTGTGGACAAAACACAAGAAAGTCGATAAAACCAAGCATGGAACATCAAAAATTATAGATACATTTGCAATGTATCAACACGCTATTATAAACTATAACAAAGATATGGCCGTGACCTTGGTCATCTTGTATGAAAGCCTTCAAAATATATTGTTTATCAATTTCGGAAAATGTGTGGAAACTCGTTTATATACTGTCGCTGGCGTGTGGGTCTAGACGGAGCCAACACGTGAGAGCGGCCGTGTCAGAGTAGCGTACGTCGGAAGCTTCAAACTCAAAATATCCGCATGGCGCCAAAACATCCCGCGCACATCTATTCAAATATCCCGTGCATCTATTCAAATATCCCGCGCATCTATTCAAATATCCTTCCCCGCTTTTTGCAAATGGAAAATTCCTCTTCTATCCCTGCTCAGGAAACAAGGGCCGTGGGAGTACTGCAGTAATAGAGGGGTATAAGTCGTAAATGTGTATCATCCCACCTATATCCCCCTATCGTTTCTTCCCCGCCCACACCCCTCCAACCTCGACCTTCCTCTAGATGCTTCACCGCCGACCCTCTCTTCCACACCAGAGCTCTTCCACCTCAGGCGCTCTTCAGCGGAACAATTTCACCGACTCCCTCGCAGCACCGGATCTGCTTTGCCAACACCGTCGTCTACCCTACCGGGGCTGCTTCACTAAATCATTCGTTGTTGACCCCGAAATGCCGAGCCACTGCCCCTGCCGCCTAATGGCCCAAAATATATCGAGCTCGTTGGGGAACCCCAAGAGGAAGGTATGGTGAGCACAGCAGCAAGTTTTCCCTTAGTTATGAAACCAAGGTTATCGAACCAGTAGGAGCAAGGAAACACCTCCAAGGTGTTGTTTCCAACTTCGAATCCTGCACAACACAACCACACAACTTTGCCCCCAACTTACAGTGAGGTTGTCAATCTCACTGGTTTTGCTGAAAACAAATGATTAAACGTATTGTGTGGAAGATAGTAATAGCTTGCAGAAAGTAAATAGTAAATAGATTGTAGATTGATGGTAAAAGAAAGGACCGGGGTCCATAGTTCACTAGTGGTGATTCTCCTTACGATAGATGACATGTTGGGTGAACAAATTACAGCGAGGCAATTGACCAACATCGAGAAAGCATACATGCATATACTAATCATCTTGACTTCTATGAGATTTGATTGGGCATTACAACATTATACATAGACCGTAATCCAACTACATCTATGACTAATAATCCACCTTCAGGTTATCATCCGAACCCCCTCCAGTATTAAGTTGCAAGCAACAGATAATTGCATTAAGCATTACGTGTAAAGTAAACAATATGATTGTTCTATGAACAAAGGATTGCTGTTTTCTCCCTAGTAGCAAGGACACATCTAGTACCTTAGAGATTTCTGTCACTTCCCCAGATTACTAGAGGCATGAACCAACTATCGAGCATAAATACTCCCTCTTGGAGTTGCCAGTATCTACTCGGCCAAGATAGCTACTAACAACGGAGAGCATGCAAGATCACAAATAACAAAGACATGATAGAATCAATAATCAATCTGAAATAGCATCTCAATATCCATCGGATCCCCACAAACACAACATGTAGATTACAAATATATGATCTTGATCATGAACGGAGCTCACAAGATCTAGACATGGTAGCACAAAGGAGAAGAACCAACCATCTAGCTACTACATGGACCCGTAGTCCAGGGATGAACTACTCACGCATCACACCGGAGGCAGGCATGGTGATGAAGAAGGCCTCCGAGGTGAATTCTCCCCTCCGATAGGGTGCTAGCAAGAGCTTCAGATCCCTCTCGATCTAGGGATGGTGATGATGGTGGCTACAGACTCTTTCGTGGAATTTTGATCGGGTACTTAGGGTTTCTATATCGAAGGCGATATATAGGCGAAAGGGGAGGCCGAGGGGGTGCCCTAGGAGGCCACACCACCCCCTGGCGCGGGCCAGGCCAGGCCACGTGGCTAGGTGGTGTGGCCGGCCTCTGGCCCCTCTTTGTCTCGTCTTCTGGCTCCATGTGCCCCTCGGTGAAATATTGAATTTGGCTTTTGTCCCGTCCAATTCCGAGAATATTCATTTTCTGACTTTCCAGGAACCAAAAACAGCAGAAAACAGGCAGCTGACACTGTGGCATCTTGTTAATAGGTTAGTCCAAGAAAGTGTATAAAAATACTCCAAAGTGTGGACAAAACATAAGAAATTAGATATAAAACAAGCATGGAACATCAAAAATTATAGATACGTTTGCAACGTATCAACATCCCCAAGCTTAACTCCTGCTCGTCCTCGAGTAGGTAAGTGATAAAAAGAAAGAATAATTTTTGAGGTGACATGCACCATCATAAACTAGATCAAAGTATATGTAAAACATTCATAGCTGGGACCATAGTACTTTAACATAGCATGAAGGATATAGTTCTAACAATAAGACATAGCAACTATGTTGTAACATGAAAAGGCACAAACAAAAGATTCCTGAATAACAATGCTTTTTAAGACGTTTGTTTGTTTCACATAAAGAAAACATAATGAGAATGGTATTCAGCTTGTCCCTCATAGAGTAGCAAAACCTAAATGCATAGGACACCTTCAAAGTTCATATGGGTGACTAGATACAAATAGTTTAAGAACAAGCAATATCAAAGTTATGCATCAATCAACAAGTCTTGGGACGATGCACATTAAACTAAGAATGACCATTATGATCTCTTAACAGGTGCATAAAGATAGAAGATGGAGACTCAACATAAAAGTAAAAGAAAGGTCTTCATAGAAGGAAGCAGGGATTCAAGTCTCATAAAGAGCTTCCAAAAATTCTGGTACTTATTAGCTTTCAGCTCTCATTGCCCCTATCATAAGCATCTTTAGGTGATTAAGGTTAAAGTGACACAACTAAGAGGATATGCTTGACAAGTTATAAGTTGAAATCTCATGGTCCTTACTTATGAGTACCGAACCTCATGCTACTCAACTTCAGTCATAAGTAATCTCTTGTCATTATAAGTACATATGTATCACAGAGAACCGCCAACGGGGTACCCCTTGCACATGATACAGGAGCTATCCCATAATAAAATTTAAAGGCAAGTAGGCAATGAGCATCTCAGCAATCTTTTTATTTGCTATTTGCATAGGTTTTTATTGAGGATGCTCACAGAGTGCTCATTATGGTAATGTTGCAAGTTTCCACCATAATTAGGCATGGCTTAGGCTAGCAGCCCAGGCGTTTCTCTAACACACATACAAACTCCATGATCTTACAAGTTCCCCTTTTATTTCACACCGCCAAGATCCATAAGCAAAAGAATCATGATATCAATGGAATAATAAGTGCAATGTTGAAAGCATTCCCCATGATACATGGTTCTGCTAACTTCAACTTATAAAGCGAAAGCATATACGCAACAAAGATGGATGCAATGGTTCAAGAATATTAAGTGCAAGAAAGTAAAGTGTGCCATCAACTTCGTGAGAGCTTGAATCACTAGTTTTCTCATAACAAGTTTAATTCAGAAGGTAGATAAAAACATGAATATACTTGGAATAGAAAATGCTAATAGGTAGGTATGGTGGACTCTTTGGAATAACTTGGTTTTATTTGGAATTGGATGCATGAGTGGAACTCATACTTGGTTATGGGGGCTAGCAAAAGACTGGGACCGACCAACTAAGATAGCAATAATGGCCATAATCATGCAAAGCGACAAAACATAATTAATTAAAGTATAAAGTGATATTACAAGTTGAAAACTAAAGGATCATAAAGGCTATGGTGACTTGGGATAGTCATAACATGGTGTGAGCATGCGCCAAGTCAACCCAAATAAAGCATCAAAGGAGAATACCACAATACTATGCTTTAATATGCTAAAACAATGCATGATTCTTCCAAGGCACATTAAGCAATCTCAATTGTCTGTAACATGTCATTCTACAACAAAAATCACTAAGCATAAAGCCAAAACAATATCAAGCTTGACATGACAAAGCATTGGCCACAGTTAAAAACAAGCTTTTTTACCACTGAAGCATGAACTTTTCCTACTCTTTTCCAATCCAAACCAATCTTATTTGAAAACTAATGTAAGAATGAGGGGGTACAACCAATTTATTCAAGAAAACTAAGAAAACTAAGCAAATGAAAACGAAAATGAAGACGCTCCAATAACAACACAACTATGTATGAAACAATAAAAATGAAGTGTTTGGAAGAAACCTGAGATTTTTATTGATGGAGAAGGGGATGCCTTGGGCATCCCCAAGCTTCGACGCTTGTACTTCTTGGATATTTCTTGGGGTGACATGGGGTGGCATCCCCAAGCTTAATCTTTAATCCATTCTTCATCTCATTACATTATCCTTTCCTTACACCTGAAATTTTTCCTTCATACGAAACTTCACACAATCTTCATTAGCAACATTAGTGTACTCAAGATAATAAGTCTTTTGGTTCAGTTCTAACACAAGTAAAACTTCCATTAAAACACAAGCTACTGTAGCACTTTCCTCAAAAAGCTCAATTCCCCAAAAGGAACCCAAAAAGGAATCAACAAGAAGCAAATGCAAATAATGGAAGAAATCTGTCAAAATAGACAAGCAGGTAGAAACCGATTTTTTAGAAGATCTTCTGTTGCTCAAATCGAAAAGTGTTGAACTCACGAAAGTTGTATAACAACATGGGGTAGAAGCACAAAAAATTACAGCTCAAACCGACATACAGAGATTTTACATGAATTTTTACAGCAAAGCACAAAAATCTGTTTCGGGACAGCAACTTTCCCAAGCATTACTTCTCTCTCATTAGAGGTTACTCTTGGCACAAAAAGCAAATAAAAAGGATAAGGAGAGGTTATTACTGAAGAAATAACTTCCAAGACTCAACTAAATCTTTTGGGTTATCTCCCAATAAGTACTTTTCTTTAACGCCTTTAAGTTAGGCATAAGAAGCAAAAAAAGAATCAAGTATTCTCAAATGAAGAAGCATTAGGACCAAATTTATTTTTAATAGGAGAGGCAAAAGGAATCTTGTATCTCTTCTTAGGGAAGTGTTTTATACCTTTCTTGAGTGGAAATTTATATTTAATGGTGCCTTCTTTCATATCAATAATGGCACCAACAGTTCTAAGAAAGGGTCTTCCCAAAGTAATAGGACAAGAAGCATTGCATTCAACATCCAAAACATAGAAATCAACGGGGACATATGCATTGTTAACCATAAGAAGAACATCATTACTACTCCCCATGAGTTTCTTTTTAGCATTATGATCAAGTGGGACATTTAAATAGCAATCTTCCAATGGTGGCAAATCAAGAATTTCATAAATCCTTCTAGGCATAATAGAAACACAACTATTAAGATCACATAAGTCTTTGAGATCAAAATCATTCACTTTCATATTAATGATGGGTTCCCAACCATCCTCTAATTTCATAGGAATAGAAGCTTTATGTTTCATCTTTTCTTCTTTAATTTTTATGAGAGCATTAGTAATGTGTTTTGTAAAGGCCATATTCATAGCACTAGCATTAGGACTTTTAGCAAGCTTTTGTACGAACAAAATTACTTCAGAGATATTGCAACCATCAAGATCAAAATAATAATTATCATCTAAAGTAGTAGAGCTATTGTTTCCCATATTTTGAAGGATTTCAACATTTTTATTAGAAAAGGTTCCATTGGGTTTACTAGCTGCAACATTAGTGGTAGTGATAGTAGAAATACTAATATTTCTAGCAATTTCATCTTCTCTTTCCCACTTAGCATGCAATTCAGCTAATAGTCTCAGGTTTAGCAACCATTAGTAGCAGCAAAGGGATTTTCAATAGTTTCAGGTTTCGCAACCATTTTATTCAAAGAAGATTGAGCTTCAGACAATGATGCTATATTTCTTTTAGCATTAGAGAGTTTTTCCTCAATAGTTTTACCGAAAGCAGTTTGTTTTACTAAATAAATATTTAAGCATAACTTCAAGTTCAGAGGTTGCACTCCTAATATTGTTGTAGGAATTTCCATAAGCATTACCATTATTGGGAGGATATGGCCTATAGTTATTATTACCAAAATTATTCCTATAGGCATTGTTGCTTAAATTATTATTTCTTATAAAGTTCACATCGACTTGCTCTTATTGAGCAACCAAAGAGGCTAAGGGAACATGATTTGATCAATATGAGATTTCCCATTAACAAGAATAGACATAATAACATCAATTCTATCACTCAAGGAAGAGGTCTCTTCAACATAATTTACCTTCTTACCTTGTGGAGCTCTCTCAATGTGCCATTCATAATAGTTCACCATCATATTATCAAGAAGCTTTGTTGCAGCACCCAAAGTAATGGTCATAAAGGTACCTCCAGCAGCAGAATCCAGTAGATTTCTTGAAGAATAATTCAGTCCTGCATAAAAGGTTTGGATAATCATCCAAGTAGTCAGTCCATGAGTGGGACAATTCTTTACCAAAGATTTCATTCTTTCCCAAGCTTTAGCAACATGTTCATTTTTAGATTGTTTAAATTTCATTATTTCACTTCTCATAGATATAATCTTAGTAGGAGGATAGTATTTTCCAATGAAAGCATCTTTGCATTTAGTCCAAGAATCAATACTATTTCTAGTTAGGGATTGCAACCATTCTTTAGCTTTTCCTCTCAAAGAGAAAGGAAACAATTTAAGCTTAATAATATCTCCATCTATATCCCTATGTTTTTGCATTTCACAAAGTTCAACAAACTTATTTAGATGAGCAGCAGCATCTTTAGTACCAATACCAGAAAATTGTTCTCTCATAACAAGATTGAGTAAAGCAGGTTTAATTTCAAAGAAAGTAGCTTCAGGAGTAGGTGGAGCAATAGGTGTGTACATGAAATCATTGTTGTTGGTGCT
Source organism: Avena sativa (assembly GCA_916181665.1). Classification (NCBI taxonomy): domain Eukaryota; kingdom Viridiplantae; phylum Streptophyta; class Magnoliopsida; order Poales; family Poaceae; genus Avena; species Avena sativa. Next base: position 198,816,863 of record OV702287.1, read on the forward strand.
AGTGAAGTCACACAACTTAGTGTTTTCAAGAGTAGTCATTTTTTGTGTTTTTGATAAAGAAAGCAAAGTAGTGCAACTAATTTTTTTTGTGTTTTTGATTGAGAAACAAGCAAATAAAGCAGAAATAAACTAAGCAAAACAAAAATAACAAAGTAAAGAGATTGTTTATGAGGGACTCTCCTTATGAAGATGTCCTTGACTCTCCGGCAACAGGGCCAGAAAAATAGCTTGATGGCCCAAAATATATCGAGCTCGTTGGGGAACCCCAAGAGGAAGGTATGATAAGCACAACAACAAGTTTTCCCTCAGTTATGAAACCAAGGTTATCAAACCAGTGGGAGCAAGGAAACACCTCCAAGGTGTTGTTTCCAACTTGGAATCCTGCACAACACAACCACACAACTTTGCCCCCAACTTATAGTGAGGTTGTCAATCTCACCGGTTTTGCTTAAAACAAAGGATTAAACATATTGTCTGGAAGATAGTAATAGCTTGCAGAAAGTAAACAAAAAATAGTAAATATATTGTAGATGGATGGTAAAAGAAAGGACCAGGGTCCATAGTTCACTAGTGGTGATTCTCCTTAAGATAGATGACATGTTGGGTGAACAAATTACAACGGAGAAATTGACAAACATCGAGAAAGCATACATGCATATACTAATCATCTTGACTTCTATGAGATTTGAGTGGGCATTACAACATTATACATAGACCATAATCCAACCGCATCTATGAATAATAATCCACCTTCAGGTTATCATCTGAACCCCCTCCAGTATTAAGTTGCAAGCAACAGATAATTGCATTAAGCATTGCGTGTAAATTAAACAATATGTTTGTTCTATGAACAAAGGATTGATGTTTTCTCCCTAGTAGCAACAACACATCTAGTACCTTAGAGATTTCTGTCACTTCCCTAGATTACTAGAGGCATCAACCCACTATCGAGCATAAATACTCCCTCTTGGAGTTGCTAGCATCTACTCGGCCAAGATAGCTACTAACAATGGAGAGCATGCAAGATCACAAATAACAAAGACATGATAGAATCAATAATCAATCTGAAATAGCATCTCAATATCCATCTGATCCCCACAAACACAACATGTAGATTACAAATATATGATCTTGATCATGAACGGAGCTCACAAGATCTAGACATGCTAGCACAAAGGAGAAGAACCAACCATCTAGCTACTACATGGACCCGTAGTCCAGGGATGAACTACTCACGCATCACACGGGAGGCAGGCATGGTGATGAAGAAGGCCTCCAGGGTGAATTCTCCTGTCCGGCAGGGTGCCGGGAAGAGCTTCAGATCCCTCCCGATCTAGGGATGGAGATGACGGCGGCTACAGACTCTTTCTTGGAATTTTGATCGGGTACTTAGGGTTTCTGTATCGGAGGCGATATGTAGGCGAAAGGGGAGGCCGAGGGGTGCCCTAGGCGGCCACACCACCCCCTGGCGCGGGCCAGGCCAGGCCATGCGGCCAGGTGGTGTGGCCGGCCTCTGCCCCTCTCCGTCTTGTCTTCTGGCTCCGTGTCCCCCTCGGTGAAATATTGATTTTGGCTTTTGTCCCGTCCAATTTCGAGAATATTCATTTTCTGACTTTTCCGAGAACCAAAAATAGCAGAAAATAGGCAACTGGCACTGTGGCCTCTTGTTAACAGGTTAGTCCAAGAAAGTGTATAAAAATACTCCAAAGTATGGACAAAACATAAGAAAGTAGATATAAAACAAGCATGGAACATCAAAAATTATAGATACGTTTGCAACGTATCACTGCGCACTTGCCCGTCCCACCCGTCCTCGCCGCGAAGTGGTAATTTCTCTTGCCCGTTTGCTATATTTTTGTTACTCGTAAGCTATGAAATCTTTAGGATGTTGCTCAATATCCTGGATGTTATTGCCATTTCGTTTGCACCCTTCATCTTGTAGGTCCCATCCACCTCATTGGCTTCTTGCTTCTATTCCCTTTCTTTATTCTCACGCTATCGATTTAATCCTCCAACCAAACTCATAAATTCTATTCTTCCCGAGCGCTCGCATGGGTCATGCAAACAGCTCATAGAGGATCCAACACTGACAATCTAACGCCCAGCAAGGCTGAATTGTGAGGTTTCCTTGTGTTACTTGGGCCAGTTTCTGGTCATGTTAATTAGTTGTCATTCTACCTAAGAACTTGCCATGACATTTTCATTTATGTTCAATTATGAATATATGTGCGAATGCTTAATTCGTAAAATGTCCATCTAGTTTGGATGATATATCTGGTCATTTTAATGCTACATCTTGGTGTTTTCACCTGCTTTCATCCTTCCAAACCAGCTATCTAGTTTGAAACATACATCTGGTAATTTTTAATGCTATGTTTTTGGTGTTTTTAAAGAGTTTTCATCCTTCCAAACCAACCAACTTGATTTCAAATGTCATGCAGAGAAATGACAATGGAGTACAAGGACCAGAGTTCCAACTACTCTGCTCAGATTCTTCTAGCAGATTGACCAGGAGTTGCACCCGCTCGAGAAGGAGCTACCGTCAGCCTGAACGTGCTACTATAAGTTCATACTTACTTTAAATGATCTCTACTTTATATAATACTACTTGTTTCCCTTGTTATTTGTTTTAACCTATTTCAGCATATTTTAGCAGACTACAGTTAAAACCCAGCAGGAGTCCTTGGAAGGCAGGACTGAAAGTTGTGATCCCTCGTCCCATTCATCGTCCCATTGCATTGCCGAAGAAAAGAACTTACTTAACAGTCCACCTAGAACAACTCCTGCATGTGATAAATTTATAAATGTTGTATTGCATGCAGAACGAAAGGGTGTAGTTGCTCTTAGATCTGTAGCTGAAATGTTGAAGAAGAGGACAGATCATACATTGAAGCGAATCGCCATGTACTGATCTCATATTGATGGTACTGACACGTTGTAATCTGTTGGAATTACGATCTTGTTGTATAACCTGTTGTAACAAACTTTAATTGTTGTGTAATAAGTAATTTTAATTTCTCTGTGTTTATTAATTCATGTCTTGATATTCACCTGTTCTGTGAAAAGTAGGCGCTAACAAAATAAGTCCGAAACAGTAACAAGCCAGAGCAGTAGCATGCCGAATGTTGAAACAACATGCGCATGGACGGCCCAAAACGACAAAAACAGTAAAAGGCCAGAACATTAAAAGGCAAGAACAGTAAAAGGCCAGAACAGTAAAAGGCCATAGCAGCAAAAGGCCAGAACAGTAAAAGGCCAGAACCATAAAAGGCCAGAATAGTGAAAAGGCCGGAACAGTGAAAGGTCAGAACCGTAAAAGGTATCAACAGCAAAAGTCCAGTATGGTGGCAGGCCAGTACAGTAAAAGGCCAAACAGTGTCGGCATGAACAGGCAAAAGCCCAAACACTAAAGGACCTAAACAGTAATGGGTCGAAATTCCTAAAAGGCTGATACAGTAACATGACTAAACAGTAAAAGGCTAAATTGGTAACAGGCCTGAACAATGCAGGGCCAGATTTGTGCAGGCCTCAAGTGGCAGCATAGTGTTGGACCAACATGAGCCTTCTATAGGCCGAAACAGAATCGGGCCTAAAAGTTCACGGGCCGCATCTCTAGGCCCATTTGAAACAATGTAGGACAAAACAGTAACGGACCATCTTCTTGTTGGGCTCCCCTGATGGGCTAGCCCAGTTAGTATTTAGTAGGCCTTGGATGGGCCTATCTTCTGCCATGGTTTCTATGACCGTTAACGGCGGTAACCGGCTGCTAACGGCGGCTGCCACGTGGCAGTTTGCATGACGTCATCCGTCAGCATGGCTGGCGAACAGATCTACGACGGAACAAGTTTTCATGGCTGAAGGGTGGGATCCGCCACGGGCAAAAAAACTGTGGTTAATTCATTTGTGATGGGGCTTTTATCATGAAGGCCATCCATCCCGCAAGACTCTTTGGCCACGAAAAACGGGCCTTTAACCATGAAAATAGTCCTTTGCAAAAGCCAACTTTTCTTGTAGTGTTCATTGTTTTCATTCATAAGGCCCAAATTTGGTGGCATTAGCGTTCATATCAAGAAGTTGAATCTTTCAAAACTCTTGGTGGTTCTCTATAATTTTACTACTTGGGTACCTTCAAATGATTTAAAAAAAAATCATGAGCAAGCGGGTATCAGGCACTAGTAGACCAAAATTTGAGATACTTCCATTAAATAGCCGTAAAGTCATTCTACTACATGAATATGGCCATAAAACTTGAGAATTATCAATTAACTAGGTTATACTTTGTGTGAAAATTGGGGCTTTGTGTTGTCGAGCCATAATCTTTGTGGTCGATTCATGACAATAGCCATTGTTGTCAACTAGAAAATTTAAAATAACTTCAAATATGTAAGCTCTATTTGTAAACAATGTTTAAATACAAATATGCCTCAATCTACCAAATATGGAAAGGTTATTATAAACTATGGCAAATATATTGCCATGGCCTTGGTGATGTAGTTTCAAGCCATGCATATTCATACATGGTAGGCCATATCATTTTTCTTTTCAAAAACTGTAAAATTTTCATTTTAAATATTTTCATGGAAAAATAGCTAGTGCAATGGTACGACACCATGCAAAAGAATAGCATTACTTCAAATTATACTTAATTTTCTTGATTGTTTTCGTTCATAAGGCGCAAATTTGTTCGTATTAGCATTCATATGAAGAAGTTGAATCTTGCAGAACTCTTGGTGGTTCTCCCTTGTTTCAAATACTTGGGTACCCTCATATGAATTTTTAAAAAGTTGGTGTGTTGGGATTTTGAGCCATATTTTTGTAGTTGCCTCATGACAAAAGTCATTGTTATCACTTGGAAAATTGAAAATAACTTCAATTCTAGAAACTTCCTTTGGGAACAATGTTTGAAATGCCAACATGCAACAATCTACAAAATATGGACAATGCATTATAAACTATGGCAAATATATTGTCGTGATCGACCTTGTTCATCTCGATTGAAAGCCATGCATGCATATTCATATATGGTACGCCATATTTTCTAACAAGTTTTTTTAATTGTCAAACTTTAAGTTCAAATGTTTTCATGGAAACTAGCTAGTGCAATGCTAATACACCATGCAAAAGAAAGGAATTACTTCAAATTATATTTAATTTTGTTGATCTTTTCATTCATAAGCCCCAAATTTGCTTGGTAACTATAGCATTCACGTATCAAGAAGTTGAAATTTTGCGGAACTCTTGGTGGTTCTCCCTTGTTGCACTACTTGGATACCTTCAAATGAATTTAACACAAATTATGAGCAAGCAGGTATCATGCACTTGTTGATTAAGATTTGAGATAGTTTTATTAAATTTCAGTATCGTGATTCTATTCTAGGAATATAGGCATAAAGCTTGAAAAATATTGAAACTTGGGCATTATCAGTTATAAATAGGCTATACTTTGTGTGAAAAATTGGGGTCATCGGATTTTGAGCCATATTTTTTTAGCTGCTTAACGACAAAATCCATTGTATTTTTTCACTTGCAAAATTGAAAATAACTTCAAATTTGGAAGCTTCCTTTGTAAACAATATTTGAAATGCAAATATGCACCAATCTATCAAATATGGGGAGGTTATTATAAACTATGACAAAGATATTTCCATGAACTTGGTCATATGGTCTAAAAGCCATGCAAATATATTCATACATGGTATACCATATCGTCTACCAAGTTTTTTCAAATTTGTCAAATTTTTAGTTTAGATGTTTTCATGGAAACTAGCTAGTGCAATAGTAATACACCATGCTAAAGAAAGGCATTACTTAAAATTATATTTAATTTTCTTGATTGTTTTCATTCATAATGCCCAAATTTGGTGGCATTAGAATATTCATATCAAGAAGTTGAATCTGGAAGAACTCTTGGTGGTTCTCCCTTGCTTTACTACTTGGGTACTCATACCTTCGATCTGGATTACGGATGTAGTATAGCTCTTTTTAACTAGTAGACCTAGGTATCGAATCCTTGGGAAGCACAAAGCGTAGTGAAGTTACTTCAATGGACCTTCAGGAGTTTTATAATTCTTTATGTGTTTTACCAGACCAAGAGTTTGTTGTGTTTTGTTGTTGTCGATGATGGAGAGAGATGGCCTAGGTCTTTCGGTTTCACCTGTAGCTGTGCAAAACATCTGATGGGAATAAAAGATAATATTAAAGTATGCATGTAATTGTTAGAGCAAGATAATTATATGTGAGTAGTGCATCCATAATTTCTATTGCCTCTGCAACCGCTTATAGAAATAACCTACTAGTCTCATCCATAGAAGAAAGAGAACTAATGATATGCATAGTGATGTCATCGTTAATCCCAAGTAAATCCCTCACATACAGTCGTACTACCCCTTCTGTCACTGGGGTTCCCAACCTGCAGATTAGTCATTACTCATACTCCCTATATCTAGCTCAATTCTCGGGGTCTAGGGTACCTGACAAGTCCTTGGATTGAGGAAAGAGAGGATACAATAATCATCATGTCATACAAAGTAATACATGATCCCATATATGATAAATAACATGCACAAAATCTACATGGCTAGGCCGAAGCCCTTAGCCCAAAGAGAATTACTAACACATAGAGATGAAACCAATAATCAGAAACATTGTAATGGAAATAATGAGATTGATAGCAAATAGTCTTACAATGTCGCTAATCGAAGATGAGATCTACTATTACAAGTGGTGGAATATGGCTGCGGTGGTGGAGAAGGGTTTGGAGATTACATCTAAGTCTATTCCTACGGCGGCTCTTCGGTGTTGTGGATGTAGGTTTGTGCGGTTCTGGGGGGGCGATGTTTCTCGTCGCCTGAAGCCTCTTTATATAGGGGTCTGTTCATGAAAGTTTTTCTGTTTGACCTAGCGGTGTTGATGGAAACTATATGGGCGGAATTTTATTCCCGCTATATAGTTGGTCGTTAAAGCTTCTGTCTCCACTTCGCTACCCCTGGTTTCTTTGGATTGTTGGAAATCTCGTATCTTTGACTTTAATGTTGTGATTCCCATCATCAAACGTCATTATCTGCGCAGGGAAAAATAGAAAGAAAGGATTGCATACCCCTTTGATCATTATGCATTAGTGGCAGGGTGTAGAGAGATATTTCATCAAAAATATGAATAATATCCAGTTTAAATGTGGATGTAGATGGCTATATTTCACAGCCATCAACCTCCCCAAGCTTAAACTTGATCGTCCTGGAGCAAGAAAACCAAAATCAAAATGGAACTCAGCATTTAAACTAAAATAACGAGATGATGATCTTACTCATGATTGGTAGTCTCATCTTTCCTCCACTTTATTAATCTGAAAAACTTTAGCATAGATAGAGTAATGGCAAGCATATCATATGGGTTTTATGCATCCTTATAGCACAGCAAAATTATTGTTAACGATGATGATTCAAATGAGTAAAGCTTATTCCATGTCATGTAATCAACTCATAGGCTTGGCTTTGAACAATAAAGTATAATCATGTTAAATTGAGAGTGTGAGAGTTTGTCATGAAAAACATATACACTAGAGTATCTCAATTCTCCCACATCAATAAGTCGAGACTTTTCAAGCACTACTTTTCTGTTCATTGTCCTTCAAGAATTTCAGTTCTTAAGTAATTGATAGCATGCCAAAAATTTATTTAGTTTATCGGGCTGTGATGGACACTCGTGGCATCACCAAGGTTTTTGTTCCTTTTGTACAATGATTACTCATATCAGCCAAAGGAGTGATTCCATCATGAACACAGCTACCCGAGAATGCCAAGAATCTTACCCATTATAGCATTGCTGCTACATATGTTTAATCAATTTGTAGCCGAAATCTAGGAGTTCCGTCCATGAAGAGCGTTCATAGGCTAGCGGAGTTATTGGCATCCCATGAAGTTTGACACACATAAAACTATATCATTCTTATGATTCACAAGTCAAACTTTGGCATGCTCACAAAAACCACTAAACATTAATTCAATTGAATAAATCCTTTTAAAGAGATCTATCAAGTTAATCATTATTTTCTGTGGTGTTGAGTGCCTCTGGAAATAAGCCTTCAAGGCTAAACACTACAACACCCAAGCCTTCAATTGTGATACTTTTTCTTATTACAATTGTTTAGCAATTTTTTAGGCTAGACTTGCTTAACTACAAGAGCTAGAACAAAACGTACCCAACTAAATACCCATGCAAACAAAATTTTACTACAATATAAAGACTCACTCCACCAATATAATATCTTAACATTTACTACTAACTAGCATGGGTTTCTCAAACTTCAAAAGTGGGGACTCTTAAGGCATACCTCTCATGATTGGTTCCACTTCTCTCTTTCCTTTTGATTTGCTTCTTGGAAACTCGAAGTCGATCACTCTCCTGCAAATATGTGAAAGCCACAAGGAGAATAGAAAGGAAGGAAGAGGGAAAATAAAGATAAATGGAAAAATGTTTTTGTTGTTTTTAAGAGAGGGAATTAAGGAATAGTAAATTGGTGGCAAAGCTTGGCTAGAAAGTCCCGAAAACAAATAGAAATAACTAAAGATAAAGTGGTGGAAACCAACACGAGTGCTTATAAACCCGAATTAAAAACATAACCTCAAAATAAATAAAAGAAAATGAACGCCAAATAAAGATAATGAGGAAACTTCCCCAATCTTAGGCTTTTGGAAGACCTTCAAATCATTGTGGTGGCAGGAAAAGTCGTAATTCCAGTTTGCAAATTGAGTTGATAAATTACTAGTTGCTTCTCGGAGGTTCAAGGAGAGGTTATGCATCCTCTCCACAGTTCCTCCAAGTTCTTGGAAGTCTTGGTATATAGCAAACCGGGTTGGTGGCTGCTCCTCTTGATAAGGAACTTCTTGCTCCTCTTCTTAGTCCTAATTTGGAATCTCCTCCTTGGGTTGGTGTTTCTCAACCTGAAGTCATATAGAAAAAGTCCTTCCTCGATAGAGAAAAGACCATTAGGGAAAGGAGCAGGGTAGAGACGCCCAGCTCCAGCAATATGCAAGTAATAAACACCACCTCTCCTAGTGAGCATTCCACAAGCTTTTAAAGTAGACAAACCAACACGTTGCTCACCTAGCACTGGTTGCAACTCACCTAGGTCGATGCCTAGGGCAATGGCAAGCACGGTGATGACACCTCCACCTGTGATTAGGCCATGGCTATGGGAGGATTGGTACTCCAGGTAGCGCACAAGAATTGCGCCCAAGTTGAGTGACAAGTCGATGTTGCTGAAAGCATCTTTTGCAAGGACGAAGATGTCCTCCTCATTGAGTCTTGTGAACTCATTTCATGTCTTCAAGGTGTTAGCAATAACATAGAATAGATAGCGAATTGCAGGACGTTGAATATTCTTCCCCTTGCTTACTCTAGAAGTGAAACTCATTCCATTATAATAAAGTTCCAGGGAAGGGTCTATGCCAGTAAAGGATGCGCGTAAGGCATTATCATTATTGTTTGGAAAATTAAAACTTGCGCACCACTGATCTAGAGATAAAGCATAATTGTTATTCATAAGTCGGAAAGAAATCATGTCCTCTCCATGCCATGCTTTAATAGTGCTTTGCAAAGAACTTAGAAATTCAAGAGTTAACTGGCGATAAGTAGGCACATCATTGAATACAAAGTTTTGCAGGCCAACTCTATTGCAAAGCAAATTAAAGTCACTAGAAATACTGAGTTGATTCAATATAATGGGGCAAGCCCACTTTGTTGTCTTCACTTCTCGGTTCTTGATCCTATTGAAGCGATCATGTTGGAGCTCATCCCTGCACCGTATCCCCATGCGTTCTTGAGCGGCAACCCGAGAATAACTAGCGGCGACATGATCACGAGTTTGGCTCCTTGTGTTCATCATGTAAAATCATAAGGAAAGACAAAAAATAAAACTTTTTGATCCAACAATAATAAGCATAGCATATTCCTCATCTTAGCACACTAAAGAGTCCCCTCAAAATAATAATCTAGGCAAGAGAATCATGGCAATTAGTTCATAGTAGGTCTCACCCTAGATTGATAATGATAACAGATCAAAAATGAATTTGCAAAAAGTAATTGGAGGATCAAAGGATAAACATACCATAGATCACTTGTGTGCGAAGAAATCGACCAAAATTAAGTAGATATGAAGATCTGTTGAGGTTTTGAGAGAGTTTGGAGGTAGAAGAGACAAAAAAGGATATAAGTTTTGGTGTTGGGGGTACCTTCCCGTGGAGATTTTGTGGTCGGATGCATCTATACGGCCAAACTATACGGCCAAAACAATTTGTTCCCGCTGTATAGTTGGTCTGATGTCAAAAAAATAGGGTTTTCACCAAGCGGCACAACTATACGGACAAAACTATACGGCCGGGATTTTTATCCCTACCATAAAGTTGGTCGTCAAACCTTCGGTATCCTAGAAAAGAAATTTGATGAAGGCAACAATAACTATACGGCTGGAAATTTTATTCCCGCCGTATAGTTGGTCGTTAAACCTTCAGTACCTAAGAAAGAAAATGTGTCGATGGCAAAGATATCTATACGGCTAAACTATACGGCTAGAGTTTTTATTCCCTCGTATAGTTGGTCGTTAAACCTTCTGTAGTCATCAAAAAAATTCTATTTCTTCAAGAATTCTTTCTTATCCTAAAACTTAGCGAAACACCTTGTTTTTGACAGTAAAAATTGTCGACCAATCATCAGCATGTATAGAGCAGGATTTTTAGTACTACCGAACTTCTTCTCCTCAACTAGAGCTTTCTAGCACTCTTTATTAAAAATAAAACTTAAACTAAAACTTAAAAACTTTACTCAAACCTTTATTTCACATGGGTTGCCTCCCATGAACTGCTCTTTTATGGTCATTAGCTTGACCTCGATGTTGCTCACTTAGGCTAGATGAGTGGAACACCCACTTCAAAATAGTTGGCCTTCAAAGTGATGGCCTCCTTTTCATCATGCTTGGGTTTGTTCTTCCTAGGAAAATGAATAAAAAAGGATCCCGCGAAGGCAATTGAAGCTTCATGTTCCCTTCATGTAGATTAATCGAAGCCTTAATAGTTCTTAAGAATGGACGGCCTAATATAATAGGAGCAGTAGCATCTTCAGGCATGTCAACAATAACAAAATCAATACGAGCAGGACAACCTTTAATGCATACTAAAGTATTTTCTTTAATCCCTACAGCTTGTTTATAGGTAGAATCTGCTAGATGTAATTTTAACTTGGTGATTTCAAAAGAGCCAAGATTTAACTTATTAAAATGACTTATTGGAATGGTTGAAACACTTGCACCTAGATCACAAAGTGTAGCTATCTCATTGGTCCCAATGTCAATCTTAATAGTAGGCTCAAATATATGATCAAGCTTCACAGATAATTTTTCAGCAATTTTCTTATATTCTTCCTCAAGGTCACGTGCCTTTATTGCTACCTAATTGACGAAGTGTTGATACATATCTTCATCATTTCCTTCACTTACCGGAACCTTGATATTGATCCTTTTTACAAGATCTTCAACGGTGTAATTTGGTAAAGGAGCATTACTATAATCAAGTTCTTCAGGCTCCTCCCTTTGGATTCTCATCATCTTGAGGTCTTCAACAGGATTGGGCTCACCTTTACATACAAATTTATCCAGAATGAGAGTTTGACTCTCGGTTATCTTACCTAGTTGTGCCTCAACAATCGTTGTTCTTTCTTGGAGGGCCTTCAAATCATTCCTCAAATTTACAGATTGGTTAGATAATTTACCAAGCTAGCATCATGGTTCTCCATTATTTTAACAAGGATATTGTTTTGCTCATTTTGTGAATCTATAAAGGACTTAAGTGTTTCTTGGAGACTACCATTACTTGTTCCCATATTATTATTAGAGTTACCTGTAGGTCTAGAATAATGTTTCTGAAAATTAGGATTATAATTCTTCTTCCAAGCAGGGTTATAATCGTTACGAGCTATGAAGTCTATTTCTTCAATATTTGATTCTGGGATATCTCTTACCTGGTTTTCCTTACCTTTTACAGCAAATATGAGCTCATCCATCTTAGCATTGAGTTCTTCATTTTCTTGTGGTGAGACGGAGTTCACCTTCTTCGTCTTTGATCTATCCACATGCCACTAGGCATGGTTGTCTTGCATATTGTCTAGCAGCTGCTTTGCTTCGGTAATATGTTTGCCCATAAATATTCCTCTAGCTGCAGTATCAAGCATATACTTAGACGCAGGGTTAAGAGCATTATAAAATAAATAGAGAATTAACCAATCTTCCATCCCATGACTGGGATAGTTTCTCATGCATTCTTTCATCCTCTCCCATGCAAGAGCTAGTGGCTCATGCTCTTCCTGTATAAAACCAGTAATATTAGATCTTAGTTGTATAATATTTGCAGGTGGGAAAAATTTAGTCATAAATAAATACGTACACTCCACCCATGATGAAATAGTATTTATAGGCAAAGCTAGCAACCATTCTTTTGGTCTTCCTCTAAGAGAGAAAGGAAATAAGGGCAATTTGACCGCATCTGGGTCAACATCTTTTATGCACATCATATCACATATTTCATTGAATGTGTTCAAGTGCATACCTGCGTCCTCAATAGCAGAGCCTCCAAATTGATTCTGTTGAACCAAACTTAAATAGTGGGGCTTAATTTCATAATCATCAGTAGTAATTGCTGGATGGGTAATAAGAGTATGCAAATAATCATTGTTGGGAGTAATTGTTGGATGGGTAATAAGGCCCCCAAGCTTCTTTTCAGCCATATTTCCTATGTTTTTGGGTTTTCTTAAATAAAGACTTATGATAGTAAAAATAGGAATTTAAAGATTAACTAATTTTTTTGGTTTTTCAAATAAATACTAAAAGCAAACTAATAAAATTAAAAACAAGAATTAAAACTATCAAGGTTCCTACTAACCTCACCAGGGTAGCTATTGCTTTCCCGGCAATGGAGCTAAAAAAAGGTTGATACCTTCGATCCGCATTACGGATGTAGTATAGCTCTTTTTCCTTAGTAGACCTAGGTTATTGAATCCTCGGGAAGCACAAAGCGTAGTGAAGTTACTTTAACGGACCTTTGGGAGTTTTATAATTCTTTTTGTGTTTTGCCGGACCAAGAGTTTGCTGTCCTTTGTTGTTGTCGATGATGGAGAGAGAGGGCCTAGGTCTTTCGGTTTCACCAGTAGCTGTGCAAAACATCTGATGGGAATAAAAGATAATAATAAAGTATGCATGTAATTGTTAGAGCAAGATAATTATATTTGAGCAGTGCATCCATAATTGCTATTGCCTCCACAACCGCCTATAGCAATAACCTACTAGTATCATCCATAGAAGAAAGAGAACTAATGATATGCATAGTGATGTCACCGTTAATCCCAAGTAAATCCCTCACATATAGCCGTACTACCCCTTCTGTCACTGGTGTTTCCAACTTGCAGATTAGTCATTACTCATACTCCCTATACCTGGCTCAATCCTCGGGGTCTTGGGTACCTGACAAGTCGTTGGATTGAGGCAAGATAGGATACAATAATCATCATGTCATACAAACTAATACATGATCCCATCTATGATAAATAACAAGCACAAAAGCTACATGGCTAGGCCGAAGCCCTTAGCCCAAATATAATTACTCACGCATAGAGATGAAATCAACAATCATAAACATTGCAATGGAAATCATGAAATTGATAGCAAATAGTCTTACAATGTCGCCAATCAAAGATGAGATGTACTATTACAAGTGGTGGAATATGGCTATGGTGGTGGAGAAGGGTTTGGAGATTAGATCTAAGTCTATTCCTCTGGTGGATCTTCAGTGTTGTGGATGCAGGTTTCTGGGGTTCTGGGGCCCGGTGTTTCTCGTCGCCTGAAGCCTCTTTATATAGGGGTCCCTTCACGAAAGTTGTTCTATTTGATCTAGCGGTGTCGATGGCAACTATACGGCCAGAATTTTATTCGCGCCGTATAGTTGGTCTTTAAATCTTCTATCTCCATTTCACGACGTCTAGTTTCTTTGGGTTGTTGGAAATCTCGTATCTTTGACTTTAATGTTGTGATTCCCATCATCAAACGTCATTATCTGCACAGGGAAAAATAGAAAGAAAGTATTGCATACCCCTTTGATCATTAGGTAGTAGTGGTAGGGTTTAGAGAGATATTTCATAAAAAATATGAATAATATCCATTTTAAATGTGGATGTAGATGACTATATTTTACAAACAATACCTTCAGATGATTTTTAAAAAACATGAGCAAGTAGGTATGATGCATTTGCACACCAAAAGCTAAGATACTTTCATTAAATAGCCATAAAGTCATTCTATTACACAAATACAGCCATAAAACTTGTGAATTAAGAATTAAATAGGTTATACTTAGTGTGAAATTGGACGGTGTGCTTTTGAGCCATAATCTTTGTATTTGATTCATGACCAAAGCCATTGTTGTAAATTAGAAAATTTAAAATAACTTCAAATATGGAAGATCCTTTTGTAAACAATGTTTGCCAATATGCACCATTCTACACAATATGGTTACATTATCATAAAGTATCGTAAACTAATGCCCTTGACATTGTTAATCTAGTTTAAAAGGAATGAATGTTCATACATGGTACGCCATATTATGAAACATGTTTTTTTAAAATTGTCAAATACTAAGTTTAAATGTTTTCATGGAAACTAGCTACTGCACATAGTGAAACACCAAGGGAATATAATGGTAGTATTTCGTTTCACCTTTTGTTTCTTTGTATATTTTAAAACATGGCCCAAATTTGGCACATTACCATTTGTATCAAGAAGTTGAATCTTTCAAAACTCTCGGTGGTTCTTCGATATTTTACTACTTCGATACCTTTAAATCATTTACAAAATCAAGAGCAAGCTATATCACACACTTTGTAGTTCAAAATTAGACACTCTTATTTTAAATCGTCAAAAAGTTGTTTTATTGCACAAATTTAGATAGGAATCTTGGACATTCATGAAAGTAGGGCATTATGGAGCAAATACAGATTCTCATTTTATAAACATTGCTTGAAATGGCAAGATGCACCGAACTACCAAATATGGACACATCGTTAGAAACTATGGCAAATATATGGCCATGACCTTGGTCATCTTGTTTGAAAGCCTTCAATAATGTTTATTAATTTCGACAAATTTCTGGAAACTAATTTAAATGTCGGTAAGCACACTGTCGCTAGCATGTCGGTCTAGACATGCCCAACACCTGAGGAGCGGCCACACGTCGGAGTAGCGTACCTTGGAAGCTTCAACCTCAAAATTTCCTTAGAGCACCTAAACATTCCACGCATCCATTCAAATATCTGGAGCATCTAGTCAAATATTCCTCGCATCTATTCAAATATTCTGCCCCATTTTTTGTGTATGCAAAATTCCTCTTCTATCCCTGGTCCCGAAACAAGAATTAGAGGAGCACTACAAAAATAGAGGGATACAGGTGGTAAATGGGTGTCATCCAACCAATATCCCTCCATTGCCTCTTCGCCGCCCTTCCCCAATATTGACTCCCCCCACCTCCAGCCCTCCACCTTCCTCCACCTTCTTCACCGATGACCCTCTCATCCATACCAGAGCTCCTTCACCGCTGACATGCTATTCCACATGGGAGCTTCTTCACTGCCTTTATTGTGCAGGCACTGGATCCACCTCTCGCCACCCTCGTCCACCATAACCATTCTACATCACCGACTCACGCATCATGGACACCAGAACTATTGACTCCCTCACTGCACCAGATCTGCTTCACCAACGTCATCGTCTACTGCACGGGGGGTGTTTCGCCGAATCACTCGTTCGCTGACCCCGAAATTCCTAGCCGCCGCCCTCTTGCCCGTCCCGCCCCCCCCCCCCCCCATGGAGTGGTAATTTGTCTTGTCCGTTTGATATTTTTGGTACTCTTAAGCTACAAAATCTTTAGAATGTTGCTCAATATCCTGCCTAATATTTCCATTTTGTTTGCACCCACATCTGGTTGGTCATATCCACATCATTTGCTTCTAGCTATTATTTACTTTATGACATTGTCATGCTATATAATCATGTAACACTAACTTGTAGATACTATTCTTTCGAGCGCTCGCTTGGGTCATACAAACTGCTCGTAGAGGATTCAACACTGACAATATGATGCCAAGCAAGGTTGAAGTGTGTGGTTTTAGTGTGTTACTTAGGCCAGTTTCTTGTCATGTTAATAGCGCATATAACATGTATGCATAATAAGTTAATAAGTCATTCTACCTAAAACCTTACCCTAACATTTCCATTCATGTTTTATTGTCTTTCTATCTACGAATGCTTTGAGTAATTCAAAAAAATGTCCATCTAGTTTGAATCATACATCTGGTCATCTTTAATGCTATCTTTTTGGTGTTTTCAACTGCTTTCATCATTCCAAACTAGCTAGCTAGTTTGAATCATACATCTAGTTAGTTTTAATGCTACCTTTTTAGTGTTTTCAACTGCTTTCATCCTTCTAAACTAGCTAAATCAGTTTTAAATGTCATGCCTTAATGCACAGAAAGGACAGAGGAATACAAGGACTAGAGTTTCAGTTGCTCGACTCAGATTCTACTAGCAGATTGACCAGGAGTTGGCTCACTTGATAAGTAACTACTTTGAGCCTAAACGGGCTATTGTTAGTTCATACTTACTTAAATGATCTGTACTTTATATAATGTGTGTTTCCATATTCTTTGTTTTCACCTCTTTCACCATATTTTACCAGGCTGCAGTTAAAACCAAGAAGGAGTCCTCAGAAGGCAGGGCTGAAAGTTGTGATCCCTCTTACTATTCATCCTCCCATTCCATTTTTGAAGGAAACAACATTGTTAACAGTCCACCTAGAACAACTCCTCTAGGTGATATATAAAGTTTGTATTGCATGCAGAAAGAAAGGGTGTAGCTACTCTTAGATCTATAGCTGAAATGTTGATGATGCGATGAAGCGCATCTCCATGTACCTATTTCATATTGATGATGTGAACTCTTCTTTGTGATCTGTTAAAATGCAGATCTTGTCAAGTGATCTGTTATAATTTTCAATCTAGAGAGACCAACTTTTATTGTTGTGTAATAAGTAGTTTGAATTTCTCTCTTTTTGAGAGAGAAGTTTAAATTTCTCATGTTTATTAATCAACTTGTTGGCATTACCGTATTGTTTTACAAAAGGTGGATGCTGCTAAAAATGCCGAAATAATAACATGCCATAGAGTGAAATGCCGGAACAGTAATATAATGAACAGTGGAAGGCCATGATTGGTCAAACATGGATGGAGTTCTATGAACAGTAGAAGGCATGAACAGTAAAAGGCTCGAACAGTAAAATGCCTGAACAGTAAAAGGCCTGAAAAGTGAACGTCTTAAACAGTAAACGGCCAAAAATTGAAATAGGCCTAAATAGTAAAAGTTCTGATTCATGATAGCCCGAAAAATAAATGGCGAGAAAGTAATAGTAGGCCAGAACAGTAACATGCTAGAACAGTAGGAGGCCAGAATAGTAACATGTAAGAATAGTAATAGGCCAGAATCATGAAAGCCCAGTTCGGAAGAGGTCCTGAATAGTAACATGACTTCCTACAAAAAGGACTACAACGAATGGAAATGACGGGCTTTATGCACATTGATAGGCCTAGGGCAGGCCGTAAAAGTACCAGCCCGATGTGGTGTAGGCCACTAATGGGCTGCATTGTGTTGGACCAAGCTGGGCCTTAAGCAAGCTGAAATAGTAACAGGCCGTAGCTGGGCTCCAAAGTTGTAACCCCATTAAAGCAGTGCAGGCATCTAGCAAGCCGAAATAGTAATGGGCCATATTCTTATTGGGCTTCTCTCATGGGACATCCCACTTAATGGTTAGCAGGCATTGGCTTTCACCACAGTTTTTGTGACCGTTAATAGTGGTAATTGGTCGTTAATGGTGCTTTCCACGTGGTAAGTTGCATGATGTCAGTAGTCAACAGGGAAACCGATCTACAATGGCATGAATTTCCGTGCCTAAAAGGTGTGATCCGCCATGGTCAGGAAAAAACTGTGGTAGATTCTTTGAAAATGGGGGTTTTACCATGGAGACCATCCATCGCAGAAGACTTTTCCACCATAAAAAATGGGCCCTCAAACACGAAAACCGTCTGTTGTAAAAGACAAATTTTCTTGTAGTGACATATCAAACAAAGACAGTACTGAGATGAAGCCAGGCTTCATCAAAACTTGACCGAAACTAGGCCCGAAAGTTATGGGTCGCAAACCCCTGACCGAACCTACCGGTGGCTCCCAACAGAATTACCGATCACGGGTACCACCAGCAAAGCCCCATGGAAGTGACTGATACGTTGTAAACATATCTATAATTTTTGATGTTCCATGCTTGTTTTATATCTACTTTCTTATGTTTTGTCCACACTTTGGAGTATTTGTACACATTTTCTGGAACTAACCTATTAACAATATGCCATAGTGCCAGTTGCCTATTTTCTGTTGTTTTTGGTTTCAGAAAATCTAGTAAAGAAATATTCTCGGAATTGGACCGGACAAAAGCCCAAGTCAATATTTTACCCGGAGCAATACGGAGTCCGGAGAGGAGATGAAGTGGGGAACCAGTGCGGCCACACCCTAGGGTGGCGCGGCGAGCCCTAGGAGCGTCGCCACCTGGTGTGGCCCCCTTGGTACTGTAACATCCCAAAACTTCAATCCAAGGTTATTAAGATTCAAATCATCAAAAAATAGGGTTAACAAAAAACTTTTCCAATTAAAATTACTAAAGCATTCATATGGGTGTGCATTTAAACTAGGAGTTGTTTTGAATTGCCATGATTAAGCGGTCCATTGCTTGTAAAATGATTCTTAGGTGAAATAAACATCATCTAAATCATTCCCAAACAAATCCCAAAGAAAAACAAATCAAAATGAATGAATAAAAGAAAGAAATGGTCATTTGTGCCATTTTAACTACCATTCCTACTTTGGCTATTCCTAGGACTCAATTCTTAACAGAAATAAATATGGATCTTTGCACCCCCTTGCTAGTACATGTAATGATGTACCAAGGCCCACTTTGTGATCTTCCAAAAACTTTCAAACCCTAATTTTAAATGGCATTTGAAAATTGAATGTAGTTCATATGGGAAGATCACACTTATTCAAAAACCACTCAAATGAACTCCAATTTCAAAACCCAAGCAACCACAAAAGCTTAAGAATGTGCATAGCAAACCCACCAAAATTCATCCAAAAATTCCAAACTTTATTTCTTTTGGCCATTTTCACACACTTGGTGGACAGAATTCAAACAAAACACAAAACACTATTTGGAGCAGTGTTTGAACCAAATTAGTTCCCCATTTTGCAACCACAGCCAACCCATACACTCCCCTACCCCTCACTAGCCCAGCCACTCACTGTGCCACGACCAAATGGTCATGGACATTAAGGCCGAGCCCCCATTTGGGCACCTCACCGGCGACAGCACGCCATAGCCGCCGCCAGCGCCAGCCACCATGTCCAGGAGGTAGCCTGTGGTCCACCTCCACCGCCCAACCAGCCCTAGCCCGAGGACAGCGACCAGAACAGCCAGGAACCGCCGCGCCCGGAGACGGTCGGCCATGTCGACGCCGCCCGTAGAGCGCGCCCTGTCCCCACGCAGCCAGACCTTGCCTCACTCTAGCCACCCGTCTACACGATCCCCACCGGCCTAGCAAGCTAAGGGACACACCCTTTCCCCCAACCGTGCCCCATAGTCGTCGGCCGCCGTGAAACTCGCCGTCGGCAGAGACTTAGTGCGTGTCGCGCCATTCATTGCCCCCGACCACAAACCACTGCACACTCACCGTTGTGACACTCGCCAGGGTAACCCCCACCGTCCTAGCGCAACGCCCACGCCTCTAGCTCGCTGTGCCGTTGTCACCGACGAGCACCGGCCATGCTTCTCTGCCGCTTAGCCGTGCCTATAAAAGGATCCCTTCCCCGCACCAACTACTCACACTATTCCACTCCCCTCTCCTCACTGATCCTTCCTCACCTCTCACCGGAGCCGCTCGAGCCTGGGTTCGCCGGAATTTGGCCGGAGGATCCCGCTTCAGAGAAGGAGAAGGCGCCGTCGATTTCGTCCACCCTCAGGAGCTGCCGCGACCATCCCTGAGTCTGCCATCAACCGCACGTTTGATCGCCCCCATCGCCGCTGTAGCTGGAGCCCTGGTATGCCCCCTGAGCACCCCCACTGAGCCGCTAGGGTTAGACCTCGCCGGCGACCTGTCCGTCGTCGATGACAAGCCCCAGCCGTAGATCCCCCTTCTAATCTAACGTCCCACATCGCCCTGTACCGCTTCGCGTGTAA
Source organism: Avena sativa (assembly GCA_916181665.1). Lineage (NCBI taxonomy): Eukaryota > Viridiplantae > Streptophyta > Magnoliopsida > Poales > Poaceae > Avena > Avena sativa. The sequence goes on from OV702287.1 coordinate 198,837,229, forward strand.
AGAGCCGCTGACTGGTGGACCCGCCCTGTCAGCCGTTCTCTGTGCCGCGGAACGCCACTGGGCCGGCCCGTTTTCTTTCCCGCGCGACCCATTTAATTCAAATTTAGATTTTTCTAATTTAGTTTTCAACTTAGTTCTGTCCCCTAGTTTGAAAATCAATTCGGAGAGATTTACAAATCCAAATGGAGTGATTCCAATTTTGATAGAAAGCTACTTAAAAGATCTATCCAATCCTGTTGGAGTTAATTCATTTAGAGTTAGAAATCTCTCCTAGTAAAAATAATAAGACAAAAGCTTTTGCACATTCAAACATTTGTATAAAATCAACCATGATAGCTTTTGAGTTGATTCCAACTCTCAAAAATCACATTTAACCATACCTCTCTGATTATGTAATAATATTAAGGTTTACATCTAGTGACTTTGGACTAGTACCAAAATAATGCTATATAGGCATTTCTAGTCACTTTAAATCATTAAATAATAAACTTAAACTTAAGTAAATGTGATCTAACCCTAAAATCACATTCCCACATGTTATAATATGTGGTGATGACATGTGTCCACATGATCCCATATTTTAACTGGTGAATATTAAATCTTATATATTTTTCAATGAGTAGAAATTACTTTTCTTAAATAAAAAGAAGGAAGCTAGTTAATAAAACTTGTGCTGTTTGTGATGATAATAGATCATCAAATGTGTGCCTTAGAGTGCTAATTAGACTAGTTAAGTATTGTTTGGTGATTGTGTACTCCGTATGTATTTATAGACGATAGTACCAACCAAGCTTTTGAGGAGGAGGAGTTCTACCAAGAGGAGGAGGAAGAAAACTTCAACCACTGCACTACACAAGGAAAGCCATCATTAACAATGCAAGCTAACACTTGCAAGTATAATGCTTAGGAAGCTAGGATTAAGCTAGATGAGTTGAGCAAAGATGCTTTAGGCATGCTTTGGTTATACCACTTTGACTATTATTTACCCCAAGTATTATTTTCAAGCTTTACTTCCTTTACTTTACCAAAGTCCCTTACTTGTTTTGAATGTAGCATAAAAAGTATAAAACTTGACCTATTTAGATAACTTTAGATGTCATTCTATGGCATGAGATTGATCCCATCTTTCCACCTTAGTGAACACTCTTAACTTAGTAGTTTAGAGTAGATAAAAACTTGAGTCACTTTAGATGGGAACACTTGGTGAAAATGAATTATGAAAACCTTAGAATGATGAGTCATTCTATTGAAATGTTTTGACATGTGTTGAGAAACACAAATGGTTTATGATGATGAAAATGTTGAGGCATGAGCCTTGACCCTTTTACAAAACTGATGGTTGGATTCGGATGCGATACCATTCCAAATTTACCGTACAACCACAATACCTGAATTGGGTAAGGCTTAGCCGGAAGTTTATATGCATTAGTATTAGTTCGCTCACGGGAGAGGTTTGAGCTGAGGCTACCTCTCAATGTTGTCCACCTATGCAGTGCCCAAGATGACAGATGGTCATGGTTGGGAGGCCATGCTCATAGGAGAGGTGCTTATACTAGTGTGTGTAAAGGAAAGGTTATGTTTGATTATCTGCATACTAAGTATGATGATTCAGGGTTATCCCTGACAGATGTATCGAATCTTGTGGTGAAAGTGTACCACCTCTGCAGAGTGTCAAACTATTCGAATAGCCGCGTCCGTGGTTATGGACAGTTGGAGTGGCCATACTGTTTCGTTGTCAGAGGTTTTCAAAATAACTTATGAAATGAATGATGAATCTTGACTTGACCACAACAGAGTTGTGACTATGACACTAGCTTCCCAACTTAAGTGATTCTAGAACTTTATTTTATCTTTCTTTGTTTCTAAACTCAGCTTAGGTTTCAAACTTAACTTTATAGTTAAACTTAGAGTTAGCACTTCACTTTAGAACTATACCAATTGTTAATGGTAGTTTGCGAGTACTTAAAGAGTACTCATGGCTTTTGTCCCAGGCTATTCTCATGGCCAGACTATCAAGGAGACTACCAAGATGATGGCCAGCATGATGGCTATGATAACTAGGACTATCTGCCTTCGTCAGCATTGCCTGTGCCCCTAAAGATGGACCCCACCGCTACGCTTATTATTTATTCCGCTGCTTGTTGTATTAAGACTAGATCATGAGATCCTTATTTGTGTAAGACCTTATGTATGGTTTGTAATGGATGATGTACTGTCATATCCAATCTGTTATGTCTCGCAAAAATGGTAATCCTGGGATTGCGATGTATGACATAATAGGCATCTAGGATTAAAAATCCGGGTGTTGACAAGTTGGTATCAGAGCCATCCTGACCATAGGAGACCCTAGTTAGAGTGGACGTCTGAACAAAAACTTAATTTACAAACCAAAGTGAGTATTTCTGAAAAACTATTTCCTCTCTTATCCTTGGGAATTCATTCTTTCTCAAAAAATCATGTTCTTCAAAATTCTTACATTGCTACTTAAATTTGACACACTTGATCACTTCACTAACTTCCTCATCCTTAATTCTTGTAGATGGAGACTCAGTTCAGAAAGTTCTACCAGTTGGGAAACGGAGGTCAGCTGATGTTCGAGAGGGATCTAGATTCACTATCAGAGTTACTGTGACGCCCACATCCGGAGTTTCTTGGAGCTCAACTTCTAGGACCCTAGGAGGAGATTTACAGTGGCTAGTCACCGCCGATCTTCGAGGAAGCATAGAAGCACCAACGTCCGGGAGAATCCAGTTCTCCGTGAGAGAAAACAATTGACTAGATGGATTAGCCAGGGCAATGCATGAAGCTCTCGCACGTCTATGTGCCCTCAGCGTCAACCAAATCCAAGGAACCCGTTTTAATCACTACGCAAGACGTGACTTCGTGGGAATGCCGATGGAGATGCCAAGTCACCCAGAGCTGAAGCGTCAAGTGGAGAACCTTGACTTCCTGTTGTACGATCGCCAGAAGGAATTGGACAATGCTAGGGAGTTCGCCAACCACAACCGTGCCATTGCCGCTCTGAAGGCCCAAACTTTCTCACTGCTAGTCAAGGATCGTCAGCCTCTTTGCCTCCAGCGCGAGAAGAAGGATCACACCATCGCCCGTCTCCGAAAGAAGGTGGTCGACCTCAAGAAGACCGTCAAGGAGCAGGAAGCTCAGCTTGCAGCAAAGGAGGAAGAAGAGGAGGGTGAAGACATCCAGGGAGATATGGATTCTTACCTCAGCAATGATGATGACTTTCTGGAGGAGGATGCCATGGACTTCTACATTGACGATGAGGACTCCGACTTCATCGATGATGAGTAGATGCACTAGAGCACTGTCGTAGCATGAGATGTATCGGTCCCACTGTATCATAGCTTATAGAATGGTTCTTCAAACCATATGTTTTCCTTTGTTGTTGTGGTGTGTGTTTGTATCATGTGCTTGTTTGCATGAATGAAATGAAGTTAGTTGCAAAACCTGAGTCAAACTCAAAGTTTTAGCTTGAAACCAAAACCATGAACCTTAGAACTTTCCCTCTTACCCCTTTATCTACATCAATCTTCAGATGACTCGTGGAAACCAAGGAAGGAGCAGCTCGTTGCAAGACCCAATGCTGCAGATCTTGGAGAATCTCATCGCAGACAAATAAGCAAGCATGGCAGAACACCAAGCTAATCTAGCAACACTGCAATAGATCACCCAGATGGCTCTCAACAACCAAGGGCATGGAAACCAGGATCACCATGGATCCAAACTCAAAAACTTTCAGAATACCAATCCCCCAATCTTTAACCAAGCTGAAAACCCACTAGATGTTGATGACTGGCTGCAGACAATGGAAAACAACTTAGAAGTAGCAGGAGTTGATGACAACGAGAAAGTTCTCTTCGCCACCCACTATCTGGCTGGAGATGCAAGACCTTGGTGGACTAGTATCCGTAACATGAACCATAGTAAAGTGATGACATGGGAAGCCTTCAAAACCAAGTTCAGCCGCACCCACGTGCCGCAAGGTCTAGTCACCCGACTGAGGGATGAGTTTCATGACTTGAAGCAAGGCAGAATGACTGTGGTAGAATACCGTGACAGATTCCTGTCGCTTGCAAGGTACGCCCCTGATGAGATCAACAAAGAGGTCAAGAAGAAGGAGAGATTCCTGAACGGACTACATGATGAGATGCAGATTGTCCTCGTCAACATCCGCTTCGAGGATCTCGAAGAGCTAGTCGACTCTGCCATTCAGATGGAAGGGAAGATTAACCAGGCAAACGAAAACCGCAAACGTCATATGATGCAGCAATCTGGATCCAGCAGTCACCAGAAGTACCGTCCCAACCCCTCACCAGGATATGCACCAAGGAACAATCGACCCCCAATGTCTCGCCCAAGCTACCCCAACCGTAGCGGAGGCAATGTGAAGTCCGGAGGAAACAATCACCACTCCAGGAACACCAACAATTTCAACCGTGCACCTCCCAAGAGAAACAACAACAACAACACTGCACCCAGAACTGGCAGCAATGTTGTGCCCGTCGCAGCAAAAGACAAGTCCTAGATGACTTGTTTCGAGTGTGGAGTGAAGGGTCACTATTCCAATGAGTGTCCCAAGAAGACTGCTGTCACTGCCAATGTGAATGCCCCAGCTCAACAGCATCGTCGTGTTCAACCAGGGAGAATATTTGCCCCAGGGAACCCACACAACCGCAACGGCCGTCTCTTCCAAATGAACGCCGAAGAAGCCCAAGAAGCGCCAGATGTAGTGATGGGTATGTTTTCTGTCAACTCGGTTTTAGCAAGGGTATTGTTTGATTCGGGAGCATCGCATTCATTTATCACCGAAGAATTTGCATGCACTAGTAAGATTCACCCAACCAACCTGAAGCATGTCATGATAGTTCAAATACCCGGTTCAACTACAAAATCTAGAAAAATTTGCAAAGCTGTGCCTATCAGAATACATGGGATAGATTTTTATGCCAACCTAATTGTACTTGGAACCAAAGGATTTGAAGTAGTACTAGGTATGGACTGGATGTCAAGGCATTAAGGATTGATAGACCATGCTAAGAAAGCCATCACCATGACCAGTAGCTCTGGAGTAACAGTAGAGCATATATCTGAAACCTTACCTCGTCAATTCAAGTGCAACAAGAGTCTAGCCCTACCCACCATAGACCAAGTCAGAATAGTCTATGAATACCCCGACGTATTCCTAGATGAATTGCCAAGTATGCCCCCGGATAGGGATATTGAGTTCATTATCGAACTAATCCCCGTAACCGGACCCATAGCCCAGAGACCCTATAGCATGAACCCCTCAGAGTTAGTGGAACTGAAGAAGCAGTTGGATGCCATGTTAGCAACCGGCTTGATTCAACCAAGCACATCGCCATGGAGATCACCAGTGTTATTCATCGAGAAGAAAGATGGAGGCAATTGTCTGTGCACCGATTACAGAAAATTAAATGACGTCATCATCAAGAATAAGTACCCCTTGCCAAAAATAGAGGATCTATTTGATCAGTTGACTGGAGCTCAGGTATTCTCAAAGATTGATCTTAGGACTGGTTATCACCAACTTTAGATTCGTGCAATGGATATTCCGATGACCGCCTTTACTACTCGCTATGGTTTATACGAGTATACGGTTATGTCTTTTGGATTAACCAATGCCTCTGCTTATTTCATGAATCTCATGAATAAGATCTTTATGAATTTCCTAGATAAGTTTGTATTTGTGTTTATCGATGATATCCTTATCTACTCCAAGTCAGAAGAAGAGCATGAACAACATCTGAGAACCATCCTAAAAACCCTGAGAGAGCATCGGTTATATGCCAAGTTCAGCAAGTGTGAGTTTTGGCTGAAAGAAGTAGGATTCCTAGGACATATTGTGTCTGCCGGAGGAGTCTCTGTTGATCCCGCCAAGATCAAAGATGTCGAAGAATGGGAAGCCCCAACCATTCAAACCCAAGTCCGTGCATTTCTCAGATTAGCGGGATATTACCGCAAGTTCGTAGAAGGATTCTTGAGCATCGCTAGACCCATGACCCAATTGTTGAAGAAGGACAAGAAGTTTGAATGGACCGACAAGTGTGAAGCCAGTTTTCAGGAGCTGAAGAAGAGATTGATATCAGACCCAATTTTGATCATGCCAGATATCAAGAAGCCGTTTGATGTGTATTGTGATGCATCCAAGATTGGTCTCGGATGTGTATTAATGCAAGAGGGCAAAGTCATAGCGTATCTGTCTCGACAATTGAAGCAGCATGAGAAGAACTATCCGACCCATGATCTTGAATTAGCAGCCGTAGTTTTAGCATTGAAGACATGGCGTCATTATCTGATGGGTAATCGCTGTGAGATTTACTCAGATCACAAAAGCTTGAAGTATATTTTCACTCAGAAGGAGCTGAATATGAGGCAAAGGATATGGATAGAGTTAATCAAGGATTATGACCTTGACATTCACTATCACCCCGGCAAAGCCAATGTGGTAGCGGATGCTCTTAGCAGATTGCCGTGTAGGCTAAATACCATGATCAAGGAGAAGCAGCCCAGTTTGTATGAGGGGTTGGAGCAGTTTAGAACTGAGCTAGTTAGCAAGGGATTCTTAGCTAGCATTGAACTTCAACCCACATTGATTAGCCAAATCAAGGAAGCCCAGAAGGGAAATGAAAGTATCGACAGAATCAAACATCGTATTGGTACAGGAAAGGTACCTGGATTCACTGAAGGCGAAGAAGGAGTTCTGTGGTACAAAGGACGTATCTGTGTGCCAGCAGATTCAGAGCTGAAGCAAGTTATCATGCAGGAAGCTCATGATATTCTTTATTCTATCCATCCTGGAGGAACGAAGATGTATCAAGATTTGAAAGAGCAATTTTGGTGGCACAAGATGAAGAGAGAAATCGGATGCTACATCGCCAAGTGTGACATCTGTCAAAGAGTCAAAGCAGAACATCAGAGACCCGCAGGACTGTTGCAACCATTGCAAATTCGAGAATGGAAATGGGATTCCGTCGGAATGGACTTTATCACCGGCTTCCCTACTTCCAGTAGGGGAAATGACTCAATCTGGGTCATAGTTGATAGACTGTCCAAGGTAGCTCACTTCATACCTGTCAAGACAACCTACCAGAGTTCAAAGCTAGCAGAACTGTATATTGCTATTATTGTTAGTCTGCATGGAACCCCCAAGACCATAGTATCAGATCGAGGAACCCAGTTTACCTCGAGATTTTGGTAAAAAGTTCAGGAAGGATTAGGAACCAAGTTGAATTTCAGCACCGCTTATCACCCGCAAACTGATGGACAGACTGAGAGAGTCAACCAGATCCTAGAGGATATGTTAAGAGCTTGTGTGTTAGAGTACGGATCAAAATGGGAAGACTGCCTGCCTTTCGCTGAATTCTCATTCAACAATAGTTATCAAGCTAGTTTGCAAATGCCACCATTTGAGTTCCTATACGGAAGAAAGTGCCGCACCCCTTTGAATTGGTCGCAAGTAGGAGAGAGTCAGATCTTCAGACCCGACATTCTCCGAGAAGCCAAAGAAAAGGTGCACAAAGTCCGTGAGCACCTCAAGACCGCCCAATCTAGACAGAAGGGCTATGCTGACAAGAGAAGGAGAGACCTGACTTTCAATGTCGGAGATTTTGTATATCTCAAGGTTTCACCATTGAAAGGAACCCAACGCTTTAGTCTGAAAGGAAAGTTAGCCCCCAGATATATCGGGCCCTTCAAAATTCTGAACCGCCGATGAGAAGTATCGTATCAACTGGAACTACCAGAAGAAATGTCTGCCATCCACAATGTTTTCCATATCTCGTTACTTCGCAAATGCCTGGAAGTGCCGGAGAAGACTGAAGTTTTCGAGAACATCGATCACCGAGCTATTGAGATCAACAATGACCTAACATATCGTGAAGTAGCCATCCGTATCCTGGAGGAAGCTTATAGAACCACCAGAACTAGAAGTATCAAATTTCTCAAGATTCAATGGAGCAACCATACCGAAGAGGAAGCCACATGGGAGCGAGAAGATTACATTAGGACAGAGTTCCTAGATCTATTTAGTTCCTAGTTTTCTTTCGTAAATCTCGGGACGAGATTTTATTTAAGGGGGGAACGTTTGTAACATCCCAAAACTTCAATCCAAGGTTATTAAGATTCAAATCATCAAAAATTAGGGTTAACAAAAACTTTTCCAATTAAAATTATTCAAGCATTCATATGGGTGTGGATTTAAACTAGGAGTTGTTTTCAATTGCCATGATTAAGTGATCCATTGCTTGTAAAATGATTCTTAGGTGAAATAAACATCATCTAAATCATTCCCAAACAAATCCCAAAGAAAAACAAATCAAAATGAATAAAAGAAAGAAATGGTCATTTGTGCCATGTTAACTACCATGCCTACTTTGGCTATTCCTAGGACTCAATTCTTAACAGAAATAAATATGGATCTTTGCACCCCTTGCTAGTACATGTAATGATGTAGCAAGGCCCACTTTGTGATCTGCCAAAAACTTTCAAACCCTAATTTTAAATGGCATTTGAAAATTGAATGTAGTTCATATGGGAAGATCACACTTATTCAAAAACCACTCAAATGAGCTCCAATTTCAAAACCCAAGCAACAACATAAGCTTAAGCATGTGCATAGAAAACCCACCAAAATTCATCCAAAAATTCCAAACTTGATTTCTTTCGGCCATTTTCACAAACACTTGGTGGGCAGAATTCAAACAAAACGCAAAACACTATTTGGAGCAGTGTTTGAACCAAATTGGTTCCCCATTTTGCAACCACAGCCAACCCATACACTCCCCTACCCCTCACTAGCCCAGCCACTCTCTGTGCCGCGACCAAATGGTCATGGACATTAAGGCCAAGCACCCATTTGGGCACCTCACCAGTGACAGCACGCCACAGCTGCCGCTAGCGCCATCCACCATGTCCAGGAGGTAGCTCGTGGTCCACCTCCACCGCCCAACCAGCCCTAGCCCGAGGACAGCGACCAGAACGGCCAGGAACCGCCGCGCCCGGAGACGGTCGGCCATGCCAACGCCGCTCACAGAGCGCGCCCTGTCCCCGTGCAGCCAGACCTCGCCTCGCTCTAGCCGCCCGTCTACACGATCCCCACCGGCCTAGCAAGCTAACGGACATGCCCTTTCCCCTGATCGTGCCCCGTAGTCGCCGGCCGCCGTGAAACTCGCTGTCGGCAGAGACTTAGTGCGCGTCGCGCCATTCACTTCCCCCGACCGCAAACCACTGCACACTCCCCACCGTGACACTTGCCAGGGCACCGCCCACCGTCCTAGCGCACCGCCCACGCCTCTAGCTCGTTGTGCCATCGTCACCGGCGAGCACCGCCCATGCTTCTCTACCACTTAGCCGCGCCTATAAAAGGATCCCTTCCCCGCACCAACTACTCACACCATTCCACTCCCCTATCCTCAATGATCCTTCCCCACCTCTCGCCGGAGCCACTCGAGCCTGGGCTCGCCGGAATTTGGCCGGAGGAGCCCGCTGCAGAGGAGGAGAAGGCGTCGTCCATTTCGTCCACACCAGGAGCTGCCGCGACCATCCCTGAGTCCACCGTCGACCGCATGTTCGATCGCCCCCATCGCCGCCATAGTTGGAGCCCTGGTATGCCCCCTAAGCACCCCCACCGAGCCGCTAGGGTTAGACCTCGCCGGCGACCTGTCCGTCATCGACGACAAGCCCCAGTCATAGATCCCCCTTCTAATCTAACTGCCCACATCGCCTTGTACCGCTTCGCGTGTAAAGAGCCGATGATCGGTGGACCCCCTGTCAGCCGTTCTCTGTGCCGAGGAACGCCACTAGGCCAGCCCGTTTTCTTTCCCGCGCGACCCATTTAATTCAAATTTAGATTTTTCTAATTTAGTTTCGAACTTAGTTCTGTCCCCTAGTTTTAAAATAAATTCAGAGAGATTTACAAATCCAAATGGAGTGATTCAAATTTTGATAGAAAGCTATTGAAAAGATCTATCCAAGCTCGTTGGAGTTAATTCATTTAGAGTTAGAGATCTCTCCTAGTAAAAATAATAAGACATAATCTTCTGCACAATCAAACATTTGTATAAAATCAACAATGATAGCTTTTGACTTGATTCCAACTCTCAAGAATCACATTTAACCATACCTATCTGATTATGTAATAATATTAAGTTTTACATGTAGTGACTTTGGACTAGTACCAAAATAATGCTATATAGGCATTTCTAGTCACTTTAAATCATTAAATAATAAACTTAAACTTAAGTAAATGTGATCCAACCCTAAAATCACATTCCCACGTGTTAGAATAAGTGGTGATCACATGTGTCCACATGATCCCATATTTTAAGTGGTGAATATTAAATCTTAGTTATTTTTCAATGAGTAGAAATTACTTTTCTTAAATAAAAAGAAGGAAGCTAGTTAATAAAACTTGTGATGTTTTTGATGATAATAGATCATCAAATGTGTGCCTTAGAGTGCTAATTAGACTAGTTAAGTATTGTTTGGTGATTGTGTACTCCGTATGTATTTATAGACAATAGTACCAACCAAGCTTTCGAGGAGGAGGAGTTCTACCAAGAGGAGGATGAAGAAAACTTCAACCACTGCACTGCACAAGGCAAGCCATCATTAACAATGCAAGCTAATACTTTCAAGTATAATGCTTAGCAAGCAAGGATTAAGCTAGATGAGTTGAGCAAAGATGCTTTAGGCATGCTTTGGTTATACCACTTTGACTATTATTTACCCCAAGTATTATTTTCAAGCTTTACTTCCTTTACTTTACCAAAGTCCCTTACTTGTTTTGAAGGTAGCATAAAAATTATAAAACTTGACCTATTTAGATAACTTTAGATGTCATTCTATGGCATGAGATTGATCCCATCTTTCCACCTTAGTGAACACTCTTAACTTAGTAGTTTAGAGTCGATAAAAACTTGAGTCACTTTAGATGGGAACACTTGGTGAAAATGAATTATGAAAACCTTGGAATGACGAGTCATTCTATTGAAATGTTTTGACATGTGTTGAGAAACACGAATGGTTTATGATGATGAAAATGTTGAGGCATGAGCCTTGACCCTTTTACAAAACTGATGGTTGGATTCGGATGCGATACCATTCCAAATTTACCGTACAACCACAATACCTGAATTGGGTAAGGCTTAGCCGGAAGTTTATATGCATTAGTATTAGTTCCCTCGCAGGAGAGGTTTGAGCTGAGGTTACCTCTCAATGTTGTCCACCTATGTAGTGCCCAAGATGACAGATGGTCATGGTTGGGAGGCCATGCTCATAGGAGAGGTGCTTATACTAGGGTGTGTAAAGGAAAGGTTATGTTTGATTATCTGCATACTAAGTATGATGATTCAGGGTTATCCCTGACAAATGTATCGAATCTTGTGGTGAAAGTGTACCACCTCTGCAGAGTGTCAAACTATTCGAATAGCCGCGTCCGCAGTTATGGACAGTTGGAGTGGCCATACTGTTTCGTTGTCAGAGGTTTTCAAAATAACTTATGAAATGAATGATGAATCTTGACTTCACCACAATAGAGTTGTGTCTATGACACTAGCTTCCCAACTTAAGTGATTCTAGAACTTTATTTTATCTTTCTTTGTTTCTGAACTCAGCTTAGGTTTCAAATTTAACTTTATAGTTAATCTTAGAGTTAGCACTTCACTTTAGAATTATACCAATTGTTAGTGGTAGTTTGCGAGTACTTAAAGAGTACTCATGGCTTTTGTCCCTGGCTATTCTCATGGCCAGACTGTGAAGGAGACTACCAAGATGATGGCCAGCAGGACGGCTATGATAACAAGGACTATCTGCCTTCGTCAGCATTGCCTGTGCCCCTGAAGATGGACCCCACCGCTACGTTTATTATTTATTCCGCTGCTTGTTGTATTAAGACTGGATCATGAGATCCTTATTTGTGTAAGACCTTATGTATGGTTTGTAATGGATGATATACTATGTTATCCAATCTGTTATGTCTCGCAAAAATGGTAATCCTGGGATTGTGATGTATGACATAACAGGCATCTGGGATTAAAAATCCAGGTGTTGACAGGTACTCCACTGACCTTGCCCCTTCGCCTATAAAAGTCTCCCGGGATGAAAACCCTAAGTACCCGATCAAAATTCAACGAAAGAGTCTGTAGGCGCTGCCATCTCCATCCCTAGATCGGGAGGGATCTGAAGCTCTTCCCGGCACCCTATCAGTGGGGAGAGATCACCCTGAAGGCCTTCTTCATCACCATGACTGCCTCCGGTGTGATGCGTGAGTAGTTCATCCCAAGAGTATGGGTCCATGTAGTAGCTAGATGGTTGGTTCTCCTCCTTTGTGCTACCATGTTTAGATCTTGTGAGCTTCGTTCATGATCAAGATCATCTATTTGTAATCTTACATGTTGTGTTTGCGAGGATCTGATGGATATTGAGATGTTATTTCAGATTGATTATTTATTCTATCATGTCTATGTTATTTGTGATCTTGCATGCTTTCCATTGTTAGTAGCTATCTTGGCCGAGTAGATGCTAGCAACTCCAAGAGGGAGTATTTATGCTCGATAGTGGGTTCATGCCTCTAGGAATCTGGGGAAGTGGTAGAAATCTCTAAGGTACTAGATGTGTTGTTGCTACTAGGGAGAAAACATCAATCCTTTGTTCATGGAGCAATCGTATTGTTTACTTTATACACTTTGCTTAATGCAATTATCTGTTGCTTGCAACTTAATACTAGAGGGGGTTCGGATGATAACCTGAAGGTGGATTATTAGTCATAGATGTAGTTGGATTACGGTCTATGTATAATGTTGTAATTCCCAATCAAATCTCGTAGGAGTCAAGATGATTAGTATATGGATGTATGCTTTCTCGGTGTCTATCAATTTCCCCGCTATAATTTGTTCACCCAAGATGTCATCAATCTTAAGGAGAATCACCTCTAGTGAACTATGGATCCCGGTCCATTCTTTTACCATTAATCTACAAGCTATTTACTGTTTACTGTTTACTTTCTACAAGCAATTATTATCTTCCACACAATACGTTTAATCCTTTCTTTTCAGCAAAACTGGTGAGATTGACAACCTCACTGTAAGTTGGGGGCAAAGTTCAGTGGTTGTGTTGTGTAGGATTCCAAGTTGGAAACAACACCTTGGAGGTGTTTCGTTGATCCTACTACTTCGATAACCATGGTTTCATAACTGAGGGAAAACTTGCTACTATGCTCATCATACCTTCGTCTTGGGGTTCCCCAACGAGCTCGATACATTTTGAGCCATTAAGCACTTTTTCTGGCGCCGTTGCCAGGGAGTCAATGACATCTTCACAAGGGGAGTCCCTCATAACCAATCTCTTTACTTTGTTTTTTTTTGTTTTGCTAGTTTATTTCTGCTTTGTTTACTTGTTTCTTTTATCAAAAACACAAAAACATTAGTTGTACTAGTTTGCTTCCTTTATTAAAAACACAAAAAAATGAATATTCTTGAAAACACTAAGTTGTGTGACTTCACTAGCACCAACAACAATGATTTCATGTGCCCACCTATTGCTCCACCTGTTCCCGAAGCTACTTTCTTTGAAATTAAACCTGCTTTGCTCAACCTTGTTATGAAAGAACAATTTTCTGGTGTTGGTACTGAAGATGTTGCTGCTCACCTTAATAACTTTGTTGAAATTTGTGAGATGCAAAAACATAGGGATATAGATGGAGATATTATTAAGCTTAAATTGTTTCCTTTCTCTTTGAGAGGAAAAGCTAAAGAATGGTTGCTATCCCTAACTAGAAATAGTATTGATTCTTGAACTAAATGCAAAGATGATTTCATTGGAAAATACTATCCTCCTACTAAGATTATATCTATGAGAAGTGAAATAATGAAATTTAAACAATCTGATAATGAACATGTTGCTCAAGCTTGGGAAAGAATGAAATCTTTGGTAAAGAATTATCCCACTCATGGACTGACTGCTTGGATGATTATCCAAACCTTTTATGCAGCACTGAATTATTCTTCAAGGAATCTGCTGGATTCTGCTACTGGAGGTACCTTTATGACCATTACTTTGGGTGTTGCAACAAAACTTCTGGATAATATGATGGTTAACTATTCTAAATGGCACACTAAGAGGGCTCCACAAGGTAAGAAGGTAAATTCTATTGAAGAAACCTCCTCCTTGAATGATAAAATTGATGTTATTATGTCTATGCTTGTTAATGGGAAAGCTCATATTGATCCAAATCATGTTCCCTTAGCTTCTTTGGTTGCTCGAGAAGAGAAAGTTGATGTGAACTTTATTAGAAATAATAATTTTAGCAACAATGCCTACAAGAATAATTTTGGTAATAATAATTATAGGCCATATCCTGTCAATAATGGTAATGCTTATGGAAATTCCTACAAAAATAATAGAAGTGCACCCTCCGAACTTGAAGTCATGCTTAAAGATTTTATTGGTAAACAAACTTCCTTCAATAAAACTATTGAGGAAAAACTCTCTAATGCTGAAAGAAATATAGCATCATTGTCTGAAGCACAATATTCTTTGAATAAAATGGCTGCTAAACCTGAAACTATTGAAAATCCCTTTGCTGCTACTAATGCCATACAAGTTAGAATTGATGAAAATGTTAGACTTTTAGCTGAATTGCATGCTAAGTGGGAAAGAGAAGATGAAATTGCTAGAAATAGTAGTATTTGTACTATCACTACCACTAATGTCGAAGCTAGCAAAGCCAATGGAGTACCCGTTCCTTTAGCAACAATGCCTAAAACCAGTGGAACCTTTTCTAATAAAAATGCTGAAATTCTTTGAAATATGGGAAACAATAGCTCTACTACCTTAGATGGTAATTATGATTTTGATCTTGATGGTTGCAATATCTCTGAAGTAATCATTTTCCTACAAAAGCTTGCTAAAAGTCCTAATGCTAGTGCTATGAATATGGCCTTTACAAAACACATTACAGATGCTCTCATAAAAATTAAAGAAGAAAAGATGAAACATAAACCTTCTATTCCTATGAAATTAGAAGATGGTTGGGAACCCATCATTAATATGAAAGTGAATGATTTTGATCTCAAAGCTCTATGTGATCTTGATAGTAGTGTTTCTATTATGCCTAGAAGGATTTATGAAATGCTTGATTTGCCACCATTGAAAGATTGCTATTTAAATGTCCAACTTGATGATAATGCTAAAAAGAAAATCATGGGGAATATTAATGATGTTCTTATTATGGTTAATAATGCCTATGTCCCCGTTGATTTCTATGTTTTGGATGTTGAATGCAATGCTTCTTGTCCTATTATTTTGGGAAGACCTTTTCTTAGAACTGTTGGTGCCATTATTGATTTGAAAGAAGGCACCATTAAATATCAATTTCCACTCAAGAAAGGTATAGAACACTTCCCTAAGAAGAGAGAGAAGATTCCTTTTGTGTCTCCTATTAAAACAAAATTTGCTCTTAATGCTTCTTCATTTGAGAATACTTGATTCTTGCTTTTTATGCCTAGCTCAAAGGCGTTAAAGAAAAGCACTTATTGGGAGATAACCAAAATTTCGTTAGGAGTATTTTGTTGAGTATTGGAAGTTATTGCTTCAGTAATAACCTCTCCTTATCATTTTTGTGTGGTTTTTGTGCCAAGATTAACCTCTAATGAGAGAGAAGTAAGACTTGGAAAAGTTGTTGTCCTGAAACAGATTTTTGTGCTTCGCTGTAAAAATTCATTAAAAATCTCTGTACGTCTGTTTGAGCTGTAATTGTTTGTGCGTCTGCCCCATGTTGTTATCCAACTTTCGTTAGTTCGACACTTCAATTTGAGCAACAGAAGGTCTTCGAAAAAATTGGTTTTTACCTGCTGGTCTGTTTTGACAAATTTCTGCCATTACTTGCATTTGCCTCTTAATCTCTTTCTCTTTGAGTTCTCTCTGCTCACTTGAACTTTTTAAAGGAAGTGCTACAGTAGCTTGTGTTGTAATGGAACTTTTACTTCTGTTGAAACTGAACCAAAAGAATTATTATCTTGAGTGCACTAATGTCGCTAATGAAGATTGTGTGAAGTTTTGTATGAAGGAAATTTTAAAGTGTAGGGAAGAGTAATGTGATAAGATGAAGTATGGATAAAAGCTCAAGCATTGGGATGCCACCCGTGTCACCCCAAGAAATATTCAAGAAGTATAAGCGTCAAAGCATGGGGATGCCCAAGGCATCCCCTTCTTCACTAATAAAAATTTCAGGTTTCTTCAAAACAATTCTGTTGTTCTTGGAGCGTCTTTGTTTTCATTCTTAGTTTTAGTTTGCTTGGTTTGATTAAATAAATTGGTTGGATGTAACATCCCAATTCCAGTAACCCTGATTAGTTGTCCAGAATACAAAAATCAGGGGGAACAAAAACTTTTTCTTGTTCATTGGTGCAGTGTTTGCTTGTTGTTCATTTATGCTTGTGCATGTGAGTGTATACCATATGATACTCCTTACCTCACCCTCAGTTGACAAAAGCTATTTAACAAAACTATCCTGGATCATTTTATATATTCTCAAATGTTCTAGCATTGCAAAAAGCTGAGCCAAGATGCCCCTGCTTCCCAAACTATTTTATTAGCTTCTATTGAGTAACTATGGAGAGCTATAAACTCCTTATGTTTTCAAGGTAGAACCTTCAACTACTCTTACCTCTAGGATCTCCAAAACCTTTTTGTAAGCTTTTGAATTCTACTATTGGTAGGGATACCAAGGACTCTTACCTTACTCAAACTCCAACCTTTCAAAATTGACCATCCTTACCTCAAGCTAAACTTGATGGTAACCCTAGTAGTAGTTGATTTGTATGTAAGATGAGTTGCCTTGATCAGCTGCTTGATTTGTCTGCTTAGGAGATAGTATGAGCTACTATAGGAGCTCATCACTAGGATCAATATGTGTCCAAATAATCACACCCTAAGCAAAAAATACAAATCTGGATCTGATCTCTAGATACTAGGTGATCATCTAAAACCCTTAACCAGATCAATTCTGAAGATATCCCTTCTAGAAGTTTTCAAGTCAATGAAGACTAATATCAAGAAAGGATCCCTTCTAATCAACCTACTCTTCAACCTCATCCACTTGATGATGCCTTGGTACCTTGCAACCCATCAAAATCATCACCACCCACATTCTAGTCAAAAACCCTAACTCTGCCAAATTTGGCCAAGTCTGGAATCCGTTTCAATATCACCTTTTTGAATGTCTCCCTTTCTCAACCCTTGTGCATTTTTGGTAATCCACTTGAACCATCTTGTTAACCATCCTAAGGAATACCAAGGCCCACTCTAGCACTTGGTTATATCATCCTCCAACCCACTTGTTCTTGATGGTTTTGTAGGCAAGAAAATAACTGTTCCTGCAAATCTAGTCATCATGCCTACTTTGACAGAAGCTCACACCATCATCCAACCTTCTATGGACCAACTCCTTGCATCGTTGTGTTCTAATCATATAGTTCTATCATTACCTACTTCACTTGTTCCAATTGGATCCTTGAGCTGCTTAAACCCACAAGGTTTTGAAGGCCAGTTGATAATGTGCTCTGGCAGGCTTATTTTATTCAAAGTTTGGAAACAATCCTTGGAGAGCTCAATCATGATAAAGCCCAAACTTTTGTACCATGATGATATAAATAACTTGGTCTATCCATCCATATACCCCATGCTCCAATGGGAGCTCTGAGCTCCAAGATACACCCCTGTTTTGGTGGTATAAAAATAACATCCCCCTAGATCCACAACTCCTTGTTTTCCATCTAATTCAAGTTGGATTTCCAATTTCCCAAGGTTGCAAATGCTTGATACACCTTGTTTACATCATCTTCCTTGATCATCAAAATTTATCAAATATTATTCATAATTACTATGGCCCCAAATCTATTTAATTCCTTTAATAGGCAAAACCTCCAAAACCTCTTCCATAAAGGAAAGTTTGGTTTTTGCCAAAACACTTCCCCACTTTTGGCTCAACTGAGGTCCACCTATCATACCCCATCTTCCCACTTCAAAAATAAATATTTTTGAAGAGCTTTATTATTTCTTTTTGCCCATTTTCTTAAACGGCTGAACTGGAATAATAATTGTTTTAAATACTTTTTAGACACCATAAATCCTAGGAAAATTCTCCTAAGTGTGTATTCACATTTGGGACCATCTCACATCAAAAACTCCATATGTCCAATTCAAAAATATCAAATGATCCTCTAGAATCTACTTTTTCCCTTTTTGAATAAATGGTTTTAAGTAGACTTTAAATCCATTGAAAAATCTCAAACATTTCCTAGGTTGATGGATTGGCCATCTCTACCCATTAGTACCATTTTACAATATGGCCAAAGGCAACTTTCCAGACTTCCTTCATACTAAGGTAGTGGATCAATTTTGCAATCTAAGCAAATCCTCCACTCAAAACCCCCACAAAACCTTACCAACCTGGTCAAGCAAGCTTTCCCCAGCACAACTCACACCCTTTTGGTCGTGCACTATAGAAAAACACTGTAGCACCCCCCCTCCCCTTGTCTTTTGCTCTTGGAAAGAGAGAAGGCGAGATAGGCCATATCTTGCAAAATTCTTTAAAGCAGCAGCAGCCACTCCCCTCTCCCTCTCTGGTCGTGCTCAGGCCGACACTACCTCCCAGCAACACCTAGATCGACCAACCCCTGGCCAGCACCTCCTCCATGTCCAAAATGGACATTTCCACCATGCACCCATTCACTCGAGTTAAATAGGCCAGAGGCCGGTGCTCCTCTCCCATTCCCTCATTTCACCTCCCTCTGCTCCCACCTACCCTCCCTACAAGTCCCATCTCCTCCTACAGCTCCATAGCGCAGAGGAGAAGGAGAACTCTCCCCCTCGGCCATGGTCTAGATCAAGCTCGCAGGGCCTCCTCCTTGCCCTATTCCTCTCTGCATGTCACCCCACTGACCTCTCCTTGATCTCCTCTCTCTAACCCCATCTTTTTCTCCTCTCAGGGAACCCCCAGATGCCGCCGCCGACGAGCTCCCAAAGCTGTCCACGCCGCGGAGGCGCACGACCTCGTCCTTGCACCAAAACCACCTGTCCCGCCCATCGCCGAGGTCATCGTCTTGCACCGCATCACCTCCCCGCCTTCCCCGCCGTTAGAACGGCCCCCGGTTAGCTCCCAAGTAGCATCGCCGCTTCCTAGGGTTTCCCCTCTATTTTGCGCAGACGGAGGAAGAAGACGTCCCGTGGCAGTTGATCCTTAGAGTATCGAACGACCAGCAGCACCCGATACCCCCTTCAGCCGGCCGCTGTCACTGACCGCTGGGGCCCACCTGGCAGGCCTTCAAAATTCCGTCCCACGCGCTGGCTCGCCCGCCGTGGGCCGACTTCCCTCCGGCCGGCCCATTCCCCCCCACACAGATCCGGCCCAGGGGCCCCCTTTTATCCTTTTCTTTTTGTTTTTCCACTAGATCTGCTAATTAGGCTGTTGATTTAAACCCCAAAGAAAATGGAAACCAACTCCGTTTGCCCAGATCAAAATTTTCCAGGGTTTCTGAATGCTTTCTTAAATATGCAGTACAACAAGGGGACCAAAATAATGCTTAATTTAATTAGAGTAAATCACCCACTAAAGTATTTTTTTCTACTAATAAAATCCTTCTGTGAGTTATACAACTCCATTCTGAACAAAACCACTTTGTACTGAAGGGTACTAGTAGTACCTTGCATGTGACCCTAGCCCCATACCAAGTGGAGCCCTGGAGTTGCTGTAGCAAAAATAACAAAAACAGAGACTTTCAGCCTTTAGAAAATTCCCTAGGAAAATCTACAGCATATTTTGGGTTGCTTCCAAATCCCAGTGATGTGGTACATCAATACCTATCAAAACCCAGGAGCTCACTATTTATGGGTCCTTTGTTGAATTTTTGTGAATTAAATACTTCTGTATGTGGTATTTGCACTAGATAAATCACCACAATATTTCCACAACTCCAAAAAGGTTGTTTCCAATTTCTACAGAAAGGTATTCTAAATGCCTACCATGTGTCCTTGGAATCAAATCAAAATCTTATGTGTATTTAATCTGGTGAAAAAGACAAAAACCCTCCAGAACTGCCTTTGCTATTTTCTTGAGGGCATTCTGGTGGTTATTTTAAAGTGAAACCAACTCTCACTGAATCAGTACATAAAACTCTACCAGACCATCCAAAGAAATAATTTTTGGAGCTCCAGAACTTTTATGGTGAATTATTTCCTAAAACTAGAGCTTTTATCAGTAGAATAATCATAGGAAATTAAAGAAAAGTGATAAAATAGTGAAACCACTTTTGTTCGCCTTATTTTATCAATACCTACCTGATGGTATCATCCTACCATACTATATCATACAGACCCAAGCCTAGTTCTAAATCCCCTTAAGAGGTGGTATTTGGACAAATACATCCTAAAACAAAGACCACAAGGGTAATTAAAGTAATTCCAATTACATCCCACTCCATCTATCAAAACCTACTGATTTGAGTAAGGTGTGGTATGTTTGCTTGCTGTATTGTAATGATGCTTTTATGCCTTGTTTTGATTGTGGTCTTGCTTGTTTGCATGTATACTCGATGACGACGATAGTTGTGCTTGTATTGACGCCGAGAAGAAGAGATCTTATTATTATTGGTATTGGTATTCTTGGTTATCTAAAGAAGAAGTCCAGGGACATATTGCCATTTTGCTGATCCTCAGGCAAGCCACCTTCTTGCTCATAATCCTTGTCCTACTGTTTTACTTATGCATGTTTTATCTATGGTTTATCAAAATTGCATTGTCTTACTATATGTTGATGTATATATATGTGGTAGTGGTTTGGCCCCTCCGACCTATTACATTTTTGTACTATTAAGTACAACCCCCTTGATTACACCTACTTGTCCCTAGTGTGGTAGATGGTGTAACACACCATACCCCTTTCGAGACCCCGATTTAGCCGAAGCAAAGCTATAGGATGGGAAGACCCCGGAAAAGTTTTACCAAATGATTTATGATAAAACCTTGGTGAGGTGGGACCTCCCTAGAGATGTTGAGAAAGAAAAAGCTTTTGTTTTACAAAATGCTGAAGGATAGGTGGAGGAAAAAAAAGGTTTACAAAAACGCACCCGGTTCTTTGCAGTTTAGCTATAACAACTTAACTCGTGCAACCACATTACTCTGGAATGGGACATGGCTGGATTTGATGTTTGTCTATCCTGGTATAAGCTGCCTTGCAACTACTACAGGGGATGAAACTCCCTGGAGGGTGGGCCTTCTCTGGACAAACGGTCCATGTGGGACATCGACCGGGAGAAGGAACGAAGGGTTTACGGACCTCCACGCGTTACTATGAGCCCCTCATTGAAAGCGCACATTCGGGAAGTGGAAAAGCGCTCCGGTTGGTTGTGAACTATATAGGATGTCCTGGTGTTGAGGGGAATAACACTCATAGGGTAGGCAGTTATATTGGAGTGGGCATCCGAAGAGTCTTGATCGGTTACTCGACCCATGATCGGTGAAGATCAGGGTAGTGTACCCGGATGGTGTGGGTAAAGTGTACAACCTCTGCAGAGTGTAAATCTATTCGAATAACCATGTCCATGGTCATGGACACATTGGACAAACTTTTGTAGAGCGGTGCTAGTTTTGTTTTCAAAAGGGATTTTAGAAAAGAAATGGCTTTGGAAATGTTTTGACCATGGGATGGTCGTAAAGGAGAAAGGTTTTGACCATGGGATGGTCGGAAGGAAGAGAAAGGAGTTTGGTCGTGGGACGACCTGAAGACGGGAACAAATGGGTGACCCAGTCCTGATGTTTTCCAAAACTTCTCAAAAAGGTTTCCAAAATGTTTACAAAGGTTTTCAACAAAGATATGTAGATGCTATATCTACAAGAGAAATTAATTGAGAAAAGAACCTCTCTTGGAGCCCTCCTACTACCACAACCATAATGCATTTCCTCTTGTTATTATTGTTATCTTAAGGTGGTTTGCGAGTACATTCAAAGTACTCACCGGCCTTGTCCCTGGCTTTTAACTTGGTCAAATATCAAGAATATGATGACGTTGTCGACTATGCGAGCTAGGATGTTCTCCTAGTCAGTTGCCTATAGGTTAAGGCATGGCTCGGGCTCTACGCTTAAGGAAGATCCGCTGATGATTATTGATGTGGCCATAATGGAATGTAAGGTATGACATGTATCCACTTAAGTATGGATGTTTACTTTGGTACTTGTCGGTTATGTGCCACGACTAACTGATCATGGGATCGTGGTGTATGCATAACAGGGATTCTCGGCGGATTAATCTAGGGGCCCCACAGACTTGGTATCAGAGCCATCCTGACTATAGGAGAACCTTAGTTAGCATGGTTGCTAGACAGGAACCTTATTTTAAAAAACCCGGCTTTCAAAAACTAGTTTCTCAATGAGTTTCAAAAGGTTCTACTTCTTATCTTACTCTAAGTAAATGCTTTCGAAAATGGTTTCCTCTAACTCTCTTCCAAACTTCAAACCTACGGATTTTAATAACTAGGATCTAGAACCCGGTGAAGACAATGAGAACAAGATGAGGACAAGCAACTACCAGCAAACACAAGGAGACTACAATATCGCTCTACCAGCGGAATCCTCAAAATCAGAAGACAGCGGGTGTTGCACTATAAAGAAGCGTCCAACATACGACGAAAGCTTCATCTGCAAGATAGTGACTCTGACGATATCTAGGGTCAATAGTCCTAAGAATAGGATTCCCCTACTTCGCGAGTAGTTAACTCCTTGGTCCCTAGCGATGACCGTGTTTGCTTGCCTAAGTGCATCCTGTGTTGCTTGATGTGTGTTGTTTGCCGAGGACATTGCGAGCCCCTCGCTCTGTTCGCCTTGTTTGTATGCTCTGGTTTGCTTTGACCTCCTTAAAAATGTGACTCGAGGAGCGATAGTAACTCAGGAAACCCCTATGCCAGCTGTCAGTACTGAGACCCGGACTAACCTCGAGAGTATATGAGAGGAAAAACATCACAAGAACCAGGAGTTCGACATCATCAAGTCAGAATCAACTCGAAGATTTCACCTTAGCAGGATGGCATACCTCGTCAAACTCACCTCGTAAGACTCGTCAATAGCACCACACTCAGTTGTTCCTTAGGCTACTACAGCAAGAATCCCGTTGAAGCCGGAAGTCAATCACCGAGGGATCCTCAATATCCATAAGAAACCACCTGATAAGTCAACAAATACAAGAAGTGAAGACCTAACCACACTAACCTTTAGTGTATTAGAGCTTCTGACCGCCTCAGGAGACTAACTAATCTAGTCGACCCTACCCAAACTAACGGAGTGATCCTCCCTAGAAGGTCAGAACCCCCCCCCCCCTGAAGTCAAATGACTAGGAAGCGAGAAGACAACGAGTCCACTCTGCCATCAAGCAGAAGCAACGCAAGAACTTCAAGTGGAGATCGCTTACCTGACTAACTACTAGCAAAAAGAGTCATAAACCTGTTGGGTCCGCAGCATAGAAAACAAAAAATTTCCTACGGTGTGAACTACACGCCAAGATCTATCTACTAGGTACAAAGCAAAACGGGTGGACATACATCCATAGAGAACTTACCCTCGAAGACAACGAGCTTTGTTAACGAGTAGGAACTCGTGGATGATGTAGTCGTACACTTGCCGATCTCAAGATCGTGAGGAAGTCCGAGCGCCGCAACTCAACAGTGCATCCGCACTCGCACACACGTTCAAGACACCGGACAACCTCCACCTCCTCGCTCCAGCGATCCAGCGGAAGCAGCAACTCCTTCCAGACGAAATGCCACCGGGAACATGTATCTCGCTAATCCGAGACCATGGGGGAATAATTCTAGAGGGGGAGAGAGATCCTTCACAAGGAGGTGTGAGGATGAAGGAGGGAATGGGTGGCCTTTTATAGGAGGAGGGGGTGACCCCTCACCTCCGCCATTCATGTGGTGGTAACTCCTCCACATTAAAATGCCTCTTCACATTCCCTTTTAAAGTCTCCACTTTAAATGCATTAAGTTTCTCCAAATTTAATGCTCTCTCATTTAATAAAACCCTTTTATTAAATTTATTCAGAATTTTGTTAATTACTTTAATTAACAAACTTTCACATATAGCCCCTTGCAATATTTCAATATCACATGCAGAAACACCTTCTGCAATTTCAATCGAAACAATTTCCGGTTTCTATTGAAACAATTCCTGCGCTTTGCAATTCTTTTGTCTGAAACATATGTGCTCCAAAATGGTGTCTGGTAACTCTTAAGTGTGCCACCCTACGGTTCGCGAATAATGCAGACATGATCGAGACCCTTCTCCGATCAATAATCAGCAGCGGGACCTGGAGATCCGTACTGACTCCTACACATTCAACGATGACTCCTGTGATCGTGAGAACCTTTAACGCTTGTAGCTAAATCCCTTTGTCTCTCAATATATTACATGTCCGAGATTTGATCATCGGTATCTCCATACCTAGTTTGATCTCGTTACTGACATGCACTCTTTTCTTGTTCCCGTGATATAACATTCTAGTGATCACATCACTTGCTTGCAAGCTATCCTAATGTGATATCACCGAGAGGGCCCAGAGTATATCTATCTGTCATCTAGATTGACAAATTCCACTCTTGATCCATGAGCCTCAACATAACACCTTCGTAGCACTGAACCCATCTTTATAGTCACCCTGTTACGGTGTGACGTTTGATGTTATCAAGATACTCTTCCGGTGTTAGCAATTAACATGATCTCATGGTCTAAGGATAAAGATTACTTCGTATGATGTTATAGCAATATAAAAACAATGACTTGATCGTAATGCTATACTTCGGATGAATGTTCATCACATCATTCCACCAATGGTGTGACCTTGTTATTAACAACATCCAA
Source organism: Avena sativa (assembly GCA_916181665.1). Classification (NCBI taxonomy): domain Eukaryota; kingdom Viridiplantae; phylum Streptophyta; class Magnoliopsida; order Poales; family Poaceae; genus Avena; species Avena sativa. The sequence goes on from OV702287.1 coordinate 198,862,171, forward strand.
TGTCCATGATCAGGAAACCTTGATCATCCTATTAATCAACAAGCTAGTCTATAAGAGAGGCATGACTAGGAACCCTTTTTGTTTATTAAACACACATGTATTGATGTTTCCTATCAATACAATTATAGCATGCAAAATAAACATCTATCATATACAAGGAATACATAATAACAACTTTATTATTGCCTCTCAGGGCATATTTCCTTCAAAACCGCCAATTTACCCTGAGCTAACCCCTTAAAGGCTGCGTTAGGAAACCACCCCGCCAAAGTTTGCGAGAATAGGGCGTCACTCGAAGACTCCAATCAAGACCCAGAAATAAGACAACTTTCCGCTTGCCAGGCAGCACTCCCAGACAGGAGATTCGCACCACTCCTAAAGCAACTTAGTGAAGCTCCAAGGTGGAAAGACTGCGTCTTCCCACTCAATCTTCAGAAGAATATCTACCCGAGGATACTTCAGAAAGACCGCCAGACTTGATGCCTTCTCACCAAACAACAACCTGTGAGACATCAGAAGAGAGACTAAATGAAGATTCTATGACTCCAAGAAGAAAGGAATGTGCTATCCCCGTGCTACCCTAGTTTAACCTTAAGGGGGAAAACTGCGTCTTTCCCACAAAATAGAATAACCCTCTGCCAGGAGCAAACTCAGGAGTCCTGGCCCAAAAATCGTTAAATAGGATACGCTACGCCCCTAAGGTAGAGGTGTGAACCCTTAGACAAAGGTACATTAGGCCATAGGTTCTATCTTCCGATAATTATCCCGTGAAGTTCAGCATCGAGATAGTCTGCCCAGTCTAAGCCCTCGACATATAGAGTCCGGAAGGAAAAGAAGGTCATCCCTCGCAATCAGGACTAGACTCTGCTCAACTCTCCATGCATCCAGGAAGGCTGAAGTTGAACTTCATCGACAGAGTAGTCACTTTCAAAGACGGAGCCTGTAAGATAGCACGCCTGAAACCGGTAGCGCTAACCTTGACTCTAAATCCCCTGACCCTACTCTCATGAATCTCGGGACGAGAATCTTTTAAGGGGGAAAGGTCTGTAACATCCCAATTTCAGTAACCCTGATTAGTTGTCCAGAATACAAAAATTAGGGGGAACAAAAACTTTTTCTTGTTCATTGGTGCAGTGTTTGCTTGTTGTTTGTTTGTGCTTGTGCATGTGAGTGTATACCATATGATAATCCTTACCTCACCCTCAGTTGACAAAAGCTATTTAACAAAACTATCCTGGCTCATTTTATATATTATCAAATGTTCTGGCATTTCAAAAAGCTAAGCCAAGATGCCCTTGCTTCCCAAACTATTTTATTAGCTTCTATTGATCAAACTATGGAGAGCTATAAACTCCTTATGTTTTCAAGGTAGAACCTTCAACTACTCTTACCTCTAGGATCTCCAAAACCTTTTTGTAAGATTTTGGATTCTACTCTTGGTAGGGATACCAAGGACTCTTACCTTACTCAAACTCCAACCTTTCCAAATTGCCCATCCTTACCTCAAGCTAAGCTTGATGGTAACCCTAGTAGTAGTTGATTTTTTTGTAAGATGAGTTGCCTTGATCTGCTGCTTGATTTGTCTACTTAGGAGATAGTATGAGCTACTCTAGGAGGACATCACTAGGATAAATATGTGTCCAAATCATCACACCCTAAGCAAGAATACAAATCTGGATCTGATCTCTAGATACTAGGTGATCATCTAAAACCCTTATCAAGATCAATTCTGAAGATATCCTTCTAGAAGTTTCCAAGTCAATGGAGACTAATATCAAGCAAGGACCCCTTCTACTCAACCTATTCTTCAACCTCATCCACTTTATGATGCCTTGGTACCTTGCAACCCATCAAAATCATCACCACCCACATTCTAGTCAAAAACCCTAACTCTGCCAAATTTGGTCAAGTCTAGAATCTGTTTCAACATCACCTTTTTGAATGTCTCCCTTTCTCAACCCTTGTGCATTTTTGGTAATGCACTTGAACCATCTTGTTAACCATCCTAAGTAATACCAAGGCCCACTCTTTCCCTTGGTTATATCATCCTCCAACCCACTTGTTCTTGATGGTTTTGTAGGCAAGAAAATAACTGTTCCTGCAAATCTAGTCATCATGCCTACTTTCACAGAAGCTCACGCCATCATCCAACCTTCTATGGACCAAATCTTTGCATGGTTGTGTTATACTCATATAGGTCTATCATTACCTATTTCACTTGCTCCAGTTGGATCTTTGAGCTGCTTAAACCCACAAGGTTTTGAAGGCCAGTTGATAATCTGCTCTGGCGGGCTTATTTTATTCAAAGTTTGGAAACAATCCTTGGAGACCTCAAACATGATCAAGCCCAAAATTCTATACCATGATTATCTACATAACTTGGTCAATCCATCCATATACCACATGCTCCAATGGGAGCTCTAAGCTCCAAGATACACCCCTGTTTTGGTGGTATAAAAATAACATCCCCCTAGATCCACAACTCCTTGTTTTCCATCTAATTCAAGTTGGATTTCCAATTTCCCAAGGTTGCAAATGCTTGCTACAGCTTGTTTACATCATCTACCTTGATCATCAAAATTTATCAAATATTATCCATAATTATTACGGCCCCAAATCTATTTAATTCCTTTAATAGGCAAAACCTCTTCCATAAAGGAAAGTTTGGTTTTTGCCAAAACACTTCCCCAACTTTTCAATCAACTGAGGTCCACCTATCATACCCCATCTTCCCATTTCAAAAATAAATATTTTGAAGAGCTTTATTATTTCTTTTTGCCCATTTTCTTAAATGGCTGAACTGGAATAATAATTGTTTTAAATAATTTTCAGACACCATAAATCCTAGGAAAATTCTCCTAAGTGTGTATTCACATTTGGGACCATCTCACATCAAAACCTCCACATGTCCAATTCAAAAATATCAAATGATCCTCTAGAATCTACTTCTGCCTTTTTGAATAAATGGTTTTAAGTGGACTTTAAATCCATTGAAAAATCTCAAACAATTCCTAGGTTGATGGATTGACCATCTCTACCCATTAGTACCATTTTACCATATGGCCAAAGGCAACTTTCGAGACTTCCTTCATACTAAGGTAGTGGATCACTTTTGCAATCTAAGCAAATCCTCCACTCAAAACCCCCACAAAGACTTACCAACCTGGTCAAGCAAGCTTCCCCAGCACAACTCACACCCTTCTAGTCGTGCACTGTAGCAAAACACTGTAGCACACCCCCTCCCCTTGTCTTTTGCTCTTGGAAAGAGAGAAGGAGAGATACGCCATATCTTGCAAAAATCTTTAAAGCTGCAGCAACCGCTCCCCTCTCCCTCTCTAGTCGTGCTCAGTCCCACACTGCCTCCCAGCACCACCCACCTCGACCAACCCCTGGCCAGCACCTCCTCCATGTCCAAAATGGACATTTCCACCATGCACCCATTCACTCGAGTTAAATAGGCCAGAGGTCGGTGCTGCCTCTCCCATTCCCTCATTTCACCTCCCTCTGCTCCCACCTACCCTCCCCACAAGTCCCATTTCCTCCTACAGCTCCACAACATAGAGGAGAAGGAGAACTCTCCCCCTCGGCCATGGTCTAGATCAAGCTCGCAGGGCCTCCTCCTTGCCCTATTCCTCTCTGCATGTCACCCCACTAACCTCTCCTTGATCTCCTCTCTCTAACCCCATCTTTTTCTCCTCTCAGGAAACCCCTAGATGCCACCGCCGACAAGCTCTCGAAGCTGTCCACGCCGCGGAGGCGCGCGACCTCGTCCCTACACCAAAACCACCTGTCCCGCCCATTGCCGAGGTCGTCGTCTTGCACCTGCCGCTTCCTACGGTTTCCCCTCTGTTTTGCACAGACGGAGGAAGAAGACCTCCCGTGGCCGCTGATCCTTGCTTGATCAAACGGCCAGCAGCGCCCGATACCCCCTTCGGCCGTCCGCTGTCACTGACCGCTGGGGCCCACCTGGTAGGCCTTCAAAATTCCCTCCCGCGTGCTGGCTCGCCCGCCGTGGGCCGACTTCCCTCCGGCCGGCCCATTCCCCCCCCCCCCCTCCCACAGATCCGGCCCAGGCGCCCCCTTTTATCCTTTTCTTTTTTTCCACCAGATCTGCTAATTAGGCTATTGATTTAAACCCCAAAGAAAATGGAAACCAAATCCATTTGCCCAGATCCAAATTTTCCAGGGTTTCTAAATGCTTTCTTAAACATGCAGTACAACAAGGGGACCAAAATAATGCTTAATTTAATTATAGTAAATCACCCACTAAAGTATATCTTTTCTACTAATAAAATCCTTCTGTGAGTTATACGACTCCATTCTGAACAAAACCACTTTGTACTGAAGGGTACTAGTAGTACCTTGCATATGACCCCATCCCCATACCAAGTGGAGCCCTAGAGTTGTTGTAGCAAAAATAACAAAAATAGAGATTTTCTGCCTTTAGAAAATTCCCTAGGTAAATCTACAACATATTTTGGGTTGCTTCACTAGATAAATCACCACAGTAGTTCCACAACTCCAAAATGGTTGTTTCCAATTTCTATAGAAAGGTATTCTAAATGCCTACCATGTGTCCTTGGAATCAAATCAAAATCTGATGTGTATTTAATCTGGTGAAAAAGAAAAAAAAACCTCCAGAACTGCCTTTGATATTTTCCTGTGGGCATTCTGGTAGTTATTTTAAAGTGAAACCAAGTCTCGCTGAATCAGTACATAAAACTCTATCTTACCATCCAAGGAAATAATTTTCTTAGCTCGAGAAATTTTCTGGTGAATTATTTCCTAAAACTAGAGCTTTTATCACTAGAATAATCATAGGAAATGAAAGAAAAGTGATAAAATAGTGAAACCACTTTTGTTGGCCTTATTTTATCAATACCTATCTGATGGTATCATCCTTGCATATTTATATCATACATACACAATCCTAGTTCTAAATCCCCTTAAGAGGTGGTATTTGGACAAATACATCCTAAAACAAAGACCACAAGGGCAATTAAAGTAATTCCAATTACAACCCACTCCATCTATCAAAACCTACTGATTTGAGTAAGGTGTGGTATGTTTGCTTGCTGTATTGTAATTATGCTTTTATGCCTTGTTTTGATTGTGGTCTTGCTTGTTTGCATGTACACTCGATGACGACGATAGTTGCACTTGTATTGACGCCGAGAAGAAGAGATCTTGTTATTATTGGTATTGGTATTCTTGGTTATCTAAACAAGAAGTCCAGGGACATATTGCCATTTTGCTGATCCTCAGGAAAGCCACCTTCTTGCTCATAATACTTGTCCTATTGTTTTACTTATTCTTGTTTTATCTACGGTTTATCAAAATTGCATTGTTTTACTATATGTTGATGTATATATATGGTAGTGGTTTGTCCCCTCTGAACTATTACACTTTTGTACTATTAAGTACAACCCCCTTGATGAAACCTACTTGTCCCTAGTGTGGTAGATGGTGTAACACACCATACACCTTTAGAGACCCCGATTTAGCCGAAGCAAAGCTATAGGATGGGAAGACCCCGAAAAAAGTTTTACCAAATGCTTTATGATAAAACCTTGGTGAGGTGGGACCTCCACAGAGATGTTGAGAAAGAAAAAGGTTTTGTTTTACAAAATGCTGAAGGAAAGGTGGAGGAAAAAAAGGTTTATGAAAACGCACCCGGTTCTTTGCAGTTTAGCTATAACAACTTAACCTGTGCATCCACATTACTCTGGAATGGGACAGGGCTGGATTTGATGTTTATCTATTCTGGTATAAGCTGCCTCGCAACTACTACAGGGGATGAAACTCCCTAGAGGGTGGGCCTTCTCTGGACAAACGGTCCATGTGGGACATCGACCGGGAGAAGGAACGAAGGGTTTACGGACCTCCACACGTGACTATGAGCCCCTCATTGAAAGTGCACACTTGGGGAGTGGAAAAAGTGCTTCGGTTGGTTGTGAACTATATAGGACGTCCTGGTGTTGAGGGGAACAACACTCATAGGGTAGGCACTTATATTGGAGTGGGCATCCGGAGAGTCTTGATCGGTTACTCGACCCACGATCGGTGAAGATCAGGGTAGTGTACCCGGATGGTGTGGGTAAAGTGTACAACCTCTGCAGAGTGTAAATCTATTCGAATAACCATGTCCACGGTCATGGACGGGTTGGACAACCTTCTGTAGAGCGGTGCTGGTTTTGTTTTCAAAAGGGATTTTGGAAAAGAAATGGCTTTGGAAATGTTTTGACCATGGGATGGTCGTAAAGGAGAAAGGTTTTGACCATGGGATGGTTGGAAGGAAGAGAAAGGAGTTTGGTCGTGGGACGACCTGAAGACGGGAACAAATGGGTGACCTAGTCCTGATGTTTTCTAAAACTTCTCAAAAAGGTTTCCAAAATGTTTACAAAGGTTTTCAACAAAGATATGTAGATGCTATATCTACAAGAGAAACTAATTGAGAAAAGAACCTCTCTTGGAGACCTCCTACTACCACAACCATAATGCATTTCCTCTTGTTATTATTGTTACCTTAAGGCGGTTTGCGAGTACATTCAAAGTATTCACCGGCCTTGTCCCTGGCTATTAACTTGGTCAGATATCAAGAAGATGATGACGTTGGCGACTATGCGAGCTAGGACGTTCTCCTAGTCAGTTGCCTGTAGGTTAAGGCATGGCTCGGGATCTACGCTTAAGGAAGATCCGCTAATGATTATTGATGTGGCCATAATGGAATGTAAGGTATGACATGTATCCGCTTAAGTATGGATGTTTACTTTGGTACTTGTCAGTTATGTGCCACGACTAACTGATCATGGGATAGTGGTGTATGCATAACAGGGATTCTCGGAGGATTAATCCGGGGGCCCCACATTGGACCCCCGCGTTCATACATAGTTTCAAATGAGTTGATTTGGATTGGAAAAGAGTAGGAAAGTTCATGCTGAAGTGGTATAAAAGGAGCTTGTTTTTGACTATGACTTAGACTTTATCATGTCATGCTTGATAATGTTTTGGCTATATGCTTAGTGATTATTGCTGTAGCATGACTTGTTACAAATAGTTGAGATTTCTTAATGTGCCTTGAAAGAATCGTGCATTGTTTTAGCATATAAAAGCATAATATTGTGGTATTTTCCTTTGATGCTTTATTTGGGTTGACTTGGCGCATGCTTACACCATGTTAAGACTATACCAAGTCACCGTAGCCTCTGTGATCATTTAGTTTTCGACTTGTAATATCACTTTATGCTTTAATTAATAATGTTTTGTCACTTTGCATGATTATGGCCATTATTGCTCTCTTAGTTGGTCGCTCCCAGTCTTTTGCTAGCCTCCATACCAAGTATGAGTTCCACTCATGCATCCAACTCCAAATAAAACCAAGTTATTCCAAAGAGTCCACCATACCTACCTATTAGCATTTTATATTCCAAGTATATTCATGTTTTTATCTACCTTCCGAATTAAACTTGTTATGTGAAAATTAGTGATGAAAGCTCTCATGAACTTGATGGCACACTTTACTTTTCTTGCACTTAATAAACTTGAACCATTGTGCCCATCTATGTTGGGTATATGCTTGCGTTTTGTAAGTTGTGAGTTAGCAGAACCATGTTATCATGGGGAATGGTTTCAACATTGCACTTTATTTAGTTGATATCATGTTCTTTTGCTTATGGATCCCAGCGGTGTGAAATGAAAGGGGATCTTGTAAGGCTCATGGAGTTCGTATATGTGCTAGAGAAACGCCTAGGCGACTGGTCTAAGCCATGCCTAGTCATGGTGGAAACCTGCAGCGTAACAAGCAATCTATGAAGCATCCTCTATAAAAAAAACCTATGCAAATAGGAAAGAAAAAAAGAGAAAAAAAAGAGGCCTATGCAAATAGGAAATAAAAGGATTGCTAAGATGCTCATTGTCTGCTTGCCTTGTCATTTTGATATGAGGAATCTTCCGTATCATCAGGCAAGGGGTACCCCGTAGGCGGTTCTCTATGATACACATGTACTTACAATGACAAGAACTTACCTGTGACGAAACTTGAGTAGCATGAGGAACGGTACTCGTAAGTAAGGGGCATAATATTTTCAGCTTATAACTTGTCAGGCATATCCTCATATTTGTTCACTTTAACCTTAATCACCTAAAGATGCTCATGATAGGGGCAATGAGCATAATTTTTGGAAGCTCTTTATGAGACTTGAATCCCTGCTTCCTTCTATGAAGGTCCTTTCTTTTACTTTTTATGTTGAGTCTCCATCTTATATATTTATGCACCTATTGAGAGAGCATAGTGGTCCCAAGACTTGTTGATTGATTCATAACTTTGATATTGCTTATTCTTAAACTATTTGTATCTAGTCACCCTTATGAACTTTGAAGGTGTCCTATGCATTTATGTTTTGCTACACTATGAGGGAGAAGTTGAATACCATTCTCATTATGTTTTCTATATGTGAAACAAACAAACGTCTTTCAAAGCATTTTTATTCATGAATCTTTTGTTTGTACCTTTTCATGTTATAACATAGTTGCTATGTCTTATTGTTAGAACTATGTCTTTCATGCTATGTTAAAGTACTATGATCCTAGTTATCAATGTTTTACAAATACCTTGATCAAGATTATGATGGTGCATGTCACCTCAAAAATTATTCTTTTTTATCACTTACCTACTTGAGGACGAGCGGGAGTTAAGCTTGGGGATGTTGATACGTTGTAAACTTATCTATAATTTTTGATGTTCCATGCTTGTTTTATATCTACTTTATTATGGTTTGTCCATACTTTGGAGTATTTTACACATTTTCTAGAACTAACCTATTAACAAGATGCCACAGTGCAAGTTGCCTGTTTTCTGTTGTTTTTGGTTTCAGAAAAGCTAGTAAGGAAATATTCTCGGAATTGGACCGGACAAAAGCCCAAGTCAATATTTTACCTGAAGCAATACGAAGTCTGGAGGGGAGACAAAGAGGGGAACCAGGGTAGCCACACCCTAGGGTGGCGCGGCCAGCCCTAGGCTCGCCGCCACCTAGTGTGGGCCCCTTGCTACTCCACCGACCTTGCCCTTTCCTATAAAAGTCTCCCGGGAAAACCCTAAGTACCCGATCAAAATTCCACGAAAGAGTCTATAGCCGCCGTCATCTCCATCCCTAGACCGGGAGGGATCTAAAGCTCTTCTCAGCACCTTGCCGGAGGGGAGAGATCACCCTGGAGGCCTTCTTCATCACCATGACTGCCTCCGGTGTGATGTGTGAGTAGTTCATCCCTGTATTATGGGTCCATGTAGTAGCTGGATGGTTGGTTCTCCTCCTTTGTGCTACCATGTTTAGATCTTGTGAGCTCCGTTCATGATCAAGATCATCTATTTGTAATCTTACATGTTGTGTTTGCGGGGATCCGATGGATATTAAGATGCTATTTCAGATTGATTATTGATTCTATCATGTCTATGTTTTTTGTGATCTTGCATGCTTTCCGTTGTTAGTAGCTATCTTGGCCGAGTAGATGCTAGCAACTCCAAGAGGGAGTATTTATGCTCGATAGTGGGTTCATGCCTCTAGGAATCTAGGGAAGTGGCATAAATCTCTAAGGTAATATATGTGATGTTGCTACTAGGGAGAAAACAACAATCCTTTGTTCATGGAGCAATCATATTGTTTACTTTACACACTTTGCTTAATGCAATTATCTGTTGCTTGCAACTTAATACTAGAGGGGGTTCAGATGATAACCTGAAGGTGGATTATTAGGCATAGATGCAGTTGGATTACGATCAATGTATAATGTTGTAACGTCCAATCAAATCTCGTAGGAGTCAAGATGATTAGTATATGCATGTATGCTTTCTTGGTGTCTGTCAATTGCCCCGCTGTAATTTGTTCACCCAACTTGTCATCTATCTTAAGGAGAATCACCTCTAGTGAACTATGGACCGTTGTCCATTCTTTTACCATCAATCTACAAGCTATTTATTGTTTACTGTTTACTTTCTACAAGCAATTACTATCTTCCACCCAATACATTTAATCCTTTGTTTTCAGCAAAACCGGCGAGATTGACAACCTCACTATAAGTTGGGGGCAAAGATGTGTGGTTATGTTGTGTAGGATTCCAAGTTGGAAACAACACTCAGAGGTGTTTCCTTGCTCCTACTGGTTCGATAACCTTGGTTTCATAACTTAGGGAAAACTTGCCACTGTGCTCATCATACCTTCCTCTTGGGGTTCCCCAATGAGCTCGATACATTTTGAGCCATCAGTGACCTGGTTGTACCAGCCGGATGTTTTGTGCAGAGCCGAGCTAAACTTTCGACCAGTACTGCCGGTCTACTTCCAACTCAAGTTCCGAAAAATAGCACTCTCAAATAGAGAGGATACTGAGATGATACACACTCTCATCGGATCTTGGCTGGTACTTGTGTCGGTACTACCGATGGTACCATTCCCACAAAAGCTTGCGGGCAGAACTACCGGTGCTTGACCAGTACTTCCAGTCAGGACAAAAACAGCTCAAAAGCTCAAGCAAGTCTCTCTCTCACTGAAAATTGGGAGGGCTATGGAGGTGCATATATGGTTTGTGCAAGAAATGAGATTCCCCCACAACCTTCTGAGGTGGACCCCTCTTAATAGTATGGCATCCTAAACCAACAAAAAGAGAGAAATCTGAAAAGAAATGTCATTGTCAAGAGTCCTTACGAAAAGGAGTCCACCAACCACGATGTTCTCATATAAGATTCCTGCAACATAGGCACACGATTAGACCACAAGTGGAGTTTTCATCAACACAAGAACACATAGAGATCAATGCCCTTTCACCCGCTCCAGTCTTCCACTACCACATGCATTCCCCAGAACCACACCCATGGACGATAGCATATGATCGAGGGGAGGGCATCTAGGACGGTCTCCTAGCTAGGGACATGGTCGTGGTCATCGAGGAAGGAGAGGGTGAGTCCTCAATGTTTTTCCACCAACGTTGCCATCGCCACCACCATCGGCTGCGAGAGTTGGAATCGACCTCTCTAGTTTCGATTTTCGTGTCACCATCCTACCGGGCATGATCTAGGATAGGTTGCACCTCCCAAAAAAGTTCATGTTGGTGATCGATGGGAAGGAGCCCCGCAAGGTCCTATTGCAAGTGCACGGTGACTCGAATGGCATGTTGCCCATGGAAGTTCTGTTATACCGCTCCGGTGATATGTATCTCCATAATGGCTGGAGAGAGTTCACCCACACGCATGGCACTGTGGTGGGCCAATTCCTGGTCTTCAAGTTCGACGGTGAGGGCACTTTCACTGTGAAAGTATTCGATGAGAGCATGTGCTTCCGCCACTACTACAACGACAATGAAGAGTAGTTGAGGGCAAGAGAAAGACACTAAGGTGTATACTCTATGTACTAGTTTATTGTTGGACCAAGGAAATAGGGGTTACCCTGGTACATGGAAGGCTGGGATGCTACTCAGGCTGGCAAGACGACTCGCGAGGGTGTCGGCAGACCCTCGAGAGGTGCAGTGCTAAAGACTTCCCCAAAAGACCTCCTAAGGGAAATTCTCACCCGGGATTCCCCTCGAGAGGGATAGTGAGCCCATGTGAGCCCTCTAGGGGCGACACGAAATTCAAATGTGCCCCAGGAAGAAGATGACAACCCCAGCGGCAGCATTGGATGCTTCCCTGGTACCGTGGCAAGGAACACGCTTTGGTCAAAGGCGGTAATGACAGGGCCTCGACAACAAGTGTCGTGTCCCCCCATTTTAGTGCAAGTAGCCAGAGGACGGTGCACCCCCACGGAGGATGTCATCCATGACCGCTACCATGCTAGGACTGGCGCCATCCAGGAGCGTAGGCCTAGTCCACCTAAACCAGCCTTGTAGTCTGGCGCTCCTTTGGGCGGTAGTGTGGAATCCCTTCCCGTCAAAAGATTGGGGGAAGAGTCCCGCCACCCTATAAAAGGAGAGACACCCTGACCTTAGAAGGGGATCAATCCTTGAGATCTAAAACCCTAGACATTCATACACCATTGTACACTCGCGAGACACTATGAGCAATAAAACCAAGCATGGGGGACTTTACCTCCTCATGAGGGTCCTGAACCTGGGTACAAAAAACCTATGTCACTCTCGGTCGTGTGTGAGGTCCACCATCATCATCGTTGTCGTCATCGCCGATAAGGCCGGAACGTGTGTTCAGCCCCCTAAGGAACTCGGGGCTCATTGGACCCCTTGTTCCTTCACGGGAAACAAGTCTCCGACAGTTATTCTAGCTCCTATGTATGCCTCTGCGTGAGGCAAAAAGGTCCTCTGAAACTCTGTATGAAAGAAATATGTACCCATGTGTTTGAAATTAAAATAAATAAAATATGTATGGCAATTTTATTTTCCGTATTCGTATGTGCCTTCGCTTAGCGTCCACGCGACGCACTCTCGTTAACGGCCATCTGTCTGATGTGCCTTATGTTCTTTGGTGTCTAGACCTAGACTATAGCTGAGGTAGCACCACGAAGGCCACTAAGCTAACGATCTGCGAGTTTCCGTGTACGGATTTGTGAGTTTCCACGTACAGCAAAAACTTGGAGAGAGTGCATGTCGAGTCATTCAGTCAGGTGCTAAAACTGTCAACATGATATCATTATCGTGTTCCAGTTCGCTCGCAATGCAAACATTCTCACGAAACAAGTTGATTCATTCCAGCGCCTCAGAGGGCGCAGAGAGAAATCTAGGATTTAGCAGTGCGAAAACGCTACTCGGACATGCTAAACACCGAAGCGTCTACAGTACCATTGTGGTGCATGTACTTGGTGCGTACTGCACCATGCAGAATGTGTTATAGACTATTCTCAGTTGATTTACTGACACAGGAACAGTTTTCGACCATGGTGGGACACACACTATAATAAAACGATGTTGCTCCCCAAAGGCGTTATTACTTAGCATTCTGATACCAGGTCTTTTCTCTTGCATGGATATGTAGCGCAATAATATCGTGAAGTGTTCCGTAGGACGGTCATGCCATAGGGGTGCATGGAGGAGTCCGACATGCACATGTGTATGCTATTTTAATGCTTATTGACCATTCAATATCTGTGTTAACCTGTTGCAGATGTACAATCAAACTTTTTGTCTAATGGCCATGCCCCAGGGGCAGAGAGAAGTCTAGTTCTTATAATAGCATTATGGTTGCATAGAAAACATCAGAAACATAAATTTTTCAACACTTCTGTTGCAACACACAAAACATAAATATCCAATAGCAAAGAACCATGATTGTCACAAGGTGAAAGAATACCATCAACATTCTTACAAACAAACCATAGGAAAGAGAAATTTGTCAACATGAAAGTTGCAAAGCATGCAAAAGGTATCAGACTTGTATTCGATCTTTAACTCACATGGGGGATGCACTCAAGAGATCCTTTTGTCAACTCGTGCTCAACCGAGGTTTCCATTATAGGGAGGGTACCTACACATATCATACACAAAAAGGAAGGACGTGTGTGCATGGTAAATAACACACATCATCCATCATGACGTATCTTTTCTTGTGCACATCACTATTAGTGTCAATCAAGTGTAAAATAGATGCATGGTGAATATGCAAGTGGGGAACATGCTTATCATGGAAATTATCAAAATCTACAAAACTTGAGAAAGCTATGGGGGCAATCTCATTATAAATCATTTGATAAGTGTTGTTGTAAGCAAAACAAGTGAAAACACAATTATTCATCTTATTGCAAGCAATGGGAGAAATTTAATAACTATCATGACAAATCATATCCAAAGAAATAGAATTGTTGTCGACAAACATATGGAAAGAGAAATAGTTCATCAAGTTTGTCGCAACACACCAAGAAATTTTATCATCATTGCAAGAAACAATGGGAAAGATGAAGCGTCTATGACATGGCATGTCTATGTCAAAATCATCATAATTATGCAAGTCCACTAGTGGGACACTCTCAATATCAACACCCTTAGTTTTACCTTTGTTGTCCCTCTCATGTGGCTAATTATTGCAAAGATGTGAAATCCCTTTCTTTGAATTGTGTTGTGCAGGAAATCATGCTTTTAAGGCAAAATCAGGAGCCATTAATGAAGATTTTGAGGATGTTTACAAGGCCAAGCAATCTGGATTGAAACCCAGAATCTAGAGGGATTAATGACCACTGGTACGGGCAAGGTCCTCCCATACGTCCCGCCCGTAACAGGTGGTGTTGGCTTCGTCTCGTCAAACCCTACGACTTTTGTGAAGGCACCTATTATTTTGAGGTCCCAACAGCAACGCAGAGGGCCGCCATTCTCAGATTGCATCACACCACCACCAAAGGAGATCTACCACCATAGTTCATCCTCTCCATCTCCATCCTCTCCATATCCATATCCATTAGCTTGTACTTTAGATCTCCTTGTGATTTAGTGACCATTGTAAGAATATTTGATTTCAATCTAAGTATTTTTGCACAATGTTTTCTATCATTGATCTTATTGTTATGAGTGAGTAGTCCTCACGGGCTGCGGATTGGGGTGAAACCTAGTAGTGATTATGTGCATCTAATTCATGGGAGTATTGTGTATTGATTGAATAGAGATTTGTATCTTTGTTTCTTTGTCTCTTGTCTCGATCTATGGACTTGTAGGTACCCAAGACCCCAGAGATTGATAAAGGCTTGAGGTGAGATACTTGGTGAGCGGCGATCTCGTAGGAAACCAAGTGAAAAAGGGGAGTACATTCTCTGTTTAGTGATCCATTTGGGAACAACAGCAACATTACTTCTTAATGCTTTGATTTGTGTTTTCACTTAATAATTGTTGTAGCCCGGTATTTCGTGGTACAATGGTTGGATCAAAGGATTATTGCTATTCTTGTGACTCAAAGGGGATCTAGTATATCAGGATGTGTTGCCTACAAATTTTATATTTATTGAATCATTACACATGAATATGTGTATTACTATCTTTATCCCATATGATGTGCAGCTACAGGTGAATCCTCAACCCTGGCCTATCTCCATCCATTGCGACAAACAAAGTTCTAAAGTAAACTAGAAAGGTCCAGTAAACAAAGGTAATATGAACAAACAAGTCTTGTAGACGTGTCTCATTTAATTTCCATTTAGCATTGTTTCCCAAGGTTCGATTAAACCTAGGTCTACTAGGGAAAAAACTACTATACTCCATCCATAAATCCGGATCGAAGGTATCAGTGGCCAACTTGTTCATCATCTCCAAATAATGGATTAGTGAACCACCTTATGGCTTCTTGATTCTTGTAACCTAGCACATCATGAGAAAACACACGAGAGGTAGAGGGTAAATCGTTAGAAATCAAAATGGTCTCACTTGACCTATCAACTACCACTCTAAACTCACTTGGTGTATCAATCATGCCCTTCAAGTGGATGCACTGAATTTCACTTATGGTGGAGTCACTCATCTCACTCCTGCTTTCACTAAAGTGGGCTAAGTGGCTCTCATACTCACATGGGATTGGTACCTGATAGCTTTGAGATTCAACACATTCTTTATGGTTTTTATTGATGGTTTTCTCCCGGATTAGATCATTTTCTAGCTTTACCTAACGCTAATACTTCGGTAGCAAAGAAAACTTGGATTTTAATGTGTGTTTCAGGTTCTGGACGTCAACAGAAGGATTTAACTAGAGAAATACAATATTCTGGAGAAAACAAGCAAGTCCCAATTTGGAAGCACGCGAGGGGAGCTCACAAATGGTTTAACGACCAACTATACGGCGGGAATGACCATATAGTTCCCGCCGTATAGTTGCTGCCGCCTCTGTATTGTCAAAAGGGGCAACTTCCATGAAGGGACGGGGGATGAAAACACAACGTAGCAGCCGCCACACCATCTAGAAGGGAGAAAGAAGGGATCCGGAGAAGAAGGAGAAAATGTTCTTCATATCGCTCCACGATCTTCGACCTCCTAGCTAATACACCTCCATAGCCACTACTTGTACTTGAGAGAGAGAGAGGGGTCTCCACCTTGCAAGACTAGGATTTGAGATTGTTTCTTCCCATCTTGAATTGTGTTGGATATTTTTCTATTCTTATTGTAGACCTCCACGGTAATACCAAGACGAATTCCCTTTATTTGATTATGATGATCCGTTCTTCTCTCATGTGTGAGTAATTCCCTTGGGCATGGGAGATGTAGGGGATTGGTGAGATGTGATGTGCCTTCATATATTTTCCATTAGTATTGTGATTGATTCTAATTACTATATTATGTGTGCTTGACTATTTGTGGGATGCTTAATGCTTGTTGTCCAATTAAGGGCCCAGGCAACATGATACCTTGTTCTACACAGATAAGATTTTGCTCGCTAGTGGACCGGCGACCCCCGGGTGCCACAGGGATATCAATGGAAAGCTAGTTGACTCGAGGATAATGAGTAACCACTGTGCTTATTGAATTAGTCCGATCCAAAGAGCTTAATCGCTAAGCGGCCCGAAGGGTCTTAATCGTCTAGTGTCTAACCATGGTTTTGGTAGCAAGCTAGTAGGATTATTGAAGTTGGGATGAAATCTACCAAGAGGAGTTCCGGCTAATTATGGGTTGCTCACCTACACATATATCTATAAGATTATAATTGTTACATTCATATTCTTCCACCTGGCACATTCACTATCACCATGAACTGAATCACCCCGCACCTTCTTTCACCATCTACAGAAACCAACAAACAAATAGTCATTCTTTAGTTTTATGCATTTTATTTCTTAAGTTTACATTTTAGTTCTATTTAAACTTATCGCATTTAATCAATACCCCATTCTTATTTGAACGCTTGCAGTCAATTCACTTGAAGACCTGTGACAACTTTGGGTGTGACAAAGACTTCACCAATAAAAACTTACCTTTGGGATCCCTGTGGGATCGATATCTAAACTTCGAAACTAGCTACAAACGATCTGTGCACTTGCAGACATCAAGCTATTTTCTGGCGCCATTGTCGGGGAGCTAAGCCCTAAGTGTTTGTCTTTTGACATTTCAGGTGTTGCTACTACAAATGTTCTCCTTAGGAGACAAAGGGTCTACATGTTCTGGTAGGACCTACCTGCCGGATTGTGGGGCCCCCGGATTAATCCTCCGAGAATCCATGTTATGCATACAACCACGATCCCATGATCAGTTAGTCGTGGCACGTAACCGACAAGTATCAAAATAAACATCCAAAACATAACGAATACATGTCATACCTTATTTTCCATTATGGCTACATCGATCAACATAAGCGGAACTTCATTAAGCGTAGAGCCCGAGCCATGCCTTAACCCTACAGGCAACTAACTGGGAGAACGTCCTAGCTCGCATAGGCGCCAATGTCATCTTCTTCTTGATGTCTGACCAAGTTAATAGCTAGGGACAATGCCAGTGAGTACTTTGAATGTACTCGCAAACCACCTTAAGATAATAATAATAACAAGAAGGTGTGCAATATGGTTGTGGTAGTAGGAGGGCTCCAAGAGAGGTTCTTTTCTCAAATAGTTTCTCTTGTAGATATATCATCTACATATCTTGTTGAAAACCTTAGTAAACCTTTTTGGAAACCTTTTTGAAAAGTTTTGGAAAACATCAGGACTGGGTCACCCATTTGTTCCCGTCTTCAGGTCGTCCCACGACCAAACTCCTTTCTCCTCCTTCCGACCATCCCATGGTCAAAACCTTTCTCCTTTACGACCATCCCATGGTCAAAACATTCCCAAAGCCATATATTTTCTAAAATCCTTTTTGAAAACAAAACCAGCACCACTCTATATAAGTTTGTCCAACCCGTCCTTAACCGCGGACACGGCTATTCGAATAGATTTACACTCTACAGAGGTTGTACACTTTACCCACAACATCCGGGTACACTACCCTGATCTACACCGATCGTGGGTCGAGTAACCGATCAAGACTCTCCGGATGCCCACTCAAATGTAAGTGCCTACCCTATGAGTGTTGTTCCCCTCAAAACCGGGACATCGGGTACCTAGGACCAACCGGAGCGCATTTTACACTTCCCAAGTGTTGCGCTTTCACTGAGGGGCTCATAGTAACGCGTGGGGGTCCGTAAACCCTTCGTTCCTTCTCCAGGTCGATGTCTCACATGGACCCTTATGTGAGAAGGCCCACCCTCCAGGGATTTTTATCCCCTGTAGTTGTTGCGAGGCATATTATACCAGAATAGACAAACATCAAATCCATCCCTGTCCCATTCCAGAGTAATGCGGTTGCACGGGTTAAGTTGTTATAGCTAAACTACAAAGAACCGGGTGCGTTTTCATAAACCTTTTTCCTCCGGTTTTCCTCCAGCATTTCGTAAAACAAAAACCTTTCTCTTTCTCAACAACTCTCAGGAGGTCCCACCTCACCAAGGTTTTATCATAAAACATTTGGTAAAACTTTTTCGGGGTCTTCCCATCCTATAGCTTTGCTTCGGCTAAAACAGGGTCTCCAAAGGGTATCGTGTAATACACCATCTATTCTACTAGGGACAAGTAGGTGTCACCAAGGGGTTGTAGTTAATAGTACAAAAGTATGATAGTTCGGAGGAGCCAAACCACTACCATACATACATCAACATGTAATAAAACAATGCAGTTTCATAAATAGTAGATAAAACATGCATAAGTAGAATAGTAGGACAAGGCTTATGAGCAAGAAGGTGGATTGCCTAATGATCAGCAATATGGCAATATGTCCCTGGACTTCTTCTTTAGATAACCAAGAATACCAATACCAATAATAATAAGATCTCTTCTTCTCGGCGTCAATATAAGCGCAACTACCATCGTCATCGAGTATACATGCAAACAAGCAAGACCACCATCAAGAGAAGGCATACAAGCACCAATACATACAGAAAGCAATTGAATAATACCGAATTAAGATTCAGAGGGTTTGAGGGGATTGGATTTAGGAGATTGAGATGGTCTTAGAGAAGGGGATGAACATCCCTTAGGGTTTTATAGTCCAAAAATTACCTAGGAGAGGAGTTTTGGACCAAGGACATATTCTGTATGATACCATTGTGTAAAATTGGTACCAACAGATAGGGTTTGATAAAATGAGACCAACAAAAGTGGTTTCACTATTTTATCACCTTTCTTTGATTTCCTAAGAATTCTCTAGTGATAAAGGCTCTAGTTTTAGGAAATAATTCACCAGAAATGTTATGTATGTCCAAAAATTATTTCCTTGGGTGGTTTGGTAGTGTTTGATGTAATGAACCACATAGAGTTGGAATGAAGTCTAAACAATTAAAAGAATTCCCTCAGTAAATTCCCAAAGGCAGTTCTGTGATGTTTTTATCTTTTTCACCAGATTTATTTTACAAAAGGTTTTGGTGTGATTCCAATTTTACATGGTAGGTATTCGGAGTACCTTTCTGTAAAAATTGGATTCACTCTTTTTGGGGTTGTCAAACTCCTAGAGTGATTTATTTAGTGGGAATACCACTTACAGAAGTATTTAATTCACTGCAATTCAACCAGAGCTCAATAAAATTTCAGCTGCTGGGATTTGATAAATGCTAATATTAGGGTGTACTGGGAGGTGGAATCAAGTCAATACCACATTTGGTTTGACCTAGAGAAATTACTTAAGGCAGATAGTGGTTGTTTTTGTTATTTTTGCTGAGGGCACACTACTGCTCACCTTGGCATAAGATAAATGCTAGATGATAGGTATAACAATTTCCTTCCAGTGGAGCTTTCGTTTTCCCCAATTGGATAAGTAAAACTCTCTGAGGAAAATATTTGGTGTAAAACACACCTTGCTGCAGATTAAATACCAACAAATAATAGCAATTATTTTTGCCATAGGTTTTAAGGGGATCCAACGGCCGGCGCTCGTCGTCTCCAGAGGATAGAGGGTCCATCGGCTGGAACCCTAGGGCGGAGCTGGGCGGCGGCGGGGCTTACCATGGGGTTTCGGGAGGCGACGAGGAGCAGCGGAGATGAAGTGGTGTTCGACGGCGAGCAGAACGAGGGGCAGCACGGTCGGGTTCGTGCCTGGGAGGGTGCTCGCGCGATGGTTCCTGATCCTAGCTCGTGGGGGCTTCGCCGGTGAGGCTCGAGGGGACCGTCCTGAGCAGGGAAACAGAGAGGATTAGAAGCAGCAGGGGTAGGGGATCTCACATCGCGACATGCAGAGGAAAAGGAGTGAGGTAGGGGAGGCCTTGCTCGATTTTTGCAGAAGACCCGAGGCTCCTCTTCCTCCTTCTTTCGAGCAGAGCAGAGCAAGGGGGTAGGAGAGGGTCTCTAGGGGAGTAAGTGGAGTGGGAGGGGGAGAAATGAGGGGCAGAGTGGGGTGCTGGGGTGGCTTGCTGGCTTATAAACCGAGGAGGAGCTCTAAGAGGGGGAATGTCCATTTTGGACATGGAGGAGGGGTAGGGCTGGCCTGTGATTGGCCTAGAGGGCGGTGAGGAGGGGTAAGAGTGGGATCTGGTCATGCTGGATCTCAGAGAGGGAGGGAGTGGCAGCTGTTGCAAATAATCTCACATGCTTGTCTCTTTCTCTCTCTACTTCTCACTTCAAAGCACATGGGACAAGGGATTGCTACAGTAGCTTAGCTACAGTGATGGTCGACCAGAGGAGGGGTGGGTGCTGTGGTGCATTGCTTTGCAAGATTGGTGGTGGTTTGATCTTGATTTAACTCAATACTAGCTAGATTTGCTAAATTGAGTAAATAGGTGATTGTGAAGGAAGTTCAAAATTTTCCATAGGACAAGGTGGGAAGATTCTACTAGCAGATAGATGAGGTCAGGTAGATATCAAGGTTTTTAGTTCCCTTAGAATCCTTTATTCAAAAAGTGCAGAAGTGAATTTGAGTTCATTTGATATTTTTACATTGGACAAGGTTGGTTTTTGGTGTGAGAGGGTCCCAAATGTGAATACACACTTAGGGTAATTTTCCCAAGATTTATTGAGGCTTAAAAGTATTTAAAACAATTATTATTCCATTTCTGCCATTTAAGAAAATGGAAAAAAAGAAATAATAGAGCTCTTCAAAGATATTTATTTTTGAAGTGGGGTGATAGGATATAATATGTAGGACTCAATTGAGCCAAAATTTAGATAAGTGTTTTGGCAAAAACCAAACTTTCCTTTGGGAAAGGAGTTTTGGAGATTTTGACTATTAAGGAGATTTATTAGATTTGGAGCCATAATAATTATGGATAATATTTGATAAATCTTTATGATCAAGGTAGATGATGTATACAAGGTGTATCAAGCATTTTCAACCTTGGGAATTGGAAATCCAACTTGAATTATATGGAAAAACAAGGAGTTGAGGATCTAGGGTGATGTTAATTTCATACCCTCAAAACATGGTTGTATCTTGGAGTTCAGATCTCCCCTTGGGGCATGGGGTAGATGGATTGATAGACCAAGTGATGTACATCAACATGCTATAGAGGTTTGAGCTTGATCTTGTTTGAGTTCCCCAAGAACTGATTTCAAACTTTGAATAAAATAAGCCTATCAAAGAAGATTATCAACTAGCCTTCAAAACCTTGTGGGTTTAAGAAGCACACAGATCCTCTTGGAACAAGTGAAGTATATGTTGATATACCTATATGAGTCGAACACAATCATGCAAAGAGTTGGTCCAGAGAAGGTGGGATGGTGGTGTGAGCTTCTATCAAAGTAGGCATGATGACTAGATTTGCAGGGATAGTTATATTCTTGCCTGCAAAACCATCAAGAAAAAGTGGGTTGTAGGATGATATAACCAAGGGAAAGAGTGGTCCTTGGTAGTCCTTAGGATGGTTATCAATATGGGTTACATGAATTTCCAAAAATGCACAAGGGTTGGGAAAAGGAGGCATTCAAAAAGGTGATGTTGGAAACAGATTTCCAGACTTAGCCAAATTTGGCAGATTTAGGGTTTTTGACTAGAATAAGAGGGAGGATGTTTTTGATTGATTTCCAGGTACCAAAGCATCATCAAGTGGATGATGTTGAAGTGTATATTGAGTAGGAAGGATCCTTGCTTGATTCTGGTCTTTAGTGACTTGGAAGCTTCTAGAATTAGATCACTTCAGAGTTGATCTAGTTAAGGTTTTAGATGATCACTCAGTAGTTAAGGATCAGATCCTGCTTTGTAATATTTCTTAGGGTGTGGTGATTGGGAAACATCTTGATCCTAGTGATGAGCTCCTAGAGTAGCTCATACTATCTCCTAAGCAAACAGGTCAAACATCATAACATGGCAAATCATCAGACAGCAGATCAAGGCAATTCATCTTAACAAGTAACTCAAGCTATTACTAGAGTTACCATCAATCCTAGCTTGAGGTAGGGATGGGTATTTTTGAATAGGTTGGAGTTTTATCAAGGTAAGGTCCTTGGTACATCTGCCAAGAGTAGAGTTCAAAAAGTTTTATAAAAAGGTTTTTGAGAAACCTAGAGGTAAGAGTATTTTGAAGGTTCTGTCTTAAGAACTTAAGGAGATAGTATTCTATAGCTCTCCATAGTTTGATCAATAGAGTCTACTACAATAGTTGGTTTGCAAAGGCTCCTTGGCTCAGGTTTTGAAATGCCAGAACATTTGAGAATATGAAAATTAAGCCAAGACAGTTTTGGGAAGTAGCTTTTGTCAACTGGTGTTGAGGTAAGGAGTATATCATCTAATACCTATTCATATGCATAAGCAAAGACAATCAACAAGCAAACACTACACCACTTAACAAGAAAAAGTTTTTGTTCCCCCTGATTTTTGCATTCTGGACAACAAATCAGGGTTGTAGAAATTGGGATGTTACACGGATTATATTGAGCGCGTGCCTCCTCAGAGGCCCGAAGAAATTATTGAAAAACTTTTAAGATCAAATAAAGTTGAAGTTGAAAACTTGAGTGCTATTATGGAAATCATGTCTATTTATAGGATAACTCCTCTGAAACCTGAGAAAACTCTCAGGGAATATAGTGTTCCAAGTTCTAAATTTCTTAAACAACCAATAGAGTTCCCTAACCCTGGAGTTAGAGAATATCGATTTGATGGTGGAATTATTAAAATTTTGCAGGAAAAACCTTTCAGTGGAAGGGAAGATGAAGATCCAGGAAGGCATATAAGAGAGTTTGACGATGTGATAACATCACTTGGACCGAAAGGTTTTCCAAGAGACTTCTCTCGTCTTAAATTATTTCGATGGTCTCTTAAAGGTAAAGCTCTAGACTGGTTATATTCTCTCCCTCGCCATTATATTAAATGTTGGGAAAACGGCATTACTAAATTCATAAACAGGTTTCTGCCTTTTAAAAAGGTAACTGAACTAAGAAAGAATATAGGCAACTTTAGTCAGAAAGTGGGAGAAAACTACCCACAAGCTTGGGAAAGATTCTTTGGGATGATCAATAGTATTCCTAATCATGGCTATTCTGAACTAACAATTTGCCATTTATTTTACCATGGTCTCAATACTCAATGTAGAGAACTGCTTGACTTCTCAGCAGGAGGATCAATAAATACCTTGACTATTAAAGAATGTTTGGAATTAATATATACTAGGTCTAAGAATGATTCTTTATATAATCCTGATGTTGGCATTAAGTCGGAAAAAGGGATGCTTCGAATAACTCCTGATCTTATACCTGAGGTACGTAAAACTATGAAAGAAAAAGGTATACCTTCTGAACTTGCTAAAGCAAACAAATAATATTTGCTACAAGTTTTAACTGAAGAATATGAAACTATAAAAGTTTTTCAAGAATTGAAATATCAACAAGTAAAATCTCATAATAACTTGCATAAGCATTTCCAAAAACACAAAAAGATTTTGGCAGAACTCACTGAAAATTATGATGAGATTGGCCAAGAAATAAAACTATTTCATAAATATCTTAGTATGATTGAAACCCAGTGTGAACAAATAGCATTTGGGTATCAAATTTTTCTTTGTGATGATAAAGATATTTCTATTTCTACTAATGTTGTCACAAGAAGGGGTGCAGTTGTCATAGGACCCTTAGGACCACCGGAATACGAAGCTGAAAAGGAGTGTAAGGAAAAAGCGTTGCTTGAAGCAAGCCAAGAAGATGATACGCTGGTGGATCCTCAAGATGAAACTGGGACGCAAGAGCAAACCTAGGAGGATCACAATGATGCACAGGAAGATCATTATGACTCTGATGCAGAAACAGTTGATCCAAGAGAAGATAAAGAAACAAGTAAGGAAGATGAAGTTGTTGTAGTAGAGAAGAAGAAAAGCAATAATCAGCAACAAAAGAAAGCAACAGAAGAGCCTGACCCCCTGAAAAAGGTAAAAGACAAGAGTAAGTCAGGTGAGAAAAAGCTTACTTATCCAGATCGAAAAAAGAAAGCACCGGATGAGGTAATTTATAATTCTTTTACAAAGGCACTTAGTGACCTTCGTCTGGAAATTCCATTTGCAGATGCAATCAAAGTCCCTACTTATGGTAAATTCCTTCGCAATATTCTTAGTAGAACGATAGAAATAACTGAAACTGTTGCTATGGTAACTAGCTATCCTACTAAGGGGAAGCTATTATCTAAGTCTGGAGATCCTGGAATACCAACTATTTCATGCTCAATAGGTAAAAAAGATATTCATAATGCCTTATGTGATCTAGGAGCAAGGGTTAGTGTGATGCCATACTCCCTCTATAAAAGATTGGGATTAGGAGAGTATTCTCCTACTACTATAACTTTACATATGGCTGACAAGTCAACTAAACAACCTATTGGTATGATTCAGGATGTCTTACTTAGGATAGACGAGCATGTTATTCCCACTGATTTTATCATTCTTAAAATGCCAGAAGATGAAATATTATCTATAATACTTGGAAGACCCTTCCTCAATACTGCAGGAGCGTCAGTAGATTGTGCAGAAGGGAAGATAATCTTCCATGTTTATGATGCTGAAATCATCTGGTATTTTCCAAAAAAGCTAGAAGCAGGGGAAAGATATGTTCCGCCGGCAAAACGAGTTCATGCGGTAAGTGCCATTGATAAGGGGCAACCAAAGGTAAGAATACGTGAAGAGAGAAAATGTTGAGTTATTCAACCACTCTTAATAAAAGCTTAATGGGAGTCAACCTATTTTCATCAATTTAGTAGATTAGAGAATAAAAAGTTCATCATAGTGCCACCACTTTTTCACAGACATTCTTGTGGAAGCGCACCCGTGAAGATGCAGCTGTCAAAAAGTAGTAGAAATATCGATTGAATGAGTAGATAATAATAATTAGAATAAAAGTTTGAGTTTTCTATTTACAGAAGCTAAAATTTTGCTTTTAATATGCTAATGTTGGTCGACAATTTTTACTATCAATTTTCTGTTAAAAACTTAGTATTTCGCTAAGTTATGGAATAAGAAGGTATCCTCGAAAAAACCAATTTTTTTTAATGATTACTGATGGTTTAACGACCAATTATACGGCGGGAATAAAAATTCCGGCCGTATAGTTCCGGTCGTATAGTTATCTTTTCCATCAATAAATTTTCTTCAGAGACACGGACAGTTTAACGACCAACTATACGACGGGAATAAAATTTCGGCCATATAGTTCTGGTCATATAGATATCGATGCCTTCGTACAATTTCTCTACTACTTAAAAAGCACGAATTTCCTCTGTTTTCTCTGATCACTGGTTTCGTCAACACTTTTCCAAATAAGATCACTTTACCCGCCCACCTAATCTCTATCTCTACTTCTTAAAAAAGACGAAGTGTTCTGTCGTCTGCCGAACCTGCGTTTCGCTCCGGGCTTCGTCGCGAATCGCCCCTGTTCCGCGTGTACGTCATCGCACCCAGACCCACCTCCTCACACCCATGCATCCGGCGCCCCAACAGCACTTCCTCCAGCCCCTTCTCACACTGGTCGCCAGATCCGGTCGTCACCGCCTCCGTAGAGCGGATCCGGCGCCCTCCACCGCACGGATCCGGCCGTCACCGCCTCCCACTCGCCTATTTGTGTCCTCCACTGCACGTCCAGCCTCCCCAAATCGCAAGCAAGAGTCGCGGCTCGAGCCTTGAGTCATGGGGGCGGAGATCTGGGCATGGAAGGGCTGATCCAATCTCCCCGCTTGATCTTCCTTTTTTGGAATTATTGTGCTTTTTCGTGGAAAGAAATTGTGCATCGTGAAGCATTTTTGGGTTTCTTCCAATCTGAAAAAACACCTATTCTGATCCATTATATGGAAACACTTTATTTTGTAGATTGATCACCAAGTTCTTGTTAATATGCTTGTGCACCTTCACATTTCAGTTAGTCTTCCACGTTGAAAATTTCTAGAGTTTTTGTTAAACTATTTGTGAGTGTGTTAGATACTTGTGCATATGTCAAAAGATTATGAGTTCTTATGTCTTACTTTTTATGTCTGAGAATTGCAGAAATCTGAGAAGTTTGGTGTTCACAAGTTTTGTGTGCGTGGGTAAGTTTGTGGTTCTTGGGTGGGCATGTCTGAGATTTCTTTGCGTACATGGTTTTGATGCGTCAGCTAGATCTTCAGATTTTGTATGGTATTTCTCATTTGTGAAGCTGACTTTTGGAAACAGATAGCTAGCTTCTCTCCTCTGTAGTAGCTGAGTTTTTGCTTTCACTCTTGCCCAATCCAACATGACAATAGTCCCATTCTCACGAGTAGAGCTTGAGAGTTTCTATCAACAATATTATGTCCATGCCTTCGAAGAAGGGGAACAAGCCGACAGGTAATTCTCAGTCGCTAACATGTACTGCAATCTCCTCTATAATCCTAATCCTCGTCCTAACAAATCCAGTTTCATGCCAATGTCACCTACAACGCTCAACTCGGGAAGACCTACCAAACAATCGGACTTCAAGGTGCTTTGTGCCGTCAACAAGAACGAGAAGTTTGAAGAAATACAGAGGTTTGTGCTCACTCGTGTCTGTGCCCTAATTGTCATTGTGCTCTAAAGAAATGAGTTTATCTAAATTTCCTCCGCAAAGGTTATTCGTTTGCACAAAGACGTACAAGAAAAGAAACATATTTATGCGCCGTTCAATATTTTGTCCCTTGACACTGCCAGTGCATCTCAGTCCATCATGCAGCTGGAGGAGGTATGTACGACTCACAACAATGTAGCATGTATCCTGAAAACGAAGAATTGCATGAAAGAAACTGACATGGTCGACGAATGCAATCTTATCAGATGAAATCATCAGTCAAAGTGCATGCATGTATCCTGGCATTTTGCTTTTGAACCAAGAAGGTACAAGGAGAGTGAGCTTGATTTACTAAATTGGTTGATAGCTATGTTTGGGTTCTAGGCCTTCTAGCTACTATGGACGAACCAAATTCAGTTTTCCCCCATTCTATTACTGAGCGAACACCAGCATGTCTTCTTGTTTGCAGCAGGTCAGTATTCAGAATCAAATGGAGCATTTGATTCTCCTCCTCGCAAATGTGCACATTAGACTTTGAGCCAATGCGATCCACTCAAGGCATACTCAATGGGTATTCCATACATATGACTTGTGGTGGTAACCTTTGAACTAAACAGGATATTTGCTTCAATTTATAATAATTTACAAAAAAGTAGAGCAATTTTTTATGATTGGTAGCCAATTATTCTGTTCAATCATATATTGTGATTGTCGGTGTACTTTCATCACATACATGTGTAGTTTAATTTTTTCCTCTTGACATTTTTTGACTTCCGTATTACTGACATTAGAATTTGCTACCCTTTTGGTGCAACTACTTGCAAAAATGCCAGCTGAGTTTATTTCCTTCCGTTACATGACGAATATTATTATCATGAAATTGCCTGATTAAACTTTCTGTATCCATTGCTCTGAACCAAGTTCTTGGCTAAATAATCTGTACTGCCTAAAAAGCAATATTGTTCTGTGTTCTGCCACAGAAGCATTTCGCTCCTTGTTCCGTCGTTGCGCTCTCTCTTCTCCTTCGGGTTCCCACTCCTCACCCTGCAGATCAATCATGTTTCCTGCCACCGGGGTGCTGTAACCATCCATCTGATCAATTTGTAGCCGTTGTCAACGCCATTGTTTCCTCCCCCCACATTAGCCCCACTTCGACGAGGATGAGGGCAAGCCCTTCTTGCCCCCGTCACCTCGCTGCTGCCCCATCATCCCGAGCTCGACGTGAGATCCCTAACAAAGTGCACCAACTCTACATCCTATCTTCCACCACCGCATCCCTCCTTCCCACTTCCCACCCACGTGGACTCCGACTCGCATGTGCGGTCACCACTGACTATCATGTGTGGCAGGACTCAAGTTGCCACCAGTAGGCATGGAGGATGCCAAAGACACCGCTCGTGCAAGTGCGGTCGCCGGTGAAGGCAAGAGAGGGTGGTGAATTGAGGGGATCCACAAACTCCTTGACGGGCTGAAAGCGGACATCAATGTGCTGATGGCGCTTGAGCATGAAACGGGCCTCCCATCCTGCTTTTTTATCTACTTGGCGCCACCCATAAAAAAGACGAAGTGTTCCGTCCTCTGCCGAACCCGCGTATTGTTATTTCAGATATAGATTTTTAATAGTGATTGTATTTACCCAGAGGCAGCCAGATTACTTGGTTACTCATTGTTTCAGATTTACCAAGTTATGGTTCTTCGACATAATGATTTTTTTGCTAAGAAGGCTGCACAACGGAGCAAATGAATGGAACATATTCTCCTGTGCCATATACACATCCTTATTCATAAAGATGCTCAGGATGTTTCTTTTCTTATTGCACTACTGGTAGCTTTCACAAGTAATATAGTTAATATTATTTCTCATGTTATTGTTTCTTTTGTAATTGCTCACGTATGTTACTGACTATCACAATTTATCATCCTCTTGAGCTGCATGATGACATAGCCAAATAACTGGACTGAACTGAAATTCTACATACAATTCTTTTTTACACATCTGTTCATGTACTACAAATGCATGAAATCCTACACATCAATTTTGTGAGCCTGTAATATAGTTAATCTTCACAATTCACATCAATTCTTACAGGATACGTGTGTTCGGGAAATTCATGGAATTGTTTTTCTGATTGCAACGGAATACATCTCGTGCTAGGGAGAACTGACAGATATGGTGATGATTTGTTTTTTCGGAGACAAATATGGCACATGATGTTTGCTAAACCAACAAATATTATGCGGTTAGCTTCCGTTAATTTTTGTAGAGCTTCAGCTGTCAAAATCGATGTTACTTATGTTCCATGGTTTGGTGAGATTTTTACTCCAATGTTCTTTGGTCTAGCAGTCATTCCATCGAGTTTCATTGTCTTCTACTTAATTGATTCAGTTGTCCCCTGTTCCTTCTCTATCAATGACATATTCAGGGCTAACAAATTGTGTACAAGTGGCTAGCTTTATTATGCTAAAATGGAGGATTAGAAGTTCACAAATGGAATCAAACTTCTAAGTAAGATGATGCATATGCTGAAAAGAAATTAGAAGTTCAGTTCCCATATTGTTCATTTGAAGTTGTATCTAGAAGCTCCATGAAATTCTATATTGTCTTTAATATTTTAGTGAAATTCAAAGACAACGTTGACCTACCAAGGGTTTTCAAAGCGCACACGTCTTACATTGTAATGGGTTTGACTGTTTCTTGCTCTTTAATACAGGCACAACGGAGTATTGCATTGTTCGAATTTGGTTTCTTCTAGGCTGCTACAAAGCATCAAAAAAGATTCATTTTGCATCTCATTTTCTATTTTTCCTAATTGTCAGATTGTTCACCTGCTGAACGTTATTTTTAGTCAGATCGATTTCATTGGTCTGAGTACATTGAGAATATTATCCAAAATCGGTCCGACTCTTAGAGTCATCTCACTTTCTACCCCCACCTTGTGAGTTTACCCATTCAAGTGTACTTGTCAAATCTATCTGAATAAAAAAGTTCGGTTTATTGTTGCACCCTTGGAATTTTGACATACCTTGATCTACCCTCATACACACTCGGATACACTTCTTATGTACGCCGAGCAGCAAAAATGAAACATTGTGGCTTGTTCAAAAGCACTCCTTTGAGGACACCACTGGTTCATTTTATTTCTCGAATGTTTTGTCCTAATAGTAAACTGAGAGACTCTTCATATTTTCAACTTGAGTTCTTATTGTAGGGATATTATCTTCAGTTTAATGTATTAAAAATATGTATGACATCTGAATTACCAATTGGAAATAATTTACCTCAAGCCTGTGACAAATGAGTGAGGACATCCATGAAGAGCAGAGGTGCCAGTAAGCAACCTGGCTGTAGCTGGATTGAGATAGGCAGGCAAGTGAGTGTTTCTCAATCAAAGATGCAGATAAGCACAGTGAATGTCGATTATGAAAAGGCTGCTTGCATGCTTACATGGTGAATTACAACTCTGATACCTGGTGACACAAAAATGCAGAAATATTATGTGTGATTTATTCAGTTGCGAGTGTAGAAATATTATCTGAAAGAAGGTTAGAGGAGTGGATGTACGAACTAGCCTCCCAAGTTAAAGTCCTCACGGATGTGAAATTGGTTTCTTATTATTTCAAAAATCAAACTCGCCCTGGGGCTTTTTCCTACCGCTTTTTTAAAAAAAGACTTTTCTTATATGAGATGTGGGTTTGAAGACTAAAACTCTTTCTAAGTACAATGAATATGCGTGATTATTTTTCTTGGGAGCTGTGAGATTATTTTCCTTGGATGTATTTGGTGCATGAAAGAGCAGAGAGAATTCAGAGTGTTTTTGTTTGTGTGCTACTACTTGTTTGAGAACTGGGAGGATTTATAGTGTATTTTCTCGTGTGCTGCTACTTGTTTGAAAGCAAAGTGCATTAAGAGAATATAGATAATTTTGCAAGTTCTTCACCACAAGCAAATGAGTTGTGGACCTACTGGAGCTATTGAGAGTGCTCAAAAACGTTACTGCGGTTATGTTCCTAAAAATCAGATTATTCGCATCAATATAGAAATCGGATATTAGGCCATTCAACAACTACTCCGAATATTTTTGACATGTGATTATTGTTTTGTATCAAAATTTGATTGTATGTACCAAATCCTTTTCGATCAAATCACTTAAATCTCGTGCGTCTGTGACAATGCATTATGCATGTTGTTTCTATGTACTCATATGAAGTATTAAAATATTCATGTAAATTATATTTATCTGTATTATTTTATATCGATACGAAAAAATCTCCGTAACCCGTGGCAACGCACGGGCATTCAACTAGTTTTATTTCAAAAGTACTGGAAGTTTAACGACCAACTATACGGCGGGAATAAAAATTCTGGCCGTATAGTTCCGGCCGTATAGATATCGATGCAAGTTTTAGAAATTTATCTCGAGAGACAAACAGTTTAACAACCAACTATACAATGGGATCAATTTGATCCGGCCGTATAGTTGTTTCCTTGTATAAAGAAACCCTAGTTGGCGGCACCACCACGACTATACGGGCGGAGCACCATCACCCGCGCGTATAGCTCCGGCCGTATAGTCCGGTGCGACCACAAAATCGCACCGGGACGGCTAGGTCTTCCTCCTCTCCTCATTATTTTCTCATATTCTCTCTCCAAACCTCTCAAAATCCACCTAGAACTCTTGATTCTTCGTGGATTTCGTTCGTTTGAGTGGGGGAATCAACAGATCGGTATGTTTCTCTCCTTATCCATGGTTCATTTTCAGATTTTCATGGTTGAAACTCTCACATTGATCTAGTGGATGAACTCAAGCTTATTTACTTTTCCCTATTAATTTCTCACGTCAGGATTGAAGTTTTCCACGTAGAATCATTCATATATTATATAGAAACTATATGCCTAAGGTTTTATGGTAAAAAATTTAGTGCATCACGATGAACAAAATCGGTAACCTTTTCCGTTCGAGTAAGTGCCAACGGGGAGACGGCTCAAGTTCGGGATCCCGAGCCTCACGCAACTCCAAGATGGACATTGTCGCATCAAGGAGGGTGCTGCCCACACATTGGGCCGACCACAACTTTCTCACCACGGCGGGGTTGAAGACGGACTTTGACCTCATGTGCAGCAGGTCAGGGTTGGCGGTGATCAGCTTCGCAAGCCACAACACCTACGCCGAGCTCACCCATGAGTTCCTTGCTTCCTTCTACGACGACCACAAGGAGAAAGGTGACATGTGCACTATCATCTTCAACATGAACCGACAACACTATGATATAAGCTTCGAACAATTCTGCGATGCCTTTAGCCTCCCTCGTACTGGGGAGCCCAATATTACTAACCTCTACAGCGTCACGAGTGGAGAGACCTGGGAGGTTGTTTCTGTTAATGGTGGTAGTCACTTCTTTCAGAAGAAGATGTCCACCATTCAGAATCCAACCATTCGCTACTTTGCTTTGTTCCTCGCCAACACAATGTTGGGAAGGGGTGATACTGGTTCCATGGCCAATGCGGACATGGCAATGATCACCAAGGTCCTCTTCCCCCATGCCACGCAAATCCCCTGTCCTGCAGCTCTACTCATCCAGCACTTCCGCCACTAGAGCAACAAGACCAATGGTGATATTCGCATTGGTGGATTGGTAACCCACCTTGCCTATGCATTGAACATTGTACTACCTGTTATGGAACCTATTGATGGCTCCAAACTTATGGGTGTCAAATATTTGACTGCTTATGGCTTCCTTGGTGTTTACCATGCTAACCGGAGGTTCCGAGCATATCAATTTAGTTATCTTGATGATACACAGATTGAGCAGGTTCAGTTGTCATGCCCTAAGGCCTTCTTGATTGTGGAGAAGGACACTTGGACCCTCACCAAGGACCAAGTGACGGAGATCTTGGCCGCGCATCAGGACGAGGAGGAGGAAGATGAAGGGCAGCAGGATGAGCAGGAGCAGGAGCAGGAGGGAGAGCAGGGGCACAACCCTGCTTGGAAAGGACAGCAACATCAACAGCCAGGAGAAGCCTAGGAACCGTGGCCTCACCAGCCACAGCAGGGGTACGGCTACGTCCCCTGTCAGGAGTTCCAGCAGCTCAACCAACACGTTGGGGAGATCAACCATACTCTTCAGGATGTGAATGAAGATTTGAACACTTTGACTCACAACTTCAGTCACTTCATGACTCACTTCCCCGACTTCTACCAGCAGTACCCGCACCAGTCGCCAAATGACGGCAACAACTAAGCATGGCAACAGCCTAAGCTTGGGGGAGGTTTGAAAACCTCCAAAACTTTGCATTCATGTTTTTATTTCTTATTTTGATTTATTTTCTTAAAAAATTGCATGTTTATTTTAAGTTTTGCATTCCTAAACCAAAAATACAAAAAAATAGTTGTAATCTTATTTGCAAGTTTGTTTCTTTGTTTCTCTCGGAAATTGCATGATTTTAGGTGATTTGGCAATATGGAAATATAGGAGAGGTTCGACTCGATTACAAGAACGAAGCAAGCAAGAGGAGGTATCACATTCCTTTCATCACACTCCTTGCAACCTTAAATTGTTCCTACAAATATTTACTTGCTTGCACTAGAGTCACTCCCCACTTAGCTTGTTATCCTACAAATTCTATTCCTTTGCTAGTGTCTCCTTTTTAGCTTTGAAACAATGAGCAATGAACTTGGTTAAAATACTTCCTACATTTTTACAACAAGAAAAAGCATCTGAAAGATGACTTGGGTCCATGTTTAGATCAAAGAATTTGATTTTAGAACTACTCCATCCCAAGTGTGCTTAATATAAATAGACTCGATAGTACCCTTGATTGAAATTGTTTGATTAAATGGATGCTTCGAAGTAGTAGAAATTATGCCACTACTTTTTCTAATAATTACCGTAATATATTGCTTTACGCGTGTCATTACAACTCTATCGTGCTCCATGGGGAACTATTAACTCCACTGGCCAATGAATGATCTAAATGTGGAAAACCCACTTGATTTTGGCTATTAAGTTATGTAAACGTCTATAGCAGCAATGCTATGACGTGTAATTTTTTTAGTCTCCTCATGGTTTCACATTCCAAGTGAAGTTGTAGTACTCCTCTGACCCATTATTGCTCAACATTATTTATTGGCATGGTCACGAGTGCACAACATAACCCTAATTAACATGTTAAAAATAGTGGCATGATTTCTCTATGAAAGAGCTGAATTTTTTAAACACAAGTGAAAGAAAAAGGTGCTTTGAGAAGTCTTGAAATTATGACATGGGAGTAGATGAGTTGTTCTTAAATTAAATATTTTGATGCCAACTTGAGTACTCTTAATTGGTTAATTGAGCAAGAACAAAAAGTTTTCATCTCTCAACAAAGCGAGGCACGAAAAGAATTTGTTTCACCTTCCTAGCTAAAACTTCCGACGCTTTCTTGGGAATATGATTTATTTGCTAGCAAGATATATGTGGTTAGGAAGTGGACTCAGTGCAATCTTGTGAATACTTGTATGATCATATTTAAGATTGCATGAATTGTGAATAAAAGAATTTCACACCAATTCAAACTTGTGAGTTCCTTTACTCTCAGTCTCGAATCTCTGCTATTCTTCCTTATTTCCTTGTCACTCGAGGGCGAGCAACATATAAGCTTGGGGAGTTGATAGTTGTGAGATTCGACACATTCTTGATGGTTTTCTCCCAGATTTGATCGTTTTCTGACTTTACCTAACGCTAATACTTCGGTAGCAAAGAAAACTTGGATTTTAATGTGTGTTTCAGGTTCTGGACATCAACAGAAGGATTTAACTAGATAAATATAATATTCTGGAGAAAACAAGAAAGTCCCAAGGTTTAACGACCAACTATACGGCGGGAATGACCGTATAGTTGCCGCCATATAGTTGCCGCCGCCTGTGCCTTGTCAAAAGGGGCAACTTCCGTGAAGGGACGAGGGACGAAAGCACAACGCAGCAGCCGCCACACCATCCAGAAGGGAGAAAGAAGGGATCTAGAGAAGAAGGAGAAGACGTTCTTCATCTCGCTCCACAATCTTCGACCTCCTAGCCAATACACCTCCATAGCCACTACTTGTACTTGAGAGAGAGAGAGGGATCTCCACCTTGCAAGACTAGGGTTTGAGATTGTTTCTTCCCATCTTGAATTGTGTTGGATATTTTTATATTCTTATTGTGGATCTCCATGGTAATACCAAGACGAATTCCCTTTATTTGATTATATTGATGATCCGTTCTTCTCTCATGTGTGAGTAATTCCTTTGGGCGTGGGAGATGTAGGGGATTGGTGAGATGTGATGTGCCTTCATATATTTTCCATTAGTATTGTGGTTGATTCTAATTACTATATTATGTGTGCTTGACTATCCGTGGGATGCTTAATTCTTGTTGTCCAATTAAGGGCCTAGACAACATGATACCTTGTTCTACATAGATAAGATCTTGCTCGCTAGTGGACCAGTGACCCCTAGGTGACATAGGGATATCAATGGAAAGCTAGTTGACTCGAGGATAACGAGTAACCATTGTGGTTATTTCATTAGTCCAATCCAAGGAGCTTAATCGCTAAGCGGCCTGAAGGGTCTTAATCGTCTAGTGTCTGACCATGTTTTCGTAGCAGGCTAGTAGGATTATTGAGGTTGGGATGAAATCTACCAAGAGGAGTTCCGGCTAATTATGGGTTGCTCGCCTAGGCATATATCTATAAGATTATAATTGTTACATTCGTATTCGTCCACCTGGCACATTCACTATCACCATGAACTAAATCTCCCCGCGCCTTGTTTCACCATCTTCAGAAACCAACAAACAAACAAAGTCATTATTTACTTTTATGCATTTTATTTCTGAAGTTTACATTTTAGTACTATTTAAATTTATCGCATTTAATCAAAACCCCATTCTTATTTCAACACTTGCAGTCAATTCACCCGAAGACCTGTGACAACTTCGGGTGTGACAGAGACTTCACTAATAAACACTTACCTTTGGCCTCCCTGTGGGATCGATATCTGAACTTAGAAACTAGCTACAAACGACTTGTGCACTTGCAGACATCAGTACCACATCATCACTCAAGCATATAGGGATAGGCTCAGTTTTCTCAACTCCATGCGCCTCCTTTGGTGAAGGGAAAGTTCCATTCCCACCATTCTCAACCTTGTTGATGTCTTGTACCTTGGATTCCATTGTGGTGGTGGCACTCGTAGAGGAAGGTTCCATATGAGGAGGCTCCTTTGTGTTGGTCCTTCACACCACTATTTCATGCAATTGTTTGCAAAATCACTCGTTCTCTTCTATCTCTTGTGGAGTCATATTTTTTATGGCCTCGACCAACTTGGTGAAGTAGAGGTCCATCTCTTGTGTGGGGCCCCCGGATTAATCCTCCGAGAATCCCTGTTATGCATACAACCACGATCCCATGATCAGTTAGTCGTGACACATAACCGACAAGTATCATTACAACATCCGAGACATACCAAATTACAAGACTTACATAAATGCCATTATGGCCACATGAATAATCATCAGTGGAACTTCATCAAGCGTAGAGCCTGATCCATGCCTTAACCTACATGCAACTGACTAGAAGAACATCCTAGCTCGCATAGTCGCCAACATCATCTTCTTCTTGATATTTGACCAAGTTAATAGCCAGGGACAATGCCAGTGAGTACTTTGAATGTACTCGCAAACCACCTTAAGATAACAATAATATCAAGAGGATATGCAATATGGCTGCGGTAGTAGGAGGGCTCCAAGAGGGGTTCTTTTCCCAAATAGTTTCTCTTGTAGATTTAGCATCTACATATCTTCATTTAAAACCTTTGTAAACATTTTGGAAACCTTTTTGAAAAGTTTTGGAAAACATTAGGACTGGGTCACCCATTTGTTCCTTTCTCCCGGTCGTCCCACAACCAAGCTCCTTTCATTCCTTTCTGACCATCCCATGGTCAAAACCTTTCTCCTTTTCGACTATCCCATGGTCACAATATTTTCAAATCCTTTGCTTTTCCGAAATCCTTTTTGAAAACAAAACCAGCACCGCTCTACAGCAACTTTCCCAACCGTCCATGACCACATATGTGGCTATTCAAATAGATTTACACTCTACAGAGGTTGTACACTTTACCCACACCATCTGGGTACACTACCCTGATCTTCACCGATCGTGGGTCGAGTAACCGATGAAGACTCTCCGGATGCCCACGTCAATATAAGTGCCTACCCTATGAGTGTTATTCCCCTTAAAACCGGGACATCGGGTACCGAGGAACAACCAGAGCACTTTTTCGACTTATCGAGTGTGCGCTTTCAATGAGGGGCTCATAGTAACGCGTGGAGGTCAGCAGACCCTTCGTTCCTTCTCCAGGTCGATGTCCCACATGGACCCTTATGTGAGAAGGCCACCCTCCAAGGATCGCAATCCCCTGTAGTAGTTACGAGGCAGCTTATACCAGAATAGACAACCATCAAATCCAGCCCTGTCCCATTCCAGAGTAATGTGGTTGCACGGGTTAATTATTCTAGCAAAAGTGCAAAGAACCGGGTGCGTTTTTGCAAACCTTTTTCCTCCATCTTTCCTTTAGCATTTTGTAAAACGAAACCTTTTTCATTCTCAGCATCTCTTGGGAGGTCCCACCTCACCAAGGTTTTATCGTAAAACATTTGGTAAAACTTTTTCCGGGGTCTCCCCATCCTCTAGTTTTGCTTCGGCTAAATTGGGGGTCTCCAAAGGGTATGGTGTATTACACCATCTACCATACTAGGGACAAGTAGGTGTCACCAAGGGGGTTGTACTTAATAGTACAAAATTGTAATAGTTCAGAGGAGCCAAACCACTACCATATATACATTAACATATCATAAACAATGCAGTTTTGATAAACAGTAGATAAAACATGTCCTTGGACTATTAGCAATATGAGCAAGAAGTACAAGGCTTATGAGCAAGAAGGTGGCTTGCCTGATTATTAGCAATATGGCAATATGTCCCTGGACTTCTTCTTTAGATAACCAAGAATACCAATACCAGTAATAATAAGATCTCTTCTTCTTGGCGTCAATACGAGCGCAACTATCATCGTCAAGACATCACATCCAAACAAACCAAGCCACAATTAATACAAGGCATACAAGCACCAATACAATACAGTAGTCAATTGAATAATATCGAATTAAGATTCAGTTGGTTTTGAGAGGATTGGATTTAGGAGATTGAGATGGCCTTGGAGAAGGGGATGAACATCCCTTAGGGTTTTATAGTCCAGAAATTACCTAGGAGAGGGGTTTTGGACCAAGGACATATTCTGTATGACACCATTGTGTAAAAATGATACCAACCGATAGGGTTTGATAAAATGAGACCAACAAAAGTGGTTTCACTATTTAATCACTTTTCTTTGATTTCCTATGAATTTTCTAGTGATAAAGGCTCTAGTTTTAGGAAATAATTCACCAGAAAAGTTCTAGAGCTCGAAAAATTATTTCCTTGGGTGGTTAGGTAGGGCTTGTTGTACTTGTTCACTGAGAGTTGGAATCAGGTCAAGACAATTACCAGAATGCCCTTAAGAAATTCCCATAGGCAGTTCTGTAGCGGTTTTGTCTTTTTCACCAGATTTAATCTACAGGAGCTTTTGATTTTATTCCAAGGACACATGGTAGGTATTTAGAATACCTTTCTGTAGAAATTGTAATAAACCTTTTTGGAGTTTCATGGTTACTGTAGTGATTTATTTAGTGATAAAACCTCATACATAAGTGTTTAATTCACTACAAATCCTTAGAGGCTCAAAAGTTAGTGATCTCCTAGGATTGGGTAGATATGGATGTAGATAATCAATTAGAGTTGGAATTAGGATAAAGGCTATTATGGTTTGTACTAGAGAAATTCTTAAAGTCAGATATGATTTGTTTTTGTTATTTTTGCTAAGGGAAGACTAATGTTCACCCGGGCATGAGGCTTAGTCCCTGAGATAGGTATAGCAATTACCTTCCAGGAGAACTTTGATTCATCCCAAATGGATATGTACAATTCCTAGAGGAATTTATTTAGGGAAAAATATACTCTTCAGAAGATTAAATGCAAGAAAATAATAAAGATTATTTTTGGCAAGGGACCGGTTCTGCATGTTGTACAAAACACTTGGGTACTTGGTAAAAATTAGATCTGGACAATACAACTGGTTTTCCATTTTTATTTTCAATTAAACCAAACAACTGACTTTGAGATCTAGAATAAATGATTAAAAGAATAAAGGGGGCATTGGGACAGATTTGTGGGGGTACTGGGCCGCAGAGGAGGGAATCGTCCCACCCGGTGAGGCCAGCACGTGGGCGGGATCCGTTTGAAATCTGCCAGGGCGGGCCCAGCTGTCAGCGACGCGGAACAACGAAGGGGTATCGAGCACCATCGGTCGTTCGATCTAGTCAGGATCGACGGCCACGGGCCGTCTCCTACCTCGCGTCGGTGACAGAGGGGCGGAACCCTAGGGCGGTGCCGTCGGGGTCAGGGAGCTCACCAGGGGCCATCTCCGGTGACGTGGGGAGTGTAGGATGATGCGGAGCGACGCGACGGTCTAGGAGAGGCGCGACGCGCTGGGTTTTCGCGCTGGGATCTGGCTCACACAAGGAATCCCGAGAGCAACCTAGTCGGAGCTCGACGGCGCCCTCCGTGGAGCTGTTCCTGGGAAAGAAAAGGGAGGGGATTAGATGCAGTAGGGTGCGGGGGTTCTAGTACAACGACATGCAGAGGGTAGATGACTGGGGAGAGAGCTCGGGGCTCAGATCTTGTAGATGGCCGAGGGGGCCTCTCTTCTCTTCTCCTGGCTAGAGCAGGGCAGGGGAGGAGGAGTGGAACTAGGGGTGGTGAGGGCAAGGGAGAGGAAGAAAATGAGGGGTAGGGGCGTGTTGGGAGGGCCTCTGGCCTAGTTATACCGAGGTGGGAGATCTAGAGGGGAAATGTCCATTTTGGACATGGAGGAGAGGTAGTGCTAGCAGGTGATTGGCCTAGAGAGCGGTGGAAAGGGGTGAGAGGGGTATTTGGTCGAGTAGAGAGATATGGAGGGAGTGGTGGAGGCTGCTGCAATTAATTGGTCCCACTTGTTTGTCTCTCCTTCTTTCCCTCTCTCTCTTTCAAGCACATGGGACAAGGGAGAGGGGTTGCTACAGTGGTGTCGACCTGGGGGTGTGTCCTGGTGCTGAGGAGATGCATTGAGCAAGTTTTGATGAGAGTTGGAAGTGGTTTGAGTAGTGGATTTGCTTACCTGGCAATTTTGATCAACTAGGTGGTTATGAAGAAAAACCAAAAAGTTGCAATGGACAAGATGAGGAAATGGTACTGGTAGATAGATGTGGTTAAAGGACCTCTCTAGGAATTATATGAGATTTTTCAATGGAGTTTTAGTCCCCTTCACACTATTTATTCAAAAAGTAAAGAAGTAGTTTCTAGAAGATCATTTGACAATTTTACATTGGACAAGGTTGGTTTTTGGTTGGAGATGGTCCCAAATGTGAATACACACCTAGGGGAATTTTCCCAAGATTTATTGGAAGATAAAAGTAATTTAAACAATTATTATTCCAATTCAGCCATTTAAGAAAATGGGGAAAAATAAATAATAAAGCTCTTCAAAAATATTTATTTTTGAAGTGGGTGATGGGGTATGATGTATGGGTCTCAATTGAGCCAAAAGTTGAGGAAGTGTTTTGGCAAAAACCAAACTTTCCTTTAGGGAAGAAGATTTGGAGATTTGGTCTAATAAGAAGATTAATTAGATTTGGTGCCATAATAATTATGGATAGTATTTGATAAATCTTGATGACCAATATAGATGATGTAGACAAGGTGTAGCAAGCATTTGCAACTTTGGGATTGGAGAATCCAAGATTATTTTGGTGAAATACCCTAGATTAAAGATCTAGGGTGATGTTAATTTCATACCATCAAAACATGGTTGTATCTTGGAGTTCAGATCTCCCCTTGGGGCATGGGGTAGATTGATGGATAGACCAAGTTATTTAGATAGCAATGGTGTAGGGGTTTGAGCTTGATCCTGCTTGAGCTCACCAAGACAGGCTTTCCAACTTTGAATAAAATAAGCCTGCCAAAGCAGATTATCAACTAGCCTTCAAAACCTCGTGGTTTTATGAAGCACAAAGATCCATTTGGAAAAGGTGAAGTAGATATTGATAGACCTATCTGAGTAGAACACAACCATGCAAAGAGTTGGTCCATAGAAAGTTGGATGGTGGTCTGAGCTTCTATCAAGTAGGCATGTTGACTAGATTTGCAGGAATAGTTATTTTCTTACCTGCAAAACCATCAAGAACAAGTGGGTTGGAGGATGATATAACCAAGGGAAAAAGTGGGACTTGGTAGTCCTTAGGATGGTTAACAAGATGGTTCAGGTGCATTAACAAAAATGCACAAGGGTTGAGAAAGGGAGGCATTCAAAAAGGTGATGTTGGAATTAGTTTTCCAGACTTAGCCAAATTTGGTAGATTTAGGGTTTTTGACTAGAATGTGGGTGGTGATGATTTTGATGGGTTGCAAGGTACCAAGCATCATCAAGTGGATGATGTTGAAGTGTAGGTTGATTAGGAAGGATCCTTGCTTGATATTGGTCTTCATTGACTTGGAAGCTTCTAGAAGGGATACCTTCAGAAGGGGTCTGGTTAGAGGTGTTAGATGATCACCTAGTACCTAGAGATCATATCCAGATTGGTATTCTTGCTTAGGATGTGATGATATGGGAACACCTGGATCCTAGTGAATGAGCTCCTAGAGTATCTCATACTACTTCTAAGCAATCAAGTCAAACAGCAGATCAAGGCAACTCATCTTACAAACAAATCAACTACTACTAGGGTTACCATCAAGCTTAGCTTGAGGTAAGGATGGGTATTTTGAATAGGTTGGAGTTTGAACAAGGTAAGATCTTTGGTACATCTACCAAGAGTAGAGTTCAAAAGATTGTAAAAGGTTTTGGAAATTTTAGAGGTAAGAGTAGTTGAAGGTTCTATCTTGAAAACATAAGGAGATTATATTATATATCTCTCCATAGTTTTGTAAATAGAAGCTACAAAATTAGTTTTGGTTACATAAGCATCTTGGCTCATGTTTTGAAATGCCAGAACATTTGAGAATATATAAAATGAGCCAGGATAGTTTTTTAAATAGCTTTTGTCAACTGATGGTGAGGTAAGGAGCATCATATGGTATACACTCACATGCACAAGCACAAACAAACAACAGCAAACACTGCACCAATGGACAAGAAAAAGTTTTTGTTCCCCCTGATTTTTGCATTTTGGACAACTAATCAGGGTTGCTGAAATTGGGATGTTACAGGCCTTTCCCCCTTAAAAGAATCTCGTCCTGAGATTCAGGTGAGTAGGGTTAGGGGATTTTGAGTCGGGTTGATACCAGGTGTCCTACGTGTCCTATCTTATGGACTCCATCTTTGAAACTGACTACTCTGTCGATGAAGTTGAGTTTCAGTATTCCGGGGTGCATGGAGAGTTGAGCAGAGTCCAGGCCCTTATTGGGAGGTATGACCTTCCTCTCCTTCCGGACTCTATATCTCGAGGGCTTAGACTGGGCAGACTACCTCGATGCTGAACTTCA
The DNA here is from genome assembly GCA_916181665.1 of Avena sativa. Taxonomy (NCBI): domain Eukaryota; kingdom Viridiplantae; phylum Streptophyta; class Magnoliopsida; order Poales; family Poaceae; genus Avena; species Avena sativa. The sequence goes on from OV702287.1 coordinate 198,904,677, forward strand.
TGGAGTACTCATCGGAGGATAGAATCTACAACTGGGGGTACCTCTCTTTAAGGATTCATAGCTCTACCTTAGGAATGGTAGCATATCCTATTAACGTCGTTGGGTCCAGGCTACTGGGTTTGCTCCTGGCGAAAGGTTACTCCATTTTTGTGGGAAAGACGCAGTCTCTCCCCCTTAGGATTAGACTGGGTTAGCTCGTGGATAACTCATTCCTTCTATCTTGAATTCATTGGTGGCGGTTCTGAATATTGTCGTCCATCTTCCTCTTGGAGTCGAGGTCTTCAGATGGCGTCCGAGAAACTATGACTTACGGGGCTTATATCCTACTATTATCCGTACTTAGCCTTTTGGAGTCATTGGAGTCTCACGTCTTCTAAACGATTGGAACTGAACAGTTGGCGGTCCTGAGGTCCTTCGGATGAGTTTTTAGCTGACGTGGCAAAGGGATTTCATAGAGTCTTTGGTTTGTTTCTCCTCTGATGAACCGCGAGTTGCTACTTGGCGAAAAGACGTCCAATCTAGGGATCCTTTCCGAAGTATCATCTGGTAGACAGTCTCCTGAGGATTGAATGGAAAGACGCCGTCTTTCCACCTTAGAGCTTCACTAAGGTGTTTTAGGAGTGATGCCGATCTTCCGTCTTGGATGCTGACCCTATGTTAGCGGAAGGCTGTATCTTCCCGGAGTCTTGAGCTGGGGTCTTCGAGTGTCCTTCTATTGTGATAGACCTTGTCGGTGTGGTTTCTAGCGGAGTTAGCTCGAGGCAAGTTAGCGGTTAACGATGCTTCTTGCTAGTCTTCAGTCAAAGTAGAGACATCCAGCTTCGGAGGAGTTATCTTCGCGCATCCGGATCTTCAGGATTTGGGGTATTCTAGCCTTTTTGGTGAGGAATTGCCCGTCGGCTTGGGGACAAAGGGATCGACTAAGAATTAGTTAGTCTCAGTGGGGCTATCGGAAACTCTAATATACCGAAGGTTGGTGGAGTTAGTTCCTTACTTCCTATCTGGGTTACCAATTCTTATGGTTTATCGTGAGTAGTGAGGAGCCTTCCGTCATAGTCTTCCAGTTTTCAGCGGGACTCTTGCTGTAGAAGACTGAGGAACAAGGGAGTATTGTGCTATTGACGACTCTTGAGGGGTGGGTTTGATGGGGTATGCCGTCCTGCCGAGGTGAAATCTTTGACTTGATTCTGACTTGACGATGTCGAACTCCTGGTTCTTGCGATGCTTTTCCTCTCATATACTCTCGGGGTTAGTGTGGGTCTCATTACCGATAGCTAACACAGGGGTTTCCTGAGTTACTAGGTCGGTTATCGCTCCTCGAGTCACCATTTTAAGTAGGTTAAGGCAAACCAGAGCATACAAACAAGGAGAATAGAGCGAGGGGCTCGCAATGTCCTTGGCAAACAACACACATCAAGCAACACAGGATGCACTTAGGCAAGCAAACATGGTCAACGCTAGGGACCAAGGATTTAACTACTCGCGATGTAGGGGAATCCTATTCTTAGGACTATTGACCCTAGATATCGTCTTTCTTCAGGTCGGAGTCACTATCTTGCAGATGAAGCCTTCGTCGTATCTTGTACGCTTCTTGATGGTGCAACACTTGATGTCTTCTAATTATGGGGATTCCGCTGGTAGAGCGATATTGTAGTCTCCTTGTGTTGGCTGGTAGTTGCTTGTCTTCATATTGTTCTCATTTTCTTTACTGGGTTCTAGATCCTGGTTATTTAAAATCTGGAGGTTTGAAGTTTGGGGACAAGAGTTGGAGTAAACCATTTTAAAATAAGTTTCCTATCTAGCAACCATGCTAACTAAGGTTCTCCTACAGTCAGAATGGCTCTGATACCAAGTCTATGGGGCCCCGGATTAATCCTCCGAGAATCCCTATTATGCATACAACCATGATCCCATGATCAGTTAGTCGTGGGACATAACCGACAAGTATCATTACAACATCCGAGACATACCGAATTACAAGACTTACATAAATGCCGTTATGGCTACATCAATGATCATCAGCAGAACTTCATCAAGTGTAGAGCCCGATCCATGCCTTAACCTACAGGCAACTGACTGGAATAACGTCCTAGCTCGCATAGTCGCCAAAATCATCTTATTCTTGATATATTACCAAGTTAATAGCCAGGGACAATGCCAGTGAGTACTTTGAATCTACTTGCAAACCACCTTAAGATAACAATAATATCAAGAGGATATGCAATATGGCTGCGGTAGTAGGAGGGCTCCAAGAGGGGTTCTTTTCCCAAATAGTTTCTCTTGTAGATTTAGCATCTACATATCTTTGTTGAAAACCTTTGTAAACATTTTGGAAACCTTTTTGAAAAGTTTTGGAAAAAATTAGGACTGGGTCACCCATTTGTTCCTTTCTCCCGGTCGTCCGACGACCAAACTCCTTTCATTCCTTTCTGTCCATCCCATGGTCAAAACCTTTCTCCTTTTCGACTATCCCATGGTCACAATATTTTCAAAGCCTTTGCTTTTCCGAAATCCTTTTTTAAAACAAAACCAGCACCGCTCTACAGCAACTTTACCAACTGTCCATGACCACGAACGCGGCTATTCGAATAGATTTACACTCTGCAGAGGTTGTACACTTTACCCACACCATCCGGGTACACTACCCTGATCTTCACCTATCGTGGGTCGAGTAACCGATCAAGACTCTCCAGATGCCCACTCCAATATAAGTGCCTACCTATAAGTGTTATTCCCCTTAAAACCGAGACATCGGGTACCGAGGACCAACTGGAGCGCCTTTTCCACTTATCGAGTGCGCGCTTTCAATGAGGGGCTCATAGTAACGCGTGGAGGTCAGCAAACCCTTCGTTCCTTCTCCAGGTCGATGTCCCACCTGAACCCTTACGTGAGAAGGCCCACCCTCCAGGGATCGCAATCCCCTATAGTAGTTACGAGGCAGCTTATACCAGAATAGACAACCATCAAATCCAGCCCTGTCCCATTCCAGAGTAATGTGGTTGCACGGGTTAATTGTTCTAGCAAAAGTGCAAAGAACCGGGTGCGTTTTTGCAAACCTTTTTCCTCCATCTTTCCTTTAGCATTTTGTAAAACGAAACCTTTTTCATTCTCAGCATCTCTTGGGAGGTCCCACCTCACCAAGGTTTTATCGTAAAACATTTGGTAAAACTTTTCCCGGGGTCTCCCCATCCTCTAGTTTTGCTTTGGCTAAATCGGGGGTCTCCAAAGGGTATGGTGTATTACACCATCTACCATACTAGGGACAAGTAGGTGTCACCAAGGGGGTTGTACTTAATAGTACAAAAGTGTAATAGTTCGGAGGAGCCAAACCACTACCAAATATACATCAACATATAGTAAACAATGCAGTTTTGATAAACAGTAGAAAAAACATGCAAAAGTAAAACAGTAGGACAAGGCTTATGAGCATGCAGGTGGCTTGCCTTATTATTAGCAATATGGCAATATGTCCCTGGACTCCTTCTTTAGATAACCAAGAATACCAATACCAGTAATAATAAGATCTCTTCTTCTTGGCGTCAATACGAGCGCAACTATCGTCGTCAAGACAGCACGTGCAAACAAACCAAGCCACAATCAATACAAGGCATACAAGCACCAATATAATACATCAAGCAATTGAATAATACCGAATTAATATTCAGATGGTTTTGAGAGGATTGGATTTAGGAGATTGAGATGGCCTTGGAGAAGGGGATGAACATCCCTTAGGGTTTTATAGTCCAGAAATTTCCTAGGAGAGGGCTTTTGGACCAAGGACATATTATGTATGACACCATTGTGTAAAAATGATACCAACTGATAGGGTTTGATAAAATGAAACCAACAAAAGTGGTTTCAATATTTTATCACTTTTCTTTGATTTCCTATGAATTTTCTAGTGATAAAGGCTCTAGTTTTAGGAAATAATTCACCAGAAAAGTTTTGGAGCTCTAAAAATTATTTCCTTAGGTGGTTAGGTAGTGCTTGATGTTCTTGTTCACTGAGAGCTGGAATCAGGTCAAGACAATTAGCAGGATGCCCTTAAGAAATTCCCATAGGCAGTTCTTTGGTTGTTTTGTCTTTTTCACCAGATTTAATCTACAAGAGCTTTTGATTTGATTCCAAGGACACATGGTTGGTATTTAGAATACCCTTCTATAGAAATTGGAATAAACCCTTTTGGAGTTGCATGGTTACTATAGTGATTTATCTAGTGATAAAACCTCATATAAAAGTGTTTAATTCACTACAAATCCTCAGTGGCTCAAATATTAGTGATCTCCTAGGGATGAGTAGATATGGATGTAGATAATCCGTTAGAGTTGGAATTAGGGTAAAAGCTATTATGGTTTGTACTAGAGAAATTCTTAAAGGCAGATATGATTTGTTTTTGTTATTTTTGCTAAGGGAATACTAATGTTCACCCTGGCATGAGGCATAGTCCCTGAGATAGGTATACCAATTACCTTCTAGGAGAACTTTGATTCATCCCAAATGGATATGTACAATTCCCAGAGGAATTTATTTAGTGCAAAATATACTCTTTAGAAGATTATTTTTGGCAAGGGACCAGTTCTACATGTTGTACAAAACACTTGGGTACTTGGTAAAAATTAGATCTAGACAATACAACTGCTTTTCCATATTTATTTTGAATTAACCAAACAGCTGCCTTTCAGATCTGGAATAAGTGATTAAAGAATAAAGGGGGAGGGCATTGGGCCAGATTCGTGGGGGTACTGGGCCGCGGAGGAGGGAATCGGCCCACCTGGCGAGGCCAGCACGCAGGCGGGATCCGTTTGAAATCTGCCAGGGTGGGCCTAGTTGTTAGCGACGCGGAACGGCGAAGGGGTATCGGGCACCGTTGGCCGTTCGATCTAGTCAAGATCGACGGTTGTGGGCCGTCTCCTACCACGCGCCGGCGACAGAGGGGCGGAACCCTAGGGGCAGTGGAGGCAGGTGATTGGCCTAGAGAGCAGTGGAAAGGGGTGAGCGGGGTATTTGGTCGGGCAGAGAGATAGGGAGGGAGTGGTGGAGGCTCCTGCAATTAATTGGTCCCACTTGTTTATCTCTCCTTCTTTCTCTCTCTCTCTTTCAAGCACATGGGACAAGGGAGAGGGGTTGCTACAGTGGTGTCGACCTTGGGGTGTGTCCTGGTGTTGAGGAGATGCATTGAGAACGTTTTGATGAGAGTTGGAAGTGGTTTGAGTAGTGGATTTGCTTACCTGGCAATTTTGATCAACTAGGTGGTTATGAAGAAAAACCAAAAACTTGCATTGGACAAGATGAGGAAATGGTACTAGTAGATAGATTAGGTTAAAGGACCTCTCTAGGAATTATATGAGATTTTAAAATGGAGTTTTAGTCCCCTTAACACTATTTATTCAAAAAGTACAGAAGTAGTTTCTAGAAGATCATTTGACAATTTTACATTGGACAAGGTTGTTTTTGCTTGGAGATGGTCCCAAATATGAATACACACCTAGGGGAATTTTCCCAAGATTTATTGGAAGATAAAAGTAATTTAAACAATTATTATTCCAATTCAGCCATTTAAGAAAATGGGAGAAAATAAATAATAAAACTCTTCAAAAATATTTATTTTTGAAGTGGGATGATGGGGTATGATGTATGGATCTCAACTGAGACAAAATTTGAGGAAGTGTTTTGGCAAAAACCAAACTTTCCTTTAGGGAAGAAGATTTGGAGATTTGGTCTAATAAGGAGATTAATTAGATTTGGTGCCATAATAATTATGGATATAATTTGATATATCTTGATGACCAAGATAGATAATGTAGACAAGGTGTAGCAAGCATTTGCAACCTTGGGATTGGAGAATCCAAGTTGATTTTGGTGAAATACCCTAGATTAAGGATCTAGGGTGATATTAATTTCATACCATCAAAACATTGTTGTATCTTGGAGTTCATATCTCCCCTTTGTGCATGGGGTAGATGGATGGATGACCAAGTGATGTAGATTGCAATGGTGTAGGGGTTTGAGCTTGATCCTGCTTGAGCTCACCAAGACAGGCTTTCCAACTTTGAATAAAATAAGCCTGCCAAAGCAGATTATCAACTAGCCTTCAAAACCTTGTCGGTTTAAGAAGCACAAAGATCCATTAAGAACAACTGAAGTAGATATTGATAGACCTATCTGAGTAGAACACAACCATGCAAAGAGTTGGTCCATAGAAGGTTGGATGGTGGTGTGAGCTTCTATCAAGTAGGCATGTTGACTAGATTTGCAGGAATAGTTATTTTCTTGCCTGTAAACCATCAAGAACAAGTGGGTTGGAGGATGATATAACCAAGGGAAAAAGTGGGCCTTGGTATTCCTTAGGATGGTTAACAAGATGGTTCAGGTGCATTACCAAAAATTCACAAGGGTTGAGAAAGGGAGGCATTCAAAAAGGTGATGTTGGAATTAGTTTTCCAGACTTAGCCAAATTTGGTAGATTTAGGGTTTTTGACTAGAATGTGGGTGGTGATGATTTTGATGGGTTGCAAGGTACCAAGCATCATCAAGTGGATGATGTTGAAGTGTAGGTTGATTAGGAAGGATCCTTGCTTGATATTGGTCTTCATTTACTTGGAAGCTTCTAGAAGGGATACCTTTAGAAGGGGTCTGGTTAGAGGTGTTAGATGATCACCTAGTACCTAGAGATCATATCCAGATTGGTATTCTTGCTTAGGGTGTGATGATATGGGAACACCTGGATCCTAGTGAATGATCTCCTAGAGTAGCTCATACTACTTCTAAGCAATCAAGTCAAACAGCAGATCAAGGCAACTCATCTTACAAACAAATAAACTACTACTAGGGTTACCATCAAGCTTAGCTTGAGGTAAGGATGGGTATTTTGAATAGGTTGGAGTTTGAACAAGGTAAGATCTTTGGTACATCTACCAAGAGTAGAGTTCAAAAGATTGTAAACGGTTTTGGAAATTTTAGAGGTAAGAGTAGTTGAAGGTTCTATCTTGAAAACATAAGGAGATTATATTATATATCTCTCCATAGTTTTGTAAATAGAAGCTACAAAATTAGTTTTGGTTACATAAGCATCTTGGCTCATGTTTTGAAATGCCAGAACATTTGAGAATATATAAAATGAGCCAGGATAGTTTTTTTAAATAGCTTTTGTCAACTGATGGTGAGGTAAGGAGCATCATATGGTATACACTCACATGCACAAGCACAAACAAACAACAAGCAAACACTGCACCAATGGACAAGAAAAAGTTTTTGTTCCCCCCGATTTTTGCATTCTGGAGAACTGATCAGGGTTGCTGAAATTGGGATGTTACATCTTGCTTGTATGGCATTCTTGGAGTGCTTGAAGAAGAAGTTGCATTGAAGTTCTTGTAGTTGGATGCTTCATCTTGGACAAGAATTGTTGGCGTTAAAGCTTGATGGCGTGCAAGAAGGCTTGCTCTTGGTGCCATTTTGGTGGTGGCACTAGAAGTGGAAGGTGCCTTATGATGATGGTATCGACAGAGGTCATTGACGTGCCTTGCCGAAGGTTTATGTTGGTGAAGCACTTGGTCATCCACATGACGCTCGCAATGATGATCATTTTCCTTGGCACTCTTCTTGTGATTATGGTGCCTTCTTGAGGTTGATTGAGCATTATGGATGGTGATCATCGTGAATTATTTGTCTTTATGGCAAAGATGCCTTTGATGATGTCATGTATCCTCTGTATGGTGTCGATGACCATGAGATAACATATGTCAACGAAGATTCTTGTTTCATGGCTCCTCTTTCTAAAGATGATGTTGGAGGTGGTGCTAGACGCCTTGGAGGTGGTGGCACTTGATGCCTTAGAGGTGGATCATCAAAGTAAGTGGTGCCCTTTTGTGAGGCATGCTTAGCCTTGAAGGTCATGGATTCCTAATGATGCGCCTCCGCTTGCTTGGTGTAGTAGGCTTCCATCTCACCCAATAATGTGGAGCCATTGTTGGTGGAGGAATTGTTCATGGCTCATGGAAGATCCATCAAAGTCGATGAAGTTCTCCATGTCCTACATGCTTGGCAACGCGTTATCAATGTCGCACTCGAATTTTTCCATGCTAGGGAATAATTGTTGTTGTAGTACTCCATATCACGCAAGGATGTTGACCCATTGTTGGTGTAGTGCTCCATGTCTTCCATGCATGAGGAGCCATTGTCGATGTAGAGATCCAAGTCATCCATGCTTGTGGATCCATATTTTATGTCTTGCTCCATGTCTTCCATGCATGTGTAGTCATCATAGGTGTAGTGCTCGGGGTCCTCAAAGCATGCGGAGCCATTATCGGTGTAGTGCTCCATCATGTCCTCTATACTTGCAAAGTTGTAACTACCTCGGTGAACTACGCTCCTAGATACAAGCCTGGATGAGTGGTAGTGGTTGAAATAGTACGGTGGGGCCCCAAAAGCCACTCACTGGTAGTCCTTTCAGACGTCCCAACCACTATCCTCTCAACGGGACCTGTACGGGCGGCGTAGTCGGCAGGCGAAGGGATCAACTACGTACACAAGTGGGTATGTACGCAAGCCGCCATACAAGAGTACATCAGAGCCATACCATCTAAAAAGAAAGGAAATATAGCAACGCCATATGGCAAGATTCAAATATCCTGAATAAATCTATAGTTTAGGATACTTCCTCATACAACACACATCAGAGTATCATGCGGAAGCGGCAAACAAAATCCGAGTACGGATAAGAAGCAAATCGGCATAAGATGCCATAGAAATAAGCACATCCCAACTACAGGTCTCACGGATCCCCGTTCCCGGAATCTCTACACCGAACGATCGTTGCCCACATCTTCGGCTTCTTCCACCCAGTATCCGTCCTGCGGGGGTACCTGTTCATCTGAACCAATAATTTATCGTGTGAGACCCTAAGGGTGCTCAGCAAGTCTTAATGCCTCTAAAGGGGACACAACCTGGGGTGACGCAATTGCAGCGAAAAGATAAACCCTAGCAGTTCTACAGATAAACGCTAACCATCCGCCTAACCAATGATAGACGGATGTCCGTGAATTAAGAACAACAGTTATATTGGTAATTTCATCCGATCCATCCTCCTCCCTGCTCACCAACAAGGAAGCGGACGAATAACCCCCCCCCATCCGTTGGCAATTTTATTAACCATTCCATGAGTGTTGCACTATTTACTAGTCAAGTTACTTAGTCAAATTATGGCGGTACTTTAGTTATGCTTGTCTATGATCGAGAAACTGTGCTCCAAGTCGTCCATATCCGCGGACACGGCTTTCAGAAAGTTTTACCCGGCCGGGGTGCACCAATAGCAACACACACTCGATCAACCTCGGAAAAACCAAATCAAAACCCAACGAGGCCTTCACGACAAAGCAATCACAAGATTCAGAAATATTTCAGGGGGCCACCCCTCAAGTAGATCCCGCAACGGAGTAAGCAAGCTCCGAGACGGCCTCAAGGTCTGGGTGGACGGCTGTGAGCGACTGGGAACCCCAAACGGGGCTTGTCGACACCGCGTAAACGTGTCCCGATCCTAAACAGTACAGTGTGCTCCTCGCACAATCGTAAATAAAGCAGTAAAACATGGCATAAGTACAGGATCGTAAATAAAACCTCAAACTAGTTTGTGGCCCCAAGAAATAAGACGGAATCAAGCTCTGGCTCAGGGGGGTCCCATATACCTCCCGGATGTGGATAGCGCGATAAATCAAGGAACATGAATCAAGTACTCGGGGTCTTACGGGACACAAGTGAGCAGGAAAACCAAATAGTAGATGTTGCTCACCGGTGCCACTTTCTTTAGTTATCCCAGAACTACTCAGGTTAAGTTGTTTAGGTACCTCGTTATCCAACAGACACTCACATCCCCTACACATGCTGTTCTACGACTCGCATGGCTCAAACAACTCCTATAGTAGTGGCTCATGGGATGGAGGAAACAAGCTTGGTGGGGTTTAAAAGTAAAGGCTATGCATACTTGGGATTCAATTTAATGCAATCGCGACTCAATGATGCAAGATTAAGATAGAGGCAATAGGTACTATATGTATGCAAGCATGTGGTAGTGCTTGCCTGTTAACTCAGTTGAAGCAAGGGACGGATCTGGGTAGTGCTCCTGGTTCTCTTGATATAACCCCTGCTCAGTGTCTATCCGAGAAAAACCAAACAAACAAGGCCAACATAAATATAGAGCACAAGCATATGAATAAGGTGCGTCAAGCAAACAATCATGCTATGATGGATGATGCACAATTTACATGGCAACAAGTAGCATGGCATGGGTGAGGTGTAGAACACAAGAAGTAACATTTTTATGGGGTTTTAGTCCCATTTTATTGTCATAATAGTTGCTGTATATTATATATTTATATGATGCATGCTGCAATTGAAGTCATGGATAGCATAAACAGAAAGGTCTCGTCGAGCTGATCATTTTAGACATATCATTTGTTAAATTCAGAGTTATAAAACAAAAGTTATTAATTATTTAAGTTCTAGTGGCATTTGGTGTAATTTAATTAAACTTGGAAATTTACATGTGCAAAAGGCAATTTAAATGGCATATTTGAAATCCTTGCATTTTTCTGGTTCAAAAACATATATTATTTGTTTAATTTGGAGTGGTAGTTTAAAAGTTATTAAAAACTGATTAAATTTGAATTTAAAAACAATTTGTAAAGATTTAATTCGAAAAGAAAACAGGAAAACTTTTTTCACCCAGGACAGACCTAGCCACAGTCCCTGGCGAGTGGGCCTGAGGCTGACTGGGCATGGCCTGGTGTGGTTGGGGACCGTGGGTCGATTCCGGAAAACCCCGGGAGCCTTTTTATAAAACTCCCGGACACTGACGATGGGGCTAGGGGACTGCGGATTGGGGCGTTGGAAGAGGAGGGGCTAAAGTAGAAAAACGACGGGGGTGGTCTGACTGATGAAACTGACGGACTGGACGCGGTAACAGCGAGATGCAGCAAACTTGCGTCGAGCTTGGCGAGCGATTCGTCGAGAATCAGGAGATGCTACAAACATCGAAGTTGGAGAGGGAACAAAGCTCTACAAGTTTCATGTTTAGGGCTTTGGCGGAGGAGGACTGCAGACGCCGGGAACTTCAGATAAACAGAGAGGGTTCGGAAAGAAACGGGACAGTTTCAGAAACGCAGGTTTTGACCGAAGTTCAGAAGATGATTTCGAGAGCTATAATTGATGGATTCGGGTGCCGTGAGTTGCTATGGCGAGCTGGATGTGCCCTCTACGCTTGAGTACACTGGGGATCTACGGAGGTGGACGGAACCCGCCGCAAAACGCTACGGTTCAGAGAGCGCCGCGCGTCTGCTGCTGATGTCGTTCGCGCGCGCGGCGAGTGCTGCCCGCATGCGTGCGGCGTGCATCGCGCAAGCGGCGGCGGCAAGGCGAACGGGGGGGGGGGGGCGATCTAGGGGCAGAAGGACAGCGTGAGCCAGAGGGAGGAGGGTCGAGGCGGCAGCTCACCGAGGAGGGTCGGAGACGGCGGTGGTGATCAAGACGAGGTCACGGGCGGCGACGGTGAGCGCCGGGTGCACGGGGACGGCGTCGGCGTCGAGGTACGGGTGACGAAGGCCTGGTACTGCAGGTGCTTCTCCGTGTCCAGGGGCTCGGACCGGAGACGTTGGCGAAGGAGGAACGTGCCGGCGATGTGGAGGCGGTCGAGGCCGCGAGGATCACCAGGGACAGGAGACGGCTAGCGGTGGCAGCGACATGGTGTCAGCGTGGTCGTTTCTTGGTGGGGAAGAAGAAGGAAGGAGGGGAAACCGATCTGGTGGAAAAGGAGAGGTAGAGGGGGTGGTTGAGAGGAGGACGGCTCTGTTGCTGCTTTATGCCAGGCAACGCGAGGGAGCTAGGAGGGACACAACACGTGATCAAGAGAGAGAAGAGGAACAGGGACAGAGAGAGGCTGCAGGTGGGGTCGACGTGGTGGTAGGGCTGGCATGGCAGGTAGAGGGAAAGAGAGGGGGAGGACCGGCTCGGGCTAGGCTAGGATGAGGGAGTACCTTTGATGGAGAGAGAGAGGTAGCTAGGACCTGGTGGGGTGTGGCCAGCACGCTAGAGGGATGGGAAGAAAGAGAGGGAAGGCATGGGCTTGAGCCTATGGTTTTTAGGTGAGGGGTGAATACAAGCTAGGTAGTAGGGGAAGGGGAGGTTTAGCTAGGGTTTTGGTTTAGGGAAAAGGTGTAGATTAGGGCTTGGTTTAGGTTAGAAAAGAGAGAGGGCATGGGGTGGTTTTTAGAGGTTGCAAAGAGGGTAAGAAAAGAGGTGGTACTACTTGGTCATGCAAGCTTCATACAAGCCTCACCAAGAACAAAGCAAGCAAAAGAGGGAGAGAGATAAGAGCATATGATGATGGGGTTTTTGGGTCCTTGCATGCTCCAACATAGGCCAAGCAAGAACCAAGAGAGGGGATGGTTTTAGAGGTTGTGCATGCCACATTAGCACATGTGTGTTCATGGAGCATGGTGAGGGCTAGCTAAAGGGGAAAAGAGAGGGAGAGAGCTAGGGTTTTATACTCACAAAACAAGATCAAGCCCTGAAGGAGGGATCCATTTAGAAATCCAAATAAACCAAAACTGGAAAAGGTGGCACTTGCATGGCCCATGCAAGATGATTAATGCCCAACTAATCCTTGTGAAAACAATAACATTAACAAGGCATTATTCACCTGCATTCCCAAAAGGTGGGCAAGGCCAAGCAAAGACTATGGGTGGAATCCAAACAACCAGTCATGAGCTAGAGATAAATCAACAAAAGCCAAGCTCAGTTTAGTTGGATGGTGGAATTATAAGGTGGTGATAGAAAAAGGTGGTGGAGTCAAAAAGAGAGATGCCCCCAACTCAACTTGGGCATTTAACAATTTATTAAGAACCAAAAACAATATCAAGAGGCAAATACAATTAATCATGCACATGAGATAAGAACCAACAAGAAAGGGTTTTATATGATGCTCAAATGCAAGGTGGTATGATGGTATGAGCATGATATGATGATGATGCAACAATTATAAGTTGGAAGTGGCCCTTTTTATTATTATAACCAGTAGCATTACAGGGGTTAGACAACTGGGATGCTACAACTCTCCCCCACTAAACAGGAATCTCGCCCCGAGATTCTAGGAAGAAGAAGATACAAAGAGAGAAGGATGGTTGGCACGGAGTTCATCTTCACGCTCCCATGTGGCTTCATCAACAGAATGGTGTGACCACTGCACCTTGCAAAACTTGATGGACTTGTTGCGAGTCCTTCGTTCTGCGGTCTCAAGGATTTTGGTGGGGTGTTCTTGATAAGACAGATCTTCTTTGAGGTCGATTAGCTCATGGTCCACTGTCCTGCCGGGGTCTTTGAAGCACTTCTTGAGCTGAGAGATGTGGAAAACATCATGGACTTTGAGTTTTTCCGGAAGCTCCAGTGCATAAGCAACTTCTCCTCTTCTACCACGTATCTTGAAAGGGCCGATGTATCTAGGAGCCAACTTTCCTTTGATACCGAAGCGGTGTGTTCCTCTCATGGGAGTGACACGAAGGTAGACTAGATCACCAGGGGCATATACCATATCCGTGTGCTTCCTGTCATAGTTGCTCTTCTGACGACTCTGAGCAATCTTCAGGTTCTCCAGAATGATATGCACCTTCTCCTCTGCTTGAGTAACGATATCAGGGCCAAACCAGATTCTTTCTCCTGCACCTGACCAACCAATCGGAGTTCTGCACTTGTGACCATAGAGAGCCTCGAATGGTGCCATCTTCAGACTCTTCTGGAAGCTGTTGTTGTAGGAGAATTCAGCATATGGAAGGCATTCCTCCCACTTCATGCCAAACGAGATGACGCAAGCCCGAAGCATATCCTCCAGAATCTGATTGATTCTTTCCACTTGTCCTTGCGACTGAGGGTGGTAAGCAGTGCTGAAGTTCAACTTTGTTCCCAAAGCTTTTTGGAAACTCTCCCAGAACTTTGAGGTGAAGATGCTCCCACGGTCTGAACTGATTTCAAGTGGAACCCCATACAGAGAGACAATTCTGTTGATATAGAGCTCAGCCAACTGAATTCCAGAAATTGTTTCCTTGACGGGGAAGAAATGAGCCACTTTAGAAAGCCTGTCGATGACAACAAAGATTGCATTGTTGCCCTTCTGCGATCTAGGAAACCCAGTGATGAAATCCATCTCTACTTTCTCCCATTTCCATTCCGGAGGTTTCAATGGCTGTAGAAGACCGAATGGTTTCTGATGGACAGCCTTGACTCTGCGACAGACATCACATTCTGAGACATACTTGGCACAATACCGTTTCAACCCAGGCCACCAGTATTGTGTTTTCAAGTCCATGTACATCTTTGTGCTGCCAGGATGGATAGATAGAACCGAATCATGTGCCTCCTTGAGAACTTGGTCTCTCAGACCCGGGTAGTTTGGAACAAACATCCGGTGGTCGAAGAAAAGCGTGCCTTGATCATCAACGTGGAAGGACTCATACTTCGGAAGCCCAAGTTTAGAGATGAGCTTTCTGGTGTGCGGATCACCATGCTGACGAGAGCGAATCTGTTCTTCCAAGAGAGGAGTAGCCAGAAGGTTCAGGAGATGCCCTTGTTCCACAATTTCCAGGTTGAGCTGGCGGAATTCCTCGCACAAAAGAGGTTGCTGTTCTTCCATCATGAGGTTGTTGACATAAGCTTTACGGCTAAGCGCATCTGCCATGACATTAGCTTTGCCCGGTGTGTAGTTGATGGTCACATCAAAGTCATTGATTGCTTCGATCCATCTCCTCTGCCGAAGGTTCAGATCAGGCTGAGTGAAGATATACTTCAAACTTTTGTGGTCAGAAAAGATCTCACAACGGTTACCAAGCAAGTAGTGCCTCCATAGCTTCAAAGCAAATACAACTGCTGCTAGCTCGAGGTCATGTGTGGGATAGTTGATCTCATGCGTCTTCAACTGACGAGAGGCATAAGCAACCACCTGTCTCTCTTGCATAAGGACCGCACCCAATCCTTGCAAAGAGGCATCGCAGAATATCTGGAAAGGCTTAGATGTATCCGGAGGAATCAAGACTGGTGTGGAAGTGAGCTTCTCTTTGAGTGTCTCAAAACTTTCTTGACAAGCAGGAGTCCACAGATACTTCTTGCCCTTCTTGAGGAGATCGGTAAGAGGCTTCGCTATCTTTGAGAAGTTCTGAACAAAGCGACGGCAATAGCTAGCCAGTCCGAGAAAACTCCGCACTTCCTTGACATTAGCAGGAGGAAGCCATTCAACTATTGTCTTCACGGTTTCCGGGTTGACTGCAATGCCCTTGGCAGAGATAACATGACCCAGGTATGTTACTTCTGGCAGCCAAAACTCACACTTTGAGAACTTTGCATACAAGCGGTTCTCACGAAGCTTGTTCAGGACACACCGCAGGTGTTCTTCATGCTCCTCCTTGGACTTGGAATAGACCAGAATGTCATCCAGATATACCACAACAAATTTATCCAGGTACTCCATGAAGACCGAGTTCATAAGCCTCGAGAAGGTAGCAGGAGCATTGGTGAGACCGAAAGACATCACCGTGTACTCATACAGGCCATAGCGGGTGGTGAAAGCTGTCTTGGGCACATCTTCCTTGCGAATCTTGATTTGGTGATAACCACTTCTCAAGTCCAGCTTAGAGAACACCACAGCTCCTGCTAGCTGATCAAAAAGATCATTTATCCGTGGAAGAGGATATTTGTTCTTGATGGTTTTAGCATTGAGAGCCCGGTAGTCAACACAAAGCCTATCGGTTCTGTCACGCTTCTTCACAAAGATTGTTGGGCTACCCCAAGAAGAAGTGCTGTGTTGAATGAAACCCAATTTCTCTTGTTCATCAAGTTGTCGTTTGAGTTCAGCCAACTCAGAAGGACCCATTTTATATGGCCTCTTGGAGATAGGAGCCGTTCCAGGTTCAAGCTCAATCACGAATTCAACCTCGCGATCCGGAGGCATACCCGGCAACTCTTCAGGAAAAACATCCGGAAACTCACAGACCACTGGGACTCTCTGAATAGCTTCCATAGCATCATTATTCAGAGCCGCCAAGGAATAGAGCTGGACAGCAGGAGTCAGACTTGGAGAAAAGACTATGTGGCCTTCAGGAATCTTCAGAGACACTGAGCGTTCAGCACAATCAATGACAGCTGCATTTGCTGTCAACCAATCCATGCCCAAAATGACATCAATGTCAGAGTTGCCCAGAACAATCAAAGAAGCCAAGAATGAAGAGCCACCAATCTCAACTTTATTGCCATGACTGATATGCTCAGCCCTCATGTTTGACCCAGGAGATTGTACCACCAACCGCTTAGAGAGAGGAACCATGTCTAACTCATTCTCTCCTGCAAACTTGTGTGACACAAAAGAATGCGATGCACCAGAATCGAACAAAACTCGTGCAGGGACTGAGTTAACGGATAGCATACCCATCACAACTCCAGGTGCGAGCTCAGCTTGAGAGGCGTTGACGCAGTTGGCGCGAACAACCGCAGACCCGGGCTTAGTGTTGATGTTGAGAGCCCGAGGCGGTGGTGCACGAACCGAAGGAGAGCTTGTTGCAGATCTTGGCGGGGGTTGAGGGAGAGCTTTGTTCTTCATTGGACAGTTCCAGCTGAGATGTCCAGGATCTCCACACGTGTAACAGGCACCAGCTGGACGTGGAGCAGAGTAGCCAGGGACTCCGCCAGGCGCTCCAGGGTAGTGGTTGTTGTAGCCCCTGGGAGCCGCAGTGGTGAAGTTTGGTGGCCTTGACGCGAAACTTGCAGGTCTTGGTGGAGCCGGGAGCGACGGTGGGGTGTTAGGAACCCAGACACGCCGCTTAGAAGGAGCTGCCATAACTGAAGAGCTTGATGCATCCCTGTTATGTTTCTTGGACTCCTCAAACATCTGCCTGCTTGCCTCCTCTTGCAGTGCTGTGTGCTGTAGTTCCAGGAAGGTTGCCGGTCTTGTATGCGTGATTGCATACTTGATCGACGCATTGAGCCCTTGCCTGAACCTTTTCTGCTTCTTCTTGTCATCAGATACCTCATCACCACCATAACGAGAGAGATTCATGAAGTTCCTGATGTAGGTGTTGACGTTATCATTTCCCTGCTTCAGGTTGAGGAAAGCCTCCTTCATCCTTTCCATCACAATCTCTGAGAGAAACTGCTCTTTGAACGCTCCAGAGAACTGTCCCCAGGTAGGCTGAAAACCAGTGCAGCTTGCCTTCAAGTAATTTTCCCACCAAAGAGCTGCATCTCCCTTGAGAAGGTGAGTAGCACACTTGACCCACTCCTGTTCTGGAACATCAGCAGTCTCAAGAAGCCTTGACGTCTCACGTAGCCAATCATCCGCATCCAGTGGGCGATCAGACACATCAAACTGACGAGGGTTGAATTTGAGGAAGCTCTTGATGTCGCCCCGCTTGGGAGGTGGAGGGAGTGGAGCAAACTCATTTCTTCTGACGCTTTCTTCCAAGCGCTGCTGGTTCTGCTGCATCGCTGCCAAAGCATTAGCTATGTTTGACAGTGCGGCCCCAAGCTCTGGTGGTATGTCCTCATCTGAACGGCGTGGTGGAGCCATCCTGAGATTGATATAAAACACAAGTCAGTACTATAATGGAGAATAATAATAATCCAAAATAGTACCAAGATGGAATTAACCAAGATTAAAGGATACAATTTACTGAGATGATATTAAAATATCAACAAAGTTCATAGCATCTAAAAGATATTAAGCATATCGCACACGACTGAAAAGGAGTGTGGTACACAAACATATCAAAGAAAATTTTTCCACAAATTTCGGCATTAAAATACCAATAGATGCGCAAAATTACTTAACGAATCAAGATTTGTGACTCTACCGATTCAATATACAAAAGCGAATGAGAAGAGTAGTGGTATGGTCGCGACTCCATCCCGCACTCAAATCATTACTCCGCACATGAACAAGTGGAACACATATCCTAACCCCTTCTTCTCATGTCGAAACCTAAAGATTGGTAACTACGGAAACGAACACCCCAAACAAGATAGCATCGGATACAAAGAGGAAGACAGATTGCGTCGGTTTGCAAAAGCCTGTCGGTATGGAATGTACCAACAGTTGATAACCAAAGGCAGATAAGATAACAACTTGGATGCAACAGGTAGACAAAGGATTACACACACACACACACACACACAACCTATGGTACTACGGAAACCCAGAACACGTGAATCCTAGTTTGAATCTTGAGAAGAGGATTGAAAACGTTGCACTTCCTTACCAGAAAAGGGTGGGTGGGAGGGTAAGAAGAAAAGTGGAAGCAGTCCTACTCTCGCGTTTTGTTTTTCCCTAGTATACATAACTACCAAAATATTTGCTAGACTGACAACGACCGTTTGGCTGAAACCCTGAAGGTCGGGATGGCTCTGATACCAATTGTAACTACCTCGGTGAACTACGCTCCTAGATACAAGCCTGGATGAGTGATAGTGGTTGAAATAGTACGGTGGGGCCCCAAAAGCCACTCACTGATAGTCCTTTCAGACGTCCCAACCACTATCCTCTCAACGGGACCTGTACGGGCGGCGTAGTCGGCAGGCGAAGGGATCAACTACGTACACAAGTGGGTATGTACGCAAGCCGCCATACAAGAGTACATCAGAGCCATACCATCTAAAAAGAAAGGAAATATAGCAACGCCATACGGCAAGATTCAAATATCCTGAATAAATCTATAGTTTAGGATACTTCCTCATACAACACACATCAGAGTATCATGCGGAAGCGGCAAACAAAATCCGAGTACGGATAAGAAGCAAATCGGCATAAGATGCCATAGAAATAAGCACATCCCAACTACAGGTCTCACGGATCCCCGTTCCCGGAATCTCTACACCGAACGATCGTTGCCCACATCTTCGGCTTCTTCCACCCAGTATCCGTCCTGCGGGGGTACCTGTTCATCTGAACCAATAATTTATCGTGTGAGACCCTAAGGGTGCTCAGCAAGTCTTAATGCCTCTAAAGGGGACACAACCTGGGGTGACGCAATTGCAGCGAAAAGATAAACCCTAGCAGTTCTACAGATAAACGCTAACCATCCGCCTAACCAATGATAGACGGATGTCCGTGAATTAAGAACAACAGTTATATTGGTAATTTCATCCGATCCATCCTCCTCCCTGCTCACCAACAAGGAAGCGGACGAATAACCCCCCCCCATCCGTTGGCAATTTTATTAACCATTCCATGAGTGTTGCACTATTTACTAGTCAAGTTACTTAGTCAAATTATGGCGGTACTTTAGTTATGCTTGTCTATGATCGAGAAACTGTGCTCCAAGTCGTCCATATCCGCGGACACGGCTTTCAGAAAGTTTTACCCGGCCGGGGTGCACCAATAGCAACACACACTCGATCAACCTCGGAAAAACCAAATCAAAACCCAACGAGGCCTTCACGACAAAGCAATCACAAGATTCAGAAATATTTCAGGGGGCCACCCCTCAAGTAGATCCCGCAACGGAGTAAGCAAGCTCCGAGACGGCCTCAAGGTCTGGGTGGACGGCTGTGAGCGACTGGGAACCCCAAACGGGGCTTGTCGACACCGCGTAAACGTGTCCCGATCCTAAACAGTACAGTGTGCTCCTCGCACAATCGTAAATAAAGCAGTAAAACATGGCATAAGTACAGGATCGTAAATAAAACCTCAAACTAGTTTGTGGCCCCAAGAAATAAGACGGAATCAAGCTCTGGCTCAGGGGGGTCCCATATACCTCCCGGATGTGGATAGCGCGATAAATCAAGGAACAGGAATCAAGTACTCGGGGTCTTACGGGACACAAGTGAGCAGGAAAACCAAATAGTAGATGTTGCTCACCGGTGCCACTTTCTTTAGTTATCCCAGAACTACTCAGGTTAAGTTGTTTAGGTACCTCGTTATCCAACAGACACTCACATCCCCTACACATGCTGTTCTACGACTCGCATGGCTCAAACAACTCCTATAGTAGTGGCTCATGGGATGGAGGAAACAAGCTTGGTGGGGTTTAAAAGTAAAGGCTATGCATACTTGGGATTCAATTTAATGCAATCGCGACTCAATGATGCAAGATTAAGATAGAGGCAATAGGTACTGTATGTATGCAAGCATGTGGTAGTGCTTGCCTGTTAACTCAGTTGAAGCAAGGGACGGATCTGGGTAGTGCTCCTGGTTCTCTTGATATAACCCCTGCTCAGTGTCTATCCGAGAAAAACCAAACAAACAAGGCCAACATAAATATAGAGCACAAGCATATGAATAAGGTGCGTCAAGCAAACAATCATGCTATGATGGATGATGCACAATTTACATGGCAACAAGTAGCATGGCATGGGTGAGGTGTAGAACACAAGAAGTAACATTTTTATGGGGTTTTAGTCCCATTTTATTGTCATAATAGTTGCTGTATATTATATATTTATATGATGCATGCTGCAATTGAAGTCATGGATAGCATAAACAGAAAGGTCTCGTCGAGCTGATCATTTTAGACATATCATTTGTTAAATTCGGAGTTATAAAACAAAAGTTATTAATTATTTAAGTTCTAGTGGCATTTGGTGTAATTTAATTAAACTTGGAAATTTACATGTGCAAAAGGGCAATTTAAATGGCATATTTGAAATCCTTGCATTTTTCTGGTTCAAAAACATATATTATTTGTTTAATTTGGAGTGGTAGTTTAAAAGTTATTAAAAACTGATTAAATTTGAATTTAAAAACAATTTGTAAAGATTTAATTCGAAAAGAAAACAGGAAAACTTTTTTCACCCAGGACAGACCTAGCCACAGTCCCTGGCGAGTGGGCCTGAGGCTGACTGGGCATGGCCTGGTGTGGTTGGGGACCGCGGGTCGATTCCGGAAAACCCCGGGAGCCTTTTTATAAAACTCCCGGACACTGACGATGGGGCTAGGGGACTGCGGATTGGGGCGTTGGAAGAGGAGGGGCTAAAGTAGAAAAACGACGGGGGTGGTCTGACTGATGAAACTGACGGACTGGACGCGGTAACAGCGAGATGCAGCAAACTTGCGTCGAGCTTGGCGAGCGATTCGTCGAGAATCACGAGATGCTACAAACATCGAAGTTGGAGAGGGAACAAAGCTCTACAAGTTTCATGTTTAGGGCTTTGGCGGAGGAGGACTGCAGACGCCGGCAACTTCAGATAAACAGAGAGGGTTCGGAAAGAAACGGGACAGTTTCAGAAACGCAGGTTTTGACCGAAGTTCAGAAGATGATTTCGAGAGCTATAATTGATGGATTCGGGTGCCGTGAGTTGCTATGGCGAGCTGGATGTGCCCTCTACGCTTGAGTACACTGGGGATCTACGGAGGTGGACGGAACCCGCCGCAAAACGCTACGGTTCAGAGAGCGCCGCGCGTCTGCTGCTGATGTCGTTCGCGCGCGCGGCGAGTGCTGCCCGCATGCGTGCGGCGTGCATCGCGCAAGCGGCGGCGGCAAGGCGAACGGGGGGGGGGGGGCGATCTAGGGGCAGAAGGACAGCGTGAGCCAGAGGGAGGAGGGTCGAGGCGGCAGCTCACCGAGGAGGGTCGGAGACGGCGGTGGTGATCAAGACGAGGTCACGGGCGGCGACGGTGAGCGCCGGGTGCACGGGGACGGCGTCGGCGTCGAGGTACGGGTGACGAAGGCCTGGTACTGCAGGTGCTTCTCCGTGTCCAGGGGCTCGGACCGGAGACGTTGGCGAAGGAGGAACGTGCCGGCGATGTGGAGGCGGTCGAGGCCGCGAGGATCACCAGGGACAGGAGACGGCTAGCGGTGGCAGCGACATGGTGTCAGCGTGGTCGTTTCTTGGTGGGGAAGAAGAAGGAAGGAGGGGAAACCGATCTGGTGGAAAAGGAGAGGTAGAGGGGGTGGTTGAGAGGAGGACGGCTCTGTTGCTGCTTTATGCCAGGCAACGCGAGGGAGCTAGGAGGGACACAACACGTGATCAAGAGAGAGAAGAGGAACAGGGACAGAGAGAGGCTGCAGGTGGGGTCGACGTGGTGGTAGGGCTGGCATGGCAGGTAGAGGGAAAGAGAGGGGGAGGACCGGCTCGGGCTAGGCTAGGATGAGGGAGTACCTTTGATGGAGAGAGAGAGGTAGCTAGGACCTGGTGGGGTGTGGCCAGCACGCTAGAGGGATGGGAAGAAAGAGAGGGAAGGCATGGGCTTGAGCCTATGGTTCTTAGGTGAGGGGTGAATACAAGCTAGGTAGTAGGGGAAGGGGAGGTTTAGCTAGGGTTTTGGTTTAGGGAAAAGGTGTAGATTAGGGCTTGGTTTAGGTTAGAAAAGAGAGAGGGCATGGGGTGGTTTTTAGAGGTTGCAAAGAGGGTAAGAAAAGAGGTGGTACTACTTGGTCATGCAAGCTTCATACAAGCCTCACCAAGAACAAAGCAAGCAAAAGAGGGAGAGAGATAAGAGCATATGATGATGGGGTTTTTGGGTCCTTGCATGCTCCAACATAGGCCAAGCAAGAACCAAGAGAGGGGATGGTTTTAGAGGTTATGCATGCCACATTAGCACATGTGTGTGCATGGAGCATGGTGAGGGCTAGCTAAAGGGGAAAAGAGAGGGAGAGAGCTAGGGTTTTATACTCACAAAACAAGATCAAGCCCTGAAGGAGGGATCCATTTAGAAATCCAAATAAACCAAAACTGGAAAAGGTGGCACTTGCATGGCCCATGCAAGATGATTAATGCCCAACTAATCCTTGTGAAAACAATAACATTAACAAGGCATTATTCACCTGCATTCCCAAAAGGTGGGCAAGGCCAAGCAAAGACTATGGGTGGAATCCAAACAACCAGTCATGAGCTAGAGATAAATCAACAAAAGCCAAGCTCAGTTTAGTTGGATGGTGGAATTATAAGGTGGTGATAGAAAAAGGTGGTGGAGTCAAAAAGAGAGATGCCCCCAACTCAACTTGGGCATTTAACAATTTATTAAGAACCAAAAACAATATCAAGAGGCAAATACAATTAATCATGCACATGAGATAAGAACCAACAAGAAAGGGTTTTATATGATGCTCAAATGCAAGGTGGTATGATGGTATGAGCATGATATGATGATGATGCAACAATTATAAGTTGGAAGTGGCCCTTTTTATTATTATAACCAGTAGCATTACAGGGGTTAGACAACTGGGATGCTACAAAAGTCATAGTCATGGTGGCTCATCATGGATTCTTCATAGATATCCTCCTTGGTTCTGGAGTCCCTAGAAAGGATTCACAAGACCAAGTGGTGTATATGGAAGTCGTAGTTGGTGTTAGGGAAACAACGTCAAATGTTACTTTACCTTGGAAGATAGTATCGTGCAAGTGGACACACTTGAGAGCAATAAAAAACAAGCAAAGTGAAGTAACAAAGGAACCTAAACCCAAACAACACACACAAAAGTCTTATGGTGGATAGGTATGAAAAGTGACATGTCAAGAAACAATTCAAAATCAAGATATTGTAATGGCAAGTAAAGAACCACGATGATCACAAAGAAAAACAAGTCAATCCACAAGAAACAGAAATTATTTTCAAGGAAACGCACACGGTGGGATAAATGGGACTTATGCGACGGACAAAGTGAGCTAAAAAACAAATTATCACCTAGCAAAGAATATATGCTCATGTCGCACAAGTGCAAGGAGAGATGCTAGTTCGACTGCATAAAATTTGTGGGCTACAAGTTTTGCACAAAGTACCGCACCTAAGAGATGTTGATCGAGATTCCGCTTCCTATTCTACGAGGCACTTGCTTCTTTATTTTTCATTTTTCCTTTTTTCTATATCTTTATCTTTTTGTTTCACTCTTTTTTCTTGCCTCTTCCTTGTGTCAACAACTATACAAGATAACTACATGAGATAGCTCTCACAACTTTTGCTCGGAATTCTACAAGGTATCAAATGTGCAAAGCGCAAGCAATCATAGGAGGAACTAGTCTCAATAGGTGTTTGTTGGTCGCAAATGTAGTGTACATCACAAAGGAATTCTAGTGGGGAGAAGTCTCGGAATGTTCATACCATACATCATCGATCTTCACCCTTTATTGTTGGAATCCGCCTTTCTCACGAAATTTGGATGGAATAGGTAGCATGAACAGCGTGGATGCTGGTGTAGAGATCCTTCTCCTCTTTGAAATGATCTATAGAACACCAAAATTTGAGTTTGAATGCAAAAGTTATGCTCAAAACGGTGCGGAAGCTGAAGCTATTGGTGGGCAAGTTGGCACGACTGGGCCTAGGGCCGAAATTTTTGGCCGGGGCCGAATTGGTATACTGTAAGCGATTCCGTCCGTAAGCTTGGCCTCACCGGACCTAGAGTCAAAATGATTGGCGAGAAGTCTAGTCCGTCGGACCTGGGGCCGTCCGAACTGAGCTCATGGACTCGAAAATCATGATTCTTCTTGAAAACTTGAAGGAAAACTCCATATCTGAGGGGAAAATGATGGAATTAGGCTACGGGAACGCAAGGGGAGGTAGATCAACAAGTTTATCAAGTAATCCACGTATCAAAACCTACCAAAATGCACTCAAATCTCAAATCTCAGAGCTTGATGGCCTCTGGATACTCACCGCCAAACGTTGGCAAAAAGGAGCTGGGTATGCTCCACACATCTAACCCTCCCGGTATTAACAACATCTTGCAAAACTCGTCACAGGTGTTCTCCACGTGGGTGTTCCTGGCTCGCCCCTCCATCTAGACTACACAGGGCTCTCTTGTCTTCTTTGATGATGAGTCTATCCAAGCTTGAGCTTCTTGCCCGAACACTACAAAAAAATCCCGTGGACAGATAATGTCTCTACTAGCTGTCAATAATTGTGAAATAGTAGAGTATTAGCTGATAGAGTACAATACAAGATCAGCTAAGAAAATAAAGTGGAGCAATTTTCTTATCGAAGTACATAAATTAAAGTCTTAACTCTAGCTAGCATGAATGCCGGTTATATTAGTACTACTTCCAAGGTCTAGGCATCACATTAGTGCAGTTCTTTATTGAGCAGTACAGATACCGAACACCCAGGAACAGACAAACGGACGAACAAGATGAGCTCTATCTGATGTCGATGCTAGAGATGCATACATATACTCGAAATTTTGGCAAAAATCAGGGTAGGGCAGCAGCTACCCTAACTTGCCCAAATTAAAGAGACCTCTGGCCCTAAGACCAATCTAAAGCAAAACATGCCGAGTGGCCTCCCAAATCATCATCAGTTGTGGATCAATCAATACAAAATTTGAACTTATTATTATAGTTCACCGTAGATCTAGCCCCGGAACTAGCTTGCATGTGTAAAAATGAACTGTAGTATACAAACGGGTTAAATGCACTAGATGAGAACCATACTCAACACCAACCCAATGTTAACCAAGTGCTGATAAAAGCTTGACCGTATCTCATCATCAAGATCAAGGGTTTTGGGGATTATGTACATATCGCACTGCCACCACGATGTCTGAGGGATGTGACGAATCTATAGATGAGGTTGCAGGGCCTGCCGCCCACAGCCGACCCGCCTAAGATGAGTAAGTTGCGATGGTGGTGGTCGTCAATGGAGGG
The DNA here is from genome assembly GCA_916181665.1 of Avena sativa. Taxonomy (NCBI): domain Eukaryota; kingdom Viridiplantae; phylum Streptophyta; class Magnoliopsida; order Poales; family Poaceae; genus Avena; species Avena sativa. The sequence continues at coordinate 198,930,273 of OV702287.1, forward strand.
AAGTGCAATGGTGATTAAGGAGAGCTGTGTGAGAGAGGGCTAGGGTTGGGGCTGGTGAGAGAATAAATGTGGCAAGGTTAGACGAATGTTGTGGATAAAGCAAACCTTGCCACCAATACAGTACTACTAATTATCATAAAAAATTAACAGCCTAGAAAATTGGGCATGGCAGCTTGAGTGCTTGAATAGGGAAACATCAAACACATACTATGAAAGTATATTATTACGTACATGGTGCCTAGTACAGGCAATAGTGGAAATGATGTTGCAAATACTGATACTACAATATAGTATGAAAGTATATTATTACGTACATGGTGCCTAGTACAAGCAATAGTGGAAATAATGTTGCAAGTATTGATACTACAATACAGTATGAAAGTACTACGTACATAGTACTATACATTACATGGTGACAAGTAATAGTTACAGAAATGATGTTGCGAGTGCTCATAATCAGCTTTTCGGTATTTTGGTCAAACTTCACATAGTCCTGACAAGGCAGGGTTGGCACGTACCACATTGGCGCTTCGAACATTTGCTCCCTTTGTTCCACTCCAGTGTAGTTAAGTGATGAACCTATGGCATCCCTCCCCCATTGACGTGCATGCGGCTCCAATCTGGAACTGGCTGTGGGCGATGTTGGAAGTGCACGTGTGTAGCAAACACACAATCTCCTCTGAACACTAGCAGAGCTTTGTCAACATCGGCAGCACCAAGTTCGGGGTTTGTAGGGGGCTCAAGGATGAAAGGATGGTTGATTCCCACAAATAATGACCTCCCTTCAAGATTATCCCTTCTGATCCATTCCGATGCTACAGGGTCATCCAAATTAAGGGTCCTCTAGAAAATGTGGCAGCAAAGCGAGGGATAAGAGAGCAGTTCTCTACCCATGTGTGATACAGGATTACCATGGCTGCTGGTTCATGCACCCTTGGTACGAATCCATAAGATATCCCAGCCAAGCTCTGCCAAGTACCAGCTGCGTAATGCAATATCTTCAGCCTCGGCATCGTCACCGGCTTGGACGTTTGCCGACTCTATAATTACTAGAGCATGTATGACACAGGGGCCTGCAAGTATACTTGTGTGTGCATTTCAGTTAGCAAAACTATCACGAACAATGCAGTTGTAAATAATTTATAAATTTTACTTTTAAATAGCAGGACTCACTCCACTTATTTGGTTCCCAAACAAGAACATCTCCTCGCAGTTCGGTCACCGCATATATGCGATCAATAGAACCACTGATTAGACACGTGGCAATGGCATCGACATATGTTGCTGGTGCAAGATAGTCATTTTGAAGGATAATCCAGTCCCTGTCACAAGGAAAACCTATGGTAGCAATGAATTTGTCAAACACCACCATCGCGTTGTAGTGCCATTGGTTGTCAAATCTGTACAGTTTCTTTGCTATTTGTATCTTCAGCAGCTCGATATTCGCGTGCTTGTAAAGGTAAGTGCATGGGGGTCGGGGAAACACGGGTTACCCGATGGATAAATATCAACACGCTGCACACGTGGCAGCTCGATACGTGCCATACTGTAGATGTTTTGGAGGTACCGGCGCCCTGGGTGCTTTGCAATCGTAATCCATTCTCTGTTGGCACCAATCTAGCGACCTTTCTTTTCAAATCCTTCATTATCCCATGTTCCGGTTATGTCATCATCAACTGGTACAAATGCTTCTACTGTTGGATTGTCTAGTGGCATCAGCAACGCTTCAATGCCCTGGAATAGATTTTCTTCATATCTAGGGGCATGCAAGGTGTTTTACAAAGGGGGCAGTGCTAGCTAGGTTTGTGGAAAAACTACTATCTGAAAGATGCAGAAATGTGATGAATAAATCATGAATGCGTGCAGACAAACACACCTAGGAATAAGATCTTGTTTGCATTAAAGAAAAAGTGTAGGAATAATTAAGTTTCCTATGCTGGCACTGTTTAGAGGAATGGACTAGAGGAAAAAACGGAGGCAATTTTCCTATGATTTATTAACAAGATTAGGGGCCTTTTTCGAATCAATGGTTTTTAAAAAATATAGGAATAGGAAAAACACAAGATTGACATGGTAGGTATAGTAAATTCATATTAGGAATTAAAAACACAGGAATATTGTAACAAGTGTCTTTGGATGGTGAATAGGAAACAAACACAAGAGTTTTGCAGGAATATAGTGTGAGCCCATTGGACTTCTCAAAGAAGAAATAGAATAAGGTTGGAGCTCATGTTTAGATACTTATGGAATGGAGGGCATAGGAACTAAGAAGTGACTCCATATGAATTTGATATCTTCCAAAATCCTATGGGTTAGAATCCTCCAAAACTCATATGCAATTCTTCATATCCAACTTGGACCTCATTTTCAAACTCCTACGTGCGCAAAGAACAAGAATGAGGTCCCAAGAGACATGATAACATCATGAATATACTCTCCCATGAGGTTTGACTTTGATTTTACCATGTTTTAAAGTAATCCTATGTTTTTGTACTCATGTAAACCAAACATCCAACTTTTTACAGAAATCTTGTGTTTGTAAAACACATGAAACTTAAAATATAATGCCAGCCTTGATTGGCAAATACACCTTCCGTTACGGGTATCAACAACCCTGGTCGTTCTTGTGTTTTCAGATTAGTATGTTTGGAGGAGAGGTGGCTTTAACAAATAAGCTCTAATTGATCCATTATTTTAGGTTGCCACCGAGACACTGAAGCAAAACTCTTGGGCCTCTTTCGATCGCAGGATTGAGAACACAGGAATTTCACAGGTTGCCGGTGAAAAACAGGCGATTATAAAACATAGGAAAACTACCTACGTAAATGGCACGATGAGAGTTGAGTCTCAAGTAGATGTTCCAATTCCTACAGGATTTAAGAATGGGTGGGGGGGTTGCTGTTCAAAAGAATTTATGTACCACGATTCCTTTGATCCAAATGCAATCCATAGGAAATAATATAAGGATTCGATTCCTACAAAAATCATGCAAAACTGATGTTTACCTTCTCATTATGGTCAAGTGGCCATGTATGTGGGTCCGAGTGAAGTAGGCAGGGGAAACCAAATGAGAGACCAGGATCTTCCGCTATCCTTCGATGCATGCCAACCATGTCGCGAGCCAGGCGAGCGGTGCTCAGAAGATCGGCGCGACCGGTGATGTTGCTTAGTGGTCCATAGTGGAGGTTGCCAAATCCGATTGCCTGGCTATAGCGCTCAGATATCTTATGCTTCATCGCTCTAGATGTCATTGCAGGGAAGAGTACTGCAGAAGATTAGTCGGGATGGGTTGGCGGTTTCTACCTTTCTGCAAGGGTGGAGAGGGGCTACGATGGTGCACAAGCGGCCAGAGCGGCAGAGGAAGACGATGATGGGCACGGGGCAGTTCTCCTCCGATTGTCGGATCGACTACTCTGACCCGCTTTATTAGGGAAAACTAACGCGGGACATTAACATAAACGCTTATGAAAAAAGGAATAATAACAGAAAATTAGATATATTTCTTAAACGCTCCAACCCGCAACGTTGGGCCCTAGTTTGAGGCACTACTGTTTTTTTCCGATAGGTGGCGAGGGATAGCAAATCACACCGTGTTGAAGAAAAAAAGTTCGAAATGTCCTCAAATTTGCTTTGTGTGTGGGGATGGTGATGCCGCACTGAAGGAGAGAGAAAACAAAATTTGTTTTAAATACATATATACTAATCCCTCTGATCCATATAATGTTCTCATATTTATCTAGATTAGAATGTATATAGTCATCTTTTCGTGCTAGATTTATCTAATGGTTGGAAACTCTGAGTGGCAACATTGTTACCATGACATGATTAACCCATTTACTCCCAAATATGGGAACATCACAGATGGTGGGAGTACAATTTACATCAAGGACCTAAAAATGGAGAAAATTACATAGAGGTCCTTATATTTAGCACGAATCACCCTAAAATTAAACAAGGGAAATAGTCGGGTCCAGCTCCTTTTCGAGAGAGCAGAGCCATACTCTTCATACTACTTTCTCTTCATTTGTTTTCAAAATATATGGCCCAATTTGGCGGCATGAAAATTCCTGGACATGGGATCATCATCAACATAAAGTATGATGTAGATATGGCCATGACCTTGGTCGTTCGGCTTGAAATCCAAGAATGTTCATTCTCATCGACAACTAATAAAATTAAATACGTTTAAATTTTTCCACTTGCTTTTAGGTTCAAATTTTATACGTAAGGACGGAAGGATTACATTTTAAATCAAGGACCTAAAAAGGTAAAATTTTATCGAGGTCCATACATTTAGCATGAAGCACCCTAAAATTAAGCAGGGAAAACAGTCATGTTTTGCTCCTTCTCAAGAGAAAAGTTGATCTAACCATACTCTTCATACTACTTCCTCTTCGTTTGTTTTCAAAATATGGGCAAATTTGGTGGCTTGCAAATTCTTAGATATGGGATCATGAATCATCAGCATAAGGTATGTTGTAGATATGGCCATGACCTTGGTCGTTCGTCTTGAAATCCAAGAATGTTCATACTTATCAACAACTAATAATCTTAAATACATTTAAATTTTACCACTTGCTTTTATGTTCGAATTTTACACATACGTATGGTGGGAGTACATTTTACATCAAGGACCTAAAAAAGGTAAAATTACATCGAGGTCCATACATTTAGCACGAAGCACCCTAAAATTAAGCAGGGAAAACAGTCATGTTTTGCTCCTTCTCGAGAGAAAAGCTGATCGAGCCATACTCTTTATACTACTTCCTCTTCATTTGTTTTCAAAATATGGACAAACTTGGCCCCATGCAAATTCTTGGATATGGGATCAAGAATCATAAGCCGAAAGTATGATGTAGATATGTCCATGACCTTGGTGGTTTGTCTTGAAATCCAAAAAAGTTCATACTCATCGACAATTAATAATCCTAAATACGTTTAAATTTTACCACTTGCTTTTAGGTTCGAATTTTACACGTACGGACGGTGGGAGTACATTTTACACTAAGGACCTAAAAAGGGTAAAATTACATTGAGGTCCATACATTTAGCACGAAGCACCCTAAAATTAAGCAGGGAAAATAGTCATGTTTTGTTCCTTCTCGTGGGAGAAGTTGATCGAGCCATACTCATCATACTACTTCCTCTTTGTTTGTTTTCAAAATATGGCCAAATTTGGGGGTATGCAAATTCTTGGATATGGGATCACGAATCATCGGCATAAAGTATGATGTAGATATGGCCATGACCTTGGTCGTCCGTCTTGAAATCCAAGAATGTTTATACTCATCGACAAATGATAATCTTAAATATGTTTAAATTTTACAACTTGCTTTTAGGTTCTAATTTTACACGGGCGGTCGGAGTACATTTTACATCAAGGACCGAAAGAGGTAAAATATCGAGGTCCATACATTTATCACAAAGCACCCTAAAATAAAGCAGGGAAAATAGTCATGTTTTGCTCCTTCTAGAGAGAAAAGCTGACCAAGCCATACTCTTCATAATACTTCCTCTTCGTTTGTTTTCAAAATATGGCCAAATTTGGCAGCATGCAAATTCTTCGCTATGGGATCATGAATCATCAGCATAAAGTATGATGTAGATATGTATGACCCTGGTCATTCATCTTGAAATTTAAGAATTTTCATATTCATTGACAACTAATAAGCTTAATTACGTTTAAATTTTACCACTTGCTTTTATGTTCAAATTTTACACGGACGATGGGAGTACATTTTACAGCAAGGACCTAAAAAAGGTAAAAATACATCAAGGTTTATACATTTAATTACAACGAAGCACCCTAAAATTAAGCAGGCAAAACAGTCGGGTTCGGCTCCTTCTCGAGAGAGCAGCTGGTCGAGCCATACTCTTTGTACTACTTCCATCTTTGTTTGTTTTCAAAATATGGCCCAATTTGGCGGCATGAAATTCTTGGATATGGGATCGTGAATCATCGATGTAAAGTTTGATGTAGATATGGCCATGACCTTTGCCGTTCCGTTTGAAATACAAGATTGTTCATACTCATTCACAACTAACCTTAAATTCGTTTAACTTTTACCACTAACTTGTAGGTTTGAATTTTACACGGACGGTAGGAGTATATTTTACATCAAGGACCTAAAAGGGGGTAAATTACATCAAGGTCCATACATTTAGCATGAAGTACCCTAAAATTAAGCAAATAAAGCAGTCTGGTTCGGCTCCTTCTCGAGAGAGTAGCAGATTGAGCCGTACTCTTCATAGTACTTCCTCTTCATTTGTTTTCATCAAGGACCTAAAAGGGGAAAATTACCACGGAGCACCCTAAAATTAAGCAAAGGAAAATAGTCGGGTTCGGCTCCTTCTCGAGAAAGAACCTAACCAAGCAATACTCTTCGTACTACTTCCTCTTTGTTTGTTTTCAAAATATGGCCAAATTTTGCGTCATGCAAATTCTTCGATATAGGATCATGAACCATCAGCATAAAGTATGATGTACATATGTCCATGACCCTGGTCGTTCGGCTTGAAATGCAAGAATGTTCATACTCATTGACAACTAATAATCTTAAATACGTTTAAATTTTACCACTTGCTTTGTGTTTGAATTTTACATGGACAGTGGGACTATATTTTACAGCAAGGACCTAAAAAGGGGTAAAATTACATCGAGGTCCATACATTTAGCACGAAGCACCCTAAAATTAAGCAGGGAAAACAGTCATGTTTGGCTCCTTCTCGAGAGAGAAGCTCATCGAGCCATAGTTTTCATACTACTTTCTCTTCGTTTGTTTTCAAAATATATGGCAAGAGTAGGGAGCATGAAAATTCATGGACATGGGATCATCATCAGCATAAAGTATGATGTAGATATGGCCATGACCTTGGTCATTCGGCCTGAAATCCAGGAACATTCATACTCATCGATAACTAATAATCTTAAATATGTTTAAATGTTACCACTTGCTTTTAGGTTCAAATTTTACACGAACGGTGCGAGTACATTTTTCATCAAGGACCTAAAAAAAGGTAAAACTACATCGACGTCCATACATTTATGTTTGAAAACTTGTCTTGTGGTATTCAGATCCATATTCTTTGGAGTTTCTTTACATAAAAAACAATCTTGTCATCACTCGAAAAATTGAGAATTAAATGTTCTTTCGAGATAGTTGGAAACTAAACACCGACGACATTGTTTACTACATGAAGATACACCCATCTATCTCTGAAAATACATTTAATTCAATAGAAATCAATTGCCCTTACTTGTGTAGATGCTATGAATGGAAAAGAAGATCCAATGGTTGGCAATGTTTGGATTTGCCGGTCTTGATCCAACGGTCAATGTTCGAAGTTATCCGTACACTATATAGTGGTATGGTATGTTATTGTAAGAGATAAGACAAGATAAATATAAGATAAGAAGTACTGTGAATGGCCGATCTTTTGAGTAACCTTCCCTCCCGATGTTTGGGAAGCAAGTGAAAATTTCGAAAATGGGAAAAGTTTGATTTTTTTGCCGCCAAGGACCAAAGTGGTTTCCTTCCTATGTACTCCTCGTCCCTACTCCACACCAACACGGCTTCCGAACACGCTAGAGACACATAGCCGCCGTACCAAGGCACATGTGCGTAGCACCACGCTGTGGACCAGGGAGAGATCAGTCGGGCCGGTGCGCGAGGGGAAAGGGGAGGAGAGAGGCAGGATGGATGATGAGAGGCAGCAAAGGAGAGAGAAAACACACAATTTGTTTTCCGTGCATAGGTCCTGAAATTTACTACTAGTAGAGTGGCCGCAGGAGTACCTCGTGTCAGGAACCCATCATAACTTTCCTCTGACATCGAACCGCCTTCAACTTGATGGGTTCGTAGCATGGAAAATAAAAAATTTATACCGCAAGAACGAACATAACTAGATCTAATCTAGATAAAAGCCAAGATCTAATCTATTAGACATGTGCAACGAGATAGATCTGTACTAACCCTTGTAGATCCGAAAGCCTTGTGCAAGATCGGATCTCGTGGTTGATGTAGACGATCACTTGCCGATCTCAAGATCGAGTGGACGAGCCTTCCGGCGCCGCATTTCGGCAGCGCTTCCGCAATCGGTCACACGTGCGGAGTCGATGCAGACCTTCCTCTCCCTGTTCCAGCGAGCAGCGGAGGTAGTAGATCTCTCCACGGAATCCCAGCAGCACGACGGCGTGGTGGTGGTGGTGGTGGAGTAGAGAATTCTGCTGGGCTTCGCCTAAGTCAGAGCAGAGCGAAGGAGGAGGAGAGAGGCGGCTAGGGCAAGGAGTGGAAGGGGCAAAGGGAGGGGCGCCTCCACCCCTCTATTTATAGAGGGAGGGGTGGCGACTAGGGTTCCCACCCCTAGGGCCACCTCTAGGGCCGGCGCACAAGGGGGGCTTGGGGGGAGTGAATATGCAGACATGATGGAGACACCTCTCCAATCAATAACCATCAGCGGGATCTGGAGATCCATAATGGCTCCCACATACTCAACGATGACTTCGTGATCGGTAGAACCATTAACATACGAAACCAATTCCCTTTGTCACGCGATATTCTACTTATCCGAGGTTTGATCGCCGGTATCTCCATACCTAGTTCTACCTCGTTACTGATAAGTACTCTTTACTCTTTCCATGATATGTCATCCCTTGTGACCTAGTCACATGCTTGCAAGCTAACTAGATGACATTCCACCGAGAGGGCCCAGAGCATATCTATCCATCATATGGATGGACAAATCCCAATCTTGGTCCATGCGCTTCAACACATACTTTCAGAATACCCAATGACACCTTTATAACCACCCAGTTACGAAGCGGTGTTTGATGTCATCAAAGTACCCATCCGGTGATGGTGATTAACATAACCTCATGGTCGAAGGATTAGGTTACTATGCATTTGAAAGCTTGTAGCAATACAAACTTAATGACTTGATCTTATGCTACACTTACTATGGGTGTGTGTCCATCACATCATTCTCCTAATGATATAACCTTGTTGTTAATGACATCCAATGTCCATGATCAGGAAACCATGATCATCTATTAATCAACAAGCTAGTTCAACAAGAGGCTTACTAGGGACCCTTTTATGTTTACAAAACACACAAGTATTAGTGTTTCCTAATAATACAATTACAGCATGGGATGTTAACATTCATCATAAACACAAAGATATAATAATAACCACTTTTATTATTGCCTCTTGGGTATATCTCCAACAGTCTCCCACTTGCACTAGAGTCAATAATGTAGATTACATGGTAATATACCTAACACCCATGGCGTTCTGGTGTTGGTCATGCTTTGCTCTAGGGAGAGGTTTAGTCAACGGATCCGCCACATTCAGATCAGTGTGTACTTTGCAAATCTTTATGTCACCATCTTGGACATACTCGCGAATAGCATGGAAACGTAGCTTGATGTGCTTCAGCTTGCTATGTGACCTTGGCTCCTGTGCATTAGCTATGGCACCTGTGTTGTCACAATAGATGGCCATCGGGTCCAACGCACTAGGAACCACGCCAAGTTCGGTAATGAACTCCTTCATCCATATGGCTTCTTGTGCAGCCTCCGAAGCAGCTATGTATTCTGATTCAATTGAAGATTTTGCCACAACGCTTTGCTTGGCACTCCTCCAGCTCACTACAGCACCATTCAAAATAAATACGTATCCAGACTATGATTTCCAGTCATCTGGATCGGTGTTCCAACTAGCATCAGTGTAACTGTTTACAACAAGTTGTTCATCACCTCCATAAGAAAGAACCATATCCTTAGTCCTGTTTAGGTACTTTAGGATATTCTTGACCGCTGTCCAGTGCTCCATTCCAGGATCACTTTGATATCTGCTAGTCAAACTAACAGCATGTGCTAGTCAAACTAATAGCATGCATGATAGATCCTATGGCCGAGGCATAGGGAATATTACTCATTTTCTCTCTATCTTCTGTCGTAGCTGGACTTTGAGTCTTACTCAAGGTCTTACCTGTCAACATGGGCAAGAACCCTTTCTTGCTCTCTTCCATTCTAAACTTCTTTAGAACTTTGTCCAAGTATGTACTTTGTGAAAGCGCTATTAGGCGTCTTGCTCTATCTCTATAAATCTTGATGCCTAGAATATATGCCGCTTTGTCAAGATCCTTCATTGAAAAACTATTATTCAAATAGGCTTTGACACTATTAAGAAGTTCTATATCATTCCCAATCAACAATATGTCATCTACATATAGTAATAGGAATGCTATAGAGCTCCCACTCACTTTCTTGTAAATACAAGCTTCTCTATAAGTTTGTATAAATCCAAAGTTTTTGATTACTTTATCAAAACGTTGATTCCAACTCCGGGATGCTTGCTTCAGTCCATAAATGGAGCGCTGAAGTTTGCGTACCTTGTTAGCATCTTTAGGATCGACAAAACCCTTGGGTTGTACCATATACAACTCTTCCTCAATGTCTCCATTCAGGAATGCCGTTTTTACATCCATCTGCCAAATCTCATAATCGAAATATGCAGCAATTGCTAACAAAATCCTCACAGACTTTAGCTTCGCTACTGGTGAGAATGTCTCATCGTAGTCAACTCCTTGAATTTGTCGGAACCCTTTCGCGACAAGTTGAGCTTTATAGACGGTAACATTACCATCAAACATCTGTTTTTCTTTTGAAAATCCATTTGTTCTCGACAACCTTACGGCCATCCGGTAAGTCCACCAAAGTCCACACTTGGTTTTCGTACATGGATCCCATTTCGGATTTCATGGCTTCTAGCCATTTGTCAGAATCTGGGTTCACCATAGCTTCTTCATATGTCGCAGGGTCATCAATGTTGTCCACCAACATGATGTTCAAGGCAGGGTCATACCAATCAGGAGTGGTACGAACCCTCGTTGACCTGCGAGGTTCAGCAGCAACTTCGTTCGAAGTTTCATGATCACCATCATTAGCTTCCTCTCCAATTGGTGCAGGCGGCACAAAACCATCTTCTGGTGTTGTGCTACTCTCAATTTCGAGAGAAGGTTCAATAACCTCGTCGAGTTCTACTTTCCTTCCAGTCACTTCCTTCGAGAGAAACTCCTCAAGAAAGGATCCATTCTTGGCAACGAAAACTTTGCCTTCGGATCTATGATAGAAGGTATACCCAATTGTTTCTTTAGGGTATCCTATGAAGACGCATTTCTCCGCTTTGGGTTCAAGCTTATCAGGTTGTAACTTCTTTACATACGCTTCGCAACCCCAAACTTTAAGGAACGACAACTTAGGTTTCTTTCCAAACCACAATTCGTACGGTGTCGTTTCAACGGATTTAGATGGTGCCCTATTTAAAGTGAATGCGGTTGTCTCTAATGCATAGCCCCAAAATGATAGCGGTAAATCTGTAAGAGACATCATAGACCGAACCATATCTAAGAGAGTTTGATTACGATGTGCGGACACACCATTACGCGGTGGTGTTCCCGGCGGTGTGAATTGCAAAAGTATTCCACATTTTTTTAAATGCATGCCAAACTCATAACTTAGATATTCACCTCCGTGGTCAGAACGCAGAAATTTAATCTTCTTGTTACGATGATTTTCCACTTCACTTTGAAATTCCTTAAATTTCTCGAAAGTTTCGGACTTATGTTTCATAAAGTAGACATACCCATATCTACTTAAGTCATCCGTGAAAGTGAGAACATAACGATATCCACCACGCGATGCTACACTCATTGGGCCGCATACATCGGTATGTATTATTTCCAATAAGTCCGTAGCTCGCTCCATTATTCCAGAGAATGGAGTCTTAGTCATTTTTCCCATTAGACATGCTTCGCATCTTTCAAGTGATTCAAAATCAAGTGATTCAAGAAGTCCATCAGAATGGAGTTTCTGTATACGCTTCACTCCAATGTGACCAAGACGACAGTGCCACATGTATGTAGAATTATCATTCAATTTTATCCGTTTAGCATCTATGTTGTGAACATGTGTATCACTACTACCGAGATTCAGTAAGAATAAACCATTCATCTCAGGTGCATTACCATAAAAGATATTACTCATATAAATCGAACAACCTTTATTCTCAGACTTAAAAGAGTAACCGTCTCGCAATAAACAAGATCCAGATATAATGTTCATGCTTAACGCAGGCACCAAATAACAATTATTTAAATTTAAAACTAATCCCGATGGTAGATGTAGAGGGAGCGTGCCGACGGAGATCACATCAACCTTGGAGCCATTTCCAACGCGCATCGTCACCTCGTCTCTCGCTAGTCTTTGCTTATTCCGCAGTTCCTGTTTCGAGTTACAAATATGAGCAACCGAACCAGTATCAAATACCCAGGCACTACTATGATTACTAGTAAGATACACATCAATAACATGTATATCAAATATAACTTTCTTCTTGATGTTGCCGTTCTTTAGATCCGCCAGGTACTTGGGGAAGTTACGCTTCTAGTGACCAGCACCCTTGTAGTAGAAGCATTCAGTTTCAGGCTTAGGACCAGCCTTGGGCTTCTTAGCAGGCGCGGCAGCTTTCTTGCCGTCCTTCTTGAAGTTGCCCTTGTTCTTAGGCTTGCCCTGTTTCTTGAAATTGGTTGTCTTATTGACCATCAACACTTGGTGCTCCTTCTTGATCTCCACTTCAGCAGTTTTAAGCATGGACGATAGTTCAGGCAACGTCTTGTTCATGCAGTGCATATTGTAGTTCATCACAAAGTTCTTATAACTCGGTGGCAGTGATTAGAGGACACAGTGAATCCCTAACTCATTAGGAATCGTTATCCCCAACTCTTGGAGCTTGTTTGCGTGCCCAGACATGGTGAGCACGTGCTCACTAACGGAGCTGCCCTCTTCCATCTTACAGTTAAAGAACTTTTCGGAGGCCTCATAGCTCTCCACGACTGCATGAGTCTCAAAAATCAGCTTGAGCTGATGATATCAAACGGGTCGTGGTGCTCAAAGCGCTTCTGAAGCTCTGTTTCTAAACTATACAGGATGGCACACTGAACTGTGGAGTAGTGATTTTTCCGAGTGGCGTAAACATTCTTTACGTCATCGGTGGCATCTTCTGCAGGTGGGTCACCTAGCGGTGCTTCGAGCACATAGGTCAACTGACCAGCCCTGAGGACAATCTTCAGTCCACGGAGCCAGTCCGTGAAGTTGCTTCCATTGTTCTTAAGCTTTTGTTTCTCTAGGAACGCATTGAAATTGATGGAGAGGTTCGCCATAATCTACAACAAATTTGCAAGTAGTTTAGACTAAGTTTATGATAAATTGAGTTCAGTTTTAATTCTTAAATTAACTAGGTGAACTCCCACTCAAAACAACATCCCTCATGTTGTCTTGGTGATTACACGAACCAAATCCACTACACCAAGTCCGATCTTCACGAGAGAAGATGTAGTTTCAACGGCGAACAATCTTCTTGTTCATCATATCATTTATATGACTCATGCTCTACCTTTCGGTATTCCGTGTTGCGAGACCATGTCTGTACATGCTAGGCTCATTAAGATTAACCTTAGTTTCCGCATGTGCAAAACTGGCTTGCACCCGTTGTATGCACACGTAGAATCTATCGCATCCGATCATCACGAGATGCTTCGAAATGACAAGTCTTAGCAACGGTGCCAACTAAGGACGAACACTTTATTACTTGATATTTAGTGAGAGGGATCATCTTATAATGCTATCGTCGCGATCTAAGCAATACAAGATGCATAAAGGATTAACATCACAGGCAATTCATAATTAGTGTGATATGATATGGCCCTTTCTTCTTTTGCCTTTGATCTCCATCTCCAAAGCACGAACATGATCTCCATCATCACCAGCATTGCGTCAAGGTCAGTGGTGCCGCTTCATGGTTGTCCATCATCACTAGCAACTATTACAACTACTTGGAATAAAGCTATTACAAGATGAATAGACACGCGGGTCTTAACAGAATTAAAGACAACCATTAGGCTCCTGCTGGTTGCCATATTACAACAAGGATCATTGCATACATCAAATATAATCACAATCACATGATGGCCATATCACATCACAAAACCCCTACAAAAACAAGTTAGACGCCTCTAATTTTCTTTGCATGTTTTATGTGGTTTGGGGCTTTCGAATAAGAACGGGTCTTACCTACGAAACTGAACCACAACGTTGATACAAGTGCTATCAAGTGCAAAGTGTAAATTGGATCGATACTATGGCGGGAGAGACAGACACCCGCAAAGCCACTTGTGCAAAGCAAGTTACATGTCAAGCGTGGAGCAAGTCTCATGTGCGATGACATGTAAGGTTAGCCCGAGCCGCTTCATCCCACCATACCACAAGATGCAAAGTACACAAAGTAAAAGACGGCACGAGCACCAACGCCCACAAAACCACTGTGTTCTACTCGTGCAACAGATCTACGCATAGACACAGCTCTGATACCACTGATGGGTTCATAGCATGGAAAACAAAAAATTTATACCGCAAGACGAACAAAACCAGATCTAATCTAGATAAAAGCCAAGATCTAATCTATTAGACATGTGCAATGAGATAGATCTGTACTAACCCTTGTAGATCCGAAAGCCTTGTGCGAGATCGGATCTCGTGGTTGATGTAGACGATCACTTGCCGATCTCAAGATCGAGTGAACGAGCCTTCCGGCGCCGTGTTCAGGCAGTGCTTTTGTAATCGGTCACACGTGTGGAGTCGATGCAGACCTTCCTCTCCCTGTTCCAGCGAGCAGCGGAGGTAGTAGATCTCTCCACGGAATCCCAGCAGCACGACGGCGTGGTGGTGGTGGTGGAGTACAGAATTCTGCAGGGCTTCGCCTAAGCCAGAGCAGAGCGAAGGAGGAGGAGAGAGGCGGCTAGGGCAAGGAGTGGAAGGGGCAAAGGGAGGGACGCCTCCACCCCTCTATTTATAGAGGGAGGGGTGGCGCCTAGGGTTCCCATCCCTAGGGCCACCTCTAGGGCCGGCGCACAAGGGGGGCTTGGGGGGAGTTTCCTTCCCCCACCCCCCAAGTTTCCCCTTTTCCTTTCTTGGTTTTCAAGTAAACTCCATGGAACTTTCTAGAACCTTCCGGAACATTCCGAAACCTTCTAGAATCCCCATATAAACACTCCGAAACATTTCCGAACCTAGAAAATGATCTCCATTATATGAATCTTATTCTCCGGACAATTCCGGATCTCCTCGTGATGTCCTAGATCCAATCCGAGACTCCAAACAACATTCGGTCTCCAACGCACATTCCATATCTACCTAAACAGCATCGAACCTTAAGTGTGTCACCCTATGGTTCATGAATATGCAGACATGATGAAGACATCTCTCCGATCAATAACCATCAGCGGGATCTGGAGATCCATAACGGCTCCCACATACTCAACGATGACTTCATGATCGATAGAACCATTAACATACGAAAACCAATTCCCTTTGTCACGCGATACTCTACTTATCCGAGGTTTGATCATCGGTATCTCCATACCTAGTTCTACCTTGTTACTGATAAGTACTCTTTACTCATTCCATGATATGTCATCCCTTGTGACCTAGTCACATGCTTGCAAGCTAACTAGATGACATTCCACCGAGAGGGCCCAGAGCATATCTATCCGTCATATGGATGGACAAATCCCAATCTTGGTCCATGTGCTTCAACACATACTTTCAGAATACCCAATGACACCTTTATAACCACCCAGTTACGAAGCGGTGTTTGATGTCATCAAAGTACCCATCCGGTGATGGTCATTAACATAACCTCATGGTCGAAGGATTAGGTTACTATGCATTTGAAAGCTTGTAGCAATACGAACTTAATGACTTGATCTTATGCTACACTTACTATGGGTGTGCATCCATCACATCATTCTCCTAACGATATAAACTTCTTATTAATGACATCCAATGTCCATGATCAAGAAACCATGATCATCTATTAATCAACAAGCTAGTTCAACAAGAGGCTTACTAGGGACCCGTTTATGTTAACAAAACACACAAGTATTAGTGTTTCCTAATAATACAATTATAGCATGGGATGTAAAAATTCATCATAAACACAAAGATATAATAATAACCACTTTTATTATTGCCTCTTGGGCATATCTCCAACACAATTCCTCTTTGCTGCTGCCCTCTTACCCTTCCTACGTTTTATTCTCTCAGCATGTAGAGCGCGTGGACAGAGATGAGCATATGTCTAAGCAAAGAAATGAGTACTACTATACTTGTGTACTACTAATATACTATTGGATTTTCCCTAATAAGGGCATCAGCAATGTGTACAAAAGCACACCTTAAGGCCTACTATGTGGTATCCACTGAGGTTCACCATATACATTGTGGAGAAAATAAAGTTTGTATCTTTAAGCCTAAGGTGCACCTCAACCTTGTGGGTTGAAAATAGAGAATAGAATAATCATTTCCCCTCTCTCCCTATTTCATGTGATAGTTTTCAAAAGGTGTTCAAAATTTTCGTGATGCAAAATCTTAGCTAGAAGTCGAAACACTCGTCAAAACTCTCTTTGGTTTGTGATATTGATGACCCACAAGTATAGGGGGTGTATCGCAGTATTTTCGAGGGAAGTGAAACCCAATTTATTGATTCGATACAAGGGGAGCCAAAGAATATTTATAAGCCTTAACAACTGAGTTTTCAATTCAGCTGCACCTGGAAACAATCTTGCTCACAATAGTTTATCAGTAGCAACAGTTTTGTAGTAGGAATAGTGAAGTAGCAGCAGTAGTAAAGTAAAGAAAGAAGTAACAATAGCAGTAAACAGCAGGATTCGAGTGCGGTAGGCATAGGGATGGATGGGCGGGCGTTGCATGGACAAGACAATTCACATAGCAATCAGAACATAGGGCAATTGCAGATAAATAAGATAAAGCATCCAAGTACTAGATAATCCTAGGCATGTGTTCCATATATAGTCATACGTGCTTGCAATGAGAACTTGCACAACATCTTTTGTCCTGCCAGCCCGTTTGCAGCGGGGCCTCAAGGGAACTACTTGCAATTAAGGTGCTCCTTTTAATAGAGCACCGGAGCAAAGCATTAACACTCCGTGAACAGATGTGATCCTCACATATAATCCATTCCCTCTGGTTCTCCCGATTTCTGTCACTTCGGGGCCAGTGGTTCCGGACAACAACGTATGTATACAACTTGCAGATAAGACCAAAAACAATACTATCATAATGAATCAATAACATGTTCAGATCTAAAATCATGGCACTCGGGCCCTAGTGACAAGCATTAAGCATAACAAGTCGCAACAAAGTCATAAAGCACTAATAGTAGATACTAGGCACCATGCCCTAACAATCTGATGCCATTACATGAACGATCTCATCCAATCCCTACCATCCCCATAGCCTACAGCGGGGGATTACTCACTCATAGATGGGGGAAACATGGATGGTTGATGGAGAAGCGATGGTCATGATGATGGCAATGATCTCCTCCAATTCCCCGTCCCGGCAGGGTGCCAGAACGGAGTTTCTGGTGCTGTTTCGTGGAATCTGGTGGTGGCGGCGGAGCGGAACTCCTGCTGGAAAAATGTCGAACCCCCTTGAGTTTTAGGTCAAAAGGCATCTTATAGGCGAAGAGGGAGACCGAGGGGGTGTCTAGGGCGGCCAGACCACCCCCTGGCACGGCCAGGCCTAGCCCGCATGGCCAGGTGGTGTGGCCTGGGCCCAGCCCCCCTCCATCTCGTATTCTGGCTCTAGGTGTCTTCTGGTGAAATAGGATTTTTGGCATATTTTCCGGGATTTTTCCTGATAGTTGATTTTCTGCACAAAAACTAGACACCAAGGCAATTCTGCTGAAAACAACGTCAGTCCGCGTTAGTTGCATCCAAATCACACAAGTTTAGAGGAGAAACAATAGCAAAAGTGTTCAGGGAATTAGATACGTTTTGGACGTATCAGTTATATTTATTAACCGCTCGATGGGTACCTCCAAAAGCATTTTCATAAACCTTTCAAAGCAACCTACAATTTATTACTTGTAGTTCAAGTTTGGCCTAATTTCATTAAATTTAAGAGCAATCTATCACACTTAGTTGTAGCTCAAGTTTGACCTAATTTCATTAAACTATCAAGATGCAAAATCTTAGCAAGAAGATGAACCTGTCTTCAGAACTCTATGTGGTTTCTGATAGTATATTAATTGAACCACCCTTCGATGGGTACCTCCAAGAGCTTTATCATAAAACTTTCAAAACAACCTACACAGTTTACTTGTAGTAGTTCAAATTTTACCAATTATATTTTTCTGCTTTACCTATTATAATTTTATATAGTGATGATATGCCAGATGTCTATTATGTGGGTCTCACGTGCAGGTCACGTGTAATTTACTAGTACTTGTAGTTTCAAATTTGAACTAATTTCGATAAATCGACATAAAGTCATTCTAATGGGAAGAGTTACCTGGGCAGTTTCAAAACTCATAAAACATGGGAATTTGTTGGTACAACATGTTGGTCCAATATATATGTATGTAAACTTGGCTTGTGACATTCAGATCCAATATTCTTCGGACTTTTCTTTAGGAAAAAGAACAACCTCGATCGTATTCTTCACTCAGAAAATGTAGAATTGAATGTTCTTTCTTGATAGTTAGAAACTCACACTGACGACACCGTTTACTACAAGAAGATGCACCGATGATCTACCTTTGAAAAGACAGATTCAAGAGCAATCTATGGTGTTTACTTGTAGCTAGCTCAAGTTTGACCTAATTTCGTTAAATTGTCAAGATGCAAAGTCTTACAAAGAAGTTGAACCTATCGTCAAAACTCTCGCTGGTTTTTGATATATTAATTTTGACCCCTCGATGGGTACCTCCAAAAGCTTTTTCGTAAAACTATCAAAGCAAAACCTACAATTTACTTGTAGTTTCAAATTTGACCTAATTCCGAGATATCAACATAAAGTCATTCAAATGGGCGGGGTTAGCTAGGAAGCTTGAAAACTCATAAAACATGGGAATCGTAAGTACAACATGTTGTAGATCCACTATATATGTCTGTCAACTTGGCTTGTGGTATCCACATCCAATATTCTTCAGACTTCTCTTTACGGAAAAGAACAACTAACCTCGCTCATCTTCACTCGGAAAATGTAGAATTGAATGTTCTTTCCTGATAGTTGGAAAGTCACACTGACGGTATTGTTTACTACAACAAGATGCACCGATCTACCTCTGAAAATACATTTAATTCAAGAGCAATCTATCGTGCTTACTTGTAGCTCAAGTTTGACCTAATTTCGTTGAATTGTCCAGATGCAAAATCTTAGCAAGAAATTGAACCTGTCGTCAAAACTCTCAGTGTGTTATATGATATATTAATTGTGACCCCTCGATGGGTACCTCCAAAATATTTTTCGTAAAACTTTCAAAGCAACCTACAATTTACTTGTAGTTTCAAATTTGACCTAATTTCGATAAATCGACATAAAGTCATTCGGTCAAATTTGCAGAGTTAGCTAGGAAGTTTGAAAACTCATAAATAAAACATGGGAATCGTTGGTACAACATGTTGGTAAACTTGGCTTCTAGCATTCAGATTCAATATTCTTCGGACATTTCTTTACGGGAAAGAACAACCTCGCTCGTCATCACTCAGAAAATGGAAAATAATTGAATGTTCTTTCCTAATATAGTTGGAAAATCACACTGATGACACTGTTTGCTACAAGAAAATGCACCCATCTACCTCTCTGAAAAGTCATATATTTCAATAGCAATCTATCGCGCTTACTTGTAGCTCAAGTGTGACCCAATTTTGTTAAATAGTGTCATGTGATGCAAAATCTTAGCAAGAAGTCAAACCTGTTGTCAAAATTGTCGGTTGTTTCTCATATATTGATTGTGACCCCCCCCGATCGGTACGGTACCTCCAAAAGCTTTTTCGTAAAACTTTCAGAGAACCTACAATTTAGTTATAGTTCAAGCTTGACCTAATGTCGATAAATCGGCATGTAGTCATTCAAGTGGGCCGAGTTAATTAGCTAGGGAGTTTGAAAACTAAAAAAACATATGGGAATCATAAGTAAAACACGTTGGTCCACTTAATATGTCTAGAATCTTGGCTTATGGCATTGAGATCCATATTCTTCGGGCTTTCTTTAAGGAAAAGAACCATCTCGTCATCACTTGGAAAACTGAGAATTTTATTTCCTAATAGTTGGAAACTCACACTGACGACATTGTTTACTACAAGAAGATGCACCCATCTACCTCCAAAAATACATTTAATTCAAGAGCAATCTATCGCGCTTACTTGTAGCTCAAGTTTGACCTAATTTTTTTAATCGACAAGAAGTCACTGAAGTGTGCGAAGTTAGCTCGGAAGATTGAAAAATCCTAGTACTAAAAACTTGGGTATTACATATAAGAAATTGTGGTCCAGTTTGTGTGATAATTGGGGCGGTTGCATTTTCTTTTAACTATGGTAGGTCTTGTAGGACCGAGGTGCTTGAGATTTAACACGATCGGTGGAAGTACAAGTTACATCAAGGACCTCATAAAAATGAAAATTGCACCCAAGTCCATGCATTTAGAACAAGGACCCTGAAACTGAGCAATGAAGTGTGTGTTTTGAGGTTTGCGCATACTAGGATTCATCGTGCTAAAGACTATCAGTAAAATCTTTGTAGATGCTAAGAATGGAAAAGAAGATCCAACGGTTAGCAATGTTTGGATTTGTCAGTCTTCATCCAACAGTCAATGTTCTTAGTTATCCGTACACTATACAGTGGTATGGTATGGTATGGTATTGTAAGAGATAAGACAAGATAAAGTTAAGATAAGAATTACTGTGAATGGCCGATCTTTTGAGTAACCTTTCCTCCCGATGTTTGGGAAGCATGTAAAAATTTCGAAAACCAGAAAAGTTTGTAATTTTTTTCCGCCAAGGACCAAAGTGGTTTCCTTCCTATGTACTCCTTGTCCCTACTCCACATCAACGCAGCTACCGAACACACCAGAGACACAGAGACACCGTACCAAGGCACACGTGCGCAGCACCATGCTGTGGACGAGGGAGAGATCAGTCGAGCCGGTGCACTAGGGGAAAGGGTAGGAGAGAGGGAGGATGGATGGTGAGAGGCAGCGAAGGAGAGAGAAAACACACAATTTGTTTTGCGTGCATAGGTCCTAAAATTTACTACTAGTAGAGTGGTTGCAGAAGTACCTCGTGTCAGGAAACCATCATAACTTTGCTCTAACATTGAACCGCCTTCAACTCCTGTTCACTGCTGCCCTCTTACCCTGACTATGTTTTATTCTCTCAGCATGTACATCGCGTGGATAGAGGTGAGAATATGTCTAAGCAAAGAAATGAGTACTACTATATTAGTGTACTACTAATATACTATTTGCTTTTTCCCTAATAAGGGCATCATCAATGTGTACAAAAGCACACTTAAGGCCTAGTATGTGGCATCCCCTAAGGTTCACCATATACATTGTAGAGAAAATAAAGTTTGTATCTTTAAGCCTAAGGTGCACCTCAAGCTTGTGGGTTACCCATAGAGAATAGAAAAATCATTTCCCCTCTCTCCCTATTTCATGTGATCGTTTTTAAAAGGTGTTCAAAATTTTCATGTTGCAAAATCTTAGCTAGAAGTCGAACCACTCATGAAAACTATCCGTGGTTTCTAATATATTAATTAACCCCTCGATGGGTACCTCTAAAAGATTTTTTCATAAAACTTTCAAAGCAACCTACAGTTTATTACTTGTAGTTCAAGTTTAAGCTAATTTCATTAACGTAAAGTATTAGCGAAACCAAAGAATAATTAATAATGTTTGTATTATACTTTTTGTAACACGTGTTTCCGGATACACGTAACATGATGCCACAAAAAATATTATACTTCTTATTCTTTTTTTTGAAATGTTATGAAAACCGTGTCAACTTTTTTGGGATGCGGAGGCATAGCAAGAACATGAATTTTTCAGAACTTTCGATGGTTTTTTATGTACCGAATTCCTGGTTAGCTTCACAAAAAAATTGGAAAATTTTAAGAGCAACCTATCGCGCTTACGTTTAGTTAAAATTTGAGAAGGTCGGTGGGAGTACCGTTTACATTGAAGACCTCAAAAATAGAAAATTGCATAGAGGTCCATACATTTAGCACAAAGGGCGCTAAAATGAAGCAATGAAAAGCAGTCGGGTGCGGGTCCTTCTCGAGCGAGCGGCTGAGCCATACCCTTCGTACTACTCCTACTGTACTTTCGATCTAGCGTGTTGCGGGTGTGCTTGGTGGCTTCCTCTTTGCAGGGTGTGAAATGGAACGACAATGGAGTACTACAGAGTAGTGGTAAAGCTGGTCAGATCATAATGAAGTGTATCAAATGCGATGGGACATACTATAGACAGTATAAACAATCCCTTGTGCACTACTATCGTTTGAATCTTTTGAATAACCTTCCCTCCGGATGTTTGGGAAGGAAGTGGAAATTTCGAAACTGTGAAAGTTTGAACTCCAACTCTAATAATAGTATAAGTATTGTACCTTTTGTCGCCAAGCCCCAAAATGATTCCTTCTACGCCACACGCCTGATACTGACAAGGAGCTGACGACAAGTCAGGTCGACACACATTCGCAGTGCCATGTTTTTGACGAGGGAGAGATCACATAGCCGGGGTGTGGGGATGGTGATGAGGCAATGAAGGACAGAGAAAACACAATTTGTTTTGCGTGCATACAGTATATAGTAAAGGTCCTGAAATTTACTAGTACTAGTTCCGTACTACTAGTACTACTAGGTGACTGTACCATGTACCTCGTGTTAGGAAGCCATCACAGCTTTGCTCTCATATCGCACCGCCTTCAACTCCTCCTCTTCGCTGTTCTCTCGAACTGCTTCCTCTGTGCCAATAGTTTTTCTTCTTTCTCTTTGTTTCTTTTCTATAGAAATACATATTCTTCTTACTTGCTTTATAGAAAATACACTCCTCTCACTTGGAAAATTGATTTTTTTCCTTTCCTCATGGTTGGAAACTCCGAGTGGCAACATTGTTACCATGCCATGATTCACACCCATTTTACACCCAAATATGGGACCATCATGGATGGTGGGAGTACAATTTACATCAAGGACCTAAAAATGGAAAAAATTATATAAAGGTCCTTACATTTAGCATGAAGCACCCTAAAATTAAGCAATGGAAATAGTTCGGTGTGGATCCTTCTCGAGAGAGTAGTTGATCGAGCCATACTCTTCATACTACTTTCTCTTTGTTTGTTTTCGAAATATATGGCGAAATTTGGCAGCACGCAAATTCTTTGATATGGGATCATGAATCATCGATATAAAGTATGATGTAGATATGGCAATGACCTTGGTCGTTCGTCTTGAAATCCAAGAATGTTCATACTCATGGACAACTAATAATCTTAAATACGTTTAAATTTTACCACTTGCTTTTAGGTACGAATTTTACACGTACGGACAGTGGATGTACATTTTACATCAAGGACCTAAAAAAGTTAAATTACATCGAGGTCCATACATTTAGCACAAAGCACCCTAAAATTAAGTAGGGTAAACAGTCATGTTTTGCTCCTTCTCGAGAGAAAAGCTGATCGAGTCATACTCTTCATACTACTCCCTCTTCGTTTGTTTTCCAAATATGGCCAAAAAATTTGGCATGCAAATTCTTCGATATTGGATCATGAATCATCAACATAAATGTAGATATGTCCATGACCCTGGTTGTTTGGCTTGAAATGCAAGCATGTTTATATTCATTGAAAACTAATAAGATTAAATACGTTTAAATTGTACAACTTGATTTTATATTTGAATTTTACACGAACGGTGGGACTATATTTTACATCAAGAACCGAAAAAAGGTAAAATTACATCGAGGTCCATACATTTAGCACAAAGCACCCTAAAATTAAGCAGGGAAAACTGTTGGGTTCGGTTCCTTCTTGAGAGAGCAGTTGTTTGAGCCATACTCTTCATACTACTTCCTCTTCGTTTATTTTCAAAATATGGCCCAATTTGGCGGCATGCAAATTCTTGGATATGGGATCATGAATCATCGATAAGTATGATGTAGATATGGCCATGACCTTGGTCATTCGGCTTGAAAATCCAAGATTGTTCATACTCATTCACACCTAAGCTTAAATACGTTTGAATTTTACCACTTGCTTTTATCTTTGAATTTTACACAGACGGTGGGAGTACATTTTACAGCAAGGACCTAAAAAGGGGTAAAATTACATCGAGGTCCATACTTTTAGCCTGAAGCACCCTAAAATTAAGCTGGGAAAACAGTCATGTTTGGCTCCTTCTCGAGAGATAAGCTAATCGAGCCATACTCTTCATACTACTTCCTCTTCGTTTGTTTTCAAAATATGGCCAAATTTGGCGGCATGAAAATTCTTGGATATGTGATCATCATCAGCATAAAGTATGATGTAGATATGTCCATGACCTTGGTCGTTCATCTTGAAATCAAAGAATGTTCATACTCATCGACAACAATTAATCTTAAATACATTTAAAAATGGTAAAATTACAGCGAGGTCCATACATTTAGCACGAAGCACCCTAAAATTAAGCAGGGAAAACAATCATGTTTTTCTCCTTCTTGTGAGAGAAGCAGATCGAGCCATAATCTTCATACTACTTCCTCTTTGTTTGTTTTCAAAATATAGCCAAATTTGGCGGCATCCAAATTCTTGGATATGGGATCACCAATCGTTAACATAAAGTATGATGTAGATATGGCCATGACCTTGGTCGTTCGTCTTGAAATCCAAGAATGTTGATAATCACCGACTACTAATAATCTCTTAAATACATTTAAATTTTACCACTTGCTTTTAGGTTTGAATTTACACGTATGGACGGTGGGAATACATCTTACATCAAGGACCTAAAAAAGGTAAAATTACATCGAGGTCCACACATTTAGCATGAAGAACCCTAAAATTAAGCAAGGAAAACATTCAGGTTCGTCTCTTTCTCGAGAGAGCAGCTGGTCGAGCCATACTCTTCAAACTTCCTCTTTGTTTGTTTTCAAAATATGGTGAAATTTGGCGGCATGCAAATTCTTGGATATGGGATCATGAATCTTCAGCATAAAGTATGATGTAGATATGTGTAACTACCTCGGTGAATTACGCTCCTAGTTACAAGCCTGGATGAGCAGAAATGGTTGAAATAGTACGGTGGGGCCCAAATGCCACTCACAGGTAGACCTTTCAGCCGTCCCAACCATTTCCAAACATCGGGACAAGAACGGGCGGCGTAATCGGCAGGCGAAGGGATCAACTACATACACAAATGAGTATGTATGAAAGCCACCATACAATGGTTCTCAGAGTCATTCCATCTAAAAAGAAAGGAAATATTGCAACGCCATACGGCAAGATCCAAATATCCTAGATAGATATAATAGTTTAGGATATCTCCTCATACATCAAACATCAGAGTATCAGGCGGAAGCGGAAGACAAAATCCGAGTACGGATAAGAAGCAAATCGGCATAAGATGCCCCATAAATAAACACATCCCGCCCACAGATCTCACGGATCCCCGTTCCCGGAATCTCTACACCGAATGCTCGTTGCCCACATCGTCCGTCTCCTCCACCCAGTATCCATCTTGAGGGTTTACCTGTTCATCTGAATCAAACAATTATCGTGTGAGACCCTAGGGGTACTCAGCAAGTCTTTATGCCTCTAAAGGGGACACAACCTGGGGTGACGCAATTGTAGCAAAAGATAAACCCTAACAATTCTATAGATACTCGCTAACCATCCGCCTAACCAATGATAGACGGATGTCCGTGAATTAATAACAACAGTTATAACGGTAATATTAACAGATCCATCCTCCTCCTCGCTTACCAACGAGGAAGCGGACGAACAACCCCCCCATCCGTTGGCAGTTTTATTATCCATTCCATGAGTGTTGCACTGTTTACTAGTCAGGTACTTAGTCAAATTAAAAGCGGTACTTTAGTTATGCTTGTCTATGATCGAGAAACTGTGCTCCAAGTCGTCCATAACCGCGGACACGGCTTTCAGAAAGTTTTACCCTGCAGGGGTTCACAAATAGCAACACACACTCGATCAACCTCGGAAAAACCAAATCAAAACCCAATGAGGCAGTCACGATAAAGCGATCACAGGATTCAGAAATATTTCAGGGGGCCACCCCATTAAGCTACCCGCGACGAAGTTTGCCGACTCCGAGACGGACTCAAGGTTTGCGCCAATGGCTGTAAACGACTGGGAACCCGAAAATGTGACTGGGCTTGTCGATACCGTGAAAACTCTCCGCTTTCCTAAACAGTACAGTGTGCAGTACCTCGCACAATTTAAATAAAGCAGTAAAGCATGGCATAAGTACAGGATAGTAAATAAAACCTCAAACTAGTTTGTGGCCCCAAGAAATAAGAATGAATCAAGCTCTGGCTCAGGGGGGTTCATAAGCCTCCCGGATGTGGATAGCGCGAATATTCAAGGAACAGGAATCAAGTACTCGGGGTCCTACGGGACACAAGTGAGCCTGAAAAACCAAATAGCAAATATGGCTCACCGATGCCACTTTCATTAGTTATCCCATTACTACTCAGGTTAAGTTGTTTAGGTACCTCGTTATCCATCAGACACTCACATACCCTACACATGCTGTTCTACGACTCGCATGGCTCAAACAACTCCTATAGTAATGGCTCAAGGGATGGAGGAACAAGCTTCGGTGGGGTTTAAAAGTAAAGGCTATGCAATACTTGGGATTCAATTTAATGCAATCGCGACTCAATGATGCAAGAATAAGAAAGAGGCAATAGGTACTATATGTATGCAAGCATGTGGTAGTGCTTGCCTGGCAGCTCAGTTGAAGCGAGAGAAGGATCTGGGTAGTGCTCCTGATTCTCTTGATATATCCCCTGCTCAGCGTCTATTCGAAGAAGAACCAAACAAACAAGGGCCAACATAAATAAAGTGCGCAAGCATATGAATTAAATGCGACAAGCAAACAATCATGCCATGATGAATGATACACAATTTGCATGGCAATAAAGTAGCATGGCATGGGTGAGGTGTGGAATACAAGAATAAATCATTTTATTGAGTTTTGGCCCCATTTTATCCTCATATTAGTTGCTGTATACTTTATATTTATATGATGCATGCTGCAAAACAAAACATGGAATGCATAAAAAGAAAGGTCTCGTCGAGCTAATCATTTTAGACATATTATTTGTCAAATTTGGAGTTATAAAACAAAAGTTATTGAATAATTAAGAAAAAGGGCATTTTATTGTAATTTTAATCAACTCGAAATTTTAAATGTTCAAAATATATTTTGAAGGGCATATTTGAATTCCTTACATTTTTCTGATCTCAAAACATATATTATTTGTATTATTTGGATATGTATTTTAAAAGTTATTTCAAAACAGAATTAAAATTTGAACTTGAATTAATTTTGAAAAAAGTTTGAATTAAAACAGATTACAGAAAATACTTTTGTTACCCAGGCAGATACAGACACAGACAATGACAGGTGGGGTCACTGGCTGACTCAGCAGCACAGCGCGCGGAGAAACTTTTCTCACCGCGGCTGGGCTAGACCTAGAGGCCGACAAGTGGGGCCACGGCATCTCCAGGGCCACACGCGGGCGCGCCAACGGGGACGCGACACGTGGTAGATCCAGGGAGTGCGGGTTGAGGGTTGGAGAGCTGAGGGGTGTTTCTGCAAAACAAGCAGAGAGGCTGACGGTGGGCCCGGTTGTACCGCGGGTTTAGGAATAAAAAGCTATGGGGGGTTTAACGCAAAATGACATCGCGATGCACTGTTCCTCTTCTCCGCGTCTTGCGGACAGATCGGTGTCCGACGCGGGGCGGGGATCGAACCAGGGACGTGCGGGCGCGCGCTGGGGTGCGAACCAGTGCGGCTGGCTCAGGGAGGTTGCTAGGAGGGAAAGGGCGGCTAGATGAGGCTCTCCGCGACGCGGCGACGCAGAGGACGCACGCGCACGCGACGCACCGAGAGCGCTCGACGTTTGGTCCGGCGAGAACAGAGAGCTACGGCGAGGACGGAGGTGTCAGCGGGAAGAAGGAGCTCACCGGGAGGGTGTTGGTGCGGTTGGATCGGCTCGGGACGCAGGGGATCGGCGACGACGCAGACGGACGGCGAGGTTAGGGTTTCGGGGTTGGCGTCGGGATGTTCTTCGGCTCCGACCCTTCTCCTCCTCGACGGCGTGTACGGAGCGGATGCAGAGGGCCTCCTCATCCTCCTAGATCACCTCCACGTCGCGCTTGTCGTCTGGATCGAAGCAGCGGCGGTGGAGCAGACGGTGGTCGGCGAGAGGGAGCTGGGGTCGGTGGAGAGGGAGGGAGGAAGGCCAGGGCGCCTCGGCCAGATCTGGGGAGGCCAGAGGAGAGCCGAGAGGGAGTAGATAGGGACGGGAGAGGAGAGGGGTGCCGTGGGGGAGTGGGTAGGTTAAAGGTGGCTCGGTCACCTTTTTCTCCCTCCTTCACATGCTCGAGCTGGGAGGCAAGGGCAGGCGCGGGCAGGGGTTTCCAGGTGGGGCAGGGCAGGCCAGGCTCGGTTGGTTCGGCGTGGGGCATGCAGGGCAGGGAGAGAGGAGAAAAGAGGAGAGGGGAGGCTCGGGCTAGGTTGGTACTAGGGTTGGGTAGAGAGAGGAGAGAGGCCGAGAGAGGGTAGGTGGTTAGCTAGGGTAGGTCATGGTTTAGGGTTTAGGAGAGAGGGGGTATGGTGGATGGTGGAAGTGGGTTAGATGATTAGGGTGTGGTTTAGAGAGGGGATGAAGAGAGAGGAGTGGTATGGTAGCTAGGGTTTGCTTTTGTCAAGATCAAGCCTAGCACATGCCAAGCTCCAACAAGATCAAGACAAGAAAAGAGAGGGATGATGAGGTTAGGGTTTAAGCAAGATCAAATTAAGATCAAGCCAAAAGGAGGGAGAGATAGATGAGAGATGAACCACCCAAGGATTCAAATAAAAACCAAAAGACCTAATTGTGGTGGTACTTGCATGGCCCATGCAAACTAAGTTAATGCCATGTTATTCTTGTGAAAACAATAATATTAAACATGGCATTGTTCCTTTGCATTTCCAAAAGTGGAATAAAGCCAAGCAAAAGGATTTAAAAGAAAGTTCCAAGTGGAGTAGATGGAGATGATCACATTTGATTATAATTGGGACTTGCTAGTGTGTGTATACCACTAGATGCTTGCTAGACCCAAAGATATCCCCACATGAGCATAAATCCATAATAATCCATATGGAAGCTAGGAAAAGGGTTCCACTCACAAGGCATGCAAAGGTGGCCATGTGGCTCTCATAAACCAATAATGTGAAAATAACATGATGCTAAGATGAGAGCATGTGGACAATAGAATTGGATCCATCCCAACCCACATGAGCTAGAGGTAAAACCCAAATAAAGTGCAAAGCTCATATTTAGTTGGATGGTGGAATTATAAGGTGGTGAAAGAAAGGTGGTGGAGTGGAATAAAAGATATGCCCCCAACTCAACTTGGGCATTTAACAATATATCAACAACCAAATACAATATCAAGAGGCAAATACAATTAATAATGCAGATGTGATAAGAACCAAATGGAAAAAGGGTTTTATATGATGCTCAAATGCAAGGTGGCATGATGACATGAGCATGATATGTTTATGATGCAACAATTATATGTAGGAAGTAGCGTCTATATAGACTAGGCTAGTAGCATTGCAATTGTTAGACAATTGGGATGCTACAACTCTCCCCCACTAAACAAGAATCTCGCCCCGAGATTCCTAGGAAAAAGAGAACAACACAAGAAGAGGCAGGTGTTCAGAACAAAGGTGATCCTTGCGTTCCCAAGATGATGAAGAACGGAATGGTGCGACCACTACACCTTGCAAAACTTGCTAGACTTGTTGCGAGTCTTGCGTTTTGCTTGAGAAACAACGGGTTAGAAGAATTGAAGGATTGTCGTGAGACAAGAAGGATAGGATGGACATAGCTCCGGTTTTTCTCAAGAAACATGATAAGAGACAAAGAACCACTTGTGAAAGAAAGGACAAGATGATGCATCATGGATAAAGAAAGACTCACCGTTAAGATTAAAGATTTATCGATACTAGAGATGATAAAATTTTTGTCTCGCCGGAAGGAAAGAGCTAGATTGGAGAGGTTTGAACCACTATGACAATAGCATCGTACCTTCCCTCAGATTTGAGAAATGAGGTACGGAAACAATATTGCCTTCAAACAATAGAGTCCCTTGATATCCACAGAAAGATTTAGTTAGACATCGTCGGATTAGATTCTTCTTGCGCCGGTAAGAACCACAGGATCACGCAATTGAGGTGCGCGGATATAACTTCCAGAGACGGATGTGAAGCTAGATCATGGTGGAAACCCGAGAAGCAAAGGATATGGAGGATCTAGAGTTTATTGTAGAGATACTTATTGCTTTCTTTAGCCTTGAGGCTAACGCAATAGATTTACGGCTGATGGCATCAACCATAATTGGCTTTACCATAGAAAAAGAATTGATGAAACAAAGAGAGAGATAGTTTCCTTTCATCTTGTTTGGGGATGTCGACCATCGGTAGAAAGACGAGGACAGAAAAGAGTTTGCGTTTATTTCCACCAGATAATTGAGGATTTTGCTCCGTGTAGAAAGGGTGAGATCACCAACAAGAGATTATTGATTATTTTCTTCGAGAGAGCACTCCGGAAAAACAAGGACGGAAGTAAAAGTATCAAGGGATAGAGGCCACTTCTAACTTCCGTGGAATGAGTGAAATCACATTAATTCACCAATTCAATGTACAAGAGCGAATGATAAGAGTAGTGGTATGGTAGCTACTCCATCCCGCACTCAAAGCATTACTCCGCACATGAATAAGAAAACCATGCAACCCAACTACCGAAACAGACTGAAGGTATTGACAAGAAGAGCTCATGGAACTCCGTTAGAAAACAGGATAGATGCAAACGATTCACCGGATCCAAGATAGATAAGGGTGATGATGTTGTCGTCATATCCTAAGTAACCAGCCACCGGAAAGATATGAAGGAAGATTACGGGGAACAACTGCAAGATTCCACAGATAAAGAAAAAGATAGCACCACTTGAACATAAGGATTACAAGATCTGGAAGGTCTTCATGGCCTCCGGTGGATTGAGCATAGACGATAAAACAAGAGGGTTTCAAGAGATTACTTAACGAGGTAGAGGTGAAAAGAACTCTGTGTTCTTCTTGAAATGATTGAGATAGGTTTAGCGGTCTTGAGGAAAATCTTTAGCGAAACGACGATGATAACTTGCCAACAAGGAAAAACTCCGGGTTTGATTGAAGATGGAGGATGGAATTAAATTCCAGAGTTGAAGTAATGTATTTAGCAGAAGGACGTGGCCAAGATAGGTGACTTCAAAAAGT
This sequence comes from Avena sativa, assembly GCA_916181665.1. Lineage (NCBI taxonomy): Eukaryota > Viridiplantae > Streptophyta > Magnoliopsida > Poales > Poaceae > Avena > Avena sativa. Next base: position 198,961,730 of record OV702287.1, read on the forward strand.
CATAATTCGCGCTTTGAGAACTTTGCACACAGGTAGTGTTCTCGAAGCTTGAGAGAAAGAGACATAGATGATCTTCCATGTTCTTCCATTGATATCGAATAGGCAAGCATATTATCAACATATATCACCATGGATTAACAAGATATTCCCAGAATACCAAGTTCAAAAGGCGAGAGAAACGAACAAATGCTCGAACACTTCCTGAGCTCATCGCTCTTAGAAAGATCAATATTAAGAGCACGGGTTCGTGTTGAAGAAGATGCACTGGAAGAATAGATTATCTGGTCCTTCGGAAGAAAAAGAGATGTCACCTAGTTCACATTGTCGATCGGATCACCGGTTACAAAGATAAGGAGATCTTGGATAAGAACCGATGATAGCTCATACCTTAAGCAAAACTATCAGAGACGAAAAGATGCAATTCCCTCGTATCAAAGAGAATTTTGCAGATATGGAGTTGAAAAAGATGTGCAGCATGATGGACAGATGATAGGTCGCCGTAGTGCTTTGAGAAACTCCGGATTGCCAAAGATGCTTGAATATGCATAGATATGATCACGGTGTACTCAAAATCACAGGAGATAACCGTCACCATTTGGGGGATAGGGTTGATAGCATTTTCCATATTCCACTCATGATAAGTGTCATATAGCTATGCCGAGAACCAAATTACAACCACCAGCATCGGATCGACACATGTCATGTAATTAGCCCAAGAGAATTGGAGATGAAAAGAAACTCTAGGATTAAGCGCCGGTGACAAAAAGAATGAGTTAGCATGAACATGCTGATAAAAGGAAGATAGATAATGTTTCACACACGACTGGAAAGGAGTGTGGAAACACAGATGTATCAAAGAAAAATTTTCCGCATTTTTCGGCATTAAAATACCAATAGATGCGCAAAATCACTTATCAGGAAGAGATTAGCAACTGATGCTTACACAGAATGTAGAGTTGCTCGAAGGAAGGAACCCTTAAGAAGATGGCACCGGTTAACAAGGAGTCAGATAGATCGTGCCGGTTTTCAAAAGCCTGTCGGTATGGAATGTACCAACAGTTGATAACCAAAAGGCAGATAGAGATAACAAATTGGATGCAACAGATAGACAAGGAATTACACACACACATACTTTTTATGGTACTACGGAAACTCAAAACACGTGAATCCTAGTTTGAATTTTAAGAAGAGGATTGAAAACGTTACACTTCCTTACCAGAAAAGGGTGGTGGGTGGGTAAGAAGAAAAGTGGAAGCAGTCCTACTCTCGCGTTTTGTTTTTCCCTAGTATACATAACTACCAAAAATATTTGCTAGACAGACAACGACCATTTGGCTGAGACCCTGAAGGGCGGGATGGCTCTGATACCAATTGTAACTACCTCGGTGAATTACGCTCCTAGTTACAAGCCTGGATGAGCAGAAATGGTTGAAATAGTACGGTGGGGCCCAAATGCCACTCACAGGTAGACCTTTCGGCCGTCCCAACCATTTCCAAACATCGGGACAAGAACGGGCGGCGTAATCGGCAGGCGAAGGGATCAACTACATACACAAATGAGTATGTATGCAAGCCACCATACAATGGTTCTCAGAGTCATTCCATCTAAAAAGAAAGGAAATATTGCAACGCCATACGACAAGATCCAAATATCCTAGATAGATATAATAGTTTAGGATATCTCCTCATACATCAAACATCAGAGTATCAGGCGGAAGCGGAAGACAAAATCCGAGTACGGATAAGAAGCAAATCGGCATAAGATGCCCCATAAATAAACACATCCCGCCCACAGATCTCACGGGTCCCTGTTCCCGGAATCTCTACACCGAATGCTCGTTGCCCACATCGTCCGTCTCCTCCACCCAGTATCCATCTTGAGGGTTTACCTGTTCATCTGAATCAAACAATTATCGTGTGAGACCCTAGGGGTACTCAGCAAGTCTTTATGCCTCTAAAGGGGACACAACCTGGGGTGACGCAATTGTAGCAAAAGATAAACCCTAACAATTCTATAGATACTCGCTAACCATCCGCCTAACCAATGATAGACGGATGTCCGTGAATTAATAACAACAGTTATAACGGTAATATTAACAGATCCATCCTCCTCCTCGCTTACCGACGAGGAAGCGGACGAACAACCCCCCCATCCGTTGGCAGTTTTATTATCCATTCCATGAGTGTTGCACTGTTTACTAGTCAGGTACTTAGTCAAATTAAAAGCGGTACTTTAGTTATGCTTGTCTATGATCGAGAAACTGTGCTCCAAGTCGTCCATAACCGCGGACACGGCTTTCAGAAAGTTTTACCCTGCAGGGGTGCACAAATAGCAACACACACTCGATCAACCTCGGAAAAACCAAATCAAAACCCAACGAGGCAGTCACGACAAAGCGATCACAGGATTCAGAAATATTTCAGGGGGCCACCCCATTAAGCTACCCGCGACGAAGTTGGCCGACTCCGAGACGGACTCAAGGTTTACGCCAATGGCTGTAAATGACTGGGAACCCGAAAATGTGACTGGGCTTGTCAATACCGCGAAAACACTCCGCTTTCCTAAACAGTACAGTGTGCAGTACCTCGCACAATTTAAATAAAGCAGTAAAGCATGGCATAAGTACAGGATAGTAAATAAAACCTCAAACTAGTTTGTGGCCCCAAGAAATAAGAATGAATCAAGCTCTGGCTCAGGGGGGTTCATAAGCCTCCCGGATGTGGATAGCGCAAATATTCAAGGAACATGAATCAAGTACTCGGGGTCCTACGGGACACAAGTGAGCCTGAAAAACCAAATAGCAAATATGGCTCACCGATGCCACTTTCATTAGTTATCCCATTACTACTCAGGTTAAGTTGTTTAGGTACCTCGTTATCCATCAGACACTCACATACCCTACACATGCTGTTCTACGACTCGCATGGCTCAAACAACTCCTGTAGTAATGGCTCAAGGGATGGAGGAACAAGCTTCGGTGGGGTTTAAAAGTAAAGGCTATGCAATACTTGGGATCAATTTAATGCAATCGCGACTCAATGATGCAAGAATAAGAAAGAGGCAATAGGTACTATATGTATGCAAGCATGTGGTAGTGCTTTCCTGGCAGCTCAGTTGAAGCGAGAGAAGGATCTGGGTAGTGCTCTTGGTTCTCTTGATATATCCCCTGCTCAGCGTCTATTCGAAGAAGAACCAAACAAACAAGGGCCAATATAAATAAAGTGCGCAAGCATATGAATTAAATGCGACAAGCAAACAATCATGCCATGATGAATGATACACAATTTGCATGGCAATAAAGTAGCATGGCATGGGTGAGGTGTGGAATACAAGAATAAATCATTTTATTGAGTTTTGGCCCCATTTTATCCTCATATTAGTTGCTGTATACTTTATATTTATATGATGCATGCTGCAAAACAAAACATGGAATGCATAAACAGAAAGGTCTCGTCGAGCTAATCATTTTAGACATATTATTTGTCAAATTTGGAGTTATAAAACAAAAGTTATTGAATAATTAAGAAAAAGGGCATTTTATTGTAATTTTAATCAACTCGAAATTTTAAATGTTCAAAATATATTTTGAAGGGCATATTTGAATTCCTCACATTTTTCTTATCTGAAAACATATATTATTTGTATTTTTTGGATTTGTATTTTAAAAGTTATTTCAAAACAGAATTAAAATTTGAACTTGAATTAATTTTGAAAAAAGTTTGAATTAAAACAGATTACAGAAAATACTTTTGTTACGCAGGCAGATACAGACACAGACAATGACAGGTGGGGTCACTGGCTGACTCAGCAGCACAGCGCGCGGAGAAACTTTTCTCACCGCGGCTGGGCTAGACCTAGAGGCCGACAGGTGGGGCCACGGCATCTCCAGGGCCACACGCGGGCGCGCCAGCGGGGACGCGACACGTGGTAGATCCAGGGAGTGTGGGTTGAGGGTTGGAGAGCTGAGGGGTGTTTCTGCAAAACAAGCAGAGAGGCTGGCGGTGGGCCCGGTTGTACCGCGGGTTTAGGAATAAAAAGCTATGGGGGGTTTAACGCAAAATGACATCGCGATGCACTGTTCCTCTTCTCCGCGTCTTGCACACAGATCGGTGTCCGACGCGGGGCGGGGATCAAACCAGGGACGTGCAGGCGCGCGCTGGGGTGCGAACCAGTGCGGCTGGCTCGGGGAGGTTGCTAGGAGGGAAAAGGGCGGCTAGATGAGGCTCTCCGCGACGCGGCGACGCAGAGGACGCGCGCGCACGCGACGCACCGAGAGCGCTCGACGTTTGGTCCGGCGAGAACAGAGAGCTACGGCGAGGACGGAGGTGTCAGCGGGAAGAAGGAGCTCACCGGGAGGGTGTTGGTGCGGTCGGATCGGCTCGGGACGCAGGGGATCGGCGACGACGCAGACGGACGGCGAGGTTAGGGTTTCGGGGTCGGCGTCGCGATGTTCTTCGGCTCCGGCCCTTCTCCTCCTCGACGGCGTGTACGGAGCGGATGCAGAGGGCCTCCTCGTCCTCCTCGATCACCTCCACGTCGCGCTTGTCGTCTGGATCGAAGCAGCACCGGTGGAGCAGACGGTGGCCGGCGAGAGGGAGCTGGGGTCGGTGGAGAGGGAGGGAGGAAGGCCAGGGCGCCTCGGCCAGATCTGGGGAGGCCAGAGGAGAGCCAAGAGGGAGTAGATAGGGACGGGAGAGGAGAGGGGTGCCGTGGGGGAGTGGGTAGGTTAAAGGTGGCTCGGCCACCTTTTTCTCCCTCCTTCACGTGCTCGAGCTGGGAGGCAAGGGCAGGCGCGGGCAGGGGCTTCCAGGTGGGGCAGGGCAGGCCAGGCTCGGTTGGTTCGGCATGGGGCATGCAGGGCAGGGAGAGAGGAGAAAAGAGGAGAGGGGAGGCTCGGGCTAGGTTGGTACTAGGGTTGGGTAGAGAGAGGAGAGAGGCCGAGAGAGGGTAGGTGGTTAGTTAGGGTAGGTCATGGTTTAGGGTTTATGATAGAGGGGGTATGGTGGATGGTGGAAGTGGGTTAGATGATTAGGGTGTGGTTTAGAGAGGGGATGAAGAGAGAGGAGTGGTATGGTAGCTAGGGTTTGCTTTTGTCAAGATCAAGCCTAGCACATGCCAAGCTCCAACAAGATCAAGACAAGAAAAGAGAGGGATGATGAGGTTAGGGTTTAAGCAAGATCAAATTAAGATCAAGCCAAAAGGAGGGAGAGATAGATGAGAGATGAACCACCCAAGGATTCAAATAAAAACCAAAAGACCTAATTGTGGTGGTACTTGCATGGCCCATGCAAACTAAGTTAATGCCATGTTATTCTTGTGAAAACAATAATATTAAACATGGCATTGTTCCTTTGCATTTCCAAAAGTGGAATAAAGCCAAGCAAAAGGATTTAAAAGAAAGTTCCAAGTGGAGTAGATGGAGATGATCACATTTGATTATAATTGGGACTTGCTAGTGTGTGTATACCACTAGATGCTTGCTAGTCCCAAAGATATCCCCACATGAGCATAAATCCATAATAATCCATATGGAAGCTAGGAAAAGGGTTCCACTCACAAGGCATGCAAAGGTGGCCATGTGGCTCTCATAAACCAATAATGTGAAAACAACATGATGCTAAGATGAGAGCATGTGGACAATAGAATTGGATCCATCCCAACCCACATGAGCTAGAGGTAAAACCCAAATAAAGTGCAAAGCTCATATTTAGTTGGATGGTGGAATTATAAGGTGGTGAAAGAAAGGTGGTGGAGTGGAATAAAAGATATGCCCCCAACTCAACTTGGGCATTTAACAATATATCAACAACCAAATACAATATCAAGAGGCAAATACAATTAATAATGCAGATGTGATCAGAACCAAATGGAAAAAGGGTTTTATATGATGCTCAAATGCAAGGTGGCATGATGACATGAGCATGATATGTTTATGATGCAACAACTATATGTAGGAAGTAGCATCTATATAGACTAGGCTAGTAGCATTGCAATTGTTAGACAATTGGGATGCTACAATATGGCAATGACCTTGGTCGTTCGTCTTGAAATCCAAGAATGTTCATACTCATTAAGAATTAATAATCTTAAATATGTTTAAATTTTACCACTTCCTTATAGGTACAAATTTTACACGTACGGACGATGGGAGTACATTTTACATCAAGGACCTAAAAAAGGTAAAATTACATCGAGGTACATACATTTAGCACGAAGCACCCTAAAATTAAGCAGGGGAAACAGTCATGTTTTGCTCCCTCTCGAGAGAAAAGTTGAGCGAGCCATACTCTTCATACTACTCCCTCTTCGTTTGTTTTCCAAATGTGGCCAAATTTGGCGGCATGCAAATTCTTCGATATGGGATCATGAATCATCAACATAAAGTATGATGTAGATATGTCCATGACCCTGGTCGTTCGGCTTGAAATGCAAGAATGTTCATATTCATTGACAACTAATAATCTTAAATACGTTTAAACTTTACCACTTGATTTTATGTTTGAATTTTACACGGATGGTGGTAGTACATGTTATATAAAGGACCTAAAAAGGTAAAATTACATCAAGGTCCATACATTTAGCACGAAGCACCCTAAAATTAAGCAAGGAAAACATTTGGCTTCGTCTCTTTCTCGAGAGAGCAGCTGGTCAATCCATACTCTTCATACTACTTCCTCTTTGTTTGTTTTCAAAATATGGCCCAATTTGGCGGCATGCAAATTCTTGGATATGGGATCATGAATCATCGATATAAAGTATGATGTAGATATGGCCATGACCTTGATTGTTCGGCTTGAAATCCAAGATTGTTCATACTCATTCACAACTAAGCCTAAATACGTTTAAATTTTACGACTTGCTTTTATCTTCGAATTTTACATCGACGGTGGGAGTACATTTTACAACAAGGACCTAAAAAGGGGTAAAATTACATCTAGGTCCATACTTTTAGCACAAAGCACCCTAAAATTAAGAAGTGAAAGTAGTCATGTTTGGCTCCTTCTCGTTAGAGAAGCTAATCCAGCCATACTCTTCATACTACTTCCTCTTTGTTTTTTTTCAAAATATGGCCAAATTTGGCGGCATGAAAATTCTTGGATATGTGATCATCATCGGCATAAAGTACGATGTAGATATGGCGATGACCTTGGTCGTTTGTTTTGAAATCCAAGAATGTTCATATGCATCGACAACAAATAATATTAAATATGTTTAAAAAGGTAAAATTACATCGAGGTCCCTACATTTAGCATGAAGAACCCGAAAATTAAGCATGGAAACAATCATGTTTTGGTCCTTCTCATGAGAGAAGCTGATCGAGCCATAATCTTCATACTACTTCCTCTTTGTTTGTTTTCAAAATATGGCCAAATTTGGCGGCATGCAAATTCTTGGATATGGGATCACGAATCATCAACATAAAGTATGATGTAGATATGGCCATGACCTTGGTCGTTCGGCTTGAAACCCAAGAATGTTCATACTCATTGACAACTAATAATCTTAAATATGTTTAAAATTTTACCACTTGCTTTTAGGTTTGAATTTTACACGGACGATGGGAGTACAATTTACATCAAGGACCTTAAAAGGGGAAATTACATCGAGATCCTTACATTTAGCATGAAGTACCCCAAAATTAAGCAAAGAAATAAAATAGTCAGGTTTGGCTCTGATACGTTGCAAATGTATCCATAATTTTTAATGTTCCATTCTTGGTTTTATCTACTTTATTATGTTCCATAATTTTTGATGTTCCATAATGAGAGAGAACTAATGGTTGGGAAAGTTGTTGTCCCGAAACAGATTTATGTGCTTCACCGTAAAAATTCGTGTAACATATCTGTACGTCCTTTTGAGGCGTGAATTTGTATGCTTCTGCCCCAGGTTGTTATCTAACTTTCATTAGTTCAACACTTTTTTATTTGATCAACAGAAGGTCTTCTAAAAAATTCGTCTTTACCTGCTGGTCTGTTTTAACAGATTTCTGCCATTATTTGCATTTGCTTCTTGTTGGTTACTTTTTGAGTTCTTTTGGAGAATTGAGATTTTTGAGGGAAGTGCTACAGTATCTTGTGTTTTAATAGAAGTTTTATTGGTGTTGTAACTGAACCCAAAGACTTATTATCTTGAGTGCACTAATGTTGCTAATAAAGATTGTGTGAAGTCTTGTATAAAGGAAAATTTTCAGGTGTATGGAAGGAATGAGTAATGAGATGAAGGATGGACTAAAGCTCAAGATTGGGGATGCCACCCGTGTCACCCCAAGAAATATTCAAGAGGTACAAGCGTCAAAGCTTGGGTATGCCCAAGGCATCCCCTTCTTCATCAATAAAAACTCCCAGGTTTCTTCCAAACACCTCATTTTTATTGTTTCATGCACAGTTGTGTTGTTCTTGGAGCGTCTTATTTTTCGTTTCTGTTTTAGTTATTCGTTTGCTTTGTTTTCTTAGTTTTCTGAATAAATTTGTTGGACCCCTTCTTTCATGCATTGGTTTTCAAATAGTTTGGTTTGGGTTGGAAAAGAGTAGGAAAGTTCATGCTTAAGTGGTAAAGAGAGCTTGTTTTTGACTGTGGCCTATGCTTTTTCATGCCATGCTTGATATTGTTTTGGCTTTATGCTTAGTATTATTTTCTGTAGCATGACTTGTTATAAACAATTGAGATTTCTTAATTTGCCTTTGAAGAATCATGCATTGTTTTAGCATATTAAAGCATGGTATTGTGGTATTCTCCTTTGATGCTTTATTTGGTTGACTTGGGACATGCTCACACCATGTTATGACTATTCCAAGTCACCATAGCCTTTATGATCCTTTAGTTTTCAACTTGTAGTATCACTTTATGCTTTGATTAATGATGGTTTGTCGCTCTACGTGATTTTGGCCATTATTGATCTCTTAGTTGGTCGCTCCCAGTCTTTTGCTAGCCTCCATAACCAATTATGAGTTCCACTCATGCATCCAATTCCTGAAACAAAGTTATTCCAAAGAGACCACCATACCTACCTATTAGCATATGCTATTCCAAGTATATTCATGTTTTTATCTACCTTCCAAATTAATCTTGTTATGAGAAACTAGTGATTAAAGATCTCACGAACTTGATTGGACACTTTACTTTTCTTGCATTTAATAAACTTAACCATTGCGTCCATCTTTGTTGCGTATATGCTTGCGCTTTATAAGTTGAAGTTAGCAGAACCATGTATCATGGGGAACGCTTTCAACATTGCACTTATATTCCGTTGATATCATGATTCTTTTGCTTATGGATCCCGGCGGTGTGAAACAAAAAGGGAACTTGTAAGATCATGGAGTTTGTATGGGTGTTAGGGAAATGCCTAGGCTGCTAGCCTAAGACATGCCTAATCATGGTGGAAAATTTGCAGCATAACCATAATGAGCACTCTATGAAGCATCCTCAATAAAAACATATGCAAATAGCAAATAAAAAGATCGCTGAGATGCTCATTGTTTTCTTGCCTTATCATTTTGATTATGGGATAGCTCCTGTATCATGTGCAAGGGGTACCCTGTTGGCGGTTCTCTATGATACATATGTACTTAAAGTGACAAGAGCTTACTTGTGACTAAAGTTGAGTAGCATGAGGTTCGGTCTTCGTAAGTAAGGGCATGAGATTTCGCCTTATAACTTGTCAAGCATATCCTCTTAGTTGTGTCACTTGAACCTTAATCACCTTCAAGATGCTTATGATAGGGGCAATGAGAGCTAAAAGCTAATAAGTACCATAATTTTTGGAAGCTCTTTATGAAACTTGAATCCCTACTTCCTTCTATGAAGGCTTTTTTTTACTTTTATGTTGAGTCTCCACCTTCTATCTTTATGTCCCTACTTTGAGAGCATAGTGGCCATTCTTAGTTCTATGTGCATTGTCCTAAGACTTATTGATTGATGCATAGCTTTGATATTGATTGTTTTAAACTATTTTTATCTAGTCACTCTTATGAACTTTGAAGGTGTCCTATGCATTTATGTTTGCTACTGTATGAGGGATAAGCTGAATGCCACTATGCTATGTTTTCTTTATGTGAAACAAACAAACGTCTTGCAAATCATTGTTATTCATGAATCTTTTGTTTGTGCCTTTTCATGTTGCAACATAGTTGCTTTGCCTTATTGTTAGAACTTTGTCTTTCATGTTATGATTGAAGTACTATGATCCCATCTATTAATGTTTTACAAATACTTTGATCAAGTTTATGATGGTGCATGTCACCTAAAAAATTATTCTTTCTTTTTATCACTTACCTACTTGAGGACGAGCAGGAGTTAAGCTTGGGGGTGTTGATACGTTGCAAACGTATCCATAATTTTTGATGTTCCATGCTTGGTTTTATATACTTCTTATGTTTTGTCCATACTTTGGAGTACTTTTCATATGATTTCTTGGACTAACCTATTAACAAGAGCCATAGTGCCAGCTGCCTGTTTTCTGCTGTTTTTTGTTCCAGGAAAGTCAGAAAATGAATATTCTCAGAATTGGACGGGACAAAAGCCAAAGTCAGTTTTTCACCGAGGGACACTAGGAGCCAGAATAAGAGACGGAGAGGGGCTAGAGCCCAGCCACACCACTTGGCCACGCGGGCTAGGCCTGGCAGCGCCATGGGGTGGTCTGCCCACCTCGGCTGCCCCCTCGGCCTCCCTCTTCGCCTATAAGTTGCCTCTTAACCTAAAAACCAAGGGGGGTTCGACATTTTTCCAGAAAGAGTTCCGCTGCGTCGCCACCACCAGATTCCACGATTCGGAATGAGAAACTCTGTTCTGGCACCCTGCCGGGACGGGGAATTGGAGGAGATCATCGCCATCATCATCACCATCGCTTCTCCATCGACCATCCATGTTTCCCCCATCCATGAGTGAGTAATCCCCCGATGTAGTCTATGGGGATGGTAGGGATTGGATGAGATCGTTCATGTAATGGCATCGGATTATAAGGGCATGGTGCCTAGGATCTACTATTAGTGCTTTTTGACTTTGTTGAAACTTGTTATGCTTAATGCTTGTCACTAGGGCCCGAGTCCCACGATTTCAGATCTGAACATGTTATTGATTCATTATGATAGTATTGTTTATGGTCTTACCTGCAAGTTGTATACACACGTTCTTGTCCAGAACCAAAGGCCCCGAAGTGACAGCAATCGGGATAACCGGAGGGAATGGCTTTGATGTGAGAATCACGTGTGTTCATGGAGTGTTAATGCTTTGCTCTGGTGCTCTATTAAAAGGAGAACCTTAATTGTCAGTAGTTTCCTTGAGGCCCCGCTGCAAACGGGCTGGCAGGACAAAAGATGTTCTGCAAGTTCTCAATGCGAGCACGTATGACTATATATGGAACACATACCTAGGATTATCTAGTACTTGGATGCTTTGTCTTATTTATCTGCAATTGCCCTATGTTCTGATTGCTATGTGAATTATCTTGTCCATGCAACGCCCGTCCATCCATCACTATGCCTACCGCACTCGAATCCTACTGTTTAATGCTATTGTTACTGCTGTCTTTACTTTACTACTTCTGCTACTTTACTATTTCCGCCTTGTTTGCTTGTTTCTTTATCAAAAATACAAAAAAATTAGTTCCTACTCTAGTTGTTATTTTCATTGGTCTGTTATTGTCTTGCTTTATCATGCTTTTTATCAATGGTTGGTTTCTTTAAAACTGAATCTTATTGGCAAGGTGGATTCACGGAAGAACAAAAGTATTATTATAAGGAACACCGCTTGTCACCAAAAGGGAAACACTTATGGGAATAAATTGATAAATTGTATACCATTGCTATAAATGTGTGCTCTACTTATAATGTTACTTATTGTTTTGATAAATCTTGTTGCTATAGGAGGTACAAACACCTCCCTTTTCAATGTGAGTATAATGATGATGTTACCATATCTTCTTATGTTAAAGAAAATTATGACTTTCATGATGTGGAACAAATTGAGGAATTTATTGCTTGGAAGGGTGCATTTGAACTTGCTAGTTTGCTTGAAAATATTGATGATTCACCTTATAAATATGAGGTTTATGATATACTTAAATTTTTCTTTGATAATTACAAGGAAGAAAATGGCTATATTCTTGAATATATTAATAGATGCTTTCCACAAATGGAACAGACTAATGCCTTGCAGGATCTTATGGAAGAAGAAATTGATGAACCTAAAAGCTCATTAGATGAAAAAGAGGAGGAGAGTGATGAACAAAAGGAGGAAGAATGGATTAGCTACCCATGCCTACCTTCTAATGAGAGTAACTCTTTATCCATTACTTTATTTCATTATCCCCCATGCTCACCAAAGGAGGATGAATGTTATGCTCATGTTATCTATGATAATCCTTTATTTGTGCCTAACTTCGAGATTCATGGTACTAAAGAGTTTTGGTTAGAAATTGTTTATGATAAAGCTCTAGACGATGGTCCTATATTGAATGATCAGTCATCTTGTTATAGAATTGTTAAAAGTAGGTTTGGGTTTTAATCCCACTATTTTTGAGCTTGATAAAAATTATGTTTTTGTAGAACATGAAAAGCATGCTTTATGTGATAGTTATATTGTTGAGTTTATTCATGAGGCTACTGAAAATTATTATGAGAGAGGAAAATATGGTTGTAGAAGTTTTCATGGTATTGAAACACCTCTCTATGTGCTGAAAGTTTTGAAGTTACTCTTGTTTTATCTTCCTATGCCTGTCACTTTGTTCTTTGCGAATTAATTTGCATACAGGATTCCTATGCATAGGAAGTGGGTTAGATTTAAATGTGTTTTGAATTTGCTTCTTGATGCTCTCTTTTACTTCAATTCATATTTCTTATGTGAGCATCCTCCCAAACTATCATGCCTAACTTAAAGGCGTTAAAGAAAAGTACTTATTGGGAGATAACCCAAAAGTTTTAGATGAGTCTTGGAAGTTATTACTCTAGTAATAACCGCTCCTTATCATTTTTATTTGCTTTTTGTGCCAAGAGTAACCTCTAATGAGAGAGAAGTAATGGTTGGGAAAGTTGCTGTCCCGAAACAGATTTATGTGCTTCACCGTAAAAATTCGTGTAACATCTCTGTACGTCCTTTTGAGGCGTCAATTTTTATGCTTTGGACCCAAGTTGTTATCTAACTTTCATTAGTTCAACACTTTTTGATTTCAGCAACAGAAGGTCTTCGAAAAAATTCGTCTTTACCTGCTGGTCTGTTTTGACAGATTTCTGCCATTATTTGCATTTGCTTCTTATTGGTTCCTTTGAGTTCTTTTGGGGAATTGAGATTTTTGAGGTAAGTGCTACAGTAGCTTGTATTTTAATGGAAGTTTTATTGGTGTTGGAACTGAACCCAAAGACTTATTATCTTGAGTGCACTAATGTTGCTAATAAAGATTGTGTGAAGTCTTTTATGAAGGAAAATTTTCAGGTGTATGGAAGGAATGAGTAATGAGATGAAGGATGGACTAAAGCTCAAGCTTGGGGATGCCACCCATGTCACCCCAATAAATATTCAAGAGGTACAAGCGTCAAAGCATGGGGATGCCTTGGGCATACCCTTCTTCATCAATAAAAATCCCAGGTTTCTTCCAAACACCTCATTTTTATTGTTTCATGCACAGTTGTGTTGTTCTTGGAGCGTATTCTTTTTTGTTTTCATTTTGGTTTTTCGTTTGATTTGTTTTCTTAGTTTGCTGAATAAATTGGTTGGACCCCTTCTTTCATGCATTGGTTTTCAAATAGTTTGGTTTGGGTTGGAAAAGAGTAGGAAAGTTCATGCTTAAGTGGTAAAGAGAGCTTGTTTTTTACTGTGGCCTATGCTTTTTCATGCCATGCTTGATATTGTTTTGGATTTACGATTAGTATTCTTTGCTGTAGCATGACTTGTTATAAGCAATTGAGATTGCTTAATGTGCCTTTGAAGAATCATGCATTGTTTTAGCATATTAAAGCATAGTATTGTGGTATTCTCCTTTGATGCTTTATTTGGGTTGACTTGGCACATGCTCACACCATGTTATGACTATTCCAAGTCACCATAGCCTTTATGATCCTTTAGTTTTCAACTTGTAGTACTCCCTCCATACCGGATTGTTGGGCTAAATTACCAAAACTCTGGAACCTAGGTGATTTCTAATTGGCTATAGAAAAGAAGAGAAGTGGTAGTTTTTAGCCTTGATCCATGCGTGCATTGAAACCGGAATTGTAGCTATACTCCGCATGGCCACTTCTGCATGCATGACCCTCTTTATCGCCAATTAGAAACCGAAATTAAGGACATGCAGTGGTCAGTTTTCAAGGAAACTGAATAGACAGTAAATCGTGGGAAGATTGTAAGCTTTTTTAGAAGGGAAGTGGCCACGCGGGGAGTTAAATGGGGGTATTTAATTGACAATTTAGCCTATTAATTTGGTATATCCTCAAAAACGGTACTAGCCCAATAATCCGGTATGGAGGGAGTATCACTTTATGCTTTGATTAATGATGTTTTGTTGCTCTGCATGATTATGGCTATTATTGCTCTCTTAGTTGGTCGCTCTCAGTCTTTTGCTAGCCTCCATAACCAAGTATGAGTTCCACTCATGCATCCAATTCCTGAAACCAAGTTATTCCAAAGAGACCACCATACCTACCTATTATCATATGCTATTCCAAGTATATTCATGTTTTTATCTACCTTCTGAATTAAACTTGTTATGAGAAAACTAGTGATTAAAGCTCTCACGAACTTGATGGCACACTTTACTTTTCTTGCATTTAATAAACTTGAACCATTGCGTCCATCTTTGTTGCGTATATGCTTGCGCTTTATAAGTTGAAGTTAGCAGAACCATGTATCATGGGGAACGCTTTCAACATTGCACTTATATTCCGTTGATATCATGATTCTTTCGCTTATGGATCCCGGCGATGTGAAATAAAAGGGGAACTTGTAAGATCATGGAGTTTGTATGTGTGTTAGGGAAACACCTGGGCCACTAGCCTAAGCCATGCCTAATCATGGTGGAAACTTGCAGCATAACCATAATGAGCACTCTATGAAGCGTCCTTTATAAAAACCTATGCAAATAGCAAATAAAAAGATCGCTGAGATGCTCATTGTTTGCTTGGCTTGTCATTTTGATTATGGGATAGCTCCTGTATCATGTGCAAGGGCTGCCCCGTTGGCGGTTCTCTATGATACATATGTACTTACAATGACAAGAGCTTACTTGTGACTAAAGTTGAGTAGCATGAGGTTCGGTCTTCATAAGTAAGGGGCATGAGATTTCGGCTTATAACTTGTCAAGCATATCCTCTTAGTTGTGTCACTTTAACCTTAATCACCTTCAAGATGCTTATGATAGGGGCAATGAGAGCTGAAAGCTAATAAGTACCATAATTTTTGGAAGCACTTTATGAAACTTGAATCCCTACTTCCTTCTATGAAGGCTTTTATTTTACTTTTATGTTGAGTCTCCACCTTCTATCTTTATGCACCTACTTTGAGACCATAGTGGCCATTCTTAGTTTTCTGTGCATTGTCCCAAGACTTATTGATTGATGCATGGCTTTGATATTGCTTGTATTAAACTATTTGTATCTAGTCACTCTTATAAACTTTGAAGGTGTCCTATGCATTTATGTTTGCTACTCTATGAGGGATAAGCTGAATTCCACTATGCTATGTTTTCTTTATGTGAAACAAACAAACGTCTTGCAAAGCATTGTTATTCATGAATATTTTGTTTGTGCCTTTTCATGTTGCAACATAGTTTCTTTGCCTTATTGTTAGAACTTTGTCTTTCATGTTACTATTGAAGTATTATTATCCCAGCTATCAATGTTTTACAAATACTTTGATCAAGTTTATGATGGTGCATGTCACCTCAAAAATTATTCTTTCTTTTTATCACTTACCTACTCGAGGACGAGCAGGAGTTAAGCTGGGGGTGTTGATACGTTGCAAACATGTGGGGCCCCCGGATTAATCCTCCGAGAATCCCTATTATGCATACAACCACGATCCCATGATCAGTTAGTCGTGGCACATAACCGACAAGTATCATTACAACATTTGAGATATACCGAAATACAAGACTTACATAAATGCCATTATGGCTATGCCATCTTCAGCAGCGGAACATCATCACGCGCAGAGCCCAATCATGCCTCAACCTACAGGCAACTGACTGGGAGACATCCTAGCTCGCATAGTCATCAACATCACCATCTTCTTGATATCTGACCAAGTTAATAGCCACGGACAATGCTAGTGAGTACTTTGAATGTACTCGCAAACCACCTTAAGATAACAGTAATAACAAGAGGATATGCATTATGGTTGTGGTAGTAGGAGGGCTCCAAGAGAGGTTCTTTTCTCAAATAGTTTCTCTTGTAGATATAGCATATTACATATATTTGTTGAAAACTTTTGTAAACACTTTGGAAACCCTTTTTGTAAAGTTTTGGAAAACATCAGGACTGGGTCACCCATTTGTTCCTTTCTCCCGGTCGTCCCACGACCAAACTCCTTTCATTCCTTTCTGACCATCCCATGGTCAAAACCTTTCTCCTTTTCGACCATCCCATGGTCAAAATATTTTCAAGCTTTTGTTTTTCCGAAATACTTTTTGAAAACAAAACTAGCACCACTCTACAGCAACCTTCCCAACTGTCCATGACTATGTACGCGGCTATTCGAATAGATTTACACTCTGCAGAGGTTGTACACTTTACCCACACCATCTGGGTACACTACCCTGATCTACACCGATCGTGGGTCGAGTAACTGATCAAGACTCTCCGGATGCCCACTCCAATATAAGTGTCTACCCTATGAGTGTTGTTCCCCTCAACACCGGGACGTCGGGTACCGAGGACCAACCGGAGCGCATATTGCACGTCCCACGTGCACGCTTTCAATGAGGGGCTCATAGTAACGCGCGGAGGTCTATAGACCCTTCGTTCCTTCTCCCGGTCAATGTCTCACATGGACCGTTGTCCAGAGAAGGCCCACCCTCCAGGGAGTTTCATCCCCTGTAGTAGTTGCGAGGCAGCTTATACCAGAATAGACAAACATCAAATCCAGCCATGTCCCATACCAGAGTAATGTGGTTGCACGGGTTAATTGTTCTAGCAAAACTTCAAAGAACCGGGTGCATTTTCGCAAACCTTTTTCCTCCATCTTTACTTCAGCATTTTGTAAAACAAAACCTTCTTGTTTTTCAACATCTCTGGGGAGGTCCCACCTCACCAAGGTTTTATCATAAAACATTTGGTAGAACTTTTTCCGTGGTCTTCCCATCCTCTAGCTTTGCTTCGGCTAAATCGGGGTCTCCAAAGGGGTATGGTGGATATGCACCATCTACTCTACTAGGGACAATTAGGTATCACCAAGGGGGTTGTACTTAATAGTACAGAAGTGTAATAGTTCGGAGGAGCCAAACCACTACCATATATATATGCATCAACATAAAGTAAAACGATGCAGTTTTAATAAACAGTAGTTCAAACATGCATAAGTAAAACAGTAGGAAAAGGCTTATGACCAAGAAGGTGGCTTGCCTGAGATCAGAAATATGGCAATATGTCCCTGGACTTCTTCTTTAGATAACCAAGAATACCAATAATAATAAGACCTCTTCTTCTCGGCGTCAATACAAGTGCAACTATCATCGTCACCGAGTATACATGCAAACAAGCAAGACCACAATCAAACAAGGCATTCAAGCATCAAAACCATACAGCAAGAAAATGACAATACAACAGTACAAGTCATTAGTGGTGTTAAGAAAATGGATTAGAAGGATTGGGAGCATGTCTTGGAACATTTGAAGGAAACCATATGGGTTTCATAGTCTAGAAACTAGGGATGAGAGGGTTTTGGACCAAAGACTGATTATATAAGGTACCATTGTAGAAACATGATACCAACAGATAGGAATTGATAAAATGAAACCAACAAAAGTGGGTCACCACATTATCAAATTCCATGGATTTGTAATGAATATTCTAGTGGGAAAAACTCTAGTTTTAGGAAATAATTCACCAGAGAAGTTCGGGAGCTCCAAAAATTATTTCCTTGGATGGTTCAGTAGGGTTTGATGTACTTGCTCACTGAGAGTTGGAATCATGCCAATATAGTTACCACAATGCCCTCAGGAAATTCCCAAAGGCAGTTTTGTACACAACTTGTCTTTTTCACCAGATTAAATCTACAAAGATTTTGAGTTGGTTCCAGGGACACAGTGTAGGCATTTCAAGTACCTTTCTGTAGAAATTGGAAACAACCTTTTTCGAGTTGTATAACTACTGTAGTGAATTTAGAGGTGAATAAACTATGCACAGAATAGTTTAATTCACAGAAAACATCAATGGCTCAATAAATCAGGAGCTCCTGGATTTGGGATAGGTAGTGGTGTAACACTTCCAGGATAATTGGACTTGGGTCAATTGGACTCATGATTTAGTCTAGGGAATTTTCTAAGGTCAAATAAAGGGTGTTTTTGGTTATTTTTGCCAAAGGCAAGCTACTATTCACCTTGGCATGAGACCAAAGTCTAGCGATAGGTACTTCTAATACCTTTCAGAGGCAGTTGGTTTTACTCCAATTGGAGTTGGGTAGCTCAGTGAGGAAATTATTTAGTGAAATGGATAGGTGCTGGCATTTTAATTTCTACAAAAATTGGAAATAATATTAGGCTAGGATTTTGGTTCTGCATGTTAGATAGAACATGAATGTACGTAGGACAATTTTTATCCAGGCAGAAAAGGGTGTTTCCCATTTTGTTTGGTAATTAATCTAGCAGGTCAAAAACAGTTTCTAGAAAACATATTTAGAAATAGAAAAGCAGAGAGGAGCAGATCAGGCCGGATCTGAGGGGTACTGGGCAGCGAGGCACCAGGCCAGCCCAGCACCACGCCAGGAACGCGCACACCGCGCGGTTCGAACCTGACAGGGAGGGCCTGCCGGTCAGTCGCCCAGGAGCGGCGAAACGGTATAGAGCGACGGGGGTCACTCGATCAAGTGAAGATCGACGGCCCCTAGGCGTCATCTTCCACATAGCAGGAGACAACCGACGGAACGCTAGGGGGCGGCGGAGGATCTCGGGGATCTCACTTGGGGCCGTCTCTGGTGACGTGGGGAGTGCAGGGCGAGCGGAGCGACGCGACGGTCCTGGAGAGGGGCGGCTCGAGGGGTTTCCGCGACGGGATCTAGATCGCGCGAGGAAGCCCGAGAGCGGTCTCGTCGGAGCTCGACGGCGGCGACGGTAGAGAGGGTCCTGGGAAAAATAGAGGATAGGGTTAGATGCAGGGGGACATGGGGGTCCTGGGAGCTAACATGTAGAGGGGGAGAGGCAGTACGGGGAGTCCATTGCTCGGTAGATGGGGAAGGCCGAAGCTTTGCTTCCTCTCTCCCTCGAGCAGCTCAGAGTAGAGAGAGGGAGTGGAGTGCAGGGGAGGGGAGTGAGGGGGATAGGGGCAAATGAGCCAGGAATGAGGGTGCAAGATGGCCTCTGGCCTATTTAAGATGAGTGGGGATCTCATTAGGGGAGATGTCCATTTTGGACATGGAGGAGGGGTGGAGCTGGCCTGGGATTGGTCAGGGATGGCGGTGGAGGGGTGGTGTGAGTCATTTGGTCGGCAAGGACAGAGAGGGGGAGGTGGTGCTGTTGTTGGTTGGCCACAAGTGGCTTATCTCTACTCTCTCTACTTTTCCAAGGGGATAATGACAAGTGGATGTGTAATGGTGGGTACTGTAGTGCTACAGTGGTGATGACCAGGAGAATCATGGTGCCTGGATATGAGTGCTTGACAAGCTTTGGTGATGGTTTGATCCTGATTTAGCTCAATTCTAGCTAGATTTGCTAAATTGAGTAAATTGGTGATTGTGAAGTAAGTTCAAAATTTTGCATAGGACAAGGTGGGAAGAGGGTACTGGTAGATGGGTGAGGTCAATATGCATCTCTAAGATTTATTTGAGATTTTTCAGAGATTTCTAGATGCACTTTGTATCCATTATCAAAAAACTGCAGCAGTGAAGTATTGGAGCTCAATTGATATTTTTACATTGGACCTGGTTGGATTTTGATGTGAGATGGTTCCAAATGTGAAAACACACTTAGGGGAATTTCCCAAGATTTATTGGAAGCTAAAAGTATTTAAAACAATTATTATTCCCATTCAGCCAATTAAGAAAATGGGCCAAAAAGAAATAATAAAGCTCTTCAAAAATATTTATTTTTGCAGTGGGAAGATGGGGTATGATATATAGGACTCAATTGATCCAAAAGTTGGGGAAGTGTTTTGGCAAAAACCAAACTTTCCTTTGGGAGAGGAGTTTTGGAGATTTTGACTATTAAAGAGATTAATTAGGTTTGGAGCCAAAATAATTATGGATTATTTTTGGTAAATCTTGATGATCAAGTTATATGATGTAGACAAGGTGTAGCAAGCATTTGCAACCTTGGTATTGGAGAATCCAAGTTGATTTTGGTGAAATACCATAGATTAAGGATCTAGGGTGATGTTAATTTCATACCATCAAAACATGGTTGTATCTTGGATTTCAGATCTCCCATTGGGGCATGGGGTAGATGGATGGATAGACCAAGTGATGTTCATCAACATGGTACAGATGTTTGAGCTTGATCTTGCTTGAGTTCACCAAGAATTGATTTCAAACTTTGAATAAAATAAGCCTGCCAAAGCAGATTATCAACTAGCCTTCAAAACCTTGTGGGTTTAAGAAGCACAAAGATCCACTTGGAACGAGTGAAGTAGATATTGATAGAACTATATGAGTAGAACACAACCATGCCAAGATTTGGTCCATAGAAGGTTGGATGGTGGTGTGAGCTTCTATCAAAGTAGGCATGTTGACTAGATTTGCAGTAATAGTTATTTTCTTGCCTGCAAAACCATCACGAACAAGTGGGTTGGAGGATGATATAACCAAGCGCAAGAGTGGGTCTTGGTAATACTTAGGATGGTTAACAAGATGGTTCAAGTGCATTACCAAAAATGCACAAGGGTTGAGAAAGGGAGACATTCAAAAAGTTGATGTTGAAACAGATTCCAGACTTGGCCAAATTTGGCAGATTTAGGGATTTTGACTAGATTATGAGAGGAGATGTTTTTGATGGGGTGCAAGGTACCCAAGCATCATCAAGTGGATGCTGTTGAAGTGTAGATTTAGTAGGAAGGATCCTTTCTTGATTTTGGTCTTCAATGCCTTGGAAGCTTCTAGAAGGGATCACTTCAGAAGGGATCTGGTTAGGGTTTTAGAGGATCACTTAGTAGCTAGAGATCAGATCTAGGTTGGTACTCTGGCTTAGGGTGTGGTGATTTGGAAACCTTGATCCTAGAGAGTGAGCTCCTAGAGTAGCTCGTACTACTTCTAAGCAACCATATCAAGCAGCAGATCAAGGCAACTCATCTTATACACTAATCAACTACTACTAGGGTTACCATCAAGCTTAGCTTGAGGTAAGGATGGAAATTTTTGAAAGGTTGGACTTTGAATAAGGTAAGAGTCCTTGGTATTCCTACCAAGAGTAGAATTCAAAAGTTTTATACAAGGTTTTGGAAATCTTACAGGTAAAAGTAGTTGAAGGTTCTGTCCTGAAAACATAAGGAGATTATATTATATATTTCTCCATAGTTTTATCAGTAGAAGCTACTAAAATAGTTTTGGTTACTTAAGCATCTTGGCTCATGTTTTGAAATGCCAGAACATTTGAGAATATGTAAAATGAGCCAGGATAGTTTTGTTAGATAGCTTTTGCCAACTGATGGTGAGGTAAGGAGTATCATATGGTATACACTCACATGCATAGGCACAAACAAACAACAAGCAAACACTGCACCAATGATCAAGAAAAAGTTTTTGTTCCCCCTGATTTTTGCATTCTAGACAACTAATCAGGGTTGCTGAAATTGGGATGTTATAGACCTTTCCCCCTTAAAAGAATCTCGTCCCGAGATTCAGGAGGGTAGGGTTAGGGGATTTTTATGTCGGGTTGATACTAGGTGTCTTACGTGTACTATCTTACAGACTCCGTCTTTGGAAATAACTACTCTGTCGCTGAAGTTGAGCTTCAGTCTTCCGGGATGCACGGATAGGTGAGCAGAGTCCAGCCTTGATTACGAGGAATGATCTTATATTCCTTCGGGGCTCTAAATCTCGAGGACTTAGACTGGGCAGACTCTCTTGATGCTAAACTTCACGGGGTACACGTCGGGAGATAGTATCTACGGACTGATGTACCTTTCTCTAAGGATCCATGGCTCTTCCTTAGGGTCGTAGCGTATCCTATTAACGACGTTGGGGTCCAAGCTTCTGGGTTGGCTCCTGGCGAGGGTTTTCTCTATTTATGTGGGAAAGACGCAGTCTTTCCCCCTTAGGATTTGATTGGGGTAGATCGGAGAGTTGACATAGTCCTTTCTTCTTGGAGTCGTGGATTGATGTTTTGAAGACAGTTGTCACTCTTTCTCATAGAGGCGGAATTCTTTCGATGGCGTTCGCGAAGGTAGGTCCTGCTGGGTTTATATTCTACGATTATTCGTACTAAGTCTGCTGGAGCTGTTGGAGTCTCGCGTCCTGTAAGCGATTGGAACTGAACGGTTGGCGATCTTGGGGTCCTTCAGGTAGGTCTTCAGCTGAAGTAGCGAAGAGACTTCGTAGCATCTTCAGCTAGTTTCTCCTCTGATAACTCTCGGGTTGTGGTTTGGCGAGGAGACGTCGAATCTGGGGATCTCTTTTTCTGAAGTATCTTCCGGTAGACGATCTTCTGGAGATTGAGTCGAAAGATTCCGTCTTTCCACCTTAGAGCTTCACTAAGGTGCTTTGGGAGGGGTGCGGATCTTCTGTCTTGGAGTGCTGACTTGATGTTAGAGGAAGGTTGTATCTTCTTGAGTCTTAAGTTGAGGTTTTTGGGTGACACCCTATTCTCGCAAACCTTGGTGGGGGTGGTCTTCTAACGAGCTTTAAGGAGTTAGCTGAGCACAAGTTAGCGGTTTGTGACTCCTCTTGAGAATGTTCCGTCAGAATAGAGGCATCTAGCTTCATAGGAGTGGTCTTCAAGCTTCTGGCTTCAGGGGTAGTTCTGACCTTCTAGGGAGGATCATTCCGTCAGTTTGGGTAGGGTCGACTAGATTAAATTAGTCTCCTTAGACGGTCAGAAGCTATAATATACCGGAGGTCAGCGTAGTTAGGTGTTCACTTCTTGTCTTGGTAGACATCTCTGGTGGTTTCTTGTGAATATTGAGGACCCTTCGGTGATCGACTTCCGGCTTCAACAGAATTCTTGCTATAGTATACTGATGAACAAGGGAGTGGGGTGCTATTGACGAGTCTTGCGAGGTGAGTTTGACGAGGAATGCCATCCTACTGAGGTGAGGTCTTCGAGTTGTTTCTGACTTGACGATGTCGAACTCCTGGGTCTTGCGATGCTTTTCCTCTCATATACTCTCGTGGTTAGTCTGGGTCTCATTACCAACATCTAACACAGGGGTTTCCTGTGTTACTAGGTGGGTTATCGCTCTTCGAGTCACATTTTTAAGGAGGTCAAAGCAAAACAGAGCATACAAACAAGGCGAAGAGAGCGAGAGAATCACAATGTCCTCGGCAAACATCACACATCAAGCAACACAGGATGCACTTAGGCAAGCAAACACGGTCAACGCTAGGGACCAAGGAGTTAACTACTCGCGATGTAGGGGAATCCTATTCTTAGGACTATTGACCATAGATACCGTCTTTCTTCAGGTCGGAGTCACTATCTTGCCGTTAAATCCTTCGTTGTATCTTGGATGCTTCTTGATAGTGCAACACCTGATGTCTTCTGATTATGAGGATTCAGCTAATAGAGCGATATTGTGGTCTCCTTGTGTTTGCTGGTAGTTGCTTGTCTTCATCTTGTTCTTGATCCTAATTATTTAAAATCCGTAGGTTTGAAGTCTGGACGAGAGTTAGAGGAAACCATTTTCGAAAGAATTTACTTAGAGTAAGAGAAGAAGTAGAACTTTTTGAAGCTCATTGAGAAACTAGTTTTTCAAAGCCAGTGTTTTCAAAATAAGGTTCCTTTCTAACGACCATGCTAACTAAGGTTCTCCTACAGTCAGGATGGCTCTGATACCAAGTCTGTGGGGCCCCGGATTAATCCTCCGAGAATCCCTGTTATGCATACAACCACGATCCCATGATCAGTTAGTCGTGGCACATAACCGACAAGTATCATTACAACATCCGAGATATACCGAAATACAAGACTTAGATAAATGCCATTATGGCTATGCCATCTTCAACAGCGGAACATCATCACGTGCAGAGCCCAATCATGCCTCAACCTACAGGCAACTGACTGGGAGACATCCTAGCTCGCATAGTCATCAACGTCACCATCTTCTTGATATCTGACCGAGTTAATAGCCAGGGACAATGCCAGTGAGTACTTTGAATGTACTCGCAAACCACCTTAAGATAACAGTAATAACAAGAGGATATGCATTATGGATGTGGTAGTAGGAGGGCTCCAAAAGAGGTTCTTTTCTCAAATAGTTTCTCTTGTAGATATAGCATCTACATATCTTTGTTGAAAACTTTTGTAAACATTTTGGAAACCCTTTTTGTAAAGTTTTGGAAAACATCAGGACTGGGTCACCCATTTGTTCCTTTCTCCCGGTCGTCCCATGACCAAACTCCTTTTATTCCTTTCTGACCATCCCATGGTCAAAACCTTTCTCCTTTTCGACCATCCCATAGTCAAAATATTTTCAAAGCTTTTGCTTTTCCGAAATCCTTTTTGAAAACAAAACCAGCACTGCTCTACAGCAACCTTCCCAACCGTCCATGACCGTGGACGCGGCTATTCGAATAGATTTACACTCTGCAGAGGTTGTACACTTTACCCACACCATCCGGGTACACTACCCTGATCGATACCGATCGTGGGTCGAGTAACCGATCAAGACTCTCCGGCCCACTCCAATATAAGTGCCTACCCTATGAGTGTTGTTCCACTCAACACCGGGACGTCGGGTACCGAGGACCAACCAGAGCGCATATTGCATGTCCCATGTGCGCGCTTTCAATGAGGGGCTCATAGTAACGCGCGGAGGTCTGTAGACCCTTCGTTCCTTCTCCCGGTCGATGTCTCACATGGACCGTTGTCCAGAGAAGGCCCACCCTCCGGGGAGTTTCATCCCCTATAGTAGTTGCGAGGCAGCTTATACCAGAATAGACAAACATCAACTCCAGCCATGTCCCATACCAGAGTAATGTGGTTGCACGGGTTAATTGTTCTAGCAAAACTGCAAAGAACCGGGTGCGTTTTCGTAAACCTTTTTCCTCCATCTTTCCTTCAGCATTTCGTAAAACAAAACCTTCTTATTTTTCAACATCTCTGGGGAGGTCCCACCTCACCAAGGTTTTATCATAAAACATTTGGTAAAACTTTTTCCGAGGTCTTCCCATCCTCTAGCTTTGCTTCGGCTAAATCGGGGTCTCCAAAGGGGTATGGTGGATATGCACCATCTACTCTACTAGGGACAATTAGGTATCACCAAGGGGGTTGTACTTAATAGTACAGAAGTGTAATAGTTCGGAGGAGCCAAACCACTACCATATATATATATACATCAACATAAAGTAAAACAATGCAGTTTTAATAAACAGTAGTTAAAACATGCATAAGTAAAACAGTAGGATGAGGCTTATGAGCAAGAAGGTGGCTTGCCTGAGATCAGCAATATGGCAATATGTCCATGGACTTCTTCTTTAGATAACCAAGAATACCAATAATAATAAGACCTCTTCTTCTCGGTCTCAATACAAGCGCAACTATCATCGTCACCGAGTATACATGCAAACAAGCAAGACCCCAATCAAACAAGGCATTCAAGCATCAAAACCATACAGCAAGCAAATGACAATACAAGAGTATAAGTCATTAGTGGTGTTGAGAAAATGGATTAGAAGGATTGGGAGCATGTCTTGGAACATTTGAAGGAAACCATATGGGTTTCATAGTCTAGAAACTAGGGATGAGAGGGTTTTGGACCAAAGACTTATTCTATAAGATACCATTGTAGAAACATGATACCAACAGATAGGTATTGATAAAATAAAACCAACAAAAGTGGTTTCACCACATTATCAAATTCCATGGATTTGTAATGAATATTCTAGTGGGAAAAACTCTAGTTTTAGGAAATAATTCACCATAGAGGTTCGGGAGCTCCAAAAATTATTTACTTGGATGGTTCAGTAGGGTTTGATGTACTTGTTCACTGAGAGTTGGAATCATGCCAAAATAATTACTAGAATGCCCTCAGGAAATTCCCAAAGGCAGTTCTGTACACAACTTGTCTTTTTCACCAGATTAAATCTACAGAAGATTTTGAGTTTGTTCCAGGGACACAGTGTAGGCATTTAGAGTACCTTTCTGTAGAAATTGGAAACAACCTTTTTGGAGTTGTATAACTACTGTAGTGAATTTAGAGGTGAATAAACCATGCACAGAATAGTTTAATTCAGAGAAAAACATCCAGGGCTCAATGAATCAGGAGCTCCTGGATTTGGGATAGGTAGTGGTGTAACACCTCCAGGATAATTGGACTTGTCTCAATTGGTGTAACATCCAAAAACTTTAATCCAATCTTATCAAGATGAAATCATCCAACAATAGGGTTAACAAAAACTTTTCCAAATTAAAAATGAAAGCATTCATATGTGTGTGCATTTAAGATAGGAGTTGAATTGAAGTGCCTTGTTTAAGTGATCCAATGCTTGTAAAATGTTTCCTAGGTGATTTAAACATTATCTAAATCATTCCCAAACTTTTATCAAAGAAAATCAAATAAAAAAGAATTAAAAAGGAGGAATGGCCATTTTGGCCATTTTAATCCACTACACTACTTTGAGTGTTCCTAGCACTCATTTCTTAACAGAAACAATTCATGATCTTTGCACCCCTTGCCAGTACACATAATGAGGTACCAAGGCCCACCTTGTGATCTGCAAAAATCTTTCAAATGCTAATTTTAAATGATAGTTCAAAATTGAATCTATTTCATATGGGAAGATCCCACTTTTTCAAAAACCATTCAAACAAGCTCCACTTTCAAAACCCTTCCAACCAGAGACTACTTAGCACTATTACTGTTTTGGGGTTGATCTTCTCTAGCAAATTGAAGTGCTTTGATCATCTTTGTCTCCCTCATGCCCAACTAGACCCACACCAGCACATCCCCTACCTCCTAGTTGCACTGCATTGCCATGCCGACGCCGCCCGCAGAGCACGCTCTGTCCCCGCGTGCACAGACCGCCCCTTGGCCGCAGACCGC
The DNA here is from genome assembly GCA_916181665.1 of Avena sativa. NCBI lineage: Eukaryota > Viridiplantae > Streptophyta > Magnoliopsida > Poales > Poaceae > Avena > Avena sativa. Next base: position 198,989,057 of record OV702287.1, read on the forward strand.
GCCCACCGCTCCGCCATGACCTGGGGAATACCCCAGACACCCCCGTTGGCCGCCCAAATCACCCTAGCCACTGCTCGTCGTGGACACCGCCGCCTCTGCCGCTCAGAGCGCCAGCTCGCCCAGACCGCATGCCACCGCCCCTACGCCCGTATTCACTTCCTAGAGCACCGCCAGGAGACCACGTGTCGATCGCCATCCTTTGCCATGTCGCTAGCCGCCCGTAGCCGTGTCGCCGAAGTCGCCTGCCCATACCCTTCGGTCTCACCGTTGGGCCTATATAAACCGGCCTCCCCCGCACCATTTCTCCACATCCACTCACTCCCCACCTCTCACTGATCCTTTCACCCCTCTTGCTGGAGCCAAGCAAGCTCTACCTCACTGGAATTGGAGCCGGAGCAGCTACAGCAGGAGGAGAAGGGCGCCTGCGATTTAGGGCACCCCAAGCTCCGCCGCAACCGCGCCTCGCCTCGCCATCGTCTTCCAGTTCGTTTGCCCGCCTCGCCTACCCCGCTGGAGCCCTGGTACGTCCCCAACAGACCCCCACCGAGCCGCTAGGGTTCGAGCTCGTGGGCGACCTGTTCGTCGTCGACGACAACCCTCAGCCGTAGATCCCCTTTCTAATCCTACAGCCCACAGCGCACGTACCGTTTCACGTGTTAAGACCCACTAACAAGCGGGACCCCCTGTCAGCTGAGCCCCGCACCGCGGAGCACCACTGGGCCAGCCCAAGTTCTTTCCCGCGTTAGCCCAACCATTCAAATCTGGATTTTTCTTTTTAAGTTGAATCTAGTTTCTGTCCACTAGTTTAAAATTCAATTCTAGGAGTTTTATAAATCCAAATTGCATGAAACCAATTTTTTCTGAAAGGTATTGAGATGATCTAACCAAGCCTATTGGATTTAATTCAATTAGAGTTATAGATCTCTCCTAATAAAAATAACAAAACAGAAGCATTTGCACCTTACAACATTTTTATAAAATCAACCAAGTTAGCTTTTGAGTTGATTCCAACTCTCAAAAATCACATTTCATCATATCTATCTAAATATGTAATAATATTAAGGTTTACATGCAGTGACTTTGGACTAGTACCAAATTAATGCTATATAGGCATTTCTAGTCACTTTAAATCATTAAATAATGAACTTAAACCAAAGTGATTATGATCCCACCTTTAAATCTCATTCCCACATATTAGAGTATGTGGTGATGACATGTGTCAACATGATCCCATATTTTAAGTGGTGAATATTAAATCTAAGTTAATTTTTCAATGAGTAGAAATTACTTTTCTAAATTAAAAAGAATGAAACTAGAGATTTAAACTTGAGATGCTTGTGATGATAATAGATCCTCCATTGTGTGTCTTAGAATGCTATCTAGCCTAGTTAAGTATTGTTTGGTGATTGTGTACTCCGTATGTATTTATAGAAGATAGTACCGACAAAGCTTACGAGGAGGAGGAGTGCTATCTAGACGAAGACGAAGAAAAATTCAACCACTTCACCAACCAAGTCAAGCCACCATTAATAGTGCAAGCTAACACTTGCAAGTTTATTTCTTAGCAAGCTAGGATCAAAATAGATGGTTTAGCAAAGATCCCTTAAGCATGCTTTGATCACACCCCTTTTAATAGTAGTTACCTCAAGTCTTTGTTTACAAGTTTTTACCTCCCTTAGTTTACACCAAGCTCTTTACTTGTTCTGAAGGTAGCATAAAAAGTATAAAACGTGACCTGAAGGTTGCATAAAAAGTATAAAACTTGACCTGTTTAGAAACCTTTAGATGTCATTCTATGGCATGAGATTGAACCCATTACTTCCACCTTAGTGAACACTCTTAACTTAGTAATTTAGAGTAAATCAAAAACTTGAGTCACTTTTGATGGGAACACTTGGTGAAAATTAATTATGAAAACCTTGGAATGATGAGTCATTCTATTGAGATGTTTTGACATGTGTTGAGAAACACAAATGGTTGATGATGAAAATGTTGAGGCATGAGCCTTAACCCTTTTATAAAACTGATGGTTGGATTCGGATGCGATACCATTCCAAATTTACCGTACAACCACATTACCTGAATTGGGTAAGGCTTAGCTAGAAATTTATATGCATTAGTATTAGTTCCCTCGCGGGAGAGGCTTGAGCTGAGGATACCTCTCATGATGTCCACCTATGTAGTGCCCAAGATGACTGATGGTCATGGTTGGGAGGCCATGATCATAGGAGAGGTGCTTATACTAGGGTGTGTAAAGGGAAGGTTATGTTTGATTATCTGCATACTAAGTATGATGATTCAGGGTTATCCCTGACAGATGTATCGAATCTTGTGGTGAAAGTGTACCACCTCTGCGGAGTGTCAAACTATTCGAATAGCCGCGTCCACGGTTATGGACAGTTCGAATGGCCATACTGTTTCGTTGTCAGATGTTTTCCAAATACCTTGAACTGAATGATGAATCTTGACTTGACCACAACAGGGTTGTGTGTATGACAATAGCTTCCCAACTTAAGTGATTCTGGAACTTTATTTTATCTTTCTTTGCTTCAGAACTCAGCTTAGGTTTCAAACTTAACTTTATAGTTAAACTTAGATTTAGCACTTTAACTTAGAACTATAGTACCTCTTAATAGTAGTTTGCGAGTACTTAAAGAGTACTCATGGCTTTTGTCCCTGGCTATTCTCATGGCCAGACTATGAAGGAGACTATCAAGAGGATGGCCATCAGGACGGCTATGATAACTAGGACTATCTGCCTTCGTTAGCATTGCATGTGCCCCTGAAGATGGACCCCACTGCTACGCTTATCTTTTACTTCCGCGGCTTGTTGTATTAAAGACTGGATCATGAGATCCTTATTTGTGTAAGACCTTATGTATGGTTTGTAATGGATGATGTACTGTGATATCCAATCCATTATGTCTCGCAAAAATGGTAATCCTGGGATTGCGTGGTATGGCATAATGGGCATCTGGGATTAAAAATCCAGGTGTTGACAATTGGACTCATGATTTGGTCTAGGGAATTTTCTAAGGTCAGATAAAGGGTGTTTTTGGTTATTTTTACCAAAGGCAAGCTACTGTTCACCTTGGCATGAGATCAAAGTCTAGGGATAGGTACTTCTAATACCTTTCAGAGGCAGTTGGTTTTACTCCAATTGGAGTTGGGTAGCTCAGTGAGGAAATTATTTAGTGAAATGGATAGGTGCTGGCATTTTAATTTCTACACAAATTGGAAATAATATTAGGCTAGGATTTTGGTTCTCATGTTAGATAGAACATGTATGTATGTAGGACAATTTTTATCCAGGCAGAAAAGGGAGTTTTCCATTTTGTTTGGTAATTAATCTAGCAGGTCAAAAACGGTTTCTAGAAAACATATTTAGAAATAGAAAAGTAGAGAGGAGCAGATCGGGCCGGATCTGAGGGGTACTGGGCCGCGAGGCGCCGGGCCATCCTAGCACCATGCCAGGAGTGCGCACGCTGCACGGTTCGAACCTAACAGGGAGGACCCGCCGGTCAGTCGCCCGGGAGCGGCGAAACGGTATAGAGCGACAGAGGCCGCTCAATCAAGTGAAGATCGATGGCCCCTAGGCGTTGTCTTCCCCACGGCAGGAGACAGCCGACAGAACCCTAGAGGTCAGAGGAGCTCAGGGATCTCACCTGGGGCCGTCTCTAGCGACATGGGGAGTGCAGGGCGATGTAGAGCGATGCGATGGTTCGGGAGAGGGGCGGCACGAGGGGTTTCCACGCCGGGATCTGGTTCACACGAGGAAGCCCGAGAGCAGTCTCGTCGGAGCTCGTCGGCGGTGATGGTAGAGAGGGTCCTGGGCAAAACAGAGGATAGGGTTAGATGCAGGGGGACATGGGGGTCCTAGGAGCTAACATGCAGAGGGGGAGAGGCGGTAGGGGGAGTCCATTGCTCGGTAGATGGGGGAAGGCTGAAGCTTTGCTTCCTCTCTCCCTCGAGCAGCTCAGAGTAGGGGAGAGGGAGTGGAGTGCAGGGGAGGGGAGTGAGGGGGATAGGGGGCAAATGAGCCAGGAATGAGGGTGCGAGGTGGCCTCTGGCCTATTTAAGATGAGTGGGGATCTCATTAGGGGAGATGTCCATTTTGGACATGGAGTAGGGGTGGAGCTGGCCTGGGATTGGTCAGGGATGGCGGTGGAGGGGTGTTGTGAGTCATTTGGTCGGCAGGGACAGAGAGGGGGAGGTGGTGCTGTTGTTGGTTGGCCACAAGTGGCTTATCTCTACTCTCTCTACTTTTCCAAGGGGATAATAACAAGTGGATGTGTAATGGTGGGTACTGTAGTGCTATAGTGGTGACGACCAGGAGGATCATGGTGCCTGGATATGAGTGCTTGACAAGCTTTGGTGATGGTTTGATCCTGATTTAGCTCAATTCTAGCTAGATTTGCTAAATTGAGTAAATTGGTGATTGTGAAGGAAGTTCAAAATTTTGCATAGGACAAGGTGGGAAGAGGGTACTGGTAGATGGGTGAGGTCAATATGCATCTCTGAGATTTATTTGAGATTTTCCAGAGATTTCTAGATGCACTTTGTATCCATTATCCAAAAACTGCAGAAGTGAAGTATTAAGCTCAATTGATATTTTTACATTGGACCTGGTTGGATTTTGATGTGAGATGGTTCCAAATGTGAAAACACACTTAGGAATTTTCCCTAGATTTATTGGAAGCTAAAAGTATTTAAAACAATTATTATTCCAATTCAGCCATTTAAGAAAATGGGCCAAAAAGAAATAATAAAGCTCTTCAAAAATATTTATTTTTGCAGTGGGAAGATGGGGTATGATATATAGGACTCAATTGAGCCAAAATTTGGGGAAGTGTTTTGGCAAAAACCAAACTTTCCTTTGGGAGAGGTGTTTTGGAGATTTTGACTATTAAAGAGATTAATTAGGTTTGGAGCCAAAATAGTTATGGATTATTTTTGGTAAATCTTGATGATCAAGTTATATGATGTATACAAGGTGTAGCAAGCATTTGCAACCTTGGTATTGGAGAATCCAAGTTGATTTTGGTGAAATACCATAGATTAAGGATCTAGGGTGATGTTAATTTCATACCATCAAAACATGGTTGTATCTTGGATTTCAGATCTCCGCTTGGGGCATGGGGTAGATGGATGGATAGAACAAGTGATGTAAATCAACATGGTACAGAGTTTTGAGATTGATATTGCTTGAGTTCACCAAGAATTGATTTCAAACTTTGAATAAAATAAGCCTGCCAAAGTAGATTATCAACTAGCCTTCAAACCCTTGTGGGTTTAAGAAGCACAAAGATCCACTTGGAACAAGTGAAGTAGATATTGATAGAACTATATGAGTAGAACACAACCATGCCAAGAGTTGGTCCATAGAAGGTTGGATGGTGGTGTGAGCTTCTATCAAAGTAGGCATGTTGACTAGATTTGCAGTAATAGTTATTTTCTTGCCTGCAAAACCATCACGAACAAGTGGGTTGGAGGATGATATAACCAAGCGCAAGAGTGGGTCTTGGTAATCCTTAGGATGGTTAACAAGATGGTTCAAGTGCATTACCAAAAATGCACAAGGGTTGAGAAAGGGAGACATTCAAAAAGTTGATGTTGAAACAGATTCCAGACTTGGCCAAATTTGGCAGATTTAGGGATTTTGACTAGATTATGAGAGGAGATGTTTTTGATGGGGTGCAAGGTACCCAAGCATCATCAAGTGGATGATGTTGAAGTGTAGATTTAGTAGGAAGGATCCTTTCTTGATTTTGGTCTTCAATGCCTTGGAAGCTTCTAGAAGGGATCACTTCAGAAGGGATCTGGTTAAGGTTTTAGAGGATCATTTAGTAGCTAGAGATCAGATCTAGGTTGGTACTCTGGCTTAGGGTGTGGTGATTTGGAAACCTTGATCCTAGAGAGTGAGCTCCTAGAGTAGCTCGTACTACTTCTAAGCAACCATATCAAGCAGCAGATCAAGGCAACTCATCTTATACACTAATCAACTACTACTAAGGTTACCATCAAGCTTAGCTTGAGGTAAGGATGGAAAATTTTGAAAGGTTAGACTTTGAATAAGGTAAGAGTCCTTGGTATTCTACCAAGAGATGAATTCAAAAGTTTTATACAAGGTTTTGGAAATCTTACAGGTAAGAGTAGTTGAAGGTTCTGTCCTGAAAACATAAGGAGATTATATTATATATTTCTCCATAGTTTTATCAGTAGAAGCTACTAAAATAGTTTTTGTTACTTAAGCATCTTGGCTCATGTTTTGAAATGCCAGAACATTTGAAAATATGTAAAATGAGCCAGGATAGTTTTATTAGATAGCTTTTGCCAACTTATGGTGAGGTAAGGAGTATCATATGGTATACACTCACATGCACAAGCACAAACAAACAACAAGCAAACACTACACCAATGATCAAGAAAAAGTTTTTGTTCCCCCTGATTTTTGCATTCTGGACAACTAATCAGGGTTGCTGAAATTGGGATGTTACAAAACATATCCATAATTTTTGATGTTCCATGCTTGGTTTTATCTACTTTCTTATGTTTTGTCCACACTTTGGAGTACTTTTCATATGATTTCTTGGACAAACCTATTAACAAGAGCCACAGTGCCAGCTGCCTGTTTTCTGCTGTTTTTGGTTCCAGGAAAGTCAAAAAATGAATATTCTCGGAATTGGACTGGACAAAAGCCAAAGTCATTTTTTCACCGAGGGACACCAGGAGCCAGAATACGAGACGGAGAGGGGCTGGAGCCCGGCCACACCACTTGGCCACGCGGGCCAGGCCTGGCCGTGCCAGGGGGTGGTCTAGTGTAACATCCCAAAACTTTAATCTAAGTGATGAAGATCCAAATCATCAAATTTAGAGTTAACAAAAACTTGACCTATCTAGATAACCCAAGCAAAGACCTTAGACATGCTTTGGTTATACCACTTGACTAGTACCTACCCCAATTTTTTATTTCCAAACTTTACCTTCTTTACTTTATCAAAGTCCTTTACTTGTTTTGAAGGTAGCATAAATAGTATAAAACTTGACCTATCTAGATAACCTTAGATGTCATTCAATGGCATGAGATTGATCCTAGCATTCCACCTTAGTGAACACTCTTAACTTAGTAGCTTTGAGCTAGCTCAAAACTTGAGTCACTTTAGATGGGAATAGTTGGTGAAAATGAATTATGAAAACCTTGGAATGATGAGTCATTCTATTGAGATGTTTTGACATGTGTTGAGAAACACCAATGGTTTATGATGATGAAAATGTTGAGGAATGAGCCTTAACCCTTTTACAAAACTGATGGTTGGATTCGGATGCGATACCATTCCAAATTTACCGTACAACCACAATACCTGAATTGGGTAAGGCTTAGCCGGAAGTTTATATGCATTAGTATTAGTTCCCTCACAGGAGAGGTTTGAGCTGCGGCTACCTCTCAAGGTTGTCCACCTATGCAGTGCCCAAGATGACAGATGGTCATGGTTGGGAGGCCATGCTCATAGGAGAGGTGCTTATACTAGGGTGTGTAAAGGAACGGTTATGTTTGATTATCTGCATACTAAGTATGATGATTCAAGGTTATCCCTAACAGATGTATCGAATCTTGTGGTGAAAGTGTATCAAACTTAACTTTATAAATAAACTTAGAGTTAGCATTTACACTAGAACTATCTTACTTATTAGTGGTAGTTTGCGAGTACTTAAAGAGTACTCATGGCTTTTGTCCCTGACTATTCCGATGGCCAAACTATGAAGGAGACTACCAAGACGACGGTCAGCAGGACGGCTATGATAACTAGGACTATCTGCCTTCGTCAGCATTGCCTGTGCCCCTGAAGATGGACCCCACCGCTACGATTATTATTTATTCCGCTGCTTGTTGTATTAAGACTGGATCATGAGATCCTTATTTGTGTAAGACCTTATTTATGGTTTGTAATGGATGATGTACTGTGATATCCAATTTGTTATGTCTCGCAAAAATGGTAATCCTGGGATTGCGATGTATGACATAATAGGCATCTGGGATTAAAAATCCGGGTGTTGACAAGTTGGTATCAGAGCCAGGTTGACCATAGGAGACCCTAGTTAGAATGGGCGTCCAAACAAAAACTTAGATTCAAAACCAAAGTGATTATTTATGAAAAACTATTTCCTCTCTTACCCTTGGAAATTCATTCTTTCTCAAAAAATTCATGTTCCTCCAATTCTTACATTACTACCTAAAATTTGACACACTTGATCACTTCACTAACTTCCTCATCCTAAATTCATGTAGATGGAGACTCAGTTCAGCAAGCTCTACCAGTTGGGCAATGTAGGCCAGCTGATCTTGGAGAGGGATCTAGATTCACTGTCTAAGTTATTGGGACGCCCACATCCGGAGTTTCTTGGAGCTCAACTTCCAGGACCCCCCAGGAGGAGATTTACAGTGGCTAGTCACCGCTGATCTTTGAGGAAGCCTAGAAGCACCAACATCCGGGAGAATCCAGTTCTCCGTGAGAGAGAACAACTGGCTAGATGGATTAGCCAGGTCAATGCATGAAGCTCTCGCGCGCCTTGCCCTCAGTGTCAACCAAATCCAAGGAACCCGTTTTGCTCACTATGCAAGGAGTGACTTCATGGGAATGCCGATGGAGATGCCCAGCCACTCGGAGCTGAAGCGTCAAGTGGAGAACCTTGACTTCCTATTGTACGATTGCCAGAAGGAATTGGACAATGCTAGGGAGTTCACCAACCACAACCGTGCCATTGCTGCCCAGAAGGCCCAGAATTTCTCACTGCTTGTCAAGGACCGTCAGTCTCTTCGCCTCCAACACGAGAAGAAGGATCGCACCATCGCCCGTCTTCGCAAGAAGGTGGCCGACCTCAAGAAGACCGTCAAGGAGCAAGAAGCTCAGCTTGCAGCAAAGGAGGAAGAAGAGGAGGGTGAAGACATCCAGGGAGACATGGATTCTTACCTTAGCAATGGTGATGACTTTCTAGAGGAGGATGACATGGACTTCTACACTGATGATGAGGACTCCGACTTCATCGATGATGAGTAGATGCACTAGAGCACTGTCGTAGCATGAGATGTATCGGTCCCACTGTATCGTAGCTTGCAGAATGGTTCTTAAAACCATCAGTTTTCCTTGTTGTTGTGGTGTGTGTGTTTGTATCGTGTGCTTGCTTGAATGAATGAAATGAAGTTAGTTGCAAAACCTGAGTCAAACTCAAAGTTTTAGCTTTGAAACCAAAACTATGAACCTTAGAACTTTCCCTCTTACCCCTTTATCTACCTCAATCTTCAGATGACTCGGGGAAACCAAGGAGGGAGTAGCTCGTCGCAAGACCCAATGCTGCAGATCTTGAAGAATCTCATCACAGACAGAGAAGCAAGTAGGGCAGAGCGCCAAGCTAATCTAGCAACACTACAACAGATCAACCAGATGGCTCTCAACAACCAAGGGCATGGAAATCAGGATCATCAAGGATCCAAGCTGAAGAACTTCCAGAACACCAATCCCCCAATCTTTAGCACTTCAGAGAACCCATTTGATGTAGATGACTGGTTGCAGACGATGGAGAACAACTTAGAAGTAGCCAGAGTTGATGACAACGAGAAAGTTCTCTTTGCCACCCACTACTTGGCAGGAGATGCAAGAGCATGGTGGAACAGCATCCGCCTGATGAACCATGGTCAAGTGATGACATGGGAAGCCTTCAAAATCAAGTTCAGCTGCACCCACATGCCGCAGGGCTTAGTCACCAGAATGAGGGATGAATTCAGACAGTTGAAGCAGGGCAGAATGACTGTGGTGGAGTACCGTGACAGATTCATGTCCCTTGCAAGGTATGCAACTGATGAGATCAACATGGAGGCCAAGAAGAAGGAGAGATTCCTGAATAGACTGCATGACGAGATGCAGACCGTCCTTGTCAACATCTGTTTACAAGATCTCGAAGAGCTAGTCGACTCTGCCATTCAGATGGAAGGGAAGATTAACCAGGCAAATGACAACCACAAACATCGTATGATGCAGCAATCTGGATCCAGTAGTCACCAGAAGTACCGTCCTAAACCCTCACCAGGATATGCACCGAGGAACAACCTACCCCCAATGTCTCGTCCAATCTACCCCAACCATAGCGGAGGCAATGTGAAGTCCAGAGGAAACAACCACAACTCCGGCAACACCAACAATTTCAACCGTGCCCCTCCCAAGAGCAACAACAACAACAACACTGCACCGAGAACTGGCAGCAATGTTGTGCCTGTCGCAGCAAAAGACAAGTCTCAGATAACTTGTTTCGAGTGTGGAGTTAAGGGTCACTATTCCAATGAGTGTTCCAAGAAGATTGCAGCCACTGCCAATGTGAACGCCCCAGTGAAACAGCAGCGTCATGTTCAACCAGGGAGAAGATTTACCCCAGGGAACCCTCACAACCGCAACGGTCGTCTCTTCCACATGAATGCCGAAGAAGCCCAAGAAGCGCCAGATGTAGTGCTGGGTATGTTTTCTGTCAACTCAGTTTTAGCAAGAGTATTGTTTGATTCAGGAGCATCGCATTCATTTGTCACCGGAGAATTTGCATGCACTAGTAAGATTCACCCAACCAACTTGAAGCATGTCATGATAGTTCAAATCCCTGTATCAACTACAAAAGCTAGAAAAATTTGCAAAGCTGTGCCTATCAGAATACATGGGATAGATTTTTATGCCAACCTCATAGTACTTGGAACCAAAGGATTGGAAGTAGTACTAGGTATGGTCTGGATGTCAAGGCATAAAGGACGGATAGACTGTGCTAAGAAAGCCATCACCATGACCAGTAGCTCTGGAGTAATAGTAGAGCATATATCTGAAACCTTACCCCGTCAATTCAAGTGCAACAAGATTCTAGCCCTGCCCACCATTGACCAAGTCAGAGTAGTCTATGAATACCCCAACATATTCCCAGATGAATTGCCAGGTATGCCCCCGATAGGGATATTGAGTTCATTATCGAACTAATCCCCGGAACCGGACCCATAGACCAGAGACCCTATAGCATGAACCCCTCAGAGTTAGTAGAATTGAAGAAGCAGTTGGATGCCATGTTAGAAACAGGCTTGATTCAACCAAGCGCATCGCCATGGAGATCACCAGTGTTATTCGTCGAGAAGAAGGATGGAGGCAACCGTATGTGCACAGATTACAGAAAGTTGAATGATGTCACCATCAAGAACAAGTACCCCTTGCCAAAGATAGAGGATCTATTTGATCAGTTGACTGGAGCTCAGGTATTCTCAAAGATTGATCTTAGGAGGGGTTATCACCAACTTAAGATTCGTGCAACGGATATTCCGAAGACCGCCTTTACTACTCGCTATGGTTTATACGAGTATACGGTTATGTATTTTGGATTAACCAATGCCCCTGCTTATTTCATGAATCTCATGAATAAGATCTTTATGAATTTCCTAGATAATTTTGTCGTTGTGTTTATCGACGATATCCTTATCTACTCCAAGTCAGAAGAAGAGCATGAGCAACATCTGAGAATCATCCTAGAAATCCTGAGAGAGCATCGGTTATATGCCAAGTTCAGCAAGTGTGAGTTTTGGCTGAAAGAAGTAGGATTCCTAGGACATATTGTGTCTGCCGGAGGAGTCTCTGTTGATCCTGCCAAAATCAAAGATGTCGAAGAATGGGAAGCCCCAACCACTCAAACCCAAGTCCGTGCATTTCTCGGATTAGCAGGATATTACCGCAAGTGCGTAGAAGGATTCTCGAGCATCGCCCGACCCATGACCCAATTGTTGAAGAAGGACAAGAAGTTTGAATGGACCGACAAATGTGAAGCCAGTTTCCAGGAGCTGAAGAAGAGATTGATATCAGCCCCAATATTGATCATGCCAGATATCAAGAAGACGTTTGATGTATATTGTGATGTATCCAAGATTGGTCTCGGATGTATACTGATGCAAGAAGGCAAAGTCATCGCCTATTTGTCTCGACAACTAAAGCAGCATGAGGAAAACTCTCTGACCCATGATCTTGAGTTAGCAGCCGTAGTTTTGCCATTGAAGACATGGCGTCACTATCTGATGGGTAATCACTATGAGATTTACTCAGATCACAAAAGCTTGAAGTATATTTTCACTCAGAAGGAGCTGAATATGAGGCAAAGGAGATGGATAGAGTTAATCAAGGATTATGACCTTGACATTCACTATCACCCCGACAAAGCCAATGTGGTAGCGGATGCTCTTAGCAGATTGTCGTGTAGGCTAAACACCATGATCAAAGAGAAGCAACCAAGTTTGTATGAGGAGTTGGAGCAGTTCAAAACTGAGCTGGTTAGCAAAGGATTCTTAGCTAGTATTGAACTTCAACCCACATTAATCAGCCAAATCAAGGAAGCCCAGAAGGGAAATGAAAGTATCGACGGAATCAAACGTTGTATTGGTACAAGAAAGGTACCCAGATTCACTGAAGACGAAGAAGGAGTTCTGTGGTACAAAGGACGTATCTGTGTGCCAGCAGATTCAGAGCTGAAGCAAGCTATCATGCAGGAAGCTCATGATACTCTTTATTCTATCCACCCCGGAGGAACGAAGATGTATCAAGATTTGAAGGAGCAATTTTGGTGGCACAAGATGAAGAGAGAAATCGGAAGCTACATCGCCAAGCGTGACATCTGTCGAAGAGTCAAAGCAGAGCATCAGAGACCCGTAGCACTGTTGCAACCATTGAAGATTCTGGAATGGAAATGGGATTCCGTTGGAATTGACTTTATCACTGGTTTGCCTACTTCTAGTAGGGGAAATGACTCAATCTGGGTCATCGTTGATAGACTGTCCAAGGTAGCTCACTTTATACCTGTCCAAACAACCTACCAAAGCTCGAAGCTAGCAGAGTTGTATATTGCTAGAATTGTTAGTCTGCATGGAACCCCCAAGACCATAGTATCAGATCGAGGAACCCAGTTTACCTCGAGATTTTGGCAGAAAGTCCAGGAAGGATTAGGAACCAAGTTGAATTTCAGCACCGCTTATCACCCGCAAACTGATGGACAGACTGAGAGAGTCAACCAAATCTTAGAGGATATGCTCAGAGCTTGTGTGTTAGAATATGGATCAAAATGGGAAGACTACCTGCCTTTCGTAGAATTCTCATATAACAACAGTTATCAAGCTAGTTTGTAGATGGCACCATTTGAGTTCCTATACGGAAGAAAGTGTCGCACTCCTTTGAATTGGTCGCAAGTAGGAGAGAGTCCGATCTTCGGACCCGACATTCTCAGAGAAGCAGAAGAGAAAGTTCACAAAGTCCGTGAGCACCTCAAGACCGCCTAGTCCAGACAGAAGAGTTATGCTGACAAGAGAAGAAGAGACCTCACCTTCAATGTCGGAGATTTTGTATATCTCAAGGTTTCGCCATTAAAAGGAACCCAACGCTTTAGTCTGAAAGGAAAGTTAGCCCCAGATATATCGGGCCCTTCAAGATTCTGAATCGTCGAGGAGAAGTATCGTATCAACTGGAGCTGCCAGAGGAGATGTCAGCTATCCATAATGTTTTCCATATCTCGTTACTTCGCAAATGCTTAGAAGTGCCGGAGAAGACTGAAGTTTTCAAGAACATCGATCACCGAGCTGTTGATATCAACAAAGACCTGACATATCGTGAAGTGCCCATCCATATCTTGGAAGAAGCCTACAGAACCACCAGGACCATAAGTATCAAATTTCTCAAGATCCAATGGAGCAACCATACCAAAGAGGAAGCCACTTGGGAGCGAGAAGATTACATTAGGACAGAGTTCCCATATCTCTTTAGTTCCTAGTTTTCTTTCGTAAATCTCGGGATGATATTTTGTTTAAGGGAGGAAGGTTTGTAACATCCCAAAACTTTAATCCAAGTGATCAAGATCCAAATCATCAAATTTAGAGTGAACAAAAACTTGACCTATCTAGATAACCCAAGCAAAGACCTTAGACATGCTTTGGTTATACCACTTGACTAGTACCTACCCCAATTTTTATTTCCAAACTTTACCTTCTTTACTTTATCAAAGTCCTTTACTTGTTTTGAAGGTAGCATAAAGAGTATAAAACTTGACCTATCTAGATAACCTTAGATGTCATTCTATGGCATGATATTGATCCTAGCATTCCACCATAGTGAACACTCTTAACTTAGTAGCTTAGAGCTAGATCAAAACTTGAGTCACTTTAGATGGGAACACTTGGTGAAAATGAATTATGAAAATCTTGGAATGATGAGTCATTCTATTGAGATGTTTTGACATGTGTTGAGAAACACCAATGGTTTCTGATGACGAAAATGTTGAGGCATGAGCCTTAACCCTTTTACAAAACTGATGGTTGGATTCGGATTCGATACCATTCCAAATTTACCGTACAACCACAATACCTGAATTGGGTAAGGCTTAGCCAGAAGTTTATATGCATTAGTATTAGTTCCCTCGCGGGAGAGGTTTGAGCTGCGGCTACCTCTCAAGGTTGTCCACCTATGCAGTGCCCAAGATGACAGATGGTCATGGTTGGGAGGCCATGGTCATAGGAGAGGTGCTTATACTAGGGTGTGTAAAGTAAAGGTTATGTTTGATTATCTGCATACTAAGTATGATGATTCAGGGTTATCCCTGACAGATGTATCGAATCTTGTGGTGAAAGTGTACCACCTCTGCAGAGTGTCAAACTATTCGAATAGCCGCATCCGCGGTTATGGACAGTTGGAGTGGCCATACTATTTCGTTGTCAGATGTTTTCAAAATAACTTATGAAATGAATGAGGAATCTTGACTTAACCACAACAGGGTTGTGACTATGACACTAGCTTCCCAACTTAAGTGATTCTAGAAATTTATTTTTATGTTTCTTTGTTTCTGAACTTAGCTTAGGTTTCAAACTTAACTTTATAAATAAACTTAGAGTTAGCATTTACACTAGAACTATCTTACTTGTTAGTGGTAGTTTGCGAGTACTTAAAGAGTACTCATGGCTTTTGTCCCTGGTTATTCCTATGGCCAGACTATGAAGGAGACTACCAAGATGACGGTCAGCAGGACAGCTATGATAACTAGGACTATCTGCCTTCGTCAGCATTTCCTGTGCCCCTGAAGATGGACCCCACCGCTATGCTTATTATTTATTCCGCTACTTGTTGTATTAAAACTGGATCATGAGATCCTTATTTGTGTAAGACCTTATTTATGGTTTGTAATGGAGGATGTACTGTGATATCCAATTTGTTATGTCTCACAAAAATGGTAATCCTGGGATTGCGATGTATGACATAATAGGCATCTGGGATTAAAAATCCGGGTGTTGACATCTGGCCACCTCGGCTGCCCCCTCGGCCTCCCTCTTTTCCAATAAGTTGCCTCTTGACCTAAAAACCAAGGGGGTTTGACGTTTTTCCAGAAAGAGCTCCGTTGCGCCGCCACCACCAGATTCCACGATTCGGAACTAGAAACTTCGTTCTGGCACCCTGCTGGGACGGGGAATTGGAGGACATCATCGCCATCATCATCACCATCGCTTCTCCATCGACCATCCATGTTTCCCCCATCCATGAGTGAGTAATCCCCTACTATAGGCTATGGGGATGGTAGGGATTGGATGAGATCGTTCATGTAATGTCATGTTAGGGCATGGTTCCTAGTATCTACTATTAGTGCTTTTTGACTTTGTTGCAACTTTTTATGCTTAATGCTTGTCACTAGGGCCTGATTGCCATGATTTCAGATCTGAACATGTTATTGATTCATTATGATAGTATTGTTTATGGTCTTACCTGCAAGTTGTATACACACATTGTTGTCCAGAACCAAAGGCCCCGAAGTGACAACAATCGGGATAACTGGAGGGAATTTCTTTGATGTGAGGATCACATGTGTTCATGGAGTGTTAATGCTTTGCTCCGGTGCTCTATTAAAAGGAGCACCTTAATTGGTAGTAGTTCCCTTGAGGCCCCGCTGCAAACGGACTGGCAGGACAAAAGATGTTGTGCAAGTTCTCATTGCGAGCATGTATGACTATATATGGAACACATGCCTATGATTATTTAGTACTTGGATGCTTTATCTTATTTATCTGCAAAAATGCCCTATGTCTTGATTGCCATGTGAATTGTCTTGTCCATGCAACGCCCGTCCATCCATCCCTATGCCTATCGCGCCTTAATCCTATTGTTTACTGCAATTGTTACTATTGTTTTTACTTTTACTACTGCTACTACAAAACTATTGCTACTGATAAACTGATGTGAGCAAGATTGTTTCCAGGTGCAGCTGAATTGACAACTCAGTTGTTAAGGCTTATAAATATTCTTTGGCTCCCCTTGTGTCCAATCAATAAATTGGGTTTTACTTCCCTTGAAAATACTGCGATACACCCCTATACTTGTGGGTCATCACGCTCATTCTCGAGAGAGCACCTGATCAAGCCATACTCTTCATTCCGCTACTTCATGTTCGTTTGTTTTCAAAATATATGGCCAAATTTGGTGGCATGAAAATTCTTGGATATGGGATCATCATCAGCATAAAGTGTGATGTTGATATAGCCATGACCTTGGTCGTTCGGCTTTTGAAACTCCAAGAATGTTCATACTCATTGACAACTAATAATATTAAATACGTTTAAATTTTACCACTTGCTTCTAGGTTCAAATTTTACATGGACGATGGAAGTACATTTTAGATCAAGGACCTAAAAAGGTAAAATTACATCGATGTCCATACATTTAGCACGAGGCACCCTAAAATTAAGCAAGGAAAATAGTTGGCTGGGAAGCTTGAGAACTCATAAAAACTTGGTAATCAATCGTAAGTGTATCAAGGTCCATGCTTTGTCTGAAAACTAGGGTTGTTGTTGTGGTACTCTGAGCCATTTTTCTTTGTACTTGCTTACAGAAAAAATCTTGTCACTTTCAGTTTTATTGTTCCTATAAGTTGGAAACTTTGGTTGCCACCATTTTTCACCTTTCCAAGATGCACACATCTACCAAATATGGGAACATTACAATACAATACGATGTGTGGTTGTTACCTTTGTCGTTCGGCTTGAAACCCAAGAGTGTTCATACACTATGGGCCATATATATATTGTGTAACTATTTTTTTGTAATTTATGATGACTCACCATTATTAATTATTTTTTTCAGTACAAATAGTAGTACACGCAAGAGGACGCCATGAAGAAGGCTTCATTTTTAGGGTTTTCATTATTTTTGTTCATAGCAAGTGAGGATCAAATTGTCAACATGCATATTCGTAGCAAGAATTTTAATCCTACAGAACTCTCGTTGGTTTTTGAAGTATTGACCGCCTCAGTACCATAAAGACTCAAAGGATGTTTGTAACTTTTTAAGAGCATTCTATCATGTTTTTACTTGTAGTTCAAATTTGAAAATGATTTTTTATTCCTAAATTTTGGAAACTCCCAATACTGGTAGCATTATTGTTCACCAAATATGGGAACATTACCATAAAGTATGTTGTACATATATAAGGCAATTTAGCTTGTCTTTCGGCCTGAAGCCTAAGGATATGTTCATACATGGTAGGCCATATTTTCAATTACATTGTTTTTTATATGCGAACTGTCTTGATAATAATCATTTTTCACATCAAGTAGGACAAGTCAGAGGTCACCGTGCAATGTTTTTTTATTATTTTCAAATAAAAGACAAATTATGTACATGCAAATGCTTAGCAAGAAGTTGAATTCAAAAAATTCATTGGTTTCCTATATATTGACAGTCTGGGTGTGGGTACCTTCAAAAGATACTTGTATAACTTTAAGAGAAATCTACTACTTACTCATAGTTCAAATTATATCTAACATTGATAAATCAGCTTAAATTAGTTTAAGAATGTGAAGTTTGCTAGGAAACCTTGAGAACTCAAAAAAGTTCATAATCGTAAGTGAAACATGTATAAACTTTGTATGGAAACTGGGCTTATGGCATTCTGAGGAATATTCACCGTGCTTGCTCTCAGGAAAATAAATCCCAGGAAAATAATAATCTGTTTAAAGTTTATGATAAATCAGGGTGTTTTTTGTGTGAGGTGTAATAAACAGACATATCGTTTGTCCGACACTTTAAAAGAAACTCTTCGATGGACATTTGGATATGTGAATGAAAAGTCAAATCTTATGTACAAACAAGTTATGTTCAAAAACAAGTTTATTACGACCAAATAAAGCCTTCACAAATTCAATGTGCGACTGACTGATATGTTGGTACCTTAGTGTAAACATTGACGTTTCATATGAAATAAGTCTCTTACATACCAGCTACATGCATCCAAAAATTATTGTGGGTGATAAATATCATTAGTATCTAGTTTTTAGCATCATTCAAATCTTTATGTGTGACTGGGAGCAATGGCATTCAGGGACCACTTGTCAGTATTGCTACCAATGAGGTTAAATCGGTCATTATAGGACTAACTAGCCAAATTTGTGCATATTAGGCGAAAAACTGTTAAAATGTGCAAAAATGACGTCCACCAAGTGTTTTGTGCAAAAGTGCGATGAAAAGATGGTGGATCGTGCAATTTCCTCTATCTAAAAAAAAATTTATACTACCATGGAGGGTAATACAAAGTATTGTACTGTACTTGCTACTAGCAAAACAGGTACCATATGGAAGTTTGAAACCTAAAGGGTACCCACTATTTTAGTCGGTTCAAAGAAATGAACTAGTTTGTCAAAAAGTGATGATATGCGAAATGTATTTTTTTTGTAGTACGATACTACTAAAGCGGATAGAGGGTTACCCACTCCCATTCTCTAACTCCTCCCCCACCATTCCCTCTCTCGCTATCACATTCCCACACTCACCTCACAACTCTCAGTCGTTAACCCAATCGCTGCCTTGATGAAACCAATGCCAAAACCTTTGTTTGTATTTGAGCTGGGGTCCTCATCAAATTCTGCTTTGGAGATGCAGGTGGCTTGTTTGATTCCGATGGCCGCAGCACCCTCTCTGAAGCATCCTTCGCCTTTCGTGTGTGTGCGGGTCATGCCTAAGGTGAGGCGTCCGTCGCCCTTAGGGTTTCGGACGGTCACGCTGAAACCCTCATCGCTCGCCAAGCAGTCGCCCAAGCCTCCTGCGCTGCGTGCGTTGGGACCGAATGCTCGTGCATCGGCGGACATGTCCTTTTCGTCTACAGGTTGGACTCTCATTCCCAATGTGCCAAATTTCAGAGTGTACGCGGTGAAACCCCTATCGGTGGCCCCCCTTCATCACTGATTGTCTGTGCTTCTTCGGTGTATGTGGCTGGTTCTTCGTTAGTGGCACCCTGTTCATCTACTCAACCCATTGACCCCTGTGCAAGTTCGTGCCCCCCAACTGCAACGAGGTTAGATCTAGAGGATTGGGGCTTTAACCCAAATCCGACGTGCATCTAATCAGATTTTTGCAACATGTACTGCAGGTCCTTTGTCGAACTGCTTAGTTGTATGTCATTTTCTTGCTAATTGTCTTTTGTGTTGTTCTTTATACTCCCTCCGTCCAGAAATAACTGACTTGACTTTGCCTAGATTCGAATGTATCTATATTTGTCTTTTGTGATGTTCTGCTTAATTATGGAATATTCTTGATGACGATGATGCAGGGTTCTGTTTTGGTACTTAGATGATGCATTATGCTGTTTAGGAATTTTCCATAACGCGTTGTGCTGTTTTGGTATTTTTTTTTATGATGCATTATGTCATGTCTCCTCACTATGTTGTTTCGTCCATTTTGATCTCCGTTCACTATTTACGATTAAATGATATGCCTTCTAGTTGTTCAGATTATTTCAATGACCCATCAGTTTAGGTAATTTTGATTGCGCAGGCACTGTTTATTAAATTTAGTTACATGATACCTTGTGCTGTTTTGGTATTTTTGATTATGCACTGCATATATGCTGTTTTGTCTATCCAGATAATGTATTGTGGTGTTTTAGCCATTTAGATAATGCATTGTGCTGTTTAATCAATCTAATTAAATGTTATACCTTGTACTAGCTATTCAGATAATTTTGAGGACCCATCGGGTTAGGTCATTCTGATGATGCATTGTGCTCTGTAGGCAATTTAATTTACCTGATACCTTGTGTTGTTTAGGTAATTTTGATGGTGCAATGACGCATTGTGATCTTTAGTCAATTTATACAATGCATTGCGGTGTCTTGGTAATTCCAAAGGACTGACCCAATGGTAAATTTCATGTAGGATGGCCCAGTTGTAATGCCGAACTTAGACTACATTCTTGACCGGACTGCTCCAGCTCCAGGTGGCTATGAAGATGCTCCCCCCATCATACCAAGGGAGTTGAAGCTGCCGGGCAAGAGAGTGGAGGCCTTGGCAAGGGCAAGTGCTGCCAGGTCGGACGCTAGTTCTGCCAAACCGAGAAGACGCCCTAGGTCGGACACCATGCCACGATGCATCGTCCTATGCGCTTCTACATCCAGTTAGTCTAGCATGACTTGTATATTATTATCATCCCGACTTACTTCAAGCCTTACTTGAAGGGACGCCCCTACCCACAACTAGTGGAGAATATCATTTTGCGGCCCGAAAGTTGAGGTGCCCAGGCAACGCGGTATCCAAGTTGTCTATAATCAGCCGCGATGACTATAGTTGGTGTGCCAAATACTCAGAGGGTCTTTTTTGGCATGAATTCAACTTTACGTTTCAATACAAAATATTAGGCTAACGGCCGTCAAGTTGGCCCCCCTGTTAGTTCTCGCTGTTATGTCGCTCCCGTCGCTTAGGCGGGGTGGCTGTCACGTAGGCTTGTAGCGCTGGCACAGTGGATAGGACAACGCGACTGGCCTAGTGTATTGACGTGACAAAACAGGGCACATATATCGTCGTTATAATTAATTTTTTGTTTACTCAAAAGCTGGAAGGGCCACCGCCACGTGTCTCTCCTTTGGAGTTCCGTCCCCGTCGTTAACCACTACCTTAAAAGCGCATTGACGGTTCCAGCGTTCCCCTGCCTCGCGGAAACCACTCTTCTTCTTCATGTCATCTGTCTTATTCTCGTCTTCTCCTTGCCACCATGGAAGGTCGTCGCACTCTAGAGACAAGCTTCACTACCCATGACAATAAGAAGATAGACGTCGTCTACACCAACAAGGAGGAGACAGTGGTGCGAGTCCTGAGGATGTACGAGGGTTGGCTTGAGAAAGACGAGGACAAGTTTGTGGGATTGGACCTCGAGTACACCCCGGAGGACCCATATGAAGGGAGTGAAGTCATCGTTGTTCAACTAGCCATGAGGAAACGCATCCTCGTCTACCACATCTCCCGGTTTGTAGATCTGCTCTCTGTAGCTAACCACTTTTAGGGTTTTCTCCTCTTGTTCTTTATCCATTTGCTC
This sequence comes from Avena sativa, assembly GCA_916181665.1. NCBI lineage: Eukaryota > Viridiplantae > Streptophyta > Magnoliopsida > Poales > Poaceae > Avena > Avena sativa. The sequence goes on from OV702287.1 coordinate 199,010,443, forward strand.
ATCTTGCAACTACTGGATTTTATTTAGGACCAAATAAATTATGACAAGACAATGTTGAGAGTCTTGATCTTGCATTTACTAAACATTTCAAAATTATATTTAGATGATGATCTTGCATTAACAAAATATTTGTAGTTACAAATTTTGGTGATGACAAACTATATACTCTTAGGACTGACAGGAATTGTCCGGCGCTGCGCCAGTTCCTTGTAGAAAAGGGAATTGTTTTCTGCACTGTCGACAATACAACTGATTTTTCGAAATTTCATCGAGAGGGAATTACAATTCCTGCGCACAACTGGATCGATATTCAGAGTCTTGTCAAGATCCTAGGGGGCTGGAGGAAGGATGGAATGGCATCACTCGCAACTAGAATCCTTGATGAGTCGTACGACAGAATGAAGGCATATTTCCCTATGGATAGGCATGATTTCTGGGACGAGTGGCCGTTGTCTGATATAAACCTGAAGTATGCAGCCATAGATGCTTACGTGACCTACCAGCTATACAAGAAGATCCATTTTTTCTACGTTACCTCGTGTTTTGCCCTATTTGCAAGAGGGAAGACGAGCTTATGGGAGCCCTTTGTAGAAAATGCAGAATAGCTGAGTTTGAAGCTGCATATGCAAAGGAAATGGCTACATCTGAAGCAGCTGACAGAGAGGCTGCAGCTGAAGCAGCAAACAGAGAGGCGGCATCTTCTAGCGGCAACAATCAGGTCTATGATGCACCACTAATTGTGCCACAGGACGCTGAAGATAGGGAAGGCAAGTCAGATCCCAAGTGGGACGAAGCATTTCGTGACCTGTGGAATGCCAATAATGTAAGATCCACCTGGAATGATCATAGTTGGTCGCCTAGGAACGATGGCAAGCGCCTCAAGTGGGCTGATGAGAAGTGAATTAAATTTTACTCCTTTGTGTTATGTTTCTATTTTGTGGAACTCACTTATCTTATCAAGATGTCTAGCGCCTCAAGTGAGAGTAGTAAAATAAATTTAACCCTCTTTGTGTTATGTTTCTATATGTGTCTTGTAGCTTGTCAAGATGGTAGCTCATTAACTGGCAGTTTGAAAGAGTACCTTTTTCCTCTCTCGCTAAACAGATATGTTTCACTTTTCCCAAATTGGTAGCAAATCTAGAGAAGATTCTTTCTTCGATAATTCGTTCCCTTTTGGACCTCTTTTTGCCTCCGGTCTGGTAGCAAATCTAGAGCAGCAAATCACACCAGGCAAAATACATTCATTCAGAAAACAAAACAAATGTAGATATAATTGTGTGCAGCTAAATAGGATATAGCAATAGAAAGTAGGTTGCTTAACGAGGTTCGATGCATTCAACCAGAAATAGGATGCAAGCAAAATATAGAAAAACAAAAGAAGCTGCTTAGCAGTAGCAGCAGTAGACACATTCAACCTCTCCTTGCATGCGCCTGCGCCTCCGCCTCCTCCCTCCAGCGCTTCCTCCACTTCTTGCTGCCCAGTCCCTTGATCTTGGGGGCCTTGGGCTTGATTGGAGGCATGCGACCCTCTTCGATGGCCACCCGCTGGAGATTTCGGAGGTGAACATCGAGAGCCTGGTGTTCAGCGATGTAGGCGTTGATGTTCACGGTCTAGCCGCCATTATGGATGCCGGAGCGTGGGCCATCTGCATGCTTCACTAAGGAGTTGAAGTTGGTGCCGGCGAGACTCGCCCAACAGAAGGCGGTCCCCTTGCAGAAGGGGCAATTGTAGTCGCCGCCAGCGAAGAAGGCGTCGTACTAGCCGGCCTGCAGCCTCCTTAGCACCTGACGAGTCTTGGTGTTCCTGGACTCGTCATCGCTGCAGATGTCGCTACCGTAAACCTATTGGAAGAAAAGGAAAATGGGGGAGTAGATGATGTAAGAAGATCGAGCAATCAAAATGCGAAAAAGTGAATCCTAATAAACCAAGATCTAGCATCCAACGATGGGAACGGTACAAGAACTAGGGAAGGGGAGCAAACCCTAGTTACCTCCGACCATGGGTCATCGATGCCGGTGTCGTAGGGGTTCAGCGGAGCTATGTACTTATCTGGATCGTAGGGGCCCCTGAAGACCTAGATCTGCTCGTGACTGGCGAGAGCCTCCTCACTGACGGGGGGATCCTCGCCGGCGGCTACGTCGGTAGCGGGGACGGGGGCCTAGACGGGAACGGGGGCTGCCATCGATGCCTCGACGAGGGCCTAGACAGGGACGGCGGCTGGTTTCAACGCATCGAGGGGGGCCAGCAAGGAGACAGGGGCCTTCTCTCTGGCGGCCTCGGAGGCGACGATGGCCACCGTATCCTCCTTCGCCATCGCCGACGCGGACAGGGTATTCTCGGGAGTTTGCAGATGTTGGTGGGACAGTGGAGAGGGTTGTGTGGGGAGAGTGAGCGAGAGTGAGAGTGGGTGTGCGGAGAGGGGATCTATAGTTAAGGTGAATGGAAGCTAGGCATGTTTCGTTGCACCACCGTGCAACGCGCCACGCAGTCTACTGCACTATGCACCGCGACACGCGCACGGTACGTCACTTTTTTTCCCAGGCCATGCATCGCAGTTCTGTATTGATCCGCATGCAAAGGGCACATACACAATTTCTATATACGAAGTTTGACATATCCCTAAAATTGGCGATAATTAAAAGTGGAAATGTAGAGGGGAAGGTAGGTGGTTATACGGCGAGATTTGTGCGATTGTGCTAGATCGGGTAGAGGGATGTGTTGATGACTGCGAGTGACTCGATGAAGGCGGAGACGTTAGGTCTCATCGAGCTTAGCTCTTCGGCCTCCGCCTAGCGTGTGCAAGTTTCTTATGGTGGGGCCCAGTTGGAAGTGAGATTGAGAGCCGCTGCATAAAAAATGGGATATGTCTTATTAAAATCAAGTGGCAATAAATTGCAGTTGTCCATTGACGACCGTGCACTCGATGCTGCATGTGTTGTGGCATAGTAGTAGCAATAGTAGGCTTTTCAGATTTGATTAAACATGACATGACCAGTCGACGACTTTTTCCATGGACGGCTTCGTGTTCCTTTTTGTAGAAGTCCCGCTGAGGGAGACGTCCGTGCTGTCTCACATTGTACTGTGAAGGGCACGACTTGTGCAACGATCATCGTTGGATCGCACAGAATCAATGGTTGGTGCGCACGATCCGCGTGACAACTGTGACAACCAATTAGGGAGTAGCAGACAGAGTGGGCACAGGTTTGGGCTTCTACGAAAGATAGAGAGAGGGGGGCAAAACTGAGTAGTATCAAAAAAACAAGGGCAAAACTGAGTAGTATAAAAATGGAAAGTGTGTGTCTTGTACAATGAAATACATCATGGCATACATCAAATTATGCCAAGATAGATCCACTAGAGTTCATTGGATGTGTGTTCTTCTCATAAACCACATGGACCCACTAGAGTTCATTGCATGTGTGTTATTGTCATAACCCACATGGATCCACCGGTGTCATTGCATGTGTGTTCTTTACATAAACCACATGTTGATCCACCAATGTCATTGCATGTGTGTTCTTTTCATGAACCACATATGGATCCACCAGTGTCATTGAATGTGTGTTCTTTTCATGAACCAGATATGAATCCGCCAGAGTCATTGCATGTGTGTTCTTTCAATAAACCACAGCTAGAGACATTGCGTCTCTGTTCTTTTCATTAACCACACCCAGTGTCATTGCATGTGTGTTCTTCTCACAAACCATACATGGATCCACCAGTGTGATTGCATGTGTATTCTTTTTCATGAACCATAGCCAGAGTCATTGAATGTGTGTTCCTCTCACAAACCACATAAGGATCCACCAGTATCATTGGATGTGTGTTCTTTTCATGAACCACACCCAGTGTCATTGCATGTGTGTTCTTCTCACAAACAACACATGGATCCACCAGTGTCATTGCATGTATTTTCTTCCCATAAACCACACATGAAACCACCAGTGTCATTGCATGTGTGTTCTTTTCATTAAACCACACATGGATCCACTAGTGTCATTGGATGTCTGTTCTTTTCATGAACCACACCCAGAGTCATTGCATGTATGTTCTTCTCACAAACCACACATGGATCCACCGGTGTGATTGCATGTGTGTTCTTTTCACAAACCACAGCTAGAGTCATTTGCATGCCTGTTCTTGTCACAAACCACACATGGATCCACCGGTGTCATTGCATGTGTGTTCTTTTCATGAACCACGGCTAGAGTCATTGCATGTGTGTTCTTTTTCATGAACCACAGCTAGATTCATTGCATGTGTGTTCTTTTCATTAACCACAGCTAGACTCATTGGATGTATGTTTCCACAAACCACATATGGATCCACCAGTGTCATTGCATGTCTGTTCTTTTCATTAACCACAGCCTAGAGTCATTGCATGTCTGTTCTTCCCACATACCACACATGGATCCACCAGTGTGATTGCATGTATATTCTTTTCACCAACCACATACAGTGTCATTGCATGTATGTTCTTTCCACAAACCACATATGGATCCACCAGTGGCATTGGATGTGTGTTCTTTTCACAAACCACAGCTAGAGTCATTGCATGTCTGTTCTTTTTCATGAACCACGACCAGTATCATTGGATGTCTATTCTTTTCATGAACCACAGCAAGAGTCATTGCATGTATGTACTTCTCACAAACCACACATGGATCCACTAGTGTGATTGCATGTCTTTCTTTTCACAAACCACATATGGATCCACCAGTGTCATTGGATGTGTGTTCATTTCATGAACCACACCCAGAGTCATTGCATGTCTGTTCTTTTCACAAACCACACATGGATCCACCAGCGTCATTGGAAGTGTGTTCTTTTCATGAACCACAGCTAGAGTCATTGCATGTGTGTTCTTCTCACAAACCACATAAGGATACACCAGCGTCATTGCATGTGTGTTCTTCTCACAAACCACACATGGATGCACCAGTGTCATTACATGTCTGTTATTTTCACAAACCATAGCTAGAGTCATTGCATGTCTGTTCTTTCCACAAACCACATATGGATCCACTAGTGTAATTGGATGTGTGTTCTTTTCATTAACCACAGCTAGAGTCATTGCATGTGTGTTCCTTCCACAAACCACATATGGATCCACCAGTGTCATTCGATGTGCGTTCTTTTCATGAACCACACCCAGTGTCATTGCATGTGTGTTCTTTTCATTAAACCACACATGGAACCACCAGTGTCATTGGATGTCTGTTCTTTTCATGAACCACACCCAGAGTCATTGCATGTCTGTTCTTCTCACAAACCACACATGGTTCCACCGGTGTGATTGCATGTGTGTTCTTTTCACAAACCACGGCTAGAGTCATTTGCATGCTTGTCCTTGTCACAAACCACACATGGATCCACCGGTGTCATTGCATGTCTGTTCTTTGCATTAACCACAGCTAAAGTCATTGCATGTCTATTCTTCCCACAAACCACACATGGATCCACTAGTGTCATTGGATGTGTGTTCTTTTCATGAACCACACCCAGTGTCATTGCATGTGTGTTCTTTTCACAAACCACATAAGGATACACCAGTGTCATTGGATGTGTTTTCTTTTCATGAACCACACCCAGTGTCATTACATGTATGTTCTTCTCACAAACCACACATGGATCCACCAGTGTCATTGCATGTGTGTTCTTTTCATTAACCACAGCTAGAGTCATTGCATGTATGTTCTTTCCACAAACCACATATTGATCCACCAGTGTCATTGCATGTATGTTCTTTTCATTAACCACAACTAGAGTCATCGCATGTCTGTTCTTCCCACAAACCACACATGGATCCACCAGTGTGATTGCATGTATGTTCTTTTCACAAGCCACAGCCAGTGGCATTGCATGTATGTTCTTTCCACAAACCACATATGGATCCACCAGTGTCACTAGATGTGTCTTTTTTTCACAACCACAGCTAGAGTCATTGCATGTCTATTCTTTTCATGAACCACAGCTAGAGTCATTGGATGTGTGTTCTTTTTCACAAACCACATAAGGATCCACCAGTGTCATTGGATGTGTGTTATTTTCATGAACCACACCCAGTTTCATTGCATGTGTGTTCTTATCACAAACCACATAAGGATCCACCAGTATCATTGGATGTGTGTTCTTTTCATGAACCACACCTAGTGTCATTGCATGTGTGTTCTTCTCACAAACCACACATGGATCCACCATTGTCATTGCATGTCTGTTCTTTTCATGAACCACACCCAGTGTCATTGCATGTGTGTTCCTCTCACAAACCACACATGGTTCCACCAGTGTCATTGGATGTGTGTTATTTTCATGAAGCAAACCCAGTGTCATTGCATGTGTGTTCTTCTCCCAAACCACACATGGATCCACTAGTGTCATTGCATGTTTGTTCTTCTCACAAACCACACTTGGATCCACCAGTGTGATTGCATGTCTATTCTTTTCGCAAAGCACATATGGATCCACCAGTGTCATTGGATGTGTGTTCTTTTCATGAACTACACCCAGAGTCATTGCATGTCTGTTCTTTTCACAAACCACACATGGATCCACCAGTGTCATTGGATGTGTCTTATTTTCATGAACCACAGCTAGAGTCATTGCATGTGTGTTCTTCTCACAAACCACATAAGGATACACCAGTGTCATTGCGTGTGTGTTCTTCTCACAAACCACACATGGGTCTACCAGTGTCATTGCATGTATGTACTTTTGACAAACCATAGCTAGAGTCATTGCATGTATGTTCTTTCAGCAAACCACATATGGATCCACCAGTGTCATTGGATGTGTGTTCTTTTCATGAACCACACCAGTATCATTGCATGTATGTTCTTTCCACAAACCACATATGGATCCACCAGTGTCACTTGATGTGTCTTTTTTTCACAACCACAGCTAGAGTCATTGCATGTCTATTCTTTTCATGAACCACAGCTAGAGTCATTGGATGTGTGTTCTTTTTCACAAACCACATAAGGATCCACCAGTGTCATTGGATGTGTGTTATTTTCATGAACCACACCCAGTTTCATTGCATGTGTGTTCTTCTCACAAACCACATAAGGATCCACCAGTATCATTGGATGTGTGTTCTTTTCATGAACCACACCCAGTGTCATTGCATGTGTGTTCTTCTCACAAACCACACATGGATCCACCATTGTCATTGCATGTCTATTCTTTTCATGAACCACACCCAGTGTCATTGCATGTGTGTTCCTCTCACAAACCACACATGGTTCCACCAGTGTCATTGGATGTGTGTTATTTTCATGAAGCAAACCTAGTGTCGTTGCATGTGTGTTCTTCTCCCAAACCACACATGGATCCACCAGTGTCATTGCACTTCTGTTCTTCTCACAAACCACACATGGATCCACCAGTGTGATTGCATGTCTGTTCTTTTCACAGACCACATATGGATCCACCAGTGTCATTGGATGTGTGTTCTTTTCATGAACCACACTCAGAGTCATTGCATGTCTCTTCTTTTCACAAAGCACACATGGATCCACCAGTGTCATTGGATGTGTCTTATTTTCATGAACCACAGCTAGAGTCATTGCATGTGTGTTCTTCTCACAAACCACATAAGGATACACCAGTGTCATTGCATGTGTGTTCTTCTCACAAACCACATAAGGATACAAACCACAGCCAGTGTCATTGCATGTATGTTGTTTCCACAAACCACATATGTATCCACTAGTTTCACTGGATGTGTGTTCTTTTCACAGACCACAGCTAGAGTCATTGCATGTCTGTTCTTTTCATGAACCACAGCTAGAGTCATTGCATGTGTGTTCTTTTTCACAAACCACATAAGGATCCACCAGTGTCATTGGATGTGTGTTCTTTTCATGAACCACGCCCAGTGTCATTGCATGTGTGTTCTTCTCACAAACCACATAAGGACCCACTAGTGTCATTGGATGTGTGTTCTTTTCATGAACCACACCCAGTGTCATTACATATGTGTTCTTCTCACAAACCACACATGGATCCACCAGTGTCATTGCATGTCTGTTATTTTCATTAACCACACCCAGTGCCATTGCATGTCTGTTCTTCCCACAAACCACACATGGATCCACCAGTGTGATTGCATGTGTGTTATGTTCACAAACCACAGCTAGTGTCATTGCATGTATGTTCTTTCCACAAAACACATATGGATCCACCAGTGTCACTGGATGTGTGTTCTTTTCACATACCACATCTAGAGTCATTGGATGTGTGTTTTTTTCATGAACCACAGGTAGAGTCATGGGATGTGTGTTCTTCTCACAAACCACATAAGGATCCACTAGTGTCATTGGATGTGTGTTCTTTTCATGAACCACACCTAGTGTCATTGCATGTGTGTTCTTCTCACAAACCACATAAGGATCCACCAGTGTGATTGCATGTGTGTTCTTTTGATGAACCACACATGGATCCACCAGTGTGATTGCATGTGTGTTCTTTTCACGAACCACATATGGAGTCATTTGCATATTTGTTCTTCTCACATACCACATATGGATCCACTAGTGTCACTGGATGTGTTTTCTTTTCACAAACCACGGCTAGAGTCATTGCATGTCTATTCTTTTCATGAACCACAACTAGAGTCATTTGATGTGTGTTATTCTCACAAACCACATAAGGATCCACCAGTGTCATTGGATGTGTGTTCTTTTCATTAACCACACATGGATCCACCCATGTGATTGCATGTGTGTTCTTTTCATGAACCACATATGGAGTCATTTGCATGTCTGTTCTTCTCACAAACTATGGATCCACCAGTGTCACTGGATGTGTGTTCTTTTCGCAAACCACAGCTAGAGTCATTGCATGTCTATTCTTTTCACAAACCACAGCTAGAGTCATTGCATGTATGTTCTTTCCGCAAACTAGACATGGATCCACCAGTGTCATTGGATGTGTGTTCTTTTCATGAACCACAGCTAGAGTCATTGCATGTGTGTTCTTTTTCACAAACCACATAAGGATCCACCGGTGTCATTGGATGTGTGTTCTTTTCATTAGCCACACCCAGTGTCATTGCATGTGTGTTCTTTTTCACAAACCACATAAGGATCCACCAGTGTCATTGGATGTGTGTTCTTTTCATGAACCACACCCAGTGTCATTGCATGTGTGTTTTTTCACAAACCACAGCTAGAGTCATTGCATGGGTGTTCTTCTCACAAACCACATAAGGATATACCAGTGTCACTGGATGTGTTTTCTTTTCATGAACCACACCAAGTGTCATTGCATGTGTGTTCTTGTCACAAACCACATATGTATCCACAAGTGTCATTGCATGTGTGTTCTTTTCATAAACCACAGCTAGAGTCATTGCATGTCTGTTCTTTTCATGAACCACACATGGATCCACTAGTGTCATTGCATGTGTGTTCTTCTCATAAACCACATATGGATCCTAACCTTAGGAGAGCCCTAACCTTAGCCCCCCAATGGTGGCCATTAGACCGAGTCTTCTAGAAGGCACGCCCTAACACAGTTGTTCTGCTTGATGATTGTTAGATACCATTCGATCGGGGCGCTTGGACGATTGGGATGGTCTTCATGAGAGCGATCCGTGAGTAGGCTATTCTGCGGCATGATTAGCCACGCTTGTTGCCCGCTTGCTTTGGACAAACTGGCAACACCGGGCGCTCCCCTGTTGCGAGTGTCACGACTCACGAGTTCAGTGGGCCATATTCCAGTGTCACGTCCCCCATTACTTCTCTTCCTCCCCATACTTCTCTTCCTTCCCCTTGAAGCCACTTTCCCCACTTCACTCCCATCCTGTCGTAGCCGCAAGCCGACGGCGCATCCAGCTATCTCTCCGGCAGCCACCCCCCCTCTCTCCCTCTCTCTCTCACCATGGGTTCAAGGGGAGACTCTGAGGAAATGCATCATGACGACAGGGACGGTGATTTTGATGTGAGTCGTCTCATCTCTATCTCTATCATATGTGGCCAGTTATCTATTTTGAGCTAGATCCACTCTGTTTACTCATACGCGTATGATGTGTTAGGCCAGCCAGACGCTGTATGAGTCCGACTATCACGGTTTAGCGAATGAAGACAGTCCTCTGCTATGTAAACATGGATATGTGCCTGCTAAATTTGTATCATTCGAAGGATGAAACGCATGAAGGAGGTTTTTACGGTGTCAAGGACATCATGCAATGATGCAAGGCGGAAGTTGCGGTGTTGTCAAATGGGTAGATCTAGATTGGCCCAGATCGATGCAGAAAACGCTGGACAAACTATGGGATATGACTGTTGAGTTGAAAGAATTCGTAGTCAGCTCACTTCTTGATAGTGTTGAGATGAAGCTATGGGACCCAGTTGACACGACCAAGCTTAACCGAGATCTCAGGAGGGTGCAAGACAAGGTTAGCAAAGTCGAGAAGGAGAGGGATGTGGCGTTGGCCCTGAAGTCTAAAGTAGAGCAAGAACTGACTCAAGCAAGGAATGATCTTCACCAGGCCAAAGTCCTGCAGTTCACAACTACGAGTACTAACAAGTGCATGAGGAAAAATACAGAGAAACAATTGAAGTTGTGCAAGGAAGATGCTAAAAGGAAGGAGCAGACGATTCGATCCTTGCTCTCGCGGGAGATGTGCATCGGGCTAAGATTAGGAAGATCAAGGAGATGTGTGATAACTAGTTCTATTTAGCTTGAGCTCCTTGCCTTTTTAAGTTGTAATAGTAGTACTTGTTGACCTAGCGGTCTGAACTAGTGGTCCCAGAGTCGTGGGAGGAAAAAAATTGGTCTCCCGTTAATTTGTCTTAACCCTGCATTACTTCCTTTTGTCTGATCATGGTGGTATTCTGACATTGGTGGTTTATTTAAACGTAATCTACGTGGATTGTGCCGCATGCAAATGGCACAACCATAATTTATAAAGTGGAAGCACGTACACCCGGTTAATGGAGATCCGGGAGCTTCGCCAGACGCAGGGATGCAGGAGCAGGGAGGCGGTGAGATAGACGGGCTAAGGCATCTGGGCATTATCGGTTGCCATTGCTATTTATGTTGCCATGTCGTTGTGCAGTAGATGAAATAAGTTACTACTTCGTAGAGTGTAGCAGCTTAAATAATTTATTTCTATGCCACTTACATTCCATCGAATTTGGAGACATCCTGCCCCTCAGCAATCGTGGAACCGGTGCTGCGTGTTTTCAGATAGTAGTGGCACAATCAGAATTTCGAGTTCAACTACTGAATTGGGCATTTCCAAACCCTAAGTCGTGGCACATTTTACTCACAGAACGTGGGTAGATTGTTTCGCCCAGCAAAGTTCCACACACAGAGCTCTAGAATTTAACCAAATTACATATATAGGTTCAAGTTCAACACATTACTACGCATCTTCATTGCCAGCAGCCTTCTTCCGCAGCCTGGGTGCCAAGCCTTCACGTCCACTAGCTTCTTCATTTCCTACCTTCTTCCTCTTCCTTGGTGCCAATTTTCTTAGCTTTACGTACTCTGCATCGCCGGGACAATCAGCACCAGAATCGTGTTTAGCATCATCTTTCCACTCGTTTTTACCTTCTTCGGGCAGCAAAATGACTGACCCGGCAGTCATGTTTCTAACCTTGTGGCGCTTCTTGTCAAAGAAACAGGACTATTGCATAACTGCCCAATATCTACAGAGTAAATACTTGCAAAAATTACAATTTAGCACAAACATGTGAACCCCAAGAGACTTTTGCTTACCAGGAGCTAATTGGGTTCGAGCGACCATCCTGTCTAAGAATAGAAGGGCGACTCCCAGTTGCAGCAGCTTCCACATCCAGTATATCACAGTTCAGCTCAAACATGCAAGCCGAAGCATATCTTTTCATCAACCGAATTAGCTGACTGTCACACGTTAGAGGAACCATGATGCCACGTTCATCCATGAAGCTGAAATTTGCAGTCTGCTTCAGCCATAATTCATCATGATTACGCAGAGCAGCAACCATACCAGATATAGTGTAGATCTACGTAGGCGCTTCTTCCATTGTGATACAATGGTGTCCATACCACTTGCCCTTCACCCTTGCTGATTTAGAGTCGTACCTGAAGAGGACTACAGTAACCAGGTAAGGGTGGTCCGCAGAGATCCCACTTGACAGAAAACTGTGGACAAAATATGTTTGTCAGCGTTGGGCTAATAAAAAATGGTAGGTTCAGTAGCCAGCTAGCAGTTATAATTAGTGTGAATAGCAAAAAGAAGGGTAGCTCACCCGCATGTAGCCAGAACTTCTTCTTCCTTGGTAGTAGGATCTGCCATCCCCCGAGCTGCTCGGCTCGTCGGTGGTGGAGGTGGGCTAGAGCCTCGCAACGGTGGCTACGTCATGCGCCATTGGAGCTCGGGATCAGTGACTGGGCGCAGCAACTTGGCGCCGGAAGTCAAATGTCCGAAGGGATCGTCCTGCTTGGAGGGTGGATTTCGACTCCGCCGGTGCTAGGGGAAAAGAGGGAATGGATTTGTGAAATTGGTCAACGCATCCAATCCACTTTGTTCCTTGATTTTCCTAAGAGGTTGCCGCATTGGCACTCGCATCATGGACAGATGACCGACATGTGGGTCCCGACCGTCTACTTCACAGGGCAGTTTAACGGAATGTTTGTATTTGGCAGGGGTGAGATGGGTTTGCCTCGAAATGGCCCCTCTGATTAGTTGGAAGCCCAACTTTATGAAACGTGGCAATTACAGGGAACTTGGGTACCGCCATGCACTCGCCCATGAACTTTTGGACCGCAAACAAACAATCCCCAACTAGTGGTGGTCCAAGCATGCGAGGAATGCTAGTGGGTTGTCCATGCCAACCGCAACAAAGACCAGATCGTCTTGGACAAAGAGTGGGCTACCTTTGCTGCTTTCCATGAGTTGAAGGAGGGTGACTGCCTTATCTTCAAGGTCACCACAGACGTGTTCAAGATGAAAATCTACAACCGCATCACCTCCTGCCAGAAGGTGTTCGTCTGTCGTGAGCACGCACATCTTGATTAAGTGCCAATTTGGATTGAAGGGTTTTCAAAGGAATTTTGGAGGAATTCGACCCATAGGATTTTTTTCATAAGGAAGCCCTTTGGATGAAAGGAATCATACCTCCAAAATTCATATAGATTGCATTTATACACCCCAATCCCATAGGAATTTCAACATCCACTTTACACTCATTCGCGTAGGATTGACGCAATTTTCCTCCACGTTTACTGTGTTTCATGGAAATGACTTTAAGCCACCAGATTTCCTCTGTTTTGTACCTCCGATCCTGTTATCCTGTGTTTTGAAATTCTGTGATCCAAAGAAAGCTATTTCCTCTGTTTTGAAATCCATTGTATTGTACCTATGAACGAGTCAAATTCTTGTGTTTTTAAATCCTGTTATCCAAAGAAGCCCTAAGTTATCTTTAAGTTTGCCGTTCGATCTTTTGGCGACCGTTTGTGATGCTTATGCGTCAAGCCCTAAGTATATTCAATGTGACTACTGCTACTACTACAACTACTCCCTCCGACTCATTGCTAGATACGTGTAATTCAGCGACAAGTAATATGGATTGGAGGGAGTACTACTACTATGAGCAAGCATAGCGTGAGTCGTTCCTAACGTGTCTAAGAAATGTACGTAATAGACTTTTTTTTCCGAATCTACTAGAAATTTACTAGACTGGCCAGCAAAAACCAATCCTAAAGATGGGACCCACTTAGTATAGAATAACCAATTGATTGCACCACTATGCATCTAGCCAAATTTCTCCATAAACTTTAGGTGAGTCATAAATATTTGCAGCTAGTAGGTCGATCGCTTGATGGACCAACAAGATTGCTTGAAGGCAAGCGACGAGACCTAGTACTTGATGTTTTGCTTCCACTATTCACTCTCCTCTCTCCTCCTACTTAGCACTACCTCGCTCCGCCTTCACAGAAACCATTTTCTTCCACTGCTCCTCCCTTTCTTCTCTACTTCTTCATCCAGCGATGTCACAAAATATCCTATCTCGTCGGAAGAATAGCAAGATGGCGGTGGTTAGAGCCGTGGAGAAATCCCGCCGGCAGGGTGACCTATAGGCTCGGACCGAGAAAGGAGACCAGCCATGGGGCGAGGGCTCGTCTTCGCGCATGTATCCGAAGAGCGGCTATCATGGGGACCAAGAGTCCGGGTAGGTTTGTACTTTTGTTGATTCCTGGGTTGTCTGCTCCTACAATTGAACCATCTCTGTACATATTCCAGGGCAGGCAGCTCGAGTGTCAAATTTTCCACCCCACGGGTCGATAGTACGACGGATATCTCTGACGTGTATGATACCCTCATGCCCGCTCTCGGTCGAAGAAGATAGGTACTGTAGTCACTATACATGTATTGACATTTTATGTTCTTCTCTGCATGCACTCCATGCTCTCTTACTGATGATGCATTTTCCATGCAGGAAGTCAGGACGAGAATCTCGGCCAAATTAGATGAAATCTACAGCCATAACATCAACATTCTTCAGAAAAACTTCGAGCTCAACCTAGAGTGTGATCGCCTCCGAGCCGATTTGGATTTTCAAATGAAGCTCACACGATCTTATGAGCGTGACTCCTCCACGCTTCGCGCTGGTGCGAAAATTTGAAGAAGGAAGTCACGGAGCTCCGTAGCCAGCAGCTACCATTGCGGAGATCGTCTAGGTCACGCCCTGCTAAGTAGGAAGAGAGAAGCCATCTCATGTTGGTCGTCGAGGTCGCGACCATTGTGGAGGTTGTCGAGGCCCTGCCTCCGCAGGGCGTCCACAGTGTTGCAATCGTCGAATCTTGGAGTAGGAACTAGGAAGGGGAGGACTTGCCGGCGTGGCCCTCCTTTTTCTTTTGTTTGGATGCATGGATCATTTTTTCTCATACGTCTTCGCATAATTATATTGCATGCTTTAGCATTCGAATGCACTCTGTGGAGCTTTTGTAACGATATACTTACCATATAGTAGTCACTGTTTAGTGTACATATACATTCAAATTTAGTCAAATATGTGACATCCTTTTTAATTAGGTTGGAGGGCATTTTCAGAAAAATTAGGATGGAGGGAGAGTATGTCTGATAAATCAAAATAATTTAATTGTCAATGAGTGATCTTGAAATTTGGTCATGCTTTCTACTTTGTCAGATGTGTAGGGATCTAGTATCTAGTATACTTATCAACTGTTATGTCTTCCCTTTACGTGGCCCCTACGTCGTTGAGTGAGTTATTGGGTGATTTTTTTGCTTTTCCTATTAAAATATTGTGGTTATGATATAGGGGAGATAATATAGGGTTACTGCTGGAGATAAGCAAAATCTAGGGGAAGAATCCTTTTAGGCTAGTCATAGTGCAAATAACTTCATGAGTATCAGCCACACCATTGCGTCGGTTCAAGAAATTTTTTGTCAGAATTTGGAACCGCGATGGGAAAGCTGTAGTGTATGGAATCGCTGGTGGGACCCACTATTTACTTTCTCTACATGCATGCATCCTGGCTCTCCGCACATTTCTACCACTTGGCCCCACAGTTGCGTGAAAGAAGCGAACTAAGTTCTTGAACCACTTCTTTGTGTCAGATTGCATGAACCGATTCCTAAAATGTATAGAACCGGTTCAATAGGAGGTGAGAGAAGGTTAGGAATCGCTTTTTAATACAGTGTGGCTGGTCTAAGGGTCCTACTCAGTAAAATTGCTGATGTGACAGTGAGTTATTCACACATACCAAGATGAAATTAGTCTATTACCTAATAATTAGTCTATTCCTGTATTAACATAGACTAATAACTTATGTATGTTATAGTCTATGTTTAACTTACAAGTTTTGTTTAACCTTGTTCGCTTCTCTGGTTCCTTTTTCATTTCTTTATTGCAGCAGACATTGTGTAGTACTAGACTCACCTCAGGGAATCTTTCTTACTCAACTGCGCTCCACCGTTTAGACATTAGTAGTATATACTATCAGGAGGCACGGTGTCTATCTAGAAAAGAAAATGCACTGTCAGCGTCAGGGACACCCAACTATTGTCTGGAGTACTTTGGGTCACAAGCACAGCTACCCCTATAGTCTAGCCATGGACACCCAACGATTCTTTGCATAGGCATTCCCGCCAGAGCCTTCGCTGGGAAGGTATCCGCTTTGACCAGTTGATTTCGGATTGGACAAACAAGATTGCTAGACGCTGAACTATGTCTCCCTGGATGATGTTCCTACTACTAGTACGTAAAAATACACTTATGTGTGAGCTGCGTTGATTAGCGAGGGTCATCAACGGACCGGGGCCTCGACCGCAAAAAAAAGGTTTGTCACTCAATCAATTGTGCTCACAACCATGCAACTCAGTAACTAGACTGTGATCAACGTATATACGGAGAGAATACGAGTAATACAATGATCAACCCAACAGAATCCACTCATTACTATACGATGCATGCAACTCAGTATCCTAATAATATCATACACGTAATCACGTAAGTACCTTTTTTAGCTGCATGCATTCACTCCTGAACACCATAAGTAAAAGTTTGAACTCGTGGAGCGCCAAAATGACATCGTGCCAGCTAGCCCGATTAATGGTGTGCTCTTACAGTAACCTACACATCTACCCCTATAGTCTACTCTGAAACACCCAGCGATTGCTTGCATAGGCATCCGTGCTAGAGCCTTCGAAGGGAAGGTATCCCCTATGGCCCGTTGATTTGGGATGTACGGACAAGATTGCTAGATGGCCAAAATCACGTGGTCCCCACTCCCTCGCGCCCCTCCATTTCAAACACTGCGAAATTTTTGGCGCCCCTCCATTTCAAACGATACCATAATCACGTGGTCCCCACTCCCTCGTGCCCTTCCATTTCAAACACTGCGAAATTTCTCACGCCCCTCTGTTTCAAACAATACCAAAATCACGTGGTCCCTACTCCCTTGTGCCGTCCATTTCAAACACTGCGAAATTTCTAGCGCCCGTCTGTTTCAAACGATACCAAAATCACATGGTCCCCACTCCCTCGCGCCCCTCCATTTCAAACACTGCGAAATTTCTCGCGCCCCTCCATTTCAAACGATACAAAAATCACGTGGTCCCCACTCCCTCGCGCCCCTCCATTTCAAACACTATGAAATTTCTAGCGTCGCTCCATTTTAAACGATACCAAAATGACGTGGTCCCACTCCCTCGCACCCCTCCATTTCGAATACTGCAAAATTTCTCGCGCCCCTCCGTTTCAAACGATACCAAAATCACGTGGTCCCCACTCCCTCGCGCCCTCTATTTCAAACACTATGAAATTTCTGGCGCCCCTCCGTTTCAAGCAATACCAAAATCACGTGGTCCCCACTCCCTCGCGCCCCTCCATTTCAAACACTTCGAAATTTCTCGTGCCCGGAACCTCCCGTAGCACTTCTCCGGCTGGCTTTGCCTGCCGGAACTCGACACCATGCACTCCTCAGCCAATAGTATACCGGAGTTGCATCAGCTGCAGTCTCATCCAAAGCATCATTGCCGTTTCACCGATATCCACTGCACCCGACCTTGGTCACCGAGTCCATCATCGTCCACTGCACCTGGTTTACTTGTCCCACTTTCCCCTCCACGGCGCTGAATCCGTCAATGACTGCCCAAGATCTGCATCAACGATGCTGGCATCCTCCCCACCCGTACCTTACCTGAACCACCGTGCAGTGCACCGATTCTCTCTCGTCCACCGTGCCCAAGATCTGCTTCCCCGACGCAAATAGCTGGCGTAACCGCAGCACCCTGGGTGACAAGGATGTCACCCGCGCCGATACGGATGATGCTTAGAAGCCTATCCGACCATGGTAACCAAATCACCAACTCTTTTTTTGTTTTGTCAGCAGTACAGTAGGTTCAAGCCTGTCGTAGTGAACTGCATTTTTTAATCGTCATGTACACCCAGTCAAAGCGCACACATGTTCTTCGTGCTAGATACTATGGGGTAGGTCACTAGACATGTTGGTTTGCATTCGCTGCTCTATAAATTTTGAATTCATGCACATGTTCTTAGCTACCCTGAACAACGGTAATTGCCTGCTATCATGTAGTTCTTGTAAAATGTAAAATCAGTGGAAAATATTAGTTTGGATTCCCTACTCCACAGTTAGTGAATATATCTGGTTCGTCCTGAGATAAGTTCCTGTTATTGTTTCCTCCTTGGCATCGTTATGCTGTCATGTAGTACCCATTTAGACTCTTCATACTAATTCGCTTATAATTTTTTTGTTGCCATCTGGTTTTTAAAAAGCTGCAACACTAACTATTTTCTTTTTCTTTCATAGAGCTCGGAATGGAACAATGAACATGATGGTTTGCATAGCCTCTTCTACAGGTTCACAAGCGACGCCATTATTTACTTATCTGGTGTTGGTTCATCCTAAGCAATGGCATAATTGTCCTCTACTATGTAGTTCACTCGTGGTTTGCATTCTTGCTCTAGAAGTTCTCTTATGATGCCATTATATTTATATCTGGTTGATTCTTAGCTTTGATAGAAACTGCATGACATTGTGTAGCTCACCGTAAATTTTGAGTCACCGTACGTCTCTTGCATTCTAGGAAATACCGTTGCTTCCATATATATTTGCTTATATGACATGCCTAGTTTATATTTGTTGAAATTTTAAAAAAAATTGTTTGATTGTTCATTTTATTGTAGAGATGCTTGTCTAATGATTGTTTGTCTTGTTCTATAGGTTCACGTGCGATGCTACTATTCTCGCATCTCGTTTTGGTTCGTCCTAAACAACGACATAACTATCCTCTACAATATATAGTTCATTCCTCATTTTCATTCTTTCTATACAAGTTCTTGTATGATGCGATTATAATTTCTATCTGGTTCATTCTTAGCTATGAGTAGTTTGTCTTGTTTGTTGTATTAACTTGTTATTACTTAGTTTCAAACTGTAATTATTGCTATTGCCACCAAAGAGGGGGCTGCAAGATCATGTCTCAAGGTGGTTTTCTAATGTAGCTGTCACACTCAAAGGGAGATACAGTTGATGGATTGAGAAAGCAAATTGAGGACAATGCTATCAACTTGATTGTCAACTGAAATGCTGAATTTTCTTTCCCGAGCATTGATATTACGTAATATTTTTAAGCATTTTGTAGCTGATGTAATATCTAGATAACTCGCATAGGCCATGTAGCCATTTTTATGAGCTGGGCCATATAGGCATTTAGTTGACGCCGTCCACGCATGGCGGTAGGCGGTATCATAACTACGCCAGCCATGTCGATCAGGTAAGCGTTTAGGTCTTTGTTTGTTTGTCCTTATTGTATTAGGCCTACCATGAACAATAAAAGATGCTTGCTAATTATACTTCTTTTATCATATTTGCGTGGGCTTCAGAAAGGCCAAAACTATAGGTGTCCGCGACCGTAATAGGCCTACCCTCAGGTGGCAACCAGTAACAGTAACAGGCTAGAGCAGTAACAGGACAAAACAGTAACAGGCCAAAACAGTAATAGGCCAAAACAGTAACAGGCCAGAACAGAGGTAACCTAGCTCAGTAACAGGCCAAAACAGTAATAGACTAGAAAAGTGGCAGGTCAGAACAGTAAAGGACCACAACAGTAACATACCTGAATAGTAGATGGCTAGAATAGTAACGAGGTAGAATAGTAGTAGGCTGAAAATTTTACCAGATAGGAACAGTAACATGCCAAACATATTGCCAGGCTAGAATAGTACCAGATCAAAACAGTTGCAGGCCGTCGGTGGTCCCGAAAAGTTGACGGACGGTACGATAAAAGGCCAGAACTGTATTGAACCTTCTCAAAAGTGGGTCGTTCGTAGGCGGCCCAGAAAGAGCCGTGAGAACAGTGACGGGCTAACCGTGGGCCTTAACAGTATCGGGCCTACTTGACGCGGGCTGTTAACGGGCCACACAGTATTCGAACAATGTGGGCTTCTGTAGGCCGAAACAGTAACGAGCCTGACATTCGCGGACCGCTACTAGCCACATCTTTTGGGCCCATTTCAAATAGTGCCAGACGAAACAGTAACGAGCCATAATCTTATTGGGTTCTCCTAATGGGTCGGCCCACTTGATTATTAGCCGACCTTGGTTGGGCCTGGCTTCTACCACGGTTTCTGTGGCCGTTAATGGCGGTAACTAGGCGTTTAATGGTGTTTGGCACGTGGCATTTTGCATAACGTCAGCAGTCTACGCGGCTAG
Organism: Avena sativa; assembly: GCA_916181665.1. Lineage (NCBI taxonomy): Eukaryota > Viridiplantae > Streptophyta > Magnoliopsida > Poales > Poaceae > Avena > Avena sativa. The sequence continues at coordinate 199,030,637 of OV702287.1, forward strand.
CGAATAGATCTACGACGGAAGTTTTCGTGGCTGAAAGGTGCGATCCGCCACGGTCAGAAAAAAATCGTGCTAGATTCTTTTGTGACGGGGCTTTTATCACGAAGGGCATCCGTCATAGAAGACTTTTTAGCCACGAAAAATTGACCTTCAACCACGGAAATCGTCCGTTGTAAAAGTCAACTTTTCTTCTAGTAAAAGATCGGTCATGCTCCCATCAATCCACATAGGAGAGGGAAGAACACCTTAGGGAGGATCTTGACATCTACACACGCACTCGTAAACGTAGGCTCATGTTCATGGATATAGTCTAAACTCACTTATAGACGCGCGTCTATCATGTCTACGATGATTGATCAGTATAACACCGAATGAATAGACGCCTCTACAGCTGGGACAACTAAAGGTAATTCTGAACTATATATGTCAATATTAACATTTGAAATGGTGTGCATGGACAATTTGGGCTTACAAAGAATTGTCACTAAAATGACAGTCGACACTTAGTTCACTTTAGACTTGTGAACCATTTTAGTATAGACATACGTTGACAAATGGGCACTCTGTTGACAGTTTTAGTCCTGATGCAAGTTCATCTTGTACCATAGAAGTACGTTGATTTTCCTGCAGTTCACATTGTAAATGGGAAAATATAGCCAGAAGACTGTCAACAAGTATTCTTACATCGGTCAGTAACAACATAAGAGGTTTTCACAACTAAGACTAACACTATTATCACTGCCTTACATCCATACACAACTGCCACGTGAATTACTCGAACATATTATCAAACATATGAGGTCATACTATGTAAAAAAGGGAAGTAAAAATGTGATCGAAATTCTAATATCATTGCAACAGACCAGTGTCGTACATACTATTAAATAAAGCACATTTGAACCAAGAAAGGGGATATGGCAAGAATATTGGACAACATACAATCTACTCCCTCCGTTTCATATTATAAGATATTCTAGAGTTTTCAGACAACAACAAAAAAGAGCGAATTGTACAAAACTACCCCTCTAGACTTGTCGGAAACAGCGATCCATCGTCCACGATCCAGACAGCAGAAATCTATCCTCCTGACTCGATCCACGCATATGGCTAGAATCAATCTCATGTGTGTCACCCGTGCTGCACAATCGCGTGCGTGGCCGGAATCAAACCCCGCGTGTAAGGATGGCGATGAAGCAGGTTTGGACGGTATACCAAAACCAAATCCAAATCCATAAACCTCGTTATAGCCCACCCACAAAGATATCCATATGCATGGATATCACCCCAAATCCAAACCCGCCAGATATCCATGTATCCATGAATTTCCATTGGTTTACACGCTATATACACAATAATAACAACCTTCAGTATAACTGCAACATTATAGCTAATTTCAACAACATTTTAGTAGCATTTCAATAAATATTATATGGATAGTATATAAGAATATCAAAGCAATAATATCCAACCACATAGTACTTAAAATATGTCAAATCTCACACGATAACACCACAAAGTACATAGATGTCTCATAACAGGCTCACCGAGGGCAGAACAACCACCAACGATTCTTGTAGATGAGGAGGATGGCATAGTACTTAAAATATGTCAAATCTCACACGATAACACCACAAAGTACATAGATGTCTCATAACAGGCTCACCGAGGGCAGAACAACCACCAACGATTCTTGTAGACGAGGAGGACTGCAGGAGGGACGATCACTAGGGATTCCTAGCGGAGGAGGAATAGAGTGGCAAGGAGAACGACAACATCGCGCGGTCCGCTAGGGATGTCAGGGAGTGCAGCGGCATCGCCGGTCCGCTAGGAGGGGAGACGTCACTGGTGACCGCTTCCCCCGGCGGCTGCTTCGTGCGCTTGTCCAATCGTTCGTGTGCATACGAGTGATTAGGGAAAATGTAATAGGGAGTTATGGATTAGTACTTAGGTAGGTCTTTGGACCTGGGGCTTGGAAGTTGGAAAGTTTGTCTTGGTAGTGAGTAATATGGTACATTGTTGTCACATGTGGGTCCCACATGTCAGCCAAGTATCTGTTGGATCCATGGAGCAAAACCACTACCCATACACGCCCCATGAATTAGTGGATGCCCGCCCCATGAAATCCGTGGGCGTAATTAGCCCTCCATACCCTTACCCATCAGGTTGGATATTCGTGGATACCCAGATCCGTGGATAAACTTTCCATCCTTACTCGCGCGTGTGGCCGGAATTGATCTCTCTCTCTCGCGCGCGCGCCGCCCAACAGCTACAGATCTCCCCATGATCGATCCGCCAGCCAGCAGCGCCAAATAGCCAACAACACCGTATCCAGCCAGGCCACCCAGCTGCACAGGTCGAGGAGGAGAGTCAGAGCTTAGATGTACGACAAGCTGCCAGCAGCTCGTCCCCGACCTCCCTTGTGTAGGAGGAAACTCCGGCAGCTCACCCCCCACCTCCCAACTGCGCAGCTTCTCACCGACGACGTCGCCTTCTTCCCGGCCACCAATTCCTCCCATGTGTGCTGCTCAGGAGATTCCCCGTGTTCCCAGGTGCCTAGGGAGTCGCCGCAGCAGCAGACCCAAGCATTGTTTGACCTTGCCGACCAGCACTTGTCCTCCTTGCCAACCCAAGCAGCAGCAGAAAGAATGGCACAACGATTGTTTGACCTTAATTGCACTCCACCTGACAAACAAGAGGACGATCAGAATCAAAATGGGCAAGAAATGGAAGATCATGGAAAAGAAATCGAAGATAACAATGAGCAAGAAATGAAAGATCAAGCAAGAACTACCAAGAACAAGTACTCACAAGAAGAGCAAGATGGATACTCACATGGTCAAACAAGCAAAAAAATCCTACCTACAGCAATAAAATACGGTAACATGGACTACATTGATGAGAAAAAACTTGATCAAGAATCACCCGACCATATGTTGGATTAGTACCAACCGAGCAAAGGAACAACCGACTAACTAGCAAGAATAACCAAGGTAGCTCGCCTCGCTAGTAAAATCTGTACAAAATTACGAGCTTCCTAACAGAATGACATCCATACCAAGACTACAATAACCAAGCTTGAAATCAACAAGGTCACAACATAACACGCTCCACGCTCATCTCGTCGATGTCAACAACAAGAGCTTTTTTTTCTTTGAGATGATCGACTACATCACAACAAGAGGTGATGTCTCTAAGTCTGGCAAAATAAGACACAATTTAAGTCTACAGTGGCTTGCCTAGATAAGGGGAGTTACCCCTCGTATCAAATTAAAAAAGATATGTCTCCCTCTAACTACATGAAAATGTAGCACATGACGAAACTCAAATAGGGCATAGGTCACAACAAAGTAACGAAAATATTAACTAGCCTAGTTTTGCAGACAAATGGAGGTCAAATAAGTACCTTCTGATCTAGGTTCAGTTGCTCTTTTTCCTCAGCAATATGTACCAAATCTTGTTCAGCCTTTTTGAACTTATCCACTATACTTGAAGCACTTACATTTCCCTTGAGTAGCACATCTCTTAAAACAGAAGATAGGACATGCATCATAAAAAATTCAGAGCAGCTCTGAGTTTAACAATTTAGTGCTACTGAACATAAGCAAGGACTAAGACAGATTCTGTTACATAAGAAAATTCTTTCAAGAATCCACACATCAGCAAGACAACACATACAAGAACAGTAGTAATACACACTAGAGTAGTGACGCAAGTTGTACTACAAATCCATAGTGTGACACCTGATTGTAGCAAGCTAGTAATGCCAAACTTAACAAGAGCTAGTAGCAGTAGCAACAGCTTTGATTTTAATGCAAAACTCAACAAAAATTTAACAAGAGCACAAGCACAACACAAGAAAATTTTAGTAAGAGTACTCCATATTGTTCACTTGTGAACTTAACACGAGTTGCCACTGTAGTTACAGTTGAAGTCAAGATTAATGTGGTCACACTTTGTTCAAATATTGGGGGTACCAACTTAAGGGACTTAAACAAGAAAGCCCTTAAATTATTCTAGCAAAAAGAATATTCAATGAACACTATGAAACATACTATATCATTATGAGTACTCTTGCTAGATAATCTACTCTTGTCTATTGTGCACAGCTGTTCCATATTGTACACTGAAACTTGCATAATCAAACAAGCTACTCCATCACAAGTTCAGTTTATGCTACAGATGACAAGTTTAGTTTATGCTACTCCTAATTCAGTAATGAGAGAATAAACTCTAATTAGGAAAACATAGAGTACTCCAAGAATACTTTAAAATACTCCATCACAAGGTAAAACTTGGAGTACTCAATCACACTAAAATATCTACTTTATGCTACAAAAATCTAGCATAGGATATAATACTCCAGTTTATGCTACAGAAACTCAGCTCATTTGTTTAAAATCAACAAGATTTGTTCCTAATCAGAACAACTTAAAAAACACTACATATCTCTACTCCTAATCAGAGCAGCTTGTAAATCCCTCTATTCCTAAATCCCGTGCCAACAAATTCTGCAATCCTGTGCCAACAATTCTACTCCTATTCAGAGCAGGTTGTGAAGGTACTCACCCGCAGCAGCTTGTTGTGGAGGAGTCGCTTGCCGTGGACGAGCAGTTGGTTGGCAGCAGCTCGGGGAGAAGCTTGGGAGGCAGCAGCTCCTCCGTGTCCCCCTGTCACGGATGCCACTATCGCCCATCTTTGTAGTCCCCGCGCCGGCCACCCCCATGATTGGAGCTCGTCCCTGAACTTGGATCGACAGATCAAGCACTACCGCAGAATATCGAGGAGCGCCGCTGCAGATCTGGCCGCCGGAGGAGGAAAAATCCCATTTTTAACTCGACCTTGCTGCCGCAGATTCGTTGGAGGACGCGGGAGAGACGACGATGCGAGAGGAAGAGGACGGCGGCGGCGACACGCGCGAGTGAGAAAAGGCAGCGACGCTACGACGCGCGCGAGGGAGAGGGCGCCGGCGACGCGGTCGACGGAGTAGCGCCTGCGAGGGAAGCAGCGAGAGAGATGCAGGTAAGGGACTGAGCGACGCGAGCGACGTGAGGTGCAGTCACGAGGGAGGGTAAAAATGGAAAGTCGGAAACTGTTTCAACGTGAGGAAATGTGGCCTATCTATACCTATACCTAATACTTATACCTAATACCTAATAATACCTAATACCTAATACCTATATCTATACCTATACCTAAAAGCTATACCTAATACCTAATACTTATAACTAATCTAAAAGTATAATTGGTGCTCCTCCATAGGGCTCTCACAGCGATTTGACCGTGTCGGCCGTCCGATCGAGATCCAATGATCCACAACGCTAGATTAAGGTATGTGTCAGCGCAATCTTACACGTCTGAGGCTGTCGAGTGGCCCCGTTCATCTGTAGGCCCTGCATGTCATCGTCTTTGGGCCGTTTGGAGCATGTGTCGTGTTCTGGGTCGCGTGGGCGTCCTTCCCCGCGCTAGCAAAAGCTGTGCACCGGCCGTGATGTACTCGTCTGGAGGTTTTTCTCGCTGCGTTTGGGCCCGGCAACTTCTAGGACCCACTTCTCAGTCAGTCAGCGGGTAAATGAATCGGTGCAATAGCCTTTTCTGCGAGCCCACGCGGTGGACGAGCACCCTACCCGCCCCCACACTCGCGTGCCTCTCCCCCTCCTCACTCCCACGCGCCCCTCCCCTGTGAAACCCTAGCCGCGCCGCTACTCCGCCGACCGCGCCGCGCAGCTGCTCCGCCGCCCGCGCTGCGCCGGCCCGCGCCGCTACTCCGCCGATTTTTGTGGGTTCAGTCATCTTTAAGAAAATAGTCGATTTTCTGTTGTTTCAGCCTACAGTATTTTTATTGAACAGCCTCTGGTCTAACTTATATAATTGCCATGTGGTTTCTTGTCTGTTCTTGACTTCTTGTAGAATCAAATGTTTCTAGACGATAAAGAGGCTGCTAGATTCAATCTTTGCGTATCCGCGGCTTGAGTGTATTTTAATGTGTTCTATTTGCTGGACCTTTCCTTCACTATGATCAGTTTATTGACCAGGTAGTTTGTATATTCTGCCATCCTAGAGGTCCAAGAACATATAATAAGCCTCTAAATTTTCTCCAGCTGCGTGATACTGTTTCTTGAGATTCAAGCTCTTTCAGGATTGTGTTACTGTATATTTTGTTATTGTGCTTTTCTTATAATCCTAAACCCTGTGACAGTATGACCCCATTCCTCTTGCTGTTATGATAGCAACGTCAGGTTGTTTTATTTTGTAGGATTATTTCTTATGTGTGCATTATTATTATCTCCTCTGAACCTCTTGCATGATTTAAGTAACTATAAAACTACTAATTAAGCTCCTTCATGGGCACTACATATCATCTAAAGGCACTGCCTACAAGGTACACAGCAGATGGCCAATTCTGTTTCAGAAATAATTTTATGTGAATCGTGTAGTAGCCCTTGAATATTCGTACTTTGGCTACTAATTTTGGCTTTATGCATGATGCATGTAAGCAGCAGATTCTTCTCCTTTCTTGCTTATTCTGTCAAATCTCCATTTCTTATTTTCTGCCATTGGTATGCACATGGGTCAGAGAATATTTCAGGGTTTATTTTGGTCTACAGGTTGTGATTGCTTCAAAACTTTGCACTCTGGTTATTGCAGTGCTGAAGAGAAGAGTAGATCAGAGAGGATGCAGGTCTACTTGCCCTAGCAGTGAGGTAGTGCTCACAATGTGTTTGTATCAGATTTCTGTTTTGATTGTTTGGCTTACATCGATTCTACTACATCATTGTTTTCTCCTAGCTCTGAAGCATTTGCATATTGGCATCTTACACTTGCAGGTGAAATATTTAGAGAATATTTTACCTACATGGCTTGCAGACCATACCATGGAAGCAAGCAACACCACCATCTCTAGGTATTTGAAGAGCTACCCTAAGTAATTCATTTGTTTGTAGTCATTTGTTATTGTATCACATTTGCATTCCTAGACAAAATCTATGAATATTGGATCTGGTCATTAAGTTTACCCTGGATGTGATGGTTACCTTATTGGTAGGATGACTGAGATTGTGAGGAGAGACCGAGGTAGATGAGATCTGGGTAGAGGAAGGGTGAAGGAGGACACACCACAATCTTCAAGGTAATAATTGATGCACAATTAGACAAGCAGGACAGGTTGAGATTCCGTGCTCTATGTCCTATTCATAGTTAATCAAGAAAAGAATAGAAAGTATATATGCTCTTCCATTTTGTATCCATTCGATGAAAGCATATAATTTATTGGTCCATGACAATAAGATATGTAAAACTCTAAGCCTGTGTGTGCTAGAAATTATATATGTTTCATTCATCACACTAGACTTAATTCAGTGAAGATAAGAAAATATGACAGATCGACTTTATTTTTCAGATGATAATTCTACTAGGTTATTTAGCATCAGATAGTTCTGTACATAAATTGTTCTTTGTTCTATGCATAAATTTATTTGTGCATTTAGAAACCTGGCCGCCACCCCACCTCAGCTATAGCAGGCATCTTACGTTGCTTCCTTATTATGAGGTGTTGCAGGTGTGTGCAAGTTGTTTGTGTAAATGCCTAGGGCAAAGTCGGCTTGAGGAAAATTGCGATGTATGTGCATATTCTTCGTTTAAAAGGGTCTGTTTTTATTGTGGACCTTATGAAGGTGTAGCACTTTAGGCATTAGAGAAATTAGGTACTTGAACTGCTCTGTTTGTGGTGTTCAGTATCTCGGCCTCATTTGGGCTAATTTAGCTTCTTGGTTATTTCACTTTTGTAATCATTTATTTTACCATATTAGAGTGTATGTTTCATTTCAGTATATGTCATCAGAGGTAACTATATGGGAAGGTGTCTAACAAGTACCGGAGGTGCCCTTTCTAATTTATTTTGCTTAATGTGTGATTATTCGACATGTTGCTCTTCAAGATGTCAAGAAGCTCTCTTATATCCTGTCATGTTTGTGTCTCTTTGATTTTCACCACTCTCGTGTGGCGCTTGAACTGTTCCTTCTTTATTTAAACCAATTCTGCAGTAATGTTATACTCTATATATCCTACCACTAGCAGTGGCTTCGAAATTTTGTATTCTACCATATATATGCAGTTGTGATGCAATATTAATTTTATTTTGTCTTCCTCCCAGGTCTATCTGTTTGTCCCTGAGCTCCTGTCATGTGTTGGTTCAAAGGTATTTCCTTCCGTGTTTTCATGTGGTATAGAGCATGTGTGGTGCTCATGCATCCATCTTGGTTACTTCAGCTAAGTTTACTAACTGGTCTCTAGCAGCTTCTGAATAAATTCTAAGTTTCTGCAATGTTTTTCCTTGACATTTTGAACATAATCTGTCAGTCACCTCAAAGTAACTATTATCCTTAACTATGAAACAGTCTTTGATAAGTTTGTGGGGCATGTTTTTGTGTCATGCGCTGATTTAGGTCTCATGTAGAAAACATAGGCACAGGCAGCTCAGGTAGAACCATAGTCCAAGATGAAAAGGTCCTGAATCAGGAACATGTTTGATGTCTCAAATAATCTGTGTATACCTTCTTAAATATACTCCTGGATTTCTTGTGGTTTTATATGAGTTTCTGCATCTTATAAGATAACAAATTCAGCTCTGATTTCATACGCTTTAGTTCCTATCTGCAGCTACACCTTGCTCGATTTATAAATCAGTTACTTTTTGGTCTCTTTTTTATTGCTTCTTTTCTGAGATCGCTAGGTAATTATGGAAATTATAAACGTCAGCCGACATGTCTGCTCAGCTGGAAACGAAGATGGATATAACATGGTAGCTGCTGTTGAATTCAGGTACATCAGTACATTTACCTTTCTTAAAGCAATCCATGAGTTAGTTTTGACATATGCTCAATGCCATCTTTTTCTCAGGTCTCAACATTCCTTTTGCATCTTTTGACTGAGATTTGCCTATTACAGCTTTACCGTTAGGTGTAAACTTTACGTGACTGACCGCTGATGTAGAGCTATTTTTAAATGCACAAATCTGTAGAAAAACAATGTTTCAGCTAGAAGAAAACACGAAAGATGGTTTTAGGCGGCATCTCTTGGTGACCTTTTTCTTTTCCCACTATTTTATTGCTGAATAAAAAAAATATGGTGTTATTTGTAACTGATGGTCTGTTGGCTTCTGTAGGTGAACTAGAAGATAGCTGGTGTCTGATTATGACAGTAAGGCGGTATCCCGGCGGCGAGGGGTTCGTCCATCTACAGAGGCGTGAGCAGGTGTGTGCGTAGTACTTTCTTCCGGTCGTGCTTTCTTCTGATGTGTATATGCGCCGTTTGTGTTCTTTTGTTTGATTTTGGAGAGGTGTTTGTCTGGCCACCATGTTTGTTGTTGGTGATTGCAGGCACCCGTGTGACATGCATTGCTAGAGCCCGGCCCAGAGCAAGAAAGGCAAACAAAGTGAGACAAACAGGCTTCCATCAAGCCTTTGATTTGTCCAGCTTCATATGAGGGTGGTGGAAACAACATCGCTACAGGTTGGCAAATACTTCACGCAAAATCATGGAGCCACATGTGCTTTTCTTTCCCTCAAGACTCAAACAAGATAAAATAGTGTGTATGTTTTATTTGCTCTGTAACTTGAATGCTTTACCTATGCTTTATAAAATTAATACAGGCATTTATATTGTTGTAAGCAGATGCAGTGTTGTGCTATTAGCCATCAAATGGGCGGAGACTACTTATTCTGTGTTTAGACAAAGCACTACTGAATAATAATGTATAATATGGGGCATTTATTTGATTTTCTTAATGTGGAGCTCTGAGCGTTTATTTTATTTTCTAAATATAGAGCTTGTATCACCCCTTCAAAAGTCAGTTGGGATCATTTTACCTAATGATACCCATTCAAATTTGTGTATATTTGTATAATTTTCAATTTAAAAATTGGGAAGATGTAGAATTGGTAATCCTCTTAATTATCTTATATGGTAGTCTATATCAGTAGTTTATCTTTGCATAAGTACTATATATGTTGATTCAGGAATACTAGGTTACTTGAATGATTATAAGAAAAGGTATATGTTCTTTCTTTTCACTTATCACCATCGCAGTTTTGTTTATTTGCCTACATAAGTGACGTGGTGATGTAACTCTGTATGTTTGGATATGCCCATAATTTCTTACAGGGTATCCTTTTGAATGCTAATGGCCTGTACTGAAATTGTTATTGGAAATACTAGGTTATTTCACTGGTATTCTTGCCTTTTTGTTTTGCCACAGTCCGGTGTTATTTCACCTATTATATTGTGACATGGTACTCCAACCAATCAACCATAATTTTTTGTCTTGCTGCAGGTGTTAGGCTTCTTACTGAAATATCATCTACCTCACCTCTTTTCATACACTCCACCTCAATTAAAGGCCCGCCAATCTTGCAGGTTTGGGGGCAGCCCACAGCATGGCAAAACCTGGAGCTGATCGCACGCTGTTGTCTGAGCAGTCCTTTAGGAACTGAGCTTGGTATCTCATCCTATCCGTAGGACTGATCATATGTATAACTTTTAGGCTACCGATTGATATTTCGTGAAACAACAAAATCAGGCTATGAAATCAAGTTACTTTGTGACAGACTCTCTTAGTATTTCTGCTTATCCGAGTTCATTTATAGTTGTTATGAAACAAAATAAGAAAAACTAGGTTTAATGCAGTAGTATTATTACGCTGTATTGCTTTGTATTGCTACTGTCATAGTTTAATAGTGTTGAAAATTTTGCCATTACTTGAGATGTAAATGCAAGTATGGAAATCGAAGCAATAGATTTTTGTAGATGCACGGCCTGCTCATTTTTGCTTAGTTGATTTCTCTCTATCGGCAGGCTTCATTCAGAATGGACTATGTTCTGCCTTTGCATGAGGCAAAAACGTTTTCTTTGTCGTGTTGGCATCAGGTACCTATACCCCGGCTCTGTTGTCTGATTAGTAAATAGCTTTTCAGGTAATTTTGTTCTGTTATGGATAAGGAAGTTCTTACTTTGGTTTTGTGAGGTAATTATTTTAGGAATCAAAACTGCATCTATTCGAGTATTTTTATTTTGAGTGATCACTAATTTTTAGGACAAAGCAACTTGCTTGCGCCTTTTTTGTGTGGCAACATATACTCCTTTTAGTGAACTTTGGTCCACTTTATTTTTTTATATAGATTATTATCTGCTTGAAAAACTTAACTGTATTTTGTGTCTTCTTAATTTGTGCATGATTCATGGTGTATTTCAGGTTTGGGTGACCTGATAGTGGCCATTTGGTCCTTCTACAAGTAAATGTGATAAAATAGGTAAGCTTCAGTATGAATCTTTGTTTCTTTCTGTTATACTCTGCAAGTAAATGAGTGGAGTAGCATTTAGTCAGGATAAAATGGGTTTGGAGTTCTTGTCAACCAGAATCTAGGTGCGTGTTCTCTCAATAAAATTGGTAACCTGCTCTTATATGTGTGGTCTGGTATGTGGGTGAGTTAGAGAAGATTTTGATGGGGTATAGGGGATAACCCAACATCTATTTTCGTTTGGTAGTCTTTGGTACTGCTCTTCCTGGATTCGGTTTGGGCATATGTTTAGAGCGATGAAAGTAAGGCTTATATTACTTTTCCCTATTCATGTGAGAATTTGAGTCAGATGTTAGAAATTAAAATATGTAGTGAGAGTTTATGGTCAGGTGATATATCTCTGAATTCATAAAGCAACGTGTGCTCTGTTCTGAACTGAAACTGGTACTGTTCATCTCTGGAAATGCAATAAACGCATGAGTTAAAATTTAGACATGCTGTAGTGTTTTTGCTTGTTTGCCTAAGTACAGTTGCACATCCTGTAAGGGTTTATTTTCACCTACAGTTTAGTAGCAGTGCATACTTAGTCGAGTCGTGAGTTCGATAAGATCTCTTGCACAGCTGAACCGAGAGGAATAATCGATTCCTGCTACTGTTAGCATAGGGCTGATCTGATCATTTGTGTGAGTGACTTGCTTGCTTGCACATCTGTTTTGCAGGTTATGAACGGTGAGCTAGGGCTGGTGATAGGGAGAATACACGATGTACACGGTGGACATGTGGTCGAGGAACCAAGCCTACTGCGCCAGCGACTCCTTGGCGTTGGTCGTCATGGACAATCATATCGAGAGGTAGCATATCATCTTTCTACATTCTCCTCCATCTGTTAAGTTTGTCCGTAATTTCTTATAGTAAATTTTGTGCGTGAATCTAAATGTTGCTATGCATCCTGGCATAATAAGGAAATGGTGATTTATAGTTCATATAAGCGGTGTCTAGGCTTTATTTGAGTTTAACTTTAATTTGATAATGTATATACTAGCATGATATATGAAAAATACATGGAATTTTAACTAGATAAAGGTTTCCGTAACAATTACTTCGTAATTTCTGCAGTTTAGTCAAAATTGTACATATAGAACTCGCCGACCCGTTGTCCATCTGGGCTGTAGATGGACAACTAATTTGTTCCGATCTGTGTGTGTATGTGTGTCTGTGTGTGTTTGTGTGGATCACTTCTTTCTGCAGCTGATCGCCATGGTATCAATGCCTTCTCCTAACTGTTTAGTTTTTGCTTGCTTTGCAGCATGATGTGACCTTCTCACAAACCAATTTGTGTTGCTGGAGTCGATCGACGACATGTATGGCTTCATCCCCCTCTTGGACCTCAGTTTGTTCCATTTCCCATGAGTGAATGTCATATTGGTAATTAGTTCTCCCTAATCAAGGTTTATTTATCATGGAGATAGCTAGGTTTAGTAATTGTATCATGTTTTCTTCAAATCCTCCTTATCTTTTTTTTACTTTAGGACAGAGGAGGAACACATATATGCTGCTGGATGCCAGTGGTCTGATGATTGAAATGATTTTTAGAAGGAATGCTTTATTTCATATTTGTTTCGCTGATACATAATGAGAAATTGATGATGGACATGGCCAAGTTCCTTATGAGAAATCAAGGCATGCATCACATAATATTTCTCAGAATTGTGAATCTTATTTGTTCTTCATCATAAATTTCATGTAACACTCATAACGTATTCAGTGAACTTATGTGTATTCGGTGGATTTTCAGCCAAATCATATTTTCGTCACCTGCTTGTATTCTGGCCATGGGGGTTGGCGCAAGATTGTGTCCGCTTGGCAGAGAAAGCCTGCCCCGCCCTGTTCTTGCCGAACCAACGCACAACTGCATCGCTCCTATACAAGGTCGACAAGCTGATCGTCTCCTCTGGTGAGGTACCTGCTCCCGTATTATACTCCTTGTATTTTCACTCCCTTTTGTCTGTTCTCATGGACGAAGCTTGCAAATTATAACTTTGATCTGAAACTGAGTTTCGTTTCTTCAAAAAGATCCGAGGAAGGTGATATTTGAGTCAATAAGCTTGTAACATGCCAATCTGCATTACTACCATTGATACCTTCTAACTTGGTGAGAGGCACTGCCACCGGTTGTGCGCCTGGGAATACAGGCATCAGCCACATGGTGGAGGCAAACCGGCCAGCCTTGACAAGAAACACTTCTTTTGGTACCTACAACTTTTGAGAAATTTAGCAACAGGTTACTGTTTGCTTTGTGGTTGCTAATTTCACTATGTATATTCAAAGTGATCATGCCGATGATCTATGAATCTTATATTGGGATAATGAATTATTAACATGCTTTCTTGGGCAGCTATTCAAAGAAAATATTTGATTAAAAATTCCAACATGCACAAAAAGGTAACTCCTGTTTGTTCAGTTGAAACCAGTTCGATTGCCGAAAGAAGCAAAAAAATAGTTATACATATGATCATTATAAGTATAGGATTATTGCTATATATTCTTTGACTACATGTGAATACAAAGGATTGTAAACAGTTACGAGTCTGTATAGTGGTAAATGTTCTTTTGAAATCACGGAGTGCTCATAAAATTTTATTTCAGGTTGTATATGTGTCGTTAGGACATTGCAGTAAGAATGAGTGTGATGTTCAAAAACCAATTTAAGAGATGAATTTCCCATTTAATCATTTAAGCTGCTTATTTCCAACTTTATTTTTTTCTATGTAATGGTTGCTGATTAAAGGAGAAGAGTTTTGCAACTTGTTTTAATTAATGCTACGTATGAATGCCATGTTTAACTTCTCAAAGAGTTAACATCTTGGAAGAAAATTATAAAAGATCAACAAGAGCTGCATGTACATACAATTTCTTTAATTGATTCCCTTGTGTTTCTGGCATCTTGATTATGTTGCCGTGAATTTTTTTTCAGGTCTCAGCAGCTCAGTCATCTCTGGAAAAAGATTGAACAAATGATGTAAGAAAAAGAGAAGCAAGTTGAGCAAAAGTTCCAGTAAATATGCAGACGAGAAGATAGGTTCAAGTGAAGCAAAAACCTCCGGATCTCTCTTCCTCACTCCATTGAACTGGTGGACCTGTGGCCATGAAGTCTGGAGAGGTCGCGGCAGCTCCATTGACCATGTGGCCGCCTTCACCGAGCAGCCACGGGACGGACAGGGTTGCGGCTACCGTTGCCATGTATGGCCCGGTGGCGCACTCAGCTCTCGTTCCAGAGCTTCACTTCTGTCGGTGAGAGAGCTTCACTTCTGTGGGCGAGAGCTCGCCCCCTTCATCCAAGCGGTAGTGGAGAGACGGACCTTGGGATCCCAAAGAAACAACTTCAAGGAGGCAAGGGCTTATGGGCTTGAATGTGAGCATTGTATATTTCCGTTTGTCATAATTGAATAGGACAGATGGTGGCAGTAGTTCACAGGAAAGAGTGCAGGTGCAGAAGGGAACCAGATGACATGTGCTAAGAGTGCTCTTGTGACCTGTTGCATGGTTGTGTTATCTGCTCCGTGCCTATGCATGTGATAAAACGGTAGTATGTGTTTTAGGGTTAAATCAGATCCTGCAAAATGTAAAGACGACTATTACTAATAAATGTATTTCATAAATATCTGCAACAGTTAGAACTTAGAACATATGACCAAATATGAGCAATGAGCTCAGATCGTATGGCACAACAACTCTTACCTTATAAATTTGATTAAATCTTAGTAAACCTCTCTTGCCTTTGAACTGAAGAATGCTACACATCTCTTACCTTAAAACTTTACTGTTGAAAAATACGAGACTCCATGGAGCTCAAGCTCCATTTGAAGTTTTCTTTTCTGAGTTTATATGGTGTTATTTTAGTTCTTGTAAGAAATTTAAGTTCATGATTTAAACAAAATTGCAACATGCACCTTAACCATTTTATGGGGCTAGGTCATCCGCAAATTCAGCTCTCCTAAAGCCTCAATATAAACACATTATTTGGAATTTATTCATATCGCCATTAGATTGTTATCTCGTTTGAAATCGCCTAGCGAATTTTAGACTCAACACTATGGCACACCTAACAACAGATGGGAAGGAATTCCCTAAACAATAACAGACGGGAAGGAATTTCAATCCAAATTAGTTACCATTTTATTAATAGAACAACTCATGCACGAGTAAGCCCGATGCCTCCTTGACTCCAGGTAGCCTGGGTTGGTTTTCTTTTCTTGAACCCTAAAAATTTATATTCATAGTAATAGGTTTTTTACAAAAACGAAAATAAGACCTTCATATAGCCCATCATGGAGTCTAGCCGTGTGTAACTTTTACCTCGAAATACTATATATTTTGAGCTCAGCCAAAAATACAACAATGCTTGATTTGCCGTTATTGACGAGCTTAAAATACAAAATAACTTGTCCTGAAATTTTACACGCTGATAGAGTACATCGTTGGCAATATCATTATATTTTCCTGATTTCTTTTGAAAT
This sequence comes from Avena sativa, assembly GCA_916181665.1. Lineage (NCBI taxonomy): Eukaryota > Viridiplantae > Streptophyta > Magnoliopsida > Poales > Poaceae > Avena > Avena sativa. The sequence continues at coordinate 199,046,442 of OV702287.1, forward strand.
TTTTATATTCAATTTTTGTAAAAGGTTCAAAAACCGAGTTCCATGGAGCACGGGCCCTTACTCAACTCATGCACCCGTCTCTTGTCCGATCTCTTTTGTGTGATTTTAGCTCTCGTGTCAAGTCTCACTCAACTCATGCAGTTCTTCTCCGATCTCTTGTGTGATTTTTTCCACCTAAATTCTTAGCCTCATACATAACGGAAACCAGCCCGAGAGCCACGGTGTCGTGCGCCAATAATGCCATCCATTTGGTTAAGGGTAAAATTACTTATATTAGTTTTGGCTCCCCTATAATCGCTAATTTGCCAAGGCACATTACTAAATCTTGCTAAGGCAGTGTAACACTTTGCTAAGGGTAGTGTAAAGTTTTCGCATGGTAACCTAGCTATAGTTTCTGTGTTTTGCAATGGATATAGGCTGCGCTTCGAGGCAAGGACGTTGCCTGATGTAGTTTGGCTTTAGACCGCGTTGTAATACCTTCCTATAGCTTCGATTGTTTGATGTAGTTTGGCTTCAAACCGTGTTGTAATACCTTCATATAGCTTCGATTGTTTGTAATGCAAGTTTAACCTTTTTTAGGTGTCGTGCATAGGGTATGTTTCATCGATGTGTATACTAAGGTGGATGATATCTCTTTGCTAAGGGCAGGGTAGGTTTTTCACGTCCGTCTGTCGGCATGGTAGCCTGTCTCTCATTTCGGTTAGCAACGGGTACAAGCTGCACTTCATGAGACCGATGCTCCTTCTGTGAGTAGTAATAAGATCTGAATACCATGTTTAACTCTACCGTCTGTAATTTTTCATCTTCCATAAAATTTTGGTTATTTGTAATGCAGGTTTAATGGGAGCGTGCGCCAAGGCGCACCCCTACATCTAGTAATAATAAATGATGGATTGTTTCTCCCGATCCAACATTTTTTTGGACCCTTTTACCCTCCCATCAACCCCTATATTACAACCAACGCCACCGGTAAGTCGGAAAAAAACTATTCTCTTCCCTCCGTTTTCTTTGTTGTGCCTTGGGTCGCTAGGTTGGAGGTCGCTCCATCGAGAAACATAGTCACATAGAGCCGTCGCGTTAAGCGCTGTCGTGGAGGAAATGACTATAACGACTCTAGATCAATCACGTATAGGCTTCCCTATTAGGTGCTTTTTTCTAGCTCGCACACCCCGGTTCCCTAAATATAACCAGAGGTACACGCGAGGTTGAGGACACAATATCGACCACGACGAAAACGACGTTCGCCTGTCTACTGGCGGCGGCGCGCGCGTCTGAGCCGGCGACAAGGCAGCTAGCCCCGCTCCTCATGATCTACCTAACCGAGGTGATCTAATAACGCCCCTGTTCCCCTTCCATGTAGAAGAGAAAAATCACCAAAGCGGCACACCGATCAGGTCTTGAAATCTCGATCGATTGCCGCTGCCTCTCAAGAGTAATAGTCTGCTTCTGCGTGGAAAAGATATCGGATCGGAGAGCTCCAAAGAGCGCCATGATTCTGCAATTTCTGGCGGACGTCTAGAAGCTGAGGTCTAGGGAGAGAATTACTACTACATATTGTCCAACATGAGCATGTCCACGCCGCACGTCGCCGGGGTGATGGCGCTGATCAACCAGCGGCACCCAAGTAGAGCCCGGCAATGATCATGATGACGACATACGTGATATAGCAATCGTGGAGGCCACTGACGGTGCGGCGAGACGTGGGGCCTTGGTGGCCGCAAAGCTGTTTGGACATGGGGGCGTGGGCCATCAACGTTGCACACATGCTCGACTCTGGTCTGCTATGTTCGCCACCACAGACATGAAACACCCACAGTTCATGTGCTCGATGCTAGGTTTAGACAGGGCCACGATTTGGAGTGCACAGGCGTGAAAACATCGAGCATGATGGTGGCGAACCTGTAGATGACATCCTGAACCGGAAGACCGTCGAGGACAGCTTCTTTCAGCAAGGACACCTACGACTACGTCCCACAAGCCATCGCCAAAGACATGGGCGGATATCCTCACCACGAAGCTGAACGTTGGGCTAGGATCCTAGACCCCAGGCCAAGAAGCCGCTCCCTCACCACAGCGGCGGGCTGTACAAGTCCAGCACATGAATTTTTGCGAGGCAACCGGCAAGCAGGGCCACACAGAAGGGGGCGGATCAGGGACATGTACACATTCAACAAACTGGAAAAAGAAGGCCCAAGAAGTATGCACGATCTCTCATTGAAGGAATCGGTTTGGTGGAACAACCATCCCATGGTACTTTCTTTTTTGTCGGAAGGTAATTAATCCGGTCAAGATTAAGATTAACATATATATTTTTTTCGACGGTTCGACTTGAACATATATAAAATATCATGCAACCCAAAGATGTCATGATTTTAGTTTAAAAGAAAGATTAACATCGTAAACATCCATGTTTTTTAGGGAACTGTAAATGCCCATGCTTGATATCTCCATGATATCATCTACTTTGTATGCTTCCGCTCTAAAACAGCTAAAATAGCCTCCCAAAACATACAATATTTTCAAATAAAGGTTGATACTTGAAAAGATGAACTCAAAGAATGTTTATTATATTTTGTGCGGGGTTTAAAATTTAGGTATTGGTTATCTTTTTTGAAATTATTGTTAAACTTGTTGTCTTGATGTTTGTTGTCTCTAAAACTGATTATAGAAATACTAAAAATATTTCACTTTCTCCGGAAATTATTTTCTTTCCCGTTGCAACGCAGGGGCATGTTTTCTAGTAATCCTAAAACGTCTTATAATATGAAACAGAGGGAGTATTCAAAATATAAGAGTTTTTAGCTTTGTGAAAAAAGTGTATCTAGTCCACTTTTACTGTGTAGGTTCACTCCAAAGCTAGATGAACCTACATATTAAAATAAGTCTAGATACACTCATTTTACAAAGCTAAAACATCTTATATTTTAAGACGGAGAGAGTAATGGTGATTAGCAAGAGGAGTATACATATTGACATTAATCCAAGAGTTGTACCCTCATGTTTCTAGCCGCCCTGCAGGTAACATAAAAATGTACAATAAACTTAGAATTGCAAAAATACTTACTTTTCAACCCATTAAATTTGAGATCACAAATAAGTTTAAATAATTAAGCAATTCTTTCTTTTATGGTTAGGGTACTCCTCCAGAGTCAGAAGTATAAGAACACACAAAGAAGCATCTACGTCCACATTGTTTATCTTATCTACTCCAAGAATACACGTGTGTTGCCCTGTTCACCGTAGGAAATTCTTTGGCTTACCTCTGTACAGACACGTATCTCACATTAGAATTTGATCAAGCATTAGAAAGCACATATAAGTGAAAGCAAATGGAAGATTAGCTGGGGAGGCGGATTGGGAGATCATCTGGCATCGGATCAGGGGTACGGAAAACATTGATTCAATTTGTTTAAGAACCTTTACGATCAAACCAGAATAACTTCGAATAAAGGAAGAAGCTTTGCACTAACAAAACAATTAATCATACTTTTAGTAACATGGAGCACAAACTTCATGTAACTCTGCCCGTGACGTTCCTGCACGCATAAGGTCTACGATGATGGCATGCTGTCTACGGAGCCGCGGAGGAAAGAATTGAGGCCGACGACCCTGTAGTCTTTTTTGAACTAAGCAGCTTAGGGTATCTCCACCGGACCGACTCAAATGGTCAACCGAAACGACCCGTTTCTGTCCGTTTTGGTCGGGTCGTGGTCGTTTTGGGTCGCGGTCGGTCTGGCGGCCAACCGTGTCCAGCGACGCGATCCATGTGTTCGCGCTTGGCAAAAGGCCTCTCACCGACGCCGGCGCCGGTGTATTTCTATTGCGTTCACGTCGTCCTATCGTCTCTCGCCTTTCTTTCCCGTTGATTCCGCGTCTCTTCTGGGCGTTTCCCGCCGTGTCCAGGTGCGCCCATAAAAAGGGAGGCATCCGATGTAGGCACAACCAGAAATCGCACTCCCACGGACCTTCATATCTGGCCGTCCACGCCGCCGCACTGGCAACCTCGACAACTACCCAGAAATCCCACCGCCCCACGAGCGCCCATTGCCGTCATGGTGGCCGGACCCGCCGGAGGAACCGGACGTGTTGCCGCCTCCGATTCAGGGGAGCCCGCAGATATACAGGATGACGTTCAACCACCGGCGGTGCACTCACTATAACTGCAATAGGACCACTGGCGAGCCTTTCTCGTGGGAGGTGATGGACCACGTCTTTCTGCCGGAGCACCGGCGGCGTGTTGCGCTCGTAGACGTGCGCGGCGAGCTTCGGGAAGCGGTGTAGGCCAATCGCGACGACGTGTACCTGCGTGCATGTCTCGTCCAAGCTGTAGAGGAGTTGCAGACGCAGGAAGCGATCTACCACTCTCTCGAAGAAGAATGGGGTCTTGTCGACCCGCCGATGCTGCCAAAGCCCTAGGCGGCGCATAATTCGAGTAGTGTTGGGTGGTATTCGAGTGGTGTTTGCTTGTAATATATTTAAAGACTCGAATAAAACTTTCCATTACATTCTCCATGTTTCTACGTTGTACATGGCGAGTGCACGGCCTAGCCTACTCCTCGGAGGAGTCGGAGTCGGATTCGAGTGGTAGCAGCGATGACACATGGTGTCGTTGAAGATGCTGACGGTGAGCCTTCCTTCGCCGTTGTACTTGAACACGACAACGTTTCCCACGTCGATCTGGTGCGCGCGGGTGAGCTCCTCCCAGCCATTGGCGAGGAACATCTGGCCGAGGCGGTCGAACAGCACCTCCACCGGGTACATGGTGGTATTGACACCGGACGCCCGCAGAATGACCTGCTGGGGCGGTGCGTCGTCGACCAATGTCGCGAATTTGCGGGGAAGGAGCTACCTGTCCCACGCCATGCTGAAGTGGATGGGCACGGCGAACTCGATGTCGGTGTCGAGAATATCAGGCGACGACGGTGGTGAGGGAGAGCTTGATGGCGCGCTGCTTTGGCCACGTCCTCCGCGCCTCCCTCGACATCCACGGCCAGGACCCGGAGGTTGTCCTAGACGCCACCCCCTCGATCTAATGCAGCCGGCCAGGGCTAGCTACTGGGAGTGGAGGATTGTGGGAGGAGGAGAGTGCGGCACGGTGTTGAAGATGATGGCCGAGGGCGGCCAGTTAAAAAGGCCCGGCATCGGATGCCGACGTGGAGGCCGAAGCGACGGCATTGAAGCATCATGGCAGGAGGTCAGGCGTCGGGCGGCGCTAGTAGCGGCGTGGCCAGCCTTTGGAGCAGCCTTCCATTGATGGCTAGTGGAAGACAACCGTTGGGTCGCTGGCAAGCAGGCCCTCGGCCCCTGCGAGAGAACACGGGAGGCCGCGCATGCTATCTGGGATGACCCAACCGTTGCCCAAATTACATGCATGGATTGGTCGAACCGGACGCGTTGGTCCGGATTGGTCGAGCCGTTAGGAGGTCGCGCATGTCCCGCACGGACGCATTCGGACGTGCTCGGACATGTTGGGTTGACCCGGTGGAGATACCCTAAGTGTGGAGACATGGTGGTGGGGAGCTATCAATGCCTCCCAGGTGTGCAACTCCAGCACCGCCAGGGCCCATGTTCCATGTACCAACTAAAACTAATCTGCGTGTTACTAAACCATCACTACAAGAATACCCCCATACCCGGTGGATTTTTGGAGCGGCATAAACAAAAAGAACTAGTAAAAGTTAGTTAGGCGGTGGATGGGATTTCGTGGCACCATTTTTGTGACCGTGGTTAATTATACACCGTGGTCGACATGGAACCGACACATTTTAGTGCCCTAGTATGTGGACAGATGGAGCGACGCTTAATAAAGACGCGGTAGGTGAGCAGTGTCAGATTTCGCCCCGCCATGGATTTGACTTGACACACCACACATCACTAACTGCCCACCACCTCCAAACCTTTCGTTCTAAATAGTGCATCCGCAGTCCACAATTTATTCATATTCTGACCCTTCCTTGGCGACCTAGGACGCAACAGCGTCCGCGTCGGTGTTGATTGAGACGAGGTCCCCCATCGGGAAGACGTGAAGACGACGATGGGCTCTGAGATCGGCAAAGGATTCGTAAGTTATTTGTTTGTTCTGTGTTGATCAATATCATATCTGGTTTTTGTTTTGCATTTTTGTTCTTGGATCTCACGAACTTCAGTTTGGGATTTTCTCAGCACGACATAGTGCCGAAGTGGATCTATGATCATACATTCGACTATGTCGTGATATAAAATAACTATAAAATAGTATGCTACTGCAAAAGGCCTCCCAGTAGGCACGTCATATTCAGGACCAAGCACACCGACCAAATATTCCTTGGCTGCAACTATAAAAAACCGAGGTTCTACTACTTTCATTTGCTTGATGATCTGCACTCAGAAGTGATGTATCGTACATTGGCGAGATTAACTGTGGAAGAAAACGATGATTGATCGTCGGAAGTTGGAGATTTGGAGGATGCCAAAAAATAAGAGTACGAGGAGGATGCAAAAATTACAACAAAGAAAGAGATCATTGAACCGCTGAGTGCGATTAAAACTGTGTGCAACATAGTTAGTCCTGGCCTCCGTCCGGTTATGGCTCACTAGATAACATGGGATTTAAAAGCCGTTCCCGATAAATAAATTTTGTCTAGTTTTTTCTGAACTGTTTATTAGAAGGTACTTATGTTTAATTATGCACTTTGTAGTATGTCTGTTTTTTCTTATTCTCATGCTGCTATTGCTTTACTATTACGCAGTATGTAGTATGTTTATTTTTTTTATTCGCAAATTGAGTACATATGTGCGTGTTATCCTTGTGGGTCCATAATATTAGTTTGCAACAGGGCAGAGTGATCCAGTGATCAACTAGTCAAACTTTATGGGCACAAAGTTCCCCACTCACCTAGAGCTCACTGGCATTGGACCCTAAACTGAATCCATGTCGCGTCGCGCAATGCCGCCCATCTCCGACGTTAGATGTAGTCTCGTGCAGCTGCTTTTCTTCTCGGTGCCGCTGCACTCGACCGGACCGTTCCACTCTTCATCGCGGCTCTGCTCGTGACAAGATTGTTCCCCTCTTTGCTGCCACTACAAAGAATATGGCTATATATGACCATCTGTTTTCATCACAGAATTATCACAATAGTTCGTTGATGACGATTCTATGGCGATTTGAGATTATCGAAAGTTGAGCATTACAAATGAACTATAACGACAATTTTTGAGAAATCGTCATAACCGTCGAGGACGATCTCGCAATGTCATAACCTATGTGACAATCCAATATCATCATGTGACATCTAACCTGTCCACGTCAAATCCTACATGGTAGACCTACGTGGCAAGAATTCAGCCAGATCCACTTCACCCATTTATATGGGCCAAGCCCAACAATTCAGTCAATTTATTCTTAATAATTCTGGTCTCAGCTACGTGGGCCAAATTCAACATTTTCACCTATTTTTTATGTCTTGGCCTTCTTACAATCCATTTAATTTCCAATTTCGGCCTTTTTGTCAGATGGGTCTCAATTGTCAGATTGTTCTACAATGGGTCCGAACTATTAGGTTGTTCCAGACAATGGGTCCCAATTGTCAGTTCTCATTTGTTAGATTTGATTTTTTTCACATCAAATTACTAACCAATATACTAATCACAAAGGAGAATGAAAACACATGAAAATCTATAAGTAACGTGTAAAATATATTCATGACAGTATGACAGTCAGAACAGTTAGAATGCATATTACAACGATCACATCACAATGAATTCAGCCATCAAATCTTCCATACCCTAGAATATACAAACTGAACTCTTATAAAGTACTAAATCTAGCTACTCTAGAACTTCATCAGCATGTAGCTCTTGTAAAGACGATTTTAATGGTGTACTCAGGCTTGGGCTTCTTGGCCTTCTACATTTCAAACAGAAACGTACCATTAGCACAAGATTACATTCACATAGATTTCACCCAGTTCTTATACTACTATAGGATAGAATCACCTCTAAAAACTTAGCTAACACAATCATCTATATATAAACAGATGATCTACCACATCTTTGATAACATGAGCTGACAAAACAATATTACTAGCAAGAACAAGGCAAGTTGAGAACATGTACAATAGATCATGTAACTTCTATTTGAAACACAATCGATGCATACTTGCACCTGATATGAAAAACATAAAGGAACTAGTTGCATTGACAAAGAAAACTGGTTGAAAACTGGCTGGTAGTATCATGAGCAATGCCTAACATTTAGTAAAAACTAGAGTATACGGTTTTCCTATATAGATTATTATCACTTATCACTTACGCCATTACTTAGAATAAACACGTACAACAGTGACCAAATTAACATCATACGTAAAAAGAACTTGTCATCTTTGTTGAACTATTGTCTAGAATAAACAAAATTCTATACGTAAAAGGGAAAATGGAATTTCTACGTAAATAGCCCAGAGCACTAAAAAAATCGGGTACCATCAGGTATGAGTTTGAGCGTCCAAACATGTACTTATCCAAGAAATTTATGACTTCGACATTGCATTAATAAAATATATAACCAACTAATGTAATTGTACTTGACCTAGTTGATGAATACATGCAAAATAAGCTCCTGGTACAGGCACCTCCACCCTTTCACCATTAGCTATTGACAGAATAAAATGCTTCATATAGTCAAAAATGCATATACTTGCTTAATGAGATAAAACTATTGTCTTTCATCACAATAGACTAATGAGCTGAGCCAACTATAATTTATTGAGTGCACAAATACTTTTTGGTCAAATGTATTAGACTAATAGTATACCCACCTCTCACATAGAGAGTCGAAGAGAAAGGGGAGCCAGGGACTTACCTACACCATAGAGATCATGAAGAAGAGGGCAGCAGGGGTGAGGTCACGAAGATCTGAAAACCTGGCTGGTAGATCTGGTGTTGTCGGGCGCGAGGTGATGCAGCAGTGGAGGTGGCATGGGCCAACGGGCTCGGCCTTGGTGTGTGCGAATTGCGGTGGTGTGTAGAGCTCCTGAATGCTCTCCTAAGCTCGTTGTCCACAAACCAAATCCAAATCAGAACGTAGCATGAATCGGTCGCAATGACTGACATGAGAAACAGAGGAGATAGAGCAATAGGGGCACTTACCACGGAGAACTACTTTTGGCGCATCGGTTCCAGATCTTGATAACGCATGCCAAAAAACCAGCAACCACCATAGGGACGAGGATGATGCGCTGCTCCTCCGCAGGGATGAGGACAATGCGCTCCTCCACTGGGACAAGGAGATTGGGGGCGGCACTAGCTCCACGATGTTGCCTTTCCTTCTCCGGTGCCTGCGAGGTCAAATGAGTGAGAGAGGGGATCAGCGCCTGCAAGGTCAAGCGAGCATCAGGCAGAGAGGCGGAGTAGAGGAGCACGTCTGATGGGATCTGGGAAGGAGGAGGAGAGCAGGGGCTGGAGGGGGCCACGCAGTGTAAGACGTGGGACGCTACCTTGGCGAGCAGGTGGGTGAGGTTGCCGAGGGGAGGAGGTGCCAGAGTGGTCGTTGCTGCCATTGCGTGCGAGGATGTCATCCACGTCGCTCCCCGTCGCCCATGTAGAGCAGCGGGAGCCATCACGTGACATGGGTATGATTACTCGGGTACTTATGATTTGCTACCCTGCCTGTATAAAGGCTCATGGTCCATGATGATTCAAGATGATGGCCCAAGAAGCATCCGATAGAAGCCTTAGTTATATTAGGAAAGGAAATATGAACCGACATTGTGTTGGTGTTGAAATCAAACATATGTAACCTACCCGTATACGGCTTTGAGATCCGGCCTATTATATATAGGACGGGAGAAGCCTACGAGGAGGTAGCGAAAAACTTCCAAGCGATCTGTAATATTTTTGTTCATCAATAATCAGGCGTCTTCGACTCCCTTGTTTGCCTAATATCCGACGAAATCCCTAGCATTCTCTTTTCCATGAAACCCTACGCCCATGACCATGGGCATTGCCGAGGTTACCCCTCGTCAATTGGCCGTCTGTGGGAAACCTGAATGCTGGAGTCATGGATTCGGCGGACCCCCTTTTCTCAAGCAACAATTCAACAGAAGTGGCACCACGCCCGCCCACCCCTGTTTCGGTAACCCGGCGATTTCAACAGCCGATCCGATCTCATCATCAGAAGTTTTAACTTTCAAGTGGAAGATCTAGAAACAACGCACCTTTCGGTCCGATTTCATCGGGACCGTCAGTAAAAAATCTGCGCCTACAGCAATAGATGCATCATCCATCAGATCATCGACAGAAGCTATGTTCCAGGTGGAGAAAGCTGAAGAAAACAATAAAAACACAACAGATCTAGGGGATCTTGATGGTCTTTATGATGATCTCTCCTTTGGATCAGACCCCCAGCCAACCACGCCACGTGGATCAAGTCCGATGAATGCGGAACCCAAAGAAAGTGGTGAAAGTATCGACTTTAGAATATGGATGGCAGAAATCTACCCAGAGTAGAAACTGTTTGACTTCGCTGATTCCCCAACAATGTCTCCCTAGGATCCGACGATGACGTCACCAGTTCATACAGAACTCAGCACCAAGTGTGCATGATCATCGGGGACGCCTCAACTTAACAGGACTCCAACGGTAACCCTATTTTGACCCCGATGATATTTTGTCGAATGATAATGAAGGAGATCATGTAAACGAAGGAAATCACAGAAACGAAGGAGACCCGACGAACAACCGCATAACCCCAGGAGGAGGAGAACCACGCAGAGGCGAGAGGAAAACTCTCTGGGTACCAGCAGAAGCATGGAAAATAGCAAGAGAAGCAGTTTCGGGTGTAGTTCCAATGATAGCTGATGCCACACGTGAAGATCTACTAGCATACCAATACCGGCTTCATTAGAAAAAGAGAGATTTGCTAAGGATGCAGAGGCAGCTCGCCGAAAGGAAAAGACTAGCTGACGAATCCAGCCTTTGGCAGGCCCGGCTAAGCTCTACCCAAGGACCAGGAATCGTAATCGGAGGAGCGTAGCCAAGGAGAGGAGCCTCATGGCTGCAAAATATCCCCGAAGCTGAAAGAAACGAGATAATGCGAGATCTTAATTTATCATTCATGTCAGTAGATCCAACATGACACATCAAAGCAGAAATAGCCCAAGCTGCAATTGTAGATGCACAAACGTACCTGCTCACAACCTAACCCGCACTCGACGATCCCCGTGCGGCTCTCCATTGCTCCGCTCTAATGAACCTCACCATGGTAGGAGCATCTCTCGCACAAGCGGAACAGGGAATTACACGACAACCCGACAGACTCCATGTCGTCGCAGCAGCCCTCGGCAGGTGGGGCACACCCAACGATCATGATCGCCACATCAGGTCCACTTTTCAGGCCCCGAGCCGTGAATCGATGCAAGAGACGATATTACATAGCACAGGATTGATAAATCCAGAGAAGAGCATAGTAGCCGAAGATATTATGATGGTGAAAGCGAAGATGAATATGAACTATGTGGAGCTAGCTTCTTTACCCGATGGGTTCGCAAACCTCCAGTATCAAAGGACTTCAAACTCCTCCATGATCGTTAGAAGTATGACGGTCTCCAACAACCCGAAGCTTGGTTAGCAGATTATTTAGCAACTATCAAATTATAGAGTGGTTCCAAGGCCACCGCAAGGCAGAGCTTGTAGCTGCATCCTTTTTTTGCAGCTGCATCTAACTAGCGCTGCATGATCCTGGATAAGGAAGCTACCCGAAGATTCCATCAGCAGCTGGAACAATCTTGTGGACAAATTCATCCGAAATTCCCACTGCACATTCAAGTGACCCACGTCTTTGGAACAATTGCGAGCATGCAAACAAAAAATGGAAGAACCAATACGGGCCTTCATACAGTGGTGGAACATTATAAAAAAACTCGGCTGAAGCTATATCCAATGGAAGAGAAATTGATGCCTTTAATGATGGCCTTTGTCAGCAAGAATTCATCGAAGAATTGGGATGAGTCAAGCCCAAGACGATCTCACAGCTGATGGACATGGCTAATCGCTGGGCCGATGGAGAAGACACGGTACACAATAAGCAATCTCGTTCACCCGAAGAAGACATGGATAGGCGCGATAACGATAGAAGACGATGAAGAAACGATGGATACAACAGACCAAGCTATGTTGCAACTAGTTTCTCCGGAGGGGACAACCAAAGAAGCGATGATTACAACAATGGGTATCGCAGCAGTAGGGACGATGTCGGTGGAAGCCAACCACAGTAGTGATACCAGCCAAGAAATTGAGACCCACCAATGACTGCAAGGCAAATGCTGGAAGGACCCTGCAATATGCACTTTTAAGTCAACTCAACATGCAAAAGGCGATCCAATCATCTCATGAAGGATTGCCGAACATTTTTAAAGATGTAGGAGCTATGCAATGAAGGAGCAACCGAGGCAGCAAACCGAGGTTACGCCACTACACCTAGCGCTTTGGCCATCGGCACACCACCACCATCGCCGGTGCACCTGCCAGTTGGCAGCCGCAAAACACAATAAAGCAAGAAGATGAGTATCCTATGTCAAAGGGAACAATGTCAATGATCCAGAAAGGACGACCCTCTAACAAGACACAGAAGCTGATTACTAGACAAGTAAATATGACAGTCACAACACCACCTCCTACACCCGAATATCTCCACTGGTCAGAGCAAGAAATTACCTTCAGTAGAGCTGATCACCCGCTTCGGGTTCCACGATCGGGTCAGTCAGCCTTAATAGTGGAAGCACAAATCCCGGGTTCGACATGAGCAAGGTTTTCCTGGATGCATGGAGTGGCATCAACCTCATCTATGCCAAAACCCTACGGGCAATGAATTGGTCCCTAAAAATCTAGCGCCTATAGATACAACTTTTCACAGGATAGTTCCAGGCAAAGCCGAAATTTCTCTAGGCAAAGTCCACCTCGACATAGTCTTCAGATCAAGGAACAACTTCAGGCGCGAAAAACTTGAGTTCGAAGTCATGGACTGGCCATCACAGTACCACGCGATCCTAGGACGACCAGCTTGCGCTAGGTTCATGGCAGTGCCCCACAACACATATCTGGTGTTAAAAATGCCAGCCCCCAATGGGATCATAACAATAAGAGGAAGTTTCAGTCGCTCAGACATCTGTGATTGGGAATTCAACAAAATATCAGAATCCTTCGGGATGGAGACAGAATTTGGCCAGCTGAAAATTGCAGATGTAGAACTACTACACGAGGGACATGTCCCCAATGAGCAGACTTCGGAAAATCAGGTGCACCATGCACTGGGAAAAACAACCTAACTGGCCCCTAGCATCGGTCCCGCATAGGAAGGCGTGCTCATCGGCATCCCCCATGAGAATTGGGAAACTCTTGGAAATTCTATCAAAACACAAGAAGCCCCCAAGGAACCCAACGAGCACCCAGCCAAACTAAACACAACTGACAGTAAACAGACCACCAGACGAATCAAGGCCATTGGACAACAAGTTCCTCACCTCACAAATACATGGTGCATCGCAGAAATAACAAAAGCAATATGGGTAGCTAACCCAATACTCGTCCCGAAAAAAGGCACCGGACTCCGCGTGTGCATTGATTTCCCAACTACAAGCGATACAGTAAACCAGCCCCTTATATCTCTGGTCCGCCGTATAGAAACTGCGCCTCCAGTTGAAAGGATGAAACCCCCTTAAACCAACACAGAAGCGCAACAGTACATCTCAAGATAGAAGCCGTGGATTTTAGGAAGATTTTTTATTTTGTACTTTTATGCATTTTATATTCAATAAGGCCAACGGCCAGGCGAACACGCCAAAATAGTTTACCCTCTGGTATTCGATGATAAATAAAGAAAAGTTCCCAAAACTGGGTTTCGAGAGCTCTGCCATTCTATTCATCAATTCAATACACGGGGGCTTCGACAAATACGCCAAATGCGCTAATCATTGGGTCCTATATAATGTGTAAATAAAGAGTGTCTTATGCGAAAAACAAAATCTCGTATAAATATACGACCTTTTTGACAAATGCAATGGTGTCACATAATATTTATGAAGAAATCTTCGTCTGCCTCTAGGCACCTCCGGATAATCCTAATAGCAGGACTACGGGTGGCGGCATAATGAGGCACCATGTAACAAGCCCACCGCCAGGAGGGGAGGCAACCCCAACAATACAACATCCAAGTCCAGCGTCGGATGGTGCACGTGCACCCATGAAAGAGCAAGTTTAGCACCCGCCACAAGTTAGAGCTTCACAAAGTGATGAATCCTCTCTCTCTGACGAAACTTCACCAGTAAATAAACTAGAGTCTGAGGTTGAGGATCCCGGGGAAACATGGCATTGTATACAATAGCCAACGATCTATGGCAAAACTCGACAAACTGCTCCACCTCTGACACATGGTCTTGAAGCAAAGCCACGGCATAGGCGCGGCGGTGATCAATCCAAAAGTCTGTTTTGGAATTTTGGGAAGCAGCCACAAGAGCTTGAATTTGATTGCACAGATGTTGGGTTTCGTCCCTCTCACACAATCGAATGCCTATAGAAAAATAGGGAGGAAAAATTAAAACCCTGCAAACAAAAAGGAAGCAACACAAAATAACACGGAAGACTTACATGACATCTTCTCGCTCGCCCTGGAAATTTCCTCCAAGAAGTACGCCTCATGATCCAGGGCCTGGCGCATTTTTGATTAAGCAATATCCACCATTGATTGGACAACCCGAAGTTCTCATTCAAGTTTCTTCACCTGCTCAATTTTCTCTACATACAACGGCGGGTCTACTGCACGAATAACATCAATCTCAGTTGCACCCAACTGAGATGAAGATGGGATCACATTCGACGTATGGGTAGGCAGAGAAGGAGTCGCCGAATCACACAATATCTGATAAGGCACACGAAAATACAGAGCCTTTAGCATACAAGGGACAATTCACATATATACATACATAAGTTATCTCTCAGCAAAAGGAGGCGCTTAAGCAAGGTAAGCCCAGTTCATTATAGTAGTAGAGAAAATGACACTAAAGGCTAAAAAACAAACTACGGAGCAGTTTTTTCTACAGATAAGGTCGCGCTAGCGGATGGAGCAACTTGGGTAACATTCGATGAAGGTGCACCAGCCGAAGAAGGGGCAACTGATTTTGCCGGATCAACGCCTATGACCAAAATCAGCCGAGAATACTTTTTGGCCCTCTTAATGAAAGGCTTTAAATCAACTTCTTGGCCATTGGTAGTGACTGGGAAAGAGGAGCTAACCTTCTGCCAGTCGACCTTCTCGTCGTGCGCCATCACCAAAGCCATCGAAGTTTTAGCGCCACTCTTCGACTGTGTCATGCTGTAGCCAATGAGCGGTTTTGGGTCAGCTCCGAAGACAACAACAAGATCGTTCAAATCAGCTGGCACTTCCTTCATCAGAAAAACTTCGGCGTGTAAGATCTTGAAAGAGCGGCGTGAGCGGACAAGAAGGTTGCACCCACGAACACTGTTAGCCTCCAAAGTGCCAACAACATTCGATAAAGGGTTAACCCTCTTATCTTCATCCAACACTAAATTCTGGTCAGTAAGTTCTACACATATAAAAAAGGGTTGAGAACCAAAAGGAAGAAAAAGGAGCCAAACATAATTTTTTCCTCGAAGATAGAAAACTCACGAGTCAAGGAAGCATTGAGGGTCTCCAAGCGCTTCCGAAGATCTTCATCTCGGGTGGCAACTTGTTTGGCCTTTTCTTCGGCATCAGCACTGGCCTTCTGTTTGGCTTCCTCCAAAGCCTTCTCGGTGACCCGTAGTTTGGCCTCCAGAGCGTCGACACGCTTTATCGCCTCGTCCCGGATGACCCTAGACTCTTTGGCAACGGCTGGATAATTGAAAAGTAATGCAAAATTCAAGAAAAGGAGGGGGTGAAATTGCTCAAATTCCTAAAGATGAAAAAGAACATACCTCTCAGCACTTCAGCTTCATTATAGATCTTAATAAAGTGAGAAGCCATGTCGACCATCTCACGCATCAAATGCTACAGAACACAAAAAGCAAAACATCAAGAAAAACAAGCAAATGAGAAGCTACAACCAAGTTAAAAACAAATAAGTACTTGCATCTTGCATATCCACCTCGACAGGGCTCTCAGATATCACCACACCTTTGCTAGCCGATTTTCTTATTTTCTGCGGCATCGGTTTTGGCAAAGTGGCAACATCTTTCTAGATAATTTGATCCGCAGGAGACGAGAGCAAATCCTTTGGATCTATGGACGGCTGTGCAGATTTAACCGAAGGAGGGGCAATAGATGTACCAGGACAAGACATGGGAGGATCTTCCCCGCCATCACCACTACAAAAGCAACGCAAAAAATTCAATAACTTACCCATTCGAAAAATCAATAAAGTGGCAGTGAGTACTTACGAAGAAACGTCCCACGTAAAGCGGAACAGATTCATCTAGGGAGGAGCCAACAAAACTGGGACGACATGCAGAGACTTCGAGCCAGTGGAGTCATCCGAGTCTTCAATCGTCTCTGCTACATCAGACCGTTTTCTTTTTTCACCAATAGGCGCCAAGCAAAAATCTTCAGAGCAAGCCGACGGAAGAGACTGAGTACTCAACAAAGATTCAGCGATAGACGCCTCCATCTCCTCATCAGCAGCATTCCTAGCCATAGGAAGATCGTCGGATATAGAAGTATTAGCTGGGAGCTCACCGCTTTCGAGGAGAGGAGGAAGCGAAGATAGATGATCATAATCCTATATGATAGAAGACCAACAATCAAAAGGGAGGATAATCATAAATAATAAAAGAACATTCACACAAAAAGTAAGGGGAAAAGGAAGCCAATGGAAATTTACCTCTGGAAGGCGTTTCTTCTTGCCGAACGGCTCTGCACGACAATCGGAGGGAACTGAGCTTTTCATGGTCAACATGGTGAAGTTCCAAACCCTTTTTTGTAGACCTTGAGGGTAAGATCATCTGGTGAGATCCTCATCGGGTCTTTCTTGCCAGAATATGCCCACATGCTAGAAAGCCTTTCCTGAAGAGGTTGCACATGGATGTGCATAAAATACGCCAGGATTTGAAGTCCTGACAGTTCCTTGCCAACCTCGTGACACAGTTTGTCAATGCATGGACGAAGGGGTTCAATCTCTATCATTTCTTTAGGAGTTGGATGCTAATCCCATGAATCAATTTTTCGACAAGTTTTCTTGGGGTCAAAAGGGTCTAAGCCGAAAGATTGACCCTCGACTTTTTGATCCTTGATGTAAAACCATTTGGTTTTCCACCTCGACTTTTTGATCCTTGATGTAAAACCATTTGGTTTTCCACCCTTGGACAGAATTAGTAATCTTGAAGTCAAAATAATCGACTTCAGAGCGAACAGAGAAAATGGTGCCATGGATGTCATGAACAATGGTGTCGGTGGCATTCCGATGAACATAGAAAAAAATACTTTCATAGGCTGGGGATGAATCCCGAGGAATCATTCGCATAGGGTAACAAAGAAAGCAACATGAAGGATATCGTTGGGCGTGAGCTGATACAGCTGCACGCCATAGACAAAGAGGAGTCCTCGAAGAAATTCATGGACAGGGAGAGAAAGGCCAAGGAATAAAAATGAGAGAAACATTACCCTCCAGCCAGATTCATGGATGGGAACAGCTTCATCCCCTGGAAGCTTAAAGGTGCCTTCCCCAAGATGACTAGAGTTCCATGCCTCGTGCAAATATTGCGCGGAGCACTTCGATGGGGCCCATCCAATAGCTCTCTTCCTTGTGGCCTTGGTGGCCATAGCGGAAGTTCCCACCCTACTCTTGCTCATGGTGATTGTGGAGCAGCACTAGCACACAGAGGAAAAGTGGAGTAGGCGAGAGAGGAAAAGACATGCAGGGTGCAAGGAAGAAGATGAAGCCAGTGAAGAGGAGGTAAAAGCAGTAAAACAAGTTTCCCTTTATTTATAGAGAGAAAAAGCACGCAGCTCAGCCGTTCGATGTAAAATCGAACCGTCGAAAAAAATAAGATGGTGATGCGTGTCAGAAGATTACAAAAGGAAAAAAAATCCTAAGCAGTTATTACTGTGGTAAAAACAGAGAAACCCCACACAATGCCTCGATCTTCACGCGGAAAAGGGGATGTGCAATCAAAAAACTCCGCTGAAGATTCCACCCACGCCTCATCATTACTGCCACATGGTCCCACAATCGGAACGTCCCATCAAGACGTGTCTCTGAGAAACCATGGTGCAATTTCATATTCAGGGATGGCATACCATGCAAGTCACAAAATACTTCGGTTCTATAAAAAAGAGGAGGAGAAGGACCCAAAGAAAAGCATTAAAAAATTAGTTGAAGTAAATTCCTCAGCAAGAGAGACTTTGAGCCTACAATCGAATACAAATATTTGACTGTAGCCTCGAGGGTTACTCTTATCGGGAGCACTGGCCGCGCACCCAATAAAACTCAGGTGACATTGCCAAAATAGTTCGAATATAAGTCTTCGAGCCTATGTCCCGATGAATACATCCGAACATAGCCTCGGGGGCTACTCCTATCAGGAGCGCTGCCGCGCCCCTGACGAAGAAAGATCATTTGTTCCAAGAGAATATCTGAAGATAAAATTATCCTCATGTGTTAATATCAATGAGTGTTACATATATGTATCCTAAAATAATTACTCCTATCGGGAGCATCTACAGAAACCAGTGGACTTCAGCAATTCCAACAGCCAAACAAGGCAGTCAATGAAATATATACAGAAATCTCGGATTGCGCTTGACGCAACAAAACTCTGAATGATGTGTCCACGACATGAAGGTAAGACCCCGGGATTCGTCCTGTATGGCCTGGTAATCGCACAAGAATGTGCTCTCCTAGTAAAATATCCATATAAATGATACGATGGAAAATCCCGATGGACGCATTGGGCACCCGATAAAATAAAAATGGAATTCAGTATTCGATAAGACCTCAACGGCTCGAACTGAGTTACGCCAGTTATATTTTTGAGTTCAATCTTGGGGACCTAAATTTGATGCAGGCCTGCATTGTTTTTGCCTAGGAGCAATTAACTGATTCCCAATCCGTCGGATGCATCAGGCCTGTTGTACCAAATCCCTATAAAATCATAAAATCTGAGAACATGGAAAAACTGAAAATATCTTTGAGACTCAATGGGAATCTACGATTTAGGTAGAGTCTCAGGGGCTACTAACATGGGTATGATTACTCGGGTACTTATGATTTTCTACCCTGGATGTATAAAGTCTCATGGTCCATGAAGATTCAAGATGATGGCCTAAGAAGCATCTGATAAAAGCCTTAGTTACATTAGGAAAGGAAATATGAATCGACATTGTGTTGGTGTTGTAATCAAACATATGTAACCTATCCGTATACGGCTTTGAGACCCTGCCTATTATATATAGGACGGGAGAAGCCTATGAGGAGGTACCGAAAACTCCCAAGCGATCTGTAAAGGTTTTGTTCATCAACAATCAGGCGACATCGACTCCCTTGTTTGCCTGATATCCAACAAAATCCCCAGCATTCTCTTTTCCACGAAACCTAAATCCATGACCATGGGCATTACCGAGGTTACCCCTTGTCAGCATGCCGTGATGCCATCCACGTCATCCGCATTTGTGGAGATCGGTGATGTGGTGTTGGGGAGGAGAGCGATTAAGGGAGAGGTTGTGGTGCTAGGCGAGCGACGGGGCGAGCGGAGATCGGCGATGTGGTTCTCCATATGGGATCAGGAGTGATGGCGATGGGGGGTGGGGGTGGCGGCGGAGAGATGAGGAAGGGGTCTACGCGGCCCGCCTATCACTAGGGTTGGATGGGTCATGGGTCTCCCACACGTGGACTGAGGGTTCATTCTGGACCATTGGATCGAGTGGACGACTAGGATTCGTTTGGTGGGTGATCCATGGTAGCCTCATTTCTGCATTTTGATTGGTTGAATAAGACTGTCCATTAGCCTAGTTGTTAAAATGATTCCATATTATGCAAATGTGAGCTTTTGGGTGACAAAACAATACTAATTTGGAGATTTTTTTAATACTACACCACCTTTCATGGACAATGTCCAACCCTCATGAAAAAGACTAAAAAGAAATTTTCCATTTTCCGAGTGCCAAAAATATTGTGTTTTGTGAAGAAACCACCAAATGAAAGTTCCAAAATTGTACCACCCATTTTTTCACAAATACTGGACCACCTTCCATTGAAAATGTCTCAACCGGGATATCTCAAACCTTTCTTTCCACCCCTCGTGAAAAAGATAAATTCCTATCGAATTGGTAGGAAGTTGGTGTAATTTGAACTACAAGTACATGATTTGATGCTCATGATTTCCGCAAAAATTATTTTTAGGTTCACAATATGTTGTTTCTTTAGAGATCCCATGCAAGTTTAGCGAGGCTCGACCCCGAGCTAAGAATCTCATGCCCACCATTTTGACCATAATTTGAAATGGGATTAAGAAATTCAAAAATGATCGGAATAATGTAAAACCTTCACGTAGTGTCATGTTATGTGACATAGTTGAAAGGAAAAATACCAAACCTAGTATATGGATTACATCTTAAAAAACCTTCTCATAAATGACCTATCATATTCGAGGATTCATGGCTTTCAGGCCAAATGACCAATGTTATAACCAGAATCACGGCATAGTTTGTGATAATGTTCCTATATTATGCACTCATGTGAATCTTGGGATGGCGAACGATGTTGCAGGTGGAAGTTTTCCTTTTCGTCGCACAGAAAAGCCATTTTTCATTTTCCAAGTGCCAAAAATAGGGCGTTTTGTGAAGCAATCACCAAAGACATAATTCAAAATGATACAACCCTATTTTAAAAAATACTAGACCACCTTACATGTACAATGCTCCAACCGGGGTATCGCAAACCTTTCCGTCCATCCTTGGTGAAAAAGACAAATTCCTGCAGAATCGGTAGGAAGTGGGTCGGATTTAAACTACAAGTACATGCTTTGATGCTCGTGTTTTTCACAAAAATCATTTTTAGGTTCACAATATGATGTTTCTTCATAGATCCAATGCAAGTTTAGCGAGGCTCAGGCCCAAGCTAAAAATCTTCATACCCGCCGTCTTGACCATAGTTTAAAACGTGCATGAAAAATTCAAACATTATCTGAACAATGTAAAACTTTCGCATCGTGTAATATCATGTGACATTGTTGCAAGGAAAAATATCAAACTTGATATATTGATTGCATCTTAAAAAAACTTTCTCATAAAAGAGCTATCATGTTCGAGGTTTCATGGCTTTCGGGCCAAACGACCAATGCTATCGCTAGAATCGCGACATAGTTTGTGATAATGTATCCATATTATACACGCATGTGTATCATGGGATGACGAACAATGTTGCACGAGGAAGTTTTATTTTTCATCGCACCAGCTATTTTTATTTTCCGAGTGCAAAAATATGATGTTTTGTGAAGCAACCACCAAATGAAAGTGGTTCCGATTTGAACCACATGTCCATGATTTGATGCTCGTCATTTTTTGTAAAGATAATTTTAGGTTCAAAATATGATATTTTATCAGAGATCCAATGCAAGTTTTGTGAGGCTCAAGCCCAAAATTTTGAATTTAAAATCCTAGTTCAAAATTATATTTTGAATTATGATATTGTCCCTACCATGGACTAATGTGAAATTAGTAAATCTACTATTTTAAAATAATAAAACTATTGATAATTAACAAACTAAGAGGATATACTGAAGTTTATAAAAATTTAGGGACAAAAATAAATTCATTTGAACTTCTTATGAAAAGGATACAAAAGAATTAAAAATATAGAAAAAGAAAAAAACTTTCTTAAATGGACCACCCAAGCTGGACCAAACTTTATCTACCAGGCTCCAAGGCCCATTCTACCAAGGAAAAAAGAAAAGGAGTGACGGTACGGGGAGTCTGTACGCCAAGGCCCAGGGACAACCAAAGATGGCTATGTTCATAAAGCTGTAGCGCGATACTACAACCGATGAGTAGAACTAGTCCAGTGGTTAGAGTCACCTTTTCCTTCTAAGTGGTCTCTTGATCGAGCCTCGTGACCACCCCATTTTTGCATAATTTATTTGCGGATTTTGGCAAACCAACATATCAAGGTTGTTTTAATACGACAACTGCACGGACGTACACCATGAACGAGGGTGTAGCGTGTTGGTTGACATCATTAAGCAGTGAGTGAGGTCAGGAGTTCGATCCCCGTGAGCTGTACCATTTTTTGATTATTTTTTAAAGAGCGGGTCCTGTTGGTTAGATCGGTGGTGGGTCCATGGTGTTAGTCTGGTGGGTGGGCCTACTTATCAGGTAGATATATATTGACACATGGATATACACATATACAAAAATTGCATATAGACATGGCATGTAGACATAATTGCTGATATGGCCAACCGGTCAATTCAATGTATCATATTTTAGATGATATTACGATTTAAATTGGTCACAATGGGGCATAAATAAGGCTCTAAGATGTATCCTGGAGGTCATGACGATTTCATATGCTGAAATTACGATGATTTTGACACAAATCATCGTAATTCTATAGGATTTTGACCTCTCCAAACAGCCTACGACCATCTTGTGCCAAATAATCATAGATCTATGACGATTGCATTTCCATCACTATGATAAGGTCACAAGTTAACACATTTCTTGTAGTGTGTGGCACCGCCCTATATCGGCCTCACCTTCTTCCTCTCTGTTGTCCAGCCCTACATCGACCGTGCAGTCTCACTCCGCGGTATGTCACCAGCTAAGGCCTTACACCGGTGCATATCTACTCTATATTTCTCTCCATTTACAGTCCCATGCTTTTAGGCAATGACATTGGCAAATTCTATGAGCTTCACTCGCAGCAAAACAACATTAGACAAACTGCCAGTCAATATAGTCACTCAGATTCTTCTCAGATTCCTCCAGATCCTCGTAGCTTACTTATGATATCATCCTTTTGTTCTAATCGAAGGGGACTGATCAAAAGCAACGGTTTCAAACATCTAACCTTGTCACACAACGGTGGAACCCTTTTGCTAGGATTTTTCTACCGAGGTAGTTGATGTCTACGCACTTCCATTCTTGTAGACAGTTGTTGGGCCTCCAAGTGCAGAGGTTTAAAGAACAGCAGCAAGTTTTCCCTTAAGTGGATTACCCAAGGTTTATCGAACTCAGGGAGGAAGTGGTCAAAGGTATCCCCTCTCAAGCAACCCTGCAATCAAGATACAAGAAGTCTCTTGTATTCCCAACACACCCAATACACTTGTCAGGTGTATAGGTGCACTAGTTCGCGAAGAGATAGTGAAATACAAGTGGTATAGATATAAGACAACGGTGTCAGAAAATAGTTTGATGGCATGGAAGAGACTAAAGGCAAACTTAAATAAAGATGGAAGCAAGCAAACATGTAACAGATCTAGTTGCAAACGGTGTTTCAATGCTTAGAAATAAGGCCTAGGGATCATACTTTCACTAGTGAACACTCTCATATAAATACCTTCTCTTTATGATACTACTCTTAACTACTCTTCGATTGGACACTCTAATCCATGGTAGGGCTATAACAGCACACCTCAAAGTTCACTTTCCCCATCTAGATAACCCCACACTGTCACCTTGAGCGCTAGATGGTTCCAACAAACACCACAATTTCATAGAAACATCCAACTCCAAATATAACTCATAACAAGTAATTGTAATCTCTAGCCTAAGTGCCACCAGGGTGTGCACGCTGTCACTTTCACGCACATGGGGAGAGTAGAGATCTATTAAAGCACTTGAGTAGCAAGGTAGATCTACTTGATACAAAGCTCATGATCACAATTTGATCATGCATAGAGAGAGATGAACACATAGCTACCGGTAGAACCGTTAGCCTTGAGAGAGAACTACTCCCTCCTCATCATGGGAGTCAGCAACGGTGATGGAGATGGCGGTGGAGTCGATGGAGATGGCGGTGAAGATGGTGAAGAGGTAGCGGAGGCGCCGGCGGTGGCGCGAAGGACTCCTTCCCTGCCGCCTGTATCACAGGGGAGCACCACCCCTTAGCACCCTTCCTTCATGGCTTCTTGGGAGCCCTTACCCATGGAGATGGGATCCATGGGGGAGGCAAAAACATGGCTTTGGTGGCTGAAAATTCGTGGGTGGAGGCTGGTCGATTTAGGGTTTTTTGCATCGGGAGGCATCTTATAGGCGAAGAGGCAAGGTCGGTGGGCGGCCAGGGCTAGCCCGCGCCACCATATGGTGTGCCCACCCTGGTGCCCTACTCTGTCTCTGCTTTGTGTTTCCGTGTTGCTCCGGGAAAAATAGGCATATTGGCTTTTGTCCCGTCCAATTCCGAGATTATTGATTTTCTGCCTTTTCTGGAACCAAAAAAAGAAGAAAACAGACAACTGGCACTGTGGCATCTTGTTAATAGGTTAGTCCCAGAAAACATATAAAAATACCTCAAAGTGTTGACAAAGCAAAGCAAAGTAGATACTAAACAAGCATGGAACATCAAAAATTATAGATACGATTGCAACGTATTAAAATCCCTAAGCATAACTCCTGCTCGTCCCCGAGTAGGTAAGTGATAAAAAGAAAGAATAATTTTTGAGGTGACATGCACCATCATAAACTTGATCAAAGTGTTTGTAAAACATGGATAGCTGGGATCATAGTACTTCAACATAGCATGAAGGATAAAGTTCTAGCAATAAGACATAGCAACTATGTTGCAACATGAAAAGGCACAAACAAAAGATTCATGAATAACAATGCTTTGCAAGACGTTTGTTTGTTTCTCATAAAGAAAATATAGCATAGTGGCATTCAGCTTGTCCCTCATAGAGTAGCAAACATAAATGCATAGGACATCTTCCAGGTTTATAAAGGTGACTAGATACAAATAGTTTAAGAACAAGCAATATCAAAGTTATGCATCAATCAACAAGTCTTGGGACAATGCACATAGAACTAAGAATGGCCACTATGCTCTCAAAATAGGTGCATAAAGATAGAAGGTGTAGACTCAACATAAAAGTAAAAGAAAGGCCTTCATAGAAGGAAGCAGGGATTCAAGTATCATAAAGAGCTTCCAAAAATTATGGTACTTATTAGCTTCAACTCTCATTGCCCCTATCGTAAGCATCTTGAAGTGATTAAGGTTAAAGTGAACAAACTATGGAGTATATGCTTGACAAAGCATAAGTTGGAAATCTCATGTCCCTTGAATACGAGGGCCGCTCCTCATGCTACTCAAGTTTAGTTACCGGTAAGTTCTTGTCATAGTAAGTACATGTGTATCATAGAGAACCTCCAACGGGGTACCCCTTGTCCCATGATACGGAACAATCCCCATATCAAAATGACAAGGCAAGCAGACAACGAGCATCTCAGCAATCTTCTTATTTACCATGGGAAAACGGTGCCTTTTTCTCACTTTCCTCTTTTCTCATATCTCTTTTTTTCTTTTCCTCCTTTTCTCAATATCTGACTCTTTTTTTATAAGAAGAATGCTTCATAGACAACTCATTATGGTTACGCTACAGGTTTCCACCATGATAGCATGGATTAGACCGGCGGCCCAGGCGTTTCTCTAACACACATACATAACTTCATGGACTTACAAGCTCCCCTTTCATTTCACACCGATGACATCCATAGACAAAAGAGCATGATATCAACTAGGTATAATGTACAAGTACAATGTTGAAAGAGTTCCCCATGAAAGCATGGTTCTGCTAATCTCCATCATATAAGTGCAAGCATATACAACATAGACGACACAATGGTTCAAGTTTATTAAGGGCAAGAAAAGTAAAGTGTGACATCAAGTTTGTGAGAGCTTTAATCACTAGTTTTCTCATAACAAGTTTAATTCGGAAGGTAGATAAAAACATGAATATACTTGGAATAGCAAATGCTAATAGGTAGGTATGGTGGACTCTTTGGAATAACTTGGTTTTAGGAGTTGGATGCATGAGTGGAACTCATACTTGGTTATGGAGGCTAGCAAAAGACTAGGAGCGACCAACTAAGAGAGCAATAATGGCCATAATCATGCAAAGCGACAAAACATCATTAATTAAAGCATAAAGTGATATTACAAGTCGAAAACTAAAGGATCATAAAGGCTATGGTGACTTGGGATAGTCATAACATGGTGTGAGCATGTGCCAAGTCAACCCAAATAAAGCATCAAAGGAGAATACCACAATACTATGCTTTAATATACTAAAACAACGCATGATTCTTCAAAGGCACATTAAGCAATCTCAATTGTTTATAACAAGTCATGCTACAGAAATAATCACTAAGCATAAAGCCAAAACAATATCAAGCATGGCATGACAAAGCATGTGCCATAGTCAAAAACAAGCTCTCTTTACCACTTAAGCATTAACTTTCCTACTCTTTTCCAATCCAAACCAAACTATTTGAAAACCAATGCATGAAAGAGGGGGTCCAACCAATTTATTCAAGCAAACTAAGAAAACAAAGCAAACCAAAAACAAAAAACAAAAAAGAAGACGCTCCAAGAACAACACAACTGTGCATGAAACAATAAAAATGAGGTGTTTGGAAGAAACCTGGGATTTTTATTGATGAAGAAGGGGATGCCTTGGGCATCCCCAAGCTTTGACGCTTGTACTTCTTGGAAATTTCTTGGGGTGACACGCGTGGCATCCCCAAGCTTGAGCTTTAGTCCATTTTTCATCTCATTACATCATTCTCTCCATACACCTAGAATTTTTCCTTCATACAAAACTTCACACAATCTTTATTAGCAACATTAGTGCACTCAAGATAACAAGTCTTTGGGTTCAGCTTTAGTACCAATAAAACTTCCATTAAAACACAATATACTGTAGCACTTCCCTCAGAAATCTCAATTCCCCAAAGAGAACTCAAAGGAATCAACAAGAAGCAAATGCAAATAATGGCAGAAATCTGTTAAAACAGACTAGCAGGTAAAAACCAATTTTTTCGAAGACCTTCTGTTGCTCAAATCGAAAAGTTTTGAACTAACGGAAGTTAGATAACAACCTAGGGCAGAAGCACAAACATTTACCCCTCAAAATGACGTACAAAGATTTTACATGAATTTTTACAGCGAAGCACAAAAATCTGTTTTGGGACAGCAACTTTCCCAAGTCTTACTTCTCTCTCATTAGAGGTTAATCTTGGCACAAAAATCAAATAAAAAGGATAAGGAGCGGTTATTACAGAGGTAATAACTTCCAATGCTCATCTAAATTTTTTGGGTTATCTCCCAATAAGTACTTTTCTTTAACGCCTTTAAGTTAGGAATGATAGTTTGAGAAGATGCTCACATAAGAAATATGAATTGAAATAAAAGAGAGCATCAAGAAGCAAATTCAAATCACATCTAAGTCTAACCCATTTCTTATGCATAGGCATCTTGTAAATAAACAAGTCATGAAAGCAGAAAGCAACAAGCATAGAAAAGCAAAACAAGTGCAACTTCAAGACTTTCAACATAAAGAGGGGAAACTTAATAATGTTGAGATACATAAGACCATGTTTCCCTCTCTCATAATAACTTTCAGTAGCAACATGAATAAAATTAACAATATAAGTGTCGCATAAAACATTCTTATCATGAGCCACATGCATAAAATGATTATTACTCTCCACATAAGAATATTCATTCTTATTAATTATGGTGGGAGAAAATTCAACAAAATAGCTATCATTATTATTCTCATCACCATAGTCATCAAATATAGGAGGCATATTGTAATCATAATTAATTTTCTCCACAATAATAGGTGGACTGAAAATATCATACTCATCATTGTAATCATAATATATTAGAGGTTTTGTATCATCATAAGCAATAGAATAGCTATCTTCCAATGCTGGGGAACTAAAAAGATCATTTTCATAAAGACTAGCTTCCCCAAGCTTAGACTTTTACATAGCATTAGCAATAATGGTGTTCAAGGAATTCATACTAATAACATTGCTATTAGCATACAAATAAAGTTCCATAGGTTTTTTAATTCTCTCTTCAAACACTTCATGTCCTAACTCAAGATAAATACTATAAAGCTCTCTAATTTTTTTTGTTTTCCATTAAGCCTAACTAGTGAAAATAAAAACAAGAAACAAAAAGACAAAATTGCATAATCTAATGGAAATAACTTCAAGCACTCACACTAGAGGATGTGAGTACCTTTTACCTTACCTCCCCGGCAACGACGCTAGAAAATAGCTGCTGGCACGTGGTTAACATGGGAGCTTCTTCTTCTTCAGTCCCTGGAAATGGCGCCAGAAAATAGCTTGATGTCTACGCACTTCTATTCTTGTAGACAGTTGTTGGGCCTCCAAGTGCAGAGGTTTGTAGAATAGCAGCAAGTTTTCCCTTAAGTGGATTACCCAAGGTTTATCGAACTCAGGGAGGAAGTGGTCAAAGGTATTCCCTCTCAAGCAACCCTACAATCAAGATACAAGAAGTCTCTTGTATCCCCAACACACCCAATACATTTGTCAGGTGTATAGGTGCACTAGTTCGGCGAAGAGATAGTGAAATACAAGTGGTATAGATATAAGACAACGGTGCCAGAAAATAGCTTGATGGCGCGGAAGAGACTAAAGGTAAACTGAAATAAAGATGGAAGCAAGCAAACATGTAACAGATCTCGTTGCAAACGGTATTTCAATGCTTAGAAATAAGTCCTAGGGATCATACTTTCACGAGTGAACACTCTCATATAAATATCTTCTCTTTATGATACTACTCTTAACTACTCTCTGGTTGGACACTCTAATCCATGATAGGGCTATAATAGCACACCTCAAAGTTCGCTTTCCCCATCTAGATAACCCCACACTGTCACCTTGAGCGCTAGATGGTTCCAACAACCACCACAATTTCATAGAAACATCCAACTCCAAATATAACTCATAACAAGTAATTGTAATCTCTAGACTAAGTGCCACCATGGTGTGCACGCTGTCACTTTCACGCACATGGGGTGAGTAGAGATCTATTAAAGCACTTGAGTAGCAAGGTAGATCTACTTGATACAAAGCTCATGATCACAATTTGATCATGCATAGAGAGAGAGAGATGAACACATAGCTACCGGTAGAACCCTTAGCCTCGAGAGAGAACTACTCCCTTCTCATCATGGGAGTCAGCAATGGCAATGGAGATGGCGGTGGAGTCGATGGAGATGGCGGTGAAGATGGTGAAGAGGCGGCGACGGCCTCCTTCCCTGCCGCTAGTATCACAGGGGAGCACCGCCCCTTAGCACCCTTCCTTCATGGCTTCTGGGGAGCCCTTCCCCATGGAGATGGGATCCATGGGGGAGGCAAAAACATGGCTTTGGTGGCTAAAAATTTGTGGGTGGAGGCTGGTCGATTTAGGATTTTTGCATCGGGAGGCATCTTATAGGCGAAGAGGCAAGGCCAGTGGGCGACTAGGGGGCCCACACCACCTGGTGGCGCGGCCAGGGCTAGCCCGCACCACCATATGGTGTGCCCACCCTGGCGCCCTACTCCGTCTCTGTTTTGTGTTTCCGTGTTGCTCCGGAAAAAATAGGCATATTGGCTTTTGTCCCGTCCAATTTCAAGAATATTGATTTTCTACTTTTGTAGAACCAAAAACAGAAGAAAACAGGCAACTAGCACTATGGCATCTTGTTAATAGGTTAGTCCCAGAAAACATATAAAAATACCTCAAAGTGTTGACAAAGCAAAACAAAGTAGATACTAAACAAGCATGGAACATCAAATATTATAGATACGTTTGCAACGTATCACTAATGACAATGCTCGTTGTTTAATCACTGAGCATCATCTTGACCCAACCATCTTGCCGAAGTTGCCCCTTAGAGATGTATACATTGTCCGTGAGACTGATAGTGATAGTGATGGCGAGGTATACAGAACCGTACGTACCCTTGCATGTCGGCATGGGTGTGTGCTACTATATTCTTCAGCTTACCCAGCCTTGTTAGTCCGGGATCCAATCAGGAACAGTGATGCATTTGTGTGTGAACCATTATGGCGTGGGTTCTAGACTAAGTTCAAAATAAAAAATTCTATTGCAGCAACTAGGCTGGATCATTTACCCATAATTGTCACACAAGCAATTTCCTGATTGTTTGGATAACAACAAACACTAACAAGTAGAGGAACAAAGGTACACATAGGAGACACGCAGATGGGATTCAGTTGCATCCATTCCATCGATTGCAATGTCATGGTTTCATGAATTGAGTTCGGCTACTCTCATAGGTTGTGTTATGTACTGGGTAATGACTTCCATATATATTGTTGCATTTGACAACACTACAAAGGCTCTATGGTATGTCGAGTGTCTAGAAGATACACATGGTGATTTGTTCTAGTGCAGACTCCACACTTTTAAAGAGAAGCATGTAGGTGTTGGCCTTCCCGTTCTAAGAGGTTCCACCCTACTAACCTGGAGCAGTGTCAGGTCAGTAGCAGGTAATCACGTATGGTCACTTGATAGAGAAATAGATTTGTCTAATCTCCTATTCCTTGGCACATATTTGCCACATGATGGTAAGTGTAAACAAAATATATTATGCGCATTTGAAGATAGAGATATCTTGGTTATACAGATAAAGAAAGACGCATATGTATTAGATGTGAACACCTATGATTGGACGAAGATCTATGGTTATCTCAAAACATTCACTATATATCCTTATACTATGGTACTAGGTAATTAGCATATGCTATCATATATATATGTATGTTCATTCTCACATCTGTCATTTTTGTGCTGATCACTTCTTTTATTGTTTGACAATAACAAATATGTTCCAAAGTGTACAAGATGATCAAGAAATAAAGGCGTGTAGCCATATATAGGATATATATTAGAATATACACTATATAAACATATATGTAAAGGTTCTATCACGGTATATGGCATGAAACGATGGATCATGTGCTCAGGTGATCTAATATATTTGGTCATTCTTTCTTTTGTTATTGATATTCTGAATCGCATATATAATATGGTGTGGTAAACCTAAAATTGCTATTCGAAAAGGTATGCGTCGAGATATATCAGACCAGGCAGTATCTTTGTGTCGTCCTCTCATAGTTTCCACGACACCTAAGCTGTGTCACCCTACATGGGCCATGGCGTAAATGATTTGCTGCCACGGAAGTGCTAGCTCGATGGATCATATTGTGTGATGCCAAAAAATTCACCGTCGTTGCAGAATCCCGACGCAGTTATCCATGACACCTTTTTTGCCGCACTAGTGCGAGCGCGGCGGCGTCTATAAGCGACAGCGCCCGAGATCTATGTTGTAGTGCATTGTAGTGAAAAAAGTAGAGCTTGTACACAACAAACAATGAAGACAAGGTCGACGACTGTGGTATCCTGCCTAGGCAATCGCTACAACTGAGGGGGAGGTGATTGGAATTAAACCATGCGAGGAAGGGAACTTAGAGATGATGGGGAATGAGAGAATTCTTGGGATTCTGAGTCAATTGGAAAACCCGACGAAATCAACATTTCCTTCGGATACCAAGTACTAGTAAATTTGAAGAGAAACATGCGATACGAAGGTAAGGGGAAGCAGTAAAGTTGTCCAAGCCCAAAAGTAATTGGAATGTCAACAATAGTGGCCCAGTACTAAAAAGAATAAATGCTAAGTGAGGGATTAATATACATGGTTGTGTGACATGAAGGGAAAATAAGGTGGCGGGAGATGTTTGATCGGTGTGGGTTTAGGAGATGTTGTTGCACTAAAAGGAGGGAAAATCATGTAGCGAGGGATTGCTAAAGGAAAGTGATATACATCCTCTATAGATGGACCGGTTCTATCCCTCGAATCTGCCTCCATGCACACGCACCCTCCCAAAAATGCCACCTTATCTTATCCAACCACATGCACGGCAAGGTAACCCACATCAAGCATCTTTGCGGCTGGTCATAGCTTCCTTGCCGTGCCCGACGACCTTGCCCCCACACTGCTCGGGCGACTAGGTTGCCTGCCTAGGAGATCGCTAGAATTGAGGGAGATGATTGGAATTGCATGTGGATGGGTGTGTGTCATAGTTGAATTTATATTTCAACCATACGAGGAAGGGAACCTAGAGACGATGGGGAATAAGAGAATTCTTTGGAATATGAGTCAATTGGAAAACCTGACGAAATCAACCTTTCCGTCGGTTACCAAGTACTAGTAAATAGGAAGAAAAACATGTGATAAGAAGGGAAGGGGAATGGGTAAAGGTGTCCAAGCCCAAAACTAATTGGAATGTCAAGAATAGTGGCCCAGTACTAAAAAGAATAAGCTAAGCGAGGGAGTAATATGCTTGGTTGTGTGACGTGAAAGGAAAATAAGGTGGCGGGAGATGTTTGATCGGTGTGGGTTTAGGAGATGTTGCTGCACCAGGAGGCGGGAAAATCATGTAGTGAGCGATTGCTAAAGGGAAATGATACACATCCTCCTGGGATGGACCGAATCTATCCCCGACTCTTCCTCCATGCACATGCACCCTCCCAAAAAATGCCACCTTATCTTCTCCAACCACACACATGGCAAGGTAACCCACATCAAGAATCCTTGCGACCAGTCGTTGCTTACCTACCACGCCCGATGACCTCGCCCCCACGTTGCTTGGTGGGGCATCCAAGCTACTACTCCGGTCTCCTCTGCCCCCTTAGCTCGCGTCACCTTCCTTCTGCAGCTCGCGCTGCCTCACCTCTACAAGTCCCTAGCCCCGCACCACCTCTTCCTATATGCAACTCTCGTCGTTGCCCCTGTAGCCCGCACTGCCGTGCGACCCACGGCCTCCTGGTGCATCTTCAACGGATACCTCCCCTTTCCCCAACTACTCGAGGGCGACGGTGGCGGTGCCATCGATGATGACGGTGCTCTCCCCATGGGTGGTGTGAGGTGCAGCTAATGTTGGTGCTAAAAAGGTGGTGGCTGAGCCTGCTACAAGAGGCGGCCAGGATAGGGTTCGCAAGGGCCAGGGATACCAGGTTTTTGTGATTTTTGCATCCAGATTTTTTGCTATAATGATTCTAAAAAATTGCGACATAGATGAAATTGTTTTGCTATGTAGATTTTGTGGTCATGCATAATATAAACAAAATTTTGTACAATCATTCTTGTGTATTTCTACAATATTACAATTTTTTGCTACAAGGCCTCTGACAAGAGCTCCGGCGATGTCTCCAGCAAAGTCGATTTTGCTATAGTATCATAATGTTTTTGCTACAAGGATTCCGACGAGGTCTCCCGGTTAAAGTCTTCGGCGATGTATCCGGTGAAATCATTTTTTTGTTATAGTAACATGTTTTTTTTGCTACAACAATTTTATTGTTTTGCTATGATAATATAAAGTTTTTGCTACGATTTCTCCAGCGAGTTTTCCCAGCGAAAGTCTCTGGCGAAGTCGAGTTTGCTACATTAGCACTTTTTTTTGCCACAAAGTCCCCGGCAAGGTAGCTTGTTTGTTCTATTTTAGGAGCGAAACGTTTTTTGCTACATGTACTAAAATCTGGACATTGGTTAGAAAAAACAGGACATTTCATAGAAAAGCGGGATTAGGGTCTGTTTTGAGGGACACGTATCACGCAAGGAAGCAGGAGGATGCGGGGGAATTATCCCCGGGGGACGCCTAGTTCTTTCCATTGATAAAGGAAGGTTTCAGAAGTGGGCAAGTGACTAGTCATAGAATTATATGTCTAGTGTCGCTAAAGAAACCCTCATTAAATCCATTCTTCAATCTCTGCCCACATATGCTATGGTACTTTTCAAATTTCCTGTTGGTTTGATTGAGGAACTCTCCAAAATTATTCAGTAGTTTTGGTGTGGAGATGAGAAAAATAGATGCCGGATGCACTAGATATCATGGGACCGCCTTGTGTGGCCAAAATCTCAGGGCAGAGTAGGTTTTCGGGGCCTCAAGATTTTTAACCAAGCGCTTCTTGCAAGACATGCGTGAGGGTTAATTCAATTTCTAGATAGTTTGTGTGGGAGGCTCTTAAAGGCTAGATACTACCCATCAGCTAGTTTACATGATATAGTGGAAAGACCCGAACCCGGCTTGGTTCGAAATCCCTGTGATTACAGTGCTAGTCTCTGGATCGAATACCTAGTACCCACAGTTTAAGATGTAATATCAACCTACAAAGGTCGTATTACATCGCACGATGCAGAATATAAATACTTTATTACAATCTCATAGCCATAGGCTATATTATTACAAATTAGTGGAGTAAAAGCAAAGCATGGAGTCCTTCATCTTTATGTGCCACACGCAAACATGTTGAGTGTAGACTCGTAACCCCCATCATCGTTCCTCACTCATTAAATTAATATACCTGCAACATGATAGGTTGTAGACAAACAGGATCTATACTTTGAATGTATTGGCAAGTGTCTCTAGTATGTGGATATAAGTTGGACTATCACTACATGCATATTTGGCTAAGTAGAGCTTAGACTTATTTGCAGAAAGAAATATGGTTTTATTCTATATTTGCAAAATACTTTTGATCTTTCAACAACTTTCTAAACTCCTTGACAAACTCCGAGTTCTTCTACTTCCTTGTTGACACCATCAAGTTTTACTTTGAGAAATTGGAATCCCGAGATCTTCCATAGCTTTAGGCCTTAGTTGCTCAGAGTTATCCATAATCGGGGATACGTCTAAGTACTTAGAATTTGATCTTCTATAGAAGTTGCACACTTTACCCACATGACACAATCTCATCTGGACGCAACTAGTGGCCGCTAGATTAGTACTCACCAAATGGAGTATTGGCAGATCGAGAATGTGGCAGAGTTTTTCCATAGAAGTCCTCCCAATACATAATGCTATCACACATACGAGTGCCAATGCAAGGATTTATTTGCAATACATAATTCTAGTCCCCTTGTAGAGGTACCAATGCAAGGGTCTTCCTCTATGTAATTGACTAAGCCATAGCTCATTTAGCATGTGGCTGTACTAGAAGCCACTATATGAGAAACATGTCCAATCTCTAAGTCCATGAGTGGTATTCTTTTAGTGCACACACGAGTGAGATAGTCATAGATATGGTTCCCTTCATTCCCACCTTATTCACAACTAGTATCCACATTCCACTCAGGTGATTCATTGAGTACTTATTTTATTATTAAAACATATAATTTCAAATACTTCATATAATTATATCATGATATTCGACCCTGAATCTATAGAAGGGAAAATCATACTACAACTATGATGTTTCCACTAAGTAATATATAAAGTATATCCTAAATAGGACATAGCATAATATATAATACAATATTTTCCTACACATGCATTTCTACTCAAAATTTCTAGGTGTATCAAAAATAATGGGACACCGTGATAGAGTCACTTGCCTTAGTAGTTGGTGTTGTTGGTATACTCTTTGTAGTTACACACTTCACAATCCACACAATCTATCAAACAAAACACCCAAGACAAAACATGCATAAGGTCAATACTAATGGCAATACAAAAATCATTTAAAGTATGCAAGCATGCAAGATGGTGATTTCATTGCACAAAGTTGTTCTCTCACAAGTTTTCTGAACATTACTAAGTGCCTTCTGAATATTTCATATTTGCAAGATGCCAAATGCAACAATTTGCAATTAGTTTTAATTAGAGCATTTTCTAAACACTAAAATAGGCCTTTGTACCAAATAATTGCCACAATATTATTTATACTGAACTAAATTTATATGTTGTTCTTACTCGATAGAGAACCAATTAACAATCCAAATCAAAAGGAATTATTCAAAAACAATTTCTAGAACAATTTTGTAAGCAATTTACTCTACAAAGGGTTCCCTATAAACAATGATTTTAACAGAAGAAAATTAACAAATTATTATTCTAGTGTGTTCTAATTATTTTTTTGAATCCAGGGACATATTATTTGTCAATTTTGGATAAACCGAACATTTTCTATAATTACAATACCACTAAAGAGTATTTAAATCGTTAAAAAATTACTTTCTCCAAAAGTGATATTTCATTGCAGAAATGCGTTCTTCATATTTTTGTGAATCCATATACATATTATTTGCATTTTTATGATTTATAAATAATTTTCTATGATTTTTCTAATTGATCATATTTTTCTTTTAGTTAATTCAATTTCTAAAATATAATTGCTGACTGGGTTTGCTGATTGGGCTAAAGGGCTGACGCGGCTACTGACTAGCTCCTAACTTGGAAATGACATGACGTGCTTTGATTGGCTCATACCGCTTCAGTAAGTGATCTAATCTCGCTCATTGGATCGGAATCTAAAGGATGTGATCGAAAGGTTGAGCTCTGCTGACCTGAGGTCGCCGGAGATGGCGCTCGTGGTGGCCGACAACACATGTGATGGATGGATACGGTGATGTAGGGGTCTCGAGGAAAGGTGGAGATGATGACGAGGTGTGGAACAACGAGAGGAAGGTTATGGTGTTGTTCTTGTCATTGTTTGCTTCCCGGAACAACGTGGAGGATCGATTGAAGGAGCTCCAGGCGGTGGTGACTTTCGGGTGGCAAACGTGGACCTTGTTCCCATGGTCCTGACAACAAGAAGAGAGGTCAGGGGGATGCGCAAGGAGTAAGGGAAGGTAAGGTGGCCAAAAAGGGGTGGCGCGGACTTATAGCCACATCGGAATCGTCGTTGCACGGCGGCGGTGTTGGCAGAGCTCCGGCGAGAAATATAGGGGTGACCTAGGGCGAGAGAGGGGGAGACTAGAGGGGGAATGGAGAGGAGTGCGAGGGAGTTAAGTAGGCACAAAGGTGGTGGGTATGTAATCACTATAACACTCAAATTTAATAAGATAGCACCGAAGGGAAACCATTGGGAGGGGGAGAGGTTCATACACTACTTTTAAGATGACGATGACGTGGCATCGGCGGGTCCACTGGTCAACGAGCGTGGGGGAGAGAGGCGGGTACCGCTTTGGTGGCCGTGGGCTTGGTATCAGGAGGGAAGCTAGTCCGTGGTTGAGGAAGCAAGTTGAGGCGGGACCAGGCTTCGCGGCTGGCTAGCTCGCGCATGCGGTAGTAGTTTTAGGCACTGGGCTAGCTCGGCTAGCCCAGTTAGGTTAGTTAGTTTTCTTTTCTTTTTCCATTTTTTATTTTCTGTTTTGTTTTATAAATTTTGTTTTAGGGCTCTAAATATATCCATTCAAATTTCTAAAAATTTATAAAATCACCAATATCATTTTAGGGCATTAACAACCCTATTTTTTTTTGTCAAAAACGAAATATCATCCATTATTTATTTTTGCCATTCTTTATTTTATTTTGGAGCATTTTCACAATTCTTTACTTATAAAATCCATAACTTTTGATTTAAGGTTCCAAAAAGGATGAAACCAGTTTCCATGGTTTTATAATTTTGCACTTTGTCTTTTTAGCTCATTTAGGACATATTTTGTATATTTTAAATATACAATATATCCAAAGGCTTGTGTTGTTAATTGGTCATTTCAAATTTTAGGGTTTGAGATAATTTCCACTTCTATTAGGTTTTAAAATGCAACCAATTCAAGATGATCATGCATGCTTCAAGATTTTGAGGTTTTGAAAACTTGCACACCCCTTCTCAAATAAGATTCATTTTATTTGATTTGGGTTTTAGGGGCATTATATTAAATGATCAAAAAGTTTTTTTCCCTCTGAACTTTGAAGAACTTTGTTCTTCATTTTATTTAAATTTTTGACATTTCAAATTTTGGAAAAAATTGGGATGTGACATATAATGTTTGTTCAAAATGCATCACAGACATGGCAGTGTATTACTTTTATCCTAGAACTTTTGAAGAAAGGTGTCGTATGTAGGATTGGCTCAGGTAATAGAGTTCGTATTTTCAGAGATAACTAGTTGTCGAGACTATTGGGTTCGCAGCATAGAAAACAAAAAATTTCCTATGATGTGAACTACTAAGCATCAAGATCTATCTACCTAGATACAATCAATAGGTGGATATACATCCATAGAGAACATACCCTTCTCCTCTTCTTGTTGCTTGGATGCCTTGATGGTGATGGTGTTGAGGGAGATCTAGATCTCGGAGGTGTGGTTGAGGCAGAGCTCTGCTGTCGTGGAGATTGGATGGGTGGCGGCGGTGGCAGGGCTCCACCCCTGAAGGGCTATGGTGTTGTGGCTCTCTCTTGGATCCTCCCTCCTTTATATAGGCCTTGGGGGTGCCCAAAGGTTCCCCCAATACCGTCATATGACTTAGGAAAGGTTCTAGAGCTTCTAGAGAGCGAAATCCCGTCGCTTGTGACCTTTTTGGCAACTATACGGCGGGAGCTATACTGCCAGAATTTTTGCTCCCGCCGTATAGTTGGTCGTTAAACCTTCAGTACTCTTTAGTATTTTGGTCACCATTTCTTCATATAACCCCATGGTTTTCTTGGGCTCGTTGAGTTCGTCATGTCCAGGGATACAACCCCATGGTCTTGGATTTTTATTTTGAGAAGTTGGAAAATTTCACTTTTCCAACCTCTCAAATAGCTAAGTCCGGTCCCTGCAACTCCTCCATACTATGGCTCTTTGTTCCATTTTGTCCATAATCTTCACCAACACCTACACACATGTCATACACAAGGAATGTGATAAAATTCTACCTAAACTACTAAATGTGCAAAGCTCATATGAAAGTAAATGAGAACTAGAAGTCATGCATATAAGGCATAGCTATAGCTGGAAAAAACATGATATGAGAGACAATGGCACATTTTATATGGCTAAAATAGGTGGTATTTCACAACCATCAACTTCCCCAAGCTAGACCTTTCTCGTCCTTAAGTAGGAAGGGTCGATAATAAATTAATGGTTGTGAAATATCTTATCACTGGAAATCAGTGCCTTGCATCCTTATTTCTTCTACAAGATCGAAGAGAGAAAACATGTATTCATACAACACAACACAAGCTCAGTTATAAAGACCACTAAAGATTCATCAAAACTTATATGCTCCATGTCAACAGTGAATCTAACTTGCAGACAAACTTGTGATCCTCTTATTGCACCTTTTGTATAACTTTTCATATCATTATTTTTTATGAGGCAAAACTTAGTCACAAATAGATGTCAAGCATAAATAGGAATAAAGTTTATTGATTCTACCCAATCATGTCATCTAGTTAAGGCTCTCAATGCAAACATCAGTTATTGAGTTTTAGAAAGTTTATCTCTTAGTAACGAGATTTATGCCAAAAGGAAATGTGAGAACATGTCAAAATAAGCATAGCATTAGAGTGTCTCTTTTGGTTATCCACATCAATGAATCATGGCTATCAAACACTCATTTTCTATTCTTTGTCTTTCTAAAACTTCAGTTCATTAGTAATGAGATCATGCCAAAACTTAGTGTGTTTAATCAGACTGTGCAGGCTAATAGTGGATACTCGTGACCATTACCAAGGTTTCCCTTTTCGTTATAATGATTTCTCATAACGGTTAGAGGAGTATTCCCTCTTTTTCTTTGAATGCAGGCCCATGAGAATACCAATGCATACCCAAATATAGCATTTCTGCTACATATGTTGGGCAACTCATATAAAAACTCCAAGAGTTTCCTCGTTTTGGACTGTTCAAAGGCAAGCGGAGTTGTTAGCATCAACATGTCAAGATTTGGCATGCATCTCAATTAGCGCTAAATATTAGTTTCTTCAAACAAATTCTTTCAAAGAGTACTATCAAATCGATCATCACATCTATGGTGTTGAGTATCTTTAAGGCTAAACTCTTAAGACAATTAAACAACACCTTATTTAGCATAGAACTCAAAACTTCGACATATCATTTCCAATTTACAACTCCTTCCGTAAGCAAACTATCAAGTCTATTGTTTTGACATTATGGGGTCGAGCATAACCTATTCATTTAAGACAAAGCTATTAGTGACAACCAACAAATTTCAAAAGATCTTGATCAAGTATTCATTCTTTCCAAATGTAGAGATTGTGGCAATGTTTTCTAGAGGATCACAAATAGTGTCACAAGCTTGATAAACAATCTGGCAAGTTGCATCCGAGCTCTAAGTCAACTCCTATGGTGCCTATCATGAGCAAGTGTATCCCCATAGGAATACAGAACTAGACTCACTTAAACAAGAATTCAAAAATAGGGGATATATGATTGCATTAAACCTTCATCGAATACGAACATTGCACAAGACTCTACACATGTAGAAGTAACCTCCCCACGCTTAGAACTTTGCAAGAACCAAACTTGAGTATATCACCAAAAGAAAAGAGAAAATACAGTTTCCAAAAGAGAGTGTGATAAGTGGTTACCTCCCCAAGCTTAGTTGAAAACAAGGGTGACACACTTTACCATTGAGGTATAAGTAACCTCTCTTTTGATGGACAAAGAACCTTTGCTTTAACGTATACTTCTTGATATAGTCTGGTGGCCGCCTTCCTTGCGAACCTTCTTGGAAACTAAGAAAAAAATAAAACACTTTGTGTTTTTGAAGGAACGTGGATTAGCTCAAAGTGATAAAAATACAAGTCCCACTGAGTCGGTTCATCAACCTAAGCACCACACTTAAGTCAACAAACTAGTTCTAGAGGATGCCTCTCCTAGATTGTGATGAGGTGCAAGTGAAATAGGATAGGAGACACGAGTGTGTAACCCCTATGTGCTTATTAAAAGAGGTTTGAGTTGGAAGGTTTTACCAAACATTGATTGTCGAAGCGTTGAATTGAAGCAACCAAGTGGCTCATGTGAGTGTTTGCACGGTTAGAACTACCATACACGTCTTCACACAAGGTTCAAGTACCTGCGATAATAACACACAAAATAAAATTTATCGGTTTGGTATATGAACATAGTTCGTTTACCCCACCGATAAAAGGAAAGTAAAAAAGAAAACATGAACTTCTATAGATAATTATAGTCTAGGAGGTTTCTGAGGTAGAATTTTATTGCTTACATATGCTCGGCTTCTCTAGATCATGGGAGAAGCTCACAGGTGGTGTTTCAAGGTTTTTAGAAGAAGAAAGAATAAAATTGTGAGCAATGGTTACCTTCCAATTGGCGTATAGTTGGTCGTTAAACTTACTGTACCTTCCAATTGGCTCTTCTTCTTGCTTGGATGCCTTGATGGTGATGGTGTTGAGGGAGATCTAGATCTCGGAGGTGTGGTTGAGGTAGATCTCCACCGCCGTGGAGGTCGGATGGGTGGCAGCGATGGCAGGCCTCCGCCCCTGAAGGGCTGTGGTGTTGTGGCTCTCTCTTGGGTCCTCCCTCCTTTATATAGGCCTTGGGGGTGCCCTTGGGTTGCCCCAATACCGTCATCTGACTTAGGGAAGGTTCTAGAGCTTCTGGAGGGAGTAATCCCGTCGTTTGCGACCTTTTGGGCTACTATACGGTAGGAGCTATACGGCCAGAATTTTTGCTCCCGCCGTATAGGTGGTCGTTAAACCTTCAGTACTCTTTAGTATTTTGGTCGCCATTCCGTCATACGAACTCCGCTTTGGGTGTTCTTGGGCTTGTTGAGTTCGTATCGTCAAGGGATACAACCCCATGGAATTGGATTTTTATTTTGAGAAGTTTGAAAAATTCAATTTTCCAACCTCTCAAATGGCTAAGTCTGGTCCTTGCAGCTCCTCCATACTATGCTCTCTTTGTTCCTTTTTGTCCATAATCTTCACCAACACCTACACACATGTCATAGACAAGGCAACTGATAAAATTCCACCTAAACTACGAAATGTGCGAAGCTCATATGCAAGTAATGAGAACTAGAAGTCATTGATACGTTGCTAACGTATCCATAATTTTTGATGTTCCATGCTTGGTTTTATCTACTTTCTTGTGTTTTGTTCCAACTTTGGAGTACATTCTATACACTTTCTTGGACTAACCTATTAACAAGTGCCACAGTGCCAGTTGCCTGTTTTCTACTGTTTTTGGTTCCAGGAAAGTCAGAAAATCAATATTCTCGGAATTGGACTAGACAAAAGCCAAAGTCGATATTTTACCGGAAGACTCACGGAGCCAGAAGACGAGACGGAGAGGGGCCACAGGGTGGCCACACCATATGGTGGCGCGGGCTAGCCCTTGCCATGCCACCAGGTGGTGTGGGTCCCCTGGCCGCCCACCGACTGATGCAGCCCGTCCTGCGGACGCTACTACATCCACAACGCCAAGTCCCCAAGATCGTCCCCAAGTCAACCAAGAAGATGGACCATGAGCAGCCAGCTCCAGAACGAGAGTCTCCGCCATCATCGCCCCGGAGAGTCCGCCCGAATCTAGCCAGAGTGTCCGGCGTAGCCGGAGTGTCCGGCGCGACTCGGTCAGAGTGTCCGGCCTGCCCTAGCCCCAACCTGGCGTGGACATTCGGAAGGCTAGTTCGGACACTACCCGGAGTGTCCGGCTACCCCGGACTGTCCGATCACTCCGACCCGGACTGTCCGGCCCAAGTGATGGGCCTGCGAGCCAATAGCTGGGCCCTTGGCCCATGTACCCCTCTATTTCGCACCAATCCCTAGTTTTATGCCCAAACTACCCCTGAACTTGTGGTTGGCCTATAAATAGATCCCCCACCCCCTCATGTATCCCTTAGGCATAGATGATAGACTAAAGAAAACCCCCTTTGTGGAATCTCTAGTTTTGCCTCATCCCCTTCTACCAAGGCCTTGGCATCGGTGTCCCTTTGCCAAGACGTCAAGACCCTCTCCAAGGTGTTCTTCCCTCTCTGCTTGGGATTGACAGGAGCATGTTGACCGATCTTTCCTTGCGAGGATTCTATCGGACCGGGGGCACCGGTGAGAGCAATCGGCCTTGTATCGTGTGTGTTTTGTGTGTGTTCATCGTGTTCTTCGCGAGGTGTGCGTCCGCTTCCGTTACCTTCTCCCTTTCCCCTCGCTTTCCCATCGATTTGACCATGAGATCCGTGAATATCGGGCCACCCTAGAGGTTTGCCCTTATCATCTGGTATCAGCAGCTTTTGGTTGCCACGGATTTCTCCTCGATTTGGTATTTTCCCCCATAAATTCAAAAATCCCCAAAAAATAGCCCCAATTTCGTGTTTTGGACAGATCTGTGATTTGAGTGCGTTTTGGTAGGTTTTGATCCGTGGATTACTTGCTAAACTTGTTGATCTACCTTCCTCTGCGTTTCCATAGCCTAATTCCTTGATTTCCCCCATCAATTTGAGGTTTTGGTCCCAGTTTTTACGCCAAAACTCGTCCCGTTCATGTTCTGGAAGTTCTGGTTCGACCGGACCGGACTATCCGGCCAAAACGGACCGGAATATCCGCCCCACCGGAGTTTCCGGCCTAAACTGACCGGAATATCCGGCCCGGCCGGACTGTCCGGCCTGCGCGCACCGGACTGTCCGTCCCCTTGCTGATAGAAAATCTGCTTCACGGTTTTGAGCATAACTTTTGCATACGAACTCGGATTTTGGTGTTCTTTAGCTCGTTTTCAAGAGGATAAAGAGCTCTG
Organism: Avena sativa; assembly: GCA_916181665.1. Classification (NCBI taxonomy): domain Eukaryota; kingdom Viridiplantae; phylum Streptophyta; class Magnoliopsida; order Poales; family Poaceae; genus Avena; species Avena sativa. Next base: position 199,089,911 of record OV702287.1, read on the forward strand.
CATCATCATCTCCGTGGTTCATGCTATCCACTCCATCTAAATTCCGTGGGCAAGGCGGAATCCACCAATAAAGGGTGAAGATCGGCGACGAAAGGTATAAAAGAGACTAGTTCCTCCTATGATTGGTTGGGCTATGCACATTTGATACCTTGTAGAATTCTGAGCAAAAGTTGTGAGCGTGCTATCTCATATAGTTATCTTGTATAGTTGTTGGCACAAGGAAGGGGCAAGTGAAAAATAAAAGAAAAAGAGAAAAAAATAAAAAAAAAGAAAAAGAAAGAAAGAAACAAGTGCCTCATAGAATAGGAATCGCAAGCTCGATGAACATCAAATAGGTGGTACTTATTGTGCATATCTTGTAGCCCACCAATTTATTGCAATCAAACTAGCGTCTCTCCTTGCACTTGTGTGACACGAGCTTATAGTCTTCGCTAGGTAATCATTTGGTTCTTAGCTCACTTTATCCATCGCACAAGTCCCATTTATCCCACCGTGTGTGTTTCCTTGTACATATTTCCTCTTGTGGATTGACTTGTTTTGCTTTGTGATCATTGTGGTTCTTTACTTGCCATTACAACATCTTGAGTTCGGATTGGTTCTTGACATGCCATCTTCCATACCTATCCACCATAAGCTTTGTGTGTGTGTGTGTGTGTTTTAGTGGTTAGTTGGTTTTGGTGTTCCGCGTGAACTTCACTTTGCTTGGTTTTGATTGCTCTCAAGTGTTGCCACTTGCATGATACTATCATCCAAGGTAAAGTAAGGTTTGACGTTGCATCTCTAACCCCTTACCACTTCCATATACACCACTGGGTCTTGTGAATCATGTCTAGGGACTTCGGAACCGAGGATGATATCTATGAAGAATCCATGATGATCCACCATGACTACGACTCCACAAGTATAGAGGACATGATGGAGCACTACACCGACAATGGCTCCGCATGCTTTGAGGACCCGGAGCATTGCACCTATGACGGCTCCACATGCATGGAAGACATGGAGCACGTCATCAACTATGGCTCCTCAAGCATGGATGACTTTGAGCTCTATATCGACAATGGCTCCACATGCATGGAGTACATGGAGCACTACACCGACAATGGCTCCACATGCTTGGGTGATATGGAGTACTACATCAACAACGACTCCCCAAGCATGGATGACTTCGAGTGCTACAATGACGACGCCTCCCCAAGCATGGATGACTTTGAGTGCTACAATGACGACGCCTCACCAAGCATGGAGGACATGGCGTGATTCACCCACTTCGAGGGCTCTTCCATGAGCCATGAAGAATACCTCCACCACTTGGAGATGGAGGACTACTACGCCAAGCTAGCGGAGACGCATCATCAAGAAACCATGACCTTCAAGGCCAAGCGTGCCACACCAAAGGGCACCACCTACTTCAATGATCCACCTCCAAGGCGTCAAGCGCTACCACCTACATGGTGTCATGGGTCACCATCTCCAAGGCAGCAATCGCCATCACCTCCAAGACGTCAAGCACCACCATCTCCAAGGCTCCAAGAACTACCATCTCCAAGACGCCAAGCAAGGCCACCTCGAAGGCGTCATGTGCAACAACCTCCTAGGCATCAAGTGCCACCAACTACAAAAAGAGCGGTGCCCCAACATCACCTTCCAAAAGAGGCGCCAAGAAGCAAGAATCTTCATCAACATACATCCTCTCGTGATCATCACCAACATCAAGAGGATACAAGACGACGTTCAAGGCATCTTTGCCATGAAGACGAAGAATACATGTTGAACACCATCCATAATGCTCAACCAAGCTCAAGAATGCACCACCATCACAAGAAGACTGCTAAGGACAAGGAGCCTCGTCGCGAGCGTCATGTGGATGATCAAGTGCGCCATCTACATTAACCTTTGGCAAGGCACGCCAATGACCTCCGTCGACACCATCATAAGGCACCTTCAACTACTCGTGCCACCACCAAAATGGCACCAAGAGCAAGCTCTCCTCCACGCCATCAAGCTTCAACGCCAAGACTTGACGTCCTAGATGACGCATGCAACCTCATGGATGAGGAGGACGAAGACCTCTACTTCGCCAAGTTGGACGAGTACGTCAAGAGGACTACACAAGCCAAGGTGCAAGATGGCGACGACAAGGTCAAGAATGGTGAGCATGGAATTTTCCCTTCACCAAAGGAGACACATGGAGTTGAGAGAACCGAGCCTACCCCCATATGCTTGAGTGATGATGTGGTACCAATCCCATGTGAGTATGAGAGCCACTTAGCCCACTTGAGTGAAAACAAGAGTGAGATGAGTGACTCCACCATACGTGAGATTGAGTGCTTCCACTTGGAGGGCATGAGTGATACACCTAGTGATTTGAGAGTGGTAGTTGATAGGTCATGTGAGACCACTTTGATTTCTAACGACTTACCCTCTACCTCTAGTGTATTATCCCATGATGTGCTAGGTTCCATGGATAAAGAAGCGCCAAGCTTGGAGATGATGATGCCTCCGACCGATAAGATGTACATGGTGGATGAAGATGATGCCATCCCCATATTGGATGAAGAAGTCGACTACATGGAGGCCAATGCTACCACAACACCCACTTCATATGAGAGGTATGAACAAGGTAAAAATAAGGGTGTTGATGATTCCATGATCCCACTAGTGGACATGATGACTTGTGATGATTGGCATGCTATGGATGATGTTTGTGATATCACATATGCTTCATTGATTTTTCCATGTGATACTTTGCATTTGCATAATGTTGAGCATGTGAAATTATTTGATTGTGATGATGTTGCCATAGACATGCCATGCTCTAAACGTTACGTTGATGATATCATTGCTTGCACTTTGTTGAACAATTGCTCTTTACAATGTTTTGCTTGCAATGATGTTACCAATGGTACCCCTCGAACCATGCTTTGTCATGAATGTTTTACAATTTCTCTTGTTGCTTGCAATAAGTTGAATATTTACTCTTTCACTTGTTTTGCTTGCAACAATAATTCTCATATGGTTTATATTGAGATGGCCCCCATAGCTTTCTCAAATTCTGGAGATATTGATGATTGCCATGATAAGCATGTTCACCGCTTGCATACTCACCATGCACCTATGTTACACTTGCTTGACACTAATGGTGATGTGCACAAGAAGAGATATGTCATGATGGATGATGTATTTCTCTACCATGCACACACGTTCTTCCTTTTGTGTTTGATGTGTGTAGGTACCCTCACAAGAATGTCAACCTCGGTTGAGCATGAGTTGACAAAAATAGCTATAGAGAGCATCCCCCAAGTGAGTTCAAGATCGAACCCAGCTCTGATACCTTTTGCATGCTTTGCATCTTTCATGTTGACAAATTGCTCTTTCCTATGGTTTGATTGCAAGCATGTTAATGGTATTCTTTCGACTTGTGACAATCATGTCTTGTTGCTTTTGGATATTGATGCTTTGTGTGTTGCCACAAAAATGTCGAACAATTTCTCTTTCTGATGTTTTGTGTGCAACCATAATGCCATTTTGAGCATGTATTGTCATAAGAGCTTCTAAGTCTCTCATATTGTTGTTGCAACAAACATAAGGACCACTTGCTCTTTCATATGGTTTGTTTGCAAACATGTTGTTTTTGCTACCACTTGCGATACTCATACCCCCATGATCTTGGCCTTTGATGATATGTGTATGGCATCCAACATATTGAACAATTGTTCTTTCCAATGGTTGGTTTGCACACATAATGTTGTTGCTTTGGATATTCTTCCTCATGTGTTTTTGCCGAATTCTCCTAGATTTGCATCAAAGATGTTGATCAAGATTTTAGTCAATGGCTTTGAGTGCCACACTAAGATGTTATATGGAGTTTTTGAGTTCCCACATTTGGATGATGTTCAATTAACTTCCATGCACTTTGACCTTGCATACGCATTTCATTTGCGATACTTGAGTTGTGCTAATAGTGTTGTGAACAAGAATGGACATGCCACAAATGACATGCTCCTTTATCACACACAAACATATGTTGCTTGGTCTTTGTTGTGTGAAGGTACAATTGCATACGTGTCAACCTCTATGGACAAAGAGTTGACAAGACGAATTGAAGAGAGTTACCTAGGGCTATCCTTCAATGAGCTACGTCTATATCATAAGGTGACTTCCTTCTACTTGAGGACTCATGCTATAATCTTCATGAATTGGCTACTCTTTGAGTGTTGCTTCGCTTTTGTTGTGAGCTTTGTAGGCTTCATGGAAGGTGAAGGAACATTGAAGAGTTGCCACATCAAGCTTCTCAAGGATGACTATATGGTGAACCCCAGGATAAAGAAGGTCTCTCGACATCATCTTGTTGGGATGAGCATGAAGAGTCGAGGACGACTCTTTTTGAAGGGGGGGAGCTGATGTAGCCCGTCCTGCGGACGCTACTACATCCACAACGCCAAGTCCCCAAGATCGTCCCCAAGTCAACCAAGAAGATGGACCATGAGCACCCAGCTCCAAAACGAGAGTCTCCGCCGTCATCGCCCCGGAGAGTCCGCCTGAATCCAGCCGGAGTGTCTGGCGCGACTCGGCCGGAGTGTCCGGCCTGCCCTAGCCCCAACCTGGCGTGGACATTCAGAAGGCTAGTTCGGACACTACCCGGATACTACCCGGAGTGTCCGGCTACCCCGGACTGTCCGGTCACTCCGACCCAGACTGTCCGACCCAAGTGATGGGCCTACGAGCCAATAGCTGGGCCCTTGGCCCATGTACCCCTCTATTTCGCACCAAACCCTAGTTTTATGCCCAAACTACCCTTGAACTTGTGGCTGGCCTATAAATAGAGCCCCAACCCTCATGTATCCCTTAGGCATAGATGATAGACTAAAGAAAACCCCCTTTGTGGAATCTCTAGTTTTGCCTCATCCCCTTCTACCAAAGGGGATCGACTATCGTCACCACCTCGTTGGAGTTTGCATCGCGCCTCCCTCGTTGTACAAGGCCTTGGCATCAGTGTCCCTTTGCCAAGACATCAAGAACCTCTCCAAGGTGTTCTTCCCTCTCTGCTTGGGATTGACGGGAGCACGTTGACTGATCTTTCCTTGTGAGGATTCTATCGGACCAGTGGCCACCGGTGAGAGCAATTGGCCTTATTTCGTGTGTGATTTGCGTGTGTTCATCATGTTCTTCGCGAGGTGTGCGTCTTCTCCCACTACCTTCTCCCTTTACCCTCGGTTTCCCATCGATTTGACCACGAGATCCGTGAAGATCGGGCCACCCTAGAGGTTTGCCCTCATCACCGGCCTTGCCTCTTCGCCTATAAGATGCCTCCCGATGCAAAAACCCTAATTCATCAAGTCTCGATCCACGAAAAGTTCCACAGCACCGCCGCCACCAAAGGGGATATTCGGGGGACAGAAAGTCTCTGTTCTGGCACCCTACCGGGATGGGGAACTGCCCCCGGAGCCATCTACATCGATCTCCACCACCACCACCATCTCCATCGCTGTTGCTGATTCCCATGATGAGGAGGGAGTAGTTCTCTCTCGAGGCTAAGGGTTCTACCAGTATCTATGTGTTCATCTCTCTCTCTATGCATGATCTTATTGAGATTATGAGCTTGTAATCTATAGATCTACCTTGCTACTCAAGTGCTTTAATAGATCTCTGCTCTGCCCATGTGTGTGAAGTTGACAGTGTGCACACCATGGTGGCACTTAGGCTAGAGATTTCGAATACTTGTTATGAGTTATATTTGGAGTTGGATGTCTCTATGAAATTGTGGTGTTTGTTGGAACCATCTAGTGCTCAAGGTGACAGTGTGGGGTTATCTAGATGGGAAAGGCGAACTTTGAGGTGTGCTGTTATAGCCCTACCATCGATTAGAGTGTCCAATCGGAGAGTAGTTAGGAGTAGTATCATAAAGAGAAGATATTTATATGAGAGTGTTCACTAGTGAAAGTATGATCCCTAGGCCTTGTTTCTAAGCATTGACAATATTCCCATGTGTCCTCGAGAACGTTTGGTCATCATAAAGAGAAGATTAATCAACTATATGAAGCGAAAGTACTTGACAATATTCCCATGTGTCCTCGAGAACGTTTGGTCATCTTAAGTAATACAACCGGCTTGTCCTTTGCAAAAGAAAGGATTGGGCCACTTGCTGCAATTAGTATTATTGTCTTTTATTTACTCGCACTTTATATATCTGCATTATCAAAAACCCCTAAAAATCCGTTTGCTAAGTATTTACAGAGAACTCCTGATCCAAACCACTCGTCAACACCTTTTGCTCCTCGTTGGGTTCGACACTCTTATTTATCGAAAATACTACGATACACCCCATATACTTGTGGGTCATCAAGACTATTTTTTGGCGCCATTGCCGGGGACTGAAGCGCTATTGAAGAGTGGAACTGGTAAAGGAAACTTCTACTGTGAGTATTGTTTATTTCTGTTTGTTACTTTATTTTCAATATGGATAGTTCACTTAGTTTCTTATTTTGGAATTCTACTACCACTGCTAAGGTAGTAGATGAACCACCACATGCTGAAATTGATACTTTTAAAATACCTACAAAAATTGTTGATCGTGTTATGGATAACTACTATTTTGGAGATGGAACTGTCCATCCTGGTGATCATTTTCTTTTATACATGAATTATGCAGATTGTTCAAGTGTGCAGGTATTACAACAGATCAAGTTAAGAAAAAGGTATTCTCTGTATCATTGAAAGGCAGAGCTGAGGAATGGTATAAGCTACTAAAGAATGGCCAATCTCTTGAATGGGAGGAAATTGTACCTCTCTTTTATTCCAAATGTTATCCTCCTAGTGAGATTCATAAAGATCGGAATCAAATATATAACTTTTGGCCTCGTGATGGAGAGAGTATCGCCTAAGCTTGGGGGGATATTGAATTTACTAATGCTCAAATATCCTATTCATGAGCTCCCTAATAACATTATTATCAATAACTTTTATGCAAGGCTTTCTCTTCATGATAAGGATCTATTGGATGCTTCTTGTGCTGGATCATTTACAGTATGAAAGAAGAAGCTAAATAGGATCTTCTAGACTGTATTCAAGACAATGCTGAAGCATGGGAGAATGATAAAGGAAGAAAGTCATTTATAAATTATGATTATGAATCCATTAAATCTTTTATGGGAACTGATGACTTTCATAATATTAGTGTTGCTTATGGTCTTGATTCTCAAAGTATTGAAAATTGTTTTAAGGCCTTTGCCTCTTATATTGAAACTCCTAAAAAGAAATGGAACAAGTATCATGAGCCATATAAATATATTGTTAATTGTGTTACTGCTAGAAATACTGAAGTTTATACTGCTGATTGTATTTTACCTAAACCTTACATCGAGAAAATACCTTTCCCTGTTAAGGTAAAGGAACATTCTATGATAGCTAGTATGGTTAACAAAAGTACAAAGAAAGCTGTAGAACCTGATGAACAAATAGATGATGAACCTGCAATAGCAAATGTGAAAGACCTTGTGACTAAAAATGTAGAAGATGGACACTTTATCCTTTGTAAGGATACTTCTAATATTGTTTCACATCCTAGTAGAACTAGGAAAGCTAGTGTCCCTGTGTTCTCTGTCAGAATAAGTGATCATTGCTACCATGGTTCATGTGAGAGTTATATCGTTAAATTTATTCATGATTTGAAAGTTATTATGAGAGAGGGAAAAGTGTTTTTATGCATCTTAATAATATTAAGTTTCCTCGCTTTATGCTGAAAGTCTTTATGTTGCAACTGTTTTGCCTTCCTATGCTAGTAGCCTCTGGTTTCAATAATTCATTTCCTTACAAAATTCCCTTGCATAGGAAGTGGGTTAGACTTAAATTTGTGTATATTTTCTTCTTGATGCTCTCTTTTACTTCAATTCATATTCTTATGTGAGCATCATTGAAATTATCATGCCTATCTTAATGGCTATAAAGAAAGAGCCTTTTGGTAGATAACCCATTATATTTTAGCTTTTAGTTTATTTTTGTTCATTTGAGTCCTGGAAGTTATTTATTCTGTAATAACCTCTCCTTATCCTTTTTGTTTGGTTTTTGTGTCAAGATTAGCCTCTAATGAGAGAGAAGTAAGATTTGGGGAAGTTGCTGTCCCGAAACAGATTTTTATGCTTCACTGTAAAAAACCGTGAAAAATCCCAGGACGTCATACTGATCTGTAATTTTTTGTGTGCATGTCCAAGGTTATTATTTCACTTTAGTTAGTTTTTCACTTTTTTATTTGAGAAACAGCAGATTTTCGAAAAATTGATCTTTACCTGCTGGTCTGTTTTGATAGATTTCTGCCATTTTTGCATTTGCCTCTTAAATCGATTTCCTTTTTGAATTCTTTTGGAATTTCGAAAGGAGTTGCTACAGTAGCTTATGTTTTGATGGATTTCAGTTGAAATTGAACCCAAAGGTTTATTATCTTGCATGCACTAATGTTGCTAATGAAGATTGTGTGAAGTTTTGTATGGAAGAAATTTTCAAGTGTTAGGAGAGAATGATGTAATGAGATGAAGAATGGTCAAAGACTCTAACATTATATTTTTTAAGATTCTTAAAATTAAGATATTGATATTATTCAAGTGGTGACTCCAGAAGAATTTATTAAAGACCAAATTCAGAAACATGCAGAGTCCGTTTTCGAATAGGTAACAGTTCTGGTAAGAAAAGGTCTGCGAAAAACTTTTTAATTTATATTTTTGCAGTTTTTATCTAACATGGAAGATAATGAGTTGAAAAAGGGATGGAAACTGAGCCTGGGGGGCTCACACCACCCTGTGGCGCGGGCCCACCTGGCCGCGCCACCAGGGGGTGTGGCCACCCCGGAGCCCGTCTCCGACCCGTTCTCTCCCAGTACCTTCCTTTTATTGTTAAACTTTGTAATATATAATCCCCCGGATCCCCCGAGGTCCGCATATCGTGTTCTCGTCGTGTTTTTGTTTCGATCTATTTCTGCCAGGAACTATTCTCAAGTTTAGAAGCATGATGGTCTCCACCAACGATAAGGGCAAGAAGCTTGTGGAAGATGATCTCCAAGACCCCAAGCAGGAGGAGGAGATAAAGGGTGAAGTTAAAGAGGAAGGGAAGGAAGATCAGCATCCGCGCACCAGCACCACCATTGCAAGCATTGGACTGGTGGCACGTCCTGTCAAGCTCAAAGTGACTGCACGGATGTCCACTGGAGGGATGGTTCCATGCCTTTGCTTAGATTCATGGTCACTTCCTCCACGCATCAAGAATCCCGTCCATACCCTTATACATGAGCAACAATTCCAAAAGATGCCTAAGGAAAAATTTCCCTCCAATTGGGATATGCCTCGTTCTAACCATGCGGGAAAAGAACACTTTAAGGAGGAAGAGTGGGGAAAGAATCACAAGGGCTAGGATTCATAGCCCGACATGATCATGAACCGCATTGAGCACAATTTGGAGTTGATTCGTATTCTCACCTTCGAGATTCAGGATTTGAAGGAATTGATTGAAAAGCTTATCGAGAGAACACCACCACCACCGAAGGAGTAATTCGTCATCAGGTTTTGGCATCCCCTTGTTTTGTTCCAAGCTTGGGGGAGTGTCGTGGTATCACATCATTATCTTTCATCTTTTTACATTTTTAGTAGAGTCATATCATGAATAGAGAAGTTATCATATAGGATGGTTTGCATTGTGGAAGTATCTCTCCTCTAGTTAGTTATCTATGTGTCCCTTGGTGTGAGTTGCCGTTATGGAGTATTAATGAGGAGTTATATCATTTACTTTTTGCACATCCTATTTTAGTTTGCAATTTCTGTTATATGATTGATCTTGTTGTTAGTATTGGTATCACTTTGGGATCATTAAGTAAATTTAGTTGGTTTTGGCAAACCTAGCTCTGGTCAGTAGCAACACTATTTGAGGATTGAATGGAAAAGATAAAAGTACTTTTAGAAATATAATTTCGTTATCTTTCTTTCTTGGTTGGCTCATAAGCTTAGTATTCTCTAGTTAAGATCTTTTGTGTTTCCAAGGAAGATTGCATGATTGTTTCTATCACTTGTATGTTTGTTTGTTTCCTTCAATTCTTATGCTTGCTACCCAGCCTTGCTAGCCAAAAACCTGTACTGAGAGGGAATGCTTCTCATGCATCCAATCCTTAAACTAAAACCTATGCCATTTGTGTCCACCATGCCTACCTATTAGCATTATTTCTGTTTCAAGTAAATTCTCGAGTTTTATCTATCTTCCAAATTAAACTTGTTATGTGAAAATTAGTGATTAAAGCTCTCACAAACTTGATGGTACACTTTATTTTCTTGCACTTAATAAACTTGAACCATTGTGTCGATCTATGTTGCTTATATGCTTGCACTTTATAAGTTGTGAATTAGCAGAACCATGCTACCATGGGGAACGCTTTCAACATTACACTTATTATTCAGTTGATATCATGTTCTTTTCTTTAGGGATCACAGCGGTGTGAAATAAAAGGGGAGCTTGTAAGCTCATGGAGTTTGTATATGGGTTAGAGAAACGCCTGGGCAGCTAGCCTAAGCCATGCCTAATCATGGTGGAAACTTGCAGCATAACCATAGTGAGCATTTATGAAGCATCCTCAATAAAAACCTATGCAAATAGTAAATAAAAAGATCGCCGAGATGCTCATTGTCTGTTGCCTTGTCATTTTGATATGGGAAAGCTCCTGTGTCATGGGGCAAGGGGTACCCCGTTGGTGGTTCTCTATGATACACATGTACTTACAATGACAAGAACTTACTTGTGACTAAAGTTGAGTAGCATGAGGTTCGGTACTCGTAAGAAAGGGGCATGAGATTTTCAACTTATAACTTGTCAAGCATATCCTCATATTTGTGTCACTTTAACCTTAATCACTTCAAGATGCATATGATAGGGGAAATGAGAGCTAAAAGCTAATAAGTACCATAATTTTTGGAAGCTCTTTATGAAACTTGAAATCCCTGCTTCCCTCTGCGTAGGGCCTATCTTTTACTTTTTAGTTGAGTCAGTAAACCTATTCCTTTCTGTCTCAAGCAAGCATTTGAGTTGTTGTGATTCAATCATTCATATGATGATTTATTCAATCATGTTTCTTTTGTTCCTTGTTTTGCACACTCCTCTTATCTGAGTGAATATTACTTTGAAAGCTACCATTGAAAACCCCATTATGTTTGACTCCTGCAATTTGTTAACCGTTCTCTGACCAAGAACAAAGTTTGGCATTACCAATTATGATTTACTTTGTGTATATTTATTGTGTTTCCCTTACTCATTGCAAGTTAATTTATATAATAGTTAGTTGTTTTCTATTATGATTTGTGTATTGATGAATGTGATGCTTCTTGTCCGTATTCTATTTATTGACACTTCACTCCATAAACCTGTGATCATGTATATTGAGCTCAGTTTTCGCTCGGGGACAAGCGAGGTCTAAGCTTGCGGGGAGTTGATACGTCCATTTTGCATCACTATTTTTATATCATAATTTATTGTTATTCATTGATATATTTCATATTAAGAGATGATACTTATGTTATTTCATCTATTTTTGTATGATTGATGCTTTTGGAGGATGAACCACCTGAGACAGGATTCTGATGGAAAAAGCACTGTCCAGATGCAATATTGGCGAAGATCAGAAAATCTGAGAAAATATACAGAAATTCCTATTTTTCCAGAAGATGAAGAACGCCAGAAGGAGGAGTGGAGATGGGCCACAGGGGGCCCACACCACCCCTGGCACATGCCACCCCTGGCCGCGCCACCAGGTGGTGAGGCCACCCTGGCCCATCTCTGGCATCTCCCTTTGGCGTATATAATCCCCTCGAAACCCTAAGAATTTGGGGGCGACCACAGAAAGGTTCCGCTGCCTCTGCGGGGCGGAAACTATAGAGAGAGCTCTCCGGCAGGCAGAATTCTGCCGGGGAAATTCCTTCCCGGAGAGGGGAGATCATCGATATCAACATCGTCATCAAGCTATACTTCATCGGGATCATCATCATCATCATCTCCACCATCATCTCCACCAGCACCATCACCACCACTCCGTACCGCTGTAACAATTGGGTTAAATCTTGCATAGTTCTTAGGGGAAACTTTCCCGGTGTTGATTACTTGTTGTAGCTGATGCTATTGAGTGGAACCATTGAATTATTGTTCATGTTCAGATTGTTACTTATCATTATTTCATCTCTGATTTTGATCCATATGATGTCTCGTGAGTAGTTCGTTTAGTTTTTGAGGACATGGGAGAAGTCATGTTGTTAGTAGTGGAATTGTGTTCATAAAGATTTATTGGTTTGATATTTAAGTTGTGGTACTATTCTTCTAATGTTGTCATGTGAACGTCGACTACATGATACTTCACCTTTATGGGCCTAGGGGGATGCATTGTGTATTTGGATACTAATCGTGGGGTTGCCGGAGTGACAGAAACCTGAACCCCCGTTAGGAAACCTTTGCATAAGGGAGTGTAGGATCTCAGAGTTTAAGGCTATGGTTAGGTTTTATCTTAATGATTTTCTTGTAGTTGTGGATGCTTGCAAGGGGTATAATCACAAGTATGTATTAGTCCTAGGAAGGTCAGTACATTAGCATAGGTTCACCCACACAACACTTATACAACCAAAGAAGATTAATCAACTATATGAAGCGAAAGCACTTGACAATATTCCCATGTGTCCTCGAGAATGTTTGGTCATCTTAAGTAATACAACCGGCTTGTACTTTGCTGAAGAATGGATTGGGCCACTTGCTACAATTATTATTGTTGTGTTTTATTAACTCGGACTTTATTTATCTGCATTATCAAAACCCCCTAAAAATCTGTTTGCTAAGTATTTACATAGAATTCCTGATCCAAACCACTCATCAACACCTTCTGCTCCTTGTTGGGTTTGACACTCTTATTTATCGAAAATACTACGATACACCCCCTATACTCGTGGGTCATAAATAGACTTGTTGCGAGTCTTCCGTTCTGCGACTTCAAGAATTTTGACGGGGTGTTCTTTATAGGAGAGATCTTCTTGGAGATTGATGAGCTCATGATCCACGGTCCTGTAGGGATCCTTGAAGCACTTCTTGAGTTGAGAGATGTGGAAGACATCATGAACCTTGAGTTTTCCAGGAAGCTCGAGAGCAAAAGCCAGTTCTCCTCTTTTGCCATGGATTTTGAAAGGACCGATGTATCTAGGCACAAGAATGATAAGAACTTTCTCTTCTGCTTGAGTGACAATGTCGGGGCCAAAGAATTTTCGTTCACCTGCCCTTGAACAACCAATTGGAGTTCGACACTTGCGACCATAGAGGACCTCAAAGGGTGCCATCTAGAGACTCTTCTGATAGCTGTTGTTATAAGAGAATTCAGCATATGGGAGGCACTCTTCCCACTTCATGCCGAAAGAAATGACACAAGCGCGAAGCATATCTTCTACAATCTGGTTGATCCTTTCAACTTGCCCTTGCGACTGAGGATGGTAAGTTGTGATGAAGTTTAGCTTTGTTCCCAAGCCTTGTTGGAAACTTTCCCAGTACTTGGAGGTAAAGATACTCCCATGGTCTGTTGATATAGAGCTCGGCCAGCTGACTACCAGAAATTGTTTCCTTGACTGTAAAGAAGTGAGCCACTTTTGAGAGCCTGTTAGCGACAACAAAGATTGCATTGTTGCCTTTTTGCGACCTTGGAAAGCCACTTATGAAGTCCATCTCTACTTTCTCCCATTTCCATTCTAGAGGCTTCAAAGGTTGAAGAAGACCAGAAGGTTTTTGATGGACAACTTTCACTCTGCGGCAGACATCACACTCGGAGACATACTTGGCACAATACCGTTTCAATCCAGGCCACCAGTATTGTGTTTTCAGGTCCATGTACATCTTAGTGCTGCCAGGGTGGATAAAAAGAACAGAATCTTGAGCTTCTTTGAGGACTTTCTCTCTCAAGCCAGAATACTTTGGAACAAACATCTGGTGCTTAAAGGATAGAGTAACTTGGTCATCAAGGTGGAAAGATTCATACTTTGGAAACTAAATCTTGGAGATGATGTTTTTAGTGTAAGGATCACTAAGTTGAATGGAGCAAACCTTTTCTTCCAAGAGAGGGGTAGCTATCAAGTTATGAAGATAGCCCTAAGGTACAAGTTCGAGGTTGAGTTGACAGAATTCCTCGCACAATAGAGATTGTTGTTCTTCCACCATGAGGTTGTTCACATATGCCTTACGACTGAGGGCATCGGCCATCACATTTGCTTTGCCTAGAGTGTAGTTGATCAAAAGATAAAAGTTGTTGATGGTTTAGATCCATCTCCTCTGGTGAAGGTTGAGGTCCGGCTGAGTGAAGATATACTTCATGATTTTGTGGCCAGAAAATATCTCACAACGGTTTCCAAGCAAGTAATGCCTCCATACTTTCAAAGCAAAGACAACCGCTGCAAGTTCAAGATCATGTGTTGGATAGTTGAGCTCATGAGTCTTCAACTGACGGGAAGCATAAGAAACGACTTGCTTTTCTTGCATGAGGGCCACACCAAGTCCTTGGAGAGAGGCATCGCAGAAGATCTGAAACAGTTTTGATGTATAAGGAGAAATCAAGACAGGTGTGGAAGTGAGCTTCTCTTTGAGAGTTTTGAAGCTTGCTTGACATGTAGGAGACCAAAGGTATTTCTTGCCTTTCTTGAGGAGATTGGTAAGCGGCTTAGAAAGTTTTGAGAAGTTCTGAATGAACCGATGGCAATACCTAGCCAATCCAAGAAAACTCAGACTTCTTTCACATTTTTGGGTCGAAGCCACTCAACAATTGTCCGAATAGTTTCTAGGTTGACGGCAATGCCCTGAGCAGAGATGACATGACCCAAGTAGGTGACCTCAGGAAGCCAAAATTCACACTTTGAGAACTTTGCATCCAGACGGTTCTCATGAACCTTTGTAAGAACACAACGAAGATGTTTCGCATGCTCTTCTTTTGTCTTGGAGTAGACCAGAATATCATCAATATAGACCACCACGAACTTATCAAGATACTCCATGAAAACTGAGTTCATAAGCCTTGAGAATGTAGCGGGAGGATTGGTGAGGCCGAAGGACATGATCATGTACACGTACAGGCCATAGCGAGTGGTGAAAGCTATTTTAGGAACATCTTCCTTGTGAATCTTGATTTGATGATATCCACTTCTCAAGTCAAGCTTAGAGAATACCACTGCTCCTACAAGTTGGTCAAAGAGATCATTGATCCGCGGAAGGGGATATTTATTCTTGATGGTTTATGCATTGAGAGCTCGGTAGTCAACACAAAGTCGATCCATCAGGTCTTGCTTCTTGATAAATATTGTTGGGCTGCCCCAAGAGGAAGTGTTATGTTGAATGAAACCCAACTTTTCTTGTTCATCAAGCTGTCGTTTGAGTTCGGCCAACTCTGTAGGACCCGTCTTATAAGGCCGCTTGGAGATAGGAGCAGTTTCAGGTTCAAGATCAATCACAAACTCGACCTCTCGGTCAGGAGGCATGCCTGGTAGCTCTTTTGGAAAAACATATGGGAATTCACAGACCACATGAACATTTTGCAAGGTTTCCATAACATCAATGTTTGGACACTCTAAGAGTAGAGCTGAATAGAAGGAGTTTGCCTTGGAGAATAGACTATATGGCCTTCAGGAATTTTCAAAGAAACGGAATGTTCAGCACAATCAATCATTGATTTATTTGTAGCCAACCAATCCATGCCTAAAATGACATCAATATCTGAGTTGCCTAGAATAATCAAAGAGGCCGGAAAGGAAGGATCCCCAATTTCAACCTGATTGTCATAACTGATCTTGGAAGTTAACATCCTTGCCCCGGGAGAAAGAACCATTAGCTTTTTAGGTAATGAATCAGATGAAAACCCATTCTCTTGAGCAAACTTGAAGGATACAAAAGAATGCGATGCTCTAGGATCAAATAAAACTCGTGCAAAAACTAAGTTAATTGGAAGCGTACCCAACACAACTCTAGGTGTGTGCTCAGCTTGAAGAATGTTGATGTTGTTGGCGTGAGCAACAGTGGTCCCGGGCTTGGTGTTGATGTTGAGAGCCCATGGTCCAGGTGCGCGAGGAGAAGTTGTCGAAGAAGGTCTTGGAGGTGGAGGAGGAAGAGCCTTGTTATTCATAGGACAGTTCCACTGCTGGTTTCTAGTGTTTCCACATGAGAAACAAGCGCCACTCGGACGAGGAGTAGAGTATCCTGGAACTCCACCATACGGTGCTCTAGGGTAGTTGTTGTTGTAGCCCCTTGGAGCGGCGTTGTAAGGGTACGGTGGCCTTGGCGAGGAACCTGACGGTCTTGGCGGAGCAGGGAGCAGCGGTGCGCTACTAGGGACCCACACACGGTGCTTAGAAGGAGCGGCCACTATCAAGGAACTACTAGTATCACGGCTGTGCTTCTTGGAATCATCATATGCCTACTTACTTGCCTCTTCTTGGAGAGCTGTTTGTTGAAACTTAAGCAACGAGTTTGGAGTGGCATGAGTGATATCATATTTGATTGAAGCATTTATCCCTTGATGGAACCTCTTCTGTCTTTTCTTAGCATCAGAAACCTCATCCCCACCATAATGAGATAAGTTTGCGAAGTTCTTGATGTAAGTATTGACATTGTCACTTCCTTGCTTGATATTCAGGAACACCTCCTTCATGCGTTCCATGACCATTTTAGGCAGATATTGCTCCTTGAAAGCATCAGTGAATTGCCCCCATGTTGGCTGAAATCCAAGGGGACTTCCTCTCGGATAGCTCTCCCACCAAAGAGCGGCTTCCCCACGCAGAAGGTGAGTAGCGAACTTGACCTTGTCGTGCTCAGCAACATCTGCAGTATCCAGTAGTCTTGTGATCTCCTAGAGCCAATCATTGGCATTCAGCGGCTCAGCAGTGACCTCGAAGTGTTGTGGGGCGAACTTCAGAAAGTCTTTCAAGTTGCCACGATGAGGAGGTGGTGGAGGTGGTGCGAACTCATTCCTCCTGACGCTCTCCTCGAACCTCTGCTGGTTTTGCTGCATAGTTCCCAGAGTATTCGCCAAACTGACAAGCGCAACAGCTAGCTCTGGCAAACCCGGAACCTCGTCTTCCCTAGGAGGGCGGTGTGGAGGGGCCATCCTGTTGATGATTGAAAAACATGCGTTAGTACCATAATGGAGAATTATTAATAATTCAAAATAGCACTAAAACAGAATTAACCAAGATTAAAGGATACAATTTATTAAGATGATATTAAAATATCAAACAAAGTTCATAGCACCTAGAAGATAGTTAGCATATCGCACACGACTGAAAAGGAGTGTGGAACACAAATCTACCAAAGAAAAAATTCCGCAAATTTCGGCATTAAAATACCAACTAGATGCGCAAAACCACTTAATAGTTAGAGCTTAGCAACTTTACCCATTCAATGTACAAGAGCGAATGATAAAAGTAGTGGTATGGTCATGACTCCATCCTGCACTCAAAGCATTACTTCGCACAAGAATAGGAAAAAAGTGCAACCCAACTCTTATCCTTCTTATGAAAAACTCACAGAGATTAATAGATACAGAACGAACACCCCTAACTATAATGCATCGGTAACAAAGAGTAAGATAGATCGCATCGGTTACAAGGAATCGGATAGATCTCGTCGATTTACACAAAGCCTGTCGGTATGGAATGTACCAACAGTTGATAACCAAAGAAAGATTGCGACAACAAGGTTGGATGCAACAGATAGACAAAGAATTACACACACATCCTATGGTAGTACAGAAATCCCGAACACGTGAATCCTAGTTCGAATTTTTAGAAGAGGATAGACAAACATTACACTTCCTTACTAGAAAAAGGGTGGGTGGGTGGGTAAGAAGAAAAATGGAAGCAATCCTACTCTCATGTTTAGTTTTTCCCTAGTATACATAGCTACCAAAATACTCCCTCCGTTCCTCAATATAAGGTGTATAGTTTTTGTGAAAAATTCCATAATATAAGGTGTATAGAGAATTTTGGGATTTTTTCCTCTTAGTTAGGAGGCAATTAATCCGATCAGGAGAGAGGGGATACCCAGATTTCCTATGTTCCCTCTATATCACGTCAATCACCTAGGGTATTTGATAGTTGTGAGATTCAGGTTCTACCTAACGCTTTTATGGCTTTTATTGATGGTTTTCTCCCGGATTTGATCATTTTATGGCTTTACCTAACGCTAATACTTTGGTAACAAAGAAAACTTGGTTTTTAATGTGTGTTTCAGGTTCTAAACATCAACAGAAGGATTTAACTAGAGAAATACAATATTCTGGAGAAAACAAGCAAGGCCACTTAGGAAGCACATGAGGGGAGCTCACAGAAGCTTTAACGAGCAAGTATACGGCGAGAATATTTTTCTGGCCGTATAGTTCCCGCCATATAGTTGTCGCTGCCTCTGTCTTGTCAAAAGGGACAACTTCCATGAAGGGACGGAGGGCGAAAACAGAACACAACAGCCGCCATACCATCCATAAGGGAGAAAGAAGAGATCCGGAGAAGAAGGGGAATACGTTCTTCATCTCGCTCCACGATCTTCGACCTCCTAGCCAATACATCCCCATAGCCACTACTTGTACTTGAGAGAGAGAGGGATCTCCACCTTGCAAGACCAGGGTTTGTTTCTTCCCATCTTGAATTGTGTTCGATATTTTTCTATTCTTATTGTGGATCTCCACGGTAATACAAAGACGAATTCCCTTTATTTGATTATATTGATGATCTGTTCTTCTCTCATGTGTGAGTAATCCCCTTGGGCGTGGGAGATGTAGGGGATTGGTGAGATGTGATGTGCCTTCATATATTTTCCATTAGTTTGTGATTGATTCTAATTACTATATTATGTGTTCTTGACTATCTATAGGATGCCTAATGCTTGTTGTCCAATTAAGGGCCTAGACAACATGATACTTTGTTCTACATAGAACCCCCGGGTGACACGGGGATATCAATGGAAAGCTAGTTGACTCGAGGATAACGAGTAACCACTGTGCTTATTGCATTAGTCCGATCCAAGGAGCTTAATCGCTAAGTGACCTGAAGGGTCTTAATCGTCTATTGTCTGACCATGGTTTTGGTAGCAGGCTAGTAGGATTATTGAAGTTGGGATGAAATCTACCAAGAGGAGTTCTAGCTAATTATGGGTTGCTCGCCTACACATATATCTATAAGATTATAATTGTTACATTTACCACTCGTCCACCTGGCACAATCACTATCACCATGAACTGAATCTCCCGCGCCTTCTTTCGCCATCTGCAGGAAACAACAAACAAGCAAAGTCGTTCTTTACTTTTATGCTTTATATTTATGAAGTTTACATTTTAGTTCTATTTAAATTTATCGCATTTAATCAAAACCCCATTGTCGTCGGATTGATGACAAGTACGCCATGAGGGGTTCCTCGAGTCATGTGGAAGAGAGGGGTGTGAGATGTACGGTGTTCCGGGACGGTGAGCACACAAGTTTACCCAGGTTCAAATCCGCCGGCTTTGGACGGACCCTACTCCTGCTAGCAATCTAGTAATACGGCAGAGCCGGAATATGGGTTACAAGGGTATCGCCTGTGCGAGTTGAGGTTATAGACTATTGTCTGGTTGTAGTTTCCCTAAAGGCTCTCCCTAGGACGGATTATATAGATATCCGACCTAGGGTTTACAAGAGATATCTATCCGGCTACGACTAAAAGTCGGTTACATAGTACATCTTGAACTACAAGTAACACTATGGGCTTATGTTGGTAAGTCTTCTGGGCCTTCCCGTAGCCGGACTAGACTCCGTCTCTTCTCCCTGACTGGGCCGCCCATGAAGCAAAGCTCTAACTCGAAGTGGGCCACTCTGGTCAGTGAGGAACTGTAAGGATACCCGGAAAGTATATCCCCAATAGCAGCCCTGGAAGCCTCCAAGATCCAAAGTCGGATTCATCATCATCTAGCTTGATCTTCGGCACGCAGAATCTTGAAGGGTTCCTGAAACTTCATAACAAAAGATACGATCCGGGTCTCAAAATAAGTCGGACCCATCAGTATAGTTATTCAGATTTCCAGCTCGAAATTCAAACTAAGCTGGAACTTGGTCTCTGACGTAGCCTGACACCAGTCATGGTCAAGTCACGTCACTGGCAGACATTTCCTGTCAGCACGACCGTTGGTGGGTCTGCCTTTCGCGGAACCGAGGTGCCGTTTCAATGCGTGCGTGGAGATCGAGACGGTGTAATCATCACATGGAGGTTTCCCCGTCCTTTCCATGTCACGTGGCATGTTTACTTTAGCGTTTACACGAATCTTGACATGTCTGGCGGATATAAGTGGTGTGGATTTCCCCCCAATTCTCTTCACCAGTTCCAGCACCGTTTCCTTCTCCTCTACACCTCCCACGAACCCAACGCTCCACTCCTCCCGCAAAAAAACCTCCAGCGCCGCCCATCTAAGGTCACCGACGCACTAGATAGAATGGCTTCTTCATCATCCTCTGGCTTAGCGGCAGCGGCAGCAACAGAGAAGGAGAGCCACCATGGAGTCTGGATCCCCTCCATCCTGGACAATCCCAAGCTCCAGGTCGTTGAAGACGAAGGGCTCATCTGTGCAGGTGACTGGCGGAGCGGTTTCGACGAAACCATACCCAACCCCCGCAACGACGAGCGAGTGCATTTCGGCACTCACCTTGATAGAGGTCTGTCTTTTCCGCCCTCAGAATTCTTTTCCGAGTTTGTAGATCATTATGGCGTTCATCTCCACCATCTTCCCCCGAACTCTATCTTAGAGATGAGCGCATACGCTTCTTTGTGCGAGAGGTATCTCGGCATTAGGCCGAGCCTTACTCTTTTCCGGTACTACTTCCATGTCCGGAGAAATTCCATTACTGCCAGTAATCCTTATATTACCGGCACCATTAGTTTTTCGGTTAGGCGCGAGCGCGTTTATCCTCGGATTATGGCTAGTGACTCAGTCAAACAATGGTCGTCCACCTTCTTCTACCACAAGGATATCCCCGCTCCCGGCAAAGACACAGCTTTGTCGGCTTTCATAGATGGAGCCGCCACACCACAAGAATCTTGGGACGAGGCTGCTCCGACTCTCAGTGACGATCCATTTCTTACAAAGAGACAGATTGAATATCTGATGAAACACAAGGGCCTGAAAGGGTCCGACTTAGTTCAATGTTGGGTGGCGCGTCAGATCCAACCTCTTCAACATTATGGAGATCGAATGATGCACTCCAGCACATCGTCAAAGAATGACTCCCTCCACGTCAGCTCCAAGTCCTTAAAGCCGAAGGACTATGTAAGCCAAATCAAATGGCAGATAAGGGAGCGGATCGAGAGGAAGATTCCAGAGTTGTCCCTGGACATGCATACAGCGGAAAATCTTGTTGTGCCGATAAACTTCAGCAGTAACTCTTTTTCGTGCTCATCCATATGTTATCTTTGCAATACTGAGATGTTTATCCTTTTCATCTTGCCGACCTCCTCGAGTCGGAGGTCGCTCCTATCGAGGGATACCCTCCTGAGTTTTCTCAGGATGAGGGTGAGTTGGTCCCAATGCCGGATGTCGTTCCTCGGAAACACAAAGCTCCGACATTGGCCATTGGTACTAAAGAAGTGCCCGTTGTGAAGAGGTAATCTTTCCTCACAAGGTCTTTTGTATTTTAATTTTAATTCCTTCTGAGATGTAATGTTCTTTGCTCTATTATCTTCTCAGAGCTAAACAGCTCATCAAGGGCAAGGGGAAGGAAACGGCTGCAAAGCCCCTGCGCCAGTCGAAGCTCAAGTTAGCTTCTCCTGCCATGGCTCCTCCGACTCCCACTCCTCAGCCTTCTGCAGCACCAGAGATTACTCGATCTCTGACTGTTGTAGAAGATTCGGCTCAAACAGCAGAGCCCGCGATCCTTAAGTTGCAAACTGATGTCACCATGAGTGACTCAGGTGTTGATAAGGGTGAACCCTCCTCGGGTAATGATCCCTCGGCAGAAATCTTCGCCAAAAATCTCCTAAGTAATCCGAGACTTGCCAAACTTGGCCTATCTCAGAAATCGGCGGAGGAAATCTAGCGTTTGGCCCGGCGATGCTTGGAAAGCAGGAATCTTTCTGCCGTAGAGGCACAAGAAGCGGAGGACGTCAAGTACTCTGAACTTCTTGAACAAGTCCGCCTTTGCGACAAGGGACTGAGAGCTGGTGTATTACCACCTCCACCAGTGATCCCGCTCACCCTCACCGAGAAGGTTACAACTGAAGTGAACATGTGCTTGAGCAAGCTCACACATGAACAACATGTAAATCAGAATTTCAACTCACTTTTTCCTTTATGTTACTTTATATCCTATCCTCTAGCCCCCAAGCATGAAGTTGGATAGTCAAATCCGGGTTTATGCTTACTTAGGATGCCAAAGAATGAACTAGTGTAGCCCCCAAGGCTTGTGCTGATATTACTTCTGACTCTGGGTATTCTGACTTATAGAAAGTTAATTCGTATAACCAGGAATTATTAAAATATATCTGCAACAAGCGAAAAGAGATCAGAGCTCTCCGACTTGAAAATGCACTGCTGAAAGTTTCCAAGGATGAGGCCGAAGGTAAACATTTCGAGACTCAAGCCTTGTCTTTCTTGTTTCATAGTCGAATTTTTGTTGAACTGTTGTTCTTTTGACTTACAGAACTGGTAAAATAGTCCTGCGCCATGATCGAAGAGGCCGAGAATCTTAAGACCTTGGTGGTGGAGAACAAAGAACTTCGCCAAGAGCTGGATAAGCTCAAGGCAGATCATGAGAAGATCATTTCTCAGATTCTCGAGTCCAGCTCCATGGCCACCGATGAGCGTGATCGCAAGATTGCGCTTCAAGATAAGAAAATCTCGGATCTCAACGACGAGTTATTCAGAGAGAAGGACATTTCCGTGGCGCTCCAGGCTGAGCTCCAGAGTCTTCGCGAAGAGAAAACCAAAGTCGACGATGTCATCCTTGGTATGTTTCACTTTCTCTGATTTTTTTGCATCTTCCGACTCTCTAGAGTTCAGGTTTATTTGACTTATCCTTTGCATTATATGCGCTGGTCCTCTGAACTTGACGGATTCTGCCTCTGCCGAGCCTCGCACCCACCGTCTTACCCAAGTTAGTGATTTGCTTCATGATTTCTGCCAATCTTTCGAAGACATTGGCGAGGTTCTCAAGGTTCCGGAGATGCATAGCATGTACGGTTTTGAGGTGCGAGACAAGGCCAAAGATATGCCGCAGCTTGTTCAGGACTGGAACATGTCCTACACGCGAACCGCAATGCAAAACGCTCTCACCATGATTATGAGCCACCATGGAAACATGGAAATCTGGCAAGTAACCAGAGGGTACTTCAAGGTGGACGAAGATGGACAGGAGCAAGACATCAAGGCTATCATGGACTCATGCACCGGATATGGGTGCCATGTAGCTTATTTAACTAGCTACGACACTCCCTTCTTCACCTGCGTGGACACGCCCCCTCCGCCTTCCGAAGAAATAGCTGAGGTTTCCGACGATGATCAAACCATATCAGATTTGAACATCTCGGAACACTATCAAGCCGAGGCCGATGTATCCAGCGAGCCGGCAGCTCCTACCTCTCCTCCTGCGTCATAGAATATCAGAAGAACAATGTGTTATTCTGAAAAACAATTTGCGTTTGTAATTAAGTAGTATGATATTTTTGCTAGTGCTAAGTTTTATTCTATCTATTCGGCACTTTCGGTTTTGATACTATGTGCCTGAAATGTTTGCATAAGCACTTGTATTTTTTATCTGCACTTATCGTTTATCTGGCTTTCCGCCTCGTACCTTTCATGAGTCGGCTAAACTTTCAGCACGGAAACTTTGCCGAGCAACAGAGCTCAATTACTAAACCAGTTTAAAATCGGAAACAAAGCCAGATTCCAGTACCAACAATTCACTACTTGGAAAATGCCCGCATCCAGCAATCAGACAAATAACCAAAGTATAGACTAGCAAAATTTAGATTTATACCCAAAGGTATCAATTTTAGAATCGGAAATCTAAACCAGAACAAACATGAGCATAAAGTACTTTCAAGTATTCTGGGATTTACGACTTGTGACATGATCATTCAGAAATAAGATGGTAAAAACTTCTCAGAATTTTTTTGAGGGAACCAAGACTTTATTTCTCATTGGACAGGTACACATATATGTTTACAAAGAAAAATAAACTAAGAATAAAAGGGACGTAGCTGAGCAATATCCCATGGTCTGTCTAACTCATCCGGATTTGTACTGCCTCCAGCTCTCTTTCTCTTCTTAGTAGCAGGTCTTTCTTTGACTGGCCTCATATCTATTAGGTAGTATGAACCATTGTGTAATACTCGACTAACTAAAAATGGCCCTTCCCATATTGGGGAAAGTTTGTGCTTTCTTTGCTACACAAGCCGGAGAACCAAATCGCCCTTATTGAAAGACCGGTTTCTGACTCTCTGGCTATGATACTTGCGTAACTTCTGTTAATAGGCTGTTGATCTCATTTCAGGAACAACGCGAACTTCTTCGACTAAGTCAAGATCATTTTGTCGAGAAATGCCGGCATCCTCTTCAATATACGCGTCCACTCTAGGAGAAGTGTGAATCAAATCACTAGGAAGAACTGCTTCCTCACCATAGACCAAGAAGAAAGGTGTGTATCCAGTTGACCTGTATGGAGTTGTTCGCAAACTCCATATTACAGAAGGTAATTCCTCTGCCGAATCCCCCGCAGCACGTCGCAGTGGTGCTTCGAGTCTCGGTTTTAGGCCCTGTAAGATTAAATCATTTGCTCTTTCGACTTGTCCATTAGCTTGTGGATGTGCGACTGACGCAATGTAACATCCCAAAACTTTAATCCAAGTGATCAAGATCAAATCTACCCAATTTAGGGATAACAAAAACTTTTCCATTTAAAAGTCTTTAAGCATTCATATGTGTGTGCATTTAAATAGGAGTTGTTTTGAATTGCCATGATTGAGTGATCTGTTGATTGTAAAATGACTCTAAGGTGAATTACACATCATCTATATCACCCCCAAGCAAATCCCAAAGAAAAAGAAATCAAAAAGAATTAAATAAGAAAATGGTCACTTGTGCCATTTTAATCACCTAGCCTACTTTGGCTAATCCTAGCACTCAATATCAAACAGAGACAATTGTGGATCTTTGCACCCCTTGCTAGTACCAGTAGTGATGTACCAAGGCCCACTTTGTGATCTCCCAAAAACATTCAAACTCTAATTTTAAATGACATTTGAAAATTGAATCTAGTTCATATGTCTAGATACCACTTTTTCAAAAACCACTCAAATGAACTCCATTTCAAAATCCCAAGCAAACCTAGATGCTTAAGCATAAGATGAATCACTCCACCAAAAATCTTTCAAAAATTCAAAATTTTCTCTCATGAGCCATTTGATCGAACACCTTGTTAGCAGAATCATTATGGCCTAACTAATACTGTTTTGGAGCAAATCTTATCGACCCAATTGATGCACATTGATCACCTAGGTCTCCCAAGGCCCAACTAGACCAAAACCACCCCATGCCCTAGCCCCTGGAGCCAGTGCACCGCCACCCCGACGCCATGCTCGTCGGCCAAACGTGCACAAGCCACATGCGACCACCACCCCCTCTCCGCCGCTCCAGGGAGTGAGGCGTGACCTCACCGCCGCCCACGGTCCACCCCACGGCCCCTGCTAGCCACTGGAACACCTCAGAGCCGCGCCGCCCTTTCTCTTTGCGTGCAGCCAGAGCGCGCCAGAGCCAGCACTCCACAGACCATGCCTCAACACCAAATAGTGCATGCCACTCCGCCTCGACACCCACACCCCGCCAGACACGGCCATGCACCGGCGCGTGACCCACAGCCGTTGGGAGCCGCGTCGAGCACCGCCTCTGTCTCCCAGAGCGCGGGAAGCCCCTGACCAAATGCCACCGCCCCTAGCCGCGCCATGACGGTATAGACGACCGCCAGCAGATCGCCCACCATCCGCCAACCTCGCCCATGCCGGTAGCCCCTTATATCGCCGTCACCGACGAGCCGCGACCATACCTCACTGCCTCACCGTCGAGCCTATATAAGGAGGCCATCCCCAGCCTCATTCTGGACACCATCTCACTCCCCTCTCTCCATTGACCATTTCTCCTCTCTCGCCGGAGCCGCTCGAGCAGCACATCGCCGGAATTCCACCGGAGGTAGCCGCTGTAGAGGAGGAGACATGGTCGTAGATTTCGTCCACCTCAGCCACTGCCGCGACCTTGCCTAAGCCCGCCATCGTCGTCCAGTTCGTTTGCCCGCCTCGCCGCACTAGCTGGAGCCCTGGTACGTCCCCAGTAGACCCCCACCGACCGATCTAGGGTTCGGTCTCGCCGGCGACGAGTCTGTCGTCGACGACAACCGTGGACCGTTGATCTTTGTTCTAATCGTAGCGCCCAGATTTCCCCGTACCGCTTCGGGTTTTAAGTGCCACTGACATGCGAGACCAGCCTGTCAGTCGCCCTCTGCACTGCGGAGCGCCGCTGGGCTGGCCCACTTAGTTTCCCGCGCTGACCCAGTAATTCAAATATAGGTTTTTCTATTTTAGACTTAAATCAATTCTGTCCCTTAGTTCAAAAATCAATTCAGGAAGATTTACTGAACCAATTTGAGTGATTCCAATTTTGTTGGAAAGCTATTGAAAATCTCTATCCAAGCCCATTGGATTTAAATTATTTAGAGTTAGAGATCTCTCCTAGTTAAAATAACAAAACAGAAGATTTTGCACATTCAAACATTTTTATAAAATCAACCATAATAGCTTTTGAGTTGATTCCAACTCTCAAAAATCACATTTAACCATACCTATCTAAATATGTAATAATATAAAGGTTTCCATGCAGTGAATTTGGACTAGTACCAAAATAAGGCTATATAGGCTTTTCTAGTCACTTTAAATCATTAATTATTAAACTTAAACTTATTAAAATGTGATCCAACCCTTAAATCACATTCCCAATGTGTTAGAATATGTGGTGATGACATGTGTACACATGATTCCATATTTTAATTGGAGAATATTAAATCTTAGTTAATTTTAATGAGTAGAAATTACTTTTCTCAAATAAAATAAATGAAGCTAGTTCATTAAACTTTGTGATGCTTGTGATGATAATAGATCATCAAATATGTGCCTTAGTGTGCTAAGTAGACTAGTTAAGTATTGTTTGGTGATTTTGTATTCTGTATGTATTTATAGACGATAGTACCGACCAAGTCTACAAGGAGGAGGAGTTCTACCAAGAGGAGGAAGAAAACTTCAACCACTGCACTACCCAAGGCAAGCTAACACTTTTTTTGAGGTGAAACAGTAGGGAAAATCCCCACTGGAATTTTTATTATATGGGTATGAGTATGTTACAATGATAAATTATAGATGAGTCTATTGATCTAAGACAGATAAAAAAGAAAAAGTGCCACCTCTAAAGAGGGCAAAGATCTACTCTATATCTGATCTAAGTGTTGATTCAGCCAGGTTTTGAATTTCTCCTGGTTTTTTCTTTTGATTCTGAACTGTATCCATCTCATGTCATCTTTAGCAAGTATTATACTTAGCAAGTCATCTTTAGCAATGCAAGCTAACCCTTGCAAACTAGATAAACTAAGCAAATGCATTAGGCATGCTTTGGTTATACCATTTTGACTTATACCTACTCCAAGTTTTATTTACAAGCTTTACCTTCTTTACTTTACCCAAGTCCTTTACTTGTTTAAAGGTAGCATAAAGAGTATTAACCTTCACCTATCTAGTTAGACTTAGATGTCATTCTCTGGCATGAGATTGAGATTAGCATCCCACATTAGTGAACACTCTTAACCTAGTAGTCTAGAGCTAAACCAAAACTTGATTCACTCTAGATGGGAATACTTGGTGAAAATGATTTGTGAAAACCTTGGAATGATGAGTCATTCTATTGAGATGTTTTGACATGTGTTGAGAAACACAAATGGTTTATGATGATGAAAATGTTAAGGCATGAGCCTTAGCCCTTTTATAAAACTGATGGTTGGGTTCGGATGCGATACCATTCCAGTTTTACCATACAACCACAATACCTAAATTGGGTAAGGCTTAGCCGGAAGTTTATATGCATTATTATTAGTTCCCTCACGGGAGAGGTTTGAGCTGAGGCTACCTCTCAATGTTTTCCACCTATGCAGTGCCCAAGATGACAGATGGTCATGGTTGGGAGGCCATGCTCACAGGAGAGGTGCTTATACTAGGGTGTGTAAAGGAAAGGTTATGTTTGATTATCTGCATACTAAGTATGATGATTCAGGGTTATCCCTGACGGATGTATCGAATCTTGTGGTGAAAGTCTACCACCTCTGCAGAGTGTCAAACTATTCGAATAGCTGCGTCTGCGGTTATGGACAGTTGGAGTGGCCATACTGTTCCGTTGTCAGATGTTTTCAAAACAACTTATGAAATGATTTGTGACATGACTTGACCACAACAGAGTTGTGACTATGATAACTAAGTTCCCACTTAAGTGTTTTCAATTTTCTTTTATCTTTCTTTGTTTCTGAACTCAGCTTAGGTTTCAAACTGAATTGTACAAATAAACTTAGAGTTAGCATTCCTACTAGAACTATCTTACCTGCTAGTGATAGTTTGCGAGTACTTAAAGAGTACTCATGGCTTTTTTACCTGTCTATTCCTATGGCTAGACTATGAAGGATATTACCAAGATGAAGGATAGCAGGACGGCTATGATAACTAGGACTATCTCCCATCGTCAGCATTGCCCGTGACTCTGAAGATGGACCCCACCGCTATGCTATTTATTCCGCTACTTGATTGTACTAAGACTGGATCATGAGATCCTTATGTGTGTAAGACCTTATTATGGTTTGTAATGGATGATGTACTATGATATCCAATCTGTTATGTCTCGCAAAAATGGTAATCCTGGGATTGCGATGTATGGCATAACAGGCATCTGGGATTAAAAATCCGGGTGTTGACAAGTTGGTATCAGAGCCATCCTGCCCATAGGAGACCCTAGTTAGAATGGACGTCCGAACAAAAACTTAGTTTCAAAAACCAAAGTGAGTACTTATGAAAACTATTTCCTCTCTTACCCTTGGGAATTCTTTCTTTCAAAAAAATTCATGTTCCTCCAAATTCTTACATTACTACATAAAAATTTGACACACTTGATCACTTCACTAACTTTCTCCTCCTAAAATTCTTATAGATGGAAGCTCAATACAGCAAGTTCTACTAGTTGGGCAACGAAGGACAACTAATCTTCGAGAGGGATTTGGATTCACTGTCTGAGTTCTTGGAGCGCCCTCATCCGGAATTCCTTGGAGCTCAACTCCCAGGTCCACCAGGAGGAGATTTACATTGGCTAGTGACTGCTGATCTTCGAGGCAAGATAGAAGCACCAGTATCTGGGAGGATTCACTTCTTAGTGAGGGAGAACAACTGGCTAGATGGATTAGCCAGAGCAATGCATGAATCCCTCGCACGTCTGTGTGCCTTGAGTGTCAACCTAATCCAAGGAACCCGGTTTGTTCACTATGCAAGGCGTGATTCCATGGGAATGCCGCTAGAGATGCCAAGTCACCCAATATTGAAGCTTCAAGTGGAGAACCTTGACTTCCTACTGTACGATAAACAGAAGGAGTTGGACAATGCAAGAGAGCTCTCCAACAACAACCTCGCCATTGCAGCCCAGAAGGCCCATACTTTCTCACTGCTCGTCTAGGATCGTCAGTCTCTTCGCCGTCAGCACACAAAGAAGGATCACACCATCGACCGTCTTTGCAAGAAGGTGGCCGACCTCGAGAAGATCATCATGGAGCAAGAAGCTCAGCTTGCCGTAAAGGAAGAAGAAGAGGAAGGTGAAGATATCCAAGGGGATATTGACTCCTACCTTAGCAATGATGATGACTTTCTGGAGGAGGATGCCGTGGACTTCTGCACCGACGATGATGACTCCGACTTCATCGATGATGAGTAGATGCACTAGAGCACTATCGTAGCATGAGGAGTATCGGTCCCATTGTATCGTAGCTTACAGAATGGTTCTTAAAACCATCTGTTTTCCTTTGATGTTGTGGTGTGTGTGTGTTTGTATCGTGTGCCTTGCTTGAATGAATGAAAAGAAGTTAGTTGCAAAAACCTGAGTCAAACTCAAAGTTTTAGCTTTGAAATCAAAACCATAAACCTTAGAACTTTCCCTCTTACCCCTTTATCTACCTCAATCTTTAGATGACTCGTGGAAACCAAGGAGGGAGCAGCTCATCGCAAGACCCAATGCTACAGATTCTGCAGACTCTCATTGCAGACCGGGAAGCAAGCAGAATGACTGTAGTGGAGTACCGTGACAGATTCTTGTCCTTAGCCAGGTATGCACCTGATGAGATCAACACGGAGGCCAAGAAGAAGGAGAGATTCTTGAACGGACTACATCATGAGATGTAGACTGTCCTCGTCAACATCCGTTTCCAGGATCTCGAAGAGCTAGTCGACTCTGCCATTCAGATGGAAGGGAAGATTAATCAAGCAAACGACAACCACAAACGTCGTATGATGCACCAAGATGGATCCAATAGTCACCAGAAGTATCGTCCCAACCCTTCAGCGGGATATGCACCGAGGAACAATCGACCCCCAATGTCTCGCCCAAGCTACCCCAACCGTAGCGGAGGAAATGTGAAGTCTGGAGGAAACAACAATCAACTCGGCAACACCAGCAATTTCAACCGTGCACCTCCCAAGAGCAACAACAACAACAACACTGCACCCAGAACTGGAAGCAATGTTGTGCCCGTGGCAGCAAAAGACAAGTCTTAGATCACTGGTTTCGAGTGTGGAGTGAAGGGTCACTATTCCAATGAGTGCCCAAAGAAGATTGCCGCCACTACCAATGTGAATGCCCCAGCTCAACAGCAGCGTCGTGTTCAACCAGGAAGAAGATTTGCCCCAGGGAACCCTCACAACCGCAACGGCTGTCTCTTCCACATGAACGCCGAAGAAGCCCAAGAAGCGCCAGATGTAGTGTTGGGTATGTTTTCTGTCAACTCAGTTTTAGCAAGAGTGTTGTTTGATTCTGGAGCATCGCACTCATTTGTCACCGAAGAATTTGCATGCACTAGTAAGATTCACCCAACCAACTTGAAGCATGTCATGATAGTTCAAATCCCTAATTCAACTACAAAAGCTAGAAAAATTTGCAAAGTTGTGCCTATCAGAATACATGGAATAGATTTTTATGCTAATCTAATAGTACTTGGAACCAAAGGTTTGGAAGTAGTACTTGGAATGGATTGGATGTCAAAGCATAAGGGATTGATTGACTGTGCCAAGAAAGCCATCACCATGACTAGTAGCTCTAGAGTCTCAGTAGAGCATATATCTAAAACCTTGCCTCGTCAATTCAAGTAGTCTGTGAATACCCCAACGTATTCCCGGATGAATTGCCTGGTATGCCCCCAGATAGGGATATTGATTTCATTATTGAACTAGTCCCCGGAACCGGACCCATAGCCCAGAGACCCTATAGCATGAACCCCTCAGAGTTAGTGGAATTGAAGAAGTAGTTGGATGCTATGTTGGCTATAGGCTTGATTCAACCAAGCGCATCTCCATGGAGATCGCCAGTGTTATTCGTCGACAAAAAGATGGAGGCAACCGTTTGTGCACCAATTACAGGAAGCTGAATGACGTCACCATAAAAAACAAGTACCCTTTGCCAAAGATAGAGGATCTATTTGATCAGTTGACTGGAGCAAATGTGTTCTCTAAGATCGATCTTAGGACTGGTTATCACCAACTTAAGATTCGTGCAACGGATATTCCGAAGACCGCCTTTACTACTCGTTATGGTTTATACGAGTATACGGTTATGTATTTTGGATTAACCAATGCCCCTGCTTATTTCATGAATCTCATGAATAAGATCTTTATGAATTTTCTGGATAAGTTTTTCGTTGTGTTTATCGATGATATCCTTATCTACTCCAAGTCAGAAGAAGAGCATGAGCAACATCTGAGAATCATCCTTGGAACCCTTAGAGAGCATCGGTTGTATGCCAAGTTCAGCAAATGTGAGTTTTGGCTGAAAGAAGTAGGATTCCTAGGACATACTGTGTCTGCCGGAGGAGTCCCTGTTGATCCCGCCAAGATCACAGGTGTCGAAGAATGGGAAGCCCCAACCACTCAAACCCAAGTCCGTGCATTTCTCGGATTAGCGGGATATTACCGCAAGTTCATCAAAGGTTCTTGAGCATCGCCAGACCCATGACCCAATTGTTGAAGAAGGACAAGAAGTTTGAATGGACCGACTAATGTGAAGCAAGTTTTCAGGAGCTGAAGAAGAGATTGATTTCAGCCCCAATATTGATCATGCCAGATATCAAGAAGCCATTTGATGTGTATTGTGATGCATCCAAGAGTGGTCTCGGATGTGTATTGATGCAAGAAGGCAAAGTCATCGCATATCTGTCTCGACAACTGAAGCAGCATGAGCAGAACTATCTAACCCATGATCTTGAGTTAGCAGCCGTAGTTTTGGCATTGAAGACATGGCGTCACTATCTTATGCATAATCGTTGTGACATTTACTCAGATCACAAAAGCTTGAAGTATATTTTCACTCAGAAGGAGCTGAATATGAGGCAAAGGAGATGGATAGAGTTAATCAAGGATTATGACCTTGATATTCACTATCACCCCGGCAAAGCCAATGTGGTAGCGGATGCTCTTAGCAGATTGTCGTGTAGGCTAAACACCATGATCAAGGAGAAGCAGCCAAGTTTGTATGAGGAGTTGGAGCTGTTCAGGACTGAGCTAGTTAGCAAAGGATTCTTAGCTAGCATTGAACTTCAACCCACTTTGATTAGACAAATCAAGGAAGCCCAGAAGGGAAATGAAAGTATCGATGGAATCAAACATCATATTGGTACAGGAAAGGTACCTAGATTCACAGAAAACGAAGAAGGAGTTCTGTGGTACAAAGGCCGTATCTGTGTGCCAGCAGATTTAGAGTTTAAGCAAGTTATCATGCAAGAAGATCATGATACTCTTTATTCTATCCATCTCGGAGGAACAAAGATGTATCAGGATTTGAAAGAGAAATTTTGGTGGCACAAGATGTAGAGAGAAATCGGAAGCTACATCGCCAAGTGTGATATTTTTCAAAGAGTCAAAGCGGAAGATCAGAGGCCCGCAGGACTGTTACAACCGTTGCAGATTCCGGAATGGAAATGGGATTCTGTCGGAATGGACTTTATCACCTGTTTGCCTACTTCTAGTAGGAGAAATGACTCAATCTGGGTCATTGTTGATAGACTGTCTAAGGTAGCTCATTTTATACCTGTCCAGGCAACCTACCAGAGTTCGAAGCTAGCAAAGTTGTATATCGCCAGAATTGTCAGTCTGCATGGAACCCCCAAGACCATCGTATCAGATCGAGGAACCCAATTTACCTCGAGATTTTGGCAGAAAGTTCAAGAAGGATTAGGAACCAAGTTGAATTTTAGCACAGCTTATCACCCGCAAACCGATGGACAGACTGAAAGAGTCAACCAAATCTTAGAAGATATGTTGAGAGCTTGTGTGTTGGAGTATGGATCAAAATGGGAAGACTACCTGCCTTTCGCAGAATTCTCATACAACAACAGTTATCAAGCCAGTTTGCAAATGGCACCATTTGAGTTCCTATACGGAAGAAAGTTTTGCACCCCTTTGAATTGGCGCAAGTAGGAGAGAGTCAGATTTTTGGACCCGAAATTCTCCGAGAAGCCGAAGAGAAGGTTCACAAAGTCCGTGAGGACCTCAAGACCGCCTAGTCCAGACAAAAGAGTTATGTTGACAAGAGAAGGAGAGACCTGACTATCAATGTTGGAGATTTTGTGTATCTCAAGGTTTTACCATTGAAGGGAACCCAGCGTTTTAGTCTGAAAGGAAAGTTAGCCCCCAGATATATTGGACCCTTCAAGATTCTGAACCATCGAGGAGAAGTATCGTATCAACTGGAACTGCCAGAAGAGATGCCAACCATCCACAATGTGTTCCATATCTCGTTACTTCACAAATGCTTAGAAGTGTCAGAGAAGACCAAAGTTTTCAAAAACATCGATCACCGAGCTATTGATATCAACAAGGACCTGACGTATCGTGAAGTTCCCATCCGTATCTTGGAGGAAGCCTATAGAACCGTTCTGAACCGTCGAGGAGAAGTAGCGTATCAACTGGAACTGCCAGAAGAGATGTCAGCCATCCACAATGTGTTCCATATCTTGTTACTTCACAAATGCTTAGAAGTGTCAGAGAAGACCGAAGTTTTCAAGAACATTGATCACCGAGCTATTGATATCAAATAGGACCTGACGTATCGTTAAGTGCCCATCCGTATCTTGGAGGAAGCCTACAGAACCACCAGGACTAGGAGTATCAAGTTTCTCAAGATCCAATGGAGCAACCATACCGAAGAGGAAGCCAGTTGGGAGCGAGAAGATTACATTAGGACTGAGTTCCCAGATCTCTTTAGTTCCTAGTTTTCTTTCTTAAATCTTGGGACGAGATTTTGTTTAAGGGGGGAAGGTTTGTAACAGCCCAAAACTTTAATCCAAGTGATCAAGATCAAATCTACCCAATTTAGGGTTAACAAAAACTTTTCCATTTAAAAGTGTTTAAGCATTCATATGTGTGTGCATTTAAATAGGAGTTGTTTTGAATTGCCATGATTGAGTGATCTATTGATTGTAAAATGACTCTAAGGTGAATTAAACATCATCTAGATCATCCCCAAGCAAATCCCAAAGAAAAATAAATAAAAAAGAATTAAATAAGAAAATGGTCACTTGTGCCATTTTAATCACCTAGCCTACTTTGGCTATTCCTAGCACTCAATATCAAACAGAGACAATTGTGGATCTTTGCACCCCTTGCTAGTACCAGTAGTGACGTACCAAGGCCCACTTTATGATTTCCCAAAAACATTCAAACTCTAATTTTAAATGACATTTGAAAATTGAATCTAGTTCATATGTCTAGATACCACTTTTTCAAAAACCACTCAAATGAACTCCATTTCAAAATCCCAAGCAAACCTGGATGCTTAAGCATAAGATGAATAACTCCACCAAAAATCTTTCAAAAATTCAAAAGTTTCTCTCATGCGGCCATTTGATCGAACACCTTGTTAGCAGAATCATTATGGCCTAACTAATACTGTTTTGGAGCAAATCTTGTCGAGCCAATTGATGCACATTGATCACCTTGATCTCCCCCAGGCCCAACCAGACCAAAACCACCCCATGCCCTAGCCCCTGGCGCCAGTGCACCGCCACCCCGACGCCATGCTCGCCGGCCAAACGTGCACAAGCCACAGGCGACCACCATCCCCTCTCCGCCGCTCTAGGGAGTGAGGCATGACCTCACCGCCGCCCACGGTCCACCCCACGGCCCCTGCTAGCCACTAGACCACCTCAGAGCCACGCCGCCTTTTCTCTCTGCGTACAGCCAGAGCGCGCCAGAGCGTGATCGCCACCAGCACTGCACAGACCACGCCTCGACATCAAATCGTGCACGCCGCTCCGCCTCGACACCCACACCCCGCCAGACACGACCGTGCACCACCGCGTGATCCACAGTCGCCGGGAGCCACGTCGAGCACCGCCTCTGTCTCCCAGAGCGCGGGAAGCCCCCGACCAAATGCCACCGCCCCTAGTCGTGCCATGACACCATAAAGGACCGCCGGTAGACCGCCCATTGTCCTCCTACCTCGCCCACACCGGTAGCCCCCTGTATAGCCGTCACCGACGAGCCGCGCCCATACCTCACGGCCTCACCGTAGAGCCCATATAAGGAGGCCACCCCCAGCCTCATTCTGCACACCATCTCACTCCCCTCTCTCCACTGACCATTTCCCCTCTCTTGCTAGAGCCGCTTGAGCAGCACATCGCCGGAATTCCACCGGAGGTAGCAGCTGCAGAGGAGGAGACGTGGTCATCGATTTCGTCCACCTCAGCCACTGCCGCGACCTCGCCTGAGCCCGCCGTCATCATCCAATTCGTTTGCCCACCTCGCCGCACTAGCTGGAGCCCTGGTACGTCCCCAGTAGACCCCCAACGACTGATCTAGGGTTCGGTCTTGCCGGCAACGAGTCTATCGTCGACGACAACCGTGGACCGTTGATATTTGTTCTAATCGTAGCGCCCAGATTTCCCCGTACCGCTTCGGGTTTTAAGTGCCACTGACATGCGGGACCAGCATGTCAGTCGTTCTCTATGCTGCGGAGCGCCACTGGGCCGGCCCACTTAGTTTCCCGCGCTGACCCAGTAATTCAAATATAGGTTTTTCTATTTTAGACTTAAATCAATTCTACCCCTTAGTTCAAAAATCAATTCAGGAAGATTTACTGAACCAAATTGAGTGATTCCAATTTTGTTGGAAAGCTATTGAAAATATCTATCCAAGCCCGTTGGATTTAAATCATTTGGAGTTAGAGATATCTCCTAGTTAAAATAACAAAACAAAAGCTTTTGCACATTCAAACATTTTTATAAAATCAACCATAATAGATTTTGAGTTGATTCCAACTCTCAAAAATCACATTTAACCATACCTATCTGAATATGTAATAATATTAAGGTTTGCATGCAGTGACTATGGAGTAGTACCAAAATAAGTCTATATAGGCTTTTCTAGTCACTTTAAATCATTAATTATTAAACTTAAACTTATTAAAATGTGATCCAACCCTTAAATCACATTCCCAATGTGTTAGAATATGTGGTGATGACATGTGTACACATGATCCCATATTTTAATTGGAAAATATTAAATCTTAGTTAATTTCAATGAGTAGAAATTACTTTTCTCAAATAAAATAAATGAAGCTAGTTCATTAAACCTTGTGATGCTTGTGATGATAATAGATCATCAAATATGTGCCTTAGTGTGCTAAGTAGACTAGTTACGTATTGTTTGGTGATTGTGTATTCCGTATTTATTTATAGACGATAGTACCGACCAAGTCTACAAGGAGGAGGAGTTCTACCAAGAGGAGGAGGAAGAAAACTTCAACCACTGTACTACCCAAGGCAAGCTAACACTTGCAAGTATTAAACTTAGGAAGTCATCTTTAGCAATGCAAGCTAACCCTTGCAAACTAGATAACCTAAGCAAATGCATTAGGCATGCTTTGGTTATACCATTTTGACTTATACCTACTCCAAGTTTTATTTACAAGCTTTTGCCACTAAAGATTTGGCTGCAGCATGGTGACCACACTCACCTTCGTGGATTTCCCGTAAGATTTCCACTCCTTCTTCCGGAGATACACATCGCTGAAAACCCTAGATGCACCCCGCCTATAGAGCTCACCACTAATTATAGTATAGCATTTTGCTCGTCGGACGATCTGTCGGCTCAGAACATAGTCTTCGGATAATTTTCTGTCTATCAAGAAATTAAGATAGGGTTGAGTCCTTCTGGGAATCATAGACAGAACTGCTACTAAAGGTGAGTCGGATTTGGTCGGATATTCCTCGTCCACTCCTTTTATAGAGGGAACTTTGAGGTGCTCTAAAAAAGCGCCATCTGGGACCTTTTTCCGGGCAGAGCCTATTCGAGATAGTGCATCTGCTTCCTCATTTTCTGTTCGAGGGATGTGTTGAACTTCAAACCCTTCAAACGATTTAGATAGTTCATCCACGATAGCCCTATATGCTGCCATGTGCTTATTTGCCTTACAGATATCCGATACTTGTTGTGCATCAAGATCCGAATCTTTGTAACACATTAATTGTCGGATGCCGATATCCTTAGCAATCCGGATTCTATGCAGTAGTGCTTCATATTCAGCAATGTTATTTGTTGCCGTGAAGTGTATTTGGAATACATAGAAAAGTTTATCTCCTTGGGGTGATTTGAGCACCACGCCAACCCCCGTGCCCTCGAGCGCTTTAGACCCGTAAAAATGCAGGGTCCAGTATTCTGATTCTGGTAGGGTCATACTCTCCATTGTCTCTGTCCAATCAGCAACAAAGTCAGCAAGATTTGGGATTTTATTGCTGTGCGAGGTTTGTACTCAATATCAAAAGCTAAAAGCTCTATGCCCCATTTGGTGACGCGTCCTGTGGCGTCACTATTGTTGATTATATCTCTCATGGGAGCTGTGCTCACCACGGTAATTGGATGTTCCTGAAAATAATGTCGTAACTTACGAGATGCTAAGAATACATCGTAAGACAACTTTTGATAGTGCGGATACCACTACTTTGATTCTGTTAAGACCTCGCTGAGATAGTAAGTCGGATGCTGCACCAAGTGTTCCTGATTTTCCTCCGGTCTCTCCACCACCATGACGATACTGACGACTTTGTTTGTCGCAGCAAGATAGAGCAACATCGGTTCCTGTGGTTCTGGTGCTGCAAGGATGGGATCATATGAGAGTACTACTTTCAGGTCTTGCAGTGCAGCTTCAGCTTCGTCGGCCAACACAAAATTCTTGGTCTTTTTCAGGAGTTTGTATAGTGGTGCGGCTCTTTCACCGAGCCGGCTAACAAACCGACTGACTGCGGCAATGCAACCAGTTAGTCTTTGTACGTCTT
This sequence comes from Avena sativa, assembly GCA_916181665.1. Lineage (NCBI taxonomy): Eukaryota > Viridiplantae > Streptophyta > Magnoliopsida > Poales > Poaceae > Avena > Avena sativa. Next base: position 199,128,550 of record OV702287.1, read on the forward strand.
TTAGGTGAGTTGTCCTGGAAATATTGAGTATAGCCTTGATTTTGTTTCGGTTTACCTCTATGCCTCTTTGAGACACGATAAAACCTAACAATTTTTTGGTTGGGATTCCAAAGAAGCATTTCTTCGGATTAAGCATTATGTTGTATTTTCGTAGATTAGCAAATGTTTCCTCCAAGTCGGAAATCAAGGTTTCCTTCTTTTTGGACATTACCGCAATATCATCTACATATGCTTGTACATTGCATCCGATTTGATCGTGGAGGCAACGCTGCATTGTGCGTTGGTACGTAGCTCCTGCATTCTTCAGCCCAAAGGGCATCGTAATAAAACAGAAGGTTCCGAATGTGGTTATGAATGAAGTTTTGACTTTGTCAGATTCCTTCATCCAAATTTGGTGATAACCGGAATATGCATCGAGAAAACGTAGGAGTTCTGAGCCTGCCATAGAATCGATAACTTGATCAATCCTAAGCAGAGCGAACGGATCTTTAGGACAAGCCTTGTTCAAGGTAGTATACTCAACACACATCCTTAAATCAGTGGTGTCCTTTTTAGGGACCATTACTGGATTGGCCGAGCACTCAGTGTGGATGACCTCTTGTATGAATCTGGCTAACTCTAGCTGTGCTAGTTCCTTAGCTATTGCCTTATGCTTTTCATCGCCAAAACATCGTAGGGACTGTTTGACGGGTTTAGACTTCGGGTGTACATTTAAAGAGTGCTTGGCAAGTTCCCTAGGTACTCCGGTCATGTCAGATGGCTACCATGCGAAGATATCTTGATTTGCTTGGAGGAACTTGACGAGCGCGCTTTCCTATGCACTATCTAGGCCTACGCCTATCTGAGTCACCTTGGAGGGGTCATCATCCTTCAACGGCATCTTCTTCATCTCTTCTAATGCCTTGAACTCCGGATTCGGCTTTGTCACTTCCTTCTTCATTGCGGGCATCTCGGACGGATCTATGCTCTTCTTGATCTCCTGGTACTCCTAGGCGTGCAGCACGGCTTCAGCAAAGGCGACATTTCCATCCTCGCACTCTCGCGCTTTCTTCGGGTCTCCCCTGATGGTGATCACGCTGTTGGGTCCTGGAACTTTCATCATATTGTTAATGTAACACGGACGAGCCATAAAAGCCCAGTAAGCCGGACGTCCTAATATAGCATGGTACGCGCTCTTGAACGGGACCACTTCGAAGGAATGTACTTCCGTCCGATAGTTCTTTGGAGTTCCAAAGGTAACATCCAAAGTGATTTCCCCCAGGGAATTTGCTTATCTTACTGGGACAACTCCGTGAAAGATCACAGAGCTGTAGTTCAGCTGAGGGTCTCCGACATCTTCATCTGGCGTAGCGTTTCGACATACAGAATATTAATGCTGCTACCGCCGTCCATGAGAGTCTTGGAGAAACCATAGCCATCAATAAGTGGATTGATGACTAAGGCGTATTTTCCTCGCCTGTGCAATTTAGGCGGATGATCAACATGGTCAAAGGTGATTGCCACTTCCGACCAGTCCAAAAATAGAGGGACAGCCGGAACTGTTGCGTTGAGCTCATGTAGAACTGCTTTCTTGACCTTAGCTGGTTGAGATCCGAGGAAGGTGACGTAAGTGTCTTTCTTTGTCGGGAAGTTCTTTTTCCCTTCCGTCTTGGGATTTGAAGCATCAGCTTCCTCCATGTCGGAATCATCCTTGGTCTCTTTATCTTTTTCGGGATTCTTCTTTCCCTTCTTCCGCTTAGCCCTATAGCCAGCGATATCGTCTTTCTTGATGTCGTCATTGAAATGACACTCGGCGTTTGTGTGGGACAAGCCCCCATTGGCATCTAAGTGATGCACACATGGGTTATTGGCAATGTTGGCCCAGGAGTAGGTTTTTCCAGGTTGTTGGTCTCCTCTACCCTGGACTCTTGATGTCCCACGACCGCGTCCACGACCATCGCCGCGCCCTCCTCGTCACCCATACCTGAAAATAGCAGTGACCACTACCGTTTCCACATTGGGCTTTTCTTCCGAGGTGTTCTTGCGCTTCTGAGCTCATTGCTTTGGTTGTTTTGCCGACTATGGCAAAACTAGGGCATTAAGTAATCCTTCTGCGTCATCGTCAGCATCTGCATATTTGCTTGCTGTTTCTATCATCTCTCCCAAATTAGTGACCTTGTCACACTTTAAATGATGACGTAGTAAACCAATTGGGAGTCCTGCAATGAAAGCTTCAATCGCAGTTTGGTTGTTTACTCCTTCACAGGAGTTCTTGGTGTCGATCCATCATCCGAGATAATCCCGGCAAGTTTCTCCAGCTTTCTGGGTGCAACGCTGTAGTCCTACCGTATAGGGCCTCCGGTATGTGCCTTCGAAATTCCGAAAGAACGCACTTTGCATATCATACCAGTTGTGGATGGTGTTCTCCGGAAGTTCATTGAGCCATGATCGTTCCATCTTCCGCAACATGAGTGGGAGATATCGGGTTGCGACCAGGCTATTTCCGCCTTTGGCAATATAGCAAGCTTGGAAGAAATCTTGGAGCCAAGTGTCTAGCCGAGCTATGCCGTCGTAGGCTTGAATGTGTCTTGAGATAGCAAATCCTTCCGGGAATTTTGTGGCTCTTATACGTGGTCCGAAGCACTTTGGGCCCACGTATATATCATCATTTTCGTAGCGCCGCGCTTCTATGTTGGAATTGATCCTGTGTCTTGCATCACTTGGGGATAGAGATCATCTCGAATGACGGCTGCGGCTACGGTGCCTTGGAGCCGGACTTCGGCTTCTGCCACCACCTCCTCCACCAAGACGCCCTCCTTGGCCTCCTTGGGGGCCGTTGTGATGGCTACTTGGTGGAGCATATGGGTTGTTTCCGGCTGATCGCCGGCCTCCATCCGGAGCGTCATTATTCTGGTTCTGGGAGGATCTTCATTATGACGAGCCTCCTACCGATTTGTCTCGGCACGGTGTCTGTCGTTCCCTCACCCATCAGTCGGACGGCTTGCATGTCTAGGAGGTGACATTCTTCGTCGGTCCTCCTCCCGACGTTTTTCTTTATCTTCTTCCCTACGATCCTTCGACTCTCGCCGGGGAGGATTCTTCAGATTCAGTGCAGCAATTTCCTCTTGCTCCACAACTGGGGTAATGTTACACCAGTCACGTGCAGCTTTGTGGTGCTGTCCTGAAGATCCGGTTCTTGAGTAATTGTCTTCCTGACAGTCGGAACGATGATGCTGTTCCGGAACACGTTGGGGTCTTACGTCATTCCAGGCCGGATCCGTGTGACATTGGTCAGAATGGGAGACCAGTTTTTGGCTTCCGGACAGGGCAACTTTTTGCTGCTCCAGACCCTTGTTGAGTAGTTTAATGCCTAATTGGATCTGCTCTGGGCCTGGATTAGCAGATAGGATTTCTCGAGCCGCAACGGTGTTTTGCACTGGAGTTGGATACACCCAATCCCCGTTGCTGTCGCACCGAGGCATCCCATGTTCTCCTCCAAAGAGGACTTTGTGAATCTGCGGGAATTGGTCGTCACGAGTATGATGTTTCCTAGTCTTCTGATGTTGCCTGGAGTTGTACTTCTCCACAGTTGCCATGCGTTTCTTTTCTTCCTCAAGGTTTTTGGCTTCATCGAGGAGTACTTGGCGACGCGCTTCTAGGGCCTGGGCCCTTTTGTCTAGCTTTTCATCAGTAAGTTCTGCAGTTGTAGGAATAGGTGTGGTTAATACAGCGTCGATGAGTTTACGTGCACCTTCAGTGATCACGTGTCCATCCACTGACTCTTCTTTGGGCTCGTCTGGGATAAGTGCTCCATCCGAGTCTTCCTCATATTCCTCGGCAATCACCTCCTCTACCGGAGGGTCTTTTGCCGAGGTCTTGTTCTTCTTGTTCTTCTTATTTGCCTTCTTGGCAGCGCCGGTAGCAAAGACAGCTTTGGGCCTGTTTCCCGGAGTCAAACTTTGATCGGTACTTTCGGCCATTTGGTTCTCGGGATCATCTCCGAGATCCATGTTGTCCTGTGCTTTGGGAGAGTTTTCTCCGGATCCTTCGTCCATGTCTTCTCCTTTTGCAGTAGCTATGGAGTTAATCTCCTCTTCATATTCAGTGGAGAACTTCCGGAAATCTGCCGACGTCATGGAGTCATCCAAAGATGCCGGTAATTCGACGCTTGTTACGATAGCCTCTAGCACAGAGTCGGCGTAGTCTCCAGCATTGTCGGAGCCGGATCCGGATCCCACATATCCGACAAAGTGCGATGTTGTCAACACCCGGATTTTTAATCCCAGATGCCCGTTATGCCATACCTCGCAATCCCAGGATTACCATTTTTGCGAGACATAACGGATCGGATATCATAGTACATCATCCATTACGAACCATACATAAGGTTTTACACAAATAAGGATCTCATGATCTAGCCTTTAATACAACAAGCAGCGGAAATAAACGATAGCGTAGCGGTGGGGTCCATCTTTAGGGGCACAGGCAATGCTGACGAAGGCAGATAGTCCTAGTTATCATAGCCGTCCTGCTGACCATCATCTTGATAATCTCCTTCATAGTCTGGCCATGATAATAGCTAGGGACAAAAGCCATGAGTACTCTTTAAGTACTCGCAAACTACTACTAGCAAGGGTTATGATTCTAAGTTAAAGTACTGAATGGAAATAATAACTATCAAGTTAAGTTTGAAACCTAAGCTGAATTCTGACACAAGAAAAGATAAAGTAAATTTCTAGAATCACTTAAGTTGGGAAGCTATTTTCATCTACACAACCCTGTTGTGGTCAAGTCAAGGTTCATCACTCATTTCAAGTTATTTAGAAAACATCTGACAACAAAACAGTATGGCCATTTCAACTGTCCATAACCGCGTACGCGGCTATTCGAATAGTTTGACACTCTACAGAGGTGGTACACTTTCACCACAAGATTCGATACATCTGTCAGGGATAACCCTGAATCATCATACTTGGTATGCAGATAATCAAACATAACCTTCCCTTTACACACCCTAGTACAAGCACCTCTCCTATGAGCATGGCCTCCCAACCATGACCATCAGTCATCTTGGGAACTGCATAGGTGGACATCATTGAGAGGTAGTCTCAGCTCAAACCTCTCCCGTGAGGGAACTAATACTAATGCATATAAATTTCTAGCTAAGCCTTACCCAATTCAGGTAATGTGGTTGTACGGTAAATTTGGAATGGTATCGCATCCGAATCCAACCATCAGTTTTATAAAAAGGGTTAAGGCTCATGCCTCATCATTTTCATCATCATAAACCAATTGTGTTTCTCAACACATGTCAAAACATCTCAATAGAATGACTCATCATTCCAAGGTTTTCACAACTCATTTTCACCAAGTGTTCCCATCTAAAGTGACTCAAGTTTGATCTATTCTAAAACACTAGGTTAAGAGTGTTCACTAAGGTGGAAAGGTGGGATCAATCTCATGCCATAGAATGACATCTAAGGGTTTCTAATTAGGTCAAGTTTTATACTCTTTATGCTACCTTCAAAATTAATTAAAGAACTTTGTGTAACCTAAGGGGGTGTGATCAAAGTATGCTTAAGGCATCTTTACTAAACTATCTAGTTTTATTCTAGCTTGCTACAATAGCTTCCTAAAGCATGTTTGCAAGGGTTAGCTTGCCACTAATAGCTTGCCTTGGTTGGTGCAGTGGTTGAAGTTTTCTTCTTCTTCTTCTTCTTCTTCTTCTTGGTAGAACTCCTCCTCCTCGAAGGCTTGGTCGGTACTAGCGTCTGGAAATACATAGGGAGTGCACAATCACCAAACAATACTTAACTTAGGCTAAGTAGTATTCTAAACCACACAATTGATGATCTATTATCATCCCAAACATCACAAGTTTTAATTCAATAGTTTCAACCTTTTTATTTTGGAAAAGTAATTTCTACTCATTGAAATATTAACTAAAATTTAATATTCACCACCAGAATATGGGATATTGTGGACACATCTCCTCACCACATATTCTAACATGTGGGAATGAGATTTAAAGGTTGGATCAATATTACTTTGGTTTAAGTTTATTATTTAATGATTTAAAGTGACTAGAAATGCCTATATAGCATTACTTTGGTACTAGTCCAAAGTCACTGCCTGTAAACCTAAATATTATTACATATTTGGGTAGATATGATGAAATGTGATTTTTGAGAGTTGGAATCAACTCAAAAGCTAACTTGGTTGATTTTACAAAAATGTTTCAAGTTGCAAAAGCTTCTGTCTTCTTATTTCTATTAGTAGAAATCTATAACTCTAAATGAATTACATCCAACGGGCTTGGATAGAGCTTTTCAATACCTTTCAGACAAAATTAGTTTCATGCAATTTGGATTTGTCAAACTCACAGAATTGAATTTTGAAACACTGGACAGAAACTATATTCTAACTAAAAGGAAAATTCCTAATTTGAATTTAAAACATGTGCGGGAACGAAATGGGTCGGCCCACTGCGCTCCGTGCAGCGTCGCGGGCTGGCTTAAGTGAGGGCCCCACCCGTCAGTGGAACAGGGGGGTACCGAAGGGGTATGGATGAAAGGTGGCTGTGCGATTAGAGGGCAGATCGACGGCTCACAGCTATCGTCCTCGTCAGAACAGGACACGACGGGAGCTAACCCTAGCGCGGTCGGTGAGGGTGCAGTGGGGGCGTACCGGGGCTCCAACGAGGTCGCTGATGCGGGCGAACGAAGTGGAAGACGACGGCGGTTCTCCTGGTACAAGCGGCACTTCCTAGGATGGCCTGGATCAACGGCGCCCTTCTCCCCCCGAGGCGGCGGCTCCGGCTGCAATTCCGACGTCCTGGTGCTCGAGCGGCTCCGGCTTGCTATGGGGAGTGAGAGTGAGAGGTGGGGATGAGAATGGTGTGAAGAGAGCTTGCTGGGGAGGCCTCCTTATATAGGCGAGCGAAGGGTGCAGAGCGGCATGGGAAGAGCTCGACGTGGGCGACGACACAGCGAGCTAAGGGAATGGGTGAGGTAGGCGGACGGTGGCCGGTCTCCTGGCGATCCTCTATGGCTTGATGGCGCGGCAAGGGGCTACCTCTATTGGTCGGGAGCGGGCGGTGAACTGGGCGCGGGCGGCAGTGTTCGACGCGGTTCCTCGGGGCTGCTGGTCGTGAGGCTGCGAACAGGGATGTCTGGGCGGTTGTTGGGCCTGCTGCGGGTGCTGCCACGCAAGGCTAGGGCTTGGCGAGGCCGGTGCTGCTCTAGCGGGCGCGGCGCTCCGGGGTGATCGGCATGGCGGACAGAGACATGGGCGCGAGCAACTGGGAGTAGTCCTCCGCTCGATTTTGGTCTGGGGCTGGTCGAGGTGGTGCGGTGTGATGGCGCCTGTCTGCCAGCGGGCGAAGGAGAGCGCGGGGCGGCTTTGTGCGAGTTGTCCATGGTCGACCTGGCGCATGGCGTCGGGCGGCTTGGCACTGGCGCAGCTAGGGGAGAGGGAGAGAGAGCTAGGGCCGGGGTTTGAGCTGGGGGGACAAGGGGACCGAGTTAGGCCCAAATGGTGACAAGAAGCACTGCACACTATAGTGTTTTGACAAATGTTTGATCTGTGTCTGCCACCTGTTCGATGAAATGGCCGCAAGAGACCAAAGTTTGAATTTTGAGTTCAAAATTTTTGAGTGATCTCCACTAGTGCTAGGTAGTCTCTGGTTGCAAGGGTTTTGAAAATGGAGCTCAAATACATGGTTTTTTAAATAGGGGTGATCTATGCATATGCATTAGATTCAATTTTGAACTGCCCTTTAAAATAGTTTCCAGAATGTTTTTAGAAGATCAAAAGGTGGGCCTTGGTACCTCATTATGTGTACTAGCAAGGGGTGCAAAGATCAAGAATTGTTTCTGTTAAGAATTGAGTACTAGGAATAGCCAAAGTAGGCATGAGAGTTAAATTTGTCCAAATGACCATTCCTTCATTTTAATTCTTTTTGATTTGATTTCTTTTAGGAAAAGTTTGGGAATGATGTAGATGATGTTTAAATCACCTAAGAAACATTTTAGAAGCAAAGGATCACACAATCATGGCAATTCCAAACAACTCCTATTTTAAATGCACACATATATGAATGCTTTCATTTTAAATATGGAAAAGTTTTTGTTAATCCTAAATTTGGATGATTTGATCTTTGATACTCTTGGATTGAAGTTTTGGGATGTTACAGATGTGCTCCTCCTGAGATAACTGCGGTCTTCATAGTAGGCTTCGTCGAAATGCCTGATGGTCTCGAGGATTGCATCTACTCCTGAGTTTTGCATCATCATGCGTCTTAGTGTATATCTCAGGAAGGGCCTGTCCGTCCCAGCATCATTAGAACCGAAACCAGAGTTGTGTTCTTGCTCTTCCTGGATTTCGACCTCCACATGTGGATTGATCTGGGATTCGTACTCGCTAGGGAGATACACTCCAGATCCGACATGCACCGCGAGATCTACCTCAGGTTCAGCTTTCTCCACTATCTCCGCAACTGGTGCGGGCTGGGTGGGATTAGGGTTTTCTGAAAACTGGAACTCTACCGCCTCCATGGACAGGGGGACCTAGAAATTTCTTCTGCCTCTATCATCACCGCTTGGGTGGGTTGGGCAGGTTCAGCGAAACCAATGTAAACATCGATCTCGCCGAAAGACATGATGGTGTAGGTGGTCACGGGTTCCCTAGCCGGAATCCAAGTCTCGTCTAGGACTATGAGAGGGACGTCACTGGCATAGAGCATGTCAGTCGTTCTCTGTGCTGCGGAGCGCCACTGGGCCGGCCCACTTAGTTTCCCGCGCTGACCCAGTAATTCAAATATAGGTTTTTCTATTTTAGACTTAAATCAATTCTACCCCTTAGTTCAAAAATCAATTCAGGAAGATTTACTGAACCAAATTGAGTGATTCCAATTTTGTTGGAAAGCTATTGAAAATATCTATCCAAGCCCGTTGGATTTAAATCATTTTGAGTTAGAGATATCTCCTAGTTAAAATAACAAAACAAAAGCTTTTGCACATTCAAACATTTTTATAAAATCAACCATAATAGATTTTGAGTTGATTCCAACTCTCAAAAATCACATTTAACCATACCTATCTGAATATGTAATAATATTAAGGTTTGCATGCAGTGACTATGGAGTAGTACCAAAATAAGTCTATATAGGCTTTTCTTGTCACTTTAAATCATTAATTATTAAACTTAAACTTATTAAAATGTGATCCAACCCTTAAATCACATTCCCAATGTGTTAGAATATGTGGTGATGACATGTGTACACATGATCCCATATTTTAATTGGAAAATATTAAATTGTAGTTAATTTCAATGAGTAGAAATTACTTTTCTCAAATAAAATAAATGAAGCTAGTTCATTAAACCTTGTGATGCTTGTGATGATAATAGATCATCAAATATGTGCCTTAGTGTGCTAAGTAGACTAGTTACGTATTGTTTGGTGATTGTGTATTCCGTATTTATTTATAGACGATAGTACCGACCAAGTCTACAAGGAGGAGGAGTTCTACCAAGAGGAGGAGGAAGAAAACTTCAACCACTGTACTACCCAAGGCAAGCTAACACTTGCAAGTATTAAACTTAGGAAGTCATCTTTAGCAATGCAAGCTAACCCTTGCAAACTAGATAACCTAAGCAAATGCATTAGGCATGCTTTGGTTATACCATTTTGACTTATACCTACTCCAAGTTTTATTTACAACCTTTTGCCACTAAAGATTTGGCTGCAGCATGGTGACCACACTCGCCTTCGTGGATTTCCCGTAAGATTTCCACTCCTTCTTCCGGAGATACACATCGCTGAAAAACCCTAGATGCACCCCGCCTATAGAGCTCACCACTAATTATAGTATAGCATTTTGCTCGTCGGACGATCTGTCGGCTCAGAACATAGTCTTCGGATAATTTTCCGTCTATCAAGAAATTAAGATAGGGTTGAGTCCTTCTGGGAATCATAGACAGAACTGCTACTAAAGGTGAGTCGGATTTGGTCGGATATTCCTCGTCCACTCCTTTTATAGAGGGAACTTTGAGGTGCTCTAAAAAAGCGCCATCTGGGACCTTTTTCCGGGCAGAGCCTATTCGAGATAGTGCATCTGCTTCCTCATTTTCTGTTCGAGGGATGTGTTGAACTTCAAACCCTTCAAACGATTTAGATAGTTCATCCACGATAGCCCTATATGCTGCCATGTGCTTATTTGCCTTACAGATATCCGATACTTGTTGTGCATCAAGATCCGAATCTTTGTAACACATTAATTGTCGGATGCCGATATCCTTAGCAATCAGGATTCTATGCAGTAGTGCTTCATATTCAGCAATGTTATTTGTTGCCGTGAAGTGTATTTGGAATACATAGAAAAGTTTATCTCCTTGGGGTGATTTGAGCACCACGCCAACCCCCGTGCCCTCGAGCGCTTTAGACCCGTAAAAATGCAGGGTCCAGTATTCTGATTCTGGTAGGGTCATACTCTCCATTGTCTCTGTCCAATCAGCAACAAAGTCAGCAAGATTTGGGATTTTATTGCTGTGCGAGGTTTGTACTCAATATCAAAAGCTAAAAGCTCTATGCCCCATTTGGTGACGCGTCCTGTGGCGTCACTATTGTTGATTATATCTCTCATGGGAGCTGTGCTCACCACGGTAATTGGATGTTCCTGAAAATAATGTCGTAACTTACGAGATGCTAAGAATACATCGTAAGACAGCTTTTGATAGTGCGGATACCACTACTTTGATTCTGTTAAGACCTCGCTGAGATAGTAAGTCGGATGCTGCACCAAGTGTTCCTGATTTTCCTCCGGTCTCTCCACCACCATGACGATACTGACGACTTTGTTTGTCGCAGCAAGATAGAGCAACATCGGTTCCTGTGGTTCTGGTGCTGCAAGGATGGGATCATATGAGAGTACTACTTTCAGGTCTTGCAGTGCAGCTTCAGCTTCGTCGGCCAACACAAAATTCTTGGTCTTTTTCAGGAGTTTGTATAGTGGTGCGGCTCTTTCACCGAGCCGGCTAACAAACCGACTGACTGCGGCAATGCAACCAGTTAGTCTTTGTACGTCTTTTAGGTGAGTTGTCCTGGAAATATTGAGTATAGCCTTGATTTTGTTTCGGTTTACCTCTATGCCTCTTTGAGACACGATAAAACCTAACAATTTTCTGGTTGGGATTCCAAAGAAGCATTTCTTCGGATTAAGCATTATGTTGTATTTTCGTAGATTAGCAAATGTTTCCTCCAAGTCGGAAATCAAGGTTTCCTTCTTTTTGGACATTACCGCAATATCATCTACATATGCATGTACATTGCATCTGATTTGATCGTGGAGGCAACGCTGCATTGTGCGTTGGTACGTAGCTCCTGCATTCTTCAGCCCAAAGGGCATCGTAATAAAACAGAAGGTTCCGAATGTGGTTATGAATGAAGTTTTGACTTTGTCAGATTCCTTCATCCAAATTTGGTGATAACCAGAATATGCATCGAGAAAACGTAGGAGTTCTGAGCCTGCCATAGAATCGATAACTTGATCAATCCTAAGCAGAGCGAACGGATCTTTAGGACAAGCCTTGTTCAAGGTAGTATACTCAACACACATCCTTAAATCAGTGGTGTCCTTTTTAGGGACCATTACTGGATTGGCCGAGCACTCAGTGTGGATGACCTCTTGTATGAATCCGGCTAACTCTAGCTGTGCTAGTTCCTTAGCTACTGCCTTATGCTTTTCATCGCCAAAACATCGTAGGGACTGTTAGACGGGTTTAGACTTTGGGTGTACATTTAAAGAGTGCTTGGCAAGTTCCCTAGGTACTCCGGTCATGTCAGATGGCTACCATGCGAAGATATCTTGATTTGCTTGGAGGAACTTGACGAGCGCGCTTTCCTATGCACTATCTAGGCCTACGCCTATCTGAGTCACCTTGGAGGGGTCATCATCCTTCAATGGCGTCTTCTTCATCTCTTCTAATGCCTTGAACTCCGGATTCGGCTTTGTCACTTCCTTCTTCATTGCGGGCATCTCGGACGGATCTATGCTCTTCTTGATCTCCTGGTACTCCTAGGCGTGCAGCACGGCTTCAGCAAAGGCGACATTTCCATCCTCGCACTCTCGCGCTTTCTTCGGGTCTCCCCTGATGGTGATCACGCTGTTGGGTCCTGGAATTTTCATCATATTGTTAATGTAACACGGACGAGCCATAAAAGCCCAGTAAGCCGGACGTCCTAATATAGCATGGTACGCGCTCTTGAACGGGACCACTTCGAAGGAATGTACTTCCGTCCGATAGTTCTTTGGAGTTCCAAAGGTAACATCCAAAGTGATTTCCCCCAGGGAATTTGCTTATCTTACTGGGACAACTCCGTGAAAGATCACAGAGCTGTAGTTCAGCTGAGGGTCTCCGACATCTTCATCTGGCGTAGCGTTTCGACATACAGAATATTAATGCTGCTACCGCCGTCCATGAGAGTCTTGGAGAAACCATAGCCGTCAATAAGTGGATTGATGACTAAGGCGTATTTTCCTCGCCTGTGCAATTTAGGCGGATGATCAACATGGTCAAAGGTGATTGCCACTTCCGACCAGTCCAAAAATAGAGGGACAGCCGGAACTGTTGCGTTGAGCTCATGTAGAACTGCTTTCTTGACCTTAGATGGTTGAGATCCGAGGAAGGTGACGTAAGTGTCTTTCTTTGTCGGGAAGTTCTTTTTCCCTTCCGTCTTGGGATTTGAAGCATCAGCTTCCTCCATGTCGGAATCATCCTTGGTCTCTTTATCTTTTTTGGGATTCTTCTTTCCCTTCTTCCGCTTAGCCCTATAGCCAGCGATATCGTCTTTCTTGATGTCGTCATTGAAATGACACTCGGCGTTTGTGTGGGACAAGCCCCCATTGGCATCTAAGTGATGCACACATGGGTTATTGGCAATGTTGGCCCAGGAGTAGGTTTTTCCAGGTTGTTGGTCTCCTCTACCCTGGACTCTTGATGTCCCACGACCGCGTCCACGACCATCGCCGCGCCCTCCTCGTCACCCATACCTGAAAATAGCAGTGACCACTACCGTTTCCACATTGGGCTTTTCTTCCGAGGTGTTCTTGCGCTTCTGAGCTCATTGCTTTGGTTGTTTTGCCGACTATGGCAAAACTAGGGCATTAAGTAATCCTTCTGCGTCATCGTCAGCATCTGCATATTTGCTTGCTGTTTCTATCATCTCTCCCAAATTAGTGACCTTGTCACACTTTAAATGATGACGTAGTAAACCAATTGGGAGTCCTGCAATGAAAGCTTCAATCGCAGTTTGGTTGTTTACTCCTTCACAGGAGTTCTTGGTGTCGATCCATCATCCGAGATAATCCCGGCAAGTTTCTCCAGCTTTCTGGGTGTAACGCTGTAGTCCTACCGTATAGGGCCTCCGGTATGTGCCTTCGAAATTCCGAAAGAACGCACTTTGCATATCATACCAGTTGTGGATGGTGTTCTCCGGAAGTTCATTGAGCCATGATCGTGCCATCTTCCGCAACATGAGTGGGAGATATCGGGTTGCGACCAGGCTATTTCCGCCTTTGGCAATACAGCAAGCTGGGAAGAAATCTTGGAGCCAAGTGTCTAGCCGAGCTATGCCGTCGTAGGCTTGAATGTGTCTTGAGATAGCAAATCCTTCCGGGAATTTTGTGGCTCTTATACGTGGTCCGAAGCACTTTGGGCCCACGTATATATCATCATTTTCGTAGCGCCGCGCTTCTATGTTGGAATTGATCCTGTGTCTTGCATCACTTGGGGATAGAGATCATCTCGAATGACGGCTGCGGCTACGGTGCCTTGGAGCCGGACTTCGGCTTCTGCCACCACCTCCTCCACCAAGACGCCCTCCTTGGCCTCCTTGGGGGCCGTTGTGATGGCTACTTGGTGGAGCATATGGGTTGTTTCCGGCTGATCGCCGGCCTCCATCCGGAGCGTCATTATTCTGGTTCTGGGAGGATCTTCATTATGACGAGCCTCCTACCGATTTGTCTCGGCACGGTGTCTGTCGTTCCCTCACCCATCAGTCGGACGGCTTGCATGTCTAGGAGGTGACATTCTTCGTCGGTCCTCCTCCCGACGTTTTTCTTTATCTTCTTCCCTATGATCCTTCGACTCTCGCCGGGGAGGATTCTTCAGATTCAGTGCAGCAATTTCCTCTTGCTCCACAACTGGGGTAATGTTACACCAGTCACGTGCAGCTTTGTGGTGCTGTCCTGAAGATCCGGTTCTTGAGTAATTGTCTTCCTGACAGTCGGAACGATGATGCTGTTCCGGAACACGTTGGGGTCTTACGTCATTCCAGGCCGGATCCGTGTGACATTGGTCAGAATGGGAGACCAGTTTTTGGCTTCCGGACAGGGCAACTTTTTGCTGCTCCAGACCCTTGTTGAGTAGTTTAATGCCTAATCGGATCTGCTCTGGGCCTGGATTAGCAGATAGGATTTCTCGAGCCGCAACGGTGTTTTGCACTGGAGTTGGATACACCCAATCCCCGTTGTTGTCGCACCGAGGCATCCCATGTTCTCCTCCAAAGAGGACTTTGTGAATCTGCGGGAATTGGTCGTCACGAGTATGATGTTTCCTAGTCTTCTGATGTTGCCTGGAGTTGTACTTCTCCACAGTTGCCATGCGTTTCTTTTCTTCCTCAAGGTTTTTGGCTTCATCGAGGAGTACTTGGCGACGCGCTTCTAGGGCCTGGGCCCTTTTGTCTAGCTTTTCATCAGTAAGTTCTGCAGTTGTAGGAATAGGTGTGGTTAATACAGCGTCGATGAGTTTACGTGCACCTTCAGTGATCACGTGTCCATCCACTGACTCTTCTTTGGGCTCGTCTGGGATAAGTGCTCCATCCGAGTCTTCCTCATATTCCTCGGCAATCACCTCCTCTACCGGAGGGTCTTTTGCCGGGGTCTTGTTCTTCTTGTTCTTCTTATTTGCCTTCTTGGCAGCGCCGGTAGCAAAGACAACTTTGGGCCTGTTTCCCGAAGTCAAACTTTGATCGGTACTTTCGGCCATTTGGTTCTCGGGATCATCTCCGAGATCCATGTTGTCCTGTGCTTTGGGAGAGTTTTCTCCGGATCCTTCGTCCATGTCTTCTCCTTTTGCAGTAGCTATGGAGTTAATCTCCTCTTCATATTAAGTGGAGAACTTCCGGAAATCTGCCGACGTCATGGAGTCATCCAAAGATGCCAGTAATTCGACGCTTGTTACGATAGCCTCTAGCACAGAGTCGGCGTAGTCTCCAGCATCGTCGGAGCCGGATCCGGATCCCACATATCCGACAAAGTGCGATGTTGTCAACACCCGGATTTTTAATCCCAGATGCCCGTTATGCCATACCTCGCAATCCCAGGATTACCATTTTTGCGAGACATAACGGATCGGATATCATAGTACATCATCCATTACGAACCATACATAAGGTTTTACACAAATAAGGATCTCATGATCTAGCCTTTAATACAACAAGCAGCGGAAATAAACGATAGCGTAGCGGTGGGGTCCATCTTTAGGGGCACAGGCAATGCTGACGAAGGCAGATAGTCCTAGTTATCATAGCCGTCCTGCTGACCATCATCTTGATAATCTCCTTCATAGTCTGGCCATGATAATAGCTAGGGACAAAAGCCATGAGTACTCTTTAAGTACTCGCAAACTACTACTAGCAAGGGTTATGATTCTAAGTTAAAGTACTGAATGGAAAGAATAACTATCAAGTTAAGTTTGAAACCTAAGCTGAATTCTGAAACAAGAAAAGATAAAGTAAATTTCTAGAATCACTTAAGTTGGGAAGCTATTTTCATCTACACAACCCTGTTGTGGTCAAGTCAAGGTTCATCACTCATTTCAAGTTATTTAGAAAACATCTGACAACAAAACAGTATGGCCATTTCAACTGTCCATAACCGCGTACGCGGCTATTCGAATAGTTTGACACTCTACAGAGGTGGTACACTTTCACCACAAGATTCGATACATCTGTCAGGGATAACCCTGAATCATCATACTTGGTATGCAGATAATCAAACATAACCTTACCTTTACACACCCTAGTACAAGCACCTCTCCTATGAGCATGGCCTCCCAACCATGACCATCAGTCATCTTGGGAACTGCATAGGTGGACATCATTGAGAGGTAGTCTCAGCTCAAACCTCTCCCGTGAGGGAACTAATACTAATGCATATAAATTTCTAGCTAAGCCTTACCCAATTCAGGTAATGTGGTTGTACGGTAAATTTGGAATGGTATCGCATCCGAATCCAACCATCAGTTTTATAAAAAGGGTTAAGGCTCATGCCTCATCATTTTCATCATCATAAACCAATTGTGTTTCTCAACACATGTCAAAACATCTCAATAGAATGACTCATCATTCCAAGGTTTTCACAACTCATTTTCACCAAGTGTTCCCATCTAAAGTGACTCAAGTTTGATCTATTCTAAAACACTAGGTTAAGAGTGTTCACTAAGGTGGAAAGGTGGGATCAATCTCATGCCATAGAATGACATCTAAGGGTTTCTAATTAGGTCAAGTTTTATACTCTTTATGCTACCTTCAAAATTAATTAAATAACTTTGTGTAACCTAAGGGGGTGTGATCAAAGTATGCTTAAGGCATCTTTACTAAACTATCTAGTTTTATTCTAGCTTGCTACAATAGCTTCCTAAAGCATGTTTGCAAGGGTTAGCTTGCCACTAATAGCTTGCCTTGGTTGGTGCAGTGGTTGAAGTTTTCTTCTTCTTCTTCTTGGTAGAACTCCTCCTCCTCGAAGGCTTGGTCGGTACTAGCGTCTAGAAATACATAGGGAGTGCACAATCACCAAACAATACTTAACTTAGGCTAAGTAGTATTCTAAACCACACAATTGATGATCTATTATCATCCCAAACATCACAAGTTTTAATTCAATAGTTTCAACCTTTTTATTTTGGAAAAGTAATTTCTACTCATTGAAATATTAACTAAAATTTAATATTCACCACCAAAATATGGGATATTGTGGACACATCTCCTCACCACATATTCTAACATGTGGGAATGAGATTTAAAGGTTGGATCAATATTACTTTGGTTTAAGTTTATTATTTAATGATTTAAAGTGACTAGAAATGCCTATATAGCATTATTTTGGTACTAGTCCAAAGTCACTGCCTGTAAACCTAAATATTATTACATATTTGGGTAGATATGATGAAATGTGATTTTTGAGAGTTGGAATCAACTCAAAAGCTAACTTGGTTGATTTTACAAAAATGTTTCAAGTTGCAAAAGCTTCTGTCTTCTTATTTCTATTAGTAGAAATCTATAACTCTAAATGAATTACATCCAACGGGCTTGGATAGAGCTTTTCAATACCTTTTAGACAAAATTAGTTTCATGCAATTTGGATTTGTCAAACTCACAGAATTGAATTTTGAAACACTGGACAGAAACTATATTCTAACTAAAAGGAAAATTCCTAATTTGAATTTAAAACATGCGTGGGAACGAAATGGGTCGGCCCACTGCGCTCTGCGCAGCGTCGCGGGCTGGCTTAAGTGAGGGCCCCACCCGTCAGTGGAACAGGGGGGTACCGAAGGGGTATGGATGAAAGGTGGCTGTGCGATTAGAGGGCAGATCGACGGCTCACAGCTATCGTCCTCGTCAGAACAGGACACGACGGGAGCTAACCCTAGCGCGGTCGGTGAGGGTGTAGTGGGGGCGTACCGGGGCTCCAACAAGGTCGGTGATGCGGGCGAACGAAGTGGAAGACGACGGCGGTTCTCCTGGTACAAGCGGCACTTCCTAGGATGGCCTGGATCAACGGCGCCCTTCTCCCCCCGAGGCGGCGGCTCCGGCTGCAATTCCGACGTCCTGGTGCTCGAGCGGCTCCGGCTTGCTATGGGGAGTGAGAGTGAGAGGTGGGGATGAGAATGGTGTGAAGAGAGCTTGCTGGGGAGGCCTCCTTATATAGGCGAGCGAAGGGTGCAGAGCGGCATGGGAAGAGCTCGACGTGGGCGACGACACAGCGAGCTAAGGGCATGGGTGAGGTAGGCGGACGGTGGCCGGTCTCCTGGCGATCCTCTATGGCTTGATGGCGCGGCAAGGGGCTACCTCTATTGGTCGGGAGCGGGCGGTGAACTGGGCGCGGGCGGCAGTGTTCGACGCGGTTCCTCGGGGCTGCTGGTCGTGAGGCTGCGAACAGGGATGTCTGGGCGGTTGTTGGGCCTGCTGCGGGTGCTGCCACGCAAGGCTAGGGCTTGGCGAGGCCGGTTCTGCTCTAGCGGGCGCGGCGCTCCGGGGTGATCGGCATGGCGGACAGAGACATGGGCGCGAGCAACTGGGAGTAGTCCTCCGCTCGATTTTGGTCTGGGGCTGGTCGAGGTGGTGCGGTGTGATGGCGCCTGTCTGCCAGCGGGCGAAGGAGAGCGCGGGGCGGCTTTGTGCGAGTTGTCCATGGTCGACCTGGCGCATGGCGTCGGGCGGCTTGGCACTGGCGCAGCTAGGGGAGAGGGAGAGAGAGCTAGGGCCGGGGTTTGAGCTGGGGGGACAAGGGGACCGAGTTAGGCCCAAATGGTGACAAGAAGCACTGCACACTATAGTGTTTTGACAAATGTTTGATCTGTGTCTGCCACCTGTTCGATGAAATGGCCGCAAGAGACCAAAGTTTGAATTTTGAGTTCAAAATTTTTGAGTGATCTCCACTAGTGCTAGGTAGTCTCTGGTTGCAAGGGTTTTGAAAATGGAGCTCAAATACATGGTTTTTGAAATAGGGGTGATCTATGCATATGCATTAGATTCAATTTTGAACTGCCCTTTAAAATAGTTTCCAGAATGTTTTTAGAAGATCAAAAGGTGGGCCTTGGTACCTCATTATGTGTACTAGCAAGGGGTGCAAAGATCAAGAATTGTTTCTGTTAAGAATTGAGTACTAGGAATAGCCAAAGTAGGCATGAGAGTTAAATTTGTCCAAATGACCATTCCTTCATTTTAATTCTTTTTGATTTGATTTCTTTTAGGAAAAGTTTGGGAATGATGTAGATGATGTTTAAATCACCTAAGAAACATTTTAGAAGCAAAGGATCACACAATCATGGCAATTCCAAACAACTCCTATTTTAAATGCACACATATATGAATGCTTTCATTTTAAATATGGAAAAGTTTTTGTTAATCCTAAATTTGGATGATTTGATCTTTGATACTCTTGGATTGAAGTTTTGGGATGTTACAGATGTGCTCCTCCTGAGATAACTGCGGTCTTCATAGTAGGCTTCGTCGAAATGCCTGATGGTCTCGAGGATTGCATCTACTCCTGAGTTTTGCATCATCATGCGTCTTAGTGTATATCTCAGGAAGGGCCTGTCCGTCCCAGCATCATTAGAACCGAAACCAGAGTTGTCTTCTTGCTCTTCCTGGATTTCGACCTCCACATGTGGATTGATCTGGGATTCGTACTCGCTAGGGAGATACACTCCAGATCCGACATGCACCGCGAGATCTACCTCAGGTTCAGCTTTCTCCACTATCTCCGCAACTGGTGCGGGCTGGGTGGGATTAGGGTTTTCTGAAAACTGGAACTCTACCGCCTCCATGGACAGGGGGACCTAGAAATTTCTTCTGCCTCTATCATCACCGCTTGGGTGGGTTGGGCAGGTTCAGCGAAACCAATGTAAACATCGATCTCGCCGAAAGACATGATGGTGTAGGTGGTCACGGGTTCCCTAGCCGGAATCCAAGTCTCGTCTAGGACTATGAGAGGGACGTCACTGGCATAGAGGATGCGACCAATGACGATAGTCTCGCCGATTCCGATTCTTGCAGATTCCGCTCGGAACGCAGATCCGAAGCCCACTTTCCCCACAGTGGGCACCAACTGTCGTCAGATTGATGACAAGTACGCCATGAGGGGGTCCTTGAGGCGTGTGGAAGAGAGGGGTGTGAGATGTACGGTGTTGCGGGATGGTGAGCACACAAGTTTACCCAGGTTCGAATCCGCCGGCTTTGGACGGACCCTAGTCCTGCTAGCAATCTAGTAATACGGTAGAGCCAAAATATGGGTTACAAGGGTATCGCCTGTGCGAGTTGAGGTTGTAGACTATTGTCTGGTTTTAGTTGCCCTAAAGTCTCTCCCTAGGACGGCTTATATAGATATCCAGCCTAGGGTTTACAAGAGAGATCTATCCGGCTATGACTAAGAGTCGGTTACAGAGTACATCTTGAACTACAAGTAACACTATGGGCCTATGTCGGTAAGTCTTCTAGGCCTTCCCGTAGCCGGACTAGACTCCATCTCTTCTCCCTGACTAGGCCGCCTGTGAAGTAAAGCTCTAACCCGAAGTGGGCCACCCTGGTCAGTGAGGAACTATAAGGATACCCGAAAAGTATATCCCCAACACCCATTCTTATTTCAACACTTGCAGTCAATTCACTCGAAGACCTGTGACAACTTCGGGTGTGATAGAGACTTCATCAATAAACACTTACCTTTGAGCTCCCTGTGGGATTGATATCTGAATTTTGAAACTAGCTACGAACGATCTGTGCTCTTGCAGACATCAAGCTATTTTCTAGAGCCGTTGCCGGGGAGCTAAGCGCTAAGTGTTTATCTTTTGACATTTCAGGTGTTGCTACTACAAAATGTTCTACTTAGGAGACAAAGGGTCTACATGCTCTGGTAGGACATACCTGCTGGATTATATTGAGCGCGTGCCTGCTCAGAGGAGCAAAGAAATTATTGAAAAACTTTTAAGGTCAAATAAAGTTGAAGTTGAAAACCTGAGTGATATTATGGAAATCATGTCTATTTATAGGATAACTCCTATGAAACCTGAGAAAACTCTCAGGGAATATAGTGCTCCAAGTTCAGAATTTCTTAAACAACCAATAGAGTTCCCTAATCCTGGAGTTAGAGAATATGGATTTGATGGTGGAACTATAAAAATTTTGCAGGAAAAAGCATATAGTGGAAGGGAAGATGAATACCCAGGAAGACATATAAGAGAGATGATGTGATAACATCACTTGGACCAAAAGGTTTGCCAAGAGAGTTTTCTCGTCTTAAATTATTTCGATGCTCTCTTAAAGGTAAATCTCTAGACTGGTTATATTCTCTCCCTCTCCATTACATTAAATGCTGGGAAAACTGCATTACTAAATTCATAAATATGTTTAATCCTTTTAAAAAAGTAACTGAACTAAGAAAGAACATAGGCAACTTTAGTCAGAATGTGGGATAAAACTACCCACAAGCCTGGGAAAGATTCTTTGGAATGATTAATAGTATTCCTAATCATGGCTATTCTGAATCTACTATTTGCAATTTATTTTACCACGGTCTTAATACTCAATGTAGAGAATTGCTTGACCTCTCAGCAGGAGGGTCTATAAATACTCTAACAATTAAGGAATGTTTGGAATTGATGTCTACTAGGGCTAAGAATGATTCTTTATATAACCCTGATTTTGGCACTCAGCTGGAAAGAGGGATACTTCGGATAACTCCTGATCTTATGCCTGAGGTATGCAAAACTATGAAAGAAAAAGGTATACCTTCTGAACTTGCTAAGAAAAACAAAGAGGATTTGTTACAAGTTTTAACTGAAGAAGATGAAACTAGAAAAGTTTTTCAAGAATTAAAATATCAATAATTGAAATCTCATAATAACTTGCATAATCATTTCCAAAAACACAAAACGATTTTGGCTGAACTCACTGAAAATTATGATGAGATTGGCCAAGAAATAAAATTATTACATAATTATCTTAGTACGATTGAAACCCAGTGTGAACAAATAACATCTGACTACCAATTTTTTCTTCGTGATGATAAAGATATTTTTGTTTCTACTAATGTTGTCACAAGAAGGGGTGCAGTTGTTCCAGGACCCTTAGGACCACCAGAATACGAAGCTGAAAAAGAGCGAAAGGAAAAATCCTTGCTCGAAGCAAGCCAAGAAGATGATACATTGTCGGATCCTCAAGATGAGACTGAGATGCAAGAGCAAACCAAGGAGGACCAAAATGATGCACAAGATGATCATTATGACTCTGATGCAGAGACGGTTGATCCAAGAGAAGATAAAGAAATAAGTAAGGAAGATGAAGTTGTTGTAGTAGAAAAGAAGAAAAGCAATAAGCAACAACAAAACAAAGCAACGAAATAGCCTCACTACTAGGGAAAACCCTACCCGAGGTGCACCAAAAATGCTATGCGAGACGCATATCATATGTGCCTCTAGCGTCGCGCCTCCAGTATTTTTTATGCGAGCCACATATTGATATGTGCCTCCCATACTCTGAATATGTGAGGCGCATATTGATCCGAATGCGCCTCCTATATTCTGCATAGGCGAGGCGCCTAATGATCCGAATGTGACTCGGATTTTATTTTTGAATATCAAAAAAAAGGCGGCCAGCTCTAGATCTGGCCGGAATTTCATCGGAGCTCGTTGGAGGCCGTGCCCATGGCCACAACCTACCACCGCAGGCATGTGCGGGAGGCCATGGCCATGGGGGTCACCCGAGATGGTGAAGGAGGTGGTCGTCAGAGGTGGAGGAGGAGGAGGTGGTCGGCGTGGTTGTGGAGGCCATGGCCGAAGTGATCACCGGAGGAGGAGGTCGCCGGAGGAGGAGAAGGTCGCCGGAGGAAGAGGAGGAGAAGGTCACCGGAGTAAGAGGAGGAGGATGCCACCGGAGGTGGAGGAGGAGGAGGAGGAGAAGGGGAGAAGAAGGAGAGGTGGAGGAGAGGTGGAGGAGAAGGAGAAGGAGAAGGAGAGGTGGAGGAGAAGGAGAAGGAGGAGAGGTGGAGGAGAAGGAGAGGTGGAGGAGAAGGAGAAGGAGGAGAGGTGGTTGGTGTGGTAGGTGGCTGTTTTGAATTTGAATCATGCCTCACTTATGCGAGGCGTATATCATATGATATGCGCCTCGAATAATTTTTTATTTTTTTGCAGGAAAAAATCTTCTTTCGGCCATAACTTTTTACTCTTTTCGAATTTGGGGATTCTGTAAAATCCAGAACGGTTGTAGGCCATTGAATTCAAGTAGGAAATTTCGAGACGATCGTTTTGATATATTAAACTTATTTCCGACTTCATATGCAAAAGTTAGGGCCGTTTTACCATTCCATGACCTTTTTTGCAAATTACATCGAAATTCATGTTTTTCAATTTTATCTACAACTATACCCTAAAATCTACCTACAACTTAAAGGAATTATTTTTTTGAAGTTTTAATCATTTTTGTTTATTTTTTACAAAACTTAAAAGGTGATCCGGGAGGGTGGTGCCAGGTTATAGGAGGCGCATATTGCCATATGCGCCTCACATATTATCAAGTATAGGAGGCACATATTGCCATATGCGCCTCACATATTATCAATTATAGGAGGCGCATATGACCATATGCGCCCCGCATATTCGACCATCGATCTCCTCCCAGGCCCACGCAGCTTATGCGAGGCGCATTCTTCCCACATGCGCCTCGCCTATCTGATATATAGGAGGCACATATTATTAGAATGCACCTCGCATAATCTGGGGATGCCAGATTTCATCCGTACAGGGATTATAGGAGGCACATCCTAATAATATGCGCCTCGCCTATTTGTATACTAGAGGCGCATGCCAGAGTAGTGCGCCTCGCCTATTTTATAGGAGGCGCATATAGTCTAAATGCGCCTCAAATGAGCATGTCTCCTATAGCCTTTTCTCTAGTAGTGCCTGACCCCCCAAAAAGGTAAAAGACAAGAGTAACTCAGGTGAGAAAAAGCTTCCTTATCCAGATCGAAAAAAGAAAGCACCAGATGAGGTAATTTATAATTATTTTACAAAGGCACTTAGTGACCTTCATCTGGAAAATCCATTTGTGGATGCAATCAAAGTTCCTACTTACGGTAAATTCCTTCGTGATATTCTTAGTAAAAAGAAAGAAATAACTGAAATTGTTGCCATGGTAACTAGTTATCCTGCTAACAGAAAGTTGTTGTCTAAGTCTGGAGATCCTGGAATACCAACTATTTCATGCTCAATAGGTAAAACATATATTCACAATGCCTTATGTGATCTAGGAGCAGGAGTTAGTGTAATGCCATACTCCCTCTATAAAAGGTTAGGATTATGGGAGTATTCTCCTACTACTATCACTTTACAGATGGCTGACAAGTCCACTAAACAACCCGTTGGTATGATTGAGGATGTCTTACTTAGGATAGATGAGCATGTTATTCCGACTGATTTTATTATTCTTGAAATGCCAGAAGATGAAAGATTATCTATAATACTTGGAACACCCTTCCTCAGTACTGCAGGTGCATCAGTAGATTATGTAGAAGGGAAAATAATCTTCAATTTTTATGATGTTGAAATCATCCGGTATTTTCCAAAGAAGCTAGAAGCAGGAGAAAGATATGTTCCACCGGCAAAACGAGTTCATGTGGTAAGTGCCATTGATAAGGGGCAACCAAAGGTAAGAATTCGAGAAGAGAGAAGAGGTTGAGTTATTCAACCATTCTTAATAAATGCTTAATGGGAGTCAACCCATTTTCGTCAATTTAGTAAAATAGAGAATAAGAAGTTCATCGCATTCCCACCACTTTTTCACAGACATTCTTGCGGAAGCACACCCATGAAGATGCAGCTGTCAAAAAGTAGTAAAAACATCGATTGAATGAGTAGGTAATAATAATAAGAATAAAAGTTTGAGTTTCTATTTGCAGAAGCTAAAATTTTGCATTTAAATATGCTAATGTTGGTCGACAGTTTTTACTACCAATTTTCTGTTAAAAACTTGGTATTTCGCTAAGTTATGGGATAAGAAGGTAGCCTCGAAGAAATTGAATTTTTTTGATGACTACTGATGGTTTAACGACCAACTATACAGCGGGAATAAAAATTCCGGCCGTATAGTTCCGGTCGTATAGTTATCTTTGCCATCAACAAATTTTCCTCGAAGACACAGAGTTTAATCACCAACTATACGACGGGAATAAAAATTCTGGCCGTATAGTTCCGGTCATATAGATATCGATGCCTTCGTAGAATTTCATCCCAAAGGTACTGGGAGTTTAACGACCAACTATACGGCGAGAATAAAAATTTCGGCCGTATAGTTCTGGTCATATAGATATTGATGCCTTCGTAGAATTTTATCCCAAAAGTATAGGGAGTTTAACGACCAACTATACGACAGGAATAAAAATTCCGGCCATATAGTTCCGGTCGTATAGATATCAATTATAGTTTTAGAAATTTATCTCGAGAGACAGATAGTTTAACGACCAACTATACGGCAGGACCATTGTGATTCGGCTGTATAGTTGCGTCTGTATAGCTGTTTTATGTATAAAGAAACCCTAGTTGACGGCGACACCGCAACTATACGGGCGGAGCAACATCACCCGCCTGTATAGTTCCGGCTATATAGTTCAGTGCGACCACAAAATCGCACCAGGACGGCTAGATCTTCCTCCTCTCCTCATTATTTCTCTCATATTTTCTCTCCAAACCTCTCAAACTCCACCTAGAACTCTTGATTCTTCGTGGATTTCATTCATTTGAGTGGGGGAATCAACAGATTGGTATGGGGAACTCTCCCTATCTATGCTTTATTTTCAGATTTCCATGATTGAAACTCTCACATTGATCTAGTGGATGAACTCAAGCTTATTTTGTTTTTCATATTAATTTCTCATGTTAGGATTGAATTTTTCCACGTAGAATCATTCATATATCATATAGAAATTACATGCCTAAGGTTTTATGGTGAAGTTTTTCAGTGCATCACGATGAACAAAATCGGTAACCTCTTTCGTTCGAGCAAGCGCCAACGGGATGAGGGCTCAAGATCGGGGTCTCGAGCTCCGCACAACTCCAAGTTGGACATTGTCTCATCGAGGAGGGTGCTACCCACACGTTGGGCCGACCACAACTTTCTCACCGCAGCAGGTTGAAGGAGGACTTCGACCTCATGTGCAGCAGGGCAGGGTTGGCGGTACTTGGCTTCGGAAGCCCCGACACCTACGCCGAACTTACCCACGAGTTGCTTGGATCCTTCTACGATGACCACAGGGAGAAAGGTAACATGTGCACGATAAGCTTCACCATGAACCAGGAGCACTATGAGATAAATTTCGAACAATTTTGCAATGCCTTCAGCTTCCCTCATACTTGGGAGCCCAATGTTACTAACCTCTATAGCGTCACAAGTGGAGAGACTTGGGAGGTTATTTCTGTTAATGGTGGTAGTCACTTTTATCAAAAGAAGATGTCCACCATCCAGAACCCAACCATGCGCTACTATGCTCTTTTCCTCGCCAACACACTGCTGGGAAGGGGTGACACTAGTTCCATGGCCAATGCAGACATGGCAATGATCACCAAGGCTCTCTTCCCCACTGCACCGCAAAGCCCTAGTCCTGTAGCTCTACTCATCCAGCACTTTCACCACCAGAGCAACAAGACCAAAGGTGATATTCGCATTGGTAGATTGGTAACCCACCTTGCCTATGCATTAAATATTGTACTACCTATAATAGAACCTGTTGACGACTCCAAACTTATGTACGTCAAGTATTTTACTGCTTGTGGCTTCCTTGGTGTTTACCATGCTAATCGAAGGCTCCGAGCATATCAATTCAGTTGTCTTGGTGATGCACAAGGTGAGCAGGTTCAGTTGCCATGCCCCCAAGCCTTCTCAATTATGGACAAGAACACTTGGATCCTCACCAAAGACCAAGTGACGGAGATCTTGGCCGAGCACCAGCCCAAGGAAGAGGAAGATGAAGGGCAGCAGGATGATGAGGAGCAGGAGGAACAACAGGGACACGATCCTCCTTGGGAGGGACAACAGCAACATCAGCCAGGAGGAGCCTGGGACCCGTGGCCCCACCAGCCACAGCAGGGGTACGGCTACGTCCCCTATCAGGAGTTCTAGCAGCTCAACCAGCGCATTAGGGAGATCGACCACACTCTTCAGGATGTGAATGAAGATGTGAACACTTTGACTTACTACTTCAGTCACTTCATGACCCACTTCCCCGACTTCTACCAGTAGTATCCACACCAGCCGCCAAATGACGGCAACAATTGAGCCTGTAAATCACCTAAGCTTGGGGGAGGTTTGAAGACCTCCAAACTTTGCATTCATGTTTTTATTTCTTCTTTTGATTTATTTTATTTCTTCAAAAATTGCATGTTTATTTTCAGTTTTGCATTCCTAAACCAAAAATACAAAAAATTAGTTGTAACTTTATTTGCAAGTTTGTTTCTTTGTTTCTCTCGGAGATTGCTTAATTTCATGTGATTTGGCAATATGGAAATATAGGAGAGGTTCGACTCAAATACGAGAACGAAGCAAGCAAGGGGAGGTATCACATTCCTTTCATCACACTCTTTGCAACCTTAAATTAATCCTACAATTATTTACTTTCTTGCACGGAGTCACTCCCCACTTAGCTTGTTATCCTACAAATTCTATTCCTTTGCTAGTGTCTCCTTTTTAGCTTTGAAACAATGAGCAATGAACTTGGTTAAAAATACTTCCTACATTTTTACAACAAGAAAAAGCATCTGAAAGATGACTTGAGTCCATGCTTAGCTCAAAGAATTTGATTTTAGAACTACTCCATCCCATTTGAGCTTAATATAAATAGACTCGATAGTACCCTTGATTGAAATTGTTTGATTAAATGGATGCTTTGAAGTAGTAGAAATTATGCCACTATTTTTTCTAATGATTACCATAAGATATTGCTTTACGCGTGTCATTACAACTCTGTCGTCCTCCATGGGGAACTATTAACTCTGCTGG
This sequence comes from Avena sativa, assembly GCA_916181665.1. Classification (NCBI taxonomy): domain Eukaryota; kingdom Viridiplantae; phylum Streptophyta; class Magnoliopsida; order Poales; family Poaceae; genus Avena; species Avena sativa. The sequence goes on from OV702287.1 coordinate 199,156,349, forward strand.
CCAATGAACGATCTAAATGTGGGAAACCACTTGATTTCAACTATTGAGTTATGTAAACGTCTGTAGCAGCAATGCTATGACGTGTAAATTTTTTAGTCTCCTCATGGTTTCACGTTCCAAGTGAAGTTTTAGTACTCCTCTGGCCCATTATTGCTCAACATCATTTAATGGCATGGTCACGAGTGCACAACACAGCCCCAATTAACATGTTAAAAATAGTGGCATGATTTCTCTATGAAAGAGCTGAAGTTTTTGAAAGACAAAAGAAAGAAAAAGGTTCTTTGAGAGTCTTGAAATTTTTACATGGGAGTAGATAAGTTGTTCTTAAATTAAATGTTTTGATGCCAACTTGAGTACTCTTAATTGGTTAAATGAACAAGAAAAAATAGTTTTCATCTCTCAACAAGGAGAGGCACCAAAAGAATTTGTCTCACTTTCCTAGCTAAACTTTCGACCGTTGCTTGGGCATATGATTTATTTTCTAACAAGATATACGTGGTTAGGAAGTGGACTCAGTGCAATCTTGTGAATACTTGTATGATCATATTTAAGATTGCAGGAATTGTGAAGAAAAGAATTAGACACCAATTCAAACTTGTGAGTTCCTTTATTTTCAGTCTCGAATCTATGCTATTCTTCCTTATTTCCTTGTCACTCGAGGGTGATCAACATCTAAGCTTGTGGGAGTTGATAGATGTGAGATTCGGCACATTTTTTATGGCTTTTATTAATGGTTTTCTCCCAAATTTGATTATTTTCTGGCTTTACCTAACGCTAATACTTCGGTAACAAAGAAAATGGTTTTTAATGTGTGTTTCAGGTTCTGAACATCAACAGAAGGATTTAACTAGGGAAATACAATATTCTGGAGAAAACAAGCAAGTCTCACATTGGAAGCATGCAAGGGGAGCTCACATAAGCTTTAACGAGCAACTATACGACGAGAATATTTTTCCGGCCATATAGTTCCCACCGTATAGTTGCCGCCGCCTCTGTCTTGTCAAAAGGGACAACTTCTATGAAGGGACGGAGGGCGAAAACAGAACACAACAGCTACGATACCATCTAGAAGGGAGAAAGAAGAGATCTGGAGAAGAAGGGGAATATGTTCTTCATCTCGCTCCACGATCTTTAACCTCCTAGCCAATACACCCCCATAGCCACTACTTGTACTTGATAGAGAGAGGGATCTCCACCTTGCAAGACTAGGGTTTGAGATTGTTTCTTCCCATCTTGAATTGTGTTGGATATTTTTCTATTCTTATTGTGGATCTCCATGGTAATACAAAGACGAATTCCCTTTATTTGATTATATTGATGATCTATTCTTCTCTCATGTGTGAGTAATCCCCTTGGGAGTGGGAGATGTAGGGGATTGCTGCGATGTGATGTGCCTTCATATATTTTCCATTAGTTTGTGATTGATTCTAATTACTATATTATGTGTGCTTGACTATATATGGGATGCCTAATGCTTGTTGTCCAATTAAGGGCCCAAACAACATGATACTTTGTTCTACATAGATAAGATCTTGTTCGCTAGTGGACCGGCGACCCCCGGGTGACACGGGGATATCAATGGAAAGCTAGTTGACTCGAGGATAACGAGTAACCACTGTGCTTATTGCATTAGTCTGATCCAAGGAGCTTAACCGCAAAGCGACCTGAAGGGTCTTAATCGTCTAGTGTCTGACCATGGTTTTGGTACCAGGCTAGTAGGATTATTCAAGTTGGGATGAAATCTACCAACAGGAGTTCCGGCTAATTGTGGGTTGCTCGCCTAAACATATATCTATAAGATTATAATTATTACATTTACCACTCATCTACCTAGCACAGTCACTATCACCATGAATTGAATCTCTCTGCGCCTTCTTTCGCCATCTGTAGGAAACAACAAACAAGCAAAGTCGTTCTTTACTTTTATGCTTTATATTTCAGAAGTTTTCATTTTAGTTCTATTTAAATCTATCGCATTTAATCAAAACTCCATTCTTATTTCCACACTTACAGACAATTCACTCGAAGACCTATGACAACTTCGGGTGTGACAAAGACTTCATCAATAAACACTTACCATTGGGCTCCATGTGGGATCGATATCTGAACTTCGAAACTAGCTACAAACGATATGTGCTCTTGCAGACATCAGTATTCACGTCCTAAAGCAACAAAATTTGCCCTCCTAGCCTATTCGCTAATATTCGTGCAAGAAAACTATACACCTTATATTAAGGAACAGAGAGAGTATTTTCTAGACTGACAACGATCATCTTGGCTAAGACCCTGAAGGGCGGAATGGCTCTGATACCAATTGTAATACCTCGGATATTACGCTCTAAGAATGAGCCTGGATGAACCCAAAAGTGGATAAGGGATTCTACCATGGCAGCCAAAGGCCACCCATGTGTAGGCCCATCGAAGTGGAGCTGGGAATGTTACCGACCGATCGACCACCCTATCCACTTTCAAGAACATCGGGACAAGAGCGAGCGGCATAAGCGACAGGTAACGGGACCACGCCATACACAAATGAGTATGTGTGTCTGTGACTTACAATGGACATCAGAGTCACACCAACTAGAAACAATAGACATAGAAATATTCAACGCCATATGGCAAGATCCAAATATCCTAGATAGATATAATAGTTTAGGATATCTCCTCATGCATCACACAACAGAGTATCAAACGGAAGTGGAAAACATGATCCGAGTACGAATAAGAAGCAAATCGGCATAAGATGCCCTAAAAATAAGCACATCCCTCCCACAGCTCTCATGGATCTCCATCCCCGGAATCTCTACACCTGATGGTCATTGCCACCATCATCGGTCTCTTCGACCCAGTAGCCTTCCTAGGAGTATACTTGTCCATATGAACCAAATACTTATCGTGTGAGACCCTAGGGGTACTCAGCAAGTCTTAATGCATCTAAAGGAAACAACCTAGGGTTGACACAATTGCAGCGAAAGATAATATCTACAAAGTTCTATAGAGACACGCTACACATCCGTCCAACCAGAGATGGGCGAATACTCGTTAATTAGTATCAACAGTTATATAAGCAACATAAATTAACCTTGCTCCTCCTCCTTCTCGCTTACTGATGAGAAGACAGAAGAACATCCCATCCGTTGGTAGTTGTATTAACCATTCCATGAATGTTGTACTATTTACTAGTCACGTATTAGTCAAATTGAAAGGTGGTACTTTAGTTATGCTTGTCTATGATTGATAAACTATGCTCCAAGTCGTCCATAACCGCGGACATGGCTTTCAGAAAGATTTGCCCTGCAGGGGTGCACAAATAGCAACACACACATGATCAACCTCGGGAAGAACCAAATAAAATGCAACAAGGCCTCATGACATTGTATTCATAGGATTCTTAAATTATTTCAAGGGGCCACCCTAATAAGCTACCCGCAACGAAGTTGGCCGGCTCCGAGACGGACCTAGGGTTTGCGACAATGGCTATAAATGGCTGGGAACCCAGAAGTGTGACTGGGCTTGTCGATACCACGTAAACATTCCGCATTCCTAAATAGTACAGGTGCTCCACGCACAATCGTAAATAAAGCAGTAAAGCATGTCATAAGTACAGGATAGTAATAAATCCCCAAACTAGTTTGTGGCCCCAAGAAATAAAGTGTGAATCAAGGTCAGGCAAAGGGGGATCAATAGGGTCTCCCGTATGTGGATAGTGTGAATAGTGAAGGAACAAGAATCAAGTACTCGGGGTCCTACGGGACACAAGTAAGCTTAAAGAACCAAATAGAAGATAATGCTCACCGGTTCCTCTTTCATTATTTATCCCATTACTACCCAGATTAAGTTGTTTAGGTACCTCATTATCCAAAGACTCGCACAAACCCTACACATGCAATTCTACGACTTGCATGGCTCAAACAACTCCTATAGTAATGGCTCATGGGATTGACGTACAAGCTTTGGTGGGGTTTAAAATAAAGGCTATGCAATACTTGGGACTCAATTTAGTTCAATCACGACTCAATGATGCAAGAGTAAGATAGAAGCATAGGTACTATATGTATGCAAGCATGGGGAATTTCTTGCCTGACAGTTCTGTTGCCGAATAAGAAGGATCCAGGTAATACTCTTGAGGCTCCTGGTATTCTCCTTGCTCAGTCTCTATCCGGATAAAAATCAAACACACAAGGGCCAAAATAGATACATTGCACAATCATAAATCATATACAACAAGCAAATAAGGTATGCCATGATGGAATGATGCACAATTGCATGGTATAATATAGCATGACATGGGTGAAGTGTGGGAACAAGAAATAAGCACTTTTATTAATTATCTGGTCAAATTTTACTTGCATAAACCATTCAGGTTTTTAAGTATTTATATGATTCATGCTTCAATCCATATCATGGAATGCATAATCAGAACAGGATCGTCGCGCTAATCGATTAGACATATTATTTGTCGAATTTGGAATAACGGAATTAAAGTTATATATTTATTAAGTTGCTCAAAATTTCAAAATTTTAAGTTGCTAAAAATTTATTTTGCATGGCATATTTGAATTCCAAGCATTTTTCTAATCAGAAAACATATATCATTTGAAAAATTTGAATTTATAAATTTAAAATCGTTATTTAATGCAATAATTTCAAAATAGGGTCAAATGTCATAGGTTTGACTAGTTAGGGTTGACTCTGGTCAAATTTGAATTCAGGTTTAAATTCGAAACACTTTTTGTTTTGGAAATTTTATTAAATTCGAATTATTTAAATTTATATGAATTTTGTTATATATATTCATATTTTCTAGATTTTGTTATATATATGAATTTTGTTATATATATATTCATATTTTGTTATATATATATAAATAGGAAAAAGGTCCTGGACTTTTCTACATGGAGGGAAGCTACCCACGGAGAATGACATGCCGGCCCAGGCTGTCGCGGGTCCACGTCGTGCGTAGTGCCGCCCAGGTGTGACACGTGGGACGCGGGGATCTATGTTTGATCGGTCGAATCTGCTAGGGGGCTTTTTGCAAAACACCGTCACTGCTAACTAAAACTCTCTACGCTCTCTGAATGTTCGACAGAGACAAACGACGGCAGCGGCTTGGGGTGAGGATGGCGATGCAACGACAACGCGAAACAGGTGGCCGCCAAAACAAAAGTTGGTTGTTAGTGCTACTGCGGCCTATACATGCGCGTCGCTGCGTGCCTGACGTGGTGAGCGCGCGGCACGGCATAGCGAGGTGGGGCAGGTAGAAGGAGGGAAGGTGGGCTCACCTAGTCTGCGAACTAGCGCGAGGCAGGGCCGAGATGACGCAAACTAGAAACAGGCGGCGTGAAGGAGCTGGTCACCGGAGAGGTTGCTGCAGAGATGGTCAGAATGGTCAGAGGGACACGGAGGAAACTGGTTGTAAATGATAACCAAGCGAGGCGGAAAACGTCGGTCTACTCACTAGGAACACGTCGAAGTCGATGGCAAGGACAGAGGATGGCTGTGGCGAGCTGAATTGCAGGAAAACAGCGTCGGCCAGAGACGAAGAGGAGGATGGTGACGTCGATCCGGGGCGAGCTTGGAGGGGCTACTGCGACAGAGAGGTACATGGCATCGAGGCACAGCCCCCGGTCCTCCTGGCTTGGACAGGGGCGATCTAGCACGGCGGCGCCATGGGGACTTGCACGGGTGGATGACGGTGGGGAAGAAGGGGGAAGGAAAATCGCAGCGCATCAGGGAAAGAAGGGGATTAGGGTTTCTGGAGACTCGGATCGAGTTTAAAGGAAGAGGAGGAAGCAGGTAGAGGGGGTGGGGGCTTGGGTGACGTTGCTGCGGCGCACTCACGCGATGTGCGTGAGGAGAGGTATACAACAACACTATGTCGCTCCCTCCCTTAGGTACCGCTTTGCTGGACGGGCCGGGAGAAAAGAGGAAAAGGCCGATGAAGGTGTACTGCTGGTGGGCTGCTCTTGGCTGGCTTGGCTGGCTTGGTGGACTGCGCTAGGTAAGGCTCTTCTCCTTTCTTTTTAGTGAGAGTTCTGTTTTGAATTGTATTTAGATATTTGACTTGTTTGTTTCAAATTTGAAACAGGTGTTGATGCAAACAGGTGATAGAGTATAAAACCACCAGGTCAACTAAAAAACAAGAAGACACCAAAATGGTTAAGATGGTGGCCTATGGTAGCTTGCTTGATTTGACCCTCATTTGAAATCAACCCAACCAATATCACTCCAAACAAAAGAAAGACCAACCAAGGGGGGATGAAGACAACATTGCATGGGCCATGCATGGAAGCTAAATGACCTCTCTTGTGGTTGTGAGAACAACCATATTTGCAAGTGGACATCTAACCCATGCATCCCTTCAAAATTGAACAAACCATGTCCAAGAATGGGAGCTTGCTAAGCATATGAGGATATTTATCATATGCACATATATGAATACAAATGGCCACTAGTGTGTGTTTCCCACTAGATCAATTCATAGACAAAGTAGCATGATGCATGAGCATAGAATGAATAAAACCATATGGAAGCTTACAAAAGAGAATTCTACCCACATGGCATGCAAAGGTGGCCATGATGAAGCGATGATGAGCCCGGATTCCAACAAATGGCTAGAAGCCATGCAATCCGAGATGGAATCCATATATGATAACCAAGTTTGGACTTTGGTAGACTTACCTCACAATCAAAAGTCCGTTGAGAATAAATGGTTTTTCGAAAAGAAAATGGATGCTGACAGTAATGTGACCGTCTATAAAGCTCGACTTGTCGCGAAAGGGTTCTGACAAATTCAAGGAGTTGACTACGATGAGACTTTCTCACCGGTAGCGATGCTAAAGTATATTAGGATTATGTTAGCAATTACTGCTTTTTTTGATTATGAAATCTGGCAGATGGATGTCAAGATAGTGTTCCTTAATGGCATGGCAGTTAAGTATTGTTTGGTGATTGTGTACCTCGTATTTATTTATAGACGATAGTATCGACCCGGGATACAAAGAGGAGGAGTACTACCAAGAAGAAGAAGAAAACTCTAACCACTGCACTACTTAAGGCAAGCCTAACACTACAAGTTACTATGCAAGCTAACACTTGCAAGTCTCATACCTATGCAAGTCATCCTTGCAAGATAACCTATGCAAGATGCATTAGGCATGCTTGGTCATCCAACTTTGATTATACCAATCCCATGTTTTACTTGCAAGCTTTATTCTTTTAATTTACCAAAGTTCTTTACCTTTAGTTAGTGCCTTTGTGAGTATTGGAAAAATAGTATAGATACCATAAAGAGTATAAAACTAGGCATAACTAGTTATACTTGGATGTCATTCCAAGGCATGAGATTAGAGTTGGATAGTTACACTTGATTAGCACCCCTCATTAGTGAACACTCTTAACTTTAGTGGCTAGTGTTAAGCATAAAAGTTGATCACTTTAGATGGGAATACTTGGTGAAAATGATTATGAAAACCTTGGAATGATGAGTCATTCTATTGAAATATTTTGACATGTGTTGAGAAACACAAATGGATTTGATGATGAAAATGTTTAGGCATGAGCCTTAGCCCTTTACAAAAACTGATGGTTGGTTTCAGATGCGATACCATTCCAATTTTACCGTACAACCACAGTACCCAAATTGGGTATGAATTAGCTGGAAGCTTATATGCCTTAGTATGGGTTCCCTCGTGGAAGAGGTTGAGCTGAGCCTAACTCGTGAGTGTGAATGTCCACCTATGCAGTGTCCAGGATAGCAGATGGCCATGGCTGGGAGGCCAAGCTCATAGGGGAGGTTTCTATACTAGAGTGTGTAATTGAAAGGTGATGATTGATTATCCGCATACTAAGTATGATGATTCAGGGTTATCACTGATGGATCTATCGAATTTTGTGGTGAAAGTGTACCACATCTGCAATGTGTCAAACTATTCGAATAGCCGCGTCCGCGGTCATGGACAGTTGGAAGCACCGGCTAGGCCGGATCTTAAAGCTAATGGTTCCACAGATCCACAGTTCATCCTTGGACTCTACAGACTCTCTCTTGATGGTGAACAAATATACAAACAGGTCTAATCTAGGTTTAATTCCTAGATATCCTTCGTGCAAAGCTACAAAGTTGCTAAGGACTAGGATGCTGTTGGGAGACAGGTTATGGGGAAGTACCCGGAAGTGTCGAAGGACATCCAGGAAGAAGTCGGAGACTGGCAGGCTTACGCCACGTACCAGCTGAGATTTGAGGTACACCTTCTTTCGGGCTTGGGGAGAAGGGACCACCTCGCCAGCCGGTGCTACCCGCCAAACGAACTTCTCCGCTGCAGGGAGATACCCCTCGTCGATCAGCTCTTGGAGATCTTCGACGGAGAGATCAGAACCTCTTCACACCCCCTTATGGGAGTCATTTTCCTCTTCAGCGGCATCGGGCGCCGCTCGTTCTTGGTCATCATTGGCGGATTCAGTCACGGCGGAGACGGGGACGACCACCCCCTCCGGCGGAATGATAACTCCTTGGGATGGCTCCGTCATAGCCTCAGGAATCGCCGCCGTGGAAAGAGTAGATCTGCTGGAGGCCATTACGACGAGGAGTGTGTGGAGAAAGAAAGGGCTCTGGTTAGGGTTTTCGCTGAGGATCTCGAACGGTCGTGCGGCTGGAGGAAGACGAAGACTAGGAGCAAATGCGGGTAAAAAGAAATAAATTGACTGCGGCGGAAATATATAAGCCTCGCTTCAAGATTCGTGCAAAAAGATCTAATGGTTGGAACGTTGCCGACGTGGAAGTGAACGTGCGTGGTAATTTCGCCACGTCCTCCGTCTTTTGCCGCTCCACCGTTTCGGATTTCGCGCACGTGAAAATAGCTAATGATTAATTCTTTGCTTCTGTGAGTTTCGAGGTAGTGTAGGCTGTGCCCCACGTCATCCTCTTGACAATTGCAGTGAAGGGTCACATCTGAAGATTCCATCAAAGAAGGAGATCGTCCAACTCTGGAAACAAAGACTCAAGGAATCTCCGGCTACATTGCGAAGCGGGAGAGGATTGCAGGGTTCTTTGAGAGACCTTTGAGATATTGCTTGACAAATTGCTGGCATCACTTAGACGGGATATTTAGAGATCAACGAGCAAGACGACGTAAGATTTCAAAGTCCTCCGAGGGCTACTGTTGGGGATATGCTATATGGGTATCCTCATAGCATGTCACCAATCCGCCTAACCCGGGTGGCCCATATCTGGTAGCTAGGACTATGTCCTACTGGGCGGCCCTGTTAGACGGATCCTGAAGGGAGGCCCATGCCGGATAAAGGAAGACTATGCATGAGTCGCTGACATACTCGGATCCTTGGAGTACAAGACACAGAAGACTAGTTCATGTAGATGTAGGACTCTTTACCTTGTCCGGCAAGGACCTTTCCCTATAAACCCTTGGTCTTGGCGCCTTTATAAGCCAGCATGCAGGAGCCTTTAGGGCACAACTTCTCTGATTGCAGCGTACAACGCGCAACACCTCGCACAACGAACCTATCTCTATAACTCGGTGTATTGCCATTATAGTTATTTATAGCAGGAGTAGAGTTCCACCACCGTTGTGGGAATTGAACCTAGGTAAGCTGTGTTACCTCGTACCCACCAACTCTCCTCCTTACCCCACGTCTCTAAACACGCACTGTGAGGACACCTCCATGGCGTACTCGTCGGCAATACCACGACAATATGAGCTTTGCACATTTAGTAGTTTAGGTAGAATTTTATCACTTTCCTTGTCTATTACATGTGTGTAGGTGTTGATGATTATTATATAAAACAAAGGCAAAAGGAACAAAGAGAGCATAGTATGGAGGAGCTGGAGGGACCAGACTTAGACATTTGGGTGTTGAAAAAAGTGAATTTTTCCAACTTATCAAAATAAATATCCAAGACAACTGAATTGTACACCTCCTTGATACGAATCCATCGAGACCAAGAACACCCAAATCAGAATTCGTATGAAGAAACGGTGGCCAAAACACTGCGGAACCTGAAGGTTTGACGAGCAACTATACATCGGGAAGCATTTTTCCGGCCGTATAGTTCCTGTTGTATAGTTGCGAAAAAGGTCGCAAACTACGGGATTTCGCCCCAGAGAAGCTCCAGAACCTTCTCTCAGTCATATGACGGTATTGGGGGAATCCTAGGGCACCTCCAAGGCCTATTTAAATTCATCTATATTCTATCCATGATGTTGATTGCCTTCTTGTGTGAGTAGTTTCCTTTTCTCTTGGGGAGATGGAGAAACCCTAGTATGAGATTGAATTGAGATAAAGATTATTATGTGATATTGTTCATTATGTGTCTGTGTTAGATTTACTTCATCTTGATGTTGGGTGAAGCGCGCCACTCAATATTTGCCTCACTAAGGACTAGATGGAGGGAACTACTTGTTGGTAGACAGAGGGATGATAGCACTTACGGTGACTATAAATTTGTTGTCATTCCTTACGTATCAACTTGGGAACCGAGGAGAACTCACGGAACGTTGTCCATTCCATGGGATACATCCTACGGGGTAAAGTCCCTTAATAGCGCAGAAATTTGATTAATGTCGATTGTTGTCTGCTGTGGTTATGACGGATGATGTGTGCAGTGGTTGCTGCCTATTCGTCCATATATGGAGCTCCTCCCACACATATCATAAATGGTCTTATTCATTATAATAATTTTGATCACTCTTTCTAATTACTAGCGGTGGACCCACTACTTCCTAAGAACTCTTTCCATCATCTTGTAGACTTTCATAATCATACTTGCATGCTCTTATTTACTTACAACTTTATTCTACTTATTGTTCTCTTATTTGAAAACCCAAAAATATCTTTTACACAAAACTCAGATTTCATCTTGTTACTTAGAATGTTATTTAGCATTACTATTTCAGTATTTAGTTAAAATAGTTATTAGACTTCAGACTCATGCTCCATGTGGGATTGATATCTTTATTTCGAAACTAGCTACAAACGATATGTGCACTTGCAGTCGTTAAAAGCCCTGCTCTAAACCTTCCCCTCCACCACCACTACCATGGCGTAGCTCTGTTGGACGTCCCGAGATCCGCTACTTCCATTGCCCAGTTGGAGCAAGGGATCGGGAGTCGTCGGCACACCGAACATGTGACCGATTATATAGGAGTTGCTCGTCTGTGGCGCTGATCGTCTGCACGTCCTTGAGGATGGTCGTGTACCATCTACATAAACCACATTTGTTTGAGGGAACGTTATCCCGCTTACGGTCTATGAGGGTGAGTCCATCTGTAACTGTTACAAAGTATCGCCTAGATTCGATCTTGGCAGTTGCAAACCGTAGGAATTTTTTGTTTTCTATGCACTGAACCACATCATTTCTCATTCCCGTGATATAACATTCTAGTGATCTTATCACTTGCTTCCAAGCTACATCAATGTGATATCACCAAGAGGGCCCAGAGATATCATCATCGGGATGGACAAATCCCACTCTTGATCCATGAGCCTCTATAACAGTTTCAGAGTATCTGAACCCACATTTATTATCACCATGTTATGGTGTGATGTTTAATGTTATCAAGTTAATCTTCCGGTGTTAGTGATTGACATGATCTCATGGTCTAAGGACTAAACTTACTTCATATGATGTTATAGCAATTTAAACAAAATGACTTTGATCATATTGCTATACTTCGGACGAATGTTCATCACACCATTCCACCAATGTTGTGACCTCGTCATTAACAACATCCAATGTCCATGATCAGGAAACCTTGATCATCTTGTTAATCCACGAGCTAGTTTATATGAGAGGCATAACTAGGAACCCCTTATTCGTTTACTAAACACACATGTATTAATGTTTCCAATTAACACAATTATAGCATGCAAAATAAACATCTAACATATACTTGGAATTCGATAATAAAAACTTTATTATTGACTCTCAGGGCATATTCCCTTCAGTCTCCCACTTGCACTAGAGACAATAATCTAGTTTACATAGTGATCAATCTAACACCCATGGAGTTCTGGTGATATCATGTTTTGCCCTAGGGAGAGTTTTATCCAACGGATATGCTACATTTAGATCCGTATGCACTTTACAAATCTTTATATCTTTATCCTTGACATGCTCGCGGATGGAGTGAAACCGGCACTTGATATGCTTGGAATTCTTGTGAGACATCGGTTCCTTGGCATTGGCTATGGCTCCATTGTTCTCACAATAGATCACCATTTGATCCAGTGCACTAGGAACCACACCCAGTTCAGTTATGAACTCCTTCATCCAAACCGCTTCCTGCGCTGCTTCTGAAGTACCAACATATTCCGCCTCCATTGTTGATCCCGCTACCACATGTTGTTTGGAGATCCTCCAACTAACATGCTGCTCCATTCATTAGAAACACATATCCAGATTGAGACTTAGATGTAGGAGTTTGCATACAAAAACAAGAAATTCCTACGCCAAGAACCCTAATGCCAGGACCTATCCATTAGTAATGCAATAATGGGAGAGACTTTTCGCAAACTTACCCTTACAGACCGAAAAGCGTTGTCAACGCTCGGGAGAGCATGGTTAATGTAGTCATACTGAAGCCAACCTCGGGGTCGTGTTGAAGTCCTTCGGCTCCTGTGGATCTGATGACTCCTAATGCCCTAGATGTTGAACTTCCAAGGGATTTACACATGTCCGGTTCCTGACGATGACTCCCGCTCCTCCGATCCAACAACAGTTGCGGAAGTAGAGCTTCTAGATCCGAATCCTGCAGCATGACGAAGCTTCATGGTGATGAAGACTCCTGCTCGCCTGATCCATACTTGGGACCACGGTCACGGGAGAGAGAGAGAATCAACTAGAGGTCTCCCCAAAAGAGAGGAAACCTTTTATTGATTATTGTGTATTTATTTTGTCAAAATACCTCACAATATATTGGGGACCCCCCACATAGGTAATTGCCTTAGCCATGTGGGACTAAACAAAGTAGAGGTGCGAGGGGGAGGGCTGGCCGACTGGCCAAGGCCCTTGTGGGCCCCGCGCGAGGTGCCCAAGGCCCAGCCGTCCACCCCCTCTGTCTCCTCCCTTTGGTCTTTCCCTCATGGGCCCTTTAACCTCTGGATTTTGGCCCAATCAAGTATTTGACCATTTAATTGATTTTTATTTTATTAAAAAAATATGAATAAATAATTAAATCAATACTAAACATTTACTCATGTATTATCTAATCCCTGTGGCTATGGAACTCCTTCCACCTCCACTCCGGACATCCTTCGGACTTACCGAAACCCTTTTGGTTTTATCTCTCTTTTCTTCGGTGATTCTGCCGATACCAAATGCTCTCTGAGCATCATCAAGCCCTTAAGCGTGATACCCCACGGTCCGGGAACACTCCATACATGGTAGAGACACCTCTCATACCAATGATCAATAGTGGGACCTGGATGCCCATGATGACCCCTGTGCATTCCATGAATCTTTCGTCTTTTGAACCATGAACATCGTATTCTATTTATTTTATCTCTTCGATACTTGCATTGTCCGAGATCTGATCAATGACATCACCATGTCGTGTTCAATCTCGTTATCGACAAAAGCTACTTAACTCGTTTCGACAAGAGATATCCCTGTGACCTAGTCACACACTACGCAGCTATTTGGATATAACTTCTCCGAGTGGGCCCTCGAGTATCTTTCCGTCATGCGGATGGACACATCCTCTCTTGACACATAATGCCTCTACCTTCCCCTCTGAATACCTGAACACACCTTTACGATCATTGATTAACCGAGTTATGTTTGATGTTATCTAAGTATCCTCGGGTGATAGTGATTGATATGGTCTCACAGTCTAAGAAATAAGACACGAAGTCTTTTCCTGATGATTGTAACTTGAAATTTGTGACATGATCGGGTCACGATGCTTAGGTTGGGTATACCTCATCATCTCATTCTCGCAATGAGGTAACTCCATTGTCAACTGGCATAAATGCCACATAATCAGGAAACCTTGATCATTTGTTGACCCAATGAACTAGTGACTCTAGTTTCACCAGGAACAACTAGTTGTTTGTATATCACACGTGTATTGGTGTTTCCTATCAATATAGTTATAGCATCATATAAAACTTAATCATAAACTTTATGAAATATGATAATAATCCATATTATTATTTTCTCTAGGGCATATTTCCAACATTAGAGTCATCCGGATCGATGTCAAAACTAGCGTCAAATAACACTAAGCGACGAGCTCTTCTTCACCTTCATACATGAGAAACATATCCTTAGTCCTTCTTAAGTACTTAAGGATATTCTTGACCGCTATCCAGTATTCCAAACCTGGATCAGATTGGTACCTACTAGTCAAACTAATAGCTTGTGCCACATTCGGTCTTGTACATAGCATGGCATGCATTATAGAGCCTATGGCTAAGGCATATGTGATCTTATCCATTATCTCTCTTTCTTCCGTTGTAGCCGGACTTTGAGCCTTACTCAATGTTTTTCTTGCAACATAGGTAAGAACCCCTTCTTACTTCCGTCCATTTTAAACTTCTTTTTATCAACGTATCTACTTTGTGATAGCCCAATTAGGTGTCTTGATATATCTCTATAGATATTGATGTCTAGTATGTATGATGCTTCACCAAGGTCCTTCATCGAAAATTGGCTATTTAGATAACATTTGACACTGTTTAAAAGATCTATATCATTTCCAATCAATAATATGTCATCCACATATAGTATTAGAAATGCCACAGAGATCCCACTCGCTTTGTTGTAAATACAAGCTTCTCCATAATTTTGGAAAAATCCATACTCTTTGATCACCTCGTCAAAGCAGAGATTCCAACTCCGGGATGCTTGCTTTAGTACATAGATGGATCAATGAAGTTTGCATACCTTCTTAGCATCCTTAGGATCGACAAAACCCTCTAGTTGTATCATATATAACTCTTCTTCAATATTACCATTGAGGAACGTGGTTCTGACATCCATTTGCCAAATTTCATAATCGAAATATGCAGCAATTGCTAACATAGTGCTAACCGACTTTAGCATCACTACAGGTGATAAAGTCTCATCGTAGTCTACTCTTTAAATTTTTCGAAACCCCTTTGCGACAAGTCGAGATTTGTAGATGGTCACATTACCATCAACGTCAGTTTTCTTCTTGAAAATCCATTTATTCTCAATGACCTTTCGGTCATGAGGTAAGTCCACCAAGGTCCAAACCTAGTTTTCGTACATGGATCCCATCACGGATTGCAAGGCTTCTAGCCTTTTGTTGTAATCCAGGCTCATCGTCGCTTCTTCATACGTCGTAGGGTCATCAATTCTATTGACCACGAAATTCACGATAGGATTTCTGTACAGTTTAGGAGATGCACGTGTCCTGCTTGACCCATGAGGTTTGGTAGTGTCCTCTTTCATAGTTTTGTGATCTTTATCATTAGTTCCTTCTTCATTCGGTGAAGTCAACTCCAGAAATTTTCGGTGCTACGCCACTTGTTGTTCATGAAGATAAGGTTTGATAACCTCTTTGAGTTCTACCTTCCGACCACTCACACCTTTCATGAGAAACTCTTTCTCTAGAATGGATCCATTCTTAGCAACAAAAACCTTGCCCTCGGATCTGTGATAAAAGGAATACCCAATTGTTTCTTTAGGGTTTCCTATGAAGACGCATTTTTCTGCTTTGGGTTCAAGTTTATTAGGCTAAAGTTTCTTCACATAAACATCGCATCCCCAAACTTTTAGAAATGGCAGCTTAGGTTTGTTTCCAAACCATAATTCATACGGTGTCTTTTCAACGGATTTATATGGTGCCCGATTTAAAGTGAATGCGGCGGTTTCCAGTGCATAAACCTAAAATACAAGTGGCAAGTCAGTCAAGGATATCATAGATCGAACCATATCCAATAAGGTACGATTACGATGCTACAATACACCATTACACTATGGTGTCCTGGCAGGCATGAGTTTTGAAACTATTCCACATTCTCTCGTGTGTGTTCCAAACTCGTAACTTAGATATTCACCTCCACGGTCAGACCATAGAAATTTAAGCTTTCTATTACGATGATTTTCCACTTTAGTCTAAAATTTCTTGAACTTTTCAAAGGTTTCAGACTTGTGTTTCATCAAATAGATATATCCATATCTACTCAAATCACCTGCGAAAGTAACAAAATAACAATATCCACCTCGCGCTGACACAATCATGGGACGACATACATCAGTATGTATGATTTCCAACAAATCTATCGCCCGCTCCATTGTACCAGAAAACGGGGTTCTAGTCATCTTGCCCATAAGGCATGGCTCAGATGTATCAAATGATTCAAAATCAAGTGATTCTAAAAGTCCATCAGAATGGATCTTCTTCATGCATTTTACGCCAATATGACCTAGACGGAAGTGCCACATATATGCAGATATATCATTTTCAAGTTTAATCCTTTTGGCATCACCATTATGGATATATGTATCACTACTATCAAGATTCAATAGAAATAAACCATCCATCAAAGGTGCATGACCATAAAAGATATTATCCATATAAGTCGAATAACCATTGTTTTCATATTTAATTGAATAACTGCTTTGCAAGAAACACGATCTATATACAATCTTCATACTCAGCGCATGCACCAAATAACAATTATTCAGGTTTATAACTAGTCCAGACGGTAGATTGAGAGTCAGCGTTCCGACGGTGATCACATCAACTTTTGATCCATTGCCGGCATGCATCGTGACCTCATCCCTTGCTAGATATTGCTTGTTCCGCAGCCCCTAATTCGAGTTACATATATTAGCAACTAAACCGGTATCAAATACCCAGGTGCTACTCTGAGTACTAGTCAAGTACACATCAATAACATGTATATCAAATATACCTTTTTTCATCTTGCCATCCTTCTTATCTACTAGATACTTGGGGTAGTTATGCTTCAAGTGGCCAGTCCCCTTACAATAGTAGCACTTGGTCTCAGACTTAGGGCCAACCCGGGTCTTCTTCTCAAGTGCAGCAATAGATTTTCCACCCTTCTTGAAGTTACCCTTCTGTTTACCCTTCTTGTCTTTCTTGAAACCAGTGGTCCCATTGATCATCAACACTTGATGTTCTTTCCTAATCTCCACTTTAGTAGTCTTAACCATTGACATAAGCTCGGGGAGAGTCTTCTTCATGACCTGGATGTCATAGTTCATCTCGAAGCTCTTTTAGCTTGGTGGAAGAGATTGGAGAACATGATGTATGCCTAAGTCAATGGGAATCGTTATTCCCAAGGACACAAGCTTATCGGCGTACCCAGACATTTTGAGTACGTGCTCACTAACGGAGTTGTTCTCTATGATCATGCATCTAAAGAAATTTTCTGAAGCATCTTAACTCTCTATGGCAACATGGGTATCGAAAATCATTTTCAATTCACCCATGGTATCAAAGGCATTTCCATTATTGAAACGCTTTTGGAGTTCTGGCTCTAGCCCATACAGTATGCCGCAATGAACCATATTGTGGTCCTCCTGATGAGTCAAGTAAACATTCTTTACCTCGTCAGGGCAATCATTAGGAGGTGGGGGTCCTAGCGGCGCTTCTAGCACATATTGCTTATGTGCAGCAGTGAGGAGAATCCTCAAGTTCAGGGCCCAGTTGGTGAAGTTTCTACCATTCGTTGCAAGTTTCTCTTTCTCCATGAACACATTGAAATTAAAAGCAGGTGGTGCCATCTACTACAGAATTTGTAGTGTTTATTTAGACTAAGTTTATGATAGGTTGAGTTCAACTAATCCAAATTACAAATGAACTCCACTCAAAAACAACATCCCTCGTGTCTTTTTGATGATTACATGAACCAAATCCACTACACCAAGACCGATCATCACGTGAGTTGGTGTAGCTTCAAAGGCGTGAATAGATGGTCATCATATCAACCATATGACTCATGATTTACCTTTCGGTTCGTGTTCTGAGGCCATGCTTGTACATCCTAGGCTCGCCAAGTAAAAACCTTAGTATTCGCGTGTGTAAAACTGTCTTACACCCGTTGTATGCGAATGTAGAGTCTATCACACTCGATCATCACGTGGTGTCTCGAAACAACAAACTTTCTTAACGATGCATACTCAAGAAAGAACACATTCTTATCTTGATATTTAAATGAGGGATCATCTTATAATGCTACTAAAGCGCCAAACAAGCAATATAAGATGCAAACAAACATCATATGCAAAAGTGATATGATATGGTTCTTGCACTTGATCACTATCATGTGCATTGTGGTACGATCTTTATCATTCCTACATGTGTAAGGCCAAGGTATATGGAACTTACACTTTGGTATGTTATGATTTCCAAGAGTATCAATCCATACTATAAATTCTAACATCACCATATCATGACACTTGCCTAGAAACGATCTAAACTAGACGCCTCTAATTTATCAATTGCAAGTTTTACGTGGCTTAGGACTTTTGAAGATAGAACCATTCACACCTATGAACATGGAGCCACAATGATGATAATCAAATTATTAGCAACTTGTTGTCAATTAGATATTGATTATAGTAGGAGAGACAACCACCCGCTAGCTACTTATGCAAAACTAGTTGCATGTCAAGCATGGAACAGGTCTCATGTGCGAGGACATGTAAAGTTAGTCCGGACCGCTTCATCCCACTATGCCACAATATCTAAAAATACATAGAAGATGCAATAACATGATCATCGACACCCACATACTCATATGTGTTCTACCTGTGCAAAGAAGCACACATAGATCAAGCTCTGATACCACTATTGGGTTCGCAGCATAGAAAACAATTTTTTTCCAACAATGTGAACTACTAAGAACCAAGATCTATCTACCTAGATACAATCAACGGGTGGATATACATCCATAGAGAACATACCCTTGAAGAGAGATAGAGTGTAACGAGGTTGGACTCGTGTATGATGTAGTCGTTCGCTTGTGGATCTCAACATCCCGAGGAAGTCCAGCACCACAACTAAGAAGTGCACCCATGATCGCACACACGTCCGGTCCTCTGACAACCTCCGCATCCTCGCTCCAGCGATGCAGCAGAAGCAACCGAGAACATGTATCACGCTACCGAGACCATGGGGCAATAAACTAGAGGGGGAGAGAGATCCTTCACGAGGAGGTATACAGTGAGAGGAGGATAGGGGGACTTTTATAGGGAGAGGGGGCAACCCCCTCCCATGGCAGGAGGCCATGGAGGTGCCCCCACCTCTTCCATCATTCATGTGGGTGGATTCTCCACTCACATAAACATGCCTCCACTCACACTTCCAGTCACACGCATTAATTTTCCACCAAAATTAATGCAAATCTCATTTAATAAAACTCTTTTATTTGTTTTATTCACAATTTTGTTAATTACTTTAGTGAACAAACATTCACATAAAACCCGTACAACATTTTAATATCACATGCAAAACCAGTTTCAGCAATTTCACCTAAAACAGTTCTAGTTTCCATCGAAATGATTCCAACGGTTTCATAATCTTTGTCTAAAACATATTTGCTCCTAAATGATGTCGATATCCCTTAAGTGTGCTACCCTACGGTTCACGAATAATGCATACATGATCGAGACCCCTCTCCGATCAATAATCAGCAACGGGACCTAGAGATCTCTACTGACTCCCACACATTCAACGATGACTCTAGTGATCGTGTGAACCTTTAACGTTTGTAACTAAGTCACTTTGTCTCACGATATATTACATGTCCGAGATTCGATCATCGGTATCCCCATACCTAGTTTGATCTCGTTACCGACAAGTACTCTTTTCTTGTTCCCGTGATATAACATTCTAGTGATCTTATCACTTGCTTGCAATCTACATCAATGTGATATCACCGAGAGGGCCTATAGTATATCTCTCTGTCATCAGGATAGACAAATCCCACTGTTGATCCATGAGCCTCTACATAACACTTTCGGAGTATCTAAACCAACCTTTATTGTCACCCTGTTACAGTGTGACGTTTAATGTTATCAAGTTACTCTTCCAGTGTTAGTGATTGACATGATCTCATGGTCTAAGGACTAAAGTTACTTTGTATGATGTTATAGCAATTTAAACACAATGACTTTGATTGTATTGCTATAATTCGGATGAATGTTCATCACACCATTCCACCAATGTTGTGACCTTGTTATTAACAACATCCAATGCCCATGATCAGGAAACCTTGATCATCTTGTTAATCAACGAGCTAGTTTATATGAGAGGCATAACTAGGAACCCTTTATTTGTTTATTAAACACACATGTTTTTATGTTTCCAATTAACACAATTATAGCATGCAAAATAAACATCTATCATATACTTGGAATACAATAATAATAACTTTATTATTGGCTTCTTTATTATTTCCTCTTAGGACATATTCCCTTTAGAGACTGCATGCACCAAAGCTTTTGGGGAGAATAGGAAACACTAGATACCGGTGGGTCTCTGAATTAATTGATCTTGTCACTCATACATGGAAGGAGGATATGGTGCAGGACTACTGCCTCAATGCTGATGCTGATGCTATCTTGGCAATCAAGATCCTAGCATGCCAATGTGATGACTTTGTAGCTTGGCTTCCCAAAAAGAATGGCGTCTTCACGGTGAGCTCCGCGTACCTCCTTGGTCATCGGCCTGCTCTGGACACAATGAGCAATGGACACTCCAGTTCCTCATCCGAGGGATATAGGACCATATGGAACCTTGTCTGGTAGGTGGAGGTCCCACCAAAGCTTCAGATTTTTTCTTGGAAAGCGGCAACATCATCTCTCACAGTTCGAACTAGTTTTTGTTGGTGTATCTACTATTTTTGGCTGCATGCAAGAGGATAGCTACCATTGCGCGCGTTCTATGTGACAATATGAGGAGACACTAGGACCTGCCCCTAGGGGTTTATTCATGGAAAATGGGCACGAATGGTTCTTGAACCTACTTCACAAGGCACCTAATCAATTTAGAGCCCGGATTATTTTTATGCTTTGGAGGGTTTGGCATCACAGAAACAACATTGTTCGTGGTGATGGAAAAGCGTCAATTTCCGCTTCAGTCCCATACTTGTGCAACTGTCTACACTCCTTTTGACCCATTAAAAATCATCCATGCTTGAAAGGAAAGTCACCTATTTTGCTTGATCGAGTCAATGGTTCTAAAGGCCCGTCGAGCTCTGGATGGGTAGCCCCAATAGAAGGTAATTTGAAGGCTAAGAGCAACTCCAACAGACGCGTGATATCGTGGTGTGCTAAAAATGCTATGCAACACGCGCGATCCAGTTTTAGCACACATGGTGTTTCTCCTTCGGTGGACGCGCGAAAATAGAGCTCAAAATAGCCCCCCATCAGGCGTGCTAAAATGCAGTGCACGGGCGCCGGCGCAAATAGCTTTTCATAGCCCACACCACATCAACAAGTTCAAACAAACCAAAATAAATAGAACAACAAATGGCTCTCAACAATCACCAAATGCTTGTTTCACACAACCAAGTTCAACACAAATTTAGGACATAGTTCAAATGCAAATTATAATTTCACACAACTAAATTCAACACAAATTGTAGTTGAACACACATGTTGACACATCATTTGTCACCAACGTCATAGCCATAGCCACTGCCACTTCCATCTTGTGCTTCTTCTCCTTGGGAGTCTTGGACGGTGGTGTTGGTGGTGTTGGCATGCGATGAATCTACATAGCCATCAACATTGATAGAAGGTGCTGGATTCACCAAGGAGGCCATGCCATAGCCATCAACATTGATCCTAGGTGAATCCCCCGGTGGTGCTCCCATGCCTCCAAGTCCCATGCCACCGATGCCTCCCATGCTTCCGAGCCCCATGCCACCCATGCCACCATAGCCTCCAAAAGCCCCCGGTGTTGCTCGCATGCCTCCAAATTCACCCGGTGGTGCTGCCATGCCTCAAAAAGCCCCTGGTGTTGCTCCCATGCCTCCAAAAGCCCCCGGTGTTGCTCACATGCCTACATAGCCTCCATAGCCACCCATGCCTCCAAATGCATTCCTTCCTTCATGTTGGGACTTCAAGTGGTTTGCCATCATTCTTTTTTTGGCCAACCCTTCATCACGAGCAAGGTTTATGTACTCCTTTTTTTCCTTTCATCCATGTTGGATGTGTCAATGGTAAAGAGTTTCCTCTCTTCCTCCAATAGGCGCGCTTGATCGGCGGTGGCCACCTTCTTATCCTCCAAAGATAACTTCCTCTCGTCGGTGGCCGCAATCCTATCCTCCAAAGCCACCCTCCATGCCTCGGCCTCGGCCTACATAGTCCTTGCCAACCTTTTATCTTTGTTATACTCCAACCTTGCATTGGCCATCCTATGCATAGATTTTGCTATGTCATCATCACCGGCCTTCTTCCCCTTAATCAACTCCTTGGCGGCCTTCCTTCCAAGCATGGGCCTCTTTGTGAATGCAACTGAGTGAGGAGTGAAGCTTCTCTTCTTGTTTTCATCACTAGAAGCATCATCATTTATGATTGTGGCGGCAGCGGTGGCATTCATCCCTAAGTTGTGCACATCCAACCCATCATGGTTTCTCCACTTCCCCTCATTCCCTAGATTGTTATAGCAATGGTGGAGCACAAATGACTTGCCAAGAATCTTCCTCCCCTTCTTGTCATTCCTCCCTTGATCCTTGAAAAAAATTGGGCAATGGTGTTCTACATGGTGAACATAAGAGAAGAATGAGTCATATCAACAAACATATGCGCATGAACGTGAGATAGAATCACCCAATGAACAACTTACCCTATCATCCGAAGCCGTGACACTTGGATTGATTTTGTCGACCCCTGCCAAAGCACCGACCCATTTTGACAATCAGTGTTTATGACCGACCACCGAGACCGAAGAGAACGATCAGTGCGCTCATTGCCACTTGTGTTGTGATAGCCAGCAAGTGCACAAGTTCGTTAGAGAATGTTTTCGTGGAAGTATTAATTCCACTTTTTATATCAATCCCAATAAGGAGCCTAGGTAAGTGTTTTTATGTGGTGTTTCTTTCGCACTCAAGGTGTCACAAGTCTTGAGTGAATTTACTGCAAATGCTGACGGTGGAAGTGGTGAGTAAAAGATAGAGGAAACTTTCTTAGGAAATAAATAAATTGCATAAAAGTAAAGATGCGTAAAGTGTATAAAGGTCCTGCAGATGAGAAGTTAGGCCCGGAGAGAAATAGTTCATGATGATAGTGAAAGTGGCAAATGGATAAAGTGGAATGAGTGATGGTGATATTTCTTATTTATAAGTGAGTAGGCAAGTAATCTGTAACATCCCAATTTCAGCAACCCTGATTAGTTGTCCAGAATGCAAAAATCAGGGGGAACAAAAACCTTCTCTTCTTAAGTGTTGCAGTGTTTGCTTGTTTTTGTGCTTGTGCATGTGAGTGTATACCATATGATACACCTTACCTCACCATCAGTTGACAAAAGCTATTTAACAAAACTATCCTGGCTCATTTTATATATTCTAAAATGTTCTGGCATTTCAAAACCTGAGCCAAGAAGCCTTTGCAAACCAACTATTTTAGTAGCTTCTACTAACAAAACTATGGAGAGATATATAACATAATCTCCTTATGTTTTCAAGACAGAACCTTCAACTACTCTTACCTCTAGGATTCTCAAAACCCTGTATAAAACCTTTTAATTCTACTCTTGGTAGGGATACCAAGGACTCTTACCTTACTCAAACTCCAACCCTTCAAAATTGCCCATCCATACCTCAAGCTAAGCTTGATGGTAACCCTAGTAGTAGTTGATTTGTTTGTAAGATGAGTTGCTTTGATCTGGTGTTTGAATTGATTTGCTTAGAAGTAGTATGAGCTACTCTAGGAGCTCATCACTAGGATCAAGATGTTCCCAAATCATCACACCCTAAGAAAGAATACAAAGCTAGATCTGATCTCTAACTACTAGGTGATCATCTAAAACCATTAACCAGATCAGCTCTGAAGTGATCCCTTCTAGAAGTTTCCAAGTCAATGAAGACCAATATCAAGCATGGGACCCTTTATACTCAATCTACACTTCAAAATCATCCACTTGATGATGCTTGGGTACCTTGCAACCCATCACAAACATCCCCTCTCATGCTCTAGTCAAAAACCCTAAATTTGCCAAATTTGGCTAAGTCTGGAAAACTATTTCCAACGTCACCTTTTTAAATGCCTCCCTTTCTCAACCCTTGTGCATTTGTGAAAATGAATCTGAACCATCTTGTTAACCATCCTAAGGACTACCAAGGCCCACTCTTTCCCTTGGTTAGATCATCCTCCAACCCACTTGTTCTTGATGGTTTTGTAGGCAAGAAAATAACTATTCCTGCAAATCTAGTCAACATGCCTTCTTTGACAGAAGCTCACACCCTCATCCAACTTCCTATGGACCAAATATTTGCATGGTTGTGTTATACTCATGTAGGTATATCAATACCTACTTCACTTGTTCCAAGTGGATCCTTCTGCTTCTTAAACCCACAAGGTTTTGAAGGCTAGTTGATAATCTGCTTTGGCAGGCTTATTTTATTCAAAGTTTGAAAGCCTGTCATGGTGAGCACAAGCAGGATCAAGCTCAAACCCCTACACCATGGCAATCTACATCACTTTGTTTACCCATCCATATATTCCATGCCCCAAGGGGAGCCCTGAGCTCCAAGATCCAGCAAGGTTTTGGTGGCATGAAAACAATCTTACCCAAGATCCTTAAATCTCTAGTTTTCACCAAAATCAACTTGGATTCTCCAATCCCAAGGTTGAAAATGTTTGATAAACCTTGTCTACATCATCTACCTTGATCAACAAGATTTATCAATAATTCTCCATAATTATTATGGCTCCAAAGCTAATTAATCCCTTTAATAGTCAAAATCTCCAAAACTCATTTCCCAAAGGAAAGTTTGGTTTTTGCCAAAATATTTCCCCAACTCTATGCACTATTGAGTCCTATATATCATACCCTACCTTCCCACTTCAAAAATAAATATTTTTGAAGAGCTTTATTATTTCTTTTTGCCCATTTTCTTAAATGGCTGAATTGGAATAATAATTGTTTTAAATACTTTTAAGACTCAATAAATCTTGGGAAAATTCCCCTAAGTGTGCACTCACCTTTGGGACCATATCAACTCAAAAACCCACCTTGTCCAATGTAAAAATATCAAATGAACTCCAAGAGTTCACTTCTGCAGTTTTTGAATAAATGGATTCAAGTGGACTAAAACTCCTTTGAAAAATCTCAAATAATTCTAGGAAAGCTACCATGACTATATGTATCTATCAGTACCATCTCCCCGGCATGACCAATACAAATTTTGGGAACTTCCTTCACACACCTCATTTGATCAAATGCCAAAGCAACCAAACATTGATGCAAAACCACCCCATACCTCACAGCAGCACACCTCCCCACCCTCTCTGGCCAAGTAATGGTCCCACACACCACCCAGAACCAGCCCAGCTCGAAAACCATGCACCCATCCATGGGGATACCCCCAATGAGCATCAAGCTC
This sequence comes from Avena sativa, assembly GCA_916181665.1. NCBI lineage: Eukaryota > Viridiplantae > Streptophyta > Magnoliopsida > Poales > Poaceae > Avena > Avena sativa. The sequence continues at coordinate 199,181,912 of OV702287.1, forward strand.
CTCATCTCGGCCACCCAGTCCAAGCATCCACCCCACCCCCTCTCCTGGTCACTTTAGACCATGAAATAGAGACAACCAGCAACCCTCCACTGCCCAGATCGACCAACCCCTGGCCAGCACCCCCTCCCATGTCCAAAATTAACATTGCACATCCCCATCTCCCCTCCCCCTTTAAATAGGCTAGATGCCAACCCCAGCACCCCTCCTTGGCTCATTTGCCCCCTCTCCTCCCCACTTACCTCCCCAGAGTCCCTTTTCCTCCTTCCTTGCTCTGTTATGCTCGAGAGGAGAAGAAGATGGCCTCTTGGCCATTTCCAAGATTGGGCCCGCGTACTTCCTCCTCTGCTCCACTCCCTCTGCAAGCGATTAGCTTGGAACCCCCTTGCCCCCCTGAAGCTAACCCTGCCCTTGTCTCCAACATGCAGCAACCCCCGACGCCTCTCCGACGATCTCTGGCAAGCTCCCTTCGGGCGTCCACGCGTGAGACGTTTCCCGAAAGTGAACAACGCCGTGCCGCCCATCTCCCGGATCGCCGCGGAGCACCACGTCCCCCTGTGCCCTCCCCGCCTCATCTCCATGCACCCAAGGTGATCTCCCCGCCGTCCCGAGCCGCTCTAGGGTTCCATCGCCGTTTGGCTGTCGCGAGCTGGGAGATGAACCTACACCGTCCATCACGACTAGATCGAACGGCTGACGCCGCCAGATATCGCTTCAGCGCCCCTCTACCGCTAACTGGCGGGCCCCTCTAGTCAGGTTCGAACCCTCCCCTCCCGCGCGCTGGCTTCGCCCGCTGTGGGCCGATTCCCCGCAGCACGGCCCAGCACCCCCGTGGATCTGGCCTAGCAGCCCCAGTCCTCCCTGTATTGATTGTGGGCCGATTTAATCATTAATTCTAGAATTGATTTCTGAATGTTAGGTTTAATTCCGAATGAAAGTGGTAAATACCCCCTTATGACCAGACACAAATTTTCTAGGATACCTTACGGTTTTTTCTACCATGTAGTACCAAAAGCTGGGCCATATACCATCTGTATATTTTCTATAGATTTATCTCCTAGATAGCACCTTTTTCAATCAATAAATCTTCAAAGTAGTTCCACAACACCAAGTGGAGTAAATCCAACTGCAATTGTTTGGTATCTAAAATACATGTTAGCAACACTTGGTCCCATGCCAAGTGGAGCCTTGGAGTTGTTGTAGCAAAAATAACAAAAACAGAGACATGCTCCTCATTGTGAAACCACTTTTGTTGGTTTCATTTTATCAATACCTATCTGTTGGTATCATGTTTTTACAATGGTATCTTATAGAATAAGTCTTTGGTCCAAAACCCTCTCATCCCTAGTTTCTAGTCTATGAAACCCATATGGTTTCCTTCAAATATTCTGAGACATGCTCCCAATCCTTCTAATCCATTTTCTCAACACCGCTAATGATTTGTAATCTTGTATTGACATTTTCTTGCTGTATGGTTTTGATGCTTGAATGCCTTCTTTGATTGTGGTCTTGTTTGCTTGCATGTATACTCGGTGACGATGATAGTTGCGCTTGCATTGACGCCGAGAAGAAGAGGTCTTATTATTATTGGTATTCTTGGTTATCTAAAGAAGAATTCCAGGGACATATTGCCATATTGCTGATCATCAGGCAAGCCACCTTCTTGCTCATAAGCCTTATCCTCCTGTTTTACTTGTGCATGTTTTATCTACGGTTTATCAAAATTGCATTGTTTTACTATATGTTGATATATATATATATATGGTAGTGGTTTGGCCCCTCCTAACTATTACACTTTTGTATTATTAAGTATAACCCCCTTGATGACACCTACTGGTTCCTAGTAGAATAGATGGTGCATTACACCATACTCCTTTGGAGACCCCGATTTAGCCGAAGCAAAGCTATAGGATGGGAAGACCCCGACAAAGTTTTACCAAATGTTTTATGATAAAACCTTGGTGAGATGGGACCTCCCAAGAGTTGTTGAGAAAGAAAAAGGTTTTTGTTTTACAAAATGCTGAAGGAAAGCTGGAGGAAAAAGGTTTACAAAAATGCACCCGGTTCTTTGTAGTTTAGCTATAACAACTTAACCCTGTGCAACCACATTACTCTGGAATGGGACAGGGCTAGATTTGATGTTTGTTTACTCTGGTATAAGCTGCCTCGCAACAACTACAGGGGATAAAAATCCCTGGAGGGTGGGCCTTCTCACATAAGGGTCCATGTGAGACATCGACCTGGATAAGGAATGAAGGGTTTATGGACCTCCACGCGTTACTATGAGCTCCTCATTGAAAGCGCAACACTTGGGAAGTGCAAAATGCGCTCCAGTTGGTCCTCGGTACCCGACGTCCCGGTGTTGAGGGGAACAACACTCATAGGGTAGGCACTTATATTGGAGTGGGCATCCGGAGAGTCTAGATCGGTTACTCGACCCACGATCGGTGTAGATCAGGGCAGTGTACCCGGATGATGTGGGGAAAGTGTACAACCTCTGCAGAGTGTAAATCTATTCGAATAGCCGTGTCCGTGGTTAAGGACGGGTTGGACCAACTTCTATAGAGCAGTGCTGGTTTTGTTTTCAAAAAGGATTTCGGAAAAGCAAAGGCTTTGAAAATGTTTTGACCATGGGATGGTCAGAAGGAGGAGAAAGGAGTTTGGTCGTGGGATGACCTGAAGACGGGAACAAATGGGTGACCCAGTCCTAATTTTTTCCAAAACTTTTCAAAAGGTTTCCAAAATGATTTATGAAAGTTTTCAACAAATATATGTAGATGCCATATCTACAAGGGAAACTATTTGAGAAAAGAACCTCTCTTGGAGCCCTCCTACTACCACAACCATAATGCATATCCTCTTGTTATTATTGTTATCTTAAGGTGGTTTGCGAGTACATTCAAAGTACTCACTGGCAATGTTCCCTGGCTATTAACTTGGTCAGATATCAAGAAGAGGTGAAGTGGACGACTATGCGAGCTAGGACGGCTTCCCAGTCAGTTGCCTGTAGGTTGAGGCATGATTGGACTCTGCGCATGATGATGTTCCGCTGCTGAAGATGGTATAGCCATAATGGCATTTATGTAAGTCTTGTATTTCGGTATATCTCAGATGTTGTAATGATACTTGTCGGTTATGTGCCACGACTAACTGATCATGGGATCGTGGTTGTATGCATAATAGGGATTTCTCGGATGATTAATCCGGGGCCCCACATACTTGGTATCAGAGCCATCCTGACTGTAGGAGAACCTTAGTTAGCATGGTCGTTAGACAGGAACCTTATTTTGAAAACCCCAGCTTTCGAAAGCTAGTTTCTCAAAGAGTTTCAAAAATGTTCTACTTATTTTCTTACTCTAAGTAAATGCTTTTGAAAATGGTTTCCTCTAACTCTTGTCCAAACTTCAAACCTACGATTTCTAAATAACTAGGACCTAGAACCCGGTGAAGACAATGAGAACAAGATGAAGACAAGCAACTATCAGCAAACACAAGGAGACTACAATATCGCTCTACCAGCGGAATCCTCAACATCAGAAGACAGCAAGTGTTGCACTATAAAGAAGCGTCCAACATGCGACGAAGGCTTCATCTGCAAGATAGTGACTCCGACCTAAAGAAAGATGATATCTAGGGTCAATAGTCCTAAGAATAGGACCCCTACATCGCGAGTAGTTAACTCCTTGGTCCCTAGCGTTGACCATGTTTGCTTGCCTAAGTGCACCCTATGTTGCTTGATGTGTGTTGTCTGCCGAGGACATTGCGATTCCCTCGCTCTGTTCGCCTGGTCTGTATGCTCTGGTTTGCCTTGACCTCCTTAAAATTGTGACTCGAGGAGCGATAACCCACCTAGTAACTCAGGAAACCCCTGTGTTAGTTGTCGGTAATGAGACCCAGAATAACCTCGAGAGTATATGAGAGGAAAAGCATCGTAAGAACCAGGAGTTCGACATCGTCAAGTCAGAATCAACTCGACGATTTCACCTCAGCAGGACGGCATACCTTGTCAAACTCACCTCGCAAGACTCGTCAATAGCACCACACTCCCTTGTTCCTCAGTCTACTACAACAAGAATCCCGTTGAACCTAGAAGTAAATCACCAAAGGATCCTCAATATCCACCAGAAACCACCTGATAAGTCAACCAAGACAAGAAGCGAGAACCTGACTCTGCTAACCTTTGGTCTATTTGAACTTCCTACAACCTCAAGAGACTAACTAGTAATAGATCCCTCTGCCCAACCAATGGGAAGTTCCTCACTAGAAGGCCAGAATACTTTAGTTCCCTAAAGACAAGGATGCATGAAGACACCAAGTTTACTCCTCCATCGAGCAAAAGCAACACAAAGAGTTCAAACGGAGATGTTTTCTATAATGTTAGCTACCTTACCTTGTCTGAAGACTAGCAAGAGATTCGTTAACCTCTAACTTTCCCTAAGCTAAACCCATCAAACTTCGTTAGGAAGCCACCCACGCAAGGGTTAAATCAATAGAACTTCACTCAAGGACCTCCTACCAAGACCCAAGGAGATACAACCTCCCTTAGCATCACGCCAGCGCTTCAAGACGGAAGATCGGCATCACTCCTAAAACACCTTAGTGAAGCTCTAAGGTGGAAAGACTGCGTCTTTCCACTCAATCTTCAGAAGACTATCTACCCGAGGATACTCAGAAAGATCGCCAGGTTTGATGCCCTCTCACCAAACAACAACCCGTGAGATATCAGAAGAGAAACTAACTGAAGACCCTCCGAAGCCCTCGGCTACATCAGCTGAAGACCACCCTAAGGGACCGTAGATTCGCTAACCCCGTTAGTTATAAACAGTTTGGACGATATGCTAATTCAACTACTCTGTTCGGCTAAGTACGAATAAAAGTAGTATGTAACCCTCATACCACCTAGTTTGCGGAGGTGATCGGAAGGTTTCAACTCTGGGAAGAAGATTGTGATATCCACGTAACATCATCTGACGACTCCCAGAAGGAAGGAATGTTCTATCCCCGTGCTACCCTAGTTTAACCTTAAGGGGGAAAGACTGCGTCTTTCCCACAAAATAGAATAACCCTCTGCCAGGAGGAACCTCAGGAGTCCCGACCCTAAAATCGTAAATAGGATATGCTATGACCCTAAGGAAGAGCTGTAAATCCTTAGAGAGAGGTACTCCCGGCCGCAGATTCGATCCTCGGACAAGCACTCCGTGAAGTTCAGAATCGAGGCAGTTTGCCTAGCCTAATCCCTCGAGATATCGAGCCCCGAAGGAATATAAGATCATCCCTCACGATCAAGGCTAGACTCTGCTCAACTGTAACATCCAAAAACTTTAATCCAAGCTTATCAAGATTCAAATCATCAAATTTAGGGTTAACAAAAACTTTTCCATTTCAAAATATGAAAGCATTCATGTGTATGTGCATTTAAATTAGGAGTTTATTTGAATTGCCATGGTTCTGTGATCCATTGCTTGTAAAATGTTTCTTATTTGAAATAAACATCATCTAAATCATTCCCAGACTTTTCCCAAAGAAAAACAACTCAAAATAAATAATTGAAGTGAATGGTCATTTTGGCCAAATTAACTACCATGCCTACTTTGGCTATTCCTAGTACTCAAAACTTAACAGAAACATTTATGGATCTTTACACCCCTTGCTAGTACACATAATGAGGTACCAAGGCCCACTTTGTGATCTGCTAAAATCATTCAAATACTAATTTTAAATGACAGTTCAAAATTGAATCTATTTCATATGGGAAGATCCCACTATTTCAAAAACCACTCAAACAAGATCCATTTTCAAAACCTAAGCAACCAGAGAGTCTCAAGCTTATGCCTAGCAAACCCATCAAAAATCTTTTCAAAATTCAAAAAGAAATTCCATGCGGCCATTTCATCAAACACTTGGCTGGCATGATTTACACCCTAATCCTAGCTCACTGTTTTGAACAGGGTTTTGCCCCCAAATGATCTATTTAATCCCTTTGTCCCCTCAGGATCTAACCATTCCATTAGCACCCATCCCCTACTCCCCTAGTGGCATTGCCATGCCATGCCGAGCACCAACTCGCCGGCCGACCATGCCCTCACCCCAGCAGACCACCTCCCCCTCTCTCGCCATGTCTAGGAGGTAGCCAACACCTCACCGCCACCCAATGTCCCCTCCCCGAGCCAGGCCCAGCCGTGGACCACCAAGGAAACCACGCGCCCAGTACCACCGCGCCATGCCGAGCCCGCGCCAGAGCGCCGCACCCAGCACGCGTGCACAAACTGCTGCTCGACCGCAGCCCGCGCCCACCGCCTCGCCATGACCCGGGAACACGCCGGACATGCCCGTTCGCCGCCCAACGCACCATAGCCACCGCTCGCCGTGGACACCACCGCCTCTGCCGCTCAGTGCGCCAGTTGCCCCTGACCGCATACCACCGCCCCTAAGCCAGCATTAAGTTCCTAGAGCACCGTCAGGAGACCGCCCGTCGATCGCCACCCTCAGCCATGCCGCTAGCCGCCCGTAGCCATGTCGCCACCGTCGCCTGCCCATCCCTCTCGGTCTCGCCGTCGAGCCTATAAAAGGAGGGCACCCCAGCCATTTGAAGCACACCACTCTACTCCCCTCACCTCATTGATCATCCCACACCTCTAGCCGGAGCACGAGGAGCAGTAGCTCGCCGGAATTGCACCGGAGCAGGCCGCCTCTGGAGGAGAAGGGCGCCACTGATTGCGACCACCCCCGGAGCTGCCTCGGTCGTCCCTGAGCTCGCCGTCGACCACCAGTCCATTTGCCCGCCTCCCCGTCGTTGCTGGAGCGCTGGTACGCCCTCTATGCACCCCCACCGAGCTGCTAGGGTTCGATCTCGCCGGCGACAGGTCCGTCATCGACGACGATCCACAGCCGTTGATCCCCACTCTAATCCAACATCCCACATCGCCCCGTACCGCTTCGCGCGTTATGAGCCACTGACTGGTCGACCCCCCTGTCAGCCGAGCCCCGTGCTGTGGAGTGACACTGGGCCGGCCCGTTAGAGTTTCCCGCGCGACCCAGTTAGTTTGAATTAGGATTTTCCTATTTAGTTTAAACTTAGTTCTGTCTCTGAGTTTGAAAATCAATTCAGAGAGATATACAACTCCAAATTGCATGAAACCAATTTTGTCTGAAAGGTATGGAAATGATCTATCAAAGCACGTTGGATTTAATTCAATTAGAGTTATAGATCTCTCCTAGTAAGAATAATAAAATAGAAGCATTTGCACCTTGCAACATTTTTCAAAATTCAACCATGATAGCTTTTGAGATGATTCCAACTCTCAAAAATCACATTTCACCATACCTATCTGAATATGTAATAATATTAAGGTTTATATGCAGTGACTTTGGACTAGTACCAAAATAATGCTATATAGACATTTCTAATCACTTTAAATCATTAAATAATGAACTTAAACCAAAGTAATTATGATCCAACCCTTAAATCCCATTCCCACATGTTAGAATATGTGGTGATGACATGTGTCCACATGATCCCATATTTTAAGTGGTGAATATTAAATCTTAGTTAATTTTTCAATGAGTAGAAATTACTTTTCTAAATTAAAAAGAATGAAACTAGTTAATAAAACTTGTGATGCTTGTGATGATAATAGATCATCAAATGTATGTCTTAAAGTGCTAATTACACTAGTTAAGTATTGTTTGGTGATTGTGTACTCCGTATGTATTTATAGACGATAGTACCGACCAAGTCTACGAGGAGGAGGAGTTCTACCAAGAAGAAGAAGAAGAAAAATTCAACCACTGCACCAACCAAGGCAAGCTAACACTTGCAAGTATAATGCTTAGCAAGATAGGATTGAACTAGATGGTTTAGCAAAGATGCTTTAGGCATGCTTGAGTTATACTACCTTGACTAGTATTTCATCCAAGTCTTATTTTCAAGCTTTACTTCCTTTACTTTACCCAAAGTTCTTTACTTGTTTTGAAGGTAGCATAAAGAGTATAAAACTTGACCTATTTAGAACCCTTTAGATGTCATTCTATGGCATGAGATTGATCCCACCATTTCCACCTTAGTGAACACTCCTAACTTAGTAGTTTAGAGTAGATCAAAAACTTGAGTCACTTAGATGGGAACACTTGGTGAAAATGAATTATGAAAACCTTGGAATGATGAGTCATTCTATTGAGATGTTTTGACATGTGTTGAGAAACACAAATGGTTTATGATGGTGAAATGTTGAGGCATGAGCCTTAACCCTTTTACAAAACTGATGGTTGGATTGGGATGCGATACCATTCCAAATTTACCGTACAACCACACTACCTGAATTGGGTAAGGCTTAGCTGGAAATTTATATGCATTAGTATTAGTTCCCTCGCGGGAGAGGTTTGAGCTGAGGCTACCTCTCAATGTTGTCCACCTATGCAGTGCCGAAGATGACTGATGGTCATGGTTGGGAGGCCATGCTCATAGGAGAGGTGCTTATACTAGGGTGCGTAAAGGGAAGGTTATGTTTGATTATCTGCATACTAAGTATGATGATTCAGGGTTATCCTTGACAGATGTATCGAATCTTGTGGTGAAAGTGTACCACCTCTGCAGAGTGTCAAACTATTCGAATAGCCGTGTCCACGGTTATGGACAGTTGGAATGACCATACTGTTTCAGTGTCAGTTGTTTTCCAAACAACTTATGAAATAAATGATGAATCTTGAATTGACCACAATAGGGTTGTGTTTATGAAAATAGCTTCCCAACTTAAGTGATTCTAGAACCTTACTTTATTTTTCTTTGCTTCTGAACTCAGCTTAGGTTTCAAACTTAACCTTATAGTTAAACATAGAGTTATCACTTTGACTTAGAACTATATTAATTGTTAGTGGTAGTTTGCGAGTACTTAAATAGTACTCATGGTTTTTGTCCCTGGCTATTCTCATGGCTAGACTATGAAGGAGACTATCAAGATGATGGACAATAGGACGGCTATGATAACTAGGACTATCTGCCTTCGTCAGCATTGCCTGTGTCCCTGAAGATGGACCCCACCGCTACGCTTATCTTTTAATTCCGCTGCTTGTTGTATTAATCCATCGATCATGAGATCCTTATTTGTGTAAGACCTTATGTATGGTTTGTAATGGATGATGTACTGTGATATCCAATCCGTTATGTCTCGCAAAAATGGTAATCCTAGGATTGTGAGGTATGGCATAACGGGCATCTGGGATTAAAAATCCGGGTGTTGACAAGTTGGTATAAAAGCCATCCTGACCATAGGAGACCCTAGTTAGAATGGACGTTCAAACAAAAACTTAGTTTCAAAACCAAAGTGAGTATTTATGAAAAACTATCTCCTCTCTTATCCTTGTGGATTCATTCTTTCTCAAAAATTCATTTTCCTCAAAATTCGTACATTACTACTTAAAATTTGACACACTTGATCACTTCACTAATTTCCTCACCCTTAATTCTTGTAGATGGAGACTCGGTTCAGCAAGTTTTACCAGTTGGGAAACGGAGGTTAGATGATTTTCGAGAGGGATCTGGATTCACTATCGGAGTTACTAGGACGCCCACATCCGGAGTTTCTTGGAGCTCAACTTCCAGGACCCTCAGGAGGAGACTTACAGTGGCTAGTCACCGCGGATCTTAGAGGAAGCATCGAAGCACCAACTTCTGGGAGAATTCAGTTCTCCGTGGGAGAAAACAACTGGCTAGATGGATTAGCCAGGGCAATGCATGAATCTCTCGCACGTCTATGTGCCCTCAGCGTCAAGAAAATCCAAGGAACCCATTTTGCCCACTATGCAAGACATGACTTCATGGGAATGCCGATAGAGATGCCAAGTCACCCAGAGTTGAGGCGTCAAGTGGAGAATCTTGACTTCTTGCTGCACGACAGACAGCAGGAACTGGACAATGCTAGGGAGTTAGCCAACCAGAACCGTGCCATTGCCGACCAGAAGGCCCAGACTTTCGCACTGCTCGTCCAAGATCGCCACCAACGTGCAAAGAAGGATCGCACCATTGCCCGTCTTCGCAAGAAGGTGGCCGACCTCGAGGAGACCGTCAAGGAGCAGGAAGCCCAGTTTGCAGCAAGGGAAGAAGAAGAGGAGGGTGAAGACATCTAGGGAGACATGGATTCTTACCTCAGCAACGATGATGACTTTCTGGAGGAGGATGTCGTGGACTTCTACATTGATGATGAGGACTTCTACTTCATCGACAATGAGTAGATGCACTAGAGCACTATCGTAGCATGAGATGTATTGGTCCCACTATATCATAGCTTACAGAATGGTTCTTCAAACCATATGTTTTCCCTTTGATTGTTGTGGTGTGTGTTGTATCGTGTGCTTGTTTGCATGAATGAAAATGAAGTTATTTGAAAAGCCTGAGTCTAACTCAAAGTTTTAGCTTTGAAAACCCAAAACCATGAATCTTAGAACTTTCCCTCTTACCCCTATATCCATCTCAATCTTTAGATGACTCGTGGAAACCAAGGAGGGAGCAGCTCGTCGCAAGACCCAATGCTGCAGATCTTGCAGAATCTCATCACAGACCGTGAAGCAAGCAGGGCAGAGCGCCAACCCAACTTAGCAAGATTGCAGCAGATCGCCCAGATGGCTCTCAACAACCAAGGGCATGGAAATCAGGATCACCAGGGATCCAAACCTAAAAAAATTCATAACACCAATCCCCCAATCTTCAACCAAATTGAAAACCCATTAGACGCGGATGACTGGTTACAGACAATGGAAAACAACTTAGAAGTTGCAAGAGTTGATGAAAATGAGAAAGTTCTCTTCGCCACCCACTACCTAGTAGGAGATGCAAGAGCTTGGTGGAATAGTATCCGCAATATGAACCATGGTCAAGTGATGACATGGAAAGCATTCAAAGTCAAGTTCAGCCGCACCCACGTGCCGCAAGGTCTAGTCAACAGAATGAGAGATGAGTTCCGCGAATTGAAGCAAGGAAGAATGACTGTGGTGGAGTACCGTGATAGATTCCTGTCACTTGCCAGATATGCACCTAATGAGATCAACACGGAGGCCAAGAAGAAGGAGAGGTTCCTGAACAGACCGCATGATGAGATGCAGACTGTCCTCATTAACATCCGTTTTGAGGATCTAGAAGAGTTAGTCGACTCTGCCATTCAGATGGAAGGGAAGATTAACCAGGCAAACAACAACCGCAAACGTCGTATGATGCAGCAGTCTGGATCCAACAGTCACCAGAAGTACCGTCCCAACCCCTCATCGGGATATGCACCAAGGAACAACCGACCCCCAATGTCTCGCCCAAGCTACCCCAACCGTAGCGGAGGCAATGGGAAGGCCGGAGGAAACAATCACAACTCTGGTAATGCCAACAATTTCAACGTGCACCTCCCAAGAACAATAGCAACAACAACAACAACAACACTGCACCCAGAACTGGCAGCAATGCTGTGCCTATCACAGTCAAGGACAAGTCCCAGATCACTTGTTTCGAGTGTGGCGTGAAGGGCCACTACTCCAATAAGTGTCCCAAGAAGACTGCAGCCAATGCCAATGTGAATGCCCTAGCTCAACAGCAACGTCGTGTTCAACCAGGAAGAAATATTTTGCCCCAGGGAACCCTCACAACCGCAACGACTGTCTCTTCCACATGAACGCAGAAGAAGCCCAGGAAGCGCCAGATGTAGTGCTGGGTATGTTTTCTGTCAACTCAGTTTTAGGAAGAGTATTGTTTGATTCGGGAGCATCGCATTCATTTGCCACCGAAGAATTTGCATTCACTAGTAAGATTCACCCAACCAACTTGAAGCATGTCATGATAGTTCAAATCCCCGGTTCAACAACCAAAGCTAGAAAAATTTGCAAAGCTGTGCCTATCAGAATACATGGGATAGATTTTTTATGCCAACCTAATTGTACTTGGAACCAAAGGATTGGAAGTAGTACTAGGTATGGACTGGATGTCAAGGCATAAAGGACTGATAGACTGTGCTAACAAAGCCATCACCATGACTAGTAGTTCTGGAGTAACAGTAGAGCATATCTCTAAAACCTTACCCCGTCAATTCAAGTGCAACAAGAGTGTAGCCCTGCCCACCATTGACTAAGTCAGAGTAGTCTGTGAATACCCTGACGTATTCCCAGATGAATTGCCAGGTATGCCCCCGGATTGGGATATCGAGTTCATCATTGAACTAATCCCCGGAACCGGACCCATAGCCCAGAGAACCTATAGCATGAACCCCTCAGAGTTAGTGGAACTGAAGAAGCAGTTGGATGCCATGTTAGAAAAAGGCTTGATTCAACCAAGCACATCGCCATGGAGATCACCAGTGTTATTCGTCGACAAGAAAGATGGAGGCAACCGTCTGTGCACAGATTAGAGAAAATTGAATGACGTCACCATCAAAAACAAGTACCCCTTGCCAAAGATAGAGGATCTATTTGATCAGTTGACTGGAGCCCAGGTATTCTCAAAGATTGATCTTAGGACTGGTTATCACCAACTTAAGATTCGTGCAACGGATATTCTGAAGACCGCCTTTACTACTCGCTATGGTTTATACGAGTATACGGTTATGTCTTTTGGATTAACCAATGCCCCTGCTTATTTCATGAATCTCATAAATAAGATCTTTATGAATTTCCTAGATAAGTTTGTAGTTGTGTTTATCGACGACATTCTTATCTACTCCAAGTCAGAAGAAGAGCAGGAGCAACATCTGAGAATCATCCTAGAAACCCTGAGAGAGCATCAGTTATATGCCAAGTTCAGCAACTGTGAGTTTTGGCTGAAATAAGTAGGATTCCTAGGACATATTGTGTCTGCCGGAGGAGTCTCTGTTGATCCCGCCAAGATCAAAGATGTCGAAGAATGGGAAGCCCCAACCACTCAAACCCATGTCCGTGCATTTCTCGGATTAGAGGGATACTACCGCAATTTTGTAGACGGATTCTCAAGCATCGACAGACCCATGACCCAATTGTTGAAGAAGGACAAAAAGTTTGAATGGACAGACAAATGTGAAGCCAGTTTCCAGGAGCTGAAGAAGAGATTGATATCAGGCCCAATATTGGTCATGCCAGACATCAAGAAGCCGTTTGATGTGTATTGTGACGCATCCAAGATTGGTCTAGGATGTGTATTAATGCAAGAAGGCAAAGTCATCGCGTATCTGTCTCGACAACTGAAACAACATGAGCAGAGCTATCCGACCCATGATCTTGAGCAAGCAGCTGTGGTTCTAGCATTGAAGACATGGTGTCATTATTTGATGGTAATCGCTGTGAGATTTACTCAGATCACAAGAGCTTAAAGTATATCTTCATTCAGAAGGATCTGAATATGAGGCAAAGGAGATGGATAGAGTTAATCAAGGATTATGACCTTGATATTCACTATCACCCCGGGAAAGCTAATGTGGTAGCGGATGCTCTTAGCAGATTGCCGTATAGGCTAAATACCATGATCAAGGAGAAGCAACCAAGTTTGTATGAAGAGTTGGAGCAGTTCAGGACGGAATTAGTTAGCAAATGATTCTTAGCTAGCCTTGAACTTCAACCCACTTTGATTAGCCAAATCAAGGAAGCCCAAAAGGGGAATGAAAGTATCAGCGGAATCAAACATCGTATTGGCACAAGAAAGGTACCTGGATTCACCGAAGACAAAGAAGGAGTACTATGGTAAAAAGGACGTATCTGTGTGCCAGCAGATTCGGAGCTGAAGCAAGTTATCATGAAGGAAGCTCATGATACTCTTTATTCTATCCACCCCAGAGGAACGAAGATGTATCAGGATTTGAAAGAGCAATTTTGGTGGCACAAGATGAAGAGAGAAATCGGAAGCTACATCGCCAAGTGTGATATCTGTCAAAGAGTGAAAGCAGAACATCAGAGGCCTACAGGACTGTTGCAACCATTGCAGATTTCGGAATGGAAATGGGATTCTGTCGGAATGGACTTTATCACCGGTTTGCCTACTTCTAGTAGGGGAAATGACTCAATCTGGATCATAGTTGATAGATTGTCCAAGGTAGCCCACTTTATACCTGTCAAGACTACCTACCAGAGTGCGAAGCTAGCAGAGCTGTATATTGCTAGGATTGTTAGTCTGCATGGAACCCCCAAGACCATCGTATCAGATCGAGGAACCCAGTTTACCTCAAGATTTTGGCAAAAAGTCCAAGAAGGATTGGGAACCAAGTTGAACTTCAGTACCGCTTATCACCCGCAAACTAATGGACAGACTAAGAGAGTCAACCAGATCCTAGAGGATATGCTTAGAGCTTGTGTGTTGGAATACAGATCAAAATGGGAAGACTGCCTGCCTTTCGCAGAATTCTCCTATAACAACAGTTATCAAGCTAGTTTGCAGATGGCACCCTTTGAATTCCTATATGGAAGAAAGTGTCATACCCCTTTGAATTGGTTGCAAGTAGGAGAGAGTCAGATCTTTGGACCCAACATTCTCCGAGAAGCAGAAGAGAAGGTTCACAAAGTACGTGAGCACCTCAAGACCACCCAATCCAGACAAAAGAGTTATGCTGACAAGAGAAGGAGAGACCTGACTTTCAATGTCAGAGATTTTGTATATCTCAAGGTTTCGCCATTAAAGGGAACCCAACGCTTTAGTTTGAAAGGAAAGTTAGCCCCCAGATATATCGGGCCCTTCAAGATTCTGAACTGTCGAGGAGAAGTATCATATCAACTAGAACTGCATGAAGAGATGTCAGCCATCCACAATGTGTTCCATATCTCGTTACTTCGCAAATGCTTGGAAGTGCCCGAGAAGACTGAAGTTTTCAAGAACATCGATCACAGGGCTGTAGAAATCAACAATGACCTGACATATCGGGAAGTGCCCATCCGTATCTTAGAAGAAGCCTACAGAACCACAAGGACCAGGAGTATCAAGCTTCTCAAGATTCAGTGGAGCAACCATACCAAGGAGGAAGCCACTTGGGAGCGCGAAGATTACATTAGGACAGAGTTCCCAGATCTCTTTAGTTCCTAGTTTTCTTTGTAAATCTCGGGATGAGATTTTGTTTAAGGGGGGGAAGGTTTGTAACATCCCAAAACTTTAATCCAAGCTTATCAAGATTCAAATCATCAAATTTAGGGTTAACAAAAACTTTTCCATTTCAAAATATGAAAGCATTCATGTGTATGTGCATTTAAATTAGGAGTTGATTTGAATTGCCATGGTTCTGTGATCCATTGCTTGTAAAATGTTTCTTAGGTGAAATAAACATCATCTAAATCATTCCCAAACTTTTCCCAAAGAAAAACAACTCAAAATAAATAATTGAAGTGAATGGTCATTTTGGCCAAATTAACTACCATGCCTACTTTGGCTATTCCTAGTACTCAAAACTTAACAGAAACATTTATGGATCTTTACACCCCTTGCTAGTACACATAATGAGGTACCAAGGCCCACTTTGTGATCTGCTAAAATCATTCAAATACTAATTTTAAATGACAGTTCAAAATTGAATCTATTTCATATGGGAAGATCCCACTATTTCAAAAACCACTCAAACAAGCTCCATTTTCAAAACCCAAGCAACCACAGAGTCTCAAGCTTATGCCTAGCAAACCCACCAAAATTCTTTTCAAAATTCAAAAAGAAATTTCATGCGGCCATTTCATTAGACACTTAGCAGGCATGATTTACACCCTAATCCAAGCTCACTGTTTTGAACAGGGTTTTGCCCCCAAATGATCTTCATTTAATCCCTTTGTTCCCTCAGGATCTAACCATGCCATTAGAACCCATCCCCTACTCCCCTAGTGGCATTGCCATGCCATGCCGAGCACCAACTCGCCGGTCGACCATGCCCTCACCCCAGTAGACCACCTCCCTCTCTCTCGCCATGTCTAGGAGGTAGCCAGCACCTCACCGCCACCCACTGTCCCCTCCCCGAGCCAGGCCCGGCCGTGGACCACCGAGGAAACCACACGCCCAATGCCACTGCGCCATGCCGATCCCGCGCCAGAGCGCCACACCCGGCACGCGTGCACAAACCGCCGCTCGACCGCAGCCCGCGCCCACCGCCTCGCCATGACCCAGGGAACACGCCGAACATGCCCGTTCGCTGCCCAACGCAACACAGCCACCGCTCGCCATGGACACTGCCGCCTCTGCCGCTCAGCACGCCAGTTGCCCCCGACTGCATAGCACCGCCCCTAAGCCAGCATTAAGTTCCTAGAGCACCGCCAGGAGACCGCCCGTCGATCTCCACCCTCAGCCATGCCGCTAGCTTCCCGTAGCCATGTCACCACCGTCGCCTGCCCATCCCTCTCGGTCTCTGTCGAGCCTATAAAAGGAGGGCACCCCCAGCCATT
The DNA here is from genome assembly GCA_916181665.1 of Avena sativa. Lineage (NCBI taxonomy): Eukaryota > Viridiplantae > Streptophyta > Magnoliopsida > Poales > Poaceae > Avena > Avena sativa. The sequence continues at coordinate 199,198,250 of OV702287.1, forward strand.
TGAAGCACACCACTCCACTCCCCTCACCTCATTGATCATCCCACACCTCTAGCCGGAGCACGAGGAGGAGCAGCTCGCCGGAATTGCACCAGAGCAGGCCGCCTCTGGAGGAGAAGGGAGCCGCTGATTGCAACCACCCCCAGAGCTGCCTCGACCGTCCCTGAGCTCGTCGTCGACCACCAGTCAGTTTGCCCGCCTCGCCGTCATCGCTGGAGCCCTGGTACGCCTCCTGTGCACCCCCACTGAGCCGCTAGGGTTCGAGCTCGCCGGCGATAGGTCTGTCGTCGACGACGATCCACAACCGTTGATCCCTACTCTAATCCAACGTCCCACATTGCCCCGTACAGCTTCGCGCGTTATGAGCCACTACCTAGTGGACCCCCCTGTCAGCTGAGCCCCGCGCTACGGAGTGACACTGGGCCAACCCGTTAGAGTTTCCCGCGCGACCCAGTTAGTTTGAATTAGGATTTTCCTATTTAGTTTAAACTTAGTTCTATCTTTGAGTTTTAAAATCAATTCGGAGAGATTTACAACTCCAAATTGCATGAAACCAATTTTGTATGAAAGGTATGGAAATGATCTATCCAAGCCCGTTGGATTTAATTCAATTAGAGTTATAGATCTCTCCTAGTAAAAATAATAAAACAGAAGCATTTGCACCTTGCAACATTTTTCAAAATTCAACCATGATAGCTTTTGAGATGATTCCAACTCTCAAAAATCACATTTCACCATACCTATCTGAATATGTAATAATATTAAGGTTTATATGCAGTGACTTTGGACTAGTACCAAAATAATGCTATATAGGCATTTCTGGTCACTTTAAATCATTAAATAATGAACTTAAACCAAAGTAATTATAATCCAACCCTTAAATCCCATTCCCACATGTTAGAATATGTGGTGATGACATGTGTCCACATGATCCCATATTTTAAGTGGTGAATATTAGATCTTAGTTAATTTTTCAATGAGTAGAAATTACTTTTCTAAATTAAAAAGAATGAAACTAGTTAATAAAACTTGTGATGCTTGTGATGATAATAGATCATCAAATGTATGCCTTATATTGCTAATGAGACTAGTTAAGTATTGTTTGGTGATTGTGTACTCCGTATGTATTTATAGACGATAGTATCGACCAAGTCTACGAGGAGGAGGAGTTCTACCAAGAAGAAGAAGAAGAAAACTTCAACCACTGCACCAACCAAGGCAACCTAACACTTGCAAGTATAATGCTTAGCAAGATAGGATTGAACTAGATGGTTTAGCAAAGATGCTTTAGGCATGCTTGAGTTATACTACCTTGACTAGTATTTCATCGAAGTCTTATTTTCAAGCTTTACTTCCTTTACTTTACCAAAAGTTCTTTACTTGTTTTGAAGGTAGCATAAAGAGTATAAAACTTGACCTATTTATAACCCTTTAGATGTCATTATATGGCATGAGATTGATCCCACCATTTCCACCTTAGTGAACACTCTTAACTTAGTAGTTTAGAGTAGATCAAAAACTTGAGTCACTTAGATGGGAACACTCGGTGAAAATGAATTATGAAAACCTTGGAATGATGAGTCATTCTATTGAGATGTTTTGACATGTGTTGAGAAACACAAATGGTTTATGATGGTGAAATGTTGAGGCATGAGCCTTAACCCTTTTACAAAACTGATGGTTGGATTCGGATGCGATACCATTCCAAATTTACCGTACAACCACACTACCTGAATTGGGTAAGGCTTAGCTGGAAATTTATATGCATTAGTATTAGTTCCCTCACGAGAGAGGTTTGAGCTTAGGCTACCTCTCAATGTTGTCCACCTATGCAGTACCCAAGATGACTGATGGTCATGGTTGGGAGGCCATGCTCATAGGAGAGGTGCTTATACTAGGGTGTGTAAAGGGAAGGTTATGTTTGATTATCTCTAAGTATGATGATTCAGGGTTATCCCTGACAGATGTATCGAATCTTGTGGTGAAAGTGTACCACCTCTGTAGAGTGTCAAACTATTCGAATAACCGCGTCCGCGGTTATGGACAGTTGGAATGGCCATATTGTTTCGTTGTCACATGTTTTCCAAACAACTTATGAAATAAATGGTGAATCTTGACTTGACCACAACAGTGTTGTGTTTATGACAATAGCTTCCCAACTTAAGTGATTCTAGAACCTTACTTTATTTTTCTTTGCTTCTGAACTCAGCTTAGGTTTCAAACTTAACCTTATAGTTAAACATAGAGTTAGCACTTTGACTTAGAACTATATTACTTGTTAGTGGTAGTTTGCGAGTACTTAAAGAGTACTCATGGTTTTTGTCCCTGGCTATTCTCATGGTCATACTATGAAGGAGACTATCAAGATGATGGCCAACAGGACGGCTATGATAACTAGGACTATCTGCCTTCGTCAGCATTGCCTGTGCCTCTGAAGATGGACGCCACCGCTACACTTATCTTTTAATTCCGCTGCTTGTTGTATTAAGACTGGATCATGAGATCCTTATTTGTGTAAGACCTTATGTATGGTTTGTAATGGATGATGTAGTGTGATATCCAATCTGTTATGTCTCGCAAAAATGGTAATCCTGGGATTGCGAGGTATGGCATAACGGGCATCTGGGATTAAAAATCCAAGTGTTGACATCAACTCTCCGTGCATCCGGAAGGCTGAAGCTCAACTTCATCAATGTAGTAATCACTTTCAAAGACAGAGGCCGTAAGATAGTATGCGCAAGACACTTAGTATCAACCCGACTCAAAATCCCCTAACCTTACTCTCCTGAATCTCGGGACGAGATTCTTTTAAGCGGGAAAGGTCTGTAACATCCCAATTTCAGCAACCCGGATTAGTTGTCCAGAATGCAAAAATCAGGGGGAACAAAACTTTTTCTTGTTAACTGTTGTAGTGTTTGCTTGTTGTTTGTGCTTGTGCATGTGACTGTATACCATATGATACACCTTACCTCACCATTAGTTGACAAAAGCTATTTAACAAAACTATCCTGGCTCATTTTATATATTCTCAAATGTTCTGGCATTTCAAAACCTGAGCCAAGAAGCCTTTGCAAACCAACTATTTTAGTAGCTTCTACTGACAAAACTATGGAGAGATATATAAATAATCTCCTTATGTTTTCAAGACAGAACCTTCAACTACTCTTACCTCTAGGATTCTCAAAACCCTGTATAAAACCTTTTAATTCTACTCTTGGTAGGGATACCAAGGACTCTTACCTTACTCAAACTCCAACCCTTCAAAATTGCCCATCCATACCTCAAGCTAAGCTTGATGCTAACCCTAGTAGTAGTTGATTTGTTTGTAAGATGAGTTGATTTGATCTGCTGTTTGACTTGATTTGCTTAGAAGTAGTATGAGCTACTCTAGGAGCTCATCACTAGGATCAAGATGTTTCCAAATCATCACACCCTAAGAAAGAATACAAAGCTAGATCTGATCTCTAACTACTAGGTGATCATCTAAAACCCTTAACCAGATCAGCTCTGAAGTGATCCCTTCTAGAAGTTTCCAAGTCAATGAAGACCAATATCAAGCATGGGCCCCTTTCTACTCAATCTACACTTCAACATCATCCACTTGATGATGCTTGGGTACCTTGCAACCCATCACAAACATCCCCTCTCATGCTCTAGTCAAAAACCCTAAATCTGCCAAATTTGGCTAAGTCTAGAAAACTATTTCCAATGTCACCCTTTTAAATGCCTCCCTTTCTCAACCCTTGTGCATTTGTGAAAATGCATCTGAACCATATTGTTAATCATCCTAAGGACTACCAAATACCACTATTTCCCTTGGTTAGATCATCCTCCAACCCACTTGTTCTTGATGGTTTCGTAGGCAAGAAAATAACTATTCCTGCAAATCTAGTCAACATGCCTACTTTGACAGAAGCTCACACCCTCATCCAACCTCCTATGGAACAAAACTTTGCATGGTTGTGTTCTACTCATGTAGGTTTATCAATACCTACTTCACTTGTTCCAAGTGGATCCTTCCGCTTCTTAAACCCACAAGGTTTTGAAGGCTAGATAATAATCTGCTTTGGTAGGCTTATTTTATTCAAAGTTTGAAAGCCTATCATGGTGAGAACAAGCAGGATCAAGCTCAAACCCCTACACCATGGCAATATACATCACTTGGTATACCCATCCAAATATCCCATGCCCCAAGGGGAGCCCTGAGCTCCAAGATCCAGCAAGGTTTTGGTGGCATGAAAACAATCTTACCCAAGATCCTTAAATCTCTAGTTTTCACCAAAATCAACTTGGATTCTCCAATCCCAAGGTTCAAAATGCTTGATACACCTTGTATACATCATCTACCTTGATCATCAAGATTTATCAATAATTATCCATAATTATTATGGCTCCAAAGCTAATTAATCCCTTTAATAGTCAAAATCTCCAAAACTCCTTTCCCAAAGGAAAGTTTGGTTTTTGCCAAAACATTTCCCCAACTCTAAGCACTCTTGAGTCCTATATATCATACCCTACCTTCCCACTTAAAAATAAATATTTTTGAAGAGCTTTATTATTTCTTTTTGCCCATTTTCTTAAATGGCTGAATTGGAATAATAATTGTTTTAAATACTTTTAAGCCTCAATAAATCTTGGGAAAATTCCCCTATGTGTGCACTCACCTTTGGGACCATCCCAACTCAAAAACCCACCTTGTCCAATGTAAATATATCAAATGAACTCCAGGAGTTCACTTCTGCAGTTTTTGAATAAATGGATTCAAGTGGACTAAAACTCCTTTGAAAAATCTCAAATAATTCTAGGAGAGCTACCATGACTATATCTATCTATCAGTACCATCTCCCCAGCATGACCAATACAAATTTTGGTAAATTCCTTCACACACCCCATTTGATCAAATTTTCCAAAGCAACCAAACATTGATCCAAAACCACCCCATACCTCACAGCAGCACACCTCCCCACCCTCTCTGGCCAAGTAATGGTCCCACACACCACCCAGAACCAGCCCAGCTCGAAAACCATGCACCCATCCATGGGGATACCCCCTAATGAGCATCAAGCTCCCCATCTCGGCCACCCAGTCCAAGCATCCACCCCACCCCCTCTCCTGGTCACTTTAGACCATGAAATAGAGATAACTAGCAACCCTCCACTGCCTAGATCGACCAACCCCTGGCCAGCACCCCCTCCCATGTCCAAAATTGACATTCCACATCCCCATCTCCCCTCCCCCTTTAAATAGGCCAGAGGCCAACCCTAGCACCCCTCCCTGGCTCATTTGCCCCTCTCCTCCCCACTTACCTCCCCAGAGTCCCCTTTCCTCCTCCCTTGCTCTGTTATGCTCGAGAGGAGAAGAAGATGGCCTCTCGGCCATTTCCAAGATTGGGCCCACGTACTTCCTCCTCTGCTCCACTCCCTCTGCAAGTGATTAGCTCGGAACCCCCTTGCTCCCCTGAAGCTAACCCTGCCCTTGTCTCCAACATGCAGTAACCCCCGGCGCCTCTCCGACGAGCTCAGGCGAGCTTCCTTCGGGCGTCCGCGCGTGAGACGTTTGCCGGAAGCGAACAATGCTATGTCGCCCCTCTCCCGGACCGCCGCGGAGCACGCGTCCCCCTGTGCCCTCCCCACCACATCTCCATGCCCCCAAGGTGAGGTCATCGCCGTCCCGAGCCGCTCTAGGGTTCCGCCGCCGTCTGGCCGTCGTGAGCTGGGAGACAAACCTACACCGTCCATCGCGACTAGATCGAACGGCTGACGCTGCCGGATACCGCTTCGGTGCCCCTCCACCGCTGACTGGCGGGCCCTTCCAGTCAGGTTCAAACCCTCCCCTCCCGCGCGCTGGCTTCGCCCGCTGTGGGCCGATTCCTCGCAGCACGGCCCAGCACCCCCGCGGATCTGGCCTAGCAGCCCCAGTCCTCCCTATATTCAATCATTAATTCCAGATTTGATTTCTGACTGTTAGGTTTAATTCCGAATGAAAGTGGTAAATACCCCCTTATGACCAGACACAAATTTTCTAGGATATCTTAGGGTTTTGTCTACCATGCAGTACCAAAAGTTGGGCCATATACCATCTGTATATTTTCTGTAGATTTATCTCCTAGATAGCACCTTTTTCAATCAATAAATCTTCAAAGTAGTTCCACAACACCAAATGGAGTAAATCCAACTGCAATTGTTTGGTATCTGAAATACCTGTTAGCAAGACTTGGTCCCATGCCAAGTGGAGACTTGAAGTCTACATCCATATCTAACCAAACCTGAGAACTTATATTTTGGAACTCCTGTTGAGTTTTGGTGAAATAAACATTTCTGTGCATGGTTTATCCATCAATAAAATCACTATAGGAGTTATATAAATCCAAACAAGGTGATTCCAATTTCTACAGAAAGTTATTCGAAATGCCTACCAGGTGCCCTTGGAATGAACTCGAAATATTATGTAGATTTAATCTGGTGAAAAAGACAAGTTGTGTACAGAACTGCCTTTGGGAATTTCCTGAGGGCATTCTGGTAATTATCTTGACCTGATTCCAACTCTCAGTAAACAAGTACATCAATACCTACCTAACCATCCCAGGGAATAATTTTTGAAGCTTTAGAAGTTCTCTGGTAAATTATTTCCTAAAACTAGAGTCTTATTCACTATAAATCTTTGGTAAGTGATAAAATAGTGAAACCACTTTTGTTGGTTTAATTTTATCAATACCTATCTGTTAGTATCATTTTTTTTACAATGGTATCTTATAGAATAAGTCTTTGGTCCAAAACCCTCTCATCCCTAGTTTCTAGACTATGAAACGCATATGGTTTCCTTCAAATGTTCCGAGACATGCTCCGAATCCTTCTAATCCATTTTCTCAACACCACTAATGATTTGTAATCTTGTATTGACATTTGCTTGCTATATGGTTTTAATGCTTGAATGCCTTGTTTGATTGTGGTCTTGTTTGCTTGCATGTATACTCGGTGACGACGATAGTTGCGCTTGTATTGACGCCGAGAAGAAGAGGTCTTATTATTATTGGTATTGTTGGTTATCTAAAGAAGAAGTCTAGGGACAAATTGCCATATTGCTGATCATCAGGCAATCCACCTTCTTGCTCATAAGCCTTGTCCTGCTGTTTTACTTATGCATGTTTTATCTACAGTTTATCAAAATTGCATTGTTTTACTATATGTTGATATATATATATATATGGTAGTGGTTTGGCCCCTCTGAACTATTACACTTTTGTATTATTAAATACAAACCCCCTTGATGACACCTACTGGTTCCTAGTAGAATAGATGGTGCATTACACCATACTCCTTTGGAGACCCCGATTTAGCCGAAGCAAAGCTATAGGATGGGAAGACCCCGACAAAGTTTTACCAAATGTTTTATGATAAAACCTTGGTGAGGTGGGACCTCCCAAGAGTTGTTGAGATAGAAAAAGGTTTTTGTTTTACAAAATGCTGAAGGAAAGTTGGAGTAAAAAGGTTTACGAAAACGCACCCGGTTCTTTGTAGTTTAGCTATAACAACTTAACCTTGTGCAACCACATTACCCTGGAATGGGACAGGGCTGGATTTGATGTTTGTTTACTCTGGTATAAGCTGCCTCGCAACAACTACAGGGGATAAAAATCCCTGGAGGGTGGGCCTTCTCACATAAGGGTCCATGTGAGACATTGACCTGGAGAAGGAACGAAGGGTTTACGGACCTCCACGCGTTACTATGAGCCCCTCATTGAAAGCGCAACACTTGGGAAGTGCAAAATGCGCTCCGGTTGGTCCTCGGTACCCGACGTCCTAGTGTTGAGGGGAACAACACTCATAGGGTAGGCACTTATATTGGAGTGGGCATCCGGAGAGTCTGGATCGGTTACTCGACCTACGATCGGTGTAGATCAGGGTAGTGTACCCGGATGATGTGGGGAAAGTGTAGAACCTCTGCAAAGTGTAAATCTATTCGAATAGCCATGTCCGTGGTTAAGGACAGGTTGGACAAACTTCAATAGAGCGGTGCTGGTTTTGTTTGCAAAAAGGATTTTGGAAAAGCAAAGCCTTTGAAAATGTTTTGACCATGGGATGGTCATAAAGGAGAAAGGTTTTGACCATGGGATGGTCGGAAGGAGGAGAAAGGAGTTTGGTCATGGGACGACCTGAAGACGGGAACAAATGGGTGACCCAGTCCTAATGTTTTCCAAAACTTTTCAAAAGGTTTCGAAAACGGTTTACGAAAGTTTTCAACAAAGATATGTAGATGCCATATCTACAAGAGAAACTATTTGATAAAAGAACCTCTCTTGGAGCCCTCCTACTACCACAGCCATAATGCATATCCTCTTGTTATTATTGTTATCTTAAGGTGGTTTGCGAGTACATTCAAAGTACTCACTGGCAATGTTCCCTGGCTATTAACTTGGTCAGATATCAAGAAGAGGTGAAGTGGACGACTATGCGAGCTAGGACGTCTTCCCAGTCAGTTGCATGTAGGTTGAGGCATGATTGGGCTCTGCGCGTGATGATGTTCCGCTGCTGAAGATGGTATAGCCATAATGGCATTTATGTAAGTCTTGTATTTCGGTATATCTCGGATGTTGTAATGATACTTGTTGGTTATATGCCACGACTAACTGATCATGGGATCGTGGTTGTATGCATAACAGGGATTTCTCGGATGATTAATCTGGGGGCCCCACATAACCCATATACCGACTAGGATTCATCATGGACAATTCTCCCTAGTCCCAATGATCCATCTGCCTCGTGTACTTGAGCAACCCGAATCCACCCGCCGACACACTCGCACTCATGCACACGAGATAACCACCCCGCCCCACTCCTCGTGAACCACCCCGTCCCTGCTCCCTTTGTCCGCTTCCTCGTCTCGGCCCCACCCCCACCTTGCGCAAAGTCATTGCTCACACCTACCATATCCCCAACATGATCGAGCCCCCGCCACCGTTCTCCCCGCTCCCTCTCTCACCTTCGCGAGCCCTGCCAATGGCCAGTTGCCTGCACCACGCGCGAGCGCACGAGCCACCGTGCACTACCTCCCTCTCCTAGCACGGCCGCCCAAACCCGCATCAACGTCACCCGCCAGGTGCTACGCCGTCTCGCGACCGCGTGACCCCCTCCGCTGCAATCTCCTCGCGTCACCGCCGGATCCCCTCGCCGTGGTACCCCGTAGCACCACCAACCGCTGGCCCTGCCTCGGGCTCGCCCGTGTTGCCGGCCTCGCTTCCATCCTACATATGGTGCCGCCCGAGCTTAGCTTTTGTGCCCCTCTGCACCGCCTCCCCAAGCTCTTCTCACCGCCTCCCTTTGACCCAGCAAGCACCACCACCCCGCATGACCATGTCCTCGAGCCACGTCCCTGTCGCCAGAGCCCAGTCTGCCTCTGCGCTGCTCCGCGACCGCTCGCGCGCGCAACCTCTCCCTATCGGTCCTCCTCGCAGATGCGGGTGGCCACCGGGCCCTCTCCGTGGCAAGCTCACCAGGCCCACCATCCTATACACCGCATCGTGTCACCGTGGGTACCCTCATCCTTGACCTTGCCATTGGATGCCACTCGCTATAGTTGTGTTCATTCCGTGTGGTGCTGCTGCTCAATATGAAGCCAATTATCCATATTGTGGGTGGTGTACCGAAGTGGTGATGACACGGCTATGGTACATCCCGACAATCAAGATCGACCTTGATTTAGCGACTAATGATGCGAGCCATCCTTCAATGAACGAGGTGAAACCCAGAGATCTTCATCACGGCCGTGAAGAGCCCCGATCCCGAGGATCCGAAGACCCGAACCTCAGAACCCCAATATTTCCACACCGAGATGTGTGACCCCTATCTAACCCGCCCTATTTTGTAATATACCATATATCTTGTTGCATATAAATTGTACATGCTTGTATACATCTTTTGTGGGTTGGGGGTACTTTGTCGATTCACCTCATAATTAAATATGGAGACCACATGCGGGTTATATTTGTCTTATCTCGACTCCATTTAAATTTGTGTAGCAAATCAATGACATGTTTTGACTTGCTAATACAACATTTAAATTGTGGGGTATCTAAATAACTTGAACCTTCTAATTATTTGTCTAGACCCCAGTTCCACTTAATATTGTCTAGTCGTATCGTATCTTTGCCATGCCATGCATCATACATGCGTCATGCCCGATCTTTTGCCGTAGTACTAAATAGTGCATCAGATGTTTCTTTTAGTGCTTTGCTTCTTCACGGATTAGGTTGTTGAGTTGATGCGAGCTTCGACCCGATCTCCGATGTATCTTCGTTAGTGTTTCCCAGGCGAGCATTCTCCTCCTTTCTACCTATTTTGCATTTATAGTCTTTATTTCCTCCTATTGATCCACTATTATCCGTGTTGCGATGCTTTAGTTTCCGTGCACCATTCATATCCCCTGCAACCTATATTGCTTTGGACACATCCTATTGCCTATTGTTTGATAGACAGTCGGTCCTGCGAGTCATAGTTCCTTGCCCAGGTGCTGCTTCACGTTGTTGTTGTTCCACCATTGTTGGGAGGTTGGCACATACTTAATGGTGGATATGATCATGACTTTCAATATAACTTGTCAATTAAAATGTTGGAAATAGATATAATGCAGAGGCACCAGTGGGTAATAGTGAATATTTGGTTTTTAACCGCCCACTTGTGTCCACCTAGGACCCGAGTTCTTGACACATATTCCGAGATTGAGCGCGCTAACCACATGTGGGTGTGTGGTCACCCCATCATCTTACTACCTGATTTCAATGTACTATGTTGTGGGCCACAAACTAGTTTGGAGCTTTATTACTATCATGTACTTATGCCATGATTACTGCATTATTTACGATTGCGCATGCATCGCCTGTACTATTTAGGACATGTGACACATTTTCGCTATATCGACAAGTCCAATCACACTTTCGGGTTTCCAGTCATTTACAGCCATCGACACAAACCCTGGGTCCATCTCGAAGACTGACCGACTTCGTTACGGGTAGCTTAGTGGGGCGTCCCCCATGTACTTGCTTTGGGTCTAGGAAACGTCATGTCTGAAGCCTTGTCGCATATTGTTGGGTGTATCTTAAGGATATTGCTCATATTCGGATCTGACAACAAGCGTTGAAGTGCGTGTGGAAACTTTGGTGCACCCCTACAGGGTTAGATCTTTTTGAAAAGTCGTGTCCGCGGTTATGGATGACTTGGAGCATAGTTTCTCGATCATAGACAACTATAACTAAAGAATTACTTTTATAATATGACTTGTATTTGATATGGCTAGTAAGTTCGATAACCACTATGGAAAGAATGAATAAAATTATCAACCGTGTGAGTTTCCTCGGAATGACTTCCTTGTTTGGTCTCGAGGGGGAAATACCAGGATGGGTATGTTTCGTGTTAGTATCAGGGTGGTTCCGCATAGGTATTTCTTATCCCTCTCTGATAGCCGACAGTTGAATCGAGTCTCTATAGGTTGTGTAGTGCATGCTTTGCTGCCACCTCAGTCCACCATACCTATGTAGGCGAGAGCCGTCGAATTCTAGACTCGCCTTGTATTGGCCTCAGTACTGACCGCTCCCTTTTTTCCTTTTCCCTTTGTCGGCACCCCTTTTGTTGTAACAGGTATGAGTTTGACGTTGTTAGTAGGGTTACCCTTCTATCTTGGCCTAGGAAGGGTTATGGACGCCATTTGTTATTCTTCAGGGCTCTTAGCCCCATTTGCATCTTATCCGTACTCGGATGTTGCATCGTTTTCAAGGTGATTTGGATATTTGTTTCATATATCTGTATTCTCGACTCATGGAGTCATTGTTGTATATATATATATATATATATGTTTCTTTGGGTTCCATCATGGACTATTGTGTAATGGTATTACTTTGTTTTCCACCCGCACGCAAGTGCCTAGTGGGCACCTTTGAACCGTTTCTATGCGGTTTTGGCGGGAATTGCTAAAATCTGCATGGGATGATTCAAGGGTGTTATAGAGATGGTCCCAAATGTGAAATCACACTTTGCAGAATTTTCCAAAGATTTATTGAGGCACTGAAGTATTTAAATTATTTATTTTCTTATTTCTACCATTTAGAAAAAGGGCGAAAAGAATTATTGAAACTCTTCAAAAATATTTAGTTTTGAAGTGGGAGGATAGAGTATGATCTATAGGACTCAAAATAGCCCAAAGTTGGAGGTGTGATTTGGATAAAAACCAACTTGCCTTTATAGTGAGAGTTTTGGGGGTTTTGTCAGATAAAGAATTAATTAGTTTTTGGGTCAAGTAATTATTGAAATCCTTTGATAAGTTTATATCTCCATGCTAGATGATGTCCACAAGGTGTATACATGATTTGAACCTTTGGGTTTTGGAAAACCAACTTGATTTTGGAAGGAAGCAAGGAATAAAGGATGTAGGGCAAAGTTATTTTTATACCTTTGAAACCTTATTGGATTTAGGAGCTCAAAACTCTCCTTGGGTCATGGACTATATGAATGTATAGACCAAGTGACGTAGATCACCAATGTACATAGGGTTGAGGATGATCTCGATTGAGCTCTCCAAGAATTTATGCTAAAAGTTGAATAAAATAAGGGTGCCAAAACAGATTATCAAATAGCCTTCTAAACCATGTGGGTTTTAGAAGCACAAGGATCCAATTGGAATAGGTGAAGTAGGGTTGGATAGACCTTCATGATTATAATGCAAACATGCCAAGAGTTGGTTAAAAGGAGATCGTATGAAGATGGGAGCTTCTGCCAAAGTAGGTATGTTGGTAAGATTTGTAGGAATTTTTATTTTCTTGCCTACAAAACCATCAAGGACAAGTGGGTTAAAGGATGGTATGGCCAAGGGCAAGAGTGGGATTTGGTAGTACTTATGATTATCTACAATATGGTTCAAGTGCATTTCCAAAATTTCACAAGGGTTGAGAAAGAGGGAGTCCCAAAGATGTGATATTGATAACCTTTTTCCAGACTTCGCCAAATTTGGCTGATTGGTGGTTTTTGACTAGAATACAAGAGGGAATGATTTTGAGAATATGCAAGGTTCCCAACTCATCATCAAATGGATTCGGTTGAAGTGTGGATTGAGTAGAATGGACCCAGGCCTGATATTGGTCTTCAATGACCGGGAAGCTTCTAGAATGAATAACTTCAGAGGTGATCTGGTTAAGGGTTTTAGATGATCACCTAGTGGATGTAGATCAGATCTAGCTAGGTTAACTTGCTTAGGGTTGATACTTTAGGATTAGCTAGATGCTAGCTAATGAGCTCCTAGGGTAGCTCATACTACTCCTAAACAAACAATTCAAACAACAGATCAAGGCAACTCATCTTAGCAGATCAAGGCAGCTCATCTTACAAGAAAAACAAATCTACTACCATGGATACCTCCAAGCCTAGCTTGGGGTAAGGATGGATATTTTTAAAAGGTTGTATTTTGAAGTAGATGAGAGTCCCTTGGTATTTCTACCAAGAGTAGAGTTCAAGGTTTTATAAAGGTTTTGGAAAACCTAGCGGTAAGAGTAGTTAAAGGTTTTGTCTTAAGAAGATAGGGAGATTATATCATATATGTTGGGGATATGATAAATGGGTACCCTCATAGCATGTCACCAATCTGCCTAACCTCGGTGGCCCATAGTTGGTATCAAGGCCTATGGCTAGCTGGGCGGCCTAGTTAGATGGACCTAGAACGAAGGCCCATGCCGGATAAAGGAAGGAGGGCTACGCAGGAGTCACCGACATACTTGAAGCCTTGGAATACAAGACACGGAAGACTAGTTCGTATTAGTGTAAGACTCTTTACCTTGTCTGGCAAGGACCTTTCCTGTAAACCTTAGGTCTTGGCACCTTTATAAGCCGGCTTGCAGGAACCTTTAGGGCACAACCTCTTAGATTTCTACATACAACATGCAACACCTTGCACAACGAACATATCTCTGTAACTCGGCATATTGCCATTATAGTGATTTATAGTAGGAGTAGAGTTTCGCCACCGTTGTGGGACTTCAACCTGGGTAAGCTGTGTTCCCTTGTACCCGCCAACTCTCCTCCTTACCCCACTCTCTAAACACGCACTGTGAGGACCCCTCCATGGCGTACTCGTCGGCAATACCACGACAGTTGGAGCCCACCATGGGGCAAGAGGCGCTTCAAGCTCTACACCGGGCAAGGTCGAATCTCTTCGCAGGAATCGGTGACACCATAGCTATCATACGTGTTCTCTTCTCCGGCAACATCCCAATCGTCCCACCAGATGAGTTCTGGGTGCCGGCGAAGAAGAACCCTACGCGTTGTTCCGTCATCCCCTTCGGAGACATCCACATCTTCATCAGTGAAACCGACTCGGGTCCTAGCTCCGAGGAAGTCAGAAACTCGTCAAGCCCGCGCTGACCGCCTATGAGCAGGACACGTTCGCGGAAGGATATGGGCCATACCTCTCCTTAGAGTATGGTGGGAACAAAAAAAAATCTACGATGGGAACAATACGCCAAGATCTATCTACTAGATACAAGCAACGGGTGGATATACATCCATAGAGAACTTACCCTCGAAGACAACAAAGCTTTGTTAACAAGATGGAACTCGTGGATGATGTAGTCGTACACTTGCCGATCTCAAGATTGTGATGAAGTCCTTCAGGTCCAGCAGTTCCAGCACCATCAGGTCCAACACCATCAAGTCCAGCACCGCAAAGTAGTGGTGCATCCGTGATTGCACACATGTTCGGTTCATAGAACAACCACCGCCTCCTCACTCCAACGATGCAGTGGAAGCAGCAACACCTTTCCAGATAAAGCCACCGGGAACATGTATCTCGCTAATCTGAGACCATGGGGAATAACTAGAGGGAGAAGAGAACCTTCACGAGGAGGTAGTGCAAGAGGAGAGGAGGAGGAGGTGCTCCTTATATAGGGGAGGGGGCAGCACAAGGGGGCATGGCGCCGGCCATGGTGGGTGCCCCCACCTCTCCCTCATTCATGTGGGTGGAGCTCCCACTCACATAAACACACACCTCCACTCATGTCCACTCACATGCATTAAATTTCCACCAAATTTAATGCAGGCTCTCATTAAATAAAACACTTTTATTTATTTTATTCAGAATTTTGTTCATTACTTTAATTAACAAACATTCACATAAAACTCCCTCCAACATTTCAATATCACATGCAGAACTAGTTTCAGCAATTTCACCCGAAACAATTCCGGTTTCCATCGA
The DNA here is from genome assembly GCA_916181665.1 of Avena sativa. Classification (NCBI taxonomy): domain Eukaryota; kingdom Viridiplantae; phylum Streptophyta; class Magnoliopsida; order Poales; family Poaceae; genus Avena; species Avena sativa. The sequence goes on from OV702287.1 coordinate 199,213,475, forward strand.
AATGATTCCAACGCTTTCTTAATCTTTATCTGAAACATATTTGCTCCTAAATGGTGTCGGTATCCCTTAAGTGTGTCACCCTACGGTTCGTGAATAATGTAGACATGATCGAGACCCCTCTCCGATCAATAATCAGCAGCGCGACCTCGAGATCCGTACTGACTCCCACATATTCAACGATGACTCTTGTGATCGTGTGAACCTTTAATGTCTTAACTAAATCCCTTTGTCTCGCGATATATTACATGTCCAAGATTCAATCATCAGCATCCAAATACCTAGTTTGATCTTGTTACTGACATGCACTCTTTTCTTGTTCCCGTGATATAACATTCTAGTGATCACATCACTTGCTTGCAAGCTATTTCAATGTGATATCACCGAGAGGGCCCAGAGTATATCTATCCGTCATCGGATGGAAAAATCCCACTCTTGATCCATGAGCCTCAACATAACACCTTAGTAGCACTGAACCCACCTTTATAGTCACCCTGTTACGGTGTGATATTTGATGTTATCAAGATACTCTTCCGGTGTTAGCAATTAACATGATCTCATGGTCTAAGGACTAAGATTACTTCGTATGATGTTATAGCAATATAAACATAATGACTTTGATTGTAATGCTATAGTTCGGATGAATCTTCATCACATCATTCCACCAATGTTGTGACCTCGTTATTAACAACATCCAATGTCCATGATCAGGAAACCTTGATCATCTTGTTAATCAACGAGCTAGTTTATATGAGAGGCATTACTAGGAACTTTGTATTTTGTTTATTAAACACACATGTATTAACATTTCCAATTAATACAATTATAGCATGCAAAATAAACATTTATCATAAACATGGAATAAGACATGGAATAAAACAATTATAGCATTACTAGGAACTTTGTATCTTGTTAACCACTTTATTATTGCCTCTCCAGCATATTCCCTTCAGTCTCCCACTTGCATTAGAGTCAATAATCTAGTTTGAAAAACTTTGCGTATTGAACACCTATGGCTTTCTAGTGTTGCATGTACGCGATTGCTGGTGGTTAACATAATCTCTGGATCTGACAGTTTCAGGTCCGTGTGTATTTGCATGTCTTTGCGTCTCTACGCATCACTCATTCTCAAATGAGATGACATTGTATAAATTTGTTCCTTTGGTGAGACCTTTAGTTCGTTCGGGTTAAAATATGTTGATATTAGTGTCATACAATATATCTTCATAGTATTAGCCCACTTTGAACCACACCTAGTTTGATAACAAACTACTTAACACAAATGCCCTCCTTTGCTGCTACTATAGCAGCCATATACTTAGCCTTTTGTTGTAGTACCCGTCCCAATGTCTCAACTTTGGAACTCATCCGAATCCATCATGGAACATCCTTTCCATTACATTGTGCCACCCATAGTCTAAATTGAGATAAATTTAATTTGTATCTTGTGACAAAACTAGTATCAATGTAACACTTTACAATCAACTACCTTTAACTATTTGTCACTTATACATGATATATTCTTAGTTCTTCCAAAGCTCATAAGAATATCTTTACAATCGTTCAATGGTCATCTTATGAATCATTCTAGTATGTGCTCATAACAATTAGAGCATAGGACATATCTAGATATATACATATCATGGTATAATCGATCAAAATCTTCATGTGATTTTACTCACCAAGTGTTGAAACACTTGAATCTTGATACAATCCTTTCCATGCATCAAGAACCTTTCTTGTTGTTTCCATATTGAACCCTTTCAGTATCTCATATATGTATGTCTGGCATAACCATATTAGCACCTCAATCTATCCATATAGACATTTATGCCAAATATTCCGGTTTTGCCCAAGTCTTTCATCGAAATCCTATTTTAATGAAATTCTTAACTTGTGTCAATACAAGATACATCATTTCCAATCAACAATATGTACTCTACATAATGTATTGGAAATTTGTCTTAGCGCTCCCACTTAATTTATTTCAAATGCAAGCATCTTCATCATCTCCGATGAATTTAAACTCCTTTAACATTTTCATCATGGTGAAGATTCCAACTCCGCTATGCTCACTTCAACTATTGCAGTTTGCATGCCCTTTTAGCACCCTTTGAATTAACAAAACCCTTCGGATTGTGTCATGTACACGTCCTAGGTAACCATTCTATTAGAAGAACCTTGTTTTGTTTATTCAACTACCATATACCAAATTATATGTAGTGGTTGCTACATTAATCCGTCAAGTGTAAATACCGCTATGAAAGATCAAATCTTGTCATAGTCAACTCCTTGAACATTGCCGTAAACTTCTTTCCGACATGTCGACTATTTCACAGATGTTAAACATCCATGGCTATTTCTTTATAGATCCAACCACAACCGATAGGCTTCACGCCTTTCCAGAGGGTCTTCCAAGTTCAGAAACTTGATTTCTCGTGTATGGATACTATCACGGATTCTGTGACTTCTAGTCATTTTATGGAGTCAGGACCCATCATCGCTTCTTTGCATGCAGTCGGTTCATCATTGTCAAAACAATAATGACTTCTGTTTCAAATCTTACTATTTGATTCTTACCTACCCACATGGTTCAATAGGAACTCTAATCTCCAAGATCACACCCTTTGTAATCACGGGAGCCATGAGCATTGAGGCTGCCACCAGGACACTTTCCGGCGCTGCGCTACTTAGCACATATAGCTAAGGTTCAACAACCTTATCAAAGTTCTATTGTCCTCCCACTTAACTTTTCACAAAAAATTCCTTCTCAAGATATTTGACGTTCCAAGCGACAAACTCTTTTGTCCTCGGTGTTATGGAGGAATTCCCAGCAAATTCTTTGGGATAACCTACAAAGACGTGCTTATCCGATTTTGGTTGTAAACAATTTTACTTATGCATAGCATACCAAAATTTAAGAAAAGACAATTTGGGTTTTATCCCAAAGCCATAACTCATATGGTGTCATTTCAACAGATCACGATGGTGCTCTTTTTAGTGTAAAAGCGGTAGTCTCTAAAGCTTTAATCTTTAAAACATAATGGCAGTTTTATAAATGACACCTTTGATCTTACCATGTCAAACAGGTTTGATTTGATCTCTCGAACATACCATACTCCTGTGGTTTATAGGGAAATGCAAATTCATGGAACAATTCCTGAAATCTTAGCTGTTTTAATGAACCTGTAACTCAAATATATTCATTTATGATCAAATCATAAACTATTTTATTTTCTTGTTACAATGATTTTTCACTTCATCTTGAAAGTCTTTAAACAATTTTCAAATGTTTCATACTTCTTCCTTATTAAGTAAATATATAGATATATTCACTCAAATTTCTGGAGAAAGTATATGAAGCAAGAATATCCATCGCATATGGCTACACATAATGGACTATATACATCAACATGCATAATATCCAATAAGTTAGTCATCCGTTCCTCTTTGGACTATGGATAGAATTTCAATTATCTCGAGGAAATTTTCCCAAGCGTCAATTGATCAAAATCAAAAGACTCCAAAAATCCATCAACATGGAGTTTCTTCATGTTTACTTCCCAATATAATTAAATAGCGATGTCACTTCATAAGTGATCTTCCAATCATTTGTCTTATGACATTTTAGCAATAATATTTATGGATGTGATTTCTCCAACTAGACTTGTAAAAGTTCATCCATACTTTATGGAATACGGTAATTATTTGAACAACCATTGTTCTTGTAATACCGGAACAAAATAACAATTATTAAAACAAATCTTGAAGGCTAGGTTTTATGACAACGAAAACTGTCGAGGGGATTATCCCCGGGTACCCCAAAGAAGCACTCAAGACAGTTAAAAGAGACAAAAACAGATAAAAGATAAAAGAAAACCATAGCCCGGAGCGTCCTGGGCCGACTAACAGCACCCAGCCGGCCTGCACCACCATTTCCGGCTGGGATCTGCCACCCCGGCGCCCCGGATGGGCCTCCTCTAGCCGGCCTGCCTTGCCTACCCGGCTGGGCTGCCCTCGTGGGGCCCGCTCATCCTCCACCCCGCGGTCCCGCCACACTCGACTGGGCGTCCTCGCCTCCATGCGGGTGGGCCGCTACCGCCTCGCTCGGCTGGGCTGGTACCCGGCTAGCACCCGCCTCGGCTGGGCCCCCGCGAGTGCTCCGCCTAGCTGGGCCGACCCGGCTCCGCCCCGGATAGGCTCCTGCCGGCTGGGCCTTGGGCGACTCCAGGCCGGCTCGCCCGGCTCCCGTCGTCACCATCTCCACGGATGGGCCTCCCCAGCTGGATCGCCACCCCTGCATCTGTCGGCTCGCTGGGATCGATCGATCCCAGCAGCCGGTCCTCTCCTAGGCGCCTGGCAGCTCCCTCCTGCTGCTGATCGATCCCAGCAGCCGGTCCTCTCCCAGGCGCCTGGCAGCTCCCTCCTGCTGCTGCTATGGATCAAGACTAAAGACAAGTACGAGAAGATAAGAAGAAGGACAGCGAGAAGACATCGACAAGACTGAGCCCATGCTACCTTACCAGATGATGTATGCACTAGTATACACTATGCACTACCTCACCCATGACACCATGTATAGTACTAGTTAGGCTGAGTGGGTCCCACCATGTCCCCTTGGCCACCTTTATAAGGCAAGGGAGGGACTCACTCACTCACTCATTCAGGCATGGATCGATTGATCACTCCCAGGGAGGTAGCTCTCCCTGCTAGCTCTCTCACCTAGAGCACACGCACTAGCTCGGTTAGACAGTCGGTTGGTCTAAGTGCATTTAAGGCAGTAGCAAGAGAATACAGCTCAAGGAGCACTTGTAGTTCGTATATCCCACATAGCCAGATCAGGCAGGAGTAGGGGCTTTACCTCACCACGAGGGCCCCGAACCTGAGTACTTCTTGCGCCCCGCTATGCTCGCTTGTATCCAATCCCGCCTACGGACGCCGTCGATAGCTTCCCTGCTAGTCCCCACACCTCTATCTAACCTCCTTAGGTACTGCCGTTCCCAATACAACGACAAAACACAATAACACTTTATTTGTTTTTGATGAACATCATCACTTATTCTCTTGCTAGTTACTTAGGCCATTGCAGTTCATGAATTGTGTTGTTCTGTATGACACTTCACACCAACCAATTCGGTATCCAAAACCTTAGAACCACATTGTTCAACAAGCAAGCAATACATCCATAACATGTATATCTTCTATATAACTAAGTTGGACATCTCCAACCTTTTCTTTTCTGCCTAATATTTTATAGATTCTCTTTCAAAAATTCCTTTTCTTTTAAAAGAATCTATCAACATCAATAGTGGTGTCATTCACATGACACATAGTACAAAGCGTATATAGTCGAATACTAATACCTTTCGACTTGCACTTTGAAGTGGATCACCATCATCAAAGTTTGGTGTTCTTTCAAAAAATCCATTCTTTAGTAATTGATGGCTCAGTGTACAGCGCCAGAAAAGTGCTGGTGCGGTGTTGATGTAGAGCTCGTTGGGAACCCCAAGAGGAAGGTATGATGAGCACAGCAGCAAGTTTCCCTCAGTTATAAACCAAGGTTTAATCGAACCAGTAGGAGCAAGGAAACACCCCAAAGGTGTTGCTAGCTGAGCCTTGGCCGGGCGCACTACAAGTGCTAGTAGCAACGTGGAGACCTGCACAACACAACCACAGAACTTTGTCCCCAACTTGCGATGAGGTTGTCAATCTCACCGTGTTTTGCTGAAAACAAAGGATTAAACGTATCGAATGGAAAGAAGTAATGGTTTGCAGAAAGTAAACACAAAGCAGTAAAAGATTGTAGATTGTATGTAAAATAAAAGGACCGGGATCCATAGTTCACTAGAGGTGGCTCTCCTTAAGATAGATAACATGCTGGATGAACAAATTACAGCGGGGCAATTGACAAACATCGAGACAGCAATACATGCATATACTAATCATCTTGACTCCTTTGGAACTTGATTGGGCATTACAACATTATACATAGACCGCCATCCAACTACATCTATGACTAATAATCCACCTTCAGGTTATCATCCGAACCCCCTCCAGTATTAAGTTGCAAGCAACAAATTATTTCTTTACGAACTGCGTGTAATGTAAACAATACGATTGTTCTATGAACAAAGGATTGTTGTTTTCTCCCTAGTAGCAACAGTACATCTAGTACCTTAGAGATTTCTATCACTTCCCCAGATTACCAGAGGCATGAACCCACTATCGATCATAAATACTAACTCTTGGAGTTGCTAGCATCTACTTGGCCAAGATAGCTACCAACAATGTAAAGCATGCAACATCACAAATAACAAAGACATGATAGAATCAATAATCAATCTGAAATAGCATCTTAATATCCATCGGATCCCCGCAAACACAACATGCAGAATTACAAATAGATGATCTTGATCATGAACGGAGCTCACAAGATCTAGACATGAAAGCACAAAGGAGGAGAACCGGCCATCTAGCTACTACATGGATTCGTAGTCCAAGGATGAACTACTCACGCATCACACCGGAGGCTTGCATGGTGATGAAGAAGGCCTCCAGGGTGAATTCCCCTCTCGGTAGGGTGCCGGGAAGAGCTTCAGATCCCTCCCGATCTAGGGATGGAGATGACGGCGGCTACAGACTCTTTCGTGGAGTTTTGATCAAGTACTTAGGGTTTTCATCCCGAGGGCATCTTATAGGCATAAGGGGAGGCCGAGGGGGTGCCTGGGCTGGCCACACCACCCCCTCGCGTGGGCCAAGCCTGGTCGCGAGGCCAGGTGGTGTGGCCGCCCTCTGGCCCCTCTCCGTCTCGTATTATGGCATCTGATGACTTCCAGAAAAATAGGCACTTTGGCTTCTGTCCCGTCCAATTCCGAGAATATTCATTTTCTGACTGTCCTGGAACCAAAAACAGCAAAAAACAGGCAGCTGGCACTTTGGCTCTTGTTAATAGGTTAGTCCAAGAAATCATATGAAAAGTACTCCAAAGTGTGGACAAAACACGAGAAAGTGGATAAAACCAAGCATGGAACATCAAAAATTATAGATACATTTGCAATGTATCAACATTCCCAAGCTTAATTCCTGCTCGTCCTCGAGTAGGTAAGTGATAAAAAGAAAGAATAATTTTAGAGGTGACATGCACCATCAAAGACTTGATCAAAGTATTTGTAAAACATTCAAAGCTGGGATCATAGTACTTCAATCATAACATGAAAGACAAAGTTCTAGCAATAAGCAAAAAACTATGATGCAACATGAAAAGGCACAAACAAAAGATTCATGAATAACAATGCTTTGCAAGACGTTTGTTTGTTTCACATAAAGAAAACATAGCATAATAGTATTCAGCTTGTCCCTCACAGAGTAGCAAATATAAATGCATAGGACACCTTCAAAGTTCATAAGAGTGACTAGATACAAATAGTTTAAAACAAGCAATATCAAGTTATCCATCAATCAACTAGTCTTGGGACAATGCACATAGAACTTAGAATGGCCACTATGCTCTCAAAGTAGGTGCATAAAGGTAGAAGGTGGAGACTCAATATAAAAGTAACAGAAAGGCCTTCATAGAAGGAAGTAGGTATTCAAGTCTCATAAAGAGCTTCCAAAAATTATGGTACTTATAGCTTTCAGCTCTCATTTCCCCTATCATAAGCAGCTTGAAGGTGATTAAGGTCAAAGTGACACAACTAAGAGGATATGCTTGATAAGTTATAAACCGAAATTTCATGCCCCTTACTTACGAAGACCGAACCTCATGCTACTCAACTTTAGTCACGAGTAAGCTCTTGTCATTGTAAGTACATGTGTATCATAAAGAACCGCCAACGGGGTACCCCTTGCACATGATACGGGAGCTTTCCCATAATCAAAATGACAAGGCAAGTAGACAATGAGCATCTCAGCGATCTTTTTATTTGCTATTTGCATAGGTTTTTATTGAGGATGCTTCATAGAGTGATCATTATGGTGATGCTGCAAGTTTCCACCATGATTAGGCATGGCTTAGGCTAGCGGCCCAGGCGTTTCTCTGACACACATACAAACTCCATGATCTTACAAGTTCAACTTTTATTTCACACCGCCGGGATCCATAAGCAAAAGAACATGATATCAACGGGGTACAAAGTACAAGTGCAATGTTGAAAGCGTTCCCCATGAAACATGGTTCTGCTAATTTCAACTTATAAAGCGCAAGCATATACGCAACAAGAAGGACCCAATGGTTCAAGTTCATTAGATGCAAAAAAGTCAAGTGTTCCATCAAGTTCGTGAGAGATTTAATCACTAGTTTTATCATAACAAGTTTAATTTGGAAGGTAAACAAAAGCATGAATATACTTGGAATAGCATAAGCTAGTAGGTAGGTATGGTGGACTCTTTGGAATTACTTGATTTAGGGAGTTGGATGCATGAGTTGAACTCATACTTGGTTGTGGAGGCTAGCAAAAGATTGCGAGCGACAAACTAAGAGAGCAATAATGGCCATAATCATGTAGAGCGACAAAACATCATTGATCAAAGCATAAAGTGATACTACAAGTTGAAAACTAAAGGATCATCAAGGCTATGGTGACTTGGGATAGTCATAACATGGTGTGAGCATGTGCCAAGTCAACCCAAATAAAGCATCAAAGGAGAATACCACTATACTATGCTTTAATATGCTAAAACAACGCATGATTCATCCAAAGCACATTAAGAAATCTCAATTGTTTATAACAAGTCATGCTACAGCAAAGAATACTAACCATAAAGCCAAAACAATATCAAGCATGGCATGACAAAGCATAGGCCACAGTCAAAAACGAGCTCTTTTTACCACATAAGCATGAACTTTTCCTACTCTTTTCCAAACCAAACCAAACTATTTGCAAACCAATGTATGAAAGAGGGGGTCCAACCAATTTATTCAGCAAACTAAAGCAAACAAAAAACCAAAACGAAAATGAAAAAGAATACGCTCCAAGAACAACACAACTGTGCATGAAACAATAAAAATGAAGCGTTTGGAGGAAACCTGGGATTTTTATTGATGAAGAAGGGGATTCCTTGGGCATCCCCAAGATTTGATGCTTGTACTTCTTGGATATTTCTTGGGGTGACATGCGTGGCATCCCGAAGCTTGAGCTTTAGTCCATCCTTCATCTCATTACTCATTCCTTCCATACACCTGAAATTTTTCCTTCATACAAAACTTCACACAATCTTTACTAGCAACATTAGTGCACTCAAGATAAATAAGTCTTAAGGTTCAGTTGTAACACCAAATAAACTTCCATTAAAACACTAGATACTGTAGCACTTCCCTCAAAAAGCTCAATTCCCCAAAAGAACTCAAGAAGGAACCAACAAGAATCAAATGCAAAAAATGGCAGAAATCTGTCAAAACAGACCAGTAGGTAAAGACGAATTTTTTCGAAGACCTTATGTTGCTCAAATCGAAAAATCTTGAACTAACGAAAGTTAGATAACAACCTGGGGCAGAAGCACAAAAAATTACGCTTCAAAGAGACGTTCAGATATTTTATACAAATATTTATGGTGAAGCACATAAATCTGTTTCGGGACAACAACTTTCCCAATCATTACTTCTCTCTCATTAGAGGTTACTCTTGGCACAAAAAGCAAATAAAAAGGATAATGAGAGGTTATTACAGAAGTAATAACTTCCAAGACTCATATAAAACTTTTGGGTTATCTCCCAATAAGTACTTTTTTTAACGCCTTTAAGTTAGGCATAAGAAGCAAGAAAAAGAATCAAGTGTTCTCAAATGAAGAAGCATTAAAACCAAATTTCTTGCCCTTACCTCTCTTACTTTTATTCTTAACCTTGGGGAAAATATGATTGTTTGGTGGAGAAGAAAGGTGCATGGTTCGCTTTCCCACATCTATTATTACTCCAAGGGGTTCTAATAGGGACCTTCCAAGAAGCATTAAGATCAATACCAGAAATATTTTCAACAAGGCAAGGTATATCATCCAAATAAATTCTAGAGGATCCTCTCTCAATGCTCTTAGGTTCACTATTCTCATCAAAAGGGGTTGCAGGAACAAACCAATCAGGATTCTTTTCTATAGCATCATGTATTGCTACTAGTTTAAAGGGTATTGGTATCTTAGGTTCCTCCCCATTAGGTTTGGTTTTGTTCATCTTTTCTCGTGTACCAACATCTACACATGAGCCTAGCATATTGAAACGTTCAAAGACTTTCCTAGCTTCCTTGGCAACATCATAGAACTCCTTAAACAAAGTTTCTAGAATAAAATCCCTCTTTTCAGGGTCCTCAATTTCTTTAAGCTTAAGAAACATTACTTGCATTAAGGGGTTGAGGTTAACAAACCTAGATTCTAACATGTGAATTAAAGAAGCTGCAGCAATCTCATAGTTTGGAGCAAGTTCTGCAAGGGATCTATCCTCAGTATCTTCGTGCTTACTAACATGATTCAAGAATTCTTCAATATTATCTTTCCCAATTATAGAACCACTACCAATTGAAAGGTCTTTTAGGGTGAATTTAGGGATCAACATGGTGAGCTAAGGAAGAGGTGACAACTAAAGGAGTCTTAATTTTTGTGTGTTTTTGATAAAGAAAGCAAACTAGTAAAACTAAAAATTTTGTGTTTTTGATAACAAAACAAGCAAACAAAGCAAAAAGTAACTAAGCAAAACAAAAATAACAAAGTAAAGAGATTGGTTATGAGGTACTCCCCTTGTGAAGATGTCCTTGACTCCCCGGCAATAGCGCTAGAAATATGCTTGATGGCTTAGTGTACGGCGCCAGAAAAGTGCTGGTGCGGTGTTGATATAGAGCTCGTTGGGAACCCCAAGAGGAAGGTATGATGAGCACAGCAGCAAGTTTCCCTCAGTTATGAAACCAAGGTTTAATCGAACCAGTAGGAGCAAGGAAACACACCAAAGGTGTTGCTAGCTGAGCCTTGGCAGGGCTGCACTACCGGTGCTAGTAGCAACATGGAGACCTGCACAACACAACCATAGAACTTTGTCCCCAACTTGCGATGAGGTTGTCAATCTCACCGTGTTTTGCTGAAAACAAAGGATTAAACGTATCGAATGGAAAGAAGTAATGGTTTGCAGAAAGTAAACACAAAGCAGTAAAAGATTGTAGATTGTATGTAAAAGAAAAGGACCGGGATCCATAATTCACTAGAGGTGGCTCTCCTTAAGATAGATAACATGCTGGGTGAACAAATTATAGCGGGGCAATTGACAAACATCGAGAAAACAATACATGCATATACTAATCATGTTGACTCCTTTGGAACTTGATTGGGCATTACAACATTATACATAGACCGCCATCCAACTACATCTATGACTAATAATCCACCTTTAGGTTATCATCCGAACCCCCTCCAGTATTAAGTTGCAAGCAACATATTATTGCATTACGAAGTGCGTGTAAAGTAAATAATACGATTGTTCTATGAACAAAGGATTGTTGTTTTCTCCCTAGTAGCAACAGCACATCTAGTACCTTAGAGATTTCTGTCACTTCCCCAGATTACCAGAGGCATGAACCCACTATCGAGCATAAATGCTAACTCTTGGAGTTGCTAGCATCTACTTGGCCAAGATAGCTACCAACAATGGAAAGCATGCAACATCACAAATAACAAAGACATGATAGAATCAATAATCAATCTGAAATAGCATCTTAATATCCATCGGATCCCCGCAAACACAACATGCAAAATTACAAATAGATGATCTTGATCATGAACGGATCTCACAAGATCTAGACATGAAAGCACAAAGGGGGAGAACCGGCCATCTAGCTACTACATGGATTCGTAGTCCAAGGATGAACTACTCACGCATCACACCGGAGGCTTGCATGGTGATGAAGAAGGCCTCCAGGGTGAGTTCCCCTCTCGGCGGGGTGCCGGGAAGAGCTTCAAATCCCTCCCGGTCTAGGGATGAAGATGACGGCGGCTACAGACTCTTTCGTGGATTTTTGATCGGGTACTTAGGGTTTTCATCCCGAGGGCATCTTATAGGCGGAAGGGGAGGCTGAGGGGGTGCCTGGGCTGGCCACACCACCCCCTGGCACGGGCCAAGCTTGGCCGCACGGCCAGGTGGTGTGGCTGCCCTATGGCCCCTCTCCGTCTCGTATTCTGGCATCTGATGACTTCCAGAAAAATAGGCACTTTGGCTTTTGTCCCGTCCAATTCTGAGAATATTCATTTTTTGACTTTCCTGGAACCAAAAACAGCAGAAAACAGGCAGCTGGCACTGTGGCTCTTGTTAATAGGTTAGTCCAATAAATCATATGAAAAGTACTCCAAAGTGTGGACAAAACACAAGAAAGTGGATAAAACCAAGCATGGAACATCAAAAATTATAGATACATTTGCAATGTATCAGTAATCTATTAGTGTAGTAAACATATTACTTACATCTTCTATTCATCCTTATCATGACAACTTTCATGATCAAGCTACTATAGCCTATAAGGAAGAATCGCGAGTATAATGTTAGTTCCCAAAACCTTTTTGGGAGATCCGGATGCCTAGCATCTCCATCCTTCACAAATTCTCATACAATATGAGAACATGTATTTTGCTAAATTATACTCTATCCTAATGCAACTAAAAACATTGTTTCAGATATCACAATATCTTCCACACATGATGGTTTCTGAAACAATTTTTCAGCTCCTAGATAATCTTGATATTAAAACAACTTTTGAATATCAATAATCACGGAGGAAAAAATGATACTTTAGATACTAACATTGGAATACTTACTCTTGATTTAATACTACTTATTAAACTTCATGGAGTAAATAGAGTTCGCTGAAAGTTTGCAATAGGACTTTTAAACTTTAAATTGACATTCAAGACTTTAAATTTATGAATTGCATGTTTTACGTGGCTCAGGGCTTTCAGAGATAGAACTGGTCTTACCTACGAACATGGAACCACAACGAGGATAACCAAGTTATTAGCAACTCGTTGTAAATCAGATATTGACTATAGTAGGAGAGACAGACACCTGCCAGCCACTTATGCAAAACTAGTTGCATGTCAGTCATGGAACCGGTCTCATGTACGATGACATGTAAGGTTGGTCCGGGCCGCGTCATCCCACTATGCCACCAATATCCAAAATACATGAAAGAAGCAATAACATGATCATCATCGCCCACATATAAACATATGTGTACTACCCGTGCAAAGCACCTACGCATAGATCATGCTCTGATACCACTATTGGGTTTGCAGCATAGAAAAGAAAAAATTTCCTACGATGGGAACTATACACCAAGATCTATCTACTAGATACAAGTAACGCGTGGATATACATCCATAGTGAACTTACCCTAGAAGAAAACAAAGCTTTGTTAACGAAATGGAACTCGTGGATGATGTAGTCGTACACTTGCCGATCTCAAGATCGTGATGAAGTCCTTCAGGTCCAACAGTTCCAGCACCATCAGGTCCAGCACCATCAAGTCCAGCACCGCAAAGTAGCGGTGCATCCGTGATTGCACACACGTTCGGTCCACCAAACAACCTCCGCCTCCTTGCTCCAGTGATGCAGCGGAAGCAGCAACTCCTTTCCAGATAAAGCCACCAGGAACATGTATCTCGCTAATCCGAGACCATGGGGAATAACTAGAGGGAGAAGAGAACCTTCACGAGAAGGTGGTGCAAGAGGAGAGGAGTAGGAGGTGCGCCTTATATAGGGGAGGGGGAAGCCCAAGGGGGCATGGCGCCGGCCATGGTGGGTGCCCCCACCTCTCCCTCATTCATGTGGGTGGAGCTCCCACTCACATAAACACACACATCCACTCATGTCCACTCACATGCATTAAATTTCCACCAAATTTAATGCAAGCTATCATTAAATAAAACACTTCTATTTATTTTATTCAGAATTTTGTTAATTTCTTTAATTAACAAACATTCACATAAAACTCCCTGCAACATTTCAATATCACATGCAGAACCAGTTTCAGCAATTTCACCCGAAACAATTCCGGTTTCCATCGAAATGATTCCAGCGCTTTCTTAATCTTTATCTGAAACATATTTGCTCCTAAATGGTGTCGGTATCCCTTAAGTGTGTCACCCCACGGTTCGTGAATAATGCAGACATGATCAAGACCCCTCTCCAACCAATAATCTGTAGTGGGACCTAGAGATTCGTACTGACTCCTACATATTCAACGATGACTCTTGTGATTGTGTGAACCTTTAACGTCGTAACTAAATCCCTTTGTCTCGCGATATATTACATGTCCGAGATTCGATCATCGGCATCCAAATACCTAGTTTGATCTTGTTACTGACATGCAATCTTTTCTCATTCCCGTGATATAACATTCTAGTGATCACATCACTTGCTTGCAAGCTATTTCAATGTGATATCACCGAGGGGGCCTAGAGTATATCTATCCGTCATCGGATGGACAAATCTGACTCTTGATCCATGAGCCTCAACATAACACCTTAGTAGCACTGAACCCACCTTTATAGTCACCCTGTTACGGTGTGATGTTTGATGTTATCAAGATACTCTTCCGATGTTAGCAATTAACATGATCTCATGGTCTAAGGACTAAGATTACTTCGTATCATGTTATCGAAATATAAACATAATGACTTTGATCATAATGCTATACTTCGGATGAATGTTCGTCACATCATTCCACGAATGTTGTGACCTTGTTATTAACAACATCCAATGTCCATGATCAGGAAACCTTGATCATCTTGTTAATCAACGAGCTATTTACATGAGAGGCATTACTAGGAACTTTGTATTTTGTTTATTAAACACACATGTATTAACATTTCCAATTAATACAATTATAGCATGTAAAATAAACATTTAGTAGAAACATGGAATAAGATAATAACCACTTTATTATTGCCTCTCGGGCATATTCCCTTCAGGAATACGATGTTGTTATGAGGGAGATCGAGCAGGAGATGGAGAAGGAGGAGCGTGCCGAGAAGGCCAACACTTACCACCAGGTGCTAGTCGCCATTGGGAGAGTGATGGAAGAAGAGGGACAGGAAACGGAACATGACAGAGCTCCGCCAACGCCCGCAGCTACCAGAGTAGTAGCAGCCAAGAAAGCCGCCGAGCCTCTAGCTCCGGCCAGGACCATGCCTCCTCTGGTTATCCGCCCGCAACCAGCGCAGGAACTCACCACATCCCCCAGTACTTCCCGACAATCAAATCAGCCGCCAATGCCACCATCAACGTCTGCAGCTAGCAACCCATTGGCTACTCCTACCAACAAGGCAATCTATGGCGCACTCCTCATTGAGCCTATCACCGTCGCCCATATCCGGAGTGTTATGGAGCTTGATGAGAAATGCGTGGCAATCTTGGCGGAGGCCAAATGCATTGCAGAACAGGGTGCTAAGCTAGACAAATACATGGCTAAGGCGCAGCAATCCATCAAGGCAGCAAGAGCTATGGAGGCCGAGTACAAGCAATTGTTGTTAAAGCAAAAGGCAAAGAAACTGCAAGCTCAGATCATCGAAGATCCCGACGTTTGGCGGAGGTTGGGATATGGTGGGTCTAAGCCGACAAAAGCGACCCCGTACATTCATTCAGAGGGGAGGCAAGTCATGCCAACCCCCGCCCTCAACATCGCCGTTGCCAAGATGTAACAACCCAAATCTTTTAATCAAGAGTATCAAGTTCTAATCACCCAATTTAGGGTTAACAAAAACTTTTATTAAGAAAAAGAATATGAATGCATGTGTGTTTGCATTAGTGTAGATTTGAGTGTATATGCCATGCTTGATTGTTACAAATGATGCGAAATGGTTTAAAGGTGAATGCCACATCATCTAGACCATTTACAAACAAAGTCAAAAGAAAAAGAAATCAAATATGAATAAATAAAGAAAATGGTCATTTTGACCAAAATCAACCACTAGGTCACTTTGTGTGTTCCTAGAAGAAGATTTCTAACAGAAACCTTTCTATTTATTTTTACCCCTTGCTAGACCAAGTAAAAGTGAATCAAGGCCCACTTTACAAACTTATAAAAACATCTTGCAAATAAATTTAATGGACAGTTAAAAATAATCTAGTTCATATGTTAAGATCCCACTTTTTAAAAAACATACCAAATCAATTCCCCTTAACCTCTCCAAGCAAACATAGTTATTCAAGCTTAAGATCAAACCACTCAAAAAATTTGAATCAAAATTTCCAAACTTTATTTATGCGGCCATTAACACAAACACCTTATCTGCACAGATAAACCTCTAGCCTAACTCCACTGTTGTGCATAGTAATAATCGACCATTTGGTCTCCTCTTTACTCCCCTGTCTCCCCTAAGTTTAACCCAGCCCCAGACCAGCTCCCACTTCACCGTTTGCACCGTGGAGAACCGCCCGTTTGTGGTCATCACCGGCCGACCACGGCCAGCTCACAGCAGACCACCCCACGCCCATCCAGGATGTCCAGGAGGTGCACCACAGTCCATCGCCAACCCCTGTCCACCCCACGATCGAAGCCAAGCCCTGGACCACCCGAGCACGCCGTGCCCAAACCTCTCTGCACCATGCCGAGAGCGCGCCAGTGTGCCGCTCCCGACCAGCTCGCATAGCTCGCACCTTGCCCTCACCACTCACGCACATGACCGCCATGATCACGCCAACCCAGCAGACAACCCCGTTCACCGCCGCGCGACCCGCAGCTGCCGCACGCCGCCGCAAACACCTCTGCCCCTGCACGGAGCACCGCATGCTCCCGACCGAACCATGCCACCCCACGCCTCTCCATTATGCCCGTAAGAACCGCCAGGTAGCACCGCACCGTCCACCTAACAATAGCCGCCAGTAGCGACTCCACCGTCGAGCTCGCGGCGCACCGCTCGATCCCCTCGCTGCACTATAAAAGGAGGCCACCCCCACCTCCACTCTCCACACCAACACCTTCACCACCTCTCACTGACCCTCCCCCACTTCTCCCCAGAGCAAGGCAAGCACCACCACGCCAGAATTTCACCGGAGCCTGCCGCTGCTGGAAGAGAAGGGCGTCGTCGATTCCGACCACCCCAAGCCCTGCCGTGACCACGCCTCGCCTCGACGTCGCCTACCACATCGATTGCCTCTGTCGCCGACCCTAGCTGGAGCCTAGGTGAGCCCTGCGAGACCCCCACCGCCGTGCTAGGTCATTTTCCTTGTTGAAGCTGTTCGTCATCGATGATGAACCATGGTCGTTGGATTAGAATTAGATCGTAGGGCTCTGGTTAAAAGATATCGTTTCGTGTTAGAACAGTCGCTGACTGGTGGACCCCATCTGTCAGCAGTCCGCTGCACTATGTAGGGAAGGTGGGTCGGCCCGTTTAGCTTTCCCGCTCAGGCCTTGAAATTCAAATATTGTTTTTCCATTTAAGTTTAAACTAGTTTATGTTCACTTATTCAAAAATCAATTCAGAGAGTTTCACTGAACCAAATTGCATGATTCAAATTTTGCGAGAAAGGTAATTAAATTATCTACCCAAGCCGTTGGATTTAAATCATTTGGAGTTAGAGATAATCTTTAGCAAAAATAAAAAGACAGAGACTTTTGCAACTTCAAACATTTTTCAAAAATCAACCATAATAGCTTTTGAGTTGATTCCAACTCTGAAATATCACATTTGATAATATCTATCTGAATATGTAAAAATATCTTGGTTTGCATGCAGTGACATTGGACTAGTACCAAAAGAATGCTATTAGGGCATTTCTAGTCACTTTAAATCTATTAAATAATAATCCTAAACTTTATAAAATGTGATCAACCCTTTAAATCACATTCCCATGTATTAGAATATGTGGTGATGACATGTATCCACATGATCCCGTATTTTGATTGGAGAAAATTAAATCTTAATTAATTTCAATGAGTAGAAATTACTTTTCCCAAATAAACTAAATAAAACTAGTTCTTTAATTCATGTGATGATTATGATGATGCTAGATCATCAAGTGTGACCCTTAGTTAGTAAATAGAAGTAGTTAAGTATTGTTTGGTGATTGTGTACCCCGTATTCATTTATAGATGATAGTACCAACCAAAGATACGAGGAGGAGGAGTTCTACCCCGAAGAAGAGGAGGAAGAATTCAATCACTGCACCAATCAAGGCAAGCTATTATTGGCAAGCTAACACTTGCAAGCTAGATCTATGCAAGCTTTAACCTAAGCAAGATGCATTAGGCATTCTTTGGTTATATACTTTGATTTATACCCACCCCAAGTTTTACTTGCAAGCTTTACTCTTTTACTTTACCAAAGTTCTTTACTTTTAGTTGATGTTTTGTGAGGATTTGGAAAGATAGTATAGGTAGCATAAAGAGTATAAAACTAGGCCTATACTAGATGTCATTCTATGGCATGAGATTGAGATTAGCATCCCTCATTAGTGAATACTCTTAACTTAGTGGCTAGTGCTAAGCATAAAACGTGATCACTTTAGATGGGAATACTTGGTGAAAATGATTATGAAAACCTTGGAATGATGAGTCATTATATTGAGATGTTTTGACATGTGTTGAGAAACACAAATTGATTTGATGATGAAAATGTTGAGGCATGAGCCTTAGCCCTTTATAAAAACCGATGGTTGGGTTCGGATGCGGTACCATTCCAATTTTACCGTACAACCACAATACCTGAATTGGGTAAGGCTTAGCCGGAAGTTTATATGCATTAGTATGGGTTCCCTCGCGGAAGGGGTTTGAGCTGAGGCTACCTCTTGATGATGTCTACCTATGAAGTGCCCAGGATGGCAGATGGCCATGGCTGGGAGGCCAAGCTCATAGGGGAGGTGCCTATACTAGAGTGTGTAATTGAAAGGTTATGATTGATTATCCGCATACTAATTATGATGATTCAGGGTTATCCCTGACGGATGTATCGAATTTTGTGGTGAAAGTGTACCACCTCTGTAGAGTCTCAAACTATTCGAATAGCCGCGTCCGCGGTCATGGACAGTTGGAGTGGCCATATTGTTCCGTCATTAGATGTTTTCAAAATGACTTGTGAAGTGAACTATGATTTTGACTTGACCACAACAGGGTTGTGAATATGAAAACTAAGTTCCCAACTTAAATTGATTTAGAACTTTTACTTAGTTTTCTTTACTTCTGAACTCAGTTTTAGATAAATCTAGCTTTTTGCAAATAAACTTAGAGCTTAGGATTCCTACTAGAACTACCTTACTTGTTAGTGATAGTTTGCGAGTACTTAAAGAGTACTCATGGCTTTTTCCCTGGCTATTCACGTGGCCAAACTATGAGGAGGACTACCAGGATGATGGACAGCAGGAAGGCTACGACAACTACGATTATCTCCTATCGGCAGCATTGCCTGTGACACTGAAGATGGAGCCCACTACTATGCTTATTATTCCGCTGCTTGTATGTATTAAGACTGGATCATGAGATCCTTTATTTTTTGTAAGACCTTATTATGGTTTGTAATAGATGATGTACTATGATATCCAATCTGTTATGTCTCGCAAAAATGGTAATCTTGGGATTGCAATGTATGGCATAACAGGCATCTGGGATTAAAATTCCATGTGTTGACAAGTTGGTATCAGAGCCACCCTGACCATAGGAGACCCTAGTTAGAATGGACGTCCGAACAAAAACTTAGTTTCAAAACCAAAGAAGTGAGTATTTATGAAAACATATTCCCACTCTTATCCTTGATTCTTTCAAAAAAATACATGTTCCTCAAAAATTCTTACATTCTTAAATAAAATTTGACACACTTGATCACCTCACTAACTTACTCATCCTAAATTCTTATAGATGGAAGTTTAGTATTGCAAGTTTTACCAATTGGGCAATGGAGGCCAGCTGATCTTTGAGAGGGATCTTGATGCACTGTCAGAGTATCTTGAGCGCCCGCATCCGGAATTCTTCGGGGCATAACTCAAGGATTACCCAGGAGGAGATCTACAATGGCTGATAGTTGCAGATCTCAGAGGCAAGATGGAAGCACCCCTTTTTAAGAAGATTCAATTCATTGTGCGAGAGAACAACTAGCTAGATGGATTAGCCAGGGCTATGCATGAAGCTCTTGCCCGTCTGTGTGGGCAAAACATCAACTTGATCCAGGGAACTCGCTTTGCGCACTTCGCAAGGCGTGATTCTATGGGAATGCCATTGGAGATGCCAAGTCACCCAGAGATGAAGCGCCAGGTGAAGAATCTTGACTTCCTACTGTATGATAGGCAGAAGGAATTGGACAATGCTCGAGCCTACGCCAACCACAACCTTGCCATTGCCGCCAAGAAGGACCAGACTCTCACCATGCTCGTCAAGGATTGCCAATCACTTCGTCGTCAACACGAGAAGACGGATCGCACCATCACTTGTCTTCGCAAGAAGGTGGCCACTCTCAAGAATACCATCCATGAGCAAGAAGTCCATCTTGAAGCAAAGGAAGAGGAAGAAGGTGAAGACATCTAGTGAGATCTTCACTCGTACCTCAGTGATGATAATGACTACCTGGAGGATGATGCCATGGATTTCTACACGGATGATGATGATTCCGACTTCATTGATGATGAGTAGATGCACTTGATCACTACCATAGAATGAGTTGTATCGGTCCCATTGTATCGTAGTTTTACAGAATGGTTCTTAAAACCATCTATTTTACATTGTGTTGTGGTGTGTGTTTGTATTGTGTGCTTGAATGAATGAATGAGAAGGAGTTAGTTTGCAAAACCTGAGTCAAACTCAAAGTTAAAAGCTTTTGAAAACAAAACCCTGAACCTTACAAATTTCCCTCTTATCTCATTATCTATCTCAATCTTCAGATGACTCGTGGAAACCCTGGAGGAAGCAGCTCATCGCAGGACCCAATGTTGCAGATTCTGCAGATGCTAATTTCTGACCGTGAAGCTAGTAGAGCCGAACGCCAAGCCAACCTAGCCACTCTTCAACAGATAGCTCATATGGCCCACAATAATCAAGGCCATGGAAATTAGGATCATCATGGATCCAAGCTTAAGAACTTTCAGAATACCAATCCCCCTATCTTTAACAAATCTGAGGATCCCTTAGATGCTGCTGACTGGCTGCAAACCATGGAGAATAATCTGGAAGTCGCAGGAGTTGATGCCAATGAGAAGGTACTGTTTGCCACCCACTATCTAGTAGGAGATGCAAGAGCCTGGTGGAATAGCACCCGTACTATGAACCATTGTCAGGTGATGACTTGGGAAGCTTTCAAGATCAAGTTTAGCCGCACCCATGTGCCGCAAGGTTTGGTCACCAGAATGAAAGATGAGTTCAGGGAACTGAAGCAACGAAGGATGACGGTAGTTGAATACCATGAAAAATTCCAGTCCCTAGCTAGGTATGCCCCTGATGAGATCAACACTGAAGCCAAGAAGAAGGAAAGGGTCCTAAATGGATTGCATGATGAGATGCAGACTGTGTTAGTCAACATCCGTTTCGAAGATCCAAAAAGAGCTACTAGACTCCGCCATCTAGATCGAAGGGAAGATCAACCAAGCCAATGACGACCGCAAGCGCAGAATGATACACCAGACTGGGTCCCACAATACCTAGAAGTATCGCCCCAACCCATCTGCAGGATATGCCCCAAGAAACAATAGACCCCCAATGTCTCGTCCAAGCTACCCCAATCGTAGCGGAGGAAACTTGAAGTCTGGAGGAAACCACAACAACAACCCCGGCAACTCCAACAACTTCAACTGTGCACCGTCCAAGTCCAACAACAACAATAACCACAATACTTCCCCAAGGACTGGAAGCAATGTTGTCCCTATTGCAGCCCAAGACAAGTCCCAGATTACTTGCTTTGAATGTGGACTCAAGGGTCACTACTCCAACGAGTGTCCCAAGAAGCTTGCAGCCACCACCGATGTGAATGCCCCAGCTCAGCAGCAGCGCTATGTTCAGCCTGGAAGGAGATTTGCCCCGGGGAATTCGCTCAACCGCAATGGCCATCTATTCCACATGAATGCTGAAGAAGCCCAAGAAGCGCCCGATGTTGTGCTAGGTATGTTTTCTGTTAACTCAGTACTTGCAAGAGTGTTGTTTGATTCTGGAGCATCGCACTCGTTTGTTATAGAAGAATTTGCATGCACTAGTAAGATTCAACCAACAAAATTGAAGCATGTTATGATAGTTCAAATACCTGGTTCAACCACCAAAGCTAGAAAAATTTGCAAGGCTGTACCTATCAGAATCCATGGGATAGATTTTTATGCCAATCGAATAGTACTTGGAACCAAAGGTTTGGAAGTATTACTAGGAATGGAATGGATGTCGAAACATAAAGGATTGATCGACTGTGCCAAGAAAGCCATAACCATGATCAGTAGCTCTGGAGTATCAGTAGAGCATATATCTGAAACCTTGCCCCGTCATTTCAAATGCAACAAGAGTCTAGCCCAACCAACCGTAGACCGAGTCAGAGTAGTCTGTGAATACCCCGACGTTTTCCCAGATGAATTTCCCAGTATGCCCCCAAATCAGGATATCTAGTTCATCATTGAACTAATTCCTGGAACTAGACCCATAGCTCAGAGACCTTATAGTATGAACCCATCAGAACTAGTGGAGCTGAAGAAGCAACTTGATGCTATGCTAGAGAAAGGTCTGATTCAACCAAGTGCATCGCCTGTTTTGTTTGTGGACAATAAAGATGGAGGTAACCATTTGTGCACGGATTACCGGAAGTTGAATGATGTCACCATCAAGAACAAGTACCCACTGCCCAAGATAGAGGATTTGTTTGATCAATTAACTGGTGCCAGAGTGTTTTCTAAGATTGATCTTAGGACTGGTTATCGCCAACTCAAGATTCGTGCAACGGATATTCCAAAGACCGCCTTTACCACCAGATATGTATTGTATGAGTATACGGTCATGTCTTTTGGATTAACCAATTCCCCCGCTTATTTCATGAATCTCATGAATAAGATTTTTATGAACTTTCTGGATAAGTGTGTCGTTGTTTTTATCGATGATATTCTAATCTATTCCACATCAGAAAAAGACCATGAGCTACACCTGAGAACCATCCTTGCCCTTAGAGAGCATCAGTTGTATGCCAAGTTTAGCAAGTGTGAGTTTTGGCTGAAAGAAGTAGGAGGAGTCATTGTTGATGCCGCCAAGATCAAAGATGTTGAAGCATGGGAAGCCCCAACCACTCAAAACCAAGTTCGTGCATTTCTCGGATTAGCGGGATACTACCGCAAGTTCGTTGAAGGATTTTTGAGCATCGCAAGACCGATGACCCAATTGTTGAAGAAAGATGAGAAGTTTGAATGGACCGACAAATGTGAAGCAAGTTTTCAAGAACTCAAGAAGAGATTGATTTCAGCCCCAATCTTGATTATGCCAGATATCAAGAAGCCATTTGATGTGTATTGTGATGCATCCAAGATTGGTCTCGGGTGTGTGTTGATGCAGGAAGGAAAAGTCATAGCATATCTGTCCCGACAACTGAAGCAGCATGAGCAAAACTATCCTACCCATGATCTTGAACTAGCAGCTGTGGTTTTAGCATTGAAGACATGGCGTCATTACCTTATGGGTAACCGTTGTGAGATTTATTCGGATCACAAGAGTTTGAAGTATATTTTCACTCAGAAGGAGCTGAATATGAGGTAAAGGAGATGGATAGAGTTAATCAAGGATTATGACCTTGACATTCACTATCACCCCGGCAAAGCCAATGTGGTAGCGGATGCTCTTAGCAGAATGCCATGTAGATTAAACACCATGACCAAAGAAGCCCAGCCAAGTTTGCATGAAGAGTTGGAGCAGTTTAGAACAGAGATAATTAGCCAAGGATTTTTAGCTAGCATTGAACTTCAACCCACTTTGATTAGTCAGATCAAGGAAGCCCATAAGGGAAATGCAAGTATCGACGGAATCAAGCATCGTATTGGTGCAGGAAAGGTACCCGGATTCACCGAGGATGAAGAAGGAGTTTTGTGGTACAAAGGACGTATCTGTGTGCCAGTAGATTCCGAGCTGAAACAAGTTATCATGCAGGAATCTCATGATACCCTTTATTCTATCCACCCCGGAGGAACGAAGATGTATCAAGATTTGAAGGAGAAATTTTGGTGGAACAAGATGAAGAGAGAAATCTGAAGCTACATTGCCAAGTGTGATATCAGTCAGAGAGTCAAAGCGGAACATCAGAGACCGCAGGACTGTTGCAACCATTACAGATTCCGGAATGGAAATGGGATTCCGTCGGAATGGACTTTATCACCGGTTTGCCTACTTCTAGTAGGGGAAATGACTCTATCTGGGTCATAGTTGATAGACTATCCAAGGTAGCCCATTTTATACCTATTAGGGCTACCTACCAGAGTTCGAAGCTAGTAGAGTTGTATATTGCTAGAATCGTCAATTTACATGGAACCCCCAGGACCATAGTGTCAGATCGAGGAAACCAATTTACCTCAAGATTTTGGTAGAAAGTCCAAGATGGATTAGGAACCAAGTTGAATTTCAGCACAGCTTATCACCCGCAAACCGATGGACAAACTGAAAGAGTCAACCAGATCTTAGAAGATATGTTGAGAGCTTGTGTGCTAGAATATGGATCAAAATGGGAAGATTTTCTGCCTTTCCCAGAATTCTCATACAACAACAGTTATCAAGCCAGTTTGCAAATGGCCCCATTTGAATTTTTGTATGGAAGAAAGTGTCGTACCCCCTTGAATTGGTCGCAAGTAGGAGAGAGTCAGATTTTTGGACCCGACATCGTACGAGAAGCCGAAGAGAAGGTTCACAAAATCTGTGAGCACCTCAAGACCACCCAATCCAGGAAGAAGAGTTATGTCGGCAAGACACGTAGAGACTTGCCTTCAATGTCGGAGATTTTGTGTATCTCAAAGTTTCACCATTGAAAGGGATGCAGCGTTTTCAGCTGAAAGGAAAGTTAGCCCCCAGATATATTGGACCCTTCAAGATTCTAAATCACTGAGGTGAAGTATCTTATCAACTGGAACTGCAAGAGGAGATGTCAGCCATCCATAATGTGTTCCATATCTCGTTACTTCACAAATACTTAGAAGTTCCAGAGAAGACCGAAGTTTTCAAGAACATCGATCACCGAGCCATTGATATCAACAAGGATCTGACGTATCGTGAAGTACCCATTCGTATCTTGGAAAAAGCTTTTAGAACCACCAAGACCCGGGGTATCAAATTTCTCAAGATCCAATGGAGCAACCATACCAAAGAAGAAGATACTTGGGAGCGAGAAGATTACATTAGGACTGAGTTTCTAGATCTCTTTACTTCCTAGTTTTTCTTAAATCTCGGGACGAGATTTTGTTTAAGGAGGGAAGTTTGTAACACCCCAAATCTTCTAATCAAGAGTATCAAGTTCTAATCACCCAATTTAGGGTTAACAAAAACTTTTATTAAGAAAAGAATATGAATGCATGTGTGTTTGCATTAGTGTAGATTTGAGTGTATATGCCATGCTTGATTGTTACAAATGATGTGAAATGGTTTAAAGGTGAATGCCACATCATCTAGACCATTTACAAACAAAATCAAAAGAAAAAGAAATCAAATATGAATAAATAAAGCAAATAGTAATTTTGACCAAAATCAACCACTAGGTCACTTTGTGTGTTCCTAGAAGAAGATTTCTAACAGAAACCTTTCTATTTCTTTTTACCCCTTGCTAGACCAAGTAAAAGTGAATAAAGGCCCACTTTACAAACTTACAAAAAAATCTTGCAAATAAATTTATTGGACAGTTGAAAATTGAATCTAGTTCATATGTTAAGATCCCACTTTTTCAAAAACATACCAAATCAATTCCCCTTGACCTCTCCAAGCAAACATAGTTATTCAAGCTTAAGATCAAACCACTCAAAAATTTTGAATCAAAATTTCCAAACTTTATTTCATGCGGCCATTAACACAAACACCTTGTCTGCACAGATAAACCTCTAGCCTAACTTCATTGTTGTGCAAATAAATGTCGACCATTTGGTCCCCTCTTTACTCCCCTGTCTCCCCTAAGTCTAAACCAGCCCTAGACCAACTCCCCCTTCACCGTTTGCACAGTGGAGCGTCGCCCATTTGTGGTCATCGCCGGCCAACCATGACCAGCTCATAGCAGACCACCCCGCGCCCATCCAGGATGTCCAGGTGCGCCATAGTCCACTGCCATCCCCTGTCCACCCCACGATCGAAGCCAAGCCCTGGACCACCCGAGCACGCCGCGCCCAAACCTCTCTGCGCCATGCCGAGAGTGTGCCAGTGCACCATGCCCGACCAGCTCACACAGCTCGCGCCTTGCCCACACCGTGCACGCACATGACCACCATGATCACGACAACCCAACAGATAACCCTGTTCGCTGCCGCGCGACCCGCAGCTGCCACACACCATCGCAAACACCTCTGCCCCCGCGCGGAGCAGCACACGCTCCCTACCAAACCACGCTGCCCCATGCCTCGCCATTATGCCCGTAAGAACCGCCAGGGAGCATTGCACCGTCCACCTACTTTCGCCACGACAATATCCACCTATAGCGACGCCACTATCGAGCTTGCGTCACACCGCTTGGTCCTCTCGCCGCACTATAAAAGGAGGCCACCCCCGCCTCCATTCTCCACACCAACACCTTCACCACCTCTCACTGACCCTCCCCCACTTCTCCCTGGAGCAAGGTGAGCACCGTCGTGCCGGAATTTCACCGGTGCTCGTCGCTGCTGGAGGAGAAGGGCGCCATCGATTCCGACCACCCCAAGCCCTGCTGTGACCGTGCCTCGCCTCGCCGTCGCCTACCACGTCGATTGCCCCCGTCGCTGACCCTAGCTGGAGCCCAGGTGAGCCCTGTGAGACCCCCACCACTGCGCTAGGTCATTTTCCTCGCCAGAGCTGTTCGTCGTTGATGATGAACCACGACCGTTGGATTAGAATTAGATCGTAGGGCTCTGGTTGAAAGATACCATTTCGCGTTAGAACAGTCGCTGACTAGTGGACCCCATCTGTGAGTAGCCCGCTGCGTTGTGCAGTGCTGCTAGGCCGGCCCGTTTAGCTTTCCCGCTCAGGCCTGGAAATTCAAATATTGTTTTTCCATTTAAGTATAAACTAGTTTCTGTCCACTTATTCAAAAATCAATTCGGAGAGTTTCATTGAACCAAATTGCATGATGAAAATTTTGCTAGAAAGGTAACTAAATTATCTATCCAAGCCCGTTGGATTTAAATCATTTCGAGTTAGAGATAATCTTTACCAAAATAAAAAGACAGAGACTTCTGCAACTTCAAACATTTTTCAAAAATCAACCATAATAGCTTTTGAGTTGATTCCAACTCTCAAAAATCACATTTGATAATATATACATGAATATGTAAAAATATCTAGGTTTTCATGCAGTGAAATTGGAATAGTACCAAATGAATGCTATTAGGGCATTTGTAGTCACTTTAAATCCATTAAATAATAATCCTAAACTTTATAAAATGAGATCAACCCTTTAAATCACATTCCCATGTATTAGAATATGTGGTGATGACATGTTTCCACATGATCCCATATTTTGATTGGAGAATATTAAATCTTAATTAATTTCTATGAGTAGAAGTTAGTTTTCCCAAATAAACTAAATAAAACTAGTTCTTTAATTCATGTGATGATTGTGATGATGCTAGATCGTCAAGTATGACCCTTAGTTGCTAAATAGAAGTAGTTAAGTATTGTTTGGTGATTGTATACCCCGTATTCATTTATAGACGATAGTACCGTCCAAGGATACGAGGAGGAGGAGTTCTACCCCGAAGAAGAGGAGGAAGAATTCAATCACTACACCAATCAAGGCAAGCTATTATTGGCAAGCTAACACTTGCAAGCTAGATCTATGCAAGCTTTAACCTAAGCAAGATGCATTAGGCATGCTTTGGTTATATACTTTGATTTATACCCACCCCAAGTTTTACTTGCAAGCTTTACTCTTTTACTTTACCAAAGTTCTTTACTTTTAGTTAATGCTTTGTGAGGATTTGGAAAGATAGTATAGGTAGCATAAAGAGTATAAAACTAGGCCTATACTAGATGTCATTCTATGGCATGAGATTGAGATTAGCATCCCTCATTAGTGAACACTCTTAACTTAGTGGCTAGTGCTAAGCATAAAACATGATCACTTTAGATGGGAATACTTGGTGAAAATGATTATGAAAACCTTGGAATGATGAGTCATTCTATTGAGATGTTTTGACATGTGTTGAGAAACACAAATGGATTTGATGATGAAAATGTTGAGGCATGAGCCTTAGCCCTTTATAAAAACTGATGTTTGGGTTCGGATGCGGTACCATTCCAATTTTACCGTACAACCACAATACCTGAATTGGGTAAGGCTTAGCCGGAAGTTTATATGCATTAGTATGGGTTCCCTCGTGGAAGGTGTTTGAGCTGAGGCTACCTCTTGATGATGTCCACCTATGTAGTGCCCAGGATGGTAGATGGCCATGGCTGGGAGGCCAAGCTCATAAGGGAGGTGCCTATACTAGAGTGTGTAATTGAAAGGTTATGAATGATTATCCGCATACTAAGTATGATGATTCAGGGTTATCCCTGACGGATGTATCGAATTTTGTGGTGAAAGTGTACCACCTCTATAGAGTCTCAAACTATTCGAATAGCCGCGTCCGCGGTCATGGACAGTTGGAGTGGCCATATTGTTCCGTCATTAGATGTTTTCAAAATGATTTGTGAAGTGAACTATGATTTTGACTTGAGCACAACAGGGTTGTGAATATGAAAACTAGGTTCCCAACTTAAAGTGATTTAGAACTTTTACTTAGTTTTCTTTACTTCTGAACTCAGTTTTAGATAAATCTAGCTTTTTGCAAATAAACTTAGAGCTTAGGATTCCTACTAGAACTACCTTACTTGTTAGTGATAGTTTGCAAGTACTTAAAGAGTACTCATGGCTTTGTCCCTGGCTATTCCCGTGGCCAGACTATGAGGAGGACTACCAGAATGATGGACAGAAGGACAGCTACGACAACTAGGATCATCTCCCATCGTCAGCATTACCTATGACACTGAAGATGGAGCCCACTACTACGCTTATTATTCCGCTGCTTGTTCGTATTAAGACTGGATCATGAGATCCTTTATTTTTGTAAGACCTTATTATGGTTTGTAATGGATGATGTACTGTGATATCCAATCTGCTATGTCTCGCAAAAATGGTAATCCTGGGATTGTGATGTATGGCATAACATGCATCTGGGATTAAAAATCCGGGTGTTGACACAAGACCCTCCTGGAATAGGACAGGTCGCCAGAAGCAGTTGCTTAGGTGTACGACCTTGTCGCTAAAGCATGCAAGCAACAAGAGAAGGCTGCCTCGTAGAGGCTCGAGTCCAACCCGGAGCTTTGCCAGTCAACCCTGAACAGCCGCAGAAGGCCCAAATCTCCCTGTGATGAGGGATCGCACACAGGCTCTATAGAGCGAAAATGGAGGGAGGCACGTAATAGGACTGACGCCATCCCCATATCCTCCAATCATAGAGAAAAGGCTCGTCGCCGCCAGTCGCCACCACCACCACCATCTCGGCGTCACGAGGAACCAGAGTCGCGCCACCGTACAAGCATACCACCACCAAGGTGTCCCCGGGCTGGAATCGTTATACGCGACTAGGGAGAGCAGCCCCGGCATGCCGGAGAGCGCAGCGGCATTGAAGGACATAGGAGCAGGTCCCACAAGGAGCCACCACATCCGACAAGTAACCGTGACAGGTGTGAGGAGTCGTAAGAGGGGCACATCAAGAAAGCAAACCCACTGCCTCCACCACCACCGTCGCCACCTAGCAGCCATCATGGTGGAGGGCACGGTGGATCTCATAGATCGTGCCACAACTCCCCTTCCCATGACGGAAAAGGGAAGAAACCAGAGCCGTATGATGCGCATACACGGGTGGACAAGATCCAAGAAGCTCAGGAGCTCCCATACCTTGGGCCACATTGCTTTGGACCGGTAATACGGGCCACAACCTACCCCAAGGGCCTCCGGATAGACAAGACCATCAAGCCTTACAACGGCACTGCTAGACCAGCAACATGGTTGCAGGACTACAGCAAAGTGATTAACATCGCAGGGGGAAACCCCAATGTGGCCGTCAAGTACCTCCCACACATGCTGACCGGCATCGCTCGACAATGGATCGACGACTTGCCAGAGAAATCAATATGCAATTGGTTGGACATGCATGAAGCGTTCACCAAGAATTTTGAGGGTACGTACAAACGTCCCTACACTGTCGGAGACTTGCAGCGGTGTGTGCAAGAAAAGGATGAAACCTCTCGTGCCTACCTCTCTCGCTGGCTGGATAAGAAAAATTCCTGTGCAGGGGTGCATGAACAGACCGCTATGGCCGCCTTCGTCGACGGTCTGGAAAAGGGAACTTTGCTCCGCCATAAGTTGAAACACAAGCAAGACAAAAAATGAGCTCACCCTCAATGCAATGATCGCCATGGCTAGCGAGTTCACCGCTGCTGATGACGACACGCGCGGATCACTGCCGGTAGTAGCAATCCCTACCCAGGCCAGAAAAACAACAATAACAAGCGGAAAAATCCGCCCAAAGAAAAGCAAGTAGCCGACATGGTCGCTGCAAGGTTCACTAGCAAAGGCAGAGGCAGACAGCGTGGACGTGTCCGGGGGACTAGCAGTGGCCAGCAGAGGAGTGATACTACACCCTCAGCGCCCCGCATTCCCCAAACATACAAAGAGTACCAGGATATGCCATGTTTTGTCCATCTTGACGCAAACGGCAAGGCCACCCACAACAACCGCCAATGCAAATTTTTCAACAACCTCAAGGAAGACCCTGAGTCCGGCTACAAGCAAAGTTGGAAGAACAGACCCCGTGGAAAGGGCAAAGGGAAGAAGGAGGAAGAACCCAAGGAATCAAGCGATATGGATGAAGACGTGGAACCCAAATCTTCCTACAAGGGAGAGGATAAAGGGGAAAATCCCTTCGAAAAGAAGGCTCCATGTTGCCATACCTTCCTTGGCACCCCCACCGTCCGAGCCCAGAAAACCTCTCTGAGGATACTGATGGCTACCCTCCCTCCGGTTCCCCAGTACGTCAGGTGGTCGGAAATTCCAATTACTTGGGATAGGAAGGATCACCCAGATCTTATCCCAACAGAGAACCAATATGCCATGGTCATCAACCCTTTGATTGATGACACAGAGTTCACCAAGTGCCTCGTGGATAGTGGAAGCAGCATTAACATCATGTACCTGGATACACTACACAAGATGAACTTTACGGAGACCCAGCTAAGGAAGAGCAACACCGTGTTCCATGGGGTTGTCCCTGACCGACAAGCAAATTCCCTAGGCTGCATCACCCTTCCGGTCACTTTTGGCGATGTTAATAATTACCGCCAAGAATGCATGACCTTTGAAGTGGTGCCTTTCAAGAGCATGTACCACGTCATCTTTGGACGCGACATCTTCCACTCCTTCCTCGTAAGGCCATCCTTTGTCTACAACAAGCTCAAGATTCCCAAACCAAACGGCGTCATCACCTTTGATGGAAGCTTCACCAAGGCACGGGAGTGCGAGCTCAGTGAGGCCGCCTTCGCTGAAGCAGTCCTCTACGGTGAGGAGTTCAAGGAGATCCAGAACCAAGACGATGCCTCAGAGATGCCGGCTTCAAAGAAGCAGATCACTGTTGCCGAACCCGCATTCAAGTCCGCCAACATGAAAGGTGTACCTAGGGAACTTGCCGAGCACAGCTTGAATATTGATCCCAATGCCAAACCGGTGAAGCAACCTCTACGATGCGTTGGTGATGAAAGACGAAGGTCTATAGGCAAAGAAATATCTAGGTTACTTAAGGCTGGCTTTATCCGAGAAGTTATTCACACCCGATGGGTGGCAAATCCTGTACTTGTCCCCAAAAAGGGAACCAATGAATTAAGAATGTGCGTTGATTACACCGGCTTGAACAAAGCGTGTCCGAAGGATCCGTTTGCTTTGCCTCGCATTGACCAAGTCATAGATTCGATGGCTGGCTCGGAAATTTTGTGTTTTCTTGATGCTTACTCAGGATAACACCAGATCCGGATGCGAAAGTCAGACCAACTGGCCACTTGGTTCACCACACCCTACGGCACGTATTGCTATGACAAGATGCCCTTTGGGTCGAAAAACGCTGGTGCTACTTACCAGCGGACAATGCGACATTGTCTACATGACCAAATAGGTCGCAGCATACATGCTTATGTGGACGACATCGCGGTAATGTCAAAGAAATCAAATGACCTTATCGCTGACTTGCAGGAAACCTTCGACAATCTCCAGAAATACAACATATGTTGAACACAAAGAAGTGCGTCTTCGGGGTACCCTCTGGCAAACTGTTGGGCTTCATCATTTCGCATCACGGAATCGAGGTGAACCTAGGGAAAATCAAGGCTATCCTCGACATCAAACGTCCGACATGCCTCAAGGACATACAAAGGCTCACAGGATGCATTGCAATCGTAAGCCGGTTCATCAGCCGACTTGGTGAGAAGGCCATGCTGCTCTACAGGTTGCTCAAGAAGGCGGACAAATTCACATGGACGGACGAGGCTAACGCAGCACTTCAGGAGTTGAAGAGAATACTCTCCTCCCCAACAATACTTGTTGCATCAGTGCCAAGAGCGCCTATGTTAGTATACATGGTGGAAACCAACCGAGTAATCAACATCGTCATCATGGTGGAGAGCAAGGAACCAACACACGAATATGGAGTTCAGCAAGCCGTTTACTATGTAAGCGAGGTCTTGATAGAATCCAAACAGTGTTACCCGCACTACCAAAATATAGCTTATGGTGTTTTCCTTGCTTCACACAAGCTAAGGCATTATTTTCAGGAGCACCCTATCACAGTGGTGAGCAAAGCTCCACTGTCCGACATCATCAAATACAGCAAAGCTACAAGGAGAGGGGAAAAGTGGGGAATTGAACTTGCCTCCTTTGAAATCACCTACAAGATACGCGATGCTATCAAATCACAAGCATTGGCAGATTTTCTCGTAGATTGGATAGAACTTCCAGAAGACACTCCTGTGCTAGAGCCAGAATATTGGGTCATGCACTTTGGCGGATCAAAGCTACTCAACGGCTCTAGGATGGTGTATTATTACAATCACCAATAGGAGAAAAGTTGCAATACCTCATGCAGATTCACTTGCTACCAACAACATGGCGGAGTATGAGGCCCTCATTCATGGACTCCGTGTAGCCAAATATATTGGCATCAAGCACATAGTTTGTTGTGGAGATTCTGACTTGGTTTCCCAAGAAGTAGCTGGCACCTGGAACACACGGAACCCTATGATGGCGGCATATTGATACGAAGTAGACGAAATAGCCAAGTGATCGACGGCTATGAAGTCAACTACGTCAAAAGGGAGGAGAATGAGGAAGCAGATCTGCTGTCAAAGCTTGGATCGGCTCGTCGACCAATTCCACCAGGCGTTTTCCTGGAACATTTACGGACCCTATCCGTGAAGGGAGTGGACCCCAACAACTCGGATAGAGTGGATTCATTTGTTAATACAGTAACAGTGACCTATCCGACTTGGACGAAACCGTTCATGGATTATCTACAAGACGGAACTTTGCACACCGATGAAGTCGAAAGCTGGCAAATATTACACAGAGCAAAAGGCTACGTCATCATTGACGAACAACTTTACAAAAGAAGTACCACATGAGTTTTCCTTTGATGCGTCTCCTAGCAGCAAGGTATCGAAATCCTTAGAGAAATACATCTCGGAGATTGCAGGCACCATGCCACTCCCTGATCATTGGTGGCTAAGGCCTTCCGACAAGGATTCTACTGGTTAACTGCCAAGGTGGACGCCGACAAGTTGGTACAAACATGCCTTGGGTGTCAGTTCTATGCAAGACAACCAAGTGTTCCAACTGAAGAATTGTGAACAATACCAATAACTTGGCCGTTTGCAGTCTGGGGGCTGGACATGGTGGGACCTTTGCAGACTGCACCCATTGGATTCACACACTTGCTAGTAGCAGTGGACAAATTCACAAAATGGATTGAAGCTAAACCCGTTAGAAAGCTTGATGGGGAAACAACCCTAAAATTAGTCCGAGATCTGGTGGTGAGATTTGGTCTCCCACACAGCATCACCATCGACAATGGTATAAATTTATCTCTTGGAGAAGTTAAGGAGTACTGTCATGAAAAAGGCATCCGCCTTGACCTAGCATATGTGGCACACCCACAATCAAATGGGCAAGTTGAAAGGGCCAATGGACTAATTCTGCACGGAATCAAGCCATGCTTAGATGCACTGCTGCATAGGGCAGTCGGAGCCTGGGCGGAGGAATTACCATCTGTCTTTTGGAGTTTACGAATAGCACCCAACAGATCCACCGGCTTGACTCCTTTCTTCATGGTTTATGGAGCAGAAGCGGTCCTCCCATCCAACATCCTCCATGCTGCACCAAGAGTTTCCGCCTACAAGGAGGATGACGCTGAAGAATCCAGACGCCTATCTGTGGACCTACTTGAAGAAGAGCACGTGTTGGCATGCCAGAGATTCGATGTCTACCAGCAAAAGCTGTGTAGCTACCATAGTCGCCGCGTAAAGCATCACTCATTTAAAGAGGAGGGTCTAGTGCTTAGGCTCAAGCAGGAGAAATTACACAAACTATCCCTGCCTTGGGAAGGACCATTCGTCATAAGCAAAGCATTGCTAAATGGTTCCTATTACCTCATAGATATCCGCGAGTTGAAAGATAGGCCAAAAAATCACAAGCGCAAGCAGTGTGACTCCGATGATGATTACCCGGAGACAGATCGGCCATGGAACATAGCACAGCTAAGTATCTTCTACACTTAGCACATTTATATTATGTAATAAGTTTCTTATATGATCAATGAAATAAATCATTTTTTCACTCATATTCTCTGAGTCTTTTACCTCCTTTAGTTGTTCATTTTTTGGATCATATAAACCCTCTATGCGCAAGTTTGCATTTGCACTTGTGAAAATTCTGCCTACGGGTGTTAGCTTAAGTTTTCTGGTCTACACGTTTTCTGAAGTTTTTATGTGGATTTCAGAATAGTGACTTCTCGGCACTCAGAGCCGACGATTTTGCTCTTAGGTTCTTGACGGTGCTATTAAGCATCATCACCCGAGGGCATAGTTCTGTGCTGCGAGTCTTCCGTTTCACGAAAGGTCAAGCATACGAACCAGAATAATGGATAAGCCATTAGTTGCTTAAAAATATACATATGCTGGAAACAGATAAGTAGCAGAAAACTTGAGTACAAGTTTTTTCGCCTTGATAACACATAAGTTTTTCCGCATACACATTGCAGAGATACATTTAATACAAACATTGTTCTTTATGGCTCTGCTGTAGGGGGCTTCATGGTGGAATCATCAGGAGAGCCAGGCCGGGAGAGCTCATCAAACTCGGAGGGAGATGTGCTAGACTCAGACGGGGCCATGTCTTCGTCAAGGATCTCGGCAGGCACAAAGACATCGGCATTGACCATTCTGGCAATCCTGGTGTCGAAGCCGGAGAGGGAATTCCAAATAGCATCTCTATCGATCTCCCTCCCTTCCTCATCCATCTTGGGAAAGCCGGAGGTCACTGGGTCGATGTCGGCGTTATCGTAGTGTGCCTTGACTAAAGACAAAGACATCCTAGCACCATCCCGGACACAAGAGGCCTTCTAGTCCTTGACCTTCCTAGGAGCTCGGTGCAGGATCTCCGCGGACTTGGCCGCTGAGTCTACCACCTTGATGTTAATCCCTAGAGGCTGGGCTATCTCCTTGGCCTGGGCAATGGTGGTGCTAACGAAGTTGCCGACAAGAATCATGTGTTCCTTGGGATCTAGAGCACCTTCACCCAAGTTGGCTAAGCCAATGGGAGCTGTGGTTTGCACAAGATATAAGGAGCATGAGCACAAAGAAATCAAATGATTATCCAAAGTACAAAAATGCTCGTCTCCGCTTGCTTGCATTTCTCCGCTAAGGCATCCCGCTCCTTCTGGACTGTCTTGTACACCTCAAGGTTCCTAGCATTCTGCTCTTTGGGAGCCTGGTTCTGCTCCTTGAGTTGTGCAATTTCATCCTTCCGGCACTGCATCTCGGTGTTGGCAGACTCTTGCAGCACCTTTATCGCTGCCTCATGGCCCTTGACGACATCGGCCAGGTCCTTCTTCAAAATTTTGTTCTCATCATCGAGCTCCTAGATATGCTTGGATTGCTCAACAATGCTCTTGGCCTTGGCAATGGCTTCTGTAAGACGGAAATCAGAAAGTACTATGAGAAGATGGCATAAATAAAGCCATGAGGAAAAGCAAGAAGCTGTTACAAGAAACAGACCCTAGCTATTTTTGACCAGTTGCTTCAGGAAGGCTGTTTTACCCTGTTCAAGGTCCAGCTCCTTCCACAAAGCAGCAAACCTCTACTTGGCCGTGACTCTCTGCCTATTCTCATTCTGCAAACAAACAAGCGTGTTTAGTTTCTCTAGAGCATCTAGTCGAAACTTTATAGTTTCAACTACACGCTCGGGGGCTACAACGCAAGTTTTTAGTCAACAAGTATGCTACTCTTGGAGCATCTAGCTGGAATTCTTCTAAGTTTCCACCTAGATACTCGGGGGCTACACTATCAAGTTCTACTCTTAAAAGTTCTTTGGAGCACTCAGGCTACAAACATGCGCCCTATTCGTAGTTGGGATTAGTATTCGATTTCATTTGAGATTTGGGCAATAATCAGGAGATCTCAATTGGTTAATTTATGCAAATAATAAATCCCGATAATTAAAGTATCTCAATCATGTCATTATTGCACTCTACTATTTTTCCAACAGGAGGATAACAGCGACATCCGCAGCGACGACGAGTCCAAGGACATCAACACTCGTCATGTGCTGAGGAGGCTGAAGTCTGGCCAGTACAACAAATTCTTCATCAGCGACGTGTACATGTGCCCCTTCTGCCCCACCAGGAGGCTCCGCGCCACACACATCAACTCCCTCCTGAACCATGCCAAGGAAGTGAGGACTTGCGGCGAGTCCGTGAATGTCCACGGCTTCATAGCCAAGCACCAGGTGCTTGGTCTTCACCTCTGTAACCTCCAGAAGGTGGCTATCGAGGAGGGTCGCATGCCCCCGAACAAGCCCAAGGCGCCCAAGGTCAAGGGACTTTGCAGCAAGAAGTGGAGGAGGTGCCCGAGGTAGGAGGCGGACGCCCTCCTGGCAGAGGCCACGAGGGGCCACTGATCTTGTGTTGTTGCTGCTGTAAAGCAGCTTCTTTTATCATGTCTGTGTTGAACTTATCCGCTGCTACTGCTGAGCATCCTAATTGTCAAACCTCGTTAAGTACCGTACTATATAACCTACATTAGCTGTTTTATCTACATCTGCTCTGTTTACTGAATTTATTTATGGTGCTGGTTAGATTTGCTGCTCTAGATTTGCTACAAGATTGGGTAAAAACAAGGGCCAAAAGGAACAATGAATGAAGAGAGAAGCTGCTCTAGATTCGCTACCTTTTTGGGAAAAAAACACAATTGTTAGAGAGAGAGAGGGGAAAAGGCGCTCTTAAAAAGGCCAATCATAAAAATAACAAAAAATAAAACTTCCAATTTAGGTGACAGAGCACACAAAACCACCCAACACGCCCCACCACATCCCCTATAATCAGCGAGAGATGGATGGCTAGTCCGCTGTGTATCTTGGTCCCACCTGTCATCATGTAACGGTCGAGGAAACATAACGTAACGCTCAACGCATGACCCGCCCCAACGTGGCCCCACCGGTCAGAATGTAATAGTCAAGCCTTTGACCTGACGGCATCCCCCTGTCCGAGCGCCTGTGAGGGTTTCAGAATAGAGGGAGGGAAAAAGTGAGGAAAAACTAAGCGGATGGGGAAAACTGAGTACAACTAATGAACCAAGGGCATGAAAATATAAATCCCTATAAAGTTTGTTGGGTCCGCAGCATAGAAAACAAAAAAATTCCTACGATGAGAACTATACGCCAAGATCTATCTACTAGGTACAGAGCAATGGGTGGACATACATCCATCGAGAACTTACCTTCGAAGACAACGAGTTTTGTTAACGAGTAGGAACTTGTGGTTGATGTAGTCATACACTTGCCGATCTCAAGATCGTGTGGAAGTCCGAGCAGGTCCGGCTCCAGCACGTCCTTCAGATCCAGCTCTAGCAAGTCCAGCACCGCAAAGCAGCGGTGCATCCGTGATCGCACACACGTCCGGTACCCCGACAACCTCCATCCCTCGCTCCAGCAAAGCAGTGGAAGCAGCCACTCCTTTCCAGATAAAGCCACCGGGAACATGTATCTCGCTAATCCGAGACCATGGGGAAATAATACTAGAGAGGGAGAGAGATCCTTCACGAGGAGGTGTGAGGAAGAAGGGGAGTGAGGGGGGCCTTTTATAGGAGGAGGGGGTGCCCCTCCTTCATGGCCGGCGCATGGGGGAGGTGACCCTTCACCTCCTCCATTCATGTGGTGGTAACCCCTCCACATTAAAATGCCGCTTCACATTCTCTTTTAAAGTCTCCACTTTAAATGCATTAAATTTCTCCAAATTTAATGATCTCTCATTCAATAAAACTCTTTTATTATTTTTTATTCAGAATTTTGTTAATTACTTTAATTAACAAACATTCACATAAAACCCGCTGCAACATTTCAATGTTACATGCAGAACCAATTTCAGCAATTTCACCCGAAACAGTTTTGGTGTCTATTGAAATAATTCCAGCGCTTTCTTAAATCTTTATCTGAAACATATTTGCTCCAAATGGTGTCGGTATCCCTTAAGTGTGTCACCCTATGGTTCGCGAATAATGCAGACATGATCGAGACCCTTCTCAGATCAATAATCAGAAGCGGGACCTAGAGATCCATACTGACTCCTACACATTCAACGATGACTTCTGTGATCGTGAGAACCTTTAACGCTAGTAACTAAATCCCTATGTCTCGCGATATATTACATGTCCGAGATTCGATCATTGGTATCTCCATACCTAGTTTGATCTCGTTACCGACATGCACTCTTTTCTCGTTCCCGTGATATAACATTCTAGTGATCACATCACTTGCTTGCAAGCTATCTTAATGTGATATCACCGAGAGGGCCCAGAGTATATGTATCCATCATCGGGATTGACAAATTCCACTCTTGATCCATGAGCCTCAACATAACACCTTCGTAGCACTGAACCCATCTTTATAGTCACCATGTTACGGTGTGATGTTTGATGTTATCAAGATACTCTTCCGGTGTTAGCAATTAACATGATCTCATGGTCTAAGGATAAAGATTACTTCGTATGATGTTATAGCAATATAAACATAATGACTTGATCATAATGTTATACTTCTGATGAATGTTCATCACATCATTCCACCAATGTTGTGACCTCGTTATTAACAACATCCAATGTCCAAGACCAAGAAACCTTGATCATCTTGTTAATCAACGAGCTAGTCTATAAGTGAGGCATAACTAGGAACCCTTTTGTTTATTAAACACACATGTATTGATGTTTCTGATCAATACAATTATAGCATGCAAAATAAACATTTATCATAAATATGGAATAAGATAATAACCACTTTATTATTGCCTCTCGGGCATATTCCCTTTAGTCTCCCACTTGCACTAGAGTCAATAATCTAGTTTCAAAAACTTTGTGTATTGAACACATATGGCTTTATGGTGTTGCATATACGCTATTGCTAGTGGTTAACATAATCTCCGGATCTGACAATTTCAGGTCCGTGTGTATTTGCATGTCTTTGCGTCTCTACGCATCACTCATTCTCAAATGAGATGGCATTGTATAAATTTGGTCCTTTGGTGAGACCTTTAGTTCGTTCCGGTTAAAATATGTTGATATTATTGTCGCACAATATATCTTCATAGTATTAGCCCACTTTGAACCACACCTAGTTTGCTAACAAACTACTTAACACAAATGCCCTCCTTTGCTGCTACTATAGCAGTTATATACTTAGCCTTTTGTTGTAGTATCCGTCACAACGTCTCAACTTTGGAACTCATCCAAATCCATCATGGAACATCCTTTCCATTACATTGTGCCACCCATAGTATAAATTGAGATAAATTTAATTTGTATCTTGTGACAAAACTAGTATCAATGTAACACTTTATAATGAACTACCTTTAACTATTTGTCACTTATACATGATATATTCTTAGTTCTTCCAAAGCTCATAAGAATATCTTTACTATCGTCCAATGATCATCTTATGAATCATTCTGGTATGTGCTCATAACATTTAGAGCATAGGACATTCTGGATATATACATATCATGGTATAATCGATCAAAATCTTCATGTGATTTTACTCACCAAGTGTTGAAACACTTGAATCTTGATACAATCCTTTCCATACAGCAAGAAACTTTCTTGTTGTTTCCATATTGAACTCTTTCAATATCTCATATATGTATGTCTGGCACAACCATATTAGTGCCTCAATCTATCTATATAGATATTGATGCCTAATATTCCGGGTTTGCCCAAGTCTTTCATCGAAATCTCATTTTAATGAAATTCTTAACTTGTGTCAATACAAGATACATCATTTCCAATCAACGATATGTCCTCTACATAATGTATTAGAAATATGTCTCAGTGCTCCCACTTAATTTCTTGGAAATGCAAGCATCTTCATCATATCCGATGAATTTAAACTCTTTTAACAGTTTCACCATGGTGAAGATTCCAACTCCGTTATGCTTACTTCAACTATTGAATTTTGCATGCCCTTTTAGCACCCTTTGAATTACCAAAACCCTTCGGACCGTGTCATGTACACGTCCTACGTAACCCTTCTATTAGAAGAACCTTGTTTTGTTTATTCAACTGCCATATACCAAATTATATGTAGTGGTTGCTACATTAATCCGTCAAGACTAAATATCGCTTATGAAAGATCAAATCTTGTCTTAGTCAACTCCTTGAACATTGTCGTAAACTTCTTTCCGACATGTCGACTATTTCATAGATGTTAAACATCCATGTCTTATTTCTTTATAGATCCAAACATGACCGATAGGCTTCATGCCTTTCCGGAGGGTCTTCCAAGTTCAGAAACTTGATTTCTCGTCTATGGATACTATCATGGATTCTATGACTTCTAGTCATTTTATGGAGTCAGGGCCCATCATCTCTTCTTTGCATGTAGTCGGTTCATTATTGTCAAAACAATAACGACTTTCTTATCAAATCTTACTATTTGATTCTTACCGACCCACACGGTTCAATAGGAACTCTAATCTCCGAGATCACACCCTTTGTAATCACGGTACCCATGAGTATTGTGGCTGCCACCGGGACACTTTCCGGCACTGCGCTACTTAGCACATATAGCTAAGGTTCAACAAACTTATCAAAATTCTATTGTCCTCCCACTTAACTTTTTGCGAAAAATTTCTTCTCAAGAAACTTGACGTTCCAAGTAACAAACTCTTTTGTCCTCGGTATTATGGAGAAATTCCCAACAAATTCTTTGGGATAACCTACAAAGATGTGCTTATCCGACTTTGGTTATAAACATTTTACTTATGCATAGCATACCAAAATTTAAGAAAAGACAATTCGGGTTTTATCCCAAAACATAACTCATATGGTGTCATTTCAACGGATCATGATGGTGCTCTTTTCAGTGTAAAAGCGATAGTCTCTAAAGCTTTAATCCTTAAAACATAATGGCAGTTTTATAAATGACACCTTTGATCTTACCTTGTCAAACATGGTTTAATTTCATCTCTTGAATATGCCATACTCCTATGGCTTGTCGAGAAACTCAAATCATGAAACAATTCCTCAAATCTTAAGTGTTTTGCTAAACATGTAACTCAAATATCTTCCTTTATGATCGAATCATAAACTCTTTATTTTCTTGTTATAGTGATTTTCCACTTCAGCTTGAAAGTCTTTGAACAATTTTCAAATGTTTCATACTTCTTCCTTATTAAGTAAATATACAGATATATTCACTCAAATTTTCGGAGAAAGCATATGAAGCAAAAAGATCCATTGCATATGGCTACACATAATGGACTATGCACATCAGCGTGCACAATTTCCAATAAGCTAGTCATCCGTTCCTCTCTGGCCTATGAACGGAGTTTCAATTATCTCGAGGAAAGTCTCACATGCGTCAATTGATCAAAATCTAAGACTCTAAAAATCCATCAACATGGAGTTTCTTCATGTTTTCTTTCCAATATAATTTAAAACAGCGATGTCACATCATAAGTGATATTTTAATCATTTTTCTTGCAACATTTTAGCAATAGTGTTTATGGATGTGATTTCTCCCACTAGACTTGTAAAAGTTCATCCATCCTTTATGGAATACGGTAATTATTTGAACAACCATTGTTCTTATAATACCGGAACAAAATAACAATTATTTAAACAAATCTTGAAGGCTAGGTTTGACGACAACGAAAAACACAATAACACTTTATTTGTTTTTGATGAACATCATCAATTATTCTCTGGCTAGTTACTTAGGCCATTGCAGTTCATGAATTGCGTTGTCCTGTATGACACTTCATACCAACCAATTCGGTATCCAATACCGGTATCCAATACCCTTCAGAACAACATTGTTTAACAAGCAAGGAATATAGCCGTAACATGTATATCTTCTATATACCTAAGTTGGACATCTCCAACTTTTTATTTTCTGCCAAATATTTTATAGATTCTCTTTCAGCAATTCCTTTTCCTTTTAAAAGAATCTATCAACATCAATAGTGGTGTCATTCACATGACACATTGTACAAAGCGTATATAGTCAAATACTAATACCTTAGGACTTGCACTTTGAAGTGGATCACCATCATCAAATGTTTGGTATTCTTTCAAAAATCCATTCTTTAGTAATATTTTAGTGTAGTAAACATTTTACTTACATCTTCTATTCATCCTTATCATGACAACTTTCATGATCAAGCTACTATAGCCTATAAGGAAGAATGATGAGTATAATTTTAGTCCTCGAAACCTTTTGGGAGATTCGGATGCTTAGCATCACCATCCTTCACAAATTCTCATACAATATGAGAACATGTATTTTGCTAAATTACACTCTATCATAATGCAACCAAAAAACTTTGTTTCAGATATCACAATATCTTTCACACATGATGGTTTCTGAAACAATTCTTTTAGTTCCTAGATAACCTCGATATTAAAACAACTTTTGAATATCAAGAATATG
The DNA here is from genome assembly GCA_916181665.1 of Avena sativa. Taxonomy (NCBI): domain Eukaryota; kingdom Viridiplantae; phylum Streptophyta; class Magnoliopsida; order Poales; family Poaceae; genus Avena; species Avena sativa. The sequence goes on from OV702287.1 coordinate 199,256,804, forward strand.
GAGGCAAACATGATACTTTAGATACTAACATTGGAATTCTTACTCTTGATTTAATACTACTTATTAAACTTCACGGAGTAAATAGAGTTTGCTGAAAGTTTGCAATAGGACTTTTAAACTTTAAATTGACATTCAAAACAATACGATACCAGTTCATAAAGTAAATATCCAGAATTCTATAGTTCTATTATCTCAATTAAAACTAAGCATAAGGTAGTGAACAGACGCCAATGACTACAAAAAATTATGCAAATTCACTTTGATTTACTTTATGACAAATTGAGTTCGACTAATCCAAATTAGAAATGAACTCCCACTCAAAAACGACATCCCTTGTGCCTTTTTGGTGATTACATGAACCAAATCCACTACACCAAGTCCGATCATCACGTGAGTCGGTGTAGCTTCAAAGGCGAGCATCAATATGGGCATCATATCAACTATATGACTCATGCTTAACCTTTCGGTCCGTGTTCCGAGGCCATGTCTGTATATGCTAGGCTCGCCAAGTAAGAACCTTAGTACTCGCGTGTGTAAAACTGTCTTACACCTGTTGTATGAAAGCGTAGAGTCGAGTACACCCGATCATCACGTGATGTCTCAAAACATGATCCATAGAACGGTGCATACTCAAGGAAGAACACATTTTATCTTGATATCTAAATGAGGGATCATCTTACAATGCTACCAAAAGCGCCAAACTAGCAATATAAGATGCTAACATCTAATGTGTAAAGTGAGATGATATGGTCCATGCATTTGATCTCTATCATTTGCATCGTGGTATGATCTCTATCATTCCTTTGTGTGTAAGGCCAAGGTCTATGGAACTTACATGTTGAATGTGTTGTAAGAGTATCTATCATACATCTACTTACAACAATACCATATCAATACACTAGCCTAGCAACGATCTAAACTATACGCCTCTAATTTATGAATTGCATGTTTTACGTGGCTTAGGGCTTTCGGAGATAGAACCGTTCTTACCTACGAACAGGGAACCACAACGAGGATAACCAAGTTATTAGCAACTCGTTGTAAATCAGATATTGACTATAGCAGGAGAGACAGACACCCGCCCGCCACTTATGCAAAACTAGTTGCATGTTAGTCGTGGAACCGGTCTCATGTACGATGACATGTAAGGTTGGTCTGGGCCGCTTCATCCCACTATGCCACCAATATCCAACATACATAGAAGATACAATAACATGATCATCATCGCCCAGATATAAACATATGTGTACTACCCGTGCAAAGCACCTACGCATAGATCAGGCTCTAATACCTCTGTTGGGTCCGCAGCATAGAAACAAAAAATTTCCTACGATGAGAACTATACGCCAAGATCTATCTACTAGGTACAGAGCAACGGGTGGACATACATCCATCGAGAACTTACCTCGAAGACAACGAGTTTTGTTAACGAGTAGGAACTCGTGGTTGATGTAGTTGTACACTTGCCGATCTCAAGATCGTGTGGAAGTCCGAGCAGGTCCGGCTCCAGGACGTCCTTCAGATCCAGCTCCAGCAAGTCCAGCACTGCAAAGCAGTGGTGCATCCGTGATCGCACACATGTCCGGTACCCCGACAACCTCCGTCCCTCGCTCCAGCAAAGTAGCGGAAGAAGCAACTCCTTTCCAGATAAAGCCACCACGAACATGTATCTCGCTAATCCGAGACCATGGGGAAATAATACTAGAGAGGGAGAGAGATCCTTCACGAGGAGGTGTGAGGAAGAAGGGGAGTGAGTGGGGCCTTTTATAGGAGGAGGTGGGTGCCCCTCCTTCATGGCCGGCGCATGGGGGAGGTGACCCTTCACCTCCTCCATTCATGTGGTGGTAACCCCTCCACATTAAAATGCCCTTCACATTCTCTTTTAAAGTCTCCACTTTAAATGCATTAAATTTCTCCAAATTTAATGCTCTCTCATTTAATAAAACTCTTTTATTATTTTTTATTCAGAATTTTGTTAATTACTTTAACTAACAAACATTCACATAAAACCCCCTGCAACATTTCAATATTACATGTAGAACCAATTTCAGCAATTTCACCCGAAACAGTTTCGGTGTCTATTGAAATAATTCTAGCGCTTTCTTAAATCTTTATCTGAAACATATTTGCTCCAAATGGTGTCGGTATCCCTTAAGTGTGTCACCCTACGGTTCGCGAATAATGCAGACATGATCGAGACCCTTCTCAGATCAATAATCAGAAGCGGGACCTGGAGATCCATACTGACTCCTACACATTCAACGATGACTTATGTGATCGTGAGAACCTTTAACGCTAGTAACTAAATCCCTTTGTCTTGCGATATATTACATGTGCGAGATTCGATCATCGGTATCTCCATACCTAGTTTGATCTCGTTACCGACATGCACTCTTTTCTCGTTCACGTGATATAACATTCTAGTGATCACATCACTTGCTTGCAAGCTATCTTAGTGTGATATCACCGAGAGGGCCCAGAGTATATGTATCCATCATCGGGATTGACAAATTCCACTCTTGATCCATGAGCCTCAACATAACACCTTCGTAGCACTGAACCCATCTTTATAGTCACCCTGTTGTAGTGTGACGTTTGATGTTATCAAGATACTCTTCCGGTGTTAGCAAATAACATGATCTCATGGTCTAAGGATAAAGATTACTTCGTATGATGTTATAGCAATATAAACATAATGACTTGATCGTAATGCTATACTTCGGATGAATGTTCATCACATCATTCCACCAATGTTGTGACCTCGTTATTAACAACATCCAATGTCCATGATCAGGAAACCTTGATCATCTTGTTAATCAACGAGCTAGGAACCCTTTTGTTTATTAAACACACATGTATTGATGTTTCCGATCAATACAATTATAGCATGCAAAATAAACATTTATCATAAACATGGAATAAGATAATAACCACTTTATTATTGCCTCTCGGGCATATTCCCTTTAAAGTTTGTTTTCAATTTGGATTATTCTAAATACATAAACTAATAACCATTTTGTCCTTTTTCTCTTTAAAAAACTGAAATAAATTCATAACTTTAATTTCGTAACTCCGAATTTAACAAATAATCTGTCTGAATCGACCGACGCGACTAGCCCGTTCTGATTATGCATTCCATGATATGAATTGAAGCATGCATAATATAAATACTTAAAAACCTGAATGGTTTATGCCAGTAAAACTTGACCAAATAATTAATAAAAGTGCTTATTTCTTGTTCCACACCTCACTCTTGCCATGCTATGTTATACCATGCAATTGTGCATCATTCCATGATGGCATACCTTGTTTGCTTGATGCATATGTTTTATATGGTTGTGCAATGTATTTATTTTGGCCCCTGGTGTGTTTGGCTTTTATCCGGTTAGACACTGAGAAAGGAGAATACCAGGAGCCTCAGGAGTATTACCTGGACCCTTCTTATTCGACAACAGAACTGCCAGGCAAGCAATTCCCCATGCTTGCATACATATAGTACCTATGCTTCTATCTTACTCTTGCATCATTGAGCCACGATTGCATTAAATTGAATCGCAAGTATTGTATAGCCTTTACTTTTAAACCCCACCGAAGCTTGTTTCCCATTCCTATGAGCCACTACTACAAGAGTTGTTTGAGCCATGCAAGTCGTAAAATTGCATGTGTAGGCTTTGTGCGAGTCTTGGATAATGAGGTACCTAAACAACTGAATCTGAGTAGTAATGGGATAACTAATGAAAGAGGTACCGGTGAGCATTATCTGCTATTTGGTTCTTTAAGCTCACTTGTGTCCTGTAGGACCCCGAGTACTTTGATTCCTGGTCCTTGACTATCGCACTATCTGCATGTGGGGCCATGAATCCCCTTTGTTGGATCTTGATTCACACTTTATTTCTTGGGGCCACAAAGTAGATTGGGGCTTTATTACTATCCTGTACTTATGCCCTGCTTTATTGCTTTATTTATGATTGTGCATGGAGAATGTATACTATTTTGGAACGTGGAATGTTTTTGCGGTATCAACAAGCCCAGTCACACTTTCGGGCTCCCAGTCATTTACAACCATTGACACTAACCCAAGGTCCGTCTTAGAGCCGTCCAACTTCATTGCGGATAGCTTAATGGGGTGGCCCACTGAAATGATTTATGAATCCTATGAATGCTTTGTCGTGAGGCCTAGTTGTGTTTTATTTGGTCCTTCTCGAGGTTGATCGTGTGTGTGTTTCTATTTGTGCACCCTTGCAGGGTAAATCTTTCTGAAAGCCGTGTCTGCGGTTATGGACAACTTGGAGCACAGTTTCTCGATCATAGACAAGAATAACTAAAGTGCCGCCTTGAATTTGACTAAGACATGACTAGTAAATAGTGCAACGCTCATGGAATGGTTAATAAAATTGCCAGCGGATGGGATGTTCTTCTGCCTTCTTGTCGGTAAGAGAGAAGGAGGGTGAGCGAGGTTATTTATGTTTCTTATATAACTGGTGTTTCTAATTAATGGGCATCCGTCCATCTCTGGTTGGGCGGATGCGTAGTGTATTCTATAGAACTTCTTAGGTATTATCTTTCGCTGTAATTGCGTCACCCCCAGGTTGTTCCCTTTAGATGCATTAAGACTTGCTGAGTACCCCTAGGGTCTCACATAATAAATATTTGATTCAGATGGACAGGTATACTCCCAGGAAGGCTACTGGGTTGAACAGACCGATGATGGTGGCAACGACTATCAGGTGTAGAGATTCCGAGGATGGAGATCCGTGTGATCTGTGGGCGGGATGTGCTTAGTTCTGTGGCATCTTATGCTGATTTGCTTCTTATCCGTACTCAGATCTTGTATTCTGCTTCCGCTTGATACTTTGTTGCGTAATGTATGAGGAGATATCCTAAACTTATATATCTATCTAGGATATTAGGATCTTGCCGTATGGCGTTGAATATTTATGTTTCTATTGTTTCTAGATGGTATGACTCTGATGTCTATTGTAAGTAGCAGACATACATACTCATTTGTGTATGTCATGGTCGTGTTACTTGTCGCTTACGCCACTCGCTCTTGTCCCGATGTTCTTGGAAGTGGATAAGGTGGTCGGCCGGTACTGTGCCCTGCTCCATGTCGACGGGCCTACACGTGGGTGGCCTTGGGCCTCCACGGTAGAATCCCTTATCCACTTTTGGTTCATCCAGGCTCGTGCATAGAGCATAATGTCCGAGGTATTACACAAATCCTGCAACCTTGAACATGAGCATAATATATCTGAACAATTGCACTTAAGTTCAATTCCTAAACACAAGTAACTCCCTATCTAATAGTTCTTATAACTCAAATGAGATTGTTAAAATTTTGGCTAGGCTTGCAAATCAATTTCTTTCGGCGCCTCTCTTATTATGAGAGTGAAAATGTTTTGAGTGAAGTTGCTTGAGTCAAAATTAAGGTTGCACAAGTAGATGTCAAAAGAAGGATAAACTTAGAGCTTTTTCATTAACACCCACTTCGATAATCGTGGCTATCAAATACCTCTTCTTTTCCTTGTCTTTCAAGAACTCTAATTGTTCAATTTAGGTGGTGAGGTGATGCCAAATATCAAAATTATCGAATATTTTCAGCTTATATCTTGATGATAAATGTTTTCTTCCTTTCTCAAGGATCAACGAATGTTTCTTTTGTAAATGCTTACACAACATTTTGAGAATACTAATAATTTTGCCCATATCGCAACATGTATGCCACTCATGCCATCAACTCATAGCCGAAATCTGGGGTTATACCATAGATTGTTCAGAGGCTAGCGGAGTTGATGGCATCCCAAAGGTGTATATTTGAAACATAGAACTTTTATTTGTTTCTTCTCTCTCTTTTTTTACAGCAGGTTGAAACAGGTTTTGGCATCTCCCTCTCCCACCATAAAAAGTCCATTCTATCAAACAATTCTTTTTCAAAAGGTATCATCAAGTCAATGATCAGTATGTGGGGTTGAGTACTACTAAGATTAAGCCCTTAAGACAAAAACATGGCACCAAAGTTGTCGATAGACACTTTCTCTTATTCTTACAAGCTTGGAATTTAATCCAAGGGGTAGTTTTTCAAACTGATATTAATTGTCGAAAGTCTTAACCAAAGTGGTGACAAAAACCTTTGAGCTTAATTCCTAAAAGATAACAAATTAAGCGTGAAGTTGACCTCAAGTGCAATCGAACGGACATAACATGTTCACGAATAAGCTTATAGGAAGAAGGAAAATAGGAATGTGGTACCTCCTCTTGCTTGCTAATCTCCTACTTGTGCCAACTCGTTGCGTTCGCCTCCATAGCTCAATCACTAGAAGTAAGTATCCTATAGAAAAAATCAACGAGAGCCGAGAGAAATTTGCACAAATAAATTTAAAGGTTAGTCTAATATTTTTGGGTTTTCTTTTTATCAAATGCAAAACTGAAAGTAAACATGCATTGAAACAAAATAAATAAAAATATGAAAGAAAAATGTGAATGCTAAAAGGTGGGAGGAGTTTAACCTCCCCAAGCTTAGGCTCTTGGCCTATCTGGAATCAAATGTCGGCACCGTCGAGCGGCGGCTGCTGGTATGGGAAGTTCGGGTAGCGGTTTGGAAAGTCGGTCATGAAAGATGTGAAGTCTTGGGTGAGGTTGACTATGTTGGCGTTCGCATCATAACCATACAATGTGTTCTCTATGTTGTCAATGTGATGCACCACTTGGTCAAATTCTCCCCTCGGGACATAGTTGAATCCCGATTGTTGTTGAGGCATACCTTGCTATTGGTGTGGAGAGAAAGGTTGTTGGTGATGGTGTTGTTGACCTTAGTCATCCCAGCCTGCACCGTTCCAACCTTCTCCACCTTGATCTTGATGTTGTTGGCCAACTGCTATGTTTTCCCAGCTGGGGTGACCTCCTTGCGGTACAATCCTTCCTGAGAGGATCCGTGCCTTTCGGAACTCCTCCTCAGTAAGGACTCAACTTTGTTTACCTCGCAAACCAAAAGCTTGGACAAAAGGAAGCAAAACTTGGTGGAGATCACTGTTAGGCTCAAAATAAAGCTGGTAAGAACGAAGGGAGCGTTCGGGTCTATAGACCACCATCAACTTGGTGCTAGCCATATGAATGTCATCCAGGCTCTTACCACCAGCCACAACTCTTTCCTGTGGTAGGAAAAATTTGTTTGTGTAGGCTATCTATGTGATTAACCCACCACAACGAATGTCCCCAGCGGAAGCCGACCTTTGGCGGCGAAAGTGCTGGATGAGCAAAGCACCTAAGTTTACCTTGTGCTCCATCTCTGGATGCAAGGTCATATGAATTACAGTCATTTCGGGGCCTGCCATTGCCCCGACATCACCTTTCCCAAAAACAGAATTTACTAGGAAGGTATGAAAATAACGGATAGTAGATTCTGAATGGTGGCGCTCTTTGCGCAAATAATCAGTGTTCCCGTGGACAGAAATTTGCTCCCACGAATGCATTTCCTCCATGTGCACATTGTCATTAATATTGAGATACCCCTCATGGGAGAATCCGAAACTATCACAAAATTTATAGAAGGAAAGGTTGTGGAGCTGCCCATTGAGTACAAAACTTACAGTGCAATTACGCTCTTAGGCTTTGAGATCATCATGGAATGATGACACAAACTCATATGTGGCGAGCTTGTAGATGTCGATGGAGAGGTAGGAGAAGTTGACCATGCCAGCTTGCACAGTCATCCGCTCGAAGTCCTCCATAAGACCTTGGAGGGAGAGGAACTCACGGTCTACCCACTTAGGGGGCAAAACCTTGCAGTTGCTCACCCTCTCATAGTCTCGGCTCATGGCGGCCCTCAAGTTGTCCACCTCCGAGTGCCTCTTCTTCGAACCCGGTGGCTTGGTGGAGCCCGAGGCTCCTGCCGTACCCAATCCCTTGCCCGAGCATAAAATCCTTCCAATGTTATGCGTTGTGTTGCAAAATTTTTAAAGAAAAAATAGGCATCAAGTTTCTATCACAGGGAAAACGATTATAGGTAGAAGTTACAAATCCTAACATGAGAAATCAACAATAATCTAAAAATATGATGAACTCATCTAAATAGCCAATGTGATGAATTCAACCATGGTGTCGTGGTGGTGGCACGGCAGATGCCATGGATAGGCTAAAGATGGGGGCAATGAGTGCTAGGGGAATCCAGGGAGGGAAAATGTGGTGATTCCACGCACAGATGTTCTTGTATTTTCTCTATCAATGGTGGATACAAGTGCTCCTCGAGCTATTCGTGAGAAGGAGACTATGTCTCTTACTCCCCACAACCTAGCCCTAGAGTTCTAACTTAGATAGAGAAAATGATCGATCCCCCTCTATGGAGGCCCCGATGCTACTTATATAGGGAAGCCCGGGTTACAAAGTTAGGGCACACATGGTAGCATATTCTCCAAATATGCCCCTTGGTTAAAGCTAGATGCTTCTTTATTCCCTTTAATGGCTCGTCCGGGCTTTGGATGTAACCCACAACGTAATCCTTGCATTTAAGCGTCACCAGACATAGGCTACGTCAGCCGACATTGCCCGCGTCATCTTGGTCGCCCCTGACCCGCTGGTCCTCCTCTCTGCTTTGCTTTTCTCACGCTACAGCTAACAAAGCCAACTTTTGACCAGTAGGAGATTCCTTCCTTCTCTTGGAAGCCATATGATAGTCCAGCTTGCACGTGGCTAACCCGGCTATGGGGGGTACCAGCATAATAGACAGACAAACATGGCCGGCATATATTTTATGCCGGCTGGGCTAAGGCTAGGGAGATGCTCCATGGGCCGGGTCACTCCGTGGTTCGGCCTGCCTTGAGGTGACCTAGTTAGCACCTGCTTTGACCGTGCCGTACCTCGGCTAACTCGGCCTTTATACCCTGGTGTTACCCTACACAGGGGTATCCCCCAACATTAGTCCCCGAAGCTGGTGCGGTCTTAGCAACTTTAGTTGTTAAGGCCACAGCAGGTTCCCATATCTGGATCCTTGCCTCCTTGGGCGAGTTACCCCGTAACCCGGAGTTTTTTCTCTTGCTATCCCTTGGCTCATTCCGAGTTATTCCTCACTAGCCGGGTCTTTTGCTCGCTTATCCGGGTTACCTTTACTTTTTTCGTATGCTTCCCCACATCAAACGTGGAGGTAATCATCATTTTGCCTCATTTTAAGGGCCACGCGCATTTAATGCGCCAGTTACTGTTGCAATGTCAGGAATAACTGTTGCGCGCGTCCCTTCACTGCAGCGCCTCGTTAACTGTAACACCACGTCGCGCCATGGGATCTTCTGCTCCCTATGGCCATGCTCTGATTGGCTGACTCGGCTGCGTACACGCCCATTGCGTGTGGTGTGGCAACCGCAAAGGATCCCACTACGCGCCCTCATGCACGGTTAAGTAGGGGGTTGGGGGCAATCTTTTGGGAAGTTCCCCACATCTCTCGTGCTTCCCTGCCTCCTTTCTCTCTCACTGCAACTCTACCGCCGCCGCTGCTTCTTGGCCATTGCTGCGCCGCTGCAATCGCACTTAGCAGCTCCTCGCACCCGCGTCGCCTCTTCTGGCCAAGGTCTTCACTATGGGGCCCTGCGCTTCTAGGCTCCCCGCCACCGGTTACATCTACTCTGATTTGTCCTCGAGGACCTCGACTTCGCCATGACAGAGGAGGAAGCTGCCATGGTCGCTCAACAGGAGGAGGAAGAAGAGGGCCGCGAGCACGGCTATTGGGACGGCACGTTCATCTGCGAGGACGATCTGGATTGGCTCCGTGCCATGCGCCGCATCCCCGCCGGTGTCGCCTGCCGCCTCGCCGCCGACGAGATTTCTCCCTCTCCCAATCCAGGGGAGGACGTAGTTTTCCTTTCCCATTTTTAGCGCAGCTTCGGCCTTCCCGTTTCTGATTTCTTTTTTGATTTCATTTCCACATACCAACTGCAACCACACCATCTTCTTGCCAATGCCATCACCTCTCTCTCATGTTTCGCCTCCGGCATAGAGGGGTATGTCAACCGCTAGGTCTCCAAAGATATGTGGATTAAGTTCTTCGGTCTCCGGAAGAATGTTGTTCCAGCTAAGGATCTTACTCCGATAGAGAAGCATCTGACCCAGTGCGGTGGGGCCTCCATCTCTCCCTGCAAGTGTTCTGCGTTCCCCCAGGTTACCGGGCTTGAGTCTTGCAAAGGCTGGGCCTGGACCTTCTTCTATGTCCGGAACACTATGGACGAAGATTTGATCCAGCTCCTCCCCTTCAAGCTCGGACCCCCGGACACTTCTCTGTGGGAGAAGATAGCCAAGCGCCCCATGGCTCTGGCGAACCAGGTCGACCGCCAGATCAAGGAGCTGCTCAAGGAGAAGCTGTGGGGGGAGGATATCATGATCACGTTCATTTGTAGCCAGGTCTCCCCCCTGTGCCCACAAGATCTGCTACTTGAGCGGCTCCCTCGACCCCCACCGGACTTGCTCCTTCGAGCTTGATAACTCGGCGGTATACCGCCGGGTTCAGGCCATTTTCAACATGGAGAAGGAATTATCCGAGGCTTGGGAATGGGGGCTTGGGCCCTTCACCCGGGACAATCCTCCTCCAGAGGTAAACTTATAGCTTTTCCGGGTCTTCTTGATATGCCGGGGAATTTTCTTAACTTAACCTCTGTTGTTCTATTCTCAACAATTTCTCCAGCAGCCCCTGGAAGATGGCCAGGAGTGGGCGAGCAAGTGGGTGCCGGACCGCGCCGAGGAAGACGAGGTGGAGCCTGATCCGGAGACCTTCCTTCCCACTCTGGACGTCATCAAACGCAGCTCTGGTAAGGCCTCTTATTGAAGGGATTGGCCGGATGACGATGACTCGGATATTGAGGTTCTGGAGGTACTTGACCCGGTTCCCATCTCTTACGCATATCTGGTTATGTTCGAATCTTCAGCTAACCCGGCCGGTCAGGTCCATGAGGTTCCCCCCTCGCCACAGGTGGTCCGGTCCCTGCTCCCTCCCAAAAGCGCGCGACAACCTCGGTCGCAGCTTCGGAAGCGCCGCCGCCCAAGAAGAGGCATAAGAAATCTGGGGTTAAAGCCTCGACCAAGCCGGTGGCCAAGAGCACAGTCCGGAGGGCACCCAAACCTCAGGCACCCCCAACCTCGGATGAGTAAGTCTTTTTGCATTTGCTCTCGGGTTTTCTCCTTTCTGTCTTCACCTTTGCTTCTTATCTGTTTTACTCATCTCTTCTTGACTTGGTGCTTTTTATTTTCCAGAGATCATAGGGTTCTTCCCCAGAGCGGCTCTAGCATTGCCTCTCCAATCCGGAGAAGTCCCTCCCCCCGCAACGACGACGCTCACCCGCTAAGCCCTATCCAAGAGGGTTGCGCCTGAACAGAGCCCTTCTCATAATGAAGAGGGCAATGTCGGAGCAGGGATTGGTGGTGCAGCTACGGATACGGCTACGCCGGATCGTCCAAGCTCCTCTTCTCCAGCGCCAGGGCCCAGCTCTGAGGTGCCAGTTTCCTTGGCACCGCCCCAATCAAGTTCTTCTCCAGTTCAAGTTTCTTCAGAACCAGCAGCACCAGCATCACCTGCACCAGTAGCACTAGAACCACCAGCACCAGCACCACCAACAGCATCAGCACCACTACCACCAGCACCAGCAGTAGCACCAACAGTGGCACCAGCAGTAGCAACACCAACAACATCAGCAGCAACAACCTCCACCAAGGCTCCAAAAAGGAAGGCTCCGTCGGCCGCCTCCAGATCAACGGCGTCCATTGCAGACATTCTTCTGCCATCTTCCTAGGCTCCGTCCGGATCAGCTGCCTCAGATCTTCCACCGCGTCCTCCGTCATTCGACAAGCTCAAGAAAGCTACCGGATCAGCCAAGGGCATCACCTTTGGGTCTCCTGCTGCCGGATCGGAGGGTAGCCGGCAGCTGGTCCTCCATACCAGCCCTGCTGTAGCTCAATCTACAAGGCGAGAAGCCCACGTCAAAGGCTTGGTGGCGAGTCACTCTCCGAGCTGCGAAAGTTACAGTCCACAGCTCCTGGAGTATGTGCATAACTCGAACAACGCTGAATTCATCGATCCCAAGCATGATCTGCCGGAGAAGTTTGGCCCAACCGAGTTCACCGCCCATATGAACTCCGCCACCAAGGCCATTTCTTTGGCTGGCCGAATGATGGAGGTAACCCTTTTTCTTCTGCTGTGATACTTTATATGCATGAACACTTGTAGATATATCCCCTAGTCCCCAAGCCTCCGAGGGAGTAACTTGTTACTCGGTCGGATGCTCCTAGAGAACTTAGTTTTTGTCCTTAACAGTTTCAAATAGTGATAAAGTTAGAGCTGGGTTAAGTTCCGCTTGGCCCGGATCTTGTAAACTTCAAATATCCAGACACCTAGAGACGGGTTAAGTACTACTTGGCCTGGATCTTGTAGACTTCGAATATCCACACACCTAGAGCCGGATTAAGTTCCACTTGGCCCGGATCTTTGAGACTTCGAACATCCACACACCTAGAGCCGGGTTAAGTTCCACTTGGCTCGGATCTTGTAAACTTCGAATATCCACACACCTAGATCCGGATTAAGTTCCACTTGGCCCGGATCCTGTAGACTTCGAATTATTTTCACTTTGCCTGTGAACTTGACATTGTCTTGCTTTTTTCAAATTACCACTAACCGCCAATCTGCTGAGTTCCAGTGCCTGCTGGACTCCTACAAAGATGTTCGCACGCGTTATGGCAAACTCTTGGAGGAGCACCAGAAGAAGGGTAATTTTTCTTACTTAATACTTTTCCTTCTTCCACTTTCGTTTGTTTGAGTTATCTGTGATCCGTATTAACTTGTTATCCGAACCATGCAGCCGAGGTTGAAGCTAAGAATATCATCATGCGGAAAAACCTGCTTGAAATCCAAGGTTACTTATCTCGTTCACGTGATCATTGCGTGTTTTTCTGTTGATTTGGTAGACATTTATACTTCGGCTCTGCCGGATTAACCCACTGTTGCAGTTTCTCTTGAGGATAGCGTACCTATGCCTGATATGATGACGCATTTTCTCGAACAAGCAGGAAAGCATTAGGCTGAGCTGAAGAAGAAGGATGACGAGATAGCTCGGCTGTGCCTCCAGGACTTGGAAATTACTCGGCTGAATGCTGAAATTCAGAGGCTTAAGGGCCTCCATAAGTCCGAATTGGACAAGGCTGACCAGGAGTTTGCCAAGGAACAAGAGCGTCTAGCCACGCAAATTTCCAAGGACCAGAATTTATTGCAGGAAGCCGACGTTAAACTTACATCGGTGACCCCTGAATACGAAAAACTCCAGGCCCACAGTGCCAATGTCCATGCCGAGCTTCAACGACTCCTTTTCCAGATTGCCCGTGAGTTCCTTTCCTTACTCAACTTTCATTTCTCCAGATTTAGTGCTTTTGCTCACTATTTCCTCTGTTCTGTCCTCAGGCAAATTTCCAGATGGTGATACTCTTGTTGTTGCTGTCGTAGCCCGGTCCCACGAGCAACATGGTATCCCCACAGTCCCTGATACCGATCCAATCCCGTATGATACAGAGGATCTTCTAGCGAGCCTCTTCACTCGCATGGAGCTAGTGAAGAACTACGGCGCAGACATTATGTTGGGGGCAATGCGGATGTTCAACTCCCTCTGGCCCACTGAGCCCACTCCGAAAGGAAATGCGGCTTTCATAGCCAAATTGATGGAGTGCGATACTCAGGTGCACCTATGGCGAGAATCTGCTGCTCGAGCCGGGGTTGATATTGCGTTGCAGTTCGTCCTTTCATGGTACGAAGGAATTGACTTGAGGCTGCTCACCCCCATGCGCACCAGATCTAAGTGGTTCGAAGATCCGGAGTGCGTTGCATGCTGCAAAGCCTGTGCCAACAAGCTTATCCAGTACTCCTTCTGCCATGCCTGGAACGAGGGGCTGAGCTATCTTGACGTGTTCGACGATGAAGTTGCTTTTGAAGGTGAAGAAGATGAGGGAAGTGAGGGTGAGGCCTCCAAACTTGGCGACGAGGCTGAAGACCCGGAGGATGGTGAGGACAGCCCCGAGGATGAGGCCGAGGCTATCGCCCCGCCCACAAGTTCCAAAGTACCTCCTCCTTTGGCTGATGATTCGGCTGCTGCCCCTGCTCCTTAAACAACACTTGACCGTATTCGTCAGATCCCCGGAATGCTAGGTGAAAATGTATTTAAGTACATTGGTGTGATTTTGCTACAATTTGTGTTGTTTGCAACTAAGTTTTTAATGTTGGATTATCATGGACGGAAGTCTGATACGTCCATTTTGCATCACTATTCTATATCATAATTCACTGTTATTCATTGATATATTTCATATTAAGAGATGATACTTATGTTATTTCATCTATTTTTGCATGGTTGATGACTTTTGGAGGATGGACCACTTTAGTCAGGATTCTGATGGAAAAGATGATGTTTGGAGGCAAAACTCGCGAAGATCAGAAAATCCAGGAAAATATACGAAAAATCCTATTTTTCCAAAAGACGAAGGAAGCCAGAAGAGGGAGTGGAGATGGGCCACAGGGGGCCCACACCACCCCTTGGCACAGGCCACCCTAGGCCGCGCCACCAGGTGGTGTGGCCACCCTGGCCCACCTCTAGCTCTCCCCTCTGGCGTATATATTCCTCCTAAAACCCTAAGACTTGGGGGAGCAACCATAGAAAGATTCCGCCGCCTCTGCAGGGTGGAAAACACCGAGAGAGAAAGATCTCTGCCGGGGCAATTCCTTCCCAGAGAGGGGAGATCGTCGCCATCAACACCACCATCAAGCTAGACTTCATCGGGATCATCATAATCATCACCACCACCATCATCACCACCAGCACCCTCATCACCATCTCCATATTGCTATAACAATTGCATTGAATCTTGCATAGTTCATAGGGGAAACTTTCCCAGTGTCGATTACTCTTTGTAGTTGATGCTATTGAGTGAACCGTTGAATTATTGTTTATGTTCAGATTGTTATACATCATTATTCCATCTCTAATCATGATCCATATGATGTCTTGTGAGTAGTTCGTTTTGTTCTTGAGGACATGGGAGAAGTCATGTTGTTATTAGTGGAGTTGTGTTGAGAAAGATTCAATAGTTTGATATTTAAGTTGTGGTGTACTTCTTCTAGTGGTGTCATGTGAACGTCGACTACATGACACTTCACCTATATGGGCCTAGGGGAATGCATTGTGTATTTGGCTACTAATCATAGGGGTTGCCGGAGTGACAGAAACCTGAACCCCTGTTAGGAAACCATTGCACAAGGGACGTAAGGGTCTTAGAGTTTAAAGTTGTGGTTAGGTTTCTACCTTAATTACTTTCTTGTACTTACGGATGTTTGCAAGGGGTATAATCACAAGTATGTATTAGTCCTAGGAAGGTCGGTACATTAGCACAGGTTCACCCACACAACACTTAGCAAGCTAAAGAAGATTAATCAACTATATGAAGCGAAAGCACTTGACAGTCTTCCCATGTGTCCTCGAGAACGTTTGGTCATCTTAAGTAATACAACCGGCTTGTCCTTTGCTGCATAAAGGATTGGGCCACTTTCTTCATTTATTCCTATTTTCTTTTATTTACTCGTACTTTATTTACTTGCTTTATCAAAAACCACTAAAAATCCATTTGCTAAGTATTTGCAGAGAATTCCTGATCCATACCACTAGCCAGCACCTTCTGCTCCTCGTTGGGTTTGACACTCTTACTTATCGAAAATACTGCGATATACCCCCTATACTTGTGGGTCATCAAGACTATTTTCTGGCGCCGTTGCCGGGGAGTG
Source organism: Avena sativa (assembly GCA_916181665.1). Taxonomy (NCBI): domain Eukaryota; kingdom Viridiplantae; phylum Streptophyta; class Magnoliopsida; order Poales; family Poaceae; genus Avena; species Avena sativa. The sequence continues at coordinate 199,272,594 of OV702287.1, forward strand.
AAGCGATAGTGGAGAGTGGAACTGGTAAAAAGAAACTTCTATTGTGAGTATTGTTTACTTCTGTTAGTTGTTTTATTTTTGTTATGGATAATTCGCTGAGTTTCTTATTTGGTAATGCTACTACCACTGCTAAGGTAGTAGATGAACCACTACCTGCTGAGAATGATGCTTTTAAAATACCTACAAGAATTATTGATTGTGTTATGGATAACTACTATGTTGGGGATGGAACTGTCCATCCCAGTGATCATTTACTCTTTATACACGAATTATGCGGGTTGTTCAAGTGTGCAGGTATTACTACAGATCAAGTTAAGAAGAAGTTATTCTCATTATCACTGAAAGGAAGAGCTGAGGAATGGTATAAGCTGCTGAAGAATGGTCAAGCTCTTGAATGGGAGGAAATAGTACCTCTCTTTTATTCAAAGTTTTATCCTCCTAGTGAGATTCATAAAGATCGGAATCAAATATACAACTTTTGGCCTCTTGATGGAGAGAGTACAGCTCAAGCTTGGGGGAGATTGAAATTACTAATGCTCAAATGTCCCATTCATGAGCTCCCCAACAATATTATTATTAATAACTTTTATGCAAGGCTCCCTCTACATGATAAGGATTTATTGGTTGCTTCTTGTGCTGGATCATTCACTCGCATGGAAGAAAGAAGCCAAATGGGATCTTCTGGACCGTATTCAAGACAATGCTGAAGCATGGGAGAATGACAAAGGTAGAAAGTCAGGTATAAATTATGATTATGAATGCATTGAATCTTTTATGGGAACTGATGACTTTCAAAATATTAATAATACTTATGGTCTTGATTTACAAATTATTACAAATTGCTTTAAGGATGTTGCTTCTTATATTGAAATCCCAAAAAGGGGATGGAGCAAGTACCATGCGCCTTATAAAGATATTGTGACTGTGTACCTATTGGGAGTACTGAGTTTTACACTTTTGATCACATCTTACCTGAACTTTATATCGAGAAACCCTTCCCTGATAAGGTAAAGGACCATCCTATGATAACTAGTGTAATCACTAGAAGTGCAAAGAGAACTATAAAACCTGATGAACAAATAAACATTGAACCTGTTGTAGCAATTGTGAAAGACCTTGTCACTAAAAGCGTAGAAGATGGACACATAGTCTTTTGTGAGGATGCTTCTAATATTGTTTCACACCCTAATAGAACTAAAAAGGCTAGTGTCCCTGTGCTTTCTGTTAGAATTGGTGATCATTGCTATTATGGTTTATGTGATATTGGTGCAAGTTCCAGTGCTATTCCTTATGAGCTTTATAGAGAAATTATGCATGAAATCAGTCCCTGCGAATTGGAAGAGATTGATGTGGTTATTCACCTTGCTAATAGAGATACCATCTCTCCAATTGGTATTGTACGAGACGTGGAAGTTCTTTGTGGTAATATTAAGTATCCTGCTGATTTTCTAGTACTTGGTTCAGCTGCTAGTAAAACTTATCCTATCATTTTTGGTAGACCTTTCTTGAGTACTTGTGGAGCTATTATAGATTGCAAAAGGGAGAAAATCTTAAATAAGTTTGATGGGGAATCTTATGAGTTCAATTTTTCGAAATTTACTAAAGAACCTTGTGAAGAGGAAACCCATAATGAGGATTTTAGAGTCGAACAACTTGCTTCTATTTCTCTTGCTCCTAACAATGCTTTGCAGCAATTTATGGAAGATCATGAAAGTGAAATCATCGTGGAAGAAAGGAACGAGATTGACGAGATTCTCCGTAATCAACCTAAGATGCTTAAGCATAACTTGCATGTAGAAGACTTGGGTACTACGTTGCCACCTAAAACGGATATGGTCTTTGATCTAAAACCTCTCCCTGACGATCTTAAATATGCTTACATTGATAATAAAAAGATATATCCTGTTATTATTAGCTCTAAACTTTTAGGGAAGGAGGAAGAAAGGTTATTGGAGGTTTTGAAGAAACACCGAGGGGCTATGGGCTATACTCTAGATGATTTAAAAGGGATTTCACCTACTATATGTCAGCATGCTATCAATATAGAACCAGATGCAAAGCCAGTAGTAGAGCACCAAAGACGTTTAAATCCTAAGATGAAGGAAGTGGTAAGAAATGAGGTATTGAAACTCCTTGATGCTGGTATTATTTACCCTATTGCTGGTAGTGAATGGGTTAGTCCTGTTCATTGTGTCCCTAAAAAGGGAGGTATTACTGTTGTGCCTAATGATAATGATGAGCTTATTCCCCAAAGAATAGTAGTAGGCTATAGGATGTGCATTGACTTTAGGAAAGTCAATAAAGTTACTAAGAAAGATCGTTACCCGCTTCCTTTTATTGATCAAATGTTGGAAAGGTTGTCTAAAAAGACCCATTTTTTTTCTTGATGGTTATTCTGGTTTCTCTCAAATTGCTGTTAGGCAACAAGATCAGGAAAAAACTACTTTTACTTGCCCTTATGGAACTTATGCTTATAGACGTATGCCTTTTGGTTTATGTAATGCTCCTGCTACTTTTCAAAGATGCGTGTCTGCTATCTTTCATGGTTTTTGTGAGGAAATTGTGGAAGTGTTCATGGATGACTTCTCTGTCTATGGAACTTCTTTTGATAATTGTCTGCACAACCTTGATAAAGTTTTGCAGAGGTGTGAAGAAACTAATCTTGTTCTTAATTGGGAGAAATGCCACTTCATGGTTAATGAAGGGATTGTCCTTGGGCATAAGGTGTCCGAAAGATGCATAGAGGTGGATAGAGCTAAAGTTGAGGCAATTGAGAAAATTCCATGCCTAAGAGACATCAAAGGTATTCGTAGTATCCTTGATCATGCTGGTTTCTATAGAAGGTTTATTAAAGATTTTTCTAGAATATCAAAATCCCTCACTAATCTTCTTCAAAAAGATGTACCCTTTGTTTTTTATGATGATTTTAAGGAAGCTTTTGAAACTCTTAAGAAGGCTTTAACTACAGCTCATATTGTTCCACCACCTGATTGGAGCTTACCCTTTGAAATAATGTGTGATGCTAGTGATTTTGCTATAGGCGCTGTCCTTGGGCAACAAATTGATAAAAATCTAAACGTTATTCATTATGCTAGTAAGACTCTAGACGCTACTCAAAGGAATTATGCTACTACTTAAAAAGAATTTCTAGCTGTCGTCTTCGCTTGTGATAAGTTTAGACCCTATATTGTAGACTCAAAAGTCACCATTAATACTAATCATGCTGCTATTAAGTACCTTATGACGAAGAAGGACGCTAAGCCTAGGCTTATTAGATGGGTGCTGCTTTTACAAGAGTTTGATCTATATATTGTATATAGGAAAGGTGCTGAAAACCCTGTAGCTGATAATTTATCTCGACTGGAAAATATCTCTTTTGACCCTATGACTGTTAATGATAGTTTTCCAAATGAACAGTTGGCTGCGGTAGGGGTAAGCTCGCGAGGGAGCCCTTGGTATGCTGATTATGCTAACTTTATTGTCTCCAAGTATTTGCCTCCAACATTTATAGCTCAGCAAAGAAGAAAGTTCTTTTATGATTTGAGGCATTATTTTTGGGATGACCCACACTTATATATAAAAGGAGTGGATGGTATTATGCGAAGATGTGTTCCAGAATTTGAACAAAAAGAGATATTGCGTAAATGTCATGGTAGTGCTTATGGAGGACATCATGTAGGAGATAGAACTGCGTAAAAGGTGATGCAATCAGGTTTCTACTGGCCTACCCTTTTTAAAGATGCAAGAAAATTTGTTTTATCTTGTGATGAGTGTCAGCGTGTTGGTAATATTTCTAGACGCAATGAAATGCCTATGAACTACTCTCTAGTTATTGAACCCTTTGATTGCTGGGGATTTGACTTTATGGGTCCTTTTCCTCCCTCGAAAGGTTATACTCACAATCTTGTTGCCGTTGATTATGTTACTAAGTGGGTAGAAGCCATTCCTACGAAGAGTGCCGTCGGGGAGACTTCTTTAAAAATGCTTAAGGATGTTATCTTTCCTAGGTTTGGAGTGCCTAGGTATCTCATGACTGATGGAGGTTCCCATTTCATTCATGGTGGTTTTAGAAAGACCCTTGCTAAATATGATGTTAATCATAGAATTGCTTCAGCTTATCACCCTCAAACTAGTGGGCAAGTAGAGTTATCAAATAGAGATATTAAATCTGTCTTGCAAAAGACTGTTAATAGATCTAGAAAAAACTGGGCTAAAAAGTTGAATGATGCTTTATGGGCTTATAGGACGGCCTACAAAAAACCTTAGGGGATGTCTCCTTATAAAATGGTTTATGGGAAAGCTTGTCACCTACCTTTAGAATTAGAACACAAAGCTTACTGGGCAGTTAAAGAACTAAATAGAGATTGTAAGCTCGCTGGTGAGAAAAGATTATTTGACTTAAGTTCTTTAGATGAATGGAGGAGTGAAGCCTATGAAAATGCTAGGATCTTTAAGGAAAAAGTTAAAAGATGTCATGATAAGCGAATACTTAAGAGAGAATTTCATGTTGGTGAGAAAGTTCTATTGTATAGGTGTCGTCTCAGATTTTTTGCAGGAAAACTACTATCAAAATGGGAAGGACCTTTCATTATTGAAGAAGTGTATCGTTCGGTAGCAATAAAAATTTCTTCTTTAAAAGATAATACTACACAAGTAGTGAATGGGCAGCGACTCAAGCACTATATTGCTAGAGATTCTTACAATGAAGATGTTGATGCCTTTCAAGTTATAACTCCAGAAAAATTAATAAGGACCAAATTCAGAGACCTGCAGAGTCCGTTTCCAAATAGGTAACAGTTCTGGTAAGAAAAGTTCCGCGAAAATACTATCCATATTTTTGCAGTTTTCAGTCAATAAGTAAAGCTACGAAGCAAAAGAGGGACGAAAACGGAGCTAGGGTGGCTCACACCACCCTGTGGCACGGGCCCACCCCTGGCCACGCCACCAGGTCGTGTGGCCACTCCGGACTCCTCCTGCGACTCGTTTTCTCCCAGTACCTTCCTTTTCTTGTGAAACTTCGTAATATATACCCCCCCGGATCTCCCGAGGTTCGTATATCATGTTTTTGTCGTGTTTTCGTTTCGATCTGTTTCTACCAGGAACTATTCTTGAAAGTTTAGAAGCACAATGGTGTCTGCCAAGGATAAAGGAAAGGAGCCTATGGAGGAGGATCTCCAAGACCCCGGGCAGGAGAAGGAGATCAAGGGTGAAGGTGAAGAGGAGACAAAGCAAGGCCAACATCTGCACACCGGCACTACCATTGTAAGCATTGGAGTGTTGGCAAGATCTGTCGGGGTCAGGAGGACTGCACGGATGTCAACTAGAGGGAGAACTCCGCGTCATTGTTTAGCTCCACGGGAAAGAAGACTCCAAGAAGGAAAAGTGGGAAAAGAATCGCAAGAGCTGGGATCCACAATCTGATATGATCATGCACCGTATCAAGCACAACTCGGAGTTGATTCATACTCTCACCTTCGAGATTGAGGACTTGGGGAAACTGATCAAAGAGCTCATTGAGACGATACCACCACCACCGAAGGAGTAATTCGTCATCAGGTTTGGCATCCCCTTGGTTTGTTCCAAGCTTGGGGGAGTGTCGCGGTATCACATCACTATCTTCTATCTTTTACCTTTTTAGTAGAGTCATATCATGAATAGAGAAGTTATCATGTAGGATGGTTTGCATTATGGAAGTGTCCCCTCTCTCGTTAGATATGTAACCCTTGGTGTGAGTTGCCATTATGGATTATTAATGAGAAGTTATATCATTTACTCTTTTGCATAGCTTATATTAGTTTTCAATTCGGGGTTATATGATTGATCTTGTTGTTAGTATTGGTATCACTTTAGGATCATTGAGTTAATTTAGTTGGTTTTGGCAAACCTGGCTTGGTCAGTAGGAACACTATTTTTTAGAGTTGAATGAAAAGATAAAAGTACTCTAAAGAAAAAATAATAACTTCATCATCTTTCTTTCTTGATTTGCTCATAAGTTTAGTATTCTCTAGTTAAGATCTTTTGTGCTTCCAAGGAAGATTGCATGTTTGTCTTTATCACTTGTATGTTTGTTTGTTTCCTTCAACTCTTATACTTGCTACCCAGCCTTGCTAGCCAAAAACCTGTACTGAGAGGGAATTCTTCTCGTGCATCCAATCCTTAAACCAAAACCTTTGCCATTTGTGTCCACCATACCTACCTATTAGCATTATTGCTATTCCAAGTCAATTATTGTTTTTATCTACCTTCCAAATTAAACTTGTTATGTGAAAATTAGTGATTAAAGCTCTCACGAACTTGATGGCACACTTTACTTTCTTGCACTTAATAAACTTGAACCATTGTGCCCATCTATGATGCGTATATGCTTGTGCTTTGTAAGTTGTGAATTAGCAGAACCATGCTGTCATGGGGAACGCTTTCAAAATTGCATTGGTACTTGATATCATGTTCTTTTGTCTATGGATGTCGTCGGTGTGAAATGAAAGGGGAGGTTGTAAGTCCATGGAGTTATGCATGTGTATTGGAAAAACGCCTAGGCCGCTGGTCTAATCCATGCTGACATGGTGGAAACCTGCAGCGTAACCATAACGAGCATCTATGAAGCATTCTTCTTATAAAAAAGAGTCCGATATTGAGAAAAAAGAGAAAAAGAAAAAAGAGATTATGAAAAGAGGAAAGAGAGAAAAAAAGCACCATATTCCCATGGTAAATAAGAAGATTGCTGAGATACTTGTTTTCTGCTTGCCATGTCATTTTGATATGGGGATTCTTCCGTATCATCGGGCAAGGGGTACCCCGTTGGCGGTTCTCTATGATACTCATGTGCTTACAATCATAAGAACTTACCGGTGACTAAACTTGAGTAGCATGATGAGCGGCCCTCGTATTCAAGGGACATGAGATTCTCAATTTAGAACTTGTCAATGCATATCCTCATATTTGATCACTTTAACCTTAACCACCTAAAGATTCCTATGATAGGGGCAATGAGAGCTGAAAGCTAGTAAGTATCATAATTTTTGGGAGCTCTTTATGAAACTTGAAATCCCTGCTTCCCTCTGCGAAGGGCCTTTCTTTTACTTTTTTTGTTGAGTCAGTAAACCTGTTCCCTTCTATCTCAGCAAGTATTTTGAGTTGTTGTGTTTCATTCATTCATATGATGATTTATTCAATCATGTTTCTTATGTTCCTTGTTTTGCACATTGCTCTTATCTTGGTGATTACTACTTTGAAAGCTATCATTGAAAATCAGTTATTTGTGGACTCCAGCAAATTATCAACTATTCTTCGACCAAGAGCTAAGTTTGCCATTACCAATTATGATTTACTACATGTATCTTTATTGTGTGTCCTTTACTTATTGCAAGTAAGTTATATAATAGTGAGTTGTCTTCTATTATGATCTATGTATTGATGAATGTGATGGTTCTTGTCCGTATTCTTTTATCGACTCTTCACTCCATAAACCTGAGGCCATGTTTATCGAGCTCAGTTTCGCTTGGGGACAAGCGAAGTCTAAGCTTAGGGGATTTGATACGTCCATTTTGCATCACTATTCTATATCATAATTCACGGTTATTCATTGATATATTTCATATTAAGAGATGATACTTATGTTATTTCATCTATTTTTGCATGGTTGATCTCTTTTGGAGCATGGACCGCTGCAGTCAGGATTCTGATGGAAAAGGTGTTGTTTGGAGGCAAAATTCGCGAAGACCAGAAAATCCGGAAAAATATATGGAAAATCCTATTTTTCCAGAAGACGAAGGAAGCCAGAAGAGGGAGTGGAGATGGGCCACAGGGATCCCACACCACCCCCTGGCGCGGGACACCCTAGGCCGCGCCACCAGGTGGTGTGGCCGCCCTAGCCCACCTCTGGCTCTCCCCTCTGGCGTATATATTCCTCCCGAAACCCTAAGACTTGGGGGAGCGACCACAGAAAGATTCCGCCACCTCTGCGGGGCAGAAAACACTGAGAGAGAAAGATCTCTCCGACAGACAGATTTCTGCCGAGGGAATTCCTTCCCGGAGAGGGGAGATCGTCGCCATCAACACCACCATCAAGCTGGATTTCATCAGGATCATCATCATCATCACCACCATCATCACCATCAGCACCCTCATCACCATCTCCATATTGCTGTAACAATTGCGTTGAATCTTGCATAGTTCATAGGGGAAACATTCCCGGTGTCGATTACTCTTTGTAGTTGATGCTATTGAGTGAACCGTTGAATTGTTGTTTATGTTCAGATTGTTATACATCATTATTCCATCTCTGATCATCATCCATAAGATGTCTTGTGAGTAGTTCGTTTTGTTCTTGAGAACATGGGATAAGTCATGTTGTTAGTAGTGGAGTTGTGTTGAGAAAGATTCAATAGTTTGATATTTAAGTTGTGGTGTACTTCTTCTAGTGGTTTCATGTGAATGTCGACTACATGACACTTCACCTATATGGGCCTAGGGGAATGCATTGTGTATTTGGCTACTGATCGTAGGGATTACCGGAGTGACAGAAACCTGAACCCCCGTTAGGAAACCATTGCACAAGGGATGTAAGGGTCTTAGAGTTTAAAGTTGTGGTTAGGTTTCGACCTTAATTACTTTCTTGTACTTACGGATGTTTGCAAGGGGTATAATCACAAGTATGTATTAGTTCTAGGAAGGTCGGTACATTAGCACAGGTTCACCAACACAACACTTAGCAAGCTAAAGAAGATTAATCAACTATATGAAGCGAAAGCACTTGATAGTCTTCTCATGTGTCCTCGAGAACGTTTGGTCATCTTAAGTAATACAACTGGCTTGTCCTTTGCTGCATAAAGGATTGGGCCACTTGCTACATTTATTCCTATTATCTTTTATTTACTCGTACTTTATTTACTTGCTTTATCAAAACCACTAAAATCCGTTTGCTAAGTATTTGTAGAGAATTCCTGATCCATACCACTAGCCAGCACCTTCTGCTCCTCGTTGGGTTTGACACTCTTACTTGTTGAAAGTACTGCGATACACCCCCTATACTTGTGGGTCATCAAAGTCTCCGAGTTTCGTTTTCTTGTTCTCCCAATTTTTGACTCGGCTCGCGTCTACCTTGATTCGGTTTTTTGACTTACGAGTCTGAGGTTCAAACAATTGACTTAACAATACTTGAAACTTTGAGATTGGCTCAAAATAATCTGGTGTTAGATGAATAAAGTAAACAGAGGGTTAGTCCGAATAACAAATGTCGGCTCGCTTAAGTTCTTTTCCTTAGTCATTTTTCATGTGCTTTGCCATTCCAAACTTGTTCTCTTGCTTGCCATGAAGCCAATTCTTGTTGGACAACAGAAAAATCGAAGATTTGGGTTTTTAGTGCTCACACATTACTAATCTGGCTAAGATATAAGCGACTTAACCCAGCAGACATATAAAAATACGAAAGCAAGAAGAACAATTATTATGGCAATCCCCGAGTTTCTGCTTGGGGTGCCAAAGTTTCATTAATAACCTCATTGCCGACATACATACTGACATATGAGTAGCTCGGATACATTCACCTCTTTGTCAGGTGTAAAAAGGACGAAGTAGTGCTACATTCCACGGTTGCTTAGATTCCTCTCCGGACCTATCTGCCTTGTTCTTTTCCTGTGGCTGTGCATCAATAAGATAGTAGGAATCATTGTGCAAAGCTTTGCTTACAATGAAAGGTCTTTCCCATGGAGGGGATAACTTATGCATGCCAGCAGTGTGCTGCACCAACCGGAGTACCAGATCACCTTCCCGGAAGACTCGGGGGTTTACTTTTCGGCTATGGTAGCATTGGAGATTTTGCTGATATATGGCGGATCTGGACAAGGCCAGTTCTCTCGCTTCTTCCAGCAGATCAACATCATTTTGTCGGGCTTCGCGCACTTCGGCTTCTATGTATTGGGTGACTCTTGGCGAATCATGCTCTATGTCGGCTGGTAATACAGCTTCTGCCCCATATACCAGAAAAAATTGCGTATAACCTATTGATCGATTCGGAGTTGTTCTTAAACTCCACAGTACTGCTGGTAGATCTTCTATCCAGCACCCCGCTAATCTTTGTAGCAGCTCTATGAGCCGGGATTTTATCCTGTACAATACCAGTCTGTTGGATCTTTCCACTTGCCCGTTCGATGTGGGGTGGGCCACTGAGGCTAGATCTAGCTGGATTTTCTTTTCTCGACAAAACCTTGCAAGTGCTCTTTCAGCGAAATTTGTGTCATTATCAGTTATGATACTGTGGGGGTAACCATATCTCAGGATTATATCCTTGAGAAACTTCACGGTTGTTGCCCCATCACATTTCCTGATTGGCTTCACGTCAATCCATTTGGTAAATTTTTCAACCATAACTAGGATATGGGTCATTCCTCCTTTAGCCGGCTTAAATGGCCCTACCATGTCCAGGCACCATAGAGCAAATGGCCAAGTAATGGGGATAGTTTTGAGTTCCGACATTGGCAGATGAGTTTTCGTGGCGTATCTCTGATAGCCATTGCATTTTCTCACCAAATCTTCTGCTTACTCCAAAGCACTTGGCCAATAAAATCCATGTCGGAAAGCTTTTGCCACTAATGCTCTTGAAGATGCATGGTGACCACATTCTCCTTGGTGGATATCCTGAAGTATGTCAAGTCGTTCCTCCGGGTCAACGCACTGATGTAGTACTGTGGTTACACTCCTCTTGTATAGTTCGGCATTGATAATGGTATAGGACTTTGCCCTTCTCTAGATCTGCCTTGAGAGTATCTCATCACCTGGAAAGATTCCCTCTTTCAAGAAGTCAAATATTGGCTTGGCCCAAGTGGTATAGCTCGGATTGAGAAAGGTTCCTCGTCTATTTCCATTGCATCCACCAACGTAACTCCCACCGGGTTTGGCTGACCAGTCCCCGGGTTTGCTGAGGTGCCTCCCCAATCTATTTCCATTGGTGTAGCCTCTGACCCGGAGAATGCCAGGATATAAATTGATTCGGATTCGGGCGATGGAGTAATAGATGGTTTTCTTAAGTGTTCCAAGGCAACATTTGGCGGGATTGGTTGCCGGGATGAGCCCAACTTAGACAGTACGTCGGCTGCCTCGTTTTCAATCCGAGGTATGTGGTAGAATTCACATCCCTCGAAGAATCCGCTTATCTTTTACACATGAAATCTGTAGAGGGCCATATTTGCATCCAAGGCATCCTAGTTGCTAGATACTTGCTGCACCACCAAATCTGAATCTTTGAAGCATTGTATTCGACGTATCCCCACTTCTTTTGCTACTTTGAGACCATGTACCAGTGCTTCATATTCCGCGACATTATTTGTGGCACTGAAGTGGATTTTGAGGACATATTTCAGTTGATCCTTTTTGGGCGAGGTAAGCACTACCCCGGCGCCCAGCCCTTCTTTCAATTTCGATCCGAAATGCATTCGCCAATAGTTTGAGTCCGGCAGTGGTGGCTCGTATTGCATCTCGGCCCAGTCCAGAAAGAAATCCGCCACATCTTGTGATTTGATCGCATCTCTTCTATCGAACTATGTTGCATAAGGGGCTAGCTCAATTGCCCATTGTGCTATCCAGCCACTTGCATCTTTGTTACTCATAATCTCTAATATTGGTGCCTCGCATATCACCTTGATGGGGTGTTCCTCAAAGTAGTGTTTGAGTTTTTTGGCTGACATATACACGCCATATGCCATCTTTTGATAGTGAGGGTAATTCTGTTTTGATGCAGATAATACTTCGCTCAGATAATAAACTGGCCTTTGCACCGACTTTCCTTCTTCTTCGCGCTCCACTATGATTACTGCACTTATGACTCGGTTGGTCGCGGCTACATAGAGCAACATTGGCTCCTTGGGTAGTGGTGCTGCTAGGATTGGTGCAGTAGATAACATCTTTTTCAATTATTGAAATGCGCCATCCGCTTGTGGCATCCATGTGAATTTGTCTACCTTTTCATTAACTGGTAGAGGGGCAAAGCTTTCTCTCTCAGCCGACATACGAACTGGCTTAACGATGCCAGGCAACCAGTGAACTTCTGCACATTGTTAAGACATTTTGGCAGTTACATTCTCTCTATGGCCCGGATTTTCGTCGGGTTAGCTTCAATTCCTCGGCTAGACACTAGAAAACCGAGTAACCTTCCTGCAGGCACACCAAAGGTGCATTTTTCCGGGTTAAGCTTCATTCGGAACCGTCTCAAGTTCGCGAATGTCTGCCGGATGTCATCAAGGAGCGTATTACTTTCTTTAGTTTTTATCACCACATCATCCACATAAACTTGTACGTTTCGAACTATTTGGTCATGTAAACATTTTTACATGCATCGCTGGTACGTTGCTCCAGCATTACATAATCCAAACGGCATAGTGTGATAGCTATAAGCCTTGTACGGGGTGATAAACGCAGTCTTTATTTGATCATCCGGGTTTAGGGGTATCTGGTAGAAACCAGAATTCGCATCAATGAATGATAACAGTTCACATCCGGTAGTTGAGTCTATGACTTGATCTATTCTAGGGAGTGGGAATGGATATTTAGGACACGCCTTATTCAGGTTCGTGTAATCAATGCACATGTGCCATACCACGGCCATGTTCGGATCATCCTTCTTATTTTCCACAAGCACCAGATTAGAGAGCCAATCTGGATAGAGTACTTCCATGATAAACCCGGCTACAAGGACCCTAGCTATCTCATCGCCAATGACTTTTCTTCTGTCCTCGGCAAAACGCCGGAGAACCTGTTTCACCGGCTTAGCACCGGGTCTTATGTTCAAAGAGTGCTCAGCCAACTCCCTCAGCACACCTTGCAGATCCTGTGTGGACCAAGCAAAGATATCCTGATTCTCACGGAGGAAGTTGACGAGCTCACTTTCCTATTTGCTGCTTAACCCGACACCAATGGTTACGGTGTGTTCCGGGAACTGATCATCGATAGGAACTTTCTTTGTATCTTTGGTTGCTTGGAATGATATGCTTCCGTGCGGGTTGGTCAGAGCCGACATATGCTGCTGCGCGGATTGAGCCAAAGCCGCCACTTCCTGTATCCTCCTTTTTTCTTGAGCTATCATGAGTGACTCGGCTAAGTTAGATCCGGCTGAGGCGCACTTGATCGAACACCTAAAGTCCCCTGATATGGTTATCACTCCCCTAGGTCCGGGAAGTTTCATTTTTAAGTAGCTGATGTGAGTACTTTCCATGAACTTGTTCAATGCGGGCCTGCCGAGTAACACGTGATAAGTGCTCTCCAGATTCACTACTTCAACTCCAAATTTTCAGTTCAGCAATTATCCCTCGTGCCGAATAACACATCAACCCGGACCTTACCAATTGGCTCACAGGAAATACCCGGTACAATACCGTGAAAGGTGGTCCTTGTTGCTTGCAGCATGTTCTCTGATATTCCCAACTTGTGCATCGTATCCTTGTACATGATGTTGATGCTACTGTCATTGTCAATCAGCACTTTGGAAAACCTCACATTGAGATTCGGCCCGATGAACGTCAGATCCAGGACCAGTGTGTAGGTCCCTGGACTAGGAATGATCTTTGGGTGATCCTTGATACTCCACGTAATCTCCTGGTCTGACCAAGGCATATATCTTACCGCTGCTAGCATTACCACATTCACCTCCATATGCCGGCGTGCAAGCTTTTCCGGTCAGTTTCTTCCATGGTAAACACACAGTAGCTTTGATGATGCTCCATGTATTCATTTTGTCCCTCATTTGCATGGTAACCTTGGCCTTGCTGTTGGTTGTTATATACTTGATGCACAGCATCCCTCCTTTCCTAATTTTTATATCTCAGCGAAGGTGGAGGCAACATGAGTTGTTGTCCGTTTCCCCCCGTCAGTAATGGCTGCCGTGGTGCCTCATTCCGAGGTGCTTCGTTCCGTTGTGCCTGAGCATTCCCCGAACTGCCCTGTTCTAATTTCGTCATCCATTCACACTGCCGGGTTGTATGATTCGCCAGACTATTTGGACTTGGCGTATGAAACTTGCAAGGTTGATCCAGCATAGACTCGAACGTATACCTCGATCGATCTTTTCGCTCTTGCCATTGCTTTTTCTGCTCCGGGGTCCAAGTCTTTTTCCCTTCATTTTTCTGTTGCCAGTTTTGCTCTCCAGTTTTATGGCGCTGGCTGGTGTCGGCATTGGGTTGATCCCGGTCTACCGCTGCCACCTGTTGCGAGTTATATTTGTAATCCGGACGCTCGTCCCTTCTCTTTACTCCTAAATCATTTCTCCTCGATGACCTAGAGGCATCTCGGTTGTAATATTACTCGTTTGCCTCGCTTGACATTAGCCGGGGTTGAGTTGGATCTCCCAAACTGTACGAATCTGCGATCCGGATTGCCTCAGCCAAAGTGGTTGGAATATCTTGTTGCAATCATTGCCACAACATACTTCCATATCTGCAGCCCTGGGCGAACCACGCAATTTCATGTGATTCAATTACCCCCTCGCATGAGTTTCGCACGTTGCACCACCGAGTCAAGTAATCTCGGTCTGGCTCATTCAGTCTCTGCCGGCATAACGCTAGCGTATGTGGCCTATTGGGCCTCTTGTAAGTGCTCGAGAAGTTGCTATCGAATAACTCCTCAAAGTCCAGCCAACAGTTAGCACTTCCTGGTGGCAAGTTGTTTAGCCAAACTCTCGCTGGTCCTTCCAACATTTGAGGTACATACCTCACTGCCTATCTCAAATTTCCAGTTGCAATCTTGACCACCGTTGCATAATCAATCAGCCAATCCTCTGGTCTGGTACTACCATCGTAGGTCCTTGTCCCTCTGACTAACTGAAAGTTCGGTACTGGCGGCTCCTTCATGATCCGGGGCCCAAAGCATGTCGGACCAGGAGGACATTGCACCTCGATTAGCTCCGACCTATAAATTCTGTTAAGCTTCAGCCTCGCATCATCTAGCTACAAGTTTCTGATTCCTAGCCACGTCCCAATTATGTGGTGCTCCGGTCTGGGGTATCCGCCGTTGATCATCGCTGAATAACCATCATTGTATCTTTCCTAATCCGGACAAGCATTCTGTTGTTGCGCTGCTTGACCTGCACTTCTCTCCTGTCGAGGTGCACACTACTGCAGCTGTCGAGGTATATTTTGTCCTGTTCCCACTAGATCACGTTGTCCGGCATTGCCGTTGGCAGCATTCCTTTGACCGGCATTGCCTTGGTCGCGGTTACCTCAGCCAGCTTCACCTCGGCTGGTACTGTGATGATCTTCGTCCACTTGCACTACTTTTCCCTTTCCAGCTCTCACCGGTTCATAGGGGACCATATGTTTGTTTCTTCTTTCGGAGTTTACCAGCTCTTCTCTCCTGGGGTTGTGACCCGGAGATGATACGGCTCCACCGGATCTTGCCGGGTTATTTCTGGCCGAATGAACCACGTGTGATGCTCCCGGTGGTGCCGGGTTTTCTTTGTTTATTTCTTCATTTTGCTGGCAAGCGACCCTCAGCAAGTGGTTCACCCTCTCTTGTTGCCTTTGCCGGGCCTCTCTAGTTAGACCTTCTAACTCGGACGCAGCCGCATTTGCTACCCTGAGGTTCTTTGCCAGGGTGTTGTACCTCTCCAGCCCTCATGTTACTATCGTGGTTGTCGGACCCAGCCTAGGATCGTATTCCTTGTCAATCTCAGTAATCAGGTTCCTACCTCTGACTTTTACCCCATCTATGCGGTTTGCCTTCGCATAGTCTCTCAAAGTAATGTCATTGACTGATGTAACTCTACTACCTTCTTGGCCCCGGCTAACATTTTCTGCCTAGTTTCTTCTAACTTAGCTTGCACCTGAGACGGATCTACCACAGGTGCTATTGGCGTCGCTAGGCTATCTATTGCTTGCTGGAGCACATTCTCTAGCTTCTCTAGTGGGGGGAACCTAGACCTTGTCTGCTTCAGCGTGACTTCCGACTCTGGCGCTAGGCCCTTGCTTGCTCCTGCGTCTAGCATGGTCATGAGGACCTCAACACTGCTAGTGGGGCAAGTGATACGCACACCACGAGCTGCACTGAGAGGTGGTTCGTCTCCCTTGACTACGTGCCTCGTATGAACGCAGGACTCGTCCACGCCGACGTAGACCTTGTGCGTGCCAAGTTTGATGAAGACGCCATTGCACGAAGGGGGATGCCTACCGAAGCTCCCTGCATTGTCGCTGACGTAGTCCACCACACCAAAGCGCTGAACCAGGACGGAGACGACACGCTCGCCGGTGTTGGAGATGCTTCCCGTCTGGATTTTCACCCCTGCTAGCACCGCTAGCCCCACGGTGGGCGCCAAATGTCATGGTGGTGGCACGGCAGATGCCATGGATAGGCTAAAGATGGGGCCAGTTAGTGCTAGGGGAATCTAGGGAGGGAAAACATGGTGATTCCACGCACATACGTTCTTGTATTTTCTCTATCAATGGTGGATACAAGTGCTCCTCGAGCTGTTCGTGAGTAGGAGACTATGTCTCTTACTCCCCACAACCTAGCCCTATAGTTCTAACTCAGACAGAGAAAATGATCGATCCCCCTCTATGGAGGCCCTGGTGCTCCTTATATAGGGAAGCCCGGGCTACAAAGTTAGGGCACACATGGCAGCATATTCTCCGAATATGCGCCTTGGTTAAAGCTAGATGCTTCTTTATTCCCTTTAATTGCTCGTCCGGGCTTTGGACGTAACCCGCAATGTAATCCTTGCCTTTAAGCGTCACCAGACACGGGCTACGTCAGCCGACATTGCCTGCGTCATCTTGGTCTCCCCTGACCCGCTTGTCATCCTCTCTGCTTTACTTTGCTCATGCTACAGCTAACAAAGCCACCGTTTGATCAGCGGGGATTCCTTCCTTCTCTTGGAAGCCATATGATAGTCCGTCTTGCACGTGGCTAACCCAGCTATGAGGGTACCTGCATAATAGATAGACAAACATGGCTGGCATATATTTTATGCCGGCTGGGCTAAGGCTAGGGAGATGCTCCATGGGCGGGTCACTCCATGGTTTGGCCTACCTTGAGGTGACCTGGTCAGCAACTGCTTTGACCATGCCGTACCTCGGCTAACTCGGCCTTTATACCCCGGCGTTACCCTACCCGGGGGTAGCCCCCCAACACATGGATTTTAGAAAATAGAGCATGGATCAGGTGAGAAACTTACCAATGTGAAGATTCCCCAACTCAAAAACACGAAATCAATGAAGAATTAAAGGTTCTAGGAGGCTAGGGTTTGAGGTGGAGAGAGAAAGAGCAAGAAAGAAAGAGGAGGAAGAAGAAGGAGGCTGACTGGGAGCCAGCCGCCGTCAGCCTTTATCTGGTGATGCAATCGGTACGGGCGGGCAGTACGGGCTCAGCCCGCCCTTACCGGCGGTCGTCACCATTGGATCAATGTTAGGGTTCGAGATCAAACCTGGTCGGCTGGTACGGGCGCATCCCGTCTGTATCGTTGCTCGTTACCGGTACTATGAATCTTGGTTGCCTTCGTCAAGGTTTGGTACGGGCGCGCGGTATAGGCGCATCCCAGTCGTACCACCTCTCTTTATCGATACTGGGCCCCTTGTCGAAGTTGCCAAAATTTAGTATGGATGCGTGGTACAGGCACACCAGACCCTACAAGCACTCGTTACACGATCTGAACCTTTTATTTAATTTCTTCATTTTTCTCTTGCTTCTCAACTTTTCTAAGGTAAATTCTCTGAACAACTCAAGGCTTGAAATAAATTTATTAGTACATACAAATAATAAAATAATATAAACTTAAACTTAATTAATTGAGAATAGGTTAACTCCCATTAAGTATTTTATTCTAGAGTTTTGATCAGCCAAACTCCATATCATTAGCATTTACCTCAATCTACTCTTTATCTTCGGTTCTTGCTCCTTGAACACGCTTAGGTGGTGGAACATATTTTCCATTGTATTCCTATTTCTTTGGAAAGTATCGAACAATCTGATCATCATATATATTTAAGACAATCTTACCGCTAAATCAATCTATGTTAGCTCCAGCTGTGCTAAGAAAAGGTCTTCCAAGGATGATAGAAAGTTTGTCATCCTTAGGGACATCAAGAATAATAAAATTAGTGGGTATAACATGTTGATCTATTCTAAGTAGAACATCTTCGATCATACCGATAGGTTGTTTAGTTGTTTTATCCGCCATTTGTAAGGTGATTGAAGTAGGAGAGTATTCTCCAAGGTTCAATTTTTAAATAGGGAATAAGGCATACCAATACACCCGCTCCTAAATCAGAAAGAGCGTTAAATATATCCCAATTGTATGGGAGTTGGTTGGTATACCTAGGTCCCCAAGCTTAGTAGGCAGCTTATCACCAAAGCTTGTCATTAGTGCTACAGTCTTAGTTACCTTCTTCCTTCTATTAAGAATATCTCACATAAACTTTTTATAAGTAGGAACTAGAATAGCTTCAGTTAAAGGAAGTTCTAAACGTAAGCTTCCTAGTGCCTCAACAAAAGATTCATAAATAGCTTTATCCGGTTCATACTGAACTCGATTAGGGTAAGGAATTTTCTTTTTGGTGGGTATTACCTTTTCCTTTACCTTTGCTACTAGTTCAGCATTATTTTTGGTTTTCCTTGTGGCTAGTTTTTTCTTACCAGCGTGTTCTTCATGCGGGATGATAACGTTCTCTTCTTGCTCTTTTCTGAGATCGGATTCTTGCCTTGAATCGATTGTCTCAGAGTCTAAATCATATAGTATATGTGTTTCCCCTGCTTCCCCTTCTTTTCTAGTTTTGGACGCTTCATTCTCCCTTTTCTGGGCCTCATAATCAATGTCATCTTCGGGATCAACTAAATCTTCTTCTTCTTGACTCATATCCCGAGTCTCTCTTGCCTTTCTAGCTTGTTCTTCCTGATACCAAGGTGGTCCTTGTGGTTCCTGAGTTTCTGTACCACGTCTAGTAACAACGTTAGTAGAAACAGTATTGAAATTTCCTTGGTTCAAAATCAAAGTTTTGGTTTTAATTATTTGCTCACACTAAGTTTTAACCATACTTAGATATCTATCTAAATGTTTTGTAACTTGACCCAAGTCATCAAAGGCTTTAGTTAGATATCTTATATTCTTTTCTTGTGTCATGTGATGTTTATAGTTTTTCTCATAGAACTGATTTTGTTGATATCCAAACTTTTGCATTACAAGATTTATGTCATATTCTATTACATAAGTTTGAAGAATTTCAACTTTATTTTCTCTCACAAGTTCCGAGGCTATACCTTTTTCTTCCATAGACTTTTTGACTTCGGGTATAAAATTTGGTGGTATGTGAATCATACCTTTTCGAGGTTCAACATCCATAACTAGATTGTATTGTTCATCATTAAAGTATCTTACCTCAAAAGGCTTTACACATTCTGGCAGTATTAAGTTGCATATAGCTCCTCCTGCAGATAGATCAATCATTTCTTTTGTCTCATCATTAAGCCCATTGTAAAAATATTGAATAATTAAATTCTCGTGAAAACAATGATTTGGGACTTTCATAATCATTGCATAAAATCTATTCCATGTTCGATAAAAGTTTTCTCCAGCAGTTTGAAGAAAGTTTGTTATACTACGTTTGATTTGCATGATTTTAGTGAATGAACAATATTTATGCATGAATTCTCAGATGCAATCGTCCCATCTTTTTATAGTGTGATTAGGTAATGATTGTAACCATGCAAAAGCATTATCTATCAGAGACCAGCGAAAGAGTTTAAGGGGTACAAACTCCATTGGTACACTTGCTGGTTTAAGAGTAGCGCAAAGGTCATAAACCCTTGTCAAGTGGTCACTAGGATCTTTGCTCTTCTTTTCCTGCAAAAGAAATTTCTTTCATCATATAAATTAGCTTAGGATATATTTCGAATTCTCGGCCTTCAAGTCCAGGACAAAGAATAGGAATTTTCCTTAAGTTCCTAGATGGATTCCCATATTCTCCCAACGGTAGCTCAGGTTCGCCCCCTCGTGTGATGGTCAAATCTGCAATCAGTGGAATCAAACTGTTCATGTCTATAATACATGAGTTTGTAAATCTTTCAATAAATTCTAGGCGTCTCTCAATCGGAACAAAATCAATATACAGAGGTAAATACGTTTTTCCTGATCAAGTGGTACCTCTGTCTTCAACGGAGATCATGAATGGTGTCAACAACTGTTGTTGTCAAGAAATGACACTTAGCGCTTAGCTCCCCAGCAACGGCGCCATAAAATATCTTGATAGCCTACAAGTGCACAGGTTCATCAAAGAATGTTTTTGTGGAAGTATTAATTATAGTTTTTATATTGATCCCAATAAGGAGCCTAGGTAAGTGTTTTTATGTGGTGTTTCTGTCGCACTCAAGGTGTCACAGGTCTTGAGTGAATTGACTGCAAAAGCCGATGGTGGAACTGGTGAGTGAAAGATATAGGAAACTTGCTTAGGAAATAAATAAATTGCATAAAAGTAAAGATGTGAAAAGTGTGTAAAGGTCCTGAAGATGAGAAGTTAGACACAGAGAGAAATAGTTCATGATGATAGTGAAAGTGCCAAATGGATAAAGTGGAATAAGTGATGGTGATATTTCTTATTTATAAGTGAGTAGGCAAGAAACCCATATACTTACTAGGAGTCCTCATGGCCAATTCTCCCTACTCCCAATGATCCATCTGCCTGTTACCACGACAATGGTCAACACATTAATTAAGGTCTTGTGACCGGATCAAGGCTTTAATCTTGATGGTTCCTTGTTGTTCTCGAGTAGTTCTAGCTCTTCATTGATATCGGCCTTGTCACTTGGGGGTTGACAAATTACTAGCATACAAGCTCATACCTATGAGATCTTTGGATCATGTTACCTGGGCCCTTAAATTAGATAACAAGCATTAGGCAAACATAGATAATCATTCTAACTATTTAATAAATACTACAACAATCACAAATGGGTGGATTTAAAGGAGGCACAACACATCTCACCAATCCCCTACATCTCTCACGCCTATAGGGATTTACTCAGACATGAGAGAAGACAAATCAAAGGCATAATTGTATTGCAAGTAAGAATCATCTCAAAGTTATTCTAGCAAACCACAATAGCGATCAAAGATCAAATCAAATACAAACCAAAGGTAGATCAAAGTATCAAACCCTAATCTTACAAGTGCCAATCTCTCTCTCTAAGTAATGATGGGAATGATGCTGGAGTGTATGGATTGGGAGATGGAGATCGTCGAGGAACGAGGTGAAGTTCTTTTCTTCTTCCACATCCGATCTAACCCCCTATAGATGGCTTGCGGCAGCTGTGTTTTCTATTCTGTTGTTCTTCTCGTTGTCCTCCCTTCACAAAAGTTGCTTGTATTGATATAAGGGAGACATCGGCGTGTAGTTTGGGTAGATGGTATGGGCGCATCCTGACCATATCGCTGGTCGTTAAGCACGTTGAACGCCTCCAATGAAAGGGCCTCCAATTGGGGATTTACTTCTTTAGATGCAATTAGCGCATAAATGCTATTAGATCTTGAATAAATGTTCATTACCTGAAAACCATCACAAGAAACCAAGGATTCACTAATTGCGACATTAACATTAGTACAAAGGGGTAATCTTCAGTGAAATCTGGCAATAAACAAGAGGAATATCAATAGTAAAAAGTGATGAAATTTGGAGCTATCATGTTGCGTGCATCGAAGTACTCCATCATCCTCGCCCAATAGATGCCTCTTGATTGGTCTATGCCAACCAATGGGTCCATGGCAACCGCCAACCATGCTCGGCATAGTAACCTATCCTCCTTAGCGGTGTAGTTGACTATCCTACCAACCAACGCTCGATCAAACCTTCACCATGCTCATCCACCACATACTCTTCTTCTTATTCTTCGCCATTTCCTTCATTTCCTTGCTCGGCGGCGAAAGATGAGCTAACATACACATTCATGTGTGCCATGAATGTCTCATCGTCGACCCTACAATTTAATTGAATGACCACATATGAATATGCCAACACTATAATCCATGGCACATGCATCTACCACATCAAAAAGACGAGTTTTTACCTTGTTGTCAATTCATTGAGCAGTTCGCGGGTGCTCATTTGCGGAGCGGGCGCTGGCGGAGGTGGTGGCAGGGGCGTCTGCCAGGGAGATGGAGCTGTTGTAGGAGGTCGACCTGGGGGTTGGCGCGAGGCCACCTTCTTGGATGGCTTTTGGGCACCGGCTGTCGCGGTCGCGGCCAGTCGCTTGCCAGTGTTGCCCCTTCCTTTCGACATGAGCGGCGGCGGAGGCTGGGCTACGGCAGTCGAGGTTGGGCATGGCGGTACGAAGTTGAGTTGGCGCATGTTGGAGCTTGCGGCGATGCTGACATAGGTAAGTTTAGGGGTTGCTTCCGCCAGAACTCCCGCACCACCGCCGGTGGTGCCAGGGATCGAGTACTGAAGTGAGGTAGAGGACGGCTCCATCGCTGTAAAGTCGTCGGCTTGCACGTGGAGGCGAGGTGTGAATCGTGGCACGAGTGGGGGGGATTTTCAGCTCGGTGGTTGGGCGTTTGTGTAACATCCCAGCGTTCAGGAACCAACGAAAGGTAGAAATAGAAATTTATGCATTTGCATGCATTCATCTATAAAATTGGGATAAATTTTTCTCCAAACAAAACCTTGGGGAGATCAGAGTTTCTTTCACTACTTTGAGTTAGGGTTTAGCTCTCAGGAGTGTTTGCTATGAATTCTCACATGAACCTTAGGAGATATTATGAATTTGGGTGAATAATTTGAATTCATATTTGAATAATTTTAAAAAGAATAGTGAACTAGAAATAAATGTTTATTTGATTTCCAAAAAGATTTAGTTATTATTATTGTTTGAGTATTAACCAATTATAAAACAAAAAATGAAATTGAGAATAATACAAATACATAACTCAAATCAGTATTTCTTTATTCTTTCCTTATTCCACAAGTAACAAATCAATATAGATATATATTTGTAGAAGGCACATTACAGAGACCATTGTAGGGTTCGTAGCATGGAAAACGAAAAAATTCTACCTCAAGAACAAACAAAACCAAGATCTAATCTATGGAAAAGCCAAGATCTAATCTATGAGATAATTGCAACGAGATAGATATGTACTAACCCTTGTAGATCCCCAGCCTTGATCGAGATCGGATCTCGTGGTTGATGTAGACAATCACTTGCCGATCTCAAGATCGAGTAGATGATCCTTCCGGTGCCACATTTCGGCAGCGGTTCCGCACTCGGTGACACGTATGGAGTCAATGTAGATGATCCTCTCCCCGTTCCAGCGGGCAGCAGAGGTAGTAGATCTCCACGGAATCCTAGCAGCACGACAGCGTGGTGGTGGTGGTGGAGGAGAATTCTTGCAGGGCTTCGCCTAAGCCGGACCAGGAGGAAGGATGAGGGAGTGGCGGCTAGGGTTTTTGGGGTGGAAGGGGCAAGGGGGAGGCACCCCCACCCCTCTTTATATAGAGGGGGTGCATCCTAGGGTTCCCACCCCTTAGCCCACCTCCTAGGGCCGGCGCACGAGGGGAGGGGGAGGTTTCCTCCCCCACAAGGCTTATCCCGTATAATCTAGGGATTAATGTTTATCTCTTCATAGAACCTTCTGGAACATTCCGAAACCTTCTAGAAGCTCCAAAAAAACTCCGGAACTTTTCTGAACCCCAAAAAACGACTTGCATTATATGAATCTTATTCTCCGGACCATTCCGGATCTCCTCGTGATGTCCTGGATCCAATTCGAGACTCCGAACAACATTCGGTCTCCAACGCATATTCCATATCCACCTAAACAACATCGAACCTTAAATGTGTCACCCTACGGATCATGAAATATACAGACATGATCGAGACACATCTCCGATCAATAACCAATAGCGGGACCTGGAGGTCCATAATGGCTCCCATATATTCAACGATGACTTCGTGATCGATAGAACAATTTACATATGACACCGATTCCCTTTGTCATGCGATACTCTACTTATCCGAGGTTCGATCATTGGTATCTCCGTACCTAGTTCTACCTCGTTACTGATTGGTACTCTTTAGTCGTTCCGTGATATGACATCCCTTGTGACCTAGTCACATGCTTGCAAGCTAATTGGATGACATTCCACCGAGAGGGACCAGAGCATATCTATTCGTCATATGGATGGAAAATCCCATCTTTGATCCATGCAATTCAACACATACTTTTAGAATACCTAATGCCACCTTTATAACCACCCAGTTATGAAGCGGCGTTTGATATCATCAAAGCACTCATCCGGTGATGGTGATTAACACAATCTCATGGCCAAAGATTAGATTACTATGCATTTGAAAGCTTGTAGCAAAACGAACTTAATGACTTGATCTTATGTTATGCCTACTATGGGTGTATGTCCATCACATCATTCTCCTAATGATGTGATATTGTTATTAATAACATCCAATGTCCATTATCAGGAAACCATGATCATCTATTAATCAACAAGCTAGTCTTAACAAGAGCTTACTATGGACTCTTTTATGTTTACAAAACACACAAGTATTAGTGTTTTCTATTATTACAATTATAGCATGGGATGTAAACATTTATTATAAACACAAAGATATAATAATAACCACTTTATTATTGCCTCTTGGGCATATCTCCAACAGTCTCCCACGTGCACTAGAGTCAATAATCTTGATTACATAGTAATATACCTAACACCCATGGCGTTCTAGTGTTGGTCATATTTTGCTCTAGGGAGAGGTTTAGTCAACGGATCTTCCACATTCGGATCAATGTGTACTTTGAAAATCTTTATGTCACCATCTTGGACATACTCGCGAATAGCATGGAAACACAACTTGATGTGCTTCAGATTGCTGTGTGACCTTGGCTCCTGTGCATTAGCTATGGCACTCGTGTTGTCACAATAGATGGCCATCGGGTCAAACGCACTAGGAACCACACCAAGCTCAGTAATGAACTCCTTCATCCATATTGCTTCTTGTGCAGCCTCCGAAGCAGCTATGTATTCTGATTCAGTTAAAGATTTCGCCACAACGCTTTGCTTGGCACTCCTCCATCTCACTATAGCACCATTCAAAATAAATATGTATCCAGACTATGACTTCGAGTCATCCAGATTGGTGTTCCAACTAGCATCGGTGTAACTATTTACAACAAACTGTTCATCACCTCCATAAGAAAGAACCATATCCTTAGTCCTATTCAGGTAC
Organism: Avena sativa; assembly: GCA_916181665.1. Taxonomy (NCBI): domain Eukaryota; kingdom Viridiplantae; phylum Streptophyta; class Magnoliopsida; order Poales; family Poaceae; genus Avena; species Avena sativa. The sequence goes on from OV702287.1 coordinate 199,297,797, forward strand.
TTTAGGATATATTTGACTGTTGTCTAGTGTCACTACAAGGAATCTGGTTATATATCACCCTCCATTTTTGTCACAGAATCGTCACAGTAGTCCGTCTATGATGATTTTATGACGATTTTAAGATCGTTAAAAGCTGGGCATCGCAAATGAACTATAATGACGATTTTAGTAAAATCGTCATAACTGTCTACGGCGATATTGGATCGTCATAAGCATTATGACGATCCAATATCGTCACGCGCAAACTGGTCTAGCCAAGTCAGCTCCTATGTGGCTGATCCAACATGGCAAGGAATCAGCTCGGTCCACTTCAGCCATTTATTTGGGCGAAGCCCAGCAATTTAGACCATTTATGTTTTTTTTCTTGCTACTTCTTATCAGCTACAAAGGCCATACAAAACATTTTAGCATTTTTATTTTATGGGACATAGCCTATTTACAGTCCATTTAAACTCAAAATTAGCCTTTTTTATTTTATGGGTCGTAGCCTATTTACATTCCATTTAAAATCAAATTCAACCTTTTTAGGACCTTATTCCACTTTTCAGATAGGTCCGACTTGTCTTCTTCATCTCAAAACTTGACCCCACATGCCAGAAGGGTCCAAAATAACATATTCATTTCATTCATGGGTTTCTATTCACAAGTTTGAGATCCATACAAAATCAATATCTGAGAAGACAGATCAAAGAGAACACATGTAACTATTTAAAACTACTACTCAGGCTATTACAAATTTACACAGTCTAGTGCAACCCAGAAATGCCTAACTATTTACAGGTGGCTACTCTTCGATGGCTACTCTTCACAGCTTCACTGACTTCATATTTGCTCCTATAAACAAGGAATAACTACACTTTTAGTCTCAATGAAAGGCATCATTTAAGTACAACAAATCAATCTTGCAACCAATAGTAAACAAGTACTTTTAGTATTCTGTAGTATAGGAGATAGCCTGAGGGTACTCTGCTAGGTCCATAACCACACACGCACGCAACAGATAGCTCGCTCATTATATAATCATGTTCACCGAATTCAAATACCATTTATTCTAGCTAAGAAAATAATACCTGAGAATAATAATCAGTTTAAACAAACTCCTCTAGGCTAAAACAACAGAGAATACTACTCACTTGATCAACATGGGGACACAGAAGTAACAACGTTAAACAACAGAAACTAAGCAATGGCAAGGATGCATGTTTAATAACCTAATGAATAATATTATTTATAGGTAGCAAAGTAGCAGATTGGTTGAGAAACATACACAAGTTTTCACGCGTGCGAATCTATGATAGACAGCAGATACTACTGTAGTAAAAAGTTATTCATATTTACTAATTTGTTTGTCACTTAACCAATAGTTGAGCATAATAAGGAGCTAAATGTTGCACCAATCAGCAATTGTGAAAATCTAATAAGTTAAGATGTTATTATTCAAGTTCTCCATCAAGTATACAAAATCACAACTTATACTTGAAATTCAGGAATGCAACACAAGCATCATACCATGGTCCATGGAGAAATTTCAAGGCTAATAATCTAATATACACAAGCATCTACCATCACTACTTTGAAGTTGGATCAGAGAAACTATGAGGCTGTTTGCCTCACATTCCAGGGTTAAAAACCTGAACATAGGGGAAATAATAACCACTTGAAGTGTCGCCCAAACGGGCAGCTACAAGGGTAACCTAGATGGAGGCACGACCCAGCACTCGAGGAACCATGTGTGAACAAGCGGAATCATGAACATGAGCAAGAGATGCTCCACCATAGTCCTTGGCGTGTAGCTTTTTCATCCTCTTCACCATCTATGCCCCCCTTGTCTATCTGCAGCTTGAGAAACAAGCCACTATAGAAACACGACAGGGGATGTAACTTTTCTTATTCTATTAATTCTCAGAATTCTAATCTAGCAAACAATGATTAATAGTAGTATCAAATCTTAGCTAAAGCAAGCAGTACAAGAGTGCTACGAAGTATTTGTTCATTTGCATACATGCATCAGGATATACACAAACTTATCAACTAATCAGTAGTATCAAATCTTAGCTAAAGCTAGCAGTATGAGTGCTATGAATAGAGGTCATCCAGCCATTCCTACGAATTATGGTACTAATAGCTTCTAAATAGACCAATTGCTATCTGCTAGGCCTAAATTGGCAATCATATGATTTTTTTGCAATCACAGATCCATAATAAGTAATAACAAGAACATGATTGCTTGTATTCCCTTTCTACATGTTTCATCATGGATACCCCAATCCAAAACATTCAGCAAGAACTAATCTAACAACCTAGAGCATCATCATACTAGTAAAATAGACAGGGCCTCGAATCTCCGGCGAGGTGGCCATGCTTGCTTGGTATGGAAGGCTATGGACTCCTGGGAAGCAGATCTAATGCCCATTTCCCTTGCCATCCTTCTTGGGGAGACGTATAGTGTGGATACTGGGCAGTACAACGACATGACCATGAGAGAGCGGCGGGGAGAACGAAATAAGGGGAGAGGAGATGGGGTTTACCTCAGCGGCGAGGTACTTGGGGACGACGGTGAGGTAGATGGTGTCTACACGGATGTTAAAGGTGACCTGGGCCATCCGGAGGTAGAGAAGGATGATGAGGTAGCTCGGGTAGCTCATGGGGGTCCAGATGATGTGAGGCGACGGTGAGCTTGGGGCAGCTCGGGTCGATGCGGAAGTGGGAAAGACGGATCAGTAGCTTGCTGGCGCTGTCCACCCAAACCAACCCTCGGGCCTACCGTCACTCGCGTAGAGTAGCATGTACGCGAGATCCCCTGGAAACCCTTCACTGAAGGACTTCTAGCGGCGTGTACTCAATCTAAGTCACCATGAGTGAGGAGAGCAGAGAGGTTAGGTTGTGGTGCTGGGGGAGCGAGGGTGGAGGGGGGTGAGCGGGAGTGATAGGTGTTGGGGTGGCGGTGGCGGAGGAGAGATGAGGAAGGGAGGGGTGGATCGATGAGATGGGAGAACTGGCGGCGCGAGAGGAGGCAATCTGGAGTTGGTGAGGTTAGGGTTGGGGCTGTGCGTGCGGTGGAGACTGGGGACTACATTGTGTTTCTTCGGGTGAGCGGAAAGGCGTCGGATCGAAACTGAACGATCTAGATCATGCCCATGAGGACGATCCGTGGAAGGTGGTTTGTTGTGTTTTGATTGGTTAGTTCACAAAACACCTCTTTTTTGCACTCGAAAAATAAAAAATCACTTTCTGTGCAATGAAAATAAAAATTTCCTCCGACAACAATGTTCGAAATTCCAAGATATACATGTGTGCACAGAAATAACTTATCATGTTCGACATTTCATGGCTTTCAAGCCAAATGGCCAATGTTATATCTAGAATCGCGGCATAATTTGTGATAATGTGCTCATATATATTATGCATGCATGTGCATCTTGGGATGGCGAACAATGTTGCAGGAGGAAGTTTTCCTTTTCCTCGCATAGAAAAGCCATTTTCTATTTTTCGAGTGCCAAAATCGGGGCGTTTTGTGAAGCAACATCAAATGGTCAACTCAAAATGGTACCACCCCATTTTTCAAAAAAATTAGACCACCTTACATGGACAATGTCCGAATCAGGAATTTGAAAACTTTTTCGTTCACCCCTGGTTAAAAAGATAAATTCCTGCTGAATCGGTAGGAAGTGGGTCCGGTTTTAACTATAGGTACATGATCTAATGCTCATGATTTTTTGAAAAAATCATTTTTAGACTCACAATATGATATTTCTTCACAGATCCAATCCAAGTTTAGCGAGACTCATTCCCTATCTTCATGCCCGCCGTTTTGACCATAGATTGAAATAGGAAACTTTTCAAACGGGCATAAGAAATTCAAAAACGGTCCGAACAATGTAAATCCTTCGCGTGGTGTCATATTATGTGACATAGTTGCAAGTAAAAAAACCAAACTTGGTATATTGATTGCATCTCGAAAAAAAATTCATAGAAATGACCTATCATGTTTGAGGTTTCGTTGGTTTCAGGCCAAACGACCAATGTTATGGCTATAATCACGACATAGGTTGTGATAATATGCCCATATTGTGCACGCAAGTGCATCTTGGGACGGTGAACAATGTTGCAGGAGGAAGATTTCCTTTTCATCGCACGGAAAAGCCATTTTCTATTTTTCGTGTGCTAAAATCGGGGCGTTTTGTGAAGCAACACGAAACGTTCAATTCAAAAATGCTACCACCCAATTTTTCCAAAATTCTAGACCACCCTACAAGAACAATGTCCCAATCGGGGATTTTAAAACCTTTTCGTCCACCCATGATAAAAAAGACAAATGTCTGATGAATCAGTAGGAAGTGGGTCTAGTTTGAGCTACAGGTACATGATCTGATGTTCATGATTTTTTGCAAAAATCATTTATAGACTAACAATATGATGTTTCTTCAGAGATCCAATGCAAGTTTAGTGATACTCATCCCCTATCTTCATGCCTGTCATTTTGGCCATAGTTTGAAATAGGAAATATTTCAAACGGGCATAAGAAATTCAAAAACGCTCCGAGCAATGTAAATCCTTCGCGTGGTGTCATATTATATTACATAGTTGCAAGGAAAAATACCAAACTTGGTATATTGATTGCACCTCGAAAAAACCTTCACAGAAATGACCTATCATGTTCGAGGTTTCATGGCTTTCGGGACAAACGACCAGTGTTACGGATAGAATTGTGGGATAGTTTGTGATAATGTGACCATATTGTGCATGCATGTGCATCTTGGGATGGTGAACAATATTGTAGGAGGAAGTTTTCCTTTTTGTTGCATGGAAAAGCCATTTTCTATTTTTCGAGTGCTAAAATCAGGGTGTTTTGTGAAGCAATACCAAATGTTCAATTCAAAATTTCTACCACCCCATTTTTCCAAAATACTATACCACCCTACATGAACAATGTTCCAACCGGGGATTTTAAAAGCTTTTTTTCCACCCCTAGTGAAAAATACAAATATCTGCTGAATCGATAGGAAGTGGGTCTAGTTTGAACTACAAGTACATGATCTTATGCTCATGATTTTTTGAAAAAATCATTTTTAGACTCACAATATGATGTTTATTCAGAGATCCAATTCAATTTTAGTGAGACTCGTCCCTTAGCTTCATGCCCGCTGTTTTGACCATAGTTTGAAATAGGAAAATTTTCAAACAGGCATAAGAAATTCAAAAACGGTTTGAATAATGTAAACCCTTAGCGTGGTGTCATATTACGTGACATAGTTGCAAGGAAAAATACCAAATTTGGTATATTGATTGCATCTCGAGAAAACTTTCACAAAAATGACCTATCATGTTTAAAGTTTCATGGCTTTCAAGCCAAACAACCAATATTATGGCCAAAATCGTGACATAGTTTGTGATAATGTCCCCATATTGTGCACGTATGTGCATATTGGAATGGCGAACAATGTTGCAGGAGGAATTTTTCCTTTTTGTCACATGAAAAAGCTATTTTCTATTTTTCGAGTGCCAAAATCGGGGCGTTTTGTGAAGCAACACCAAACGGTGAATACAAAAATGCTACCATCCCATTTTCAAAAATAGTAGACCACCTTACATGCACAATATCCCAACCGGGGATTCGAAAACCTTTCCATACACCCCTGGTGAAAAAGACAAATGTCTGTCGAATCGGTAGGAAGTGTGTCCGGTTTGAACTACATGTACATGATCTAATGCTCTTGATTTTTTTGAAAAAATCATTTTTAGACTCACAATATGATGTTACTTCAGAGATCTATTGCAAGTTTAGCGAGCCTCATCCCCTATCTTCATACACGCCGTTTTGACCATAGTTTGAAACAGGAAAATTTGAAAATAGGCATAAAAAATTCAAAAAGGTCCAAACAATATAAATCCTTCGATGGTGTTATATTATGTGACATAGTTGCAAGGAAAAATACTAAACTTGGTATATTGATTGCATCTCGAAAAAACCTTCACAAAAATGACCTATCATGTTCGAGGTTTCTTGGCTTTCAAGCCAAACGACCAATGTTATGGCTAGAATTGCGATATAGTCGGTGATAATGTGCCCATATTGTGCACGCATGTTTATATTGGGATGGAGAAAAATGTTGCAGGAGGAAGTTTTCCTTTTTGTCATATGGAAAAACTGTTTTCTATTTTCCGAGTGCCAAAATCGAGGCGTTTTGTGAAGCAACACCAAACAGTGAATACAAAAATGCTACCACACCATTTTTGAAAAATACTAGACCACCTTACATGAACGATATCCCAACCGGGGATTCAAAAACCTTTCCGTCTACCCCTGGTGAAAAAAACAAATGTCTTCTGAATCGGTAGGAAGTGGGTCCGGTTTGAATTACAGATACATGATATGATGCTCATGATTTAAAAAAATCATTTTTACACTCACCATATGCTGTATTATTAGAATTCCATTGCACTCACCCAAAATATTGAAGCCCAAACTCTAGTTTCAAAATTATATTTTCAATAATAATATTATCCCTACTATGGACTAATGTGGGAATAGAAAAAACATTATTTATAAATACTCAAATTATTTCTAATTAGCACCCTAAGTTGATCTACTGAATTTTATAAAAATTTAGAAACAAAAATCAATTGTTTTGGACTTCTTATGAAAAAGATACACAAGAATTAAAAAACAAAAAAAACTATCCTAACGGACCAGCCGAGTTGGCCTGCACCTAGTCAAGGGCAACCCAAGCGGACACCGTGGCCCAACTGGTGCAGGAAAAGGTAAAGGAAAAAATAAAGGGAGTGATTAAGAAGATAAGGTCCGGTGAGGCCTAGGCCCAATTGTGCCTTCGTATGTTCATATGTCGGAAGCCCTGTAGTTCAACACGAGTGAAGTCCTGGTAAGATGATTTGTAGCGGTCGGGAGTGCGGGGAGATTCCCGGTTCAAGCTCCCGGGGCAAACTTTTTTGTGCCATTTATTCGCAGCTGTATCAGCCATGTGTATCAGTCAGCGGGTCCCACCTTGCTGTATTAGCGGTCTGACATGGAAGCTGGCGCGGGTCCCATGTGACAGCGTGGTCCGACATGGAAGCCGGTGGGTCGAACTGCACCTGAATAAATTTAGACATAGGCAAGACACGTAGACAAAAAGAACTGACACATAGGTAAGACATGTAGACAAAAACTGACACGCAGGCACGACATGAAAAATTAAATCGTCATAACCAACTATAAATAATGTCGTAGGTTACTTCTGCTAGACTGATGATTTTGTATAGTGAAGCTATGACGTTTTTTGAGCCAAATCGTCTTAAATTTTTAGGGTTTTGACCCCTCCAAACGGCTTATAACCATCTAGTCTGAAATCGTCGTAGATGTATGACGATTTCATTCACGGTCACAACTAGAAGGTCATAGATTAACACATTTCTTTTAGTGTGTTCCATTCCAAGATCACTTTGATATCTGCTAGTCAAACTAACAGCATGTGTTATATCCGTCCTTGTACACAGCATAACATACATGATAAAACATATGGCTGAGGCATAGGGAATTTTACTTATCTTCTCTCTATCTTCTACCTTCTTTAGAACCTTGTCCAGGTATGTACTTTGTGAAAGCGCTATTAAGCATCGTGATCTATCTCTATAAAATATTGATGCCTAAAATGTATGTCGCTTTGCCAAGATCTTTCATTGAAAAACAATTATTCAAATAGGCTTTGATACTTTCCAGAAGTTCTATATCATTCTCAATCAACAATATGTCATCCACATATAGTATTAGGAATGCTACAGGGCTCGCACCCACTTTCTTGTAGATACAAGCTTCTCCATAAGTTTGTATAAATCCAAAGTTTTTGATCACCTCATCAAAACTTTGATTCCAACTCTGGGATGCTTGCTTTAGTCCGTAAATAGAGCGCTAAAGCTTGCATACCTTGTCAGCATCTTTAGGATCGACAAAACCTTTGGTTTGTACCATATAGTCACCATTAAGGAACGCTATTTTGACATCCATCTGTCAAATCTCATAATCGAAATATGCAGCGATTGCTAACAAAATCCTCACAGACTTTAGCTTCGCTACCGGTAAGAAAGTCTCATCATAATCAACTCCTTGAATTTGTCGAAACCCTTTCGCAACAAGTCGAGCTTTATAGACAGTAACATTACCATCAGCATCTGTTTTTCTTTTAAAGATCCATTTGTTCTCGACAGCCTTGCGGCCATCTGGTAAGTCCACCAAAGTCCATACTTGGTTTTAGTACATGGATCCCATTTCGGATTTCATGGCTTCTTGCCATTTGTCAGAATCTGGGCTCATCATGGCTTCCTCATATGTCATAGGGTCATCGATGTTGTCCACCAACATGACATTCAAGGCAGGGTCATACCAATCAGGAGTGGTAGAAACCCTCATTGACCTGCGAGGTTCAGTAGCAACTTCTTTTGAAGTTTCATGATCATCATCATTAGCTTCCTCTCTTATTGGTGCAGGCAACATAGAAACATCTTCCGGTGCTGCGCTACTCTCAAATCCGAGAGAAGGTTCAACAACCTCGTCGAGTTCTACTCTCCTTCCAGTCACTTCTTTTGAGAGAAACTCCTTCTCAAGAAAGGATCCATTCTTGGCAACAAAAACTTTGCCTTCGGATCTATGATAGAAGGTAATACCCAATTGTTTCTTTAGGGTATCCTATGAAGACGCATTTTTACGCTTTGGGTTCAAGCTTGTCGGGTTGTAACTTCTTTACATACACTTCGTAGCCCCAAACTTTAAGGAACGACAACTTACGTTTCTTACCAAACCACAATTCATACGGTGTCATTTCTGTCTCTAATGCATAGCCCCAAAACGATAACGGTAAATCTGTAAAAGACATCATAGACCGAACCATATCTAAGAGAGTTCGATTACGACATTTAGACACACCATTTTGCTATGGTGTTCTCGGCGGTGTCAATTGCGAAAGTGTTCCACATTTCTTTAAATGCATGCCAAACTCGTAACTCAGATATTCACCTCCATGGTCAGAACGTAGAAACTTAATCTTCTTGTTATGCTGATTTTCTACTTCACTTTGAAATTCCTTAAACTTCTCAAAAGTTTCGGACTTATGTTTCATAAAGTAGACATACCCATATCTACTCAAGTCATCTGTGAAAGTAAGAACATAATGATATCCACCGCGCGATGCTACACTCATTAGGCCGCACACATTGGTATGTATTATTTCAAATAAGTCCATAGCTCGCTCCATTATCCCAGAGAATGGAGTCTTAGCCATTTTTCCCATTAGACATGCTTCGCATCTTTCAAGTGATTCAAAATAAAGTGATTCAAGAAGTCCATCGGAATGGAGTTTCTTCATGTGCTTCACTCCAATGTGACCAAGACGATAGTGCCACATGTATGTAGAATTATCATTCATTTTTATTCGTTTAACATCTATGTTGTGAACATGTGTATCACTACTATCGAGATTCAATAAGAATAAACCATTCATCTCAGGTGCAGTACCATAAAAGAAATTACTCATATAAATCGAACAACCATTATTCTCAGACTTAAACGAGTAACCGTCTCGCAATAAACAAGATCCAAAAATAATGTTCATGCTTAACACAGGCACCAAATAAAAATTATTCAAGTTCAAAACTAATCCGGAAGGTAGATGAAAAGGGAGCATGCCAACGACGATCACATCAACCTTGGAGCCATTTCCAATGCGCATCGTCACATCGTCTCTCGCTAGTCTTTGTTTATTCTGCAGCTCATGTTTCAAGTTACAAATATGAGCATCCGAACCAGTATCAAATACCCAGGCATTGCTATGATTACTAGTAAGATACACATCAATAACATGTATATCAAATATACCTTTCTTCTTGATGTTGTCGTTCTTCAGATCTGCCAGGTACTTGGGGCAGTTGCGCTTATAGTGACCTTCACCCTTAAAGTAAAAACACTCAGTATCAGGCTTAGGACCAGCCTTGGGCTTCTTAGCAGGTGTGGTAGCTTTCTTGCCGTCCTTCTTGAAGTTTCACTTGTTCTTAGGCTTGCCATGTTTCTTGAAATTGGTGGTCTTATTGACCATCAACACTTGGTGCTCTTTCTTAATCTCCAGTTCAGAAGTTTTCAACATGGAGAAGAGTTCAGGCAATGTCTTGTTCATGCAATGCATATTGTAGTTCATCACAAAGTTCTTGTAACTAGGTGGCAGTGATTGGAGGACACGATGAATCCCAAACGCATTAGGAATCTTTATTCCCAATTCTTGGAGCTTGTTCGCGTGCCCAGACATTTTGAGCACGTGCTCACTAACGGAGTTGCCCTCTTCCATTTTACAGTTAAAGAACTTCTCGGAGGCCTCATAGCTCTACACGGCCGCATGAGTCTCAAAAATCAGCTTGAGATCATTGATAATCTCAAAGGGGTCGTGGTGCTCAAAGCGCTTCTAAAGCTCTGATTCTAAATCGTACAGTATGGCACACTGAACTATGGAGTAGTGATTCTTCCAAGTGACGAAAACATTTTTAACATCATCGGGAGCATCCTCTGCAGGTGGTCACCTAGCGGTGCATCAAGCACATAGGTCAACTGACCAGCGCTGAGGACAATCCTCAATCCACGGAACCAGTGCATGAAGTTGCTTCCATTGTTTTTCAGCTTTTCTTTCTCTAGGAACGCATTAAAATTGATGGAGGGGGTCGCCATGATCTACAACATATTTGCAAAGACTTTAGACTAAGTTTATGACAAATTGAGTTCAAATTTGATTCTTCAATTAACTAGGTGAACTCCCACTCAAAACAACATCCCTCATGTTGCCTTAGTGATTACGCAAACCAAATCCACTACACCAAGTCCGATCTTTACGAGAGAAGATGTAGCTTCAAAGGAGAACAATCAACATGTTCATCATATCATTCATATGACTCATGCTTTACCTTTTGGTATTCCGTGTTCCAAGACCATGTCCATACATGCTAGGCTCGTCAAGATTAACCTTAGTATCTGCATGTACAAATCTGGCTTGCACCCGTTGTATGCACAAGTAGAATCTATAACACCCGATCATCATGAGATTCTTCAAAACAACGAGTCTTAGCAATGAAGCATACTAAGGACGAACACTTTATTACTTGATATTTTAGTGAGAGGGATCATCTTATAATGCTAACGTCGCGATCTAAGCAATACAAGATGCGAAAAGGATTCACATCACATGCAATTCATAATATGTGACATGATATGGACTTTCTTCTTGTGCCTTTGATCTCCATCTCCAAAGCACGGACATGATCTCCATCATCACCAGCGTGGCGTCAAGGTCACTGGCGCCGCTTCATGGTTGTACATCACTAACATCAACTATTATAACTACTTGGAATAAAGCTATTACATGATGAATAGACACGCATGTCTTAACAAAAATTAAAGATAACCATTAGGCTCCTGTCGGTTTCCATATTACAATAAGGATCATTGCATACATCAAATATATTCACAATCACATCGTGGCCATATCACATCACATGCCCCTACAAAAAAAGTTAGACGCCTCTAATTTTCTTTGCATGTTTTACGTGGCTTGGGGCTTTCGTATAAGAACCGATCTTACCTACGAACAAGAACCACAACGCTGATACAAGTGCTGTCAGATGCTAATTGGAAACTAAATCTTAACTATGGTGTGAGAGACAGACACCCGCAAATCCACTTGTGCAATGCAAGTTGCACGTCAAACGTGGAGCAAGTCTTATGTGCGATGACATGTAAGGTTAGCCCGAGCCATTTCATCCCACCATCCCGCAAGATGCAAAGTACACATGAAGACAATGACAACAAAAGCATCAACACCCACAAAACCATTGTGTTCTACTCGTGCAACAGATCTATGCATAGACACGGCTCTGATACCACTGTAGGGTTTGTAGCACGGAAAACAAAATATTTCTACTACAAGAACGAACAAAACCAAGATCTAATCTATGGAAAAGCCAAGATCTAATATATGAGATAAGTCCAACGAGATAGATCTGTACTAACCCTTGTAGATCCAAAGCCTTGATCGAGATCGGATCTCGTGGTTGATATAGACGATCACTTGCCGATCTCAAGATCGAGTAGACGATCCTTTCGGCGCCGCGTTCCAGCAGCACTTGCAAGTGCACAGATCGTTTGTAGCTAGTTTTGAAATAAAGATATCGATCCCACAGGGAGCAAGAGTCTAAAGTCTAATAACTCTTTGAACTAAATACTGAAATAGTACTGCTAAATAACGTTCTAAGTAACAAGATAAAATGTGAGTTTTGTGTGAAAGATATTTTTGGGTTTTCAAATAAGATAACAATAAGTATACTAAAGTTGTAAATAAACAAGAGCATGCATGTAAGGACCCGGATTTTTAATCCCAGATGCCTGTTATGCCATACATCGTAATCCCAGGATTACCATTTTTGTGAGAAATAATAGATTGGATATCATAGTACATCATCCATTACAAACCATAATAAGGGCTTACACAAATAAAGGATCTCATGATCCAGTCTTAATACAAACAAGTAGCGAAATAATAAGCGTAGCGGTGGGCTCCATCTTTAGTGTCACAGGCAATGCTGACGATGGGAGATGATCCTAGTTGTCGTAGCCGTCCTGCTGTCCTTCCTCCTGATAGTCCTCCTCATAGTCTGGCCACGGGAATAGCCAGGGACAAAGCCACGAGTACTCTTTAAGTACTCGCAAACTATCACTAACAAGTAAGGTAGTTCTAGTAGGAATACTAAGCTCTAAGTTTATTTGCAAAGCTAAATTTGAAACCTAAGCTGAGTTCAGAAACAAAGAAAGGTAAAATAAAATTCTAAATCACCTAAGTGGGAACTTAGTTTTCATAGTCACAACCCTATTATGGTCAAGTCAAGTCACAATACATTTCATAAGTCATTTTGAAAACATCTGACGACGAAACAGTATGGCCACTCCAACTATCCATGACCGCGGACGCGGCTATTCGAATAGTTTGACACTCTACAAAGGTGGTACACATTCACCACAAAATTCGATACATCCATCAGGGATAACCCTGAATCATCATACTTAGTATGCAGATAATCAATCATAACCTTTCCTTTACATACTCTAGTATAAGCACCTCTCCTATGAGCTTGGCCTCCCAGCCATGGCCATCTACCATCCTGGGCACTGCATAGGTGGACAACATCAAGAGGTAGCCTAAGCTCAAACCTCTTCCGCGAGGGAACCCATACTAATGCATATAAACTTCCGGCTAAGCCTTACCCAATTCAGGTATTGTGGTTGTACGGAAAAATTGGAATGGTATCACATCTGAACCCATCCATCAGTTTTTATAAAGGGCTAAGGCTCATGCCTCAACATTTTCATCATCATAAACCATTTGTGTTTCTCAACACATGTCAAAACATCTCAATAGAATGACTCATCATTCCAAGGTTTTCATAAGCATTTTCACCAAGTATTCCCATCTAAAGTGATCAAGTTTTATGCTTAGCACTAGCTACTAAGTTAAGAGTGTTCACTAAGGTGGGATGCTAATCTCAATCTCATGCCAATAGAATGACATCTAGTATAGGCCTAGTTTTATACTCTTTATGCTATCTATACTACTTTCCAAAATCTCACAAAGCATTACTAAAAGTAAAGAAACTTTGGTAAAGCAAAAGTAAAGCTTGCAAGTAAAACTTGGGAAGGGTATAAATCAAAATGTATAACCAAAGCATGCCTAGAGCATTTTCTTAAGTTAAGGGGGAAAGGGTTAACTTCCTTAGTTCTAGCTTGCTAACAATAGGTTGCTTAATAATGATGGCTTCCTTGATTGGTGAAGTGATTGAAGTTTTCTTCGTCTTCTTCGGGGTAGAACTCCTCCTCCTCGTAGACTTGGTCGGTACTATCATCTATAAATAAAATACGGGATACACAATCACCAAGGAACACACTTGATGATCTAGCATCATCACACTCATCACAAGATTTAAGGAACTAGTTTCATTTATTTTATTTGAGAAAAGTAATTTCTACTCACTGAAATTAATTAAGATTTAATATTCTCCAATTAAAATATGGGATCATGTGGACACATGTCATCACCACTTATTCTAATACATGGGAATATGATTTAAAAGGTTGATCATATTTCAATAAGTTTAAGATTCTTATTTAATAGATTTAAAGTGACTAGAAATGCACTAATAGCATTATTTTGGTACTAGTCCAATGTCACTACATGCAAACCTAAATATTATTACATATTCAGATAGGTATTGCCAAATGTGATTTTTTAGAGTTAGAATCAACTCAAAAGCTATTATGGTTGATTTTTGAAAAATGTTTGAATGTGGAAAAGTCTCTGTCTTGTTATTTTTCGTATAGATTATCTCTAACTCAAAATGATTTAAATCCAACGGGATTGGATATATATTTGAATTATCTTTCTATCAAAATTTGAATCATGCATTTTGGTTAAGTGAAACTCTCTGAATTGATTTTTAAATAAGTGGACAGAATCTAGTTTAAACCTAAATGGAAAAACATTTATTTGAATCTGTGGGCTAGCGAGGGAAAACTAACGGGCCAGCCCATGGCACTCCGCGGTGCAGAGGGCGACTGATAGAGGGGTCCTACATGTCAGCGGCTGTTAAAACCCGAATCGGTATATATCAATCCTGGCCTTACGATTAGAACGAGATCTATGGCCGTGGTTCATCGTTTTCGGTGAACAGCTCCGGCGAGAACGAAACCTAACGCGGCATGGTGGGGGTACATGGGGGCTTACCAGGGCTCCAGCTAGGCTTGGCGAAGGGGGCGTTTGGGCTGGTGGACGATGGCGGTTCTAGGCATGGTCGCGGTGGCTCCTGGGGCAGTCGCAATCAATGGCGCCTCTTTTCCTCTGCTACGGCAAGCTCCGGCAAAATTCCGGCGAACTGCAGCTCAATTGGCTCTAGGGAGAAGTGTGGGGTGGTCAGTGGTGAGAGAGGAGTGAGATGGTGTGAGGATTGAGGCTGGGGGAGGCCGCCTTTTATAGGCTCGACGAAGGGACCGAACGGCGTGGTCAGGTGGCGGTGGCGACATGGCTACGGGGTGGTATTGGCATGGCTGCGAGCGGCGGTCAACGTAGTGCTCCTTGGCGGTCCTCTACGGCTTAAAAGCGTGGCTAGGGGCGGTGGCATTTGGTCGGGAGCGTCCGATGCTCTGCGCGGCAGAAGCGGCACACGGCGCACGGTGGCTGTAGGTCAAACGGCAGCGCACGGCCATGTCTGGGCGCTTCCTGGGGTTGTGGCGAGGCAGTGCGCGCGAGGCCTTCAAGATTTCAATCTAGAATTACAACAAGTAACCAAAGGGGATCGGTGATGGAGATGTTGTTGATGAAGATGACGATGTAGATCGATGTGGAGGCCTTCAAGATCCTAGTCCCTTCTCCTCTTGTGTGATGGTGATGGTGTAGATCTGATTGGAGGTGGCTATGGCGGTGGCACGGCGGCAGGGCTCCGCCGTGGTGGAGGATATGGCTTAGTGGCTCTCTCTTGGATCCTCCCTCCTTTATATAGTCCTTGAGGGTGCCCTAGAGTTCCCCCAATACCGTCATATGACTTAGGGAAGGTTCTGGAGCTTCTCCAGGGCGAAATCCTGCCGTTTGCGACCTTTTTATCAACTATACGGCCAAACTATACGGTGGAACTTTTAGTTCCGGCCGTATAGTTGGTCGTTGAACTTGCAGATCCTTTAGTATTTTGGTCACCATTTCTTCATACGAACTCTGTTTGGGTGTTCTTGAGCTCGTTGAGTTCGTCTCATCGAGGGATACAACCCCATGGTCATGGATATTCATTTTGAGATGTTGGAAAAAATCACTTTTCCAACCTCTCAAATGGCTATGTATGGTCCCTGCAGCTCCTCCATACTATGCTCTCTTTGTTCCTTTTTATCAACAATCTTCACCAACACCTACACACATGTCATAGACAAGGAAAGTGACAAAAATGCTACCTAAACTACTAAATGTGCAAAGCTCATATGAAAGTAAATGAGAACTAGAAGTCATGCATATAAGGCGTAGCTATAGCTGGAAGAAACATGATATGAGAGATAAATGGCACATTTTATATGGATAAAAGAGGTGGTATTTCACAGCCATAAACTTTCCCAAGCTAGACCTTGCTCGTCCTCGAGCAGGAAGGGTCGATAATAAATTAATGGTTGTGAAATATCCTATCATTGGAAATTAATGCCTTGCATCCTTATTTCTTCTACAAGCACGAAGAGAGAAAACATGTATTCATCCAAGGCAACACAAGCTCACTTATAAAGACCACTAAAGATTCTTCAAAACTTTTATGCTCCATGTCAACGGTGAATCTACTTGCAGACAAACTTGTGATCCTCTTATTGCACCTTTTGTATAACTTTTCATATCATTATTTTTTTATGAGGCAAAACTTAGTCACAAATAGATGTCAAGCATAAATAGGAATAAAGTTTATCGATTCTACCCAATCATGTCATCTAGTTAAGGCTCCCAAGTGCAAACATCAGTTATTGAGTTTCAGAAAGTTGATCTCTTAGTAACGAGATTTGTGCCAAAAGGAAATGCGAGAACATGTCAAAAGAAGCATAGCATTAGAGTGTATCTTTTGGTCATCCACATCAATGAATCATGGCTATCAAACACTCATTTTCTATTCTTTGTCTTTCTAAAACTTTAGTTCATCAGTAATGAGATCATGCCAAAACTTAGTGTGTTTAATCAGACTATGCATGCTAAGAATGGATACTCGTGACCATTACCAAGGTTTCCCTTTTCGGTATAATGATTTCTCATAATGGTTACAGGAGTATTCCCTCTTTTGATTTGAACATAGGCCCATTAGAATACCAATACATACCAAAATATAGCATTTCTGCTACATATGTTGGGCAACTCATAGCCAAACTCCAAGAGTTTCCTCTTTTTGGACTATTCAAAGGCCAGCGGAGTTGTTAGCGATAGTGGTGTAGACACGCATAAAGCAATATCATACTTTAATCAACTGGTCAAGATTTGGCATGCATCTCAATTACCGCTCAATATTAGTTTCTTCAAACAAATCCTTTCACAGAGTACTATCAAGTCGATCATCACATCTATGTTGTTGAGTATCTTTAAGGTTAAACTCTTAAGACAATTAAACAACATCTTATTTAGCATAGAACTCAAAACTTCAAAATATCATTTCCAATTGATAACTCCTTCCGTAAGAAAACTATCAAGTCTATTGTTTTTACATTATGGGGTCGAGCATAACCTATTCATTTAAGACAAAGATATTTAGTGACAACCAACAAATTTCAAAAGATCTTGATCAAGTATTCATTCTTTCCAAGTGTAGAGATTGTGGCAATGTTTTCTAGAGGATCACAAATAGTGTCACAAGCTTGATAAACAATTTGGCAAGATGCATACAAGCTCTAAGTCAACTCCTATGGTGCCTATCATGAGCAATTTTATCCCCATATGAATACAAAACTAGACTCACTTAAAACAAGTATTCAAAAACAGCAGGATACATTATTGCATTAAACCTTCATTGAATACGAAAATTGCACAAGACTCTACACATGCAGAAGTAACCTCCCCAAGCTTAGAACTTTGTAAGAACCAAACTTGAGTATATCACCAAAAGAAAAGATAAAATATAGTTTCCAAAAGAGAGTGTGATAAGTGGTTACCTCCCCAAGCTTAGTTAGAAACAAGGGTGACACACTTTACAGTTGAGCTACAAGTAACCTCTCGTTTGATGAACAAAGAACCTTTGCTTTAATGTATACTTCTTGATATAGCCCGGTGGCTGCCTTCCTTGCGAACCTGCTTGGAAACTAAGAAGAAAATAAAACACTTTGTGTTTTTTCAAGGCACGGGGATTAGCTCAAAGTGATAAAAATACAAGTACCACTGAGTCGGTTCATCAACCTAAGCACCACACTTAAGTCAACAAATTAGTTCTAGAAGATGCCTCTCCTAGATTGCGATGAGGTGCAAGCAAAACAGGATACGAGACACGCAACCCCTATGTGCTTATTAAAAGAGGTTTGAGTTGGAAGGTTTTACCAAACACTGATTGTCGAAGCATTGAATTGAAGCAACCAAGTGGCTCGTGCCAGTGTTTGCACGATTGTCACTACCGTACACGTCGTCACACAAGGTTCAAGTCCCTGTGAAAATAATACACAAAATAAAATGCATCGGTTTAGTATACGAACATAGTTCGTTTACCCCACCGATAAAAGGAAAGTAAAAAAGAAAACATGAACTTCTATAGAGAATTACAGTCTAGGAGGTTTCTAAGGTAGAATTTTATTGCTTACATATGCTCGGCTTATCTAGATCATGGGAGAATCTCCCAAGTGGTGTTTCGAGGTTTATAGAAGAAGAAAGAATAAAATTTTGAGCAATGGTTACCTTCCAGTTGGCGTTTGAGGGGTTTTTCCATCTATATGAGCGCAACTATATGGCCGGACCAAAAAGGTCCTGCCGTATAGTTGGTTGTTAAACATATTGTACATTGGAAAATAATTTTGACAAAGGCATCGATATCTATACGACTGGAACTATATGGCCGGAATTTCTACTCCCGCCGTATAGTTGGTCGTTAAACCTTAAGTATCCTGGAATAGAAATTTTACAAAGGCATTGATAACTATATGGCCAGAACTGTACGGCTGGAATTTTTATTCCCGCTGTATAGTTGGTCGTTAAACCTTCTGTACCTAAGAAAGAAAATTTGTCGATGGCAAAGATATCTATACGGCCAAACTATGTGGCTAGAATTTTTTATTCCCGCCGTATAGTTGGTCGTTAAACCTTCAGTAAACATCAAAAAAAATCTATTTCTTTGAGAATTCTTTCTTATCCTGAAACTTAGCGAAACACCTTGTTTTGACAGTAAAATAACAACTTTAATTTTCGACCAACAACGTCATGTATAAAACGGGATTTAAGTACAACCGAGTTATGCAACACATAGTAACAACAAATTCTACCTTTTGAAAACTACAACAAGATAACTCTAATAGAAAATCATGCAAAGAATAAAAATACCAATGTAACATGAATGCATCAAGACTCAAGACACAAAAATAAGAAAGACACCTAATGACTTTCGGGTTGCGTTCCGGGAAGCGCTTTCTTATAACCAATTAGCCAGGCTTTTCTCCAATATTATTTCAATAGATAGGAGCCAGAGAATTATTTATTCTTACCTCCAAAATAGGTTTGGATCACTTACTATTATAGCCTGGTCGAAGTCTCACCCGCTTGCGGTGCATCAGAGTCTTGTAGATAAATGTGTTATTGCTCACAAATGATGATTGGTGCGCCATGTGTGGTGGGCATACCTCCCTAGATAGCTTCAACAAAAGGATTAGATATTTACATGTAAAGTCAAACATTTTACCTTTGATAGCATCATCGGGATACAATTCATAGTACTCTTCTTGGGCTACACTATCACGAGGAAACACTTCATAATACTCATCTTTAGCAGCAGGGAAAACTTCAAAAGTGTCTCTATTCTCTAGTTCATCACCCTTGCTAACAAGTACTTCAATTCTAGAGTTATTGATCCAATCACAAAAAGAAGCATCATCAACAAATGTTTCATCAAAGATGTGCTCTCCCAAGACCTGCTCATTAATACTACAAGGATTTATCTCTAGTTCATAATTATTAGTGTTCTCCAAATGAGTATCTAGGCATAAAGCCTCATAGATAAATTATCTTCAGTTTCAACAGAATAAGAATCATTACTAGAGACTGAGGCATCATAAACAAACTTATTATTAGTAGAATGATGTTTGTCTCCAACCTCACCTTTTTGGTGTTCCTCCTTGTTATCCAGTGGTTCATGCAAATTGTTAGTTTTAGGAACTATTTTTTTACATAGCTCCTTACTCTTTATCACAAGTGCATTCCCACTAAAGTGTTCTTGACAATAATTGACAATATAATTCATAATATTATGATACCTTGCTAAATCGTCATTATCGCTACTTTTCATAATAATACCAATTTTCCTAAGCAACTCATGAGACCCTTCATAAATTATGTATTCTAAGATTTTTATATTATTACCGTTTATGTGAGTATTGGTTGATAAAAATTCTTTAAAGAGAGGAATGCATTCATAATCATAAAGCTTATTAGGCTTACCATTATATTTCCTCACCCCTTCGAATAAATTTGAAAAACTACCAGAATAGTAATCCACCTGCTTCCACATGTCCAGTAGTTGCATATCCTCAAGGATTAGAAGTTCTTCTTCATGTTCATCCTCTTCTTGGGAAGGAACTTCATCCTTATCTAATGATATTTCCTGCAAACAAGTAACTTTGTGTGCTACGGGTTTTCTTTGTGCCTTACTCTTCATAATAAGCGTATTCTCACCAAAATGTTCATGGGAATACCAAGAAATACGTTGCAGGATTTCATAAGTTGTTTTTATGAGTACACTATCTTCACTATTAATACGTGATATAACATGTATTATCATCTCATGGGCACCTTCAAAGATAACATACTCTAATACTTCACTAGTGGTATCACCATTATTATAAGACACTGAAGATTGATTAAAGGTATCAGGGCATTGAAAACAAAAGTAGTGCCCAAGTTTCATACATTGAGGACATATTATTGGATCGTATATCATATCCGAAGAAATTAACTTTTTAGCATATTCCACTATTTGGGAATACATTTCACTTACCTTCATATTCCTCACTTGTTCTTCAAAATACTCATCCTCCTCTTCCAATGAGGATTCATGTCCCATGTTAATAGCATCACAATATTCATAGAAAGATTCATTTTCTAGTTCCTCACCAAAGTCCCCAAAATCACTGTCTAGGCACATATCCTCCTCAGAACAATCATCATAAGTTTGGGACTTACAGAAATCATTACTAGATAATGACATATAGTTTGCATGCATACTATTTGTGTGTGGAAAGTTATTTTCTGAAGTAGGAGATTCAAGTGGTTGATCAAGTTGCTCCTCTTCATTCTTACGAAGATAATTTGCGTAGCTCAGCGATAGTCTTACCTTCGGGCTTACCTTCCACTAGTTGAGGGGGTGCAACATCAAGCGCCACCTCTTTATGAACAACATGTTCCGGTTGTTTAGGTGGAGGCTCTTTCAGTGGAGTTCCATCCACATTATCTTTTGGAGCACCCTGCAAAAGGTTAGATTCTTCCATGGCAGCTTTAATCTGCTCAACAATAAATGCATTATCAAGGAAGTTATCTTGGAAATAGGAGGATATAGGGTGAACTTATTTATAGATCATATCAAGTGGTTTACTTTCTACCTTTATATCTCTTAAACTAAATAACAACTCTTGGCAACCAGTAGAAAGCACAAATTGTAACGTGTCCTCCCTACCAAGGCATTTAAACTCATCTCTATTATAGTCTGCTAGTTCGATGTCAAAATTATACTCACATTGATAATTGAGGTGATCTAGAGATTCGCAACAATCACAGCATAATTGATAAGAGGCACATAGTGTGGATGAATACTTGTCCACCCATGTCAACCATTCTTTTAATATGCCTTGCCTCTTATGAATATCTCCCAAAGTCCTTGCCTTTGACTCCTCCATTATAGATTTCATCTGTTGGAAGGTAGTTATCTCAGAATACATGATTAGTAGCAAATATTTTTATGGGTTTTTTGTTTGTAAACAAAAGAAAAATACAAATGCAGCAAATAAAGAAAGCTTAAAACAAAATCTAGCAAAACTAAAATAAATAAACAAAAGCTAAAAGACCTACAACGCTTAGCTCCCCGGCAACGGCGCCAGAAAATAGCTTGACGACTGCAAGTGCACAGATTGTTTATAGATAGTTTTGAAACAAGATATCGATCCCGCAGGGAGAAGGAGTCTGAAGTCTAATAACTCTTTGAACTAAATATTAAAATAGTAATGCTAAATAACGTACTAAGTAACAAGATAAAATGTGAGTTTTGTGTAAAAGATATTTTTGGGTTTTCAAATAAGAGAACAATAAGTAGACTAAAATTGTAAGTAAACAAGAGCATGCAAGTATGATTACAAAAGGCTGCAAGATGATGGAAAGAGTTCTTAGGGAGTAGTGGATCCACCACTAGTAATTAGAAAGAGTGATAAAAATTATTATAATGAATAAGACCATTTATGATATGTGTTGGAGGAGCTCCATATATGGACGAATAGGCAACAACCACTTCACACATCATCCATCATAACCACAGCACACAGCAATCGACATCAATCGAATTATTGTACTATTAAGGGACTTTCCATGTAGTATGTATCCCATGGCATGGACAATGTTCCGTGAGTTCTCCTCGGTTCCCAAGTTGATACGTAAGGAATGACAACAGCTTTATATTCACCATAAGTGCTATCATCCCTTTGTCTACCAACAAGTAGTTCCCCCCATCTAGTCTTCGGTGAGGAAAATATTGAGTGGCACGTGATACCTTCGATCCGGATTACGGATGTAGTATAGCTCTTTTTCCCTAGTAGACCTAGGTTTATCGAATCCTTAGGAAGCAGAAAGCATAGTGAAGTTACTTTAACGGGCCTTCGGGAGTTTTAGAATTCCTTTTGTGGTTTTACTGGACCAAGATTTTGCGTCTTTTGTTGTTGTCTATGATGGAGAGAGAGGGCCTAGGGCGTTCGGTTTCACTAGTAGCTATGCAAAACATCTTATGGGAATAAAAGATAAAAATAAAGTATGCATGTAATTGTTAGAGCTAGATAAATTATTTGTGGGCAGTGCATCCATAACTTCTATTGCCTCCGCAACCGCTTATAGGAATAACCTACTAGTCTCATCCATAGAAGAAAGAGAACTAATGATATGCACAGTGATGTCACCGTTAATCCCAAGTAAATCCCGCACATACAGCTGTACTACCCCTTCTGTCACTTGGGTTCCCAACCTACAGATTAGTCATTACTCATACTCCCTATACCTGGCTCAATCCTCGGGGTCTTGGGAACCTAACAAGTCCTTAGATTGAGGCAAGAGAGGATACAATAATCATCATGTCATACAAACTAATACACGATCCCATCTATGATAAATAACATGCACAAAAGCTACATGGCTCTTTCTTAGCCCTTAGCCCAAGGAGAATTACTCACACATAAAGATGAGATCAAAGATCATAAACATTGTAATGGAAATCATGAGATTGCTAGCAAATAGTCTTACAATGTCGCCGATCAGAGAAGAGATCTACTATTACAAGTGGTGGAATATGGCTATGGTGATAAAGAAGGGTTTGGAGATTACATCTAAGTCTATTCCTCCGGTGGCTCTTCGGTGTTGTGGATGGAGATCTAGAGGTGGCTGATGATCGGAAAGATCTCTCTTTTCTTGTCACTCGAGGCCTCTTTATATAGGGGTCCCTTCACGAAAGTTGTTCTGTTTGACCTAGCAGTGTCAATGGCAACTATACAACCGGAACTATACGGCCAGAATTTTTATTCCCCCCATATAGTTTGTCGTTAAAGCGTTTGTCTCCACTTCATGACTCCTGGTTTCTTCGGGTTGTTGGAAATCTCGTATCTCCGACTTTAATGTTGTGATTCCCATCATCAAACGTCATTATCTGCGTAGGGAAAAATAGAAAGAATGGATTGCATACCCCTTTATCATTAGGCATTAGTGGCAGGGTTTAGAGAGATATTTTATCAAAAATATGAATAATATCCAGTTTAAATGTGAATGTAGATGGCTATATTTCAGAGCCATCAACCTCCCCAAGCTTAAACTTGATCGTCCTCGAGCAAGAAAACCAAAACCAAAAAGGAACTCGACATTTAAACTGAAATAACGAGATGATGATCTTACTCATGATTGGTAGTCTCATGTTTCCTCCACTTTATAAATTTTAAAAACTTCAGCATAGATAGAGTAATGGAAAGCATATCATACGGGTTTTTATGCATCCTTATAGCGCAGCAAAATTATTGTTAACATGGATGATTCAAATGAGTAAACTTTAGTCCATGTCATGTAATCAACTCATAGGCTTGCCTTTTATCAATAAAGTATAATCATGTAAAATTGAGAGTGTGAGAGTTGTCATGAAAAGAATATACACTAGAGTATCTCAATTCTCCCACATCAATAAATCAAGACTCTTCAAGCACTACTTTTCTATTCATTGTCCTTGAAGAATTCCAGTTCTTAAGTAACTAAGAGCATGCCAAAGATTTTAATTAGTTTATCGGGCTGTGATGGACACTCGTGGCATCACTAAGGTTTTTGTTCCTTTTGTACAACGATTACTCATAACAGCTAGAGGAGTGATTCCATCATGAACAGAGCTACCCGGGAGTGTCAAGAATCTTACCCATTATAACCTTGCTGCTACATATGTTTAATAAACTCATAGCCAAAATCTAGGAGTTTCCTCCATGAAGATCGTTCGTAGGCTAGCGGAGTTGTTGGCATCCCATGAAGTTTGACACGCATAAAGCTATATCATTCTTATGATTCACAAGTCAAACTTTGGCATGCTCACAAAAACCACTAAACATTAATTCAATCGAACAAATCCTTTTAAAGAGAGCTATCAAGTCAATCAGTATATTCTGTAGTGTTGAGTGTCTCTAAAAATAAGCCATCAAGACTAAACACTACAACACCCAAGCCTTCAATTGTGAGACTTTTTCTTATTGCAATTGTTTAGCAAATTTTTAGGCAAGACTTGGTTAACTACACGAGCTGGAACAAAACATACCCAACTAACTACCCATGCAAACAAAATTTTACTACAATACAAAGACTCACTCCACCAATATTATATCTCAACATTTACTACTAACTAGCATGGGTTTCTCAAACTTCAAAAGTGGGGAGTCATAAGGCATACCTCTCATGTTTAGTTCCACTTCTCTCTTCCTTTTTGATTCATTTCTTGGAAACTCGAAGTCAATCACTCTTCCTGTAAATACATGAGAACCTCGAGGCGAAAATAAAAGAAAGAGGGAAAATAAAGATTAATGGAGAAATATTTTTTTGTTTTTAAGAGGGAATTAAAAAATAGAAAAATTGGTGGCAAAGCTCGGCTAGAAAATCTCGAAAGAAAATAGAAATAACTAAATATAAAGTGTTGGGAGACCAACATGAGTGCTTATAAACTCGAATTAAAAACATAACCTCGAAATAAATAAAAGAAAATGAACGCCAAATAAAGATAAATGAGGAAACTTCCCCAAGCTTAGGCTTTTGCAAGCCCTTCAAATCATTGTGGTGGCAGGAAAAAGTCAGAACTCTAGTTCGCAATTGAGTTAATAAATTACTAGTTGTTCCTCGGAGGTTCAAGGAGAGGCTATGCATCCTCTCCACAGTCCCTCCAAGTTCATGGAAGTCTTGGTATGTAGCGAACCGGGCTGGTGGCTTCTCTTCTTGATAAGGAACTTCTTGGTCCTCATCCTCATCTGGAATATCCTCCTCGAGTTGGTGTTGCTCAACCTACAAGTCATATACCAAACGTCCTTCCTCGATAGAGAAAAGACCATTAGGCATAGGAGTGGGGTAGAGATGCCTAGCTCCAGCAATATGCAAGTAATAAATATCACCTCTCCTAGTGAGCATTCCACAAGCTTTTAAAGTAGAAAAACCAACACGTCGCTCACCTAGAATGGGTTGCAACTCACCTAGGTTGATGCCTAGGGAAATGGCAAGCACGGTGATGACGCCTCCACCTGTGATTGGTCCTTGGCTTTGGGAGGATTGGTACTCCAGGTAGCGCACAAGGATTGTGCCCAAGTTGAGTGAAAAGTTGTTGTTGTTGAAATCAGCCTTTGCAAGCACTAAGATGTCCTCCTCATTGAGTCTCGTGAACTCATTTCATGCCTGCAAGGTGTTAGCAATAACATAGAACAAATAGCGAATTGCAGGGTTGAATATTCTTCCCCTTGCTCACTCTAGAAGTAAAGCTCATTCTATTATAATATTGTTCTAGGGAAGGGTCTAAGCCAGTGAAGGATGCGCACAAGTCATTATCATTATTGTTTGGCAAATTAAAACATGTGCACCACGCATTCAGTGATAGAGTGTAATTGTTGTTCATAAGCCAGAAAGAAATCATGTCCTCACCATGCCATAGTTTAACGGTGCTTTGCAAGGAACTTAGAAATTCAAGAGTTAATCGGTGATAAGTAGGTACATCATTGAATACAAAGTTTTGCAGGCCAACCCTAGTGCAAAGTAAATTGAAGTCATTAGAAATACCGAGTTGGTTCAATATAATGGGGAAACCCCACTTGGTTTCCTTCACTTCTTGGTTCTTGATCCTGTCGAAGCGATCATGTTCTAGATCATTCCTGAACCGTATCCCCATGCATTCTTGAGTGACAGCCGAGAAGTGCTAGCAGCGGCACGATCATGAGTTTGGCTCCTTGTGTTCATCATCTAAAATAATAAAGAAAGACAAAAATAAAACTTTTTGATCTAACAATAGTAAGCATAACATATTCCTCCTCATGGCACACTAAAGAATCCCCTCAAAATAATAATCTAGGCAAGAGAATCATGGCAATTAGTTCATAGTAAGTCTCACCCTAGATTGACAATGACAATAGATCAAAATGAATTTGCAAAAAGTAATTGGAGGATCGGAGGAGAAACATACCATAGATCACTTGTGTGCGAGGAAATCGAACAAAAATGAGTAGAGACAAAGATCTCTTGAGGTTTTAAGAGAGTTTAGAGGTAGAAGAGAGAAAAATGATTGAAGCTTTTGGAGTTGGAGGTACCTCCCGTGGTGTTTTTGTGGTCGGACGAAACTATACGGGCAAACTTGACGGCGAACAATGTGTTCCCACCGTATAGTTGGCCTGCTGTCAAAATTTTAGGGTTTCCACCTGGCGGCGCAGCTATACGGCCAGAACTATACGGCCGAAACTATGTCTTCCCACCGTATAGTTGGTCATCAAACCCTCTGTACCTAGAAAAGAAATTGTACGAAAGCATTGATATCTATACGATCGGAACTATACGGCCAGAATTTTTATTCCCGCCGTATAGTTGGTCATTAAACCATCAGTACTTTTGAAAGAAAAATTGTCGATGGGAAAAGTATCTATACGGTCGGAATTTTTATTCCCGTCGTATAGTTGGTCGTGAAACCATCAGTACTTTTGAAAGAAAAATTGTCGATGGCAAAAGTATCTATACGACCTGAATTTTTATTCCCGCCATATAGTTGGTCGTTAAACTCTCTGTAGCCATCAAAAAATTTCCGTTTCTTTGAGAATTATTTCTTATTCTGAAACTTAGCGAAATACCTTGTTTTTTACAGAAAGTTGACAGTAAAAATTGTCAACCAACAACAACATGTATAAAGTAGGATTTTTAATACTACCAAACTTCTTGTCCTCAACTGGAGTTTTCTAGCACTCTTTATTAAACATAAACTTAAACTAAAAATTAAAAAAACTTTACTCAAACCTTTATTTCACATGGGTTGCCTCTCCTGGAGTGCTCTTTTATGGTCAATAGCTTGACCTTGATGTTTCTCACTTAGGCCAGATGAGTGGAACACCCACTCCAAAATAGTTGGCCTTCAAAGTGATGGCCTTCTTTTCATCATGCTTGGCTTTCTTCTTCCTAGGGAAATGAATAACAAAAGGATCTTGCGAAGGCAATTGAAGCTTCACGTTCCCTTCATGTAGATTAATCAAAGTCTTAATAATTCTTAAGAAAGTATGGCCTAATATAATAGGAGAAGTAGCATCTTCAGACATGTCAACAATAACAAAATCAATAAGAGCAGGACAGCCTTTAATGTATACAAAAGTATTCTCCTTAATTCCTACAGCTTATTTGTAGGTAGAATCTGCAAGATGTAATTTTAACTTGGTGATTTCAAAAGAGCCAAGGTTTAACTTGTTAAAAAGACTCTTTGGAATTGTTGAAACGCTTGCACCCAGATCACAAAGTGCAGCTATCTCATTGGTCCCAATTTTAATATTAATAGTAGGCTCAAATATATCATCAAGCTTAATAGGTAATTTTTTAGCAATTTTCTTATATTCTTCTTCAAGATCACATACCTTTATTGCTACCTGATTAACGAAGTGTTGATACATGGCTTCATCATTTTCTTCACTTACCGTAATCTTAATGTTGATCCTTTTTACAAGATCTTCAACAGTGTAACTTGGTGAAGGAGCATTACTATAATCAAGTTCTTCAGGCTCCTCTCTTTGGATTCTCATCATCTTGAGGTCTTCAATAGTATTGGGCTTAGCTTTACCTGCAAATTTAGCTAGAATGAGAGTTTGACTCTCGGTTATCTTACCTAGTTGTGCCTCAACAATCCTCGTTCTTTCTTGAGGGGCCTGTAAATCATTCCTGAAACTTATAGCTTGGTTAGATAATTTACCAAGCATAGCATCATGGTTCTCCGTTATTTTAACAAGGATATTGTTTTACTCATTTTTTGAGTCTATAAAGGACTTAAGTGTTTCTTGGAGACTACCATTACTTGATCCCATATTATTATTAGAGTTACCTGCAGGACTAGAATAGTGTTTTTGAAAATTAGGATTATAATTCTTCTTCCAAGAAGGGTTGTAATCATTACGAGCTATGAAGTCTACTTCTTCAATATTAGCTTCTAGGATAGCTCTTACTTGGTTTTCCTTATCTTTTACGGCTAATATGAGCTCATCCAGCTTAGCATTGAGTTCTTCATTTTATTGCGGTGAGACAGATTTCACCTTCTTCGTGTTTGATCTATCCACATGCCACTAGGCATGGTTGTCTTGCATATTGTCTAGCAGCTGCTTTGCTTCGGTAATATATTTACCCATAAATGTTCCTCCAGCTGTAGTATCAAGCATAGACTTAGACACAGGATTAAGAGCACTATAAAATAAATGGAGAATTATCCAATCTTCCATCCCATGACTAGGACAGTTTCTCATGCATTCTTTCGTCCTCACCCATGCAAGCGCAAGTGTCTTACGCTCTTCCTGTCTAAAATCAGTAATATTAGATCTTATTTGCATAGTATTTGCAGGTGGGAAAGATTTAGTCATAAATAAAGAAGTACATTCCACCCATGATGTAATACTATTTCTAGGCAAAGATAGCAACCATTCTTTTGCTCTTCCTCTAAGAGAGAAAGGAAATAAGCGCAATTTGACCGCATCGGGGTCAACAAATTTTATGCGCATCATGTCACATATTTCAGTGAAAGTATTCAAGTGCATACATGCATCCTCAACAGCAGAGCCTCCAAATTGATTCTGTTGAACCAAACTTAAATAATGGGGCTTAGTTTCATAGTCATCAGCAACAATTGCTGGCTGAGTAATAGGAGTACGCAAATAATCATTATTGGGAGTTGCAAACTCCCCAAGCTTCTTTTCAACCATATTTCGTATGTTTTTTGGGTTTTCTTAAACAGAGACTTATGATAATAAAAACAAGAATTTAAAGACTAACTAATTTTTTTGGATTTTCAAATAAAGACTGAAATCAAACTAACAAAATTAAAAACAAGAATTAAAACTAGCAAGGTTCCTACTAACCTCACTATGGTAGTTATTGATTCCCCGGCAACGACGCTAGAAAAAGGGTTGATACTTTCGATCCGGATTAAAGATGTAGTATAGCTCTTTTTCCCTAGTAGACCTAGGTTTATCGAATCCTCAAGAAGCAGAAAGCGTAGTGAAGTTACTTTAACGGACCTTCAGGAGTTTTAGAATTCCTTTTGTGTTTTTAATGGACCAAGAGTTTGCATCTTTTGTTGTTGTCGATGATGGAGAGAGAGGGCCTAGGGCATTCGGTTTCACCTGTAGTTGTGCAAAACATCTGATGGGAATAAAAGATAAAAATAAAGTATGCATGTAAATGTTAGAGCAAGATAAATTATATGTGGGCAGTGTATCCATAATTGCTATTGCCTCCGACACTGTTTATAGCAATAACCTATTGGTCTCATCCATAGAAGAAAGATAACTAATGATATGCATAGTGACGTCACCGTTAATCCCAAGTCAATCCCGCACATACAGCCGTACTACCCCTTCTGTCACTAGGGTTCCCAACCTGTAGATTAGTCATTACTCATACTCCCTATACCTGGCTCAATCCTCAGGGTCTTGGGTACCTGACAAGTCCTTAGATTGAGGCAAGAGAGGATACAATAATCATCATATCATAAAAACTAATACATGATCCCATCTATGATAAATAACATGCACAAAAGCTACATGGCTAGGCCGAAGCCCTTAGCCCAAGGAGAATTACTCACACATAGAGATGAGATGAAAGATCATAAACATTGTAATGGAAATCATGAGATTGATACCAAATAGTCTTACAATGTCGCTAATCAAAGAAGAGATCTAGTATTACAAGTGGTGGAATAAGGCTATGGTGATGGCGAAGGGTTTGGAGATTAGATCTAAGTCTATTCCTCCGGCGGCTCTTTGGTGTTGTGGATGGAGATCTGGAGGCGGCTGATGATCGGAAAGAGCTCCCTTTTCTCGTCACTCGAGGCCTCTTTATATAGGGGTCCCTTCATGAAAGTTGTTCCGTTTGACCTAGCGGTGTTGATGGCAACTATACGACCGGAACTATATGGCCATAATTTTATTCCTGCCATATAGTTGGTCGTTAAAGCGTTTGTTTCCACTTCACGACTCCTGGTTTCTTCGGGTTGTTGGAAATCTCGTATCTTCAAGTTTAATGTTGTGATTCCCATCATCAAAAGTCATTATCTGCGCAGGGAAAAATAGAAAGAAAGGATTGCATACCCCTTTGATCATTAGGCATGAGTGGCAGTGTTTAGAGAGATCTTTCATAAAAAATATGAATAATATCCAGTTTAAATGTGGTCGTAGGTGGCTATATTTCAGAGTCATCAGCATGCTTCACCCAACATCAAGATGAAGGAAATCTAACACAGACACATAATGAACAATATCACATAATAATCTTTATCTCAATCCAATCTCTTACTAGGGTTTCTCCATCTCCCCAAGAACAAAGGAAACTACTCACACCTAAAGTCAATCAACATCATGGATAGAATATGGATGAAATATGATGATACAATTCAAGACACGTGCAAATCCAAGATTTCAATCTATAGTTACAATAAGTAACCAAAGGGGATCGATGATGGAGACGTTGTTGATGAAGATGACGATGTATATCGATGTGGAGACCTTCAAGATCCTAGTCCCTTCTCCTCTTGTGTGATGGTGATGGTGTAGATCTGATTGGAGGCGGCTATGGCGATGGCACGGTGCCAGGGCTCCGCCGTGGTGGAGGATATGGCTTGGTGGCTCTCTCTTGGGTCCTCCCTCCTTTATATAGGCCTTGGGGGTTCCCTAGGGTTCCCCCAATACCGTCATATGACTTAGGGAAGGTTTTGGAGCTTCTTCGGGGTGAAATCCTGTCATTTGTGACCTTTTACCAACTATACGACCAAAATATATGGCGGTAAGTTTTAGTTCCGCCGTGTAGTTAGTTGTTGAACTTGGAGATCCTTTAGTATTTTGGTTGCCATTTCTTCATACGAACTCCGTTTTGGGTGTTCTTGAGCTCGTTGAGTTCGTCTTGTTGAGGGCTACACCCTAATGGTCTTGGATATTTATGTTGAGAAGTTGTAAAAATTTCACTTTTCCAACCTCTCAAATGGCTAAGTCTGGTCCCTACAGCTCCTCCATATTATGCTCTCTTTGTTCCTTTTTATCCATAATCTTCACCAACACCTACACACATGTCATAGATAAGGAAAGTGACAAAAATCTACCTAAACTATTAAATTTGCAAAGCTCATATGAAAGTAAATGAGAACTAGAAGTCATGCATATAAGGCATAGCTATAGCTGGAAGAAACATGATATGGGAGATAAATGGCACGTTTTATATGGCTAAAAGAGGTGGTATTTCACAGACATCACGCTTCTGCACTCGGTCACACGTACGGAGTCCATGTAGACGATCCTCTCACTGTTTCAGCGGGCAGCGGAGGTAGTAGATCTCCACGGAACCCCAGCAGCATGACGGCGTGGCGGTGGTGGTGGAGGAGAATTCCTGTAGGGATTCACCTAAGCCGCGGTAGGAGGAAGGAGGAGGGAGTGGCGGCTAGGGTTTTTGGGGTGGAAGGAGCAAGGGGGAGGCGCCCCCACCCCTCTCTATATAGAGGGGGTGTGGCCTAGGGTTCCCAACCCTTGGCCCACCTCCTAGGGCCGGCGCACAAGGGGAGGGGGAGGTTTCCTTCCCCCAAGTCTTATCCTCTATAATCTAGGGATTTATGTTTATCTCTTTGTAGAACCTTCTAGAACATTCTGAAACCTTCTAGAAGGACCAAACAAAACTCCGGAACTTTTTTGAACGCTAGAAAATGACTTGCAATATATGAATCTTATTCTCCGGACCATTCCGGATCTCCTCATGATGTCCTGGATCCAATCCGAGACTCCGAACACATTCGGTCTCCAACTCATATTTCATATCTACCTAAACAACATCGAACCTTAAGTGTGTCACCCTACGGTTCGTGAACTATGCAGACATGATCGAGACACCTCTTTGATCAATAACTAATAGAAGGACCTGTAGATCCATAATGGTTCCCACATATTCAACAATGACTTCGTGATTGATAGAACCATTTACACATGACACGGATTCCCTTTGTCATGCGATACTCTACTTATCCGAGGTTCAATCATTGGTATCTCCATACCTCGTTCTACCTCGTTACCAATAAGTACTCTTTACTCGTTCTGTGATATGACATCCCTTGTGACCTAGTCACATGCTTGCAAGCTAATTGGATGACATTCCACCGAGAGGGCCCAAAGCATATCTATCCGTGGATGGACAAATCCCATTCTTGATCCATGCGCTTCAACACATACTTTCAGAATACCTAATGCCACCTTTATAACCACGAAGTTACGAAGCAGAGTTTGATGTCATCAAAGCACTCATCTGGTGATGGTAATTAACACGATCTCATGGTCGAAGGATTAGGTTACTATGCATTTGAAAGCTTGTAGCAAAACAAACTTAATGACTTGATATTATGCTATGCTTACTATGGGTGTATGTCCATCACATCATTCTCTTAATGATATGATCTTGTTATTAATAACATCCAATGTCCATGATCAGGAAACCATGATCATCTATTAATCAACAAGCTAGTCTTCACAAGAGGCTTACTAGGGACTCTTTTATGTTTACAAAACACACAAGTATTAGTGTTTCCTATTAATACAATTATAGCATGGTATGTAAACATTTATCATAAACACAAAGATATAATAATAACCACTTTATTATTGTCTCTTGGTATATCTCCAACAACCATATTGAAGGAAATAAAAGCTTTATTAATAATCAATATGTATTACATTGTTCCTACAAAAGAGGAAAAGAAAAAGATTACAAAGGAAAACTAATAGACTAGTCCTAACTAAGCCTAGTCTAAATCTTATTAATCTTTCACCTGAACTTGTACATGCAAATAACACAAAAATAGAATAAAACAAAGTGAGGGGTTAGTATTAGGTTGCTCTCAGTTATTGATATGAAGTGCACTGTTTTCTAAACATCATTGAGCCAAATCTGTTTAGAAGAAGGGACAAAACCAGCAAGTGTAGTATCTATTCATTTCACAGTATATGCCTTAGTACAACCTCATTGGCAGATAGGGGCAAGTTTCACCAGGGATGGAAATAGTGGGGGAGTTTAAAACAAGATCACTTGATCTCATACACAGCCAGAGCAATAGTGAAGCTGCTTACACACCTAAATGCATGCATCGAGGGGTCAACCGTAGAGAACAAGCAAGCATTTTAAATCACAGCAGCACAGTGCAAAGCCAAGCTTTGCTAGTCACTTCACGAGAGCCAAACACTAGTTTGTCACCAGAACACACTATTATAATTGAGTTTGAGTTTGAGTATGACTCTAGTCCTAAGTCGGTTCTATGTCGGTTTAGGTCAGCCGACCCCCCCTATCTTCTATATAAACTTTGTACTATTGTTTAAATCAATACAAGTTATTATTATCCCAAAATATCATGGTATCAAACGCCTAGGTTTTTCCGCACCTAGATGGCTCCGCCAACTCCGCCGCTGCCGACGACGCATCCACTCTAGACGCCGGCCGAAGCCCGTGCCGCCGGTGCACCTTTATCTTCCTCCTCCACCTCTACTCTCCACCAAATTCTTCCAGCACCGGCCCCTCCAACGCCAGCCCCTCCAGCACCGACTCCACCAGCACCGACAACTCGCTCCGTCGCGGCCCCCTTGCCAACCTAGCAGCTGCAGCAGGATCCATGGATGGGTCTCGTTCAGGCATGCCCTATGCCTTGGTCGGCTCCTTCTCCCTATAGCGCTCGACCGGCTTACACCGAGACATGGAATCCTAGTCTTCGTCCATCCATAGGCTCGCCAGGGCCTCTTGGACCCTGACCTCCACTTCATGTCTACACCGCCCAAGCTCCACCGATGGCCTACATGGTGCCCCACGCGCCACAATACTACATGCCATCCTCGACGCCAATGAACTACATGTACGGGGCTCCTCCGGCACTATCGTAGATGCCTACGCCATCGCCATCAACCACTTCATCAACCGCTCCACCAGGCTAGGACCAATCTGCCTTCATCGCTGCCATGAACAATTTCACGCTCAACAACCATGAAGGTATGGATTGGATTTTTGATTCTGGTGCATCTTCGCACATGTCTTCAAATATGGATTTTTTGTTAGCTTGTTCTTCTTCCCCTATTTCCTCTATAACTATTGGTGATGGTTCTTTAATTCCTATATCTTGTGCCGGTCAATTATACATCACTAATCCCCACACAAATTTTCTTCTCCGCAATATTCTTGTTGCTCCATATTTAATCAATAATCTCATATATGTTCGTCGCTTTACTATCGACAACAATCTTTCTTTAGAGTTTGATCTGTTTGGCTTATCTGTGAAAGATCTGAAAACGGCGGAGGTCCTCGCTCGCTATAATAGCTCGGGCAATCTATGTCCTCTACATGGCGCACCATCTTCCACACTTCAAGCCATGCACACCTCCGTCGACCTTTGGCACCGTCAGCTCGGCCACCCCAATAAAAATACTATGTCGTCTTTGCTTCAAGAATTTAGTCTCCCTATTGATAGTTCTAGTTCTTCTCATGATCCCTCTATTTGTAATTCCTGTCAATGCGGTAAACATGTTAGATTACCTTTCGGCACATCAACTACCTATAGTACTTTTCCGTTTGAGTTATTGCATTGTGATCTATGGACCTCTCTGCTTCCTAGTGTTTCTGGTTTCAAATACTATCTTGTTATTCTTGACGATTATTCTCATTACATATGGACCTTTCCTATTCCAAATCCGATGTGCACTCAATTTTTCTAAATTTTCAGCGATATGTTCTTACACACTTCGGCCTTCACATACGTTTTATCCAATGTGACAATGGCCGAGAGTTTGACAATACCCAAAACAGATCTTTCTTTGTCTCTCAAGGCATTCTCTTATAATTTTCTTGTCCATACACTTCTCCTGAAAACAGTAAAGCCGAACGATCCTTACGATCCATCAATGACATACTTCGTACTTTACTCATCCAAGCCTCTCTCGCCCCTCGGTTTTGGGCTGAAGCCCTTCGCACGGCAACATATCTCCTCAACATCTGACCAACCAAAACATGTCCACTATATACTCCCTTTCAGTCTCTCTTCCTACATCATCCCGAATATTCCGAATTGCGTGTTTTTGGTTGTCTTTGTTTCCCAAACACCGCCTCCACCTCCCCTAACAAACTTTATCCTTGCTCATTACCATGCATTTATCTCGGACCCTCCGACGACCGCAAAGGCTCTCGATATTTTGACCCCTCTTCTGGACGTGTTCTTGTCTCACGTCATGTCATCTTCGACGAAAGTACTTTTCCATACTTTATCATCCAGTCGTGTACGCCTACTTCTTCCCCGCCTACCCAACATACGATCACGCCGCGCTTCCTTATTCCTGCCTTTGTGCCCGTGGTTACTTCTGCCACAACAGCCAACCAGCCCGCCGAGGCTCCGCGGCAGCCTGTCACACCACTTTCTCCTGCCGCGTCAGGATCTCCTACCAGTTCCTCGCCCACCACCACCACCACGTCCTCTGTAGGAACAGACACACCTACCCCGTCTCCTGTTAGCGCCGCTAGTACTCCGAGTAACTCTCCTACTCCACAACTTCCTCCTCACACCGTTCCCGTCAATATTCCCGCTAATGATCATGTCATGTGTACTCGTGGTAAAAAGGGCTTTCATGTTCCTCGTCATTTTCTTAACCTTAATACCACCCCAAATATTTCCCCAATTCCTACCTCCTACAAAAGAGCTCTTCTAGATCCTCTTTGGCATTCTGCCATGCGTGACGAGTTTGATTCCCTTCTTAAAAATAATACATGGACTCTCGTTCCTAAACCTCTCGGTGCCAACGTTGTCTCAGGCAAGTGGGTTTTTCGCCACAAATATAATACTGATGGGTCTCTCGCACGGTACAAGGCTCGTTGGGTATGCCGGGGTTTTTCTCAACAGCAAGGGATTGACTTCGATGAAACCTTTTCACTTGTTGTTAAACCAAGTACTATTCGCATTATTCTCAGTCTTGTTGTATCTTCCTCATGGCCGATTCATCAACTTGATGTTAAAAATGCTTTTCTGTATGGCACTCTCAATGAGACCATCTATTGTCAACAACCCTCTGGCTTTGTAGATTCTTTCCATCCTGACTTTGTGTGTCTTCTCCAAAAGTCTCTTTACGGTCTCAAACAAGCACCACGTGCGTGGTTTCAACGCTTCGCCACATTTATCAAACTATAGGTTTCCTTCACTCTAAATCCGATTCCTCTATCTTTATTTTTCGCTCTTCTACTCAAACCGCTTATCTTCTTCTCTATGTCGATGATATAGTTCTAACCGCATCCTCTGACTCCTTTCTTAGCCATATTATCACCCTTCTCAATAAGGAATTCTCTATGACTAATCTAGGACCACTTCATCATTTTCTCGGTGTTACCGCTTCTCGAAATTCTTCCACTCTCTTTCTTTCTCAACGCAAATATATTATCGATCTCTTATCTCGTGCTGGCATGCTTGACTGTTAGCCTAGCCGTACCCCTGCTGACATCGGCGCCAAACTGTTGGCAGATGGTGATCCCGTTCCCAATCCTACATTCTATCGCAATCTCACAGGGGCACTACAATATGCTACTCTCACTCGTCCTGATATTTCTTATTCTGTTCAGCAAGCTTGCTTGTATATGCATGATCCTCGTGTTCCCCACCTTTCTTATGTCAAACGAATTCTCCGCTATCTCAAAGGCACTCTCCACCATGGTCTACTTCTTAATTCTTCTACTCCTACAAGCTTGCAGTTTATTCTGATACAGACTGGGCAGGTTGTCTAGATACTCGACGATCCACATCTGGCTTTTGTGTTTATTTGGGTGATAATCTTGTTTCTTGGACTTCAAAAAGGCAGGTTACAGTTTCTAGGTCATCGGCGGAAGCAGAATACCGGGCGGTTGCTCATGTAGTGGCTGAAGCGGTCTGGATACGTCATCTTCTTGCCGAGCTTCGTCGACTAATTGACCGTGCTACCATTGTCTATTGTGACAATATATCTGCAGTCTACATAGCCTCTAATCCGGTTCAGCATCAATGTACCAAGCACATAGAGATTGATATTCATTTTGTTCGAGAGAAGGTGGCTCTCGGCGAGGTTCGTGGTCTTCATGTTCCTACTAGTGCTCAATTTTCAGATATCTTCACCAAGGGTCTCTCCACTGCAGCATTTACAGATATTCGCTCTAGTCTCAACATCGTGACGCCCGACGTTGACACTGCGGGGGGTATTAGAATTGAGTTTGAGTTAGAGTAGGACTCTAGTCCTAAGTCGGTCCTAAGTCAGTTTAGGTCGGCCGACCCCCCCTCCTCTCTTCTATATAAACTTTGTACTATTGTTCAAATCAATACAAGTTATTATTATCCCAAAATATCACACACAAGAACACTACAGGGTCTTGCAACCCACACCACCCAAATCGGTCACTTTCCACCATAGAAAACCCAGGGGATCAGAATCAAGGATGGTGACTTGAGGAGGGGAGGATCTAGGTGGACAGCAAGGCCATACAGGAGTAGCAGCATCAGGAGGAGAAAGCCAAGGCCAAAGGGAAAGGCAGAAGCAGATCCAGGGCTACCACAAGCCAGAAGAAAAAGGCAACATCAAGACAAGGCTTCCAAGGTATATCCCAATCTCTAGATCTAATCATTTTTCATCTTACATATTTGTTTTCATGCAAGTGCATGATTGAGATGAACATATTAAGCAACAGATAGTAGGCAGCCAATATAGAACCTGTGTTCTTACACAGAGGGTCTCAGACCAGCATCATGGACCAGGAGATCTAGTTTTAACTAGATAGATACACATCACAGCTACTGGTACATGGCACAGCCCCAGAGGGTAGCACCTCTGTACCGAGCAGACCTATTCTTTTATTGAGCACAAGTTCAAGCCCAAGATCTATAGCATATCAATTCAATCATAGTTAATCATTTTCCTAAATGATTTAGGAATCATACTAGGCACTTTGTTTCAGAAGAGACAGTGAACATCAGTACTGTCTATCACTAGGCCACAAACCATTAATCATGTTCCTATAAGATAGATAGGAATCATTCATCTCTCTAAATCATCTCTATATAAATTATTTCCTCATTAATCACAGAGCCCAGATTAGCTCTAGGAGCTTTAGATTTACAGCAGGAGTAAATCCTGAGATTAAGCACATCAGTGCTTCACAAGCAAGTATTAACAACATCACCTCAACAGAGAGCATCCCAACTCTAGCATAACAGTGAGTCACAACCCAATAAAATGAACTCACCACCGTTGCAACATGGGCATTCACATAAACATTTAGTATACTTTCATAGAAGGTTCTCTGATAGAGAATAGGGTACCAACAACATGTTCAGCAGAGTACTAACTGACAGAGAGGAGAGCAACATGCTAGAATCATTAGGGTGTAGCATGTATCACTAGCAGACTACCATCTAGGAGGATACCATTGGTAGGATGAACCAGAGAGCCTAACTGGATATCACTCCAAAGGAGGGCAAACCCTAGGTCCAGGGAAGCTAAATGGGGCGAAATCCACAGCAAGAAAGCATGGCTTGGTAGAGAGAGCACAGAGGGGGTAGGGAGGAACTTACTCAAGGTCCTCGCAAGAGGATTGAAGAGGAAGAAGAGAGGAGGCCGGTGGAAGAGGAGCGGTGGGACGAGGAGCACCCGAAGGGGGCGCTGCTACCCGTGCCAGTAGCGTGTCAGAGACGGCCGGAGGAGAGGAAGACGAACATCACCAGAGAGTCGTTGAAGGAGCGCCAGAGCGGCCAAACCCTAACCCTAGTCACGGGCAGGGGTCAGCGGGCCAACAGAGGGAGCCAGCGTCGAATCAGCCTGGACAGCGGTGTGTAGCAGCATCGACTGCGTCGTCCTACACAGCGGCAGCGGTCACGGTGGCCGGGATTGGCCAGAATCGCGCGCAGAGGCGGCATCGAGCGGGCCAGAGAGGTGTCGCACGAGAGAGATAGGGGAGAGAGGAGAGAACGTGTGGGGGTACTGGGCCGGTAGGCAGACCAGTACTGCCCAAGGAGCAGTTGACCAGTCCACGTGGACCGGGTCGGATAGGGCCGGGCCAGCCGAGTGGGCCAGGCCCGGGATTTGACATAAGGGCTTGTTTAAAAATAAATATTTACAAATATGCCCCTAAACAAAATTAGCTCTAGAAAAATAAATAAAAATCCTAAAAATATAAATAATATATTTATGAACTCACAAAAATATCCTCTACCCTATAAAAATGATAGATAGTAATTTTAAGTAATCAAATCTAGGTATATTCTAAGGGAAATACATTTGTGCTTGTACACATGGATACATGACCTATCTTGTCCATTCATTGGCAAAAGTTGCTTTGAGATCCGAGAAAAAAGTGTTGTGAAGAAATTAAATTTTTCTTATTTTTGCATTTTTGAAAGTTAGCAAAAGAGAGACGTGACTGTAGTAACATGGCCAAAAGGCCCAAGATTCCCTGCGAGAACCCGGCAAGGCTGGTTTGATGTCCATCTAGGCCATAGCCTTTTTCTCGTCCCAGACTTTTCCTCCCTGCTGAAACTGACGAGCAAGAGATGTACAGAAAGGCTATAAAAGCTACAGTTTATAGCCCACAGCCAGGCTTGCACGGCGTAGGATACAGCGGTGGTGCGACTTCACTAGCACCGGCGGGGCAGGGCCGAACATGGTGCTGTCACGTTACTAGCTTAAGGAGCAGCAAGCATTTGTATTCAACGCTAGCTGATCAATCGAAGCAAAGCATCGCCATTGCCGCCGATCAATCCATCAGCAACAAATGCAACATATAGAATCAAAGCGGTGAACTCCATCGGCTGCCAAGCGACTTGGTTCAGTCTTGGCATGGTTACAAAGTTAATTACAACATGACATAGCATGGCAACTGAAAGAAAGAAAATGGAAGGGATAAAAAATGCAGAGTATCTCCATGTCTTCCATGAATAATGCACACGAAGAAACCCAGGCTGTATACTGATGAAGCTACGCGAGCATCTTCCAGGCTTCTTCACTATTTATTTGTGCGACTGAAGAATTTTCCATCATACTGTGTTTCTGGTGTAGCAGATGCTAATCCTAAAACTTTTGTTTGCAATTGTTTCTTGTGTAACAATGCTGAGTCCTGTCCGTTGAACGCGAGCGCGCCGGTGGTGAAGGACCTGGACTCGCTGTCGTGGCTGACGCGGAAGCGGTGGCGTAGGTCCGCGGAGACTGCGGAGAAGGCGGACATCCCACCGTGGCACTTGCTGAGCGGCTCGCGCGTGGAGATGAGGAGCGTGCCGCGTGCCGGTGTCGAATTAGGCAACTTTGTTGACCTGCTAGTGGTTGAGCGACACGTGGCGGTGCTCGTCGAGCAACCAGTTGTAGACGTGCACGGCTCCCCATGCGCGATGCAGCACGCGCTGTCGGGCGAGGTGTGAATGGCCGTGTCGTCCCCTTCGCCGCCCAGGCTCTTGACCCACGCGGATATGGATGCCAGATTGGCCTTCTGGTTCAGGCCGCGCAGCTCGGCGCGGAGCTACTCGGTCTCGGGGGCCGGGAGGCGGAGGGAGTGGGTCGCCGGGTCGGAGGGCACATCGATTTTGAGCCCGCGCTCGCACTCGCCGACGAATTCCTCGTAGGCGCGGCTATGGGAGGCAGTTTCGTAGAGGAGCATGGCGCGGAAGTGGCCGAGGTCGAGGGAGTCCGGCGCGAGCTCAATAGTGTGGTTGGCGGCCTGGAGCGCCTCCCGGTGGTGGCGCGCGCGTCCGGTGGGGTCGGTGAGGACGACGGCGACGCGGGTGTGCACGGTGCAGAGCGTGCGGAGGAGGAGCGGCGATCCCTCACTGTGGCGCGCGAGGGCCTCCTTGATGAGTCGCAATGCCTTGTGCTGGTTGCGCGCTGGACGTACGCGAGGGCCTTTGTCGCAGTCGGCGCGCACAGAGGCGACATCGCCGGCGCCGGCGGCCGGGAGAAGAGCGCCCTGGTGCGTGGCCTGACACCGAGGAGGCGAGACAGCGGCGAGCGTGGTGGTGGTCTCGGGTGGGGACGACAGATCTCGCCGGAAGCGAGAAGGATCTCGGGGTTAGAGAAGAAAACAATGGCTACTCTTAGAAAGTCAGCTCTCGTACGGGACAGAGTGGG
This sequence comes from Avena sativa, assembly GCA_916181665.1. NCBI lineage: Eukaryota > Viridiplantae > Streptophyta > Magnoliopsida > Poales > Poaceae > Avena > Avena sativa. Next base: position 199,339,663 of record OV702287.1, read on the forward strand.
TCGCGAAAAGGCGTGTCGCGCGGTGCAAAAGTTGGAAAGCGGCACCTGAGATGTGACAAAATAAATTGGAACAAAAATCACAAATTATTTGGATGTAGAGTGGGCACAGATCTCGGAGCCTGGACGAACGGACAGATTGGTCTTGTACCCATATGTACAAGCACAAAATCCATTCTCTTATTATAATTATTGTATTTATTTCTTTTGGAATTTTATAAAAATAAATAAAATGCTTAAAATTGAATAAAATTTACTTTTAAGATCCTAAATCAATTTTCTATGATAGAAAAATACTAAATTGTATTTTTGAAAAGTAAATTAAGTTTGTTAAAAAATAGATCATTATTCCTTGATGGAATTTTAAGAAAATACTAGAAAGAGTTAAAATTTAAATAAATTCATTTTTAAACTCTTAGAATGTTAATAGTTATCACAAAAATATTAGATATAAGAATTATGTGAAGTTAAGAGTCTTTGATTATTACATTCTTTGATTAATTAAAAGAAATATAAAACCTTTATAAGGTGGGTAAAACACGCAAATAGTAAACATAATAAATCATTGCATGACATTACTATGCATTATATGTTGCTTATTTAAATATTATCCTTACCGGGTAATAATGGTGTTTTCTAGAAACCGAAGCTCAACGTCAGGTGGAAGTACCCAACTTCAGTACCTTGCAGTCACAAGGCAAGTTCATCACTTGCTCATGTCCTTTAAAGAGTCTTTATGAAAGTATTTGAAAATTGTGTGTTATCACCTATATTCTAAAAGCAGATTGAAAATAAGTATTTTCACAAACAATGAAATGCTATTATCATCCTAAGAGATAATTAATACTAAGAATGACAATGGAATCTTGGATTCCAGTTGCCAAACAACTAGGGATTACTAACCGATGACATTAGTGATTCTACCATCGTATAATACGCGTTAACCATAAGATTTGGAATGGGACAGAGAAGTCAGCCGGATCTTCTTTCTTTCGCATGGACGGACGACCTGATCATGAGGCTGAGGATTCCTCATTGAGAACCTAGCACATGGGTGGAACCCCTTAGTTTCCCGTGATTTTGGTGTCTAGATTATCTTGAGAGGCTGCCAATGGTATAACAGGTCCTTTAAGGGAGCTTACCAGGGCATAATCGGCTCATAGAGTCTTCAGGTGCCTACCAGACTTATACCTGGTCCTACAAGGGGATTAACAGAGGTGGGGCATGTCCTGGAGGATCGTGTCTTCATGAAGGGTCGCGGAGAAGGGAAGTGATTGGCTTGGATCATCTACTGGGCCCCACATCAAGGAATTGTGGACGAGGAAGTACGCCCGGTTGTGCAACAAGGATTTAGTCTCTTATGGGTAAAGCAACACACCTCTGTAGAGTGTAAGAACTGTAACTTGTTACTCCCTGTTCCGGGAAGGAGCTACGAACGCAACAGGAAAGGAAATCCATAAAGTTCTGGTCAACTTGTGAAGGCTGATGGGCATAGTTTTTGATAATAAAATTAATCTTTGAAGAAAGTTTTACGATAACTGCATAGTGCCAATGACTTATAGTCTGAGGTGGTAGTTAGAGCATCAAACTTCCCACTGTGCATATAAGTAATGCTGTTACTCACCCTTTCCTTTGAACCCCTTGCTAGACTTTGAGGAGAAGAAGGATAACTAGGTGTATGCTACAGAAGTCCAGAACGACGTCTACTATGAAGAGCCGGACCTATCTGGTGGAGTCGAAGGGGTGGACTACGGGATACACTATGGAGATGAAGACAACGAGTTAGAGTAGTTGTCAGGCCAGAACTTAGTTATCTAGGTTGAGCCAAGAAGCATGAACCCTATAGAATAAGTTGTTGAGCTCACGTCTTTCTTATCATTGTGTCTTTCGTTCTTTCGCTGAACTTATTAAGTAAGTTATTTGGTTTGTAAGTTTGAACAGTTCAAAGATCTTGATCTTTTCGTATTGTAATAATATGTGAATGTTTGTAATTTGGACCCGCGGTGTTTCTGTTGTACCACTCCGAGGGATGTAATATTTGCGGATGGTGTTCCGTGAGTATTATGTCAACGACTATAGTATACTACAACATGCAGTGGCATGCTGGGTCACTGCAGCTGGTATCAGAGCAATCTACAGCTGGTATTAGAGCAATTGCTTTGACCTTAGGTTGGAAACCTAGTAAAGTGAATTACCTATAGGAGCATAGGAGCAACGGTAAAGAGTTCTCTAGATTATATGATGAATATTCAATTGGGAATATTTCGTTATATCATTTAGTGTGATAATTCTTTATTACGATGCATAGTTACTAATTATAAATATTTTGTATATAGCTAGAATGGCGCCAAGATTTCCTAAGCAGACTTATACTGTGGTGGAGGATAGTCTTGATGATTATCAGGGAGAGATGACGGATCAGCTTCGAGAACTTTTGGGAGTATTTGGATGTGAAGCCAAGATTCCAGTGAAGACTTTCGCATACTTTGATGGTCAAATGATTGCCAAGTACTGAGTCAATATATGTTTACCTAAGAAGCTTAGACCAACCCCAGCTATGCCACATGGTGAAGGCCGTAGTCAGTCCGTGACGTATCATATTGTGCTAGTGGAAGCACTCACCATTATTAGGGAGCACAAGGCTGAATTCCTTGCAGGGAGCACATACACTGTGATTCCTCATGATTCCATGGACTTTGATGCAGCTGTGAACCATCTTCATCTTGTCAAGGAGTACCCAAGGTTAGCTTCTAAGTACATGGATCAATATCGGCTGTTGGTAGAATCTTTCTACAATGCTCATTGTCTAATAGTGGAAGACAATGATAGTATGCTGGAGGATCTTACCAATCCTCAGAAAAGGGAGTTTTTGGCGGATAAGTTAGAGAAGGAAGCAAGAGGTGAAACTAGTCCACTATCCAAGGATATACCTATAGATCCAGTATCCTATACACAATATCCTTATTCACCTATGCCAGAACCTACCAGATATCTAGATGAGGGTACTAGTTATCCGGTACCACAGAATTCTCGGGGAACTGAAGATTCAGAACTTCCTATTGGAAATTCTAAAGGATGGAGAAGGGGATCCAGTTGGACTCAAATGTCAAAGGATGGTTCTGATAGGGAGGTTGGACAATCCAGTTGGATGTGCGAGAGAGATAATGCTGCGTATGATAATGATGCAGTGTTTGGATATGGAGAAGACAAGGAGGAAGATCCTGAAGAAAGGGTGTTTGAGTCACCGAAACATTATCCTACCCTAGATAACGTGCATTATCCGATTATTTCTGAGGACTATCGAACCCAGCAGAGTACTTGGGGGGCACTAGAATGGGAATATTCTATTGAGTACTCTACGGCCGGGACACTGATGGCCCAAAATATATCGAGCTCGTTGGGGAACCCCAAGAGGAAGGTATGATGAGCACAACAACAAGTTTTCCCTCGGATATGAAACCAAGGTTATCAATCCAGTAGGAGCAAGGAAACACCTCCAAGGTGTTGCTAGCTGGACTTTGGCAGGGCGCACTACCGGTGCCAGCAGCAACGTGGAAACCTGCACAACACAACCACAGAACTCTGCCCCCAACTTATAGTGAGGTGGTCAATCTCACCGGTTTTGCTGAAAACAAAGGATTAAATGTATTGTGTGGAAGAAAGTAATAGTTTGCAGAAATTAAACAGAAAATAGTAAACCGTTGTAGATTGATGATAAAAGAAAGGACCGGGGTCCATAGTTCACTAGTGGTGGCTCTCCTTAAGATAGATGACATGTTGGGTGAACAAATTACAGTGGGGCAATTGACAAACATCGAGAAAGCAATCATGCATATACTACTCATCTTGACTCCTTTGAGACTTGATTGGGCATTACAACATTATACATAGACCGTAATCCAACTACATCTATGACAAATAATCCACCTTCAGGTTATCATCCGAACCCCCTCCAGTATTAAGTTGCAAGCAACAAATAATTGCATTACGCATTGCGTGTAAAGTAAACAATACGATTGTTCTATGAACAAAGGATTGATGTTTTCTCCCTAGTAGCAACAACACATCTAGTACCTTAGAGATTTCTATCACTTCCCCAGATTACTAGAGGCATGAACCCACTATCGAGCATAAATACTAACTCTTAGAGTTGCTAGCATCTAATTGTCCAAGATAGCTACTAACAACGGAAAGCATGCAAGATCACAAATAACAAAGACATGATAGAATCAATAATCAATCTGAAATAGCATCTCAATATCCATCGGATCCCCGTAAACACAACATGTAAGATTACAAATAGATGATCTTGATCATGAACGGAGCTCACAAGATCTAAACATGATATCACAAAGGAGAAGAACCAGCCATCTAGCTACTATATGGACCCGTAGTCCAAGGATGAACTACTCACGCATCACACCAGAGGCTTGCATGGTGATGAAGAAGGCCTCCAGGGTGAATTATCCCCTCCGGCAGGGTGCCGGGAAGAGCTTCAGATCCCTCCCGGTCTAGGGATGGAGATGACAGCGGCTACAACCTCTTTCGTGGAATTTGGATCCAGTACTTAGGGTTTCTGTATCGGAGGCATCTTATAGGCGAAAGGGGAGGCTGAGGGGGTGCCCGAGGCGGCCACACCACCCCCTGGCGCGGGCCAGGCTTGGCCGTGCAGCCAGGTGGTGTGGCACCCCCCTGGCCCCTCTCCGTCTCGTATTATGGCTCCGTGTGTCCCTCGGTGAAAAACTGACTTTGGCTTTTGTCCCGTCCAATTCCAAGAATATTCATTTTCTGACTTTCCTCGAACCAAAATAGTAGAAAACATGCAGCTAGCAGTGTGGCTCTTGTTAATAGGTTAGGCCAAGAAAGTGTATAGAAAGTACTCCAAAGTGCGGACAAAACATAAGAAAGTAGATAAAACCAAGCATGGAACATCAAAAATTATGGATACGTTAGCAACGTATCAGACACAGGAGACGTTGGGAGAAGATAGTGAGGAGGATGGTTCTGAAGACACCTCTGATGAGTTGGAAGGTATGGACGCACTTTAGCTAGATGACGTGTCGAGTCTAGATACTTCTGACACTGAGTACCGTCAATCTAGGTGAAGGGAATATGCCCGAGAGGCAATAATAAAGTGGTTATTATCTTATTCCATGTTTATGATCAATGTTTATTTTGCATGCTATAATTGTATTAATTGGAAAAGTTAATACATGTGTGTTTAATAAACAAAATACAAATTTCTTAGTAATGCCTCTCATATAAACTAGCTCATTGATTAACAAGATGATCAAGGTTTGTTGATCATGGACATTGGATGTTGTTAATAACAAGGTCACAACATTGGTGGAATGATGTGATGAATATTCATCCGAAGTATAGCATTACGATCAAAGTCATTATGTTTATATTGCTATAACATCATACGAAGTAATCCTAGTCCTTATACCATGAGATCATGGTAATCACTAACACCAGAAGAGTATCTTGATAACATCAAACGTCACACCGTAACAGGGTGACTATAAGGTGGTTTAGTGCTATGAAGGTGTTATGTAGAGGCTCATGGATCAAGAGTGGGATTTGTCCATCCCGATGACGGATAGATATACTCAGGGCCCTCTCGGTGATATCACATTGAAATAGCTTGCAAGCAAGTGATGTGATCACTAGAATGTTATATCACGGGAACGAGAAAAGAGTGCATGTCGGTAACAAGATCAAACTAGGTATTTGGATACTGATGATTGAATCTCAGACATGTAATATATCGCGAGACAAAGGGATTAAGTTACTAGCATTAAAGGTTCACACGATCACATAAGTCATCGTTGAATGTGTGGGAGTCAGTATGGATCTCTAAGTCCCGCTTCTGATTATTGGTCTGAGAGGGGTCTCGATCATGTCTGCATTATTCGCGAACCATAGGGTGACACACTTAAGGGATACTGACACTATTTAGGAGCAAATATGTTTCAGATAAAGATTATGAAAGCGCTAGAATCATTTCGATGGAAACCGAAATTGTTTCAGATGAAATTGCTGAAACTGGTTATGCATGTGATATTAAAATGTTGTAGGGAGTTTTATGTGAATGTTTGTTCATTGAAATAATTAACAAAATTCTGAATAAAATAAGAGAAAATGCATTTAATTTGGTGGACATTAAATGCAAAGTGAGTGGAGTTGAAATTGATGTGAGTGGGCTTAGTGGAATCTCCGCCCACATGAATGAGGGAGAGGTGGGGGCACCCACCATGGCCGGCAAGCCATGGACTTGGGGCTGCGCCCCCTCCCCTATAAAAGGATCCCCATGGTTCCTCTCCTCTTGCCCCACCTCCTCGTGAAGGTTCTCTTCTCCCTCTAGTTATTCCCCATGGTCTTGGATTAGCGAGATACATGTTCCCGGTGGCTTTATCTAGAAAGGATTTGCTGCTTCCGCTCCATCGCTAGAGAGAGGAGGAGGAGGTTGTTCGGTGGACCATACATGTGTGCGATCACGGATGCACCGCTACTTTGCGGTGCTAGACTTGATGGTGCTGGACCTGAAGGACTTCATCACGATCTTGAGATTGGCAAGTGTACGACTATATCATCCATGAGTTCCATCTCGTTAACAAAGCTTTGTTGTCTTCGAGGTATGTTCTCTATGGATGTATATCCATCTGTTGCTTGTATCTAGTAGATAGATCTTGGCGTATAGATCCCATCGTTGGAATTTTTTTGTTTTCTATGTTGCGAACCCTTCAGTGATATCAGAGCCTGATCTATGCATAGGTGCTTTGCACGGGTAGAAAACATAAGAGTATGTGGGCGATGATGATCATGTTATTGCTTCTTTCATGTATTTTGGATATTGGTGGCATAGTGGGATGAAGCAGCCCGGACCAACTTTACATGTCATCACACATGAGACCGCCAACTGACATGCAACTAGTTTTGCATAAGTGGCTAGCGGGTGTTTGTCTCTCCTACTATAGTCAATATCTGATTTACAACGAGTTGCTAATAACTTAGTTATCATCGTTGTGGTTCCATGTTCATAGGTAAGGCCGGTTCTATCTTCGAAAGCCCTAAGCCACGTAAAAACTTGCAATTGATAAATTAGAGGCGTCTAGTTAGATCGTTGCTGGGCTAGTGTCATGATATGGAAATGTTGTAAGTTGATGTATAGTTGATACCCTTACAACACACCTAACGTGTAAGTTCCATAGACCTTTGCCTTACACAGAAAGGAATGATAGAGATCATACCACGATGCACATGATAGTGATCAAATGCATGGACCATATCATTCCACTTTACACATATGATGTTTACATCTTATATTGCTAGTTTGGCGTTTTAGTAGCGTTATAAGATGACCCCTCATTTAAATATCAAGATAAAATGTGTTCTTCCTTAAGTATGCACCATTCTATGAATCGTGTTTCGAGACATCACGTGATGATCGGGTACTCGACTTTGTGCTTTCATACAACAGGTGTAAGACAGTTTTACACACACACAACTACTAAGGTTCTTACTTGGCGAGCCTAGCATGTACAAACATGGCCTCGAAACACGGACCGAAAGGTTAATCATGAGTCATATAGTTGATGTGATACCTATATTGATGCTTGCTTTTGAAGCTACACCGACTCACGTGATGATCGGACTTGGTGTAGTGGATTTGGTTCATGTAATCACCAAAAAGGCACGAGGGATGTCGTTTTTGAGTGGGAGTTCATTTCTAATTTGGATTAGTCGAACCAAATTTATCATAAACTAAATCAAAGTGAATTTGCATAATTTGTTGTAGTCATTGGCATATGTTTACTACCTTATGCTTAGTTTTAATTGAGATAATCGAACTATAGAATTCTGAATATTTGCTTTACGAACTGGTATCGTATTGTTTTGAATGTCAATTTAAAGTTTAGAAGTCCTATTGCAAACTTTCAGCAAACTCTATTTACTCCATGAAGTTTAATAAGTAGTATTAAATCAAGAGTAAGAATTCCAATCTTAGTATCTAAAGTATCATGTTTTCCTCCATGATGATTGATATTCAAAAGTTGTTTTAATATCAAGATTATCTAGGAGCTAAAAAAAATTATTTCAGAAACCATCATGTGTGGAAGATATTATGATATCTGAAACAATGTTTTTGGTTGCATTTTGATTGAGTATAATTTAGCAAAATACATGTTCTCATACTGTATGAGAATTTGTGAAGGATGGAGATGCTAGGCATCCTGATCTCCCAAAAAGGTTTTGGGAACTAACATTATACTCGCAATTCTTCCTTATAGGCTATAGTAGCTTGATCATGAATGTTGTCATGATAAGGATGAATAGAAGATGTAAGTAAAATGTTTACTACACTAATAGATTACTAAAGAATGGATTTTTGAAAGAACAACAAACATTTGATGATGGTGATCCACTTCAAAGTGCAAGTTCAAAGGTATTAGTATTTGACTATATACACTTTGTACTATGTGTCATGTGAATGACACCACTATTGATGTTGATAGATTCTTTTAAAAGAAAAGGAATTGCCGAAAGAGAATCTATAAAATATTTGGCAGAAAAGAAAAGGTTGGAGATTTCCAACTTAGGTATATAGAAGATATACATGTTATGGCTGTATTCCTTACTTGTTAAACAATGTGGGTATTGGATACCGAATTGGTTGGTGTGAAGTGTCATACAGAACAACACAATTCATGAACTGCAATGGCCTAAGTAACTAGCAAGAGAATAAGTGATGATGTTCATCGAAAACAAATAAAGTGTTATTGTGTTTTTCGTTGTCGTTAAACCTAGCCTTCAAGATTTGTTTTAATAATTGTTATTTTGTTCCGGTATTACGAGAACAATGGTTATTCAAATAATTACCGTATTCCATAAAGGATGGATGAACTTTTACAAGTCTAGTTGGAGAAATCACATCCATAAACATTATTGCTAAAACATCGTAAGACAAATGATTGGAAGATCACTTATGAAGTGACATCGCTGTTTGAATTATATTGGAAAGTAAACATGAAGAAACTCCATGTTGATGGATTTTTGTAGTCTTTTGATTTTGATCAATTGACGCTTGTGAAACTTTCCTCGAGATAATTGAAACTCCGTTCATAGGCCAAAGAGGAACGGATGACTAGCTTATTGGAAATTGTGCATGCTGATGTGCATAGTCCATTATGTGTAGCCATATGTGATGGATCTTTTTGCTTCATATGCTTTCTCCAGAAATTTGAGTGAATATATCTATATATTTACTTAATAAGGAAGAAGTATGAAACATTTGAAAATTGTTCAAAGACTTTCAAGATGAAGTGAAAAATCATTGTTACAAGAAAATAAAAGAGTTTATGATTTGATCATAAAGGAAGATATTTGAGTTACAGGTTTAGCAAAACACCTAAGATTTCAGGAATTGTTCCATGAATTTGCACTTCCCTATAAACCACAGGAGTATGGTATGTTCGAGAGATCAAATCAAACCTTGTTTGACATGGTAAGATCAAAGGTGTCTGACATGGGTATGACTACTCAGATGCTCATTATTCGCTATCCTACATTGGGTAAAAGGCCTACGACCCATAAAGATTCCAGATAACGACCCAAGGAAGCAACCGACATAGACTATTTATTGTATTAGGAAAGAAACCACGAACCGACATTATGTTGGTATTGTAATCACGCGTGTATGAAACCTATCCACATATAGCTTTGAGACCCGGCCTATTATATATAGGGCGGGACAAGCCCAAGCAAGGGTACCGAAATCTAGAGGACAACTTGTAATAGAGTGTTTTCCCAATATTCAAGCAACTTTGTCTTCAATGATTTCCTGACGTACGACGAAATCCCCAGCGTTCTCTTTTCCGTGAAACCCCAGGTCCATCACCATGGGCATTGCCGAGGTTACTCCTCGTCAATTGGCGCCGTCTGTGGGAAACTTGCACGCTGGAAACACGGATTCGGCGGAACGCTCTCCACCAAGCATCAACTCAACAAAAACAGATCCACGCCCACCCACCCAAACAGCTATGTCAACAGAAGTACATGAACCTTTTGTGGGATCCTTCATAGAAGTCGAAGCACGGATTGAAGAAGATGACGAAAGAGGGCAAATCGATGCGAATCCGGGGGATCTTGATGGTCTCTATGATAATCTCTCCTTCGGATCAGACCAACCATTCACACCACAACGTGAAGCAAGCCCAGCCAATTCAGAACCTGAAGAAAGTGGCAAAAGCATCGATTTTGGAATTTGGATGGCAGAAATCTATGTAGAGCAAAACTAGTGGACTTCACCGGTTCATCCGATAGTGTCTCCATCGGAGACAATGACGACGTTACCAGTCCCTACGCCACTCAGCACCAAGTCTGCGTGATCATCGGAGATGCCACGACCCAGCAAGACTCCAACGGTAACCCAATTCTTAACCCCGACGATATTCTTTCAAGCCATAATGCAGGAAGTAATGAAAACAAAGGGAGTCAAGGAAACAGGGCAAATCCAACAGTCAACCGGGAAAATGAGGAAGACGAGCAACCATGTGAAGATGAGAGGCGAACCCTTGACCTACCAGCCAGTGCATGGGAAAAAGTAAGAGCAGCAATCTTGGGTGTGGTCCCAATGGCAACAGACACCACCGACGAAGATCTATTGGCATACTAGTACCTACTACACTACAAAAAGAGAGAAATCCTCAGGATGCAAAGGCAGCTCGATGAAAGGAAAAAAGGTAGCCGACGAATCTAGCTTATGGCGGTCACAGCTAAGCCCCACCCAAGGATCAAGAAGCATAACAGGAGGAGCATCGCCAAGAAGAGGAATGTCTAGATTATGAGGCACACGCGAAGAAGAGAGAAGCGGATTAATTCGAGACCTTGACCTATTGTTTATGTCGGTAGGCCAAGATGGAAATATCAAGGCGAAATAGCCCAGGCAGCTATTGTGGCTGCACAAGCATACCTAATCACAACACAACCTGCACCCGACGATCCTCGTGCAGCACTCCACCGATCCGCCTTGATAAACCTTGGCTTGGTGGGAGAAACTCTTGCGCAAGCAGATAAAGAAACCACGAGGCAACATGACCGGTCTCCACGCCGTCGCAATAGCCCTCGGCAAGGAGGTCACACCCAACAATCACGGTCTCCACATCGGGTCCACTTTTCTGAACAAGAACCGCGCAACGATGCAAGAAACGACATCACCTAGCGAAGGATTGATCGATCACGAGAAGAGCATAGCACCTGAGGGCACCGTGACGGTGAAAGTGAGGACGAAAAATAATTATGCGGAGCCAGCTGCTTTACCCGACGGGTTCGCAAAAATCCAGTGCCGAAAGATTTTAAGCTACCCCAAGATCGACAAAAATACGACGGCCTCCAAGAACCCGAAACTTGGCTGACAGATTATCTGGCGACTGTCAGATTACAAGGAGGATCCAAAGCCACGGCAATGCAAATCCTACAACTCCACCTAACCGGTGCGACACGCTCCTGGCTAAAGCAACTACCAGAAGATTCCATCAGTAGTTGGAATGATCTTGAAGACAAATTCATCATAAACTTTCAATCCACATTCAAGCGACCCGCATCTTTAGAGCAATTGCGTGCGTGCAAGCAAAAGCTTGGAGAATCAATACGAGCCTTCATTCAACAATGGAACATTACCAAAAATTCGGCTGAAGCAATATCCGACAAAAGAGCAATTGACGCCTTCAATGATGGTCTCCATCGACAGGAGTTCATTAAAGAACTAGGACGAACAAAGCCAAAAACAATTTCACAACTGATGGAAATAGCCAATCGTTGGGCTGGTGGAGAGGATGCAGTACACAACAAAAGGGCTCGTTCACCCGACGACAGAGACTGGCGTAGCAACGATCGGGGATGACGAACCAATGATGGATACCATACACCCAATTACATCGCGGTGGGCTTTTCTGGAAAGGACAACCGACGAAGTGATGACTGCAATAGCAGATATCGTGGCAGTAGGGACAACATCGGTGAAAGCCAGCTACGGCAAAGATACTAGCCGACAAACCGAGACCCACCAATGTCAGTAGGACAAATGTTGGAAGGACCCTGCAATATGCATTACTACGTCGACTCAACAGGGAAAAGGCGATCAAATCACCTCCTAAAAGACTGCCGAACATTCCTAAAGATGCAAGAACTATGCAATGCAAAGGGAGCTGAAGCGACAAACAGAAACAACTACCCTACACCTGGCACTTTGTCCATTGGCGCTCCACCACCACTGCAGGGGCCTCCACCAGCGGGATAGCCGCAAAACACCGTATATCAAGACAATGAATGTCCCAGATCAAAGGGAGCAAAGTCAATGATCCAGAAAGGGCCACCCTCTAATAGAACACATAAGTTGATCACTAGGCAAGTAAATTTGGCGGTAACAAAGACACCTCCTACACGAGAGTATCTCCATTGGTCAGAGCAAGAAGCAGAGATGACCATCCATTACTAGTCCCTCAGCCAGGCCAATCAACACTAATAGTGGAAGCACAAATCGGCGGGTTTGACATGAGCAAGGTTTTCCTAGATGCAGGAAGCAGCATCAATCTGATTTAGGCCAAAACTTTGTGGGCCATGAACTGGTCCATGATGAACCTAACACCAACAGACACAAACTTACATGGGATAGTTCTAGGAAAAGCAGAAATTCCATTAGGCAAAATCCACCTCGACGTAGTTTTCGGGTCAAAAAACAACTTCAGACGAGAAAAGCTGGAATTCGAAGTCATGGACTGGCCATCTCAATACCACACAATCTAGGACAACCAGCTTTCGCTAGGTTCATGGCAGTACCTCACTATGCATACTTAGTGCTAAAAATGCCAGCCCCAAATGGGGTCATCATAGTCAAAGGAAGCTTCAGCCGTGCAGACGGCTGCGATCAATAATTTAACAAAATCTTGGAATCTTTCGGGATGGAGGTGGAGCCCGGACTGCTAAAATTGGCAGACGAAGAGTCGGCACACGAAGGGCACATCCGCAACAAGAAAATATCGGAAGAGTAAGCACACAGCAGCCTCGCAAAAAGCAACATATGCGGCCTCTAATAACGGTCCCTCATAAGAAGACCCACTGATTGAAGCCGAAGTCCCTTCAGAAAATTTCTATTTAGATACACCTTACTTTCAATAAAGGCCAACGGCCATGCAATCGCGCCACCACAATGTACTTTCACCCATTGTTATGAATAACTAAAGAAAGTATTCCGCGACAAAAAACTTCTATGGCACATCAGTTCGCCAGATTCCCCTGTAAGAGAATACAACATACAATCAAAATCTCGTATAAAACATACGACCTTTTTGACAAGTATAAAGTAGTTATATACAAAGTATAAAGGCGAACCAAGTAAATAATCAGAGAAGGAAATTTACAAAAAAAATCTTCATCTGCCTCCAAACATTTTTGGACAATTCTAATGGCAGGTCTACGAGCAGTGGCGTAATGGGGCACCATATTAATAAGACCACCATCGGAAGGAGAAGGTAGCCACAAAGATACATCGTCTAAGTCTACCATCGGATGATGCACATGCACCCAGGAAAGTGCGAGTTTAGCACCCGCCACAAGTTGAAGCTTCACAAAATGATGGATCTTCTCACCCTGTTGGAATTTCGCAATCAAGTCCGCCAAGGTTTGAGGTAGAGGATGCCGAGGAAACATGGCATTATAAGTAACGGCAAGAGATCTGCGGCAGCACTTGACGGATTGCTCCAACTCCGACAGGTGATCCTGAAGCAACGCTACAGTATAGGCGCGGCGATGATCAGTCCAAAATTCCGTCTTAGAACTTCGGGAAGCAGCCACAAGAGCTTGCATTCGGTTGCGCAGACGTTGGGTCTCATCCCTCTTGCACAATCGAATGCCTAAAAACCAAGAAGACAAAAAATCAATTTCCCGCAAGACAAAAAAGGCAACCAAAGAAAAAAGAGAGAGGATAAGTACTTACACAACAACCTCTCACTCGCCCTAGAGATTTCTTCCAAGAAAAATCCACCATCGATTGAACAACGCGAAGTTTTCCTTCAAGTTTTTTCACCCGCTCTATCTTTTCGGCATACAATGCGGGTCCACCGTATGCACAATGGCGGAATTGGTTGTGCCTAGTACAGCGGAGGACAGAACAACATCCGACAATTGTGCGGGTCCAGAAGGAGCCGCGGAATCACTCAAGATATGACAAGACAAAAAGATGCGAAATATTCAGTATACAAAAGCAAGCTTGAACACATATATTCAAAAGTTTCCTCCTTTCAAAAAGAAGCAAGGGGAAAGCTGGATAAAGTCAAGGTTCATTACAAAGAGACACGATAAATGATTACAAACCAGGGCCTATGAGGTTGTGTCCTTCAAAGACAAGGTAGCGCTAGCAGAAGGAGCACTAGCTATAGCAGCGGCAAGAGTAGCCGAAGAAGGAGCGCCCGTCGCAGTAAGAGGAGCTGAGGAAGGGGCAGCCAGTTTCCCTGAACCCAAGACCAGACCCAGGAGCAGCCGAGAATATTTTCTGGCCTTTTTAATATGCGGCTTCAGGTAAACTGCTTTGCCACTGGGGTTGGCCGGGAAAGAGGAACTAACCTTCTCCCAGTCGACCTTCTCGCCATACGCCATCGCCAGGGCCATAGAAGTTTCGGCACCGCTCCTTGACTACGTCAGACTATAACCAACAAGGGGTCCGGGATCAGCACCAAAAATGGCGACAAGATCATTCAGGTCCTCCGGCACATCCGTGGTTGGAAATACTTCGGCATGGAGCTTCTTTAAGGCGTGGCGCGAACGGACAAGAAGATTGCGCCCACAAACGCTATTAGCCTCCAAAGTGCTAACATCATCCGACAAAGGATCAACCTTCTTATCATCATCCAGCGTCAGGTTCTGGCCAGTCAGCTCTGACAAACAAAAAGAGAGAAGAAGAGGCTGACAACCAAAAGAAAGAAACAAAACAAAAATACACGCACAGATAAAAACTTATGGGTCAACGAGTTATTTAGGGCCTCCAGGCGCTGCCGCAGATTCGCATCTCGAGCAGCGAATTGCCTGGCCACTTCCTCAGCATTAGCTTTCGCCTTCTGATTGTCCTCTTCGGCAGCTCGGAGCCTACTTGCCAGATCATCGGCACGCTTCATCGCCTCATCCTGAATAATTACGGATTTCTTGGCAGCGGCTGTAGGAGCGAAACGCAAAAATGAGGATGAACATGTTTACAAGGAGATTACAAAAGCGATCAGCACATACCTTTCAGCTCTTTAGCATCATCACGGATCCTTATAAAACGAGCGGCCATACCGACCATCTCGCGCATCAAAGGCTGAGCAAGGGAAAAAACACAGCAAAAGGATATAAAGGCAGACTAAATATACGGGGAAGGAAAAATTCCGGCGTCAAAAGTGTCTTACATCCTTCATGTCCACATCAACGGGTTCTTCAGATATCACCACCCCTTTACCCGCCATTTTCCTCCTTTTTTGCGGTGGCGGCTTGGATGAAGCGGCGACATCCTTTTGGACGTTTTTCTCCACAGGAGACAGAATTTTCTACTTCGGCTCCGCCGATGGTGGAGGGGTCTTCCTTGTGGAGCAGCCCACAGATGTGGGAAGAGGAGAAGCAGGAAAATCTTTGTCATCACTACAAACAACACGACTAAGAGTAAGCATCAGCAGTAAAATCACCTACTGAAACAAAAAAAGAAGCAAATACCTACAAAGACACATCCTGTGCAAGACAAAACAAGTTCATCTAGGCAGGAGTAGATGCAACCGGAGAAGTGCCAAAAGGCTTGGAAGCAGTTGAGTCATCCAAATCCTCAACCCTTTCCACAACACAAGGGTGTTTCCTCTTTTCGCTGGCATGATCCACGCAAAAATCTCCTGAGCCAGCCGAAGGGAGTGATTGCGTCTTCGACGAAGAGTCAGACGCAGAAATACCCCCCTCCTCATCCGCGGCAGTCCTAGTCATAGGGAGATCGTCGGATGCAGTGGGGTGGACAGGGGGCTCACCACTTTCGGGAAGAGGAGGAAGTGAGCTCAGGTGATCAAAATCCTACAGAAAGCGGAAGAATTGAAAAATGTATCTATAAACAGAAGACAAGAAAAAGACAAAGGCGAAGGTAATGTACCTCGGGAAGCCGTTTCTTCTTGCCATAGGGCTCCACAAGGCAAGTCGAAGGAACTGGGCTTTTGCCATCAAGGTTGTGAAGCTCTGAATTCTCTTCTCATACACCTTAAGGGTGAGGTCCTCCGAGGAAATCCTCATCGGGTCCTTCTTCCCGGTATACGCCCACATACCGGACAACCGGGCTTGAAGCGGCTAGACACGGATCCGCAAAAAATATGCGAGGACCTGGAGACCCGACAATTCTTTTCCAACCTCATGCTACAGCTCGGAAATACGATTAACAAAGGGCTGGATTTCCGCCATTTCCTCGGCAGAGGGACGCTGATCCCAGGAGTCGAGTTTATGACAGACTTTTTTTAGGTTCAAAGGGGGCTAACCCGAAAGATTGGCCTTCGAGTGGCTAGTCCTTGACATAAAACCACTTAGACTTCCAACCTTGGACAGATCCTTGAGTTTGAAGTCCAAGTAATCAACATCGGATCGGACAAAAAAAATGGCACCACCAACATCATGGACAATGGTGTTATTGGCGTTGCGACGAACATAGAAGAAGTATTTCCAAAGGCCCCAATGGGGATGATTCCCAAGGAAGCACTCGCAAAGAGTGACAAAACAAGCAACATGGAGGATGGAATTGGGCGTGAGCTGATAAAGCTGCACGCCATAAACAAACAAAAGGCCCCGAAGAAATTCATGGATAGGAAGGGAAAGAACGCGGAAGAGGAAAGAGAGGAACATTACCCTCCATCCAGGCTCGGGGATGTCAGCGACCTCGTCCCCAGGAAGCTTGAAGGAACCCTCCGTTAGGTGACCAGACTTCCGTGCCTCATGGAGTTCCCGCGCCGTGCACTTGGTGTGGGCCCATCCGACATCCCTCTTCCTGGTGGCCTTCACCGCGGCAGCAGAAGTTCCAGCAGCTTTGCTTTTGCCCATGGTAGCAAAGAGGAACAAGAGCACAAGAATCAGGGATTTTGCAGGGGAGCAAGAACAGGAGTCCGCAAGGGGGCAAGAGCGCGTGGAGGAAGATGAGGCAAGGGAAGGTGAGGTAAAACAGTAAAACAAACCCTTCCTCCCTTATAAAGAGCCACGACGAGAGGACTGAACCGTTTGATGCAAAATTGAACCGACAGAAGGGCGCACGATGATGACACGTGTCGCAAAGATTCCATAAAAGAAAAAATTAAAGAAAAGTTATGGATGTGGTAAAAACGGAGAACAGCGCCTGACGCCTCGATTTTCACGCAGAGAGGGGACGTGCAGTCAAGTATCTCCGCTGAATACGCTATCACGCGTCATCATTACTGCTGCATGGCCCCATGTTCGACATGTCCCGTCATGGCGTGTTTTCTGGAAACTAATAGCATCAGATACGTCATCACTGACGTCACAAAAAACGCACTACAGCAAAAAATTACAGCTTTTTCAGGGTATGACCCGAAGAAATTCAATTGGAGTCAAAGTAAATTCCTCGAGGATAAGATTTGAGACTACACTCGAATATATAACATTACGACTGTAGCCTCAGGGGCTACTCCTATCGGGAGCACTGGTCGTGCTCCTGAATTTTTTTACAGAAACAATGACGCATTTTTCGAGCCTATGTTTTGATACATATATCCAAACATAGTCTCGGGGACTACTCCTATCAGGATCGTTGGCGCGCACCTGATAAAGAAAAACAAAGGAAACATTCAACGATAAATACTCCTATCGGGAGCAGATTACAGAAAGTAAAATAAAACTCTCAGATCGCACCCGACGCGACAAAAATCCGAATGCCGTGTTCAGAAACATGAAGGTAAGACCCCAGGATTCGTCATGTGTGGCCTGGTAATCGCACAAGAATGCCCTCTGCCAGTAAAATATCCGTATCAACGATACAATGAAAAATCCCGTTGGACACATTGGGTACCTGATAAAATAGAAACTGGAATTCAGTATTCGGTAAAACCTCAGCGTCTCGAACTGAATTACACCAGTTACAAATTCCAGATTCGAGCCTGGGGACTTGAGTTTGATGTAGGTTAACCTTGTTTTTGCCCAGGGGCAATGAACTGATTCCTGATCTGTCGGAAGCATCAGACTCGTTTTACCAAAATCCCTAAAAAAATAAAAATCAAACAAGAGAAGGAAGAAAGAAAAACTTTGAGACTCAACCTGAAACTGCGGATTCAGATAGAGTCTCGGGGGCTACTGACATGAGTATGACTACTCGGATGCTCATTATTCGCTACCCTAGATTGGGTAAAAGGCCTATGACCCATAAAGATTCTAGATAACGCCCACGGAAGCAACCGACCGAGACTTTTTATTGTATTAGGAAAGAAACCACGAACCTACATTATGTTGGTATTGTAATCACGCATGTATGAAACCTATCCGCATACAGCTTTGAGACTCAGCCTATTAAATATAGGGAAGGAGAAATCCCAAGCGAGGGTACCAAAATCTAGAGGACAACTTGTAATAGAGTGTTTTCCCAATATTCAGGCAACTTTGTCTTCATTGTTTTCCTGACATCCGACGAAATCCCCAGCGTTCTCTTTTCCGCGAAACCCCAAGTCCATCACCATGGGCATTGCCGATGTTACCCCTCCTTAGTGTCATTTATAAAACTACCATTATGTTTTAAGGATTAAAGCTTTAGAGACTACCGCTTTTACACTGAAAAGAGAACCATCGTGATCCGTTGAAATGACACCATATGAGTTATGGTTTGGGATAAACCCGAATTGTCTTTTCTTAAATTTTGGTATGCTATGCATAAGTAAAATGTTTACAACCAAAGTGGGATAAGTACGTCTTTGTAGGTTATCCCAAAGAATTTGTTGGGAATTCCTCCATAACACCGAGGACAAAAGAGTTTGTTGCTTGGAACGTCAAGTTTCTTGAGAAATATTTTTTCGTGAAAAGTTAAGTGGGAGGACAATAGAACTTTGATAAGGTTGTTCAACCTTAGCTATATGTTCTAAGTAGCACATCACCGAAAAGTGTCCCGGTGGCGGCCACAATGCTCATGGCTCTCGTGATTACAAAGGGTGTGATTTTGGAGATTAGAGTTCCTTTTTGAACCGTATGCATCGGGTAAGAATCAAATAGTGAGATTTGATGAACAAGTCGTTATTGTTTTGACAATGATGAACCAACTGCATGCAAAGAAGCGATGATGGGCCCTAGCTCCATAAAATGACTAGAAGTCATAGAATCCGTGATAGTATGCATACACGAGAAATCAAGTTTCTGAATTTGGAAGACCCTCCGGAAAGGCGTGAAGCCTATCAGTCGTGTTTGGATCTATAAAGAAGTAGACATGGATGTTTAACATCTATGAAATAGTCGACATGTCAGAAAGAAGTTTACAGGCAATGTTCAAGGAGTTGACGATGACAAGATTTGATCTTTCATAGCGATATTTAGTCTTGACGGATTAATGTAGCAACCACCACATATAATTTGGTGTATTATAGTTGAACAAACAAAACAATGTTCTTCTAATAGAATGGTTACCTAGGACATGTACAACACACGGTCCGAAGGGTTTTGTTAATTCAAAGGGTGCTAAAAGGGCATGCAAACTTCAATAGTTGAAGTGAGCATAGCGGAGTTGGAATCTTCCCATGATGAAAATGTTAAAGGAGTTTAATTTCATCGGAGACGATGAAGATGCTTGCATTTGCAAGAAATTAAGTGGGAGCGCGGAGACAAATTTCCAATACATTATGCAGAGTACATACTATTGATTGGAAATGATTTATCTTTTATTGACACAAGTTAAGAATTTCATTAAAATAGGAATTCGATGAAGGACTTGGGAAAAACCGGAATATTTGGCATCAATATATATGGATAGATTGAGGCGCTAATATGAGTTCCAAAGTTGAGACATTGTGACGGATACTACAACAAAATACTAATTATATGACTGCTATAGTAGCAGCAAAGGAGGGCATTTGTGTTCAGTAGTTTGTTATCAAACTAGGTGTGGTTCAAAGTGGGCTAATACTATGAAGATATATTGTATGACAATAATATCAACATATTTTAACCCGAACGAACTAAAGCTCTCACCAAAGGACCAAATTTATACAATGCCATCTTGTCATGGTATTGGCCACGGCAGATGCTACAGGATAGCTTACATAGAGGAAAGGGCCAGACGACATAGGAGAATCCGGGAGCTAGATTGGCACACGATGTACCTAGGTTCACGTCCCCACAGTGGAGGATTGATGTCTATGCACTACTATTCTTGTAGACAGTTGTTGGGCCTCCAAGTGCAGAGGTTTGTAGAACAACAGCAAGTTTTCCCTCAAGTGGATTACCCAAGGTTTATCGAACTTAGGGAGGAAGTGGTTAAAGGTATCCCCTCTCAAGCAACCCTGCAATCAAGATACAAGAAGTCCCTTGTGTCCCCAACACACCCAATACACTTGTCAGGTATATAGGTGCACTAGTTCGGCAAAGAGATAGTGAAATACAAGTGGTATGGATAATTCTAAGTGGTAACGGTGCTAAAAAATAGCTTGATGGCGTGGAAGAGACTAAAGGCAAACTGAAATAAAGATGGCAGCAAGCAAACATGTAATAGATCTAGTTAGAAATGGTGTTTCAATGCTTAGAAACAAGGCCTAGGGATCATACTTTCACTAGTGAACACTCTCATATAAATACCTTCTCTTTATGATACTACTCTTAACTACTCTCCTGTTGGACACTCTAATCCATGGTAGGGCTATAACAGCACTCCTCAAAGTAAGCCTTTCCCATCTAGAAAACCCCACACTGTCACCTTGAGCACTAGATGGTTCCAACAAACACCACAATTTCATAGAAACATCCAACTCCAAATATAACTCATAACAAGTATTTGTAATCTCTAGCCTAAGTGCCACCATGGTGTGCATGCTGTCACTTTCACACACATGGGGAGAGCAGAGATCTATTAAAGCACTTGAGTAGCAAGGTAGATCTACTTGATTACAAAGCTCATGATCACAATATGATCATGCATAGAGAGAGAAATGAACACATAGCTACCGGTAGAACCCTTAGCCTCGAGAGAGAAGTACTCCCTCCTCCTCATGGGAATCAGCAACGGTGATGGAGATGGTGGTGGAGATCGATGGAGATGGCTTCAGGGGCACTTCCCCGTCCCTGCAGGGTGCCGGAACAGAGACTTTCTGTCCCCCGAATCTCCCCTTCGGTGGCGGCAACGCTGCGGAACTTTTCGTGGCTAGAGGCTGGACGATTTAGGGTTTTTGCATTGGGAGGATCTTATAGGCGAGAGGGGAGGCCGAGGGGGTGCCTAGGGCAGCTAGACCACCCCCTAGAGCGGCCAGGCCTGGCCTGCGTAGCCAGGTGGTGTGGCCGGGCCCCATCCCCTCTCTGTCTCGTATTCTGGCTCCTGGTGTCCCTCGGTGAAAAACTGACTTTGGCTTTTGTCCTGTCCAATTCTGAGAATATTCATTTTTTGACTTTCTTGGAACCAAAAACAGCAGAAAACAAGCAGCTGGCACTATGGCTCTTGTTAATAGGTTAGTCCAAGAAATCATATGAAAAATACTCCAAAGTATGGACAAAACATAAGAAAGTAGATAAAACCAAGCATGGAACATCAAAAATTATGGATATGTTTGCAACGTATCAACATCCCCAAGCTTAACTCCTTCTTGTCCTCGAGTAGGTAAGTGATAAAATGAAAGAATAATTTTTGAGGTGACATGCACCATCATAAACTTGATCAAAGTATTTGTATAACATTGATAGCTGGGATCATAGTACTTAGCTGGGATCATAGTACCTCAACATAGCATGAAAGATAAAGTTCTAACAATAAGACATAGTAACTATGCATGCAACATGAAAAGGCATAAACAAAATATTCATGAATAACAATGCTTTGCAAGACGTTTGTTTGTTTCACATAAAGAAAACATAGCCTAGTGGCATTCAGCTTGTCCCTCATAATGTAGCAAATCATAATTGCATAGGACACCTTCAAAGTTCATAAGGGTGACTAGATACAAGTAGTTTAAGAACAAGCAATATCAAAGTTATGCATCAATCAACAAGTCTTGGGACAATGCACATTAAACTAAGAATGACCACTATGCTCTCTCAATAGGTGCATAAAGATAGAAGATGGAGACTCAACATAAAAGTAAAAAAAAGGCCTTCATAGAAGGAAGTAGGGATTCAAGTTTCATAAAGAGCTTCCAAAAATTATGGTACTTATTAGCTTTCAGCTCTCATTGCCCCTATCATAAGCATCTTGAAGTGATTAAGGTTAAAGTGAACAAACTATGGAGTATATGCTTGACAAGTTATAAGCCAAAATCTCATGCCCCTTACTTACGAAGACCGAACCTCATGCTACTCAACTTTAGTCACAAGTAAGGTCTTGTCATTGTAAGTACATATGTATGATAGAGAACCGCCAACGGGGTACCCCTTGCACATGATACAGGAGCTATCCCATAATCAAAATGACAAGGCAAGCAGACAATGAGCATCTCAGCAATCTTTTTATTTGCTATTTGAATAGGTTTTTATTGAGGATGCTTCATAGAGTGCTCATTATGGTTATGCTGCAAGTTTCCACCATGATTAGGCATGGCTTAGGCTAACGGCCCAAGCGTTTCTCTAACACAAATACAAAATCCATGATCTTACAAGTTCCCCTTTTATTTCATAAGCAAAAGAACATGATATCAACTAGGTACAATGTACAAGTGCAATGTTGAAAGCGTTCCCCATGATACATGGTTCTGCTAACTTCAACTTATAAAGCGCAAGCATATACGCAACAAAGATGGACGCAATGGTTTAGGTTTATTAAATGCAAGAAAGTATAGTGTGCCATCAAGTTCGTGAGAGTTTTAATCACTAATTTTCACATAACAAGTTTAATTCGGAAGGTAGATAAAAGCATGAATATACTTGGAATAGCAAATGCTAATAGATAGGTATGGTGGACTCTTTGGAATAACTTGGTTTTAGGAGTTGGATGCATGAGTGGAACTCATACTTGGTTATGGAGGCTAGCAAAAGACTGGGAGCGACCAACTAAGAGAGCAATAATGGCCATAATCATGCAGAGCGACAAAACATCATTAATTAAAGAATAAAGTGATATTACAAGTCGAAAATAAAGGATCATAAAGGCTATGGTGACTTGGGATAGTCATAACATGGTGTGAGCATGTGCCAAGTCAACCCAAATAAAGCATCAAAGGAGAATACCACAATAATATGCTTTAATATGCTAAAACAACGCATGATTCTTCAAAGGCACATTAAGCAATCTCAATTGTTTATAACAAGTCATGCTACAGCAAATATCACTAAGCATAAAGAAAAAACAATATCAAGCATGGCATGACAAAGCATATGCCACAGTCAAAAACAAGCTCCTTTTACCACTTAAGCATGAACTTTCATACTCTTTCCAATCCAAACAAAACTATTTGAAAACCAATGTATGAAAGAGGGGGTCCAACCAATTTATTCAAGCAAACTAAGAATACCAAGCAAACGAAAAACCAAAAAAAAAACTAAGACGCTCCAAGAACAACACAACTGTGCATGAAATAATAAAAATGAAGTGTTTGGAAGAAACCTAGGATTTTTAGTGATGAAGAAGGGGATGCCTTGGGAATCCCCAAGCTTTGACGCTTGTAATTCTTGGATATTTCTTGGGGTGACACGCGTGGCATCCCCAAACTTGAGCTTTAGTCCATTCTTCATCTCATTACATCATTCTCTCCATATACCTAAAATTTTTCCTTCATACAAAACTTCACACAATCTTTATTAGCAACATTAGTGCACTCAAGATAATAAGTCTTTAGGTTCAGTTTCAACACCAATAAAACTTCCATTAAGACACAAGCTACTGTAGGACTTACCTCAAAAAGCTCAATTCCCCAAAGAGAACCCAAAAAGGAATCAACAAGAAGCAGATGCAAATAATGGCAGAAATCTGTCAAAATAGACCAGCAGGTAAAAACCAATTTTTTCGTAGACCTTCTGTTGCTCAAATCGAAAAGTGTTGAACTAACTAAAGTTATATAACAACCTGGGGCAGAAGCACAAAAATTCACGCCTCAAAACGAAGTACAGAGATTTTACACGAATTTTTACAGTGAAGCATAAAAATCTGTTTCGGGACAGCAACTTTCCCAAGCATTACTTCTCTCTCATTAGAGGTTACTCTTGGAACAAAAAGCAAATAAAAAGGATAAGGAGAGGTTATTACTGAATAAATAACTTCCAAGAATCATCTAAAACTTCTGGGTTATCTCCCAATAAGTACTTTTCTTTAACGCCTTTAAGTTAGGCATGATAGTTTGAGAAGATGCTCACATAAGAAATATGAATTGAAGTAAAAGAGAGCATCAAGAAGAAAATTCAAAGAACATTTAAGTCTAACCCACTTCCTATGTATAGTAATCTTGTAAAGAAACAAGTCATGAAATCACAATGCAACAAGCATAGGAAAGCAAAACAAGTGCAACTTCAAAAATTTTAACATAAAGATGGGAAACTAAATATTATTGAGATACATAAAACCGTGTTTCCCTCTCTCATAATAACTTTCAGTAGCATCATGAATAAAATTAACAATATAACTATCACAAGAAACATTCTTATCATGAGCCACATGCATAAAAGAATTAATACTCCCCACATAAACATAGTCATTCTTATTAATTATAGTGGGAGCAAATTCAACAAAATAGCTATCATTATTATTTTCATCACCATAATCATCAAATATAGGAGGCATATTGTAATCATAATTAATTTCCTCCTCAATAGTAGGTAGACTGAAAATATCATATTCATCATTGCAATCATCATATATTGGACGTATAGTATCATCATAAGCAATAGAATAGTTATCTTCCAAAGTGTGTTTATTTGTAAACGAATCATCATTGGAAGGAACATGGATAGCACTAATAGTACAACAATTATTAATATCATCATTTTCAGAATTGGTACCGAAGAGATTTTCAATATAAAAAGTAGTGTGCTTTTCCCAATCATGATCACTACTATAGGTAATAGACATAGGAACATCATCGAGTTCAGACTCATCAAAAACTATAATAGGAGCAACATGCTTAGGGGAAAATACCGTTTTATCTATCCTTTTACTCCTCCCCTTCTTCTTTTTCTTATTCTCTTTAGGAGGGAGAGGCTTTAAAGGAAGCTTGTCCATATACCCTAGTTTATTGTTAGAGAAAATATAAGAAACTTTGGAGGATTCCTTCTTTTCATTAATAAGATCAAAACACATATTAGTCCTGTCATATTTTGGTAAAATCTCATCTTTTATAATATTTTGTATGTAAGAATTTGTGTGGCAATTATCAACACAATAAAGATGCCAACCATGCATGACACTATTCATACCAAAAGCACTCATATCTACCAAAGAAGTTTTTCTTGATAACTCTTCACACCCCCAAAATAATGTAAGTTCATCATGCTGATTAGGAGTGATCATGTCATCACAATACAAACTTGTAGTACTCATTGGATTATAATGGCTATTATTATGGCATGAGCATTTAAAATTGAAATGACCCACTTCAAAGCAAAGTTCACAAATAAAAGGATAGAGGGCACAAACTTTTTTACCAAGATCATTTAGAGCCCTATACCACGTTCTAGTTTTTTCATTCCTATGGGTGATACAATATTCTTCTTCAATTTGATTATTATCACAAGGTCTATGTATTCCACAAAAATTAACATGCTTACAAGAAATAGTACTTTCAGAGGTTTGAGCATGTTTATTGCTATCATTAATAATAATTTCATTTTCCATGCAAGTGTCTTTAAAAGGCTCATGATACATGTCCCATTTTTCTTTAGGAGAATTAATATGAGAAGCAAAGGATCTAAAACAATCAATAAGAATTTGAGGATCAAGACCATATTTAGCACTAAGCTCTTGAAAATCAGCAGTTTCAGCGAAAGACTTAATGCAATCATACTCATAGTTTATACCTGGTTCTTTACCCTTGTTGTTATCCCAATCTTCGGTATTGCTTTGAATTGTTTCAAGAAGATCCCACTTAGCTTTGACCTCCTTACTTGTTAAGGATCCCTCTAAACAAGTGTCTAAGTAGTCCTTGTAATGTCCTGAAAGCCTTGCATAAAAATTATTAATAACAAAATTACTGGGGAGCTCATGAATGGGACATTTGAGCATTAGTGACTTCAATCTCCCCTATGCTTGGGCAATACTTTCACCATCATGTGGATGAAAATTATAAATGTAATTCCTATCTTTATGAATTTCATGAGGAGGATAAAATTTAGAGTAAAAGAGAGATTCAAGTTCCTTCCACTCCAAATGATGAGGATCATCTAGTAGCTCATACCACTCCCTTGCTTTGCCCTTAAGTGAAAAAGTGAATAGCTTCCTCTTAACTTGGTTCATTGAAATACCTGCACACTTGAACAACTCGCATAATTCATGTATAAATAGTAAATGATCACCAGGATGGACAGTTCCATCTCCCAAAGAACAGTTGTTCATAACACGTTCAACAATTTTTATAGGTATTTTAAAAGAGATGCTTTCAGTATGTGGATTTAAAATATCACAAGTATCATTAGAATTACCACATATGGGAGATAAAGTATCATCAGAGCAAATTTTCTTCTTTAAAGCTGGGGAATTAAAAAGATCATTTTCATAAAAACTAACTTCCCTAAACTTAGACGTTGCCATAGCATTAGTAACAAAGATGTTCAAAAGATTCATACTAATAACATTGTTATTAGCATGCAAAGAAAGTTCCATGGGTTTTTTAATTTTCTTTTCAAATAATTCATGTTCTACATTAGGAAAAATACTAAAAACCTCTCTAATTTTGTTGTTGTTTTCCATTAAGCCTAACTAGTGAAAACAAGAAACAAAAAGACAAAATTGCAGAATCTAAAGGAAATAACTTCGAGCACTCACACCGGAGGATGTGAGTACCTTTTACCTTACCTCCCCGGCAATATCGCCAGAAAATAGCTTGATGTCTACGCACTTCTATTCATGTAGACAGTTGTTGGGCCTCAAAGTGTAGAGGTTTGTAGAACAACAGCAATTTTTCCCTTAAGTGGATTACCCAAGAATTATCGAACTCAGGGAGGAAGTGGTCAAAGGTATCCCCTCTCAAACAACCCTGCAACCAAGATACAAGAAGTCTCTTGTGTCCCCAACACACCCAATACACTTGTCAGGTGTATAGGTGCACTAGTTCGGCAAAGAGATATTGAAATACAAGTGGTATGGATAATTATAAGTGGTAACGGTGCCAGAAAATAGCTTGATGGCGTGGAAGAGACTAAAGGCAAACTGAAATAAAGATGGCAGCAAGCAAACATGTAACAGATCTAGTTGCAAACGGTGTTTCAATGCTTAGAAACAAGGCCTAGGGATCATACTTTCACTAGTGAACACTCTCATATAAATATCTTCTCTTTATGATACTAATCTTAACTACTCTCCGGTTGGACACTCTAATCCATGGTAGGGCTATAACAGCACTCCTCAAAGTAAGCATTTCCCATCTAGAAAACCCCACACTGTCACCTTGAGCACTAGATGGTTCCAACAAACACCACAATTTCATAGAAACATCCAACTCCAAATATAACTCATAACAAGTATTTGTAATATCTAGCCTAAGTGCCACCATGGTGTGCATGCTATCACTTTCACACACATGGGGAGAGAAGAGATCTATTAAAGAACTTGAATAGCAAGGTAGATCTACTTGATTACAAAGCTCATGATCACAATATGATCATGCATAGAGAGAGAGATGAACACATAGCTACCGGTAGAACCCTTAGCCTCGAGAGAGAACTACTCCCTCCCCATCATGGGAATCAGCAATGGTGATGGAGATGGTGGTGGAGATTGATGGAGATGGCTCCGGGGGCACTTCCCTGTCCCGGCAGTGTGCCAGAACAGAGATTTTCTGTCCCCCGAATCTCCCCTTCGGTGGCGGCGGCGCTGCGAAACTTTTTGTGGCTGGAGGCTGGACGATTTAGGGTTTTTGCATCATGAGGATATTATAGGTGAAAGGGGAGGCCGAGGGGGTGCCTGGGGCGGCCAGACCACCCCCTGGTGCGGCCAGGCCTGGCCCGTGCAGCCAGGTGGTGTGGCGGGCCCCAGCCCCTCTCTGTCTCGTATTCTGGCTCCTGGTGTCCCTCGGTAAAAAACTGACTTTGGCTTTTGTCTCGTCCAATTTCGAGAATATTCATTTTCTGACTTTCCTGGAACCAAAAACAGCAAAAAACAGGCAGCTGGCACTGTGGCTCTTGTTAATATGTTAGTCCAAGAAATCATATGAAAAGTACTCCAAAGTGTGGACAAAACATAAGAAAGTAGATAAAACCAAGCATGGAACATCAAAAATTATGGATACGTTTGCAACGTACCAAGGATCGCTACGTCCTACTACCAATCCAGTATATGTTCATAGATTGGTTTACAATGGAGTCGTCGAAGGCGGGGGAGAGACTAGATCTAATCTGACATGAGAGAGATCTAATATGATGTCCTCGGTCGACGTGCCCCTGGTGGCTTTATATATGCAGTCAGTTAGGGTTTACAAGTGTTAACGGGTTTTTACTGGAGTCAATATGTTGGGCCTTTAGGCCGACTTCTTTTTAGCTTCTCAGACAGATTCTGGGCCCAGAATCACAAAAGCCCAAAAGAAGGGGCCAGATTTTGGGTAGCTTATTTTCACCGAGAATCTGCTTTCCTTCCTATACCGAGAATCAGGTCGGACCGAGCTTCTCCAGCGATTCCCACTAGTGAAATGTTTGGCTGCCCATCTTTAGACATTTGGTTGCACCATATTTACAAACAAATGCCACTGGAAAGATTAGGAGAAAAGAAAAGAAAAAAGGCCTCATTCGCATCGTTCGTTCCTCCCGAACGCGTGGAGGAGATAGGGTTCTCTGCCCCGTCACCACCGCCAGCTCCCGCTGCCACAGCCCGCGCCCGCCGCCGCTCCAGCTGCTCCCCTCCCGCCCGCCCGCCGCTCCTCGCTTGACCCCGCCGCCCATCAGCTCGCCCGCCAGCCGCCGCCCATCTGCTCGCCCCCCGCCACCGTCCCATCAGCTAGCAACGCCGCCCGCAGCCGCCACCATCCCATCAGCTAGCAACGCTGCCCGCCAGCCGCCGCCCATCAGCTAGCAACGCCATGGCCTCATCTCAGCCGCTTCCCCAGGTAAGAAGTCCCTCTGTTTTATTACCCTCTTTTGTTTTTATTTCAGGTATTAGTATTAAGACAAGATTTTTAGTCTAGTTTAGTTGCAGCTAAACTGATTAGGCATGAGCAAATGATTTTTAGTCTAGTTTATTTACTTACAGATTCATGTTGTGACTAGCGATATCTAAAGATGAACATGTGTGACTGTCTGTTCTTACATTATCGGCCCTTATGTGACTGTCTGTTCTTTCAAAGCTATTGTTCCTGTAGTAGCTAATAGTGTAAAATCTTTCATTGCTATTGTTATGGTATGTATGTAGAAGGAGAAGGTGAAAATTGTGAAAGCAAGCTGGGATGTGGTAGCTCATCGTGCATTTCTTGACGTGTGCATCGAAGAAGTAAATAAACATAATTGTCCGGTTAATGTTTTGAATGCCAATGGTAAAGCCAATATGACAACAAACTTCAACAAGCGCACGAAGAGAAACTATGTTTGGAGTCAATTGAAAAATAGGTGGGACACACTGAAAAAGGATTACACTGTTTGGAAGGGATTGCTTCAACATGCATCTGGTCTAGGAAGAGATCCTGTCACTCATACCATTGATGCCGATGACGGTTGATGGGAACTTGAGATACAGGTAATGATATTGGTGTGCACTTTTTATATGTTTGGCTTATTTGTTTTTTCTCATATGTTGTATTGATGTTTCTTTATGAATGCAGATGTGTCCAGAGGCAGCCAAGTTTCGCATAGCCCCACTACAAGATGAGGAGGACTTGAAGACAATATTTGACAAGAATGTTGTGACAAATGTGACTGCTAGGGTGCCTCCATCATCTCACGACCGAGCTGCTATGGCTGCTGCTTCTCAGACCAATGTTGTCAATGTTGAGGATCTTGAAGGTTCAGGTTGTGAAGGTGACGAGGACACTAATATTACACCTTTGCGTGCACAAGGTAAAAAGAACAAGCGAAGTTGTCCTGACTCACCTAGCCCCACACCAACACCAAAGGCGCACACTGGGAGTGCCTCGAGGTTTGACCGTGTGATGGATCTCATTGAAAAGAAGGAGGAGAAGAAGGAGAAGATGAGGTTGATGGAGGAAGAGAAGAGTAGGAACTCTGTGACATCTCCTGAAAGAAAGGAGGACAAGAAGGATTCTACTCGGCAGGAGATTAGGCGGATGGTTGCATTAATCGTTCAAGATGGAGCTAAGCCCGGGATGTTGGAATATTTCTATGCCACACAGTTGTTCATTCTACAGGAGTATCATGATGTATTCATTTGCTTGGAGGAGGATGCTATAGCGGATAAGAGGCTTGATTGGCTTAGGATGACATGGGAGCAGCATAACAAGAAGTTGGCTTAGGATGAGATGCGTCTATTTATGTTTCAATTGCTTTGAGCTTGTATCTCGGATGACCATATTTTTTTACTTTGAGCTTGTATCTCGGATGACCATATTTTATTAGTAACTTGTCTATTTGAACCTATGTATGACCCAATTGTTTTCTGCTTGCCTTTTTTGTGTACTTACATATGAATGATTTACATATTTTTTCTATACTTATAGATGAATTGTTCAGATGATGATTCGGATGATAACGACTTGGACATGTACTACATGCTTGCGGCTGCTCTTGTAGAATAGGGTGAAAAGGCACCTTATGCGGCTAGAAGACTGCCTTTGATGACAGGGATACAATGGGTTGAGAAAAGGATGCAAAGAAATTCTACAAGTGTTTTAGAATGAGGAGGTCAGTTTTCAGAATGTTGCATGAAACTCTTGTTGATAAATATGGACTAAAGTCGACTTCTCAGATGTCCAATATAGAATCGCTAGCTCTCTTTCTATGGATGTTGGGGGCACCCGAGTCCAATAGTCAGGCTGCAGATCGTTTTGAGCGTAGTGTTTCTACTATTAGCGAGAGGTTTCATGAGGTGTTAGACTGCGTAGACCGTATGGCGGGTGATTACATTAGACCCCATGATCCTACTTTCACCCAAGTTCATGAAAAAATTAGACAACCAAGATTTTGGCCCCATTTCAAGAATGCTATTGGAGCAATTGATGGAACATATATTCCTGTCTTAGTTGGTGAGAAGGACAAGCAAAGATACACTAATAGGAAAGGCTATACAAGTCAGAACGTCCTTGCAATTTGTGATTTTGACCTCAGGTTCACATTTGCTGTTCCTGGATGGCCTGGGTCTGCTCATGATAACCGTGTATGGACTGATGCTCGGCCTAGGTTCGCCAACTATCCACACCCTCCCCACGGTATTTTTTTGCATACGTACTATGCACACATAATTTATTTTCGTAATATATATTTATGTTCTGATGTTTTTGCTACTCTTAGGAAAATACTATCTTGATATCCCAATAGAACTGGTTATCTTGCCCCATTCAAAGAGCAACGCTACCATATTTCTGACTTCCAAGGTGTGCCTCCACAGAACATGCAGGAGAAATTCAACCATCTTCATTCATCTCTACGAAATGCCATTGAAAGAGCATTTGGCGTTCTTAAGATGAAGTGGTGTATTCTTCTTTCTATACCATTTTATCCGGACGAAGAGACTCAGTCAAAGATCATCACTGCATGCATGTGTTTGCATAACTTCATCCGTGATAGTAAACTATATGACGACCATTTCGATACAATTGAGCGAGGCTTGTATATCCATGAGGATAGTGCATCTTATGTCGGGGGAAACGCCTCATCTTCTTACGATGACGTCATGCGTGCGACTAGACAGGCAATTGCTGAAAGTTTAGTTGCCTGAGAAATATTCTAATTGTAATTGTTGAATCACTAAGAAATATTTTTATTTTATTTTGGCATGTAATGAATTATACAACGTATGGTATCATCTCATTTGTCTGTATTCATAATCTTCTATATTCATTTTATCTCATTTGTACTAAAAACTAGCATACAAATGAAATTTAGGGGCGTTACAGACATTTCATCACTCAACCCATCAAACAAGCCAAATGCCTAGAAGCTAAAAAGAATAGAGAACAACAGATTCTGTCAGCTTCTCCCCACCACAGCTTCTCCCCACAATCTACCAAAATCCAGCTTCTCTGAAATCATAAGCTGAAAAGAAGTCGGTCTTAGTCGGCGTGGCGTCTGGGTCTAGTATGAGCCAGTCGCCATATTTGGCGAGTTGATCCTCCTAGGGTTAGGGTTTAGTCGGCTCGCTCCAGCTGGCGACTCCGCTTCGTGGGCATACCCCGATTGGTATTCCCCCATCAGTAGTCCCCGAACGCATCAAGGACTCGGCGATGACTTCAAGCCACCAAAAATCGGTGCAGTGGATTCTAGGGTGGATTCGATGGTGAGTCATTGGCGAGCTCCTAAAACAGAGAAATTGCTCATGAAGTAGCCCAATGTCCAAGGTGAGTTGATGCGTCAGGCGAGTCTTAATTGGACGGAGTCGCCCCTTGGAGAAGTTTGGCTGATGCCTTGTCAACTTGCTATCGTAGAGGACGTGGAGGACACCAAATCATTGATGGTGAAGTCGCCAAGTCAGCGCAGGGGAATACGCGAGACAAGTTCGCGAGGGGCGAGTCCCCGAGCGTGTTGAGTACACGAGGGTGAGTCTGTGGTGGCGAGTCCCCGAGCGTGTTGAGTACACGAGGGCGAGTCCGTGGTGGCGAGTCCCCGAGCGTGTTGAGGACGTGTGACACCCCCGGGATCAGGGCTAAACAAATCCAGACCTTAGCCTGACATAATCTTAACCTAGAGCTCGAGGATATCCAGTGAGAAATCGGTAACACAATAGTATATCATGGTCAACTCGTGAAGGAATGTTCAGAAACAACTCTGAGATGACGACATGAAACACATCAAGGTAACAGAGGAAACAAAAGAAGATGGTTTCAAGATGTTAGATAGATGGTCTTCGTAAGGATTGAGACCATGGAGCTTCAGAAGGGTTTAAGCTTCTGAAAAGGAAAGCTTACAACGGAAAAACATGACCACAAACTTAGAGATATGAAACTCTACTAGACGGCATAAGTAGGGCTTCCAGGGATACAGAGATACGGATAACCAAGTTGTTGAACTACTTTTGATATAAAAGGGTCACTCTTTCGTTCAATAGAAGGGTAAGACAGAAAGGTGTTCTGTAGAGAGGACTCGTAAGAGTCACAAGGAACATGTAATAAGAGGAATTTTCTGATTAGCAAAATCATAGTCACTCTATGAACATGGTCAAGAAACGAAGGAAACCTTTTTATTCATCTAGGATTATCAAAATCTTTACCAAAGATCGTGATATCACTTTACACCACTAAGATGAATATATAAGAAGATTCATGATGATGCGAGGAAAAATAAACTACATTATCAGACTTCAATTACTTGGCACAACAAGACGCTTGCCAACATAAAAGGGTCTAGAGGATCGACTGAGAGACATTTAGCAGCACTACTTTAAATGTTCTTCTTGATGTTTGAGTAAGCAGACATCAATTAAAGGTCGGACTTCGGATACAAAGGAAACCATAAGCACAACTCCTATAATAAATCATAGAGGATGCCTCATGAAGATTGGTTGTTGTTGCTGATTTAAGGGAATGTGGCAATAGGCCTTTTGGCTAATTGTGTCAACCAATACATCAATCTTGTCGGATTTACAAAGAAACCTATGTCAATTCCTTGAGAAACACCAACCATCATATCTACTTGAGATTTAGATTTGGTGAGGTGTAAAGATATTTTAGACTTACTGTGTCTGAATAGAAAGTGTGCAACATGTACCACAAGGTAAAGTTACTAGATTCTCAAGACATGGACTTCAGTGTCAAGCTCCAATAGACTGAGCTAGGTTGCTAGACCCATGTATTAGCAACTTGTCAGAGGACAACTGCTCATACGTCCAGTACTTGCAACGAAATACACATGTGTCCTTAAGGGAACAGATATAACTCTGCTCTAATCCACGGCGACATCTTTCAGCAATTGCACATGAATCGGAGAAGGTTACTTCTAACATCCAGCACACATACTTTGAGATGACACGAAGAAGGTTATTAAAAAGTTTTCCAACATTAATGCCAAATGTTCCATATGAATCCGGTCTAGATTGGAAAAGATAAGGATATTGTCGATGTTCTCAACAACAAACTTATCGAGATACTCCATTTGGATGAACTCATATGTTGTATGAACAAGGCAAAGTATTGGTTAGACCAAAGGACATGAGGATGTACTCAAGTGAAACAACACGAGTAGCAACATCATCAAGATAGTCCTTGAAACTGAGTTTGATTTGACAATAACCCAAATCAAATCAAAGGTGGGGAAAGATAACATATCCACGAAGGAAATACTATCTTTCTTCAGCACAAACGGAACTATACATCCCTTTAAGAAGAACTAGGCCAGATAGAACTTTTGTCTTACAACTCTCTAAGTTGTTGTTTAAGCTCAACCAACTAGTTCAGGGGTATCTAGCATGGATCCTTCGAGAAGAAGTAGTTTAGAGAACTTGCTTGCTCAAGAAATTAACTACACGATCATGTGGCAACATGGCGATACTTCTAGAAGACGTCTAGAATATCACGATCCACCGATATGTCACTTAGTTTGAGAGGAAACTTGCTTGGTAAAGCAATAAGACATAGTCGCAGAGCTTCGGCACAAGCCTAACTCTTTGACCAAAGAGAGTGCACCAGAATAACGGACTTGGTAGCATAATCATCCTTTGCTTAGTGGCAAGGTTAACCATCACGCTAAGAATGACACAAATGTCCTTGGAGTTCAAAGCAACAATAACAAATTGCTAAGAATCTCAGATGGCCACATTATTATGCACACGCATCATTCACGAGCATGAAAGCTCGAAGGAAGGGTGGGTAATTATGTGTAAGAGCATCACTTCATTAAGAAGGTCATGAAACTCAACACAGCCTCTTAGTGTAAAAGGGTGTGATACTCTAAGGTAGAACAAATAGAAGCTAATAATGCCTCTTGTTCTGCGGATTACAACACTTTGACCTGATCCTATATATGACGAGGTACTGGAGTTTGTTTCTCCTCACATCCCAAAATGGTTTGTCATGATGGACCACTAGAGTATATTGGATCGGAAGACACCAATGCACAATACTACTTGGCTACCAACTGATAGACAAAGGTCGGAAACAATAAGGGGAAAAGGACATGCTTAGGATAGAATTCCCAAGATGTGGATGCATAAGTCAACAATCTTCCGAAAACCAATGTAGAGAGGGAAGATGTGGCAGGGTCAAGAATATAGATATGAGACTAATGAGGAGTACACTTCTTGTGATCTATTTGCTTCCATTAAAGAACATCTGCCATAGCTAGTAGTTGGGGAAGTCCTTAATTGTAACGACTCAATCGCAACAATAACCACAAGCTTTAAGGCTAGAATTGTAGTACCAGCCATACTGAGGTGACGTGTGAACATTAGCAACAGGGGTCAATGGAATGGATCTTAGGTTAAAGGGTAGCTTCATGTACCAGATTCACAACACTAGAATCCCATACAATCCGGGACCTTCGGTTCAAGTCCAAGGGTTGAAACCCGAGAAAGAAGTAACTACTACTTGAGTGACATAGCGTACACTACAAGATAGTAACCATGAGGTAGCTTCCAAGAGAAGGAACACCTTCTGAAGTACCCGAACAAATAAAAAGGAGACACACGAGGCGAAAGGAAACCTCGAAGCCTAGAATAGAACATTGTGTATCCTACAATATAATATTGTGGGCCCATAAGATAGAGAGATCATAATGGAAAGGAATCTCTCAATTGAAACAGAGCAAAGGGAAACAAGGAATTCACAACACACACAACTCTAGAGAACTCAACACTAGGTCAACTGGCTGAGAAACGACCTGCTAAGAAGGCACCTATGTTTTGAAAGACTAGAAGAGATACCAAAACTTTTCCAAATCAACACAAGGTAAGATAACACAGAATTAGAGAGATACCAGATAAGGAGAAAAAGAAGCATACTAGAGTTTTCGCAAATACTTTTCAACTTTGAAATAGTTTTCACAAGCACTAGACTCAACATCGACCAGTAGCACGGTTTTCCTACGGTCGGTACTGCTCTCATACCAAGAACTGTGACACCCCCGGGATCAGGGCTAAACAAATCCAGACCTTAGCCTGACATAAGCTTAACCTAGAGCTCGAGGATATCCAGTGAGAAATCGGTAACACAATAGTAACCCTGTGACACAAAAATTAGTACAGCAAGCTCATAACTGAGCGAAGAACCAAAATATTACAAGCAGAGGTGACTGACCACAAACATCAAACAACGGAAGGCAAATTATGCTATTAAGTATAACAAAGTTAACAAATGGCCTAAGAGGCCTGAAGCATAACGATGACGTCCCAACCCATAGATTCTAGGCTACCGGCCGGGAACCCCAAGTTACTCGTCGGTGTCGATGTCGTACCAAACTTTTCTTCATGGGAACACTTATTCTGCTACAAAAGTATCAACAAAGCAAGGGTGAGTACAGGGTGTACTCCGCAAGACTTATGGCTGGTGGGGTTATTTTGCATAAAGCAATCTTTGTTTGTAAAACAAGAGGGAAAAGAAGCTCGTCTAATCAGAATATTTTAAAAGAGGATAAGAGAGCGACATCTCCGAAGAATTGATCATCATCTTGATATCCACAAAAGTAATCCTCATCTCACAACTAGGATCACTCCCTCATACCCAATAGGAAGCATCCTTAAGCACACGTTGATCTGCCAAGTTTTACGATTAGGTTATAGTTCTCTATGATCTTAGAATTCGGTCACCAAGCGTTCATAACCATGAACATGGCTTTTTGAAAAGATTTAACCCTGCAGAGGTGTACAACTTTACCCACACGTACCAACCGACTCTTAATGCCACTAGATAAGCCCTCTTCCTTGGAAGGCCGGCAGAGGGTGGTTGGCCACGACCTTTACCTGGCTTTCACCGAGATCATGAGTCACGCCCTAAGTATGGTTCTGCCATAACGGGTCAAATCCTGAAGCCAGTCCCTAGAGATGTGAGGTGAGGTTGGTTTACCAGGGGCTCCATCGACCCCAAGCAACCCCGTCCACGCTTACCTACCGGTTATGATGCACCTTCACCCGCCAAATCTTTCAAAACATTTTCTATGCATATGTTGAATGGAATGCCCGAACTATGTGACTCATGGAATCTACTAGGAAAGTTAATCAGCGGAGGGGTTCCCAAGCCCCGTGTGGCTGTACGCCATCTTGGTCCATAGGCAAGAACTCGGTTCGTAGTAGTGGCGAGCATGGGACTACAAAAAACCACATCCCACTATGGCCTCCCATACAAGCATTAGCATATTTAACCTTTACCACTGATCTCACCTCATCAGTATACATCGTTCTCCTATCATACTAGATTCTCTGCATTTGGTACATCTTCTAGATGAACCAGCACTAACAGCTATGCATGGCTAAGCAAGACACAGATAAAAGCTCTAGAAGTGCACACAAGCCAAACCTAGTTATGCTAGGAGCAGTGGATCAGGTAATATATGCTCAAAGGGAGTAATGCAACAAATAGAATACTCTATCTATTGATAAAAACCATAGTAGTATCGTATGCAACATGGCAATAATGAAATACTTTCAAAATCATAGGATTATATAATGGTGGGGCTATGCTTGCCTTTGCCTATTGATACCCAGATATAGACCTTCGGAAGCCTTGTAATTGACTTGATTATAGTTGATCAAGTATTGTTCATCGATCTTCTATGGTGTTGATCTCGGTCTTTAATCTTGATCTCGATATCGTATTCTACCGGTAAGAACCAAACACCAGAAAGAAAGGGGGAACAACAATCAACACATGGCATCTATACAATGATCAAGCAAGGATGATGATATGACAAGTTAAATTGTATTGAATGAAACCCTAAAGCATGCTCGATCATTTTAAACAACGTCCAAGGGTCGCAAACCCTAGAACAGGGGAAACCTCAGAGTCACCTGCGGGGGTTCACTTAGTTCTCTAATTAAACTTGTAATGAAATTTGTTGATCAATGCATGATTATGAGTCTATTGTGTATATCTCATTTTTCTGAACATTTTGATATATTATACACATTTTTCTGACTTATAAATAATTAGTTATTGAATTTATAAGGTTAAACTCTTTTCTGAAATTATTAAAATAATTTAAACCCTTTATTGCGTCAGCATGACACATGGTTGACGTCACCACGAGGTGGAGGCTATTCCTCACTAGGGTTGGGTCTAGCCCCAGTCACTGATGGCTGGGCCCTGTGGCCAGGTCAGTACGCCACGCAGGCGGGGCTTGGTCAGCGCCCACGTCAGGCACACACGAGGCCACGTCAGACTCGCCAGCGAGGGGCGGAAGACGGTGGTCGTTGCCGGTGATCTGGGCCACTCCAACACGCGCGGCTAGGATTGTTAGAACGAGCGGAGTGAGGCGAACGATATAGGGGCGGCGCCACCCGGAGTTGGTCACCGGAGACAGTGACATGGCAAGGAGCAGCGACGGATAGCGATGGTGACCGACGTGGGGACAAGGCAGAGGGAGAGGGGAGGCGCGGAGTGGTGCATGAGCACCCTGAGCTCACCGTGGTTGCAGTGGTGGTGTCGGTGAAGAGCGGGGAAGCCGGAATCGATGGCTAAGGCGGCAGAGAGCTTCGTCGGGGTCAGGGAAGACGAGACCAGCGTCGGCGATTAAGGGCGCCCCTCCTCGATTCCATTGGCGGGGAAGTAGAGGGCAGTGCCATGGAGCTTC
Source organism: Avena sativa (assembly GCA_916181665.1). NCBI lineage: Eukaryota > Viridiplantae > Streptophyta > Magnoliopsida > Poales > Poaceae > Avena > Avena sativa. Next base: position 199,378,846 of record OV702287.1, read on the forward strand.
CTGCATGCTCAGGTGGACGAGAGGAGTTTGGAGATGGCGGCGACGGGCGGCTCTGGCCGGGCTAGGGTTTCGGCTAGAGGAAACTTCAGAGAGAGGGCGAGAAAGAGGAGCAGGGGAAGATGGCCACGATGTTGGGGTCTTATCCCCTCTCCAGCTACGATGGACTGTGGTGAGTGAGTGGCGCAGATCGACGGTGCGGGCGGAGACAGCGAGCTGCTCTCCATCAGGGTCGAAGACGACGAGGGAGACAGAAGGATGAAGCGGTACGCGAGCCGCGGCTGGGCTGGCTTGGGCCGATGTGGGCCGCAAAAACTGCACGCGGGCGGCAGGGAGAGAAGGCAAGAAGAAACTGGGCCGGCCTGGTTTGCTGCTGGCTCTGTTGTTTTTTTGCAAAAAACCTTTTCTAATTTTGTTTCCTATTTTCTGTTTGTAATTTCAAAACCAAAGCTGTTTTGGGTATTTCAAAAATAGCACCAGAATTTATAAACCACTTAAAACAATGTGAGGCCCTTGTAACAGTTTGGGCTTCAGAAACTTTTGTACTTTTCAAATTATTCAAAACTCTTTTGAATTGCTTTGAGAGGAAGAGGAAAATAGCTAGGGTTTAGGGTTTTAGTTTGTTCTCTTTTTGCTTGCAATTTTAAATATGATACTCATGAATGCACAAACAAAACCCTAATTAGACATTAGCTAAAACTGGGACGTTACAATATGCGAGGGCGTGTCCGTGGTGGCGAGTCCCTGAGCGTGGCGAGTACACGAGGGCGAGTCCGCGGTGGCGAGTACACGAGGGCGAGTCCGCGGTGGCGAGTCCCCGAGCGTGGCGAGTACGCGAGGGCGAGTCCACGGTGGCGAGTCCCCGAGCATGTCGAGTACGCGAGGGAGAGTCCGCGGTGGCGAGTCCCCGAACGTGTCGAGTACGCGAGGGCGAGTCCGTGGTGGCGAGTCCTCGAGCGTGTTGAGTATGTGAGGGCGAGTCCGTGGTGGCGAGTCCCCGAGTGTGTCGAGTACGTGAGGGCGAGTCCGCAGTGGCGAGTCCCTGAGCATGTCGAGTACGTGAGGGCGAGTCCGCTGTGACGAGTCCCCGAGCATGTCGAGTACGCGAGAGCGAGTCCGCGGTGGCGAGTCCCCGAGCGTGTTGAGTACGCGAGGGCGAGTCCATGGTGGCGAGTCCCTGAGCGTGGCGAGTACACGAGGGCGAGTCCGCGGTGGCGAGTCCCCGAGCATGGCGAGTACGTGAGGACGAGTCCGCGGTGGCGTGTCCCCGAGCGTGTTTAGTATGCGAGGGCGAGTCCACGGTGGTGAGTCCCCGAGCGTGTCGAGTACGCGAGGGCGACTCCACGGTGGCGAGTCCCCGAGCATGCTGAGTACGCGAGGGCGAGTTCACGGTGGTGAGTCCCCGAGCGTGTTGAGTACGCGAGGGCGAGTCCGCGGTGGTGAGTCCCCGAGCATGCTGAGCCGCGGTCGTGGAACCACGCGCACACGCAGTATGTCTAGGAGTAGTCTCTGAGGCTCGAGTTGTCTTCTAGAGGCGACTTAAGGCTCTTTAGAGATGCATATTCTGAAAATATTAGTGGTTGTTGCCGAGCATGGCGAGTCCGTGTGGGGAGAGTTCGTGGTGAGCGAGTCCGCAAGGAAGAGTCCCAGAGTGTGGCGGGTCCGTGATGATTGCGAGTCCGCGAGTGTGGCGAGTCCGCGATGATTGCGAGTCCGCGAGGGGAGAGTCCCCGAGTGTGGTGAGTCTGCGATGATTGCGAGTCCGCGAGGGGAGAGTCCCCGAGTGTGGCGAGTCCGTGATGACATTGATTGCATTGTTTTTGTTAGCGAGTCTCTCATCTTGGCCCAGGGGGCCAGTCATATGGTGACTCCAAAGATGGCTCTTGGCTTAGCGTTCTTCTTGGATAATCCGAGGCTCGGTTTGCGAGTTTTCGTCTGCAGTACTTGGTCGTGCGAGTCGCACTTTCTAAGGTTGAGGAGGACATGGTGTTGTTTGTGTAGCACTACCATTTGTCTTAGCCAGGAAGGCCAGTCGAGCAAGGTGACTCCAACAATGGCTCTCGGTTAGCATTTTTCGTGGACGGTCCGAGGATCGGTTTGCGAGTCCTCGTCCGCACTACTTGTCCATTGCGAGTCGCTCTTTTAAAGATTGACAAAGGCGAATTGATTTTTCTCGAAGGGAAGAGAAGCCCAGTGGTGAGTCCATGCAGCGTGGCACGCGACCCTCTCTGGTGACTCGGATGATGAAGGTCCCTTAGAAGGCGCGGCGTACGCATTTGACGTAGCGGACGGGGCCACATGGCGTTTAGCCGGAAAAGGTCGACGCAGCGGACAAGTCGACGTGGTGAAAGTATGGTCACGCTTTGGCGAAGCCGACGCGGCGGACACGGGGTCGACGTGGCGGACGTATGGTCGCGCTTTGGCAAAGTCGACATGGAGGACACGTAGTCGATGCGGCGGACGTATGGTCGCGCTTCGGCGAAGTCGACGCGGCGGACGTATGGTCGCACTTTGGGCAAAGTCGACGCGGCGGACAGAGGTCATGCTATGGCGAAGTCGACGCGGTGGACGGAGGTCGTGCTAGGGCGAAGTCGACGCAGCGGACACAGGGTCGACGCGGCGGACAGAGGTCGTGCTAGGGCGAAGTCGACGTGGCGGACGTATGGTCGCGCTTCGGCGAAGTCGACGCGGCAGACACGGGGTCATCGCGGCTGACGTTTGGTCGCGCTATGGCGAAGTCGACGCGGCGGACACGGGGTCGACGCGGCGGACGGAGATCGGGCTAGGGCAAAGTCGACGCGGCGGACACGGGGTCGACGCGGCGACCTGAGGTCGCACTATGGCGAAGTCGACGCGGCGGACATGGGGTCAACGCGGCAGATGGAGGTCGCTCTAGTGCGAAGTCGACATGGTGGACACGGGGTTGACACGGCAGACAAAGGTCGTGCTAGGGTGAAGTCGACGCGGCGGACATGGGGTCGACGCGGCGGAGGTCGCGATATGGCGAAGTGGACACGGGGTCGACGCGGCGAACGGAAGTCGCGCTAGAGCAAAGTCGACGCGGCGGACACGGGGTCGACACGGCGGAAGGGGATCGCGCGGCGGACAGAGGTCGCGCTTTGGCGAAGGGAGACAGCGCTTTGGTAAAGTCGTGCAGCGTGTAGCCGGTAGCATGGCGAGTCCACCACAAGAGAGTCGGCGGTTGGCGAGTTCCCAAGTACGGAGAGTCCACGAGGCGGAGAGTCCGCGACAGGAAAGGCGAGTCCCCAAGCGTGGAGAGTCGACGAGGGCGAGCCCGCGAGCATGGGGAATCCGCGATGGCGAGTCTCCGAGGATGACGACTCCGCGAGGGAAAGTCCACGACGGCGAATCCCCGAGCGTCGAGTCCGTGATGGCATGTAGAACAAACTCCGTATAGCCACGGATGTATGATTTCATTGGTCCAGGTCAATTGCCGGTGAATTTAGTGATGACGACTACTCAATCCAATTCTGCATTCATGGATTAATTTCCCAAAGGATTCGATACAAGCAATGCATATTAGATCGAATAAATAATCAAATAGCAGAGGAATTAATGAGAGAGATGGGATGGACTCATCGGAAATTAATTTGTTTCAGTCTACCGGCCTCCCCTGGTGTAACAGATTATTACCGAGGCATAGGAGCAGTCGCGGTGGAAGAATTCCATAAGTAGCGGAAAAACCCCAGCTCGTAAACATACGAACGGATCGCTCCATGGGTCATGTCCCGATTAGATTATTTCGTCTAGGAACCAATTCTCCAAAGGTACGTACATGGCAATAGCACCTAGGTTAGATCAAATAAAACTAATCAATTGAAAAACGTAGTCAATGCGAGATGGGATCAGATAAAAAACTGATCGGCTCCTGTGATTTTGCAGGTCAATACGCCATGTGTGTGTGCCACAGTTGTTGGCCACCGGACCATGTGGATCGGCTCCAAGTACAAGTCTCCGACGGTGGTTTTTGCAATAAAATAATCAACTGTAAATGTAATCAATGAGAAAAGAGATTCAAATAAAAAACCAATCAGAACCGATCACCGCATGATGGCGTGCTTGTTAATTTTCCATGGCAGGATCTGCATGTGCGTGCGCCGCAAGTTCTTGACCATCGGACTATGTGGATCGGCCCCCAACCCGCGATTCGACGCTGATCTAGCTGCGTTTGTTAGAGTATTAGATATATACGGTTGTTATGGTAGTTTAAATAGAGTTAGAATCTGTTTACGTACAGTTCTAACTTGACTCGTACTCCAAGATAATTCTCTGTACATCTATATATACTCGCCCATGAGTCTCAATAATATATCCATCATATTCCGCCAAATTTATACTCTTTCATGGTATCAGAGCGACAAGATCCTTGACCTAGCCGCCGCACACATTTCCGTGCAACGCAGCCCCCGGAGAGGTCGATCTCCATGATCTCCACCGGGGGCCGCGCAACCCATACGCAGGGTTCGCCCACCGATCCGTGATCGACTACCCTGTAAGTCTTTTTCCGATTTCTTAATCGGGTTTTTTTTGGTTTACCGATCTTAGATCGGATTGAGTCGCCCACCGCTGTCGTCATCGTCGCGTCTCTACTTCGACCATCGGCATCGAGGATCTACATCGCGTCCGTGCGCATGCCCTCTCTGCTACTGCGCCTGCCTCGGCAAGCTGCCGTGCACCGGGGACGGCTGCTACGCCTTTCTCGGAAGGCTACCGCGGCCGCCCCCTCGGATTCTCTTCGTCGTCATCGTCTGTGACATCACCAACAACGCCGCTATCGACTCCGATCTACGCGTCGTCCACGCCATGACGCATACGATGCACCGTTGGTCTGATCAACCGAGCACGCGCCTACCACCGATCGAGCTACGGACTGCCGCTATATCGCCCCATCAGGCCGCAGCGCCGTTGCCTTTGGTCCACGCTCCTAGCTTCCAACGCGCCTTCATCGACGTGTATGTCGTTGGTGGTCTCCCAGCCGCTGCACCGACTTGCGCCCTATAGCTATGCCACCCCTCGGGTCGTAGCGTGGCTGCACGCAGTCTACTTCGCCGTCCTCGTGCATCGACGACCTTGGTTTTCACCGCGACATCTCCTACAGTGCGGATCGCCGCCGTCTGCACATGGTCTTCGTCACGTCGCCGGATCTTCCTCGCCTACTTCGAGCACCGCCGCCGCGCTTCACAAGGTAACCTGCCGGGCGCCCGCTCGCCATCGCAGGTTCCGCCGACTATCCCATCGCCACTCTAGGCATCCAGCATGACTAACCCAGGTCGATGCTGGTTTCACCGCCTTCTACGTCTTCGTCCACTACAACTTCGCCGCCAGCGTCATCGCCTCATCCCCAAGTACACCACCTACTACTCTACTCCGATAACCGCGGACAGCACCGGCATCTCTCCCTTCGCTGCTCTGTGCATTGCAACCGCTCTGGAAGCTTCCTCTGCTAGTCTTTCTGACATGGCGGCAAGTTCATGATGGTCACTGCCCCCGCACACCTGGTACTGGCAACACTGGGAGTGCCTTCGTCCCCGACGTGTTCCCGAGTCTGGCAAACTCGGATCGGCGCCTCGTCTTCATCGGCTTCGACAATGTCTTCTTTGGCATCGACCCCTCTACGACTGCCTTGACCGCGTCACCGACGAGTTCTTCTTTGCATACTCGGTTCTGGCAAAACCGGAGTGTGCGTTCGTCCCTGACATGCGCCTAGTTCTGGCAAAACTATGGCCACACCTCGTCCTCGACGGCTCAGACTGCATCGGCTTCGGCATCGACACCCTCACCGACTGCCTCGACGCGTCTCCGTCATCCTCCTCGCGCATTATATGCATGCGGCTTCACGTGCGGCTACCTCGACACCGGCATCCCCGACCACGACATCGACCACGGCGACCCATCGCACGGCTACCTCGACCATGGCACCGCCTCACGCTCTCGCCTCCCTCGACATCAGCACAAGGGCTACCACCTCTCTTGATCATCATCAGCTTCCTCTACAGTCCAAGCTACCGTGTTGCGACACCGTCCACGATGTTCCTGCTCGGACTGCGGGAGGATGTCAGCCTAATGGATGCTACTTCGGTTTATCTCCAGTCTGACCGTCCGCGATGTTCCAGTTGTTCACGACGCTACCGCTACGACTGCGAGGGAGTGCTAGAGTATTAGGTATATACGGTTGTTATGGTAGTTTAGATAGAGTTAGGATCTATTTACGTACAGTCCTAACTTGACTCGTACTCCAAGATAATCCTCTGTACGCCTATATATACTCGCCCATGAGGCTCAATAATATATCCATCATATTCCGCCAAACTCATACTCTTTCAGCGTTGACGGCGAGTGATGCCGCCCGGATCGCGACTCCAAGCACCGCTTGCCCCATGGTGGGTGCCAACTGTCGTGGTATTGGCCACGGCAGATGCTACAGGGTATCTTACATAGACGAAAGGGCAAGGCGACGTAGGAGAATCTAGGAGCGAGATTGGCACACGATGTACCCAGGTTCACGTCCCCATAGTAGAGGATCACTATGTCCTGCTATCAATCTAGTATATGTTCATATATTGGTTTACAATGGAGTCGCCGGAGGTGGGGGAGAGACTAGATTTGACGTGAGAGAGATCTAATATGATGTCCTCGGTGGAGGTGCCCCTGGTGGCTTTATATATGCAGCCAGTTAGGGTTTACAAGTGCTAATGGTTTTTTTATAGGAGTTGCTATGTTGGGCCTTCAGTCCGCGTGGCGTCTGGATCCAGTATGAGCCAGTCGCCGTATTTGGCGAGTCGATCCGCCTAGGGTTAGGCTTCAGTCAGCTCTCTCCAGCTGGCGACTCCTCTTCGTGGGCATACCCCGATTGGTATTCACCCATCACATCTCATTTGAGAATGAGTGATGCGTAGAAACACAAAGACATGCAAATACACACGAACCTGAAACTGTCAGATCCGGAGATTATGTTAACCACTATAAATCGTGTATATGCAACACCAGAAAGCCATAGGTGTTCAATACGCAAAGTTTTTCAAACTAGATTATTGACTCTAGTGCAAGTGGGAGACTGAAGGGAATATGCCCGAGAGGCAATAATAAAGTGGTTATCATCTTATTCCATGTTTATGATAAATGTTTATTTTGCATGCTATAATTGTATTAATTGGAAATGTTAATACATGTGTGTTTAATATACAAAATACAAAGTTCCTAGTAATGCCTCTCATATAAACTAGCTCATTGATTAACAAGATGATCAAGGTTTCCTGATCATGGACATTGGATGTTGTTAATAGCGAGGTCACAACATTGGTGGAATGATATGATGAACATTCATCTGAAGTATAACATTACGATCAAAGTCATTATGTTTATATTGCTATAACATCATACAAAGTAATCCTAGTCCTTAGACCATGAGATCATATTAATCACTAACACCAGAAGAGTATCTTGATAACATCAAACGTCACACCGTAACAAGGTGACTATAAAGGTGGGTTCAATGCTACGAAGGTGTTATGTAGAGGCTCATGGATCAAGAGTGGGATTTGTCCATCCCGATGACGTATAGATATACTCAGGGCCCTCTTGGTGATATCACATTGAAATAGCTTGCAAGCAAGTGATGTGATCACTAGAATGTTATATCACGGGAACAAGAAAAGAGTGCATGTCGATAACGAGATCAAACTAGGTATTTGGATACTGATGATCGAATCTCGGACATGTAATATATCGCAAGACAAAGGGATTATGTTACTATCGTTAAATGTTCACGCGATCACATAAGTCATCGTTGAATGTGTGGGACTGAGTATGGATCTCCAGGTCCCGCTTCTGATTATTGATCTGAGAGGGGTCTCGATCATGTCTGCATTATTCGCGAACCATAGGGTGACAGACTTAAGTGATATCGACACCATTTAGGAGCAAATATGTTTCAGATAAAGATTATGAAAGCGCTGGAATCATTTCGATGGAAACCAGAATTGTTTCGGGTGAAATTGTTGAAACTGGTTCTGCATGTGATATTGAAATGTTGTAGGGAGTTTTATGTGAATGTTTGTTAATTAAAGTAATTAACAAAATTCTGAATAAAATAAATAAAAGTGTTTTATTTAAAGAGAAAATGCATTTAATTTGGTGGACATTAAATGCAAAGTGGGTGGAGTTGAAATTGATGTGAGTGGGCTTAGTGGAAGCTCCACCCACATGAATGAGGGAGAGGTGGGGGAACCCACCATGGCCGGCCAGCCATGGACTTGGGGCTGTGCCCCCTACCCTATAAAAGGATCCCCATGGCTCCTCTCCTCTTGCCCCACCTCCTCATGAAGGTTCTCTTCTCCCTCTAGTTATTACCCATGGTCTCGGATTAGCGAGATACATGTTCCCAGTGGCTTTATCTGGAAAGGAGTTGCTGCTTCCGCTGCATCGCTGGAGTGATGAGACGGAGGTTGTTCGGTGGACCAGACATGTGTGCAATCATGGATGCACCGCTACTTTGCGGTGCTGGACTTGATGGTGCTGGACCTGAAGGACTTCATCAGGATCTTGAGACCGGCAAGTGTATGACTACATCATCCATGAGTTCCATCTCGTTAACAAAGCTTTGTTGTCTTTGAGGGTATGTTCTCTATGGATGTATATTCACCCGTTGCTTGTATCTAGTAGATAGATCTTGGCGTATAGTTCCCATAGTAGGAAAAAAATTCTATGCTGCAAACCCTTCACTAGGAGGCAAGCAATTCCATAGACTGTGCATCACACTCCACGTCAGCACGGTTGGACTCCGGGAATGTACGACGAGCATCGCAACTTATGGGGAGTGTGACCACTTGAGGTGAATTATCCTAAGTGGGGTAATGCGTATTGTAGAGTTTGAGATCTTGATGTGATTAAATAAGTGAGGTAGCACTCACAGGAAGATGTGGCACTTGTATAATATGGGTTGTAATGTACTGTACCACCTATGTGAATGTAATGTTTATTATGTGCGTTGCATATTTGGTTCTTATTTGGATCTTGATTCCCATTGAGTGACTACTTCTGGGCATGAAGTTGAGCTCAAAAAGCATGGCATGATGTAATTATGAGTTTCGCTTGATGTTACAGGACAAGGGGTTATGGAAATGGGTGTAGAGGACGAGATTGAACATCAGCACATGGAGCGCGAAGCTAAGGGAAATGCGGATGAAGATGCCAGAATGCAGGTAGAATTACCACCACCAATGAGGCCATTGATGGAGCAGAATTTCATGCAATATATGCAGATGATGCAAGAATCCCAGAACAAGTTTATGGAGGGGTTAATGGACCGAGTTGAACACCAAAGGGAACCTGAAGGTCGTGGTGTAAGTCTTTCGGATTTCTAGAATGCAAGAGCATTACCTTTTGCATCAGCTCCAGAACCAATGGATGCAGAGGATTGGTTGGCAGATACAGAGAGAAAGCTCAAGACTGTAGGGTGCACCGATGATGATAAGTTAAGGTATGCAACATATCTTTTAACTAGACCTGTAGCATCTTGGTGGGAGAATCAGTTGGCAATGCAACCTCTAGGTAGGGAGTATACCTAGGAGGAGTTCAAGCAAAGATTCCGTGAATATCATGTTCCAGATAGTGTCACTGAACTGAAGCGTAGGGAATTTGAGGAACCGCGGCAAGGTTACTCTAGTGTCATGAAGTACATTCGGGAGTTTAGTGATTTATCTTGTTATGCTGCTAACGAGGTAAGCACCGAGGAGAAGAGAAAGAAGTGTTTCATGCATGGACTAAATCCATTTGTGAAGATGTAGTTGAGGCTTGCCGACAAGCAGACTTTCCAATAGCTGCTAGATGCAACTATTACCTTTGAGGATGACTACAATAATGTCCAAGAAGATAGGAGGAAGAGGGCGAGGAAAGAAACTAAGAGAATTCAAGCCAGTATGCTAAACCTAATATGGAGTTCAAAGCCTAAAATAGGTCCTTTAACAATGGTAACAACCCCAATCATGGTGCAACCACAACTAGAAGGACTGTCATTTGTCCCAATTGTAAGCTTCCAGGGCACATTAGTAGGGATTGCCAGAAGCCGATGATCATATGATATGGGTGTGGTCAGAAGGAGCACATGAAGTCTGATTGTCCCAAGAAACCACCCGGTGGTTGGTCCACATCAGGCGGTGGTCAAGCACGAGGCGGAGGCGGACAACCTAACAAGGGTGGAAATTATGTCAAGAATGACAATGGCAAGAGAGGCAGACCTACTGGAAAGTGGACAACCTAACTAGGGTTGGAAATTATGTCAAGAACAACTTTGGAGGAGGTGGATAACTCGGATCAAGCGGTGATAGGTACGCTCAATATTCTCACCAACCCTAGAAAAGTTCTATTTGATACTGGTGCAATTACTTCATTCATATCTAAACAATTTTGTGATAAGTTCAGGATTAGAAGGGCACCGTTAGAAAAACCTATGACCGTAGTTACCACTAGAGGGATCATAGTAGTGAGAAACATTAAATTAAACCAAGTTATCTCAATATGTGGTCAAACCTATTATGCAGATCTTTATGTGATTCCATTAAGGGGAATAGCAGTAGTTTTGGGAATGGATTGGATGACTGAGCTTGGAGCCTAGATCAATTGTGAAGACAAGACTATATCAATAAGGACTCTAGGTGGAGGAAGATTGGTTTACCAAGCTGATAAGCACTCACATATAGAGGTATATCTACAACTAAACTCCATGAGTGAGGTCAAGTTGGAGGATATTCCTGGAGTAAATGAGTTTCAGGATGTTTTTCCAGCAGAATTACCAGGAATGCCACCTGATAGGGATATAGAGTTCACTATTAACCTAATACCTAGTACAACACGTATTTCTCAAGCACCATACAAGATGGGTCCTAAAGAGCTGAAGGAGCTTAAAGAACAAATTGATGAGTTGGCCGGGAAAGGATTCATTCAGGAAAGTGTATCCCCACATGGAACTCCAGTGATTTTTGTTGATAAAAGAGATGGAGGACGACGGATGTGTGGAGATTATAGAAATCTGAACAATGTCACCATAAAGAACAAGTATCATTTGCCAAGAATTTAGGACTTATTTGATCAAGTCAAGGGAGCCGGAGTGTTTTCCAAGATTGATCTGAGATTAGGCTATCATCGAATCAAGATTAAGCCTGAGGATGTTCCAAAAACAACATTTGTGTCAAGATATGGACATCATGAGTATTTGGTCGTACCTTTTGGGTTGACTAATGCACCAGCAGTTTTCATGAATCTGATGAACAAGGTTTTTATGCCATATCTAGACAAGTTCGTCATAGTATTTATTGATGATATTTTGATATACTCCAAGGATAAGGAGGAGCATGATGATCACTTAAGGATAGCGTTACAAATAGTGAGAGGACACAAGTTGTTTGCTAAGTTCAGTAAGTAAGGTTGAATTCCTTGGTCATGTCATTAGTAGGGATGGAATTACAATCAATCCATCCAAGGTTCAATCAGTGTTGGTTCGAATGCACCTACCAATGTTAAACAAATCAGAGGTTTTCTAGGAATGGTAGATTACTATCGGAGATTCATTGAAGGTTTCTGTGGGACCCCAGATAAATCCTCTGAGAATCCCTATTATGCATACACCATGATCCCATGATCAGTTCATCATGGCACATAACCTACAAGTATCAAAGTAAACATCCATTACTTAAGCGGATACATGTCATACCTTATTTGCCATTATGGCTACATCAATCAATAACAGTGGAACTTCATTAAGCATAGAGCCCGAGCCATGCCATAACCTACAGGAAACTGACTGGGAGAACGTCCTAGCTCGCATAGTCATCAACTTCACCTTCTTATCGATATCTGACCAAGTTAATAGCAAGGGACAATGCCAGCGAGTACTTTGAATGTACTCACAAACCACCTTAAGAGAATAATAATAACAAGATGATATGCAATATGGCTGTGGTAGTAGGAGGGTTCCAAGTGAGGTTCTTTTCTCAAATAGTTTCTCTTGTAGATATAGCATCTACATATCTTTGTTGAAAACTTTTGTAAAACCTTTTGGAAATCTTTTTGAAACATTTTGGAAATCACTAGGATTGGGACACCCATTTGTTTCTTCCTTCCGGTCATCTCATGACCAAACTTCTTTCCTTCCTTTCCGACCATCCCATGGTCAAAACATTTCCAAAGCCATTTCTTTTTTTGAAATCCTTTTTGAAAGCAAAACTAGCACCGCTCTACAGTAGTTTGTCCAACCATCCATAACCATGGACACGGCTATTCGAATAGATTTTACACTCTGTAGAGGTTGTACACTTTACCCACACCATTCGATACATCCATCGGGATAACACCACGGCCCGCTACACCAAGTGTACGGGGATCCGTATAATCAAACATAACCTTTCATTTGCTGTCCCTAGCATGGGCACTTTATCTATGTTTGCTTGGTTCCCCCGGGACGAGTACCCGACTCCTCGAGTCTAAATCTCCCTACCTCACTTCCTGAATCATTTCCCCTTCCATACTCCCATAAACCGTATCATCCGCGGGAGCTCCATAGTTTCAGCCGACCTCCAAAGAGACAAAAGAACCTTCCGGGTACGACAACCCCCTAAGTGGATAGGAACCGGCTTCAGGGGACTCGAACCCCTTTCTATGCATTATGGCATAACCCATGCTAAGGAATACAAACTACGAGTTAAGCCCCGTCCCATATCGGGGTAATGTGGTTGCACGGGTTTAGTTGTTATAGCTAAAGCTGCAAAGAACCGGGTGTGTTTTTGTAAACATTTTCTCCTCCTCCTTTCCAGCATCATTTGTAAAACCAAAACATTTTTATTTCTTAAATCTCTCTTGGTTAGTCAAACCTTACCAAGGTTTTATTATAAAACATTTTTGTAAACCTTTTTCCGGCGTCTTCTCATCCTATAGTTTTGCTCAGCTAAAACAGGGTCTCCAAGGGGTATGGTGTTATAGACCACTTACAAAACTAGGGAAAAGTAGGTGTCACCAAAGGGGTTGTACTTAGTAGTACAAATATGTAATGGTTTGGAGGAGCCAAGCCACTACCCATTCTAGATCATCATATATTAAAGCAATGCAGTTTTCATAAACAAGTAAGTAAACATGCATAAGTAAAACATAGGACAAGGCTTATGAGCAAGAAGGTGGCTTGCCTGTGATCAGCAAACTGGCAATATATGTCCCTGGACTTCTTCTTAGAATACCATAATAACAATCATAATAACAACCATCTTCTGGTCTCCGATTGATTCACATCTATCATCGATATGGATCACATGCAAGCAAACAAAGGACACAATCAATACAAGGCATACAATCACCAATAACATACAACAAACCAACATACAACACCTTACTCACTTCAGTAAGTTTTGATAGATTGAGTTTGTTGCATTTGGAAGTAATGGAAAAACACTTGTAGAATTTCCTTTAGGATTTAATTGCCAAAACCACTTAAATAAGGGGTTTGGAACTAAGGCTTTGGTCTGTATAATACCAATGTACAAAAAGGATACCATCATATAGGTATTGAATTAAGAAGGCCAACAAAAGTGTTTTTATGATTTTATCACTTTTCTTTATTTAGATATGATTATTTTAGTGGAAAACCGCTAGTTTAGGTGAAAACTTCACCAGAAAATATTTGGAGCTGAAATAAATTTTTACTAAGAGAGTGTTGTGTATATTTGAGTTTTTGATTTTTTAGAGTTGGAATCACCTCAAAATAATTACCAGAATGCCCTTGAGAAATTCCCAAAGTCAGTTCTATAGTTATTTTGTCTTTTTCACCAGAATTAATCTACATGAGATTTTGGGATGATTCCAAGTACACATGTTAGGTACTTTGAATATATTTCTGCAGAAATTGGAGTCACTCTTTTTGCATTTACAGAACTACTGTAGTGATTCTATTAGTGAATTAATCATGCACAGGACAGTTTAATTCACCATAAATCGACCAGGGTTTGATAAATTTTGGGCTGGTAGGGTTTGTTGGATATGATAATGTGGTTGTACTGAGTGGTGGAATTAGGTCAATACGGCCTTTGGTTTGACCTTGATAGTTTCCCAAAGGCAGAAATAGGCTATTTTTGTTATTTTTACCAGGGGCAAACTAGGAACCAAAAAGTCATTGGGTCAAGGTTACATGAAAGGTATGATAGGTACCTTGCAATAAGAAAAGGTTTCAACACTTTTAGAGTTGTAAAACTCTCTGGAGAAATTAATAAGTGTTTTAGATACTTTCTAGTAATTTAAGTACCAGAAAATAAGGAAATGGAATTTGGGCAGGTGGTATCTTTTGCATGTTTAATAAAACCATAGGGAAATATAGAAATTTAGATATGGGCATTTGGGGTCATTTTCCAATTTTATTTTGATTTAAAGTAACTGGCTAAATAATAGATATGGAAAGAAATTCAAAAAAGGGGAGTTGGTCCCGTGGGCTGGAATCAAAGGGGAAATGGGCCGCAGCGAGCAGATCGGGCCCAGCCAGGCAGGGTCGCACACGGGAAGGGGGTTTCAACCCGGCCAGGTGGGCCCCGCTTGGTAGTGAGGTGGGAAGGGAAAAGGGGTATTCAGCGAGGAGGGTCGTTGGATTAGGAGCGGGATCTACGAAGGGGACTTGTCATCCTCCTCCTGACAAGCACGCTAGGGAGAGAGCCCTAGCGCGGCCAGAGGAAGGTCGGGTGCTCACCTGGAGGCTTGGAGAAGCAGCAGGGAAGGTTTAGGGTGAGGCGGTGCATGATGACTTCGCCGGAGATGGGCGGGAGTGGTCGCTTCATTGCAGATCTTGGTCTCGTGCAACTCCGAGGCGGGTATTACTCCGGTGCACGTCGGGGAAGACTCAGGGGCGCCTACATGCTGGAGAAAAGGAGAGGGGGAGTTAGTGCTGGTCCATAGGAGGACATGCAAGCCGAGAGAGGGGAGGAGAAGGGCAGGAAAATGACCACCAGATCGGGATCTTGGCGAATCCGAGGGGGAGAGCTTCCTTTTCCCAAGGCGAGGCAGGTCCTGGGAGGAGCTCTGGGTCTCGCGAGAGGTATAACAGAGGTAGGGAGCTCATTTAGGCCACATGCAGGAGGAGGAGAGCAGGGGAGAGAGCACCATGCTCAAAACTTGGGGGAGGCTGAAGTGAGGTTGCTCTTCCTCTCTAGGGCGAGGGAGCAAGAGGGAATAGGCAGGAGCGAGTGGAGGGATGTTGGAGGCTAGGGGTGAAATGGAGGTGTAAAGGGGCGCTGGGGTGGCCTTTTCCTCTTTAACCCGAGGGTGTGGGTGTATGAAGGACCATGTCCACTAGGGCAAGGGAGGAGAGGTCATGCCTTCTGGTTGGTCGAGTGGGGCGGTGGGAGCTCGTGTGAGAGTGCAGGAGGATAGTAGGGTTGAGTGGAGCTGCTGTTGCTTTAGTCTCCAAGGTTTTTTTAAATAGGTGTAAACTTCTCTCTCTCTTTTACTTGCTCCAAAGGCTAGAGGACAAGGATAAGGGGTAGGGATGCAGTGCTACAATACTGATCATGACCAGAGGAAGGGGTGGTGCTGTGGAGAATTATTGGATAATCTTGGACGGGGTTTGAAAGGGGTTTAGATCATGATGTTGATTTATTTCCATTTTTTGCCATATGGTTGATCATGAAGAAAAGGCTTGGACTTGATCATGTCCAGATGGGGAAATGGTACTGGTAGTAAGTTGAGGTTAGGATACACCTACAGGAATATTAGGAGATTTATTGGATGATTTGTGATTCCATTTATACCCATATCTCAAATATGGCTGAATCTGTTTTATTGAATTCTTTTGAAGCTTTTGACTTGGGTAAGGTGAGTTTTTGGTTTGGGATGGTCCCAATTATGAGTCCACGCATTGGAGAATTTTCCCAAGATTATCAAACAGTAAAAGTATTTAAAATATTTATTATTCCATTTTTTGCCATTTAAGAGAATAGCCAAATAGAATTATTTAAAATCTTCAAAAATATTTATTTTTGAAGTTGGAGGGTAGGGTATGATATATAAGCCTCATATGTGCTTAAGGTTAGGAAAGTGTTTTGGAGAAAACAATCTTTCTTTCATAGAAGGAGATTTGGAGGTTTTTGTTAAATAAAGGAATTTAATTGTTTTGGGCCAAATTAATTTGGAACAACCTTTGATAAATTTATATTTCCATGTTATATGATGTCCCACATAGGTATCCACTATGGGATAACTTGGGTTTTGATAAGTTAACTTGATTTGGGTAGAAGCAAAGGAAAACAGGATCTTAGGCATTGTTAATTTTATCCCTTCTAAACATGTTTGGATCTTGGAGCTTAGGGCTCCCCTTGGGGAATAGGATGTGGGTATGGATAGACCAAGTGATGTAGATAAACATGGTATAAGAAGTTGAGCTTGATCATGCTTGAGTGCTCCATGAATTGATTTCAAACTTTGAATAAAATAAACCTGCCAAAGCAGATTATCAAATAGCCTTCTAGACCATGTGGGTTTTAGAAGCACAAGGATCCAATTCAAACAAGTGAAGTATGGATTGATAGACCTTTATGAGTAGAACACAATCATGCAGGGAGTTGGTCCAAAGAAGATGTATGGAGATGTGAGCTTCTTCCAAAGTAGGCTAGTTGATAAGATTTGCAGAAGTTATTATTTTCTTGCATGCAAAACCCTCAAGAACAAGTGGTTTGGAGGATGATCTAGCTAAGGGGAAAAAGTGAGCCTTGGTAGTCCTAAGGATCGTTTACAATATGGTTCAAGTGCATTTCCAAAAATGCACACGGGTTGAGAAATAGAGGCACTCAAGGAAGTGATGTTAAAACAGTTTCTAGACTTAGTCAAAATTTGGCAGTTTTGAGGCTATTAGCTAGAATATAAGAGAGGTTTTTTATGGGTTGCAAGGTACCAAAGCATCATCAAGTGGATGATATTGAAGTGTAGATTGAGTAGAATGATCCATGCTTGATATGGGTCTTCATTGACTTGGAAACTTCTAGGATGGATCACTTCATAATTAATCTGGTTAAGGGTTTTAGATGATCACCCAATGGATATAACTCAGATTCCAGGTTTGTTATATTGCTTAGGTTTTATACTCTTGGATTGGTTAGAGTCTATATGATGACTTCCTCAGCAATCAAGTCAAGCAGCAGATCCAGGCAATCCATTTTAGCAGACCAAGGCAACTCATCTTACAAACAAAACAAGTCTACTACCATGGGTACCTCCAAGCCTAGCTTGAGGTAAGGATGGTATTTTGAAAGGTTGGGGGTTGAATAAGGTGAGATCTCTTGGTATCTCTACCAAGAGTAGAATTCAAAAGTTTTATGAAAAGGTTTTGGAAAACCTAGAGGTAAGGGTAGTTGAAAGTTCTGTCTTAGGAACATAGGGAGATTATATCATATATATCTCCATAGTTTTGTAAATAGAAGCTACTAAAGTGGACAGGGTTGCAAGGCATCTTGGCTCATGTTTTGAAATGCCAGAACATTTGAGAAAATGTAAAATGAGCCAAGACAGAATTGTTAAATAGCTTTTGTCAACTAATGTTGAGGTAAGGAGTATATCATATGCTATACAATCAGACGCATAAGCACAGAAAAACACAAGTAAACACTACATCACTGAACAAGAAAACGTTTTTTCCCCCGATTTTTGCATTCTGGTCAACTAATCAGGGTTGCTGAAATTGGGATGTTACAGTTTCTCTAAGATAGCAGGACCAACAGCCAAATTATTAAGGAAAAATACTCCTTTTTTGTGGGAAAAGTGTGAAGCCAGTTTTCAAGAATTGAAGACTAAGTTGACTACAGCACCAGTCTTAGCAGTACTGGAAACCGGAAAGGATTACACTATTTATCGTGATGCATCTAAGGAAGGCTTAGGTTGTGTTCTAACGCAAGACCACAAGGTAATTGCTTATGGGTCTAGATGAATCAAACCTCATGAAATCAACTACCCAACACATGATTAGGAATTAGCAGCAGTAGCTTTTGCTTTGAAAAGTTGGAGGCATTTTATTTATTGAGCAAGGTGTGAACTATACACTGATCATAAAAGTCTCAAATATTTCTTCACTCAAAAGGAACTGAATATGAGGCAGAAAAGATGGTTGGAGTTTATTAAGGATTATGACCTTACAATAAATTATACTCCAGGAAAGGCCAATGTAGTAGCAGATACTTTAAGCCGGAAGAGCGCATATGTTCAACCGACAAATCAAGAATTACCAAAGGAGTTGCAACTGGATTTGGAAAGGTTAGAAATACAATTTCTAAGGACAGAAGTTCGTGTAGGCTTAGCTACCATGGGGGTTATGGAAGAGCGAAGCAGTGATCTTCATCATGAGATTTATCGACATCAACTCGATGATTCATTCATTGATGAAGAAATCCGAAGAATTTCCAAAGGACAAACATCAGCTTTTCACCTTGGAGATTATGGATCTTTATGTTTTCAAAATCGTCTTTGCGTACCAGATGTATTGGAGATTAGAGAGATAATACTCCGAGAAGCACATGAGACACCATATTCAATTCATCCAGGAAGTACAAAGATGTACATGGATCTTAAAGAGCTATTTTGGTGGAACAATATGAAAAGAGACATTGCAAAGTATGTGTCTGAATGCCATACCTACAAGAGAGTGAAGGCAGAACATCAGAGTCTAGCAGGACCACTACAACCACTAGAAATTCTAGAGTGGAAATGGGAGGAAATTGGTATGGATTTCATTACAGGATTACCGATAACTCCGAAGAGAAAGGATATGATATGGCTAATAGTTGATAGACTTACCAAAAGTGCACATTTCATTCCAGGGAACCAAAAGGATAATGTTGAGAAGCTAGTAGATGTATATGTCAAGGATATTGTAAGTAAGCATGGAATATCCAAAAGAATTGTATCGGATAGAGGGTCTATGTTTACTTCAGCATTTTGGAAACAGTTACATGAAGCACCCGGGTCAAAACTGGATTTTAGCATAGCTTATCATCCAGAGACCGCAGGTCAGATAGAAATAACTAACCAAATCTTAGAAGATATGCTGAGAGCATGTGCCTTAAATTTTGGAGGATCGTGGGAAGATCATCTAACTTTGGCAGAATTTTATTACAACAATAGCTATCACAGTAGTCTGAAGGCAGCACCATATGAAGTACTTTATGGTCGAAAATGTAGATCACTAATATGTTGGTATGAACCAGGCAGTAGCAAAGATTTTGCACCTGATTATATCAAGGAAAAGCAAGACATTATTGATATCATCAGAGATCGACTGAAGATAGCTCAAAGTCGTCAAAAGAGTTATGCAGATCAGAGTCGAAGAGCATGGCATCTAGAAGTGGGAGATATGGTATATCTCAAGGTTAGCCCAATGAAAGGAATTAAAAGATTTGGAGTAAAAGGAAAATTAAGTCCAAGATATATCGGACCATTCAAAATACTGAGCCAGAATAGAAATACTACATATGCTTTAGAATTAGGGATTTCTATTTTCGTGCCCCTGGTTTATTAGTTGTACGCAGTTTTCCCCAGTCGCTTATTTTTTCCTCACTTTTCCCCTCCCTCCATTCCAAAACCCTCAGATGCGCTCGGACATGGGGATGTCGTTAGATCAAAGGCTTGACTGTTACATGCTAACAGGTGGGACCGCATTGGGGCGGATCCTGCGTTGAGCATTACGTTACGTCACCTCGACCGTTACATGCTGACGGGTGGGGCCGTGTTGGGATGGGTCCTGCATAGGTGGTGAAGGGTGGGGCCGCGTTGGGCTGGTCTTGCATACGTGGTGAAGGTTGGGGCCGCCTGGAGACACGTCGGACCGGCCATTCTCGCTCCGAGCCTGGAACATCTCCCACACCGCCCCTCTGCTCCGCTCCCCCGTCGTCGTTCCCTCCTACCTTATGTCATCCTCGGCCCCCTAGTCGCCCCCTCCCTCTAGCCGCGGAGCCTCCTCTGGCTCTGCTTCCTTCCCCACTAGATCTACCCCTTTCGTGGAAAAGTGTGCGACGCCAGCAGTTGTGTCGGTCCTCCTCGTCGAGCGCGGAGTAGATTGGGTGGAATCAGAGGGATTTAACACATGGATTCCATTTGGTAAGTATTGTTTCCCTTTGTGGATTGATTATAGGCAGTAATTGAGCGCGAATTGCTGGTGCTCAGCTAACTGCCTTGCTTTTTGAATAGGATTGATCCAACGCTAGCATTCCGGCTGGCGGTTAAACTAGATACTAGCCTAATTTGTGGTTGTGAATGGTATCTCTCTGGATTTTACTTCCCAGCGGTGGTTGCAACCTCCATAACTCTTAGATATTTGAAAGATAAAATATATTCTAAATTCCCCTGGAGCAATGGTGATTTAGTTGATTCGCAATATTTCAACATTAGCGAGTAAAGATTGCTCCCACTAACTAGTGAAGCTGATCTGGTAATGCTTTTCTCTTTGAATGTTGCCGAACGTTTTGGTCGAATTCGTCTCCATGTGCAACCTAAAGTTGAACACACGGGAAAGAGGTCTAAAGCATCATCTGGTGGTCAGGCATCATTAGGTGGTCGGGCATCATGTGTCTCTGTTGTCTCTGCTAATAGTGTGCGCCCCACGCTCCTTGTAGGTCCATAGAAGTACCATCTATTCGCACTGCAAGTGTAAGCCAAATCTCTCGTGCGGCCGATGTGGAGGACGAAGCAGAGCTTGCCGAGGGAGCGCCTCCACTAGATGATGAGGATGAGTTGATGTTTCCTGAATTGGTAGATAGATTCAGTAAACAGGCACTAGAGGATCAATACACTGAGGAATTAGCCCACGGTGCCAGATTTGATGAAACTGATGAAGAAGAGAATGAGGAGAACAATGATAGTCTCGTTTTAGCCAAGTACGATGGTGAGGACTTGCCAGTAATTGAGTAGGATAGGAACGATCCTAAGATTTTAGAAGGCACCGTATTTGAAATGATGCGGGAATGTCGTAATTCCCTTACTACATATTTCATCTGCACCAATAATGATTATGTTGTTATTAAGAGTGAGCCAGCAAGGTTCACAGTGAAGTGCCCATACAAGAGGTGTAGGTGGAGGATGCACGCATCCACTATGCTCAGGAGCAGTTTGGTTCAGGTATTACAACCAGTTGTGTATTTTAGATCATTGTGTAGAATTTGTTAACTAACCTGAAGTTTTCATTATGTTTCATATAAAAGGTAACCGGTTCGAACATTCTTCTCCACCTCAAGGGGGACAACCAAAGTACAAAACAAAACTAGCAAAGACTAGGTGGTTGGCAGATGTAATCATGGATTGGATGAGAGCGAACCCATCACTTGGTGCAACAGCGCTCATAAAAAAAGTTTCTGAAAAGTTTAATATTACAGTACCTTACATGAGGATATTCTATGCAAACGAAATGGCTCTTGATAGGATCAATGGTCCATGGAATGAAAGTTTTCAGTTACTTTACAGCTTCAAAGCAGAAGTGGAGATGGCTAGTCTAGGTAGTGTTGTACAGATAGATAGGCATACAGTTCAGTACGAAATAGGAGGGAAGACAATGGAGAAGGAGTGCTTTAGAAGGGCTTTTGTTTATTTCAAAGCTTGCTGGCAAGGGTTTCTGGATGGTTGCAGGCCTTATTTGGCCGTGGATGCAATAGCTCTTCATGGTAGATTTAAAGGACAGCTAGTAGCTGCTACTGCGATTGATGGCCACAATTGGATGTTCCCTGTTGCTTATGGAGTTTTGGAGATTGAGTCAGAGGAAAGTTGGACTTGGTTTCTGGAGAATTTGCGCGACCTTATAGGTCATCCACCAGGACTTAATATCCACACGGACACTTGCAAAGGTTTGGAGAAAGCCGTAGAAGTAGTATTCCCTGGAGTGGAGCATAGGAAATGTATGCGACACTTAGTGCAGAATTTTACAAAGCAATTTAAGGGTAAAGTTTATACTGACAACCTATGGCCAGCTTCATACACATGAAGTTTGAGGAAGCATCCGTATCATTTGGAAGTGTTGTATAAACAAAAACCTGCGATGAAGGAGTACTTGGATGGACATCATGGAATGGTGTGGTCAAGAAGCCAATTCAATGAAATTTGCAAGGTAGATTATGTGACCAGTAACCTTCTAGAGAGTTTCAATGCAAAGGTCAAGTCACTGAAAGGGCTTATGTTGTGGAAAATATTTGATAAGATTAGGCAGATGATCATGATAAAGATCGATTTGCGTCAAAGAACTGCATCAACAGTATATGATGGCCATCTCATCCTCCCATCTTTGACTAAGGCTTTGCATGCTCGGGAAAAACAATTGAAGATGAAATGCATTACAAAAGGAATGGAGGATGAGGTAACGTACACTAACAGTAAAGATAAGAAATGGAGGTATCTAGTGAGTTTGACTGATATGACATGCCATTGCAGGCAATGGCAGCTCCATGGGAAACCCTGCATACATGCATTGTTCTTCATGGGAGTTCTAGGAGGTGAAGAGGGTGAAGTTGATCAGTACGTGTCGGAGTATTTCTCCATTGCCAAATTTAGGGTAGCATATGCTCAGAATGTTCCAGCCTTGTTGGGAAAAGACCAATGGATGGATGTGAATCCAGGCTTCAAGTTATACCCTCCAGTTTTTACTAGACCAGCAGGTAGGCCAAGGAACAATAGGATGAGAGCTAGTGCAGAGGGTGGTGCACCACCTCGACAACGTAAGTGCAAAGGTTGTGCGATCCTAGGGCACATTGCTAGGTTTTGTAAAAATGTAGTGGACCCAACTTAAAGAATGGATGATCGGGCGGGAGCAGCAAATGCAGATGAGAATGAAGTATCTAAACGGTTGGAGAATGAAGTAATGGATACATTGCAGATTGAACCAATGGATCGAGAGGATATTGAACCAGATGCAGGGGAGATTGAACCAAATGCAGGGGAGATTGAACCAATGGATAGAGAGGAGATTGAACCAAATGAAGGGGAGATTACACCAAATGCATGGGAGATTGAAGCAATTTATTCATTGGAAGCAGAGTTCAAAAGTAAAGGAATTACATAGGAGGATATTGAAGAAATGATGCCAATGCGTTTTGAACCGTATGAACCAATGAATGGAAACGTGGTTGAACCAATTGTACGACAGACTGAAGAACTTGATTCATTTGATGTAGAGAAAAAGAACAAAGGGATCAAATGGAAGAAGCTGATAGTGGACTTCGAGAATATTCCAGCCAGGATCACCCGGAGCAAGGTGGTGAACTCTGAGAATATTCTTGCAAAAAACACTAGGAGCAAGAAAAAAATGAATTTGAATTATTAATTTGAATTTGTATGATGAATTTGAACTACTATCAATGTTTGTATTGAATTTGAACTACTGTCAATGTTTGTGACGCTTCCAAGTTTGTATGTTGGATAACCCCGTAATATATGTGTTATTGCAAGTTTCTATTGTCATGCACCTAGTTGCTTAGCACTGCTCAGTTATTCCCTCGACATGTGGTCAACACAGGGGTTTAGCTAGTTCATTGCTTAAACAATAGCAAACATTGACCAATTGATTCAAAATTTGGCACACTTGTGTATCCTGGATTGATTTACCATATGAAATTGGAAATTTTGGATTTACTTGAAATCAGCCACATTTTTCTTTTTCTAAGTGATTAAATTCAAATAAATGCTTTTAGGGTTAGTTTAATTCAAAAAAGAAGTCAAAACATAGTGCAACCTTCGCATGGAGTCTTGTTATGTTAACTAGAACCTAGCATGAATAACAAAGGAAACAGAAATAAAGAGAAATAGACTTCTCCCTTAAACCAGTTCTTGGAATGAGCTACTAGCTAGGAAGATGCATGGCTTTCTACTCAGTCAACCTCCAAGATAACCCATCCCAAAACATACTTTGTCTAAATGAGTCCAAATTTTGCACACTTGTGTATTTTTGAGTTGCAAACAATATAATGTTGGCCAAGATGGATTATTTTGTTCAAATAACACATTTTCCTTTTGTTATGCCAAAAGATTGAATTTCCCTTAGTCATTTTTTTATCTGAGCACCCTTGTTTTCCTTAGCTCTACTTAGTTTTCCCCTCCCGCTAAAGTTTTCCTCAGTTTTCCCCTCCCGCTAAAGTTTTCCTCACTTTTCCCCTCTCTCGTGTCTCAATTTGGCTAGCGCTCTGATTGGTTGAGATGTATGTCACACGGATCTTGGCCAACCACCGTTGGATACATCATGATCCGATGGGCTAGAGGTCTCTCTCTCCCGATGGGAGCACCTAACCTTGTACGGCGAGGAGAGCCCGACAGGCTGGATGTCTCTCCCTCCCTTTCCCTGACGCACGTATACCAGCTGCATCAACTAGCACTCAGTTTGGCTGCGCTCTGATTGGTCGAGATGTATGTCAATGGAACTAGTCCAACCACCGTTGGATACATCATGATCCGACGAGCTGGAGGTATCTCTCTCCCGTTGTGCTACAGAGAGGATAACCCGATGGGCTGGAGGTCTCTCCCTCCCTTTCCCTGTCGCAAGTATACTAGCCGCATCTTCCTCCCCTCCTATCGACGTACGGCGATGCAGACCTACGCGTGGGGGTCGGAACAGCTTATGGTGGCGCGGATCTAAGCGCGACTGCTAGAATGGCATGCCACGGTGAGGATCTAACCATCAAAAATTTCTGTCTCTGTTTGTCTCACTTCTGTTCACATCCTCAGATCCGTTGCTGATGAAAGACACCGATGGAATCCATCATCCGCAACATCAGTGCGATGGTGGTGGTGTCGACAGTGGCCATCGATGAAAGACACCGACAGAAGCCATCATCCGCAACATCTACGGTTGTGGTGCCGACAGTGGTCATCGATGCAACGAGGATTGAAGCCATCATCCGCAACATTTATGGTTGTGGTGCCGACAGTGGTCATCGATGCGACGATGATTGAAGCCATCATCCGCAACATCATTGCGACAGCGCAGATCAAGCCCACGTGAACCGAAGCTATGGAGGCAGGCCGCGGCCATGGATGGCATGTCGAAGTACACTTTGATGGTGAAGGCCAGATGGGAGCATTTTTCCCGTACTTCTTGGAGTACACATACGACGGGGAGGGCGGCTAGTTCACCGTCCACTTAAAATTGGGACAAATTTAAGCCCAATTCAAACCAAAATTCCGTGACTTAAAATATATGTATGATTTGAATAAATTTGACATGTATTTGAGCCGTGAGACTGGTGGATATGCTCTAAAGCTGATTCATAAGTAGTAGTACTTGCTCTGATAATCTCCGGTGGGCTTGTATAAATTTGATTGAAATATGTATGATTTGAATAAAAATTATATGTATTTGAGAAGTGAGGACGGTGGATATGATCTAAAGTTGATTCATAAGTAGTACTCCCTCCGACCCAAATTAGTTGATTTAGATTTGGCTAGATTCGATTATATCTTGAGGAATTTGAGTCAACTAACTTGGATTAATAATCTCAGCCACTAATTTGGAACGGGGAATGGATACTGCCGCCACTGCAACTCTACATGGTAGCCACGATGGCAGCGATAGAACAGTCAAAACTGATAGGCTCCAACTTGACCCTCTAGGCATTTGGCACGCCAACTATGGGTAGCTAGATCCAATGGCAAGCAATTCGGGCCCCGCAATGCATTCTCTTGACAACTTTAGGACCGCTAGATCCAATGGCAAGCAACTCGGGTACCGCAATGCATTCTATCAACCACTTTGGGACCGCTAGATCTAATGGCAAGCAACTCGGGCACCGCAATGCATTCTCTCGACAACTTTGGGACCGCAAAGTGACTAAATTAGCAGGAACTTACAACCATCTATTGAATAACAATTCTACTCTCTAAATTAGCTATCTATTCAAATAATCATTACACGTGCCACCCTTCACCACAACTGCATACTGTAACTACTAGGACGCGGATGACAACTACTAAAACTGCCCACATGAATCTACTATCCCCCTCCCCTCTCTTCACTTGAAGTTCATGTTTTAGATTATCTACGACTTGATCAGATACGGAAAGATCAACCTCAGGTGTCAACTTCTCTTTGCGAATAAGCTCTGAATTCTTCCTCGACAGTATGCTTTATCCTGAATATCAATAGGTTTTTACGGGCCAATTCATCACCTAACTTGGCAACCATCTCCTCCAAATCCATCCTATGGCTAGACCACTGAGTTGATTCATCTTGGTATGCAATGTACCATGGATCATTGGCCTGCATAGCACATTGTAACAATCCCAAAATAAACCAAATTGGAATCAGTCCGACAGGCCATGTCAGCACTTCAAATTCAACGGTAGTACAAAGAGAAGGAGCTACATGCACTTCCAACGTGGTAGGATAAGGAGAATGTGGCCACGACATGATCGATTCCCCACCCACGCTGGTGTACCTGCTACGAACAGACATTGAGGACTAATTTGCACCTACAATATCAAGGAAATTACGGGAACCGAATCGATTAAGCTAGGCGGAGCAGGAGCGGAGGTCTTAGCAAGCACTACTAGCAATTGCTGCGACTGATCGTCGAGCTATGGCGGCGGAACCAAATCCCGGTCGTCGTGGGCGGCGAACCTGCCTACAGTTGGTACTGCCTCAACGTATAATGCGTGCGGACGAAACAGGTGTCACGGACGAAACATGGTTGAGGTGCAGCGTGATAGCCTGTCCGATACCACCGTAGGACAGATCCGACGACGCGCCGACGATGGTTGTTCTGTCCGCCAGTGGGATAGGAGATGCTCGGGGCTGGGGGCTCAGAGCGGATGAGAGAGAGAGTCGACGTGTCATACACGACCCCACCTATCAATTATTTCATATTTGCCAATTTTTCATATCTGCCAAAATTTTTCTTTAAAATTTGCATATTTGCCACATGACTACCACATGTTAGTGACACACAAAATGGCAAATATGCAAGTTGCAAAGTAAAACGTGTCAAATATGCAAATCCCCCTCCAGCCCCACATGACGTCCCCACCGGTCATTGGCTACGAAGGCCCCACGGAACGGCTCCACATAGCGGCCCCATCGTTCATTGGCTTCGATGGCCCCACAGAACGGCCCCATTTGTCATTGGCTGCACCGGCCAAACAGTCAGGAAAAATGGGGCCCACAAGTCAGCGAGAGACGGATGGCTGGTCCGCCATGTATCCTGGCCCCACCTATTAGCATGTAACGGTCGAGGCGACGTAACGTAATGCTCAACGCAGGACCCACCCCAACGTGGTCCCACCGGTCAGCATGTAACGGTCAAGCCTTTGACCTGACGGCATCCCCCCGTCCGACCGCATGTGAGGCTTTCGGAATGGAGGGAGGGGAAAAGTGAGGAAAAACTAAGCGGCTGGAGAAAACTGAGTACAATTAACGAACCGAGGGGACAAAAATAGAAATCCCTTAGAATTACCAACTAGGCTAGTTCAAGTTCATAACTTTTTCCATGTATCACAACTCCGGAAGTGTATTAAAGTTCCTGATGATGCAATCACGCATCAAGAGATTGAATTACATGCGGATTTGACTTATGTTGAGAAACCCTGTAAGATTTTGGAAGAGAACTGGAAAAGGTTAAGGAATAGACCTATTAAGTATTGAAAAGTATAGTGGGCACATTATCCTGAAAGGGAAGCAACCTAGGAGAAAGAGGATGACCTACGAGAAGCCTATCCAGAGCTGTTTAGGTGTACACCAGTAAAACTTCGGGACAAAGTTTAATTTAAGGTGGGAAGACTGTAACATCCCAGCGTTTAGGAACCAATGAAGGGTAGACATAGAAACTTGTGCATTTGCATGCATTCATCTATAAAATCAGGGTCAATTTTTCGCCAAACAAAACCCTTGGGAATAGAAACCAATTATAAAACAGTAAATGAAATTGAGAATAATACAAATGTATAACTCAAATCAGTATTTATTTATTCTTCCTTATTCCACAAGTAACAAATGACTATAGATATATATTTGGAGAAGGAACATTACAAAGACCATATTGAAGGAAATAAAAGCTTTATAAATAATCAATATATATTACATTGTTCTTACAAAAGAGGAAAAGAAAAAGATTACATAGGAAAACTAACAGACTGGTCAACTAAGCCTAGTCTAAATCTTCTTAATCTTTCACCTAAACTTGTACCTGCAAATAAGACAGAAATAGAATAAAACAAAGTAAGGGGTTAGTATTAGATTGCTCTCAATTATTAACAGTGAAGTGCACTGTTTTCTAAAATCATTGAGCCAAATATGTTTAGAAGAAGGGACAAAACCGGCAAGTGTAGTATCTGTTCATTTCACACTATAAGCCTCAGTACAACCTCATTGGAAGATAGGGGCAAGTTTCAGCTGGGATGGAAATAGTAAAAGGTGGGGGAGTTTAAAACAAGATCACTTGATCTCATACACAGCCAGAGCAACACTGAAGCTGCTCACACACCTAAATGCATGCATTGAGGTGTTAACCGTAGAGAACAAGCAAGAAGTTTAAATTATAGTAGCATAGTGCAAAGCCAAGCTTTGCTAGTCACTTCACAGAGATCCAAACACCAGTTTGTCACAAGAACACACAAGAACACTATAGGTTCTTGCAACCCACACCACCCAAATCAGTCACTTTCCACCATAGAAAACCCAGGGGATCACCAGCAAGGATGGTGACTTGGGGAGGGGGAGGATCTAGGTGGAAAGCAAGGCCACACATGAGCAGAAGCATTGAGAGGAGCAAGTCAAGGCCAAAAGGAAAGGCAGAAGCAGATCCAGGACTACCACAAGCTAGAAGTAAAATGCAGCATCAAGACAAGGCTACCAGGGTATATCCCAATCTCTAGATCTAATCATTTTTCATCTTACACATTTGTTTTCATGCAAGTGCATGATTGATATGAACATATTAAGCAACAGATAGTAGGCAGCCAATATAGAACATGTGTTCTTACACAGAGGGTCTTAGACCAGCATCATGGACTAGGAGATCTAGTTTTAACTAGATAAATACACATCCCGACTGCTAGTACAGGGCACATCCACAGAGGATAGCACCTTTGTACCAGGCAGACCTATTGTTTGATTAAGAACAAGTTCAAGCCCAACATCTATAGCATATCAATTCAAGCATAGTTAATCATTTTCCTAAATGATTTAGGAATCATACTAGACACTTTGTTTTAGAAGAGACAGTGAACATAAATATTGTCAATCACTAGGCCACAAACCATTAATCATCTTCTGATAAGATAGATAGGAATCATTCATCTCTCTAAATCAGCTCTATATAAATTATTTCTTCATTAATCACAGAGCCCAAATTAGCTCTAGGAGCTTTAGATTTACACAGTAGTAGGAGTAAATCCTGGGACTAAGCACATCGGTGCTTCACAAGCAAGTATTAACAACATCACCTCAATAGAGAGCATTCCGGCTCTTGCATAACAGTGAGTCACAACCCAATAAAATGAACTCACAATAGTTGCAACATGGGCATTCACATAAAAATTAAGTATACTTTCACAGAAGGTTCTCTGACAGAGAACAGGGTAGCAACAACATGTTCAGCAGAGTACTAACTGACAGAGAGGAGAGCAATAGGCTAGAATCATTAGGGTGTAGCATGTATCACTAGCAGACTACCATCTAGGAGGATACCACTGGTAGGATGAACCAGAGAGCCTAACTAAACATCACTTCAAAGGGGGCGAACCCTAGGTCTAGGAAAGAACCCTAAATGGGAGGAATCCACACCAAGCATGCATGGCTTGGTAGAGAGAGCACATAGGGGGTAGGGAGGAACTTACTCAAGGTCCTCACAATAAGATTGAAGAGGAAGCGGAGAGGAGGCCGGTGGTAGAGGAGAGATGGCACGGGGAGCACCCCGAAGGGGGCGCTGCAACCTGCACCAGCAGCACATCAGAGATGGCTGAAGGAGAGGAAGACGAACAACACCAGAGAGTCATTGAAGGGTCGCCAGAGCGGCCAAACCCTAACCCTAGTCATGGGCAGGGGTCAGCGCGGCCAACAGAGGGCGCCAGCGTCGAATCGGCCTGGACAGTAGTGTGCAGCGACATCGATTGTGTCGTCCTGCATAGTCGCAACAGACACAGCAGCCGGGCTTGGCCAAAATCGTGAGCAGCGGCGGTGGCGGCATCGAGCGGGCCAGAGAGGTGTCATGCAAGAGAGATAGGGGACAAAGGAGAGAACGTGTGGGGGTACTGGGTCGGTAGGCAGCCCAGTACTACCCAGGGGCGGTTGACTAGCCTAGGTGGGTCGAGCCAGCCCAGTGGGCCAGGCCCGGGATTTGACACAACGGCTTGTTTAAAAATAAATACTTACAAATATACCCCTGAAACAAAATCAGCTCTAGAAAAATAAATAAAAATCCTAAAAATATAAATAATATATCTATGAACTCACAAAAATAACCTCTACCCAATAAAAATAATAGATAGTAATTTTAAGTAATTAAATATAGGTCTATTATAATTATTGTATTTATTCCTTTTGGAATTTGATAAAAATAAATAAAATACTTAAAATTGAATAAAATTTACTTTTAAGATCCTAAATGGATTTGCTATGATAGAAAAAATACTAAATTGTATTTTTGAAAAGTAAATTAAGTTTGTTAAAAAATAGATCATTATTCCTTGATGGAATTTTAAGAAAATAGTAGAAAGAGTTAAAATTTAAATAAATTCATTTTTAAACTCTTAGAATGTTACTAGTTATCACAAAAATATTAAATATAAGAATTATGTGAAGTAAAGAGTCTTTGATTATTAAATTATTTTATTAATTAAAAGAAATATAAAACCTTTATAAGGTGGGTAAAACACGCAAAGAATAAACATAATAAATCATTGCATGACATTGCTATGCATTGCATGTTGCTTCTTTAAATATTGTCCTTACCGGGCAATAATGGTGTTCTGTAGAAACCGGAGTTCATCACTTGCTCATGTCCTTTGAAGAGTCTTTATGAAAATATTTGAAAATTGTGTGTTATCACCTATTGACATGGGTATACCCAACAGGCGTCCAACTATAGCCTACCTGGTGCAGCTCGACGGAAGGCTCACTCGACGACTTGCCAAGGTCCATGACGCCCATGACGGTTCGAGTGGTGCGAAGCCCATATGGACACGGACTCCAAAACGCACGAGACAAGGAAATATCAATACTAGGGTTTGAATCTAACTTGTAACCAACTCGTATTGGTACCTGAGACCTAGTCTCCCCATATATAAAGGCTAGGAGGGTCCAACGAGAAGGATACGCTACGCCACAATAGATCTACACATCGTAAACCCTAGTTCATACACTGCCAGATCTCATCTGCGCACCACGGCCATCGGCGACATTGTAATCCTTCGGATCCGTCATCAATCAAGAGTAGACAAGAAGGAGTAGGGTCCTCTACGAGGCCTAAACCTGGGTAAATATCGTGTCCCACGTTGCTTGTCTGTTAACCATTCGAGATCTCCAGCGCACCCATCTTTTTCAAAACCCAAGTCCATAACAATGGGCATTGATGAGTTAAACTCTCGTCAATTGGCACCGTCTGCGGGAACGGGCGTGCTGATGTTGCGATCTCAACGGCCCCATCACCAGTGATCTATGATTCATTGGTTCTAGAGGAACAAATCTGCTTCAGTGTGCCTAAGTTCATCATCAACACATCCACCGCAGGAGCATCTCGTCTTGGTTTCCGACGTGTGGCCGACTCTCGGAGGCATTCTAAAATTAACGAAGGGTTGCATGCTCCTGAACCACCAAGGAGATCTAGCGCTACTCGATCTAAGAAAAGCCATATTGAATCAGCATGCATATGTTTTCTGATGCAAGACTATCAATCGATACCGTGCCGCATACGTACAGCAAGAGATCATTGTCAGAAATAAAGCGATCGAGTCCCCGTACTAAAAGCACCCTCAAAATCAAGCGAGAATGTTGTGAATCTGTGCTGAGATGATATGGAAGATCAATATACAGATGCACACCACGTGGTCACAGCACGCGTAGGCTATCCACTCAGTTGTTGCCCATGCAAACGGAACTCAGCGGCGGCGTCATTGGGAGCCGCGCGGATCAGCGACAGGAGAGCAGTCCATGCATGGACACGATAACAAGCAGACAACACCTGAGCATGCAAATTCGTTAGATATGTGGTACATGTAGGTGCATGCATGTTCCCTGGAGCTGACCCAGCCGAGACGGACACAAAAAAAGAGCTATACTAGCATGTGAAGGGAATATGCCTGAGAGGCAATAATAAAGTGGTTATTATCTTATTCCATGTTTATGATAAATGTTTATTTTACATGATAGAATTGTATTGATCGGAAACATCAATACATGTGTGTTTAATAAACAAAAAGGGTTCCTAGTTATGCCTCTCTTATATACTAGCTTGTTGATTAACAAGATGATCAAGGTTTCCTGATCACGGACATTGGATGTTGTTAATAACAAGGTCACACCATTGGTGGAATGATGTGATGAACATTCATCCGAAGTATAGCATTACCATCAAAGTCATTATGTTTATATTGCTATAATATCATACGAAGTGATCTTTATCCTTAGACCATGAGATCATGTTAATTGCTAACACTAGAAGAGTATCTTGATAACATCAAACGTCACACCGTAACAGGGTGACTATAAAGGTGGGTTCAGTGCTACGAAGGTGTTATGTTGAGGCTCATGGATCAAGAGTGGGATTTGTCCATCCCGATGACGGATAGATATACTCTGGGCCCTCTCGGTGATATCACATTGAAATATCTTGCAAGCAAGTGATGTGATCACTAGAATGTTATATCACGGGAACGAGAAAAGAGTGCATGTCGGTAACGAGATCAAACTAGGTATGGAGATACCGATGATCGAATCTCGGACATGTAATATATCACGGGACAAAGGGATTTAGTTACTAGCGTTAAAGGTTCTCACAATCACAGAAGTCATCGTTGAATGTGTAGGAGTCAGTATGGATCTCCAGGTCCCGCTCCTGATTATTGATCGGAGAGGGGTCTCGATCATGTCTGCATTATTCACGAACCGTAGGGTGACACACTTAAGGGATACCGACACCATTTGGAGCAAATATGTTTCAGATAAAGATTTAAGAAAGCGCTGGAATTATTTCAATAGACACCGAAACTATTTCGGGTGAAAATGCTGAAATTGGTTCTGCATGTAATATTGAAATGTTGCAGGGGGTTTTATGTGAATGTTTGTTAATTAAAGTAATTAACAAAATTCTGAATAAAAATAATAAAAGAGTTTTATTAAATGAGAGAGCATTAAATTTGGAGAAATTTAATGCATTTAAAGTGGAGACTTTAAAAGAGAATGTGAAGGGGCATTTTAATGTGGAGGGGTTACCACCACATGAATGGAGGAGGTGAAGGGTCACCCCCTCCATGCGCCGGCCATGAAGGAGGGGCACCCCCCTCCTCCTATAAAAGGCCACCCCTCCTCACTTCTCACTCACACCTCCTTGTGAAGGATCTCTCTCCCCCTCTAGTATTATTTCCCCATGGTCTCGGATTAGCGAGATACATGTTCCCGGTGGCTTTATCTTGAAAGGAGTTGCTGCTTCCGCTGCTTTGCTGGAGCGAGGGACGGAGGTTGTCGCGGTACCGGACGTGTGTGCGATCACGGATGCACCGCTGCTTTGTGGTGCTGGACTTGGTGGTGTTGGAGCTGGATCTGATGGACGTGCTGGAGCCGGACCTGCTGGACTTCATCATGATCGTGAGATCGACAAGTGTACGACTACATCAAACACAAGTTCCTACTCGTTAACAAAGCTCGTTGTCTATGAGGGTAAGTTCTCATTGGATGTATGTCCACCCGTTGCTTTGTACCTAGTAGATAGATCTTGGCGTGTAGTTCATACCGTAGGAAATTTTTTGTTTTCTATGCTGCGGACCCAACAGTGGTATCAGAGCCTGATCTATGCGTAGGTGCTTAGCACGGGTAGTACACATATGTTGATATGTGGGCGATGATGATCATGTTATTGCATCTTCTATGTATTTTGGATATTGGTGGCATAGTGGGATGAAGCGGCCCGGACCAACCTTACATGTCATCATACATGAGACCGGTTCCACGACTGACATGCAACTTGTTTTGCATAAGTGGCTGGCGGGTGTCTGTCTCTCCTACTATAGTCAATATCTGATTTACAACGAGTTGCTAATAACTTAGTTATCCTCGTTGTGGTTCGTGTTCGTAGGTAAGAACGGTTCTATCTCCGAAAGCCCTAAGCCACGTAAAACTTGCAATTGATAAATTAGAGGCGTCTAGTTTAGATCGTTGCTGGGCTAGTGTATTAATATGGTATTGTTGTAAGTAGATGTATGGTAGATACTCTTACAACACACTCAACTTGTAAGTTCCATAGACCTTGGCCTTACACACAAAGGAATGATAGAGATCATACCACGATGCAAGTGATAGAGATCAAATGCATGGACCATATCATCTCACTTTACACATTAGATGTTAGCATCTTATACTGCTAGTTTGGCGCTTTCTGTAGCATTGTAAGATGATCCCTCTTTTAGATATCAAGATAAAAATGTATTCTTCCTTAAGTATGCACCATTTTGTGGATCATATTTCGAGACATCACGTGATGATCGGGTGTACTCGACTCTACGCTTTCATACAAACGGGTGTAAGACAATTTTACACATGCGAGTACTAAGGTTCTTACTTGGCGAGCCTAGCATGTACAGACATGGCCTCGGAACACGGACCGAACGGTTAAGCATGAGTCATATAGTTGATATGATGCCCATATAGATGCTCGCCTTTGAAGCTACATTAACTCACGTGATGATCGGACTTGGTGTAGTGGATTTGGTTCATGTAATCACCAAAAAGGCACAAGGGATGTCGTTTTTGAGTGGGAGTTCATTTCTAATTTGGATTAGTCGAACCAAATTTGTCATAAATTAAATCAAAGTGAATTTGCATAGTTTGTTGTAGTCATTGGCATTCGTTTTCTACCTTATGCTTAGTTTTTATTTGAGATAATAGAACTATAGAATTCTGGATATTTACTTTACGAACTGGTATCGTATTGTTTTGAATGTCAATTTAAAGTTTATAAGTCCTATTGCAAACTTTCAGCAAACTCTATTTACTCCATGAAGTTTAATAAGTAGTATTAAATCAAGAGTAAGAATTCCAATGTTAGTATCTAAAGTACCATGTTTTCCTCCATGATTATTGATATTCAAAAAGTTGTTTTAATATCAAGATTATATTGGAGCTGGAAATTGTTTCAGAAACCATCATGTGTGAAAGATATTGTGATATCTGAAACAATGTTTTTGGTTGCATTATGATAGAGTATAATTTAGCAAAATACATGTTCTCATATTGTATGAGAATTTGTGAAGGATGGAGATGCTAGGCATCCGAATCTACCAAAAAGGTTTTGGGAACTGATATTATACTCGTGATTCTTCCTTATAAGCTGTAGTAGCTTGATCATGAAAGTTGTCATGATAAGGATGAACAGAAGATGTAAGTAAAATGTTTACTACACTAATCGATTACTAAAGAATGGATTTTTGAAAGAATGCCAAACATTTGATGATGGTGATCCACTTCAAAGTGCAAGTCCAAAGGTATTAGTATTTGACTATATACGCTTTGTACTATGTGTCATGCGAATGACACCACTATTGATGTTGATAGATTCTTTTAAAATAAAAAGGAATTGCTGAAAGAGAATCTATAAAATATTTGGCAGAAAATATAAGGTTGGAGATGTCCAACTTGGGTATATAGAAGATATACATGTTATGGTTGTATTCCTTGCTTGTTAAAAAAATGTGGTTCTTAGGTATTGGATACCGGTATTGGATACCGAATTGGTTGGTATGAACTGTCATACAGGACAACGCAATTCATGAACTACAATGGCCTAAGTAAACCAGGAAGAGAATGAGTGATGATGTTCATCCAAAACAAATAAAGTGTTATTGTGTTTTTCGTTGTCATCAAACCAAGCCTTCAAGATTTTTTTAAATAATTGTTATTTTGTTTCGGTATCATGAGAACAATGGTTGTTCAAATAATTACCGTATTCCATAAAGGATGGATGAACTTTTACAAGTCTAGTTGGAGAAATCACATCCATAAACACTATTGCTAAAATGTCGCAAGACAAATGATTGAAAGATCACTTATGAAGTGACATCGTTGTTTAAATTATATTTGAAAGAAAACATGAAGAAACTCCATGTTGATGGATTTTTGGAGTCTTTGATTTTGATCAATTGACGCATGTGAGACTTTCCTCGAGATAATTGAAACTCCGTCCATAGGCCAGAGAGAACCGGATGACTAGCTTATTGGAAATTGTGCATGCTGATGTACATAGTCCATTATGTGTAGCCATATGCGATGGATCTTTTTTGCTTCATATGCTTTCTCTGAAAATTTGAGTGAATATATCTGTATATTTACTTAACAAGGAAGAAGTCTGAAACATTTGAAAATTGTTCAAAGACTTTTAAGATGAAGTGGAAAATCATTGTAACAAGAAAATAAAGAGTTTATGATTCGATCATAAAGGAAGATATTTGAGTTACATGTTTAGCAAAAACACCTAAGACTTGAGGAATTGTTCCATGATTTGTGTTTCTCGATAAACCATAGGAGTATGGCATATTCGAGAGATAAAATCAAACCATGTTTGACATGGTAAGATCAAGGGTGTCATTTATAAAACTGCCATTATGTTTTAAGGATTGAAGCTTTAGATACTACCGCTTTTACACTGAAAAGAGCACCATCGTGATCCATTGAAATGAAACCATATGAGTTATGGTTTGGGATAAAACCCGAATTGTCTTTTCTTAAATTTTGGTATGCTATGCATAAGTAAAATGTTTACAACCAAAGTCGGATAAGCACGTCTTTGTAGGTTATCCCAAAGAATTGTTGGGAATTTCTCCATAACACAGAGGACAAAAGAGTTTGTTACTTGGAACGTCAAGTTTCTTGAGAAGGAATTTTTTGTGAAAAGTTAAGTGGGAGGACAATAGAACTTTGATAAGGTTGTTGAACCTTAGCTATATGTGCTAAGTAGCGCAGCACCGGAAAGTGTCCCGGTGACGACCACAATGCACATGGCTCTCGTGATTACAAAAGGCGTGATCTCGGAGATTAGAGTTCCTATAGAACCGTGTGGGTCGGTAAGAATCAAATAGTAAGATTTGATAAGCAAGTTGTTATTGTTTTGACAATGATGAACCGACTACATGCAAAGAAGCGATGATGGGCCCTGACTCCATAAAATGACTAGAAGTCATAGAATCCGTGATAGTATCCATACACGAGAAAATAAGTTTTTGAACTTGGAAGACCCTTCGGAAAGGCGTGAAGCCTATCGGCCGTGTTTGGATCTGTAAAGAAATAAGACATGGATGTTTAACATCTATGAAATAGTCGACATGTCGGAAAGAAGTTTACGACAATGTTCAAGGAGTTGACTATGACAAGATTTGATCTTTCATAGCGATATATAGTCTTGACGGATTAATGTAGCAACCACTACATATAATTTGGTATATGGTAGTTGAATAAACAAAACAAGGTTCTTCTAATAGAACGGTAACCTAGGACATGTACATGACATGGTCCGAAGGGTTTTGTTAATTCAAAGGGTGCTAAAAGGGCATGTAAACTTCAATAGTTGAAGTAAGCATAGCGGAGTTGGAATCTTCACCATGATGAAACTGTTAAAAGAGTTTAAATTCATCGGAGATGATGAAGATGCTTGCATTTGCAAGAAATTAAGTGGGAGAGCTGAGACATATTTCTAATACATTATGTAGAGGACATATTGTTGATTGGAAATGATGTATCTTGTATTGACACAAGTTAAGAATTTCATTAAAATAAGATTCCGATGAAAGACTTGGGCAAACCAGGAATATTAGGCATCAATATCTATATGGATAGATTAAGGCGCTAATATGGTTGTGCGAAACATACATATATGAGATATTGAAAGGGTTCAATATGGAAACAACAACAAAGGTTCTTGCTGCATGGAAATGATTGTATCAAAATTCAAGTGTTTCAACACTTGGTGAGTAAAATCACATGAAGATTTTGATCGATTATACCATGATATGTATATATCCAGAATGTCCTATGCTCTAAATGTTATGAGCATATACCAGAATGATTCATAAGATGATCATTGGACAATAGTAAAGATATTCTTATGAGCTTTGGAAGAACTAAGAATATATAATGTATAAGTGACAAATAGTTAAAGGTAGTTCATTGTAAAGTGTTACATTGATACTAGTTTTGTCACAAGATATAAATTAAATTTATCTCAATTTAGACTATGGGTGGCACAATGTAATGGAAAGGATGTTCCATGATGGATTTGGATGAGTTCCAAAGTTGAGACATTGTGACGGATACTACAACAAAAGGCTAAGTATATGACTGCTATAGTAGCAGCAAAGGAGGGCATTTGTGTTAAGTAGTTTGTTATGAAACTAGGTGTGGTTCAAAGTGGGCTAATACTATGAAGATATATTGTGTGACAATAATATCAACATATTTTGAGCCGAACGAACTAAAGGTCTCACCAAAGGACCAAATCTATTCAATGCCATCTCATTTGAGAATGAGTGATGCATAGAGACGCAGAGACATGCAAATACACACGGACCTGAAACTGTTAGATCCAGAGATTATGTTAACCACTAGCAATAGCGTATATGCAACACCAGAAAGCCATAGGTGTTCAATACGCAAAGTTTTTCAAACTAGATTATTGACCCTAGTGCAAGTGGGAGACTGAAGGGAATATGCCCGAGAGGCAATAATAAAGTGGTTATTATCTTATTCCATGTTTATGATAAATGTTTATTTTACATGATACAATTGTATTGATCGGAAACATTAATACATGTGTGTTTAATAAACAAAAAGGGTTCCTAGTTATGCCTCTCTTATAGACTAGCTTGTTGATTAACAAGATGATCAAGGTTTCCTGATCATGGACATTGGATGTTGTTAATAACAAGGTCACACCATTGGTGGAATGATGTGATGAACATTCATCCAAATTATAGCATTAGGATCAAAGTCATTATGTATATATTGCTATAATATCATACGAAGTAATCTTTATCCTTAGACCATGAGATCATGTTAATTGCTAACACCTGAAGAGTATCTTGATAACATCAAACGTCACACCGTAATAGGGTGACTATAAAGGTGGGTTCAGTGCTACGAAGGTGTTATGTTGAGGCTCATGGATCAAGAGTGGGATTTGTCCATCCCGATGACGGATAGATATACTTTGGGCCCTCTCGGTGATATCACATTGAAATAGCTTGCAAGCAAGTGATGTGATCACTAGAATGTTATATCACGGGAACAAGAAAAGAGTGCATGTCGGTAACGAGATCAAACTAGGTATGGAGATACCGATGATCGAATCTCGGACATGTAATATATCACGGGACAAAGGGATTTAGTTACTAGCATTAAAGGTTCTCACGATCACAGAAGTCATCGTTGAATGTGTAGGAGTCAGTATGGATCTCCAGGTCCCGCTCCTGATTATTGATCGGAGAGGGGTCTCGATCATGTCTGCATTATTCGCGAACCGTAGGGTGACACACTTAAGGGATACCGACACCATTTGGAGCAAATATGTTTCAGATAAAGACTTAAGAAAGCGCTGGAATTATTTCAATAGACACCGAAACTATTTCGGGTGAAAATGCTGAAATTGGTTCTGCATGTAATATTGAAATGTTGCAGGGGGTTTTATGTGAATGTTTGTTAATTAAAGTAATTAACAAAATTCTGAATAAAAATAATAAAAGAGTTTTATTAAATGAGAGAGCATTAAATTTGGAGAAATTTAATGCATTTAAAGTGGAGACTTTAAAAGAGAATGTGAAGGGGCATTTTAATGTGGAGGGGTTACCACCACATGAATGGAGGAGGTGAAGGGTCACCCCCTCCATCCGCCGGCCATGAAGGAGGGGCACCCCCCTCCTCCTATAAAAGGCCACCCCCTCCTCACTTCTCACTCACACCTCCTTGTGAAGGATCTCTCTCCCCCTCTAGTATTATTTCCCCATGGTCTCGGATTAGCAAGATACATGTTCCCGGTGGCTTTATCTGGAAAGGAGTTGCTGCTTCCGCTGCTTTGCTGGAGCGAGGGACGGAGGTTGTCGGGGTACCGGACGTGTGTGTGATCACGGATGCACCGCTGCTTTGTGGTGCTGGACTTGGTGGTGCTGGAGCTGGATCTGATGGACGTGCTGGAGCCGGACCTGCTGGACTTCATCACGATCTTGAGATCGACAAGTGTATGACTACATCAACCACGAGTTCCTACTCGTTAACAAAGCTCGTTGTCTATGAGGGTCATTCACGGCTGCTTCCAATTAGATCAATTCGAGATATTGCTCTGGCGGCCGGATGGTACAGCACGAGCCTGGTGTGATAAGACCATACCAAGCAATTAACTACATATTCACATGAAACCACGAAGTGATCTGTAGTGATTCGCATCATTGGTAGCAAACTGCCAGTAGTAATTCAGCAATTGAAGAAGTTAATTACTAATCAAGATACTATGCCAGAAAAGTCCAAGATGCTAGGTCTTGTCGCTCAATCGAAGTCCCGAGGCAGGCCTAGTTTGCTTTGGTAAAAGAAGATACGGGTTGTGGGACATGCGACACATGCATCTATCAAATTATACTACAAGGAAAATATACGATGCGGTGTGCGATCGGAACACCGGACATCAACGCCGGCTGGAGGGTCAATTCGGCGTTTCTATTTACAGCAAGCCAACATGACCCAGTCCACCACGCGACTCCGGTATGCTGTGTCGACTACTTCCACCGTGCGACTCCATCGACCTCGATTACATGCCCACCATGTCGACCTCGACCACGAGTCTACCACGACCGCGTTGACTCAACATCCGGGGCTACGCCGACTCTGCCGCACGGCCCGCTGCAGTCTTCGGATGCGGTGAACCACCGCCGCCATCGGCCCCGGCAAATCGATCTCGCTTCGACTCCTTCCACCATGCGACTGGCCGGTGTGCCGACTTCGCCGTGCGGCCCAGTGTCGTCTTCGGATCCGGCGAACCACTGCCGACATCGACTCCGATGACCTGTTGTGGCCTTCGACTCCTATGACTCCGGTTTTTGGTTCCGACGACTCTGGGGCTCTCTCGGCTTCGCTGACCTATTGAGTCTTCGACACTGTCGCGTGATCCACTGATGTCATTAGCTCGGGCGACCTGCTATGGTTTTTTCCTACGGCGACCCGATGCAATCAGCAGCTATGACAACCTGCTACCGACATTACCTTCGACGACCCGCCGCCACGTTAACTCCAGTCTGCTGCATCGGCTCTACAACGCCGCCTCGACTACATCGACCACCTCGATGCTACACCAGGGGCTCCTTGATGCGTCCAAAACGTATCTACTTTCCCGAACACTTTTGCTATTGTTTTTCCTCTAAACTTGTGTGATTTGGATACAAGTAACATGGACTGACGCTATTTTCAGCAGAATTACCTTGGTGTCTAGTTTTTGTGCAGAAAATCAACTATCAGGAAAAATCCTGGAAAATATGCCAAAAATCCTATTTCACCAGAAGACTCATGGAGCCAGAAGACGAGACGGCGTAGGGCCACGAGGGGCCCACACCACCTGGCCACGCAGGCCAGGCCAGGCCGCGCCTGGGGGTGGTGTGGCCACCTCAGCTGCCCCCTCAGCCTCCCTCTTCGCCCATAAGTTGCCTCTTGACCTAAAAACCAAGGTGGTTCGATGTTTTTCTAGAAAGAGTTCTGCTGCGCCGCCACCACTAGATTCTGCGATTCGGAACCAGAAACTCCGTTCTGGCACCCTGCCGGGACGGGGAATTGGAGGAGATCATCGCCATCGCTTCTCCATCGACCATCCATATTTTCCCCCATCTATGAGTGAGTAATCCCCTGCTGTAGGCTATGGGGATGGTAGGGATTGGATGAGATCGTTCATGTAATGGCATCGGATTGTTAGGGCATGGTGCCTAGTATCTACTATTAGTGCTTTTTGACTTTGTTGCAACTTGTCTTAATGCTTGTCACTAGGGCCCGAGTGCCATGATTTCAGATCTGGACATGTTATTGATTCATTATGATAGTATTGTTTTTCGTCTTACCTGCAAGTTGTATACATATATTGTTGTCCGGAACCAAAGGCCCTGAAGTGACAGCAATCGGGATAACCGGAGGGAATGGCTTTGATGTGAGGATCACATGTGTTCACGGAGTGTTAATGCTTTGCTCCGGTGCTCTATTAAAAGGAGCACCTTAATTGCCAGTAGTTCCATTGAGGCCCCGCTGCAAACGGGCTAGCAGGACAAAATATGTTGTGCAAGTTCTCATTGCGAGCACGTATGACTATATATGGAACACATGCCTATGATTATCTAGTACTTGGATGCTTTATCTTATTTATCTGCAAATGCCCTATGTTCTGATTGCCATATGAATTGTCTTGTCCATGCAACGCCCGTCCATCCATCCCTACGCCTACCACGTTTTAATCCTACTGTTTACTGCAATTGTTACTACTGTCTTTACTTTTACTACAGCTATTACTTTACTATTGCTACTGATAAACTGCTGTGAGCAAGATTGTTTCCAGGTGCAGCTGAATTGAAAACTCAGTTGTTAAGGCTTATAAATATTCTTTGGCTCCCCTTGTGTCGAATCAATAAATTGGGTTTCACTTCCCTTGAAAATACTGCGATACACCCCCTATACTTGTGGGTCATTACTCTTCGACTCCAACGACTCTCTGCGGTCTTCATATGAGGCGACCTGGTGCGGTCTTCGACTGCTATGGCCCGTTACGATCTTTGGTTGCAGCAACTCGTCATCACCACGCGACTCCAGTCCACCGCGTAACCCACTTCCACGTCGACTCTATTTACCATGCAACTCGCCGCCATGTCGGCTCCGTATGCTGTGCGACTCCACATCCACCTTTTCGGGAGTCAGCCTCGACCACGACCCGCCGGTCGCATTGGCTCCC
Organism: Avena sativa; assembly: GCA_916181665.1. Taxonomy (NCBI): domain Eukaryota; kingdom Viridiplantae; phylum Streptophyta; class Magnoliopsida; order Poales; family Poaceae; genus Avena; species Avena sativa. The sequence goes on from OV702287.1 coordinate 199,421,997, forward strand.
GCGATCCACCGGTCGCATCGGCTCACGCGACCGGTTCACCTCGTTGACAACCAACAAAGCTAAGTTCTCTACTTAAAGTTGATTTCTTTCATAATTTGATCGCACTCAAAACACTCGAGGGCTGCGCCCTCTTTGAGTAACCTAATGTGCCATCGATTACACGCACTCGAGCACCTCATACACGACATCCTGAGTAGTGGATTCTGCCTGATCGTCGAATCCTTGAACTCTGAGTACCTCAGCAAGGTACTGAGACTAAGGGTAATCAGGCTAATGAAAAGGCCTAGCATGCAGTGCAAAGGTGTCGACTCGACTGGCACCAGAATTTTACTTTGCAAACCGACATGCAAATATCCTTTACAAGATACAAGTACTTCACAATTCTTAATGTTTTATGTAGCTTAAAAGGATGTCGGCTGCGTCGAGCTATTCTATCGGGTCCTCCAATAGGAGTCGACAAAACACCTAGCTACGACATACACTCAATACCCAAGTCGAGTCCCTCCTCAAATGGTTGCATCGCTTGATTCTACACACACGCGACATTGGCCGCGCACCCGACAGAAGTGACTGCGTTGACTCCATCCGCATCGTCGACTCACTCTGCTAAACACCGCATAAATTTTCTACGTCAACTCCGAATTCAGCATCAACTCTGGGCTCCTTATGCGTGGGACATTGACTCGATGCACTCCCGGGTCAGTGGCTTCCCCTCGCATGATTTTCAATTACATCTACAAGATACAGGACTCGAGTCTCTACCCGAGTCTATGACTCTGTCAAACACTCGGGAGCTACTCCAAACTAGAGGGTTGGTCGTACATATACAAGATCTTCGAGTGGCACGCTCTGATTCCTCATTCAAATTTGTGATTCGACTAAGGACTCGAGGGCTACTCCCATAGGGAGCGCTAGTCGCGCATTCGAAAAAGCGCCGGCGTTGATGGCATTCGCAAAATCATCCAAAGCACTTCCGGATCATTCTATCTACGCAACCGATGACTACAAGTTTTTGCTCGAGTCTACGACTCGACCAGACACTCGGGGGCTACTCCCATAGGGAGCGCTGGTCGTGCACCATATAGAAAACAAAAGATTCATAGTATGGTCTATTGTGTCGACTGCATCCACAATGTCGACTCGCTTACAGCAACCGAACACATTGGCGACTCCGCCCACTACATTCAAATGTCAAGGTCAGAGACAACGTCTCTTTGGCCACCCGAATCGCCTCCATGGTGACAAACATTTGGATGATGCGTCTATGACGTAAAGATAATACCTACAGATACAATTTGATGGCCTGGCAACCGCATCCGCTACGCTCTACTAGATAAATACCATGTCCACGACATGAAGAAAATCCTGATAAACGCGTTGGTTACATATGCATTAAAACTGGAGATCGGCTTAGTAAGGCCTCCGCGGCATGAGTCGAACTACGCCAGCAATTTCCGAATTCGAGTCCGGGGACTCGAATTTGAGTAGGTAGCGTTGTTTTTGCCCTAGAGCAATTAACTGGTCCTAATCTGTCGAGCGCACCAGGCACGTTTACCATCATCCCTATGAAATACTACAAATTCGGCTAATCCGATGAACTTCCGGGTGAGTGCTTCGCACTCGACACAATTGTCGACTCCAACATCCTAATGCAGAGATCAAGACTTCTAAGTCTCTACATGAATCTACGATTCGCATGGACACTTGGGGGCTACTGACATGTGTATGCCCAACAGGCACCCAACTACATCCTACCTGGTGCGGCTCGACGGAAGGCCCACTCGAAGACTTGCCAAGGTCCATGATGCCCATGATGATTCGGGTGGTGCGAAGCCCATATGGACACGGACTCCAAAACGCACAAGACAAGGAAATCTCAATACTAGAGTTTGAATATAACTTGTAACCAACTCATATTGATACCTGAGACCTAGCCTCCCCATATATAAAGGCTAGGAGGGTTCAACAAGAAGGATACGCTACGCCACAATAGATCTAGACATCGTAAACCCTAGTTCATACACTGCCAGATCTCATATGCGCACCACCGCCATCAGGACATTGTAATCCTTCAGATCCATCATTAATCAAGAGCAGACAAACAGGAGCAGGGTCATCTATGAGGCCTGAACCTGGGTAAACATGGTGTCCCGTGTTGCTTGTCTATTAGCCGTTCGAGATCTCCAGCGCACCCATCTTCTCCAAAACCCAAGTCCATAACAATGGGCATTGATGAGTTAAACCCTCGTCACCTATATTCTAAATAGAGAAAGAAAATAAGTATTTTCCCAAACAAATGAAATGCTATTATTATCCTATGTGATGATAAATACTAAGAATAACAATTGAATCTAGGATTCTAGTTGCCAAACAACTAAGGCTTAATAACCCATGACATCAATGATTCTAGCGCCATATAATACGCATTAGCCATAAGATTTGGAATGGGATAGAGAAGTCAGCTGGATCTTCTTCCTTTCGCATGGACAGACGACCTGATCATGAGGCTGAGGATTTCTCGTTGAGAACTTAGCACATGGGTGGAATCCCTTAGTTCACCGTGATTTCGGTGTCTAGATTATCTTGAGATACTGCCAGTGGTATAGCTGGTCCTTTAAGGGAGCTTGCTAGGGCATAACCAGCTCATAGAGTCTTCAGGTGCCTACCAGAGTTATAGATGGTCCTATAAGGGGATTAACAGAGGTAGGGCATGTCCTAGAGGGTCATGTATTCATGCGGGGTCGTGGATAAGGGCAGTGATTGTCTTGGATCATCTATTGGTCCCCACATCAAGGAACTGTGGACGGGAAAGTACGCTCGGTTGTGCAACAAGGATTTGGTCTTTTATGGGTAAAGCAATGCACCTCTGCAGAGTGTAAGAACTGTAACTTGTTACTCCCTATTTCGGGAAGGAGCAACGAACGCGGCAGGAAAGGAACTCCATGAAGTTCTGGTCAACATGTGAAGGCTGATGGGCATAGTTTTTGATAATAAAATCAACCTTTGAAGAAAGTTTTACGAAAACTACATAGTGCCAACGACTTATAGTCTGAGGTGCACTACTAGGAAGACGGCTATAGGTAATACGCACATCCGTGGCGCACGTGCTAGTGGTGCCCCCACAGCTAAAATAGGTGTGGCGCACTGCATAGAGGTGCCCTACGGATAACTACAGTAAGCGTGGCGCACATGTGCGCGGTGTGCCACGGATGTGTGTGGGCCAGGGCACTGCCGGCCGTATACCACATAACTGTAGTGCACCTACGGCTAGTGCTCTTTGAGTGTGACCGGTAGTTGTGGCGCACTTGGGCACCATGCACTATAGGAAAAATCGGGCCACACTGTTGTGCAACTGGGAAAACAAGTCTGTGGCGCAGGGGTGGTATGTGCGCCACGACTGTTCTTTATGCATGTGGCGCACCACGCCACGTGCGCCACGGATGTGTGTGCTGCCTGCTACATTTTGGCAGATAACCTTTTGCACATTGCCTAGATCCACCATCTCCCACTTCACTTTCCCCTCCTTCTTCCTCTTTGGATCTCGCCCCCTCCTCCTACCACCTCAATTTCTCCACTCTTTCACCATTTGTAGCTTGTAAAACTTACCTTGGATGCTACATACATAATAGAGGAAGGCTCTCCTTCTGGCCACCATCTCTCGGTCTCTCACCTCTCCTTCGAGATCTTCTCGCGGTCTCTCGTCTCGGTAAGTTGTCTATGTAAGAGGGATGTGTTTATGTGTATGGATGATATATATGGTCACATATCTATGGAGAGGATCGATGCTCTCATGTGTTTGGAGAGCATGCATGCATGCTCTCTCATATATTGGCATTGTTTTGCCAAAATGTTGATTTGTTTCCATTTTGGCAAGACTTTGGCATTTCGCAAAGGTCCGAATTTTAGGATAGGTCATGCCGAAATTTTCCATCGACCATTGCATGCATGCATTGGTTCTGTGGTTGTAATAAACTTCTAATTCTACCGTGTACACCGCGCAGGTAACCATGGTACGCATAATAAGCAAAGGCATTGTGGCTAGATTTTTGAAATGCGCGACGGCCGACATGATACGAAATAACATGACGGAGATAAGATGTCCGTGGAGAAGATGCAAACTCAATTGGTTGATCGACCCAGATTTCGGAAATCTACAGGCGCACCTGCTCCGCCATGGTTTCATGGATGGCTACAGTCGGTGGATAAGTGACGACGAAGACGATGAGGCCGTAAATGGGACGGAGGAAAATGAGGAAGGCGGGCAACATGATCATGATCACAGCAAGGACGGGCAATATGAAGAAGAGTCTCCTGGAGATGGTGAAGGTGCGGAAGCAGACCAGGATGATGATGATCTAGATGCCGGAGCAGACGATGGAACAATGTCAGGCCGGGTGCAGGACCCTTATGTTCAAGAACTGCTTCTCAAGAAGACGAGTAACGCCAGGGATGCCGCTAGAGAGAAAGCCAAGCTTGCGCAACTTGAGAAAGACGCGGTTACTCCATTGTATGAAGGATGCAAGCCCGATGATACCTGGTTGAATGTAATGCTCAAGGCTATGGAGATGAAGGAAAAACATAAATGGGCCGACGCATGCTTCGACGATATGATGGCATTCTGGCACGATCGTCTCCCGGAGGGGAACACGTGTCCAACTAGTATCGAGGACACCAAGAAAATCGTGTGTCCTCTTGATCTACCGCAAATTAGATACCACGTCTGCATCAACGATTGCATCATTTATCGGGGCGAGGATGCAGAGAAAACCACATGCCCGGTGTGTGGCGTTAGTCAAAACAAGAAAGGGAAGAAAGCTCCTCGAAAAGTGGTATGGTACTTTCCTATCACTCCTCGTCTACAGCGCTATTTCGCACACCCTAAGGAAGCAAATCTCATGCACTGGCATGCGGAAAGAAAGAAGCCAGGAGATACGATGACCCTGATGGCTCAGTGCACGACGCCCAGAAAAGTGCTGGTGCGGTGTTGATGTAGAGCTTGTTGGGAACCCCAAGAGGAAGGTATGATGAGCACAGCAGCAAGTTTCCTTCAGTTATGAAACCAAGGTTTAATCGAACAAGTAGGAGCAAGGAAACACCCCAAATGTGTTACTAGTTGAGCTTTGGCAGGGCGCACTACCTGTGCTAGTAGCAACGTGGAGACCTGCACAACACAACCACAGAACTTTGTCCCCAACTTGCGATGAGGTTGTCAATCTCACCGTGTTTTGCGGAAAACAAAGGATTAAATGTATCGAATGGAAAGAAGTAAAAGTTTGCAGAAAGTAAACACAAAGCAGTAAACAATTCTAGATTGTATGTAAAGAGAAAGGACCAGGATCCATAGTTCACAAGAGGTGGCTCTCCTTAGATAGATAACATGCTGGGTGAACAAATTACAGCGGGGCAATTGACAAACACCGAGAAAGCAATACATGCATATACTAATCATCTTGACTCCTTTGAGACTTGATTGGGCATTACAACATAATACATAGACCACCATCCAACTGCATCTATGACTAATAATCCACCTTCAGGTTATCATCCAAACCCCCTCCAGTATTAAGTTGCAAGCAACAGATTATTGCTTTACGAATTGCGTGTAAAGTAAACAATACGATTGTTCTATGAACAAAGGATTGTTGTTTTCTCCCTAGTAGCAACGGCACATCTAGTACCTTAGAGATTTCTGTCACTTCCCCAGATTACCAGAGGCATGAACCCACTATCGAGCATAAATACTAACTCTTGGAGTTGCTAGCATCTACTTGGCCAAGATAGCTACTAACAACGGAAAGCATGCAAGATCACAAATAACAAAGACATGATAGAATCAAAAATCAATCTGAAATAGCATCTCAATATCCATCGGATCCCCGCAAACACAACATGTATGAATTACAAATAGATGATCTTGATCATGAACGGAGCTCACAAGATCTAAACATGAAAGCACAAAGGAGGAGAACCAGCCATCTAGCTACTACATGGATCCGTAGTCCAAGGATGAACTACTCACGCATCACACCGGAGGCTTGCATGGTGATGAAGAAGGCCTCCAGGGTAAATTCCCCTCTCCGGCAGGGTGCCGGGAAGAGCTTCAGATCCCTCCCGACCTAGGGATGGAGATGACGGCGGCTACAAATTCTTTTGTGGATTTTTGATCGGGTACTTAGGGTTTTCGTCCCGAGGGTAATATATAGGCGAAAGGAGAGGCCGAGGGGGTGCCGGGAGCAGCCACACCACCCCCTGGCGTGGGCCAGGCTTGGCCGTGCGGCCAGGTGGTGTGGTGACTCCCTGGCCCTTCTCCGTCTCGTATTCTGGCACTTGATCCCTTCCGGAAAAATAGGCACTTTGGCTTTTGTCCCGTCCAATTCCGAGAATATTCATTTTCTGACTTTCCTGGAACCAAAAACAGCAGAAAACAGGCAGCTGGCACTGTGGCTCTTGTTAATAGGTTAGTCCAAGAAAACATACGAAAAGTACCAAAGTTGGAACAAAACGCAAGAAAGTGGATAAAACCAAGCATGGAACATCAAAAATTATAGATACATTTGCAATGTATCAACATCCCCAAGCTTAACTCCTGCTCGTCCTTGATTAGGTAAGTGATAAAAAGAAAGAATAATTTTTGAGGTGACATGCACCATCAAATACATGATCAAAGTATTTGCAAAACATTGAAAGCTGGGATCATAGTACTTCAATCATAACACGAAAGACAAAGTTCTAGCAATAAGCAAAGAAACTATGATGCAACATGAAAAGGCACAAACAAAAGATTCATGAATAACAATGCTTTGCAAGACGTTTGTTTGTTTCACATAAAGAAAACATAGCATAATAGTATTCAACTTGTCCCTCAATAGAGTAGCAAATATAAATGCATAGGACACCTTCAAAGTTCATAAGAGTGACTAGATACAATAGTTTAAAACAAGCAATATCAAAGTATGCATCAATCAACTAGTCTTGGGACAATGCACATAGAACTAAGAATGGCCACTATGCTCTCAAAGTAGGTGCATAAAGATAGAAGGTGGAGACTCAATACAATGGTGGAAGAAAGGCCTTTGTAAAAGGAAGTAGGGATTCAAGTCTCATAAAGAGCTTCCAAAAATTATGGTACTTATAGCTTTCAGCTCTCATTGCCCCTATCATAAGCATCTTGAAGTGATTAAGGTTAAAGTGAACAAACTATGGTGTACATGCTTGATGAAGTATAAGTCAGAAATCTCATGTCCCTTGTATACGAGGGCTGCTCCTCATGCTACTCAAGTTTAGTCACCGGTAAGTTATTGTCATCGTAAGTATATGTGTATCATAGAGAACCGCCAACGGGGTACCCCTTGCCCGATGATACGGAAGAATCCCCATATCAAAATGACAAGGAAAGCAGACAACGAGCATCTTAGCATTCTTCTTATTTACCATGGGAATATGGTGCTTTTTTCTCTCTTACCATGGGATCATAGACAGCTCATTATGGTTACGCTGCAGGTTTCCACCATGTCAGCATGGATTAGACCAGCGGCCCAGGCATTTCTCTAACACATATACATAACTCCATGGACTTACAAGCTCCCCTTTCATTTCACACCGACGACATCCATATACAAAAGAACATGATATCAACTAGGTACAAGTACCAAGTGCAATGTTGAAAGTGTTCCCCATGAAAGCATGGTTCTGCTAATTCCCAACAAATAAGTGCAAGCATATACAACATAGAAGACACAATGGTTCAAGTTTATTAAGGGCAAGTAAAGTAAAGTGTGCCATCAAGTTCGTGAGAGCTTTAATCACTAGTTTTCTCATAACAAGTGGAAGGTAAACAAAAGCATGAATATACTTGGAATAGCATAAGCTAGTAGGTAGGTATGGTGGACTCTTTGAAATAACTTGGTTTAGGGAGTTGGATGCATGATTGGAACTCATACTTGGTGGTGGAGGCTAGCAAAATACTGGGAGCGACAAACTAAGAGAGCAATAATGGCCATAATCATGCAGAGCGATAAAACATCATTGATCAAAGCATAAAGTGATACTACAAGTTGAAAACTAAAGGATCATAAAGGATTATGGTGACTTGTGATAGTCATAACATGGTGTGAGCATGTGCCAAGTCAACCCAAATAAAGCATCAAAGGAGAATACCACTATACTATGCTTTAATATGCTAAAACAACACATGATTCATCCAAGGCACATTAAGCAATCTCAATTGTTTATAACAAGTTATGCTACAACAAAGAATAATAAGCATAAAGCCAAAACAATATCAAGCATGGCATGACAAAGCACAGGCCACAGTCAAAAATGAGCTCTTTTTACCACATAAGCATGAACTTTCCTACTCTTTTCCAAACCAAACCAAACTATTTGCAAACCAATGTATGAAAGAGGGGGTCCAACCAATTTATTCATAAAACTAAGCAAACCAAGCAAACTAAAGATGAAAACGAAAAAGAAGACGCTCCAAGAAAAACACAATTGTGCATGAAACAATAAAAATGAAGCGTTTGGAAGAAACCTGGGATTTTTATTGATGAAGAAGGGGATGCCTTGGGCATCCCCAAGATTTGACGCTTGCACTTCTTGGATATTTCTTGGGGTGACACGCGTGGTATCCCCAAGCTTGAGATTTAGTCCATCCTTCATCTCATTACTCATTCCTTCCACACACCTGAAAATTTTCCTTCATACAAAACTTCGCACAATCTTTATTAGCAACATTAGTGCACTCAAGATAAATAAGTCTTAAGGTTCAGTTATAACACCAAATAAACTTCCATTAGAACACTAGATACTGTATCACTTCCCTCAAAAAGCTCAATTCCCCAAAAGAATTCAAAAAGGAACCCACAAGAGGCAAATGCAGAAAATGGCAGAAATCTGTCAAAACAGACCAGCAGGTAAAGACGAATTTTTTCGAAGACCTTCTGTTGCTCAAATCAAAACGTGTTAAACTAACGAAAGTTATATAACAACCTGGGGCAGAAGCAAAAAATATTACAGATCAATCGGACATACAGAGCTCTCTCATGAATGTTTACGGTGAATCACAAATATCTGTTTCAGGACAGCAACTTTCCCAATCATTACTTCTCTCTCATTAGAGGTTACTCTTGGCACAAAAAGCAAATAAAAAGGATAAGGAGCGGTTATTACAGAGGTAATAACTTCCAAGACTCATCTAAAACTTTTGGGTTATCTCCCAATAAGTACTTTTCTTTAACGCCTTTAAGTTAGGCATAAGAAGCAAAGAAAGAATCAAGTGTTCTCAAATGAAGAAGCATTAAGATCAATACCAGAAATATTTTCAACAAGGCAAGGTATATCATCCAAATAAGTTCTATAGGATCCTCTCTCAATGCTCTTAGGTTCACTATTCTCATCAAAAGGGTTTGCAGGAACAATCCAATCAAGATTCTTTTCTATGGCATCATGTATTGCTACTAGTTTAAAGGGTATTGGTATCTTAGGTTCCTCCCCATTAGGTTCGATTTTGTTCATCTTTTCTCGTGTACCAACAACATCTACACATGAGCCTAGCATATTGAAACGTTCAAAGACTTTTCTAGCTTCCTTGGCAACATCATAGAACTCCTTGAACAAAGTTTCTAGAATAAAATCCCTCTTTTCAGGGTCCTCAATTTATTTAAGCTTAAGAAACATTACTTGCATTAAGGGGTTGAGGTTAACAAACCTAGCTTCTAACATGTGAATTAAAGAAGCTGCAGCAATCTCATAGTTTGGGGCAAGTTCTGCAAGGGATCTATCCTCAGTATCTTCATACTTACTAACATGATTAAAGAATTCTTCAATATTGTCTTTCCCAATTATAGAACCACTACCAATTGAAAGATCTTTCAAGGTGAATGTAGGGATCAACATGGTGAGATAGGGAAGAGGTGACTACTAAAGGAGACTTAATTTTTTTTTTTTTTTGAAATAAGAAAGCAAACAAGTAAAACTAATTTTTTTGTGTTTTTGAAGAACAAAACAAGCAAACAAAGCAAAAAGAAACTAAGAAAAACAAAAACAACAAAGTAAAGAGATTGGTTATGAGGGACTCCCCTTGTGAAGATGTCCTTGACTCCCCGGCAACGGCGCCAGAAAAATGCTTGATGGCTCAGTGCACGACGCCCAGAAAAGTGTTGGTGCAGTGTTGATGTAGAGCTCGTTGGGAACCCCAAGAGGAAGGTATGATGAGCACAGCAACAAGTTTCCCTCAGTTATGAAACCAAGGTTTAATCGAACCAGTAGGAGCAAGGAAACACCCCAAAGGTGTTACTAGCTGAGCTTTGGCAGGGCGCACTACCGGTGCTAGTAGCAACGTGGAGACCTGCACAACACAACCACAGAACTTTGTCCCCAACTTGGGATGAGATTGTCAATCTCACTGTGTTTCACGGAAAACAAAGGATTAAACGTATCGAATGGAAAGAAGTAAAAGTTTGCAGAAAGTAAACACAAAGTAGTAAACAGTTGTAGATTGTATGTAAAGAGAAAGGACCGGGATCCATAGTTCACAAGAGGTGACTCTCCTTAGATAGATAACATGCTGGGTGAACAAATTACAGCGGGGAAATTGACAAACACCGAGAAAGCAATACATGCATATACTAATCATCGTGACTCCTTTGAGACTTGATTGGGCATTACAACATAATACATAGACCGCCATCCAACTGCATCTATGACTAATAATCCACCTTCAGGTTATCATCCGAACCCCCTCCAGTATTAAGTTGCAAGCAACAGATTATTGATTTACGAACTGCGTGTAAAGTAAACAATACGATTGTTCTATGAACAAAGGATTGTTGTTTTCTCCCTAGTAGCAACAGCACACCTAGTACCTTAGAGATTTCTGTCACTTCCCCAGATTACCAGAGGCATGAACCCACTATCGAGCATAAATACTAACTCTTGGAGTTGCTAGCATCTACTTGGCCAAGATAGCTACTAACAATGGAAAGCATGCAAGATCACAAGTAACAAAGAAATGATAGAATCAATAATCAATCTGAAATAGCATCTCAATATCCATCGGATCCCCGCAAAAACAACATGTATGAATTACAAATAGATGATCTTGATGATGAACGGAGCTCACAAGATCTAAACATGAAAGTACAAAGGAGGAGAACCAACCATCTAGCTACTATATGGATCCGTAGTCCAAGGATGAACTACTCACGCATCACACATGAGGCTTGCATGGTGATGAAGAAGGCCTCCAGGGTAAATTCCCCTCTCCAGCAGGGTGCCGGGAAGAGCTTCAGATCCCTCCCGGTCTACGGATGGAGATGACGGAGGCTACAGACTCTTTCGTGGATTTTTGATCGGGTACTTAGGGTTTCCATCCCGGGGGCAATATATAGGCGGAAGGAGAGGCCGAGGGGGTGCCGGGAGCGGCCACACCACCCCCTGGCGCGGGCCAGGCCTGGCCGCGCGGCCAGGTGGTGTGGTGGCTCCCTGGCCCTTCTCCGTATCGTATTCTGGCACTTGATCCCTTCCGGAAAAATAGGCACTTTGGCTTTTGTCCCGTCCAATTCCGAGAATATTCATTTTCTGACTTTCCTGGAACCAAAAACAGCAGAAAACAGGCAGCTAGCACTGTGGCTCTTGTTAATAGGTTAGTCCAAGAAATCATATAAAAAGTACTCCAAAGTTGGAACAAAACACAAGAAAGTGGATAAAACCAAGCATGGAACATCAAAAATTATAGATACATTTGCAATGTATCATACCCTGAAAAGGACGAGCTGCCGATGCACCCTTCAGATGGTAGCCAGTGGAAAGCATTAGACCTCGAATTCCCACAATTCGGTGGAGATTCGAGGAACATCAGGTTAGGTGCAAGCACCGATGGACTCAATCCGTTCGGTAGCCAGAGTAGCACGCACAACACTTGGCCCGTGTTTGTATGGATGTACAACCTCCCTCCCTGGTTGTGCATGAAAAAGAAGTACATACAAATGAGTATGCTAATTCAAGGGCCAAAACAACCTGGTACCGACATCAATCTATATCTCGAGCTGTTGAAAGAGGAGCTAGCCATGTTATGGGAATCCGAAGCCAATATGTATGACGCTGTCGCACAAGATTATTTCACTATGAGAGCCGCGTTGGTCACTACGGTGCAAGACTATCCAGGTTGCGGATAATTCTCGGGGCAGGTTATCCAAGGATTCTATGCATGCATTAGGTGCATGGATAACACGACCTATCTCCAACTAGAGAAAGATCAGGGTCTTCGAAAACCGTGTTCATGGGGCACCGAAGGTGGCTTGGAAAGAATGATGCATGGAGAAAACATGGAGATCTGTTCAATGGAAAATCCGAGACCCGAGGAATCCCAGAGTGGAGGAGCAGCGAAGAAGTGGATGAATTGCTGAAAAACTGGAAAGAGTGTCCTAAACCGGGAAAGAAGCGAAAGAGGCAGCAAGACAAGCCGTTGATGAAGGTATGGAAAACAAGGTCTGTTTTCTGGGAGTTGCCATACTGGAAGTTTCTCCGCACGCCTCATAGCCTTGACATCATGCATATCACGAAGAACGTGTGCGAGTGTCTAGTCGCCACCCTAATCAACATGCCAGATAGGACGAAAGATGGTCCTAAAGCAAGGAACAACTTGATATTCATGGGCATCCGGAAGGATCTTCACAGAGGACGCCCTACTCCTGATGATCAGGAAGATGACGATGATCATTAGTCGGAGGCGACACAAGGTCGTCGAAAGGGTAAAAAGGTCAAGAAGAATGAATATTACTACCCTCCTTCGTGCTTCACACTAAGCCAGGATGAGATCAAATAGTTTTTCAAGTGCCTTCTAGGAGTCAAATTTCCTTACGGCTCCACGGGCAAGATAAGCAGGTACCTAGATGAGGCTAAGAAGAGGTTTAGTGGGATGAAGTCTCACGACTGTGCCGTGCTAATGACGTAGATACTTCTGGTTGCACTACGAGGTATAATGGACGAGCATGTCCGAGAAACATTGTTTGGGCTCTGCAAGTTTTTCGACGTCGTCTCTCGAAAGTCAATTGGCGTGAAACAGCTCGAGAGGCTACAAGAGGAGATCGTGGTGATACTATGCGAGCTCGAGGTCTACTTCCCGCCCGCATTCTTCGACATTATAGTGCATCTGCTGGTCCATATTGTGGAGGATATCATCCAACTCAGGCTGATGTTCCTCTGCAGCATGATGTCGTTCGAAAGGATGAACGGACACATCAAAGGATACGTTCGCAATAGGTCCCGTCCAGATGGAAGCATAGCCAAGGGCTTTCTGGCTGAAGAGTGCATCTCTTTCTACACGAATTATCTAGGCATCGAGAACCCTGTCGGTCTTCCCGTTAATAGGCACCTTGGCAAGCTCGATGGATCGGGTCACCGAGAGGGTCGTCGCGTACTGCATTGAGACTACGATTGTCGACGCGCAGACTTTGATAGAGCAAACCTAGTCGCGCTACAACATTTAGAACTGGTCGATCCTTGGGAACAAAAGCACAAAAGGTCAATCGAGAAGAAGTACAGTGACCGGGGCATACAGAGGACGCAGGGAGAAATAATCAAAGAGCACAACTCAGATTTTACGCGTTGGTTTAGGCAGACGCTCCTAGATAATCCCCCGCAATCGCATTCTGCGGAGGAAAACATCATATTCACCTTGTCACAGGGACCCATGCACAACCTGGTGACCTATCAGGTGTATGATATCAACGGCTACACATACGACACGGAGGAAAAGGACAACAGTGTGACTATCAGAACTCAGGCGTAACATCGGAATTCTACACCGATGACAACGTGAAGGAAAGATTTTACGGAAGGATCGAGGAGATCTAGGAGCTCGACTACTGTGGAGAAAAGGTGCCGATGTTCCGTGTCAGATGGGCCAAGAGCGTCGAAAGAGAAGACCGGTATTTCACAACCATGTTAATACCCGAAGCAACCAAATCCAAGGCCGTCGGTGCGCACGTCGCTGCGAAAAATGAACCGTGGGTACTGGCTAGCAAAGTGGACCAATGTTTTTTTATTACCGACCCGACAAAGCCTAGTCGTGTTGTTGTGAGGAGAGGAAAAAGAAACATCATCGGAATGGATGGAGTCGCCAACGAGCAAGACTTCGACTAGTACGGCGATCCAAAGATTGAAGATGACGACGGCTACGATGAAGAAACATACATCACAAGAAGAAAAAGGACAACCTTACCCAAAAAAGGTAGCCTGTTCGAGCGAAGAAACATAAAAGTGTCGGGGCTAAATTATTCAACCGCGACAAAGAAGGGAAAAAAGATTGTAAAAATCTAGTTCACAAAAGATTGTAAAACACATGCTCAAACAAGATTGTATTGATGCATATGGATGGCATATGGATGGCATTATGGATGGCATATTATTAATGGACATATTATTAATGGACACTTTGAATCACTTTTGTACCACTTTTGTACCACTTTTATGATATATATGTACCACTTTTGTCATACAAAACATATAACAAATATTTTATATAGTTTACATAGTTTTTGGGATATTTTTTAACATTTTAAAGTAGTTTTAAAATAAAAACAAAAAAGGGGCACCACTTTTGTACCACTTTTATGATATATATGTACCACTTTTGTTATATAAAACATATAACAGATATTTTATATAGTTTACATAGTTTTTGGGATATTTTTTAACATTTTAAAGTAGTTTTAAAATAAAAATAAAAAAAGGGGGGCACCATGGTTCGAACCTAGGTGCTCTCGGTTTAGCCAGCGTAGGGCAGACCAGTGGGATACGGTAGTGTTAGTGTAAACTACAGGGGCGACCGCCCTCTTATTTGACCTGACACAGCACTTAGCCGTAGCGCACCCTTACCTAACCATAGCGCACTAGGTAAGGGTGCGCTACGACTAAGTGTCGTGACAGGTCAACTGTCGAGCATAGACCCGTTCCTCTCCCCATCCTCGGACCTAGATCGTCCCCGAGCCGAGAGACACGTCGCCGCCGCCGCTCGATCTGATCCGCTCGCCCGCTACATGCCGCCGCACTTGCCGCGTCTGAGGAGGAGGAGGAGAGGAGGCCGCCGTGCGTCCTAGGAGGAGGAGTCCATGGAGGAGCGCGTCCGAGGAGGCCGTGGAGGAGCGCGTCCTAGGAGGAGGAGGTCGTGGAGGAGCACCACTGCACCGCCGCACCACTGCACCGACGCCTCCACGAGACCCCGCCTCTGGTGCCGCCTCCACTGCTCCACCCCGCATGTGACACCGCCGCGGCGACCACAACCGGGTAAGTACCATCGTGTCCCACATCACTTGATTTCATCTCACCTCATGGACATGATATTATCCATCTAAATCTGATGGATTCATGTAATTTAGGAATTTGGTTACTCTGTCATTTTGCTACATTTAGGGATTTAGGAACTTAGGGTTACTCTGTCATTTAGGAATTTAGGGTTACTCTGTCATTTTGCTGCATTTAGGAATTTGGTTACTCTGTCCAATGATGAATTTCAGATTAGTCTCTATTAGTATAGTCTAAATCATCTAGCATCTTAAAAAACCTTAATGTCCATAGAATAACACGGCCTTCTCAGTGGCAGTATGTGCAGCTTCGTTGCAGTGTATGGCTCGATGCTAGAATGTTCTGCCTTTCGGGAGCATAAAATGAAAACTAAAAATGTCATTTGAGAAAAGCATTCACGAAATTTCTAGAAAAGATGTGCTACCAGTGGAAAAGTGTTACACCCGTGCAAACGTTCTACTTTGATACGGTTACATTTACGAAATACAACTTGATATTGTCTGACACTATTCATAAGAGATTTGGGGCTTTCTGTTTGTATCTCGCAACATTTTGAATCTGAACTTAAAATTTTGCAATCACATGTAGGACACGCCCTTCTTCAGTAGTAGCTGCACGCGTGTTTTTCGAACAGCATTTACAGGTTTTCAAATAGATCGATGCTCATTCTCACAGGTTATGTGCTCCTGTCTTTTACACTTGGGAAGAAACTTTAGGCATGCAGAAGAGATGCATCTATTTTAAGGTGCATTTACATTGTCGGGTAGAGGATGTTTTTGTTTGTAGTATGTAGAATTCCAGATATAACATACTTATCTAAAAGATTTTATAACATACTTATCTACCTATATGCTAAGTTCTTAGTTTGCTTGCTGTAAATCTCAATTGGCACATGTAAAGACAGAGTGACATGTTCAGATTGAAGAGCATAGTAGACATTCAGTTCCTTCTACATGGTTCCTAAGTCAGATATAAAAGAAATAAAAATTCCTTTTTTATGACCATAGGATAGTAAAAAAAATTAATAGTCGGTAATTTGGCATTTGTCCTTCTCAGCGAAAAAATTTCTTTTACATGACCGATAATACAAGTTAATAGTGGGTAATTTGTTCTTGCATGGCATTATCCTCTTATAATCAAATATTTGTTTTACATGACCGGGATAGAAGGTATTTAACCTATACCAAGGAGCTTAAATAAAGGGGAAAAGGAAGAAGTACTCTGTAGGAACAAATGTTAATTTGACTGTATGAAGCACTTGTATAATATTGTATGAAGCACTTTGTTATGATCTGCAGCACTTTTAGCACTTGAAATTGTGCTTGTGCTTGTATGAAGCACTTTCTTATGTCGTGTATGCCGGTGCTTGTATGAAATGAGTCCCAATTTTCGCTGAAATGTTGATTAACTTCCATTTCGGCAGAACTCGGGCACTCCTTGATATGGATCAAGCCGATGATCCTATAGTTTTGTCCCGATCTTTCCCAGCGATTCAACCCGGATGGTAATCTTCCAATAACGCCGATGAACGTCACCTAAAGAAGAGGAATCAATCCAGCAAGTAACATGATGAAGATCACCATGCCTCAAACCACAGCTCGATAATCCTTGATGCACACAAGAACCTTCGCAGCAAATCACTCGATATAATAGATAACGGTATCACCGTACCCGGAGGGATGATACACAGTGGAGCATAATATAGTTTTTTGACTAAACAACTGAACTCCCCTAAACCCTAGGTGGCTGGCTCCTTTATATAGGAGGCCTGCAACTAGTCGGTTGGATAGACCCAAACCGAACACACAAACGGACTCGAACCTAACATGAACTCGGACTCAATAACATAGAAACAATATTTGACACAACCTTAGACTTATCATTACATATCGTAGGTGTAACACCCTCAAATCGGCCCTATGCAACTTTTAGCACTTCCCTCCAAACCCGCATAGAAACGATTTAAGGACGCCCACCAGGCACTTGCATGCGGGTGGAGGACGAAGTAATACCATTACACATTAGTCCACGATGGAACCCACAGAACATATATATACAACAACGACTCCATGAGTCAAGAATACAGATATACTATACAAAGATCCAAATCACCTTAAAAATGATAGAGCGTCCGACTACGGACAAGATGCAAATGGGGCTAAGAGCCCTGAAGAATAACCAATGGCGTCCATAACCCTGCCCAGGCCAAGACGGGAGGGTAACCCTGCTAATGACGTCGATCTCAAACCTGCTAAAACAAAAGGGGTGCCGACAAAGGGCAAAGGAAAAAGAGGAGCGTCAGTACTGAGGTCAGTACACGGCGAGGCTAGAATTCGGCGGCTCTCGCCTACATAAGTATGGTGGACTGAAGCGGCAGCGCAGCGGCACTAAACAACCTATAGAGACTTGGTATCACTGGCGGCTATTAGAGAGGGGTAAGAAAGACCTATTCAGATCATACCTGATACTAACACCAAACATACCCATCCTGGTATTCCCCCTCGAGACCAAACGAGGAAGTCAAACCGAGGAACTCACACGGTGGGCAGTTTTATTCATTCCATTATAGTTGAAGCACTTACTAGTCAGATATAGATAGCATGAGTCATCCTGAAGCATGAGTAGTAGGCAGTTTTAATTACCATTCTGTGGTAGTTCGAACCTTTACTAGTCAGATATAATTGTCCTGAGGAATCCCAAAACCCAGCAATTGTTGGCACTTTTATCACATTCCATTTGGGTTGCAATACTTACTATGCAGATATAACAAAACAACCCAGGTCCACCAGTGGTTGGCATTTTTAATATCCATTCCGTTATAGTGAAGCTGATTACTAGTCAGATATATTAAGTCAAATTTATAGCACTACTTTAGTTATGCTTGTCTATGATCGAGATACTGTGCTCCAAGTCGTCCATAACTGCCGACACGGCTTTTAGAAAGTTTTACCCTGCAGGGGTGCACAAATAGCAACACACACTCGATCAACCTCGGAAAAACCAACTCAAAACCCAACGAGGCATTCACGATAAAGCGATCACAAGATTCATAAAATATTTCAGGGGGCCACCCCATTAAGCTACCCGCAACGAAGTTGGCCGACTCCGAGACGGACCCAAGGTTTGCGTCAATGGCTGTAAACGACTGGGAACCCGAAAATGTGAATGGGCTTGTCGATACCGCAAAAACACTCCGCATCCAAAATAGTATAGGTGCTCCACGCACAATCATAAATAAAGCAGTAAAGCATGGCATAAGTACAGGATAGTAATAAAACCCCAAACTAGTTTGTGGCCCCAAGAAATAGAAATGAATCAAGCTCTGGCTCAGGGGGGTCCATAAGGCCTCCCGGATGTGGATAGTGCGAAAAATCAAGGAACAAGTATCAAGTACTCGGGGTCCTACGGGACACAAGTGAGCGTGGAAGAACCAAATAACATCTATTGCCCACTGATGCCTCTGCATTAGTTATATCTAGCAATTTAATAGTTGTAATTAAAGACATGATCATCTCCACCATAAACCTCTGCCAGCATTCCAACAACTGTGGTACTTGACAACACGAGATCGCACCTGAGCAAGCAACTACGACTCGCAAGGCCAGCTATCTACCAAACACAGGTAATAGGAGGTGTCCAAGGCAATATAGGGGCTGCACGGGATATAACTAGTGTACGGAAACTAAAGCATCGCAACACGGATAGCAATAGATCAACAGGAGGAAATAAAGACTATAAATGCAAAATAGGTAGAAGGGGGAGAGATGCTCGCCTGGAAAACACTGCCGACGGATCATATCCGGAGAACTTGTCGATACTCGCATCACCTCATCGGCCTAATCCGCGAAAAAGCAACACTAGAGGAAACACCGGATGCAATATTTAATACCACGGGAGAAGATCCGGCATGCTTATGATATGATGCATGGCATGGCATTGGTGCAATGCAATTAGGCAATATTATGCGGAACCGGGATCCCGACAATTAATTAGATGGTTCGAGTTGTTTAACTACCCCGCAATTTAAATGTTGTATTAACAGGGCGGAACATGGCATCGGTTCGCTACGCCAATTTAAATGGAGTCCGAAATAAGACAAAGGTATCCCGCATATCGACTCCATATTTAATTATGAGGTGAATCGGCATAGTGCCCCCAAACCACAAACAGGTATGCATGCATGAACAATTTATTATGCGATAGTTGGTAATGTCATATTATAAAAATAGAGGCTTAGGGTCACACATCTGGGTTCGGAAGATCTTGGGTCCGGGGGGTTCGGTCTTAGGGTTTGACGGGGACGGCGAGGTTCGGATACAAGATGGAGAACTTGTCGGGTCGTGACGGAGAACTTGGGTTCCAAGCGGTCGATCTTGTCGTTGATGGCGAACTTGAGTGGATCGGGTACCGGGGTCTTCAGGTCCGTGTAGGAGATCTTGACGCCTGAGACGAAGAACTCGGGTTCGGACGGAGGTCTTGGTGTTCCGATGGATCGGTCTTCGGGGTCGAAGAACTTGGCGCGCCAGTGTTCGGTCTTTGGATCCGAGTAGAAGAACTGGGCGTTCCGTGTCGGCGACCTTGGCGTCCGGGTCCTCGGGCATCGGTGCAGGAAGGAGGTCTTGTCGCATGTGTTGTCTTCGGGTTCGGTCTTCGGATCCGTGTCGACGCGCTCGAGGTCTCGGTCTTCGGAAGATCTTGGCGGAAGCCGGGATCTCTACGTTGTGGTGGTCGATGATGGACTTGATACTTTGCACGACACGGCAACAGGAACCCCATGAACCGAACTTGGCCATCGAGGACTCGGTGTGCTGTTGTTGCTACTTGTTACCCATGCGTATACTCATAGTAGAAATGATAGAAAGGCGTCCTGCAGAGACAAACAACTATCGGCCTGGACACGTCTGGAGCAGAGCAGGAAGTGACGCGGCGCGGCAGCAGGATGGGGACGAGCACGAGCAGCAACTGTGTCGTGGCCACACAGCTGGGGCGGACGGAGTCGAGTCAGAGGAGGCGGGTGCCAAAGGCAGTAGAGCTTGGGGAGGCCTTCGCGGCTGACGGCGTGGCGATTGACGGCGAAGCGGTTGCGCAGAGAGGCAGGCTCGAAGGTGGTCGGGGACAGGGGATGACGAGGACGTGCACGGGGAAGAGCGGAGGAGACCCGGCGGCAAGGAAGGCGGCCGGGCAGTGCAGAGCCAGGGAGCGGCGAGCATAGGCCACGGACGCCAGAGTTGGAGGAGACGGGGCGCCGCGGGCGCGTGGCTGCGGGAGGACGACGACCTCGCGACAGCGGTGGCGGGGCCTGCAGAGGAAGAGAGAGACAGAGTAGAGCCCTACCGGAGCAGCAGTGAACAACACAGAGGGGCTTCCGGCGTGGAGGTTGCAGGGGCGGCGAAGGGGCCAGCGTGTGGCGGCAACGGGGGTCGCGGCTAGGGGCGACGACGGGAGGAGGCCCAGTCGGGGGACGGCGAGCATCGGTGGCGCGTGAGGGCTGGAGGTCGCCGCGGTGGTTGCAGAGGGAGGCGGCGGGGGAAGACAAAGGGGAGGAGGTGGCGGTGGTAGGTGGTGAAGAAGAGAGCCCGGGGAGAGAGTCGGGGATCTCCCGCGTGGGCCCGAGGGAGGCAGGTGGCGAGCGGGGAGTTGGCTGGCGCGGGAGGTGGACCTGGGGGTTGTTGGGGATTGGTGCCAGGGGTGGGGCCAGGGAGACCAGGTGACGTGGGGGAGGAGGAAACGAGGCTGGATGGGGGCGCGGGGTTGGTGGGGAGTGGGCGACGCGGTACGTGGGGTAGGTGGCAGCTAGGCGGGAAATGGCAGGTGGAGTTGGGGAGCGCGCCCAGGAGGGCCTGGTCGGCGGGGGTAGGTGGGGTTAGGTTAGGTTAGATTAGGTTTTTATACGGGCCGGGTAGTAGGTGGCCTGGCCTAACGGCTGGGCTGCCTCCCGGTCCGAAAAGAAATAGTTTTATTTATTTTATTTTATCCAAAAATAGACTTTTGTAAATATTTTGTAGACAAAAGAAAATATCCGGAAGAGGCCCCGGGTTTGATTTGAAAAAAAGGCTAGATATTTAGAAAACAGAAATAGGGTTTTTCGAAAAATAGTTTCAGACAACAGATGCATGATGACATGACGATGCTCAAATGCAATGTGGCATGATGACATGAGCATGCTGTCATGACGATGCAATGCACAAAAACAACGCGATTTTCTAGTAGTGGTTTTAGCGGGATGCCACAATTTGACACCACTAACAAGGGATCTCGCCCTCGAGATCCGCCTCGTGGTACTGGGAAGAAGGTCGGTGATCTGAATCATCTCGCTTCGTGTAGATGCTCGCGGCACCACTAACAAGAGGTCGTTGTCCGAGACCGTCGAGAGAACACTCCGGGAACAAAGGCGAAGGTAGAGGTATCGACAAATAAAGCCACCTCCAGCTTCCGTGGACGGAGTAAAATTGCTGGATCCACCGATTCAATGTACAAGAGCGAATGATAAGAGTAGTCAGATGGTGATCAGTCCATCGTGCACCCAAACCATTACTCTTCACACGAATAGGAGAATTATGCAACCAACTCTCGGAATTAGACTGAAGATCTCGACAAGCGAGGTTCGGAAACAAGGAGGGATGCAGACTCTGCATCAAATCTGGCATAGAGGATGTCGTCGCGTCAGAAAACCCCGGAAGGCACAAACAAGGAACAAAGAATGGTACCACAGATAAAGGATCACTCAGATAGCATGAAGTCCGGATGTAGAAGCACCGTTACCAAAGGAAGAAGTGAAACCCTGAAGGTACGACGGAAACCCAACCACGAGAAATCCTAGACTCGAAGAAAGAGAAGAGAGCGGATTCAAAACACGCAGAGGTAAGAGCAGAACAGCAGAGGGGTAAGGAGTAAAATCAGACCTAATCATATCTATCCAACCGATTTGCAAAAATAGTTTTGACACTCTTCTTTGGCCGTTAGCTAGGTTATCCTACAGGCTAGACTTGTAGGGGTATCGCAACTGCTGAGCTCTGATACCACTCTGTAACACCCTCAAATCGGCCCTATGCAAGTTTTAGCACTTCCCGCCAAACCCGCATAGAAACGATTCAAGGACGCCTACCAGGCACTTGCGTGCGGGTGGAGGACGAAGTAATACCATTACACATTAGTCCACGATGGAACCCACAGAATATATATATACAACAACGACTCCATGAGTCAAGAATATAGATATACTATACAAAGATCCAAATCACCTTAAAAATGATAGAGCGTCCGACTACGGACAAGATGCAAATGGGGCTAAGAGCCCTGAAGAATAACCAATGGCGTCCATAACCCTGCCCAGGCCAAGCCGGGAGGGTAACCCTGCTAATGACGTCGATCTCAAACCTGCTAAAACAAAAGGGGTGCCGACAAAGGGCAAAGGAAAAAGAGGAGCGTCAGTACTGAGGTCAGTACACGGCGAGGCTAGAATTCGGCGGCTCTCGCCTACATAAGTATGGTGGACTGAAGCGGCAGCGCAGCGGCACTAAACAACCTATAGAGACTTGGTATCACTGGCGGCTATTAGAGAGGGGTAAGAAAGACCTATTCAGATCATACCTGATACTAACACCAAACATACCCATCCTGGTATTCCCCCTCGAGACCAAACGAGGAAGTCAAACCGAGGAACTCACACGGTGGGCAGTTTTATTCATTCCATTATAGTTGAAGCACTTACTAGTCAGATATAGATAGCATGAGTAGTGGGCAGTTTTAATTACCATTCTGTGGTAGTTCAAACCTTTACTAGTCAGATATAATTGTCCCGGGGAATCCCAAAACCCAGCAATTGTTGGCACTTTTATCATATTCCATTGGGGTTGCAATACTTACTAGGCAGATATAACAAAACCACCCAGGTCCACCGGTGGTTGGCATTTTTAATATCCATTCCGTTATAGTGAAGCTGATTACTAGTCAGATATATTAAGTCAAATTTATAGCACTACTTTAGTTATGCTTGTCTATGATCGAGATACTGTGCTCCAAGTCGTCCATAACTGCGGACACGGCTTTCAGAAAGTTTTACCCTGCAGGGGTGCAAAAATAGCAACACACACTCGATCAACCTCGGAAAAACCAAATCAAAACCCAACGAGGCATTCACGACAAAGCGATCACAGGATTCATAAAATATTTCAGGGGGCCACCCCATTAAGCTACCCGCAACGAAGTTGGCCGACTCCGAGACAGACCCAAGGTTTGCGTCAATGGCTGTAAACGACTGGGAACCCGAAAATGTGACTGGGCTTGTCGATACCACGAAAACACTCCGCATCCAAAACAGTACAGGTGCTCCACGCACAATCATAAATAAAGCAGTAAAGCATGGCATAAGTATAGGATAGTAATAAAACCCCAAACTAGTTTGTGGCCCCAAGAAATAGAAATGAATCAAGCTCTGGCTCAGGGGGGTCCATAAGGCCTCCCGTATGTGGATAGTGCGAAAAATCAAGGAACAGGTATCAAGTACTCGGGGTCCTACGGGACACAAGTGAGCGTGGAAGAACCAAATAACATCTATTGCCCACCGATGCCTCTGCATTAGTTATATCTAGCAATTTAATAGTTGTAATTAAAGACATGATCATCTCCACCATAAACCTCTGCCAGCATTCCAACAACTGTGGTACTTGACAACACGAGATCGCACCTGAGCAAGCAACTACGACTCGCAAGGCCAGCTATCTACCAAACACAGGTAATAGGAGGTGTCCAAGGCAATATAGAGGCTGCACGGGAGATAACTGGTGTACGGAAACTAAAGCATCGCAACACGGATAGCAATAGATCAACAGGAGGAAATAAAGACTATAAATGCAAAATAGGTAGAAGGGGGAGAGATGCTCGCCTGGAAAACACTGCCGATGAATCATATCCGAAGAACTTGTCGATACTCGCATCAACTCATCGGCCTAATCCGCGAAGAAGCAACACTAGAGGAAACACCGGATGCAATATTTAATACCATAGGAGAAGATCCGGCATGCTTATGATATGATGCATGGCATGGCATTTGTGCAATGCAATTAGGCATTATTAAGCAGAACCGGGGTCCCGACAATTAATTAGATGGTTCGAGTTGTTTAACTACCCCGCAATTTAAATGTTGTATTAATAGGGCGAAACATGGCATTGGTTCGCTACGCCAATTTAAATGGAGTCCGGAATAAGACAAAGGTATCCCGCATATCGACTCCATATTTAATTATGAGGTGAATCGGCATAGTGCCCCCAAACCACAAACAGGTATGCATGCATGAACAATTTATTATGCGACAGTTGGTAATGTCATATTATAATAATAGAGGCTTAGGGTCACACATCTGGGTTTGGAAGATCTTGGGTCCGGGGGGTTCGGTCTCAGGGTTCGACGGGGACGGCGAGGTTCGGATACAAGATGGAGAACTTGTCGGGTCGTGACGGAGAACTTGGGTTCCAAGCGGTCGATCTTGTCGTTGATGGCGAACTTGAGTGGATCGGGTACCGGGGTCTTCGGGTCCGTGTAGGAGATCTTGACGTCTGAGACGAAGAACTCGGGTTCGGACGGAGGTCTTGGTGTTCCGATGGATCGGTCTTCGGGGTCGAAGAACTTGGCGTGCCAGGGTTTGGTCTTCGGATCCGAGTAGAAGAACTGGGCGTTCCGTGTCAGCGACCTTGGCGTCCGGGTCCTCGGGCATCGGTGCAGGAAGGAGGTCTTGTCGCATGTGTGGTCTTCGGGTTCGGTCTTTGGATCCGTGTCGGCGCGCTCGAGGTCTCGGTCTTCAGAAGATCTTGGTGGAAGCCAGGATCTCTATGTTGTGGTGGTCGATGATGGACTTGATACTTTGCACAACATGGCAACAGGAACCCCATGAACCGAACTTGGCCATCGAGGACTCGGTGTGCTGTTGTTGCTACTTGCTACCCATGCGTATACTCAGAGTAGAAACGATAGAAAGGCGTCCTGCAGAGACAAACAACTGTCGGCCTGGACACGTCTGGAGCAGAGCAGGAACTGACGCAGCGTGGCAGCAAGATGGGGACGAGCACGAGCAGCAACTATATCATGGCCACACAGCTGGGGCGGACGGAGTCGAGTCAGAGGAGGTGGGTGCCGAAGGCAGTAGAGCTTGGGGAGGCCTTCGTGGCTGACGGCGCGGCGATTGACGGCAAAGCGGTTGCGTAGAGAGGCAGGCTCGGAGGTGGTAGGGGACAGGGGACGACGGGGACGTGCGCGGGGCAGAGCGGAGGAGACCCGGCGGCAAGGAAGGCGGTCGGGCAGTGCAGAGCCAGGGAGCGGCGAGCATAGGCCACGGACGCCAGAGTTGGAGGAGACGGGGCGCCGCGGGATCGTGGCTGCGGGAGGACGACGACCTCGCGACGGCGGCAGCGGGGCCTGCAGAGGAAGAGAGAGATAGAGTAGAGCCCTACCGGAGCAGCAGTGAACAACACAGAGGGGCTGCCGGCGTGGAGGTTGCAGGGGCGGCCTGAGGCGGCGAAGGGGCCAGCGTGCGGCGGCGACGGGGGTCGCGGCTAGGGGCAGAGACGGGAGGAGGCCCGGTCGGGGGACGGCGAGCATCGGCGGCGCGTGAGGGCTGGAGGTCACCGCGGTGGTTGCAGAGGGAGGCGGCGGGGGAAGACAAAGGGGAGGAGGTGGCGGTGGTAGGTGGTGAAGAAGAGAGCCCGGGGAGAGAGGCGGGGCTCTCCCGCGTGGGCCCGAGGGAGGCAGGTGGCGAGCAGGGAGTTGGCTGGCGGGGGAGGTGGACCTGGGGGTTGTTGGGGATCGGTGCCAGGGGGTGGGGCCAGGGAGACCAGGTGACGTGGGGGAGGAGGAAACGAGGCTGGATGGGGGCGCGGGGTTGGTGGGGAGTGGGCGACGCGGTACGCGAGGTAGGTGGCAGCTAGGCGGGAAACGACAGGTGGAGTTGGGGAGCGCGTCCAGGAGGTCCTGGTCGGCGGGGGTAGGTGGGGTTAGGTTAGGTTAGATTAGGTTTTTATACGGGCCGGGAAGTAGGTGGCCTGTCCTAGCGGCTGGGCTGCCTCCCGGTCCGAAAAGAAATAGTTTTATTTATTTTATTTTATCCAAACATAGACTTTTGTAAATATTTTATAGACAAAAGAAAATATCCGGAAGAGGCCCCGGGTTTGATTTGAAAAAAAGGCTAGATATTTAGAAAACAGAAATAGGGTTTTTCGAAAAATAGTTTCAGACATTAGATGCATGATGACATGACGATGCTCAAATGCAATGTGGCATGATGACATGAGCATGCTGTCATGACGATGCAATGCACAAAAACAACGCGATTTTCTAGTAGTGGTTTTAGCGGGATGCCACGGTAGGTCGTCCTGGCGTGTCAATCATCAATGGGATGTGCCCGCATCACCTAGCTTGGTGGAGTCCTAAAATTAGGCTTCACCTCCTCCTTCATGCCCATATCACTCCTAGTTTAACAAAAATGAGCAAAGGTCATGCCGGATTTTACCGCGCACTTTACTAACCATTATTTGCCTTTTATTAGTGCAAACATGTGTGACAACGACGAGGCTGGCTCTTCTCAGCGTATCAATGCTGAAGGAGAAGTGAGACCTCAAAACAGACCCTTGTCATTCTGGGAGGAGGTCGAGCGGCTAGAAAGAATGACAGAGGGCGATGAAGAATACAACCCTTCCGAGAGCGACGCCGATGAGATGGAAGACGCGGAGGAAGAAGAAGCGGCCGAAGGAACGACGGATGATGAAACCACTGATGGCGGTGAGGGCACAACAAGTGGTAGTAATCCTCCTAAGAAGAAGAAGGAAAGGCGCCCGAACACGGTCGGCACCGTCAGAGAGGAAATTACCAAAGTGAGCCCAACAGGGGTTCCTTTGGCGCCCGACCATGTGGTCAAAGGGTACGGTGGGCAAGTGGCGGCTATCACCCGGACCGCCATCTCGATCAACACCAAGAATCTCCGACATAAAGATAATGGCCATTTGCGCACACTCCTCTTCGAGAAGCTGCACGCAAGATACAAGTTCCCCCTTCAGTATCAGAACACAGATTATCATGGGAATGAAGTAAATAAATCCACCCTCATTGGGATGAGCACCGCCCTGGCCAGCTGGAGAACCCGGATAAAGAAGAAGATATTTAAAGAAGGGAAAAGTCTCGAGGAGATCCAGAAGATTGACCCACAGATCACTGAAGATCAATTCCAGGAGTTCAAGGCCAAGTGCAAATCCGAAGCAGCCAAGGCCTCGAGTAAGCGGGGAAAGGAATTGCAGGCGATGAATATAGGTCACCACCATCTCGGATCTGGTGGTTACAGAGCTGCGGAGCCCAAATGGGATAAGGAGTACGACGAGTATAGAGCTAAGGGGGTACCTAACCCCTTTTTGAAATTCGAAAACAAGCAGCTTCAAAACTTTATCAGGGCTCGTTACCATGTGGACCCCAAAACCAAAGAACTCACCGCAGAAACTAAGGTGAAGGACTTCGAGGTTCTTGTGGTAAGTAACTTAATTACCGCGGATAAAGTCGATTACATTCTAATCGATCAAGTCGAATTTCTAAACAGGTCACGTTACTTCTTCTGCAGGAGCAGGAAATTTCTAGTCAGGGATCCCATGGTTCCTCATCCCACGGGTCAACGGCGGCCACCCGGTGGGACAACCCTTTTAACAGGGCGATGAACCGGGCCAAGAAAATCACGCTGGTTACAAAGAAGCCATCGTCGGCTGGCCATCTGGCCGGCTTCGGGGCTAAGAATTGGGTGGATCATCTTGGTCTACCCCCGAGGACGCGTGTGGAGGGAAGGAGCGACGAGGAAAACCGGAGGTTCAGGAACTTAAGGAACAAGTGGCGCGGATCCCACAGATCGTCCAAGACAACCTGGCAATCACCCTCACCTCCATCCTGCCTACCTTGGTGGAGTCAATAGCGAATTGGAGTGCGGGTAGTCGACAAGGGTCGTGCCCGATTCCAAGCATGGTCAGTAGCCACTCAAACAATGCGGCGCCGGCGAACCCGGTGAATTATGTGTTCGTGACTCTGCCCGCTAGCACGGCGGCGCCGGAATCATTGGTGACTCCGCCCGCTAGCACAGCAGCATCGGAAGCATTGGTGACTCCCCCTGCCATCATCGCGGCGCCGGAGCTTAATGCAACCGATAGGGAGAATACACCGGCGGCTGGCACCGCGCCATCAAGCAGCCCCTCCGTCTCTTGCACGCCCGTTGTCGTATGCGGTGCCTCGACATTAGCCGAGCTCGACGCCATCACGGTAAACCAAATACTTTACCGCCTTACCATTTATTACTCTTATGGCATCTTTTTAATGCCATACATGTTTTTCGCAGACGGATGTTCCATGCACTCTCTTAAGCTTCGTGAACAACGAGTTGAGGGATGTTGCCAAGGGTACCATCATTCAACCCTTGCACCGCACGTTCCACTCAAAGCCGATGCCAGATAGCATGCATAGGGTTAAATTATCCGGGTGCTAAGGGGTTGCGACGACCTGGAACCACCCATTCAACCCCCAGGAGCGGATGAAGAAGAGTCGGTTGTCCTCAGAAGTTGCTTTGGCTTATTCCTGCTATGGCCAAAGAGCATGATTCGTTTGGGGACGGCCGAGGCCATCACCCCACAGACAACAACACTGCTTGTCGTGCCAGCGCCAAGCCATGGCAAGACCCCCACACCGCTACCGCCGTCACCTCCACGCGATTGTTCGGCTGGTCATATTGACATGACCATGGCGCAGGATCCGAACGAGGATGACGAAGATTACTTCGATGATTTCATCAACACTAATCTTTTCCCCGGTGACCTAAACGAAGACCTAGCTGGTGGCCTTGCAGAGAAAGCCACTTGCAACAAACGTCTCTTTGGTTCTCAGGAGACGCCTCCAGCTTGCACCTTCACCAAGCCAGCGGATACATCCAACCGGCCCTTTGTTCTAAGACCTGATACACTACACAGGGCGATCGATGCTCAGATTGTGGTGCCTACCCACTTCCCAAAAGGCAAGAAGACTAGGAAAAGAAAATCTCGCAGCTCGAGCCAGCCGGTGGCGTCAACTGCGAATCCGGTCAGGTTTCAGGACGGGCCACCAAGACCCAAGGGTATTAGGTGGAGGATGCATGTGGCGGGTAAGCCCATTCTAACTAAGAAATTGCTCAGGCTCGCCACTTCAGAAATGAGGAGTGTGCATGACGGTGTGCTGACGATAGAGAGACACCTTCTTGCGGAGAAAGATCCCTCGCACCCGGTATTCGTGGTTAACGTGCCACGAGGCTTGGGCTTCGTCGATAATGTCCCCACGGATCTGTTCTTCCTGCGGTTTGGCGACATCTTCAATATGTTCCACCTGTATCCGCTGCACTATACCATGGTACGCCTGTTTTCTCTCAGCCTGGCCATTCAGATCATTAGAGAGAACACCATGGGCATCGCTATAGTGGACCCTACTACATGCGTGATGGCTGCTTGGGAAGCGCCATTGAACGGCAATTCGTGGCCTCGTACCTCCAAGGCATCTTGGTGGCGAACAAGACAAAGGAATACATTCTCGTGCCTTTCTTTCCCGAGTAAGTCATTATTCACTCGCCTCCATAGCATGCTTTATTATATTTTCATCATTCTTTTTCCAACACATTCTGTTTGAATTGTTTTGCGCAGAGATCAACACTGCACACTCATCTGCTTGTCGCCAAAACATTCGCAAGCCACGTATTTCGACTCAGGGAGTCAATAAAAGAAGAAAAACTACGACAAGATCAAGGAAGTTTTGGATGATGCTCTCACTGGCTATGCCTCAGCGGAAGGTGCCACCTTCGTGCGTAAGAAGCTCAAGTTTGGCAGGCACGTCTTCACCCATGTGACGGAATTCCCCTGCGTGAAGCAGCCGGCAGGCAGTCAGAAGGAAGCCTACTATGCACTCCATCACATGAGGGCGTTCCTACTAGAGCAACAGAATTCTACGCTGCCAGATCATCTCAAACGGTGGGCCGAAGTCAAGGCCAGGATCAATGATTCAAATATTAGACAAGAGATGTATCGCATCCAGCAACAGTTTGGGGCAATCATCAGCCGTGATGTCATGACTTCAGGGGGGGTCTTCTATGGAGGCAATCCCTCGAATAACCGTGACGTAGTAGATCGTCTAAAGATGCAGGATGACTATAGGGCATTCATGACGAAACAAGGCGTCCTCCCGTTCCCTGAGCCGAGCCAGAAGTCTTGATGTGTTGGTCTAGTTGTAGTTCTTTATCCCCACAAGTACTTGTGTGTGTCGACATGTACATGCTACTACTTGGTATTTTTTGCTTACTTTGTTACCTTATTTGATAAGTATATCTTTATATGCGACTTTTACTTGTTTTTTCACCCACCATTTAATTATTATTGCCAACTTTTAGATGACGTGGTACGTCGTGTACAAGGCACGGGTTCCGGGAGTCTACGATGATTGGGAAGACTGCCGGAGACAGGTGCACCGTTTCAGCGGCAATAGCTACAAAAGGTACAACACTATGGCGGAGGCGAAAGCTAGATACGCGCGCTATCTAGCGGAAGTTAGGACGAGGAACCGGATGAAGACCTATACCTCCGTCGCGGTGATGGTTATCGTCCTTGGTTGTTGTCCTGCATGTTCCTACTTTAGATGTCTAGGCGAGCTTCCGCGAGCTCTAACTTGGTTGAGACATGTATTCATGTTATCACTAGCTACTTTGTAACTTGATCGAAATAATGTAACTTATACTGTGTATTTATGTATGTAACTTATCTATATGTATTTATTTCTGTATTGTATATGTGTGTATTTATTTTTGTACTGTATATCTGTGTATATCAGTTGTATTGTATATAATCTATATTGAATATCATCTGTATTGAGTATTTTTTTTTAAAAGCTCAGCAGTGGCGCACATATACTTGGTTAGTGGCGCACTACGTTAGTGGCGCACGTTGTTAAATACTAGTAGCGTACTATGTCATGCGTCACAGGAAAAACAGTAGTGACGCACAAGGCAGTGCGCTACCACTAACTCGAGATATTTGTAGCGCACCTGGCAGTGCGCTACAGGCACTTTTAGCCGTAGCGCAGAAGTCGTGACGCACCCCTAGTGCGCCACGGAAGGGGAAAATAGGTGCGCCACAGACGTGCGTTTTCCTAGTAGTGGTGGTAGTTAGAGACTTCCTACCGTGCATATAATGAACTTGTTGGGTAACACTGTTACTCACCTTTTCCTTTGAACCCATTGCTAGACTTTGAGGAGCAGAAGGATAACCAGGTGTATGCTATAGAAGTCCAGAACAACGTCTACTACGAAGAGCTAGACCTGTCCGGTGGAGTCGAAGGGGTGGACTACGGGATACGCTATGGAGCTGAAGACAACGAGTCGGAGTAGTTGTTAGGTCAAAACTTAGTTATCTAGGTTGATCCGAGCAGCACGAACCCTATAGAATAAACTGTTGAGATCACGTCTTTTTTATCGTTGTGTCTTTCGTTCTTCCGCTGAACTTATTAAGTAAGTTATTTGGTTTGTAAGTTTGAACCGTTCAAAAACCTTGATCTTTTGGTATTGTAATAATATGTGAATGTTTGTAATTTGGACCCGCAATGTTTCTGTTTTACCACTCTGGGGGATGTAATATTTCGGATGGTGTTCCGTGAGTGTTATGTCAATGACTATAGTATACTACAACATGCAGTGATATGCTGGGTCAACGCAGTTCGCGCACGAGCGAGAGAAATAGTGCGCGCTGGCGTCCGGGCAGCAAATTTGGGGCGTGCGCGGGGGCAAATTGAGGCGCTCTGGAATTTTTTTTACGGCACGCACGATTATCGCGTGCCTGCTAGAGGAGGAAAAAGAGTACCGCATGCTAATTCAGCGGTTATTTTTAGCGCGTCGCTATCGCGCGTCTGTCGGAGTTGCTCTAACATATATTATGGGATGCCTCAAGCAAGAAGGCATGATTGGGTATCTTTATCCGAGATCATAGAGTAAAGGTCATACTGGCCGAGTGTAAATTTATCCCGTGGTGTGCGTCGGTGGAGGAAGTGCAGGTTCTTGCTTGTCTAGAAGGCTTAAAACATATGATCAACCTACACTGTGTTTCTGCCCTGCTGCAATCGGATTACAGTCAGGTGGTTCGGACGCTGACGTCGATGGGCATGGATAGATCACCAAGTTGGAGTGTCTTCCTTGAATGCCAAGAGTTGTTGAAGGTTTATCAACATATTAGAGTTATAAAGGTAGATCGCGTGAACAACAGAGCGGCGCATTCTCTTGTGCAGTTAGGCAAAAGTAGTGAAAATGGCTTCCTTAGAGGACCAGTCCCAACGTGTTTGTTAGAGGTGGTCTCAAATGATTGTAAAAATTTGTTTGCCCAATTAAAAGAATGATTGTAGAAAAAATAATGAGCAAAGTACTCTTTTACGCAGTGGTGATTTTTTTGCATGGATTTTGCAAGTGTCCATTGTTTAGCACTTTATCTATCTATCTCTATCTCTATTTCTACTATATAAAAACTGTTAAGGTGGTTTTCGTACACCCTGTTTTTTCGTCCGTCGTCCGTGAGAGTCGACCTTTCCTATTTCGTGTTGCGCCCGTTCACTTGCAATCTCTTCCTATCATATTGGTAAAGGAGACCGATTGGTGCAAGAATTGCTAACAAGAGTTCGTATCAAACTCGATTGCTACCGAATCTATATACTAATTTTCCTTGAGGTAGGTTCGTCCGCACCCTTTTTTTGGTTCCGATTTTTCGTTGGACCGTTTTACCCCTGTAAGTTCAAAAGTATTACACGTTTTGCCACCGCCTAAGTCAAAACATACCGCTCGTTGAAACTGGGTTGATCTGAGCTCGCGGCCAGAGCAGAGGAGGTGGCGGCAGGTGGGGTGTGGCGTCGCGAAGGAGGCTTAACGGCGGTGGCTCACGAGCTGGAGGAGGGCGGTGGTGCTTGGCTAGGGAAGGTGAGTGGCGGTGGGAGCTCATGGGCTCGAGCGGGATGGGGGGACACCTGACGGCATCTCCCTGTCAGAGGGGTGCTCAGGCGAGGGCCTCGCGCCGCTATGACGAATCGGACTCGAGTGGCAGCGGCGACAGTCCACAAGGCGAGCGTCGCTTGCTCTTCTACCATTTCAGATCCCATCAGCGACCGTCTGCCCCTTGCCTTGCCCTAGGTCGATTGACATCAACTTTCTATGTCATCGCGAATTCAACTTCTATGTCCTCCCGAGGCTTGCAAGATCCAGCTGTGACGAGGGCCAACAGCTCACTTAAGACCCAATCCTTGAAATTGTTCGTGGAAACAGGTCAGAGGAAAGAAAAGGGCCCTGAAGGAGAAAGGAACCAGAGAGGTGAAAGGGATCTGGAGCATCACTGGCGGGATGAAGATCACGCCTCCACCGACCTGGTGGTCCATCAGGGCGCTCTGCTGTAAGATCACCCGGAACATGAGCAGGGTCGTCCAGATTGGTAGGAACCCGAGGATGAGTTGTTGATCGACCGAGTTTATTGATCTACTCTTATTGATTCCTGTGTAAAGTCTCAGGCGGCAGTCTCATGCTCTGCTTATTCTATTTTAATAAAGCGGAACAGAATAGGAAGAGTGGCGCCTCGAGGATAGGAAACATGTGGTGGAAATTTAATCCTGCTAAGCATGGTAGCTAATCAACTGTTTTTTCAGAAAAGGGGAAAGTGATTAAGCTTACCAATACAAGAGAAACCTCGATGATAGCTAGCTTGCCGCTGCTTTGCACCTGCGGTGCTAACAAGTCGTGCTAGCTAGCTTGTTTTGGTATAACTGATTATTTTATTTCAGTTAATATTGCATTATTCTATATGCTTCACTACGTTGTTTTGTCTTCGGGTGAGAACAGTCACTATGCATTCTTTATTTTATAAATTGTTAGAGATAAAAATAATAATAAATGTTCCCAATACTACTTTGGAAATTTAGGACTATTTGGACCGACAATGGCTTGATACCTGAGTTAATTGATAATGGCCTGGTCATTCTGCAATATGCAGATGACACTGTCTTTCTTCCTTGAAGATTGAGCTTTCTAATTTTTGGGGGGCAAGGAAAGGATTGATCACTTGTTATTTTGTGCCCTTTGGCGAGATTTGCTTGGAATGTTGCTTGCTGTGCGTTTAATTTTCTGGTAAACCTGTGTGTTTCTGATCTATATACTAATTTTCCTTGAGGTAGGTTCGTCCGTCAGTTTTTTGGTTTCGATTTTTCTCTGGACCGTTTTGCCCCTGACAGTTTGAGTGTATTAGCTTGCCTGCCACCGCGAAGTGAAGAACAGAAGTCAACTGTGGCTCACGATCCCTCCGCCCTGTCCCTCTTCCTTGCCTTCGCCCGGACACCACTCTACCGCTCGTCTTTCCCCCTTGAATCTGGCGGCACCAGATCGGTGACGGTCAGTAGCCGGCATCGAAGTCTATGGCCCTCGCGTCGGTCGTCGCGCGGCCGGAAGTGAACCGCAGAGAGGCGGCAGATGCGTCGTGCGAGGCAGAGGCTGCGAGCTCCATCGCCCTCGCGTACACCGGCCATGGTCTCGATCTGGTCGGGGATGAGTTCGATGTGAGGTCCATGTGAGATTTGGGAAGGTAAACACCGCAAGCAAAGCTGAACCACGTGTGGCTTGGGCTGCGCGCTGGTCTCATCTCCACTGGAGCGCAGGCCGATGGAACGAAGCAGGGCGACGATCTTGAGCTGGTAAGTTTGACGCCGCCATCCATGTCGAACGGCCGGAGAGGCGGGCAGCTGGCTGCTCCGCTGCCCTGGAAATCGGTTCAGTGCTACCGCCGCCGGCGACAGTACCACGACGAATCTAAAAATAGTACGATGATTAAACTACATGAGCACTTAATTTGGCACATCAGATAAAAAGATTGACCGGAAAAGAAGGGAATGGGAAACGAATAAGATAACGACGGGAGAATTAAAAAAATCTGACTTGGTGGTACCAGGAAGCTAGCAACTAGCAAGTGGCTTCAGAGGACTATCGGTCAAACTGAGACATTTATTTTGAAACGGAAAAAATACTTACTGATACTCATTTATTCAAAAATTAATACAAGTGTAGCTATATTTTAGTTTGTACATACATTTATATCTAGATAAAGTGGAGACCGTTTGAAACGTAGCAAGTATTATATTAATCATTACTTAGATTTACATCAGAGTTCTTTTTTCCTTTTGTCTGGCTATCATAATTCCACTGACCAAAGCACTGAAATAAGGTACTCCTTTCGGCTCATATTAATTGACTTTGATTTGTCAAATTTTAGATGAACCTAAAATAGTGTCTAGATTTATTCAAATTTTGACAAATCTAAATCAATTAATATGGATCGGAGGGAGTAGATCAATTACGTCCAGTACCACTTCTAAGATGTATAAGTTGAAAACACATAGAGGGACGGAGCGAGGAACGGAGAATTTAAAACTTTCTATGTTGGTCTAGATTCACGAGACAACACCACCACCCTCAAAAGAGTAGTAGCTAAGTTCAAAAAAAAAAGAGCAGTGGCTAGAGCCAAAATTAACGATCGCGAACACCACCGATTTTGGTTGTGTTCATAATACTTTCTCCATTTTAAAATATAAGATGTTTTAGGTTTGTGAAAAAAAAATATCTAGACTTTTTTTATGCGTAGATTTAGTTTAAATCTGAGTGAATCTGCATACTAAAAGAAGTCTAGATACATTTGTTTTACAAAGATAAAATATCTTATATTTTAAAACGAAGGAAGCAGATAATATTTTGATAAACATATTCACGATGAGAAAATTATGCATCGAAACACACTCTAATTCTCTTACACAGATGGATCCTCCCAGGAGCGAGCGGCATGGACGCTCATACGAAAGTTGTTACAGCCGTTCGGAGGATACTTAGTGGAGTTGAATCTTTAGTTAATCAGAGATAATTATAAGATTTATTACTTTGATATGCATTTTTTTTGAAAAAGAATATATTAATATCACAAGGACACCAATTACACCCAGCCTCTGCAACAATGCATACCCTAGCGGCTCTACGGATGCACACAGCTTAAAAAAATTACAAAAAAGAAAAGTCCCGCTATAGAGAACTAATCCTCAAAGAAACGACAATGACACCATCAAAACAACACCAGTAGTCCTCCACTCCAATAATAACGCCTTCAAGAAGGAAACAGTGTCCAAGCGCCGTCGTTGTCCGACCAAAGGTCATAAGTTTTCACCCTGAAGAAAGTCCTTACTCACAAAACAATGCCTTCAACAGGGTCATTGCCAGGCACAACCAGCTAAGGCCAGACCTTGGATTTTCACCCTGCAAGATAAGACTGGGAACTCCCCTGTGTTGTCTTTCCGTATAGTTTGTTATCAAATTAAGTGATAAGAAATTAAGAATCTTATTGTTATCGGAATATCAGATGGCTATCTCTTTGCATACATGATGATTTTTATGTCGGTTATATTTAAATATGTGATAAAAAATTATCGAACCGTAGCAACGCACGGGCATTCAGCTAGTCTATACTATAATTTTGGCTGAGGTAGGTTCGTCCATAGAAGTTTTCCGTCCGACTTTTTCTGGTCAGTTTTGCCCCTAGCTGGTTGAACGTATTACAGGCATGCCACCGCAGAGTTAAAAGGAATCAAACCCGATATTTTTCCCTTCCTGGCCCACCGCTCGAAAGCTCAGAGCGCCGCCGTCCGCCCTCTCAACTGCCGCACAGCAAACTGGCGTACGCACAGCGACGCTACCAGCGAGTCCATGCCCAGCTGGGCCACGCCTACTCCCTGGTTCTCGGCCGGTCACCACGCCCCCTGCAGCTCTCGAACGCCTCCTCCCTGCAGCTCTATCCATCATTGTTTGTACGCCTCGCCTGACCTCCCGACCTGGCACTGCGCGGAAGCCACACTGCAGATGAACGCCGACCAGCCACCCTAGCTACCGCGCCACCGCCCCGGAGATCTTCCACATCCTAGGCTTCCCCCGCCTTGATATGAGATGAGGACGGACCAGGCGGCGAGGCCGACAGTTGATGGGTTCGCCGGAGACATGTGGGGGGCGCGGCTGTGCATGCTGTGGCCGTGGTCCGATGCCGGAATCGACACATGCGACACCGGAAGGCCCCCACGAGCTATTATGTTCGATTGGCTTTCTTACTCCTATAAGGCTATAACAGGTGATGGGGATGCCTCTTCCAGACGTGCTCCACTGGCTCCTCGAGCTAGACTACAACCGTGGTTGTACCGGGAGCTGAGTTTGTCTAGAGATGTTCTGCTTATTGACATATAGCAGAGAAAAGACAGGTGTAGAGGTTCTTGTTATATGGCCTTGTAGTTGTCCCAATGGTGCAGACCTTGGGGATGAGCCATGGTGAGCCCGTCCAGGTTGCTGCGCGAAAGCTGCCACGACGGCCAGCAGCACTAGCGGCAACATAGCTGTGTCTCCTTCCTCTGGCGAGACATGCGACTTGCGAGAGTAGTTTCTCCGAAGCGAGCGCCAACACCGGCCATGGCACAGTACACCTTATGAAGCACTATTTGCAAAAGAATAGAAACAGACAATGGTTAAAGGATAAGAGAAACTGAGAAAGAGGATAAGGATAGCACACGTGTGTGTGTGCTGCAAAAATTTGCTATTCTTGGCAATTCACAAGTCCATATCGCCTATCTTTTAAATGTAAATATAAATATATTGAGGTGTAGAATAGTAGTTTAAATAAAAATATACATATGGACTTTATAGTATAAAACTACAAGTAAAAATTAAATTTTATGAAGAAAGGTCAAAATAAGATTAGACGTACTACCACGGGAAAAACTGACGTTTTCGTGCATCGAGACTTTATCATGCGTCGAGACACGTCAAATAATAGTATGCCGTGCATGCTCCAGGAATACACATGGCAAAAACAGAATACACGACAAAACCTAGAAGGACACACATCAAAGAAAAAAGTCACGATAAAAAGAAGAGACACCCACGGCAAAGAAAAACATGAAATTATTATAGATTTGATCATTTGAATGGATGGACCCTCAAATGGTACTAGGTCAAACTAAGATTAAGCTTTCCTAAAATCTCACCTAACCTTTACCTCAGCAGGAAATTAATATGGATTTGAATTTGAATGGATCGACACTCAAATGGTATTATACATATATCAATGTCAATGTTAGGATGACAATATGTGACTTGTATGCTATGTGATCAAATTCCGCTAATGAAGATAGATAGAAGATGTGCCCTGTGTTGATTCTGCTAATGAAGCTTAGCCACTAGATACGTCGGTTAAATTTATTATCCACATATCTTTTTAAATTTATACACCGTAGCAACGCACGGGCATTCATCTAGTCAATAACTAATAATAAAGGACGGATTGTTTCTCCCGATCCAACACTTTTTTTGACGATTTTGCCCTCCCACCAAAGTACATATTACGCACGATAACACCGTGCCGGTTCATCTATCCCGCTAGCTGGACTCTGTCCCTCCCCTGACTGAACGAACCCCATCGATCACCAGAAAAACCATTTCCTAAGTTGATCTAAACAAAACGGTTTCTGTTTGGTATACATCCTGGTTTCCATTGTCGTCTTTCTATCAAACAACTTGAGTATCTCTACAAGACACGATTTATCCTTTTCTTGCCATCTCTGCGTCTTTAAATATGAGAACGATTGACTGCCCTATATCAGATCGATCCAAGGTAACGATCGAAATCGTGAGAGCTATCGAAGCCATTCGATCCCTATGTACTCCAGCCTCACCCGCGACCACGGCGGTGTGTACTCCAACCTCCACGGCGGATAGAAACAAAGTCAGGATGAGGTCATGCCGTTGTGGGAAAGAAGGGCATCCGCGCATCCCTCTGTCCTTCCTACCGTAGATGTTAAGCGTGCGCACGCCGTCGAGCCCTGTGTACTCTAGCCTCACCCATTGAGCAGCCGGGAGAGGGCATCTGGCAGGAACTATCCAGCACCGTCCGGAAGAGACCGATCTTGGCGGACAGAACAACGATGTCACCGATCACATCTACTAGGGAGGACGAACATCACGTAGAGGAGAAACCCGAAGGCATCCAAGGAGGAGATGGACATCAACGTGAAGTCCATGGACGCAAGGCCTCTCCCTCACAGCTATCGTGGTGGACGGAGAACCGCACGTGGAACATAACATACGGCGCTAGCCGGCGCGTAAACCGTCGGCTGGTGCGTCCATTACGCCGACGAAGCTCGTCGCTC
Organism: Avena sativa; assembly: GCA_916181665.1. NCBI lineage: Eukaryota > Viridiplantae > Streptophyta > Magnoliopsida > Poales > Poaceae > Avena > Avena sativa. The sequence continues at coordinate 199,461,571 of OV702287.1, forward strand.
CCATGGCCGAAGGCGAGGATCACGATGCCATGGTCTAACCCAAGTCCCGTTCGCCGTAAACGGTTTGGCTCGTCGTCAACTCGGCATACAGGTTCGACCAGGCGGACAGGCGCAGCTCGGGCAACATCCACGGCTCAGTCTGTCGTACAAGTCCATCTTCCATGACATACACACCGGATAGAGTGTTGCTAAAACGCTGACCGCCATAAACACGTACACAATGCTCAGCGCCATCAACATGGCGCCGCTGGCCAAGTCCAAGCTTGCTCCAACGTGCCGGGTCAAGCCAGCATGCATATCATCGGCGTCACGATGCAACTCAATGTACATGCTAGCTCTTCGCCGGCGTACAGGTATAGCTCAACGCAAGAGGTGAGTCTTGGCGTACAGAGCAGCTCAGCGCTCAGAGCATAGCGTATAGGTGCATCTACGTACATCATGGCGTAGGGTGCACAGATGCAACTCAGCGGCATACAGGTTCGTTCAGCTTGATGTTTAGCCCGGCCAGCATACAGGTGCAGCTTAGCTAAGCCTGCAGGTTCTATATGGCATGCAAGTTAAAGACGACAGACAGACCACGGTCTATATATGTTCAAAAGGTTCAGGCATGACTAATTTAGATACTATGAATTAATGATATGCCCATGTTCATGAAATCAGTGTGTAGTTAAATTAACTTCTTTAAAGTATTTATTTTGCAATTTCGTAGATTTTTTTTTGTCTAACATTGCTCTTTTGTTGCAGGGCACGAGCCAAAAACCGATGATTAACAAGCCGTGGCAACGCACGGACACTCTGCTAGTCAAACCTAAATAATAACCTCTCCTGTGCACACGACTAGCACAAAAAATCTTAGAACAAATCCCTATAAATCTATTGCATAGACGCGCCGATGCAGCCGCCGTCCGCGATAATGGAAGAGCATGGCATATCCTCACCTCTCCTCCCCTCCAACAAAATCTGAGCAGGGATTCCCAAAGCTGCTAGCTATACTTTTACTTCTTGGCTTTCCGAACTTGCCTCGATTTTTCTTCTGGTCTAAGGAGGAGGGCTTCCCGTAACATGCAAGATTCGATTGATTTCTCTCCTAGCCAGAAGTCACGGTGGGCAAGAAGGGTTGGATGGATAAGACGCTCCAGGAGGCGCAACTTCAAGTTTCAGCTAATTTTCTTCCGCGTTGAGCGTCGGGCTATGGAGAATCCACCTAGACGAGGCGAACCAGGGTGGTCTCCCCTGTTTTACAACCGCCGCAACCTCAACGGGTGATTCGGCTTGAGACGCTGTGGGATCTGGAGGCTGTAAAAGCGGTGTTAGGCCTGACATGGGATCCGCTTGATTGAATCTTTGAAGAATCTCCAAGTCACGAGTTTTTGATTAATGTGCTTCAGCTTGCAGACCGATCGTGGTTCACCTTCATATATTGATTTTGTTTTCCCAGTTTGCATTAGCTGTAGAGATGCGGGACAACGGAAAGATCTTCTATTTACATGTTCAGTTCTGATGCCCAAGGATTATTACGGGAGCAGTATTACTGGTTCCTATTTCAGAAGTTATTTTTGTGCGCAAAAGAGCGCTTTGGGGAAGAAAAGGGTTAGAATATTTATACATAGTCTAATCGTTGACATCTCTCTATTTTTTAATATAAGTTTGTTTTAATTCCTCCAATCTAATAATAATAATCATCAGCAGTACAAAGAGTCATACAAGTGATAGAAATTACAAAAAGATAATTGGAGCACCTAGGGATGACTGCAACACTCGCACAATACGAAGGTGCCACCGTCCTCGCCGCTACACCACCGATGTCACAAAAACTTATCATAGTAAATCTTGTTATAGTAGATAAATGAGAAGTCTTCGTGCTAAGATCCTAAATGACCAGCAGAGTAGAACAACAACCATCGCCAAAGGTGACAACTATAGATTTAAAGAGACTAAACTCAAACCATCCAACAAGTATGAAAACGATCGTATCGGAGTGAGGATAGAGCATGAAGGACCTTAATGAAAGCGACCAAATAGGTTGTGACTTTATAACATGTAGTTGTGTGACATATGCTCAAATTTCATGCCTAGATGACAAGGAAGTGTCTTTTCACGCTCTCGGTATTCATGATGGAACATATGTGGATTCAACGGTATTGATAATCACTTTTTGGCCAGCTTTTTGGGTGACTAGCTTTTTGCGACAGACGCATTGTCAGAGGCTACCCAATCAAGCATTTACATTTGGAGTGGGGAGTTTGGCTCCTATCGGATCTTAGAATATTTCCTCACTATCTCGCCAAAGAACTATGAATGAGAATGATGTTCACGAAGCAATGAATACAACTTAAATTACAACTCAGAAAATTTATAATTTTTTACTTACATCAATTTTTGCATCTCTAATAAGCATTATGTGCTCGGTATGGTTTCCATGCATTTTATGTTAACACATATCACATATGCGATGATGAAAAAATGAAAAAGACCGTGGCAACGCACGAGCATTTAGCTAGTCTATTCTATACCTATCTATACCTAATAATAAAGGACGAAGTGTTTCTTCCCGTCCAACATTTTTTGGACCATTTTACCCTCCCACCAACATAAGAATTACCCCTACTGCCACCGGTTAGTAAACCCCGATTATCCGTTAATAGCACCGGTGAGTGGGAAAACCTGTTCAAATTTTTTTTGCCCCTATCGCTCGATCCAAGGTAGACGTTCCCCTAATGATCAATAGAATAACCGACCGCCATCTTAGCTCGCCATGGCCAGCAACACGGAGAGTGTTTCCGACAGGTTGTGGCTGTTCTTTTAAACCTGTTCAAAGACGTGATTTGGAGAAGCCGATACTCAAGGCAGCTTTACTCTTCATCTTCAGCACACTGAAGATGGCCTACAGCAGTCGTGCATCATGGAGCGGTGAGGCCACCACCGTCCACGTGAGGCCGCAACCATACGTCATATAGATGAGAAGGGCAAGGGCCCGGACTGACTGACCCCTCCCTGTGTTCTCTGATCCAGACTTCATGACGGGTGGCTGCCTACGCACCTCCTCAGCCAGCCCACCTCCGACGGCAACGACGAGTGCCCGGATGCGAGCCGAGGCGCGGTGGATTAGTGGAAGGCGTCGGTGGGAGGGTAGAGGAAAGCGGCCGGAATCATAGAGTGGAGATGGCGTGGTCGACCATGGGCCTCTCCTCCAGTCATTGCCATCTTCTCTACTCTCTCACGGATCTTCCCCGTCCTCCTCCATATCGTGCCGCGAGCCGCAGCAGGTGGACCACTAAGGTGGCGGTGTCGCACTGCCGGCCGGCCGCAGGGCATGGATCAGGAGCGGAGGCATTGAGGCGCAGGGGGATGCAGGCCGCTGGGAGGCGTCGACCTGCTTTCTTGGCGCTGGGTGAGAGCTAGACGAGAGGTACGGGAGGAGAGAGAGGAGAGGCGGGGCACTGCGTGCGGCATAGGCGGTTAGCGAGAAAGAAGTGAGATGTGGTCTAGTGGATTTGTGGATGGCCTCTCGATAGATAATGTGGTTGCTATGGCTGGGCATCTTGGGCTGGTATAGCTAGGCCGATCAGAGGTATATTAATGGGGAATCGGTCCTGCACTTGTCCTATCATACCTTTTTGTATATGAAATAGTGGACTTGACTAACTCAATTCTTAGGAAATCGCGAATAAGGTCATTTGCTTTTACCTCAACAAGGGAAGCGTCAGCCTTCTCTTTTTCTTTTGGTTCCCAATTCACTACTAAGCAAGTTCTAACAAATTGACTATTTGTGTGATAAATTCTTTGAGTTAACTTGCTATTTTCATGAGAAATAAAATTGACAAGTCGAAGTTGGAGGTTATCTCCTTCTTGCAAGAGATCCTGGGGAAAAGTGTTGCTAAATTTCTTCTTTCGTCCATTTCATATGCGACTGCAGGTCGAACACAGAGAAGAAGAGGGGTGACCAAATCCGGGCTCTCGTGCAAGGAGAGATCAGAGGAACATAATACCAAAGCTTTGGCAGCACAAGCAGGGAAGAAAGGAGTCGTCGAGCGAATGTCCGCGTGCGGGACTGGAACGTTTAAAAAAGATCAGCTGGGTTACATTTAAAAAACGAAAAAGATGGGTTAGACCCAATATGATACGGAAAAAGATCTGTGTGAGTAAAAACGACTAGCTCTGATGAAACGTAGATGCATGTGCTTACTTTTTTTCCCTTAACCTAATTTGGACAAAACATGATAGAGCAACTCTAACCGATCCTCTTTATTTTAGAGGACTTTCGGCCAGAGAAAAAGGCGGACTTAAATTTAAGTCCTCTAAACGGTGGCCGCCAGATTCGATCCCCTTTAATTTAGAGGACTATAATAGATTTTAAATTGAATTTGCACCGAATTCGATTTTTTCGAACAATTTCATACTAATTCAAACCGTTTTCATCACGACTTCGTACGATTTCATAGATACTTCATAGATAAAACTAAAATATTACATAAATTTAACTAAACACGGACTAATTCGAACCCCGGCCATCGGGGAGGCCGCCGTTGAGCTCGTCGCCGCGGCTTCAACCGCAGTTGGGCCCGAGCCAACGCTCGATCTCCTCGTCACTGTCCTCATCGTTGTCCAGAGAGATGACCACGGGTTCACCCGCAGCTAGGACCGGAGCCGAGCGTAAAGCGGCTTCGGGGTGCCGAGAGGGAAGTTCAGCAGGCCGCACTGGTCGCCGTGGAGGCTGACATTCTCGATGTCGTGCCTCCACACCGCATGCGCCACGCTCTGGAAGGTCCCGAGCCAGATGCGCCGACCGGTGATCTCGGCCACCCACGTCCCCCACTCTTGCTGTCGGACGCCATGGTAGCGGGGATGCGACGGAAGAGACAGCGGGAGGTCGCCGAATGGCCCCGCGAGCCGCCGCAACCTCGGATAGCGCTGCGGATGGGAGGTGGGGAGCAGCAGCGGGAAGGTCTGGCCATATCCGGCGCATAAGCGGTGGTGGTGGATTTTGCGCCGGCCGGAGCGGAAGAGGTGGGTGGTGGGGATTTTAGTCCTCGGCTCGGCGGCCGCTATATTTGGGAGGGAAGGGTGAGATTTTAGTCCACCGAATCCCATTTGTAGTCCTCTAACGGATTTTAGGGTTTCGGTTAGGTGCGGCTTTGGCCGTTAGCTGCCGAAATAAAGTCCTCTAAGCCGTTAAAGGGGATCGGTTAGAGTTGCTCTTAGGTGCCCTAAAACCACAATCATCTACTCCCGGTCTCGGGTCCCAAGTGGGGCAAACGCCTTCGAGGAGTAGGGTGTTACCTGTACCGGGTGGTCTGGACAAACCGGCACGCTGAGGAGGAGCTTAATCACGAACGGTGTTATGGAAGCTAACTTGTTTCTTTTTTACACGCCACTACTATATTAATGAGAAGTTACTTTATACAACTAAATGATCTAGATTTTCACTCTCGTTGCAACATACAGTTATATTTTCCCCCTCTATGCCATCATGTCTTGCGTACACCTCTCGCATGGTCATCACATACACCTATCTCGGTTTGTCTCGCTGTTAGCACAACTTAGTAGCAAAGAACTAGGAAACACACAGATCGACCGAGCGGAGCGAGCACGACGACCTTATCCTTGATGATCTTTCCCTACACCTGGCTCCTCCGAGGTTTGGGAGAAAGAAGGTTTTCCTGGTGCAATGCAGACACTTTTGCTAGTAATAACAAATGATGAATTGTTTCTTGCGGTCCAATATTTTTTTAGACTGTTTTATCCTTCCACTAAACCACATATTACCCGCAATGCCACCAGTAGGTGAAAATAATAAAAACCTGTTTGATTTACCCTCCCACCAAGACAAATAATGTGTATAATATAACCGTACCGGTTCGTTCTTTTATACTTTTTTCGATCACCGACGACCGAATAAACTCAGCGTGCTAGGGTGCTGCCGGAATCCGCGCGTGGGCCGGCACGCGTGCTACAGCACGGGCTAGTAGGCGGGGTATCCGGCGCAGATCGAGGGGTGGATGCAACAGGATGCCGTGTGCATATACGAGCTGGACATTTCAGTTTCGTTCGCACATATGCCATGGCTTTCAGAAACTCGATTCGTTTTCCCTTCACCGCGACGTGACGTTGGCCGGAATGAAAGGCGTGCTGGGGACATGGTCTCTTGGCCTGGCCTGGTCTAGCTGGGCTGGTCGGGTCTAGGGATGCACCAAGTCATCAAAAAAGATTTATAAGTAAAAAGAGAAAAGCCAGCATGGATATTTCGGTTATAATAGTTTCACCTTGTTTTCTTAGAAGGAGTATCACCAGATTATATACGTTGAAAAGTTTCCTATAAGCAAGGAGCAATAGAGTTGATTAGTGTGAAATCTACTAATCAAAGTGGGAATAAAACTCCCAAGTAAAGACGATGGGAAAAAGAATAGATGGGGAGTACGGCACTATGTCGGACAGCTTAGACTGAATAAAAGGCTGGGTAAAATAATTAAGCTAGTGGGGATTGTTTGGACTGAAAATCAAAAGGGTAAACGAAACTTGTGACTATGTCGGACTGCTTAGACTAAATGAAAGTAATTAAGCTGGTGTGGACTGTTTGGACTGAAAATCAAAAAGGATAAACGGAACTTGTGACTATGTCGGGTTGATCATGCTACCAACAGTACACAAGAGCCGCTTACGTTGGGTGATCTACTTTGGAGAAAAAATTTAGTCTTTTTTATCAAAAAATCTATTCTCTCATGTTGCAACAAGGGGAATGTTTTTTATCAAAAAATATATTCTCTCCCCTTGCAACGTAAGGGACTTATTTGCTAAAAATCAACCAGTAGCGACGTCCTGTCACATATGATATTTTCCTTTAAAAGTTGATTTTTCTTATCCCGGTGCGGATGCTGTTAACAAAACTGATTTTGAGTAGTGGAACTCTCAAGGATTTAGAAATTACAATAAAAAATTACTTTCGCGACGTGGTTTCTTCCCCCCGGTGCAACGCACGGGCATTTTTCCTATAATAATAAAGACATGTTTTGGACCTTTTTACACTCCCACGGACCACATAATTACCACAAATGCCAACGGTAAGTCAAAAAAAGTTTCGGTTCTTTATGCCCCGTGTCCACCCGGTTGCCCTATTTTCCCCCTCATCCCCATCTCACAGGCTCGGTGTGGTGTACGCAAGGCCAACGATTGTTGTCCGGACCTAGACGGGGAAATCAGAGAGAGATAGGTGCCAGAGATCTACGGTGTGCTGCGCTGCAGGGGAGTTCAGGAGGGGAAGTGGTAGGAGTGAGCTGGAGAGGGCGGTCCAGGGCGCAGGCATCAGGCCCCAAGCAGTCCCGGACTCCCGGTGGCGGAGGTGTGCAAGGCGAGTTCGAGTAGGAGGGTCCTGGTGAGATGCGGTTCGCCAGTATGCGGCCGGACTGGTGTAACATCCCAAAACTTCAATCCAAGTTTATCAAGATTCAAATCATCAAATTTAGGGTTAACAAAAACTTTTCCAAATAAAAAATGAAAGCATTCATGTGTATGTGCTTTTAAATTAGGAATTAATTTGAATTGCCATGGTTCTGTGATTCTTTGCTTGTAAAATGTTTTTTAGGTGAAATAAACATCATCTACATCATTCCCAAACTTTTTGCAAAAAAGAACAACTCAAAATGAATAATTGAAGTGAATGGTCATTTTGGCCAAATTAACTATCATGCCTACTTTGACTATTCCTAGTACTTAAAACTTAACAGAAACATGTGTGGATCTTTACACCCCTTGATAGTACACATAATGAGGTACCAAGGCCCACTTTGTGATCTGCTAAAATCTTTCAAATGCTAATTTTAAATGACAGTTTAAAATTGAATCTAATTCATATGAGAAGATCCCACTATTTCAAAAACCACTCAAACAAACTCAATTTTTAAAACCAAGCACCCACAGAGTCTCAAGCTTATGCCTAGCAAACCCACCAAAAATCTTTTCAAAATTCCAAAGTTTATTTCTTGCGGCCATTTAATCAAACACTTGGCAGGCAGGGTTAAACTCTAAACCATAGCTCACTGTTTTGAACAGGGTTTTGCCTCCATTTGATCTCCATTTAATCCTTTGGTCCCCTCATGATCTAACCATACCATTAGCACCCCTCCCCCTTGTCCCTAGCCATAGTGCCAAGCCACCCCGAGCACTAGCCCACCGGCCAACCATGCACTCGCCCTAGCAGACCACCTCCCTCTCTCTCGCCATGTCTAGGAGGTAGCCAGGACCTCACCGCCACCCTATGTCCCCTTTCCGAGCCAAGCCTAGTAGTGGACCACCAAGGAGAGCCCGCGCCCAGCGCCACCGAGCCATGCCGAGCACGCTCCAGAGCGTCGCACCCGACACACGTGCACAAGCCGCCGCTCGACCACAGCCCGCGCCCACCGCTCCGCCACGACCTAGGGAACACGATGGACACGCCCGTTCGCCGCCCAACGCACCACAGCCACCGCTCACCGTGGACACCGCCGCCTCTGCCGCTCAGAGCGCCAGCTGCCCCCGACCGCATACCACCGCCCCTAGGCCCGCATTGAGTTCCTAGAGCACCGTCGGGAGACCGCCTGTCAATCGCCACCCTCAGCCATGTCGCTAGCCGCCCGTAGCCATGTCACCACCGTCGTCTGCCCATCCCTCTCGATCTCGCCGTCGAGCCTATAAAAGGAGGGCACCCCCAGCCATTTGAAGCACACCACTCCACTCCCCTCACCTCACTGACCGTTCCCCACCTCTAGCCGGAGCAGCGCGAGCACTTGCTCGCCGGAATTTGGCCGGAGTAGCACGCAACAGAGGAGGAAGGGGCGCCGCTGATTGCGACCACCCCCGGAGCTGCCTCGACTGTCCCTGAGCTCGCCATCAACCACCAGTCCGTTTGCCCGCCTCACCGTCGTTGCTGGAGCTCTGGTATGCCCCTATGCACCCCCACCGAGCCGCTAGGGTTCGAGCTTGCCGGCGACAGGTCCGTCGTCGACGACAAGCCACAGCCATTGATCCTTAGTCTAATCTAACGGCCCACATCGCGCCGTACCGCTTCGCGCGTTATGAGCCGCTGACTTGTGGACCCCCCTGTCAGTTGAGCCCCGCGCCGCGGAGTGACACTGGGCCAGCCCGTTAGAGTTTCTCGTGCGACCCAGTTAGTTTGAATTGGGATTTTTCTTTTTAGTTTAAACTTAGTTCTGTCTCTGAGTTTAAAAATCAATTCAGAGAGTTTGACAAATCCAATTTGCATGAAACCAATTTTTCCTGAAAGGTATTAGAGTGATCTATCCAAGCCCGTTGGATTTAATTCAATTAGAGTTATAGATCTCTCCTAGTAAAAATAATAAAACAGAAGCAACTGCACCTTGCAACATTTTTCAAAATTCAACCATGATAGCTTTTGAGATGTTTCCAACTCCCAAAAATCACATTTCACCATACCTATCTAAATATGTAATAATATTAAGGTTTACATGCAGTGACTTTGGACTAGTACCAAAATAATGCTATATAGGCATTTCTAGTCACTTTAAATCATTAAATATTGAACTTAAACCAAAGTAATTATGATCCAATCCTTAAATCACATTCCCACATGTTAGAATATGTGGTGATGACATGTGTCCACAGGATCCCATATTTTAAGTGGTGAATATTAAATCTTAGTAAATTTTCCAATGAGTAGAAATTACTTTTCTAAATTAAAAAGAATGAAACTAGTGAATTAAACTTGTGATGCTTGTGATGATAATAGATCATCAAATGTGTGTCTTAGAATGCTAATTAGACTAGTTAAGTATTGTTTGGTGATTGTGTACTCCGTATGTATTTATAGACAATAGTACCGACCAAGTCTACGAGGAGGAGGAGTTCTACTAAGAAGAAGAAGAAGAAAACTTCAACCACTCCACCAACCAAGGCAAGCCACCATTAACAATGCAAGCTAACACTTGCAAGTATAATGCTTAGCAAGCTAGGATTAAACTAGATGGTTTAGCAAGATGCTATAGGCATGCTTGAGTCATATCACTTTGACTATTAGTTACCACAAGTCTTATTCACAAGCTTTACTTCCTTTACTTTACCCAAAGTTCTCTACTTTTTGAAGGTAGCATAAAGAGTATAAAACTTGACCTATTTTAGAACCCTTTAGATGTCATTCTACGGCATGAGATTGAACCCATCATTTCCACCTTAGTGGACACTCTTAACTTAGTAGTTTAGAGTAGATAAAAACTTGTGTCACTTTAGATGGGAGCACTTGGTGAAAATGAATTATGAAAACCTTGGAATGATGATTCATTCTATTGAGATGTTTTGACATGTGTTGAGAAAAACAAATGGTTTATGATGATGAAAATGTTGAGGCATGAGCCTTAACCCTTTTATAAAACTGATGGTTGGATTCGGATGCGATACCATTCCAAATTTACCGTACAACCACACTACCTGAATTGGGTAAGGCTTAGCTGGAAATTTATATGCATTAGTATTAGTTCCCTCGCGGGAGAGGTTTGAGCTGAGGCTACCTCTCAATGTTGTCCACCTATGCAGTGCCCAAGATGACTGATGGTCATGGTTGGGAGGCCATGCTCATAGGAGAGGTGCTTATACTAGGGTATGTAAAGGGAAAGTTATGTTTGATTATCTGCATACTAAGTATGATGATTCAGGGTTATCCCTGACAGATGTATCGAATCTTGTGATGAAAGTGTACCACCTCTGCAGAGTGTCAAACTATTCGAATATCCGCATCCGCGGTTATGGACAGTTGGAATGGCCATACTGTTTCGTTGTCAGATGTTTTCCAAATAACTTGAAATGAATGATGAATCTTGACTTGAACACAACAGGTTTGTGTTTATGACACTAGCTTCCCAACTTAAGTGATTCTAAAACTTTATTTTATCTTTCTTTGCTTCAGAACTCAGCTTAGGTTTCAAACTTAACTTTATAGTTAAACCTAGATTTAGCACTTTGACTTAGAACTATATTACTTGTTAGAGGTAGTTTGCGAGTACTTAAAGAGTACTCATGGATTTTGTCCCTAGCTATTCTCATGGCCAGACTATGAAGGAGACTATCAAGATGATGGCCAACAGGACGGCTATGATGACTATATGCCTTCGTCAGCATTGTCAGCATTTCTGCTGCTTGTTGTATTAAGACTGGATCATGAGATCCTTATTTGTGTAAGACCTTATGTATGGTTTGTAATGGATGATGTACTGTGATATCCAATCCGTTATGTCTCGCAAAAATGGTAATCCTGGGATTGCGAGGTACGGCATAACGGGCATCTGGGATTAAAAATCCGGGTGTTGACAAGTTGGTATCAGAGCCATCCTGATCATAGGAGACCCTAGTTAGAATGGACGTCCAAACAAAAACTTAGTTTCAAAACCAAAGTGAGTAGTTATGAAAAACTATTTCCTCTCTTATCCTTGTGAACTCATTCTTTCTCAAAAATTCATGTTCCTCAAAATTCTTACATTACTACTTAAAATTTGACACACTTGATCACTTCACTAATTTCCTCATCCTTAATTCTTGTAGATGGAGACTCAGTTCAACAAGTTCTACCAGTTGGGAAACGGAGGTCAGCTGATCTTCGAGAGGGATCTGGATTCACTGTCGGAGTTACTGGGATGCCCACATCCGGAGTTTCTTGGAGCTCAACTTCCAGGACCCCCAGGAGGAGACCTACAGTGGCTAGTCACCGCAGTTCTTAGAGGAAGCATTGAAGCACCAACTTCTGGGAGAATTCAGTTCTCCGTGAGAGAGAACAACTGGCTAGATGGATTAGCCAGGGCAATGCATGAAGCTCTCGCACGTCTATGTGCCCTCAGCATCAACAAGATCCAAGGGACCCGTTTTGCCCACTATGCAAGACGTGACTTCATGGCAATGCCGATGGAGATGCCAAGTCACCCAGAGTTGAGGCGTCAAGTGGAGAATCTTGACTTCTTGCTGCACGACAGACAGCAGGAACTGGACAATGCCCGAGAGTTAGCCAACCAGAACCGTGCCATTGCCGACCAGAAGGCCCAGACTTTTGCACTGCTCGTCCAAGATCACCAGTCTCTTCGCCGCCAGTGTGCAAAGAAGGATCGCACCATCGCCCGTCTTCACAAGAAGGTGGCCGACCTCGAGAAGACCATCAAGGAGCAGGAAGCTCAGCTTGCCGCCAAGGAAGAAGAAGATGAGGGTGAAGACATCCAGGGAGACATGGACTCTTACCTCAGCAATGATGATGACTTTCTAGAGGAGGATGTCGTGGACTTCTACACTGATGATGAGGACTCCGACTTCCTCGACGATGAGTAGATGCACTAGAGCACTGTCGTAGCATGAGTTGTATCGGTCCCACTGTATCGTAGCTTACAGAATGGTTCTTCAAACCATCTGTTTCCCTTTGATTGTTGTGGTGTGTGTTGTATCGTGTGCTTGCTTGCATGAGTGAAAATGAAGTTAGTTGAAAAACCTGAGTCTAACTCAAAGTTTTAGCATTGAAAACCCCAAAACCATGAACCTTAGAATTTCCCTCTTACCCCTATATCTATCTCAATCTTCAGATGACTCGTGGAAACCAAGGAGGGAGCAGCTCGTCACAAGACCCCATGCTGCAGATCTTGTAGAATCTCATCACAGACCGTGAAGCAAGAAGGGCAGAGCGCCAAGCCAACTTAGCAACATTGCAGCAGATCGCCCAAATGGCTCTCAACAACCAAGGGCATGGAAATCAGGATCACCAGGGATCCAAACTCAAAAAAATTCAGAACACCAATCCCCCAATCTTTAGCCAATCTGAAAACCCGTTAGATGCAGATGACTAGTTACAGACAATGGAAAACAACTTAGAAGTTGCAAGAGTTGATGAAAATGAGAAAGTTATCTTCGCCACCCACTACCTAGCAGGAGATGCAAGACCTTGGTGGAATAGTATCCGCAATATGAACCATGGTCAAGTGATGACATGGGAAGCATTCAAAGTCAAGTTCAGTCGCACCCACGTGCCGCAAGGTCTAGTCAACAGGATGAGAGATGAATTCCGCGAATTGAAACAAGAAAGAATGATTGTGGTGGAGTACCGTGATAGATTGTTGTCACTTGCCAGATATGCACCTGATGAGATCGACACGGAGGCCAAGAAGAAGGAGAGATTCCTGAACGGACTTCATGATGAGATGCAGATTGTCCTCGTCAACATCCGTTTCGAGGATCTCGAAGAGCTAGTCGACTCTGCCATTCAGATGGAAGGGAAGATTAACCAGGCAAACGACAACCGCAAGCATCGCATGATGCAGCAATCTGGATCCAGCAGTCACCAAAAGTACCGTCCCAACCCTTCACCAGGATATGCACCAAGGAACAACCGACCCCCAACGTCCCGCCCAAGCTACCCCAACCGTAGCGGAGGCAATGTGAAGTCCGGAGGAAACAATCACAACTCCTGTAATGCCAACAATTTCAACCGTGCACCTCCCAAGAACACCAGCAACAACAACAACACTACACCCAGAACTGGCAGCAATGATGTACCTGTCGCAGTCAAGGACAAGTCCCAGATCACTTGTTTCGAGTGTGGAGTGAAGGGTCACTACTCCAATGAGTGTCCCAAGAAGACTGCAACCAATACCAATGTGAATGCCCCAGCTCAGCAGCAGCATCGTGTTCAACCAGGAAGAAGATTTGCCCCAGCGAACCCTCACAACCGCAATGGTCGTCTCTTCCACATGAGCGCAGAAGAAGCCCAGGAAGCGCCAGATGTAGTGTTGGGTATGTTTTCTGTCAACTCAGTTTTAGCAAGAGTATTGTTTGATTCGGGAGCATCGCATTCATTTGTCACCGAAGAATTTGCATGCACTAGTAAGATTCACCCAACCAACCTGAAGCATGTCATGATAGTTCAAATCCCCGGTTCAACAACCAAAGCTAGAAAAATTTGCAAAGCTGTGCCTATCAGAATACATGGGATAGATTTTTATGCCAACCTAATTGTACTTGGAACCAAAGGATTGGAAGTAGTACTAGGTATGGACTGGATGTCAAGGCATAAAGGACTGATAGACCGTGCTAAGAAATCCATCACCATGACCAGTAGTTCTGGAGTAACAGTAGAGCATATCTCTGAAACCTTACCCCGTCAATTCAAGTGCAACAAGAGTGTAGCCCTGCCCACCATAGACCAAGTCAGAGTAGTCTGTGAATACCCCGACGTATTCCTATATGAATTGCCAGGTATGCCCTCGGATAAGGATATTGAGTTCATTATCAAACTAATCCCCGGAACCGGACCCATAGCCTAGAGACCCTATAGCATCAACCCCTCAGAGTTAGTGGAACTGAAGAAGCAGTTGGATACCATGTTAGAGAAAGGCTTGATTCAACCAAGCGCATCGCCATGGAGATCACCAGTGTTATTCATCGACAAGAAAGATGGAGGCAACCGTCTGTGCACAGATTACAAAGAGTTGAATGACGTCACCATCAAGAACAAGTACCCCTTGCCAAAGATAGAGGATCTATTTGATCAATTGACTGGAGCCCAGGTATTCTCAAAGATTGATCTTAGGACTAGTTATCACCAACTTAAGATTCACGCAATGGATATTCCGAAGACCGTCTTTACTACTCGCTATGGTTTATACGAGTATACGGTTATGTCTTTTGGATTAACCAATGCCCCTGCTTACTTCATGAATCTCATGAATAAGATCTTTATGAATTTCCTAGATAAGTTTGTAGTTGTGTTTATCGACGACATCCTTATCTACTCCAAGTCGGAAGAAGAGCATGAGCAACATTTGAGAGTTATCTTAGAAACCCTGAGAGAGCATCAGTTATATGCCAAGTTCATCAAGTGTGAGTTTTGGCTGAAGGAAGTAGGATTCCTAGGACATATTAGGTCTGCAGGAGGAGTCTCTGTTGATCCCGCCAAGATCAAAGATGTCGAAGAATGGGAAGCCCCAACCACTCAAACCCAAGTCCGTGCATTTCTCGGATTAGCGGGATACTACCACAAGTTCGTAGAAGGATTCTCAAGCATCGCCCGACCCATGACCCAATTGTTGAAGAGGGACAAGAAGTTTGAATGGACTGACAAATGTGAAGCCAGTTTCCAGGAGCTGAAGAAGAGATTGATATCAGCCCCAATATTGGTCATGCCAGACATCAAGAAGCCGTTTGATGTGTATTGTGACGCATCTAAGATTGGTCTAGGATGTGTATTGATGCAAGAAGGCAAAGTCATCGCATATCTGTCTCGACAACTGAAGCAGCATGAGCAGAACTATCCGACCCATGATCTTGAGCTAGCAGTCGTGGTTCTAGCATTGAAGACATGGCGTCATTATCTGATGGGTAATCGCTATGAGATTTACTCAGATCATAAGAACTTGAAGTATATTTTCACTCAGAAGGAGCTGAATATGAGACAACGGAGATGGATAGAGTTAATCAAGGATTATGACCTTGACATTCACTATCACCTCGGCAAAGCCAATGTGGTAGCGGATGCTCTTAGCAGATTGCCGTGTAGGCTAAATACCATGATCAAGGAGAATCAACCAAGTTTGTATGAAGAGTTGGAGCAATTCAGAACTGAATTAGTTAGCAAAGGATTCTTAGCTAGCATTGAACTTCAACCCACTTTGATTACCCAAATCAAGGAAGCCCAGAAGAGGAATGAAAGTATCGACGGAATCAAATGTCGTATTGGTACAGGAAAGGTACCTGGATTCACTGAAGACGAAGAAGGAGTACTGTGGTACAAAGGACGTATCTGTGTGCCAGCAGATTCGGAGCTGGAGCAAGTTATCATGAAGGAAGCTCATGATACTCTTTATTCTATCCACCCCGGAGAAACGAAGATGTATTAGGATTTGAAAGAGCAGTTTTGGTGGCACAAGATGAAGAGAGAAATCGGAAGCTACATCGCCAAGTGTGACATCTGTCAAAGAGTCAAAGCAAACCATCAGAGACCTGCAGGATTATTGCAACCACAGCAGATTTCGGAATGGAAATGGGATTCCGTAGGAATGGACTTTATCACCGGTTTGCCTACTTCCAGTAGGGGAAATGACTCAATCTGGGTCATAGTTGATAGACTGTCCAAGGTATCTCACTTCATACCTGTCAAGACTACCTACCAGAGTGCGAAGCTAGCAGAACTGTATATTGCTAGGATTGTCAGTCTGCATGGAACCCCCAAGACCATCGTATCAGATCGAGGAACCCAGTTTACCTCAAGATTTTGGCAGAAAGTCCAAGAAGGATTGGGAACCAAGTTGAACTTCAGTACCTCTTATCACCCGCAAACTGATGGACAGACTGAGAGAGTCAACCAGATCCTAGAGGATATGCTTAGAGCTTGTGTGTTGGAATACGGATCAAAATGGGAAGACTGCCTGCCTTTCGTAGAGTTCTCATATAACAACAGTTATCAAGCTAGTTTGCAGATGGCACCTTTTGAATTCCTATACGGAAGAAAGTTTTGCACCCCTTTGAATTGGTCACAAGTAGGAGAGAGTCAGATCTTTGGACCCGACATTCTCCGGGAAGCAGAAGAGAAAGTTCATAAAGTCCGTGAGCACCTCAAGACCGCTCAATCCAGACAAAAGAGTTATGCTGACAAGAGAAGGAGAGACCTAACTTTCAATGTCGGAGATTTTGTATATCTCAAGGTTTCACCATTGAAGGGAACTCAACGCTTTAGTCTGAAGGGAAAGCTAGCCCCCAGATATATCGGACCTTTCAAGATTCTGAACCGTCGAGGAGAAGTATCGTATCAACTGGAACTGCCTGAAGAGATGTCAGCCATCCACAATGTGTTCCATATCTCGTTACTTCGCAAATGCTTGGAAGTGCCTGAGAAGACTGAAGTTTTCAAGAACATCGATCACAATGCCGTAGAAATCAACAATGACCTGACCTATCAGGAAGTGCCCATCTGTATCTTAGAAGAGGCCTACAGAACCACCAGGACCAGGAGCATCAAGTTTCTCAAGATTTAGTGGAGCAACCATACAGAGGAGGAAGCCACTTGGGAGTGCGAAGATTACATTAGGACAGAGTCCCCAGATCTCTTTAGTTCCTAGTTTTCTTTGTAAATCTCGGGACGAGATTTTGTTTAAGGGGGGAAGGTTTGTAACATCCCAAAACTTCAATCCAAGCTTATCAAGATACAAATCATCAAATTTATGGTTAACAAAAACTTTTCCAAATAAAAAATGAAAGCATTCATGTGTATGTGCTTTCAAATTAGGAATTGATTTGAATTGCCATGGTTCTGTGATTCTTTGCTTGTAAAGTGTTTCTTAGGTGAAATAAACATCATCTACATCATTCCCAAACTTTTCCCAAAGAAGAACAACTCAAAATGAATAATTGAAGTGAATGGTCATTTTGGCCAAATTAACTATCATGCCTACTTTGGCTATTCCTAGTACTCAAAACTTAATAGAAACATGTGTGGATCTTTACATCCCTTGATGGTACACATAATGAGGTACCAAGGCCCACTTTGTGATTTGCTAAAATCTTTCAAATGCTAATTTTAAATGATAGTTTAAAATTGAATCTAATTCATATGGGAAGATCCCACTATTTCAAAAACCACTCAAACAAACTCAATTTTCAAAACCTAAGCACCCACAGAGTCTCAAGCTTATGCCTAGCAAACCCACCAAAAATCTTTTCAAAATTCCAAAGTTTATTTCTTGCGGCCATTTAATCAAACACTTGGCAGACAGGGTTAAACTCTAACCATAGCTCACTATTTTGAACAGGATTTTGCCCCCATTTGATCTCCATTTAATCCTTTGGTACCCTCATGATCTAACCATCCATTAGCACCCCCCTTGTCCCTAGCCACAGCGCCGAGCCACCCCGAGCACTGGCTCGCCGGCCGACCATGCACTCGCCCCAGTAGACCACCTCCCTCTCTTTCGCCATGTCTAGGAGGTAGCCAGAACCTCACTGCCACCCTCTGTCCCCTTCCCGAGCCAAGCCCAGCAGTGGACCATCGAGGAGAGCCCGCGCCCAGCGCCACTGAGCCATGCCGAGCACGCGCCAGAGCTCCGCACCCAGCACGCGTGCACAAGCCGCCGCTCGACCGCAGCCCATGCCCACCGCTCCGTCATGACCCAGGGAACACGACGGACATGCCCGTTCGCCGCCCAACGAACCACAGCCACCGCTCGCCGTGGACACCGCCGCCTCTGCCGCTCAGAGCGCCAGCTGCCACCGACCGCATACACCGCCCCTATGCCGGCATTGAGTTCCTAGAGCACCGCCAGGAGACCGCCTGTCGATCGCCACCCTCAGCCATGCTGCTAGCCGCCCGTAGCCATGTCGCCACCGTCGCCTGCCCATCCCTCTCGGTCTTGTCGTCGAGCCTATAAAAGGAGGGCACCCCCAGCTATTTGAAGCACACCACTCCACTCCCCTCACCTCATTAACCGTTCCCTACCTCTAGCCGGAGCTGCGCGAGCACTTGCTCGCCGGAATTTGGCTGGAGTAGCCCGCAACAGAGGAGGAAGGGGCGCCGCTGATTGCGACCACCCCAAGAGCTGCCTCGACCGTCCCTGAGCTCGCCATCGACCACCAGTCCGTTTGCCCGCCTCGCCATCGTCGCTGGAGCCCTGGTACGCCCCCTATGCACCCCCACCGAGCGGCTAGGGTTCGAGCTCGCCGGCGACAGGTCCGTCGTCGACGACAAGCCACAACCGTTGATCCTCAGTCTAATCTAACGGCCCACATCGCCCCGTACCGCTTCGCGCGTTATGAGCCACTGACTTGTGGACCCCCCTGTCAGTTGAGCCCCGCACCACGGAGTGACACTGGGCCGACCCGTTAGAGTTTCCCACGCGACCCAGTTAGTTTGAATTAGGATTTTTCTTTTTAGTCTAAACTTAGTTCTGTCTCTAAGTTTAAAAATCAATTCAGAGAGTTTGACAAATCCAATTTGCATGAAACCAATTTTGCCTAAAAGGTATTGAAATGATCTATCCAAGCCCGTTGGATTTAATTCAATTAGAGTTATACATCTCTCCTAGTAAAAATAATAAAACAGAAGCAATTGCACCTTGCAACATTTTTTAAAATTCAACCATGATAGCTTTTGAGATGTTTCCAACTCTCAAAAATCACATTTCACCATACCTATCTGAATATGTAATAATATTAAGGTTTACATGCAGTGACTTTGGACTAGTACCAAAATAATGCTATATAGGCATTTCTAGTCACTTTAAACCATTAAATATTGAACTTAAACCAAAGTAATTATGATCCAATCCTTAAATCACATTCCCACATGTTAGAATATGTGATGATGACATGTGTCCACAGGATCCCATATTTTAAGTGGTGAATATTAAATCTTAGTAAATTTTTCAATGAGTAGAATTTACTTTTCTAAATTAAAAAGAATGAAACTAGTGAATTAAACTTGTGATGCTTGTGATGATAATAGATCATCAAATGTGTGTCTTAGAATGCTAATTAGACTAGTTAAGTATTGTTTGGTGATTGTGTACTCTGTATGTATTTATAGACGATAGTACCGACCAAGTCTACGAGGAGGAGGAGTTCTACCAAGAAGAAGAAGAAAACTTCAACCACTACACCAACCAAGGCAAGCCACCATTAACAATGCAAGCTAACACTTGCAAGTATAATGCTTAGCAAGCTAGGATTAAACTAGATGGTTTAGCAAGATGCTATAGGCATGCTTGAGTCATATCACTTTGACTATTAGTTACCCCAAGTCTTATTCACAAGCTTTACTTCCTTTACTTTACCCAAAGTTCTCTACTTTTTGAAGGTAGCATAAAGAGTATAAAACTTGACCTATTTTAGAACCCTTTAGATGTCATTCTATGGCATGAGATTGGCATGAGATTGAACCCATCATTTCCACCTTAGTGAACACTCTTAACTTAGTAGTTTAGAGTAGATAAAAACTTGTGTCACTTTAGATGGGAGCACTTGGTGAAAATGAATTATGAAAACCTTGGAATAATGATTCATTCTATTGAGATGTTTTGACATGTGTTGAGAAAAACAAATGGTTTATGATGATGAAAATGTTGAGGCATGAGCCTTAACCCTTTTATAAAACTGATGGTTGGATTCGGATGCGATACCATTCCAAATTTACCGTACAACCACACTACCTGAATTGGGTAAGGCTTAGCTGGAAATTTATATGCATTAGTATTAGTTCCCTCGCGGGAGAGGTTTGAGCTGAGGCTACCTCTCAATGTTGTCCACCTATGCAGTGCCCAAGATGACTGATGGTCATGGTTGGGAGGCCATGCTCATATGAGAGGTGCTTATACTAGGGTATGTAAAGGGAAAGTTATGTTTGATTATCTGCATACTAAGTATGATGATTCAGGGTTATCCCTGACAGATGTATCGAATCTTGTGGTGAAAGTGTACCACCTCTGCAGAGTGTCAAACTATTCGAATAGCCGCGTCCGCGGTTATGGACAGTTGGAATGGCCATACTGTTTCGTTGTCAGATGTTTTCCAAATAACTTGAAATGAATGATGAATCTTGACTTGACCATAACAGGGTTGTGGTTATGACACTAGCTTCCCAACTTAAGTGATTCTAGAACTTTATTTTATCTTTCTTTGCTTCAGAACTCAGCTTAGGTTTCAAACTTAATTTTATAGTTAAACCTAGATTTAGCAATTTGACTTAGAACTATATTACTTGTTAGAGGTAGTTTGCGAGTACTTAAAGAGTACTCATGGCTTTTATCCCTGGCTATTCTCATGGACAGACTATGAAGGAGACTATCAAGATGATGGCCAACAGGACGGCTATGATAACTGTGGCATCCCGCAAAACCACTACTAGAAAATCGCGTTGTTTTTGTGCATTGCATCATCATGACCGCATGCTCATGTCATCATGCCACATTGCATTTGAGCATCGTCGTCATCTTGCATTTGCTTGTATAAAACTATTTGCATCAAAACCTATTTTGTGTTTTCTAAAACGCCCCGTCTTTGTTCAAACGCAAAACCCGGGTCTCCGGATTATTTTATTTTGTTTGTTATCGGTTTGCAAAAGCCCTGTTTGAAATAAATAAAATATTTAATTATTTTTAGTGGGGCAGTCGAACGGGCCGATTCGACCCGGTCGACCACCCCCGGAATAAATCGGTCCACCTAAACCAGTCCCACCTAAATCCTAAAACTAACAAAACCTATCCTACCCACCACTCACAGCTCGCCACCTCACCCCTCCCCCATATTCCTACCACTCTGCCACCTCAGCAATCCCCCCTTTTCCCCCTCTCCTTTTCTCACCCCAGCCCTTTCCTACCCCTTTTCCTCTCTCTGCCCCCGGGTCCCACTCGCCCCACGCGACCCACCCCACAGCCACTCTCTCCTCTCTCTCCCCTGTGGCCCCGCCTACCCTCACCCACCCAAACACACCGCAGCACACGACACGCACACCACACTCGATCCCCAGATCCCAACCCCACCTGCCGGTCCCACCCCCACCCACCGACCACGCCCCGGCCCCACCCCCACGACCCATCGCTCCCACGCGCGCCCCTCTCCCCACCTCCCTCGACAGAGCCCGAGCACCACCAGCCCGCCGGCCTCCTCCGCTCTGCCCCCCCCCGGCCTCGTCGACCGCCCCGCCACCAGCCCGCCGGCCTCCTCCGCTCGCGCTAGCCCCGGAGCTCACCCCGCCGGCCGTGGCGCCCCTCTCCGTCGCGCCTCGGCCATCGTCGCCGCCATCTCCCCCGTGGCCTCCCCCACCCGACCGCGCCGTCGCCCGCTCCGGCCGCCGCGGAAGGCCCCCGACCCGTCCCCGCCGCCGAGCTCGCCAGCAGGCCCGCGTGCTTCGGCCGCCCCCGCTCGGCCCCGTCCGCGCCCCTCTCGCACCGTCCAGCCGCCGCGTTCCCCTCCGGCGTCGCCCCCTCGCCTCCCCGTCAACCTCCGCCGCCGCCCTGGGAGGCCCCCGACCCGCGATCTCGCCCCCCGTCTGGCCTCCCCCTGCAAACCGGCAGCACCCGCGCGCCCTCGTTCGCGTCCCCGGAGCCGCAGACCGTCGACCGGCGCCTCCTCGAGCAGCTTCACCACCTCGATCGGCGCCTCCTACTCCGCGTCATCTCCGTCGACCAGCAGCTTCACTACCGAAGGTTCCGAGGTCGCAGAGATCGTCAGAGGGATGGAGTTCCTGCTCGAGCACGAGACCGTTTGTGACAACCAAAGCCGAGCCTGATGCCGACGGATGATTTTGGAACTGCCAAGATCTCCGTCATAGAACCCGAAGACGGCGATGTCCACCCCCAAGATCTTCTTCTCGGACCCCGGTGACCCCATGATCTTCGCCACAGAACAACAAGGCCGTTGGAGTGGAATCGACAAGATCTACCGCCGGACGCCAAGTACTCCGTCATGGATCCGTTTGAAGCAAACCCGAAGACGGTAGATGCGACAAGTACTTCCCCCCAGATCCGATGCCGAGGACGCCGAACGCCAAGCCCTTCATCTCGGACCCAGTAGCCCGGATCCGCACCCGATCCCATCGGACCCTGGACCTCGAGACCCGACCCCGAACCCCCCGGAACCAAGATCGTCGAGACCCCCTAATGTGTGACCCTTTTTCTCGAACCCTATTTTATAAATGATATTACCTGTCGCATATTAATTGTTCATGCCTGCATATTGTCATGTGGTTTGGGGACCTTATGTCGATTCACCTTATAATTAAATATGGGGCCCATATGCGGGCAAATCTAGTCTCATATTGGCCTCATTTAAATTGGTGTAGTGAACCGGTGCTATCTTTTGTCTTGATAATGCAACATTTAATTTGCGGGGTAGTTAAACAACTTGAACCGTTTAACTAAATGTCGGGACCCCGGTTCCGCTTAATATTGCCTAATCGCATCGCACCTTTGCCATGTCATACATCATACATGCATCATGCCCGATCTTTTGCCGTAGTATTAAATATTGCATCCGGTGTTTCTTCTAGTGTTTTGGTTCTTCGCGGATAAGGCCGTTGAGTTGATGCGAGTGTCGACCCGATATTCGGATGAACCTTCGGCCATGTTTTTAGGCGAGCATCTCCCCCTTTCTACCTATCTTACTTTTATAGTATTTATTCCCTCCTGTTGATCTATTCTATCTGTGTTGCGATGCTCTAGTTTTCGTAACCGTGATACCCCTTGCAGCCTTATATTGCCTTGGACACATCCTATTACCTGTTGTTTGGTAGATAGTTGGACTTGCGCGTCGTAGTCGCTTGGCTCAAGTGCTGTTGTGTGTCGTCAAGTACCACAGTTGTTGGAGTATGGCCGTGTGTTTAATGTTGGAGATGGTTATTACTTTAATTATTGTTTAACAACTAAAATTGAAGTAGGTAAGCAGAGGCACAGGTGGGCAATAGATGTTATTTGGTTGTTAACCGTCCACTTGTGTCCCGTAGGACCCCGAGTTCTTGACACCTGTTCCGAGATCGAGCGCGCTAACCACAGGTGGGGAGATATGGGCCCCCCATCGATTAGTACCTGATTTCAAAGTATTGTACTGGGGGCCACAACTAGTTTGAGGTTTTATTTACTATCCTGTACTTATGCCATGCTTTACTGCTTTATTTAAATTGTGCGATGGATAGCACCTATACTGTTTAGGATCGGGACACGATTTCGCGGTGTCGACAAGCCCAGTTTTGGGTTCCCAGTCGTTCACAGCCGTCTACCCAAACCCTAAGTCCGTCTCGGAGACCGGCCGACTTTGTTGCGGGTTCGACTTAGTGGGGTGGCCCCCATGTACTTGCTTTGGATCTGGAAACGTCATGACTTAGGCCCCGCCGACATACCGATGGGTGTATGTTAACTGATCTGGCAAAAAGGGTCGAAGTGCTTGTGGATACTTTGGTGCACCCCTGCAGGGTTAAATCTTTTCGAGAAGCCGTGTCCGCGGTTATGGACGACTTGGAGCACAGTGCTTGATCATAGACAACTATAACTAAAGTTTACTGTTATAAATTATCTTGTATCCGATATGACTAGTAATCAGCTTCAGTATAACGGAATGGCTAAATAAAAGTACCAACAATTGCGGGGTTTTGGGGTTATCTCATGCTAATTGTATCTGACTAGTAAGTGTTGCAACTATCACGGAATGATTAACAAAAAGTGCCCACTGCTTACTTTATCAGGATGGTTGGCTAAACCTGACTAGTAATTGCTGCAAAGATAACTGAATAACTAAAACTGCCAACTGTGTGAGTTCCTCAGTTGACTTCCTCGATTGGTCTCGAGGGGGAAATACCAGGATGGGTTTGATTGGCGTTGGGATCAGGTTGGTTCCGAATAGGTCTTTCTTACCCCTCTCTGATAGCCGCCAGTTATATCGAGTCTCTATAGGTTGTTTAGTGCATGCTGCGCTGCCGTTCAGTCCACCATACCTTTGTAGGCGAGGACCGCCGAATTCTAGCCTCGCCGTGTACTGGCCTCAGTACTGACCGCTCTCTCTTTTTCCTTTGCCCTTTGTCGGCACCCCTTTTGTTTAAGCAGGTTTTGAGGTCGACGTCGTTAGCAGGGTTACCCTTCCGGCTTGGCCTGGGCAAGGTTATGGACGCCATTGGTTATTCTTCAGGGCTCTTAGCCCCATTTGCATCTTGTCCGTAGTCGGACGCCCTATTGTTTTCAAGGTGATTTGGATCTTTGTTCTGTATATCTGTATTCTTGACTCAAGGAGTCGTGTTGTATATATATCTGTTCTGTGGGTCCCATCGAGGACTGTTGTGTAATGTTATTACTTCGTTTTCCACCCGCACGAAAGTGCCTGGTGGGCACCTTTGAATCGTTTCTATGCGGGTTTGGCGAGTTTCGCTAAAACTTGCATAGGGCCGATTCTGAGGGTGTTACAGAGTGGTATCAGAGCTCAGCAGTTACGATACCCCACAAGTCCAGCCTGTAGGATAACCTAGCTAACAGCCGAAGTAGAGTGTCAAAACTATTTTGCAAAACCGGTTGGATAGTTCTGATTAGGTCTGATTTTACTCCTTACCCCTCTGCTGCTCTCCTCTCACCTCTGCGTGTTTTGAATCCGTTCTCTTCTCTCTCTTCGAGTCCAGGATTTCTCGTGGTTGGGTTCCGTCGTACCTTCAGGGTTTCGCTTCCTCTTTTGGTAATGGTGTTGCTACATCTTGTCTTCGTGCTATCCGAGGAATCCTTCGTCTGATGGACTTCTCTTTGTTCCTTCTCGTGCCTTCCGGTGTTTTCCGACGCGACGACGCCATCTACGCCAGATCCGATGCAGAGTCTGCATCACTCCTTCGTTTCTGAACCTCGATTGTCGAGATCTACAATCTGAATTCCGAGGGTTGGTTGCATAATTCGCCTATTCGTGTGCAGAGTAATGCTTTGGGTGCGCGATGGACTGATCACCATCCGACTACTCTTATCATTCGCTCTTGTACATCGAATCAGGGGATCCAGCAATTTTACTCCGTCCACGGAAGTTAGGGGTGGCTTTATTTGTTGATACCTTTGCCTTCGTCCTTTTGTTCCCGGAGTGTCCTCTCGACGATCACGGACAACGACCTCTTGTTAGTGGTGTCGCGAGGATCTACACGAAGCGAGAAGACGCAGATCGCCGACCTTCCTTCCGGTACCATGAGGCGGATCTCGAGGGCGAGATCCATTGTTAGTGGTGTCGAATTGTGGCATCCCGCAAAACCACTACTAGAAAATCGCGTTGTTTTTGTGCATTGCATCATCATGACCGCATGCTCATGTCATCATGCCACATTGCATTTGAGCATCGTCGTCATCTTGCATTTGCTTGTATAAAACTATTTGCATAAAAACCTATTTTGTGTTTTCTAAAACGCCCCGTCTTTGTTCAAACGCAAAACCCGGGTCTTCGGATTATTTTATTTTGTTTGTTATCGGTTTGCAAAAGCCCTGTTTGAAATAAATAAAATATTTAATTATTTTTAGTGGGGCAGTCGAACGGGCCGATTCGACCCGGTCGACCACCCCCGGAATAAATCGGTCCACCTAAACCAGTCCTACCTAAATCCTAAAACTACCAAAACCTATCCTACCCACCACTCACAGCTCGCCACCTCACCCCTCCCCCATATTCCTACCCACTCTGCCACCTCAGCAATCCCCCCTTTTCCCCCTCTCCTTTTCTCACCCCAGCCCTTTCCTACCCCTTTTCCTCTCTCTCTGCCCCCGGGTCCCACTCGCCCCACGCGACCCACCCCACAGCCACTCTCTCCTCTCTCTCCCCTGTGGCCCCGCCTACCCTCACCCACCCAAACACACCGCAGCACACGACACGCACACCACACTCGATCCCCAGATCCCACCCCCACCTGCCGGTCCCACCCCCACCCACCGACCATGCCCCGGCCCCACCCCCACGACCCATCGCTCCCGCGCGCGCCCCTCTCCCCACCTCCCTCGATAGAGCCCGAGCACCACCAGCCCGCCGGCCTCCTCCGCTCTGCCCCCCCCCCTCCCGGCCTCGTCGACCGCCCCGCCACCAGCCCGCCGGCCTCCTCCGCTCGCGCTAGCCCCGGAGCCCACCCCGCCGGCCGTGGCGCCCCTCTCCGTCGTGCCTCGGCACCGTCGCCGCCATCTCCCCCGTGGCCTCCCCCACCCGACCGCGCCGTCGCCCGCTCCGGCCGCCGCGGAAGGCCCCCGACCCGTCCCCGCCGCCGAGCTCGCCAGCAGGCCCGCGTGCTCCGGCCGCCCCCGCTCGGCCCCGTCCGCGCCCCTCTCGCACCGTCTAGCCGCCGCGTTCCCCTCCGGCGTCGCCCCCTCGCCTCCCCGTCAACCTCCGCCGCCGCCCCGGGAGGCCCCCGACCCGCGAGCTCGCCCCCCCGTCCGGCCTCCCCCCTGCAAACCGGCAGCACCTGCGCGCCCTCGTTCGCATCCCCGGAGCCGCGGACCGTCGACCGGCGCCTCCTCGAGCAGCTTCACCACCTCGATCGGCGCCTCCTACTCCGCGTCATCTCCGTCGACCAGCAGCTTCACTACCGAAGGTTCCGAGGTCGCAGAGATCGTCAGAGGGATGGAGTTCCTGCTCGAGCACGAGACCGTTTGTGACAACCAAAGCCGAGCCTGATGCCGACGGATGATTTTGGAACTGCCAAGATCTCCGTCATAGAACCCGAAGACGGCGATGTCCACCCCCAAGATCTTCTTCTCGGACCCCGGTGACCCCATGATCTTCGCCACAGAACAACAAGGCCGTTGGAGTGGAATCGACAAGATCTACCGCCGGACGCCAAGTACTCCGTCATGGATCCGTTTGAAGCAAACCCGAAGACGGTAGATGCGACAAGTACTTCCCCCCAGATCCGATGCCGAGGACGCCGAACGCCAAGCCCTTCATCTCGGACCCAGTAGCCCGGATCCGCACCCGATCCCATCGGACCCTGGACCCCGAGACCCGACCCCGAACCCCCCGGAACCAAGATCGTCGAGACCCCCTAATGTGTGACCCTTTTTCTCGAACCCTATTTTATAAATGATATTACCTGTCGCATATTAATTGTTCATGCCTGCATATTGTCATGTGGTTTGGGGACCTTATGTCGATTCACCTTATAATTAAATATGGGGCCCATATGCGGGCAAATCTAGTCTCATATTGGCCTCATTTAAATTGGTGTAGTGAACCGGTGCTATCTTTTGTCTTGATAATGCAACATTTAATTTGCGGGGTAGTTAAACAACTTGAACCGTTTAACTAAATGTCGGGACCCCGGTTCCGCTTAATATTGCCTAATCGCATCGCACCTTTGCCATGTCATACATCATACATGCATCATGCCCGATCTTTTGCCGTAGTATTAAATATTGCATCCGGTGTTTCTTCTAGTGTTTTGGTTCTTCGCGGATAAGGCCGTTGAGTTGATGCGAGTGTCGACCCGATATTCGGATGAACCTTCGGCCATGTTTTTAGGCGAGCATCTCCCCCTTTCTACCTATCTTACTTTTATAGTATTTATTCCCTCCTGTTGATCTATTCTATCTGTGTTGCGATGCTCTAGTTTTCGTAACCGTGATACCCCTTGCAGCCTTATATTGCCTTGGACACATCCTATTACCTGTTGTTTGGTAGATAGTTGGACTTGCGCGTCGTAGTCGCTTGGCTCAAGTGCTGTTGTGTGTCGTCAAGTACCACAGTTGTTGGAGTATGGCCGTGTGTTTAATGTTGGAGATGGTTATTACTTTAATTATTGTTTAACAACTAAAATTGAAGTAGGTAAGCAGAGGCACAGGTGGGCAATAGATGTTATTTGGTTGTTAACCGTCCACTTGTGTCCCGTAGGACCCCGAGTTCTTGACACCTGTTCCGAGATCGAGCGCGCTAACCACAGGTGGGGAGATATGGGCCCCCCATCGATTAGTACCTGATTTCAAAGTATTGTACTGGGGGCCACAACTAGTTTGAGGTTTTATTTACTATCCTGTACTTATGCCATGCTTTACTGCTTTATTTAAATTGTGCGATGGATAGCACTTGTACTGTTTAGGATCGGGACACGATTTCGCGGTGTCGACAAGCCCAGTTTTGGGTTCCCAGTCGTTCACAGCCGTCTACCCAAACCCTAAGTCCGTCTCGGAGACCGGCCGACTTTGTTGCGGGTTCGACTTAGTGGGGTGGCCCCCATGTACTTGCTTTGGATCTGGAAACGTCATGACTTAGGCCCCGCCGACATACCGATGGGTGTATGTTAACTGATCTGGCAAAAAGGGTCGAAGTGCTTGTGGATACTTTGGTGCACCCCTGCAGGGTTAAATCTTTTCGAGAAGCCGTGTCCGCGGTTATGGACGACTTGGAGCACAGTGCTTGATCATAGACAACTATAACTAAAGTTTACTGTTATAAATTATCTTGTATCCGATATGACTAGTAATCAGCTTCAGTATAACGGAATGGCTAAATAAAAGTACCAACAATTGCGGGGTTTTGGGGTTATCTCATGCTAATTGTATCTGACTAGTAAGTGTTGCAACTATCACGGAATGATTAACTAAAAGTGCCCACTGCTTACTTTATCAGGATGGTTGGCTAAACCTGACTAGTAATTGCTGCAAAGATAACTGAATAACTAAAACTGCCAACTGTGTGAGTTCCTCGGTTGACTTCCTCGATTGGTCTCGAGGGGGAAATACCAGGATGGGTTTGATTGGCGTTGGGATCAGGTTGGTTCCGAATAGGTCTTTCTTACCCCTCTCTGATAGCCGCCAGTTATATCGAGTCTCTATAGATTGTTTAGTGCATGCTGCGCTGCCGTTCAGTCCACCATACCTTTGTAGGCGAGGACCGCCGAATTCTAGCCTCGCCGTGTACTGGCCTCAGTACTGACCGCTCTCTCTTTTTCCTTTGCCCTTTGTCGGCACCCCTTTTGTTTAAGCAGGTTTTGAGGTCGATGTCGTTAGCAGGGTTACCCTTCCGGCTTGGCCTGGGCAGGGTTATGGACGCCATTGGTTATTCTTCAGGGCTCTTAGCCCCATTTGCATCTTGTCCGTAGTCGGACGCCCTATTGTTTTCAAGGTGATTTGGATCTTTGTTCTGTATATCTGTATTCTTGACTCAAGGAGTCGTGTTGTATATATATCTGTTCTGTGGGTCCCATCGAGGACTGTTGTGTAATGTTATTACTTCGTTTTCCACCCGCACGAAAGTGCCTGGTGGGCACCTTTGAATCGTTTCTATGCGGGTTTGGCGAGTTTCGCTAAAACTTGCATAGGGCCGATTCTGAGGGTGTTACAATAACTAGGACTATCTGCCTTCGTCAGCATTGCCTGTGCCCCTGAAGATGGATCCCACCGCTACGCTTCTCTTTTATTTTCGCTGCTTGTTGTATTAAGACTGGATCATGAGATCCTTATTTGTGTAAGACCTTATGTATGGTTTGTAATGGATGATGTACTGTGATATCCAATATGTTATGTCTCGCAAAAATGGTAATCCTAGGATTGCGAGGTATGGCATAACGGGCATCTGGGATTAAAAATCCGGGTGTTGACACCTGGCAAAGCCATAGGGTTCATAGAGAAAGGGACATTACGGCGGCGCCAAATACCATGCGGCATAGCATGGGCATCCCCCAAGGGGGTGCGGGTTGAGGGAGACGCTGGCAGATGATAGAGAGCCAGGCGGCGCCACCGCGCATCGTGGAAGAAGAGAAACGAGTTGGGGAGATGTGGTGCATTTGGGAGGGTCCGGTCGCATGGGTGCGTTGAGCGAGGATTGCCCTTGGTCCGTCCGATTGGCTCAGTTAAGCGGCCCAACAAGTAATGACCGACCAGTTCTAATGCTTCAGATGTCCTGCGGTTTTTTATTCTATAGTCCCACCTCACTTTGTCACATTGGGTCTGACCTTTTTATTTTTGAGATGACATTGGGTCTGGCCAGATTATACATCCACGGGTTGCGTGAAATATCCACAACATCCAAGTAAATTACAAAAAACCACCACATTTGGAGAAAAGTCATCAAACACCCACCAAAATGCATGCTTTTCGGTGGGTTTTTTGTGAAGGACTGGTATCCTTGCCCCAAATGTGGTGGTTTTGTGTAATTTAGCAGCAGAGAAGGATGTGGGAAGCATGGACATACTTAAACTTGAACTTGCATGGACCAATAGGGAGAAGGAGAATGACGTGGCTTACATAGACTTTGTCTTGGCCGGCCATGCATGGAGCAATAACGGCTAGAAACGGCACATCAGGCCGATAGATCCGTGGATAGCCAACATTTGCATGTAGAGACGCTCCCGGCGTCTCGGACGACCAAGCTCAGTTTGATAAATAAGTAAAATTGATGCTCCAACATGGGTAAAAGACATGTTCCTTTTAACATCTGCTTTTACCATTCATCTTTTGGGTTTGTTTTGGGCAAAATGAGAGATAAAATATTATCTGTTTAGCTGGCTTTAAATTTGGCTCTAACTTTGTTTAGCAGCGGCACACACGGGAATTTGTAATATATTACCAGTTTTGATATAATTATTCATTATGGTCTAATAATATGGTTTCTCTATTAGTTCGAGCGCATGTCTACCGAGTGGTCGGCAGGCCAAAAAAGTAGTAGTGGCGTGTCTAATTGGGACGCATAATTTTATCTCCCGTGGTAACGCACGGAGATTTGTGCTAGTACCATTAAAAGAGGATCGCGGTGGTTTTCGTATTTTCTTCCGTCGCTTTCCTTCCTATACATACGTTGGTCGTTTGGTTTGAGAGAAACAAACATCTGTCCCGACCAGAAACAAAAAGGCAGCTTTACATAGGTATAGAAACCGGATCTCAGCCTTCCTATACGGCTATACGCAGGAAAAAAGGAACTCGACGGAAAGCACGTCCTCCTCATTTTATCCTGTCCCGAACTACTGATATAAAGAAACGTCTGCCTAGCATTTCGGTGGCACGGCTGTGGCCGCCAGTGGCCACCGGTCTCATCTCTCGACGCCTGTGGAGGTGGTTGCCACGCCACCGGCCACCGGCCTCCGGCATCTTTCGACGCCTCTGGATATGGCTACCATGTTCGCGGAGGGCGATGATGCTCTTAACCTTCACCAAGATGGAGTTCAGATCGTGTCCGCAAGGCACACGTTTGGCATGGATCATCATGAGGCGCTATTCTGGAAGGCTGGAACTCGCTGATCTAGGGACCTCGGTGCGCGGCCTGTCTGTTATGCCAAAATCCTGTCCGATCTTGGGATGGGGTTAGCGTCGACTCAAAAGTAGACGCCAGACGCTTTGCCTTTTTTTCTCTAGCTGGAAGCGATCGAAGTCAGGGCAGGTCTGGAAAAACAAAGGATAAGCTATCCTTGCCGTTTTAGTTTTTTTGGAAATAGGTGTTTTATTACTTGTATAATGTTTACACCCGGCCTCTTCATACCTAAGATACACACAGCCGATCAAACCACACAAGTATATAACTATTCAAGAGCGAGAAATAAAAACAAATGTCTCCAAGATTGTCTAAGACAAGTCGCTATGGTAGCTTAATCCGCAGATCACGCAGCCATCCATGTCGGAAAAAATATCCCTCGCCGTATCCTCCAATCGTGTACACCCCTCCGCAAACAAATTGCGGAACTCGAACCGCTGGAGAATAGTCCAGGACCGGAAAATAGCCGTAGCCCGATGAATAACCTGCAACGTTGAAGACACATTAGTATTAAAAATCTTGTCATTTCTATATAGCCAAAGCGACCAAATAATGTCAAGCGCTCCCACCCTAAACAAGATCATGTATTTATCATCAATCCCGTGTAACCAGTTACCAAATACATTGGTCAATGATCGTGGGGAAGATAAACCAGAGGCAATTTGGATGATTGACCATATATGACGAGCAAATTTACATTGAAAAAACAAGTGTTTGATCGTCTCGTCGTGATGACAAAGCACACATTGTTTACTTCTATGCCAATTCCTCTTAACAAGATTATCTTTTGTAAGAATTACCCCTTTACGCAGATACCAAGCAAATATCTTAGTTTTCAAGGATATTTTCATTTTCCAAATTTTGCTATTATCATCGACCGGAATTTTAGGCTGAATCAAAGCTCTATACATCGAGTCCACAGAGAAATTGTCACTCACATGTAGTTTCCATCACTCACATGTAGTTTCCATCTGAACTCGTCTACACCGCCCGACAGTTGAATCGTGGATAACTGTAATAACAGATTGTTCTATGATACTAGTCTAGGACCAATGAGACTTCTTCTGAAAGATATATTAGGAGGAATAGTTTCCATTACTTTGGAGAGGGTGTCCTCTTTGTGTCTAACCATTGAATATAGAGCCGGGTATTGTTCCCAGAGAGAAGTATGGCCAAGCCATTTATCTTCCCAGAATCTAATTTGAGATCCATCCTTAATATTAAACACACCAAAACACAAAAAATATTTTTTAGACGCCATTAGTCCAACCCAAAAATGTGAATCACCAGGTTACCGTACCATTTGAGACACAGCTTTAGATCCAACATATTTTCTTCAGATGATAGTTTGTCAAACTCCCTGATGACGGGAAAATGGGGCGAGAGAAGACGCGTCCACGTCATAGAGACAGATAGTATAATTTAAAATGCGTAAATGCATAACATAAGAAAGGGATCAAACATTGCAGGTACTTTATTTCCAGAACTCTTACATATATATAAAAGAACTATTAATTACATCTCCGGAGAGAAAACCCCTAATTAAGAATTCCAACATATCTATTACATAGCATTACAACATGTGAATTCTATAAAATGTAGAAATAAAATAAAACTACAAAATGTAGACACTAAAGTCCTCCTCGCTGTCATCGATGTCGGCGCACTCGGCGAAGCCTTCAATTTCATCGATGCTAGCATATGTGTAGCATGATAATGATGGTTTGATTTATTTGGAGCATATGACATTTTAATAGTCATATTATCCACTTGTACCAATTTTAATAGTACTTAGTGTTCATGTATATGGCACATGCATTCCTTGGCTATTTTCGCATGGATCATTAACCATTGTAGATTTAGTTGTGAGTGGTCTTTATAGTTTTGGTCATATGACGACCTATTTGATGGTTAACTAGCTGGCCAAAGAGCATTTGTGCAATATAGGGGCATAACTCTATTATGAGTTGATTTATCATGCATGTGATTTTTATATGCATGAGTATGTGTTCACTATAGGGCATAACTCTATTTATGAGCCGATTTTATCATGCATGTGATTTTTATATGCATGCATGGAATGAAGAGAATATTTGGTTTACTTGGCGATGACAATATATATAGCATTTCACCAAGCTAAGATATGGGGTTTTGTGAAATTTGCTGATGCACTATGATATGTTTAGTGCAAATAACATAGGCTATGACCCCAGTTATCGTGGATATATGCACCTATATGAGAGGAGTGCATTGCTTAATTTTAATATCATCAAGTGCACTATGTTATGTTAGTGTAAGTGTCCTAGGCTATAATCCTAGTTATAATTTAGTCTTATGGATGCATGCACCTATATGAATGAGATGCATGGTTTAGTTTTAATCAATATGAGATTACCTTTTGATATGTAAGTTAATTTTCCTACATGCACTTGATCAATACTAGTTCCTAAATTTGCCACATAGAACTAGTAACATATTTATATGATTTTGGATTTCATATTTGTGAGAAGTTTGGGGTCATATGAAATTTATCTTTGTTTATGTTGATATATTTAACAAAGTTCCACTCCACTTATATTATAACTATCACAACGCTTGTAGTGTAACCAAACAAGAGTATATGTCGATATATATGCATGTTGAACTTATATGCAAAACATACATACAACTTAGCGGTGTGATATGATTTCAACACTTATGTTAATACACTAGTTTTATATTATCTCTAAATCGTGTATAAGGAGACTAGTGATATTTCTATATGAACATATATTTTATAAAGTTTCACTTCACTCATATTATCACTAGCGCCGTGTAGCAATATGCCCACATGTAGCGTAACCGAGTGGAGTATGGTGATTTCTCTTAGTTTGTATTATCACTGGCATAGCATAGAGTATATGCTTGTAGTGTAACCAAACAAGAGTTTATATCAATTTATATCGCATGCTCAATTTATGCATATATGCACTTCACTCGTATTATTACTATCACCGTGTAGCAATATGCCCACGTGTAGCATAACCGGATGAAGTACGTTTATTTCTCATTGTTTGTATTATCACTAATAAAGCATAGGATGTATGCTTATAGTGTAGCCAAACAAGAGTATATATCGATTTATATTTTCATGGGCATGATAGATCCTATGTCAATTTTCATCTCAGTTAGATATTTGAGACTAAACTATGTAGCAAATGTCATTTACATGCATTCTTCTGCATACGGAGAATGGAAATGGCATGCAACATGCGGCTGACTAATTTCCAAATCAAGCAATTATAAAATGTACGGAGCATTGCTTGCTTGATCTCTACACAAATATGCATATTTTCAATATTAGTATATAGTCTATAATCATTTTGGGAGTGCAGGCTAGTGAATACATATAACCATATATAGCCACATACGTGGAGTTTGATTTTACCCGGTGTAGACCATATATACTTATAATGGGTAGATGACATGCAAACAATATTTTATTTGGCCTCTCCTTTTTATGTCAACACGGCTAGCACCTATAGTAGCTAATTTATTTGGGGGACTAGACTAGGATCATGTATATGGAACAGTTATGTCTAAATCTCTGACCGCATGTATAGAGTTTTTTGGGACCGAAACAACGGTGAGTTTGATTTCTATTTCTATTTTGAGTTGTATCAATGTGGGAGTCAAGATCACCATCTGACCGAACCAAGAGGGATTTATTTAGGTGTACCTAATTTATATCAACATAGGACCAGAGATCACCATGAGACCAAAGTTAGGATTTGGTTTAGTACTTGATTCGTATCATCATAGGACCATAATCGCCATGAGACCAAATCAAGGGACAATTTAATTAGATAGCCTAGGAAATCTACCATATACAAGAAATCATCGTCCGAAATGGAGAAGAAAAGGAGACTCGCCTCTTTTTCTCACCTTAAATTGAGGACGTGCCGAAGCTGCCGGGCGGCGATGAGCGAACTGCTGCTTGGCTTGCGGCAACCAGACAAACACGCATTGTAGTGTGTATGTCGAGCGGCCGGAGGCGAGCTAGGCAGTCGAACG
Source organism: Avena sativa (assembly GCA_916181665.1). Lineage (NCBI taxonomy): Eukaryota > Viridiplantae > Streptophyta > Magnoliopsida > Poales > Poaceae > Avena > Avena sativa. The sequence goes on from OV702287.1 coordinate 199,497,304, forward strand.
GGTGGCCGGCGACGCGTGTCCGGGGATTGCGAGCGGCCGGCGGTGTGTATGGCGTGCGGTCGGCGACGGCTCCAGTATACCGGGTGAGCAGCGACGGACCTGGCGGGGATTCGGCATTAGCTATTGGTGATTTAGGCAGCAGCGATGGACCGCAGTCGTGGGATGGAATGGACTGCGCAGGGGAGCCATGGGCGAGATCAGCCAGCGATAGACTGGATTGGCGGACAATTATGGGATGAATATGCTCTATGATTAGCGATTTAGGGATTAGCCTGACTTTTTGGCCCCTGGCCTTTATATAGAGGATTAGCTGGGAGTTCCCGCGCCGGAGCGGCACGCACGTTCTGGAGATCGTGGGGGGATTCGTGGGCGTCATGACCAGATGCAGCTCCGTCTCCAAGTTTCTCCCGTAGACTTAGTATACGCAGGCTTCTCAAGCGCTTGGAGCCAGCCATTAGCTGGTCGTTAGCATGGGCTTTGGACACTAATCCGATTAAGTACCTAATTAAGATGACCTTAAAATTATAATTAGCTGGTTAAAATAAGCTAATGTATGCATACCTACGGGGCTATACTGCCCGCACGTGAACATGGGCTTGTAGACTGCCATGGGCTTGATTATCTTGATACTTAACAATGTAATGGTACCGGCTAATCCATGCATACTCGTGAATAGCAATGGTACTTGTCTTTTTCTTATCATGCAAACTTGCAGCGATTTCATGCATGGCTAGTGCATACTTATGCATGGCTAGTGCATACTTTGCTAGCTAGCATTTCTAACTAATTTTTTGAATGTTGTATATCGCTCTATAATTTAGCCGACCGATAATTTTATTTGTAGTCAATACATGGCTATCTTTTTTTGTATAATCATTTGTTAAATATTTATGACATTATCTTATAGGGTTGCCAACGCGCGACGCCGATATTTTATCCCGCCATCGCATAATTGAAATATCAGTGCCGTCCAGATGGTAAGTTTTGGAGAATAATTATATATCACGCCAATATTCTTCTTGCCATAAAATTTTAGAACTTTAGGTTTGCTCGCGATGGCGAGAATTCAGAGCGATATTATAATGCCCCGTTGATGATATGCACCGAGCGATTTATCCTTCTTCCTTTTTTTATTAGGCAGGCTCATCTTAAATATTTATTTCACTATTCAATTATTTGATCATGTTTCATAATCAACATAGCTTCTTTATGTCCGAAAACAAAATCGGTGCCAACAGATGCCTCTCGAGGTCTGGATGTGAATGAAGTTTAATTATTCATTTTAGATCCAGAGCTCGAAAAATATAACTGCGTGTATACATGTTCCTTTATATGTATATATATTTTTTATTTTACGCAGGCCCGGTCCGTGACTTTGGGATATGTATTTTATTGTCCGGGTATTTTCCAGCTATCATATTTGAAAGTTTGTTGAGGCCTTGGCTTGGATAGCAACCGAGTCCTAAAAACTCGTTCAGCTAGCTGATATTGTCGTTAGTAGTACTCCCAGGGCATATCAATCTAATACATCTTATCATCTCCTTTTCTTTACTTCCCCGGTTCTTATTTTTGGGTAAGCCCATCCACAACCACGTTTAGATCTCATCTCCAGGTGGCCGCTAATCAGGTATGTATTCTCACTACAGGATGCGTTGGCTAGGCCGACGGCTAAAAGCCCTCGGCGTAGGCCTTTACACCGTCGGCCTACGCTACGCCGAGGGATGCCGTCGGCGTAGCCTCCTCGTCGAACCTCTCCCTCGGTGTATGGTCTAGCCCTCGGTGTAAGCTTTGTCGACGGCCGTGGCAGGCCCGTCGGCGTAGTAGCCGTCGGCGAAAGGCGAGCCCGCCATTACACGGGCGGCTAACGGCGCAGTCGGTATGCCGACGACATGGCCCTCGGCGTAGCGTCGGCACGTGGCAAACAGTAGGCGCCCCAGGCAGGCAGCTGGGCCGACGGCCGCGGCCCTCGGCGTAGGCCTAGACATACGCCGACGGTTAGGCCCTCGGCATAGGTGTAGCACGTGGCAGGCGCTGGTCGTCCCAGGCAGACAGCTACGCCGACGGCATGGCCCTCGGCATAGGGCTAGCACGTGGCAGGCGCTGGTCGTCCCAGGCAGACAGCTACGCCGACGGCTTGGCCCTCGGCGTAGCCTGTACCATTTGGCACATATCAGGGGCTACGCCAACGGCATGGCCCTCGGCGTAGGCCCAGCCCAGATTATTTTTTCCCCAGTTTTGCTGCAGTTTTATTTCTTGCAATATTATTCACAGCAATATTGAACATGTATTTCACAAAAATTCAAACAAAATCATATTATTCATACATGTATCAAACAAGATCACATCATTCAAACATGTATCAACATGATCACATCATTCATACATGTATCAACATCGTCACACATGCATAGAAAATAAAACCCTACAACTCTGGAGGAGACGGGGTGTACCCGAGATCTCCCCTGGTGAAAAGAGGCGACCTCCGGCGAGGGTGGCGTCCAGTAGAAGCAGCAGAAGAACCATCTCGCGAGGTAGTAGGAGAAGTGTCGGGGTGAGGATCGGGAGAACCACCAACAGAATGGCCAGGAGAAGGACCATTGTCATGAAGCGGTGTGATCTGACACCCATCCGGCGAGGCATGGCCAAAGTGCTGGTTCCCAGAAGCTCCCGTTCCCTACATGTTGCCTACATGTTAGCAACTTGCGAGGCAAAGTAAAGCGATAACCAGTGGGCTAGCAAAGAACTTACCGGTGTCGATGCGTAGTATGTCCTAGCAAAACTGTCCCTCGATGGCATGCATGGCGGCTGCCCCGGCATGGGAGGCACAGGCCCTAAATCCGTATTCTGTCTAGTTTGAATATTCATCAACATCGCCTGCAAGATAGTTTAGATGTCGGGGCGTAATACAACAAACTAGGGGAAGTGGGACTTGTATCTTTTGCAAAAATAAAGGTTCAAACTTATATTTACGTATTGCATGTAGATCGCATTCGCCTCCTGATACTGCCGAAAGGCCACCTGATATTCATCATGAGCGGCATCATAGGCCGCCTCGAACTCAGGCTACAATTTCAAATACAAGTAATCTCGTCAGCAATTAGCCATGCAGAAACAAAAGTCATAAAGATGATGAAAATGAGTAAAACTTACATCATCTCTGGAGGTGGATCGACGAGGCTGGCTACGAGGCGGGATAGGGGGGCCGTCGGCGGGGTGGGTATCCTTGAGACGCGTGAAGCTCGTGGTGAGGGTAGGCTTGACCTTCTTATTCAAAATCTTGAGACGTCCATGCTGCAATCCGTGCCCCGACAGGACCAACGACTCCTCGTCGATCTCCGCGTGAATGGGGTCATCCACATGGGGGTGACGAGCCTTCGCCATCATGCTGTAGTCCGCCAAGTTTTTCTGGGCAGTGTCGTAGTACTCGGGTAACAAGGGCTGAGGCTGCGAGGAATCGGGCTTCTTTCGCCACATCATCTCATAGACGGCGACGTCATGAATCACCTCCCCGGGTTGTGCCTCGGCCACCTGCATCGTGGAAAGAAATATTATGCATATGAAGTACGAACCTGACGAGAAATAAATGCAGGTCGTTCCATGTATATACATACCACCTTCCCCTTGAAGCGGTCAAAGTTGTGGTTTCCCGCGCAGTGTGTTCCACCATTGCCTCGGTTCTCTGCGTTTCGCCTCGACAAGGCTGCAAACTCTTCGTCTTCTTTGAGCCACCTCGTCCTAACTAGCTCCTCCCATGTGAGTCGATGTGGCTCAGCCCAATCGGGGACAACCTAAAAATGCAATACTCAACTCCAGACAATGCAATGGCAACTTAGCAGCAATGTAGAATCTCATTGACATTTTACTGACCGACATGTACTCTTCTGGCGTCATCGAGTACTCAGGATTAGACTTCTTACCGACAATGTCTTCCTTCCTAATCCTCACGCCCCTGTCGGCCCAGAAGTGACTAGCGGCCGTGACCTTCTGGTTGTACCACACCTGAGGTGTCAACTTCAGACAAGCCCCAAGCAAAGTCATGTGCGCCTTCTCCTGGTCCTCCTCAGCCACATGATAAAAGCACTTCAATCATGCATAAAAAACAATTGTAAGAGTCATGAGTTAGAACGGTGGGGTCATCAAGTATTAACTCAAGAAATATGCCTTACCCAAAACTTGGTGATGACAGCATCAGCAGCTGTCGGAAATCCCGGGACACGAGTAGTCTGGTAGTCCACCCAAGTAGTATCTAGCCTCCTGACACCATTGGGGGAAATGTGATAGCCCGGCCAGAACTTCCTAATCAGAGCTCCAACCAGGCTGTTAGGAAGGCGAGGCTTGGTCCCCGAAGGAAATGTCCAATTGCTGCACAATAATAAACATTAGTACAAATGACAAATTATTTATGACCAATATGAAATTACATGTTTTAAATTGCAAAATTAGTACACTTACTCAAGGCCATCTGGAATAATAAGGGCTTTCGCCTCCTGGGTCCTAGGCTCTAACCTCTCCTTAGGGACTCCCGATTCCCCACGATTCCGCAATTTCTTTGGTGGCACCAACTCGTAGCTAGTGTCAGCCTCCGCCTCGTCTCTAGACTCCGTCTCGGTCTGTGCCTCCCTCTCGGTCTCTGGCTCTGCCTCGTCCCCAAAAGGCTGCTCTGTCAGGAAGAACTCAGGAGCCACGTTGCCAGAAGCGGAGGGTGGTGGGTCAAAGTCCACGCCTCCTTCCCTGCCACCTCGTCCTTGTCCTCGTCCTCCTCCTCGACCTCGACCTCGACCTCGTCCTCCTCCCGCACCAGCAAGATCCGGGTAACGGGGATTGGGATTTGGCTGTCTCCCACTCCGTTTAGCATTTTTCTTGCGTTGTTTCAGCGCATTAAGCAAGGACGAAGAGCTTGCCTTGCCGCTGCTCATATTTTTCAAGCAAGGACGAATAAGAGAAAACAATTAAGCACAAAGACATAATAAAAAATGTATACACAAAGCATAAAGGCATAATGCAATTAAGAAAACAATTAAGCACAAAGACATAATAAATACTCACTATCATTCTGATTCTCATTCCCATTCTCATTCTCACTATCACTATCACTATCTTTTGAGTAGAAAGCTAGATTCTCATCGAAGGGTGGAGGCTCATCATCGTTGTCATTCTCTGTATGGAACTTCTCGAGCATATCTATATCATGTAGATTCACCACTGACTCACCCCGAGTTTCTGCATCGTTCCCAAGGTCCTCAAGATCAACCGGTTCTAAATCAAAGTGCCCGACGTCCTCTTTCTCTTGATAAAAAATTACCTCGTACGTTAGAGGGTTAATGTTGTTGTAATCGTCCTCGGAGGGAATCGGTAGGTTACCATGTGGAGATACCTGGAACACGACTTCCCAGCCCTGGAGTTCCGCTTTCTGGCATGGGTAGGGCAAATAATAAACTTGGTTGGCTTGGTGAGCAACAACAAAGACGTCGGCTCCGCTATAGGTGGTTGAAGGCTTAACTTCAACTAACCCAATGGAACAGGGAGTTTCCCCCTTATATAACTCCAGAACCTTCCCTTTTAGGTTACAGCACATGCATGCGAAGAGGGACACATCCACCTGAGGACTAGGTTTTGCATGTTTCAACACAACACCACACCTCCATGCATGTGCTAGGGCCACATGCAAGTTCTTGAGAGTTTCCTATGCCCTGGAGCGTGGTTTGTCGCGGAACCCTGATCTGTGGGCCTCGGATCGTCTACCCCCCCTAGACGTTCCTCTGACAGGGGTAGCCCCGCGTAGCTCTCTCTTGTTTTGTGTTTGTTTAGGTCATATGATGATGTAAAACCATGTTGGTTCATAAGGTGCGGCAGTATCCTACCCGGTTTCACCGGAATAGGGAGTTTCCCCCTTACATAAGTCCAGAACCTTCCCTTTTAGGTTACAGCGCATGCATGCGAAGGGGGACACATCCACCCGGGGACTAGGTTTTGCATGTTTCAACACAACACCACACCTCCATGCATGTGCTAGGGCCACATGCAAGTTCTTGAGGGTTTCCTACGCTCCGAAGCGTGGTTTGCCGCGGAACCCTGATATGTGGGCCTCGGATCGTCTACCCCCCTAGACGTTCCTCTGACAGGGGTAGCCCGGCGTAGCTTGATGACCCAAAAGTATAGGGGGTGTATCGCAGTATTTTCGATAAGTAAGAGTGTGGAACCCAACGAGGAGCAGAAGGTGCTGGCTAGTGGTATGGATCGGGAATTCTCTACAAATACTTAGCAAACGGATTTTTAGAGGTTTTCGATAAAGCAAGTAAACAAAGTACGAGTAAATAAAAGGCAGTAGGAATAAATGCAGCAAGTGGCCCAATCCTTTATGCAGGAAAGGACAAGCCGGTTGTATTTCTATAGATGACCAAACGTTCTCGAGGACACATGGGAAGACTGTCAAGTGCTTTCGCTTCATATAGTTGATTAATCTTCTTTAGCTTTCTAAGTGTTGTATGGGTGAACATGTGCTAATGTACCGCCCCATCCAAGACTAATACATACTTGTGATTATACCACTTGCAAACATCCGTAAGTACAAGAAAGTAATTAAGGTAGAAACCTAACCACAGCTTTAAACTCTAAGACCCTTACGTCCCTTGTGCAATGGTTTCCTAACGGGGGTTCAGGTTTTTGTCACTCCGGCAACCCCTACGATTAGTAGCCAAATACACAATGCATTCCCTAGGCCCATATAGGTGAAGTGTCATGTAGTCGACGTTCACATGACACCACTAGAAGAAGTACACCACAACTTAAATAACAATCTATTGACTCTTTCTCAACACAACTCCACTACTAACAATAAGACTTCTCCCATGTCCTCAAGAACAAAACGAACTACTCACAAGACATCATATGGATCATGATCAGAGATGGAATAATGATGTATAACAATCTAAACATAAACAATAATTCCATGGTTCACTCAATAGCATCAACTACAAAGAGTAATCAACACCGGGAAAGTTTCCCCTATGAACTATAGCAAGATTCAACGCAATTGTTACAGCAATATGGAGATGGTGATGAGGGTGCTGATGGTGATGATGGTGATGATGATGATGATCCCGATGAAGTCCAGCTTGATGGTGGTGTTGATGGCGACGATCTCCCCTCTCCGGGAAGGAATTCCCCCGGCAAAAATCTATCTACCGGAGAGATCTTTCTCTCTCGGTGTTTTCTGCCCCGTAGAGGCAACGAAATCTTTCTGTGGTCGCTCCCCAAGTCTTAGGGTTTCAGGAGGTTGATATACGCTAGAGGGGAGAGGCTGGAGTGGGCCAGGGTGGCCACACCACCTCCAGGCGCGGCCTAGGCCTGCCCGTGCCATGGGGTGGTGTGGGCCCCCTATGGCCCACCTCCACTCCATCTTCTGGCATCCTTAGTCTTCTGGAAAAATAGGATTTTCCGTATATTTTCCCGGATTTTCTGATCTTCGCGAATTTTGCCTCCAAACAACACCTTTTCCATCAGAATCCTGACTACAGCGGTCCATGCTCCAAAAGTCATCAACCATGCAAAAAATATATGAAATAACATAAGTATCACCTCTCAATACGAAATATATCAATGAATAATAGTGAATTAAGACATAGAATAGTGATGCAAAATGGACGTATCAACTCCCCCCAAGCTTAGACTTCGCTTGTCCCCAAGCGAAACTGAGCTCAATAAACATGACCTCAGGTTTATGGAGTGAAGAGTCGATAAAAGAATACGGACAAGAAGCATCACACTCATCAAATACATAGATCATAGTAGAAGACAACTCACTATTATATAACTCATCTTGTAATGAGTAAAGGAAACACAATAAAGATACATAAAGTGAATCATAATTGGTAATGGCAAACTTAGCTCTTGGTCGAAGAATAGTTGATAAATTGCTGGAGTTCACAAATAGTTGGTTTTTCAAAGATAGCTTTCAAAGTAGTAAACATCAGGATAAGAGCAATGTGCAAAACAAGGAACATAAGAAACATGATTGAATAAATCAGCATATGAATGAATGAAACACAACAACTCAAAATACTTGTTGAGATAGAAAGGAGTAGGTTTACTGACTCAACTACAAAGTAAAAGAAAGGCCCTTCAAAGAGGGAAGCAGGGATTGCAAGTCTCATAAAGAGCTCCCAAAAATTATGATACTTACTAGCTTTCAGCTCTCATTGCCCCTATCATAGGCGTCTTTAGGTGATTAAGGTTAAAGTGATCAAAAATGAGGATATGCATTGACAAGTTGTAAGTGGAGAATCTCATGTCCCTTGAATACGAGGGCCGCTCCTCATGCTACTCAAGTTTAGTCACCGGTAAGTTCTTGTCATCGTAAGCATATGTGTATCATTGAGAACCGCAAACGGGGTACCCCTTGACCGATGATACGGAAGAATCCCCATATCAAAATGACAAGGCAAGCAGACAACAAGTATCTCAGCAATCTTCTTATTTACCATGGGAATATGGTGCTTTTTTCTCTCTTTCCTCTTTTCACAATATCTCTTTTTTCCTTTTCTCTTTTTTTTCTCAATCTCTATCTCTTTTTTTATAAGAAGAATGCTTCATAGATACTCGTTATGGTTACGCTGTAGGTTTCCACCATGTCAGCATGGATTAGACCAGCGGCCCAGGCGTTTCTCTAACACACATGCATAACTCCATGGACTTACAAGCTCCCCTTTCATTTCACACTGACGACATCCATAGACAAAAGAACATGATATCAACTTGGTACAAAGTACCAGTGCAATGTTGAAAGTGTTCCCCATGACAGCATGGTTCTGCTAATTCACAACTTACAAAGTGCAAGCATATACGCAACATAGGTGAGCACAATGGTTCAAGTTTATTAAGTGCAAGAAAGTAAAGTGTGCCATCAAGTTCGTGAGAGCTTTAATCACTAATTTTCACATAACAAGTTTAATTTGGGAGGTAGATAAAACAAGAATTTACTTGGAATAGCAATAATGCTAATAGGTAGGTATGGTGGACACAAATGGTAAAGGTTTTGGTTTAAAGGAGGTGGATGCACGAGAAGAATACCCTCTCAGTACAGGTTTTTGGCTAGCAAGGCTGGGTAGCAAGTACAAGAGTTGAAGGAAACAAACAAACATACAAGTGATAAAGACAAACATGCAATCTTCCTTGGAAGCACAAAAGATCTTAACTAGAGAATACTAGACTTATGAGCAAATCAAGAAAGAAAGATGATGAAATTATTTTTTCTCTAGAGTACTTCTATCTTTTTCATTCAACTATCAAAAATAGTGTGCTACTGACCGAGCCAGGTTTGCCAAAACCAACTAAATTAACTCAATGATCCCAAAGTGATACCAATACTAACAACAGGATCAATCATATAACCACGAATTGAAAACTAATATAAGCTACGCAAAAGAGTGAATGATAGAAATTCTCATTAATATTCCATAACGGCAACTCACACTAAGGGATACACATCTAACGAGAGAGGGGACACTTCCATAATGCAAACCATACTACATAATAACTCCTCTATTCATGATATGACTCTACTAATAAGGTAAAGAGATAGAAGATAGTGATGTGATACCGCGACACTCCCCCAAGCTTGAACAAACCAAGGGGATGCCAAACCTGATGACGAATTACTCCTTCGATGGTGGTGGTATCCTCTCATCTTTGTCCGTCTTCTAAGGTAAGGGCTTCCCATCAACAAAGGACATCATGGTTTCCAACATCCTGAAACTTGCAGCAGCACTTATGAGTTTAAATCTAGCCTCATACTCATAGTTTTGATTTTGAACGTCACAGAACTATGCTTGCAGTTCGTTGGTGGTTTGGCAGAGTGAGAGGACTTCGTCTTTGAGTTCAGCATTCTCTTTTTGGTGCTCGGTGATGAGTTCGGAACAAATCTTATGGATGATATCCACTTTCTCTCCACCATCTTCTTGTACCTAAAGACTTCTTGTTCCAATGCTTCCATCCTGTCCTCCAAATTTCCTTCACCTTTAGGGCCTTGAACCTCTTTAATCCGAACCTCCCCACCTTCGAGCAATAACTCCTTGGGATGAATCTTCAATTCTCTCATGTATGGGTTGATGATATCTTCCAAGGAATCTCCCTTAACTGATCCAGTGGAAGACATTGAGGCTACAAATCTGAGATTTTACCTGGCAGAAATAGATCGAAACAAAAACATGACGAAAACATGATATACGGACCTCAGGGGATCCGGGGGGTTATACATTATGAAGTTTCGTGTCAAAAGGAAGGTACTAGGAGAAAACAAGTCGGAGGCGGAGTCCTAGGTGGCCTCACCACCTGGTGGCGCGGCCAGGGGTGGGCCCGCGCCATGGGGTGGTGTGGGCCACCCTGGCTCCGTTTCCGTCCCTTTTTCGCTTCGAAACTTTCCTTATTGACTGAAAACTGCAAAAATATAGTTGGATTGTATTTTCGCGGAACTTTTCTTACCAGAACTGTTACCTAGTTGGAAACAGACTCTGCAGGTCTCTGAATTTAGTCCTCAATGAATTTCTCTAGAGTTATAACTTGAAAGGCATCAACATCTTCATTGTAAGAATCTCCAGCAATATAGTGTTTGAGTCGTTGTCCATTCACTACTTGTGTAGTATTATCTTTTAGAGAAGAAATTTCTATTGCTCCTGAACGATATACTTCTTCAATGATGAAAGGTCCTTCCCATTTTGATAGTAGCTTACCTGCAAAAACTCTGAGACGAGACCTATACAATTTGAACTTTCTCACCAACATGAAATTCTCTCTTAAGTATTCGCTTGTCATGCCATCTTTGAACTTTTTCCTTAAAGAGCCTAGCATTCTCATAGGCTTCACTCCTCCATTCATCTAAAGAACTTAAGTCAAATAATCTTTTCTCACCTGCGAGCTTACAATCTCTATTTAGTTCTTTCACTGCCCAGTAAGCTTTGTGTTCTAACTCTAAGGGTAGGTGGCAAGCTTTCCCATAAACCATTTTATAAGGAGATATTCCCATAGGATTTTTATAAGTAGTTCTATTAGCCCATAAAGCATCATTCAACTTCTTAGCCAGTTTTTTCTAGACCTATTAATAGTCTTTTGCAAGATAGATTTAATTTCTCTATTTGATAACTCTACTTGCCCGCTAGTTTGGGGTGATAAGCTGAAGCAATTCTATGATTAACATCATATTTAGCGAGGGTCTTCCTAAAACCGCCATGAATGAAATGAGAACCCCCATCAGTCATGAGATACCTAGGCACTCCAAACCTAGGAAAGATAACATCTTTAAGCATTTTTAGACAGGTTTCCCCGTCAGCACTTTTTGTAGGAACGGCTTCTACCCACTTAGTAACATAATCTACGGCAACAAGAATATGAGTGTAGCCTTTCGAAGGAGGGAAAGGACCCATAGAGTCAAATCCCCAACAATCAAAAGGTTCAATAACTAGAGAGTAGTTCATAGGCATTTCATTGCGTCTAGAAATATTACCAACACGTTGACATTCATCACAAGATAAAACAAAATTTCTTGCATCTTTAAAAAGGGTAGGCCAATAGAAACCTGATTGTAGTACCTTTTGTGCAGTTCTATCTCCTGCATGATGTCCTCCATAGGCACTACCATGGCATTTACGCAATATCTCTTTTTGTTCATATTCTAGAACACATCTTCGCATAATACCATCCCTTCTTTGTATAAGTGTGGGTCATCCCAAAAATAATGTCTCAGATCATAGAAGAACTTTCTTCTTTGCTAAGCTGTAAATGTTGGAGGTAAATACTTGGAGACAATAAAGTTAGCATAATCAGCGTACCAAGGGCTCCCTCGCGAGCTTACCCCTACCGCAGCCAACTGTTCATTTGGAAAACTATCATTAATAGGCATAGGGTCAAAAGAGACATTTTCCAGTCGAGATAAATTATCAGCTATAGGGTTTTCAGCACCTTTCCTATCTACAATATGTAGATCAAACTCTTGTAAAAGCATCACCCATCTAATAAGCCTAGGCTTAGCGTCCTTCTTCGTCATAAGGTACTTAATAGCAGGATGATCAGTATGAATGGTTACTTTTGAGTCCACAATATAGGGCCTAAACTTATCACAAGCAAAAACAACAGCTAGAAATTCCTTTTCAGTAGTAGCATAATTCCTTTGAGTAGCGTCTAGAGTCTTACTAGCCTAATGGATAACGTTTAGCTTTTTATCAATACGTTGCCCAAGGACAGCACCTACAGCAAAATCACTAGCATCACACATTATTTCAAAGGGTAGACTCCAATCAGGTGGTTGAACAATAGGGGTTGTAGTTAAAGCCTTCTTAAGAGTTTCAAAAGCTTCCTTACAATCATCATCAAAAACGAAGGGTACATCTTTTTGAAGAAGAATAGTAAGGGGTTTTGATATCCTAGAAAAGTCTTTAATAAACCTTCTATAGAAACCAGCATGACCAAGGATACTACGAATATCTTTGATGTCTCTTGGGCATGGCATCTTCTCAATTGCCTCAACCTTAGCTCTATCAACTTCTATGCCTCTTTCAGAAACTTTATGCCCAAGAACAATCCCTTCATTAACCATGAAGTGGCATTTCTCCCAATTAAGAACAAGATTAGTTTCTTCACATCTCTGCAAAACTTTATCAAGGTTGTGCAAACAATTATCAAAAGAAGTTCCATAGACAGAAAAGTCATCCATGAACACTTCTACAATTTCCTCACAAAAGCCATGAAAGATAGCAGACATGCACCTTTGGAAAGTAGCAGGAGCATTACAGAAACCAAAAGGCATACATCTATAAGCATAAGTTCCATAAGGGCAAGTAAAAGTAGTTTTTTCTTGATCTTGTTGTTTAACAGCAATTTGAGAGAAACCAGAATAACCATCAAGTAAAAAAATGGGTCTTTTTAGACAACCTTTCCAACATTTGATCAATAAAAGGAAGCGGGTAGTGATCTTTCTTAGTAACTTTATTGACTTTCCTAAAATCGATGCACATCCTATAGCCTACCACTATTCTTTGAGGAATAAGCTCATCATTATCATTAGGGACAATGGTAATACCTCCCTTTTTAGGAACACAATGAACAGGACTAACCCATTCACTATCAGCAATAGGGTAAATAATACCAGCATCAAGGAGTTTCAATACCTCATTCCTTACCACTTCCTTCATCTTAGGATTTAAACGTCATTGGTGCTCCACTAATGGCTTCGCATCTGGTTCTATGTTGATAGAATGCTGACATATAGTAGGTGAAATCCCTTTCAAATCATCTAGAGTATAGCCCATAGCTCCTCGGTGTTTCCTCAAAACCTCCAATAATCTTTCTTCTTCCTCCCCTGAAAGTTTAGCGCTAATAATAACAGGATATATCTTTTTATCATCAATAAAAGCATATTTAAGATCATCGAGGAGAGGTTTTAGATCGAAAACCGGATCCTTTTTAGGTGGCATCGTGGTACCCAAGTCTTCCACAGGCAAGTCGTGCTTAAGCATCTTAGGTTGATCACGGAGGATCCTGTCAATCTCATTCCTTTCATCCATGAAGATTTCACTTTCATGATCTTCCATAAATTGTTGGAAAGCATTGTTAGGAGCAAGAGAAATAGAAGCAAGTTGTTCAACCCTAAAATCCTCATTATGGGTTTCCTCTTCGCAAGGTTCTTTAGTAAATTTCGAAAAATTAAACTCATAAGATTCCCCATCAAACTTAGTCAAGATTTTCTCCCTCTTGCAATCAATAATAGCTCCACAAGTACTCAAGAAAGGTCTACCAAAAATGATAGGGTAGGTTTTACTAGCAGCCGAACCAAGTACTAGAAAATCAGCAGGGTACTTAATCTTACCACAAAGGACTTCCACGTCTCGTACAATACCAATTGGGGAGATGGTCTCTCTATTAGCAAGGTGAATAACCACATCAATCTCTTCCAACTCGCAAGGACTGATCTCATGCATAATTTCTCTATAAAGCTCATAAGGAATAGCACTGGAACTTGCACCAATATCACATAAACCATAATAGCAATGATCACCAATTCTAACAGAAAGCACATGAACACTAGCCTTTTTAGTTCTATTGGGATGTGAAACAATATTAGAAGCATCCTCACAAAAGACTATGTGCCCATCTTCTACGCTTTTAGTGACAAGGTCTTTCACAATTGCCACCACAGGTTCAATGTTTATTTGTTCATCAGGTTTTACAGTTCTTTTTTCACTTTTGGTGATTACATTAGTTATCATTGGATGATCCTTTACCTTTTCGGGGAAGGGAATCTTCTCGATATAAGGTTCGAGTAAGATGGGGTCAATAATGCAATACTCAGCACTTCCAATAGGAGCATAGTCAACAATATCTTTGTAAGGTGCATGGTACTTGTTCCAACCCCTTTTTGGAATTTCGATATAGGAAGCAAAAGCTCTAAAGCAATTCGTAATAACTTGCAAATCAAGACCATAAATATTACTAATATTTTGAAAGTCATCGGTTCCCATAAAAGATTCAATGCATTCATAATCATAATTTATACCTGACTTTCTACCTTTGTCATTCTCCCAAGCTTCAGCATTCTCTTGAATACGGTCCAGAAGATCCCATTTAGCTTCTTCTTCCATGCGAGTGAATGATCCAACGCAAGAAGCATCCAATAAATCTTTATCATGTAGAGGGAGCCTTGCATAAAAGTTGTTGATAATAATATTGTTGGGGAGCTCATGAATGGAACATTTGAGCATTAGTAACTTCAATCTCCCCCAAGCTTGAGTTGTACTCTCTCCATCAAGAGGCCAAAAGTTGTATATTTGATTCCGATCTTTATGAATCTCACTAGGAGGATAAAACTTTGAATAAAAGAGAGGCACTATTTCCTCCCATTCCAGAGCTTGACCATTCTTCAACAGCTTATACCATTCCTCGGCTCTTCCTTTCAGTGATAATGAGAATAACTTCTTCTTAACTTGATCTGTATTAATACCTGCACACTTGAACAACCCGTATAATTCGTGTATAAAGAGTAAATGATCACTGGGATGGACAGTTCCATCCCCAACATAGTAGTTATCCATAACACGATCAATAATTCTTGTAGGTATTTTGAAAATATCTTTCTCAGCAGGTGTGGCTTATCTACTACCTTAGCAGTGGTAGTAGCATTACCAAATAAGAAACTCAGCGAATTATCCATAACGAAAATAAAACAACTAGCAGAAGTAAACAATACTCACAGTATAAGCTTCCTTTACCAGTTCCACTCTCCAATAGCGCTTCACTCCCCGGCAACGGCGCCAGAAAATAGTCTTGATGACCCACAAGTATAGGGGGTGTATCGCAGTATTTTCGATAAGTAAGAGTGTCGAACCCAACGAGGAGCAGAAGTTGCTGGCTAGTGGTATGGATCGGGAATTCTCTATAAATACTTAGCAAACGGATTTTTAGGGGTTTTCGATAAAGCAAGTCAACAAAGTACAAGTAAATAAAAGGCAGTAGGAATAAATGCAGCAAGTGGCCCAATCCTTTATGTAGCAAAGGACAAGTCGGTTGTATTTCTATAGATGACCAAACGTTCTCGAGGACACATGGGAAGACTGTCAAGTGCTTTCGCTTCATATAGTTGATTAATCTTCTTTAGCTTGCTAAGTGTTGTGCGGGTGAACCTGTGCTAATGTACCGCCCCATCCAAGACTAATACACACTTGTGATTATATCCCTTGCAAACATCCGTAAGTACAAAAAAGTAATTAAGGTAGAAACCTAACCACAGCTTTAAACTCTAAGACCCTTACGTCCCTTGTGCAATGGTTTCCTAACGGGGGTTCAGGTTTTTGTCACTCCGGAAACCCCTATGATTAGTAGCCAAATACACAATGCATTCCCCTAGGCCCATATAGGTGAAGTGTCATGTAGTTGATGTTCACATGACACCACTAGAAGAAGTACACCACAACTTAAATAACAATCTATTGAATCTTTCTCAACACAACTCCACTGCTAACAACAAGACTTCTCGCATGTCCTCAAGAACAAAATGAACTACACATAAGACATCATATGGATCATGATCAGAGATGGAATAATGATGTATAACAATCTAAACATAAACAAGAATTCCATGGTTCACTCAATAGCATCAACTACAAAGAGTAATCAACACCGGGAAAGTTTTCCCTATGAACTATAGCAAGATTCAACGCAATTGTTACAGCAATATGGAGATGGTGATGAGGGTGCTGATGGTGATGATGGTGATGATGGTGATGCCGATGAAGTCCAGCTTGATGGTGGTGTTGATGGCGACGATCTCCCCTCTCCAGGAAAAAATTCCCCCGGCAAAAATATGTCTGCTGGAGAGATCTTTCTCTCTCGGTGTTTTCCGCCCCGCAGAGGCGGCAGAAACTTTCTGTGGTCGCTCCCCGAGTCTTAGGATTTTGGGAGGTTGATATACGCCAGAGGGGAGAGGCTGGAGTGGGCCAGGGTAGCCACACCACCTCTAGGCGCAGCCTAGGCCTACCCGCGCCATGGGGTGGTGTGGGCCCCCTGTGGCCCACCTCCACTCCATCTTCTGGCATCCTTAGTCTTCTAGAAAAATAGGATTTTCCGTATATTTTCCCGGATTTTTCTAATCTTCACGAATTTTGCCTCCAAACAGCACCTTTTCGATCAGAATCCTGACTGCAGCGGTCCATGCTCCAAAAGTCATCAACCATGCAAAAATAGATGAAATAACATAAGTATCACCTCTCAATACGAAATATATCAATGAATAATAGTGAATTAAGACATAGAATAGTGATGCAAAATGGACATATCATAGCTCTCTCTTGTTTTGTGTTTGTTTAGGTCATATGATGATGTAAAACCATGTTGGTTCACAAGGTGCGGCAGTATCCTACCCGGTTTCACCGGAACGGGGAGTTTCCCCCTTATATAAGTCCAGAACCTTCCCTTTTAGGTTACAGCGCATGCATGCGAAGGGGGACACATCCACCCGGGGACTAGGTTTTGCATGTTTCAACACAACACCACACCTCCATGCATGTGCTAGGGCCACATGCAAGTTCTTGAGGGTTTCCTATGCCCTGGAGCGCGGTTTGCCGCGGAACCCTGATCTGTGGGCCTCGGATCGTCTACCCCCCTAGACGTTCCTCTGACAGGGGTAGTCCGGCGTAGCTCTCTCTTGTTTTGTGTTTGTTTAGGTCATATGATGATGTAAAACCATGTTGGTTCACAAGGTGCGGCAGTATCCTACCCGGTTTCACCGGAACGGGGAGTTTCCCTCTTATATAAGTTCAGAACCTTCCCTTTTAGGTTATAGCGCATGCATGCGAAGGGGGACACATCCACCCGGGGACTAGGTTTTGCATGTTTCAACACAACACCACACCTCCATGCATGTTCTAGGGCCACATGCAAGTTCTTGAGGGTTTCCTACGCCCCGGAGCGCGGTTTGTCGCGGAACCCTGATCTGTGGGCCTCGGATCGTCTACCCCCCTAGACGTTCCTCTGATAGGGGTAGCCCGACGTAGCTCTCTCTTGTTTTGTGTTTGTTTAGGTCATATGATGATGTAAAACCATGTTGGTTCACAAGGTGCGACAGTATCCTACCCGGTTTCACAGGAACATGGAGTTTCCCCCTTATATAATTCTAGAACCTTCCCTTTTAGGTTACAGCGCATTCATGCGAAGGGGGACACATCCACCCGGGGACTAGGTTTTGCATGTTTCAACACAACACCACACCTCCATGCATGTGCTAGGGCCACATGCAAGTTCTTGAGGGTTTCCAACGCTCCGGAGCACGGTTTGCCGCGGAACCTTGATCTGTGGGCCTCAGATCGTCTACCCCCCTAGACGTTCCTCTGACAGGGGTAGCCCGGCATAGCTCTCTCTTGTTTTGTGTTTGTTTAGGTCATATGATGATGTAAAACCATGTTGGGTCACAAGGTGCGGCAGTATCCTACCCGGTTTCACCGGAACGGGGAGTTTCCCCCTTCTATAAGTCCAGAACCTTCCCTTTAAGGTTACAGCGCATGCATGCGAAGGGGGACATATCCACCCGGGGACTAGGTTTTGCATGTTTCAACAAAACACCACACCTCCATGCATGTGCTAGGGCCACATGCAAGTTCTTGAGGGTTTCCTACGCCCCAGAGCGCGGTTTGCCGCGGAACCCTGATTTGTGGGCCTCGGATCATCTACCCCCCTAGACGTTCCTCTGACAGGGGTAGACCGGCGTAGATATCTCTTGTTTTGTGTTTGTTTAGGTCATATGATGATGTAAAACCATGTTGGTTCACAAGGTGCGGCAGTATCCTACCCGGTTTCACCGGAACGGGGAGTTTCCCCCTTATATAAGTCCAGAACCTTCCCTTTTAGGTTACAGCGCATGCATGCGAAGGGGGACACATCCATGCAACCCGGGGACTAGGTTTTGCATGTTTCAACACAACACCACACCTCCATGCATGTGCTAGGGCCACATGCAAGTTCTTAAGGGTTTCCTACGCCCCGGAGCGCGGTTTGCCACGGAACCCTGATCTGTGGGCCTCGGGTCGTCTACCCCTCTAGACGTTCCTCTGACAGGGGTAGCCCGGCGTAGATCTCTCTTGTTTTGTGTTTGTTTAGGTCATATGATGATGTAAAACCATGTTGGTTCACAAGGTGGGGCAGTATCCTACCCGGTTTCACCGGAACAGGGAGTTTCCCCCTTATATAAGTCCAGAACTTTCTCTTTTAGGTTACAGCGCATGCATGCGAAGGGGGACACATCCATGCAACCCGGGGACTAGGTTTTGCATGTTTCAACACAACACCACACCTCCCTGAATGTGCTAGGGCCACATGCAAGTTCTTAAGGGTTTCCTACGCCCCGGAGCGCGGTTTGCCGCGGAACCCTGATCTGTGGGCCTCGGATCGTCTAACCCCTAGTGATAAGGATTGAATCTCTGAACAACTTCACTAAAAGTGTGATATATAAATTTCACACACATGTGATAATAACACTTACAAACATGCAAATATCTCAAGGTGTGAGAAGATTCGACATTTCATGTGGGCGTGGAGACTATTATTTGGAGGCTACGAATCCGTTTAATTGATAAAATAGAACCTAAATAATTGATACTAATAAATAAATACAAATATAAAATAAATTTATAATTGGGTGGAAAAAATAAAAAAAATGTACGGCGGTACGCCGACGGTCACCCTTGGCGTATGAATAAAAAAAATGTACGGCGGTACGCCGACGGTCACCCTCGGCGTATTGATGGCGCCGTTAGGGATCCGTCCCGGCCAGGCCGGCAAGTGCCACGCGGACACCCCGTACGTCGAAGGCCTGTGTACGCCGAGGGCCACCGTCGGCGTATCGGTGGCTACGCCGAGGGCTCGGAAGTGGGGCTGGTCTGGCCCGGTGCTACGTCGACAGCCCCCGACAATTGGTCGTCGGCGTAGAGACCGGCCGTCGGCGCACCGCGCCATTCCTGTAGTGTCTTGTTTAGGAAGTCGGTGACTCATTTTGCCCCGATCTTTGGAGGGGCTTTATCTGATTCGTCCTCTTTCTATTCTTAGGTGTTCGTACGAGTTATTAGTGCTTGTACAGTTTAGCGGTCTCAATTAGTAGAGATCGGGTCTCAATATTGTATGCAGGTGAGTTCGCATAGTCACGACGGTGTTTGTATGCATCACGCGCATCGCCTGTACTCTGATTTGATGGTTTTATTTTTTAATGCGCAGGGAGGCGGAATAAAGATCTGATATATCATACGATCTTTACCCGCTCTTTGTCAAGGTATAACTCCGTTTCTCTTTTTTTTTACATCGTTACCACATGCAATTTCCAATTAAGCACGAGGATGGTTTCTTTTTCAAACGTACAGTTTAGAAAGTTTGTTTGTTTTAGCCGTTTTGGCTTCATGGTTGGCGTGCCGGCAGGTTAATTCAAACTTGGTCCGTTATACAACCATGGAGAGTATTATGCGCAGCATTCTTATATTAGATATTTTCTTAGAATTCCTTTTTGGCGTGTAGTACAATTGGTGGACATGATAACACCACGTGTAGTTTATTTGATTTTACATGACATTGAATTAACTGCTCGTAGTTGGCGGCCTGGTAAGCTTCTATACGAGCTTGATCCGACGTACAACTATTGAGAGATCAATCCATAGTATGCGCGTAATTTTAAATTATTATTTTTTGCTATATTTTTTTACTTAATCGTCTCCCTTTATATTATAGAGGATATTGAACACTCGGCCAGACATAGTTGCTTATAGAGCTAGGTAATGCACCATTTTTTCCATTTAATTTAAGCCAAGCGTTCCTTGCACAGATATATGGCGTCATACTTATCTTATGCCTTTTTGTACATATAAATGGCGCGTGATCCAGCGTGTGTTCCTTCGAACGAATTATCAATTTGTCAGCTAGCTGAGCGACACTTATATGAGTCTTCCACTAGTGAGCTGGCCAATCCGGTGATCGGTCAGGAAGTGCAAACGCATGGGCATTTGACGCGTCACCCCGTGGCTGGAATTTTGGGACTAGCTTCAATCATTTTTCCTTCTATCCCTTTACCAATTACTCTAAATCTGATACCAAAGCCTACACCTTAGGGACCAGGATGGTAAAAGATGGATTAGGCTGGGATGGTCATATAATTGAATACGTCCTTCGCCCCGAGGCTATGTTGATTGGGGTGTTTCTGTTTTAAACCATCATTCCTTTCGTTTGAGGGGTGCGGAAGAGAACACAGATTATATATATGGGGCTATTTATTGCTCGCTCGACGAGTATGAGGTGTGCCCTTCACTCTTACAGTCGCTTTTGGAAAGGTGGGATCAAGAGACCAACACATTTATCCTTCCATCTGGTGAACGCACGGTGACCCTTCTCGATATGCTTTTGACGTCAGGTCTTCCTATATTTGGGGATCCGTATGAGGAGTATGTTCCCTCGCTAGATGATCTAGAAACTTATAATCCTAGGTTTTCGAATTTCTTTCACGAACTTTTAGGTGCATTCTATGAACTTAGTCATACAAATGGAGGTCATGTGACCTTCCAAATTTGGTGCGACCATTTTTATCACAAGCACGAGCATACTTCATATTTTATCTCCCTCATAGAACAACACGTATATGCCGCGGATTTTATTGCCCTTTGGCTTTGTTGTTATGTGGTTGTTGGTGGAGGTCCCTACATCCGCCCCAATGTTCTTGTCATAGCTTCATGGATTGCCATAGGGCAAAAAGTTTCACTTGCTCCGCCCACGCTTTCTTCCTTATATTTTTCTCTTCAAGTATGAGTTCGCATCATGTTTATACTCATGAGAGTATCGAGTCAATATCCTTTTTTATATATAACATGCACCAGTTTATATTCATGATGGCATGGAGTCAATTTATTTTTTGCCATTTGTTTTATGTGGTGCAATCATATTATACTCGTGAGTGCTAGTAGTAATTTTTCCATCTTTTGATATGCCCCGGTTTATAATCGTGAGGGTAAGGGGTATTTTTGGTGTTTTTTTTGGGGATGCAATCAGTTTATACTCATGAGTGCTAGGAGTGAATTTTTTGTTTCTCCCAGTTTACACTCGTGAGGGTATGGAGTTTTTTCTTGTTTCTTGCGCTCTAGTTTATACTCATAATATGATGGAGTATATTTTGTTTGTGCTCCAGTTTATACTTGTGAAGCGGTGGAGTATTGTTTTGGTGATGCCCCAGTTTATACTCTTGAGGGTATGGAGTATATTAATTATTTTTGTGTGTGCTTTAATTTATACTCATGAACCGATGGAGTTTTTTTTGGATGATGCCCCAGTTTATACTCTTGAGGGTATGGAGTATATTATTTATTTCCGTTTGCGTTTTAGTTTATACTCATAACGATGGGATATTTTTTTCTTTGGATGATGCCCCAGTTTATACTCTTGAGGGTATGGAGTCATCGCTTAATATGACATAGTTTACACTCGTAATATTTTGGAGTGGTCCTTTTGTTTCACACAGTTTATACTCATAAGATTTTGAAGTATTTTTTTAATATGGTATACTTTATACTCATAAGGATTTAGAGTAATGTTTAATATAGCATAGTTTATACTCATAAGATTTTGGAATATTTTTAATACGGCATAGTTTATACTCCATAGGGCTTGGAGTACTTTTTAAATTTAAAATAGTTTATACTCATAAGATGTTGGAGTATAGTTTAATATCATCACGCAGTTTATATTCATAAGATGTTGGAGTAATTTCTTTTATGTGTGCCCTAGTTTATACTCATGAAGGCATAGAGTATATTTGTTTGTTTGTTTTATATGGTGCAATCAGTTCATACTCGTGAGTGCTAGGAGTATATTTTCCTATTTATTTTAAATGGTCAATTAGGTTATATTCGCGACTGCGAGGAGTAATCTTGTAGTTTGACACAATTTATGCTCGATTTTTTTTAGAGTATCTTTATATCATCACAGCTTATACTCATAAGATTTTGGAGTAATCACTATTTATACTCATAATATTTGGGAGTATATTTTAATATGGATCCCTTTATACTCATACGAACTAGGAGTATTGTTTACTTAATATGGCACAATTTATACTCGTAAGGATTTAGAGTGAGTATATATCATCTCAGTTTATACTCATAAGATCTTGGAGTAATATTTAATATGGCATAGTTTATACTTTTAAGCATTTAGAGTATTTTATTATCATATTTTATACTCACAGATATTGGAGTAGATTGTTTTTTTCATTATATGAGGCTAAAGGCGTATGCTCTTGTTGCCTTGAAGTATGCATGATGTCAACAGTTTACACTCGTAAGACTTTGGAGTAATTTTTCATTTATGGATGACAGTTTATACTCTTCCATCATTGGAGTATTTATGGCATCAATAGTTTATACTCGTAAGGCGTTGGAGTAATTTTCATTTATGGATGGCAGTTTATACTCTTGCAGCCTTGGAGTATTTATGACGTCAGTAGTTTATACTCGTAAGACTTTGGAGTAATTTTTATTTATGGCTAGAAGTTTATAATCTTGCAATCTTGGAGTTCATGATGTACATAGTTTATACTCATAAGACTTGGAGTTTTTTTATTTCAAATGGTTTTCTTTACATGACATGGAAGAAGGTTTATACTCCTACAACCTTGGAGTGTACATGATGTCAACAGTTTATACTCGTAAGATTTTGGAGTATGTGTAATGTCAATAGTTTATACACGTAAGACTTTGGAGTATTTTTGACATCATCATAGTTTATACTCATAAGATGTTGGAGTATTATTTCATATCCTCATAGTTTATACTCATAAGATGTTGGAGTAATCTTTAACGTTATCATAGTTCATACTCATATGATGTTTTAGTGTTTTTTTATATGGCATCACAGTTTATACTCATAAGATGTTGGAGTATTTTTTAATATGGCACAGTTTATACTTGTTAGTTTTTTGGAGTAATGTTTTAATATGGCACAGTTTATACTCGTAAGCATTTGGATTAATGTTTTAATATGGCACAGTTTATACTCGTAAGCATTTAGAGTAATTTTTAATATGGCATAGTTTATACTCATAAGCATTTGGATTAATATTTTAATATGGCACAGTTTATACTCGTAAGCATTTGGAGTAATTTTTAATATGGCATAGTTTATACTCGTAAGCATTTGGAGTATTTTTTTAATTATCGTAGTTTACTCTTAGATATTGGAGCAAATTTTTTATATGCCACAGTTTATACTCATAAGTATTTTGGAGTAATCACCGTTTATCTATGGCTAACACTTTATACTCTTGTTTCCTTGAAGTATATATGATGTTAACAATTTATACTCATAATATTTTGGAGTTATCATCATAGTTTATACTCATAAGATGTTAGATTTTTTATCACCATAGATTATACTCATGATATTTTGAGTATTCTTTTAATATGACATAGTTTATACTCATAAGTATTTTGGAGTAATTCTTTTATTTATGACTAACAGTTTGTACTCTTGCTGCCTTGGAGTATATATGATGTCAAAAGTTTATACTCATAAGACCTTGGAGTGCTTTGATATCATCATAGTTTATACTCATAAGATGTTGGAGTAGTTTTAAATATCATCATAGTTTATACTCGTGAGTTTTATGGTAATCTTTACCATCAAAGTTTATACTCATAAGATTTAGAGTCTTTTACTTGACATAGCATAGACTCTTAAGGTTCCCGAGTATTCATGACACAGTTTATACTCATAAGTATTTTGGAGTATGTTTTTCATTTATGGCTGACAGTTTATACTCTTGTAGTCTTAGATTTTATTTATATGACATAGTTTATACTCATAAGGATTTGGAGTTTTTTTTAATTTTAAATACTTTTATTTACATGGCATGGCCGAAGGTTTATACTCCTACAACCTTGGAATATGTGCGATGTCAACGGTTTATACTCGTAAGACATTAGAGTGATTTTTTGTGTAACCCTGAAACCTCTTTATTTTCACAAGGTTCCTACGCTTTCAGAACCGCTAATTGTTCTATTGGATCAACATGAACGCATGTCTTGTAATTATGAAAAAAATATGAACAAAACCCCAACATTTTCATTGGTTCATTTCTAAAAAAAACCGCAGGCACTTAAACATCATAATAAGCCTACTTAAATGATCATGTTCTTGCTCTGATTTCACGATAATATCATCGTAAAATGAATTGAGTTCTCTATGAAAGCCCCTGCCATCACATAATGGTCGAGATATCATACTATATTTTCTGATTGCTTCGTACATTTTGGTACGTCTACAACCCTTTTCTTGCAATACCGAACTCAAATCCAAGTATTATATGGTTCCTAATGTAACAGGTAATATTGAAATGTCACCTGAAAACTTTGAAGGCCGCATACGCATTCATGCATGCATACTTGATCTGCTAATGGTTTAGGTTGAAGTTGTCCCACATGTTCATACCAGGACTTCTGTCTTTGTTGAGTTTTTTCACCTTCTTTGCTAACTTCTCTAACGACACCAATTGGCCTTCTTTGTGACCACAAACTTTGATATGAAGTTGTTACATGTCGACAACATTTGTGACACCCAAGTTTTAAAACTCGAGCTTTTTATGTTATTATCAATGGTTGCTCCTGCAAATTGGAATGTGTTGTTGGCGAGAAACCAACAGAGGAATGGAGGGATAGAACCACTTGCATGAGCTTGTTATAGATGGTAAATTAGGAACAAAGTTGTAAAATTTCGGCGCACCGGGGCTCTTGGTTTGAGAGAGTAGCTTGCTCCTCAATAGGGAGCTTTCCCCGCTCCATTTTATGGATGTATATCTAGTATACTCATAGTTGAGGATCGCGACACAATGTTTGGTGTGGTTTAGATCTCTTTTCCAAATGAACCTGATACCAACAATTGTTGAAGGATTTTGCTTGTCACTGTTTCCTAGATCCTAAGGCCACCCTTGTTGATACGTAAATGGCAATCCAAAGGGTTGTTTTCCATATTCTTGGAAAAGTGGACAAATACCTTGCTGATTATAACACGACAATATTTGATATTACAAGATTTTCCTCGATGATGATGTTTTTATACTGAATTATATGAACCCTCAAAGAATTCATGTACCATAGATGATGGTAATAAAGACAAGGGATTTGACAAAACCATTGTCAAGTTTGCATGACCAATTTCACAATCATGAGAATACTTGTACATTACTTTAGAGCATTCTTCAATGGGTTTATCGACCATTGAAAGAACAAACTCTAGCACATCAGGTCGGAATTTGTTCTGACCATTGATGGGTTTTCCTATAGAAGAAAACATCTGAGGCAATATGGCCACAATGTCATCTATGCACCACCCTCCTTATTTCTTTGCAGTCAGGTGGTGAAAATTCATATTTGTTGAATATCACTACTTTTCCCTCTTTCTAGGAATAATAGTAGGGTGATTGCCCCACTTATACAACTTTCCCTTCCATGTATGGCACCGGAGCTAGAGTAACGGCGCCACGAGCATATGCTTTTTCAGCAGAGCATATAGTTTGCTTGGATGTCTTTGCAAGGACACTGAGTGTTCCCCTCCATTAATGCAAACGTACCTTGTTTTTCTCGGTCTTGCTTAGTTGGTGTGGATGGGTAAGCACTACTAAGTGAATTTTTTCTTAGTAGTGTCATGAGAGGTCCTATCGATCAAACCAAAGGAACCCAACATAGATAGTCGCAAATTGTTGGACTTGTCTCTCCATGCCATAAAAATGGAGGAGCAATATATTAGTCCTCTTGAATTTAGATACATGAGGAAAGTATATTATAGGAATCCATATGTTGTATGCTATGCTGGAATTTCAAAGATGAGGGGAGAAATATGTCCCACCGGGCGTGCCAGAATCTGATGATGGAAAAATGGGGCGAGAGAAGACGCGTCCACGTCATAGAGACAGATAGTATAATTTAAAATGCGTAAATGCATAACATAAGAAAGGGATCAAACATTGCAGGTACTTTATTTCCAGAACTCTTACATATATATAAAAGAACTGTTAATTACATCTCCGGAGAGAAAACCCCTGATTAAGAATTCCAACATATCTATTACATAGCATTACAACATGTGAATTCTACAAAATGTAGAAATAAAATAAAACTATAAAATGTAGACACTAAAGTCCTCCTCGCTGTCATCGATGTCGGCGCACTCGGGGAAGCCTTCAATTTCATCGATGCTAGCATATGTGTAGCATGATAATGATGGTTTGATTTATTTGGAGCATATGACATTTTGATAGTCATATTATCCACTTGTACCAATTTTAATAGTACTTAGTGTTCATGTATATGGCACATGCATTCCTTGGCTATTTTCGCATGGATCATTAACCATTGTAGATTTAGTTGTGAGTGGTGTTTATAGTTTTGGTCATATGACGACCTATTTAAATGGTTAACTAGCTGGCCAAAGAGCATTTGTGCAATATAGGGGCATAACTCTATTATGAGTTGATTTATCATGCATGTGATTTTTATATGCATGAGTATGTGTTCACTATAGGGCATAACTCTATTTATGAGCCGATTTTATCATGCATGTGATTTTTATATGCATGCATGGAATGGAGAGAATATTTGGTTTACTTGGCGATGACAATATATATAGCATTTCACCAAGCTAAGATATGGGGTTTTGTGGAATTTGCTGATGCACTATGATATGTTTAGTGCAAATAACATAGGCTATGACCCCAGTTATCGTGGATATATGCACCTATATGAGAGGAGTGCATTGCTTAATTTTAAAAATCATCAAGTGCACCATGTTATGTGAGTGCAAATGTCCTAGGCTATGATCCTAGTTATAATTTAGTCTTATGTATGCATGCACCTATATGAATGAGATGCATGGTTTAGTTTTAATCAATATGAGATTACCTTTTGACATGTAAGTTAATTTTCCTACATACACTTGATCAATACTAGTTCCTAAATTTGCCACATAGAACTAGTCACATATTTATATGATTTTGGATTTCATATTTGTGAGAAGTTTGGGGTCATATGAAATTTATCTTTGTTTATATGGATATATTTAACAAAGTTCCACTCCACTTATATTATAACTATCACCTGTCCCACGTGTAGCATAACCGAATGGAGTATGTCAATTTCTCTTTGTTTATATTATCACTTGCAAAGCATAGAGCATACGCTTGTAGTGTAACCAAACAAGAGTATATGTCGATATATATGCATGTTGAACTTATATGCAAAACATACATACAACTTAGCGGTGTGATATGATTTCAACACTTATGTTAATACACTAGTTTTATATTATCCCTAAATCGTGTATAAGGAGACTAGTGATATTTCTATATGAACATATATTTTATAAAGTTTCATTCCACTCATATTATCAGTAGCGCCGTGTAGCAATATGCCCATATGTGGCGTAACCGAGTGGAGTATGGTGATTTCTCTTAGTTTGTATTATCACTGGCATAGCATAGAGTATATGCTTGTAGTGTAACCAAACAAGAGTTTATATCAATTTATATCGCATGCTCAATTTATGTATGTATGCACTTCACTCGTATTATTACTATCACTGTGTAGCAATATGCCCACGTGTAGCATAACCGGATGAAGTACGTTTATTTCTCATTGTTTGCATTATCACTATTAAAGCATAGGATGTATGTTTATAGTGTAACCAAACAAGAGTATATATCGATTTATATTTTCATAGGCATGATAGAGCCTATGTCAATTTTCATCTCAGTTAGATATTTGAGACTAAACTATGCATATAGCAAATGTCATTTACATGCATTCTTCTGCATAGCGAGAATGAAAATGGCATGCAACATGCGGCTGGCTAATTTCCAAATCAAGCAATTATAAAATGTACGGAGCATTGCTTGCTTGATCTCTACACAAATGTGCATATTTTCAATATTAGTATATAGTCTACAATCATTTTGGGAGTGCAGGCTGATGAATACATATAATCATATATAGCCACATGCGTGGAGTTTGATTTTACCCGGTGTAGACCCTATATACTTATAATGGGTAGATGACATGCAAACAATATTTTATTTGGCATCTCCTTTTTATGTCAACACGGCTAGCACCTATAGTAGCTAATTCATTTGGGGGACTAGACTAGGATCATGTATATGGAGCAGTTATGTCTAAATCTCTGACCACATGTATAGAGTTTTTTGGGACCAAAACAACGGTGAGTTTGATTTCTATTTCTATTCTTGAGTTGTATCAATGTGGGAGTCAAGATCACCATCTGATCGAACCAAGAGGGATTTATTTAGGTGAACCTAATTTGTATCAACATAGGACCAGAGATCACCATGAGACCAAAGTTAGGATTTGGTTTAGTACTTGATTCGTATCATCATGGGACCATAATCGCCATGAGACCAAATCAAGGGCCAATTTAATTAGATAGCCTAGGGAATCTACCATATACAAGAAATCATCGTCCGGAATGAAGAAGAAAAGGAGACTCGCCTCTTTTTCTCATCTTAAATTGAGGACGTGCCGAAGCTGTCGGGCGGCGATGAGCGAACTGCTGCTTGGCTTGCGGCAACCAGACAAACACGCATTGTAGTGTGTATGTCGAGCGGCGGGAGGCGAGCTAGGCAGTCGAACGGGTGGCCGGCGACGCGTGTCCGGGGATTGCGAGCGGCCGGCGGTATGTATGGCGTGCGGTCGGCGGCGGCTCCTGTATACCGGGTGAGCAGCGACGGACCTGGCGGGGATTCAGGATTAGCTATTGGTGATTTAGGCAGCAGCGATGGACCGCAGTCGTGGGATGGAATGTACCGCGCGGGGAGCCATGGGTGAGATCAGCCAGCGATGGACTGGATTGGCGGACAATGATGGGATGAATATGCTCTATGATTAGCGATTTGGGGATTAGCCTGACTTTTTGGCTCCTGGCCTTTATATAGAGGATTAGCTGGGAGTTCCCGCGCCGGAGCGGCACGCACGTTCTAGAGATCGTGGGAGGATTTGTGGGCGTCATGGCCAGATGCAGCTCCGTCTCTAAGTTTCTCCCGTAGACTTAGTATACGCAGGCTTCTCAAGCGCTTGGAGCCGGCCATTAGCTGGTCGTTAGCATGGGCTTTGGACACTAATCCGATTAAGTATCTAATTAAGATGGGCCTTAAAATTATAATTAGCTGGTTAAAATAAGCTAATGCATGCATACCTACGGGGCTATACTGCCCGCACGTGAACATGGGCTTGTATACTGCCATGGGCTTGATTATCTTGATACTTAACAATGTAATGGTGCCGGCTAATCCATGCATACACGTGAATAGCAATGGTACTTGTCTTTTGCTTATCATGCAAACTTGCAGCGATTTCATCCATGGCTAGTGCATACTTTGCTAGCTAGCATTTCTAACTAATTCTTTGAATGTTGTATATCGGTCTATAATTTAGTCGACCGATAATTTTATTTGTAGTCCATACATGGCTATCCCTTTTTTTGTATAATCATCTGTTAAATATTTATAACATTATCTTATAGGGTTGCCAACACGCGACGCCGATATTTTATCCGGCCATCGCATAATTGAAATATCTGTGCCTTTCAGATGGTAAGTTTTGGAGAATAATTATATATCACGCCAATATTCTTCTTGCCGTAAAATTTTAGAACTTTAGGTTTGCTCGCGATGGCGAGAATTTTCAGAGCGATATTACAATGCCCCGTTGGTGATATGCACCGAGCGATTTATCCTTCTTCCTTTTTTTATTAGGCATGCTCATCTTAAATATTTATTTCACTATTCAATTATTTGATCATGTTTCATAATCAACATGGCTTCTTTATGTCCAAAAACAAAATCGGTGCCAACACTCCCTCTTCAGTAAGTAGCTTAAACAACCATTTACTTAAAAGGGCGGTATTTTTGACTTGTAGATCGTGTATACCAAGTCCACCATATTCTTTCGATCGGCAAACCACATTTCATTTGGCCAGTCGATACTTTTTATTTTCACTATCCCCTTGCCAAAAGAATCTTGATCGGAAATAATCCATTTTATTCAAGACACCTTTTGGCAGTTGGAAAAACGAGATCATATACAATACCATGTTAGTAAGTACTGAGTTTATGAGTACAAGTCTTCCTCCAAGGGTTAGCAATTTGCCTTTCCAACTATTAAGATGTTTTTGTAGTCTTTCCTTAACGAGTTTCCATTTAGCAATAGTGAGATGCCGATAGAGTATCGGAATACCAAAATAGTTGATTGGAAATTGCCCCTGTCCATAGCCGAAAAGTTCAGCATACAGGTGTGCCTCGTTTTGGGCCTCGCCAAAACAATACAAATCGCTCTTATGGAAATTAATTTTTAATCCAGAGAGTTGCTCGAATGCTGATAGTATTAACTTCAGGTTATTAGCTTTCTCCAAATCATGTTCTATAAATAGGATTCTATCATCAGCATATTGGAGGATAGAAAGTCCTCCATCAACAAGATGTGGGACTAGTCCTTCAATTTGGCCCTCGGCTTTCGCCCTCTCAATAAGGATATTCAACATATCCGCCACTATATTAAATAGTATTGGCGATAGTGAATCCCCTTGCCTCAAACCCTTCTTACTCTAGAAGTACTTACCAGTGTCATCATTAACTTTTATGGCAACACTACCACCAGACACAAAATATTGTATGAGAGCATGCCACTCGTCAGAAAAACCTTTCATTTTGAGTGTTTGCTGAAGGAAAGACCAATTAACTTTATCATAGGCCTTCTCAAAGTCAATCTTGAACAGTACCCCGTTTTGTTTTTTGGAGTGTAGTTCATGAATTGTTTCGTGTAGGATTACCACACCATCTAAGATGTTTCGTCCTTGCATGAAAGCAGTTTGAGAAGGATGGACAATATGGTCGACAACTGAATTTAGTCTAATTGTGGCAACTTTTGTGAAAACTTTAAAGCTAACACTAAGAAGGCGGATAGGACGATATTGCTATATACGCTCTGCATTGTTAACCTTAGGCAGTAAAATTATATTGCCAAAATTTAATCTAAAAAGATCAAGTTGCCCGACATGCAAAAAACCAAACAAGGCCATCAAGTCCTCCTTAATGGTCTCCGAGAATTTTTGGTAGAATTCTGCTGGGAAACCATTTGTACCTGGTGCTTTGTTATGTTCCATCTATAAAACCGCTTTCTTTACCTCTTCCTCCGTATATGGGACAGTTAGAAAATTATTTTCCTCGACAGAAACCTACGGTATATCTGTTGTTTGAGACTTACCCAAACTAAAAGAGTTCTCTGGTGGTGGCCCAAACAAAGATTTATAATAATTAGAAATATACGACTTAAGTTGTTCTTGTCCCTTAATAATACCTTCATGCTTGTTGAGAAAATGGATACATTTTTTCTTATGCTTGCCATTGGCAATAGCATGTAAATATCTTGTATTGGCATCTCCCTCCAGAACGAATTTCTCTTTAGAGCATTGATACTACTTGAGTTCCTCCTCACGCAGTACTCTGGCCATCTCCGCATTTGGTTGGCTCTTGAGCTCAGTCTCATGTGCATATAGCGGTCTAACTTCTGTAGAAGTTTCTAAGTCATCAATAATAGAAGAAAGGCGAATTTTCTCTTTTTCCAGAATTCCAGAAGTATGTCTAGCCCATACACGAAGGAAATTACGTAATGCACGTATTTTATTATTCCAATATTATATAGGTGTATAACCACCAAGCGGTTTTATCCAAATTGCCTTAACCATCTCATAAAACCCATCTCGAATCAACCAACCCAGTTCAAATTTGAACTCATGCTTGGGATTTCGTAGCGGTGACCCAACCGCTAAAAGTAAAAGAGCATGATCTGACAAAGCCTCAATATGTTCTAGAGCCCTTACAGTTACCATGGGAAACTTCTCTTCCCAATCATTATCCATAAGTACCCTATAAATTTTTCGTATGTCGGCTCCAGAAGACTATTAGCCCAAGTAAATTGTCTTCCTAACATTGTAACCTCCCTCAAGTCTAAGCTGTCAATAACAGCGTTAAACATGAAAGGCCAATGATCGTCAAACCTGCCTCGACTTTTCTCATGAGGGAATCTCATCAAATTAAAATCCCCACCTATAAGAATAGGATATGGATTGTCCTTTGCGAGATTTACCAACTCACGCAAAAAATCATCCTTAAACACTTCCTGGGAAGCTCCATATATGGCGACTAGAGACCATGTGAAATTATCAGCCTTGTTGCGGATATGAAGTTCTATGAAAAAATCTCCAACCGAACTAGCTAAGACTTCCATGGTCTCATCTCGTACGCCTAACAGAATTCCCCTGGAATGACCACGCGATGGACGAGATACCCACGTAAAGTCCACTCCACCGGAAAGGCGATTGAGTAAAGCTTATGAGTAGTCTCGTCTACCCGTCTCAGAAATACCCAGAAAATCTAAACGATAATCTCTCACACAATCGGCAAAAAACAAATTCTTAGCTAGGTCACGAAGACCTCTGCTATTTGAAAACAAGCCATTCATTGAGAAACAATAGATTGTTTGGATACACGAGGTCTCTTTCGAGCCTTCTGGCTCTTTGATTTCCGACTTGAGGCTTTAAGCTCATACAAAGAGTCTAGCCCCGTCTCATCAAAGCCCACATCTGACACTTTACCAACTAAGTGAGAAAGGAGTTGACCATCTACTATGGCATGCAACTCCTCCTCCTCAATTGGTAAAGAGTCAGGAACCAATGAAACCTTAGGAGTAACCGTTAGACGGTCAACCTCCATATGTCTCAGAACAAAACTAGAAAGATTAACTTCAGTTACAGATCTTCCCATGTTAATACCAACATTGGCAAGTTTATCAACAATAACAGGAGTAGAGAAAGAAAGGAAAGACTTCAAAGAACTCATAGTACCCTGAGAATCGAGATTCTTTTCTGTCTTCCTCCTCATAGCCTTGCCCAGTGAATCCTCGTCCGTTGCAGACGCACCAAAAGCATAAGCCCCATGTCGAAGACTACGTTGCGATGGGGTCCCTTCCACCGTCCCCTTGTGACCCGGCGCAGCAGCGTTAGCCATGGGTGAACCTGACCCCACCTAGGTCAGATTACCATGGCAATGCCCCGACCCCTCCTGGGCCAGGTCACCACCTCGTCGCTGCCCTAACTGGAGCTGGGCGCCCTCGCGCCGTGGCTCTGCCAGATCCTGGACCTGCATAGGAACCCCTGACCCTGCCTAGGCCAGGTCTCCCCCTCCTGGATGTGACACCAAAGACGGGTCTACGTGGGCTTTTACCCCGCCTGGGCTAAAACCACATCGACCTGCAGCCCCGCTTGGGCCACCACCACGCCAGCCCGCAGTCCCGCATGGGCCACCACGACGCCAGCCTGCTGGTCCGCCTATGCAGCCAGGCCCACCACATCCACCGCCGGTGCCACAAGCCCACGACCTCCCGCCGAAATAGAGCCAACCTGGATAGGCCCAGAGTCATCGGTCCGCTCCTCCCAAGCGGACACATGCAAAACAGTCTCTAGGGTCACCTCCATGAGAATAGATCCTAAGAAGGAGTCCACCATACCACGCGGAATTGTTCTGCCCAAAACATTTGGTCGAGACCTGGCAGGGGCCGACGAACACCCTGTAGGCTTACACGCCAAATGCAAAGCCTCCCGGAGCTGTGTCTGTGTGACCTGCGGCGTGGTCCCCGTGGCCGAACCCCCATGAAGAGGTGAATCAGGTAGAAGATCATCCAGCAACTCCTTTCCACGCAGTGTAGTAGGAGAGGCATTGAAAGGGGTGACCGCATACACCTGCAAAGGAGCCTGACGCAAAGAGGTTGGTGTAGAAGAACCCTATCTAGACGACTGCCTAGCCGAAGTCCCACCCGCAGGTGGAGCAAGAGGCGGCTTTGAGGTATCCATCACATCATCACCACTAGGCCCAGCACCATCATCCCCAAAACCGCCAGGACCCTTCTTCCAAAGATATGGCGAGAAGTCTGGCTCCGGAGAAAAACCAACAGGCTCCAAATGAAAACGTAACTCATACCCTTTTAGTAAGACCACAACATCAGAAGTAAGATATGAGCCCACGACATCCTTCTTCTAAAAAACTGAGATGTCAAACATACCAACAAAAATATAAAACAGGCCCCTCCGTCTAAGGCACAAAAAATCCACGTCCAGAGGACTACCTAGAAGGGACCCAACCGCCCACAAACCCAGAAAAGTCCGCAGAGAGTGAGGGACCCCTTCCACATGCAGCCAAACCTGATGCAACTCACACTTATGTGGCACCTCCTGAATCTTATAGGCAGATACCGTCAACCAAGTCTTGCCAAGTGGCATAGAAAACTAGCTCCCATCCACCTTGTCTAGGTCCTCGAAAGAAGGAAAACTGACTAAGAAATCACTGGACCCATGCTTCAGTGCCTCCCACTTCCACTAAGAGTTGACCTGGCATCTCCGAGCAATTTGTTGTTGCACCACCTCAGCATAGCCTCTCTAGTGACCTGAATCAGCGCAATAGGGGTCTTACTGGTCCCCAGATTAAGTCGGACCACGCTACCAGGTATCTGCGCAAACAACGTCTTATCATGTCCCACCCCAACCATGTAAGCCGTGGGGCAGGGTTGCTTCAGAACCGGACGCTTGAGCGTAGGGTGCGCAACTTCTTTTCTGGAAGCTCATTCAAAAAGAACTCTAAGGTTAAGCGTGCTTGGCCTAGAGCAATTCTAGGATGGGTGACCGACCGGGAAGTGGGTAACCAGGTGCGCACGAGTGAGGACAAAGTGCGCAGAAAAGACTAGTGTTGGTCTGTGGGGCCAGTCTAGATATCCTATTAAGCTGCTAGGAGTGACATCCCCCGGGCCCAGGAGTGGACGGGGTGTTACAAGTGGTATCAGAGCCGACCCTTGCGATTACACGGGTGTGTGCGGGTCAGTGGCGGGACATGTGAAGCATGGCGCGTGTGGCCTGAAGTGGACACGGCATGGCACATGTGCCGGCACTGGACGCACAGACGCGTGCCAAGAGGGAATGTTCCTGGGGTGTGCTTGATCGATGAGGGCATCGATCTTCTAAAGGGTGGGTGTATGTGAGATCCAGACACATGGCTTAATAGGATTGATAGGATACCCATATCAACAAGTTGCAACTTCTTTTCCGGAAGCTCATTCGAAAAGAACTCTAAGGTTAAGCGTGCTTGGCCTATAGCAATTATAGGATGGGTGACCGACCGGGAAGTGGGTAACCGGGTGCGCACGAGTGAGGACAAAGTGCACAGAAAAAACTAGTGTTGGTCTGTGGGGCCAGTCTAGATATCCTATTAAGCTGCCAGGAGTGACACCCCCGGGCCCAGGAGTGGACGGGGTGTTACAGCACCCCACCCTGCTCATTGGCAGGATAATGTGCTGGGTTAAAGGGCATCTGCGGGAACCCAAACTATTGTTGTCTGTGCATCTATGATAGAAGAGGCTGGTACTGTTGTTGCACAAAAGCCACAGGAAACCCTGGGGGTTACGGTTAGCCTTGGGCAGGCTTCTCCTTCTTCCTCGTGGGCACTGCGGGAGCGGCCGAAACAGCGCCAGCAACAAACGGCGAGGCACCACCGTGAGCCCTCGCAAATGGAGCTCCACCTCCTTGACCACCCCTAGCAGTACCTGAGGTAGGCATCGCAGGGAAGCTTTGAGGCGGAGGCCCGCGGTATGGGGCCTAGAGTTGTTGATGCTGGATAGCCTGGGGAGCCGCGAAGAAAGGCGTGGGAGGTCGGAAGACCATCCCCGGAGGAAACCCCGGGGGGGTACTACGGTGAAGAGCCCATCCCCAAAGGCTGCGCGACAGGTGGCGGTCCTCCGTGGAGCGGGGCGGCGAAAGGGGGAGCTGGGCCACCCATCGGAGGGGCGGCGAAGGGGGCCATGCCCCGGGGCAAAGGTGTAGCAGGTCCCCGGGACGGTTGCGCCGCAGTAGTCGGCGGCCCACGCGGCTGGTTCCCGGCCATAGGAGCCGGCAAACAGAGAATCTCAGTGAAAGAGCGCCCTCCCGGAGACGTCGGAATGACCGGAGGACACGAAGGCGGGGAAGGTGGCGGCGAGGAGGGCGATGTAGACGAGACGGACGACGATGCTGATTGTCGAGGATAGCAAACCCTAGAACAAGCTGCATGAAAACGTCACGCAATCCGTGTCCAGGAAAACCCGGGCTCCGAGTTCGACTCGTTCGGCCCAAGAGTAGACCCGCACATGTCCATCGTCACGACATCCGCCTCTCGCGTGGCAACCACCTCGACGTTCGAGTCCCGCATGGCAGCCACCTCAATGTTCGCCTCCTCCGTCCGAGCTAGCAAGGCTGCGTGCCCTAGCGCCTCCGACATCAGTACCCCCATCACCGGTGGCGCCGACACCCGCTGTAGAGGGAGCGGTCCTCGCCAAGGCTTCACACGTCTCCCCGGGGAAGCCACAGGCCGCCTCGATAGTAGCGGCAACGCTGACCGTCGCCTAACCCCACCCCCCGAAGGCGCCAAATGTTGGGTCCGCAGCATAGAAAACAAAAAAATTCCTACGGTGTGACCTACACGCCAAGATCTATCTACTAGGTACAAAGCAAACGGGTGGACATACATCCATAGAGAACTTACCCTCGAAGACAACGAGCTTTGTTAACGAGTAGGAACTCGTGGTTGATGTAGTCGCACACTTGCCGATCTCAAGATCGTGAGGAAGTCCGAGCGCCGCAACTCAGCAGCGCATCCGCACTCGCACACACGTTCAAGCCACCGGACAACCTCCACCTCCTCGCTCCAGCAATCCAGCAGAAGCAGCAACTCCTTTCAGACGAAATGCCACCGGGAACATGTATCTCGCTAATCCGAGACCATGGGGGAATAATTCTAGAGGGGGAGAGAGATCCTTCACAAGGAGGTGTAAGGATGAAGGAGGGAATGGGTGGCCTTTTATAGGAGGAGGGGGGTGCCCCCTCTCTCCATGGCCGGCGCATAGGGGGGTGACCCCTCACCTCCCCCATTCATGTGGTGGTAACTCCTCCACATTAAAATGTCTCTTCACATTCCCTTTTAAAGTCTCCACTTTAAATGCATTAAGTTTCTCCAAATTTAATGCTATCTCATTTAATAAAAACTCTTTTATTAAATTTATTCAGAATTTTGTTAATTACTTTAATTAACAAACATTCACATATAGCCCCTTGCAATATTTCAATATCACATGCAGAACCACCTTCTGCAATTTCACCCGAAATAATTTCCGGTTTCTATTGAAACAATTCTTGCGCTTTGCAATTCTTTCGTCTGAAACATATGTGCTCCAAAATGGTGTCCGGTAACTCTTAAGTGTGCCACCCTACGGTTCGCGAATAATGCAGACATGATCGAGACCCTTCTCCGATCAATAATTAGCAGCGGGACCTGGAGATCCGTACTGACTCCTACACATTCAACGATGACTCATGTGATCGTGAGAACCTTTAACACTTGTAACTAAATCCCTTTGTCTCTCGATATATTACATGTCCGAGATTCGATCATCGGTATCTCCATACCTAGTTTGATCTCGTTACCGACATGCACTCTTTTCTCGTTCCCGTGATATAACATTCTAGTGATCACATCACTTGCTTGCAAGCTATCCTAATGTGATATCACCGAGAGGACCCAGAGTATATCTATCCGTCATCTGGATTGACAAATTCCACTCTTGATCCATGAGCCTCAACATAACACCTTCGTAGCACTGAACCCATCTTTATAGTCACCCTGTTACGGTGTGACGTTTGATGTTATCAAGATACTCTTCCGGTGTTAGCAATTAACATGATCTCATGGTCTAAGGATAAAGATTACTTCGTATGATGTTATAGAAATATAAACACAATGACTTGATCGTAATGCTATACTTCGGATGAATGTTCATCACATCATTCCACCAATGGTGTGACCTTGTTATTAACAACATCCAATGTCCATGATCAGGAAACCTTGATCATCTTGTTAATCAACAAGCTAGTCTATAAGAGAGGCATGACTAGGAACCCTTTTTGTTTATTAAACACACATGTATTGATGTTTCCTATCAATACAATTATAGCATGTAAAATAAACATCTATCATATATAAGGAATACATAATAACAATTTTATTATCGCCTCCGTTGTTGATCCAGCTACCACAGGTTGTTTGGAGCTCCTCCAACTAACTGCTGCTCCGTTCAAGAGAAATACGTATCCGGATTGAGACTTAGAGTCATCCGGAACAGTGTCAAAGCTAGCATCGACATAACACTTAGCGACTAGCTCTTCTTTACCTCCGTATACAAGAAACATATCCTGAGTTCTTCTAAAGGACTTAAGGATATTCTTGACCGCTATCCAGTGTTCCGAACCTGGATCAGATTGGTACCTACTAGTCAAACTAATAGCATGTGCCACATCCGGTCTTGTACATAGCATGGCATACATTATAGAGCCTATGGCTGAGGCATAGGGGATCCTATCCATTATCTCTCTTTCTTCCGACGTAGCCGGACTTTGAGTCTTACTCAATGTCTTGCCTTACAACATAGGTAAGAACCCCTTCTTACTTCCGTCCATATTAAACTTCTTTAATATCTTATCAAGGTATGTACTCTGTGATAGCCCAATTAGGCGTCTTGATCTATCTCTATAGATTTTAATGCCTAATATATATGAAGCTTCACGAAGGTCCTTCATCGAAAATTTGGTGTTTAGATAACTTTTAACACTGTTTAAAAGATCTAAATCATTTCCAATCAATAATATGTCATCCACATATAATATTAGAAATGCCACATTGCTCCCACTCACTTTCTTGTAAATACAAGCCTCTCCATAAGTTTGGACAAATCCAAACTCTTTGATCACCTCATCAAAGCGGAGATTCCAACTCCGTGATGCTTGCTTCAGTCTATAGATGGATCGCTGAAGTTTGCACACCTTATTAGCATCCTTGGGATCGACAAAACCCTTAGGTTGTATCATATACAACTCTTCTTCAATATTACCATTGAGGAACGCAGTTTTGACATCCATCTGCCATATTTCATAATCAAAATATGCAGCAATTGCTAACATAATCCTAACCGACTTAAGCATCGCTACGGGAGAGAATGTCTCATCGTAGTCAACTCCTTGAATTTGTCGAAACCCCTTTGCGACAAGTCGAGCCTTATAGATGGTCACATTACCATCAGCATCAGTTTTTCTTCTGAAAATCCATTTATTCTCAACGGCCTTTCGGTCGTGAGGTAAGTCCACCAAGTTCCAAACTTGGTTCTCGTACATGGATTCCATCTCGGATTTCATGGCTTCTAGCCATTTGTTGGAATCCGGGCTCATCACCGCTTCTTTATATGTCGCAGGGTCATCCATTTCATCAATCATGAAATTCATAACAGGATTGCCGTACAGTTCAGGAGCTGCACGTGTCCTGCTTGACCTGCGAGGTTCGGTAGTGTCCTCTTTCGGAGTTTCATGATCAATATCATTAGCACTCTCTTCATCAGGTGAAGTCAACTCCGAAACAACTTCCGGTGTTGCGCCACTCGCCATTCCATGAAGAGAAGGTTCAATGACCTCTTCGAGTTCTACCTTCCGACTACTCACACCTTTCGCGAGAAACTCCTTCTCAAGAAAGGATCCATTCTTGGCAACAAAGACCTTGCCCTCGGATCTGTGATAGAAGGTATACCCAATCGTTTCCTTAGGGTATCCTATGAAGACGCATTTTTCCGCTTTGGTTTCGAGTTTATCTAGTTGAAGTTTCTTCACATAAACATCGCATCCCCAAACTTTAAGAAATGACAGCTTAGGTTTGTTTCCAAACCATAATTCATACGGTGTCTTTTCAACGGATTTAGATGGTGCCCTATTTAAAGTGAATGTAGCGGTTTCTAGTGTATAACCCCAAAATGACAGTGGCAAGTTAGTCAGAGACATCATAGATCGAACCATATCCAATAAAGTACGATTACGACGTTCTGACACACCATTACGTTGTGGTGTTCCGGCAGGCGTGAGTTGTGAAACTATTCCACAGTCTTTCATATGTGTGCTAAACTCGTAACTAAGATACTCTCCTCCACGGTCGGACCGCAGAAATTTGATCTTTCTGTTACGATGATTTTCCACTTCATTCTGAAATTCTTTGAACTTTTCAAAAGTTTCAGACTTGTGTTTCATCAAATAGATATACCCATATCTAGTCAAATCATCAGTGAAAGAAACAAAATAACGATATCCACCTCGCGCCGACATACTCATTGGTCCACACACATCAGTATGTATGATTTCTAATAGATCTGTCGCCCGTTCCATTGAACCGGAAAACGGCGTTCTAGTCATCTTGCCCATAAGGCATGGCTCACATGTATCAAATGATTCAAAATCAAGTGATTCCAAAAGTCCATCAGAATGGAGTTTCTTCATGCGTTTAACGCCAATATGACCTAGACGGCAGTGCCACATATATGTAGATATATCATTATCAAGTTTAATCCTTTTAGCATCAACATTATGAATATGCGTAATACTACTATCGAGATCCAACAGAAATAAACCATTCAACATAGGTGCATGACCATAAAAGATATTATTCATATAAATCGAACAACCATTGTTTTCAGACTTAAATGAATAACCACTTTGCATCAAACACGATCCGGATACAATGTTCATGCTCAGTGCAGGCACCAAATAACAATTATTTAGGTTTATAACTAATCCCGATGGCATATGGAGAGGCAGCGTTCCAACGGCGATCACATCAACTCTTGATCCATTGCCGACCCGCATCGAGACCTCATCCCTTGCTAGTTGTCACTTGTTCCGCAGCCCCTGAACCGAGTTACATATATTAGCAACCGATCCCGTATCAAATACCCAGGTGCTACTGCGAGTACTAGTCAAGTACACATCAATAACATGTATATCACATATACCTTTGTTTGCCTTGCCGGACTTCTTGTCCGCCAAATACTTGGGGCAGTTGCGCTTCCAATGGCCAGTCCCCTTGCAATAGTAGCACTCGGTGTCAGACTTAGGGCCAGCTCAGGGTTTCTTTTCAGGCGTGGCAACAGACTTGCCACCCTTATTTCCCTTGTGCTTGCCTTTCTTGTCCTTCTTGAAACCGGTGGTCCTATTGATCATCAACACTTGATGTTCTTTCCTAATCTCCACTTTTGTAGTCTTAAGCATTGACAGAAGCTCGGGAAGAGACTTCTTCATGCCCTACATATTATAGTTCATCACGAAGCTCTTGTAGCTAGGTGACAGAGATTGGAGAACACGATGTATGCCTAAGTCAATGGGAATCGTTATTCCCAAGGACACAAGCTTATCGGCGTACCCAGACATTTTGAGTACGTGCTCACTAATGGAGCTGTTTTCCTCCATCATGCAGCTAAAGAACTTTCTGTAGCATTATATCTCTCTACGGCAGCATGGGTATCGAAAATCATTTTCAATTCCCCCATGGTATCAAAGGCATTGTCATTTTCGAAACGCTTTTGAAGTTCTGGCTCTAGCCCATACAGTATGCCGCAATGAACTAAGTTGTGGTCCTCCTGACGAGTTATATAGACGTTCTTTTCCTCGTCAGGGGCATCAGTAGCTGGTGGGGGGCCTAGAGGCGCATCTAGCACATATTGCTTTTGTGCAGCAGTGAGGAAAATCCTCAAATTCATAGCTCAGTTGGTGAAGTTGCTACCATTCGCAGCAAGTTTCTCTTTCTCCATGAACACATTGAAATTAAAAGCAGGTGGTGCCATCTACAACAGAATTTGTAAAGTATATTTAGACTAAGTTTATGATAGATTGAGTCCAACTAATCCAAATTACTAATGAACTCCCACTCAAAAACGGCATCCCTCGTGTCCTTTTGGTGATTACATGAACCAAATCCACTACACCAAGTCCGATCATCATGTGAGTCGGTGTAGCTTCAAAGGCGAGCATCTATATGGGCATCATATCAACTATATGACTCATGCTTAACCTTTCGGTCCGTGTTCCGAGACCATGTCTGTACATGCTAGGCTCGTCAAGTAAGAACCTTAGTATTTGCGTGTGTAAAACTGTCTTACACCCGTTTTAAGAAAACGTAGAGTTGAAAACACCCGATCATCACGTGATGCCTCAAAACACGATCCACAAAACGGTGCATACTTAAGGAAGAACATATTTTATCTTGATATCTAAATGAGGGATCATCTTATAATGCTACCAAACGCGCCAAACTAGCAATATAAGATGCTAACATCTAATGTGTGAAGTGAGGTGATATGGTCCATGCATTTGATCTCTATCATTTGCATCGTGGTATTATCTCTATCATTCCTTCGTGTGTAAGGCCAAGGTCTATGGAACTTACACGTTAAGTGAGTTGTAAGAGTATCTATTATACATCTACTTACAACAATACCATATCAAAACACTAGCCCAGCAACGATCTAAACTAGACGCCTCTAATTTATCAATTGCAAGTTTTACGTGGCTTAGGGATTTCGGAAATAGAACCTGTCTAACCTACGAACATGAACCACAACGAGGATAACCAAGTTATTAGCAACTCGTTGTAAATCAGATATTGACTATAATAGGAGAGACAGACACCCGCCAGCCACTTATGCAAAACAAGTTGCATATTAGTCGTGGAACCGGTCTCATGTACGATGACATGTAAGGTTGGTCCGGGCCGCTTCATCCAACTATGCCACCAATATCCAAAGTACATAGCAGATGCAATAACATGATCATCATCGCCTACATATAAACATATGTGTACTACCCGTGTAAAGCACCTACGCATAGATTAGGCTCTGATACCACTGTTGGGTCCGCAGCATAGAAAACAAAAAATTTCCTACGGTGTCAACTACACGCCAAGATCTATCTACTAGGTACAAAGCAAACGGGTGGACATACATCCATAGAGAACTTACCCTCGAAGACAACGAGCTTTGTTAACGAGTAGGAACTTGTGGTTAATATAGTCGTACACTTGCC
Organism: Avena sativa; assembly: GCA_916181665.1. Classification (NCBI taxonomy): domain Eukaryota; kingdom Viridiplantae; phylum Streptophyta; class Magnoliopsida; order Poales; family Poaceae; genus Avena; species Avena sativa. The sequence continues at coordinate 199,540,879 of OV702287.1, forward strand.
GATCTCAAGATCGTGAGGAAGTCCGAGCGCCGCAACTCAGCAGCGCATCCGCACTCGCACACACGTTCAAGCCACCGGACAACCTGCACCTCCTCGCTCCAGCGATCCAGCGGAAGCAGCAACTCCTTCCAGACGAAATGCCACCGAGAATATGTATCTCGCTAATCCGAGACCATGGGGGAATAATTCTAGAGGGGAGAGAGATCCTTCACAAGGAGGTGTAAGGATGAAGGAGGGAATGAGTGGCCTTTTATAGGAGGAGGGGGGTGCCCCCTCTCTCCATGGCCGGCGCATGGGGGGTGACCCCTCACCTCCCCCATTCATGTGGTGGTAACTCCTCCACATTAAAATGCCTCTTCACATTCCCTTTTAAAGTCTCCACTTTAAATGCATTAAGTTTCTCCAAATTTAATGCTCTCTCATTTAATAAAAACTCTTTTATTAAATTTATTCAGAATTTTGTTAATTACTTTAATTAACAAACATTCACATATAGCCCCTTGCAATATTTTAATATCACATGCAAAACCACCTTCTGCAATTTCACCCGAAACAATTTTCGGTTTCTATTGAAACAATTCCTGCGCTTTGCAATTCTTTCGTCTGAAACATATGTGCTCCAAAATGGTGTCCGGTAACTCTTAAGTGTGCGACCCTATGGTTCGCGAATAATGCAGACATGATCGAGACACTTCTCCGATCAATAATCAGCAGCGGGACCTGGAGATCCGTACTGACTCCTACATATTCAACGATGACTCCTGTGATCGTGAGAACCTTTAACGCTTGTAACTAAATCCCTTTGTCTCTCGATATATTACATGTCCGAGATTCGATCATGGGTATCTCCATACCTAGTTTGATCTCGTTACCGACATGCACTCTTTTTTCGTTCCCGTGATATAACATTCTAGTGATCACATCACTTGCTTGCAAGCTATCCTAATGTGATATCACCGAGAGGGCCCAGAGTATATCTATCCGTCATCTGGATTGACAAATTCCACTCTTAATCCATGAGCCTCAACATAACATCTTCGTAGCACTGAACCCATCTTTATAGTCACCATGTTACGGTGTGACGTTTGATGTTATGAAGATACTCTTCCGGTGTTAGCAATTAACATGATCTCATGGTCTAAGGATAAAGATTACTTCATACGATGTTATAGCAATATAAACACAATGAATTGATCGTAATGCTATACTTCGGATGAATGTTCATCACATCATTCCACCAATGGTGTGACCTTGTTATTAACAACATCCAATATCCATGATCAGGAAACCTTGATCATCTTGTTAATCAACAAGCTAGTCTATAAGAGAGGCATGACTAGGAACCCTTTTTGTTTATTAAACACACATGTATTGATGTTTCCTATCAATACAATTATAGCATGTAAAATAAACATCTATCATATATAAGGTATACATAATAAAAACTTTATTATTGCCTCTCAGGGCATATTTCCTTCACCAAAGGGGAGAACTCCGGTGGCGGCGAGGCAGCACTACCGCACGCCGCAGAACTCGGCGATCTCTCCCAAAAGCGCGATGCAGGTGTGGGGAAGCCCATTTCTTCCCAAAATTGCTGACGAAGCTCTTCATCTGCCAGCGCGACACCATGGTCCAACCGAGCTGCCCATCCTCATCGTCTAGGTTATCCAGGGCAACCCTAGCTGCCAAAGTCTCGTCTTCCGATGCATCCTCGGCCAGACACGCAAACCGGGACCCGGACGCCGACCCGGAACTCGGTGAAGCAGCCGCCGCCGGCCGAAGATCCCCAGGCACCTGTGTCAGCCACCGCCGCTGCATTCTGCCGACTTGGACGGCTCTTTTCGCCCGATCGCCGTCTGTATAGTGGGGCGATGCGTCAAACTAAGTGGGGAGCCTTGATGTTTTAGTGGAGGAGGGAAACTCTTATACGGACACTATGCACTGATTCAATGTTTTTATGCTTAAGCGTCTAACTAAGCACCTTTGCGATGTACATGTCCTTATGTGCTGGAGTAGGCGAGACCTATGTCGCCGCTGGCGGGAGCCCCTCGCGGAGGGTCGTCCTGAACTTGCCAAAGTCCTGAGTCCCACCCCTACGATACAAACGGTGTGCGAGCTCCTATTATCTCCTTGCTATTGCAGGTGGTGCCGTCAAGGGGCCTCGCGTGGCACACTTGGGGTACGCCCAAGATCTTAGAAGGTGGACATGCTGCCGATCTACTCAGTTATGGAGCTAGCGGAAATTGCAATTCAGATGTCGTATGAGCATGGAGGTTGATGATTATCCATTTTGTGTGTGCTTTCATGTTCCAAATCAGCTTCATGACTTGGTCATATATTTTTGGGCATGCCCGGTGACTGGATTAGCTGTGAACCTCGCCATGATGCTCCAGTGTAGCTTAGATGTGTTGCGTGCTAGCTGGTGTGTGTTGTTAACTGCGAGGGATTACTACATGTGAGGCCACTATCAAATGAGTTGTCCTTCACGCCTTCCGAGTCACCCGAAATACGATTGATCTCAAACTCAACAAATCATGTAATTTATTTTTACTATCTATGCATCCAATAGAGACCGTGTGAAATACGAATGGTAGAAAGAATTTCTAAGTTTCGACCTAGCTACATACCCTAGGCACCGCAGGAATCAGGCAAGGTGTCGATAGCTCGAAAAACCGTTGGCTTAGACGGCCACCGTCGGGTCAATGCCGTCGGACAAGCCCACATTGGCATCCAAAAGTATAATAGGGGCACCCCTGGATGGCACCATAAAAATCAGATTAGTTTAGCCGTCCGATCTAGCCCTAATGGCGAATCCGGGCCGTTGCTTCGCGGTTAGACTATTTTACCCTGATGAGCAGTAAAAAAAACAATTGGCTGCGCGCACCTGCTTTGTACCCACGTCCGTGTCTCTCTCTCTGCTCGGCTTTGTCCCGCCCCCCGCAGAAAATGGTTTGGCCCCGTTTGTCGGCCTCCCTGGTAATGTTTCCAGCGGGAATTTTTCGAGTGCTTGTGGTCTGGCAAGGGCAACGGCCCAGCGCGCGGCGATTGGGTGAAAACCCTAGCCAGACACGATTAGCCCAGCCCCAGGTATTCCTCCTCCTTCAATCCCCCGCGCCGCCACTCCCCTTGACCACGGGCCGCGCCGTTCCGCGTCCTCATCCTCCTCCTCTCCTACTGTGAGCAGCCGCCGCTCGTGGACATGGCAGCAGCTCCGTCGTGGCCACATCCCGCGGGTGCACGGCCCCGCCTCCACACCAGCCTCGAGCGGGGCGCGGCGAGCAGGGCGACGGCAGCGAGCGGGGCATGGCGAGCAGGGCGCGGGCCGAGCGGCGTCAGCAGAGAGCGGGGTGCGGCTCACGGCGTGGCGAGGGGCGAGCAGCGATGGCGGCCAGTAGGCGGCCACGGGCGAGATGGGGCTGGGCGTGCAGCAACGGCGGCGAGCAGGCGGTGACGGGCGAGCTCCACCCGTGCTGGCGACCCTTCTCCTCCCGCGTGCACAGGCTGGTGCTGCTCCGCCTCCCTGGCCGCCACCATCCTTCGCCCCTTTTCCCTCCATGGACAACCTCGAGCCGCCAAGCACGGGCCGCTATCGCGCCAATCACGGGGTCGTGCTACCATGATTTGGTTATACTTGGTTGGTGTGTCATTTGCTTTCTTGATTGTGGTTTGGTGCCTGATACATATGCTAAATGAGAGGTGCAGATTTGGAGATCAGGCAATTTTATATACAAAGATCTTTAACTTGTATTATTGGAGCTTACTAATAAAAACAACTCTCAATGATTGTTGCAGATTAATTGTGAGGATTTGGTGCTCCTTCACCTCATCCCGTCACTCAAGTGGGTGGCGTAGAAGATGGCAGCAAGATGTCTTGCGCTAGTGCTGCTTAATGAGGAGATGCTGGGGCCTTTTGGCGTGCTTGCGGAGATGGCTCCCGTGGCAGTGTGGTGTCCTCGGACAGAGTACAGTGACCTTGCCCAAACTCTCCGTCTTTGAACTGTCCCTAGGTATACTAGTTTTGTCTCATCTCTGCTTATGTAGTGGTGTCAAAGCATGTATCATATCAGCTCTGAATTTCAATACTACTATTTTGATTACATGTCCAATAGGCTCATCGGGATTGTGTATGTGCAGGCTGCTGCATGTGTGTGAAATAAAATTTTACTTGTGCTTATATTTTCTTTGGTATGCAGGTTTGTTACTATTTTTTGTTGCCAAACCATTCTGATTGAGCCAGATTGATTTACAAGGATTTATAAGATGTTTACATATCAGCTGCATTTGGTAAGGTATACCAATTTTGTCCCATCTCTGCTTATATAGTGGTGTGAAAGCATGCATCATATCATCTCTGAATTTCAATACTACTATTTACATTACATGTCCAATAAGGCTCATCAGGATGTGTGTATATGTGTGTATGCAGGGCTGCTACATGTGTGTGAATTAAAATTTTCCTTGTGCTCATATTTTCTTTGATATGCAGGTTTATTACTATTTTCTGTTGCCAAACCATTCTGCCATTTACAAGGATTCACAAGATTGTCTACGTATTAGCTGCATTTGGTGAGATTATGTGATTCAAATCACTAACAACCAGAATATTTAAATTGATAACCTTAGATTTTATGTGCAATTCAGAGTACTATTGGCCACTGTCATTTTTGTGGTCACCACAAGATGTTTCTAACTTTCTTCTTTTCGGTGACTCTAGATCGAGACAAGACACAACACACCACATGTAAGTACGTCGTGCTTGAATTTTTTCTTGAATCTTTCTTAGAAATTTGCATGGGACTATGAGAGCGAGAGTTGTGATTTGTTCATGCTCCCGGCGATTATTTTGGTAATGCTACAGATTTGTAGTTATACATACACATTCATGGTTTCTTGAACAAACTTCTCTGAATGCTCATGTTTTGCATCTAGACAAAGTTGATTAATGTCAGCATTGATTCATTAGATTTTGTTCATGAATGCAGCCCAACTTTTGCTCTGAAATCTGTACATGTAAATTTATCCTTGGTGAATGCAGGAGGTGCTGACCGTGGTCTCTGGTCCAATAGTTGCGCCCTACTCGTCCTGTAGCAAGCCTCGACCTTCTATGCATTTTTGATAAACCAAATAACTGGTCACTTCTACACTATTTTTTGTTATGGAGAATTTGAAACTGCTTTATACTTATAACAACACAACTTTCTAACTGTCAGAATTAGTCGCATATTGAAGTGCAGTCTTTATGTGGGGGGATGACATACTATTCAGTTACTAGGATTCTATCGCCGAACTCTAATTATTGTACATGTTTTCTCTTTATTTTCACGCTTCCTCTCATGGTTGCTGACTCTCCAGGGTTTAGTGACACTTTGCTGCTCTACGATAACCTACTTCAGCATATCCAACTGTAGTGTTTCATGCCTGTGACTATGCATCAAAGAAAACTTTCATTCCTCCTGATGTTGCTGCTATATATTCTTTTTATACAATCTTTCAGGGCTTCAGATCTGAGTACTAATCTCTGAATATCATCTATTTTAACTGAAAATGCAGGTTAAATCGTTCATATTAAGAACCACCAACGCTATGGTTCATATTAAGAATCGTTCACTTGCTACTTGCTTATAATAGATTTTTATAGATGCTTATTTTCCTTTTGCCAGTGTGTTGTTGTTTTCTTGTGTAAATTAAGAGGACCAGATGCAACATGAAAATATAGACTTTGCAGCATGTCAGCTAAATGTTTTTTCCTCACACTATTTTTCTTCTACATCAGGTTCGGACCAATAATTCACATAATATGCTCCTTTTAGACAAGGAGGTGTAATGTTGCAGTTTGGATTAGATATGTGGCCGTCGCTGTCGATGAGGCTTCTAAACAAACTAAATTTAATATGTTGTCTCTAAGGTAAGGTACTCTTATGGTTTCTTCATGTCTTACCATTTAATGGATTCTTCGCAACATGCTCTGGTTGGCCTTTTCTTTCTTTGGTAGAAACGCAAGATATCATCACCTTGGTCTAGCAGTTAACCTATTTTCCTTTGTCATTTATTTATCTCGACATTCCAGTTCTAAAAGTTCTCCACTTCATATTCTAATGACGCTTTTGGTGCCTTCAAATATAGTGTGGAGTGATAATCATGTCTTATCCTCCTCTAGATGTGAAATACTCTCTTGTTGTGCATTTCAAATCTTAAACTTTAATGTTCTTCTTTCTCTAGCTAAAAGTTACAAAACTGCATTGTTTGGTCTTGCTAAAAACACATCACTCCTCTCATAAACGCCTATCGGTTATTACACTAGATAAGACAAATAATGTACTTGGTTTTAGATAGTTAAAGATGATTCTGAAGTATGAGCAACAGGTGCATAACTTTGTATGCTCAAAAGCATGTTAAGAATAATTCTAAGAAGTCCCTAGATACTCGATTTTGACAAACAAAAAATTGAATTTTCCCATATTTAAAAAATTGACTTTTCCTTCTTTATTTCCCTTATAAGAATATGTTTCTCTCTCACCTACACATCAGATAACACAAAGCAATCCAGATATGCATCAATTTGATTCAGATTCTTGGTATCAAGTGCAAGGTATTACCTGACTCGTTGGAAATTTAGGGACACTTCAAACTAATTGGGATGGACTTTGGTCTCCTACACAATTTCTCAGATGGCATGCTCCATTGATGAGGAAGACGGGCGAGGCTCACTCAAGGTGTCAAAACTGACCTCGCGCTGGTTGCGGCTTGCCGCCAATTGATGGCCATGGACTACGAATCTAAGCAGTTGTTCTCCTCCAGGTCTCCGAGGAGCTCTGGTATCGTGGAGAGACGAGTGGATGTGCTCTGCAGCTAGCTACATTAGAGAATTGGTTCCTTCAATCCCGTCACCTCTGCCTTTCTATAGAGAACGTGAGGTGTCCTAGAGGTGTTACTGTGGATCTCCTTGGCCTGCCAGATTCTATGATAATCTTCCTAGAATAGAGGGGTTGGGTTTGGTTGAAAGGTAAAGAGCTAGCAGTTTATATTCCTAGTGTATGGTAAGTAGGACACGCTATTTCTATGCATTGAGTAGTCGGTACATGGATCCCTACAATTGGCTCCTAGCTTCATCAAACGATGATACATTTTTTTTGACAAGATGATGATATAAATATTGATCTCACTACTTAAATTTGTATTGGGAACACATTTCTTATGCATTAGTTCACTGTCTGCATTAAATTTATCGTTTGTCACGTCAAATACTTATTGTTTTCTTTTCCTTGGGTCTGTGCTCACGAGTTTATTTATCAATGGAAATTTGGAACAAGGACATATACGTATGGCTTTGTGAGAGACACACCTATCATTTATTTCTTGCAAGTTCTCTATTCTTCAGTTTCCTCTAGATTTATTCTTAGTAGCCTCTAATATCCTCCTAATCCTTTGGAGAGCTTGGCACCTCAGGTGTGATGGTATATATGAGAAGGGCACTGAAACCATTATGAATTCAGCCATATTCTGTCTTATTTTCAAAAAAAATATTCTTGATGTCTTATGCCTGTGTCCTCTGGGATCCTCCCCAAAACCGAACTGATGGTTCAGGTAAATCTGCTTATTTATGTATGGATGATAATGCTAACAATCTGTATACCTCCTCAGATGATAACAGGAGTAGAAACACTCAGATGGGAAGCTCATCTGCCTCGAACGAGGGCACCGTCAAGCTGAATGGGTACGCTGCCTTCTGTCCACTGTGAAGGAAGGCTGCTATCGGTGTGGTTGCTCGCAATGAACAAGGGACCATCCTTGCAGCTCTTAGTACCCCTATCTCGGCCTGCATCAATGTCGAGGAGTCTGAAGCAAGGGCGATTTTGGCTGGTCTGCACCTGGCAGCCGAGCTGAAGATTGCTTATCTGAAACTATCGTCAGATATTATCCTGACAGTGAACGCCTCTAATAGATCCATCCCAAATAAATCTCAAAACTGGAGCATCTGTGAGGAGATTGCTGAAGCGAGAGGTCTATTTCCAGGTTGCTCTATTTCTCATATATTAGTAGAAAGCTCAATGGTTTGGCACATTCGCTGGCTTATATTGCTAGCGAGTCAGGTTTGTGTAAACGTTGGTCTGATCCTCTGATCCTGTTCCGGCTGATGCAGCTGAACTTGCTTTGCAAGATGTTGTAAACATTGGATATGAGTAATATGAGCTCTCAACCCTCACTTTTTTTGCTATAGTTGGTTCATGATTTTGTATATCTAATTTAGTCTACATCACCTGGATGAAAACAAGTTATTGGTTAAGCCAGCCTCCTATTTACATGTGACTCTTGTCTAGGGATGTAGACGGACGATTAAACGGACAGCACGGACAGTCCGTCTACATCCGGATCCGTACGCACCAGAAGGAAATCTCCTATATGTAGTACAACCGGTGCAAACTAGAAAAGAGATACGGACTGTCCGGATGGTCCGTGTTTCTGTCCGCCTACATCCATACTCTTGTCTGGTATCGTTACCCTCTGCTAATGTCTCATTTTTCATTCTATACATCAGGTGCACACTATGGACGTCATCAAAATTTACCATCTAAGGTTGCTCAACATGATGGATGAGCTTTCAGCTTCAAAGGTCGACGTACAACACTATTATCATGAGGGCTGGCAACATGAGTCTGACTTCACTAAAGATGATCACTTCCTCGCTTACTATTGTTTGGAACCTGAGTATCATGGAAAGAGCGTGCTTTAAGAACCGACTAATGTATGGCATGGACAGGTAACAATCTCAGTTTGAGAAAGAGCGTCATCAATGCCTTGCAATCCCTCCACCTCATGTTTCGGCGTCCTATGCCGTAGTCGGCTATGTTCCATTCTATGGCTGTGTGTATTTATATGGTGTAAGCGAGTGACATCTATCTTATTTATGCACTTTGCTTTTATCTGTAACCAAATAGTCACCGATATGCAATGTACTCCCTATTTCTTCTATATTTATTTTGCAACTGACTACTTTTAACTATCCTATTTTGTTTCGGAGTTGGTGTTTTGGCTCCCAGGTGCAAATGAACCTATTACGAAAAATACATACAAAATAAAATAAATTATTTTAAAACAATCAGAACAAAAATTTGGCACATACATCCGAACATTCTATGTCCGTACATAAGTTTTCAGAAAGAACAAACATTTTATATGTCTTATGTAAAAAAGACAAAAAAAACAACTTCATCACATGTTAGTGCACTAATTTTTTTATATGGGACATCTAAAATATTCTTTTCACCCGCTTTTTTAACTTGTGTACAGACATTTAATGTCTGGATATTCGTGTAAATATTCTTTTCTAAACTTTATGGGACGTCTAAAATGTTCTTTTCACCCGCAAACTTGTGTACAAACATTTAATGTCTAGATGTTTGTGTAAATATTCTTTTCTAAACTTTTTGACATATTGAAATATGTTTTCACACAATGGGTTCATTTCACCCGTGAGTCGAATTGAATTTTTTATTTTGTTTGCCTATCTTTCTTACCGGATTGATCATATGAGATGTTGAATTATTGTCGATCCATAAAGCACCTGATCCATAAAACACCTCATGCATCAATTATTGGCAACTTACTACTTATAGAACACATTATCGTTTTCCCATCAATTCTTTTTAGCTTCATACACAATACAAATTGGTGCGAGATCCATGGGGTCGTGTGCCAAGGTGCACCCACACCCGGCAGCGCGGATGGGGAATCGGGCACCGCCTAGGATACTCGGGGTTATTTGGGCCGCAGGCAGGTTAAGGCCTCAACTGTTGGACCCGACCTAGAAAATAAAGGTTTACCTTATTTTGGTTTATATACCACTCAAGGTTTAGCCTATAACTCTCAAAAGGATTTATCCTGTTTTATTTATCATCACAACATACAATGTAAATTACCATAAAGATCACGGGGTCGTCAGGACGCACCCCTAAATCTAACTGGTTTCTTTTGTTACGACTTAGTGTTTAAATTTTAACATCATTTTCCACAAATTTGTGATCAGATCTCATAAATATTTCTCTTTATAGTTTTTTCCATGCTCGGTATTTATCATCGCAACATATAATATAAATTAATACGGAAATCACGGGTCGTGTGCCAAGGCGCACCCCTAAATCTAGTAACTCCAGATCCATGGGCGTAGCTCCAGAGCCGTCGGCATAGCTCCGACTGTCTGCGTAGCTCGAAAAGCCGACTGTTTGGCCCAGCCGTCGGAGCACCCTGGTCGTGGCGCGCGGCACCTGACATACATAGGAGGTGTGGGGTTGGTGGCGGAGATATGGACGGCAACAAAGCCGCTAGCTTAGCATGCCACACGGCAACGCTTGGCATATCACCTGGGACGGAAACGACGATGGGATCTATGTTGATGGCAAATCAGCCTACCTTGTGGTAAAATCTGGAAGCGCTCTAGACGGGACGATGGAAGAGCTATGCCGACATTATTGTCGCCAGGTTACCTACGACCATGCCGATGGCCGCCGTCGCCTTTTTGTATCTGGCTCTAGATGAATTAGATCATTTGTTCACCTTGCAGTATTGGTCGGGATAAGAATAATGTATGGCTCTAAATTGGTATCGTCGGACGAGATTAAAAAAGTCTCTATGTGGATCATGTAATAAAGGATCGGAACAAAGTCACCGAGCCAGGCTGCGACGTCCCACAGATTTCCAAGAGAACTGAATACCGATGCTGCGACACATATCAATCCAAAAAATCTGATTATTTGAGAAAGTAGACAATAAATATTTTGTTTATTTCAATTTTTGCAGAAACTATTTATAATTTGTTAACCTATTACAACGCACGGGTATTTAGCTAGTACTCCCTCCGTTTCAAAATATAAGATGTTTTACCTTTGTGAAAGGAGTGTATCTAGACCCATTTAGTGTGTAGGTTCATGTGGATTTGGAGTGAACCTACGACTAAAAGTGGTCCAGATACAATTCTTTTACAAAGCTAAAACATCTTATATTTTGAAACGGAGGGAGTATATACTATAATTAGGTAGATTCGTCTGTCCAAAATTTGGTTCTGGTTTTTCATTGGACGATTTTACCCCTGCCTATTCTTGGTTATTACTCTCTCCGTTTCAAAATATAAGATATTTTAGCTTTGTGAAGGGAGTGTATCTAGCCAATTTTAGTGTGTAGATTCATCTAAATTTAGAGTGAACCTGCACTAATAAAAAAGTCTAGATACACTACTTTCGTAAAGCTAAGGGTCTGTTCTCTGTGCGGGAATTTTGCAGGAATTTTGCGGGTCTAGATTCCGCCGGAAAGTTTTCCCGCAAGTGTGTTCGCTCCATAGGAATTGGCCTGCTCCGTTCCTCCGAAAAATGTCTCTCGCCTGTACTGTTTACGGGAAAGAAAACATCCGCTCAAACCAAAGGAAACGTGTGGAGTCGCGGAAGCCCGAGGCTAAGATACTCTGCCAGTTGACAGACGTGTGAATTAAATAAAGCTTCTATGAGTGAAGGACCAGCTGATGAATAGCATATCTTGCTTTGGGTCTAAATAAAATAATATTAAACATCGCTCTATTAATGCTCACCGAATAGAGATTTTCCTCCGTCCCGAATGTTGAAAATATAAGCAAATTACCATAATATTTAATCCGAAATAAGTAATAATAAATCATGACTATAAGTGCTGGAATTAATCTAATCATGTATACTAGCAGAATAGACGAACAGATCATATTCAACCAGAATAAACAGATCACATCTATTCCAAGAGCTAGTACAAGAAACTGCAACAGAAACTGAACTAGATAGGAACAGATTACGTACGGTGCTGGAGGAGGAATCGGGTTCGCGTTCAGGTTGGGGTCGAGGTTCGCGTTGACACCAGTGTCGTCAGCCATGGCGTCGATGTAGAGGCTGCTGATGTCCGGGAAGAAGTCCTCGTCGGGGAAGTAGTGGTCGGTCGACGTGATGCCGTCAGTAGTCGCGCAGACGCGCTCCCCAAAAACCTGATCGCCCTTCACCCGTACAGGTTCACGAGAGGCGGTGGTTCCAGAGGCCTACTGTCCCGTCGTCCGGTGCACGCCGGAAGAGGGGATGGAGAAGGTGTAACGGTGGCGCAAGGTTCTGAAGGCAGAGAGATGATGTGTATTTTTCTCGTATTAGGGTTTTTGCCTAAGGCCGTTTATATATAGGCGCCGGTCGGGTAAGACGTGGGGCGTAGCCCACGTCCGGAAACGGCTAACAGAAAAATAACTCGCACAATAATTTTCCCGAGCAGCAAAAAGATAAGATCGGCACCGAGGCACAATTCCGCAAACCGCGGCGCGCGCGCGCGTCGTGACGAGGCGTGGCGAGGCGGGCGGCGGAGGAGGAGGAGCGCGCGTGTATGCCACTCCTCTTCACTCTCTTTAGGAGGTAGTGAAACACTCCACTGTATATATTGGTCCAACTCCCTCTAAACTAGCAAGGTGGGACTAAACTTTGGTGCCACCCCTTGCTAGGCATGAATGGGCCAAGAGAATTTCAGAATTTATATTAGGCTATGGGCCAAGGCCCACACCCAAATTCCAACAATCCCCCACAAATTCTCATAGGCACATATCATCACATCACATCAATCAGTTCCAGAGCATTGTTTATATACCGGTGCGAGGTGGAGACTGTTAAGTTGAATTTCCACTTAGAACTTCATGCTACACTAGATTGCAACTTGAATAGTGGACTATGCCTTGAACTACAAGTTTGGTGCGCACTAGTTTCACATAAGGTCTAGACCGATACAGGGCTGCCGCGAAGCTTCTCCGCGGTTTGGAGCTTATGCGTCATACTCCATGGCCTTTCATGAGTTTATTAGAGAGCACCCAACTCTCACGGACTGCGACGTTTGACAGTCAGACTCATATAAGTGTGTTCTTCAAAAGATGTTCTGCAGGACAACATCTTTGCTTAAACAAGCCACTCAGAACACATTAAGGTAAATACCAACCTGCCATGCAGAATAGGAGAGTATTGCATCTATACGGAGTGGTAGTATGCTATAAGGATACTCTCCTCTCAGTTGACCAACAGCTTGTCTCCCAACTCTACTTCACGGGATCTCCGATCACATAGAGCGGGTTACCACTGTGAGCAACTCAAAAAGTGGGTCTCAAACCCATCTCCCTCGATGCATTATCTATCACATTACGTGATAGACCCTTTGTGAAGGGATCTGCCAGATTTTTAGATGTTTGGATATAATCCAATGCAATAACTCCGGAGTTTCTCATTTTCCTGACAGATTTCAATCTCCTCTTCACATGTCTTGATGACTTCATATTGTCCTTAGAACTGTTTATTTTTATGATCACAGTTTGATTATCACAGTTCATAAGGATTGCGGGTATTGGTTTTTCAACCACAGGTAAGTTCATCAAGAGTTCACGAAGCCACTCTGCTTCAACAGTGGCTGTGTCTAATGCTGTGAGTTCTGCTTCCATAGTTGACCTCGTTAAGATGGTCTGCTTGCAAGACTTCCAAGAAACAGCGCCACCACCAAGTGTAAACACATAACCACTCGTGGCCTTAGTCTCATCAGCATCAGAAATCCAGTTTGAGTCACTATACCCTTCAAGTACCCTTGGATACCCGGAGTAGTGAATCCCATAGCTCGCGTTGCCTTTCAAGTAACGCAAAACCCTTTCAAGGGCCTGCCAATGAACATCTCCAGGATTTGAGACAAATCGACTTAACTTGCTTACAGCAAAGGAGATGTCAGGCCTCGTAGCGCTGGCTAAATACATAAGCGAGCCAATAATCTGAGAATATCTCAGCTGATCTTTAGCATCCTTAGGATCTCCCTGATTCTTTCGAACCAACACGCTAGGATCATATGGTGTAGGAGAGGATCTACATTCGCTATACCCAAAACGACTCAAGATCTTTTCCACATAGTGAGACTGAAGCAGTGTTATCCCACCATCATCATCTTTCAGCAGCTTGATGTTCAATATCACATCAGCCACTCCTAGATCTTTCATCTCAAAACAACGAGATAGAAAATCTTTGACCTCATTGATAACATTAAGATTGGTCCCGAATATCAGTATATCATCAACATACAGACATAAGATGACTCCCTCTCCCCAACCATGGCGATAGTACACACACTTGTCAGCTTCGTTTACAATAAAGCCTTCATCAGTTAAAGTCCTTTCAAACTTCTCATGCCACTGCTTAGGTGCTTGCTTAAGACCATACAGAGACTTCAGTAACTTGCACACCTTGCCTTGTTGACCATCTATCACGAATCCATCCGGCTGATCCATATAAATTTCCTCATCTAACTCTCCATTTAGGAAAGCCGTCTTAACGTCCATTTGATGAACGAGAAGATCATGCGAGGCAGCCAAGGATAGCAGTACTCGAATGGTGGTCAATCTAGCCACAGGTGAATAAGTATCAAAGAAGTCTTCGCCTTCTTTCTGGGTATAACCCTTGGCAACAAGGCGTGCCTTATACTTCTCAATAGTACCATCAGGTCTAAGCTTCTTCTTAAACACCCACTTACATCCTACAGGTTTGCACCCATAAGGATGATCAGTAATTTCCCAAGTTCTGTTTGCTATGATGGAATCCATCTCACTGCGAACGGCTTCTTTCCAGTAGTCAGCATCTTGAGATGCATAAGCTTCTGAAATAGAAGTGGGAGTATCATCCACGAGGTATACAATGAAATCATCACCAAAGGACTTCGCAGTCCTTTGTCTCTTACTTCTGGTAGGAGCTTCACTGTTATCCTCCACAGGATTATCAGGGTGTTCTATCGAAATGGTGGGTTCAGGAATTGTGATTAATTCTTGACTAGATAAACTAGGCATCTCCTGATTTGATGAACTAGACGAATCTTTCATGGGAAAGATGTCTTCAAAGAAAGTCGCATCATTCGACTCCATGATTGTACCAACATGCATGTCAGATACCTGAGATTTCACTATCAAAAATCTATAGCCAATGCTATGAAATGCATATCCCAGAAAGACACAATCCACGGTTTTTGGTCCAAGCTTGTGTTTCTTGGGTATCGGCACATTCACTTTCGCCAAACAACCCCAAGTTCGTAAGTAGGAGAGTTTCAGCCTTTTCCTTTCCCATTCCTCAAATGGAGTAATGGTTTTGTTCTTTTTGGGAACACGGTTTAGGACATGACACGCAGTCTTTATCGCCTCCCCCCACCATTCCTTGGATAGACCCGATGTATCTAACATGGCGTTAACCAAATCAGTTAGAGTACGGTTCTTTCTTTCGGCCACCCCATTTGACTGAGGTGAGTAGGGAGGCGTCCTCTCATGGATAATACCATGCTCCGCACAAAAAGAATCAAATTCGTTGGAAAAATACTCTCCACCACGATCAGACCGAAGTCGCTTAATCTTTCGATCAAGTTGGTTTTCTGATTCAGCTTTATAGATTTTGAAGTGATTAAAAGCTTCATCTTTAGATTTCAGAAGATATACATAACAGTATCGAGTGGAATCATCAATTAAAGTCATGAAATATCGCTTTCCACCTTTTGTCAACTCACCATTCATCTCACAAAGATCTGAATGTATTAGTTCCAGTGGTGCCAAATCTCGTACCTCGGCAGTCTTGTGAGACTTGCGAGGTTGCTTAGCTTGCACACATACTTGACACTTGGAACTTTTGACAGTAGTAAATTTCGGAATTAAATTCATATCGGCAAGCCGCGTCATGCATCCAAAATTAATATGACAAAGTCGTGAATGCCAAATATTGGATTCACTATCATTGCAAACATGATTAATAAATTGAGTACATAAGTCTGACAAAGATAAGCGGAACAAGCCTCCGCACTCATAACCCTTTCCAACAAATTGTCCACACTTAGAAATTACAACTTTATTGGACTCAAAGACTAACTTAAAACCATCTCGACACAGAAGAGATCCGCTGACGAGATTCTTATTGATTGAGGGAACGTGCTGCACATTCTTCAGCTGTACGATCTTCCCCGAAGTAAACTTCAGATCCACCGTACCAACACCTTGAACAGAAGCACGTGAGCCATTTCCCATCAGCACGGAGCCAGCCCGTTCGACCTGATAAGAAGAGAACATGGAAATATCAGCACATACATGTATATTTGCACCAGTGTCTATCCACCAATCAGGTGAATTACAAACTGAAAGAACAGTGGGAAATATACCGTACCCAGCATCCTTCATCTCAATATCACCAAGAACAACATTAGCGGACTTGCCACTATTTCCATGTGGACGCTTGTCAAAGCGATTGGGGCAGCTAGGAGCCCAATGATTAGGATCACCACAGACATGGCAGGATCCTTTCTTCTTATACTCAGTCTTCTTCTTGAAGTTGGTAGTCTGTGCGGCCTTGTTTTTGCCATCAAACTTTCCTTTGCCATCAGACCTGTTCTTATTCTTGAACTTGTGGGACTGGAAGTTGTTTTTCTGCACTACATGTGCGCTAGAACTTCCATCAAAGCCTCGAGGACGTGTATCTTTTGCTCTCGCCTTTTCTTCAACATGAAGAGATCCGATGAGATCCGAAACAGAAAACTCCTGTCTCTTATGTTTCAGAGAGGTAGCAAAGTTCCTCCAAGAAGGAGGAAGCTTAGCAATAATGAAGGGTTTTGCAGCATAGTAAATCAAAATTTTCTACGGAAGCGAACAGAGGGAAAGGCAAGATCTAATCTAGGAGATGCAAACAACGAGAGAGATTGGATTAGATCTTCATACCCTTGAAGATTCGCATAGCGGAACGTTCGTCGGAATGTGGGTGATGTAGTCGTACTCGCTTCTCCTCCTCGCGATCCGATCCGATCTAGCACCACAAGTGGCGGTGCCTCCGTGAGATGCACACGTGCGGCACCTCGACGTCTCCTCCTTCCTCGGACCAGCAAGTATGGTGGAGAGATAGATTGGATCTACAACACGACGGCGTGGTGTATATGGTGGAGAATTTCTGTAGCAGGGCTTCGCCTACAAACAGTCGGGAGGGAGAGAGGAGGGCAGCAGGGCAACTAGGGTTTGGAGGAAGGTGTGTGTGTAGGGGGAGAGGGGGGCGCACCAGCCCTCTATATATAGAGGGGGGGTGCGGCCAGACCTTGCCCATCCTCCAAGCCTATCTCTAGTTTAAACGATTTAAACTTTCCCTTATCTAGAAACCCTATCTTAACTCTAGTTTAAACGATTTAAACTTATCTAGGATCGGCTGGGCCCTATGGGGCCTTGTGCCCCTGGCCCAATGCGGCCAGGACACTCCCTCATAGGCCCATGCCCCCTCCCGGAAGGTGGGACCACGTTGGCCCCCTTCCGGAAGGTTCTAGAAGCTTCCGGTACAATACCGACTAATCCGGAACAATTCCGAACTCCAAAAACTGCACTGCCTTATATGAATCTTATTCTCCGAACCATTCCGGAACCTCTCGTGATATCCCGGCTCCCATCTGAGACTCCGAACAAAAATTCATAAACCAATTATCCAATCTATCCTAGCGTCGAGACACGTTAAGTGTGTGACCCTGCGGGTTCGAGAATATGCAGACATGATCTTCTATCAATAATCAACAGCGGGGTCTGGGCACCCATATTGACTCCCACACATCCATCGATGATCATATCGGATGAACCACGATGCCAGGATTCAATCAATCCCATATATATATTCCCTTCGTCACGCGATATTTTACTTGCCCGAGATTCGATCGTCGGTATCGTCATACCTAGTTCAATCTCGTTCATAGCAAGTACTTTACTCGTTCCGTAATCCGATATCACTTTGTGATTAACTCCTTAACCACAAGCTTGCAAGCGGTGTTGATATCGATTATCGAGTGGGCCCGAAGTATATCTCTCCGACTTGGGAGGGACAAATCCCATCTCGATACATACAACCCAACAGATACTTTCCGATCACCTGAGAGACACCTTTATGATCACCCTCTCATAGGATGACGTTTGATGACCTCAAAGCTTTCTTCCGATACCAGGGAGTTGTATTATCTCATGGTCTAAGGAATACAATATTTAACATAGGAAAAACTTCGCAAAGACGACTTCGATGACACGATCTAATTGCTTCGCTTAATTTGGGTCTGTCCACCATATCATTCTCCCAATGATATGATCTCATTATCAATTGACAACTCATGTCTATGGTTAGGAAACCTTAACCATCATTGATCAATGAGCTAGTCCATAGAGGCGTACTAGGGACACGGTGTTGTTCACAAACCACACAAGTATTAAAGTTTCCGCTTAATACAATTCTAGCATGGAATATAAACTTTATCATGAACAAGAATTATAATAATAACATCTTTATTATTGCCTCTAGGGCATAATTCCAACAGTCTCCCACTTGCACTAGAGTCAATAATCTAGTTTACATTTGGCAACAATCTCACACCCATGGCACTGAGGTGCTGATCATGTTTTACACGTGAAAGAGGTTTAGTCAATGGATCTGCGACATTCAGATTTGTATGTACTTTGCTGATCTTCAGATCTCCATCTGCTATATAATTTCGGATTATATGAAACTTGCGGTTGATATGCTTGGTCTTTGGATGATATCTTGGTTCCTTAGCGAGTGCTATGGTGCCAGTGTTGTCACACAATATCTCCAGTGGGTCCAATGCACTTGGAACCACGCCAAGCTCAGTGATGAAGTTTCTGATCCAAACTCCTTCACTTGACGCTTTTGCAGCAGCCATGTATTCCGCTTCTACTGTAGATCCCGCGATCATGCTTTGCTTGCAGCTTCTCCAGCTCACAGCTCCTCCATTCAAAATATACACGTATCCTGTCTAAGATTCACAATCATCCTTGTCGGTGTCGAAACTAGCATCGACGTAACCTTTTACGACGAGTTGTTCATCACCCCCATAGACTAAGAACATTTCTTTAGTCCTATTTAGGTACCTTAGGATGTTCTTCACGGCTGTCCAGTGTTCCACTCCTGGATCACTTTGATATCTGCTCGTCAAACTAAGAGCATTGGACACATTCGGTCTAGTACACAGCATGGCATACATGATGGAGCCTATGGCCGAGGCATAAGGCACTTTGCTCATAGCTTCCCTATCATTTACCGTAGCTGGACACTAAGCCTTGCTCAATATCTTACCTGACAACATAGGCACTGAACCTTTCAATGCCTTATCCATTCTGAACCTTTTCAGAACTTTGTCTAGGTATGTACTCTGGCTTAAAGCTATCAGGCGTCTTTGTCTATCTCTATAGATTTTTATGCCCAATATATAAGCAGCTTCACCTAGGTCTTTCATTGAAAAACACTTGTTCAAATAACTCTTCACATCGTTAAGCATGTCGATGTCATTTCCAATAATCAATATGTCATCCACATACAGTACCAGAAACGTCACCGAGCTCCCATTCACTTTCTTGTAGATGCAAGCTTCGTAGCAATTTGGAACAAATCCAAAGCTCTTGATCACTTGATCAAAACGAAGATTTCAACTCCGAGATGCTTGCTTCAGTCCATAAATAGAACGCTGAAGTTTGCATACTTTATCAGCATCCTTAGGATCGACAAAACCTTCGGGTTGCATCATATACAACTCTTCATCAATGTTGCCATTGAGGAACGCAGTCTTGACATCCATCTGCCATATTTCATAATCATGAAACGCAGCAATTGCTAATAAAATCCGAATGGACTTAAACATCGCTACGGGAGAGAAAGTCTCATCGTAGTCAACACCTTGAACTTGTCGAAAACCTTTCGCAGCAAGCCGTGCTTTATAGACGGTAACATTACCATCCGCGTCCGTTTTCTTCTTGAAGATCCATTTGCACTCAACGGCCTTTCGGTCGCTAGGAGGGTCCACCAAAGTCCATACTTGGTTTTCGCTCATGGATCCCAATTCGGATTTCATGGCTTCTAGCCATTTCTCAGAGTCTGGGCTCATCATCGCTTCCTCATAGTTCATAGGTTCGCTGTCTTGTACTAACAAGACAGTCAAGACAGGGTTGCCGTACCACTCAGGAGGGGCACGCGACCTTGTCGACCTGCGACGTTCAGTAGCAGCATCGTCCGAAGCTTCATGATCCTTGTCATTAGCTTCCTCTATTGTTGGTGCAGGCGGCACTGGAACAATTTCAGGTGCTGCGCTACTCTCCAATTCAAGAGAAGGTTCAATAACCTCGTCTAGCTCTACTTTCCTCCCACTCACTTCTTTCGAGAGAAACTCCTTCTCAAGAAATGAACCGTTCTTTGCGACAAACACTTTGCCTTCAGTTCTGTGATAGAAGGTATACCCAATAGTTTCCTTAGGGTATCCTATGAAGACGCATTTCTCCGCTTTGGGTTCGAGCTTGTCCGGCATCAACTTCTTGACGTAAGCTTCGCATCCCCAAACTTTAAGAAACGACAACTTAGGTTTAGCACCAAACCACAGTTCATACGGTGTCGTCTCAACGGATTTAGATGGAGCCCTATTTAAAGTGAATGCAGCAGTTTCTAATGCATAACCCCAAAATGATAACGGCAAATCAGTAAGAGACATCATCGATCGGACCATATCTAATAGGGTTCGATTCCGGCGTTCAGACACACCATTGCGCTGTGGTGTTCCGGGTGGCGTGAGTTGTGAAACGATTCCACTTGCTTTGAGATGCGTGAGAAAATCATAACTCAAATATTCGCCCCCACGATCGGATCGTAGAAACTTAATCTTTCTGTTACGATGGTTCTCCACTTCATTCTGAAATTCTTTGAACTTTTCAAACGTTTCAGATTTATGTTTCATTAAATAGATATACCCATATCTACTTAAGTCATCGGTAAAAGTGAGAAAATAGCGATATCCACCACGCGTCGAAACACTCATCGGTCCGCATACATCGGTATGTATGATTTCCAACAAGTCCGTTGCTCGCTCCATCATACCGGAGAACGGGGTTTTGATCATCTTGCCCATGAGGCATGGTTCGCATGTGTCAAATGATTCAAAATCAAGAGACTCCAAAAGTCCATCAGAATGGAGTTTCTTCATGCGCTTTACACCAATATGACCTAGACGACAGTGCCACAAATAAGTAGTATTATCACTATCTACTTTGCATCTCTTAGCCTCAATGTTATGGATGTGTGTTTCATCCCTTTCGAGATTTAGAAGAAATAAACCATTCACAAGAGGTGCATGACCATAAAAGATGTTACTCATATAAATAGAATAACCATTATTCTCCGATTTAAATGAATAATCGTCTTGCAATAAACACGATCCAGAAATAATGTTCATGCTCAACGCAGGCACATAATAACATTTATTAAGGTTTAAAACTAATCCCGAAGGTAAAACTAAGGAGAGCGTGCCGACGACCATCACATCAACTCTTGATCCGTTGCCAACGCGCATCGTCACCTCATCCCTCGCAAGCCGCCGTCTATTCCGTAGCTTCTGTTTCGAGTTACAAATATTAGCAACTGAACCGGTATCAAATACCCAGGCAATACAACGAGGGCTAGTAAGGAAAACATCAATAACATGTATATCAAATATACCTTTGACGGTGCCAGCCTTCTTGTCCGCTAAGTACTTCGGACAGTTGCGCTTCCAGTGACCCTTGTCCTTGCAATAGAAGCACTCAGTGTCCGGCTTAGGACCAGACTTGAGCTTCTTCTCAGCAGGGGCAACGCGCTTGCCGCCGCCTTTCTTGAAGGGCTTCTTTGCACCTTTACCTTTCTTGAAGGAGGGCTTGTTGACCATCAACACATGATTATCCTTTTTGATGTCCACCTCCGCAGCCTTCAGCTTTGCGAAGAGCTCGGTGGTCGTATCAGTGGAACCAATCTGATTGTGAGTCACTACAAAACTTTTGTAGCTGGGAGGGAGTGATTGCAGAACCCTGTCAATCTTGAGCTCCTCTGGAATCTTGCAGTCCAGTTGCTCAAGGCGTTGAGTGTAGCCCGACATCTTAATGGCGTGCTCACTAACGGAACTCCCTTCCTCCATCTTGCAGTTAAAGAACTTCTCAGAGATCTCATATCTCTCAGAACGGGCCTGAGTCTGAAACATGGTTTTCAGCTCCTCGAGAATCTCAAAGGGCCCGGGATAGTTTTCAAAACGATTTTGAAGTTCCGGTTCCATAGCAAACAACATGGTGCTCTTAATCACACCATAATCATCTTTGCGCGACTGATAGACAGCTTTCTCATCAGCCGGCGCAGTTGCAGCAGGGGGGTTACCTAACACTTTCTCAAGGACATAGTCCTTTTGTCCGCCAGACAGAATGATTCTTAGATTGCGGAACCAGTTGGTGAAGTTAGACCCATTGTTTCTAAGCTTTTCTTTCTCAGCAAAAACGTTGAAGTTGAAGTTGGACTTGGCCATGTGATCTACAGTATTTGCAAGTACAATTTAGACTATGTTCATGATAAATAGTTCAACTTAATAAAGTTACTAGATGAACTCCCACTAAATTCAACATCCCTCAAGTTTTTTAGTGAACACGATCCAAATTCACCACACCTAATCCGATCTTCACGAGAAGAGATGTGGTTTCAATGGTGGACAACGAAGTGTCGATCATATCATATCATTCATATGACTCATGCTTAACCTTTCGGTTCATGTGTTCCGAGGCCATGTCTGTACATGCTAGGCTCGTCAAGTTAGACCCAAGTATTTCCGCGTGTGCAAAACTGGCTTGCACCCGTTGTATGTGAGCGTAGAGTCTATAGCACCCGATCATCACGTGATGCTTGGACACGACGAACTTTCGCAACGGTGCATACTTGGGGAGAACACAGTTTTTATCTTGATCTTTAAGTGAGGAATCATCTTATAATGCTACCGTCGCGATCTAAGCATAATAAGATACATAAAAGGATAAACATCACATGCATATAACTTTATGTGACATGGTATAGCCAATCTTCGCGCAATGATCTCCATCTTGTGCGTTCCGGCATGATCTCCATCACTCCACCATGATTGCCTCCACCACGAATAGCAACTACAACTATTGCTAACTATTTAGCGACAAAGTAAAGCTATTACATGGCGTATAAGAAGTTGACTCGCAGGTCATACACAATTATAAAGACAACCATATGGCTCCTGCCGGTTGTGTACTCATCGACATGCAAGTCATGAAACATTACAAAACATGATCATCGCATACAATATACACATCACATCTTGGGCCATACCATATCACAGAAAACACTCCCTGCAAAAATAAGTTAGACGCCTCTACTTTGTTGTTGCATGTTTTACGTGGCTCATGGGAGTAGATGCTAAGAACGATTCTTACCTACGGAAAGCCACAATGGTGATATTATGGTTGCCAAACTCCGGTGTTAATCCCATGACAACTATAGTGAGAGAAACTGACATCCACCAGCCGCATGTGTGGTACAAGCCACACGTCAAGTGCGGAGCCGGTCTCGCGAACGACGTCACGTAAGGTTGGCCTGGACCGCTTTAATATCACTATCCCGTGTCATAAGAAGAACACAAACAAGAGGCTTGCAACAGAAAACATCAACGCCCGCAACAACCATGTTGCGTTCTACTCGTGAATCACATCTACGCATAGATCTAGCTCTGATACCACTGAAGGGTTTCGCAGCATAGTAAATCAAAATTTTCTACGGAAGCGAACAGAGGGAAAGCCAAGATCTAATCTAGGAGATGCAAACAACGAGAGAGATTGGATTAGATCTTCATACCCTTGAAGATTCGCACAGCGGAACGTTCGTCGGAACGTGGGTGATGTAGTCGTACTCGCTTCTCCTCCTCGCGATCCGATCCGATCTAGCACCACAAGTGGCGGTGCCTCCGTGAGATGCACACGTGCGGCACCTCGACGTCTCCTCCTTCCTCGGACCAGCAAGTATGGTGGAGAGATAGATTGGATCTACAACATGACGGTGTGGTGTATATGGTGGAGAATTTCTGCAGCAGGGCTTCGCCTACAAACAGTCGGGAGGGAGAGAGGAGGGCAGCAGGGCAACTAGGGTTTGGAGGAAGGTGTGTGTGTAGGGGGAGAGGGGGGGCGCACCAGCCCTTGCCCATCCTCCAAGCCTATCTCTAGTTTAAACGATTTAAACTTTCCCTTATCTAGAAACCCTATCTTATCTCTAGTTTAAACGATTTAAACTTATCTAGGATCGGCTGGGCCCTATGGGGCCTTGTGCCCCTGGCCCAATGCGGCCAGGACACTCCCTCATAGGCCCATGCCCCCTCCCGGAAGGTGGGACCATGTTGGCCCCCTTCCGGAAGGTTCTAGAAGCTTCCGGTACAATACCGACTAATCCGGAACAATTCCGAACTCCAAAAACTGCACTGCCTTATATGAATCTTATTCTCCGAACCATTCCGGAACCTCTCGTGATATCCCGGATCCCATCCGAGACTCCGAACAAAAATTCATAAACCAATTATCCAATCTATCCTAGCGTCGAGACACGTTAAGTGTGTGACCCTGCGGGTTCGAGAATATGCAGACTTGATCTTCTATCAATAATCAACAGCGGGGTCTGGGCACCCATATTGACTCCCACACATTCATCGATGATCATATCGGATGAACCACGATGCCAGGATTCAATCAATCCCATATATATATTCCCTTCGTCACGTGATATTTTACTTGCCCGAGATTCGATCGTCGGTATCGTCATACCTAGTTCAATCTCGTTCATAGCAAGTACTTTACTCGTTCCGTAATCCGATATCACTTTGTGATTAACTCCTTAACCACAAGCTTGCAAGCGGTGTTGATATCGATTACCGAGTGGGCCCGAAGTATATCTCTCCGACTTGGGAGGGACAAATCCCATCTCGATACATACAACCCAACAGATACTTTCCGATCACCTGAGAGACACCTTTATGATCACCCTCTCATAGGATGACGTTTGATGACCTCAAAGCTTTCTTCCGATACCAGGGAGTTGTATTATCTCATGGTCTAAGGAATACAATATTTGACATAGGAAAAACTTCGCAAAGACGAACACGATGACACGATCTAATTGCTTCGCTTAGTTTGGGTTTGTCCACCATATCATTATCCCAAGATATGATCTCATTATCAATTGACAACTCATGTCTATGGTTAGGAAACCTTAACCATCATTGATCAATGAGCTAGTCCATAGAGGCGTACTAGGGACACGGTGTTGTTCACAAACCACACAAGTATTAAAGTTTCCGCTTAATACAATTCTAGCATGGAATATAAACTTTATCATGAACAAGAATTATAATAATAACATCTTTATTATTGCCTCTAGGGCATAATTCCAACAAATAATGCCTCCGGCCACGAACTTGTCCGGTAAGTTACACTTGAACTGCTCGAGTTCTTTGGCAAGGGATTGTATCTCATGAGCCTGATCCACGATGGGACGGTCATCAGTCATCTTGTAGTCATAGAATTGCTCCATGATATACAGTTCAGTGCCAGCATCCGAAACACCAAACTTGGCGTCCAGTGCATTCCACGCATCCTTGCCATTATCAAATGACATATAGGTGTCAACAATGTTGTCACCAAGAATATTGAACAAAGCCCCCATAAACATGGTGTCGACTTTCTGAAACGCTTCCTCCTGAACAGGAGAAAGGTCTCCCTCAGGTTTGCCAAGAGTGGCGCTATAGCAGCCTAGGTTTTTCAACCATAGAACTGCTCTCGTGCGCCATCTCTTATAATTGACACCGTCAAAAGGAGGCGGCCTTGTAGCCGCGGCTAAACCAGTTGAATTCAGTTGCCTATAATCAGGTTTTTGTATTGTTGAAAATATAAGCAAATTACCATAATATTTAATCCAAAATAAGTAATAATAAATCATGACTATAAGTGCTGGAATTAATCTAATCATGTATACTAGCAGAATAGACGAACAGATCATATTCAACCAGAATAAACAGATCACATCTATTCCAAGAGCTAGTACAAGAAACTGCAACAGAAACTGAACTAGATAGGAACAGATTACGTACGGTGCTGGAGGAGGAATCGGGTTCGCGTTCAGGTTGGGGTCGAGGTTCGCGTTGACACCAGTGTCGTCAGCCATGGCGTCGATGTAGAGGCTGCTGATATCCGGGAAGAAGTCCTCGTCGGGGAAGTAGTGGTCGGTCGACGTGATGCCGTCAGTAGTCGCGCAGACGCGCTCCCCAAAAACCTGATCGCCCCTCACCCGTACAGGTTCACGAGAGGCGGTGGTTCCGGAGGCCTACTGTCCCGTCGTCCGGTGCACGCCGGAAGAGGGGATGGAGAAGGTGTAACGGTGGCGCAAGGTTCTGAAGGCAGAGAGATGATGTGTATTTTTCTCGTATTAGGGTTTTTGCCTAAGGCCGTTTATATATAGGCGCCGGTCGGGTAAGACGTGGGGCGTAGCCCACGTCCGGAAACGGCTAACAGAAAAATAACTCGCACAATAATTTTCCCGAGCAGCAAAAAGATAAGATCGGCACCGAGGCACAATTCTGCAAACCGCGGCGCGCGCGCGCGTCGTGACGAGGCGTGGCGAGGCGGGCGGCGGAGGAGGAGGAGCGCGCGTGTATGCCACTCCTCTCTTTAGGAGGTAGTGAAACACTCCACTGTATATATTGGTCCAACTCCCTCTAAACTAGCAAGGTGGGACTAAACTTTGGTGTCACCCCTTGCTAGGCATGAATGGGCCAAGAGAATTTCAGAATTTGTATTAGGCTATGGGCCAAGGCCCACACCCAAATTCCAACACCGAACACCTCAAATGTTTTGATTCCTCCGTTTCAGAAGCCTGCAGGTTCACGCTCCACGCTCCATCCTAATCCCGTGCAGTTCTGTATTCCTGTATTTTGGATTCCCACACACCGAGCAGGGCCTAAGGGTCCGTTCGCTGTGCGGGAATTTTGCAGGAATTTTGTGGGTCTAGATTCCGCCAGAAAGTTTTCCCGCAAGTGTGTTCGCTCCACAGGAATTGGCCTGCTCCGTTCCTCCAGAAAATGTCTCTCGCCTGTACTGTTTACGGGAAAGAAAGCTCAAACCAAAGGAAACGTGTGGACATGTTGCTGTCGCGGAAGCCCGAGGCTAAGATACTCTGCCGGTTGACATTCGTGTGAATTAAATAAAGCTTCTATGTGCGAAGGACCAGCTGATGAATAGTATATCTTGCTTTGGGTCTAAATAAAATAATGTTAAATATCTTATTAGTGCTCACCGAATAGAGATTTTCCTCCGTCCCGAACACCTCAAATGTTTTGATTCCTCCGTTTTAGAAGTTTGTAGGTTCACGCTCTACGCTCCATCCTAATTCCGTGCAGTTCTGTATTCCTGTATTTTAGATTCCCACACACCGAACGGGACCTAAGTATCCGTTCGCTGTGCGGGGATTTTGCAGGAATTTTGCGGGTCTAGATTCCGCCGGAAAGTTTTCCCACAAGTGTGTTCGTTCCACAGGAATTGGCCTGCTCCGTTCCTCCGGAAAATATCTCTCGTCTGTACTGTTTACGGGAAAGAAAACATCCGCTCAAACCAAAGGAAACGTGTGGACATGTTGCTGTCGCGGAAGCCCGAGGCTAAGATACTCTGCCGATTGACAGACGTGTGAATTAAATAAATCTTCTATGTGCGAAGGACCAGCTGATGAATAGCATATCTTGCTTTGGGTCTAAATAAAATAATGTTAAACATCGCTCTATTAGTGTTCACCGAATAGAGATTTTCCTCCGTCCCGAACACCTCAAATGTTTTGATTCCTCCGTTTTAGAAGCCTGCAGGTTCACGCTCCACGCTCCATCCTAATCCCGTGCAGTTCTGTATTTCTGTATTTTGGATTTTCACACACCGAACGGGGCCTAAAACATCTTATATTTTAAAACCGAGGGAGTACAAGCCTTCCACCGCCAAGTCAAACTGAACCAAAAAAAAAGAAACTGCTAGGTGTCTCCGGACACGATGGGGGAGTTCCCATCGTCCTCCTCCCCTGTGCGACACGTGTCCACCAAAATCGCCCAAAATCCCCTTTTTTCTGCAAAACACATATTTTTGCTGCATATGTTCCCGTTTTGTTTTCGAAGTAAAACAGTTTATTTCAGAAAATAGAACGTCTCGTCGGTGACCTTATCGGAGACCATGTAGAAAAAAAGTTGTACTAATATAGCAAAACCGACCTTGCCCGAGATCTCGTCGGAAAAAACTTGCTGGTGACTCTTGCCGGAGACCTTGTAAAAAAAAGTTGACACTGTTATAGCAAAAGCACAAAACGGTTGAAGCAACAAAGTTCTTCTAATATAGTAAAACACTGACTTCGCCGGATACATAGTTGGAGACTTTAGCCCTCGTCGAAGAACTTGTAGCAAAAGCTTTACGGTATTATAGCAAAATAAATAAGATAGAAAAAATAAATATCAATGTAGCAAAATCGGAGGCCAGCCTTTGTAGCGTCGGCCGCCTTAGTTTGCAGCTCCGACGAGCACCGTCATCCTTAGTCTGTAGCTCCGGCGACTATTACTCGCAGCAAGAGCAGACTACCGAACCGCGCCACCAGACGTGCCTAGCGCGGAGGAGCAGCAGCAGGCAGCGGCGCCGGGAAGCTGCGGCTGGCGGCGACTGAAAAACAGCAACGGGCGGCGCCGGGAGGCTGCGACGCCGGCGAGGGAGAAGGGGCCTGGGATGAGAAGGTCTGGGAAACTATTCGGGAGAGAGACGTCGGCGAGGGAGAATGGGCAAGACAGAGCTGCGCAGCCGCCGCCGTGTACGAACCAGCGGCAGCGCGCGTGTACGAACCAGCGGTGAGCACGGAGACTATAGCGGCGGCACTTCGAGGCCTAGAGAAGATCGTACGGGAAGGGATAAGGAAGGAGTGGAGTAGTGGACCAGCGCAAGAGGTGGGCCAGCTCATGACTCGCGTGTCGGGCGGGATCCTCCGGATCCGGACGATGATCTCCGGGGGATTACCATCATTTTCCAAAAAAAAAAAAATCCTCGAATCCTGGCCATCCCGAGCTCTCTGCCTCCCCGCCGGTTGGAGACTTTCCCCAACATCCTCTGTAGCGCCGCCATCCTCTCCCCCTCCCCCTTCACCCCCACGTTGGAGAGGAATCTCTAGCCTTGCCGACCGGAGGCGGACATGGCCGACACGGCGCACCGACGGCGGCCATGATAGGTGGAGGCGCGCTCGTCCTGATGACCTAGCCACGCATGCGGCTACCTATGGCGACGACGGTGGCGACCAACAGGCGGCGCAGTAGCCCACCCTCCGGGGAGCCGCGGTGACCCCATCCAGCGGCGTGCGGTGGCTGGACGCCGGCGACAGAGAAGAGGAGCGGAGCCGTCACAGGAGAGGAGGAGGGGTGGCTGCCGCCTGCGGAGGAGAGATAGGCCCCGTCCCCGCCCCCATCGTCCCCCCTCATCTCCCCTGCTGAAGCTCCTCCGTGCTAGATTAATCCCCTCTGGATTTGCTACTTCTGTTCATGACCATTAGAGTGGCATTTGTGTCTGGTTCCTGTTTGTGTTAATGCCTGCAAGGTACCTCTCGATTATTGTATCACGCTCCAGAGTATCTTCTTGAGAGGGAACTAGATGACACCATTGAACTGTATAGCTTTCCCTTTCAGCTTTTTGATGCAAGTAATGCTTCACAGCTGCAATTTCTGTTGTTCACGTCTATTTCACTGAAGTTTCCTGCTGATTTTGAGGGCTTCATCAACCTTAAGAAGCTCTACGTATGTGACTTGAGAATTGCTATCGAGAGCATCTGTTGTCCAAATGCAGTCTCCTGGAATTTCTTAGTGTGACTTATTGTAAAACGATCATAGGATTAAGAGTGTCTCGTCCTGCGAGCCACCTTGAACGACTTGAAGCTGCTCCTCACTTCGTGTGATTGATTGAGCTGAATAATGACCTGATTATATTCAAGTACAGAGGCCATTAGATATCTTTAGTATCTTGTGAAAATACTTGTCTAACTAATATATGTATTAAGCTATCCCATGCAGATACTTCCGTTTGACAGTGAATACGCTTAATATGTACATAATGCTTGCTCCATGTAAGCAAGATTTTTTTTCCTGCCGTTATACATAGCCCGCGAAAGAATGCTTCCTTTGCGCTGATTGTTCAGACTATGAACGTGTTATTGACTAACTGCACACCAAACTATAGAAATTTTCTGCATGCCAGCACAATAAGGTCGTTCTCGTTCCTCCGCCGCCGCCCTGATCCGGCGGCGGAACCACCACTTGGCGCCGCCGAGGCTGGATACAGACACCGTGTCTCACAACAAGGGACGGAAAAACAGATCAGCGAACAGACCAAAGCCATCCGAAATGGGGTCCTTCCCCCCGTCGCTCGTGAGGCCTCGACCTGCCGCCGAAGACGGCAACTCGCAGGCTGCCTAGGACCAGCACTGGGAGGACCACTGGAGCGCCTGCCATGGCAGTGCGTGTCCCCATCATTTCCTGTCGCGCCGATGTGTATGTATCCAGTTTTCCGACCCTGCCGTCCAAGAACACACATGTGAGTGCACATACTAGAACTTGATCGATACCTGCCCGTTTGATGAAGCTAGCTCTGAATGCCGTTTGCATCAGGAGCAAATTTGATTAGCCCTTGCAAATTCGATGAACTTTTGCTTCAAGAATATTTGCTGCGTACATCTATATGCAATGGATCAGGAGTGCTCGATAATTCAATAGTACTGTAGAATACATGAACGATTTTGTGCAGTGTGTAAATATGATGTTCTTACTGATCGTTTTGGATCTACTTGAATGATTGTTACTGGCATTCTGGTTCTGGTATTGCTTAATGTCAGGTTGTATACATACAAATAACAAGTCAGGTTTTCTACATAAAAATAGCATTCATATTCAGATGTATGCCAGGTTCTACGTCCAAACATAAAGCAGAGATCATTACTACAAATTGTGTTTCTAGGAAGTACACTAAACTTTTTTTACATATCTTGTTCTAGGATGCCTTTATATATATTTCTCCCAAAA
Source organism: Avena sativa (assembly GCA_916181665.1). NCBI lineage: Eukaryota > Viridiplantae > Streptophyta > Magnoliopsida > Poales > Poaceae > Avena > Avena sativa. The sequence goes on from OV702287.1 coordinate 199,571,857, forward strand.
TATTTGTTCCAGGATAATTTTTTGCTAAAGAAGCAGGATTCGTGGGCAAACTGAAGCTTCGAAAAGACCCAGACTTTGGTCGATTGGGAAGGTAAATAACCCAGAAATGTTGACGATCCAGGTGACAATAGCTGCAATGGGATGAATATATACTCTCTTGAGACAATGGGGGTGTAATATGTTCATGCTACAACATGTTTTACATAATTATGCTTTTCTGGTGGTAAATAAAGCTTTTCTTGCACTGCAATGTAAAATATTGGCCAATTGTCTAACTTAAATGAACACACTCTATTGTGGACCGTGCACGCCCATATCTTTTAGTGTTATTAATTATGTATTATTTTATCCTTGCAAGACTAATAATAATGATTCATACTTCTAGATCTTTTCTTTTACTAGTTAAGTGCCTGTGCGTTCCTATGGGAAAACAAGACATGGAGATAGTTGATTTGATTTTGTTGAAATTGATTTTGTTGAAAACCGCAAGCTCTGATTTTTCAAATGCCCCACACATTTTGCACCCTCTTTGTAACCCTCCAACAACAACCATGTGTTATTTCTGTTCATTTTTTACTTTCTCCTCCATCTCGTGTTCTTCTCTGGCATGTGGTCTAGCGACTTCCTATCCTTTTAGGCATCTTTTGGAGAAGACAATTATCAACACTATCATCCTTTTGCCAGCCAATATTAAAAATATGTTCTGTTGATACTAAATCTAAATTGATTCTAAAAGTGCAAGAATCTTGAACAAGAATACGGAATGCAAAGCAGCAAGAAAGATACACCGACGATTTTTTCAATAAAAAGGTATTATATAACATATATACAAAACTACATTAACAATTCGCTGAATAAATACGGTAATCTTGAAAGTTCATCATTTTTCTTCGTTTCGTTTGGTTCCTGTAAGTGTCCATTGGAATGTTCATGCCTTGTTGGACCCCTCAATTTTCTTTTCTACACGCTACTGTGTTGTATACCGTAGTCAGCCCACTCCAACAATGCCGCGTCCGAATAGCCCTCAGTCGGCTGCCTTCTCCGAGAAAAAAACAATTCTTCTTTCCCCCCTTTACTTGTACTCCAATCTAATTTTAGTTACATGCAAACTACTCTCGTACCTCTGCATAAACAAAGCTTGTTCTGTCATCGTTCCTCCCCCGCATCTATCCAACGAATTGCCTGCCAAGTAGAAATAAAAATAAACAAATACTTCCTTCGTTCTGAAATGTAAGACTTTCTAGCAGTTCATACCAAGGCTCTCAACTAACCACAAGAATCTGAAACTATGCTAATTATGGCATTTGGATTAGTAGAAAGCATGGAAGAGCATAACTATTATACATCAAACTGTGCCAGCGATTATCATAGTCACCATGACACTAAGCATGGTTCTGGCTATTTATATTGAAAAAAAACCAAATAAAAATATCGTCTGATCTGAACACAAACTTGACAGATGATACAGAAACATTAATAAAGAAAATTAATGTGAAACCTCACCTTGTCCATACACCAAAAAAAAAAACCACCTGAATGAGCTGAGAAAAATTAGTTAACAACGGAGGGTACTAATTAAAGGCTAATCTGCATATTATCCTTGAGAACTTAAAAACAAATTAGAGCCCTATGTTCTAGGTGGTGATCTATATGAACTAATGTGCAGTTACACAAACTTGATAATACCTATAGAGCAAACACCAGCCATTGTAAAAAAGGAGCACCTGCATCCTAGCATATGCCTCTGCACCGAACTCTTTTGCTGGACACAGGAAAAGACGACATTAAGAGATATAAAGGATATCGGAAATTTCTAAACTGTTGTACATAAAACTTCTAGGTGGTTATGGCTATATGATTTGAAAATAAAGAAAAAACTAATCATGTACGTCACATGCAAAACTTCTAGATTGCGACCAATGCCGCAATTTGTGTCGTCTTCATAACAATTCAACAACTCTTATTTACTCCGATATAGCACACAGTCCCTGTGATTTGATCACTACATTATCCTAATGAGCACATTCTTTATCGTTGCCACCCACCTCCATAGATGATTACAGCTCCAGGACTGCCCAGTCAAATGTACCTTGCACCCCTTGTGCATAGAGAGTAGGTGGGTGAAAGGCAGGGCCTGGCTGGAACTGCCGAACGTTGCCTCTCGGAGGTTCGCGCCCTGTGTAGCAGCCTACACCAGAGCAACACATCGCCAACACCTCTACTTACAGCATTAGGTACTGCACTTGCAGCCAAGGCAGCGCCTTCAAGAGGGGAACGGCGCTGAGACGCAATAGGAACAATCCAATCCAAGGTATTCTCAGTAACATCTCACAATAGAAACAATCCAATCCAGTATATTAAGCATGTGAGGATTTAATCTAAGGTTGCCACATAATCCTTGTCATTTTTTTCATGGTAAAGACTTGTATTAAGCATCAGGATATATGTTTACAACCAAGATAAGCAATAAAAGGTAGAAAAATGCCCTGGCTAGAGTTTACTAAATCTAGGCTCTAGCCAATCTTAGCAAACTCATGAACCAGACTACTGCACAATCTACCAACAGATTGAGAACTATAGCCATTGAGTTGGCTACTATTATTCGCGATGTAGTTGACATGCTCTACAGCTAGAAGTCTCACGAAAAAACCATTATAGGGCAAAAAGATCTGACATAATATGATTTTTTTTTTGGCAGAAACATGTTGTAGAAACTATGGCTAATTAATATAGCTAAAATAGATACACAATTCAAATTTATGAGGATCTGAACAGCAAGGAGAAAGATGGAAGTGAATAGGTACCTTAGATGGGGGACAGCAAGGAAGCATTCCAAATTTTCATTTCAATGAATATGGAGCTTTGGAATATAATGTTGAAAGGCGTTGGATGAAGCCACCCAATCAAATAGAGTCCAAGTTCTCTTACACTTCCCAATGCTTCAATCTATTAACAATCACAGGTAGTAATCTTGGCTTTGAACCAACATCATAATATTATTCATGTTTCATCAGACCAATGTCTCGACTCAGCAAGAAACAAAATATGAAGAAACAGTCCAGAACTCTGGATATCTTTTTATATGCATAATTAAGGAATTAGGCAATCTGCAGAATATATTCAGGAGGTTAGTCGCGACATACTAATATATATATGAGCCTTGATATACAGAATGCACAAAAATAAAATATCTTCTGAAATTCCAGTAAGCAACATGGCCAACCAACATGCAAGAAAATAGCCGTAGCTGCACTTGGACAACAAAATTAATTTAAAGTATCTTCAGAATATAATCAGAAAGACAATGTGAAACTGAAAGCATCCAATAAACAGTTACATGATCTAGAACTGTCGGACAAAACAACTGGAAAAAAATCACTTCACATCAATCACGATATATTTATAAAAGATAATTACTTGATTGAGCTTAAACAAACCTGACACTAATATTTATCTTAAATTGTATAAACGTCACAGCTACAGTACCTCATTATACATCATAATTTAGATTATGTGCTCATAGGAACATGGCCTTGAATTTATTTTTTAAATCGTAGACAACTATTTCGCAGTAAAAAAGAACATGGGCAGGTAAAAATTTCTTCCGGCAAGCTAGGGTGAATAAAAATTGATTAGATGGAGTTCATCTGCATCTTGGCTGACAATGGTGAGAAAATAAGGAACCGTACCTTAATCTTCCCTAATTGCTTAGAGCTGCAGAATATACTCAGGAGGTTTGTTGTGACATACTAATATATTTATGAGCCTTGATCTATAGAATGCACAAAAAAGAAAATATCTTCTGAAATTCCATTAAGCAACATGGCCAACCAACATGCAAGAAAATAGTTCCTTACGTTCGTGACATCAATTTGATCTTGGTGGACGGCTAGTGAATAAAAATCGATTAGATGGAGTTCATCCGCAGTTTGGCCGACAATGGCGAGAAAATAAGGAACCATACCTTAATCTTTCCTAATTGCCTGGAGCTGCAGAATATATTCAGGAGGTTAGTCCTGACATACTAATATATTTATGAGCCTTGATCTATAGGATGGACAAAAAGAAAATATCTTCTGAAATTCCATTAAGCAACATGGCCAACCAACATGCAAGAAAATAGTCGTAGCTGCATTTGAACAACAAAATTAATTTAAAGTATCTTCAGAATATAATCAGAAAGACAATGTGAAACTGAAAGCATCCAATAAACAGTTACATGATCTAGGGTGGTCAGACAAAACAATTGGAAAAAAATCACTTCGCATCGAGTATGATATATTTATAAAAGATAATTACTTGATTGAGCTTAAGCAAACCTGACACTAATATTTATCTTAAATGGTATAAACGTCACAGCTACAACACCTCATTATACATCATAATTTAGATTATGTGCTCACGGGAATATGGCCTCAAATTTATTTTTTAAATCGTAGACAACTACTTCGCATTAAAAAAGAACATGGGCATATAAAAATTGCTTCCGGCGAGCTAGGGAGTGATGCTGCTATTGTGGCCACATGCATAGTTCCTTACGTTCGTGACATCAATTTGATCTTGCTGGACGGCTAGTGAATAAAAATCGATTAGATGGAGTTCATCTGCATTTTGGCCGACAACGGCGAGAAAATAAGGAACCATACCTTAATCTTTCCTAATTGCTTGGAGCTCTCGCAAAACCTGCTCCCCCTCTACAATCATTCCACGTAATATCTTATTTGTGGACCAAAAGTCACATAGACAACTTAATTTGATGCCTGAATTGATCAACAATAAACTGTCATACAGAAATATAATTTTACACGCTCCAATATTAACTTGTAAAAATTAACTTCGACCAAACTTCTTGAAGTTGTTGTAGTAGTGTGTGCATAATGTTCAAGACTTGTGCTTAGGGATTAGGAGGGTAGATGCAACTTGTGCTTAGGACATGAGGACCACAACAGTTAGGGATTATGGTGGTTTTCACCTACATTGCAGAAGGAAAGGTGTTGGTCTGGATCAAGTCGCCGATACTTACTGCCTAGTCCTGCCGAAGAGGTGCTTTGGCCCGAGCGGTGTCTCCCCGGCTCTGACTCGTAGGAGGACGACAGAGTCATGGCTCGGGCACCCCGGCCTAGGGAACTTCCTTGGATCCGGGAAGCCGCAGATTATCCTCGGCATAGGCCGTGTCTCCGTCCACGACTTGGCTCCAACGACGGTGCACTAGAAGACAGGGACACGGCCGGATTAGTGGGGTGGAGGCGGTGACGGGCGAGGAGGAGGCTGTGCTGCCCGGATCCGGCGGCTGGTGTGTGGAGGATCTGGCTGAGGAGGTGTGAGGGGCGCCGACTGTTGGAGAGAGGGACGCTCGCCGCCTCGCTGAGGTGTAGTAGCAAGAGAGGGAGAGGAGGGCGGCTGGTTGCGAGAGGTGAGGGGAGGGGATGGGAGGGGAGAAGAGAGGGAACGACGGGAGCGGCGATTGACGACCGGAACGTGGTGGAGAGCGAGTGCGGGAGGAAAGTAGGAGCATTGGGCTTGGCCCATTTGGCCGCGTGCGGGCGAGCGCAGAGAAGCACGACGAAAGGCAATGACGTATCGCGTGATGGTTGACGACGGAACAAATTGTTTTTTTTGTTAGTACTAGCACAATATCCACGCGTTGCTGCGAATAAGTGAGAATTGTTAGATTAAAAAATAAAAAATACACATACTCGCATGGTTACCATACCTTGTAATACACACAACTTCGGTTTAAATTGACATGTTGGTCACACGGATGTCACTAATCTTCGATAAATCAACACGAGAATGGTTAATTACTTTATGAACATGTGTTAATTATGCATGTGGCCGTATGTGGTATACCTCTGCTTGAAAACAGTTCGCAATGTTCATAGTTTTCATGTATGCAGTACATCTTTCTCTAATATAGTTCTAAAATGATATATTAATTTCGCGGTATGTAAGATTCTAGTTGCTACACATGTCCATGTGGAGGCTGATTCACTGAAAATAACTGTTCATATGCAATTTCTACATTCTAGACTCGTATGGGCATCATTTCATAACCGACGATCTCATACCTTCAAATATCTAAAGTTCTTTAAAGAATTATCAATTCTGATTTCTGACACAACGATATCTCACAGCATCGTAGACACATGGTTGTGTTCTTCCCAAATGGGTAGGAAAGAATAAGCATGTAGAATGGGTTAATAAGGAACCCAAACTGCAAATCCAAGAACCATCTCATTGCGCGTTTACTACGAAAGTCAATTTGATGTTTTTGCTTATTGTGTTGTCGGTGAACTGGAAGGTTGCCAAGTCACTATCACATATGGAGTGAATGCAAATACTCTTGACTCAATATGCGAGAACCTGAATAATTTTTTTAGTTTTTATTTGTGCTCACCTATGCTAATGCTGGAACAAATATAAGGGAATTCTAATTTGGTTAGCCCGCTATGCCCATGCACTTTAGATATTTATTCATGCTCTGAAAAAATAGGCTATGAGACTGAACGGCAGGAATCTGTCATCTATATTAAGAAAACAAAAAAACAATGGAAGGCAGCCGAACTTTGGTGGCCAAGACCCAGCCGCTCGTACACCATCTTGCAGCCTACAACAACATCCTAGCCCGACCTAAGTCCCAACCCTATGACCGGAGACGCTTAACCCCAAACCAACCCCACGAGTGCCGCCACGCCACCTCTGTTCCTCCACCCCCGGCCCTGTCTCTCTCTACCACGACATAGCGCCAGCGCCGCTCTCATCTCTTTGTACCACACACAACGCCTGCCAGGCAGAGCCGCTCACGCCCCCCCCCCCCCCCCACACACACACGGGGTATTTTCTTTTGCCCCGATAGGCCTTCCCTCCACACGCGGTATCTTCTCAAGCTCGACCGGCTAGGTTCCTCCACCCCCAGGGGCCCCCGTCTCTCTAGAATCGCGGTTCCGTTCTGCATCTAGCAGTCTGTATCTCTCTTGTTCGCCCAGGCATGTAATACGGCTTACATTGTAGCAATAAAGTAAATTTATATTATTCAAAGGGTATAATTAGGTAAAACTCTTGCATGCGTTTAAAAATATAAAAATATCTTAACAACAGAAAAAAGGAAACTTAAGAAGACATATAATATTTTGCAAACTGTAGCAATAGTGGAATTTTAGATTTGCCTAGGAAGGACTACTTGTAGCAAATAGTATCGATTGGTCTTAAAATAGATGCCACAAACTTTTCAAAGTTTGGATATAGCTAGTACTCTCTCCGTTCAGAAATATAAGACGTTTTAGTTTTGTGAATCGAATGTATCTAGATTTCTTTTAGTGTATAGATTCATAGAGATCTAAGTGAACCTATACACTAAAAGACGTCTAGATACATTCATTTCATAAAGTTAAACTGTCTTATATTTCTGAACGGACGGAGTACTAAATAGTGTCTACATACATCTAGATTTGGACAAATTCGCGACATCTATTTGGAGACGGAGGTAGTATAATTTTTGGATTTGTCCAGGAGAGACTATTTTTGTTGTATTCGGGATTTGGGAATGTAAAAGATGAATTGTTTGGTCCTAGCACATTTATGAAATTTACCTGCACAAATCGGAACCCACGCTCACCTAAAACTGAAAGTTTAGTACTGCATCGAAATATTCAAACACTTCCTAGTGACCTCAACATGCAGACGATTTAGCCGTCGAACAAATGCCGCCACAGTCCCAATCGCCGTGTAAAGCTGGTCGGCGAGATTAAAATTTCAAGCAGTGTTTCCTTGTCACCCCAAGCATGAGAAATTTCCCATCGCTAATACCCTTTGCCAAACACACTGTCTTGTCATCTAAATTAAAAACACATCGCCGTCTACCATTGCTTCCTCACAAATTCCCCCTGGTTTGCCTTTCGCGAGCACAATTCCAACGAAGATCTAGCGGACTCGCACGTTCTAGTTTGCATCTGCATGCCCTTCTCCTTGTCTCTCCTCTGCTATAGTTGTGTTGATGATTGTGAGACCAGGCACATGGCTTAATAGGATTGATAGGATACCTATATCAACAAGTTGCAACTTCTTTTCCGGAAGCTCATTTGAAAAGAACTCTAAGATTAAACGTGCTTGGCCTAGAGCAATTCTAGGATGAGTGACCGACCGGGAAGTGGGTAACCGGGTGCGCACGAGTGAGGACAAAGTGCGTAGAAAAGATTAGTGTTGGTCTGTGGGGCCAGTCTAGATATCCTATTAAGCTGCCAGGAGTGACACCCCCTGGACCCAGGAGTGGACGGGGTGTTACAAAGTGGTATCAGAGCCGACCTCACGGTTAAACGGGTGTGTGCGGGTCAGTGGCGGGACATGTGAAGCATGGCGCGTGTGGCCCGGAGTGGACATGGCATGGCACATGTGCTGGCATTGGACGCACAGACGCATGCCAAGAGGGAACGTTCCTGGGGTGTGCTTGATCGATGAGGGCATCGATCTTCTAAAGGGTGGGTGTATGTGAGACCATGCACATGGCTTAATAGGATTGATAGGATACCCATATCAACAAGTTGCAACTTTTTTTCTGGAAGCTCATTCGAAAAGAACTCTAAGGTTAAGCGTGCTTGGCCTAGAGCAATTCTAGGATGGGTGACCGACCGGGAAGTGGGTAACCGGGTACGCACGAGTTAGGACAAAGTGCGTAGAAAAGACTAGTATTGGTCTGTGGGGCCAGTCTAGATATCCTATTAAGCTGCCAGGAGTGACACCCCCGGGTCCAGGAGTGGACGGGGTGTTACAATGATGCCGTCTTAGTCTGGCGCACGCGCACGACGACTTTCAGCCGGAGGTTTGTATTCAGCCTGCAGCCCCTACTGTCCTCATACATGGCTCGTCCAAGAGGATATCCGTGACGGTGGTTCCTGCCCGTGATACACCTTGTCCATGCGACGATGGAATTGGACCTTCACCGGCCCCCTCGCTCAGTCGGTCTCCATCCTCCTCAGGTGGTGGACTGGTGGCAGTTTAGAACTGTTGGACGGGGAACTCGGCGCCGACGACGAATCTAGCAGAGGAGGTGTCGGGGAGCTGACGGCGAGTCGTTGTTATCCGCGTGAGCTGACCAACCGTGATACCCTTCTTATCTCCCTCGGCGCCGCGCCTTCGGCTGCCTCCGCTTTCGCTTGGCCTTGTGTCCTGTTTATATATAGGGAGCCACAAGGTCGGTGGGCAGAGTTTTGGTAGCGCACGGTGCCGACGTGGCTTAGATTTCTGTTGAGATAAGACTCCGATACTTGGACGACACGAAGTAGCTATCAATCCTTTATACGTCTCTACGCCTGCCAATCGATCGATCAACTACGCCTCGCGCCTCGTCAGGGTAGATTTCCTAATGGATTTCCTTACCGGTGGTAATCTGTGGTATAAGTCGTTTTGTGGGAGGACTCTTTTTTCAAGTGCCACCCGGTGGCCAGTACGTGAGACATAGGCAGGAGGACACTGATCCGTTTTTTTATTACTTACCGATGGCGTTGTTAGTAATATGAGCTTTGGTGGGAGGATAAACCTGTTCAAAAAAGTGTTGGACCGGAAGAAACAATTCGTCCTTTATTATTAGGTATAGATATAGAGAAACATGGACAAAAGTTTTGCCTCATCTCATTAATAAAAAAAAGATTTGCTCGGTTTAGTAGTGGAGAACCTAGAAAAAACTGTCAATGAACCCGGCACCACCACAAGCCGTACACACACCACCACTCAAATGAGGGTTGTCGAATTAAGTAAGTACTCTCTCCGTTCAGAAATATAAGACATTTTAGCTTTGTGAAATGAATGTATCTAGACGCTTTTTAGTGTATAGGTTCATTCCAAGCCTCTACAAACCTATACACTAAAAGATCTCTAGATACATTTGATTCACAAAGCTAAAACATCTTATATTTCTAAACGGAGGGAGTACCACTCAATTTTTTTGGATGATTTTCTTCCATACAGTTGCTAATAACCCACGGAGGAATGACACTGACCAAGTTACGAATGAAGGATGGATAGAATGAAAATACAGGGCTGGAGAACAAATGCGGTCGGAATGAAGGCATTGTGTGGTCGTCCAAGACCAACATGCAAGGTGGTCGTCCTAAAAGTAATAAGTGAGAATTGAATCCACCTAATTATTTAGCTAGTACTAGTAAAATGCCCATGCGTTTCTACGGCTTAATTTTTATTGAATGTTTTAGATCACAGAACATTCTAATATTAGATTTTTTTACAAACAATGAAATGAAGACAATGCAGATTTCCGAGAATAAGAAACATTATAATTGATACTACTATTTTCCTTTAATGTTAGCTGATGGAAAATGTTTTTGGTGGACACTTACTCTGTAATATCACCCATATTTCCATAATTTGCTGATAATACGATGATTACAATTCTATTTGAAGAGTATAAATTCATATGATGTACGTATTGAAAATGACATTTTAAACTAAAGCAGAAAATGTGTAAATGGTAGTAATAAATCCATGGCTCTGAACATTATTCTTCACCTAGTGGGTTCATGACTTCTGGCACGATAGACTATCTCTTTCCACCATTGCTAACAACAATTACGATGTTTCTGCAGGATATATAGTTAAGAGTTAAACCATAGAATGAAAAGTGTTTGCTGCATCTAGTATGTCCAGGTTTAAATGCAGGTGCAGCAATATTTTTCCCAGGTGCTATTAACAAAAATTAGTGCTCTCTACTGAATAGACCCTAAAAAAAGAGATAGTGGGCTTGTTCGGCTTACCTTTTCATGGATGTGATTAAGTCTACCTTAACTTTCAATGTATCGTCCAACTGCTTGCTTCCAGGTGATATCTGCATGCTTCCACCCTATACCTCTTGGTTAACACGTCAACACACTGGAAAGCATAGCTCAGCATGCATGACTGCAGGCCTTTAGCACAGTCGTGAACGTAATGCCATTAGACCAGACATTATCCCAGCTCCATACGCCTGAAAAGGAACATATCCATGGCCATGGAACTCATACGCCGATACGTGGAGCTCCAGTCTCCAGACACCGCATTGCGCTCTTCCACCAGGTCGAAACCCCTCTTCCCGCCAACCGCACCTCAATGAGGGAGCTTCTGAGGTCGAAGCTCACAGAGTGTCGTTCCGAACCGTGAAGCCATGCACCTACCTGACAGAGCTCAGCCATCCCAGTGTGGTGCACGCAGGAACGAGCTCCAGCCGAGTTATGAGTGAGGGTTTCACGCCCATCCCTGAATCCAACGATATATAGCTTGATGGTCCGAGCAAGATGCTCTAACGACTCGCCACTGCCGCTCATGGAGTTGGAGGCGGAGCAGGAGGTGATCAGAGAGACGTCCATGTCACTGAGCGCCCGCACTGCTATGGCGACATCGCCTGACTGGACTTAGACAGAGATCGTGGAGCACCACCGCTCCAGAATACCGTCTGCTCCCGCCTGCACCTGTGCCTACACCGCCTAGTTGCCTGGCCAGCGCTATGCTGCTTCTCCCGGGAGAGGTAGAGAATGCCATCAACGAGCGTCCTGAGGTGGTTGGCTTGCATCTGGAGCGTAGCGGCTAGAAGACCTCCTTATCGGTTGGGAATCAAGGCAAGGAGACAGATTGGTTGGATGGGGATATGCGATCGATCTGATTTTTGAGAGTAGGCGGCCTTGCCTGGATTTTTCTCAGAAAGAACGACGGGCACGTGGTCGAAGACGAGATCTCCACGGATCATGGCGATCTCGTGGTTACCAGTATGACCAAAGCTATCACAGGCCTAGCTTGGGTGTCCTCCGACCGTCTGATTTGGTCTTGTACCAGGTGGATACGGGCAGCGGAGGCCTTCCGGCGACAATCTGACAAGCGTTGCTTCCCCAAGATCGTCCATCGTTCAGGTCGGCGCCGTCCATCGTTGTGGCCCTCAGCTTCTTCGCTTGTTCCATCGATTTGATGGTCGCGGGGCGGGTTAGAGCAGGTATCGGTAGTTTTTTCTTGGTCGATCGACCTCGTCACCTTGATCTCACATGGATATATAGGAAACCAGGATCAGAGGCGGGAGTTAGGAAACGCTCCTAAGGCATATACCATCGACTTGGAGTTCTTTTTTGAACGACATGATATATTGAGCATGACCCGTCGTGCAAGAGTTACCTGGTGCGACTCGTTCTGTACACATATCCGTAGACTTATAGAAACTTAATAAACTTTTTTATTTTATTCAAAACAAAATCCCAGTATCTTCAGTTGGGCCGTATTTATGCGGTCCATGAAACCCACTAACTCTCACTCACAAGTCAGAAAGCGACGGCTACCCCTGGGCCCATGACACAACATTTCTATGGCGCTAAAAGAACTAATTAAGGAAGGCCTATGAGAGAGGCCCATGTACATCAGTTCGATCCGTGTCTAGGTTCAATGTTCATGTTACTCAAACTCAAGTGAGGAACATTTCAAAAAAAAATCAAGTGAAGAAGACCAGCGTGTTTTCGGAATAGCAACTCTGTGACGCTTTCGCCCCCGGCTGGTGGTGGGTCATGGTGTGCACCGGCGCTTTGGTGCCGCTATCTCTGTCATTTCGTGGATCGTTACGTGTCCTGGCGCGTATTATTTCTGTCGGAGAAGAGAAGATCTCTTGGTACTTTGTGGAGATGAGGATGTCACGTCCAGGTCCAGTCCAGTCCGACCGTCACGTCGTCGCTTCTGTTTCGCCTCCTCCTGCCGCTCTCGCGGTTAACGCATTGAAAGCTGCGAGTCGGACGATAGGAAGAGGCGGCCAGAGATTGCATCCGGATTCTGGGCAGTGCGACACCATCAACACTATTACACGCTCCTTTCCAAATTAGAACGTATATTAGTTTTGATCAAAGTTAAATTTAATAAACTTTGCTAATTATTTAGAAAATAGTATGAACATCTACGACATCAACTCGATGTTATTACAATGATCATGAACTATAATTTCATATTATATGCATTAATTAGAAAAGTTGGTATGTTTTTATATATATTTGGTCAAACTTTATAAAGATTGATTTTGACTAAACCTAATATACATCCTAATTTAGAAAGGAGGGAGTAGTACAGACCACTAGTTGTCCGATTTCACATCACAAGCGATGTTGTTATGTCCACGTACGGCCTGTAGGTCGGAACTCCTCGTGCTCAACACGATAAATTAAAGGTGAAGGGTTCGCAATATAGAAAACAAAAAATTTTCTACGATGGGAACTATACGCCAAGATCTATCTACTAGATTCAAGCAATGGATGGATATACATCCATAGAGAACATACCCTCGAAGACAACAAAGTTTCGTTAACGAGATGGAACTCATAAATGATATAGTCGTACACTTGTCGATCTCAAGATCGTGATGAAGTCCTTCAGGTCCAGCAGTTCCAGCACCATCAGATCCAGCATCATCAAGTCCAGCACCGCAAAGTAGCGGTGTATCCGTGATCGCACACACGTCCGGTCCACCAAACAACCTCCGCCTCCTCGCTCCAGCGAAAGCAGCAACTCCTTTCTAGATAAAGTCACCGGGAACATGTATCTCAATCTGAGACCATGAGGAATAACTAGAGGGAGAAGAGAACCTTCATGAGAAGGTGGGGCAAGAGGAGAGGAGCCATGGGGCTCATTTTATAGGGGAGGGGCGCAGCCCCAAGTCCATGGCTGGCCGGCCATGGTGGGTGCCCCCACCTCTCCCTCATTCATGTGGGTAGAGCTTCCACTAAGCCCACTTACATCAATTTTAACTCCACTCACTTTGTATTTAATGTCCACCAAATTAAATGCATTTTCTCTTTAAATAAAACATTTTTATTTATTTTATTCAGAATTTTGTTAATTACTTTAATTAACAAACATTTACATAAAACTCTCTACAACATTTCAATATCACATGCAAAACCAGTTTTAGCAATTTCACCCAAAATAATTTCGGTTTCTATCGAAATGATTTCAACGCTTTCATAATATTTATCTGAAACATATTTGCTCCTAAATGGTGTCGGTATCCCTTAAGTGTGTCACCCTACGGTTCGCGAATAGTGCAGACATGATCGAGACCCCTCTCAGATCAATAATCAGAAGCGGGACCTGGAGATCCATACTGACTCCCACACATTCAATGATGACTTATGTGATCGTGTGAACCTTTAACGCTAGTAACTTAATCCCTTTGTCTCACGATATATTACATGTCCGAGATTCGATCATCGGTATCTAAATACCTAGTTTGATCTTGTTTCCGACATGCACTCTTTTCTCGTTCCCGTGATATAACATTCTAGTGATCACATCACTTGCTTGCAAGCTATTTCAATATGATATCACCGAGAGGGCCCTGCGTATATCTATCCATCATCGGGATGGAAAAATCCCACTCTTGATCCATGAGCCTCTATATAACACCTTCATAGCATTGAACCCACCTTTATAGTCACCTTGTTACGGTGTGACGTTTGATGTTATCAAGATACTCTTCTGGTGTTAGTGATTAACATGATCTCATGGTCTAAGGACTAGGATTACTTCGTATGATGTTATAGAAATATAAACATAATGACTTTGATCGTAATGCTATACTTCGGATAAATGTTTATCACATCATTTCACCAATGTTGTGACCTCGTTATTAACAACATCCAATGTCCATGATCAGGAAACCTTGATCATCTTGTTAATCAACGAGCTAGTTTATATGAGAGGCATTACTAGGAGCTTTGTATTTTGTTTATTAAACACACATGTATTAATGTTTCCAATTAATACAATTATAGCATGCCAAATAAACATTTACCATAAACATGGAATAAGATAATAACCACTTTATTATTGCCTCTCCGGCATATTTCCTTCAGTCTCCCACTTGCACTAGAGTCAATAATCTAGTTTGAAAAACTTTGCGTATTGAACACCTATGGTTTTCTGGGGTTGCATATACGCGATTGCTAGTGGTTAACATAATCTCCGGATCTGACAGTTTCAGGTCCGTATGTATTTGCATGTATTTGCGTCTCTACGCATCACTCATTCTCAAATGAGATGGCATTGTATAAATATAATCCTTTGGTGAGACCTTTAGTTTGTTTGGGTTAAAATATGTTGATATTATTGGCATACAATATATCTTCATAGTATTAGCCCACTTTGAATCACACCTAGTTTGATAACAAACTACTTAACACAAATGTCCTCCTTTGCTGCTACTATAGCAGTCATATACTTAGCCTTTTATTGTAGTATCCGTCACAATGTCTCAATTTTGGAATCCATCCAAATTCATCATGGAACATCTTTTCCATTACATTGTGCCACCCATGGTCTAAATTGAGATAAATTTAATTTGTATCTTGTGACAAAACTAGTATCAATGTAACACTTTACAATGAACTACCTTTAACTATTTGTCACTTATACATGATATATTCTTAGTTCTTCCAAAGCTCATAAGAATATCTTTACTATCGTCCAATGATATCATCTTATGAATCATTCTGGTATGTACTCATAACATTTAGAGCATAGGACATATCTGGATATATACATATCACGGTATAATTGATCAAAATCTTCATGTGATTTTACTCACCAAGTGTTGAAACACTTGAATCTTGATACAATCCTTTCCATGCAGCAAGAACCTTTCTTGTTGTTTCCATATTGAACCCTTTCAATATCTCATATATATACGTCTGGCACAACCATATTAGCGCCTCAATCTATCCATATAGATATTTATGTCAAATATTCCGTTTTTTCCCAAGTCTTTCATCGAAATCCTATTTTAATGAAATTCTTAACTTGTGTCAATAAGATACATCATTACCAATCAATAATATGTACTCTGCATAATGTATTGAAAATTTGTCTCAGCGCTCCCACTTAATTTCTTGCAAATACAAGCATCTTCATCGTCTCCGATGAAATTAAACTCCTTTAACATTTTCATCATGGTGAAGATTCTAACTCCGCTATGCTCACTTCAACAATTGAAGTTTGCATGCCCTTTTAGCACCCTTTGAATTAACAAAACCCTTCGGACCGTGTCTTGTACACGTCCTAGGTAACCATTCTATTTGAAGAACATTGTTTTGTTTGTTCAACTATCATAAACCAAATTATATGTAGTGGTTACTACATTAATCCGTCAAGACTAAATATCGCTATAAAAGATCAAATCTTGTCATAGTCAACTCCTTGAACATTGCCGTAAACTTCTTTCCGACATGTCGACTATTTCATAGATGTTAAACATCCATGTCTATTTCTTTATAGATCTAAACACGACCGATAGGCTTCACGCCTTTCTGGAGGGTCTTCCAAGTTCAGAAACTTGATTTCTCGTGTATGGATACTATCACAGATTCTATGACTTCTAGTCATTTTATGGAGTTAGGGCCCATCATCGCTTTTTTGCATGCAGTTGGTTCATCATTGTCAAAACAATAACGACTTGTTTATCAAATCTCACTATTTGATTCTTACCTGATGCATATGATTCAAATAGGAACTCTAATCTCCAAGATCACACCCTTTGTAATCACGGGAGCCATGAGCATTGTGGCTGCCACCGGGACACTTTCCGGTGCTGCGCTACTTAGCACATATAGCTAAGGTTCAACAACCTTATCAAAGTTATATTATCCTCCCACTTAACTTTTCACGAAAAATTCCTTCTCAAGAAACTTGAAGTTCCAAGCGACAAACTCTTTTGTCCTCGGTGTTATGGAGGAATTCCCAACAAATTCTTTGGGATAACCTACAAAGACATGCTTATCCGACTTTGGTTGTAAACATTTTTCTTATGCATACCAAAATTTAAGAAAAGATAATTCGGGTTTTATCCCAAACCATAACTCATATGGTGTCATTTCAACGAATCACGATGGTGCTCTTTTTAGTGTAAAAGCGGTAGTCTCTAAAGCTTTAATCCTTAAAACATAATGGAAATTTTATAAATGACACATTTGATCTTACCATGTCAAACAAGGTTTGATTTGATCTCTCAAACATACCATACTCCTATGGTTTATCGGGAAGTGCAAATTCATGGAACAATTCCTGAAATCTTAGGTGTTTTGCCAAACCTGTAACTCAAATATCTTCCTTGTTACAATGATTTTTCACTTCATCTTGAAAGTCTTTGAACAATTTTCAAATGTTTCATACTTCTTCCTTATTAAGTAAATATATAGATATATTCACTCAAATTTCTGGAGAAATCATATGAAGCAAAAAGATCCATCGCATATGGCTACACATAATGTACTATGCACATCAGCATGCACAATTTCCAATAAGCTAGTCATCCGTTCCTCTTTGGCCTATGAACGGAGTTTCAATTATCTCGAGGAAAGTTTCACAAGCGTGAATTGATCAAAATCAAAAGACTCCAAAATCCATCAACATGGAGTTTCTTCATGTTTACTTTCCAATATAATCCAAACAGCGATGTCACTTCATAAGTGATCTTCCAATCATTTGTCTTACGACATTTTAACAATAATGTTTATGGATGTGATTTAACAAACTAGACTTGTAAAAGTTCATCCATCCTTTATGGAATACAGTAATTATTTGAACAACAATTGTTCTCATAATACCGGAACAAAATAACAATTATTATAACAAATCTTGAATGCTAGGTTTGACGACAACAAAAAACACAATAACACTTTATTTGTTTTTGATGAACATCATCACTTATTCTCTTGCTAGTTACTTAGGACGTTGCAGTTCATGAATTGTGTTGTTCTATATGACACTTCACACCAACCAATTCGGTATCCAATACCTAAGAACCACATTGTTTAACAAGCAAGGAATACATCCATAACATGTATATCTTCTATATACCTAAGTTGGACATCTCCAACCTTTTCTTTTCTGCCAAATATTTTATAGATTCTCTTTCAGCAATTCCTTTTCTTTTAAAAGAATCTATCAACATCAATAGTGGTGTCATTCACATGACACATAGTACAAAGTGTATATAGTCAAATACTAATACCTTTGAACTTGCACTTTGAAGTGGATCACCATCATCAAATGTTTGGTGTTCTTTCAAAAATCCATTCTTTAGTAATATATTAGTGTAGTAAACATTTTACTTACATATTCTATTCATCCTTATCATGACAACTTTCATGATCAAGCTACTATAGCCTATAAGGAAGAATTGCGAGTATAATGTTAGTTTCCAAAACCTTTTTAGGAGATCCGAATGCCTAGCATCTCTATCCTTCACAAATTCTCATACAATATGAGAACATGTATTTTGCTAAATTATACTCTATCATAATGCAACCAAAAAAATTGTTTCAGATATCACAATATCTTCCACACATGATGGTTTCTGAAACAATTTTTAGCTCCTAGATAATCTTGATATTAAAACAACTTTTGAATATCAATCATCATGGAGGCAAACATGATACATTAGATACTAACATTGGAATTCTTACTCTTGATTTAATACTACTTATTAAACTTCATGGAGTAAATAGAGTTTGCTGAAAGTTTGCAATAGGACTTCTAAACTTTAAATTGACATTCAAAACAATACGATACTAGTTCGTAAAGTAAATATCTAGAATTATATAGTTCTATTATCTCAATTAAAACTAAGCATAAGGTAGTAAACAAATGCCAATGACTACAACAAATTATGCAAATTCACTTTGATTTAGTTTATGACAAATTTGGTTCAACTAATCCAAATTAGAAATGAACTCCCACTCAAAAACGACTCCCTCGTGCCTTTTTGGTGATTACATGAACCAAATCCACTACACCAAGTCCGATCATCACGTGAGTCGGTGTAGCTTCAAAGGCGAGCATCAATATGGGCATCACATCAACTATATGACTCATGCTTAACCTTTCGGTCCATGTTCCGAAGCCATGTCTTTACATGCTAGGCTCGCCAAGTAAGAACCTTAGTACTCGCGTGTGTAAAACTATCTTACACCCGTTGTATGAAAGCGCAGAGTCGAGTACACCCGATCATCACGTGATGTCTCAAAACACAATCCATAGAATAGTGCATACTTAAGTAAGAACACATTTTATCTTGATATTTAAATGAGAGATCATCTTACAATGCTACATAAAGCGCCAAACTAGCAGTATAAGATGCTAACATCTAATGTGTAAAGTGAGATGATATGGTCCATGCATTTGATCACTATCATGTGCATCGTGGTATGATCTCTATCATTCCTTTGTATGTACGGCTAAGATCTATGGAACTTACATGTTAGGTGTGTTGTAAGGGTACCAACTATACATCAACTTACAACATTTCCATATCATGACACTAGCCCAGCAACAATCTAAACTAGATGCCTCTAATTTATCAATTGCAAGTTTTTACATGGCTTAGGGCTTTTGAAGATAGAACCGGTCTTACCTACGAACATGGAACCGCAACGATGATAACTAAGTTATTAGAAACTCATTGTAAATCAGATATTGACTATAGTAGGAGAGACAGACACCCGCCAGCCACTTATGCAAAACTAGTTGCGTGTCAGTCATGGAACCAGTATCATGTGCGATGACATGTAAAGTTGGTCTGGGCCGCTTCATCCCACTATGCCACCAATATCCAAAATACATGAAAGAAGCAATAACATGATCATCATCGCCCACATACTCTTATGTGTTCTACTCGTGCAAAACACCTACGCATATATTAGGCTCTGATACCACTGAAGGGTTCGCAGCATAGAAAACAAAAAATTTCCTACGATGGGAACTATATGCCAAGATCTATCTACTAGATACAAGCAACAGGTGGATATACATCCATAGCAAACATACCCTTGAAGACAACAAAGCTTTGTTAATGAGATGGAACTCATGGATGATGTAGTCGTACACTTGTCGATCTCAAGATTGTGATGAAGTCCTTCAGGTCCAGCAGTTCCAACACCATCAGGTCCAGCACCATCAAGTCCAGCACCGCAAAGTAGCGGTGCATCCATGATCGCACACACGTCCGGTCCACCGAACAACCTCCGCCTCCTCACTCCAGCGATGCAGCGGAAGCAGCAACTCCTTTCCACATAAATCCACCAGGAACATGTATCTCGCTAATCCGAGACCATGGGGAATAACTAGAGGGAGAGAGAACCTTCACGAGGAGGTGGGGCAAGAGGAGAGGAGCCATGGGGCTCCTTTTATAGGGGAGGGGGCGCAACCCCAAGTCCATGGCTGGCCGGCCATGGTGGGTGCCCCCACCTCTCCCTCATTCATGTGGGTGGAGCTTCCACTAAGCCCACTCACATGTAACACCTCAAAAATATTAAACCAGCTTATCAATTTCTAATCACCCAAGTTTAGGGTTAACAAAAACCTTTATTCTAAAAATCTATATGAATGCACGTGTGATTTGTATTAATGCATGAATGTTTGAAATTGCCATGTTTGGTTGCTACAAAGGCTAATGATTAGTTTAAAAAGGATTACCACATCATCTAGATCATTTCCAAGCAAAATCAAATGAAAATAAAGTCAAATATGGATCATATGAGCATATGGTCATTTTGGCAAATATTAACCACTAGACCACTTTGGGTGTCTCTAGTAAAAGAATCCCAATAGAAACAATTATATTTCTTTTCACCCCTTGCTAGACCAAGTAAAAGTGAATCCAAGCAAACTTTACAAAATAGTAGAAACTATTTTCAAATCTATTTAAGAGGCAATTCAAAATTGAATCAAGTTCATATACCTAGATCATCACTTTTCAAAAACCACTCAAACTACTTCCACTTGACAAATCCCAGCAACCATAGACTACCAAGCATATGACCAGATCACTCACCAAAAATCATTCAAAAATTTGAAAGTATATTTCATGTGGCCATTTGGTCGAACACCTGGCAGGCACAGTACATCTACCAACCATCTACTGTTTGTGATCAATCAATGATCATCGTTTGTACCTCAATTCCACTCCACTACTCCCCCATGATCATTCCTAGTACTTGGCCGTGCAGTGGAGGAGCTCATCTCCGTCGTTGCACCAGTGACATGCCCGTACCGAGCCAGCCATGCCAGTCGACCACGGACCAGTCGCTGCATGCTGCGCCGCCCTCTCCCATGACACCTAGATGTTAGCAATGACTTCACCGCCACCCCATGTCCACCCCTTGACCACCGGCGAGGAGTGGAGACCTAGAATCGCCGCGCCCATTTAATCCTCTGCCATGCCGAGAGCACGAAGGAGAATGTTAGCCGCCTCACACACACACGCTGCATCTCGCTCTCTCCGCTCGTACCCCCAGTCGTCGTGGCACTAGTGACCTTCCAAGACACGATGGTTCACTGCTGCGCGCCCCGTGACCACCGTACTAAGGGACGAACACCTGCGTACCTGAACAGAGCGCCGATATCACCCAACCGACTGAGACCGCCCCTTGCCATGCCGTCACTCATGTGATGATCGCCGTAGTCCCCCGCATCGACCCATGCCCTCCGCTATGCTTAGCGCGACCTGTAGCAGCGTCGCCGAAGAAGCCTGACCATGCCGCCCTGCCTCCAACGCTGGGGTATAAATAGAGGTCACCCCAGACCTCATTATGCACACCATTCCACTCCCCACTCACCCAGGAACCTCACCGACCCTTTCCCGGAGCGAGGCGGGCACCACGACACCGAAATTTGGCCAGAGTTTACCGCTGTAGTCGAGGAATGAAGCCATCGATTGGAGCCACCCTAGGAGCCACCGTGACCGCCAATTGACTCTCCGTCGATGACCAGCCCATTCGCCCCCATCGCTGACCCTAGCTGGAGCCCTAGTGAGTCCCCAGCGACCCCACCGTCATGTTAGGGTTCGTATCTCGCCGGAGCAGTTCGACGGAGACGACGAACCTCAGTCGTAGATCCTGTTCTAATTGTAGGGTTAGTATTGATCGATACCATTTCGGTTTAGATGAGCCGCTGACGCGTGGGACCATTTTGTCAGCAACCCGCTGCGCCCGCTGTGCAGTTGAGCCGGCCCATTTATTTTCCTGCGCAGAGCCCAGCAGTTCAAATGGAATTTTGTCTATTTAGTTAAAATCCTATTCAGAAGCTATATTCAAAATTCAATTCAGGGAGTTGTACGGATCCAAAATGCATGATTCCAATTTTATTAGAAAGGTATTGAAAATATTTAGTCACTCCTGTTGGATTTGAACCAAATGAAATTATAGATCACCTATACTAAAAATAAAAAGATAGAGGCTTTTGCCACTTCAAACATTTTTATAAAATAAACTATAAGGACTTTTGAGTTGATTCCAACTCTCAAAAATCATATTTGCCATGCTCTACATGAATATGTAAAAACATTTGAGTTTTACAGATATTAAACATGGACTAGTATTAAAAGAATGCTATATAGGCATATCTAGTCACTTTAATATTATTAAATAGTGATATTAAATCTTGTAATGCATGACCATCATGTTAAATCACATTCCCAAATATTTAAGTAGGTGGTGATGACATGTGTCAATATGATCCCCTATTTTAATTGAAGAATATTAAATCTTAAAGGTTTTAAAATGAGTAGAAATTACTTTTCTAAAATAAGAAGAATAAGAAAAATGTTAATATTCCATATGATGATTGAGATGATACTAGATCATCTAGTGTGAGACTTTGTGTGCTAAATAGAAGTAGTGAAGTGTTGTTTGGTGATTGTGTACCTCGTGTGTATTTATAGACGCTAGTACCGACCCGGCCTACACCGAGGAGGTGTACTTTGAAGAGGAGGAAGAAAACTTCAATGACTGCAACCAGAAGGCAAGCCCACTATGCAAGCTATCCATGCAAGTTTAGCTATGCAAGCTAACTTGTACATATACCATATGCAAACCTGTTAGATGCAACTTTACCAATTCCCAGTTTTACCCCAAGCTTTGCTTTCCCCTTTACTACAGTTTCTTACTTAGCTAATGAATTATGATTAGTGGAAAATAGGATGGATACCATCAAGATCATAGAACTAGCTTTGGATACTTATATCTGATTAGTACCCGTAATAGTGATACCCTCAACCTTGGTGGCTAGTGCTAAGCTAAAACTTGATTACTTTAGATGGGAATACTTGGTGAAAATGATTATTAAAACCTTGGAATGATGATTCATTCTATTGAAATGTTTTGACATATGTTATGAAACACAATGGTTTGATGATGAAACTGAATGAGGAATGAGCCTTGACTTTGACAAAAACTGATGGTTGGGTTCGGATGCGATACCATTCCAATTTTACCGTACAACCACATTACCTGAGTTGGGTAGGTCTTGACCGGAAGTTTATATGTATTAGTATGGGTTCCCTTGCGGAAGAGGTTGAGCTGAGGCTACCTCGTGATGAATGTCCACCTATGAAGTGCCCAGGATGGTAGATGGCCATGGCTGGGAGGCCAAGCTCATAGGGGAGGTGCCTATACTAGGGTGTGTAATTGAAAGGTTAGGATTGATTATCCGCATACCAAGTATGATGATTCAGGGTTATCCTTGACGGATGTATCGAATTTTGTGGTGAAAGTGTAAAATCTCTACAGAGTGTCAAACTATTCGAATAGCTGCGTCCATGGTTATGGGCAGTTGGAGTGGCCATACTATTTTGTTGTCAGATGTTTTCAAAATGATTTCTGACTTGAAAGATGACTTTGACTTGACCACAACAAAGTTGTGGACATGAAATCTAAGTTCCCACTTCAATAATGTAGAGAACTAAACTTCTCTTAAGGATTTATGAAATAAACCTAGATTTTTGCAAAAAAACTAGAGCTTAAGGTTCCTACCAGTCTTTACCTTACTCTTGCTAGTGTTAGTTTGCGAGTACTTAAAGAGTACTCATGGCTTTGTCCCTGGCTATTCCCATGGACAGACTATGAGGAGGATTACCTGGAAGATGGACAACAGGAGGTCCATGACAACTAGGATCATCTCCCATCGTCAGCATTTCCTGTGATCATGAAGAACGAGCCTACTACGTTTACTTTCCGCTGCTTTGATTGTATTAAGACTGGATCATGAGATCCTTTATTTGTAAGACCTTTAATATGGTTTGTAATGGATGATGTACTGTGGCACCACTTCTGTTATGTCTCGCAAAAATGATAATCCTAGGATTGCGATGTACGGCATAACAGGCATCTGGACTTAAAAAATCCGAGTGTTGACATCACATCAATTTCAACTCCACTCACTTTGCATTTAATGTCCACCAAATTAAATGTATTTTCTCTTTAAATAAAACACTTTTATTTATTTTATTAAGAATTTTGTTAATTAATTTAATTAACAAACATTCACATAAAATTCCTACAACATTTCAATATCACATGCAGAACCAGTTTCAGCAATTTCACCCGAAACAATTCCGGTTTCCATCGAAATGATTCCAGCACTTTCATAATCTTTATCTAAAACATATTTGCTCCTAAATGGTGTCAGTATCCCTTAAGTGTGTCACCCTATGGTTCGCGAATAATGCAGACATGATCGAGACCCCTCTCAGATCAATAATCAGCAGCAGGACCTAGAGATCCATAATGACTCCCACACATTCAATGATGACTTATGTGATCGTGTGAACCTTTAACGCTAGTAACTTAATCCCTTTGTCTTGCGATATATTACATGTCCGAGATTTGATCATCGGTATCCAAATACCTAGTTTGATCTCGTTACCGACATGCACTCTTTTCTCATTCCCATGTGATACGTTGCAAACATATCTATAATTTTTTATGTTCCATGCTTGGTTTTTATCCACTTTCTTATGTTTTGTCCACACTTTGGAGTACTTTTTATACACTTTCTTGGACTAACCTATTAACAAGATGCCACAGTGCCAGTTGCCTGTTTTCTGCAGTTTTTGGTTCCAGGAAAGTCAGAAAATAAATATTCTCGGAATTGGACCACACAAAAGCCAAAGCCGATATTTTACCAGAAGACTCACGGAGCCAGAAGATGAGACGGAGAGGGGCCACAGGGCGGCCACACACCCCTTGGCGCGGGCAGCCCTAGGCTGCGCCAGGGCATGGTGTGAGCCCCCTGGTCGGCCACCGACCTTGCCCCTTCGCCTATAAGAAGCCCCTGGGACGAAAACCCTAAATCGAACAGCCTCCAGCCACGAAAAGTTCCGCAGCGCCCCCGCCACCGAAGAGGAGATTCAGGAGACAGAAAGTCTCTGTTCCGGCACCCTGCTGGGATGGGGAAGTGCCCCCGAAGCCATCTTCATCGATCTCCACCACCATGTCCATCGTTGTTGCTGATTCCCATGATGATGAGGGAGTAGTTCTTCCTCGAGGCTAAGGGTTCTACTAGTAGCTATGTGTTCATATCTCTCTCTATGCATGATCATATTGTGATCATGAGCTTTGTAATCAAGTAGATCTACTTTGCTACTCAAGTGCTTTAATAGATCTCTGCTCTCCCCATGTGTGTGAATGACAGCGTGCACACCATGGTGGCACTTAGGCTAGAGATTACAAATACTTATTATGAGTTATATTTGGAGTTGGATGTCTCTATGAAATTGTGGTGTTTTATGGAACCATCTAGAGCTCAAGGTGACAGTGTGGGGCTATCTAGATGAGGAAAGCGAACTTTGAGGTGTGCTGTTATAGCCCTACCATTGATTAGAGTGTCCAACCAAAGAGTAGTTTGGAGTAGTATCATAAAGAGAAGATATTTATATGAGAGTGTTCACTAGTGAAAGTATGATCCCTAGGCCTTGTTTCTAAGCATTGAAACACCGTTTACAACTAGATCTGTTACATGTTTGCTTGCTTCCATCTTTATTTCAGTTTGCCTTTAGTCTCTTCCACGCCATCAAAGCTATTTTCTGGCACCGTTACCACTTATAATTATCCATACCACTTGTATTTCACCATCTCTTTGTCGAACTAGTGCACCTATACACCTGACAAGTGTATTGGGTGTGTTGGGGACATAAGAAACTTCTTGTATCTTGATTGCAGGGTTGCTTGAGAGGGATAACTTTGACCACTTCCTCCCTGAGTTCGATAAACCTTGGGTGATCCACTTAAGGGAAACTTGCTGCTGTTCTACAAACCTCTGCACTTGGAGGCCAACAACTGTCTACAAGAATAGAACTGCGTAGACATCACCGTGATATAACATTCTAGTGATCACATCACTTGCTTGCAAGCTATTTCAATGTGATATCACCTAGAGGGCCCTGCGTATATCTATCCGTCATCGGGATGGACAAATCCCACTCTTGATCCATGAGCCTCTACATAACACCTTTGTAGTACTAAACCCACTTTTATAGTCACCCTGTTATGGTGTGACGTTTGATGTTATCAAGATACTCTTCTGGTGTTAGTGATTAACATGATCTCATGGTCTAAGGACTAGGATTACTTCGTATGATGTTATAGCAATATAAACATAATGACTTTGATCGTAATGCTATACTTCGGATGAATGTTCATCACATCATTCTACCAATGTTGTGACCTTGTTATTAACAACATCCAATGTCCATGATCAGGAAACATTGATCATCTTGTTAATCAACGAGCTAGTTTATATGAGAGGCATTACTAGGAACCTTGTATTTTGTTTATTAAACACACATGTATTAACGTTTCCAATTAATACAATTATAGCATGCAAAATAAACATTTATCATAAACATGGAATAAGATAATAACCACTTTATTATTGCCTCTCGGGCATATTCCCTTCAAAAGGCTAGCGATTTAGAACACAATGTCACATAAAACAATAGGACAGGCACAGTAAAGATGAGATAGCGAGATGGAGATTCTCCGTACACCTAGAGGAGATAGAGCGAAAGAGAGAGATTTTCCTCGAGCTAATTACACTTTTGGTCCCACAACTTGCACACCCGGAACATTTTAGTCCTAGATCTTGCAAACTAGACAAATTGGTACCAAAACTTGCACTAACCGGACATTTTTAGTCCAAACACAGATATGTGTGCTGCCACGCTGGCTAAGCTGCCATTTATTTTTGCAGATAGCCCCCTGGTCTTTTTAATTGTCATGCAGAGATGCTAGAGCTCAGACAAACCTTATCCCTGCATGCGTGTCCCTGCCTCGCCACCACACTCTGCTCCTTTTCCTCTCCCATCCACATGTTGGCGCCCTCGATGGAGCACGCCGTCGCCGCCGCTGATGGCTTCCCATAACTCGTCAGAGGACTCGCTGGAGAGCATGGCTCGCTCGCGTCCCCTATAACCTACTCGCAGAGGAGAGGTGAGGTTGAGGGGCAGGCTGCCTGCCGCTTGCTCTAGCCACAGCGGGAGATGGATGTGGCTAAGGCAGAGGCGGAGGTCAACCTAATCGAGTAGGAGGGCATGCTGCAGCACGAGGCCCTCTACAACAAGTCCATGAGGCTATACATGATGCTTGCGTCCCCGGAGGAGAGGGCGTGCATGGCAGATCCAATCAGGTGGTGGCTGGTGCTCAATCCCAATGTGAGCATGGAGGAGCACGTCCGCAGGCTGTAGGCACGCGTGAACGCGGAAGTCTGGCATCTTCCACTGCCATCGCCCCTAGCTATGTGAAGCTCGAATCCGAGCTCAACATCATCTAGAAGAAGGGCGACAGCTGGGCGACGCTCATAGCAGAGTGCTACTAGAATTCTGTAAGAGATGATCCTCGGATAAGATAAACATTTCTCTTGCTTCAAGATTGTAGCTATTGAAAAACTCTGAATGGTTATTCAACAGCATATCACACTTTGGGAACTCACTGAAAAAAGCCTTTATCCATGTTTTTGGCACAAGTTCTTCAGCCCATGCAAAAGCTTGAGCACTATCAGTCTTCAACTTTTCCATGTTTTGCTGCCACTTTGGAACAAATGTTGACCTTGCAACTACCCATATATCATTATTTAATGTCTCACCTCTGCGCCCTACTCTTTGAAATGTTTGAATCAAATGCCTCACATGGAATCTATGTTCTGCATCTGGCCATA
Source organism: Avena sativa (assembly GCA_916181665.1). Taxonomy (NCBI): domain Eukaryota; kingdom Viridiplantae; phylum Streptophyta; class Magnoliopsida; order Poales; family Poaceae; genus Avena; species Avena sativa. Next base: position 199,599,841 of record OV702287.1, read on the forward strand.
TTTTCTCCACTTCATTTATTAGACCCTTATGTCTATCACTCATTATTGTCCAAGGTGAAGTGTTGGTAATTTTGAGGTCATCTTTCAGATTTGTTAGAAACCACTCCCAAGCACTAGTGCACTCAACCTCAACAAGACCAAAAGCTAATGGAAATATGCAGTCATTAGGGTCTATTCCTACTGCAGTCAAGAGTACATATTTGTACTTTGTTTTAATATGACAACCATCAACACAAATAAAGGGTCTACAACCAGTAAGAAAACCCCTTTTGCAAGCATCATAACTCTAGTAAACAGTGGCCAGATGCTCCTTGTGTTCACTGCTTCTAGGATCATTAACTCTATTTGTTGTTATGAAGAAAGTTGATCCAGGGTTACTTCTCCTCAATTCCTGCCCATAATCAAATAAATGGTTGCACTGGGTAACCTCATCACCATGGATCACTTGCAATGATTCTCTTCTTGCTCTTGTGAGCTTCCACCTGGGAGGGCACATTTTGAATTCCGAAGTAACTTTTTTAGCAAATGAAGCAACATCCAATTTTGGTTATCTCTAAATTCATGCAAGAATTTGTCTGAAAGGATTTTGACTGCTATTGCTTTCAGTGGCCAGCTACCCTCACAAGTGTGGTTTCCTTCATATGAAGTAACAATAAAGCCACATGTTCTTTTTTCATCTTTGGATGCTTTGATAAACCAAGGGCAACCTAGAGTACAATGACCTTCAAACCTCCTTCTATCATTTTTAGTTTTCTTTATCTTCTTCCTATTTCTGATGCTATATGTTGCAATTGCTTTCCTCAACTCATCAACACCACTAAACTTCATGCCAATTCTAAATATTGGATTGTCCATGTCAACATCAGCATTGAATGGCCTAATCAACTTCCTCAAGTGTTGCATACCATCTTCTTCTATTGCAAGATCACAATCTTCAAGGTCATCACCATCTTCTTGGTCAACCACTAGTTCCTTCTCATTATGATCATTGACAGATTTGTCAATATTGTTAGCATAGAGATCATCATCACCAGACTCAGCATTCAAATCACTATCAATGAAGTCAGTGTCATCTACACTTGAGCTTTCTCTATCGCTTTGCCAATCACTTTGCCAATCTTCTTATATCTCATCTGCTTGACTCATGATAGCACTACTTGAACATAGATTATTCTGGCTTGGAGTTGGAGCAGGACCTGTAGTAGGTGTTGGAGTTGGAGTAGAACCTGCAGTAGGTGTTGGAGTTGGAGGAGGACCTGTAGTAGGTGTTGGAGTTGGAGCATGACCTGCAGTAGGTGCTGGAATTAGATTCACAATCACCTCTGGTCTTAAGCCCTTAATGAAATTGGAGTGATCAACAAAGAGCACTAGTGTCCTCACTGACCAGCTGTCATTGATCATTTTCCTGATGTCTGCTTGTTTCTCTAATAGAAACAATCCATCGCATAGATCCTTTCCTAGCATCTACACACTCAACCTCTCACTTCTAGAATAGCCCAAATTCCTCAAAATTTCATCAATCCAAAAGGTGGACCAAGTGTTTGTTGTGCAATTGTCAAAATAATCTGTAGTAGCACAAACATATTCCAATTTCTCTCCTATACCACAGAAAAATCCATTGTGGACTACTTCAACACTGAACATCATAGTCTCTTCACCTGGAAACATAACTGCAAAGTAAATAGTTTCTGTGGGCCCCTGGATTCATGCTCCGAGAATTCCTGTTATGTATACACCACGATCCCAAGATTAGTTAGTCGTGGCACATAACCAACAAGTACCAAAGTAACCATCCATTACTTAAGCGGATACAAGTCATACCTCAACTGCCATTATGGCTACAAGCATCATCATCAGTGGAACTTTATCGAAGCGTAGAGCCCGAGCCATGCCTTAACCTACACGCAACTGACTGGGAGAACGTCCTAGCTCGCATAGTCGTCAACTTCACCTTCTTCTCGATATCTGACCAAGTTAATAGCCAGGGACAATGCCAGTGAGTACTTTGAATGTACTCGCAAATCACCTTAAGAGAAAATAATAACAAGAGGATATGCAATATGGCTAGTAGGAGGGCTCCAAGAGAGGTTCTTTTCTCAAATAGTTTCTCTTGTAGATATAGCATCTACATATCTTTCTTGAAAACTTTTGTAAAACCTTTTGGAAACCTTTTCGAAAAGTTTTGGAAATCACTAGGATTGGGTCACCCATTCGTATATTCCTTCTGGTCATCCCATGACCAAACTCCTTTCCTTCCTTTCCGACCATCCCATGGTCAAGACATGTATCATTTCTGACCATCCCATGGTCAAAACATTTCCAAAGCTATTGCTTTTCTGAAATCCTTTTTGAAAAGAAAACCAGCACCGCTCTACAGTAGTTTGTCCAACCCGTCCATAACCGCGGACACGGCCATTCGAATATATTTACACTCTGTAGAGGTTGTACACATTACCCACACTATTCGGGTACCTACCCTGATCTACACCGATCGTGGGTCGAGTAACCGATCAAGACTCTCCGGATGCCCACTCTAATATAAGTGCCTACCCTATGAGTCTTGTTCCCCTCAACACCGGGATGCCCTATATAGTTCCCAAGCCAACCAGAGCGCTTTTTCCACTGCACAAAGTGTGCGCTTTCAATAAGGGGCTCATAGTAATGCGTGGAGTCCTGTAGACCCTTAGTTCCTTCTCCCGGTCGATGTTTTACATGGACCATTGTACTAGAGAAGGCCCACCCTCCAGGGATTTTTTATCCCCCTGTAGTCATTGCGAGGCAGCTTATAGCAGAATAAACAAACATCAAATCCAGCCCTGTCCCATTCCAGAGTAATGTGGTCGCACGGGTTAAGTTGTTATAGCTAAAGCTGCAAAGAACCGGGTGCGTTTTTGTAAACATTTTTCCTCCATCTTTCTTTCAGCATTTTGTAAAACAAAACCCTTTTTCCTTTCTCAAACTTCTCTTGGTAGGTCAAACCTCAGCAAGGTTTTTCCATAAACATTTGTAAAACATTTTCGCGGTTCTTCCCATCCTCTACTTTTGCTTCGGCTAAAATGGGGTTTCCAAAGGGGTATGGGGTTATACACCATCTACCATTCTAGGGATAAATAGGTGTCGTCAAGGGGGTTGTACTTAGTATCACACATGTGGAATGGTTTGGAGGAGCCAAGCCACTACCAGGTATAGATCATCATATAATAAAACAATGCCGTTCTCATAAAACAGTAGGTAAAACATGCACAAGTAAAACAGTAGGACAAGGCTTATGAGCAAGAAGGTGGCTTGCCTGTGATCAGCAGTATGGCATATATGTCCCTGGACTTCTTCTTTAGATAACCAAGAATACCAAAACCAATAATAATAAGATCTCTTCTTCTCGGCGTCAATACAACCGCAACTATCATCGTCAAAGAGAATACATGCAAACAAGCAAAGTCACAATCAACACAGGGCATACGAGCACCAACACAATAGAGCAAACAAACATTGAACACATTAATAACTTTAGTAGATTTTGATAGATTGAGATCATAGCACTTGGAAATACTTAGATTGCCTTTGTGGAATTTCTCTTATGGTTTAATTGCCAAATATTACTTGATAAAGGGGTTTTGGACTAAGGCTTGGGTTTGGATAATATCAATGTACAAAGATGAAATCAACAGATATGTATTGAAATAACAAGGCCAAAAAAAGTGGTTTCATGATTTTATCAATTTTCTTTAATTAGTTATGGTTATTTTAGTGGGAATAACCCTAGTTTAGGTGAATAATTCACCAGAAAAGATCTATAGCTCCCATAAATTTGTGCTAAGAGTATGTTATATATAATTGAGTTTATGGTTTTTGAGAGTTGGAATCATCTCAATATAATTACCAGAATAACCTTAGGAAAATCCCAAAGTCAGTTCTGCAAGCAGCTTGTATTTTTCACTAGATTTATTTTACAGAAGATTTTAATATGAAACCAAATGACACAAGTAGGTACTTCATATACCTTTCTATAGAAATTGGATTCTTCATTTTAGGAGTTGTATAACTACATATGTTATTTATTTGGGGGAATAACCCTATAGAGGGGAGTTTAATTCACCAAATATCACCAGAGGGTCAATAAATCTTGACATACTGTTTTTGTTAGGTATTGGTGTAACACTTCACTGGGAGTTAAATTCCACTCAAAATAAGTTGTAGATCTTCCTATAGAATTATCTAAAGCCAGATCTAGATTTAGTTTGTTATTTTTGCTACAACAAAACTATGGCTCCGCTTAGCCGGGGATCAAGACTAACTGATAGATATGTCAACTAACTTTCAGAGGGACTTTGATTCATACCATTTGGGTGTGTACATCTCACTGTGGAATTTATTTAGTGAAACAATATACATTTTAGTGGATTTAAAGTCAATAAGTAATGAAAATTATATTTGGAAAAGGACGAGTGCTGCGTGTTGCACAAAACGGGTGGGAATAAGTAGAAATTTATATCTGGACAAAATATGGTTCTTTCCATTTTTACTTGAATTAAAACTGAGCAGTTATTTAATAGATCCAGAAAGAGATTAATAAAAAGAAAAAGGAGCAGCTCATGGGGCCGTATCCCAACCGGATCCTGGGCGACGCACGCTGGGCCAGCCCATTTCGCTTGCCAATGCGCGCGCGAGCGTAGATTCAAAACGCTGACAGGCAGGGCACGGGACGCTGAGACTAGGAGCGACCGAAGGGGTATAGAGGCATCGCGGCTGTAGATCAAAAGGGCTATCGACGGCAGGGTGTCGTCGTTCTCCTCTAGACACGGGTGGGTGAGAAGGATACCCTAGCTGGGTAGAGAAGGTACACGGGGCTTACCTTGATGCTCCTCCGGCGATGTCGAGGGTCTAGGGGGACGCGGTGCTCCATGGAGAACCCGACAAGGTGCGGAAAGGTTGGATTGGGTTCCGAGATCAATCTCGTGCATCTGTGCCATGGAGCTCACTCTGCTGCTTCTCCATGCACTCGCTGGGCGGCTACATGCCGTAGGCGAGTGGAAGTGGGAGGTTCTAGGGCTCTTATTGGTCAGGGGCCACTGCATGCAAGGCCTACGTCGCTCGGTCTCGCAGATCTCGCCTAAGGCGTTCTCATCGGACAAGCACCTCTCGGCGATGGCTCCAAGTACCTGAGAGCACAAGGACATCCCGAGGGAGTAGATCAAGGGGGGGGGAGGGGTAGGAAAAGCAGGTAGAGAGGTAGAGGAGGGACGGGATAGGCAGTAACCTGGAAGGAACGCTTGCAACATCGATGAGGGGATGTCCTGTTCCACGGATGCAGCAAGGGGGGAGAGAGCTGGAGCGTGTGGGGAAGGAGAGTGGATAGATAGGGGAGTGGAATGAACCAGGAGAGAGAGGTCGGGGTGGCCTCTAGACATATAAGTCGAGGTGGGATGATCTAGAATGGATCATGTCCATGGAGGGCAAGGGGGAGAGAGGGTGGCCTCTAGTTGGGCAGCAAGGGCAGTGAGGAGGTGGGGTGGGTCTCTGTTATGACCAGAGAGGGGTGTTGCAGCTGCTGTGGTCAATAAAGGTTGAGATATCGTAAGATATGTGTGTCTCTCACTCTCTCTTTATTCCAAGTACAAAAGGATAAGAAGTGAGAGAAGCTACAGTGGTGCTACAGTGATCTTGACCAGAGGGTGAGGGACGGTTTTTGTGGCCAGCAATGGAGGGGAGTGATGATGGTTTGTTTTAGTTCTTGATCAAGTTTTGGTCACCTTCCAATTTAGCCATATCTAGTGCTCATGAAGATAATCTGAATTCTTGATCTTCGCAAGCTGGAGTAATGATGCTGGTATATAGGTGTGATCAAGATACACCTCCAAGCATGGTTTGGGATTTTTCCTGAAAAGTCTACATCCTTTTTACATTGATTTTCCAAAAAGTGCTGAATGTGTTTTCAGGATTTGATTTGATATTTTTGAATTGGCCAAGATGGGTTTTTGGTTTGAGATGGTCCTAAACATCAATCCAAACATTGGAGAATTTTCCCTTGATGAAGGAAAGTATTTAAAATCTTTATTTTTCTATTCTTGCCATTTAAGAAAAATGGCAAAACGAAATAGTAGAACTTGTTGGGGATATACTTTCCGGGTATCCTCACAGTTCCTCACTGACCAGGGTGGCCCACTTCGGGTTAGAGCTTTGCTTCACAGGCGGCCCAGTCAGGGAGAAGATACGGAGTCCAAGCCGGCTACGGGAAGGCCCAGAAGTCTTACCGACTTAGGCCCATAGTGTTACTTGTAGTTCAAGATGTACTCTGTAACCGACTCTTAGTCGTAGCCGGACAGATCTCTCCTATAAACCCTAGGCCGGATATCTATATAAGCCGTCCTAGGGAGAGCCTTTAGGGCACCCTCAATAGTCTACGATCTCCACTCACACAGGCGAACCCTTGTAACCCATATTCCGGCTCTGCCTTATTACTGGATTGCTAGCAGGAGTAGGATCCGTCCAAAGCCGGCGGATTCGAACCTGGGTAAACTTGTGTGCTCACCGTCCCAGAACACCGTACGTCTCACACCCCTCTCTTCCGCACGCCTCGAGGACCCCCTCATGGCGTACTTGTCATTAATCCGACGACAGTTGGTGCCCACCGTGGGGCAAGTGAGCTTCGGATCTGCGTTCCGGGCGGAATCTGCAAGAATCGGAATCGGCAAGACTATCGCCATCGGTCGCATCCTCTACGCCAGCGATGTCCCTCTCATCGTTCTCGACGAGACCTGGATTCCGGCTAGGGAGGTTGTGACTGCCTACACCATCATGTCTTTCGGCGAGATCGATGTTTACATCGGCTTTGCTGAACCTGTCCCACCCACCCCAGCGGTGATGATAGAGGTAGGGGAAATTTCTGGATCCCCTTTGTCTGTAGAGGCAGCAGAATTCCGGATCTCAGAAAACCCTAATCCCACCCAGCCCGCACCAGTTGCGGAGATACTGGAGAAATCCGAGCCTGAAGAAGACCCAGCGGTCCAAGTTGAATCTGAAGTGGATCTCCTTGGAGAGACCGAATCCCAGATCGACCCACCTGCTGAAGTCGAAATCCAGGAGGAGCATATCAACGACACTAATTCCGGCTCTGATGACGCTGGGACAGATAGGCCTTTCCTGAGGTACACGCTGTGACGTATGATAATGCAAAACTTAGGCGTAGATGCAATTCTCGAGACCATCAAAAGTTTCGACGAAGCTGATCGCAAGAGCCGCAGGTTCCTCAGGAAGCACGCGTCGCACTTCGTCGGATATGTGGGATCCGGATCCGGCTCTGCCGATGCTAGAGACAACACCGACTCTATGCTGGAGGCAATTGGAACAAACGCCGGTGTACCCGCATCCTCGGATGAGTCGATGACGTCAGCAGATTTCCGAAAGTTCTTCGCAGAATATGAAGAGGAGTATAACTCCAAAACTGCAGAGGAAGGAGAAGCCATGGATGAAGGATCCGGGGAACACTCTCCCAAAGCGCAGGATGACATGGAAATCAGAGATAATCTCGAGATACAGAGGTTCGAAAGTACCGATCAGAGCTTGACTCCGGGAAATAGACCCAAAGCCGTCTTTGCTACCGGCGCTGCCAAGAAGGCAAAGAAGAAGAACAAGACCCCGGCAAAAGACCCTTTGGCAGAGGAGGTGATTGCCGAGGAATACGAGGAAGAATCGGATGGAGCACTTATCCTAGACGAGCCCAAAAAAGAAGAGTCGGTGGATGGACACGTGATCACTGAAGGTACGCGTAAACTCATCGATGTTGCGTTAACCACACCTATTCCTATAGCTGCAGAACTTACTGCTGAAGAACTGGACGAGAGGGCACAGGCCCTAGAAGCGCGTCGTCAAGTACTCCTGGATGAAGCCAAAAACATTGAGGAGGAAAAGAAACACATAGCATCCACGGAGAAGTACAACTCCAGGCAATACCAGAAGACCAGGAAGCATCATACTAATGACAACCAATTCCCGCAGATCCACGCCGTCCTTTTCGGAGAAGATATGGGGAAGCCTCGGAAAGACAGCAAAGGGGATTGGGTGTATCCAACCCCAGTATAGAATACCGTGGAAGCCCGAGAAATTCTATCGGCTAATCCAGGCCCGGAGGAGATCCGGTTAGGAATTAAACTACTCAACAAGGGACTGGAGCAGCAAAAGGTCGCCATGTCCGGAAGTCAAAAGCTGGTCTCTGATTCCGACCAGTGTCGCACAGACCCGGCATGGGCTGACGTAAGACCCCAGCGCGTTTCGGAGCAGCATCACCGTTCCGATCGCCGGGAGGACAATTACTCAAGAACCGGATCTTCGGGATAGCACCACAAAGCCGCCCGTGACTGGCGTAACGTTAACCCAGTTGCGGAGCAAGAGGCAATTGCTGCACTGAATCCGAGGAACCCGCCTCGGCGAGAGTCGAAAGATCACAGGGATGATGATAAAGAGAAACGTCAGGAGGAGGACCGACAAAGAATGCCACCTCCTTGACATGCAAGCTGTCTGGACGACAGACGAAGGAACGACGGACACCGTGCCGAGACAAGCCGGCAGGGGGCTCGTCACAATGGAGACCCTCCCTGGAACCGGAATAATGACGTTCCGGATGGAGGCCGGCGATCAGCCAGAAATAACCCAGCTGATCCACCCTCTCCGCCAAGTAGCCATCACAACTGCCCCTAGGGAGGCAATGGAGGGCGTCGTGGTGGAGGAGGTGGTGGCAGAAGCCGAAGTCTGGCTCCAAGGCACCGCAGCCACAGCCGACACTCGGGACGATCTCTATCCCCGAATGACGCAAGTTACAGGATCAACTCCAACATAGAGGCGCGACGCTACGAAAATGATGATATCTACGTGGGCCCAAAGTGCTTCGTACCACAGATCAGAGCTACAAGATTCCTGGAAGGATTTTCTATCTCACGACATATCCAAGCCTACGACGGCATTGCTCGGCCAGATACTTGGCTACAGGATTTCTTTCAAGCTTGCTGCATTGCCAAAGGCGGAAACAGCCTGGTCGCCACCCGATATCTCCCACTCATGTTGCGGAAGACGGCACGATCATGGCTTAATGAACTTCCGGAGAACACCATCCACAACTGGTATGACATGCAAAGTGCATTCTTTCGGAATTTCGAAGGCACATACCGGAGGCCCTGTACGGTCGGAGACCTACAACGTTGCACCTAGAAAGCCAGAGAAACTTGCCGGGATTACCTCGGAAGATGGATCGACACCAAGAACTCTTGTGAAGGAGTAAATGACCAAACTGCAATTGAAGCTTTCATTGCAGGTCTCCCAATTGGTTTACTACGTCATCGCTTGAAGTGTGACAAAGTTACTGACTTGGGAGAGATGATAGAAACAGCGAGCAAGTATGCAGACAGTGACGACGATGCAGAGGGATTACTCAACGCACTAGCTGTGCCACAGTCGGCAAAACAACCAAAGCAACAAGCTCAGAAGCGCAAAAATACCTCGGAAGAGAAACCTAACACAGAAACGGAAGTGGTTACTGCTACTTTCGGGTCTGGAGGACAAGGAGGACGCGACGGAGGCCGCGGGCGTGGCCGTGGGACGTCGAGAGTTCAAGGTAGAGGAGACCAGCAACTAGGCAAAACCTACACTTAGGCCGACATTGCCAATAACCCATGTGTGCATCACTTAGATGCCAATGGGGGCTCGTCCCACACAAACGCCGAGTGTCGTTTCAATGACGACATAAAAAGAGATGATACCGCTGGCTACAGGGCTAAGCGGAAGAAGGGAAAAAAGAATCCCGAAAAGGATAAAGAGACCAAGGAAGATTACGACATGGAGGAAGCCGATGCTTCAAATCCCAAGCCGGAAGGGAAGAAAAAATTTCGGACGAAAAAAGACACTTATGTCACCTTCCTCGGATCTCAACCAACAAAGGTCAAGAAAGCAGTTCTACATGAGCTCAATGCAACAGTTTCGGCTGTCCCCCAATATCTGGACTGGTCGGAAGTGGCAATCACATTTGACCATGCTGATCGTCCGCCTAAGTTGCATATGCGAGGAAAATACGCTTTGATCATCAATCCACTTATTGATGGTTATGGTTTCTCCAAAACCCTCATGGACGGTGGCAGTAGTATCAATATTCTCTATGTCGAAACGCTACGCCGGATGAAGATCTCGGAGACCCAGCTGAACCATAGCTCTGTGATCTTTCACGGAGTTGTCCCAGGAAGACAAGCTAATTCCCTAGGAGAAATCACTTTGGATGTTACCTTTGGAACTCCAAAGAACTATCGGACGGAGGCACTTTCCTTCGAAGTGGTCCCGTTCAAGAGCGCATACCACGCTATATTTGGACGTCCGACTTACTGGGCTTTTATGGCTCGTCCGTGTTACATTTACAATATGATGAAAATTTTAGGTCCCAACGGCGTAATCACCATCAGGGGAGACCCGAAGAAAGCGCGAGAGTGCGAGGATGGAAATGCCGCCTTTGCTGAAGCCGTGCTGCACGCCCAGGAGTACCAGGAGATCAAGAAAAGCATAGATCTGTCCGAGATGCCCGCAACGAAGAAGAAGGTGAGAAATCCGAATCCGGAGTTCAAGGCATCAGAAGAGATGAAGAAGACGCCATTGAAGGATGATGACCCCTCCAAGGTGACCCAGATAGGCGTAGGCCTAGATAGCGCATAGGAAAGCGCGCTCATCAAGTTCCTCAAAGCAAATCAAGATATCTTCGCATGGCAGCCATCTGACATGACTGGAGTACCTAGGGAACTTGCCGAGCACTCTTTAAATGTAAACCCGAACGCTAAACCCGTCAAACAGTCCTTACGACATTTCAGCGATGAAAAGCGTAAGGCAATAGCTAAGGAACTAGCGCGGCTCGAGTTAGCCAGATTTATAGAAGAGGTCATCCACACTGAGTGGTCGGCCAATCCTGTAATGGTCCCTAAAAAGGACACCACTGATTTAAGGATGTGTGTTGATTATACTGCCTTGAACAAGACTTGTCCAAAAGATCCGTTCGCTCTGCCTAGGATTGATCAAGTTATCGATTCTACGGCAGGCTCGGAACTCCTCTGTTTTCTCGATGCATATTCCGGTTATCACCAAATCCGGATGAAGGAATCTGACAAAGTCAAAACCTCATTCATAACCCCTTTCGGAACCTTCTGTTTTGTTATGATGCCTTTTGGGCTGAAGAACGCAGGAGCTACCTACCAGCGCACAATGCAGCGTTGCCTCCACAACCAACTCAGATGTAATGTACATGCATACATGGATGATATTGCGGTGATGTCCAAAAAGAAGGAAACACTGATTTCCGACTTGGAGGAAACATTCGCCAATCTACGAAAATACAACATCATGCTTAATCCGAAGAAATGCTTCTTTGGAATTCTAGCCGGAAAATTATTAGGTTTTATCGTGTCTCAAAGAGGCATAGAGGTGAACCGACACAAAATCAAGGCTATGCTCAATATTTCCAGGCCAACTCGCCTGAAGGACAGATAAAGACTAACTGGTTGCATCGCTGCAGTCAATCGGTTTGTAAGCCGGCTCGGTGAAAGAGCCGCACCATTATACAAACTCTTGAAAAAGACCAAGGTTCAAAGAATTTCAGAATGAAGTGGAAAATCATCGTAACAGAAAGATCAAATTTCTGCGGTCCGACCGTGGAGGAGAGTATCTTAGTTACGAGTTTAGCACACATATGAAAGACTGTGGAATAGTTTCACAACTCACGCCTGCCGGAACACCACAACGTAATGGTGTGTCAGAACGTCGTAATCGTACCTTATTGGATATGGTTCGATCTATGATGTCTCTGGCTGATTTGCCACTGTCATTTTGGGGTTATGCACTAGAAACAACTGCATTCACTTTAAATCGGGCACCATCTAAATCCATTGAAATGACACCGTATGAATTATGGTTTGGAAGCAAACCTAAGCTGTCATTTCTTAAAGTTTGGGGATGCGATGTTTATGTGAAGAAACTTCAACCGGATAAACTCGAACCCAAAGCGAAAAAATGCGTCTTCATAGGATACCCTAAGGAAACGATTGGGTATACCTTCTATCACAGATCCGAGAGCAAGGTCTTTGTTGCCAAGAATGGATCCTTTCTTGAGAAGGAGTTTCTTGCGAAAGGTGTGAGTAGTCAGAAGGTAGAACTCGAAGAGGTTATTGAACCTTCTCTTCATGAAATGGCGAGTAGCGCAGCTCCAGAAGTTGTTTCGGAGTTGACTTCACCTAATGAAGAGAGAGCTAATGATATTGATCATGAAACTCCGAAAGAGGACACTACCGAACCTCGCAGGTCAAGCAGGACACGTGCAGCTCCTAAACTGTACGGCAATCCTGTTGTGAATTTCATGGTTGATGAAATGGATGACCCTGCGACGTATGAAGAAGCGATGATGAGCCCGGATTCCAACAAATGGCTAGAAGCCATGAAATCTGAGATGGAATCCATGTACGAAAACCAGGTTTGGACCTTGGTGGACTTACCTCACGATCGAAAGGCCATTGAGAATAAATGGATTTTCAAAATAAAAACTGATGCTGATGGTAATGTAACCATCTATAAGGCTCAACTTGTCGCAAAGGGGTTTCGACAAATTCAAGGAGTTGACTACGATGAGACATTCTCTCCCGTAGCGATGCTTAAGTCGGTTAGGATTATGTTAGCAATTTCTGCATATTTCGATTATGAAATATGGCAGATGGATGTCAAAACTGCGTTCCTCGATGGTAATATTGAAGAAGAGTTGTATATGATACAACCTAAGGGTTTTGTCAATCCTAAGGATGCTGATAAGGTGTGCAAACTTCAGCGATCCATCTATGGACTGAAGCAAGCATCCCGGAGTTGGAATCTCCGCTTTGATGAGGTGATCAAAGAGTTTGGATTTGTCCAAACTTATGGAGAGGCTTGTATTTACAAGAAAGTCAGTGGGAGCAATGTGGCATTTCTGATATTATATGTGGATGACATATTATTGATTGGAAATGATATAGATCTTTTAAACAGTGTTAAAAGTTATCTAAACAGCAAATTTTCGATGAAGGACCTTGGTGAAGCTTCATATATATTAGGCATTAAAATCTATAGAGATAGATCAAGACGCCTAATTGGGCTATCGCAGAGTACATACCTTGATAAGATATTAAAGAAGTTTAATATGGACGAAAGTAAGAAGGGGTTCTTACCTATGTTGCAAGGCAAGACATTGAGTAAGACTCAAAGTCCGGCTACGGCGGAAGAAAGAGAGATGATGGATAAGATCCCCTATGCCTCGGCCATAGGATCTATTATGTATGCCATGCTATGTACAAGACCGGATGTGGCACATGCTATTAGTTTGACTAGTAGGTACCAATCTGATCTAGGTTCAGAACACTGGATAGCGGTAAATAACATCCTCAAGTACTTGAGAAGAACTAAGGATATGTTTCTTGTATACGGAGGTGAAGAAGAGCTAGTCGCTAAGTGTTATGTTGATGCTAGCTTTGACACTGATCCGGATGACTCTAAGTCTCAATACGGATACGTATTTCTCTTGAATGGAGCAGCAGTTAGTTGGAGGAGCTCCAAACAACCTGTGGTGGCTGGATCAACGACGGAGGCAGAATATGTTGCTGCTTTAGAAGCAGCGCAGGAAGCGGTTTGGATGAAGGAGTTCATAACGGAACTAGGTGTGGTTCCTAGTGCGTTGGACCCAATGGTGATCTATTGTGACAATAATGGAGCCATAGCCAACGCCAAGGAACCAAGGTCTCACAAGAATTCCAAGCATATTAAGCGCCGGTTTCACTCCATCCGCGAGCATGTCAAGGATGGAGATATAAAGATTTGTAAAGTGCACACGGACCTGAATGTAGCAGATCCATTGACTAAAGTACTCCCTAGGGCAAAACATGATCAACACCAGAACTCCATGGGTGTTAGATTTATCACTATATAAACTATATTATTGTCTCTAGTGCAAGTGGGAGACTGAAGGAAATATGCCCTGAGAGGCAATAATAAAGTTGTTATTATGTATTCCTTGTATATGATAGATGTTTATTTTGCATACTATAATTGTATTGATAGGAAACATCAATACATGTGTGTTTAATAAACAAAAAGGGTTCCTAGTTATGCCTCTCTTATAGACTAGCTTGCTGATTAACAAGATGATCAAGGTTTCCTGATCATGGACATTGGATGTTGTTAATAACAAGGTCACAACATTTGTGAAATGATGTGATGAACATTCATCCGAAGTATAGCATTACGATCAAGTCATTATGTTTATATTGCTATAACATCATACGAAGTAATCTTTATCCTTAGACCATGAGATCATGTTAATTGCTAACACCGGAAGAGTATCTTGATAACATCAAACGTCACACCGTAACAGGGTGACTATAAAGATGGGTTCAGTACTACGAAGGTGTTATGTTGAGGCTCATGGATCAAAGAGTGGAATTTGTCAATCCAGATGACGGATAGATATACTCTGGGCCCTCTCGGTGATATCACATTAGGATAGCTTGCAAGCAAGTGATGTGATCACTAGAATGTTATATCACGGGAACGAGAAAAGAGTGCATGTCGGTAACGAGATCAAACTAGGTATGGAGATACCGATGATCGAATCTCGGACATGTAATATATCGAGAGACAAAGGTATTTAGTTACAAGCGTTAAAGGTTCTCACGATCACAGGAGTCCTCATTGAATGTGTAGGAGTCAGTACGGATCTCCAGGTCCCGCTGCTGATTATTGATCGGAGAAGGGTCTCGATCATGTCTGCATTATTCGCGAACCGTAGGGTGGAACACTTAAGAGTTACCGGACACCATTTTGGAGCACATATGTTTCAGACGAAAGAATTGCAAAGCGCAAGAATTGTTTCAATAGAAACCAGAAATTGTTTCGGGTAAAATTGCAGAAGGTGATTCTGCATGTGATATTGAAATATTGCAAGGGGCTATATGTGAATGTTTGTTAATTAAAGTAATTAACAAAATTCTGAATAAATTTAATAAAAAGAGTTTTATTAAATAAGAGAGCATTAAATTTGGAGAAATTTAATGCATTTAAAGTGGAGACTTTAAAAGGGAATGTGAAGAGGCATTTTAATGTGGAGGGGTTACCACCACATGAATGGGGGGAGGTGAGGGGTCACCCCCCCATGCGCCGGCCATGGAGAGAGGGGGCACCTCCCCTCCTCCTATAAAAGGCCACCCATTCCCTCCTTAATCCTTACACCTCCTTGTGAAGGATCTCTCTCCCCCTCTAGAATTATTCCCCCATGGTCTCGGATTAGCGAGATAGATGTTCCCAGTGGCATTTCGTCTGGAAGGAGTTGCTGCTTCTGCTGGATCGCTGGAGCGAGGAGGTGGAGGTTGTCCGGTGGCTTGAACGTGTGTGCGAGTGCGGATGCGCTGCTGAGTTGCGGCGCTCAGACTTCCTCACGATCTTGAGATCGGCAAGTGTACGACTACATCAACCACGAGTTCCTACTCGTTAACAAAGCTCGTTGTCTACGAGGGTAAGTTCTCGTTGGATGTATGTCCACCCGTTGCTTTGTACCTAGTAGATAGATCTTGGCGTGTAGTTCACACCGTAGGAAATTTTTTGTTTTCTATGCTGCGGACCCAACACTAAGAATATCGGCATCCGACGTTTGATGTGTTATGGAGATTCGGATCTTGTTGCTCAGCAAGTGTCGGATATTTGTAATGCAAATAAACACATGGCAGCATATAAGGCTGTCGTGGATGATTTATCTAAATCATTCGAAGGGTTTGAGGTTCAACACATCCCTTGAGCAGAAAACGAGGAAGTAGATGCACTATCTCGGATAGGCTTTGCACGGAAAGAGGTCCCGGATGGCACTTTTTTAGAGCACCTCAAAGTTCCCTCAATAAAGGGAGTGGATGAGGAATATTCGACCAAATCTGACTCACCTTAGCAGTCATGGCTGTAATTCCCAGCTGGACCCAACCCTACCTTGATTATCTGGTAGATGGCAAATTACCCGAAGACGTGGTTCTGAGCCGGCAGATCGTCCGACGAGCGAAAGCCTATACTATAGTTAAAGGTGAGCTCTATAAGCGGAGTGTTTCTGGGGTTTTTCAGCACTGTGTATCTCCGGAAGAAGGAGTGGAGATCCTAAGAGAAATCCACGAAGGCGAGTATGGTCACCATGCTGCAGCCAAATCTTTAGTGGCAAAAGCTTTCAGACACGGATTTTCTGGCTTACAGCTCAGGCAGATGCCAAACGGCTAGTCAAGACGTGCAAAGGCTGCCAAAAGTATGCCAAGTAAGCTCACATTCCAGCTGATTAGCTGTGGACAATACCTATAACATGGCCTTTTGCGGTCTGGGGGCTTGATATGGTAGGACCGTTTAGACGTGCTCCAAGTGGATTTACTCACCTCTTAGTGATGGTGGATAAATTCACCAAATGGATTGAGGCTAAACCCGTCACTAGTTGTGATGGAGCAACAACCAAAAGATTTGTCGAGGATGTTATAATCCGGTATGGTTATCCGCATAGTATTATCACGGACAACGGGAGTAATTTCTCTATGGGAGAATTGGTCAAATTCTGCAATGAACAAAGTATCTGGCTTGACATTGCGTTAGTCGCACATCCACAGGCTAACAGACAAATCGAAAGGGCAAATGGTTTAATCCTACAAGGCCTAAAACCGAGACTCGAAGCACCACTATGACGTGCTGCGGGGGCTTGAGCAGAGGAATTACCCTCTATAATATGGAGTTTACGAACAACTCCGAACAGGTCAACCAGATACACACCTTTCTTCTTGGTCTATGGCGTAGAAGCAGTTCTTCCTAGTGATTTGATTCATACTTCTCCTAGAGTGGCCGCGTATATCGAAGAAGTTCGCGTCGTTGCTTAAATGAGATCAACAACCTATCAGCAGAAGTTACGTAAGTATCATAGCCAGAGAGTCAGAAACAGATCTTTCAATAAAGTTGATTTGGTTCTCCGGCTTGTGCAACAAAGAAAGCACAAACTTTCCCCAGTATGGGAAGGACCCTTTTTAGTTAGTCAAGTATCACACAATGGTTCGTTCTACTTAACTGACATGAGGCCAGTCAAAGAAAGACCTGCTACTAAGAAGAGAAAGAGAGCTGGAGGCAGTACAAATCCGGATGAGTTAGATAGACCATGGAATATTGCTCAGCTACGTCCCTTTTTATTCTTAGTTTATCCTTCTTTGTAATCATACATATGTACATGTTCTATGAGAAATAAAAGTTTTGGTTGCCTCAAGTTTTTTCTGAGAAGTTTTTACCATCTTATTTCCGAATAATCATGTCATAGTCGAAAATCCCAGAATACTTGAAAGTACTTTATGCTCATGTTTGTTCTGGTTTAGATTTCCGATTCTAAAAATGCTACCTTCGGGTATAACTCTAAAAATTTCTAGTCTATACTTTGGTTATTTGTCTGATTGCTGGATGCTGGTATTTTCCGAGTAGTGAATTGTTGCTACTGGAAGCCGACTTTGTTTCCGAGTTTAAACTGGTTTAGCAATAGAGCTCCGTTGATCGGCAAAGTTTTCGTGCAGAAGGTTTAGCCGGCTCACGTAAGGGACGAGGCGGAAAGCCAGATAAACAATAAGTATAGACAAAAAAGTATAAGTGCTTATGTAAACATTTCAGGCACACAAACATTTAAAGCCAAAAGTGCTGAATAGATCAAAAGCTTAGCACTAGCAAAGTTATAGTACTGCATAATTTACAGACCCATAATGTTTCTCAGAATAATACAATTGTTTCTGCTAATCTATGGTGCAGGAGAAGAGGTAGGCGCTCCCGGTGTGGCACCCCGCTAAAACCACTACTAGAAAATCGCTGTGTTTTTGTGCATTGCATCATCATGACCGCATGCTCATGTCATCATGCCACATTGCATTTGAACATCGTCGTCATCATGCATGGTTTGGCAAAGTTTATTTTTCTAAAAGCCTATTTGGTTTTCCTAAATACTCCCCGTCTTAATTTTGAATCAAAATCCCTGGTCTTTATCGGACTTTTATTTGTCTAAAAGCTATTTACAAAAGTCTATTTCAGACAAAAATAAAAAATAAAAACTATTTTTCCTGGGGGAGGCCGCCACCGTCTAGGCCCAAAGGCCCAGCTGGCAGCAGCCTACTACCCCAGATAAAAATCTGGACCAAATCCTAGTCTAACCATAACTAACCCTAACCCTAGACTAGATCTTACCCTAACCAAACCAACCCCACCCCACCTACCTTCCTAACCCAGCCGCCTACCCCGTCTCTCCTCACCCCGTGCGCAAGACACGCAGCAGCGCTGCCGCGCGCCTGCCCACGCCCACCCAGCGCCGCACGCATCCATCGCACTCGTTCTCCCATCCATCGCACCGACCTGGCCCCGCATACCAACCGCGCGGCACGCTCCCCGCCCCGTGCATCGCGTCACACACACCCTCCCGTCCACCTCGCTCTCTCCCACTCGGCACGCCCAAAATCCCGCTGGCCCGCTCCTCCCCTAGACCCACCCATGACGCCCCTCCTCTCTCCTCGTTTTTCCCCAACCCCGCATCGCCGCCCGTCCTCGCTAGCAGCGCCGACGCCTCCCTTCGATCACCAGTGGTGCCGACGCCCGTCCTTGCTCAGCAGCCTTTGCCGACCCCAGCTATCGCAACCGACCTCTCCTCAACCGGCCTGGCCCCTGGCCGCGACCCCGTCGATGTCGCTCCTCTCACCAGCGAGCTTCGCCGCCGCCAGGCGCCAAGGCCTCTCTTCCTCCTCTAGCCCCGAGCAACGCCGCCAGCGTCCGCCGTCGCCACCCCGTCGTCGACCCTGACTCCGGCAGCCTGTTCCTCACCCCTGGCATCCCGCGCCCTCGCCTCTCCCTGCTCTGGCCAGCGCATTTTGCCTCCAATCCACCTCCTCCTCCGCACCGACCTAGGGCCCTCCCGTTCGTGAAGCCCCGCCGCGCGAGCACCTCTCCTCCGCGGCCTTCTCCTGGCTGCATCGTGTCACCGCTGCACGGGACTCCACCTCGCCGGCCTCCCTCTCCGAGCCGCACCACCATGTCTGCATTGACCCCAGCGTCATGTCCGGCCGCTTGCTGTTCTTCCGCAAGCGCGGGCGTGCCCTGCTGCCCCAGAGACCTCCAACAAACCCGCGCGCGACCCTGCCTCGATACATGCTTCATGTCCTGTTTAGCTGTCTGTATGTGTGTTGATGTTCTGATACCTAGGTGTCAGGGTCTTTCGGAGCACATTGGGTGACCTGACCAAACAAAAAGGTGATGTAGTTGCTCAAGTCCAAGGTGTTTAGCCGTGGCCAGGCCGAGTTCCACCTCTGATGAACAAGTCCGAACATGAAGACCCTAGCGCACCAAGTTCTTCGACCCCGAAGACCGATCCATCGAATGCGACAAGACCTCCTTCTCGGGACCACCAAGTTCTTCCCCCCGGACCTGGAGACCGAACCGGAACACCAAGACCTCCTTCCCGGCGCCACGCCAAGTTCCCCCTCCCGGAGCCGAAGGCGTCGAGATCCCTGAGACCGGACCCCGAACCACATCGAACCTCAAGATCTTCGGCCCCTAAAGTGTGATCCCCTTTTCCGAGACCTCTATTTTCATAATATATAACATATATCTTGTTGAATATTAAATGGCTCATGCTCGCATACATATTCATTTGTTTGGGGGTGCTGTGTCGATTCATCTCGTACTTAAATATGGAGACCATATGCGGGTTATATTTGTCTCATATGGCCCCCATTTAAATTTTCATAGCGAACCGATGACATGTTTTGCCTTGTTAATAAACATTTAAATTGCGGGGTTGTTAAATAACTTGAACCGTTTAATTAAATGTCGGGACCCCGGTTCCGCTTAATACTGCCTAATTGCACCGCATCTGCATCATATCATAATCATGCCGGATCTTTTGCCGTAGTATTAAATATTGCATCCGGTGTTTCTTCTAGTGTTTGCTTCTTCGCGGATTAGGCCGATGAGTTGATGCGAGTATCGACAAGTTCTCCGGATATGTACCTTTGGCAGTGTTTCCTAGGCGAGCATTCTCCCCCTTTCTACCTATTTTGCTTTTATAGTCTTTATTTCCTCCTGTTGATCTATTGCTATCCGTGTCGTGATGCTTTAGTTTCCGTGCACCAGTTATATCCCGTGCAGCCTCTATATTGCCATGGACACCTCCTAATACCCGTTGTTTGGTAGATAGCTGGCCTTGCGAGTCGTAGTTGCTTGCTCAGGTGCGATCTCGTGTTGTCGAGTACCACAGTTATTGGAATGCTGGCAGATGTTTATGGTGGAGATGATCATGACTTTAAATACAACTATTAAAATGCTAGATATAACTAATGCAGAGGCATCGGTGGGCAATAGATGTTTTTTGGTTCTTCCACGCTCACTTGTGTCCCGTAGGCGCCGAGTACTTGATACCTGTTCCTTGACTATTCGCACTATCCACATACGGGAGACTCTATGAATCCCCCTTAGCCAGAGCTTGATTCATTTCTTATTTCTTGGGGCCACAAACTAGTTTGGGGTTTTATTACTATCCTGTACTTATGCCATGCTTTACTGCTTTATTTAAGATTGTGCGTGGAGCACCTGTACTGTTTAGGATTGCAGAGTGTTTTCGTGGTATCAACAAGCCCAATCACACTTTCGGGTTCCCAGTCGTTTACAGCCATTGGCGCAAACCTTGGGTCTGTCTCGGAGCCGGCCAACTTTGTTGCGAGTAGCTTAATGGGGTGGCCCCCTGAAATATTTATGAATCCTGTGATTGCTTTGTCGTGAAAGCCTCGTTGGGTTTTGAGTTGGTTTTTCTGAGGTTGATCGAGTGTGTGTTGCTATTTGTGCACCCCTGCAGGGTAAAACTTTCTGAAAGCCGTGTCTGCGGTTATGGACGACTTGGAGCACAGTATCTCGATCATAGACAAGCATAACTAAAGTAGTGCTATAAATTGGACTTAATATGTGACTAGTAATCAGCTCAAGTATAACAGAATGGATATTAAAAATGCCAACAGCTGGTGGATCTGGGTTGTTTTGTGACATGCTATACCTGCCTAGTAAGTATTGCAACTCCAATGGAATGTGATAAAAGTGCCAACAACTGCTGGGTTTTGGGATTCCTCAGGACAATTATATCTGACTAGTAAATGTTCCAACTACAATAGAATGGTTAATTAAAAATGCCCACTACTTATGCTATCAGGATGACTCATGCTATATATCTGACTAGTAAATGCTGCAACTATAATGGAATGAGTAAAACTGCCAACTGTGTGAGTTCCTTGGTTTTGACTTCCTTGTTTGGTCTTGAGGGGAAAATACCAGGAAGGGTATGTTTGGTGTTAGTATAAGGTTGGATCCGAATAGGTCTTTCTTATCCCTCTCTATTAGCCGATAGTTGTATCGAGTCTCTATAGGTTGTTTAGTGCATGCTTCGCTGCTGCTTCAGCCCACCATACCTATGTAGGCGAGAGCCGCCGAATTCTAGCCTCACCGTGTACTAGCCTCAGTACTGACGCTCCTCTTTTTCCTTTGCCCTTTGTCGGCACCCCTTTTGTTTTAGCAGGTTTGAGATCGACGTCGTTAGCACCCTTCCGGCTTGGCCTGGGCAGGGTTATGGAAGCCATTGGTTATTCTTCAGGGCTCTTAGACCAATCTGCATCTTGTCCGTACTCGGACGCTGTATCGTTTTCAAGGTGATTTGGATCTTTGTATTGTATATCTGTATTCTTGACTCTTGGAGTCATGTTGTATATATATCTGTCCTGTGGGTCCCATCGAGGACTGTTGTGTAATGGTATTACTTCGTTTTCCACCCGCACGAAAGTGCCTAGTGGGCGTCCTTGAATCGTTTCTAGGCGGGTTTGGCGGAAAGGGCTAAAACTTGCATAGGGCCGATTCGAGGGTGTTACAGAGTGGTATCAGAGATCAACAGTTACGATACCCCACAAGTCCAGCCTGTAGGATAACCTAGCTAACGGCCGAAGTAGAGTGTCAAAACTATTTTTGCAAAATCGGTTGGATAGATCTGATTAGGTCTGATTTTACTCCTTACCCCTCTGCTGTTCTCCTCTTACCTCTGCGTGTTTTGATTCTACCCTCTTATCTTTTCATCAAGTCCAGGATTTCTCATGGTTGGGTTTCCGTCGTACCTTCAGGGTTTCGCTTCCTCTTTGGGTTACGGTGCTTCTACATCCGGTCTTCATGCTATCTGAGGAATCCTTCATCTGTTGGACTTCTCTTTGTTTCTTTTTGTGCATTCCGGTGTTTTCCAACACGACAACATTTTCTATATCAGATCCGATGCAGAGTCTGCATCACTCTCTTGTTTCTGAACCTCGTTGTCGAGATCTTCAGTCTGATTCCGAGAGTTGGTTGCATAATTCTCCTATTCGTGTGCAGAGTAATGGTTTGGGTGCGCGATGGACTGATCACCATCCCACTACTCTTACCATTCGCTTTTGTATATTGAATCAGTGGATCCAGCAATTTTACTCCGTCCACGGAAGCTAGAGGTGGCTTTATCTGTTGATACCTCTACCTTCGCCCTATGTTCCCGGAGTGTTCTCTCGACGATCACGGACAATGACACCTTGTTGGTGGTGTTGCCGATTTCAAGATGGATCAAGAATCTTTGTTAGTGGTGTCGCGAGGATCTACACGAAACAAGAAGATTCAGATCGCCGGCCTTCTTACCGGTACCACGAGGCGGATCTCGAGGGCGAGATCCCTTGTTAGTGGTGTCGAATTGTGGCACCCCGCTAAAACCACTACTAGAAAATCGCTGTGTTTTTGTGCATTGCATCATCATGACCGCATGCTCATGTCATCATGCCACATTGCATTTGAGCACCGTCGTCATCATGCATGGTTTGGCAAAGTTTATTTTTCTAAAAGCCTATTTGGTTTTCCTAAATACTCCCCATCTTAATTTCAAATCAAAACCCCCGGTCTTTATCGGACTTTTATTTGTCTAAAAGCTATTTACAAAAGTCTATTTCAGACAAAAATAAAAAATAAAAACTATTTTTCCTGGGGGAGGCTGCCACCGTCCAGGCCCAAAGGCCTAGCTGGTAGCAGCCTACTACCCTAGATAAAAATCTGGACCAAATCCTAGTCTAACCATAGCTAACCCTAACCCTAGACTAGATCTTACCCTAACCAAACCAACCCCACCCCACCTACCTTCCTAACCCAGTCGCCTGCCCCGTCTCTCCTCACCCCGTGCGCAAGCCACGCAGCAGCGCTGCCCCGCGCCTAC
Source organism: Avena sativa (assembly GCA_916181665.1). Taxonomy (NCBI): domain Eukaryota; kingdom Viridiplantae; phylum Streptophyta; class Magnoliopsida; order Poales; family Poaceae; genus Avena; species Avena sativa. Next base: position 199,623,158 of record OV702287.1, read on the forward strand.
CCACGCCCACCTAGTGCCGCACGCATCCGCCGCCCACCACCTACCGCCAGCCAGCCCGGCCCCACACTCGGTCTCCCATCCATCTCACTGACCTGGCCCCGCATACCAACCGCGCGGCACGCTCCCCGTCCCATGCATCGCGTCACACACACCCTCCCGTCCACCTCGCTCTCTCCCGCTCGGCACACCCAAAATCCTGCTGGCCCGCTCCTCCCCTGGCCCCACCCAGACGCCCCCTCCTCTCTCCTCATTTTTCCCCAACCCCGCATCGCCGCCCATCCTCGCTAGCAGCGCCGACGCCTCCCTTCGATCCCCAGCGGTGCCGACGCCCGTCCTCGCTCAGCAGCCTCCACCGACCCCAGCTGTCGCAGCCGACCTCTCCTCGACTGGCTCGGCCCCTAGCCGCAACCCCGCCGATGTCACTCCTCTCGCCAGCGAGCTTCGCCCCCGCCAGGCGCCAAGGCCTCTCTTCCTCCTCTGGCCCCGAGCGACGCCGCCAGTGTCCACCGTCGCCACCCCCGTCGTCGACCCTGACTCCGGCAGCCTGTTCCTCACCCCTGGCATCCCGCGCCCTCGCCTCTTCCTACTCCGGCCAACGCATCTCGCCTCCAGGCCACCTCCTCCTCCGCACCGACCTAGGGCCCTCCCGTCCGTGAAGCCCCGCCACGCGAGCACCTCTCCTCTGCGACCTTCTCTTGGCTGCATCGCGTCACCACCGCCGCCTGGGACTCCACCTCGCCGGCCTCCCTCTCCGAGCCGCACCACCGTGTCCGCATTGACCCCTGCGTCATGTCCGACCGCTGGCTGTTCTTCCGCAAGCGCGGGCATGCCCTGCTGCCCCAGAGACCTCCAACAAACCGCGCGTGACCCTGCCTCGATGCGTGCTTCATGTCCTGTTTTGCTGTCTGTATGTGTGTTGATGTTCTGATACCTAGGTGTTAGGGTCTTTCAGAGCACATTGGGTGACCTGACCAAACAAAAAGGTGATGTCGTTGCTCAAGTCCAAGGTGTTTAGTCATGGCAAGTCCGAGTTCCACCTCTGATGAACAAGTCCGAACACGAAGACCCTAGCGTGCCAAGTTCTTCGACCCCGAAGACCGATCCATCGGATGCGACAAGACCTACTTCTCGGGACCACCAAGTTCTTCCCCCTGGACCCGGAGACCGAACCAGAACACTAAGACCTCCTTCCCGATGCCTCGCCAAGTTCCCCCTCCCGGAGACGAAGGCGTCGAGATCCCTGAGACCGGACCCCGAGCCACATCGAACCTCAAGATCTTCGACCCCTAAAGTGTGATCCCCTTTTCCGAGACCTCTATTTTTATAATATATAACATATATCTTGTTGCATATTAAATGGCTCATGCTCGCATACATATTCATTTGTTTGGGGGTGCTGGGTCGATTCATTTCGTACTTAAATATGGAGACCATATGTGGGCTATATTTGTCTCATATGGCCCCCATTTAAATTTGCGTAGCGAACCGATGACATGTTTTGCCTTGTTAATAAACATTTAAATTGCGGGGTTGTTAAATAAATTGAACCGTTTAATTAAATGTCGGGACCCCGGTTCCGCTTAATACTGCCTAATTGCACCGCATCTGCATCATATCATAATCATGCCGGATCTTTTGCCGTAGTATTAAATATTGCATCCGGTGTTTCTTCTAGTGTTTGCTTCTTCGCGGATTAGGCCGATGAGTTGATGTGAGTATGGACAAGTTCTCCGGATATGTACCTTCGGCAGTGTTTCCCAGGCGAGCATTCTCCCCCTTTCTACCTATTTTGCTTTTATAGTCTTTATTTCCTCCTGTTGATCTATTGCTATCCGTGTCGCGATGCTTTAGTTTCCGTGCACCAGTTATATCCCGTGCAACCTCTATATTGCCATGGACACCTCCTAATACCTGTTGTTTGGTAGATAGCTGGCCTTGCGAGTCGTAGTTGCTTGCTCGGGTGCGATCTCGTGTTGTCGAGTACCACAGTTGTTGGAATGCTGGCACATGTTTATGGTGGAGATGATCATGACTTTAAATACAACTATTAAAATGCTAGATATAACTAATGCAGAGGCATCGGTGGGCAATAGATGTTTTTTTGGTTCTTCCACACTCACTTGTGTCCCGTAGGCCCCGAGTACTTGATACATGTTCCTTGACTATTCGCACTATCCACATACGGGAGACTCTATGAATGCCCCTTAGCCAGAGCTTGATTAATTTCTTATTTCTTGGGGCCACAAACTAGTTTGGGGTTTTATTACTATCCTGTACTTATGCCATGCTTTACTGCTTTATTTAAGATTGTGCGTGGAGCACCTGTACTGTTTAGGTTTACAGAGTGTTTTCGCGGTATCGACAACCCCAGTCACACTTTCGGGTTCCCAGTCGTTTACAGCCATTGGCGCAAACCTTGGGTCCGTCTCGGAGCCGGCCAACTTCGTTGCGGGTAGCTTAATGGGGTAGCCCCCTGAAATATTTATGAATCATGTGATTGCTTTGTCGTGAAAGCCTCGTTGGGTTTTGAGTTGGTTTTTCCGAGGTTGATCGAGTGTGTGTTGCTATTTGTGCACCCCTGCAGGGTAAAACTTTCTGAAAGCCATGTCCGCGGTTATGGACGACTTGGAGCACAGTATCTCGATCATAGACAAGCATAACTAAAGTAGTGCTATAAATTTGACTTAATATGTGACTAGTAATCAGCTCAAGTATAACAGAATGGATATTAAAAATGCCAACAACTGGTGGATCTAGGTTGTTTTGTGACATGCTATACCTGCCTAGTAAGTATCGCAACTCCAACAGAATGTGATAAAAGTGCCAACAACTTCTAGGTTTTGGGATTCCTCAGGACAATTATATCTGACTAGTAAATGTTCCAACTACAACAGAATGGTTAATTAAAACTGCCCACTACTTATGCTATCAGGATGACTCATGCTATATATCTGACTAGTAAATGCTGCAACTATAATGGAATGAGTAAAACTGCCAACTGTGTGAGTTCCTTGGTTTTGACTTCCTCGTTTGGTCTCGAGGGGAAAATACCAGGAAGGGTATGTTTGGTGTTAGTATCAGGTTGGATCCGAATAGGTCTTTCTTATCCCTCTCTATTAGCCAACAGTTGTATCGAGTCTCTATAGGTTGTTTAGTGCATGCTTCGCTGCCGCTTCAGCCCACCATACCTATGTAGGCGAGAGCCGCCGAATTCTAGCCTCGTCGTGTACTGGCCTCGGTACTGACGCTCCTGTTTTTCCTTTGCCCTTTGTCGGCACCCCTTTTGTTTTAGCAGGTTTGAGATCGACGTTGTTAGCAGGGTTACCCTTCCGGCTTGGCCTGGGCAGAGTTATGGAAGCCATTGGTTATTCTTCAGGGCTCTTAGCCCAATTTGCATCTTGTCCGTACTCGGACGCTGTATTGTTTTCAAGGTGATTTGGATCTTTGTATTGTATATCTGTATTCTTGACTCTTGGAGTCATGTTGTATATATATCTGTCCTATGGGTCCCATCGAGGACTGTTGTGTAATGGTATTACTTTGTTTTCCACCCGCACGAAAGTGCCTGGTGGGCGTCCTTGAATCGTTTCTATGCGGGTTTGGCGGAAAGGGCTAAAACTTGCATAGGGCCGATTCGAGGGTGTTACACCCGGCTCGCTGGATGCATCAGCCTCGGTTTGATAACGATCCGAGATGTCCAGATCTGATATGGTCTGTTCATCGTCGGAAAGTTCAACTGCTTCTTCGGAGGCGGAGGCGGTGTATCCACGCGAGTGAAGAAGGGAGTGTCATAGCTGGTTAAGTCAGCCACGCGACACCCATATCTGGTGCAGGAGTCCATGATGGCACTGATATCTTGCTCCTGGCTGTCTTCATCCACCTTGCAGTACCCTCTAGTCACTTGCCATATATCCATGTTTCCATGGTGGCTCATGACCATGGTGAGAGCGTTCTGCGCCGCGGATCACGCGTAGGACATGTTCCAGTCTCGGACGAGCTGCAGCATCTCCTGCGCTTTGTCTCGCACCTGAAAGTCTGACATGCCGTGCATGTCCGAAACCCTGAGAGCTTCGCCAATGTCCTCGATGGATTGGCGGAAGTCATGAAATAAATCACCGACTTGCGTAAGTCAGTGGGTGCGAGGCTCGATGGAGGCAGAGTCCGTCAAGTTAAGAGGACCTATGTATATAACACAAAAATGGTTAAGGACAAATCCGACATCGAAAGAATCAAAGAATATAGACAACTCAAAAATATGGAAACATACCGAAGATGGCGTCATCAACTTTGGTCTTCTCTTCTCGAAGACTCCGGAGTTCAGCCCGGAGCGCCTCGGAAAGGTCCTTCTCTCTGCAAAGCTCGTTGTTGAGATCCGAGATTCTCTGATCTTGGGCTGCAATCTTACGATCACGCTCATGAGTAGCCATGGAGGAGGATTCAAGAACTTGAGGAATGCTCTTCTCATGATCCTCCTTGAGCTTATCCAGCTCTTGGCGAAGTTCTTTGTTCTCCACCACCAAGGTTTTGAGGTTCTCGGCCTCTTCAATCATAGCGCAGGACTGTTTTACTAGTGTTGTAAGTCAAAAAGAACAACAGTTCAGTAAAAAATATCCGACTATGAAAACACAAAGACAAGATTTGAGTCTCAAAATGTTTACCTTCGGCCTCATCCTTGGAGACCTCCAGCTCAGCATTTGCAAGCTGGAGAGCTTTGATTATATGAATCCTGGTTATATGAATTAACTTTCTGTAAGTCAGAATACCCAGAGTCAGAAGTCTACCGAAGACTCGGGCTAATATTTTTACTAATATCAGCACGAGCCTTGGGGGCTACACTAGTTCATTCTTTGGCATCCTACAGAAGCATAAATCTAGATTGTATATCCTACTTCATGCTTGGGGGATAGAGGATATGATATAAAGTACAATAAAGAAAATCGTGAGTTGGAATTCCGACTTACATGATGTTCATGTGTGAGTTTGCTCAGACACATGTTCACCTCGGTAGTAACCTTCTCGGCGAGGGTGAGTGGAATAATCGGAGGTGGTGGAAGCACACCAGCTCTAAGTCCCTCGTCACGAAGACGGACTTGTTCAAGAAGGTCGGAGTACTTGATGTCTTCCGCCTCTTGTGCTTCTTCTTCGACAGAGAGATTTCTTTTCTCCAGGCATTGCCGGGCTAGAAGCTGGATTTCTTCTACAGATTTCCAAGACAGGCCAAATTTGGCAAGTCCCGAATTGTTCAGGAGGTTTTCGGCAAAGGTCTCTGTCGAGGGATCATTACCCGAAGAGGGTTCACCCTTATCTAAACCTGAGCCACCCGTGGTGGCGTCAGTCTGTGACTCAAAGGTCGCTGGCCCCGTAGGAGGAGCCGGATCTTCTGCGACAACCGACGAAGGAATGATCACCGGCGTTGCGGGTTGTGGGGCAGGAGTCGGAGTCGCTACGGCAGGAGAAGCGATAGTCAGCTTCATCTGCCGCAAGGGCTTCGAAGAAATTCCCTTCCCCTTACCCTTGATGAGCTGCTTAGCTATGAGAATGTAATAGAATAAAAAACATTACATCTCGAAAGCAGAATTCGAGTAAGGTACAAAGGCATAAGTTGTGTTGAAAGTTACCTCTTCACGACTGGCACTTCCTTTGTGCCGACGGTCACTATCGGAGCCTTGCGCTTCCTGGGCACAATGTCCGACAATGGGACCAATTCCGCCTCCTGAGAAAACTCTGGAGGATATCCCTCGAGTGGAGCAAATTCCGACTCGGGGAGGTCGGCAAGCTAAAAAGAAAAAAGATATCTCAGTATTGCGAAATAACTTAAAGGGTGAAACACATAAAAGATTTTAGTATTTACCGGAACCACAGGGTCTTCCGCTGTATGCATGTCTAGAGATAAGTCCGGAATCTTCCTTTCAATCCGCTCCTTGATCAGCCATTTAATCTAGCTTATGTAATCCTATGGCTTTAAAGCCTTAGGACTGATGCGGAGGGAATCATTCTTCGACACCGTGATGGAGTGCTTCAGACGGTCACCGTGGTGTTGGAGAGGCTGGATCCGGCGTGCGACCCAGCATTGGACTAGGTCGGATCCTTTCAAGCCCTTGTGTTTTATCAGATATTCGATTCGCCTCTTAGCAAGGATCAGATCGTCACTGAGAGCCGGAGGAGCCTCGTCCCAAGACGGTTGGGCCATGGAGGCTCCATCAATGAAAGACCGGCAAAGCAGTAGCTTTGTCGGGAGCAGGAATATCCTTATGGTAGAAGAAAGTGGCTGGCCATTGTTTGACCGAGTCACTGGTAGAAATGCGAGGATAACTACGCTCGCGTCTAACAGAAAGGCTAATAGTGCCGGTAATATAAGGATTACCGGCAGTGATGGAGTTTCTATGGACATGGAAGTAGAAACAAAACAAAGTGAGACTTGGCCTAATGCCGAGATACCCCTCGCACAAAGCTGCGTAAGAACTCATCTCTAAGAGGGAGTTCGGGGGAAGATGGTGGAGCTATACACCGTAATGATCAATCACCTCGGAAAAGAATTCCGAGGAAGGAAAGGACAAACCTCTGTCGAGGTGGGTGCCGAAGTGGACCCGCTCGCCAGTCGCCGACACGGAGGAGACCTTCATTCTCCACACCTTGGAGTTTCTCGTCATCGAGCAGGCACGGGATCCAGACTCCCCGGTTGCTCTCCTTCTCTGCCACAGCCGTCGCCGCCGCCGCTGGCACCGCCAAGCCAGAAGAAGAAGAGAAAGCCATTTCTCTGGTGTGCCGGTGACCTTGGATGGGCGGCGCTAGGAAATCTGGGAGGAGGGAGAGCTCTGTGCGCTGGGGAGATGTGGAGGAGAAGAAACGGCAAAGGGAACATGTGAAGAGAGTAGAAGGAAAATCCTCACCCCTTATAACCACCTACCTGCGCCAAGATTCATGCAAACAACACTATGTAAATGCCATGCATCGTGGAAGTAACTGGGAAGGACCCACGTGATGATTACGTCGCCTCGATCTCCGCATACACATTGAAACGGCGCCTCGGTTCCGCGAACAGCAGACCCACGAATGGTCGTGCTGATAGGATGTTTGTCAGATGACGTGACTTGACCATGACGAGTGTCAGATGACATCAGAGACCAAGTTCTGTCTTAGTTTGAAATCAAGATGGAAAGTCCGAGTAACATGTTGATAGGTCTGACTTATTTTTAAGACCCGGATCGTATTTTTTGTTGTGAAGTTTCAGGAAACCTTCAAGATTCTGCAAGCCGAAGATCAAGCTAGACGATGATGAATCTGACTTTGGATCTTGGAGACTTCCGGGGGCTGCTGTTGGGGATATACTTTCCGGGTATCCTCACAGTTCCCCATTGACCAGGGTGGCCCACTTCGGGTTAGAGCTTTGCTTCACGGGCGGCCCAGTCAGGGAGAAGAGATGGAGTCCAATCCGGCTACAGGAAGGCCCAGAAGACTTACCGACTTAGGCCCATAGTGTTACTTGTAGTTCAAGATGTACTATGTAACTGACTCTTAGTCGTAGCCGGACAGATCTCTCCTATAAACCCTAGGCTGGATATCTATACGTCCTAGGGAGAGCCTTTAGGGCACCCTCAATAGTCTACGATCTCCACTCACACAGACGAACCCTTGTAACCCATATTCCGGCTCTGTCGTATTACTAGATTGCTAGCAGGAGTAGGATCCGTCCAAAGCCGGCGGATTCGAACCTGGGTAAACTTGTGTGCTCACCATCCCGGAACACCGTACGTCTCACACCCCTCTCTTCCACACGCCTCGAGGACCCCCTCATGGCGTACTTGTCATCAATCCGACGACAGAGTGGGGAGATAGGGTATCATGGGTAGGCTTAAAATGAGCCTAAGGCTGGAGATGTAATTTGGAGAAAAACCAACTTGCCTTTATAGAGAGAGTTTTGGGGTTTTTGGTCAAATAAAGAATTAATTAGTTTTTGGGTCAAGTAATTATGGAAAATATTTGATAAATTTAGATTTCCAAGGTATATGATGCAAACAAATTGTATCTATCATTTTCAACCTTGGGTTTTGAGAATCCCACTTGGTTTTGTAGGAAACAAGGAATTAAGGATCTAGGGTGATGTTATTTTCATACCATCAAAATCTTGTTGGATCTTGGAGCTCAGAGCTCCCCTTGGATCATGGGCTATATGGATGGATAGATAAAGTTATGTAGATCACCATGGCACAAAAGGTTGAGGTTGATAAGGATTGAGCCTTCCTAGGATTGATTCCAAACTTTGAATAAATTAAGCCTACCAAAGCAGATTATCAAATGGCCCTCAAAACCTCGTGGGTTTTGAAAGCACAAGGCTCCATTTGAAAAAAGTGAATTAGGTATGTATAGACCTTTATGAGTAGAGCACAATCATGCAAAGAGTTGTTTCAAAGAAGGTAGTATGGAGATGTGAGCTTCTAACAAAGTAGGCTAGTTGATAAGATTTGTAGAAGAAGTTATTTTCTTGCCTACAAAACCATCAAGAACAAGTGGGTTAGAGGAGGGTATATCCAAGGGAAAGAGTGGTCCTTGGTAGTCCCTAGGATGGTCTACAAGATGGTTTAAGTTCATTTCCAAAAATGCACAAGGTTTGGGAAATAGAGGTATTCAAAGAAGTGATGTTGAAACAATTTCTAGACTTGGTCAAATTTGGCAGTTTTGAGGATTTTGACTAGAGTACAAGGAGGGAAATTCTTTTGAGAGGATGCAAGCTTCCAAATCATCATCAAGTAGATGTTTATGAGGTGGAGATTGAGTATGATAGATCCATGCTTGCTATTGGTCTTGATTGACTTGGAAGCTTCTAGAATGGATCACATCAAAATTGATCCGGTTAAGGGTTTTAAATGATCACCTAGTGGCTAGAGATAAGATCTAGTTTTGTATTCTTGCTTAGGGTGTTGACCTCTTGATCCTACGGAATGTGCACCTAGAGTAGCTCATACTACTTCTTAAGCAGTCAAGTCAAACAGTAGATCAAGGCAACTCATCAGATAGCAGATCAAGACAATTCATCTTCCAAGCAATTCAATCTACTAATACTAGGGTTACCATCAAGATTAGCTTAAGGTAAGGATTGAAGGGAATATGCCCGAGAGGCAATAATAAAGTTGTTATTATCTTATTCCATGTTTATGATAAATGTTTATTTTACATGCTAGAATTGTATTGATTCGGAAACATCAATACATGTGTGTTCAATAAACAAAAAGGGTTCCTAGTCATGCCTCTCTTATAGACTAGCTTGTTGATTAACAAGATGATCAAGGTTTCCTGATCATGGACATTGGATGTTGTTAATAACAAGGTCACACCATTGGTGGAATGATGTGATGAACATTCATCCGAAGTATAGCATTACAATCAAGTCATTATGTTTATATTGCTATAACATCATACGAAGTAATCTTTATCCTTAGACCATGAGATCATGTTAATTGCTAACACCAGAAGAGTATCTTGATAACATCAAACGTCACACCGTAACAGGGTGACTATAAAGATGGGTTCAGTACTACGAAGGTTTTATGTTGAGGCTCATGGATCAAGAGTAGATTTGTCAATCCAGATGACAGATAGATATTCTCTGGGCCCTCTCGGTGATATCACATTGAAATAGCTTGCAAGCAAGTGATGTGATCACTAGAATGTTATATCACGAGAACAAGAAAAGAGTACATGTCGGTAACGAGATCAAACTAGGTGTGGAGATACCGATGATCGAATCTCGGACATGTAATATATCGCGGGACAAAGGGATTTAGTTACTAGTGTTAAAGGTTCTCACGATCACAGAAGTCATCGTTGAATGTGTAGGAGTCAGTATGGATCTTCAGGTCCCGCTGCTGATTATTGATCGGAGAGGGGTCTCGATCATGTCTGCATTATTCGCGAACCGTAGGGTGACACACTTAAGGGATACCGACACCATTTGGAGCAAATATGTTTCAGATAAAGATTTAAGAAAGCGCTGGAATTATTTCAATAGACACCGAAACTGTTTTGGGTGAAATTGCTGAAATTGGTTGTGCATGTAATATTGAAATGTTGCAGGGGTTTTATGTGAACGTTTGTTAATTAAAGTAATTAACAAAATTCTGAATAAAATTAATAAAAGAGTTTTATTAAATGAGAGAGCATTAAATTTGGAGAAATTTAATGCATTTAAAGTGGAGACTTTAAAAGATAATGTGAAGGGGCAAATTTATGTGGAGGGAGTTACCACCACATGAATGGAGGAGGTGAAGGGTCACCTCCTCCATGCACCGGCCATGAAGGAGGGGCACCCCCTCCTCCTATAAAAGGCCACCCCCTCCTCACTTCTCACACACACCTCCTTGTGAAGGATCTCTCCCCCCCTTTAGTATTATTCCCCCATGGTCTCGGATTAGCGAGATACATGTTCCCGGTGGCTTTATCTGGAAAGGAGCTGCTGCTTCCGCTGCTTTGCTGGAGCGAGCGATGGAGGTTGTCGGGGTACCGGACGTGTGTGCGATCACGGATGCACCGCTGCTTTGTGGTGCTGGACTTGGTGGTGCTGGAGCTGGATCTGATGGACGTGCTGGAGCCGGACCTGCTGGACTTCATCACGATCTTGAGATCGGCAAGTGTACGACTACATCAACCATGAGTTCCTACTCGTTAACAAAGCTCGTTGTCTACGAGGGTAAGTTCTAGTTGGATGTATGTCCACCCGTTGCTATGTATCTAGTAGATAGATCTTGGCGTGTAGTTCACACCGTAGGAATTTTTTTGTTTTCTATGCTGCGGACCCAGCAAGGATGGTATTTTGAAGAGGTTGGAGTTTGAACAAGGTAAGGTCCTTGGTACTTCTACCTAGAAAATGATTCAAAATCTTGATAACAAGGTTTTGGAAAACCTAAAGGTAAGAGTAGTTGAAGATTCTATGGTGAAAATATGGGGATATTATATCATAAAGCTCTCCATAGTTTTGTTAATAGAAGCTACTGAAATAGTTTTGGTTTGTAAAGGCATCTTGGCTCAGGTTTTGAAATGCCAGAACATTTGAGAATATGTAAAAAGAGCCAGGACAGTTTTGTTAAATAGATTTTGTCAACTAATGTTGAGGTAAGGAGTATATCCTATGCTATACATTCAGATGCATAAGCATAAACAAGCACTGCATCATTGAACAAGATTTGTTTTTGTTCCCCTGATTTTTGCATTCTGGACAACTAATCAGGGTTGCTAAAATTGGGGTGTTATAGTTTTTGTCAACATTCAGTTACAATCAAAGTTCAGCAAAACAAGCAAAATTCCACTAACTGCATACTGCCCTATTGCAAGATCATTTCAAACTTCACCATACTTACAGATAATTTAAACAAACATGTCAAAGTCTAGGGAATAATAATTAAAAGTGTTGCATCCTTAATCTGATTGAATTTTGGTAGAGAATCTGCACTCCCTTTCACAAACTGTCAAAATTCAGAGCATATTCAAAAAACTTGCTCAAACATGTACCACATGACAAAAGTAGAAGATTTGTAGCAAGCTAGACAACAAAGGTACCCTATATAGCCTGTATTATGTACTAAAGCATTAAAGTTTGCATGAATTTCAATCAAATTTTCCACAACCGTAGCTAGTTCATCACAGCACCCACAAATCCGGCACCTTTCTTCCACCTTCACCCTTCTAGGACCTCTGGTTACCCTAAACACGCTATTTGCCCATGATTTCGAGCCCCAGATCTAGTTAAAGAAATGTCGATCATCCGCCCACCATGAACACCGCCACCAGCGCCGCGACGAGAGGTAAAACAAGGATGAGAGAGAAGGAAAGTAGCATACCATACACGCTGGGGGGGAGGGGTCTTCTCCATGTTGCCTGAACCTCATGGCACACTAGATCTGGGAAGAGACGATGCCACAGATGAACTCGCCGTTGCCAACTTCTGGTGCTGCGTCGCACACGTCCAAGACGAACAAGACAGAGTGATCAGGGGAGGGTGAAAGGATATTGTTTTCTCCATGTATTTTTGGTGTGGATGACAACTTCATTTGTGGTTTAACTGTGTGCCCAAGTTGTAGATTTCATCTACGAACGTTTTAGTTTGTGGACTTATCCCTAGAAGAAGCTTGAAGACGGTGGCCTTTATTTGCACTTTCTCTTGTTTTGTTTTTAGGCTACCATACTATCAAGAGGGGGTCCACCTTGGAAGGTTGTGGGAAATCACCATTTCATGCACAGACCATATCAGCACATCCACAGCCTTCCTAGTTTTCCTATGAGAGAGAGATCCCCGAGGTGTTCGAGTGGTTTCTGCCCTGACCGATAGTACCGGCCAGGCGCCGATAGTATCACCCAAGCGTGTTTTAGGGGCTGATCGAGCAGAACTTCCGACAGAAGTTCCGGTCCTAATTCCGGCAAATAAGATTTCAGCTCAATATCACTTCTGCTTCCATATGCCTATTTGTAGGAATTAGCGTCGGAACTTGGATCGGTAGTACCAGCCAGATCCCTTGCTGAACAGCCCCAGTCCCCTTGAGCGGTAGTATCGCTCCTAGACCGGTAGTACCAGTTAGCCCGCGGCGACACGGTTCTTCCGGTCCTAGTTCTGGACCAAGTTCCGGTAACTACTCACTTCGGCTCAGATTGCTCTCTGCCTCAAAGTGTGTATTTGCCGGTAGTTGGATCAGAACTAGGTCCGATAGTTCCGATTAGTTCGTGGGGGCCCACTGAATAGTCAACCTTACCAATTCATGGGGCTCTTGAAGCTGTTGGGGTTCCGCTCGCTAGAACTACCGACCCACCACCGGTAGTACAGGTGGTGTCAGGGCGAGGCAGATTCTCCCCGTTTGAAGGAGGCCTATTTAAGGCCCTCTTCTTCCTCCTCTTCCCTTATTTCTTGGTTTTCTCTCTCCTCCATTAATATAAGATCTTTACTTGCCTAGATCTCTCTCCCTACCCACTCAAACCTCTTGATCTCTTGGGTTCTTGGAACCCTAGACGGTGTAGGGCATCCTCGAAGTTGGGGCAATTGTTGTGAAGCTTCGTGTTGTTGTTGAGGGCCTCCAATTGAGTTGTGGAGTCTCCCCTCAACCTTGTTGTAAAGGTTTCGGTTGGCGCCTTCAAGGTCACCTGTTAGTGGATTGTGAGGCCACCTTTGTGGTGGTGCTCACCGGAGAAGAAGGTGAGGCCTTTGTGGTGCTCAGGTGACCTTGTGTGGCCCCGACACCTCTCCAACATAGACGTAGCTTCCTTGGAAGTGAACTACGGGAATTACATCTCCGTGTACCCTCGCCGGTTTACTTGTTCCTCTCCTTTACTTCTTGCAATTACTGTCTTGTCTACTTGTTGTATTGTTTTCCATATAGGATATTCATCTAGTTGCATCTCTAGTGAACTTTACATTCTACAAAGCCTAAAATTGCGAGAAAAGAATAAAAATTGGTAGTCTCCTATGCACCCCCTCTAGTTAACCAAAGTTGGGCCTTTCAATTGGTATTAGAGCTTTGGCTCTTACTTCGGGCTTAACCGCCTAAGAGACAATGGCCGACGAAGATGGGAGTGTGGGTGCAACCACTAAGAACTTGGCCTCCATGGATGACCTCAATTGATTGGAGACATCCATGATGACCAAGTTTTAGGAAATGATGACCCTCTTGCAATCCCTTAAACCTAGCCCCATGCAAGAAACCCCTCATGATGCATCTCTTACCGCCGAAGCCCCTCCCGCTCCCGTGCAAGTGGTCGCCCCCGGGGTAAATCCCGCGGCTGCCCCAAAACATTTGGGCTTAGGCTTTGTGGATCAAACTACCAAGATCCCAAGCGAGAGCACCGATGGGCTAGGTGACTCCTCCTCCAAATAGGTAGACGAGGGAAAGGACTACTCGGCGGTACCACCACCGTTTAAGTATACTCTGGACCCACCTATTCTCATGCCACATATCATACCTCAAGGAGCACCTCCCATGCTAGATACTTCTAACTTCGTCAATTGGCAATATCTAATGCAATCTCACATTTCCAGCTCTTCTATTTAATTGATGAGGATTATGGAAGAAGGTTTTTCGCCATATGATGCAAAGAAGTTGACCCGGGCCGAGGTCGTGGACAAGCATCTCAATGCCACCGCGTTGGGCATGATCCAAAAGGCATTGACCCCCATGGACTTTGCTCACATTCACCAATTATACACCGCCAAAGAAGCTTCAGATCATCTCACCAAGTTGTATGTTGGGAATGCTAGCATTCAAAGCTCCAAGTTTGATGAAGTCAACAATGAGTCCGATGGCTTCGCAATGCAAGATGATGAGACACCCGAAGACATGTATCATCGTCTCAAGGTTCTTTGTTGTACTATGAGGGACCTTGGTGCTACCTATGTTGATGACAAGTTCATGAAGAGGAAGTTTGTTCAAGCCCTTCTTCCCTTTAAGGAACAAAATCTCAACTCCATCAAGGGGAGAAGTAACTACCACATCATGTCCTCTCAAGATGTGTTGAGTGAAGTCATTGCCATGACCATTGCCAAGAAGAATGCGGAGTCGCTTGTGCTCGTGCTTATGGGTTTCAAAAGTTGAACCTTGCCTTGAAGGATCAAGTGGTGGAAGTTGATGAAGACGATGACTCTAGCGAGTGGTATCAAGGGGACATCAAATATGACTTCAATGTTCACTTGGCTCTTGCATCAAGGGCCTTTTGGAACAAACCGGACATGAAGTCAAAGTCAAGGGACAACCTAAGATTCAACTCAACCATGAAGGATCCAAATGCAAGATATTGCTACAATTGCAAAGACAAGAGTCACTTTGTAGCTCAATGCCACTTCGAGAATAGAGAAGACAATGGAGGCCGTCTCATTTGCAAGAGAAAGCCAAGACCTCCTCACCCCTTGAACAAGAACTTCCACAACAAGAACTCTCCTAACAAGGATAGGGCAATGGTGGTCCATGAAGAGTACTTCTCGGGTGCGTATGATGATGATGATGATGATGATGAGAGTGAAGGTCAAGGTGGAGAGATTGTGGGAGTTGCCGCTATTGCTACTTCTTCTACCCCATAGGTATCTCTCTTCGACTCACCAAATGAGAACATCACCAACCACAACCAAAAGTGTCTCATGGCCAAAGCCACCGAGGTAACACCCATTTCCATGTCTCCCGCAAATGAACTTCCTTTGCATGATCTAGATGGTTTAGAGGTTAAGAAAGATATGGTAAGCATGTGTGAATCCATGAAGCATCTAGATGATGATACTAGAATGTGCTTTGAAACTCTTGTGAACCAACTTTACCATCCTAGGGAAATGCTAGATGAGAAGGAAGAGGTTATTGAAATGCTAGGTAAAAATGAGAGAGAGGCCGCCGATGAAATTGCCTCTCTATCTCAATCCCTTGAAGATGAACATAACATGATAATAACTCTTTAGGAAAGTGTGGTTAAACTTGTAGATGACCATAATGCCTTCATAACGCAACTTGTTAAAGAATGAGATCATGCTCTTGCTTCATTGAATGTCCTTAAAAACGAAAAGGTTGAGTTTGGTGTTAGTCATCAATGCCTTAAGGACTTTGAGAAACTCAAGGAGGAACATCATGCCTTGGAGAGTAAATTCTCAAGTCTCTTTGAGCCTCATGAGCGACTTCAAACTCAATTGAATAATGAACATTCAAAGTTTTCCGCTACGCCTATTGTGCATTTTCCTTGTTCTTCTAACCCTTGTTGCAAGCATGTAAATCTTGTTGAGGAAAACAAGGTGTTGAAAGAGCAACTTGCAAAAGGGCAAGTTGACAAAAAGAAGAAGAACAAGAGGAGGAACAAGAAATAGAAGAAGATCAAGAGATTTGCTCAAGGATCATCACATGCTTCTACCTTTGTGCAAAGTGACAACTTTGCCGGGAAGAACAACCCTTCCTAAATTCTTTGCAAATCTTTTGATGGCCGTGTTTATGCAAAGTACATTGGCACATCTTACACTCATGATTATCATTTGACTATTTGGGTACCTAAGACCCTTGTGACTAACAAAAGGGGACCCATTGCAAAATGGGTACCTAAAACCAAAGTTTGATTTTCTTGTAGGACTTTGCTTCTAGTGGTGCAAAATGGGTGCTTGATAGTGGAGATACAAGACATATGGCTAGAAGCAAGTATATCATGTCGGAGGTTAAGCATAATTTTGCCAATACTATGGTCTCCTACGGCGATAAAACAAATTCATAGGTATTGGGTTTTGGTAAGGTGGTAGTAACCCTGGATGTATCCTTAGTTAATTTCATGCTTATCAAAACCCTTGGTTACAATCTCCTTTCCATTCGTGCTCTTGCAATTATGGGTCTTTTGTCCTTCTTTAATGAGCATTCCGTGGTCCTCATGTGGAGAAAGTCTCTCATGGTGGCTTTCATTGGATACATAGAGCATGACTTGTATGTGGTGGATTTCTCCAGAAAGCCCTCTACACATGCTATATGTCTCTATGCGAAAGCCGATGTGCGCAGGTTGTGGCATCACCGCCTAGCCCATGTAAACATGAAGGCTTTGCAAAGTATCTACACTGGGGGCCACATCCTTGGACTAAAAGACATTTCCTTTGACAAAGATCGTGTGTGCAGGGCTTTTATTGAAGGAAAGATGCATGAGAAGCCTCCCAAGATTCTCAATCAAATTACCACCGAGCGATGCTTGGGGCTTCTTCACATGGATCTCTTTGGGCCTCCTTCTCATGATAGTCTTGGGGGAAAGAAGTATTTTTTGGTGATTGTTGATGACTTCTCGAGATATACTTGGGTCTACTTCTTCAAGTTCAAAAGCGAGACTCAACAAACCGTCATCGACTTTGCCAATCAAGTTCAACAGAAACACAATGCTACCATCCTCACAATTTGAAGTGACAATGGCACCGAGTTCAAGAACTACACATTGGATGAGTTTCTTAGTGATGAGGGGATCAAGAATCAATATTCAACTCCTTACACCCCTCAATAAAATGGTGTTGTTGAAAGGAAGAATTGTACTTTGATGGATGCGACCCGGAGCATGTTGGCGGAATTCAAGTCACCATATAACTTTTGGGCCGAAGCCATATCAACCGCTTGCCATGCAACCAATCGCCTCTACCTACGCAAGAATAAGAACATGACTCCATATGAACTTCTCACCGGGCGGAAGCCAAATGTCAAGTACTTCTGGGTGTTTGGTTGTAGATGTTTCATCCTCAAGAAAGGTGTCCGCTTGTCAAAATTTGAGTCTAGGGCTCAAGAAGGGATCTCATTGGGTACTCAAATCACTGCCATACCTATAGAGTCTACAACAAAGAAATAGGAAGAGTTGAAGAATCTAGCAATGTTGAGTTTGATGAAGATCATGTGTCTCTTGTGAGGCAAGATGGTGTTCGTGATCCAAGTGATGAAATTCCTCCCCAAGCCATAAGAAGAATGGGTGTGGGATTCTTCCACCCCATTGAGGATCCCCTTATGGCCGAAGGAGAAGGACCAAGCTCCACTCAAGCGGAGCCTTCACTCTCACAAGACCTTCTTGCACCTCAAGGACAACCTATTGCTTCTCAAGGACCTTCAAGCTCTTCTCAAGATCTTCATGTCAATGTCTCTCCAACCTCAAGTCTACCTCAAGTCGATCAAGCCCTGCCTTACCAATAGTGAAGCTCCTCAAGTTAATGATGATCAATGTCGAGTTGAAGAAGGTAAAGCTAACAATGACCAAGGCCAAGCTATTGTCTCTCCACCATATGATGATGACTATCCCACGGTTGATGTTGATGAATATAGTGATCAAGTTCGTGCATATAGTCAAGGCGGGGACTCAAACCGTGGTGATGACCAAGTGGTCGCTCAAGAATATCGTCTTGATACCCAAGCCCGCCATCAAGCATACCGTCTCGCCAAGCTCATCAAAGATGGCCATATCCTTGATAATGTTTATGGAGATTTCAATAGGGGCTCCACTACTAGGAGACAACTAACGTCTTTTAGTTCACATCATGCTTTTATTTCTCATGTTGATCCCCAAAAGGTCTTCGAAGCTCTCGAAGATGATGATTGGCTTGATGCTATGAATGAAGAACTCCTCAACTTCAAGAGGAACAAGGTGTGGACACTTGTGAAGAGACCAAAAGATTGTCAAAATGTGATTGGGACCAAGTGGATCTTCAAGAACAAGAGGGATGCCAATGGTATAGTCGCCGCAACAAAGCAAGGTTAGTTTCCCAAGGATACTCTCAAGTTGAGGGCATAGACTATGGTGAAACTTATGCTCCCGTTGCTCAGCTAGAGTCCATTCGCATGCTTCTTGCTTATGCTACCCATCATAACTTAAAATTGCAACAAATGGATGTCAAGAGTGCTTTTCTTAATGGCCCCTTAAAGGAATTGGTGTATGTCAAGCAACTTCCAGGATTTGAGGATCCTCTCTTCCCGGACCATGTCTACAAACTCGATAAGGCACTATATGGTCTCAAACAAGCCCCACGTGCGTGGTATGAGTGCCTTAGAGAGCTTTTGTTAGACCGTGGTTTCGAAGTAGGCCTCATTGATCCCACTCTTTTTACTAAGAAAGTTGGAGGAAACTTGTTCATTTGCCAAATCTATGTTGATGATATTATCTTTGGGTCTACTAACAAAGCTTTTAATGAGAATTTTGCTAAGCTCATGACCGACCGCTTTGAGATGTCTATGATGGGGGAGTTGGAATTATTTCTTGGCTTTGAAGTCAAGCAATTGAGGAAGGGAACCTTCATCTACTAAGCTAAATATGTCCAAGATATTCTCAAGAAGTTGAACCTTGATCAAGTAAATGGAGTCAAAACTCCCATGCCCACAAAGGTTAATCTTGATCTTGATCCCAAGGGTAAGGATGTGGATCAAAAGCTTTATCGCTCGATGATTGGTTCTTTGCTCTATCATTGTGCATCTCAACCGGATATTATGTTGAGTGTGGCTATGTGTGCAAGATTCCAAGACGCACCAAAGGAAAGCCACATGGTGGCGGTCAAGAGAATCTTTCGATATTTGGTTCATACCCCTAACTTTGGGTTGTGGTACCACAAGGGAGCTAGCTTTTACCTCATTGGATACACAGATTCGGATTGGGCAGGAGACAAAGTGGAAAGGAAGTCAACCTCCGGTGCTTATCAATTTCTTGGAAGATCTTTGGTGTGTTGGTCCTCGAAGAAGCAAAACTACTTATCTATGTCCACCGCCGAAGTCGAGTACATTTCCGCCGCAAGTTGTTGTGCTCAATTGCTATGGATGAAGCAAACCTTGAAGGATCTTGGACTTTCTTTCAACAAGGTGCCCCTTATTTGTGACAATGAGAGTGCCATTGCTATTGCTCATAACCCGGTGCAACACAACAAGACCAAACACATTGATATTCATCATCATTTCATTCGGGGTCATGTTGCAAGAGGAGACATTTCATTGGAGTATGTTCCTACCAAGGCCAATCTTGCAGATCTTTTCACGAAGCCACTTGATGAAGCAAGGTTCCGGGAGCTGAGGCATGAACTAAATATCATAGATTCGAGCAATGTGGTTTGCGTATCTTCCACACCTACCCAAGTCTCAAAGAATATCGTGTTTGGATGTACGCATGGATTTAGGGGGAGTGTAGTTCCTCATATGAACCAACACTCTCCCTATTATGCACATATCAATGTATTCATCCTCTATAGTCTATCAAGGAGACAAAATGAACTTAAATTATGAGTTTTGGTAATGAACCCAAGATATACCTTCACGGTGTCAAGCCAAATATACTCATATATGGTGGCCTAGGCCACCGACATTGTGTTTTTCTCTTTGTTTTTCCCTTATGTTGTTTCTCCTTGTTTTTCATATTTTTTTTGTTCTTCTTATTTTTTAGGTCTTCATAGTTTGTACCATCTATCCCAAGCCTTTGCTCCTCCCCCTTAACCCTCCCTTTCTTGCACAAGGTCCTTTCTTTGCCAGTCAAAATCCAGACAGTTTTCCTGGGTGCCACCGGTAGTTTCGGCCGCTGGTCGGTACTACCGCTCCGGGCCTAACTTCCTGGAAGTTATGTTTGGACTGGTACTACCGCACCATCCTGAACTACTCGTGTCACCGGTAGTTCCGGCCCTTGGCTGGTACTACTGGTCGAGCGAGGGACCTTTAAGTTACGAGCCAGGGGGGCACAGGGTCTTCTTCCCCACTTGCCCCCCTGACCCCCACTTACAATCTCGCACATCCCTAGGAAAGTCTCCATGGTGGCGCCACCGACACCACCGATTCAGTCCGTCCCTTTTTAGATCTGTTCTGTGGGATTCTTCCCCACCTCGATCTCCCGCCATGGACCCCGGTATTTGCTCCTCTCACCCCCGTTCATGGAGATCTGGCCATTATTGTGCTTGAGTAGGACATTCCATGTCTAGGGCCCTTCTTTGGCTAGAACTGCTTTGGGAGATCTTGGTAGGGCTAGAATTCGTTGTTAGATCAGATTGCCCCAATACATTGACTAGATTCCAACTTTCGGTGCACCTAGATCCGTTGCTCTGTGATTTTTAGTCCAACTGCTCTGCTCGTGCCCTAACCGGTACTACCGGTGAGGCTCTGCCGGTACTTCCGGTGGGGTCCTCTCCAACGGTAGTACCGGTGGGGGCACGACCTGTACTTCCGGTGTGCTCCACGCCACCGGTAATTCCGGCAGCCAGGCGGAACTACTGCTGCACCAATTTTTGGCTTCTGCCTCTGTATTCTGTCAATCTTGTTAAGTTTTTTCCTT
Organism: Avena sativa; assembly: GCA_916181665.1. NCBI lineage: Eukaryota > Viridiplantae > Streptophyta > Magnoliopsida > Poales > Poaceae > Avena > Avena sativa. The sequence goes on from OV702287.1 coordinate 199,643,900, forward strand.
TTGCCTTTGACCTTGTGCACTTATCCTCCCTTCCTTCCCATCTATTTGCTTTCTTCTCAGGGCAAGGTGGTTCCCGTGGTACTTCCAAGCGGTCTCGTGCTCCATCTCATGGTCCTCCCGAGATTGATGAAGATGATCTCGAGGTCGTGCGTCCTCCTAGTCAGACCACCCATCAGAGAGCGGCTGCTGAGCGCCGTGCTGCTGCAGCTGAAGGGAAGAGACCCGTCCTAGCCAGCCAAAAGAAGACCACCTCTAGGCCCAACTCGAGCAAGAAGAAGATCTCATCTTGGCCTCAAGTTGCATATGAAGAGTTTCGTAAGATTGATCCCTACAATGTTCCTCGTGATCGTCTGGCTTAGGACCCATTCTTCCACACCAAGCACCAAGAAGAGATCTATTGCGAGGTATATGCTTCCAAGAAGAATCATGTGGTTTCCCCCTAGAAGCACATCAACATGGCCAAGATGGAGAGCATTCCCGAGTACTTTGGTGAGGCGCTCGACATGTGCAGGAGGTTTGGGCTCATCAATATTATGGGGCACCATGAGAACTATGATGACAGGGCCATTTCTCAGTTCTACTCCACCCTCTACATTGATCATGATGCCCAGGATAGAACTCTGAAGTGGATGACTCAAAACAAGTACCTGTCTGCAAAATGGTTTGAGTTTGCTGCACTTATTGGCTACCCTATTATGGAAGGCCCTTGCACTAATGGATGGCAAGTTCATAGGAGGAAGGCCTCCGAGCCTAAAGTTCTGGAGCCCTTGTACATTGAGGGCTAGGGCGTCAATGGTAATGTTGCCCACCTCCTTCCCACCTATGACATCATGCGCAAGGTCTATCAGAACACTATTGCTCCCAAGGCAGGTAACTTCGATCAGCTTCATGCTTTCTAGATTGATCTCATGTATCAGACTTATCGTCACAGAAACTCTCATGAGTTCATAGATGTTATGGACTATCTATTTGAGGAGATTTGGTCCACACTAATTGAGAAGAGGTCCTGTCCCTATGCTCCATACATCCAAACTCTCATCAATGCCAAGTGGCGTGAGGCCACAGGTTCACTTTTTCCTAAGGATGCTCTCACTATTCATGAGGAGAAGACCTTCCGTGTGATGAAGCATAAGAAACCTCGTTATCAAAAAAAGGAAGCTGCTGCTGAGAGGGCTGCTAGGGAAGCTGCTGACACTCCAGGCCATGCTAGTGATGGGGACCGTGCTGAGGCTTCTCCTCCACCGTGACTTGAGAGACAACCATCTTGGGCCAAGAAGTTGCTGAAGAAAGTCAAGAAGACCTTCTGTTTCATTCAGACCATGAGTATCAGTCATATGTTGCTCAGAGGCATAGTGTCAAGAGGGAGAAGGCCATCATGAAGAAACTTGATATTGAGGTATCTCCAGAGTCCAACTCCGTCACCGCGCCCAAGGATCAGTGGGTCAACACGCATTGCAGGTGGACTGATAGTGATGACGAGCCTGAGGTCACCGGTCCATTTCCGCCCGCTTGGAACCATGCCTCTTGGGATCCCGAGCCTCCTCCTCTGTTCGTTGGTGGGTGGGGCGCTTATATTGTCTACTTTGTCCCTTTTTGACGTCTTGATGCCAAAGGGGGAGAAAGTGTTCCATTAGGACTTCAGGATTTGCATGGTTTGTGTCACGATCTCGCTCTCTCTTTGATCCTTTTATGCTCGTGCACACTTTTCTTCCGTTATGTATGCTTGTGGACCTCCGGTGTTTATTTATCTGTCTGTGGACCTCATTTATGTATGCTACTATGTTGGTGAGATTATGTGTTATCGTATCTATGTGATATTCTTATGGTTGGCTATTGTGGGCTAAGCTATCTTACAGAGGTTTATTCGCTTATCCAATATTGTCTCACCACAATGATATTGGTGCAAGGTATGAGTCTCCCTCTCTTTCGCATTTACTTCCTTGCACCCTTGTTGGTTTGTCTAGAGAGGGGGAGCTCTCTTGTGTGCTTGTTGCTTCTAGAAACTCTTATTCCTATGACTTGCACACATCTAGGGGGAGCTTCCTATTTCTTGCCTATGGTTTCTCCTTGTTCTCAACTTTTATGCAAATATTGTGAAGTTGTCATCAAACACCAAAAAGGGGGAGATTGAAAGGATATTGTTTTCTCAATGTATTTTTTGGTGTTGATGACAACTTCATTTGTGGTTTAACTGTGTTCCCAAGTTGTAGGTTTTATCTACAGACATTTTAGTTTGTAGACTTCTCCCTAGAAGAAGCTTGAAGACGGTGGCCTTTATTTGCACTTTCTCTTGTTTTGTCTTTTAGGCTACCGTACTATCAAGAGGGGGTCCACCTTGGAAGGTTGTGGCAAATCACCATTTCATGCACAGACCATATCAGCACATCCACAGCCTTCCCAGTTTTCCTATGAGAGAGAGATCCCTGAGGTGTTCGAGTGGTTTCTGCCTTGACCGGTAGTACCGGCTAGGTGCCAGTAGTACCGCCCAAGGGTGTTTTCGGGGCTGATCGAGCGGAACTTCCGACAGAAGTTTCGGTCCTAATTCCGGCAAATAGATTTCGGCTTAGTATCACTTCTGTTTCCATATGCCTATTTGTAGGAATTAGCATCGAAACTTGCATCGGTAGTACCAGCCAGTCCCTTGCTGAACAACCCTAGTTCCCTTGAGCGGTAGTACCGCTCCCAGCCTGGTAGTACCGGTCAGCCCGTGGCTACATGGTTCTTCCGGTCCCAGTTCCGGACCAAGTTCCGGCAACTACTCACTTCGGCTCAGATTGCTCTCTGCCTCAATGTGTGTATTTGTCGGTAGTTGGATCAGAACTAAGGCCGATAGTTCTGATCAGTTCGTGCGGGCCCACTGAACAGTCAACCTGACCGTTCCATGGGCCTTTTCGAGTCGTTGGGGGTCCGCTCGCCGGAACTATCGGCCCACCGCCGGTAGTACCGGTGGTGTCAGGGCGAGGCAGATTCTGCCCGTTTGAAGGAGGCGTATTTAAGGCCCTCTTTTTCCTCCTCTTGCCTTATTTCTTGGTTTTCTCTCTCCTCCATTAATACAAGAGCTTGACTTGTCTAGATTTCTCTCCCTACCCACTCAAACCTCTTGATCTTTTGAGGATTGGGAGAGGTGACCTACATCTACACTTCCACCAAAGGAATCGTGATATTCCCCCACCCATCCTTTGTGGATCTTGTTACTCTTGGGTTCTTGGAACCCTAGACGGTGTAGGGCATCCTCGGATCTGGGGCAATTGTTGTGAAGCTTCGTGGTGTCGTTGAGGGCCTCCAATTGAGTTGTGGAGTCTCCCCTCAACCTTGTTGTAAAGGTTTCGGTTGGCGCCTTCAAAGTTACCGGTTAGTGGATTGTGAGGCCACCTTTGTGGTGGTGCTCACCGGAGAAGAAGGTGAGGCCTTTGTGGTGCTCGGGTGACCTTGTGTGGTGCCGACACCTCTCCAATATAGACGTAGCTTCCTTGGAAGTGAACTACGGGAATTACATCTCCGTGTCCCCTCGCTGGTTTACTCGTTCTTCTCCTTTACTTCTTGCAATTACCGTCTTGTCTACTTGTTGTATTGTTTGCCATATAGGATATTCTATCTGGTTGCATCTCTAGTGAACTTTACATTGTGCAAAGCCTAAAATTGCAAGAAAAGAATAAAAATTGGTAGTCTCCTATTCATCCCCCTCTAGTCGACCAAAGTTGGAACTTTCAGAGTGTTTCCATATAATATATCTGGTGGGGGGGGGGGGGATGAAGGTTTCCATAAAAGTGTGATCACTAGCCTCTTTTGCTATTTCTAATACGGTCCTGGACTCATCGGCAATTGTCACCTGTCCACCTGGCTGCCAATTGTTGTCTCCGGATTGGTTGGGACCAAAAACATCTCCCGCCTGCAAGTTGTGGTACCAGTTTGTTTGAATTGCAAGATTTGGGACTAAAACGTCTCGGGTGTGCAAGTTGTGGTACCAAAAACGTATTTAGCTCATTTCCTCGCCAGACCAACTTTACTTGGTTGCTATAGTCCAGTTTGGCCACCCACCTGTTGCTTTTGGAGTTTTTGGTTGGACTTGGGTATCCATCTCATGCATCATCGGCTCTATCTCTCAACTTATAATTCAAACAAAAGATGTCGTTTTTCTCATCTACTTTGATAGCTAGTAGTACCAGCTCGCGAGCTTTTCTGCTCTGTATCATTTTCTTTCTTCTTCTTTTACATGTTTTTTCACCGCGGGGAGTTTTCTTCAGAGAAAAGGGTTTCCCCGATTTTCTCGGTGAGGAGTGATCTCATCTCCTTTGTGTGGTGCCTCTAGTCTAGTCTAGTCTAGCTACTTTCACGGTTTCACCAGTTGGGCGATCGATGTGGACAACGTGAGCTAGTGGCCAATGGCGACCCAGCATGCTTTCGACTGTGCAATTGTTTTAGAGTACGAGGGAGGACCAAGGTATAGTTGCAATGTTATGTTCCTCTTCCTTGCACTAGCCCCCTCTTCTCCGGTAGCAGGTGGAATCACAACGTCACACTTTTCCTCTTTTTGCCTTAGAGAAAAACTAAAGAAAAACTTGTAGTACATGACTTCCGCATTCTATTTTTTTTGACATAGAACACCATGATTCCATTAACATTATAGGTAGTAGAAAGGATTAGCTACCAACGATGCATGAAGTCTAAGTAGAAGGCAGCAATGGTTGCAGAATAATTGAAGTTCTAGATTTGTTTTTAAGTTGCACTTATCTTTTTTGGACGGAATTAAAAATTGTTAATATGTACAACATGCAATCTATATTTGTGATAATTATTTTCATATACTATGAAGAATCTAACAAAGCGATTTTTAAAAAATATTAATATATGATTTTTTTAAACTTTGTTCTAGTCTAAAATAGTTTAACTTAGGTCAATACTAGAACTTGAGTTGTTTTGAAACGGAGAGAATAGTACTCGGAGAATTTCTACCACTTACTTTACTTACAATAACAGCATAAGACTTTGCCATCATAGTGGTGAAACCACATGACACATTTCAATTTTCATAAGAATTGGGCCAGGGCTTGAGTATTGAGATCTTGCATCTTTAGATGGGTTGTCTGGTTTAGAATAGCCATTTCCTCATCAACAGTGTATGGAAGCATTTAAAGGAGTTCTCCTACTGTTTACCTGACACTATGTCTCATTAAGTTCAAAGCCATCGGCTGACAACCTGTCGGGTCATTGATTAAATGATGACCGTGAGCTGCCTTCCATTCAAGGGAACTCGTGGCATCTCCACGTGTTGGCTCGCATATAACCCTTTCTGCAACGTGTGTTCCTTGCATGTTGTCCTGACTGAACAACTCAGTTTGCGGACACGTAATAGCCTTTTGAACAGTGTCTTCGTGTAGCTCCCGTTGCTTCTCCTTTCCCTTGAACAATGAACTTCCTTCTCCTCTGTTCTGACTTCCTCTGTTTTTTTTCTATTTGCAGTAGAATTGCCATAGGGGGTAACTCTTCCAGTTCCTTGCTCCTGTCAGTTTTTGCAAAAACATTATTGAACATAGAAATCTCCCTATTCTGGAATGTGCTGATGGTTGGGTTTTGGTTGGCCACATTCCCTGTTGCTCCTTGCGGCAGTTTGTCTTCACTTATTATCCAAGATCCATAACGCCGAAACGGCACTTGCCCTGGATCCTTGTTGAGCTTTATTTTTTCAGTGAAAATACCATTTCCGAGGTAGCAGTTGTTGACCGTGTGAAACATTACTCCACAAAATAGGCATATTCTTCCTACTTTCTCATAATTTAAGTAAGCCATTCCTTCTTGCGTTGGGCCTATCTTCAGCTTGATTCTGTCCAGAACTGGGTTGCATACCGTGTGTCTGATCACTCCCCAAATGTAATCCGGATGGCTGAATAACATATTTTCTTTGAGCTCATGAAATTCTTAGGGAGCACCAACCATCTTGAGAACACTCCTAAGAAGATCTAAGGATCTATTTTTCCATGGCACTCCATATATTCTGACTGTGACATACACATATTTCAAGTTGTACCTTGGCTTCCCATGCTTTTCAATAAAATCACTTTGCTCCTTTTCATATCACTCTCCTTTTTCATTGGCTAGCTCAAGAAGGAGGACATCTGGTCCCATCATCCAAGGTTGCTTCTTGAACACCCACATCAAGGACTCAAATGAAGTAAACGAAGCTTTGAAAACATACCGATGAACTTGAGTAATGTCCCCATAGTTATGTCTCCATGTTCTTTTCATCTGCTATTGAAGGGCACAGAGTGAAATCTCTATGGGAGCACCTCTTGTAGCTGCAAGATTGACATATAGACTATGCTTACTGTTCTCCAAACGTTTCTGCCTCTCTTCATCTTGTTCCTCTAATGCCATGGTCTGCATGGAAAGCTGTAGCAAAGGAATCTCCGGGGCCTGAAGCACCGGAGGGTTGCGAGGCGCCGATGAGCTTCCTTCCTGCCGAACTTGGGAGAGAGGCTCTTGATCCATTTCTTTCCTTGCCTCTTCTTCCCAATGTGGAAGCCCAGATTTGCTGGGACATTCGAACTGAAGCTGCACAAACTGGTTTGGTGATGGGGTGGATGGTTGATGAAGTTCTGGTGTGGATGGTCGCTCGGGATGTTGGCTGTGGATTGGTGGAGGATCCATGGATGGGATTAGGGAGAGTGAGGGAGAGAAGAGACGGCATTACGCCATTCGCCACGTTAGGCAGACTCCTACGCTTTAATAGTTGTCCTGGACTATGGTTGATGGTGGTGTATATCTAAAAAGGACGGACACATCAAATAAATTACAGTGCAGTGATGCTGGGCCAGATCTTGGCACCAAACCTGGATGCCATCTTGGAGTTGCATGGTGCGTATCACATGGTCGTCGGAAAGCACAGCAACACCATGATCAAACGGAATTTATTCGCATCTCGGCAACCGACTTTTCTTCTCTCTCTCTTCCATGCAATTCCGTAGTCCCCCATGGTACGGAACGTCCCCGGTTCTGATGGGGCACCTTGTCCACCCAACTCCGTATCGTACGTGCCCGTGACACCTCGTCCTGGGTGCCTGTGGGTCCCGCCATGACCAGCTGGCCCGGATCCTTTTTCTCGTGATCATGACGCCTTGTTCCCTGCTTCGTCCACGCACGCGGTCCAGTGGACTTCCTGTGAACTATAGAAACGGACGAACCATGTTGGTTGACATCCACGATCATACGTCTTAGAACAGAGCCCACAGGAGTAGCCTCAATGGGCTGGGTCACCTTCAGGCTTAAGCTATAGAATATATGTCCTGATCGACACGTCAGCTAGTCTATGTCTAGAGAGTGTGAAAGGGGGACTGCATGGACTCCACTCTTTCTTTTTTACAGCTACTTCTCTTTGAAAACTGAAAAGGATTCGGTGGCCGGTGGCGATAATGGCACATGATTTAGGTCATTTCCACCGATCCAAATAGACGACCTAAAACTTTTGTTTCTATCCGTTTGGATCACACAACGATGAAATTTGGGCCGTGGTCCGACATGTCCGGCTAACCGCGTCTAGCGGCACGACCCATATGTCCACGCTTAGCAAATAGGCCATCTCACTTTGGCCACCGGCGTCAGCGCTGCCCTGCCGCTTCTCGCCTGTTCTGGGTGTTTCTTGCCGCATCCAGACGCAACCATAAAAAGGAAGGGCCAGTCAAGATAGATACAACCAGAAATCCCCCACTAAACCACCATCCATGGCCGTCGATGTCGCGGCACTTGCGATCGCAACCGCGACAGAGAAGAGCCGTCATGGCTGCCGGAGCCACCGGGGTTACCGGACATGTTGCTGCCTCTGATTCCGGGACGGCCATAGATATTTAGTTTGTACAGCAATTGGCAGCCACGACAAAGTCACTTTGACCACAACAGGACCACCGGCGAGCCTTTCACGTGGGAGGTAGACCGCATCTTTCTTCCGGAGCATTGCCGACGTCTAGCGCTCACAGACGTGCGCTATGCGGCCCTGGCAGCGGTGCGGGCCAATCCTGATGATGCTCACCCGTGTGCCCGCCTTGCCAAAGTTGAAGAGGAGTTACAGATGCAGCTTGCGATCTACCGCTCCTCGAAGAAGAATGGGGTCATGTCGGCCCGCCGTTGCTGCGTTGCCGCCAGCGCCGTAGGCAGCGAATAGTTAGAATGTTGTTTTAGGTTGGGTTTGTGTAGCATCCCAATTGTCTTACAATTGTAATGCTACTTGGTCTAGTAATATAATGGCTACTTCATATATATAATTGTTGCATCATCATTATATCATGCTCATGTCATCATGCCACCTTGCATTTGAGCATCATATAAAACCCTTTTGTGTTGGTTCTTCTCTCATATGCATTGTAAATGGTATTTGCCTCTTGATATTGTATTTGGTTCTTGATATACTGTTTAAATGCCCAAGTTGAGTTGGGGGCATATCTTTTATTAACTCCACCACCTTTCTTGTCATCACCCCATCATTCCACCATTCCACCATATATGAGCATATCAACTTATTTGGTTTTACCTCTAGCTCATGTGGGTTGGAATGGATCCAATTCTATCTCCACATGCTCTCATATATGCACCATATTGTTCCACATTATTGGTTTATGAGAGCCACATAGCCACCTTTGCATGCCTTGTGAGTGGAACCTTTTCCTAGCTTTCATATGGGTTGTTTTGGGGTTATTATCATGTTGAGATATTTTTTGGGCTTACTAAATACCTAGTGGCACATACACACTAGCAAGTCCCATTTCTATTCAAATATGGTCCCCTCTATCTACTCCACATGGGGCATCCTTTTAATTCTTTTTGCTTGGCTTTTATTCCAATTTTGGGAATGCATAATAATAATGCCATGTTAATATTATTGTTCTCACAAGAATAAACATGGCATTAAATATTTTGCATGGGCCATGCAAGCACCACCACATTCTAGTCTTTGGTTTTTATTTGAATCTTGGAGTGGATCATCATCTCTCCATCTCTACCACTCTTTGGCTTGATCTAGTTGGTCTTGCTAAAATCCACCACCACACCTCTATCCCTATCTCCCACCCCTTTTTGTTGATCTTGCTTGAGTTTGCTAAACCCTACACCTCTTGCACCTCTCTTGCATGAGCTAGCTAGATGCATGCAAGTATATAAACCCTAAGCCCCCTCCCTCATCTAACCCTAGTACACCCTACCTCACATCCCCTCTCACCATGCCGAGCCTCCCTTGATGGCCCCACCTGGTTCCTCTCCCTGGTCCCACACCCATCTACCCCAACCCTAGCACCAGCCCTAACCCGAGCCACTACTCCTTCTCCTAACCTAGCTCCTAACCGAGCCTCCCTCCTACCCTAGCTCTCTCTCTCCCTCTCTTTTCTCTCCCTGGCGCGAGGACCCCCAGCCCGAGCCTTCCCTCTGCACCAGACCGAGCCCTACCTGCCCATCACCTACCCTGCCCCTGCCCTGACCCGAGCACGTGAAGAGGGGGAGGAAAAGTGGCCGAAGCCACCTTTTCTCTACCCCACTCCCCACGGCACCCTTCCCCTCCCTCTGCTATCTGCCACCACCTCCCACGCCTCTGTTCCGCCAGATCTCCCCAGGCCGCCCCCTTCCTCTCCGTCTACCCCTACCACCATCCACCACCGATCACCACCTTTCCGTCGGCCTCCTCTCGACGACACCGTACCAGGCGGCGGGCGCGGCGTCCAGGTGTCGAGGAAGAACGAGTCGGCCCTCTACATCGCCCTATACCGCAGATGTGGAGCAGGAGGAGCCCCAGGCCGAACTGCACACCGTCGCCCCGACGCGAAACCCTAGCCCGCGTTCGTCTGCCTCGCCGACGATCGATCGCTCCATTGCCCGCACCACCAACGTCAACAGCCCCGCGGTGAGCCCCTGTACCTCCTAGACACGCTCCTCTTTGCTGCCGTTGTCTGGCCGCGCTGGACCTTCCGCCGAACACCCTCTGCGCGTCGACAGTCACTGCGCTCACGCGGCGTAGCGCCTCGCCGACGGCATGTCCAGCCCCCACCCACCTTGCGGTCACCAAACCTCACCTAGCCGCACTGGTTCCGGCCCTCCGCGCGCACGCCCAGGTCCTGGGTTCGATCCCCCGCCTCGCGCCGCGCACCGGTCGGTCCTCTGCACGCGGAGAAGAACAACAATACGGGCGCCTCTTTTGTATTTAATCCCCTGCCTCTTTTTCGGCTAAACCCACGGTACGCAGGGCCCACCAGTCAGCCTCCCTGGCCCTTTTACAAAAAACACCCCGTAGTATCCTAGCCTTAACCCGCGGTCCCATACCCCCTCCTGCCAGCCACGTCTGGATCACCCACTGTCACGTGGACCCTCGTGGCCGCTGGCCCCACCTGTCATTCGAAGAGGCTAGGTAAAGCCGCGGTGAGAATTCCGTTTCTGTGCGCGTGAGTCCTAGTCAGCCTTGGCCCCACTTGTCTGTGACTGTGGCTAGGACTGGGCTGAGTGACAAAAGACCTTCTGTATTTCTGTTTTAATTCAAACTTTTCCAAATTAATTTAAATTCAAATTTCATATCTGTTTTCAAATAACTTTTAAAATATAAACCCAATTTAAACATGTAATATATGTTTCTGAATCAGAAAATTATGAGGAATTCAAATATGCCCTCCAAAATATATTTTGAACCCTTTAAATTTTCGAGTTGATTAAAATTACAAATAAAATGCTCTTTTCCTTAATTAATTAATAACTTTTGTTTTATAACTCCAAATTTAACAAATAATATGTCTAAAATGATTAGCTTGACGAGACCTTTCTGTTTATGCATTCCATGTTCTGTTTTGCAGCATGCATCATATAAATATAAAGTATACAGCAACTTATTTGAGGTTAAAATGTGAACAAAACTCAATAAAAGGCTTTATTCTTGTATTCCACCCCTCACCCATGCCATGCTACATTATTGCCATGCAAATTGTGCATCATTCATCATGGCATGATTGTTTGCTTGTCGCATTTAATTCATATGCTTGTGCACTTTATTTATGTTGGCCCTTGTTTGTTTGGTTCTTCTTCGAATAGACGCTGAGCAGGGGATATATCAAGAAACCCAGGAGCACTACCCAGATCCTTCTCTCGCTTCAACTAAGCTGCCAGGCAAGCACTACCACATGCTTGCATACATACAGTACCGATTGCCTCTATCTTATTCTTGCATCATCGAGTCGCGATTGCATTAAATTGAATCCCAAGTACTGCATAGCCTTTACTCTTAAACTCCACCGAAGCTTGCTCCTCCATCCCATGAGCCATTACTACAGGAGTTGTTTGAGCCATGCGAGTCGTAGAACAGCATGTGTAGGGTATGTGAGTGTCTGATGGATAACGAGGTACCTAAACAACTTAACCTGAGTAGTAATGGGATAACTAATGACAGTGGCACCGGTGAGCAATATCTGCTATTTGGTTTTTCATGCTCACTTGTGTCCCGTAGGACCCCGAGTACTTGATTTCTGTTCCTTGAATATTCACGCTATCCACATCCGGGAGGCTTATGAACCCCCCTGAGCCAGAGCTTGATTCATTCTTATTTCTTGGGGCCACAAAGTAGTTTGGGGCTTTATTACTATTCTGTACTTATGCCATGCTTTACTGTTTTCTTTAAGATTGTGCGAGGATGCACCTGTACTGTTTAGGTAAGCGGAGCGTTTTCGCGGTATCGACAAGTCCAGTCACACTTTCGGGTTCCCAGTCGTTTACAGCCATTGACGCAAACCTTGAGTCCGTCTCGGAGCCGGCCAACTTCGTTGCGGGTAGCTTAATGGGGTGGCCCCCTGAAATATTTCTGAATCCTGTGATCGTTTTGTCGTGAATGCCTCGTTGGGTTTTGATTTGGTTTTTCCGAGGTTGATCGAGTGTGTGTTGCTATTTGTGCACCCCTGCAGGGTAAAACTTTCTGAAAGCCGTGTCCGCGGTTATGGACGACTTGGAGCACAGTTTCTCGATCATAGACAAGTATAACTAAAGTACCGCTTTTAATTTGACTAAGTATCTGACTAGTAAATAGTGCAACACTCATGGAATGGATAATAAAACTGCCAACGGATGTGGGGGTTGTTCATCCGCTTCCTCGTCGGTAAGCGAGGAGGAGGATGGATCTGTTAATATTACTGTTATAACTGTTGTTAATAATTCACGGACATCCGTCTATCTATGGTTAGGCGGATGGTTAGCGAGTATCTATAGAATTGTTAGGCATTACCTTTTGCTGCAATTGCGTCACCCCAGGTTGTGTCCCCTTTAGAGGCATAAAGACTTGCTGAGTACCCCTAGGGTCTCACACGATAAATTGTTTGATTCAGATGAACAGGTAAACTCGCAAGATGGATACTGGGTGGAGGAGACGGACGATGTTGGCAACGATCATTCGGTGTAGAGATTCCGGGAACGGGGATCCATGAGATCTGTGGGCGGGATGTGTTTATTTATGGGGCATCTTATGCCGATTTGCTTCTTATCCGTACTCGGATCTTGTTTTCCGCTTCCGCCTGATACTCTGATGTTTGATGTATGAGGAGATATCCTAAACTATTATATCTATCTAGGAAATTTGGATCTTGCCGTATGGCGTTGCAATATTTCTATTTCTTTTAGATGGAATGGCTCTGAGGACTGTTGTATGGTGGCTTGCATACATACTCATTTGTGTATGTAGTTGATCCCTTCGCCTGCCGATTACGCCGCCCGTTCTTGTCCCGATGTTTGGAAATGGTTAGGACGGCCGAAAGGTCTACCTGTGAGTGGCATTTGGGCCCCACCGTACTATTTTAACCATTTCCATTCATCCAGGCTTGTAACTAGGAGCGTAATTCACCGAGGTAGTTACAATTGGTATCAGAGCCATCCCGCCCTTCAGGGTCTCAGCCAAATGGTCGTTGTCAGTCTAGCAAATATTTTGGTAGCTATGTATACTAGGGAAAAACAAAACGCGAGAGTAGGACTGCTTCCACTTTTCTTCTTACCCACATACCACCCTTTTCTGGTAAGGAAGTGTAACGTTTTCAATCCTCTTCTTAAAAATTCAAACTAGGATTCACGTGTTCTGGGTTTCCGTAGTACCATAGGTTGTGTGTGTGTGTGTAATTCCTTGTCTATCTGTTGCATCCAACATGTTATCTTTATCGGCCTTTTGGTTATCAACTGTTGGTACATTCCATACCGACAGGCTTTTGCAAACCGACGCGATCTATCTGATTCGTTGAATACCGCCGCGATCTGTCTTACTCTTTGTTACCCGACGTTATCTTGTTTGGGGTGTTCGTTTCCGTAGTTACTAATCTTTAGGTTCATCTTGAGAAGAAGGTGTTGGGATACGTGTTCTACTTATTCATGTGCGGAGTAATGATTTGAGTGCGGGATGGAGTCGCGACCATACCACTACTTTTATCATTCGCTCTTGTATATTGAATTGGTAGAGTCACTAATCTTGATTCGTTAAGTGATTTTGCGAATCTATTGGTATTTTAATGCCGAAATTTGCGGATTTTTTTTCTTTAATAGTTGTGTACCACACTCCTTTCAGTCATGTGCGATATGCTTCATATCTTCTAGGTGCTTTGAACTTCGTTGATATTTTAATATCATCTTAGTAAATTGTATCCTTTAATCTTGGTTATTTCCATCTTGGTACTATTTTGGATTATTATTATTCTCCATTATAGTACTGACTTGTGTTTTATATCAATCACAGGATGGCACCACCACGCCGTTCTGAGGAGGACATCCAATCTGAACTGGGGGCCGCGTTGTCAAACATCACCAATGCCTTGGCAGCAATGCAGCAGAACCAGCAGCGTTTTGAAGAAAGTGTCAGGAGGAATGAGTTTGTTCCGCTACCTCCACCTCCCAAGCGAGGAGACATCAAAAGCTTCCTGAAGTTCAACCCACGCCAATTTGATGTTTCTGATCAACCACTTGATGCTGATGATTGGTTGCGTGAGATGTCAAGGTTACTGATGACTGCTGATGTTCCTGAGCAAGAATGGGTAAAGTGTGATACTCACCTTCTAAAGGGAGATGCAGCTCTCTGGTGGGAGAATTACCTGAAGGCAAACTGCACTGGTTTTCAGCCTACTTGGGGACAGTTCACTGGAGCTTTCAAAGAGCAGTATCTGTCAGAAATTGTCATGGAGAGGATGAAGGAAGTGTTTCTCAACCTCAAGCAGGGCAATGACAATGTCAATACCTACATCAGAAACTTCATGAACCTTTCTCGTTATGGTGGCGATGAGATCTCTGATGACAAGAAGAAGCAAAAGAGGTTTAGGCAAGGGCTCAATGCATCGATTAAATATGCAATCACACATGCAAGGCCGGCGTCTTTTCTGGAACTTCAGCATACATCTCTGCAGGAAGAAGCAAGTAGGCAAGTGTTTGAGGAGTCAAAGAAACACAACCGCGATGCAGCAAGCTCTTCAGCTATGTCAACTCCTTCTAAGCGTCGTGTCTGGGTTCCTAACACCCCACCATCGCTCCCGGCTACACCAAGACCTTCAAGCTACGCGGCAAGGCCACCAAACTTCCTCACTGCTGCTCCCAGGGGCTACAACCACCACTACCCTGGAGCGCCTGGCGGAGTCCCTGGCTACGTTGCTCCACGTCCACCTGGTGCTTGTTACACTTGTGGAGACACTGGGCATCAATACTGGAACTGTCCGATGAAAAACAAAGCTCTTCCTCCACCACCTCCAAGATCTGCGGCAAGCTCTCCTTTGGTTCGTGCACCACCACTTCGGGCTCTTAACATCAACACCAAGCCCGGGTCTACTGTTGCTCGTGCCAACTGTGTCAACGCCGCTCAAGCTGAGCATGCACCTGGAGTTGTGATGGGTATGCTTTCCGTTAACTCAGTCCCTGCACGAGTTTTGTTTGATTCTGGTGCATCGCATTCTTTTGTTTCTCACAAGTTTGCAAATGAGAATGAGTTAGCTATGGATCCTCTCCTTAAGCGGTTAATGGTCCTTTCTCCTGGAGCAACAATGGCAGCGTCTAAAATCAGCCATGGCAATCAAATTGAGATTGGTGGCTCTTCGTTCTCGGCGTCCTTAATTGTTCTGGGCAATTCTGACATTGATGTCATCTTGGGCATGGATTGGTTGACGGCAAATGCAGCTGTGATTGATTGCGCTGAACGCTCGGCTTCTCTGAAAATTCCTGAAGGCCATATAGTCTATTCTCCAAGTCTGACTCCTGCTATTCAGCTTTTCTCTTTGGCGGCTCTGAATGATGATGCTATGGAAGCTATTCAGAGTGTTCCGGTGGTATGTGAGTTTCCAGATGTCTTTCCTAAAGAGTTGCCAGGTATGCCTCCGGATCATGAGGTTGAGTTTGTAATTGAGCTTGAACCTGGAACGGCTCCTATCTCCAAGCGGCCTTATAAAATGGGTCCTGCTGAGTTGGCTGAACTCAAACGTCAGCTTGATGAACAAGAGAAGTTGGGGTTCATTCAACACAGTACTTCTTCTTGGGGTAGCCCAACAATCTTTGTGAAAAAGCGAGACAAGACTGATAGACTTTGTGTTGACTATCGGGCTCTCAATGCTAAAACCATCAAGAATAAATATCCCCTTCCGCGGATTAATGATCTCTTCGATCAGCTAGCTGGAGCTGTGGTATTCTCTAAGCTTGACTTGAGAAGTGGTTATCACCAAATCAAGATTCGCAAGGAAGATGTTCCTAAAACAGCTTTCACCACCCGCTATGGCCTGTATGAGTACACGGTCATGTCTTTCGGTCTCACCAACGCACCTGCCACCTTCTCGAGGCTCATGAACTCGATTTTCATGGAGTATCTTGATAAGTTCGTTGTGGTCTATTTGGATGACATCCTAGTCTATTCTAAGTCAAAGGAAGAACATGAAGAACACCTTCGGTGTGTCCTAAACAAGCTTCGTGAGAACCGCCTGTATGCAAAGTTCTCCAAGTGTGAGTTTTGGCTGCCTCAAGTAACCTATCTTGGTCACGTCATCTCTGCCAAGGGCATTGCAGTCAACCCGGAAACTGTAAATACAATTGTTGAATGGCTTCCTCCTGTAAATGTCAAAGAAGTGCGGAGCTTCCTTGGTTTGGCTAGTTATTGCCGTCGCTTCGTTCAGAACTTTTCGAAGATAGCGAAGCCTCTTACCGATCTTCTAAAGAAAGGCAAGAAATACATTTGGACTCCTGCATGTCAAGCAAGCTTTGGGACACTCAAAGAGAAGCTCACTTCCACACCAGTCTTGGTTCCTCCAGACACATCCAAGCCTTTCCAGATCTTCTGTGACGCCTCTTTGCAAGGATTGGGTGCGGTCCTTATGCAAGAAAAACAAGTTGTTGCTTATGCCTCTCGACAGTTGAAGACGCATGAGATCAACTATCCTACACATGACCTCGAGCTCGCAGCAATTGTCTTTGCTTTGAAAGTATGGAGGCACTACTTGCTTGGCAACCGTTGTGAAATCTTTTCTGATCACAAGAGTTTGAAGTATATCTTCACTCAGCCTGATCTCAACCTTCGGCAGAGGAGATGGATTGAAGCAATCAATGATTTTGATTTGACCATCAACTACACTCCGGGCAAAGCTAATGTCATGGCCGATGCTCTCAGCCGTAAAGCTTATGTCAACAACCTCATGATGGAAGAACAACAGCCTCTCTTGTGCGAGGAATTCCGTCAGCTCAACCTTGAAATTGTGGAACAAGGGTATCTTCTGAACCTTCTAGCAACCCCTCTCTTGGAAGAAAAGGTTCGCTCCTCTCAACTTGGTGATCCGTACACCAGAAAGATCATCTCCAAACTTCAGCTCCCGAAGTATGAGTCCTTCCACGTCGATGATCAAGGCACACTTTTCTTTGAACACCGGATGTTTGTTCCGAACTACCTGGGTTTGAGAGAGCAAGTTCTCAAGGAGGCGCACGATTCTGTTCTTTCTATCCACCCTGGCAGCACAAAAATGTACATGGACTTGAAAACACAATATTGGTGGCCGGGTTTGAAACGATATTGTGCCAAGTATGTCTCGGAGTGTGATGTCTGCCGCAGAGTGAAAGCTGTCCATCAGAAACCTTCCGGTCTTCTACAGCCATTGAAACCCCCGGAATGGAAATGGGAGAAAGTAGAGATGGACTTCATCACTGGTTTTCCAAGGTCGCAGAAGGGCAACAATGCAATCTTTGTTGTCATTGACAGGCTTTCTAAAGTGGCTCACTTCTTCCCCGTCAAGGAAACAATTTCTGCAATTCAGTTGGCTGAGCTCTATATCAACAGAATTGTCTCTCTGTATGGGGTCCCTCTTGAGATCAGTTCAGACCGTGGAAGCATCTTCACTTCCAAGTTCTGGGAAAGTTTCCAAAATGCTTTGGGAACAAAGTTGAACTTCAGCACAACTTACCACCCTCAGTCGCAAGGACAAGTTGAAAGGATCAATCAGATTCTGGAGGATATGCTCCGTGCTTGCGTCATCTCTTTTGGCATGAAGTGGGAAGAATGTCTTCCTTATGCTGAATTCTCTTACAACAATAGCTTCTAGAAAAGTCTAAAGATGGCACCATTTGAGGCTCTCTATGGCCGCAAATGCAGAACTCCGATTGGTTGGTCGGGTGCAGGAGAAAGAGTATTGTTTGGCCCTGACATTGTGACTCAAGCGGAGGAGAAAGTTCATATCATTCTTGAAAATCTGAAGATTGCTCAAAGTCGCCAGAAGAGCAATTATGACAGAAAGCACACGGACATGGAGTATGTCCCTGGTGATCTCGTTTACCTTCGTGTCACTCCCATGAGAGGCACACACCGCTTTGGTATCAAAGGAAAGCTGGCTCCTAGATATATCGGTCCATTCAAAATTCGTGGAAGAAGAGGAGAAGTTGCTTATGCTCTTGAGCTCTCGGAAAAACTCAAGGTCCATGATGTTTTCCACATCTCTCATCTCAAGAAGTGCTTCAAGGATCCCGGCAGGACCGTGGACCATGAGCTTATCAATCTCCAAGAAGACCTGTCTTATCAAGAACACCCCACAAAAATCCTTGAAGTCGCAGAAAGAAGGACTCGCAAAAAGTCCATCAAGTTCTGCAAGGTCCAGTGGTCGCACCATTCCGTTGATGAAGCCACTTGGGAACGTGAAGATGAGCTCCGTGCCAAGTATCCTACCCTCTTTGAGTCTTCTTCTTCTTCCTAGAATCTCGGGGCGAGATTCCTGTTTAGTGGGGGAGAGTTGTAGCATCCCAATTGTCTAAAAATTGTAATGCTACTTGGTCTAGTAATATAATGGCTACTTCATATATATAATTGTTGCATCATCATTATATCATGCTCATGTCATCATGCCACCTTGCATTTGAGCATCATATAAAACCCTTTTGTGTTGGTTCTTCTCTCATATGCATTGTAAATGGTATTTGCCTCTTGATATTGTATTTGGTTCTTGATATACTGTTTAAATGCCCAAGTTGAGTTGGGGGCATATCTTTTATTAACTCCACCACCTTTCTTGTCATCACCCCATCATTCCACCATTCCACCATATATGAGCATAGCAACTTATTTGGTTTTACCTCTAGCTCATGTGGGTTGGAATGGATCCAATTCTATCTCCACATGCTCTCATATATGCACCATATTGTTCCACATTATTGGTTTATGAGAGCCACATGGCCACCTTTGCATGCCTTGTGAGTGGAACCTTTTCCTAGCTTCCATATGGGTTGTTTTGGGGTTATTATCATGTTGAGATATTTTTTGGGCTTACTAAATACCTAGTGGCACATACACACTAGCAAGTCCCATTTCTATTCAAATATGGTCATCTCCATCTACTCCACATGGGGCATCCTTTTAATTCTTTTTGCTTGGATTTTATTCCAATTTTGGGAATGCATAATAGTAATGCCATGTTAATATTATTGTTCTCACAAGAATAAACATGGCATTAAATATTTTGCATGGGCCATGCAAGCACCACCACATTCTAGTCTTTGGTTTTTATTTGAATCTTGGAGTGGATCATCATCTCTCCATCTCTACCACTCTTTGGCTTGATCTAGTTGGTCTTGCTAAAATCCACCACCACACCTCTATCCCTATCTCCCACCCCTTTTTGTTGATCTTGCTTGAGTTTGCTAAACCCTACACCTCTTGCACCTCTCTTGCATGAGCTAGCTAGATGCATGCAAGTATATAAACCCTAAGCCCCCTCCCTCATCTAACCCTAGTACACCCTACCTCACATCCCCTCTCACCATGCCGAGCCTCCCTTGATGGCCCCACCTGGTTCCTCTCCCTAGTCCCACACCCATCTACCCCAACCCTAGCACCAGCCCTAACCCGAGCCACTACTCCTTCTCCTAACCTAGCTCCTAACCGAGCCTCCCTCCTACCCTAGCTCTCTCTCTCCCTCTCTTTTCTCTCCCTGATGCGAGGACCCCCCATCCCGAGCCTTCCCTCTGCACCAGCCCGAGCCCTACCTGCCCATCACCTACCCTGCCCCTGCCCTGACCCGAGCACGTGACGAGGGGGAGGAAAAGTGGCCGAAGCCACCTTTTCTCTACCCCACTCCCCACGGCACCCTTCCCCTCCCTCTGCTATCTGCCACCACCTCCCACGCCTCTGTTCCGCCAGATCTCCCCAGGCCGCCCCCTTCCTCTCCGTCTACCCCTACCACCATCCACCACCGATCACCACCTTTCCGTCGGCCTCCTCTCGACGACACCGTACCAGGCGACGGGCGCGGCGTCCAGGTGTCGAGGAAGAACGAGTCGGCCCTCTGCATCGCCCTATACCGCAGACGTGGAGCAGGAGGAGCCCCAGGCCGAACTGCACACCATCGCCTCGATGCGAAACCCTAGCCCGCGTTCGTCTGCCTCGCCGACGATCGATCGCTCTTTTGCCTGCACCACCAACGTCAACAGCCCCGCGGTGAGCCCCTGTACCTCCTAGACACGCTCCTCTTCGCTGCCGTTGTCTGGCCGCGCTGGACCTTCCGCCGAACACCCTCTGCGCGTCGACAGTCACTGCGCTCACGCGACGTAGCGCCTCGCCGACGGCATGTCCAGCCCCCACCCACCTTGCGGTCACCAAACCTCACCTAGCCGCACTGGTTCCGGCCCTCCGCGCGCACGCCCAGGTCCTGGGTTCGATCCCCCGCCTCGCGCCGCGCACCGGTCGGTCCTCTGCACGCGGAGAAGAACAACAATACGGGCGCCTCTTTTGTATTTAATCCCCTGCCTCTTTTTCGGCTAAACCCACGGTACGCAGGGCCCACCAGTCAGCCTCCCTGGCCCTTTTACAAAAAACACCCCGTAGTACCCTAGCCTTAACCCGCGGTCCCATACCCCCTCCTGCCAGCCACGTCTGGATCACCCACTGTCACGTGGACCCTCGTGGCCGCTGGCCCCACCTGTCATTCGAAGAGGCTAGGTAAAGCCGCGGTGAGAATTCCGTTTCTGTGCGCGTGAGTCCTAGTCAGCCTTGGCCCCACTTGTCTGTGACTGTGGCTAGGACTGGGCTGAGTGACAAAAGACCTTCTGTATTTCTGTTTTAATTCAAACTTTTCCAAATTAATTTAAATTCAAATTTCATATCTGTTTTCAAATAACTTTTAAAATATAAACCCAATTTAAACATGTAATATATGTTTCTGAATCAGAAAATTATGAGGAATTCAAATATGCCCTCCAAAATATATTTTGAACCCTTTAAATTTTCGAGTTGATTAAAATTACAAATAAAATGCTCTTTTCCTTAATTAATTAATAACTTTTGTTTTATAACTCCAAATTTAACAAATAATATGTCTAAAATGATTAGCTTGACGAGACCTTTCTGTTTATGCATTCCATGTTCTGTTTTGCAGCATGCATCATATAAATATAAAGTATACAGCAACTTATTTGAGGTTAAAATGTGAACAAAACTCAATAAAAGGCTTTATTCTTGTATTCCACCCCTCACCCATGCCATGCTACATTATTGCCATGCAAATTGTGCATCATTCATCATGGCATGATTGTTTGCTTGTCGCATTTAATTCATATGCTTGTGCACTTTATTTATGTTGGCCCTTGTTTGTTTGGTTCTTCTTCGAATAGACGCTGAGCAGGGGATATATCAAGAAACCCAGGAGCACTACCCAGATCCTTCTCTCGCTTCAACTGAGCTGCCAGGCAAGCACTACCACATGCTTGCATACATACAGTACCTATTGCCTCTATCTTATTCTTGCATCATCGAGTCGCGATTGCATTAAATTGAATCCCAAGTACTGCATAGCCTTTACTCTTAAACTCCACCGAAGCTTGCTCCTCCATCCCATGAGCCATTACTACAGGAGTTGTTTGAGCCATGCGAGTCGTAGAACAACATGTGTAGGGTATGTGAGTGTCTGATGGATAACGAGGTACCTAAACAACTTAACCTGAGTAGTAATGGGATAACTAATGACAGTGGCACCGGTGAGCAATATCTGCTATTTGGTTTTTCATGCTCACTTGTGTCCCGTAGGACCCCGAGTACTTGATTTCTGTTCCTTGAATATTCACGCTATCCACATCCGGGAGGCTTATGAACCCCCCTGAGCCAGAGCTTGATTCATTCTTATTTCTTGGGGCCACAAAGTAGTTTGGGGCTTTATTACTATTCTGTACTTATGCCATGCTTTACTGTTTTCTTTAAGATTGTGCGAGGATGCACCTGTACTGTTTAGGTAAGCGGAGCGTTTTCGCGGTATCGACAAGTCCAGTCACACTTTCGGGTTCCCAGTCGTTTACAGCCATTGACGCAAACCTTGAGTCCGTCTCGGAGCCGGCCAACTTCGTTGCGGGTAGCTTAATGGGGTGGCCCCCTGAAATATTTCTGAATCCTGTGATCGTTTTGTCGTGAATGCCTCGTTGGGTTTTGATTTGGTTTTTCCGAGGTTGATCGAGTGTGTGTTGCTATTTGTGCACCCCTGCAGGGTAAAACTTTCTGAAAGCCGTGTCCGCGGTTATGGACGACTTGGAGCACAGTTTCTCGATCATAGACAAGTATAACTAAAGTACCGCTTTTAATTTGACTAAGTATCTGACTAGTAAATAGTGCAACACTCATGGAATGGATAATAAAACTGCCAACGGATGTGGGGGTTGTTCGTCCGCTTCCTCGTCGGTAAGCGAGGAGGAGGATGGATCTGTTAATATTACTGTTATAACTGTTGTTAATAATTCACGGACATCCGTCTATCTATGGTTAGGCGGATGGTTAGCGAGTATCTATAGAATTGTTAGGCATTACCTTTTGCTGCAATTGCGTCACCCCAGGTTGTGTCCCCTTTAGAGGCATAAAGACTTGCTGAGTACCCCTAGGGTCTCACACGATAAATTGTTTGATTCAGATGAACAGGTAAACTCGCAAGATGGATACTGGGTGGAGGAGACGGACGATGTTGGCAACGATCATTCGGTGTAGAGATTCCGAGAACGGGGATCCGTGAGATCTGTGGGCGGGATGTGTTTATTTATGGGGCATCTTATGCCGATTTGCTTCTTATCCGTACTCGGATCTTGTTTTCCGCTTCCGCCTGATACTCTGATGTTTGATGTATGAGGAGATATCCTAAACTATTATATCTATCTAGGAAATTTGGATCTTGCCGTATGGCGTTGCAATATTTCTATTTCTTTTAGATGGAATGGCTCTGAGGACTGTTGTATGGTGGCTTGCATACATACTCATTTGTGTATGTAGTTGATCCCTTCGCCTGCCGATTACGCCGCCCGTTCTTGTCCCGATGTTTGGAAATGGTTAGGACGGCCGAAAGGTCTACCTGTGAGTGGCATTTGGGCCCCACCGTACTATTTTAACCATTTCCATTCATCCAGGCTTGTAACTAGGAGCGTAATTCACCGAGGTAGTTACAATTGGTATCAGAGCCATCCCGCCCTTCAGGGTCTCAGCCAAATGGTCGTTGTCAGTCTAGCAAATATTTTGGTAGCTATGTATACTAGGGAAAAACAAAACGCGAGAGTAGGACTGCTTCCACTTTTCTTCTTACCCACATACCACCCTTTTCTGGTAAGGAAGTGTAACGTTTTCAATCCTCTTCTTAAAAATTCAAACTAGGATTCACGTGTTCTGGGTTTCCGTAGTACCATAGGTTGTGTGTGTGTGTAATTCCTTGTCTATCTGTTGCATCCAACATGTTATCTTTATCGGCCTTTTGGTTATCAACTGTTGGTACATTCCATACCGACAGGCTTTTGCAAACCGACGCGATCTATCTGATTCGTTGAATACCGCCGCGATCTGTCTTACTCTTTGTTACCCGACGTTATCTTGTTTGGGGTGTTCGTTTCCGTAGTTACTAATCTTTAGGTTCATCTTGATAAGAAGGTGTTGGGATACGTGTTCTACTTATTCATGTGCGGAGTAATGATTTGAGTGCGGGATGGAGTCGCGACCATACCACTACTTTTATCATTCGCTCTTGTATATTGAATTGGTAGAGTCACTAATCTTGATTCGTTAAGTGATTTTGCGCATCTATTGGTATTTTAATGCCGAAATTTGCGGATTTTTTTCTTTAATAGTTGTGTACCACACTCCTTTCAGTCGTGTGCGATATGCTTCATATCTTCTAGGTGCTTTGAACTTCGTTGATATTTTAATATCATCTTAGTAAATTGTATCCTTTAATCTTGGTTATTTCCATCTTGGTACTATTTTGGATTATTATTATTCTCCATTATAGTACTAACTTGTGTTTTATATCAATCACAGGATGGCACCACCACGCCGTTCTGAGGAGGACATACAATCTGAACTGGGGGCCGCGTTGTCAAACATCGCCAATGCCTTGGCAGCAATGCAGCAGAACCAACAGCGTTTTGAAGAAAGTGTCAGGAGGAATGAGTTTGTTCCGCTACCTCCACCTCCCAAGCGAGGAGACATCAAAAGCTTCCTGAAGTTCAACCCACGCCAATTTGATGTTTCTGATCAACCACTTGATGCTGATGATTGGTTGCGTGAGATGTCAAGGTTACTGATGACTGCTGATGTTCCTGAGCAAGAATGGGTAAAGTGTGCTACTCACCTTCTGAAGGGAGATGCAGCTCTCTGGTGGGAGAATTACCTGAAGGCAAACTGCACTGGTTTTCAGCCTACTTGGGGACAGTTCACTGGAGCTTTCAAAGAGCAGTATCTGTCAGAAATTGTCATGGAGAGGATGAAGGAAGTGTTTCTCAACCTCAAGCAGGGCAATGACAATGTCAATACCTACATCAGAAACTTCATGAACCTTTCTCGTTATGGTGGCGATGAGATCTCTGATGACAAGAAGAAGCAAAAGAGGTTTAGGCAAGGGCTCAATGCATCGATTAAATATGCAATCACACATGCAAGGCCGGCGTCTTTTCTGGAACTTCAGCATACATCTCTGCAGG
The DNA here is from genome assembly GCA_916181665.1 of Avena sativa. NCBI lineage: Eukaryota > Viridiplantae > Streptophyta > Magnoliopsida > Poales > Poaceae > Avena > Avena sativa. The sequence continues at coordinate 199,668,314 of OV702287.1, forward strand.
AAGAAGCAAGTAGGCAAGTGTTTGAGGAGTCAAAGAAACACAACCGCGATGCAGCAAGCTCTTCAGCTATGTCAACTCCTTCTAAGCGTCGTGTCTGGGTTCCTAACACCCCACCATCGCTCCCGGCTACACCAAGACCTTCAAGCTACGCGGCAAGGCCACCAAACTTCCTCACTGCTGCTCCCAGGGGCTACAACCACCACTACCCTGGAGCGCCTGGCGGAGTCCCTGGCTACGTTGCTCCACGTCCACCTGGTGCTTGTTACACTTGTGGAGACACTGGGCATCAATACTGGAACTGTCCGATGAAAAACAAAGCTCTTCCTCCACCACCTCCAAGATCTGCGGCAAGCTCTCCTTTGGTTCGTGCACCACCACTTCGGGCTCTCAACATCAACACCAAGCCCGGGTCTACTGTTGCTCGTGCCAACTGTGTCAACGCCGCTCAAGCTGAGCATGCACCTGGAGTTGTGATGGGTATGCTTTCCGTTAACTCAGTCCCTGCACGAGTTTTGTTTGATTCTGGTGCATCGCATTCTTTTGTTTCTCACAAGTTTGCAAATGAGAATGAGTTAGCTATGGATCCTCTCCTTAAGCGGTTAATGGTCCTTTCTCCTGGAGCAACAATGGCAGCGTCTAAAATCAGCCATGGCAATCAAATTGAGATTGGTGGCTCTTCGTTCTCGGCGTCCTTAATTGTTCTGGGCAATTCTGACATTGATGTCATCTTGGGCATGGATTGGTTGACGGCAAATGCAGCTGTGATTGATTGCGCTGAACGCTCGGCTTCTCTGAAAATTCCTGAAGGCCATATAGTCTATTCTCCAAGTCTGACTCCTGCTATTCAGCTTTTCTCTTTGGCGGCTCTGAATGATGATGCTATGGAAGCTATTCAGAGTGTTCCGGTGGTATGTGAGTTTCCAGATGTCTTTCCTAAAGAGTTGCCAGGTATGCCTCCGGATCATGAGGTTGAGTTTGTAATTGAGCTTGAACCTGGAACGGCTCCTATCTCCAAGCGGCCTTATAAAATGGGTCCTGCTGAGTTGGCTGAACTCAAACGTCAGCTTGATGAACAAGAGAAGTTGGGGTTCATTCAACACAGTACTTCTTCTTGGGGTAGCCCAACAATCTTTGTGAAAAAGCGAGACAAGACTGATAGACTTTGTGTTGACTATCGGGCTCTCAATGCTAAAACCATCAAGAATAAATATCCCCTTCCGCGGATTAATGATCTCTTCGATCAGCTAGCTGGAGCTGTGGTATTCTCTAAGCTTGACTTGAGAAGTGGTTATCACCAAATCAAGATTCGCAAGGAAGATGTTCCTAAAACAGCTTTCACCACCCGCTATGGCCTGTATGAGTACACGGTCATGTCTTTCGGTCTCACCAACGCACCTGCCACCTTCTCGAGGCTCATGAACTCGGTTTTCATGGAGTATCTTGATAAGTTCGTTGTGGTCTATTTGGATGACATCCTAGTCTATTCTAAGTCAAAGGAAGAACATGAAGAACACCTTCGGTGTGTCCTAAACAAGCTTCGTGAGAACCGCCTGTATGCAAAGTTCTCCAAGTGTGAGTTTTGGCTGCCTCAAGTAACCTATCTTGGTCACGTCATCTCTGCCAAGGGCATTGCAGTCAACCCGGAAACTGTAAATACAATTGTTGAATGGCTTCCTCCTGTAAATGTCAAAGAAGTGCGGAGCTTCCTTGGTTTGGCTAGTTATTGCCGTCGCTTCGTTCAGAACTTTTCGAAGATAGCGAAGCCTCTTACCGATCTTCTAAAGAAAGGCAAGAAATACATTTGGACTCCTGCATGTCAAGCAAGCTTTGGGACACTCAAAGAGAAGCTCACTTCCACACCAGTCTTGGTTCCTCCAGACACATCCAAGCCTTTCCAGATCTTCTGTGACGCCTCTTTGCAAGGATTGGGTGCGGTCCTTATGCAAGAAAAACAAGTTGTTGCTTATGCCTCTCGACAGTTGAAGACGCATGAGATCAACTATCCTACACATGACCTCGAGCTCGCAGCAGTTGTCTTTGCTTTGAAAGTATGGAGGCACTACTTGCTTGGCAACCGTTGTGAAATCTTTTCTGATCACAAGAGTTTGAAGTATATCTTCACTCAGCCTGATCTCAACCTTCGGCAGAGGAGATGGATTGAAGCAATCAATGATTTTGATTTGACCATCAACTACACTCCGGGCAAAGCTAATGTCATGGCCGATGCTCTCAACCGTAAAGCTTATGTCAACAACCTCATGATGGAAGAACAACAGCCTCTCTTGTGCGAGGAATTCCGTCAGCTCAACCTTGAAATTGTGGAACAAGGGTATCTTCTGAACCTTCTAGCAACCCCTCTCTTGGAAGAAAAGGTTCGCTCCTCTCAGCTTGGTGATCCGTACACCAGAAAGATCATCTCCAAACTTCAGCTCCCGAAGTATGAGTTCTTCCACGTCGATGATCAAGGCACACTTTTCTTTGAACACCGGATGTTTGTTCCGAACTACCTGGGTTTGAGAGAGCAAGTTCTCAAGGAGGCGCACGATTCTGTTCTTTCTATCCACCCTGACAGTGGCACCGGTGAGCAATATCTGCTATTTGGTTTTTCATGCTCACTTGTGTCCCGTAGGACCCCGAGTACTTGATTCCTGTTCCTTGAATATTCGCGCTATCCACATCCGGGAGGCTTATGAACCCCCCTGAGCCAGAGCTTGATTCATTCTTATTTCTTGGGGCCATAAAGTAGTTTGGGGCTTTATTACTATTCTGTACTTATGCCATGCTTTACTGTTTTCTTTAAGATTGTGCGAGGATGCACCTGTACTGTTGAGGTAAGTGGAGTGTTTTCGCGGTATCGACAAGCCCAGTCACACTTTCGGGTTCCCAGTCGTTTACAGCCATTGACGCAAACCTTGAGTCCGTCTCGGAGCCGGCCAACTTCGTTGCGGGTAGCTTAATGGGGTGGCCCCCTGAAATATTTCTGAATCCTGTGATCGTTTTATCGTGAATGCCTCGTTGGGTTTTGATTTGGTTTTTCCGAGGTTGATCGAGTGTGTGTTGCTATTTGTGCACCCCTGCAGGGTAAAACTTTCTGAAAGCCGTGTCTACGGTTATGGACGACTTGGAGCACAGTTTCTCGATCATAGACAAGTATAACTAAAGTACCGCTTTTAATTTGACTAAGTATCTGACTAGTAAATAGTGCAACACTCATGGAATGGATAATAAAACTGCCAACGGATGTGGGGGTTGTTCGTCCGCTTCCTCGTCGGTAAGCGAGGAGGAGGATGGATCTGTTAATATTACTGTTATAACTGTTGTTAATAATTCACGGACATCCGTCTATCTATGGTTAGGCGGATGGTTAGCGAGTATCTATAGAATTTTTAGGCATTACCTTTTGCTGCAATTGCGTCACCCTAGGTTGTGTCCCCTTTAGAGGCATAAAGACTTGCTGAGTACCCCTAGGGTCTCACACGATAAATTGTTTGATTCAGATGAACAGGTAAACTCGCAAGATGGATACTGTGTGGAGGAGACGGACGATGTTGGCAACGATCATTTGGTGTAGAGATTCCGGGAACGGGGATCCGTGAGATCTGTGGGCGGGATGTGTTTATTTATGGGGCATCTTATGCCGATTTGCTTCTTATCCGTACTCGGATCTTGTTTTCCGCTTCCGCCTGATACTCTGATGTTTGATGTATGAGGAGATATCCTAAACTATTATATCTATCTAGGAAATTTGGATCTTGCCGTATGGCGTTGCAATATTTCTATTTCTTTTAGATGGAATGGCTCTGAGGACTGTTGTATGGTGGCTTGCATACATACTTATTTGTGTATGTAGTTGATCCCTTCGCCTGCCGATTACGCCGCCCGTTCTTGTCCCGATGTTTGGAAATGGTTAGGACGGCCGAAAGTTCTACCTGTGAGTGGCATTTGGGCCCCACCGTACTATTTTAACCATTTCCGTTCATCCAGGCTTGTAACTAGGAGCGTAATTCACCGAGGTAGTTACAGTTTGCTTGTAAAATATTTCTACACTTGAATGGAAATTTGTCATTGCAAATGGCCAATTCCCACATTGCAAAATTTGATTCCAAATATGATACACGGTGAGTACACAACCTAGTCTAGTGCTAAGCCTACTCGTCAGAGTCGGAGTCGGAGTTAGAGTGGTAGTGGCGACGACACATGGTGTGGTTGAAGACGTTGGCAGTGAGCATGGATTCCCCGTCGTATATGAAGACAACGAAGTGGCCAACCTGGATTTGGTGCGTGCGGGTGAACTCCTCCCATCCGTTGGCGAGGAACATCTGGCCGAGGCGATCAAACAACACTTCCACTGGCCATGCGCGGGTTTTGCCACCGGCCGCCCGCACCACAACTTCATGGGGCTCTGCGCCATTGAGCAGTGACGCGAATTTCTAGGGAAGGAGCATCATGTCCCACTTCATGCCAAAGTGGATGGTCATGGCGAACTCGAAGCTGTTGGTGTCGTGCATGGTCCCGAGCTCTGGCAACGACGCTAGTGATGCCGGTGGTGAGGAAGACTATGGTGGCGTGCTGCTCTAGCCATGCCCTCCATGCCTACCTCGACGGCCACGACAACGGCCCGATGGTCGTCCTAGATGCCCTCCCCTCAATCCAATGCCGCTGGCCATGGCTTGCTAACCGGTAGTGAAGGATGAGAGAGATGGGAGTGTGGTGTGGAAGAAGATGTCCACAGGTGGCCTGTTTAAAATGGCACGGCATTGGATGCTGGCGCGGAGGCTGAAGCAACGACATTGATGTGCGGCGGCAGAAGCGCAAGCGTCGGGCGCCGCAGCTAGTGCTGGAGGGGCATCATCAGCGCCACGACCATCCTTTGTAGCAGCCTACCTCTCTCCATTGATGGCTAGTGGAACAAGACAATTGGGTCGCTGCCATGTGGGCCCTCGGCCCCCGCGGGGGGACAAGGGAGTACACGCGCGCTTTCCGGGACGATGCAAAAGTTGTCCAAATTTGGTGCATGGATGGGCTGGGCTAGACGCGTCGGTCCGGATGGTCGTGCCGCTGGGAGGAAGGCGACTGACCCGGGCATCTGTTCTGCTGCGTTCAGACCGGTTGGGTTGTGTTGGTGGAGATGCCCGTAGAGCATCTCCACTCGAGAGCTCTAAAGCCCCCCTAAATGGCTATGGGGGTGCCGGGCAGCCAGCCCCCCAAATGTTTTTTTGGCTCCGACGCGACTCGTTTAGTTTTCTGGCACCCCCAGGCCGAACCCAATCCATAGGGAGGCAAGTGTGGGATCCGGATGGATCTGAAAACAACTCGGGCCTGTCCTAGCAGTGAGGTAGGTGCATCTTGCCCGCCCTTTCCAACCCTTCTCGCCCAGGTTTCGCGCCCTTTCCCGCTATAACCAGGGTGGCCGCCATTGCAATCCGCAGATCCACACCTCTCTTTCTCACCATGGACATCCCACACTGGGCCTATCTCACCCTCGAGGAGACGGAGGCGCTGTGCGCCTCCAGCTACCATGTCCGCCGGGCTACCAACTGCCCTCCGACTGGATGCTGAGCGCCAGAGGGGTGCCCGTCCCTCTTGTGCCTCGCGGTTTCACCCGCCCGGAGGCCATCACGAGCCACTACTACCTCGAGCTCACCCCGGAGAAGCAGATGGATCCCAATTGGTGCCCCGAAAACACCGCGACCTAGACCGCCTTCTTTGCCAATCGGTGGGAAATAGCTCGCGAGGTACGAGGGTGATGACCCTCCTCCACTCAACCACCACGAAGCCGGCGAAGGGATGTGGTGGTCGAACCGTACACTCGTCGGTGTGATGCGCCATGTCATCGAAGGAGATCACTCTCACCCGCGGTACCCGCATTTTCAGCCTCCGCGGAGCCCAAGCAAAGGTGGTAGCAGCACCCGTGTCCCTAGTCAGGGCATCCACCTCCAGGTGGCCAGCCTTCAAGGTCAGAGTGGCAGGTGCCACTGGAATACACTATGGTGGGGCTCCAGTTTGGGCGCACAGGCGACCCGGAGGATTTCCTAGGGAAGCACGCGGCCATGCTCGTCTCTTTGTACCGTGCCGAGGATGGCACTGTAGGCTGCTACAGCAACTACAACCACTAGTCTATGCTGATCGACAACCTACAGTACCCGCATCAAACCGCAGAAGGACACAGGTTCCAGGCGCACACGCCAAGAAACGACGAGGACGCTGACGACCCCGAAGCCGTGTACTAAAGGTCTAGGTAGGATTATGACTAGTTTTAATTTCTGTGTAATAATAAATTGCCGAATAAAAAATTTCCGTATTATTATGGGCGTACGACTAGGAGCCGCCCCCTCAAATCGTGAACCAATCCAGCGTCCCCAAACGGGCCAAAATTGTGTTGTGTCAGACCTCGTATAGGGACGAGTGGAGACGCTCTTAGCCGTGGCCATCCTATAATAGCCTTGGCGTCCATTTAGCCCTGCCCATTTCTTCCGTACATAAGATGAAGTGCACCAGAATAAGAGACTTCTTTTTGGAAAGGAGCATATATTAATATCAAAAGATACCAATTACACCCAACCTCTACAACAACGCATTGCCCTCGCGGGCATATGGATGCACACAACCAAAAAAGAAAGAAGCATTACAAAAAAAGTCCTGCTACAGCGACCCATTCATTGGAACAGCAGTACTACACCACTAGACAAAACCAGAAGTCCAACTTCTCCAAAAATGATGCCTCTAAGAAGGGAACAGTGCACAAACACTGTCATCGTCCGATCAAAGATCTTAGGTTTTCATCCTGAAGAAAGTCCACACTCTCGAAACAATACCTTCAACAAGGCCATTGCCAGGCATAGCCAATTAAGGCCATACCCTGGGTTTTCACCCTGAAAGATAGAACCGTGAACCTCTCCTGTGCAGCCGCCCCCACTTGCAAGCCACTGCTCTAAGTCACGAATCACCAAGCCAATTCCTCATCACTACCCAGACTCAAAACACCATTGTTAGTCCATATATCTTGGTCTCCATGACATTCTTTGTCAGCACCATGGAACGAGAACATTCCCCATGATCTTAGCAGCCAACAAAGCTTCGAAGCGCACCCTCTAAAACCAAACGGTCAGAGTAAAATATGGACGCACACGACCGAATCCCATCCGATCCAGCAATCTCTCAGCATGAGTGCACTTATGGAGTATGCCGGCAGAGCCTTCCGGAACACGACACGGTAACCATATCAATGTAGATAAATATTAGGCGGATCTTTGTCTTGGATTGAGAGGGATCAAGGACCACCACCTTTATTATGTAGATCGTCGGCCCCCACGTCGCTGCCCACCGACTCCCCATGGGACTGGCCGCCCAATTCCCCACTAGCTAGGCCAGCAGAGGAGTAGGAAGCCCGGGCCGCCAGGACCGCAACCTGGCACCAAGAGACATGCGGAGATCCTCCGAAATCCGAAGATCGGATGCGGGGGCGGGCACATCTAGGCCAAGGGCCAGGCGACCAAACCCACTAGAGCTCCACCGGTCATCCCATCGCCTCTATCCGCCATGGCGCCCACCACCAGCCTCCACCTACATCTGCCATGCCGGCGGCAGCCCACACTCTTGGCGACACCGGCCCATATCGCACCACCAGCCAGGGGAGAGGGATCCCTGCCGCCACCCTCCTTGGGATGCCTGGGCTTTGCCCACTGGCCCCTCCGGTGGCGGCGGTGCCTAGGGTTAGGTCGGGGAGAGGGGTCGGGAGAGGGGTCAGGTCTGATGGAGACCACCAGAATAAGGGACTATACGAATCAATTGATGGCTCCACCAAACCCTGCCGATTGTATTTACCCTTTCCGCGCCCCCACCTGCGAGCTCCTAACCTCCCGACCTCGCTCCCTGCCACACACCGGTGTCGATTCTGTTGACCACGGTCTTTGAGCAGCTCGCCGGACGACGTCGAGCTCCAGGCACAGCAGGCCGCCACCTCCTACCTTGTCCCAGTGGTGGTGTGCTGAAAACTAATGACGGTGCCCACAAGGTGCTCGGGCTTTGTCCTACAAGGTAAACTTTTTAATTGCTTTTCTTTTGTGCTGAGAGCAAGTACGAGGACGACTCTGCCTTCATCTGAACTAAACTAAAATGACTAGGGCTTTGTCCTATACATGAGCAAGAACACGTTCGAGTCTATACATGCTCCGTCTCTAGTATGATGCTGTTTAGTATCAGGCCATTTGGTTAAATCAATTCTAGTATTAAATTAGAGATGTTGTTGGATACTATTATTATTTCTTGTGATAACAGTAGTATTGTCATGCTGGATTATATCAGGCCATTGATTTTCCTATTGCATTGTCATGCGTCTATGTTGTTTGGTTAAATTAGTTCTTGTGATATGTTTTTGTAGATGGTTCGATTTTATGATGAATGGAGCGATGGTTCATCGGAGGAAGATGAAGAATGGGATGAAGAAGAAGATCTAGCAATTCTCATGATGGTTAACATGGAGCAAAACAAGTGGCCAAAACATGGAGGTTCTCGTGTTGGCCGAGAGGTGATTCAACGGAGAAGGCAAGACGGCCACCAACGACTAGTGTTGGACTATTTTGGAGTGCCAGGTAGACCACCAACGTATCATGAGTGATACTTTTGCCGGCGATCCCTTATAGGTACGGAGTTGCTCCAACACATATGTCTGGTGGTTTATGATAAGTTCTTCCAACAGAGGAGGAATTGCACGGGGTTGATGGGTCATATCACATTCCAGAAGGTGACCGCAGCAATACGCATCATGGCTTATGGTATCCCAGCTGATTTGGTTGATTATCATCTTGCAATGACTGAGAGCACGGCCATCTTCTACTTGATGCGCTTTACAAGAGCAATTATAAGGTGATTCGGTTAGTATATACACAAATTCAACTACATGCACAAATAGAGCAGATCAGTTTTAGGTAAGCACCATATGGGTAAGATGGAAAAGCAAACCAAAATATCCTTACCTATACCGTCTCTCTCCTCTTATCCAAAGGCTTTTTGCTTACCCATATATGGCTAAGCTATTGGAGTTGCTCTAAGGATATCTCAATCCCTCAACACTTGCATGTGTCGTTCGCTATGTCATGCACCGTGCTGCTTGTTTATAGCTATGAGATTCAACATATTTTTGATGGTTTTCTTCTAGATTTGATCGTTTTCTAGCTTTACCTAACGCTAATACTTCGGTAGCAAAGAAAATTTGGTTTTTAATGTGTGTTTCAGGTTCTAAACATCAACAGAAGGTTTTAACAAGAGAAAAACAATATTCAGGAAAAAACAAGCAAGTCTCTTTTCGGAAGCAATCAAGGGAGGCATACAAAAGCTTTAACAAGCAACTATATGGTGGCAATATTTTTCTGGCCGTATAGTTCCGACCGTATAGTTGCCGCTGCCTCCGTCTTGTTAAAAGGGATAACTTTCATGAAGAGAAGGGACGTGAAATTATAACAGAGCAGCCGCCATCCCATCCAGAAAGGAGAAAGAAGAGATCCGGAGAAGAAGGGGAAGACGTTCTTTATAGCGCTCCACGATCTTCGACCGCCTAGCCATCACACCCTCATAACCATTACTTGTACTTGAGAGAGAGAGATCTTCACTTTGCAAAATTAGGGTTTGAGATTGTTCCTTCCTGTCTTGAATTGTGTTGGATTACTTTTCTATTCTTATTTTGGATCTCCACGGTAATATCGAGAAGAACTCCCTTTATTTAATTATATCGATGATGCTTTCTTCTCTCATGTGTGAGTAAGTTCCTTGGGCGTGGGAGATGTAAGGGATTGGTGATATGTGATGTGCCTCCATATATTTTCTATTAGTTTGTGATTGATTTTAATTACTATATTATGTATGCTTGACTATCTGTGGGATGCCTAATGCTTGTTGTCCAATTAAGGGCCCAGACAACATGATGCTTTGTTCTACATAGATAGGATCTTGTTTGCTAGGAGACCGGTGACCCCCGAGTGACACGGGGATATCAATGGGAAACTAGTTTGACTTAAGGATCACGAGGAACCACTGTGCTTATTGCATTAGTCCGATCCAAGGAGCTTAATTGCTAAGCAACCTAAAGGATCTTAATCGTCTAGTGACTGACCATGGTTTTGGTAACAGACTAGTAGGATTATTGAAGTTGGGATGAAATCTACCAAGAGGAGTTCCGGCTAATTATGGGTTACTCGCCTACACATATACTTATAAGATTATAATTGTTATACTCATCATTCGTCCACCTGGCATAGTCTCTATCACCATGAACCGTATCTCCCCGCGCCTTCTTTGTCATCTACAGAAAAACACAAACACTCGAATCGTTCTTTACTTTTATGTTTTTTATTCCTGATGTTTACATTTTAGTTTTATTTAAATACATCCAGTTTAATCCAAATTTCATTCTTATTTCGACACTTATAGTCAATTCACTCGGAGACCTATGACAACTTTGAGTGTGACAGAGACTTCATTCATAAACACTTACCTTTGGGATCCTTGTGGGATCGATATCTATACTTCGAAACTAGCTACAAACGATATGTGCACTTGTAGACATCAAGCTATTTTCTATCGCCGTTGCCGCGGAGCTAAGCGCTAAGTGTTTGTCTCTTGACATTTCAGGTGTTACTACTACAAAATGGTCTCCCTAGGAGACAAAGGGTCTACACGCTTTGGTAGGACCTGTTTACCAGATTATATTGAGCGTGTGCCTATTCAAAGGCGCGAGGAAATTATTGAAAAACTTTTAAGATCAAATAAGTTTGAAGTTAAAAACCTGAGTGATTTTATGGAAATCATGTCCATTTATAGGAAAACTCCCAAGAAACCTGAGAAAACTCTTAGAGAATACAGTGCTCCAAATTCTGATTTTCTTAAATAACCAATAGAATTTCATAATCCTGGAGTTAGAGAATAACAATTTGATGGTGGAATTATTAAAATTTTGCAGGAAAAAGCTTTCAATGGAAGGGAAGATGAAGACCCAGGAAGACATCTTAGAGAGTATGACGATGTGATAACATCACTTGGACCAAAAGTTTTGCCAAGAGACTTCTCTCATCTAAAATTATTTCATTGGTCTCTTAAAGGTAAGGCTATAGACTAGTTATATTCTCTCCCTCGTCATTACATTAAATGTTGGGAAAACTGTATTGTTAAATTCATAAATAGGTTTAATCCTTTTAAAAAGGTAACTGAAATTAGAAAGAATATAGGTAACTTTAGTCAGAATGTGGGAGAAAACTACCCACAAGCCTGGGATAGATTCTTTGGAATGATCAATAGTATTCCTAATCATGGCTATTCCGAATCAACTATTTGCCATTTATTTTACCATGGTCTTAATACTCAATGTAGAGAGTTGCTTGACTTCTCAACAGGAGGATCGATAAATACTTTAACTATTAAATCATGTTTGGAATTGAGTCTACTAGGGCTAAGAATGATTCTTTATATAATCCTGATTTCGGCACTAAGGTGGAAAAAGGGATACTTCGTACTCCTGATCTTATGCTTGAATTATGCAAAACAATGAAAGAAAAAGGTATACCTTATGTACTTGTTAAGGAAAACAAAGTAGACTTGTTACAAGTTTTTACTAAAGAATATGAAACTATAAAAGTTTTTCAAGAATTAAAACATCCACAAGAAAAATCTCATAATAACCTACATAAGCAATTTCAAAGACATAAGAAGATTTTGGCGGAACTCAAGGAAAATTATGATGAGATTGGCCAAGAAATAAAATTATTTCACAAGTACCTTAGTATGATTGAAACTCAATGTGAACAAATAGCATCTGGTTATCAAATTTTTCTTCAAGATGATATAGATATTCCTATTCCTACTAATGTTGTTACAAGGGGAGGTGCAGTTGTTACAGGACCATTAGGCCACCAGAATATGAAGCTGAAAAAGATCGAAAGGAAAAAAGCCTTGCTCAAAGCAAGCCAAGAAGATGATACACTGGTGGATCTTCAAGATGAAACTGCTCAAGAAACACAAGATCAAACCATAGAGGACCAAAATGATGCACAAGATGATCGTTATGACACTGATGCAGAGACAGTTGATCCAAGAGAAGAAAAAGATATGAGACATGAAGATGAAGTTGTTGTAGTAGAAAAGAAGAAGAGCGATAAGCAGCAACAAAAGAAAGTAACAAAAGAGCCTGATCCACCACAAAAGGTAAATGACAAGAATAACAAAGGTGAGCAAAAGCTTCCTTATCCATATCGGAAAAAGAAAGCATCGGATCAGGTAATCTATGATTCTTTCAAAAAGGCACTTGGTGATCTTTGTCTAGAAATTCCATTTGCGGATGCAATAGAAGTTCCTACCTATTCTAAATTCCTCTGTGATATTCTTAGTAGAAAGAAAGAAATAACTGAAACCGTTGCCATGGTGACTAGTTATCCTACTAATGGGAAGCTATTGTCTAAATCAGGAGATCTCGGAATACCAACTATTATTGATTTCAGATCTAAACTTATTATTGATTCATTATGATAGTATTGTTTTGGGTCTTATCTACAAGTTGTATACACACGTTGTTGTCCGGAACCTATGGCCCCGAAGTGACAGAAATTGGGATAACCGGAAGGGAAAGGCTTTGATGTGAGGATCACATATGTTCACAGAGTGTTAATACTTTGCTCCGGTGCTTTATTAAAAGGAGCACCTTAATTGCCAGTAGTTCCCTAGAGGCCCCACCGCAAACGGGCTGGCAGGACAAAAGATGTTGTGCAAGTTCTCATTGCGAGCATGTATGACTATATATGGAAGACATGCGTAGGATTGTCTAGTACTTGGATGCTTTATCTTATTTATCTGCAATTGCCCTATGTTCTGATTGCTATGTGAATTGTCTTGTCCATGCAACGCACGTCCATCCATCCCTATGCCTACCGCACTCGAATCCCACTGTTTACTGCTTTTGTTACTACTATCTTTGCTTTACTACTGCTGCTGCTTTACTATTTCTACTACAAAACTGTTGCTACTGATAAACTACTGTGAGCAAGATTGTTTCCAGGTGCAGCTGAATTGACAACTCAGTTGTTAAGGCTGATAAATATTCTTCGGCTCCCCTTGTGTCGAATCAATAAATTGGGTTTCACTTCCCTCGAAAATACTGCTATACACCCCCTATACTTGTGGGTCATCAAGACTATTTTCTGGCACTGTTGTCGGGGAGCATAGCTTTATTTATCAAGTTCACTTGGATTCTCTATTGTTCGCTGCTATCCATCCATCATGGGTAAGTCTCGTGATGGCAAGTTTCCTATTTTACCATCCACTACAAGAAGATGTACGATTCTGAACACCTCTGCTGCTCTTGATTCACCATCTGTTATAAGTAAGCTCGTTACACCACCACATACACATGCTACTACTGCTGAATCTGAAACTTCTGATGCTTATGATACTGCTTCTACTGTGCTTGATAAGAGTGGTTCATTAGGTCCTTTCCTAGATGCTACGATTGCTAGAACTATAGCTGGAAATACCGAAACTCCTAATGAAGGCACTACTACACCTGTTAGCTCACCTGAGTCTAGTGAGAGTTATGATATTGAAGAAGATTATGTTGAGATGACCGATGAGTTTATTAAAGAATGTAAGAACACCCATGATAGGAGCGCTGCTAAGAGTCTCCTAGAGAGGCGTACTATTAGACCCAAATTATATCCTGCTGCTAAGTTTGCTGCTTCTCCCATAAACATTACAGATGAAGATTATGATTTCTCTCTCGATCTATCTTACATAGCTATTATCGAGAAAGAACCTTTTGGTGGGACTAAGAATGAAAGTGCGGTAGCACATATGAATGAACTTTCTACCATGAGTGGCTTGTTTTCTGATGATATTAAGATGCGTACTTACTTTGTTGCTAAGATTTTTCCTTTTTCACTGAAAGGAGAAGCTAAAACTTGGTTTAGTAATTTACCTCCTGGATCTATTGATAGCCCCAAGTGCTTGATTAGTACTTTCCTACAGAAATATTTTCCTCCCAGTGCTAGACATGCTATTTTGCAGGAACTTTTTGATTTTAAACAGGGAGAAAAAGCGGTATTGCCCGAATCTTGGGCGAGGTTTTGTGCTCTGATTCATGCACAAGCTGGAAGTCCATTACCTAAGAATGAGCTTCTTGATATATTTTATAACGGACTAATCGAGGAATCTAGGACATACCTAGATAGTTGTGCTAATTGTGTTTTCAGGAATAGGACTCCGAAGGAAGCTGAGGAATTAATGGCTAAAATAAGCAAGAATTATGAAGATTGAACTCCTCCTAAACAAGCTATACCTGAAGTAATTGTACCTGAACCATCTATTCCTGTGCCTATTCCAACATCAAAGAAGAGGGGAGTTATTGAATTAAATGATGAAGTGATGAAGGAAGCTAAGAAATGTCTTAAGGAGAAGGGAATTAAACCTGCAGATGTCAAGAATTTACCTCCTATAGAAGAATTATGTAAGCCTATTCCCTACTCACCCACTATTGAGGTACACTCTCTCCAACACTTTGATGAAAGTGATATCCCTTACTTGAAACCTCCTGATCAATGCTTAGAAGAATTTGATATCTTTATTATTAAGCAAGATAACTTTAATAAAAGGGTGCAAAATCATCTAATGGAAAACACTAGAGCTATTGTTGAGTTGAAAGATATTGTGGAAAGAACCTCTAATGATGTTAAAATGATTGTTAAACACTTTCAAATGGTTCAAACTCAAATAGATCAACTCGTTAAAGTGCAAAACGACTTGCTAGTTAATGCTGCTAAAGAAAAACATGCTTATGAAATTAGAACTAGAAGTGGTGCTGCTACCCATGATCCTCTATATCCTGAGGGGCATCCCAAAAGAATTGAGCAGGATTCTCAACAAGCTGAAAATAGTGGTTCTACTCGTAAGAAAAGGAAAAAGAAACATAAAACTATTGTAGAATCCTCTGAACCTGCTATAGATCCTAATAGTATATCTATCTCTGATGCTGAAACTGAAAGTGGTAATGAAGAAAATGAAGTTCCTAATGAAGAAAAAGTTGAAGAAGAACCTGAAAACCACACTAAGACTACTAAATACACCAAAGATGATTTTATTGCTAAGAAACATGGTAGTGAAAGAGAACCTTGTGTCCAAAAACCTATGCCTTTCCCTGATAAGAAAAACAAGTCAAAGGAAGATGAACACTATAATAAGTTTTGTGAGTGGATGAAGCCTTTATTCTTGCAAATTCCTTTGACTGATGCTATTAAGTTGCCTCCTTACTCAAAGTATATGAAGGACATTGTCTCAAATAAAAGGAAGATCCCTAATGAAGAAATCTCTACTTTGCTTGCTAATTATTCTTTCAATGGTAAGGTTCCTAAGAAACTTGGAGACCCAGGGATTCCAACTATCCCTTGCTCTATTAAGAACAGTTATGTTAGAACTGCTTTGTGTGATTTGGGAGCTGGAGTTAGCGTTATGCCATTCTCTCTCTACAAGAGGCTTCAGCTTGAAAAATTGATACCAACTGATATATCTTTGCAAATGGCTGATAAGTCTACCACTATTCCTGTGGGTATATGTGAGGATGTACCTATTCAGGTGGCTCATAATTGCTTGATATTAACTAATTTTGTTGTGCTTGAAATGCCTGAAGATGATAATATGTCTATTATTCTTGGGAGACCTTTTCTTAATACTGCATGAGCTGTTATTAATTGTAATCAAGGAAAGGTGACCTTCAATGTTAATGACAAGGAACATACTGTCTATTTCCCCAAGAAGATTGAAAGGACTTATGGTTTGAATTCAATTGAACATGTTGAAGGCATTCAAGTTGGAGAAATATATTGTCCCATACCAAGAGAAAAATTTGAAACTATTATGATTGGGACCATTGCTATCAAGGTTTAGGTAACATAATCATTAGTGGAGTACAAAGTTTTGTCTCATATGTAATTGTTTTGATAGCAAGACTTGATCAACCTTGTTAACAAAAGGATTCCATTGAACAAAACAATGTTTTCATTATGATTGTCTCCGTTTAATTCTATCCTTTGCATTTTAGCTTTTGCTTTCGTTTAGTTTTCTTTGTGTTGTTAGTTGCTTGCATGCTAGAACTTCTGTAGTTCTAGCCTTGTTTTGTCCTTGCATCATGTTTGCAAAATAAAAAAAATCTGTCTGTCAGAAAAATCATTCTTCTATTTCTGAAAAAGCCCAAAAATAAAGTGTCTCGAAAAATTCCAGAAAATTCATATTAATTTTTTACGTGAAAAAAGGGGCAGAGGAGTACCTGGTAGGTAGCAGGGGGGCCCACCAGGCTGGCACACCATGTGGTGGCGCGGCCAGCCCTGGGTGGCGCCATGCCCTGGTGTGGGACACCCCTAGCCTCCCACTTACTCTCTCACCTGCCACTTTCTTCTCTCTCCTAAGTAAGCTCCAGTTCATAGCTCAAAATCGCGTTCTTTCTGTCCTTGCTCTCGATTTCTTCGATGTCCTTGCTCAACCCATCTTTCTTGCTGAAAGTTGGAGCAATTGTTCCTTGGTATGTGACTCCTCGCCTTGTCCAAGTAGATTTGTGTTTAGTGGATTATATGTTGAGTATTTTGCTATTGTAGGTGACTGGTTATGAGAGCTTGTAAGCTTGTTTGATGCTTAGAGATATAGTTTTGATGCATGTTTAGGCCTCTTGCAAGTCCCTATGAGTAGAATCCTTTATTATATTTACTTTGCAACCACTTGTTTAATAGGTGTTTAAATTTCAGAATACCAAGCATGAACAACCACACTTTTGGAGAGATATTTGAGAGTGATGCACCTAGGAGGTCGAGGCCCTCAAGAACAGCCTCTCAAGATAGGCCTTCATACAATGAAGACCTCATTGCAACATGTATTGGAAGTGAAAGGGATGATGGGGATGCTCACCCATCCTCTTTTCCTTGTTTTACTTTCTTGCAAGCTGCAGGTATTCTTGATGATTTCTTGCTACTGATTGAGAGGGTTGGCTTGACCTCTTATATGCAAGATGAGAGTGCACAGTACGCTTTGCTCACCAAAACTTTTGTTGAGAGCTTCTCATTTACTAACACATCCTATCAATCTACTGTCTCTTTTAAAATCTATGATATGCCCTTCACCATGACTTTGGAGAGATTTTGCAGTATTGTAGGTGTGCGTATGACAGGGACCGTGAAGAAAATTCAAGGGTGACCTGCTGATTTGTTGGAGATTTACCGAGGGGTGACCAATGATGATGACCGCGTGGCGCGGCGCGGAAAGATAAGAAATATCCAACTCCCTGCTCTTAGATACTTTGCATACTATCTTGCCACTAGTGTATTGGGTAGGGAGAACACTAGTAATATCTCCAACTATCACTTAGCTTTCCTTGCTGCTGCGCTCAACAATGATACTCGGTACAATCTTGGCTCGCTTATTGCTCGCCGCCTAGCTGCTAGGGGGCCTATCTATGGGGGAATCATTGCCTCGTGTGTAGTTAATGCATTAAGATTTTTAGTGGCTCCAGATGATGCTATGTTAGCACCACAGAGGCTCGACCTTGTTGCCATGAAAACTCATCATTTTGTCACTGCTACCTCTGATTTGAACAATCTAGTATATAGGATGCTTTTCACTAACGGGGATGAAAGGGAGATCCTTTTGCCACAGCCTGCTTTGTTTAGTGTTGACAGGAGACCGTGGTCGCGCTCCAAGGAGGAGGTGGACGAGCAGCTTCGCTTGTTGGGTTTCCATGAGCAGCACTAGGAGGATGCGCCCTCCTATGATTACTCCGCATATTACGGAGGGGCGTACTCGGGCTCGCATCAGGACGAGGGTACCTCCTCATCATACCCCGGTGATACTTCATCCTGGCCAGCTTGGGATTGATACCCACTTAGGCCAAAAGCCTAAGCTTGGGGGGAGGTACGCCGACACCGCACTCATCTCCATATCATGTTGCGTCGGTACTTTGTATATTCATGTTTTTGTTCTCTTTTTAGTTTTCGTTCTTCTTTGCTTTTGCTTTCTAAAAACACAAAAAGACCAAAAATATTTTTGTTGTTTCTCTTTGGTTTGCCTCTTCTTTTTGCCTTGGTTTGTTTTCCCCTTTTTGCTTTGTTTGAACTATTCGAAAAACCCCAAAAGATTTTGCTTTGCTTGTTTTTCTCTTTTGGTTCTTATTTAAAAATCGAAAACACCAAAAATATTTGTCGTTCTTCTTTGGTTTTTGGGAGTTTGCTACAGGGTTCGGCAGTTCTCAGTGGAGTATTGGTTTCATATTATTATTCAAGCCACACAAGTGAAGAGCAATAATGAGGATCAATGACAACTTGAGGCGTGGTAAGAGGCTGGTAACGAACTCTATTTGTTTTCATTTTTGTACATATACTCATCACTATGGACGTGCTTAGTCTGTTCATGTAGAGTGTATGTTTTCTTTGGATGCTTAGTAGTTCTTGCTCCAGCTCGCTAATAGTTAGTAGCATGTCTCATGAATGTTTGCTTGCATTGCTCTATTCATAAATTGGTATGACACTGTGGTATCCTCCTCTAAATGTTTCATTTGAATTGACTTGGCACATGCTCACACATTCACATGACTGTAATAATCAGTTAAGCCTCGATGAATTATTTTGCCTTGAGGATCTTGAATCACTTTCATGCCATGATTAGTCCTGTTTTGTTGCAAGCATGATAATGACAGCTATTGCTCTCTCGTTTGTCGCTCCCTTACTATTGCTAGCCTTCACTTCCACTGAGTGTTTTACTCATGTTTCCAACTCCCTAAACCAAATGTTTCCAAAGTGTCCACCATACCTACCTATTAGCATCACTTGCTACTCCCGTGCATATTCATTATGCCTTGTTTTCTTCCGAATAAAATGTTTGCTTGTTATGGGAAAATTAGTTAGTAAAGCTCTCACGAACTTGATGGCACACTTTATTTCCTGCACTTAATAAACCTGAACCATTGTGAACTCTCCATGAAAGTTATATGCTTGCAAATTATAGGCTGGGGATTAGCAGAACCGTGCTGTCACGGGGAACGCTTTGAACACTTGTAAATATATACCCAGTTGATACCTTGCTCTTTTGTTTGCGGATGTCGTCGGTGTGAAATAAAAGGGGAGCTTGTAAGTCCATGGAGTTATGTATGTGTGTTAGAGAAACGCCTGGGCCACTGGTCTAATCCATGCTGACATGGTGGAAGCCTGCAGCGTAACCATAATGATATCTATGAAGCATTCTTCTTATAAAAAAAGAGAGATAGCTATTGAGAAAAAGAAAAAAAAGAGTTTTATGAAAAGAGGAAAGAGAGAAAAAAGCACCATTTTCCCATGGTAAATAAGAAGATTGCTGAGATACTCATTGTCTGCTTGCCTTGTCATTTTGATATGGGGATTCTTCCGTATCATCGGGCAAGGGGTACCCCGTTGGCGGTTCTCAATGATACGCACATACTTACGATGACAAGAACTTACCGGTAACTAAAGTTGAGTAGCATGAGGAGCGGCCCTCGTACTCAAGGGACTTGGGATTTCCAGTTTATAGTCTGTCAAGCATATAACTCAGATTGGACCTCACTTTCACCTTAACCACATTAAAGATACCTATGACAGGGGCAATGAGAGCTCAAAGCTAACAAGTACCATACTTTCAGCATTTGGAAGCCTTTCAAATTTCTCAAAACCTTTTTCTTCTACTTGTTGAGTCTCCACATATTCTTTGAGCACCTTCTTGAGACCATAGTTATCATTCTTTGTGTTTGTCCCATTACTTGATTATTTGTGTTATGACTTTGATGCTTGAATCTTTGATATCTTTACTTCTAGTCATCACTTGAACTTCAAAGGTGCCTTGGCATTCATAATCAAAGGCAAGCGAGATACCACTCTATCATACCTTTCTATGAGCATTGTAATGTTTCTTATGTTTGTGCTTTGTGCTACTTATTATTCTTGAGTTGGAATCTCTTCATAGCTTGCAATGACTATTAAGTAGACTCAGTTGCATACTCTTTATTATGAATTGTCTAAGTAGTTGATCACATTGCTGAGAATATTTACATCATATGAAGCAAATGTGTTCGTGAAAATTCTTTTATCGCACTCAGTTTTCAACTGAATTGCTTGAGGACAAGCAATAAGCTAAGCTTGGGGGGAGTTGATACGTCCAAAACGTATCTACTTTCCTGAACACTTTTGCTATTGTTTCTCCTCTATACTTGTGTGATTTGGATGCAACTAATGCGAACTGGCGCTATTTTCAGCAGAATTGCCTTGGTGTCTACTTTTTGTGCAGAAAATCAACTATTAGGAAAAATCCCAGAAAATATGCCAAAAATCCTATTTCACCCGAAGACTCCAGGAGCTAGAATACGAGACAGAGAAGAGCCCTGGGGTGGCCACACCACCTGCTGGCGCGGGTCAGGCCAGGCCGCGCCAGGGGGTGGTGTGGGCCCCCCCAGGCACCCCCTCGGTCTCTCTCTTCGCCTATAAGGAGCCTTCTGACCTAAAAACTTCGGGGGTTCGACGTTTTTCCAGAAGGAGTTCCGCTCCGCCGCCACCACCAGATTCCACGAAACAACACCAGAAACTCCGTTCTGGCACCCTGCCGAGACAGGGAATTGGAGGAGATCATCGCCATCATCATCACCATCGCTTCTCCATCGACCATCCATGTTTCCCCCATCTATGAGTGAGTAATCCCCCACTGTAGGCTATGGGGATGGTAGGGATTGGATGAGATCGTTCATGTAATGGCATCAGATTGTTAGGGCATGGTGCCTAGTATCTCTTATTAGTGCTTTATGACTTTGTTGCGACTTATTGTGCTTAATGCTTGTCACTAGGGCCCGAGTGCCATGATTTTAGATGTGAACTTATTATTAATTCATTATGACAGTATTGTTTTGGGTCTTATCTGCAAGTTGTATACACACGTTGTTGTCCGGAACCTATGGCCCCGAAGTGACAGAAATCGGGATAATCGGAAGGGAAAGGCTTTGATGTGAGGATCACATGTGTTCACGAAGTGTTAATGCTTTGCTCCGGTTCATTATTAAAAGGAGCACCTTAATTGCCAGTAGTTCCCTAGAGGCCCCGCTGCAAACGGGCTGGCAAGACAAAAGATGTTGTGCAAGTTCTCATTGCGAGCACGTATGACTATGTATGGAACACATGCCTAGGATTGTCTAGTACTTGGATGCTTTATCTTATTTATCTGCAATTTCCCTATGTTCTGATTGCTATGTGAATTGTCTTGTCCATGCAACGCCCGTCCATCCATCCCTATGCCTACCGCACTCGAATCCCACTGTTTACTGCTTTTGTTACTACTGTCTTTGCTTTACTACTGCTGCTGCTTTACTATTCCTACTACAAAACTGTTGCTACTGATAAACTGCTGTGAGCAAGATTGTTTCCAAGTGCAGCTAAATTGACAACTCAGTTGTTAAGGCTGATAAATATTCTTTGGCTCCCCTTGTGTCGAATCAGTAAATTAGGTTTCACTTTCCTCAAAAATACTGCGATACACCCCCTATACTTGTGGGTCATCAAGACTATTTTCTCCCATCACATTAATAAAATAAAGTAAAGAATAAAATGTTCATCGCAGTCCTACAACTTTTTCACAGACATTCTTGCGGAAGCGCGCCTGTGAAGATGCAACTGTCAAAAAGTAGTAGAAATATCGATTGAACAAGTGTAGAATAAGTATAAAAATAAAAGTTTGAGTTTTATCTGCAAAAACTGGCTTAATCATTTTGTCCAGATTAAAAAGTCAATCTCTGAAAATTTTGGGCAAAAAAGCTTGTTACTGAAGGTTTAACGACCAACTATACGGCGGGAATAAAAAATTCTAGCTGTATGTCCGGTCGTATAGTTATTGTTGCCTTTGTAAAATTTCTTTTCTAGGAGACAGAAGGTTTAACGACCAACTATACGCCGGGAATAGAAAAATTCAGCCATATAGTTCCGGCCATATAGTTATCGTTGCCTTTGTAAAATTTCATTTCCAGAATCCTGAAGGTTTAACGACCAACTATACGGCGGGACCATTTTTGATCCGGCCATATAGTTCGGCCGTATAGTTATCGATGCCTGTCTCAGAAAATTTATCTCGAGGACACAAAAGGTTTGACGACCAACTATACGACGGGACCATTTTGATCCAGCCGTATAGTTGCCCCCGTATAGCTGTTATCTGGCATAAAGAAATCCTAATTGTCGACGCCATCACAACTATACGGCAGGAACTTCTTATCCCGCCCATATAGTTGCGGCCGTATAGTTCAGCCCGACCACTTAATCGCACTGGGGCAGCTAGGGTTCTTCCTCCTCCTCACTTTTTCTCTGATATTCTCTCTCCAAACCCCTCAAAACCCACCTAGAATTCTTGATTTCTTGCAGATTTCATTCGTTTGAGTTGGGGAATCAACATATTGGTATGTTTTTCTCCCTATCCATGCTTTATTTTCAGAATTCCATGGTCGAAACTCTCACATTGATCTAGTGGATGAACTCAAGCTTATTTTGTTTTTCCTTTTGATTTCTCACATTAGGATTAAAAGATTCCACGTAGAATCGTTCGTATATCATGTAGAAACTATATGCCTAAGGTTTCATGGTAAAAGTTTTTAGTGCATCAAGATGAACAAAATTGGTAGCATTTTTCGCAAGAGCAAGCGCCAACATGGCGAGAGCTCGGGGCTCCAGGCCGAGCTCGACAACAAGTTGGCCATGGTTTCATCAAGGAGGGTGATGCCCACACGTTGGGTCGATGATAGTTTTCTCACCGTGGCAGGGTTGATGGCGGACTTCGACCTAATGTGTGAAAATGTAGGGCTATCACTACTCGCCTACGTAGGCCACAATACCTAAACTGAGCACACCTATGAGTTCCTTGCCTCTTTCTACGATGACCACAAGGAGAAAGGTAATGCGTGCACGGTAAGCTTCACCATAAACCAGCAGCCATATGAAATAACTTTCGAACAATTTTGTGATGCTTTTGGTTTCCCTCATGATGGGGAGTCAACTGTTACAAATTTATATAGCATCTCAAGTGGAGAAACTTGGGAGGTTATTTCTGTTAACGGTGGCAGGGACTTCTACCAAAAGAAGATGTCCACCATTCAGAACCCAACAATCCGCTTCTTCGCCTTGTTCCTCTCCAATACACTATTGGGAAGAGGAGATACCGGTTCCATGGCCAACGCTGACATGGCCATGATCACCAAGGCACTCTTCCCCAATGCACCGCAAAGCCCCAATCCTGCAGCTCTACTCCTCCAGCACCTATGCCACCAGAGAAACAAAAATAAAGGTGACATTTGCATTGGTGGATTGGTAACCCACCTTGCTCTAGCATTGAACATTACATTACCTGTTATGCAACCTGTTGACGGCTCCAAACTTATGGATGTCAAATATATAACTGCTTGTGGTTTCCTCGGTGTTTACCAAGCTGACAAGAGGCTCCGAGCATATCAGTTTGGTTATCTTGGTCATGCACAGGTTGAGCAGGTTCCGTTGCCCTGTCCACAAGCCCATTCGATTGTGGCGAAGGACAACTGGATCCTCACCAAGGATCAAGTGGTGGAGATCATGGCTGAATTCCAGCCTGATCAAGAAGAAGATGAAGAAGGAGAGCGGCAGGATGAGCAGGAGGAGGAACACAACCCTGCTTGGGAGGGACATCAGCAGCATCAGGAGGGATCCTGGGACCCATGGCACAATCAGCAGCAGCAGGGGTTCAACAACGTCCCCTATCAAGAGTTTCAGTAGCTCAACTAGCGTGTTGGGGAGATTGACCACATGCTACAAGGAGTGAATGAGGATGTTAGTGCCTTAACTCACAACTTCCGTCACTTCATGACCCACTTCCCCGACTACCAGCAGTATCCGGACCCGCCGCCGAATGACGATAACAACTGAGCCTAGCAACAGCCTAAGCTTGGGAGAGGTTTGAAAACCTCCAAACCTTTCATTTATATTTTTATTTCTTATTTTGATTTATTTTACTTCTTCAAAATTGCATGTTTAATTTCAGTTTGCATTCCTAAACCAAAAACACGAAAAAATAGTTGTAACCTTTATTGCAAATTTGTTTCTTTGTTTCTCTCGGAGATTGCTCAATTTCAGGTGACATGGTAATTGGGAAATGTAGAGGGGGTTCGACTCAAGTACGAGAACGAAGCAAGAAAGAGGAGGTATCACATTCCTTTCATCACCTTTTCTGCAACTTTAAATTGATCCTACAATTATTTACTCGCTTGCACTTGAGCCACTCCCCATTTAGCTTGCTATCCTATAAATTCTATTCCTATGCTAGTGTCTCCTTTTTAGCTTTGAAATAATGAGCCATGAACTTGGTTAAAAATATTTCCGACATTTTTACAACAAGTAAAAGCATCCACAAGATGACTTGAGTCCATGTTTATCCCAAAGGATTTGATTTTAGAACTACTCAACCCCATTTGAGCTTAATGTAAATAGACTCGATAGCACTCTTGAATGAAATTGTCTGATAAAATGGATGCTTCGAAGTAGTAGAGATTATGCCACTACTTTTTCTAATAATTACAGTAAGAAATTGCTTTACGCTTGTCATTACAACACTGTCGTGCTCCATGGGGAACTATTAACTCCGCTGGCCAATGAACGATCTAAATGTGGGAAACCACTTGATTTCGGCTATTGAGTTATGTAACCGTCTGTAGCTGCAATGCTATGACAGGTAAAATTTTAGTCTCCTCGTCGTTTCATGTTCCAAGTGAAGTTGTAGTACTCCTCTGACACACTATTGCTCAACAGTTATCTATTGGCATGGTCACGAGTGCGCAACACAGTCTCAATTAACATGTTAAAAACAGTGGCATGATTTCTCTATGAAAGGGCTGAAGTTTTGAAAAAACAAGGAAAGGAAAAAGGTTCTTTGAGAGTCTTGAAATTTTGACGTCGGAATAGATGAGTTTTTCTTAAATTGAATGCTTTTGGTGCCAACTTGAGTACCCTTAATTGATTAAAGAAACAAGAGCAAAAAGTTTTCATCTCTCAACAAGGAGAGACACCAAAAGAATTTGTTTCACTTTCTTAGCTAAACTTTTGACACTTGCTCGGGCATATGGTTTATTTGCTAGCAAGATATACATGGTTAGGAAGTGGACTCAGTGCAATCTTGTGAATACTTGTATGATCATGTTTAAGATTGCAGGAATTGTGAAGAAGAGAATTTGACACCAATTCGAGCTTGTAAGTTCTTTTATTTCAGTCTCGAATCTCCACTATTCTTCCTTATTTTCTTGTCACTCGAGGGCGAGCAACATCTAAGATTGGGGGAGTTGATAGTTGTGAGATTCAACATATTTCTGATGGTTTTTATTGATGGTTTTCTTCTGGATTTGATCGTTTTCTAGCTTTACCTAACGCTAATACTTAGGTAGCAAAGAAAAATTGGTTTTTAATGTGTGTTTCCGGTTCTGAACATCAAAAAAAGGTTTTAACAAGAGAAACACAATATTCAGGCGAAAACAAGCAAGTCCCTTTTTGGAAGCAATCAAGTGAGGCATACAGAAGCTTTAACGAGTAACTATACGACGGGAATATAGTTCTGGCCATATTGTTGCCGCTGCCTCCGTCTTGTCAAAAGGGACAACTTTTGTGAAGAGAAGGGAAGCGAAATCATAACAGAGCAGCCGCCATCCCATCCAGAAAGGAGAAAGATGAGATCGGAAGAAGAAGGGGAAGACGTTCTTCATCTCGCTCCATGATCTTCGACCTCCTAGCCATCACACCCTCATAGCGATTACTTGTACTTGAGACAGAGACATAGATCTTCACTTTGCAAGATTAGGGTTTGAGATTGTTCCTTCCTATCTTGAATTGTGTTGGATTAATTTTCTATTCTTATTGTGGATCTCCACCGTAATACCAAGAAGAGCTCCCTTTATTTAATTATATCGATGATGCTTTCTTCTCTCATGTGTGAGTAAGTTCCTTGGGCGTGGGAGATGTATGGGGTTGATAAGATGTGATGTGCCTCCATATATTTTCCATTAGTTTGTGATTGATTTTAATTACTATATTATGTATGCTTGACTATCTGTGGGATGCCTAATGCTTGTTGTCCAATTAAGGGCCCAAACAACATGATGCTTTGTTCTACATAGATAGGATCTTGTTTGCTAGCAGACCAGCGACCCCCCGAGTGACACGGGGATATCAATAGGAAACTAGTTTGACTCGAGGATCACGAGGAACCACTGTGCTTATTGCATTAGTCCGATCCAAGGAGCTTAATTGCTAAGCAACCTGAAGGATCTTAGTCGTCTAGTGACTGACCATGGTTTTGGTAACAGACTAGTAGGATTATTCAAGTTGGGATGAAATCTACTAAGAGGAGTTCCGGCTAATTATGGGTTGCTTTCGTACACATATGCTTATAAGATTATAATTGTTACACTCATCATTTGTCCACCTAGCACATTCACTATCACCATCAACTGTATCTCCCCGCGCCTTCTTTGTCATCTGAGAAAACCACAAACAATCAAATCATTCTTTACTTTTATGCTTTTTATTCCTGAAGTTTACATTTTAGTTTTATTTAAATACATCCAGTTTAATCGAAATTTCATTCTTATTTCCACACTTGTAGTCAATTCACTCGAAGACCCGTGTCAACTTTGAGTGTGAGAGAGACTTCATTTATAAACACTTACCTTTGGGCTCCCTGTGGGATCGATATATATACTTCGAAACTAGCTACAAACGATCTGTGCACTTGCAGACATCACTTGTCATCGAAGATTTTCACCTTTTTGTGCATGAACCCAAGTTACACGTATACCAGCAACAACATGCATGTTTTAGCATAAAAGCATGTGGTCCAATTTACATACAGTAGATAGTCCATGCCTTCACTCTTGCAGATCATATTAGTTCGATCTAATAAATAAGGTCATTAGAGCATCTCCACTCGTGCCCAAATCTGGCGAAAAATTTCGCCGGATTGGACGAACATTTATCCTAGGGCATTCCCAGATGCATTCCCGACTGTACACCCCCTAGGACAACGAATTTGGAAAATTCCAGCTAAAATTTGACACAAATGTCGCGTAAATCAATTTTACGCACATAGTTTGACCATTCTTCGCCTAGTTTCATTGAAATTTCATCAAATATTTTATACAAAGAAAATAGTACAACAAAGTAATGTCATAATTTGAGGCTCCACAGGTGCTCAAACTAGGTGTTGCCTTTGAGGCTTCATAGGTGCTCCAATAGATCATCCTATAGTTGTTGATGCTCCTGTGGGTCTCAGGTCTCTCGATGCAGAGCGACAAAGGTAGCCCACGATGCCAGCATATGGTGACCAGGC
This sequence comes from Avena sativa, assembly GCA_916181665.1. NCBI lineage: Eukaryota > Viridiplantae > Streptophyta > Magnoliopsida > Poales > Poaceae > Avena > Avena sativa. The sequence continues at coordinate 199,695,701 of OV702287.1, forward strand.
TCTACAAGAGGACCTTGTGTGAAATATGGTTGGGTCGGCTCACTCTCATCAAGCACTGACTCGTCCCACTCGCTCTCAGTGGTCATGTTGTGCAAGATCACACATGCATTCATCACCTCCCACATCTGTTGTTGCGAATATGTCAGAGCAGGGAACTGTACAACTGCAAATCGATCTTGGAGCACACCAAATGCCGCTCCACATCCTTCCCACAAGCTTCTTGTTCCTTGGCAAAGTTGGATTGCTTGCCGATAAGCGGGCTTGAAATAGTTTTCACAAATGTTGACTATCTTGGATAGATGTTATCTGGTAGGTAGTACCCCTTATTGATGTCGTTGTTGGATCCTGTCGTACCAAAGAAGGAGTGCCAAATCCAGAGATCCTTTGTAGCCTTTGTGGCCTAGTCACTACAACTCCCTTTGTGGCCTTTGTACATTTCTTGCCAAGAAAAATAGACAGTTCTTCCATTTTTAATGCATGCAAGCGATACTTCCAAGAATCCGAGGAAATCCCCTGGCTTCATTGCTTGCTAGGATCCGAGCAGTGTCTTCAGCAGTGGGTGATCTCAGATATAATTGTCCAAACGCTGCAATCACTACCCTGCAGAACCTGTACAAACAATCGATGGCGGTAGACTCGGACATGCAGAGATAGTCATCTTGCATGTCACCGGGAGCTCCATATGTGAGAATTCTCATAGCCATCATGCACTTCTGGAGCGAGAAAAATCCAACCATAACCGTGCAGTCCTTCTTGCATTTGAAGTAGGTGTCGAAGTCCCGGATGGCATACACGATCTTGGGTAAGAGATTCCTACCCATCCTGAATCGGCGTCAAAACAAATCCTAGTCGTGCAATGGATCTTCGGCGAAGTAGTCGGCGTATAGCATGCTGTAGTCCTCCATGCGCTGACTCAGCTTGCACTTCTAGCGTCCTGGCACCGAGCTGCCACACCGTGGAATTGTCTTCCACGTGTACAGGACGACCAAGCAGGCGAGGATCATCATGTGCTCCTCATCATAGGTAGTGGCGGTGGTCTTCTCTTCCTCCATCAGCACGACAAACATCTACTCGTCATTGTCGGAGTCCATGGTGGAGCTAGGCAAAACGTTGAACACCTACTAGGCGTGTTGGGTGTGCAGCCGGCGGTGGTGAATGATGGCCCAAAATATATCGAGATCGTTGGGGAACCCCAATAGGAAGGTATGATGAACACATCATCAAATTTTCCCACAGTTAGGAAACCAAGGTTATAGAACCAGTAGGAGCAAGGAAACACCTCCAAGGTGTTGTTTCAAACTTGGAATCATGCACAACACAACTACGGAACTTTGTCCCCAACTTACAGTGAGGTTGTCAATCTCACCGGTTTTGCTGAAAACAAAGGATTAACCGTATTGTGTGGAAGATAGTAATAGCTTGCAGAAAGTAAACAGAAAAGAGTAAATAGAAGATTATAGATTGATAGTAAAAGAAAGGACCGGGGTCCATAGTTCACTAGTGGTGATTCTCCTTAAGATAGATGACATGTTGGGTGAACAAATTACAGCGGGGCAAATGACAAACATCGAGAAAGCATACATGCATATACTAATCATCATGACTCCTATGAGAGTTGATTGGTCCTTACAACATTATACATAGACCGTAATCCAACTGCATCTATGACTAATAATCCACCTTCAGGTTATGATCCGAACCCCCTCCAGTATTAAGTTACAAGCAACAGATAATTGCATTAAGCATTGCATGTAAAGTAAACAATACAATTGTTCTATGAACAAAGGATTGTTGTTTTCTCCCTAGTAGCAATAGCACATCTAGTACCTTAGAGATTTCTGTCACTTCCCCAGATTACTAGAGGCATGAACCCACTATCGAGCATAAATACTCCCTTTTGGAGTTGCTAGCATCTACTCGGCCAAGATAGCTACTAACAACGGAGAGCATGCAAGATCACAAATAACAAAGACATGATAGAATCAATAATCAATCTGAAATAGCATCTCAATATCCATCGGATCCCCGCCAACACAACATGTAGATTACAAATAGATGATCTTGATCATGAACGGAGCTCACAAGATCTAGACATGGTAGCACAAAGGAGAAGAACCAACCATCTAGCTACTACGTGGACCTGTAGTCTAGGGATGAACTACTCACGCATCACAACGGAGGCTTGCATGGTGATGAAGAAGGCCTCCACGGTGAATTCTCCCCTCTGGTAGGGTGCTGGGAAGAGCTTCACATCCCTCCCGGTCTAGGGATGGACATGACGATGGCTACAGACTCTTTCGGGGAATTTTGATCGGGTACTTAGGGTTTCTATATCGGAGGCAATATATAGGCGAAAGGGGAGGCCGAGGGGGTGCCCTAGGCGGCCACACTACCCCCTGGCGCGGGCCAAACCTGGCCGCGCGGCCAGGTGGTGTGGCCGGCCTCTGGCCCCTCTCCGTCTCGTCTTCTGGCTCCGTGTCCCCCTCAGTGAAATATTGACTTTGGCTTTTGTCCCGTCCAATTCCAAGAATATTCATTTTCTGACTTTCCTAGAACCAAAAATAGCAGAAAACTGGTAGCTGGCACTGTAGCATCTTGTTAATAGTTTAGTCCAAGAGAGTATAAAAATACTCCAAAGTGTGGACAAATCATAAGAAAGTAGATATAAAACAAGCATGGAACACAAATTATAGATATGTTTGCAACGTATCAACATCCCCAAGCTTAACTCCTGCTCGTCCTCGAGTAGGTAAGTGATAAAAATAAAGAATAATTTTTGAGGTGACATGCACCATCATAAACTAGATCAAAGTATTTGTAGAAGATTGATAGCTGGGATCATAGTACTTTAACATAGCATGAAAGGTATAGTTCTAACAATAAGACATAGAAACTATGTTGTAACATGAAAAGGCACAAACAAAAGATTCATGAATAACAATGCCTTTGCAAGACGTTTGTTTGTTTCACATAAAGAAAACATAATGAGAATGGTATTCAGCTTGTCCCTCATAGAGTAGCAAAACATAAATGCATAGGACACCTTCAAAGTTCATAAGGGTGACTAGATGCAAATAGTTTAAGAACAAGCAATATCAAAGTTATGCATCAATCAACAAGTCTTGGGACAATGCACATTAAACTAAGAATGGCCAATATGCTCTCTTAATAGGTGCATAAAGATAGAAGATGGAGACTCGACATAAAAGTAAAAGAAAGACCTTCAAAGAAGGAAGCAGGGATTCAAGTCTCAAAAAGAGCTTCCAAAAATTATGGTACTTATTAGCTTTCAGCTCTCATTGCCACTATCATAAGCATCTTTAGGTGATTAAGGTTAAAGTGACACAACTAAGAGGATATGCTTGACAAGTTATAAGTTGAAATCTCATGCCCCTTACTTACGAGTACTAAACCTCATGCTACTCAACTTCAGTCACAAGTAAGCTCTTGTCATTGTAAGTACATATGTATCATAGAGAACCGCCGATGGGGTACCCCTTGCACATGATACATGAGCTATCCCATAATCAAAATGACAAGGCAAGCAGACAATGAGCATCTCAGCGATCTTTTTATTTGCTATTTTCATAGGTTTTATTGAGGATGCTTCATAGAGTGCTCATTATGGTTATGCTGCAAGTTTCCACCATCATTAGGCATGGCTTAGGCTAGCGGCCCAGGCGTTTCTCTAACACACATACAAACTCCATGATCTTACCAGTTCCCCTTTTATTTCACACCGCCGGGATCCATAAGAAAAAGAATCATGATATCAACGGAATAATAAGTGCAATGTTGAAAGCGTTCCCCATGATACATGGTTCTGCTAACTTTAACTTATAAAGCGCAAGCATATATGTAACAAAGATGGATGCAATGGTTCAAGATTATTAAGTGCAAGAAAGTAAAGTGTGCCATCAAGTTCATGAGAGCTTTAATCACTAGTTTTCTCATAACAAGTTTAATTCGGAAGGTAGATAAAAACATGAATATACTTGGAATAGTAAATGCTAATAGGTAGGTATGGTGGACTCTTTGGAATAACTTGGTTTTATTTGGAGTTGGATGCATGAGTGGAACTCATACTTGGTTATGGAGGCTAGCAAAAAGACTAGGAGCGACCAACTAAGAGAGCAATAATGGCCATAATCATGCAAATTGACAAAACATCATTAATTAAAGCATAAAGTGATATTACAAGTCGAAAACTGAAGGATCATAAAGGCTATGGTGACTTGGGTTAGTCATAACATGGTGTGAGCATGCGGCAAGTCAACCGAAATAAAGCATCAAAGGAGAATACCATAATACTATGCTTTAATATGCTAAAACAACGAACGCATGATTCTTTCAAGGAACATTAAGCAATCTCAATTGTTTGTAACATGTCATGCTACAGCAAAAATCACTAAGCATAAAGCCAAAACAATATCAAGCATGACATGACAAAGCATAGGCCACAGTCAAAAACAAGCTCTCTTTACCACTTAAGCATGAACTTTTCCTACTCTTTTCCAATCCAAACCAATCTTATTTGAAAACTAATGTAAGAATGAGGGGGTCCAACCAATTTATTCAAGCAAACTAAGAAAACTAAGAAAACGAAAACAAAAACGAAGACGCTCCAAGAACAATACAACTGTGCATGAAACAATAAAAATGAAGTGTTTGGAAGAAACCTGAGATTTTTATTGATGAAGAAGGGGATGCCTTGGGCATCCCCAAGCTTTGACGCGTGTACCTCTTAGATATTTCTTGGGGTGACACGGGGTGGCATCCCCAAGCTTAAGCTTTAGTCCATTCTTCATCTCATTACACCATTCTTTCCCTACACCTGAAAATTTTCCTTCATACAAAACTTCACACAATCTTCATTAGCAACATTAGTGTACTCAAGATAATAAGTCTTTTGGTTCAGTTCTAAGACAAGTAAAACTTCCATTAAAACACAAGCTACGGTAGCACTTCCCTCAAAAAGCTCAATTCCCCAAAAGGAACCCAAAAAGGAATCAACAAGAAGCAAATGCAAATAATGGCAGAAATCTATCAAAACAGACCAACAGGTAGAAACCGATTTTTTCGAAGACCTTCTGTTGCTCAAATCGAAAAGTGTTGAACTAATGAAAGATCGATAACAACCTGGGGCAGAAGCACAAAACATTACAGTTCAAACCGACGTACAGAGATTTTACACAATTTTTACAGCGAAGCACAAAAATCTGTTTCGGGACAGCAACTTTCCCAAGCATTACTTCTCTCTCATTAGAGGGTACTCTTGGCACAAAAAGAAAATAAAAAGGATAAGGAGAGGTTATTACTGAAGCAATAACTTCCAAGACTCACCTAAAACTTTTAGGTTATCTCCCAATAAGTACTTTTCTTTAACGCCTTTAAGTTAGGCATAAGAAGCAAGAAAAGAATCAAGTATTCTCAAATGAAGAAGCATTAAGATTGATACCAGAAATATCTTCAACAAGGCAAGGTATCTCATCCAAATAAGTTCTAGAGGATCCTCTCTCAATGCAAATAAGGCTTCATGCATTCCTACAAGTTTAAAAGGTATTGGTATCTTAATTTCCCCCCATTAGGTTCAGTTTGTTTATCTTTTCTCGTGTACCAATAACATCTACACATGAGCCTAGCATATTAAAACGATCAAAGACTTTTCTAGCTTCCTTAGCAACATCAAAGAATTCTACAATATTATCTTTCCCAATTATAGAGCCACTACCTATTGAAAGATCTTTTAGGGTGAACTTAGGGATCAACATGGTGAGCAAAGAACAAAGTGACAACTACAGAAAAGGAATAAAATTTTTGTGTTTTTGATATAAAGAAGCAAACTAGTACAACTAATTTTTGTGTGTTTTTGATAAAGAAACAAGCAAACAAAGCAGAAATAAACTAAGCAAAACAAAAATAACAAAGTAAAGAGATTGGTTATGAGGGACTCCCCTTGTGAAGATGTCCTTGACTCCCTGGCAACGACGCTAGAAAAATAGATTGATGGCCCAAAATATATCGAGCTCGTTGGGGAACCCCAAGAGGAAGGTATATTGAGCACAACAACAAGTTTTCCCTCAGTTATGAAACCAAGGTTATCGAACCAGTAGGAGCAAGGAAACACCTCCAAGGTGTTGTTTCCAACTTGGAATCCAGCACAACAAAACCATAGAACTTTGTCCCCAACTTACAGTGAGGTTGTCAATCTAACCAGTATTGCTGAAAACAAATGATTAAATGTATTGTGTGGAAGATAGTAATAGCTTGCAGAAAGTAAACAGGAAACAATAAATAGAAGATTGTAGATTGATAGTAAAAGAAAGGACCAGGGTCCATAGTTCACTAGTGGTGATTCTCCTTAAGATAGATGACATGTTGGGTGAAAAAATTACAGCGGGGTAATTGACAAACATCGAGAAAGCATACATGCATATACTAATCATCTTGACTCCTATGAGATTTGATTGGGCATTACAACATTATACATAGACCGTAATCCAACTGCATCTATGACTAATAATCCACCTTCAGGTTATCATCCAAACGCCCTCTAGTATTAAGTTGCAAGAAACAGATAATTGCATTAAGCATTGCGTGTAAAGTAAACAATACGATTGTTTTATGAACAAAGGATTGCTGTTTTCTCCCTAGTAGCAACAACACATCTAGTACCTTAGAGATTCATGTCACTTCCCTAGATTACTAGAGGCATGAACCCACTATCGAGCATAAATACTCCCTCTTGGAGTTGATAGCATCTACTCGGCCAAGATAGCTACTAACAACAGAGAGCATGCAAGATCACAAATAATAAAGACATGATATAATCAATAATCAATTTGAAAAATAGCATCTCAATAACCATAGGATCCCCACAAACACAACATGTAGATTACAAATAGATGATCTTGATCATGAACGGAGCTCACAAGATCTAGACATGGTAGCAAAAAGGAGAAGAACCAACCATCTAGCTACTACATGGACCCGTAGTCCAGGGATGAACTACTCACGCATCACACCGGAGGCAGGCATGGTGCTGAAGAAGGCCTCCAGGGTGAATTCTCCCCTCTGGCAGGGTGCCGGGAAGAGCTTCAGATCCCTCCCGATCTAGGGATGGAGATGACGGCGGCTATAGACTCTTTCGTGGAATTCTGATCGAGGACTTAGGGTTTCTGTATCGGAGGCGATATATAGGCGAAAGGGGAGGCCGAGGGGGTGCCCTAGGCGGCCACACCACCCCCTGGCATGGCCTCTGGCCCCTCTCTGTCTCGTCTTCTGGCTCCATGTCCCCCTCGGTGAAATATTGAATTTGGCTTTTGTCCCGTCCAATTCCGAGAATATTCATTTTCTGACTCTCCTGGAACCAAAAACAGCAGAAAACAGGCAGCTGACACTGTGGCATCTTGTTAATAGGTTAGTCCAAGAGAGTGTATAAAAATACTCCAAAGTGTGGACAAAACATAAGAAAGTAGATATAAAACAAGTATGGAACATCAAAAATTATAGATACGTTTGCAACGTATCAGTGAATCACAACACTAGAAACTCGGTGATGAGGGAGGGGATGGACGGTGGTTGGTTCCTTTTTGTGGAGGCATGTTTGTAGTGGAGTAGAGAGTCATGGCACCAACAGCAAAACGACAACGAGGTGGGGAAAGGAGTGAGCAAAGCGCCAGTTTGGCGAATTTGCGAGTGGAATGCGGCTTCTATCGTTGACAGAACTAGACCACTCTGCTTTTTGCTTCATTCGGCACCCCCGTGAACCCTGGCGCGCTAGGTTGGGCTTGTGTTCTCCGGATGGATTTGGGCCAAATCCAAATGAAATCGAGGAGCTAGGGGCGTGGCTGGGCCAATTTTGACACCCGGATAGAAAAAGTAGCCTTTGGGGGTCTTCCTGGGGGTGTGAGTGGAGATTCTCTTATGACGGGTCGATCGTGGTAATCTATTAATTTAGTTAAGAGGATTCTCTATTGCCACTCTAGCTTATTACGCTTGAGTTAATTGTTTTAGAGCATCTCCACCGACGCTCTCAAACCTGGCTCCAAACCAGGTTGGGGGTGGAGGCAAAAAACAGCCCGCACAGGCGCCCCCAACAACTGCCGGTAGATTGGGCCACCCTCCAATCTGCCCAACACACCTTTGCTGACCCCGACAACCGGGGGATAGGTTGGGGCTGCTGGTAACACGCATAAATGCGTGCCACATTGGAAAGGTAGCATCAGACCCTCTTTCTAATGACCCAAACCTCCCATCCATGATGGTTCGTCTCTCGACGTCGGAGTAATGTCATCACCATCATTGTTTCCCACCCAACATTACCATTCCCACCGCGTCACGCATATTCTAGCTGTTTTGGGCCGTTCGCAGTGGTTTCCCGCCGCTTCGCGTGATCTTTCTCACCAGAGCGATTTCCCTGCTATAAAAAAGGGCCGAGGTCATGAAGGAGCAATGCACCACCACCCCCTAGAAACGTGAAAAGTATCAAGTCAACTTCAAGGTTGTCATGTAGATTCCCCGATGCATCTAGGATTTAGGAATTATGTATCATCAAAAAATGTTTAATTTCAAAATCTGTTGGGAAATTGGTGCCTTGGGGGTTATCGGTGCAGAAGGCTTCCCAAACCACCGATAATTTAGGAGTCGGCCCCCAAAGTCACTGCTAGCATTCTTGCCTACCATCCTTTGAGAGACGCCGATGCAAATGCTCTTAGTGAACCAGCTTTCCTCCCTCAAGGCTTGCTTTAGTGCTCCCCTACCCCAAACTTGAAGGGGTAAATTTGTCCTCTGGTAATTGTTACTTGGGCTGGTCGAAGCCCATATCCAAACTCTATATCCTTGCGTCTCTATACTATGTGCACATTATCTGTGTGTATACTTTACATCCACTTTTAAAAAGGTATATCGCATGTCCAGGAGAAAAATCCCATACGACTTAGACGTGGAGAAAAGATATCGCAATGAAATATGTCCACGATCCCGTAAGTCCCAATTCAATCATCTCTTCTCAGTTATCACATGGGTTGCTGGCGATGATGGCGTTGCTATGACTGCATAATTTGCCTTGTTTTCTTTAGTAGTGGAATCAGTGACTCTAGGATGGCTGTCAATAGCTTGTACTAGCTTGTCATTGAACCACCGCGATTCGATTCACTACAAAAACACCCCCATACCCGATATATTTTTGGGGAGGCATAATAAAAAAGAACCGGCAATAGTTGGTTATGCGGTGGATGAGCTTTGGCGGCGCTATTTTATCTCTGTGGCGACAAATTTTGGTGCTGTGGTACATGGACGGGAAAGGCGGCGGTTTTTAACGCCTCGCTTGGACAACAGAGGCATTCCCAATATCCTCCGCCCATTTTAAGCACCATTAATTGTTGATGTTTGCTGGAGAATAGTCATTCACTATCCACTGACTAGTTAGGCTTGTCTGACTGACAGGTGCGGACCACCACTCTTGCTCGAGCTACTAGAGACCGACATATGGGCTCTATGAACCAATTTGGCCCATATTACTTGGTGCACATGTTATACAACCCATAAAGCAAACACTACATCTCACCAATAACCCACCTCGTTCCTATATAATACAGGGAGTCCCTAGTCCCCATTCTCTCAGATCCTCTCTCCGTACGGCGCCACACCCACTTTCTCGGCGAGGCAAACCAAAGATCTGAACATAGTCATTTCAAAAAATATCCTAAGATCTCACCAACTCCCAAATGTGGCGATGCCTCGCAATCTCTGCCAATCCGAACCAGCCTCCGCGCTGGAGTCCTTTGAGCCTAAGGTCGATCTGCTGTTGGATCTTATTCTTTCTCTAATAGATCTGCTGTTTGATATTGTTCTTTCTCTAATAGATCTATTGTTGCATTATGTTCTTTCTGTAATAGATCTTATGTTGCATCATGTTCTTTCTCTAATTGATCTGCTATCTCTTTTAGATCCACGTCAACACGGTCAACGTAGCTCGAGCGAAGGATTACAGACATGTCGTCGTCGTCGCCACCACCGTCATGAAAACATTGTATTTGGAGGATGGTGGCACTGTTGCTGCATTTGTCTTAGTAGGGTGTTAGGGTGTTAGCAGAATAGAGAGGCGCTCAAGATTAGATTAGGTAGACTTCTCCACTTGTCCTTAAGATAAGTGGAAGAATTAGGTTAGTCGTAGATAGTTTTTAGTTCTTTATTTTCATAATTTGCTTGTTAGAATAATTAGTGGGGATAAACCCCATTTTTTAGAGAAGGAAGCTGTGTAATGTGATGAAATAAATATCCTCTCAATAAAATTGAATTTTTGATTTGAATGCAATTAAATCCCTAAATTAATGACTCTAAACTGCTTATTTTGATTAATGGTAGTGAAATTAATTATCTAGACTGGTGATGTTGTACAAACCACGACATTCCCAATACGTGACACAACACTAAAGTTGCACCGCCTTCAGTAATGTAACAAGGCATATCCCCTACTACGCCGCGAATGCGGTAGCTCGGCGGATCATGCTGTGTCGTACCAAAAAATCCGCTGCCGTTGCCCAATCCTCGATGTAGTTATCCCTGACGATTTTTTTGCCGCGCCTGCGTGAGTGTGGTGACTAAGGCTTTGTCTCAGACCTCTATAAGCGCCAGGGCCTAGGCTCCATGTTGTAGTGATTTCTAGTCAATATGCTGGTTACGAGATATGGGGACGATGACAAGGACCACGTATATGCCATATCGTAGAGGCTCAAGGCCGAGTCATTTTCATGCCACCATCATCTCTAGTCACCGTGGCCACACGGAGGCATCTATTAGTGTAAACTTTTCTATAAGGATTGAGGTAACGAACCCAGAATCCTAGGTGTAGCTTGGAGGATCCCGATGTCATCTTCGGTGTCGGCGCGCTCTGGACCCTTTTGTTGGGAATATGCCCTAGAGGCAATCATGTATGATGTTATTCCCAATGTATTCATAAAGTTGTTATATTGTCCTTGTATGAACTACTAATATGTATCATTAAATATGTGAATCGACTATGGAACTATATATTCATGTTGTTCATACTAGATATCCTTGGTCGTTGAGGTTATGCTGAACACACAACTTAGAGTAATGTGAAAATCGGCTGATGACTCGGTTCCACTTGTCATGGGCATGGTAATGCTATTCTGAATTACACAGACGAGACTAAAGAGTTTAGTGAGTTTGACTAACCCACATTAAGATACAACGAACAAATCGTCATTTGTATGTCTCAATCGATGTAATCCTTAGACCTGAGGTTATTGCACAATCCGAGTTGTGGATTACCGACTTAGGTCCTGTCAAACGTTGTTCCGTAAAAGAGAAATTATAAAGGCAGAGTTTGGTTTGACTGAGAATCAAGCTGCATGATGTGGATGACCAAGATGGGATTTTCCCCCTATAACTAGAGAGATATTCTCTGGTCCCTCTCGGAAGATATGATTCGTAAAGCATGGCCATGCACGGCTTGGTTACCTAGGAGGATGACTAAAAGTTAGTTGGATGAATCACTTATCTCGGATCAAGAAGAGATTTAAGCTATTTTAAGGATGATGATTATTCGTATACCTTGACAAGATGTATCGTGAGGCAAAAGAGACTCGAAGAAAGTTGCATTGGAAGGTTTGACGTCATGACTCTTTGGTACTTGGGAGTCGGCACGTTCTGCTAGGAGCCGCTACCAACTTATCGATTACGAGTGAGACTCGAATTGTGTCTGAGTCACCATGCGCCTGTCGGGTCACACATGTAAGAGCGGGAGCAAGTTTGGGTTAGACCGAAACCGGAAGTCTATTTGGGTTGGACCCGAATCAGACACGGACAGAGTCAGTGAGCTGGACTCGTAGTGACTAATATAAGCCTTTTAGTGAATGGGCCACAAGTGAGTGGATCCTACTTTCACTCCCAATATATACTAGAGCGCAGATGCCCAAAACGCTATGGTTAGGTCATTCCATGCGTTGGAACCCTAGCTCCAGTCCAGTTCAGTCTAGCCGCCATACTGGACCCATCATGTCAACACCCGGATTTTTAATCCCAGATGCCCGTTATGCCATACCTCGCAATCCCAGGATTACCATTTTTGCGAGACATAACGGATTGGATATCACAGCACATCATCCATTACAAACCATACATAAGGTCTTACACAAATAAGGATCTCATGATCCAGTCTTTAATACAACAAGCAGCGGAAATAAAAGATAAGCGTAGCGGTGGGGTCCATCTTTAGGGGCACAGGCAATGTTGACGAAGGCAGATAGTCCTAGTTATCATAGCCATCCTGCTGACCATCATCTTGATAGTCTCCTTCATAGTCTAGCCAGGAGAATAGCCAGGGACAAAAGCCATGAGTACTCTTTAAGTACTCGCAAACTACCACTAATAGGTAATATAGTGCTAAGTTAAAGTGCTAAATCTAAGTTTAACTATAAAGTTAAGTTTGAAACCTAAGCTGAGTTCTGAAGCAAAGAAAGATAAAATAAAGTTCTAGAATCACTTAAGTTGGGAAGCTACTATCATAAACACAACCCTCTTGTGGTCAAGTCAAGATTCATCGTTCATCTCCAGTTGTTTGGAAAAAATCTGACAACGAAACAGTATGGCCATTCCAACTGTCCATAACCGCGGACGCGGCTATTCGAATAGTTTGACACTCTACAAAGGTGGTACACTTTCACCACAAGATTCGATACATCTGTCAGGGATAACCCTGAATCATCATACTTAGTATGCAGATAATCAAACATAACTTTCCCTTTACACACCCTAGTATAAGCACCTCTCCTATGAGCATGGCCTCCCAACCATGACCATCAGTCATCTTCGACACTGCATAGGTGGACATCATTGAGAGGTAGCCTCAGCTCAAACCTCTCCCGCGAGGGAACTAATACTAATGCATATAAATTTCCAGCTAAGCCTTACCCAATTCAGGTAGTGTGCTTGTACGGTAAATTTGGAATGGTATCGCATCCGAATCCCACCATCAGTTTTATAAAAGGGTTAAGGCTTATGCCTCAACATTTTCATCATCATAAAGCATTTGTATTTCTCAACACATGTCAAAACATCTCAATAGAATGACTCATCATTCCAAGGTTTTCATAATTCATTTTCACCAAGTGCTCCCATCTAAAGTGACTCAAGTTTTTATGTACTCTAAACTACTAAGTTAAGAGTGTTCACTAAGGTGGAAAATGATGGGTTCAATCTCATGCCATAGAATGACATCTAAAGGGTTCTAAAATAGGTCAAGTTTTATACTCTTTATGCTACCTTCAAAAAGTAGAGAACTTGGGTAAAGTAAAGGAAGTAAAGCTTGTGAATAAGACTTGGGGTAACTAATAGTCAAAGTGATATGACTCAAGCATGCCTATAGCACCTTGCTAAACCATCTAGTTTAATCCTAGCTTGCTAAACATTATACTTACAAGTGTTAGCTTGCATTGCTAATGGTGTCTTGCCTTGGTTGGTGCAGTGGTTGAAGTTTTCTTCTTCTTCTTCTTCTTGTTCTTCTTGGCAGAACTCCTCCTCCTCATAGACTTGGTCGGTACTATCGTCTATAAATACATACGGAGTACACAATCACCAAACAATACTTAACTAGTCTAATTAGCATTCTAAGACACACATTTGATGATCTATTATCATCACAAGCATCACACGTTTAATTCACTAGTTTCATTCTTTTTAATTTAGAAAAGTAATTTCTACTCACTGAAAAATTAACTAAGATTTAATATTCACCACTTAAAATATGGGATCATGTTGACACATGTCATCACCACATATTCTAAAAGGTGGGAATGAGATTTAAGAGTTGGATTATAATTACTTTGGTTTAAGTTCAATATTTAATGATTTAAAGTGACTAGAAATGCCTATATAGCATTAGTTTGGTACTAGTCCAAAGTCACTTCATGTAAACCTTAATATTATCACATATTTAGACAAATATGATGAAATGTGATTTTTGAGAGTTGGAATCAACTCAAAACCTATATTAGTTGATTTTATAAAAATGTTGCCATATGCGAAAGCTTCTGTTTTGTTATTTTTACTAGGAGAGATCTATAACTCTAATTGAATTAAATCCAATGGTCTTGAATAGATCATTTCAATACCTTTCAGGCAAAATTGGTTTCATGCAATATGGATTTGTAAATCTCTCTGAATTGATTTTCAAACTCAGAGACAAAACTAAGTGTAAACTAAATAGGAAAATTCTAATTCAAACTAACTGGGTCGCGTGGGAAACTCTAAAGGGCCGGCCCAGTGTCACTCCACGGCGCAGGGCTCAACTGACAGGGGGGGTCCATAAGTCAGTGGCTCATAACGCGCGAAGCGGTACAGGGCGATGTGGGCCGTTAGATTAGACTTAGGATCAACGATTGTGGCTTGTCGTCGAGGACGGACCTGTCGCCAGCGAGCTCGAACCCTAGCGGCTCAGTGGGGGTGCATAGGGGGCGTACCAGGGCTCCAGCAAGGTCGGCGAGGCGGGCAAACAGACTGGTGGTCAACGGCGAGCTCAGGGACGGTCGAGGTAGCTCTAGGGGTGGTCGCAATCAGCGGCGCCTCTTCCTCCTCTGCTGCGGGCTACTCCAGCCAAATTCCGGCGAGCAAGTGCTCGCGCTGCTCCGGCTAGAGGTAGGGAATGGTCAATGAGATGAGTGGAGTGGAGTGGTGTGCTTCAAACGGCTGGGGGTGCCCTCCTTTTATAGGCTCGATGGCAAGACCGAGAGGGATGGGCAGGCGACAGTGGCGACATGGCTACAGGCTGCTAGCGGCATGGCTGAGGGTGGCGATCGATGCGTGGTATCCTGGCGGTGCTCTAGGAAGTGAATGCGGGCTTAGGGGCGGTGGTAAGCGGTCGGGCTGAGCTGGCGCTCTAGGCGGCAGAGGCGGCGGTGTCCACAGTGAGCGGTGGCTGTGAGGCATTGGGCGGCGAACGAGGGTGTCCGGCGTGCTCCCTGGGTCGCGGTGACACGGTGGGCATGGGCTGCGGTCGAGCAGCGGCTTGTGCACACGTGCCGGGTGCGACGCTCTGGTGCGTGCTCGGCATGGCGCCATGGCACTGGGCGCGGGGATTTCTCGGTGGTCCACGGCTGGGCCTAGCTCGGGGAGGGGACAATGGGCGGCGGTGAGGTGCTGGCTAGTTGCTAGACATAGAGAGACAGGGGGAGGTGTTCTGTTGGGGTGATGGCATGGTCTGCCGACGAGGAGAGGCTCGGCTTGGCATGGCCATGCTGCTAGGAGGTAGGGGATGGGGTAGTTAGGTCCTGGTTAGATCATTAGGAGACAATGGGAGCAAATGGGGGTCAAATGGGGGACAAGTTTGGCTAGAACACTATTTAAAATAGTGAATTTGGTTTTGTTTGAATTCTGCTTGCCAAGTGTTTGATGAAATGGCCGCAAGAAAATTCTTTTTGAATTTTGAAAAGATTTTTGGTGGGTTTGCTAGGAATAAGCTTAAGACTCTGTGGGTGGTTGGGTTTTGAAAATTGAGCTTGTTTGAGTGGTTTTTGAAATAGTGGGATCTTCCCATATGAAAAAGATTCAATTTTAAACTGTCATTTAAAATTAGCATTTGAAAGATTTTTGTAGATCACAAGGTGGGCCTTGGTACCTCATTATGTGTACTAGCAAGGGGTGTAAAGATCCACAAATGTTTCTGTTAAGTTTTGAGTACTAGGAATAGCCAAAGTAGGCATGATAGTTAATTTGGCCAAAATGACCATTCACTTCAATTATTCATTTTGAGTTGTTTTTCTTTGAGAAAAGTTTGGGAATGATTTAGATGATGCTTATTTCACCTAAGAATCATTTTACAAGCAATGAATCACAGAACCATGGCAATTCAAATCAACTCCTAATTTAAATGCACATACACATGAATGCTTTCATACTTTTAATTGGAAAAGTTTTTGTTAACCCTAATTTTTGATGATTTGGATCTTGATAAGCTTGGATTGAAGTTTTGGGATGTTACAAACCTTCCCCCCTTAAACAAAATCTCGTCCCGAGATTTACAAAGAAAACTAGGAACTAAAGAGATTTGGGAACTCTGTCCTAATGTAATCTTCGCGCTCCCAAGTGGCTTCCTCCTCGGTATGGTTGCTCCACTGAATCTTGAGAAATTTGATACTCCTGGTCCTGGTGGTTCTGTAGGCTTCTTCTAAGATACGGATGGGCACTTCCCGATAGGTCAGGTCATTGTTGATTTCTACGGCTCTGTGATCGATGTTCTTGAAAACTTCCGTCTTCTCAGGCACTTCCAAGCATTTGCGAAGTAACGAGATATGGAACACATTATGGATGGCTGACATCTCTTCAGGCAGTTCCAGCTGATACGATACTTCTCCTCGACGGTTCAGAATCTTGAAAGGTCCGATATATCTGGGGGCTAACTTTCCCTTCAGACCAAAGCGTTGAGTTCCCTTCAATGGCGAAACCTTGAGATATACAAAATCTCCGACATTGAAAGTCAGGTCTCTCCTTCTCTTGTCAGCATAACTCTTCTGTCTAGATTGGGCGGTCTTGAGGTGCTCACGGACTTTGTGAACCTTCTCTTCAGATTCTCGAAGAATGTCGGGTCCAAAGATCTAACTCTCCCCTACTTGTGACCAATTCAAAGGGGTACGCCACTTTCTTCCGTATAGGAATTCAAAGGGTGCCATCTGCAAACTAGCTTGATAACTGTTGTTATATGAGAATTCTGCGAAAGGCAGGCAGTCTTCCCATTTTGATCCGTATTCCAACACACAAGCTCTAAGCATATCCTCTAGGATCTGGTTGACTCTCTCAGTCTGTCCATCAGTTTGCGGGTGATAAGCGGTACTGAAGTTCAACTTGGTCCCTAATCCTTCCTGAACTTTCTGCTAAATCTTGAGGTAAAATGGGTTCCTCGATCTGATACGATGGTCTTGGGGGTTCCATGCAGACTGACAATCCTAGCAATGTACAGTTCTGCTAGCTTCGCACTCTGGTAGGTAGTCATGACAGGTATGAAGTGAGCTACCTTGGATAGTCTATTAACTATGACCCAGATTGAGTCATTTCCCCTACTAGAAGTAGGCAAACCGGTGATAAAGTCCATTCCGACGGAATCCCATTTCCATTCCGGAATCTACAATGGTTGCAACAGTCCTATAGGTCTCTGATGCTCTACTTTGACTCTTTGATAGATTTCACACTTGGCGATGTAGCTTCCGATTTCTCTCTTCATCTTGTGCCACCAAAATTGCTCTTTCAAATCCTGATACATCTTTGTTCCTCTAGGGTGGATAGAATAAAGAGTATCATGAGCTTCCTTCATGATAATTTCCTTTAGCTCCGAATCTGCTAGCACACAGATACGTCCTTTGTACCACAAAACTCCTTCTTCGTCTTCAGTGAATCCAGGTACCTTTCCTATACCAATACGACATTTGATTCCATCAATACTTTCATTCCCCTTCTGGGCTTCCTTGATTTGGCTAATCAAAGTGGGTTAAAGTTCAATGCTAGCTAAAAATCCTTTGCTAACTAATTCAGTTCTGAATTGCTCCAACTCTTCATACAAACTTGGTTGTTTCTCCTTGATCATGGTATTTAGCCTACACGGCAATCGGCTAAGAGCATCCGCTACCACATTGGCTTTGCCGGGGTGATAGTGAATGTCAAGTTCATAATCCTTGATTAACTCTATCCATCTCCGTTGTCTCATATTCAGCTCCTTCTGAGTGAAAATATACTTTAAACTCTTGTGATCTGAGTAAATCTCACAGCGGTTACCCATCAGATAATGACGCCATGTCTTCAATGCTAGAACCACAACTGCTAGCTCAAGATCATGGGTCGGATAGTTCTGCTCATGCTGCTTTAGTTGTCGAGACAGATACGCGATGACTTTGCCTTCTTGCATCAATACACTTCCTAGACCAATCTTGGATGCGTCACAATACACATCAAACGGCTTCTTGATGTCTGGCATGACCAATATTGGGGCTACTATCAATCTCTTCTTCAGCTCCGGAAAACTGTCTTCACACTTGTCTGTCCATTCAAACTTCTTGTCCTTCTTCAACAATTGGGTCATGGGTTGGGCGATGCTCGATAATCCTTCTACGAACTTGCGGTAGTATCTCGCTAATCCGAGAAATGCACGGACTTGGGTTTGAGTGGTTGGGGCTTCCCATTCTTCGACATCTTTGATCTTGGCGGGATCAACAGAGACTCCTCCTGCAGACACAATATGTCCTAGGAATCCTACTTCTTTAAGCCAAAACTCACACTTGCTGAACTTGGCATATAACTGATGCTCTCTCAGGGTTTCTAGGATAACTCTCAGATGTTGCTCATGCTCTTCTTCTGACTTGGAGTAGATAAGGATGTCTTCGATAAACACAACTACAAACTTATCTAGGAAATTCATAAAGATCTTATTCATGAGATTCATGAAATAAGCAGGGGCATTGGTTAATCCAAAAGACATAACCGTATACTCGTATAAACCATAGCGAGTAGTAAAGGCGGTCTTTGGAATGTCCGTTGCACGAATCTTAAGTTGGTGATAACCAGTCCTAAGATCAATCTTTGAGAATACCTGAGCTCCGGTCAATTGATCAAATAGATCCTCTATCTTTGGCAAGGGGTACTTGTTCTTGATGGTGACATCATTCAAATTTCTGTAATCTGTGCACAGACGGTTGCCTCCATCTTTCTTGTCGACGAATAACACTGGTGATCTCCATGGCGATGCGCTTGGTTGAATCAAGCCTTTCTCTAACATGGCATCCAACTGCTTCTTCAGTTCCACTAACTCTGAGGGATTCATGCTATAGGGTCTCTGGGCCATGGGTCCGATTCTGGGGATTAGTTCGATAATGAACTCAATATCCCTATCTGGGGGCATACCTGGCAATTCATCTGGGAATACGTCGGGGTATTCACAGACTACTCTGACCTGGTCTATGGTGGGCAGGGCTACACTCTTGTTGCACTTGAATTGACGGGGTAAGGTTTCAGAGATATGCTCTACTGTTACTCCAGAACTATATGTCATGGTGATGGCTTTCTTAGCACAGTCTATCAGTTCTTTATGCCTTGACATCCAGTCCATACCTAGTACTACTTCCAATCCTTTGGTTCCAAGTACAATTAGGTTGGCATAAAAATCTATCCCATGTATTCTGATGGGCATAGCTTTGCAATTTTTTCTAGCTTTTGTAGTTGAACCGGGGATTTGAACTATCATGACATGCTTCAGGTTGGTTGGGTGAATCTTACTAGTGCATGCAAATTCTTCAGTGACAAATGAATGCGATGCTCCCGAATCAAACAATACTCTTGCTAAAACTGAGTTGACAGAAAACATACCCAACACTACATCTGGTGCTTCCCGGGCTTCTTCTGCGTTCATGTGGAAGAGGCGAACGTTGCGGTTGTGAGGGTTCCTCGGGGCAAATCTTCTTCCTGGTTGAACACGACGCTACTGCTGAGCTGGGGCATTCACATTGGCATTGGCTGCAGTCTTCTTGGGACACTCATTGGAATAGTGACCCTTCACTCCACACTCGAAACAAGTGATCTGGGACTTATCCTTGACTGCGACAGGCACAGCATTGCTGCCAGTTCTGGGTGCAGTGTTGTTGCTCTTGGGAGGTGCACGGCTGAAATTGTTGGCATTACCGGAGTTGTGATTGTTTCCTCTGGACTTCACATTGCCTCCGCTACGGTTGGGGTAGCTTGGGCAAGACATCGGGGGTCGGTTGTTCCTTGGTGCATATCCTGGTGAAAGGTTGGGACGGTACTTCTGGTGACTGCTGGATCCAGACTACTGCATCATACGACGCTTGCGATTGTCGTTTGCTTGGTTAATCTTCCCTTCCATCTGAATGGCAGATTTGACTAGTTCGTTGAGATCCTCGAAACGGATGTTGACGAGGACAGTCTGCATCTCATCATGTAGTCCGTTCAGGAATCTCTCCTTCTTCTTGGCCTCCGTGTTGATCTCATCAGGTGCATATCTAGCAAGTGATAGGAATCTATCACGGTACTCCACCACAGTCATTCTTCCTTGCTTCAATTCGCGGAATTCATCTCTCATCCTGTTGACTAGACCTTGCGGCACATGGCTGCGGCTGAACTTGACTTTGAATGCTTCCCATGTCATCACTTGACCATGGTTCATATTGCGGATACTATTCCACCAAGCTCTTGCATCTCCCTCCAGGTAGTGGGTGGCAAAGAGAACTTTCTCATTTTCGTCAACTCTTGCAACTTCTAAGTTGTTTTCCATTGTCTGTAACCAGTCATCCGCATCTAACGGGTTTTCAGATTGGCTGAAGATTGGGGGATTAGTGTTCTGAATTTTTTTGAGTTTGGATCCCTGGTGATCCTAATTTCCATGCCCTTGGTTGCTGAGAGCCATTTGGGCGATCTGCTGCAACTTTGCTAAGTTAGCTTGGCGCTCTGCCCTGCTTGCTTCACGGTCTGCGATGAGATTCTGCAAGATTTGCAGCATTGGGTCTTGCGACGAGCTGCTCCCTCCTTGGTTTCCATGAGTCATCTGAAGATTGAGATAGATATAGGGGTAAGAGGGAAATTCTAAGGTTCATGGTTTTGGTTTTTCAAAGCTAAAACTTTGAGTTAGACTCAGGTTTTTCAACTAACTTCATTTTCATTCATGCAAGCAAGCACACGATACAACACACACCACAACAATCAAAGGAAAACAGATGGTTTGAAGAACCATTTTCTAAGCTACGATACAGTGGGACCGATACAACTCATGCTACGACAATGCTCTAGTGCATCTACTCATCGTCGATGAAGTCGGAGTCCTCATCGTCAGTGTAGAAGTCCACAGCATCCTCCTCCAGAAAGTCATCATTGTTGCTGAGGTAAGAATCCATGTCTCCCTTGATGTCTTCACCCTCATCTTCTTCCTTGGCTGCAAGCTGAGCTTCCTGCTCCTTGACGGTCTTCTCGAGGTCGGCCACCTTCTTGCGAAGACGGGCGATGGTGTGATCCTTCTTTGCACGCTGGCGGCAAAGAGACTAGCGATCTTGGACGAGCAGTGCAAAAGTCTGGGCCTTCTGGTCGGCAATGACACGGTTCTGGTTGGCTAACTCTCAGGCATTGTCCAGTTCCTGTTGTCTGTCATGCAGCAAGAAGTCAATATTCTCCACTTGACGCCTCAACTCTAGGTGACTTGGCATCTCCATCGGCATTCCCATGAAGTCACGTATTGCATAGTGGGCAAAACAGGTTCCTTGGATCTTGTTGACGCTGAGGGCACATAGACGTGCGAGAGCTTCATGCATTGCTCTGGCTAATCCATCTAGCTAGTTGTTCTCTCTCACGGAGAACTGAATTCTCCCGGAAGTTGGTGCTCCAATGCTTCCTCTAAGATCCGCGGTGACTAGCCACTGTAGATCTCCTCCTGGGGGTCCTGGAAGTTGAGCTCCGAGAAACTCCGGATGTGGGCGTCCCAGTAACTCTGACAGTGAATCCAGATCCCTCTCGAAGATCAGCTGACCTCCGTTTCCCAACTGGTAGAACTTGCTGAATTGAGTCTCCATCTACAAGAATTAAGGATGAGGAAATTAGTGAAGTGATAAAGTGTGTCAAATTTTAAGTAGTAATGTAAGAATTTTGAGGAACATGAATTTTTGAGAAGAATGAGTTCACAAGGATAAGAGAGGAAGTAGTTTTTCATAAATACTCACTTTGGTTTTGAAACTAAGTTTTTGTTTGGACATCCATTCTAACTAGGGTCTCCTATGGTTAGGATGGCTCTGATACCAACTTGTCAACACCCGGATTTTTAATCCCAGATGCCCGTTATGCCATACCTCGCAATCCCAGGATTACCATTTTTGCGAGACATAACAGATTGGATATCACAGTACATCATCCATTACAAACCATACATAAGGTCTTACACAAATAAGGATCTCATGATCCATTCTTTAATACAACAAGCAACGGAAATAAAAGATAAGCATAGCGGTGGGGTCCATCTTCAGGGGCACAGGCAATGCTGCCGAAGGCAGATAGTCCTAGTTATCATAGCCATCCTGCTGACCATCATCTTGATAGTCTCCTTCATAGTCTAGCCAGGAGAATAGCCAGGGACAAAAGCCATGAGTACTCTTTAAGTACTCGCAAACTACCACTAATAGGTAATATAGTGCTAAGTTAAAGTGCTAAATCTAAGTTTAACTATAAAGTTAAGTTTGAAACCTAAGCTGAGTTCTGAAGCAAAGAAAGATAAAATAAAGTTCTAGAATCACTTAAGTTGGGAAGCTACTATCATAAACACAACCCTGTTGTGGTCAAGTCAAGATTCATCGTTCATCTCCAGTTGTTTGGAAAAAATCTGACAACGAAACAGTATGGCCATTCCAACTGTCCATAACCGCGGACGCGGCTATTCGAATAGTTTGACACTCTACAAAGGTGGTACACTTTCACCACAAGATTCGATACATCTGTCAGGGATAACCCTGAATCATCATACTTAGTATGCAGATAATCAAACATAACTTTCCCTTTACACACCCTAGTATAAGCACCTCTCCTATGAGCATGGCCTCCCAACCATGACCATCAGTCATCTTCGACACTGCATAGGTGGACATCATTGAGAGGTAGCCTCAGCTCAAACCTCTCCCGCGAGGGAACTAATACTAATGCATATAAATTTCCAGCTAAGCCTTACCCAATTCAGGTAGTGTGCTTGTACGGTAAATTTGGAATGGTATCGCATCCGAATCCCACCATCAGTTTTATAAAAGGGTTAAGGCTTATGCCTCAACATTTTCATCATCATAAAGCATTTGTATTTCTCAACACATGTCAAAACATCTCAATAGAATGACTCATCATTCCAAGGTTTTCGTAATTCATTTTCACCAAGTGCTCCCATATAAAGTGACTCAAGTTTTTATGTACTCTAAACTACTAAGTTAAGAGTTTTCACTAAGGTGGAAAATGATGGGTTCAATCTCATGCCATAGAATGACATCTAAAGGATTCTAAAATAGGTCAAGTTTTATACTCTTTATGCTACCTTCAAAACGTAGAGAACTTGGGTAAAGTAAAGGAAGTAAAGCTTGTGAATAAGACTTGGGGTAACTAATAGTCAAAGTGATATGACTCAAGCATGCCTATAGCATCTTGCTAAACCATCTAGTTTAATCCTAGCTTGCTAAGCATTATACTTGCAAGTGTTAGCTTGCATTGCTAATGGTGGCTTGCCATGGTTGGTGTAGTGGTTAAAGTTTTCTTCTTCTTCTTGGTAGAACTCCTCCTCGTAGACTTGGTCGGTACTATCGTCTATAAATACATACGGAGTACACAATCACCAAACAATACTTAACTAGTCTAATTAGCATTCTAAGACACACATTTGATGATCTATTATCATCACAAGCATCATAAGTTTAATTCACTAGTTTCATTCTTTTTAATTTAGAAAAGTAATTTCTACTCATTGAAAAATTAACTAAGATTTAATATTCACCACTTAAAATATGGGATCATGTTGACACATCTCATCACCACATATTCTAACATGTGGGAATGAGATTGAATAGTTGGATTATAATTACTTTGGTTTAAGTTCAATATTTAATGATTTAAAGTGACTAGAAATGCCTATATAGCATTAGTTTGGTACTAGTCCAAAGTCACTGCATGTAAACCTTAATATTATTACATATTTAGACAGATATGATGAAATGTGATTTTTGAGAGTTGGAATCAACTCAAAACCTATCTTAGTTGATTTTATAAAAATGTTGCCATATGCAAAAGCTTCTGTTTTGTTATTTTTACTAGGAGAGATCTATAACTCTAATTGAATTAAATCCAATGGGCTTGGATAGATCATTTCAATACCTTTAAGGAAAAATTGGTTTCATGCAATTTGGATCTGTAAATCTCTCTGAATTGATTTTCAAACTCAGAGACAGAACTAAGTTTAAACTAAATAGGAAAATTTCAAATTCAAACTAACTGGGTCGCGCGGGAAACTTTAACGGGCTAGCCCAGTGTCACTCCGTGGCGCGGGGCTCAACTGACAGGGGGGTACACAAGTCAGCGGCTCATAACGCGCGAAGCGGCACGGGGCGATGTGGGCCGTTAGATTAGACTAAGGATCAATGGCTGTGGCTTGTCGTCAACGACAGACCTGTCGCCAGCGAGCTCGAACCCTAGCGACTCGGTGAGGGTGCATAGGGGGCGTACCAGGGCTCCAGCAAGGTCGGCAAGGCGGGCAAACGGACTGGTGGTCAACTGCGAGCTCAGGGACGGTCGAGGCAGCTCCGGGGATGGTCGCAATCAGTGGCGCCCCTTCCTCCTCTACTGCGGGCTACTATGGCCAAATTCCGGCGAGCAAGTGCTCGCGCTGCTCCGGCTAGAGGTGGGGAATGGTCAGTGAGATGAGGGGAGTGGAGTGGTGTGCTTCAAACGGCTGGGGTTCCCTCCTTTTATAGGCTCGACGGCGAGACCGAGAGGGATGGGCAGGCGACGGTGGCGACATGGCTACGGGCTGCTAGCGGCATGGCTGAGGGTGGCGATCGACGCGCGGTCTCCTAGCGGTGCTCTAGGAAGTGAATGCGGGCTTAGGGGCGGTGGTAAGCGGTCGGGCTGAGCTGGCACTCTGAGCGGCAGAGGCGGCGGTGTCCACGGCGAGCGGTGGTTGTGAGGCGTTGGACGGCGAACGGGGGTGTCTAGCGTGCTCCCTGGGTCATGGCGACGCGGTGGGCGCTGGCTGCGGTCGAGCGGCGGCTTGTGCACGCGTGCCGGGTGCGGCGCTCTGGTGCGTGCTCGGCATGGCGTGGTGGCACTGGGCGCGGGGATTTCTCGGTGGTCCACGGCTAGGCCTGGCTCGGGGAGGGGACAGTGGGTGGCGGTGAGGTGCTGGCTAGTTGCTAGACATGGAGAGAGAGGGGGATGTGTTCTGCTGGGGTGATGGCATGGTCGGCCAGCGAGGTGAGGCTCGGCTTGGCATGGCCATGCTGCTAGGAGGTAGGGGATGGGGTAGTTAGGTCCTGGTTAGATCATTAGCAGACAATGGGAGCAAATGGGGGTCAAATGGGGGACAAGTTTGGCCAGAACACTATTTAAAATAGTGAATTTGGTTTTGTTTGAATTCTGCCTGCCAAGTGTTTGATGAAATGGCCGCAAGAAAATTCTTTTTGAATTTTGAAAAGATTTTTGGTGGGTTTGCTAGGAATAAGCTTGAGACTCTGTCGGTGGTTGGGTTTTGAAAATTGAGCTTGTTTGAGTGGTTTTTGAAATAGTGGGATCTTCCCATATGAAAAAGATTCAATTTTAAACTTCCATTTAAAATTAGCATTTGAAAGATTTTTGTAGATCACAAGGTGGGCCTTGGTACCTCATTATGTGTACTAGCAAGGGGTGTAAAGATCCACAAATGTTTCTGTTAAGTTTTGAGTACTAGGAATAGCCAAAGTAGGCATGATAGTTAATTTGGCCAAAATGACCATTCACTTCAATTATTCATTTTGAGTTGTTTTTCTTTGGGAAAAGTTTGGGAATGATTTAGATGATGTTTATTTCACCTAAGAATCATTTTACAAGCAATGAATCACAGAACCATAGCAATTCAAATCAACTCCTAATTTAAATGCACATACACATGAATGCTTTCATACTTTTAAATGGAAAAGTTTTTGTTAACCCTAATTTTTGATGATTTGGATCTTGATAAGCTTGGATTGAAGTTTTGGGAAGTTACACATCAGTCCACCACTGATGCTCCTCCTCATACGTGTGGATACTGGAAGAGGTGTTGTACGTTCAGCACTTCGACGATCGTGATCAGATCAGATCGTGAGGACTAGACTACATCAAGCGACGCACTTCATCAGTAATTCGCAACTCTGCGTCTAGTGGTAATCCTTGTGGCCTATTACCTCAGCTAGATGTTGGGATCACCGCGTATGAAATTTTTGTTTTATCTCTACGTGGCCCGACAGTGGTATCAGAGCGATAGCTTATGGTTTTAGGCTCGATATCATGCTTATGGGATATGTAGTTGGCGTTAGATTGGATCTAATTGTTGTTTGGTGGTTGATCTATGAGATAAGTTGGTTTTGTACGAGGTTGATTGGATCAACTATACTCGGGGAATGGATGATCTAGTTTCCGTGATCATACTAGTGAGGTCATGGAACGACATACCCCTACCGGTTGCCTTCCGGCATCGGGGTAGACTATGACACATAAATCCAAATGTGTGATCAAAGATCAAAGAGTTCAATCGAATCGAAGGATAGATCAGATTTTGGTAAAAAAATCTGATGAAGAAATCCATGTTCAGAATATAGATGAGATCTGCGTTTTCTAGAAAAATCATCGGGCACTGCTCGCACCCACGAAGGGCGGATTCGCCATGTCGTAGCACCTTATATGTCGTTGCGGGTTTCACAATGCCGGTAGATATCGTATCTATGCATAACTTGTTTTTGCAGTATGGCTAATGTGCATGTGATGTGTGTAATCCATAAGTGATATGCGTATCAAGGTTTATGTCAGCCGTCTGGAGCCTAGGTGCTGTCATTTTATTGTATAATGACATGCATGTCGGATTCTCTATGTAATTTACTTTACTAGCTAGAGTAGCTTTTGGGAGAACCAGGATGGCATGCAAGTCGATGTACAAGTCGACTACATGGAGTAAGGCGGCACGTGACAAGAGTTGGCACAAGTAGAATTACAAGCTTTGTGGAGATAGAGATCGCCATGAAGAGAGCCATGCCATTTCACATTATAATTGCTTTATTTGTGTTATTGATATGTCTCTGTTTTATGTCTATTAGATAGTTAGTATAAAGTAATCCCTCAAAGAAGGTCTAGTCGGTTTCCTCGCCAGTTCTGCACCATCACAAGTCGGAAATATTTGGTAGTGGGTTCATAAAATTGAGGTGCTATCAATTCTTTCCGACTAGGTGGGTTCGAGTCGGACTGTTACAGCATAAGCACTTGGTAATCTAGATGGGTATATCACAACGGTTGTGGGACTTGGGGAAAAGTCGGACGGGAGCCAGGGCATGTGATGCCACCCGACCAACAGGAGTCGTATGAGACACGATTGACAAGGAGTTGTCTACCTAGATCACTTGACGACTAGCGGTGATGCTAAATCTCACTAGTCGGCTTGCTTATTTAGGATCTTGAATCACTAAGTAACCATTGGAGGGGTGTTGGTTCTAGTGGGAGCATAAGTATTACAGTGTTTAATATGCTTGCTCTTTTATGGATACATGTCTTAAGTGTTTTGCATTTTTTTCTATTGTAGATCAATGGCACCTAGCAGTCTCCCTCAGATTTCCATTTTTGTGTTGAGAACTATCCTAGAGAAATATAAGCTAAATGGAACTAATTTCACCAACTGGTATCGTAATCTGAGAATTGTACTTAAACAAGAAAAAGGGACCATGTCCTAGACAACCCACTTCTAGATGAGCCGAATGAGAATGCGACTATCACTGCCACCAATGCCTACCGTAGGACTTGTGATGAGTCCACAAAAATAAGATGTCTCATGCTTGCTCACATGGAGCCGGACTTGCAATAGCAGTTCGAGAATGTTGAGGCCTAAGATATGATCTAAAGCCTCAAAAGTATGTTCCAAGATCAATCAAAGACCGAGAGGTATCAAGTCTCTCAAGCTTTACTGAGTTGTAAGATTAAGGATGGCAATCTGATGAGTCCGCATGTGATTAAGATGTTTGGTTACATGTAGTCTCTAGAAAGGCTTGGCTGCCCCATTAGCAAAGAGTTCGCTAGGGATATAATTTTGAACTCTCTTCCTAGTGTGTATGGTTAGTTCATATCGAACTACCACATGCATGGTATGGATAAGAAGCTCACTGAATTACATGGGATTCTCAAGTAGGCAGAGGATGATCTTAAGAAAGGCGCTAGTCAAGTGTTGATGGTGCAAAATAAGGCTAAGTTCAAGAAGAGTTCTTGGACTAAGAAGATGAAGGAAGGGAGGCAAGGCTGAGGACCTAGTCCAAAGCGCTTCCTCAGGGACTAAGCCATCTCCTGTAGCCAGATCCACTTGTTTCTATTGCAAGGCAGATGGCCACTGGAAGAGGAATTGCAACAAGTATCTGGATGACAAAGCCAAGAGTGGAGGTGTGACTTCCAGCTCAGGTATGTATGTCTGCAATGTTATAGATATTTATATTACTGATGCACCTAATAGTTCTTGGGTATATGATACCGGACCAGTTATTCACATCTGCAACTCGTTGCAGGGACTGGTGGAACTATGAGAGTGGCGACAACGAGGTTGACATTCGAGTCGGCAACAAGGCGAGAGTCGCTGCATTGGAAGTCGGGACGATGCAACTTCATTTACCTTTCAGATTCTTAATGGAGCTGAATAATCGTTATTATGTTCCAGTGCTTCGTCGAAACATTATTTCTGCCTCATGTTTAATGAGACAAGGCTATGAGTCGAATATTAAGAATAATGGTTGTTCTTTGTATTGAATGATATGTTTCATGGCTTTGCACCCATCCAGGATGCGTTATTTATTTTGAATCTTGATGGTGAATTGGTCTATAACATAAATTTGAAAAGGTTGAAACCAAATGATCTGAATATGACTTACTTTTTGCACTATCGGCTTGGTCATATAAGTTGTAAACGCATGAAGAACTCTATGATGATGGAATCCTAACTTCGTTCGATTTGGAGTCGTTTGAGACATGCAAATCTTGCCTACTCGGCAAAATGACCAAGACACCTTTCTTAAAGAGTTGTGATAGGGCATCCGACTTATTGGGACTAGCACATATGATGTATGTGGCCTGATCAGCACGACAGCCAGAGGTGGTTATGAGTACTTCATTACCTTCACTGATGATTTGAGTAGGTATGGATATATCCACTTGATGAAACATAAGTCAGAAGCCTTTGAAAAGTTCAAGGAATTCCAAAATGAGGTATAGAATAAACTCACCAAGAAAATAAAGTTTCTTCGGTCAGACCAAGGAGGTGAGTACATGAGCCATGAGTTTGATGACCATCTGAAGAGTTGTGGAATAGTTCCCTAGCTCACTCCTTCGGGAATGCCATAGAGAAACGGTGTGTCAAAAAGGGGGAATCGGACCTTGTTGGACATGGTATTATTAATGATGAGTCGGATATATCTGCCCTTATCATTTTGGGTTTATTGTCTAGAAACTACAACGTTCACACTAAATAGAGTACCATCAAAGTCGGTAGAGAAGACAACATGAGATGTGGACTAGCAAGAAGCCGAGTACGTCTTTTATTAAGATTTGCAGTTGTGAAGCATTTGTCAAGCGACTTCAGTTGGACAATCTTCCAACCAAGTCGGATAAGTGTATATTCATGGGGTATCCGAGGGAAACCCTAGGTTACTACTTCTACAACCGAAAAGAGGGCAAAGTGTTTATCATTCCGAATGGTGTCTTCCTTGAGATAGAGTTTCTTAGTTGGGGAGTTAGTAGGAGTACCGTGCAGCTCAAAGAAATTTGAGAGGAACCGGCTAGTAGCAAATCAGCAAAGGCCTTGGAGGTTGAGTCGATCGTGGTAGCTGAGCCGGTAGCTGCACCGACACTGTGAAGATCGGCCAGATTGTGAAGTGTTCGTGATGTGTTACTGTTGGAAATTGATGAGCTGACAACTTATACGGAAGCAATGGTGGGATCCGATTCTAAGTCGTAGCTTGGAACCATGAGATCTGAATTAAAGTCCTTGGATGAAAATCAAGTTTAGAACTTGGTTTCTGCTAGACGGTGCAAGACCCGCCGGGTGCAAATGGGTCTTTGATGACTGCAAGTGCATAGATCGATTGTAGGTAGTTTAGAAATAAGAGTATCGAACCCAGATAGAGCCATTTGGTTAAGGTCTTTATGCCCCTCGTCACTTTCTACCAAAGGATAATTGTAAGCCGCCTTTGATTTCAAGTAAAGGGTGTTTGAAAGGTTTTTGGTTGAATGCAGAAAAGTAATTAAAGAAAGTAAAACAAAGCAAGTAACAAGAGTGTTTGGAAATGTGGTTGAACTCAATAGGTGATGAGTCCAAAAATTGAGCATTTTTACTTATTGTTTTTGAATTAGTAGTATAGGGTTTTTAGGATTTTACCGCATTAGCGTGCACCTTTCTTTCCTTGTTTCAACAGGATCCCAATTTATTAATTCGTTAATAGACATATCAATTGAGACTATCATATTACATAGTAATATGGTATTTTTAAGTGATAAAAGTCATTTTATTGATTTACCTTCGCACCTGGAAGAATTGCCCATGCCCAGGAGGCTCCAGCCAGCGTAACGACCAGTGGTACGGGCGGAACCTTCCCATACCGCGCGCCTGTATGACCCGACGACGGGACCACCTCGTCAAATACTTCCTACTCGTGAAATATAAGACAAATCCGACATTCATAGAAACCTCGAGCCATGAAAAACCGCACCAGAAAGGGAGCTGAAGGAGGAACTTGAAGAAGGGTAAATCGGTGCTGCTGCATGGATCATTGGAGGACAATGCATCATCCCCTTCATCGTCAACCGTTGCATCTCCATCACCATCTCTAACCCATGTTCCATCCATTATATCTTGTTGTAATTCCAGATTCATTTGTTGTTTGCACTAGATTCTTTCCATTACTTTTACCATCCATTTGATTATGATGATGTTGATTGCTTCCATGTGTGAGTAGTTCCCTTCGTTCTTGGGGAGATGGATAAAGCCTAGAATTATTATGAAATAAAATAAATATGATCTATTACTTGTGTAGAGGATCCATTGATCTATGATGTGTGTTTGATCTCTCCCTTCAAATGGTATGTGTAGTCGGCCACATATCATTTGCCTTAGGTTCTAAAGTAAGAGGGTGAAACCCTTTGGACGTGCTTGGATGTTTGTGCCGGTTGCTCCTGTGACTATAAGCACCGCTATCACCCAACACGGTCGAAGGGGGAATAAAAGGAGATTCACTAACCTAATTACGATATCCACGGGGAAACCCTTAATTGCGGTGGTCTTCATGGTGATTGCTTCTAGGCATCGGAGTGGTTATTTAGAGATGACCTCATTCTTGGCTCAACAAAGTGACTGCCTACGAGCCTTGGTGAACCTCTTTTTGTTGAACTCTCTCCACACATATCATGACATAAGAAATAGGTTATCCTAATTATGATTAATCACAACATGCTAGAGGTGTATCCTACACCCCCGAGAACGTCTTAGCCCCCATCGAGTTCAACCACCATTCCAAAACACTCTTTTACTTGCTTTGCTTTTACTTGTTTTATTTACTTTCCTGCACTAAAACCAAAAACCTTTCAAACACCCGTTCACCTGAAATCAAAGGAAGCTTATAAGTATCCTTTGGTAGATAGTGACGAGGGGCATAAAGACCTCAACCAAATAGCTCTTTGTGGGTTCGATACTCTTATTTCAAATCAAGCTACAATTGATATGTGCACTTGCAGTCATCAAGCTATTTTCTGGCGTTGTTGCGGGGAGCTAAGCGCTTTTGGTCTTCGTACTTAGTTGCTAATTCTATTAATTGTTTTAGTAAAGTTGTTTACTAGTTTTAGGTAAATACCATGGGCGATTACCAACATATCATTCAGCTGGAAGCTATAAAGAATTCTGGTCCACCCATGGACAGTTATTTAAAATCCAATAATCCGAGAGGGTATGACATTAACCCCATGCATTTGGATCTTTTGCATGCTAAAATTTTTGCAGGAGATGGTACGGAAGATCCTTATGAGCATGTAGGGTTCTATGAGGAAACATGTGGGACTTTTCGTTTAAACATATTTACTAAGGATGAGGTTAAATATACACTTTTTATTCAAACCTTTGTTGATGAAGCCCGCCCTTGGTATATTCAAAGTCCTAGTAAGATCACTAATTCCTGGGAGAGGTTGGCCTCTTCTTTCTTGATTGAGTTCTTTCCCAGGACAAAAACCCTCGTAGCTAGACATATGATCACCAATTTTAAAGGGAGACCTTAAGAAAGGTTGCATGAAGGATACACAAGGTTTAGGGGACTTCTAGACCATTGCCCCATTATAGCTTCCCACCTTGGTTGGTAATACACACTTTCTATGCAGTTTTGAGCACCGATAATAGAAATGAACTAGACTCCTTTACTAATGGGTCGTTTACCGAATTTAGTATAGAAAGAGCCTAGAATATGCGAGACACTGTGCATAGGATAGAAAATGCCCATCATGAGGCCGTGCTGAATGAAGAAAA
The DNA here is from genome assembly GCA_916181665.1 of Avena sativa. Classification (NCBI taxonomy): domain Eukaryota; kingdom Viridiplantae; phylum Streptophyta; class Magnoliopsida; order Poales; family Poaceae; genus Avena; species Avena sativa. Next base: position 199,727,988 of record OV702287.1, read on the forward strand.
TCTTATAGAGTGCAGTTGTCTTAAAAACTTTATAGGTTCAGGCAAACTAGAAAATCTTCTTAGAAATTTTAACATTGACCCTCGTATGATTGTCCAAATTGTTAAGACCTATACTGAGCATTTGCAGATTCCAAAGGAATGGGGTATGATACACACCACCGGATAATGTAAACCCTCATATACCTTGCCTTGAAAACAAATATTTGCAGATGCAGGAAAAGCTAAAAATCAAGGATAAAAATATTCTCACCAAACGACAGAGGACAAGAGTGAGGGAAAGCAAAAGATAGGTAACTTAACTAGGAATCTGGGTACCATCAAAAAGAACATTGACATAGTAAAAGAACTTCTAGAACCTGAGATATTTAAAAAAGAGGAAATAATGATGAGTAGAGAATCCTATGATGTAATTAAATGTAACTTTTAAGATAAGAATAAAAGTCAACAAAAAATTCCTTTCCATCTAGGAGGAGTTACTGACGTTGGGTTTTGTGACTTAAACTCTCATGTAAACATTATGCCTTACTTTATCTATGAAGAATTACGGTGTCAACTTGATGAACCAGATATTGAATCATCCAAAGTTACTTTTATGCTTTCTGACAGAACCCTGCAGTGGACTCACGGTATTCTTCATGACACCTGCATCTCTATAGGAGCTTTTGTGTACCCGGTTGATTTCTACATTATTTATATTCCTTTGAATACCTCGTGCCTAGTAATATTTGGTAATCATTTTTATAGCTCTATGAATGCTTATATTGATAACAAGAAACAAGTCTTATCCTTACAGATTAAAGAAGAAATCTTAGAAGTTAAATGCAGCCAATTTACAAAATTGCCTTATGAGAGGAATATTGAAGTCAAAGAAGACAAAACTATTGTAGAATTGGTGGAAATATATTTTAGTACTCCACAATATGAGTTGGAGAGAAGACTGAAAAGTAATGATTCACTTCCGGATGACTCAGCAAAAGAAGAATATGATAAAATCCTTAATACAACACCAGAAGTCGAAAATAATCTTGGTAATGGGTTTGAAGAGCTAGGAAGAGTAGGAGATGAGGATCCACCTCTTCTCATGTTAAAGCCTCTCCCTCCAGGGATCATGTATGAATTTTTATACAAGGAAGGTAAGTGTCTAGTAATCCTTGATGATAACCTCTCTTCCAAAGAAATTAAGAAACTGCTAAAAGTACTTATCGAACATCATGAAGCCTTTGGATATACTCTTAGTGACATTAAAGGGATAGATCCTTCCATAGCTATGCATAAAATACCTATGGGTGATGATGCTAAACCTTTTGTTGATACTCAAAAGAGATTGAATCCTAAAATGAAACAAGTACCCCCTCCGTCCCAAAATATAAGGCGCCTAAGGATTGGTTAAAAGTCAACCTTACTAACTTTGACCAAATATTTAGAGAAAAATATCTATATCTACAATATTGAATGGACATATTAAGAAAATATACTTTATGCTGAATCTATTGATATTAATTTAGTATTATAAATTTTTATATTTTTATATATATTCATGGTCAAACTTAAAAAATGTTGACTTTTGACTAATCCTTAGGCGCCTTATATTTTTGGACGAAGGGAGTAGTTAGGAAGGAGGTCACACGCATTCTAGACAATAATATTATTTATCCTATCTCCGATAGTAAATGGGTTTGTCCAACTCATTGTATACCTCGAGAAGGCTATATAACTACAGTTAATAATGATAAAGATGAATCGATCCCAGCTAGAACTATAACAGGATATAAAATGTGTATATATTTTAGAAAATTAAACAAAGAAACTATAAAGAGCCACAATCAAATACCTCTTATGAGTAACATCTTGGAAAGGATATCTGGTAACTCTCATTTTTGTTTTCTCGATGGTTATTCGGGCTACTCTCAAATTGCTATTCAGCCCGAATTCCAAGAGAAAACTACATTTACGTGTCCTTACAGAACTTATCCTTACCGGCTAATGCATGTTGGTTTATGTAATGCAACTGCTACTTTTCAAGGTTGCGTTTTAAAGATATTTGACAGTTTTGTAGAAAGTTCTATGGAGGTTCTCATGGACAACTTTGTCGTGTACGGGACCGCTTTTGAACAATGTCTTTATAATCTTAATAGAATTTTGCAGCGATGTAGGAAAACCAAATTAGTCCTCAACTGGGAGCATTGCCGATTCATGGTAAGAGAAGGTATAGTTTTTGGACATAAGATTTCTAAGAAAGGGATTGATATTGATAATGATAGAATTGTTACCTTAGAAAGATTACCAATACCTCAACATGTGAAAGGGGTTAAAAAATTCTTGGACATGCGGGTTTCTATAAATGTTTTATTAAGGATTCTGCTAAATTTGATCCTCCTTTAACTTATCTCTTAGATAAAGTCATCGTCTTCACATTTGATAGAAATTGCATCGATTCTTTTGAACAGTTGAAAAAAGCACTAGTCTCTGCTCCTGTTATTCAACCACCTAATTGGGGGGAGCCTTTTGAGATCATGTGTGATGCTAGTGACTATGCTATAGGGGATATATTAGGACAATGCGATGGGCTAAATCTAAACTTTATTCGATATGCTAGTCAAACTCTTAATGAAGAGCAAAGAAATTATGCAACAACTAAAAATAATTCTTAGCTATAGTATTTGCTTGTGATAAGTTTAGGCATTACATTATCATTTCAAGGTAATAGTACATACAAATCATCAAGCTTTAAGACATCTCTTAGCCAAAAAGGATGCAAAACCCCGTCTAATAAAATGGGTCTTGTTACTACAAGAATATGACTTACAAATAGTTGATAGGAGAGGTAAGGATAATGCTGTTGCCGACCATTTATCACGTATGGAGGGTATTATGGAAGAACCAACTCCTATCAATGAATCTATGCCAGGTGAGTATCTCGCAACTATAGGCGCGCATGACCCTTGGTTCGTAGACTATGCTAATTTCCTTGTGGATAAGTTTCTACCACAAGGAATGAGTTACCATCAAAGAAGAAAATTCTTTAATGATTTGAAATACTACTTTGGGATGATCTTTATTTATATAGACAAGGAGTTGATGGGATAATTAGGAAATGTGTGCGTGACCACGAGATGAAAGCTATTATTAAGGCTTGCCATGATAGTACTTATGGAGGACATCATGCTGGTGACTGTACAACAGCCAATGTCTTGCAGTCAGGATTTTACTAGTGAACACTCATCAAAGATGCTCATGGTTATGTTAGAAATTGTGATGCTTGCCAATGTATGAGTAACATAGGAAAAAGACAAGAAATGTCCATGAAATATAACCTCATAATAGAACCTTTTGATGTCTGGGTATGGACTTCATGGGGCCCTTTGTCCCTTCTAATGGTTGTACTCATATTCTTGTTGCAAAGACATTATTTTTCCTAGGTTTGGTGTTCCCCTTTTTTAATTACTGATGGTGGAACTCATCTCATGAAAGGTACTTTCAGGAATATACTTCAAAAATATGGAGTTGATCATCGTGTAGCCTCGCCCTATCACCCAGAAACTAGTAAGCAGGTGGAGCTATCTAACCGGGAAGCCAAGGTCATACTTCAGAAGCCGGTGAATAAGTCAAGCAATGATTGGGCTATGAAGCTCAATGACGCATTATGGCCATATCGCACCGTGTAGAAGAACCCAATGGGAATGACACCATATAAGATGGTATATGGTAAAGCTTGTCATCTCCCATTAGAATCAGAACACAAATCCCGTTGGGCTATTAAAACTATGAATTTTGATTTTTTAGACTGCAGGCAAAAATGCCTCTTAGATATTTATGCTTTAGATGAGCTCAGAAACGAGGCTTCTGAAAATGTAAGAATATTCAAAGAAAAAGTTAAAAAATAACATGATAGGAAAGTAGAGAATAATGAGTTTAAATCTATAGATGAAGTGTTACTCTACAACTCACTACAAGAAAAATTTCCTTCCACAACGACTTGGCCCGGCGGTCATCATAGAAGGCGCGTCTTCTGCGATGAAATTCTCGGCTCGGCCGTGGCCGATGGAAAACATTTTTTTCTGGTTTCACGGCCCTCTACTATGATGGATCTGCTAAAAATGTGGAGGAAGCTCATCCAGCGTGTGGCAGAAGCAAGATCTTCGTTTCCTCGCGCGATGTTGACTCGCCGAAGTCTTTTGAGGCGTGTGGGTCTCGGACGTCAGTGTCTCTAGCGGACCATACTTTTCGGTCGTTCCTCCTTGATTTGAACTCGATAATGTTGCTCGATGCGTCTGCCATTTAGTATTTGGATACCGATGATCGAATCTCGGACATGTATTATATCATGAGATAAAGGGATTAAATTGCTGACGTTAAAGGTTCTCACGATCACAGAAGTCATCGTTGAATATGCAGGAGTCAGTATGGATCTCCAGGTCCCGCTTCTGATTATTGATCTGAGAGGAGTCTCAATCATGTCTGCATTATTCGCGAACCGTAGGGTGACACACTTAAGGGTTGCCAGACACCATTTAGGAGCACATATGTTCCAGACAAAAGGTTTGCAAAGCGCAGGAAATGTTTCGATAGAAACAGGAATTGTTTTCATAGAAACCGGAATTGTTTCGGGTGAAATTGCAGAAAGTGGTTCTGCATGTGATATTGAAATGTTGCAAGGGGTTTTATGTTAATGTTTGTTAATTAAAGTAATTAACAAAATTCTGAATAAAATAAATAAAAGAGTTTTATTAATTGAGAGTTGCATTTAATTTGGTGGAATTTAAATACATGTGAGTGGGATTTTGGGTGGAGGCCATGTTTATGTGAGTGGAGGTTCACCACATGAATGAAGGAGGGGAGGAGTCCCCCCCCCTTCATGCGCCGGCTATGGGAGGGGATGGGTCTCGCTCCCTCCTATATAAAGCCCCCCTCTCCCCTCTCACAAACAACACCTCCTCGTGAAGGATCTCTCTCCCCCTCTAGATATTCCCCCATGGTCTCGGATTAGCGAGATACATGTTCCTGGTGGCCTTGCATCTGGAAGGAGTTGCTGCTTCCGCTGATTCGCTGGAGCGAGGAGGTGGAGGTTGTCCGGTGGCTTAAACGTGTGTGCGAGGACGGATGCACTGCTGATTTGCGGCGCTCGGACTTCCACACGATCTTGAGATCGGCAAGCGTACGACTACATCAACCACGAGGTCCTACTCGTTAACAAAACTCGTTGTCTTCGAAGGTAAGTTCTCCATGGATGTATGTCCACCCGTTGCTTTGTACCTAGTAGATAGATCTTGGCATGTAGTTCACACCGTAGGAAATTTTTTGTTTTCTATGCTGCGGACCCAACAGTGGTATCAGAGCCTGATCTATGCGTAGGTGCTTTGCACGGGTAGTACACATATGTTTATATGTGGGCGATGATGATCATGTTATTGCATCTTCTATGTACTTTGGATATTGGTGGCATAGTGGGATGAAGCGGCCCGGACCAACCTTACATGTCATCGTACATGAGACCGGTTCCACGACTGACATGCAACTAGTTTTGCATAAGTGGCTAGCGGGTGTCTGTCTCTCCTACTATAGTCAATATCTGATTTACAACGAGTTGCTAATAACTTGGTTATCCTCGTTGTGGTTCATGTTCGTAGGTAAGACCGGTTCTATCTCCGAAAGCCCTAAGCCACGTAAAACTTGCAATTGATAAATTAGAGGCGTCTAGTTTAGATCGTTGCTGGGCTAGTGTCTTGATATGGTATTGTTGTAAGTAGATGTCTGATAGATACTCTTAAAACTCACTTAACGTGTAAGTTCCATAGACCTTGGCCTTACACACAAAGGAATGATAGAGATCATACCACGATGCAAATGATAGAGATCAAATGCATGGACCATATCACCTCACTTCACACATTAGATGTTAACATCTTATATTGCTAGTTTTGTGCTTTTGGTAGCATTATAAGATGATCCCTCATTTAGATATCAAGATAAAATGTGTTCTTCCTTAAGTATGCACCGTTTTGTGGATCGTGTTTTGAGGCATCACGTGATGATCGGGTGTTCTCGACTCTACGCTTTCATACAACAGGTGTAAGACAGTTTTACACAAGTGAATACTAAGGTTCTTACTTGACGAGCCTAGCATGTATAGACATGGCCTCGGAACACCGACCGAAAGGTTAAGCATGAGTCATATAGTTGATATGATGCCCATCTAGATGCTCTCCTTTGAAGCTACACCGACTCACGTGATGATCGGACTTGGTGTAGTGGATTTTGTTCATGTAATCACCAAAAGGACACGAGGGATGTCATTTTTGAGTGGGAGTTCATTAGTAATTTGGATTAATTGAACTCAATCTATCATAAACTTAGTCTCAATATATTTTACAAATTCTATTGTAGATGGCACCACCTGCTTTTAATTTCAATGTGTTCATGGAGAAAGAGAAGCTTGCTGCCAATGGTAGCAACTTCACCAACTAGGCTATGAATTTGAGGATTCTCCTCACTACTGCACAAAAGCAATATGTGCTAGAGGCGCCGCTAGGCCCCCACCAGCTCCTGATGCCCCTGACGAGGAAAAGAACGTCTATATAACTCGTCAGGAGGACCAAAACTTAGTTCATTGAGGCATACTGTATGGGCTAGAGCCAGAACTTCAAAAACGTTCCGAAAATGGCAATGCCTTTGATACCATGGGAGAATTTAAAATGATTTTTGATACCCATGCTGCCGTAGAGAGTTATAATGGTTCTGAAAAGTTCTTTAGCTGCATGATGGAAGAGAATAGCTCCGTTAGTGAGCACGTACTCAAAATGTCTGGGTACGCCGATAAGCTTGTGTCCTTGGGAATAACGATTCCCATTGACTTAGGCATACATCATGTTCTCCAATCTCTGCCACCTAGCTACAAGAGCTTCGTGATGAACTATAATATGCAGGGCATGAAGAAGTCTCTTCCCGAGCTTCTGTCAGTGCTTAAGACTGCAGAAGTGGAGATTAGGAAAGAACATCAAGTGTTGATGATCAATAAGACCACCGGTTTCAAGAAGGACAAAAAAGGCAAGCAGAAGGGAAAGAAGGGCGGCAAATCTATTGCGCGCCTGAAAAGAAACCCCGAGCTGGCCCTAAGTCTAACACCGAGTGCTACTATTGCAAGGGGACTGGCCATTGGAAGCGCAACTGCCCCAAGTATTTGGCAGACAAGAAGGCCGACAAGGCAAACAAAGGTATATGTGATATACATGTTATTGATGTGTACTTGACTAGTACTCGCAGTAGCACCTGGGTATTTGATACGGGATCGGTTGCTAATATATGTAACTCGGTTCAGGGGCTGCGGAACAAGCGACAACTAGCAAGGGATGAGGTCACGATGCGGGTCGGCAATGGATCAAGAGTTGATGTGATCGCCGTCGGAACGCTGCCTCTCCATATGCCGTCGGGATTAGTTATAAACCTGAATAATTGTTATTTGGTGCCTGCACTGAGCACGAACATTGTATCCGGATCGTGTTTGATGCAAAGTGGTTATTCGTTTAAGTCTGAAAACAATGGTTGTTCGATTTATATGAATAATATCTTTTATGGTCATGCACCTGTGTTGAATGGTTTATTTCTGTTGGATCTCGATAGTAGTATTACGCATACTCATAATGTTGATGCTAAAAGGATTAAACTTGATAATGATATATCTGCATATATGTGGCATTGCCGTCTAAGTCATATTGGCATTAAACGCATGAAGAAACTCCATTCTAATGGACTTTTGGAATCACTTGATTTTGAATCATTTGATACATGTGAACCATGCCTTATGGGCAAGATGACTAGAACGCCATTTTACGGTTCAATGGAACGGGCGACAGATTTATTGGAAATCATACATACTGATGTGTGTGGACCAATGAGTGTGTCGGCGCGAGATGGATATCGTTATTTTGTTACTTTCACGGATGATTTGAGTAGATACGAGTATATCTATTTGATGAAACATAAGTCTGAAACCTTTGAAAAGTTCAAAGAATTTCAGAATGAAGTGGAAAATCATCGTAACAGAAAGATCAAATTTCTGCGGTCCGACCGTGGAGGAGAGTATCTTAGTTACGAGTTTAGCACACATATGAAAGACTGTGGAATAGTTTCACAACTTACGCCTGGCGGAACACCACAACATAATGGTGTGTCAGAACATCGTAATCGTACTTTATTGGATATGGTTCGATCTATGATGTCTCTGACTGACTTGCCACTGTCATTTTAGGGGTATGCACTGGAAACCGCTGCATTCACTTTAAATAGGACACCATCTAAATCCGTTGAAAAGACACCGTATGAATTATGGTTTGGAAACAAACCTAAGCTGTCATTTCTTAAAGTTTGGGGATGCGATGTTTATGTGAAGAAACTTCAACCGGATAAACTCGAACCCAAAGCAGAAAAATGCGTCTACATAGGATACCCTAAGGAAACGATTGGGTATACCTTCTATCACAGATCCGAGGGAAAGGTCTTTGTTGCCAAGAATGGATCCTTTCTTGAGAAGGAGTTTCTCGTAAAAGGTGTGAGTAGTCGGAAGGTAGAACTCGAAGAGGTTATTGAACCTTTTCTTCATGAAATGGCGAGTAGCACAACACCGGAAGTTGTTTCGGAGTTGACTTCACCTAATGAAGAGAGAGCTAATGATATTGATCATGAAACTCCGAAAGGGGACACTACCGAACCTCGCAGGTCAAGCAGGACACGTATAACTCCTGAACTGTATGGCAATCCTGTTATGAATTTCATGATTGATGAAATAGATGACCCTGCGACATATGAAGAAGCGATGATGAGCCCTGATTCCAACAAATGGCTAGAAGCCATGAAATCCGAGATGGAATCCATGTACGAAAACCAGGTTTGGACCTTGGTGGACTTACCTCACGATCGAAAGGCCGTTGAGAATAAATGGATTTTCAAAAGAAAAACTGATGCTGATGGTAATGTAACCATCTATAAGGCTCGACTTGTCGCAAAGGGGTTTCGACAAATTCAAGGAGTTGACTACGATGAGACATTCTCTCCCGTAGCGATGCTTAAGTCGGTTAGGATTATGTTAGCAATTGCTGCATATTTCGATTATGAAATATGGCAGATGGATGTCAAAACTGTGTTCCTCAATGGTAATATTGAAGAAAAGTTGTATATGATACAACCTAAGGGTTTTGTTGATCCTACGGATGCTGATAAGGTGTGCAAACTTCAGCGATCCATCTATGGACTGAAGCAAGCATCCCGGAGTTGGAATCTTCGCTTTGATGAGGTGATCAAAGAGTTTGGATTTGTCCAAACTTATGGAGAGGCTTGTATTTACAAGAAAGTGAGTGGGAGCAATGTGGCATTTCTGATATTATATGTGGATGACATATTATTGATTGGAAATGATATAGATCTTTTAAACAGTGTTAAAAGTTATCTAAACAGCAAATTTTCGATGAAAGACCTTGGTGAAGCATCATATATATTAGGCATTAAAATCTATAGAGATAGATCAAGTCGCCTAATTGGGCTATCGCAGAGTACATACCTTGATAGGATATTAAAGAAGTTTAATATGGACGAAAGTAAGAAGGGGTTCTTACCTATGTTGCAAGGCAAGACATTGAGTAAGACTCAAAGTCCGGCTACGGCGGAAGAAAGAGAGATAATGGATAAGATCCCTTATGCCTCGGCCATAGGCTCTATAATGTATGCCATGCTATGTACAAGACCAGATGTGGCACATGCTATTAGTTTGACTAGTAGGTACCAATCTGATCCAGGTTCGGAACACTGGATAGCGGTAAAGAACATCCTCAAGTACTTGAGAAGAACTAGGGATATGTTTCTTATATACAGAGGTGAAGAAGAGCTAGTCGCTAAGTGTTATGTCGATGCTAGCTTTGACACCGATCCGATGACTCTAAGTCTCAATCCGGATACATATTTCTCTTGAACGGGTCAGCAGTTAGTTGGAAGAGTTCCAAACAACCTGTGGTGGCTTGATCAACGACGGAGGCGGAATATGTTGCTGCTTTAGAAGCAGCGCATGAAGCGGTTTGGATGAAAGAGTTCATTACGGAACTAGGTGTGGTTCCTAGTGCGTTGGACCCGATGGTGATCTATTGTGACAACAATGGAGCCATAGCCAACACAAAGGAACCGAGGTCTCACAAGAACTCCAAGCATATTAAGCGTCGATTTCACTCCATCCGCGAGCATGTCAAGGATGGAGATATAAAGATTTGTAAAGTGCACACGGACCTGAATGTAGCAGATCCGTCGACTAAAGTACTCCCTAGGGCAAAACATGATCAACACCAGAACTCCATGGGTTTTAGATTTATCACTATATAAACTAGATTATTGTCTCTAGTGCAAGTGGGAGACTGAAGGAAATATGCCCTGAGAGGCAATAATAAAGTTGTTATTATGTATTCCTTGTATATGATAGATGTTTATTTTGCATGATATAATTGTATTGATAGGAAACATCAATACATGTGTGTTTAGTAAACAAAAGGGTTCCTAGTTATGCCTCTCTTATAGACTAGCTTGTTGATTAACAAGATGATCAAGGTTTCCTGATCATGGACATTGGATGTTGTTAATAACAAGGTCACAACATTTGTGAAATCATGTGATGAACATTCATCCGAAGTATAGCATTACGATCAAGTCATTATGTTTATATTGCTATAACATCATACAAAGTAGTCTTAGTCCTTAGACCATGAGATCATGTTAATTGCTAACACCGGAAGAGTATCTTGATAACATCAAACGTCACACCGTAACAGGGTGACCATAAAGGTGGGTTCAGTGCTATGAAGGTGTTATGTTGAGGCTCATGGATCAAGGGTGGAGTTTGTCAATCCCGATGACGGATAGATATACTCTGGGCCCTCTCGGTGATATCACATTAAGATAGCTTGCAAGCAAGTGATGTGATCACTAGAATGCTATATCACGGGAACGAGAAAAGAGTGCATGTCGGTAAAGAGATCAAACTAGGTATTTGGATACCGATGATCGAATCTCGGACATGTATTATATCATGAGACAAAGGGATTAAATTGCTGACGCTAAAGGTTCTCACGATCACAGAAGTCATCGTTGAATATGTAGGAGTCAGTATGGATCTCCAGGTCCCGCTTTTGATTATTGATCTAAGAGGAGTCTCAATCATGTCTGCATTATTCGCGAACCATAGGGTGACACGCTTAAGGGTTGAAGAACACCATTTATGAGCACATATGTTCTAGACAAAAGGTTTGCAAAGCGTAGGAAATGTTTCGATAGAAACAGGAATTGTTTCGATAGAAACCAGAATTGTTTCGGGTGAAATTGCAGAAAGTGGTTCTGCATGTGATATTGAAATGTTGCAAGGGGTTTTATGTGAATGTTTGTTAATTAAAGTAATTAACAAAATTCTTAATAAAATAAATAAAAGAGTTTTATTAATTGAGAGTTGCATTTAATTTGGTGGAAATTAAATACATGTGAGTGGGATTTTGGGTGGAGGCCATGTTTATGTGAGTGGAGGTTCACCACATGAATGAAGGAGGGGAGGAGTCCCCCCCCCCTCATGCGCCGGCTATGGGAGGGGAGGGGTCTCCCTCCCTCCTATATAAAGCCCCCCTCTCCCCTCTCACAAACAACACCTCCTCGTGAAGGATCTCTCTCCCCCTCTAGATATTCCCCCATGGTCTCGGATTAGCGAGATACATGTTCCCGGTGGCCTTGCGTCTGGAAGGAGTTGCTGCTTCCGCTGATTCGCTGGAGCGAGGAGGTGGAGGTTGTCTGGTGGATTGAACGTGTGTGTGAGGACGGATGCGCTGCTGATTTGCGGCGCTCGGACTTCCACACGATCTTGAGATCGGCAAGCGTACGACTACATTAACCACGAGTTCCTACTCGTTAACAAAACTCGTTGTCTTCGAGGGTAAGTTCTCCATGGATGTATGTCCACCCGTTGCTTTATACCTAGTAGATAGATCTTGGCGTGTAGTTCACACCGTAGGAAATTTTTTGTTTTCTATGCTGCGGACCCAACATAATCAACCTCCTAGGACCCACATGTCATCCTCTCATTAGAAGAAACATGTGTATAATGGAATTTTTCCCCTTAGCTATTGCCTCCCTGATTTCAACTTGATAACGTTGCTCGATCTATCTGCCATCTAGTCACGCTATTGGGTCCTCCATGTCAGCCTCACATTATAAGAATCGTGTGTATGATGGAATTTTTTCTTCGCTCGCGCTACCTTGTTCCGAACTTGATAGCGCTGCTTGATGCATCTATCATTTAATCAAACTCCTGGACCCCACATGTCATCCTATCATTAGAAGAAACCTGTGTATGATAGAATTTTTTCCCTCGGTCGCGCCTCCGTGTTACGAACTTGATAGTGTTTCTCGCTGCATCTACCGTTTAATCATGATGCATGGCCCCACATGTCATCCACTCATTACAAGAAACGTGTGTATGATGGAATTTTTTCTCTCGGTCGCGCCTCCGTGTTTCGAAGTGGATAGCCCTGCTCGATGCATCAGCCGTTTTTCCAGGCTGCTGGATCCCCCATGTGAGCCTCTTATTAGAAGAAACGTGCATGCTGGACTTTTTTCTTGCTCGCGCCTCCCTGTTTCGAACTTGGCAATGTCGCTCGAGGCAGAACGTGTATAAGGCCGCGCTACTGGGTCCCACATGCCGGTCTCTCTATAAGTCAGACCTGCGTATGGACTTTTTTTTCGGCCATGTCCGCTGTTTTGACCTTAGCAACGCTGCTCGATGTGGCAGTCGTGTATGGTCTTGCTGCTGAGGCCCCATGTCAGCCTCTCTGGTATGTTCTGGCTTGTGGGTCCCAGATGCAGCCTCGTATGTTCTGGCAGGTGGGTTCCTGATGCTAGCCTCGCTGTACAAGTATTTAACTTTTTTTCAAACCCAACCATTAAACTCGAGGGATGTTGCAGGCTGGTGGGTCCGTGATGTCAGCCTCTCCATAAAGCAATATTGCTAGAAGAAAAAAATGTAAACCCAAAATTATTTTATGTCAAGCATAGAGAATCGAACTCAAGACTTCAAAACACATATAAAACATGCGTGTTGCCACTAGGACAAACAAATAAGATGAACATTCTCATTAAAAAGCTTTATAGTACCTATAACTTATATATTAGCCTTCTTAAAAAGATTTTATGTGTCCATGTTATCTCTCTTATAAAAATAAAAGGGAAGCGATCCTGGCATCTCAATTTATTAAATGCCAGATAATGGAGTAGTTTCTTAAAAACATGGGTAGGTGGGTTTTTTGTTTTTGTTTTAAAGGGAAATTCCAAAAATGTCGAATTAAACATTTTGGGCTATTCTACATCTACTATACTCAATGGGCTATACTCCATGCGCTATTCTCCATGGGCTCCTTGATAAATATTTAAATGGGTTGTCGTCAGCAAGTCCCCTAACCCCTACAAGGCTGAATTAAATTCTTCTGGGCTAAAGAGGGGCCGAATGGGCTAGAATTTACCACCTATTTACTAAAATTTGCATTGTTGTGGCTTGGCCGGATTCGGAACACAGATCTCACTATCGGAGGAAAAAAAGCGATAATTCTTTTGACATATATTCATGTAAAAATATCTCAAGAACAAGGGACATAGACCTTGTGTGCCAAAACTGGACTGATATCCAAAGACTTCACTTGGTACCCTATCATTTCTGTCCAAAACACATCCAACGGTTCCAATGACACACATGCAAAAGCTCTAGTGCAAGTAGCCCAGCAGCAGTGACAGAACTTTTTGACAAATTCAGTAGCATTTTAAAGATCCAGTAGTACAGAATAAGACAGAAAAAATATCGACAGATTCCTAGTTCATATTCAATAGCACTTGACCGATTCTGCAGCATTCCAAAGTGACCATTTCAGCTATACAGACACTAAAACTCAATAGCAGTATAGAGAGAACCCGTTCATGTTTCAGCTCTAAAAACCTTGTCGCACGATTATTTTTCCCTTTTCTCGAAACACACTCGATCATTGGAGCAAGCATAACTGACGATCAAGTATGCTTTTGTGTGCATACCTCCTCTTCACATCAATCCTAGTGTGACCCCTATATATGCATCCCAAAATGCCCAAGCCTCATCTAGATTGTGACAGAGCCAAGTTTAAAAAGGAAAGCAAGACCATCTACTGCACTTGATCTAAATATGTACTAGTACATCAGTATTAGTTCTAGAAAATACATTAGTAATAGTAATGACATAACTCTTGACAGATTGAGTAGCATTTGAAGATTGAGCAGTACAGAATAAGGTAGGAAAAATATCTATAGATTCCCACTTCATATTCAGCACCACTTCACAGATTCAGCAGCATTTCAAAGTGACCGATTCAGCAGTACAGACAATGGCCAAAAGAAATGACAGATTCAGCAATACAGGCACTAAAGTTCAATAGTTGTAGCAAGGCCATGACTTGGTGGTACAACTCCTTGGAGCATGCGGCCAGCCGGGCGGTGCTGGTAGTGTCCAGGCGCATAGCGATTTTGTTGAAAACGCATCGCCGACCTTGCTCCAAACATCGTGCAGTGGGTTGTGCGTTTATTGCGACATCGGGATGGATTGGGGGAAGAGGCCAGACTAGAGTACGACTATCGGGGGACTTTTGGAGAGGGGTGGTGCGGCCTGCAAGATCCGATGTGGCGGGCGAGATGGCGAGAAAAATGTGCGAAGCGCGCACTGGAGACGATCCCAAATGCGGGGCCAGGCGGCGTTGGTGAGTGGGGATAAAAATAGCCGAGATGGGGAAGATAGGATGGCTCTTTGAACGGTTTTTTTGCAAGGCCTCTGGAGCTGCATCCAGGACGCCGATTAGCTTGGCTAACACGCTGCAGTGCACTAAATTAAGCATCTAAAATCCTGGCGCATTTTATAGCTAGGTCGGCACGCTGCTGTGCACTAAATTAACCATGTCACAACCTGGGCCATTACAGCTAGGCCGTCACGCTGCCGTGTATGCCGACTAGAGTTACTACTGCTGTCATGTTTGACCAGATGATGTTTATTTATAGCTTCTATTTTCCTAAAATATAGTACTCCTACCTAGTAGTAATACACTTGTACCAGTACAATATGTATTACTACTAGCAGTAGAGTACAACGAACAATCATCTCGTTAGTTCCGCTGCATACAGGAGTTGTACTACACTTACCCACTTGATTGTTAGGTACACCAATATGGCACAACTCTTGTATGCAGTGGAACTAACAATATGATTGTTTAGTTTTCTAAAAAGGATTATACTGTGAAACAAGAGGTAGTACAATACTAGCAATAGTACACTAGATGTTTGTTTTGTAGTTTTGCTGCAAACATAGTACAGTAAATACCTCCACATTGGAGCCTAGCATGCTCAAGTACCACGGTGTTCCAACACGATGCATGATAATGGAAGGTGTTCAAGCACCTCTTTACATAATAGTTATAATTAGAAGCGAACAGTCACTACATTAATACACCTACGACATAGTAAATTGTCCATCAAATGATGGGCGATAATCTGCACATCTAATCACCTTCTCGTAGTTATCATGATCAAATACTATCACCTTAAAGGAAGTGGTGGCAAGCTTCTTGAATACCAGAAAGTATCCTACCTTCAAGTCATGTGCTTTGACAAAATCTAGCCATCCTTCGTCAAAGTTTACTTTGCCATCTTGCTTCCTTAGCTCGACGTCCCAGCTGCAGGATTTGCATATCTTCAGCTTGATGGCCTATGGATACTCACCGCCAAAGGTTGGCAAAAAGGAGCTGGGTATGCTCCGCACATCTAACCCTCCCAGTATTAGCAGCATCTTGCAGAACTCGTCACAGGTGTTCTCCACGTGGGTGTTCCTGGATCGCCCCTCCAGCCAGACTACACAGGGCTCTCTTATCTTCTTCGATGATGAGTCTATCCAAGCTGGAGCTTCTTGCCCGAACACTGCAAAAAAAATCTCGTGGATAGATAATGTCTCTACTAGCTTTCAATAATTGTGAAATAGTACAGTATTAGCTGATAGAGTACAATACAAGATCAACTAAGAAAGTAAAGCGGAGCAATTTTCTTATCGAAATACACAAATTAAAGTCTTAACTCTAGCTAGCATGAACGTCGGTTATATTAGTACTAATTCCAAGGTCTAGGCATCACATTAGTGCAGTTCTTTATCGAGTAGTACAGAAACCGAACACCCAGGAACAGACGAATGGACGAACATGATGAGCTCTATCTGCTGCCGATGCTAGAGATGCATACATATACTCGAAATTTTGGCAAAAAACAGGGTAGGGCAGCAGCCGCCCTAACTTTCCCAAATTATAGGGACCTCCGCCCCTGAGACTAATCTAAAGCAAAACATGTCGAGTGGCCTTCCAAATCATCATCAGCCATGGATCAATCAATACAAAATTTGAACTTATTATTACAGTTCACCGTAGATCTAGCCCCGGAACTAGCTTGCATGTGTAAAACTGAACTGTAGTATACAAACGGGTTAAATACACTAGATGAGAACTATACTCAACACCAACCCAATGTTAACCAAGCGCTAATAAAAGCTTGACCGCATCTCATCATCAAGATTAAGGGTTTCGGGGATTATGTACATACCGCACTGCCACCACGATGTCTGAAGGATGCGACGGCTCTATAGATGAGGTTGTAGGACCCGCCGCCCGCAGTCAACCCACCTAAGACGAGTAAGTTGCGACGGTGGTGGTCGTTAATGGAGGGAAACGCAATGGCGATTAAT
This sequence comes from Avena sativa, assembly GCA_916181665.1. Lineage (NCBI taxonomy): Eukaryota > Viridiplantae > Streptophyta > Magnoliopsida > Poales > Poaceae > Avena > Avena sativa. The sequence continues at coordinate 199,744,789 of OV702287.1, forward strand.
GAGTATTGTGTGAGAGAGGGCTGGGGCTGGGGCTGGGGCTGGTGAGGGAATAAATGCGGCGAGGTTAGAGAATGTTGTGAACAAAGCAAACCTTGCCACCAATACAATACTACTAATTGTCATGCAAAAATTAATAACCTAGAAAATTGGGCACGACAGCTTGAGTGCTTGAATAGGGAAACATCAAACACATACTATGAAAGTATATTATTACGTACAGGGTGCCTAGTACAAGAAATAGTGAAAATGATGTTGCAAGTACTGATCTACAATACAATATGAAAGTATATTATTATGTACATGGTGCCTAGTACAAGCAATAGTGGAAATGATGTTGCAAGTACTGATACTACAATACAGTATGAAAGTACTACGTACATAGTACTGTACATTACATGGTGACAAGTACTAGCTACAAAAATGATGTTGCGAGTGCTCATAATCAGCTTTTCGGTATTCTGGTCAAACTTCACATAGTTCTAACGAGGCAGGGTTGGCACGAACCACATTGGCACCTCGAACATTTTCTCCCTATGTTCCGCTCCATTGTAATTAAGTAATGAACCTATGGAAACCCCCCATTGACGTGCATGCGGCTCCAATCTAGAACTGGTTGTGGGCGATGTTGGCAGCGCACGTGTGTAGCAAACACACAGTCTCCTCTGAACACTGGCAGAGCTTCGTCAACATCGACGACACCAGGTTCGGGGTTTGTAGGGGGCTCGAGGATGAATGCATGGTTGATTCCCACGAACACTGACCTCCCTTCAAGATTATCCCTTCTGATCCATTCTGGTGCTACAGGGTCATCCAAATTAAGGGCCCTCTGGAAAACGTGGCAGCGGAGCGAGGGATAAGAGAACAATTCTCTACCCATGTATGGTACGGGATTACCATAGCTTCTGGTTCATGCACCCCTGGTGTGAATCCACAGGATATCCTAGCCAAGCTCTGCCAAGTACCAACTGCATAATGCAATATCTTCTGCCTCGGCATCGTCACCGACTTGGACGTTTGTCGGCTCTTCAATTACTGGAGCCTGTATGACACGTGGGCCTGCAAGTATACCTTTGTGTGCATTTTAGTTAGCAAAAGTATCACGAACAATGCAGTTGTAAGTAATTTATAAATTTTACTTTTAAATCACCGGACTCACCCCACTTGTTTGGTTCCCAAACAAGAACATCTCCTCGCGGCTCTGTCACCGCATATATGCGATCAATAGAACCACTGATGAGACACGTGGTAATGGCATCGACATACGTTACTGGTGCAAGATAGTTGTTTCAAAGGATAATCCAGTCCCTGTCACAAGGAAAATCTATGGTAGCAATGAATTTGTTAAAACACCACCATCACGTTGTAGTGCCATTGGTTGTCAAATATGTACGATTTCTTTGCTATTTGTATCTTCAGTAGCTCGATATTCGCGTGATTGTAGAGGTAAATGCATGGGGGGCCGGGGAAACACTGGTTACCCGATGGATAAATATCAACACGCTGCATATGTGGCAACCTGATACGTGCCATACTGTAGACGTTTTGGAGGTATCAGCGCCCCGGGTGCTTTGCAATCGCAATCCTTTCTCCGTTGGCACCAATCCAGCGACCCTTGTTTTCAAATTCTTCATCGTCCCATGTTCCGGGTATGTCATCATCAACTGCTACAAATGCTTCTACTGTTGGATTGTCTAGTGGCATCAGCAACACGTCAATACCCTGCAACAGATTTTCTTCATATCTAGGGGCATGCAAGGTGTTTGACAAAGGGGGGAGGGCTAGCTAGCTTTGCAGAAAAACTATCTGAAAGATGCAGAAATATGATGAATAAATCAAGAATGCATGCAGACAAACACACCAAGCAATAAGGTCTTGTTTGCATTAAAGAAAAAGTGTAGGTAGTTAAGTTTCCTATGCTCGCACTGTTCAGAGGAATGGACCAGAGGAAAAAATGCAGGCAATTTTCCTATGATTGATTAACAAGATTAGGGGCCTCTTTCGATCAATGGTTTTAAAAAAATGTAGGAATAGGAAAAACACAGGATTGACATGGTAGGGAGAATATCATTTTGCGGCCCGAAAGTTGGGGTGGCCAGGCAACGCGGTATCCAAGTTCCCTGATATCAGCCGTGATGACTACAGTTGGCGTGCCAAATACTCAGAGGGTCTTTTTTGGCACAAATTCAACTTTATGTTTCAATACAAAAAATCAGGCTAACGGCCATCAAGTTGGGCCCCCCTGTCAGCTTTCGCCGTTATGTCGCTACCGTCTTTGCTGCCATGTAGGCTTGCAGTGTTGGCGCATGCATCCTTTACGTGTCTTCTTCTTCCTCCGGGACGGCAACCTATGGTCGCGGCCATGGCGCGGAGCTAGGACTTGGACGAACCTGCTCGGCCTGTTCTCCTCCCCATCCCGAATCGGAGCTCGCCGTCACCATGATCGCACCATTGGCACGGCGCGGGGACGAGAATTCATTCCTGGGTGAGATCTATCACCATGCCAACCATGCTCGGTCATGTTGGCCTCCTCCAGAATCCGAGCTCGCCATCACCGTGGTCGCACACGCACCAGCCACGGCGCCTTCCTCTCCGAACCCCAAAGCCACATCCACCCAGTTCGGCACAACGCCAACAAGGTGAAAATGCATCAAGTTTTCTTCTTGTGATTGTAGAAAAACATGTATGTACCATGGCCGTAGCATACTCTAACAATGTACACATATATTGTTTACTAGATTTTCATTTGAAATTAGTAGCTCTGTGATGACGAAACATAGAGAACCTAAATGGAATGACGATGACGACCATGTTCTGTACTTTGCATTGAATCAACGAGTGCTCGCTGACGAAGCAAGTTACGAAGAGAGTGGAGTTCATCAGCCATTGCCAAAAAATATGTGAACAAATCAATGAGCGATTAATTGCAAATACGCGTAGAAAAGCTAGATCCATGTCATCAATCATCAATAGTTGGCACATTCTAGTGATGTGTTCAAATGCGTACACGATGTACCATTTTCTAGAAGTGGTTGTTATCCTGAGCAAAAATGCCTGGTATGCACATTACATTTGTATGTTCTATGCTGCAATTATGTTATTATGGGCGTGGAAAGAAAAGTTGGGCTTCACTGAATATTACGCAGTTAGGCCTAACTTAGTCTTACACAAATAAGAACAGCTTAGTCTTTACACACATAAGCATAACTAATGATAAAGATAAAGACAAATGGTTCATCAGATCTTCCAGTATGAGCACTAGGTCCCTGGAGCTAGTGGTATCGTCAGAACGAACCAGCATGTTGCGTTTGGCCGTCTTTCATTCTCCTTCAAATAGTACGACCCCACTGATGAGCCAATTGTAGGCCCCCTCCCCCGACGTGGATTCGGCTCTAGGTCGGATCTGGAGTGTCAACATGATAGGCGCGTGAGTGTGCAGCAAACACACAGTCTGCTATCAACACTGGAAGTGCTGGCACCTCAGCAACTACACCAGCATGTTCTTCCTGGATTGCTGCAGCAGCCTCAGCAGGTATTTTGTCAGCTTCACCAGCAGCAGCATTAGCAAGTATTTCGTCAGCTTCACCAGCAGCAGCATCATCAAGTATTTCGTCAGCTTCACCAGGAGCAGCAGCAGCTAGTTCTTCGTCAGCTCCACCACCACCAACACCACCACCAGCAGCAGCAACAACATCAGGGGCCAGGGCTGCCTGAGCAATTATAGGTTCAACAACTCCAGGGGCTCCGACAAAGAAAGGGTAGTTGATCCCAAGAAACATAGATTGTCCCTTCAGATTGTTGACTCTGCTCTAGACTTGCTCTACTGGGTCTTTGGATGGGCATGCGGACCTCGAGAAAACGTGACACCACAACGATGGGTATGAAGAAAGTTGTGTCCCCATATGTTCTATTGTATCACCAACGCTGTTTAGTGCTCCCCTGATATGAATCCACAAGAGTTCATTATCCTGTTCCGTGTTGTCTCTGAGAGGTGCCAGCAACCAGCGCCGGGTCCCAAGTTCTGCATCTGCTACTGCATCTTCGATTACCGGAGCTAGAATGATACGCGGGGCTGCGTGGGTACCTGCGTGTTACTAACAGTCAGTAAGCAGAATTTTGAACGGGATTTTACATGCTATATGACACCATGACTCACCCCAAATGGACGGCTCCCAAAAACGCATCCGCTAGGTTCAGTGACCGCATAAATGCGTTGTGGTCTGTATGAAGAATAGCCGTAGGTGAAGACGGTGTCGACATACTTCTCTGGCCGCAGGAAGTCGTCGCGCAAGACTATCCATTCCTTGTCTTCTGGACATCTAATGAATGTGATTGCCTTGTCGAACACCGCTAAGAGGTCGTACTCCCAGTTCTTCCATGCCCCCTCCCGCGGTCTATGTGGGAGTTGTACCTTCACGAGGTCAAGTTCTGCCATGTTGAACCTGTAAGAGAATTCGGAAATGGGCGGCGGCCACCCGCTGTTGAATGCAGTAATGCCGACACCCTTCAAAGATGGCACTGCAAGTCTCTTCAATCTGTAGCCATTTTTTAGAGTCCAAGTACTGCCATCCTGTGATAAAAGGACCAGCCACTCGCCGTTCCCACCCACCCAGTTCTGGTCATCTTCCATTTCCGTCTCTTCTTCTTCCTTGATATTCAACACTACTGATTCGGACCACTTATCCAGCAACATCAGTTTTGCATGAATATTCTGCAGAGTTTGTTATCAGTTGGTACAATAAACTAGCATGGATTCCATTGCAAATACAATTTGACAACTGGGCCTTCAGATTAAAGTACACAAAATATCGCCTAAATACGAGTGTCTCCTCAGATATCGCCTAAATTGTGCCTGTGTCACTATGAAGATACTCAATATATGGAGTAGTAGCAGAGCCCCCAGAACAAACTCCTGACGATGATCATAAATAGCTCGGGGCATAGAAGCCTTAAATCGTCTAATCTGTTTGTTTTTATTTTAGGAAACAAAATATCACCTAGCAGGCATTCCATTGCAAAATCAAAATTGACAACTCGTCTATCACCTAAAGTAAGACTGTGTCACTATGAAAATACTAGAATATTAGGTACGAGCAGAGCTTCCGCTGTACAGAATAGTCTTAAATGGTTCGATTTGTTCAAACCGCGCGTGCACACAACACGTTCGACGAAAGGAACATAGGATTCCGATGAGAGTTCAACACATATGAATACGATATGACTGAACGAATAAGCTAAATACTGGAACTTACGTGGCCATCGCGGTCGTCTGGCCATTTGCTGTTATCGGGGTAAAGAAGGCCTGGCTTGCCAAACGGTTGTTCGTCGATGTTCCGCATCGTCACGCGGTAGCCAGGGATGCAGCGAGCGAGGCGGCCGGCTGAGATGATGTCTAACCCTGAGGTGATCCTGTGCATGTTCACAGCGCTGAGGTTCGGCCATCCCCAATCCTCGCGGTAGCGGTCGCTCTGGCCATCCGTGTCATCGTCGCATGCCTTTCGCTTCAGCCTTCTACTACCCCAAGCTCTACCCATAGCGGCAAATGGAGTCTGGAATCCGGTAGATTAATGGAGGCGTTGTGATAAGGAGGCGGATGGATTCGAGAGGGGGTGGAATCAGGGATGGGGTAGTTGTTCGAGTGGGGAGTGAATTTGCAAGGAACCGTCGTTGATGACCCACAAGTATAGGGGGTGTATCGCAGTATTTTCGATAAGTAAGAGTGTCGAACCCAACGAGGAGCAGAAGGTGCTGGCTAGTGGTATGGATCAGGAATTCTCTGCAAATACTTAGCAAACGGATTTTTAGGGGTTTTCGATAAAGCAAGTAAACAAAGTACGAGTAAATAAAAGGCAGTAGGAATAAATGCAGCAAGTGGCCCAATCCTTTATGAAGCAAAGGACAAGCCGGTTGTATTTCTATAGATGACCAAACGTTCTCGAGGACACATGGGAATTCTGCCAAGTGCTTTCGCTTCATATAGTTGATTAATCTTCTTTAGCTTGCTAAGTGTTGTGTGGGTGAACCTGTGCTAATGTACCGCCCCATCCAAGACTAATACATACTTGTGATTATACCCCTTGCAAACATTCGTAAGTACAAGAAAGTAATTAAGGTAGAAACCTAACCACAGCTTTAAACTCTAAGACCCTTACGTCCCTTGTGCAATGGTTTCCTAACGGGGGTTTAGGTTTCTGTCACTCCGGCAACCCCTATGATTAGTAGCCAAATACACAATGCATTCCCCTAGGCCCATATAGGTGAAGTGTCATGTAGTCGACGTTCACATGACACCACTAGAAGAAGTACACCACAACTTAAATAACAATCTATTGAATCTTTCTCAACACAACTCCACTACTAACAACAAGACTTCTCCCATGTCCTCAAGAACAAAACGAACTACTCACAAGACATCATATGGATCATGATCAGAGATGGAATAATGATGTATAACAATCTGAACATAAACAATAATTCAATGGTTCACTCAATAGCATCAACTACAAAGAGTAATCAACACCGGGAAAGTTTCCCCTATGAACTATAGCAAGATTCAACGCAATTGTTACAGCAATAAGGAGATGGTGATGAGGGTGCTGATGGTGATGATGGTGATGATGATCCCGATGAAGTCTAGCTTGATGGTGGTGTTGATGGCGATGATCTCCCCTCTCCGAGAAGGAATTCCCCCGGCAGAAATCTGTCTACCAGAGAGATCTTTCTCTCTTGGTGTTTTCCGCCCCGTAGAGGCGGCAGAATCTTTCTGTGGTCTCTCCTCGAGTCTTAGGGTTTCGTGAGGTTGATATACCCTAGAGGGGAGAGGCTGGAGTGGGCCAGGGTGGCCACACCACCTCCAGGCGCGGCCTAGGCCTGCCCGCGCCATGGGGTGGTGTGGGCCCCCAGTGGACCACCTCCACTCCATCTTCTGGCATCCTTAGTCTTCTGGAAAAATAGGATTTTCCATATATTTTTCCGGATTTTCTGATCTTCGCGAATTTTGCCTCAAAACAGCACCTTTTCCATCAGAATCCTAACTGCAGCGGTCCATGCTCAAAAAGTCATCAACCATGCAAAAATAGATGAAATAACATAAGTATCACCTCTCAATATGAAATATATCAGTGAATAACAGTGAATTAGGACATAGAATAGTGATGCAAAATGGACGTATCAACTCCCCCCAAGCTTAGACTTCGCTTGTCCCCAAGCGAAACGAAGCTCAATAAACATGGCCTCAGGTTTATGGAGTGAAGAGTCGATAAAAGAATACAAACAAGAAGCATCACATTTATCAAATACATAGATCATAATAGAAGACAACTCACTATTATATAACTCAACTTGTAGTGAGTAAAGGAAACACAATAAAGATACATAAAGTGAATCATAATTGGTAATGGCAAACTTAGCTCTTGGTCGAAGAATAGTTGATAATTTGCAGGAGTTCACAAATAGCTGGTTTTTCAATGATAGCTTTCAAAGTAGTAAACATCGGGATAAGAGCAATGTGCAAAAGAAGGAACATAAGAAACATGATTGAATAAATCATCATATGAATGAATGAAACACAACAACTCAAAATACTTGCTGAGATAGAAGGGAGTAGGTTTACTAACTCAACTACAAAGGAAAAGAAAGGCCCTTCAAAGAGGGAAGCAGGGATTGCAAGTCTCATAAAGAGCTCCCAAAAATTATGATACTTACTAGCTTTCAGCTCTCATTGCCCCTATCATAGGAATCTTTAGGTGATTAAGGTTAAAGTGATCAAAAACGAGGATATGCATTGACAAGTTGTAAGTTGAGAATCTCATGTCCCTTGAATACGAGGGCCGCTCCTCATGCTACTCAAGTTTAGTCACCGGTAAGTTCTTGTCATCGTAAGCATATGTGTATCATTGAGAACCGCCAACGGGGTACCCCTTGCCCGATGATATGGAAGAATCCCCATATCAAAATGACAAGGTAAGCAGACAACAAGCATCTTAGCAATCTTCTTATTTACCATGGGAATATGGTCCTTTTTTCTCTCTTTCCTCTTTTCATAATATCTCTTTTTTTTCTTTTCTCTTTTTTTTCTCGATATCGGACTCTTTTTTTATAAGAAGAATGCTTCATAGATACTCGTTATGGTTACGCTGCAGGTTTCCACCATGTCAGCACGGATTAGACCAGTGGCCCAGGCGTTTCTCTAACACACATGCATAACTCCATGGACTTACAAGATCCCCTTTCATTTCACACCGACGACATCCATAGACAAAAGAACATGATATCAACTTGGTACTAAGTACCAGTGCAATGTTGAAAGCGTTCCCCATGACAGCATGGTTCTGCTAATTCACAACTTACAAAGCGCAAGCATATACGCAACATAGGTGAGCACAATGGTTCAAGTTTATTAATTGCAAGAAAGTAAAGTGTGCCATCAAGTTCGCGAGAGCTTTAATCACGAATTTTCACATAACAAGTTTAATTTGGGAGGTAGATAAAACAAGAATTTACTTGGAATAGCAATAATGCTAATAGGCAGGTATGGTGGACACAAATGGCAGAGGTTTTGGTTTAAAGGAGGTGGATGCACGAGAAGAATACCCTCTTAGTACAGGTTTTTGGCTAGAAAGGCTGGGTAGCAAGTACAAGAGTTGAAGGAAACAAACAAACATACAAGTGATAAAGACAAATATGCAATCTTCCTTGGAAGCACAAAAGATCTTAACTAGAGAATACTAGACTTATGAGCAAATCAAGACAGAAAGATGATGAAGTTATATTTCTTTAAAGGTACTTTTGTCTTTTTCATTCAACTCTCAAAAACAGTGTTGCTAATGACCGAGCCAGGTTTGCCAAAACCAACTAAATTAACTCAATGATCCCAAAGTGATACCAATACTAACAACAAGATCATTCATATAACGACGAATTGAAACCTAATATAAGCTATGCAAAAGAGTAAATGATTGAACTTCTCATTAATAATCCATAACGGCAACTCACACCAAGGGGTACACATCTAACGAGAGAGGGGACACTTCCATAATGCAAACCATACTATAAAATAACTCCTTTAATCATGATATGACTCTACTAATAAGGTAAAAAGATAGAAGATAGTGATATGATACCGTGGCACTCCCCCAAGCTTGGAACAAACCAAGGGGATGCCAAACCTGATGACGAGTTACTCCTTCGGTGGTGGTGGTATCCTCTTGATGAGCTCTCTGATCAGTTTCCACAAGTACTCAATCTCGAAGGTGAGATTACGAATCAGCTGTGAATTTTGCTCAATGCGGCTCATGATCATGCCGTGTTGAGAATTCCAGCTCTTGCTATTCTTTCCCCACTCTTCCTCCTTGAAGTCTTCTTTTCCTGCATGGCTAGAACGAGGCAAATCCCAATTGGAGGGTAATTTCCCCTTGGGCATATTCTGGTATTGATGCTCATGGATAAGGGTATGAAAAGGATTCTTGGTGCATGGAGGAAGTGACCAGGGATCTGAACGGTGATGAGGAGGCTTCCCTCCAATGGCTGGATTTTCCACCACTCCAATGCTTGCAATGGTAGTGCCGGTGTGCGGGTGTTGGCCTTGCTCCTCTTCACCTTCGCTCTTGATCTCCTTCTCCTTCCCGGGGTCTTGGAGGTCTTCCTCCATAGGCTCCTTCCCTTTATCCTTGGCGGACACCATTGTGCTTCTAAGCTTTCAAAGAGTATGTCCTGGCAGAAATAGATCGAAACAAAAACACGACGAAAACACGATATACGGACCTCGGGGGATCCGGGGGGGGTATATATTACGAAGTTTCACATTAAAAGGAAGGTACTGGGAGAAAATGAGTCGGAGGCGGAGTCCTGGGTGGCCTCACCACCTGGTGGCGCGGCCAGGGGTGGGACCGCGCCATGGGGTGGTGTGGGACATCCCGGCTCCATTTCCGTCCCTTTTTCGCTTCGTAACTTTCCTTATTGACTGAAAACTGCAAAAATATAGTTGGATTGTAATTTCGTGGAACTTTTCTTACCAGAACTGTTACCTATTTGAAAACAGACTCTGTAGGTCTCTGAATTTGGTAGCTAGTAGATTCTTTTGGATTCACTACTTTAATAACATCAATATCTTCATCTTCATACACTTATTACTTGAGTCATAAAACCCTTCTCTTCCTTATTACACCATTATCTCCACTTCCTGGAAATTTCTTTCACACAAAACTTCACACAGTTCTCATTAGCAACATTAGTATAAGTGAAGTGATAAAACCTTTTGAGTCCAACTTCAACTGAAAACCATCAAAACATAAGCTACCGAAGTAACTCCTTCTGAAAACCCAAAAAGAATTCAAAAAGGAGATCGAATAAAGAAGCAAATGCAAGAGTGGCTAAATCTGTCAAAACAGACCAGCAGGTAAAGATCCATTTTTTCGAAAATCTTCTGTTGCTCAAATCAAAAAGTTCAAAACTAACGAAAGTTAAATAACAACCTGGGCCAGAAGCACCAAAAATTACAGCTCAATCCAACATGCAGATATCTCTCACAAATTTTTACGGTGAAGCACAAAAAATCTGTTTCGGGACAGCAACTTCCCCAAATATTACTTCTCTCTCATTAGAGGTTGATCTTGACACAAAAACCAAAAAAAACGGATAAGGAGTGGTTATTACCGAAGTAATAACTTCCAAGACTCAAAGAAACAAAAACAAACTGAAAGCAAAAACAAATTGGGTTGTCTCCCAAAAAGCTCTTTCTTTAAAGCCATTAAGATGGGCATGATAATTTTGAAGAAGCTCTCATAGGGATATGAATTGAAGTGAAAGAGAGCAATAAGAAGCAAAAACACACACACATTTAAGTCTAACCCACTTCCTATGCAAGGGGATTTTGTAAACAAACAAATTATTGGAACCAAAGGCAACTTGCATAAGAAGGCAAAAGAAGTGCAGCATAAAAACTTTCAACAAAAAACGAGGAAACTTGATATTATTGAGATACATAAGAACACTTTTCCCTCTCTCATAGTAACCTTCAGTATCATGCATAAACTTAACAATATAGCAATCACAAGGACTATCATAGCAATGATCACTTATTCTAACAGAAAACACAGGAATACTAGCTCTCATAACACTACTTTGTGAAACAATATTAGAGGTATCCTTACAAAGGATAGTGTGTCCCTCTTTTTCATATTTAGCAACAAAGTCTTTCACATTTGCTACTATAGGTTCATCAACCATTTGTTTATCAGGTTCAACAGCTTCATTCATACTTTCATCAACCATACTAGCTATCATAGAATGTTCCTTTATCTTACATGGGAAATGGATTTTCTCAATGTAAGGTTTAGGTAAGACATGATTAGTAGTATAAACTTCAGTATTTCTTGCAGGAACACTCTTAGCAACATCTTTATAAGGTTCATGATACTTATTCCACTTCTTTTTAGGCACTTCAATATAGGAAGCAAAAGCCTTATAATAAGAAGCAATAGCTTGAGAGTCTAGACCATAAGAATTTTTAATATTTTGAAAGTCATCAGTTCCCATAAAAGATTCAATGCATTCATAATCATAATTTATACCTGACTCTCTACCTTTTTCATTCTCCCAAGCTTCAGCATTGTCTTGAATACGGTCCAGAAGATCCCATTTAGCTTCTTCTTCCATGCGAGTGAATGAACCAGCGCAAGAAGCATCCAATAAATCTTTATCATGTAGAGGGAGCCTTGCATAAAAGTTGTTGATAATAATATTGTTGGGGAGCTCATCAATGGGACATTTGAGCATTAGTAACTTCAATCTCCCCCAAGCTTGAGCTGTACTCTCTCCATCAAGAGGCCAAAAGTTGTATATTTGATTCCGATCTTTATTAATCTCACTAGGAGGATAAAACTTTGAATAAAAGAGAGGCACTATTTCCTCCCATTCCTAAGCTTGACCATTCTTCAGCAGCTTATACCATTCCTCAGCTCTTCCTTTCAGTGATAATGAGAATAACTTCTTCTTAACTTGATCTGTAGTAATACCTGCACACTTGAACAACCCGCATAATTCGTGTATAAAGAGTAAATGATCACCGGGATGGACAGTTCCATCCCCAACATAGTAGTTATCCATAACACGATCAATAATTCTTGTAGGTATTTTGAAAACATCTTTCTCAACAGGTGGTGGCTTATCTAGTACCTTAGCAGTGGTAGTAGCATTACCAAATAAGAAACTCAGCGAATTATCCATAACGAAAATAAAGCAACTAACAGTAGTAAACAATACTCATAGTAGAAGTTTCCTTTACCAGTTCCACTCTCCAATAGCGCTTCACTCCCCGGCAACGGCGCCAAAAAATAGTCTTGATGACCCACAAGTATAGGGGGTGTATCGCAGTATTTTCGATAAGTAAGAGTGTTGAACCCAATGAGGAGCAGAAGGTGCTGGCTAGTGGTATGGATCAGGAATTCTCTGCAAATACTTAGCAAATGGATTTTTAGGGGTTTTCGATAAAGCAAGTAAACAAAGTACGAGTAAATAAAAGGCAGTAGGAATAAATGCAGCAAGTGGCCCAATCCTTTATGCAGCAAAGGACAAGCCGGTTGTATTTCTATAGATGACCAAACGTTCTCGAGGACACATGGGAAGTCTCTCAAGTGCTTTCGCTTCATATAGTTGATTAATCTTCTTTAGCTTGCTAAGTGTTGTGTGGGTGAACCTGTGCTAATGTACCGCCCCATCCAAGACTAATACATACTTGTGATTATACCCCTTGCAAACATCCGTAAGTACAAGAAAGTAATTAAGGTAGAAACCTAACCACAGCTTTAAACTCTAAGACCCTTACGTCCCTTGTGTAATGGTTTCCTAACGAGGGTTCAGGTTTCTGTCACTCCGGCAACCCCTACGATTAGTAGCCAAATACACAATGGATTCCCCTAGGCCCATATAGGTGAAGTGTCATGTAGTCGACGTTCACATGACACCACTAGAAGAAGTACACCACAACTTAAATAACAATCTATTGAATCTTTCTCAACACAACTCCACTACTAACAACAAGACTTCTCCCATGTCCTCAAGAACAAAACGAACTACTCACAAGACATCATATGGATCATGATCAGAGATGGAATAATGATGTATAACAATCTGAACATAAACAATAATTCAATGGTTCACTCAATAGCATCAACTACAAAGAGTAATCAACACCAGGAAAGTTTCCCCTATGAACTATAGAAAGATTCAACGCAATTGTTATAGCAATATGCAGATGGCGATGAGGGTGCTGATGGTGATGATGACGATGATCCCGTTGAAGTCCAGCTTGATGGTGGTGTTGATGGCGACGATCTCCCCTCTCTGGGAAGGAATTCCCCTGGCAGAAATCTGTTTGCTTGAGAGATCTTTCTCTCTCGGTTTTTCTGCCCCGCAGAGGCTGCGGAATCCTTCTGTGGTCGCTCCTCGAGTCTTAGGGTTTCAGGAGGTTGATATACGCCAGAGGAGAGAGGCTGGAGTGGGCCAGGGTGGCCACACCACCTCCAGGCGCGGCCTAGGCCTGCCCGCGCCATGGGGTGGTGTGGGACCCCTGTGGCCCACCTCCACTCCATCTTCTGGCATCCTTAGTCTTCTGGAAAAATAGGATTTTCCATATATTTTCTCGGATTTTCTAATCTTCACGAATTTTGCCTCCAAACAGCACCTTTTCCATCAGAATCCTGACTGCAGTAGTCCATGCTCCAAAAGTCATCAACCATGCAAAAATAGATGAAATAACATAAGTATCACCTCTCAATACAAAATATATCAATGAATAACTGTGAATTATGACATAGAATAGTGATGCAAAATGGACATATCAGCCGCCGCCGCCGCCGGTTCTCGTCCGCGTGGAAGACAAGAAGGGGGCGTAATTATTGAGGGCGGGCACCAGAACCATCTAGAGGAAGTGAAAAACTAAATCGTAAAAGAGAAATATGTGGCCCGCCTGTCAGTGAGTGAAGGTCGGCACGCGCAAACGTGCCTATGTTTGAATTGATTCCACCGCATGCAAGTGGCGCAGAACAAATTTTAGGAAGCGCTAGCATCGACGTGTAAACCCACCGTTTTTCTCCACCTTCACCCTACTACGAACGGTCATGCACCATTCCAGATATTGGTAATGGCGGTTCCAATCTTTCACTTCTTCGTCTCATTTCCTCCTCCACGGCCTCATCGTCTTTCTCCTCCACGGCCTCATCCATTTCCTCCACCACCGCATCACCCTCTTCCTGCGTATCCTTTCCCTCTTGCCTGTAGTCATGGACACTCCGGACGTCCAAAATGACGGCAGGCAAGAAACTGCGCACTTCAACATCGAAGTACATGGCGGGAAGAAGATCGATGTCGTCTACACCACCGACACTCGGACGGTGAGGAACACTCTGAATAATTACACGAGTTGGCTGCAGTTCGAAGAAAACAGGTTCATAGGTCTCGACCTCGAGTACAGCCGCGATCACCGTAGGATCACCGTGGTGCAACTCTCCATGAAGGGGCACGTCTTCGTATACCAGCCTTTTTGCGAGAAGGGGGCTGACGGGATCTGGTAGACTTTGCTGTCTTTTTGTTTCTGAACCGTCTGTTTGCAAAAGTTATTGCTAGATTATTTGTCTGAATTCATTTTCATGCAGGTGGGGTGAAAGCATTAGGGATCTGTTTCATGACTTTCTCGTGAACCAGCACATAACATTTACTAGTGTTGACATCACAAATGACAGTAAATAGCTTGAAAGCCCGACTGTCAACATTAGAATCCCAAAGGAGTGCAGAGTGGACATCCAGGAAATTTACTAGATCCCAGGGACAAAGGGCGGCAAGACCGGGATGGCCGCTCTTGCCTCTGAACTCATCGACCTGTGGTACGCTGACATGAAGGACAGATTGCCGAGATGTTCGTGGAGGCGTTTAGGGCACGATTACTGGGAGGATAAGCCACTTTCTAAACCTAATCTAAAGTATGCTGCAATTGACGGGTATGTTAGCCACGAGCTGTACCACCAGATTGTAAAATCTCGTTCCAGGCATTGCATCATTGAACCACCACCAAGGCAGGTTGTTTGCCCCAGATGCCGGAGTGTAGATGAATATACAAACCGGGGCAAGTGACCGAAGGCATCCTGGGATCGGTTTCCTTCTCCAATAGGCTGGGATGTAGACTATTAGTCCATGATTGTTGTGTTTATGAAAACATGTTATTTCATAAGTACACTATGTGAGCAATTATGAACTGATGTGTATTACCTTTGTCAAACTATAATCTGGGTTTGGTTATGACTGTATCCTTCGCTATAATCTGGGTTTGGTTATGACTTATGATTGTATCACACCTTATGCATGTCAGTCCTGGATTCTGCCGCATGCAAATGGCACAGACAGAATTTGTAAGAATGAATGTTGAGCATACAAAAGGGGAATATAATTCATACAGGTTAAGTAGCTAATAGCATAGGGATCATACGAGCTTGGTTCTTACACACAGAATGCTTAGAAAATACATGCGAGATAACATACATGCGAGATAAAACTAGGAACAAAATGCGAAACTAGTAGTGGTAAACAACACACTCACCCACCCGCTAGATCCCGTTGAGCATCTCGTAGTAGACATACGCGTCCCTGGTTGCGTACTTGATCGCATCATAATCCAGGTGCCTCCATTCTCATCGCTTGTGCAGGTGCTTCGGGAACTTGACTTTCATGCCGGCATACTCGCAGTAGATGATGTCGGCAGCGAGTCTAGCCATGCCGGCTTTCCCCGTACCGCCATCCGGGTACCTCCACAAACGTTGGAGATCGACGTGATTGACGACATGAACGAGGAGATCCTGTTCTAGCTTCGGAGTGTCGTTCTTGATGTCGACGCTGGCGAAGTAGATCTCCCTCCTGTGTAGGAACGCGCCAAGCTCCGGGCATACAGATTTGGCCCTACATACATGATATAGGAGGCAGTGGTTGCGCATGGACAATTGCAAAAGCGTCGTCCTATTCCTATCTCCGGTATACTCGAGGTCAAGGCCAACGAGCTTGTACCTGTCCATCGGCTCCTGTAGCCACTGCTCGTACATTGCGATGACCTTGGCGACCTCCGCTGACGCATTTGTGTGGACGACCGTCAACTTGGTGGTGCCATGGGCGGTGACGGTGTACTCGTCGATGTAGTCGCTCCTATCGCCGAACACGCCGTACTCTGCGTCCATCGCAGCAGCTAATGCGGCGGCGATGGCCTAGGGTCGGTAGCGGTGGCTGGGATTGGGCGTGGAGGTGGAGTGATCCGTTGCGGTGGTATGGCCAGGCAGAGGCGGTGCCTGCGGCAGCGTCGATGGTTCTTGCGGTGGCAGCGCCGGCAGAAGGAATGAGTTGGGGATTTTTGCACAGTGATGTGTTGAGGAGACGGAAGGCAATGCTTAAATTCCGTTTACCAATATTCCGGTCATAGCCATGCAGAAGAAAGTTTGACCGGGCGAGCACCGATGGTTTCCAATCCTAGCGATTAAATTCAGCGTCTGTCCCGGTAGGCGATGGGACGGGTGTGCGACGTGGCTTTGGCGTGGCAGAGACTAGTCACATAGACCACCGTCCCATTGCCGATCCGCAGCAGGTGCGTGGTGATGACACGACGTAACGTGACAAGACAGAAGGAAGTGTACAGTCTGTAGGCCACTTGTGTAAGCATGCACGATCAAGCAACTTTGCAACACACGTGTCGGTGGAAAAGCATTAGGTTTCAACGCACCACATAGTTTAGGGATTTAGAATAGTTACATTGTGGAGCTCTAGCCAAATTGCATGGTAAAGCCAAATTCATCTTTTTGTCAGATTTAGCTATAGCAACATTGTGTCTCGTTTTTCCTCACTTTTCCCCTCCTGATATTCCGAAGCCCTCACATGCGCTCGGAGGGGGGTGCCGTCTGGTCAAAGGCTTGGCCGTTACGTGCGCCATGACTCCTAAAGTGGAAGTTTTTTTTGTTATTTGGCCTTTTAAGAGCGCCTTTTCCCCTCTCTCTCTAACAGTTGTGTTTTTTTGCCCAAAAAGGTAGGGAACCTAGAGCAGCTTCTCTCTTTATTCATTGTTCCTTTTGCGATCGTTTTTCCCCAATCTGGTAGCAAATCTAGAGCAGCAAAACAAACCAGCACCATAAATAAATTCACTAAACAGAGCAGATGTAAATAAAGCAGCTAATATAGGTTATATAGTACGGTACTCAATGAGGTTCGACAATTAGGCTGCTCAGCAGCAGCAGCGGACTGCTTCAACACAGACAAGACAAAAGAAGCTGCGTTACAGCAGCAACAGCTGATCAGTGGCCCCTCGTGGCCTCTGCCAGGAGGGCATCTGCCTCCTCCCTCTGGTGCCTCCTCCACTTCTTGTTGCCCAGCTCCTTGACCTTGGGCGCCTTGGTTCTGATGGGGGGCATGCGACCCTCCTCGATAGCCACCTTCTGGAGGTTGCGGAGGTGAAGACCGAGCGCCTGGTGCTTGGCCCCGAAGCCATGGACGTTCACGGACTCGCATCCTCGGCATGCTTCACGAGGGAGTTGAAGTCCGTGGCGCGGAGTCTCCTGGTGGGGCAGAAGGGGCACCTGTACACGTCTCCAGTGAAGAAGTTGTTGTACCGACCGGACTTTAGCCTCCTCAGCACATGACGAACGCGGACTCGCCGCAGGTCCTCACATCCTCGGCATGCTTCACGAGGGAGTTGAAGTCCGTGGCACGGAGCCTCCTGGTGGGGCAGAAGGGGCACTTGTACACGTCTCCGGTGAAGAAGTTGTTGTACTGACCGGACTTTAGCCTCCTCAGCACATGACGAATCTTGGTGTCCTTGGACTCGTCGTCACTGCGGAGGTCACTGCTATCCTCCTGTTGGAATAAACAGTAGAGTGAAATAAGGAAATGATTGAGATACTTTGATTACCAAGATTGATTTTATGCATAAATTAACCGAATGAGATCTCCCGATTATTCTCCAAATCTCAAACCAAATCGAATACTGATCCCAACTACGAACAAGGGGATTCATCGAAAATCAAGATCTAACACAAGAGGATTAGCTACTGTAAAAAATACGAACAACCGAGCCCTAATAACATATGATCTAGCATCCAATGATGGGAACGAGGGAAGAACAAGGGGAGGGGAGAAAACCCTGGTTACCTCAGACCATGGGTCGGCGATGCTGGTGTCATAGGGGTTCTCCGGCCTTATGTAGACAACCTCCTCGTAGGGGTCCCAGCCGAGCAGGATCTGTCCGAGACCAGCGGGGGCCTCCTCGCCGGCGGCTACGGCGGATGCAGGGACGGGGACGAGGGGCTCCTGACCGGCGGCCTTGGAGGCGTCGATGGCCACCGCGCCGATCTTCTCCATCGCCGGCGTGCCTGGGTGTTTTGTTGGGCGTTTGCAAAGGTGATGGGACAGTGGAGACAGTTGAGTGAGCGAGTGCGTGATGAGTGGGAGTGGGGAGGCCTCTATTAAAGGAGAAAGGAATCAGCGTTTCGTTGCACTACCGTGCACCGCGTACGCTAATGCACCGTGCACGGCCACACGTGTCCGCTACCTCCTCGTGCACCGCACACGCGTACCGTGAGTCACGTTTGTTCGCTCGTGTCTAACCATGGCGATTCAGTTGTACTCAGTTTTGCCCACCAACCGTTGATCCTCTATGATCTAGCGGACATGATAACCCTTATATATGTCGGGGGCACCCCTCTATCCATGCAAAATAACGAGTATGCCATCGGAACTTTAACTCCATAAACAGATGAACTTGAATATATTTTGAAGGGTACAAAAATAGAAATCCCCATAGTTTAAGGTTCTAGATACGGTAAGAGAACTAAATATTATTAGTGGCCGGGCCAGCACAATGACGGGGTTGGTCGGCTAGAAGTTGCTGATTCGTAAGTAAGGGGACACTACGCCGGTCTTGACATACTCCCTCAGGAACTTGCCATAAGCAGCGTGCTTAGCCTTGGTCGCCGACTTATGTTTACTAGCCGGGCTTTTATCGATGCCAACCGCATGCAGAATCAAGCTAGCAATCCTCGGGTTGACTCCTTTGTTACAGAAAGGGCACTTGAGCTCCCCAAGTCGAGTGTTGAAAGGGATTATCCCGCTCTTGAGCTTCTTCATGACATGGCGGCTCTTGTTGTCCCTGGTCTTCTTGTCAGAGTCCATCTCACTTGAATACACCTGTAATGTATGGAATACAAACCGAAATGAGCAAAATAATAAATATACATTCCTACCACCATTCCAAGTTACAGGTTCAGCAGTTCATTACGTCCGTCTCCCCAGCTCGCTCCTAAATTAATGTGGTTTGTGTTCTTGGTAACTTATTAATAAATAAATAATGTGGATTCATTCAGAACATACTAGATCTCTCCATGTACCGGTTCGTACGTTGCATCTAATCATTAGGACTAGATTTTTTTATGACGCCATGATAGATTAAGCTCGAGCAGAAAATATGAAACATGTAGAAATAGATGTACCTCCGGGTACATGAGCGGAGCGTGTTCGTCGAACTCCACGCCCTCATCAGCGCCTCCGAAGTCGTCAACACCGGCGAGCACATGGTCCCCCAAGGGGTTGAACTACACGTCCTCCTCGGCTTGTGCTGTGTGATGCTCCTCCAGATCTGCCGCGTGAAGCACCACCCCGGCGGCGATCCCGGACACTCACCCCCACACACTGGTTTCATGGAGAAGGTTCGTGCAAGTACGTTCAAGATTGTGGGGTTTTGCTGCATAGGTAAGAGAGAGTAGTGGATGAGTGTGAATGAAGGACCCGATAGGCTGGGTTTTTAATGCGGGGACGTTTCGGCCTCCTCGAGGGCCCCGGTTGGCAGCTCTTCTAGCTTCGGCTGCCGCGTGGAAGGTTCGTGTGGTGGGGGCCTATCGGAAGTGAGAGTGCAGGCGCGCTGCATAGTAAAAATTGTATAGCCGGTGGTCCGTGGATGACTAGTTGCCGTGCAGTAGACTTGTAGCCTTTGCAGACTAGATTAAACATGACATGACCACTCGACGACTTTTTCCATGGACGGCATCGTGTTCCTTCTTGTAGAAGTCTCGTTGAGGGAGACGTCCGTGCTGTCTCGTGCTGTCCTGTGAAGGGCACGACGTGTGCAATGAGCCTTGTTGGATCACACAGGATCAACGGTTGTTGCGCACGATCCGCGCGACAACTGTGACAACCAATCAGGGCGTAGCAGATAGAGTGGGCACATGTTTGGGCTTCTACAAAAGAGAGAGGGGGGGGGGCAAAACTGGGAAGTATCAAAAAACCAAGGGCAAAGCTGAGTAGTATAAAAATGGAAAGTGGGTGTCTTTTACAATGAAATGCATCGTGGCATACATCAAATTATGCGAAGATAGATCCACTAGAGTTCATTGCATGTGTGTTCTTTCCACAAACCACATATGTATCCACAAGAGTCATTGCATGTGTGTTCCTGTCATGAACCACATATGGATCAACCAGTGTCATTGCATGTTTGTTCTTTCCGCAAAACACATATGGATCAACTAATGGAATTACATGTGTGTTCTTTTCACAAACCACACATGGATCAACCAGTGTTCACTGCATGTGTGTTCTTTCCACAAACCACTTATGGATCAATCAGTGGTCATTGCATGTGTGTTCCTTTCCACGAAACACATATGGATCCATATGTGTTCTTAAACTAAAACCAGCAATTAAAGTCATAGCATGTGTGTTCTTTCCACAAACCACTTATGGATCCACCAGTGTTCATTGCATGTGTGTTCTTTTCCACAAACCACATATGGATAAACCATTGGTCATTGCATGTGTGTTCTTTTCACAAACCACATGTGGACCCACTAGAGTCATTGCATGTGTGTTCTTATACTAAAACCAGCACTACACTCATTGCATGTGTGTTCTTTTCACAAACCACACATGGATCCACCACTGTCATTGCATGTGTGCTCTTTCCACAAACCACACATGGATCAACCAGTGGTCATTGCATGTGTGTTCTTTTCCACAAACCACATATGGATCCATTAGAGTCCTTGCATGTGTGTTCTTATACTAAAACTAGCACTAGATTCATTGCATGTGTGTTCTTTCCACAAACCACACATGGATCAAGAAGTGTCATTGCATGTGTGTTCTTTCCACAAATCACATATGGATCAATAAGTGGTCATTGCATGTGTGTTCTTTTCACAAACCACATGTGGACCCACTAGAGTAATTGCATGTGTGTTCTTATACTAAAACCAGCACTAGAGTCATTGCATGTGTGTTATTTCCACAACCCACACATGGATCAACCACCAGAGTCATTGCATGTGTGTTCTTTCCACAAACCACACATGGATCAACCAGTGTCATTGCATGTGTGTTCTTTCCACAAATCACATATGGACCCACTAGAGTCGTTCCTTGTGTGTTCTTATACTAAAACCAGCACTAGAGTCATTGCATGTGTGTTCTTTTCACAAACAACATATGGATCCACCAGTGTTCACTACATGTGTGTTCTTTCCACAAACCACATATGGATCAACCAGTGGTCATCACATGTGTGTTCTTTTCACAAACCACATATGGACCCACTAGAGTCATTGCATGTGTGATCTTTCCACAAACCACATATGGATCAACCAGTGGTCATTGCATGTGTCTTCTTTTCACAAACCACATATGGACCCACTAGAGTCATTGCATGTGTGTTCTATCCACAAACCACACATGGATCAACCGGTGTCCCTGCATGCGTGTTCTTTCCACAAACCAAATATGGATCAACCAGTGTCATTGCATGTGTGTTCTTTCCACAAACCACAAATGGACCAACTAGTGTCATTGCATGTGTGTTCTTTCCACAAACCACACATGGATCAACTAGTGGTCATTGCATGTGTGCTCTTTTCCACAAACCACATATGGATGCATTAGAGTCATTGCATGTGTGTTATTTCCACAAACCACACATGGATCAACAAATGGCATTGCATGTGTGTTCTTTCCACAAACCACACATGGATCAACCAGTGTCATTAGATGTGTGTTCTTTTGACAAATCACATATGGACCCACTAGGGTCATTGCTTGTGTGTTCTTATACTAAAACCAGCACTATAGTCATTGCATGTGTGTTCTTTCCACAAACCACTTATGGATCCACCAGTGTTCATTGCATGTGTGTTCTTTTCCAAAAACCACATATGGATCAACCAGTGGTCATTGCATGTGTGTTCTTTTCACAAACCACATGTGGACCCACTAGAGTCATTGCATGTGTGTTCTTATACTAAAACCAGCACTAGACTCATTGCATGTGTGTTGTTTTCAACAAACCACACATGGATCCACCAGTGTTCATTGCATGTGTGTTCTTTTCCACAAACAACTTATGGATCAACCATTGGTCATTGCATGTGTGTTCTTTTCACGAACTACATGTGGACCCACTAGAGTCATTGTATGTGTGTTCTTATACTAAAACTAGCACTAGAGTCATTGCACGTGTTTTCTTTCCACAAACCAGATATGGATCAACCAGTGTCATTGCATGTGTGTTCTTTCCACAAACCACACATGGATCAACTAGTGTCATTGCATGTGGTTCTTTCCACAAACCACATATGGATCAACCAGGTCATTGCATGTGTGTTCTTTTCCACAAAGCACTTATGGATCCATTTGAGTCATTGCATGTGTGTTCTTTTCCACAAACCACTTATGGATCCATTTGAGTCATTGCATGTGTGTTATTTCCACAAACCACACATGGATCAACCACTAGAGTCATTGCATGGATGTTCTTTCCACAAACTACACATGGATCAACCAGTGTCATTGCATGTTTGTTCTTTCCACAAATCACATATGGACCCACTAGAGTCATTGCTTGTGTGTTCTTATACTAAAATCAACACTAGAGTCATTGCATGTGTGTCCTTTCCACAAACCACTTATGAATCCACCAGTGTTCATTGCATGTGTGTTCTTTTCCAAAAACCACATATGGAGCAACCAGTGGTCATTGCATGTGTGTTCTTTTCACAAACCACATATGGACCCACTAGAGTCATTGCATGTGTGTTCTTATACTAAAACCAGCACTAGACTCATTGCATGTGTGTTCTTTTCCACAAACCACACATGGATCCACCAGTGTTCATTGCATGTGTGTTCTTTTCCACAAACAACTTATGGATCAACCATTGGTCATTGCATGTGTGTTCTTTTCACGAACTACATGTGGACCCACTAGAGTCATTGTATGTGTGTTCTTATACTAAAACTAGCACTAGAGTCATTGCATGTGTGTTCTTTCCGCAAATCACACATGGATCAACCAGTGGCATTGCATGTGTGTTCTTTTCACAAACCACACATGGATCGACTAGTGTCATTTCATGTGTGTTCTTTCCACAAACCACATATGGATCAACCAGTGGTCATTGCATGTGTGTTCTTTTCCACAAACCACTTATGGATCCATTAGTCATTGCATGTGTGTTAGTTCCACAAACCACACATGGATCAACCACTAGAGTCGTTGCATGTGTGTTATTTCCACAAACCACACATGGATCAACCACTAGAGTCATTGCATGTGTGTTCTTTCCACAAACCACACATGGATTAACAGTGTCATTGCTTGTGTGTTCTTATACTAAAACTAGCACTAGAGTCATTGCATGTGTGTTCTTTCCACAAACCACTTATGAATCCACCAGTGTTCATTGCATGTGTGTTCTTTTCCAACAACCACATATGGAGCAACTATGGGTCATTGCATGTGTGTTCTTTTCACAAACCACATATGGACCCACTAGAGTCATTGCATGTGTGATCTTATAGTAAAACCAGCACTAGACTCATTGCACGTGTGTTCTTTTCCACAAACCACACATGGATCCACCAGTGTTCATTGCATGTGTGTTCTTTTCCACAAACAACTTATGGATCAACTAGTGGTCATTGCGTGTGTTTTCTTTTCACAAACTACATATGGACCCACTAGAGTCATTGTATGTGTGTTCATATACTAAAACTAGCACTAGAGTCATTGCATGTGTGTTCTTTCCGCAAACCACACATGGATCAACCAGTGGCATTGCATGTGTGTTCTTTTCACAAACCACACATGGATCAACCAGTGTCATTGCATGTGTGTTCTTTCCACAAACCACATATGGATCAACCTGTGGTCATTGCATGTGTGTTCTTTTCCACAAACCACTTATAGATCCATTAGAGTCATTGCATGTGTGTTATTTCCACAAACCACACATGGATCAACCACTAGAGTCATTGCATGTGTGTTATTTCCACAAATCACACATGGATCAACCACTAGAGTCATTGAATGTGTGTTCTTTCCACAAACCACACATGGATCAACCAGTGTCATTGCATGTGTGTTCTTTCCACAAATCACATATGGTCCCACTAGAGTCATTGCTTGTGTGTTCTTATACTAAAACCAGCACTAGAGTCATTGCATGTGTGTTCTTTCCACAAACCACTTATGGATCCACTAGTGTTCATTGCATGTGTGTTATTTCCACAAACCACTTATGGATCAACCAGTGGTCATTGCATTTGTGCTCTTTTCCAAGAACCACATATGTATCAATCGGTGTCATTGCTTGTGTGTTCTTTTCACAAACCACATGTGGACCCACTAGAGTCATTGCATGTGTCTTCTTATACTAAAACCAGCACTAGACTCATTGCATGTGTGTTCTTTTCACAAACCACACATGGATCAACCAGTGGCATTGCATCTGTGTTCTTTTCACAAACCACGCATGGATCAACAAGTGGACATTGTATGTGTGTTCTTTTAACAAACCACATATGGATCCATTAGAGTCATTGCATGTGTGTTCTTATAATAAAACTAGCACTAGAGTCATTGCATGTGTGTTCTTTCCACAAACCACACATGGATCAACCAGTGGCATTGCATTTGTGTTCTTTTCACAAACCACATATAGATCCATTAGAGTCATTGCATGTGTGTTCTTATACTAAAACTAGCACTAGAATCATTGCATGTGTGTTCTTTTCACAAACCACATGTGGACCCACTAGAGTCATTGCATGTGTGTTCTTATACTAAAACCAGCACTAGACTCATTGCATGTGTGTTATTTTCACAAACCACACATGGATCCACCACTGTCATTGCAGGTGTGTTCTTTCCACAAACCACACATGGATCAACAAGTGGTCATTGTATGTGTGTTCTTTTCACAAACCACATATGGATCCATTAGAGTCATTGCATGCGTGTTCTTATACTAAAACTAGCACTAGAGTCATTGCATGTGTGTTCTTTCCACAAACCACACATGTATCAACAAGTGGCATGGCATGTGTGTTCTTTTCACAAACCACATATGGATCCATTAGAGTCATTGCATGTGTGTTCTTATACTAAAACTAGCACTAGGATCATTGCATGTGTGTTCTTATACTAAAACTAGCAGTAGAGTCATTGCATGTGTATTCTTTCCACAAGCCACACATGGATCAAGCAGTGTTCGTTGCATGTGTGTTCTTTTCACAAACAACATATGGATCCACCAGTGGTCACTGCATGTGTGTTCTTTCCACAAACCACCTATGGACCCACTAGAGTCATTGCATGTGTGTTCTTATACTAAAACCAGCACTAGAGTCATTGCATGTGTGTTATTTCCACAAACCACAAATGGATCAACCACTAGAGTCATTGCATGTGTGTTCTTTCCACAAACCACACATGGATCAACCTGTGTCATTGCATGTGTGTTCTTTCCACAAACCACATATGGACCCACTAGAGTCATTGCATGTGTGGTCTATCCACAAACCACACATGGATCAACCGCTGTCATTGCACGTATGTTCTTTCCACAAACCACATATGGATCAACCAGTGTCATTGCATGTGTGTTATTTCCACAAACCACAAATGGATCAACTAGTGTCATTACATGTGTGTTCTTTCCACAAACCACACCTGGATCAACCAGTGGTCATTGCATGTGTGTTCTTTTCCACAAACCACATATGGATCCATTAGAGTCATTGCATCTGTGTTATTTCCGCAAACCACACATGGATCAACCAATGGCATTGCATGTGTGTTCTTTCCACAAACCACACATGGATCAACCAGTGTCATTGCATGTGTGTTCTTTCCACAAACCACTTATGGATCCACCAGTGTTCATTGCATGTGTGTTCTTTCCACAAACCACTTATGGATCAACCAGTGGTCATTGCATGTGTGTTCTTTTCACAAACTACATGTGGACCCACTAGAGTCATTGTATGTGTGTTCTTATACTAAATCTAGCACTAGAGTCTTTGTACGTGTGTTCTTTCCACAAACCACATATGGATCAACCAATGTCATTGCATGTGTGTTCTTTCCACAAACCACACATGGATGAACTAGTGTCATTGCATGTGTGTTCTTTCCAGAAACCACATATGTATCAACTAGTGGTCATTGCATGTGTGTTCTTTTCCACAAACCACTTATGGATCCATTAGAGTCATTGCATGTGTGTTATTTCCACAAACCACACATGGATCAACCACTAGATTCATTGCATATGTGTTCTTTCCATAAACCACACATGGATCAACTAGTGTCATTGCATGTGTGTTCTTTCCACAAATCACATATGGACCCACTAGAGTCATTGCTTGTGTGTTCTTATACTAAAACCAGCACTAGAGTCATTGCATGTGTGTTTTCTTTCCACAAACCACTTATGGATCCACTAGTGTTCATTGCATTTGTGTTCTTTTCCAAAAACCACATATGGATCAACCAGTGGTCATTGCATGTGTGTTCTTTTCACAAACCACATAGGGACCCACTAGAGTCATTGCATGTGTGTTCTTATACTAAAACCAGCACTAGACTCATTGCATGAGTGTTCTTTTCCACAAACCACACATGGATCCACCAATGTTCATTGCATGTGTGTTCTTTTCCACAAACAACTTATGGATCAACCAGTGGTCATTGCATGTGTGTGCTTTTCACAAACAACTTATGGATCCATTAGTCATTGCATGTGTGTTATTTCCACAAACCACATATGGATCAACCTGTGGTCATTGCATGTGTGTTCTTATCCACAAACCACTTATGTATCCATTAGAGTAATTGCATGTGTGTTATTTCCAAAAACCACACATGGATCAACCACTAGAGTCATTGCATGTGTTTTATTTCCACAAACCACACATGGATCAACTAGTAGAGTCATTGCATGTGTGTTCTTTCCACAAACCACACATGGATCAACCAGTGTCATTGCATGTGTGTTCTTTCCATAAATCACATATGGACCCACTAGAGTCATTGCTTGTGTGTTCTTATACTAAAACCAGCACTAGAGTCATTGCATGTGTGTTCTTTCCACAAACCACTTATGTATCCACCAGTGTTCATTGCATGTGTGTTCTTTCCACAAACCACTTATGGATCAACCAGTGGTCATTGGATGTGTGTTTTTTTCCACATACCACACATGGATCAACCAGTGGTCATTGCATGTGTGTTCTTTTCCACAAAGCACATATGGATCCATTAGAGTCATTGCATGTGTGTTCTTATACTAAAACTAGCACTAGAGTCATTGCATGTGTGTTCTTTCCACAAACCACACATGGATCAAGCAGTGTCAATGCATGTGTGTTCTTTCCACAAACCACATATGGATCAACAAGTGGTCATTGCATGTGTGTTCTTTTCACAAACCACATGTGGACCCACTAGAGTCATTGCATGTGTGTTCTTATACTAAAACAAGCACTAGAGTCATTGCATGTGTGTTATTTCCACAAACCACACATGGATCAACCACTAGATTCATTGCGTGTGTGTTGTTTCCACAAACCACACATGGATCAACCAGTGTCATTACAGGTGTGTTCTTTCCACAAATCACATATGGACCCACTAGAGTCATTGCTTGTGTGTTCTTAAACTAAAACCAACATTAGAGTCACTGCATGTGTGTTCTTTCCACAAACCACTTATGGATCCACCAGTATTCATTGCATGTGTGTTCTTTTCCACAAACCACATATGGATTAACCAGTGGTCATTGCATGTGTGTTCTTTTCACAATACACATGTGGAGCCACTAGAGTCATTGCATGTGTGTTCCTATACTAAAACCAGCACTAGACTCATTGCATGTGTGTTCTTTTCACAAACTACACATGGATCCACCACTGTCATTGCATGTGTGTTCTTTCCACAAACCACACAGGGATCAACCAGTGGTCATTGCATGTGTGTTCTTTTCCACAAACCACATATGGATCCATTAGAGTTATTGCATGTCTGTTCTTATACTAAAACCATCACTAGTCATTGCATGTGTGTTCTTTCCACAAACCACACATGGATCAAGCAGTGTCATTGCATGTGTGTTCTTTCCACAAACTACATATGGATCAACAAGTGGTCATTGCATGTGTGTTCTTTTCACAAACCACATGTGGACCCATTAGAGTCATTGCATGTGTGTTCTTATACTAAAACTAGCACTAGAGTCATTGCATGTGTGTTCTTATACTAAAACTAGCACTAGAGTCATTGCATGTGTGTTATTTCCACAAACCACACATGGATCAACCACTAGAGTCATTGCATGTGTGTTGTTTCCACAAACCACACATGGATCAACCAGTGTCATTGCATGTGTGTTGTTTCCACAAATCACATTTGGACCCATTAGAGTCATTGCTTGTGTGTTCTTAAACTAAAACTAGCATTAGAGTCACTGCATGTGTGTTCTTTCCACAAACCACTTATGGATCCACCAGTGTTCATTGCATGTGTGTTCTTTTCCACATACCACATATGGATCAACCAGTGGTCATTGGATGTGTTTTTTTCCACAAACCACATATGGATCAACCAGTGTCATTGCATGTGTGTTCTTATACTAAAACCAGCACTAGACTCATTGCATGTGTGTTCTTTTCAGAAACCACACATGGATCCGGGCTTGTTCGTCTGCGGTACCAAAGTTGGCAGGCAAGTGCATGGCGGTACCTAAGTTGCCTGAAATTACCGCGTTTCGAAAAGTTGGGCCGCCAAGTACCGAGAGGGGCCATTTCGAGGCAAACTCATCTCACCCCTGCCAAATACAAACATTCTGTTAAACCGCCCCATGAAGTAGACGGTCGGGACCCACATGTCGGTTTTCTGTCCGTGATGCGGGCGCCAATGTGGCAACCTCTTAGGCAAATCAAGCAGCTAAGTGGATTGGATGCGTTGACCAATTTCACAAATCCATTCCCAGCTTTCCCCTAGCATCGGTAGCGTCGGAATCCACCCTCCAAGCAGGACGATCCCTTCGGACATTTGACTTCCGGGGCCCAGTTGCTGCGCCTAGTCGCTGATATCGAGCTCCAATGGCGCATGTCGTAGCCGCCGTTGCGAGGCTCTAACCCGCCTCCGCCGCCGACGAGCCGAGCAGCTCGGAGGATGGCAGATCCTACTATCAAGAAATAAGAAGTTTTGTCTACAAGCGGGTGATCTACCCTTCTCTTTGCTATTTGCACTAGTTACAACTGCTAGCTGGCTACTGAACCTCAAATTGTTTGTTAGCCCATCGCTGACAAACATATTTTGTCCACAGTTTTCTATCAAGTGGGATCTGCGCGGACACCCCTTACCTGGTTACTGTAGTACTCTATAGGTACGACTCTAAGGGCAACAAGTATGGACACCATTGTTTCACGATGGAAGAAGCGCCTGTGTAGATCTGCACTATATCTGGTATGGTTGCTGCTCTGCGTAATCATGTTGAAGTATGGCCGAAGAAGACTGCAAAGTTCAGCTTCATGGATGAACGTGGCATCCATGTTCCTATATCGTGTGACAGTGAGCTAATTGGGTTGATGAAAAGGTATGCTTCGGATTGCATGTTTGAGCTGAATTGTGATGTACTGGATGTGGAAGCTGCTGCAACTGGGAGTCGCCCTTCTATTCTTGGACAGGGTGGTTGCTCGAACGCAATTAGCTCCTGGTAAGCAAAGGTCGCTTGGTGTTCGCATGTTTGTGATGAATTGTAATTTTTGTTTTATTTACTCTGTAGATATTGGGCAGTTATGCAACAGTCTTGTTTCTTTGACAGGAAGCCCCGCAAGGTTAGAAACATGACTGCTGGGTCAGTCATTTTGCTGCCCGAAGAAATTACAAATGAGTGGAAAGATGATGCTGGACACGATTCTGGTGCCCATTGTCCCGGCGATGCAGAGTACATGAAGCTAAGAAAATTGGCACCGAGGAAGAGGAAGAAGGCAGGAAATGAAGAAGCCATTGGACGTGAAGGCTTGGCACCCAGGCTGCGGAAGAAGGCTGCTGGCAATGAAGATGCATAGTAATGTGTTGAACTTGAACCTATATATGTAATTCTGTTAAATTCTGATCGCTCTGTGTGTCGCATGTTGCTGGGCCAAACAATCTACCCATGTTCTCTGAGTAAAATGTACCGCGACTTAGGGTTTGGAAACGCCCGATTCGGTAGTTGAATCCGAAATTGTGATTGTGCCACTGCTATCTGAAAACAATGATCCACCGGTTCCACGATTGCTGAGGGGCAGGAGGTCTCCAAATACGACGGAATGTAAGTGGCACATAAATAAATTATTTAAGCTACCACACTCCATGAAGCAGCAACTTATTTCAGATGCTGCACAACGACGTGGCAACATAAACATCAATGTTCTCGCCGATAATGCCCAGATGAGGAGGAAATGGGTACCACTTTCTGGCCTAATCTTGAGCCCGTCTATCTCACTGCCTCTCTGCTCCTGCATCCCATGCATCTGGCGAAGCTCCCGGATCTCCAGTAACCGGGTGTACGTGCTTCCACTTTATAAATTGTGGTTGTGCCATTTGCATGCGGCACAATCCACGTAGATTACGTTTAAACAAACCACCAGTGTCAGAATACACTAGTAGAAAAGGTGTCTTTGGTCCACGGTTACGTTCCCAATCCAGGATAGAGATCTAAATCGAGACAGAAATTGATCTAAATCACAAATTCTTCCACAAATTAATGCGGGGTCAAAGCAATTTTTTTCCTCCCTGGAATCCGGGACCAATAGTTCAGACCGCTAGAACTAGTTATCACACATCTCCTTGATCTTCCTAATCTTGGCCCGATGCGCATCTTCCTGCGAGAGCAAGGATCGGATTGTCTGCTCCTTCCTTTTAGCATCTTCCTTGCACAACTTCAATTGTTTCTCTGCATTTTTCCTCATCACTTGTCAATACTCGTAGTTGTGTACTGCAGGACTTTGGCCTGGTGGAGATCGTTCCTTGCTTGAGTCAGTTCTTGCTCTGCTTTAGCCTTCAGGGCCAACTCCACGTCCCTCTCCTTCTCGACTTTGATAACCTTGTCTTGCACCCACCTGAGATCTCGCTTATGCTTGGCCGTGTCAACTGGTTCCCATAGATTCATCTCAACACTGTCAAGAAGTGAGCTGAATACGGATTCTTTCAACTCGACAGTCATTTCCCATAGTTTGTCCAGCGTTTTCTACATTGATTTGGGCCACTCTGGATCTACCCATTTAACAACACCGCAACTTCCGCCTTGCATCATTGCACGATGTCCTTGACACCGTAGAAACCTCCTGCCTGCGTTTCGTCCTTCGAAGGCTAGAAATTTAGCGGGCACATATCCATCTTTACATACCAGAGTACTATCTTCATCCTCTAAAACGTGATAGTCGGAGTCATACATCGTCTGGTTGCCCTAACACATCATACGCGCATGAGTAAACAGATTAGATCTAGCTCAAAAAAAGATAACTGGCCACAAATGATAGAAATAGAGATGAGACGACTCACATCAAAATCACTGTCCCTGTCGTCACGACGCGTTAGCTCGCCGTCTCCCCTTGAACCCATGTCAAGAGGGGTGGGGGGTGGCTGCCGGAGAGGGGATTGGGATGGAGGCGCCGTCGGCTAGCGGCTATGGCAGGATGGGAGTGAAGTGGGGAAAGTGGCTTCGAGGGTAAGGAAGAGAAGTACGGGGAGGAAGAGAAGTAATGGGGACGTGACACTGGGATGTGGCCCACTGAACTCGTGAGATGTGACACTCGAAACAGGGGAGCGCCCGGTGTTGCCAGTTTGTCCAAAGCAAGCGTGGCCAATCATGCCGCAAAACAGCCTACTCGTGGATCGCTCTCATGAAGACCATCCCAATCGTCCAAGCACCCCAATCGAACGGTATGTAACAATCGTCAAGCAGAACAACTGTGTTAGGGCGTGCCTTCTAGAAGACTCGGTCTAACGGCTACCCATGCAATGACACTGAACAGACATGCAATGACACTGGCTGTGATTCATGAAAAGAACAGACATGCAATGACACTGGTGGATCCTTATGTGGTTCATGAAAAGAACAGACAGTCAATGACACTGGTGGATCCTTATGTGGTTTGTTTATAAGAACACACATGCAATGACACTGGGTGTGGTTCATGAGAAGAACACACAGGCAATGACACCGGTGGATCCTTATGTGGCTTGTTTAGAGGAGCATACATGCAATGACACCGGTGGATCCACATGTGGTTTATGGAAGTAAAAGACATGCAATGACACCGGTAGATCCTTATGTGGTTCATGAAAAGAATAGACATGCAGTGAAACTGGGTGTGGTTCGTGAATAGAACAGACATGCACTGACACTGGGTGTGGTTCATGAGAAGAACAAACACGCAATGACACTGGTGGATCCTTATGTGGTTTGTTTAGAGGAACACACATGCAATGACACCGGTGGATCCACATGTGGTTTATGGAAGTAAAAAACATGCAATGACACTGGTAGATCCGTATGTGGTTCATGAAAAGAACAGACATGCAGTGAAACTGGGTGTGGTTCATTAATAGAACATACATGCACTGACACTGGGTGTGGTTCATGAAAAGAACAGACATGCAATGACACTGGTGGGGCCATCCTTATGTGGTTCATGAAAAGAACAGACATGCAATGACACTGGTGGATCCACATGTGGTTTATGGAAGTAAAAGACATGCAATGACACTGGTAGATCCTTATGTGGTTCATGAAAAGAACAGACATGTAGTGAAACTAGGTGTGGTTTATGAATAGAACAGACATGCACTGACACTGGGTGTGGTTCATGAAAAGAACACACATACAATGACACTGGTGGATCCTTATGTGGTTTGTTTAGAGGAACAGACATGCAATGACACCGGTGGATCCACGTGTGGTTCATGAGAAGAACATACATCCAATGACTCTGTTTGATCCTTATGTGGTTCATGAAAAGAACTGACATGCAGTGACACTGGGTGTGGTTCATGAAAAGAACAGACATGCACTGACACTAGGAGTGGTTCATGAAAAGAACAGACAGGCAATGACACTGGTGGATCCTTATGTGGTTTATGGAAGGAACAGACATGCAATCACACTGGTGGATCCACATGTGGTTTATGGAAGTAACACACATGCAATGACACTGTGTGTGGTTCATGAAAAGAATAGACATGCAATGACACTGGTAGATCCTTATGTGGTCCATGAGAAGAACACACACGAATGACACTGGTGGATCCTTATGTGGTTTGTTTAGAGGAACAAACATGCAATGACACCGGTGGATCCACATGTGGTTTATGGAAGTAAAAGACATGCAATGACACTGGTAGATCCTTATGTGGTTCATGAATAGAATAGACATGCAATGACACTAGGTGTGGTTCATGAAAAGAACAGACACGCAATGACACTGGTTGGCCCATCCTTATGTGGTTCATGAGAAGAACAGACAGGCAATGACACTGGTGGATCCTTATGTGGTTTGTTTAGAGGAACAGACATGCAATGACACCGGTGGATCCACATGTGGTTTATGGAAGTAACACACATGCAGTGAAACTGGGTGTGGTTCATGAAAAGAACAGACATGCAATGACACTGGTAGCTCCTTATGTGGTTCATGAAAAGAATAGACATGCAATGACACTGGTGGATCCTTATGTGGTTTGTTTAGAGGAACAGACATGCAATGACTCTAGCCGTGTTTCATGCAAAGAACAGACATGCAATGACTCTAGCCGTGGTTCATGAAAAGAACAGACATGCAATGACACTAGTGGATCCTTCTGTGGTTTATGGAAGGAAAAGACATGCAACCACACCGGTGGATCCATATGTGGTTTATGGAAGTAACACACGTGCAATGACACTAGGTGTGGTTCATGAAAAGAACAGACATGCAATGACACTGGTAGATCCTTATGTGGTTCATGAGCAGAACACACACGCAATGACACTGGTGGATCCTTATGTGGTTTGTTCAGAGGAACAAACATGCAATGACACCGGTGGATCCACATGTGGTTTATGGAAGTAAAAGACATGCAATGACACTGGTAGATCCTTCTGTGGTTCATGAAAAGAACAGACATGCAGTGAAACTAGGTGTGGTTCATGAATAGAACAGACATGCACTAACACTGGGCGTGGTTCATGAAAAGAACAGACATGCAATGACACTGGTGGGCCCATCCTTATGTGGTTCATGAAAAGAACAGACATGCAGTGACACTACTGGATCCTTATCTGGTTTGTTTAGAGGAACAGACATGCAATGACACCGGTGGATCCACGTGTGGTTTATGGAAGTAACACACATGCAATGACATTGGGTGTGGTTCATGAAAAGAACAGACATGCAATGACACTGGTAGATCCTTATGTGGTTCATGAAAAGAACAGACATGCAATGACACTGGTGGATCCTTATGTGGTTTGTTTAGAGGAACAGACATGCAATGACTCTTGCCGTGGTTCATGAAAAGAACAGACATGCAATGACACCGGGTGTGGTTCATGAAAAGAATAGACATGCAATGACTTATGTGTTTTGTTTAGAATAACACACATGCAATGACACTCAGTGTGGTTCTTGAAAAGAACATATAGGCAATGACACTGGTGGATCCTTATGTGGTTTGTTTAGAAGAACACGCATGCAATGACACTAGGTGTGGTTCATGAAAAGAACAGACACGCAATGACACTGGTGGATCCTTATGTGGTTTGTTTAGAGGAACAAACATGCAATCACATTAGGTGGATCCATATGTGGTTTATGGAAGTAAAAGACATGCAATGACACTGGCTGTTATTCATGAAAAGAACAGACATGCAATGACACTGGTGGATCCTTATGTGGTTCATGAGAAGAACACACACGCAATGACACTAGTGGATCCTTATGTGGTTTGTTTAGAAGAACACACATGCAATGACACTGTTGGATCCACATGTGGTTTATGGAAGTAAAAGACATGCAATGACACTGGTAGATCCTTATGTGGTTCATGAAAAGAATAGACATGCAGTGAAACTGGGTGTGGTTCATGAATAGAACAGACATGCACTGACACTGGGTGTGGTTCATGAAAAGAACAGACATGCAATGACACTGGTGGGGCCATCCTTATGTGGTTCATGAAAAGAACAAACATGCAATGACACTGGTGGATCCTTATGTGTTTTGTTTAGAAAAACACACATGCAATGACACTGGGTGTGGTTCATGAAAAGAACACACATCCAATGACACTGGTGGATCCTTATGTGGTTTGTTTAGAGGAACAGACATGCAATGACACCGGTGGATCCACGTGTGGTTCATGAGAAGAACACACATCCAATAACTCTGGTAGATCCTTATGGGGTTCATGAAAAGAACTGACATGCAGTGACACTGGGTGTGGTTCATGAAAAGAAAAGACATGCACTGACACTAGGAGTGGTTCATGAAAAGAACAGACATGCAATGACACTGGTGGATCCTTATGTGGTTTATGGAAGGAACAGACATGCAATCACACCGGTGGATCCACATGTTGTTTATGGAAGTAACACACATGCAATGACACTGGGTGTGGTTCATGAAAAGAACAGACATGCAATGACACTAGTAGATCCTTATGTGGTTCATGATAATAACACACACGCAATGACACTGGTGGATCCTTATGTGGTTTGTTTAGAGGAACAAACATGCAATGACACCGGTGGATCCACATGTGGTTTATGGAAGTAAAAGACATGCAATGACACTGGTAGATCCTTATGTGGTTCATGAATAGAACAGACATGCACTGACACTAGGTGTGGTTCATGAAAAGAACAGACACGCAATGACACTGGTTGGCCCATCCTTATGTGGTTCATGAGAAGAACAGACAGGCAATGACACTGGTGGATCCTTATGTGGTTTGTTTAGAGGAACAGACATGCAATGACACCGGTGGATCCACATGTGGTTTATGGAAGTAACACACATGCAATGACACTGGGTGTGGTTCATGAAAAGAACAGACATGCAATGACACTGGTAGATCCTTATGTGGTTCATGAGAAGAACACACACGCAATGACACTGGTGGATCCTTATGTGGTTTGTTTAGAGGAACAGACATGCAATGACACCGGTGGATCCACATGTGGTTTATGGAAGTAAAATACATGCAATGACACTAGTAGATCCTTATGTGGTTCATGAATAGAACAGACATGCACTAACACTGGGTTTGGTTCATGAAAAGAACAGACACGCAATGACACTGGTAGATCCTTATGTGGTTCATGAGAAGAACAGACAGACAATGACACTGGTGGATCCTTATGTGGTTTGTTTAGAGGAACAAACATGCAATGACGCCGGTGGATCCACATGTGGTTTATGGAAGTAAAAGACATGCAATGACACTAGTAGATCCTTATGTGGTTCATGAAAAGAACAGACATGCAGTGAAACTGGGTGTGGTTCATGAATAGAACAGACATGCACTGACACTGGGTGTAGTTCATGAAAAGAACAGACATGCAATGACACTGGTGTGCCCATCCTTATGTGGTTCATGAAAAGAACAGACATACAATGACACTAGTGGATCCTTATGTGGTTTGTTTAGAAGAACACACATGCAATGACACTGTTAGATCCACATGTGGTTTATGGAAGTAAAAGACATGCAATGACACTGGTAGATCCTTATGTGGTTCATGAAAAGAACAGACATGCACTGACACTGGGTGTGGTTCCTGAAAAGAACAGACATGCAATGACACTGGTGGGCCCATCCTTATGTGGTTCATGAAAAGAACAGACATGCAATGACATTGGTGGATCCTTATGTGGTTTGTTTAGAAGAACACACATGCAATGACACTGGGTGTGGTTCATGAAAAGAACACACATCCAATGACACTGGTGGATCCTTATGTGGTTTGTTTAGAAGAACAGACAAGCAATGACACCGGTGGATCCACATGTGGTTTATGGAATTAAAAGACATGCAATGACACTGGTAGATCCTTATGTGGTTCATGAAAAGAACAGACATGCAGTGAAACTGGGTGTGGTTCATGAATAGAACAGACATGCACTAACACTGGGTGTGGTTCATGAAAAGAACAGACATGCAATGACACTGGTGGGCCCATCCTTATGTGGTTCATGAAAAGAACAGACATGCAATGACACTGGTGGATCCTTATGTGGTATGTTTAGAATAACACACATGCAATGACACCGGTGGATCCACATGTGGTTTATGGAAGTAAAAGACATGCAATGACACTGGTAGATCCTTATGTGGTTCATGAAAAGAACAGACATGCAGTGAAACTGGGTGTGGTTCATGAATAGAACAGACATGCACTGACACTAGGTGTGGTTCATGAAAAGAACGGAAATGCAATGACACTGGTGGATCCTTATGTGGTTTGTTTAGAAGAACACAGATGCAATGACACTGGGTGTGGTTCATAAAAAAGAACACACATCCAATGACACTGGTGGATCCTTATGTGGTTTGTTTAGAGGAACATACATGCAATGACACCGGTGGATCCACGTGTGGTTCATGAGAAGAACATACATCCAATGACTCTGTTAGATCCTTATGTGGTTCATGAAAAGAACTGACATGCAGTGACACTGGGTGTGGTTCATGAAAAGAACAGACATGCACTGACACTGGGAGTGGTTCATGAAAAGAACAGACAGGCAATGACACTGGTGGATCCTTATGTGGTTTATGGAAGGAACAGACGTGCAATCACACTGGTGGATCCACATGTGGTTTATGGAAGTAACACACATGCAATGACACTGTGTGTGGTTCATGAAAAGAATAGACATGCAATGACACTAGTAGATCCTTATGTGGTCCATGAGAAGAACACACATCCAATGACACTGGTGGATCCTTATGTGGTTTGTTTAGAGGAACAGACATGCAATGACACCGGTGGATCCACATGTGGTTTATGGAAGTAAAGTACATGCAATGACACTGGTAGATCCTTGTGTGGTTCATGAATAGAACAGACATGCACTGACACTGGGTGTGGTTCATGAAAAGAACAGACATGCAATGACACTGGTAGATCCTTATGTGGTTCATGAGAAGAACAGACAAGCAATGACACTGGTGGATCCTTATGTGGTTTGTTTAGAGGAACAGACATGCAATGACACCGGTGGATCCACATGTGGTTTATGGAAGTAACACACATGCAATGACACTGGGTGTGGTTCATGAAAAGAACAGACATGCAATGACACTGGTAGATCCTTGTGTGGTTCATGAAAAGAACAGACATGCAATGACACTGGTGGATCCTTATGTTGTTTGTTTACAGGAACAGACATGCAATGACTCTAGCCATGGTTCATGAAAAGAACAGACATGCAATGACTCTAGCCATGGTTCATGAAAAGAACAGACATGCAATGGCACTGGTGGATCCTTATGTGGTTTATAGAAGGAACAGACATGCAATCACACCGGTGGATCGATATGTGGTTTATGGAAGTAACACACGTGCAATGACAGTGGGTGTGGTTTATGAGAAGAACACAAATCCAATGAACTCTAGTGGATCTATCTTGGCATAATTTGATGTATTCCACGATGTATTTCATTGTACAAGACACTTTCCATTTTTATACTACTCAGTTTTGCTCTTGGTTTTATGTGGTACTACTTAGTTTTGCCCACCCCCCTCTCTATCTTTCATGGAAGCCCAAAACTGTGCTCACCCTGTCTGCTACTCCCTGATTGGTTGTCACGGTTGTCACGCGGATCGTGCGCACCAACCGTTGATTCAGTGCGATCCAACGATGATCGTTGCACACCTCGTGCCCTTCATAGTACAACGTGAGATAGCACGGACGTCTCCCTCCGCGAGACTTCTACAGGAAGGAACACGATGTCGTCCATCGAAAAAGTCGTCGAGTGGTCATGTCAAGTTTAATCAAGTCTGAAAAGCCTACTACTGCTACTACAACTCATGCACAGGGCAACGGGGTCATCGAGTGCACGGTTGTCGACGAGACGCTGCAATTTATTGCCACTTGATTTTAATCAGACATATCCCATTTATATGCAGCGCTTTGGGCCCTACCTCTAGTAAATTCCATGAGTCAAGGGCCCCCCTCGAGTAGATCTAACGTTGCTAGAAATTAGTTCCACGCCACTTGCATGCAGTGGAATCGAGGTCTTCCATGAGCGTGTTTTCAATGCATCTCTAAAGTGGAGATCGTGGCTGTTTCAAAAAAAAGGGAACCGAAAAAAAAGGATGGAGATCGTGGTAGCCCCCCGCCCTCCACCCCCACCCCCACCCTCCGCCCATACACTTGTCCCCTCGAGGACTACGAACGGTCCGGTGTTTATAACCCCCCTCGACCTTCTTCTTCCATGAGCTCGTGTCATTTCCCCCAGTCTGTCTAGTCCCAAGACCCCAATCTACACCTGCCGCGCGCACCGAATGTCCCTCGTTTTCACTACCTCCTTCCCTTGGTGTGCCATGAAGCGTACACGTGGAGAAGATCCGGAGGTGAAGCCAGTTGAAGGCGAAGTAGCAGATGGCTCGGTCGTCGCCAAGAAGATGGAGGCGTCTTCTCCGGGCACAAACGCCGCTCGTCGCCGCGCCGTCGAGGGTGCGAACTCATCCGTCTAGCCAGTAGCCATCACCGCGAAGCAGCAGGTGGTAGCCGTCGCCGACGAGCAGAAGTTGGTAGCCGTCGGCGCCAAGCAGCAGGTGGTAACCATCGCCGCCGAGCAGCCGGTAGTAGCCATCGCTGTCGAGCAGCAGGTGGCCGACAATGTCGTGGCCGACAACATCATGGTGCCAGCGGCAAATCTGGATGGGGGGCAGGTGGCAGGCGGAGGCAATCCGGTGATCTACATCAACGACCCCATCGCCGTTCAAGAAATCTTCGACGCAATCGCGGAGAATGATGAGTTCGAGGAGGAGGTCCCTGATGAGGAGTCCGAGGTACTACATTGCTAGCGTCTCTAGTCACAGCCACAGTTTTCACTATTCATACATAGGATTTGCTCAATCGTGTACAAATTCTTTTTCTCTTGAAGTAGGGTAGTATATATATGATTCGATCGGTTGATTGATGCATCTGCCATCTAGTCACAAAACCCCAATCCGTCTAGTCACAAAACCCTAATCTGCTCATCTGCCATCTAGTTGAGTTTGCTAGTTGAGTGTAGATTTCGATACACAGCAGGCCTATAACATTACATTTCTATTCCTTACTGAGCCCAATGATTCAATTTTTCCCCAAAATAGTGCAAGGGCATCTGATGGTCTCATTTTCTTAGGGATGGTTAGTGGCCCTGAGGCAGCAATGCACATAAACAATATAGGTTGTGCTGTTGGTATTTTGGTTCTCCGACTTCATCGCTGAAAAAATGAGGCCCTAATTTTTTCTCTCATATGGAACCTAAATATATAATATTTGTATTGTTTCTGATCTATGAATGTGTTATATGATGCATTTTTATATCCCTGAATATTTTTTGGTACGATTACATTTCAATTTCTTATTGTGGCCAATGATTCAAATTTGCCCCAAAGAGAGGCAGACACATTGGTGTCAAATTTTTATAGGGATGAGTGAGCGAACCTGGGGCCATGTACAAGATCAATATAAGCTGTGCAATTGTTACTTGGTTTGCTTACGCCATCTCTGTAGAAACTTATGAGGCTTCAATCTTTATTCTACATTCAGAGAACTATGATATTTGAATTATCTATTCCATGCATTCATAGTGTATAAGAATTACAATTTAGTTTGTCACCGAGGCCGATGATTGAAATTTGCCCCAAAAGATTTCAAGTGGAGACACGTATGATGGTGTCGTGTTTTAGGTATGGGTTGGTGAACCTGAGGAAGCAATGCACACAAACAATATAGGTTGTGCTATTGGTACTTTGGTTCCCCAACTCCATCTCTGAAACAAATTTTGAGGCCCTAGATTTATTCTCATATGGAACTACAT
Organism: Avena sativa; assembly: GCA_916181665.1. NCBI lineage: Eukaryota > Viridiplantae > Streptophyta > Magnoliopsida > Poales > Poaceae > Avena > Avena sativa. The sequence continues at coordinate 199,786,199 of OV702287.1, forward strand.
ATATGATCCTTGAATTGTTTCTGATCTTTTAATGATTGGTATGATGCATATGTATATGAATGGTTTTGATCATAAGTATTTTTAACATGCACCTGAAGATTAATTGTTTGGTTTTTTATTTATAATTACAATATTTAGGCTTGTTTTTATACCTGACTACGTATATCCCTAAATAATGTTTTGTACGATTACATTTCAATTTCTTATTGTGGCCAATGATTCAAATTTTCCCCAAAAGAGAGGCAGACACATTGGTGTCAGATTTTTCAGGGACGAGTTAGTGAACCTGGGGCAATATACAACAACAATATAGGCTGTGCAATTGTTACTTGGTTCACTCATGACGTCCCTGAATAAACTTATGAGGCTGTAATCTTTATTCTACATTCATAGAACTATGATATTCAAATTATCTATTCCATGCATTCATAGTGTATAAGAATTACATTTTAGTTTGTCACCGAGGCCGATGATTGAAATTTGCCCCCAAAAGAGTTCAAGGGGAGACACGTATGATGGTGTTGTGTTTTAGGGATGGGTTGGTGAACCTTAGGCAGCAATGCACACAAACAATATAGGTTGTGTTGTTGGTACTTTGGTTCGCCTACTCCATCTCTAAAACAAATTATGAGGCCATAGATTTATTCTCATGTGGAACTACATATATGATCCTTGAATTGTTTCTGATCTTTTAATGATTGGTATGATGCATATGTATATGAATGGTTTTGATCATAAGTATTTTTAACATGCACCTGAGGATTAATTGTTTGGTTTTTTATTTATAATTACAATATTTAGGCTTGTTTTTGTACCTGACTATGTATATCCCTGAATAATGTTTTGTACGATTACATTTCAATTTCTTATTGTGGCCAATGATTCAAATTTGTCCCAAAATAGAGGTAGACACATTGGTGTCAGATTATTTCAGGGATGAGTTAGTGAACCTGCGGCGATGTACAACAATAATACAAGCTGTGCAATTGTTACTTGGTTCACTCACGCCGTCCCTGAATAAACTTATGAGGCCGCAATCTTTATTCTACATTCATAGAACTATGATATTCAAATTATCTATTCCATGCATTCATAGTGTATAAGAATTACATTTTAGTTTGTCACTGAGGCCGATGATTGAAATTTGCCCCAAAAGAGTTCAAGGGGAGACACGTATGATGGTGTCGGGTTTTAGGGATGGGTTGGTGAACCTGAGGCAGCAATGCACACAAACAATATAGGTTGTGTTGTTGGTACTTTGGTTCGCCTACTCCATCTCTAAAACAAATTATGAGGCCCTAGATTTATTCTCATGTGGAACTACATATATGATCCTTGAATTGTTTATGATCTTTTAATGATTGGTATGATGCATATGTATATGAATGGTTTTGATCATAAGTATTTTTAACATGCACCTGAGGATTAATTGTTTGGTTTTTTATTTATAATTACAGTATTTAGGCTTGTTTTTGTACCTGACTATGTATATCCCTGAATAATGTTTTGTACGATTACATTTCAATTTCTTATTGTGGCCAATGATTCAAATTTGTCCCAAAAGAGAGGCAGACACATCGGTGTCAGATTTTTTCAGGGACAAGTTAGTGAACCTGGGGCGATGTACAACAACAATACAGGCTGTGCAATTGTTACTTGGTTCACTCACACCGTCCCTGAATAAACTTATGAGGCCGCAATCTGATGCAATTATTTGTCATTGTGTTGAGATGAAATGATATATGAACCGATCAAACTATTGCTGAGATGCTTTATCTTTGATATGCACGGATATATTGTCTTACATATACACGTTGTCAATTCTTGAGTTGTAATACAATTCAATCATATGTACGAGTTCTAAGTTATGTTCTTAAAAATCAACAGGAGGATGATGATGAAGTGGACGATAGCAAGGAATCCAGGGACAACAAAAGCCGCTACGTGCTGAGGCGGTTACGGTGTGGGGTAATCCGTTTCCACGGTAGGGGGAGACTGTTTTTCCCATTCTGTGGCAGAGCAATCAACGTGGACCTCAACAGCATGATCCAGCATGCGGAGGGCGTTGGCAGAGGCAGAGGCAGAAGCCATAGGCCGATTACCTTAGCGCGACACGCAGCCTACGGCAAATTCCTCCGAAAGTATGTCAGGATTGGCATGTATCCCATCGACTAGGCTATTGCTGCCTCCTGCTGATAAACCCCTGCCCTGCTAGGCGTCTCCGTGTCCCGGCCTCCTGCTGTATCCCCTGCTTTTATTTTGTTCTAGTTAATTATTACCTGTGTGTGGCATGTAAGACAATATATCTGTGGTGTCTCTGGTGAACCTTATATATTAATCTACTCCTTTATATGGAGTGCCTTAGAGTTTCTAGTGTTAAATTATATTTACTGATCATGCTCATGCACACTACAAAATATTTCTAGTGCTCGATTATATTATAATTGTCAAGAAATACATCAACAAGTTAAATTGGTTCAAATTTTGTATTGAAGTAACTAAATGTATCACGCACATAATAAACTAGAAACTAAAATCTAGTTCAAACACATAATGTATCACCACCACTTGTTGTCGTCCTTGACTTGCTTCCCCTTCAGCCGCTTGATGTCGCCACCGTCCCAAGATCCCTGCTCGTCCTAAAACCGCTTTCTGTCCTCCTCGTGCTTCTTCTCCTGGGCTAGGTTGCAACCAGGGCATAGCTCTCTCGCGAAAAACTCCGCCTTAACCATCCCATCTTTCATGGTAATGAGCTTACTATACAACTCGTACGCCATGTAGGCGTCTCTGGCTGCATACTCGAGGCGCGCCTGGCTCATCGGCTTCCACTCCCAGTAGTCGTGATCGAGTCGCTTCAATTTCTTCAGTTTTTCATAGGATTTATCGATGATTTCCGCTGCTAGATCACCCATGCCATCCTTCGCTGGGTATGATTTGATCTTGTACAGATTTTGGATGTCGATGTGGTGCCCCTCTGGGATTTTTATCAGCACACGAGAAAGCATAATTGTGTCATTTGTGATATCCATGCTAGTGAAAGTTATCCCTTTCCTACACAAGAACTCGACCAGAGCCGGACAATGCATCTCAGTTGGTTTACTCCTGCACTTAGATGGTTCTAGGGATGTAAGGGAACAAGGAATGCAGAAGTGGTGATCTCAAATTTAAATTTCATATACCTGCAGAAGTGGTAAACGAGGACCTCCTCATGTATGGAGATTTGCACGACAACGATCTCTTGTGGAGGTTTTTTCGCTTATTTGCACGGATGTACTCCAAGTCTAGCCCCACAAACTTGTGCTTCTCTTTCTCAAGCAATTGCTCAAACCTGGCGAGAGTTGTATCCACAGTCGCTTCATCATTTGTGTACACCACTGTCAAAGTCGTGGTGCCATGGACAGGGACCAAGTGGGTCTATGTTGTGCGTTTCCCATCGTCCATGCCTGCATGGAAATGGGTGAAAGGAACTGCCTGCAAGGAACTGCCTTCGAGAGGAAGAAGAAGATGAACCGACGGTTCCAGAACAGAGGAAGAAGAAGCGCCTAGGAAAACTGCAGAGGAATGACTGAGGAAGAGGAATGACTGCAGAAGAAACGTGGTAACTGCAACTTTCGGTTCGAGAACTCACCGTGGTTACGTGGTGATCGTGGCAGTGCTGTCGGTTCAACAAGTGGGGCCAATTCCTGCGAGAATATGAAATTAGCTGTGCATTTTTCTATGCGAGAAATTGAGAGAAGTCATTTATATTTTGTCTTTCATAATTAAACACAATGAAGTTTGTACAACCCAAGAGATTTGAACAAACGAGATTTGCTAGTTTAACATACAACAACACTTACAGGCCTAACATGGCAGAACTTGGAGAGCCCCAGAACTTGAGCTACCACAGAGACCTCGGCAGAGGTGGCAGAATTGGTGCGGGTGCAACCATGGCGACGGCGATCTCATATTCTAGAGGAGGAAAACAGAACCGAGCATGGTCGACAAGGTGATAGATCTCACCGGGAACCAATTCTTGTCCCCGACCGTGCCATGGGTGCGTCCACGGTGAGGGCGAGCTCTGACTCGGGATGGGGAGGAGAGCGGGGCCGAGCAGCTTCGTCACTTCCTAGCTCTACGCCATGGCCACGACCACATATTGCCGCTCCGGGGAAGAAGACGAGTAATGGAGGCGCCAACACTGCAAGCCTACAGGGAGGAGAGCTGGGCCGAGCAGGTTCGTCCACGTCCTAGCTCCGTGCCATGGCTACGACGCCCCACAGATTGCCGCTCCGAGGAAGAAGAAGACGCGTAATGGATGCAGGCGCCAACGCTGCAAGCTTAATTGACACCTAAGTGACGGGAGCGATAGGAGCGACATAACATCGAGAACTGACAGGGGGCCAACTTGACGGCCGTTAGCCTGATTTTTTGTATTGAAACATAAAGTTGAATTCGTGCCGAAAAACACCCTCTGAGTATTTGGCACGCCAACTATAGTCATCGCGGATGATATCAGGGAACTCGGGTACAGCGTTGCCTAGACACCCCAACTTTTGGGCCGCAAAATGATATTCTCCATGGATCCACCACTATCATTGCATGTGTGTTCTTTCCACAAACCACACATGGATCAACCAGTGGTCATTGCATGTGTGTTCTTTTCCACAAACCACATATGGATCCATTAGAGTCATTGCATGTGTGTTCTTATACTAAAACTAGCACTAGAGTCATTTCATATGTGTTCTTTCCACAAACCACAGATGGATCAAGCAATGTCATTGCATGTGTGTTCTTTCCACAAACCACATATGGATCAACAAGTGGTCATTGCATGTGTGTTCTTTTCACAAATCACATGTGGACCCACTAGAGTCATTGCATGTGTGTTCTTATACAAAAACCAGCACTAGAGTCATTACATCTGTGTTATTTCCACAAACCACACATGGATCAACCACTAGAGTCATTGCATGTGTGTTCTTTCCACAAAGCACACATAGATCAACCAGTGTCATTGCATGTGTGTTATTTCCACAAATCACATATGGACCCACTAGAGTCATTGCTTGTGTGTTCTTATACTGAAACCAGCACAAGAGTCATTGCATGTCTGTCCTTTCCACAAACCACTTATGAATCCACTAGTGTTCATTGCATGTGTGTTATTTTCCAAAAACCACATCTGGATCAACCAGTGGTCATTGCATGTGTGTTATTTTCAAAAACCACATATGGACCCACTAGAGTCATTGCATGTGTGTTCTTATACTAAAACTAGCACTAGACTCATTGCATGTGTGTTATTTTCCAGAAATAATATATGGACCCACTAGAGTCATAGCTTGTGTGTTCTTATACTAAAACCAGCACTAGAGTCATTGCATGTGTTCTTTTCACAAACAACATATGGATCCACCAGTGTTCACTTCATGTGTGTTATTTCCACAAACCACATATGGATCAACCAGTGGTCATTGCATGTGTGTTCTTTCCACAAACCAAATATGGATCAACCAGTGGTCATTGCTTGTGTGTTCTTTTCAAAAACCACATATGGACCCACTAGAGTCATTGCATGTGTGTTTTATCCACAAACCACACATGGATCAACCGGGGTCACTGCACGTGTGTTCTTTCCACAAACCACATATGGATCAACCAGTGTCATTGCATGTGTGTTCTTTCCACAAAACACACAAGGATCAACTAGTGTCATTGGATGTGTGTTCTTTCCACAAACCACACATGGATCAAACAGTGGTCATTGCATGTGTGTTCTTTTCCACAAACCACATATGGATCCATTAGAGTCATTGCATGTGTGTTATTTCCACAAACCACACATGCATCAACCAATGGCATTGCATGTGTGTTCTTTCCACAAACCACACATGGATCAACCAGTGTCATTGCATGTGTGTTCTTTCCACAAACCACTTATGGATCCACCAGTGTTCATTGCATGTGTGTTCTTTCCACAAACCACTTATGGATCAACCAGTGGTCATTGCATGTGTGTTCTTTTCACAAACTACATGTGGACCCACTAGAGTCATTGTATGTGTGTTCTTTCCACAAATCACATATGGACCCACTAGAGTCATTGCTTGTGTGTTCTTAAACTAAAACAAGCATTAGAGTCACTACATGTGTGTTCTTTTCACAAACCACTTATGGATCCACCAGTGTTCATTGCATGTGTGTTCTTTTCCACAAACCACATATGGATCAACCAGTGGTCATTGCATGTGTTTTTTTTCCACAAACCACATATGGATCAACCGGTGTCATTGCATGTGTGTTCTTATACTAAAACCAGCACTAGATTCATTGCACCTGTGTTCTTTTCACAAACCACACATGGATCCACCACTGTCATTGCATGTGTGTTCTTTCCACAAACCACACATGGATCAACCAGTGGTCATTGCATGTGTGTTCTTTTCCACAAACCACATATGGATCCATTAGAGTCACTGCATGTGTGTTCTTGTACTAAAACTAGCACTAGAGTCATTGCATGTGTGTTCTTTCCACAAACCACACATGGATCAAGCAGTGTCATTGCATGTGTGTTCTTTCCAAAAACCACATATGGATCAACAAGTGGTCATTGCATGTGTGTTCTTTTCACAAACCACATGTGGACCCACTAGAGTCATTGCATGTGTGTTCTTATACAAAAACCAGCACTAGAGTCATTGCATGTGTGTTTTTTCCACAAACCACACATGGATCAACCACTAGAGTAATTGCATGTGTGTTCTTTCCGCAAACTACACATGGATCAACCAGTGTCATTGCATGTGTGTTCTTTCCACAAATAACATATGGACCCACTAGAGTCATTGCTTGTGTGTTCTTATACTAAAACCAGCACTACAGTCATTGCATGTGTGTTCTTTTCACAAACAACATATGGATCCACCAGTGTTCACTGCATGTGTGTTCTTTCCACAAACCACATATGGATCAACCAGTGATCATTGCATATGTGTTCTTTTCACAAACCACACATGGACCCACTAGAGTCATTGCAAGTGTGTTCTATCCACAAACCACACATGGATCAACCGGTGTCACGGCATGTGTGTTCTTTCCACAAACCACATATGGATCAACCAGTGTCATTGCGTGTGTGTTCTTTCCACAAACCACACATGGATCAACTAGCGTAATTGCATGTGTGTTCTTTCCACAAACCACACATAGATCAAACAATGGTCATTGCATGTGTGTTCTTTTCCACAAACCACATATGGATCCATTAGAGTCATTGCATGTGTGTTATTTCCACAAACCACACATTGATCAACCAATGTCATTGCATGTGTGTTCTTTCCACAAACCACACATGGATCAACCAGTGTCATTGCATGTGTGCTCTTTCCACAAATCACATATGGACCCACTAGAGTCATTGCTTGTGTGTTCTTATACTAAAACCAGCACTAGAGTCATTGCATGTGTGTTCTTTCCACAAACCACTTATGGATCCACAAGTGTTCATTGCATCTGTGTTCTTTTCCAAAAACCACATATGGATCATTCAGTGGTCATTGCATGTGTGTTCTTTTCACAAACCACATGTGGACCCACTAGATTCATTGCATGTGTGTTCTTATACTAAAACCAACACTAGACTCATTGCATGTGTGTTCTTTTCCACAAACCACACATGGATCCAACAATGTTCATTGCATGTGTGTTCTTTTCCACAAACAACTTATGGGTCAACCAATGGTCATTGCATGTGTGTTCTTTTCACAAACTACATGTGGACCCACTAGAGTAATTGTATGTATGTTCTTATACTAAAACTAGCACTAGAGTCATTGCACGTGTGTTCTTTCCACAAACCACATATGGATCAACCAGTGTCATTGCATGTGTGTTCTTTCCACAAACCACACATGGATCAACTAGTGTCATTGCATGTGTGTTCTTTCCACAAACCACATATGGATCAACCAGTGGTCATTGCATGTGTGTTCTTTTCCACTAACCACTTATGGATCCATTAGAGTCATTACATGTGTGTTATTTCCACAAACCACACATGGATCAACCACTAGAGTCATTGCATGTGTGTTCTTTCCACAAAGCACACATAGATCAACCAGTGTCATTGCATGTGTGTTATTTCCACAAATCACATATGGACCCACTAGAGTCATTGCTTGTGTGTTCTTATACTGAAACCGGCACAAGAGTCATTGCATGTCTGTCCTTTCCACAAACCACTTATGAATCCACTAGTGTTCATTGCATGTGTGTTATTTTCCAAAAACCACATCTGGATCAACCAGTGGTCATTGCATGTGTGTTATTTTCAAAAACCACATATGGACCCACTAGAGTCATTGCATGTGTGTTCTTATACTAAAACTAGCACTAGACTCATTGCATGTGTGTTCTTTTCCAGAAACCACACATGGATCCACCAGTGTTCATTGCATGTGTGTTCTTTTCAACAAACTACATGTGGACCCACTAGATTCATGGTATGTGTGTTCTTTCCACAAACCACACATGGATCAACCAGTGTCATTGCATGTGTGTTCTTTCCACAAATCACATACGGACCCACTAGAGTCATTTCTTGTGTGTTCTTATACTAAAAGAACACACATGGATGTGTGTTCTTTGCACAAACAACATATGGATCCACCAGTGGTCACTGCATGTGTGTTCTTTCCACAAACCACATATGGATCAACTAGTGGTCATTGCATGTGTGTTCTTTTCCACAAACCACTTATGGATCAACCAGTGGTCATTGCATGTGTGTTCTTTCCACAAACCACGTATGGATCAAGTAGTGGTCATTGTATGTGTGTTCTTTTCCACAAACCACATATGGATCAACCGGTGTCATTGCACGTGTGTTGTTTTCACAAACCACTTATGGATCAACCAGTGGTCATTGCATGTGTGTTCTTTTCCACAAACCACATATGGATCAACCGGTGGCCATTGCATGTGTGTTCTTTTCCACAAACCACACATGGATCAACCAGTGGTCATTGCATGTGTGTTTCTTTTCCACAAACCACATATGGATCCATTAGAGTCATTGCATGTGTGTTCTTATACTAAAACTAGCACTAGAGTCATTGCATGTGTGTTCTTTCCACAAACCACACATGGATCAAGCAGTGTCATTGCATATGTGTTCTTTCCACAAACCACATATGGATCCATTAGAGTCATTGCATGTTTGTTCTTATACTAAAACTAGCACTGCCCCCCAATGGATCCACCGTTAGACCGAGTCTTATAGAAGGCACGCCATAACACAGTTGTTCTGCTTGACGATTGTTACATACCATTCGATTGGGGCGATTGGACGATTGGGATCGTCTTCGTGAGAGCGATCCTCGAGTAGGCTATTCTGCGGCATGATTGGCCACGCTTGCTCTGGACAAACTGGCATGTTGCGAGTGTCACGACTCACGAGTTCAGTGGGCCATATCCCAGTGTCACGTCCCCGTTACTTCTCTTCCTCCCCGTACTTCTCTTTCTTCCCCTCAAAGCCACTTTCCCCACTTCACTTCCATCATGCCATAGCCGCAAGCCGACGACATTCGCCAATTCTTGGGTCGCTACCTTCATGCCAAGAAATCATTTTAGAAGCGTTTGAACTTATCCTACATATTCCTGCTATTCGCCAATCTAACTGCTGATCTTTTTTCTGATTTCTCGATGAACTTCAGATGTGGCAGATGTTGCAACCCAAGAATTTGGAGATCCTCACGCGCAACTTCGCAGCGGCGTTCCCGCTCGTGTGCTCCCACCCAGGATGCCTTCGCCGTTACTCCTACCACGAGCTCCCGCTCCACGAGCTTGCGTGCCTACACGGCGCGTGCTCCTGCACGGAGCCAGACTGCAACTACACCAGCCCGCCGGCAGAGCTCGTCGTCCACCTTGCAGAGGGGCACTTGATCGAAGTGATTAGTATCTTGTACGGGCAAGCCCAACTTCTCCAAGAGCTGGTCCCATTCACTGACTCGGCATACCGCCGGCTAATTTTCCAGGGGGGGACGACTCTGTTTTCGTCCTAACCGTCACCGCCGGTGTTCCAGGAACCAGATCCGGGCCCACCGTCGTGTGTGACGTTTTTGTCAGGTCGGTCTCGTGCGCCTGGCCCATATACACGATGCACATGTGGGCAAACGCCCAGCCGTGGTTGGATAGAATTCTTGTGCTAGCCGAGGCGCCGAGCTGCTCGACACCACGGGAGGTGGAGTATGTGGACCTAAGGTCGATCCTATGCGTGCCATCTCAGTACCTTGTCGGTGCTGGACCGAACATGCAGATGCATTTCTACATTTGTATCGAGAAGACTGATAGGGAATTGTAGTACTTGTGTTGTCGTTACTGTTAGACTTAAGCGATGCTTCTTAGGTGCTTAGAGCATACGTGTTTTGCGAATATACCCCAGTTGTAGTTTTCAGTACTCCTTAATAATTCGACGAGTTATTATATTGGTCCAATCAGCTTGGTGTTGTCACGTTGCAAAGTCCGCTTGCTCTGGACAGACCGGCAATACCGTGTGCTCCCGCTCCCGCATGTCAGTGTCACGTGTTCCGAGGGCCCACCTGCTAGTGTCACGCCCCCTCCTCTTCCTTCCCCTTGAAGCCATTGTCCCAACTTCTCTTCCATCCTTCCACTCCCGTCCGATGGTTGTAATCTGATGATTTTTGTTGGATTGTTTACAAGTAATCTACGTTGATAATGCAACATACAGATGGCACAAACACAATTTCTAAAGTGGCAGCACTCACACGCTGCTATTGCACATATTTCTCAATATAGCTCGACAAACCCATTACAATAATTGTACTCGCATTAAACACAACCAAAATAGCAACTATCCTAAACAACATCTAAACCCACATCACACCGCTGTCGTCGGAGTCCACCTCGATTGGTGACACCACCGTGCCCTTCCCAGCGACATCCACTCCCGCCCGTGGCTTGCCCTTCGCCAAGGAGGAAACACTAGTGTTCTGCACAGCTTTGTCCCCGTCGTCCTCCACATCGGAATCGACAATGACGAAGGTGACAGGGTTGGCATGGACAGAGCGCCGTCGCGCCTGGTGGCTTCTGCTCGAGCTTGACACTGCATCAGTCCTTCTACAGGTAGGAGGGGTCGAGCTCGCATAGGTAGCATCGTCGCTCCTCTCAAGAAACCATGGCCATTTGATACGGCTACGGTAGGATCTTGGGGTGGATCCGCCGCGATGAGCCCTACCGGAAGCGGTGGAGCGGATGGATCTGCCGGCGCGAGCCATGACAAGTTCCTAGGAGGGAGTAAGATTGTGGGCCAAGCGTGTCTAGTTCCTGAGCAAGGCCTCCTAGTGATATGTACGCGGGCAAGGTGCCAAAAAAATTCGTCCAATGCGCGCAAGAGGGCTTTTGAACCACGAAGGCGCGAGGTTTTTTTTACAAGTCCACATGCTAGGTCCCCCACCTGTCAGCCGAATGTGGACGATGATTCTGCCCGAGTTATTAAGTAGGGATAAATCACGCTTCACCACTACCCTAACACCCAAAGGCTCCTCTTTCCTCTGCCCTCGCTCCCCTCTCTCATGGCTTGCAGCTTGTGCAGTTTGTCTCGGGCGGAATCAGGGTTGGCTCAACACCGTCAGGCGGGTGCCCCCATCAGGTACCGGAGGGAGCCCTACGATTACTACCCCGATATGCTGTGTTTGTGCAGTGAGAAGATGCCGAGATGGATTTCATGGACCGATGAAAATACTGTAGGAAAATTCAGCAACTATAGCATCAGAGCGGTAAGTTCCTACTGTAGGTACAATGGTAACCCGGATCCGGAAAGCGTAATGTAATTCTTTTTTTTGTTTCCTTCGATTTACTACATAGGAAGGGAGGGGGGCTGACTGTGACAGGTTTGTCTGGATCGAAAAGCCACTAACAGGTATTCACAGAGAGCTTGTTCAGGATTTGCGTGATGCTGTGTGGGACAAGAAAGAGGAGATTCATGCGATGGAGCGAGTGATCCGGGAGCTTCGCCAGGTGCAGGGGAGGTAGGGGCAGGGAGGTGGTGAGACAGATGGCCTCAAGATTAGGCCAGATAGTGGACACAATTTCCTCATTATATAGGCATTATCTGTTGCATTTGCAATTTATGTTGCCATGTCGTTGTCCAGCAGCTGAAATAAGTTGCTGCTTCGTGGAGTATAGCAGCCAATTTAAGAAATTGTTTTCCAGCCCATAAACTTATCATAAGTGTAATGCCAACAGCAGGGATTTATTAAGCGTCTATAAATAAATTATGTCTGTGCCACTAACCCCATCGATTTTGGAGAGGATTTAACGGCTCAGCTATCGTGATCGTTCAGATAGTAGTGGCACAGTCACAGTTTTGGATTCAACTAGTGGCCTCGGCCGTATCAAATCCTAAAGTCGCGATACATTTTACTCCAAGTACGGGAGGCAGATTGTTTCGCCCGACAAGTTCCACGCACATAGCTCCAGAGTTTAACCGAACTACATATATAGGTTCAAGTTCAATACATCATTAGGCTGCTACACTGCTAGCCCTCTTTCTCTGCTTAGGTGCCAACTTTCTTCCTCTTTCCTTCACGTCCACTAGCTTCTTCATCTCCTGCCTTCTTCCTCTTCCTGGGTGCCAATTTTCTTACCTTCACGTACCCTGCATCTCTGGGCTGAGGGAAGTCAGGCCAATCAGGACCAGAATCTTGTCCGGCATCATCACTCCACTCGTTTTGGTTTTCTTCCGGCAGCAAAATCACTAAGTCGGCTGTCTTGTTTCTTACCTTGCGCTTCCTGTAAAAAAATAGTACATGGATTACTACCTTATATCTATAGACTGTAAACAATTTTTTGTGTGAATGTACCATCTTATACCTAGGTTTGGGAGCATTAAGGGGACATCCAGCTGCTCTATGGCCTATAAGATGGCAGGTCTTGCATCTGTTTTTGCCCTTCTTTGTAGGACAGAAAGCCGAACCCTTCTTTTCGAGAAAATTCTTAAACCTATTCACCTAGGGTCTTCCTCTGCCCCTTTTTGTAACTGGCTGGCAAAGCTCGAAAGACAGTTAGGAATTGAGGCCACTGAGATGGGTCTGTACATGGCTCGACGGATCCAGCGTACGCAACTCTGAACTTTTCCATAGAGTAGTAGTCTGACAAATACTGATCCAAATGTGGTAGAGTTCTTTTCTTCACCAAGAAGGCCAAGGCATGGTCGCAAGGTTTCTCGGTATGCTGCCACTCTAAGAAGGTGCATTCTCGCAGCTGGATATTCACAACATCCCTTTTGCCACTCTTGGACATATCAACCACCTCACAGCTTCTGCTGGTTAACGGGAGAACCTTAAGATGAGCAAGTCCTCGGCTTCTCTTGTGCAGTTGCTATACAACTGGCGGTAGCATATGTCCTCTAAGTCTCCTACCGATCTCTCTCCTTATATTTAATAGCTTCAGGATCATACCACGTATGTTGTCCATCAAGATATGAATAAGACACACTTTTATGTCCTTCACCCAGTTATTCAGGCATTCTACAAGGTTGTTGTTTATGTAATGAACTTTGATGTCAGGGTTGAATTGACTCCTCTTCCATAGCTTTGAATGATGGATGAATAAGTACTCTGGAAGTTCAGGGGCTTCGGCAAATATCTTGCTCATGAAATATTTGTTGCTACTAGTTTTGTAAACTCTAGCAATAGGAAACATGTAACGAAATACGCTGCCTGCGTAGTGTGAGTACAAGTTGACCATCATATGGGCATGGCATTCTCTACCTTCAACTCGCGGGAACACCTCCTTCACCGCATTCGTCAACCATTTGCATGCATCCGTGGATATAGCCAATGGATCCATGTGGCCTATTGATCTCCTGAGCTGCCTCATAAACCAGACTCAGTTTTCCTCCGTTTCTATTTCAAACAGCCCGAATGCCACTGGGAACATCCAGTTGTGACCATCAAGTGCTGTGGAAAATGGCAGGCAACCTTTCCATTTGCCTGTTAGGATAGTGATGTCTACACTCAGATACGGCCTACAGCCGTCCTTTAATCCTTGGATGTAAGGTTTAAGCGCCATGAAAAATCTTTTGAAATATATTTTACCACCTTCTGATTCGGTGTCAATCTCCACAACACTCCCCGAACACCTAGCTTGTACCTCCGCCTTGAAGTTGTACAACATCCTGAAGCTATTAGTCCAATCCCCGTGCAAGACCCCTAGAGCTTTCTCTTTACCTTTCCAAACCGTGTAATACGGAAGGACAATGTTGTATTTAGAACCGAGGCTAGTCTGAATATTCTTCACGGTCTCCTTAGGGTTATCCTTTAGTATGGACATAGATTGCATAGCCATCCACTCTGTATCAGCCATTGAGGATTTCAGTTTGCTGCCTGTCGGACACATGTGTGGAGGGCCCATTTTGTTCACCTGCAACACAGATTCATTTAAAAGATAAGAGGAGTCGACTAGTTGCCAGAAAGATATCGCACATCAATTTAGTTATAGAGTGAAAAGAGAGAGAAAGAGAGTTCTAATGGTTTGTTGCATTCATTGCCCCAATACCCTAATTGCAGTCGACGCAGGTAAGGCTCTTGCTGTGATCCTCCATGGACAATGTACCTCAGCCCGTCCATTCATCCATGTTAACTTGCAAACGGCCTCATACCTCTCGGCAGAGTTCTTCAGTCGATAGACGTCGAACTCCCCCTTGATACAAAAATGCCGGAACAACATCCTGAACTCATGCATGCTCCTGAACTCGGTGCCGACTGAAATTATAGGATACTCGTGGTCATGTTTCATTTCTTCTACTTCAACACCCAAATCATCGACTGGAATACCAGCCTCATCGTTAAGTTCCTCGTCTATTTCATCATCACCAGATTCTTGATCCTCTACAATGCCTTCTTCTTCATATGATTTAGAATCTTCGCCATTGTCTCTAATGCCTAGTACTGCACACATCATATTGACTCCCATGGGTGGGGCTACACCATTGTCTCCACCCGGATGGACAGGAACATTGCCCCGATCCACCTCACCGGCAACTCTGTTTTCTCCAAGACACTCGGTTGGTTCTGCTGCAACCACATGGGGTGGTCTTACGTTTGCACCCATCCTAGGTACTTCAGTGGACAAACAGCAGTCAGGATCAATTTCATCTTGAGTGTACAGAACCCTCTTGCTCTTCATGTGTACATCCTCCTTCCTGTTGTAATCTTTCCTGATGGTATCAGTAGGGCTTGACATCCGTGTTCCATTCCCCATCGAACTAGGCTTTTTGCTGCCGCTCTTGGGTGTGATCTCCTTACTGCCTCCCCTCACGGGTGTTGGCTCTAGGGTGCTGGCATTATTGCCTGACCTCTACGGCGTGTTCTTCTACGAATTAGCCCTTTTGCTGCTACTATTGGGCGTGTTCTCCTTCGTGCTGGCATTATTGCCTGACCCTAGCGGCGTGTTCCGCTCCAAATTTGCCCTTTTGCTGCTACTATTGGGCATCTTCTCCTTCGTGCTGGCATTATTGCCAGACCTCAGCAGCGTGTTCCGCTCCAAATTAGCCCTTTTGCTGCTACTATTGGGCGTGTTCTCCTTCGTGCTGGCATAATTCTCTGACAGCGGCGTGTTCCGCTCCAAGTTAGTATTTTTCTGCTCCCACTGGGTGTGGTAGCCTCCATGCTGGCCATCTTCGCCTCTTTGCTACCACTCCTGGGAGTGTTCACCACTATGCTAGCCCTCTTAGCGTTTTTGCTGCTACCGTTCAGTGTGGCATTTTGACTGGATCTCAGGGGTGTACCCTGCGGCGTGGTGCCTTTTGTCGTGCGACTCTTGGGCGTCCTCTTCTCTGGCGTGGTCTCCTTGGTGACGTTCTTCTTTAGGGTGCCCTTTTTGGGGATGCTCTTCCTGCTCCTCTTTATGATGCTCCTCTGTAAGACTCTCCTCTGTTCGAAGCTACCCTCAGTCGCACCAGCCCTAGTGATGCCATGGATCAGGTCATGCATGCCTTCTAAAAGTAAACTTCACCTCTATAATGTTTCCTTGTAAACGGTACGACTAAATCCCTGGTATCTTTCACTTCGATAGCCTTTTTGCTCCTGTAACCATAATATAACAAACGTGCTTCCCGGGAGGACCCCCATAGCACCTTCACGCGTAATGATGCCAGTAGGTCAGATAACTCTACCACTTCAGGGTCATATCTGCCAAGGATTACATCAAACTCGTCATAGAATTTTTCCGTGCCATCATCTAGTTTTGCAGTATAATCCGTGACACGATACGAACGATTACTTTGCCATCATCAGGTTCTTCAGGATAGAAACCTCCGAAAGGTTCGAGAGATGGAGTGGCACCATCAGACCCAGCCCCAATGCCACCGCCACCATCACCAGCATCATCGTTAGCTAGATCATCCTCAGTGGAAGTACCAGGACCAGGAGCAAGGCGAGAGCGCTTAGCAGCGGGAGCTACATTACATGGTGGACAGGCAGGGCCCCTTCTAACGGCAGCCACAATAGGATTAGTTGCTGCCATGCCACATCGACGATCAAGAGGAGTTCCCACAATAGCAGTGTTTCGAGTGCTAGCAGAGTCCAGACCACGAGCTGGTTCAGACCAGCAGCTCACTGAACCCGAGCACGGGTTCGAGGAGGAGACAAGGCATCAGTCTTTAGAACAACAGTGGGGCAGCCTCCGGAAGCCTTAGTTTGCTCAACAACAGGAGGGATTGGGTCAATAGTGTCCAGATCAACAACAACACGAGGACGACCAGTACCAGCAGATTCCAGAGCATGGGTTCGCACAACTTGAGGACGGTTTCGAGGAGGAGCGGCACACACGACGGCGGTCTTGGCAACAACAGCGGGGCAGCCTCCGGAAGCCTTAGTTTTGCTCAACAGTGGCATGGATTGGGTGAGCAGCAGCCGCATGAACACGGGCACGGGGACGGGGACGACCAGTACCAGTAGATTCCAGAGCAGAGTTTTCCACAACAACAATATGGGGACTCCTACGAGGAGGTTGCCTGACAGAAGCATGTCGCGGACGAGGAACCACATTTTGCTCAACAATGGCAGGGGTACGAGTAAGACCTCCCTGTCCAATAATAGTTGGGCGACTCCCAGTAGCAGGAGCTTCCTCATCCACTATGTTACACACCAGCATAACCACGCGAAGCCTAACATGCTGTTTCATCAACCCAATTAACTGACTGTCACACGTTATAGGAACCTGGAAGCCTCGTTCATCAATGATGCTGAACCGTGCAGTCTGCTCTGGCCTCATTTTAGCAAGTTCACGCACAACAACAACTAAACCAGGCACAGTGCATAACTGCACAGGCGCTACTTCCATCTTCAGATTCTGAGCTTGTTTCCACGTGCTCTTCCCATGTGCTAATTTAATGAGGTAGCCGCAGATGGCCACCAGAACCGTGTATTTGGGTTCAGTGGAGATCCTAGTTGATAGAAAATTGGAGACAAAAGATAAGAATTGTTTGTCAGCGTCATGCTAGTAAACAATTCTATGTTCGACATATCTCTGTAATGCCAATAGCCAGCTAGCAGTTATAGGTAGTGCGAATAGCAAAGAGAAGAGTAGCTCACCCGAAATTAGCTAGGAGTACTTCTTCCTCGGCAAATGGATCTGCCATCCTTCGTGCTGCTCAGCTCGTCGGCGGTAGAGGCGGGCTAGATCGTCGCAACGGCTGGCACGGTATTCGGCATTAGAGCTCGGTAGCAGCGAGTAGGCGCAACAACTTGGCGCCGGAAGTCAAATGGCCAAAGAGATCATTCTGGTTGGAGAGGGGATTTCGACGCCGCCGGTGCTAGGGTTCATGCGAAAGGAGGGAGGGAGTGGATTTTTGAATTTGGTCGATGCACCATGCTCCTTTAGTATCTCGTTTCGCCTACGTGGTTGCCGCATTGGCGCTCGCGTCACGGAAATATTACTGACATGAGGGTCCCGACCGTCTACTTCACGGGGCAGTTTCACGACATGTTTGGATTTGGTAGGGGTGAGACGAGTTGGCATCGAAATGGCCCTTCTCGGTAGTTGGCGGCATAACTTTTCGAAACACGGTAATTTCAGGCAACTTAGGTACCGCCATGCGCTGGCCTACCAACTTTGGTACCACAGACGTGTTGGAGATATGCCCAAGAGGCAATAATAAAGTGGTTATTATTATATCTTTATGTTTATGATAAATGTTTACATCCCATGCTATAATTGTATTAACAGGAAACATTAATACTTGTGTGTTTTGTAAACATAAAATAGTCCCTAGTAAGCCTCTTGTTAAACTAGCTTGTTGATTAATGGATGATCATGGTTTCCTGATCATGGGAATTGGATGTCGTTAATAACAAGATCATGTCATTAGGAGAATGATGTAATGGACACACACCCATAGTAAGCATAGCATAAGATCAAGTCATTAAGTTCGTTTTGCTACAAGCTTTTCAAATGCATAGTAACCTAATCCTTCGACCATGAGGTTATGTTAATCACCATCACCGGATGGGTACTTTGATGACATCAAACGCTGCTTCATAACTGGGTGGTTATAAAGGTGACATTGGGTATTCTGAAAGTATGTGTTGAAGCGCATGGACCAAGATTGGGATTTGTCCATCCATATGACAGATAGATATGCTCTGGGCCCTCTCGGTGGAATGTCATCTAGTTAGCTTGCAAGCATGTTACTAGGTCACAAGGTATGACATATCATGGAACGAGTAAAGAGTACTTATCAGTAACGAGGTAGAACTAGGTATGGAGATACCGACGATCAAACCTCGGATAAGTAGAATATCACGTGACAAAGGGAATTGGTTTCGTATGTTAATGGTTCTATCGATCACGAAGTCATCGTGGAGTATGTGGGAGCCGTTATGGATCTCCAGATCCCGCTAATGGTTATTGATCGGAGAAGTGTCTCCATCATGTCTGCATATTCACGAACCGTAGGGTGACACACTTAAGGTTCAAAGTTGTTTTAAGTAGATATGGAGTGTGCGTTGGAGACCGAATGTTGTTCGGAGTCTCGGATTGGATCCGGGACATCACGAGGAGATCCGGAATTGTCCGGAGAATAAGATTCATATATTGAGGATCATTTTCTAAGTTAGGAAATGTTCCGGAGTGTTTGTATGGAGATTCTAGAAGGTGTCGGAATGTTCTAGAAGGTTCTAGAAGATTTCTTGGAATTTGCTTGAAAACCAAGAAAGGATCAAGGAGTCTTTGTGGGGCAAGACACGGATTCATGGGGGAGGAGGACTCCTTCCCCCCTCCCAATCCGCCGGCCAAGGAGGGAGGGGAGTCCTACTAGGACTCCCCCTCCCATGGCGCCTCCCTCCTTTAAATAGAGGGGAGGGGGCGCCACCCCCTATACCACTACCATAACAAACCCTAGCCGCCGCCCCTCTCCTCCTTCTTCGCTCTGCTCCAGCTTAGGCGAAGCCCTGCAGAAATCTCTACTCCACCACCACCACCACACCGTCGTGCTGCTGGGATTCCGTGGAGAAGATCTACTACCTCCGCTGCTCGCTGGAACAGGGAGAGGAAGGTCTGCTTCGACTCCGCACGTGTGACCGACTGCGGAAGCACTGCCGGAACACGCCGCCGGAAGGATCATCCACTCGATCTTGAGATCGGCAAGTGATCGACTACATCAACCACGAGATCCGATCTCGTAACGCTTTCGGGTCTACAAGGGTTAGTACAGATCTATCTCGTTGCACATGTCTAATAGATTAGATCTTGGCTTTTATCTAGATTTGATCTGGGTTTTGTTCGTTCTTGCGGTAGAATTTTTTTGTTTTCCATGCTATGAACCCATCAGTGGTATCAGAGCCATGTCTATGCGTAGATTTGTTGCACGAGTAGAACACAATGGTTTGTGGGCGTTGGTGCTTGTGCCGTCTTTTGCTTTGTGTACTTCGCATCTTGCGGTATGGTGGGATGAAGCGGCCCGGGCTAACCTTACATGTCATCGAACATGAGACTTGCTCCACAGTTGACGTGCAACTCGTATTGCACAAGTGGCTTTGCGGGTGTCTGTCTCTCCCATCATAGTATAGATCCAATCTACACTTTGCATTTGATAGCACCTGTATCAACGTTGTGGTTCAGTTTCATAGGTAAGATCCGTTCTTATTCGAAAGCCCCAAAACCACGTAAAACATGCAAAGAAAATTAGAGGCGTCTAAGTTGTTTTTGCAGGGTTTTTGTGATGTGATATGGCCATCATGTGATTGTGATTATATTTGATGTATGCAATGATCCTTGTTGTAATATGGCAACCGGCAAGAGCCTAATGGTTGTCTTTAATTTTGTTAAGACCTGCGTGTCTATTCATCTTGTAATAGCTTTATTCCAAGTAGTTGTAATAGTTGCTAGTGATGATGGACAACCATGAAGCGGCGCCACTGACCTTGACGCAATGCTGGTGATGATGGAGATCATGTCCGTGCTTTGGAGATGGAGATCAAAGGCATAAGAAGAAAGGGCCATATCATATCACACTAATTATGAATTGCCTGTGATGTTAATCCTTTATGCATCTTGTATTGCTTAGATCGCGACGATAGCATTATAAGATGATCCCTCTCACTAAATATCAAGTTAAAAAGTGTTCGTCCTTAGTAGGCACCGTTGCTAAGACTCGTCGTTTTGAAGCATCTCGTGATGATCGGGTGTGATAGATTCTACGTGTGCATACGACGGGTGCAAGGAAGATTTGCACATGCGGATACTAAGGTTAATCTTGACGAGCCTAGCATGTACAGACATGGTCTCGGAACACAGAATACCGAAAGGTAAAGCATGAGTCATATGGATGATATGATGAACATGTTGATTGTTCGCCTTTAAAGCTACTTCATCTCACGTGATGATCGGACTTGGTGTAGTGGATTTGGTTCGTGTAATCACTAAAACAACTTGAGGGATGTTGTTTTGAGTGGGAGTTCATTTGTAATTTGGATTAGTCAAACTCAATTTATCATAAACACAATCAAAGTGAATTTGCATAGCTTGTTGTAGTCATTGGCATCCGTTCACCACCTTACGCTTAGTTATAGTTGAGATAGTGGAACTATAGAAATTCTGGATATTTTCTTTACGAACTGGTATCGTATTGTTTTGAGTGTCAATCTAAAGTTTAAAAGTCCTGTTGCAAACTTTCAGCAAACTCCGTTTACTCTATGAAGTTTAATAAATAGTATTAAATCAAGAGTAACAATTCCAGTGTTAGTATCTAATGTATCATGTTTGCCTCCATGATTCTTGATACTCAAAAGATTGTTTTTAATATCAAGTTTATCTAAGAGCTGAAAGCAATGTTTCAGAAACCATCATATATGAAAGGTATTGCGATATCTAAAACAATGTATTGGTTACAACATGATAGAGTATATGTCCTCATATTTGATGAGAATTTGTGAAGGTTAGAGACGCTAGTCGTCCTAATCCTCCAAAAGGTTTTGGAAAAGAAATATTATACTCGCAATTCACCTTTATAAGCTATAGCATCTTGATCATGAAAATTGTCATGATAAGGATGAATAGAAGATGTAAGTAAAATGTTTACTACACTAAAATATTACTAAAGAATGGAATTTTGAAAGAATGCCAAACATTTGATGAAGGTGATCCACTTCAAAGTGCAAGTTCAAAGGTATTAGTATTTGACTATACACACTTTGTACTATGTGTCATATGAATGACACCACTATTGATGTTGATAGATTCTTTTAAAAGAAAATAAATTGTTGAAAGAGAATCTATAAAATATTTGGCAGAAAAGAAAAGATTGGAGATATCCAACTTAGGTATATAGAAGATACATGTTATGGCTGTATTCCTTGGTTGTTAAACAATGTGGTATTGGATACCGAATTGGTTGGTATGAAGTGTCATACAGGACAACACAATTCATGAACTGCAATGGCCTAAGTAACTAGCAAGAGAATATGTGATGATGTTCATCGAAAACAAACAAAGGGTTGTTGTGTTGCTCGTTAACATCAAAGCTTACCTTCAAGATTTGTTTCAATAATTGTTATTTTGATCAGGTATTATGACGACAAAAGGTTGTTCAAATAATTACCGTATTCCATAATAGATGGATGATATACAAGTCTGGTTGGAGAAATAACAACCATAAAACTAATGCTAAAATGTCACAAGACAAATAATTGAAAGATCACTTG
Source organism: Avena sativa (assembly GCA_916181665.1). NCBI lineage: Eukaryota > Viridiplantae > Streptophyta > Magnoliopsida > Poales > Poaceae > Avena > Avena sativa. The sequence continues at coordinate 199,808,410 of OV702287.1, forward strand.
CGAAGTGACATCACCGTTTAAATTATATTAGGGATACATGAAGAAACTCCATGTTGATGGATTTTTGGAGTGTTTGATTTTGATCAAATGACGCTTGTGATACTTTCCTGGAGATAATTAAAACTCCGTTCATAGGCCAAAAGAGGAACGGACGACTAACTGATTGGAATTTGTACATATTGATGTATATAGTCCATTATGTGTAGTCGTGGGCGATGGATTTCAACTTCATATGCTTTCTCCGAAGATTTGAGTGAGTATATGTATATACTTACTCAATAAGGAAGAAGTATGAAACATTTGAAAATGTTCAAAGACTTTCAAGATGAAGTGGAAAATTATTGTAACAAGAAAATAAAAAAAGTTTATGATTGGATCATAAAGATGTTTGAGTTACAAGTTTAGCAAAACACCTAAGATTTGAGGAATCGTTCCATGGATTTGCATTTCCCAAAACACCATAGGAGTATGGAGTGTTCGAGATATGTAATGAAACCTTGTTTGACATGGTAAGATCAAAGGTGTCATTTATAAAACTGCCATTATATTTTAAAGATTAAAGCTTTAGTGACTACCGCTTTTACACTGAAAAGAGCTCCATCATGATCCATTGAAACGACACCATATAAGTCATGGTTTGGGATAAAACCCAGGTTGTCCTTTCTTAAATTTTTGGTATGCTAGGCATAAGTAAAATGTTTACAACCAAAGTCGGATGAGCATGTCTTTGTAGGTTATTTCAAATAACCATTGGGTATTCCTCCATAACACCAAACACAAAAGTGTTTGTCACTTAGAATGTCGAGTTTCTTGAGAAGGAATTTTTGGTGAAAAGTTAAGTGGGAGGACAATAGAACTTTGACAAGGTTGTTGAACCTTGGCTAATATGTGCTGAGTTGCGCAGCATCGGTAAGTGTCCCGGAGGCAGCAAGAATGCTCATGGCTCACGTGCCTCAAAGGTTGTGGTCACGGAGATCTAAGTTCCTATTGAACCAAGTAGGTCGGGTAAGTAATCAAATGCCAAGATTTGAGAGTTAAATCATTGTTCTTTGACAATGATGAACTGACTACATGCAAAGAAGCAATGATGGGCCCTGACTTTGTTAAGTGGCTTGAAGCCATAAAATCCGTGATAATTCCATACACGAGAAATCAAGCTTTGAATTTGAAAGACCCTCTAGAAAGGTGCAAGACCTTACAGTCGTATATGGATCTATAAAGAAATAGACATGGATGTTTCACATCTATGAAATAGTCGACATGTCGGAAAGAGTTTACGACAATGTTCAAGGAATTGACTATGATAAGATTTGATCTTTCATAGCGATATTTAGTCTGGACGGATTAATGTAGCAACCACTACATATATTTTGGTATATGGTAGTTGAACAAACAAAACAAGTTCTTCTAATAGAATGGTTACCTAGGATGTGTCCATGACACGATCCAAAGGGTTTTGTTTATTCAAAGGATGCTAAAAGTGTATGCAAAACTTCAATGGTTGAAGTGAGCATCACGGAGTTGGAATCTTCACCGTGATGAAACCGTTAAAAGGTTTAATTTCATCAGAGACGATGAAGATGTTTGCATTTTGCAAGAAATTAAGTGGGAGCGCTAAGACATATTTCTAATACATTATGTGAAATACATATTGTTGATTAGAAATGATGTATCTTTTATTGACACAGGTTAAGAATTTCATTTCGATGAAAGACTTAGGCATAACCCAAGAATTAGGCATCAATGTCTATATGGATAGATTGAGGCGCTAATATGGTTTTGCCAAATGTACATAGATAAGATGTTGAATGAGTTCAATATGGAAACAACAAGAAAGGTTCTTGACGCACAGAAAGGACTGAATCAAGATTCAAGTGTGTTGACACGAGATTCAAGTGTTTTGACACTTGGTGAAATCGCAAGAATATTTTGATCAATCGTTCTTTGAAATGTACACATCCAGATATGTCCTATGCTCTAAATGTTATGAGCATATACTAGAATGACTCATAAGATGATCATTGGACAAATAGTAGCGATATTCCTATGATCTTTGGAAGAACTAAGAATATATTATTTATATAGTGGTGACAAATAATTCATTGTAAATTGTTGCATTGATACTAGTTTTGTCACAAGTTAAGTTCATCTCAATTTAAACTATGGGTGGCACAATGTAATGGAAAGGAAGTTCCATAACGGATTTGGTTGAGTACCAAAGTTAAAACATTGTGACAGATACTACAACAAAAGGCTAAGTATATGACTACTATTGTGCAGCAAATGAGGGCATTTGCGTCAAGTAGTTTGTTATCAAACTAGGTGTGGTTCATAGCGGTATAATACTATGAAGATACATTGTATGACAATTGTATCAACATGATTTAATCCCAAGGAACTAAAGGTCTCACCAAAGGACCAAATTTATACAATGCCATCTCATTGGAGAATGAGTAATGCATAGAGACGCGAGTAAATACAAATACACACGGACCTGGAAGTGTCAGATCCGAAGATTATGTTTACCACTAGCAATAGTGTCTATACAACACCAGAAAGCCATAGGTGTTGAATGCACAAGTTTTAACTAGATTATTTACTCTAGTGCAAGTGGGAGACTGTTGGAGATATGCCCAAGAGGCAATAATAAAGTGGTTATTATTATATCTTTATGTTTATGATAAATGTTTACATCCCATGCTATAATTGTATTAACAGGAAACATTAATACTTGTGTGTTTTGTAAACATAAAAGAGTCCCTAGTAAGCCTCTTGTTAAACTAGCTTGTTGATTAATGGATGATCATGGTTTCCTGATCATGGGCATTGGATGTCGTTAATAACAAGATCATGTCATTAGGAGAATGATGTAATGGACACACACCCATAGTAAGCATAGCATAAGATCAAGTCATTAAGTTCGTTTTGCTACAAGCTTTTCAAATGCATAGTAACCTAATCCTTCGACCATGAGGTTATGTTAATCACCATCACCGGATGGGTACTTTGATGACATCAAACGCTGCTTCGTAACTGGGTGGTTATAAAGGTGACATTGGGTATTCTGAAAGTATGTGTTGAAGCGCATGGACCAAGATTGGGATTTGTCCATCCATTTGACGGATAGATATGCTCTGGGCCCTCTCGGTGGAATGTCATCTAGTTAGCTTGCAAGCATGTGACTAGGTCACAAGGTATGACATATCATGGAACGAGTAAAGAGTACTTATCAGTAACGAGGTAGAACTAGGTATGGAGATACCGACGATCAAACCTCGGATAAGTAGAATATCACGTGACAAAGGGAATTGGTTTCGTATGTTAATGGTTCTATCGATCACGAAGTCATCGTGGAGTATGTGGGAGCCGTTATGGATCTCCAGATCCCGCTGATGGTTATTGATCGGAGAAGTGTCTCCATCATGTCTGCATATTCACGAACCGTAGGGTGACACACTTAAGGTTCAAAGTTGTTTTAAGTAGATATGGAGTATGCGTTGGAGACCGAATGTTGTTCGGAGTCTCGGATTGGATCCGGGACATCACGAGGAGATCCGGAATTGTCCGGAGAATAAGATTCATATATTGAGGATCATTTTCTAAGTTAGGAAATGTTCCGGAGTGTTTGTATGGAGATTCTAGAAGGTTTCGGAATGTTCTAGAAGGTTCTAGAAGATTTCTTGGAATTTGCTTGAAAACCAAGAACGGATCAAGGAGTCTTTGTGGGGCAAGACACGGATTCATGGGGGAGGAGGACTCCTTCCCCCCTCCCAATCCGTCGGCCAAGGAGGAAGGGGAGCCCTCCCATGGCGCCCCCCTCCTTTAAATAGAGGGGAGGGGGCGCCACCCCCTATACCTCTACCATAACAAACCCTAGCCGCCGCCTCTCTCCTCCTCCTTCGCTCTGCTCCGGCTTAGGCGAAGCCCTGCAGAAATCTCTACTCCACCACCACCACCATACTGTCGTGCTGCTGGGATTCCGTGGAGAAGATCTACTACCTCCGCTGCTTGCTGGAACAGGGAGAGGAAGGTCTGCTTCGACTCCGCACGTGTGACCGACTGCGGAAGCGCTGCCGGAACGCGGCGCCGGAAGGATCGTCCACTCGATCTTGAGATCGGCAAGTGATCGACTACATCAACCACGAGATCCGATCTCGTAACGCTTTCGGGTCTACAAGGGTTAGTACAGATCTATCTCGTTGCACATGTCTAATATATTAGATCTTGGCTTTTATCTAGATTAGATCTGGGTTTTGTTCGTTCTTGCGGTAGAAATTTTTTGTTTTCCATGCTACGAACCCATCAAGACGAACAAGCCCCATGATAGGTAGAGTAAATTCATATTAGGAATTAAAAACGTAGGAATTTTGTAACAGGTGTCTTTGGATGGCGAATAGGAAACAAACACATGAGTTTTACAGGAATATAGTGTGAGTGCATTGGACTTCTCAAAGGAAAAATAGAATAAGGTTGGAGCTCATGTTTAGATTCTTATGGAATGGCGGGCATAGGAACTAAGAAGTGACTTCATAGGAATTTGATATCTTCCAAAATCCTATGGGTTAGAATCCTCCAAAACTCATATGCAAATCTTCATATCCATCTTGGACCTCACTTTTCAAATTCCTACGCGCGCAAAGAACAAGAATGAGGTCCCAAGAGACACGATAACATCATAAATATACTCTCCGGTGAGGTTTGACTTTGATTTTACTATGTTTTAAAGCAATCCTATGTTTTTGTATTCATGTAAACCAAACAGCCAACTTTTTACAGAAATCTTGTGTTTGTAAAACACATGAAACTTAAAATATAATGCCAGCCTTGATTGGCCAATACACCTTGCGTTACGGGTATCAACAATCCTGGTCATTCTTGTGTTTTCAGATTAGTATGTTTGGAGAAGAGGGGGGACACTGAAGCAAAAGTCTTGGGCCTCTTTCGATTGCAGGATGGAGAACACAAGAATTTCACAGGTTTGCCGGTGAAAAACAAGCGATTATAAAACGTAGAAAAATTACCTACGTGAATGGCACGATGAGAGTTGAGCCTCAAGTAGATGTTCCAATTCCTATGTGATTTAAGCATGGGTGAGGGGTTGCAGTTCAAAAGAATTTGTGTACCACGATTCCTTTGATCCAAATGCAATCCATAGGAAATAGTCTAAGGATTCAAGTCCTATAAAAATCATGCAAAACTGATTTTTACCTGCTTGTCACGGTCTAGTGGCCATGTCTGTGGGTCAGAATGAAGTAGGCAGGGCAAACCAAATGGGAGACCAGGATCTTCTGCAATCCCTCGATGCATGCCAACCTTGCCGCAAGCCAGGCGAGTGGTGCTCAGAAGATCGGCGCGACCGGTGATGTTGCTCAGCGGTCCATAGTGGAGGTTGTCAAATCCGATTGCCTGGCTGTAGTGCTCAGATATCTTACGCTCCATTGCTCCAGATGTTGTTCCGTGGAAGAGTACTGTGGAAGATTAGTTGGGATGGGTTGGCGGTTTGTACCTTTCTGCAAGGGTGGAGAGGGGTTATGATGGTACACAAGCAACCGACGCGGTAGAGGAAGATGATGAGGGGCGTGGGGCGGTTCTCCTCCGATTGTCGGATCGACTACTCCGACCAGGTATATTAGGGAAAAACTAACGCGGGACGTTAACATAGACGCTTATGCAAAAAAGGAATAATAACAAAAAATTAGATATATTTCTTAAACACTCTAGCCCGCAACGCTGGCCCCTAGTTTGAGGCGCTACTATTTTTTTCCCAGTAGGTAGCTAGGGATAGAAAATCACACCGTGCCAAAGAAAAAAGTTCGAAATGTCCTCAAATTTGTTTTGCGTGTGGGCATGGTGATGCCACACTGAAGGAGAGAGAAAACACAATTTTTTTGAATGCATATATAGTACTCCCTCTGATCCATATAATGTTCTCAGATTTATCTAGATTAGAATGTATATAGTCATGTTTTCGTGCTAGATTTATCTAATGGTTGGAAACTCCGAGTGGCAAATACCATGACATGATTCACATATTTACTTCCAAATATGGGAACATCATGAATGGTGGGAGTACAATTTACATCAAGGACCTAAAAATGAAGAAAATTACATAGAGGTCCTTACATTTAGCACGAAGCACCCTAAAATTAAGCAAGGGAAATAGTCGGGCCTGGCTCCTCGAGAGAGAAGAGCCATACTCTTCATACAACTTTCTCTTCATTTGTTTTCAAAATATATGGCCAAATTTGGTGGCATGAAAATTCCTGGACATGGGATCATCATCAACATAAAGTATGATGTAGATATGGCCATGACCTTGGTCATTCGGCTTGAAATCCAAGAATGTGCATACTCATCGACAACTAATAAAATCAAATACATTTAAATTTTACCACTTCTTTTAGGTTCAAATTTTACACGTAAGGACGAAGGGATTATTTTTTAAATCAAGGACCTAAAAAGGTAAAATTTATCGAGATCCATACATTTAGGACGGAGCACCCTAAAATTAAGAAGGGAAAATAGTCATGTTTTGCTCCTTCTCGAGAGAAAAGCTGATTGAGCCATACTCTTCATACTACTTCCTCTTCATTTGTTTTCAAAATATGGCCAAATTTTGGCGGCTTGCAAATTCTTGGATATGGGATCATGAATCATGAGCATAAAGTATGATGTAGATATGGCCATGACCTTGGTCATTCATCTTTAAATCCAAGAATGTTCAAACTTATCGACAACTAATAATCTTAAATATGTTTAAATTTTTATAGTTGCTTTTAGGTTCGAATTTTACACGTATGGATGGTGGGAGTACATTTTACAACAAGGACCTAAAAAGGTAAAATTACATAGAGGTTCATCCATTTAGCACGAAGAACCCTTAAATTAAGTAGGAAAAACAGTCATATTTTTCTCCTTCTCGAGAGAAAAGCTGATCGAGCCATAATCTTCATACTACTTCATCTTCATTTGTTTTCGAAATATGGTCAAATTTGGCCACATGCAAATTCTTGGATATGGGATCAGGAATCATCAGCATAAAGTATGATGTGGATATGTCCATGACCTTTGTCGTTCGTCTTCAAATCCAAGAATGTTCATACTCATCGACAACTGATAATCTTAAATACGTTTAAATTTTACCACTTGATTTTAGGTTCGAATTTTACACGTACGGATGGTGGGAGTATATTTTACACCAAGGACCTAAAAAAGGTAAAATTACATCAAGGTCCATACATTTAGCACGAAGCACCCTAAAATTCAGAAGGGAAAATAGTTATGTTTTGCTCCTTCTCATGAGAGAACCTGATCGAGACATACTCTTCATACTACATCCTCTTTGTTTGTTTTCAAAATATGGCCAAATTTGGGGGCATGCAAATTCTTGGATATGGGATCACGAATCATCGGCATAAAGTATGATGTAGATATGGTCATGACCTTGGTCGTTCGTCTTGAAATCTAAGAATATTCATACTCATCAACCAATAGTAATCTTAAATATGTTTAAATTTTACAACTTGCTTTTAGGTTCAAATCTTACACAGACGGTCGGAGTACATTTTACATCAAGGACCTAAAAAAGGTAAAATTACATCGAGGTCCATACATTTAGCATGAAGCACCCTAAAATTAAGCAGGGAAAACAGTCATGTTTTTCTCCTTCTAGATAGAGAAGCAGACCGAGCCATACTGTTCATACTACTTCCTCTTCATTTGTTTTCAAAATATGGCCAAATTTGGCGGCATGCAAATTCTTCGCTATGGGATCGTGAATCATCAATATAAAGTATGATGTAGATATGTATGACCCTGGTCGTTTGGCTTGAAATGCAAGAATTTTCATATTAATTGACAACTAATAAGATTAATTAGGTTTAAAATTTGCCACTTGCTTTTAAGTTCAAATTTTACACGGACAGTGGGAGTATATTTTCCAGCAAGGACCTAAAAAAGGTAAAATTACATCGAGGTTTATACATTTAATTACCACGAAGCACCCTAAAATTAAGCAGGGAAAACACTCAAGTTCGGCTCCTTCTCAAGAGAGAAGCTGGTCGAGCCGTACTCTTCTTACTACTTCCCTCTTTGTTTGTTTTCAAAATATGGCCCAATTTGGCGGCATAAATTCTTGGATATGGTATCGTGAGTCATCGATGTAAAGTATGATGTAGATATGGCCATCACCTTGGCCGTTCGGCTTGAAATCCAAGGTTGTTCATACTCATTCAGAACTAACATTAAATTCGTTTAACTTTTACAACTAACTTGTAGGTTTGAATTTTACACGGACAGTAGGAGTACATTTTACATCAAGGACCTAAAAAGGGGGAAATTACATCGAGGTCCATACATTTAGCATGAAGTACCCTAAAATTAAGCAAACAAAACAATGTGGTTCGACTCCTTCTCGAGAGAGCAGCTGATCGAGCCGTACTCTTCATAGTACATACTCTTCATTTGTTTTCATCAAGGACATAAAAGGGGAAAATTACATCGAGGTACATAAATTTAGCACGAAGCACGCATTAAAATTAAGCAAAGGAAAATAGTCGGGTTCGGCTCCTTCTCGAGAAGGAACCTGACCAAGCCATATTCTTCCTACTACTTCCTCTTCGTTTGTTTTCAAAATATGGCCAAATTTTGTGTCATGCAAATTCTTTGATATGGGATCATGAATCATCAGCATAAAGTATGATGTACATATGTCCATGACCCTGGTCATTCAGCTTGAAATGCAAGAATGTTCATACTCATTGACAACTAATAAGCTTAAATATGTTTAAATTTTACCACTTTCTTTTGTGTTCGAATTTTACACTGACAGTGGGAGTACATTTTATAGCAAGGACCTAAAAAGGGGTAAAATTACATAGAGGTCTATACATTTAGCATGAAGCACCCTAAAATTAAGCAGGGCAAAGAGTCATGTTTGGCTCCTTCTCGAGAGAGAAGCTCATCGAGCCATACTCTTCATACTACTTTCTCTTTGTTTGTTTTCAAAATATATGGCTAGAGTTGGCGGCATGAAAATTCGCGGACATGGGATCATCATTAGCATAAAGTATGATGTAGATATGGCCATGACCTTGGTCGTTCGGCTTGAAATCCAAGAACGTTCATACTCATCGACAACTAATAATCTTAAATACGTTTAAATGTTACCACTTGCTTTTAGTTCGAATTTCACACGGATGGTGCGAGTACATTTTATATAAAGGACCTAAAAAAGGTAAAATTACATCGACGTCCATACATTTATGTCTGAAAACTTGTCTTGTGGTATTTAGATCCATATTCTTCGGAGTTTCTTTACGTAAAAGAAAAATCTTGTCATCACTCGAAAAATTGAGAATTAAATGTTCTTTCGTGATAGTTGAAAACTAACACCGATGACATTGTTTACTACATGAAGATGCACCCATAAACCTCTGAATATACATTTAATTCAATAGCAATCAATTGCCCTTACTTGTGTAGATGCTAAGAATGGAAAAGAAGATCCCACGGTTAGCAATGTTTGGATTTGCCAGTCTTGATCCAACGGTCAATGTTCGAAGTTATCCGTACACTATACAGTGGTATGGTATGTTATTGTAAGAGATAAGACAAGATAAATATAAGATAAGAAGTACTGTGAATGGCCGATCTTTTGAGTAACCTTCCCTCCCGATGTTTGGAAAGCAAGTGAAAATTTTGAAAATCGAAAAAGTTTGAATTTTTTTGCCGCCAAGGACCAAAGTGGTTTCCTTCCTATGTACTCCTTGTCCCTACTCCACACCAACGCGGCTACCGAACAAGCCAGAGACACATAGCTTCCGTACCAAGGCACACGTGAGCAGCACCATGTTGTGGACCAGGGAGAGATTAGTCGGGCCGGTGCACGAGGGGAAAGGGGAGGAGAGAGGGAGGATGGATGGTGAGAGGCAGCAAAGGAGAGAGAAAATACACAATTTGTTTTGCGTGCATAGGTCCTGAAATTTACTACTAATAGAGTGGCCACAGGAGTACCTCGTGTCAGGAACCCATCATAACTTTCCTTTGACATCGAACCGCCTTCAACTCCTCTTTGCTGCTGCCCTCTTACCCTGCCTACGTTTTATTCTCTCAACATGTACATCGCGTGGACAGAGGTGAGCATATATCTAAGCAAAATAATGTGTACTACTATACTAGTGTACTACTAATATACTATTTGCTTTTTCCCTAATAAGGGCATCAACAATGTGTACAAAAGCACACCTTAAGGCCTAGTATGTGGCATCCGCTAAGGTCACCATATACATTGTGGAGAAAATAAATTTTGTATCTTTAAGCCTAAGGTGCACCTCAAGCTTGTGGGTTTCCCATAGAGAATATAAAAAGCATTTCCCCTCTCTCCCTATTTCATGTGATCTTTTTCAAAAGGTGTTCAAAATTTTCATGATGCAAAATCTTAGCTAGAAGTCGCAAAACTCGTCAAAACTCTCTGTGGTTTCTGATATATTAATTAACCGCTCGATGGGTACCTCCAACAGAGTTCTTCATAAAAGTTTCAAATCAAACTACAATTTATTACTTGTAGTTCAAGTTTGACCTAATTTCATTAAATTCAAGAGTAATCCATTGCACTTAGTTGTAGCTCAAGTTTGACCTAATTTCATTAAACTATCAAGATGCAAAATCTTAGCAAGAAGATGAACCTGTCGTTAGAACTCTCTGTGGTTTTTGATAGTATATTAATTAACATCCCCCTCCGATGGGTACCTCCAAGATCTTTTATGTAAAACTTTCAAAACAACCTACACAATTTACTTGTAGTAGTTCAAATTTTACCTATTATATATTTTCTTCTTTACCTATTATATTTTTATATAGTGATGATATGCCAGATGTCTATTATCTAAGTCTCACGTGAAGGGCACGTGCAACTTACTAGTACTTGTAGTTTCAAATTTGACCTAATTTCCATAAATCGACATAAAGTCATTCTAATGGGCAGACTTAGTTGGGAAGTTTGAAAACTCATAAAACATGGGAATTCGTTGGTACAACATGTTGGTCCAATATATATGTATGTAAACTTGGCTTGTGGCATCCAGATGCAATATTCTTCGGAATTTTATTTTGTAAAAAGAACAACCTCACTCGTATTCTTCACTCGGAAAATGTAGAATTGAATATTCTTTCTTGATAGTTGGAAACTCACACCGACGATACTGTTTACTACAAGAAGATGCACTGATGATCTACCTCTAAAAAGACATTTAATTCAAGAGCAATCTATGGCGTTTACTTGTAGCTAGCTCAAGTTTGACCTAATTTTGTTAAATTGTCAAGATGCAAAGTCTTAGCAAGAAGTTGAACCTATCATCAAAACTCTCGCTGGTTTCTGATATATTAATTTTGACCCCTCGATGGGTACCTCCAAAAGCTATTTCGTAAAACTATCAAAGCAAAACCTACAATTTACTTGTAGTTTCAAATTTGACCTAATTCCGAGATATCGAAATAAAGTCATTCAAATGGGCGGGGTTAGCTAGGAAGCTTGAAAACTCATAAGACATGGGAATCGCAAGTACAACATGTTGTCGATCCACTATATATGTATGTCAACTTGGCTTGTGGTATCCACATCCAATATTCTTTGGACTTCTATTTACGGAAAAGAACAACTAACCTCGCTCGTCTTCACTCGAAAAATGTGGAATTGAATGTTCTTTCTAGATAGTTGGAAATTCACACTCACGGTATTGTTTACTACAACAAGATGCACCGATCTACCTCTGAAAATACATTTAATTCAAGAGCAATCTATCGCGCTTACTTGTAGCTCAAGTTTGACCTTATTTTGTTAAATTGTCAAGATGCAAAAACTTAGCAAGAAGTTGAACCTATCGTCAAAACTCTCGGTGTTTTATGATATATTAATTGTGACCCCTCCATGGGTACCTCCAAAAGATTTTTCGTAAAACTTTCAAAGCAACCTACAATTTACTTGTAGTTTCAAATTTGACCTAATTTCGATAAATCGACATAAAGTCATTTGGTCAAATCGGCAGAGTTAGCTAGGAAGTTTGAAAACTTATAAATAAAACATGGGAATCGTTGGTACAACATGTTGGTAAACTTGGCTCCTAGCATTCAGAGCCAATATTCTTCAGACATTTTTTTTATAGAAAAGAACAACCTCGCTCGTCATCACTCGGAAAATTGAGAATAATTGAATGTTCTTTCCTGATATAGTTGGAAAATCACACCGAGGACACTGTTTACTACAAGAAAATGCACCCATCTACCTCTCTAAAAAGTCATATATTTCAACAGCAATCTATCGTGCTTACTTGTAGCTCAAGTGTGACCCAATTTCGTTAAATAGTGTCAGGCGATGCAAAATCTTAGCAAGAAGTCATACCCGTTGTCAAAACTCTCAGTTGTTTCTCATATATTGATTGTGACCCCCCCCCCGATCAGTACGGTACCTCCAAATGTTTTTTCATAAAACTTTCAGAGCAACCTACAATTTAGTTATAGTTCAAGGTTGACCTAATTTTGATAAATCGGCATGTAGTCATTCAAGTGGGCAGAGTTAATTAGCTAGGGAGTTTGAAAACTCAAAAAACATAGGGGAATCGTAAGTAAAACACGTTGGTCCACTTAATATGTCTAGAAGCTTGGCTTATGGCATTGAGATCCATATTCTTCGGGCTTTCTTTATGGAAAAGAACCATCTCGTCATTACTCAGAAAGCTGAGAATTTTATTTCTTAATAGTTGGAAACTCACACTGACAACATTGTTTACTACAAGAAGATGCACCCATCTACCTCTGAAAATACATTTAATTCAAGAGAAATCTATCGCGCTTACTTGTAGCTCAAGTTTGACCTAATTTTGTTAATCGACAAGAAGTCACTGAAGTGTGCGAAGTTAGCTAGGAAGGTTGAAAAATCCTAGTACTAAAAACTTGGGTATTACGTATAAGAAACTGTGGTCCAATTTGTGTGATAATTGGGGTGATTGCATTTTCTTTTAACTGTGGTAGGTCTCGTAGGAGCGAGGTGCTTGAGAGTTAACACGGTCGGTGGAAGTACAAGTTACATCAAGGACCTCATAAAAATGAAAATTGCACCCCAAGTCCATGCATTTAGCACAAGGACCCTGAAACTAAGTAATGAAGTGTGTGTTTTGAGGTTTGCGCATACTAGCATTCATCGTGCTAAATACTATCAGTAAAATCTTTGTAGATGCTAAGAATGGAAAAGAAGATCCAATAGTTAGCAATGTTTGGATTTGCCGGTCTTGATCCAATGGTCAATGTTCGAAGTTATCCATACACTATAAAGTGGTATGGTATGGTATTGTAAGAGATAAGACAAGATGAAGATAAGATAAGAAGTACTGCGAATGGTCGATCTTTTGAGGAACCTTCCCTCTCGATGTTTGGGAAGCAAGTGACAATTTCGAAAACCAGAAAAGTTTGAATTTTTTTGTTGCCAAGGACCAAAGTGGTTTCCTTCCTATGTACTCCTCATCCCTACTCCACATCAATGCGGCTGCCGAACACGCCAGAGACACAGAGCTGCCGTACCAAGGCACATGTGCGCAGCACCACGCTGTGGACGAGGGAGAGATCAGTCGGGCCGGTGCGCGAGGGGAAAGGATAGGCGAGAGGGAGGATGGATGGTGAGAGGCAGCGAAGGAGAGAGAAAACACACAATTTTTTTTGCGTGCATAGGTCCTGAAATTTACTACTAGTAGAGTAGCCGCAGGAGTACCTTGTGTCAGGAACCCATCATAACTTTCCGGTAACATCGAACCGCCTTCAACTCCTCTTCGCTGCTGCCCTCTTACCCTGCCTATGTTTTATTCTCACATCATGTACATCGCATGAACAGAGGTGAGCATATGTCTAAGCAAAGAAATGAGTACTACTATACTATTGTACTACTAATATACTATTTACTTTTTCGCTAATAAGGGCATCAGCAATGTGTATAAAAGCCCACCTTAAGGCCTAGTATGTGGCATCCACTAAGGTTCACCATATACATTGTAGAGAAAATAAAGTTTGTATCTTTAAGTCTAAGGTGCACCTCAAGCTTGTGGGTTGCCCATAGAGAATAGAAAGTTCATTTTCCCTCTCTCCCTATTTCATGTGATTGTTTTCAAAAGGTGTTCAAAATTTTCATGATGCAAAATCTTAGCTAGAAGTCGAACCACTCGTCAAAACTCTCTATGGTTTCTGATATATTAATTAACCGCTCGATGGGTACCTCCAAAAGCTTTTTTCATAAAACTTTCAAAGCAAGCTACAATTTATTACTTATAGTTCAAGTTTGACCTAATTTCATTAACATAAAGTATTATCAAAACCAAAGAATAATTAATAATATTTGTATTATACTTTTTATAACGCGTGTTTCTGGATACACGTAACATGATGCCACAAATAAATATTATACCTCTTATTCTTTTTTTGAAATGTTATGAAAACCATGTTAACTTTTTCGGGATGCGGATGCATAGCAAGAACATGATTTTTTTAAAACTTTCAGTGGTTTTTCAATGTACCAAATTCCTGCTTAGCTTCAAAAGATTTTTGGAAATTTTAAGAGCAACCTATCGCGCTTACGTTTAGTTAAAATTTGAGAAGGTCGATGGGAGTACAGTTTACATCGAAGACCTCAAAAAATAGAAAATTGCATAGAGGTCCATACATTTAGCACAAAGGGCGCTAAAATGAAGCATTGAAAGAAGTCGGGTGCGGGTCCTTCTCGAGCGAGAGGCCGAGCCATACCCTTCGTACTACTCCTACTGTACTTTCGATCCAGCGTGATGCGGGTATGCTTGGTGGCTTCCTCTTTGGAGGGTTTGAAATTGAATGACAATGGAGTACTACGAAGTAGTGGTAAAGCTGGTCAGATCATAATGAAGTGCATCGAATGCGACGGGATGTATTGCAGATAGTATAAACAATCCCTTGTGCACCACTATGTTTTGAATCTCTTGAATAACCTTTCCTCCGTATGTTTGGGAAGGAAGTGAAAATTTTGAAACTTCGAAAGTTTGAACTCCGACTCTAATAATAGTATGAGTATTGTACCTTTTGTCGCCAAGCCCCAAAATGGTTCCTTCTATACAGCATGCCTGATAGTGATATGAAGCCAACGGCAAGGTAGGTCGACACACGTGCGTAGTGTCACGTTTTGGACGAGGGAGAGATCACCTAGACGGGGTGTAGGGATGGTGATGTGGCAGTGAAGGAGAGAGAAAACATAATTTGTTTTGCGTGCATACAGTTTATAGTAAAGGTCCTGAAATTTACTAGTACTAGTTCCGTACTACAAGTACTACTACGTGATTGTACCCTGTACCTCGTGTCAGGAAGCCATCACAGCTCTGCTCTCATATCGCACCGCCTTCAACTCCTCTTCACTGCTCTCTCGAGCTACTTCCTCTGTGCCCATAGTTTCTCTTCTTTCTCTTTGTTTCTTTTCTACGGAAATACATATTCTTCCTACTTGCTTTATAGAAAATACAATCCTCTCACTTGGAAAATTGTTTTTTTCCTTTCCTCATGGTTGGAAACTCCAAGTGGCAACATTTGTACCATGCCATGATTCGCACCCATTTTACACCCAAATATGGGACCATCACGGATGATGGGAGTACAATTTACATCAAGGACCTAAAAATGGAAAAAAAATTATATAAATGTCCTTATATTTAGCACGAAGCACCCTAAAATTAAGAAATGGAAATAATCGGGTGCGGATCCTTCTCGAGAGAGCAGTTGATCGATCCATACACTTCATACTACTTTCTCTTTGTTTGTTTTCAAAATATATGGCCAAATTTGGCGGCATGCAAATTCTTTGATATGGGATCATGAATCATCGATATAAAGTATGATGTAGATATGGACGTGACCTTGGTCGTTCATCTTGAAATCCAAGAATGTTCATACTCATCGACAACTAATGATCTTAAATACATTTAAATTTTACCACTTGCTTTGAGGTAAGAATTTTACACGTACGGATGGTGGAGGTACATTTTACATCAAGGACCTAAAAAAGGTAAAATTACATCGAGGTCCATACATTTAGCATGAAGCATCCTAAAATTAAGAAGGGAAACAGTCATGTTTTGCTCCTTCTCGAGAGAAAAGCTGATCGAGTCATACTCTTCATACTGCTCCCTCTTTGTTTGTTTTCCAAATATGGCCAAATTTGGCGGCATGAAAATTCTTCGATATTGGATCATGAATCATCAACATAAAGTATGATGTAGATATGTCCATGACCCTGGTTGTTTGGCTTGAAATGCAAGAATATTCATATTCATTGAGAACTAATAAGGTTAAATACGTTAAAATTTACCACTTGATTTTATGTTTGAATTTTACATGGACGGTGGGAGTACATTTTATATCAAGGACCTAAAAAAGGTAAAATTACACCGAGGTCCATACATTTAGCAATAAGCACCCTAAAATTAAGCAGGGAAAATAGTCGGGTTCGGCTCCTTCTTGAGAAAGCAGTTGGTCGAGTCATACTCTTCATACTACCTCCTCTTCATTTGTTTTCAAAATATGGCCCAATTTGGCGGCATGTAAATTCTTGGATATGGGATCATGAATCATCGATATAAATTATGATATAGATATGGCCATGACCTTGGTCGTTCGGCTTAAAATCCAAGATTGTTCATACTCATTCACAACTAAGCTTAAATACGTTTGAATTTTACCACTTGTTTTTATCTTCGAATTTTACATGAATGGTGGGAGTACATTTTACAGCAAGGACCTAAAAAGGGGTAAAATTACATCGAAGTCCATACTTTTAGCACAAAGCACCCTAAAATTAAGCAGGGAAAACAGTTATGTTTGGCTCCTTCTCGAGAGAGAAGCTAATCGAGCCATGCTCTTCATACTACTTCCTCTTCGTTTGTTTTCAAAATATGGCCAAATTTGGCGGTATGAAAATTCTTGGATATGTGATCATCATCAGCATAAAGTATGGTGTAGATATGGCCATGACCTTGGTTGTTCATCTGAAATCCAAGAATGTTCATACTCATCAACAACAAATAATCTTAAATATGTTTTAAAAAGGTAAAATTATATCGAGGGCCATACATTTAGCACGAAGCACCGTAAAATTAAGCAGGGGAAACAGTCATGTTTTGCTCCTTCTCGTGAGAGAAGCTGATCGAGCCATAATCTTCATACTACTTGCTCTTCGTTTGTTTTCAAAATATGGCCAAATTTGGCGTCATGCAAGTTCTTGGATATGGGATCACGAATCATCAACATAAAGTATGATGTAGATATGGCCATGACCTTGGTCGTTCATCTTGAAATCCAAGAATGTTCATACTCACCGACTACTAATAATCTTAAATATGTTACTTTTGCACAATGATTACTCATATCAGCCAGAGGAGTAATTCCATCATGAACATAGCTATCTGAGAATGCCAAGAATCTTACCCATTATAGCATTGCTGCTACATATGTTTAATCAACTCATAGCCGAAATCTAGGAGTTTCCTCCATGAAGATCGTTCGTAGGATAGCGGAATTGTTGGCATCCTATGAAGTTTGACACGCATAAAGATTTATCATTCTTATGATTCACAAATCAAACTTTTGCATGCTCACAAAAACTGCTAATCATTAATTCACTTGAACAAATCCTTTTAAAGAGAGCTATCAAGTCAATCATTATTTTCTGTGGTGTTGAGTGTCTCTAGAAATAAGCCTTCAAGACTAAACACTACAACACCCAAGCCTTCAGTTGTGAGACTTCTACTTATTACAATTGGTTAGCAAATTTTTAGGCAAGACTTGGTTAACTACGAGAGCTGGAACAAAATGTACCCAACTAAATACCCATGTAAAAACAATTTTACTACAATATAAAGACTCACTCCACCAATATAATATCTTAACATTTACTACTAACTAGCATGGGTTTCTTAAACTTCAAAAGTGGGGAGTCTTAAGGAATACCTCTCATGATTGGTTCCACTTCTCTCTTCCCTTTTGATTTTCTTCTTGGAAACTTGAAGTCGATCACTCTCTTGCAAATATGTGAAAGCCACAAGGAGAATAGAAAGGAAGGAAGAGGGAAAATAAAGATAAATGGAAAAATCTTTTTGTTGTTTTTAAGAGAGGGAATTAAAGAATAGAAAAATTAGCGGCAAAGATCGGCTAGAATGTCTCAAAAACAAATAGAAATAACTAAAGATAAAGTGTTTGGAAACCAACACGAGTGCTTATAAACTCAAAAAAACATAACCTCAAAATAAATAAAAGCAAATTATCGCCAAATAAAGATAATGAGGAAACTTCCCCAAGCTTAGGATTTTGCAAGCCCTTCAAATCATTGTGGTGGCAGGAAAAATTTGTAACTCCAGTTTGTAAATTGAGTTGATAAATAACTAGTTGTTTCTCAAAGTTTCAATGAGAGGTTATGCATCCTCTCCATGGTTCCTCCAAGTCCTTGGAAGTCTTGGTATGTAGCGAACCGGGTAGGTTGTTGCTCCTCTTGATAAGGAACTTCTTGGTCCTCATCCTCATCCAGAGTCTCCTCCTCGGGTTGGTGTTTCTCAACCTGCAAGTCATATAGCAAATGTCCTTCCTCGATAGAGAAAAGAACATTAGGGAAAGAAGCAGGGTAGAGGCCTGCTGGCTCATGGTTGATGTAGAGCTCGTTGGGAACCCCAAGAGGAAGGTATGATGAGCACAGCAGCAAGTTTTCCCTCAGTTATGAAACCAAAGTTTAATAGAACCAGTAGGAGCAAGGAAACACCCCAAAGGTGTTACTAGCTGAGCTTTGGCAGGGCGCACTACTGGTGCTAGTAGCAACGTGGAGACCTGCACAACACAACCACAGAACTTTGTCCCCAACTTGCGATGAGGTTGTCAATCTCACCGTGTTTTGCGGAAAACAAAGGATTAAACGTATCGAATGGAAAGAAGTAAAAGTTTGCAGAAAGTAACACAAAGCAGTAAAAGATTGTAGATTGTATGTAAAGTAAAGGACCGGGATCCATAGTTCACTAGAGGTAGCTGGGTGAACAAATTACACCGGGGCAATTGACAAACACCGAGAAAGCAATACATGCATATACTAATCATATTGACTCCTCTGAGACTTGATTGGGCATTACAACATAATACATAGACCGCCATCCAACTGCATCTATGACAAATAATCCACCTTTAGATTATCATCCGAACCCCCTCCAGTATTAAGTTGCAAGCAACAGATTATTGCTTTACGAACTGCGTGTAAAGTAAACAATACAATTGTTCTATGAACAAAGGATCATTGTTTTCTCCCTAGTAGCAACAGCACATCTAGTACCTTAGAGATTTCTGTCACTTCCCCAGATTACCAGAGCCATGAACCCACTATCGAGCATAAATACTAACTCTTGGAGTTGCTAGGATCTACTTGGCCAAGATAACTACTAACAATGGAAAGCATGCAAGATCTCAAATAACAAAGACATGATAGAATCAATAATCAATCTGAAATAGCATCTCAATATCCATCGGATCCCCGCAAACACAACATGTATGGATTACAAATAGATGATCTTGATCATGAACGGAGCTCACAAGATCTAAACATGAAAGCACAAAGGAGGAGAAACCAGCCATCTAGCTACTACATGGATCCGTAGTCCAAGGATGAACTACTCACGCATCACACCGGAGGCTTGCATGGTGATGAAGAAGGCCTCCAGGGTGAATTCCCCTCTCCGGCAGGGTGCCGGGAAGAGCTTCAGATCCCTCCCGATCTAGGGATGGAGATGACGGCGGCTACAGACTCTTTCGTGGATTTTTGATCGGGTACTTAGGGTTTTCGTCCCGAGGGCAACTTATAGGCAGAAGGAGAGGCCGAGAGGGTGCCGGGAGCCACCACACCATCCCCTGGCACGGGCCAGGCCTGGCCGTGCGGCCAGGTGGTGTGGCTGGCCCCTGGCCCCTCTCTGTCTCGTATTCTAGCACTTGATCCCTTCCGGAAAAATATGCACTTTGGCTTTTGTCCTGTCCAATTCCGAGAATATTCATTTTCTGACTTTCCTGGAACCAAAAACAGCAGAAAACAGGCAGCTGGCACTGTGGCTCTTGTTAATAGGTTAGTCCAAGAAATCATATGAAAAGTACTCCAAAGTTGGAACAAAACACAAGAAAGTTAATAAAACCAAGATGGAACATCAAAAATTATAGATACATTTGCAATGTATCAACATCCCCAAGCTTAACTCCTGCTCGTCCTCGAGTAGGTAAGTGATAAAAAGAAATAATTTTTGAGGTGACATGCACCATCAAAGACTTGATCAAAGTATTTGCAAAACATTCAAAGCTGGGATCATAGTACTTCAATCATAACATGAAGGACAAAGTTCTAGCAATAAGCAAAGAAACTATGATGCAACATGAAAAGGCACAAACAAAAGATTCATGAATAACAATGCTTTGCAAGACGTTTGTTTGTTTCACATAAAGAAAACATAGCATAAAAGTATTCAGCGTGTCCCTCAATAGAGTAGAAAATATAAATGCATAGGACACCTTCAAAGTTCATAAGAGTGACTAGATACAATAGTTTTAAACAAGCAAGAACAAGTTATGCATCAATCAACTAGTCTTGGGACAATGCACATAGAACTAAGAATGGCCACTATGCTCTCAAAGTAGGTGCATAAAGATAGAAGGTGGAGACTCAATATAATGGTGGAAGAAAGGCCTTTTGTAAAAGGAAGTAGGGATTCAAGTCTCATAAAGAGCTTCCAAAAATTATGATACGTAAAGCTTTCATCTCTCATTGTAACCGTTGGTCCATCCGGTTGATGAATCAGAGCTACGAATGTACCTAGTTAGACAGAATGAGGCGGTATGATCAGAGATGTAAGGTAAACATGCTAAGGCTTGTATGGGAGTCCATCAGGGTTGTGGTTTTTGTAGTTCCATACTTGCCACCACTAGGACCCGAGTTCTTGCCTTTGGACCAAGACCGAGCGTGCAACCACATGGGGGTTTATGGGGACCCCCTTGACCCCAACTTGCCTAGTCTAATCGATGAGTCCGTAGTTTGATATTTGGAGTTGGCATCTGCATATTTGGATGGGTTGAAGATGGTGCGTCATATAGGACGTGGCCGGGTGAAGGGTGCACAACACTAAAACTAGATCCCGGTCCACAGAGTCGAGGACGTCCTCGGATTATGGCCAGCTGCCGCAGCAGGGAGCCCTTCTGGGTGACTCATGGATTAGGCAAAAACAAGGGAATGGTTTTGGTCGACCACCCTCTGTCAGCACACCAAGGAAGTGTGTCAAGTGGCATTAAGAGTCAGTCGGTGCATGTGGGTAAAGTTGTACACCCCTGTAGGGTTAAATCTTTTCGAAAAGCTATGTCCACGGTTATGGACGACTTGGTGACCAGATTCAAAGATCATAGAGAAGAATAACATAATCGTTAAACTTGGCAAGTAAAGTGTGCTTAAGGATGCTTCCTCAGGGATCGAGGGGGTGATCCTAGATGGTAGGTTCAGCTGATGATGTTTCGGTGGATATCAAGAGATGATCAAGTTAGAGATATCGCTTTCTTATCCCCTTTTAAAATGATCTATTTAGTCGAGCTTCTTATCCTCCCGCTTGTTTTACAAACAAAGATAGCTTTATGAAAAATAGCTCCACCAGCCATAAGTCTTGCGGAGTACACCCTGTACTCAACCTTGCTTCGTTGATACTTTTGCAACATGTAAGTGTTGCCATAAGAGATGAGTTCTGTACGACATCGACATCGATGAGTAGCTTGGGGTTCCCGGTCGGCAGCCTGGAACCTATGGATTGGGACGTCATCGTTATGCCTCAGGCCTCTTAGGCCATTTGTTAAGTTTGCTATTATTAATAGCATAATTTTCCTTCTGTTTTTTGATGTTTGTGGTCAGTGACCTCTGCTTGTAATATTGTGGTTCTTTGCTCAGTTATGAGCTTGCTGTAATAACTTCTAAGTCATAGGGTCACTATAATGTTACCGATTGTTTCTCTATATGCTTCCGAGACTTAGGTTAAGCTTATTTCAGATAGAGGGTCTGTGATTTGTCTAGCCCTGATCCTGGGGGTGTCACAGGTTTTGGTATCAGACTAGTACCGTCCGTACGAAAACCTTTCTACTGGTCGATGTTGTGTCTAGTGCTTGTGAAAACTATTTTGAAAGTTTAAAATTATTTGTGAAAACTCTAAATGCTTCTTTTTCTCCTTATCCAGTTTCGCTCTAACTCTGGGTCATCTTATCTTGTGTTTACTTTGAAAAGTTTTGATATCTCGTCTCGTCTTTCAAAGCTTAGGTGCCTTTTTGGTATGTCGTTTCTTAACTAGTTGACCTAGGGTTGAGTTCTCCAGAGTCAGTTGTGTGTGTGTTCCTTGTTTCCCTTTGCTCTGCTTCAGTTGAGATATTCCTTTCCATCATGATCTCTCTATCTTATGGGTCCACAACATTATGTTGATAGTTCCACATTGATCTGTTCTAGGCCTCGAAGTTTCCTTTCGCCTTTGGTGCCTCCTTTTTATTTGTTTGGGTACTTCATAAGTTGCTTCTTCTCTTGGAAGCTACCTCGTGGTTACTAGCTTGTAGTAATACACTACTAACATTGTAGTTACTCCTTTCTCGGGTTTTAACCCTTGGGCTTGAACCGAAGATCCCTGATTGTGCTGAATTCTGGTGTTGTGAATTTTGCGCATGAAGCTAACCTTTAACCCAAGATCCATTTTGTTGATCCATGTTGTTAATGTCTAAACATTACCTCGGGATGGCTAGTACCTTCTAGTATAGCCTTCAAGCTTGTGGTTATTGTCATTATTTAGTTGTGACAAATAAGGACTTCCCCTACCACATGCTATGGAAGATGTTCTTTAATGCAAACAAATAGATCATGACAAGAGTACTCCTCGTGAGTCTCCCTTTTATAACTGTGACTCTGCCACACTTGGATGTTCTTCTACGCATCGGTCCACGGAAGATTGTCGACTTATGCATCCACATCTTGGGATTCTATCCTGAGCATGCTCCTTTTTCCCTTGTTGTTTCTAACCTTTGTCTACTAGTTGGTAGCCATGTAGTAAATGTGCATCGGTGTCTTCCGATGTAATATACTCTTGTGGTCCATCTAGACAAACCATTTCGGGATGTCTGGAGAAACAAACTCTAGTAAGTTGTCATTTTTAGGACCAGGTCAAAGTGTTGTAAGCCGCAGATCAAAAAGTGTTAGTTTCTATCTGTCCTACCTTAGAGTATCACACCCTTTTACACTAAGAGGTCATTCTGAGTCTCATGACCCTCTTAATGAAGTGATGCTCTTACACATATTACCCACCCTTCCTTCGATCTTTCGTTCTCGTGAATGACGCGTGTGCGTAATAATGTGACCATCTAAGATTCTTAGCAACTCTCATTGCTATGACCTCCAAGGACATTTGTGTCATTCTTAGCATGACTGGTTACCCCATCGCTAAGTGAAGAATTATTGTGCTACAAAGTCCATTATTCTGGTGCCTTCTCCTCGGTCAAAGAGTTAGGGTCGTGCTGAAACTCTAAGACTATGTCTACTTGCCTTACCAAGCAAAGTTTCTCTCGAACTATGTGACATATCGGTGGTTCGTAATATTCTAGATGTCTACTAGAAGTATTGCCATGTTGCCACGTGATCGTGTTTGTCCACTTCTTGAGCAAGCCAGTTCTCTGAACTGATCCCTTCTCCAAGGATCCGTACTGGATACCCTGAACTAGTTGGTCGAGCTTAAACAACAACTTGGAGAGTTGTAAGACAAAAGTTCTATCCGACTAAGTTCATCTTGAAAGGGATATCTAGTTTTGTTCGTGCTAAAGAATAATAGTGTTTCCTTCATGGAAATGTTATCTTCCCCACCTTTGGTTTGATTTGGGTTATCGTCAAATCAAACTCAGTCCTAGGGACCATCCTGATGGTGTATCTATTCGTGATGTTTCACCTAGGTACATCTTCATGTTCTTTGGTCTGACCAATATTGCTGTTCCATTCATACCACATATGAGTCCATATTCGTGGAGTATGTTGATAAGTTTGTTATTGAGCCCCTCGATGACATCCTTATCTTCTCCATGCTATACTATATTCATATGGAAGAGTTGGCATTAATGTTGGAAACCTTTTGAGAACTGTCTTCGTGTCATCTTGAATTATGTGTTCTGAATGTTAGAAGTAAGTTTCTCTAGTTCACGTGCAATTGCTGAAAGATGTCGGCGCGGATTTGAGTAGAGTTGTTCTTTGTTTCCTCCGGAATCATTTCAAGCCAGTCAAGCATGTGCGTAGTATTCTTGATGTGGTAGGTTAATATCTTCCCATCTCGAGAACATCCTCTAAGCATGTAAAGCCACTGATGATTTGCCATGGAAGAGAAGAAGTTCTACAAACTTCAGTATCCTCATAAATGTCTCCGAACAATAAGGATGCATTTGTGTTTCGCTGCAATCAATTCATGTAGGGGCAGTTATCTTTTGATAACTTGCTAATACATGGGTTTCACAACCTAGTTCATTCTTTTGGAACTTGACAATGTTGTACATGTCTTGAGAATCTAGTAACTTTACCTCCATGGTAAATGTTGCAACCTTTCTATTCAGATATGCTAAGTCTGAAGTATCATTCCAGTTAACTAGAGTTAAATCTCAAGCAGCAACGATGGTTGGTGTTCATCAAGGTTTTGACATCGGTCTCTTTGTAAATCCGACAAATTTGATGTAATGGTTGACACAATTAGCTGGAAGACCTCTTGTCACATTCTCTTGAATCAGCAATAATAGCCACCCTTCATGAGACTTCTTCTATGATTGTTATAGGAATTGTTCTTATGGTTTCCTTTGTATCCGAAGTCTGACCTTTACTTGATGTCCGCTTGATGGCTCTGTGTATGGCGCCAGAAAAATGCTATAGCGGTGTTGATGTAGAGCTCATTGGGAAGCCGAAGAGGAAGGTATGATGAGCACAGCAGCAAGTTTCCCTTGGTATGAAACCAAGGTTAAATCGAACCAGTAGGAGCAAGGAAACACCCCAAAGGTGTTACTAGCTGAGCTTTGGCAGGGCGCACTACCTGTGCTAGTAGCAACGTGGAGACCTGCACAACACAACCACAGAACTTTGTCCTAAACTTGCGATGAGGTTGTCAATCTCACCGTGTTTCGCTGAAAACAAAGGATTAAACGTATTGAATGGAAAGAAGTAATAGTTTGTAGAAAGTAAAACACAAAGCAGTAAACAGTTTGTAGATTGAATGTAAAAGACAAGGACCGGGATCCATAGTTCACTAGAGGTGGCTCTCCTTAGATAGATAACATGCTGGGTGAACAAATTAGAGCGGGGCAATTGACAGACATCGAGAAAGGAATACATGCACATACTAATCATCTTGACTCCTTTGGAACTTGATTGGGCATTACAACATTATACATAGACCGCCATCCAACTGCATCTATGACTAATAATCCACCTTCAGGTTATCATCCGAACCCCCTCCAGTATTAAGTTGCAAACAACAGATTATTGCTTTATGAACTGTGTGTAAAATAAACAATACGATTGTTCTATGAAAAAAGGATTGTTGTTTTCTCCCTAGTAGCAACAACACATCTAGTACCTTAGAGGTTTATGTCACTTCCCCAGATTACCAGAGGCATGAACCCACTATCGAGCATAAATACTAACTCTTGGAGTTGCTAGCATCTACTTGGACAAGATAGCTACTTACAATGGAAAGCATGCAAGATCACAAATAACAAACACATGATAGAATCAATAATCAATCTGAAATAGCATCTCAATATCCATTGGATCCCCGCAAACACAACATGCAGAATTACAAATAGATGATCTTGATCATGAACGGAGGTCACAAGATCTAAACATGAAAGCACAAGCGAGGAGAACCAACCATCTAGCTACCACATGGATCTGTAGTCCAAGGATGAACTACTCACGCATCACACCGGAGGCTTGCATGGTGATGAAGAAGGCCTCCAGGGTGAATTCCCCTCTCCGGCAGGGTGCCGGGAAGAGCTTCAGATCCCTCCCGATCTAGGGATGGAGATGACGGTGGCTACAGACTCTTTCGTGGATTTTTGATCGGGTACTTAGGGTTTTCATCTCGAGGGCAATATATAGGCGGAAGGAGAGGCCGAGGGGGTGCCTAGGCTGGCCACACCACCCCCTGGCGCGGCTAGGCCTGGCCCGCGTGGCCATGTGGTGTGGTGGCCCCCTGGCTCTTCTCCGTCTCGTATTATCGCATATGATGACTTCCGGAAAAATAGGCACTTTGGCTTTTGTCCCGTCTAATTCCGAAAATATTCATTTTTTGAGTTTCCTAGAACCAAAAACAGTAGAAAACAGGCAGCTGGCACTATGGCTCTTGTTAATAGGTTAGTCCAAGAAATCATATGAAAAGTACTCCAAAGTGTGGACAAAACACAAGAAAGTTGATAAAACTAAGCATGGAACATCAAAAATTATAGATACATTTGCAATGTATCAACATCCCCAAGCTTAACTCCTGCTCGTCCTCGAGTAGGTAAGTGATAAAAATAAAGAATAATTTTTGAGGTGACATGCACCATCAAAGACTTGATCAAAGTATTTGTAAAACATTCAAGGATGGGATCATAGTACTTCAATCATAACATGAAAGACAAAGTTCTAGCAATAAGACAAAGAAACTATGATGCAACATGAAAAGGCACAAACAAAAGATTCATGAATAACAATGCTTTGCAAGACGTTTGTTTGTTTCACATAAAGAAAACATAGCATAATTGTATTCATCTTGTCCCTCATAGAGTAGCAAATATAAATGCATAGGACACCTTCAAAGTTCATAAGAGTGACTAGATACAAATAGTTCAAAACAAGAAATATCAAGTTATGCATCAATCAACTAGTCTTGGGACAATGCACATAGAACTAAGAATGGCCACTATGCTCTCAAAGTAGGTGCATAAAGTTAGAAGGTGGAGACTCAAAATAATGGTGGAAGAAAGGCCTTCATAGATGGAAGTAGGGATTCAAGTCTCATAAAGAGCTTCCAAAAATTATGGTACTTATAGCTTTCAGCTCTCATTGCCCCTATCATAAGCATCTTGAAGTGATTAAGGTTAAAGTGAACAAACTATTGAAGGAAATATGCCCTGAGAGGCAATAATAAAGTTGTTATTATGTATTCCTTGTATATGATAGATGTTTATTTTGCATGCTATAATTGTATTGATAGGAAACATCAATACATGTGTGTTTAATAAACAAAAAGGGTTCCTAGTTATGCCTCTCGTATAAACTAGCTTGTTGATTATAAAGATGATCAAGGTTTCCTCATCATGGACATTGGATGTTGTTAATAACAAGGTCACAGCATTTGTGAAATGATGTGATGAACATTCATCCGAAGTATAGCATTACGATCAAGTCATTATGTTTATATTGCTATAACATCATACAAAGTAGTCTTACTCCTTAGACCATGAGATCATGTTAATTGCTAACACCTAAAGAGTATCTTGATAACATCAAACGTCACACCGTAACAGGGTGACCATAAAGGTGGGTTCAGTGCTATGAAGGTGTTATGTTGAGGCTCATGGATGAAGAGTGGAATTTGTCAATCCCGATGACTGATAGATATACTCTGGTCCCTCTCGGTGATATCACATTAAGATAGCTTGCAAGCAAGTGATGTGATCACTAGAATGTTATATCACGGGAACGAGAAAAGAGTGCATGTCGGTAACGAGATCAAACTAGGTATTTGGATACCGATGATCGAATCTCGGACATGTATTATATCATGAGATAAAGGGATTAAATTGCTGACGTTAAAGGTTCTCACGATCACAGAAGTCATCGTTGAATATGCAGGAGTCAGTATGGATCTCCAGGTCCCGCTTCTGATTATTGATCTGAGAGGAGTCTCAATCATGTATGAATTATTCGCGAACCGTAGGGTGACACACTTAAGGGTTGCCGGACAACATTTAGGAGCACATATGTTCCAGACAAAAGGTTTGCAAAGCGTAGGAAATGTTTCGATAGAAACAGGAATTGTTTCGATAGAAACCGGAATTGTTTCGGGTGAAATTCCAGAAAGTGGTTCTGCATGTGATATTGAAATGTTGCAAGGGGTTTTATGTGAATGTTTGTTAATTAAAGTAATTAACAAAATTCTGAATAAAATAAATAAAAGAGTTTTATTAATTGAGAGTTGCATTTAATTTGGTGGAAATTAAATACATGTGAGTGGGATTTTGGGTGGAGGCCATGTTTATGTGAGTGGAGGTTCACCACATGAATGAAGGAGGGGAGGAGTTCCCCCCCCCCTCATGCGCCGGCTATGGGAGGGGAGGGGTCTCCCTCCCTCCTATATAAATCCCCCTCTCCCCTCTCACAAACCACACCTCCTCGTGAAGGATCTCTCTCCCCCTCTAGATATTCCCCATGGTCTCGGATTAGCGAGATACATGTTCCCAGTGGCCTTGCATCTGGAAGGAGTTGCTGCTTCCGCTGATTCGCTGGAGAGAGGAGGTGGAGGTTGTCCGGTGGCTTGAACGTGTGTGCGAGGACGGATGCGCTGCTGATTTGCGGCGCTCGGACTTCCACACGATCTTGAGATCGGCAAGCGTACGACTACATCAACCACGAGTTCCTACTCGTTAACAAAACTCGTCGTCTTTGAGGGTAAGTTCTCCATAGATGTATGTCCACCCGTTGCTCTGTACCTAGTAGATAGATCTTGGCGTGTAGTTCACACCGCAGGAATTTTTTTGTTTTCTATGCTGCGGACCCAACAGTGGTATCAAAGCCTGATCTATGCGTAGGTGCTTTGCACGGGTAGTACACATATGTTTATATGTGGGCGATGATGATCATGTTATTGAATGTTCTATGTACTTTGGATATTGGTGGCATAGTGGGATGAAGCGGCCCGGACCAACCTTACATGTCATCGTACATGAGACCGGTTCCACGACTGACATGCAACTAGTTCTGCATAAGTGGCTAGCGGGTGTCTGTCTCTCCTACTATAGTCAATATCTGATTTACAACGAGTTTCTAATAACTTGGTTATCCTTGTTGTGGTTCATGTTTGTAGGTAAGACCGGTTCTATCTCCGAAAGCCCTAAGCCACATAAAACTTGCAATTGACAAATTAGAGGCATCTAGTTTAGATCGTTGCTGGGCTAGTGTCTTGATATGGTATTGTTGTAAGTAGATGTATGATAGATACTCTTAAAACTCACTTAACGTGTAAGTTCCATAGACCTTGGCCTTACACGCAAAGGAATGATAGAGATCATACCACGATGCAAATGATAGAGATCAAATGCATGGACCATATCACCTCACTTCACACATTAGATGTTAGCATCTTATAATGCTAGTTTGGCGCTTTTGGTAGCATTATAAGATGATCCCTCATTTAGATATCAAGATAAAATGTGTTCTTCCTTAAGTATGCACCGTTTTGTGGATCGTGTTTTGAGGCATCACGTGATGATCGGGTGTTCTCGACTCTACGCTTTCATACAACGGGTGTAAGACAGTTTTACACACGTGAATACTAAGGTTCTTACTTGACGAGCCTAGCATGTACAGATATGGCCTCGGAACACGGACCGAAAGGTTAAACATGAGTCATATAGTTGATATGATGCCCATATAGATGCTCACCTTTGAAGCTACACCGACTCACGTGATGATCGGACTTGGTGTAGTGGATTTGGTTCATGTAATCACCAAAAGGACACGAGGGATGTCGTTTTTGAGTGGGAGTTCATTAGTAATTTGGATTAGTTAAACTCAATCTATCATAAACTTAGTCTAAATATATTTTACAAATTCTATTGTAGATGGCACCACCTGCTTTTAATTTCAATGTGTTCATGGAGAAAGACAAGCTTGCTGCGAATGGTAGCAACTTCACCAACTGGGCTATGAATTTGAGGATTCTCCTCACTACTGCACAAAAGCAATATGTGCTAGAGGTGCCGCTAGGCCCCCCACCAGCTCCTGATGCCCCTGACGAGGAAAAGAACGTCTATATAACTCGTCAGGAGGACCACAACTTAGTTCACTGCGGCATACTATATGGGCTAGAGCCAAAACTTCGAAAACGTTTCGAAAATGGCAATGCCTTTGATACCATGGGAGAATTGAAAATGATTTTCGATACCCATGCTGCCGTAGAGAGTTATAATGCTTCTGAAAAGTTCTTTAGCTGCATGATGGAAGAGAACAGCTCCATTAGTGAGCACGTACTCAAAATGTCTGGGTACGCCGACAAGCTTGTGTCCTTGGGAATAACGATTCCCATTGACTTAGGCATACATCATGTTCTCCAATCTCTGCCACCTAGCTACAAGAGCTTTGTGATGAACTATAATATGCAGGGCATGAAGAAGTCTCTTCCCGAGCTTCTGTCAATGCTTAAGACTGCAGAAGTGGAGATTAGGAAAGAACATCAAGTGTTGATGATCAATAAGACCACCGGTTTCAAGAAGGACAAGAAAGGCAAGCAGAAGGGAAAGAAGGGAAGCAAATCTGTTGCCGTGCCTGAAAAGAAACCCCGAGCTGGCCCTAAGTCTGACACCGAGTGCTACTATTGCAAGGGGACTGGCCAGTGGAAGCGCAACTGCCCCAAGTATTTGGCAGACAAGAAGGCCGGCAAGGCAAACAAAGGTATATGTGATATACATGTTATTGATGTGTACTTGACTAATACTCGCAGTAGCACCTAGGTATTTGATACAGTATCAGTTGCTAATATATGTAACTCGATTCAGGGGCTGCGGAACAAGCGACAACTAGCAAGGGATGAGGTCACGATGCGGGTCGGCAATGGATCAAGAGTTGATGTGATCGCCGTCGGAACGCTGCCTCTCCATATGCCGTCGGGATTAGTTATAAACCTGAATAATTGTTATTTGGTGCCTGCACTGAGCATCAACATTGTATCCAGATCGTGTTTGATGCAAAGTGGTTATTCGTTTAAGTCTAAAAACAATGGTTGTTCGATTTATATGAATAATATCTTTTATGGTCATGCACCTGTGTTGAATGGTTTATTTCTGTTGGATCTCGATAGTAGTATTACGCATATTCATAATGTTGATGCTAAAAGGATTAAACTTGATAATGATATATCTGCATATATGTGGCACTACCGACTAGGTCATATTGGCGTTAAACGCATGAAGAAACTCCATTCTGATGGACTTTTGGAATCACTTGATTTTGAATCATTTGATACATGTGAACCATGCCTTATGGGAAAGATGACTAGAACGCCATTTTCCGGTTCAATGGAACGGGCGACAGATTTATTGGAAATCATACATACTGATGTGTGTGGACCAATGAGTGTGTCGGCGCGAGATGGATATCGTTATTTTGTTACTTTCACGGATGATTTGAGTAGATACGAGTATATCTATTTGATGAAACATAAGTCTGAAACCTTTGAAAACTTCAAAGAATTTTAGAATGAAGTGGAAAATCATCGTAACAGAAAGATCAAATTTCTGCGGTCCGACCGTGGAGGAGAGGATCTTAGTTATGAGTTTAGAACACATATGAAACACTGTGGAATAGTTTCACAACTTACGCCCGTCGGAACACCACAACGTAATGGTGTGTCAGAATGTCGTAATCGTACTTTATTGGATATGGTTCGATCTATGATGTCTCTGACTGACTTGCCACTGTCATTTTGGGGTTATGCCCTGGAAACCGCTGCATTCACTTTAAATAGGGCACCATCTAAATCCATTGAAAAGACACCATATAAATTATGGTTTGGAAACAAACCTAAGCTGTCATTTCTTAAAGTTTGGGGATGCGATGTTTATGTGAAGAAACTTCAACCGGATAAACTCAAACCCAAAGCGGAAAAATGCGTCTTCATAGGATACCCTAAGGAAACGATTGGGTATACCTTCTATCATAGATCCAAGGGAAAGGTCTTTGTTGCCAAGAATGGATCCTTTCTTGAGAAGGAGTTTCTCGCGAAAGGTGTGAGTAGTCGGAAGGTAGAACTCGAAGAGGTTATTGAACCTTCTCTTCATGAAATGGCGAGTAGCACAGCACCGGAAGTTGTTTCGGAGTTAACTTCACCTAATGAAGAGAGAGCTAATGATATTGATCATGAAACTCCGAAAGAGGACACTACCGAACCTCGCAGGTCAAGCAGGACACGTATAGCTCCTGAACTGTACGGCAATCCTGTTATGAATTTCATGATTGATGAAATAGATGACCCTGCGATGTATGACAGAGCGATGATGAGTCCTGATTCCAACAAATGGCTAGAAGCCATGAAATCCAAGATGGAATCCATGTACGAAAACCAGGTTTGGACCTTGGTGGACTTACCTCACGATCGAAAGGCCGTTGAGAATAAATGGATTTTCAAAAGAAAAACTGATGCTGATGGTAATGTAACCATCTATAAGGCTCGACTTGTCGCAAAGGGGTTTCGACAAATTCAAGGAGTTGACTACGATGAGACATTCTCTCCCGTAGCGATGCTTAAGTCGGTTAGGATTATGTTAGCAATTGTTGCATATTTCGATTATGAAATATGGCGGATGGATGTCAAAACTGCGTTCCTCAATGGTAATATTGAAGAAGAGTTGTATATGATACATCCTAAGGGTTTTGTCGATCCTAAGGATGCTGATAAGGTGTGCAAAATTCAGCGATCCATCTATGGACTGAAGCAAGCATCCCGGAGTTGGAATCTCCGCTTTGATGAGGTGATCAAAGAGTTTGAATTTGTCCAAACTTATGGAGAGGCTTGTATTTACAAGAAAGTGAGTGGGAGCAATGTGGCATTTCTGATATTATATGTGGATGACATATTATTGATTGGAAATGATATAGATCTTTTAAACAGTGTTAAAAGTTATCTAAACAGCAAATTTTCGATGAAGGACCTTGGTGAAGCTTCATATATATTAGGCATTAAAATCTATAGAGATAGATCAAGACGCCTAATTGGGCTATTGCAGAGTACATACCTTGATAATATATTAAAGAAGTTTAATATGGACGGAAGTAAGAAGGGGTACTTACCTATGTTGCAAGGCAAGACATTGAGTAAGACTCAAATTCCGGCTACGGCGTAAGAAAGAGAGATAATGGATAAGATCCCCTATGCCTCAGCCATAGGCTCTATAATGTATGACATGCTATGTACAAGACCGGATGTGGCACATGCTATTAGTTTGACTAGTAGGTACCAATCTGATCCAGGTTCGGAACACTGGATAGCGGTCAAGAATATCCTTAAGTACTTGAGAAGAACTAAGGATATGTTTCTTGTATACGGAGGTGAAGAAGAGCTAGTCGCTAAGTGTTATGTCGATGCTAGCTTTGACACTGATCCAGATGACTCTAAGTCTCAATCCGGATACGTATTTCTCTTGAACGGAGCAGCAGTTAGTTGGAGGAGCTCCAAACAACCTGTGGTGGCTGGATCAACGACGGAGGCGGAATATGTTGCTGCTTCAGAAGCGGCGTAGGAAGCGGTTTGGATGAAGGAGTTCATAACAGAACTAGGTGTGGTTCCTAGTGCGTTGGACCCAATGGTGATCTATTGTGAAAATATTGGAGCCATAGCCAACGCCAAGGAACCAAGGTCTCACAAGAATTCCAAGCATATTAAGCGCCAGTTTCACTCCATCCGCGAGCATGTCAAAGATGGAGATATAAAGATTTGTAAAGTGCACACGGACCTGAATGTAGCAGATCCGTTGACTAAAGTACTCCCTAGGGCAAAACATGATGAACACCAGAACTCCATGGGTGTTAGATTTATCACTATATAAACTAGATTATTGTCTCTAGTGCAAGTGGGAGACTGAAGGAAATATGCCCTGAGAGGCAATAATAAAGTTGTTATTATGTATTCCTTGTATATGATAGATGTTTCATTTGCATGCTATAATTGTATTGATAGGAAACATCAATACATGTGTGTTTAATAAACAAAAAGGGTTCCTAGTTATGCCTCTCTTATAGACTAGCTTGTTGATTAACAAGATGATCAAGGTTTCCTGATCATGGACATTGGATGTTGTTAATAACAAGTTCACAGTATTTGTGAAATGATGTGATGAACATTCATCCGAAGTATAGCATTACGATCAAGTCATTATGTTTATATTGCTATAACATCATATAAAGTAGTCTTAGTCCTTAGACCATGAGATCATGTTAATTGCTAACACCTGAAGAGTATCTTGATAACATCAAACGTCACACCGTAACAGGGTGACCATAAAGGTGGGTTCAGTGCTATGAAGGTGTTATGTTGAGGCTCATGGATGAAGAGTGGAATTTGTCAATACCGATGATGGATAGATATACTCTGGGCCCTCTCGGTGATATCACATTAAGATAGCTTGGAAGCAAGTGATGTGATCACTAGAATGTTATATCACGAGAACGAGAAAAGAGTGCATGTCGGTAACGAGATCAAACTAGGTATTTGGATACCGATGCTCCAATCTCGGACATGTATTATATCATGAGACAAAGGGATTAAATTGCTGACGTTAAAGGTTCTCACGATCACAGAAGTCACCGTTGAATATGCAGGAGTCATGGATCTCCAGGTCCCGCTTCTGATTATTGATCTAAGAGGAGTCTAAATCATGTCTGCATTATTCGCGAACCGTAGGGTGACACATTTAAGGGTTGTCGGACACCATTTAGGAGCACATATGTTCCAGACAAAAGGTTTGCAAAGCGCAGGAAATGTTTCGATAGAAACAGGAATTCTTTCGATAGAAACCAGAATTGTTTCGGGTGAAATTGCAGAAAGTGGTTCTGCATGTGATATTGAAATGTTGCAAAGGGTTTTATGTGAATGTTTGTTAATTAAAGTAATTAACAAAATTCTGAATAAAATAAATAAAAGAGTTTTATTAATTGAGAGTTGCATTTAATTTGGTGGAAATTAAATACATGTGAGTGGGATTTTGGGTGGAGGCCATGTTTATGTGAGTGGAGGTTCACCACATGAATGAAGGAGGGGAGGAGTCCACCCCCCTCATGCGCCGGCTATGGGAGGGGAGGGGTATCCCTCCCTCCTATATAAAGCCCCCTCTCCCCTCTCACAAACCACACCTCCTCGTGAAGGATCTCTCTCCCCCTCTAGATATTCCCCCATGGTCTCGAATTAGCGAGATACATGTTCCCGGTGGCCTTGCGTCTGGAAGGAGTTGCTGTTTCCGCTGATTCGCTGGAGAGAGGAGGTGGAGGTTGTCCGGTGGCTTGAACGTGTGTGCGAGGACGAATGCGCTGCTGATTTGCGGCGCTCTGACTTCCACACGATCTTGAGATCGGCAAGCGTACGACTACATCAACCATGAGTTCCTACTCTTTAACAAAACTCGTTGTCTTCGAGGTTAAGTTCTCCATGGATGTATGTCCACCCGTTGCTCTGTACCTAGTAGATAGATCTTGGCGTGTAGTTCACGCCGTAGGAAATTTTTTGTTTTCTATGTTGCGGACCCAACAACTATGGTGTACATGCTTGACGAAGTATAAGTCAGAAATCTCATGTCCCTTGTATACAAGGGCCGCTCCTCATGCTACTCAAGTTTATTCACCGACAAGTTCTTGTCATTGTAAGTACATGTGTATCATTGAGAACCGCCAATGGGGTACCCCTTGCCCGATGATACGGAAGAATCCCCATATCAAAATGACAAGGCAAGCAGACAACGAGCATCTCAGCATTCTTCTTATTTACCATGGGAATATGGTGCTTTTTTCTCTCTTTCCTCTTTTCATAGTATCCCTTTTTTTCTTTTCTCTTTTTTTCTCAATATAGGACTCTTTTTTTATAAGAAGAATGCTTCATAGACAGCTCATTATGGTTACGCTGCAGGTTTCCACCATGTCAGCATGGATTAGACCAGCGGCCCAGACGTTTCTCTAACACATATACATAACTCCATGGACTTACAAGCTCCCCTTTCATTTCACACCGACGACATCCGTATACAAAAGAGCATGATATCAACTAGGTACAAGTACCAAGTGCAATGTTGAAAGCGTTCCCCATGAAAGCATGGTTCTGCTAATTCCCAACAAATAAGTGCAAGCATATAAAACATAGAAGACACAATGGTTCAAGTTTATTAAGGGAAAGTAAAGTAAAGTGTGCCATCAAGTTCGTGAGAGCTTTAATCACTAGTTTTCTCATAACAAGTGGAAGGTAAACAAAAGCATGAATATACTTGGAATAGCATAAGCTAGTAGGTAGGTATGGTGGACTCTTTGAAATAACTTGGTTTAGGGAGTTGGATGCATGAGTGGAACTCATACTTGGTGGTGGAGGCTAGCAAAAGACTGGGAGCGACAAACCAAGAGAGCAATAATGGCCATAATCATGCAGAGCGACAAAACATCATTGATCAAAGCATAACGTGATACTACAAGTTGAAAACTAAAGGATCATAAAGGCTTATGGTGACTTGTGATAGTCATAACATGGTGTGAGCATGTGCCAAGTCAACCCAAATAAAGCATCAAAGGAGAATACCACTATACTATGCTTTAATATGCTAAAACAACACATGATTCAGCCAAGGCACATTAAGCAATCTCAATTGTTTATAACAAGTCATGCTACAAAAAATAATACTAAGCATAAAGCCAAAAAAATATCAAGCATGGCATTACAAAGCATAGGCCACAGTCAAAAACGAGCTCTTTTTACCACATAAGCATGAAATTTCCTACTCTTTTCCAAACCAAACCAAACTAAATGCAAACCAAAGTGTGAAAGAGGGGGTCCAACCAACTTATTCAGAAAACTAAGCAAACCAAAGCAAACGAAAACCAAAACAAAAACGAAAAAGAAGATGCTCCAAGAAAAACACAACTGTGCATGAAACAATAAAAATGAAGCGTTTGGAAGAAACCTAGGATTTTTATTGATGAAGAAGGGGATGCCTTGGGCATCCCCAAGCTTTGGCGCTTGTACTTCTTGGATATTTCTTGGGGTGACACGCGTGGCATCCACAATCTTGAGCTTTAGTCCATCCTTCATCTCATTACTCATTCCTTCCATACACCTGAAATGTTTCCTTCATACAAAACTTCACACAATCTCATTAGCAACATTAGTGCACTTAAGATAAATAAGTCTCAAGGTTCAGTTCTAACACCAAATAAACTTCCATTAGAACACTAGCTACTGTAGCACTTCCCTCAAAAAGCTCAATTCTCCAAAAGAACTCAAGAAGGAACCAACAAGAAGCAAATGCAGAAAATGGCAGAAATCTGTCAAAACAGACCAGCAGGTAAAGACAAATTTGTTCGAAGACCTTCTGTTGCGCAAATCAAAAAGTGTTGAACTAAAGAAAGTTAGATAACAACCTGGGTCAGAAGCACAAACAATTACAGCTCAATCCGACGTACAGAGCTCTCTCAGGAATTTTTATGGTGAAACACAGAAATCTGTTTCGGGACAGCAACATTCCCAATCATTTCTTCACTCTCATTAGAGGTTACTCTTGGCACAAAAAGCAAATAAAAAGGATAAGGAGAGGTTATTACGGAGGTAATAACTTCCAAGAATCATCTAAAACTCTTGGGTTATCTCCTAACAAGTACTTTTCTTTAACGCATTTAAGTTAGGCATAAGAAGCAAAGAAAGAATCAAGTGTTCTCAAATGAAGAAGCATTAAGACCAAATTTTGTTTTCATAGGAGAAGCAAATGAAATATTTTCTCTCTTTTTAGGGAAGTGTTCAATACCTTTCTTGAGTGGGAGTTGATACTTAATGGTGCCTTCTTTCATATCAATGATGGCACCAACAGTTCTAAGAAAAGGTCTTCCCAAAGTAATAGGACAAGAAGCATTGTATTCAACATCCAAAACATAGAAATCAACAGGGACATAGGAATCATTAACCATAATAAGAACATCATTAAGCCTCCCCATGAGTTTCTTTTTAGCATTAGCATCAAGTGGGACATTCAAATAGCAATCTTCAAGAGGAGCCAAATCAAGCATATCATAAATCCTTCTAGGCATAATAGAAACACTACTATCAAGATCACACAAAGCTTTGAAATCAAAGTCATTCACTTTCGTATTAATGATGGGTTCCCAACCATCTTCTTGCTTTATAGGAATAGAAACTTTATGTTTCATCTTTTTTTCTTTAATCTCTATGAGAGCATTAGTAATGTCTTTTGTAAAAGCCATGTTCATAGCACTAGCATTAGGACTTTTAGCAAGCTTTTACAGGAACTTAATAACTTCAGAGATGTTGCAACCATCAAGATCAAAATCAACTTTATCATCTAAAGTAGTAGAACTATTACTAGCCTCAACACTAGTGGTGGTGATAGTAGAAACACTAATGTTTCTAGCAATTTCATCTTCTCTTTCCCACTTAGCATGTAATTCAGCTAATAGTCTAACATTTTCATCAATTCTTACTTGTATGGCATTAGTAGCTGCAAAGGGATTGTCATTAGTTTCAGGTTTAGCAGCCATTTTATTCAAAGAAGATTGAGCTTCAGCCAAAGATGCTATATTTCTTTCAGCATTAGAGAGTTTTTCCTCAATAGTTTTATTGAAAGCGGTTTGTTTACTAATAAACTCTTTAAGCATAACTTAAAGTTCAGAGGGAGCACTCTTATTATTGTTGTAAGAATTTCCATAAGCATTACCATTGTTGGGAGGATATGGCTTATAATTGTTGTTACCAAAATTGTTCCTATAAGCATTATTACCATCAGCATTGTTGCCAAAATTATTATTTCTTATGAAGTTCACATCAACTTGCTCTTCTTGAGCAACCAAAGAGGCTAAAGGAACATTATTTGGATCAATATGGGCTTTCCCATTAACAAGCATGGACATAATAATATCAATCTTATCACTCAAGGAGGAGGTTTCTTCAACAGAATTTACCTTCTTACCTTGTGGAGCTCTCTTAGTATGCCATTCAGAATAATTAACCATCATATTGTCCAAAAGTTCTGTTGCAGCACCCAAAGTGATGGTC
Source organism: Avena sativa (assembly GCA_916181665.1). NCBI lineage: Eukaryota > Viridiplantae > Streptophyta > Magnoliopsida > Poales > Poaceae > Avena > Avena sativa. Next base: position 199,847,526 of record OV702287.1, read on the forward strand.
ATAAAGGTACCTCCGGCAGCTGAATCCAATAGGTTCCTTGAAGAATAGTTCAATCCTGCATAAAAAGTTTGGATGATCATCCAAGCAGTCACTCCATGAGTGGGACAATTCTTAACCAAAGACTTCATTCTTTCCCAAGATTGAGCAACATGCTCATTATCAAGTTGTTTAAACTTCATGACTTCACTTCTCATGGATATAATCTTAGCAGGAGGATAGTATTTTCCAATAAAAGCATCTTTGCACTTAATCCAAGAATCAATACTATTCTTAGTTAAGGAATTCAACCATTCTTTAGCTTTTCCTCTCAAAGAGAAAGGAAACAATTTCAGTTTAATAATATCACCATCTATATTCCTATGCTTTTGCATCTCACAAAGTTCAACAAAGTTATTTAGATGGGAAGCAGCATCTTCATTACCAATACTAGAAAATTGTTCTCTCATAACAAGATTGAGCAAAGCAGGTTTTATCTCAAAGAAAGTATTTTTAGCCACAGGTGGAGCAATAGGTGTGCTCATAAAATCATTGTTGTTGGTGCTAGTGAAGTCACACAACTTAGTGTTCTCACGAGTAGTCATTTTTTTGGGTTTTCAAATAAGAAAGCAAACTAGTAAAACTTATTTTTTTGTGTTTTTTTGAAGAACAAAACAAGCAAACAAAGCAAAAAGAAACTAAGCAAAACAAAAAAACAAAGTAAAGAGATTGGTTATGAGGGACTCCCCTTGTGAAGATGTCCTTGACTCCCCGACAACGGCGTCAGAAAAATATTTGTTGGCTCGTGGTTGATGTAAAGCTCGTTGGGAACCCCAAGAGGAAGGTATGATGAGCACAACAGCAAGTTTTCCCTCAGTTATGAGACCAAGGTTTAATCGAACCAGTAGGAGCAAGGAAACACCCCAAAGGTGTTACTAGCTGAGCTTTGGCAGGGCGCACTACCGGTGCTAGTAGCAACGTGGAGACCTGCACAACATAACCACAGAACTTTGTCCCCAACTTGCGATGAGGTTGTCAATCTCACCGTGTTTTGTAGAAAATAAAGGATTAAACGTATCGAATGGAAAGAAGTAAAAGTTTGCAGAAAGTAAACACAAAGCAGTAAAAGATTGTAGATTGTATGTAAAGTAAAGGACTGGGATCCATAGCTCACTAGAGGTGGCTCTCCTTAGATAGATAACATGCTGGGTGAACAAATTACAACGGGGCAATTGAAAAACACCGAGAAAGCAATAGATGCATATACTAATCATCTTGACTCCTCTGAGACTTGATTGGGCATTACAACATAATACATAGACCGCCATCCAACTGCATCTATGACTAATAATCCACCTTCAGGTTATCATCCGAACCCCCTCTAGTATTAAGTTGCAAGCAACCGATTATTGCTTTACGAACTACGTGTAAAGTAAACAATACAATTGTTCTATGAACAAAGGATCGTTGTTTTCTCCCTAGTAGCAACAGCACAACTAGTACCTTAGAGATTTCTGTCACTTCCCCAGATTACCAGAGGCATGAACCCACTATCGAGCATAAATACTAACTCTTGGAGTTGCTAGCATCTACTTGGGCAAGATAGCTACTAACAATGGAAAGAATGCAAGATCTCAAATAACAAAGACATGATAGAATCAATAATCAATCTGAAATAGCATCTCAATATCCATCGGATCCCCACAAACACAACATGTATGGATTACAAATAGATGATCTTGATCATGAACGAAGCTCACAAGATCTAAACATGAAAGCACAAAGGAGAAACCAGCCATCTAGATACTACATGGATCCGTAGTCTAAGGATGAACTACTCACGCATCACACCGAAGGCTTGCATGGTGATGAAGAAGGCCTCCAGGGTGAATTCCCCTCTCCGGCAGGGTGCCGGGAAGAGCTTCAGATCCCTTCCGATCTAGGGATGGGGATGACGGTGGCTACAGACTCTTTCGTGGATTTTTGATCGAGTACTTAGGGTTTTCGTCCCGAGGGCAACTTATAGGAGGAAGGAGAGGCCGAGGGGGTGCCGGGAGCCACCACACCACCCCCTGGCACGGGCCAGGCCTGGCCGCATGGCTAGGTGGTGTGGCCATCCCCTGGCCCCTCTCTGTCTCGTATTCTGGCACTTGATCGCTTCCGGAAAAATAGGCACTTTGGCTTTTGTCCTGTCCAATTCCGAGAATATTCATTTTCTGACTTTCCTGGAACCAAAAACAGCAGAAAACAGGCAGCTGACACTGTGGCTCTTGTTAATAGATTAGTCCAAGAAATCATATGAAAAGTACTCCAAAGTTGGAACAAAACACAAGAAAGTGGATAAAACCAAGCATGGAACATCAAAAATTATAGATACATTTGCAATGTATCAAGGCCAAGCTCTAGCAATATGCAAGTAATAAACACCACCTCTCCTAGTGAGCATTCCACAAGCTTTTAAAGTAGAGAAACCAACACGTTGCTGACCTAGCACTGGTTGCAACTCACCTTGGTCGATGCCTAGGGAAATGGAAAGCACGGTGATGATGCCTCCACCTGTGATTGGTCCTTGGCTTTGGTAGGATTGGTACTCTAGGTAGCGCACAAGAATTGCGCCCAAGTTGAGTGACAAGTCAATGTTGTTGAAAGCAGCTTTTGCAAGGACTAAGATGTCCTCCTCATTCAGTCTCGTGAACTCATTTCGTGCCTGCAAGGTGTTAGCAATAACATAGAACAAATAGCAAATTACAGGATGTTGAATATTCTTCCCCTTGCTTACTCTAGAAGTGAAACTCATTCTATTATAATAAAGTTCCGGGGAAGGGTCTATGCCAGTAAAGGATGCGCGTAAGGCATTAGCATTATTGTTTGGAAAATTAAAACATGCGCACCATTCATCTAGTGATAAAGCATAATTGTTGTTTACAAGTCGGAAAGAAATCATGTCCTCTCCATGCCATGCTTTAACGGTGCTTTGCAAAGAACTTAGAAATTCAAGAGTTAACCGGCGATAAGTACGCACATAATTGAATACAAAGTTTTACAGGCCAACTCTATTGCAAAGTAAATTGAAGTCATAATGGAATACCGAGTTGATTCAATATAATGGGGCAAGCCCACTTTGTTGTCTTCACTTCTCGGTTCTTGATCCTATTGAAGCGGTCACGTTAGAGCTCGTCCCTGAACCGTATCCCCATGCGTTCTTGAGCGGCAGCCCGGGAAGAACTAGCGGCGGCACGAGCACGATTTTGGATCCTTGTGTTCATCATCTAAAATAATAAGGAAAGACAAAACATAAAACTTTTTGATCGAACAATAACAAGCATAACATATTCCTCATCTTAGCACACTAAAGAGTACCCTCAAAATAATAATCTAGGCAAGAGAATCACGGAAATTAGTTCATAGTAGGTCTCATCCTAGATTGATAATGATAACAGATCGAAAATAAATTTGCAAAAAGTAATTCGAGGATCGGAGGAGAAACATACCGAAGATCACTTGTGTGCGAGGAAATCGAAGGAAATTAAGTAGAGATGAAGATCTCTTGTAACACCCCAGTTTTAGTCAATCCTAACTAGTGTTTGATTGTGCATTCATGAGAATCATCCCATAAAAGTGCAAATAAGAAAAGAATGCAAAACCCTAAAACCCTAGTTTCATTCTTCCTCTCAAATCAATTCAAAATGTTTTGAATATTTTGAAAACTACAAAAATGTTGGAGCCCAAATGGTTTGAAGGGCCCCTACAATATTTTCCATATTTTGTAAACCCTCTGGTATTCTTGAAATTATCAAAAAACAGATTTGAAATGTTTATTCAAATGGAAAAGAGAAAATCAGAAAAAGAAAACAGTTTTGCAGAAAAAAATAAGGAAACCCAGCTACCCAGGCCGGCCCAACTTTCTTCCCTCTCTCCCTGCCGCTCGCGCACGCAAGCCAGTAGTCCCGCGTGGCCCAACTCGGCCCAAGCCTGCCCGTACCCCTCGAGGCGTCCTTTTCTTTTCTTCTTCCTTGTGCTCGACATAGCGAAGCTGCTCGCTGTCCTGCGCCGATGCCGTCGCCTCACCGCCGCGCTGCGATGCGTACTACCGCCCTAGGAGAAGGGTATAAGACCCTAGTGTTGTGGCTATCCTCCCCAGTTCCTCTTTCTCGCTCTCTCGCCCTCCCTGCAGACAACTCCTCCCTACCGAAACCCTAGCCGCCATGGCCTCGAGCTAGAGCTCGCTCCTGGCCACCCCGTGCCCTACCGACTATGCCACAAGCTCCTCCTTGCTCTCCTCGTTTGTTTTCCCCAACTCGTGTGAGCCGGCGTGCTCCCAGGCGCTCCAATCGGAGGCTCCCTCATCGACTCCGGCCACCACCGTCGTCGTCAATCGCTGTTGTTCCCGACCGCACCCCGCCTCGCCGTCGCCCCGTTCGATTTGTGGTGAGCTTCTTCTCGTCATGGACCTCCTGACCCTCTCCCTCTCGCTCTGTTTCGCACTTGCACCGTGCGCTGCCGTGCTCCACCGCCAGTCACCGCCACAGTCGATGTTTCGGCAACCGTTAGCAAGCGGCGCTGCCTCATTTAGGTCCACCTTGTTGCGCCGAGTCGAACCCACCTAGTCCCGCAGTCACGCGCGCACCCTAGCATCGTCGCCAGTGACCACCTGATGGTGGCCGCCGCGTTGACATCACCGTGACGTCATGATGACATGGCTCGTGGGTCCGCTGACCATTGACCACCAGAGTGGCAGCTGAGGTGGCCTGGGGCCCCCTGTCAGCCACTGTGGCTAGCCCAGCCCCCTGTGAGAAAAGTGTTATACACCCATGCTGACGTCATAATGACGCAATAAACCTTTTTAAATTGTTTCAATAATTTCAGAAATTGAGTTAATCTTATAAATTCAATAAGTAATTTTTTATTAGTCAGAAATATAAAAATAATATATCAAAATGTTCAGAACAATGAGATCTTTACAATAGACTCATAATCATGTATTGTTCAACAACTTTAATTGCAAGTTTAATTAGAGAACTAAATGAACCCCCGTAGGTGATTTTGAGGTCTCTCCTATATTAGGGTTTGCACCCCTCGGACTCCGCTTAAATTGCCAAGCATGCTTTAGGGTTTTATTTCAATACTATTAATCTTGTCATATCATAATCCTTGCTTGATCATTGCATTGATTCCATGTGTTGATTATTGTTCCCCCTTTTTCCGGTGTTTGCTTCTTCCCGGTAGAATACGATATCGAGATCGAGATCAAAGACCTAGATCAACACCATAGAAGATCGATGAACAACACTTGACCAACTATAAACAAGTCAAGCACAAGGCTTTCAAAGATCTATATCTTGGTATCAACAAACAAGGCAAGCATAGCCCCACCATTATACAATCCTATGGTTTCTAAAGTATTTCATTCTTGCCATGTTGCATATGATTCTACTGTGGTCTTTTATGGAAAGATAGAGTATCCTATCTGTTGCATTACTCCCTTGAGCTTATATTACCTGATCCACTGCTCCTAGCATAACTAGGTTTGGCTTGTGTGCATTGCTAGAGCTTATATATTTGTCTTGCTTAGCCCTGCTTAGCTATCTGTGCTGGTTCATCCTGATGATGTATCAGATGCAGAGAATCTCGTATGACAGGAGATCGAGATATACTGATGAGGTAAGATCAGTGGTAAAGGTTAACATGCTAAGGCTTGTATGGGAGGCCATGATGGGATGTCGTTTTTGTAGTCCAATGCTTGCCACTACTTGGAACCGAGTTCTTGCCTTTGGAACCAAGACAAGCGTACAGCCAGACGGGGCCTGGAAAACCTCACAAGTAACTAACTTGCCTATTAGATTCTATGAGACATAGTTCGGGCGTTCCATTTGACATATGCATAGAAAATGTTTTGAAAGATTTGGCGGGTGAAGGTGCATCATAACAGGTAGGTAAGCATGGCCGGGGTTGCTTAGGGTAGATGGTGCCCCCGATAAACCAACCTCGCCTCACATCTCTAGGGATCGGCTTCGGGATTTGACCCATTATGGTGGAACCATCCTTAGGGCGTCTCATGGTCTCGGCGAAAGCAAGGTAAAGGTCATGTCCAATCACCCTCTGCTGGCCTTCCAAGGAAGAGGGCTAATCATTGTGGCATTAATAGTCAGTTGGTACGTGTGGGTAAAGTTGTACACCCCTGCAAGGTTAAATCTTTTCGAAAAGTCATGTTCACAGTTATGAACGCTTGGTGACCGAATTCTAAGATAATAGAGAACTATAACCTAATCGTAAAACTTGGCAGATCAACGTGCTTAAGGATGCTTCCTCAGGGTACGAGGGGGTGATCCTAGTTGTGAGATGAGGATTACTTTGGTGGATATCAAAAGATGATGATCAATTCTTTGGAGATGTCGCTCTCTTATCCCCTTTTAAAACACCCTTATTAGACGATCTTCTTCTTTTCCCTCTTGTTTTATAAACAAAGATGGCTTTATGCAAAATAACCCCACCAGCCATAAGTCTTGCGGAGTACACCCTATACTCACCGTTGCTTTGTTGATACTTTTGTAGCAGAGTAAGTGTTCCCCTGAAGACGAGTTTGGTACGACATCGACACCGACGAGTAGCTTAGGGTTCCTAGCCGGCAGCCTGGAATCTATGGTCTGGGACGTCATCGTTATGCTTCGGGCCTCTTAGGCAATTTGTTAAGTTTGATATACTTAATAGCATAATTTGCCTTCTGTTGTTTGATGTTTGTGGTCAGTGACCTCTGCTTATAATATTTTGGTTCTTTGCTCAGTTATGAGCTTGCTGTAATAAATTTTGTGTCGCAGAATTACTGTTGTGCTACTGAATATCCTCGAGCTCTAGGTTAAGCTTATGTCAGGCTAAGGTCTGGGATTTGTTTAACCCTGATCTCGGGGGTGTTACATCTCTTGAGGTTTTGAGAGAGTTTGGAGGTAGAAGAGAGAAAAAGCATTGAAGTTTTGGTGTTGGGGATACCTTCCTATGGAGATTTTGTGGTCGGACGCAACTATACGGCCAAACTATCCGGCCGGAACAATTTGTTCCCGTCGTATAATTAGTCTGATGTCAAAAAATTAGGGTTTTCTCCTGGCGGCGCAACTATACGGCCAGAACTATATAGCCAGGATTTTTATCCCTGCCGTATAGTTGGTCATCAAACCTTCTGTATCCTAGAAAAGAAATTTTACAAAGGCAATGATAACTATACGGCTAGAATTTTTATTCCTGCTGTATAGCTGGTCGTTAAACCTTCAGTACCTAAGAAAGAAAATTTGTCGATGGTAAAGATATCTATACGGCCAAACCATGGCTGGAATTTTTATTCCTGCCGTATAGTTGGTCGTTAAACCTTCTGTAGTCATCAAAAAATTGTATTTCTTCAAGAATTCTTTCTTATCCTGAAACTTAGCGAAACACCTTGTTTTTGACAGAAAAATGACAGTAAAAATTGTCGACCAACATCAGCATATATAGAGCAGGATTTTTAGTATTACCAAACTTCCTCTCATTAACTAGATCTTTCTAGCACTCTTTATTAAACATAAAACTTAAACTAAAATTTAAAAACTTTACTCAAACCATTATTTCACATGGGTTGCCTCCAATGAAGCGCTCTTTTATGGTCAATAGCTTGACGTCGATGTTGGTTACTTAGGCCAGATGAGTGGAATACCCACTCCAAAATAGTTGGTCTTCAAAGTGATGACCTCCTTTTCATCATGCTTGGCTTTCTTCTTCCTGGGAAAATGAATAACAAAAGGATCCTACGAAGGCAATTGAAGCTTCACGTTCTCTTCATGTGGATTAATCAAATCCTTAATAGTTCTTAAGAATGGATAGCCTGATATAATATGAGCAGTAGCATCTCTAGGCATATCAACAATAACAAAATCAATAAGAGCAGGACATCCTTTAATGTATACTAAAGTATTTTCTTTAATCCCTACAGCTTGTTTGTAGGTAGAATCTGCTAGATGTAATTTTAACTCGGTGATTTCAAAGGATCCAAGATTTAACTTATTAAAAAGAGTTTTTGGAATTGTTGAAATGTTTGCACCTAGATCACAAAGTGTAGCTATCTCATTGGTCCCAATTTTAATCTTAATTGTAGGCTCAAATATATCGTCAAGCTTCACATGTAATTTTTCAGCAATTTTCTTATATTCTTCCTCAAGCTCACGTACCTTTATTGCTACCTGATTAACAAAGTGTTGATACATAGCTTCCTCATTTGCTTCACTTACCGGAATCTTGATATTGATCCTTTTTACAAGATCTTCAACTGTGTAATTTGGTGAAGGAGAATTACTATAATCAAGTTCTTTAGGCTCCTCCCTTTGGATTATCATCATCTTGAGGTCTTCAATAGGATTGGGCTTAGCTTTACCTGCAAATTTAGCTAGAATGAGAGTTTGACTCTCAGTTATCTTACCTAGCTATGCCTCAACAATCCTTGTTCTTTCTTGGAGGGCCTTCAAATCATTCCTCAAACTTACATATTGGTTAGATAATTTATCAAGCATAGCATCATGGTTCTCCGTTATTTTAATAAGGATATTGTTTTGCTCATTTTATGAGTCTATAAAAGACTTAAGTGTTTCTTGGCGACTACCATTACTTATTCCCATATTATTAGAGTTATCTGTGGGACTAGAATAATGTTTCTGAAAATTAGGATTATAATTATTCTTCCAAGTAGGGTTATAATCATTACGAGCTATGAAGTCTATTGCTTCAATATTTGATTCTGGGATAGCTCTTACCTGGTTTTCCTTACTTTTTACGGCTAATATGAGCTCATACAGCTTAGCATTGAGTTCTTCATTTTCTTGTGCTGAGATGGAGTTCACCTTCTTCGTGCTTGATCTATCCACGTGCCATTGGGCATGGTTGTCTTGCATATTGTCTAGCAGCTGCTTTGCTTTAGTAATATGTTTGCCCATAAATGTTCCTCCAGGTACAGTATCAAGCATAGACTTAGACACAGGGTTAAGAGTATTATAAAATAAATAGAGAATTAACCAATCTTTCATCCCGTGATTGGGATAGATTCTCATGCATTCGTTCATCCTCTCCCATGCAAGCGCTAGTGGCTCACGCTCTTCCTATCTAAAACCAGTAATATTAGATCTTAGTTGCATAGTATTTGCAGGTGGGAAAAAATTAGTTATAAATAAAGAAGTACACTCCACCCATGATGCAATAGTATTTCTAGGAAAAGATAGGAACCATTCTTTTGCTCTTCCTCTAAGAGAGAAAGGAAATAAGCACAATTTGATCGCATCGGGGTCAACATTTTTTATGCGCATCATATCACATATTTTAAGTGCATACCTGTGTCCTCAACAACAGAGCCTCCAAATTGATTATGTTAAAGTGAACTTAAATAGTGGGGCTTAATTTCATAATCATCAGTAGTAATTGCTGGTTGGGTAATAGGAGTACGCAAATAATCATTGTTGGGAGTTGCAAACTCCCCAAGCTTCTTTACAACCATATTTCCTATATTTTTGGGTTTTCTTAAACAAATACTTATGATAGTAAAAACAAGAATTTAAAGACTAACTAATTTTTTAGGTTTTTAAATAAAGACTGAAAGCAAACTAACAAAATTAAAAACAAGAATTAAAACTAGCAAGGTTCCTACTAACCTCACCAGGGTAGCTATTGCTTCCTCGACAACGACGCTAAAAAAAGGTTGATACCTTCGATCCGGATTACGGATGTAGTATAGCTATTTTCCCTAGTAGACCTAGGTTATCCAATCCTCGGAAAGCAGAAAAGAGTAGTGAAGTTACTTTAACGGACCTTCGGAAGTTTTAGAATTTTTTTGGTGTTTTACCGGACCAAGAGTTTGTTGTCTTTTGTTGTTGTCGATGATGGAGAGAGAGGGCCAAGGGCTTTCGGTTTCACCTGTAGTTATGCAAAACATCTGATGGGAATAAAAGATAATAATAAAGTATGCATTTAATTGTTAGAGCAAGATAATTACATGTGAGCAGTGCATCCATAAATGCTATTGCCTCCGTAGCCGCTTATAGCAATAACCTACTAGTCTCATCCATAGAAAAAAGAGAACTAATGATATGCATAGTGATGTCACCATTAATCCTAAGTAAATCCCTCACATACAGCCGTACTACCCCTTCTGTCTCTGGGTTTCCAACCTGTAGATTAGTCATTACTCATACTCCCTATACCTGGCTCAATCCTGACAAGTCCTTAGATTGAGGCAAGAGAGGATACAATAATCATCATATCATACAAACTAATACATAATCCCATCTATGATAAATAACATGCACAAAAGCTACATGGCTAGGCTAAATCCCTTAGCCCAAAAAGAATTACTCACGCATAGAGATGAAATAAACAATCATAAATATTGCAACAGAAACCGTGAGATTAATAGCAAATAGTCTTACAATATCGTCAATCGAAGATGAGATCTACTATTACAAGTGGTGGACTATGGCTATGGTGGTGGAGAAGGGTTTGGAGATTAGATATAAGTCTATTCCTTCGGCGGCTTTTCGGTGTTGTGGATGCAGGTTTCTAGTGTTCTGGGGGCGCCATTTCTCGTCGCCTGAAGCCTCTTTATATAGGGGTCCCTTCACGAAAATTATTCTGTTTGACCTAGCGGTGTCGATGGCAACTATACGGCCGGAACTATACGGGTGAAATTTTATTCCCGTCGTATAGTTGGTCGTTAAAGCTTCTGTCTCCACTTCATGACCCCTAGTTTCTTTGGGTTATTGGAAATCTTGTATCTTTGACTTTAATGTTGTGATTCCCATCATCAAACGTTATTATCTGTGTAGGAAAAAAAAAGGGTTGCATACCCCTTTGATTATTACACAATAGTGGCGGGGTTTAGAGACATATTTCATCAAAAATATGAATAATATTCAGTTTAAATGTGGATGTAGATGGGTATATTTCACAGTCATCAACAACCTTGTAGTCCACTTAGTATAAAAAAGAGATAAAAAACACAAGTATTCACTTAGTGAGCATTATAGTTCACTACATATAACCTTAAAGTTAACTTTAAAAAACAGTTTGAAATCAGCGAGAAAATCTAAAATTAGAGTTTTGTATATTTAAATTTGCTCTTAAATTTATTTATTTTTTAAAAAGTGGTCTATATAAAAAGATGCAGAAGTTGCATAGATTTTCAACAGTATATTATTTGCATAGTTCTAATAAACTATTGAAAAACTACGGTAAAAAGATGGGCGCAGCGGTTAGCGCACATATCGCGATCGGAAGTTCACTTACATATAACGGAAAGTTCACATACATGTTATGGACAGTTCGTGTACTATATTTTATGGGCGAAAATCATACATACTAATGTTATCTATAAGAGCTCTGATTGCACCAATTAACCTTTAGCTTGAGTAATTGACGTTAATATGTGTCTAATTCACTCTAACATTCCGATTGCCTCAGCCGACTATCGAAGACTTGTCAATTTCAAACCGTTGACGTGACGTCGATAACCATTCTTTACGGTATATTCAAAATTACTTTAGGTTAGTTAATAATTTGAATAAACTTTAAAAATGAAAAAAAATCGTATTTTCCACACGATTCCAACGGCATATTATACGTGTCTATCCGACAAGTAGGTTGAAAATAAGATCTGAAAAATTGTAAAAATAGAAAAAATGACGAAAATAGTTTTGAGTATATCTAGAACTGCCCTTAAACCCTTAAACCATGAGAAATTTAGGAAAACATTAAATATGAATAAGTTGCGCAGTTTCAATACCTTTTCAATGGTATATCATATGTATCAATCCGATAAGCGGTTTGAAAATTACGGGCAAATTACTGTGGAAAAAACACCTAATTTCACGAAAATACTGTTTAGTATTTTAAAATTTTATTTTAAATAATAATGAATTTCAGAAATCCTTCTGAACATAAAAGATTCGAAATTTCCGTATGTTTCTAATAGTATATTATATGTGTCATTTCGATAAGTGATTCGAAAACTACGTTTAAAATACTGTCTGTTAAAATATAGATTCTCGGTAGTCCGTCTGAAAGTTCACTGTTTTGTCACGTAAAGTTCAAAAAAGTTTTCGTGAAAGTTCAGAAAAAAGTTTCCGTGAAAGTCCATGGTACCCAGGCATAATATATGTATTTTCTTCGAATTCGTACATATTGAATTCGTACATATTAGAGCATATGTAGCCAAATTTCACATACCTAAGATGTGTATACGTAAAATACAAGTATACAAGATATACATATCCAAAGTATGCATAGTTAAGGCGTACGTATCCAGATTATATATATATAGGACATATTCATACTACACCCGGATGTAGTTACACTCACGTGTGTTTCACATTATTTAGGCAGTATCTACCATACTGGAGACTATATATGGGTAGTATGAAGTATATACGAATATTTGGGTAGTATATATACTACTTTTTTGGTAGTATGTAATTTTTATTCACATACTCCTTTTGTACGTACAAATATGACGGTATTTTATATATATATATAGTGTAAACTATGGGTGTATTTACAATTTTTTCACCTAACTTGTTTGGAGTATCTTAGATATAGTATATAAACATACGCAAACAGATAAAGTATTACAAATACTTCCGTAAGGTAGTATCTAAGACGTGGGTGTAGTTACACCCGGGAGTAAGAAGTATTTTTCCTATATATATATATATATATATATATATATATATATATATATATATATATATATATATATGGAAATAGCCAGCTAAACACGGGCATAGCTGCGCATAGGGTATCCACGGTTGATTTGCCACACTTTTGATATAGGGAGCACATGTTACCATATCCAAAAGACTTGAACCCATATCACATGTATAACGCCGTTAGCCAAACTAGCCAGCTACATGCACTAAACCCTAGCCAAATAAGCCTTATATTCCTTCTTTCATCAAGCACCTTCAGAATAGTTGAATGCGTTAGACCCTAGCCGTTATTCCTTTTAGTCAAAGTAGCAACAACCAGGCTACTAGCACAAGCACAAAACCCTAAGCTAAATAAGCCTTATATTCATTCTTTCAAAAAATTAGCACCTTCAGAATAGCTGCATGCACACAAACCCTAGCCGTTATTCCTTTTAGTTAACGCAGCAACAACCAAAAACGAGGCATGCACAAAACCCTAAGCCAAACATCCCACACCACAATCTCTCACTTGTTGCTTCGCCGCCGGTCAGGGCGTAGTTTGGGATCAAATGGGCAAAACAGCCCACTGTGTTTTTAGCAGTGAGTAGAAGTTGGAAAAGAATTAACAACCTAAGCTTTGAGACGGATGGAGTAATCTAAAAAAATGCTATCCACATTTGCGACGAAAGGAAACTAAAAAACGCTCTTATTAACCACTAAGGTAAAACACACAACAGACAGCTGGAAAACAAAAAATGTACTGTATTAATCAAACACATAAAGAATCTTCCGAACCCCAAAAGTTTTATTCATTTTCTGTCAACTAGGACGATGCTGACCCACAGAATCTGAACAATTTTTAAGCGTAAACAGTACTATACACAAAAAGTTATGGGTCCTTCTTTACTTATTTCGAAGAGATACTATGTACTTTAAGTTTTGGACCCATAAATAATTTCAAAACCTAAAATAGCCCGCACGAGCGTGACTTCTAGACGTATACATAAAGCGAACTAGAAGCACAGCATACCCCTACCTACCCCACACAGTTGATGCTCGCTCCCTACACCCCAGTCATACTTTGCAACTCAAGCTCTCAACATTAGACCGAGCCATGGAAGCTGCACCTGACGACACAGCGGATCCAACTTGCTTGTTTGAAGCACCAGCTAGCCAGGTTACTCCTATCGGCGCATAGTGTACGGTTGTACACTTTCCAGCCGGATACATAGTGTTTCCATACTAGCACAACAACTTTGCATGCAAACTCATTATAAGCCTTGTTCTCATTACATTCCCCTTTTAGCTTCTAAAATTTTATAGACCAAACAACACTCTAAAAGTTTTAGGGTTTGTCAAAAACCCTAGCATTCCATGCATACATATCTACTAGCAACCGTTAGACACGCCGTTTACCAAAGAAACAACCAGCCAAAAGCATCTATAAGAGCACATGCATATGATCTCTATATCCAACGGTCCTAGGGCTCCAGCTAGACGTGGCGATGGGGGCGATCGAGCTGGTGGACGACGGCGGTTCTAGGCGTTGTCGCGGCGGCTCCTGGGTGGTCGCAATCAACGGTGCCTCTCCTCCTCTGCTACAGCAAGCTCCAGCAAAATTCCGGCAAACGGCAGCTCGCCTTGCTCCGGGGATGTGGTGGAAGGATCAGTGGAGAGAGGGGAGTGAGATGGTGTGAGGAGTTTGTGCTGGGGTGGCCTCATTTTATAGGTCGACGAGGGGACCGAGCGGCATGACGGCGAGCTTGTCGGTGACGCTGATACAGACCGCTAGAGGCATGGGCTGGGTAGGCGGACGGTGGCCTGTCTCCTGGCGGTGCTCTATGGCTTGAATGCGCGGCTAGGGGTGGTGGCGTTTGGTCGGGAGCGTCCCGTGCTCTAGGAGACAGAGACGATGCTCGACGTGGAGCTCTACGACTGTGGGTCACGCGGCGCCGCACGGCCATGTCTGGCGGGTTTCTGGTGTCGAGGCGGAGCGGCGTGCATGGTATTGGGTAGAGGGGCGGTCTGTGGCATGCTGGCGGTGAGGGCGCTCTGGCGCGCTCTGGCTGCGCCTAGAGAGAATGGGCGGTGAGGTTGGGGAGTGGTCCAGTGGCTGGCAGTGGCCGTGGGGTGGACTGTGGGCGGCGGTAGGGTGGCGCCTAGCTTCCTGGAGTGGCGGAGAGGGGCTGGCGGTCTGCTACTGCGTTGGCAATGTTGGCCGGCGAGCATGGCGTCGGGGCGGTGTTGCACTGGCGCCAGGGGCTAGAACTAGGGTGGGTTTTGGTCTAGTTGGGCTCAGGAGAGACAAGAATGATCAATGCAAACCAAATGGCTCGACAAGAATTGATCAAAATAGTAATAGTTAGGCTAATTTGATTCTGCCTGCCAGGTGTTCGACACAATGGCCGCATGAATCAAACATTTTAATTTTGGGCTGAATTTTGGTGGAGTTAGTGATCACATGCTTGAGCACCTCTGGTTTCTTGGGATTTGAAAATGGAGTTCATTTGAGTGGTTTTTGAATAAGTGTGATCAATACATATGAACTACATTCAATGTTCAAATGGCATTTAAATTCAGTGTTTGAAAGTTTTTGGTAGATCACAAAGTGGGCCTTGGTACATCACTACTTGTACTAGCAAGGGGTGCAAAGATCAACATTTGTTTCTATTAAGAATTGAGTTCTAGGAATAGCCAAAGTAGGCATGATGATTAAAATGGCACAAATGACCATTTGCTTCCTTTATTCATTTTGGGTTTGTTTTCTTTGGGATTTGTTTGGGAATGATCTAGATGATGTTTAATTCACCTAAGAATCATTTTATAATCAATGGATCACTTAAACATGGCAATTCAAATCAACTCCTAATTTAAATGCACACACATATGAATGCTTTAATATTTTTAAATGGAAAAGTTTTTGTTAACTCTAAATTTGATGATTTGGATCTTGATCACTTGGATTAAAGTTTTGGGATGTTACAAACCTTCCCCCCTTAAACAAAATCTTGTCCCGAGATTTACGAAAGAAAACTAGGAACTAAAGAGATCTAGGAACTCTGTCCTAATGTAATGTTCTCGCTCCCAAGTGGCTTTATCTTAGGTATGGTTGCTCCATTGAATCATGAGAAATTTGATACTCCTGGTTCTGGTGGTTCTGTAGGCTTCCTCCAAGATACGGTTGGGCAATTCACGATATGTCAGGTCCTTGTTGATATCAACAGCTCGGTGATCGATGTTCTTGAAAACATCAGTCTTCTCCGACACTTCTAGGCATTTGCGAAGTATCAAGATATGGAACACACTGTGGATGGCTGACATCTCCTCTGGTAGTTCCAGTTGATACGATACTTCTCCTCGACGGTTTAGAATCTTGAAGGGCCCGATATATCTGGGGGCTAACTTTCCTTTCAGACTAAAGCGTTGCGTTCCCGTCAATGGCGAAACCTTGAGATATACAAAATCTCCAACATTGAAAGTCAGGTCTCTCCTTCTCTTGTCAGCATAACTCTTTTGTTTGGATTGGGCGGTCTTGAGGTGCTCACGGACTTTGTGAACCTTCTCTTCAGCTTCTCGGAGAATGTTGGGTCCAAATATCTGACTCTCTCCTACTTGCGACCAATTCAAAGGGGTGCGACACTTTCTTCTGTTTAGGAACTCAAATGGTGCCATCTGCAAACTGGCTTGATAACTGTTGTTATATGAGAATTCTGCGAAAGGCAGGCAATATTCCCATTTTGATCTGTACTCCAAGACACAAGCTCTTAGCATATCCTCTAAGATTTGGTTGACTCTCTCAGTCTGTCCATCAGTTTGCGGGTGATAAGCGGTGCTGAAATTCAACTTGGTTCCTAATCCTTCCTAGACTTTCTGCCAAAATCTCGAGGTAAATTGGGTTCCTCGATCCGATACTATGGTCTTGGGGGTTCTATGCAGACTAACAATTCTAGCAATATACAGCTCTGCTAGCTTCGAACTCTGGTAGGTTGTCTTGACAGGTATAAAGTGAGCTACCTTGGACAGTCTATCAACGATGACCCAGATTGAGTCATTTCCCCTACTAGAAGTAGGTAAACCGGTGATAAAGTCCATTCCGACGGAATCCCATTTCCATTCCAGAATCTGCAAAGGTTGCAACAGTCCTGTGGGTCTCTGATGCTCTGCCTTAACTCTTTGACAGATGTCACACTTGGCGATGTAGCTTCCGATTTCTCTCTTCATCTTGTGCCACCAAAATTGCTCCTTCAAATCTTGATACATCTTTGTTCCTCCGGGGTGGATAGAATAAAGAGTATCATGAGCTTCCTTCATGATAACTTGCTTCAGCTCCGAATCTGCTGGCACACAGATACGTCCTTTGTACCACAGTACTCCTTCTTCGTCTTTAGTGAATCCAGGTACCTTTCCTGTACCAATACGACGTTTGATTCCATCGATACTTTCATTTCCCTTCTGGGCTTCCTTGATTTGGCTAATCAAAGTGGGTTGAAGTTCAATGCTAGCTAAGAATCCTTTGCTAACAAGCTCAGTTCTAAACTGCTCCAACTCCTCATACAAACTTGGCTTCTTCTCCTTGATCATGGTATTTAGCCTACATGGCAATCTGCTAAGAGCATCCGCTACCACATTGGCTTTGCCGAGGTGATAGTGAATGTCAAGGTCATAATCCTTGATTAACTCTATCCATCTCCTTTGCCTCATATTCATCTCCTTCTGAGTGAAAATATACTTCAAGCTTTTGTGATCTGAGTAAATCTCATAGAGATTACCCATCAGATAATGACGCCATGTCTTCAATGCCAAAACTACGGCTGCTAACTCCAAATCATGGGTCGGATAGTTCTGCTCATGCTGCTTCAATTGTCGAGATAGATACGCGATAACTTTGCCTTCTTGCATCAATACACAACCGAGACCAATCTTGGATGCATCACAATATACATCAAACGGTTTCTTGATATCTGGCATGATTCGTATTGGGGCTGAAATCAATCTCTTCTTTAGTTCTTGGAAACTGGCTTCACATTTGTCAGTCCATTCAAAGTTCTTGTCCTTCTTCAGCAATTGGGTCATGGGTCTGGCGATGCTCGAGAATCCTTCTACGAACTTGCAGTAATATCCCGCTAATTCGAGAAATGCACGGACTTGGGTTTGAGTGGTGGGGGCTTCCCATTCTTCAACATCCTTGATCTTGGTGGGATCAACAGAGACTCCTCCAGCAGACACAATATGTCCTAGGAATCCTACTTCTTTCAGCCAAAACTCACACTTGCTGAACTTGGCATATAACCAATGCTCTCTCAGGGTTTCTAGGATGATTCTCAGATGTTGCTCATGCTCTTCTTCTGACTTGGAGTAGGTAAGGATATCGTCGATAAACACAACGACAAACTTATCTAGGAAGTTCATAAACATCTTATTCATGAGATTCATGAAATAAGCAGGGACATTGGTTAATCCAAAAGACATAACCATATACCCGTATAAACCATAGCAAGTAGTAAATGCGATCTTCGGAATATCCGTTGCACGAATCTTAAGTTGGTGATAACCAGTCCTAAGATTAATCTTTGAGAATACCTAGGCACTAGTCAATTGATAAAATAGATCCTCTATCTTTGGCAAAGGGTACTTGTTTTTGATGGTGACGTCATTCAACTTTCTGTAATCGGTGCACAAACGCTTGCCTCCATCTTTCTTGTCGACAAATAACAATGGTGATCTCCATGGCGAAGCGCTTGGTTGAATCAAGCCTGTTGCTAACATAGCATCCAGCCGCTTCTTCAATTCTATTAACTCTGAGGGGTTCATGCTATAGGGTCTCTGGGCTATGGGTCCGGTTCCGGGGATTAATTCAATAATGAACTCAATATCCCTATCCGGGGGCATACCTGGCAATTCATCTGGGAATATGTTGGGGTATTCACAGACTACTTGGACTTGGTCAATGGTGGGCAGGGCTAGACTCTTGTTGCACTTGAATTGACAGGGTAAGGTTTCAGATATATGATCTACTGTTACTCCAGAGCTACTGGTCATGGTGATGGCTTTCTTAGCACAGTCTATCAGTCCTTT
Source organism: Avena sativa (assembly GCA_916181665.1). Lineage (NCBI taxonomy): Eukaryota > Viridiplantae > Streptophyta > Magnoliopsida > Poales > Poaceae > Avena > Avena sativa. The sequence goes on from OV702287.1 coordinate 199,866,263, forward strand.
ATGCCTTGACATCCAGTCCATACCTAGTAGTACTTCCAATCCTTTGGTTCCGAGTACGATTAGGTTGGCATAAAAATCTATCCCATGTATTCTGATAGGCACAACTTTGCAAATTTTTCTAGCTTTTGTAGTTGAGCCGGGGATTTGAACTATCATGACATGCTTCAAGTTGGTTGGGTGAATCTTACTAGTGCATGCAAATTCTTCAGTGACAAATGAATGTGATGCTCCCAAATCAAACAATACTCTTGCTAAAACTGAGTTGATAGAGAACATACCCAGCACTACATCTGGCTCTTCTTGGGATTCTTCGGCGTTCATGTGGAAGAGACGACCGTTGCGGTTGTGAGGGTTCCCTGGGGCAAATCTTCTCCCTGGTTGAACACGACGCTGTTGTTGAGCTGGGGCATTCACATTGGCAGTGGCGCCAATCTTCTTGGGGCACTCATTGGAATAGTGACCCTTCACTCCACACTCGAAACAGGTGATCTGAGACTTGTCTTTAGCTGCGACGGGCACAACATTGCTTCTAGTTCTGGGTGCAGTGTTGTTGTTGTTGTTGTTGCTCTTGGGAGGGGCACAGTTGAAATTGTTGGTGTTGCCGGAGTTGTTGTTGTTTCCTCCGGACTTCACATTGCCTCCGCTACGGTTGGGGTAGCTTGGGCGAGACATTGGGGGTCGGTTGTTCCTCGGTGCATATCCTGGTGAGGGGTTGGGACGGTACTTCTTGTGACTGTTGGATCCAGTTTGCTACATTATACGACTTTTGCGGTTGTCGTTTCCCTGGTTAATCTTTCCTTCCATCTGAATTGCGGAGTCGACTAGCTCTTCGAGATCCTACAAATGGATGTTGACGAGGATGGTCTGCATCTCATCATGTAGTCCGTTCAAGAATCTCTCCTTCTTCTTGGCCTCCGTGTTGATCTCATCAGGTGCATATCTCGCAAGTGACATGAATCTATCACGGTACTCCACCACGGTCATTCTGCCTTGCTTCAACTCTGTGAATTCATCCCTCATTCTGGTGACTAAGCCCTGCGGCACGTGGGTGCGGCTGAACTTGATTTTGAAGGCTTCCCATGTCATCACTTGACCATGGTTCATCAGGCGGATGTTGTTCCACCATGCTCTTGCATCTCCTGCCAAATAGTGGGTGGAAAAGAGAACCTTCTCGTTGTCATCAACTCTGGCTACTTCCAAATTGTTCTCCATCATCTGCAACCAGTCATCTGCATCTAATGGGTTCTCTGAAGTGCTAAAGATTGGGAGATTGGTATTCTGGAAGTTCTTCAGCTTGGATCCTTGATGATCCTGATTTCCATGGTTCTGATTGTTGAGAGCCATCTGGGCGATTTGTTGCAGTGTTGCTAGATTAGCTTGGCGCTCTGCCCTGCTTGCTTCTCTGTCTGCGATGAGATTATGCATGATCTGCAGCATTGGGTCCTGCGACGAGCTGCTCCCTTCTTGGTTTCCACAAGTCATCTGAAGATTTAGGTAGATAAAGGGGTAAGAGGGAAGTTCTAAGGTTCATGGTTTTGATTTCAAGGCTAAAACTTTGAGTTTGACTCAGGTTTTTGCAACTAACTTCATTTCATTCATCCAAACAAGCACACAATACAAACACTCACACACCACAACAACAAGGAAAACAGATGGTTTTAAGAACCATTCTACAAGCTACGATACAATGGGACCGATACATCTCATGCTACGACAGTGATCTAGTGCATCTACTCATTGTCGATGAAGTCGGAGTCCCCATCGTCAGTGTAGAAGTCCACGGCATCCTCCTCCAGAAAGTCATCATCATTGCTGAGGTAAGAATCTATATCTCCCTGGATGTCTTCACCCTCCTCTTCTTCCTCCTTTGCTGCAAGCTGAGCTTCTTACTCCTTGACGGTCTTCTCAAGGTCGGCCACCTTCTTGCGAAGACGGGCGATAGTGCGATCCTTCTTTTCACGCTGGTGGCGAAGGGACTGACGGTCCTTGACAAGCAGTGAGAAAGTCTGGGCCTTCTAGGCGGCAATGGCACGATTGTGGTTGGCAAACTCCCTAGCATTATCCAATTCCTTCTGGCGATCGTACAGTAGGAAGTCGAGGTTCTCCACTTGACGCTTCAACTCCGGGTGACTTGGCATCTCCATCGGCATTCCCATGAAGTCACGTCTTTCATAGTGAGCAAAACGGGTTCCTTGGATTTGGTTGACACTGAGGACACATAGACGTGCGAGAGCTTCATGCATCGCCCTGGCTAATCCATCTAGCTAGTTGTTCTCTCTGACGGAGAACTGGATTCTCCCGGACGTTGGTGCTTCTATGCTTCCTCGAAGATCAGCGGTGACTAGCCACTGTAAATCTCCTCCTAGGGGTCCAGGAAGTTGAGCTCCAAGAAACTTCGGATGTGGGCGTCCCAATAACTCAGACAGTGAATCTAGATCCCTCTCAAAGATCAGTTGGACTCCGTTTCCCAACTAGTAGAACTTGCTGAACTGAGTCTCCATCTACAAGAATTAAGGATGAGGAAGTTAGTGAAGTGATCAAGTGTGTCAAATTTTAGGTAGTAATGTAAGAATTGGAGGAACATGAATTTTTGAGAAAGAATGAATTCCCAAGGGTAAGAGAGGAAATAGTTTTTCATAAATACTCACTTTAGTTTTGAAATTAAGTTTTTATTCGGACGTCCATTCTAACTAGGGTCTCCTATGGTCAGGATGGCTCTGATACCAACTTGTCAACACCCGAATTTTTAATCCCAGATGCCTGTTATGTCATACATCGCAATCCCAGGATTGCCATTTTTAGGAGACATAACAAAATCATCCATTACAAACCATAAATAAGGTCTTAAACAAATAAGGATCTCATGATCCAGTCTTAATACAACAAGCAGCAGAATAAGTAATAAGCTTAGCGGTGGGGTCCATCTTCAGGGGCATAGGCAATGCTGACGAAGGCAGATAGTCCTAGTTATCATAGTCGTCCTGCTGTCCGTCATCTTGGTAGTCTCCTTCATAGTCTGGCCATAGGAGTAGCCAGGGAAAAAAGCCATGAGTACTCTTTATGTACTCGCAAACTACCACTAACAAGGAGTATAGTTCTAGTGTAAATGCTAACTCTAAGTTCAACTATAAAGTTAAGTTTGAAACCTAAGCTAAGTTCTGAAACAAAGAAAGATAAAATAAAGTTCTAGAATCACTTAAGTTGGGAAGCTACTGTCATAGTCACAACCCTGTTGTGGTCAAGTCAAGATTCATCATTCATTTCATAAGTCATTTTGAAAATATCTGACAACGAAATAGTATGGCCACTCCAATTGTCCATAACCGCGGACGCGGCTATTCGAATAGTTTGACTCTCTACAAAGGTGGTACACTTTCACCACAAGATTCGATACATCTGTCAGGGATAACCCTGAATCATCATACTTAGTCTGGGCCTTCTGGGTGGCAATGGCACGATTGTGGTTGGCAAATTCCCTAGCGTTATCCAATTCCTTCTGGCGATCATACAGCAGGAAGTCGAGGTTCTCCACTTGACGCTTCAACTCCGGGTGACTTGGCATCTCCATCGGCATTCCCATGAAGTCACGTCTTTCATAGTGAGAAAAACGGGTTCCTTGGATTTGGTTGACACTGAGGGCACATAGACATGCGAGAGCTTCATGCATCTCCCTGGCTAATCCATCTAGCTAGTTGTTCTCTCTGACGGAGAACTGGATTCTCCCGGACGTTGGTGCTTCTATGCTTCCTCGAAGATCAGCGGTGACTAGCCACTGTAAATCTCCACCTGGTGGTCCAGGAAGTTGAGCTCCAAGAAACTCCGGATGTGGGCGTCCCAATAACTCAGACAGTGAATCTAGATCCCTCTCAAAGATCAGTTGGACTCCGTTTCCCAACTAGTAGAACTTGCTGAACTGAGTCTCCATCTACAAGAATTAAGGATGAGGAAGTTAGTGAAGTGATCAAGTGTGTCAAATTTTAGGTAGTAATGTAAGAATTGGAGGAACATGAATTTTTGAGAAAGAATGAATTCCCAAGGGTAAGAGAGGAAATAGTTTTTCATAAATACTCACTTTAGTTTTGAAATTAAGTTTTTATTCGGACGTCCATTCTAACTAGGGTCTCCTATGGTCAGGATGGCTCTGATACCAACTTGTCAACACCCGAATTTTTAATCCCAGATGCCTGTTATGTCATACATCGCAATCCCAGGATTGCCATTTTTAGGAGACATAACAAAATCATCCATTACAAACCATAAATAAGGTCTTACACAAATAAGGATCTCATGATCCAGTCTTAATACAACAAGCAGTAGAATAAGTAATAAGCTTAGCGGTGGGGTCCATCTTCAGGGGCATAGGCAATGCTGACGAAGGCAGATAGTCCTAGTTATCATAGTCGTCCTGCTGTCCGTCATCTTGGTAGTCTCCTTCATAGTCTGGCCATAGGAGTAGCCAGGGAAAAAAGCCATGAGTACTCTTTATGTACTCGCAAACTACCACTAACAAGGAGTATAGTTCTAGTGTAAATGCTAACTCTAAGTTCAACTATAAAGTTAAGTTTGAAACCTAAGCTGAGTTCTGAAACAAAGAAAGATAAAATAAAGTTCTAGAATCACTTAAGTTGGGAAGCTACTGTCATAGTCACAACCCTGTTGTGGTCAAGTCAAGATTCATCATTCATTTCATAAGTCATTTTGAAAATATCTGACAACGAAATAGTATGGCCACTCCAATTGTCCATAACCGCGGACGCGGCTATTCGAATAGTTTGACTCTCTACAAAGGTGGTACACTTTCACCACAAGATTCGATACATCTGTCAGGGCTAACCCTGAATCATCATACTTAGTCTGGGCCTTCTGGGTGGCAATGGCACGATTGTGGTTGGCAAATTCCCTAGCGTTATCCAATTCCTTCTGGCGATCATACAGCAGGAAGTCGAGGTTCTCCACTTGACGCTTCAACTCCGGGTGACTTGGCATCTCCATCGGCATTCCCATGAAGTCACGTCTTTCATAGTGAGAAAAACGGGTTCCTTGGATTTGGTTGACACTGAGGGCACATAGACATGCGAGAGCTTCATGCATCTCCCTGGCTAATCCATCTAGCTAGTTGTTCTCTCTGACGGAGAACTGGATTCTCCCGGACGTTGGTGCTTCTATGCTTCCTCGAAGATCAGCGGTGACTAGCCACTGTAAATCTCCACCTGGGGGTCCAGGAAGTTGAGCTCCAAGAAACTCCGGATGTGGGCGTCCCAATAACTCAGACAGTGAATCTAGATCCCTCTCAAAGATCAGTTGGCCTCCGTTTCCCAACTGGTAGAACTTGCTGAACTGAGTCTCGGTCTACAAGAATTAAGGATGAGGAAGTTAGTGGAGTGATCAAGTGTGTCAAATTTTAGGTAGTAATGTAAGAATTGGAGGAACATGAATTTTTGAGAAAGAATGAATTCCCAAGGGTAAGAGAGGAAATAGTTTTTCATAAATACTCACTTTAGTTTTGAAATTAAGTTTTTGTTCGGACGTCCATTCTAACTAGGGTCTCCTATGGTCAGGATGGCTCTGATACCAACTTGTCAACACCCGAATTTTTAATCCCAGATGCCTGTTATGTCATACATCGCAATCCCAGGATTGCCATTTTTGGGAGACATAACAGATTGGATATCACGGTACATCATCCATTACAAACCATAAATAAGGTCTTACACAAATAAGGATCTCATGATCCAGTCTTAAAACAACAAGCAGCAGAATAAGTAAAAAGCGTAGCGGTGGGGTCCATCTTCAGGGGCATAGGCAATGCTGACGAAGGCAGATAGTCCTAGTTATCATAGTCGTCCTGCTGTCCGTCATCTTTGTAGTCTCCTTCATAGTCTGGCCATAGGAATAGCCAGGGAAAAAAGCCATGAGTACTCTTTATGTACTCGTAAACTACCACTAACAAGGAGTATAGTTCTAGTGTAAATGCTAACTCTAAGTTCAACTATAAAGTTAAGTTTGAAACCTAAGCTGAGTTCTGAAACAAAGAAAGATAAAATAAAGTTCTAGAATCACTTAAGTTGGGAAGCTACTGTCATAGTCACAACCCTGTTGTGGTCAAGTCAAGATTCATCATTCATTTCATAAGTCATTTTGAAAATATCTGACAACGAAACAGTATGGCCACTCCAACTGTCCATAACCACGAACACGGCTATTCGAATAGTTTGACTCTCTACAAAGGTGGTACACTTTCACCACAAGATTCGATACATCTGTCAGGGATAACCCTGAATCATCATACTTAGTCTGGGCCTTCTGGTTGGCAATGGCACGATTGTGGTTGGCAAACTCCCTAGCATTATCCAATTCCTTCTGGCGATCGTACAGCAGGAAGTCGAGGTTCTCCACTTGATGCTTCAACTCCGGGTGACTTGGCATCTCCATCGGCATTCCCATGAAGTCACGTCTTTCATAGTGAGCAAAACGGGTTCCTTGGATTTGGTTGACACTGAGGGCACATAGACGTGCGAGAGCTTCATGCATCTCCCTGGCTAATCCATCTAGCTAGTTGTTCTCTCTGACGGAGAACTGGATTCTCCCGGACGTTGGTGCTTCTATGCTTCCTCGAAGATCAGCAGTGACTAGCCACTGTAAATCTCCTCCTTGCGGTCCAGGAAGTTGAGCTCCAAGAAACTCCGGATGTGGGCGTCCCAATAACTCAGACAGTGAATCTAGATCCCTCTCAAAGATCAGTTGGCCTCCGTTTCCCAACTAGTAGAACTTGCTGAACTGAGTCTCCATCTACAAGAATTAAGGATGAGGAAGTTAGTGAAGTGATCAAGTGTGTCAAATTTTAGGTAGTAATGTAAGAATTGGAGGAACATGAATTTTTGAGAAAGAATGAATTCCCAAGGGTAAGAGAGGAAATAGTTTTTCATAAATACTCACTTTAGTTTTGAAATTAAGTTTTTGTTCGGACGTCCATTCTAACTAGGGTCTCCTATGGTTAGGATGGCTCTGATACCAACTTGTCAACACCCGAATTTTTAATCCCAGATGCCTGTTATGTCATACATCGCAATCCCAGGATAGCCATTTTTGGGAGACATAACAGATTGGATATCACGGTACATCATCCATTACAAACCATAAATAAGGTCTTACACAAATAAGGATCTCATGATCCAGTCTTGATACGACAAGCAGTGGAATAAGTAATAAGCATAGCTGTGGGGTCCATCTTCAGGGGCATAGGCAATGCTGACGAAGGCAGATAGTCCTAGTTATCATAGCCGTCCTGCTGTCCGTCATCTTGGTAGTCTCCTTCATAGTCTGGCCATAGGAATAGCCAGGGAAAAAAGCCATGAGTACTCTTTATGTACTCGCAAACTACCACTAACAAGGAGTATAGTTCTAGTGTAAATGCTAACTCTAAGTTCAACTATAAAGTTAAGTTTGAAACCTAAGCTGAGTTCTGAAACAAAGAAAGATAAAATAAAGTTCTAGAATCACTTAAGTTGGGAAGCTAATGTCATAGTCACAACCCTGTTGTGGTCAAGTCAAGATTCATCATTCATTTCATAAGTCATTTTGAAAATATCTGACAACGAAACAGTATGGCCACTCCAACTGTCCATAACAGCGGACACGGCTATTCGAATAGTTTGACTCTCTACAAAGGTGGTACACTTTCACCACAAGATTCGATACATCTGTCAGGGATAACCCGGAATCATCATACTTAGTCTGGGCCTTCTGGGTGGCAATGGCACGATTGTGGTTGGCAAACTCCATAGCATTATCCAATTCCTTCTGGCGATCGTACAGCAGGAAGTCGAGGTTCTCCACTTGACGCTTCAACTCCGGGTGACTTGGCATCTCCATCGGCATTCCATGAAGTCACGTCTTTCATAGTGAGCAAAACGGGTTCCTTGGATTTGGTTGACACTGAGGGCACATAGACGTGCGAGAGCTTCATCCATCGCCCTGGCTAATCCATCTAGCTAGTTATTCTCTCTGACGGAGAACTGGATTCTCCCGGACGTTGGTGCTTCTATGCTTCCTCGAAGATCAGCGGTGACTAGACACTGTAAATCTCCTCCTGGGGGTCCAGGAAGTTGAGCTCCAAGAAACTCCGGATGTGGGCGTCCCAATAACTCAGACAGTGAATCTAGATCCCTCTCAAAGATCAGTTGGCCTCCGTTTCCCAACTGGTAGAACTTGCTGAACTGAGTCTCCATCTACAAGAATTAAGGATGAGGAAGTTAGTGAAGTGATCAAGTGTGTCAAATTTTAGGTAGTAATGTAAGAATTGGAGGAACATGAATTTTTGAGAAAGAATGAATTCCCAAGGGTAAGAGAGGAAATAGTTTTTCATAAATACTCACTTTAGTTTTGAAATTAAGTTTTTGTTCGGACGTCCATTCTAACTAGGGTCTCCTATGGTCAGGATGGCTCTGATACCAACTTGTCAAAACCCGAATTTTTAATCCCTGATGCCTGTTATGTCATACATCGCAATCCCAGGATTGCCATTTTTGGGAGACATAACAGATTGGATATCAAGGTACACCATCCATTACAAACCATAAATAAGGTCTTACACAAATAAGGATCTCATGATCCAATCTTAAAACAACAAGCAGCGGAATAAGTAAAAAGCGTAGCGGTGGGGTCCATCTTCAGGGGCATAGGCAATGCTGACGAAGGCAGATAGTCCTAGTTATCATAGTCGTCCTGCTGTCCATCATCTTGGTAGTCTCCTTCATAGTTTGGCCATAGGAATAGCCAGGGAAAAAAGCCATGAGTACTCTTTATGTACTCGTAAACTACCACTAACAAGGAGTATAGTTCTAGTGTAAATGCTAACTCTAAGTTCAACTATAAAGTTAAGTTTGAAACCTAAGCTGAGTTCTGAAACAAAGAAAGATAAAATAAAGTTCTAGAATCACTTAAGTTGGGAAGCTACTGTCATAGTCACAACCCTGTTGTGGTCAAGTCAAGATTCATCATTCATTTCATAAGTCATTTTGAAAATATCTGACAACGAAACAGTATGGCCACTCCAACTGTCCATAACCGTGGACACGGCTATTCGAATAGTTTGACTCTCTACAAAGGTGGTACACTTTCACCACAAGATTCGATACATCTGTAAGGGATAACCCTGAATCATCATACTTAGTCTAGGACTTCTGGTTGGCAATGGCACGATTGTGGTTGGCAAACTCCCTAGCATTATCCAATTCCTTCTGGCGATCGTACAGCAGGAAGTCGAGGTTCTCCACTTGACGCTTCAACTCTGGGTGACTTGGCATCTCCATCGGCATTCCCATGAAGTCACGTCTTTCATAGTGAGCAAAACGGGTTCCTTGGATTTGGTTGACACTGAGGGCACATAGACATGCGAGAGCTTCATCCATCGCCCTGGCTAATCCATCTAGCTAGTTGTTCTCTCTGACGGAGAACTGGATTCTCCCGGACGTTGGTGCTTCTATGCTTCCTCGAAGATCAGCGGTGACTAGCCACTGTAAATCTCCTCCTTGCGGTCCAGGAAGTTGAGATCCAAGAAACTCCGGATGTGGGCGTCCCAATAACTCAGACAGTGAATCTAGATCCCTCTCAAAGATCAGTTGGCCTCCGTTTCCCAACTAGTTGAACTTGCTGAACTGAGTCTCCATCTACAAGAATTAAGGATGTGGAAGTTAGTGAAGTGATCAAGTGTGTCAAATTTTAGGTAGTAATGTAAGAATTGGAGGAACATGAATTTTTGAGAAAAATGAATTCCCAAGGGTAAGAGAGGAAATAGTTTTTCATAAATACTCACTTTAGTTTTGAAATTAAGTTTTTGTTCGGACGTCCATTCTAACTAGGGTCTCCTATGGTCAGGATGGCTCTGATACCAACTTGTCAACACCCGAATTTTTAATCCCAGATGCCTGTTATGTCATACATCGCAATCCCAGGATTGCCATTTTTGGGAGACATAACAGATTGGATATCACGGTACATCATCCATTACAAACCATAAATAAGGTCTTACACAAATAAGGATCTCATGATCCAGTCTTAATACAACAAGCAGCGGAATAAGTAATAAGCGTAGCGGTGGGGTGTTGGAATTATGCCCTAGAGGCAATAATAAAGATGTTATTATTATAATTCTTGTTCATGATAAAGTTTATATTCCATGCTAGAATTGTATTAAGCGGAAACATTAATACTTGTGTGGTTTGTGAACAACACCGTGTCCCTAGTACGCCTCTATGGACTAGCTCATTGATCAATGATGGTTAAGGTTTCCTAACCATAGACATGAGTTGTCAATTGATAATGAGATCATATCATTGGGAGAATGATGTGGTGGACAGACCCAAACTAAGCGAAGCAATTAGATCGTGTCATTGTGTTCATCTTTGCGAAGCTTTTCCTATGTAAAATATTGTATTCCTTAGACCATGAGATAATACAACTCCCTAGTATCGGAAGAAAGCTTTGAGGTCATCAAACGTCATCCTGTGAGAGGGTGATCATAAAGGTGTCTCTCAGGTGATCGGAAAGTATCTGTTGGGTTGTATGTATCGAGATGGGATTTGTCCCTCCCAAGTCGGAGAGATATACTTCGGGCCCACTTGGTAATCGATATCAACACCGCTTGCAAGCATGTGGTTAAGGAGTTAATCACAAAGTGATATGGATTACGGAACGAGTAAAGTACTTGCTGTGAACGAGATTGAACTAGGTATGACGGTACCGACGATCGAATCTCGGGCAAGTAAAATATCGTGAGACGAAGGGAATATGTATATGGGATTGATTGAATCCTGGCATCGTGGTTCATCCGATATGATCATCGATGAATGTGTGGGAGTCAATATGGGTGCCCAGACCCCGCTGTTGATTATTGATAGAAGATCATGTCTGCATATTCTCGAACCCGTAGGGTCACACACTTAACATGTCTCGACGCTAGGATAGATTGGATACTTGGTTTATGAATTTTTGTTCGGAGTCTCGGATGGGATCCGGGCCATCACTAGAGGTTCCGGAGTGGTCCGGAGAATAAGATTCATATAAGGCAGTGCAGTTTTTGGAGTTCGGAATTGTTCCGGATTAATCGGTATTGTACCGGAAGCTTCTAGAACCTTCCGGAAGGGGGCCAACGTGGTCCCACCTTCCGGGAGGGGGCATGGGCCTATGAGGGAGTGTCCTGGCCGCATTTGTCCAGGGGCACAAGGCCCCATAGGGCCCAGCCGATCCTAGATAAGTTTAAACTCGTTTAAACTAGAGATAGGGTTTCTAGATAAGGGAAAGTTTAAATCGTTTAAACTAGAGATAGGCTTGGAGGATGGGCAAGGGCTGGCCACACCCCCCTCTATATATAGAGGGCTGGTGCGCCCCCTCCCCCCCAACACACACCTTCCTCCAAACCCTAGTAGCCCTGCTGCCTTCCTCTCTCCCTCCCGACTGTTTGTAGGCGAAGCCCTACTGCAGAAATTCTCCACCATATACACCGCGCCATCGCGTTGTAGATCCAATCTATCTCTCCACCATACTTGCTGGTCCGAGGAAGGAGGAGACGTCGAGGTGCTGCACGTGTGCATCTCACGGAGGCACCGCCACTTGTGGTGCTAGATCGGATCGGATCGCGAGGAGGAGAAGCGAGTACGACTACATCACCCACGTTCCGACGAACGTTCCGCTGTGCGAATCTTCAAGGGTATGAAGATCTAATCCAATCTCTCTCGTTGTTTGCATCTCCTAGATTAGATCTTGTCTTTCCCTCTATTCGCTTCCGTAGAAAATTTTGATTTACTATGCTGCGAAACCCTTCAGTGGTATCAGAGCTAGATCTATGCGTAGATGTGATTCACGAGTAGAACGCAACATGGTTGTTGCGGGCGTTGATGTTTTCTGTTGCAAGCCTCTTGTTTGTGTTCTTCTTATGACGCGGGATAGTGAGATTGAAGCGGTCCAGGCCAACCTTACGCGACGTCGTTCGCGAGACCGGCTCCGCACTTGACGTGTGGCTTGTACCACACATGCGGCTGGTGGATGTCAGTTTCTCTCACTATAGTTGTCATGGGATTAACACCGGAGTTTGGCAACCATAATATCACCGTTGTGGCTTTCCGTAGGTAAGAATCGTTCTTAGCATCTACTCCCATGAGCCACGTAAAACATGCAACAACAAAGTAGAGGCGTCTAACTTGTTTTTGCAGGGAGTGTTTTCTGTGATATGGTATGGCCCAAGATGTGATGTGTATATTGTATGCGATGATCATGTTTTGTAATGTTTCACGACTTGCATGTCGATGAGTACACAACCGGCAGGAGCCATATGGTTGTCTTTATAATTGTGTATGACCTGCGAGTCAACTTCTTATACGCCATGTAATAGCTTTACTTTATCGCTAAGTAGTTAGCAATGGTTGTAGTTGCTATTCGTGGTGGAGGCAATCATGGTGGAGTGATGGAGATCATGCCGGAACGCACAAGATGGAGATCATTGCACGAAGATTGGCTATACCATGTCACATAAAGTTATATGCATGTGATGTTTATCCTTTTATGTATCTTATTATGCTTAGATCACGACGGTAGCATTATAAGATGATTCCTCACTTAAAGATCAAGATAAAAGCTATGTTCTCCCCAAGTATGCACCGTTGCGAAAGTTCGTCGTGTCCAAGCATCACGTGATGATCGGGTGCTATAGACTCTACGCTCACATACAACGGGTCCAAGCCAGTTTTGCACACGCGGAAATACTTGGGTCTAACTTGACGAGCCTAGCATGTACAGACATGGCCTCGGAACACAAGAACCGAAAGGTTAAGCATGAGTCATATGAATGATATGATCGACACTTCGTTGTCCACCATTGAAACCACATCTCTTCTCGTGAAGATCGGATTAGGTGTGGTGAAATTGGATCGTGTTCACTAAACAACTTGAGGGATGTTGAATTTAGTGGGAGTTCATCTAGTAATTTGATTAAAAGTTGAACTAGTTATCTTGAACATAGTCTAATTTGTACTTGCAAATATTGTAGATCAAATGGCTAAGTCCAACTTCAACTTCAACGTTTTTGCTGAGAAAGAAAAGCTTAAGAACAATGGGTCTAACTTCACCAACTGGTTCCGCAATCTGAGAATCATTCTGTCTGGAGGACAAAAGGACTATGTCCTTGAGAAAGCGTTAGGTAACCCCCCTGCTGCGACTGCGCCGGCTGATGAGAAAGCTGTCTATCAGTCGCGCAAAGATGATTATGGTGTGATTAAGAGCACCATGTTGTTTGATATGGAACCGGAACTTCAAAATCGTTTTGAAAACTATCCCGGGCCCTTTGAGATTCTCGAAGAGTTGAAAACTATGTTCCAGACTCAGGCCCGTTCTGAGAGATATGAGATCTCTGAGAAGTTCTTTAACTGCAAGATGGAGGAAGGGAGTTCCGTTAGTGAGCACGCCATAAAGATGTCGGGCTACACTCAACGCCTTGAGCAACTGGACTGCAAGATTCCAGAGGAGCTCAAGATTGACAGGGTTCTGCAATCACTCCCTCCCAGCTACAAAAGTTTTGTAGTGACTCAGAATTAGATTGGTTCCACTGATACGATCACCGAGCTCTTCGCAAAGCTGAAGGCTGCGGAGGTGGACATCAAAAAGGATAATCATGTGTTGATGGTCAACAAGCCCTCCTTTAAGAAAGGTAAGGGTGCAAAGAAGCCCTTCAAGAAAGGAGGCGGCAAACGCGTTGCCCCTGCTAAGAAGAAGCTCAAGTCTGGACCCAAGCCGGAAACTGAGTGCTTCTATTGCAAGGACAAGGGTCACTGGAAGCGCAACTGTCCGAAGTACTTAGCAGACAAGAAGGCTGGCACCATCAAAGGTATATTTGATATACATGTTATTGATGTTTTCCTTACTAGCCCTCGTTGTAGTGCCTGGGTATTTGATACTGGTTCGGTTGCTAATATTTGTAACTCGAAACAGGAGCTACGGAATAGACGGTGGCTTGCGAGGGATGAGGTGACGATGCGCATTGGAAACGGATCAAGAGTTGATGTGATGGCCGTCGGCACGCTCTCCTTAGTTTTACCTTCGGGATTAGTTTTAAACCTTAATAAATGTTATTATGTGCCTGCGTTGAGCATGAACATTATTTCTGGATCGTGTTTATTGCAAGACGGTTATTCATTTAAATCGGAGAATAATGGTTGTTCTATTTATATGAGTAACATCTTTTATGGTCATGCACCTCTTCTGAATGGTTTATTTCTTCTAAATCTCGAAAGGGATGAAACACACATCCATAACATTGAGGCTAAGAGATGTAAAGTAGATAGTGATAATACTACTTATTTGTGGCACTGTCGTCTAGGTCATATTGGTGTAAAGCGCATGAAGAAACTCCATTCTGATGGACTTTTGGAGTCTCTTGATTTTGAATCATTTGACACATGTGAACCATGCCTCATGGGCAAGATGATCAAAATCCCGTTCTCCGGTATGATGGAGCGAGCAACGGACTTGTTGGAAATCATACATACCGATGTATGCGGACCGATGAGTGTTTCGACGCGCGGTGGATATCGCTATTTTCTCACTTTTACCGATGACTTAAGTAGATATGGGTATATCTATTTAATGAAACATAAATCTGAAACATTTGAAAAGTTCAAGGAATTTCAGAATGAAGTGGAGAACCATCGTAACAGAAAGATTAAGTTTCTACGATCCGATCGTGGAGGTGAATATTTGAGTTATGATTTTCTCACGCATCTTAAAGCAAGTGGAATCGTTTCACAACTCACGCCACCCGGAACACCACAGCGCAATGGTGTGTCTGAACGCCGGAATCGAACCCTATTAGATATGGTCTGATTGATGATGTCTCTTACTGATTTGCCGTTATCATTTTGGGGTTATGCATTAGAAACCGCTGCATTCACTTTAAATAGGGCTCCATCTAAATCTGTTGAGACGACACCGTATGAACTGTGGTTTGGTGCTAAACCTAAGTTGTCATTTCTTAAAGTTTGGGGATGCGAAGCTTACGTCAAGAAGTTGATGCCGCACAAGCTCGAACCCAAAGCGGAGAAATGCGTCTTCATAGGATACCCTAAGGAAACTATTGGGTATACCTTCTATCACAGAACCGAAGGCAAAGTGTTTGTCGCAAAGAACGGTTCCTTTCTTGAGAAGGAGTTTCTCTCGAAAGAAGTGAGTGGGAGGAAAGTAGAGCTTGACGAGGTTATTGAACCTTCTCTTGAATTGGAGAGTAGCGCAGCACCTGAAATTGTTCCAGTGCCGCCTGCACCAACAATAGAGGAAGCTAATGACAAGGATCATGAAGCTTCGGACGATGCTGCTACTGAACGTCGCAGGTCGACAAGGTCGCGTGCCCCTCCTGAGTGGTACGGCAACCCTGTCTTGACAGTCTTGTTAGTAGAAGACAGTGAACCTACGAACTATGAGGAAGCGATGATGAGCCCAGACTCCGAGAAATGGCTAGAAGCCATGAAATCCGAATTGGGATCCATGAGCGAAAACCAAGTATGAACTTTGGTGGACCCTCCTAGCGACCGAAAGGCCGTTGAGTGCAAATGGATCTTCAAGAAGAAAACGGACGCGGATGGTAATGTTACCGTCTATAAAGCACGGCTTGTCGCGAAAGGTTTTCGACAAGTTCAAGGTGTTGACTACGATGAGACTTTCTCTCCCGTAGTGATGTTTAAGTCTATTCGGATTTTATTAGCAATTGCTGCGTTTCATGATTATGAAATATGGCAGATGGATGTCAAGACTGCGTTCCTCAATGGCAACATTGATGAAGAGTTGTATATGATGCAACCCGAAGGTTTTGTCGATTCTAAGGATGCTGATAAAGTATGCAAACTTCAGCGTTCCATTTATGGACTGAAGCAAGCATCTCGGAGTTGGAACCTTCGTTTTGATCAAGTGATCAAAAGCTTTGGATTTGTTCCAAATTGCTACGAAGCTTGCATCTACAAGAAAGTGAGTGGGAGCTCGGTGACGTTTCTGGTACTATATGTGGATGACATATTGATTATTGGAAATGACATCAACATGCTTAACGATGTGAAGAGTTATTTGAACAAGTGTTTTTCAATGAAAGACCTAGGTGAAGCTGCTTATATATTGGGCATCAAAATCTATAGAGATAGACAAAGACGCCTGATAGCTTTAAGCCAGAGTACATACCTAGACAAAGTTCTGAAAAGGTTCAGAATGGATAAGGCATTGAAAGGTTCAGTGCCTATGTTGTCAGGTAAGATATTGAGCAAGGCTCAGTGTCCAGCTACGGTAAATGATAGGGAAGCTATGAGCAAAGTGCCTTATGCCTCGGCCATAGGTTCCATCATGTATGCCATGCTGTGTACTAGACCGGATGTGTCCAATGCTCTTAGTTTGACGAGCAGATATCAAAGTGATCCAGGAGTGGAACACTGGACAGCCGTGAAGAACATCCTAAGGTACCTAAATAGGACTAAAGAAATGTTCTTGGTCTATGGGGTGATGAACAGCTCGTCGTAAAAGGTTACGTCGATGCTAGTTTCGACACCGACAAGGATGATTCTAAATCTCAGACAGGATACGTGTATATTTTGAATGGAGGAGCTGTGAGCTGGAGAAGCTACAAGCAAAGCGTGGTCGCGGGATCTACAGTAGAAGCGGAATACATGGCTGCTGCAGAAGCGTCAAGTGAAGGAGTTTGGATCAGAAACTTCATCACTGAGCTTGGCGTGGTTCCAAGTGCATTGGACCCACTGGAGATATTGTGTGACAACACTGGCACCATAGCACTCGCTAAGGAACCAAGATATCATCCAAAGACCAAGCATATCAACCGCAAGTTTCATATAATCCGAAATTATATAGCAGATGGAGATCTGAAGATCAGCAAAGTACATACAAATCTGAATGTCGCAGATCCATTGACTAAACCTCTTTCACGTGTAAAACATGATCAGCACCTCAGTGCCATGGGTGTGAGATTGTTGCCAAATGTAAACTAGATTATTGACTCTAGTGCAAGTGGGAGACTGTTGGAATTATGCCCTAGAGGCAATAATAAAGATGTTATTATTATAATTCTTGTTCATGATAAAGTTTATATTCCATGCTAGAATTGTATTAAGCGGAAACTTTAATACTTGTGTGGTTTGTGAACAACACCGTGTCCCTAGTACGCCTCTATGGACTAGCTCATTGATCAATGATGGTTAAGGTTTCCTAACCATAGACATGAGTTGTCAATTGATAATGAGATCATATCATTGGGAGAATGATATGGTGGACAGACCCAAATTAAGCGAAGCAATTAGATCGTGTCATCGAAGTCGTCTTTGCGAAGTTTTTCCTATGTTAAATATTGTATTCCTTAGACCATGAGATAATACAACTCCCTGGTATCGGAAGAAAGCTTTGAGGTCATCAAACGTCATCCTATGAGAGGGTGATCATAAAGGTGTCTCTCAGGTGATCGGAAAGTATCTGTTGGGTTGTATGTATCGAGATGGGATTTGTCCCTCCCAAGTCGGAGAGATATACTTCGGGCCCACTCGATAATCGATATCAACACCGCTTGCAAGCTTGTGGTTAAGGAGTTAATCACAAAGTGATATCGGATTACGGAACGAGTAAAGTACTTGCTATGAACGAGATTGAACTAGGTATGACGATACCGACGATCGAATCTCGGGCAAGTAAAATATCGCGTGACGAAGGGAATATATATATGGGATTGATTGAATCCTGGCATCGTGGTTCATCCGATATGATCATCGATGGATGTGTGGGAGTCAATATGGGTGCCCAGACCCCGCTGTTGATTATTGATAGAAGATCATGTCTGCATATTCTCGAACCCGCAGGGTCACACACTTAACGTGTCTCGACGCTAGGATAGATTGGATAATTGGTTTATGAATTTTTGTTCGGAGTCTCAGATGGGAGCCGGGATATCACGAGAGGTTCCGGAATGGTTCGGAGAATAAGATTCATATAAGGCAGTGCAGTTTTTGGAGTTCGGAATTGTTCCGGATTAGTCGGTATTGTACCGGAAGCTTCTAGAACCTTCCGGAAGGGGGCCAACGTGGTCCCACCTTCCGGGAGGGGGCATGGGCCTATGAGGGAGTGTCCTGGCCTCATTGGGCCAGGGGCACAAGGCCCCATAGGTCCCAGCCGATCCTAGATAAGTTTAAACTCGTTTAAACTAGAGATAGGGTTTCTAGATAAGGGAAAGTTTAAATCGTTTAAACTAGAGATAGGCTTGGAGGATGGGCAAGGGCTGGCCGCACCCCCCTCTATATATAGAGGGCTGGTGCGCCCCCTCCCCCCCAACACACACCTTCCTCCAAACCCTAGTAGCCCTGCTGCCTTCCTCTCTCCCTCCCGACTGTTTGTAGGCGAAGCCCTGCTGCAGAAATTCTCCACCATATACACCGCGCCGTCGCGTTGTAGATCCAATCTATCTCTCCACCATACTTGCTGGTCCGAGGAAGGAGGAGACGTCGAGGTGCTGCACGTGTGCATCTCACGGAGGCACCGCCACTTGTGGTGCTAGATCGGATCAGATCGCGAGGAGGAGAAGCGAGTACGACTACATCACCCACGTTCCGACGAACGTTCCGCTGTGCGAATCTTCAAGGGTATGAAGATCTAATCCAATCTCTCTCGTTGTTTGCATCTCCTAGATTAGATCTTGGCTTTCCCTCTGTTCGCTTCCGTAGAAAATTTTGATTTACTATGCTGTGAAACCCTTCATGGGGTCCATCTTCAGGGGCATAGGAAATGCTGATGAAGGCAGATAGTCCTAGTTATCATAGTTGTCCTGCTGTCCGTCATCTTGGTAGTCTCCTTCATAGTCGGGCCATAGGAATAGCCAGGGAAAAAAGCCATGAGTACTCCTTATGTACTCGCAAACTACCACTAACAAGGAGTATAGTTCTAGTGTAAATGCTAACTCTAAGTTCAACTATAAAGTTAAGTTTGAAACCTAAGCTGAGTTCTGAAACAAAGAAAGATAAAATAAAGTTCTAGAATCACTTAAGTTGGGAAGCTACTGTCATAGTCACAACCCTGTTGTGGTCAAGTCAAGATTCATCATTCATTTCATAAGTCATTTTGAAAATATCTGACAACGAAACAGTATGGCCACTCCAACTGTCCATAACCGCGGACGCGATTATTCGAGTAGTTTGACTCTCTACAAAGGTGGTACACTTTCACCACAAGATTCGATACATCTGTCAGGGATAACCCTGAATCATCATACTTAGTATGTAGATAATCAAACATAACCTTTCCTTTACACACCCTAGTATAAGCACATCTCCTATGAGCATGGCCTCCCAACCATGACCATCTGTCATCTTGGGCACTGCATAGGTGGAGGACATCGAGAGGTAGCCTCACCTCAAACCTCTCCCGTGAGGGAACTAATACTAATGCATATAAACAATTCTGGTATTGTGCTTGTACGGTAAATTTGGAATGGTATCGCATCCGAATCCAACCATCAGTTTTTGTAAGAGGGCTAAGGCTAATGCCTCAACATTTTCAGCATCATAAACCATTTGTGTTTCTCAACACATGTCAAAACATCTCAATAGAATGACTCATCATTCCAAAGTTTTCACAATTCATTTTCACCAAGTATTCCCATCTAAAGTGACTCAAGTTTTGACTTAGCTCTAAGTTACTAAGTTAAGAGTGTTCACTAAGGTGGGGATGCTAAGATCAATCTCATGCCATAGAATGACATCTAAGGTTATCTAGATATGTCAAGTTTTATACTCTTTATGCTACCTTCAAACAAGTAAGGTACTTTAATAAATTAAAGAAAAGTAAAGCTTGGAATTAAATCTTGGAATAGGTATAAATCCAAAATGGTATCACCAAAGCATCCCTAATGCCTTTGCTTTGGTTATCTAGCTTGCAAGGGTTAGCTTGCGTTGTTAATGATGGCTTGCCTTGTGCAGTGAAGTGGTTGAAGTTTTCTTCCTCCTCCTCGTAAGCTTGGTCGGTACTATCGTCTATAAATACATATGGAGTACAAAATCACCAAACAATACTTATTTAGTCTACTTAGCACTCTAAGGCACACATTGGATGATCTATTATCATCACAAGCATCACAAGGTTTTATTAACTAGCTTCATTCTTTTTATTTGAGAAAAGTAATTTCTACTCATTGAAAATAACTAAGATTTAATATTCTCCACTTAGAATAGGGGATCATGTGGATACATGTCATCACCACATATTCTAACATATGGGAATGTGATTTAAAGGTTGGATCACATTTAATTAAATTTAAGTTTATTATTTAATGATTTAAAGTAACTAGAAATGCATGTAAACCTTAATATTATTACATAATCAGATAGGTATCGTTGAATGTGGTTTTTGAGAGTTGGAATCAACTCAAAAGCTATTATGGTTAATTTTACAAAAATGTTTGAATGTGCAAATGCTTCTGTCTTGTTATTTTTACTAGGAGATATCTCTAACTCTAAATGAATTAAATCCAACGGGCTTGGATAGATCTTTTCAGTAGCTTTCTAAAATTTGGCTTAGTAGATCTTCCTGAATGGATTTTTAAACTAAGGGACAGAAGTGAGTTCAAACTAAAATAGAAAAACCTATATTTGAATTCGTGGGCTAGCGAGGGAAAACTAACGGGCCAGCCCAGTGGTGCTCCACGGCGCGGATGACAACTGACAGGGGGTCCCGCAGGTCAGCGACACGTCGAACACGAAGCGGTATGGGGCACTCTCAGCGCTATGATTAAAAGATAGATCGACGGTTGAGGATCGTCGTCCCCGGCGAACAGGTCGCCGGCGAGAGCTAACCCTAGCGGCTCGGTGGGGGTACGTGGGGGCTTACTGTTCAGAATATGCCCTAGAGGCAATCATGTATGATGTTATTTCCAAGTTATTCATAAAGTTATCGTCCATGTATGAACTACTGATATATATCATTGAATATGTGATTCGATTGTGGAACTATATATTCATGTTGTTTATACTGATTGTCCTTGGTCGTTGAGGTTGTGCTGGACACACAACTTAGAACAATGTGAAAGTCGACTGATGACTCGGTTCCACTTGTCATGGGCATAGAGATGCTATTCCGACTTAAACAGATTCGGCTAAAGAGTTTAGCGAGTCGGACTGACCCATATTGAGATATATGAGTAAGTCGTCATTTGTATATCTCAATCAATGTAATCCTTAGACCTGAGGTTATTGCATAGTCCGAGTTGAGGATCACCGACTTAGGTTCTGTCAAACGTTGTTCCGTCACTAGGCAGTTATAAAGGCGGAGTTCGGGTTGACTGAGAATCAAGTTGCGTGATGTGAATAACCGAGATGGGATTTTTCCCCTCCGACTGGAGAGATATTCTCTGGGCCCTCTCGGAAGATATGATTCGGAAAGCATGGCCATGCGTGACTCGGTTAAGTGTTAACCGAGGCAACCGACTAAGATTTAGTCGGATGAATCACTTATCTCGGATCGAGAAAGAGAGTCGGACTATTTAAGGGATGATGATCTTTCGCCTATAGTCCGACAAGATATATCATGAGGCAAAAGGGACTCAGACGTAAGTCACATTAGAAGGTATGTCGTCATGACTCTTTGGTACTTGGGAGTTGGAACGTGCTGCTAGGAGCTGCTACCAACTGATCGGTCACGAGTGAGACTCGGATCGTGTCCGGGTCACCATGAGCCTGTCGGGTCACACACTTAAGAGCGGGAGCATATTTGGGTTGGACCCAAAAGGTAAATGGACAGAGTCAGTGAGTTGGACTCGCAGTGACTAATATATGCCTTTTAGTGAATGGGCCACAAGTGAGTGGAGCCCGCTTTCACTTCCTATATAAGCTGGGGCGCAGGTGCTTAGAGCACGCGGTTAGGTCACTCCATGTATTGGAAACCCTAGATCCAGTCCAGTCCTGTCATGTCGCCACCGTACCGGACCTAGCAGTCCATCGCCGGTGCTCCTCCTCGTACGTGTGGATACTGGCGGAGGTGTTGTATGTTCAGCACTTCAACGATCGTGAATCGGAACGGATCGTGAGGACTGCACTGCATCAAGCGACGTGCTTCATCGATTCCGCAACCGCACGTCTAGTGGTAGTTCTCATGGCCTACTACCTCAGCTAGATCGTGGGATCACCGCATAGGAAAAGTTTTGTTTTCTCTGCGTGGCCCAACAGTGGTATCAGAGCGTTAGCTTCTGGTTTTAGGCTCGAGATCGTGCATATGTGATATGCGGTTGGCGTTAGATTGGATCTAATTGCAATTTTGGTGGTTGACCTATGAGATAGATCGGTTTTGTACAAAGTTGATTGGATCAACTGTACTCGAGGGAATGGATGATCTGGTTTCCGTGATCTAACTGCTAAGGTCATGGAGCGACATACCCCTACCGGTCGGCTTCCGCCATCGGGGTAGACTGTGACACGTAAATCCGGATGCAGTGATCGAAGATCAAAGAGTTTGGTCGAATCAGATTCCAGATCAGATTTGGATAAAATTGTTTTATCCGATGACAAAATCCATGTACGGAAGGCAGATGAGATCTGCGTTTTCAGAAAAATCGTACCGCCTTAGATGTCGTTGCGAGTTTCTCAACACCGATAGATATCGTATCTATGCATAACTTGTTTTTGCAGGATGATGTTGTGAATGGTATGGCTTATGTGCATGTGATGTGTGTAATCCATACATGATCTACGTATCATGTTTTTTGTTAGCCGGCTGGAGCCTAGGTGCTGTCACTTTATTGTATAACGAACTGCGTGTCGGATTCTCTATGTAATTTACTTTACAAGCTAGTGTAGTTGTTTGGAGAACCCGTATGGCATGCAAGTCGATGTACAAGTCGGCTACATGGAGTAAGACGGCACGTGACAAGAGTTGACATGAGTCGGATTACAGGTTTTGTGGAGATGGAGATCGCCATGAAGAGAGCCATACCATTTCACATTATAATTGCTTTATTTTGTGTTTTATGTCTCTGTTTTACCTCTATTAGATAGTTGGTAGAAAGTAATCCCTCAAAGAAGGTCTACTCGGTTTCCCCGCCAGTGCTGCACCATCTCAAGTCGGACATTTTTGGTAGTGGGCTCATAAAATTTAGGTACTATCAATTCTTTCCGACTAGGTGGGTTCAAGTCGGACTCTTATAACGAAAGCACTTGGTAATCTAGATGAGTCTATCACAACGGTTGTGGGACTCGGGGAAAAGTCGGATGGGAGCCGGGGCATGTGATGCCACCCGTCCAACAGGAGTCGTATGAGATACGATTGCCAAGGAGTTGTCTACCTAGATCACTTGATGGCTAGCGGTGATGCTAAAGCTCACTAGTCGGCTTGCTTATTTAGGGTCCTGAATCACTAAGTAACCATCGAAGGGGTGTTGGTTCTAGTGGGAGCATAAGTATTAAAATGTTTAATATGCTTGCTCTTTTATGGATACATGTCTTAAGTGTTTTGCATTTTTCTGTTGTAGATCAATGGCACCTAGCAGTCTTCCTCAGATTTCCGGTTTTGCTTTGAGAACCATCTTAGAGAAAGAAAAGCTAAATGGAACTAACTTCACCAACTGGTATCGTAATCTGAGAGTTGTTCTCAAGCAAGAAAAGAGGGACCATGTCCTAGACAACCCACTTCCAGATGAGCCGAATGAGAATGCGACTATCGCAGCCACCAATGCCTACCGTCGGATTTGTGATGAATCCATGGAGATTAGCTGTCTTATGCTTGCTCGCATGGAACCAGACTTGCAGCAGCAGTT
Organism: Avena sativa; assembly: GCA_916181665.1. Lineage (NCBI taxonomy): Eukaryota > Viridiplantae > Streptophyta > Magnoliopsida > Poales > Poaceae > Avena > Avena sativa. The sequence continues at coordinate 199,890,081 of OV702287.1, forward strand.
CGAGAATGTTGAGGCCTATGATATGATCGAAAGCCTCAAGAGTATGTTCCAAGCTCAGGCAAAGACTGAGAGGTATCAAGTCTCTCAGGATTTGTTGAGCTGCAAGCTTAAGGATGGCGTTCCACTGAGTTCGCATGTGATCAAGATGGTTGGTTACGTGTAGTCTCTAGAAAGGCTGGGCTACCCCATTAGCGAAGAGTTCGCTACGGACATAATTCTGAACTCTCTTCCTAGTGCGTATGGTCAGTTCATATCGAACTACCACATGCATGGTATGGATAAGAAGCTCACTAAATTACATGGGATGCTCAAGCAGGCTGAGGCGGATCTCAAGAAAGGTGCCAGTCAAGTGTTGATGGTACAGAATAAGGTTAAGTTCAAGAAGAGTTCTTGGACTAAGAAGAAGAAGGCTAAGTCGGGAGGTAAGGCTGAGGACCCGGTCCAAAGCGCTTCCTCAGGGACTAAGCCATCTCCTGCAGCCGGATCCACTTGCTTCTACTGCAAGGCGGATGGCCACTGGAAGAGGAATTGCAGCAAGTATCTGGCTGATAAAGCCAAGAGTGGAGGTGTGACTTCCGGCTCAGGTACGCTTGTTTGCAATGTTATAGACATTTATCTTGCTGATGCACCTGGTAGTTCTTGGGTATATGATACCGGATCAGTTATTCACATCTGCAACTCGTTGCAGGGACTGGTAAGAACTAGGGGCGTGGCGAGAGACGAGGTTGACATTCGAGTCGGCAAAAAAGCGAGAGTTGCTGCGTTGGAAGTCAGCACGATGTAACTTCATTTACCTTCTGGATTCTTAATGGAGCTGAATAATTGTTCTTATGTTCCAGTGCTTAGTCAGAACATTATTTCTGCCTCATGTTTGATGAGACAAGGCTATGAGTCGAATATTAAGAATAATGGTTGTTCTTTATATTTGAATGATATGTTTCATGGCTTTGCACCCGTCCAGGATGGGTTATTTATTTTGAATCTTGATAGTGAATTTGTCTATAACATAAATGTGAAAAGGTTAAGACGAAATAATCTGAATATGACTTAATTTTGGCATTGTCGGCTTGGTCATATAAGTTGGAAACTCATGAAGAAGCTCCATGATGATGGACTCCTAACTTCGTTCGACTTGGAGTCATTCGAGACATGTGAATCCTGCCTACTAGGCAAGATGAACAAGACACCTTTTGCAAAGAGTTGTGAAAGGGCGTCCGACTTATTGGGACTAGTACATAGTGATGTATGTGGCCCGATGAGCACGACAGCCAGAGGTGGTTATGAGTACTTCATTACATTCACTGATGATTTGAGTAGGTATGGATATATCTACTTGATGAAACATAAGTCGGATGCCTTTGAAAAGTTCAAGGAATTCCAGAATGGGGTACAAAATCAACTTGGCAATAAAATAAAGTTTCTTCAGTCGGACCGAGGAGGCGAGTATATGAGCCATGATTTTGATGACCATCTGAAGAGTTGTGGAATAGTTCCCCAGCTCACTCCTCCAGGAACGCCGCAGAGAAACGGTGTGTCGGAAAGGAGAAATCGGACCTTGTTAGACATGGTACAATCAATGATGAGTCGGACAGATCTGCCTTTATCATTTTGGGGTTATTGTCTGGAAACTACAGCGTTCACACTAAATAGAGTACCATCAAAGTCGGTAGAGAAGACACCACATGAGATGTGGACTGGCAAGAAGCCGAGTTTATCTTTTCTTAAGATTTGGGGTTGTGAAAATTTTGTCAAGCGACTTCGGTCGGACAAGCTTACAGCTAAGTCAGATAAGTGTATTTTTGTAGGATGTTGATACATTGCAAATGTATCTATAATTTTTGATGTTCCATGCTTGGTTTTATCCACTTTCTTGTGTTTTGTTCCAACTTTGGAGTACTTTTATTATGATTTCTTGGACTAACCTATTAACAAGAGCCATAGTGCCAGCTGCCTGTTTTCTGCTGTTTTTGGTTCCAGGAAAGTCAGAAAATGAATATTCTCGGAATTGGACGGGACAAAAGCCAAAGTGCCTATTTTTCCGGAAGGGATCAAGTGCCAGAATACGAGACGAAGAAGGGCTGGGGGCCGGCCACACTACCTGGCCGTGCGTCCAGGCCTGGCCCGCGCCAGGCGGTGGTCTGGCCGACCCCAGCACCCCCTCGGCCTCTCCTTCCGCCTATAAGATGCCCTCGGGACGAAAACCCTAAGTACCCGATCAAAAATCCACGAAAGAGTCTGTAGGCGCCGTCATCTCCATCCCTAGATCGGGAGGGATCTGAAGCTCTTCCCGGCACCCTGCCAGAGAGGGGAATTCACCCTGGAGGCCTTCTTCATCACCATGCAAGCCTCCGGTGTGATGCGTGAGTAGTTCATCCTTGGACTACGGATCCATGTAGTAGCTAGATGGCTGATTTCTCCTCCTTTGTGCTTTCATGTTTAGATCTTGTGAGCTCCGTTCATGATCAAGATCATCTATTTGTAATTCATACATGTTGTGTTTGCAGGGATCCGATGGATATTGAGATGCTATTTCAGATTGATTATTGATTCTATCATGTCTTTGTTATTTGAGATCTTGCATGCTTTCCGTTGTTAGTAGCTATCTTGGCCAAGTAGATGCTAGCAACTCCAAGAGTTAGTATTTATGCTCGATAGTGGGTTCATGCCTCTGGTAATCTGGGGAAGTGACAGAAATCTCTAAGGTACTAGATGTGCTGTTGCTACTAGGGAGAAAACAACAATCTTTTGTTCATAGAACAATCGTATTGTTTACTTTACACGCTGTTCATAAAGCAATAATTTGTTGCTTGCAACTTAATACTGGAGGGGGTTCGGATGATAACCTGAAGGTGGATTATTAGTCATAGATGCAGTTGGATGGCGGTCTATGTATTATGTTGTAATGCCCAATCAAGTCTCAAAGGAGTCAAGATGATTAGTATATGCATGTATTGTTTTCTTGGTGTTTGTCAATTGCCCCGCTGTAATTTGTTCACCCAGCATGTCATCTATCTAAGGAGAGCCACCTCTAGTGAACTATGGATCCCGGTCCTTCTTCTTTACATACAATCTACAACTGTTTACTGCTTTGTGTTTACTTTCTACAAACTTCTACTTCTTTCCATTCGATACGTTTAATCCTTTGTTTTCTGCAAAACACGGTGAGATTGACAACCTCATCGCAAGTTGGGGACAAATTTTTGTGGTTGTGTTGTGCAGGTCTCCACGTTACTACTAACACCGGTAGTGCGCCCTGCCAAAGCTCAGCTAGTAACACCTTTGGGGTGTTTCCTTGATCCTACTGGTTCGATTAAACCTTGGTTTCATAACTGAAGGAAAACTTGTTGTTGTGCTCATCATACCTTCCTCTTGGGGTTCCCAACGAGCTCTACATCGATCGTCGAGCGCATCAAGCTATTTTCTGGCGCCGTTGCCGGGGAGTCAAGGACATCTTCACATGGGGAGTCCATCATAACCAATCTCTTTACTTTGTTGTTTTTGTTTTGCTTAGTTTCTTTTTTGCTTTGTTTGCTTGTTTTGTTCTTCGAAAACACAAAAAAATTAGTTTTACTTGTTTGCCATCTAAATAATTTTCTGGTATTGGTAATGAAGATGCTGCTTCCCATCCAAATAACTTTGTTGAACTTTGTGAGATGCAAAAGCATAGGGATATAGATGGTGATATTATTAAGCTGAAATTGTTTCCTTTATCTTTGAGAGGAAAAGCTAAAGAATGGTTGAATTCCTTAACTAGGAATAGTATTGATTCTTGGACTAAATGCAAAGATGCTTTTATTGGAAAATACTATCCCCCTACTAAGATATTATCCATGAGAAGTGAAATAATGAAGTTTAAACAACTTGATAAGGAGCATGTTGCTCAAGCTTGGGAAAGAATGAAATCTTTGGTAAAGAATTGTCCCACTCATGGACTTACTGCTTGGATGATCATCCAAAAAATTTATGCAGGATTGAACTATTCTTCAAGGAACCTATTGGATTCAGCTGCTGGGGGTACCTTTATGACCATCACTTTGGGTGCTGCAACAAAACTATTGGATAATATGATGGTTAATTATTCTGAATGGCATAATGAGAGAGCTCCACAAGGTAAGAAGGTAAATTCTATTGAGGAAACCTCCTCCTTGAGTGATAAGATCGATATTATTATGTCTATGCTTGTTAATGGGAAAGCCCATATTGATCCAAATAATGTTCCTTTAGCCTCTTTGGTTGCTCAAGAAGAGCAAGTTGATGTGAACTTCATAAGAAATAACAACTTTGGCAACAATGCTTATGGTAATAATGCTTATAGGAACAATTTTGGTAACAACAATTATAAGCCTTACCCTCCCAACAATGGTAATGCTTATGGAAATTCTTACAACAATAATAGGAGTGCTCCCTCTGAACTTGAAGTTATGCTTAAAGAGTTTATTAGTAAACAAACTGCTTTCAATAAAACTATTGAGGAAAACTCTCTAATGCTGAAAGAAATATAGCATCTTTGGCTGAAGCTCAATCTACTTTGAATAAAATGGCTGCTAAAACTGAAACTAATGAGAATCCCTTTGCATCTACTAATGCCATACAAGTAAGAATTGATGAAAATGTTAGACTATTAGCTGAATTACCTGCTAAGTGGGAAAGAGAAGATGAAATTGCTAGAAACATTAGTGTTTCTACTATTACTACCACTAGTGTTGAGGCTAGTAATAGTTCTATTACTTTAGATGATAAAGTTGATTTTGATCTTGATGGTTGCAATATCTCTGAAGTTATTAAGTTCCTACAAAAGCTTGCTAAAATACCTAATGCTAGTGCTATGAACATGGATTTTACAAAACACATTATTGATGCTCTCATAAAGATTAAAGAAGAAAAGATGAAACATAAAGCTTATATTCCTATAAAAAAAGTAGATGGTTGGGAACCCATCATTAATATGAAAGTGAATGACTTTGATTTCAAAGCTTTGTCTGATCTTGATAGTAGTGTTTCTATTATTCCTAGAAGGATTTATGATATGCTTGATTTGCCTCCTCTTGAAGATTGCTATTTGAATGTTCCACTTGATGCTAATGCTAAAAAGAAACTCATGGGGAGTCTTAATGATGTTCTTATTATGGTTAATGATTCCTATGTCCCCGCTGATTTCTATGTTTTGGATGTTGAATACAATGCTTCTTGTCCTATTACTTTGGGATGACCTTTTCTTAGAACTGTTGGTGCCATCATTGATATGAAAGAAGGCACCATTAAATATCAACTCCCACTCAATAAAGGTATAGAACACTTCCCTAAAAAAGAGAGAAAAGATTTCTTTTGCTTCTCCTATGAAAACAAAATTTGGTCTTAATGCTTCTTCATTTGAGAACACTTGATTCTTTCTTTGCTTCTTATGCCTAACTTAAATGCGTTAAAGAAAGTACTTGTTGGGAGATAAACCAAGAGTTTTAGATGAGTCTTGGAAGTTATTACCTCTGTAATAACCTCTCCTTATCCTTTTTATTTGCTTTTTGTGCCAAGAGTAACCTCTAATGAGAGTGAAGTAATGATTGGGAAAGTTGCTGTCCCGAAACAGATTTCTGTGCTTCACCGTAAAAATTCCTGAGAGAGCTCTGTATGTCGGCTTGAGCTGTAATTGTTTGTACTTCTGCCCCAGGTTGTTATCTAAGTTTCATTAGTTCAACACTTTTTGATTTGAGCAACAGAAGATCTTCGAAAAAATTCGTCTTTACCTGCTAGTCTGTTTTGACAGATTTCTGCCATTTTCTGCATTTGCTTCTTGTTAGTTCCTTCTTGAGTTCCTTTGGGGAATTGAGATTTTTGAGGGAAGTGCTACAGTATCTAGTGTTCTAATGGAAGTTTATTTGGTGTTATAACTGAACCTTGAGACTTATTTATCTTAAATGCACTAATGTTGCTAATGAGATTGTGTGAAGTTTTGTATGAAGGAAAATTTTCAGGTGTATGGAAGGAATGAGTAACGAGATGAAGGATAGACTAAAGCTCAAGCTTCGGGATGCCACACGTGTCACCACAAGAAATATCCAAGAAGTACAAGTGTCAAAGCTTGGGGATGCCCAAGGCATCCCCTTCTTCATCAATAAAAATTCCAGGTTTCTTCCAAACGCTTCATTTTTATTGTTTCATGCATAGTTGTGTTGTTCTTGGAGCGTCTTCTTTTTCGGTTTCGTTTTGTTTTTTTAGTTTGCTTGGTTAGTTTAGTTTTCTGAATAAGTTGGTTGGACCCCCTCTTTCATACTTTGGTTTGCAAATAGTTTGGTTTGGTTTGGAAAAGAGTAGGAAAGTGCATACTTTTGTGGTAAAAAGAGCTCGTTTTTGACTGTGGCTATGCTTTGTCATGCCATGCTTGATATTGTTTTGGCTTTATGCTTAGTATTCTTTGCTGTAGCATGAATTTTTATAAACAATTGAGATTGCTTAATGTGCCTTGGATGAATCATGCGTTGTTTTAGCATATTAAAGCATAGTATAGTGGTATTCTCCTTTGATGCTTTATTTGGGTTGACTTGGCACATGCTCACACCATGTTATGACTGTCACAAGTCACCATAGCCTTTATAATCCTTTAGTTTTCAACTTGTAGTATGACTTTATGCTTTGATCAATGATGTTTAGTCACTCTGCATGATTATGGCCATTATTTCTCTCTTAGTTTGTCGCTCCCAGTCTTTTGCTAGCCTCCACCACAAAGTATGAGTTCCACTCGTGCATCCAACTCCCTAAACCAAGTTTTTCCAAAGAGTCCACCATACCTACATACTAGCTTATGCTATTCCAAGTATATTCATGCTTTTGTCTACCTTTCACTTGTTATGAGAAAACTAGTGATTAAAGCTCTCACAAACTTGATGGCACACTTTACTTTTTTGCCTCTAATAAACTTGAACCATTGGGTCCTTCTTTGTTGCGTATATGCTTGCGCTTTATAAGTTGAAATTGGCAAAACCATGTTTCATGGGGAATGCTTTCAACATTGCACTTGTACTTTGTACCCCGTTGATATTATGTTCTTTAGCTTACGGATCCCGGTGGTGTGAAATAAATGTGGAACTTGTATGATCATGGAGTTTGTATGTGTGTTAGAGAAACGCCTGGGCCACTAGCCTAAGCCATGCCTAATCATGGTGGAAACTTGCAGCATCACCATAATGAGCACTCTATGAAGCATCCTCAATAAAAACCTATGCAAATAGCAAATAAAAGGATCGATGAGATGCTCATTGTCTGCTTGCCTTGTCATTATGACTATGGGAAAGCTCCCGTATCATGTGCAAGGGGTACCCCATTGGCGGTTCTTAATGATACACATATACTTACAATGACAAGAGCTTACTTGTGACTAAAGTTGAGTAGCATGAGGATCGGTCTTCGTAAGTAAGGGGCATGAGATTTCGGTTTATAACTTGTCAAGCATATCCTCTTAGTTGTGTCACTTTAACCTTAATCACCTTCAAGATGCTTATGATAGGGGCAATGAGAGCTGAAAGCTACGAGTACCATAATTTTTGGAAGCTCTTTATGAGACTTGAATCCCTACTTCCTTTTACAAAAGGCCTTTCTTCCACCATTATATTGAGTCTCCACCTTCTATCTTTATGCACTTACTTTGAGAGCATAGTGGCCATTCTTAGTTCTATGTGCATTGTCCCAAGACTAGTTGATTGATGCATAACTTGTTATTGCTTATTTGAAACTATTGTATCTAGTCACTCTTATGAACTTTGAAGGTGTCCCATGCATTTATATTTGCTACTCTATTGAGGGACAAGCTAAATACTATTATGCTATGTTTTCTTTATGTGAAACAAACAAACGTCTTGCAAAGCATGTTATTCATGAATCTTTTGTTTGTGCCTTTTCATGTTGCATGATAGTCTCTTTGCTTATTGTTAGAACTTTGTCTTTCATGTTATGATTGAAGTACTATGATCCTAGCTTTGAATGTTTTGCAAATATTTTGATCAAGTCTTTGATGGTGCATGTCACCTCAAAAATTATTCTTTTTATCACTTACCTACTCGAGGACGAGCAGGAGTTAAGCTTGGGGAGATACATTGCAAATGTATCTCCATCCCTAGACCGGGAGGGATCTAAAGCTCTTCCTGGCACCCTGCCGGAGAGGGGAATTCACCCTGGAGGCCTTCTTCATCACCATGCAAGCCTCCGGTGTGATGCGTAAGTAGTTCATCCTTGGACTACGGATCCATGTAGTAGCTAGATGGCTGGTTTCTCCTCCTTTGTGCTTTCATGTTTAGATCTTGTGAGCTCCGTTCATGATCAAGATCATCTATTTGTAATTCATACATGTTGTGTTTGCGGGGATCCGATGGATATTGAGATGCTATTTCAGATTGATTATTGATTCTATCATGTCTTTGTTATTTGAGATCTTGCATGCTTTCCGTTGTTAGTAGCTATCTTGGCCAAGTAGATGCTAGCAACTCCAAGAGTTAGTATTTATGCTCGATAGTGGGTTCATGCCTCTGGTAATCTGGGGAAGTGACAGAAATCACTAAGGTACTAGATGTGCTGTTGCTACTAGGGAGAAAACAACAATCTTTTGTTCATAGAACAATCGTATTGTTTACTTTACACGCTCTTCGTAAAGCAATAATCTGTTGCTTGCAACTTAATACTGGAGGGGGTTCGGATGATAACCTGAAGGTGGATTATTAGTCATAGATGCATTTGGATGGCAGTCTATGTATTATGTCGTAATGCCCAATCAAGTCTCAAAGGAGTCAAGATCATTAGTATATGCATGTATTGCTTTCTAGGTGTTTGTCAATTGCCCCGCTGTAATTTGTTCACCCATCATGTTATCTATCTAAGGAGAGACACCTCTAGTGAACTATGGATCCCGGTCCTTCTTCTTTACATACAATCTACAACTGTTTACTGCTTTGTGTTTACTTTCTGCAAACTTTTACTTCTTTCCATTCGATACATTTAATCCTTTGTTTTACGCAAAACACGGTGAGATTGACAACCTCATCGCAAGTTGGGGACAAAGTTCTGTGGTTGTGTTGTGCAGGTCTCCATGTTGCTACTAGCACTAGTAGTGCGCCCTGACAAAGCTCAGCTAGTAACACCTTTGGGGTGTTTCCTTGCTCCTACTGGTTCGATTAAACCTTGGTTTCATAACTAAGGGAAAACTTGCTGTTGTGCTCATCATACCTTCCTCTTGGGGTTCCCAACGAGCTCTACGTCGATCGTCGAGTGCATCAGATATCCGAGGGAAACCTTGGGTTACTACTTCTACAACCGAGAAGAGGGCAAAGTGTTTGTCGCTCGAAATGGTGTCTTCCTTGAGAAAGAGTTTCTCAGTCGGGGAGTCAGTGGGAGCACGGTGCAACTTGAAGAAATTAGAGAGGTATCGGCCAGTAGTGAGTCGGAAAAAGCCTTGGAGGTTGAGCCGGTCGTGGTACCTGAGCCGGAAATAGCACCGACACTGTGAAGATCGGCCAGATTGCGAAGTGTTCGTGATGTGTTACTGTTAGACAGTGATGAGTCGGCAACTTATTCGGAAGCGATGGTGGGTTCTGATTCTGAGTCATGGCTTGGAGCCATGAGATCCGAGTTAAAATCCATGGATGAAAATCAAGTTTGGAACTTGGTTGATCTGCAAGACGGTGCAAGACCCGTCGAGTGCAGATGGGTCTTTAAGAAGAAAACTGATATGGATGGAAATGTTTCTATCTATAAGGCATGACTTGTCGCGAAGGGGTTCCGACAAGTTCAAGGAGATGACTACGATGAGACTTTCTCTCCCGTGGTGATGCTTAAATCAGTTCGGATCATGTTAGCTATAGCAGCCTATTTCGACTATGAGATATGGCAGATGGATGTCAAGACGGCTTTCCTTAATGGAAATTTAACCAAGGACGTGTATATGATAGAGCCCGAGGGTTTTGTCGATCCGGATAATGCTGACAAGGTATGCAATCTTCGGAAATCCATTTATGGATTGAAGCAAGCATCTCGGAGTTGGAAGATTTGCTTTGATGAGGTAGTCAAATCGTTTGGCTTCATCAAGAGTGATCATGATTCTTGTTTATACAAGAAGTTTAGTGGGAGCAAAGTAAACTTTCTGATATTATATGTGGATGACATATTACTGATTGGAAATGATGTCCAGATGTTGAAAGAGACCAAGGAATCATTGGAAAGGAGTTTTTCGATGAAAGACTTGGGTGAGGCGACTTACATACTAGGAATCCGGATCTATAGAGATAGATCAAGGCGGCTCATTGGATTGAGTCAGCGTACATATTTGGACGAAGTGTTGAAGAAGTTCAACATGGAATCGTCTAAGAAGGGGTTCTTACCGATGTCCCATGGTGTAAAACTTAGCAAGACTCGGTGTCCTTCGAAAACTGATGAGCGAAGTCGGATGAGTGCAATTCCGTATGCTTCTACAGTCGGATCCATCATGTACGCTATGATTTGTACTAGGCCAGATGTTTCCTATGCTCTAAGTGTTGTGAGAAGGTACCAGGCTGACTCTGGAGAAATCCACTAGGCAGCGGCTAAAAATATCCTCAAGTACTTGAGAAGGACTAAGGATATGTTCTTGGTTTATGGAGGTGAGGATGAACTCAGTGTAAGGGGTTACACGGATGCGAGTTATCTCACTGACTCGGATGATTCTTGTTCGCAATCCGGATATGTGTTTGTAATAAACGGAGGTGCTGTGAGCTGGAAGAGTTCCAAGAAAGAGACGGTGTCTGCGTCTACGATAGAGGCTGAGTATATTGCTGCCTCAGAGGCGGCAAAGGAAGCCGTTTGGATGAGGAATTTCCTCATGGATCTTGGTGTGGATCAGGGCTCGTCCAATCCGTTAGACGTGTATTGTGACAACAATGGTGCTATCGCACAAGCCAAGGAACCTAGACAACACCAAAAGAACAAACATATACTCATGTGGTACCACCTTATTCATCAGTTCGTGGATCAAGGTGATATCAAGTTATGCAAGGTACACACGGATGCAAACATTGCGGATCCGTTGACAAAGCCACTTCCATAGCCGAAGCATGAGGTGCACCTAAGAGCTATGGGCATTAGATGCCTAGACATGTGATGTCGGATGATTGACTCTAGTGCAAGTGGGAGACTGTTGGGAATATGCCCTAGAGGCAATCATGTATGATGTTATTTCCAAGGTATTCATAAAGTTATCGTCCATTTATACGGCCATTTTGCATCACTATTCTATGTCTTAATTCACTATTATTCATTGATATATTTCGCATTGAGAGCTGATACTTATGTTATTTCATCTATTTTTGCATGGTTGATGACTTTTGGAGCATGGACCGCTGCAGTCAGGATTCTGATGGAAAAGGTGCTGTTTGGAGGCAAAATTCGCGAAGATCAGAAAATCCGGCAAAATATACGGAAAATTCTATTTTTCCAGAAGACTCAAGATGCCAGAAGATGGAGTGGAGGTGGGCCACAGGGGGCCCACACCATCCCATGGCGCGGGTAGGCCTAGGCCGCGCCAGGGAGTGGTGTGGCCACCCTGGCCCACTCCAGCCTCTCCCCTCTAGCGTATATATTCCTCCCGAAACCCTAAGACTCGGGGAGAGACCACAGAAAGATTTCGCCGCCTCTGCGGGGCAGAAAACAACAAGAGAGAAAGATCTCTCTGGCAGATAGATTTCTGTCGGGGGAATTCCTTCCCGGAGAGGGAAGATCGTCGCCATCAACACCACCATCAAGCTGGACTTCATCGGGATCATCATCATCATCATCATCATCACCATCATCACCATCAGCACCCTCATCACCATCTCCATATTGTTGTAACAATTGAGTTGAATCTTGCATTAGTTCATAGGGGAAACTTTCCCGGTGTTGATTACTCTTTGTAGTTGATGCTATTGAGTGAACCATTGAATTATTGTTTATGTTCAGATTGTTATACATCATTATTCCATCTCTGATCATGATCCATATGATGTCTTGTGAGTAGTTCGTTTTGTTCTTGAGGACATGGGAGAAGTCTTGTTGTTAGTAGTGGAGTTATGTTGAGAAAGATTCAATAGATTGTTATTTAAGTTGTGGTGTACTTCTTCTAGTGGTGTCATGTGAACGTCAACTACATGACACTTCACCTATATGGGCCTAGGGGAATGCATTGTGTATTTGGCTACTAATCGTAGGGGTTGCCGAGGTGACAGAAACCTGAACCCCTATTAGGAAACCATTGCACAAGGGATGTAAGGGTCTTAGAGTTTAAAGTTGTGGTTAGGTTTCTACCTTAATTACTTTCTTGTACTTACGGATGTTTGCAAGGGGGTTTAATCACAAGAATGTATTTAGTCTTGGATGGGGCGGTACATTAGCACAGGATCACCCACACAACACTTAGCAAGCTAAAGAAGATTAATCGACTATATGAAGCGAAAGCACTTGACAGTCTTCCCATGTGTCCTCGAGAACGTTTGGTCATCTATAGAAATACAACCGGCTTGTCCTTTACTGCATAAAGGATTGGGCCACTTGCTGCATTCATTCTTACTGTCTTTTGTTTACTCGTACTTTGTTTACTTGCTTTATCGACAACCCCTAAAAATGCGTTTGCTAAGTATCTGCAGAGAATTCCTGATCCATACCACTAGCCAGCACCTTCTGCTCCTCGTTGGGTTCGACACTCTTACTTATCGAAAATACTGCGATACACCCCCTATACTTGTGGGTCATCAAGACTATTTTCTGGCGCCGTTGCCGGGGAGTGAAGCGCTATTGGAGAGTGGAACTGGTAAAGGAAACTTCTACTGTGCGTATTGTTTACTTCTGCTAGTTGCTTTATTTTCGTTATGGATAATTAGCTGAGTTTCTTATTTGGTAATGCTACTACCACTGCTAAGGTAGTAGATAAGCCACCACCTGCTGAGAAAGATGTTTTCAAAATACCTACAAGAATTATTGATCGTGTTATGGATAACTACTATGTTGGGGATGGAACTGTCCATCCCGGTGATCATTTACTCTTTATACACGAATTATGCGGGTTGTTCAAGTGCGCAGGTATTACTACAGATCAAGTTAAGAAGAAGTTATTCTCATTATCACTGAAAGGAAGAGCTGAGGAATGGTATAAGCTGCTGAAGAATGGTCAAGCTCTAGAATGGGAGGAAATAGTGCCTCTCTTTTACTCAAAGTTTTATCCTCCTAGTGAGATTCATAAAGATAGGAATCAAATATACAACTTTTGGCCTCTTGATGGAGAGAGTACAACTCAAGCTTGGGGGAGATTGAAGTTACTAATGCTCAAATGTCCCATTCATGAGCTCCCCAATAATATCATTATCAATAACTTTTATGCAAGGCTCCCTCTACATGACAAGGATTTATTAGATGCTTCTTGTGCTGGATCATTCACTCGTATGGAAGAAGAAGTTAAATGGGACCTTCTAGATCGTATTCAAGACAATGCTGAAGCTTGGGATAATGACAAAGGTAGAAAGTCGGGTATAAATTATGATTATGAATGCACTGAATCTTTTATGGGAACTAATGACTTTCAAAATATTAGTAATGCTTATGGTCTTGATTTGCAAGTTATTACGTGCTTTAGAGCTTTTTCTTCCTATATCGAAATTCCAAAAAAGGGATGGAACAAGTACCATGCACCTTACAAAGATATTGTTGACTATGCCCCTATTGGAAGTGCTGAGTATTGCATCATCGACCCTATCTTACCTGAACCTTATATCAAGAAGATTCCCTCCCCCAAAAAGGTAAAGGATCATCCAATGATAACTAATGTAATCGCCAAAGGTGAAAAAGAACTATAAAACCTGATGAACAAATAAACATTGAACCTGTGGTAGCAATTGTGAAAGACCTTGTCACTAAAAGCGTAGAAGATGGGCACATAGTCTTTTGTGAGGATGCTTCTAATATTGTTTCACATCCTAATAGAACTAAAAAGGCTAGTGTTCATGTGCTTTTTGTTAGAATTGGTGATCATTGCTATTATGGTTTATGTGATATTGGTGCAAGTTCCAGTGCTATTCCTTATGAGCTTTACAGAGAAATTATGCATGAGATCAGTCCTTGCGAGTTGGAAGATATTGATGTGGTTATTCACCTTGCTAATAGAGAGACCATCTCTCCAATTGGTGTTGTGCGAGAAGTGGAAGTTCTTTGCGGTAAGATTAAGTATCCTGCTGATTTTCTAGTACTTGGTTCAGCTGCTAGTAAAACTTATCCTATCATTTTTGGTAGACCTTTCTTGAGTACTTGTGGAGCTATTATTGATTGCAAGAGGGAGAAAATCTTAACTAAGTTTGATGGGGAATCTTATGAGTTTAATTTTTCGAAATTTGCTAAAGAACCTTGCGAAGAGGAAACCCATAATGAGGATTTTAGGGTTGAACAACTTGCTTCTATTTCTCTTGCTCCTAATAATGCTTTGCAGCAATTTATGGAAGAACATGAAAGTGAAATCTTCATGGAAGAAAGGAACGGGATTGACATGATTCTCCGAGATCAACCTGTGATGCTTAAGCACGACTTGCCTGTAGAAGAGTTGGGTACCACGATGCCACCTAAAAAGGATCCGGTTTTCGATCTAAAACCTCTCCCTGATGATCTTAAATATGCTTTTATTGATGATAAAAAGATATATCCTGTTATTATTAGCGCTAAACTTTCAGGCCAGGAAGAAGAAAGATTATTGGAAGTTTTGAAGAAACACCGAGGAGCTATGGGCTATACTCTGGATGATTTGAAAGGGATTTCACCTACTATATGTCAGCATTCTATCAACATAGAACCAGATGCAAAGCCAGTAGTGGAGCACCAACAACGTTTAAATCCTAAGATGAAGGAAGTGGTAAGGAATGAGGTATTGAAATTCCTTGATGCTGGTATTATTTACCCTATTGCTGATAGTGAATGGGTTAGTCATGTTCATTGTGTTCCTAAAAAGGGAGGTATTACCGTTTTCCCTAATGATAACGATGAGCTTATTCCTCAAAGAATAGTAGTAGGCTATAGGATGTGCATCGATTTTAGGAAAGTCAATAAAGTTACTAAGAAAGACCACTACTCGCTTCCTTTTATTGATCAAATGTTGGAAAGATTGTCTAAAAAGACCCATTTTTGTTTTCTTGATGGTTATTCTGGTTTCTCTCAAATTGCTGTTAAACAACAAGATTAAGAAAAAACTACTTTTACTTGCCCTTATGGAACTTATGCTTATAGACGTATGCCTTTTGGTTTATGTAATGCTCCTGCTACTTTCCAAAGGTGCATGGCTGCTATCTTTCATGGCTTTTGTGAGGAAATTGTAGAAGTGTTCATGGATGACTTTTCTGTCTACGGAACTTCTTTTGATAATTGTCTACACAATCTTGATAAAGTTTTGCAGAGATGTGAAGAAACTAATCTTGTTCTTAATTGGGAGAAATGCCACTTCATGGTTAACGAAGGGATTGTTCTTGGGCATAAAGTTTCTGAAAGAGGCATAGAAGTTGATAGAGCTAAGGTTGAGGCAATTGAGAAGATATCATGCCCAAGAGACATCAAAGGTATTCGTAGTATCCTTGGTCATGCTGGTTTCTATAGAAGGTTTATTAAAGACTTTTCTAGGATATCAAAACCCCTTACTAATCTTCTTCAAAAAGAGGTACCCTTCGTTTTTTATGATGATTGCAAGGAAGCTTTTGAAACTCTTAAGAAGCCTTTAACTATACATCCTATTGTTCAACCACCTGATTGGAGTTTACCCTTTGAAATAATGTGTGATGCTAGTGATTTTGCTATGGGTGCTGTCCTTGGGCAACGTATTGATAAAAAGCTAAACGTTATCCATTATGCTAGTAAGACTTTAGATGCTGCTCAAAGGAACTATGCTACTACTGAAAAGGAATTTCTAGCTGTTGTTTTTGCTTGTGATAAGTTTAGGCCCTATATTGTGGACTCAAAAGTAACCATTCATACTGATCATGCTGCTATTAAATATCTTATGATGAAGAAGGACGCTAAGCCTAGGCTTATTAGATGGGTACTGCTTTTACAAGAGTTTGATCTACATATAGTAGATAGAAAGGGTGCTGAAAATCCTGTAGCTGATAATTTATCTCGTTTGAAAAACATCGCTTTTGATCCTATGCCTGTTAATGATAGCTTCCCAAATGAACAATTAGCCGCAGTAGGGGTGAACTCGCGAGGAATCCCTTGGTATGCTGATTATGCTAACTTTATTGTCTCCAAGTATTTGCCTCCAACTTTTACAGCTCAGCAAAGAAGAAAGTTCTTTTATGATTTGAGGCATTATTTTTGGGATGACCCACACTTATACAAAGAAGGGGTTGATGGTATTATGCGAAGATGTGTTCTATAGTATGAACAAAAAGAGATATTGCGTAAATGTCACGGGAGAGCCTATGGAGGACATCATGCAGGAGATAGAACTACACAAAAGGTATTACAATCAGGTTTCTACTAGCCTATCCTTTTTAAGGATGCAAGAAAAATTGTTTTATATTGTGATGAATGTCAGCGTGTTGGTAATATTTCTAGACGCAATGAAATGCCTATGAACTACTCTCTAGTTATTGAACCTTTTGATTGTTGGGGATTCGACTTTATGGGTCCTTTCCCTCCTTCGAAGGGTTACACACATATTCTTGTTGCTGTTGATTATGTTACTAAGTGGGTAGAAGAAATTCCTACGAAAAGTGCCGACAGGGAAACCTCTCTAAAAATGCTTAAGGACGTTATCTTTCCTAGGTTTGGAGTGCCTAGGTATCTCATGACTGATGGGGGTTCTCATTTCATTCATGGCGGTTTTAGAAAGACCCTCGCTAAGTATGATGTTAATCATAGAATTGCTTCAGCTTATCACCCCCAAACTAGCGGGCAAGTAGAGTTATCAAATAGAGAAATTAAATCTATCTTGCAAAAGACTTTTAATAGGTCTAGAAAGAACTGGGCTAAGAAGTTGAATGATGCTTTATGGGCTTATAGAACGGCTTACAAAAATCCTATGGGAATGTCTCCTTACAAAATGGTTTATGGGAAAGCTTTCCACTTACCCCTAGAATTAGAACACAAAGCTTACTGGGCAGTGAAAGAACTAAATAGAGATTGTAAGCTAGCTGGTGAGAAAATACTTTTTGACTTAAGCTCTTTAGATGAATGGAGGAGTGAAGCCTATGAGAATGCTAGGCTCTTTAAAGAAAAAGTTAAAAGATGGCATGACAAGCGGATACTTAAGAGAGAATTTCATGTTGGTGAGAAAGTTCTATTGTATAGGTCTCGTCTCAGATTTTTTGCAGGTAAGCTACTATCAAAATGGGAAGGACCTTTCATCATTGAAGAAGTATACCGTTCAAGAGCAATAAAAATTTCTTCTCTAAAAGATAATACTACACAAGTAGTGAATGGACAGCGACTCAAACACTAAATTGCTGGAGATTCTTACAATGAAGATGTTGATGACTTTCAAGTTATAACTCCCGAGAAATTCATTGAGGATCAAATTTAGAGACCTGCAGAGTCCGTTTCCAACTAGGTAACAGTTCTGGTAAGAAAAGTTCCGTGAAAATACAATCCAACTATATTTTTGCAGTTTTCAGTCAATAAGGAAAGCTACGAAGCGAAAAAGGGACGAAAATAGAGCCAGGGTGGCCCACACCACCCCATGGCGCGGGCCCACCCCTGGCCGCGCCACCAGGTGGTGAGGCCACCTAGGACTTCGTCTCCCAGTACCTTCCTTTTGATATGAAACTTCCTAATATATAACCCCCCAGATCCCCCGAGGTTCGTATATCATGTTTTCGTCGTGTTTTTGTTTCGATCTGTTTCTGCCAGGAAGAATCCCAGATTTGGAGCCACAATGTCTTCCTCTGGAACATCCAAGGGAGATTCCTTAGAAGATATCATCAACCCATACATGAGAGAATTGAAGATTCATCCCAAGGAGTTGTTGCTCGAAGGTGGGGAGGTCCGGATTAAGGAGGTTCAAGGCCCTAAAGGTGAAGGAAGTCTGGAGGTCGGGATGGAAGCATTGGAGCAAGAAGTCTTTAGGTACAGAAAGATGGCGGAGCGTGAAGTGGACATCATCCACAAGATTTGTTCCGAAATCATCGCCGAGCACCAAAAGGAGACTGTTGAACTCAAAGATGAAGTCTTTTCACTCTACCAAACAACCAACAAACTGCAAGCACAATTCTATGACGTTCAAAATCAAAACTGTGAGTATGAGGCTAGATTTAAACGCATAAGTGCTGCTGCAAGTTTCAGGATGTTGGAAACCACGATGTCCTTTGTTGATGGGAAGCCTTTACCCTGGAAGACGGACAAAGATGAGAGGATACCACCACCACCAAAGGAGTAATTCGTCATCAGGTTTGGCATCCCCTTGGTTTGTTCCAAGCTTGGGGGAGTGCCGCGGTATCACATCACTATCTTCTATCTTTTTACCTTATTAGTAGAGTCATATCATGAATATAGGAGTTATTATGTAGTATGGTTTGCATTATGGAAGTGTCCCCTCTCTCGTTAGATTTGTATCCCTTGGTGTGAGTTGTCGTTATGGAATATTAATGAGAAGCTCTGTCATTCACTCTTTTGCATAGCTTATATTAGTTTTCAATTCGTGGTTATATGATTGATCTTGTTGTTAGTATTGGTAGCACTTTGGGATCTTTGAGTTAATTTAGTTAGTTTTGGCAAACCTGGCTCGGTCAGTAGCAACACCTTTCTGAGAGTTGAAAAGAAAAAGATAGAAGTACTCTAAAGAAAAATAATTTCATCATCTTTCTTTCTTGATTTGGTCATAAGTTTAGTATTCTCTAGTTAAGATCTTTTGTGCTTCCAAGGAAGATTGCATGTTTGTCTTTATCACTTGTATGTTTGTTTGTTTCCTTTAACTCTTCTACTTGCTACCCAGCCTTGCTAGCCAAAAACCTGTACTGAGAGGGAATTCTTCTCGTGCATCCACCTCCTTTAAACCAAAACCTTTGACATTTGTGTCCACCATACCTACTTAGTAGCATTATTGCTATTCCAAGTAAATTCCTGTTTTTTCTACCTCCCAAATTAAACTTGTTATGAGAAAATTAGTGATTAAATCTCTCACGAACTTGATGGCACACTTTATTTTCCGCACTTAATAAACCTGAACCATTGTGAACTCTCCATGAAAGTTATATGCTTGCAAATTATAGGCTGGGGATTAGTAGAACCGTGTTGTCACAGGGAACGCTTTCAACACTTGTAAATATATACCCAGTTGATACCTTGCTCTTTTGTTTGTGGATGTCGTCGGTGTGAAATAAAAGCGGAGCTTGTAAGTCCATGGAGTTATGTATGTGTGTTGGAGAAATGCCTGGGCCGCTGGTCTAATCCATGCTGACATGGTGGAAACCTGCAGCGTAACCATAATGATATCTATGAAGCATTCTTCTTATAAAAAAAAGAGAGATAGCTATTGAGAAAAAGAAAAGAAAAAAGAGATACTATGAAAAGAGGAAAGAGAGAAAAAAGTACCATTTGCCCATGGTAAATAAGAAAATTGTCGAGATACTCATTGTCTGCTTGCCTTGTCATTTTGATATGGGGATTCTTCCGTATCATCGGGCAAGGGGTACCCCGTTGGCGGTTCTTAATGATACACACATACTTACGATGACAAGAACTTACCGGTAACTAAAGTTGAGTAGCATGAGGAGCGGCCCTCGTACTCAAGGGACTTGGGATTTTCAATTTATAGTCTGTCAAGCATATAACTCAGATGGGACCTCACTTTAACCTTAGTCACCTAAAGATGCCTATGAGAGGGGCAATGAGAGCTGAAAGCTAGTAAGTATCATAATTTTTGGGAGCTCTTTATGAGACTTGTAATCCCTGCTTCCCTCTTTAAAGGGCCTTTCTTTTACTTTGTAGTTGAGTCAGTAAACCTATTCCCTTCTATCTTAGCAAGTATTTTGAGTTGATGTGTTTCATTCATTCATATGATTATTTATTCAATCATGTTTCTTATGTTCCTTGTTTTGCACATTGCTCTTATCTTGAAGTTTACTACTTTGAAAGCTTTCATTGAAAAACCAGCTATTTGTGAACTCCAGCAAATTATCAACTATTCTTCGACCAAGAGCTAAGTTTGCCATTACCAATGATGATTTACTCTATGTATCTTTATTGTGTTTCCTTTACTCATTGCAAGTTGAGTTGTATAATAGTGAGTTGTCTTCTATTATGATCTATGTATTTGATGAATGTGATGCTTCGTGTCCGTATTCTTTTATCGACTCTTCACTCCATAAACCTGAGGTCATGTTTATTGAGCTCAGTTTCGCTTGGGGACAAGCGAAGTCTAAGCTTGGGGGGAGTTAATACGTCCATTTTGCATCACTATTCTATGTCTTAATTCACTATTATTCATTGATATATTTCGTATTGAGAGGTGATACTTATGTTATTTCATCTATTTTTGCATGGTTGATGACTTTTGGAGCATGGACCGCTACAGTCAGGATTCTGATGGAAAAGGTGCTGTTTGGAGGCAAAATTCGCAAAGATCAGAAAATCCGGGAAAATATATGGAAAATTCTATTTTTCCAGAAGACTCAAGATGCCAGAAGATGGAGTGGACGTGGGCCACAGGGGGCCCACACCACCCCATGGCGCGGGCAGGCCTAGGCCGCGCCAGGGAGTGGTGTGGCCACCCTGGCCCACTCCAGCCTCTCCCCTCTAGTGTATATCTTCCTCCCGAAACCCTAAGACTCGGGGAGAGACCACAGAAAGATTCCGCCGCCTCTGCGGGGCGGAAAACACCGAGAGAGAAAGATCTCTCCGGCAGATAGATTTCTGACGGGGGAATTCCTTCCCGGAGAGGGAAGATCGTCGCCATCAACACCACCATCAAGCTGGACTTCATCGGGATCATCATCATCATCACCACCATAATCACCATCAGCACCCTCATCACCATCTCCATATTGCTGTAACAATTGAGTTGAATCTTGCATTAGTTCATAGGGGAAAATTTCCCGGTGTTGATTACTCTTTGTAGTTGATTCTATTGAATGAACCATTGAATTATTGTTTATGTTCAGATTGTTATACATCATTATTCCATCTCTGATCATGATCCATATGATGTCTTGTGAGTAGTTCGTTTTGTTCTTGAGGACATGGGAGAAGTCTTGTTGTTAGTAGTGGAGTTGTGTTGAGAAAGATTCAATAGATTGTTATTTAAGTTGTGGTGTACTTCTTCTAGTGGTGTCATGTGAACGTCGACTACATGACACTTCACCTATATGGGCCTAGGGGAATGCATTGTGTATTTTGCTACTAATCGTAGGGGTTGCCGGAGTGACAGAAATCTGAACCCCTATTAGGAAACCATTGCACAAGGGACGTAAGGGTCTTAGAGTTTAAAGTTGTGGTTAGGTTTCTACCTTAATTACTTCTTGTACTTACGGATGTTTGCAAGGGGGTTTAATCACAAGAATGTATTTAGTCTTGGATGGAGCGGTACATTAGCACAGGATCACCCACACAACACTTAGCAAGCTAAAGAAGATTAATCGACTATATGAAGCGAAAGCACTTGACAGTCTTCCCATGTGTCCTCGAGAATGTTTGGTCATCTATAGAAATACAACCGGCTTGTCCTTTACTGCATAAAGGATTGGGCCACTTGCTGCATTCATTCTTACTGTCTTTTGTTTACTCGTACTTTGTTTACTTGCTTTATCGACAACCCCTAAAAATGCGTTTGCTAAGTATTTGCAGAGAATTTCTGATCCATACCACTAGCCAGCACCTTCTGCTCCTCGTTGGGTTCGACACTCTTACTTATCAAAAATACTGCGATACACCCCCTATACTTGTGGGTCATCATCCATGTATGAACTACTGATATATATCATTGAATATGTGATTCGATTGTGGAACTATATATTCATGTTGTTTATACTGATTGTCCTTGGTCGTTGAGGTTGTGCTGGACACACAACTTAGACCAATGTGAAAGTCGACTGATGACTCGGTTCCACTTGTCATGGGCATAGAGATGCTATTCTGACTTACACGGATTCGGCTAAAGAGTTTAGCGAGTCGGACTGACCCATATTGAGATACAACGAGTAAGTCATCATTTGTATATCTCAATCCATGTAATCCTTAGACATGAGGTTATTGCACAGTCCGAGTTGAGGATCACCGACTTAGGTTCTGTCAAACATTGTTCCGTCACTGGGCAGTTATAAAGGCGGAGTTCGGGTCGACTGAGAATCAAGCTGCGTGATGTGAATAACCGAGATGGGATTTTGCCCCTCCGACTGGAGATATATTCTCTGGGCCCTCTCGGAAGATATGATTCGGAAAGCATGGACATGCGTGACTCGGTTAAGTGTTAACCGATGCGACCGACTAAGAGTTAGTCGGATGAATCACTTATCTCGGATCGAGAAAAAGAGTCGGACTATTTAAGGGATGACGATCTTTCGCCTATAGTCCGACAAGGTATATCATGAGGCAAAAGGGACTCAGACGTAAGTCACATTGGAAGGTATGTCATCATGACTCTTTGGTACTTTGGAGTTGGCACGTTCTGCTAGGAGCCGCTACAAACTGATCGGTCACGAGTGAGACTCGGATCGTGTCCGGGTCACCATGAGCCTGTCGGGTCACACACTTAAGAGCGGGAGCATATTTGGGTTGGACCCAAAAGGGAAATGGACAGAGTCAGTGAGTTGGACTCGCAGTGACTAATATAGGCCTTTTAGTGAATGGGCCACAAGTGAGTGGAGCCCGCTTTCACTTCCTATATAAGTTGGGGCGCAGGTGCTTAGAGCACGCGGTTAGGTCACTCCATGTGTTGGAAACCCTAGCTCTAGTCCAGTCCTGTCATGTCGCCGCCGTACTGGACCTAGTAGTCCATCGCCGGCGCTCCTCCTCATACGTGTGGATACTGGCGGAGGTGTTATACATTCAGCACTTCAATGATCGTGAATCAGAACGAATCGTGAGCACTACACTACATCAAGCGACGTGCTTCATCAATTCCGCAACCGCGCGTCTAGTGGTAATTCTCGTAGCCTACTACCTCAGCTAGATCTTGGAATCACCGCGTAGGAAAAGTTTTGTTTTCTCTGCGTGGCCCAACACTTACCAGGGCTCCAGCTAGAAGTGGCGATGGGGGCGATCGAGCTGGTGGATGGCGGCGGTTCTAGGCATGGTCGTGGCGGCTCCTGGGGTGGTCACAATCAACGGCGCCTCTCCTCCTCTGTTGCGGCAAGCTCCGGCAAAATTCTGGCGAACGGCGGCTCGCCTTGCTCCGGGGATGGGGTGGAAGGATCAGTGGAGAGAGGGGAGTGAGATGGTGTGAGGAGTTTGTGCTGGGGTGGCCTCCTTTTATAGGTCGACGAGAGGAATGAGCGGCATGACAGCGAGCTCATTGGTGACACTGATACATGCCGCTAGAGGCATGGGCTGGGTAGGCGGATGGTGGCCTGCCTCCTGGTGGTGCCATATGGCTTGAATGCGCAGCTAGGGGCGGTGGCGTTTGGTCAGGAGTGTCCCGCGCTCTGGGAGACAGAGGCGATGCTCGACGCGGTGCTCTGCGACTGTGTGTCGCTTGGCGGCGCACGGCCGTGTCTGGCGGGTTGCTGGGGTCGAGGCAGAGCGGCGTGCACGGTATTGGGTAGAGGAGCGGTCTGTGGGATGCTGGCGGTGAGGGTGCTCTGGCGCGCTCTGGCTGCACGCAGAGAGAATGGACAGCGAGGCTGGGGAGTGGTCTAGTGGCTGGCAGTGGCCATGGGGTGGACCGTGGGCAGCGGTAGGGTGGCGCCTATCTTCCTGGAGCGGTGGAGAGGGGCTAGAGGTCTGCTGTTGCGTTGGCAATGTTGGCCGGCGAGCATGGCGTCGGGGCAGCATTGAACTGGCGCCAGGGGATAGAACTAGGGTGGTTTTTGGTCTGGTTGGGCTCAGGGGAGACAAGAATGATCAATGCAAACCAAATGGCTCGACAAGAATTGATCAAAACAGTAATAGTTAGGCTAATTTGATTCTGCCTTCCAGGTGTTCGACACAATGGCCGCATGAATCAAACATTTGAATTTTGGGCTGAATTTTGGTGGAGTTAGTGATCACATGCTTGAGCATCTCTGGTTGCTTGGGATTTGAAAATGGAGTTCATTTGAGTGGTTTTTGAATAAGTGTGATCTATACATATGAACTACATTCAATTTTCAAATGTCATTTAAATTCAGTGTTTAAAAGTTTTTGGTAGATCACAAAGTGGGCCTTGGTACATCACTACTTGTATTAGCAAGGGGTGCAAAGATCCACATTTGTTTCTGTTAAGAATTGAGTTCTAGGAATAGCCAAAGTAGGCATGATGATTAAAATGGCACAAATGACCATTTGCTTCCTTTATTCATTTTGGGTTTGTTTTTCTTTGGGATTTGTTTGGGAATGATCTAGATGATGTTTAATTCACCTAAGAACCATTTTACATCAATGGATCACTTAAACATGGCAATTCAAATCAACTCCTAATTTAAATGCACACACATATGAATGCTTTAATATTTTTAAATGGAAAAGTTTTTGTTAACTCTAAATTTGATGATTTGAATCTTGATCACTTGGATTAAAGTTTTGGGATGTTAAAATGGTCTTACCTTCAAGTTGTATACACATGTTGTTGTCCGGAACCGAAGGCCCCGAAGTGACAGAAATCGGGATAAGCGAAGGGAATGACTTTGATGTGAGGATCACGTGTGTTCACGCAGTGTTAATTATTTGCTCCGATGCTCTATTAAAAGGAGCACCTTAATTGCTAGTAGTTCCCTTGAGGCCCCGCTGCAAACAGGCCGGCAGGACAAAAGATGTTGTGCAAGTTCTCATTGCGAGCACGTATGACTATATATAGAACACATGCCTATGATTATATAGTACTTGGATGCTTTATCTTATTTATCTGCAATTGCCCTATGTTTTGATTGCTATATGAATTGTCTTGTCCATGTGATGTCTACGCACTTCTATTCTTGTAGATAGTTGTTGGGCCTCCAAGTGCAGAGGTTTGTAGAATAGCAGCAAGTTTTCCCTTAAGTGGATCACCCAAGGTTTATTGAACTCGGGGAGGAAGTGGTCAAAGGTATCCCCTCTCAAGCAACCCTGCAATCAAGATACAAGAAGTCTCTTGTGTCCCCAACACACCCAATACACTTGTCAAGTGTATAGGTGCACTAGTTCGGCGAACAGATAGTGAAATACAAGTGGTATGGATAATTATAAGTGGTAACGGTGCCAGAAAATAGCTTGATGGCGTGGAAGAGACTAAAGGCAAACTTAAATAAAGATGGAAGCAAGCAAACATGTAACAGATCTAATTGCAAACGGTGTTTCAATGTTTAGAAACAAGGCCTATGGATCATACTTTCACTAGTGAACACTCTCATATAAATATATTCTTCTTTATGATACTACGCTGAACTACTCTCTGGTTGGACACTATAATCCATGGTAGGGCTATAACAGCACACCTCAAAGTAAGTCGTTCCCATCTAGATAACCCCACACTGTCACCTTGAGCACTAGATGGTTTAAACAAACACCACAATTTCATAAAGACATCCAACTCCAAATATAACTCATAACAAGTATTTGAAATCTCTAGCCTAAGTGCCACCATGGTGTGCACACTGTCCACTTCACACACATGGGGAGAGCAGAGATCTATTAAAGCACTTGAGTAGCAAGGTAGATCTATAGATTACAAGCTCATGATCTCAATAAGATCATGCATAGAGAGAGATGAACACATAGCTACCGGTACAACACTTAGCCTCGAGAGAGAACTACTCCCTCCTCATCATGGGAATCAGCAATGGTGATGGAGATGGTGGTGGAGATCAATGGAGATGGCTCCGGCGGCACTTCCCCGTCCCAGCAGGGTGCTAGAACAGAGACTTTCTGTCCCCCGAATCTCCCCTTCGGTAGCGGCGGTGCTGCGGAAGTTTTCGTGGCTGGAGGCTTGACGATTTAGGGTTTTTGCATCGGGAGGCATCTTATAGGCGAAGAGGCAAGGTCGGTGGGCGGCCAGGGGGCCCACACCACCTGGTGGCGGGGCCAGGGCTAGCCCATGCCACCATATGGTGTGGCCACCCTATGGCCCCTCTCTGTCTCGTCTTCTGGCTCCATGAGTCTTCCGGTAAAATATGGACTTTGGCTTTTGTCCGGTCCAATTCCGAGAATATTGATTTTCTGACTTTCCTGGAACCAAAAACAACAGAAAACAGGCAACTGGCACTGTGGCACTAGTTAATAGGTTAGTCCAAGAAAGTGTATAGAAAGTACTCCAAAGTTGGAACAAAACACAAGAAAGTAGATAAAACCAAGCATGGAACATCAAAAATTATGGATACGTTAGCAACGTATCAACATCCCCAAGCTTAACTCTTGCTCGTCCTCGAGTAGGTAAGTGATAAAAAGAAAGAATAATTTTTGAGGTGACATGCACCATCATAAACTTGATCAAAGTATTTGTAAAACATTCAAAGCTGGGATCATAGTACTTCAATCATATCATGAAAGACAAAGTTCTAACAATAAGGCAAAGAAACCGTGTTGCAACATGAAAAGGTATAAACAAAAGATTCATGAATAACGATGCTTTGCAAGACTCTTGTTTGTTTCACACAAAGAAAACATAGCATAGTGGCCTTCAGCTTGTCCCTCATAATGTAGCAAATCATAAATGCATACGACACCTTGAAAGTTCATAAGAGTGACTAGATACAAATAGTTTAAAACAAGCAATATCAAAGCTATGCATCAATCAACAAGTCTTGGGACAATGTACATAGAACTAAGAATGGCCACTATGCTCTCAAAGTAGGTGCATAAAGGTAGAAGGTGGAGACTTAATATAATGGTGGAAGAAAGGCCTTCATAGAAGGAAAAGGGATTCAAGTCTCATAAAGAGCTTCCAAAAATTATGGTACTTATAGCTTTCAGCTCTCATTGCCCCTATCATAAGCATCTTGAAGTGATTAAGGTTAAAGTGAACAAACTATGGTGTACATGTTTGACGAAGTATAAGTCAGAAATCTCATGTCCCTTGAATACGAGGGTCGCTCCTCATGCTACTCAAGTTTAGTTACCGGTAAGTTCTTGTCATCGTAAGTACATGTGTATCATAGAGAACCGCCAACGGGGTACCCCTTGCCCGATGATACGGAAGAATCCCCATATCAAAATGACAAGGCAAGCAGACAACGAGCATCTCAGCAATCTTCTTATTTACCATGGGAATATGGTGCTTTTTTCTCTCTTTCCTCTTTTCATAATCTCTTTTTTTTTCTTTTCCTCAATATAGGACTCTTTTTTATAAGAAGAATGCTTCATAGACAGCTCATTATGGTTACGCTGCAGGTTTCCACCATGTCGGCATGGATTAGACCAGCGGCCCAGGCGTTTCTCTAACACATATACATAACTCCATGGACTTACAAGCTGCCCTTTCATTTCACACCGACGACATCCATATACAAAAGAGCATGATATCAACTAGGTATAAGTACCCGTGCAATGTTGAAAGTGTTCCCCATGACAGCATGGTTCTGCTAATTCCCAACAAATTAGTGCAAGCATATACAACATAGACGACACAATGGTTCAAGTTTATTAAGGGCAAGAAAAGTAAAGTGTGCCATCAAGTTCGTGAGAGCTTTAATCACTAGTTTTCTCATAGCAAGTTTAATTTGGAAGGTAAACAAAAGCATGAATATACTTGGAATAGCATATGCTAGTAGGTAGGAATGGTGGACTCTTTGGAATAACTTGGTTTAGGGAGTTGGATGCATGAGTGGAACTCATACTTGGTTGCGGAGGCTAGCAAAAGACTGGGAGCGACAAACTAAGAGAGCAATAATGGACATTATCATGCAGAGCGACAAAACATCATTGATCAAAGCATAAAGTGATACTACAAGTTGAAAACTAAAGGATCATAAAGGTTATGGTGACTTGAGATAGTCATAACATGGTGTGAGCATGTGCCAAGTCAACCCAAATAAAGCATCAAAGGAGAATACCACTATACTATGCTTTAATATGCTAAAACAACACATGATTCATCCAAGAAACATTAAGCAATCTTAATTGTTTATAACAAGTCATGCTACAGCAAAGAATACTAAGCATAAAGCCAAAATAATATCAAGCATGTCATGACAAAGCATAGGCCACAGTCAAAAACAAGCTCTCTTTACCACATAAGCATGAACTTTCCTACTCTTTTCCAAACCAAACCAAACTATTTGAAAACCAATGTATGAAAGAGGGAGTCCAACCAATTTATTCAGCAAACTAAGAAAACCAAGCAAACAAAAAAACAAAATGAAAACGAAAAAGAAGATGCTCCAAGAACAACACAACTGTGCATGAAACAATAAAAATGAAGCGTTTGGAAGAAACCTGGGATTTTTATTGATGAATAGGGGATGCCTTGGGAATCCCCAAGCTTTGACGCTTGTACTTCTTGGATATTTCTTGGGGTGACATGCGTGGCATCCCCAAGATTGAGCTTTAGTCCATCCTTCATCTCATTACTCATTCCTTCCATACACCTGAAATTTTTCCTTCATACAAAACTTCACACAATCTTTATTACCAACATTAGTGCACTCAAGATAATAGGTCTTAAGGTTCAGCTCTAACACCAACATACATACATTAGAACACTAGCTACTGAATCACTTCCCTCAAAAAGATCAATTCCCCAAAAGAACTCAAAAAGGAACCAATAAGAAGCAAATGCAGAAAATGGCAGAAATCTATCAAAATAGACCAGCAGGTAAAGACGAATTTTTCTGAAGGCCTTCTTTTTCTCAAATCAAAAAGTGTTGAACTAACGAAAGTTAGATAACAACCCGGGCAGAAGCACAAAAATTCACGCCTCAAAAAGACGTTCAGAGATTTTACACGAATTTTTACGGTGAAGCACAGAAATCTGTTTCAGGACAGCAACTTTCCCAATCATTACTTCTCTCTCATTAGGGGTTACTCTTGGCCCAAAAGGCAAATAAAAAGGATAAGGAGCGGATGTTACTGAAGTAATAACTTCCAAGACTCATGTAAAACTTTTGGGTTATCTCCCAATAAGTACTTTTCTTTAACGCCTTTAAGTTAGGCATAAGAAGCAAGAAGAATCAATTGTTCTGAAATGAAGTAGCGTTAAGACCAAATTTTGTTTTCATAGGAGAAGCAAAAGAAAACTTCTCTCTCTTCTTAGGGAAGTGTTCTATACCTTTCTTGAGTGGGAGTTGATATTTAATGGTGCCTTCTTTCATATCAATAATGGCATCAACAGTTCTAAGAAAAGGTCTTCCAAAAGTAATAGGACAAGAAGCATTGTATTCAACATCCAAAACATAGAAATCAACGGGGACATAGGCATTGTTAACCATAATAAGAACACCATTAATACTCCCCATGAGTTTCTTTTTAGCATTATCATCAAGTGGGACATTCAAATAACAATCTTCAAGTTGAGGCAAATCAAGCATATCATAAATCTTTCTAGGCATAATAGAAACACTACTATCAAGATCACATAAAGCTTTAAAATCAAAGTCATGCACTTTCATATTAATGATGGGTTCCCAACCATCTTCTTGTTTTATAGGAATAGAAGCTTTATGTTTCATCTTTTCTTCTTTAATCTTTATGAGAGCATCAGTAATGTGTTTTGTAAAGGCCATGTTCATAGCACTAGCATTAGGACTTTTAGCAAGCTTTTGTAGGAACTTAATAACTTCAGAGATATTGCAACCATCAAGATCAAAATCAATTTTATCATCTAAAGTAGTATAACTATTACTAGCCTCAACACTAGTGGTGGTGATAGTAGAAACACTAATGTTTCTAGCAATTTCATCTTCTCTTTTCCACTTAGCATGTAACTCAGCTAATAGTCTAACATTTTCATCAATTCTTACTTGTATGGCATTAGTAGCTGTAAAGGGATTATCATTAGTTTCAGGTTTAGCAGCCATTTTATTCAAAGAAGATTGAGCTTCAGCCAAAGATGCTATATTTCTTTCAGCATTAGAGAGTTTTTCCTCAATAGTTTTATTGAAAGCAGTTTGCTTACTAATAAAGTCTTTAAGCATAACTTCAAGTTCAAAGGGAACACTCCTATTATTGTTGTAAGAATTTCCATAAGCATTACCATTGTTGGGAGGATATAGCTTATAATTGTTGTTACCAAAATTATTCCTGTAGGCATTGTTGCTAAAATTGTTATTTCTTATGAAGTTCACATCAACTTGCTCTTCTTGAGCAACCAAAGAAGCTAATGGAAAATTATTTGGATCAATATGGGCTTTCCCATTAACAAGCATAGACATAATAATATCAATCTTATCACTCAAGGAGGAGGTTTCTTCAACAGAATTTACCTTCTTACCTTGTGGAGCTCTTTTAGTATGCCATTCAGAGTAGTTAACCATCATATTATCCAGAAGCTTTGTTGCAGCACCCAAAGTAATGGTCATAAAGGTACCTCCAGCAGCAGAATCCAATAGGTTCCTTGAAGAATAGTTTAATCCTGCATAAAAAGTTTGGATGATCATCCAAGCAGTCAGTCCATGAGTGGGACAATTCTTAACCAAATATTTCATTCTTTCCCAAGCTTGAGCAACATGTTCATTATTAGATTGTTTAAACTTCATTATTTCACTTCTCATAGATATAATCTTAGTAGGAGGATAGTATTTTCCAATAAAAGCATCTTTGCATTTTGTCTAAGAATCAATACTATTCCTAGTTAAGGAATTCAACCATTCTTTAGCTTTTCCTCTCAAAGAGAAAGGAAACAATTTCAGGTTAATAATATCTCCATCTATATCCCTATGCTTTTGCATCTCACAAAGTTCAACAAAGTTATTTAGATGGGCAACAGCATTTTCATTACTAATACCAGAAAATTGTTCTCTCATAACAAGATTGAGTAAAGCAGGTTTTATCTCAAAGAAAGTAGCTTCAGGCACAGGTGGAGCAATAGGTGTGCTCATAAAATCATTGTTGTTGGTGCTAGTGAAGTCACACAACTTAGTGTTTTCAAGAGTAGTCATTTTTTGTGTTTTCAATAAAGAAAGTGACATGGATATACCCTACAGGTGCTCGAGTTTGGTATATACGGTCCAAATACATAAAGGCCCACGGTGTCGCCAAGGCCCAAATGAAGGACTCGAGTAACCTATGAACTCTCGATTGCTTGAAGAACAAGAAGAAGCTAAAGATAGAAAGTTTGAAAGGGGAAACCCCTAACTTGTAACCGACTAGACCTGCTACCCGAGACCTAGCCTATCTATATAAAGGCTAGGAGGGGGCGGCTAGGAGGACACACACAACTCTAGTTTCCACCACCCTCACCAGATTACATCTGCGCACCATTGTAACCTTCGGTTCCTTCAATAATTCCACGAGCAGATAAGCAGGAGTAAGGACCTCTACGAGGCCTAAACCTGGGTAAATCTTTGTCCCCTGTGTGCTTGTTTGCTATCCGATATATGTCTCCAGCGCTCCCTCCTTCTCCACAACCCAAGTCCATAACAATGGGAATTGATGAGTTAAACCCTCGTCAGGAAGCAAACTAGTAAAACTATTTTTGTGTGTTTTTGATAACAAAACAAGCAAACAAAGCAAAAAGAAACTAAGCAAAACAAAAATAACAAAGTAAAGATATTGGTTACGAGGGACTCCCCTTGTGAAGATGTCCTTGACTCTCCGGCAACGGCGCTAGAAAATAGCTTGATGTCTACGCACTTCTATTCTTGTAGATAGTTGTTGGGCCTCCAAGTGAAGAGGTTTGTACAACAACATCAAGTTTTCCCTTAAGTGGATCACCCAAGGTTTATCGAACTCAGGGAGGAAGTGGTCAAAGGTATCCCCTCTCAAGCAACCCAGCAATCAAGATACAAGAAGTCTCTTATGTCCCCAACACACCCAATACACTTGTCAGATGTATAGGTGCACTAGTTCGGCAAAGATATAGTGAAATACGAGTGGTATGGATAATTATAAGTGGTAACAGTGCCAGAAAATAACTTGATGGCATGGAAGAGACTAAAGGAAAACTGAAATAAAGATGAAAGCAAGCAAACATGTAATAGATCTAATTGCAAACGGTGTTTCAATGTTTAGAAACAAGGCCTATGGATCATACTTTCACTAGTGAACACTCTCATATGAATATATTCTTCTTTATGATACTACGCTGAACTACTCTCCGGTTGGACACTCTAATCCATGGTAGGGCTATAACAACACACCTCAAAGTAAGCCTTTCCCATCTAGATAACCCCACACTGTCACCTTGAGCACTAGATGGTTTAAACAAACACCACAATTTCATAAAGACATCCAACTCCAAATATAACTCATAACAAGTATTTGAAATCTCATGGTGTGCACACTGTCAACTTCACACACATGGGGAGAGCAGAGATCTATTAAAGCACTTGAGTAGCAAGGTAGATCTATAGATTACAAGCTCATGATCTCAATAAGATCATGCATAGAGAGAGATATGAACACATAGCTACCGGTACAACCCTTAGCCTCGAGCGAGAACTACTCCCTCCTCATCATGGGAATCAGCAATGGTGATGGAGATGGTGGTGGAGATCAATGGAGATGGCTCTAGGGGCACTTCCCCGTCCCGGCAGGGTGCCGGAACTGAGACTTTCTGTCCCCCGAATCTCCCCTTCGGTGGCGGCGGTGCTGCGAAACTTTTTGTGGATGGAGGCTTGACGATTTAGGGTTTTTGCATCAGGAGACATCTTATAGGCGAAGAGGCAAGGTCAGTGGGCGGCCAGAGGGCCCACACCACCTGGTGGCGCGGCCAGGGCTTGCCCGCGCCACCATATGGTGTGGCCACCCTGTGGCCCCTCTCCGTCTCGTCTTCTGGCTCCGTGAGTCTTCCGGTAAAATATCAATTTTGGCTTTTGTCCGGTCCAATTCCGAGAATATTGATTTTCTGACTTTCCTGGAACCAAAAACAGCAGAAAACAGACAACTGGCACTGTGGCACTTGTTAATAGGTTAGTCCAAGAAAGTGTATAGAAAATACTCCAAAGTTGCAACAAAACACAAGAAAGTTGATAAAACCAAACATGGAATATCAAAAATTATGGATACGTTAGCAATGTATCACCATGCAACGCCCGTCCATCCATCCCTATGCCTACCACGCACTAATCCTACTGTTACTGCAATTGTTACTATTGTCTTTATTTTACTACTGCTATTACTTTACTATTGCTATTACAAAACTGTTGCTACTGATAAACTACTGTGAGCAAGATTGTTTTCAGATGCACCTGAATTGACAACTTAATTGTTAAGGCTTATAAATATTTTTTGACTTCTCTCGTGTCGAATTAATAAATTGAGTTTCACTTTTCTCAAAAATACTACGATATACCCCTATACTTTTGGGTCATCACCCACCAACCACCCCACGCCCCTGCCTGTAGGATCCCCACACCATCGTCTGAAGGCCCTCCATGCTGCCGCCCGCACATGCCCGCGCCACCCCCTGCTGATCCCCTGCTTAGGTATCTACTGAGGGTCTGGTGTCTTGTGTGCCACCTGCGTGAGTCCTCAAACGCCATCAACCTGGTTCCTGCTTGCTACCGATCAACCACCCACGCGCTGGCTAATTACTCCATTTGCAGTCGGTCTTCTTGGGTCTATCCTGTTAGATTCCTCCATCGCGGCTGATTTGGGCATTGTTCTAACTGACGCAACCCATAATCCTGAAGCTGGCTTATGCTATTCGAGCTCGTGGCCTCGGCCAATGGATTGCTCGGCCCGTAGGATTTGGATAACTCTATGGATGTCGGCAGGCCAGCTAGTCAATCTCCAGGAGTGAGCTCTGTTGGATTTTTTCATGCAATAGAATTGTTTTTTTACGGGGTGTATTGACTGTACGTGCCGAGGAAAAATAGTAATATACAAAGAAGGGCACACATGCTTTTTTAAGTTGTACGTCTACATATATGTGAGCAGTACACGGGGGAGAAGTATGTGTATTTTATATGGTTATAGAAACAATGCACATATGTTTATTTCGATATTTAACAAAATACAATCAGTTTGGCTAGGAAATACATACTGAGACGTCGGGTAACGGAAGTACGAATCATAGCAGCGAACTACAGGGAGAAAATAATATTAAGTATGCTAGAAAGTATACTTGGTAACATCGGGAAAGTACACAACTCTGATTATTAACCTTGAGAAAGTACACACATTTGCTTTTTTTTACTCCCTCCGACCCAAATTAGTTGACTTGGTTTGTCGAGATTCGGATGTATATAGCACTAAATTAAGTCTAGGCACATTCGAATATAGCCAATTCTGAGTCAACTAATTTGGATCGGAAGGAGTACTATAATTCTTGAGTCAAAATGTCCCTTGGATAATTATTTACAGCTACAATTTTGGTAATCGAGATTGTGATGATCAATTTAAAAATAATTCCAGGAAATATAAAAATAGAGAAGTATGGCTATACAAAATAAGAGAAATATATACTTCAAAAAGACGGCAACACAAACCTAATTAGAAGTAAAGGGAAGTATAGAAATCTAAAAAATAGAAAGTGTGAAAATTGAAAAATAGAAAGTATAGAAATTGCAAAATAGGAAGTATAATGTTCGCTACCTAGAAAATAAAACCAGCAAAAGAAAAGTACGAAAATTTGAAAAAGTGAAGTAACAGAAATTGCACAAAAGGAAGTATAAAAGTTATAAAATAGGAAGTATATTGTTTGTTGCCCGGGAAATAAAATCAACATAGAAATTTAAAAACGGGAAATATGAAAGTTGAAAATGGAAAGTATAGAAATTGCAAAAAATAGGAAGTATAGTGTTCGCTCTCTAAAAAATGAAACCAGCAAAGAGAAGTATAAAAATTTCAAAACAAAAAGTATGGAAATTAAAAAATAGGAAGTATAAAAGTTGCAAAACAGGAAGTATAGTATTTGTTGCCTAGGAAATGAAATCAGCAACAATAAGTATAGAAACTGAATAAAGTTAAGTATAGAAATCAAAAAGGGAAATATAGGAATTTTAAAAAAGGAAGTAGAGTGTTTGCTGCCTGCAGAAATAAACCGCGGACAGTAGTTTTAAAATTAAAGTTAAATTGTTTCTACTTTGAGAAAACTTTTTCAACTGTTAATCAGAATTGTACAAATGATATGGCGTTGGAAAGATATCGGAAAACCACAAAGTTTTTGTGTTCAAACTTTTCGCAGATTCTACATGATTTTAATTTAATTTGGAAAATACGAAATCCATCGATGTGGAAAGATAACGAACTTTTACTCTAGTTTTCGAACCACTTTCCCAAATGATACAAATGATATACCGTTGGAAAGATATTGAAATTGCACAAGTTTTTTGTGTTTAAAGTTTTTTAAATTCTATATGGTTTTGGAATAATTTTTAAAATACCAAAATTCAAATCTATTTAAAACGAGCACATGGTATTTGGATGATTATTTCTCAACCGTTTGTCGGAATGATACAAATTATATGACGTTGGAAAGCTACGAAATAGGAGCAACTTTTTGTTCAGAATGTTATCTCAAATTCCTTATGGTTTAGGTGCGGATTTTAAACTATCGTCTGCTCATTTTAAATTCCTTATCTTTTAGAAGCAGCTGTCCAAACTTTTCTCGACTAGTATTTGTACTTTTTGGGTTATACATTCGTACTTCCCGTAGTTGATGTGCACTTCCTCCATTTGCAGACTTATTTATTACTTATAGTTTCTCAACTATTAATTAGAATTGTACAAATGACATGCTGTTGGAAAGATATTGGAAAACCACAACTTTTTCGTGCTCAAAATTTACGAAGATTCTACATAATTTGAATTTAATTCGGAAAATATGAAATCCATCTATATGGAAAGATTACGAACTTTTACTCCGGTTTTCGAACCCCATTCCCAAAATGATACAAATGATATACCATTGGAAAGATATTAAAGTTACGCAATTTTTTCGTGTTTCAAGTTTTTTTAAATTCTGCATGGTTTGTAGTAATTTTAAAAATATCAAAATTTGGATCTATTTAAAACAAGCGGACGGTATTTGGACGATTATTTCTAAACTGTTTGTCAGAATGATACAAATGATATGGCGTTAGAAAGCTATGAAGTCGGAGCAACTTTTTAGTTCAGAATGTTTTTAAAATTTTCTTGTGATTTAGGAGCAGATTTGAAATTACCGTCCGCTCGCTTTAAATTCCTTATGGTTTAGAAGGAGATGTTCGAACTTTCTCAACTAGTATTTGTACTTTTTTGGTTATACAATCATACTACCTGAAGTCAAAGTGTGCACTTCCTCCATTTTATAGACTTATTTATTATTTTTCAAATATTTCATCTTTTTTGTAGCAATCCATTTTAGCGTTGACGCCGCATGGTAGACCATTTGTGTTCCCCACAATATCTGGTTTCATATGTGAACTTCCCTCTCTAGAGCATGTGTACTGCCTGCTAACTTCTTCTGTGTTTCCTTTGTTCCCCTGTTGTAGTCTGCGCTTACTCTGTTTTAAATTAAAACTTCCATCTCTATGGCATTTGTACTGCCTGTTAACTTTATATGTGCTTCTCCCCTTTTGTAGTCTGCATTTTCTTCCTTTTATATACTCAGTGGTCTTAGTTTACATAGACGTGGTAGCCTTAGGTGTTAGGGTACTGAGGCTTTGTCATCGTCGACGCAGCGACGACAGCGAAGCCTTGGTACCCTAACACCCATTCGAGGCTTTGTCACCCGTACAGCGCGTCAGAGATGACGGGCGACAAACACGAGGCGCTGGTACATAATGTTGTGTTGAGCATGCGCACAATGACTTACGGTTGGGAGTGGGTGGTGTTAAGACCTCCAACTTATATATTGTTATGAAAACAAGATTTAAACCATTTGTATTCCCCCAATATCTAGTTTCATCTGTGAACTTCTCTCTGTGGGGCATGTGGATTGCCTATTAACTTTCTCTGTGCTTCCCTCATATTACAGTCTGCACTTTTTTTGTTTTAAATTTAAACTTTCCTCTTTGGAGCATTTATACTCCCTGTATTTTCTCTATGCTTCTCTTCTGTTGTAGTCTGCACTTTCTCTTTTTTAATGACTCAGTGATCTTAGTTTACGTAGATGCGGTACCCTTACGTGTTAGGTTACCGAGGATTCGTCGCCGTCGACACGGTAGCGTCGACGAGCGATGTAGCCTCAGTATCCTAACACCCATTTGAGGTTTCGTTACGCGGCGATGGGCGAAGAAGCAGAGGCGCCGGTCCATAAAGTTGTGTTGAGCATGCACATGACGACTTAGGGTTTGGGATGGGTGGTGTTAAAGACCCTCGAACTTTTATATTGTTATGCAAACAAGACTTAAATTTAATTTTTCATTTTCTACATGTCGACGCGTTAGCGTCGGTACTGTATGGTAGACTATTTCTATTCTAACCACCATCTGAGCCTTCATCGCCCGTACATTGCGTTATTATTCTGTACACCGGTTTTACAATATTATTCTGTACACCAAAAGTTAATTATGCAAATCTTATTATTTTGAGTTTCGATTGCCTTAATAGTTGGCACCAATGATTTCTATGGCACTGTATAACTGTAATTTAATTATCGTTTTCATTTCACAATAAATTAAAAAGTCTAGCTTAACAATTACGTGTCATCATTTTGTCGAATAGTGTAAACATATGAACTTAAATCTACACAAATTATTCTCAACCCTTGAAATTTTTAATAAAAGTGCTTTGAACAAAAAGTTACGTCTAGTTGACACATTTTCAATAATATATTACTTGTATTATTTAGATATACCATTTGGCAATACAGGTAAAAATAGTTCAGTGCCCATATATAAGAACTGCGGAGAGTAATTCAAAAACTTCTCTTAAACTATGAGAATTTTGCAAACACATTCTAAAAAAGTTGTGGCAAGTCCACAGCTTTCCAACGCCATATTATTTGCGTTATTCGGATAAACGGTTGAAAAATAATCGTAAAAATACTATCTACCCGATTTTGACACGATCCGAATTTTCATATTTTGCAATCTATTCAAAAATTGTGAGAAATTGAGAAAAACTTTGAACATGAAAAAGTTGTGAAAAAGTATTGTGTTTCCAATGGTATATCATTTGCACCATCTAGATTCGCGGTTAGCTATCTGGAGCAAAAATAAATTTCGCTCGTTTTTAGACAGATTTCCGATTTTCGAAATTATTTTTAAACCATGCGGAAGTTGTGAAAATCTTAAGAGATATAAAAGTTGCGGATTTTCATTAGCTTTCTAACAGTATATTATTTGTGCAATTCGGATAAACGGTTGAAAACCACGATTTAAAATACATTGCATCGAACATCATTAACATCGAGAAGTACAATTACTCATTAAAGGAAGTTCAATGTGGTTCTCAAAATAATATTCTTTAACCGTTTTCGAAATAATATATATAACCCTATTCAGCATCATCCAGATATAGAATAGTTATTTTGCATCCTATATATTTTTATGTTCTCACATTTAAAAATTTATGTTTTGTATATCAATAATTATGTTTATATTCATCCGAAACTCAAAAAATTGACATAAAAATTTATGAGTCATTATAGTGTAAAAAATAAAAAAGTATGTATTTGATGTCGTATTTTTATATGGCATGTAAATAATTTTTTTATGTCATGTCTAAATTTTCTCACGTTCTTCTTGACTTCCAGGGTAACAAAAAATTTACGTGACATAAAAATTATTTACGCTTTGAAAGATAAAGGGTGCGTGAAGAATAACTATTCTACACCCAGGGTGTTAAATCATTTATGTTTTCTACACCCTAGGTGTTATTTATATATAACGAGTTTAGAATACCATCCGGCCTATATACGAGAGTTTCGCTATATTCAAAACTATTTAAAATTGGTGTAGAATTTTAAAAAACTTTAAACATAAAAATATTGTAAATTTCATTATCTTTTCAAATCCGTATCATTTGTCTAATTTGGACAAATGGTTAAAAAAATATCGTGAAAATATCGTCTGCCAAAAAGTTCCTACAAAATAGCATGTCTAGCACTAGGAGGAAAATATTTCTGCAGGAAATTACTAATCAAGCAATCAGGGCTATCAATAGATCCAGGAGGTAAATTACTAAACCAAGTTTTAGCTTCTCCTTTCAGTGAAAAAGAGAAAATTTTAGCAACAAAGTAGATGCGCATCTTAATATCATTAGAAAATAAGCCACTCATGGTAGAAAGCTCAGTCATATGTGCTACCGCACTTTCATTTTTAGTCCCACAAAAAAGTTCTTTCTCAACAATAGCTATGTAAGATAGATCAAGAGAGAAATCACAATCCTTATCTTTAATATTTATGGGAGAAGCGGCAAACTTAGCATTCGGAGACAATTTGGGTTTTATAGTATGCCTCTCAAGGAGACTCTTAGCAGCACTCCTATCATGGGTGTTTTGATATTCTTTAATAAAATCATCGGTCATCTCAATATAACAGTCTTCAGTATCATAACTTTCTCTAGACTCAGGTGAACTAACAGGTGTAATAGTGTCTTCATTAGGAGTTTCAGTATTTCCAGCTATAGTTCTAGCAATCGTAGCATCTAGGAAAGGACCTAATGAACCACTCTTATCAAGCACAGTAGAAGCAGCATAATAAGTATCAGAAATTTCAGATTCAACTGTAGTAGCAGTGTGTGTAGCATGTGTATGTGGTGGTGTAAGAAGCTTACTCATAACAGAGGATGAATCAAGAACAACAGAGGTGTTTAGAACCGTACCTCTTCTTGTAGTGGATGGTAAAATAGGAACCTTGCCATCACGAGACTTACCCATGATGGATGGATGGCAACGAACAATAGTGATTCCAAGTGGACTTGATAAATAAAGCTATGCTCCCCGACAACGGCGTCAGAAAATAGTCTTGATGACCCACAAGTATAGGGGGTGTATCGCAATATTTTCGAGGGATGTGAAACCCAATTTATTGATTCGACACAAAGGGAGCCAAAGAATATTTATAAACCTTAACAACTGAGTTGTCAATTCAGCTACACCTGGAAACAATCTTGCTCACAGCAGTTTATCAGTAGCAACAGTTTTGTAGTAGTAATAGTAAAGTAATATCAGTAGTAAACTAAAGACAATAGTAACAATTATAGTAACATTAGGATTAGAGCGTGGTAGTCATAGGGATGGATGGACGGGCGTTGCATGGACAAAACAATTCATATAGCAATCAAAACATAGGGCAATTGCAAATAAATAAGATAAAACATCCAAGTATTAGATAATCATATGCATGTGTTTCATATATAGTCATACGTGCTCGCAATAAGAACTTGCACAACATCTTTTGTCCTGCCAGCCCGTTTGCAGCGGGGCCTCTAGGGAACTACTAGTAATTAAGGTGCTCCTTTTAATAGAGCACCGGAGCAAAGTATTAACACTCCGTGAACACACGTGATTCTCATATCAAAGCCATTCTCCCAGGTTATCCCGATTTCTTTCACTTCGGGGCCTTCGGTTCCGGACAACAACGTGTGTATACAACTTGCAGGTAAGACCATAAACAATACTATCATAATGAATCAATAACATGTTCAGATCTGAAATCATGGCACTCGGGCCCTAGTGACAAGCATTAAGCATAACAAGTCGCAACAAAGTCAAAAAACACTAATAGTAGATAGTAGGCACCATGCCCTAATATCTGATGCCATTACATGAACGATCTCATCCAATCCCTACCATCCCCATAACCTACAGCGGGGGATTACTCACTCATAGATGGGGGAAACATGGATGGTCGATGGAGAAGCGATGGTGATGATGATGGCGATGATATCCTCCAATTCCCCATCCCGGTAGGGTGCCAGAACGGAGTTTCTAGTTCCAAATCGCGGAATCTGGTGGTGGCGGCGGAGCGGAACTCTTTCTGGAAAAACGTCGAACCACCCCTGAGTTTTTAGGTCAGAAGGCAACTTATAGGCGAAGAGGGAGACCAAGGGGGTGTCTGGGGCTGCCAGACCACCCCCTGGCGCGGCCAGGCCTAGCCCGCGCGGCCAGGTGGTGTGGCCTGGGCCCAGCCCCACTCCGTCTCGTATTCTGGCTCCATGAATCTTCTGGCGAAATAAGATTTTTGGCATATTTTTCGGGATTTTTGCTGATAGGTGATTTTCTGCACAAAAACTAGACACCAAAGTAATTCTGATGAAAACAGCGTCAGTCCGTGTTAGTTGTATCCAATTCACACAAGTTTAGAGAGAAAACAATAGCAAAAGTGTTCGGAAAAGTAGATACGTTTTGGACGTATCAGTGGGCGGGGTGAAGAACAAGTCGTGGACTCAGTTGGTGTTTTGTGCGATCTAAAGCGCATCCTGTTCTTATAGGGGTGAGCGTGTATAGAATATATACGTCATTATAGAGTAGTCTTACCCTATATATATATATGTATCATAGATACTTCTGTATGGAGTATACGAGGCAAGAGTGTAACTACATCTAGGAGTAAGAAGGATTTTCCATATATATACATATATAGGGATTTCTACGTTAGTTGTACTCAGTTTTCCCTAGCCGCTTAGTTTTTTCTCACTTTTCCTATCTCCTTGTACGAAACTCTCACATGGTCTGAAACTCGCCGTCCATCAGTCTTGCTGTTACCTGCTGACAAGTGGGGCCACGTTCTGTTGGGTCTCGTAGTGGACCCTCGCTGTTATGTGCTGACAAGTAGGGCCGCGTTCTGTCGGGTCCCGTAGTGTACCCTTGTCATTACATGCTGACAAGTGGGGTCGCGTTCAGTCGATTCCCGTAATGGACACCTCTCTCTCAACTTATTTAGATCAGCATTGGACCCACAACTTATCCACATGAGCGCCAGACCCACAGCTTATCCACATGAGCATCAGACCCATAACTTAATTAGGTTGGCGTTGCAAGATGGGACCCCGAGCTAGCCCCGTGCCCGCACCCTTTGTCTAGCTTCATTTTCATATAGTGAAATATAATGCATATACGAAAATTATACACATTTGAACTCTTTTAAACCATACTTAGGATATGATGATGTTGTGCTAATAAAATCCTGATCATTTGTCATTTCCATGGAGTGAAATATAATGCATAAACTTGCGTATACAAAAATTTTAAACCTTTGAACACTGTAAAATCATACTTAATAACGAGATAATGATGTGCTAGCAAAATTTTGAGATATTATCATTTCTCTCCCCCATTTTCGTAGAGTGGAATATAATGCATAAACATGCATTTACGAAAATTATACACATTTTAACTCTTTGAAATCGCACTTAATACGTGATAATATTGTGCTAAGAAAATCTTGAGAGGTTATAATTTTCATAGAGTGGAATGTAATGCAAAAATTATAAACCTTTGAACACGTTCCCTTCAAATTATATTCAAGTTCATTTGTTTATAGAGTTAAAATACCGGTGGCAATCTCATTATTTTGCATGGATAGAGGGGTGCCCTCCGACAGATATAGGGGTTATCCTATCCGCTAGATCACAAAGGATCAATGGTTGGTGAGCACGATCCATGTAATAACTGTATCAACCAATCAGAGCATTATAGCAAAGATGAGTACATGTGCGAGAGATTGATACTAAGAGAGTGAAAAACTGAGTAGCACTTAAGAACCAAGGGAAAAACTGAGTAGAATTTAAAAACCAAGGGTAAGACTGACAAAGGGATTTAAATAGAAAATAGAAAAAGATTTAAAAAAATGGAAAATGCGTCTTTTATACAATAAAATACATCTTGGCATACATCAAACTATTTGCAATTCAAATATACACCAGTTTGACAATTATTGCCTCATTCCGACAAACTATGTTTCGGGGAGGGATGTTTTGGGAAGAGCCTTGAGTAGAAAGCTATGAACCTTTATAGATAGTAGGTGATTCGAGAAGTGGTGATTTAGGTTAAAACTTGGTTTATATACATTTCTTATGGTAGCAGGTCACATAATAAGACTCTCTGGGTAGATGCCACTATGTTTTGCTCTTTTTGAATTTGTTGTGCATAAAATGACTCAATTAGATAGCTAAAATCTATTCCTTGAATCTCTATTGACCAGCCACCGAAGGGTAAAAGTGAGTATATTGCACACGGTAGTGTTAGTACTGGAGGGAAAAACTGAGTACAACCAAACTGCCAGTGTTACACTCGAGGGCAAAACTGAGCACAACTAAGTCGCCAGGGTTAGACACGAGGGAAAAACGTGACTCACGATATGTGTGTGCGGTGCACGGAGCGGTAGTGGACACGTGTGGCCGTGCACTGTGCAGTAGCATACGCGGTTATGTTGTGCACTGTGGTGCAACGAAACGTCGTTTACCTTCTCCTTTAATAGAGGCCTCCTCATACTCACTCATCACTCACTCGCTCACTCAACCGTCTCCACTATCCCATCACCTTCTGCAACCCCAAAGAAAACCCCACCCACATCGGCGATGGAGAAGAATTGCGCGGTGGCCATCGGCGCCTCCAAGGCCGCCGGTGAGGAGGCCCTCGTCCCCGTGTAGGCATCGAAGGCAGCCGCCATCCCCGTCCCCGGAACCGTCGTAGCCGCCGGCGAGGAGGCCGCCGTCGGTCTCGGGCAGATCCCGCTCTGCTGGGACCCCTACGAGGAGGGTGATTACATAAGGCCGCAGAACCCCTACGACAACAACATCGCCGACCCATGGTCGGAGGTAACTAGGGTTTTCTCCCCTTCCCTTGTTCTTCCCCCGTTTCCATCGTTGGATGCTAGATCTTATGTTATTAGAGCTCGGATGTTTGTATTTTAACAGTAGCTAATCCTCTTGTGTAGATCTCGTATTTTGATGAATCCCCCTATTCGTATTTGAACCCCCTGTTCATAGTTGGGATCAGTATTTGATTTGGTTTGAGATTTGGGGAATAATTGGGAGATCTCAATCGGTTAATTTATGCAAATAATCAATCCTGATAATCAAAGAATCTCAATCATGTCCTTATTGCACTCTACTGTTTTTTGAAACAGGAGGATAGCAGCGATGTCCGCAGCGATGATGAGTTCAAGAGCACCGACACTCATCATGTGCTAAGGAGGCTGAAGTCAGTAAAACAACTTCTTTGCCGGTGACGTGTACATGTACCCCTTCTGTCCCACCAGGAGGCTCTGTGCCACGGACTTCAACTCTCTCGTGAAGCATGCCGAGGACGTGAGGACCTGCGGTGAGTCCGTGAACGTCCAAGACTTCATAGCCAAACACCAAGGGCACGGTCTTCATCTCCGAACCTTCAGAAGATGGCTATCAAGGAGGGTCACATGCCCAAGGTCAAGGG
The DNA here is from genome assembly GCA_916181665.1 of Avena sativa. Taxonomy (NCBI): domain Eukaryota; kingdom Viridiplantae; phylum Streptophyta; class Magnoliopsida; order Poales; family Poaceae; genus Avena; species Avena sativa. The sequence goes on from OV702287.1 coordinate 199,934,539, forward strand.
ACTAGGAAGCAAGAAGTGGAGGAGACGCCAGAGGAAGGAGACGGAGACCCTCCTGGCAGAGGCTATGAGGGGTCACTGATCTTGTGTTGTTGCTGCTGTAAAGCAGTTTCTTTTGTCTTGTCTTTGTTGAACTTGTTTGCTGCTGCTGAGCAGCCTAATTGTTGAACCTCGTTAAGTACCGTACTATATAACCTATATTAGCTGTTTTATCTATATCTGCTATATTTACTGAATTTATTTATGGTGCTGGTTAGACTTGCTGCTCTAGATTTGCTACTAGATTAGGGAAAAACGAGGGCCAAAAGAAACAATGAATGAAAAGAGAAGCTGTTCTACATTCGATACCTTTTTGGGAAAAAACACAACTATTAGCGAGAGAGAGAGAAAGAGAAGCGCTCTTAAAAAGGCTAATCATAAAAATAATAAAAAAGAAAACTTTCAAATTAGATGATAAGACGCACATAACACCAAACGCGCCCTCACATGGTTCTAAACCACGTCCCCCATAATCATCGAGAGATGGATGGCTGGTCCGATGTGTATCCTGACCCCACCTGTCAGCGTGTAACTGTCGAGGCGACGTAACGTAACGCTCAACGCATGATCTGCTCTAACGTGGTCCTACCGGTCAGTATATAACGGTCAAGCCTTTGACTTGACGGCATCTCCGTCCGAACGCATGTGAGGATTTCGAAATGGAGGGAGGACAAAACTGAGCAAAACTAAGGGACTGTAGAAAACTAAGTACAACCAAGGACACGAAAATAGAAATCTCACATATATATAGTTAAATTAACTAGTGCACCATGGTTTCCAGACACCATACGTGATACGTGCATTTTTTACCATGACTTATATATAGGTAAAATAACTGGAACACCATGGTGTCCAGATCGCATACGTGATACGCGTATTTTTTTCATGATCTTTACATACCCGAAGATATACATAACTAAATTACACATACCTGAGTTACGTATACCAAAGATATACATACTAGAATTACATATACCTTCAGATATGCATACCTAAGATGTACGGACCCTGCATATGTGTGTATATACATAACTTATGTACGTACACCTTAGATATGTATACGTGTGTATATATATATATAGTTGTACTATTTTAAAACCAGTGCTTAGTATATTATTCTGAGCACCATCTAGTTTATATAGGAGAATTTTGGTATATTCAAAATCGTTTAAAATTGGTGCAGAATTTGAAAAAACTTTAAACATGATCAAGATAAGAAATTGCATTATCTATTCAACGGTATATCATTTGCCTCATTTGAACAAACGGTTCGAAAATATATCATGCAAAAACTGTCTTCCCGATTTTGAATACGTCCGAATTTCGGTATATTTAATTTTTTCCAAAATCGGTGCAGAATTTGAAAAAACTTTAACCATGATAAAAATACGGAATTTTATTATCTATCCAACGATATATCATTTGCCTCATTTGTACAAATGGTTCAAAAAATATCATGCAAATACTATCTGCCCATTTTTGAATACATTCGAATTTTGCTATATTCAAAATTGTTCAAAACGTTACAGAATTCAAAAAAAATAAACATGAGAAAGATGCAAAATTTTATTATCTATCCAACGGTATATAATTTGCATCATTTGGATAAGGGGTTTGAAAACTGGAGCGAAAGTTCATTCTGTACCTATGTAGGAAAATTTTATATTTTAAAAATTAAATTTAGAACGTGAAAAAATTGCGAAAAGTATGAACATGAAAAATTACGATTTTTTATTATCTTTTAAACGGTATATCATTTTCTTAATTCTGACAGACGGTTGAGAAACTCGATATACAATCGAAACATTAGAACAAACAGACAATTTAAGTAGTTGAGATGGTAAGTTCCTTGACAAACATACTGGTCAAATCTTGCAGGTCAGACAGTTTAACCATAACAACGCATGTAGTTCAATCTTAACAGGATAGACAATTCAACCTTCATAGAAAGGCAGTTCAACCTTCACGAAGTAGGCAGTTCAATCTTTATAGAAAAGACAGTTCAACCTTGCAGGTAGAAATTATGTTTCAGATAGTTCAATACTCTATTTTTTAGTCAAATCTATGGAGAATTTAAAAAAACATCAAATATGAAAAAGTTGTAAAATTTTATTATCTTTTCAACACCATATCATTTGCATCTCGGTGTATACTACATACATTAGAACGAACAGACAATTTAAATAGTTGAGACGATAAGTTCAACCCTTGGTTCATACTTGACAAATACACTGGCCAAACCTTGCAGGACAGGCAGTTAAACCATAATAACGCATGCAATTCAATCTTCATAAGGCAGACAGTTCAATCTTTCTAGAAAAGCAGTTCAACCTTCACAAGAAAGATAGTTCATCCTTTACAAGACAAACAGTTCAATCCTATAGGTAGGCCTCATGTTTCGGGCAGTTCAATACTCTGTTTTTTAGTTAAATCCATGTAAAATTTGAAAAACATTAAATATGAAAATTTTATAAAAATTTATTATCTTTTCAATGCCATATCATTTGCATCTTGATTTATAATCCATAAATTAGAACAAACGGGGAATTCAAGTAATTGAGACGGTAAGTTTGACCCTCAATTCATACTTGACAAACACGCAGGTCAAACTTTGCAGGTCAAGCAGTTTAACCATAACAAGGCATATAGTTCAACCATAACAACGCATGTAGTTCAACCTTAACAGGACAAGCAGTTCAACCTTCACAGGAAGATAGTTCAACATTCACATAGTAGGCAGTACAACTTTGTAGGTAAGCAGTGTAGTCTCATGTCCCGTGCAGTTTAATACTCTATTTTTGTAGTTAAAAAAAACTTAAAACATGAAAAAGTTACGAAATTTTATTATCTTTTTAACAATGTATCATTTGAATCATTCCGACGAATGGATAAAAAAATATCGTGCAAATACCATTCGCTCGTTTTTAAATACGTCTAAATTTCAGTATATTAAAAATTGTTCCAAATCGATGGACAATTTGAAAAAACTTTAAACATGGGCTAGACAAATTTTTTTATTATCTATCCAACGGTAAATTATTTGCCTTATTTGGAAAAACGGTTCAAAAAATATCGTGCAAATATCGTCCGCCTGTTTTGTATGCGTCCGAATTTTGGTATATTGCAAATTGTTCAAAATTGGTGCAAAATTTGAAAACACTTTAAAAATGAAAAAGATGTGTAATTTTATTATTTATCCAACGGTATATCATTTGCCTCATTTGGACAAACTGTTAAAAAATCGTGCAAATATTGTCCGTCCGTTTTTGAATACGTGCGAATTTTGGTATATTTAAAATTATTCAAAATCGGTGCAGAATTTGAAAAAAAATTGAAACATGAAAATGATGTGAAATTTCATTATCTCTCCAACGGTATATGATTTGTCTCATTTGGATAAGGGATTCAAAAACTAGAGCGAAAGTTTATTCTGTACCTATGTAGGAAAATTGTATATTTTAAAAATTAAATTTAGACCGTCTAAATTTTCCAAAAAGTGTCAACATGAAAAGTTACGGTTTTTTATTATATTTTGAACGGTATATCATTTACTTAATTCTGACAAACCGTTGAGAAACTCGATATATGATCCATCGGAAATCCTACACCTACGGAATTCTTTTCCACGGACGTGCTTACGGGAGGACGTGGAAACAGATGGTTGGTGCTTATTGCTGGCCTTCCGTGATTTCAGGAATGAAACTGCACCCTGCTCTCCGCAGGAGTCTGTAACAACAGTCCGTAGAAAAATTTCCGTACGTGTAGCATTACTCATGATCCATACATTAGAAAGAATGGACAGTTCAAATAGTTAAGACTTTAAGTTTTAGCTTTTTTCGAAAAGTTCAATCTACGTTTGAAAAAGTTCAAATCGGTGCTTAGAATATTATTTTACAACCGGTTTCAAAATAGTACTGATATATATATGTATATATATATATACAAGGGCATCCATATGCGACACCATGGTGCCCGAACACCATGCCTGTATCTTTTCAAATTCGTATATATCTGAAAGCGTACGTAACCAAATTTTATATACATAAGATGTGCATACCTAAAATATACTTATATAAGGTATACATATCTAAAGTATGCATACCTAAGGTATACGTACCCAAGTTGCATATATACACACGTATGCAGGGTACGTTCATCTTAGATATACATAACTAAGTGTATATATAACTCTAGTATGTATATTTCAAATATATGTACCTTAGATATATGTAACTTACGTATATATATACTTTCAGGTGTGTACAAGTCATGACAAAAAAATGCGAGTATCACGTATAGTGTCTGGGCATATGTTATTTTGCACCCTACATATTTTTACGTTGTTAGATTGTTAAAATTATATTTTATAAACGAATAATTATGTTCATATACGAAGTAAAACAAAATTTACGTGACGTTAAAATAATATACGGTTCTAAAGTTAAAGGGTGGTATTTAAACCGTATAGAATAGTTATAACCATCCTCTATTTTTCAAACCGTATATCATTTTTATGTCACGTAAATTTTCTCTTACCCTAGATGTTAAGAAGAACAGGAGAAAATTTGGACATGTCATAAAAAATTATTTACATGCCATACAAAAATACGATGTAAAATGCGTATTTTCTATTTTATACACTATAATGACTCATAAATTATATTTTTATGTCGAGTTTTTGTATTTCTAGTAAATATGAACATAATTATTGGTATGCGGAACATAAATTTCAGAATGTGAGAATATAAAAATATATGGTGTGTAAAATTACTATTCTACACCCTAGATGATACTGAATAGGGTTATATATATATTCTGAAAACGGTTACAGAATATTATTTTGAGCACCACGTTGAACTTCCTTTGATGAGCAATTGTACTTCCCGATGTTAATGATGTTCGATGCAATGTATTTTGAATCGTATTTCTCAACCGTTTATCTGAATTGCATAAATAATATACTTAGTAGAAAGCTAATGAAAATCCGCAATTTTTGTATCTTTTAACATTTTCACAAATTCCGCTTGGTTTAAAAGTAATCTCAAAAATCGGAAATCTGTATAAAAACGAGCGAAAATTATTGTTGCTCCAGTTCGCTAACCTCTAATCCAGATGGTGCAAATGATATACCGTTGGAAACATAATAAAATTTTGCAACTTTTTCGTGTTCAAAGTTTTTCCCAATTTCTCATATTTTTGAATAGATTTAAAAATATAAAAATTCGGATCTTGTCAAAAATGGGCAGACAGTATTTTTACGATTATTTTTCAACCTTTATCTGAATAATATAAATAATATGGCGTTAGAAAGCTGTGAACTAGGCGCAACGTTTTTTGCAAAATAAGTTCGCAAAATTCTTACAGAAGTTTTCGAATTACTCTCTGTAGTTCTTAAATATGGGCACGAACTATTTTTACCTTTTTTGCCAAATGGTAGATCCAAATAATATAAGTAATATATCGTTGAAAAGGTATCAACTAGACATATCTTTTTTGTTCAAAGCACTTTTATTAAATTCTCAAGGGTTGATAATAATTTGTGTAGCTTTAAGTTCATATGTTTACACTATTTTGCAAAATGACACGCAATTGTTAAGCTAGACTTTTCAATTTGTTGTGGAATGAAAACGATAATTAAATTAGAGTTATACAGTGCCATAGAAATCATTGATGCGAACTATTAAGGAAATCGAAACTCAAAATAATAAGATTTGCACAATTGATTTATGGTGTACAGAAACCGATGTACATAATAATATTGTAAAACCGGTGTATAGAATTATAACACGATGTACGGGCGATGAAGCCTAAAATGGTGGTTAGAATATAAATGGTCTACCATACAACATCGACGCTAACACGTCGACATGTACCAAATGAGAAATTAAATTTAAGTCTTGTTTACATAACAATATAAAAGTTTGAGGGTCTTTGATGTCTACGCACTTCTATTTTTGTAGACAGTTGTTGGGCCTTCAAGTGCAGAGGTTTGTAGAACAACAGCAAGTTTTCCCTTAAGTGGATCACCCAAGGTTTATCAAACTCAGGGAGGAAGTGGTCAAAGGTATCCTCTCTCAAGCAACCCTGTAATAAAGATACAAGAAGTCTCCTGTATCCCCAACACACCCAATACACTTGTCAGGTGTATAGGTGCACTAGTTCGGCGAAGAGATAATGAAATACAAGTGGTATAGATAATTATAAGTGGTAACGGTGCTAGAAAATACTTTGATGGCGTGGAAGAGACTAAAGGCAAACTGAAATAAAGATGAAAGCAAACAAACATGTAACAGATCTAGTTGCAAACGGTATTTCAATGCTAAGAAACAAGGCCTAGGGATTATAATTTTGTTAGTGAACACTCTCATATAAATATATTATCTTCATGATACTACCCTGAACTACTCTCCGAATGGACACTCTAATCCATGGTAGGGCTATAACAGCACACCTCAAAGTTCGCTTTCCCCATTTAGATAACCCCACACTGTCACCTTGAGTACTATATGGTTCAAACAAACACCACAATTTTATAGAAACATCCAACTCCAAATATAACTCATAACAAGTATTTGAAATCTGTAGCCTAAGTGCCACCATGGTGTGTATACTGTCAACTTCACACACATGGGGAGAGCAGAGATCTATTAAAGCACTTGAGTAGCAAGGTAGATCTATAGATTACAAGCTCTTGATCTCAATAAGATCATGCATAGAGAGAGAGAGATGAACACATAGCTACCGGTAGAACCCTTAGCCTCGAGAGAGAACTACTCCCTCCTCATCATGGGAGTCAGCAACGGTGATGGAGATGGCAGTGAAGATCGATGGAGATGGCTCCGGGGGCACTTCCCCATCCCGGTAGGGTGCCAGAACAGAGACTTTCTGTCCCTCGAATCTCCCCTTCGGTGGCGGCGGCGCTGTGGAACTTTTCTTGGCTGGAGGCTTGACGACTTAGGGTTTTTGCATCGGGAGGCATCTTATAGGCGAAGATGCAAGGTCGGTGGGTGGCTAGGGGGCCCACACCACCTGGTGGCGCCGCCAGGGCTAGCCCGCGCCACCACATGGTGTGGCCACCCTGTGGCCCCTCTCCGTCTCGTCTTCTGGCTTTGTGAGTCTTCCGGTAAAATATCGACTTTCACTTTTGTCCGTTCCAATTCCGAGAATATTCATTTTCTGACTTTTCTGGAACCAAAACAGAAGAAAACAGTCAACTGGCACTGTGGCATCTTGTTAATAGGTTAGTCCAAGAAAGTGTATAGAAATACTCCAAAGTGTGGACAAAACATAAGAAAGTAGATATAAAACAAGCATGGAACATCAAAAATTATAGATACGTTTGAAACGTATCAGTCTTTAACACCACCCGCCCCCAACCCTAAGTCGTCGTGTGCATGCTCAACATAACTTTATGGGTGTTAGGATATCGACGCTACGTCGCCACGTGAAAAAACCTCGAATGGGTGTTAGGATACTGAGGCTACGTCGTTCGTCGACGCTACCGTGTCGATGACAACGAATCCTTGGTACCCTAACACGTAAGGCTACCGCATATACGTAAACTAAGACCAATGAGTCTTTAAAAAGAGAAAGTGCATATTACAATAGGAGAGAAGCATAGATAAAATTAACAAACAGTACAAATGCCCCAAAGAAGGAAGTTCAAATTTAAAACAGAGAAAGTGTAGACTACAATATGGGGGAAGCACAGAGAAAGTTAATAGGCAATCCACATGCCCCATAGAGGGAAGTTCACATATGAAACTAGATATTGGGGAAATATGATGACTAGGTTCCTGCACCAATAACAGGGTTATTACAGTACTTGTACCAGCAAATATTTAAAGAGTTTGTGCCAGTGGGAGCTCGACGAACACGACCCCACATCCATGTTGTCAATGCGATCACGTTTGCACCCAAATCGTGGTTTGGAAATACCCTATTGTATAAGTTGCTAGGATTAATGGATTTAAGATGTTTTGTAATAACTACTACTAGGACTGGAAGAAAACTAGAACAAAAGTAAAACTGAAAAGAGGTGAATGCAATGAGATGAAATATTAATGCTAAGATTTCTCAAGTAATGTTGTGTATACCGGTATGCATGATAAGTGCTTATGGAATAGCTGTTAACTATAATTGTGGTTGTCCCTCATATACCGTTGTCTCCCACTATTGGTAAGTGGCAACTAGACAACTCAATTGTCCACACCCTCTTCAGACATGGGTCATCTTGTAAGAGAATAGTGTATTAAGGTAACAAGACCAATCAAGGTAAACTAGAAAAAAGGCATTAAGTTCTATGGACAACCGTACTCCTAAGCAAGTGTGGTAGTCACAAGATATCCCATCTGTCACTCTGAGATCAAGCAATTCACAACACTATACCTATCTATATCATGAGTGATCTTGAGGGAACTCTAGGCAGTTCACCGTAAGCTGCTATTGCCTCCGCAAATCACTTATAGCAAATAGCCTATTAGTTCTACCCATGGAAGAGCAGAGACTAATTATAAGTTTTGTGACACTCCGTGAATCCCTAGTAAATTCCTCAACAATGGATTGGACGTCTCCAATCACTAGAATAATATCATAAATAGAACAATATAAAGAGAAAGCATAAACATATAAATTAACAAGAACACACCACACTTTAATTACTCAAATCATCATAACATTAATAAAAGGGGGTTCAAAGCCATGTTACAACCCATCACAGAGATCATGATGGAGAAGGATGAAGGAGTAGCAGCAATGGAGATGGTGATGATGGTGCGGTGATGGTGCCGTCGGCGTGGTGATGGCGGCGTCCTCCTTCTCCTCCTCTTCTTGCTTGGATGGCTTGATGGTGTTGATGGAGACTGATACATTGCAAATGTATCTATAATTTTTGATGTTCCATGCTTGGTTTTATCTACTTTCTTGTGTTTTGTTCCAACTTTGGAGTACTTTTCATATGATTTCTTGGACTAACCTATTAACAAGATGCCACAGTGCCAGTTGCCTGTTTTCTGCTGTTTTTGGTTCCAGGAAGTCAGAAAATGAATATTCTCGGAATTGGACGGGACAAAAGCCAAAGTTACTATTTTCCCGGAAGACTCACGGAGCCAGAAGGAGAGTCGGAGAGGGGCTACAGGGTGGCCACACCCCCCTTGGCGCGGGCCAGCCTAGGCCGCGCCAGGGCATGGTGTGGGCCTCCTGGCCGCCCACCGACCTTCCCCTCTGGCCTATAAGAAGCCTCTCGAAGCCAAAACCCTAGATAATCAAGCCTCCAGCCACGAAAAGTTCCACAGCGCCGCCGCCGCCGAAAATAAGATTCGGGGGACAGAAAGTCTCTGTTTCGGCACCCTGCCGGGACAGGGAAGTGCCCCCAGAGCCATCTCCATCGATCTTCACCACCATCTCCATCACCATTTCTGATTCCCATGATGAGGAGGGAGTAGTTCTCTCTCGGGGCTAAGGGTTCTACCGGTAGCTATGTGTTCATCTCTCTCTATGCATGATCTTATTGAGATCATGAGCTTGTAATCTATAGATCTACCTTGCTACTCAAGTGCTTTAATAGATCTCTGCTCTCCCCATGTGTGTGAAAGTGACAGCGTGCACACCATGGTGGCACTTAGGCTAGAGATTACAAATACTTGTTATGAGTTATATTTGGAGTTGGATGTCTTTATGAAATTGTGGTGTTTGTTGGACTCATCTAGTTCTCAAGGTGACAATGTGGGGTTTTCTAGATGGGAAAGGCTTACTTTGAGGTGTGCTGTTATAGCCCTACCATGGATTGGAGTGTCCAACCGGAGAGTAGTTAAGAGTAGTATCATGAAGATAATATATCTATGAGAGAGTGTTCACTAGTGAAAGTATGATCCCTAGGCCTTGTTTCTAAGCATTGATACACCGTTTGCACTTAGATCTGTTACATGTTTGCTTGCTTCCATCTTTATTTCAGTTTTACTTTAGTCTTTTCCACGCCACCAAGCTATTATCTATCACCGTTACCACTTATAATTATCCGTACCACTTGTATTTCACTATCTCTTCGCTGAACTAGTGTACCTATACACCCGACAAGTGTATTGGGTGTGTTGGGGACACAGGAGACTTCTTGTATCTTGATTGGAGGGTTGCTTGAGAGGGGATACCTTTGACCACTTCCTCCCTGAGTTCGATAAACCTTGGGTGATCCACTTAAGGGAAAACTTGCTGCTGTCCTACAAACCTCTGCACTTGGAGGCCCAACAACTGTCTACAAGAATAGAAGTGCGTAGACATCAAGCTATTTTCTGGCGCCGTTGCCGGGGAGGTAAGGTAAAAGGTATTCACACCGGAGGATTAAAGAAGAAGAACCTCCCACGGCAAACGCCTATTTTCTGGCGCCGTTGCCGGGGAGGTAAGGTAAAAGGTATTCACACCGGAGGATTAAAGAAGAAGAACCTTCCACGGTAAACGTCTATTTTCTGGTGTGAGTGCTCGAAATTATTTCCTTTAGATTCTGCAATTTTGTCTTTTTGTTTCTTGTTTTCACTAGTTAGGCTTAATGGAAAACAACAAAAAAATTAGAGAGCTTTATAGTATTTATCTTGAGTTAGGACATGAAGTGTTTGAAGAGAAATTAAAAAACCTATGGAACTTTATTTGCATGCTAATAGCAATGTTGTTAGTATGAATTATTTGGACACCATTGTTTTTAATGCTATGGAAAAGTCTAAGCTTGGGGAAGCTAGTTTTTATGAAAATGATCTTTTTAGTTCCCTAGCTTTGGAAGGTAGCTATTCTATTGTTTATGATGACACTATGCCTCCAATATATGATGATTACAATAATGAATATGATATTTTCAATCTACATACTATTGTGGAGAAAATTAATTATGATTACAATATGCCTCCTATTTTTGATGATTATGGTGATGAGAACAATAATGATACCTACTTTGTTGAATTTGCTCCCACTACAATTAATAAGAATAATTATACTTATGTGGAGAGTAATAATGATTATATGCATGTGGCTCATGATAAGAATGTTTCATATGATAGTTATATCGTTAGTTTTATTCATGATGCTACTGAAAGTTATTATGAGAGAGGTAAACATGGGTTTTATGTATCTCAACAATATTAAGTTTCCCCTCTTTATGTTGAAAATTTTGAAGTTGCACTTGTTTTGCTTTTCTATGCTTGTTGCTTTGTGCTTTCATGACTTGTTTCTTTACAAGATTCCTAAGCATAGGAAGTGGGTTAGACTTAAATGTGTTTTGGAGTTGCTTCTTGATGCTCTCTTTTACTTCAATTCATATTTTTTATGTGAGCATCTTCTCAAACTATCATGCCTAACTTAAAGGCGTTAAACAAAAGTACTTGTTGAGAGATAACCCAAGAGTTTTAGATGAGTCTTGGAAGTTACTACTTCAGTAATAACCTCTCCTTATCCTTTTTATTTGCTTTTTGTGCCAAGAGTAACCTCTAATGAGAGAGAAGTAATGATTGGGAAAGTTGTTGTCCTGAAACAGATTTCTGTGCTTCACCGTAAAAATTCGTGTAAAATCTCTGAACGTCTTCTTGAGGCGTGAATTTTTGTGCTTCTGCCCCAGGCTGTTATCTAACTTTCTTTAGTTTAACACTTTTTTATTTGAGCAATAGAAGGTCTTCGAAAAAATTTGTATTTACCTGCTGGTATGTTTTGACAGATTTCTGCCATTTTCTGCATTTGCTTCTTGTTGGTTCCTTTGTGAGTTCTTTTGGGGAATTGAGCTTTTTGAGAGAAGTGCTACAATATATAGTGTTTTAATGGAAGTTTATTGGTGTTAGAACTGAACCTAAAGACTTATTATCTTGAGTGCACTAATGTTGCTAATGAGATTGTGTGAAGTTTTGTATGAAGGAAAATTTTTAGGTGTATGGAAGGAATGAGTAATGAGATGAATGATGGACTAAAGCTCAAGCTTGGTGATGCCACGCGTGTCACCCCAAGAAATATCCAAGAAGTACAAGCTTCAAAGCTTGGGGATGCCCAAGGCATCCCCTTCTTCATCAATAAATCTCAGGTTTCTTCCAAACACTTTATTTTTATTGTTTCATGCACAGTTCTGTTGTTCTTTGAGCGTCTTATTTTTCATTTTCGTTTGCTTGGTTTTCTTAGTTTTATGAATAAATTGGTTGGACCCCCTCTTTCATACATTGGTTTGCAAATAGTTTGGTTTGGTTTGGAAAAGAGTAGGAAAGTTCGTGCTTATGTGGTAAAAAGAGCTCGTTTTTGACTGTGGCCTATGCTTTGTCATGCCATGCTTGATATTGTTTTAGCTTTATGCTTAGTATTATTTGCTGTAGCATGACTTGTTATAAACAATTGAGATTGATTAATGTGCCTTGGATGAATCATGCGTTGTTTTAGCATATTAAAGCATAGTATAGTGGTATTCTCCTTTGATGCTTTATTTGGGTTGACTTGGCGCATGATCACACCATGTTATGACTATCTCAAGTCACCATAGCCTTTATGATCCTTTAGTTTTCAACTTGTAGTATGACTTTATGCTTTGATCAATGATGTTTTGTCGCTCTGCATGATTATGGCCATTATTGTTCTCTTAGTTTGTCGCTCCCAGTCTTTTGCTAGCCTCCACCACCAAGTATGAGTTCCACTTATGCATCCAACTCCCTAAACCAAGTTATTCCAAAGAGTCCACCATACCTACCTACTAGCTTATGCTATTCCAAGTATATTCATGCTTTTGTTTACCATCCAAATTAAACTTGTTATGAGAAAACTAGTGATTAAAGCTCTCACGAACTTGATGGCACACTTTACTTTTCTTGACCTTAATAAACTTGAACCATTGTGTCGTCTGTGTTGTATATGCTTGCACTTATTTGTTGGGGATTAGCAGAACCATGCTGTCATGGGGAACACTTTCAACATTGCACTGGTACTTGTACCTAGTTGATATCATGCTCTTTTGTATATGGATGTCGTCGGTGTGAAATGAAAGTGGAGCTTGTAAGTCCATGGAGTTATGTATATGTGTTAGAGAAATGCCTGGGCCGCTGGTCTAATCCATGCTGATATGGTGGAAACCTGTAGCGTAACCATAATGAGCTGTCTATGAAGCATTCTTCTTATAAAAAAAGAGTCCTATATTGAGAAAAAAGTGAAAAGAGAAAAAAAGAGATACTATGAAAAGATGAAAGAGAGAAAAAAGCACCATATTCCCATGGTAAATAAGAAGATTGCTGAGATGCTTGTTGTCTGCTTTCCTTGTCATTTTGATATGGGGATTCTTTTGTATCATTGGGCAAGGGGTACCAGTTGGCGGTTCTCTATGATACACATGTACTTACGATGACAAGAACTTACCGGTGACTAATCTTGAGTAGCATGAGGAGCGACCCTTGTATACAAGGGACATGAGATTTCTAACTTATACTTCGTCAAGCATCTACACCATAGTTTGTTCACTTTAACCTTAATCACTTCAAGATGCTTATGATAGGGGCAATGAGAGCTGAAAGATACAAGTACCATAATTTTTGGAAGCTCTTTATGAGACTTGAATACCTACTTCCTTCTATGAAGGCCTTTCTTCCACCATTATATTGAGTCTCCACCTTCTACCTTTATGCACCTAGTTTGAGAGCATAGTGGTCATTCTTAGTTCTATGTGCATTGTCCCAAGACTTGTTGATTGATGCATAGCTTTGATATTGCTTGTTTTAAACTATTTGTATCTAGTCACTCTTATAAACTTTGAAGGTGTCCTATGCATTTATATTTGCTACTCTATGAGGGACAAGCTGAATACTACTATGCTATGTTTTCTTTATGTGAAACAAACAAATGTCTTGCCAAGCATTGTTATTCATGAATCTTTTGTTTGTGCCTTTTCATGTTGCATCATAGTTTCTTTGTCTTATTGCTATAACTTTGTCTTTCATGTTATGATTGAAGTACTATGATCCCAGTTTTGAATGTTTTACATATGGTTTGATCAAGTTTATGATGGTGCATGTCACCTCAAAAATTATTCTTTCTTTTTATCACTTACCTACTTGAGGACGAGCAGGAGTTAAGCTTGGGGATGTTGATACATTGCAAATGTATCTATAATTTTTGATGTTCCATGCTTGGTTTTATCTACTTTCTTGTGTTTTGTTCCAACTTTGGAGTACTTTTCATATGATTTCTTGGACTAACCTATTAACAAGATGCCATAGTGCCAGTTGCCTCTTTTCTGCTGTTTTTGGTTCCAGGAAGTCAGAAAATGAATATTCTCGGAATTGGACGGGACAAAAGCCAAAGTTACTATTTTTCCGGAAGACTCACGGAGCCAGAAGGAGAGTCGGAGAGGGGCTACAGGGTGGCCACACCCCCCTTGGCGCGGGCCAGCCTAGGCCACGCCAGGGCATGGTGTGGCCCCCCTGGCCGCTCACCGACCTTGCCCTCTGGCCTATAAGAAGCCTCCCGAAGCCAAAACCCTAGATAATCAAGCCTCCAGCCACGAAAAGTTCTGCAGCACCGCCGCCACCAAAAAGGAGATTCGGGGGACAGAAAGTCTCTGTTTTGGCACCCTGCCGGGACGAGGAAGTGCCCCCGGAGCCATCTCCATTGATCTTCACCACCATCTCCATCACCATTGCTGATTCCCATGATGAGGAGGGATTAGTTCTCTCTCGAGGCTAAGGGTTCTACCGGTAGCTATGTGTTAATCTCTCTCTCTATGCATGATCTTATTGAGATCATGAGCTTGTAATCTATAGATCTACCTTGCTACTCAAGTGCTTTAATAGATCTCTGCTCTCCCCATGTGTGTGAAAGTGACAGCGTGCACACCATGGTGGCACTTAGGCTAGAGATTACAAATACTTGTTATGAGTTATATTTGGAGTTGGATGTCTTTATGAAATTGTGGTGTTTGTTGGACTCATCTAGTGCTCAAGGTGATAATGTGGGGTTTTCTAGATGGGAAAGGCTTACTTTGAGGTGTGTTGTTATAGCCCTACCATGGATTAGAGTGTCCAACCGGAGAGTAGTTAAGAGTAGTATCATGAAGATAATATATCTATGAGAGAGTGTTCACTAGTGAAAGTATGATCCCTAGGCCTTGTTTCTAAGCATTGATACACCGTTTGCACTTAGATCTGTTACATGTTTGCTTGCTTCCATCTTTATTTCAGTTTTACTTTAGTCTTTTCCACGCCACCAAGCTATTATCTATCACCGTTACCACTTATAATTATCCATACCACTTGTATTTCACTATCTCTTCGCCGAACTAGTGCACCTATACACCCGACAAGTGTATTGGGTGTGTTGGGGACACAAGAGACTTCTTGTATCTTGATTGCAGGGTTCCTTGAGAGGGGATACCTTTGACCACTTCCTCCCTGAGTTCGATAAACCTTGGGTGATCCACTTAAGGGAAAACTTGCTGTTGTTCTACAAACCTCTGCACTTGGAGGCCCAACAACTGTCTACAAGAATAGAAGTGCGTAGACATCAGAGATCTGGATCTTGGTGGAGATGTAGAGGCTATGGAGGCGGTACGGTGGCAGGGCGCCATCGTGGAGGCAGTAGATGGGATCTAGATCTTGTATATGGTGTATGGTGGCTTCCTCCCTCTTCTTTGACTCCTCCCTCCTTTATATAAGCCTTGGGGTGCCCTAGGGTTCCCCCAATACTGTCATATGACTTAGGAAAGGTTATGGAGCTTCCGGAGGGTGAAATCCTATCGTTTTCGACCTTTTTGGCAACTATACGGTGGGAGCTATACGGCCGGAATTTTTGCTCCCGCCGTATAGTTGGTCGTTAAACCTTCGGTACTCTTTAGTATTTTGGTCGCCATTTCTTCATAAGAACTCCATTTTGGGTGTTCTTGGGCTCATTGAATTCATCTCATCGAGGGCTACAACCCTGTGGTCTTGGATCTTTATTTTGAGAAGTTGGAAAAATTCACTTCGGAAAAATTCACTTTTCCAACACCTCAAATGGCTAAGTCTGGTCCCTGCAGCTCTTCCATACTATGCTCTATTTGTTCCTTTTGACTTTGTTTTATCCATAATCATCATCAACACCTACACACATGTCAAAGACAAGGAAGAGGGATAAAATTCTACCTAAACTACTAAATGTGCAAATCTCATATTGAATTTAATAAAAACAAGTAATCATGCATATCTGGCATAGCAATAGTTGGATGGAGCATGATATGATAGGCAAATGACACAATTCATATTGCTAAAAAGTGTTGTATTATGACAGCCATCAACTTCCCCAATCTAGATCTTTCTCGTCCTCAAGCAAAGGGGATTGATAACTTAATGGATGTGATCTTGCTTATCATTGGAAATCAATGCACCGTATCCTTGTTTTTCCTACAAGCTCAAAGCAAGAGAGCGCATAATCATACAAGGCAATATAAGCTCACTTATATTATTCCAAACCACTAGAGATTAGTCAAAAACTTCTATGCCCCATGTCAAAATTAAATTTAGCTTGCAAGTAAACTTGTGATCCTTCTATACGCACTTTATTGTATTTTTGTATTTTTATTTGTATAAGGCAAAGCTGAACACGGTTAGTTGTCAATCATAAATAGAATAGAGTTTTCCAATGCTGCCCACTCATGCCATCTATTAAAGTCTCTCAAGTGCAAACTTCGATTGTTGATCTTATAGAAAATATATTTCGTAGTAACGAGACCATGCCAATAGAGTGGTATATGTTCAATCGAGACTATGTAGGCTAGGAAGGACACTCATGACCATTACCAAGGTTTCCCTTTTCAGTATAATAATTTCTCATAATGGTGAGAGGAGTATTCCGACTTTTGCTTTTAACGCAGGCCCATGAGAATACCAATGCATACCCAAATATAACATGTTTGCTACATATGTTGGGCAACTCATAGACAAACTCCAAGGGTTTCCTATTTTTGGATTGTCCAAAGGCCAGCGGAGTTGTTAGCATCCCATGTTGTGCGAAAGTGGCGCAAGACACGCATAAAGCAATATCTCACTTTGATTTCCAAGACAAAATTTTGGCATATGTAATCTCGAAACTTTGAAACATCATTCCTTATTTGACAACTCACTTAGTAAGCATCTATTAAGACCACAATTCCAACACTAAGGGGTCGTGCTACTCCGTAACCATTCACTTAAGACAATTCTGAACAGTGACAGCGAGTTTCGAAGAAATTCTTAATTATATTTTTTTATTTTCAAAATGTAGAGAACATGGCAATGTATATTTAGAGGATCACAATATTTTTCACAAGCTAGATAAAAGTTGAACAAGGTGCATCAAAGCTATGGCTTGTCTCCTATGGGGCCTAACATGAGCAAGTATATCCCTTATATAAATATGAACAAAAACTAGAAAGCATTCAAACATAGAGGGATACACAATAGCATGAAAACTTTTTTAGATAACGAACTTTGCACAAGACTCTACGCATGGAAAATAACCTCCCCAAGCTAAGAATACTAACTTGAGAAGATCATGAAAACAAAAGAGAAAATGCAGTTATCAAAAGAGAGTATAAGAAGTAGTTACCTCCCCAAGCTTAAGTTAAAGCAAGGGTGACACACTTTACCGTTGAGGTGTTTTTAACCTCTACTTTGATGGACAAAGAACCTTTGCTTCAATGAATGCTTCACGATCCAGTGTATGCCTTCCTTGAGAACCTAGTAGGAACAAGACTAGAAAGAAGACAAAATATTTGTGTTTTTTTTTAAGACATGGGTTTAGCTCACAAGTGATAAAAATACAATTCCCACTGAGTCGATTCATAAACCTAAGCACCACGCTTAAGTCAACAAATTAGTTCTAGAAGTGGCCTCTCCTAGATTGCGATGAGTGATACATTGCAAATGAATCTATAATTTTTGATGTTCCATGCTTGGTTTTATCTCCTTTATTGTGTTTTGTCCACACTTTGGAGTACTTTTCATATGATTTCTTGGACTAACCTATTAACAAGAGCCACAGTGCCAGCTGCTTGTTTTCTGCTGTTTTTGGTTCCAGGAAAGTCAGAAAATGAATATTCTCGGAATTGGACGGGACAAAAGCCAAAGTGCCTATTTTTCTGGAAGACTCACGGTGCCAGAATACGAGACGGAGGAGGGCCAGGGGCTGGCCACACCACTCCCAGGCGTGGGCTGGGCCTGGCCGCGCCAGGGCATGGTGTGGTGGCCCCAGGCACCCCTCGGTCTCCCTCTTCGCCTATAAGAAGCCTTCTGACCTAAAAACTCTGGGGGGTTCGATGTTTTTCCAGAAGGAGTTCCGCTCCGCCGCCACCACCAGATTCCATGAAACAGCACCAGAAACTCTGTTCTGGCACCCTGCCGGCACGGGGAATTGGAGGAGATCATCGCCATCCTCATCACCATCGCTTCTCCATCGACCATCCATGTTTCCCCCATCTATGAGTGAGTAATCCCCCGCTATAGGCCATGGGGATGGTAGGGATTGGATGAGATCGTTCATGTAATGGCATCAGATTGTTAGGGCATGGTGCCTAGTATCTTTTATTAGTGCTTTATGACTTTGTTGCGACTTGTTGTGCTTAATGCTTGTCACTAGGGCCTGAATGCCATGATTTCAGATATGAACATGTTATTGATTCATTATGATAGTATTGTTTTTGGTCTTATCTACAAGTTGTATACACACGTTGTTGTCCGGAACCTATGGCCCCGAAGTGACAGAAATCGGGATAACCGGAAGGGAATGGCTTTGATGTGAGGATCACATGTGTTCACGGAGTGTTAATGCTTTTCTCCGGTGCTCTATTAAAAGGAGCACCTTAATTACTAGTAGTTCCCTAGAGGCCCCGCTGCAAACGAGCTGGCAGGACAAAAGATGTTGTGCAAGTTCTCATTGCGAGCACGTATGACTATTTATGGAACACATGCCTAGGATTATCTAGTACTTGGATGCTTTATCTTATTTATTTGCAATTGCCCTATGTTCTGATTGCTATGTGAATTGTCTTGTCCATGCAACGCCCGTCCATCCATCCCTATGCCTACCACACTCGAATCCCACAGTTTACTGCTTTTGTTACTACTGTCTTTGCTTTACTACTGCTGTTACTTTGCTATTCCTACTACAAAACTGTTGCTACTGATAAACTGATGTGAGCAAGATTGTTTCCAGGTGTAGCTAAATTGACAACTCAGTTGTTAAGTCTGATAAATATTCTTTGGCTCCCCTTGTGTCGAATCAATAAATTGGGTTTCACTTCCCTCGAAAACACTGCGATACACCCCCTATACTTGTGGGTCATTAAGACTATTTTCTGGCGCTGTTGCCGGGGAGCATAGCTTTATTTATCAAGTTCACTTGGATTATCTATTGTTCGCTGTTATCCATCCATCATGGGTAAGTCTCGTGATGGCAAGGATCCTATTTTACCATCCACTACAAGAAGAGGTACGGTTCTAAACATCTCTGCTGCTCTTGATTCACCGTTTGTTTTGAGTAAGTTCCTTACACCACCACATACACATGCTACACACACTTTTACTACTGCTGAATCTGAAACTTCTGATGTTTATGATGCTGCTTCTACTGTGCTTGATAAGAGTGGTTCATTAGGTCCTTTCCTAGATGCTACGATTGCTAGAACTATAGCTGGAAATACCGAAACTCCTAATGAAGACACTACCACACCTGTTAGCTCACCTAAGTCTAGTGAGAGTTATGATATTGAATATGGTTATGTTGAGATGACCGATGAGTTTATTAAAGGATGTAAAAACACCCATCATAGGAGCGCTGCCAAGAGTCTTCTTGAGAGGCGTACTATTAGACCCAAATTGTCTCCTAATGCTAAGTTTGCTGCTTCTCCCATAAACATTATAGATGAAGATTATGATTTCTCTCTCGATCTATCTTACATAGCTATTATCGAGAAAGAACCTTTTTGTGGGACTAAGAATGAAAGTGCGGTAGCACATATGAATGAACTTTCTACCATGAGTGGCTTGTTTTCTGATGATATTAAGATGTGTACTTACTTTGTTGCTAAGATTTTTCCCTTTTCACTGAAAGGAGAAGCTAAAACTTGGTTTAGTAATTTACCTCCTGGATCTATTGATAGCCCTGAGTGCTTGATTAGTACTTTCCTGCAGAAATATTTTCCTCCCAGTGCTAGACATGCTATTTTGCAGGAACTTTTTGATTTTAAACAGGGAGAAAAAGAGGTATTGCCCGAATCTTGGGCAAGGTCTTGTGATTTGATTCATGCACAGGCTGGAAGTCCATTACCTAAGAATGAGCTTCTTGATATATTTTATAATGGACTAACAGAAGAATCTAGGACATACCTAGATTTTTGTGCTGATTGTGTTTTCAGGAATAGGACTCCTAAGGAAGCTGAGGAATTAATGGCTAAAATAAGTAAGAACTATGAAGATTGGACTCCTCCTAAACAAGCTATACCTGAAGTAATTGTACCTAAACCATCTATTCCGATGCCTATTCCAACATCAAAGAAGAGGGGAGTTATTGAGTTAAATGATGAAGTGATGAAGGAAGCTAAGAAATGTCTTAAGGAGAAGGGAATTAAAGTTGCAGATGTCAAGAATTTACCTCCTATAGAAGAATTATGTAAGCCCATTCCCTACTCATCCACTATTGAGGTACACTCTCTCCAACACTTTGATGAAGGTGATATCCCTTACTCTAAACCTCCTGATCAATGCTTAGAAGAATTTGATATCTTTATTGTTAAGCAAGATAACTTTAATAAAAGGGTGCAAAATCATCTAATGGAAAACACTAGAGCTATTGTTGAGTTGAAAGATATTGTGAAAAGAACCTCTAATGATGTTAAAATGATTGTTAAACACTTTCAAATGGTTCAAACTCAAATAGATCAACTAGTTAAAGTGCAAAACGACTTGCTAGTTAATGCTGCTAAAGAAAAACATGCTTATGAAATTATAACTAGACATGGTGTTGCTACCCAGGATCCTCTATATCCTGAGGGGCATCCCAAAAGAATTGAGCAGGATTCTCAACAAGCTGAAAATAGTGGTTCTACTCGTAAGAAAAGGAAAAAGAAACATAAAACTGTTGAAGAACCCTCTGAACCTGCTATAGATCCTAATAGTATATCTATCTCTGATGCTGAAACTGAAAGTGGCAATGAAGAAAATGAAGTTCCTAATGAAGAAAAAGTTGAAGAAGAACCTAAAAACCACACTAAGAATACTAAATACACCAATGAAGATTTTATTGCTAAGAAACATGGTAGTGAAAGAGAGCCTTGGGTACAAAAACCTATGCCTTTCCCTGATAAGAAACACAAGTCAAAGGAAGATGAACACTATAATAAGTTTTGTGAGTGGATGAAACCTTTATTCCTGCAAATTCCTTTGACTGATGCTATTAAATTGCCTCCTTACTCAAAGTATATGAAGGATATTGTCTCGAATAAAAGGAAGATCCCTAATGAAGAAATTTCTACTTTGCTTGCTAATTATTCTTTCAATGGTAAGGTTCCTGAGAAACTTGGAGACCCAGGGATTCCAACTATCCCTTTCTCTATTAAGAATAGTTATGTTAGAACTGCTTTGTGTGATTTGGGAGCTGGAGTTAGTGTTATGCCTTTCTCTCTCTATAAGAGGCTTCAGCTTGAAAAATTGATACCAACTGATATATCTTTGGAAATGGCTGATAAATCTACCACTATTCCTGTGGGTATATGTGAGGATGTACCTGTTCAAGTGGCTCATAATTGCTTGATATTAACTGACTTTGTTGTGCTTGAAATGCCTGAAGATGATAATATGTCTATTATTCTTGGGAGACCTTTTCTTAATACTGTAGGAGCTGTTATCAATTGTAATCAAGGAAAGGTGACCTTCAATGTTAATGACAAGGAACATACTGTCTATTTCCCCAAGAAGGTTGAAAGAACTTATGGTTTGAATTCAATTGAACATGTTGAGGGTATTCAAGTTGGAGAAATATATTGTCCCATACCAAGAGAAAATTTTGAAACTATTATGATTGGGACCATTGCTATCAAGGTTGAGGTAACATAATCATTAGTGGAATACAAAGTTTTGTCTCATATGAAATTGTTTTGGTAACAAGACCTGATCAACCTTGTTAACAAAAGGATTTCATTGAACAAAACAATGTTTTCACCATGATTATTTCTGCTTACTTCTATTCTATCCATTTTAGTTTTTGCTTAGGCCTAACTTAAAGGCGTTAAAGAAAAGTACTTATTGGGAGATAACCCAAAAGTTTTAGATGAGTCTTGGAAGTTATTACTTTAGTAATAATATCTCCTTATCCTTTTTATTTGCTTTTTGTGCCAAGAGTAACCTCTAATGAGAGAGAAGTAATGGTTGGGAAAGTTGCTGTCCCGAAACAGAGTTCTGTGCTTCACCGTAAAAATTCGTGTAAAATCTCTGGACGTCTTTTTGAGGCGTGATTTTTTGTGCTTCTGCCCCAGGTTGTTATCTAACGTTTGTTAGTTCAAACTTTTTGATTTAAGCAACAGAAGGACTTCGAAAAAAATCATATTTACCTGCTGGTCTGTTTTGACAGATTTCTGCCATTTTCTGTATTTGCTTCTTGTTGGTTCCTTTTTGAGTTCTTTTGGGGAATTGAGCTTTTTGAGGGAAGTGCTGCAGTAGCTAGTGTTCTAATGGAAGTTTATTTGGTGTTATAACTGAACCTTAAGACTTATTTATCTTGAGTGCACTAATGTTGCTAATAAAGATTGTGTGAAGTCTTGTATGAAGGAAAAATTTCAGGTGTATGAAAGGAATGAGTAATGAGATGAAGGATGAACTAAAGCTCAAGCTTGGGGATACCACGCGTGTCACCCCAAGAAATATCCAAGAAGTACAAGCGTCAAAGCTTTGGGATGCCCAAGGCATCCCCTTCTTCATCAATAAAAATCCCAGGTTTCTTCCAAACGCTTCATTTTTATTGTTTCATGCACAGTTGTGTTGTTCTTGGAGCATCTTCTTTTTCATTTTTTGTTTTGGTTTTCGTTTGCTTGGTTTGCTTGGTTTGCTTAGTTTGCTGAATAAATTGGTTGGACCTCCTCTTTCATATATTGGTGTTCAAATAGTTTGGTTTGGTTTGGAAAAGAGTAGGAAAGCTCATTGCTTAAGTGGTAAAGAGAGCTTGTTTTTGACTGTGGCCTATGCTTTGTCATGCCATGCTTGATATTGTTTCAGATTTATGCTTAGTATTTTTTGCTGTAGCATGACTTGTTATAAACAATTGAGATTGCTTAATGTGCCTTGGATGAATCATGCGTTGTTTTAGCATATTAAAGCATAGTATTGTGGTATTCTCCTTTGATGCTTTATTTGGGTTGACTTGGCACATGTTCACACCATGTTATGACTCCCAAGTCACCATAGCCTTTATGATCCTTTAGTTTTTAACTTGTAGTATCAGTTTATGCTTTGATCATTTATGTTTTGTCGCTCTGCATGATTATGGCCATTATTGCTCTCTCGTTTGTTGCTCCCTTACTATTGCTAGCCTTCACTTCCACTGAGTGTTTTACTCATGTTTCCAACTCCCTTAAACCAAATATTGCCAAAGTGTCCACCATACCTACCTATTAGCATCATTTGCTACTTCCGTGCATATTCAATATGCCTTGTTTTCTTCCGAATAAAATGTTTGCTTGTTATGAGAAAGTTAGTTAGTAAAGCTCTCACGAACTTGATGGCACACTTTATTTTCTTGCACTTAATAAAACTAAACCATTGCGTCCTTCTTTGTTGCGCATATGCTTGCTCTTTATGAGTTGAAGTTAGCAGAACCATGTATCATGGGGACCACTTTCAACACTTCATAGGTACTTTGTACCTAGTTGGTATCATGTTCTTTTGCTTATGGATCCTGGCGGTGTGAAATAAAAGTGGAACTTGTAAGATCATGGAGTTTGTATGTATGTTAGAGAAACGCCTGGGCCGCTAGCCTAAGCCATGCCTAATCCTGGTGGAAACTTGCAGCATAACCATAATGAGCATTCTATGAAGCATCCTCAATAAAAATCTATGCACATAGTAAATAAAAAGATCGCCGAGATGCTCATTGTCTGCTTGCCTTGTTATTTTGATGATGGGATAGCTCCCGTGTCATGTGCAAGGGGTACCCCATTGGCGGTTCTCTATGGTACGTATATACTTACAATGACAAGAGCTTACTCGTGACTGAAGTTGAGTAGCATGAGGATCGGTCTTTGTAAGTAAGGTACATGAGACTTCGATTTATAACTTGTCAAGCATATCCTCTTAGTTGTGTCACTTTAACCTTAATCACATTTAAAGATGCTTATGATAGGGGTAATGAGAGCTCAAAGCTAATGAGTACCATACTTTCAGCATTTGGAAGCCTTTCAAACTTTTCAAAACCTGTTCATTTCCTTGTTGAGTCTCCACACATTCTATGAGCACCTTCTTGAGAGCATAGTGGCCATTCTTAGTTCTATGTGCATTGTCCCAAGACTTGTTGATTGATGCATACCTTGATATTGCTTGTTTTAAACTATTTGTAACTAGTCACTCTTGTAAACTTTGAAGGTGTCCTATGCATTTATGTTTGCTACTCTATGAGGGACAAGTTGAATGCCACTATGCTATGTTTTCTTTATGTGAAACAAACAAACGTCATGCAAAACATTGTTATTCATGAATCTTTTGTTTGTGCCTTTTCATGTTGCAACATAGTTTCTTTGTCTTATTGATAGAACTTTGTCTTTCATGTTATGATTGAAGTACTATGATCCCAGCTTTGAATGTTTTACAAATACTTTGATCAAGTCTTTGATGGTGCATGTCACCTCAAAAAATATTCTTTCTTTTTATCACTTACCTGCTCGAGGACGAGCAGGAGTTAAGCTTGGGGATGTTGATACATTGCAAATGTATCTATAATTTTTGATGTTACATGCTTGGTTTTATCTCATTTCTTGTGTTTTGTCCACACTTTGGAGTACTTTTCATATGATTTCTTGGACTAACCTATTAACAAGAGCCACAGTGCCAGCTGCCTGTTTTCTGCTGTTTTTGGTTCCAGGAAAGTCAGACAATGAATATTCTTGGAATTGGATGGGACAAAAGCCAAAGTGCCTATTTTTCCGGAAGACTCACAGTGGCAGAATACGAGACGGAGGAGGGCCAGGGGCTGGCCACACCACCCCCAGGCGCGGGTTGGGCCTGGCCGCGCCAGGGCATGGTGTGGTGGCCCCAGGCACCCCCTCGGTCTCCCTCTTCGCCTATAAGAAGCCTTCTGACCTAAAAACTCCGGGGGGTTCGATGTTTTTCCAGAAGGAGTTCCGCTCCGCCGCCACCACCAGATTCCACGAAACAGCACCAGAAACTCCGTTCTGGCACCCTATCGGGACGGGGAATTGGAGGAGATCATCGCCATCATCATCACCATCGCTTCTCCATCGACCATCCATGTTTCCCCCGTCTATGAGTGAGTAATCCCCCACTGTAGGCCATGTGGATGGTAGGGATTGGATGAGATCATTCATGTAATGGCATCAGATTGTTAGGGCATGGTGCCTAGTATCTTTTATTAGTGCTTTATGACTTTGTTGCGACTTGTTGTGCTTAATGCTTGTCACTAGGGCCCGAGTGCCATGATTTCAGATATGAACATGTTATTGGTTCATTATGATAGTATTGTTTTTGGTCTTATCTACAAGTTGTATACACACGTTGTTGTCCGGAACCTATGGCCCCGAAGTGACAGAAATCAGGATAACCGGAAGGGAATGGCTTTGATGTGAGGATCACATGTGTTCACGGAGTGTTAATTCTTTTCTTCGGTGCTCTATTAAAAGGAGAACCTTAATTGCCAGTAGTTCCCTAGAGGCCCCGCTGCAAACGAGCTGGCAGGACAAAAGATGTTGTGCAAGTTCTCATTGCGATCACGTATGACTATTTATGGAACACATGCCTAGGATTATCTAGTACTTGGATGCTTTATCTTATTTATCTGCAATTGCCCTATGTTCTGATTGCTATGTGAATTGTCTTGTCCATGCAACGCCCGTCCATCCATCCCTATGCCTACCACACTCGAATCCCACAGTTTACTGCTTTTGTTACTACTGTCTTTGCTTTACTACTGCTGTTACTTTGCTATTCCTACTACAAAACTGTTGCTACTGATAAACTGATGTGAGCAAGATTGTTTCCAGGTGCAGCTAAATTGACAACTCAGTTGTTAAGGCTGATAAATATTCTTTGGCTCCCCTTGTGTCGAATCAATAAATTGGGTTTCACTTCCGTCGAAAATACTGCGATACACCCCCTATACTTGTGGGTCATCAATGAGGTGCAAGTGAAACAGGATACGAGACACGAGTGTGCAGCCCCTATGGGCTTATTTAAAAGAGGTTCGAGTTGGAAGGTTTTACCAGACACTGATTTTTGAAACATTGAATTGAAGCAACCAAGTGGCTCATGCGAGTGTTTGCACGGTTGGCACTACCGTACACATCATCACACAAGGTTCAAGCCCCTACGAAAATAACACACGAAATAAAAGACAACGGTTTGGTGTACGAACGAAGTTCTGATGTCTGCAACTGCACAGATCGTGTGTAGCTAGTTTCAAAGTATAGATATCGATCCCACAAGGAGCCCAAAGGTATGTATTTATGAGTGAAGTCTCTGTCACACTCAAAGTTATCACAGGTCTTTGAGTGAATTGACTGCAAATGTGGAAATAAGAATGAAATTTGGATTAAACTGGATGTATTTAAATAAAACTAAAATGTAAACTTTAGGAATAAAAAGCATAAAAGTAAAGAAAGATTCGATTGTTTGTGGTTTTCTGTAAATGACAAAAAGGCGCGGGGAGATACAGTTCATGGTGATAGTGCCAAGTGGACGAATGAGAAGTGTAACAATTATAATCTTATAAATATATGTGTAGGCGAGAAACCCATAATTAGCCAGAACTCCTCTTGATAGATTTCGTCCCAACTTCAATAATCCTACTAGCCTGTTACCAAAACCATGGTCAGTCACTAGACGATTAAGATCCTTCAGGTTTCTTAGGAATTAAGCTCCTTGGATCGGACTAATGCAATAAGCACAGTGATTTCTCGTTATCCTCAAGTCAAACTAGTTTCCCATTGATATCACCGTGCCACTCGGGGGTCGCCGGTCTGCTAGCGAAGAAGATCCTATCCATTTAGAACAAAGCATCAAGTTGTTTATGCTCTTAATTGGACAACAAGCATTAGGCATCCCATAGATAGTCAAGCACACATAATATAGTAATTAAAATCAATCACAAACTAATGGAAAATATATGGAGGCACATCACATCTCACTGATAACCCACAAGTATAAGGGATTGTGTGTAGCCTTTTCGATAAGTAAGAGTGTCCAACCCAACGAGGAGCTAAAGGTAGGATAAATGTTCTCTCAAGTTCTATCAACCACTGATACAACTCTACCACACTAAACGTTTGCATTATCTAGGGAATAAAACTAGAGCAACAATACGAGTACTAGAGATAGCTTTGCATGATAATAAATAAGAAGAAAGTAAAGTTAGTTGCTATAGCAATAAAATACACTAAACTAATAGAACCATGAGTGTGGAATAGTGGTGTTAATTATGGTAGCTCTGTCCAAGTTTAATTAGTGAATAAATCGGGTTCATTGTCTTCGATGCAGTTTTCTATGTGGGAGAGGCTAAATATACATGCGCTTCACTACTTGGAATTACATGTACTATATGATTGGATTGTTAGCAACCATTCGTAACTACTAACCATGCATTAAGGTTTCCCCAACCATAGCCTTAAGTTTAATGGTCCTCTTACTCCCATATGTGCAATGTTCCGGTTCGTGTCCTCGGGTTTCTGTCACTCCGGCAGAACTCCCCCTTCCTCTTACACATACTATAAACCCTATGATGTTTAATCCATGCACGCACAAATATAATGGACACCAAAGGACTGTACCATATCAACATACAACTCTAATGAACCAAAGATGTTCAACCATTCAATCTAAGAGCAAAGAAACTACACAAACATGACATAGATCATAGGATAATAACTTATAAAATCAAACACCATGTTTACATAGAACGGTACTGAGGTGTGTGGGAGGATGAACCACTGCATACTAGGAGGATTAGGTGATGGAGATGGTGTTGAAGATGGTGAAGAGGGTGGTGGCGGCGCGGGGTACTCTTTCCCCGCCGCCGGTATCATGGGGGAGCACCGCCCCTTAACCCCCTTCCTTCATGGCTTATTGGGAGCCCTCCCCCATGGAGATGGGATCCATGGGAAGGCAAAAACGTGGATTTGGTGGCTGCAAATTCATGGGTGGAGATGCCCTGGGCAAATTAGGTTTCCTCCCTTTATATAGCTTCTCGGATTCCCGTCATCCCATCTTGGGATGCAGTAAATCGGGTCTAGCAGGCCCGTCCAGACTCGGAATCAGCTAAATTTTATGTCCAGAATGTTTGTCGTGAAATGTCGAACAACTTTGAAGTTAAAGAATTTTCCGTTTGACACCTTCTTCGACCCGAAACGTGACCATCTTCAAAAAGAGTTCTGAGACAAATTTCTGGAAGAATCCCAATTTGACTCCAACAAGGTTTCCATTGTATTCTTCGTAATTCCTACACATCAAAGTGTAAAACAAGAACATTGTGCAATTTTGCAACTATTAGTAGGTTAGTCCAAATAAATCATAAACTTTATAAAAAAAGGAGTGTCAAAAGCATATTATTAGCATAAAACCATCAAAAATTATAGATACGTTATGGAGTATCAACATCCCCAAGCTTAGTTCCTGGTCGTCCTCGAGTAGGTAAATGATAAAAACAATATAATTTTTGAGGTAACATGTAGACAACACAATCTTGATCATCATTATTGTAAAAGCGTTGATAGTTGGGATCAAGATACTCTAAATATGAACATGAAAGATAGAGTTCTAACAATAAGGCATAGCAACTATGTTGTAACATGAAAAAGTACAAACAAAAGATGATGAATAACAATTCATTGAAAAACGTTCGTTTGTTTCACATATAGAAAACATAATAAGAGTGATATTCAGCTTGTCCCTAATGGTATACCAAAACATAAATACATAAGACACCTTCAAAGTTCATAAGGGTGACTAGATACAAATAATTTAAGAACAAGCAATATTAAAGTTATGAATCAATCAACAAGTTTTAGGACAATGCACATTAAACTAGGAATGATCACTATGCTCTCTCAATTAGTGCATAAATATGGAAGATGGAGACTCAACATAAAAGTAAAAACAAAGGCCCTTCATAAGAGGGAAGGAGGGATTTCAAGTTTCATAAAGAGCTTCCAAAAATTATGGTACTTATTAGCTTTCAGCTCTCATTATCCCTATCATAAGCATCTTTAGGTGATTAAGGTTAAAGTGAACAAATATGAGGATATGTTTGGCATGTTATAAGCTAAAAATCTCATGCCCCTTGCCTACGAGTACCGGACCTCATGCTACTCAACTTTAGTCACAAGTAAGTTTTTGTCATTGTAAGTACATGTGTATCATGGAGAACCGCCAACGGGGTACCCCTTGCCCCATGATATAGGAGCTATCCCATATCAAAATGACAAGGCAACAAACAATGCACATCTTAGCGATCTTTTTATTTGCTATTTGAATAGGTTTTTATTGAGGATGCTTCATAGACTGCTCACTATGGTTATGCTTCAAGTTTCTACCATGATTAGGCATGGCTTAAGCTAGCCGCCTAGGCGTTTCTCTAACACATATACAAACTCCATGAGCTTACAAGTTCCCCTTTTACTTCACACCGCCGAGATCCATAAACAAAAGAACATGATATCAACTGAATGATAAGTGCAATGTTGAAAGCGTTCCCCATGACAACATGGTTCTGCTAATTCTCAACTTATAAAGTGCAAGAATATACACAACATAGATGGGCGCAATGGTTCAAGTTTATTAAGTGCAAGAAAGTAAAGTGTGCCATCAAGTTTGTGAGAGCTTTAATCACTAATTTTCTCATAACAAGTTTAATTTGGAAGGTAGATAAAAACATGAATATACTTGGAATGGTGTAACACACCATGCATAGCAATTTATGGTGGACTCTTCGGAATAACTTTGTTTTATTTGGGGTTGGTGAAGGAAATATGCCCTGAGAGGCAATAATAAAGTTGTTATTATGTATTCCTTGTATATGATAGATGTTTATTTTGCATGCTATAATTGTATTGATAGGAAACATCAATACATGTGTGTTTAATAAACAAAAGGGTTCCTAGTTATGCCTCTCTTATAGACTAGCTTGTTGATTAACAAGATGATCAAGGTTTCCTGATCATGGACATTGGATGTTGTTAATAACAAGGTCACAACATTTGTGAAATGATGTGATGAACATTCATCCGAAGTATAGCATTACGATCAAGTAATTATGTTTATATTGCTATAACATCATACAAAGTAGTCTTAGTCCTTAGACCATGAGATCATGTTAATTGCTAACACCTAAAGAGTATCTTGATAACATCAAACGTCACACCGTAACAGGGTGACCATAAAGGTGGGTTCAGTGCTATGAAGGTATTATGTTGAGGCTCATGGATCAAGAGTGGAATTTGTCAATCCCGATGACGGATAGATATACTCTGGGCCTCTCGGTGATATCAAATTAAGATAGCTTGCAAGCAAGTGATGTGATCACTAGAATGTTATATCACGGGAACGAGAAAAGAGTGCATGTCGGTAACGAGATCAAACTAGGTATTTGGATACCGATGATCGAATCTCAGACATATATTATATCATGGGACAAAGGGATTAAATTGCTGACGTTAAAGGTTCTCACGATCACAGAAGTCATCGTTGAATATGCAGGAGTCAGTATGGATCTCCAGGTCCCGCTTCTGATTATTGATCTGAGAGGAGTCTCAATCATGTCTGCATTATTTGTGAACCATAGGGTGACACACTTAAGGGTTGCCGGAAACCATTTAGGAGCACATATGTTCCAGAAAAAAGGTTTGCAAAGCGTAGGAAATGTTTCGATAGAAACAGGAATTGTTTCGATAGAAACCGGAATTGTTTCGGGTGAAATTGCAGAAAGTGGTTCTGCATGTGATATTGAAATGTTGCAAGGGGTTTTATGTGAATGTTTGTTAATTAAAGTAATTAACAAATTCTGAATAAAATAAATAAAAGATTTTTATTAATTGAGAGTTGCATTTAATTTGGTGGAAATTTAATACATGTGAGTGGGATTTTGGGTGGAGGCCATGTTTATGTGAGTGGAGGTTCACCACATGAATGAAGGAGGGGAGGAGTCCCCCCCTCATGCGCCGGCTATGGGAGGGTAGGGGTCTCCCTCCCTCCTATATAAAGCCCCCTTCTCCTCTCTCACAAACCACACCTCCTCGTGAAGGATCTCTCTCCCCCTCTAGATATTCCCCCATGGTCTCAGATTAGCGAGATACATGTTCCTGATGGCCTTGCGTCTGGAAGGAGTTGCTGCTTCCGCTGATTCGCTGGAGCGAGGAGGTGGAGGTTGTCCGGTGGCTTGAACGTGTGTGCGAGGACGGATGCGCTGCTGATTTGCGGCGCTCGGACTTCCACACGATCTTGAGATCGGCAAGCGTACGACTACATCAACCACGAGTTCCTACTCGTTAACAAAACTCGTTGTCTTCGAGGGTAAGTTCTCCATGGATGTATGTCCACCCGTTGCTCTGTATCTAGTACATAGATCTTGGCGTATAGTTCTCATCGTAGGAATTTTTTTGTTTTCTATGCTGCGGACCCAACAGTGGTATCAGAGCCTGATCTATGCGTAGGTGCTTTGCACGGGTAGTACACATATGTTTATTTGTGGGCGATGATGATCATGTTATTGCATCATCTATGTATTTTGGATATTGGTGGCATAGTGGGATGAAGCGGCCCGGACCAACCTTACATGTCATCGTACATGAGACCGGTTCCACGACTGACATGCAACTAGTTTTGCATAAGTGGCTAGCGGGTGTCTGTCTCTCCTACTATAGTCAATATCTGATTTACAACGAGTTGCTAATAACTTGGTTATCCTCTTTGTGGTTCATGTTCGTAGGTAAGACCGGTTCTATCTCCGAAAGCCCTAAGCCACGTAAAACTTGCAATTGATAAATTAGAGGCGTCTAGTTTAGATCGTTGCTGGGCTAGTGTCTTGATATGGTATTGTTGTAAGTAGATGTATGATAGATACTCTTACAACTCACTTAACGTGTAAGTTCCATAGACCTTGGCCTTACACACAAAGGAATGATAGAGATCATACCACGATGCAAATGACAGAGATCAAATGCATGGACCATATCACCTCACTTCACACATTAGATGTTAGCATCTTATATTGCTAGTTTGGCGCTTTTGGTAGCATTATAAGATGATCCCTCATTTAGATATCAAGATAAAATGTGTTCTTCCTTAAGTATGCACCGTTTTGTGGATCGTGTTTTGAGGCATCACGTGATGATCGGGTGTTCTCGAATCTACGCTTTCATGCAACGGGTGTAAGACAGTTTTACACACGTGAATACTAAGGTTCTTACTTGACAAGCCTAGCATGTACAGACATGCCCTTGGAACACAGACCGAAAGGTTAAGCATGAGTCATATAGTTGATATGATGCCCATATATATGCTCGCCTTTGAAGCTACACCGACTCACGTGATGATCGGACTTGGTGTAGTGGATTTGGTTCATGTAATCACCAAAAGGACACGAGGGATGTCGTTTTTGAGTGGGAGTTCATTAGTAATTTGGATTAGTTGAACTCAATCTATCATAAACTTAGTCTAAATATATTTTACAAATTCTGTTGAGGATGGGACCACCTGCTTTTAATTTCAATGTGTTCATGGAGAAAGAGAAGCTTGCTGCGAATGGTAGCAACTTCACCAACTGGGCTATGAATTTGAGGATTCTCCTCACTGCTGCACAAAAGCAATATGTGCTAGAGGCGCCGCTAGGCCCCCCACCAGCTCATGATGCCCCTGACAAGGAAAATAACGTCTATATAACTCGTCAGGAGGACCATGACTTAGTTCATTGTGGCATACTGTATGGGCTAGAGCCAGAACTTCGAAAACATTTCGAAAATGGCAATGCCTTTGATACCATGGGAGAATTGAAAATTATTTTCGATACCCATGCTGCCGTATAGAGTTATAATGCTTCTGAAAAGTTCTTTAGCTGCATGATGGAAGAGAATAGCTCCGTTAGTGCGCATGTACTCAAAATGTCTAGGTACGCCGATAAGCTTGTGTCCTTGGGAATAATGATTCCCATTGACGTAGGCATACATCGTGTTCTCCAATCTCTGCCACCTAGCTACAAGAGCTTCGTGATGAACTATAATATGCAGGGAATGAAGAAGTCTCTTCCTGAGCTTCTGTCAATGCTTAAGACTGCAGAAGTGGAGATTAGGAAAGAACATCAAGTGTTGATGATCAATAAGACCACCAGTTTCAAGAAGGACAAGAAAGGCAAGCAGAAGGGAAAGAAGGGCGGCAAAACTGTTGCCGCGCCTAGAAAGAAACCCCGAGCTAGCCCTAAGTCTGACACCGAATGCTACTATTGCAAGGGGACTGGCCATTGGAAGCGCAACTGCCCCAAGTATTTGGCGGACAAGAAGGCCGGCAAGGCAAACAAAGGTATATGTGATATACATGTTATTGATGTGTACTTGACTAGTACTCGCAGTAGCACCTGGGTATTTGATACGGGATCGGTTGATAATATATGTAACTCGGTTCAGGGGCTGCAGAACAAGCGACAACTAGCAAGGGATGAGGTCACGATGCGGGTCGGCAATGGATCAAGAGTTGATGTGATCGCCGTCAGAATGCTGCCTCTCCATATGCCGTCGGGATTAGTTATAAACCTGAATAATTGTTATTTGGTGCCTGCACTGAGCATGAACATTGTATCCGGATCATGTTTGATGCAAAGTGGTTATTCATTTAAGTCTGAAAACAATGGTTGTTCGATTTATATGAATAATATATTTTATGGTCATGCACCTGTGTTGAATGGTTTATTTCTGTTGGATCTCGATAGTAGTATTACGCATATTCATAATGTTGATGCTAAAAGGATTAAAATTGATAATGATATATCTACATATATGTGGCACTGCCGTCTAGGTCATATTGGCGTTAAACGCATGAAGAAACTCCATTCTGATGGACTTTTGGAATCACTTGATTTTGAATCATTTGATACATGTGAACCATGCCTTATGGGAAAGATGACTAGAATGCCGTTTTCCGGTTCAATGGAACGGGCGAAAGATTTATTGGAAATCATACATACTGATGTGTGTGGACCAATGAGTGTGTCGGCACGACGTGGATATTGTTATTTTGTTACTTTCACGGATGATTTGAGTAGATACGGGTATATATATTTGATGAAACATAAGTCTGAAACCTTTGAAAAGTTCAAAGAATTTCAGAATGAATTGGAAAATCATCGTAACAGAAAGATCAAATTTCTGCGGTCCGACCGTGGAGGAGAGTATCTTAGTTACGAGTTTAGCACACATATGAAAGACTGTGGAATAGTTTCACAACTCACGCCTGCCGGAACACCACAACATAATGGTGTGTCAGAACATCGTAATCATACTTTATTGGATATGGTTGGATCAATGATGTCTCTGACTGACTTGCCACTGTCATTTTGGGGTTATGCACTGGAAACCGCTGCATTCACTTTAAATAGGGCACCATCTAAATCCATTGAAAAGACACCGTATGAATTATGGTTTGGAAACAAACCTAAGCTGTCATTTCTTAAAGTTTGGGGATGCGATGTTTATGTGAAGAAACTTCAACCGGATAAACTCGAACCCAAAGCGGAAAAAATGCGTCTTCATAAGATACCCTAATGAAACAATTAGGTATACCTTCTATCACAGATCCGAGGGCAAGGTTTTTGTTGCCAAGAATGGATCCTTTCTTGAGAAGGAGTTTCTCGCGAAAGGTGTGAGTAGTCGGAAGGTAGAACTCAAAGAGGTTATTGAACCTTCTCTTCATGAAATGGCGAGTAGCGCAGCACCGGAAGTTGTTTCGGAGTTGACTTCACCTAATGAAGAGAGAGCTAATGATATTGATCATGAAACTCCGAAAGAGGACACTACCGAACCTCGCAGGTCAAGCAAGACACGTACAGCTCCTGAACTGTATGGCAATCCTATTATGAATTTCATGATTGATGAAATAGATGACCCTGTTACGTATGAAGAAGCGATGATGAGCCCTGATTCCAACAAATGGCTAGAAGCCATGAAATCTGAGATGGAATCCATGTACGAAAACCAGGTTTGGACCTTGGTGGACTTACCTCACGATCGAAAGGCCATTGAGAATAAATGGATTTTCAAAAGAAAAATTGATGCTGATGGTAATGTAACCATCTATAAGGCTTGACTTGTCGCAAAGGGGTTTCGACAAATTCATGGAGTTGACTACGATGAGACATTCTCTCCCGTAGCGATTCTTAAGTCGGTTAGGATTATGTTAGCAATTGCTACATATTTCGATTATGAAATATGGCAGATGGATGTCAAAACTGCGTTCCTCAATGGTAATATTGAAGAAGAGTTGTATATGATACAACCTAAGGGTTTTGTCGATCCTAAGGATGCTGATAAGGTGTGCAAACTTCAGCGATCCATCTATGGACTGAAGCAAGCATCCTGGAGTTGGAATCTCCGCTTTGATGAGGTGATCAAAGAGTTTAGATTTGTCCAAACTTATGGAGAGGCTTGTATTTACAAGAAAGTGAGTGGGAGCAATGTGGCATTTCTGATATTATATGTGGATGACATATTATTGATTGGAAATGATATAGATGTTTTAAACAGTGTTAAAAGTTATCTAAACAGCAAATTTTCGATGGAGGACCTTGGTGAAGCTTCATATATATTAGGCATTAAAATCTATAGAGATAGATCAAGATGCCTAATTGAGCTATCGCAGACATACCTTGATAAGATATTAAAGAAGTTTAATATGGACGGAAGTAAGAAGGGGTACTTACCTATGTTGCAAGGCAAGACATTGAGTAAGACTCAAAGTCCGGCTACGGCGGAAGAAAGAGAGATAATGGATAAGATCCCCTATGCCTCAGCCATAGGCTCTATAATGTATGCCATGCTATGTACAAGACCGGATGTGGCACATGCTATTAGTTTGACTAGTAGGTACCAATCTGATCCAGGTTCTGAACACTGGATAGCGGTCAAAAATATCCTTAAGTACTTGAGAAGAACTAAGGATATGTTTCTTGTATACGGAGGTGAAGAAGAGCTAGTCGCTAAGTGTTATGTCGATGCCAGCTTTGACACTGATCCGGATGACTCTAAGTCTCAATCCGGATACGTATTTCTCTTGAACGGCGCAGCAGTTAGTTGGAGGAGCTCCAAACAACCTGTGGTGGTTGGATCAATGACAGAGGCTGAATATGTTGCTGCTTCAGAAGCGGCGCAGGAAGCGGTTTGGATGAAGGAGTTCATAACAGAACTAGGTGTGGTTCCTAGTGCGTTGGACCCAATGGTGATCTATTGTGACAATAATGGAGCCATAGCCAACGCCAAGGAACCAAGGTCTCACAAGAATTCCAAGCATATTAAGCGCCGGTTTCACTCCATCCGCGAGCATGTCAAGGATGGAGATATAAAGATTTGTAAAGTGCACACGGACCTGAATGTAGCAGATCCGTTGACTAATGTACTCCCTAGGGCAAAACATGATCAACACCAGAACTCCATGGGTGTTAGATTTATCACTATATAAACTAGATTATTGTCTCTAGTGCAAGTGGGAGACTGAAGGAAATATGCCCTGAGAGGCAATAATAAAGTTGTTATTATGTATTCCTTGTATATGATAGATGTTTATTTTGCATGCTATAATTGTATTGATAGGAAACATCAATACATGTGTGTTTAATAAACAAAAGGGTTCCTAGTTATGCCTCTCTTATAGACTAGCTTGTTGATTAACAAGATGATCAAGGTTTCCTGATCATGGACATTGGATGTTGTTAATAACAAGGTCACAGCATTTGTGAAATGATGTGATGAACATTCATCCGAAGTATAGCATTACGATCAAGTCATTATGTTTATATTGCTATAACATCATACAAAGTAGTCTTAGTCCTTAGACCATGAGATCATGTTAATTGCTGACACCTGAAGAGTATCTTGATAACATCAAACGTCACACCGTAACAGGTGACCATAAAGGTGGGTTCAGTGCTATGAAGGTGTTATGTTGAGGCTCATGGATCAAGAGTGGAATTTGTCAATCCCGATGACGGATAGATATACTCTAGGCCCTCTCGGTGATATCACATTAAGATAGCTTGCAAGCAAGTGATGTGATCACTAGAATGTTATATCACGGGAACGAGAAAAGAGTGCATGTCGGTAACGAGATCAAACTAGGTATTTGGATACCGATGATCGAATCTCGGACATGTATTATATCATGAGACAAAGGGATTAAATTGCTAACGTTAAAGGTTCTCATGATCACATAAGTCATCGTTGAATATGCAGGAGTCAGTATGGATCTCCAGGTCCCGCTTCCGATTATTGATCTGAGAGGAGTATCAATCATGTCTGCATTATTCGCGAACCGTAGGGTGACACACTTAAGGGTTGCCGGACACCATTTAGGAGCACATATGTTCCAGACAAAAGGTTTGCAAAGCGCAGGAAATGTTTTGATAGAAACAGGAATTGTTTCGATAGAAACATGAATTGTTTCGATAGAAACCGGAATTGTTTCGGGTGAAATTGCAGAAAGTGGTTCTGCATGTGATATTGAAATTTTGCAAGGGTTTTATGTGAATGTTTGTTAATTAAAGTAATTAACAAAATTCTGAATAAAATAAATAAAAGAGTTTTATTAATTGAGAGTTGCATTTAATTTGGTGGAAATTAAATACATGTGAGTGGGATTTTGGGTGGAGGCCATGTTTATGTGAGTGGAGGTTCACCACATGAATGAAGGAGGGGAGGAGTCCCCCCTCATGCGCC
Organism: Avena sativa; assembly: GCA_916181665.1. Lineage (NCBI taxonomy): Eukaryota > Viridiplantae > Streptophyta > Magnoliopsida > Poales > Poaceae > Avena > Avena sativa. The sequence continues at coordinate 199,972,700 of OV702287.1, forward strand.
GGCTATGGGAGGGGAGGGGTCTCCCTTCCTCCTATATAAAGCCCCCTCTCCCCTCTTACAAACCACACCTACTCGTGAAGGATCTCTCTCCCCCTCTAGATATTCCCCCATGGTATCGGATTAGCGAGATACATGTTCCCGGTGGCCTTGTGTCTGGAAGGAGTTGCTGCTTCCGCTGATTCGCTGGAGCGAGGAGGTGGAGGTTGTCCGGTGGCTTAAACGTGTGTGTGAGGATGGGTGCGCTGCTGATTTGTGGCGCTTGGACTTCCACACGATCTTGAAATCGGCAAGCGTACGACTACATCAACCATGAGTTCCTACTCATTAACAAAACTCGTTGTCTTGGTAAGTTCTCCATGGATGTATGTCCACCCGTTGCTCTGTACCTAGTAGATAGATCTTGGCGTATAGTTCTCATCGTAGGAAATTTTTTGTTTTCTATGCTGCAGACCCAATAGTTGGATGCATGAGTGGAACTCATACTTAGTACAGGTGGATGCTAGCAAAAGACTGGGAGGGACCAATAATCATGCAAAGCGACAAAACATTATTAACTAAAGCATAAAGTGGTATTACAAGTCATAAACTAAATGATCACAGAGGCTAAGGTGACTTGTTCATAGTCTTAACATGGTGTAAGCATGCACCAAGTCAACCCAAATAAAGCATCAAAGGAGAATACCACAATATTATGCTTTTGAATGCTAAAACAACACATGATCCTTTCAAAGAACATTAAGCAATCTCAATTGTTTGGAACAAGTCATGCTACAGCAATAATCACTAAGCATAAAGTCAAAACAATATCAAACATGACATGATAAAGTCTAGGCCACAGTCTAAACAAGCTTCTTTTGTACCACTTATAAGCATGAAGCTTCCTACTCTTTTCCAATCACCAATAAACTTATTTAAAACCACATATGAATGCAGGGGTCCAACCAATTTTTTTCAAGCAAACCAAACAAAAGAAAACTAAAAAAACAAAGATGCTCCAAGAACAACACAATTCTGCATGAATCAATAAAAATGTAAGTGTTTGGAAGAAAACCTGAGATTTTTATTGACGAAGAAGGGAATGCCTTGGGCATCCCCAAGCATTGACGCTTGTACTTCTTGAATATTTCTTGGTGTGACACGGGTGGCATCCCCAAGCTTGAGCTTTTGTCCATACTTCATCTCATCACATTGTTCTTCCCTACACTTGAAAATTTCCTTCATACAAAACTTCACACAATCTTCATTAGCAACATTAGTGTATTCAAGACAATAAGTCTTTGGGTTTAGTTTCTTTCAACACCCGGATTTTTAATCCCAGATGCCTGTTATGCCATACATCGCAATCCTAGGATTACCATTTTTGTGAGACATAACAGATTGGATATCACAGTACATCATCCATTACAAACCATAATAAGGTCTTACACAAATAAAGGATCTCATGATCCAGTCTTAATACGAACAAGCAGCAGAAATATAAGTGTAGCGGTGGGCTCCATCTTCAGTGTCACAGGCAATGCTGACGATGGGAGATGATCCTAGTTGTCGTAGTCGTCCTGCTGTCCATCTTCCTGATAGTCCTCCTCATAGTCTGGCCACAGGAATAGCTAGGTACAAAGCCATGAGTACTCTTTAAGTACTCGCAAACTATCACTAACAAGTAAGGTAGTTCTAGTAGGAATGCTAAGCTCTAAGTTTATTTGCAAAAGCGAAAGTTAACCTAAGCTGAGTTCAGAAGTAAAGAAAGCTAAATAATGTTCTAAATCACCTAGGTGGGAACTTAGTTTTCATAGTCACAACTCTGTTGTGGTCAAGTCAAAGTCATAATTCATTTCACAAGTGGTTTTGAAAACATATGACGACGGAACAGTATGGCCACTCCAACTGTCCATGACCACGGACACGGCTATTCGAATAGTTTGACACTCTACAGAGGTGGTACACTTTCACCACAAAATTTGATACATCCGTCAGGGATAACCCTGAATCATCATACTTAGCATGCGGATAATCAATCATAACCTTTCCTGTACATACTCTAGTATAAGCACCTCTCCTATGAGCTTGGCCTCCCAGCCATGGCCATCTACCGTCCTAGGCACTGCATAGGTGAACATCATCAAGAGGTAGCCTCAGCTAAAACCTCCCCCGCGAGGGAACCCATACTAATGCATATAAACTTCCGGCTAAGCCTTACCCAATTCAGGTATTATGGTTGTACGGTAAATTTGGAATGGTATCGCATCCAAACCCAACCATCAGTTTTTAAAAAGGGCTAAGGCTCCTGCCTCAACATTTTCATCATCAACTCCATTTGTGTTTCTCAACACATGTCAAAACATTTCAATAGAATGACACATCATTCCAAGGTTTTCATAATCATTTTCACCAAGTATTCCCATCTAAAGTGATCAAGTTTTATGCTTAGCACTATCCACTAAGTTAAGAGTGTTCACTAATGAGGGATGGTAATCTAAATCTCATGCCATAGAATGACATCTAGTATATGCCTAGTTTTATACTCTTTATGCTATCTATGCTATCTTTCCAAAACCTCACAAAGCATTAACTAAAAGTAAAGAACTTTGGTAAAGCAAAAAGTAAAGCTTGCAAGTAAAACTTGGGATGGGTATAACTCAAAAGGTATAACCAAGCATGCCTAATGCAATTTCTTAAGTTATCAAAATGGGGAAAGTGCTAACTTGCTTAGTTCTAGCTTGCTAATAATAGCTTGCCTTGATTGGTGCAGTGATTGAAGTTTTGTTCGTCTTCTTGGGTAGAACTCCTCCTCCTCGTATCCTTGGTCGGCACTATCAACTATAAAGTGTTGGGGATATACTTTTCGGGTATCCTCATAGTCCTCACTGACCAGGGTGGCCCACTTCAGGTTAGGGCTTTGCTTCACGGGCGGCCCAGTCAGGGAGAAGAGGTGGAGTCCAATCTGGCTACGAGAAGGCCCAGAAGACTTACTGACTTAGGCCCATAGTGTTACTTGTAGTTCAAGATGTACTCTGTAACCGACTCTCAGTCGTAGCCAGATAGATCTCTCCTGTAAACCCTAGGCCGGATATCTATATAAGCCGTCCTAGGGAGAGCCTTTAGGGCAACCTCAATAGTCTACAATCTCAACTCGCACAGGCGAACCCTTGTAACCCATATTCCGGCTCTGCTGTATTACTGGATTGCTAGCAGGAGTAGGATCCGTCCAAAGTCGGTGGATTCAAACCTGGGTAAACTTGTGTGCTCACCGTCCCGGAACACCGTACGTCTCACCCTCCCTCTCTTCTGCACGCCTCGAGGACCCCCTCATGGCGTACTTGTCATCAATCCGACGACAGTTGGCGCCCACCGTGGGGCAAGTGAGCTTCGGATCAGCGTTCCGAGCAGAATCGGCAAGAATCAGAATCGGGGAGACTATCGCCGTAGGTCGCATCCTCTACCCCAGCGACGTCCCTCCCATCATTCTCGATGAGACCTGGATTCCGGCTAGGGAGGCTGTGACTGCCTACACCATCATGTCTTTTGGCGAGATCGATGTTTACATCGGTTTTGCTGAACCTGTCCCACCCACCCTAGCGGTGATGATAGAAGCAGAGGAAATTTCTAGGTCCCCTTTGTCCGTGGAGGCGGTAGAGTTCCGGATCTCAGAAAACCCTAGTCCCACCCAGCCCGCACCAGTCGTGGAGATAGTGGAGAAATCCGAGCCTGAAGCAGACCTAGCGGTCCAAGTCGAATCTGGAGTGGATCTCCCTGGAGAGACCGAACCCCAGATCGACCCACCCGTAGAGGTCGAAATCCAGGAGGAGCACAATAACAACGATGTTTTCGGCTCTGACGATGCCAGGACAGACATGCCTTTCCTGAGGTACACACTAAGACACATGATAATGCAAAACTCAGGCGTAGATGCAATTCTCGAGACCATCAAATGTTTCGACAAAGCCTACTATGAAGACCGCAGCTATCTCGGGAGGGGCACATCACACTTTGTCGAATATGTGGGATCTGGATCCAGCACTGCCAATGCTGGAGACAACACCGACTCTGTGCTAGAGGCGATTGGAACAAACACCGACGTACCCGCATCCTCGGATGAATCGATGACGTCGGCAGATTTCCGAAAGTTCTTCGTGGAATATGAAGAGGAGTATAACTCCAAAGCTGCAGAGGAAGGAGAAGCCATGGATGAAGGATCCGGGGAACACTCTCCCAAAGCGCAAGATGACATGGAAGTCGGAGATAATCCCGCAGTCCATATGTCCGAAAGTACCGATCAGAGCTTGACTCCGAGAAACAGACCCAAAGCCGTCTTTTCTACCGACACTAATAAGAAGGCAAAGAAGAAGAACAAGACCCCATCAAAAGACCCTTCGACAGAGGAGGTGATTCCCGAGGAATACGAGGAATACTCGGATGGAGCGCTTATCCCAGACGAGCCCAAAAAAGAAGAATCGGTGGATGGACATGTGATCACGGAAGGTGCACGTAAACTCATCGATGTTGCATTAACCACACTTATTCCTACAACTATAGAACTTACTGTTGAAGAGCTGGACGAGAGGGCATAGAAGCGCGTCGTCAAGTACTCCTCGATGAAGCCAAAAACATTGAGGAGGAAAAGAAACACATGGCATCTGCGGAGAAGTACAACTCCAGGCAACACCATAAGACCAGGAAACGTCATACTAATGACAACCAATTCCCGCAGATTCACAAAGTACTTTTCGGAGGAGAAATGGGGATGCCTCAGAAAGATAGCAAAGGGGATTGGGTGTATCCAACACCAGTACAGAACACCGTTGTGGCCCGAGAAATCCTATCGGCTAATCCAGGCCCGGAGCAGATCCGGTTGGGCATCAAATTACTCAACAAGGGACTGGAGCAGCAAAAGGTCGCCATGTCCAGAAGTCAAAAGCTGGTCTCCGATTCCGACCAGTGTCGCACATATCCGGCATGGGTTAACCTATGACCCCAGTGCGTTCCGGAGCAGCACCACTGCTCCGATCGCCGGGAGGACAATTACTCAAGAACCGGATCTTCGGGACAGCACCACAAAGCTTCCGGTAACTGGCGTAACGTTAACCCAGCTGCGGAGCAAGAGGCAATTGTTGCACTGAATCCGAGGAACCCGCCCTAGCGAGAGTAGAAAGACCATAGGGACAATGATAAAGAGAAACGTCGGGAGGAGGACCGACAAAGAATGCCACCTCCTAGACATACAAGCCGTCCGGATGATGGACGAAGGAATGACGGACACCGTGCCGAGACAAGCCGGCAGGGGGCTCGTCACAATGAAGACCCTCCCCGGAACCGGAATAGTTACGTTCCGGATGGAGGCCGGCGATCAGCTGGAAATAACCCAAATACTCCACCCTCTCTGCCAAGTATCCATCACAACGGCTCCCAAGGAGGCCAAGGAGGGCTTCGTGGTGGAGGAGGTGGTGGGTGAAGCCGAAGTCTGGCTCCAAGGCACCGCAGCCACAGTCGACACTCGGGACGATCTCTATCCCCGAACGACACAAGGCACAGGATCAACTCCAATATAGAGGCGCGGCGCTACGAAAATGATGATATATATGTGGGCCCAAAGTGCTTCAGACCATGCATAAGAGCCACAAAATTCCCGGAAGGATTTGCTATCTCAAGACATATCCAAGCCTACGACAACATAGCTCGGCCAGATACTTGGCTACAGGATTTTTTCCAAGCTTGCTGCATCGCCAAAGGAGAAAACAGCCTTGTCGCAACCCGATATCTCCCACTCATGTTGCGGAAGACGGCACGATCATGGCTCAATGAACTTCCGGAGAACACCATCCACAACTGGTATGACATGCAAAGTGCGTTCTTTCAGAATTTCGAAGGCACATACCGGAGGCCCTGTACGGTTGGAGACCTACAGCATTGGACCCAGAAAGCCGGGATTAACTTGGATGATGGATCGACACCAAGAACTCCTGTGAAGGAGTAAATGACCAAACTGCGATTGAAGCTTTCATTGCAGGTCTCCCAATTGGTTTACTGCGTCATCGCTTGAAATGTGACAAGGTCACTGATTTGGGAGAGATGATAGAAACAACGAGCCAGTATGGAGATGTTGACGATGATGCAGAGGGATTACTCAACGCCCTGGCTGTGCCACAGTTGGCAAAACAACCAAAGCAACAAGCTCAGAAGCGCAAGAATACCTCGGAAGAGAAACCCAACATGGAAATGGCAGTGGTCACTGCTACTTTCGGCTCTGGAGGATGAGGAGGACGTGGCGGAGGCCGGGGACACGGTCGCGGGACTTCAAGAGTTCAAGGTAGAGGAGACCAGCAACCAGGAAAAACCTACTCTTGGGCCGACATTGCCAATAACCCATGTGTGCATCACTTAGACGCCAATTGGGGCTCGTCCCACACAAACTCCGAGTGTCATTTCAATGATACCGCTGGCTACAAAGCTAAGCGGAAGAAGGGAAAGAAGAATCCCGAAAAAGATAAAGAGACCAAGGAAGATTCCGACATGGAGGAAGCTGATGCTTCAAATCCCAAGCCAGTAGGGAAGAAAAAATTTCCGACCAAGAAAGACACTTATGTCACCTTCCTCGGATCTCAACCAGCAAAGGTCAAAAAGGCAGTGCTACAAGAGCTCAATGCAACAGTTCCGGCTATCCCCCAATTCTTGGACTGGTCGGAAGTGGCAATCACATTTGACCGTGCTGATCATCCGCCTAAGTTGCACATGCAAGGAAAATACGCCTTAATCGTCAATCCACTTATTGACGGTTATGGTTTCTCCAAGACTCTCATGGACGGTGGCAGCAGTACTAATATTATGTATGTTGAAACGCTACGCCGGATGAAGATCTCGGAGACCCAGCTGAACAACAGCTCTATGATCTTTCACGGGGTTGTCCCAGGAAGACAAGCAAATTCCCTAGGAGAAATCACTTTGGACGTTACCTTTGGAACTCCAAAGAACTATCGGATGGAGGCACTTTCCTTCGAAGTGGTCCTGTTCAAGAGCGCGTACCACGCTATATTCGAATGTCCGGCTTATTGGGCTTTTATGGCTCGTCCGTGTTACATTTACAATATGATGAAAATTCCAGGTCCCAACGGCGTGATCACCATCAGGGGAGACCTGAAGAAAGCGCGACAGTGCGAGGATGGAAATGCCGCCTTTGCTGAAGCCGTGCTGCACGCCTAGGAGTGCTAGGAAATCAAGAAGAGCATGGATCCGTTCGAGATGCCTGCAACGAAGAAGGAGGTGACAAAGCCGAATCCGGAGTTCAAGGCATCAGAAGAGACGAAGAAGACACCGTTGAAGGATGATGACCCCTCCAAGGTGACCTAGATAGGCGTAGGCCTAGATAGCGCATAGGAAAACGCGCTCGTCAAGTTCCTCAAAGCAAATCAAGATATCTTCGCATGGCAGCCATCTGACATGACCGGAGTACCTAGGGAACTTGCCGAGAACTCTTTAAATGTAAACCCGAACGCTAAACCCGTCAAACAGTCCCTACGATGTTTCGGCGATGAAAAGCGTAAGGCAATAGCTAAGGAACTAGCACGGCTCGAGTAAGCCGGATTCATAGAAGAGGTCATCCACACTGAGTGGTCGGCCAATCCTGTAATGGTCCCTAAAAAGGACACCACTGATTTAAGGATGTGTGTTGATTATACTGCCTTGAACAAGGCTTGTCCAAAAGATCCGTTCGCTCTGCCTAGGATTGATCAAGTTATCGATTCTATGGCAGGCTCGGAACTCCTCTGTTTTCTCGACGCATATTCCGGTTATCACCAAATCCGGATGAAGGAATCTGACAAAGTCAAAACTTCATTCAGAACCCCCTTCGGAACCTTCTATTTTGTTATGATGACCTTTGGACTGAAGAACACAGGAGCTACGTACCAGCGCACGATGCAGCGTTGCCTCCACGACCAACTCGGACGCAATGTACATGCATATTTGGATGATATTGCGGTGATGTCCAAAAAGAAGGAAACACTAATTTCTGACTTGGAGGAAACATTCGCTTAATCCGAAGAAGTTCTTCTTTGGTATCCTAGCTAGAAAATTGTTAGGTTTCATCGTGTCTCAAAGAGGCATAGAGGTGAACCGAGACAAAATCAAGGCTATACTCAATATTTCCAGGCCAACTCGCTTGAAGGACGTACAAAGACTAACTGGTTGCATCGCTGCAGTCAGTCGGTTCGTAAGCCGGCTCGGTGAAAGAGCCGCACCATTATACAAACTCCTAAAAAAGAGCAAGGATTTTGTGTGGACCGACGAAGCTGAAGCTGCATTACAAGACCTGAAGAAAGTACTCTCATCTACTCCTATCCTTGCTGCACCGGAACCACAGGAACCGATGTTGCTTTATCTTGCTACGACAAATAAAGTCGTCAGTATCGTCATGGTGGTGGAGAGACCGGAGGAAAATCAGGAACACTTGGTGCAGCGTCCGACTTACTTTGTCAGCGAGGTTCTAACAGAATCAAAACAGTGGTATCCGCACTATCAAAAGCCGGCTTACGGTGTTTTCCTAGCATCTCGTAAGCTACGACACTATTTTCAGGAGTATCCAATTACCGTGGTGAGCACAGCTCCCATGAGAGATATAATCAACAACAGTGACACCACAGGACGCGTCGCCAAATGGGGTATAGAGCTCTCAGTTTTCGATATTGAGTACAAACCTCGGACAGCAATAAAATCCCAAATCCTTGCTGACTTTGTTGCTGATTGGACAGAGACGAAGGAGAATATGACCCTCCCTGAGTCGAAATATTGGACCCTATATTTTGATGGATCTAAGGCTCGCGGGGGATCGGGGGCTGGCGTGGTGCTCAAATCACCCCAAGGAGATAAACTTCTATACGTGTTGCAGATCCACTTCACAACGACAAACAATATTGTCTAGTATGAAGCACTGCTACACGGAATCCGGATTGCTAAGGATATCAGCATCCGATGTTTGATGTGTTACGGAGATTCAGATCTTGTTGCTCAACAAGTGTCGGATATTTGTAATGCAAATAAACACATGGCAGCATATAGAGTTGTCGTGGATGATTTATCTAAATTGTTCGAAGGGTTTGAGGTTCAACACATCCCTCGAGCAGAAAATGAGGAAGCAGATGCGCTATCTCGAATAGGCTCTTCATGGAAAGAGGTCCCGGATGGCGCTTTTTTAGAGCACCTCAAAGTTCCCTCAATAAAGGGAGTGGATGAGGAATATCCGACCAAATCCGACTCACCTCTAATAGCAGTTCTGGGTGTAACTCCTAGCTGGACCGAACCCTACCTTGATTATCTAGTAGATGGCAAATTACCCGAAGATGAGGTTCTGAGCCGGCAGATTATCCGACGAGCGAAAGCCTATACTATAGTTAAAGGTGAGCTCTATAAGCAGAGTGTGTCTAGGGTTTTTCAGCGTTGCGTATCTCCGGAAGAAGGAGTGGAAATCTTAAGAGAAATCCACGAAGGTGAGTGTGGTCACCACGCTGCAGCCAAATATTTAGTGGAAAAAGCTTTCAGACACGGTTTTTCTAGCTTACAGCTCAGGAAAATGCCGAACGGTTAGTCAAGACGTGCAAAGGCTGCCAAAAGTACGCCAAACAAGCTCACGTTTCAGCTGATCAGCTGCGAACAATACCTATAACATGGCCTTTCGCGGTCTAGGGGCTTGACATGGTAGGACCGTTTAGACGGGCTCCAAGCGGATTTACTCACCTCTTAGTGATGGTGGACAAATTCACCAAATGGATTGAGGCTAAACCCGTCACTAGTTGTGATGGAGCAACAGCCAAAAGATTTGTCGAGGATGTTATAATCCGGTATGGTTATCCGCATAGTATTATCACGGACAACTGGAGTAATTTCTCTCTGGGAGAATTGGCCGAATTCTGCAACGAACAAAATATCCGGCTTGACATTGCGTCAGTTGCACATCCACAGGCTAACGGACAAGTCGAAAGGGCAAATACCTACGAGGCCTAAAACCAAGACTCGAAGCACCACTATGACGTGCTGCGGGGGCTTGGGCAGAGGAATTACCCTCTGTAATATGGAGTTTACGAACAACTCCGAACAAGTCAACCGGATACACACCTTTCTTCTTGGTCTATGGCGCAAAAGCAGTTCTTCCTAGTGATTTGATTACACTTCTCCTAGAGTGGCCCTGTATATCGAAGAGGATGCCAAGATTTCTCGACAAAATGATCTCGACTTAGTCAAAGAATTTCGTGTCGTTGCTGAAATGAGATCAACAACAGAAGTTACGCAAGTATCATAGCTAGAGAGTCAGAAATAGATCTTTCAATAAAGGCGATTTGGTTCTCCGGCTTGTGCAAGAAACAAAGCACAAACTTTCCCCAGTATGGGAAGGGCCCTTTTTAGTTAGTCGAGTATTGCACAATGGTTCGTACTACTTAACTGATATGAGGCCAGTCAAAGAAAGACCTGCTACTAAGAAGAGAAAGAGAGCTAGAGGCAGTACAAATCCGGATGAGTTAGACAGACCATGGAATATTGCTCAGCTACGTCCCTTTTATTCTTAGTTTATCCTTCTTTATAATCATACATATGTACATGTTCTGTGAGAAAAAATGTTTTGGTTGCCTCAAGTTTTTTCTGAGAAGTTTTTACCATCTTATTTCCTAATGATCATGTCATAGTCGAAAATCCCAGAATACTTGAAAGTACGTTATGCTCATGTTTGTTTTGGTTTAGATTTTTGATTCTAAAAATGCTACCTTCAGGTATAACTCTAAAGTTTCTAGTCTATACTTTGGTTATTTGTCTGATTACCGGATGCGGGCATTTTCCGAGTAGTGAATTGTTGGTACTGGAACCTAGCTTTGTTTCCGAGTTTAAACTGGTTTAGCAATTGAGCTCTGTTGCTCGGCAAAGATTCCGTGTAGAAGGTTTAGCCGGCTCACGAAAGGGACGAGACGGAAAGCCAGATAAACGATAAGTATAGACAAAAAAGTACAAGTGCTTATTTAAATATTTCAGGCACACAAAAATTTAAAGCCAAAAGTGCTGAATAGATTAAAACTTAGCACTATCCAAAAGTATCATGCTACATATTTACATATCCATAATGTTTTTCAGAATAACACATTTGTTTTCTGATGATCTATGATGTAGGAGAAGAGGTAGGCGTTGCCGGCTCGCTGGATGCATTGGCCTCGGTTTGATAACGTTCCGAGATGTTCAGATCTGATACGGTCTGTTCATCGTCGGAAACTTCAGCTGCTTCTTCCGGAGGCGGAGGTGGTGTGTCCACGCGAGTGAAGAAGGGAGTGTCGTAGCTGGTTAAGTCAGCTACGTGACACCCATATCTAGCGTAGGAGTCCATGATTACCTTGATATCTTGCTCATGTCCGTCTTCATCCACCTTGAAGTACCCTCTGGTCACTTGCCATATCTCCATGTTTCCATGGTGGCTCATGACCATGGTGAGAGCGTTCTGCGCCGCTGATCGTGCATAGGACATATTCCAGTCCCGGACGAGCTACGGCATCTCCTTCGCCTGGTCTCGCACCTGAAAGTCGGACATGCGATGCATGTATGGAACCTTGAGAGCTTCTCCAATGTCCTCGATGGATTGGCGGAAGTCATGAAGCAGATCACCGACTTGGGTAAGCCGGTGGGTGCGACGCTCAGCAGAGGTAGAATCAGTCAAGTTCAGAGGACCTATACACATAATGCAAAACGGTTAAGAAAATCCGACATCGAAAGAGTCGAAGAATATAGACAAGTCAGAAAGATGGAAACACACCGAAGATGACGTCATCAACTTTGGTCTTCTCTTCTCGAAGACTCCGAAGTTCAGCCCGGAGTGCCTCGGAAAGATCCTTCTCTCTGCAAAGCTCATTGTTGAGATCCGAGATTCTCTGATCTTGAACAGCAATCTTACGATCACGTTCATCAGTAGCCATGGAGGAGGATTCGAGAATTTGAGCGATGCTCTTCTCATGATCTGCCTTGAGCTTATCCAGCTCTTGGCGAAGTTCTTTATTCTCCACCGCCAGGGTTTTGAGGTTCTCAGCCTCTTCGATCATAGCACGGGACTGTTTTACCAGTGCTAGAAGTCAAAAAGAATAATAGTTCAGCAAAAAATTATTCGACTATGAAAACACAAGACAAGGTTTGAGTCTTGGAATGTTTACCTTCGGCCTCATCCTTCGAAACCTTCAGCTCAGCATTTGTAAGTCGGAGAGCTCTGATCTCTCTCCGCTTGTTGCAAACATTCTTCAACAAATCCTGGTTATATGAATTAACTTTCTGTAAGTCAGAATACCCAGAGTCAAAAGTCTACTGAAGACTCGGGCTAATATTGTTACTAATATCAGCACGAGCCTTGGGGGCTACACTAGTTCATTCTTTGGCATCCTAAGGAAGCATAAACCCGGATTGTATATCCTACTTCATGCTTGGGGATAGAGGATATGATATAAACTACAATAAAGAAAAACGTGAGTTCGAATTCCGACTTACATGATGTTCATGTGTGAGCTTGCTCAGGCACATGTTCACCTCGGTGGTAACCTTCTCGGCGAGGGTGAGTGGAATAATGGGAGGTGGTGGAAGCACACTAGCTCTCAGTCCCTTGTCGCGAGGCGGACTTGTTCAAGAAGGTCGGAGTACTTGATGTCCTCCGCTTCTTGTGCTTATTCTTCGGCATAGAGATTTCGGCTCTCCAGGCATTGCCGGGCCAGAAGCTGGATTTCTTCCGCAGATTTCCGAGACAAGCCAAATTTGGCAAATCCCGAATTGTTCAGGAGGTTTTCGGCAAAGGTCTCTGTCGAGGGATCATTACCCGAAGAGGGTTCACCCTTATCTAAACCTGAGCCACCCATAGTGGTGTCAGTCTGCGATTCAAGGATCGCTGTCCCTGTTGAAGGAGCCGGATCTTCTGCGACAACCGGCGATGGAGTAATCACCGGCGTTGCAGAAGGTTGAGGGGCAGGAGTCGGAGGAGCCGCAGTAGGCGAAGCCATAGTCAGCTTTGTCTGTCGCAGGGGCTTCGAAGAAGTTCCCTTCCCCTTGCCCTTGATGAACTTCTTAGCTCTGAGAGTGTAATAGAATGGAAAACATTACATCTCAGAAGAAAATTCGAGTAAGGTACAAAGGTGGAAGTTGTGTTGAAAGTTACCTCTTCACGACTGGTACCTCCTTTGTGCCGACGGCCACTGTCGGAGCTTTGCACTTCCTGGGCACAACGTCCGGCAGTGGGACCAGTTCCGCCTCCTAAGGAAAACTCCAGAGGATATCCCTCGATAGGAGCCAGCTCCGACTCGGGGAGGTCAGCAAGCTGAAAAGAAGAAAATATCTCAGTATTGCAAAATAGCTTAAAAGGTGAAACACATAAAAGGGTTTATTATTGAAGCTTACCGGAACTACAGGGTCTTCCACTGTGTGCATGTCAAGAGACAAGTCTGGAATCTTTCTCTCAATCCTCTCCTTGATCAGCCATTTGATCTGGCTTATGTAATCCTGTGACTTTAAAGCCTTAGGACTGATGCGGAGCGAATCATTATTTGACGCCGTGATGGAGTGCATCAGACGGTGGCCGTGGTATTGGAGAGGCTGGATCCGGCGTGTGACCCAGCACTAGACCAGGTCGGATCCTTTCAAGCCCTTGTGTTTTATTAGGTATTTGATCCGCCTCTTAGCAAGAATCAGATCGTCACTGAGATCCGGAGGAGCCTCGTCCAAACATGGAAGGGCCATGGTGGCTCCATCGATGAAAGTCGCAGAGCAGTAGCTTTGTCGGGAGTAGGAATGTCCTTATGGTAAAAGAAAGTGGCCAGCCATTGTTTGACCGACTCACTAGCTGAAATGCGAGGATAACTACGCTCGCGTCTAACTGAAAGGCTAATAGTGCCGGTAATATAAGGATTACCGGCAGTGATGGAGTTTCTAATGACATGAAAGTAGAAGCGGAACAAAGTGAGACTCGGCCTAATGCCGAGGTATCCCTCACACAACGCTGCGTAAGAGCTCATCTCTAAGATGGAGTTGGGAGGAAGATGGTGAAGTTGAACACCATAATGGTCTATCACGTCGGAAAAGAAATCCGAGGGAGGGAAAGACAAACCTCTATCGAGGTGGGTGCTGAAGTGTACCCTCTCGTTGGCGTGCGGGTTGGGGATGGTTTCGCCGAAACCACTCCGCCAGTCGCCGGTGCGGAGGAGCCGTTCATTCTCCACGCCGCGGAGCTTCTCGTCATCGAGGAGACACAAGATCCAAACCCTACTGTTGCTCTCTTTCTCCGTCGCTGCCGTTGCTGCCGCTGCGAAGCCAGCCAAGCCGGACGATGAAGAAGAAGCCATTTCTCTGGTGCACCGGTGACCTTGGATGGGCAGCGCTGGGAATCTAGGAGACAGAAAAGCTCTATGCGCGAGGGAGAAGTGGAGGAGAAGGAACAGAGAGGAAACAGGTGAAGCTGGGAGAAAGAGAATCCTCACCCCTTATAACCACCTAACTGCGCCAAGATTCGTGCAAATGGCACTGTGTAAATGCCACGTGTCGTGGAAGGAACTGAGAAGGACCCACGTGATGATTACGTCACCTCGATCTCCACCTACGCATTGAAACGGTGCCTCGGTTCCACGAACGGCGGACCCACCAACAGTCGTGTTGACAGGATGTTTGTCAGATGACGTGACTTGACCATGACCGGTGTCAGATGACGTCAGAGACAAAGTTCTGGCTTAGTTTGAATATCAAGTTGGAAAATCCGAGTAATGTACTGATAGGTCGGACTTATTTTGAGACCCGGATCGTATCTTTTGTTTTAAAGTTTCAGGAACCCTTCAAGATTCTACAAGCCTAAGTTCAAGCTAGATGAAGAAGAATCTGACTTTGGATCTTGGAGACTTCCGGGGGCTGTTGTTGGGGATATACTTTCCAGGTATCCTCACAGTCCTCACTGACCAGGGTGGCCCACTTCGGGTTAGGGCTTTGCTTCACGGGCGGCCCAGTCAGGGAGAAGAGGCGGAGTCCAATCCGGCTACGGGAAGGCCCAAAAGACTTACCGACTTAGGCCCATAGTGTTACTTGTAGTTCAAGATGTACTCTGTAACCGACTCTCAGTCGTAGCCGGATATATCTCTCATGTAAACCCTAGGCCGGATATCTATATAAGCTGTCCTAGGGAGAACCTTTAGGGTAACCTCAATAGTCTACAATCTCAACTCGCACAGGCGAACCATTGTAACCCATATTCTTGCTCTGCCGTATTACTGGATTGCTAGCAGGAGTAGGATCCGTCCAAAGCTGGCAGATTCGAACCTGGATAAACTTGTCTGCTCACCGTCCAGGAACACCGTACGTCTCACCCCCTCTCTTCCGCACGCCTCGAGGACCCCCTCATGGCGTACTTGTCACCAATCCGACGACATAAAGGAATACGGGGTACACAATCACCAAACAGTACTTAACTAAGTCTATTTAGCACACTAAGGCACATACTTGATGATCTAGCATCATCACAAACATCACATGCATTAAAGCACTAGTTTCAATTATTTTATTTGAGAAAAGTAATTTCTACTCATTGAAATTAATTAAGATTTAATATTCTCCAATTAAAATATGGTATCATGTGGACACATGTTATCACCACATATTCTAATACATGGGAATGTGATTTAAATGGTTGGTTACATTTTATAAAGTTTAAGATTACTATTTAAATGATTTAAAGTGACTAGAAATGTCTATATAGCATTATTTTGGTACTAGTCCAAAGTCACTACATACAAACCTAAATATTATTACATATTCAGATAGGTATTATCACATGTGATTTTTGAGAGTTGGAATCAACTCAAAAGCTATTGTGGTTGATTTTTGAAAAATGTTTGAAGTTGCAAAAGTCTCTGTTTTGTTATTTTTGCTATAGATTATCTCTAACTCCAAATTATTTAAATCCAACGGGCTTGGATGGATATTTTAATTATCTTTCTAACAAAATTTAAATCATGCCATTTGGTTATGTGAAACTCTCTGAATTGAATTTTGAATAAGTGGACAGAATATGATTTCAACTAAATTGGAAAATCACTTATTTGAATTTTTGGGCCAGCGCGGGAAAGCTAACGAGCCGGCCCAGTGGCACTCAGCGGCGCAGCGGGCTGCTGGCAGCACGGACCCACTGGTTAGCGAAACTAACTAAGCAAAACGGTATGGGCAAATCTGAGCCGTGCGATCAACTTCTAATCTAACGGCCGAGAGTCATCGTCAATGACGAACAGCTCCGGCGAGGAACTAGACCTAGCGCGGTGGTAGGGGTCTGCCGGGGCTCACCTAGGCTCCATCTAGGCTCAGCGACAGGGGAAAATGACGTGGTAGACGACGGTGAAGCGAGGTGCAGTCACGGCGAGGCTTGGGGTGGTCGCAATCGATGGCGCCATTCTCCTCCAGCAGCGGCAGACTCCGGTGCAATTCCGGCATGGTGGTGCTTGCCTTGCGCCGGGAAGGGTTGTGGGAGGCTCAGTGGTGAGTGGGGAGTTGAGTGGTGTGAGGAATGGAGGCTGAGGTGGCCTCCTTTTATAGCTCGATGAGGGGACCGAGCGGTGCGGGATGGCGTCTCCGACAAGGGCGGCACAGAGAGCTAAGGGCATGGCTGGGGTAGGTGGACGGTGCGGTGTCTTCTGGCGGTTGTTGCTAGCTTAAAGGCGCGGCGTGGGCGGCTGGGTTTGGTCGGGCACGTGTGGCGCTCTGGTCGGAGGCAGGGGTGTTTGCAGCGGCGTGCGGCTGCTGCGGGGCGCGCGGCGGCGAACGGGGGTGTCTGCCGGGGTGCTACTATCATGGCGGGTATGTGCACGCGAGGGGAGGTCAAGGCGCGGTGCGTGTGAGCTGGTCGGGCGCGGCGCACTGGCATGCTATGGACGTGGCGCAGAGAGGCGGTGCACGGCGGTGCTAGTGTAGTCCAGTGCTGGGCTTCGACCGTGGGGTGGACAGGGGGTGGCGGTAGGAGCTCGCGTGTCTGGTGCACATCTTGGGCGAGGCTGGCATGGCTCCTGGCGTGCTGCCCACTATCGGCCGGCGACGGCCAAGAACGGGCAGCGCTCAACTATGCCATTGGAGAAGGGGGGAGCTGGTCTGGGGCTGGGTTAGGCTTAGAGGGGACATGGGGTTAAATTGGAGATCAAATGGTCGATGATCATTGTACCAAACAGTGCAGCTAGTCTAGTGTTTATTCTGTGCCTACCAAGTGTTTGAGGAAATGGCCGCATGAAAATTATTTTTGAATTTTTGATTCAAACTTTTTGGGTGAACTTGTCTTAAGCTTGAGAGACTAGGTTTGCTTGGATAAGTCAAGGTGAATTCATTTGATGTGTTTTTGAAAAAGTGTGATCTTAACACATACACTTGATTCAATTTTTAAATGTCCATTGAATTGATTTGCTAGATGTTTTTGTAAGTTTGTAAAGTGGGCCTTGAGACATCTTTACTTGGTCTAGCAAGGGGGAAGAGAGATAGAAATGTTTCTGTTAGAAATCTTCTCCTAGGAATACCTAAAGTGGCCTAGTGGTTTAAAATGGTCAAAATGACCATTTGCTTTATTTATTCTTATTTGATTTCTTTCTCTTTGGATTTTCTTTGTAAATGGTCTAGATGATGTGGCATTCACCTTTAAACCATTTCACAACATTTAGAACAATCAAGCATGGCATATACACTCAATTCTACACTAATGCAAACACAAATGCCTTCATATGATTTCTTCTTAATAAAAGTTTTTGTTAACCCTAAATTGGGTGATTAGGAACTTGATAACCTTGATTAAAGATTTGGGGTGTTACAGTTTCAACACAAGTAAAACTTCCATTAAAACACAAGCTACTGTAGCAATTTCTTCTAAAAGCTCAAGTGATTGGCGAGAACTCAAGGAGAAAGAGATTTGTGGAGGCAAATACAAATAACGGCAGAAATCTGTCAAAACAGACTAGCAGGTAAAAACTGATTTTTTCGAAGACCTTGTATTTCACAAATCGAAAAGTGATAAACTAACAGAAGTTAGATAATAACCTGGGGCATAAGCATAAACAATTACAGCTCAATCCGACGAACAGGTATTTTGCACGATTTTTTACAGTCAAGCACAAAAATCTATTTCGGAACAACAACTTTTCCAAGTCTTACTTCTCTCTCATTAGAGGTTATTCTTGGCACAAAAACCACACAAAAAGGATAAGGAGAGGTTATTACTGAATCAATAACTTCCAAGACTCAACAAAAGAAAAACTTACTGAAAATAAAAATAATTTGGGTTATCTTCCAATAGTGCTTTTCTTTAACGCCTTTCAGCTAGGCATAGGAGCAAGATTCAAGTATTTTTGAATGAATAAGCATTAAGATCAATACCAGAAATATCTTTCTTTTCCAAGGCTTCATGTATTCCTACAAGTTTTTAACTGAAAAGCTTCCATGGGAAGATTTGTTTTGGTTTCATAGGCATGAACACAAGTGTTCAAGGTCGACCCCCACTTAACCATTACTCATCTTTCCAATCACTTTCCTTTTTGAAAATGTTTTTAGGTAACAAGTACAACTATTTTTTTTTGTAATTCGCATTCCCTATCCATACTAAGATACAGAACAACTTAACACTGAAAGTAAAAACTACTTAGAGATAAAGCAAACAAGTGCACACAAGAATTTTCACCCACACGCTATTGCTCCCCGGCAACGGCACCAGAAAAGGTCTTGATAACCCACAAGTATAGGAGATTGTGTGTAGCCTTTTTGATAAGTAAGAGTGTCGAACCCAATGAGGAGCTAAAGGTAGGATAAATGTTCTCTCAAGTTCTATCAACCACTGATACAACTCTAGCATACTAAACGTTTGCATTATCTAGGGAATAAAACTAGAGCAACAATACGAGTACTAGAGATAGCTTTGGATGATAATAAATAACAAGCAAGTAAAGTTAGTTGTTGTAGCAATAAAATACACTAAACTAATAGAACCATGAGTGTGGAATAGTGGTGTTAATTATGGTGGCTTTCTCCAAGTTTAATTAGTTAATAAATCGGGTTCATTGTCTTTGATGCAGTTTTCTATGTGGCAGAGGCTAAATATACATGCGCTTCACTACTTGGAATTACATGTACTATATGATTAGATTGTTAGCAAACATCCTTAACTATTTACCATGCATTAAGGTTTCCCCAACCATAGCCTTAAGTTTAATGATCCTCTTACTCCCATACGTGCAACATTCCGGTTCGTGTCCTCAGGTTTCTGTCACTCCGGTAGAACTCCCCCTTCCTCTTACACATACTACAAACCCTATGATGTTTAATACATGTGCGCAAAAATATAATGGACACCAAAGGACTGTACCATATCAACATACAACTCTAATGAACCAAAGATGTTCAACTATTCAATCTAAGAACAAAGAAACTACACAAACATGACATAGATCATAGGATTATAACTTATAGCATCAAACACCATGTTTACATAGGACGGTACAGAGGTGTGTGGGAGGATGAACCACTGCATACTAGGAGGATTAGGCGATGGAGATGACGGTGAAGATGGTGAAGAGGGCGGCGGTGGCGCCGACGACGGCGCGGGGGACTCCTTCCCCGCCGCCGGTATCATGGGGGAGCACCGCCCCTTAGCCCCCTTCCTTCATGGCTTTTGGGGAGCCCTTCCCCATGGAGATGGTTCCATGGTGGAGGAAAAAATGTGGCTTTGGTGGCTGCAAATTCGTGGGTGGAGATGCCCTATGCGACTTAGTTTTTCTCCCTTTATATAGCTTCTGGGATTCCCGTCATCCCATCTTGGGTTGCAGTAAATTGGGCCTAGCAGGCCCGTCCGGACTCGTAATCAGCTAAATTTTATGTCCAGAATGTTTATCGTGAAATGTCCAACAACTTTGTAGTTAAAGATTTTTCCGTTTGACGCCGGATTCAACCTGAAACGTGACTATCTTCAAAAAGAGTTCTAAGACAAATTTCTAGAAGAATCCCAATTTGACTCCAACAAGGTTTCTACTTGTATTCTTGGTAATTCCAACACATCAAAGTGTAAAACGAGAACATTGTGCACTTTTGCAACTATTAGTAGGTTAGTCCAAATAAATCGTAAACTTTATACAAAAAGGAGTGTCAAAAGCATATTATTAGCATAAAACCGTCAAAAATTATAGATACGTTATGGACATATCACTCACCAATCCCTTAAATCTCCCACGCCCAAGGAACTTACTCACACATGAGAGAAGAAAGCATCATCGATATAATTAAATAAAGGGAGTTCTTCTCAATATTACTGTGGAGATCTACAATAAGAATAGAAAAGTAATCCAACACAATTCAAGATAGGAAGAAACAATCTCAAACCCTAATCTTGCAAGGTGAAGATCTCTCTCTCTATCTCAAGTACAAGTAATGGCCATGAGGGTGTGATGGCTAGGAGGTCGAAGATCGTGTACCGAGATGAAGAACGTCTTCCCCTTCTTCTCCGGATCTCTTCTTTCTCCTTTCTGGATGGGATGGTGGCAGCTGTGTTATGATTTTGCATCCGGCCTCTTCACGAAAGTTGTCACTTTTGACAAGACGGAGGCGGCGTCAGCTATACGGCGGGAACTATACGTCCGAAAAAATATACCCGCCGTATAGTTGCACGTTAAAGCTTCTATATGCCTCCCTCGATTGCTTCCAAAAAGAGATTTGCTTGTTTTCGCCTGAATATTGTGTTTCTCTTGATAAAACCTTCTGTTGACATTCAGAACCTGAAACACACATTAAAAACCAAGTTATCTTCGCTACCGAAGTATTAGCGTTAGGTAAAGTTAGAAAACGATCAAATCTAGAAGAAAACTATCAATAAAAACCATCAAAAATATGTCGAATCTCACAACTATCAACTCCCCCAAGCTTAGACGTTACTCGCCCTCGAGTGACAAGAAAATAAGAAAGAATAGCGGAGATTCGAGACTAAAATAAAAGAATTTACAAGCTCGAATTGGTGTCAAACTGTTTTTTTCACAATTCCTGCAATCTTAAACATGATCATACAAGTATTCACAAGATTGCACTGAGTCCACTTCCTAACCACGTATATCTTGCTAGCAAATAAATCATATGCCCGAGCACGTGTCAAAAGTTTATCTAGGCAAGTGAAACAAATTTTTTTGGTGTCCCTCTTTATTGAGAGATGAAAACTTTTTTCTCTTGTTTATTTAATCAATTAAGAGTACTCAAGTTGGCACCAAAATCATTTAATTTAAGAACAACTCATCTATTCCCACGTCAAAATTTCAAGAGTCTCAAAGCAGCTTTTTCCTTTCCTTGCCTTTCAAAAACTTCAGCTCTTTCATAGAGAAATCATGCCACTGTTTTTAACATTTTAATTGGGATTGTGTTGTGCACTCGTGACCATGCCAATAAATGATTGTTGAGCAATAGTGGGTCACAGGAGTACTACAACTTCACTTGGAACATGAAACCACGAGGAGACTAAAATTTTACCCGTCATAGCATTGCTGCTACAGACGCTTACATAACTCAATAGCCGAAATCAAGTGGTTTCCCACATTTAGATCGTTCATTGGCCAGTGGAGTCAATAGTTCCCATGGAGCACGACAGTGTTGTAATGACACACGTAAAGCAATATCTTACTATAATTATTAGAAAAAGTAGTGGCACAATCTGTACTACTTCGAAGCATTCAGTTTATCAGACAATTTCATTCAAGGGTGCTATCGAGTTTATTTACATTAAGCTCAAATGGGGTTGACTAGTTCTAAAATCAAATCCTTTGGGCTAAGCATGGACTCACATCATCTTTTAGATACTTTTTCTTATTGTAAAAATGTAGGAAATATTTTTAACAAAGTTCATTGCTCATTGTTTCAAAGCTAGAAAGGAGACACTAGCAAAGGAATAGAATTTATAGGATAGCAAGCTGAGTGGGGAGTGACTCAAGTGCAAGCGAGTAAATAATTGTAGGATCAATTTAAAGTTGCATAAAAGGTGATGAAAGGAACATGATACCTCCTCTTGCTTGCTTCGTTCTCGTACTTGAGTCGAACCCCCTCTATATTTCCCTATTGCCAAGTCACCTGAAATTGAGCAATTTCTGAGAGAAACAAAGAAACGAATTTGCAATAAAAGTTACAACTAATTTTTATTTATTTTTGGTTTAGGAATGCAAACTGAAAGTAAGTATGCAATTTCGAAGAAGTAAAATAAATCAGAAGAAGAAACAAAAATATGAATGCAAGGTTTGGAGGTTTTCAAACCTCCCCCAAGCTTCGGCTATTGCCAGGCTCAGTTGTTGCTGTCATTCAGCGGCTGGTGCGGATATTGCTGGTAGTAGTCGGGGAAGTGGGTCATGAAGTGACTGAAGTTTTGAGTTAAGGCACTCACATCTTCATTCACTCCTTGTAGAGTGTGGTCAATATCCCTAAAGCGCTGGTTGAGCTGCTGAAATTCTTGATAGGGGACGTAGTTGAACCCCTGCTACGGCTGATTGGGCCATGGGTCCCAGGATCCCCCTTGTTGTTGTTGTCCCTCCCAAGAAGGGTTGTATTCCTGCTCTTGCTCCTGCTCCTGCTCTTCCTCATCCTTCTCCTGCTGCTCTCCTTCTTCTTCTTGATCAGGCTGGAATTCAGCCATGATCTCCACCACTTGATCCTTGGTGAGGATCCAGTTGTCCTTCTCCACAATTGTGAAGGCTTGTGGACAGGGCAATGAAACCTTCTCAACCTGTGCATCACCAAGATAACCAAATTGATATGCTCGGAGCCTCTTGTTAGCTCGGTAAACACGGAGAAACCACAAGCAGTTAAATATTTGACATCCGTAACTTTTGAGCCATTAACAGGTTGCATCACAGATAATATAATGTTCAATGCATGGGCAAGCTAGGTTACCAATCCACCAATGCGAATGTCACCTTTCGTTTTGTTGCTCTGGTGATGAAAGTGCTAGATGAGTAGAGCCACGGGATTGGGGCTTTGCGGTGCATTGGGGAAGAGTGCCTTGGTGATCATGGCCATGTCTGCATTTTCCATGGAACCGGTATCTCCTCTTCCTAGTAGTGTATTGGCGAGGAACAAGGCGTAGTAGCAAATTGTTGGGTTCTGAATGGTGGACATCTTCTTCTGGTAGAAGTCCCTGCCACCGTTAACAGAAACAACCTCCCAAGTTTCTCCACTTGAGACGCTATATAAATTTGTAACAGTTGACTCCCCATCATGAGGGAAGCCAAAAGCATCACAAAATTGTTCGAAAGTTATTTCATAATGCTGCTGATTCATGGTGAACCATACCATGCACGCATTACCTTTCTCCCTATGGTCATCATAGAAGGAGGCAAGGAACTCACAGGTGAGCTCGGCGTAGGTATTGTGGCTTGCATAGGCGAGTAGTGCTAGCCTTAAATTTGCACACATGAGGCCGAAGTCCGCCCTCAACCCTTCCGTGGTGAGAAAGCTATCATCGTCCCAATGTGTGGGCATCATTCTCCTTGATGAAACTATGGCCAACTTGGGGTTGAGCTCAGCCCGGTGCCGCGAACTATCGCCACGTTGGCGCTTTCTCTTGTGAAAAATGCTACCAATTTTGTTCATCTAGATGCACTGAAACATTTCACCATGAAATCTTAGGCATATAGTTTCTACATGATATACGAATGATTTTACATGAATTTTTTTAATCCTAACATGAAAAATCAAAAAGAAAAAAGAAAATAAGCTTGAGTTCATCCACTAGATCAGTGTGAGAGTTTCAACCATGGAAATCTGAAAATAAAGCATGGATAGGGAGAGAAACATACCGATTTGTTGATTCCCCAACTCAAACGAATGAAATCCGCGAAGAATCAAGAATTCTAGGTGGGTTTTGAGAGGTTTGGAGAGAGAACATGAGAGAAAAAGTGAGGAGAAAGAAGAGCCCTAGCCGCCCTAGTGTGATTAAGTGGTCGCGCCGAACTATACGGGTGCAATTATATGGATGGATATGTAGTTCCCGTTGTATAGTTGCGGTGGTGCCGACAATTAGGCTTTCTTTATGCCGGAACACAGCTATACGGGCGCAACTATAAGGCCGGATCATAATGGTCCCGCCGTATAGTTGGTCGTCAAAACTTCCGTGTCCTCGAGATAAATTTTCTTGGACAGGCATCGAAAACTATACAGCCAAACTATACGGACGGAATTTTTATTCCTGCCGTATAGCCAGTCGTCAAACCATCAGTACCTTTGAGAATAAATTCGACAAAGGCATCGATATATATATATATATATATATATATGGCCGGAACTATACGGCCAGAATTTTTATTGTCTCCATATAGTTGGTCATTAAATCCTCTATACCTACGAAAGAAAATTTGTTGATGGCAAAGATATCTATACAGCCAAACTATACAACCGAAATTTTTATTCCCGCCAGTCGTATAATTGGTCGTTAAACCTTCAGTACTCATCAGAAAATTTCTATTTCTTCGATAATACCTTCTTATCCTGAAACTTAGCGAAACACCTTGTTTTTGACAGAAAAATGACAGTAAAAATTGTCGACCAATAACAACATGTATAGAGCATGATTTCTAGTACTACCTAACTTCTTCTCCTCAACTGGAGATTCACTCTTTAATCTAGACAAAATGATTAAGATAGATTTTGTATATAAAACTCAAACTTTTATTTTTATACTTACTCTAGGCTTGTTCAATCGATATTTCTACTACTTTTTGACACCTGCATCTTCATGGGCGCGCTTCCGCAAGAATGTCTGTGAAAAAATTGTAGGAATGCGATGAACATTTTATTCTTTAGTTTATTTTATTAATGTGATGGGTTGACTCCTATTAAGCATTTTTTAAGGATGATTGAATAACTCAACCCCTTCTTTGTTCTCGAAGTCTTACCTTGGCTTGCCCCTTATCAAAGGCACTTACCACATGAACTCGTTTTGACAGTGGAATATATCTTTCTCCTGCTTCTAGCTTCTTTGGAAAATACCGGATGATTTCAGCATCATAAACATTGAAGATTATTTTTCCCTCGGCACAATCAACTGATGCTCCTGCAGTACTAAGGAAAGGTCTTCCAAGTATTATGGATAATTTTTCATCCTCTGGCATTTCAAGAATAATAAAATCAGTGGGAATAACATGCTCATCTATTCTAAGTAGAACATCCTCAACCATACCAATGGGTTGTTTAGTGGACTTGTCAGCCACCTGTAATGTGATAGTAGTAGGGAAATACTCTCCTAATCCTAACCTTTTATAGAGGGAATATGGCATTACACTAACTCCTGCACCTAAATTACACAAGGCATTGTGAATATTAGTTTTGCTAATTGAGCATGAAATAGTTGGTATTCCGAGATCTCCTGATTTAGACAATAGCTTCCCATTAGCAGGATAACTAGTCACCGTGGCAACAATTTTAGTTATTTCTTTCTTTCTACTAAGAATATGACGGAGGAATTTAGAATAGGTGGGAACTTTTATTGCATCCGCAAATGGAATTTCTAGACGAAGATCACCAAGTGCCTTTTTGAAAGAATCATAGATTACCTTATCTGGTGCTTTCTTTTTTCGATCTGGATAAGGAAGCTTCTGCTCACCTTTCTTATTCTTGTCTTTTACCTTTTGTGGGGGATCAGGCTATTTTGTTGCTTTCTTTTGTTCCTGCTTATCCCTTTTCTTCTTTTCTATTACAACAACTTCTTTTGGAAATCCTTTTTTGTTTAGACTTTTTTTGTTTACGGAATGTCTGGAATTCCTCATTTCTATCTCATGCAAAAGAAGAGAATTGAATCCAAGGTAAAGGCGACAACAAAAAAAGGATTTCTTCCTTTTCAGAGGGATTGCGAGTCTTTTTAATCCTCTATTCGGCACAAGAAAAAGGCTTTTTTTCCTTTTTCTTGTGCTGATTCTTCTTATATCAAAATAAGAATACGAATCTTTTTTCTTCTTAATTCGTCAAAGATTACTATATATGTTTTTGTTTATTCGGGTCTATCTCTTATATATCTTTTTCTTTTGCTTAGGTTCAAGCGAGGTAGTGGACAAATTTCTTGTGATTGTGAGCAAATAGAATTGCTTGACTTGTTCAATTAAGTTCAACTTCGAACTTACATAAATTTTGAAAAAAAACGCTTCCATTGAAAGGTTGTTTTTATGTTTAGGCTAGTTGAGTAGTTTTGATTAAGGTTTTATCATTTTATTACTCGAAGTTAAATCAAGGATTTTCGGGATACTTCCTTCGCGGAATAAAATATTGTTCATTGCTTGTCTCTTTTTCTCTTCTTGGATCAACCATCTCTACATCAGAGTCATAATGGTCATCTTGTGCATCATTTTGGTCCTCCTTGGTTTGATCTTGTGTTGCTTGAGTAGTTTCATCTTAAGGATCTAGCAGTGTATCATCTTCTTTGCTTGCTTTGAGCAAGGCTTTTTCCTTTCACTCTTTTCAGCTTCATATTTTGGTGGTCCTAATGGTCCTGTAACAACTGCACCTCTTCTTGTAACAACATTAGTAGAAATAGGAATATTTATATCATCTTGAAGAAAATTTTGATAACTAGATGCTATTTGTTCACATTGGGTTTCAATCATACTAAGATACTTGTGAAATAATTTTATTTCTTGTCCAATCTCATCATAATTTTACATGAGTTCCGCCAAAATCTTTTTATGTTTTTGAAAATGCTTATGCAGGTTATTATGAGATTTTGCTTGTCGATTTTTTAATTCATGAAAAACTTTTCTAGTTTCATCTTCTTCAGTAAAAACTTGCAACAAGTCTACTTTGTTTTCCTTAACAAGTTCAGAAGGTATACCTTTTTCTTTCATTGTTTTGCGTACTTCAGGCATAAGATCAGGAGTTATACGAAGCATCCCTTTTTCCAGCTTAGTGTCAAAATCAGGATTATATAAAGAATCATTCTTAGCCCTAGTAGACATCAATTTCAAACAAGCTTTAACATAAGTATTAATCAATCCTCCTGCTGATAAGTCAAGCAACTCTCTGCTTTGAGTATTAAGACCATAGTAAAATAAATGGCAAATAGTTGATTCAGAATAGCCATGATTAGGAATTCTATTGATCATTCCAAAGAATATATCCCAGGCTTGTGGGTAGTTTTCTCCCACGTTCTGACTAAAGTTGCCTATATTCTTTCTAGTTTCAGTTACCTTTTTAAAAGGATTAAACCTATTTATGAATTTGACAATACAGCTTTCCCAACATTTAATGTAATGATGAGGGAGAGAATATAACAAGTCTAGAGCTTTACCTTTAAGAGACCAACAAAAAAATAGACAAGGGAAGTCTCTTGGAAAAACTTTTGGTCCAAGTGTTGTCATCAAATCGTCAAACTCTCTAATATGTCTTCCTAGGTCTTCATCTTCCCTTCGACTGAAAGCTTTTTCCTACAAAATTTTGATAATTCCACAATCAAATCGATATTCTCTAACTCCAGGGTTAGGAAATTCTATTGGTTGTTTAAGGAAACCGGAGTTTGGAGCACTGTATTCTCTTAGAGTTTTCTCAGGTTTCTTGGGAGTTTTCCTATAAATGGATATGATTTCCATAAAATCACTCAGGTTTTCAACTTCAACCTTGTTTGATCTTAAAAGTTTTTCAACAATTTCTTCGCGCCTTTGAATAGGCGAGCACTCAAAATAATATGGTAAATAGGTCCTACCAGAGCATGTAGACCCTTTGTCTCCTAGGGAGACCATTTTGTGGTAGTAACACCTGAAATGTCAAGAAACAAATACTTAGTGCTTAGCGCCCCGGCAACGGCACCATAAAATAGCTTGATGTCTGCAAGTGCACATATCATTTGTAGCTAGTTTTGAAGTATAGATATCGATCCCACAAGGAGCCCAAAGGTAAGTGTTTATGAGTGAAGTCTCTATCACACTCAAAGTTGTCATAGGTCTTCGAGTGAATTGACTACAAGTATGGAAATAAGAATGAAATTTGGATTAAACTAGATGTATTTAAATAAAACTAAAATGTAAACTTCAGGAATAAAAAGCATAAAAGTAAAGAACGATTTGATTGTTTGTGGTTTTCTGTAGATGACAAAGAAGGCGCAGGGAGATACAGGTCATGGTGATAGTGACTATGCCAGGTGGATGAATGATAAGTGTAACAATTATAATCTTATAAATATATGTGTAAGCGAGAAACCCATAATTAGCCGGAACTCCAATTGGTAGATTTCATCCCAACTTCAATAATCCTACTAGCCTGTTACCAAAACCATGGTCATTCACTAGATGATTAAGATCCTTCAGGTTGCTTAGCAATTAAGCTCCTTGGATCGTACTAATGCAATAAACACAGTGGTTCCTCGTTATCCTCGAGTCAAACTAGTTTCCCATTGATATTTCCGTGTCAGTTGGGGGTCGCCGGTCTTCTAGCGAACAAGATCCTATCCATGTAGAACAAAGCATCAAGTTGTCTAGGCCCTTAATTGGACAACAAGCATGAGGCATCCCACAGATAGTCAAGCACATATAATATAGTAATTAAAATCAATCAAAAAATAATGGAAAATATATGGAGGCACATCACATCTCACTAATCCCTTACATCTCCCACACCCAAGGAAATTACATGAGAGAAGAAAGCATCATCGATATAATTAAATAAAGGGAGTTCTTCTTGATATTACCATGGAGATCCACAATAAGAATATAAAATTAATCCAACACAATTCAAGATAGGAAGTAAAAATCTCAAACCCTAATCTTGCAAGGTGAAGATCTCTCTCTCTCTCTCTCTCTCAAGTACAAGTAATGGATATAAGGGTGTGATGGCTAGGAGTCCGAAGATCGTGGAGAGAGATGAAGAACGTCTTCCCCTTCTTCTTGTTGATATGCATTAGTACGGGTTCCCTCGCAGAAGAGGTTTGAGCTGAGGCTACCTCTTGTTGATGTCCACCTATGTAGTGCCCAGAAAGGCAGATGGCCATGGCTAGGAGGCCAAGCTCATAGGAGAGGTGCTTATACTAGAGTGTGTAAAGAAAAGGTTATGATTGATTATCCGCATACTAAGTATGATGATTCAGGGTTATCCCTGATGGATGTATCGAATTTTGTGGTGAAAGTGTACCACCTCTACAGAGTGTCAAACTATTCGAATAGCTGCGTCTGCGGTCATGGACAGTTGGAGTGGCCATACTGTTCCGTCGTCAGATTTTTCAAAATAACGTATGAAATGAATTGTGACTTGACTTGACCAAAACAGGGTTGTGACTATGAAAACTAAGTTACCACTTAGGTGATTTATAACATTTATTTAACTTTCTTTGTTTTTGAACTCAACTTAGGTTTACGTTTAGCTTTTGCAAATAAACTTAGAAGCTTAGCATTCTCACTAGAACTACCTTACTTGATAGTGATAGTTTGTGAGTACTTAAAGAGTACTCATGGCTTTGTCCCTGGCTATTCCCGTGGTCATACTATGAGGAGGACTATCTGGAAGAAGGACAACAAGATGGCTACGACAACTAGGATCATCTCCCATTGTCAGCATTACCTTTCACACTGAAGATGGAGCCCACCGCTACGCTTATTATTCCGCTGCTTGTTTGTATTAAGACTGGATCATGAGATCCTTTATTTGTGTAAGACCTTATTATGGTTTGTAATGGATGATGTACTATGATATCCAATCTATTATGTCTCGCAAAAATGGTAATCTTGGGATTGCGATGTATGGCATAATAGGCATCTGGGATTAAAAATCCGGGTGTTGACATGTTGGTATTAGAGCCATCCTGACCATAGGAGACCCTAGTTAGAATGGACGTCCGAACAAAAACTTAGTTTCAAAAACAAATGAAGTGAGTATTTATGAAAACCTATTCCCACTCTTATCCTTGATTCTTTCCAAAAAAATCATGTTCCTCAAAAATTCTTACATTACTACATAAAATTTGACATACTTGATCACCTCACTAACTTACTCATCCTAAATTCTTATAGATGGAAGTTCAGTATTGCAAGTTCTACCAGTTGGGCAACGGAGGCCAACTGATCTTCGAGAGGGATCTTGATGCACTGTCTGAGTACCTTGAGCGTCCGCATCTGGAATTCTTCGGAGCTCAACTCAAGGATTTTACAGGAGGAGATTTACAATGGCTAATAGTTGCAGATCTTCGAGGCAAAATGGAAGCACCCCTTTCTGAGAAGATTCAATTCACTGTGCGAGAGCTATGCATGAAGCTCTTGCCCGTCTGTGTGGGCAAAATGTCAACTTGATCCAGGGGACTTGCTTTGCTCACTATGCAAGGCGTGATTCTATGGGAATGCCATTGGAGATGCCAAGTCACCCGAAGATGAAGCGCCAAGTGAAGAATCTTGACTTCCTACTGTATGACAGGCAGAAGGAATTGGACAATGCTCGAGCCTACGCCAACCACAACCTTGCCATTGCCGCCAAGAAGGACCAAACTTTCGCCCTACTCGTCAAGGATCGCCAATCACTTCGTCGTCAACGCGAGAAGAAGGATCGCACCATCGCTTGTCTTCGCAAGAAGGTGGACGACCTCGAGAAGACCAGCCAGGAACAAGAAGCTCAGCTTGCAGCAAAAGAAGAAGAGGAAGAAGGTGAAGACATCCAAGGAGATATTCACTTATACCTGAGTCATGACAACGACTACCTGGAGGATGATGCCATGGATTTCTACATCGATGATGACGACTCCGACTTCATTGATGATGAGTAGATGCACTTGATCACTACCGTAGGAAGGAGTTGTATCGGTCCCACTGTATCTTAGCTTCACAGAATGGTTCTTAAAACCATCTATTTTTCCTTTTATGTTGTGGTGTGTGTGTTTGTATCGTGTGCTTTGATTGAATGAATGAGAAGAAGTTAGTTGCAAAACCTGAGTTCAAACTCAAAGTTTTAGCTTTGAAAACAAAACCATGAACCTTAGAACTTTCCCTCTTACCCCATTATCTATCTCAATCTTTAGATGACTCGTGGAAACCAAGGAGGAAGCAGATCATCGTAGGACCTGATGCTGCAGATTCTGCAGATGCTAGTTTCCGACCGTGAAGCTAGTAGAGCAGAGCGCCAAGCCAACCTAGCCACCCTACAACAGATCGCTCAGATGGCCCATAATAATCAAGGCGATGGAAATCAGGATCATCATGGGTCCAAACTCAAGAACTTTCAGAATACCAATCCCCCTATCTTTAACAAGTCTGAAGACCCTTTAGATGATGATGACTGGATACAAACAATGGAGAATAACCTAGAAGTCGTAGGAGTTGACGCCAACGAGAAGGTACTGTTTGCCACCCACTATCTGGCAGGAGATGCAAGAGCCTGGTGGAACAGCACACGTACTATGAACCACGGTCAAGTGATGACGTGGGAAGCTTTCAAGATCAAGTTCAGCCGCACCCATGTGCCACAGGGTTTAGTCACCGGAATGAGAGATGAGTTCAGAGAACAGAAGCAGGGCAGGATGACGGTAGTGGAGTACCGTGACAAATTTTTGTCCCTCGCTAGGTATGCACCTGATGAGATCAACACTGAAGCCAAGAGGAAGGAAAGATTCCTGAACGGACTACATGATGAGATGCAGATTGGGTTAGTCAACAACCGTTTTGAAGATCTCGAAGAGCTAGTCGACTCTATCATCTAGATGGAAGGGAAGATAAACCAAGCCAATGACAACCGCAAGCGCCGAATGATGCACCAGACTGGGTCCCACAATGCCCAGAAGTATCGCCCCAACCCGTCTGAAGGATATGCCCCAAGGAACAATATACCCCCAATGTCTCGTCCAAGCTACCCAACCGTAGCGGAGGAAACGCGAAGTCCAGAGGAAACCACAACAACAACCCTGGCAACTCCAACAACTTCAACCGTGCACCGCCCAAGTCCGACAACAACAACAATACTGCCCCAAGGACTAGAAGTAATGTCGTGCCTATTGCAGCCAAAGAAAAGTCCCAGATTACTTGTTTTGAGTGTGGAGTGAAGGGTCACTACTCCAACGAGTGTCCCAAGAAGCTTGCAGCCACCACCAATGTGAATGCCCCAGCTCAACAGCAATGTCGTGTTCAGCTTGGAAGAAGATTTGCCCCAGGGAATTCGCTCAACCGCAACGGCCGTCTGTTCCACATGAATGTTGAAGAAGCCCAAGAAGCGCCAGATGTCGTGCTGGGTATGTTTTCTATTAACTCAGTATTAGCAAGAGTGTTGTTTGATTCTGAAGCATCACACTCATTTGTTATAGAAGAATTTGCATGCACTAGTAAGATTCAACCAACAAAATTGAAGCATGTTATGATAGTTCAAATACATGGTTCAACCACCAAAGCTAGAAAAATTTGCAAGGCTGTACCTATCAGAATCCATGGGATAGATTTTTATGCCAATCTAATAGTACTTGGAACCAAAGGTTTGGAAGTAGTACTATGAATGGATTGGATGTCGAAACATAAAGGATTGATCGACTGTTCCAAGAAAGCCATCACCATGACCAATAGCTCTAGAGTATCCGTAGAGCATGTTTCTGAAACCTTGCCCCGCTAATTCAAATGCAACAAGAGTCTAGCCCTACCAACCATCGACCAAGTCAGAGTAGTCTGTGAATACCCCAATGTATTCCCAGATGAATTGCCCGGTATGCCCCCAGATCGGGATATCGAGTTCATTATTGAACTAATTCCTGGAACTGGACCCATAGCTCAGAGACCCTATAGTATGAACCCATCAGAGTTAGTGGAGCTGAAGAAGCAACTTGATGCTATGCTGGAGAAAGGCTTGATTCAACCAAGCGCATCACCATGGAGATCGCCTATTCTGTTTGTCGATAAGAAAGATGGAGATAACCGTTTGTGCACAGATTATCGGAAGCTGAATGATGTCACCATCAAGAAGAAGTACCCACTGCCCAAGATAGAGGATCTATTTGATCAGTTGACTGGTGCCAGAGTGTTCTCTAAGATTGATCTTAGAACAGGTTATCATCAACTCGAGATTTGTGCAATGGATATTCCAAAGACCGCCTTTACCACTAGATATGGATTGTATGAGTATACGGTCATGTCTTTTGGATTAACCAATGCCCCGCTTATTTCATGAATCTCATGAATGAATAAGATATTTATGAACTTT
The DNA here is from genome assembly GCA_916181665.1 of Avena sativa. Classification (NCBI taxonomy): domain Eukaryota; kingdom Viridiplantae; phylum Streptophyta; class Magnoliopsida; order Poales; family Poaceae; genus Avena; species Avena sativa. Next base: position 200,005,847 of record OV702287.1, read on the forward strand.
CTGGATAAGTTTGTCGTTGTGTTTATCGATGATATTCTTATCTATTCCAAGTCAGAAGAAGACCATGAGAAACATCTGAGAACCATCCTCGAAACCCTCAGAGAACATCAGTTGTATGCCAAGTTCAGCAAATGTGAGTTTTGGCTGAAAGAAGTAGGATTCCTCGGACATATTGTGTCGGCAGGAGGAGTCGCTGTTGATCCTGCCAAGATCAAAGATGTTGAAGAATGGGAAGCCCCAACCACTCAAACCAAAGTCCGTGCATTTCTCGGATTAGCGGGATATTACCGCAAGTTCGTAGAAGGATTTTCGAGCATCGCAAGACCGATGAACCGATTATTGAAGAAAGATAAGAAGTTTGAATGGACCGACAAATGTGAAGCAAGTTTTCAAGAGCTCAAGAAGAGATTGATTTCAGCTCTAATCTTGATCATGCCAGATATCAAGAAGTCATTTGATGTGTATTGTGATGCATCCAAGATTAGTCTCGGATGTGTGTTGATGCAAGAAGGCAAAGTCTTAGCATATCTGTCCCGACAACTAAAGCAACATGAGCAGAACTACCCTACCCATGATCTTGAACTAGTAGCCGTAGTTTTAGCATTGAAGACATGGCATCATTACCTGATGGGTAATTGCTGTGAGATTTATTTAGATCACAAGAGCTTGAAGTATATTTTCACTCAGAAGGAGCTGAATATGAGGCAAAGGAGATGGTTAGAGTTAATCAAGGATTATGACCTTGACATTCACTATCACCCCGGTAAAGCCAATGTGGTAGCGGATGCTCTTAGCAGATTGCCATGTAGATTAAACACCATGATCAAAGAAGCCCAGCCAAGTTTGCATGAGGAGTTGGAGCAGTTTAGAAGAGAGCTAGTTAGCAAAGGATTGTTTAGCTAGCATTGAACTTCAACCCACTTTGATTAGTCAAATCAAGGAAGCCCAGAAGGGAAATGCAAGTATCGACGGAATCAAACATCATATTGGTACAGGAAAAGTACCTGGATTCACCGAAGATGAAGAAGGAGTTTTGTGGTACAAAGGACATATCTGTGTGCCAGTAGATTTGGAGCTGAAGCAAGTTATCATGGAAGAAACTCATGATACCCTTTATTCTATCCACCCCAGAGGAACAAAGATGTATCAGGATTTGAAGGAGCAATTTTGGTGGCACAAGATGAACAGAGAAATCGGAATCTACATCGCCAAGTGTGATATCTGTCAAAGAGTCAAAGCGGAACATTAGAGACCCGCAGGACTGTTGCAACCATTGCGGATTCCGGAATGGAAATGAGATTCCGTCGGGATGGACTTTATCACCAGTTTGCCTACTTCTAGTAGGGGAAATGACTCTATCTGGGTCATAGTTGATAGACTGTCCAAGGTAGCAAATTTTATACCTGTCAAGACAACCTACCAGAGTTCGAAGCTAGCAGAGTTGTACATTGCTAGAATTGTCAGTTTGCATGGAACCCCCAAGACCATAGTATCAGATCGAGGAACCCAATTTACCTCGAGATTTTGGCAGAAATTCCAAGAAGGATTAGGAACCAAGTTGAATTTCAGCACAACTTATCACCCGTTATCCGATGGATAGACTGAAAGAGTCAACCAGATCTTAGAAGATATGTTGAGAGCTTGTGTTTTAGAGTATGGATCAAAATGGAAAGATTGTCTGCCTTTCGCAAAATTCTCATACAACAACAGTTATCAAACCAGTTTGCAAATGGCCCCATTTGAGTTCTTATATGGAAGAAAGTGGCGTACCCCTTTGAATTGGTCGCAAGTAGGAGAGAGTTAGATTTTCATACCTGGCATGCTACGAGAAGCCGAAGAGAAGGTTCACAAAGTCCGTGAGCACCTCAAGGCCGCCCAATCCAGACAGAAGAGTTATGCTGACAAGAGACATAGAGACCTGACTTTCAACGTTGGAGATTTTGTGTATCTCAAAGTGTCGTCGTTGAAAGGAGTGTAGTGTTTTCAGCTGAAAGGAAAGTTAGCCCCCAGATATATTGGACCCTTCAAGATTTTGAACCACCGAGGAGAAGTATCGTATCAACTGGAACTGCCAGAGGACATGTCAGCCATCCATAATGTGTTCCATATCTCGTTACTTCGCAAATGCTTCGAAGTTCTGGAGAAGACCAAAATTTTCAAGAACATCGATCACCGAGCCATTGATATCAACAAGGATCTGACGTATCGTGAAGTGCCCATTCGTATCTTGGAAGAAGCTTTCAGAACCACTAGGACCCGGAGTATCAAGTTTCTCAAGATCTAATGGAGCAACCATACTGAAGAAGAAGCTACCTGGGAGCAAGAAGACTACATTAGGACTGAGTTTCCAGATATCTTTAGTTCCTAGTTTTTCTTAAATCTCGGGACGAGATTTTATTTAAGGGGGGAAGGTTTGTAACATCCCAAATCTTTAATCAAGGTTATCAAAGTTCAAATCACCCAAATTAGGGTTAACAAAAACATTTATTAAGAAAAAGGCATATGAATGCACATGTGTTTGCATTAGTGTAGAATTGTTTGAAATTGCCATGCTTGATTGTTCTAAATGTTGTGAAATGGTTTAAAGGTGAATACGACATCATCTAGACCATTTACAAACAAAATCCAAAGAAAAAGAAATCAAATAAAGTTAAATAAGGCAAATGGTCATTTTGACCATTTTAATCTACTAGGCCACTTTAGGTGTTCCTAGAAGTCAATTCCTAACAGAAACATTGCTAGATCTTTTCACCCCTTGCTAGACCAAGTAAACATGTACCAAGGCCCACTTTACAAACTTACAAAAACATTTAGCCACTCAATTTAAATGACATTTGAAAATTGAATCCAGTGCATATGTGAAGATCACACTTTTTCAAAAACACATCAAATGAATTCACCTTGGCAATACCAAGCAAACCTAGTCTCTCAAGATTAGTACAAGATCACCCAAAAAATTTGAGACAAAAATTCAAATGTAGATCTCTTTCGGCCATTTAAGCAAACACCTTAGCTACACTGATTAACCACCTGCCAAACTCCACTGTTTGCATAGTAATTCTCCACCCCTCTGTCCCCCTCTTCACTCCTCTGTCTCCCTAGCATCTAACCAAGCCCCAAAAAGCAACCCCCTTTGCTGCCGCACCAGTAGAGCACCGCCCAAAAATGGTCACCACCGGTCGACCACGCCCAAGCCACAGCAGACCACCCCGCGCCTATCCAGGATGCCTAGGAGGATCGCCGCAGCCTACCGCCTCTCCCTGTCCACCCTTCGATCACAGCCAGGCTGTGGACCACCCCAGGAGCACTGCGTCCAGAGCGTTTGCACCATGCCGAGCACGCACAAGAGCGCCGCGCCCAACTAGCTCCGCCAACCCGCGCCTCGACCTCACACCGCGCACACTACTCCGCCACGACCCTAGCAGCCGCCCAAACATCCCCGTTCGCCGCCGCTTGACCCGTAGCCACCATGCACCGCGTCGAACACCGCTTCTGCCGTGCAGAGCATCACCCCCTCCCGACCAAATGCGACCGCCCCTTGCCTCGCCTTTAAGCCTGAGAGGACCGCCAAGAGACCGCGCACCGTCCCCTACCTCCAGCCGTGCCGCTAGCTACTTGTAGCGTCACCACCGACGAGCCACGCCCATGCCGCTCGGTCCCTTCCTCGAGCTATTTCTACACACCATCTCACTTCCCTCTCACCACTGATCCTCCCACACCATCCCCGGAGCAAGGTGAGCTACAGTTCGCTAGAATTTCGCCGGAGTTTGCCGCTGCAGAGGAGAAGAGGCGCCGTCGATTGGAGCTACCCTAGGAGCCACCGCGACCATGCCTTGAACCGCTGTTATCTACCAGCCCGAACGCCCCCGTCGCCGAGCCTAGCTGGAGCTCAGGTGAGCCCTCGTAGACCCCCACCGTGCTGCTAGGGTTCGTCCTCGCCGGAGACCTGTTCACCGGGGACGACGAACCATAGTCGTTCGATTGTCGTCTAATCGTAGCACTGAGATTGCCCCGTACCGCTTCGCGTTAGATGTGCCACTGACGTGCAGGACCCCCTTGTGAGTAGCCCGCTGCGCCTGCGCAGTGCAGCTGGGCCGGCCTATTTCCTTTCCCGCGCTAGCCCACAGATTCAAATTAGTATTTTTCCATTTAGGTTTAAACTAGATTCTGTCCACTTATTTAAAAATCAATTAAGAGAGTTTCACTTAACCAAAATGCATGATTCAAATTGTGTTAGAAATATAATTAAAATATCTATCCAATTCCGTTGGATTTAAATAAATTGGAGTTAGAGATCACATATAGCAAAAATAACAAGACAAAGACTTTTCTACATTCAAACATTTTTCAAAAATCAACCCTAATACCTTTTGAGTTGATTCCAAATCTCAAAAATCACATTTGACAATACCTATCTGAATATGTAAAAATATTTAGGGTCGCATGCAGTGACTTTGGACTAGTACCAAAATAATGCTATTAGGGCATTTCTAGTCACCTTAAATCATTTAAAGGATAATCTTAAACTTATTGAAATATGATCAAACCTTTTAAATCACATTCCCATGTATTAGAGTATGTGGTGATGACATGTGTCCACATGATCCCATATTTTAATTGGAGAATATTAAATCTTAATTAATTTCAATGAGTAGAAATTACTTTTCTCAAATAAAATAAATGAAACTACTTCTTTAAATCTTGTGATGTTTGTGATGATGCTAAATCATCAAGTGTGTGCCTTAGTGTGCTAAATAGACTAGTTAAGTATTGTTTGGTGATTGTGTATCCCGTATTTCATTTATAGATGATAGTACTGACCAAATCTATGAGGAGGAGGAGTTTTACCCCGAAGAAGACGAAGAGAACTTCAATCACTGCACCAATCAAGGCAAGCTAATTCTTGCAAGCCATCACTAGATGCAAGTTAACCTAAGCAAGATGCATTAGGCATGCTTGGTTATACATTTTGATTTGTACCCATCCCAAGTTTTACTTGCAAGCTTTACTTTTTACTTCACCAAAGTTTCTTTACTTTTAGTAATACTTTGTGAGATTTTGGAAGATAGTATAAATAGCATAAAGAGTATAAAACTAGGCCTATACTAGATGTTATTCTATGGCATGAGATTGATATTAGCATCCCTCATTAGTGAACACTCTTAACCTTAGTGGCTAGTGCTAAGCATAAAACTTGATCACTTTAGATGGAAATACTTGGTGAAAATACTTATGAAAACCTTGGAATGATGAGTCATTCTATTGAGATGTTTTGACATGTGTTGAGAAACAAAAAATGGTTTATGATGATGAAAATGTTGAGGCATGAGCCTTAGCCCTTTATAAAAACTGATGGTTGGGTTCGGATGCGATAACATTCCAATTTTACCATACAACCTCAATACCTGAATTGGGTAAGACTTAGCCGGAAGTTTATATGAATTAGTATGGGTTCCCTCGTGGAAGAGGTTTGAGCTGAGGCTACCTCTTGATGATGTCCACCTATGCAGTGCCCAGGATGGCGGATGGCCATGGCTGGTAGGCCAAGCTCATAGGAGAGGTGCTTATACTAGAGTGTGTAAATGAAAGGTTATGATTGATTATCCGCATACTAAGTATAATGATTCAGGGTTATTCCTGATGGATGTATCGAATTTTGTGGTGAAAGTGTACCACCTCTGCAGAGTGTCAAACTATTCATAGCCACGTCCACGGTCATGGACAGTTGGAGTGGCCATACTGTTCCGTCGTCAGATGTTTTCAAAATGACGTATGAAATGAATTATGACTTGACTTGACCACAACAGGGTTGTGACTATGAAAACTAAGTTCCCACTTAGGTGATTTATAACATTTAGTTAACTTTCTTTGTTTCTGAACTCAGCTTAGGTTTAGGTTTAGCTTTTGCAAATAAACTTAGAAGCTTAGAATTCCCACTAGAACTACCTTACTTGTTAGTGGTAGTTTGCGAGTACTTAAAGAGTACTCATGGATTTGTTCCTGGCTATTCCCGTGGCCAGACTATGAGGAGGACTATCTGGAACAAGGACAACAAGACGGCTATGACAACTAGGATCATCTCCCATCGTCAGCATTGCCTATGACACTGAAGATGAAGCCCACCGCTACGCTTATTATTCCGCTGCTTGTTTGTATTAAGACTGGATCATGAGATCCTTTATTTGTGTAAGACCTTATTATGGTTTGTAATGGATGATGTACTATGATATCCAATCTTTCATGTCTCGCAAAAATGGTAATCCTGTGATTGCAATGTATGGCATAACAGGCATATGGGATTAAAAATTCGGGTGTTGACAAGATGGAAGAAGAAAGAATGAAATTTTGAGCAATGGTTACCTTCTAGTTGGTGTTTGAGGAGTTTCCCAACTATTCGGGCGCAACTATACGGTCAGACCAAAAAGGTCCCGCCGTATAGTTGGTCGTTAAACTTATAGTACCTTGAACATCGAAGGGTAGATGGCGTCGATATCTATACGGCTGCAACTATACGGCCGGACCAAAAAGGTCCCTTCGTATAGTTGGTTGTTAAACTTGTAGTACCCTACAATAGAAATTCGGAGATAGGGTAGATAACTATCCGGCCAGAAAAATTTCCCGCCATATAGTTGGTCGTTAAACCTTCTGCAAATGCCAATCTTCACCTGTTTCTTCGAGGATTCGTTATTAACTTGAAACTTAATAAACACCATGTTTTGATGGTAAAATAACATCTTTAATTTTTACCAACAAATACATATAATTGAAGGATTCACCTAAAACTGATTTTCTCTTCCTTTTTACCAAGTTTATGCAACACATAATATATTGACAATAAATCCTACCTTTTGAAAACTACCACAAGATTACTTTAATAGCAAGACATGCGAAGAATAAAAGTGCCAATGCATCATGAATGCCACTAGACTCGAGACACAAAACTAAGAAAGACACCTAGTAACTTCCGGGTTGCCTCCCGGGAAGCGCTCTCTTTAAAGCCATAAAGCCAGGCTAGGATGCTCCATACATTTCCAACCTGGATCCCAAGGGATATCGACTCGAGGTGAGGTTGTACATACCAGCTTGGAGCATCTTGAAGTAGAGTTCGGTCAGAGTCGTATCCGCTTATGGTGCATCGGCGTCATTTATATGAACACGTTCTCTCTTTCAAGCGAGTGTTGATGCACCAAGCTTGGTGAACATGCCTCTGTGTATAGCTGCAATTAGAGGATTTGAGATTCATATAAAATTCTTAAATATTTACCTTGGTTACCTGTGTAGGGGAACACTTCATAGTATTCTTCCTTCATAGCAGGGAGTTCAAGACCATGTATGTTAGTATGGCAAGGTTCTATTCTAGTTCATTATTATTAATGCCCTCCATATGAGTGTCTAGGCACAAAGCCTTCGCAGAACAATTATCAACAGTTTTAGCATCATAAAAATCACTACTAGAGTGAGAGGCATCACAAATAAAAGTTGTAGTGTGACTCTCTTTATCAACCTCACCTTTTTGTTCCTCCTTTTCTCGACTAGTGTTTTAATAGCGAGGATAGAATCAAAAGTAGGAGTCGAAGGTGTGAGCGGGTGATCAATCCGTTCTTCCTCCTTGTGCTCCTTTTTCTCTTCACTTTTTAGTGCAAAAGGTTATCTTTCTCCATGGCGGTTTTAGACCGCTTCAAATAATATAATACTAATGCATTATTACATAAATTATTGTCGCATAAGAGGAATATGAGGTGTACTAAATTAAAAACTCCATCAAGTGCTTCACTTTCAACATCAATACTTCCTAGTCTAAATAGCATTTTAGATGCGTCTTTGAAAACAAAGTATTCTAGTACTTCCAAACTAGCATAGGATTTATCTCTATTATAATTTGCTAGAGTAGGATTGTTGGAACACTTACATTGAAAATTAAGGTGGTCATATGTTATACAAATTGTGCAATAAGATCCATCATTAGCACGCAACCATAATGAATGCCTTTCCAATCGGTCCAGCAATTTCTTTATCAGCTCATGTCTAGCAACAAGGCTTGATGAACTTGAATCCTTTATATCTTCCAATGCTTGTATTATCTCTTGAACTAAATTTATCTCGAAAGACATGATTAGTAGCAACAACAGTTTTTATAAATTTTTGGTTTTGTAATTTTTTTATTGTTTTCAATATAAAAGAAAGAAGTAAGATAATAGCAACAAACTGAAATAAACTATGTGCGAGTAGATTACCGAACGATTTGCTCCCTGGCAACGGCGCCAATTTGATGACTGGGTTCCTGCACCAATAACAGGGTTATTGCAGTACTTGTAGTAGCAAATATTTAAAGAGTTTGTCCCGATGGGAGCTCGGCGAACACGACCCCGTAGCCACGTTGTCAATGCAACCACGTTCGCACCCAAACCGTGGTTTGGTAATAGCCTATTCTATAAGTTGCTAGGATAAATGGATTTAAGATGTTTTGTAATAACTACTACTAGGACTGGAAGAAAACTAGAACAAAAGTGAAACTGAAAAGAGGTGAATGCAATGAGATGAAATATTAATGCTATGATTCCTCAAGTAATGTTGTGTATACCGGTGTGCATGATAAGTGCTTATGGAATAGTTGTTGTGGCGGTCCCTCATATACCATTGTCTCCCACTGTTGGTAAGTAGCAACTGGACAACTCAATTGTACACACCCTCTTCGGACATGGGTCATCTCGTAAGAGAATAGTGTATTAAGGTAACAAGACCAATCAAGGTAAACCAGAACAAAGGCATTAAGTTCTATGGACAACCGTACTCATAAGAAAGTGTGCTGCTAGTCACAAGATATCTCGTCTGTCCCTTTGGGGTCTAGCAATTCGCAACACTATACCTATCTATATCATGAGTGATCTTGAGGGAACTCTGGGCGGTTCATCCTAAGCTGCTATTGCCTCCGCAAATGACTTATAGAAAATAGCATATTAGTTCTACCCATGGAAGAGAAGAGACTAATGATAAGTTTTATGACACTCCGTGAATCCCTAGTAAATTCCTCAACAATAGATTGGACGTCTCCAATCACTAGAATAATATCACGAATAGAACAATGTAAAGAGAAAGCACAAACATATTAATTAACAAGAACATACCACAGTTTAATTACTCAAATCATCATAACATTAATAAAAGGGTTCAAGCCATGTTACAACCCATCACGGAGATCATGATGGGGAAGGATGAAGGAGTAGCGGCGATGGAGATGGTGATGATGACATGGTGATGGCGACGTCCTCCTTTTCCTCCTCTTCTTGCTTGGATGGCTTGATGGTGTTGATGGAGATCTAGATCTTGGTGAAGCCGTAGAGGCTATGGAGGCGGCAGAGCGCCGCCGTGGAGGCGGTAGATGGGATCTAGATCTTGTATATGGTGTATGGTGGCTTCCTCTCTCTTCTTTGACTCCTCCCTCCTTTATATATGTCTTGGGGGTGCCCTAGGGTTTCCCCAATACCGTCATATGACTTAGGGAAGGTTCTGCAGCTTTGGGAGGGCGAAATCCCTCTATTTTTGACCTTTTTGGCAACTATACGATGGGAGCTATACAACCAGATTTTTTGCTTAGTTGGTCGTTAAACCTCCGATACTCTTTAGTATTTTGGTCGCCATTTCTTCATACAAACTCTTTGGGTGTTCTTGGACTCGTTGAATTCTTCCTGTCGAGGGCTACAACCCTGTGGTCTTGGATATTTATTTTGAGAAGTTGAAAAAATCACTTTTCCAACACCTCAAATGGCCAAGTCTGGTCCCTACAGCTCCTCCATACTATGCTCTCTTTGTTCCTTTTGCCTTTGTTTTATCTATAATCATCATCAACACCTACACACATGCCAAAGACAAGGAAGAGAGATAAAATTCTACCTAAACTACTAAATGTGCAAAGCTCATATTAAATTTAATAAAAACAAATAATCATGCATATCAGCCATAGTAATAGTTAGATGGAGCATGATATGATAGAAAAATGACACAATTTATATTGCTAAAAGGTGTTGAATTATCACAGCCATCAGAATACAAATGGTCTACCATACAGCGTCAACGCTAACGTGTTGACAGGTATCAAGTGAGAAAATAAATCTAAGTCTTGTTTGCATAACGATATATAAGTTGAGGGTCTTAACAACACCCACCCCCAATCGTAAGTCGTTGTGCGCGTGCTCAACACAACATTATGGATCAATGCCTCGTCTTTGTCACCCATCATCGCTGACGCGACGTACAGGTGATAAAGCCTTGAATGGGTGTTAGGGTACCGAGGCTACGTCTTGACGCTACCGCGTTGATGACGATGAAGCCTCGGTACCCTAACACCTAAGGCTACCGCATCTATAGAAACTAACACCACTGAGTACATAAAAAGAAGGAAATGCATACTACAACAGGAGAGAAGCACATATGAAGTTAATAGGCAGTACAAATGCCACATAGATGGAAGTTTGAATTTAAAACAGAGTGAGTGCAGACTACAACAAGGGGAACAAGGGAAACACAGAGAAAGTTAACATGCAGTTCACATATGAAACCAGATATTGGGAGAATACAAATGGTCTATCATGCGGCGTCAACGCTAACGTGGATTTCTACAAAAAGATAAAATATTTGAAAAATAATTAATAAGTCTATAAAATGGAGAAAGTGACACTTTGACTTAGGATAGTACGATTGTATAACCAAAGAAGTACAAATACTAGTCGAGAAAAGTTTGGACAGCTCCTTCTAAACCATAAGAATTTAAAACGAGCGGATGGTAATGTCAAATCTACTCCTAAACCATAAGAAATTTGAGAAAACATTCTGAACTAAAAAGTTGCTCCTACTTCATAGCTTTATAACGCCATATTATTTGTATGATTCTGACAAACGGTTTAGAAATAATCATCCAAATACCGTCCACTCATTTTAAATAGATCTGAATTTTGGTATTTTTAAAATTATTACAAAACCGTGCAGAATTTAGAAAACTTTAAACACGAAAATTGCGCAATTTTAATATCTTTCCAATGGTATATCATTTGTATCATTTGGGAAAGGGATTCGGAAATTAGAGTAAAAGTTCGTAACCTTTCCATATAGATGGATTTCATATTTTCGAATTAAATTCAAACTATGTAGAATCTTCGTAAATTTTGAACACGAAAAAGTTGCGGTTTTCTGATATTTTTCCAATGGCATGTCATTTGTACAATTATTATTAACATTTGAAAAACTATAAGTAATAAATAAGTCGGCAAATGGAGAAAGTGCACACTTCGACTTCGGGAAGTACGAATGTATAACCCAAGAAGTACAAATACTACTTTCGAAAAGTTTGGACAACTGCTCCTAAACCATAAGGAATTTGAGAAAACATTCTGAACAAAAAGTTGCTCCTACTTCATACCTTTCCAGCGCCATATCATTTGTATCATTCCGAAAAACGGCTAAGAAATAATCATCCAAATATCGTCTGCTCGTTTCAAATAGATTTGAATTTTGGTATTTTAAAAATTATTCCAAAACCGTACAGAATTTTAAAAACTTTAAACACGAAAAAGTTGTGCAATTTCAATATCTTTCCAATGGTATATCATTTGTATCATTTGGTAAAGGAGTTCGAAAACCGGAGTAAAAGTTCGTTATCTTCACACATAGATGGATTTCGTATTTTCCAAATTAAATTAAAACCGTGTAGAATCTTTGAAAAGTTTGAACACAAAAATTTTATGGTTTTCCGATATCTTTCCAACGACATATAATTTGTACAATTTTGATTAATAGTTGAGAAACTAGAACTAAAATATATACGCTCGAATAAATGGGCAGTTCACATATGTAAAATACGAAGTTCAATATTGTCATCCAAGAAGTACAACTATTAAAACGGGAAGTGCAGTCTAGTGCTCAGAATAATATTCTGCAAACACACTAAAGAGGAACCCCCTTAAGAGGTTCTTTATATAGCTTATATAGGAACCCCTAAGTAAGTACTACCTTTCCCGTACCCAACCCGACTCGCATGCCCACGTGCGACCCTGCACCACCTACCTCTCGCACATCCCGTCCCGTCCTCCTCCCCCAACCGCCCCATCCTCCCCCTAGCCGGTGGTGCCCCATCCCGCCCGCAGCCAGCGACGCCCCGTCCTCCCCAGCCGGTGGCGCTCCTCCTTCCCCCAGCCAGCGGCGCCCCGTCCTCCCCCACAGATGAAGCTAGAGGACCATGTTTTAGAGCAGCTTGGATCTTGTTCAAAAAAGAAGTTCAGGCCTCTCTTGAGAAACAAAGTTCACTCTGCTAAAGACTCGGTCCATGAAAATGAACTTCACAACCGTAAAAAACATAGTCCACAAGATTTTCAAAAAAAAGAGTTCACTCTTTTGTCCAAAAAAAAGTTCACTTCAAGCGAAAAAAAGTTTGAACAGAAATCCACAGCTCTATAAACACATGGATTTTGGCTAAAATATAAATCCACGGTTCTGAAAAAAGAAAGTTCACTCTTCCAGAAAACAACATTCACTTTAATGAAAAATAAAGTTCACCTAGTTGTTCGTAAAAAGAAAGTTCGTGAAAAATTCGAAAAAAATATAGTTCATTCAGTTGTCTAGAAAAAACAATTCGCAAAAAAGAAAGTTTATAAGCGCTGAAAAAAGAAAGTTCACTTAGTTTGCCCGGAAAAAGAAACGTTCGCAAAAAAGAAAGTTCACATGCATTTAAAATAAAGTTTACTCTGCGGAAAAACATAGTTCACTTCGAGCGCAACCGGGATTCTCGTTATATTTGGTAGTTCACGTCAGACGAGGCAAAAACTTCTAGAAAAGCATGTTCGATAAGAAGAAAGTTCGCTTTATAATTTGAAAGTTCACTTCAGACATGGTTGGAAATATAAAAAAGTTCACTTCGAACATGGTGATTTTTCGAGAAAAAGAAACTTCAACTCGCGCTAAAAAAAAGTTCACTCTGCTACCGGACAAAGTTCACTTTGTTTCCTGTTTAGTTATACAGGAACTGATTCCTTTTTAGCTTCTATATACAACCATTATAGAATAACTATTCTACAACCCTTTCTGTTCATGGAAACTTTTTTAAACTTCACGTGACAAAACAGTGAACTTTCTGACGAACTACCGAGAATCTATATTTTAACAGACAGTATTTTAAACGTAGTTTTCGAATCACTTATCAGAATGACACATATAATATACCATTAGAATCATATGAAAATTTCAAATCTTTTATGTTCAGAAAGATTTCTGAAATCTATCATTGTTTAAAACTAATTTTAAAATACTAAACAGTATTTTTGCAAAATTAGGTGTTTTTTACAGGAATTTGCCCATAATTTTTAAACCGCTTATCATATTGATGCATGTGATATATCGTTAAAAAGGTATTAAAATTGCGCAACTTATTCATTTTTAAAGGTTTCCTAAATTTCTCACGGTTTAAGAGAAGTTCTAGATATACTAAAAACTATTTACGTTATTTTTTATATTTTTTCAGTTTTTTGGGTCTTATTTTCAACCTGCTTGTCAGATAGACACGTATAATATACTGTTGGAATTGTGTGAAAAATACGCAAATGTTTTGTTTTTAAAGTTTTTCCAAATTATTAACCATTCTAAAGTAATTTTGAATATACCGTAAAGAATGATTATCGACGTCACATCAACGGTTTGAAATTGACAAGTCTTCGATAGTCGGCTGAGGCTATCGAAATGTTAAATGAGAAGCTCAGTATTATCATTCAGGAAGTACAACTATTAACAACGAAAAGTGCAGTCTAGTATTCAGAATAATATTCTGCAAACAGACTAAAGAGGAACCTCCTTAAGAGGTTCTTATATAGCTTATATAGGAACCCGCCTAAGTAAGTACTATCTCTCCCGCACCCAACCTGACTCGCATGCCCACGTGCGACCCCGCACCACCTACCTTTCGCACATCCTGTCCCGTCCTCCTCCCTAGCTGCCCCATCCTCCCCCCAGCCGGTGGCGCCCCATCCTCCCCCTAGCCAGCGGCGCCCGTCCTCCCCCCCAGCCGGCGGCGTCCTGGCCTCCCTAGCCGGTCATGCTCCTCCTTCCCCCAGCCGACGACGCCCCGTCCTCCCGCACAGATGAAGCTAGAGGACCATGTTTTAGAGCAGTTTGGATCTTGCTCAAAAAAGAAGTTCAGACCTCTCCTCAGAAACAAAGTTCACTCTGCTAAAGACTCTGTCCATGAAAATAAAGTTCACAACAGTAAAAAAACATAGTTCACAAGATTTTCAAAAAAAAGAGTTCACTCATTTGTTCAAAAAAAGTTCACTTCAAGCGAAAAAAAAGTCCGAACGGGAATCCACAATTCTGAAAACACATGGATTTTGGCTAAAATAGAAATCCACGGTTCTGAAAAAAGAAAGTTCACTCTTCTAGAAAACAATATTCAGTCTAATAAAAAAGAAAGTTCACTCAGTTGTTCGTAAAAAGGAAGTTTGTGAAAAATAAAGTTCACAAGCGTTCGAAAAAAAGACAGTTCATTCAGTTGTCTAGAAAAAATAATTCACAAAAAAGAAAGTTCATAAGCGTTGAAAAAAGAAAGTTCACTTAGTTTGTCCAAAAAAAAGAAAGTTCGCAAAAAGGAAAGTTCACATGCATTAGAAATAAAGTTTACTCTGCGGAAAAACATAGTTTACTTCGAGCGCAATCGGGATTCTTGTTATATTTGGTAGTTCACGTCAGACGAGGCAAAAAATTCCAGAAAAGCATGTTCGATAAAAAGAAAGTTCGCTTTATAATTTGAAAGTTCACTTTAGACATGGCTAGAAATATAAAAAAGTTCACTTCGAACACAGTGTTTATCCGAGAAAAAGAGAAGTTCACTCTGCTATCGGACAAAGTTCACTTTGTCCCTGTCTAGTTATACAGGAACTGATTCCTTTTTAGCTTCTTTATATATATAGAAACCCTATTCAACACCTAGGATGTAGAATAGTTATTTTGCATCCCACATATTTTTATGTTCTCACATTTAGAAATTAATGTTTTGTATACTAATAATTATGTTCATGTTTATTAGAAACGTAAAAAAATCGATATAAAAATATGATTTATGAGTCATTATAGTGTAAAATACATAGAAAATATGCATTTTACGTTGTATTTTTATACGGCATGTAAACGAATTTTTTTACAACATGTCTAAATTTTTTTATGTTCTTCTTGACTTCCGAGATAAGAGAAAATTTACATGACATAAAAATCATATACGATTTGAGAGATAGAGGGTGGGTGAAGAATAACTATTCTACATCCTGGGTGTCAAATAGCGCCACTCTCTTTCTCTATATATAGGTATTTGATATCTAGGTATGTATAACTTAGATACGTATACTCTCAGGTATGTGTGGTTAATAGCGAAAATACGCGTATCACGTATGGTGTCTGGGCACCAAGGTGCACCAGTTATTTTATCTATATATATATGTATGGAAAATCCTTCTTATTTCTAGGTGTAGTTACACTCATGTCTCATATACTCCATACGAAAATATATATATACATATATGTATATATAGTGTAAGACTATTCTATAATATTCTATACATGCTCATCCCTATAAGAACAAGATGCGCACTAGATCGCACAAAACACCAATTGACCACATTGTGTTGAGCTCACGACTTCTTCTTTGCCCCGCCCACCAACCACCCCACGCCTCTGCGTGTAGGATCCCCACACCGCTGTCTAAAGGCCCTCCACGCCGCTGCCCGCACATTCCCGCGCCACCGCCTGCTGACCCCCCTGCTTAGGTACCTGCTGAGGGTCTGGAGTTGTGTGCCGCCGACGTGAGTCCTCAAATGCCATCAACCTGGTTCCTGCTTGCTACCGATCCAGCACCCCTCGCACTAGCTAATTACTCTATTCGTAGTCACTCTTCTTTGGGTCTATCCTGTTAGATTCCTTCACCGCGACTGATTTGGGCATTGTTCTAACTGGCGCAGCCCAAAATCCTGGAGCTGAGTTATGCTATTCGAGCTCGTGGCCTCGGCCAATGAATAGCTTGACCGCAGGATTTGGATTACCCGATGGATGTCGGCAGGCTAGCTACTCAATCTCCAGGAATGAGCTCTGTTGGATTTTTTCATGCCATAGAATTGTTTCTCTACGGATTGTATTGATTGTACGCGCCGAGGAAAAATAGTAATCTATATAACTAAGAAGATCATCCCCACTAAGTTTATTTCTCTTGACATGCAAGCTATACACATCAGCAACATTCTAATTGGTCCAAGTCATTTAGCCAGGTTTTGTCATCATACCTTTTCCGATTAAAATTTTCTTTATTTTGCGAAACGACCTAAAGGAATTCTCATTACTTTCCTCGACGACATTGTCTTCTCCTATTCGCCTTCTGATCCCAAGCAACACCGTCTATTCATCTCCTCCATTACACCGATTCCTCTTCGTCTTCTCAATTATTTCTAGGTTTCTCCTCTCTTTCTCCTACCCCGCCACCATTCTTCGCCCTCCTCACAGAGCTCCGACTCTCCCCATGGTTTTTATCTTCCGCCGATGTACGTGGTCTGGCAATCCTGTTTTCGTCCTCAGTGAGTTGATTTCCCCTCCCCATCACAGTCCTCACCATGAGAGACCTCACTATTTTACTACCACCGCACCCCAACTAACCCATATCCATCTTGGTCTGCAGTTGCGACAAGGGTCACTGCAGCTCTCAGCGAGGCCCGCGCTTCTCCTTCTCCTGGTCCGTGAGATGCTGTTGTGCTGTTGTGGGACACACGACTGATAGGACAACACCGACGGCGGCCTATCTCCACATATCAACGAGGAGCAGCAGGGCCTGAACAAAGCAGGCTCTATTCCACGATCCAATTAACATCCTTCAGTTTTGTTTGTTCTTTTCTTATAGGAGTTTCGTTTGTTCTTGCTCTGGCTTTGCTTACAATCATATCTTTCCAGTTTTTGTTTCTGTTCTGCAAATATAGGCATGCTTAGATTTCTAATGTACGCAGTACGCACTCATCTTTCTGGATTGTTGAAATGCTGACATGTTCCTGGACTGCTATACAAGAGATGGGTAAGCATTACTACTATTCGTTGTTTAGCTCATTTCTACTGTAGTTGATTCTTCATATATTCTTGCAGGCGCCTGGCATATCACACGGTAAATTTTTTTTCTTGACTCACATATACACTATCTTCTCATTTACCTGTCAATTTTAAGCACTATTACTATTCAGTTTTTAGCTCATTTCTATTGTAGTTGATTTTTCATATATTCTTGCAGGTGCCTCACATGTCACAAGGTATAATTTCTTTCTTCACTCACATATACACTATCTTCTAAATTACCTGTCGATTTTTGTAACAATAACGACCTTTAAAATTGATTTATGTTTTCAAATTATTACATTTCAAATTTATGTACGGAAACTAAATAACAATAACGTGCTAATTGTATTTTATCTGCCATTCTCCATTTTCTATATCTGCTTTTGTATGAGCTATATCTTTTTGGTACATAACAATTATCTTTTCCATTGATATTACTTCAAATGAGGAAGTGCGCTATGTATTGGTGATGCAATTATTTCACGAAGTTTCTTCAAATCAGTAAATTGTCTTTACATTTTTCAATCAGTCTGTAGCAACTTCTAATAACAGTGCATTCCACTAGCTTCTGATGTATGCCAATGCAGATTTTTCTATTTATACGGACAGGGTGTTCGATGGAAATCGAAGCAGAATGCCGATGAAAATGGATCTAGGTAATCTTTATGATCCACTGTCTACTCAGTATGTTTTCTGAAACTTTTCTGCAGTCAGTGGTGGGTTCAGGGTTCAATAGTTCATGTTTCTTTTATTACTTTACTTATCATGAACTATCCTTTTTTACTTTATCAATTCTGAAAATCACTTTGATTATCGATGAAGTTTCAGCTTGGTCGTGAACTAGTAGCTGTCAGAAATTTGGATGGACTCAATAAGGAATGAATTTGGAAGAAAATGAGCAGCCAACTTCTCCTTTATAAACTTGTTGTCTGTCATCTGTATGGGCACGACAGCCAAGATCCAGACCACCATGCCGGTCTCAGATATTCGCTCCCTCTTCTTAACCATTAAAATATTTCTATCTCCAAGGTAATTAACTTTGGAATTTTCCAGGTTCTGACGGCTGATGGGAAGGTTATGGAAGATTAATTTGCCGAGGACGTCTAACATGTGCTGTCCAATTTTAGAATTTATTTTTCATACAAGCATCCTCCTCCGATGCCTCCATGTACTCCGCCTTATGGCACTCCTCTGTCTGCAAGTTCCACACACGAGTGTGGTTCACCACTTGCTGTTTGGTTTGCAAAATATTTATGTGTTTTTTCAGTGAGTGAGTGAGGGAGGGAGGATTAGACTAAGAGGAAGTGCAAGATTTACTGAATGTAGTTGAAACAGTGGAAGCATACATTTTTTGTGACACCATATTACTTTTTATATCCTGCGTCGTCTAACCGTTCAGGGAGTTAGGTGTCCCTTTTTTAATTTCCTCAATCATCTATATGGTTCATTCTTAATGCTGTCCTTGGAATTTAAGAACTCCACTCTGCATGAGATTAGTTCTTTCAAGCTCTTAATCAACTTTACGTGGTAAATTATTTATTTGTGAATAAAGGAAGTAGTAAATTTCAGTATATGCTTTTCCTATCTCTCCATTTTCTTAATTAGTAAATTACTTAGAATGTACACAACATGTAGCCTTTTGCCTCTGAAATATAAATGGATATGAAAATTTAGATGTAGTGTAACTTTTCATAAATGACAGTTTACAAATTTTGTTTTGTATGGAACATGGAGAAAATTTCTTTGTGTTTCATGCTACATGATTTAATTAACTTCCTAACCAGCTGCAATCTACATAGTATTGTAACATCTCAACAAAATTATTTTGGAACATACGTTTTAACATTCTGTAGCAAATGTTTTCCGCTGCAACGCGCGGAGTATCATCTAGTATAGAAAGAAGGGCATACACGCTTTTTTAAGTTATACGTGTACATATATGTGAGCAGTACATGGGGGAGACGTATGTGTATTTTATAGAAACAATGCACAGATGTTTATTTTGATATTTAACAAAATACAATCAGTTTGGCTTGGAAATACATACTGAGACATAACGGAAGTACGAATCATAGTAGTGAACTACTGGGAGAAAATAAGATTAAGTATGCTAGATAGTATACTTGATAACATCGGAAAAGTACACACTTCTGATTATTAACTTTGAGAAAGTACACACGTTCGATTTTTTCTACTCCCTCCGATCCAAATTAGTTGGATTTCTCTAGATTCAGATGTATATAGTATTAAAACAAGTTTAAATACATTTGAATTTAGACAAATCTGAGTCAACTAATTTGGGTCGGAAGGAGTACTATAATTCTTGAGTCAAAATGTCCCTTAGATAATTATTTACGGTTACAATTTTGGTAATCGAGATTGTGGTGATCAATTTAAAAATAATTCCAGAAAATATAAAAATAGAGAAGTACGGCTATGCAAAATAAGAGAAATATATACTTTAAAAAGATGACGATACAAACCTAATTGGAAGTAAAGGGAAGTATAGAAATCTAAAAATAGAAAGTGCGAAAATTGAAAAAATGGGAAGTATAGTGTTCGCTACCTAAAAAATAAAACCAGCAAAAGGGAAGTACGAAAATTTGAAAAAGTGAAGTAACAGAAATTGCACAAAAGGAAGTATAAAAGTTGCAAAATAGAAAGTAAAATGTTCGCTGCCTTGTAAATAAAATCAGTATAAGAATTTAAAAACACGAAGTATGAAAGTAAAAAATGGAAAGTATAGAAATTGCAAAATGAGAAGTATAGTGTTTGCTCCCTAAAAAATGAAACCAGCAAAGAGAAGTATAAAAATTTAAAAACAGAAAGTATGGAAATTGAAAAATAGAAAGTATATAAGTTGCAAAATATATGTATAGTGTTCGTTGCCTATGAAATGAAATAAGTAACGACAAGTATAGAAACTGAATAAAGATAAGTATAGAAATAAAAAAAATGGAAGTATAGAAATTTTAGAAAAGGAAGTAGAGTGTTTGCTGCCTACAACAATATACCGCGGACAGTAGTTTTATTTACTGTTAAACTATTTCAACTTTCAGAAAACTTTCAGAATAAAAAAATTGCGTCTACTTCATAGATATCCAACAAGATATCATTTGCATCATTCCAACAAGTGTTTCAAAAATAATCAACAAATTACTGTTCGTACCTAGAAAATAAAACCATGGAGAGTATTTTTAAAATTATTCTTAAACCGTTTCAAATTTGAGAAAACATTCTGAATAAAAACGTTGTGCCTAATCCATAGTTATCCAACAAGATATCATTTGCATCATTCCGACAAGCAGTTCAAAAATAATCGAGAAAATATTGTCCATCGTTTTCGAAAAATCCGAATCTTAGTATATTCAAAATTATTTATAAACTTTGCAGAATGAAAAAACTTTCAACATGAAAAACGTGTGAAATTATATTATCTTTACAATGCATCATCATTTATTCCATTCTGATCAGCGGTTCAAAAACTCGATTAAAAAGACTTTTTGTGCTTGTTTATGTCAATTTTCGATTTTTAAATTAAATTTAAATGGGTTAGAATCTGAAAAAGTTATAAATAAAAAAGTTATGGATTTTCCGTAGCTTTTCAATGGTATATCATTTACATTTTTCTTATAAGTGATTCGGAAATTACAAGAAAAATCGTTACATAGGTAAGAAAGAAGTATCATGTTTGCAGAAAAGAAGTACGAAAATAGCATCTAAAGCATTATATAAATCAAACCGAGAGAAGTATGGATCCTGAATAGTATATTATTCTTTCATCGATGATAGAATAGCGCTGGTATATATATATAGGGTGAAACTATTCTACCGTCATGCATAAAATATTACTCTATACATACTGTATCTAGAAAAAACCGAACTGCATCTTCCCCACGGCTCCTGCACGATCTGTGCTCCAGCAACCGCTCAGTCCAGAGGTTGTTGCGCCGTGTCGGGATCCTACCACCGTGACGCCTATCACTGTATTCCATCGCTCCAGGTCGCGCCACCGGGGATCCACTTCCCCGATGGTCTCCAGCATGCGGCCCCGCCAGTAGAGCTCCATTCTGGCTACCACCGACCCGCCGGCCGCCATGGAGTCACCCGGTCGAGCTCCTGGCCGACCGCACACGCCCAGTCCAGTACACACTTCACCCCTCCCGAGGTCGGCCATCCCATTTCTCCCTTTCGCTCCCCCGCTCTGATTCACCACCCACTGTTGCTAGATCGAGCGAATCGAATTTGAATCTCTCTGATCGAAGGAGGAGAGGGAACTCAACATGTGGAGCCAAGCCAGCATTGTGCCCTTCGTCGTCTCTGGCATCAAGACGTAGGGCGTCACCCACACCGATATGGCCGATCTCCAGGCTGTGGAGTTGTTCATCGGCGGCAGCGTTGACCTGCTATGCCCGCGCAGCGTGCTGCTCAGTTTCTCGTCCTGGTGCTGTAAGCTGTTGGGTGGCCGCCGCCTCTACTGGCGTACATCCGGCATACATCCTCTCAATCACAGCCATCAGCTTGGCAGTTCGTTCAATCGCCGCAGGCTTTGTGTGTCTCTATGATTCTGTGTGTGCACGAGAGTTTGCTTCAGAAATTAAATGCTAGTCTGTGTTGAAGTATGTTTCTTTTGGAATACACACATACACTTGCTCGAAACCGGAAGTATACAGTATGATTACTTAGCATATTGTGTTTCTTGCTGCGCAAAGAAAAAGTATTTCTAATTCATTTTGGTAGATTAGAGTGTATTCGTGCTTCAAAACTCCTTAATTGAATCGGACTGGCTTTATGCTCATTCAGATTGATTTTTTTTCCTTTTTTTGGCTAGCCTGAGCGAGAAAAAGATGTAGCAGAAGGTGCCATATATAACAGATTAATTTCAGTAATTTGTACTCTCTAAGCACATACGCTGAAAGTGTTGTTTTTTTAATACACTTTGAATATTATGTTAATTTAAATTTCAAAACAAGAAGTATAGAAATAGTAGAGCAGTATTCACAATTGTTCTACTTACGTTCGACAAAACAAAACATCAATCTGAAAAAATCCACTACAGGGATGTATAGGACTTCTCCTTTGGGAAGTATATGGTTTGCTTAAAGTGTCGTCAAGAAGTACTAGTGTTCGTTGACTAGAAAACGAAACTAGCAAAAGGGAAATATAGAAATTGCACAAAGAGAAGTATATAAGTTGCACAAAAGGAAGTATAGAAGTTTTCTAGGAAATATAACCACAAAGGGAAATATAGAAATTTAAAAACAGGAAATATAGATATTGAAAAAAGTAAGTATAGAAGTTGCAAAATGGGAAGTATAGTGTTCTCTGCGTAGGAAATGGAACCAGCAAATGGAATTATAGAAATTTAAAAATGGGAAGTATGAAAGTTGAAAAATGGGAAGTATAAAAATTGAAAATAGAAAGTATAGTATGCGCTGCCTAGGGAATAAAACCACCAAGAGGAACTATAGAAATTTGAAAAAGGGAAGTATAGAAATTAAATTGTTTGTTACTTACTGACATGGGCATACCTTACAGATACTCGAGTTTGGTATATACGGTCCAGTCTGGTAGAAGCCCACAACGTTACCAGGGCCCAATCAAAGATTCGGGTGACCTTAGGAGACTCCGACTGCTTGTGGCACACGGCGAGTTCAAGATAAAAAGTTCAAAGGGAAAACCCTAACTTGTAACCAACTCGACCTGCTATCCCGAGACCTAGACTATCTATATAAAGGCTAGGAGGGGGCGGCGAGGAGGACAAATCACAACCCTAGTTTCCACACCATCGCCAGATTGCATCTGCGCACCCCCTGTAACTTTCGACTCCCTCGATAATTCCAAGAGCAGACAAGCAGGAGTAGGGTCCTCTACGAGGCCTGAACATGGGTAAACCTTCCGTCCCTGTGTG
Organism: Avena sativa; assembly: GCA_916181665.1. Classification (NCBI taxonomy): domain Eukaryota; kingdom Viridiplantae; phylum Streptophyta; class Magnoliopsida; order Poales; family Poaceae; genus Avena; species Avena sativa. The sequence continues at coordinate 200,028,873 of OV702287.1, forward strand.
CTTGTTTGCTAGCCGATTGATGCCTCTAGCGCTCCCCTCTTCTCTAAAACCTAAGTCCATAACAATGGGCATCGATGAGTTTAACCCTCGTCAATTAGCGCCGTCTGTGGGAAATGGGAGTGCTGATGTTGTGGCTTCCTCGGCCCCATCAATTGCGATCTACAACTCCGCAACAGCGGAGATTCGTCTCCTCTTCGGTGTCTTCGACTTCACCATGCACACGCCGTCCACTCGCCTGGATTTCGAGTCCGTGGGCGATGGGATCGGCCTGGCGATCGGGAGCTTACGCTTCCAAGTTGGTCAGCTGGGCATGCTTCGCCTTCCTGATCAGCCGACGGTCCCTATGATTGCTCCAGCATCATGGTTTCCACCGCCGATCGGCACCTTAAGCAAACTCAACGCTCCGACAACAATCGGGAACACGGATAGCGACATTAGTCGCGAGTCTGATCTGGGCGATCTGGCCATGGAGGATGGAGCCTATGGCTCCGGATCTGTAAGCTACGGAAGCAACAACTTCCCTAATCACTACATGTGCGCCGTTGTCAACATAGGTGACAATGGCGACAATCGCGACAACACCGGTACTGGCAGTGGCATCCCAGTCACGAACGGTGGTCCCTCCAATGGAGCACCCACCAACAATGGGCCGGAGAATCATCCGACCCTTACCATGAATGAACACACCCAGAAGTGCGTGCTGATCAAGCTCAACGACGCTGAGTGGGATTGCTGCTGAGAGGCCTTGCGGGGCAACCCCCTGCCACCAAACTCATCGCAAGACATGCTGATGGGTTATCACTGGCTGCTCAAGGAAGAATTTAAGCACCAACAGCAAGTAATTGCCCAACTCGAGGCGCGTAGAAAGGCAGCGGATGAGTCGAGCCTTCGGCGAGCTCAACTCTCCTCCATGGGAGGATCCTCCTCCAAGGGCAACGACCATGTGGCCGCCACAAGATGTTCTCGACTGGATCACCTCACTGATAAGGAGCGAGAAGAGGCCGCGCGAGTCCTCGACTTCTCCTCCATGATGGTGGATACGCGGGGCAATGTGCTCCCGAAGACACCGCAGGCAGCGGTGACAGCGGCACCATGTACCTCCTCAACAACCAGCCACTGGCTGGGGACCTGTGGGCCGCCATGCACCAATCTACGATCGCGGGCCTGGGGCTAGTCGAGGCTGCCCTCATCAAGGATCCAGCACTAGAGCCAAAGAAATACAAAGCTCTGGCCAAACGCTACTCTTCACCCTCCTCTAGTGATGACATCCACGACTTGTCGTGGCGACGCTGCTCACAGCGGCATGACTACGACTACGACACGCATGATGACATCATGCAGTGCAAGGTCGATAAGATGCACGCGAGGCGTGCCTGTTCGACTGACTCAGAAGACGACGGGATAGAGATCTGTGGTGCCAGCTGCTTCAGTAGAGCCATTCGACAAAAGCGAATGCCAAAGGGGTTCAAGCTCCCATCGGAGAACCCGAAATTCGACGGCCCGCAGGACCCGAAGATCTGGCTGGAGGATCACATCTCCTCCGTCGGGCTCCACGGCAGGACCACAAGCACGACAATGCAATGCCTCCAGCTACAGATACAACGCGCCGCTCGTGCGTGGCTTAACAACCTCCCACACGGATCAATTTGCAGATGGGAAGAGCTAGTCTACAGCTTCGTGCAAAATTTCAAGGGCACTTACAAAAGGCCCGCATCAATCGAAGAATTGAGAGGCTACTACCAGAAGACTGGTGAGTCGCTGCGCTCGTACATCTAGAGATGGTCCATCATCAAAAACTCTGCAGAAGACATCTCCGAGGACCGCGCAATCGATGCGTTTAATGTCGGCATACGCCGCAGAGAGCTCAGGAAGGAGCTGGGACACTCAAAGCCCAAGACAATCGACCACCTGATGGAGATCGCAAACAGGTGGGCTGATGAGGAGGACTTGGTAAAAAATCGTGTCCACTCCGATGATGACGACGACCTCGTCCGCATGCGCGATCGCCGAGGAAAACGTTGAATGCGCGGTTACGAGGATCGCGAGGAGGTCGACATGATTGTGGCTGGCTACGCCGACAAACGCGACGACAACAACCGCACCAGCGGATACCGCAGTGGTGGATACCGTGACACCGGGAAAACCACGCAAGTTTGGCATCTCCGTACTCGCGACGAGGCACCTGGAACATCTATCTAGGACAAACTGTCCGGACCGTGCAACGTACACTTCTACATCGGCAAGCACGATGACAAGAAAAAGTCCAGCCACCTTCTAAAGGACTGTCGCGAGTTCCTCAAGATCCACGAAGGTCTGGCCTAGATGAATCACAACGCGATAAACTAGGGCTATGGAGCTGCCCCGGGCGCTGTGGCTCATGGAGCACCTCCACCACCACCCGGGCCACCACCACCTGCGGCTGCGCCAGTCTAGAACCATGAAGGCGAGCCATACCCCCGACCACTGGGGAACATGGGGATGATCCAAAAAGGACGCCCTTCAAATCGAGTGCAAAAAGCAATCACTCGTCAAGTCAATCTGGCGATAAACTCCCCGTCCTCCAACACTGAGTATCTCAGTGGAAGCGAGTCCTACATCACCTTCGATAGGCGCGATCATCCACACCAAGTACCTCGCCCAGGCCACTATCCACTGATGCTCGAGGCACATATTGGAGGCTTTGACATGAGTCACGTCTTCATGGATGGCGGGAGTGGCATTAACCTTATGTTCGCAAGTACCTTGCGCGCAATGCGAATTTCTCTGTCATGTCTGGAAGCTTTAGACATGACTTTCCATGGAATTGTCCCAGGGAAAGGCGTATACCCCTAGGCAAGATCAGCCTCCACATCATCTCTGGCACGCCGGTAAACTTTTGACGAGAACACATTGAATTCGAAGTCGTCGATTGGCCCTCACAATACCACTACATCCTCGGACGTGTCGCATTCGTGAGGTTCATGGCAGTACCACACTACGCCTACCTGTAGATGAAGATGCCGGGCCCAAATGATATTATTACAGTCAACGGAAGCTTCAAGAGGTCCGACAGCTGTGACAGGGAGTTCAACAGAATCTCCTAGTCTTTCGGCATGCAAGAGGAGCTGGAAAGGTTGAAGGAGTCGACAGACAACAGTCTACCACCTCTGAGCAAGCCAAGCTCACCTGACAATCCTTCGACACGTCGATCCACACCAAGGAGGTCCAGGTCCACCCAACGGACCTGACCAAGACGACCCTCATCGCCAACAACTTGAGTCCCGCATAGGAACTCGCGCTCGTCGAATTCCTCTGTGAGCGCTGGGAAATCCTCGCCTGGTATCCAGCGGACATGCCAGGAGTTCCCAGGGAATTCGCCGAGCACTCACTCAACGTGAATCCTGAAACAAGGCCAGTCAAACAAACAATACAGCGACTGTCTGAACCAAGGGCAAACGCGGTCGGTACTCCTCGACGCTAACTTCATACGCGAGATCAAGGAAAGCACCTGGGTAGCAATAAAAAAGACACGGATATCCTGTGGATGTGCGTGGACTTCACCTTCTTAAACAAGCATTGCCCGAAGGATCACTTCTCGCTGCCACGGATCGACCAGATAATCGACTCCACCGCAGGATGCGAATGCCTCTGTTTCCTCAATGCCTACTCAGGCTATCATCAGGTTCGAATGAAGGAGGAGGACAAGGAGAAAACGGAGTTCATCACGCCCTTTGGTATCTTCTGCTACACAACGATACCCTTCGGGCTGAAAAACGCAGGTGCCACCTACCAGCGATGTATGCAGGACTGCCTGAAGAGCCATCTTGGTCGCAACATCCAAGTCTACGTCGATGACATCGTTGTCAAAACAAGGGAGGAAGCCTCATTACTCGACTATCTCCGTGAGACCTTCGATAACCTTGACCGCTACCGGATCAAGCTGAATCTGGACAAATGCGCCTTCGGCGTATCATCTAGGCAATTGCTCGGGTACCTCATCTCCGCGAGAGGGATCGAGGGCAACCCGAAGAAAATAAAAGCCATACTAGCTATGGAGAAGCTGAAGAACGTAAAAGGTGTCCAACAGCTGGCTGGGAGAATCGTGGCGCTCAGTCGATTCATCAGTCGGATGGGAAAAAAGGCACTGCCCTTCTACCAACTTCTTCGCAAAGCTGACAAATTCGAATGGACAAACGAAGCACAAGAAGCATTCAAAGACCTCAGGCGTCTACTGTCCACCTCGCCGGTTTTGGTAACACCTCATGAAAAGGAGACGCTATTGATATACATCTCTGCCACCAACCAGGTGGTTAGCACTGTGCTCGTGGTGGAACGAGCTAAAGAAAATAAAGTCCATAGGGTACAATGCCCAGTCTACTACCTCAGCGAGGTGCTCACACAACCAAAGCAGCGGTACCCGCATTATCAGAAGCTGGCGTACGGCGTCTTCATGATAGCCAGGCGACTGCGCCACTACTTCTAGGAGCATCCAACAATGAAGCTAAATACGAAGCCTTACTCCACGGGATGCGTATGGCATGAGCCTGCAGCGGAAAGCGACTCGTCATCTATGGCGACTCCAAACTAGTGGTCAACCAAACAATGAACGAGTGCGATGCTTTGAGCGATAACATGATCGCCTACCGCGACCTCTACGACGCACTCGAGGGAGACTTTGACGGCTACGAGCTGCGTCACGTCGGTCGCGAGAGCAAGGAGGAAGCAGACACACTCGCCAACATCGGCTCCACTTGTGCCCAGTGTCACACGGAGTATTTTTTAGAGCGCATCTGCGAGTGCTCCATCAAGCCTAAAGCTCCAGAACATAAAACCAGCACGTCGAAGGACTCGAGTGCTACGCCACCCAACGAGCCAATGACACTCGACGACATGGACCCAGACACAGGACTTGAAGGCCCCATGGAGGTCATGATGATCGAGCCATCCTGGACGCAACCATATATCACATACTTGCTCAGCAAAAGGTTGCCAGATGACCCAATAGATGCGTGTCATATAGCGCGGCGATCCAAGGCATTCGCCCTTATCAATGGCGAACTATACAAGCGCAGCATCACAGGAGTCCTTCAACGATGCGTCTCCAACGAGGACGGAAGAGCCATCCTCCTCGACATACACGAAGGCACTTGCGGCCATCATGCTGGCAGTCGCGCCCTCGTCACTAAAGCTCTGTGAGCTAGATTCTACTGGCCAACAATAATGCATGATACTAAGGACATCGTCCAGCGATGCAACGCTTGCCAACGATTCACGGATAAACCACATACACCTGGCGCAGAACTTAGGCTAATACCTGTGGCTTGGCCCTTCGTGCAATGGGGACTCGACATGGTCGAAAAGCTCCAGAAATCTTCACGAGGAGGATATGTCTACCTCCTAGTCGCGTCGACAAATTCACCAAGTGGATTGAGGCCATGCCGGTGACAAACCAATCAGGAGCCAGCATCGTCAAATTCTTCGAGTCCATCATATTCCGGTTTGGGGTGCCACACAACATCATCACGGACAATGGGACGAACTTCACCTCCAAAGAGTTCCAGGATTTTTGTGAAAACCTGGGAATCAGCATCAGCTATGCCTTGGTGGCACATTCCTAGACCAACAGTCAAGTCGAAAAGGCCAATAACCTCGTATGTGGTGGGATCAAGAAAAGGCTCCTCCGGCCACTTGAAAGAGCTGCCGGGTGCTGGTCCGAGGAGCTGCAATCGCTACTATGGAGCCTCTCACAACTCCAAACAGCGCTACAGGCTACAGTCCATTCTTCATGGTACACGGTGCCGAGGCAGTACTACCCGTAGAGGTGCGCTACAAGGCCCCATGGGTAGTAGCATACATCGAGGCAGAATCAACCCTCGCACTCGAATACTCTGTAGATCTCCTCGATGAAGCACGCAAGATTGCAGCGGAGAGATCCACTATCTACCAGCAAAACCTCCACAATTACCACAGTAGAAGGCTATGCCCTAGATCCTTCGGCGAAGGAGACCTGGTCCTGCAACCGAGGCAGCAATCGATCCCTTGGCAAAATCAACCCAGCTGCAACACACCTGACAGGTTGACAAGGTGCTGAGATGAATACCCGCCAGGCTAATGAAAAGGAACTGTAGAGTACAAAAGACTCGAAAAATATACAAGTCAGCGAGCTATTACATATGAACGGGTAACAATACACCCGATACTTTTATATGAACTTTACAACACTTATGCATTTCATGTGTAGATCTATACTACACTACTGCCGCAAAAGGAGAACATTTGTCTGCTCTTCAAAGAAATCAACAATATCTTCGGCTGGCTGATCAACTGCCTGGTAGTGTGGCACCATGTTCCATGTCATCCCTTCTGGTGGAGGTGGTGACCTAGCAGCAACAACTGTGAAATCTATATCTGGCTGGTGCAGGCGAACAAGCGCCAACGCAGCCTTGGCACCCACAACTAGCTACTGGCGCACACGCTTGTGGACTGTGCTGATATCCTGAAACTTTGACAGCAACACTATCAAGCTTGAAGGAACCACATCCAGGGGAAACATCACCTAAAAAATATGCTTAAGGCACGACTTCGACATCTTCAAGTACTACAGCACCCGCGATGCACGATCCTGTAGCGTCGCCAATGCGACTCCACGATCGTGATCCACCTAGAAATACCCGCTAGCTTCTAGCTTCTCCTAGGTCAAGTCATTCAGTCGAATGGCAACTCGATCCCTCTCTTCCTGCGGGTGACAAGCGCTAACAACTACAAGAAGCAGAACAAAGCATATGGACAAAGCGCCACCACGAATGGCTAGGAAAGGATAAGAGGTTAGAGAACTAACATTTAAATTGTTCATTCAACTGAGCCACCTCGCCCAGAAGATACTTCTCGCGTGCACTGGCCTTTTCAGCTTTCGACTTCCACACGTCCACGCTACCACTGATCATGGGCATCTCCCGCTCCAAGTGTTTTACGCGGTCGCGCAATTGAGAAAGCAGCGACAACTCCTCCACCTTTGAACGTGGTTGCGCCACATGTTCATCGGTGGGAGGCGAGTCGGATGGACCACTCGAAGGACCGTATTATAGGCAGAATAAGAAGCAAATAAGGCCAACTATTTACAAATAAATGCAAGCAGAAGAAACATTAAGGTTCAGCGAGTCACCAAAGGGGAACCCTCACAAGGTACAACCCAATAGGTAAAGCTAAACTATTACAAAAGAAGACCAAGACAACAGGCTACAACTAGGCGTTGGCACTCGGGGCTTCTTCGAGTCTGTGGCAGTCTCTGACGCCACATTCTTCTCGACTACCGCCTCTGATGTCGTGGCTTTCGCCTTCTTCTGCCGCCTCAACTCAACCAAATACGCGGCGAGTATTTCAATGAGCCGAGGCCCATATTTACTGCAGCTAGTGGGAAAAGGAGAAAACACTACCTGCTGGCCATTCGAGGTGACCGGCATCACTGAGGAGACTTGGCTGGGGTTCAGATCCACTCCATGAGCCGGCGCCATCACGAGTCCCATAGTAGCTCCAACACCCCACTGCGCGTTCTTGAAGTCCATGGGCACTCCTTGAGCAAAGGACCCCATCAAGCCGTCAAGATCCTCAATACTCTTGGCCTTGGGAAACATCTCCTCTCGAAGACATCCAAGCATGACCTTGGCCTTCTCAAGCGAGTCCTTGACAAAGACGCTGCGGTCTTCGACTGCAGTCATGGCGCCGGCCAAGGCATCTGCGGGTTAAAGCCCGGGCGTCAAAGTCCACGCTGGCAGCATCTGCAGAATATACATATGAGCACAATAGCATGTATGCAAAGTACATGGTAAATGCAAGTGAAGCAATATCATACCTGAGAGCGCTTTCGCGATAGAGAAGAGTTGTTCTACGAACAACTTCTCCCTCTTAGCGGTAGAAGAACGCAAATCTTCCTCACATTTTTCGACTCTATAAGAGCCTCGAGTTCCTCGTCGCGTTTCTTCTCCGCCGCGGCAAGTCCCTTCTCGAGGGAGGCGATGTGACGAAGAACCTCATTATGTTCACCTACAAAGGCAAAACTTGAGCTCACCAACCTATACACAGGCAGTACAGAGAAAAAAGGTTTAAAACAGACCTTCGAAGGCACGGTGGCGGGTTTCCAACAAAGGATGCTATCGACCCAAGGAAATTATCAGCTCGGTGAGGCGAGTAGAATCCTTCACCAGCGGCTACAAGATAAAAGAAACAGCATGAGCATCAACACAAAATTCGACTGCTAGCGACACAAGAAAACTCACATGTTCCTCCAGGGACTCCGAAGATTCTTTCCGAATCGACGTCTGGGCAACAATCTGATGCTCCCCAGCATGGGGGGAGCTCAAAGAATTGGCACCGGAGTGGGCCGCCACCGGAGGAGACGGAGATGGTACCGCCACCTCGTTGTCTTTGGAGTCCACGACTCTAGTCTCCTTGAAAAAGAGATAGTCATCGGACGATGACGATGTTGTTTGACTACAAAAACACCTAGAACTACTTCAGAAGGAAAGATTTTGGAAGGACAGAACAAACCCGCAAATATATAAATACATACCCGTCAAACTTGTCGAGGTCAAAGGAATCCCCAGACGACTCCTTCGGCAACCTCAACTTTTTTCGCGAAGAAGGAGCCATGGCGCGCATAGGCACGGCTAGGATTGGCTCCTCTGCCATAGTGAGAGGGCCCTCTAGAGTCGACGATGATGAGGCATTTGAGCCCTCGCTTCGGGAGCGCTTACGAGTCCCCTCGGACTCGGGGGCTTTGCGTTCTTCCTCCACGGGGACAGTGGAGCCCGACTCATCCTCCTCTTCCGCCTCACGCCGAATTATTCCCTCGGGCCGAGGAGGCAAGTTGGTGGCCACCTTCCAGTCCTGAAACAAGAACAAGGCATCAGTATAAAAGACACCTAACAGGCAATCAAAATTCAAGAAAACTTCAAAGAGAAATCCACCTCAGGCGGAGGATTTCTTGCACAGAAGGGGGACATGACTGAGTCACCCGGGAGGTCCTCCTTGGCGGTGTGCTTGGTCAGCAGTCAAATCCTCTTGTCGACCTCGCCCGAAGAAATGCCCTCTCGTGAGATGCGAGTAACATCCTTAGTGCCAGTCCAGTAGCACATGGGATGCACCCTAGCCTGCAGCGGCCGCACTCGATGGCGCATCCAAGTGCGAATCAGATCTGCACTGCCTATTTCCTTGCCTATGCAGCCTTCCAAGTCATAGATGCGCTAGTACTGAATCTCTGTTTCTTCAGCCTCGCTGGGCATCACAATGTTCTTCCACGACCTCCTCCTCTTGCAGACTGCAACTAGGTCAAAGGGCGCTAGTCCGTAGTGCTCTCCATCCACGTTTTGGTCGCAAATGTAGAACCACTTCTCCCTCCACCCTTGGACAGCTGAGTTGAAATTGATGGCAAAATAGGTGACATTGGAGTCGACGTGGATACCGCAGCCTCCTATATCATAGACTACAGATCCAGAGCCCGAGTGGCGTTTGAGTTTGAAGAGTTCTTTAAAGAGTCCAAAGTGTGGCTCGATTTCAAGCCAGCACTCACAGAGAGTAATGAAGCAGGTGATGTGGAGGATAGAATTCGGGGCCAGCTGCTGCAGCTGGAGCCCGTAGAAACAAAGCAACCCCCTCACAAACTTGTGAAGGGGGAGGGACAGACCGCGGATTATGAAAGCGAGGAACATCACTCAAAATCCAGCAGGAGGACTGGGGATTACCTTGTCGCCGGGGATGCGATAGTCATCTTCCGCAGCGGGGAGCATCCAATCCTGGTGCTAGGTGAAGAGCTCTGAAGGCTTGATCATGGATGCACACCACGATCCACTCGTGACGCGGGTTCCGGCGCCGTTCTTCTTCCCAGCTCTAGCGGCAGTGCTTGTGCCCGTGGTGGCGACGCCCTTCTTCTTGGCCGCAGCAGTGGCCACCGCAGATCCAGCGGCAGAGCTTCCCTTCTTCTTCCCCATCTGGCGCTTGCGGTGGGAGCGCATGAAGTAGCTCGGGAATGTGCGGAGTTGGTCCAGTGCCATAAGGAAGATGAGAGCAATGGAACAACAGGAGCAGCAATGGCAGAAGTGCGCGAGCAAGAAGTAGACATGGGGAATTACCGCATAGTGGATCTCTACTTAACCTCATCGAAGATGCCATCCAACGGCTAGGAGAGAACCAACCAGACGTGTGGCACACATCAGTGTCAACATGTGGAAAATTAAACCACGAACCGTCGCGCAAGTCCCCCATTACGTGCGAGAATCGAGGAGACAAAGTTAAAATCAAAGATTACGCACGCCCGGTCAAATCCAAGTCAGAAAATGGGACCCACCTCTTTGTCACGTCCCGTCAAAACCGCTCACGCGGGCAACTGAGATCACCTCATCGCCAGCACCGACGTCATCAAACTCCAGCAGGAGCACTCTGTGACTACTCTAGTCCTTACTCGAGTCTTCGACTCCACCAAGAACTCGGGGGCTACTCTTAACAGGAGAGCTGGCCGCACACCCGAAAAACTTTGTAAGACATCCAAGCATTATGAGAACATGTTTTCTCACAAAAACCCTTCACTCAAGTCAACGATTCGACTGTGGACTTCGGGTTACTCCCATAGGGAGCGCGGAAAGTACATTCGGGTTACTCCCACAGTCGCAAAATATTTATAGTCCCTACTCGAGTCTACGACTCGAATACGCACTCGGGGTATACTCCCATAAGGAGCGTTGGTCGCACATCCTATGATTTTTCTTACCCATAACTGCGTGTTTACTACGTCCACACTCGAAAGCTTTCGCGACTCCGCCTCATATTTCTCCTGCAAAGAGATTACGTCTCCCGGGCCACCCGAATCATCTCCGCGATGATAAAATTCGGATGCCACGTCTACGACGTGAAGGTAAGTCCTGAATAAGGAATGCCAACCCACCTGCTGCGCTCTACCAGACATAATCCGTGCCTGCAGGCATGATGACATAAGCCTTGATGGACGCGTCATGTGCTCACACTTATATACTGGGATTCGACTCTATAAGTCCTCCGCGGCCTGAGTAGAATTACTCCAACACTTTTCTGCATTAGAGTCCAGGGACTCGAGTTTGAGTAGATAGCGTTGTTTTACCCTAAGGCAGTTAACTGATCCCGATACATCGGATAAATCAGGCACGTATATCAACAATCCCTATGATACAAATCAGGGCACTCGAAAACATGCTCGGTTGTGCACTCAAAAGACTTCATAAGTTTCCACTCGAATTTGCGATTCAACCTGACACTCGGGGGCTACTGACATGGGCATAACTTATAGGTAGTCGAGTTTGGTATATACGGTCCAGTCTGGTAGAAGCCCACAATGTTACCAGGGCCCAATCAAAAATTCGGGTGACCTTAGGAGACTTCGACTGCTTGCGGCACATGGCGAGTTCAAGATAGAAAGTTCAAAGGGAGAACCCTAACTTGTAACCGACTCGACCTATTATCCCAAGACCTAGCCTATCTATATAAAGGCTAGGAGGGGGCGGCGAGGAGGACAAATCACAACCCTAGTTTCCATACCATCGACAGATTGTATCTACGCACCCCCTGTAACTTTCGACTCCCTTGATAATTCCAAGAGCAGACAAGCAGGAGTAGGGTCCTCTACGAGGCCTGAACCTGGGTAAACCTTGCATCCATGTGTTCTTGTTTGCTAGCCGATTGATGCCTCCAGCGCTCCCCTCTTCTCCAAAACCCAAGTCCATAACACTAGGCATTGATGAGTTTAACCCTCGCCACTTACCGATCTTCGATTTATATACTTATCTTTATTCAGTATAGTTGTGTGTTTTAGTGGAAGTATAGATGTTTTAGGGGAGTATAGTTGTGTGTTTAAATGAAGTATATATGTGTGTTTAAATGAAATATAAACGTGTGCTACAGAAAGTATAGATGTTTGAAAAATGAAGTATATGAAAGTATAAGTATTATTTATATGGAGTATAGGTACTGTTTACATAAAGTATAGATGTTATTTTACATGAAGTATGAGTGTTTACTAACAGGAAGTATAGGGTAGTTGTAGCAAGAAGTATAGGTGTTCGTAAATGGGAAGTTTAGGTAGTTCAAACATGAAGTATAGGGCATGATAAAAACATCAAAAATACGATCCACATGGCTAAGAAAAGGAAAACCATTTACAAGACATAGCAGGCGAGAGAAGTATGATGAGGCCTAGACGAGAAGTACAAGACAAGTTAAATAAGAAGTATAACAAAGTACAAAGTAAGAACTAAGCAAAAAATAAGTAGAAAAAGAGAGGAAGTATGAGTCTTCAACATCTTCAGCAAAAGGAAGTATAGCATAGTTTTAAGAAAGAAGTATGGGGGTCCCCCCTCCATTACCCCATAAGTAAGATGTAATCAATGAAAAAACATAATATGCCATAAGAAAAGTTGCCATGATATACATATAAATGGAAACAAACAGGAAGTATGTGTATTATTACAATATAAGTATCGACTTTGTAAATGGGAAGTATAGTGTTCGCTCCCCTAGAAAATAAAATCAGAGAAGGAAAGTATAGAAATTTGAAAAACGGAAGTATAGAAATTGCATAAAGGGAAGTATAGAAGTTGCAAAAGAGGAAGTATAGTGTTCACGACCTAAGAAATGAAACTAGCAAAAAGGAAGTATAGAAATTGAATAAAGATAATTATATAAATCGAAGAAAAGGAAGTATAGAAATTTCAAAAAGGAAAGTATAGTGTTCAGCGGCCAAAAAAAGAACCATAGACACTATTCTTGAAATTCCTCTTAAACTATTTAGAATGTGAGAAAACTTTCTGGAAAAAAAAGTTACGCCTACTTCATAGCTATCCAATGAGATATCATTTGCATCATTCCGACAAGCGGTTTAGATATTATCGAGAAATTATTATCCGTACCGAGAAAATGAAAACGTGGATGGTATTTTTAAAATTACACTTAAACCGTTATAAATTTGAGAAAACATATTAAATGAAAAGGTTGCACCTACTCCATAGCTATCCAACGAGATATTATTTTGCATCATTCTGACAAGAGGTTCAAAAGTTAGAGAGAAATAACTGTCCATCGTTTTTGAAAATTCTGAATCTTAGTATATTCAAAATTAAATTTAAACTATGCAAAACTTGAATAAACTTACTACATGAAAAGGGTGCGTAATTTCATTATATTTCCAACGCATCATCATTTGCTCCATTCTGATCAGCAGTTTAAAAAATCGATTAAAAGGACGTTTTATGCTTGTTCATGTCAATTTTCGATATTTGAAATTAAATTTGAATGGTTTGGAATCTGGAAAAAGTTTTAATACGAAAAAGTTGTGGATTTTCAGTATCTTTCCGACGGTATATTTTTTACATTATTCTGAGAAGTGGTTTATAAATGAGAAGAAAAATCATTACATAGGTAAAAAAGAAGTATCATGTTTGTAGAAAAGAAGTACGAAAAAGGTATCTGAAGAAGTATATAAATAAAACCGAGTGAAGTATGGATCATGTATAGAATATTATTCTATCATCGATGATAGAATAGCGTAGGTATATATATCTATATCCTAAGAGCGACTCTAGCAGACACTGAAAACACGCGCAACCCAAAAAATTCCGGCGAGTTCTCGGTTTTGAGCCTTTTTTAACCGAATAGACTCTATAAGTGAGGAATGCCCCGTAAAAAATTCTCGAGCCATCAAGAATGTGCATTGCACACCCGTTTATCTAGGGTTTGCGACGGCATCTCCAGGTTGCAACCCGGGTCCACTTTCCCCTCCTCAACCGCGAGGCCGCCTAGCTCCGCCGCACGATTAGTCACCGCCACCGCATAATACGCCGTTGCCGATGCAGATCGAGCACCTTCACTGCTATATGGCACTTCACCACCATTCAATCAGAGTCAGGGGAGGCCAGGTTGGCCGTAGCGGAGCCTCTCGTGCCACTGTGTCTATTTGCCTTATTGTCGACGAGGTGGATCATTGGCTCCGCATTATCACTAATGGCGTGCGTAAGTTTGCGACCCTATGCTACATCCGACGAGCCATGCCGGTCCTCCTTCCTCCTCACCGACTTCGTTGCGCCACCATCCTCACCTGGCACCCATATGTCATCGAGCAACGAGTCTGAGAGTGAGCACGTAGTCGAGGGGGACTGCGTTGTAGACTCTGATGCGATGCGAGGAGCCGCTCGTAGCAGGTGGCTCTAGTGGCGGATAAGCGCGAGGCCGAGGATGTCTTCTCGGCGATGATCATAGTGGAGGGCACCCTTGAGAAGGAACAGCGCAAGAAGGAGCGCCGCAAGAGGGACGTCGTCTAGCGCCACCATGTAGTGGGAGTAGATCGCCTGCATCAAGAAGGAGAAGGTGGTGGTGGTCAAGCTCCCCACCACCCTCTGTAAGCTCCGGTGAGGTGTCTCGAAGCTCATTTTGGTCACAGTAGGGGTAGTATTGCGGCGGTGCCGTCGTGTAAATTATTTTGCTATAATCTGCGATGAACGCGTGCTGGAGATGATGAACTGCCACCATGATCCTATTTGATTTCATGCGAAATTACGTTTTTAAAAATTTCAATTTCGTATTATGTTTATGTTCCGCGGTGACGATTTTCAGACGAAAACAAGTTTCTCAGTGCCTGAGAACACAGTTCTCATGCCACGCGGATATGGTGTATGCTGCAGTTTCTCTAATACAGTCTACCAACGCCTTTTCCGCAAGCTCAAGAGCACCGGAAAGAAGTTGAAGACTTGGAGCAAAAGCCTTTTCTCAAAAGCCAAAGTTGAGCTTCATATGTCCTTGGAGATTATCCTTCAGTTCGATATGGCCCAAGAGAATAGAGCTCTTAGCCCCGAAGAGAGAGACCTTCGATCAAGACCCAAGAAAAGAATTATTGGCTTGATCGCGCTTGAAAGGTCAAGGAAGACAATCCTCAAGAGTAACCATCTTAAAAGAGGGAGACACAAACACTCGGTATTTCCACCTCCATGTCAATGCTAGAAGAAGGAAAAATCACATCCACCGCATCAATCACAATGTTTTTTGGTCATGGAGCATCACCAAAGGAAAAGCATCATCCATAACCACTTCAAGGAGATCAACAAAAGAGGCCCAAATCGATCCAAAAACCTCAATTGGACAACAATTCCCTCCCCTCCATGTGACCTTAGTGGTCTTGGTGAGGCTTTCTCGGAAGAGGAGATCAAAGCCGCAATTGATGATATGGCTAGTGATAAGGCACCAGAACTGGATGGAGGTGTTTAACCAATTCTCAAACCTACATACCGATAATCTCCATTGGCTCAACTCTGCCAACATTGCTCTCATCCCAATGAAAGAAGGGTCCAAGGAGATCACTGATTTTTGCCCCATTAGTCTCATTCATGCAATTGTGAAGCTTATCTCTAAGATGATGGCTACTAGACTTGCTCCCCATATGGACAATCTCATCTCCAATACCCGAAGTGCCTTCATAAAGAAAAGGAGCATTCATTACAACTTTCTCTATGTGAGGAACTTGGCAAGGAAATTTCAAAAAACAAAGACGCCAATGCTCCTTTTCAAACTTGACATTAAAAAAGCAATTTGATTTGGTGAGATGGGACTACTTGATGGATTTACTTTGTCACTAGGGGTTTCCAAGTAAATTTCTTGATTGGATTGCGACGCTTCTTTCCACCTCATCATCATGTGTTTCTCAATGGTGTTGCGGGTAACCCAATCAAGCATTGAAGAGGTCTTCGGCAAGGGGGCCCCTATCACCGCTCTTCTTCATCTTGGCCATTTATCCTCTCCATAACATCCTTTGTAGGGCAACCGAGCAAGGCAAACTCCAAAAGCTTCATGGAAGGCCACCTACAGTCCAAATTTCTCTCTATGTCAATGATGCCACAATTTTTGTTGCTCCAAATAGAGAAGAGATAAACTTCCTTGCTAGCATCTGTCGTCGGATTGAGGACAAGTACACCATGAGGGGGTCCTCGGGGCATGTGGAAGAGATGGGTGTGAGTCGTACAGTGTTTCGGGATGCTGAGCACACAAGTTTACCTAGGTTCGAATCCGCCGATGGTGGACGGATCCTACTCCTGCTAGCAATCCAGTAATACGGTAGAGCCAAAATAGGGGTTACAAGGGTTTTGCCTATGCGAGTTGAGATTGTAGACTATTGTGGGGTTCCCTAAAGGCTGGTCCATAGGACGGCTTATATAGATATCTGACCTAGGGTTTATAGTAGAGACCTATCCAGCTACAACTAAGAGTCGGCTACAGAGTACATGTTGGACTACAAGTAACGATACATGCCTATGTTGGTAAGTTCTCTAGGCCTTCCCGTAGCCGGACTGGACTCCGTCTCTTCTCCCTGACTGGGCCGCCTATGAAGCAATGCTCTAACCCAAAGTGGGCCACCCAGGTCAGTGAGGCACATTGAGGATACCCGGAAAGTATATCCCCAACAGAAGCCCTCGGAAGCCTCCAAGATCCAGAGTCGGATTTCATCGTCTAGCTTGATTTATCTTCGGCTTGCAGAATCTTGAAGGGTTCCTGAAACTGAAAAGAAAGGGTAGGATCCGAGTCTCAAAACGAGTCGGACCTATGAGTACATTATTCGGATTTCCAGCATGAAATTCAAAATAAACGGAATTTGGTCTCCGATGTAACCTGACATCAGTCAAGGTCAAGTCATGTCACTAACATACATTTCTAACATCACGACCGTTTGTGGGTCCGCCTTTCACGGAACCGAGGCGTCGTTTTGATGCGTGCACGGAGTTCGAGGCGGCGTAATCCCCGTGAGGAGGTTACCTGGCTCCTTCCCTGATGCGTGGCACGGTTACTGTTTACTTTGCACAAATCTTGGTGCAGGTAAGCGATATAAGGGGTCAAGATCTCTTCTTCTTTCCTTATCAGCGCCAGTGCCTTCTCCTTCCTCCCAACGCCACCGCGCATAAGTTCCTCTACCTCCCTCCTCCAAACGCACAACACCTCCCATCTAAGGTCATCGCCTCCCACAAAATGGCTGATGCTTCTTCTTCTGGCACGACGGTGACCACAGCGGCGACCTCTGCAGCGGCGGAGAAAGAAAACTTCCACGGGGTGTGGATCCCATGCATCCTCGATGATGAGAAGCTCCGTGTCATTGAGAAGGAAGGCCTCCTCTGCACCGACACCTGGCAGAGGGGCTTCAATCAGACCATCCCCACCCCTCGCGCCGACGAGCCGGTGCACTTCGGCACTCACCTCGATAGAGGTGTGAGCTTTCCTCCCTCAGATTTCTTTACTGAGGTCATAGATCACTATGGAGTTCAACTCCACAACTTCCCCCCAAACACAATCCTATAAATGAGTGCTTATGCATCTTTGTGTGAGGGTTATCTCAGAATTAGGCCGAGTCTTACTTTGTTCCGGTACTACTTCGGTACCCAGAGAAATTCTATCACTTTTGGTAATCCTTACATTACCGGAACTCTTAGCCTCACTGTTAGGAGATACTAAGTCTATCTTAATATTAAGGCTAGTGAGTCCATGAAGAAATGGTGATCCATGTTCTTTTATCATAAGGACAGACCGGCTCTCGGCAAAACACTGCTTTGCCAGGTTTCGTCGATGGCGCCACCACGCCCCAAGAGTCCTAGGATGCGGAAGCTCCGGCTCTCACCGATGATCTGCTTCTCGCCAAGAGGCGAATAGAGTACCTGATGAAGCACAAGGGTATGAAAGGATCTGATTTAATCCACTGCTGGCTCACGCGCCGGATTCAAGCCCTCTAGCACCATGGTGATCGGCTCATGCACTCAATCACCAAGAGCAGGACGGTTTCTCTTAGGATCTGCTCGCGTTCAATCTTGGACAGGGAGTACGAGTCCCAGATTAAATGGTTGATTAAGGAGTGGGTCGAGAGGAAGAATCCAGATCTTTCTCTGGAAATGTATACTGCTGATGATCCCGTGACACCAGTAAGTTTTCCAGCTATTACTCTTTATACTCGAATATGTGCTCATTCATACTTTGTTGTAGTTTTCTCGCAATACTAAGAAGATACTTCTTTTAGATTTCTGACCTCCCCGAGTCGGAGCTTGCTCCTCTTGAGGGATATCCACCTGAGAAACTGGCTTCTCAAGACGAGGGAGAACTTGTGCTTCTGCCGGATGCGTTTACACGAAAACGCAAAACTTCGTCTGTTTCCATCGTCACAAAAGAAGTGCATGTTGTGAAGAGGTAACTTTCCTCACAAGGTCTTACATTTTATCTCTTATTCTTTTTGAAGCGTAATGATCTTAAATGGTCACTTCTTCAAAGCTAAACAACTCGTCAAGGGCAAGGGGAAGGGAATCACGACAAATCCCCTGCGCCAATCAAAGTTAAATTTGACTTTGCCTGCTGCTCCGCCTTCGACTCCTACCCCAACGCCTTCTACAGCACCGGAGGATACCTCATCTCCTCATGCTATAGAAAATCCGGCACAACACTCTGAGCTAGTGATCCTTGGCTCGCAAACCGACGTCACCGTGGGTGAGTCGGCAACTAACATGGGTGAACCCTCAAAGGGTAATGATCCCTCAGCAGAGGTTTTTGCGGATAACCTTCTGAGCAATCCGGGTATAGCCAAGCTTGGAATTACTCAGAAAGCTACGAAAGGGATCCAGAAGCTGGCTCAACAATGCTTGGAGAGCCGGAACATCACTGCTGAAGAAGAGGTGCAAGAAGCCGAGGATGCAAAACTCTCCGAGCTTCTTGACCAAGTTCTTCTCCGTGACGACAAGTTGAAGGCTAGTGTGGCTCTGCCACCACCAGTGATCCCTCTAACCCTCGCCGAGAAGGTTTCTTCTGAGGTGAACATGAGTCTGAGCAAGCTAACCCATGAACATTATATAAGTCGGAATTTTACTCTCGCTTTTACTTTATTTCATATCATATCCCCTAGCCCCAAGCATGTGGTTGGATGGGAAATCCGAATTTATGCTTTCATAGGATGCCAAAGAACAAACTAGTATAGCCCCCAAGGCTTGTGCTGATATTTAGTTAAAATATTAGCCCAAGTCTTCAGTAGACTTCTAACTCTGGGTACTATTCTGACTTACAGAAAGTTAATGCTTATAACTAGGAATTGCTGAAGAATATCTGTAATAAATGGAGAGGGACCAGATCTCTCCGTCTAGAGAATGCTCAGTTGAAAATTTCCAAGGATGAAGCTGAAGGTAATCATTTCAGTCCTCATAATTGTTATTTGATTCTTTTGATTCATAGCCGAACATTTATTCGACTGCTTTCTTCTTTTTAGATAACTGATAAAACACATGCAAAATGATTGAAGAGGTCGAGAATTTCAAAAACCTAGAGGTGGATAATGCCGACTTAAGGCGTGAGATGAATGAGCTTAAGGTAGATCATGAACACAGTATCAACAACATTCTTGAATCATCCAATATGGCCACCAAGGAGCGTGATCGCAAGGTCGCTATGCAGGACAAGAAAATCTCGGATCTAGCAAATGAATTGTCCAGGGAGAAGGACATCGCCCAAGCTCTCCGGGATGAACTCCAGAGTCTTCAAGCGGAGAAAGCCAAAGTTGACGATGCCATCTTTGGTAATTTTCCTGCCTCTGACCTTTCTTTTTTCCGACTCTAGGAGTCCAAATATATTTCTGACTTATTTTTATTTATGTAGGTCCCTTGAACATTCTGGATTCTTCCTCATCCGAGTCTCGCACCAGCCGACTTACTTCAGTCGGAGATCTGCTTCATGATTACCGCTAATCATTGGAGGATATTGGTGAAGTTTTAAAGATTTCCGACATGCACATAATGTCTGCCTTTGAAGTGCAGGACAAGGAGAAGGAGATGTCCCAGCTTGTCCAAGATTGGAACATGTTCTAGGCGTGGACCGCGACACAGAACGCCCAGTTACGATACTCCATTCTTCACTCCGGTTGAAGTACCATCACTTCCCGAGGAAGTAACTACTAATATTTCTAAAGACGATGAGCAGACCAAGTCTGACTTACCCATCTCGGAAAGATATCAGGATGATTTGGGTGATGTGTCCACTGATCCGGCAGCTCCAGCCTCTTCTCCTACATCATAATGTATGAGAAAACAATGTGTTATCCTAAAACAGTCTGATTGTAATAAGTAGTACAATATTTTGCTAGTGCTAAGCTTGTAAGAACTGATGCTTTTTACTTCCTTTTAGCACTTTTGGCTTTATTTTGACATGCCTGAAAATTTACATAAGCACGTTTTGTTTTGTCTACACTTATCGTTTATCTGGCTTTCCGCCTCGTCCCTTTCGTGAGCCGGAAAACCTTCAACACGAAAACTTTGCCGAGCAACGGTGCTCAATTGCTAAACCAGTTTAAACTCAGAATCAAAGCTGGCTTCTAGTACCAACAATTCACTACTCGAAAAATACCTGCATCTAGCAATCAGACAAAAACCAAAGTGTAGACTAGAGAATGTTTAGATTTATTCCCAAAGGTATCATTTTTAGAATCGGAAATCTAACCAGAACAAACATGAGCATAAAGTACTTTCAAGTATTCTGGGATTTTCGACTGTGACATGATCATTCAGAAATAAGATGGTAATATAGAACTTCTCAGAAAATATTGAGGCAACCAATACTTTATTTCACTTTGAACATGTGCACATATATGATTACAAAGAAAGAAAATTTTAAGAATAAAAGGGACATAGCTGAGCAATATTCCACGGTCTGTCTAATTCTTCTGGGTTTGTACTGCCTCCAGCTCTCTTTCTCCTCTTAGTAGCAGGTCTTTCTTTGATTGGCCGCATATCAGTTAGATAGTAAGAACCATTGTGTAATACCCGGCTAACTAAAAAGGGCCCTTCCCAAACTGGGGAAAGTTTGTGGTTTCTTGTTTGCACGAGCTAGAGAACCAAATCACCCTTATTGAAAGACTGGTTTCTGACTCTCTAGCTATGATACTTGTGTAACTTCTACTGATAGGCTGTTGATCTCTACTCAACAATGACGCGAACTTCTTCGATTAAATCGAGATCATCTTGTCGAGAAATTTCGGCATCCTCTTCTATATATGCAGCAACTCGGGGATGAGTATGAATCAAATCACTAAGAAGAACTGCTTCTGCGGCATAGACCAAGAAGAAAGGTGTGTATCCTATAGACCTGTTCGGAGTTGTTCTCAAGCTCCATATGACAAACGGCAATTTGTCCGCCCAAGCCCCCACAGCACGACGAAGTGGTGCTTCAAGTCTTGGTTTGAGGCCTTGAAGGATTAAACCATTTTCTCTTTCGACTTGCCTGTTGGCTTGTGGATGTGTGACTGAAGCAATGTCAAGCCGGATTTTTTGATTGTTGCAGAATTGAGCAAGCTCTCCCATGGAAAATTACTCCGGTTGTCTATAATAATACTGTGCGGATAATCGTATCGGATTATAACGTCCTCGAAAAATCTTTTGGCTGTTGCTCCATCACAATTTGTGATGGGTTTAGCCTAAATCCATTTTGTGAACTTATCCACCATCATTAAGAGGTGAGTAAATCCACTTGGAGCCCGTTTGAACGGTCCTACCATGTCAAGCCCCCAGACATGAAAAGCAATGTTATCAGGATTGTCCGCTGCTGATCAGCCGGAACATGAGCTTGTTTTCCATATTTTTGGCAGCCTTTGTACGTCTTGACCAGTCGTTCAGCATCGGCCTTGGCTGTGAGCCTAAAAAATCCCTGTCTGAAAGCTTTTGCCACTAAAGACTTGGCTACAGCTTGATGTCTCTTAAGATTTCTAATCCTTCTTCCAGAGATACACAGCGCTGAAAGACCCCAGATACATTCTACTTATAGAGCTCACCATTTATGATTGTATAGGTTTTTGCTCGTCAGACTATCTACCAGTTCAAAACTTCGTCTTTGGGTAATTTTCTGTCTACCAAGAAATCAAGGTAGGGTTTTGTCCATCTAGGAATCACAGCCAGAACTGCTATTAAAGGTGAGTCGGATTTGATCTGATACTCCTTGTTAACTCCTGTGATAGAGGGAACTTTAAGGTGTTCTAGAAAAGCACCATCCGGGACCTTTTTTCCGTGCCGAGCCTATGTAACACCCCTGGGATCAGGGTTAAACAAATCCAGACCTTAGCCTGACATAAGCTTAACCTAGACCTCGAGGATATCCAGTGAGAAATCGGTAACACAACAGTAACCCTACGACACAAAATTATTACAGCAAGCTCATAACTGAGTGAAGAACCAAAATATACAAGCAGAGGTCACTGACCACAAACATCAAACAACGGAAGGCAAATTATGCTATTAAGTATAGCAAGCTTAACAAATGGCCTAAGAGGCCTGAAGCATAACGATGACGTCCTAGCCCATAGATTCGAGGATACCGGCCGGGAACCCCAAGCTACTCGTCGGTGTCGATATCGTATGGAACTCATCTTCAGGGGAACACTTACTCTGCTACAAAAATATCAACAAAGCAAGGGTGAGTACAGGTTGTACTCTGGAAGACTTATGGCTGGTGGGGTTATTTTGCATAAAGCCATCTTTGTTTGTAAAACAAGAGGGAGAAGAAGCTCGTCTACTCAAAATATTTTAAAAGGGGATAAGAGAGCGACATCTCCGAAGAATTGATCATCATATCTTGATATCCACCAAAGTAATCCTCATCTCACAACTATGATCAACCCCTCATACCCAAGAAGAAGCATCCTTAAGCACACGTTGATCAGCCAAGTTTTACGATTAAGTTATAGTTATCTATGATCTTAGAATTCCGTCACCAAGCATTCATAACCGTGAACATGACTTTTCGAAAAGATTTAACCTTGCAAGGGTGTACAACTTTACCCACACGTACGAACTGACTCTTAATGCCAAGATATTAGCCCTCTTCCTTGGAAGGCCGACAGAGGGTGGTTGGACACGACCTTTACCTTGCGTTCACCAAGACCATGAGTCACGCCCTAAGGATGGTTCCGCCGTAACGGGTCAAATCCTGAAGCCGGTCCCTAGAGATGTGAGGCGAGGTTGGTTTATCAAGGGCGCCATCTACCCCAAGCAACTCGGGCCACGCTTACCTACCTGTTATGATGCACCTTCACCCGCCAAATCGTTCAAAATGTTTTCTATGCATATGTCGAATGGAACGCCTGAACTATTTGACTCATGGAATCTACTAGGCAAGTTAGTTACTCGTGAGGTTTTCTAGGCCCCTTGTGGTTGTACGCTCGTCTCGGTTCCAAAGGCAAGAACTTAGGTCCTAGTAGTGGAGAGCATGGGATTACAAAAACCACATCCCACCGTGGCCTCCCATACAAGCCTTAGCATGTTTAACCTTTACCACTGATCTCATCAGTATACCTCGTTCTCTTGTCATACTAGATTCTTTGCATTGGTACATCTTCTGGATGAACCAACACCGACGGCTAAGCATGGCTAAACAAGACATAGATATAAGCTGTAGCAATGCACACAAGCCAAACCTAGTTATGCTAGGCGCAGTGGATTAGGTAATATAAGCTAAAAGGGAGTAATGCAACAGATAGGATACTCTATCTATCGATAAAAGACCACAATAGAATCGTATGCATCATGGCAAGAATTGAAATACTTTGAAAGCATATGATTATTTTATTTGTGGGGCTATGCTTGCCTTATTTGTTAATACCCAAATATATATCATCGGAAGCCTTGTACTTGACTTGATTACAGTTGGCCAAGTATTGTTCTTCAAGCTTCGATGGTGTTGATCTCGGTCTTCGATCTCGGAGTCGGTATCGTATTCTACCAGGAAGAAGCAAACACCAGAAACAAAGGGAGAACAACAATCAACACGTGGCATCGATGCAATGCTCAAGCAAGGATGATGATATGACAAGTTAAATTGTATTGAAATGGAACCCTATAGCATGCTTGACATTTTAAACATGGTTCAAGGGCCGCAAACCCTAGAACAGGGGAAACTCGGAACACCTGTGAGGGGTTGATTTAGTTCTCTAATTAAACTTGTAATTAAAGTTGTTGAACAATGCATGATTTTGAGTCTATTGTAAAGATCTCATTTTTCTGAACATTTTGATATATTATACACATTTTTATGACTTATAAAGAATTAGATATTAAATTTATAAGATTAAACCTTTTTTTGGAATTATTAAAACAATTTTAAAACATTTACAACGTCATTATGACGTCAGTGGGGGCGTTACAACTTTTTACACAGGGGATGCGCCTAGCCACTGAGGTTGACGGCTGGGCCTTTGGCCACATCAGCTGCCACCGTGGTGGTCAGCGGTCAACGTGGGACCCGGAGCCACGTCAGCGCCACGTGAGCGTGACGTCACGCAACGGCCACAGTCAGGTGGTCACCGGCAACGGTGTTGTGAGGCGTGCATGGTGGCGATAGAGGGCGGGTTCGACTCACACGTGCAGGGCGAACCAAATGGAGGCGGCGCCACCCCTTTTGGGTCACCGGAGCGACAGCGGGATCAACTACTTCGGTGGTGCACGGCGGAGCAACGGCGGGAGCGTGGCATAGAGAGAGAGGGAGACGGTGGAGTGGTCCTTCATGACCGTTAGCTCACCCCGGTTGCAGAGGAAGGCTCGAGGAGGCCGGGCGAGGTCAGAGGGAGGCTCATCGACGACGGCAAGCTTCGTCGGGGTCGGGAAAGACAGCTTCGCTTCCGACGACTGGGGCCTTGCTGGCTTGCGATCTTCAGGCTAAGTATAGAGGAGGTCAAGGAGGTCACAGCGGCGTGCTCTACGGAGCCCGGGGCGGCCGGGAGCGACGGCGATGAACAACGTCTGGCAGCTATGGTTCGGGCCCGTAGGGGAGAGAGGAAGAGAGGCGCGCGCGAGGGGAAGGATAATACCAGGGAAGGAGAGAGGCATGCGAGGGTCGTCCTTATCCTCTCCAGGGGTGCAATGGACGGCGATGCTCAGGCGGTGGGGATCGACGGTGATGCCGGCGACATCGATCTGTGCGCCTGGCAGGAGGAAGACGACGAGGGGAGGGAACAAAGCGGTATGGGCCAGCTGGGCTGCAACAGCTGCTCGGGCGGCAGATAAGAGAAGGAAGGTGGGCTTCGGCCCAAGTGGCTTTTGCCTCTATTTTTTTTCTGCTGAAGCGTTTTATTATTTCTGTTTTCTTTTATCCCTTTTGTATTTTCAATTTATTTTATGTTTTGGAGCTATTTGAAAATACCAGAGGATTTGTAAAATATGGAAAATCTTGTAGGGCCCTTTAATCAATTTGGGGTCCATTGCTTTTGTAGTTTTCAAAATATTCAAAACCCTTTTGAATGGATTTCAAAAAGAGGGGAAGATTAGGGTTTAGGGATATTCTTTCTTTTCTTTGCATGCATCTTTATTCTTATCAAAATAATGATGCTCATGAGTCCACAAATAACCCTAAATATAAGATTAACTAAAACTAGGGTGTTATAGCTCTATCCCCCTTACGAGAATCTTGACCCGAGATTCCAAAGGTAGGAAGAAGGAAGAGAAACATGGTCACTTCTAAGGATAAGAGGGAAACACACTAACAACACATGGAGTATCTCATGGTCAACTCATGAACGAGTTTTCATAAACAACTCTAAGATTACAACATGAAACACATCAAGGTAACAGAGGAAAACAAAAGGAGATAGGTTTCAATTTGATAGATAACTGGTCTTCATAATGATTGAGACCATGGAGTTTCAGAAGGGGTTAAGCTTCTGAAAAGGAAAGCTTACAACAGAAAGAATATGACCACATACTTCGAGAATCAAAACTCTACTAGAGGACTTAAGTAGAGCATTCAGGGATACATAGATACAGAGAGCCAAGCTGTTGATCTACTTTTGATACAGAAGGATCACTCTTCATTCAACAAAAGGTTAAGACAGAAAGGTGTTTTGTGGCGAGGACTCATAAGAGTCACAAGGAACATGTATCAAGAGGAACTTGATTACTAGAATCATAGTCACTCTATGAACATGGTCGAGATACGAAGGAAACTCTTTATTCATCCAGGATTATCAAAATCTTTGCCAAATATCATGATATCACTTTACACCACCAGATGAATAGGCAAAAAGATTCCTGATGACATGAGGAAAAAGAAACTTAATCTCAGACTTCAATTACATGGCACAACGGGATGCTTGCCAGCATAGAAGGGCCCGGAGAATCGACCGAGAGACATTTAGCAACTCTACTTTAAATGTTCTCCTTGATGTTGGAGAAAGCAGACATCAAGTAAAGGTCAGACTTCGGAGACAAAGGAAGCCATAAGCACAACTCCTATAATAAATTATAGAAGAAGCCTCAAGAAGAGTGGTTGTTATTTGCTGATTCAAGAGAATATGGTAATAGGTCTTCCGACTAATTGTGTCAACCATTACATCAATCTTGTCGGGTTTACAAAGAGACCTATGTCAAAACCTTGAAGAACACCAACCATCATAGCTTCTTGAGATTCAACTCTGGTTAAGTGAGATGATACTTCAGACTCAGCGTGTCCGAATAGATAGCATGCAATATTTACCATGAAGGTAAAGTCACTAGATCATCAAGATATGGACTACAGTGTTAAGCTCCAAAAGACTGAGCTCGATTGCTAGAACCATGTATTAACAACTTGTCAAAAGACAACTGCTCATTCATCAAGTACTTGCAACGAAATACAACTGTGTCCTTAAGATACTGAGTTAACTCTACTCGAATCCATGGCGACATCTTTCAACATTTGCACATGGATCGGAGAAGGTTAGTTCTAACATCTAGAACATATACTTCGAGATAACTCGAAGAAGGTTCTCAAAAAGTTCTCCAACATTAATGACATAGGTTCCATATGAATCTAGTCTAGCTTGGAGAAAATAAGGATGCCATCGATGGGCTCAACAACAAACTTATCGAGATACTCCAGAAAGATGGACTCATATGTTTTATGAACGAGGCAGTGTATTGGTCAGACCAAAGGACACGAGGATGTACTCAAGTGAAACAGCACGAGTAGCAACATCATCAAGATAGTCCTTGAAACTGAGTTTGATTTGATGATAACCCAAATCAAATCAAAGGTGGGGGAAGATAACATATCCACGAAGGAAATACTATCTTTGTTCAGCACAAACGAAACTAGACATCCCTTTGAGAAGAACTAGGTCAGATAGAACTTTTGGCTTACAACTCTCCAAGTTGTTGTTTAAGCTCAACCAACTAGTTTAGGGGTATCCAACATGGATCCTTGGAGAAGAAGTAGTTTAGAGAACTTGCTTGCTCAATAACATCACAACACGATCATGTGGCAGCATGGCGATACTTCTAGAAAGACGTCTAGAATATCACGATCCACCAATATGTCACTTAGTTCGAGAGGAAACTTTCTTGGTAAGGCAATAATACATAGTCTCAGAGCTTCGGTACAAGCCTAACTCTTTGACCGAGGAGAGTGTACCGGGATAACGGACTTGGTAGCACAATCATTCTTCGCATAGTGATAGGTTTAACCAATCACGCTAAAAATGACACAAGTGTCCTTGTAGTTCAAAGCAATGAGAATTGCTAGGAATCTCAGATGACCACATTATTACGCACACACATCATTCACGAGCCAGAAATCTCGGGGAAAGGGTGGTTAAATATATGTAAAAGCATCACTTCATTAAGGGATAATGAAACTCGATACAACCTCTTAATATAAAATGGTGTGATGCACAAAGGTAGAACAGATAGAAGCTAATCATTCCTATTAATCTATGGACTACAACACTTTGACCTGGTCCTAGATATGACGAGGTATTGGAGTTTGTTTCTCCTCACATCCTGAAATGGTTTGTCATGATGGACCACAAGAGTAAATTGCATCGGAAGACATCAATGCACATTAATATTTGGCTACCAACTGATAGACAAAGGTCGGAAACAACAAGGGGAAAAGCAACATGCTTAGGATAGAATCCCGAGATGTGGATGCATAAGTCAACAATATTTCGAAGACCGATGCAGGAAAGGGAGGTGTGGCAGAGTCACGAGTATAGAAGCGAGACTCACGAGGCGTACTCTTGTCGTGATCTATTTGGTTCCATTAAAGAACATCTGCCATAGATAGTGGTAGGGGAAGTCCTTTATTATCGAAATTCAATCGCGACAATAACCACAAGCTTGAAGGCTAGAATTGTAGTACCAGCCATCCTGAGGTAATGTTTTAACATTAACAATAGGGGTCAAAGGAGTGGACCTTGGGTTAAAGATCAGCTTCATATATAAGATTCACAACACCAGAATCCACCACAATCTGGGATCTTTCGTTCAAGTCCAAGGGTTAAAACCCGAGAAACAAGTAAATACTACTTGAGTGACACAACGTACACTACAATATTGTAATCACGAGGTAGCTTCCAAGAGAAGAAATGACTTCTGAAGTACCCAACCACATAAAAAGGAGGCACACGAGGCAAGAGGAAACCTCGAAGCCTAGAACAGAACACTATGGTTCCTACAATATAATATTGTGGGCCCATAAGACAGAGAGATCATGATGGAAATGAATCTCTCATCTGAAGCTGAGCAAAGGGAAAACAAAGAATTCACAACACACACAACTCTAGAGAACTCAACACTAGGTCAACTGGCTGAGAAACGGCATGCCCAAAAGGCACCTATGTTTTGAAAGACTAGAAGAGATATCAAAACTTTTCCAAATCAACACAAGGTAAGATGACCCAGAGTTAAGAGCGATACCAGATAAGGAGCAAAAGAAGCATACTAGAGTTTTCACAAATACTTTTCAACTTTAAAATAGTTTTCACAAGTACTAGACTCAACATCGACCAATAGCAAGGTTTTCCTACGGTCGGTACTGCTCTGCCAAAAACTGTAACACCCCCGGGATCAGGGTTAAACAAATACAAACCTTAGCCTGGCATAAGCTTAACCTAGACATCAAGGATATCCAGTGAGAAATTAGTAACACAATAGTAACCATGCGACACAAAATTATTACAGCAAGCTCATAACTGAGCGAAGAACCAAAATATACAAGCAGAGGTCACTGACCACAAACATCAAACAACGGAAGGCAAATTATGCTATTAAGTATAGCAAACTTAACAAATGTCCTAAGAGGCCTGAAGCATAATGATGACGTCCCAACCCATAGATTCCAGGCTGCCAGCCGAGAACCCCAAGATACTCGCCGGTGTCGATGTCGTACGGAACTCATCTTCAGGGGAACACTTACTCTGCTACAAAAATATCAACAAAGCAAGGGTGAGTATAGGGTGTACTCTGCAAGACTTATGGCTAGTGGGGTTATTTTGCATAAAGCCATCTTTGTTTGTAAAACAAGAGGGAGAAGAAGCTCGTCTACTCTGAATATTTTAAAGGGGGATAAGAGAGCGACATCTCCGAAGAATTGATCATCATCTCTTGATATCCACCAAAGTAATCCTCATCTCACAACTAGGATGACCCCCTCATACCCAAGAGGAAGCATCCTTAAGCACACGTTGATCTACCAAGTTTTACGATTAGGTTATAGTTCTCTATGATCTTAGAATCTGGTCACCAAGCGTTCATAACCGTAAACACGGCTTTTCGAAATTATTTAACCTAGCAGGGGTGTACAAATTTACCCACACGTACCAACCGACTCTTAATGCCAAGCTATTAGCCCTCTTCCTTGGAAGGTCGGGAAAGGGTGGTTGGACATGACCTTTACCTTGCGTTCGCCGAGACCATGAGTCATGCCCTAAGGATGGTTCCACCGTAACGGGTCAAATCCTAAAGCCGGTCCCTAGAGATGCGAGGCGAGGTTGGTTTATCAGGGGAGCCATCTACCCCAAGCAACCTTGGCCACAATTACCTACCTGTTATGATGCACCTTCACCCACCAAATCTTTCAAAATGTTTTCTATGCATATGTCGAATGGAACTCCCGAACTATGTGACTCATGGAATCTACTAGGCAATTTAGTTACTCGTGAGGTTTTCTAGGCCTCGTGTGGATGTACGCTCGTCTCGGTTCCAAAGGCAAGAACTCGGGTCCTAGTAGTGGCGAGCATGGGACTACAAAAACCACATCCCACCGTGGCCTCCCATACAAGACTTAACATGTTTAACCTTTACCATTGATCTCATCAGTATACCTCATTCTCCTGTCATACTAGATTCTTTGCATTGGTACATCTTCTAGATGAACCAGCACTGACGGCTAAGCATGGCTAAGCAATACATAGATATAAGCTCTAGCAATGCACACAAGCCAAACCTAGTTATGCTAGGAGTAGTGGATTAGGTAATATAAGCTCAAAGGGAGTAATGCAATAGATAGGATACTCTATCTATCGATAAAAGACCACAGTAGAATCGTATGCATCATGGCAAGAATTGAAATACTTTGAAAGCATATGATTCTTTTATGTGTGGGGCTATGCTTTCCTTGTTTGTTGATAGCCAAATATAGATCTTCAGAAGCCTTGTACTTGACTTGATTAAAGTTGGCCAAGTATTGTTCTTCAAGCTTGATGGTGTTGATCTTGGTCTTCGATCTCAAAGTTGGTATTGTATTCTACCGGGAAGAAGCAAACACCGGAAATAAAGGGAGAACAACAATCAACACATGGCATCGATGCAATGCTCAAGCAAGGATGATGATATGACAAGTTAAATTGTATTGAAATGGAACCCTATAGCATTGCTTGATCATTTTAAACAGGGTTCGAGGGTCGCAAACCCTAGAACAGTTGAAACCCGGAACACCTGTGAGGGGTTGATTTAGTTCTCTAATTAAACTTGTAATTAAAGTTGTTTAACAATGCATGATTTTGAGTCTATTGTAAAGATCTCATTTATCTGAACATTTTAATATATTATACACATTTTTTGACTTATAAATAATTAGATATTAAATTTATAAGATTAAACCTTTTTTTTGGAATTATTAAAACAATTTTAAAACATTTACTGCGTCATTATGACGTCAGAGGGGTCGTTACAAATTTTTACGCAGGGGATGCCCCTAGCCACCGAGGCTGACGGCTGGGCCTTTGGCCACATCAGCTGCCACCGTGGTGGTCAGTGGTCAACGTGGTACCCGGAGCCATGTCAGCGCCACGCGACGACCACCGTCAAGTGGTCACCGGCGATGGTGTTGTGAGGCACGCAGGGCGGCGATAGAGGCGGGTTCGACTCGCATGCGCAGGGCGAACCAAATGGAGGCGGCGCCACCCCTTTTGGGTCACCGCAGCGATGGCTGGATCAACTACTGCGGCGGCGCACGACGGAGCAACGGAAGGAGCGTGGCATAGAGAGAGAGGGAGACGGTGGAGTGGTCCTTCAGGACCGTTAGCTCACCACGGTTGCATAGGAAGGCTCAAGGAGGCCGAGCGAGGTTGGAGGAAGGCTAATCGACGGCGGCAAGCTTCATCGGGGTCGGGGAAGACGGCTTCGATTCCAGCGACTGGGGCCTTTCCGGCTTGCGATCTTCAGGGCTAAGTATAGAGGAAGTCGAGGCGGTTATAGCGGTGTGCTCTATAGAGCCCGGGGTGGCCGGGAGCGATGGCGACGAACGGTGTCTGGCAGCTAGGGTTCGGGCCCGTAGGGGAGAGAGGAAGAGAGGCACGCGTGAGGGGGAGGATAAAACCAGGGAAGGAGAGATGCGTGCGGGGGTCCTCCTTATCCTCTCCAGGGGTGCGATGGACGGCGATGCTCAGGCGGCGGGGATCGACGGTGACGCCAGTGACAATGAGTTGTGCGCCTGACAGGAGGAAGACAACGAGGGGAGGGAATGAAGCGGTATGGGCTAGCTGGGCTACAACGGCTGCTCGGGCGGCAGATAAGAGAAGGAAGGTGGGCTTTGGCCCAGGTGGCTTTTGCCTCTATTTTTTTCTGCTGAAACGTTTTACTATTTCTGTTTTCTTTTATCCCTTTTGTATTTTCAATTTATTTTATGTTTTGGAGCTGTTTGAAAATACCAGAGGATTTGTAAAATATGGAAAATATTGTAGGGCCCTTTAATCAATTTGGGCACTGATACATTGCAAATGTATCTATAATTTTTGATGTTCCATGCTTGGTTTTATCTAGTTTCTTGTGTTTTGTCCACACTTTGGAGTACTTTTCATATGATTTCTTGGACTAACCTATTAACAAGAGCCATAGTGTCAGCTGCCTGTTTTCTGCTGTTTTTGGTTCCAGGAAAGTAAAAAATGAATATTCTCGGAATTGGACGGGACAAAAGCCAAAGTGCCTATTTTTTCTGGAAGACTCACGGAGCCAGAATACGTCTGGCCGGCCCAGGCACCCCCTCGGTCTCCTTCTTCGCCTATAAGATTCCTTCTGACCTAAAAACTCAGGGGGGGGGTTTGACGTTTTTCCAGAAGGAGTTCCGCTCCGCCGCCACCACCAGATTCCACGAAACAGCACCAGGAACACCGTTCTGGCACCCTGCCGGGACAGGGAATTGGAGGAGATCATCGCCATCATCATCACCATCGCTTCTCCATCGACCATCCATGTTTCCCTCATCCATGAGTGAGTAATCCCCCGCTGTAGGCTATGGAGATGGTAGGGATTGGATGAGATCTTACATGTAATGGCATCAGATTGTTAGGGCATGGTGCCTAGTATCTTCTATTAGTGCTTTATGACTTTGTTGCGACTTGTTGTGCTTAATGCTTGTCACTAGGGCCCGAATGCCATGGTTTCAGATCTGAACATGTTATTGATTCATTATGATAGTATTCTTTATGGTCTTATTTGCAAGTTGTATACATACGTTGTTGTCCGGAACCAATGGCCCCGAAGTGACAGAAATCGGGATAACCGGAGGGAATGGCTTTGATGTGAGGATCACATGTGTTCACGGAGTGTTAATGCTTTGCTCCGGTGCTCTATTAAAAGGAGCACCTTAATTGCCAGTAGTTCCCTTGAGGCCCGGCTGCAAACGGGCTAGCAGGACAAAAGATGTTGTGCAAGTTCTCACTTCGAGCACGTATGACTATATATGGAACACATGCCTAGGATTATCTAGTACTTGGATGCTTTATCTTATTTATCTACAATTGCCCTATGTTCTGATTGCTATGTGAATTGTCTTGTCCATGCAATGCCCGTCCATCCATCCCTATGCCTACCGCACTCGAATCCTACTATTTACTGCTATTGTTACTGCTATCTTTACTTTACTACTAGTGTTACTTTACTATTCCTACTACAAAACTATTGCTACTGATAAACTGCTATGAGCATGATTGTTTCCAGGTGCAGCTGAATTGACAACTCAGTTATTAAGGCTTATAAATATTCTTTGTCTCCCCTTGTGTCAAATCAATAAATTGGGTTTCACTTCCCTCGAAAATACTGCGATACACCCCCTATACTTGTGGGTCATCAGGCTCCATTGTTTTTGTAGTTTTCAAAATATTCAAAACCCTTTTGAATGGATTTCAAAAAGTTTGGAAGATTAGGGTTTAGGGATTTTCTTTCTTTCCTTCGCATGCATCTTTATTCTTATCAAAATAATGATGCTCATTAGTGCACAAACAACCCTAAATATAAGATTAATTAAAACTGGGGTGTTGCAGCCTAGTCGAGATAATGCGTCTGCTTCCTCATTTTCTGTTCGAGGGATGTGTTGTACTTCAAACCCTTCGAACGATTTTAGATAGTTCATCCACGACACCCCTATATGCTTCCATGTGTTTGTTTGCATTACAGTGATCCGACACTTGTTGAGCAACAAGATCCGAATCTCCATAACACAATCGGATGCCGATATCCTTAGCAATCTGGATTCCATGCAACAGTGCTTCATACTCGGCAATGTTGTTTGTTTCCGTGAAGTGGATCTGGAACACATAAAAAAGCTTATCTCCTTGGGGTAATTTGAGTACCACGCTAGCCCCCGAGCGCTTTAGACCCATCAAAATGTAAGGTCCAGTATTCCTACTCTAGCAGGGTCATATTTTTCGTTGTCTCTGTCCAATCAGCAACAAAGTCAGCGAGGATTTGGGATTTAATTGTTGTATGAGGTTTATACTCAATGTCGAAAGCTGAAATCTATATTCCCCATTTTGTGAAAACGTCATATAGCGTCGCTATTGTTAATTATGTCTCTCATGGGAGCTGTGCTCACCACGGTAATTTGGTGCTCCTAGAAGTAGTGTCGTAGCTTCCTAGATGCAAAGAACACACCATAAGCCAACTTTTGGTAGTGCAGATACCGCTGCTTAGATTCAGTTAGGACTTCGCTGAGGTAGTAAGTCGGACGCTGCACCAGGTGTTCCTATTTTTCCTCTGGCCTTTCCACCACCATGACGATGCTAACGACCCTATTTGTCATAACCAGATAGAGCAACATCGGTTCCTATGGTTCTGGTGCTGCAAGGATAGGAGCAGACGAGAGTACTGCTTTCAGGTCTTGTAGTGCAGCTTTAGCTTCATCAGTCCATACGATTTTTTTGGTCTTCTTTAGGAGCTTGTAGCACCGAGCTGGCTTACAAACCGACTGACTAAAGCAATGCAACCAGTTAGTCTTTGGACGTCCTTCAGGTGGGTCGGACTGAAAATGTTGAGTATAGCCTTAATCTTGTCCTGCTTCACCTCTATGCCCTTTTGGGACACGATGAAACCTAACAATTTTCTGGCTGGTATTCCAAAGAAGCACTTCTCCGGATTAAGCATTATGTTGTTGATGGCTATGAATATAGCCATCTGCATCCACATTTAAACTGGATATTATTCATACTTTTGATGAAATATCTCTCTAAACCCTGCCATTAATGCCTAATGATCAAAGGGGTATGCAATCCTTTCTTTCTATTTATCCTTGCGCAGATAATGATGTTTGATGATGGGAATCACAATATTAAAGTCAAATATATGAGCCAAAGAAACCAGGAGTCGTGAAGTGGAGACAAACGCTTTAACGACCAACTATATTGCGGGAATAAAATTTCGACCATATAGTTCTGGTCATATAGTTGCCATAGACACCGCTAGGTCAA
Source organism: Avena sativa (assembly GCA_916181665.1). NCBI lineage: Eukaryota > Viridiplantae > Streptophyta > Magnoliopsida > Poales > Poaceae > Avena > Avena sativa. The sequence goes on from OV702287.1 coordinate 200,063,845, forward strand.
ACAAAACAACTTTCATGAAAGGGACCCCTATATAAAGAGGCTTCAGGAAATGAGAAACAGGATCACCCCACTCCACGCCAAGAGTCGCCAGCCTTCCCCAAAAACCTGCATCCACAACACCGGAGAGCCGCTAGAGGAATAGACTTAGATCTAATCTCCAAACCCTTCTCCACCACCATAGCCATATTCCACCACTTGTAATAGTAGATCTCATCTTCGATTGGTGACATTGTAAGACTATTTGCTATCAATCTCATGATTTCCATTGCAATGTTTATGATCGTTGATTTCATCTCTATGTGTGGATAATTCTCTTTGGGCTAAGGGCTTCAGCCTAGCCATGTAGCTTTTGTGCATGTTATTTATCATAGATGAGATCATGTATTAGTTTGTATGAAATGATGATTATTGTATCCTCTCTTGCCTCAATCCAAGGACTTGTTAGGTACCCAAGACCCCAAGGATTGAGCTAGGTATAGGGAGTATGAGTAATGATTAATATGCAGGTTGGGAACCCTAGTGACAGAAGGGGTAGTACGGCTGTATGTGAGGGATTTACTTGGGATTAACGGTGACATCACTATGCATATCATTAGTTCTCTTTCTTCTATGGATGAGACTAGTAGGTTATTGCTATAAGAGGTTGCAGAGGCAATAGCAATTATGTATGCACTGCCCACATACAATTATCTTGCTCTTACAATTACATGCATACTTTATTATTATCTTTTATTCCCATAAGATGTTTTGCACAGCTACAGGTGAAACCGAAAGCCCTAGGCCCTCTCTCTCCATCATCGACAACAACAAAAGACAGCAAACTCTTGGTCCGGTAAAACACAAAAATAATTCTAAAACTCCCGAAGGTCCATTAAAGTAACTTCACTATGCTTTCTGCTTCCCGAGGATTCGATAAACCTAGGTCTACTAGGGAAAAAGAGCTATACTACATTCGTAATCCGGATCGAAGGTATCAACCCTTTTTCTGGCGCCGTTGCCAGGGAAGCAATAGCTATCCTGGTGAGGTTAGTAGGAACCTTGCTAGTTTTAATTCTTGTTTTTAATTTTGTTAGTTTGCTTTTAGTATTTATTTAAAAAACCAAAAAAAATATTTACTCTTTAATTTCTTGTTTTTACTATCATAAGTCTTTGTTTAAGAAACCCAAAAACATAGGAAATAATGCTAAAAAGAAGCTTGGGGAGTTTGCAATTCCCAACAATGATTATTTGCATACTCCTATTACCCAGCCAGTGATTGCTGCTGATGGTTATGAAATTAAGCCCCACTAATTAAGTTTGGTTCAACAGAATCAATTTGGAGGCTCTGCTATTGAGGACGCATGTATGAAATTGAATACTTTCACCGAAATAAGTGATATGATGTGCATAAAAGATGTTGACCCCGATGCGGTTAAATTGCGCATATTTCCTTTCTCTCTAAGAGGAATAACAAAAGAATGGTTGCTAACTTTGCCTAGAAATACTATTGCATCATATGTGGAGTGTACTTCTTTATTTATAACTAAACTTTTCCCACCTGCAAAGAGTATGCAACTAATATCTAATATTACTGGTTTTGGATAGGAAGAGCGTGAGCCACTAGCGCTTGCATGGGAGAGGATGAAAGAATGCATGAGAAACTATCCCAGTCATGGGATGAAAGATTGGTTAATTCTCCATTTATTTTATAATGCTCTTAACCCTGTGTCTAAGTCTATGCTTAATACTGCAGCTGGAGGAACATTTATGGGTAAACATATTACCAAAGAAAAGCAACTGCTAGACAATATGCAATACAACCATGCCCAGTGGCATGTGGATAGATCAAACACGAAGAAGGTGAACTCCGTCTCACCACAAGAAAATGAAGAACTCAATGCTAAGCTGGATGAGCTCATATTAGCCGTAAAAAGTAAGGAAAACCAGGTAAGAGCTATCCTAGAATCAAATATTGAAGAAATAGACTTCATAGCCCGTAATGATTATAACCCTGCATGGAAGAAGAATTATAATCCTAATTTTCTGAAACATTATTCTAGTCCTGCAGGTAACTCTAATAATAATATGGGAACAAGTAATGGTAGTCTCCAAGAAACACTTAAGTATTTATAGACTCACAAAATGAGAAAAACAATATCTTTGTTAAAATAATGGAGAACCATGATGCTATGCTTGGTAAATTATCTAACCAAGCTGTAAGTTTGAGGAATGATTTATAGGCCCTCCAAGAAAGAACGAGAATTGTTGAGGCACAGCTAGGTAAGATAAACGAGAGTCAAACTCTCATTCTAGCTAAATTTGCAGGTAAAGATGAGCCCAATCCTATTGAAGACCTCAAGATGATGAGAGTCCAAAGGGAGGAGCCTAAAGAACTTGATTATAGTAATGCTCCTTCACCAAGTTACACCGTTGAGGAACTTGTAAAAAGGATTAATATCAAGATTCTGGTAAGTGAAGGAAATTAGAAAGCTATGTATCAACACTACGTTAATCAGGTAGCAATAAAGGTACGTGAGCTTGAGGAATAATATAAAAAAATTGCTGAAAATTACCTGTAAAGCATGATGATATATTTGAGCCTACTATTAAGATTAAAATTGGGACCAATGAGATAGCTGCACTTTGTGATCTAGGTGCAAGCGTTTCAACAATTCCAAAAAGTCTTTTTAATAAGTGAAATCTTGCTCTTTTGAAATCACCGAGTTAAAATTACATCTAGTAGATTCTACCTACAAATAAGCTGTAGGGTAAAGAAAATACTTTAGTATATATTAAAGGCTGTCCTGCTCTTATTGATTTTGTTATTGTTTAAATGCCTGAAGATGCTACTGCTCCTATTATATTAAGTCGTCCATTCTTAAGAACTATTAAGGCTTTGATTAATTTACATGAAGGAAACATGAAGCTTCAATTGCCTTCGTGGGATCCTTTTGTTATTCATTTTCCCAAGAAGAAGAAAGCCAAATAGGATGAAAAGGAGGCCATCACTTTGAAGGCCAACTATTTTGGAGTGGGTGTTCCACTCATTTGGACTAAGTGGGCAACAACAAGGTCAAGTTGTTGAACATAAAAGAGCGCTTCATGGGAGGCAACCCATGTGAAATAAAGGTTTGAGTAAAAGTTTTCGTTTAAGTTTTATATTTAATAAAGAGTGCTAGAAAGCTCTAGTTGAGGAGAAGAAGTTTGGTAGTACTAAAAAACCTGCTTATACATGCTAATATTGGTCGACAATTTTTACTGTCATTTCTCTATCAAAAACAAGGTGATTCGTGAAGTTTCAGGATAAGAAATAATTCTTGAAGAAACATAATTTTTTTGATGAGTACTAAAGGTTTAACGACCAACTATACAGAGGGAATAAAAATTCCAGCCATATACTTCTGGTCGTATAGATATCTTTGCCATCGACAAATTTTCTTTCTTAGGTACTAAAGGTTTAACGACCAACTATATGGCGGGAATAAAAATTCCAACCGTATAGTTCCGGACGTATAGATATTAATGCCTTCGTAAAATGTCTTTTCCAAGTACAGAAAGTTTGACGACCAACTATACAGTAGGGATGAAAAATCCTAGCCGTATAGTTATGGCCATATAGTTGCGCTGCCAGTGGAAACCCTAAATTTTTGACAGCAGACCAACTATACGGCGGGAACAAATTATTCCGACCATATAGTTTGGCTATATAGTTGCGTTCGACCAGAAAATCGCCACAGGAAGGTGCCCCCAACACCAAAACTTCAATCTTTTTCTCTCTACTACCTCCAAACTCTCTCAAAATCTCAAGAGATCTTCATCTCTACTCAATTTCGTTCGATTTCCTCACACACAAGTGATCCACGGTATGTTTCACCTCTGATCCTCCAATTACTTTTTGCAAATGCATTCTCGATTTGTTGCCATTATCAATCTAGGGTGAGACCTACTATGAACTAATTGCCATGATTCTCTTGCCTAGATTATTATTTTGAGGGGATTCTTTAGTGTGCTATGATGATGAATATGTTATGCTTATTATTGTTGGATCAAAAAGTTTTATTTTTATCTTTCCTTGTTATTTTAGATGATGAACACAAGGAGCCAAACTCGTGCTCGTGCCGTTGCTAGTGCTTCTCGGGCTGCCACTCAAGAACACACGGGGATACGGTCCAGGGATGAGCTCCAACGTGATCGCTTCAACAAGATCAAGAACCGAGAAGTGAAGGCAACCAAGTGGGCTTGCCCTATTATATTGAATCAACACGGTATTTCTAATGACTTCAATTTACTTTGCAATAGGGTAAACTTTGTATTCAATGATGTGCCTACTTATCGTGGGTTAACTCTTGAATTTCTAAGTTCTTTGCAAAGCACCGTTAAATCATGGAATGGAGAGGACATGATTTATTTCTGACTTATGAACAACAATTATGCTTTATCACTAGAATAATGGTGTGCATGTTTTAATTTTCCAAACAATAATGATAATGACTTACGTGCATCCTTTACTGGCTTAGACCCTTCCCGGAACAATATTATAATGGAACGAGTTTCACTTCTAGAGTAAGCAAGGGGAAGAATATTCAACATCCTGCAACAGCTGTTTCCGTGCATCTTCAGTTTCAACATAATAAGAATCATTACTAGAGATATAGGCATCATAAATAGTTTTGTCATTTTTAATATTCCATATTGGTTCATGCTCATGAGCATAAAATATGTATATATGATTTGGAGTAGAGGGTATATGTGAGTGATCACTTAGCTCATCCTCCTCTTCTTGTTCCTTGTCTTTAGGTGTGGTGTTGAGGATATTATCTAGATCTTCCTTGGCAAAGTTAATCGAGAGTGAGTCATTATTCGTCAGGCTTCTGTCTAGTTCATTTTGTGGGATGCCAAAATAATTTGCTGCCAATTCTTCAACGGTTTTTTCTTTCTTGATTTCAATATTCTTTTCATATGTCAACTTTTTGAATTGGCTGCAATTTACCTTGAGATCTTCTTCTTCAAACTATAAATACATAACTTGTTTCTTGGGATTAGCCTTAGGGGGTTTAACATTACAAGGATGTGTGTAATGTTCCCATTCCTTTGGAATCTACAAAATCTCAGCATACGTTTTGACAATTCTAATAATTATACAAGGGCCAAGGTTAAAATCTCCAAGAAGTTTCTCTACTTTACCTGATGCTAGAAATTTTCTTAAGAAATCATATTCTATAGGATCCTTTTTATTAAGTTCAGTTCCAAAATGGGAATTTTCCATTATTTCATCGCATAAGTCCATCATCTTATCATCGGTAGTATATTCTTCGTACCATTCTTCATTCTCCCATGTTGAGGATTCTTGTTGTAAAGCTGGATTACAATATTCATAGAAATATGCCTTCTCTAATTCCTCACCAAACTTAGGCCAATCATCATCAGAATCATTACTAGATAATGAGATATCATTTGCAAGCATACTATTTGTGTGTGGAAATTTATTTTCATAAGTAGGAGATTCAAGTGGTTGATCAAGTTGCTCCTATTCATTTTTACTAAGACAACTCGCGAGTAGCTCAGTGATAGTCTTACCTTCGAGCTTACCTTCCACTAGTTGAGAGGACATAGCTAACTCGGCAATGGTTTTGCCTTTTGGGTCACCTTCCACTATTTGAGAGGGTGCAACATCAAGTGACACCTCTTTATTTACAATATGTTTCGGTGGTTTAGGTGGAGGCTCTTTGAGTGGAGTTCCCTCCACATTATCCTTTGGAGCACCCTGCAAAAGGTTAGATTCTTCCATGGCAGCTTTAATCCGCTCAACAATAAATGCATTATTAAGCAAGTTGTCTTGGCAATAGCATAATATAGGGTGAACTTCTTTATAGATCATATCAAGTGGTTTACTTTCTACCTGCATATCTCTTAAATGAAGTATCAATTCTTGGCAACCGGTAAAAAACACAAATTGTAATGTATATTCCCTAGGAAGGAATTTAAACTCATCTCTATTATAGTTTGCTAGTTCGGTATCAAAATTATACTCACATTGATAATTGAGGTGATCTGGAGATTCGCAACAATCACAATATAATTTATAAGAGGCACATAGTGTGGATGAATACTCGTCCACCCAAGTCAACCATTCTTTCAATATGCCATACCTCCTATGAACATTTCACATAGTCTCTCCCTTTGATTCCTCCATTGTATATTCCATCTGTTGGAAGATAGTCATCTCGGAAGACATGATTAGTAACAATAGTTTTTATAAATTTTTGTTTTGTAATTTTTTTATTCTTTTCAAATAAGTAAAATAAAAAAGATAATAAGCAAGAAACAGTAATAACTTGAAACTCAAACAACTTTACTAAAGAAATAATAAATTAGAAACTAAGAACAAAGACCAAAAGCGCTTAGCTCCCCAGCAATGGCGCCAGAAAATAGCTTGATGACTGCAAGTGCATAGATCAATTATAGCTAGTTTTGAAATAAAGATATCGAACCCACATAGAGATATTGGTGAAGGTCTTTATGCCCCTCGTTACTCTCTACCAAAGTATACTTATAAGTTGTCTTTGATCTCAAGTAAAGGGTGTCTGAAAGATTTATGGTTGTTTGCCTAAAAGTAATTAAAACAAGTAAAAGAAAACAAGTAACAAGATTGTATGAAAGTGTGGTTGAACTCAATAGGTCTAAAACATTCTTGGGGATGTAGGATACACCACTAGCATAGTATTATTGTTATATGTAATCAAGATAACATACTCCTTGTGTCATGATACGTGTGGAGAGAGCCCCGTAATAATATGTTCACTACAAGGCTCGTAGGAAGCCACTTTGTTGAGCCAAGAGTGAGTTCACCTCTAAATAACCACTGTGATGTCTGAGAACAGTCACCCATACAAACCACGGCAATTAAGGGTTTCCCGTGGATATCGTAATTAGCTTAGGGAGTCCCTCTTTAATCCTCCTTTTATCGTGTAGGTTACGAGCCGACGTTAATCTGTCCTCGGGGCATTCCGGGTATGCTTCCAAGAAACGTCCAAAAGATTTCTTCCTATCTTCAGTCTCGAGGGAAAATGATATGCAACCGACTACGCATACCATCTAAAGAGAGAGATCAAACACAAATCATAATTATATCATAGACAAGCAAGTCATACAGACACAATAATAGATCATCTTTATTACCAGTTCATAATGGTGCTAGGGTTTCTCCATCTCCCCAAGAACAAAGGAACTACTCACATATAAAGGCAATCAACATCATGGAAATCATATGGATGGGATATGAGAGTATAATCGAATACAAGTGAAGATCCACACTAGGGTTTGGATTACAACCAAGTAGACGAAGGGGATCGGTGTTGGAGATGTTGGTGGTGATGATGGTGATGTAGATCGGTGTTGAGGCCTTCTAGATCCGAGTCCCTTCTCCTCTTGAGAAATGGTGTTGGTGGATATCTTGTGGAGGCGGCGACTATGGAGTTTCCAAGGCGGCAGGGCTCCGCCATGGAGGTATGTGGAGAAGTAGCCTTATCCCTTGGATCCTTGCCTCTTTATATAGGCCTAGGGGTTCCCCCAGTAGCCCCAATACAATCCTTATGACCTAAGGAAGGTCTAGGAACAAACGAGGGCAGATTTTGTGAAGAAACGCGTCCAGAACAGCTGTTTCCGTGCATCCAGGCCCGTGGTACGGGTGGACGGTATGGGCGGGCTCTGCAAGTACCACTAGTCGTTATCGGTGCGGTATGATTTTGTATTTTGGCCGCCATTTCTTCATACGAATTCCAATTTGGGTGTTATTTAGCTCATTGGAATCGTATGGACGAGGGCTACAACACCATGGCCTTGGAATCCACTTTTTCCTCCCCTCAAATGGCTAAGTATGGTGCCTGTAAGTCCTCCATATTGAATCCTCTTTGCTCCTTTTATCCATGATTCTCCATAGCACCTACACACAAATCAAAGACAACAAAAAGGTAATAAAATCCTAATAAAACTAATATTGTGTAAATCCCATGTGGAAATGAATGAAAACTAATAATCATACACAATATGCATAGTTATAGATAGATGTAACATGTAATGAGTGAAAATATTAATAATTTATATACTTAGATATGCATCAATTTTGGACTCATCAGTGCACCACCAAGAAAGTTATCCATTATGAAACACGCTATGATGATCAGGTGTTATGTTTGGCCATGCAGAGATAAACAAAATCTTTTTCCCTACGTGGTACTCCCAAGATCTAGCTCTGATAAGCTACGAGATGTACCATTAGATGCGAAGGTGCGGATTATTGATAAAGCGCGTTGGTTGATGTCGTGCCGAACGATCCCACGTACAGCACGTCCAGATCCCCATGAACCTCCTTGTCTCCAGCGTCGCACGTGAAACGCCTCTACCGGTATCCACACGTACATGGAGAAGCTCCAAGAAGAGGACTGCTAGATCCTGTCTAGCCCAAAATAGGAGTGGATAAAGTGATGGCTAGGTTAGGGACTATCCCTTGTCACTCGACTTATATACACTCTTAGCTAGGACCAACGCTTGAGGCCCATCTAGGCCGTATCAAAATGTCCACATGGGTCGAATCCACATGGGCTCCTTTCCCTTAACTGTGTGACCTTGTAGGTTCACGTACACCTGGACACGACACGAGTCACCACTCCGAGTTGATAGTTGGTAGCAGCCTCTAGCAAGTAGTGCCAACTCCAAAGCGCCGTAAAGTCAGAAGACAAACCTTTCTAATTGTGATTTTCGTCCAAGTCCCTTTGCCTCATGATATACCTTGTCAAGCTTTAGGCGAGTAGTTGCCTTCCCTTTAATAGCTCGACTCTCTCTTCTCGTTCTATGATATACGATTCATTAGACTAACACTTAGTCTGATTCATTGGTTAACACTTAACCAAATCGCGCATGGCCATGCTTCTGAATCATATCACATGAGAGGGCCTAGAGAATATCTCTCAATTATGGAGGGGAAAATACCATCTTGATAATCCACGTCATGCAGCTTGCTTCACAACCAGCCCGAACTCTACCTTTATAACTATCTAGTTACGAAACAACGTTTAATAGAACCTAAGCTAGCGATCCACAACTTGGATCATGCTATCACCTCAGGTCGAAGGATTCCATTGCTTGAGACTGCAAATGACAACATGCTCGTTGCATCTCAACTGTGGGTCAGTCTGACTAGCTAAACTCTTTAGCCGAGTATATGTAAGTCGAAATAGCATCACCATGCCAATGACAAGTGGAACCATGTCATCATCCGACTTGCACATTGGTCTAAGTTGTGTGTCCAGCACAACCTTAATGGCCAAGGACAATCTAGTACGAACAAACATGAATATATAGTTCCACAACTAAATCGCGTATTCAACGATATATATCTGATGTTCATAAAAGGAAAAATTTATTAGTTTATGAATACATTTGGAATTACATCATACATGATTGCCTCTAGGGCATATTCCCAACAGTATCCCACTTGCACTAGAGTCAATCCGACATCACATGTCTAGGCATCTAATTCCCATGGCTCTTACGTGCACCTCATGTTTTGTTTGTGGAAGCGGATTTGTTAACGAATCCGCAATGTTTGCATCCGTGTGTACCTTGCATAACTTGATATCACCTTGATCCAAAAACTAGCGAATCAGGTGGTATCGTATGAGTATATGTTTGTTCTTCTAGTGTTATCTAGGTTCCTAGGCTTATACAATAGCTCCATTGTTGTCACAATACATATCTAACGGATTGGATGAGCGCTAAACCACACCAAGATTCATGAGGAAATTCCTCATCCAAACTGGTTCCTTTGCCACCTCCGAGGTAGCAATATACTCAGCCTCTATTGTAGATGCAGACACAGTCTCTTGCTTGGAACTCTTCCAGCTCACAGCCCCTCCATTTATTACAAACACGTATCCAGATTTCGAAAGAGAATCATCTGAGTTGGTAAGATAACTTGCATCTATGTAACCCTTTACACCGAGTTCAACCTCACCTCCATTGAAACGACACGGCCCGTTAAGGTAGTGCCTCTATGTATCACACCAATCCCCGGATCGGTTCATTGACATACGTAGCATCGATAAACATCAAAGAATTAATAGTGCATCATTATTACAATCGAATGATCCAGAATATTTTATTTATTACAAAGTTCGCAAAGCATAATGCTTGCTCAAATAACCAAGTATCAAATAAATAACATAAATAAAGTAGATCCAGTCTCCATTATGCGCCATAGGCGAACATAATGTTGAGTGGCGGGCCGCAACCTGCAAGATCACTTAGAGTAATTGGAATAACCTGTAGCATAGAAGGTTGCAGCCAACGAGTGGTCAATACTTTGAATATATTGGCAAGTGGAACTGTGATAGAACAACAAGACTAAACACTACACGCATATCTGGCTTGTGGGGTTTCAGGCTTAGTTGCAGTAGTAAAATAAGTTTATCCTATCATTTGTAAAGCATTTTATTATCATCACACAATCCCAATTAAGTTTCAATCACAAGTTTTAGCAATTATAAAGTTAGAATGAACAAGAACATGTCATAACATCCATAATTCAACAACTCAATCGTCCATTACTGGGACACGGATAAGTACATAGTTTCACACCCTGCAGGGGTTCAACATTTTACCCATATGACCTAGTCGACCCGCTCGTACCATGACATGCATATTGAGTCAAGATAGGGAGAAGTCCAAGAAGAGATAGTTAGCTATCAACACCCGGATTTTTAATCCCAGATGCCCATTATGCCATACCTTGCAATCCCAGGATTACTATTTTTGCGAGACATAACGGATTGGATATCACAGTACATCATCCATTACAAACCATACATAAGGTCTTACACAAATAAGGATCTCATGATCCAGTCTTTAATACAACAAGCAGCGGAAATAAAAGATAAGCGTAGCGGTGGGGTCCATCTTCAAGGGCACATGCAATGCTGACGAAGGCAGATAGTCCTAGTTATCATAGCCGTCCTGATGACCATCCTCTTGATAGTCTCCTTCATAGTCTGGCCATGAGAATAGCCAGCGACAAAAGCCATGAGTACTCTTTAAGTACTCGCAAACTACTATTAACAGGTACTATAGTTCTAGGTTAACGTGCTAAATCTAAGTTTAACTATAAAGTTAAGTTTGAAACCTAAGCTGAGTTCTGAAGCAAAGAAAAATAAAGTAAAGTTCTAGAATCACTTAAGTTGGGAAGCTATTATCATAAACACAACCCTGTTGTGGTCAAGTCAAAGTTCATCATTCATTTCAAGTTATTTGGAAAACATCTTATAACGAAACAGTATGGCCATTCCAACTGTCCATAACCGCGGATGTGGCTATTCGAATAGTTTGACACTCTGCAGAGGTGGTACACTTTCACCACAAGATTCGATACATCTATCAGGGATAACCCTGAATCATCATACTTAGTATGCAGATAATCAAACTTAACCTTCCCTTTACACACCCTAGTATAAGCACCTCTCCTATGAGCATGGCCTCCCAACCATGACCATCAGTCATCTTGGGCACTGCATAGGTGGACATCATGAGAGGTAGCCTCATCTCAAACCTCTCCCGCGAGGGAACTAATACTAATGCATATAAATTTCCAGTGAAGCCTTATTCAGGTAGTGTGGTTGTATGGTAAATTTTGAATGGTATCGCATCCAAATCCAACCATCAGTTTTATAAAAGGGTTAAGGCTCATGCCTCAACATTTTCATCATCATCAACCATTGGTGTTTCTCAACACATGTCAAAACATCTCAATAGAATGACTCATCATTCCAAGGTTTTCATAATTCATTTTCACCAAGTGTTCCAATCTAAAGTGACTCAAGTTTTTGATCTACTCTAAACTACTAAGTTAAGAGTGTTCACTAAAGTGGAAGTGAGAGTTTCAATCTCATGCCATAGAATGACATCTAAAGGTTTCGAAAAAGGTCAAGTTTTATACTTTTTATGCTACCTTCAAAATAAGTAAAGAACTTTGTGTAAACTAAGGGAGGTGAAACTTGTCAATAAGACTTGAGGTACTAGTAGTCAAAAAGGGGTGCTCAAAGCATGCTTAAGGCATCTTTGCTAAACCATCTAGTTTGATTCTAGTTTGCTAAGCACTAAACTTGCAAGGGTTAGCTTGTATTGTTAATGGTGGCTTGAAAGTATAACTTGCAAGGGTTAATCTTGGACAGTGCTAGCTTGCCTTGGTTGGTGCAGTGGTTGAAGTTTTCTTCTTCTTCGTCTTGATAGCACTCCTCCTCTTCGTAGACTTGGTCGGTACTATCGTCTATAAGAATACATATGGAGTACACAATCACCAAACAATACTTAACTAGGCTAAGTAGCATTCTAAGGCACACATTTGATGATCTATTATCATCACAAACATCACAAGTTTAATTCAATAGTTTCATTCTTTTTAATTTAGAAAAGTAATTTCTACTCATTGAAAATTTAACTAAGATTTAATATTCACCACTTAAAATATGGGATCATGTGGACACATGTCATCACCACATATTCTAACATGTGGGAATGAGATTTAAGGGTTGGATCAATATTACTTTGGTTTAAGTTCATTATTTAATGATTTAAAGTGACTAGAAATGCCTATATAGCATTATTTTGGTACTGGTCTAAATTCACTGCATGTAAACCTTAATATCATTACATATTTAGATAGATATGATGAAATGTGATTTTTGAGAGTTGGAATCAACTCAAAACCTATCTTAGTTGATTTTATAAAAATGTTGCAAGTGGCAAATACTTCTGTTTTGTTATTTTTATTAGGAGAGATCTATAAATCTAATTGAATTAAATCCAACGGGCTTGGATAGATCATCTCCATACATTTCAGAAAATATTGGTTTCATGCAATTTGGATTTATAAAACTCTCTGAATTGAAGTTTAAACTAGTGTACAGAAACTAGATTTAACTAAAAAGAAAAATCCAGATTTGAACGGGTGGGCTAGCGCGGGAAAGAACTTGGGCCGGCCCAGTGGCGCTCCGTGGCGCGGGGCTCAGCTGACAGGGGGGTCCCGCTTGTCAGTGGGTCTTAACACGCGAAACGGTACGCGCTCTATGGGCCGTAGGATTAGAACGGGGATCTATGGCTGAGGGTCGTTGTCGACGACGAACAGGTCACCGGCGAGCTCGAACCCTAGCGGCTCGGTGGGGGTCTGCTGGGGACATACCAGGGCTCCAGCGGGGTCGACGAGGCAGGCAAACGAACTGGTGGTCGACGGCGAGGCGAGGCGTGGTTGCGGCGGAGCTTGGGGTGGTCGCAATCAGCGGCGCCCTTCTCCTCCTGCTGCGGCTGCTCCAGCTCCAATTCCGGTGAGGCAGAGCTCGCCTTGCTCCGGCTAGAGGTGGGTGAGGTTCAGAGAGGTGAGGGGAGTGGAGTGGTGTGGAGAGAAGAGACTGGGGAGGCCTCCTTTTATAGGCCCGACGGTGAGACCGAGCGGGATGGGCAGGCTACGGTGGCGACAAGGCTACGGCCGGCTAGAGGCATGGCGGAGGGTGGCGATCGACATGCGGTCTCCTGGCGGTGCTCTAGGAAGTGAATGCGAGCGTAGGGGCAATGGTATGCAGTCTGGGCGAGGTGGCGCTCTGAGCGGCAGAGGCAGCGGTGTCCACGGCGAGCGGTGGCTGTGGTGCGTTGGGCGGAGAACGGGGGTGTCTGGGGTGTTCCCTGGGTCTTGGCGGAGCGGTGGGCATGGGCTGCGGTCGAGCGGAGGCTTGTGCACGCGGGGACAGAGCATGCTCTGCGGGGACATCGGCAAGGTGCAGTGGCACTGGGCGCGTGGTTTCGTCGGTGGTCCATGGCGAGGCTCGGCTCGGGCAGGGGACAGAGGGTTGCGGTGAGCTCCTGGCTACCTCCTAGACATGGCGAGGGAGAGGGGAGTGGTCTCCTGCAGCGGGTGCATGGTCGGCCGGCGAGGGGTGGCTCGGCATGGCATGGCAATGCCACTAGGGGCTAGGGGAGTGGGTTTAAATGGCTTTGCTAGATCATCTAGAGACAAAGGGAGTAAAAAGGGGCCAAATGGGAGACAAGTTTGGCCAGAACACTATTTAAAATAGTGAAATTTGTTTTGTTTGAAATCTGCTTGCCAAGTGTTTGATGAAATGGCCGCATGAAACAAACTTTTGAATTTTGGTTTCAAAATTTTTGGGTGTTCTCCACTATTGCGAGGTAGCCTCTGGTTGCAAGGGTTTTGAAAGTGGATCTCAAAAAGATGCCAATTAAAGTAGTTAACAGAATGTTTTTAGCAGATCAAAAGGTGGGCCTTGGTACCTCATTATGTGTACTAGCAAGGTTTACAAAGATCAAGAATTGTTTCTGTTAAGAAATGAGTGCTAGGAACACTCAAAGTAGTGTAGAGGATTAAAATGGCCAAAATGACCATTCCTCCTTTTTAATTCTTTTTGGTTTGATTTTCTTTAGGAAAAGTTTGGGAAAGATGTAGATGATGTTTAATTCACTTCAGAAACATTTTATAAGCAAAGGATCACACAATCATCGCAATTCAAAACAACTCCTATTTTAAATGCACACACATATGAATGCTTTCATTTTAAATTTGGAAAAGTTTTTGTTAACCCTATTTTTGGATGATTTGATCTTGATAAGCTTGGATTGAAGTTTTGGGATGCTACAAACCTTCCCCCCTTAAACAAAATCTCGTCCCGAGATTTACAAAGAAAACTAGGAACTAAAGGGATCTAGGAACTCGGTCCTAATATAATCTTTGCACTCCCAAGTGGCTTCCTCCTCGGTATGGTTGCTCCACTGAATCTTGAGAAACTTGATGCTCCTGGTCTTGGTGGTTCTGTAGGCTTCTTCTAAGATACGGATGGGCACTTCCCGATAGGTCAGGTCATTGTTGATTTCCACAGCTCTGTGATCGATGTTCTTGAAAACTTCAGTCTTCTCGGGCACTTCCAAGCATTTGCGAAGTAACGAGATATGGAACACATTGTGGATGGCTGACATCTCTTGAGGCAGTTCCAGCTGATACGATACTTCTCCTCGACGGTTCATAATTTTGAAAGGTCCGATATATCTGGGGGCTAACTTTCCTTTTAGACTAAAGCGTTGAGTTCCCTTCAATGGTGAAACTTTGAGATATACAAAATCTCCGACATTGAAAGTCAGGTCTCTCCTTCTCTTGTCAGCATAGCTCTTCTGTCTGGATTGGGCGGTCTTGAGGTGCTCACGGACTTTGTGAACTTTCTCTTTTGCTTCTCAGAGAATGTCGGGTCCAAAGATCTGACTCTCTCCTACTTGCGACCAATTTAAAGGGGTACGCCACTTTCTTCCGTATAGGAATTCAAATGGTGCCATCTGCAAACTAGCTTGATAACTGTTGTTATATGAGAATTCTGCGAAAGGCAGGCAGTCTTCCCATTTTGATCCGTATTCCAACACACAAGTTCTTAGCATATCCTCTAAGATCTGGTTGTCTCTCTCAGTCTGTCCATCTGTTTGCGGGTGATACAGGGTACTGAAGTTCAACTTGGTTCCTAAACCTTCCTGAACTTTCTGCCAAAATCTCGAGGTAAACTGGGTTCCTCGATCTGATACGATGGTCTTGGGGGTTCCATGCAGACTAACAATCCTAGCAATATATATCTCTGCTAGCTTTGCACTCTAGTAGGTAGTCTTGACCGGTATAAAATGGGCTACCTTGGACAGTCTATCAACGATGACCCAGATTGAGTCATTTCCCCTACTAGAAGTAGGTAAACCGGTGATAAAGTCCATTCCGACGGAATCCCATTTCCATTCCGGAATCTGCAATGGTTGCAACAATCCTGCAGGTCTCTGATGCTCTGCTTTGACTCTTTGACAGATGTCACATTTGGTGTTGTAGCTTCCGATCTCTCTCTTCATCTTGTGCCACCAAAATTGCTCTTTCAAATCCTGATACATCTTTGTTCCTCCGGGGTGGATAGAATAAAGAGTATCATGAGGTTCCTTCATGATAATTTCCTTCAGCTCCGAATCTGCTGGCACACAGATACGTCCTTTGTACCATAGTACTCCTTCTTCGTCTTCCATAAATCCAGGTACCTTTCCTGTACCAATACGATGTTTGATACCGTCGATACTTTCATTCCCCTTCTGGGATTCCTTTATTTGGCTAATCAAAGTGGGTTGAAGTTCAATGCTAGCTAGGAATCCTTTGATAACTAATTCAGTCCTGAACTGCTCCAATTCCTCATACAAACTGGGTTTTGTCTCCTTGATCATGGTGTTAAGCCTACACGGCAATCTGCTAAGAGCATCCGCTACCACATTAGCTTTGTCGGGGTGATAGTGAATGTCAAGGTCATAATCCTTGATTAACTCTATCCATCTCCTTTGCCTCATATTCAACTCCTTCTCAGTGAAGATATACTTCAAGCTCTTATGATCTGAGTAAATCTCACAACGATTACCCATCAAATAATGACGCCATGTCTTCAATGCTAGAACCACCGCTGCTAGCTCAAGATCATGGGTCAGATAGTTCTACTCATGCTGCTTCAGTTGTCGAGATAGATACGCGATGACCTTGCCTTCTTACATCAATACACATCCTAGACCAATCTTGGATGCGTCACAATATACATCAAACGGCTTCTTGATGTCTGGCATGATCAAAATTGGGGCTGATATCAATCTCTTCTTTAGCTCCTGGAAACTGGCTTCACACTTGTCTATCCATTCAAACTTCTTGTCCTTCTTCAAAAATTGGGTAATTGGTCGGGCTATGCTCGAGAATACTTCTACGAACTTGCGGTAATATCCCGCTAATCGGAGAAATGCACGGACTTGGGTTTGAGTGGTTGGGGCTTCCCATTCTTTAACATCTTTGATCTTGGCGGGATCAACAGAGACTCCTCCGGCAGACACAATATGTCCTAGGAATCCTACTTGTTTCAGCCAAAACTCACACTTGCTGAACTTGGCATATAACTGATGCTCTCTCAGGGTTTCTAGGTTGATTCTCAGATGTTGCTCATGCTCTTCTTCTGACTTGGAGTAGATAAGGATGTCGTCGATGAACACAACTAAAAACTTATCTAGGAAATTGATAAAGATCTTATTCATGAGATTCATGAAATAAGCAGGGGCATTGGTTAATCCAAAAGACATAACTGTATACTCGTATAAACCATAGCGAGTAGTAAAGGCGGTCTTCGGAATATCCGTTGCACGAATCTTAAGTTGGTGATAACCAGTCCTAAGATCAATCTTTGAGAATACCTGAGCTCCAGTCAACTAATCAAATAGATCCTCTATCTTTGGCAAGGGGTACTTGTTCTTGATGGTGACGTCATTCAACTTTCTGTAATCTGTACACAGACGATTGCCTCCATCTTTCTTGTCTACGAATAACACTGGTGATCTCCATGGCGACGCGCTTGGCTGAATCAAGCCTGTTGCTAACATGGCCTCCAACTGCTTCTTCAGTTCCACTAACTCTGAGGGGTTCATGCTATAGGGTCTCTGAGCTATAGGTCCGGTTCCGGGGATTAGTTCGATAATGAACTCAATATACCTATCCGGGGGCATACCTGGCAATTCATCTGGGAATACGTCGGGGTATTCACAGACTAAGCTGACTTGGTCTATGGTGGGCAGGGCTACACTCTTGTTGCACTTGAATTGACAGGGTAAGGTTTCAGAGATATGCTCTACTGTTACTCCAGAACTACTGGTCATGGTGATGGCTTTCTTAGCACAGTCTATCAATCCTTTATGCCTTGACATCCAGTCCATACCTAGTACTACTTCCAATCCTTTGGTTCCTAGTACAATTAGGTTGGCATAAAAATCTATCCCATGTATTCTGATAGGCACAACTTTGCAAATTTTTCTAGCTTTTGTAGTTGAACCGGGGATTTGAACTATCATGACATGCTTCAGGTTGGTTGGGTGAATCTTACTAGTGCATGCAAATTCTTCGGTGACAAATGAATGCGATGCTCCCGAATCAAACAATCTCTTGCTAAAACTGAGTTGACAGAAAACATACCCAGCACTACATCTGGCGCTTCCTGAGCTTTTTCTGCGTTCATGTGGAAGAGAAGACCGTTGCGGTTGTGAGGGTTCCCTGGGGCAAACCTCCTTCCTAGTTGAACTCGACGCTGCTGCTGAGCTAGGGCATTCACATTGGCATTGGCTGCTGTCTTCTTGGGACACTCATTGGAGCAGTGACCCTTCACTCCACACTCGAAACAAGTGATCTAGGACTTGTCCTTGACTGCGACAGGCACATCATTGCTGCCAGTTCTGGGTGCAGTGTTGTTGTTGTTGTTGCTCTTGGGAGGGGCACGGTTGAAATTGTTGGCATTACCGGAGTTGTGATTGTTTCCTCCGGACTTCACATTGCCTCCGCTATGGTTGGGGTAGCTTGGGAGAGAATTTGGGGGTCAGTTGTTTCTTGGTGCATATCCTGGTGAGGGGTTGGGACGGTACTTCTGGTGACTACTGGATCCAGACTGCTGCATCATACGACGCTTGCGGTTGTCGTTTGCCTGGTTAATCTTCCCTTCCATCTAAATGGCAGAGTCGACTAGCTCTTCAAGATCGTGAAAACGTATGTTGACGAGGACAGTCTGCATCTCATCATGCAGTCTGTTCAAGAATCTCTCCTTCTTCTTGGCCTCTGTGTTGATCTCATCAGGTGCATATCTGGCAAGTGACAAGAATCTGTCACGGTACTCCACCACAGTCATTCTTCCTTGCTTCAATTCACGGAATTCATCTCTCATCCTGTTGACGAGACCTTGCGGCACGTGGGTGCGGCTGAACTTGACTTTGAATGCTTCCCATGTCATAACCTGACCATGGTTCATATTGCGGATGCTATTCCACCAAGCACTGGCATCTCCCTCCAGATAGTGGGTGGTGAAGAGAACTTTCTCATTTTCATCAACTCCTGCAACTTCGAGGTTGTTTTCCATGGTCTATAACCAGTCATCAGCATCTAATGGGTTTTCAGATTGGTTGAAGGTTGGGGGATTGGTATTCTAATTTTTTTTGAGTTTGGATCCATGGTGATCCTGATTTCCATGTCCTTGGTTGTTGAGAGCCATTTGGGCGATCTGCTGCAATGTTGCTAAGTTCGCTTGGCGCTCGGCCCTGCTTGCTTCATGGTCTGCGATGAGATTCTGCAAGATCTGCAGCATTGGGTCCTGCGACGAGCTGCTCCCTCCTTGGTTTCCACAAGTCATCTGAAGATTGAGATAGATATAGGGGTAAGAGGGAAATTCTAAGGTTCATGGTTTTGGGTTTTCAAAGCTAAAACTTTGAGTTAGACTCAGGTTTTTCAACTAATTTCTTTTTCATTCATGCAAGCCAGCACACGATACAACACACACCACAACAATCAAAGGGAAAACTGATGGTTTGATGAACCATTCTGTAAGCCACGATACAATGAGATGATACATCTCATGCTACGACAGTGCTCTAGTGCATCTACTCATCGTCGATGAAGTCGGAGTCTTCATCATCAGTGTAGAAGTCCACAACATCCTCCTCCAGAAAGTCATCATCATTGCTGAGGTAAGAATCCATGTCTCCCTGGATGTCTTCACCCTCACCTTCTTCTTCCTTTGCTGCAAGCTGAGCTTCCTGCTCCTTGACGGTCTTCTCGAGGTCGGCCACCTTCTTGCAAAGACGGGCAATGGTGCGATCCTTCTTTGCACGCTGGCGGCAAAGAGACTGGCGATCTTGGACGAGCAGTGCGAAAGTCTGGGCCTTCTGGTCGGCAATGGCACGGTTCTGGTTGGCTAACTCTTTGGCATTGTCCAGTTCCTACTGTCTGTCGTGCAGATAGAAGTCAAGATTCTCCACTTGACGCCTCAACTCTGGGTGACTTGGCATCTCCATCGGCATTCCCATGAAGTCACGTCTTACATAGTGGGCAAAACGGGTTCCTTGGATCTTGTTCACGCTGAGGGCACATAGACGTGCGAGAGCTTCATGCATTGCCCTGGCTAATCCATCTAGCCAGTTGTTCTCTCTCACGGAGAACTGAATTCTCCCAGAAGTTGGTGCTTCGATGCTTCCTCTAAGATCTGCGGTGACAAGCCACTGTAGGTCTCCTCCTGGGGGTCCTGGAAGTTGAGCTCCAAGAAACTCCGGATGTGGGCATCCCAGTAACTCCGACAGTGAATCCAGATCCCTCTCGAAGATCAGCTGACCTCCGTTTCCCAACTGGTAAAACTTGCTGAACTGAGTCTCGATCTACAAGAATTAAGGATGAGGAAGTTAGTGAGGTGATCAAGTGTGTCAAATTTTTAAGTAGTAGTGTAAGAATTTTGAGTAATATGAATTTCTGAGAAAGAATCCACAAGGGTAAGAGAGGAGATAGTTTTTCATAAATACTTCCTTTGGTTTTTGAAACTAAGTTTTTGTTTTGGACGTCCATTCTAACTAGGGTCTCCTATGGTCAGGATGGCTCTGATTCCAACCTGTCAACACCCGAATTTTTAATCCCAGATGCCCGTTATGCCATACCTCGCAATCACAGGATTACCATTTTTGCGAGACATAACGGATTGGATATCACAGTACATCATCCATTACAAACCATACATAAGGTCTTACACAAATAGGGATCTCATGATCCAGTCTTTAATACAACAAGCAGCGGAAATAAAAGATAAGCGTAGCGGTGGGGTCCATCTTCAAGGGCACAGGCAATGCTGACGAAGGCGGATAGTCCTAGTTATCATAGCCGTCCTGATGACCATCCTCTTGATAGTCTCCTTCATAGTCTGGCCATGGGAATAGCAAGGGACAAAAGCCATGAGTGCTCTTTAAGTACTCACAAACTACTATTAACAGGTACTATAGTTCTAGGTTAAAGTGCTAAATCTAAGTTTAACTATAAAGTTAAGTTTGAAACCCAAGCTGAGTTCTGAAGCAAAGAAAAATAAAGTACAGTTCTAGAATCACTTAAGTTGGGAAGCTATTATCATAAACACAACCCTGTTGTGGTCAAGTCAAAGTTCATCATTCATTTCAAGTTATTTGGAAAACATCTGACAACGAAATAGTATGGCCATTCCAACTGTCCATAACCGCGGACGCGGCTATTCGAATAGTTTGACACTCTGCAGAGGTGGTACACTTTCACCACAAGATTCGATACATCTGTCAGGGATAACCCTGAATCATCATACTTAGTATGCAGATAATCAAACATAACCTTCCCTTTACACACCCTAGTATAAGCACCTCTCCTATGAGCATGGCCTCCCAACCATGACCATCAGTCATTTTGGGCACTTCATAGGTGGACATCATGAGAGGTAGCCTCAGCTCAAACCTCTCCCGCGAGGGAACTAATACTAATGCATATAAATTTCTAGCTAAGCCTTACTCAATTCAGGTAGTGTGGTTGTACGGTAAATTTGGAATGGTATCGCATCCGAATCCAACCATCAGTTTTATAAAAGGGTTAAGGCTCATGCCTCAACATTTTCATCATCATCAACCATTGGTGTTTCTCAACACATGTCAAAACATCTCAATAGAATGACTCATCATTCCAAGGTTTTCATAATTCATTTTCACCAAGTGTTCCCATCTAAAGTGACTCAAGTTTTTGATCTACTCTAAACTACTAAGTTAAGAGTGTTCACTAAAGTGGAAGTGAGAGTTTCAATCTCATGCGATAGAATGACATCTAAAGGTTTCTAAAAAGGTCAAGTTTTATACTTTTTATGCTACCTTCAAAATAAGTAAAGAACTTTGTGTAAACTAAGGGAAGTGAAACTTGTCAATAAGACTTGAGGTACTAATAGTCAAAAAGGGGTGCTCAAAGCATGCTTAAGGCATCTTTGCTAAACCATCTAGTTTGATTCTAATTTGCTAAGCACTAAACTTGCAAGGGTTAGCTTGTATTGTTAATGGTGGCTTGCAAGTATAACTTGCAAGGGTTAATCTTGGACAGTGCTAGCTTGCCTTGGTTGGTGCAGTGGTTGAAGTTTTCTTCTTCGTCTTGATAGCACTCCTCTTCGTAGACTTGGTCGGTACTATTGTCTATAAGAACACATATGGAGTACACAATCACCAAACAATACTTAACTAGGCTAAGTAGCATTCTAAGGCACACATTTGATGATCTATTATCATCACAAGCATCACAAGTTTAATTCAATAGTTTCATTCTTTTTAATTTAGAAAAGTAATTTCTACTCATTGAAAATTTAACTAAGATCTAATATTCACCACTTAAAATATGGGATCATGTGGAAACATGTCATCACCACATATTCTAACATGTGGGAATGAGATTTAAGGGTTGGATCAATATTACTTTGGTTTAAGTTCATTATTTAATGATTTAAAGTGACTAGAAATGCGTATATAACATTATTTTGGTACTAGTCTAAATTCACTGCATGTAAACCTTAATATTATTACATATTTAGATAGATATGATGAAATGTGATTTTTGAGAGTTGGAATCAACTCAAAACCTATCTTAGTTGATTTTATAAAAATGTTGCAAGTGGCAAATACTTCTGTTTTGTTATTTTTATTAGGAGAGATCTATAAATCTAATTGAATTAAATCCAACGGGCTTGGATAGATCATCTCCATACCTTTCAGAAAATACTGTTTTCATGCAATTTGGATTTATAAAACTCTCTGAATTGAATTTTAAACTAGTGTACAGAAACTAGATTTAACTAAAAAGAAAAATCTAGATTTGAACGGGTGGGCTAGCGCGGGAAAGAACTTGGGCCGGCCCAGTGGCGCTCCACGGCGCAAGGCTCAGCTCACAGGGGGGTCCCGCTTGTCAGTGGGTCTTAACACGCGAAATGGTACGCGCGCTGAGGGCTGTAGGATTAGAACGGGGATCTACGGCTGAGGGTCGTCGTCGACAACGAACAGGTCGCCGACGAGCTTGAACCCTAGCGGCTCGGTGGGGGTCTGCTGGGGACGTACCAGGGCTCTAGCTGGGTCGACGAGGCGGGCAAACGAATTGGTGGTCGACGGCGAGGCGAGGCGCGGTTGCGGCGGAGCTTGGGGTGGTCGCAATCAGCGGCGCCCTTCTCCTGCTGCTGCGGCTGCTCCGGCTCCAATTCCGGCGAGGCAGAGCTCGCCTTGCTTCAGCTAGAGGTGGGTGAGGTTCAGAGAGGTGAGGGGAGTGGAGTGGTGTGGAGATAAGAGACTGGGGAGGCGTCCTTTTATAGGCCCGACGGTGAGACCGAGCGGGATGGGCAGGCGACGGTGGCGACAAGGCTACGGCCGGCTAGAGGCATGGCGGAGGGTGGCGATCGACATGCGGTCTCCTGGTGGTGCTCTAGGAAGTGAATGCGAGCGTAGGGAAGGTGGTATGCAGTCTGGGCAACGTGGCGCTCTGAGCGGCAGAGGCGGCGGTGTCCACGGCGAGCGGTGGCTGCGGTGCGTTGGGCGGCGAACGGGGGTGTCCCGGGTGTTCCTTGGGTCGTGGCGGAGCGGTGGGTGCGGGCTATGGTCGAGCGGCGGCTTGTGCACGCGGGGACAGAGCATGCTCTGCAGGCGGCATCGCCATGGTGCGGTGGCACTGAGCGCGTGGTTTCCTCGGTCGTCCATGGCGAGGCTCGGCTCGGGCAGGGGACAGAGGGTGGCGGTGAGCTCCTGGCTACCTCCTAGACATGGCGAGGGAGAGGGGAGTGGTCTGCTGCAGCGGGTGCATGGTCGGCCGGCAAGGAGTGGCTCGGCATGGCATGGCAATGCCACTAGGGGCTAGGGGAGTGGGTTTAAATGGCTTTGCTAGATCATCTAGAGACAAAGGGAGTAAAAAGGGGCGCCAGAACACTATTTAAAATAGTGAACTTGTTTTGTTTGAAATCTGCCTACCAAGTGTTTGATGAAATGGCCGCATGAAACAAACTTTTGAATTCTGGCTTCAAAATTTTTGGGTGTTCTCCACTATTGCTATGTAGTCTCTGGTTGCAAGGGTTTTGAAAGTGGAGCTCAAAAAGATAGTTTTTGAAATAGGGGTAATCTATGCATATGCATTAGATTCAATTTTCAAATGCCAATTAAAATAGTTAACATAATATTTTTAGCAGATCAAAAGGTGGGCCTTGGTACCTCATTATGTGTACTAGCAAGGGGTACAAAGATCAAGAATTGTTTCTGTTAAGAAATGAGTGCTAGGAACACTCAAAGTAGTGTAGAGCATTAAAATGGCCAAAATGACCATTCCTCCTTTTTAATTCTTTTTGGTTTGATTTTCTTTAGGAAAAATTTGGGAAAGATGTAGATGATGTTTAATTAACTTCCGAAACATTATAGAAGCAAAGGATCACACAATCATGGCAATTCAAAACAACTCCTATTTTAAATGCACACACATATGAATGCTTTCATTTTAAATTTGGAAAGGTTTTTGTTAACCCTGTTTTTGGATGATTTGATCTTGATAAGCTTGGATTGAAGTTTTGGGATGTTACAAACCTTCCCCCTTTAACAAAATCTCGTCCCGAGATTTACATAGAAAACTAGGAACTAAAGGGATCTGGGAACTCGGTCCTAATATAATCTTTGCGCTCCCAAGTGGCTTCCTCCTCGGTATGGTTGCTCCACTGAATCTTGAGAAACTCGATGCTCCTGGTCCTGTTGGTTCTGTAGGCTTCTTCTAAGATACGGATGGGCACTTCCCGATAGGTCAGGTCATTGTTGATTTCCATAGCTCTGTGATCGATGCTCTGTGATTAAAGTTTTGGAATGTTACATTAGGGAAGTAGTTACCCAAGTATCCACGCACCGTATCAACCTACCACAATTCACTACATCTCTGGATATGAAGATCTGTGTTCACCAAGACCTATTAAGTCCAACCAGCCACTCATAACTCACTGACATATGGCTATACACGTAAGCTACCAAAAAAGTCACTAGTCATTTCTCTGGAACCTGGGTGGGCATCCACAGGTGAGAGACTCGCGTAAACCATAGACATGGGCCTGATATTCACGAACAAAGCATTTACCAATTCCACCCAGAGAGTTTATTGATTAAGTTATTTTTACTTTTTCGAATAAACACATCCTTTCAAAACATTCTTTATCATAGTGTAACCCACCCTTGTCTACATAAGCACATCTGCTTATGGCGGCTCGCCTAGCAAAGAAGACTACGATCATAGTAGGATATAGCATAGCAATAAATATTCTTATACTTGCAACTACAAAAAAGAAAGCTACAATGCATATAGAAAATAAATAGAATTTTTATGAAGCTCCACTTTCCTTGGTACTTGTTGGAGTCAAACACGTAGTCCTGACAATCACAGGGGGCTACAATGCTCACAATCTACACGAAAGCAATACAACCAAATAAACAACAACACATAGAGATCAAACAAGTGCAACTAATGCATGAATGACACTTTAATAAAAGTTTCAGTAGCTCTTTAATGTACACTAACCAATATATCTACAGATGGCATGCATGGAAAACCTTTAATGCATCAAAAATTGATTTATGCAATTTAGAGAAATAGTTATTATGATTTTAATCAAAATATTAAGCATCTGTTGTTAAAAGTGTTGTAAAATCTTCAAAAAATTCTGCTGGATAGATATATCAATTTAGATCTAGGGGAAAAAAGATACACGCCCAAAAGGTATACAAATCATTTTCTATAGTTTTTATACTACAATATACCATTTTACAAACTTAGGAAAGTTCGTATAGTAGACCTGCAATATTATTACAGAATATGATTCTACGCATTTTTATGATTTCAACGGTATATTATTTGTATTTTTCTAAGCAGTAGATCTTTTACTATGAATTTTTGAAGTCAAAATTATTTTATGGAATTAATTTAATCTTTAACTGAAATACTTCACAGTCAACACTAACTGTGCAAGTCATCTTCTGACCGGTCAGCGGTCAGCGCGTGATCCTGGCCGTTCATCTGAGTTCCGACAGCGAGTGTGCGAGCTCCCTTGCTCACCTTGCTCACTGTACGGCGGTGGTGGTGGCTCAGCGATGATGGCGGGTGGCGTCTCCGGCGGTCTTCGTCGGCGGCGGGGCGCTCTACGAGGTGCAGCGAGATGCGGTGGTCTTGGGAACGGGACGAGCGACAGATTTCTCGGGCGACGGCGATTGCCGGCTGGAGTGACGCGGCTCCAACAAGCCCGACGAGGGATTATTACGGCTCTAGTGACCTGCGTGGGAGGGAAAAGGGTCAAGGCGGTGAGGCATGAGGAGGCGGTGTGATTTGGAGAGGAAGGAGGGAGGGGGTGGTCGGACAACGTCAGAGTAGCTCTTACCGAGCTCCTATGGCGGCGCGGCGGCGGTGAAGCTTCGGCGAAGGATTCCAATGGCTCGGAGGCGGCGTTGGCTAGGTTTTTAGGAGATTTTCTCTAAGGGGAAGATGGTTTATAAAGGGGTGTATTCGGATAGACTCGGGAGAGGGTATCCGAATGGAATCAGTGAGGCTTCCACGTGAATCGGCGACGGTGGCGGAGTTCGTTTCGTGGAAGAGTAGCTCGGGAGGCTAATAGGCGGGGCCCATTCGTGAGGAAAAAAAGATGAATGAAAAAGAAAAGGAAAAGGGGAAGGAGGTGGTGCGCGCGCAGCTGGGCTGCTGGTGGGCCGGATCGCGCGGCTGCGGAGCATGGCGCTGTTGTTGCTGTTGCATGCTGGCTAGGCCCCGGGTGGGCCGCTGGGCTGCTTCCCGGCTAGCTCCCGTTTTTTCTTCTTTTATTTTTATTTTTTTCTAAACTTAGCTGTTAACTGAAACTGTCTGTTTTGTCTGAATTTTTCTGAACTGCAACAGTTCAACAAGTAAAGTGGCCATAACTTTTGATCTACAACTCTGATTCGAGCGAAACAAAAACCTACAGTTTTGTAATTGAATATCCTATGTAACAAAACATCTAGTATGACTATATTAGGCCATCCAAGAAGATACAAGATAAAAACATACCTACTCATGTATATATGAAAGGCATGCGATTTTAATGGTGTTTTGGCAAAAGCATTAAAACTGTTTTTCTTGCAATGATGATCATGATGCAATGACATGTATGATATGCAGCACCAAATCTAAAAATTGGAATGTGACAAGACTAACCCCCTTAAGATGAATCTCGTCCTCGAGATTTGATGTGGCTAGCAAATAGGTGTGGGTGATCCTCTCAGAGGTCATCTTCTTGCTCCCAAGTGGCTTCCTCTTTGGTGTGATGGCTCCATTACACCTTGCAAAACCTGATCGTCTTAATATGGGTAAACCTCTCCACTGTCTCCAAAATCTTGACCGACTTCTCCTCGTAAGTCAAGTCATTCTCTAGTTGAACCTCATCAAGTGGGATGGTGACTCTCAATGGTATATCCACCATCTCTGGATGACACTTCTTCAGCTGGGACACATGGGACACGTCATGAATAGCGGATAGATCTTCTGGCAACTCCAACTGATATGCAACCTCTCCCTTGCGTGCTAAGATCATGTATGACCCTATAAACGAAGGTGCCAGCTTACGCTTAATTCCAAATCTCTTAATTCCACGTAGTGGAAAAACTCTGAGGTATGCTCGATCTCTAATATCATACACCACTTCCTTGCGCTTGGAATCAGCATAGCTCTTCTTCCTCGATTGTGCTACCTTCATCCTATCCCGAATCAAACCGACCTTCTCTTTACCATCCTTGATCAAATCAGGTCCAAATAGCTGATGTTCACCTACGCCATCCCATAATAATGGCGTCCTGCACCTCTTACCATATAGCACAACGAATGGTGATGTCTTGATGCTATATTGGTAGCTTTTGTTGTAGGAAAACTTGGCGTAAGGCAAATTCTCATCCCAACTAGAGCCATGAGCTAAGGCATAAGCTCTCAACATATCCTCCAAAATCTGATTCACTCTCTCTGTCTGACCATCCGTCTAGGGGTGGAAGGATGTAGTAAACTCTAATCTCGTTCCCAATGACTCATGTAGCTGATGCCAAAAGTGAGAGGTGAATTGGGTGCCTCTATCTAACACAATACTCTTGGGGACTCTGTGTAGGCACACAATTCTATTCATGTAGATCTTGGCTAACTTAGCACTGGTGTAAGTGGTCTTCATAGGTATAAAGTGAGCTACCTTCGTCAAGTAATCAACCACTACCCAAATACAGTCATATCCTGATCTCGTCCTAGGTAGTCCTGTGATAAAGTCCATTCCATGTCTATCCCACTTCCAATCAGGTATCACCAATGTTTGTAGCAATCCTGTTGGCTTTTGATGCTCAAACATCCACTCTACTGCATACATCACATAAAGAAATGTATTCTTAAATCTCTCTCTTCATATTAACCCACCAAAACCTTTCCTTCATATCCATATACATATGTGTGTTGCCTGGATGTATGGAGTATGGCGAGTCATGAGCTTCCTAATCTCCGAATTGTTAGGCACACATAAGCGATCCTTGTACCACACTGTTCCTTGATCATCCTCGCGAAATCCTTCTAACTTACCCTTGGGTATGTTTCCTCTTATTTCCTCCATGTCACTATCCTTCTTTTGAGCTTCTCTAATCATATCCAGAAGCATTGGCTAGACCTCCATCATTGCCAAATATCCCTCGGATACTACCTCCAACCTGAGGTCCTTGAATTGTTCACACAGATCCTTAGGTAATTCTCCCACTGTCAGACCATTAGCATAAACCTTGCGACTCAATGCATCCGCTACAACATTGGCCTTTCCTAGGTGATATTGCAAACTCATATCATAATCCTTTATGAGTTCCAACCATCTCCTTTGCCTCATGTTCAACTCCTTCTGCATGAATATGTACTTCAAACTCTTGTGATCCTTGAACACATCACAGTGCTTCCCCATCAGATAATGTCTCCACACCTTGAGTGCATGCACAACTGACGCTAACTCCAAGTCGTGTGTGGGATAATTCCTCTCATGGTGTTTAAGTTGGCGTGAAGCCTAGGATACCAGTCTTCCATCCTGTATCAATACACTACCCAGTCCTTGACGAGAAGCATCACAGTACACTTGGAAGTCCTTCTCAATGTCAGGCAAACACAAGATAGGTGCGATCACTAGGCATTGCTTCAGTTCATGGAAGCTAGCTTCACACTCCTCGGTCCATTCAAACTTCCTCTCCTTTTTCAATAGTTTAGTCATTAGCTTTGCAATCTTGGAGAAATTCTCTATGAACCTCCTATAATATCCAGCAAGTCCTAATAAGCGCCGAATATCTCCCACATTCTTGGGTGATTCCCATTCTATAACTGATGATACCTTGCTTGGATCAACTACAACTCCTTCACCTGACACCACATGTCCAAGAAATCCAACAGTGTTCAACTAGAATTCACATTTGCTAAACTTGGCATATAATTTATGCTCCCTCAACTTTTCCATAATCAGTCGGAGGTGCTTCTCATGTTCAGCATCATTCTTGGAATATATGAATATGTCATCAATGAAAACCACCACGAATTTATCCAAGTACTCTATGAATACCTTGTTCATCATGGTCATAAAATATGCCAGAGCATTTGTTAGTCCAAAAGACATAACCGTATACTCATATAAACCATACCTAGGGGTGAAGGCGGTCTTTGGTATGTCTTCCTCATGGATATTCAATTGGAAATAACCCTACCTCAGATCGATATTTGAAAACACCTTCGCCCCTTCCAACTAATCAAACAAATCATTTATATTGGGCAGTGGGTATTTATTCTTGATGGTTACTTCATTAAGAGAGCGATAGTTAACCACCAATCTCTTACTACTATCCTTCTTCTCCACAAACAGAACATGCGCGCCCCAAGATGATGAACTGGGATGAATAAATCCCTTGTCCAATTGCACTCTAAGTTGCTTCTTCAGTTCCTTCAGTTCATCTACTTCCATCTTGTATGGTCTCTTTACTATCGGTCTAGTTCTGGCATCAAGTCAATGAGAAAATCCACATCCTTGTCAGGTGCCATCCCTGACAGCTCATCCGGAAACACAATGGGGTATTCCTTTACTATGACCACATCCTCTAGGCTACGCCCTTAAGAGAATTCAACTCGTCCACTCCAATATTGGTAAGCGACTTATACCTGATTCTTACTCCCTCTGGTGTGGTGCGTGCAATTGCTCGTTGAGCACAATCTATCTGACCTTGATGTTCCGACATCCAATCCATGCCCAATATGACATCTAGATCTTGGGATTCTAGTATGACTAGGTGTGCAAGAAATGCATAAGCACCAATTTATAGTGTCAACACTCGACATGCTACACTAGCTATCATCTCTCCCACAGGGGAACTTACTCTAATAGATCCTCTAAGAGACTCAGTAGGTAGCTTATACTTATCCATAAATTCCCTTGATATGAATGTATGTGATGCACCAGTATCGAAAAGAACAAATGCGATGTGGGTATTGATTGGAAACTTACCAACCAATAGCTCTAGTTTATTCTGAATGACCTCAACGTTCACATGATTGATTGTTGCTTTCTGGTTTGCATTAGGCTTGCTTCCTTCCTCAGCCTTCTTCTCTAGGCAATTATCAACATAGTGCCCCATCTTCTTGCACTTGAAGCACCCTACTTCACCGAGGGTCCTTCTACCAGTGCGGTTGTGTCCATTGTTCCTCCCAGAGTTGCTGTTGTAGCTCTTGTAGCCATTTTAGTGGTGGCCATTTCCTCCACGGTGCTGGTTCCCATTGCTTCCACAGTGACTGTTCCCATTACCTCTATTGTAATGGTTTCCATTACCACCATGGTGATGTCCCGATTTCCCATTACCATGGTGGGAAGGACGAGCCATATGGTGCGAACCTAAGTTGTGGTTGCCATTATACTTCCTCTTAAGCCTTTCAACCTGACCCTATTTTCCCTCCAGAATTCTAGCCTTATCCATCAAAGTCTAGAAATCAGGGGCATGAACAATAGAAAGCTGTACTGAAAGCTCATCAGAACATCTAGGAACCTCTCCCTCCTCTTGGCATCTGAGTCCACATCCTCTGGTGCATAGCGAGACAGATTAGAGAATTCCTCTATGTATTTAGACACATTGCGGTGATTCTGGCGCAGGCTATGGAAGTCCTTCCGCTTTAGGCTCATAACTCCAGTATAAACATGGGGAGTCTTGAATCCTTCTTCAAACATCCCCAGGTAACAATAGCAATGGGGTGGGCGATCTGGAAAGTATCCCACCAAGAAGTAGCTGGTCCTTCCAGCAGGTGAGCAGCGAGCCTCACCTTTTCAGCATCAGTGCACCCAACTGTCACCAAGTATTTATTCACCGAGCGTAGCAAGTCTAGTGCATCCATTGTCTCAGGTGAAGTAGAGAACTTGACTGGCCTCAACCTCAGAAATCGAGCAAGAGAATCCACTTGCAGTGGTGAATTGTTGCTGTTGCCATTGTTGCCATTGTTTCCATTGTTGTTGTTGTTCATCTGCTGGGTCAGGGCTTGCATTAACTGGATCTGTGCATCCAACATCTACTGGATGCTAGGTGGCATGTCATAGGTACGTCTCGACGGCATCTGCAGTTCAGCATAGGAAAAGGATTAGATAGAAACAACTAAATAAAATAGCCTCCTACCCATGCATTATGCTCATACAACAACAATTCATCCACAAACAATCACACACAATAATCACATAAGCAACACACATACACGCATTGTTCCAAGGGTTTGACTTAATAGTATATAGCTACAAAATAGTTTAGAAACGTTGAAAATCAATATTAAGCATTACAAAACAACAAAAAAGCAGAAAACAGAAATCTGCCAGAACATTACTTCCCCGTTCATGATTTTTTTTCTGACTTAAACTCGTCAGAAAAGTTTGCTGATTTTTGTGCACATAGTAAAGGTAATTATGCACCAGATCTCTATTTTTCATATTTTCCTAGTTGCCAGTAAAATATGAAATCACGCAGTACAACATATACAACATAAAACTGCAATAGTAATATCACAAATTTCAACCAAAACTTTGCCAAATATAATTTAAGAATTCACATGAAAATTCCTAGAACTTTAGAGTACTTAATAGAGCATCCTAAACACAATAAAAAAACCGTACCAAAGGTTTACATTAATCGATGACATAACGAATTCCTGGCGAAGACTAATTGGAGGACATCTTCTAACTACTTGATGAATAGATTGCAATAAGTCCTTAAATCCATGCGTTGGCGCTTCAGTCTACAGGCAATCCATGGCGGTGGTGTGTACACCTCTTCTGAATCCTCATCACTCGAGTTCTCAAAGTCCACCTCCTCCGGGTCTTCCTCCTCGCTTTCTTCAGCAATGGCATTCGCCCCATCTCCTCCATTGTCATTGTCTCCATCATCACCATCGTTGTCATCGTTCCCTCCATCACCATTATCCGCATCATCATCATCCTCATATCCATTACCACCATTGTTGTCATCATTGGGTGGGTGATTCAGCTGTGCTTGAAGGGCAGCAATTTGAGCATCCATGTTCACAATGGTTTGATCTCTCTCCATCACTACTTGATTAATTCCCACAATAGTTTGATTCCTTTCCTCCACAACTCCATTCAGCTCCTCAATGGTATCATCCCTTTCTTCTATGGTCCCATTAAGGTCCACTATGGTTTGATCCCTACCAATAAGAGCTTGATCCATAGTGTTCACAACGGTGTGCAGAGTTTCAATCTCTTGCTCCTGCAATACCACGGTGACCTTGACAAAATCCACTTCTTCCTTCAGCTGCATCACCTTTTGTCCCAGATCTCAAGATCGAATATCCATGTCCTCTATGTGCTTATCATGGGGTGGCATGTTGTTCCTGTTGCCTGGGATAACCATTATGTTCCCGTCCTCATTTCACTTCCCAAATGCATGGAAAGCGGAATCCGGTGGCAGCCGGTGTTGATGAAGGTAGCATAGGCGTGATAACACCTCATGCATGGCTAAGTCCACTCCTTGCTCCTAGGTAACATCTTGTTTGGTGTAGTTCATGTTCTCAAGGCCAGGCACAGTGGGATCTGCAAGGATAATAGTGGTGATGATCTCCCATATGTGATCTCCAGGCACATATGCGTTCATCATTCTTCCTTTGAACATCGGCATCAACAGGTTCAATGATTCGAGAGCGCTCCCAACTGGTTCGCAAAAATTCTTGGAGAATGGATCCCAGCATACTCAACCCCGGTGACTTCTCCCATCTATCATTTATAGAGAGGAAAGTGGGAGAATAGCAAATGATAAGAATTTACTATAATGAAGGGCATAAGAATAAATACATAATTTAAATAGACTTAAATAAATATATGGCTTCCTATTCCAATCCTTGGTCATGATCCTGTAGTGAACACACTGCTCTAATACCATCTGAAATGATACGACCCGTTAATGTAGTACTTCTATGTATCACGCCAATCCCTGGATCGGTTCATTAGCATACATAGCATTGATAGACATCAAAGAATTAACATTGCATCATTATTACAACAAAATGATCCAGAATATTTGATTTATTACAAAGTTTGCAAAGCATATCGCTTGGAACCAAGTATCAAATAAATAACATAAATAAAGTAGCTTCAGTCTCCATTATGCGCCACATGCAAACATAATGTTGAGTGGAGGGTCGCAAACTACAAGATCACTCTGATTAATCGGAATAATCTGTAACATAAAAGGTTTCAGGGGGCACCCCCAATAAGCTACCCGCTACGAAGTCGGCCGGCTCCGCGACGTACCCAGGGTGTGTGGCGACGGCTGTAAACGACTAGGAACCCGAAAGTGTAACTGGGCTTGTCGATACAACGGAAACGTGGCACAAGGTTCGTAAATAGTACAGGCGCTCCACACGTAATCATAAATAAATCAGTAAAACATGGCATAAGTACATGATAGTAATAATGCCCCAAACTAGGTTATGGCCCCAGGAAATAAGAAATGAATCAAGCTCTGGCTAAGGGGATTCATGGTCCCACATGCGGGTAGTGCGATAGTCAAGGAACATGTATCAAGTACTCGGGGCCTACGGGACACAAGGGACACAAGTGAGCGGTTAAAAACCAAATATTTGCTATTGCCCACCGATGCCTCTGTATTAGTTATATCTATTTCCAGCATTTTAATATCAAGTTGTAATTAAAGTCATGATCATCTCCACCATTAAGCATGTGCCAACCCCCCAACAACGGTGAAACAACAACAACGTGAAGCAGCAACTGAGCAAGCAACTACGACTTGCGAGGCCGACTATCTATCAAAAAACAGGCAATAGGGTGTGTCCAAGGCAATAAAGAGGCTGCAAGGTATATAAATGGTACAGAAACTAAAGCATCGCAACACAGATAGCAGTAGATCAACAGGAAGGAAGTAAATACTATAAATGCAAATTAGGTAGAAAGGGGGGATTGCTCGCCTAGGAAACAGATCCGAAGGTTCACCAGAGATCGGGTCGACACTCGCATCCACTCATCGGCCTAATCCATGAAGAAGCAAAGCACTAGAAGAAACATCGAATGCACTATTTAATACTACGGCAGAAGATCAAGCATGATGCATGTATGATGTATGACATGGCAATGGTGCAATGCAATTAGGCAATATTAAGCGGAACCGGGGTCCCGACAATTAAATATAAGGTTCATGTTGTTTAACTACCCCGCAAATTAAATGTGGAATTAACAAGGCAAAGCATGGCATCGGTTCGCTACACAAATTTAAATGGGGCCAATATAATACTAGAATAGCCCACATATGGTCTCCATATTTAATTAAGAGGTGAATCGACAAAATAATCCAAATGTCAAACATGTATGCGGCCACGAATAATTTAATATGCAACAAGTGTATAGATGGCATTTATAAAATAGGGTTGTCGGAAAGGGGATCACATTAGGGGTCGAAGATCTTGGGGTCTCGAGGGATCGGTCTCGGCTTCAGACTCCGGGATCGGGTCTCTAGGGTCTCGACCGCCGGATCCATGAAGAAGATCTTGTCAACGGGATCTTGTCACACCGAGCTTTTTTCGGTTCATCTTTCGAATATCTTATCGAAAACAGGGGAACGGAGATCTCGCGGGGCCAAGTATTCCTTGTTGGCATCTCCATCTTCATACTTCATCATCGTGCCTTCACATCCCTCTCACACGTCTTCACTATTGCCACAATAAACCAACACATCCATCACTGCACATCCACCACGAATGTACCTCACTTCAAAACCGCACTAGTAGAAACAACATGGCAGGAGGGAAAAGGGAGCACCAGTGGCATAAGATATGATCAGGAGCAACACAACGCGACGATGGGGTAGAGGTACATGGCGAGGTAGCAGTGA
This sequence comes from Avena sativa, assembly GCA_916181665.1. NCBI lineage: Eukaryota > Viridiplantae > Streptophyta > Magnoliopsida > Poales > Poaceae > Avena > Avena sativa. The sequence continues at coordinate 200,099,167 of OV702287.1, forward strand.
GTGTCCGGCCGGAGACGAGGTAGCCATAGACGAGGCAGGGGCTCGACACGGGTGGAAGTCAACAGGGACAGAGACTACGGCAGTTGTGAGGTGCTCGGAAGGACGGCGGAGGCGCCCGGGCGAGCTCGAGGAAGCAGAGGGCGACGCGACGACCCTGGCAGCGGCGAGAGGGCGCGGAGGCCATGGCGGTGCCGCGCGGAGCAGAGGCCAGGGCGAGGTCGAACGGCGGTGCTCGGGCTCGAAGACGGCGTGACGGGGGAGAGGGAGGGGAGACCCGTGGCGGTGTCTGCTGGGAAAAACCGGGGCGGTGAGGCGAGGGACTCAAGTAGGACGCAGCCGTTGCCGACGGTGGTTGCACTGCGGCTAGGTTGGGGATCGAGGGGAGAGAGGAGTTGGTGGGGATGGGGGATCCCGGGGTAGGGAGGAAAGGGCAAGGCGGATCAGTCGGGGTAGGGCCGGGTCACGATGGAGCGTTGCATGAGAGGGCGGGGCTGGCGTAGCTTGTACGCGTGAGGAGGTGGGGCCAGGGAGTGGCCGGGTGAGCGAGGGCGACGTGCGCTGCACGGGATTGCAGGGCCCGCGCCGGGTGAGCGAGGGCGACGTGCGCTGCACGGGATTGCAGGGCCCGCGCGATGGAGTGGTGGACATGCCGATGGCTGCATGCGGGCGTTGTGTTGCTTGTGCGGCGGTGACAGGGGTGGGACTAGGTGTAGGTCAGGTTAGGGTTTGGACTAGATAGATTTAGGGTTTGGGTCTAGATGGGTTGGACCGGGTGGTAGGTGGTCCGGCTGGTTGGGCCTCTGGCCCAATCGGCTGGACTGCCTCCCTGAAAACATTGTTTTATTTTAAAACATATTTATAAATAGTTTTTAGACAAAACAAAATATCCAGAAACACCGGAGTTTTGATTTGAATAAAGACGGGGGTATTTAGAAAACAAAGATAGGCTTTTAGAAAATAGTTTTAGGCAAACAGATGCATGATGACATGACGATGCTGAAATGCAATGTGGTATTATGACATGAGCATGTGGTCATGATGATGCACAATAATAAAAACAACACGCGATTTTCTAGTAGTAGTTTTACCGGGGTGCTACAATTCGACACCACTAACAAGGGATCTCGCCCTCGAGATCTGCCTCATGGTACGGGAAAGACGGCCGACGATCTGAGTCTTCTCGCTTCGTGTAGATCTTCGCGACACCACTAAGAAGATTCTTTCTCCATCTTGAAATCGACGACACCACCAACAATGGTCGCTGCTCACGATCATCGAGAGAACACTCCAGAGAACAAAGGACGAAGATAAAGGTATCAAAAGATAAGGCAACCTTTAACTTACGTGAGAGGGGAGAATAAGTGCAATCTAATCCACTTCAATGTACGGGAGATAATAGAATGAGTAGTCGGCATGGGGACTAATCCATCACGCAACCAAACTATTACTCCGCACACTCAGTAGAAAATCGTGCGACCCATTCTCGGAATTCAGACTGAAGATCTCGACAAACGAGGTTCAAAAACAAAGGAGTGATGCATAATCTTCATCGAATCAGATGTAGATGATGTTGTCGTGTTGGAACACACCGGAAGATACAAAGAAATATTTCAGTGAGTTTTGATCCACCGAAAGGTATGACAGATGAAGGTTACTCAAATAGCACAAAGACCAGATGTGGAAACACCGTTGCAAGAGGAAGGAACCTAAACCCTGAAGGTATGACGGAAACCCAACCACGAGAAATCCTGGACTCGAAGAAAAGATAAGAAAGAAGATTCAAAACTCACAAAGGTAAGAGGAGAAGAGCATAAAGGTAAGGAGTAAAAGCAGACCTAATCAGATCTATCCAACCAATTTTGCAAAATAGTTTTGACACTCTATATCAGTCGTTAGCTAGGTTATCCTACATGCTGGACCAGTGGGGTATCGCAACTGCTGGGCTCTGATACCACTTTGTAACGCCCTTGAATCGGCCCTATGCAAGTTTTAGCGATTCCCGCCAAACCTGCATAGAAACGATTCAAAGATGCCCACCAGGCACTTGCGTGCGGGTGGAAAACAAAGTAATATCATTACACCATAGTCCACGATGGAACTCACAGAACATGTATATACAACAACGACTCCATGAGTCAAGAATACAGATATACAATACAAGGATCCAAATCACCTTGAAAACGATACAACATCCGAGTACAGATAAGAAGCAGATTGAGCTAAGAGCCCTGAAGAATAACCAGTGGCGTCCATAACCCTGCCCAAGCTAAGCCGGAAGGGTAACCCCGCTAACAACGTCAAACTTAAACTGTTAATCAAAAGGGGTGCCAACAAAGGGCAAAGGAAAAAGGGAGCGGTCAGTACTGAGGCCAGTACACGGCGACACTAGAATTCGGCGGCTCTCGCCTACATAGGTATGGTGGACTGAAGCGGCAGCGAAGCATGCACTAAACAACCTATAGAGACTTGATAAACTGTCGGCTATTAGAGAGGGATAAGAGAGACTTATTCGGGACCAACCTGATACTAACACCAATCATACCCATCCTGGCATTTCCCCCCTTGAGACCAAACGAGGAAGTCAAACCGAGGAACTCACACAGTTGGCAGTTTTATTCATTCCATTATAGTTGAAGCACTTACTAGTCAGATATAGATAGCATGAGTCATCCTGATAGCATAAGTAGTGGGCAGTTTTAGTTAACCATTCAGTTGTAGTTGTAGTACTTACTAGTCAGATACAATTAGCATGTGACATCCCAAACCCAGCAGTTGTTGGCACTTTTATTTCATTCCATTGGAGTTGCGATACTTACTAGGCATATATAACATGACACGATACACCCCAGTTCCACCAGTTTTTGGCACTTTTATTATCCATTCCATTATAGTGAAGTTGATTACTAGTCACATATTAAGTCAAATTTATAGCACTACTTTAGTTATGCTTGTCTATGATCGAGATACTGTGCTCCAAGTCGTCCATAACCGCGGACACGGCTTTCAAAAATATTTACCCTGCAGGGGTGCACAAATAGCAACACAAACACGATCAACCTCGGAAAAACCAAATAAAAACCCAACGAGGCTTTCACGACAAAGCAATCACAGGATTCATAAAATATTTCAGGGGGCCACCCCCAATAAGCTAACCGCTACGAAGTCGGCTGGCTCTGCGATGGACCTAGGTTGTGTGGCGACAGCTGTAACAACTGGGAACCCAAAAGTGTGACTGGGCTTGTCGATACAGCGGAAACATGGCACGGGGTTCCTAAACAGTACAGGCGCTCCACACGCAATCATAAATAAAGCAGTAAAACATGGCATAAGTACAAGATAGTAATAAAGGCCCAAACTAGTTTGTGGCCCCAAGAAATAAGAAATGAATCAATCTTTGGCTAAGGGGATTTTGCTGGTCCATGTAGAGATAAACAAAACTTTTTCCCTAACGTGGTACTACCAAGATCCAGCTCAGGTTATAGGCCACGAGATTACCGCTAGACGCGCAGATGCGGAAGTTGATGTAGCGTGTTAAAGCAGTGTCGAACGATCCCCGGACAGCCCTTGCGTATCCCACGAACTCCTTCGTCAGATCCCCACGAGCTTCCCCGTCTCCAGCGCCGCACGTGCAACGCCTCTACCGGTATCCACACATATAGGAAGGAGCTTCAGACAGAGCACTGCTAGATCCTGTCTAGCCCGAAATGGAAGTGGATAAAGTGACGGCTAGGTCAGGGACTATCCCTTGTCACTCCACTTATATACACTCCTAGTTGGTCTCAACGCTTGAGGCCCATCTAGGCTGTACTCCAATCTCCATATGGATCTACTCCACATGGGCTCCTTACCCTTAAGTGTGTGACCCTATAGGTTCACGTACACCTGGACACGACATGAGCGACTCCTCCAAGTATCCCGTCATGGCTTTGAGTCCAACTAACTCCCATGAACACTCGGTCTCAAGTCGATAGATGGTAGCAGCCTTTAGCAAGACGTGCTAACTCCCAAGTGCCGCAAAGTCAGAAGACGAACCTTCAATGTGACTTTCGTCCAAGTCCCTTTGCCTCACGATATATCTATTAAGCTATAGGTGAGTAGTTGCCATGCCTTAAATAGCTTAACTCTCTTCTCGTACCATGATATGTGATTCACTAGACTAACTCTTAGTCCGACTCCCCAGTTAACACTTAACTAAGTAGTGCATGGCCATGCTTCCGAATCATATCACACGAGAGGGCCTAGAGAATATCTCTCCATTACGGAGGGGCAAATCCCATCTTGGTAATCCACGTCACGCAGCTTGCTTCACAACCAACCCGAACTCGACCTTTATAACTGCCCATTTACAGAACAGCGTTTGATAGAACCTAAGTTGGCGATCCATAACTCAGATCATGCAATCACCTCAGGTCGAAGGATTCCATTGCTTGAGACTGCAAATGACAACATGCTCGTTGCATCTCAACTGTGGGTCAGTCCGACTTGCTAAACTCTTTTAGCTGAATCAGTGTAAGTCGGAATAGCATCACCATGCCCATGTCAAGTGGAACCATGTCATCAGTCGACTCGCACATTGGTCTAAGTTGTGTGTCCATCACAACCTCAACGACCAAGGACAATCTAATATGAACAATCATGAATACATAGTTCCACAACTGAATCACGTATTCAGTGATATATATCTGATGTTCATAGAAGGACAACTTTACTTTATGAATACTTCGGGAAATATCATCAACCATGATTGCCTCTAGGGCATATTCCCAACAGTCTCCCACTTGCACTAGAGTCAATCATCCGACATCACATGTCTTGGCATCTAATGCCCATGGCTCTTACGTGCGCCTCATGCTTAGGCTGTGGAAGTGGCTTTGTCAACGGATCTGCAACGTTTGCATCCGTGTGTACCTTGCATAACCTGATATCACCTTGATCCACGAACTGGCGAATCAAGTGGTATCGCATGAGTATATTCTTGTTCTTCTGGTGTTGTCTAGGTTCCTTGGCTTGTGCAATAGAACCATTGTTGTCACAATACACGTCTAATGGATTGGACGAGCCTTGAACCACACCAAGATCAATCAGGAAGTTCCTGATCCAAACAGCTTCCTTTGCTGCCTCCGAGGCAGCAATATACTCAGCTTCTGTTGCAGATGCAGACACAGTCTCTTGCTTGGAACTCTTCCGCCTCACAGCCCCTCCATTCATAACGAACACATACCTAGATTGCGAACGAGAATCATCTGAGTCAGTAAGGTAACTCGCATCCGTGTAACCCCTTACACTGAGTTCAACCTCACCTCCAAAAACTAGGAACACATCCTTAGTCCTTCTCAAGTACTTAAGAATGTTCTTAACTGCTGCCCAGTGGATTTCTCCAGGGTCAGCCTGGTATCTGCTCACAACATTTAGAGCATAGGAAACATCCGGCCTAGTACAAATCATGGCATACATGATGGATCCAACTGTCGAAGCATATGGAATCGCACTCATCCTACTTCACTCATCTGTTGTTGAAGGACACTAAGTATTGCTAAGTTTTATGCCATGGGACATCGATAAGAACCCCTTCTTAGACGATTCCATGTTGAATTTCTTCAACACTTTGTCCAAATATGTACTTTGGCTCAATCCAATGAGCCGCCTGGATCTATCTCTATAGATCTTGATTCCTAGTATATAAGTTGCCTCACCCAAGTCCTTCATTGAGAAACTCCTTTCCAATGATTCCTTAGTTTCTTGCAACATCTGGACATCATTTCCAATCAATAATATGTCATCCACATATTAAGATCTGAAAGTTTACTTTGCTCCCACTAAACTTCTTGTATAAACAAGAATCATGATCACTCTTGATGAAGCCAAACGATTTGACTACCTCATCAAAGCGAATATTCCAACTCCGAGATGCTTGCTTCAATCCATAAATGGATTTCTGAAGTTTGCATACCTTATCAGCATTAGCCAGATCGACAAAACCCTCGGGCTGTATCATATACACGTCCTCGGTTAATTTTCCATTAAGGAAAGCCATTTTGACATCCATCTGCCATATCTCATAGTCGAAATAGGCTGCTATAGCTAACAGGATCCGAACTGATTTAAGCATCGCTACGGGTGAGAAAGTCTCATCGTAGTCAACTCCTTGAACTTGCCAGAACCCCTTCACGACAAGCTGTGCTTTATGGATATAAATGTTTCTATCAGTTTTCCTTTTAAAGACCCATTTGCACTCGACAGGTCTTGCACCGTCTGGCAGATCAACTGTCGTGGTGGTGTCACAGCAGATGCCATGGATAGGATAAAGGTGGGGACTGATATGCGGTAGGGGAATCCAGGGAGGGATAGTAGAGTGATTCTCTACACAGAAGCTTTGTATTGATGTTCAATCTCCAAGATTACAAGTGCTCCTCGAGCTGTATTGACAAGAGGAGGAAGAAGAAACTCTCTTACTCTTGCCTACCAACTAGCCCAAGAACCCTAGATCCTCTAGTGCTCAACCAACTAGAATTCTCCTTGCTCTGTATCCCAAAAAACCCAACCCCTTACCAGAATCCTTACCCCCCCTTATATAGAGGTGGTTCGGTCCTGGCCTAGGGCATACGTGGAGGCATATTCCTAAGAATATGCCCCCTCCCAAAGTAGTAACCTGACAGGGGTGCTTTTCCCCCGCGTCACACTTGCTTTAGCGACGTAGCCTCTGCGGCGCCCGCGTCAGCCGTCGTGACCGTCGTCACCCTTGTCGGCCACAATTCGGTGGTCCTGCCCTTGCTTTATTCGCTCATCCAGTACGAACCGGACCTTCTTTTTTGACCAGAGAGATTCCTTCCTTCTCCTAGAAGCCAAGCGAGGATCCGGACCACAGTTGATCCTGCCACACCTGTTCCTGCATATAAGCTAGACGAGTATTTCCGACTTACTCCTTAAGTCGGACGAGACAATTTTAGGCGACCCCCATGGTCCGGGTTACTCCGTGATCCGGCCTGCCTTGAGGTGACTCGGCCAGCATCCGCTTAGACCTTGCCGACCCTCGGCTAACTCGGCCCTTATACCCCGGAGTGACCCTACCCGGGGTTATCCCCCCAACATTAGTCCCCGAAGCTGGTGTGGCCTTAGCGGCCTTGGTCGTTAAGGCCACATCAGGTTCATTCGTATTCGAGCCTCGGACGTCTAGTTCTGGGTTAACTTCTTGTCTTAGATTGTATGGATTTACGTTCCCTTCACACGTTCCAAGTTTTCACTTGCCGGCCGGGTTACCATTGTAGCTCGGATCCTATGGTTTTACTTTCCCTCCGCACATTTCAAGTTTTCACTTGTCGGCCGGGTTACCATGGAGGCTCGGATCCGGGCCTTGCTTCCTTCTCTCATACGCCAACCCACGTAAGGGTTAATCATTGCGTTGCCTCATTTTAAGGGCCTGCACTGTAACTGTCGCAGTAACTGTCATGATTACTGTGTGTTGGTTACGTCACGCCTGTCTCCTCATTTACCGCAATTGCACGTCGTGTCATGAGATCATATTTACTCTGTGGCCTCCGCTGTGGCTTCTCTCTGATTGGCTAATGCCGGTGATACACGGCCACAGCGCGTGGCTCTCCAGCGCAGCGCGATCCCACTTGTTGATTACTGGGGGCAGTTAAATAGGGAAGGGGCACGCCCCTTAGCACTTTTCCATCTCCGCGCCCCTTCGCCCGTTCCTCTTCTTCTTCCTCGCGACCGCGCTGCCGCTAGTGCCCGTTGCAGCAGCGCCGCCGCCACACCTTCTCCGTGCCTCCGCACCACAGCCACTACTGCACCACTGCTTAGCCACGGGTCCTCGTCAATCTAGACCGCAGAGCCCCGCCGCCGCCAGCTCCAACGAGGACAGCAGATTCGAGATGACGGAGGAGGAGCTCATCATCGTCGAGCAGGAGATGGAGGAGGACGCCGACACGGCGGACCGCGGCGCGTGGGCCGGTTCGTGGGTCTGCCAGGACGACATCGACTGGCTCTACCTAACCCGGCGTATTCCCGCCGGCGTCGCCGCTCGTCTCCCCTCCTCGGAATTGGCCCCCTCACCCAATCCGGGTGAGTTCGTTGTTTTCCTATCCCATTTCCAACGGGGATTTGGTCTTCCGGTGAGTGATTTCTTCCGGGACTAGGTCCGGACCTATCACCTGCAACCACATCATCTCCCGGCGAACGCCATCACCTCTCTGTCTGCTTTCGTCTCTTCGATCGAGGGCTACACCGGACTATGGCCCACGAAGGAGCTGTGGATCCGGTTCTTCGGCCTCCGTCGCAACGTCGTCCCCAACATCCACGTCGAGTCGGAGGACAAGCAGCTCACTCAGTTCGGAGCTGCCTCGATATTGCCCCGGAGGTTTTCAATCTTTCCCCGGGTCACCGGGCTTGACTCCTGCAAAGGATGGGCCCGAACCTTCTTCTATGTCCGGAACGAAGGCACCGAAGACTTGATCCGGTTGCTGCCCTACGCTCCGGGTCCCCCGGACACAAATTTCTGGGAGGAGGTCGCCAAAAAACCTACAGCTCTGGCCAACCAAGTCAATAAAAGGTTTGCGGAGCTGAAGAAGCTCGGATTGCACAACGAGGATGCCATGATCACATTCGTGCGCAACCGAATCTCTCCCCTCCAGCGGCGCACTCACAAGTTGTGCCATATGAGCTTCAGCCGCGACCCCAACCGAACCTCCTCGTTCGAGTTGAGCAATACGGAGATCTTCCGCCGGGTCAAGGCTCTTTTCACCACCCATAAGGATTTTTCCGCCGAATGGACGTGGGGAATCGAGCATTACTGCCGTGACATGCTCCCTCCCGCGGTAAGCTTCGCGGAGTAAACTTATTTTGGATCAATTACGTGTCGGTTCTTATCGTATTTTTGGCTCTGCTCCTTGTGCTTTTTTCTCAGCTGTTTCTCCAGCAAACCCTCGAGGATGGTACTGATCTGACCCTTAAGTGGGCCCCGGACCGAGAAATCCCGGATGAGGAGGAGCCGGACCAGGAGATGTTCCTCCCCACAGCCAACGCCACCAAACGACCCACCGGTAAATTCTCTTCTCTTAGAGATTGGCCCGACGATGAGGATGACTCGGATGTCGACGTGATTGAACCCGTTGAGGCTGTCCCTCTTTCTTTTGCCTTCCCGGCATCATCTAACCCTGGTGGGCACATCCACGAGGATTCTCCACTTGGCACGAGCGAGCCTGTTCCGGTGGCGCCGAAGAAGAAGCGCGGATCCGCGTCAAGTTCTTCTTCCGAACCTTCTTAGCCTACCAAAAGGCAAAAGAAGGCCGGAGACAAGACTGCCTCCAAACGGGCAGGCAAAGCCCCGGCACGGAGGGCCCAGAAACCTAAGGAGGCCGAGACCTCGGATGCGTAAGTCATTTGTCACTGCGCAACACACTTCTCCCTGCATCGGGGTAATTTCACTCCTGACATTATTTTCTTTTGTAGGGCTCCTATGGAGGTCCCTCAGAGCGGATCGAGCATCTCCTCTCCCCTTCGGTCCATTCCTTCCCCTCCTCGCGATGACGAGTCACGCCCGCTGAGCCCTATTCCGGAGGGCTCTACGGCCGCTCCGGGTTCCGCAGTACCTCCTTCAAAGGAACGCGACCTCGGATCGGGAGAGGTCGGATCGGCCGAGGCAACGGCGTCCGTCACTTCGGCATTGCAGCAACCAGCAACCACCAAGTCTACCGCAACTCCAGCACCAGCAGCAGCTCCAGCACCAGCCACCGAACCAGCGCCTGTCCCGGTTCCGAAGAAACCAACAGCAGCTCCAGCACCAGCCACCAAAGCTCCCATGCCAAGTTCGTCTGCCTCGTCCGAGTCGTCCCAAGCTCGGCGAGGAACCACTCCAGCGGCTTCCAAGGGCAAGTCCACTGTGGTCACATCCTCCCAGCAAGCCAAAGGCAAGTCCACCTCCGTCGAGGCCGGGCAGTGAACCTTGTCGTCAATGCTTCCAAAGAAGTCACCAGCAGCGACGGATCCTCCTGCCGAGCCAGCTGATTCGCAGCAGATGGTTCTTCACACTAGCCCAGCTCTTGCCCTGATTGAAAGGAAAGAATCTCACGCAAAGGGCTTGGTGGCACCCCACATGCCCACTGGCGAACGGTACCCTCCGAGCCTCATCGAGTTCGTCATGAACTGGAATAAGGCGGAGTTCGTCTACAACGACGATCTCCCGGAAAAGTTCGGCCCCGCTGAATTTTCCGCTCAGATGAATACCGCCGCCAAGGCTATTAACCTCGCTGGGCGAATGATGGAGGTACGCTGTTTCTTCTTTACATGCTGTAGATAATAGCCATTAGTCCCCGAGCCTCCGGCGGAGTAACTTGTTACTCGGCCGGATGCTCATTAGAAAACCAACGTAGCTGCATGTAAACTTCAAATATGCACACACCTAGAGCCGGGTTAAGTTCCACTTGGCCCGGATCTCGTGTACTTCGAATATGCACATACCTAGAGCCGGTTAAGTTCCACTTGGCCCGGATCTCGTGTACTTCGAATATGTACACACCTAGAGCCGGGTTAAGTTCCGCTTGGTCCGGATCTCGTATACTTCGAATATGCACACACCTAGAGCCGGGTTAAGTTCCGCTTGGCCCGGATTTCGTATACTTCGAATATGCACACACCTAGAGCCGGGTTATGTTCCGCTTGGCCCGGATTTCGTATACTTTGAATATGCACACACCTAGAGCCAGGTTAAGTTCCGCTTGGCCCGGATTTCGTATACTTCGAATATGCACACACCTAGAGCCGGGTTAAGTTCCGCTTGGCCCGGATTTCATATACTTCGAATATGCACACACCTAGAGCCGGGTTAAGTTCCACTTGGCCCGGATTTCGTATACTTCGAATATGCGACGAACTAATTTTACACGCCTGTACCTTTGTCAGGTAACCACCAATCGCCAGAGCGCCGAGTTTCAGCGCCTGCTTGATACCCACAAGATCTTGCGCGCAAAACACGTTGCACTTGGCGCGGAGCATGAAAAGAGGGGTAATTTCCTCTCTTAACACCTCTCCGTTTCATTTGTTTCTGCCGGACTAACCTCCTTATTCGGTTTTTTGCAGCTGGGTGGAGGCTGAAAACAAGATTATGCGGAAGAACTTGGAGGAAATCCGAGGTATGTCCTCTTTCGGCCAATGTTGTTGTGTTTTTCATTCCTTCTTCTCCTTGGCTCGGCAAACATTCACTCCTCGGCTTTGCCGGGTCAATACACTATTTCAGCATCGCTTGAGGATAGTGTGCCCGTGCCGATATGATGCTGCATTTTCTCGAACAAGCAGGACAGCATCAAGCCGAGCTGAAGAAGAAGAACGATGAGCTCGCCCTCCTCCGGACCAAGGACAAAGAAATAGCCAAACTCAAGGCCGAGATGGAGAAGATGAAGGCCCAACACAAAACCGAGCTCCAAAAAGTTGGCCAGAACTTCACCGAAGAGCATGAGCGCTTTACCCTCCAGATCTCTAAGGACCAGGACCTACTCAAGGAATCCGAGGTCCAGCTTGGGTTGGCGCTTGCTGAGCTTGAACAACTTCGCCAGAGACGCGATAGTTGTATCAAGGAGTTGACCCGGATCCATCGTCATATCTCCCATAAGTTTCTTCCCCTTGTCCGACATAATTTTCCGGGTTAGCTCATATGCCTTTGCTTCAGCATCTTCCCTTTCCTTATTTTCAGATAACTTCCCGGAGGGTACTCCCATCGCCAGTGCTGTCGTTGCCAAATTCCGCCGAGAGAGGGGTACTCCCGTCGCTCCTGATGGTGAGAGCATCCCCTTAGACATGGAGGACCTACTGGTCAGCGTGGCAGCTCGGGTGGAAACCATCAAGAACTATGGGAAAGATCTCCTCGATGTTGCGGTCCGGATCTTCAACACTTTCTGGCCAAGCGAGAGAGCTCCGAAAAGGATCACACTCCTTGCTGAGAAGCTATTGGAAATCGAGACACAGCTTGATCTCTAGAGAGAATCCGTCGGGCGTGCCGCAGCAGATACCCTCCTCCATCATATCCTTACATGGTACGAGAAGATCGACCCGAGCCTCCTCACACGCCGGCGCACCGGATCCAAATGGACAGATGATCCGGAGTGGGTAGCTCGGTGCCAGGCTTGCGCCTACAGCCTTGTCGAATATTCTCCCATCCATGACTAGGTTGAGGGGCCGAGCTTTCTGGAATCCGGCGAGGAGGAGCAGATGGAGAACGTGGAGGATGGGTCGGGCGATGATGGAGAAGATGCTGCTTCAGATATTGAAGACAGTGATGATGACGCCAAACTTCCTCCTCCTGCCGCTCCTTAGTGGAAAAAAAACTTGAAAATTTATCAGATCCCCGGTATGCCAGGTGCAATTGTATGCTGAATACATGATACTTTGCTACTATGCTTGAATGCCGGATTAACTTGGGCGTAGTCCCCAAGTTTCATTTTCTTGTTCATCCAATTCTCCGACTCGATCCGTGCCTACCTTGATTCGGTTTTACGACTTACGAATCCGAACCTCAAGAATCATTTTAACAATACTGAGAAACTTTGAGGCTTGGCTCAAAATAACATAATAGCTTGAAAGTAAATACGGGGTTAGTCCAGAAAAAACAAACATTAGCTGGAATAGGATCGTTTCCTTAGTAGTTTTTCATGTGCTACGCAATTCCAAACTTGTTCCTTTGCTTGCCATGAAGCCAATTCTTGTTGGACAGCAGCAAGTCGAAGGGTTGGGTTTTTGGTGCTCACACATTACTAATCCGGTTAAGCGAAACGAGTCATTCCAGCTAACGCATAAAAAGTAAGAACAATCATTTATTAAGGCAGTCCCCGAGTTACTGCCCGAGGCTCCGCTATTTCATTGATAAGCTCATTGCTGACATACATACCGACATATGAGATGACTCGGATACATACACTCCTTAGCTAAGTGTAGAAGGGATGAAGTAGTGCTACATTCCATGGTCGCTTCGATTCCTGTCCGGACCTGTCCGCCTTGTTCTTTTCCTGTGGCTTTGCATCTATGAGATAATAAGAGTCATTGTGCAATGCTTTGCTCACAATAAATGGTCCTTCCCATGGGGGGGATAATTTATGCATGCCAGTGGTACTCTGTACCAACCGGAGCACTAGATCGCCTTCCCGGAAGACTCGGGGGCACACTTTCTGGCTATGATAGCGTCGGAGATTTTGCTGATATATGGCGGATCTGGACAGTGCCAGTTCTCTCGCTTCTTCCAGCAGATCAACATCATTTTGCCGGGCTTCTTGCACTTCGGCTTCTGTGTATTGGGTGACTCTAGGCGAATCATGCTCTATGTCGGCTGGTAATACAGCTTCTGCCCCATATACTAGAAAGAACGGCGTGTAGCCGTTTGATCGATTCGGAGTTGTTCTTAAAATCCACAATACCGCTGGTAGTTTCTATCCAGCACCCCGCTGATCTTTGCAGCGGCTCAATGAGCCGGGGTTTTATCCCGGATAATACTAATCCGTTGGATCTTTCCACTTGTCCGTTCGATGCGGGGTGGGCTACCGAGGCAACATCGAGTCGGATTTTCTTGTCTCGGCAAAAGCGCGCAAATGCTCCTTCCGCGAAATTTGTTCCATTATCAGTTATAATGCTGTGTGGATAACCGTATCTCAAGATGATGTCTTTGAGAAATGTCACGGCCGTAGCTCCATCACATTTTCTTATAGGCTTCACTTAGATCCATTTTGTAAACTTGTCCACCATGACCAGAATGTGTGTCATGTTTCCTCTTGCTGGTTTGAACGGGCCAACCATATCCAAGCACCACACAACAAATGGCCATGTAATTGGTATGGTTTTGAGTTCCGACATAGGCATATGTGTCTTGGTGGCGTACCTTTGACAACCATTGCATTTTCTCACCAGATCTTCTGCTTGCTCCAAGGCACTTGGCCAGTAGAATCCATGCCGGAACGCCTTTGCCACTAAGGCCCGGGATGAGGCATGATGCCCGCATTCTCCTTGGTGTATATCTCGGAGGATGTCAAGTCCTTCTTCTGGGTCAACACACCGCTGGAGGACATTGGTTACACTCCGTTTGTACAGCTCAGAATTGATGATTGTGTAAGCTTTGGCTCTCCTCTGAGTTTGCCTGGTTAGCACTTCCTCAGTGGGTAACGTTCCATCTTTCAAGAACTGGTATATAGACAGTGCCCAAGCTGGTATTGCTCGCGCAGGGAACATCTCCTCATCAATTTCCATCCGATCCACCGGCATAACTTCAGTCGGATCATGCTGAACAGTCCCCGGGTCTAGCGAGGTAGTCCCCGGGTTTGCCGAGGCAGTCCCCGGGTTCGGCGTGCTAACTCCCATGTCAATGTCCATGGGCTCAACTCCGGATTTCGCGTTTTCCGGGACATAGATTGAGTCGGTTCCTGGGGACGGCCTGATAGATGGTTTTCTGAGGTGCTCCAATGCTAGGCCCGGTGGAATTGCCTGTCGGGTCGATCCGAGCTTTGACAGCATGTCGGCAGCTTCGTTTTCCATGCGAGGTACATGGTGAAATTCGCATCCCTCAAAGTAACCCGAGATCTTCTGCACATGAAATCTGTATAGTGCCATGTTTGGATCCAGGGCGTCCCACACTCCGGACACTTGCTGTATTACTAGATCCGAGTCGCCAAAGCAGATTATCCGACGTATGCCAATCTCCTTTGCCACTTTGAGACCATGCACAAGAGCCTCGTACTCAGCGACATTGTTTGATGCCGCGAAATGGATCTGCAATACGTACTTGAGATGATCCTTCTTTGGCGAGGTAAGCACAACCCCGACACCTAACCCGGTTTTGGTTTTCGATCCGTCAAAGTGCATCTTCCAGTAGTTCGGATCTGCGGCGGTGGTTCGTATTGTACCTCGGCCCAATCCACGAAAAAGTCCGCCACAGCCTAGGACTTGATCGCTTCTCTCCTATCATATTGAGGTGCGTAAGGTGCTAGCTCAATTGCCCATTTCGCAATTCTGCCATTCGCATCTTTGTTACCCATTATCCATTACCACCATTGTTGTCATCATTGGGTGGGTGATTCAGCTGTGCTTGAAGGGCAGCAATTTGAGCATCCATGTTCACAATGGTTTGATCTCTCTCCATCACTACTTGATTAATTCCCACAATAGTTTGATTCCTTTCCTCCACAACTCCATTCAACTCCTCAATGGTATCATCCCTTTCTTCTATGGTCCCATTAAGGTCCACTATGGTTTGATCCCTACCAATAAGAGCTTGATCCATAGTGTTCACAATGGTGTGCAGAGTTTCAATCTCTTGATCCTGCAATACCACGGTGACCTTGACAAAATCCACTTCTTCCTTCAGCTGCATCACCTTTTGTCCCAGATCTCAAGATCGAATATCCATGTCCTCTATGTGCTTCTCATGGGGTGGCATGTTGTTCCTGTTGCCCGGGATAACCATTATGTTCCCGTCCTCATTTCACTTCCCAAATGCATGGAAAGCGGAATCCGGTGGCAGCCGGTGTTGATGAAGGTAGCATAGGCGTGACAACACCTCATGCATGCCTAAGTCCACTCCTTGCTCCTAGGTAACATCTTGTTTGGTGTAGTTCATGTTCTCAAGGCCAGGCACAGTGGGATCTGCAAGGATAATAGTGGTGATGATCTCCCATATGTGATCTCCAGGCACATATGCGTTCATCATTCTTCCTTTGAACATCGGCATCAACAGGTTCAATGATTCGAGAGCGCTCCCAACTGGTTTGCAAAAATTCTTGGAGAATGGATCCCAGCATACTCAACCCCGGTGACTTCTCCCATCTATCATTTATAGAGAGGAAAGTGGGAGAATAGCAAATGATAAGAATTTACTATAATGAAGGGCATAAGAATAAATACATAATTTAAATAGACTTAAATAAATATATGGCTTCCTATTCCAATCCTTGGTCATGATCCTGTAGTGAACACACTGCTCTAATACCATCTGAAATGATACGACCCGTTAATGTAGTACTTCTATGTATCACGCCAATCCCTGGATCGGTTCATTAGCATACATAGCATTGATAGACATCAAAGAATTAACATTGCATCATTATTACAACAAAATGATCCAGAATATTTGATTTATTACAAAGTTTGCAAAGCATATCGCTTGGAACCAAGTATCAAATAAATAACATAAATAAAGTAGCTTTAGTCTCCATTATGCGCCACATGCAAACATAATGTTGAGTGGAGGGTCGCAAACTACAAGATCACTCTGATTAATCGGAATAATCTGTAACATAAAAGGTTTCAGGGGGCACCCCCAATAAGCTACCCGCTACGAAGTCGGCCGGCTCCGCGACGTACCCAGGGTGTGTGGCGACGGCTGTAAACGACTAGGAACCCGAAAGTGTAACTGGGCTTGTCGATACAACGGAAATGTGGCACAGGGTTCGTAAATAGTACAGGCGCTCCACACGCAATCATAAATAAATCAGTAAAACATGGCATAAGTACATGATAGTAATAATGCCCCAAAATAGGTTGTGGCCCCAGGAAATAAGAAATGAATCAAGCTCTGGCTAAGGGGATTCATGGTCCCACATGCGGATAGTGCGATAGTCAAGGAACATGTATCAAGTACTCGGGGCCTACGGGACACAAGGGACACAAGTGAGCGGTTAAAAACCAAATATTTGCTATTGCCCACCGATGCCTCTGCATTAGTTATATCTATTTCCAGCATTTTAATATCAAGTTGTAATTAAAGTCATGATCATCTCCACCATTAAGCATGTGCCAACCCCCCAACAACGGTGAAACAACAACAACGTGAAGCAGCAACTGAGCAAGCAACTACGACTTGCGAGGCCGACTATCTATCAAAAAACAGGCAATAGGGTGTGTCCAAGGCAATAAAGAGGCTGCAAGGTATATAAATGGTACAGAAACTAAAGCATCGCAACACAGATAGCAGTAGATCAACAGGAAGGAAGTAAATACTATAAATTCAAATTAGGTAGAAAGGGGGGATTGCTCGCCTAGGAAACAGATCCGAAGGTTCACCAGAGATCGGGTCGACACTCGCATCCACTCATCGGCCTAATCCATGAAGAAGCAAAGCACTAGAAGAAACATCGGATGCACTATTTAATACTACGGCAGAAGATCAAGCATGATGCATGTATGATGTATGACATGGCAATGGTGCAATGCAATTAGGCAATATTAAGCGGAACCGGGGTCCCGACAATTAAATATAAGGTTCATGTTGTTTAACTACCCCGCAAATTAAATGTGGAATTAACAAGGCAAAGCATGGCATCGGTTCGCTACACAAATTTAAATGGGGCCAATATAATACTAGAATAGCCCACATATGGTCTCCATATTTAATTAAGAGGTGAATCGACAAAATAATCCAAATGTCAAACATGTATGCGGCCACGAATAATTTAATATGCAACAAGTGTATAGATGGCATTTATAAAATAGGGTTGTCGGAAAGGGGATCGCATTAGGGGTCGAAGATCTTGGGGTCTCGAGGGATCGGTCTCGGCTTCAGACTCCGGGATCGGGTCTCTAGGGTCTCGACCGCCGGATCCGTGAAGAAGATCTTGTCAACGGGATCTTGTCACACCGAGCTTTTTTCGGTTCATCTTTCGAATATCTTATCGAAAACAGGGGAACGGAGATCTCGCGGGGCCAAGTATTCCTTGTTGGCATCTCCATCTCCATACTTCATCATCGTGCCTTCACATCCCTCTCACACGTCTTCACTATTGCCACAATAAACCAACACATCCATCACTGCACATCCACCACGAATGTACCTCACTTCAAAACCGCACTAGTAGAAACAACATGGCAGGAGGGAAAAGGGAGCACCAGTGGCACAAGATCTGATCAGGAGCAACACAACGCGACGATGGGGTAGAGGTACATGGCGAGGTAGCAGCGAGTGTCCGGCCGGAGACGAGGTAGCCATAGATGAGGCAGGGGCTCGACACGGGTGGAAGTCAACAGGGACAGAGACTGCGGCAGTTGTGAGGTGCTCGGAAGGACGGCGGAGGCGCCCGGGCGAGCTCGAGGAAGCAGAGGGCGACGCGACGACCCTGGCAGCGGCGAGAGGGCGCGGAGGCCATGGCGGTGCCGCGCGGAGCAGAGGCCAGGGCGAGGTCGAACGGCGGTGCTCGGGCTCGAGGACGGCGTGACGGGGGAGAGGGAGGGGAGACCCGTGGCGGTGTCTGCTGGGAAAAACCGGGGCGGTGAGGCGAGGGACTCAAGTAGGACGCAGCCGTTGCCGACGGTGGTTGCACTGCGGCTGGGTTGGGGATCGAGGGGAGAGAGGAGTTGGTGGGGATGGGGGATCCCGGGGTAGGGAGGAAAGGGCAAGGCGGATCAGTCGGGGTAGGGCCGGGTCACGATGGAGCGTAGCATGAGAGGGCGGGGCTGGCGTAGCTTGTACGCGTGAGGAGGTGGGACCAGGGAGTGGCCGGGTGAGCGAGGGCAACGTGCGCTACACGGGATTGCAGGGCCCGCGCGATGGAGTGGTGGACATGCCGATGGCTGCATGCGGGCGTTGTGTTGCTTGTGCGGCGGTGACAGGGGTGGGACTAGGTGTAGGTCAGGTTAGGGTTTGGACTAGATAGATTTAGGGTTTGGGTCTAGATGGGTTGGACCGGGTGGTAGGTGGTCCGGCTGGTTGGGCCTCTGGCCCAATCGGCTGGACTGCCTCCTCGAAAACATTGTTTTATTTTAAAACATATTTATAAATAGTTTTTAGACAAAACAAAATATCCAGAAACACCGGAGTTTTGATTTGAATAAATACGGGGGTATTTAGAAAACAAAGATAGGCTTTTAGAAAATAGTTTTAGGCAAACAGATGCATGATGACATGACGATGCTGAAATGCAATGTGGTATTATGACATGAGCATGTGGTCATGATGATGCACAATAATAAAAACAACACGCGATTTTCTAGTAGTAGTTTTACCGGGGTGCTACAATTTGACACCACTAACAAGGGATCTCGCCCTCGAGATCTGCCTCATGGTACGGGAAAGACGGCCGACGATCTGAGTCTTCTCGCTTCGTGTAGATCTTCGCGACACCACTAACAAGATTCTTTCTCCATCTTGAAATCGACGACACCACCAACAATGGTCGCTGCTCACGATCATCGAGAGAACACTCCAGAGAACAAAGGACGAAGATAAAGGTATCAAAAGATAAGGCCACCTTTAACTTACGTGAGAGGGGAGAATAAGTGCAATCTAATCCACTTCAATGTACGGGAGATAATAGAATGAGTAGTCGGCATGGGGACTAATCCATCACGCAACCAAACTATTACTCCGCACACTCAGTAGAAAATCGTGCGACCCATTCTCGGAATTCAGACTGAAGATCTCGACAAACGAGGTTCAAAAACAAAGGAGTGATGCATAATCTTCATCGGATCAGATGTAGATGATGTTGTCGTGTTGGAACACACCGGAAGATACAAAGAAATATTTCAGTGAGTTTTGATCCACTGAAAGGTATGACAGATGAAGGTTACTCAAATAGCACAAAGACCAGATGTGGAAACACCGTTGCAAGAGGAAGGAACCTAAACCCTGAAGGTATGACGGAAACCCAACCACGAGAAATCCTGGACTCGAAGAAAAGATAAGAAAGAAGATTCAAAACTCACAAAGGTAAGAGGAGAAGAGCATAAAGGTAAGGAGTAAAAGCAGACCTAATCAGATCTATCCAACCAATTTTGCAAAATAGTTTTGACACTCTATATCAGTCGTTAGCTAGGTTATCCTACATGCTGGACCAGTGGGGTATCGCAACTGCTGGGCTCTGATACCACTTTGTAACGCCCTTGAATCGGCCCTATGCAAGTTTTAGCGATTCCCGCCAAACCTGCATAGAAACGATTCAAAGATGCCCACCAGGCACTTGCGTGCGGGTGGAAAACAAAGTAATATCATTACACCATAGTCCACGATGGAACTCACAGAACATGTATATACAACAACGACTCCATGAGTCAAGAATACAGATATACAATACAAGGATCCAAATCACCTTGAAAACGATACAACATCCGAGTACAGATAAGAAGCACATTGAGCTAAGAGCCCTGAAGAATAACCAGTGGCGTCCATAACCCTGCCCAAGCTAAGCCGGAAGGGTAACCCTGCTAACAACGTCAAACTTAAACTGTTAATCAAAAGGGGTGCCAACAAAGGGCAAAGGAAAAAGGGAGCGGTCAGTACTGAGGCCAGTACACGGCGACACTAGAATTCGGCGGCTCTCGCCTACATAGGTATGGTGGACTGAAGCGGCAGCGAAGCATGCACTAAACAACCTATAGAGACTTGATAAACTGTCGGCTATTAGAGAGGGATAAGAGAGACTTATTCGGGACCAACCTGATACTAACACCAATCATACCCATCCTGGCATTTCCCCCCTTGAGACCAAACGAGGAAGTCAAACCGAGGAACTCACACAGTTGGCAGTTTTATTCATTCCATTATAGTTGAAGCACTTACTAGTCAGATATAGATAGCATGAGTCATCCTGATAGCATAAGTAGTGGGCAGTTTTAGTTAACCATTCAGTTGTAGTTGTAGTACTTACTAGTCAGATACAATTAGCATGTGACATCCCAAACCCAGCAGTTGTTGGCACTTTTATTTCATTCCATTGGAGTTGCGATACTTACTAGGCATATATAACATGACACGATACACCCCAGTTCCACCAGTTTTTGGCACTTTTATTATCCATTCCATTGTAGTGAAGTTGATTACTAGTCACATATTAAGTCAAATTTATAGCACTACTTTAGTTATGCTTGTCTATGATCGAGATACTGTGCTCCAAGTCGTCCATAACCGCGGACACGGCTTTCAAAAATATTTACCCTGCAGGGGTGCACAAATAGCAACACAAACACGATCAACCTCGGAAAAACCAAATAAAAACCCAACGAGGCTTTCACGACAAAGCAATCACAGGATTCATAAAATATTTCAGGGGGCCACCCCCAATAAGCTAACCGCTACGAAGTCGGCTGGCTCTGCGATGGACCCAGGTTGTGTGGCGACAGCTGTAACAACTGGGAACCCAAAAGTGTGACTGGGCTTGTCGATACAGCGGAAACATGGCACGGGGTTCCTAAACAGTACAGGCGCTCCACACGCAATCATAAATAAAGCAGTAAAACATGGCATAAGTACAAGATAGTAATAAAGGCCCAAACTAGTTTGTGGCCCCAAGAAATAAGAAATGAATCAATCTTTGGCTAAGGGGATTTTGCTGGGCCATGTAGAGATAAACAAAACTTTTCCCTAACGTGGTACTACCAAGATCCAGCTCAGGTTATAGGCCACGAGATTACCGCTAGACGCGCAGATGCGGAAGTTGATGTAGCGTGTTAAAGCAGTGTTGAACGATCCCCGGACAGCCCTTGCGTATCCCACGAACTCCTTCGTCAGATCCCCACGAGCTTCCCCGTCTCCAGCGCCGCACGTGCAACGCCTCTACCGGTATCCACACATATAGGAAGGAGCTTCAGACAGAGCACTGCTAGATCCTGTCTAGCCCGAAATGGAAGTGGATAAAGTGACGGCTAGGTCAGGGACTATCCCTTGTCACTCCACTTATATACACTCCTAGTTGGTCTCAACGCTTGAGGCCCATCTAGGCTGTACTCCAATCTCCATATGGATCTACTCCACATGGGCTCCTTACCCTTAAGTGTGTGACCCTATAGGTTCACGTACACCTGGACACGACATGAGCGACTCCTCCAAGTATCCCGTCATGGCTTTGAGTCCAACTAACTCCCATGAACACTCGGTCTCAAGTCGATAGATGGTAGCAGCCTTTAGCAAGACGTGCTAACTCCCAAGTGCCGCAAAGTCAGAAGACGAACCTTCAATGTGACTTTCGTCCAAGTCCCTTTGCCTCACGATATATCTATTAAGCTATAGGTGAGTAGTTGCCATGCCTTAAATAGCTTAACTCTCTTCTCGTACCATGATATGTGATTCACTAGACTAACTCTTAGTCTGACTCCCCAGTTAACACTTAACTAAGTAGCGCATGGCCATGCTTCTGAATCATATCACACGAGAGGGCCCAGAGAATATCTCTCCATTACGGAGGGGCAAATCCCATCTTGGTAATCCACGTCACGCAGCTTGCTTCACAACCAACCCGAACTCGACCTTTATAACTGCCCATTTACAGAACAGCGTTTGATAGAACCTAAGTTGGCGATCCATAACTCAGATCATGCAATCACCTCAGGTCGAAGGATTCCATTGCTTGAGACTGCAAATGACAACATGCTCGTTGCATCTCAACGGTGGGTCAGTCCGACTTGCTAAACTCTTTTAGCTGAATCAGTGTAAGTCGGAATAGCATCACCATGCCCATGTCAAGTGGAACCATGTCATCAGTCGACTCGCACATTGGTCTAAGTTGTGTGTCCATCACAACCTCAACGACCAAGGACAATCTAATATGAACAATCATGAATACATAGTTCCACAACTGAATCACGTATTCAGTGATATATATCTGATGTTCATAGAAGGACAACTTTACTTTATGAATACTTCGGGAAATATCATCAACCATGATTGCCTCTAGGGCATATTCCCAACAGTCTCCCACTTGCACTAGAGTCAATCATCCGACATCACATGTCTTGGCATCTAATGCCCATGGCTCTTACGTGCGCCTCATGCTTAGGCTGTGGAAGTGGCTTTGTCAACGGATCTGCAACGTTTGCATCCGTGTGTACCTTGCATAACCTGATATCACCTTGATCCACGAACTGGCGAATCAAGTGGTATCGCATGAGTATATTCTTGTTCTTCTGGTGTTGTCTAGGTTCCTTGGCTTGTGCAATAGAACCATTGTTGTCACAATACACGTCTAATGGATTGGACGAGCCTTGAACCACACCAAGATCAATCAGGAAGTTCCTGATCCAAACAACTTCCTTTGCTGCCTCCGAGGCAGCAATATACTCAGCTTCTGTTGCAGATGCAGACACAGTCTCTTGCTTGGAACTCTTCCGCCTCACAGCCCCTCCATTCATAACGAACACATACCTAGATTGCGAACGAGAATCATCTGAGTCAGTAAGGTAACTCGCATCCGTGTAACCCCTTACACTGAGTTCAACCTCACCTCCAAAAACTAGGAACACATCCTTAGTCCTTCTCAAGTACTTAAGAATGTTCTTAACTGCTGCCCAGTGGATTTCTCCAGGGTCAGCCTGGTATCTGCTCACAACATTTAGAGCATAGGAAACATCCGGCCTAGTACAAATCATGGCATACATGATGGATCCAACTGTCGAAGCATATGGAATCGCACTCATCCTACTTCACTCATCTGTTGTTGAAGGACACTAAGTATTGCTAAGTTTTATGCCATGGGACATCGATAAGAACCCCTTCTTAGACGATTCCATGTTGAATTTCTTCAACACTTTGTCCAAATATGTACTTTGGCTCAATCCAATGAGCCGCCTGGATCTATCTCTATAGATCTTGATTCCTAGTATATAAGTTGCCTCACCCAAGTCCTTCATTGAGAAACTCCTTTCCAATGATTCCTTAGTTTCTTGCAACATCTGGACATCATTTCCAATCAATAATATGTCATCCACATATTAAGATCTGAAAGTTTACTTTGCTCCCACTAAACTTCTTGTATAAACAAGAATCATGATCACTCTTGATGAATCCAAACGATTTGACTACCTCATCAAAGCGAATATTCCAACTCCGAGATGCTTGCTTCAATCCATAAATGGATTTCTGAAGTTTGCATACCTTATCAGCATTAGCCGGATCGACAAAACCCTCGGGCTGTATCATATACACGTCCTCGGTTAATTTTCCATTAAGGAAAGCCATTTTGACATCCATCTGCCATATCTCATAGTCGAAATAGGCTGCTATAGCTAACAGGATCCGAACTGATTTAAGCATCGCTACGGGTGAGAAAGTCTCATCGTAGTCAACTCCTTGAACTTGCCAGAACCCCTTCACGACAAGCTGTGCTTTATGGATATAAATGTTTCTATCAGTTTTCCTTTTAAAGACCCATTTGCACTCGACAGGTCTTGCACCGTCTGGCAGATCAACTGTCGTGGTGGTGTCACAGCAGATGCCATGGATAGGATAAAGGTGGGGACTGATATGCGGTAGGGGAATCCAGGGAGGGATAGTAGAGTGATTCTCTACACAGAAGCTTTGTATTGATGTTCAATCTCCAAGATTACAAGTGCTCCTCGAGCTGTATTGACAAGAGGAGGAAGAAGAAACTCTCTTACTCTTGCCTACCAACTAGCCCAAGAACCCTAGATCCTCTAGTGCTCAACCAACTAGAATTCTCCTTGCTCTGTATCCCAAAAAACCCAACCCCTTACCAGAATCCTTACCCCCCCTTATATAGAGGTGGTTCGGTCCTGGCCTAGGGCATACGTGGAGGCATATTCCTAAGAATATGCCCCCTCCCAAAGTAGTAACCTGACAGGGGTGCTTTTCCCCCGCGTCACACTTGCTTTAGCGACGTAGCCTCTGCGGCGCCCGCGTCAGCCGTCGTGACCGTCGTCACCCTTGTCGGCCACAATTCGGTGGTCCTGCCCTTGCTTTATTCGCTCATCCAGTACGCACCGGACCTTCTTTTTTGACCAGAGAGATTCCTTCCTTCTCCTAGAAGCCAAGCGAGGATCCGGACCACAGTTGATCCTGCCACACCTGTTCCTGCATATAAGCTAGACGAGTATTTCCGACTTACTCCTTAAGTCGGACGAGACAATGTTAGGCGACCCCCATGGTCCGGGTTACTCCGTGATCCGGCCTGCCCTGAGGTGACTCGGCCAGCATCCGCTTAGACCTTGCCGACCCTCGGCTAACTCGGCCCTTATACCCCGGAGTGACCCTACCCGGGGTTATCCCCCCAACATTAGTCCCCGAAGCTGGTGTGGCCTTAGCGGCCTTGGTCGTTAAGGCCACATCAGGTTCATTCGTATTCGAGCCTCGGACGTCTAGTTCTGGGTTAACTTCTTGTCTTAGATTGTATGGATTTACGTTCCCTTCACACGTTCCAAGTTTTCACTTGCCGGCCGGGTTACCATTGTAGCTCGGATCCTATGGTTTTACTTTCCCTCCGCACATTTCAAGTTTTCACTTGTCGGCCGGGTTACCATGGAGGCTCGGATCCGGGCCTTGCTTCCTTCTCTCATACGCCAACCCACGTAAGGGTTAATCATTGCGTTGCCTCATTTTAAGGGCCTGCACTGTAACTGTCGCAGTAACTGTCAGTGATTACTGTGTGTTGGTTACGTCACGCCTGTCTCCTCATTTACCGCAATTGCACGTCGTGTCATGAGATCATATTTACTCTGTGGCCTCCGCTGTGGCTTCTCTCTGATTGGCTAATGCCGGTGATACATGGCCACAGCGCGTGGCTCTCCAGCGCAGCGCGATCCCACTTGTTGATTACTGGGGGCAGTTAAATAGGGAAGGGGCACGCCCCTTAGCACTTTTCCATCTCCGCGCCCCTTCGCCCGTTCCTCTTCTTCTTCCTCGCGACCGCGCTGCCGCTAGTGCCCGTTGCAGCAGCGCCGCCGCCACACCTTCTCCGTGCCTCCGCACCACAGCCACTACTGCACCACTTCTTAGCCACGGGTCCTCGTCAATCTAGACCGCAGAGCCCTGCCGCCGCCAGCTCCAACGAGGACAGCAGATTCGAGATGACGGAGGAGGAGCTCATCATCGTCGAGCAGGAGATGGAGGAGGACGCCGACACGGCGGACCGCGGCGCGTGGGCCGGTTCGTGGGTCTGCCAGGACGACATCGACTGGCTCTACCTAACCCGGCGTATTCCCGCCGGCGTCGCCGCTCGTCTCCCCTCCTCGGAATTGGCCCCCTCACCCAATCCGGGTGAGTTCGTTGTTTTCCTATCCCATTTCCAACGGGGATTTGGTCTTCCGGTGAGTGATTTCTTCCGGGACTAGGTCCGGACCTATCACCTGCAACCACATCATCTCCCGGCGAACGCCATCACCTCTCTGTCTGCTTTCGTCTCTTCGATCGAGGGCTACACCGGACTATGGCCCACGAAGGAGCTGTGGATCCGGTTCTTCGGCCTCCGTCGCAACGTCGTCCCCAACATCCACGTCGAGTCGGAGGACAAGCAGCTCACTCAGTTCGGAGCTGCCTCGATATTGCCCCGGAGGTTTTCAATCTTTCCCCGGGTCACCGGGCTTGACTCCTGCAAAGGATGGGCCCGGACCTTCTTCTATGTCCGGAACGAAGGCACCGAAGACTTGATCCGGTTGCTGCCCTACGCTCCGGGTCCCCCGGACACGAATTTCTGGGAGGAGGTCGCCAAAAAACCTACAGCTCTGGCCAACCAAGTCAATAAAAGGTTTGTGGAGCTGAAGAAGCTCGGATTGCACAACGAGGATGCCATGATCACATTCGTGCGCAACCGAATCTCTCCCCTCCAGTGGCGCACTCACAAGTTGTGCCATATGAGCTTCAGCCGCGACCCCAACCGAACCTCCTCGTTCGAGTTGAGTAATACGGAGATCTTCCGCCGGGTCAAGGCTCTTTTCACCACCCATAAGGATTTTTCCGCCGAATGGACGTGGGGAATCGAGCATTACTGCCGTGACATGCTCCCTCCCGCGGTAAGCTTCGCGGAGTAAACTTATTTTGGATCAATTACGTGTCGGTTCTTATCGTATTTTTGGCTCTGCTCCTTGTGCTTTTTTCTCAACTGTTTCTCCAGCAAACCCTCGAGGATGGTACTGATCTGACCCTTAAGTGGGCCCTGGACCGAGAAATTCGCCGGACCAGGAGATGTTCCTCCCCACAGCCGATGCCACCAAACGACCCACCGGTAAATTCTCTTCTCTTAGAGATTGGCCCGACGATGAGGATGACTCGGATGTCGACGTGATTGAACCCGTTGAGGCTGTCCCTCTTTCTTTTGCCTTCCCGGCATCAGCTAACCCTGGTGGGCACATCCACGAGGATTCTCCACTTGGCACGAGCGAGCCTGTTCCGGTGGCGCCGAAGAAGAAGCGCGGATCCGCGTCAAGTTCTTCTTCCGAACCTTCTTAGCCTACCAAAAGGCAAAAGAAGGCCGGAGACAAGACTGCCTCCAAACGGGCAGGCAAAGCCCGGCACGGAGGGCCCAGAAACCTAAGGAGGCCGAGACCTCGGATGTGTAAGTCATTTTTCACTGCGCAACATACTTCTCCCTGCATCGGGGTAATTTCACTCCTGACATTATTTTCTTTTGTAGGGCTCCTATGGAGGTCCCTCAGAGCGGATCGAGCATCTCCTCTCCCCTTCGGTCCATTCCTTCCCCTCCTCGCGATGACGAGTCACGCCCGCTGAGCCCTATTCCGGAGGGCTCTACGGCCGCTCCGGGTTCCGCAGTACCTCCTTCAAAGGAACGCGACCTCGGATCGGGAGAGGTCGGATCGGCCGAGGCAACGGCGTCCATCACTTCGGCATTGCAGCAACCAGCAACCACCAAGTCTACCGCAACTCCAGCACCAGCAGCAGCTCCAGCACCAGCCACCGAACCAGCGCCTGTCCCGGTTCCGAAGAAACCAACAGCAGCTCCAGCACCAGCCACCAAAGCTCCCGTGCCAAGTTCGTCTGCCTCGTCCGAGTCGTCCCAAGCTCGGCGAGGAACCACTCCAGCGGCTTCCAAGGGCAAGTCCACTGTGGTCACATCCTCCCAGCAAGCCAAAGGCAAGTCCACCTCCGTCGAGGCCGGGCAGTGAACCTTGTCGTCAATGCTTCCAAAGAAGTCACCAGCAGCGACGGATCCTCCTGCCGAGCCAGCTGATTCGCAGCAGATGGTTCTTCACACTAGCCCAGCTCTTGCCCTGATTGAAAGGAAAGAATCTCACGCAAAGGGCTTGGTGGCACCCCACATGCCCACTGGTGAACGGTACCCTCCGAGCCTCATCGAGTTCGTCATGAACTGGAATAAGGCGGAGTTCGTCTACAACGACGATCTCCCGGAAAAGTTTGGCCCCGCTGAATTTTCCGCTCAGATGAATACCGCCGCCAAGGCTATTAACCTCGCTGGGCGAATGATGGAGGTACGCTGTTTCTTCTTTACATGCTGTAGATAATAGCCATTAGTCCCCGAGCCTCCGGCGGAGTAACTTGTTACTCGGCCGGATGCTCATTAGAAAACCAACGTAGCTGCATGTAAACTTCAAATATGCACACACCTAGAGCCGGGTTAAGTTCCACTTGGCCCGGATCTCGTGTACTTCGAATATGCACATACCTAGAGCCGGTTAAGTTCCACTTGGCCCGGATCTCGTGTACTTCGAATATGTACACACCTAGAGCCGGGTTAAGTTCCGCTTGGTCCGGATCTCGTATACTTCGAATATGCACACACCTAGAGCCGGGTTAAGTTCCGCTTGGCCCGGATTTCGTATACTTCGAATATGCACACACCTAGAGCCGGGTTATGTTCCGCTTGGCCCGGATTTCGTATACTTTGAATATGCACACACCTAGAGCCAGGTTAAGTTCCGCTTGGCCCGGATTTCGTATACTTCGAATATGCACACACCTAGAGCCGGGTTAAGTTCCGCTTGGCCCGGATTTCATATACTTCGAATATGCACACACCTAGAGCCGGGTTAAGTTCCACTTGGCCCGGATTTCGTATACTTCGAATATGCGACGAACTAATTTTACACGCCTGTACCTTTGTCAGGTAACCACCAATCGCCGGAGCGCCGAGTTTCAGCGCCTGCTTGATACCCACAAGATCTTGCGCGCAAAACACGTTGCACTTGGCGCAGAGCATGAAAAGAGGGGTAATTTCCTCTCTTAACACCTCTCCGTTTCATTTGTTTCTGCCGGACTAACCTCCTTATTCGGTTTTTTGCAGCTGGGTGGAGGCTGAAAACAAGATTATGCGGAAGAACTTGGAGGAAATCCGAGGTATGTCCTCTTTCGGCCAATGTTGTTGTGTTTTTCATTCCTTCTTCTCCTTGGCTCGGCAAACATTCACTCCTCGGCTTTGCCGGGTCAATACACTATTTCAGCATCGCTTGAGGATAGTGTGCCCGTGCCGATATGATGCTGCATTTTCTCGAACAAGCAGGACAGCATCAAGCCGAGCTGAAGAAGAAGAACGATGAGCTCGCCCTCCTCCGGACCAAGGATGACGAAATAGCCAAACTCAAGGCCGAGATGGATAAGATGAAGGCCCAACACAAAACCGAGCTCCAAAAAGTTGGCCAGAACTTCACCGAAGAGCATGAGCGCTTTACCCTCCAGATCTCCAAGGACCAGGACCTACTCAAGGAATCCGAGGTCCAGCTTGGGTTGGCGCTTGCTGAGCTTGAACAACTTCGCCAGAGACGCGATAGTTGTATCAAGGAGTTGACCCGGATCCATCGTCATATCTCCCGTAAGTTTCTTCCCCTTGTCCGACATAATTTTCTGGGTTAGCTCATATGCCTTTGCTTCAGCATCTTCCCTTTCCTTATTTTCAGATAACTTCCCGGAGGGTACTCCCATCGCCAGTGCTGTCGTTGCCAAATTCCGCCGAGAGAGGGGTACTCCCGTCGCTCCTGATGGCGAGAGCATCCCCTTAGACATGGAGGACCTACTGGTCAGCGTGGCAGCTCGGGTGGAAACCATCAAGAACTATGGGAAAGATCTCCTCGATGTTGCGGTCCGGATCTTCAACACTTTCTGGCCAAGCGAGAGAGCTCCGAAAAGGATCACACTCCTTGCTGAGAAGCTATTGGAAATCGAGACACAGCTTGATCTCTAGAGAGAATCCGCCGGGCGTGCCGCAGCAGATACCCTCCTCCATCATATCCTTACATGGTACGAGAAGATCGACCCGAGCCTCCTCACACGCCGGCGCACCGGATCCAAATGGACGGATGATCCGGAGTGGGTAGCTCGGTGCCAGGCTTGCGCCTACAGCCTTGTCGAATATTCTCCCATCCATGACTAGGTTGAGGGGCCGAGCTTTCTGGAATCCGGCGAGGAGGAGCAGATGGAGAACGTGGAGGATGGGTCGGGCGATGATGGAGAAGATGCTGCTTCAGATATTGAAGAGAGTGATGATGACGCCAAACTTCCTCCTCCTGCCGCTCCTTAGTGGAAAAAAAACTTGAAAATTTATCAGATCCCCGGTATGCCAGGTGAAATTGTATGCTGAATACATGATACTTTGCTACTATGCTTGAATGCCGGATTAACTTGGGCGTAGTCCCCAAGTTTCATTTTCTTGTTCATCCAATTCTCCGACTCGATCCGTGCCTACCTTGATTCGGTTTTACGACTTACGAATCCGAACCTCAAGAATCGTTTTAACAATACTGAGAAACTTTGAGGCTTGGCTCAAAATAACATAATAGCTTGAAAGTAAATACGGGGTTAGTCCAGAAAAAACAAACATTAGCTGGAATAGGATCGTTTCCTTAGTAGTTTTTCATGTGCTACGCAATTCCAAACTTGTTCCTTTGCTTGCCATGAAGCCAATTCTTGTTGGACAGCAGCAAGTCGAAGGGTTGGGTTTTTGGTGCTCACACATTACTAATCCGGTTAAGCGAAACGAGTCATTCCAGCTAACGCATAAAAAGTAAGAACAATCATTTATTAAGGCAGTCCCCGAGTTACTGCCCGAGGCTCCGCTATTTCATTGATAAGCTCATTGCTGACATACATACCGACATATGAGATGACTCGGATACATACACTCCTTAGCTAAGTGTAGAAGGGATGAAGTAGTGCTACATTCCATGGTCGCTTCGATTCTTGTCCGGACCTGTCCGCCTTGTTCTTTTCCTGTGGCTTTGCATCTATGAGATAATAAGAGTCATTGTGCAATGCTTTGCTCACAATAAATGGTCCTTCCCATGGGGGGGATAATTTATGCATGCCAGTGGTACTCTGTACCAACCGGAGCACTAGATCGCCTTCCCGGAAGACTCGGGGGCACACTTTCTGGCTATGATAGCGTCGGAGATTTTGCTGATATATGGCGGACCTGGACAGTGCCAGTTCTCTCGCTTCTTCCAGCAGATCAACATCATTTTGCCGGGCTTCTTGCACTTCGGCTTCTGTGTATTGGGTGACTCTAGGCGAATCATGCTCTATGTCGGCTGGTAATACAGCTTCTGCCCCATATACTAGAAAGAACGGCGTGTAGCCGTTTGATCGATTCGGAGTTGTTCTTAAAATCCACAATACCGCTGGTAGTTTCTATCCAGCACCCCGCTGATCTTTGCAGCAGCTCAATGAGCCGGGGTTTTATCCCGGATAATACTAATCCGTTGGATCTTTCCACTTGTCCGTTCGATGCGGGGTGGGCTACCGAGGCAACATCGAGTCGGATTTTCTTGTCTCGGCAAAAGCGCGCAAATGCTCCTTCCGCGAAACTTGTTCCATTATCAGTTATAATGCTGTGTGGATAACCGTATCTCAAGATGATGTCTTTGAGAAATGTCACGGCCGTAGCTCCATCACATTTTCTTATAGGCTTCACTTCGATCCATTTTGTAAACTTGTCCACCATGACCAGAATGTGTGTCATGTTTCCTCTTGCTGTTTTGAACGGGCCAACCATATCCAAGCACCACACAACAAATGGCCATGTAATTGGTATGGTTTTGAGTTCCGACATAGGCATATGTGTCTTGGTGGCGTACCTTTGACAACCATTGCATTTTCTCACCAGATCTTCTGCTTGCTCCAAGGCACTTGGCCAGTAGAATCCATGCCGGAACGCCTTTGCCACTAAGGCCCGGGATGAGGCATGATGCCCGCATTCTCCTTGGTGTATATCTCGGAGGATGTCAAGTCCTTCTTCTGGGTCAACACACCGCTGGAGGACATTGGTTACACTCCGTTTGTACAGCTCAGAATTGATGATTGTGTAAGCTTTGGCTCTCCTCTGAGTTTGCCTGGTTAGCACTTCCTCAGTGGGTAACGTTCCATCTTTCAAGAACTGGTATATAGACAGTGCCCAAGCTGGTATTGCTCGCGCAGGGAACATCTCCTCATCAATTTCCATCCGATCCACCGGCATAACTTCAGTCGGATCATGCTGAACAGTCCCCGGGTCTAGCGAGGTAGTCCCCGGGTTTGCCGAGGCAGTCCCCGGGTTCGGCGTGCTAACTCCCATGTCAATGTCCATGGTCTCAACTCCAGATTTCGCGTTTTCCGGGACATAGATTGAGTCGGTTCCTGGGGACGGCCTGATAGATGGTTTTCTGAGGTGCTCCAATGCTAGGCCCGGTGGAATTGCCTGTCGGGTCGATCCGAGCTTTGACAGCATGTCGGCAGCTTCGTTTTCCACGCGAGGTACATGGTGAAATTCGCATCCCTCAAAGTAACCCGAGATCTTCTGCACATGAAATCTGTATAGTGCCATGTTTGGATCCAGGGCGTCCCACACTCCGGACACTTGCTGTATTACTAGATCCGAGTCGCCAAAGCAGATTATCCGACGTATGCCAATCTCCTTTGCCACTTTGAGACCATGCACAAGAGCCTCGTACTCAGCGACATTGTTTGATGCCGTGAAATGGATCTGCAATACGTACTTGAGATGATCCTTCTTTGGCGAGGTAAGCACAACCCCGACACCTAACCCGGTTTTGGTTTTCGATCCGTCAAAGTGCATCTTCCAGTAGTTCGGATCTGCGGCGGTGGTTCGTATTGTACCTCGGCCCAATCCACGAAAAAGTCCGCCACAGCCTAGGACTTGATCGCTTCTCTCCTATCATATTGAGGTGCGTAAGGTGCTAGCTCAATTGCCCATTTCGCAATTCTGCCATTCGCATCTTTGTTACCCATTATCTCGGATATGGGGGCTTCGCATATCACTTTGATGGGATGCTCCTCAAAGTAGTGATTTAACTTCTTTGCCGCCATATAAACACCGTATGCCACCTTTTGAAAATGCGGGTAGTTCTGTTTTGAGGCAGACAATACCTCGCTCAAGTAATACACTGGCCTCTGCACCGACCTACCCTCTTCATCTCGCTCCACTACAATCACTGCACTTACAACTCGGTTGGTTGCCGCTATGTAGAGCAACATTGGCTCCTTTGACAGTGGAGAAGCTAACACTGGTGCAGTGGCCAACATCTTTTTCAAGTGGGCAAAAGCTTCATCGGCCTGCGGCGTCCAAACGAATTTATCTGCCTTTTTCATGAGTTGGTAGAGAGGCAGTGCCTTTTCCCCTAACCGACATACAAACCGACTCAACGACGCCAGGCATCCAGTGAACTTCTGGACGTTTTTGAGACACTTCGGCAGCTCCATTCGTTCGATGGCTCGGATCTTAGTTGGATTAACCTCGATACCTCGGCTGGAGACGAGAAATCCGAGTAATTTCCCAACCGGGACACCAAAGGTACATTTCTCCGGGTTAAGCTTCATCCGGAATCTCCTCAATTTGACGAATGTTTGCCTTATGTCGTCAAGGAGCGTTGCGCTTTCCTTGGTCTTAATAACCACATCATCCACGTAGACTTGTACATTTTGACCTATTTGATCGTGCAAACATTTTTGCATACATCTTTGTTACGTTGCTCCTACATTTCGTAAACCGAACGGCATAGTGCGATAGCAATAAGCCCCGTACGGGGTAATAAAGGCAGTTTTTATTTGATCATCCGGGTTCAGAGGTATCTGGTGGAAACCAGAATAGGCGTCAATGAATGACAATAGTTCACATCCCGCGGTAAAGTCGATGACCTGATCTATCCTCGGCAGTGGGAATGGATCTTTTGGACACGCCTTGTTCAGGTTCGTGTAATCGATACACATACGCTAAACCACTGCCACGTTCGGATCATCCTTCTTCTTTTCTACCAGTACCGGATTAGAGAGCCAATCCGGATATAGCACTTCCATGATAAATCCTGCTGCTAGCAACCGAGCTATCTCATCACCAATGACCTTTCTCCTATCCTCGGCGAAGCGTCGGAGAGGCTGCTTCACCGGCCTTGCTCCGGGTCTTACGTTCAAAGAGTGCTCGGCCAACTCCCTCGGAACACCTTGCAAGTCCTGTGTGGACCAAGCAAAAATATCCCGATTCTCACGGAGGAAGTTGACGAGCTCGCTTTCCTATTTGTCAGTTAACCCAGCACCAATTGTCACGGTACGCTCCAGAAACATGTTATCCACTGGAATCTTCTTGGTGTCCTTCATGGCTTGAAATGAAACGCTTCCATGCGGGTTGCTTAACGCCGGCATATACTGCAGCGCGGACTGAGCCAATGCCGCCACCTCTTGGATTTTTCTTTTCTCTTGGGCAATCACGAGTGACTCGGCTAGGTTAGACCCGGCTGAGGCGCACTCAATAGAACGTCGGAAATCCCCAGCGATAGTAATTGCTCCATTTGGTCCGGGCAACTTCATCTTCAGATAACTAACGTGGCAACTTGCCATGAATTTGCTCAGTGCTGGTCTCCCGAGTAATGCATGATACGTGCTCTCCAAGTTCACCACCTCAAACTCCAGATTCTCAGTTCGGCAGTTATCCCTCGTACCGAATAGCACGTCGACTCGGACTTTGCCTATGGGCTCACAGGATATGCCTGGTACGATACCATGGAAAGTTGTTCTTGTAGCCTAGAGCATGTTCTCCGAGATGCCCAACTTGCGCATCGTATCCGCATACATGATGTTAATGCTACTGCCATTGTCGATCAGTACCTTGGAGAACCTCACATTAATGTTTGGTCCAATGAATGTCGGATCTAACACTAGTGCATACGAGCCCGGACTTGGCATAAGCTTGGGATGATCTTTGACGCTCCAGGTAATTTCCTGGTCCGACCAAGACATGTACCTCGTCACTGCAGGCATAACCGCGTTAACCTCCATATGTCGGTGCTGCAAGCTCTTCCTATCTGTTTCCTCTGTTGTGAACACACAATAGCTCTGGTGATGTTCCCTGTACTCATTCCTTCCCTTGTTTCCGGAGTACCTCTGATCCGGTTGTTGCTGGTTTTCCACCTGATGCACTACATCCCTTCTCTCATTGTTGTCATACCTCGGCGGAGGAGGAGGCAACATTAGTTGTTGCGTGTTTGCTCCGGAAAGCAATTGCTGCCGGGGTAACTCCTGCCGAGGTTGGTCATTCCGGGGTGCCTGAGCATTCCCCGAACCACCTTGTTCTATCTTACGCATCCACTCACATTGCCTCGTTGTGTGACCTGTCGGGCTGTTCGGATTTGGCGTGTGAAATTTACACGGCTGGTCCAACATTGACTCATAGGTATACCTCGGACGATCTTTCTTTTCTTGCCATTGCTTTTTCTGCTCCGGAGTCCACGTTTTCTTGCCATCATTTCGAGGAGTCCATTGCCCTCCCGTTTTCTGGCGTTGGTTGCTCCCTGCTCCGGGCTGATCTTGATTCACGGCTGCAACTTGTTGCGAACTATACCGATGGTCCGGTCTATCGTCTCTCCTTTTTCCCCTGTAATCGTTCCTCCGGGATGACCCGGCTCCGTCCCTCGGATAGTACTCCTCATTTGACTCGTTCGACGCGATCCTAGGTTGAGTCGGATCACCCAAAGCATAAGAATCCGTGATCTGGATCATCTCTGCCAATGTGACTGGCATTTTCCTTTGCAATTTCATCCACAACTCGCTGCCATATCTGCACCCTTGTGCGAACCATGCTATAGCCTGTGACTCTATGACTCCCTCACACGAGTTTCTCACGGTACACCACCGGGTCAAAAATTCACGATCCGTTTCGTTAGATCTCTGCTTGCATATCGCCAGGGTCTGCGGTCTATTCGGTCTCTGATATGTACTTGAGAAGTTGCTGATAAACATTTCTTCAAAATCTATCCAGCAATTGATGCTTCCGGGTGGCAAATTATTCAGCCATACCCTAGCCGGACCTTCCAACATTTGGGGTACATATCGTACAGCCCATCTCAAGTTGCCAGTTGCAATTTTCACAGTTGTTGCATAGTTTATCAGCCAATCATCTGGCTTTGTACTGCCGTCATACGTCTTCGTGCCCCTGGGTAATTGGAAATTGGGTACTGGTGGTTCCTTCATGATCCGGGGTCCAAAGCACGCTGGACCCGGAGGACCTTGACATTCGATCTGTTCCGACCTATACAGGCGATCCAGCTTTAACCTGGCGTCATCCGGCATCAAATCCCTGCTTCCCAATCTCGCCCCTATCGCATGATAGTCCGGTCTTGCGTATCCCGCATTCATCATCTTCGAGTCTCTGTCATTGTATCGGTCTTGCTCTCGTTGTGCTCCTCTCTGTTGCATACCACGACCGGCACTTTGCTCTTGCCTTGGTACATTCCGCTTTTGCGGTTGACCTGCTCCTGCTGAGTTTCGCTGTCCGGCATTGCGGTTGTCAGCATTCCCTTGACCGGCATTGCCTTGGTCGTGGTTACCTTGGCTAGCTTCACCTCGGCTCACACTTCGTCGATCGTCGTTTTTCTGCATCTCTTTTTCTTTTCCCGCACGTGTTGGGTCGTACGGAACGATCTGCTTGTTTCGTCTGGCCGAGGTTACTACCTCTTCTCTCCTTGGGCCACCATGAGGCGATGATGCGGCTCCAGCGGATTTCTCCGGGTTACCCATCACCGAATGGACGATCTTAGAAGCTCCAACTCTCTCCGGGTTACCTCTCAGCAGCTCCTCGTTCTGCCTGTTCGTGATCCGAACCAGCTCATTAACCCGGTCTTGCTGTCTTTGATGGACTTCACCCGTCAGACCCTCTAGCTCGGACGCCGCGGCATCTGCTGCTCTGAGGTTCTTCGCCGGGGTACTATACCTCGGCAACCCCACGGACAGATAGTTTTCCGACCCTTCTAGTCCATCATCACCTTCTCTATTCATCTCACTTATGAGATTTTTCCCTTTTACCCTTACTACATCAACCTTGTTTGCCTTCGCGTACTCACGCAGCGTCATGTTCAACGACTGCTGAGCCGCTGCTATTTTCTTTGCGCCCTCCAGTATCTTTTGCCGGGTCTCCTCTAGCTCGGCCTGTGCCTGAGCCGGATCTACCACTGCTGCCACCGGGTTTGCCAAGCTATCCATAGCTTCCCTCAGCACGTTCTCAGGCCTCTCTAGCAGAGGAACCCTAGGTTTCCTCGGTGCCTTAGGCGTTACCTCCGGGTCTGGCGCTGGATCCTTGCTCATGCCCGCGCCTGGCGCAGTCATCATCACCTCTGCATGGTCTGGGGAGCGAGCGATAAGCGCCCCGCGAGCCACAGTGAGGGGTGGTTCTCCCGCATCGATGACGCGACGCGGATGAACGCAAGACACGTCCACAACAACGTAGACCTTGTGCGCACCGAGCTTGACGAAGATGCCGTTGCGCGAGAGGGGGCGCGTGCCGAAGCAGCTAGCGTTGTCGCTGACGTAGTCCAGCGCTCCGAAGTGCTGAACGAGCCCGGAGACGATGCGTTCCCCGGTGCCGATGAGGTTTCCCGTCCAGATCTTCACCCCTGCTAGCGCCGCTAGCCCCACGGTGGGCGCCAACTGTCGTGGTGGTGTCACGGTAGATGCCATGGATAGGCTAAAGGTGGGGACTAATATGCGCTAGGGGAATCCAGGGAGGGATAGTAGAGTGATTCTCTACACAGAAGCTTTGTATTGATGTTCAATCTCCAAGATTACAAGTGCTCCTCGAGCTGTATTGACAAGAGGAGGAAGAAGAAACTCTCTTACTCTTGCCTACCAACTAGCCCAAGAACCCTAGATCCTCTAGTCCTCAACCAACTAGAATTCTCCTTGCTCTGTATCCCAAAAAACCCAACCCCCTTACCAGAACCCTTACCCCCCTTATATAGAGGTGGTTTGGTCCTGGCCTAGGGCATACGTGGAGGCATATTCCTAAGAATATGCCCCCTCCCAAAGTAGTAACCCGACAGGGGTGCTTTTCCCTCGGGTCACACTTGCTTTAGCGACGTAGCCTCTGCGGAGCCCGGGTCAGCCGACGTGAGCGTCGTCACCCTTGTCGGCCACGATCCGGTGGTCCAGCCCTTGCTTTATTCGCTCATCCAGTACGCACCGGACCTTCTTTTTTGACCAGAGAGATTCCTTCCTTCTCCTAGAAGCCAAGCGAGGATTCGTACCACAGTTGATCCGTCCACACCTGTTCCTGCATATAAGCTAGACGAGTATTTTCGACATACTCCTTAAGTCGGACGAGACAATGTTAGGCGACCCCCCTGGTCCGGGTTACTCCGTGATCTGGCCTGCCTTGAGGTGACTCGGCCAGCATCCGCTTAGACCTTGCCGACCCTCGGCTAACTCGGCCCTTATACCCTGGAGTGACCCTACCCAGGGTTATCCCCCCAACATCAACCAAGTTCCAAATTTGATTATCATCCATGGACTTTAACTCGGATCTCATGGATCCAAGCCATGACTCAGAATTAGAACCCACCATCGCTTCCGAATAAGTTGCTGGCTCATCACTGTCTAACAGTAATACATCACGAACACTTCGCAATCTTGCCGATCTTCGCAGTGTAGGTGTAGCTGCCGGCTCAGCTACCACGACTGGCTCAACCTCCAAGGCTTTCACCAAATTGCTACTGACCGGTTCCTCTCAAACTTATTCGAGCCGCACCGTACTCCCACTGACTTCCCGACTGAGAAACTCTTTATCAAGGAAGACACTGTTCCGAGCGACAAACACTTTGCCCTCTTCTCGGTTGTAGAAGTAGTAACCCAAGGTTTCCCTTGGATACCCAACGAAAATGCACTTATCCGACTTGGCTACAAGCTTGTCTGATTGAAGTCGCTTGACAAATGCTTCACAACCCCAAATCTTCAGAAAAGACAAACTTGGCTTCTTGCCTATCCACATCTCATGTGGTGTCTTCTCTACCGATCTCGATGGTAATCTGTTTAGTGTGAACGCCGCCGTTTCTAGACAATAACCCCAAAATGATAAAGGTAGCTCTGCCTGACTCATCATTGATCGTACCATGTCCAACAAGGTCCGATTCCGCTGTTCCGACACACCGTTCCTCTGCGGTGTACCCGGCGGAGTGAGCTGAGGAACTATTCCACAACTCTTCAGATGGTCATCAAACTCATGGCTCATGTACTCGCCTCCTGGGTCCGATCGAAGAAACTTTATTTTCTTGCCGAGTTGATTTTGTACTTCATTCTGGAATTCTTTGAACTTTTCAAAGGCTTCCGACTTATGTTTCATCAAGTAGACATATCCATATCTACTCAAATCATCAGTGAAGGTAATGAAGTACTCAACACTATGTACCACATACATCACTATGTACTAGTCCCAACAAGTCAGACGCCTTTTCACAACTCCTTGCAAAAGGTGTCTTGGTCATCTTGCCTAGAAGGCAGGATTCGCATGTCTCGAACGACTCCAAGTCGAACGAAGTTAGGAGTCCATCATCATGGAGCTTCTTCATGCGTTTCCAACTTATATGACCAAGTCGACAGTGCCAAAAGTAAGTCATATTCAGATCATTTGGTTTCAACCTTTTCACATTTACGTTATAGACCGACCCACCATCAAGATTCAAAATAAATAACCCGTTCTGAACGGGTGCAAAGCCATGAAACATATTATTCAAATATGAAGAACAACCATTGTTCTTAATATTAGACTCATAAGCTTGTCTCATCAAACATGAGGCGGAAATGATGTTTCGACTAAGCACTAGAACATAATAACAATTATTTAGTTCCATTAAGGATCATGAAGGTAAATGAAGTTGCATCGTGCCGACTTCCAACGCAGCAACTCTTGCTTTGTTGCCGAGCCGAATGTCAACCTCGCCTCTTGCTATGCCCCTAGTTCTTACTAGTCCCTGCAACGAGTTGCAAATATGAATGACTAATCCGATATCATATACCCAAGAACTACCAGGTGCATCAGCAAGATAAAGGTCTATAATATTGCAAACAAGTGTACCTGAGTTGGAAGTCACACCTCCACTCTTGGCTTTATCCGCCAGATACTTGCTGCAATTCCTCTTCCAGTGGCCATCCGCTTTGCAATAGAAGCAAGCAGAACTGGCTGAAGGATATGACTTAGGGTCCTTGAGGAAATGCTTGGGATCTCATCCTGAGAATTACCTCCTGACTTAGCCTTCTTCTTCTTAGTCCAAGAACTCTTATTAGACTTAGCCTTATTCTGTACCACCAACACTTCGCTAGTACCTTTCTTGAGATCAACCTCTGCCTGCTTAAGCATCCCATGTAGTTCAGTGAGCTTCTTATCCATGCCATGCATGTGGTAGTTCGATATGAACTGACCATACACACTAGGAAGAGAGTTCAGAATTATATCCGTAGCGAACTCTTTGCTAATGGGGTAGCCAAGCCTTTCCAGAGACTGCACGTAACCAACCATCTTGATCACATGCGGACTCAGTGGATCACCATCCTTAAGCTTACAACTCAGCAAATCTTGAGAGACTTGATACCTCTCGGTCTTTGCTTGAGCCTAGAACATACTTTTGAGGCTTTCGATCATATCGTAGGCCTCAACATTCTCGAACTGCTGCTGCAAGTCCGGTTCCATGTGAGCAAGCATAAGACAGCTAATTTCTATAGACTCATCACATGTTCTACGATAGGCATTGGTTGTTGTGACACTCACATTCTCATCCGGCACATCTGGAAGCAGGTTGTGTAGAACATGGTCCCTTTTTTCTTGTTTGAGATCAATTCTCAGATTACGATACAAGTTGGTGAAGTTTGTTCCATTAAGTTTATCTTTCTCTAGGATGGTCCTCAAAGCGAAACTGGATAACTGAGGGAGACTGCTACTAGGTGCCATTATCTACAACAGGAATATGCAAAACACTTAAGACAAGTATTCATAAAAGAGCAGGCGTAATAAATTTTTTAATACTTATGCTCTCACTAGAACCAGCATCCCTCCGATGGTTACTTAGTGATTCAGGATCCTAAATAAGCAAGCCGACTAGTGAGCTTTAGCATCACCGCTAGCCGTCAAGTGATCTAGGTAGGCAACTCCTTGCCAATCGCATCTCATGCGACTCCTGTTGGTCGGGTGGCATCTCATACCCCGGCTCTCGACCGACCTCTCCCCGAGCCCCACAACCGTTGTGATAGACCCGTTTAGCTTACCAACTGCTTCCGCTGTAAGAGTCCGACTCGAACCCATCTAGTCGAAGACAATTGGTAGCACCTCAATTTTATGAGCCCACTACCAAGAATGTCCGACTTGTGATGGTGCAGCATGTCAACACCCGGATTTTTAATCCCAGATGCCTGTTATGCCATACCTCACAATCCCAGGATTACCATTTTTGCGAGACATAACGGATTGGATATCACAGTACATCATCCATTACAAACCATACATAAGGTATTAGACAAATAAGGATCTCATGATCCAGTCTAAATACAACAAGCAGCGGAAATAAAAGATAAGCGTAGCGGTAGGGTCCATCTTCAGGGGCACATGCAATGCTGACGAAGGCAGATAGTCCTAGTTATCATAGCCATCCTGCTGGCTATCATCTTGATAGTCTCCTTCATAGTCTGGCAATTAGAATAGCCAGGGACAAAAGCCATGAGTACTCTTTAAGTACTCGCAAACTACCACTAACAAGTAAAATAGTTCTAAGTCAAAGTGCTAACTCTAGGTTTAAATATAAGGTTAAGTTTGAAACCTAAGCTGAGTTCAGAAGCAAAGAAAGATAAAGTGAAGTTCTAGAATCACTTAAGTTGGGAAGCTAGTATCATAAACACAACCCTGGTGTGGTCAAGTCAAGATTCATCATTCATCTTAATTTATTTGGAAAACATCTGACAACAAAACAGTATGGCCATTCCAACTGTCCATAACCGTGGACGCGGATATTCGAATAGTTTGACACTCTGCAGAGGTGGTACACTTTCACCACAAGATTTGATACATCTGTCACGGATAACCCTGAATCATCATACTTAGTATGCAGACAATCAAACATAACTTTTCCTTTACACACCCTAGTATAAGCACCTCTCCTATGAGCATGGCCTCCCAACCATGACCATCAGTCATCTTGGGCACTGCATACGTGGACAACATTGAGAGGTAGCCTCAGCTCAAACCTCTCCTGCGAGGGAACTAATACTAATGCATATAAATTTCCAGGTAAGCCTTGCCCAATTAAGGTAGTGTGGTTGTATGGTAAATTTGGAATGGTATCGCAGCCGAATCCAACCATCAGTTTTATAAAAGGGTTAAGGCATTTGTGTTTCTCAACACATGTCAAAACATCTCAATAGAATGACTCATCATTCCAAGGTTTTCATAATTCGTTTTCACCAAGTGTTTCCATCTAAAGTGACTCAAGTTTTTATCTACTCTAAACTACTAAGTTAAGAGTGTTCACTAAGGTGGAAAGATGATGGGTTCAATCTCATGCCATAGAATTACCTCTAAAGGGTTCTAAAATAGGTCAAGTTTTATACTCTTTATGCTACCTTCAAAAGTAGAGAACTTTGGGTAAAGTAAAGGAAGTAAAGCTTGTAATTAAGACTTGGGGTAACTAATAGACAACATGATATGACTCAAGCATGCCTATAGCATCTTGGATCAAGTTAACTAACTTAATTCTAGCTTTCTACAATAGCTTGCACTGTTAAGGGTGGCTTGCCTTGGTTGGTGCAGTGGTTGAAGTTTTCTTCTTCTTCTTCTTCTTCTTCTTGGTAGAACTCCTCCTCCTCGTAGACTTGGTCACTACTATCGTCTATAAATACATACGGAGTACATAATCACCAAACAGTACTTAACTAGTCTAATTAGCATTCTAAGACACACATTTGATGATCTATTATCATCACAAGCATCACAAGTTTAATTCACTAGTTTAATTCTTTTTAATTTAGAAAAGTAATTTCTACACATTGAAAAATTAACTAAGATTTAATATTCACCACTTAAAATATGGGATCATGTGGACACATGTCATCACCACATATTCTAACATGTGGGAATGAGATTTAAGGGTTGGATCATAATTACTTTGGTTTAAGTTTAATATTTAATGATTTAAAGTGGCTAGAAATGCCTATATAGCATTATTTTGGTACTAGTCAAAAGTCACTGCATGTAAACCTTAATATTATTATATATTTAGATAGATATGATGAAATTTGATTTTTGGGAGTTGGAATCAACTCAAAACCTATCTTAGTTGATTTTATAAAAATGTTGCAAGGTGCAAATGCTTCTGTTTTGTTATTTTTACTAGGAGAGATCTATAACTCTAATTTAATTAAATCCAACGGGCTTGGATAGATCATTTCAGTACCTTTCAGGCAAAATTGGTTTCATGCAATTTGGATTTGTCAAACTCCCTGAATTGATTTTTAAACTCGGAGATAGAACTAAGTTTAAACTAAAAAGAAAAATCCTAATTCAAACTAACTGGGTCGTGCGGAAAACTCTAACGGCCTGGCCCTGTGTCACTGCGCGGTGCGGGGCTCAACTGACAGAGGAGGTCCACAAGTCAGCGGCTCATAACGCGCGAAGCGGTACGGGGCGATGTGGGCCGTTAGATTAGACTGAGGATCAACAATTGTGGCTTGTCGTCGATGACAGACCTGTCGCCGGCGAGCTCAAACCCTAGCGGCTTGGTGGGGGTGCATAGGGCGCGTACCAGGGCTCCAGGAAGGTCGGCGAGGCGGGCAAACGGACTGGTGGTGGACGGCGAGATCAGGGACGGTCGAGGCAGCTCCGGGGGTGGTCGCAATCAGCGGCGCCCCTTCCTCCTCTGTTGCGGGCTACTCTGGCCAAATTCCGGCGAGCAAGTGCTCGATCTGCTCCTGCTAGCGGTGGGCAACGGTTAGTGAGGTGAGGGGAGTGGAGTGGTGTGCTTCAAACGGCTGGGGGTGCCCTCCTTTTATAGGCTCGACGGCGAGACCTAGAGGGATGTGCAGGTGACGGCGGCGACATGGCTACGAGCGGCTAGTGGCATGGCTGAGGGTGCCAATCGACAGGCGGTCTCCTGGCGGTGCTCTAGGAACTCAATGCGGGCATAGGGGCGGTGGTATGCGGCCGGGGGCAGCTGGGTGCTTTGAGCGGCAGAGGCGACGGTGTCCACGGCGAGCGGTGGCTGTGGTGCGTTGGGTGGCGAACGGGCATGTCCATCGTGTTCCCTGGGTCGTGGCGGAGCGGTGGGCACGGGCTGCGGTCAAGCAGCGGCTTGTGCACGTGTGCCGGGTGCGGCGCTCTGGTGCATGCTCGGCATGGCTCGGTGGGACTGGGTGCGGGCTTTCCTCGGTGGTCCACTGCTGCGCTTGGTTCGGGGAGGAGACAGAGGGTGGCGGTGAGGTCCTGGCTACCTCCTAGACATGGCGAGAGAGAGGGAAGTGGTCTGCTAGGGCGAGTGCATGGTCGGCCAGCAAGGGGTGGCTCGGCATGGCATGGCCTTGCCAGTAGGGGGGTAGGGGATGGGTGCTAATGGCATGGTTAGACCCTGGGGGACAAAGGGATTAAATGAAGATCATTTGGGGGCAAAACCCTGTTCAAAACAGTGAGCTAGGATTAGGGTGTAAATCATGCTTGCCTAGTGTTTGATGAAATGGCCGCATGAAATAAACTTTTGAATTTTGAAAAGATTTTTGGTGGGTTTGCTAGGAATAAGCTTGAGACTCTGTGGGTTCTTGGGTTTTGAAAATTGAGCATTTGAAAGATTTTTGCAGATCATAAAGTGGGCCTTGGTACCTCATTATGTGTACTATCAAGGGGTGTAAAGACCCACACATGTTTCTGTTAAGATTTGAGTACTAGGAATAGCCAAAGTAGGCATGATAGTTAATTTGGCCAAAATGACCATTCACTTCAAATATTCATTTTGAGTTGTTCTTCTTTGGGA
The DNA here is from genome assembly GCA_916181665.1 of Avena sativa. Classification (NCBI taxonomy): domain Eukaryota; kingdom Viridiplantae; phylum Streptophyta; class Magnoliopsida; order Poales; family Poaceae; genus Avena; species Avena sativa. The sequence goes on from OV702287.1 coordinate 200,144,074, forward strand.
AAAGTTTGGGAATGATGTAGATGATGTTTATTTAACCTAAGAAACATTTTACAACCAAAGAATCAAAGAACCATGGCAATTCAAATCAAATCCTAATTTAAATGCACATACACATGAATGCTTTCATTTTTACTTTGGAAAAGTTTTTGTTAACCCTAATATTTGATGATTTGGATCTTGATAAGCTTGGATTAAAGTTTTGGGATGTTACAAACCTCCCCCCTTAAACAAAATCTTGTCCCGAGATTTACAAAGAAAACTAGGAACTAAAGAGATCTGGGAACTCTGTCCTAATGTAATCTTCGCGCTCCCAAGTGCCGTCCTCCTCGGTATGGTTGCTCCACTAAATCTTGAGAAATTTGATGCTCCAGGTTCTGGTGGTTCTGTAGGCTTCTTCTAAGATACGGATGGTCACTTCTAGATAGGTCAGGTCATTGTTGATTTCTACGGCTGTGTGATCGATGTTCTTGAAAACTTCAGTCTTCTTGGGCACTTCCAAGCATTTGCGAAGTAACGAGATATGGAACACATTGTGGATGGCTGACATCTCTTCAGAAGTTCCAGTTGATACGATACTTCTCCTCTATGGTTCAGAATCTTGAAATGTCCGATATACCCGGGGGCTAACTTTCCCTTCAGACTAAAGCGTTGAGTTCCCTTCAATGGTGAAACCTTGAGATATACAAAATCTCCGACATTGAAAGTCAGGTCTCTCCTTCTCTTGTTAGCATAACTCTTCTGTCTGGATTGAGCGGTCTTGAGGTGTTCATGGACTTTGTGAACCTTCTCTTCAGCTTCTCGGAGAATGTCGGGTCCAAAGATCTGACTATCTCCTACTTGCGACCAATTCAAAGGGGTACGACACTTCCTTCCATTCAGGAATTCAAATGGTGCCATCTGCAAACTAGCTTGATAACTGTTGTTATATGAGAACTCTGCGAAAGGCAGGCAGTCTTCCCATTTTGATCCGTATTCCAACACACAAGCTCTAAGCATATCTTCTAGGATCTGGTTGACTCTCTCAGTCTGTCCATCAGTTTGCGGGTGATACGCGGTACTGAAGTTCAACTTGGTTCCTAATCCTTCTTGGACTTTCTGCCAAAATCTTGAGGTAAACTGGGTTCCTCGATCTGATACGATGGTCTTGGGGGTTCCATGCAAACTAACAATCCTAGCAATGCACAGTTCTGCCAGCTTCGCACTCTGGTAGGTAGTCTTGACAGGTATGAAGTGAGCTACCTTGGACAGTCTATCAACTATGACCCAGATTGAGTCATTTCCCCTACTGGAAATTGGCAAACCGGTGATAAAGTCCATTCCTACGAAATCCCATTTCCATTCCGGAATCTGCAATGGTTGCAGTAGTCGTGCAGGTCTCTGATGCTCTGCTTTGACTCTTTGACAGATGTCACATTTGGTGATGTAGCTTCCGATTTCTCTCTTCATCTTGTGCCACCAAAATTGCTCTTTCAAATCCTGATACATCTGTGTTCCTCCGGGGTGGATAGAATAAAGAGTATCATGAGCTTCCTTCCTGATAACTTCCTTCAGCTCCGAATCTGCTAGCACACAGATACGTCCTTTGTACCACAATACTCCTTCGTCTTCAGTGAATCCAGGTACCTTTCCTGTACCAATACGACGTTTGATTCCGTCGATACTTTCATTCCCCTTCTGGGCTTCCTTGATTTGGCTAATCAAAGTGGGTTGAAGTTCAATGCTAGCTAAGAATCCTTTGCTAACTAATTCAGTTCTAAATTGCTCCAACTCTTCATACAAACTTGGTTGCTTCTCCTTGATCATGGTATTTAGCCCACACGACAATCGGCTAAGAGCATCCGCTGCCACATTGGCTTTGCCGGGGTGATAGTGAATGTCAAGGTCATAATCCTTGATTAACTCTATCCATATCCTTTCCCTCATATTCAGTTCCTTCTGAGTGAAAATATACTTTAAACTCTTATGATCTGAGTAAATCTCACAATGATTACCCATCAAATAATGACGCCATGTCTTCAATGCTAGAACCACAGCTGCTAGCTCAAGATCATGGGTCGGATAGTTATGTTCATGCTGCTTCAGTTGTCGAGACAGATACACGATGAATTTGGCTTCCTGCATCAATACACATCCTAGACCAATCTTGGATGCATCACAATATTCATCAAACGGCTTCATGATGTCTGGCATGATTAGTATTGGGGCTGATATCAATCTCTTCTTCAGCTCCTGGAAACTAGCTTCACATTTGTCCGTCCATTCAAACTTCTTGTCCTTCTTCAACAATTGGGTCATGGGTCGGGCGATACTCGAGAATCCTTCTACGAACTTGCGGTAGTATCCCGCTAATCCGAGAAATGCGAGGACTTGGGTTTGAGTGGTTGGGGCTTCCCATTCTTCGACATCTTTGATCTTGGCGGGATCAACAGAGACTCCTCGGGCAGACATAATATGTCCTAGGAATCCTACTTCTTTCAGCCAAAACTCACACTTGCTGAACTTGGCAAATAACTGATGCTCTCTCAGGGTTTCTAGGATGATTCTTAGATGTTGCTCATGCTCTTCTTCTGACTTGTAGTAGATAAGGATGTCGTCGATAAATACAACTACAAACTTATCTAGGAAATTCATAAAGATCTTATTCATGAGATTCATGAAATAAGCAGGGGCATTGGTTAATCGAAAAGACATAACTGTATACTCATATAAACCATAGCGAGTATTAAAGGCGGTCTTCGGAATATCCATTGCACGAATCTTAAGTTGGTGATAACCAGTCCTAAGTTCAATCTTTGAAAATACTTGGGCTCCAGTCAATTGATCAAATAGATCCTCTATCTTTGGCAAGGGGTACTTGTTCTTGATGGCGACATCATTCAACTTTCTGTAATCTGTGCACAGACGGTTGCCTCCATCTTTCTTGTCGACGAATAACAATGGTGATCTCCACGGTGATGCGCTTGGTTGAATCAAGCCTTTCTCCAACATGGCATCCAACTGCTTCTTCAGTTCCACTAACTCTGAGGGGTTCATGCTATAGGGTCTCTAGGCTATGGGTCCGGTTCCGGGGATTAGTTCGATGATGAACTCAATATCCCTATCCGGCGGCATACCTAGCAATTCATCTAGGAATACGTTGGGGTATTCACAGACTACTCTGACATGGTCTATGGTGGGCAGTGCTACACTCTTGTTGCACTTGAATTGACGGGGTAAGGTTTCAGAGATATGCTCTACTGTTACTCCAGAACTACTGGTCATGGTGATGGCTTTCTTAGCACAGTCTATCAGTCCTTTATGCCTTGACATCCAGTCCATACCTAGTACTACTTCCAATCCTTTGGTTCCAAGTACAATTAGGTTGGCATAAAAATCTATCCCATGTATCCTGATAGGCACAACTTTGCAAATTTTTCTAGCTTTTGTAGTTGAACCGGGGATTTGAACTATCATGACATGCTTCAGGTTGGTTGGGTGAATCTTACTAGTGCATGAAAATTCTTCGGTGACAAATGAATGCGATGCTCTCGAATCAAACAATACTCTTGCTAAAACTGAGTTGATAGAAAACATACCCAGCACTACATCTGGCGCTTCTTGGGCTTCTTCTGCATTCATGTGGAAGAGACGACCGTTGCGGTTGTGAGGGTTCCTGGGGCAAATCTTCTTCCTGGTTGAACACGACGCTGCTGCTGAGCTGGGGCATTCACATTGGCATTGGCTGCAGTCTTCTTGGGACACTCATTGGAGTAGTGACCCTTCACTCCACACTCAAAACAAGTGATCTAGGACTTGTCCTTGACTGCGACAGGTACATCGTTGCTGCCAGTTCTGGGGGCAGTGTTGTTGTTGTTATTGTTGTTGGTGTTCTTGGGAGGTGCACGGTTGAAATTTTTGGCATTTCCGGAGTTGTGATTGTTTCCTCCGGACTTCACATTGCCCCCGCTACGGTTGGGGTAGCTTGGGCGAGACGTTGGGGGTCGGTTGTTCGTTGGGGCATACCCAGCAGATAGGTTGGGGCGATACTTCTGGTGACTGCTAGATCCAGACTGCTGCATCATACGACGCTTGCGGTTATCATTTGCCTGGTTAATCTTCCCTTCCATTTGAATGGCAGAGTCGACTAGCTCTTCGAGATCCTGAAAACAGATGTTGACGAGGACAGTCTGCATCCCATCATGCAGTCCGTTCAAGAATCTCTCCTTCTTCTTGGCCTCCGTGTTGATTTCATCAGGTGCATATCTGGCGAGTGACAGGAATCTGTCACGGTACTCCACCATAGTCATTCTCCCTTGCTTCAATTCGCGGAATTCATCTCTCATCCTGTTGACTAGACCTTGCGGCACGTGGGTGCGGCTGAACTTGACTTTGAATGCTTCCCATGTCATCACTTGACCATGGTTCATGTTGCGGATGCTATTCCACCAAGCTCTTGCATCTCCCGCCAGATAGTGGGTGGCAAAGAGAACTTTCTCGTTTTCATCAACTCCTGCAACTTCGAGGTTGTTTTTCATTGTTTGTAACCAGTCGTCAGCATCTAATGGGTTTTCAGATTGGTTGAAGATTGGGGGATTGGTGTTCTGAATTTTTTTGAGTTTGGATCCATGGTGATCCTGATTTCCATGTCCTTGGTTGTTGAGGGCCATCTAGGCTATCTGCTGCAGTGTTGCTAAGTTGGCTTGACGTTCTGCCCTGCTTGCTTCATGGTCTGCGATGAGATTCTGCAAGATCTGCAGCATTGGATCTTGCGACGAGCTGCTCCCTCCTTGGTTTCCACGAGTCATCTGAAGATTGAGATAGATATAGGGGTAAGAGGGAAATTCTAAGGTTCATGGTGATGGTTTTGGGGTTTTTAAAGCTAAAACTTTGAGTTAGACTCAGGTTTTTCAACTAACTTCATTTTCATTCATGCAAGCACACGATACAACACACACCACAACAATCAAAGGAAAACAGATGGTTTGAAGAAACATTCTGTAAGCTATGATACAGTGGGACCGATACAACTCATGGTACGACAGTGCTCTAGTTCACTTACTCATCGTCGATGAAGTCAAAGTCCTCGTCATCAGTGTAGAAGTCCACAGCATCCTCCTCCAGAAAGTCATCATCGTTGCTGAGGTAAGAATCCATGTATCCCTAGATATCTTCACCCTCATCTTCTTCTTCCTTGGCTGTAAGCTGAGCTTCCTGCTCCTTGATGGTCTTCTCGAGGTCGGCCACCTTCTTGCAAAGACGGGCGATGGTGCGATCCTTCTTGGCATGCTAGCGGCGAAGAGACTGGCGGTCCTGGACGAGCAGTGCGAAAGTCTGGGCCTTCTGGCCGGCAATGGCACGGTTCTAGTTGGCTAACTCTCGGGCATTGTCTAGTTCCTGCTGTCTGTCATGCAGCAAGAAGTCAAGATTCTCCACTTGACGCCTCAACTCTGGGTGACTTGGCATCTCCATCGGCATTCCCATGAATTCACGTCTTGCGTAGTGAGCAAACCGGGTTCCTTGGATCTTGTTGACGTTGAGGGCACATAGACGTGCGAGAGCTTCATGTATTGCCCTGACTAATCCATCTAGCCAGTTGTTCTCTCTCACGGAGAACTGAATTCTCCCAGAAGTTGGTGTTTCGATGCTTCCTCTAAGATCCGCGGTGACTAGCCACTGTAAGTATCCTCCTGGGGGTCCTGGAAGTTGAGCTCCAAGAAACTCCGGATGTGGGCGTCCCAGTAACTCCGACAGTGAATCCAGATCCCTCTCGAAGATCAGCTGACCTCCGTTTCCCAACTGGTAGAACTTGCTGAACTGAGTCTCCATCTACAAGAATTAAGGACGAGGAAATTAGTGAAGTGATCAAGTGTGTCAAATTTTTAAGTAATAATGTAAGAATTTTGAGGAGCATGAATTTTAGAGAAGGAAAGAATTCCCAAGGGTAAGAGAGGAGATAGTTTTTCGTAAGTACTCACTTTGGTTTTGAAACTAAGTTTTTATTCGGACGTCCAATCTAACTAGGGTCTCCTATGGTCAGGATGGCTTTGATACCAACTTGTTAACACCCGGATTTTTAATCCCAGATGCCCGTTATTCCATACCTCGCAATCCTAGGATTACCATTTCTGTGAGACATAACGGATTGGATATCATAGTACATCATCCATTACAAACCATACATAAGGTCTTACACAAATAAGGATCTCATGATCCAGTCTGAATACAACAAGCAGCGGAAATAAAAGATAAGCGTAGCGGTGGGGTCCATCTTCAGGGGCACAAGCAATGCTGACGAAGGCAGATAGTCCTAGTTATCATAGCCGTCCTGCTGGCCATCATCTTGATAGTCTCCTTCATAGTCTGTCCATGAGAATAGCCATGGACAAAACCCATGAGTACTCTTTAAGTACTCGCAAACTACCACTAACAAGTAAAATAGTTCTAAGTCAAAGTGCTAACTCTATGTTTAACTATAAGGTTAAGTTTGAAACCTAAGCTGAGTTCAGAAGCAAAGAAAGATAAAGTAAAGTTCTAGAATCACTTAAGTTGGGAAGATAGTATCATAAACACAACCCTATTGTGGTCAAGTCAAGATTCATCATTCATCTCAAGTTATTTGGAAAACATCTGACAACGAAACAGTATGGCCATTCCAACTGTCCATAACCGTGGACGCGGCTATTCGAATAGTTTGACACTCTGTAGAGGTGGTACACTTTCACCACAAGATTCGATACATCTATCAGGGATAACCCTAAATCATCATACTTAGTATGGAGATAATCAAACATAACTTTTCCTTTACACACCCTAGTATAAGCACCTCTCCTATGAGCATGGCCTCCCAACCATGACAATCAGTCATCTTGGGCACTGCATAGGTGGACAACATTGAGAGGTAGCCTCAGCTCAAACTCTCCTGCGAGGGAACATCATTCCAAGATTTTCATAATTCATTTTCACCAAGTGTTCCCATCTAAAGTGACTCAAGTTTTTATCTACTCTAAACTACTAAGTTAAGAGTGTTCACTAAGGTGGAAAGATGATGGGTTCAATCCCATACCATAGAATGACCTCTAAAGGGTTCTAAAATAGGTCAAGTTTTATACTCTTTATGCTACCTTCAAAAGTAGAGAACTTTGGGTAAAGTAAAGGAAGTAAAGCTTGTAATTAAGACTTGGGGAAACTAATAGACAAAGTGATATGACTCAAGCATGCCTATAGCATCTTGGATCAAGTTAACTAACTTAATTCTAGATTGCTACAACAGCTTGCACTGTTAAGGGTGGCTTGCCTAGGGTGGTGCAGTGGTTGAAGTTTTCTTCTTATTCTTCTTGGTAGAACTCCTCCTCCTCGTAGACTTGGTCAGTACTATCGTCTATAAATACATACAGAGTACATAATCACCAAACAATACTTAACTAGTCTAATTAGCATTCTAAGACACACATTTGATGATCTATTATCATCACAGGCATCACAAGTTTAATTCACTAGTTTCATTCTTTTTAATTTAGAAAAGTAATTTCTACTCATTGAAAAATTAACTAAGATTTAATATTCACCACTTAAAATATGGGATCATGTGGACACATGTCATCACCACATATTCTAACATGTGGGAATGATATTTAAGGGTTGGAGCATGATTACTTTGGTTTAAGTTCAATATTTAATGATTTAAAGTGACTAGAAATGCCTATATAGCATTATTTTGGTACTAGTCCAAAGTCACTGCATGTAAACCTTAATATTATTACATATTTAGATAGATATGATGAAATGTGATTTTTGAGAGTTGGAATCAACTCAAAACCTATCTTAGTTGATTTTATAAAAATGGTGCAACGTGCAAATGCTTCTGTTTTGTTATTTTTACTAGGAGAGATCTATAACTCTAATTGAACTAAATCCAACGGTTTTGGATAGATCATTTCAATACCTTTCAGGAAAAATTTGTTAAATGCAATTTGGATTAGTCAAACTCCCTGAATTGATTTTTAAACTCAGAGACAGAACTAAGTTTAAACTAAAAAGAAAAATCCTAATTCAAACTAACTAGGTCGCACGGGAAACTCTAACGGGCCGGCCTAGTGTAACTCTGCGGCACGGGGTTCAACTGATAGGGGGGTCCACAAGTCAGTGGCTCATAACGCGCAAAGCGGTATGGGGCGATGTGGGCCGTTAGATTAGACTGAGGATCAACGGCTGTGGCTTGTCGTCGACGACGAACCTGTGGCCGGCGAGTTCGAACCCTAGCGGCTCGGTGGGGGTGCATAGGGGGCGTACTAGGGCTCCAGCAAGGTCGGCGAGGCGGGCAAACGGACTGGTGGTCGACGGCGAGCTCAGGGACGATCGAGGCAGCTCCGGGGGTGGTCGCAATCAGCGGCGCTCTTTCCTCCTCTGCTGCGGGCTACTCCGGCCAAATTCCGGCGAGCAAGTGCTCGCGCTGCTCCGGCTAGAGGTGGGGAACGGTCAGTGAGGTGAGGGGAGTGGAGTGGTGTGCTTCAAACGGCTGGGGGTGCCCTCCTTTTATAGGCTCGACGGTGAGACCGAGAGGGATGTGCAGGCGACGGTGGCGACATGGCTACGGGCGGCTAGCGGCATGGTTGAGGGTGGCGATCGACAGGCGGTCTCCTGGCGGTGCTCTAGGAACTCAATGCGGGCATAGGGGCGGTGGTATGCGGCCGGGGGCAGCTGGGCGCTCTGAGCGGCAGAGGCGGCGGTGTCCACGGCGAGTGGTGGCTGTGGTGCGTTGGGCGGCGAACGGGCGTGTCCGTCGTGTTCCTTGGGTCGTGGCGGATCGGTGGGCGCGGGCTGCGGTCGAGCGGCGGCTTGAGCACGCGTGCCGGGTGCGGCGCTCTGGCGCGTGCTCGGCATGGCTCGGTGGCACTAGGCGTGGGCTTTCCTCAGTGGTCCACTGCTGCGCTTGGCTCGGGGAGGAGACAGAGGGTGGCGGTGAGGTCCTGGCTACCTCCTAGACATGGCGAGAGAGAGTGAAGTGGTATGCTGGGGGGAGTGCATGGTCGGCCGGCGAGCGGTGGCTCGGCATGGCATGGCCTTGCTGGTAGGGGGGGGTAGGGGATGGGTGCTAATGGCATGGTTAGACCCTGGGGGGACAAAGGGATTAAATGAAGATCATTTGGGGGAAAAACCCTGTTCAAAACAGTAAGCTAGGATTAGGGTGTAAATCATGCCTGCCAAGTGTTTGATGAAATGGCCGCATGAAATAAACTTTTAAATTTTGAAAATATTTTTGGTGGGTTTGCTAGGAATAAGCTTGAGACTCTGTGGGTTCTTGGGTTTTGAAAATTGAGCTTGTTTGAGTGGTTTTTGAAATAGTGGGATCTTCCCATATGAAATAGATTCAATTTTAAACTGTCCTTTAAAATTAGCATTTGAAAGATTTTTGCAGATCACAAAGTGGGCCTTGGTACCTCATTATGTGTACTATCAAGGGGTGTAAAGACCCACACATGTTTCTGTTAAGTTTTGAGTACTAGGAATAGCCAAAGTAGGCATGATAGTTAATTTGGCCAAAATGACCATTCACTTCAAATATTCATTTTGAGTTGTTCTTCTTTGGGAAAAGTTTGGGAATGATGTAGATGATGTTTATTTCACCTAAGAAACATTTTACAACCAAAGAATCACAGAACCATGGCAATTCAAATCAAATCCTAATTTAAATGCACATACACATGAATGCTTTCATTTTTACTTTGGAAAAGTTTTTATTAACCCTAATTTTTGATGATTTGGATCTTAATAAGCTTGGATTAAAGTTTTGGGATGTTACACAGTACTGGTGGGGAGACCGACTAGACCTTCTTTGAGGGATTAAAGTTTAACCACTATCTCATAGAGGTAAAACTAGAGACATAACAATCACACAAAATAATCCAATTATAATGTGAAATGGTATGGCTGTCTTCATGGTGATATCCATCTCCATGAACCTGTTCATCATGCCTTTGACTGCAGTGTCCTTCAAGTCCTCCAAACATGCTACACTAGCACTAAGGAATATACAATAAGATGGCATCTCATGCCGACACGCAGGTCGTTATACAATAACAGTGACAACACTTTGGCTCCAGCCGGCTGACAAACCCGTGATACACAGATCACGTATGGATTACACACATCACATGCACATAAGCCATACCATTCACAACTTCCTGCAAAAACAAGTTATGCATAGATACGATATCTACCAGCATTGTGAACCTCGCAACAACATCTAATGCGCTACGATAGGGCGAAGCCGGATGTGAAGTGATGGATGCATTCCGAACCATGGATTCCTTCATTGGATAAAACATTTTTCCCAAATCTGACCCCTGTGCAGATCTGACCAATCTCATTGATCATCTGCACCTGATCTTCCATGCACCCCCGAGTGCGATTGATCCAATCAATCTTCCACAAAACCGATCTATCTCATAGATCGACCACCGAAACCCTAAGTGGATCCTATCCACCACCTTGTGAATATCACATACACATAGATCTAGAGCCTAAAACTAGAAGCTTTCGCTCTGATACCACTGGTAGGCCATGTAGAGATAAACAAAACTTTTTCCCTAACGCGGTACTCCCAAGATCCAGCTCAGGTTATAGGCCACGAGATTACCGCTAGACGGGCAGATGTGGAAGTTGATGTAGCGCGTCGAAGCAGTGTCGAACGATCCCCGGACAACCCTTGCGAATCCCACAAACTCCTTTGTCAGATCCCCACGAGCTTCCCTGTCTCCAGCACCGCACATGCAATGCCTCTACCGCTATCCACACATATAGGAAGGAGCTTTGGACAGAGGACTGCTAGATCCTGTCTAGCCCGAAATGGAAGTGGAGAAAGTGACGGCTAGGTCAGGGACTATCCCTTGTCAGTCCACTTATATACACTCCTAGTTGGGCTCAACGCTTGAGGCCCATCTATGATGTACTCCAATCTCCATATGGATCTAATCCACATGGGCTCCTTACCCTTAAGTGTGTGACCCGGTAGGTTCAGGTACACCTAGACACGATATGTGCTACTCCTCCAAGTATCCCGTCATGGCTTTGAGTCCAACTCACTCCCATGAACACTCGGTCTCAAGTCGATAGATGGTAGTGGCCTCTAGCAAGACGTCCCAACTCCCAAGTGCCGCAAAGTCAGAAGACGAACCTTCAATGTGACTTTCGTCCAAGTCCCTTTGCCTCACGATATATCTGTTAAGCTATAGGTGAGTAGTTGCCATCCCTTAAATAGCTTAACTCTCTTCTCGTACCATGATATGTGATTCACTGGACTAACTCTTAGTCGGACTCCCCCGTTAACACTTAACTGAGTAGCGCATGGCCATGCTTCCGAATCATATCACACGAGAGGGCCCAGAGAATATCTCTCCATTACGAAGGCACAAATCGCATCTTGGTAATCCACGTCATGCAGCTTGCTTCACAACCAACCCGAACTCTACCTTTATAACTGCCCATTTACGGAACAATGTTTGATAGAACCTAAGTTGGCAATCCACAACTCGGATCATGCAATCACCTCAGGTCGAAGGATTCCATTGCTTGAGACTGCAAATGACAACATGCTTGTTGCATCTCAACTGTGGGTCAGTCCGACTTGCTAAACTCTTTTAGCTGAATTAGTGTAAGTCGGAATAGCATCACCATGCCCATGACAAGTGGAACCCTGTCATCAGCCGACTCGCACATTGGTCTAAGTTGTGTGTCCAGCACAACCTCAACGACCAAGGACAATCTAATATGAACAATCATGAATACATAGTTCCACAACTGAATCACGTATTCAGTGATATATATCTGATGTTCATACAAGGACAACTTTACTTTATGAATACTTCGAGAAATATCATCAACCATGATTGCCTCTAGGGCATATTCCCAACAGATTCATGGTCCCACATGCGGATAGTGTGATAGTCAAGGAACAAGTATTAAGTACTCGGGGCCTACGGGACACAAGTGAACAGTTAAAAACCAAATATTTGCTATTGCCCACCGATGCCTCTCCATTAGTTATATCTATTTCCAGCATTTTAATATCAAGTTGTAATTAAAGTCATGATCATCTCCACCATTAAGCATGTGCCCACCCCCCAACAACGGTGAAACAACAACAACACGAAGCAACACTTGAGCAAGCAACTACGACTCGCAAGGCCGACAATCTATCAAACAACAGGCAATAGGGTGTGTCCAAGGCAATAAAGAGGCTGCAATGTATATAAATGGTACAGAAACTAAATCATTGCAACACGGATAGCAGTAGATCAACGGAAGGAAGTAAAGACTATAAATGAAAATTAGGTAGAAAGGGGGGGATTGCTCGCTTGGGAAACATAGCTGAAGGTTCACCGGAGATTGGGTCGACACTCGCATGCACTCATCGGCCTAATCCGTGAAGAAGCAAAGCACCAGAAGAAACACCGGATGCACTATTTAAATACTACAGCAGAAGATCGGGCATGATGCATGTATGATGTATGACATGGCAATGGTTCAATGCAGTTAGGTAATATTAAGCGGAACCAGGGTCCCGACAATTGAATATAAGGTTCATGCTGTTTAACTACCCCGCAAATTAAATGTGGAATTAACAAGGCAAAGCATGGCATCGGTTCGCTACACAAATTTAAATGGGGCCAATATAAGACTAGAATAGCCCACATATGGTCTCCATATTTAATCAAGAGGTGAATCGAAGAAATAACCCAAATGTCAAACATGTATGCGGTCACGAACAATTTAATATGCAACAAGTGTATAGATGGCATTTATAAAATAGGGTTCTCGGAAAGGGGATCACATTAGGGGTCGAAGATTTTGGGGTCTCGAGGGATCGGTCTCGGCTTCGGACTCCGGGATCGGGGGTCCAGGGTCTCGACCATCGGATCCGTGAATAAGATCATGGTGGTTCCGGGAGGAGACCTTGGGGTTTCGGGTTCTACACTCGGTGACGAACTTGAAACGACATCGGGTACTTGTCAACGGGATCTTGTCACACCGAGCTTTTTTCGGTTCATCTTTCGAATATCTTGTCAAAAATAGGGGAACATTGATCTCGCGGGGCCAAGTATTCCTTGTTGGCATCTCCATCTTGATACTTCATCATCGTGCCTTCACATCCTTCTCACACGTCTTCACTGTTGACACAATAAACCAACACATCCATCACTTCACATCCACCATGAATGTACCTCACTTCAAAATCGCACTAGTAGAAACAACATGGCAGGAGGGAAAAGGGAGCACCAGCGGCACAACATATGATCAGGAGCAACACAACACGACGATGGGGTAGAGGTACATGGTGAGGTAGCAGCGGGTGTCCGACCGGAGATGAGGTAGCCACGGACGAGGCAGGGGCTCGACACGGGCGGAAGTCAACAGGGGCAGAGACTACGGCGGTTGTGAGGCGCTCGGAAGGACGGCGGAGGCGCCCAGGCAAGTTCGAGGAAGTAGAGGGCGACACGATGACCCTGGCGGCGGCAAGAGGGCGCGGAGGCCATGGCAGCACCGCGTGGAGCAGAGGCCGCGGCAAGGTCGAACGGCGGTGCTCGAGCTAGAGGACGGCGAGACGGGGGAGAGGGAGGGGAGGCCCGTGGCGGTGTCTGCTGGGAAAAACTGGGGCGGTGAGGCGAGGGACTCAGGTAGGACGCAGCCGTTGCCGACGGTGGCTACACTGCGGCTGGGTTGGGGATCGAGGGGAGAGAGGAATTGGTGGGGATGGGGATCCCGGCGTAGGGAGGAAAGGGCGAGGCGGATCGGTTGGGGTGAGGCCGGGTCACGATGGAGCATAGCGTGAGAGGGCGGGGCTGGCGTGGGTTGTACGCGTGAGGAGGTGGGGCCAGGGAGCGGCAGGGTGAGCGAGGGCGACGTGAGCGAGGGCCCGCACGATGGAGTGGTGGATGTGCCGATGGCTGCATGCGGGTGTTGTGTTGCTTGTGCGGCGGCGACAGGGGTGGGACTAGGTGTAGGTCAGGTTAGGGTTTGGACTAGATAGATTTACGTTTTGGGTCTAGATGGGTTGGACCGGGTGGTAGGTGGTCCGGCTGGTTGGGCCTCTGGCCCAATCGGCGAGACTGCCTCCCCGAAAACATTGTTTTATTTTAAAACATATTTATAAATTGTTTTTAGACAAAACAAAATATCCAGAAACATCGGAGTTTTGATTTGAATAAATACGGGGGTATTTAGAAAACAAAGATAGGCTTTTAGAAAATAGTTTTAGGCAAATAGATGCATGATGACATGACGATGCTCAAATGCAATGTGGCATTATGACATGAGCATGTGGTCATGATCATGCACAAAAATAAAAACAACACGCGATTTTCTAGTAGTGGTTTTACCGGGGTGCTACAACATCCAAACACAGACAAATATAGAGCAAAGCAATGACACAACATCACACCTGAGAGTGCCTCAGCAATAGAGAGAAGCTGATCCACGAACACCTTCTCCCTGTCAGCTACAGCGACAAGCAGGTCCTCCTCGTGCTTTTTTGACTCTTGGACGGAGCGTTCAAAGGCTTCGAGTGCCTCGTCATGCTTCTTTTCTGCTGCGGCAAGACCCTTTTGGAGGGAATTGACGCGACGGAGGAGCTCATTGTTCTCACCTACAAAGGATGATAGAAAACACAAGCTCGACGATTTTCCTGTATAAATAGTATAGAGATAAGAGTACAAGCTCACCTTAGAATGCGTGATGCTGGGTCTCTAGCAAGGCATGCTGACAGCCCATGGATGTAATCTGTTCGGCGAGGCAAATTGATTCCTTCAGGACAGACTGCAAAAAGAGAAGCATTAGCACCAACCTAATTTCGACTAACACAGTCAAGAAAACTTACAGGCTCCTCTAGGGACTCTGAAGTCCCCTTCTATGAAGTCACCCGGGAAACCATATGGTTCTCCCTAGTGTGGGGGGAACTCGAAGAGTTGGCACCGGAGGTGGCCACCACCTAGGGAGAGCGCGAACGCTCCTCAACATCCTTACCCTTGGAGTCTGTGACTTCACTCTCCTTCATGAAGAAGCAATCATCGGACGATGACGATGCAGTTTTGCTACAGCAAATTGCACAAAAACAAAATAAGAAAAGGACTTCAGGACATACGGTCAAATTGGCAAAAGTACAAATCTTACGCATCGAAATCTTCAAGGTCAAAGGAGTCATCAAATAACTCCTTCGGTGTCCTCAGCTTCTTCCATGGAGGAGGAGCCACGGCGCGCACAGGTATCACGGGGATTGGAGCCTCCACCTCATTCGCAGCATTATCCAGCATCTCCAGCGAAGAAGCGTCTGAGTCTTTGCTTTGGGAACACTTGCGAGTCCCATCCTCGCTGAACTTGGGGGCTTCCTACTCCTCAAAAATAGGGACGGTACAGCCCGACTCGTCCTCCTCCTCTGCTTCGCGAGGGATCACTCCCTCCGGCTGAGGAGGTAGAACAATAGCCACCTTCCATTCCTAGCACAAGAGGTAGCGTCAGTAAAAGGAAAGCCTAGCAGGAAATCGAAAAACAAGAAGAGATAAAGCAAGAAAACTACCTCAGGTGTTGGGGATATGCTATATGGGTATCCTCATAGCATGTCACCAATCCGCCTAACCCGGGTGGCCCATAGTTGGTAGTAAGGCCTATGGCCTATTGGGCGGCCCGGTTAGACGGATCCTGAAGGGAGGTCCATGCCGGATAAAGGAAGGCTATGTAGGAGTCACAGACATACTCGGAGCCTTGGAGTAGAAGACACAGAATACTAATTCGTGTAGGTGTAGGACTCTTTACCTTGTCCGACAAGGACCTTTCCCTGTAAACCCTAGGTCTTGGCGCCTTTATAAGCCAGCCTGCGGGAGCCTTTAGGGCATAACCTCATAGATTGTTGCGTACACACGTAACACCTCGCACAACAAACCTATCTCTTTAACTTGGCGTATTGCCATTATAGTGATTTATAGCAGGAGTAGAGTTCTGTCACTGTTGTGGGACTTGAACCTGGGTAAGTTATGTTACCTCGTACTCGCCAACTCTCCGCCTTACCCCACGTCTCTAAACATGCACTGTGAGGACCCCTCCATGGTGTACTCATTGGCAATACCATGACAGTTGGCGCCAACCGTGGGGCAAGAGGTGCTTCGAGCTCTACACCAGGCGAAGTCCAATCTCTTCACGGGAATCGGTGATATCGTAGACATCGGTCGTGTTCTCTTCTCTGGCAATGTCCCGATCATCCCCCATATGAGTTTTGGGTGCCGGCGAAGACGAACCCCGCGCGCTGCTCCATCATCCCCTTCGGAGACATCCACATCTTCATCGGTGAAACTGACTCGGGTCCTAGCTCTTAGGAAGTCGGAAACTCGTCAAGCCTCGCACAGACCGCCTATGAGCAGGACACATTAGGAAATTTCAAGGCCCACCCAAACCGCCCCTGTGCAGGATATAAAGGTGGAAGGACCCCGCAAATCTGCTTGGCTTCCCCGAGCATTAGAGATGCGCATGTCACACTTTGTCGGCGTCGTCACCATCTTCGATCTAGCTAGATGCGTTCAAAGCGATGGAGAATCTCCCCGCGAATGCCTTGCCAGATGGATGAGGGTGAGGGAAACCCTAGAGGCCGACCGTGCCGACGAGCTCGTGTACCACTTCGTGGAAGGGTTCACACCTGGAACACTCCTCTAGCATACCCTCCGAAGGCGGCAGGCCGCAAGCCCTCTCACCCTTGGTGAGATGGTTGCCATCGTTAATGAATATGCGGATGCTAATGAAGAGGCCATCGTGGCAATCCCCATCGTAGCCGGAGAAGGAAACAACAACAACGACTCGCCTCCATCACTCTCCACATCCGCCATCGTCGACACAGAAGCCAACTCCGACTCCGTCCTTGACGCGCTTTACGCCGACATCAATATGGATGTCGGCGGCTCGGTTGCTAACTCAGAGGAATATGACGCTGTTATGAGGGAGATTGAGCAGGTGATCGAGAAGGAGGAGCACGCCGAGAATACCAACACTTCCCACCAGGTGCTAGTTGCCATTGGAAGCGTGATGGAAGAAGACGAATAGGAACGGGAACGTGAGAGAGCTCCGTCCACGCCAACAGTCACTAGAGAACATCTACGTCCCTTTTACACTTAGCACATTTATATTATGTAATAAGTTTCTTATATGATCAATGAAACAAAGAATTTCGTTCACTCATATTCTCTGAGTCTTTTACCTCATTTAGTTGTTCATTTTTGGATCATATAAACCCTTTATGCGCAAGGTTGCATTTTCCCTTGTGAAAATTCCGCCTACGGGCGTTAGCTTAAGTTTTCTGGTCTACACGCTTTCTGAAGTTTTTATGTGGATTCCGGAGTAGTGACTTTTCGGCACTCAAAGCCGACAATTTTTTTCTTAGGTTCTGGACGGTGCTATTAAACATCATCACCTGAGAACATAGTTCTGTGCCGCGAGTCTTCCGTCTCACGAAAGGTCAAGCATACGAACCAGAATAATGGATAAGCCAGCACTTGCTTAAAAAATATATACACATGTTGGAAACAGATAAGTTGCAGGAAGCTTGAATACAAGTTTTCCGCCTTAAACAAACATAAGTTTTTCCGCATACATTTTGCAGAGACACATTTAATACAAATATTGTTTTGCATGGCTCTGCTGCAAGGGTCTTCGTGGTGGCATCATTAGGAGTTCCAGGCTGAGAGAGATCGTCAAACTCTGAAGGAGAGGGGCTAGATTCGGACGAGGTCATGTCGTCATCAAGGATCTCTGTAGGCACGAAGACATTAGAATTGACCATCTTGGCGACTCTAGTGTCGAAACCGGTGAGGGATTTCCAAATAGCATCGCTATCAATCTCCGGACCTTCCTCGTCTACCTTGGGCAAGCCGGAGGTCACCAGGTCGATGTCGGCATTGTCATAGTGTGCCTTGACCAAGGACAAGGTCACCTTGCACCATCTCGGATGCAAGAGGCTTTCTAGTCCTTGACTTTCTCGAGGGCTCGACGCAGGATTTCTGCGAACTTGGCCGCCGAATCTGCCGCCTTGATATTTATGCCCAGAGGTTGAGATATCTCCCTGGATTGGGAGATGGAAGTGCTGACGAAATTGCCGGCAAGAATCATGCGTTCCTTGGGATCCATAGCACCCTCACCCAAGGTGGCTAAGCCAATGGGAGTTATGGTTTGCACAAAACACAAGGACCATGAGTGCAAACAAGTAAAATGGTTGTTCAACTTAAAAGAAATAACCAAGATGGAGAAAGGTTACCAAAGATGCTCGTTTCCTCTTGCTGGCATGTCTCTACCAAGACATCCCACTCCTTCTGGACTATCTTGAACGCCTCAAGGTTTCTATCATTCTGGTCTTTGGCAGCTTGGTTCTGTTCCTTGAGTTGTGCAAGTTCATCCTTCAGGCGCTGCATCTCGGTGTCAGCAGACTCTTGCATAGCCTTCATCGCGGCATCATGCCCCTTGACAGCATCTACTAGGTCTCTCTTCAGAATTTTATTCTCATCATCGAGCTCCTGGATATGCTTGGATTGCTCGACCATGCTCTTGGCCTTGGCAATGGCTTCTGTAAGAAGGAAATCACGAAGTTCTATCAGAAGACGAAAAGGATAATTCAATGAGAAAAGCAAGGAGATATTGTCGGAAACAGACTCTGGCTATTTTTGATCTGTTCCTTCAGGAATTTGGTTTTACCCTGTTCAAGATCTAGCTCCTTCTGAATAGCAGCAAACCTCTCATTGGTAGCAATCCTCCGTTTATTCTCATTCTACACAAAATATTGACATGCTTAGTTTCTCTAGAGCATATAGTCGGAACTATTCAAGTTTCAACTAGATCCTCGGGGGCTACAGTACATGATTTTAAAGTAAGCTAGTTTCTCTAGAGCATCCAGTCGGAAATTTGCAGTTTCAACTAAACGCTCGGGGGCTACACAGACAAGTTCTATTCTTAGTTCTCTAGAGCACTCAGGCCAATAACTATTGATTTATCTGCCTAAGATCTCGGGGGCTACAGTGGGATATACTACACATAGTAAAGCAAGTGAAGTTCAAAAAACTTACGATGGCAATGATCCTAAGATTGTTAGCTAGATGAGCATAAGAGTCATGGAAGGTCCGGGCATTCTTATAGATTGCGTCGGCCTGCTTGATAAGATCATCCAAGCTCAACGTTAGAGGAGTCGCAACCAATGGAGAGGTTGAAGCCGGAGGCATGGATGAAGCCCTAGCTGCCTCCTACACCTTCAAACCAGTTGATGGCTCGGAGGCTCCCGCCTCGATCGATGCTTCCACATCCACCTTTTCCACCTCCTTCCCTTTCTCGGTGGCATCCTTAACCGGAGCTTCAGCCACTTTAGAGGAGGTGCTTTCCTGCGTCGCCTGGCCGCTGGGAGCAACATCTGCCTCGATCGAACCTGGGACATCAATGATTGGATTGACATCTGCCTCCATGGCAGATGTCTCAGGGATGACGGGGGATGACGGCCCAGCGGGGCCACTAGAATGCTTGGCGGCAGGAGTAGGAGGAGCAGTGGCAGGAGAGGACTTGGCGAGAAAATCCCAGGTCAGCATATCACGAATGATTTTTGACCCTCCAACATCTTTGGAGGATCGCTTCAAACTAACACCGGCTTTCCTCCTGAAACATACAAAGTATAAGTACAAGAGTTGAAAAAAGGTATGATCTGAAAAGCACAAGTCGAAGAATGAAAGTACTTACTCCACGATAGGAGCCTTGGTGAGGGGAATGCCGGTGGACTTCTTCTTCTTGGCCTCGGCAGTAGCGTTAGAGGTGGAGCTCTTCCGCTTTCGCGCTGCCGGAGCAGGTTGATCCTTGGAGGCGTCATCGTCGGACACCACCTGGATATCCTTCATCTTGGAATCATAGACCTGGGAGGCCACTTGATCTGCCGCCAAGGTCGCCAGCTGGGATACATGGAAATGTTAGACGGACAAACTTCAAGCCGGAAAAACCTTAGAGTATATAACGAGCAACAAAGGAAACATAAGCTACCTCTGGGCACTTACCGCAATCGAACATGTAAAAGGTGATCTTGAAACCACGCTTCTTGTCCTTCACCATGACAATGTCCTTTAGCCGGAGCTTGATGGAGTCAGTAGAGAAGTTATCTTGCGAAATTTGCATGGATCCCTCCTGTCTTGGCTATATTTGCACATTAGCTGGGCATGGTGCTGTAGACGCTGAATCCGCATAACATACCAGCACATGGCAAGGTCCAAGCCGGTCAGACCTCCGTCTACGAGCCATTCGATCCGCCTTACAACGTGATTGGCTTCGTCGTCAGAAGGAAGAGAGGCTAGGGTCCGCCATGTGGGCACTTTGGTGGTAGCTCCATCAACGAAGTCGGGGTAGGTCTCAAGACGGTCTGGCAGAGGGGCATCTGGCCCATAGAAATACGTGCGCTGCTAGTTCTTGCAAGACTCGTGCCCTGCAATGTCAGGGAAGCGCCAGCTAGGCCGGATCTTAAAGCTAATGGTTCCATAGGTCCGCAATTCATCCTTGGACTCTACGGACTCTCTCTTGACGGTGAAGAAATATATAAACAGATCTAATCTAGGGTTAATCCCCAGATATCGTATGCACCGAGCTACAAAGTTGCTAAGGAATGTTGTTAGGAGAGAGGTTGTGGGGGAGTACCCGGAAGTACCGGAGGACATCCAAGAAGAAGTCGGAGACTAGCAGGCTTACGCCGCGTACCAGCTGAGAATTGAGGTAGACCTTTTCTCCGGATTGGGGAGAAGGGACCACCTTGCCGGCCGGTGCCGCCCGCTAGATGAACTTCTCCGCCGTAGGGAGGTACCCCTTGTCGACCAGCTCTTGGAGATCTTCGGCGGAGAGATCAGAGCCTCTCCACACCCCCTTATGGGAGTCGCTTTCTTCTTCAGCACCTTCGTGCACCGCTCTTTCTTGGTCATCGCTGGTGGATTCCGTCACGGCAAAGACGGGAAAGACCACCCCCTCCAGCGGAACGATCACTCCCTAGGATGGCTCCGTCATAGCCTCGGGAATCGCCATCATGGAAGGAGCAGAGCTGCTGGAAGCCATTGCGACAGGGAGAAGGTGGAGGAAGAAAAGGCTCTGGTTAGGGTTTTTCGTAGAGGAGCTCGAACGGTTGTGCAGCTGGAGGAAGACGAAGACTGGGAGCAAATGCGGGTAAAAAGAAATAAATTGACCGCGGTGGAAATATATAGGCCTCGCGTCAAGATTCGTGGAAAAAGATCTAATGGATGGAACGTTGCCGACATGGAAGTGAACATGCGCGGTAATTTCGCCATGTCCTCCATCTTTTGCCGCTCCACCGTTTCAGATTTTGCGCGGGTGAATATACCTAATGATTAATTCTTTGTTTCTATGAGTTTCGAGGTAGCGTAGGCTATACCCTTCGTCATCCTCCTGACAGTTGCAGTGAAGGGTCATGTCCGAAGATTCCATCGAAGATGGAAATCATCCGACTTTGGAAACAAAGACTCAAGGAATCTCCGGCTACATTGCGAAGCTGGAGAGGATTGCAGGGTTCTTTGGGAGACCTTTGAGATATTGCTTGAAGAATTGCCAGCATCACTTAGACGGGATATTCAGGGATCAATGAGCAAGACGACACAAGATTTCAAAGTCCTCCGGGGGATACTATTGGGGATATGCTATATGGGTATCCTCATAGCATGTCACCAATCCGCCTAACCCGGGTGGCCCATAGTTGGTAGCAAGGCCTATGGCCTACTGGGCGGCCCAGTTAGACGGATCCTGAAGGGAGGCCCATGTCGGATAAAGGAAGGCTATGCAGGAGTCACCAACATACTCGGAGCCTTGGAGTACAAGACACGAAAGACTAATTCATGTAGGTGTAGGACTCTTTACCTTGTTCGGCAAGGACCTTTCCCTATAAACCCTAGGTCTTGGCACCTTTATAAGCCGGCCTGCGGGAGACTTTAGGGCATAACCTCATAGATTGCTGCATACAATGCGCAACAGCTCGCACAGCGAACCTATCTCTATAACTCGGCGTATTGCCATTATAGTGATTTATAGCAGGAGTAGAGTTCCGCCACCGTTGTGGGACGTGAACCTGGGTAAGCTATGTTACCTCGTACCCGCCAACTCTCCGCCTTACCCCACGTCTCTAAACACACATTGTGAGGACCCCACCATGGCGTACTCGTCGGCAATACCACGACATTAGGCGGAGGGCGACTCGTGTACAACAGAGGCACGACTGAGACACCAGAGAGTTTCTCTTTGGTTGTTAACTTGGTCAGCAACCGGAACCTCATATCTACTTCACCCGGAGAAATATCTTCCCGGGAGATGCGGGTGACATCTTCAACACCGGTCTAGCAACACATCAGATGCGCCCTAGCTTGCAGCGGCTGCACTCGACGACGCATCCAGCTGCGAATGAGGTATGCGCCGGCCACTTCCTTCCCTCGGATGAGTTGCAGGTCGTAGACCCGCTGGTACAAAACCACGGTTTCTTCGACTTCGTCGGGCATCACCGTGTTCTTCCACGACCTCCTCCTTCTGCACTCCACATTTGGATGAAAAGGTACGAGTCCATAGAGTTCATCATCAGCCTTCTGGTTGCGGATGTAGAACCATTTCTCCCTCCATCCTTGGATGGATTCAGCAATATTGAGAGATAAATATTAGACATTGGGGTCCACATAAATCCCGCAACCTCCTATGTAGTAGACTACCGATCAGAAGCCCGACTGCCGCTTAAATTTGAAGAGCTTTTTGAAAATACCAAATTGTGGCTCGATTCCGAGCCAGCACTCGCAAAGTGTGATGTAGCAGGCAATGTGGAGAATGGAATTGGGGGTCAACTGATGGAGCTAGAGTAACCCTCGCACAAAGTTGTGGAGAGGGAGAGAGAGGCCCCAAATGATAAAAGCGAGAAACATCACCCGAAATCCAGGAGGGAGATCGGGGATTACCTCGTCGCCGGGCATTTGGCAATCAGCTTCAGTGGCCGGAAGACTGCCATCCTTGTGCCAGTTGAAGAGCTTCATCTCCTTTATGGCGGATCGCCGCCATGATCCATTGGTGACACGCATGCCCGTACCCTTCTTCTTGGCAGCTGCAGTAGAAGTACCAAAGCCCGTAGCGGCGGCACCGTTCATCCCCGTAGCAACAGTGACGACCACAGATCTTGCGGTGGATGCACCCTTCTTCTTACCCATATTTCGCTTGTGGTGGGAGCATAGAAAGTAGCTCGGGAAGGTCTTGAGGCCTTCCAGTGAAGCAATGTAGGCACGAGCAATGGAACAACAGTGGGCAGCAATAGAGGCAGCAACGCGCAAGGTGGAAGATGCGTTGTGGGGAAAATTTACCGCACAGAGACCCCTACTTAATCCTAGAGCAGATGCAAGCCAACGGCCTGAGGCACATCAACTAGACGAGTGGTGCAAATCAAGGGGGCACATGGCGATGAAGGCGTTGAACCATCATCACACTTTTCCCATTACGTGCGAGAATCGAGGAGACGCAGTTAACACCAAAGATTACGTATGCCTGGTCAAATCCAATTCAGAAGTGGGGTCCCACCTTCGCCACGTCCCGTCAAAACCGCTCACGCGGGCAAATGAGATCATCTTATCATCAACACTGACGTCATCCACTCCAGCAGGAGCATCCTGTGACTAATCTAGTCCTCACTCGACTCTACGACTCGACTAAGCACTCGGGGGATACTCCTATAGGAGCGCTGGCCACGAACCCGAAGACTTTATAGACATGGAAACATTTCGACAAGGTAATTGCATTTAAACCTCTCCTTTGAATCAATGATTCAATTGTGGACTCGGGGGCTACTCCCATAGGGAGCACTAAAAGCATATTCGGTTGAACCAAGCAAAAGACGACAACATTCAAAAAAGATCAAAGTCCCCACTCGAGTCTACGACTCGAATAGGCACTCGAGGGCTACTCCCATAGGGAGCACTGGCCGTGCACCCTATGATTTCTCTTATACTAAATATGTGTTGACTACGTCCACACTCAAAAATGTTGGCGACTTTGCCTCATATTTTACCTGCAAGGAGACTGCGTCTCCTAAGCCACCTAATTCATTTCCTCAATGACAAAAATTCGGATGCCACACTCGCAACTTGAAGATAAGATTTGAAAAGGCCTGGCAACACACCTACTGTTATCTACCAGAAGTAATCCATGCCTGCAGGTACAATGAAATAAGCCTTGACGGATGCGTCAAGTGCCCACACTTATATACTGGAATTTGATTCTGTAAGACCCCCGTGGCATGAGTCAAATTACGCCAGCACTTTTCCGAATTCAAGCCCGGGGACTCGAGTTTGACTAGATTGCGTTGTTTTGCCCAAAGGCAGTTAACTGATCCTGATCCGTTGGATGAATCAGGCACGTATATCGACAATCCCTATGACATAAACTAAAGCACCCGAAAGCATGTTCTGCTATGCACTCGAAGGCTTTATAGTCTCCACTCGAATTTGCGATTCGACCGGACACTCGGGGGCTACTAACATGGGCATACCCTACATGTACTCGTGATCAGCATATATGGTCCAGACCAGAAGAAGCCCACGATGTTGCTAGGGACCAGTCGATATTCGGGTGGCCTGGGAGAATTTGACTCCTTGTAGAACACGTTAAAGTACAAGATAGAAGTTTAAAGGGAAAACCCTAATATGTAACTGACTCGGCCTAATATTATGATACCTAGCCTATCTATATAAAGGCTAGGAGGGGGAAGCGAGGAGGATATTCGCAACCCTAGTTTCCATACCATCACCAGATTGCATCTACGCACCCCTGTAACTTTCGACTCCATGATATTTCCAAGAGCAGACAAGCAGGAGTAGGGTCCTCTATGAGGCCTGAACCTGGGTAAACCTCATGTCACCTGTGTGCTTGTTTACTAGCCGATCGATGCCTCCTATGCTCCCTACTTCCTCGAACCTAAGTCCATCAACGATGGACATTGATGAGTTAACCCCTCGTCAGTAATAGTCCTACAATATTTTTGAGTTTTCCTAGTTTCACCACAGAGGAGAAATATGCACTTGCTAAGAACTATATATGTGGTTTTCATTTACCTTTAGTTGGAAATTCTTACTGAAACCATGATATTAAGATTAAAAATAGCATTAGCAACTATTTTGAAAGAGGAAAACAGGCCAATGAATACCATGATAGTTGTAATGATCCTCAACATATAACAAACTTTCCAAACTTGCATTCTTCAAATGGTTATATTTTAAATTTGCTTATAGTGCTTGCAACTACTATTAAAGAGGGTGTGATGAGAGCACTCGTTATGTTTATATTAATTTCAAATGCAAGTAGCTTCTGAATATATGCATTGTCCCACATATACTTGTGGTGATTTAGTCATATACAAAATGGAAATGCATTAGAAAGAAAGTTAGACTTTGTTGTTATTGGTTTATACTTTGTGTTCCTCTCTGCCATATTTCAATTTGACTATTATTCTGAATGGTATGAGCACACCATGGGACCCTGGTATTTTGCATGTAACACTTCCCAAGGAAGAAGGAGATGTCACCAAGTTACAAGCTACCACATGATCTCCACCTAGCGTAAACCAAGTAAGTAAAGCCTAGCTATATGGCAATAAAGAAAGCGCTTTGCAGGAGGAAACCTGGTTAGTTTATCTTTTGGATTTTATTTGTGCAGTATTGATGTAGCAAGGTAGTTGTATTTTTAATATACCTTTAGTAGTTTTCAATAAAGTACCAAGTTTAACCCATTTAGATGATATTAAGTTGATGAAATAGATGTAGTAGCAAAATTCCTGCATGAACACTATTTAGTAGAAAAATTCTATGATTTTTATGTAAATCCGATTGTGCTCAAATTTATACTGTAGTTACAACTTTTCATCCTATATATGCAAAAAAAGGCAAAAATTCCTAACATGTTTAGGTGGTCAAAATAATTAAGTTGTGCTGCTACTATTGTTCTGGATAGATTCTTTCAACTTTTGTGTAATGCATTCTTTTGAGTTTCAAATTGATTATGTTTAAATCTTTTTGAGATATAGGAAATGCATACAACATAATATAACTACTAGACAAATAAAATAGAATTTTGTTTAAGGTTTTTGGAAGCTATCATCATATCTTTGTACCCACTAATGTCACCCAATGAAAAGAAATGGGAGAAAGTTTTTTGTCGAAGTTTTTTGATAGGGGATGGAGGAACACCACAAAAAAGATATCCAAGAATGATGAATGACATGAGATTTTCGATGCCCAAGGCACCCCACTAGACCTATTTCACTCTCGGTTTGCAAACCTCTAAACTTTGTTTTTTGAGCAACATAAGATAGTCACACAAAAGTGGAGCATCTTTGTCTAGTTTTATATTCACAAGCATGCCATCTTTGGAATAATTAAGTCCACCATGATTAAATGATTAATATGTTTATTAAATAGATACTGAAATAAAATGAAGATAAGTTTGGATGCTAAGAAAAGGAAAATAACAGTTGAAATACAAGTCCGCATAAGTGTTAATGTGTCAGATGCTTTAATGAATGATAATTTGTAAGTGCCTTGTTTAGTGATGTCTTTATACACATGCATAGATGGCTAACTTTATGTTTGCTTGTCTAATAATAAATGATTAGCATTATGGACACTTCTGCATGTTTGATGATGGTCAACTTTTTGCTAGCCAAAAAGGATGACACAAGCGAAGAATTGTATATCCAAATCCCTTAAACCAATCTATTACAACAGAGTCCACCATACCTACCTATGTGGCATTTTTTACTCCAAGTATAATATATATGCTACGCCTTTGAATGTTTCAAAATCATCCCTTTTGTGTAGTTTCAAGCTCATGGGAAATTAAGATGTGGCATAATACCATTAATACATTGTGATTGAAATTATGTAAGTTATGCGATTGACAACATATGAGTTGATTGTTAGCAGAACCATGTTGTCATGGGGAACGCTTTCAAACATTGCACTATTTTCTTGATATCATGTTCTTTTGGTTGTGAATTCCTAGAGGTTTGAAATAAATATGGAAATGACCAAGTCTTTTGAGTGTGCATGCATGCTAGAGGGAGCATTGGGCCAAAGGGGCATCCATAAAAGAGAGAGAGAGATCTATGAAAAGACTCCTTGATGGGGAAAAACACTAGTCTAGTGCCACCTCGTTTGGAACTGTATGCATATGAGGGCGAACACTTGAGATCTAAAAGTTGCATAACATGAGGACTGGGTACTTTTGGTCAATGGGCATGATACATTCAACTTGTAAGAGGTTAATCATATAAAACATACTTGTTTTCAGTTTAGATTACTTGGAGACCCATTCTTATGATTACCATTGACATGAGATACATATATGAAACTTTGTTTTATGATAACCTTTTAGTTTTTCAGAGCTAGCACATATGTTCCCTTCTTACTTTCTATTATTCAAGTTTCCAACAAATAAAAGAAAAGAAAGGAAGTCTCTAAGACCAAATAAGATGCCCTACATGCTTAATTTTACATAGTACTTGCATTTGTTTTTATACAAAAAGACTCATTGTTAAGCATAGATGCAGATAATAAGAGATATCACTTCACAACTCATATACTTGTTGCTATTTTTAAAGAATGAACCATTTAAATTTGTGTAGCAATAATTACTATAAATGATATACAACATAACAATAAACTCCAAAGTCCATGTTTAGTTTTATCACCTTTATGCTCGAGAACAAGCAGAGGTTAAGCTTGGGGATGTTTATGCATGTAAAATGAATACATGAACTTTGTAGTTTCTTGATACATATCCCCACATATTATTAACTTAATAATGTTATATCCATGCTTTATATTGATTTTTTGGCGGATTTACCAATGATTCCCTTTATTTGGTTATAACTCTATAGACCAGAATTCCCTGTTTTTTGTTTTCTTACCTTTCAGGGACCTAAATGGAGTCAAACGGAGCTAGGATTTTTGGAGCATCATTTTTACATGAAGAGAAGGACGTGGAGCACTTGGACCTCAACAGGGGAGCTTGGAGGCCCAAAAAAGGCTAGGTGGCGTGGGCCCCACCCTAGACAATGCCAGCTACCCTCTTTCCATCCTTGAGCATCTCCAATCGTCCGTCTTCATCTCCAAATATTCGTCTTAATCTAAAACCTTCTATAAAAAGGGTCCCCGATAGATGGAGGCAGAGATTGAAAACACCAAAACAGTGAGTCTGCTAGCTGCCAGAGGAAGATTGGAGGGGGAACTGCTGTCGGAATCGCCTCCGGCCACCTCTCCTCCTTCGCCAACGCCTCCTCATTACTCTACATGACAAGAGGGGAGTATTCCACCCCCTGTACTATGGGTTTGTGGTGGTAACTTGGTCTAATATCTCTATGTATGATCATTGTTGAAATGCATAAGATATGCCTTGCATGATCATGGATCTATCTATCTAATTCCTATGGTGGATATTATGGTATAGATGATACTTGTTATGCATTTAACATTGTGTTTAATCTTTTATGGTTAGTCATACTTTGGGAATATTCTATGATACATGTAATGGTTTGATCTATACACACTACCTTATTTACCCATATCATGAGGTTTTTGACATCACAAAGTGTAGGTAGATGGGAGAGATGTGGTAATATACACAACAAATAAATAATTGCATTAGTGTTTGGAGTGTTTTCCATTAAGAAGTATGATGTATGTAGATAATGGATGGCTGAGTGACAATGGCATATGTATTGAGTGACACAATGCAACCAAACATCCTTTATCTAGAAGTAAAAAGGGAGAAGTATGATGTCTGGGGTGACAACAACCAACGCTAGCCTTACGAGGGTGACCTAGCAACACAAATGAGTATTTCTTTCAACTATGTGTTTTAGGATGTGTAGCCACCATAAAAGTTACCATTAAAACATGAAAATTGTGTGTAATTTTATTATCTATAACATGGTCACCACCATAGATGGACAGAGAGGATAGAGTCAACCCATGAAGCCATGTCCATTGTTCCTTTAGGAGTAAACCCACATCGTGTCCTCTTGCATTGAAGAGGATTGGGAAACTTACAAGAATTAAATCAACCTCCTTATTAAGTTATCTTGTTTAGTGCATAAACAACTAAAACATGTGTCACTTTATTTGTAGAGAATAAATATATTTTACTTCTGGCTCCTATGGATTGATGACTGCAATTGCACATATCAATTGTAGATAGTTTCAAAAGTAAGAGTATTGAACAACATAGAACTATTGATAGAGGTCTTTATGCCCCTTGTTACTATTTACTAGAGAGTACTTACAAGCCATCTCTAATCCCAAGTAATGGTGTATAAAGAGTGTGTTTGAATGAGTGATAGAGTAAACAAGAACAAAGTAAATTACTAAAGTGAACAAGAACATGTGAGTGTGGTTGTGAGAGTGACAATATGGCTAAGGATTCTCAGGGAGTTTAGGATACACCACTAGCATGGGACAATTACTTATGAGTAGGATAACCTATATCTTTTGTCATGACATCTGTGTATAGAGTTTCATAATAAGATGTTCACCAACAAGTCTCATGGGCAAGCCACTTCTACAAGTCATGTGATGAGGTTATCCCTAAATAACCAGTGCGATGCCTACGAGCAAGTCACTTCTACATACCACCATAATTATGGGTTTCCCCATGGATATCGTTATGAGCTTAGTGAATCTCTCTTAATCCCCCTTTGACTGTGTAGGTTATAATCCAATTCCTGTAGTCACAAAATAGCACCGGACATACTCCCATACATGTCCAAAGGGTAGTTCCCTCTCTTTAGTCCCAAAGGAAAATGTTATGTGTTCAACTTCACATACCATCTATAGAGAGAGATCTAACACCTAATCATAAATCAATAGATCAAAGACCAAAGTTATAGATCATCTTTATTTCATTGCATAATAATACTAGGGTTTCTCCATCTCTCCCCAAGAACAAGGGAACTACTCACATATGAAGGGGATAAACATCATGGCAATAATATGGATGGAATATGAGAGTACAATCGAATACAAGTGAAGATCCACACTAGGGTTTGGATTACAACCAAGTAGACAAAGGGGATGGGTGTTGGAGACATTGTTGATGATTATGGTGATGTAGATCGGTGTTGAAGCCTTCAAGATCCAAGTCCCTTCTCCTCTTGAGAAGTGGTGATGGTGGTGATCTTGTGGAGGTAGCGGCTATGGAGTTTTGTCGTTAGATTGATGACAAGTACGCCATGAGGGGGTCCTCGAGGCATGAGGACGAGAGGGGTGTGAGACGTATGGTATTCCGAGACGGTGAGCACACAAGTTTACCCAGGTTCGAATCCACCGGCTTTGGATGGATCCTTCTCCTGCTAGCAATCCAGTAATACGACAGAGCCAGAATATGGGTTACAATGGTTTCACCTGTGTGAGTTGAGATTGTAGACTATTGTAGGGTGCCCTAAAGGCGTACCCTAGGACAGCTTATATGAATATCAGTCCTAAGGTTTACAGGAGAGACCTATCCGACTACGACAAAGATTCGGTTACAGAGTACAACTTGAACTACAAGTAACATAACAGCCCTATGTCGGTAAGTCTTCTAGGCCTTCTCGTAGCCGGACTGGACTCCGTCTCTTCTCCCTGACTAGGCTGCCCATGAAGCAAAGCTCTACCCTGAAGTTGGCCACCCTGGTTAGTGAGGAACAGTGAGGATACCCGGAAAGTATATCCCCAACAGCATCCCCCAGAAGCCTCCAAGATCCAGAGTCAGATTTCATCATCGTCTAGCTTAATCTTTGTCTTGCAGAATCTTGAAGGGTTCCTAAAACTTCAAAAAAGAAAGGATAGGATCCGGGTATCAAAACGAGTCGGACCTATGAATACATTATTCGGGTCTCCAGCTTGAAATTCAAACTGAGCCGGAACTTGGCCTCTAACATAACCTGACACCAGTCAAGGTCAAGTCACATCACTGACAAACATTCCCGTCAGCACGACCGTTGGTGGGTCCACCTGTCGTGGAATCGAGGGGTCGTTTTAATGCGTGCGAGGCGGCGTAATAATATCGTGGGGGTTACCCAACTCCTTCCATGACACGTGGCACGGTTACTATTCACTTTTGCATGAATCTTGATGCAGGTGAAGGATATAAGGGGTTGAGATTTCTCCCTTCCTCTTCACCAGCACTTGTGCCCCTTCCTTCCTCTCAACGCTTCCCACGAAACAGAGCTCCTCTGCCTCCCCCAAAATCCCCCAGCGCTGCTCATCCTTGGTCACCAGTTCCCAGAAGATGGCTGATGCCTCATCTTCTGCCACAGCAGCAACAATAGCGACGACATCGGCAGTGGAGAAGGAGAGTTTTCACGGGGTCTGGATCCCCTGTGTCCCGGATGATTCCAAGCTCTGCGTCATTGAGAATGAAGGGCTCCTTCATGCCGGCGACTGGTGGAGCAGCTATGGACAAATCGTCCCAACCCTAACGCTGACGAGCGGATGCATTTTGGCACCACCTCGACGGAGGTTTGAGCTTTCCACCCTCAGATTTCTTCTTTGAGGTTATAGATTATTACGGAGTTGAACTCCACCATCTCCCCCCGAACTCTCTCTTAGAGATGAGTGCTTATGCCTCTTTTTGCGAGGGGTGTCTCGGCATTAGGCCAAGTCTCATTCTCTTCTGATACTATTTTCATACCCAGAGAAATTCCATCACTGTTGGTAATCCTTATATTACCGGAACTCTTAGCTTTTCTGTTAGGAGAGAAAGTGTCTACCCTAGGATTAAGGCTAGTGAGTCGGTGAAACAATGGCCATCCACTTTTTTCTATCACAAGGATAAACCAGCTCCCTACAAAGCAACTACTTTGCCGACTTTTGTTGACGGTGCTGCCACGCCCCAAGGGTCCTGGGACACAGATGCGCCGGCTCTCACTGATGATCTGCTTTTTGCTAAGAGGCGGATCAAATGTCTGATGAAGCACAAGGGCCTTAAAGGGTCCGACTTGATCCACTACAAGAAGGACTGTCTCTGGATCTGCTCCCGTCCTTACTCAGAAGGACTATGAGTCCCAAATCAGATGGTTGATAAGGGAGTGGATCGAGAGTAAAATCCCGGAGCTATCTTTGGACATGCATACGGCTAATGATCATGTGGTACCAGTAAGTTCCCAACAATAACTGAAATTACGTGTTCATCTATACTATTGTTTCTTTTCGCAATATTGAGATATTTCTTCTTTTCAGCTTGATGACCTCCTCGAGTTGCAGCTTTCTCCTCTAGAGGGATATCCTCCTGAGATCTCTCAGGATGATGGAGAACTGGTTCCTTTGCCGGAGACCCTTACTCGAAAGCGTAAGGCTCCAACAGTTTCCGTCGGCACAAAGGAGGTGCCCATTGTGAAGAGGTAACTTTCCTCACAAGGTCTCTGTATTTTATTTCTTCATTCTTTCTGAGGTGTAACGATCTTTGTTCTATTACCTCCTCAGAGCTAGACAGCTCACCATGGGCAAGGGAAAGGAGGTTCGTCGAAGCTCCTGCGCCAGTCAACGATGAATTTTACTTCTCCTGCCACAACACCTCCGACTCCTACCCCACAGCCTTCTACAATGCCGGAGATCACTCCATCTCCGCCCGTTGCAGAAGATTCGTCTCTTCATTCTGAGCCCACAAACCTTGGTTCGTAGACCGACGTCACCATGGGTGACTCGACAGTTGATAAGGGTGAACCCTCAAAGGGTAATGATCCCTCAGCAGAGGTTTTTGACGAAAACCTCCTCAGCAATCCAGGTCTTGCCAAACTTGTCATTACTTGGAAATCTGTAGAAGAGATCCAACGGCTGTCCTAGCAATGCTTGGAAGGCTGGAACATCACTACTGAGGAGGAGGCACAAGAAGCAGAGGTCATCAAGTACTCCGAGCTTCTCGAGCAAATCCGTCTTTGTGACAAGAGGCTGAGAGCCGGTGTGGTTCCTCCCCCACCGGTAATCCTGCTGACCCTCGCCGAGAAGGTTAACACTAAGGTGAACATGAGCTTAAGCAAGCTTACTCATGAACATCATGTAAGTCGAATTTCCAACTCAACATTTTTACTTTATTTCATATCATATCCTCTAGCCCCCAAGCATGAAGTTGGATAGACAATCCGGATTTATGCTTTCATAGGATGCCAAAGAATGAACTAGTGTAGCCCCCAAGGCTCGTGCTGATTTTAGTAAAAATATTAGCCTGAGTCTTTAGTAGACATCTGACTCTGGCTAGTCTGACTTACAGAAAGTTAATTCATATAACCAGGAATTATTGAAGAATATCTGTAACAAGCAAAGAGAAATCAGAGCACTCCGTCTTGAAAATGCTCAGTTAAAGGTGTCAAGAGATGAGGCTAAAGGTGAACATTTCAGTCTTAACCTTGCTCTTTATTTCATAGTCGAATTATTTATTCATTTTTTGTTCTTTTTCTTACAGCACTGGTCAAACAATCATGTGCCATGATTGCAGAAGCCGATAATCTTAAGACCCTGGAGGTGGAGAACACTGACTTACGTTGGGAGATGAACAAGTTGAAGGCGGATCACGAGAAGAGCATTGCTCAAGTCATCGAATCCTCTTCTATGGCCACCGAAGAATGTGATCAAAGGATCGCGGTCCAGGACCAAAAGATCTCGGATATCAATGATGCATTATTGTGAGAGAAGGATATCTCCGAGGCACTCCGGGCTGAACTCTAGAGCCTTAGGGCAGAGAAGACCAAAGTTGATGATTTCATCTTCGGTATGTTTCCCACTTTCTGACTTTCTGGTTTTCCAACTCTAGGAGTTCGGATGTATTTACTAACCTTTGCACTATATGCACAGGTCCTCTGAACTTACTGGATTCTTCCTTGACCGAGTCTCGCATCAGCCGGCTTACACAAGTCGGCGATTTGCTTCGCGATTCCCGCCAATCTTTGGAAGATATTGGCGAAGTACTCAAGGTTCCGGACATGAACCGAATGTCTGTCTTTGAGGTGTGAGACAAGGCAAAGGAGATGCCGCATCTCATCCAGGAATGGAACATGTCCTATGCGCGAACCGCAGCACAAAACGCCCTCGCCATGGTTATGAGCCATCATGGAAACATGGAAATCTGGCAAGTAGCCAGAGGGTACTGTAAAGTGGATGAAGACGGACAGGAGCAGAACATCAAGGCCATCATGGGCTCCTGCACCGGATATGGATGTCACGTAACTGATCTGAATAGCTACGAAACTCCCTTCTTCACTCGCGTGAAGACACCTCCTCCGCCTGTCGAAGAAACAGCTGGAGTTTCCGACGACGAACAAACCGTTTTGGATTTGAACGTCTTGGAAAGATATCAAGGCAATGTCGATGTCTCTAGTGATTCGAAAGCTCCTACCTCTTCCCCTGCATCGTAGAGCATCAGAAAAAACATTGTGCTATTCTAAAACAATTCAGGTTGTAAATAAGTAGTGTAATACTTTTGCTGGTGCTAAGATTTGCTACTTCTATTTAGCACTTTTGGCTTTACTTTTATATGCCTGAAATGTTTACATAAGCACTTTATGTTTTTGTCTATACTTATCGTTTATCTAGCTTTCCGCCTCATCCCTTTCATGAGCCAGCCAACCTTCAATACAGAAACTTTGCCGAGCAACAGAGCTCAATTGCTAAACCAGTTTAAACTCGAAAACAAAAGCCAGCTTCCAGTACCAACAATTCACTACTCAGAAAATGCCCGCATCGGGCAATTAGATAAATAACCAAAGTACAAACTAGAAAATTTAGATTTATACCCGAAGGTAGCATTTTTAGAATTGTAAATCTTAACCAGAACAAACATGAGGATAAAGTACTTTCAAGTATTCTGGGATTTTCGACTGTGACATGATCATTTGGAAATAAGATGGTAATACAGAACTTCTCACAAAAAATTGAGGCAACTAATACTTAATTTCTCATTGAACATGTACATATATATGATTACAAAGAAAGAAAATTTAAAAATAAAAGGGACGTAGCTGAGCAATATTCCACAGTATGTCTAATTCTTCCGGGTCTGTACTGCCTCCAGCTCTCTTTCTTTTCTTAGTAGCAGGTCTTTCTTTGACTGGCTGCATATCAGTTAGATAGTAAGAACCATTGTGCAATACTCGGCTAACTAAAAAGGGCCCTTGCCATACTGGGGAAAGTTTGTGCTTTCTTTTCTGCACGAGCCGGAGAACCAAATCGCCCTTATTGAAAGACCGGTTTCTAACTCTCTGGCTATGATACTTGCGTAACTTCTGCTGATCGGCTGTTGATCTCATTTTATCAACGACGCGAACTTCTTCGACTAAATCAAGATCATTTTGTTGAGAAATTTCAGCATCCTCTTCAATATACACAACAACCCGGTGAGAAGTATGAATCAAATCACTAGGAAGAACTGCTTCTGCACCATAGGCCAAGAAGAAAGGTGTGTATCCGGTTGACCTGTTCAGAGTTGTTTGTAAACTCCATATCACAGAAGGTAATTCCTCTGCCCAAGCCCCCGCAGCATGACGTAGTGGTCCTTCGAGTCTTGGTTTCAGGCCTTGTAGGATTAAAATATTTGCTCTTTCGACTTGTCCATTAGCTTGTGGATGTGCGACTGGTGCAATGTCAAGCCGGATATTTTGTTCATCACAGAATCCGGCAATCTCTCCCATAGAAAAGTTAATCCCATTGTCTATGATAATGCTATGTGCATAACTGTATCGGATTATGACATCCTCGACAAATCTTCTGGCTGTTGCTCCGTCACAACTGGTGACGGGTTTAGCCTTAATCCATTTTGTGAATTTATCCACCATCACTAAGTGATGAGTAAATCCACTTGGAGCCCATTTGAATGGTCCTACCATTTCAAGCCCCCAGACCTCGAAAGGCCATGTTATAGGTATTGTTCACAGCTGATCAGCTAGAACATGAGCTTGTCTGGCGTACTTTTGGTAGCCTTTACACGTCTTGACCAGCCTTTCAGCATCTGCCTTGGCTGTAAGCCAGAAAAATCCGTGTCAGAAAGCTTTTTCCAATAAAGATTTGGCTACAGCATGATGGCCGCATTCGCCTTTGTGGATCTCTCGTAAGATTTCCACTCCTTCTTCCGGAGATACACATCGCTGAAAGACCCCAGATACACTCCTCTTATAGAGCTCACTACTTATAATAGTATAGGTTTTTGCTCGTCGGATGATCTGTCGGCTCAGAACCTCGTCTTCGGGTAATTTGCCATCTACCAAGAAATCAAGGTAGGCTTGGGTTCACCTAGGAATTACAATCAGAATAGCCACTAAAGGTGAGTCGGATTTGGTCGAATATTCCTCATCTACTCCTTTTATAGAGGGGACTTTGAGGTGCTCTAAAAAAGCGCCATCCGGGACCTTTTTCCGTGCAGAGCCTATTCGAGATAATGCATCTGCTTCCTCATTTTTTGTTCGAGGGATGTGTTGAACCTCAAAACCTTCGAACGATTTAGATAGTTCATCCACAATATCTCTATATTCTGCCATGTGTTTATTTGCATTACAAATATCCGACACTTGTTGGGCAACAAGATCCGAATCTCCATAACACATCAAACGTCGGATGTCGATATCCTTAGCAATCCGGATTCCATGCAGCAGTGCTTCATATTCGGCAATGTTATTTTTTGCCGTGAAGTGGACATGCAACACATAGAAAAGTTTATCTCCTTGGGGTGACTTAAGCACCACGCCAGCCCGCGAGTGCCTTAGATCCGTCAAAATGTAAGGTCCAGTATTCCGATTTTGGGAGGGTCATATTCTCTGTTGTCTCTATCCAATCAGCAACAAAGTTAGCGAGGATTTGGGATTTGATTGAGGTACAAGGCTTGTACTCACTGTCGAAAGCTGAAAGCTTTATGCCCCATTTTGCAACACGTCATGTAGCATCGCTATTGTTAATTATATCTCTCATGGGAGCTGTGCTCACCATGGTAATTGGATGTTTCTGAAAATAATGTCGTAACTTCTGGGATGCGAAGAATACACCATGATCCAGCTTTTGATAATGCGGATATCGCTGCTTTGATTTAGTTAGGACTTCGCTGAGGTAGTAAGTCGGACGCTTCACCAGGTGTTCCTATTTTTCCTCTGGTCTCTCCACCACCAAGCCGACACTAACGACTCTGTTTGTCATAGCGAGGTAGAGAAACATCGGTTCCCACGGTTCCGGTGCTGCAAGGATAGGAGCAGAAGAGAGTACTGCCTTCAGGTCTTGTAGTGCAACTTCAGCTTCGTTAGTCCAAAAAAACTTTTTGGTCTTTTTCAGGAGCTTGTAGAGTGGTGGGGCTCTTTCACCGAGCCGGCTTACAAACTGACTGCATCAATGCAACCAGTTAGTCTTTGAATGTCGTTCAGGCGAGTCGGCCTGGAAAAATTGAGTATAGCCTTAATCTTGTCTCGGTTCACCTCTATGCCTCTTTGAGACACGATGAAACCTATTAATTTTCTAGCTTGTATTCCAAAGAAACATTTCTTCGGGTTAAGCATTATGTTATATTTGTGTAGACTGGCGAATGTTTCCTCCAAGTCAGAAATTAAGTTTTCCTTCTTTTTGTACATCACCGTAATGTCGTCCAGATAAGCATGTACATTGCATCCGATTTCATCGTGGAGGCAATGCTGCATAGTGCGCTAGTATGTAGCTCCTACGTTCTTGAGCCCAAAGGGCATCGTAACAAAACGGAAGGTTCCGAAGGGGGTTATGAATGAAGTTTTGACTTTGTCTGATTCCTTCATCTGAATTTGGTGATAACCGGAATATGCATCGAGAAAACATAGGAGTTCCAAGCCTGCCATAGAATCAATAACTTGATTAATTCTAGGTAGAGCGAACAGATCTTTGGGACAAGCCTTGTTCAAGGCAGTATACTCAACACACATCCTTAAATTAGTGGTGTCCTTTTTACGGACCATTACAAGATTGGCCGACCACTTAATGTAGACGACCTCTTCTATGAATCCGGCTAACTAGAACCGGGATAGTTCCTTATCTATTGTTTTTCACTTTTCATCGCTGGAACATCGTAAGTACTGTTTGACGGTTTTAGCATTTCGGTGTATATTTAGAGAGTGATTGGCAAGTTCCCTAGGTACCCCGGTCATGTTAGATGGCTTCCATGCGAAGATATCTTGATTTGCTTGGAGGAACTTGACGAGCATGCTTTCCTATGTGCTATCTAAAATGACACCTATCTGAGTCACCTTGGAGGGGTCATCATCCTTCAATGGCATCGTCTTCGTCTCTTATGATGCCTTGAACCCTGAAGTCGGATTTTCACCTCCTTCTTCGTCGCGGAAATCTCGGAGAGGTCGATGGTCTTCTTGATCTCTTGGTACTCCTAGGAATGCAACACGTCTTTAGCAAAGGCGGCATTTCTGTCCTTGCACTCTCGTGCCTTCTTCGGGTCTCCCCTGATGGTGATCACGCCTTTGGGACCTGGAATTTCATCATATTGTACATGTAACACGGACAAGCCATAAAATCCCAGTAAGCTGGACGTTCGAATATAGCGTTGTATGCGCTCTGGAACGGGACCACTTCGAAGGAAAGTGCTTCCATGCAATAGTTCTTTGGAGTTCCAAAGGTAACATCCAAAGTGATCTCTCCTAGGGAATTTGCTTGTCTTCCTGGGACAACTCCGTGAAAGATCACAGAGCTGTGATTCAGCTGTGTCTTTGAGATCCACATCTGACGTAGCGTTTCGACATAAATAATATTGATGTTGCTGTCGCCGTCCATGAGAGTCTTGGAGAAACCATATTCGTCAATAAGTGGACTGACGACTAAGGCATATTTTCCGTGCCTGTGCAACTTAGTCAGATGGTCAGCACGGTCAAAGGTGATTGCCACTTCGGACCAGTCCAAGAATTGAGGGATAGCCGGAACAGTTGTGTTGAGCTCATGCAAAACTGCCTTCTTGACCTTAGCTGGTTGAGATCCAAGGAAAGTGGCATAAGTGTATTTCTTCGTGGGGAAGTTCTTCTTTCCATCCGGCTTGGGATTTGAAGGATCAGCTTCCTCCATGTCGGAATCTTCCTTGGTCTCCTTTTCTTTTTTGGGATTCTTTTTTCCCTTCTTCCGCTTAGCCCTGTAGCCAGCAGTATTGTCTTTCTTAATGTCTTCATTGAAACGACACTCGGCTTTTGTGTGAGACGATCCCCCGTTGGCATCTAAGTGATGCACACATGGGTTATTAGCAATGTCGACCCAGGAGTAGGTTTTGCCAGGTTGCTAGTCTCCTCTACCCTGGACTCTTGACATCCCACGACCGCGTCCGTGCTCTCCTCGTCCTCCGGACCTGAAAGTAGTAGTGACCACTACCGTTTTCGTGTTGGGATTTTCTTCCGAGGTATTCTTGCGCTTCTGAGCTTGTTGCTTTGGTTGTTTTGCCGACTGTGGCACAGCTAGGGAGTTGAGTAATCCCTCTGCATCGTCGCTGGCGTATGCATACTTGCTCGTTGTTTCTGTCATCTCTCCTAGATCAGTGACCTCGTCGCAGTTCAAGTTGTGACGTAGTAAACCAATTGGGTGTCCTGCAATGAAAGCTTCAATCACAGTTTGATCATTTACCCCCTCGGAGGAGTTCTTGGTGTCGATCCATCATCCGAGATAATCTCGGCAAGTTTCTCTGGCTTTCTGGGTGCAACGTGGTAGGTCTCTTACCGTACAGGGCCTCCGATATGTGTCTTCGAAATTCCAAAAGAACGCACTTTGCATGTCATACCAGTTGTGGATGGTATTCTCCGGAAGTTCATTGAGCCATGATCGTGCCGTCTTCCGCAACATAAGTGGGAGATACCGGGTCGCGACCAAGCTATTTCCGCCTTTGGCGATGCAGTAAGCCTAGAAAAAATCCTGGAGCCAAGTATCTGGCCGGGCCACACCGTCGTAGGGTTGGATGTGTCTTGAGATAGAAAATCCTTCCGGGAAGTTTGTTTTTCGAATACGCAGTCCGAAGCACTTTGGACCTATGTAAATATTATCCGATTCGTTACGCCGCGCCTCTGTGTTAGAGTTGATCCGGTGTCGCCCGTCACTTGGTGACAGGGAATGCCGTCTTGGTTGTTCACTATAGTTGTGGTGCCTTGGAGCCGTACTTCTGCTTCTGCCACAACCTCCTATGCCAAGACGCCCTCTTTGGCCTCCTTGAGAGCCGTTGTGATAGCTACTTGGCAGAGAGGGTGGTGCAGGTGGATTGTTTCCGGCTGATCGTCGGCCTCCATCCGGAGCATCATTATTCTGGATCTGGGGAGGGTCTTCATTGCGACGAGCCCCTGCCGGCTTGACTCGGCACGGTGTCCGTCGTTCCTTCGTCCGTCATTCCCACCGCGATGGGGTTCAGCTGGACGACTTGCATATCTAAGAGGTGGCATCCTTTGACGGTCCTCCTCCCGACGTTTCTCTTTGTTGTCTTCCCTGTGATTGTTCGATTCTTGCCGGGGAGGGTGTCTCGGAGTCAGTGATGCAATCGCTTCTTGCTCTGCGGCTGGAGCAACGTTGCTCTAGTCACGTGCGGTTCTATGGCGCTGCCCTGAAGATCTAGTTCTTGAGTAGTTATCCTCCCGATGGTCGGAACGGTAATGATGTTCCGGAACCCGTTGGGGTCTAATATCATTCCAGGCCGGATCCGTGCGACATTGGTCAAATTGAGAAACCAGTTCTCCGGTTTCGGATTTCGCGAGCTTCTGTTGCTCCAGATCCTTGGTGAGCAGCTTTATGCCCAACCGGATCTGATCTGGGCCTGGATTATTTGCCAGGATATCTCAAGGCGTGGTAGTGTTTTGTACTGGTGTTGGGTACACAAGATCTCCCTTGATGTCGAGCCGAGGCATCCCTGGGTCCCCCTCAAAGAGAACTTTTGGACTTCCAGAAATTTGTCGTCCCGCATGTGGCGTTTTCGGGTCTTTTGGTGTTGTAGAGAGATGAACTTCTCTGCAGTAGCTATGCGCTTTTTCTCGTCCTCGATGTTTTTGGCTTCATCAGGAGTACTTGGCGACACACTTCTAGGTCTTGAGCCCTTTTCTTCCAACTCTGCTGCAGTAAGTTCTGCAGTTGTAGGGATAAGCGTAGTTAACGTAGCATCGATGAGTTTACGGGCACCAGCAGTAACCACGTGTCCATCCACCAAAGCTTCTTTGGGATCGTCTGGGATCGAAGCTCCATCCAAGTCCTCTTTGTAATCCTCAGCAACCACTTCCTCTACTGGAGGATCTTTCGCCAGAGTCTTGTTCTTCTTCTTTGGATTCTTGGCAGCGCCGGTAGCAAAGCCGGCTTTGGGCCTGTTTCCCGGAGTCAAGCTATGATCGGTACTTTCGGACATCTAGACATCGGAATTATCTCTGAGATCCATGTCATCCTGCGCTTTGGGAGAGTTTTCTCCGGACCCTTCGTCCATGGCTTCTCCTTCTTCTCCAGCTTTGGAGTTGAACTCCTCTTCATATGTCGCGGAGAACTTTTGGAAATCTAACGATGTCATGGAATCATCCGAAGATGCTGGTAAGTCGGTGTTTGTTCTGATTGCCTCCAGCACCGAGTCTTTGTTGTCTCCAGCATCGGCCGAGCCGGATCCGGATCCAACATATTCGACAAAGTGCGATGTGTGCGCCCTGAGGTAGTTGCAGACTTCTTCATGGGCTTCCTCGAAAATTCTGATGTTTTCGTGAACCTCATCCATGTTTGCGCCTTTCATCATCATGCACCTCAACATATGCCTCGGGAAGGGATGATCTGTTCCGGCATAGCAGAGCCGGAACCAAAGTTGTTGTCTTGCTCCTTCTAGATTTCGGCCTCGGTGGACAGATCGATCTGGGATTTGGCCTCGCTAGGGAGATCCACTCCAGATTCAACTTGCACCACAAGATCTGCTTCAGGCTCAACTTTCCCCAATAGGTGCGGGCTAGGTGGGATTAGGGTTTTCTGAGATCCGGAACTCTGCCGCCTCTGTGGACAAAGTGGACCTAGATTCTTCTTCTGCCTCTATCATCACCACTTGGGTGGGTGGGGCAGGTTCAGCGAAACCGATGTAAACATAGATCTCGCTAAAATACATGATGGTGTAGGCAGTCACGGTCTCCCTAGCCGGAATCCAGGTCTCATCGACGATGATGAGAGGGGCGTCACTGGCATAGAGGACGCGACCGATGGCAGAGGTCTCGCCGATTCCGATTCTTGCAGATTCCTCTCGGAACGCAGATCTGAAGCTCACTTGCCCCACGGCGGGTGCCAACTGTCATCGGATTGATGAAAAGTACGCCATGAGGGGCTCCTCGAGGCGTGCAGAAGAGAGGGGTGTGAGACGTATGGTATTCCGGGACAGTGAGCACACAAGTTTACCCAGGTTTGAATCCGCCGGCTTTGGACGGATCCTACTCCTTCTAGCAATCCAGTAATACGGCAGAGCCGTAATATGGGTTACAAGGGTTTCGCCTGTGCGAGTTGAGATTGTAGACTATTTTGGGGTGCCCTAAAGGCATACCCTAGGATGGTTTATATAGATATCTGGCCTATGTTTTACAGGAGAGACCTATCCGTCTACGACTAAGAGTCAGTTACAGAGTACAACTTGAACTAACAGTAACATAACATGCCTATGTTGGTAAGTCTTCTGGGCCTTCCCGTAGCCGGACTGGACTCCGTTTCTTTTCCCTGACTGGGTTGCCTATGAAGCAAAGATCTAACCCGAAGTGGGCCACCCTGGTCAGTGAGGCATAGTGAGGATGCCTAGAAAGTATATCCCCAACAAGGTTTCGAGTCAGCAGGGCTCCGTCGTGGAGGTATGTGGAGAGGATGCCTTCTCCCTTGGCTGCTACCTCTTTATCTAGGCCTAGGGGGTCTCTCATAGCCCCTCCCACATTGCCTATGGCCTAAGAAAGGTCTAGGAACAAACAGGGTCAGATTATGTGAATAAATGCGTCCACAAAGGCCTTTTCCATGAGTCCAGACCCGCAGTATGGCAGGCGGTACGACCATACCGGCCCGTACCATTTGTCATTACTCTTGTAGATGCTTTTCGTATTCAGGCAACCATTTCTTCACACGAACTCCAGTTTAGGTGTTCTTTGGCTCGTTGGATTCGTATGGAAGAGGTCTACAACACCCTGGTCTTAGATCTTGATTTTGAGATGATGTAAACATATCACTTTTCAACCCCTCAAATGGCTAAGTCTGGTGCCTGCAGCTCCTCCTACCTTGCTTTATCCATAATCAATCACAACACCAACACACAAGTAGAAGACAAAGAAACTCAATAAAATCCTAATAAAAACAAATAGTTTTGCAACAATCATATGAAAATGAATGAGAACTAGTAATCATTCATAATAGGCATAGTTGTAGCTAGATATAGCATGAGAGGATTGACAATATGAATAATCTATATGCTTAAATATGCGTCATATTTGCACTCATCAACATCCCCAAGTTAAACGTTGCTCTTACTTGAGTAAGTGAGTTGATAAATTAATGTTATCATATAGCTTACCATAGAAGATTGGTGCCTTGTATCCTTATTTTCCTGCAAGTTCAAAGTAAGATGTAACATAATCATACAAGGAAACATAAGCTAGGTTGTGTTAATCCATAATATATAAATTACAACTTCTATCCCCGTGTCAAAAGTAAATCTAACTTGAAAGCAAACGTGTTATCCTCCTATTGGCCTTTTATATTTTGTATCCTCACTTTTGTAAGGTAAAAGCTTAGAAATGAAAAGTGAGAGATCATGTAAAAAGAAACATAGCATTATAGAGTGTCTCATTAGAACACCCACATAAATAAA
This sequence comes from Avena sativa, assembly GCA_916181665.1. Lineage (NCBI taxonomy): Eukaryota > Viridiplantae > Streptophyta > Magnoliopsida > Poales > Poaceae > Avena > Avena sativa. The sequence continues at coordinate 200,187,910 of OV702287.1, forward strand.
TCATGGCTATCAAACACTTATGCTTCATTCTTTTTCTTTCTATAGCTTCAATCCTTTAGTAAAGTGATCATGCCAAAACTTAATGGTAAAATTGGTGTCTCACGAGTGCCAATGCTCTTACCCATCATAGCATTATTGCTACAGATGTTTAGTAAACTCTAGCCAATTCATAATCAAAATCCAGAGGTTTCACCCATAAGGATCGTTCGTAGGCCAGCGGAGTTGCTATCATCTCATGGTGTGCAAGAGCGTTATACACATGCATTAGGCAATATCATTTTTTTTAATTATCAAGTCAAATTTTGGCATGCATCTCAATCACCGCTAAACATTAGCTCCTTCAAACAAGTCCTATCAAAAGTGTTATGAAGTCGATCATTAAATCTATGGGGTTGAGTATCTGTAAGGCTAGACTCTTAAGACAATTAAACATCCCCCAAAAAATTATTTAGAGGTGTCATCAATGTACTTTTAATCATGTCAACTGCAGAAATCGTGGCAATGTATTCTAGAGGACCACAATATCTTTATCAAGTTCACTAAAAGTTTGAACAAAGTGCATCAAAGTTCTAACTCAACTCTTATGGGTCCTAACGAAATCATGTGTATCCCTTATATAAATATGAAATAAAACTTACTTAAGCAAGCATACAAAAACAATAGGATACATAGTTGCACAAAAATCTTTTAGATATATATAACATTGCACAAGACTCTACACATGCAAAAGTAACTTCCCCAAGCTTAGAACTTTGCAAGAACCAAACTTGAATAGATCACCAAAAAAAGACAATGAAGTTATCAAAAGAGAGTGCGAGAAGTGATTTCCTCCTAAAACTTGAGTAAAGCAAGGGTGACGCACTTTACCATTGAGGTACGGATAACCTATCTTTTGATGGACATGGACCTTTGGTTCAACGAATATTTACTTGATGTAGTCCGGCGTTTGCCTTCCTTGAGAACCTAGTAGAAACAAAACTAAAGAGAAAACACATATTTTTTGTGCTTTTGAAGTTTTGTAATTTTTTATTTTCTTTTCAAGGCACAAGGGGTTAGCTCACAAGTGATGAAAACATAAGTCTCACGAGGTCGGTTCATCAACCTAAGAACCATGCTTAAGTTAATGGACCAAGTCCAAGAGTTGTACATAATCCTAGATATTGATGAAGTGCAAGTGAGATAAGATATGGACCACGAGTGTGTGGCTTGATATGTGCTTAATTTAAAAGAAGAGTGATCCCACTTTAGGTGAGAACTCACTACTACTAATCTTATTGAGAAAGGTTCAAGTTGGAAGGTTTGACCAGACACTTGTTGAAGCATTGAGTTGAAACAACCAACAAGTGGCTTATGAAAGTATTTGCATAGTTGACTCAAACCATGCACGTCATCACATAAGGTTCAAGTCCCTACGGAGATAACACACGAAATAAAAAGAAAACAATTCAGTGTACGAAAAGTTAATACACCCAACCAAGAAAAGCAAATAAAAGGAAACATGAAACACTATAGATAATTATAGGCTAGGGAGTTTCGAAGGTACATAAAAGAAAATGAAGTATAATCACAACTTCTCAACTTCTCCTTCTCTTCATCATTTTTTTATGATGTTGAATAAGTAAGTATGACTGGGTCGTATGGGTGGATGCACCCGTACGGGTGGTCGTTAAAACCTCAAGAAGTTCTTTTATTTTTAGAATTCGTAAAACAAGGTCGATATGGGAACGCGGTACTGGTAGACACGCCTGTACTGGTGCTTGTTAAACTCTCTATAAACTTCGAGGAAATTTACTCTTCCAGTTGTTCGCTTCGTGGAGGCAATCAGGCGCATGGTAAGGTCGGTCCCGGCTGTACCACTGCTCGTTAAACATCCTGGACCCCTGAAACAACTCAATTTCTTCAAAAAATTTCCTAAGGACTTGAAATGTTAGTACAACTTCCAAAAACATGCAAACAAATATATTTTTATAGAGAAGTTTAAACTAGGATATGCAACACATAATTAGAGCAACACAAAATTCTACCTTTTCAAAGTTACTCCCAAGACAACTCGAATAGAAAAACATGCAAAGTGCTAATGCAACATGAATTCAACTAAACAAAGATACGAAAACAACTATGCTACCGTTATTCAAAGATGGGTTGACTTCCATCAAGCATTTATTTTGAATTGGTTGATTCGACTCAACCAACCTCTGAGTCTTTGGCACATATCTTGGGCTGCCCTGCATCGAGGGTACTTACCACTTGAACACATTTAGGTGGTGGTACACATTTTCCACCTTGTTCTTGTTTATTCGGGTAGTAATGCACAATATGATCATTATGGATGTTGAAGACAATTTTCCTGCTAGTGCAATCAGCATTAGATCCTATAGTACAATCGTAAATTTGTGTCCCATGAAGGAACCGGGTGTCCAACGAGCCCAGAGTTCGAGAGGGGGCTGAACACGTGTTCTAGACTTCTCGGCGACGATGGCTGCGACGGAGCTTGCACATGACAGAGAGTAGACACAGGTTTTTTTACCCAGGTTCAGGACCCTCTTGAGGAGGTAAATTCCTACTCCTGCTTTGTTGTATTGCTTGCGGTGCTTCATGAGGCTACAATGTTGTATGTATCCTTTTGGTTTTAGATCACCAGGAATCCATGGTTTTCTAAGGTTGGGAAGTTCTACTTTTATAGAGGCATCGGGCCTCTTCCCATTGATATTTGGCGGGAATGGTCTCCGCATTCCCGCCTAAGGAGAGCTAGTGCACACCTCTACTTTAAATGGACCAAGTATAGGGTCCTTCAGGCACTCCAGTCCAAGGCAGCGGTCGCAGGGGACGCTCTCTCTACGGAGTATCACCCTCTACATTCTTGCATTAAAGAAGCAACGCCGCGCTTTAGAGGTCACTAGTCACGTCAGCTCCGCTTTAACACGAAAGTGACCTAGCAACATCTTCATGTACTAAGGCAGACAGCGCGAGTAGTGGGCCGTCGAACTACCGGAGGTTGTGCATCTATTCCTTGCGGAGGGTCAATTCGGAAGTGACTACCCCGCCGAGGGCTCTATGTCACTGAAGACCCCCTACTCCAGGTGTGCCTCCTCGAGCCCGGCTTGTGGATAGCCATGCCCCTCCCTTGGAGAAGGAATGTACATCTCGAAGCATCTGACTAGCATGGCACGGTCCCGCTAACCGGTGTATTGTGGTACCCCCTAGACCAGGGATCCGACAAGTACTAAGAAAAAGTCTTCCAAGGATCGAAACACTAGAAAAACAATATCCCTGGGCGCTTGGCTTGCACGTGTCCTCCAACGGAGACAAAGAGTAAAGGGGCCCACTAGCGCGGTGCCCCCACAGATCGTGTCAGTGCACGATCTCAGGGGAGAACACCGATGTTGTCCATGTGGGGTTAGAGCTGGTCGGTATCCCTCGAATGCTGGCACCACCATTACCATTGTTATGTCTTTGGGCTTCCCTCCTTCCATAAAAGCTAGGCCTGCATCAATAATATTTTACTCTGTCTTCCTCCATTGACATCCTCCTTCTGCATCCACCGCCATGCCGCCATGTTCCTAGTTTCAGCTATGTCTTCAAAAAGGGCTCAGAGTTCCTTAGTCATGGCGGATGCGTCATCGGCAAGTGCTCGTGTTTTGCCGCAGTCGAAGATCATCAATGATGAGGGCCTACGGAAGGCCCGACAACTAGAGTCTTTAGATTCAAACGAGTGGGGTGCCACTCGGTTGTGGCCGGCGCGGCTGATCACCTCGACCATCCAGCCACGGAGTACCCTATCTTCACGCATTTCATTGCCGCCAGGATGGTTCTATTGTTCTCACCCTTCTTCCTTGCTGTCCTTGAGCACTATCGTATCCAGCTCCTTCACCTTCATATGCACAGTGTGACCCTCCTGTCAATCTTCACGTACTGGTGCGAGGCCTTTGTAGGGGTGGCACCGTCAGTGGCACTGCTCCGACACTTCTTCTCCCTCCACATCACCGTAGTGAGGGAATGCCTCAGTTGTATCTCTTTTTCGGCCGTCGATGAATACATGAACTTCCTCCCCTTATCCATTGCTGGTATGGTGGAGGGATTTCCGCGGGGATTGGGTCTTTATGGACACCTGCTAGGCGAATCTGCGCTTCTAGGTCCCTTCCAAACCTGCTGTGAGCCATCCTGGATGGGCTTAGGAGGAGGCCATCTGGAGGAGCCCGGTACCTCTCACGAGGCGCATGAAGGCCTTGGTGTGCCATAGTTTGACCGACGAGATGGTGGCCTAGGAGTTCATTCGTCAGCAGATAGCACCACTTCAGGAGCACATCAAAGGCGTATGGGCTATGTTGAGTGGTTGGGACGGAATCAAGCTTTCGCTCAGCCTCCTTATTGAGGCTCCCACATCTGTCTTGATCAAGTTGCTCCTTAGGGAGGCGACCGTTCCTGTGACCCACAGATAGCCTTCCCTTTATACCATATTGGTGACGTGGATGCGACCCGCGCTCGTCTCCCTCTCTTCGTCTGGTGGGGTGAGTGCTCCTTGGGCTAGGAGGGAGGGGGAAACCCTCATACCCCTACCCCGATTTCTTCCGCTGTGACATCTCTGGATGATGCGGGTGTGTAGGCAGGTGATGGTGATGAGGCTTTTCTGCCTGTTCACCAGGGGAGGATGGTTCATAGCATGTACTCCTCTAAAGAGGACATTAGGGATCCTGTTGATGCCGCATCAAGACGTGACCAGATCGGGTGCGACGGTGTGACTCACGACGGGGCTCTAGCCGAGAGGGTGCCAGTGCAACTTGCTGCCAAGGGAAAAAACCCCTGTAGATGATCGTGAGGATGCCTTCCTACCTCTCGAGTTGAAGAGTGGGGCCTGGTCATTCCGAGGCTCCTCTATTATAATGTAAGCTTCCACTTTATGGTTCGCTTATTTCCTTTGCCTCTCCTTGCCCCCTCGCTTGATCCTTTTTGCGCAGGTCCAAGGGGAAGAAGAGGAAAAGGAGAGTTGATAGCTTGTCGTCAGGGAAAGCCCGCGAGGCGGTGGGTTCCACATGCGGATCTTTGCACTACGACCCCTTCCTTCGCTGATTGCCTCGAAGGAAGGGGGTCTTTTGATGGCCCGTGAGGGCGATGTCCCGTCCATGGACGGGGCTGTCATCGCTAATGCTAGGGTGGCAGCCTCGCTGGAGCCAGCGGGTTGTCCTCACACACCGATCTCCCGAGGTCTCCAACACTGCCGGCTCCAGCCGCCAAAGAGATGGAGGACGCGGGACCCTGCCGGAGAAACCTAGTTGTCCCCTCCGGCACTACGAGAGGAGATGATTCCCTTGCACATGAAGATCCGGTGGGTGCCCATCCGGCGACCCCTCCCGAGAGCTCAGTTCTGATGGGGTTTTTGGCGAAGGTAGCCAAGTTACTTCCCTCCCAGGGGCATCTACCTTTGGCCAAAGTGCTGAAGCCAGCACCCTTCCCCGGAACAGCCTGATCTCGCTTCACTTAGAAGAGTTGGCCATATTCATGCTGTCATGGAGGTCGTGCAAGTTGGCCTCACCCAGTTCCTCGCGGAAGCGGTGGGAGAAAAGCACCGACTGGCGGGGGCATGGCGCCGCCTTTGCGAGGAATAGGCGAACTTCAACATCGCACTTGACCTATGGGAGCGGCGCCGATAGGGTACAGTCTTGGAGGCGACAGAGATCCTTGAGAAGGCCGAACATGAGGCGGGGGATATTACGGCATTGACCTGCGAGCGGGACCCTACGGCCGGGGGCGCCTCCACAGAGAGTCTTGTCCGCTATGCGTAGGAACTCTCGGAGCCAAATGTGTAGCTGCTCTCTCAGAGAAGGAGAATGAGAGCGACCATATTTTAGTACAGCAGCGCGAGCAAAGCGTGGCACAACATGAGGAGGCGGTCTAGCTTTGGGAGGTCGAGCGGGGTCTAGAGCATAATCGCCTGTAGTCATTCGAGACACTTCACGTGACGACCCATAGGGAGATGGAGGAGCGCAAGGCCAAGCTTGACGAGCGTAGTCTCGACCTCGAGAGCATGGCGGCCTAAACCCATGAAAGGATCGACCGCTTCAACCTCAAGCTTGAGGTAGAGCTGAAACAGATGCGATCAGATTGTCTTGCTAAGCTTGCGGCGAGCGGCTAAATTATTTATGAGGACTTATCGAGCAAAGCCAATTTTCAAGAGTAGGGCTTGATGGCTTAGTGTACGGCGCCAGAAAAATGCTAGAGCGGTGTTGATGTAGAGCTCGTTGGGAACCCCAAGAGGAAGGTATGATGAGCACATCAGCAAGTTTCCCTCAGTAATGAAACCAAGGTTTAATCGAACCAGTAGGAGCAAGGAAACACCCCAAAGGTGTTAATAGCTGAGCCTTGGCAGGGCGCACTACCAGTGCTAGTAGCAACGTGGAGACCTGCACAACACAACCACAAAACTTTATCCCCAACTTGCGATGAGGTTGTCAATCTCACCTTGTTTTGCGGAAAACAAAGGATTAAACGTATCGAATGGAAGGAACTAATAGTTTGCAGAAAGTAAACACAAAGTAGTAAACAGTTTATAGATTGTATGTAAAGAAAAAGGACCGGGATCCATAGTTCACTAGAGGTGGCTCTCCTTAACATAGATAACATGTTGGGTGAACAAATTACAGCGGGGCAATTGACAAACATCAAGAAAGAAATACATGCATATACTAATCATCTTGACTCCTTTGGAAATTGATTGGGCATTACAACATTATACATAGACCGCCATCCAACTGCATCTATGACTAATAATCCACCTTCAAGTTATCATCCGAATCCCCTCCAGTATTAAGTTGCAAGCAACATATTATTGCTTTACGAATTGCGTGTAAAGTAAACAATATGATTGTTCTATGAACAAAGGATTGTTGTTTTCTCCCTAGTAGCAACATCACATCTAGTACCTTAGATATTTCTGTCACTTCCCCAGATTACCAGAGGCATGAACCCACTATCGAGCATAAATACTAACTCTTGGAGTTGCTAGTATATACTTGGCCAAGATAGCTACTAACAACGGAAAGCATGCAAGATCACAAATAACAAAGACATGATAGAATCAATAATCAATCTGAAATAGCATCTCAATATCCATCAGATCCACGCAAACACAACATGCAGAATTACAAATAGATGATCTTGATCATGAATGGAGCTCACAAGATCTAAACATGAAAGCACAAAGGAGGAGAACCAGCCATCTAGCTACTACATGGATCCGTAGTCCAAAGATGAACTACTCACGCATCACACCGGAGGCTTGCATGGTGATCAAGAAGGCCTCCAGGGTGAATTCCCCTCTCCGGCAGGGTGCCGGGAAGAGCTTCAGATCCCTCCCGATCTAGGGATGGAGATGATGGTGTCTACAGACTCTTTCGTGGATTTTTGATCGGGCCCTTAGGGTTTTCGTCCCGAGGGCAATATATAGGAGGAAGGGGAGGCCGAGGGGGTGCCAGGGGCCACCACACCACCCCCTGGCGCGGGCCAAGCCTGGCCGCGTGGCCAGGTGGTGTGGCCGGCCTCTGGCCCCTCTCCGTCTCGTATTCTGGCAGCTGATGACTTCCGGAAAAATAGGCACTTTCAATTTTGTCCCGTCCAATTCCGAGAATATTCATTTTCTGACTTTCCTAGAACCAAAAACAGCAGAAAACAGGCAGCTGGCACTATGGCTCTTGTTAATAGGTTAGTCCAAGAAATCATATGAAAAGTACTCTAAAGTTGGAACAAAACACAAGGAAGTGGATAAAACCAAGCATGGAACATCAAAAATTATAGATACATTTGCAATGTATCAACATCCCCAAGCTTAACTCCTGCTCGTCCTCGAGTAGGTAAGTGATAAAAAGAAAGAATATTTTTTGAGGTGACATGCACCATCAAAGACTTGATCAAAGTATTTGTAAAACATTCAAAGCTGGGATCATAGTACTTCAATCATAACATGAAAGACAAAGTTCTAGCAATAAGCAAAGAAACTATGATGCAACATGAAAAAGCACAAACAAAAGATTCATGAATAGCAATGCTTTGCAAGACGTTTGTTTGTTTCACATAAAGAAAACATAGCATAATAGTATTCAGCTTGTCCCTCATAGAGTAGCAAATATAAATGCATAGGACACCTTCAAAGTTCATAAGAGTGACTAGATAGAATAGTTTAAAACAAGCAATATCAAGTTATACATCAATCAACTAGTCTTGGGACAATGCACATAGAACTAAGAATGACCACTATGCTCTCAAAGTAGGTGCATAAAGATAGAAGTTGGAGACTCAATATAATGGTGGAAGAAAGGCCTTTATAAAAGGAAGTAGGGATTCAAGTCTCATAAAGAGCTTCCAAAAATTATGGTACTCATAGCTTTCAGCTCTCATGGCCCTATCATACACATCTTGAAGTGATTAAGGTTAAAGTGAACAAACTATGGTGTACATGCTTGACGAAGTATAAGTTAGGAATCTCATGTCCCTTGTATACGAGGGCCGCTCCTCATGCTACTCAAGTTTAGTCACCGGTAAGTTCTTGTCATTGTAAGTACATGTGTATCATAGAGAACCGCCAACGGGGTACCCCTTGCCCGATGATACGGAAGAATCCCCATATCAAAATGACAAGGCAAGCAGACAACGAGCATCTCAGCAAGTTTCTTATTTACCATGGGAATATGGTGCTTTTTTTCTCTCTTTCCTCTTTTCATAATATCTCTTTTTTTCTTTTTCTCTTTTTTTCTCAATATAGGACTCTTTTTTTTATAAGAAGAATGCTTCATAGACAGCTCATTATGGTTACGCTGCAGGTTTCCACCATGTTAGCATGGATTAGACCAGCGACCCAGGCGTTTTTCTAACACATTTACATAACTCCATGGACTTACAAGCTCCCATTTCATTTCACACCGACGACATCCATATACAAAAGAGCATGATATCAACTAGGTACAAGTACCAAGTGCAATGTTGAAAGCGTTCCCCATGAAAGCATGGTTCTGCTAATACCCACCAAATAAGTGCAAGCATATACAACATAGACGACACAATGGTTCAAGTTTACTAAGGGCAGGAAAAGTAAAGTGTGCCATCAAGTTCGTGAGAGCTTTAATCACTAGTTTTCTCATAACAAGTTTAATTCGGAAGGTAGACAAAAGCATGAATATACTTGGAATAGCATAAGCTAGTAGATAGGTATGGTGGACTCTTTGGAATAACTTGGTTTAGGGAGTTGGGTGCATGAGTGGAACTCATACTTGGTTGTGGAGGCTAGCAAAAGACTGGGAGCGACAAACTAAGAGAGCAATAATGGCCATAATCATGCAGAGTGACAAAACATCATTGATCAAAGCATAAAGTGATACTACAAGTTGAAAACTAAAGGATCATAAAGGCTTATGGTGACTTGAGATAGTCATAACATGGTGTGAGCATGCGCCAAGTCAACCCAAATAAAGCATCAAAGGAGAATACCACTATACTATGCTTTAATATGCTAAAACAACGCATGATTCATCCAAGGCACATTAAGCAATCTCAATTGTTTATAACAAGTCATGCTACAGCAAAGAATACTAAGCATAAATCCAAAACAATATCAAGCATGGCATGATAGAGCATAGGCCACAGTAAAAAACGAGCTCTTTTTACCACATAAGCATGAACTTTCCTACTCTTTTCCAAACCAAACCAAACTATTTGCAACCCAATGTATGAAATAGGGGGTCCAACAAATTTATTCAGAAAACTAAGAAAACCAAGCAAACAAAAAACCAAAACAAAAACGAAAAAGAAGACGCTCCAAGAACAACACAACTGTGCATGAAACAATAAAAATGAAGCGTTTGGAAGAAACCTGGGATTTTTATTGATGAAGAAGGGGATGCCTTGGGCATCCCCATGATTTGACACTTGTACTTCTTGGGTATTTCCTGGGGTGACACGCGTGGCATCCCCAATCTTGAGCTTTAGTCCATCCTTCGTCTCATTACTCATTCCTTCCTTACACCTGAAATTTTTTCCTTCATACAAAACTTCACACAATCTTTATTAGCAACATTAGTGCACTCAATATAAAAGGTCTTAAGGTTCAGTTCTAAAACCAAATAAACTTCCATTACAACACTAGCTACTGTAACATTTCCCTCAAAAAGCTCAATTCCCCAAAAGAACTCAAAAAGGAACCAACAAGAAGCAAATGCAGAAAATGGCAGAAATCTGTCAAAACAGACCAGCAGGTAAGACGAATTTTTTCGAAGACCTTCTGTTGCTCAAATCAAAAAGTGTTGAACTAACGAAAGTTAGATAACAACCTGGGGCAGAAGAAAAAAAATTCACTCCTCAAAAAGACGTTCAGATATTTTACACGAATTTTTACAGTGAAGCACAGAAATCTGTTTCGGGACAACAACTTTCCCAATCATTACTTCTCTCTCATTAGAGGTTACTCTTGGCACAAAAAGCAAATAAATAGGATAAGGAGCGGTTATTACTGAAATAATAAATTCCAATTCTCATCTAAAACTTTTGGGTTATCTCCCAATAAGTACTTTTCTTTAACGCCTTTAAGTTAGGCATAAGAAGCAAGAAAAAGAATCAAGTGTTCTCAAATGAAGAAGCATTAAAACCAAATTTCTTGCCCTTACCTCTCTTACTTTTCTTCTTAACCTTGGGGAAAATATGATTGTTTGGTGGAGAAGAAAGGTTCATGGTCCCCTTTCCCACATCTATTATTACTCCAAGGAGTTCTAATAGGGACCTTCCAAGTGTAATTTGTCCTTTTCCTGCACATTCAATAACAAGATAATCAGTAGAAATCATTTTCCCAAGGATCTTTCTAAACACTCCTTCAGCTATTCCAAGAGGTAATATGGTAGCATTATTAGCAAGAGATATTTCTTTTCCTCCTTCAGTAAACCCCCAAGTATTCAAAGATTCAAAAATATCCTTGTGCATAAGACAAAATTCAGACATGATATCACAGCAGGCTTGGAAAGTTTTAGTGTTTATCTCAATCTTTAATGTAGGGAGCCAATTTGATGGTTCAGAATTTATTGGAACATAATTGCGATGCTCCCTAAGCGTATTATAGCAATCTTTTAAGCTAGTAGTGCTAGTCTCAAGAGTGTTCAATCTAGCAAATATTCTTGCAAAGAAAATATCAGTTTGGCTAGGCAAGTTGTAAGTGAGGATCAATTTCTTTATAGCATTTATAGCATCATCCTCATTACATTGGAGGAAATATCCTCCCACAACATAATCTAAAGCATATCTATAGCAAAGAGCAATTCCAAGGTAAAAACTGCTAAGGAACAAGCTTTGAGTCATTTTAGGCTCAGTTTTTTCATCTAGATCAGAGATTCTAGACCAAGCTTCTAGACCAAGGTAAAAACTTTCCTCAATTCCTTGTTTAAAAGTGAAAATCATTTCCTCGGATGACATAGTGATTGGAGCAAGGCTAGACATAATAGCAACTTAAGAAAGGAACTAATTTTTTTGTGTTTTTTGAAATAAGAAAGCAAACTAGTAAAACTATTTTTTTTGTGTTTTTGATAAAGAAACAAGCAAACAAAGCAAAAAGAAACTAAGCAAAACAAAAATAACAAAGTAAAGAGATTGGTTATGAGGGACTACCCTTGTGAAGATGTCCTTGACTCCCCAGCAACAGCGCCAGAAAAATGCTTGATGGCTCAGTGTATGGCGCCAGAAAAATGTTGGAGCGGTGTTGATGTAGAGCTCGTTGGGAACCCCAAGAGGAAGGTATGATGAGCACAGCAACAACTTTGCCTCAGTAATGAAACCAAGGTTTAATCGAACCAGTAGGAGCAAGGAAACACCCCAAAGGTGTTACTAGCTGAGCCTTGGCAGGGCGCCCTACCAGTGCTAGTAGCAACGTGGAGACCTGCACAACACAACCACAAAACTTTGTCCCCAACTTGCGATGAGGTTGTCAATCTCACCGTGTTTTGCGGAAAACAAAGGATTAAACGTATCAAATGGAAGGAAGTAATAGTTGGCAGAAAGTAAACACAAAGCAGTAAACAGTTTATAGATTGTATGTAAAGAAAAAGGACCGGGATCCATAGTTCACTAGAGGTGGCTCTCCTTAAGATAGATAACATGCTGGGGGAACAAATTACAGCGGGGCAATTGACAAACATCGAGAAAGCAATACATGCATATACTAATCATCTTGACTCTTTTGGAACTTGATTGGGCATTACAACATTATACATAGACCGCCATCCAACTGCATCTATGAGTAATAATCCACCTTCTGGTTATCATCCGAACCCCCTCCAGTATTAAGTTGCAAGAAACAGATTATTGCTTTACGAATTGCATGTAAAGTAAACAATACGATTGTTCTATGAACAAAGGATTGTTGTTTTCTCCCTAGTAGCAATAGCACATCTCGTACCTTAGAGATTTCTATCACTTCTCCCGATTAGCAGAGGCATGAACCCACTATCGAGCATAAATACTAACTCTTGGAGTTGCTAGCATCTACTTGGCCAAGATAGTTGCTAACAACGGAAAGCATGCAAGGTCACAAATAACAAAGACATGATATAATCAATAATCAATCTGAAATAGCATCTCAATATCCATCGGATCCCCGCAAACATAACATGTAGAAATACAAATAGATGATCTTGATCATGAACGAAGCTCACAAGATCTAAACATGAAAGCACAAAGGAGGAGAACCAGCCATCTAGCTACTACATGGATCCGTACTCCAAAGATGAACTACTCACGCATCACACCGGAGGCTTGCATGGTGATGAAGAAGGCCTCCAGGGTGAATTCCCCTCTCCGACAGGGTGCCGGGAAGAGCTTCAGGTCCCTCCTGATCTAGGGATGGAGATGACGGCGGATACAAACTCTTTCGTGGATTTTTGATCGAGCCCTTAGGGTTATCGTCCCGAGGGCAATATATAGGCGGAAGGGGAGGCCGAGGGGGTGCCAGGGGCCACCACGCCACCCCCTGGCACGGGCCAAGCCTGGCCGCACGGCCAGGTGGTGTGGCCGGCCTTTGCCCCTCTCCGTCTCGTATTCTGGCATCTGATGACTTCTGGAAAAATAGACACTTTTGCTTTTGTCCCGTCAAATTCCGAGAATATTCATTTTCTGACTTTCCTAGAACCAAAAACAGCAGAAAACAGGCAGCTGGCACTGTGGCTCTTGTTAATAGGTTAGTCCAAGAAATCATATGAAAAGTACTCCAAAGTTGGAACAAAACACAAGAAAGTGGATAAAACCAAGCATGGAACATCAAAAATTATAGATACATTTGCAATGTATTAGGGCTCCTGGCGAGAAAAAAAGAGATTGCGGCGCCATAGCGGCATACCTAGGAGAGGCTATCCCAAGCACTGGTCGACTTGGAGGAGGCAAGGAAGGCCAGGGATGATTCTTTTGCAAAGTCCAAGTCACTTGACCAGGAGCTTGGCGAGATCCGGCTACAGATGCAACCTTTGGTCGGGGATGCTGACCTCCATAAGCAAGAGGTGACGGACGGTCGATTGCTCAAGAGGCAGAGATTCCAGATGAACCAAGGCCTCGCTTAGCATGCCGCCTCTACCTTAAGCCACTTTGGGGCATAAAACTTCTATACTGACGCCCTTTTAGATGCCATTGAGAGTGGGGCCTACCTTGAGCTCGCCTGTAGGATATCGTTGTATTTCAACAGACCGTCGAAGAGCACGTGGAGGCCTTCGTCCGTAAGTTTTCTCAGGACGAGGCAGGTCAGACTGGCCAGACCTCTAGCATTGCGAGGACCCCGGAAGGCGCAAGCGGCGGTGATGATCCTGGGAGCAGCCAATCGAGCCATGAGGAGGAGGAAGTGGGGTCTGCCGATGGTAGTGCATTGGTGCCTTGTTCCTGAAAGTGTAACAGAAGTGTGAACATTTGATGTTTTGTAAGGGTCGTGAGCCCCCGTGCGTTATCCCATAGGCTTACTGTGGACGAAAATGTAGGACACGTGCCAGCCTAGATGGCCTCCCCGGGGGCCCAACGATAGTGCATCACCCATTTGGGGTTACTTGGAGGAAGCTCTCTCGCCAAGTCGCCGTGTAAATCACTTGTAATGGGGACCATGCGATTGATGTCTGACATGTTGGCCCCTTGAGGAGGGAGCCATAGGCTCCACACGAGTTTGGCCTGCTTGTGGGGGTGCCCTCAGGAGCCGTCCCGTAAGTTCCTCGAAGAGGAGGTCGTAGGTGTAATGGGTTTCATGTTAGCCCCTCGAGGAGGGAGCCATAGGATTTGCATGGGTTTGTCCCGCTTGAGGGGGAGTGCCCTCGGGAGCCACCCCGTAATTCCGTCAAAGAGGAGGCCATAGGGCTAATGAATGTCATGTTAGCCCCTCGAGGAGGGAACCGTAGGAAATGTATGAGTTTGGCCCGCTTGAGGGGGAGTGCCCTCGGGAGCCGCCTCGTAAGTCCCTAGGAGAGGAGGTCATAGGTGTAATGTGTGTCTTGTTATCACCTCGAGGGAGCCGTAGGCGCTGCATGAGTTTGGCCCGCTTGGGGGGGAGTGCCCTCAGGAGCCTCCCTGTAAGTCCCTCGAAGAGGTGGCCGTAGGGATAATGTGTGTCCTGTTAGCCCCTCTAGTAGGGATCCGTAGGCTCTACATGAGTTTTTCACGCTTGAGGGGGAGTGCTCTCGGGAGCCACTGTAAGTCCCTTGATGAGGTGTGCCCTATTAGTCCCTCGAGGAGGGAGCCATAGGCTCTGCATGAGTTTGTCATGTGTTTGCTATTTTTTATGTGTTTCTCACAAGGAGTTCAAGCACCAAGAGCAATGGGTGAGGTGACTTTGTTTATAGAGCCAGTCGCAAGTTAGAGCTCGACACTTCAGGTCTCAGCATTGACAGGGGAGGGGTGACTTAGTGATAGACACCGTGCCCCAGCCCCATATTGTGTTGTACACATGAGAAAACTCACAAATGCACAACAACTAAAAAGGCGAATTCACGGGGAAAAAGCAAATGGTGAAGCCGGTATGTGACGCAAGATCCAAAAAAGGCCCGGAAGGTTAGAGATTATTATAAAGACACTGTGATTCATAACGTGGCCTAAATCTGAGGATGGCGAGGTTCATGGGTCACATGTGGAGAGCGTAAGTAGCTGACCTCTTATGGAGAGTGGCGTCCATACAGGCATGAGGTCATCCGGGCCTCACGAGGGTCGCCCTAGGTCCATGGCTATGTGGGCTGGAAATGGGGAACCCGCCAGACCGTATGATGTGGCCCTCATGAGCCTCGAGCATCCTCGCGTTGATGCTTGGTAGCCTTGGCTTGTTGACTTCCTCCTTGATTGCGCTTCTTCCTCTCGTCATATTCCAACCGGATATATTGAGTTTGATACACTAATTGGTGTCATGCCCATGCACCTTATGGAAGATATAGAAGGGGCGGCTACAGACTTCACCCTTAGTGCTCCCCCTGTGAGGATGTCATCGTTCAGCCCCGGCTACCCGGGCGATAGTGACCGTCATCCTCACTCTAGCAAGGTCCTCGGAGTGGGGGTGAGGTCATCCTTTTCGCAAGTGAACAGGAGCCCTAATTCCACCTTGGCGCATTGGTCGGCAATCACGAAGAGTTCTTCCATGGTGGATAGGTTCTCACCCCGAAACCCTATTTTGTTGAGCACCTTGCTATCCGCGACACCCTCGATGAAGGCGGATATGACCCTGGCATCCAAAATACTTGGGATCTTGCTATGGCACTAGTCGAAGTGCTGCAGGTACTTGCGGAGGGTCTCGTGAAACCTCTGTCACACTTGACGCAGGTCGTGGCATGTGAGAGGGCATTCGCCAGCTCCACCAAACTTGGCGATGAAGTGGTGGCAGACGGCATGCCACAAATTGATGGATCCTTCTAGAAAGCTGGCTAACCAAGTGTGTGTCATGGCCCTTAATCTTAAGGGGAACCAGTTATCCATGACACGGTCATCACCACCGGTGACTTCAATGCCCATGGTGTATAGTTGCAGGAACTCTATAGAGTTGGTGGTGCCATCGTATCGCAGGGTATGTCGGCCTGAAACTGGCTGGCCAGACAACACGACAGAGGTGCTCGGCGAGAGCGAGGTAGCTGTTGCTGCGGGTCTCAACTCATCGGGCGAGAGCAGCGTGGTTCTGGCGACATTTTGGGCAATGTGGGCATCGTGCTCATGATGTGGCACGAGTGTTACACGTGTGTCTTCTATTGCAGGGATAACTTGGGAGTCATGTTCGGTGCTCTATGACATCCATGCTTCACAGGATACATGCTTGCTCCGTGAGCTCTCGGTACTCGTCGAGGGAGCAGGAAGACGAGATGCTCCGTAGGCTACTTCTCCTACTCGAGCTTCGGGAGAGGTCTGGACTGGGTCTACCCATGCGATGTACATGAGGGCGGGAGGATATCAAAGAAGTTCTATCACCATGAGCGGCGCAACCCCCGGTGCGAGGACGTCTCCATGCCCACGCAATGGTACGGTGCGCGGGAGTGGCTCGTTGCTTCACTCTGGTGGGAGCGCCCTTCTCACAGAGCGAAATAGGGAGACCTCCTCACTCCCATCCTGCACTAGGCTGGGGAGATGGTGCGATGGGTGCTCCATCTCTCCCGTCCCTCGCTAGCGCCTCCTTGCGGGCTACTCCTTGCATATGCGTCCGTGTGTTGTGCCATGACGTTCAGGCAGTCGAAGGTCCTAAGAGCGCGTTTCCACCCCCTACCCGACGCGCCAAATGTCGTTGCGTCCCGTGAAGGTACTGGGGGTCTAATGAGCCCAAAGTTTGATGGGCTGAACATGCATTTTGGACTTCTCGGTGATGATGGTGCGGTGGAGCTTGCACATGAGAGAGAGTAGACACAAGTTTTTTTACCCAGGTTCATGACCCTCCGGAGGAGGTAAAGTCCCTACTCCTTCTTTGTTGTATTGCTTGTGGTGCTTCGCGAGGGTACAATGGTGTACGTATCCTTTTGATTTTAGATCACCGGGGATCCATGCTTTTCTAAGGTTAGGGAGGTTCTCCTTCTATAGAGGTGTCGGGCCTCTTCCCCCTGATATTTGGTGGGAAGGGTCCCCACATTCCCGCCTAAGGAGAGCTGGTGCACACCTCTACATTATATGGACCAAGTCTATGGTCCTTTGGGAGCTCCAGTACAAGGCTGTGGTCGCAGCAATGCTCTCTCTGCAGAGTCGCGTCACCCTCTACATTCTTGCACCATAGCAGCAACGCCGCACTTTTGAGTTCACCGGTCACGTCATCTCCGCTTTAACATGAAAATGACTTGGTAGCATCTTCTTGTACCGAGGAAGACCGCCCAGGCAGTGGGCCGTGGGAACTTCCTGTTGATCTATCATTTTGCTTGACAGAGTGGGTTGTGCATCTATTCCTTGTAGAGGGTCACCCGGGAAGTTACTACCCTGCTGAGGGATCTATGTCGCTCAAGACCCCCTACTCTAGGTGTGCCTCCTCGAGCTCGGCTTATGGACAGCTGCACCCCGCCCTTTGGAGAGGGAACATACCTCTCAAAGCATCCGACTAATATGGAGGGGTCTCTCCAACCGATCGATTGTGGTACCTCTTGGACCAGTAAGAAAAGGTTTTCCAAGGAATAAAATACTAGAAAAAGGGCGCTCAACGTGGAGTGCGCTTGTGACTTCTTTTAATACCTGCATGTGGAGGCCATTGGTTCGTTTCGTGGCTCCACTCGGTCTGTCCCTATGCGAAACGTGGAGATTCTGCAATAACCCTGGTGGTGAGGCTGGTGGTGCGTGCACAGGTTGTTTTTCTCTTTTTCTTTTGTGAAATGGAATACGAAAAAATAAATATCTTTCAAACTGATTGTTAAAATCACGATTCGTTTTCATAGCTGCACTTGTCGTGTCATGATCTATAAACTAGATCCCATGTTGATAGGTTTCGACAAACTTTTTCTTTGCACTTCCTATTGTCCTAGGATGCGCTGCCTAATTTTCATGCAGTGAAGCACCCGTGGACTGCCCTGTTATACTGCGTTGCACTATCTCTTTTTAGGAGCACTTTTTCTGTTTTGCACTACCCTATTGTATTATGTTGCACTGCCGTTTGGTCTTAGTGCACGGGATGGTGTTCTCGCACTGCACGACCCTTGCACTGTCCTACTGTACGTGTTGCACTACCTCTTTTTTAGATGCAGTTTTTTCTCTTTTTCATATGTTTGCATTACCATGTTATACTGTGTTGCACTGTCTGCATGGCGTGGTGTCCTCACAGTACAACGTCCGTGCACTTCCCCATTGTCCTACGCTCCACTGCTCTTTTTCAGGTTTGCAATACAATATCTTTTTTTGGGCGTGGTATTTTTCTCTTTCTTTTACTTCTTTTACATGTGAAAAGAATCAAAAGAAAATAGAAACTGTGGACGCAGCTAGTTTCAAGACGTGACCAGCTTTGCACTGCACGACCAGGTGCATGCGCACGGGTAACTCCCGCGGGGCAAACTCCTACATGCCACGTGTTGGCCCACCATGTGGTCGGAAACATCGGGCTGTCATGCGTCCGGAAAATCACGCGTTTCCTAAAGGGCATGCTCTTGCTAATCATTCTGTCCAAGGATGATTGGAAGTTTTTCATCTTCGGGAACATCAAGTATAATAAAGTCAGTAGGTATGACTTGGTGATAAATTCTAACTAAAACATATTTGAGCATACCAATGTGTTGTTTAGTGGTTTTATCATCCATCTGCAAGGTAATGGAAGTAGGAGAGTAATCTTCGAGATTCAATTTCTTGAAGAGGGAATATGACATGACACTAAAACCTACACCTAATTCACATAGGGCATTGAATATGTTAGTTTTTCCAATAGCACAAGAGATAGTTGGTATACCAAGATCCCCAAGCTTAGCAGGAAGCTTATCACTATAGCTTTTCATCACCGCTACAGTCTTAGTTACCTTTTCTTTCTATTAAGAATATCTCACATGAACTTTTTATAAGTCGGAACTTGAATTGCATCAACTAGAGGAAGTTCAAAACTAATATTTCTTAGAGCCTCGACAAATGAGTCATAGACACTCTTATCAGGTTCATATTGAACACAGTTAGGATATGGGATTTTCTTTTTAGTTGGTTTTACCTTGTCTTTTACCTTGGGTGTCGGCTCAGCATCTTTTTTGATCTTCTTATTCATTGCAGACTTCTGCTTTTCAACTTACTTTTCCTTTGATATAATTACTTCTTCCTCTTCCTCATGACTAAGCTCAGCTTCTTCTCTTGGATCGATAGTTTTAGCATCGGAGTCATATTTTCACCTTTATCTTCTGCCCCTTCCTCTTTTTCATTTTCCATTGAAGCATATTTTTCTTTTATTTGGACTTCATGGTCAATTTTATGTTGTGGAAAAAGAAGGTCCTCTTCTACTTGACTTGTTTCTTGAGTCTCATTTGCCTTCCGGGCCAATTATTCTTGATACCAAGGTGGCCCGAGAGGTTCCTATGTTTCTGTACCATGTCTAGTAACAATATTAGTAGATACAGTATTGTAATCATGATTACTTTGACTTAAAATCAAAGCTTGATTCTCGGCTATTTGATCACATTAAACTTTAACCATACTAATATGTTTATCATCAAAAACTACAGTCAATTCTTTTATATCTTTCTTCTGGAGCATGAGGTGTTTATTATAACTATCGTGGAACTGAAGTTGGTGATGTTTACATTGTTGCAAAGCAATATTCATTTGATCTTCTACTATAAAAGTTTGGAGAACATAAACTTGATTTTGTTTTATGAGTTCCGCTGCTATACCTTTTTCTTCCATAGACTTCTTAACTTCAGGCATAAGTTCTGGAGGTATATAAAGCATACATTTCTTTGGTTTAATATCTCAAACATGATAATACTATTAACCATTGAAGGATCCTACCGCGAAAAGATATATGCATTTAGGTAGCATCAACTTGCTCAAAGTTTCTCTTGAAGTTAAATCAATCATTTGTTTGGAGTCATCCTTGAGTCCATTATAAAAGTATTGTATGATTAAATTCTCCTTAAAACCCTAATTTGCGACTTCCATAATCATCCCATAAAGTCTTTCCCATGCTTGTGAGAAACTTTCTCCAATTCTCTGAAACAAAGTAGATATGTCGTGCTTGATCTGAAAATCTTAGTAAATGAGAAAATATTTTGCATAAATTGTCGGATGAAATTTGTCCAGCTTTTTATAGTGTGGGTTAGGTAAGGATTGTAACCAAGTAAAAGGTTCATATTTTAATGACCAGTAGAAGTTTTTAAGAAGTACAAACTCTTTTGGTAGTCTAGCTGGTTTAAGAGTATCACAAAGGTCATGAACCTTTGTCAGATGATCACTTGGATCTTCATCTTCTCTTCCTGCAAAAGCAATTTCTTTCATCATATAGATTAGATCGGGATCTATTTCAAATTCCATGCCTTCAAGATCAGGATAGAGAATAGGTATTTTCCTAAGATGACTACATGTATTCCCATAATCTCCCAATGATTTCTCAGGCTCTTCTACCCTTCGGGTGATGGTCAAATATGTCATCAAAGGAATCAAATTGTTCACGTCTATAGAACATGAGTTAGACAAAAATTCAATGAATTCTAGGCGTCTTTAAACTGGTACATGTTAAATATAAGGAGGCAAATAATTTCTTCCAAAATTTGTAGCTCCTCTTTCTTCAACAAAGATCATCTATAGTTTCAAAACTGGCAACTAATGTAATTTTTCTTTTCAAATAAGTAAAAGCAAACAGACAAAAATCAATAAACAATAATAACTTGAAACTCGTAGATAATTTCATTATATCAATAATAAATTAGCAACTAAGAACAAATACCAAAAGTGCTTAGCTCCCCTGCAGTGACGCCCGAAAATAGCTTGATGAATGCAAGTGCACATATCAACTACAGCTAGTTTCAAAAGTAAGAGTATCAAACCATAGAGAGATATTGGTACAGGTCTTTATGCCCCACGTTACTATTTACTAGAAAGTACTTGTAAGCTATCTCTAATCCCAAGTAATGGTGTATAAAGAGTCTGTTTGTATGAGTGCTAAAGTAAACAAGGACAAAGTCAATTAGTAAAGTGAACAAGAACATGGGAGTGTGGTTGTGAGAATGGAAATATGGCTAAGTAGTTCTCGGGGAGTGTAGGGTACACCACTAGCATGGGACAATTACTTATGAGTAGGATAACCTATATCATTCGTCACGATATGTGTGGAGAGAGTTCCACAACAAGATGTTCACCAAGAAGTCTCATGACCAAGACACTTCTATGAGTCATGTGATGAGGTCATCTGTAAATAACCACTGCAATGCCCGCGAGCAAGTCACTTTTTAAAACCTCCACAATTAAGTGTTTCCCCATGGATATCATTATGATCTTAGTTAATCTCTCTTAATCCCCTTCGACCGTGTAGGTTATAGGCCAATGCTTGAAGTCACAAAGTAGCACCAGGCATACTCCCATACACGTCCAAATGGTAGTTCCCTCTCTTTAGTCCTTGAGGAAAATGTTATGTGGTCGACTTCACATATCATCTAGAGAGAGAGAGATCTAACACATAATCATAAATCCATAGATCAAAGACCAAAGTTATAGATCATCTTTATTTCATTGCATAATGATACTTGGGTTTCTCCATCTCTCCCCAAGAACAAGGAAACTACTCACATATGAAGGGGATCAACATCATGGCAATAATATGGATGGAATATGAGAGTACAGTTGAATACAAGTGAAGATCCACACTAGGGTTTGGATTGCAACCATGTAGACCAAGGGGATCGGTGTTGGAAACATTGTTGATGATGATTGTGACGTAGATCGGTAGTGAGGCCTTCAAGATCCAAGTCCCTTCTCCTCTTGAGCAGTTGTGATGGTGGAGATCTTGTGGAAGCTGCGGCTATGGACTTTTCGAGGTGGAAGGGTTCCATCGTGGAGGTATGTGGAGAGGATGCCTTTTCCCTTGGCTCCTCACCTATTTATATACACCTAGGGGGTCTATCATAGCCCGTCCCACGTTGCATATGACATAAGGAAGGTTGCTTAGCCCAAAATATATTGAGCCCGTTTGGGAACCCCAAGAGGAAGGTATGATGAGCACAACAAAAAGTTTTCCCTCAGTTATGAAACCAAGGTTATCAATCAAATAGGAGCAAAGAAACACCTCAAAGGTGTTGCTAGCTGAACTTTGGCAGGGCACGCTACCGGTGCCAGCATCAACATGGAGACCTGCACAACACAACCACAGAATTTTGCCCCCAACTTGTGATGAGGTTGTCAATCTCACCGGTTTTGCTGAAACAAAGGATTAAATGTATCGAGTGGAAGAAAGTAATAGTTTGCAGAAAGTAAAGAGAAAGCAGTAAACAGTTGTAGATTGATGGTAAAAGAAAAGACCGGGGTCCATAGTTCACTAGTGGTGGCTCTCCTTAAGATAGATGACATGTTGGGTGAACAAATTACAGCGGGGCAATTGACAAACATCGATAAAGCA
This sequence comes from Avena sativa, assembly GCA_916181665.1. Taxonomy (NCBI): domain Eukaryota; kingdom Viridiplantae; phylum Streptophyta; class Magnoliopsida; order Poales; family Poaceae; genus Avena; species Avena sativa. Next base: position 200,210,414 of record OV702287.1, read on the forward strand.
TACATGCATATACTACTTATCTTGACTCCTTTGGGATTTGATTGGGCATTACAACATTATACATAGACCGTAATCCAACTGCATCTATGACTAATAATCCACCTTCAGGTTATCATCCGAACCCCCTCCAGTATTAAGTTACAAGCAACGGATAATTGCATTACGCATTGCGTGTAAAGTAAACAATACAATTGTTCTATGAACAAAGGATTGTTGTTTTCTCCCTAGTAGCAACAACAGATCTAGTACCTTAGAGATTTCTATCACTTCCCCAGATTACTAGAGGCATGAACCCACTATCGAGCATAAATACTAACTCTTGGAGTTTCTATCATCTACTTGGCCAAGATAGCTACTAACAACGGAAAGCATGCAAGATCACAAATAACAAAGACATGATAGAATCAATAATCAATCTGAAATAGCATCTCAATATCCATTGGATCCCCGCAAACACAACATGTATGAATTACAAATAGATGACCTTGATCATGAACGGAGCTCACAAGATCTAAACATGATAGCACAAAGGAGGAGAACTAGCCATCTAGCTACTACATGGACCCGTAGTGCAGAGATGAACTACTCATGGACCACACCGGAAGCTTACATGATGATGAAGACGGCCTCCAGGGTGAATTCTCCCCTCCGGCAGGGTGCCGAGAAGAGCTTCAGATCCCTCCCGATCTAGGGATGGAGATGACGGTGGCTACAGACTCTTTCGTGGAATTTTGATCAGGTACTTAGGGTTTCTGTATCGGAGGCATCTTATAGGTGAAAGGGGAGGCCGAGGGGGTACCAGAGGCGGCCAGACCACCCCCTGGCACGGGCCAGGCTGGGCCGCGCGGCCAAGTGGTGTGGCAGCCCCCTGGCCCCTCTCCGTCTTGTATTCTGGCTCCTTGTGTCCCTCGGTGAAAAACTGACTTTGGATTTTGAAGGAAATATGCCCTGAGAGGCAATAATAAAATTGTTATTATGTATTCCTTCTATATGATAGATGTTTATTTTGCATGCTATAATTGTATTGATAGGAAACATCAATACATGTGTGTTTAATAAACAAAAAGGGTTCCTAGTCATGCCTCTCTTATAGACTAGCTTGTTGATTAATAGGATGATCAAGGTTTCCTGATCATGGACATTGGATGTTGTTAATAACAAGGTCACACCATTGGTGGAATGATGTGATGAACATTCATCCGAAGTATAGCATTACGATCAAGTCATTGTGTTTATATTGCTATAACATCATACGAAGTAATCTTTATCCTTAGACCATCAGATCATGTTAATTGCTAACACTGGAAGAGTATCTTGATAACATCAAACGTCACACCATAACAGGGTGACTATAAAGATGGGTTCAGTGCTACGAAGGTGTTATGTTGAGGCTCATGGATCAAGAGTGGAATTTGTCAATCCAGATGACGGATAGATATACTCTGGGCCCCCTCGGTGATATCACATTAGGATAGCTTGCAAGCAAGTGATGTGATCACTAGAATGTTATATCACGGGAACAAGAAAAGAGTGCATGTCGGTAACGAGATCAAACTAGGTATGGAAATACCGATGATCGAATCTCGGACATGTAATATATCGAGAGACAAAGGGATTTAGTTACAAGCGTTAAAGGTTCTCACGATCACAGGAGTCATAGTTGAATGTGTAGGAGTCAGTACGGATCTCTAGGTCCCGCTGCTGATTATTGATCGGAGAAGGGTCTCGATCATGTCTGCATTATTTGCGAACCGTAGGGTGGCACACTTAAGAGTTACAGGACACCATTTTGGAGCACATATGTTTCAGACGAAAGAATTGCAAAGCGCAGGAATTGTTTCAATAGAAACCGGAAATTGTTTCGGGTGAAATTGCAGAAGGTGGTTCTGCATGTGATATTGAAATATTGCAAGGGTCTATATGTGAATGTTTGTTAATTAAAGTAATTAACAAAATTCTGAATAAATTTAATAAAAGGGTTTTATTAAATGAGAGAGCATTAAATTTGGAGAAACTTAATGCATTTAAAGTGGAGACTTTAAAAGGGAATGTGAAGAGGCATTTTAATGTGGAGGAGTTACCACCACATGAATGGGGAAGGTGAGGGGTCACCCCCCCATGCGCCGGCCATGGAGAGAGGGGGCACCCCCTCCTCCTATAAAAGGCCATCCATTCCTCCTTCATCCTCACACCTCCTTGTGAAGGATCTCTCTCCCCCTCTAGAATTATTCCCCCATGGTCTCGGATTAGTGAGATACATGTTCCCGGTGGCATTTCGTCTGGAAGGAGTTGATGCTTCCGCTGGATCGCTGGAGCGAGGAGGTGGAGGTTGTCCGGTGGCTTGAACGTGTGTGCGAGTGCGGATGCGCTGCTGAGTTGCGGCGCTCGGACTTCCTCACGATCTTGAGATCGGCAAGTGTACGACTACATCAACCACGAGTTCCTACTCGTCAACAAAGCTTGTTGTCTTTGAGGGTAAGTTCTCTATGGATGTATGTCCACCCGTTTGCTTTGTACATAGTAGATAGATCTTGGCATGTAGTTCACACCGTAGGAAATTTTATGTTTTCTATGCTGCGGACTCAACAGTGGTATCAGAGCCTGATCTATGCGTAGGTGCTTTGCACGGGTAGTACACATATGTTTATATGTGGGCGATGATGATCATGTTATTCCATCTTCTATGTACTTTGGATATTGGTGGCATAGTGGGATGAAGCGGCCCAGACCAACCTTACATGTCATCGTACATGAGACCGGTTCCACGACTGACATGCAACTTGTTTTGCATAAGTGGCTGGCGGGTGTCTGTCTCTCCTACTATAGTCAATATATGATTTGCAACGAGTTGCTAATAACTTACTTATCCTCGTTGTGGTTCATGTTCGTAGGTTAGACAGGTTCTATCTCCGAAATCCCTAAGCCACGAAAAACTTGCAATTGATAAATTAGAGGCGTCTAGTTTAGATCGTTGCTGGGCTAGTGTTTTGATATGGTATTGTTGTAAGTAGATGTATGATAGATACTCTTACAACTCACTTAACGTGTAAGTTCCATAGACCTTGGCCTTACACACACAGGAATGATAGAGATCATACCACGATGCAAATGATAGAGATCAAATGCATGGACCATATCACCTCACTTCACACATTAGATGTTAGCATCTTATACTACTAGTTTGGCGCGTTTGGTAGCATTATAAGATGATCCCTCATTTAGATATCAAGATAAAATGTGTTCTTCCTTAAGTATGCACCATTTTGTGGATCGTGTTTTGAGGCATCACATGATGATCGGGTGTTTTCAACTCTACGCTTTCATACAACGGGTGTAAGACAGTTTTACACACGCAAATACTAAGGTTCTTACTTGACGAGCCTAGCATGTACAGACATGGCCTCGAAACACGAACCGAAAGGTTAAGCATGAGTCATATAGTTGATATGATGCCCATATAGATGCTCGCCTTTGAAGCTACACCGACTCACGTGATGATCGGACTTGGTGTAGTAGATTTGGTTCATGTAATCACCAAAAGGACACGAGGGATGTCATTTTTGAGTGGGAGTTCATTAGTAATTTGAATTAGTTGAACTCAATCTATCATAAACTTAGTATAAATATACTTTACAAATTCTGTTGTAGATGGCACCACCTGCTTTTAATTTCATTGTGTTCATGGAGAAAGAGAAACTTGCTGCGAATGGTAGCAACTTCACCAACTGGGCTATGAATTTGAGGATTCTCCTCACTGCTGCACAAAAGAAATATGTGCTAGATGCGCCGCTAGGCCCCCCCACCAGCTCCTGATGCCCCTGACGAGGAAAAGAACGTCTATATAACTCGTCAGGAGGACCACAACTTAGTTCATTGCGACATACTATATGGGCTAGAGCCAGAACTTCGAAAGCATTTCGAAAATGGCAATGCCTTTGATACCATGGGAGAATTGAAAATGATTTTCGATACCCATGCTGCCGTAGAGAGTTATAATGCTACAGAAAAGTTCTTTAGCTGCATGATGGAGGAAAACAGCTCCGTTAGTGAGCACGTACTCAAAATGTCTGGGTACGCCAATAAGCTTGTGTCCTTGGGAATAACGATTCCCATTGACTTAGGCATACATCGTGTTCTCCAATATCTACCACCTAGATACAAGAGCTTCGTGATGAACTATAATATGCAGGGCATGAAGAAGTCTCTTCTCGAGCTTCTGTCAATGCATAAGACTGCAGAAGTGGAGATTAGGAAAGAACATCAAGTGTTGATGATCAATAGGACCACCGGTTTCAAGAAGTACAAGAAAGGCAAGCACAAGGGAAAGAAGGGTGGCAAGTCTATTGCCACGCCTGAAAAGAAACCCCGAGCTGGCCCTAAGTCTGACACCGAGTGCTACTATTGCAAAGGGACTGGCCATTGGAAGCGCAACTGCCCCAAGTATTTGGCGGACAAGAAGTCCGGCAAGGCAAACAAAGGTATATGTGATATACATGTTATTGATGTGTACTTTACTAGTACTCGCAGTAGCACCTGGGTATTTGATACGGGATCGGTTGCTAATATATGTAACTCGGTTTAGGGGCTGTGGAACAAGTGACAACTAGCAAGGGATGAGGTCACGATGCGGGTCGGCAATGGATCAAGAGTTGATGTGATCGCTGTCGGAATGCTGCCTCTCCATATGCCATCGGGATTAGTTATAAACCTAAATAATTGTTATTTGGTGCCTGCACTGAGCATGAACATTGTATCCGGATTGTGTTTGATGCAAAGTGGTTATTCATTTAAGTCTGAAAACAATGGTTGTTCGATTTATATGAATAATATCTTTTATGGTCATGCACCTATGTTGAATGGTTTGTTTCTGTTGGATCTCGATAGCAGTATTACGCATATTCATAATGTTGATGCTAAAAGGATTAAACTTGATAATGATATATCTACATATATGTGGCACTGCCGTCTAGGTCATATTGGCGTTAAACGCATGAAGAAACTCCATTCTGATGGACTTTTGGAATCACTTGATTTCGAATCATTTGATACATGTGAGCCATGGCTTATGGGCAAGATGACTAGAACACCGTTTTCCGGTTCAATGGAACGGGCGACAGATCTATTGGAAATCATACATACTGATGTGTGTGGACCAATGAGTGTGTCGGAGCGAGGTGGATGTCGTTATTTTGTTACTTTCACGGATGATTTGAGTATATATGGGTATATCTATTTGATGAAACACAAGTCTGAAACTTTTGAAAAGTTCAAAGAATTTCAGAATGAAGTGGAAAATCATCATAACAGAAAGATCAATTTTTTGCGGTTTGACCGTGGAGGAGAGTATCTTAGTTATGAGTTTAGCACACATATGAAAGACTGTGGAATGGTTTCACAACTCACGCCTGCCGGAACACCACAACGTAATGGTGTGTCAGAACGTCGTAATCGTACTTTATTGGATATGGTTCGATCTATGATGTCTCTGACTGACTTGCCACTGTCATTTTGGGGTTATGAACTGGAAACAGCTGCATTCACTTTAAATCGGGCACCATCTAAATCCGTTGAAAAGACACCGTATGAATTATGGTTTGGAAACAAACCTAAGCTGTCATTTCTTAAGGTTTGGGGATGCGATGTTTATGTGAAGAAACTTCAACCGGATAAACTCGAAACCAAAGCGGAAAAATGCGTCTTCATAGGATACCCTAAGGAAACGATTGGGTATACCTTCTATCACAGAACCGAGGGCAAGGTCTTTGTTGCCAAGAATGGATCCTTTCTTGAGAAGGAGTTTCTCGCGAAACGTGTGAGTAGTCGGAAGGTAGAACTCGAAGAGGTTATTGAACCTTCTCTTCATGAAATGGCGAGTAGCACAGCTCCGGAAGTTGTTTTGGAGTTGACTTCACCTAATGAAGAGAGAGCTAATGATATTAATCATGAAACTCCGAAAGAGGACACTACCGAACCTCGCAGGTCAAGCAGGACACGTGCAACTCCTGAACTGTACGGCAATCCTGTTGTGAATTTCATGGTTGATGAAATGGATGACCCTGCGATGTATGAAGAAGTGATGATGAGCCTAGATTCCAACAAATGGCTAGAAGCCATGAAATCCGAGATGGAATCCATGTACGAGAACCAAGTTTGGAACTTGGTGGACTTACCTCACGACCGAAAGGCCGTTGAGAATAAATGGATTTTCAAAAGGAAAACTGATGCTGATGGTAATGTGACCATCTATAAGGCTCGACTTGTCGCAAAGGGGTTTCGACAAATTCAAGGAGTTGACTACGATGAGACATTATCTCCCGTAGTGATGCTTAAGTCGGTTAGGATTATGTTAGCAATTGCTGCATATTTCGATTATGAAATATGGCAGATGGATGTCAAAACTGCGTTCCTCAATGGTAAGATTGAAGAAGAGTTGTATATGATACAACCTAAGGGTTTTGTCAATCCTAAGGATGCTAATAAGGTGTGCAAACTTCAGCGATCCATCTATGGACTGAAGCAAGCATCATGAAGTTGGAATCTCCGCTTTGATGAGGTGATCAAAGAGTTTGGATTTGTCCAAACTTATGGAGAGGCTTGTATTTACAAGAAAGTGAGTGGGAGCAATGTGGCATTTCTGATATTATATGTGGAAGACATATTATTGATTGGAAATGATTTAGATCTTTTAAACAGTGTTAAAAGTTATCTAAACAGCAAATTTTCGATGAAGGACCTTGGTGAAGCTTCATATATATTAGGCATTAAAATCTATAGAGATAGATCAAGATGCCTAATTGGGCTATCGCAGAGTACATACCTTGATAAGATATTAAAGAAGTTTAATACGGACGGAAGTAAGAAGGGGTTCTTACCTATGTTGCAAGGCAAGACATTGAGTAAGAATCAAAGTCCGGCTACGGCGGAAGAAAGAGAGACAATGGATAAGATCCCCTATGCCTCAGCCATAGGCTCTATAATGTATGCCATGCTATGTACAAGACCGGATGTGTCACATGCTATTAATTTGACTAGTAGGTACCAATCTGATCCAGGTTCGGAACACTGGATAGCGGTCAAGAATATCCTTAAGTACTTGAGAAGAACTAAGGATATGTTTCTAATATACAGAGGTGAAGAAGAGCTAGTCGCTAAGTGTTATGTTGATTCTAGCTTTGACACTGATCCGGATGACTCTAAGTCTCAATCCGGATACGTATTTCTCTTGAACGGAGCAGCAGTTAGTTGGAGGAGCTCCAAACAACCTGTGGTGGCTAGATCAACAATGGAGGCGGAATATGTTGCTGCTTCAGAAGCAGCGCAGGAAGCGGTTTGGATGAAGGAGTTCATAAAGGAACTGGGTGTGGTTCCCAGTGCGTTGGACCCGATGGTGATCTATTGTGACAACAATGGAGCCATAGCCAACGCAAAGGAACCAAGGTCTCACAAGAATTCCAAGCATATTAAGCACCGGTTTCACTCCATCCGTGAGCATGTCAAGGATGGAGATATAAAGATTTTTAAAGTGCACACGGACCTGAATGTAGCAGATCCGTTGACTAAAGTACTCCCTAGGGCAAAACATGATGAACACCAGAACTCCATGGGTGTTAGATTTATCACTATGTGAACTAGATTATTGTCTCTAGTGCAAGTGGGAGACTGAAGGAAATATGCCCTGAGAGGCAATAATAAAATTGTTATTATGTATTCCTTGTATATGATAGATGTTTATTTTGCATGCTATAATTGTATTGATAGGAAACATCAATACATGTGTGTTTAATAAACAAAAAGGGTTCCTAGTCATGCCTCTCTTATAGACTAGCTTGTTGATTAACCGGATGATCAAGGTTTCCTGATCATGGACATTGGATGTTGTTAATAACAAGGTCACACCATTGGTGGAATGATGTGATGAACATTCATCCGAAGTATAGCATTACGATCAAGTCATTGTGTTTATATTGCTATAACATCATACGAAGTAATCTTTATCCTTAGACCATCATATCATGTTAATTGCTAACACCGGAAGAGTATCTTGATAACATCAAACGTCACACCGTAACAGGGTGACTATAAAGATGGGTTCAGTGCTACGAAGGTGTTATGTTGAGGCTCATGGATCAAGAGTGGAATTTGTCAATCCAAATGACAGATAGATATACTATGGGCCCTCTCGGTGATATCACATTAGGATAGCTTGCAAGCAAGTGATGTGATCACTAGAATGTTATATCACGGGAACGAGAAAAGAGTGCATGTCGGTAACGAGATCAAACTAGGTATGGAGATACCGATGATCGAATCTCGGACATGTAATATATCGAGAGACAAAGTGATTTAGTTACAAGCGTTAAAGGTTCTCACGATCATAGGAGTCATCGTTGAATGTGTAGGAGTCAGTATGGATCTCCAGGTCCTGCTGTTGATTATTGATCAGAGAAGGGTCTCGATCATGTCTGCATTATTCGCGAACCGTAGGGTGGCACACTTAAGAGTTACCGGACACCATTTTGGAGCACATATGTTTCAGACGAAAGAATTGCAAAGCGCAGGAATTGTTTCAATAGAAACCGGAAATTGTTTCGGGTGAAATTGCAGAAGGTGGTTCTGCATGTGATATTGAAATATTGCAAGGGGCTATATGTGAATGTTTGTTAATTAAAGTAATTAACAAAATTCTGAATAAATTTAATAAAAGGGTTTTATTAAATGAGAGAGCATTAAATTTGGAGAAACTTAATGCATTTAAAGTGGAGAATTTAAAAGGGAATGTGAAGAGGCATTTTAATGTGGAGGAGTTACCACCACATGAATGGGGGAGGTGAGGGGTCACCCCCCCCATGCGCCGGCCATGGAGAGAGGGGGCACCCCCTCCTCCTATAAAAGGCCATCCATTCCTCCTTCATCCTCACACCTCCTTGTGAAGGATCTCTCTCCCCTCTAGAATTATTCCCCCATGGTCTCGGATTAGCGAGATACATGTTCCCGGTGGCATTTCGTCTGGAAGGAGTTGCTGCTTCCGCTGGATCGCTGGAGCAAGGAGGTGGAGGTTGTCCGGTGGCTTGAACATGTGTGCGAGTGCGGATGCGCTGCTGAGTTGCGGCACTCGGACTTCCTCATGATCTTGAGATCGGCAAGTGTACGACTACATCAACCACGAGTTCCTACTCGTTAACAAAGCTCGTTGTCTTCGAGGGTAAGTTCTCTATGGATGTATGTCCACCCGTTTGCTTTGTACCTAGTAGATAGATCTTGGCTTGTAGTTCACACCGTAGGAAATTTTTTGTTTTCTATGCTGCGGACCCAACAACTTTTGTCCCGTCCAATTCAGAGAATATTCATTTTCTGACTTTCCTAGAACCAAAAACAGCAGAAAACAGGCAGCTGGCACTGTGGCTCTTGTTAATAGGTTAGTCCAAGAAAGTGTATAGAAAGTACTCCAAAGTGTGGACAAAACATAAGAAAGTAGATAAAACCAAGCATGGAACATCAAAAATTATGGATACGTTAGCAACGTATCAACATCCCCAAGCTTAACTCTTGCTCGTCCTCGAGTAGGTAAGTGATAAATAGAAAGAATAATTTTTGAGGTGACATGCACCATCATAAACTTGATCAAAGTATTTGTAAACATTAATAGCTGGGATCATAGTACTTCAATCATAACATGAAAGATAAAGTTCTAACAATAAGACAAAGCAACTATGTTGCAACATGAATAGGCACAAACAAAAGATTCATGAATAACAATGCTTTGCAAGACGTTTTTTTCACATAAAGTAAACATAGCATAGTGGCATTCAGCTTGTCCCTCATAGAGTAGCAAACATAAATGCATAGGACACCTTCAAAGTTCATAAGAGTGACTAGATACAAATAGTTTAGAACAAGCAATATCAAAGCTATGCATCAATCAACAAGTCTTGGGACAATGCACATAGAACTAAGAATGGCCACTATGCTCTCAAAGTAGGTGCATAAAGATAGAAGGTGGAGACTCAACATAAAAGTAAAAGAAAGGCCTTCATAGAAGGAAGTAGGGATTCAAGTTTCATAAAGAGCTTCCAAAATTTATTGTACTTATTAGCTTCCATCTCTCATTGCACCTATCGTAAGCATCTTGAAGGTGATTAAGGTTAAAGTGACACAACTAAGAGGATATGCTTGACAAGTTATAAGCTGAAATCTCATGCCCCTTACTTACGAAGACCGAACCTCATGCTACTCAACTTTAGTCAGAAGTAAGCTCTTGTCATTGTAATTACATATGTATCATAGAGAACCACTAACGGGGTACCCCTTTCACATGATACAGGAGTTATCCCATAATCAAAATGACAAGGCAAGCAGACAATGAGCATCTCAACAATCTTTTTATTTGCTATTTGCATGGATTTTTATTGAGGATGCTTCATAGAGTGCTCATTATGGTTATGATGCAAGTTTCCACCATGATTAGGCATGGCTTAGGCTAGTGGCCCAGGCGTTTCTCTAACACAAATACAAACTCCATGATCTTACAAGTTCCCCTTTTATTTCACACCGCCGGGATCCATGAGCAAAAGAACATGATATCAACGGGGTATAAAGTACATGTGCAATGTTGAAAGCGTTCCCCATGATACATGGTTCTGCTAACTTCAACTTATAAAACGCAAGCATATACGCAAAAAAGATGGACGCAATGGTTCAAGTTTATTAAGTGCAAGAAAGTAAAGTGTGCCATCAAGTTCGTGAGAGCTTTACTCACTAGTTTTCTCATAACAAGTTTAATTCGGAAGGTAGATAAAAACATGAATATACTTGGAATAGCATATGCCAATAGGTAGGTATGGTGTACTCTTTGGAATAACTTGGTTTTAGGAGTTGGATGCATGAGTGGAACTCACACTTGGTTATGGAGGCTAGCAAAAGACTGGGAGCGACCAACTAAGAGAGCAATAATGGCCATAATTATGTAGAGCAAAAAAACATCATTAATCAAAGCATAAAGTGATACTACAAGTTGAAAACTAAAGGATCATAAAGGCTATGGTGACTTGGGATAGTCATAACATGGTATGAACATGCGCCAAGTTAGCCCAAATAAAACATCAAAGGAGAATACCACAATACTATGCTTTAATATGCTAAAACAACACATGATTCTTCCAAGGCACATTAAGCAATCTCAATTGTTTATAACAAGTCATGCTACAGCACAGAATACTAAGCATAAAGCCAAAACAATATCAAGCATGGCATGACAAAGCATAGGCCACAGTCCAAAACAAGCTCTATTTACCACTTAAGCATGAACTTTCCTACTCTTTTCCAATCCAAACCAAACTATTTGAAAACCAATGTATGAAAGAGGGGGTCCAACCAATTTATTCAGCAAACTAAGAAAACAAAGAAAACGAAAAACCAAAACGAAAACGAAAAAGAAGACGCTCCAAGAACAACACAACTGTGCATGAAACAATAAAAATGAAGCGTTTGGAAGAAACCTGGGATTTTTATTGATGAAGAAGGGGATGCCTTGGGCATCCCCAAGCTTTGACGCTTGTACTTCATGGATATTTCTTGGGGTGACACGCGAGGTATCCCCAAGCTTGAGCTTTAGTCCATCCTTCATCTCATTACTTATTCCTTCCATACACCTGAAAATTTTCCTTCATACAAAACTCCACACAATTTGTATTAGCAACGTTAGTGCACTCAAGATAATAAGTCTTTAGGTTCAGTTCCAACACTAATAAAACTTCCATTAAAACACAAGCTACTGTAACACTTCCCTAAAAAGCTCAATTACCCAAAAGAACGCAAAAAGGAACCAACAAGAAGCAAATGCAAATAATGGCAGAAATCTGTTAAAATAGACCAGCAGGTAAAGACGAATTTTTTCGAAGACCTTCTGTTACTCAAATCTAAAAGAGTTGAACTAATGAAAGTTAGATAACAACCTGGGGCATAAGCACAAAAATTCACGCCTCGAAAGGATGTACAGAGATTTTACAAGAATTTTTACGGTGAAGCATAGAAATCTGTTTCGGGACAGCAACTTTCCCAATCATTACTTCTCTCTCATTAGAGGTTACTCTTGGCACAAAAAGAAAATAAAAAGGATAAGGAGAGGTTATTACAGAGGTAATAACTTCCAAGACTCATCTAAAACTTGTGGGTTATCTCCCAATAAGTACTTTTCTTTAACGCCTTTAAGTTAGGCATAAGAAGTAAGAAAAAGAATTAAGTGTTCTCAAATGAAGAAGCATTAAGAGAAAATGTTGTTTTCATAGGAGAGGCAAAACAAATCTTCTCTCTCTTCTTAGGGAAGTGTTCTATACATTTCTTGAGTGGAAGTTGATATTTAATGGTGCCTTCTTTCATATCAATAATGACACCAATAGTTCTAAGAAAAGGTCTTCCCAAAGTAATAGGACAAGAAGCATTGCATTCAACATCCAAAACCTTGAAATCAACGGGGACATAGGCATTGTTAATCATAATAAGAACATCATTAATACTCCCCATGAGTTTCTTTTTAGCATTATAATCAAGTGTGACATTCAAATAACAATCTTCGAATGGTGGGAAATCAAGCATATCATAAATCCTTCTAGGCATAATAGAGACACTACTATCAAGATCACATAAAGCTTTGAAATCAAAATCATTCACTTTCATATTAATTATGGGTTCCCAACCATCTTCTTGTTTTATAGGAATAGAAGCTTTATGTTTCATATTTTCTTCTTTAATTTTTATGAGAGCATCAGTAATGTGTTTTGTAAAGGCCATATTCATAGCACTAGCATTAGGACTTTTAGCAAGCTTTTGTAGGAACTTAATAACTTCAGAGATATTACAACCATCAAGATCAAAATCATAATTATCATCTAAAGTAGCAGAGTTGTTACTAGCCTTAACACTAGTGGTAGTGATAGTAGAAACACTAATGTTTCTAGCAATTTCATCCTCTCTTTCCCACTTAGCATGCTATTCAGCTAATAGTCTAAGATTTTCATCAATTCTTACTTGTATGTCATTAGTAGAAGAAAAGGGATTATCAATAGTTTCAGGTTTAGCAGTCATTTTATTCAAAGAAGATTGAGCTTCAGCCAATGATGCTATATTTCTTTCAGCATTAGAGAGTTTTTCCTCAATAGTTTTATTGAAAGCAGTCTGTTTACTAATAAAGTCTTTAAGCATAACTTCAATTTCAGAGGGAGCACTCCTATTATTGTTGTAGGAATTTCCATAAGCATTAACATTGTTGGGAGGATATGGCCTATAATTGCTGTTACCAAAATTATTCCTATAGGCATTGTTGCTAAAATTGTTATTTCTTATAAAGTTCACATCAACTTGCTCTTCTTGAGCAACCAAAGAGGCTAAGGGAACATTGTTTGGATCAATATGGGCCTTCCCATTAACAAGCATAGACATAATAACATCAATATTATCACTCAAGGAGGAGGTTTCTTCAACAAAATTTACCTTCTTACCTTGTGGAGCTCTCTCAGTATGCCATTCAGAATAGTTAACCATCATATTATCCAGAAGCTTTGTTGCAGCACCCAAAGTAATGGTCATAAAGGTACCTCCAGCAGCAGAGTCCAATAGATTTCTTGAAGAATAGTTCAATCCTGCATAAAAGGTTTGGATAATCATCCAAGCAGTCAGTCCATGAGTGGGACAATTCTTTACCAAAGATTTCATTCTTTCCCAATCTTGAGCAACATGTGCACTATCAGATTGTTTAAACTTCATTATTTCACTTCTCATAGATATAATCTTAGAAGGAGGATAGTATTTCCCAATGAAAGCATCCTTGCATTTAGTCCAAGAATCAATACTATTCCTAGTTAAGGAATTCAACCATTCTTTATCTTTTCCTCTCAAAGAGAATGGAAACAATTTAAGCTTAATGATATCTCCATCTATATCCCTATGCTTTTGCATCTCACAAAGTTCAACAAAGTTATTTAGATGGGCAGCAGCATCTTCATTACCAATACCAGAAAATTGTTCTCTCATAACAAGATTGAGTAAAGAAGGTTTTATTTCAAAGAAAGTAGCTTCAGGAACAGGTGGAGCAATAGGTGTGCTCATAAAATCATTGTTGTTGGTGCTAGTGAAGTCACACAACTTAGTGTTTTCTAGAGTAGTCATTTTTTGTGTGTTTTTAATAAAGAAAGCAAACTAGTAAAACTATGTTTTGTGTGTTTTTGATAAAGAAACAAGCAAACAAAGCAAAAAATAAATTAAGAAAAACAAAAACAATAAAGTAAAGAGATTGGTTATGAGGGACTCCCCTTGTGAAGATGTCCTTGACTCCCCGGCAACGGCGCTAGAAAATCAGTTGCTTAGCCCAAAATATATCGAGACTTTTGGGGAACCCCAAGAGGAAGGTATGATGAGCACAACAGCAAGTTTTCCCTCAGTTATGAAACCAAGGTTATCAATCCAGTAGGAGTAAGGAAACACCTCAAAGGTGTTGCTAGATGAACTTTGGCAGGGCGCACTACCGGTGCCAGCAACAACGTGGAGACCTGCACAACACAACCATAGAACTTTGCCCCCAACTTGCGATGAGGTTGTCAATCTCACCGGTTTTGCTGAAAACAAAGGATTAAACGTACCGAGTGACAGAAAGTAATAGTTTGCAGAAATTAAACAGAAAGCAGTAAACAGTTGTAGATTGATGGTAAAAGAAAGGACTGGGGTCCATAGTTCACTAGTGGTGGCTCTCCTTAAGATAGATGACATGTTGGGTGAACAAATTACAGCGGGGCAATTGACAAACATCGATAAAGCATACATGCATATACTACTCATCTTGACTCCTTTGGGATTTGATTGGGCATTACAACATTATACATAGACCGTAATCCACTGCATCTATGACTAATAATCCACCTTCAGGTTATCATCCGACCCCCCTCCAGTATTAAGTTGCAAGCACCGGATAATTGCATTATGCATTGCATGTAAAGTAAACAATACGATTGTTCTATGAACAAAGGATTGTTGTTTTCTCCCTAGTAGCAACAGCACATCTAGTACCTTAGAGATTTCTGTCACTTCTCCAGATTACTAGAGGCATGAAACCACTTTCAAGCATAAATACTAACTCTTGGAGTTGCTAGCATCTACTTGGCCAAGATAGCTACTAACAACGGAAAGCATGCAAGATCACAAATAACAAAGACATGATAGAATCAATAATCAATCTGAAATAGCATCTCAATATCCATCGGATCCCCGCAAACACAACATGTATGAATTACAAATAGATGATCTTGATCATGAACGGAGCTCACAAAATCTAAACATGATAGCACAAAGAAAGAGAACCAGCCATCTAGCTACTACATGGACCCGTAGTCCAGAGATGAACTACTCACGCATCACACCGGAGGCTTGCATGATCATGAAGAAGGCCTCCAGGAAGAATTCTCCCCTCCGATAGGCTGCCGGGAAGAGCTTCATATCCCTCCCGATCTAGGGATGGAGATGACAGTGGCTGCAGACTCTTTCATGGAATTTTGATCAGGTACTTAGGGTTTCTCTATCGGAGGCATCTTATAGGCGAAAGGGGAGACCGAGGTGGTGCCGGAGGCAGCCAAACCACCCCCTGGCGCGGGCCAGGCTAGGTCGCGTGGCCAGGTGGTGTGGCGGCCCCCTGGCCCCTCTCCGTCTCGTATTCTGGCTCCTTGTGTCCCTTAGTGAAAAACTGACATTGGCTTTTGTCCCGTCCAATTCCGAGAATATTCATTTTCTAACTTTCCTGGAACCAAAAACAGCAGAAAACAGGTAGCTGGAATTGTGGCTCTTTTTAATAGGTTAGTCCAAGAAAGTGTATAGAAAGTACTCACAAAGTGTGGACAAAACATAAGAAAGTAGATAAAACCAAGCATGGAACATCAAAAATTATGGATACGTTAGCAACGTATCAAAGGTCTAGGAAAAAAACATGGACCGATTCTATGCAGAAAGGTGTCCAGAAAGCCCTTTTCCGTGTGTCCTGACCCGTGGTATGGGCGGGCGGTACGACCGTATAGGCTCGTACTGTTGGTTGTTATGCTCACATTTGCTTTTCGTATTTTGGCCGCCATTTCTTCGCACAAACTCCGATTAAGGCGTTCTTTGTCTCATTGGATTCGTATAGATGAGGGATACAACACCATGGTCTTATATCTTGATTTTGAGATGATGGAATATATTACTTTTTCACCCCTCAAATGGTTAAGTCTGGTGCCTATAGCTCCTCCATATAGCATCCTCTTGGCTCCTGCTGCCTTACTTTATCGATAATCCATCACAACACCTACACACAAGTAAAAGACAAGGAAAAGTTATAAAATCCTAATAAAAACTAATGGTTGTGCAACACTCTTATGAAAATGAATGAGAACTAGTAATCCTGCATATTAGGCATAGTTGTAGCTAGATATAGCATGAGAAGAGTGACAATATGAATAATCTATATGCTTAAGTATGCATCATATTTGCACTCATCACAAATTGATACCCTACTTCCAATTGAGAGGTACTACAGTGAACTCCTGCTCTTGGGGGTTATCAGTAAGCCATAAGAATAAATATTTAGTGACTAACTCTAAATTATTAGTATTCATCCTAAAATCCTATACCCAAGCTTAATACATTAACAAGACAATCCTATTAGATCATCTATTCATTTGAGAATTGATGATTACTTATACTTGACCATATCTACTAATACCTAGACTTGGCATCACTTCAAGTGAACCATACCTAGGGTCACCTATTACTCGTAGTTAACCTCAACCAAGTAGAAGAACCTATTGAAAACCTATCCTATGAACTAGTGTATGATAGAGGTCCCAGTTAGGGATGAAAACAGAGCAGATACGGATGAAACCGAGTGATGCTACATTTATTTTCATATTTTTCTATGGAATCAAAAACAAATACATAAACCCAGGAATAAAAACAGAAGAAGATATTGTCAAAAATAGATACTCACCAAATACGGTGTGGACACGGAGTGATTGAGATGTTACCCAGAACCAACAGAACACTTAAATCATCCAAAAACTCTCAAGTATTCAAGAAAACTAACAAAATTCTTCTCTAATTGTACCATAGTACTTAGTTCACAAGGGAATAAGAGAAATGTCAAATCGTTCAAGCCTCCTTAAATGGATGAAGTGATTACATGGTTGCCGGTTTTAGGATAAGAAGCTTTGGGAGTTTAGATTGAAAAGGTCATGTAATTGGGTGTTGGATGTGACCATGCCCACATCAACCCTAAAACTGAATTCCATATTAGCCAGAAACGAAATTTTTGTTTCTGGATCAGTTTTGCTAGAAAATGCTATTCCATTTTTATTTCTGTTTCCACTAAGGTTATTCCATTTCCATTTGCGTTTTGCAAATTTCCAATTTCGTTTCCGTAATTTTATTTTGTTTCCGCTTTTCTACGGAAAAGTCAGAAACTTTACACTCCATTTTCATCCCTAGTCCTAGTGACTATAATCAATGAGATGCATATGCTGATAACTTAACCATTGCCCATTAGAAATGTATAACCTAGTAGACCAGAACCAATGCCAAAACAAGTGAACCAACTATTTATTCTCAACTATAGTCTAGTTGAAGTAGATCTTGTTGACAACTCATTAATACCTAGTTAGAGTTATCACTTAATAAAAACCCAAGCTTAGTAGCTAAATCCACTTAACACTAGTGATTCCTTTGGGAAATTAAAGACATTAGTATCATAAGCTAGTATTATAAGAAATTGGATAAGAACCTTAAGACAATATTGAATAGACAATTAAAAAGCCATATTATGATTTTTAGGACATGATAATGAACTGTGTGAAGAATGATACCTAATATATATAGGAAAGGAATTCCATGACCATAGATCTAGATTACAAAATAATTAAACATAGGAAAGTCTATATAGAGAATCTTAGCCAGGAACCATTTCATTCAAGTCATTGGATAAACCTTTGACTATTCTCTAAAGTTCCATTCATAAACCATCTTATCCATACCATTCTTTGGATCAGTAGAATTCCTACTTAATGATGTGAGATTATTAAGTGTATGATGTATATTCTATTCTTCACCAGAGCATGTACCTGAAAATGTGTCGTGGTAATTCAAGAGAGAAAGTCAATACTATGTTTGCATGCATATATATGACTCATCTCTACCAAAACCAATTAAGGGAATACTCTTATGATTAGAATCAAACATATGCTAAACCCTAAAACCATAAACTCAAGAATTGCGTTGAGATGAACAATACCTCACACTTTTTTGAATCAATTCTATGAGTAATCCTATGGTGATAATCCAATCTCTAGATATTTCTTAACATTACACTTGTTTGTGATGTTAAGGTAATCCAAAGTAAAACACTTTAGGTGAAGTAAACCTAAGGTTCAATGAATATTATCTATTCGATCATCATTTGGACCATTCCAATGATTAAAGCCATAGTCCAATATAACTAGCTCTAATCTTGTATTCTTATGGATACATGTATATGTTATGATAAATTGGATTTATCCACGTGTCAACTCAAAGTCATACTATCTTTGCACACTTTTAGTTGTATACAAAACTAAGGGCAATGATAAGGATTCCAAATTTCATTTGGAACTAAATTTCCATTTGAAATTCTCATCTATATCTTTACCTTGACAAGTATAACTCCAAACCTAGTCAACTATGGATTAACAAAGGTCATTTATTTTCACCTGTGATGAAACCACAAGTTTTTATTATGATTAAATCATAGGAATGACTACTCATTCTTTCAAGTAGAATTGATCTATCCTTAAAATTATTTGTATAGTATCTTAACTCAAAGTGGAGTATTTAAAGTTCTTATAAAGTACTTTTCAACACAAAGGAGTACATTTGAGATTTATCTTAGATTGAAATCCTAGTTATTATTCTAAAATTCTATGTTAATACAATACTTGGAAATCTTTTATAAGCTATGAAATCAAATGATAAGGATATAAAAGCCTATGGAAATCAATTGGAGTTCAACATATTTATTTTGAATTAGAGATCCATTTTCAAAGGTTTAAAATATTTCTTATACCAAATTATTTTCCTCTAAGAATATATCCTCGAAGTTCCTATAAATGAATTTCAATATTCTAGAGAACTCAAATCATCCAAACTGTATTAGTGATACAGACCTAAATGATTAAGGTCCATGCCAATTTAGCCCAAGGCCGAATTAGTTAAAAATGCCACTTGACATGATCAAAAATAAATAGCTAAATAATGCCACCTAGGAACCTTAGCTCCTAAGTAACTTAGTCCTTAAGGAACTTGGCTGCCAAGGTGTCTCATGAGAGCTTGACACATATCAAAAGAAAGCAGGAGTCACCACTTGAGGTGTCACCTTGGAGCCAAACTATAAGAACAGTTGTAAATTTCATAAAGAACGAGTCACCGAGAGAGAGAGAGATTTGAGATAAAGATCAAGAAAGAACAATAAGGAGCTGGAGAAGAAGGACTACCATAGATCTTCACCAGGCACATCTTGGAATCTACAAAGGTTATAGTCTAGTCTCGAGGATAAAATAGTAGTAGATTAGTGGATAGAGGTGATATTTAGGGAAGGGTGAGGAGACTGATTTGCACAACTTATCAAGAAAATCTAGAAAACAACACAATTATGTCTAGAAGTGTGTCTTTAGATCATCTGCACATCACACAAGCACCAAAATCATCTCTTAGTTCATCTATTCGATCCATATACTATCCAATACAAGTGGATGATCTTGTGATCATCAAGAAAACAGCTAAGAACACAAAGAACCTTAAGAACACATCCAAGAATTTAAATCATAAAAAATAAATAAATCTAGGAATCTATCTCTATATCACATTAGCACATTAAAAATCACCAGGAATCAACCCATCAATAAGTCTACTTAATCTAGACTATATTCTATACATCTAAATGATCCCATGATAATCAAGAACATAAGACCATAGGTCTAAAGTGCATAATATCCATGCATTTTATAAATGTCATAACTTAATAAATATGTGGAATATGATGAAACAGAACCCATTTCCATTATGTTAAATAGATCTAACATCTTGAATAAAATCAATTGAAAATGTTCTGCAACTCAAATGATCATGCCTCGATGAACACAAATCATATACATTGTTAATCATGTTCTTGACCTAATTAAGATTAAGACCTAAAAGACTTGAAATAAATGAAATTCAAGTTATAAACACTTTAAAAATCTTATTGACATAGATAAACATAAATACAAGTGATATTCCAATTTCTAAAAAATGTTTGAAAAAGAAATGTTAAAGTTACTCCTGCTATCCATGATGTCAGTGGTTCTGTTAGTAGTGTGGCTTAGATTCAGAACAACAACATGGAGATTGATGATGATGAGGTTAATCAGATGGGGTTAAATGCTGCTCTTGGAGATGGTTTGGAGAACGTAATGAATAATTACAACTCAGAATCAGAGTCATCAGGTAGTGAGGCTAGCTCTGGGGAGTTCTTTAATGATACTGAAATGCTCTCTCCAAACATTGCACATCTTCAGGTTGGCTTTGTACACACTCACTTTGGTCAGATTCCTGACATTCATGCCTACAAGCAATGTTTCTCCAAGCAAGGGTTAGAGCTATGGGACAGATTCTTTGCTCCTCACTCTGGCAGATCAAATGGAAATGTAAGATATTTTGACATACCTGTAAGCTTGTTCAATTACATAACACTAATGCTCTTGACTCCAGAAAAATTTGATTAGACTAGACACTTCTTGCAATCTCCTATGTGGGACATATTAAAAGAATCCACCATTAATGAGAAAAATCTGTCTTTGTCTGTTCCTGACTCATGTGTTACTCAGACTGCACCTTCTTGTTTCCTTCAGGACAAGGAAGATGCTCTCGATGATAAGGAGGCATCTCCTTCACCTGTTACTACAAAAAGGAAAAGAAAGGAAAATACTACTCTTGTGGAAAATGAGGTGAGAAGGAGCCCAAGGATCATTGAACTAAATGATGGATTTAAAAACCATTCTAATTGTGTTAACAAAGATTGTTCCACCTGCAATGCTGCCCTACCAGACATCAGTACAATTTTTTTAAGAGCTTGCTACTTCCTTTTGCAAGGTGGCTGATATGGATATTGACAAGAAGCTATAGAAGAAGAGCAAAATTGCTAGAAATACAAGTTGGCTCCATGTCCAAAAAAGTCTTCTATCACTACTGTAAAAGGGAAAGCCTCTGTTGCAAATGCAAACAAGGAAGGGGAGAAGAAGCACATGGCTGCTAGAGATGGCTCCTAGCAGCACATGAAGAACTCTAAAAATTAGTCCAAATGTATTGCAATAATAACTTTCTGATGGGATTTTGGGAAACTTTTGTTTGCCATGGGTTTTGTAATATTCTTCTACTCTACTCTATGTGGTTGACTATATGGTTTAAGTGGATGTTGCAATTAAGATGGCACTGCTATTTTTATTGGAAAATTGCCTGAATGGTTTTCTCTGTCTGGGTGAGAAGTACCTTTTGCTTCTCACCATTGTATATCATCCCAAATCTATTAATGGATAATACAAGAAATTGGAAAGTGATGAACTAGAATATAAGGGGCGTAAACTGTGAAAAAAAGTGGGTGGCCTTATATAACAAAATAGAAGAATCTGGTTGTGACATCATCTGTCTACAAGAAACAAAGAGAGACAATTTTGACCTTGCCTGTATTTGCAAATTTTGCCCTAGGAAATTCAATAATTTTGAATTCATTCCTTCTATTGGTGCCTCTGGTGGAATTATTACCATTTGGAATGGAGCCTTGTTCACTAGAGAAATAGACTTTACAAATGATTTCTCAATTTCCATCAAATTCATCTCAAATCTTTCAAAAGATACTTGGTTTCTCACAAATATTTATGGACCCTGTGATTCTCACAGAAAGGGTATTTTCCTTCATTGGTTCCACAACATTGATGTTAATGATGATGGAAATTGGCTTGTGGTGGTGGACTTTAATCTTCTAAGACAGCCTTCCGATAGAAATAGAAGTGGTGGGTATGTCAATGAAATGTTACATTTCAATGATGCTATTAGCAATCTTGGGCTGATTGAGCTGCCCTTAAAAGGGAAAAAATTCACTTGGAGTAATATGCAGAAGGATCCTTTGCTGGAAAGATTGGGTTGGTTCTTCACCTCAAGCTCCTGGACCACCTCCTACCCTTCAATCCTAGTTTACCCTCTAGCTAGACATACATCTGATCATTCTCCTTGTGTGATCAATATTGGCACCAAGATTCCGAGAGCTAATATTTTTAGATTTGAAAACTACTTGTTACAACACAATGATTTTATTGACATTGTTCAAAATGCCTAGAATATACCAATTGGATACCAAGACTGTGCAAAGAAAATCACTTCAAAGATGAAGAATGTCAGAAGAGGTCTGAAGCTCTAGGCAAAAAATCTTCCTTGCCTCAAAAGCTTAATTGCTAAGGTTAATCTGGTCATTGAACTTCTGGACAATCTTGAGGAGCTAGGATGCTTAAATATTTCTGAATGGAATCTTAGAGATATGCTGAAAAACCATGTCATTACTCTTCTCCAAAACTAGAAATCCTACTGGAAACAAAGAGGCAAAATAAAATGGGTAAAGCTTGGAGATGCCAATACAAAATTCTTCCATACTAAAGCAACCATAAACTATAGGAATAACTACATCTCTTCTCTCAAAAGATCTGACCAAACTGAAATCTCTGATCATGATGGGAAGGCTGCAATCCTATGGTCAGCATTCAAATCAAGATTGGGATCTTCTGATAGTGCAATCATGCACTTTAACCTGCCTGATTATTTTGGTGATGGAATGAATTCAACCATGAGCTCAACTTTCGAAACCCCTTTCTCTGATAAAGAAATAGAAGATGTGGTTAAGGAACTTCCTAATGATAAATCCCCTGGGCCAGATAGCTTTAATAATGAGTTCATCAAAGTTTGCTGGCCTATTATTGGAATGGACATCAAGGATTTGATCCAAGACTTCTATGATCATAAAGTATCACTGGAAAGCATAAATTCGTCTCTCATTACCTTGATACCAAAAATAGACTGTCCTGAAACACCCTCCGGTTTTAGACCCATCTCCCTTCTCAACAATGTAATGAAGATTATAACTAAATTGCTTGCCAACAGACTACAAAAGGTCATTCTGAAACTTGTTCACAAAAACCAATATGGATTTCTTAAGAAAAGATCCATTCAAGATTGCCTTGGATGGGGTTTTGAATATCTTTTCCAATGTCATCATTCAAAAGAGGAAATTCTAGTTCTAAAGTTGGATTTTGAAAAATCTTTTGACATGATTGAACACAATACTATCTTGGAGATTCTTAAAGCAAGAGGATTTGGAGAGAGATGGATAAAGTGGACAAAAAATATTCTCAGTTCTGTTACCTCTTCTGTTCTTCTGAATGGTGTACCTGGGAAAAAGTTCTACTGTAGAAGAGGAGTGAGACAGGGTGATCCACTTTCACCTCTGCTTTTTGTGCTGGCTGCTAATATGTAACAATCAATCCTTAACAAGGTAATGGTCCAGAACTTGATCTCTGCTCCTCTAAGCTTCCCAACATGTCCTCATTTTCCTGTTATTCAATATGCTGATGACACTTTGCTCATCATGAAGGCTAATGCTCAGGAACTATTATTTCTAAAATCACTGCTAAATTTTTTTGCTGCTTCCACAGGGCTTAAGGTGAATTACGAAAAATCAAGGATGATTCCCGTCAACATTGACCATGAAAGGCTAACACACTTTGCAAATACATTAAACTGTTTGAAAGGTTCTTTTCCTTTCACTTACCTTGGTATACCTTTAGGCCTTACAAAACCTTCTTTGGAATTCTTTATACCAACGGTGCAAAGGGTAGAAAGAATATTATGTGGCATTGCCAATTTCCTAAATTATGGTGGCAAATTAGAAATGGTCAAGTCAGTTTTATCCTCCTTGCCAATGTTTTACATGAGCTTCTTGGAAATACCACCTACAATCAAGAATCAGATCATCAAATATTTCAGATATTGCCTATGGAGAAAGAAAGGCTCTGATAGTGCTGATGTTGAAGCTAATGGCTCTGCTCTCATTGCTTGGGATAAGATTTGTAAACCAAAAAATCAAGGAGGGATTGGTGTGTTAAACCTGACTATACAGAATAATGCCCTGCTCCTAAAAAACTTAGACAAGTTCTATAATGACCATGATATTCCATGGGTCAAATTGGTTAAAAACTCATATTATGCTGATGCCTCTGTTCCCAATAAGTATTTGGAAGGCTCACTTAAAGCTAATTGACACTTACAAGGCTATGGCTAAAGGTGTTGGGTCCGCAACATAGAAAACAAAAAATTTCCTACGATGAGAACTATACGCCAAGATCTATCTACTAGATACAGAGCAACGGGTGGACATACGTCCATGGAGAACTTACCCTCGAAGACAACGAGCTTTGTTAACGAGTAGGAACTCGTGGTTGATGTAGTCGTACACTTGCCGATCTCAAGATCGTGAGGAAGTCCGAGCGCCGCAACTCAGCAACGCATCCGCACTCGCACACACGTTCAAGCCACCGGATAACCTCCACCTCCTCGCTCCAGTGATCCAGCGGAAGCAGCAACTCCTTCCAGACGAAATGCCATCGGGAATACGTATCTCGCTAATCCGAGACCATGGGGGAATAATTCTAGAGGGGGAGAGAGATCCTTCACAAGGAGGTGTGTGGATGAAGGAGGGAATGGGTGGCCTTTTATAGGAGGAGGGGGGGGTGCCCCCTCTCTCCATGGCCGCAAAATGGGGGGTGACCCCTCACCTCCCCCATTCATGTGGTGGTAACCCCTCCACATTAAAATGCCTCTTCACATTCCCTTTTAAAGTCTCCACTTTAAATGCATTAAATTTCTCCAAATTTAATGCTCTCTCATTTAATAAAACTCTTTTTATTAAATTTATTCAGAATTTTGTTAATTACTTTAATTAACAAACATTCACATATAGCCCCTTGCAATATTTCAATATCACATGCAGAATCACCTTCTGCAATTTCACCCGAAACAATTTCCGGTTTCTATTGAAACAATTCTTGCGCTTTGCAATTCCTTTGTCTGAAACATATGTGCTCCAAAATAGTGTCCGGTAACTCCTAAGTGTGCCACCCTACGGTTCGCGAATAATGCAGACATGATTGAGACCCTTTTCCGATCAATAATCAGCAGCGGGACCTGGAGATCCGTACTGACTCCTACACATTCAACGATGACTCCTATGATCGTGAGAACCTTTAACGCTTGTAACTAAATCCCTTTGTCTCTCGATATATTACATGTCCGAGATTCGATCATCGGTATCTCCATACCTAGTTTGATCTCGTTACCGACATGCACTCTTTTCTCGTTCCCGTGATATAACATTCTAGTGATCACATCACTTGCTTGCAAGCTATCCTAATGTGATATCACCGAGAGGGCCTAGATTATATCTATCCGTCATCTGGATTGACAAATTCCACTCTTAATCCATGATCCTCAACATAACACCTTCGTAGTACTGAACCCATCTTTATAGTCACCCTGTTACGGTGTGACGTTTGATGTTATCAAGATCCTCTTCCGGTGTTAGCAATTAACATGATCTCATGGTCTAAGGATAAAGATTACTTTGTATGATGTTATAGCAATATAAACATAATGACTTGATCGTAATGCTATACTTCGGATGAATGTTCATCACATCATTTCATAAATGCTGTGACCTTGTTATTAACAACATCCAATGTCCATGATCAGGAAACCTTGATCATCTTGTTAATCAACAAGCTAGTCTATAAGAGAGGCATAACTAGGAACCCTTTTTGTTTATTAAACACACATGTATTGATGTTTCCTATCAATACAATTATAGCATGCAAAATAAACATCTATCATATACAAGGAATACATAATAACAACTTTATTATTGCCTCTCAGGGAATATTTCCTTCAGTCTCCCACTTGCACTAGAGACAATAATCTAGTTTATATAGTGATAAATCTAACACCCATGGAGTTCTGGTGTTGATCATGTTTTGCCCTAGGGAGTACTTTAGTCAATGGATCTGCTACATTCAGGTCCGTGTACTTTACAAATCTTTATATCTCCATCCTTGACATGCTCGCGGATGGAGTGAAACCGGCACTTAATATGCTTGGAATTCTTGTGAGACCTTGGTTCCTTGGCGTTGGCTATAGCTCCATTGTTGTCACAATAGATCACCATTGGGTCCAACGCACTAGGAACCACACCCAGTTCCGTTATGAACTCCTTCATCCAAACCGCTTCCTGCGCTGCTTCTGAAGCAGCAACATATTCCGCCTCCGTCGTTGATCCAGCCACCACAGGTTGTTTGGAGCTCCTCCAACTAACTACTGCTCCGTTCAAGAGAAATACGTATCCGGATTGAGACTTAGAGTCATCCGGATCAGTGTCAAAGCTAGCATCAACATAACACTTAGCGACTAGCTCTTCTTCACCTCCGTATACAAGAAACATATCCTTAGTTCTTCTCAAGTACTTAAGGATATTCTTGACCGCTATCCAGTGTTCTGAACCTGGATCAGATTGGTACCTACTAGTCAAACTAATAGCATGTGCCACATCCGGTCTTGTACATAGCATGGCATACATTATAGAGCCTATGGCTGAGGCATAGGGGATCTTATCCATTATCTCTCTTTCTTCCGCCGTAGCCGGACTTTGAGTCTTACTCAATGTCTTGCCTTGCAACATAGGTAAGAACCCCTTCTTACTTTCGTCCATATTAAACTTCTTTAATAACTTATCAAGGTATGTACTCTGCGATAGCCCAATTAGGCGTCTTGATCTATCTCTATAGATTTTAATGCCTAATATATATGAAGCTTCACCAAGGTCCTTCATAGAAAATTTGTTGTTTAGATAACTTTTAACACTGTTTAAAAGATCTAAATCATTTCCAATCAATAATATGTCATCCACATATAATATCAGAAATGCCACATTGCTCCCACTCACTTTCTTGTAAATACAAGCCTCTCCATAAGTTTGGACAAATCCAAACTCTTTGATCACCTCATCAAAGCGGAGATTCCAACTCCGGGATGCTTGCTTCAGTCCATAGATGGACCACTGAAGTTTGCACACCTTATCAACATCCTTAGGATCGACAAAACCCTTAGGTTGTATCATATACAACTCTTCTTCAATATTACCATTGAGGAACGCAGTTTTGACATCGATCTGCCATATTTCATAATCGAAATATGCAGCAATTGCTAACATAATCCTAACCGACTTAAGCATCGCTACGGGAGAGAATGTCTCATCATAGTCAACTCCTTGAATTTGTCAAAACCCCTTTGCGGCGAGTCGAGCCTTATATATGGTTACATTACCATCAACATCAGTTTTTCTTTTGAAAATCCATTTATTCTCAACGGCCTTTCGATCGTGAGGTAAGTCCACCAATGTCCAAACCTGGTTTTCATACATGGATTCCATCTCGGATTTCATGGCTTCTAGCCAGTTGTTGGAATCAGGGCTCATCATCGCTTATTCATACGTCGCAGGGTCATCTATTTCATAAATAATGAAATTCATAACAGGATTGCCGTACAGTTCAGGAGCTGCATGTGTCCTGCTTGACCTGTGAGGTTCGGTAGTGTCCTCTTTTGGAGTTTCATGATCAATATCATTAGCTCTCTCTTCATTAGGTGAAGTCAACTCCGAAACAACTTCTGGAGCTGCGCTACTCGCCATTTCATGAAGAGAAGGTTCAATAACCTCTTCGAGTTCTACCTTCCGACTACTCACACCTTTCGCGAGAAACTCCTTCTCAAGAAAGGATCTATTCTTGGCAACCAAGACCTTGCCCTTGGATCTGTGATAGAAGGTATACCCAATCGTTTCCTTAGGGTATCCTATGAAGACGCATTTTTCTGCTTTGGGTTCAAGTTTATCCGGTTGAAGTTTCTTCACATAAACATCGCATCCCCAAACTTTAAGAAATGACAGCTTAGGTTTGTTTCTAAACCATAATTCATATGGTGTCTTTTCAACGGATTTAGATGGTGCCCTATTTAAAGTGAATGCAGCGGTTTCCAGTGCATAACCCCAAAATGACAGTGGCAAGTCAGTCAGAGACATCATAGATCGAACCATATCCAATAAAGTACGATTACGACGTTCTGACACACCATTAGGTTGTGGTGTTCCGGTAGGCGTGAGTTGTGAAACTATTCCACAGTCTTTCATATGTGTGCTAAACTCGTAACTAAGATACTCTCCTCCACGGTCGGACCGCAGAAATTTGATCTTTCTGTTACGATGATTGTCCACTTCATTCTGAAATTCTTTGAACCTTTCAAAGGTTTCAGACTTATGTTAGATCAAATAGATATACCCGTATCTACTCAAATCATCCGTGAAAGTAACAAAATAACGATATCCACCTCGCGCCGACACACTCATTGGTCCACACACATCAGTATGTATGATTTCCAATAAATTTGTCGCCCGTTCCATTGAACCGGAAAACGGCGTTCTAGTCATCTTGCCCATAAGGTATGGCTCACATGTATCAAATGATTCAAAATCAAGTGATTCCAAAAGTCCATCAGAATGGAGTTTCTTCATGCGTTTAACGCCAATATGACCTAGACGGCAGTGCCACATATATGTAGATATATCATTATCAAGTTTAATCCTTTTAGCAACAACATTATGAATATGCGTAATACTACTATCGAGATCCAACAGAAATAAACCATTCAACACAAGTGCATGACCATAAAAGATATTATTCACATAAATCGAACAACCATTGTTTTCAGACTTAAACAAATAACCACTTTGCATCAAACACGATCCGGATACAATGTTCATGCTCAGTGCATGCACCAAATAACAATTATTCAGGTTTATAACTAATCCCGACGGCATATGGAGAGGCAGCGTTCCGACGGCGATCACATCAACTCTTGATCCATTGCCGACCCGCATCGTGACCTCATCCCTTGCTAGTTGTCGCTTGTTCCGCAGCCCTTGAACCGAGTTACATATATTAGCAACCGATCCCGTATCAAATACCCAGGTGCTACTGCGAGTACTAGTCAAGTACACATCAATAACATGTATATCACATATATCTTTGTTTGCCTTGCCGGTCTTCTTGTCCGCCAAATACTTGGGCAGTTGCGCTTCCAATGGCCAGTCCCCTTGCAATAGTAGCACTCGGTGTCAAACTTAGGGCCAGCTCGGGGTTTCTTTTCAGGCGCGGCAACAGATTTGTCGCCCTTCTTTCCCTTCTGCTTGCCTTTCTTGTCCTTCTTGAAACCGGTGGTCTTATTGATCATCAACACTTGATGTTCTTTCCTAATCTCCACTTCTGCAGTCTTAAGCATTGACAGAAGCTCGGGAAGAGACTTCTTCATGCCCTGCATATTATAGTTCATCATGAAGCTCTTGTAGCTAGGTGGCAGAGATTGGAGAACACGATGTATGCCTAAGTCAATGGGAATCGTTATTCCCAAGGACACAAGCTTATCGGTGTACCTAGAAATTTTGAGTACGTGCTCACTAATGGAGCTGTTCTCTTCCATCATGCATCTAAAGAACTTTTCAGAAGCATTATAACTCTCTACGACAGCTTGGGTATCGAAAATCATTTTCAGTTCTGGCTCTAGCCCATACAGTATGCCGCAATGAACTAAGTTGTGGTCCCCTTGACGAGTTATATAGACGTTCTTTTCCTCGTCAGGGGCATCATGAGCTGGTGGGGGGCCTAGCGGCGCTTCTAGCACATATTTCTTTTGTGCAGCAGTGAGGAGAATCCTCAAATTCATAACCCAGTTGGTGAAGTTGCTGCCATTCGCAACAAGCTTCTCTTTCTCCATGAACACATTGAAATTAAAAGCAGGTGGTGCCATCTACAACATAATTTGTAAAATATATTTAGACTAAGTTTATGATAGATTGAGTTCAACTAATCCAAATTACTAATGAACTCCCACTCAAAAACGACATCCCTCGTGTCCTTTTGGTGATTAAATGAACCAAATCCACTACACCAAGTCCGATCATCACGTGAGTCGGTGTAGCTTCAAAGGCGAGCATCTATATGGGCATCATATAAACTATATGACTCATGCTTAACCTTTCGGTCCGTGTTCCGAGGCCATGTCTGTACATGCTAGGCTCGTCAAGTAAGAACCTTAGTATTTGCGTGTGTAAAACTGTCTTACACCCGTTGTATGAAAGCGTAGAGTCGAGAACACCCGATCATCACGTGATGCCTCAAAACACGATCCACAAAATGGTGCATACTTAAGGAAGAACACATTTTATCTTGATATCTAAATGAGGGACCATCTTATAATGCTACCAAAGTGCCAAACTAGCAATATAAGATGCTAATGTGTGAAATGAGGTGATATGGTCCATGCATTTGATCTCTATCATTTGCATCGTGGTATGATCTCTATCATTCCTTTGTGTGTAAGGCCAAGGTCTATGGAACTTACACGTTAAGTGAGTTGTAAGAGTATCTTTCATACATCTACTTACAACAATACCATATCAACACACTAGCACAGCAACGATCTAAACTAGACGCCTCTAATTTATCAATTGCATGTTTTACGTGGCTTAGGGCTTTCGGAGATAGAACCGGTCTTACCTACGAACATGAACCACAACAAGGATAACCAAGTTATTAGCAACTCGTTGTAAATCAGATATTGACTATAGTAGGAGAGACAGACACCCGCTAGCCACTTATGCGAAACTAGTTGCATGTCAGTCGTGGAACCGGTCTCATGTACGATGACATGTAAGGTTGGTCCAGGCCGCTTCATCCCACTATGCCACCAATATCCAAAGTACATAGAAGATGCAATAACATGATCATCATCGCCCACATATAAACATATGTGTACTACCCGTGCAAAGCACCTACACATATAATAGGCTCTAATACCACTGTTGGGTCCGTAGCATAGAAAACAAAAAATTTCCTACGATGAGAACTATACGCCAAGATCTATCTACTAGATACAGAGCAACGGGTGGACATACATCCATGGAGAACTTACCCTCGAAGACAACGAGCTTTGTTAACGAGTAGGAACTCGTGGTTGATGTAGTCGTACACTTGCCGATCTCAAGATTGTGAGGAAGTCCGAGCGCCGCAACTCAGCAGCGCATCCGCACTCGCACACACGTTCAAGCCACCGGACAACCTCCACCTCCTCGCTCTAGTGATCGAGCGGAAGAAGCAACTCCTTCCAGACGAAATGCCACCGGGAACATGTATGTCGCTAATCCGAGACCATGGGGGAATAATTCTAGAGGGGGAGAGAGATCCTTCACAAGGAGGTGTGTGGATGAAGGAGGGAATGGGCGGCCTTTTATAGGAGGAGGGGGGGTGCCCCCTCTCTCCATGGCCGGCGCATGGGGGGGTGACCCCTCACCTCCCCCATTCATGTGGTGGGAACCCCTCCATATTAAAATGCCTCTTCACATTCCCTTTTAAAGTCTCCACTTTAAATGCATTAAATTTCTCCAAATTTAATGCTCTCTCATTTAATAAAACTCTTTTTATTAAATTTATTCAGAATTTTGTTAATTACTTTAATTAATAAACATTCACATATAGCCCCTTGCAATATTTCAATAGTCAGCAGCGGGACCTGGAGATCCATACTGACTCCTACACATTCAACGATGACTCCTGTGATCGTGAGAACCTTTAATGCTTGTAACTAAATCCCTTTGTCTCTCGATATATTACATGTCCGAGATTCGATCATCGGTATCTCCATACCTAATTTGATCTCGTTACCGACATGCACTCTTTTCTCGTTCCTGTGATATAACATTCTAGTGATCACATCACTTGCTTGCAAGCTATCCTAATGTGATATCACCGAGAGGGCC
Source organism: Avena sativa (assembly GCA_916181665.1). Classification (NCBI taxonomy): domain Eukaryota; kingdom Viridiplantae; phylum Streptophyta; class Magnoliopsida; order Poales; family Poaceae; genus Avena; species Avena sativa. The sequence continues at coordinate 200,242,440 of OV702287.1, forward strand.
CAGAGTATATCTATCCGTCATCTGGATTGACAAATTCCACTCTTGATCCATGAGCCTCAACATAACACCTTCGTAGTACTGAACCCATCTTTATAGTCACCCTGTTACGGTGTGACGTTTGATGTTATCAAGATACTCTTCCGGTGTTAGCAATTAACATGATCTCATGGTCTAAGGATAAAGATTACTTCGTATGATGTTATAGAAATATAAACATAATGACTTGATCGTAATGCTATACTTCGGATGAATGTTCATCACATCATTTCATAAATGTTGTGACCTTGTTATTAACAACATCCAATGTCCATGATCAGGAAACCTTGATCATCTTGTTAATCAACAAGCTAGTCTATAAGAGAGGCATAACTAGGAACCCTTTTTGTTTATTAAACACACATGTATTGATGTTTCCTATCAATACAATTATAGCATGCAAAATAAACATCTATCATATACAAGGAATACATAATAACAACTTTATTATTGCCTCTCAGGGCATATTTCCTTCAAAAGGGGTGTTGGGAAATGGAAAAACTATTCTATTCTGGACTGACTTATGGGAAAACCAATGCCTTCATCACAAATTTCCACACCTCCTATCTTATTATAAGAACACAAACATCACCATAGATGAGGTGATTCAGAATGAATATCTTGAGGATATGTTTCACTTGCCATTGTCTCAACAAGATTTCTGTGAGTTTGAACAACTGGAAATCATTTGTCAGCATGCTATGGTTAAACTCCAAGAAGGAAGATCGGATGTCTGGACTTACATCTATGGCAATAACAAAATCACTTCTCAAAAGGCATACAAGGTCATGATTGGATATCAACCCATGCCACCTCATTTCTCATGGGTTTGGAACTCTTCCTGTCAACAAAAACATAAATTCTTTTTCTGGCTACTACTTCAAGATCGATTAAATACCAGAAATCTCCTTAGAAGGAAAAACATGCAGCTGCAGTCTTATTCATGTGCAGTCATGGAGTGTTCCCAAGAAGAAACTTTGTCACATCTATTCTGGACTTTCCCTTTTGCTGGACTCTATTGGGATCTAATATGCCAACAAAGAGACATAAGATTATCCTTCCTTGAAGCCATTGAGGACATCAAGCAGAAATTGAACCTACCGTTTGCTATGGATATTATTATTTTAGCAGCTTGGGAATATGGATTATCAGAAACAACTGGATTTTCAATAATCAAAGGCCAGATCTTAATAACTGGAAAGCAATCTACAATGAAGAGCTAAGATGGCTGAGCTTTAGAATAAAGAGAAAATTGGCTGAAAGCTTCAAAGCTTGGCTTCAGTCTCAAACTTAGTCTGCTCTTTTTCTATTTCCTTCTTTCTCCCCAACTTCTGCTACAACTTTGTATATAACTTTGTTATGATATAATATAAAAATTGCAGTGGGTTTTTTAGTCCACTGTTGACCCTCAAAAAATAATTTAATATTAAAAAAATCAAAATAACAATAACTTTAAAAACAAAAGAATTTTAAATTCAATTCTTTATTACTTGAAAGTTCTAGAAAATAGTTAATAATAAGTAAAAAATTACAAATTAGATTTCTAACATGTTTGACATTTTCATTTAAAACCTGGATGTTTAGAAATTAGCTAAAATGTTAGAGCAAAAAATTGTGTGTTACTTGTGTTGCTCAAGTAGTTATTTTTAAAGTTGTCATGACCATATAACTAGATTAAAGAACTTAAGTTAATACTACTTAATAAAATTATCCTTTTCATGGACAACTTCTAATACTTGACCTTTAAAGCCCATCTACTATATACCTAAAACCATGACCATAGCTTATAAATGAAGTTTGAATATTTAAATTTGATTGACTAGTACTCCTTAAAAATCCATACCCAGTCCAAAGATTTACAATAAAGTCTTAACATCATCAATTCACCTTCGGAGTTGATGATTACATAACCTTAATTAACCATGTGTTATTCATATAGTAGAATCCTTTCCTAAGAACCTTAGAGCTAATCCAGATACCCATCACATACTAATAAAACAAATACTAAAACATTAATGTATTAGAACCAAGAGGTTGTAAGATAATTAAAACTCACATATTACTCTTGAGTAACAACTAAACCTTTTATACTAGAATCCAATACCATCTATAGTTAGATAACATTACCTCTTTAACTATAACCTAGTTGAAACAAATATTGTTGGTAACTCATTAGTATCTAGGTAGAGTTATACTTGGTCAAACCACTAGTATTCATACCATGCACACATAACCATCGAGCCATAGTTGTTATCAACTAAGAGAAACCATGCAATACCTTATCTTTTTGTGATATGATCTTGAGTCATGTGTGATCTACTTAAATTATCAAGCATTATGTGTGAATTAAACATGAAGTTAAATCAAATATAGAATAAATCACCCAAACAGAAACCGAACCAAATGCTTAGACGAAACCAACAAGGGTCAGTTTCAGGGTAGAACAATTACACATCATACTTTATGCACAAAACTATATTGACAATTCTTTAAACATTAGCCCTCATTGGACAATTGATGCTCTACTTCACATTTGGATCTTACAACTTCTAGAAGAAATGCTGACACTACAACATGTATCATGTGCACTTGTGCTTATAAACGCCACGACACATGCCTAGTTGCCGCGCTTATGTTGACGTGGTAAAAAAATCTGCCAGGGGTAACTGCATCAGGAAAAGTTTTTAGGCGACATTTTGTTGGCTCAGCACATCGGTATTCACCATGGTACACTATGGAAGAAGGTCGAACTTTAACATCGTGTAACAGTCTGTATGGTGCATAATTCTGTCGTGTTTGGTCCACCATTTTATGGCATAAAAGTTAATGAAAATTAACGGTTCAATTCATTTCTTCATATATACATATTTGGAATAGATAGTTGTTTAAGATATAAAATTCTATTATTATTCAAAAAATAAAACTCATTACATTACACAAAAACTCATTACATTACACTTTGATCATTATTCCACTCTTCTAATGGTCCGGATAGAAGAGTGCAATAATTGAAGAGGGGTTTGAGCCCCTCTTCGTTCAGCTAACCTAATCACCTAACCTAGTTACATTAATTTTTACGTTTGGTCTGATACCAATTGAAAGGGAAATGGATGTCGCCTAGAGGGAGGGGGTGAATAGGCGTTTTAAAATTAGTACGGTTTAGGCTCTAATAAATGTGGCATAAAACTTAACTTTTAATTTATCAAGCCAAAACCAATATTCACTAGGTTCACTAAGTGCACCGGCAACCTATGCTAAGCAAGACAAGAAACAAGCTGATAACAAGATATAATACTTAAAGCACGATGGATATCACAATGTAAATTGCATAAGTAAAGGGCTCGGTTGAGAGATAACCGATGGACGCGGAGAAGATGATTTGTTTCCCGAAGTTCACTTCCAAAGAAGCTATGTCTCCGTTGGAGAGGTGCGGGGGCGCAATGTACTTCGAACGCCACAAAGGCTCAAGGTGTGGTGGCTCGATGCTCACCCAACTCCACACAAGGCCTCACCCAAGATGCGAAGGAACGTAACCTACCGATGCCACAAAAGGCTCACCCTATTCTCCCGTGAGCTCACCACAAAGGCCTACTCACGTTCCACTATGGGACACTTGAGGGAGGTCACCGAACCTGTACAAGGCTTGGGGAAAACTCTACAACTCAATTGGAGGGCTCCCAAAAAATGGCACAAAGGCTCTACAATGCCACAATAGGCAAACAAGCTTGGGGAATCTCCACAACTCAATTGGAGGCCCTAAGAACACACCACCACTCCACATAATCGTCTAGGGTTCCAAGAACCCAAGAGAAACAATCCCAAGGGCTTGAACTCGCCGAATCTCCGAGGAGAACTCAAACCTATGCACCAAATGCAAGAGGCAAGTCCTTCTCTCTCAAATTCCACCAAATCTACAAAATCTATTAGGGGAATAAGAGAGGAAGAACACAAGAGGAGAACACAAAACTCTCCAAGATCTAGATCCCAAGGATTTCTTCACAAAGAAGGGATTTGGTTTGGTGGAGTTGTAGATCTAGATATCCTCTCTCAGATCCCTCAAAAAAGATGCAAGAATCATAGTAGGGGGGAGGGGAGTGGGCAAGCTCTTCAAGATCAACAATGGAGGATAGAGAGTGGGTGAAAAACTGTCAAAAAATGCTAACCCCACGAAGGGGATGAGGAGCCCCTTTTAAAGGGCTCCCAAGATCTGGCCGTTGGGCCATTTACGACCCTGACCGGTAGTATCGATAGATGACAATTACTACCGGTGGCACCCGGCTAACTATCACAAAACACGATGCAAACGAACACAAAAACGAGTATGGCCGGTAGTACTGCCTGTCCACCGGAACTTCTGGCGGGGTCAGTACTACCGCCTGAAATACCGATCGAACATCCGACAAATAGAACTCATCAATACAGAGAAGGTACTGAACCGAAAACGGGGTTACCGAAATTTGGGCCGGAATTAACCCCGGTACTACTGGCAGCAAAATGCCCTAGCGGTACTACCGGTGGCCCACCAGAACTACCGGTCAGGCAAAAACTCTAGAACCAAAACTACCACAACTTTTGCATCCGAACTCCAAATGAGATGAAACCAATTTTGTTGGAAATATAACGACAAGTAGAAATATTGGGTATCACAAAGGGAGAAAATACCATGAATATATATGTTAGATACCTCCCAAGGTGTGGATCCGGAAAACCCGCAAGATCAAAAACGCAATAAGATATGCAGGGGAAATCCATTTTTGATGAACTAGAGCTTGTTATGAAGATAATCACAAGCCCTAGATCCTCACATGCGCAAGAAGCAAACGACAACCAAGAAAGATGATGCTATGTATGCAAAGGTTTGAGCTCTCTCCAAAAGATACGAACAATTCACCCACTCGAGAGCCCCTCTTGATAGTACGGCTATCTATCCTAAACCCGGTCTCCCAACACTACAAGAGACCGGTAAAAAAGAAATCAAGATCATACCTTTGCCTTGAGCATTCCACTTGAGCTTGATGTAGACTGTCTTGTCCTTGTCAAGATGGATCGCCTTTCTTGATTGCACTTGCTTGATCTTGCTTGATGAAGACTTGAGAAATGCTCCCCCATACTCCATGGGGAAGCCTCTTATTCGAACTAGTCTTCATCAATCCATGATTGCCGAGGATGGCAAGCTTCAAGCATGAGATCTTCTAGAGATGACACGTCTTGATCTTGCACTTCAATTCTTCATGATGTCTTGAAGATATCCATGATGAACTCCATCTTCTTCTCCTCATTCAACACATACTTGATCTTCTTCTTCTACTTGATTCCAATAGGCGCAAAGCCCTTGGAAATTGCTTCTTCTTTTTCATCCTTGAAACCAACACATGGTCCAAGCGATGCCAATGGACAAACCTACAAGTGAAACTCAATTTGCACATTAGTCCATAGGGATTGTCATTAATTACCAAAACCACACATGGGGGCATACATGCCCTTTCAACGGTGGTAGAGAATTTGAGCATCTCTTTGTTCTATAAGTCATTGATGACCTCCATGCGATGGATCTGCACTAACGTGGCCACCTCACCGTTGAACTGGACACCAACTTCTAACCGGTAGATTTGCACCATGATTGCCACCTTGCCGTTGAACTAGGCACGAACTTCCTTGCGGTTGATTTGCACGGTGCTGGCCACCAACTTCCACGAGGTGGATCTACGCGGTGCTGGCCACCACTGACCATGCTACAGACCTACACAATGCTGGCCACCATTGACCTCTTCGTGGATATGAAAAGAAAAGAGATGGGATTAAAGAAGAGAAGAACAACAAAACAAAAGGCGGTCTGTAGATTGGATGAATTCCTACCTTTTGGTGCGGTGAGAAATTTCATGCCATATCGATTAAGTAGGGAAATTTTAGATAGAGATCTATGGTTTGTGTTGGAGATTTAGGAGTGTGACGGCTGAGTAGTGGGAGAATGGGAAGTGGGGAGTACGAAATGGGGTAAGGGTTTCTTGTATTTTATATAGGAACTCATATATGGGTGTGAGGATTAGGGTTTTTGATGGGATTTATTACATGCGACACAACATTATGGTCCATGAACCATAGTAGGCTGACGTGTTTCTCATTTGTTGGTGGGACATAACAATTAGTGTGGGAATAAGGGTGTGTTTGCGAACTAAATTATAATTAGTAAAAATAGAATATACGATAAAACTAATAGCAACGACTAAGTTATACTTGCCAAAGATACACATATGTGTTTTATAGATTGCTCCCTCAAAGGAAAAGTCTTTATTACTCACAAGTAAGATGATATAGAGTGTTTGTGAGCCTCCCTAGCAAGTCGGAAATAGCGGTGCACGTAGCCTTAATCGCCATTATGGAAAGAGCCTCCTCTTCTTCTAATTCCTTATTTACTTCCTTCAGGAATTCCTCGTAGTCGGAGTCGGACAATTCGACCTCCCCGTCGATGGTGTCCTTCCACAACACCGCCAACACACATTGCAACTCCGATGAGTTCTCTTTATCAACATAAAATACAAAGTTGCACTCATCTGCTGGTGGTGTCACCCGAGAAACTTGTCGTTAGTGTTCACACCATCATATGCGATGAAGCAACATGGCTGTACACCACACTTGCAAAGTAGATGGGAGTTTGGTTTGACGATGCCGGTCCACATATCTACTTTCAAATCAATCCACCTTGCCACAATCCCTGGTCGATGAAAGGGTAACCTCAAATCAGTTTTTCAGATAGGACATAAAAGAAATTAATCCCGAATAACATATATAACAACATACTTTGCTGCCACCCCTTGCAACACGTCCATGATATAGCATCTCGCTGCCTCTGTTGCGCTCAGCACCTCGAGGATTTTGCATCATGATGTCACTGTCGACTGGTGCCTCTACAATATCCTCCACTGTGGTAGTGAGATCTGTCTGGAGAGGGAGGGGAAGAGATAAGTATGGTGTATCTAGGAAACAGACATGGGATATAAATAATAAGTGGTGGGCCACACGAGTCAGTGAGACGAGCATGACTAGTGAAACGAGCTGCTTGACCAGTCCATAGCGTGGTACACACCTAAGTGTCGCGTATAATGCACATCGCACTTATTTATGTCTCCATCCATCTACTTCGGCACTACAATGCACCGGCCTACCAAGTCAGCTACCACAGCGGTAATTAGTGCCAATATTGTGTGTACCATGGCATATATGTGGCCATCATGACCAACTGTATCTACGGTTGCTCATCAGCCAGCTAACCCACTTTTGCAGGCACTTTTTTCTTACACCGCCCCAAAAAAGTATCGTGCTCGGTGGGTGCTTTTGTAGTGTGATTGCATAGTCTTGCAATTAGGAGGCAAGTTCGATCTTGCATATCTTTTATTCATGAAATACTTTTCAAAAGTAATATCACCTGCATTCAAAACCAAGATATTGTTTTATAAATGAAATGATTGAGATGTGATGGTCATTGGAAACCATGATGAGAATCTTTATGGGAAAAGATTCCATTGGACCCGGTAAAGAATAGGATTAAACTACAACTGTAGTCAGTCATTCGAAGGCATTGTATAGATAGCGCTGACCATAGATCCTAGAATGAGACGGGTAAGTCAGCTGGTACCTTCTTCGTTCCATATATCCTCAGATTACTAGTCCAGGTTGTATTCCTTGTGAGGAATAACAATGGGTGGGATCCCATAGCGTCCCTATTATAGTAGGATGGTGACTCTAGTGTCTCAGAGACTCGGGCAACTAAATGTTGGTATTTGAAGTGTTTATTACATTAGTTGCTTACGGGGTTGAGAAATCTAGTGAATAGCTAATCTTTAGACTGGGCCTTGGACCAAGGAACTATGAATGGGAATATACAGGCATGTTTGCCCGGTTGTGTACAAGGCTAAAGATGTATGTGGGTAAAGTAGCACACCTCTCAAGAGTGTCTAAAATGTGTCCTGATACTCCCTATCCTGCGAAAGGATTATGATTGTAGCGTGGAAAGGAACTCCATGAAATTCTAAAAACCAGTGAAGGCTAATGGACATAGTTTTCTGAATTAAAACATAGCTTTAAAAAAACTATTTTGAAAACTTGCATAAGCCTAGGATCACTGATACACGATAGTAAAGATAGTGCATCAAACAACCACATAGTAGAACTTGCTGAGTATGCTCGTACTCAATCTATCTTCTCAAACCCTTTCTTAGGTTATGGAGCGAATGAGGGACTGCAAACGTGGAACTAAATGAGGTAGGAAATCATAGAGAAGCTAGAGGTTGTCCAACATAGTCAAGTAGTCAGATACTACAATCAGTACCAGTGGAGATAGAACTAAACCTATATGGGAACATAATCCCAATGATAGGCACCATGCTACTAGGACATTGCTAATGAAGCGATAGTTAGCCATTAGTTATCGAGACAGACTTAGAGGTATATCTAGTGCTAGACGAGACTACAAATTTCTTCTTCGATATTTTGAATGGAACAGGAACTTACCTGACGAACCTCATTATGTCATGGAAGTTACGAGGATCTTCTATGAAGATCTATGATATGAATAACATAGTTAGGTCGTGTACCTGCGATCTTTCTATTAGGTGTAATGTTTGTGGAATGCCAATGACTTGCACACTACAACATGAAGTGTTGTACTGGGTCACCGCACACTCAATCCTATCTCTCTCCATCTATAGAGGTGATCATGTTATAGATTATAAAAGTACACACAATTGTCATACTTTAATGATAATGTTTATGGAAGCTACATGTCATAAAACACATAGTTGAAATAAGTACACGTATGTGTTTCTATGTGACCCTCGTAAGGTAACACGTGGTTATTGTCACCCCACTATATCATACTTCTCCTTTTTACCCCTAATAAAGGATGTTTCGATGCATCCCACTACAACAAGTATCGTGTACCCTACCACTTATAAATGCCCAGGAACACGCCTAGTCGCCTTGCTTGTGTTCGTGCGACAAAAAACCGCCAGGGATAACTTCATCGGGAAAAGTTTTTCGGAGGCACTTTTTTGGCTCGGCACAACATCATTCGCTGAGATAGCACTACCACGGTTCCACAGATGATGCGCCACGCTACATAAAGGAAGACGACAGAATTTAGTGCCAAGTAACTTAAGATGCAACACATTTTTGTGCTTTGTTAGGTACACCTTTCAGCGGCACACGTGTTAATAACAATTTAAAATTGCAAAATAGTTAATCTATATAAATCATATATATAATGAGCTCGTTTTAACAAATAATAAATTGGAATTTGTATTTATTTAATATATTAGAATTTTGATATATAACAAAAGAATTGCTTCAAAACATAAAAAACTAGGAGAATTCCGAAACACAAAATCTAATACGTGAGGGCCTCTCTATTCCAAAACAATAAATCACCGAGTAATAACTACTTGCACAGAAGAACATCATGACATCGAGGGGATCTACCTATTCTAGGGCGAGCACGGCGACCACACGCGGATCTTTTTTATCCACCACGAGCACAACTACCACGCGTGGATCTTCTTCATCCACCGCGGGCGCGATGACCATACGCAGATCTTTTCCACCGCAATGAACACACTGGAATATGCCTTCGCCCACCGCAAGAACGATGATAATGCACAGTTCAGAATATTCCATGCGAGCGCGAGCTTGTGCGGTTCACCTTTGTCCAGCGTGACCCTATATGACGACCTTGCCTTTGATCCGAAACATGTATTTACCTCGTAGGATCTCGAGGGTGAAGTGGAGAGTGCAGAAGTAGAAATGAGATCTATTGTTAAGTTAGAGTTGTAGTGGGGATTGGTAGGATAAGTGAGCGGGTGGCTTAATGAGAACTATGGTTTGAGTCATGTTCTTAGTGTGGATAATGGGGAACGCGACATTGTCATAGTTGGAAGCAGTTGCAAGGGTTTGATTCTACTATAAGGAGGAGAAGTGAGGGATAGTCGGTAAGGGTTTGTTTTATGGGCTCTTCAACAAGTGGGTGCATGTTTACAATAAGCCCATAATGATGTGCCTAGTTTATCATTTCAGTATCTTAAAGAACAACTAAACATGGTTTTGACAACACAATATCATTCTTAATCATCAATAATGCCCAGAGATAGGCCATCTAGTGCATCCCTAACATGCTCTAGACAACTTGAAACATCCACACACATATCATGAATTCCCCACAGTGAAGGGGGAATTTCTTCTTTTGCTTCCTCCTTCGCTTCATTATCGTCATCCTCCTCGTTGTCGGAGCTACCGCTCAGATCTTGATCAATTGTTTTCTTCCATATTTTGACCAAAGCACAATGGAGGTGCATCGAGTGTGGTGGATCCTTCCATCACAAGTATGGGCACTTCAGTGTTTTATAGTGATAGCCAAGGAACATGTGGCCGGTGTTCTTGCCTTGGTATGCAACGAGTATGTACGGGAATCTTTCACATAAAAATCTTTCAAAGTTGTCAGAACCTGTGGCCGATGTGCTTGCCTAGGAAAATTCCCATATTAAATATGTCTGTGAAATTTAAGTAAGTGTCCAAAGGAAACTTTCAAGTTGGATATATACTAGAATCAGTATATTACTAACTTACATATCCACCACCCATCGGAGGCTCCATTGCGGTGCAGTGTTGCCGATGGTTGCCTCGATAATATCTGCCGCCACATCATCGATGTAGATTCGTGAAGGGGGGTTTCAGAGTGGACTGCAAGATACAAAGAAATAGCTCAGTAGTGGGCCATGCTAGTCAGTGATACAAATATAACTAGTCACTGGGACATCTTTGACCATTCTCCGGCGTTGTTACACGAGGAGCAACCTATAATTCATTAAATATTGTCGCTCTTGTGTACCACCTAACACAACACAGATAATTATCAGTATTATGTGTACCAAGACGTATACATGGTCGCCGTGACCAAATGGTGTCGTGGTTGCTCATCCGTCGGCTAACCAACTTTTACAGGGGCATTTTTCTTATGGTGCCCCAAAAAAGTGCCGCACATGAGGGATATTTTTGTAGTGTCATTTTTTTCACTCGATGCATATGTCCTCTATCACTTAGCCAACCATCATCTACATACATCATACTTCCTTATTGCAAACACTCTAAGCACTAGTGAAATGATTTATAAACTGTGCTTTTGCATCTCTCGCATCTACCTACACTTGGTGCGATAGAACACCTCATGACATGGGTAAAAAAGGAATTATGCATAGATCAAACCATTACATGTATCATATATGTATTTGCAAAGTATGACCAACCATAATGTCACAACACAACGATAAATGCATAAGAAGTATCATCTCATACCATAATATCCACCATAGGTATTACATAAGTAGTTCCATAATTAGGAAAGGCACATCATATGGACTTCAACAATGACCATACATAGACAGATTGGATTAAGTTACCACCACAAACCCATAGTCTAGGCGATGGAGTACTCCCCTCTCATGGTGGAGAGATATGAGGAGGCGTTGGTGAAGGAGGAGAGGAGTCCGGAAGGGACTCCAACAACAGATCTCGATGAAGGATACCTTTGACGATCCCACCTCAGTCTCACCTTCAAATATCAAAAGGGAGTTTATTTGTTCGGCAATTGACTCAAGTTAGTAGGTTTGGATATCAGAACCAAGTATATGTGTAAAATGCGGAGGATTCCCTAATACTTTATTCACAAGGTGGTCAAGAGATTGTACAATGTGGCTACAAGATGATCTCGATAGGTTTATAATATGACCCGAGTAGAGTAGATGAATCTAGGGTTTATGACCAAACTAAAGGCTATGACTTGGATGATTATGGCATGTCCTCTTCAGGTATATTTCCTCGAGTATATATAGCCATCGGCGATGTTGAAGTTTCCCTTAGTCACAACAACTCTTCAACTTGTCTTGAATGTTAAGTTGATCTTCGAGCTCCCTTGGATGCACATCTGGTCTTTGGGAATCTCTAGAGAGTCGTCTTGCAACCCCACGTGTTAGGTCGGTTGAGAGCTTCTAGGCGCAGGCCTTCGAGTCTTGAGCATTGAGGTATTCGCGGGTAGGGATCGTGGATTGAGGCATGTGTGATGTACATGACAAAATCCCTCCATCACTGATAATACCCCGACCAGTACCTTTAATAAGATGGCCTTTCCTTTATTAGAGTTTACCTAGCTTGTGTTCAACCTCTATTGGATGAGATCAATGACTTCAATTTAGCTTTGAGGCAACATGTCCAGCATATGCTAGAGGTCTTCAAAAGAAGGTCTTTGATGTAGCAACCTTGAAGGTGTTGTCCTTCTTGAATATTTGTCTTTAGAATGGATCTATTGAGCATTTCCATATCTAATGTCCCAGGGTAATGGGATTACGACGAGGTCCTGAAAATAGGTTAATAACAAAGATATAGTGTATCTCTTTTTGTGAGGGTGCCAATACCTTAGTGACCTAAGGAGGCCAGAGAGGGAGTGAGATCTCCTTGTGACGTGGAGTACCAAACTGACAGGTCGCACGGGTATCCTTAAGCCAATGTTTATCATGACGGAGCGCAGCCTGTGGACCCATCTTGATGCGAAGAGGTGACACTAGGGTTAAGGTCTGGTCCATGATGATGCAATTAATGACATAAGCTGGTCCTTAAATTTTGTTTATTATCTAAGGAGATATTTGAGAATGCAAGAGGTCTTCTCAGCTGTGAGGACCTGAATCTGAATTGATCGAGGAGCTCTCGCTGATAACTGCTACCTCTAAGAGCTCTTTACTACATGGGAATCCATCATGTCCGACAAAATTAAAAGTGGTGATCACAATGAGACTCCGTCCCATGAGGTCAACTAATGGGACATATCAAGTGTGAAAACAAGATCATATCAATAGGTCTATAACATTAATTCCCTCCTCACCCAGTGTGCACCGAGCATCTGACTCATTGTCCTCCTCCCAATGATTGTGGTATAAAGTCTCTAGTTTTCTCCGTGGTGAAGGAAACTTTCTTCTCCCCTTACTCATCCAGATCTCGATCATGGTTTACTATTTCAATCCTTTTACACGTCCTCCCTTTTTAGGGAGATCAACACCTAGAGCATGGACCCCCTTTTTAACATCTTTCCCCTTGAAGGAAAGTCCCCACCAATGGCTTCGTATTTCGCTAAGCCCGAAGAGAGGAGGTCCAAAATGTGGTTGGTGTGCACCTCTACCTCTTACCAGTTAGAAGAGATCATCAGTGACGGTTAACTCCCACTGGACCAAGTACTGAGAGGCACGCAGGGCATCGCATTTCCCAGTTCTTCAAGAAGGGGAATCAGTAATACTTATTGACTATCTCATCTATGGGACCTTGTTCACTCTACCTTCATTCATCCTTGAGGTACTCGATCATTTCAAGATCCAACTCTTCCACCTTGATCCCAATTATATTGCCACTTTGTCGATGTTCTCGCATATGTGTTGGTATTATCTGAGAATTGAACCCCCGTTGGATATGTTCTTCCATTTACACCAATTGTGTGTGAGCTCCTACTTGTGCCTTCGCCTAGGCCTGCTCGGTGCCTAAAACGCCTCGCGTTGAAGGAGTCATGGAGCCTTCTGATGACTAGGTGATTGATGGGTGCCGCGAGGAAGCTATACCCCCTGTTCACTACAAGAAAAGTTGGCTTTTACAACTAATGATTTTCATGGATGAAGGCCCATTTTTCATGGTTAAAAGTCTTCTACGATGGATGCTCTTCGTGGTAAAAGTCTCGTCACAAATGAATCTACCATGGTTTTTTTTGACCGTGGCGGATCACACAATTTAGCCACAAAAACTTGTTCCATCGTAGATCTGTTCGCCAACCGCATTGACTATTGAAATCATGCAAACTGCCACATGGAAAACATTATTAACGCCTAGTTATTACCATTAACGGTCATAGAAACCATGGTAGAAACCAGGCCCAACCAAGGCCTGCTAATTAGTAAGTGGGTCGGCCCACTACAAGATCCCAATAAGAAAATGACTTGTTACTGTTTTGTCCTGCACTATTTGGAATGGGACCATTAGTGCAGCTAGCCATGGCCCATGAAATTTCAGGCCCGACACAGTTTCAGCCTACATTAGGCCCCCCGGGTCCAATATTGTGCGGGCCATTGCCGGCCTGTGCCAAGTCGGTCCGGTACTGTTAAGGCCTGCGGTCGGACCCTCACTTTTCTCAGAGCCCATTGTGGGTCGCCTTATGGCCTTTTACTATTATGGCCTTTTACTATTCTGGCCTTTCACTGTTTGGGCCTTCTACCTTTTAGTCCCATAAGCATCCTACTAAGTTTCTAGCCTTATACTGTTTCGTGCTAGTATTTTTTGGCCTGGTACTGTTCTGGCCTATTCTAGTTCTTGTCCACTACTGTTCTGCCATGTTACTGTTTCATCCTGCTACAATTCTCGTCTCTTACTGTTCTTGTGGGGGCCCCAGATTAATCCTCCGAGAATCCCTGTTATGCATACAACCATGATCCCATGATCAGTTAGTCGTGGCACATAACCGACAAGTATCAAAGTAAACATCCAATACATCACGAATACCTATCATACCTTATCTGACATTATGGCTACATCGATCAACAACAACGGAACTTCATCAAGCGTAGAGCCCGAGCGATGCCTTAACCTACAGGCAACTGACTGGGAGAACGTCCTAGCTCGCATTGTCGCCGCACCACCTTCTTCTTGAGATCTAACCAAGTTAATAGCCAGGGACAATGTGAGTGAGTACTTTGAATGTACTCGCAAACCACCTTAAGATAATAGTAATAACAAGAGGATATGCATTATGGCTGTGGTAGTAGGAGGGCTCCAAGATAAGTTCTTTTCTCAATTAGCTTCTCTTGTAGATATAACATCTACATATCTTTGTTGAAAACCTTTGTAAACATTTTGGAAACCTTTTTGAAAAGTTTTTGAAAAACATCAGGACTGGGTCACCCATTTGTTCCCGTCTTCAGGTCGTCCCACGACCAAACTCCTTTCTCCTCCTTCCGACCATCCCATGGTCAAAACCTTTCTCCTTTACGACCATCCCATGGTCAAAACATTTCCAAAACCATTTATTTTCTGAAATCCTATTTGAAAACAAAACCAGCACCGCTCTATAGCAACCTTCCCAACCATCCATGACCGTGGACACGGCTATTCGAATAGATTTACACTCTGTAGAGGTTGTACACTTTACCCACACCATCCGGGTACACTACCCTGATCTTCACCGATCGTGGGTCGAGTAACCGATCAAGACTCTCCGGATGCCCACTCCAATATAAGTTCCAACCCTATGAGTGGTATTCCCCTCAAAACCGGGATGTCGGGTACCGAGGACCAACCAGAGCGCTTTTTCCACTTATTGAGTGTGCGCTTTCAATGAGGGGCTCATAGTAACGCGTGGAGGTCAACAGACCCTCCGTTCCTTCTCCAGGTAGATGTCCCACATGGACCCTTACGTGAGAAGGCCCACCCTCCAGGGATCGGAATCCCCTGTAGTAGTTACGAGGAAGCTTATACCAGAATAGTCAACCATCAAATCTAGCCCTGTCCCATTCCAGAGTAATGTGGTTGCACGGGTTAATTGTTCTAGCAAAACTGCAAAGAACCGGGTGTGTTTTCGCAAACCATTTTCCTCCATCTTTAGCATTTTGTAAAACGAAACCTTTTTCTTTCTCAACATCTCTTGGGAGGTCCCACCTCACCAAGGTTTTATCGTAAAACATTTGGTAAAACTTTTTCCGGGGTCTTCCCATCCTCTAGTTTTGCTTTGGCTAAATCGGGGGTCTCCAAAGGGTATGGTGTATTACACCATCTACCATACTAGGGACAAGTAGGTGTCACCAAGGGGGTTGTACTTAATAGTACAGAAGTGTAATAGTTCGGAGGAGCCAAACCACTACCATATATACATCAACATATAATAAAACAATGTAGTTTCATAAATAGTAGATAAAACATGCATAAGTAAAATAGTAGGACAAGGCTGATGAGCAAGAAGGTGGCTTGCCTGAGGATCAGCAATATGGCAATATGTCCCTGGACTTCTTCTTTCAAAAACCCAATATACAATAATAGATCTTCTGCTCTCCGATATAATCGCAACTATCGTCGATATGGAACACATGGAAACAAATAAAAGGGCACAATCAATACAAGGCATACAATCACCAATACCACTCAGCAAACAAGCAATGGAATAATCTTCAATTAAGGTTCAGTATTTTTAGAGAGGATGGGATTTAGGAGGTTGAGATGGCCTTGGAGAAGGGGATGAACATCCCTTTGGGTTTATTGTCGAGGGACTACCTAAGGGAGGGTTTTGGACCAAGGAAATTTTTTGTATGACACCATTGTGTAAAAATGATACCAACAGATAGGATTTGATAGAATGAAACCAACAAAAGTGGTTTCACTATTTTATCACTTTTCTTTATTTAGTCATGATTTTCTAGTGAAATAACTTATAGTTTTAGGGAATAATTCACCAGAAAAGTTCTGGAGCTCCAGAACTTATTTCCTTGTGTGGTTAGGTAGGGATTAATGTACTTGTTCACTAAGAGTTGGAATCATGCCAAAATATTTACCAGAATGCCCTCAGGAAATTCCCAAAAGCAGTTCTAGAGTTGTTTTGTCTTTTTGACCAAATTAAAACCACAGAAGCTTTTGTTATGATTCCAATGACACATGTTAGGTACTTTTAATACCTTTATGTAGAAATTAGAATAACTCTTTTTGGCGTTGTCAAACTCCTGGAATGATTTATCTAGTGGTAATACCACTTACAGAAGTATTTAAATCACTAAAATTTATCAGAAGCCCAATAAATAGTGAGCTACTGGTTTTGGATATGTATTGATGTACCAGATCACTGGGAGGTATAAACAACCCAATATATGTTGTAGGTTTACCTGGGAAATTTTCTAAATGCAGAAATGAGGATCTTTTGTTATTTTTACTCCAGCGAAAATATGGCTCCACTTGGCCTGGGATCAGATCCAGAAGGTAGGTACTTCCCTTATCTACCATTAGAAATTGGATTTTCTCAAAAAGGATATGTGCAAGTCCCTGGAGAATTTATGGAGTGAAAAACACCCTAGTTAGTAGATTAATTGTCAAACAATATTGAAAATGATTTTTGACCTAGGGGTTTCTGGGATAAACACCCTAGTTAGCTTTTAATCCTAACATCCTCTAAGCAGTTTCTGGGAAAAGAATAAAAGAGCACTAGTTTTGGGCTAGAGTTAGAACGGAGCTGGGCTGCACAATGCCAATTTGGCCCAGCAAGCGGGGCTGTGCGCGGGAGGGAAATTCGAAGGGCTACTAGGTGGGCCCGGGCTGTCAGTGGCTGGTGGGGTGAAGGGGGTACCGGGCACCATCGGCCGTCCGATCTAGTCAGGATCGACGGCCGCGGGCCGTCTCCTACCTCGCGCACTAGATGGCGGGGCGGAACCCTAACTGCGGCAGGGTCCGGCGGAGGGGGAGCTCACCGATGGCGGTGGTCCAGGTCGGTGTGGTGCACGGCGACGAGTCCGGAGAGGGGCAGCAGGGCCTGGTTCAACGCCGGAATGAAGCTCGCACGGGAGCCACGGCGATGCACGCAGGGGACCTCGTCGGAAATACTTCCAGGGGTGCCTGCATGTTGGAGAAAAGAGATGTTTTAGCTCAGGCTCGCCGGGAGGCTCACGCCAGAGAAGAAATGGGGAAGAAAGGAGTAGGGTAGCCCTTGTACGGCCTTCTTCTTCCTCGCAGCTCCATGGGCTGAAGTTTCGGGTTCCTGGGCAGGGGAAGGCAGGGAAAGGGAGAGGGGGAGCTGGGGTGGCTCAGAAAAGGTTTGGGGGTGGAATGAGGGGATGGGAGAAGGTTGGAGTCGACCAAGCACTCCACTACTCGGGGGAGACCGAGAGGGGAGATTATTCTCCTCCATGGCAATGGGGATCTCGGGATCTGGATCTAGAGCTCGAGAGGGGTGAGGGGATAGGGTAGGGGTGGTTTGAGAGCAGAGAGGGGAGAGTTGTGCTGGCCTCTAGTCCTTTAAATCGAATGGAGAGGCCCATGGTGAGCTTGGTGCATGGGGGAGCTTGGACATGGTCCATGGCCTTGCCATTGGGAAATGTGGGCGGTGGAGGGGTGTGGTGGGGTACCGGAGTCGAGCAGTGAGTGGTGGGAGGATGGTGGTTGCTGCTGCACCATTATTTCCAAGATTTGCAAGATATGCATATCTCTCTTCTCTCTTTCCAAGAGCAAAATACAAGGGGAGGGGGTGTGCTACAGTATTTGATACAGTGCACATGACCAGGGGGTGTTAGAGTGGCTGTGGTGGTCACATGTCCACATTTGGTGAGGGATTGGTTGGGTTTTGGTTTAAGGATGATAAAAGTCCAAATCAGCCATATAGAATGATCATGGTCAAGTTCTCCAAATTTGAGCTTTGCAAGATGAGTTAGGGATACTGGTAGATGGACAAGGTTAAGATACATCTCTGAGATTTATTTGGGATTTTTCAGAAGATTAGAAGTCCACTTAAATTCATTTATTCAGAAACTGCAGAAGTGAACTACCGGATCTCATTTGATATTTTTACATTGGACAAGGTTGGTTTTTGGTTTTAGATGGTCCCAAATGTGAATACACACTTAGGGGAATTTTCCCAAGATTTAGTGAGGCTTAAAAGTATTTAAAACAATTATTTTGTTGTTTCTGCCATTTAGGGAAAAGGGCAAAAAGAATTATTAGAGCTCTTCAAAAGTATCTATTTTTGAAGTTGGAAGGTAGGGTATGATAAATGGAGCTCACATGAGCCAAAAGTTGGGGAAGTGTTTTGGCAAAAACCAAACTTTCCTTTAGGAAAGGAGTTTTGGAGATTTTGACTATTAAAGGAATTAAATAGATTTGGGGCCATGATAATTATGGACAATATTTGATAAATCCATATGATCATGGTTGATGATTTGTACAAGGTGTAGCAATAATTTTTAACCTTGGGATTGGAGAATCCAGGTTGATTTTGGTGAAATACCCTAGATTAAGGATCTAGGGTGATGCTAAGTTCGTACCATCAAAACATGGTTGTATCTTGGAGCTCAGAGCTCCCCTTGGGGCATGGGATATATGGATGGATAGACTAAGTGATGTAGACCACAAGGTTGTAGAGGTTTGAGCTTTATCCTGCTTGAGCTCACCAAGACAGGCTTTCAAACTTTGAATAAAATAAGCCTCCCAAAGAAGATTATCAACTAGCCTTGAAAGCCTTGTGGGTTTAAGAGGCACAAGGATCCACTTGGAACAAGTGAAGTAGATATTGATAGACCTATATGGGTAGAACACAACCATGCAAAGAGTTGGTCCATAGAATGTTGGATGGTGGTGTGAGCTTCTGTCAAAATAGACATGTTGATAAGATTTGCAGGAAACGTTATTTTCTTGCCTGAAAAACCATCAAGAACAAGTGGGTTGGAAGATGATATAACCAAGGGAAAAAGTGGTCCTTCGTAGTCCTTATGATGGTTAACAATATGGTTCAAGTGCATTACAAAAAATGCACAAGGGTTGGGAAAGGGAGACATTCAAAAAGGTGGTGTTGAAACAGATTCCAGACTTAGCCAAATTTATTGTTTTTGACTAGAGCATGAGGGGGGATGTTTTTCTTTGATGGGTTGCAAGACACCAAAGCATCATCAAGTGGATGAGGTTGAAGATTAGATTGAGTAGAAGGGATCCATGCTTGATATTGTTCTTCACTGACTTGGAAGCTTATAGAATGGATCACTGCAGAATTGATCTGGTTAAGGGTTTTAGATGATCACCCAGTAGCTAGAGATCAGATCCAGTTTTGTAATCTTGCTTAGGGTGTGGTGATTTGGAAACCTTGATCCTAGAGAGGGAGCTCCTAGAGTAGCTCATACTACTTCTAAGCAAACATAAGAAGAAGCAGATCAAGGCAACTCATCATATACACTAATTAACTACTACTAGGGTTACCATCAAGCTTAGCTTGAGGTAAGCATGGATAATTTTGAAAGGTTGGACTTTGAATAAGGTCAGAGTCCTTGGTATCCCTACCAAGAGTAGAATTCAAAAGTTTTATACAAGGTTTTTGAAAATCTTAGAGGTAGGAGTAGTTGAAGGTTCTGTCTTGAAAACATAAGGAGATTATATTATATATTTCTCCATAGTTTTGTCAGTAGAAGCTACTAAAATAGTTTTTGTTACATAAGCATCTTGCCTCATGTTTTGAAATGCCAGAACATTTGAGAATATGGAAATTAAGCCAAGACAGTTTGGGGAGTAGCTTTTGTCAACAGGTGTTGAGGTGAGGAGTATATCATCTAATACACATTCATATGCATAAGCATATCTAAACAACAAGCGAACACTTCAGCATTAAACAAGAAAAAGGTTTTGTTCCCCCTGATGTTTGCATTCTAGACAACTCATCAGGGTTGCTGAAATTGGGATGTTACAGACCTTTCCCCCTTAAAAGAATCTCGTCCCGAGATTCAGGAGAGTAGGGGTGATACCAGGTGTCCTACGTGTCCTATCTTACGGACTCCATCTTGGAAACTGACTACTCTTTCGATGAAGTTAAGTTTTAGTCTTCTGGGGTGCATGGAGAGTTGAGCAGAGTCCAGGCCCTTATTGCGAGGGATGACCTTCTTCTCCTTCCAGACTCTATATCTCGAGGGCTTAGACTAGGCAGACTACCTCGATGCTGAACATCACGGAGTACTCATCGGAGGATAGAATCTACAACTGGGGGTACCTCTCTTTTAGGATTCACAACTCTACCTTAGGAATGGTAGCGTATCCTATTAACGACGTTGGGTCCAGGCTGCTGGGTTTTCTCCTGGCGAAAGGTTACTCTATTTTTGTGGGAAAGACGCATTCTTTCCCCCTTAGGATTAGACTGGGTTAGCTCGTGGATAACTCATTCCTTCCGTCTTGACTTCATTGGTGGCGGTTCTGAAGATTGTCGTCCATCTTCCTCCTGGAGTCGAGGTCTTCAGATGGCGTCCGAGAAACTATGACTTACGAGGCTTATATCCTACTATTATCCGTACTTAGCCTTTTGGAGTCGTTGGAGTCTCACGTCCTCTAAACGATTGGAACTAAACATTTGGCAGTCATGAGATCCTTCGGATGAGTTTTCAGCTGACGTAGCAAAGGGATTTCGTAGAGTCTTCGGTTCGTTTCTCGTCTGATGAACCGCGAGTTGCTACTTGGCGAAAAGACATCAAATTTGGGGATCCTTTCTGAAGTATCTTCTGGTAGACAGTCACCTAGAGATTGAGTGGAAAGATGTAGTCCTTCCACCTTAGAGGTTCACTAAGGTTCATCGAGAATGGTTTGGAGCTTCTGTCTTGGAAGGCTGACTTGCTGTTAGCGGGAGGCAAGTTAGCGGTTAACGATGCTTTTGGCTAGTCTTTAGTCAAGGTAGAGACATTCAACTTCGGGGAAACTGTCTTCACATTTCCTAATCATCTGACTCCAGGGGTGGTTCTGACCTTCTAGGGAGGAACTTCCCATCGGTTTGGGTAGGTTTGACTATAATAGGCAGTCTCCTAAGGTGGTCAAAAATCCTAATGTACCGAAGGTCAGCATAGTTAGGTCTTCACCTTTTGCCTTGGTTGACTTATCGGGTGGTTTCCCGTGGATATTGAGGATCCTTCGGTGGTTGGCCTCCGGCATCAACGGGATTCTTTTTGTAGTAGACTGAGGAACATGGGAGTGTTGCTCTATTGATGACTCTTGAGGGGTGAGTTTGATGAGGTATGCCGTCCTGCTGAGGTGAAATCTTCGAGTTGATTTTGACTTGACGATGTCGGACTCCTAGTTCGACATATTGTGTCTGCCGGAGGAGTCTCTGTTGATCCAGCCAAGATCAAAGATGTCGTAGAATGGGAAGCCCCAACCACTCAAACCCAAGTCCGTGCATTTCTCGGATTAGCAGGATATTACCGTAAGTTCGTCGAAGGATTCTCGAGCATCGCCAGACCCATGACCCAATTGCTGAAGAAGGACAAGAAGTTTGAATGGACTGACAAGTGTGAAGCCAGTTTTCAGGAACTAAAGAAGAGATTGATATCAGCCCCAATACTGATCATGCCAGATATCAAGAAGCCATTTGATGTGTATTGTGATGCATCCAAGATTGGTCTCGGATGTGTACTGATGCAAGAAGGCAAAGTCATCGTGTATCTATCTCGACAACTGAAGCAGCATGAGCAGAACTATCTGACCCATGATCTTGAATTAGCAGCCGTAGTGTTGGCATTAAAGACATGGCGTCACTATCTGATGGGTAATCGCTGTGAGATTTACTCAGATCACAAAAGCTTGAAGTATATCTTCACTAAGAAGGAGCTGAATATGAGGCAAAGGAGATGGATAGAGTTAATCAAGGATTATGACCTTGACATGCACTATCACCTTGGCAAAGCCAATGTGGTAGCGGATGCTCTCCGCAGACTGCCTTGCAGGCTAAACACCATGATCAAGGAGAAGCAGCTAAGTTTGTATGAGGAGTTGGAGCAGTTTAGAACTGAGCTGGTTAGCAAAGGATTCTTAGCTAGTATTGAACTTCAACCCACATTAATCAGACAAATCAAGGAAGCCCGGAAGGGAAATGAAAGTATCGACGGAATCAAACGTCGTAATGGTATAGGAAAGGTACCTGGATTCACTAAAGACGAAGAAGGAGTTCTGTGGTACAAAGGACATATCTGTGTGCCAGCAGATTTGGAACTGAAGCAAGTCATCATGCAGGAAGCTCATGATACTCTTTATTCTATCCACCCTAGAGGAACGAAGATGTATCAAGATTTAGAAGAGCAATTTTGGTGGCACAAGATGAAGAGAGAAATCGGAAGCTACATCGCCAAGTGTGACATTTTTTAAAGAGTCAAAGCAGAGCATCAGAGACCCGCAAGACTGTTGCAACCTTTGCAGATTCCGGAATGGAAATGGGATTCCATCGGAATGGACTTTATCACCGGTTTGCCTACTTCTAGTCACTTTAAATCATTAATTTCTAACCTTAAACTTATTAAAATGTGATCCAACCCTTAAATCACATTCCCACATGTTAGAATATGGGGTGATGACATGTGTCCACATGATACCATATTTTAAGTGGTGAATATTAAATCTTAGTTATTTTCAATGAGTAGAAATTACTTTTCTTAAATAAAAAGAATGAAACTAGTTAATAAAACCTTGTGATGCTTAAGATGATAATAGATCATCCAATGTGTGCCTTAGAGTGCTAAGTAGAATAGTTAAGCATTGTTTGGTGATTATGTACTTCGTATGTATTTATAGACGATAGTACCGACCAAGCTTTCGAGGGGGAGGAGTTCTACCAAGAAGAGGAGGAAGAAAACTTCAACCACTGCACCAACCAAGGAAAGCTAACACTTGCAAGTATAATGCTTAGCAAGCTAGAATTAAGTTAGATAATCTGAGCAAGATGCACTAGGAATGCTTTGGTTATACCACTTTGATTATTACCTACCCCAAGTCTTATTTCCAAGCTTTACTTTCTTTAATTTACCAAAGTCCCTTACTTGTTTTGAAGGTAGCATAAAAAGTATAAAACTTGACCTATCTAGATAACCTTAGACGTCATTCTATGGCATGAGATTGATTTTATCATCCCACATTAGTGAATACTCTTAACTTAGTAGCTTAGAACTAGATCAAAACTTGAGTAACTTTAGATGGGAACACTTGGCGAAAAGGAATTATGAAAACCTTGGAATGATAAGTCATTCTATTGAGATGTTTTGACATGTCTTGAGAAACACAAATGGTTTATGATGATGATAATGTTGAGGCATGAGCCTTAACCCTTTTACAAAACTGATGGTTGGATTTGGATGCGATACCATTCCAAATTTACCGTACAACCACAATACCTGAATTGGGTAAGGCTTATCCGGAAGTTTATATGCATTAGTATTAGTTCCCTCGCGGGAGAGGTTTGAGCTGAGGCTACCTGTCAATTATGTCCACCTATGCAGTGCCCCTGATGACAGATGGTCATGGTTGGGAGGCCATGCTCATAGGAGAGGTGCTTATACTAGGGTGTGTAAAGGAAAGGTTATGTTTGATTATCTGCATACTAAGTATGATGATTCAGGGTTATCCCTGGCAGATGTATCGAATCTTGTGATGAAAGTTTACCACCTCTGCAGAGTGTCAAACTATTCGAATAGCTGCGTCCGCCGTTATGGATAGTTGGAGTGGCCATACTGTTTCGTTGTCAGATGTTTTCAAAATAACTTATGACATGAATGATGAATCTTGAGTTGACCACAACAGGGTTGTGAATATGACACTAGCTTCCCAACTTAAGTGATTTTAGAACTTTATTTTATCTTTCTTTTTTTCTGAACTCAGCTTAGGTTTCAAACTTAACTTTAGCAATAAACTTAGAGTTAGCATTTACACTAGAACCATGTTACTTGTTAGTGGTAGTTTGCGAGTACTTAAACAGTACTCATGGCTTTTGTCCCTGGATATTCCTATGGCCAGACTATGAAGGAGACTACCCAGATGACGGTCAGCAGGACGGCTATGATAACTAGGACTATCTGCCTTCATCAGCATTGCTTGTGCCCCTGAAGATGGACCCCACCGCTACGATCATTATTTATTCCGCTGCTTGTTGTATTAATACTAGATCATGAGATCCTTATTTGTGTAAGACCTTATTTATGGGTTGTAATGGATGATGTACTATGATATCCAGTTTGTTATGTCTCGAAAATGGTAATCCTGAGATTGCGATGTATGACATAACAGGCATCTGGGATTAAAAATCCGGGTGTCAACAATAGGGAAACCATTTCCTATACTATGTAACCATTGGATAACATCCCTTGGACAAGTGAAACTTCCCAAAAGATAATTAGAGAATGAGATGGATGTGTATAGAGGAAAGCTTTGGTTTGCTGTATTGTCTCAAAACCCATATACCTATATTTGAATAAACCTTAGTATTCTCTACCAATGATTGTTATTGATTCATCATCACCTAACTAAAAATGTTCTGTAGTAATTACAAATTCTACAAAACAAGTAGCACTGGTTTTGGAAAATCACAAATATGGAGGACCATGGAACTTATATAACCCTATTAGGAACCACAAAGATTAATACCTTAATATATATATAATTCCTTTATGAGGTTAAATATTAATAAGATTTTTTACACATAAATATCCATCTTAAACCATATCAATTACATTCTTTTAGTGGAAATACAAATCATTTCTATAAGACTTTCTTATAGGAACTAATTCCTTAAAAACCCTAAATTATATTTGTTTCACTAAATAAGCGAACCTTCTTATAGTTGTGAATATTTTATATACAATTAATAATGGAAAAAAAGGTCATAATTATTTTAAACAACAATATGCATAAACCTACAATTCTCTGGATATTTAAATCCTGGTAGAAAACAAATTTGAAGTGAATTTATAAATAAAAAAGAATACAGAAACTAGAATTTAAAAAATAGAAAAAAGAAAAAAAAAAGCATCCATTCCTTTGTCCACAGCCCAGGTCAGCTCAGCTGTAACTGCCGCTCACGTGCAGCCCCAGGAACAAACCACTCGCTCGACCAAAGCCCAGTACTGGCCCAGCCTGGGTACTGTTTCGTTCTCTTGTTGGCAGGTGGGACCGCTCGAGGAGAGTGACCATCTTCTTCCTTCTTCGCATGCTCGATAGCGCGCCGGCGAGCTCCACGTCGCCGCCGTCATTCGAGACTGCTCCATAAGTGATTGACTAACCTAGAGCCCTGAACTACCAGCGTGGAGTCCGTTCCCATTTATTCCATCAAGATTCATGCCCGAAACGAGCTCTACATGGCCGCCGCATCTCATCGGTCCTCACCACCGTGCTACCGTGTCCATGCCTGCCGAGTCGTATAAATTAGCCATCTAGGACCGCCTCTCTCATCCTCTCCATTCATCTCTCTTGCTCTCTGTTCTCTACAAGTCCACCGAAGCCGCCGCCGGCGAGCTTCTGCTTGTTGTTGATACAAACCATCTTGGAGTCCGTGGAGTGGAGGGGAAGAAGCGTCGTGCTCCATGGAGCCTCTAGGTGGAGTATTACATCAAGGGGATTCCAGAGAGAGGCAAATTTTGCAATTTCATTCTATCGGTGATCGTCGGATTTCTTGATCGTCTGCTCATCTCCGACCACCGTCATCACCATCGACTACACATGCATACTCACGGTGAGCATACACTTCTCTAGACTTAGTTACACATCCTAGTTCAGCGTGTAGCTCTAGTTCGTCGTGTCGCTGGTGAGCATCACCGCCGGTCGTCGTCCTAGCCACTGCTCCGGTGCTCGTGAGCTAGCACCAACAAGTTGGTCAGACTCGCTGTCGTCCGTAGCGTCGAACGCACCCCTTCGCATGGTCATTAGTGCAGTATTTTGGCACCGCCACTGTACTCCGGCGAGAGTCCGGCGAGAGTCCCACGAGCGGTCGTCATGCTGGAATCATCGTTGAATGATCCACGCCGTGTGGCAACTGATGTGGCTCCAGGCCCGTTTGACATTGCACATGTGTAGGATAGGATTAGTAATAAAAGTCGTTTGATGTGGCATCTGATGTGGTCCTGACCCAACTAGTCAGTGACCGTGGCTTGATTAGATCTAGGTATAAAAAGTATTCCTTCGTCCAAAATTTAATAAGAAATAAATGAGAAATATAAATTTTACTATAAATAGATTTTAGGAATTGAAGAAAAGGATTAAATCTTAAAAATTAAATATCTTTTGTTTTATAATTCAGAAAAATATATATAATATATAAAAATGTTTAGAAAAATAAACTCTATATTATAAACTTATTATCAATACCATTGTGATAAATATTTAAGTAATTATTATTTAATAAAGATTTTATAAGTAATAATATTTTGAAAATTCATATTTTAATATTGGTAAATGAGAAAAATATAAATAATATACTAAAATTCTTGGAGAAATAAGAACTAAAATAAAAAAATATAAACTTAAAATATTATAGCGCTTAACTAATATTTATTATTTATTTAGTATTTTTAAAGTAAACAAATTTATAAAATTCATATCTTATTAGTTAAAAATCACAAAAATACCTATAATATACCAAAATGATCACAAAAATGAAATCTACACAATAAAAGGTCAAGGTTTAATAAAACTAGTTTAAACCCTTTTCTTTATTTTAATTCATTCAAAATATATAAATCTTTAATATTGCTTTTAGCATTATTTGTTTAAAGTCTAAAAGTGTAACAACAACATCAATTGATGTTTAAATGAAGTTAACACAGGTTTAGCTATTTTTAAAAAAATATTAAATGTAATCCTTGCATATTGTTCTAAAGCCCCAATTGATTAATAAACTTGTTTAAGAAATATTTTAGATACCATAACCATTTGAATACTTTAGTATTGCATATTACTTGTTGTATCTACATATTGTTTCACACACTCTCACAATCCTTAATAAACCGCACAAGTGTCAATTTGTTATAAAAGTGCTACACATTCTAAAGAACTCATTTCTAGTTTCCAAACCCTAGTTCAAATACGACTATTCCGGGAATTCGCATTTATCAAATTGCATTACATTACTTATGAATCATTGCATCTTGCTTATTTATACATTAGTCCTTATCGGACCAATGATGCTATTTACAGAATTTGGATCTTCTATTGTCTTGAAGACCGTGAGTGCATAATCTTGCAATCACAACTTTCTCATGTCCTTTGATTATTTTCAATGCATGTAACTCAACTGTGTCATCACCTAAATTTCAAAAAGGTCAGAAAACAATATTTTCATAATAATATGATTATGGATTATTTACCAGATGGTAATAATCTACTGATACAGTTCCAGTGGTAAAGGAACATAATATCTAGGACTTAACAACCAATGTCGCTAGTCATTCTAGCGCCATATATTACGCGTCAACCATAAGACTTGGAATGGGACATGAAAGTCAGTTGTATCTTCTCCCTTTCATATGGATGCAAGATGACCTTATCGTGATGTTGGGATTCCCAGTGTGGATCCAACATATGGGTGGGCACCCTTAGGCCCCATGATTTTGGTGTCTGGATTATTTATGAGTGGCTGCCGAAGGTATGAGCCTCCAGGGGAATCACCAGCTCATAGAATCTTTGGGAACTCCCCATGGTTATAGCTTGCCCTAGTTGGCGGCTTAACGGAGGTGTAGTCAGCCTCGGAGGATCATGCAGACATATGGGGTTGCAGAGAAGGAAGTACTGTCTTGGAACTTAGACTAGGCCCCATACCAAGGAAGTGTGGACAAGATCGCGGCTTGGTTGTGCAACAAGGCTAAGGTCTCTTGTGGGAAAAGTGACGCACCTCTGCAGAGTGTAAGAATTGTGACATGTTACTCCCTATTCCGGGAAGGAGCTAAGAACGCGGTAGGAAAGGAACTCCATGAAGTTCTAGTCAACCTGTTAAGGCTGTCAGACATAGTTTTCAGAATAAAAGCAACCTTTGAAGAAATGTTTACAAAAACCAGCATTGCCTACGACCTATGGTCTGTGGCTATAGCGATAGTGCATCATACACTCCTTTTTAGTGAACTTGCTAAGTACGCTCGTACTCAACCGTACCTTCTTAACCCTTGCTAGGTTCTAAGCTATTGAAGACGACGTCAACATCAATGTCTGCTCAAGAAACCATCATCAACAACTAAAGTTCTTTAGGAAAGTCAATGAAGTCTACATAGACGTCAACCGAAGTGAAGACTAAGTTCTTAAGTAGATAGAAGTAGATTCTCTAGCCATAAAACCTACTTCTGTAGAGCATTGCAATAGCAGCTATGGCAAGCCAAATAGTTTATATACTAGTCATAGTTAGTAGATAGTTTTGAGTTATTATTTCTGGTTCTTCTTTGTAAGAAGTTCTTTCTCTCTCTTTAACCTAGAGTGTTCTCTGGATCTTTTGTAAAGAGTCGAGTTGTAATCTATAGTCATGTCTTGGACCTGCTGTGTTTCTGTTGTACCACTCTAAGGGATGTAATACTAGTGAACGGTGTTTCATTGGTGTTATGTCAACGACTATAGTGTACTACATCATGCAGTGGTATGCTGGGTCACCGGAGATAATCTATTCAATGGACCCACCAGGCAGTCAATGTATCGAGAACGAGTGAGAGTTTGGAAAGATTCAACTTTTGCTAAGAATATGCATGCCTAGAAATTTGACCGTGTTTTGAAAACAATCAAAGAGACTATGACTCACTTTGTTTTGAAATTTTGGCTGTGTTTCAAAACTAACTTCACACCTTGCAATAATCTCTTCAATGGACCAACCAGGAAGTCAATGTATCGAGAACGAGTGAGAGTTTGGAAAGATTCTCAACTTCTTGCTAAGAATATGCATGCCTAGAAATTTGACCGTGTTTTGAAAACAATCAAAGAGACTATCACTCACCGTGTTTCGAAATGTTGGTTGTGTTTCAAATTAACTTAACTCCTTGTGAAAATCTGTTCAATGGATCCACCAGGCAGTAAATGTATTGAGAACGAGTGAGAGTTTGGAAAGATTCAACTTCTTGCTAAAAATATGCATGCCTAGAAATTTGACCGTGCTTTGAAAACACTCAAAGAGACTATGACTCACCGTGTTTTGAAATTTTGGCTGCGTTTTGAGATGAACTTCACTCCTTGTGAAAATCTGTTCAATGGACGCACCAAGAAGTCAATGTATCTAGAATGAGTGAGAGTTTGTAAAGATTCAACTTCTTGCAAAGAATATGCATGCCTAGGTATTTGACCGTGTTTTGAAAACAATCAAAGAGACTATGAGCTTAGAAAATACTAGTAAAATGCACCTGCTGCACACGTATATATTCTGTATGAAATATGAGTTATTAACAAACATTAAGTTGTTTTTAACCAATAGTCTTGTTAGAGAAAAAAGACATACATTAAATCTATTAATAATAACTATCTAGACATATTGAGAATATATCCTACAGTGTTATGGATTTTTTTGGGAGTGGTGTGACATGATGGTTCTAGAACATGGTGGAGTTTGCTCTATGTACTATGCAACATGAATCCAGCTGCTCTGAACCATTGTATCTAATAGTCCAATGGTCAGGATTGGTGCCATGTATCCAATTCAAAACTACTCCATTATAGTAGTAGAGAAATCAGGGGCAACGCAAGAGCACCGAAGATGAGTTGAAGGCGGTGCGATGTTAGAGCAAATTTAAGATGTGTTACTAAGACAAGGTATAGTTTAGTAAAATCCATGACCTAGTATATACTAGTAAGTTGCACGTGACTTGCATGTGAGACTCAGATAATAGATGTATGATATATCATCATTGTATAAAATTATGATATGTAAAGCACAAAAATTTACAAATTTTATCAACATCTATAAAGTATGAGAGTATATTTGGCTCTTGTACTTTGTATCATCATGTAGAAGTCAATGATTATTAGCTATCTAACAATTGAAATTTTTGGTAACATGGTCTAGAGAAACGAGGAAGAAGATTCTAGAATTATGAAAAGTGTGTTTTGAGGTTGTGCATAGCATTCATTATGCTGAAGACTATCAGTAGAATCTTCTAGATGCTAGAATTGGAAAGAAGATCCAACGGATGGAAATGTTGGAATTCATGAGTCTTGATCCAACGGTCAATATTCAAAGTTATTCGTACACTATATAGTGGTAAAATAAGAAATAACATTTTATAGTTGGCCCACAAAGAAGAATAGCTAGCACCACCCTCTCAAACCCAAGTCTAGTATTGCCGAGAGTGTGGTGCTAGATAAGAAATTCTTAGACATATGTCAAGTACTAGACCCATGTATCTGAGAAAAAAATAGTTGTGGACCCACATGGCAGTGTATCACTAGAATCTAAAAACAATCTCTAAAGCTGCAATTTTCCTCTTAAATTGGATCCATGCAATGGGCTAAACGCTGGAGTGAATTTTGCTTTCTTTATTACTCAAATCTTACTTCTTCTCATCTAGAGCTAAACGGTGTACATGCTCTATAAGAGCCCACTCCTATTCTCTCTCCTCTTCTCTCCCATCCAACTAAGCATAAATTTCTATAGCCTACTGACTGGACCTTATTTTATTTCCTCTGATGTGGCAAACTAGGGCTCCCTTCCACCCCTGGTGTCGTATGCCTCTATGGATCTCCCCTGACACCCTTATAAATTCTACCTCATCAAGCTATGAGTTCTCACCCCGTCCCCAACCTCACTCATGAGTCTAGTTCCGATCATTGGCCTCCCTGTTCCTCACGGGAGAGGTTTGTCAGAGTTGGATCTTGACTAAACCCGACGATGGGGAGACTGGCAGGAGCAACGAGAGCGCATATGTCACCGCCTCTCCCCATATCCCTTTCTCCATTCTATTCTTATGCTCCAGGCCCTAGCTATGCTCTCTCCGTTTGATCATGTAGAGCACTGAGTGATGCTTGCATGGGATCCACCGTGTCTCGTGCTATAATGTTGATGTAATCGCAGGTGCCTTGCGGGTGAGCATCGAAGGTACCAAGGCTAGCTAGGGCTATGATTTTGATGTTTGCGTGTCTGCTGAATTCTTCTAGCATATAGACTGATGTTGGCGTGCGTGCTTGATTTTGCAGGTGACACAGCCTTTTTTACGTTTCGTAGTGCCGGCCAGGGGATAAGGGAGAGCATGTGGTACATTGGGCGCAGTTGAGTTTTCAAATCAATGCCGAGAAAAGAGGTGATTTACGTACACTATACAAAGGTTATTTCTTATCCAAGGACTTTGATACTACTTTGTATTTCACTTATAATGATTGATATTAGTAACTAAAGGAGTGCTACGAATACCTACGGTTTACTAGGCTTCTCCCTTTTAGTATTAACTAGCACAAATAGCCGTGCGTTGCAACGGGAGAGATTTTTTTCCATCGACGTGTCTTCATGGCACATATGGGGCATTTTCACTGTCTCCTCTGTCCGCTGCTTTACCCACTCCACAAATGTCACTTTACTCCCCAACCTCTGACGGATGCTCGACAGTGTCCAAACTCGAATACGTTGGGTAATGAGATTTTTGGGTTCATTATTTAAAAAAGGGTGTAGAAATATGGTAGAAATTCTCTACCCTGTTTACATGGACATATAGCTTATTTTTCATACAGTGCATGACCACGTTGCCATCCACCTATGAGTAGTGTGCTTATATAGGAGCTTGACTCGTTATTTGGTAACCCACTACCCATCGATCCCGTTTAGTGAGAGACATATCCTTCAATTAGGTCTCTATATATCTAAAAATGCATTTTCATACATATTAGCCCACATACACCATTTTAATTAAGCTTACAATCTCTACGTTCAGCCCAAGGATCCCCAACTTAATTAGCCTACAATCTCTCATGTTTAATTCATGCTAGTTGATTCCTATATAGGCTTGTTGATACTTCAGGCAATTTTCGGTCCTAGGTGGGGTTTGGTGCCATGGAGAGGGTGGGACTAAACATTAAAAATTCAAATAATAGATCGTCTAGGTTGCATACATGCAGCAAGACAGTACTGCATCAGTGCAATATTCAAGTCTCTAGGCATCATCTTTTATATCCTTCTCCCTCTATCAACGAAACTAAATTTGAAGCACCATGTATAAATAATGCTAAATTTTGAATTTGACATACTGCAAAGTTCAAGTAAATTGTTTGTAAAAATATCAAGCAAGCAATGAAACTCCGATCAGACCAGTATCCTCTGTCTTCTCTGCTTTATCTGTAGCCCGTGCCAAGATTTTCTTTAGGTTGTTAGGTCCAAACTCAATTCAGAGTCCCAGCTGCAACAAATGAGAAATCACCATTGACTCAAATAAGACCAACTAATCTTATTCTATATTTTTATTGTGTTGAATACCAAATGTACCTTTCATCAAATTATCAATGCATGCTTACTTGGGCAGTCAATATCAACCGAGTCATGCTTCCAGTCAATATCGAGTCCTGCTCTTGAAGGAGCACTTGCATACTTAGCGGATGTAGATGATAATGTACACAATAATGGTCAGGGTTCAGTTAGAACCATAAATTATAATTATGTAGGAATAACCAAAATGTACGTGGTATGCAGGGATCAATTGTATGATGAGAGATTGCCATCAGAAGTCCATTACTTCATGCTTCATCTGTTGTATCGTTTTTGAACAAACTTGGAGGTGTTCTAGCTTCAAATATCAGATGCCACATTTTACTACATTGTTCACGGATAGATCCTCTCACGGTAGCTGGACGAAGGAAACAACAGGAAAATAAAATGTAAGAAAACGTTTGTAAACATTTAGGCCCTACCTTCTAAAGTCTCGACAAGATCTTTTCTGACTGATTCTTGATGGCTAGCTTCTTCAGGCTCCTCATCAAGATATGTTTCAATGGAGAATCTATCCCCAACGGTGATATTAGTATTAACACAATCGTGAAGAGAAGTTAAATCTGGATAGAGCTATACCTCAAAGGAACTTATCATCTCAAAGAGGTCACTGGTTCTCTCCTCATTCACTAGCAGTACAACATCGGCCACCTGGTGCTCGGTAATTCAGCAAAATCTGGTATGATTGGTACTTAGCATTCAGTGGCTATATCTGAATTTGCGGGTTGTCTAAACTTTGAAAGTTGGCTCCGAATTTAGAGCAGATTGAAGTATGTACTGAAGAAGGATGCTCCCTCTCCATCAAACATCGTACCTGCAAAGTATATAGTCAGGAGATTAGCGTGCCACGGAGGTTGTGGTCAGACATGGTGCTAAGGCAGAGCAGTTCCCGACCTCCTCCTCAAGAAGAAGTTTCGGCCGCCTCTGCCCATCCCTCCTCCTCAAGAAGCAACACCAGCAAATCAACCCCGACCTTCACCTTCAACACTTGATTTCCGGCCGCATCTTCCCGTACCTCCTCCTCAAGAAGCAGCATTGGACAATCCACCCCGACTTCCTCCTCCAGGATCTGCTTCGGAAGCCTCTGCCGGTGATGTCTATGCATGTGAAGACACAGTCCAGACGCTATGCCGACAATACATCCACCGCAGGAATCGAGTGGATACCACATCCACTACATGGAGTGTGCTAGCGAAGGGGATGCATGGATCTTCCTCGCCTTGGAGGGCCAAGCCATGATGGATCCTCGCCGTGAAGGGCGTGCTGCCTACGCATCGACCATGGGGATTGAGGGCACATGACGTGGTGACTTCATGTGCGAGAAATACAGGGGATGTGTCGGTTGGCTCACACGCCAAATGCTCAATCCCCTCGTTCCTCGTGAGGAAACAGAATGTTCACTTGGCGGTGGCAGCTCCAGTACCGCTCGCACTAGATCGACGGGTAGCGTCTTCCTCATGGCTGTCGGCGACGGGATGGGGTGGTGCGGTGACCCAACATACCACTGCATGATGTAGTACACTATAGTCGTTGATGTAACACCAATGAAACACCATTCACTAGTATGACACCACTCAGAGTGGTGCAATAGAAACACAACAGGTCCAAGACATGACTATAGATTACAACTTGACTTTTTACAAAAGATCTAGAGAACACTCTAGGTTAAAGAGAGAGAAAGAACTTCTTACAAAGAAGAACCAGAAATAATAACTCAAAACTATCTAGTAACTACGACTATTATATAACTATTTGGCTTGCCATTGCTACTATTGCAATGCTCTACAGAAGTAGGTTTTATGGCTAGAGAATCTACTTCTATCTACTTAAGAACTTAGTCTTCCTTTGGTTGACGTCTATGTAGACTTCATTGACTTTCCTAAAGAACTTTAGTTGTCGATGATGGTTTCTTGAGTAGACATTGATGTTGACATTGTCTTCAATAGCTTAGAACCTAGCAAGGGTTAAGAAGATACGATTGAGTACGAGCGTACTCAGCAAGTTCACTAAAAAGGAGTGTATGATGCACTATCGCTACAGCCACAGACCATAGGTCTTAGGCAATGCAGGTTTTCGTAAACATTTCTTCAAAGGTTGCTTTTATTCTGAAAACTATGTCCGACAACTTTCATAGGTTGACCACAACTTCATGCAGTTCCTTTGTTGCCGCGTTCATAGCTCCTTCCCGGAACAGGGAGTAACATGTCACAATTCTTATACTCTGCAAAGGTGCGTCACTTTTCCCACAAGAGACCTTAGCCTTGTTGCACAACCAAGCCGCGAGCTTGTCCACACTTCCTTGGTTTGGGGCCCAGTCTAAGATCCAAGCCAGTACTGCCCTCTCCGTGACCCCACATGTCTATACGATCCTCCGGGGCTGACTACACCTCCGTTAAGCCCCCAACTAGCGCAAGCTATAACCATGGGGAGTTTCCGAAGACTCTATGAGCTGGTGATGCCCCTAGAGGCTCATACCTCTAGCAGCCACTCATAAATAATCTAGACACCAAAATCGTGGGGCCTAAGGGTGCCCACCCATATGTTGGATCCACACCGGGAATCCCAACGTCACAATAAGGTCATCTTGCCTCCATATGAAAGGGAGAAGATATAGCTGACTTTCTCGTCCCATTCCATGTCTTATGGTTAATGCGTATTATACAGTGCTAGAATCACTGGCGACATTCATTGTTAAGTCCTAGATATTATGTTCCTTTACCACTGGAACTGTATCAGTAGATTATTACCGTCTGGTAAATAATTCATAATCATATTATTATGAAAATACTGTTTTCTGACCCTTTCGAAATGCAGGTGATGACACAGTTGAGTTACAAGCATACTGCACTAATGACCATGCGAAGGGGTGCGTTCAACGCTACGGATGACAGCGAGTCAGACCAACTCGTTGGTGCTAGCTCACGAGCGCCGGAGCACTGCTAGGACGACGACCTGCGGCGGTGCTCACTGGCGACACGACGAACTAGAGCTACGCGCTGAACTAGGATGTGTAACTAAGTCTAGAGAAGTGTATGCTCACCCTAAGTATGCCTGTGTAGTCGATGGTGATGACGGTGGTCGGAGATGAGCACACTATCACCAACGAAATGAAATTGCAAAATTCGCCTCTCTCCGGAATCCCCTTGATGCAATACTCCACCCAGAGGCTCCATGGAGCATGGTGCTTCTTCCCCTCCACTCCACGGACACCGATATGGTTTGTATCAACGACAAGCAAAAGCTCGTCAGTGGCGGCTTCGGTGGACTTGTAGAGAACAGAGAGCAAGAGAGATGAATGGAGAGGATGAGGATCGATCAGAAGAGCGAGGCGGTCCTAAACGGCTGATTTATACGACTCGGCAGGCATGGACACGATGGCACGGCGGTGAGGACCAATGAGATGCGGCGGTCATGCAGATCTCGTTTCGGGCGCGAATCTTGATGGAATAAGTGGGGACAGACTCCACGCTAGTAGTTTAGGTCTCTAGGTTAGTCGATCACGTCCGGAGCAGTCTCAAATGAAGGTGGCGATGTGGAGCTCGCCGACGCGCTGTCGAGCATGCGAAGAAGGAAGAAGATGGTCACTCTCCTCGAGTTGTCCCACCTGCCACCGAGAGAACGAAACAGTACCCGGGCTGGGCCGGTACTGGGCTTTGGTCGAGTGAGTGGTTTGTTCCTGGGGCTGCATGTGAGCGGCAGTTAGAGGTGAGCTAACCTGGGCTGTGGGCCGAACGAATGGCTTCTTTTTTTCTTTTCTATTTTTTTAATTCTAGTTTTTGTTTTCTTTTTCTATTTATAAATTCACTTCAAATTTGTTTTCTACCAAAATTTAAATATCCAGAGAATTGTAGGTTTATGCATATTGTTGTTTAAAACAATTATGACATTTTTCTTTCCATTATTAATTGTATATAAAATATTCAAAACTATAAGAAGGTTCGTTTATTTAGTGAAACAAATATAATTTAGGGTTTTTAAGGAATTACTTCTTATAGAAATGATTTGTATATCCACTAAAAGAATGTAATGGTTATGGTTTAAGATGGATATTTATGTGTAAAAAATCTTATTAATATTTAACCTCATTAAAGGAATTATATATATATATATTAAAGTATTAATCTTTGTGGTTCCTAATAGGGTGATATAAGTTTCATGGTCCTCCATATTTGTGATTTGACAAAACCAATGCTACTTGTTTTGTAGAATTTGTAATTACTACAGAACATTTTTAGTTAGGTGATGATGAATCAATAACAATCATTGGTAGAGAATACTAAGGTTTATTCAAATATAGGTATATGGGTTTTGAGGCAATAAAGCAAACCAAAGCTTTTCTCTATAAACATCCATCTCATTCTCTAATTATCTTTTGGGAAGTTTCAATTGTCCAAGAGATGTTATCCAATGGTTACATAGTATAGGAAATGGTTTCCCTATCCACTTGATTCCAGGGTTTTGAATAATGAAGTAGACAGGTGTCTTGTCATGTCCCCATATATAGCTAGCTAAAGGTTTCTAAATAATTCTTACCTCAATACTTCACTAAGCTTATCTTGAGATAAGGAATTCCTTTCCTAAATATACTTATCTCTCTTATCTTATTCACCAAGATCACATCTTCCTGAATAAAATAATTATCTGACTCCACCATATCCATCATCATATGATGACATGGTCATGCCACTTCAACATCATTCCATTCTTACTCCTAGTATATAACTCCTCTTAATTAACTACCATTTATGCACCTATCAATGTAGCTATTACTATCTCCATCTATTAAATCCCTTAAATCCATCTTGCAACTACTTCCAAGGCTTGCAAGATGATAGTTCTCTTTGAATCACATGTGATAACAATCCACTAGAATAGGTATGGTACTACTCTCCACAATACAAGTTTGTTCTTGTATTACCTTGGCTAAACTAATATACTTCCATCTACTCCATATAACCAATGTTATATACTTCATTATACTCTAGCTTCCTTGTATCTCCATAATTACTATCTAAACTCTTGGGTTTAAATACTTCTTCTAGTTAACTCATGAGGGACTTAACTCCTCCAACATACAATGGTTTAATCTCCCCTAAGGATCACATTCCATTTATGATGGTACACTCAACCATATCTAGTTCCTCCTTCTTATTAAATTACTTCAGATCTTTGGAAGGTTACTATAATAGGTCAAAGCTAAAGGTTAACAAGTGCGAGGTCAAGAATTGGTCACTTAATAGTGATGATCCATTGACACTAGGACTTGGTTAAATAAGATTATCAATTATTAACATGACACTAAAGGTATGAGATTCCTGGTCTTGGCTTGTCTTCCATTATACTTCCTTTCTGATAAGAATTGATGTTTAAGAACTATCATGATACCCATGGTAGGTATCACTATGGCCAGCAAGTATATCACGGTTTAGTTATGGGGTTTCCTTACATAAGTTTTATACTTAACTTGGTATTCAGGGTTTGTTGTAGATAATACCTTGATATCACCTTTAGAGTATTAAGTATTCATCCTTGAGTTGTTGTATGGAATACCATGAAATGATCTCTAGAAGATCTAGTACTCCTTATTAAGTAGTGTGTGGTGACTTAGTTTTATTACATCTGATCTACCCTTAGATCAAATTATATTACCCAAAGATAAGGTTTTAGCAAAGGTCATCTTGAAACTTATCGCAGTCAACTTGATGATCTACTTCAGTTCCACCAAGTTAAGAGAAGCTTCCATTACTTTGACAAGTTTTATTTAAAAGCGCGAAAATTATCCGGATGTTCTATGCATGAATGCAATGCACACACCTGTGTTCAACTTATTTCTAAGCTCTAATGCTGGGATGTTATAGACTGGCCCCCTTAAAATAAACTTCGTCCCCGAAGTTCGTACTCTCTTGCATTTCAGAATGAGGTATTGACTGGTATTGATCACACCATTTCTTAACTCCATTGTGATCATAGTTGGGAATAATTGGGGGTATCCCGTATCCACATCATTTTCCTTGAATTCTCTTCATACTTGGCAACTTCGAACTATCGTTCCTAATTCAAGTTCTTATAACCTTATGAGAATAAGGCTTAATCTCATCATAACTTTATACTTCTTCTCCAACCTTTAATCTGAAAGTTCAACAACACGTCAGTGTTTATTGTTTACTCTCCCCCTTGGGGTTTCCTAATGGTCTATAAACTTCATGTATAATACGCACTAACTCAATAGTAAGGATATTGGTTTCTAACCAGCTTATATTTTACTTCTGGAAGGTCTCATGAAAGAATCTACGGTACACCCACATAATTGTGGATCTCCGAAAGGAATCTTCCAACACCATTTGTATTACTTCTAACCTTTTGGACATTTTCACTTTGGTAAGCCCGATTTCACGAAGCGTCTCGAAAGACGATCTTTTAATTTCATACTTCCTTAGGTCTAACTTAATTTAGGACAAGTTTTATGCTCTTTAAGTTACACAAAGATGACCTACTTAGCTAAACCGATAGGATACCAGCTCCAGATACCAACTAGGGATATCAGCTGTGGATCCTCGTGGGTGTATGAATTACCCTACGGGTTTTAACTTCTTATTGGCATTCTCTCTGAATTGTCAGAGCTCGAATACCACCCTTATTCCAAAACTTCTTCTTCGCACTTATTCATGATACTTCCATGAACTAGGTACAACTACTGCATTAGCTTCTTAGCAACTTCACCTATGTTGAGTGAACTTAAGCTCATTCCTTTATGCTGCTCCACACCTTTTTCAACACTACTATTCCTTTTTATTGCCAGCTCATAGTTAGTTGGGATTAATCCATCCTTCAAAATAGTGTTGATACTAATTATATTCAGCTTCCTTCTTCGTGCAAGTCTTCAACTTGATATTCGGAACTCGTCACTCCCTTACACGAAATCCCTGATTCCTTAAATGCATGTATGAATCATCTTATACAACTAATAATGTGTTGACTTACCACTTGCTTCATTACGATTGACTTGAGTCATGGTCTCAAACTTTCATTTTCTTGAAGATGTACCTTCTTCAATGACACCCTCCTTTGAAGATGATCCAGGGAATGTTAAATTTCCTCCTACGGATGTTCCATATTTCTCCCGATGTTCTGGACAACATGATTTCTTGTGTCCAATAATTCCACACTTGTTACACTTTCCTTGAAATGCTCTTGCATTTCTCTTCATTGAAGTAGGATGAATGTTTGGACTAGATGGTTGCCCCATTATTATTGACAACCCCCGAGTTAATGGTCGGTTTAGGCAGTTCATCATCATGTGTCTAGGTTCTCCACATTGGTAACATAATATCTTAGGGTTTGGGCAGTCCCTACTAACATGGCCCCTGATTCCACAATTGTGACATATCTTCTTTGTGTTATACATCATATGTGGATCCGGACATGTTGTGGTTTGTTTTTGCACTTCCTTCCTCTTTCCTTCAGGTACAACAATCTCATCACCTTCTGATATATGTGCACTATCCAATAATTCCTGAAACTCCTTTGTATGCACAGTCCTAAGTTACATCCTCATAACTGCTTGTAGTCCCTTCATGAACTGGAAGATTCTTCATTTCTAAGGTTTCATCCTCCTTCCTTTTCCCATTGTTCCGATGAACAAATTCTTCACGAAACTTCTTTTTTAACTTAGCCCAGGTACTAACACCTTCTCCCAATGTTGTGAACCTAGACTTCTCCCAATACGTGGCTCCAGTTCCGGTCAATAGATAAGCTGCATATCTCACCTTTTTGTCATCCTTACATCCCACACTTTTAAGCTTCCGAGATGTATCCATTAACCAATTTTCCGCCTCCAAAGGTTATTCTACCATGGAAAAACTCCAAGGCTTAGTTTGTAAGAACTTCACTAGTTTAACCCTTGGATATAATTGCTCAGGTTCCTTCTCTTGCATTTTATTTAAAGTCTCCTGATAGAATTGACCCTGCCTCTCTATTTCAGCATTTCTCCCGTCTTCCATACCCTTCATATACTGAAGAACTCCTTCGTTGGGAATTAAATGTGGCATTTAAACTTCTACTTCCTTTGGAATTGGATCTCTAACCTCCTTTTGTTGTGTCAGCATCATCTCATGAGCCTTCACCTTCCCTTCATCGGATTGATAATTCGCCTCTCCCTCACGCGAACCCGTTTCCCCACTAGACCTGTACATCAAGTAAGAACTCCATGAAACAGCATGCATATGCCCATAAAGTTCCACTACATGCATAGACCTAGTCAATCAAGAAGATCCAAAGAAAAACCAGAAATCCAAATGTGGTACATATAACACACATCATTCTAATCCTGGAATGTAGTAGTTGAGTATAATACCTCTAGAATTCAGGCTTAGCTGTGAAGTATATGACACCTCCTAGTATAGGTTAACCTCGTGATACTTAGCACTCAGGGGTTAAACTACTCTTTGTCTCATTACTTACCCAATTTGCTCAGTTGCAACTGGATAATCTTGAGCAAAGTGATCTCACTTTGGTTTTGACTAACCACTTACCTTTCTTTCGGGACTACTAAAGACTACTAATCTTCCATTCTATCATAAACTATCCACACATGATTTCTCAAAACTACTAACAAAATTGTAGTTACTACCTTAATCCAACAATTATCGTAATATTATAATATCTATGACTTCTATCATAGACCTTCATTGTTCTTTACTTACTATTGTTACAAGATTATTTACTAAATACTTGTCCTAATTACAGACTTATCATGGTCTCGGAGCTATTCTCACCATGAACTTGTTACGGTCTACCTAGTCATCATGATTGAAGAGCTACCCTTACCATGACGACTCTTCTTCTTGGCTTACTATTAATGATTCTTTACAAAATTATACTCCATCTCATGGAATTATCAAGTGGATGCCACATGATTTACTTCCATTCGTATCTATACACACTCTGATGGTCTAACTTAAGTGGTATGGTGGTATCTACTAGTGATAAGATTCTGCTACTTCCCATGGATTTAATATAGACTCCATCACTAATACTACTCCACATGGTATGCTGATCTTAGTGCTAATCTTACTTGATATTTTATCTTACTTAAGATATCTTAGTGGTGTTATACTTATTCAGAGCTACACTCAAATGGAAATTCTCTAGAGAAGACTTATAACTACTCCTTAAGAAGGATGACAAAAACATCCAACTTAAGTGTGACAAGGTTTATCCACAAGTGGATATCCATCACCAGTCTTGGTTCAGATAAGGTGGCTCCTATAGTCACTATCCAACCTACAGATCTTCCTAAAAAGGTTTTAATCCTATGGTCAAAGCATATTCTTTGATACCAGCTGCGGTGACCCAGCATACCACTACATGATGTAGTACACTATAGTCATTGACATAACACCAATGAAACACCTCTCACTAGTATTACATCCCTCAGAGTGGTACAACAAAAATACAGCAGGTCCAAGACATGACTATAGATTACAACTCGTGTCAACACCCGAATTTTTAATCCCAGATGCCTGTTATGCCATACATCGCAATCCTAGGATTACCATTTTTGCGAGACATAACATATTGGATATCATAGTACATCATCCATTAAAAACCATAAATAAGGTCTTACACAATAAGGATCTTATGATCCAGTCTTAGTACAATCAAGTAGCGGAATAAATAGTGTAGCAGTAGGGTCCATCTTCAGAGTCACAGGCAATGCTAATGATGGAAGATATTCCTAGTTATCATAGCCGTCCTGCTGTCCTTCATCTTGGTAGTCTCCTTCATAGTCTGGCCATAGGAATAGCCAGGGACAAAAGCCATGAGTACTCTTTAAGTACTCGCAAACTACCACTAACAAGTAGTATAGTTCTAGTGTAAATGATGACTCTAAGTTTATTTGTAAAGTTAAGTTTGAAACCTAAAGCTGAGTTCAGAAACAATGAAAGATAAAAGAAGTTTGAAAAAGCACTTAAGTGGGAACTTAGTTGTCATAGTCACAACTCTGTTGTGGTCAAGTCATGTCCCAATTCTTTTCATAAGTTGTTTTGAAAACATCTAATAACGGAACAGTATGGCCACTCCAACTGTCCATAACCGCGGATGCGGCTATTCGAATAGTTTGACACTCTACAGAGGTGGTACACTTTCACCACAAGATTTGATACATCTGTCAGGGATAACCCTGAATCATCATACTTAGTATGCATATAATCAAACATAACCTTTCCTTTACACACCCTAGTATAAGCACCTCTCCTATGAGCATGGCCTCCCAACCATGACCATTTGTCATCTTGGGCACTGCATAGGTGCACAACATTGAGAGTAGCCTCAGCTCAAACCTCTCCCGCGAGGGAACTAATACTAATGCATATAAACTTCCGGCTAAGCCTTACCCAATTCAGGTATTGTGGTTGTACGGTAAAATTGGAAAGGTATCGCATCCGAACCCAACCATCAGTTTTGTAAAGGGCTAAGGCTCAGGCCTCAACATTTTCATCATCATAAACCATTTGTGTTTCTCAACACATGTCAAAACATCTCAATAGAATGACTCATCATTCCAAGGTTTTCAGATGTCATTTTAACCAAGTATTCCCATCTAAAGTGAAATCAAATTTTGGGTTTTGTTCCAACTACTAAGTTAAGAGTGTTCACTAGAATGGGATGCTAATGTCAATCTCATGCCATAGAATGACATCTAAGTCTAACTAGGTAGGTCAAGTTTTATACTCTTTATGCTACCTTCAAACAAGTAAAGGACTTTGGTAAAGTAAAGAAAGTAAAACTTGGTAAATAAAACTGGGAGTAGGTATAAGTCAACATGGTATAACCAAAGCATGCC
The DNA here is from genome assembly GCA_916181665.1 of Avena sativa. NCBI lineage: Eukaryota > Viridiplantae > Streptophyta > Magnoliopsida > Poales > Poaceae > Avena > Avena sativa. The sequence continues at coordinate 200,286,290 of OV702287.1, forward strand.
TAATGCATCTTGCTTAGGTTATCTTGTTTAATCCTAGCTTGCTAACAATATCTTGCAAGTGTTAGCTTTCCTTGGGTAGTGCAGTGGTTGAAGTTTTCTTCCTCCTCCTCTTGGTAGAACTCCTCCTCCTCGTAAGCTTGGTCGGTATTATTGTCTATAAATACATATGGAATACACAATCACCAAACAATACTTAACTAGTCTACTTAGCACAATAAGGCACACATTTGATGATCTAGTATCATCACAAACATCACAAAGTTTAATGAACTAGTTTCATTCTTTTTATTTGAGAAAAGTAATTTCTACTCATTGAAATTAACTAAGATTTAATATTCTCCAATTAAAATATGGGATCATGTGGACACATGTCATCACCACATATTCTAACATATGGGAATGTGATTTAAGGGTTGGATCACATTTTAATAAGTTTAAGTTTAATAATTAATGATTTAAGGTGACTAGAAATGCCTATATAGCATTGTTTTGGTACTAGTCCAAAGTCACTGCATGTAAACCATAATATTATTACATATTCAGATAGGTATGGTTAAATGTGATTTTTGAGAGTTGGAATCAACTCAAAAGATATTATGGTTGATTTTATAAAAATGTTTGAATGTGCAAAAGCTCTTGTCTTGTTATTTTTACTGGGAGAGATCTCTAACTCTAAATAAATTAAATCCAATAGGCTTGGATAGATCTTTTGAGACGCTTTCCAACAAAATTGGAATCACTCAATTTGGTTCAGTAAATCTTCCTGAATTGAATTTTGAACTAAGGGACATAATTGATTCTAAGTCTAAATAGCAAAACACTTATTTGAGTTTGTGGGCTAGCACGGGAAAACTAACGGGCCGACCCAGTGATGCTCAGCGGCATAGAGGGCGACTGGCAAGGGGGATACGCATGTCAGCGATACTTAAAACTCGAAGCGGTATCAAGCGATCTGGTCCACACGATTATAACGCAGATCAACGGCTCACGATCGTCGTCGACGACGGACTCGTCGTCGTCGAGACTGAACCCTAAACGGCCGGTGGGGGTCTACTGGGGACATACCAGGGCTCCAGCTAGTGCAGCGAGGTGGGCAAACGAAATGGTGGACGACGGCGAGCTCAGGCGACGTCGCGACAAGGGCTGTGGTGGACGGAATCGACGGCAACTTCTCCTCCTCTATAGCGGCCTGCTCCGGTGCAATTCTAGCGAACGGCGGCTCGAGCGGCTCTGGCGAGAGAGGGGAAATGGTCAATGGAGAGAGGTGAGTGGAATGGTGTGAAGAGATGGTGTGGGGGAGGTCTCCTTATATAGGCTCGACGGTGAGACCGAAAGGCATGGGCGTGGCTCATCGGTGACATCGAAACAGGGGGCTACTGGCGTGGCGAGGTAGGTGGATAGTGGGCGGTCTGCTGGCAGTCCTCTACGGCGCAATGGTGCGGCTAGGGGCGGTGCCTAACTGTCGGGGGCTTCCCGCGCTCTGGGAGACAAAGGCGATGCTCGACGCGGCTCCCGGCGACTGTTGGCCGCGCAGCGGTGCACGACCATGTATGGCGGGGTGCTAGGGTCGAGGCAGAGCAGCGTGCGCGATACGGTGTCAAGGCGTGGTCTGCCGCGTGCTGGCGGCGATCGCTCTGGCTGGCACGCAGAGAGAAAGGGCGGCGATGCTGGGGAGTGGTCCAGGGGCTGGGGTTGATCGAGGGGTGGAACGTGGGCGGCGGTAGGGTTGGGCGGAGCTAGTGGACATGCTGGAATAGCGCGGCTCGGTCTCTAGCGTGCTGCACGCGTTTGGCCGGCGGTGACCTCATTTGGGCGGCGCTGCACTGGTGCTGCAGGGAAGGGGGAGGCTGGTTAATGGCTTGGTTGGACTCAGGGGAACATGGGAGAGTAGAGAGGGTCCAATGGGGGATAAGGGCTTAACTAGCAACAATATTAGTTAGGCCATTTGATCTCTGCCTGCCACCTGTTCGACATAATGGCCGCATGAGAGAAAATATTTAATTTTGAGCTAATTTTTGGTGGATGCTTTGGTCTGATGCTTGGTAGACTGTGGTTGCTAGGATTTGTTAAATGGAATTCATTTGAGTGGTTTTTGAATAAGTGTGATCTATACATATGAACTACATTCAATCTTCAAATGTCAGTTAAATTTAGTGTTTGAAAGTTTTTGGGATGAAGCATAGTGGTCCTTGGCACATCACTACTTGTACTAGCAAGGGGTGCACAGAATCATAATTGTTTCTGTTAAGATTTGAGTTCTAGGAATGGCCAAAGTAGGCTACGTGATTAAAATGGCAAAAGTTACCATTGGCTTAATTAATTCTTTTTGATTTCTTTTTCTTTTGGATTTGTTTGGGAATGATCTAGATGATGTTTAAATCACCTTAGAATCATTTTACAATCAATAGATCACTCAAACATGGCATTTCAAACAACTCCTATTTTAGATGCATACACATATGAATGCTTAAAGATTTTTAAATAGAAAAAGTTTTTGGTAACCCTAAATTGGGTGGATTTGATCTTGATCACTTGGATTAAAGTTTTGGGATGTTACAACTCGACTCTTTACAAAAGATCTAGAGAACACTCTAGGTTAAAGAGAGAGAAAGAACTTCTTACAAAGAAGAACCAGAAATAATAACTCAAAACTATCTAGTAACTACGACTAGTATATAATCTATTTGGCTTGCCATTACTGCTATTGCAATGCTCTACAGAAGTAGGTTTTATGGCTAGAAAATCTACTTCTATCTACTTAAGAACTTAGTCTTCACTTTCGTTGACGTCTCTGTAGACTTCATTGACTTTCCTGAAGAACTTTAGTTGTCGATGATGGTTTCTTGAACGGGCATTGATGTTGACATCGTCTTCAATAGCTTAGGACCTATCAAGGGTTAAGAAGGTACGGTTGAGTACGAGCGTACTCAAAAAGTTCACTAAAAAGGAGTGTATGATGCACTATCGCTACAACCACAAACCATAGGTCCTAGGCAATGCAGGTTTTCGTAAACATTTCTTCAAAGGTTGCTTTTATTCTGAAAACTATGTCCAACAGCCTTCACAGGTTGACCAGAACTTCATGGAGTTCCTTTCCTGCCGCGTTTGTAGCTCCTTCCCGGAATAGGGAGTAACATGTCATAATTTTTACACTCTGCAGAGGTTCCTCACTTTTCCCACAAGAGACTTTAGCCTTGTTGCACAACCAAGCAGTGAGCTTTTCCACACTTCCTTGGTATGGGGCCCATTCTAAGATCCAAGCCAGTACTGCCCTCTCTGTGACCCCATATGTCTGCACGATGCTTCAGGGCTAACTACACCTCCGTTAAGCCGCCAACTAGGGCAAGCTATAACCATGGGGAGTTCCCAAAGACTCTGTGAGCTGGTGATGCCCCTGGAGGCTCATACCTCTAGCAGCCACTCATAAATAATCTAGACACCAAAATCGTGGGGCCTAAGGGTGCCCACCCATATGTTGGATCCACACCGGGAATCCCAACGTCACAATAAGGTCATCTTGCCTCCATATGAAAGGGAGAAGATATAGCTGACTTTCTCGTCCCATTCCATGTCTTATGGTTAATGCGTATTATACAGTGCTAGAATCACTGGCGACATTCATTGTTAAGTCCTAGATATTATGTTCCTTTACCACTGGAACTGTATCAGTAGATTATTACCATCTGGTAAATAATCCATAATCATATTATTATGAAAATACTGTTTTCTGACCCTTTCGAAATGCAGGTGATGACACAGTTGAGTTACAAGCATACTGCACTAATGACCATGCGAAGGGGTGCGTTCAACACTACGGATGACAACGAGTCAGACCAACTCGTTGGTGCTAGCTCACGAGCGCCGGAGCACTGCTAGGACGACGACCTGCGGCGGTGCTCACTGGCGACACGACGAACTAGAGCTACGCGCTGAACTAGGATGTGTAACTAAGTCTAGAGAAGTGTATGCTCACCCTAAGTATGCCTGTGTAGTCGATGGTGATGACGGTGGTCGGAGATGAGCACACTATCACCAACGAAATGAAATTGCAAAATTCGCCTCTCTCCGGAATCCCCTTGATGCAATACTCCACCTAGAGGCTCCATGGAGCATGGTGCTTCTTCCCCTCCACTCCACGGACACTGATATGGTTTGTATCAACGACAAGCAAAAGCTCGTCAGTGGCGGCTTCGGTGGACTTGTAGAGAACAGAGAGCAAGAGAGATGAATGGAGAGGATGAGGATCGATCAGAAGAGCGAGGCGGTCCTAAACGGCTGATTTATACGACTCGGCAGGCATGGACACGATGGCACGGCGGTGAGGACCAATGAGATGCGGCGGTCATGCAGATCTCGTTTCGGGCACGAATCTTGATGGAATAAGTGGGGACGGACTCCACGCTAGTAGTTTAGGTCTCTAGGTTAGTCGATCACGTCCGGAGCAGTCTCAAATGAAGGTGGCGATGTGGAGCTCGCCGACGCGCTGTCGAGCATGCGAAGAAGGAAGAAGATGGTCACTCTCCTCGAGTTGTCCCACCTGCCACCGAGAGAACGAAACAGTACCCGGGCTGGGCCGGTACTGGGCTTTGGTCGAGTGAGTGGTTTGTTCCTGGGGCTGCATGTGAGCGGCAGTTAGAGGTGAGATAACCTGGGCTGTGGGCCGAACGAATGGCTTCTTTTTTTCTTTTCTATTTTTTTAATTCTAGTTTTTGTTTTCTTTTTCTATTTATAAATTCACTTCAAATTTGTTTTCTACCAAAATTTAAATATCCAGAGAATTGTAGGTTTATGCATATTGTTGTTTAAAACAATTATGACATTTTTCTTTCCATTATTAATTGTATATAAAATATTCAAAACTATAAGAAGGTTCGTTTATTTAGTGAAACAAATATAATTTAGGGTTTTTAAGGAATTACTTCTTATAGAAATGATTTGTATATCCACTAAAAGAATGTAATGGTTATGGTTTAAGATGGATATTTATGTGTAAAAAATCTTATTAATATTTAACCTCATTAAAGGAATTATATATATATATATATATTAAAGTATTAATCTTTGTGGTTCCTAATAGGGTGATATAAGTTTCATGGTCCTCCATATTTGTGATTTGACAAAACCAATGCTACTTGTTTTGTAGAATTTGTAATTACTACAGAACATTTTTAGTTAGGTGATGATGAATCAATAACAATCATTGGTAGAGAATACTAAGGTTTATTCAAATATAGGTATATGGGTTTTGAGGCAATAAAGCAAACCAAAGCTTTTCTCTATAAACATCCATCTCATTCTCTAATTATCTTTTGGGAAGTTTCAATTGTCCAAGAGATGTTATCCAATGGTTACATAGTATAGGAAATGGTTTCCCTATCCACTTGATTCCAGGGTTTTGAATAATGAAGTAGACAGGTGTCTTGTCATGTCCCCATATATAGCTAGCTAAAGGTTTCTAAATAATTCTTACCTCAATACTTCACTAAGCTTATCTTGAGATAAGGAATTCCTTTCCTAAATATACTTATCTCTCTTATCTTATTCACCAAGATCACATCTTCCTGAATAAAATAATTATCTGACTCCACCATATCCATCATCATATGATGACATGGTCATGCCACTTCAACATCATTCCATTCTTACTCCTAGTATATAACTCCTCTTAATTAACTACCATTTATGCACCTATCAATGTAGCTATTACTATCTCCATCTATTAAATCCCTTAAATCCATCTTGCAACTACTTCCAAGGCTTGCAAGATGATAGTTCTCTTTGAATCACATGTGATAACAATCCACTAGAATAGGTATGGTACTACTCTCCACAATACAAGTTTGTTCTTGTATTACCTTGGCTAAACTAATATACTTCCATCTACTCCATATAACCAATGTTATATACTTCATTATACTCTAGCTTCCTTGTATCTCCATAATTACTATCTAAACTCTTGGGTTTAAATACTTCTTCTAGTTAACTCATGAGGGACTTAACTCCTCCAACATACAATGGTTTAATCTCCCCTAAGGATCACATTCCATTTATGATGGTACACTCAACCATATCTAGTTCCTCCTTCTTATTAAATTACTTCAGATCTTTGGAAGGTTACTATAATAGGTCAAAGCTAAAGGTTAACAAGTGCGAGGTCAAGAATTGGTCACTTAATAGTGATGATCCATTGACACTAGGACTTGGTTAAATAAGATTATCAATTATTAACATGACACTAAAGGTATGAGATTCCTGGTCTTGGCTTGTCTTCCATTATACTTCCTTTCTGATAAGAATTGATGTTTAAGAACTATCATGATACCCATGGTAGGTATCACTATGGCCAGCAAGTATATCACGGTTTAGTTATGGGGTTTCCTTACATAAGTTTTATACTTAACTTGGTATTCAGGGTTTGTTGTAGATAATACCTTGATATCACCTTTAGAGTATTAAGTATTCATCCTTGAGTTGTTGTATGGAATACCATGAAATGATCTCTAGAAGATCTAGTACTCCTTATTAAGTAGTGTGTGGTGACTTAGTTTTATTACATCTGATCTACCCTTAGATCAAATTATATTACCCAAAGATAAGGTTTTAGCAAAGGTCATCTTGAAACTTATCGCAGTCAACTTGATGATCTACTTCAGTTCCACCAAGTTAAGAGAAGCTTCCATTACTTTGACAAGTTTTATTTAAAAGCGCGAAAATTATCCGGATGTTCTATGCATGAATGCAATGCACACACCTGTGTTCAACTTATTTCTAAGCTCTAATGCTGAGATGTTACATTATCACAAGGTGTGAAATTAATTTTGAAACTAGACAAGTTTGAATGTTTGATTTGGTACTAGTAGTACTTAGTACTCCTACTTTAAAATGCCGACAAGATCCAAAATGCTTCCTTCCAATGTACACCAACGCATCTGATGAACACGCTAGACATAGGAAAGACATAGAGCTATTGTACAAGGCACACATGAGCACTCGCCAATCTATGGACGAGAGATAGATCAGCAGGGTCGGTGCACGCGTCGAGAGAGGAGGAAAGATGGTGATGGGAGGAAGCAAAGGAGAGAGAAAACAAAATTTGTTTTGCGTGCATATATACCCCAATCGCAAGGCATTGTGGCCCACCTAGGACATGCATCTTGGAACCGGTGTCTCTGGCATCTCCCTATGAACTGTGTGATGATAGCTACATCTGAGTAGTACAGTACTGCAGTACACTACTGAAGTCTCACTTCATGAATCAGTGAGCAGGAGTACTCGAGTACTACTACTAGAACCTAGTGCCACCGCCGCGCACCGCCCAAGGAGTAGTAAAAAGCCATAAATAGCCATCACCACCTGCCTCCTGCAGATGCCTACCTACCGGAGTATAGTAAAAAGAAGACATACTCTGTATATATATTATTGGACTACTAGTACTACTCGAGTATAAAAAGACATGTACTCCATATTATTGGAGTACTAGTACAACTATACTGCTACTACTCTATACTCCTCTATCTCTTTTTAGTCCGTGTGTTAGATGTATCACAGATACCAAGGAGAAGCTTATATGATCTAATTTGAGTACTAGATGGACTAAAATGCCCCTGATGTAGTCCCACCCGATAGTCCACTGCAGTTGAACTGTCATGAACTATATTTTCATATTATATGAATTTTGAATCATGAATGTTGATTTTTTTTCATATTCCTGGTCGAACTTTGCAAACTTTGACTCTAAAAAACTCAGAACATGAGGTAATTGTGAACGGAGGGAATATTAGGTTCTGAAAGGTATATCACAAATTTTTCTAAATTTGGATGAATATATATACTCCACTATAACTATAATTTGGATGAAAACAAAATATATAAAAATAAATCATATGATGAGATAGTACTTAAGGAAGCATGCCAGTCTAGCTAGAATCTTCTTCGTCATTTTTGTAGGGCATGTATGTTGAGTATTAGGTAGATAATAGGTTCATTTCTACATGATACAAAGTACAAGAACCAAATATACACCCGATACTTTATGGATGTAGCTCAGAATTATAATTATTTTTTAGCTTCACCTATTATAATTTTATATAAAAATTATATATCATACTTCTATTATCTGATTCTCACGTGTGTAAGGCACGTGCAACTTACTAGTAGCACAATGAACGCTATGAACATGTATATTTGGTTCTTGTACTTTGTATCATGCAGAAGTCAACGTTTATTAGCTATACCTAATACTTAAATGTTTTTGTAACATGGTCTAGATAAACGTCTAAGAAGATTCTAGAATGATCGAGAAGTGTGTTCTGAGGTTTATGCATAGCGTTCATTGTGCTAAAGACTATCAATAGTATCTTTTAGATGCTAGCTAGAAGGGAAAAGAATATCCAACGGCTGTCAATATTGGGATTCACGAGTCTTGATCTAACGGTCAATATTCAAAGTTCTTTCATACACTATATATTGTATAATATGATAAGAAAATCTTCTTTGTCATTTCTCTAGACCATGGTATGAGAATTTTCAAGTATTAGGTAGCTACTAAACGTTTATTTATACATGACACAAAGTACACAAGAACCAAATATACACCCATACTTTATAGATGTGGATCAAATTTATAATTATTTCTAGCTTTACCTATTATAATTTCACATAGTAATGATATGTCATACTTCTATATATCAGGTGAGTCGTGCGTGCAAAGCCACGTGCAATTTACTCATCCTACTAGGAAGAGCATGGCTCAGCTCCGCGGTGGAGAAAGAGCAGGACTGGACTACTTTAATTTCCTTGCTTGATTTTAGGGTCCTTTTTGCTAAATGTATGGACTTGGATGTATTTTTCTATTTTTTGAGGTCCTTGGTGTAACGTATATGTACACATCCTTTGACCGTGTTAATTGAAGCATCTTGCTCCCCCGGGACATACCCCAGTTACAAAAATAAACTGCTGAAATCCGGTTTTCGAAAAAAATGGATGGTGTTTTTTACAATTCTCCTAAACTTAACACATTTCAAGCTTCCCTAGCTAACCGCACCCACTTAAATGACTTTATACCTAGATTTAAAGAAATTGGGTCAAATTTGAACTAAAAGTAAGCTTGATAAACTCTTGAATTTTCCAAATATCGTCAGAAGGTACCCACGATGTCAATATATATCAAGCACCACCGAGGGTTTTGGAAAATGAAAATAACTTCGTGCGAAAAATATGCATTCTGATGAATTCGATCCTGTTTTGAACACATTCAAATAAAACATAGAAAAAATAAAATACTTCACCATGGCGTCCTCTTATGTGTACTACTTTCTTTAAAAATTTAGGAACATGTGCTTTGACAGATTTGAATAGAAAAAAATAATTTGGCTGCTTCACAATATTGGCCTACGGTGTATGAACATTCCTAGTTTACCGAATGGCCAGAGTCATGACCATATCGACATCATATATAGTTTATGATACAGTTCCCATATCTGGTAGATTCGTGCATCTTCTTCAACAAGATCTGTCGAAAGTGAGCACTACACTGTTTTCTTTTGTTAAGCAAGTACTAGTATTACCATTACCACTATATATATAGTGTACAAATAACATTTAATATTAACCCTTGGATCAAGACTCGCAAATCCCAACATTGCCAACAATTGGATCTTTTTTTCCATTCTAGCATCTATAAGATTCTACTGATAGTCTTTAGCACAAATAACGCTATACTAGTAAGTTGCATATACCCTGCACATGAGATTCATAAAGACGTTTGACATATCATCATTATATAAAAAATTATAATTGGTAAAGCACAAAAAATTATAAATTTGATCAACATCTGTAAAGTATGGGTTTATATTTGGTTCTTGTACTTTGTATCATGTAAAGTCAACGATTATTAGCTATCTGACACTTGAAAATTTTGGTAACCTAGTCTAGAGAAACGAGGGAGAATATTCTAGAATGATGGAGAAGTGTGTTTTGACGTTTGTGCATAACATTCATTGTGCTGAAGACTATCAATAGAATTCTAGATGCTAGAATGGAAAAAAGATCCAACAGTTGGAAATGTTGGGATTCGCGAGTCTTAATCCAAGGGTCAATATTCAAAGTTATTCGTACACTATAAAATAGTAATATATGCAGAAACCTCAAAATACACTTATCCATCATTCTAGAATCTTCTCTGTCATTTATCTATACCATGGTAGGAGAATTTTCAAGTACTACGAAGCTAATAAACATTTATTTCTTCATGATGATATGAAGTGTAAGAACCAAATATACACCATATACTTTATAGACGTGGCTCGGTTTTATAATTTTTTCGATCTTTACCTATTATAATTTTATATAGTGATGATATGTTATACTTCTATATATTACGTGAGTCTCACGTGGAAGGCAGGTGCAACTTACTGGTACTACTGGGAAGAGCATGGCTTAGCTTCGAAGTGGAGGAGTAGGACCCGACTACTTCTCATTACTTGATTTTTGGGTCCTTTGTGCTAAATGTATGGACTTAGATGTAATTTTTATTTTTTGAGGCCCATGGTGTAACATGTACACATCTACTTACTGTATTAATTAATTGAAGAATCTTGCTCCCTCGGGACATACCCTAGTCAAAAAAATAAAGTGCCACCACCCGGTTTTCAGAAAAAGTGGGAACCATGTTTTCTTACAATTCCCTAGTCTTAGCATATTTCAAGATTCCCTAGCTAACTGCACCCACTTAAATAACTTTATGTCAATTTAAAGAAATTATGTCAAATTTGAACTACAAGTAAGCGCGGTAGATTCCTCTCGAACTTTACGAACGCCGTCTAAAGGGACCCACGATGTATATATCAAGCACCACCGAGATTTTTTCAAAATCCAACTAACTTCGTACTAAGAATCTGCATGCTGATGAATTCGACCCCATTTTACAAACATTCAAATAAAACAAATAAAAACAAAATACTTTCCCGTGACGTCCTCTTATGTGTAGTACTTGCCTTGAAAAATGAGAAGCAAGTACTAGTCTTACCATTACCACTATATAGTGTATGAATTACTTTGTATATTGACCGTTGGGACCAAGATTCACAAATCCCAACATTGCCAACCATTGGACCTTCTTTTTCATTCTATCATCTACAAGAATCTATTGATAGTCTTTAGCACAATGAATGCTATATATTTAGAAAAACCTCAAAACACACTTATCCATCATTGTAGAATCTTCTCGATTGTTTCTCTATACCATAGTTCTAGAATTTTAAATTATTAGCTAGCTAATAAACGTTCATTTCTACATGATATAAAGTGCAAGAACCAAAAATACACTCATACTTTAGAGATGTGGCTCAAATTCATAAATGTTTTGAGCTTTAACTATTATAATGTTATATACTGATGACATGTCATGATTCTGTATATTATGTAAGTCTCACGTGCAAGGCACGTGCAGCTTAGTAGTACTACTATGAAGAGCATGGCTCATTTCTCTGGTGGAGGAGCAGGACCCGACTACTAATTCTCATTGCTTGATTGCAGGTTCCTTTGTGTTAAATGTATGGACTTGGATGTAATTTTCACTTTTTTCAGGTCCTTGGTGTAATATGTACACGTCCACTGACCTAGTTAATTATTGAAGCATCTCACTCTTTCGGGACATACCCCAATCAAAAAATTGAAGTGCCACCACCCGGTTTTTAGAAAAACCAGACCATGTTTTCTTACAATTCCCTAGTCTTAGCACATTTCAAGCTTCCCTATATATTAGCTAACTACACCCATTTAAAAAAAATTATGTCGAATTAAGGAAATTAGGTTAAATTTGAACTACAAGAAAGCACGATAGATTCTTTCTTGAATTTGCAAGAGATCCAATAGTCAACAATGTTGGAATCTGTCAATCTATATCTGGCGATCGATGTTCAAAGTGTGTGATATATCATACTAGTAAGTTGTACATGCCTTGCATGTGAGAATCAGATAGTAGAAGTATGGCATATTATTTTTTATATAAAATTATAGTAGGTGAAGCTCAAACAATAATTATAATTTGAGGTACATCCATAAAGTACAAGTGCACTACAAGAAAAGTGTCCATCTGCAATGACTTGGCACGTCGGTCGTTGTAGAAGGCGTGTCTTCCATGACGAAATTCTAGGCTCGAACGTGGTTGATGGGAAACCTTTTTTCCAGTTTCGCAGCCCTCTACTACGGCGAAACTACTAGAAACGTGGAGGAAGCTTGGCCGGTGTCTGGCAGAAGCAAGGTTTTTGGTTCCTCGCGCGATGTTGACTCGCTGAAATCTTTTGAGGTGTGTGGGTCCTAGATGTCAGTGTCAATGTAGACCATACTTTTTGGTCGTGCCTCCTTGATTTGAAATCTTTTACATTGCTCGATGCATTTGCCATTTAGTCAGGTGGCTAGGTCCCACATGTCAGCCTATCATTAGAAGAATCGTGTCTATGATGGATTTTTTCCTTCACCCACGCTACCCTGTTTCGAACTTGATAGCGTTGCTCGATGCATCTGCCGTTTAATCAGGCTGCTGGGTCCCACATGTCATCCTCTCATTATAAGAAACGTTTGCATGATGAAAGTTTTCTCGTTGGCTATTACCTCCCTAATTTCAACTTGATAACGTTGCTCGATCTATCTGTCATTTAGTCACACCGCTAGGTCCCCCAAGTTCGCCTCTCATTAGAAGAAATGTGTGTCTGATAGAATTTTTGCCCTTGGTCATGCCTCCGTGTTCCGAACTTGATAGCGTTGCTTGTTATATCTACTGTTTAATCACGCTGTTGGGCCCCACATGTCATCCACTTATTAGAAGAAACGTGTATGATGAAAATTTTCCCTCGATCATGCCCCCTTGTTTTGAACTTGATAGCTTGCTCAATGCATCAGCCTTTTTTCAGGCTGCTGGGTCCCCCATGTGAGCCTCTCATTAGAAGAAATGTGTGCATGCTGGACTTTTTCTCGCTCATGCATCCCTGTTTTGAACTTGAAAACGTTGCTCGATGCAGCACCTATATAAGGCGACACTAATGGGTCCCGCATGTCAGTCTCTATATAAATGAAACCTGCGTATGATGGAATTTTTTTCGGCCGCATCCATTGTTTTGACCTTGGCAACGTTGCTCGATGTGGCAGCCATGTATGGTTTTGCTGCTGAGGCCCCCATGTCAGCCTCTCTTCTATGATCTGGCTTGTGGGTCCCTGATGGAGCCTTGTATGTTCTGGCGGGTGGGTCCCTGATGCTAGCCTCTCTATACAAGTATTTAACTTTTTTTTAAACCCAATCATTAAACTCGACGGGTGCTGCAGGCTGGTGGGTCCATGATGGCAGCCTGTCCATAATGCGATATTGCTAGAAGAAAAAAAAATAAGCCCAAGATATATGTATATATGTAAACCAAAGATATATATGTGCACATAGGGGATTCGAACTCACCTTTGAATTAAATAGACGTAAACTGAGTGCGTTACAACTACACCAGAGATATCTATGGAAAAGATATCATTAAACGTTTATTAGTACTACAACTCATGTATTATTTTTTTATAAATATTTTGTGTCTAGTTTTATCTCTTTTAAAATATAAAACGGCAGAGCACCTGGCATCTAAATTTATAAAATGCCACATAATAGAGTAGTTTCTCAAAAACATGGGAAGGCGAAGTTTTTTTGAAGGGGTGGGGGCAATGCCCAAAATTCCTAATTAAAAATATTTTGGGCCATACTCCATGGCCTATGCTCCATGGGCTCCTTTCTTAAATTTCACTGTGCTGTGCTCAACAATTCTCATACCCTAAAAAGACCGAAATAGAATGTTCTAGGCTATGCTCCATGAAATCCTTTCTCAAATTTCAGTGAGCCGTGGTTAGCACTCCCCTGAACCCAAAAATGCCGAATTAAAACGTCCTGGGCTAAACAGGGGTGGAATGGGCTAGATTTCTTCTCCTCATTAATGAAAATTTCATTGTGATGTGGCTCGGCCAGATTGCAAACAAAGACCTCACAGAGGGAGGTGGAAAAGAGATAATTATTTTGATAGATATTCATGTGAAAATTCAAAAGAACCATGGACTTCAACAAAACTAGACTGATACCCTATGACTTCACTTAGTGAAATCTCGTTGTATCTTTACCCCTCCCATATCTGTCCAAAACACACATCCATAGGTTCCAATGACAGAAAGGCAAAAGCTCTAGTGCAAATAGCTAGTAAGCAACAACAAAACTTTTGATAGATTTTGTACTAGCATTTAAAACATTCAGAATCACATAATAAGATAGAAAAATATAGACAAATTCCCAGTTTGTACTAAGCGGCACTTGATAGATTCAGCAGCATTTCAAAGTGGCTGATTTAGCAAAACAGGCATTGAAATTCAATAGCAGTATAAAGATAATCAGTTCTTGTTTCAGCTCTAAAAACCCTAGCGCATGATGAGTTTGCCCCTTTTCTCCGAACACACTACATCATTGGAGCATGCAAAGCTGACGATCAATTCTGCGTTGTGTGGATACCTCGTTCTTACATCAATGCATGTGTGACCAACATATATGCAACCCAAATTGCTCGTTTCACGGTAGGCGCACTTATTTAATGCGTGCGTGCTTGTCCTGTTTGTTTGACGTGTTGGTCAATAATTGAATCATTAACTAGTTATAAACTCCAGTTCATAGCAACTGTCATACAGTCAAATGAGTAGTTTTTTTTGATGTATTAACTTGTTATTACTTAGTTTCAGACTGCGATTATCTCTACCGCCACCAAAGAGGGGGTTGCAAGATCATGTCTCCTCCAATATAGTTGTCAAACTCAAAGGGAGATGCCGGTGATAGATTGAGAAAGCAAATTGAGGACTTTGCTATCAACTCGATATTCAACTGAAATGCTGAATTTTCTTTCCCTTGAATTGATAATATGTAATAATTTTAGGAAGTTTGTAGCTGATGTAATATCTAGATAACTCGCATAGGCCATGTAGGCATTTAGTTGACATTGTCCACACATGGCGGTACGTGGTACCATAGCTACCCCAACCAGGTTGAATAGGAAACAGTATCGGGCTTTGTTATTGGCCCATCTTGTCATGGGCTGACGATGAACAGTAAAAAATGCTCGCTAATTATACACCTTTTATGGTATTGGCATGGGCATCAGAAAGACCAAAACTATAAAAGATCATAAACTTAATGGGCCGACCCACGGGTGGGATTTAGTATCAGTAACAAGCCATAACAGTGGTAGGCCACAACAGTAACATGTCAGAATAGTAGTAGGCCAGAAAGCGGAATGCTAGAGCACTAATAGGCCAAAACAATAAAAGACAAGAAATTGTAAAAGGCCAGAACAGGAACATGCCAGAGGATTAATGGGCCACAACTATAGTAGGCCACAACAATAAAGGGCCACAATAGTAAAGGACCGGAATAGTAGTGAGTCAGAAAAGTAACATGCCGAGAAATTACCAGACAAGAACAGTAACAGGCCGAAAAAATTGTGAGGCCCGAACAATACCAGACCAGAACAGTAACCGGCCGCTAGTGGGCCTGAACCGTTGATGGCTGGAATAATAAAAGGTCAGCACAGTAACATTCCTTCTCAAAGAAGGGCCGTTAGTAGGCGGCCCACGATGGGCTACAAGAACAGTGATGGGCTGACCGCAGGCCTTAACAGTACCGGACTGTAACACGCCAAAAATACTAATCAATATTATCAAGTTCTAAGTACCCAAGTTTAGGGTTAACAAAAACTTTTATTATTAAATCTAATATGAATATTTGTGTGAATTGCATTAGTGTATGAATGAATGCAATTGCCATGTTTGATTTCTACAAATGATAAAGAATGGTTTAAAGATGAATACTACATCATCTAGGCCAATTACAAACAAATTCAAAAGAAAAAGAAATCAAATATGAATCATATGATCAAATGGTCATTTTGACCAAAGTTAACCACTAGCCCTCTTTGGGTATCTCTAGTAAAAGATTTCTAATAGAAACTTTCTCAATTCTTTTCACCCCTTCCTAGACCAAGTAAAACTGAACCCAAGCCCACTTTACAAACCAACAAAAACAAATTCAAATATATTTAAAGGACAATTCAAAATTGAATCAAGTTCATATGCTAAGATCACCACTTTTCCAAAACCACTCAAATCAATTCCACTTGACTTTTCCCAGCAACCATAGACACTCAAGCATGTGACAAACACACTCACCAAATTTCATTCAAAAATGCAAAACTTATTTTCATGCGGCCATTTGGTCGAGCACCTTGTAGACACAGATTAAACCTTGCCTAACTTACACTGTTTTGAGCAGTGATCACTCACCCCTTTGTGTCCACTACACTCCACTCACTCACCCCAGTGCCCAGCAAGCACAAGACACCCTCCCTTCTTTGTCGTTAGACCAGTGCCACACCGCCCAACGCTCACCGTGTTGGTTGACCATGGACAGCTCGCAGCACGCAGCGCCGCCCTCTCCCACGATGACCAGGAGATAGGCGACACACCACCTCCACCCTCTGTCCACCCCTCGGCCGAAGACAAGCCATGAACCAGCCGCGTTCTCCGTGCCAACTTCTCTTTCTACCATGCCGAGAGTGCTCCAGAGCGCCACACTTGACACGCGCACACACACCACCCCTCGCCCTCACCGCGCGTGCCCGCACTCGCTGTGACCCTAGCTACCTCCCAGATATGCCTGTTCGCCACCGTGTGACCCATAACCCATGTACACCGTCTTGAACACTGCCGCTCCCCCACAGAGCACTGACTAGTCCCGACCATTCTAGACCGCCCCATGCTGCGCCATTAAGGGTGCGACGACCACCAGGAAGCACCACACCGAACCCTACCCGCAGCCATGCCTATAGCCCCTGTATTGCCATCACCAACAAGCCCGAGCCACCCTGCTCTATCCCCATCGCCGGTGTATAAATAGAGGCCACCCCAGCCTCTATTCTCCACACCATCTCACTCCCCACTCCTCACAGAACCTCCCACACCTCTCCCCGGAGCAAGGCAAGCACAACATCGCCGGAATTTGGCCGGAGTCCACCACTTTAGAGGAGAAGAGGAGCCGTTGGTTGGAGCCGCCCTAGGAGCTGCCGCGACCACCATTTGAACCACCATCGTCTACAACGTCGTTCGCCCCCATCGCCGACCCTAGCTGGAGCCTAGGTGAGCCCCCACGTACCCCCACCATCACTGTTAGGGTTCACTCTCGCTGGAGCCGTTCGACATAGAAGATGAACCTCAGCCGTTAGATCCAAGTCTAATCGCACGGCCTAGTTTGAAAGATACCGTTTCGGGTTAAATGAGCCACTAACTAGTGGGACCCCCTGCCAGCAGCCCGCTGCGCCCGCGCAGTGCAGCTGGGCCGGCCCATTTGGTTTCCCTCGCAGAGCCCATCCATTCAAATAATCTTTTTCCAATTTAGTTAAAACTAGATTCTGTCAATAGATTCAAAAATCAATTCAAAAATATTTACTAAACCAAATTGCATGATTCCAATTTTGCTAGAAAGGTATTCAAAATATCTATCCAAGACCGTTGGATTTAAACCATTTGATATTAAAGATCACCTATAGTAAAAATACCAAGACAGAGACTTTTCCATATTCAAACATTTTTCAAAAATCAACCATAAATGCTTTTGAGTTGATTCCAACTTTCAAAAATCACAATTGATAAGATATATCTAAATATGTAAAAATATTTACGTTTACATGCAGTAATATTGGACTAGTACTAAAAGAATTCTATATGGGCATTTCTAGTCACTTTAATTGTATTAAATAATAATCTTAAACCTTATAAAATATGATCACCTCTTTAAATCACATTCCCAAGTATTAGAATATGTGGTGATGACATGTGTCAACATGATCCCATATTTTAATTGGAGAATATTAAATCTTAAGCATTCTCAATGAGTAGAAATCACTTTTTTAAAATAAAATAAATAAAACTAGATCTTTATTTCATGTGATGTTAGTGATGATGCTAGATCATCTAGTGTGAGCCTTTGTGTGCTAAATAGAAGTAGATAAGTATTGTTTGGTGACTGTGTACCTCGTATTCATTTATAGACGATAGTACCGACCCGGGATATGAGGAGGAGGAGTACTACCAAGAAGAAGAAGAAGAAGGGAACTTCAACTTCTGCACTACTCAAGGCAAGCTAACACTTGCAAGTATTATACCTATGCAAGCCATCACTAATTGCAAGCTAGAACTATGCAAGCTAACACTTGCAAAAACCTATGCAAGATGCATTAGGCATGCTTTGGTTATGCAATTTTGATTATACCAATCCCAAGTTTTACTTGCAAGCTTTATTCTTTTGCTTTTACCAAAGTTCCTTACATTTAGTTAGTGATTTGTGAGTATTGGAAGAATAGTATAGATACCATAAAGAGTATAAAACTAGGCCTAAGTAGTTATACTTAGATGTCATCAAAAGGCATAAAACTAGAGCTGGATAGTTACACCTGATTAGCACCACTCATTAGTGAATACCCTCAACTTTATTAGCTAGTGCAAAGCATAAAAGTTGATAACTTTAGATGGGAATACTTGGTGAAAATGATTATGAAAACCTTGGAATGATGATTCATTCTATTGAAATGTTTTGACATGTGTTATGGACACAAAATGACTTCATGATGAAAATATTGAGGCATGATCCTTGGCCCTTTATAAAAACTGATGGTTGGGTTCGGATGCGATACCATTCCAATTTTACCGTACAACCATAATACCTGAATTGGGTAGGGCTTAACTGGAAGTTTATATGCCTTAGTATGGGTTCCCTCGCGGAAGAGGTTGTGCTGAGGCTACCTCGTGAGTGAGAATGTCCACCTATGCAGTGCTTAGGATGGCAGATGGCCATGGCTGGGAGGCCAAGCTCATAGGGGAGGTGCCTATACTAGAGTGTGTAATTGAAAGGTTAGGATTGATTATCTGCATACTAAGTATGATGATTCAGGGTTATCCTTGATGGATGTATCGAATTTTGTGGTGAAAGTGTACCACCTCTACAGAGTGTCAAACTATTTGAATCGCCACGTCCGCGGTCATGGACAGTTGGAGTGGCCATACTGTTCTGTTGTCAGATATTTTCAAAATGACTTGTGAAGTGAACTATGACTTTGACTTGACCACAACAGGGTTGTGGATATGAAAACTAGGTTCCCCCTTAGGTGATGTAGAACATTAAACTAGTTTTCTTTACTTCTTAACTCAGTATGAAATAAACCTGGCTTTTTGCAAATAAACCTAGATCTTAAGATTCCCACTAGAACTACCTTACTTTTCGTTGATAGTTTGCGAGTACTTAAAGAGTACTCATGGCTTTGTCCCAGGTATTCCTGTGGCCAGACTATGAGGAAGACTACCAGGAAGATGGACAACAGGAGGTCTATGACAACTAGGATCATCTCCTATTGTCAGCATTGCCTATGAACTTGAAGATGGAGCCCTTCTACGTTTACTTTCCACTGCTTTGATTGTACTAAGACTGGATCATGAGATCCTTTATTTGTAGGTCCTTTATTATGGTTTTTAATGGATGATGTACTCTGATACCAATCTGTTATGTCTCGAAAAAATGGTAATCCTGGCATTGCAATGCATGGCATAATAGGCATCTAGGATTAAAATTGACATGGATCGACTTGGTGCAGGCTGCCAATGGGATGCACACTGTTGGGCTAACTTGGGCCTCGTGTAGGATAAAAGAATATCGGGCCCGAAAGTGCACGGGCCTCGGCTAACTGCAGTACTGGGACAATTACAAACAGTGCATGACAAAACAGTAAAGGGTCGTATTCCTATTGGGCTCTTCTTATGGGACGGCCTAGTTCATAATTAGCAGGCCTTGACTGGGCCTAGCTTCTACCACCATTTTTGTGACCGTTAACGGTGGTATCAGCCATTAACGATGGATGCCACATGGCAGTTTGCATGACGTCAGCAGTCAGCACGGCTCGCGAATAGATCTATGACGGGACAGGTTTTCGTGGCCGAAGGGTGCGATCCGCCACAGTCAGAAAAAACCATGGTTGATTCATATGGGATTGGTCTTTTACCATGAAGGCCATCCGTCGTGGAAGACTTTTTAGCCATGAAAAACGGGCCTTCAACCATGAAAATCGTCCATTGTAAAAGCCAACTTTTATTGT
Source organism: Avena sativa (assembly GCA_916181665.1). NCBI lineage: Eukaryota > Viridiplantae > Streptophyta > Magnoliopsida > Poales > Poaceae > Avena > Avena sativa. The sequence goes on from OV702287.1 coordinate 200,306,491, forward strand.
ATTGGTGTGTCTTTGGTTCTTGTACTTTGTATCCTATAGAGATCAACCTACTATTAGTTACCTAATACTCAACATGCTCTAGAGAAATGATGAAGATGATTTTAGAATTACCAAGAAGTGTGTTTTGAAGTTTATGTATAGCGTTTATTATGCTAAATAACATCAATAGAATCTTCTAGATACTAGAATGGATAAAAGATCCAACTTAATTTTAGCAGTGTTGGGATTTTCTAGTCTTGATCCAAAAGGTCAAAGTTCAAAGTTATCCGTACACTATATATTGGTAAGATAAGATTATATAATAGGTTAAGCTCAAAAAGTTTTAAATTTGATCAACATCTATAAAATATGGGTGTATATTTGGTTCTTGTACATTGTATCATGTAGAAATCAACGTCGAAGTCATGTTTGTTAGCTATACCTAATACTTGAAAATTTTGGTAACATGGTCTAGAGAACTATCTGAGAAGATTCTAGAATGATGGAGAAGAGTTTTGAGGTTTGTGCGCATAGCATTCATTGTGCTAAAGACTATCAATAGAATCTTCTAGACTCTGGAATGGATACAAGATCTAACGGTTTGCAATGTTGGAATTTGCTACTATTGATCCAACAATCAAAGTTCAAAGTTATTCGTACAATATATAGTTGTAAGATTATATAATAGGTAAAGCTCAAAAAATTACAAATTTAATCGACATCTATAAAGTATGGGCGTATATTTGCTTCTAGTACTTAGGAATTCTTTGGTTCCTAGCCACAATTTTCCAAGGAAAACTTTGGCAATTTGGTATGTGTTTGGTTTTTTGCCATAGTTTGGCTTTCCATACGTTATTAAGCATATGGTCCATAGGTCATAGAGTGAATGTATTGCCAACTTTTGCCACACTTTGTGGCTTTGAATTTCTAAGCCACACTTTTGTGGCTGCCACAATTGTCGAAGTTAGGATTGGCAAAGTGTGGCCTAGAACCAAACAGCCCCTTTTGCGTCCTGTACAAGTCAACATAGAAGTCAATTGTTATGAGATTTAAATATTGACCGCTGGATCAAGACTAGTGAATCCCAACATTGCGAGTCGTTCGATCTTCTTTTCCATTCTAGCATCTAGAAGATATTATAGTCTTTAGCACACTGAACGAAATACACAAAACTCAAAACACCCTTCTCCATTATTTTAGAATCTTCTCCGTTATTTCTCTAGACCATGTTACCAAAATTTTCAAATATTAGGTATAGCTAATAAACATTGACTTCTACATGATACAGAGTACAAGAACCAAATATACACCCATACTTTATAGACGCCGATCAAATTTATAATTTTTTGAGATTTACATATTATATAATCTTAGCACTATATAGTATACGAATAACTTTGAACTTTGACCATTGGATCAAGACTGGTAAATCCTAACATTGCTAACCGTTGGATTTTAATTCTATCCATTCTAGTATCTAGAAGATACTATTGATAGTCTTTAGCACACTAAACGATATGCACAAACCTAAAAATAGACTTCTCAATAATTTTAGAATGTTGTTCGTCATTCCTCTAGAGCATGGCGAGTATTAGGTAGCTAATAGTTTGATTACTACATGATATAAAGTACAAGAACCAAATATACAATGGATATTCTATGGACGTGGCTAAAAATTATAATTATTTTTTGAGCTTCATCTATTATAATTTTATATAAAAAATGATATGTCACACTTCTGTTATCTGATTCTCATGTACTAGTAGTATTTATCAGAGTTGCGCGGCTGGCTTAAGGATTGACATCCTTTTATTTGGCCATGTGGGTTCAAATCCTTTGCGTGCGAGAAATGCGATTCTACCGTGTATGCTATCTAGCAAGGGAGAAGTGTGGGTTCACGTCCTTTCCCAAAACACAATAAAAATTATTTACTATAGTATTATTTAGCTAGTCTACGCGATGAGACAATACATTACTGAGCCAGGACGTGATAGCTTGCTAGTCTAGCACTCTAGCTATAACTCCTGCAGACGTCCTCGATACAGTTGCGCACTGTAAAAGTCCGATGAGAGAACACGCAAAATTAACATCCCTCTTTCAAAGAGCCTCCCATCTTCCCCATCTTTGTCGATCCCCATTCTCCAATGATGGCTAGCCGCATTTTGGATCCTCTTGAGAGCACACTTTTTAAAATTTCCTAGCCATTTCTCTCCCGCTGCATCGGTTCTTGCCGGCCTCCATCACTCTCCTGCAAGAAACCCCAATAATCAAATTTTAATCCGCTCTCGCCCCCAGTCCATCCGGACACAATGGCGGATCCGATGCACAACATTCGGTACAGTGGCTGGAGCAAGTTCGGCGACGACGCCTTCGGAGAAATTGCTATGCGTATGGACACTACCAGCGCCGTCCGGCTGGCCGCATGCTCCAAGAGGTTTCACCGCCAAGTCGCCCATGAAAAAGGTAGCAGATGCCCCAACAACGGTTGCAGCACATTGGTCATCTGCCATGACTACCTCAACCACAAGATGGCCTGCCCATATAGCCTGTTCAAGTGACTGAGCTTGGCTGTGAGTTCGCCGCCCCGCCCATAGTGATTCTCGCTCACCTCGAATAAGCCCACTCGATGGAAGTGCAAATTTTCCACTACGGCGAGGAAAAAAGTTTCCACTACATGGATTTTGCTGGCACCTGGCTCATGGAGAGTAGAGACCGTCGTATCCAAGGATGATGGTGCAGTGTTCGTTGTGCGATTTGGCATGCTCGACTATGACCTCATCGTATCCGTCTAGTGCGTTAGGTAGGTGGCCTGCTTGTTTCTATGGTACATGGTGGAGTTGCACTTTTATAAACCTTCCATGATGGAAGAGTACATGGAGGAGTTCGCCGAAGATAGCCTGTTTTTCGAGCCGAAGAGCAGCATGTCGCCGGATACTGTCAGGATTACTGACGATTTCCGGATTTTTCTTATTAAAAAATATGATAGGTTCACAATGGATTAATCATTTTGCATCCACAAGGTGGGAGATGGCAAATATGACCGTCTTCATTCTGATGATGATCTGTCTTTCAAATTTATTTAGATCAAACGCTAGAGATGATCTAGCATTTCCTTTGAAACATGGCTCTGTACTGGTAGCTATGACTACTTTCTTAGAACAAGTCGCGTTTCTTTTGAAACATGGTCTTGCACATGTACTACGTACGTACTACGTATGTTTTATCACAGTGAGTTCGTTAGTCATATTTACTTGATCATTTATTTCTTATGATATTTAGCATGCTGCAATTTAGTTCATCGATCCTTACTTCCTTTAGAAATTCCAGGTACATCTCTCAATCGTTGTCAGCACTGTGCTCACTGAGACTAGAGAACACCAGATCTAGGGACGATGGTATAGTGTTCTCTGTGCTATTTGACATGCACGAGTCGGGAGACATCATCGTATATGTCGTGTGCGTCAGGCTGGATGGGTGCTCGTTGTCCTTGTATAATGTGTAGTTCACTGTCTATCACTTGTCAACAGAGCCAGGGTTTTGGGAGGGTGGAATGCACAAGTTCTTCACTCTTGGGAGCAGGACGGTTCCTGGCATCATGCATAAGGAAAAGTATTCCATGTTGGTGTACCATGAAACATCTCAGATTATTACCTAGAGCCTGCATTACTTAATACGCATCCATCGCGAGGGAGAATTCCCAATTGACCGTTCTGCTACCTTAGACTTTTTTATCCCACTGTCACTAGATACGATGGACTTACGTGTATTGGAGGTTGGATTTTGAATATAGAGTAGTACTAGTATAGTACTAGTTCTTGTACTTCGGAGTATTTTGTACTATATACTGGTAGTATTTGTTGAGGTCAAGGACAGGAGATGGTCTTTATTTGCCTTTGTTCTTTCGTTGATATAACTAAAGTATTTTGTTGATCTAATAGTGATGTACTATTACTTGTTTAGATCAAGTACAGTAGTTTGTATTGCTTTTCTTTTGAAAGTTAGCATTGTCACAATTATCTAGATGAGTCTTGGGAATTTTGGGTTGCATATAGGGGGTCACACCGGCATTGATGTTAGGAGGAGGTATTCACATAGAAGCTGAAACAAGAACTGATTCTCTATGTACTGCTATTGAATTTCAAGCAGGAAAGCTACTGAATCTCTCAAATGTTTTATCGTTGCTATTACTAAAATTTTGTGGAACTAATACTGATGTAGTGGCCCTTGTTTAAATCAAGGGCAGTAGATAGTCTTGCTTTTCTTTTGAATCATGTCATTGTCACAATCTATATGAGACTTGGGCATTTTAGGTTGCATACGGGGGTAACACAAACATTGATGTGAGTAGAAGGTACTCAAAGCAGACTTGATCGTCAGTTTTGCTTGCTCTAATGGTCGAGTGTGTTTGGTGAAAAGGGCAACGTGATCGCACGACAAGGGTTTCAGAGCTGAAACAAGAATTGGTTCTCTCAGTACTTCTATTGTATTTCAGTGTTTGTATTGCTGAATTGGTCACTTTGAAATGCTACTGAATTGCTCAAGTGTTGCTGAATATGAACTTCAAATTTGTTGATAATTTTTATATCTTATTTTGTACTGCTGAATTTTGACATGAATATCTGCTAAATAGAATTATCATGTTTCCCCTCCCTCTACGAGGTCTTTTTTCGACTCCGGCCGAGCCACATCACAATGCAATTTGTAATAACCAGGAGAAGTAATCTTGCTCATTCGGCCTCTCTTTAGCCTAGAAAATTTTAATTCGGTCTTTTCGGGGTCAGGGGACTACTGAGCATAACCAGTGAAATTTGAGAAAGAAGCCCATGGAGTATAGCCTATGGAGTATAACCCACGTAGAGCAACCTATGTAGAATAGCCAAACTCTTTTTAATTCGGCCTTTTGGGCATTGCCCCCCCCCCCCGACACCTCTCAAAACAAATAAAAACTCTGTCTACCCATGTTTTTAAGAAAATACTCCATTATGTGGCATTTTATAAATTGAGATGCCAACAACGCTACCCTTTTATATTTTAAAATAGATAAACAGAGTCACACAAAATATTTTTAAAAAGACTAATACATAAGTTTTAGTACTAATAAATGTTTAATGATATTTTTCTATAAATATCTTTTTGTAGTGGCAACGCACTTAGTTTATGTTTATTTGATTTGAAGGTCTTTTGTTCGAATCGCCTGTGCATGCATATATATCTTGGGTTTACTTTTTTCTAGCAATATCGCATTACGGAGAGGCTGACATCATGGACCCACCAGCCTGCAACGTCCCTCGGTTTTTTAGGATGGGTTTGGAAAAATGTTTAAATACTTGTAAAGAGAGGCTGTCAGGGGGACCCACCAGACATAACATACAAGGTTGTATCAGGGACCCACAAGCTAGAACATACCAGAGATGCTAACATAGGGGCTCTAGCAGTAAGACCAATCATGGCTGCCACAGTTAAAACAGCGGACGCGGCCAAAAAAAGTTCATCATACACACACTGCACTTACAGAGAAGCTGACACGTCGAACCCAGCAGGCCCAAGCATAGTCCAAAAATTAGCCTATCATCCGTAAGCATAACCCAAAACCTTCTAATTCAGTCTTTTCGTGGTCTTGTGGCCATCGACCATAGCCAATTCAATTTAGGAGTGAGACCATGGAATATAGACCATGACGAATAGGGCATCCGCCCTGAGTTAGGGCAGAATCTTTTAAATTCAGCCTTTATGAACATTTTTTGTACTTTGAGGCTGACATCTGGGACCTGAAAAAACAGTCCAACATACGCATGTTTCTTTCAAATAGAGGTTGTCATATGGGACACATCATAGACACGTTTCATGCACAGAGGAGGTTAACATCTAGGACCCAGCAAGTTGCCAAGGTCAAAATAGAAGACACGGCCAAAAAAAGTCCATCATACATAAATTTCATTCATAAAGAGGCTGATATGGTCAAAACAGCGGACGGGGCCAAAAAAATGTCCATCAGATGCACGTTTCATTTACAGAGAGGCTGATATATGGGACCCAGTAGGGCGACCTTGTACGGATGTTTCATCGAGCAACATTGCCAGTTCGAAACAGAGAGGTGCGAGCAATAAAAAAGTACAGCATGCACACACTTCTTGTAATGAGAGGGTGACATGGGAGACCCAGCAGCTTAACCAAACGGCAGATTCGCCGAGCAATGCTATCTAGTTCAGAATAGGGTAGCGCTAGAGAAGGAAAAAAATTCATCATACCCACGATTCTTCAAATGTGAGGCCGATAGAAGGGACCCACCAGCCTGAATAAATGACTGATGCAGCAAGCAACGCTATCAAGTTCGGAACACGAACGTGCAATCGAGGGAAAAAATCGATCATACACACATTTCTTCTAATGAGAGGCTGAAATGGGGGACCCAGCAGTGTGACCAAACGGCAGATTCGTCGAGCAACGCTATCTAGTTCAGAATAGGGTAGCGCTAGAGAAGGAAAAATTCCATCATACCCACGATTCTCCAAATGTGAGCCCGACATAAGGGACCCACCATCCTGATTAAATGGTAGATGCATCGAGCAACGTTATCAAGTTCAGAACACGAAGGTGCAATCGAGGGAAAAATTGATCATACACACATTTCTTCTAATGAGAGGATGACATGTGGGGCACGGCAGCATGATTAAACAGTAGATGCATCGAGCAACGTTATCAAGTTCGGAACAGGGTAGCGCGAGCGAAGGAAAAAATTCCATCATACACATGTTTCTTCTAATGAGAGGATGACATGTGGCTCCCAGTAGCCTGATTAAATGGTAGATGCATCGAGCAACGCTATCAAGTTCGGAAAAGGTTAGCACAAACGAAGGAAAAATATTACATCATACGCACGATTCTTCTAATGAGAGGCTAACATATGGGACCTGACAGCCTGACTAAACGACAGACACATTGAGCAACATTATCATGTTCAAATCAGGGATGCGCGACCAAAAAGTATGGTCCGCTAGAGACACTGATGTCCAGCACACACGCCTCAAAAGACTTCGGTGAGTCAACATCACGTGAGGAATCATAAATCTTGCTTCTGCCAGGCGCGGGTCGAGGCTCCTCCATGTTTTTGCGGTTTTGTCATTATCAACACCCGGATTTTTAATCCCAGATGCCTGTTATGCCATACCTCGCAATCCCATGATTACCATTTTTGCAAGACATAACGGATTGGATATCACAGTACATCATCCATTACAAACCATCATAAGTTCTTACACAAATAAGGATCTCATGATCCAGTCTTTAATACAACAAGCAGCGGAAATAAAAGATAAGCGTAGCGGTGGGGTCCATCTTCAGGGGCACATGCAATGCTGACGAAGGCAGATAGTCCTAGTTATCATAGACATCCTACTGGACATCATCTTGATAGTCTCCTTCATAGTGTGGCCATGAGAATAGCCAGGGACAAAAGCCATGAGTACTCTTTAAGTATTCGCAAACTACCTCTAACAAGTAATATAGTTCTAAGTCAAGTGTTAATTCTATGTTTAACCATGAAGTTAAGTTTGAAACCTAAGTTGAGTTCTGAAGCCAAGAAAGATAAAATAAATTTCTAGAATCACTTAAGTTGGGAAGCTAGTGTCATATTCACAACCCTATTGTGGTCAAGTCAAGATTCATCATTCATTTCGAGTTATTTGGAAAACAACTGACAATGAAATAGTATGGCCATTCCAACTGTCCATAACCGCGGACGCGGCTATTCGAATAGTTTGACACTCTGCAGAGGTGGTACACTTTCACCACAAGATTCGATAAATCTGTTAGGGATAACCCTCAATCATCATACTTACTATGCAGATAATCAAACATAACCTTCCCTTTACACACCCTAGTATAAGCACCTCTCCTATGAGCATGGCCTCCCAACCATGACCATCAGTCATCTTCGGCACTACATAGGTGGACATCATGAGAGGTAGCCTCAGCTCAAACCTCTCCCGCGAGGGAACTAATACTATTGCATATAAAGTTCCAGCTAAGCCTTACCCAATTCAGGTAGTGTGGTTATACGGTAAATTTGGAATGGTATCGCATCCGAATCCAACCATCAGTTTTATAAAAGGGTTAAGGCTCGTGCCTCATCATTTTCATCATCATAAACCATTTGTGTTTCCCAACACATGTCAAAACATCTCAATAGAATGACTCATCATTCCAAGGTTTTCACAATTCATTTTCACCCAGTGTTCCCATCTAAAGTGACTCAAGTTTTTGATCTACTCTAAACTACTAAGTTAAGAGTGTTCACTAAGGTAGAAAAGATGGGTTCAATATCATGCCATAGAATGACATCTAAAGGGTTCTAAATAGGTCAAGTTTTATACTCTTTATGCTAGCTTCAAAACAAGTAAAGAACTTTGGGTAAACTAAGGGAGGTAAAACTTGTAAACAAACACTTGGGGTAACTAATAGTTAAAGGAGTGTGATCAAAGCATGCCTAAAGCACCTTGGATCAAGTTAACTAGCTTAATTCTAGTTTACTACAATAGCTTGCCTTGGTTGGTGCAGTGGTTGAAGTTTTCTTCGTCTTCTTCTTGGTAGCACTCCTCCTCCTCGTAGACTTGGTCGGTACTATCGTCTATAAATACATACGGAGCACACAATCACCACATTAGCATTCTAAGACACACATTTGATGATCTATTATCATGACAAGCATCACAAGTTTAATTCACTAGTTTCATTTTTTTCAATTTAGATAAGTAATTTCTACTCATTGAAATATTAACTAAGATTTAATATTCACCACTTACAATATGGGATCATATGGACACATGTCATCACCACATATTCTAAAATATGGGAATGAGATTTCAAGGTTGGATCATAATTACTTTGGTTTAAGTTCATTATTTAATGATTTAAAGTGACTAGAAATGCCTATATAGCATTATTTTGGTACTAGTCCAAAGTCACTGCATGTAAACCTTACTATTATTACATATTTAGATAGATATGATGAAATGTGATTTTTGAGAGTTGGAATCAACTCAAAACCTGTCTTAGTTGATTTTATAAAAATGTTGCAAGTTGCAAATACTTCTGTTTTGTTATTTTTATTAGGGGAGATCTATAACTCTAATTGAATTAAATCCAACAGGCTTGGATAGATCATTTCAATACCTTTCGGATAAAATTGGTTTCATGCAATTTGGATTTGTCAAACTCCCAGAATTTATTTTTAAACTAGTGGACAGAAACTAGATTAACTCTAAAAAGAAAAATCCAATGTTGAACTGCTAGGCTAGCACGGGAACGAACATGGGTCGGCCTAGTGGCGCTCCGCAGCGCGGGGCTCAGCTGACAGGAGGGTCCCGCTTGTCAGTGGCTCTTAACACGTGAAACAGTACGCGCACTGTGGGCCGTAGGATTAGAACTGGGATCTACGGCTGGGGATCGTCGTCGACGACGAACAGGTCACCGGCGAGCTCGAACCCTAGCGGCTCAGTGGGGGTCTACTGGGGATGTACCAGGGCTCCAGAGATGACGGCGAGGCGGGCGCAAGAACTGGTGGTCGACGGCGAGCGCAGGGACGGTCGAGGCAGCTCCAGGGGTGGTCGCAATCAGCGGCGCCCTTCTCCTCCCGAGGCGGCCTGCTCCGGTGAAATTCCGGCGAGCTGCTGCTCCCCTTGCTCCGGCTAGAGGTGTGGGACGGTCAGTGAGGTGAGGGGAGTGGAGTGGTGTGCTTCAAACGTCTGGGGGTTCCCTCCTTTTATAGGCCCGACGGTGAGACCAAGCGGGATGGGCAGGCGACGGTGGCGACATGGCTACGGCCGGCTAGAGGCATGGCTGAGGGTGGCGATCGACAGGCGGTCTCCTGGTGGTGCTCTAGGAAGTGAATGCGGGCTTAGGGGTGGTGGTATGTGGTCGGGGCGAGCTAGCGCTCTGAGCGGCAGAAGCGAGAATGTCCACGGCGAGCGGTGGCTGTGGTGCATTGGGCGGCGAACGGGCGTGTCCTTCGTGTTCCCTGGGTCGTGGCGGAGCGGTGGGCGCGGGCTGCCGTCGAGCGGCGGCTTGTGCACGCGTGCCGGGTGCGGTGCTCTGGCGCGTGCTCGGCATGGTTCGGTGGCACTGGGTGCGGGCTTTCCTCGGTGGTCCACGGCGGGGCTTAGCTTGGGCAGGGGACAGAGGGTGGAGGTGAGCTCCTGGCTACCTCCTAGACATGGCGAGAGAGGGGGAAGTGGTCCGCTGCAGCGGGGAAAGGTTTGGCCGGCGACTAGGTGCTCGGGTTGGCATGGCATGGTTGCTAGGGAAAAGGGAGAGGGGTGCTAAGGGCCTGGTTAGATCAAGAGGGGACAGCGGGATTAAATGGGGATCAAATGGGGGCAAAACCCTGTTCAAAACAGTGAGCTATGATTAGGGTGTAATTCATGCCTACCAAGTGTTTGATGAAATGGCCGCATGAACTAAACTTTTGAATTTTGAAAAGATTTTTGGTGGGTTTGCTAGATAGAAGCTTCGGACTCTGTCGGTGCTTGGGTTTTGAAAATTGAGCTTGTTTGAGTGGTTTTTTAAATAGTGGGATCTTCCCATATGAAATAGATTCAATTTTGAACTGTCATTTAAAATTAGTATTTGAAAGATTTTTGCAGATCACAAAGTGGGCCTTGGTATCTCATTATGTGTACTAGCAACAGGTGTAAAGATCCACACATGTTTCTGTTATGTTTTGAAAACTAGGAATAGCCAAAGTAGACATGATAGTTAATTTGGCCAAAATGACCATTCACTTCAAATATTCATTTTGAGTTATTTTTCTTTGGGAAAAGTTTGGGAATGACTTAGATGATGTTTATTTCACCTAAGAAACATTTTACAAGCAAAGGATCACAGAACCATGGCAACTCAAGTCAATTCCTAAATTAAATGCACATACACATGAATGGTTTCATTTTTTTATTTGGAAAAGTTTTTTGTTAACCCTAATTTTGATGATTTGGATCTTGATAAGCTTGGATTAAAGTTTTGGGGTGTTACAAACCTGCCCCCCCTTAAACAAAAATCTCGTCCCGAGATTTACAAAGAAAACTAGGAACTAAAGAGATCTGGGAACTCTGTCCTAATGTAATCTTCGCACTCCCAAGTGGCTTCCTCCTCGGTATGGTTGCTCCACTGAATCTTGAGAAACTTGATGCTCCTGGTTCTGGTGGTTCTATAGGCTTCTTCTAAGATACGGATGGGCACTTCCCGGTAGGTCAGGTCATTGTTGATTTCCACAGCTCTGTGATCGATGTTCTTGAAAACTTCAGTCTTCTCGGGAACTTCCAAGCAGTTGCGAAGTAACAAGATATGGAACACATTGTGGATGGCTGACATCTCTTCAGGCAGTTCTAGCTGATATGATACTTCTCCTCGATGGTTCAGAATCTTGAAAGGTCCGATATATCTAGGTGCTAACTTTCCGTTCAGACTAAAGCGTTGAGTTCCCTTCAATGGTGAACCTTTGAGATATACAAAATCTCCGACATTGAAAGTCAGGTCTTTCCTTCTCTTGTCAACATAACTCTTCTGTCTAGATTAAGCGGTCTTGAGGTGCTCACGGACTTTGTGAACTTTCTCTTCTACCTCTCGGAGAATGTCGGGTCCAAATATTTGACTCTCGCCTACTTGCGACCAATTAAAAGGGGTACGACACTTTCTTCCGTATAGGAATTCAAATGGTGCCATATGCAAACTAGCTTGATAACTGTTGTTATATGAGAATTCTGCGAAAGGCAGGCAGTCTTCCCATTTTGATCCGTATTCCAACACACAAGCTCTAAGCATATCCTCTAGGATATGGTTGACTCTCTCAGTTTGTCCATCTGTTTGCGGGTGATACGCGGTACTGAAGTTCAACTTGGTTCCCAATCCTTCCTGAACTTTCTGCCAAAATCTCGAGGTAAACTGGGTTCCTCGATCTGATACTATGGTCTTGGGGGTTTGTCAACAACCGGATTTTTAATCCTAGATGCCCGTTATGCCATACCTCGCAATCCCAGGATTACCATTTTTGCGAGACATAACGCATTTGGATAGCACAGTACATCATCCATTACATACCATACATAAGGTTTTACACAAATAAGGATCTCATGATCCAGTCTTTAATACAACAAGCAGCGGAAATAAGAGATAAGCGTAGCTGTGGGGTCCATCTTCAGGGGCACAGGCAGTGCTGACGAAGGCAGATAGTCCTAGTTATCATAGCCGTCCTACTGACCATCATCTTGATAATCTCCTTCATAGTCTGGCCATAATAATAGCCAGGGACAAAAGCCATGAGTACTCTTTAAGTACTCGCAAACTACTACTAACAAGGAGTATAATTCTAAGTTAAAGTGTTAGAGCTAAGTTCAACTATAAAGTTAAGTTTGAAACCTAAGCTGAGTTCAGAAGCAAAGAAAGATAAAGTAAAGTTCTAGAATCACTTAAATTGGGAAGCTATTATCATAAACACAACCTTGTTGTGGTCAAGTCAAAGTTCATCATTCATTTCAAGTTATTTAGAAAACATCTGACAACGAAACAGTATGGCCATTCCAACTGTCCATAACCGCGGACGTGGCTATTCGAATAGTTTGACACTCTGCAGAGGTGGTACACTTTCACCACAAGATTCGATACATCTGTCAGGGATAACCCTGAATCATCATACTTAGTATGCAGATAATCAAACATAACCTTCCCTTTACACACCCTAGTATAAGCACCTCTCCTATGAGCATGGCATCCCAACCATGACCATCAGTCATCTTGGGCACTACATAGGTGGACATCATTGAGAGGTAGCCTCAGCTCAAACCTCTCCCGTGAGGGAACTAATACTAATGCATATAAATTTCCAGCTAAGCCTTGCCCAATTTAGGTAATGTGGTTGTACGGTAAATTTGCAATGGTATCGCATCTGAATCTAACCATCAGTTTTATAAAAGGGTTAAGGCTCATGCCTCATCATTTTCATCATCATAAACCAGTTGTGTTTCTCAACACATGTCAAAACATCTCAATAGAATGACTCATCATTCCAAGGTTTTCACAATTCATTTTCACCAAGTGTTCCCATCTAAAGTGACTCAAGTTTTTGATCTACTCTAAAATATTAAGTTAAGAGTGTTCACTAAAGGGGAAGGATGGGATCAATCTCATGCCATAGAATGACATCTAAAGGTTTCTAAGTAGGTCAAGTTTTATACTTTTTATGCTACCTTCAAAATAAGTAAGGAACTTTGCATACTAAGGGGAGTAAAGCTAGTAAGTAAGACTTGGGGTACTAATAGTTAAAAGGGGCATGATCACAGCATGCCTAAAGCATCCTTGCTCATTCATCTAGCTTAATTCTAGCTTGCTAACAATAGCTTTCCTTGGTTGGTACAGTGGTTGAAGTTTTCTTCTTCTTCTTCTTGGTAGAACTCCTCCTCCTCGAAAGCTTGGTCGGTACTAGCGTCTATAAATACATAGGGAGTGCACAATCACCAAACAATACTTAACTAGGCTAAGTAGCATTCTAAAACACACATTTGATGATCTATTATCATCACAAACATCACAAGTTTTAATTCAATAGTTTCATCCTTTTTATTTTAGAAAAGTAATTTCTACTCATTGAAATATTAACTAAAATTAATATTCACCACCAAAATATGGGATCATGTGGACACATGTCCTCACCACATACTCTAACATGTGGGAATAAGATTTAAAGGTTGGATCAATATTACTTTAGTGACTAGAAATGCCTATATAGCATTATTTTGGTACTAGTCCAAAGTCACTGTAATATTATTACATGGTTAGATAGATATGATGAAATGTGATTTTTGAGAGTTGGAATCAACTCAAAAGCTAACTTGGTTGATTTTATAAAAATGTTGCAAGTTGCAAAAGCTTCTGTCTTCTCATTTTTATTAGGAGAGATCTATAACTCTAATTGAATTAAATCCAACGGGCTTGGATAGATCATTTTAATACCTTTCAGAAAAAATTGGTTTCATACAATTTGGATTTTTAAAACTCTCTGAATTGATTTTTAAACTAGTGGACAGAAACTAGATTTAACTAAAAAGAAAAATCCAGATTTGAATCTATGGGCTAGCACGGGAAAAGGAATGGGCCGGCCCAGTTGCGCTCCACGGCGCGGGGCTCAGCTGACGGGGGGTACCGCGTGTCAGCGGCACTTAAAACGCGAAACGGTATGCGTGCTGTGGGCCGTAGGATTAGAAGCGAGATCAACGGCTGAGGGTCGTCGTCAACGACGAACAGGTCGCCGGCGAGCTGGAACCCTAGCGGCTCGGTGGGGGTCTACTAGGGGCGTACCAGGGCTCCAGCGGGGTCGGCGAGGCGGGCAAACAACGTGGAAGACGACGGCAAGGCGAGGCACGGTTGCGGCGGAGCTTGGGGTGGTCGCAATCAACGGCGCCCTTTTCCTCCTACCGTGGCTGCTCCGACTCCAATTCCGGCGAGCTGCTTCTCCACTTGCTCCGGCTAGAGGTGGGTGAGGTTCAGAGAGGTGAGGGGAGTGGAATGGTGTGGAGAGAAGAGGCTGGGGAGGGATCCTTTTATAGGCCCGACGGTGAGACCGAGCGAGATGGGCAGGCGACTCCGGCGACAAGGCTACGGCGGGGTAGAGGCATCTGGGGGTGGCGATCGATGGGCGGTTCCCTGGCGGTGCTCTAGAACTTAAATGCAAGCGTAGGGGCGGTGGCACGCGGTCTGGGGGAGGTGGCGCTCTGTGCGGCCGAAGCGGCGGTGTCCATGGCGATCGGTGGTTGTGAGGCTTTGGGCGGCGAACGGGGATGTCTGGGGAGTTCTCCAGGTCGAGGTGGAGCGGCGGGCGCGGGCTGGTGCCAAGGGGCGTTTTGTGCGAGCGGGGACATGGCGTGCTCTGGGGGCGGCATCGGCATGCTCGACCGGCTCCGGGCGCGGCGGTTCCTGGCCGTTCTGCTCTCTGTCTCTGTCCTGGGGCTGGTTGGGCGGTGGATGTGGACCACAGGCAAGTTGCTAGACATGAGGAGAGGGGCTGGAGAGGGCTGCTGCTATGAGTGCACTGTCGGCCGGCAAGGTGGTGCTCGACATGGTATGGCAGTGCAGCTAGGGTGTAGGGAAGATGCTGGTTAGGCTCTGGTTAGATCAAGAGGGGACAAGGGGATTAAATGGGGATCAATTGGGGGAAAATCATATAGTAAACAATGAGCTAGGATTAGAGTATAGATTATGCATGCCAAGTGTTTGATGAAATGGCCGCATGAAAGAAAGTTTTGAATTTTGGTTTCAATTTTTTTGAGTGATCTCCACTAGTGATAGGTAGTCTCTGGTTGCAAGGGTTTTGATAATGGAGCTCAAATAGATGGTTTTTGAAATGGGGGTGATCTATGCATATGCATTAGATTCAATTTTAAACTGTCATTTAAAATAGTTAACATAATGTTTTTAGCAGATCCAAAGGTGGGCCTTGGTACCTCATTATGTGTACTAGCAAGGGGTGCAAAGATCAAGAATTATTTCTGTTAAGATTTGAGTACTAGGAATAGCCAAAGTAGGCATGAGAGTTAAATTTGCCAAAATGACCATTCCTCCTTTTTAATTCTTTTTTATTTGATTTTCTTTAGGAAAAGTTTGGGAATGATGTAGATGATGTTTAAATCACCTAATAAACATTTTACAAGCATTGGATCATTCAATCATGGCAATTCAAACAACTCCTATTTTAAATGCACACATATATGAATGCTTTCATTTTAAATTTGGAAAAGTTTTTGTTAACCCTATTTTTGGATGATTTGATCTTGATAAGCTTGGATTAAAGTTTTGGGATGTTACAGGGTTCCATGCAGACTAACAATCCTAGCAATATACAGCTCTGCTAGCTTCGCACTCTCATAGGTAGTCTTGACAGGTATGAAGTGAGCTACCTTGGACGGTCTATCAAATATGACCCAGATTGAGTCATTTCCCCTACTGGAAGTAGGTAAACCAATGATAAAGTCCATTCCTACGGAATCCCATTTCCATTCTGGAATCTGCAATGGTTGTAACAGTCCTGTAGGTCTCTGATGCTCAGCTTTGACTCTTTCACAGATGTCACATTTGGCAATGTAGCTTCCGATTTCTCTCTTCATCTTGTGCCACCAAAATTGCTCTTTCAAATCCTGATACATCTTTGTTCCTCTGGGGTGGATAGAATACAGAGTATCATGAGCTTCCTTCATGATAACTTCCTTCAGCTCCGAATCTGCTGGCACACAGATACGTCCTTTATACCACAGTACTCCTTCTTCGTCTTCAGTGAATCCAGGTACCTTTCCTGTACCAATACGATGTTTGATTCCGTCGATACTTTCATTCCCCTTCTGGGCTTCCTTGATTTGGCTAATCAAAGTGGGTTGAAGTTCAATGCTAGCTAAGAATCCTTTGCTAACTAACTCAGTCCTGAACTGCTCCAACTCTTCATACAAACTTGGTTGCTTCTCTTTGATCATGGTGTTTAGCCTACACAGAAATCTGCTAAGCGCATCCGCTACCACATTGGCTTTGCCGGGGTGATAGTGAATGTCAAGGTCATAATCCTTGATTAACTCTATCCATCTCCTTTGTCGAATATTTAGCTCCGTCTGAGTGAAGATATACTTCAAGCTCTTGTCATCTGAGTAAATCTCACAGCAATCACCCATCAGATAATGACGCCATGTCTTCAATGCTAGAACCACAACTGCTTGCTCAAGATCATAGGTCGGATAGTTCTGGTGATGCTGCTTCAACTGTCGAGACAGATACACGATGAATTTGCCTTCTTTCATCAATACACATCCTAGACCAATCTTAGATGCGTCACAATACACATCAAACGACTTCTTGATGTCTGGCATGACCAAAATTGGGGTTGATATCAATCTCTTCTTCAGCTCCTGAAAACTGGCTTCACACTTGTCAGTCCATTCAAACTTCTTGTCCTTCTTCAATAATTGGGTCATGGGTCGGGCGATGCTGGAGAATCCTTCTATGAACTTGTGGTAGTATCCCGCTAATCCGAGAAATGCACGGACTTGGGTTTGAGTGGTTGGGGCTTCCCATTCTTCGACGTCTTTGATCTTGGCGGGATGAACAGAGACTCCTCCGGCAGACACAATATGTCCTAGGAATCCTACTTCTTTTAGCCAAAACTCACACTTGTTGAACTTGGCATATAACTGATGCTCTCTTAGGGTTTCTAGGATAACTCTCAGATGTTGCTCATGCTCTTCTTCTAACTTGGAGTAGATAAGGATGTCGTCGATAAACACAACTACAAACTTATCTAGGAAATTCATAAAGATGTTATTCATGAGATTCATGAAATAAGCAGGGGCATTGGTTAATCCAAAAGACATAACCGTATACTCGTATAAACCATAGCGAGTAGTAAAGGCGGTCTTTGGAATATCCGTTGCACGAATATTAAGTTGGTGATAACCAGTCCTAAGATCAATCTTTGAGAATACCTGGGCTCCAGTCAACTGATCAAATAGATCCTCTATCTTTGGCAACGGGTACTTGTTCTTGATAGTGACGTCATTCAACTTTCTGTAATATGTGCACAGACGGTTGCCTCCATCTTTCTTGTCGACGAATAATACTGGTGATCTCCATGGCGATGCGCTTGGTTGAATCAAGCATTTATCTAACATGGCATCCAACTGCTTCTTCAGTTCCACTAACTCGGAGGGGTTCATGCTATAGGGTCTCTGGGCTATGGGTCCGGTTCTGGGGATTAGTTCGATAATGAACTCAATATCCCTATCCGAGGGCATACCTGGCAATTCATCTGGGAATACGTCGAGGTACTCACAGACTACTCTGACCTGGTCTATGGTGGGCAGGGCTACACTCTTGTTGCACTTGAATTGACGGGGTAAGGTTTCACAGATATGTTTTACTGTTACTCCAGAACTACTGGTCATGGTGATGGATTTCTTAGCACAGTCTATCAGTCATTTATGCCTTGACATCCAGTCCATACCTAGTACTACTTCCAATCCTTTGGTTCCAATTACAATTAGGTTGGCATAAAAATCTATCCCATGTATTCTGATAGGAACGGCCTTGCAAATTTTTCTAGCTTTAGTTGTTGAGCCTGGGATTTGAACTATCATGACATGCTTCAGGTTGGTTGGGTGAATCTTACTAGTGCATGCAAATTCTTCGGTGACAAATGAATGTGATGCTCCCAAATCAAACAATACTCTGGCTAAAACTGAGTTGACAGAAAACATACCCAGCACTACATCTAGCGCTTCTTGGGCTTCTTCTGCGTTCATATGGAAGAGACAACCGTTGCGGTTGTGATTGTTCCCTGGGGCAAATCTTTTTCCTGGTTGAACACGACGCTGCTGCTGAGCTCGGGCATTCACAGTGGCATTGGCTGCAGTCTTCTTGGGACACTCATTGGAGTAGTGACCCTTCACTCCACACTCGAAACAAGTGATCTGGGACTTGTCCTTGACTGCGACAGGTACAGCATTGCTGCCAGTTATGGGTGCAGTGTTGTTGCTGTTGTTGCTGGTGTTCTTGGGAGGTGCAGAGTTGAAATTGTTGGTATTGCCGGAGTTGTGATTGTTTCCTCCGGACTTCACATTGCCTCCGCTGCGGTTGGTATAGCTTGGGTGAGACATTGGGGGTCGGTTGTTCCTTGGTGCATATCCTGGTGAAGGGTTGGGACGGTACTTCTAGTGACTACTGGATCCTGATTGCTTCATCATACGACGTTTGCGGTTGTCGTTTGCCTGGTTAATCTTCCCTTCCATCTGAATGGCGGAGTCGACTAGCTCTTCGAGATCCTGAAAGCGGATGTTGAGAGGACAATCTGCATCTCATCATGCAGTCCGTTCAAGAATCTCTCCTTCTTTTTGGCCTCCGTGTTGATCTCATCAGGTGCATATCTGGCAAGTGACAGGAATCTTTCATGGTACTCCACCACAATCATTCTTCCTTGTTTAATTCTCGGAATTCATCTCTCATCATGTTGACTAGACCTTGCGGCACGTGAGTGCGGCTGAACTTGACTTTGAAAGCTTCCCATGTCATCACATGACCATGGTTCATATTGCGGATACTGTTCCACCAAGCTCTTGCATCTCCCGCCAGATAGTGGGTGGCGAAGAGAACTTTCTCATTTTCATCAACTCCTGCAACTTCGAGGTTGTTTTCCCAAACTTTTCCCAAAGAAAATCAAATAAAAAGGAGGAATGGTCATTTTGGCCATTTTAATCAACTACACTACTTTGAGTGTTCCTAGCACTCATTTCTCAACAGATATAATTCTAGTTCTTTACACCCCTTGCTATACACATAATGAGGTACCAAGGCCAACCTTTTGATCTGCTAAAAACATTCAAATACTTATTTTAAATGGCATGAGAAAATTGAATTCAATGCATATGCCTAGATCACCCCTATTTCAAAAACCATCAATTTGAGCTCCACTTTCAAAACCCTTGCAACCAGAGACTACCTAGTACCAGTGGAGAACACCCAAAAATTTTGAAACCAAAATTCAAACTTTGGTCTCTTGCGGCCATTTCATCTAACAGTTTGTAGGCATAAATCTGGCCAAACTCAAAACACTATAGTGAGAAGTGATTTTGGTCACCATTTGGGCCTAACTCGGTCCCCTTGTCCCCCAGCTAAAACCCTGTCCCTAGCTCTCTCCCCCTCTCCCCTAGCTGCTCTAGTCCCAAGCCGCCCGACGCCATGCGCCAGGTCGACCATGGACAGCTCGCACCAAGCCGTCCCGCGCTCTCCTTCGCCTGCTGGCAGATAGGCGCCATCACACCGCACCGCCTCGACCAGCCCCGACCAAAATTGAGCGGAGGACAAGCCCTAGTTGCTCGCGCCCATGCCTCTGTCCGCCATGCCGATCACCTCGGAGCGCCGCGCCTGCCAGAGCAGCACCGGCCTCGCCTAACCCTAGCCTTGCATGGCAGCACCCACAGCAGTCCCAGCAACCGCCAAGACATCCTCGTTCGCCGCCTCGCGACTAGCATCCCGGAGGAACCGCGTCGAACACCGCCGCCCGCGCTCAGTTCACCACACGCTCCCGACCCGTAGAGCCCTTGCCTTTCCACGCCATTAAGCCCTAGAGGACTGCCGGGGGACAGAGAACCGATCGCCGCCCTCGCCCATGCCGAGAGCGCCCCGCATCATCGTCACCGATGACCTCATCGGAGCCTGCTCTGCCCCCTCATCGACCCTATATAAAGCGGCCACCCCAGCCTCTTTTCTCCACACTCACTCACTCCCCACCTCTCACTGAACCTCACGCACCTCTCGTCGACGCCGCTCGAGCTCTGCCTTGCCGGAATTGGAGCCGAAGCCGCCGCAGCAGGAGGAGAAGGGCGCTTGTGATTTAGGGCACCCCAAGCTCCGCCGCAACCGCGCCTCGCCTCGCCGTCATCTACCAGCCCGTTTGCCCGCCTCGCCGACCTTGTTGGAGCCCTGGTACGCCCCCAATCGACCCCTACCGCCGCGTCTAGGTCAGACTCTCGCCGGAGTAATCTGACGTCGACGATGACTCTCCATCGTTAGATCCCCTTTTGATCGTGCGGCCTAGGATGCTAGATATTGTTTCGGTGTTTTTGTGCCGCTGACTGGTGGAGCCCGCACGAGTGTGCACTGTTAATCCCCTTTTGATCAAGCAACCCGTTGCGCGCACTGTGCGTAGCTGGGCCGGCCCAGTTAGTTCCCGCGCGAGTTAGAAATTCAAATTTAGTTTTTTCTATTTAGAGTTAATCTAGTTTCTGTCCACTAGTTTAAAAATCAATTCTGGGAGTTTGACAAATCCAAAATGCATGAAACAAATTTTTCCTGAAAGGTATTGAAATGATCAATCCAAGCCCGTTGAATTTAATTCAATTAGAGTTATAGATATCTCCTAGTAAAAATAATAAAACAGAAGCTTTTGCATATGGCAACATTTTTATAAAATCAACTAAGATAGGTTTTGAGTTGATTCCAAGTCTCAAAAATCACATTTCATCATATATGTCTAAATATGTAATAATATTAAGGTTTACATGCAGTGACTTTGGACTAGTACCAAATTAATGCTATATAGGCGTTTATAGTTACTTTAAATCATTAAATATTGAACTTAAACCAATGTAATTATAATCCAACTCTTAAATCTCATTCCCACATGTTAGAATATGTGCTGATGACATGTGTCAACATGATCCCATATTTTAAGTGGTGAATATTAAATCTTAGTTAATTTTTCAATGAGTAGAAATTACTTTTCTAAATTAAAAAGAATGAAACTAGTGAATTAAACCTGTGATGCTTGTGATGATAATAGATCATCAAATGTGTGTCTTAGAATGCTAATTAGACTAGTTAAGTATTGTCTGGTGATTGTGTACTCCCTATGTATTTATAGACGAGAGTACCGACCAAGTCTATCAGGAGGAGTAGTTCTACCAAGAATAAGAAGAAGAAAACTTCAACCACTGCACCAACCAAGGCAAGCCACCATTAGCAATGCAAGCTAACACTTGCAAGTATAATGCTTAGCAAGCTAGGATTAAACTAGATGGTTTAGCAACATGCTATAGGCATGCTTGACTCATATCACTTTGACTATTAGTTACCCCAAGTCTTATTCACGAGCTTTACTTCCTTTACTTTACCCAAGTTCTCTACTTTTTGAACGTAGCATAAAGAGTATAAAACTTGACCTATTTTAGAACCCTTTAGATGTCATTTTATGGCATGAGATTGAACCCATCATTTTCCACCTAGTGAACACTCTTAACTTAGTAGTTTAGAGTAGATAAAAAGTTGAGTCACTTTAGATGGGAGCACTTGGTGAAAATGAATTATGAAAACCTTGGAATGATGAGTCATTCTATTGAGATGTTTTGACATGTGTTGAGAGACACAAATGCTTTATGACGATGAAAATGTTGAGGCATGAGCCTTAACCCTTTTATAAAACTGATGATGGGATTCGGATGCGATACCATTCCAAATTTACCATACAACCACACTACCTGAATTGGGTAAGGCTTAGCTGGAAATTTATATGCATTAGTATTAGTTCCCTCACGGGAGAGGTTTGAGCTGAGGCTACCTCTCAATGATGTCCACCTATGCAGTGCCCAAGATGACTGATGGTCATGGTTGGGAGGCCATGCTCATAGGAGAGGTGCTTATACTAGGGTGTGTAAAGGGAAAGTTATGTTTGATTATCTGCATAGTAAGTATGATGATTCAGGGTTATCCCTAACAGATGTATCGAATCTTGTGGTGAAAGTGTACTACCTCTGCAGAGTGTCAAACTATTCGAATAGCCACGTCCGCGGTTATGGACAGTTGGAATGGCCATGCTATTTCGTTGTCAGATGTTTTACAAATAACTTGAAATGAATGATGAATCTTGACTTGACCACAACAGGGTTGTGTTTATGATACTAGCTTCCCAACTTAAGTGATTCTAGAGCTTTATTTTATCTTTCTTTGCTTCAGAACTCGGCTTAGGTTTCAAACTTAACTTTATAGTTAAACCTAGATTTAGCACTTTGACTTAGCACTATTTTACTTGTTAGAGGTAGTTTGCGAGTACTTAAAGAGTACTCATGGCTTTTGTCCCTGGCTATTCTCATGGCCAGACTATGAAGGAGACTATCAAGATGATGGCTAGTAGGACGGCTATGATAACTAGGACTATCTGCCTTCGTCAGCATTGCGTGTCCCCCTAAAGATGGACCCCACCGCTACGCTTATCTTTTATTTCTGCTGCTCGTTGTATTCCGACTGGATCATGAGATCCTCATTTGTGTAAGACCTTATGTTAGGTTTGTAATGGATGATGTAATGTGATATCCAATCCGTTATGTCTCGCAAAAATGGTAATCCTAGGATTGCGAGGTATGGCATAACGGGCATCTGGGATGAAAAATCCGGGTGTTGACAAGTTGGTATCAGAGCCATCCTGACCATAGGAGACCCTAGTTAGAATGGACGTCCAAAAAAAACTTAGTTTCAAAACCAAAGTGAGTATTTATGAAAAACTACTTCCTCTCTTATCCTTGTGAACTCATTCTTCTAAAAAATTCATGTTCCTCAAAATTCTTTCATTACTACTTAAAATTTGACACACTTGATCACTTCACTAATTTCCTCATCCTTAATTCTTGTAGATGGAGACTCAGGTCAGCAAGTTCTACCAGTTGGGAAACGGAGGTCAGCTGATCTTCGAGAGGGATCTGGATTGACTTTCAGAGTTAGTGGGATGCCCACATCCGGAGTTTCTCGGAGCTCAACTTCCAGGACCGCCAAGAGGAGACCTACAGTGGCTAGTCACCACGGATCTTAGAGGAAGCATTGAAGCACCAACTTCTAGGAGAATTCAGTTCTCCATGAGAGAGAAAAACTGGCTAGATGGATTAGCCAGGGCAATGCATGAAGATCTCGCATGTCTATGTGCCCTCAGCGTCAACAACATCCAAGGAACCCGTTTTTCCCACTATGCAAGATGTGACTTCATGGGAATGCCGATGGAGATGCCAAGTCACCCAGAGTTGAGGCGTCAAGTGGAGAATCTTGACTTCTTGCTGCACGACAGACAGCAGGAACTGGACAATGCCCGAGAGTTAGCCAACCAGAACCGTGCCATTGCCGACCAGAAGACCCAGACTTTCGCACTGCTCGTCCAAGATCGCCAGTCTCTTTGCCGCCAGCGTGCAAAGAAGGATCGCACCATCACCCGTCTTTGCAAGAAGGTGGCCGACTTGGAGAAGACCGTCAAGGATCAGGAAGCTTAGCTTGCAGCCAAGGAAGAAGAAGATGAGGGTGAAGACATCCAAGGAGACATGGATTCTTACGTCAGAAACGATGATGACTTTCTGGAGGAGGATGATGTGGACTTCTACACTGACGATGAGGACTCCGACTTTATCGATGATGAGTAGATGCACTAGAGCACTGTCGTAGCATGGGTTGTATCGGTCCCATTGTATCGTATATTACAGAATGGTTCTTCAAACCATCTATTTTCCTTTGATTGTTGTGGTGTGTGTTGTATCGTGTGCTTTCTTGCATGAATGAAAATGAAGTTAGATGAAAAACTTGAGTCTAACTCAAAGTTTTAGCTTTTAAAAACCAAAACCATGAACCTTAGAATTTCCCTCTTACCCCTATATCTATCTCAATCTGCAGATGACTCGTGGAAACCAAGGAGGAAGCAGCTCGCCACAAGACCCCATGCTGCAGATCTTGCAGAATCTCATCGCAGAACATGAAGCAAGCAGGGTAGAGCGCCAAGCCAACTTAGCAACATTGCAGCAGATCGCCCAAATGGCTCTCAACAACCAAGGGCATGGAAATCAGGATCACTAGGGATCCAAACTCAAAAAAATTCAGAACACCAATCCCCCAATCTTCAGCCAATCTGAAAACCCGTTAGATGCGGATGACTGGTTACAGACAATGGAAAACAACTTAGAAGTTGCAAGAGTTGATGAAAATGAGAAAGTTCTCTTCGCCACCCACTACCTAGCGGAAGATGCAAGAGCTTGGTGGAATAGCATCCGCAATATGAACCATGGTCAAGTGATGACATGGGAAGCATTCAAAGTCAAGTTCAGCCGCACCCACGTGCCGCAAGGTCTAGTCAACAGGATGAGAGATGAATTCCGCGAATTGAAGCAAGGAAGAATGACTGTGGTGGAGTACCGTGACAGATTCCTGTCACTTGCTAGATAGGCACCTGATGAGATCAACACGGAGGCCAAGAAGAAGGAGAGATTCTTAAACGGACTGCATGATGAGATGTAGACGGTCCTAGTCAACATCCATTTTTAGGATCTCGAAGAGCTAGTCGACTCTGCCATTCAGATGGAAGGTAAGATTAACCAGGCAAACGCCAATCGCAAGCGTCGCATGATGCAGTAGTCTGGATCCAACAGTCACCAGAAGTACCGTCCCAACCCTTCACCAGGATATGCACCCAGGAACAACCGACCCCCAATATCTCGCCCAAGCTACCCCAACCGTAGCGGAGGCAATGCGAAGTCCGGAGGAAACCATCCCAACTCCGGCAACGCCAACAATTTCACTCATGCCCCTCCCAAGAGCAACAAGAACAACAACAACAACAACAACACTGCACCCAGAACTGACAGCAATGAGTGTCCCAAGAAGACTGCAGCCAATGCCTGTCGCACTCAAGAACAAGTCCCAGATCACTTGTTTCGAGTGTGGAGTGAAGGGTCACTATACCAATGAGTGTCCCAAGAAGACTGCAGCCAATGCCAATGTGAATGCCGCAGCTCAGCAGCAGCGTCGTGTTCAACCAGGAAGAAGATTTTCCCCAGGGAACCCTGACAACCGCAACGGTCGTCTCTTCCACTTGAACGCAGAAGAAGCCCAGGAAGCGCCAGATGTAGGGCTGGGTATGTTTTCTGTCAACTCTGTTTTAGCAAGAGTATTGTTTGATTTGGGAGCATCGCATTCATTTGTCACCGAAGAATTTGCATGCACTAGTAAGATTCACCCAACCAACCTGAAGCATGTCATGATAGTTCAAATCCCCGGTTCAACTACAAAAGCTAGAAAAATTTGCAAAGCTGTGCCTATCAGAATACATGGGATAGATTTTTATGCCAACCTAATTGTACTTGGAACCAAAGGATTGGAAGTAGTACTGGGTATGGACTGGATGTCAAGGCATAAAGGAATGATAGACTATGCTAACAAAGCCATAACCATGACCAGTAGTTCTAGAGTAACAGTAGAGCATATCTCTGAAACCTTACCCCGTCAATTCAAGTGCAATAAAAGTGTAGCCCTGCCCACCATAGACCAGGTCAGAGTAGTCTGTGAATACCCCGACGTATTCCTAGATGAATTGCCAAGTATGCCCCCCCATAGGGATATTGAGTTCATTATCGAACTAATCCCTGGAACCGGACCCATAGCCCAGAGACCCTATAGCATGAACCCCTCAGAGTTAGTGGAACTGAAGTAGCAGTTGGATGCCATGTTAGAGAAAAGCTTGATTCAACCAAGCGCATCGCCATGGAGATCACCAGGGTTATTCGTCGACAAGAAAGATGGAGGCAACCATCTGTGCACAAATTACAAAAAGTTGAATGATGTCACCATCAAGAACAAGTACCCCTTGCCAAAGATAGAGGATTTAGGAGCCCAGGTATTCTCAAAGATTGATCTTAGGACTAGTTATCACCAACTTAAGATTCGCGCAACGGATATTCCGAAGACCGCCTTTACTACTCGCTATGGTTTGTACGAGTATATGGTTATGTCTTTTGGATTAACCAATGCCCCTACTTATTTCATGAATCTCATGAATAAGATCTTTATGAATTTCCTAGATAAGTTTGTAGTTGTGTTTATCAACGACATCCTTATCTACTCCAAGTCAGAAGAAGAGCATGAGCAACAACTGAGAGCATCAGTTATATGCCAAGTTTAGAAAGTGTGAGTTTTGGCTGAAATAAGTAGGATTCCTAGGACATATTGTGTCTGCAGGAGGAGTCTCTATTGATCCCGCCAAGATCAAAGATGTCGAAGAATGGGAAGCCCGAACCACTCAAACCCAAGTCCGTGCATTTCTCGGATTAGCAGGATACTACCGCAAGTTCGTAGAAGGATTCTCGAGCATCGTCCGACCCATGACCCAATTGTTGAAGAAGGACAAGAAGTTTGAATGGACAAACAAGTGTGAAGCCAGTTTTGAGGAGCTGAAGAAGAGATTGATATCAGCCCCAATATTGGTCATGCCAGACATCAAGAAGCTGTTTGATGTGTATTGTGACGCATCCAAGATTGGTCTAGGATGTGTATTGATGCAAGAAGGCAAAGTCATCGTGTATCTGTCTCGACAACTAAAGCAGCATGAGCAGAACTATTCGACCCATGATCTTGAGGTAGCAGCTGTGGTTCTAGCATTGAAGACATGGTGTCATTATCTGATGGGTAATCGCTGTGAGATTTACTCAGATCACAAGAGTTTAAAGTATATTTTCACTCAAAAGGAGATGAATATGAGACAATGGAGATGGATAGAGTTAATCAAGGATTATGACCTTGACATTCACTATCACCCTGGCAAAGACAATGTGGTAGCGGATGCTCTTGGCCGATTGCCATGTAGGCTAAATACCATGATCAAGGATAAACAACCAAGTTTGTATGAAGAGTTGGAGCAATTCAGAACTGAATTAGTTAGCAAAGGATTTTTAGCTAGCATTGAACTTCAACCGACTTTGATTAGCCAAATCAAGGAATCCCACAAAGGGAATGAAAGTATCGACAGAATCAAACGTCGTATTGGTACAGGAAAGTTACCTGGATTCACTGAAGACGAAGAAGGAGTACTGTGGTACAAAGGACGTATCTGTGTGCCAGCAGATTCGGAGCTAAAGTAAATTATCATTGAGGAAGCTCATGATACTCTTTATTCTATCCACCCTAGAGGAACAAAGATGTATCAGGATTTGAAAGAGCAATTTTGGTGGCACAAGATGAAGAGAGAAATCGGAAGCTACATCAC
Organism: Avena sativa; assembly: GCA_916181665.1. Taxonomy (NCBI): domain Eukaryota; kingdom Viridiplantae; phylum Streptophyta; class Magnoliopsida; order Poales; family Poaceae; genus Avena; species Avena sativa. Next base: position 200,334,044 of record OV702287.1, read on the forward strand.
CAAGTGTGACATCTGTCAAAGAGTCAAAGCAGAGCATCAGAGACCTACAGGACTGTTGCAACCATTGCAGATTCCGAAATGGAAATGGGATTCCGTCGGAATGGACTTGATCACCGGTTTGCCTACTTCTTGTAGGGGAAATGACTCAATCTAGGTCATAGTTGATATTCTGTCCAAGGTAGCTCACTTCATACCTATCAAAACTACCTGCCAGAGTGCGAAGCTAGCAAAACTGTACATTGCTAGGATTGTGAGTCTGCATGGAAACCCCAAGACCGTCGTATCAGATCGAGGAACCCAGTTTACCACAAGATTTTGGCAGAAAGTCCAAGAAGGATTGGGAATGAAGTTGAACTTCAGTACCGCTTATCACCAGCAAACTGATGGACAGACTGTGAGAGTTAACCAGATCCTAGAGGATATGCTTAGAGCTTGTGTGTCGGAATACGGATCAAAATGGGAAGACTGCCTGCCTTTCGTAGAATTCTCATATAACAACAGTTATCAAGCTAGTTTGCAGATGGCACCCTTTGAATTCCTATACGTAAGAAAGTGTCGTACCCCTTTGAATTGGTCGCAAGTAGGGGAGAGTCAGATCTTTGGACCCAACATTCTCCGAGAAGCAGAAGAGAAGGTTCACAAAGTCCGTGAGAACCTCAAGACCGCCCAATCCAGACAGAAGAGTTATGCTGACAAGAGAAGGAGAGACCTGACTTTCAATGTCGGAGATTTTGTATATCTCAAGGTTTCACCATTAAAGGAAACTCAACGCTTTAGTCTGAAGGGAAAGTTAGCCCCCAGATATATCGGACCTTTCTAGATTCTGAACCGTCGAGGAGAAGTATCGTATCAGCTGGAACTGCCTGAAGAGATGTCAGCCATCCACAATGTGTCCCATATCTCGTTACTGCGCAAATGCTTGGAAGTGCCTGAGAAGATGGAAGTTTTCAAGAACATCGATCACAGAGCCGTAGAAATCAACAATGACATGACCTATCGGGAAGTGCCCATCCGTATCTTATAAGAAGCCTATATAACCACCAGGACCAGGAGTATCAAATTTCTCAAGATTCAGTGGAGCAACCATACCGAGGAGGAAGCCATTTGGGAGCGTGAAGATTACATTAGGACAGAGTTCCCAGATCTCTTTAGTTCCTAGTTTTCTTTGTAAATCTTGGGCCGAGATTTTATTTAAGGGGGGAAGGTTTGTAACATCCCAAAACTTTAATCCAAGCTTATCAAGATCCAAATCATCAAAATTAGGGTTAACAAAAACTTTCCCAAATTAAAAATGAAAGCATTCATGTGTATGAGCATTTAAAATAGGAATTGATTTGAATTTCTATGGTTCTGTGATTCTTTGGTTGTAAAATGTTTCTTAGGTGATTTAAACATCATCTACATCATTCCCAAACTTTTCCCAAAGAAAATCAAATCAAAAACAATTAAAAAGGAGGAATGGTCATTTTGGCCATTTTAATCAACTACACTACTTTGAGTGTTCCTAGCACTCATTTCTCAACAGATATAATTCTAGATATTTACACCCCTTGCTAGTACACATAATGAGGTACCAACGCCCACCTTTTGATCGGATAAAAGCATTCAAATACTTATTTTAAACGGCATGAGAAAATTGAATTCAATGCATATGCCTAGATCAATTTGAGCTCCACTTTCAAAACCCTTGCAACCAGAGACTACCTAGTACCAGTGGAGAACACCCAAAAATTTTGAAACCAAAATTCAAACTTTGGTCTCTTGCGGCCATTTCATCAAACAGGTGGCAGGCACAAATCTGGCCAAATTCAAAACACTATAGTGAGTAGTGATTTTGGTCACCATTTTGACCTAACTCGGTCCCCTTGTCCCCCCCAGCTAAAACCCCGGCCCTATCTCTCTCCCCCTCTCCCCTGGATGCTCCAGTGCCAAGCCGCCCGATGCCATGCGCTAGGTCGACCATGGACAGCTCGCACCAAGCCGTCCCACGCTCTCCTTCGCCTGCTGGCAGACAGGCGCCATCACACCGCACCGCCTCGACCAGCCCCCGACCAAAATCGAGCGGAGGACAATCCCCAGTTGCTCGCGCCCATGCCTCTGTCCGCCATGCCGATCACCTCGGAGCGCCGCGCCTGCCAGAGCAGCACCGGCCTCGCCTAACCCTAGCCTTGCGTGGCAGCACCCGCAGCAGGTCCAGCAACCGCCCAGACATCCTCGTTCGCTGCCTCGCGACCAGTAGCCCGGAGGAACCGCGTCGAACACCGCCACCCACGGTCAGTTAACCGCACGCTCCCGACCCGTAGAGCCCTCACCTTGCCACACCATTAAGCCCTAGAGGACCGCCGAGGGACAAAGAACCCATCGCCGCCCTTGCCCATGCTGAGAGCGCCCCGCATCGTCGTCACCGATGACCTCACCGGAGCTCGCTCTGCCTCCTCGTCGACCCTATATAAAGTGGCCACCCCATCCTCTTTTCTCCACACTCACTCACTCCCCACCTCTCACTGAACCTCACCCACCTCTCGCTAATGCTGCTCGAGCTCTACCTCACCGGAATTGGAGCCGAAGCCGCCGCAGCAGGAGGAGAAGGGCGCCTGCGATTTAGGGCACCCCAAGCTCCGCCGTCGTCATCTACCAGCCCGTTTACCCGCCTCACCGACCTTGCAGGAGCCCTAGTATGCCCCCAATCGACCCCCACCGCCGCGTCTAGGTCAGACTCTCGCCGGAGTAATCGGTCGTCGACGATGACTCTCCACTGTTAGATCCCCTTTTGATCGTGCGGCCTAGGATGCTAGATATTGTTTCGGTGTTTTTGTGCTGCTGACTGGTGGAGCCCGCATGTCAGGCAGCCCGTTGCACGCACAGTGCATAGCTGGGCCAGCCCAGTTAGTTCCCGCTCGAGTTAGAAATTCAAATTTAGTTTTTTCTATTTAGAGTTAATCTAGTTTCTGTCCACTAGTTTAAAAATCAATTCTGGGAGTTTGACAAATCGAAATTGCATGAAACCAATTTTTCCTAAAAGGTATCAAAATGATCTATCCAAGCCCGTTGGATTTAATTCAATTAGAGTTATAGATCTCTCCTAGTAAAAATAACAAAACAGAACCTTTTGCATATGGCAACATTTTTATAAAATCAACTAAGATAGGTTTTGAGTTGATTCCAACTCTCAAAAATCACATTTCATCATATTGGTCTAAATATGTAATAATATTAAGGTTTACATGTAGTGACTTTGGACTAGTACCAAACTAATGCTATATAGGCATTTCTAGTCACTTTAAATCATTAAATATTGAACTTAAACCAAAGTAATTATAATCCAACTCTTAAATCTCATTCCCACATGTTAGAATATGTGGTGATGACATGTGTCAACATGATCCCATATTTTAAGTGGTGAATATTAAATCTTAGTTAATTTTTTAATGAGTAGAAATTACTTTTCTAAATTAAAAAGAATGAAAATAGTGAATTAAACTTGTGATGCTTGTGATGATAATAGATCATCAAATGTGTGTCTTAGAATGCTAATTAGACTAGTTAAGTATTGTTTGGTGATTATGTACTCCGTATGTATTTATAGACGAGAGTACCGACCAAGTCTACGAGGAGGAGGAGTTCTACCAAGAAGAAGAAGAAGAAAACTTCAACCACTGCACCAACCAAGGCAAGCCACCATTAGCAATGCAAGCTAACACTTGCAAGTATAATGCTTAGCAAGCTAGGATTAAACTAGATGGTTTAGCAAGATGCGATAGGCATGCTTGAGTCATATCACTTTGACTATTAGTTACCCCAAGTCTTATTCACAAGCTTTACTTCCGTTACTTTACCCAAGTTCTCTACTTTTTGAAGGTAGCATAAAGAGTATAAAACTTGACCTATTTTAGAACCCTTTAGATTTCATTCTATGGCATGAGATTGAACCCATCATTTTCCACCTTAGTGAACACTCTTAACTTAGTAGTTTAGAGTAGATAAAAACTTGAGTCACATTAGATGGGAGCACTTGGTGAAAATGAATTATGAAAACCTTGGAATGATGAGTCATTCTATTGAGATGTTTTGACATGTGTTGAGAAACACAAATGCTTTATGATGACGAAAATGTTGAGGCATAGGCCTTAACCCTTTTATAAAACTGATGGTGGGATTCGGATGCGATACCATTCCAAATTTACCGTACAACCACACTACCTGAATTGGGTAAGGCTTAGATGGAAATTTATATGCATTAGTATTAGTTCCCTCGCGGGAGAGGTTTGAGCTGAGGCTACCTCTCAATGATGTCCACCTATGCAGTTCCCAAGATGACTGATGGTCATGGTTGGGAGGCCATGCTCATAGGAGAGGTGCTTATACTAGGGTGTGTAAAGGGAACGTTATGTTTGATTATCTGCACAGTAAGTATGATGATTCAGGGTTATCCCTGACAGATGTATCGAATCTTGTGGTGAAAGGGTACCACCTCTGCAGAGTGTCAAACTATTTGAATAGCCGTGTCCGCGGTTATGGACAGTTGGAATGGCCATACTGTTTCGTTGTCAGATGTTTTCCAAATAACTTGAAATGAATGATGAATCTTGACTTGACCACAACAGGGTTGTGTTTATGATACTAGCTTCCCAACTTAAGTGATTCTAGAGCTTTATTTTATCTTTCCTTGCTTCAGAACTCAGCTTAGGTTTCAAACTTAACATTATAGTTAAACCTAGATTTAGCACTTTGACTTAGAACTATTTTACTTGTTAGAGGTAGTTTGCGAGTACTTCAAGAGTACTCATGGCTTTTGTCCCTAGCTATTCTCATGGCCAGACTATGAAGGAGACTATCAAGATGATGGCCAGCAGGACGACTATGATAACTAGGACTATATGACTTCATCAGCATTGCCTGTGCCCCTGAAGATGGACCCCACCGCTACGCTTATCTTTTATTTCCGCTGCTTGTTGTATTCAGACTGGATCATGAGATCCTCATTTGTGTAAGACCTTATGTATGGTTTGTAATGGATGATGTGCTGTGATATCCAATCCCTTATGTCTCACAAAAATGGTAATCCTAGGATTGCGAGGTATGGCATAACGGCCATCTGGGATTAAAAATCCGGGTGTTGACAAGATGCTAGCAACTCCAAGAGGGAGTAGTTATGCTCGATAGTGGGTTCATGCCTCTAGGAATCTGGGGAAGTGACAGAAATCTCTAAGGTACTAGATGTGCTATTGCTACTAGGGAGAGAACAACAATCCTTTGTTCATAGAACAATCGTATTGTTTACTTTACACGCAATGCTTAATGCAATTATCTGTTGCTTGCAACTTAATACTGGAGGTGTTTCGGATGATAACCTGAAGGTGGATTGTTAGTCATAGATCTAGTTGGATTACGGTCTATGTATAATGTTGTAATGCCCAAGCAAATCTAATAGGAGTCAAGATGATTAGTATATGCATGTATGCTTTCTCGATGTTTGTCAATTTCCCCACTGTAATTTGTTCAACCAACATGTCATCTATCTTAAGGAGAATCACCACTAGTGAACTATGGATCCTGGTCCTTTCTTTTACTGTCAATCTACAATCTACTATTGACTGTTTTCTGTTTACTTTCTGCAAGCTATTACTATCTTCCACACAATACCTTTAATCCTCTATTTTCAGCAAAACCGGTGAGATTGACAACCTCAGTGTAAGTTGGGGGAAAAGTTCTGTGGTTGTGTTGTGCAGGATTCCAAGTTGGAAACAACACCTTGGAGGTGTTTCCTTGCTCCTACTGGTTCGATAACCTTGGTTTCATAACTTAGGGAAAACTTGCTGCTGTGCTCATCAGACCTTCCTCTTGGGCTTCCTCAACGAGCTCGATATATTTTAGGCCATCAAGCTATTTTTCTGGCACCGTTGCCGGGGAGTCAAGGACATCTTCATAAGGGGAGTCCCTCATAACCAATCTCTTTACTTTGTTTTATTTGTTTTGCTTATTTTATTCTGCTTTGTTTGCTTGTTTCTTTTATAAAAAACACACACAAAATATTAGTTGTACTAGTTTTATTTCTTATTAAAAACACAAAAAATGACTACTCTTGAAAGCACTAAGTTGTGTGACTTCACTAGCACCAACAACAATGATTTCATGTGCACACCTATTGCTCCACCAGTTCCTGAAGCTAGTTTTTTTGAAATTAAACAAACTTTACTCAATCTTGTTATGAGAGAACAATTTTCTGGTATTGGTACTGAAGATGTTGCTGCTCATCTTAATAACTTTGTTGAACTTTGTGAGATGCAAAAGCATAGGGATATAGATGGAGATATTATTAAGCTTAAATTGTTTCCTTTCTCTTTGAGAGGAAAAGCTAAAGAATGGTTGCAATCCCTAACTAGAAATAGTATTGATTCTTGGACTAAATGCAAAGATGCTTTTATTGGAAAATACTATCCTCCTGCTAAGATTATATCTATGAGAAGTGAAATAATGAAATTTAAACAATATGATAATGAACATGTTGCTCAAGGTTGGGAAAGAATGAAATCTTTGGTAAAGAATTGTCCCACTCATGGACTGACTGCTTGGATGATTATCCAAACCTTTTATGCAGGATTGAATTATTCTTCAAGAAATCTACTGGATTCTGCTACTAGAGGTACCTTTATGACCATTACTTTGGGTGCTGCAACAAAGCTTCTAGATAATATGATGGTTAACTATTCCGAATGGCACACTGAGAGAGCTCCACAAGGTAAGAAGGTAAATTTTGTTGAAGAGACCTCTTCCTTGAGTGATAAAATTGATGTTATTATGTTTATGCTTGTTATTGGGAAAGCTCATATTGATCCAAATCATGTTCCATTAGCCTCCTTGGTTGCTCAAGAAGAGCAAGCTGATGTGAACTTTATAAGCAATAATAATTTTAGCAACAATGCCTACAGGAATAATTTTGGTAATAATAACTATAGGCCATATCCTCCCCATAATGGTAATGCTTATGGAAATTCCTACAACAATAAGATGAGTGCACCCTCTGAACTTGAAGTTATGCTTAAAGATTTTATTAGTAAACAAACTGCTTTCAATAAAACTATTGAGGAAAAACTCTCTAATGCTGAAAGAAATATAGCATCATTGGATGAAGCACAATCTTCTTTTAATAAAATGGCTACTAAACCTGAAACTATTGAGAATCCTTTTGCTGCTACTAATGCCATACAAGTTAGAATTGATGAAAATGTTAGACTATTAGATGAAATACCTGCTAAGTGGGAAAGAGAAGATGAAATTGCTAGAAAACTTAGTATTTCTACTATCACTACCACTAATGTTGAAGCTAGTAAACCCAATGGAACCTTTTCTAATAAAAAGGCTGAAATTCTTCGGAAAATGGGAAACAATAGCTCTACTACTTTAGATGATAATTATGATTTGATCTTGATGGTTGCAATATCTCTAAAGTAATTAAGTTCCTACAAAAGCTTGCTAAAAGTCGTAATGCTAGTGCTCTCATTACTGATGCTCTCATAAAAATTAAAGAAGAAAAGATGAAACATAAAGCTTCTATTCTTATGAAATTAGAAGATGGTTGGGAACCCATCATTAATATGAAACTAAATGATTTTGATTTCAAAGTTTTATGTGATCTTGATAGTAGTGTTTCTATTATGCCTAGAAAGATTTATGAAATGCTTGATTTGCCACCATTGGAAGATTGTTATTTAAATGTCCCACTTGATGGTAATGCTAAAAAGAAACTCATGGGGAGTATTAATGATGTTCTTATTATGGTTTACAATGCCTATGTCCCTGTTGATTTCTATGTTTTAGATGTTGAATGCAATGCTTCTTGTCCTATTACTTTGGGAAGACCTTTTCTTAGAACTATTGGTGCCATTATTGATATGAAAGAAGGCACCATTAAATATCAACTCTCACTAAAGAAAGGTATAGAACACTTCCCTAAGAAAAGGGACAAGATTCCTTTTGCCTCTCCTATGAAAACAAAATTTGCTCTTAATGCTTCCTCGTTCGAGAATACTTGAATCTTTTCTTGCTTCTTATGCCTAACTTAAAGGCGTTAAAGAAAAGTACTTATTGGGAGATAACCCAAAAGTTTTAGATGAGTCTTAGAAGTTATTACCTCTGTAATAACCGCTCCTTATCCTTTTTATTTGCTTTTTGAGCCAAGAGTAACCTCTAATGAGAGAGAAGTAATGCTTGGGAAAGTTGCTGTCCCGAAACAGATTTTTGTGCTTCGCTATAAGAAATCATGTAAAATATCTGTACGTCGGTTTGAGCTGTGATTTTTTGTGCTTCTTCCCCAGGTTGTTATCCAACTTTCGTTAGTTCAACACGTTTCGATTTGAGCAACAGAAGGTCTTCGAAAAAACCGGTTTCTATCTGCTGGTCTGTTTTGACAGATTTCTGCCATAATTTGCATTTGCTTCTTGTTGATTCCTTTTTGGCTTCTTTTTGGGGAATTGAGGTTTTTGAGGGAAGTGCTACAGTATCTTGTGTTTTAATGGAAGTTTTATTGTTGTTGATACTGAACCCAAAGACTTATTATCTTAAGTACCCTAATGTTGCTAATGAAGATTGTGTGAAGTTTTGTATGAAGGAAAAATTTTAGGTGTAAGGAAAGAATGATGTAATGAGATGAATAATGGAATAAATCTCAAGCTTGGGGATGCCACCCGTGCCACCCCAAAAAATATCCAATAAGTACAAGCGTCAACGCTTGGGGATGCCCAAGGCATCCCCTTCTTCATCAATAAAAATCTCAGGTTCTGCCAAACACTTCATTTTTATTGTTTCATGCATAGTTGTGTTGTTCTTGGAGCGTCTTCATTTTTTTTTGGTTTTCATTTGCTTGGTTTTGTTATTTTGCTTGAATAAATTGGTTGGACCCCCTCATTCATACATTAGTTTTCAAATAGGTTGGTTTGGATTGGAAAAGAGTATGAAAAGTTCATGCTTAAGTGGTAAAAAGGAGCTTGTTTTTTACTGTGGCCTATGCTTTTTCATGTCATGCTTGATATTGTTTTGGATTTATGCTTAGTGATTTTTTCTGTAGCATGACATGTTATAAATAATTGAGATTGCTTAATCTGCCTTGAAAGAATCATGTGTTATTTTAGCATATTAAAGCATAGTATCATGGTATTCTCCTTTGATGCTTTATTTGGGTTGACTTGGCGCATTCTCACAACATGTTAAGACTATCCCAAGTCACCATAGACTTTAGGATGCTTTAGTTTTCAACTTGCAATATCACTGTATGATTTAATTAATGATGTTTTGTCGCTCTGCATGATTATGGCCATTATTGCTCTCTTAGTTGGTCGCTCCCAGTCTTTTGCTAGCCTCCATAACAAAGTATGAGTTCCACTCATGCATCCAACTCCAAATAAAACCAAGTTATTCCAAAGAGTCCACCATACCTACCTATTAGCATTTGCTATTCCAAGTATATTCATGTTTTTATCTACCTTCCGAATTAAACTTGTTATGAGAAAACTAGTGATTAAAGATCTGACGAACTTGATGGCACACTCTACTTTTCTTGCCCCTAATAAACTTGAACCAGTGTGTCGTCTATGTTGTATATGCTTGCACTTATATGTTGGGGATGAGCAGAACCATGTTGTCATGTGGAACGCTTTCAACATTGCACTTGTACATTGTACCTAGTTGATATCATGCTCTTTTGTCTATGGATGTCGTCGGTGTGAAATGAAAGGGGAGCTTGTCAGTCCATGGATTTATGTATGTTAGAGAAACGCATGGGCCGCTGGTCTAATTCATGCCTAATCATGGTGGAAACCTGCAGCGTAACCATAATGAGCAATCTATGAAGCATTCTTCTTATAAAAAAGAGATTGAGAAAAAAGATAAAAAGAGAAAAAGAAAAAAAACATGAGAAAAGAGGAAACAGAGAAAAAAGCACCATTTTCCCATTGTAAATAAGAAGATTGTTGAGATGCTCGTTGTCTGCTTGCCTTGTCACTTTGATATGGGGATTCTTCCGTATCATCGGGCAAGGGGTACCCCGTTGGCGGTTCTCTATGATACACATGTATTTACTATGAGAAGACCTTACCGGTAACTAAACTTGAGTATCATGAGGAGCGGCCCTCGTATTCAAGTGACATGAGATTTCTAACTTATATGTTGTCAAGCATATACTCCATGGTTTGTTCACTTTAACCTTAATCACTTCAAGATGCATATGATAGGGGCAATGAGAGATGAAAGCTATAAGTACCATAATTTTTGGAAGCTCTTTATGAGACTTGAATCCCTGCTTCCTTATATGAAGGCCTTTCTTTTGCTTTTATATTGAGTCTCCATCTTCTATCTTTATGTACCTATTGAGAGAGCATAGTAGCCATTCTTAGTTTAATGTGCATTGTCCCAAGACTTGTTGATTGATGCATAACTTTGATATTGCTTGTTCTTAAACTATTTGTATCTAGTCACCCTTATGAACTTTGAAGGTGTCCTATGCATTTATGTTTTGCTACTCTATGAGGGAAAAGCTGAATACCATCCTCATTATGTTTTCTTTATGTGAAACAAACAAACGTCTTGCAAAGCATTGTTATTCATGGATCTTTTGTTTGTGCCTTTTCATGTTACAACATAGTTGCTATGTCTTATTGTTAGAACTATATCTTTCATGCTGTGTTGAAGTACTATGATCCCAGCTATCAATGGTCTACAGATACTTTGATCAAGTTTATGATGGTGCATGTCACCTCAAAAATTATTCTTTCTTTTCATCACTTACCTACTCGAGGACGAGCAGGAATTAAGCTTGGGGATGTTGATACGTTGCTAACATATCTATAATTTTTGATGTTCCATTCTTGTTTTATATCTACTTTCTTTTGTTTTGTCCACACTTTGGAGTATTTTTATACACTTTCTTGGACTAACCTATTAACAAGATGCCACAGTGCCAGCTGCCTGTTTACTGCTGTTTTTGGTTCCAAGAAAGTTAGAAAATGAATATTCTTGGAATTGGACGGGACAAAAGCCAAACTCAATATTTCATCGAGGGGGACATGGAGCCAGAATATGAGACGGAGAGGGGCTAGAGGCCGGACACACCACCTGGCCGCGTGGTCAGGCCATGCCCACGCCAGCGGGTGGTGTGGCCGCCTAGGGCACCCCCTCGGCCTCCCCTTTCGCCTATAAGATGCCTCCTATACAGAAACCCTAAGTACCCAATCAAAATTCCACGAAAGGTCTATAGCCGCCGTCATCTCCATCCCTAGATCGGGAGGGATCTGAAGCTCTTCCCGGCACCCTGTCGGAGGGGAGAATTCACCTGGAGGCCTTCTTCATCACCATGACTGCCTCCGATGTGATGCTGAGTTGTTCGTACGGGTCCATGTAGTAGCTAGATGGTTGGTTCTTCTCCTTTGTGCTACCATGTTTAGATCTTGTGAGCTCCGTTCATGATCAAGATCATCTATTTGTAATCCTACATGTTGTGTTTGCGGGGGTCCGATGGATATTGAGATGCCATTTCAGATTGATTATTGAGTCTATGATGTCTTTGTTATTTGTGATCTTGCATGCTCTCTGTTGTTAGTAGATATCTTGGCCGAGTAGATGCTAGCAACTCGAAGAGGGAGTATTTATGCTCCATAGTGGGTTCATGCCTCAAGGAATCTAGGGAAGTGACTGAAATCTCTAAGGTACTAGATGTGATGTTGCTACTAGGGAGAAAACATCAATCCTTTGTTCATAGAACAATCGTATTGTTTACTTTACACGCAATGCTTAATGCAATTATCTGTTTCTTGCAACTTAATACTGGAGGGGGTTCGGATAATAACCTGAAGGTGGATTATTAGTCATAGATGCAGTTGGATTACGGTCTATGTATAATGTTGAATGCCCAATCAAATCTCATAGGAGTCAAGATGATTAGTAGATGCATGTATGCTTTCTCGATGTTTGTCAATTGCCCCGCTGTAATTTGTTCACCCAACATGTCATCTATCTTAAGGAGAATCACCATTAGTGAACTATGGATCCCGGTCCTTTCTTTTACTATCAATCTATAATCTACTATTTACTGTTTTCTGTTTACTTTCTGCAAGCTATTACTATCTTCCACACAATATGTTTAATCCTTTGTTTTCAGCAAAACCGGTGAGATTGACAACCTCACTATAAGTTGGGGGGAAAGTTCTGTGGTTGTGTTGTGCAGGATTCCAAGTTGGAAACAACACCTTGGAGGTGTTTCCTTGCTCCTACTGGTTCGATAACCTTGGTTTCATAACTGAGGGAAAACTTGCTGTTGTGCTCATCATACCTTCCTCTTGGGGTTCCCTGACGAGCTCGATATATTTTGGGCCATCAGCAACTAAAGATCATGGTTTCCTAATCATGGTGAATTTATGCCAATTGACAATGAAGTCATATCATTGGTGAATGATGTGATGGACATCACCTAATATAAGAATTGCAACACAATCAAGTCACAAAGTTCATTGTTACAATAGTTAGAAACGAAGTATCCTAATCCTTCGATAGTGAGATCATATTTAATCGCTGTCACCCATGGCTGCTTAGACCGCATCAACCGCCACACCATAATAGGGTGATCATAAAGGTGTATGTTCGATATTCCAAAGGGACATGTTGAGGTGTATGCATCAAGATCGGGATTTGTTCTCCCATGTGAAGGGAAGATACACTAGGTCCACTCAGTGAGATTGCATCCATAAATGTTGCACAACATGTGACTAGGTCACAAGGATGGAATAGCACGGAAGGAGTAAAATAGCACTTGTCGGTAACGATGTTGAACAAGGTATAATGATATCGATGATTAGATCTCAGACAAGTCATGTATCGAAGTAACAAAGGGAATTGGACTCGGCATTTATGGTTCAAACGATAATAGACATCGTGGATTGGACAAGGTCATTGTGGGCATCCCGGTCCCGCTGATGATCATTGATATGAGAGGTGTCTCGATCATGTCTGTGATGTTCTTGAACCGTAGGGTAACACACTTAATGGCACAATGATTCTCGGAGATTTTTTTGTTATAACGGAATCACTAGAGTAAGAAAGAGAGAATACTAGAAGTGTTCAAAGAGAGAGAACCATAATCATTCTGGGAGGAACCAAAGTCATTCGGAGTGATCCAAAAGGTGGTTTGGGTCAAAAGGATTTTAATAAATATGTATTTATAAATTAACTGTTGGAATTAATATCAAATAAATATTTAAAATTAGATTTAAAAGGGAAACTTCCCTAATAGGCCAAATCCTAGGAGGGAAGAGGCCCAATTGGGCAAGACACCCAAAGGGAGGCAATGAGAGCCACCGACGACTAGGGCTTCCATGCAGGTGGGTCCCACCCGGTCGCTGATCCCTCCTTGGGCCGCGCACATGTGGCCCACCCTGCCGGCCAGACAGCCACCTCCATTGCGCCTCCACCTCTCTCTTTCCTTTTGTCCTACCCCGTGATTTAGACAGGGGTCTCCCCTTTTCCCTATATAAGAAGGGTCCTATAGGTGGGAAAAAGACACACAAAAATATAATATATTCTCCAAGTAAGTTTCCTTAGAGAATCTCTCTCTCCTCTCTCGCAACTACAACCCCGAGTCAAGGTTTCCTGTGCAATGGAGTGCTTTGCTGCCGCATGCCGTTGTGCTGCAGGGATTATGGCCAGAAGATCTACTTCTGCACTCTCTGTTGAATCAGAGAACTGGAGGTCATCATCATGCACTGGACATGTGCGAACCCACGGAGGTGCTGCCACTTGTGGCACCTAGGTTGTCGTGCAAGGACCAGGGGTCACTTGTGAGGGGCTTCATGACCTTGAGGTCGACTACGAGTACGACTACCTCATCCACATTCCCCACGGAATGTTAAGCACTTCCGGTCTACAAGGTTATGTTACCAAAACTTCTTTGTTAGAGAATTACTCATAGATAGATCTTAGCAATTGGTGTTGCACTATCTAAGAATTTTTTTTGTTTTCTACTCTGAACCCCTTTAGTGGTATCAGAGCATATGCATAGTTTTGCTTGTATGGTTAGAACACATGTTGATTGTGCGGTCATTGGTCCTATAGTTATTACCCTCTCATGTGCACTTGTTTATATCGCGACACTACTTGACGAAGCGTCCTGACCTGACCTTACGCGTAAGCTTACACGAGATTGGTTCCATGCTCAACATACAACATGTACCTTATAAGTGGCTAGCAGGAGTCTATCTTTGTTTCAGTAGGTGATATGGTATTTGCAACGGAGGGCCCCAAAAGGGGTGTAGTAGAGACAATGCTTGATCCATTTTTTGGCTAGAAGTTCATAGGTAGAAACTATCATCGGATTGATGACAAGTACGCCATGAGGGGGTCCTCGAGGCATGCAGAAGAGAGGGGTGTGAGATGTACGGTATTCTGGGATGGTGAGGACACAAATTTACCCAGGTTCAAATCCGCCGGCTTTGGATGGATCCTACTCCTGCTAGCAATCCAGTAATACGGCAGAGCCGGAATATGGGTTACAAGGGTTTTGCCTATGCGATTTGAGATTGTAGACTATTGTGGGGTGCCCTAAAGGCGTACCCTAGGACGGATTATATTGATATCCGGCCTAGGGTTTACAGGAGAGACCTATCCGGCTATGACTAAGACTCAGTGTACAAAGTACAACTTGAACTACAAGTAACATAACAGGCCTATGTCGGTAAGTCTTCTGGGCCTTTCTGTAGCTGGACTGGAGTCCGTCTCTTCTCCCTGACTGGGCCGCCCGTGAAGCAAAGCTCTAACCCAAAGTGGGCCACCCTGGTCAGTGAGGCACAGTGAGGATACCCGGAAAGTATATCCCCAACAACAGCCCCCGAAAGCCTCCAAGATCCAGAGTCGGATTTCATCATCGTCTAGCTTGATCTTTGTATTGCAGAATCTTGAAGGGTTCCTGAAACATCAAAAAAGAAAGGATATGCTCCGGGTCTCAAAACGAGTCGGACCTATGAATACATTATTCGGGTTTCCAGCTTGAAATTCAAACTAAGCTGGAACTTGGCCTCTGACGTAACCTGACACCGGTCAAGGTCAAGTCACATCACTGACAGACATTCCCGTCAGCATGACCATTGGTGGGTCCGCCTTTCGTGGAACTGAGGCGTCATTTTAATGCATGCACGGAGATCGAGGCGGCGTAATCATCGCGTGGGGGTTACCCAGCTCCTTCCATGATGCGTGGCATGGTTAATGTTCACTTTTGCACAAATCTTGACGCATGTGAAGGTTATAAGGGGTTGAGATTTGTCCCTTTCCTCTTCACCAGCACCTGTGCCACTTCGTTCCTCTCGACGCTTCCCACGAAACAGAGCTCCTCTACCTCCCCCAAAATCCCCGAGCGCCGCTCATCGTTGGTCACCGGTGCCCAGAAGATGGCTAAAGCCTCATCTTATGCCAGAGCAGCGATAGCAGCGACGGCATTGCCAGTGGAGAAGGAGAGATTTCGCGTGGTCTGGATCCCCTGCGTCCTGGATGACGCCAAGCTCCGCGTCATCGAGAATGAAGGGCTCCTCCACGCCGGCAACTGGCGGAGCGGATACGGACAAACCGTCCGCACCCCCAACACCGACGAGCGGGTGCATTTCGGCACCCACCTTGACAGAGGTTTGAGCTATCCACCCTCAGATTTCTTCTTTGAGGTTATAGATTATTACGGAGTTCAACTCCACCATCTCCCCCCGAACTCTCTCTTAGAGATGAGTGCGTATGCCTCTTTGTGCGAGGGGTATCTTGGCATTAGGCCGAGTCTCATTCTCTTTCGGTACTATTTTCATAACCGAAGAAATTACATCCTGCTGGTAATCCTTATATTACCGGAACTCTTAGATTTTCTGTTAGGAGAGAACATTTCTACCCTAGGATTAAGGCTAGTGAGTCAATGAAATAATGGCCATCCATTTTTTTCTATCACAAGGATAAACCAGCTCCCAGCAAAGCAACTACTTTGCCGGATTTTGTTGACGGTGCTGCCACACCCCAAGAGTCCTGGGATGCAGATGCGCCGGCTCTCACTGATGAGCTGCTTCTTGCTAAGAGGCGGATCAAATATCTGATGAAGCACAAGGGCCTTAAAGGGTCCGAGTTGATCCACTGCTGGCTGGCATGCCGGATCCAGCCTCTCCAACACCACGGTGACTAGATTATGCACTCCACGAACAAGAAGGACTCTCTCCGGATCTTCTCCCGTCCTTACTCGGAAAAGGACTATGAGTGCCAAATCAGATGGTTGATAAGGGAGCGGATCAAGAGGAAAATCCTAGAGCTGTCTTTGGACATGCATACGGATGACGATCCTGTGGTACCAGTAAGTTCCTAGCAATAACTTGAATTATGTGTTCATCTATACTATTTTTTCTTTCCGCAATACTGAGATATTTCTTCTTTTCAGCTTGCTGACCTCCCCGAGTCGGAGCTTGCTCCTCTCGAGGGATATCCTCCTGAGATCTCTCATGATGATGGAGAACTGGTTCCTTTGCTGGAAACACTTACCCAAAAGCGTAACGCTCCGACAGTTTCCATTAGCACAAAGGAGGTGCCCATTGTGAAGAGGTAACTTTCCTCACAAGGTCTCTGTATTTTATTTCTTCATTCTATCTGAGGTGTAATGATCTCTGGTCCATTACCTCCTCAGAGCTAAACAACTCACCAAGGGCAAGGGGAAAGGAGGTTCGTCGAAGCCCCTATGCCAGTCACAGTTGAATTTGACTTCTCCTCCACAACACCTCCGACTCCTGCCCGCAACCTTCTACAGTGCCGGAGATGACTCCATCTCCGCCCATCGCAGAAGATCCAACTCTTCATTCTGAGCCCGCGAACCTTGTTTCACAGACCGACGTTACCATGGGTGACTCGACAGTTGATAAGGGTGAACCCTCAAAGGGTAATGATACCTCGATAGAGGTTTTTGCCGAAAACCTCCTCACAATCCGGGTCTTGCCAAACTTGGCATTACTCAGAAATCTGCAAAAGAGATCCAACAGCTGGCCTAGTAATGCTTGGAAAGCCGGAACATCACTGTCGAGGAGGAGGCACAAGAAGCAGAGGACATCAAGTACTCCGAGCTTCTCGAGAAAAACTGCCTTCACGACGAGAGGCTGAGAGCCGGTGTGGTTCCTCCCCCACCAATAATGATGCTGACCCTCGCCGAGAAGGTTAGCACTGAGGTGAACATGAGCTTAAGCAAGCTTACTCATGAACATCATGTAAGTCGAATTTCCAACTAAACTTTTTACTTTATTTCATACCATATCCTCTAGCCCCCAAGCATGAAGTTGGATAGACAATCCAGATTTATGCTTTCATAAGATGCCAAAGAATGAACTAGTGTAGCCCCCCAAGGCTCGTGCTGATATTAGTAAAAATATTAGCCTGAGTCTTTAGTAGACTTCTGACTTTGGGTATTCTAACTTACATAAAGTTAATTCATATAACCAGGAATTATTGAAGAATATCTGCAACAAGCGGAGAGAAATTAGAGCTCTCCATCTTGAGAATGCTCAGTTAAAGGTGTCAAGAGATGAGGCTGGAGGTGATCATTTCAGTCTTAACCTTGCTCATTCTTTCATAGTCGAATTATTTATTCAACTGTTGTTCTTTTGCTTACAACACTTGTCAAACAATCATGTGCCATGATTGAAGCAGCCGGGAATCTTAAGACCCTGGAGGTGGAGAACACCGACTTACGTCGGGAGCTGAACAAGTTGAAGGCGGATCACGAGCGGAGCATTTCTCAAGTCCTCGAATCCTCTTCTATGGCCACCGAAGAACATGATCGATGGATCGCGGCCTAGGACCAAAAGATCTCGGATATCAATGATGCATTATTCAGAGAGAAGGACATCTCCGAGGCACTCCGGGCTGAACTCTAGAGCCTTAGGGCAGAGAAGGCTAAAGTTGACGACTTCATCTTCGGTATGTTTCCCACTTTCTGAATTTCTGCTTTTCTGACTCTAGGAGTTCGGATATATTTACTAACCTTTGCATTATATGCGCAGGTCCTCTGAACTTATTGGATTCTTCCTCCATCGAGTCTCGCATCAGCAGGCTTACACAAGTCGGTGATTTGCTTCACAATTTCCACCAATCTTTGGAAGATATTGGCGAAGTACTCAAGGTTCCAGACATGAACAGAATGTTCGGCTTTGAGGTGCAAGACTAGGCCAAGGAGATGCCCCAACTTATCCAGGAATGGAACATGTCCTATGCGCGGACCGCAACACAGAATGCCCTCACCATGGTTATGGGCCACCATGGAAACATGGAAATTTGGCAAGTAACCAGAAGGTACTGTAAAGTGGATGAAGATGGAAAGGAGCAGAACATCAAGGCCATCATGGACTCCTGCGTAGGATATGGATGTCACGTAGCTGATCTGACCAGCTACAAAACTCCCTACTTCACTCGCGTGGAGACGCCTCCTCCGCCTATCGAAGAAACAGTTGAAGTCTCCGACGATAAACAGACCATTTTAGATTTGAACGTCTTAGAAAGATATCAAGGCGAGCTCAACGTCTCTAGTGATCCGACAACTCCTACCTCTTCCCCTGCATTGTAGAGCATCACAAAAAACATTGTGTTATTCTGAAACAATTCGGGTTGTAAATAAGTAGTGTAATACTTTTGCTAGTGCTAAGATTTACTACTTCTATTTAGCACCATTGGCTTTACTTTTATGTGCCTGAAACGTTTACATAAGCACTTTATGTTTTTGTCTATAGTTATCGTTTATCTGGCTTTCCGCCCCGTCCCTTTCGTGAGCCGGCCAACCTTCAACACGGAAACTTTGCCGAGCAACGAAGCTCAATTGCTAAACCAGTTTAAACTCGGAAACAAAGCCGGCTTCGAGTACCAACAGTTCACTACTCGGAAAATGATTGCATCCGGCAATCAGATAAATACCCAAAGTACAAACTAGAAAATTTAGATTTATACCCCAAGGTAGCATTTTTAGAATTGGAAATCTTAACCAGAACAAACATGAGCATAAAGTATTTTCAAGTATTCTGGGATTTTCGACTATGACATGATCATTCGGAAATAAGATGGTAATATAGAACTTCTCATAAAAAATTTAGGCAACCAATACTTTAGTTCTCATTGAACATGTACATATATATGATTACACAGAAAGAAAATTTAAGAATAAAAGGGATGTAGCTGAGCAATATTCCACGATCTATCTAATTCTTCAGGGTCTGTACTGCCTCCAGCTCTCTTTCTTTTCTTAGTAGCAGGTCTTTCTTTGACTAGACGCCTATCAGTTAGATAGTAAGAACCATTGTGCAATACTCAGCTAACTAAAAAGGGCACTTCCCACACTGGGGAAAGTTTGTGCTTTCTTTATTGCATGAGCCGGAGAACCAAATCACCCTTATTGAAAGACCGGTTTCTGACTCTCTAGCTATGATACTTGCGTAACTTCTATTGATAGGCTCTTAATCTCATTTCAGCAATGACACGAACTTCTTCAATTAAATCGAGATCATTTTGTCGAGACATTTCGGCATCCTCTTCAATATACGCAGCAACCCGGGGAGAAGTATGAATCAAATCACTAGGAAGAACTGCTTCTGCACCATAGACCGAGAAGAAAGGTGTGTATCTGGTTGAGCTGTTCGGAGTTGTTTGTAAACTCCATATCATAGAAGGTAATTCCTCTGCCCAAGCCCCTTAGCACGACGTAGTGGTGCTTTGAGTCTTGGTTTTAGGCCTTGTAGGATTAAACCATTTGCTCTTTCGACTTGTCCATTAGCCTGTGGATGTGTGACTGACGCAATGTCAAGCCGGATATTTTGTTCATCGCAGAATTCGGCAAGATCTCCCATAGAAAAGTTACTCCCGTTGTCCCTGATAATGCTATGTGGATAACCATATCGGATTATGACATCTTTGACAAATCTTCTGGCTATTGCTCTATCACAACTGGTGACAGGTTTAGCCTCAATCCATTTTGTGAATTTATCCACCATCACTAAGAGATGAGTAAATCCACTTGGAGCCCGCTGGAACGGTCCTATCCTGTTAAGCCCCCAGACCGCGAAAGGCCATGTTATAGGTATTGTTCGCTGCTGATCAGCCGAAACATGAGCTTGTTTGGGAGCCTTTGCATGTCTTGACCAGCCGTTCAACATCTGCCTTGGCTGTAAGCCAGAAAAATCAGTGTCGGAAAGCTTTTGCCACTAAAGATTTGGTTGCAGCATGATGGCCGCATTCGCCTTCGTGGATCTCTCGTAAGATTTCGACTCCTTCTTTCGGAGATACGCTGCACTAAAAGACCCCAGATACACTCCACTTATAGAGCTCACCACTTATAATAGTATAGGTTTTTGCCGGCTCAGAACCTCGTCTTCGGATAATTTTCATCTACCAAGAAATCAAGGTAGGGTTAGGTCCATCTGGGAATTACAGCTAGAACTGCCACTAAAGGTGAGTCGGATTTGGTCGGATATTTCTCATATGCTCCTTTTATAGAGGGGACTTTGAGGTGCTCTAAAAAAGCACCTTCCAGGACCTTTTTCCGTGCAGAGCATATTCAAGTTAATGCATTTGCTTCCTCATTTTCTGTTCGAGGGATGTGTTGAACCTCAAACCCTTCAAACAATTTAGATAGTTCATCCATGACAGCTCTATCTGATGCCATGTGTTTATTTGCATTATAAATATCCAACATTTGTTGGGCAACAAGATCCAAATCTCCATAACAGATCAAATGTCAGATGCCGATATCCTTAGCAATCCGGATTCCATGCAGCAGTGCTTCATATTCGGCAATGTTATTTGTTGCCGTGAAGTGGATCTGCAACACATACAAAAGTTTATCTCCTTGGCTGACTTAAGCACCACGCCAGCCCCGAGCCCCCGAGCGCCTTAGACCCGTCAAAATGTAAGGTCGAGTATTCTGATTCTAGGAGGGTCATATTCTTCGTTGTCTCTATCCAATCAGCAACAAAGTCAGGGAGGATTTGGGATTTGATTGTCGTACGAGGTTTGTACTCAATGGCGAAAGCTAAAAGCTCTATGAACCATTTTGTGACACGTCCAGTAGCATCGTTGTTGTTAATTATATCTCTCATGGGAGATGTGCTCACCACGATAATTGGATGTTACTGAAAATAATGCTGTAACTTTCAGGAAGCGAAGAACACACTGTAAGCCAACTTTTGATAATGCGGATATCGTTGCTTTGGTTCGCTTAGGACTTCGCTGAGGTAGTAAGTCGGACGTTGCACCAGGTGTTCCTGTTTTTCCTCTGGTCTCTCCACCACCATGACGACCCTAACGACTCTGTTTGTCGCAGTGAGGTAGAGCAACATCAGTTCGCGGTTCCGGTGCTGCAAGGATATGAGCAGATGAGAGTACTACCTTCAGGTCTTGTAGTGCAGCTTTAGCTTCGTCAGTCCAAACGAACTTTTTGGTCTTTTTCAGGAGCTTGTAGAGTGGTGCGGCTCTTTCACTAAGCCGACTTATAGACCGACTGACTGCAGCAATGCAACCAGTTAGTCCTTGAACATCCTTCAGGTGAGTCGTCCTAGAAATATTTAGTATAGCCTTAATCTTGTCTCGGTTCACCTCTATGCCTCTTTGAGACATGATGAAATGTAACAATTTTTCGGCTGGTATTCCAAAGAAACATTTCTTCGGGTTAAGCATTATGTTATATTTGCGTAGATTGGTGAATGTTTCCTCCAAGTCGGAAATTAAGGTTTCCTTATTTTTGGACATCACCACAATGTCGTCCACATATGCATGTACATTGCATCCAATTTTATCATGGAGGCAATGTTGCATAGTGTGCTGGTACGTAGCTCCTTCTTTCTTGAGCCCAAAGGGCATCGTAACGAAACAGAAGGTTCCAAAGGGGGTTATGAATGAAGTTTTGACCTTCTCTGATTCCTTCATCCGAATTTTGTGATAACCAAAATATGCGTCGAGAAAACATAGGAGTTCCGAGCCTACTATAGAATCAATAACTTGATCAATTCTAGGCAGAGTGAACGAATCTTTGGGACAAGCCTTGTTCAAGGCGTTACAATCAACACATATCCTTATATCAATGGTGTCCTTTTTAGGGACCATTATAGGATTGGCCGACCACTCAGTGTGGATGACCTCTTCTATGAATCCGGCTAACTCGAGCTGGGCTAGTTCCTTATCTATTGCTTTTCGCTTTTCATCGCCGAAATGCCGTCAGGACTGTTTGACAGGTTTATCGTTTTGGTGTACATTTAGAGAGTACTCGGCAAGTTCCCTAGGTACTCCGGTCATGTCAGATGGCTGCCATGTGAAGGTATCTTGATTTGCTTGGAGGAACTCGACGAGCGCGCTTTCCTATGTGCTATCTAAACTGACACCTATCTGAGTCACCTTGGAGGGGGTCATCATCCTTCAATGGCGCCATCTTTGTCTCTTTTGATGCCTTGAACTCTGGAGTCAGCTTTGTCACCTCCTTCTTCATCGCGGGCATCTTGGATGGGTCGAAGGTCTTCTTGATCTCCTGGTACTCCTGGGCGTGCAGCACAGCTTTAGCAAAGGCGGCATTTCCGTCCTTGCACTCTCGCGCCTTCTTCGGGTCTCCCTGATGGTGATCATGCCTTTGGGACCTGGAATTTTCATCATATTCTAAATGTAACACGAACGAGCCATAAAAGCCCAGTAAGCCGGACGTCCGAATATAGCGTGGTATGCGCTCTTGAACAGGACTACTTCGAAGGAAAGTGCTTCCGTCTGATAGTTCTTTGGAGTTCCAAAGGTAACATCCAAAGTGATTTCTCCCAGGGAATTTGCTTGTCTTCCTGGGACAACTCCGTGAAATATCACAGAGCTATCATTCAGCTGTGTCTCCGAGATCCGCATCCAACATAGTGTTTCGACATATAGAATATTGATGTTGTTGCCGCCATCCATGAGAGTCTTGGAGAAACCATAGCCGTCAATAAGTGGATTGATGACTAGGGCGTATTTTCGCCTGTGTAACTTAGGCAGATGGTCAGCACGGTCAAAGGTGATTGCCACTTCCGACCAGTCCAAGAATTGAGGGACAGCTGGAACAGTTGCGTTGATCTCTTGCAAAACGGCCTTCTTGACCTTAGCTGGTTGAGATCCAAGGAAAGTGACATAAGTGTCTTTCTTCATGGGGAAGTTCTTCTTTCCATCCAGCAAGGGATTTGAAGGATCAGCTTTCTCCATGTCAGAATCTTCCTTGGTCTCCTTTTCTTTTTTAGGATTGTTTTTTCCCTTCTTCTGCTTAGCCCTATAGCCAGCGATATCATCTTTCTTAATGTCATCAATGAAACGAAAATCAACGTTTGTGTGAGACGAGCCCCCGTTGGCATCTAAGTGATGCACACACGGGTTATTGGCAATCTCGGCCCAGGAGTAGGTTTTGCCAGGTTGGTGGTCTCCTCTACCTTGGACTCTTGACGTCCCACGACCGCATCAGCGCCCTCCTTGTCCTCCAGACCCAAAAGTAGCAGTGACCACTGCCGTTTTCATGTTGGGATTTTCTTCTGAGGTATTGTTACGCTTATGAGCTTGTTGCTTTGGTAGTTTTGCCGACTGTGGGAAAGCTAGGGTGTTCAGTAATCCCGCTACATCGGCGTCGGTGTCTGCATACTTGCTCGCCTGTTCTATCATCTCTCTCATATCAGTGACCTTGTCGCACTTCAAACGGTGACGTAGTAAACCAATTAGGGTCCTGCAATGAAAGCTTCAATCGCAGTTTGATCATTTACCCCCTTGCAGGAGTTCTTGGTGTCGATCCATCATCCGAGATAATCTCGGCAAGTTTCTTCGGCTTTCTGGGTGAAACACTGTAGATCTCCTACCGTCAAGGGCTTCCGATATGTGCTTTCAAAATTCCGAAAGAATGCACTTTGCATGTCATACCAGTTGTGGATGGTATTCTCCGGAAGTTCATTGAGCCTTGATCGTGCCGTCTTCCGCAACATAAGTGGGAGATATCGGGTCGTGACCAAGCTATTTCTGCCTTTGGCGATGCAACAAGCCTGGAAAAAATCCTGGAGCCAAGTATCTAGCCGGGCCACACCGTCGTAGGTTGGATGTGTCTTGAGATAGCAAATCCTTCCGGGAAGTTTGTTTATCGAATACGCGGTCTGAAGCACTTTGGACCTACGTAAATATTATCTGACTCGTAACGCTGCGCCCCTGTGTTAGAGTTGATCCGGTGTCTCACGTCACTTGGAGACAGGGAACGCCGTCTTGGTTGTTCGCTATAGTTGTGGTGCCTTGGAACCGAACTTCTGCTTCCGCCACCACCTCCTCCGCCACGACGCCCTCCTTGGCCTCCTTGAGAGCCGTTGTGATGGCTGCTTGGGGGAGAGGGTAGTGTAGGTGAATTGTTTCCGGCTGATCATCGGCCTCCATCCAGAGCATCATTATTCCGTTCTGGGGAGGGTCTTCATTGCGACGAGCCCCCTGCCGGCTTGACTCGGCATGGTGTTCGTCGTTCCTTCGTTCTTCATTTCCACCGCGATGGGGTTCAGCCAGATGGCTTGCATGTCTAGGAGGTGGCATCCTTTGACGGTCCCCCTCCCGACGTTTCTCTTTGTCGTTTATCCTATGATTGTTCGATTCTCGCCAGGGAGGGTGTCTTGGAATCAGGGAGGGTGTCTACGGCTGGAGAAACGTTGCTCCAGTCACGTGCGGTTCTGTGGCGCTGCCCCAAAGATCCGGTTCGTGAGTAGGTATCCTCCCGACGGTCGAAACGGTAATGTTGTTTCGTAAGCCGTTGGGGTCTAACATCATTCCAGGCCGGATCCGCGTGACATTGGTCAAATTGAGAAACCAGTTTTGCGCTTCTAGATTTTGCGAGCTTCTGTTGCTCTAGACCCTTGGTGAGCAGCTTTATGCCAAACCGAATCTGATCTGGGCCTGGATTATTTGCCAGGATATCTCGAGCCGCGGCAGTGTTTTGTATTGGTGTTAGGTACACCAGATCTCCCTTGTTGTTGAGCCGAGGCATCCAAGGTTCCCCCTCAAAGAGAACTTTGTGGACTTCCAGAAATTTGTCGGCCCGCATGTGGCGTTTCCGGGTCTTTTGGTGCTGCAGGGAGATGAACTTCTCCGTAGTAGCTATCCACTTCTTCTCTTCCTCGATGTTGTTGGCTTCATCTAGGAGTACTTGGCGATGCGCTTCTAGGTCTTGAGACCTTTCTTCCAACTCTGCAGCAGTACGTTATGCAACTGTAGGTATAGGCGTAGTTAATGCAACATCGATGAGTTTATGGGCACCAGTAGTAACCACATGTCCATCCACTGAAGTTTCTTTGGGCTCGTCTAGGATCAAAGCTCCATCCGGGTCCTCTTTGTAATCCTTGGCAACCACTTCCTCTCCTGGAGGATCTTTCTCCGGAGTCTTGTTCTTCTTGTTCTTCTACTTTGCCTTCTTGGCAGCGCCGGTAGCAAAGATGGCTTTGGGTCCATTTCCCGGAGTCAAGCTTTGATCGGTACTTTCGGACATCTGGATGTCGGGATTATCTTCAAGATCCATGTCATCTGCACTTTGGGAGAGTTTTCTTCGGACCGTTTGTCCATGCTTCTCCTTCTTCTGCATCTTTGGAGTTGAACTCCTCTTCATATTCTGCGGAGAACTTTCGGAAATCTGCCGACGTCATGGAATCATTCAAAGATGCCGATAAGTCAGTGTTTGTTCCGATCTCCTCTAGCACTGAGTCTTTGTTGTCTCCAGCATTGACAGAGCCGGATCTGGATCCAACATATCTGACAAAGTGCGATGTGTGCGCCCTGAGGTAGTTGTGGCTTTGTTCGTGGGCTTCCTCGAAAATTCTGATAGTTTCGAGAACCTCATCCACGTTTGCGCCTTTCATCATCATGCGCCTCAACGTATGCCTCGGGAAGGGTCGATATGTTCCGGCATTAGTAGAGCCAGAACCAGAGTTGTTTTCTTGCTCCTTCTGGATTTTGACCTCGGTGGACAGATCAATCTGGGATTCGGCCTTGCTAGGGAGATCCACTCCAGATTCGACTTGCACCGCATGATCTGCTTCAGGCGGAGCTTTCTCCACTATCTCCGAAACAGGTGTGGGTTGGGTGGGATTAGGGTTTTCTGAGATCCTGGACTCTGCCGCCTCCGTGGACAAAGTGGACCTAGAAGCTTCTTCTGCCTCTATCATCACCACTGGGGTGGTTGGGGTAGGTTCAACAAAACTGATGTAAACATCGATCTTGCCAAAATACATGATGGTGTAGGAAGTCACGACCTCCCTATCCGGAATCCATGTCTTGTCGAGGACGATGAGAGGGACGTCACTGGCGTAGAGGAAGCGATCGACGGCGATGGTCTCACCTATTCCAATTCTTGTAGATTCTGTTCAGAACGTAGATCCGAAGCTCACTTGCCCCATGGTGGGCACCAACTGTCGTCGGGTTGATGAAAAATATGCCATGAGGGGATCCTCGAGGCGTGCGAAATAGAGCGGTGTGAGACATACGGTATTCTGGGACGGTGAGCACACAAGTTTACCCATGTTCTAATCTGCCGGCTTTGGACGGATCCTACTCCTGCTAGCAATCCAGTAATACAGCAGAGCGAGAATATGGGTTACAAGGGTTTCCCCTCTGTGAGTTGAGATTGTACAATGTGGGGTGCTGATGAGTGCATAGTTGCATCATGTTTTACATTATTATTTTGCATTGTAGATGTAGGATTTTGGTATTTTACGGCGCTCATGCGCACATTTTATGTCTGTTTTCACCACGATAACGACAGATGATGGATCCAATGGAGGCAAAGAGCGTAACGACCAACCATACGGTGGGAGAATTTCTTCCGCCTGTATAGCTCCGGCCGTATAGTTGGCGCCGCCTGCGCCTCATCAAATAGTTTCACCCCGTGCAATTGGTTCGAGGATACGACATACTGAACACCCAGAAATCGCAGAAACCTCACCTCTAAAAGGCATCTGGAGGGGGAACTCATCCGCCAGGGATCCATCTTCACCCTGTGTAGATCCGGGAGGCTAAGGCATCGATCTTCATCATCCACCGCTACATCACCACCATCTCCATCCATCCCATCAACATCTTGTCTAGATCTTGTTGTAATTCCAATACTCATTGTGTATTTATACAAGTACTATTCATCTTTGATTGTTTCCATTATCATTGCCATGATGTTGATTGCCTCCATGTCTGAGTAGATCATTAGTTCTTAGGGAGATGGAGAAAACCTAGTATGATATTGAAATAAGATAAAGTCTGTTATGATATTCATCGTTGTGACCATGTGTTAGATTCTCTACATCTTGATGTTGAGAGAAGTCGACCTCTCATTATTTGCCTCTCATGGGGACTTGATGGTGGGAGCTACTTGTTGGTCGACGGAGGCATGCTAGCACTTATAGTGACTATAAAGCTATTAGCAATCCTTACTGACATAGGTATGCCCAACAGGCACCCGATTATAGCCCACCTGGTGCGGCTCGACAGAAGGCCCACTTGAAGATATATCAAGATCCATGAAACCTGTGATGGTTCGACTGATATAAGGCACATATAGAGACCGACTCCCAACGTACAATACAAGGAAACCTCAAGACTATAGTTTGAATACAACTTGTAACCAACTCGTATGGGTACCTGAGACCAAGCCTCTCCATATATAAAGGCTAGGAGGGTCCAACGAGAAGGGCATCACGACTCCTACAATAGATCGCCACAATAGACAATAGATTTAGAGATCAATCTCTCGCATACACATACGCCAGATCTAATCTGCGCATACACCGCGATTGGCCACATTGTAATCCTTCGGATCATCATCAATCAAGAGAAGACAAGCAGGAGTAGGGTCCTCTACGAGGCCTGAAACTGGGTAAACCTCGTACCACCTGTGTGCTTGTTTGCTAGCCGATCGAGACTTCCAGTGCATTCCTCCTTCTCCAAAACCCAAGTCCATAACAATGGCTATTGATGAGTTTAACCCTCGTCACCTACGTATCAACTTGTGAAATCGAGGAAACTCACGGAACACTATCCATGCCATGGGATACGTCCTACGGGATTATGTCCCTTAATAGCGCAGTAATTCGATTGATGTCGATTGCTGACTGTTGTGGTTATGAGGATGATGTGAGCAGCGGTTGTTGCCTATTCGTCCACATACGGAGTTCCTCCCACACATACATAGTTGAAAATGTTCATGATCACAATCTTTATCTTAGATCTTTACAATACTAGTGGTGTATCCGCTACTCACTGAGAATGCTTTTTCCCTACTGTAGTTCCAATCTCTCTTACATACGGATGCTTTTTGTATTAAGTTATTTTGATTTACTTTATTATTGCTCTTATACCCAAAACCCAAAAACACATTTTTACACGATACTCACATTTTATCTTGTTACTTAGAACTTTATCTAGCACTTTTATCGAAATATTTATTTCAAGAATTATTAGACTTCAAACTCCTGCTTCCTGTGGGATCGATATCTTTATTTCGAAACTAGCTACAAACGATATGTGCTCTTGCAGTCATAAGGTGCCCTAAAGGTGTACCCTAGGACGGATTATATAGATATCCGGCCTAGGGTTTACATGAGAGACCTATCCGACTATGACTAAGATTCAGTTTAAAGAGTACAACTTGAACTACAAGTAACATAATAGGCCTATGTCGGTATGTCTTCTGGGCCTTCCCATAGCCTGACTGTACTCCATATCTTCTCCCTGACTAGGCCGCCCATGAAGAAAAGCTCTAACCCAAAGTGGGCCACCCTGGTCAGTGAGGCACAATGAGGATACCCGAAAAGTATATCCCCAACAGAAACGACTATATCACGAAAGCCTATAGCCACATAAAACATGCAAGGGATAAAGTAGAGGCATCTAAATTTATTTTGCAGGATGCCGTATGATGTGATATGGTCATGGTTGTAATCAAGGTAAAGTAGTTTACTTTAGTTGCTAAGCTATAGTAATAGTCATCGTATCTGATGAACGACCAACTGGTGGCGTTGTGGAATTGGAGTCGTCCTGGTGGAAGGTTGAGATCATGTTAGAGTGCTCAATTGAGATCATGGAGCGTGAAGAAAGGACCATATCAGTATAACTTCATGTGATGTTGATACCTTATACATATTGTTGTGTGCTAGTATTAGATACACTAAATTATCATTAAATAAGATGATCCATTAATAGCAACTATAGTGTTCCTCCCATTATTGTGCACCACCAAGCAAGTCCTTCCTTATGGAGTAGGCCGTGATGGTCGGGTGCAAACATATCGACCTTCACATAAGGTGGGTGTAAGCCATGTATGCACTAAAATAGACTAAGGTTGAATTGGCGAGCCTAGCATTTACATAAATAGCATCAGAACACGAGAAGCATGGGTCAGAACAATGATATGATTGACACTTTGTTGTCTGATACATTGCAAATGTATCTATAATTTTTAATGTTCCATGCTTGGTTTTATCCACTTTCTTGTGTTTTGTTCCAACTTTGGAGTACCTTTCATATGATTTCTTGGACTAACCTATTAACAAGAGCCACAGTGCCAGCTGCCTGTTTTCTGATGTTTTTGGTTCCAGGAAAGTCAGAAAATGAATATTCTCGGAATTGGACGGGAGAAAAGCCAAAGTGCCTATTTTTCTGAAACGGATCAAGTGCCCGAATACAAGACGGAGAAGGTCCAAAGGGCGGCCACACCACCTGGCTGCGCGGCCAGGCCTGGCCCATGCCAGGGGGTGGTGTGGCCAGCCCAGGCACCCCCTCGGCCTCTCCTTTCGCCTATATATTTCCCTCGGGACGAAAACCCTAAGTACCGATCAAAAATCCACGAAAGAGTTTGTAGCCGCCGTCATCTCCATCCCTAGATCAGGAGGGATCTGAAGCTCTTCCCGGCACCCTGCCGGAGAGGGGAATACACCTTGGAGGCCGTCTTCACCACCATGCAAGCCTCCGGTGTGATGCGTGAGTAGTTCATCCTTGGACTACGGATCCATGTAGTAGCTAGATGGCTGGTTCTCCTCCTTTGTGCTTTCATGTTTAGATCTTGTGAGCTCCATTCATGATCAAGATCATCTATTTGTAATTCATACATGTTGTGTTTGCGGGGATCCGATGGATATTGAGATGCTATTTCAGATTGATTATTGATTCTATCATTTCTTTGTTATTTGTGATCTTGCATGATTTCCGTTGTTAGTAGCTATCTTGGCCAAGTAGATGCTAGCAACTCCAAGAGTTAGTATTTATGCTTGATAGTGGGTTCATGCCTCTAGTAATCTGGGGAAGTGACAGAAATCTCTAAGGTACTAGATGTGTTGTTGCTACTAGGGAGAAAACAACAATCCTTTGTTCATAGAACAATCGTATTGTTTACTTTACATGCAGTTCGTAAAGCCATAATCTGTTGCTTGCAACTTAATACTGGAGGGTGTTCGGATGATAACCTGAAGGTGGATTATTAGTCATAGATGCAGTTGGATGGTGGTATATGTATTATGTTGTAATGCCCAATCAAGTCTCAAAGGAGTCAAGATGATTAGTATATGCATGTATTGCTTTCTCGGTGTTTGTCAATTGCCCCGCTGTAATTTGTTCACCCAGCATGTTATCTATCTAAGGAGAGCCACCTCTAGTAAACTATGGATCCCGGTCCTTTCTCTTTACATACAATCTACAACTGTTTACTGCTTTGTGTTTACTTTCTGCAAACTTTTACTTCTTTCCATTTGATACGTTTAATCCTTTGTTTTCCGCAAAACACGGTGAGATTGACAACCTCATCGCAAGTTGGGGACAAAGTTCTGTGGTTGTGTTGTGCAGGTATCCACATTGCTACTAGCACCGGTAGTGCGCCCTGCCAAAGCTCAGCTAGTAACACCTTTGGGGTGTTTCCTTGCTCCTACTGGTTCGATTAAACCTTGGTTTCATAACTGAGGGAAACTTGCTGCTGTGCTCATCATACCTTCCTCTTGGGGTTCCCAACGATCTCTACATCAACACCGCACGAGCACTTTTCTAGGCCTCCTGCACTGAGCCATCAAGCATTTTTCTGGCGCCTTTGCCGGGGAGTCAAGGACATCTTCACAAGGGGAGTCCCTCATAACCAATCTCTTTACTTTGTTTTTTTTTGTTTTGCTTAGTTTCTTTTTGCTTTGTTTGCCTGTTTTGTTCTTCAAAAACACAAAAAAAATAGTTTTACTTGTTTGCTTTCTTATTTCAAAAACACAAAAAAAATTAAGTCTCCTTTAGTAGTCAACTCTCCCCTAGCTCACCATATTGATCCCTACATTCACCTTGAAAGATCTTTCAATTGGTAGTGGTTCTATAATTTGGAAAGACAATATTGAAGAATTCTTCCATCATGTTAGTAGGTATGAAGATACTGAGGATAGATCCCTTGCAGAACTTGCCCCAAACTATGAGATTGCTGCAGCTTCTTTAATTCACATGTTAGAAGCTAGGTTTGTTAACCTCAACCCCTTAATGCAAGTAATGTTTCTTAAACTTAAAGAAATTGAGGACCCTGAAAAGAGGGATTTTATTCTAGAAACTTTGTTTAAGGAGTTCTATGATGTTGCCAAGGAAGCTAGAAAAGTCTTTCAACATTTCAATATGCTAGGCTCATGTGTAGATGTTGTTGGTACATGAGAAAATATGAACAAAATCGAACCTAATGGGGAGGAACCTAAGATACCAATACCCTTTAAACTAGTAGCAATACATGATGCCATAGAAAAGAATCTTGATTGGATTGTTCCTGCAAACCCTTTTGATGAGAATAGTGAACCTAAGAGCATTGAGAGAGGATCCTCTAGAACTTATTTGGATGATATACCTTTCCTTGTTGAAAATATTTCTAGTATTGATCTTAATGCTTCTTCATTTGAGAACACTTGATTCTTTCTTTGCTTCTTATGCCTAACTTAAAGGTGTTAAAGAAAAGTACTTATTGGGAGATAACCCAAAAGTTTGAAATGAGTCTTGGAAGTTATTACTTCAGTAATAACCTCTCCTTATCCTTTTTATTTGCTTTTTGTGCCAAGAGGAACGTCTAATGAGAGAGAAGTAATGATTGGGAAAGTTGCTGTCCTGAAACAGATTTTTGTGCTTCACCGTAAAAAATCGTGAGAGAGCTCTGTATATCGGAATGAGCTG
Source organism: Avena sativa (assembly GCA_916181665.1). Taxonomy (NCBI): domain Eukaryota; kingdom Viridiplantae; phylum Streptophyta; class Magnoliopsida; order Poales; family Poaceae; genus Avena; species Avena sativa. The sequence goes on from OV702287.1 coordinate 200,366,240, forward strand.
TAATGTTTTGTGCTTCTGGCCCAGGTTGTTATCTAACTTTCTTTAGTTCAACACTTTTTGATTTGAGCAACAGAAGGTCTTTGAAAACATTCGTCTTTACCTGCTGGTCTGTTTTGACAGATTTCTGCCATTTTCTGCATTTGCTTCTTGTGGGTTCCTTTTTGAGTTCTTTTGGGGAATTGAGATTTTTGAGGGAAGTGCTACAGTATCTAGTGTTCTAATGGGAGTTTATTTGGTGTTAGAACTGAACCTTAAGACTTATTTTTCTTGAGTGCACTAATGTTGCTAATAAAGATTCTGTGAAGTTTTGTATGAAGGAAAATTTTCAGGTGTATGTAAGGAATGAGTAATGAGATGAAGGATGGACTAAAGCTCAAGTTTGGGGACGCCACGCGTGTCACCCCAATAAATATCCAAGAAGTACAAGCGTCAAAGCATGGAGATGCCCAAGGCATCCCCTTCTTCATCAATAAAAATCCCAGGTTTCTTCCAAACGCTTCATTTTTATTGTTTCATGCACAGTTGTGTTTTTCTTGGAGCGTCTTCTTTTTCATTTTCGTTTTGGTTTTTAGTTTGCTTGGTTAGCTTAGTTTTCTGAATAAATTGGTTGGACCCCTTTTTCATACATTGGTTTGAAAATGGTTTGGTTTCGTTTGGAAAAGAGTAGAAAACTTCATGCTTATGTGGTAAAAAGAGCTCGTTTTTTGCCTGTGGCCTATGCTCTGTCATGCCATGCTTGATTTTGTTTTGGCTTTATGCTTAGTATTCTTTTCTGTAGCATGACTTGTTATAAACAATTGAGATTGCTTAATGTGCTTTGGATGAATCATGCGTTGTTTTAGCATATTAAAGCATAGTATAGTGGTATCCTCCTTTGATGCTTTATTTGGGTTGACTTGGCGCATGCTCACACCATGTTATGACTATCACAAGTCACCATAGACATTATGATCATTTAGTTTTCAACTTGTAGTATCACTTTATGCTTTGATCAATGATGTTTTGTCACTCTGCATGATTATGGCCATTATTGCTCTTTTAGTTTGTCGCTCCCAGACTTTTGCTAGCCTCCACAACCAAGTATGAGTTCCACTCATGCATCCAACTCCCTAAACCAAGTTATTCTAAATAGTACACCATACCTACCTACTAGCTTATGCTATTACAAGTATATCCATGCTTTTGTTTACCTTCCAAATTAAACTTGTTATGAGAAAACTAGTGATTAAAGCTCTCACGAACTTGATGGCACACTTTACTTTACTTGCCCTTAATAAACTTGAACCATTGTGTCTTCTATGTTGTATATGCTTGCACTTATTTGTTGGGAATTAGCAGAACCATGCTTTCATGCGGAACGCTTTCAACATTGCACTTGGTACTTGTACCTAGTTGATATCATGCTCTTTTGTATATGGATGTCGTCGGTGTGAAATTAAAGGGGACCTTGTAAGTCCATGGAGTTATGTATATGTGTTAAAGAAACACCTGGGCCGCTGGTCTAATCCATGCTGACATGGTGGAAACCTGCAGCGTAACCATAATGAGCTATCTATGAAGCATTCTTCTTATAAAAAAAGAGTCCTATATTGTGAAAAAAAAGAGAAAAAAAAGAGATACTATGAAAAGAGGAAAGAGAGAAAAAAGCACCATATTCCCATGGTAAATAAGAAGAATGTTGAGATGCTTGTTGTGTGCTTGCCTTGTCATTTTGATATGGGGATTCTTCCGTATCATCGGGCAAGGGGTACCCCGTTGGCGGTTCTCTATGATACACATATACTTACGATGACAAGAACTTACCAGTGACTAAACTTGAGTAGCATGAGGAGCGGCCCTCGTATACAAGGGACATGAGATTTCTGACTTATACTTCGTCAAGCATGTACACCATAGTTTGTTCACTCGGGGGCTACTCCCATAGGGAGCGCTGTCCATGCATCCAAAGAAATTTGTGAAGATATCCAAGCATCATGAAAACCCTTCACTCGAATCTATGATTCGATTGTGGACTTCAGGTTACTCCCATAGGGAGCGCTAAAAGCATATTCGACTGAAGCAAGAAAAAGACGACAATAGTCGCAAAATACTTATACTCCCCACTCGAGTCTACCACTTGAATAGGCACTCGGGGGCTACTCCCATAGGGAGCGATGGCCGCGCACCCTATGATTTTTTCTTATACATTACATAGTGTGTTGATAACATCCACACTCGAATGCTATGGAGACTCTGCCTCATACTTTCCCTGCAAAGAGAATGCGTCTCCTGGGTCACCCGAATCATCTCCGCGATGACAAAATTCGGATACCGCGCTTACAGCGTGAAGATAAGATTTGAATAAGGCCTGGCAACGCATCTGCTGCGCTCTACCAGAAATAATCCATACCTATAGGTACGATGAATAAGCCTTGACGAACACGTCGAGTGCTCACATTTACACACTAGGATTCAACTCTATAAGACCTCCACGGCCCGAGTCGCATTACACCAACACTTTTCCGAATTCGAGTCCGGGGACTTGGGTTTGAGTAGGTAACATTGTTTTTGCCCTAGAGCAATTAACTGGTCCCGATTCGTCGAGTGCACCAGACATGTTTACCAACAGCCCTATGAACTACTATGAATCCGGCTGACTCAATGAACTTCCGGGTGAAGTTCTTCGCACTCGAAACAATGGTCAATTGCGATTACCAAAGGCGAAACTTGAGACTTTTGAGTATCCACCTGAATCTACAATTCACATTGGCACTCGGGGGCTACTGACATAGGTATGCCCAACATGCACCCGATTATAGCCCACCTGGTGCGACCCGACAGAAGGCCCACTCGAAGATATATCAAGATCCATGAAACCTATGATGGTTCAACGGATATAAGGCACATATGGACACCAAATCCCAACGTACAAGACAAGGAAAGCTCAAGACTATAGTTTGAATACAACTTGTAACCAACTCGTATGGGTACTTGAGACCTAGCCTCCCCATATATAAAGGCTAGGAGGGTCCAACGAGAAGGGAATCGTGACTCCTACAATAGATCGCCACAATAGACAATAGATCTAGACATTAATCTCTTGCATACACATACGCCAGATCTAATCCGCGCATACACCGCCATTAGCAACATTGTAATTATTTGGATCAACATCAATCAAGAGCAAAAAAGTAGGAGTAGGGTCCTCTATGAGGCCTAAACCTGGGTAAACCTCGTGTCACCTGGGCAAACAAGTCACCATAGACTTTATGATCCTTTAGTTTTCAACTTGTAGTATCACTTTATGCTTTCATCAATGATGTTTTGTCACTCTGCATGATTATGGCCATTATTGCTCTCTTAGTTTGTCGCTCCCAGACTTTTGCTAGCCTCCACAACCAAATATGAGTTCCACTCATGCATCCAACTCCCTAAACCAAGTTATTCCAAATAGTCCACCATACCTACCTACTAGCTTATGCTATTCCAAGTATATTCATGCTTTTGTTTACCTTCCAAATTAAACTTGTTATGAGAAAACTAGTGATTAAAGCTCTCACGAACTTGATGGCACACTTTACTTTACTTGCCCTTAATAAACTTGAACCATTGTGTCTTCTATGTTGTATATGCTTGCACTTATTTGTTGGGAATTAGCAGAACCATGCTTTCATGCGGAACACTTTCAACATTGCACTTGGTACTTGTACCTAGTTGATATCATGCTCTTTTGTATATGGATGTCGTCGGTGTGAAATTAAAGGGGAGCTTGTAAGTCCATGGAGTTATGTATATGTGTTAGAGAAACACCTGGGCCGCTGGTCTAATCCATGCTGACATGGTGGAAACCTGCAGCGTAACCATAATGAGCTGTCTATGAAGCATTCTTCTTATAAAAAAGGAGTCCTATATTGAGAAAAAAAAGAGAAAAAAAAGAGATACTATGAAAAGAGGAAAGAGAGAAAAAAGCACCATATTCCCATGGTAAATAAGAAGAATGTTGAGATGCTTGTTGTCTGCTTGCCTTGTCATTTTGATATGGGGATTCTTCCGTATCATCGGGCAAGGGGTACCCCGTTAGCGGTTCTCTATGATACACATATACTTACGATGACAAGAACTTACCGGTGACTAAACTTGAGTAGCATGAGGAGCGGCCCTCGTATACAAGGGACATGAGATTTCTGACTTATACTTCGTCAAGCATGTACACCATAGTTTGTTCACTTTAACCTTAATCACTTCAAGATTCTTATGATAGGGGTAATGAGAGCTGAAAGCTATAAGTACCATAATTTTTGGAAGCTCTTTATGAGACTTGAATCCATACTTCCTTTTACAAAGGCCTTTCTTCCACCATTATATTGAGTCTCCACCTTCTATCTTTATGCACCTACTTTGAGAGCATAGTGGCCATTCTTAGTTCTATGTGCATTGTCCCAAGACTAGTTGATTGATGCATAACTTGATATTGCTTGTTTTAAACTATTGTATCTAGTCACTCATATGAACTTTGAAGGTGTCCTATGCATTTATATTTGCTACTCTATTGAGGGACAAGATGAATACTATTATGCTATTTTTTCTTTATGTGAAACAAACAAACGTCTTCCAAAGCATTATTATTCATGAATCTTTTGTTTGTGCCTTTTCATGTTGCATCATAGTTTCTTTGCTTATTTCTAGAACTTTGTCTTTCATGTTATGATTAAGTACAATGATCCCAGCTTTGAATGTTTTGCAAATACTTTGATCAAGTCTTTGATGGTGCATGTCACCTCAAAAATTATTCTTTCTTTTTATCACTTACCTACTCGAGGACGAGCAGGAGTTAAGCTTGGGGATGTTGATACATTGCAAATGTATCTATAATTTTTGATGTTCCATGCTTGGTTTTATCCACTTTCTTGTGTTTTGTTCCAGTTTTGGAGTACTTTCCATATGATTTCTTGGACTAACCTATTAACAAGAGCCACAGTGCCAGCTACCTGTTTTCTGCTGTTTTTGGTTCCAAGAAAGTCAAAAAATAAATATTATCGGAATTGGACGGGACAAAATCCAAAGTGCCTATTTTTCCGGAAGGGATCAAGTGCCAGAATACGAGACGGAGAAGGGCCAGAGGGCGGCCACACCACCTGGCCGCGTGGCCAGGCTTGGCCCGTGCCAGGGGGTGGTGTGGTTAGCCCAGGCACCCCCTCGGCCTCTCCTTCCGCCTATATATTGCCCTCGGTACGAAAATCCTAAGTACCCGATCAAAAATCCACGAAAGAGTTTGTAGGCACCGTCATCTCCATCCCTAGACCGGGAGGGATCTGAAGCTCTTCCCGGCACCCTGCTGGAGAGGGGAATTCACCCTGAAGGCCTTCTTCACCACCATGCAAGCCTCCGGTGTGATGCATGAGTAGTTCATCCTTGGACTACGGATCCATGTAGTAGCTAGATGGCTGGTTCTCCTCCTTTGTTCTTTCATGTTTAGATCTTGTGAGCTCCGTTCATGATCAAGATCATCTATTTGTAATTCATACATGTTGTGTTTGCGGGGATTCGATGGATATTGAGATGCTATTTCAGATTGATTATTGATTCTATCATGTCTTTGTTATTTGTGATCTTGCATGCTTTCCGTTGTTAGTAGCTATCTTGGACAAGTAGATGCTAGCAACTCCAAGAGTTAGTATTTATGCTCGATAGTGGGTTCATGCCTTTGGTAATCTAGGGAAGTGACAGAAATCTCTAAGGTACTAGATGTGTTGTTGCTACTAGGGAGAAAACAACAACCCTTTGTTCATAGAACAATCGTATTGTTTAGTTTAAACGCAGTTTGTAAAGCAATAATCTATTGCTTGCAACTTAATACTGGAGGGGTTCGGATGATAACCTGAAGGTGGATTATTAGTCATAGATGCAGTTGGACGGCGGTCTATGTATTATGTTGTAATGCCCAATCAAGTCTCAAAGGAGTCAAGATGATTAGTATATGCATGTATTGCTTTCTCGGTGTTTGTCAATTGCCCCGCTGTAATTTGTTCACCCAGCATGTTATCTATCTAAGGAGAGCCACCTCTAGTGAACTATGGATCCCGGTCCTTTCTCTTTACATACAATCTACAACTTTTTCCTGTTTGTGTTTACTTTCTGCAAACTTTTACTTCTTTCCATTCGATACGTTTAATCCTTTGTTTTCTGCAAAACACGGTGTGATTGACAACCGTTGGGGACAAAGTTATGTGGTTGTGTTGTGCAGGTCTCCACGTTGCTACTAGCACCGGTAGTGCGCCCTGCCAAAGCTCAGCTAGTAACACCTTTGGGGTGTTTCCTTGCTCCTACTTGTTCGATTAAACCTTGGTTTCATAACTGAGGGAAACTTGCTGCTGTGCTCATCATACCTTCCTCTTGGGGTTCCCAACGAGCTCTACATCAACACCGCACCAGCACTTTTCTAGGCGTCGTGCACTAAGCCATCATTGTCCACATTTGTAGCTATATGATCGGTCGTGACGATGAGGGTGGTATAGTGAATTGGGATTGTGTGATGATTGAAACCATCTTGGGGATGATAGTTTTAGTGGGAGCTCAATTTATAATTTGATTATAAATTTTAACTCGTATGATTAACTTAGTCTAAATATCTTTGCAAATATCATTGTATCATGGCCTATCCCAATAAGTTTTTCGACTATGTGTCCTTCTTGCATGATGTGGAACTTAAAGTAGATGGGTCAAACTTCATAGACATGTTCGAATGCCTCAGGGATATCCTCTACATAAATGACCCGCTCCACATCATACAAGAACCACTAGGAGATTATCCGGATGACTCAACAAGTTAGCAATATAATAGAGGTTATCGTGCTTGCCATGACACCTCCATTGTTGTCCAGTCTGCCATGCTCCATTCGATGGATACTAAGTTCGGGCTACATTTCTTCAACACCGATGCATATGAGATGGTCGATGAGTTGAAGACACTCTTCGCATCGCAAGTCAGGATTATGAAGTATGAGCTGTTGGACAAGTTTATTTCAACCAAAATGAGAGGAGATGCTTGTTTGGAGAGTCACTTAGCTGTCTTGCATGAGCTGCATGAACGCCTTGCAAACGATGTGGACTACTGGATGACTGATAACTTTGCAATATATGGGGTCATGCGCCCACTTCCTCCCAGCTACAAAGACATCGTCCTGTACTATATCATGAGAGATGAAGAATTCACCTTCCATGACTTCGTAACTGAGTTGAGAACTCTCAAGGTAGAACCAATCGCAAAGGATGTCATGGATGAAGAAGGTATATACTTGATATATAAGTTATAAATGTTTCTTGCAAATACTTGTTCTAGTTTACAAAGTATATTGATACTTGGTCAGTTTTATGAAAATAGGACCATCTGCTTGAGATCTTGCTGAAGAGATCAGGTTACAGAGGTGTTTTCATGGCAAGCAAGCTAGTTGATTACCGACAACGCATTTCCTCTACATTTATCATTTAGATTAATGGATTTGAATAAAGTTTGTAATCGTCATGAGTATATGGACTTTTATTAGTGTGTCTTGCTTTTAGTAAGACGATTATTCATATGAGTTTGTGACAAGTCAGTTGAATGATCTTTATGAATAAAAACTTTTATGGTCAAATTACAGTTATGAATGTGTTATTCTTAATCCAATTTTGATGATAATAATTTAAGCATTTATAAAGAATAAGAATGCCAGAATATATCCAAAGTTGAGTAATGACACCATTAATGAATGACACTATTGTTTAAATTCATCTTGGTGTTTAGTGCATGGAATAGCTTCATATTGATGAAAAGTGAAGTCTTTATTACTTGATCTTTTGACACATGCAAAACCATGCCTCGTTAGGAAAAAATGACTAAAACTATGCATTATGGTAAAACGGATTTTGGATTGAATTGTTGAAATCATGCATGATGATTTTAAGTCAACAATATAGTGGATATCATTATTTCATAAAGCTTCATGAAGAATTGAAGAGAAAATGGGTATTCACTAAATAAAAAATGAGCCTGAAACTATTTGAATTGATCAAAGAATTTTTAGAATGAAGTTGGATATTAAACTGACATGAATATGAAAGTATCTGCGATTTGATCAAAGTGACAACATATTTGAGTTAAATTTGGCATGAGGACTTGCGAAAAGTATATTCACAAATTATGATAATTGTATGCTTCAAAATGTAATGATATATCTAAGATATCATATTCAGATGGTATTAGATACATATGGTATGTACACTATCTCTTACATGGTTATCCTTATCATTAGGATTGTATATCAAAATATCAAAAACTCTCACTTTAGAAATAGGAAACTATCTAAAGATTCATGGAAACAATACCATATGCGATATGGCATGTTCGAGATTCTAGAGATTTTGATGGTTTGAAGTCGTGACCAATAAGTAAGTCTTTGTTGTGTATTCTTAGGAAACTATGAATACATCTTCCAAACTAAAAACCAAAGAAGGAAATGGTTGCATTTTCTACCATGGTACTTCCTTGAGAAAGTGTTTTCCTAATGAAGGTGGGTTCAGATACTCTGAATGTGTTATGTAGAGGCTCATGGATCAAGAGTGGGATTTGTCCATCCCGATGACAGAGATATACTCTGGGCCCACTTGGTTTATCACATTGATGTAGTCCTCAAGCAAGTGATAAGACCACTAGAATGTCATATCACGGGAACGAGAAAAGAGTACTTGTCAGTAACGAGATAAAACTAGGTATGGGGATAACGATGATCAAATCTCAGACATGTAATATATTGCGATATAAAGGGATTTAGTTGCATGCATTAAAGGTTCTCACAATCATTGGAGTCGTTGTTGAATGTGTCAAAGTAAGTACGAATCTCCAAGTCCCGCTGGTGATTATTGATCAGAGAGGGGTTTCAATCATGTATACATTATTTGCGAACTATAGTTTTACACACTTGAGGGATACTGACACCATTTAGGAGAAAATATGTTTAAAGGTTATGAAAGCGCTAGAATCATTTTGATGGACACCAGAATTGTTTCGGGTGAAATTGCTAAAACTGGTTATGCATGTGATATCAAAATGTTGTAGGGTTTTCTGTGATTTTTTGTTAATTAAAGTAATTAACAAAATTCTGAATAAAATAAATAAAAACGGTTTTTATTTAATGAGAGCTTGCATTAAATTTGGTGGAACTTAGTGAAAGCTCCACTCACCATTATGGAGGGAGAGGTGGGAGCACCACCATGAAATGCGCATGGAGCCTTGGGGCTTCCCCCTCCTCCTCCACTCTCACACCTCCTCGTGAAGGATCTCTCTCCCCCTCTAGTTTATTTTCCAATGGTCTCGGATTTGCGAGATACATGTTCTTTGTGGCTTTTTCTGAAAGGAGTTCCTTCTTCCGCTGCATCACTAAAGCGAGGACGTAGAGGTTGTTGGGGTAATGGAGGTGTGTGCGATCATGGATGCACCGCTTCTTTGCGGTGCTATACTTGCTGGTCTTAGACCTACTAGACTTACTAGATTTCATCATGATCTTGAGATCGGCAAGTGAACAACTACATCATCCACGAAATCAGATTTTGTTAACACAGATTTTTGGTCTTCAAGCGTAAGATCTCTATGGATGTATATCCACCCGTTAATTGTATATAGCTATATAGATTTTGGTGCTTAGTTGTTCACATTGTAGGACATTTTTTGTTTTCTATACTGCGAACCCAACAATGGTATCAAATCCGGGTCTATGCGTAGATACTTTGCATGGGTAGAACACATATGAGTATGTGGGAATTGATGATCATGTTATTGCATTTTCTATGCATTTTTTATATTGGTGGCATAGTGGGATGAAGCGGTCTGGACTAACTTTAGATGCCCTCGCACATGATACCTGTTCCTCGCTTGACATGCAACTTGTTTGGTATAAGTGGCTAGCGGGTGTCCGTCTCTCCAACTATAGTCAATATCTGATTTACAACGAGTTGTTAATAATTTGATTATCATCGTTGTGGTTCCATGTTTGTAGGTATGAATGGTTCTATCTTCGAAAGCCCTAAGCCACGTAAAAACATGAAATTGACAAAATTAGAGGTGTCTAGTTTAGTTGTTGTTGGGCAAGTGTCATGATATGGTAATGTTATAATTTGTAGTATGGATTGATACTGTTGTAAATTGTAACATATCAAAGTGTAAGTTCCATAGTCCTTGGCCTTACACATATGGGAATGATGAAGATCATGCCACAATGCACAAGATCGTGATCAAGTGCAAGAACCATATCATATCATATCACTTTTTGCATATGATGTTTATGTGCATCTTATATTGCTTGTTTGGCGCTTTAGTAGCATTATAAGATGATCCCTCTTTTAAATATCAAGATAAGAATGTGTTCTTCCTTAAGTATGCAACGTTAAGAAAGTTCGTCGTTTCGAGACACCATGTGATGATCGGGTGTGATAGAATCTATGTTCGCATACAACGAATGTAAGACAGTTTTACACACACGAGTACTAAGGTTTTTAATTAGCGAGCCTAGCATGTACAGGCATGGCCTCGAAAGATGAATCAAAAGGTAAAGCATGAGTCATATGGTTGATATGATAACCATATAGATGTTTGCCTTTGAAGCTACACCAACTCACTTGATGATCGGTCTTGGTGTAGTGGATCTGGTTCATGTAATCACCAAAACAACTTGACGGATGTTGGTTTTGAGTGGGAGTTAATTTGTAATTTAGATTAGTCGAACTCAATTTATCATAAACTAAAATCGAAGTGAATTTACATAATTTGTTGTAGTCATTGGCATCCGGTTACTACCTTGCGCTTAGTTTCAATTGAGATAATAGAACCATAGAATTCTAGATATTTACTTTACGAACTGGTATCGTATTGTTTTGAGTGTCAATCTAATGTTTAAAAGTCCTATTGCAAACTTTCAGCAAATTCCATTTACTCCAAGAAGTTTAATAAGTATTAAACTAAGAGTAACAATTCCAGTTTTAGTATCTAAAGTATCATGTTTGCCTCCATGAGCATTGATATTCAAAAGTTGTTTTAGTATCAAGGTTATCTAGGAGCTGAAAGAATTGTTTCAGAAACCGTCGTGTGTGGAACATATTGTGATATCTTAAACAATGTTTATGGTTGCAATATGATAGAGTATAATTTGGAAAAATACATGTTCTCATATTGTATGAGAATTTGGGAAGGTTAGAGACGCTAGGCATCCTAATCTCATAAAAAGGTTTTGGAAACTAACATTATACTCGCGATTCACCCTAATAGGCTATAATAGCTTGATCATGAAAGTTGTCGTGATAAGGATGAATAGGAAATGCAGGTAAAATGTTTAGTACACTAAAATATTACTAAAGAATGGATTTTCAAAGAATGCCAAACATTTAATGATGGTGATCCACTTCAAAGACCAAGTCCAAAGGTATTAGTATTTGACTATACATGCTTTGGACTATGTGTCATGTGTATGGTGTCACTATTGATGTTGATACATTCTTTTAAAAAGGAAAAGGAAATGCTAAAAGAGAATCTTGGAAATATTTGGCAAAAAAGAAAAGACTAGAAATGTCCACCTTAGGTATATAAATGATATACACGTTATGGGTGTATTCTTTACTTGTTAAACAATGTGGTTCTTGGGTATTGAATATCGGTATTGGATACCGAATTGGTTGGTGTGAAATGTCATACAGAACAACGCAATTCATGAACTACAATGGCCTAAGTAACTAGCAAGAGAATATGTCGTGATGTTCATCAAAAACAAATAAAGTGTTACTATGTTTCTCATTGACATCAAAACATGCCTTCAAGATTTTTTTAATAATTTTTATTTTGTTCCAGTATTATGAGAACAATGGTTGTTCCAACAATTACCGTATTCCATAGAATATCAATGGACTTTTACAAGTCTAGTTGGAGAAATCACGTCCATAAAAACTAATGCTAAAATGCCGCAAGACAAATGATTGAAAGATCACTTACAAATTGACATCGCCGTTTAAATTATATTGGATAGAAAACATGAAGAAACTCCAAGTTGATGGATTTTTGGAGTCTTTTATTTTGATCAATTGATGCTTGTGAGGCATTCCTCGAGATGATTGAAACTCCGTTCATAGGCCAAAGAGGAAAGAGTGACTAACTTATTGGACATTGTACATGTTGTTGTATATAGGCCATTATGTGTAGCCATGTACGGTGGATCTTTCAAATTCATACACTTTCTTTGAAAATTTGAGGGGATATATGTGGATATTTACTCAATGAGGAAGAAGTATGAGACATTTGAAAAATGTTTAGAGGTTTCAAGATGAAGTTGAAAATCATTGTAATGAGAAAATAAAGAATTTATGATTCGATCATAAAGGAAGATATTTGAGTTACATGTTTAGCAAAAAACCTACAATTTGAGGAATAGTTCCATGGATTTGTGTTTCCTGATAAACCATAAGAGTATGGAGTGTTCGAGAGATGAAATAAAACCTTGTTTGACATGGGAAGATCAAATCTGTCATTTATAAAACTGCCACTATGTTTTAAGGATTAAAGCTCTAGAGACTACCGCTTTTACACTGAAAAGAGCACCATCGTGATATATTTAAATGACACCATATGGGTTATGGATTGGGATAAAGCCTGGGTTGGATTTTCTTAAATTTGGTATGTTATTCATAAGTAAAATCTTTATAACCAAAGTCGGATAAGAACGTTTTTCTAGGTTATCCCAAAGAATTTGTTGGGTATTCCTTCATAATGCCGAGGATAAAAGAGTCTGTCGCTTGGAATGTGAAGTTTCTTGAGAAGGAATTTTTTGCAAAAGTTAATTGGGAGGACAATAGAACTTTGATTAGGTTGATGAACCTAAGAAACAAGTGCTAAGTAGCGCAGTGCCGGAAAGTGCCCCTGAGGCAGATAAAATGCTCGTGGCTCACATGACTACAAAGGTTGTGATCTCGGAGATTAGAGTTCATATTGAACTGTATGGGACAAGTAAGAATCAAATATTGCAATTTGATAAACAAGTCGTTATTGTTTTTAAAATGATGAACCGAGTGCATACAAAGAAGTGATGATGGGCCCTGACTCCATAAAATGACAAGAAGTCATAAAATCCGTGATAGTTTCCATACACAAGAAATCAAGTTTATGAACTTGGAAGACCCTCTAGAAAGGCATGAAGCCTATCGATCGTATTTGGATCTATAAAGAGATAGACATGGATGTTTGACATCTATGAAATAGTTGACATGTCAGAAAAGAGTTTGCGACAATGTTCAAAGATTTGACTACGACAAGATTTCATCTTTCGTAGGGATATTTAGTCTTGATGAATTAATGTAGCAACCACTACATATGATTTGGTATATGGTAGTTGAACAAACAAAACAAAGTTCTTATAATAGAATGGTTACCTATAATGTGTACATGACACGGTCTGAAGGGTTTTGATAATTCAAAGGCTGCTGAAAGGGCATGCAAACTTCAACGGTTGAAGTGACCATAGCGGAGTTGGAACCTTCACCATGATGAAAATATTAAAAGAGTTTAATTTCATCGGATACAATGAAGATGCTTGCTTTTTCAAGAAATTAAGTGGGAGAACTAAGATATATTTCTAATACTCTATGTAGAAGACATGGTGTTGATTTGAAATGATGTATCTTTTATTGACACAAGTTAAGAATTTCATTAAATTTGATTTCAATGAAAGACTTGGGCAAAACCAGAATATTAGGCATCAATGTCTATATGGATAGATTGATGCACTAATATGGTTATGCTAGACATACATATATGAGATATTGAATGACGTGGGCATACCCTACAGGTACTCAAGTTTGGTATATACAGCTCAGATATGACAGGAGCCCACGATGTTACCAGGTCCCAATCCAAGATTCTGGTGACCTATAGAGATTCCGATCGCTTGCAGCAGAAGACGAAGCTTAAGATGGAATGTTTAAAGGGATAAACCCTAACTTGTAACCGACTCGACATGCTACCTGAGACCTAGCCTATCTATATAAAGGCTAGGAGGGGGCAGCGAGGAGGACAATCACAACCTTAGTTTCCACAACCATCGCCAGATTGCATTTGCGCACCCCGTGTAACTTTCGACTCCCTCGATAATTCCAGGAGAAGACAAGCAAGACTAGGGACCTCTACGAGGCCTGAACCTGGGTAAACTGTGCATCCCTGTTTGCTTGTTTGCTAGCCGATTGATGCCTCCAGTGCTCCCTCCTTCTCCAAAACCCAATTCCATAACAATGGGCATTGCTGAGTTAAACCCTCGTCAATTGGTGCCGTCTGTGGGAACTGGGAGTGCTAATGTCGCGGCTTCTTCGGTCCTGTCAGCTGCGATCTAAAACTCTACAATAGTGGAGATTCGCCAGCTCTTCGGCGCTTTCAACTTCACCGTCCACACGCCGTCCACTCGCCCGGCCTTAGAGTCCATGGGCGATGGGATCGGCCTGGCGATCGGGAGCTTACGCTTCCAAGTTGGTCAGCTGGGCACAATTCGCCTCCCTAACCAGCCGACGACTCCCACGATTGCTCTAGCATCATGGTTTACACCACCAATCGGCAACCTCAGCAAGCTCAACGCCCTGACAACAGTTGGGAGAACAGACAGCGACAGCAGTCGCGGATCCGATCTAGGTGACCTGGCCATAGAAGACGGAGCATACGGCTCTGGATCTAAAAGTTGTGGGAGCAATAGCTTCCCCAGTCACTTCGTGTGCGTTGTCATCAACACATGCGACACCGGTGTCACTCGCGACAACACCGGCACCGGGCCAACCAACGGATAAAATGGTGGCCCGCCAATAGCGCGCCCACCAACAATGGGACAGAAGGGAACCCGAACCTCATGGTGAATGAGCACACCGAAGAGTGCGTGCTGATCAAGCTCAATGACAACGAGTGGGCTTGCTATCGAGAGGCTCTGCGGGGCAATCCTATACCCCCAAACTCATCACAAGACATGCTGATGGGTTACCATTGGCTGCTCAAAGAGGAGTACAAGCGCCAGCAACAAGTAATCGCGCAACTCGACGCGCGAAGAAAGGCGGAAGACGAGTCGAGCCTTCGACGAGCTCAACTCTCCATGGGAGGATCCTCCTCTAAGGGCAACGATTATGTGGCCGCCAAACAGCGATCTCGACTGGCCCACCTCACCGACAAGGAGCGCGAAGAAGCCGCGAAAGTCCTCAACTTCGGCTCTATGATAGTGGATACGTGGGGCAATGTGCTCCCAAAGACACCACAAGCAGCGGTGGTAGCAGCCACCATGTACCTCCTCAACAACCAGCCACCAGCTAGAGATCCGCGAGCTACCATGCACCGATCTACGATCGCGGGCTTGGGGCTAGTCGAAGGCTCCCTCGTCAAGGAGCCAGCACTAGATCCGAATAAAACTAAGGCTCTCGACAAGTACTACTATTCGTACTCCTCCAGTGACAACAGCCACGATCTGGCAGGGCAACGTCGCTCACGGCGATATGACTGTGACTACGACACGCGTGATGACATCATGCAGCGAAAGATCGACAAGATGCACACGAGGCGTGCTCGTTCGACTGACTCGGAAGACGACGTGGTAGAGCTTTGCGGCGCTAGATGCTTCAGTAGAGCCATCAGGCAGAAGCGAATGCCTAAAGGGTTCAAGCTCCCATCGGAGAACCCAAAATTTGATGGCCTATAGGACCCAAAGATTTGGCTCGAAGATCACATTTCCTCCATCAGGCTACATGGCGGAAGCCAAAGCACGGCCATGCAATGCCTACAACTATACGTGCAAGGTGTCGCCCGCGCATGGCTCAACAATCTCCCACTCGGATCAATTCGCAGCTAGGAAGAACTAGTCTACATCTTTGTGCACAACTTCAAGGGAACTTACAAAAGGCCCGCATCAATCGAAGAGCTAATAGGCTGCCATCAGAGATCTGGCGTGTCGCTGCGCTCGTATATCCAGAGATGGTCCATCATTAAGAACTTTGTAGAAGATATCTCTGAGGATCACGCAATCTGTCGTCGGATTGATGACAAGTACGCCATGAGGGGCTCCTAGAGGCGTGCGGAAGAGAGGAGGGTGAGACGTACGGTATTCCGGGACAGTGAGCACACAAGTTTACCCAGGTTCGAATCCGCTGGCTTTGGACGGATCCTACTCCTGCTAGCAATCCAGTAATACGGCAGAGCCGGAATATGGGTTACAAGGGTTTCGACTGTGCGAGTTGAGGGTCTAAAGTATTGGGTGTTATTTGGTGCCCTAAAGGCTCTCCCTAGGACGGCTTATATAGATATCCGGCCTAGGGTTTACAGGAGATATCTATCCGGCTACGACTAAGAGTCTGTTACAGAGTACATCTTGAACTACAAGTAACATTATGGGCCTAAGTCGGTAAGTCTTCTGGGCCTTCCCGTAGCCGGATTGGACTCTGTCTTATCTCCCTGACTGGGCCGCCCGTGAAGCAATGCTCTAACCCGAAGTGGGCCACCCTGGTCAGTGAGGAACTATGAGGATACCCGGAAAGTATATCCCCAACAGTAGCCCACGGAGGCCTCCAAGATCCAAAGTCGGATTTATCATCGTCTAGCTTGATCTTCGGCTTGCAGAATCTTGAAGGGTTCCTGAAACTTCACAACAAAAGATACGATCCGGGTCTTAAAAGTAAGTCGGACCTTTCAATTAGTTACTCGGATTTTCCAGCTCGTTTTTAAACTAAGCCGGAATTTGGTCTCTAACGCCACCTGACACAAGCATGGTCAAGTCACGTCATCTGACAGAACGTTCCCTCAGCATGACCATTGGTGGGTCCACGGTTCGTGGAACCGAGGCACCGTTTCAATGCGTGCGTGGAGATCGAGGCGACGCAATCATCGCGTGGGCCGTTCCCAGTTCTTTCCATGATGCGTGGCGGTTACACTGTAGCTTTTGCACGAATCTTGGCGCAGGTAGGTGGATATAAGGGGTCTAGATTTTTTATTCTCCTCCTCATCTTCCTTTCGCCGTTCCTTTCTTCCCAAATCTCTAGCGCACCCAGAGTCTTTTTGTTTTCCTCCCACAGAGCTCCTAGCGTGGCCACTTTAGGGTCACCCTTTTCCACCGGAGAGAAAATGGCTTCATCCTCTTCTTCCTCTCTGGCAGCGGCGGCGGAAGTAGCTGTGGAGAAAGAGAGCTTCCGGGGACTCTGGATCCCCTGCGCCCTCGACGAGGCTGACCTCAAGAACGTGGAGAAGGAGGGGCTCCTCGCCGCCGGCAACTGGTGGAGCAGATCCAGCGAGACCGTCCCTAATCCGCACGAGGGCGAGCGCGTCCACTTCGGCACCCATCTGGACCGAGGTTTGTCCTTTCCTCCCTCGGATTTCTTCTCCGAAGTGATTGACCACTATGGAGTTCAACTCCACAATCTTCCTCCCAACTCCATTCTAGAGATGAGGGCATATGGTGCGCTTTGCGAGGGATTTCTCGGCATTAGGCCGAGTTTGCTTCTCTTCCGGTTTTACTTTCATGTCCGGAGGAATTCCATCACTGCCGGTGTTCCTTACATCACCGGCACTATTAGTTTTTCTCTTAGACGAGACCGGGCATATCCCAAAATTTCTGCCAGTGACTCGGTCAAGCAATGGCCAGCCACTTTTTTCTACCATCAGGATATTCCGACTCCCGGCAAAGCTACTGCTTTGCCGGCTTTTGTCGACGGAGCCACCACGGCCCAATCTTCCTGGGACGAGGCTGCTCCGACTCTCACAGATGATCTGATCCTCGCTAAGAGGCAGATCGAATATCTGATCAAGCACAATGGTCTGAAGGGATCCGACTTGGTCAAGTGCTGGGTCTCACGTCGGAACCAGCCACTTCAGTACCACGGGGATATACTGATGCATTCCATCACGTCTTCCCTGACCAACTCCCTCCGCATCAGCCCCAAAGCCTACACCACTCAAGGCTACATAAGCCAAATCAAGTGGCTGATCAAGGAGCAGATCGAGAGGTGGATTCTAGAGGTTTCTCTGGACATGCACACGGCGGAAAACCCCGTGGTGCCGGTAAGCTTTTATCATCACATCTTTTATGTGTTTCTATCTTCGAGTTACATTGCAATGCTGATATGTTTTCTTGTTTTTAGCTTGCTGACATCCCCGAGTCGGAACTTGCTCCGCTCGAAGGATACCCTCCGGAGTTCTCTCAGGAGGTGGAAGTGGTTCCACTGCCGAATCTTGCGCTCAAGAAGCGCAAAGCTCCAATAGTGGCAGTTGGCACAAAGGAGGTGCCAGTCGTGAAGAGGTAACCTTCTGTCACAACTTTTCCGCCTTTGATGTTTACTCAAGTTTCTTTCCGAGATGTAATGTTTCCGACTTTACTACTTTCTTAGAGCAAAATAAATCATCAAGGGCAAGGGGAAGGGGACTTCTTCGAAGCCCTTGTTCCAGACGAAGCTTACAATAGCTTCCCCTGCCGTGGTCCTCCGACTCCGGTCCCTCAACCTTCTGCAACTCCGGCGATCATCCCTTCTCTGGTGATTGGAGAAGATCTGGCTCCTCAAGCGGAGCCGACGATCCTTGGGTCGCATACTAACGTCACCACCAGTGCGTCAGCTCAAGGTAAGGGTGAACCCTCTTCGGGTAATGATCCCTCGGCTGAAGTCTTCGCTGACAACCTCCTCAACAATCCGGGTCTTGCCAAATTTGGCCTGACCCGGAAATCTGCAGAGGAGATCCAGCGGCTGGCCAGGCAAATCCTGGACAAAAGCCATCTATCCCCGAAGAGGAGGCACAAGAAGCAGAGGACGTCAAGTTCTCCGACCTTCTTACTCAAGTCCGCCTTCGCGACGAGAGGATCAGGACTGGCGAGCTTCCAACAACTCTAGTGATCCCTCTTACTCTCGCCGAGAAGGTGGCAGCTAAAGTGAACGCGGGTTTAGACAAACTCACCCGCGAGCAATATGTAAGTCGGAATTCCAACTCTTGTTTTTACATTATGTTATATCATATCCTCTTGACCCCAAGCATGAAGTAGGATATAGAATCCGAGTTTATGCTTTCATTAGGATGCCAAAGAACGAACTAGTGTAGCCCCCATGGCTCGTGCTAATATTTAGTAAAAATATTAGCCCGAGTCTTAAGTAGCTTTCTGACTTTGGGTATTCTGACTTATAGAAAGTATGTTCCTATAACCAGGAATTATTGTCCAATGTCTGTAATAAGCGGAGAGAGGATGAAGCTGAAGGTAAATATTTCGAGATTCAAACCTTGTCTTTTGCTTTTTCTATGTCGAATTTTTCTGAACTATTGTTCTTTTTTGACTTACAGCGTTGGTGAAACAATCCATCGCTATGATTGAAGAGGCCGAGAACCTCAAGACCTTGGTGGTGGAGAACAAAGGACTTCGCTAAGAGCTGGAAAAGCTCAAGGTGGATCATGAAACGAGCATAGCTCAAGTCCTGAAATCCTCCTCCATGGCCACTGAAGAGCGCGATCGCAAGATTGCCGCTCAAGATAAAGTTATCTCGGACCTTAAGAATGAGGTTGACAGAGGGAAGGATATCTCCCAAGCACTCCGGGCTAAACTCCAAAGTCTCCGGGAGGAGAAAGCCAAGATTGACAACGTCATTCTTTGTAAGTTCCATCTATTTGACTTCTCATTTCCTCGACTTTTATCAATGTCGGTTTTTCCTTATCTTCATTTTGTGTATAGGTCCTCTGAACTTGACGGACTCCTCATCGTCCGAGCTCCACACTCACCGGCTTACCCAAGTCGGTGATCTTCTTCATGACTACCGCCAATCCGTTGAGGATATTGGAGAGTCTCTCAGGATTCCGGACATGCCAAGCATGTCGGACTTCCAGGTGCGGGAGAAAGCCAAGGAGATGCCGCAACTCGTTCGGGACTGGAACATGTCCTATGCGCGGACTGCGTGCAGAATGCCCTCTCCATGGTCATGAGCCACCATGGAAACATGGAAATATGGCAAGTGACTAAAGGGTACTGCAAGGTAGACGAAGATGGCCAGGAGCAAGACCTTCAAGCTATCATGCACTCCTGCGCCGGCTATGGGTGCCACGTAGCTGACCTGACCAGCTACGAGGTGCCCTTCTTCACCCGCGTGGATACTCCGCCACCTCCTCCAGAAGATGCCGAAGAAGTTTCCGACGATGAACGGACCACCTCGGATCCAGACATCTCGGAACGATATCAAGACGGAGTGACCAGCGAGCCAGTAGATCCTTCATCTCCTCCTACATAATAGACCACAAACTTATGTATTATTCTGTGAAAGAAACATGATGCGTTTTATAAATATGAAGTACTATGGTTTTTGCTAGTGCTAAGTTTTTTTATCTATTCAGCACTTTTGTTTTAGACTTTTTGTGTGCTTGAAATTTTTGCATAAGCACTTAGAATTTTTCGTCTCTACTTATCGTTTATCTGGCTTTCCGCCTCGTCCCTTTCGTGAGGCGGCTAAACCTTCAGCCAGAAACTTTGCCGAGCAACGGAGCTCAATTGCTAAACCAGTTTAAACTCGGAAACAAAGCCGGCTTCCAGTACCAACAATTCACTACTCGGAAAATACCCGCATCCAACAATCAGACAAATAACCTAAGTAAAGACTAGAATTTTTTAGAGTTATACCCGAAGGTAGCAGTTTTAGAGTCGGAAATCTAAAGCAGAACGAACATGAGCATAAAGTACTTTCAAGCATTCTGGGATTTTCGACTATGACATGATCATTAGGAAATAAGATGGTAAAACTTCTCAGGAAAACTTGGAGGTAACCAAAACTTTTATTTCTCACAGAACATGTACATATGTATGATTACAAAGAAGAATAAAAGGGACGTAGCTGAGCAATATTCCATGGTTTGTCTAACTCATCCGGATTTGTACTGCCTCCAACTCTCTTTCTCTTCTTAGTAGCAGGTCTTTCTTTGACTGGCCTCATGTCAGTTAAGTAGTACGATCCATTGTGCAATACTCGACTAACTAAAAAGGGCCCTTCCCATACTGGGGAAAGTTTGTTCTTTCTTTGTTGCACAAGACGGAGAACCAAATCATCTTTATTAAAAGATCTAGTTCGGACTCTCTAGCTATGATACTTTCGTAACTTCTGCTGATAGGCTATAGATCTCATTTCAGGAACAACGTGAACTTCTTCGACTAAGTCGAGATCATTTTGTCAAGAAATCTCGGCATCCTCTTCGATATACGCGGCCACTCTAGGAGAAGTATGAACTCAATCACTAGGAAGAACTGCTTCTGCACCATAGACCAAGAAGAAAGGTGTATATCCTGTTGACCTGTTCGGAGTTGTTTGCAAACTCCAAATTACAGATGGTAGTTCCTCTACCCAGGCCCCCGCAGCACGTCTCAGTGGTGCTTCGAGTTTTGGTTTCAAGCCTTGTAGAATTAAACCATTTGCTCTTTCGACTTGTCCGTTAGCCTGTGGATGTGCGACTGACACAATGTCAAGCCGGATATTTTGCTCATCGCAAAATTCAGCCAGTTCTCCCATAGAAAAGTTACTCCCATTGTCAGTGATAATGCTATGCGGATAACCATAACGGATTATAACATTCTCGACAAATCTTTTGGCTGTTTCTCCATCACAACTAGTGACAGGTTTAGCCTCGATCCACTTTGTGAATTTGTCCACCATCACTAAGAGGTGCGTGAATCCACTTGGTGCTCGTTTAAAAGGTCCTACCATATCAAGCCCCCAGACTGCAAAAGGCCATGTTATAGGTATTGTTCGCAGCTGATCAGCCGGAACATGAGCTTGCTTGGCGTACTTTTGGCAGCCTTTGCATGTCTTGACTAATCGTTCGGCATCTGCCTGAGCTGTAAGCCAGAAAAATCCATGTCGAAAAGCTTTTGCCACTAAAGATTTGGCTGCAGCGTGGTGACCACACTCGCCTTCGTGGATTTCTCTTAAGATCTCCACTCCTTCTTTCGGAGATACACAGCGCTGAAAAACCCTAGAAACACTCTGTTTATGGAGCTCACCTTTAACAATAGTATAGGCTTTTTCTCGTCGGATAATCTGCCGGCTCATCACCTCGTCCTCGGGTAATTTGCCATTTACCAAGTAATCAAGGTAGGGTTGAGTCCAGCTGGGAATTATAGCCAGAACTGCTATTAAAGGTGAGTCGGATTTGGTTGGATATTACTCATCTACTCCCTTTATCGAGGGAACTTTGAGGTTCTCTAAAAATGCGCCATCCGGGACCTCTTTCCGCGCAGAGCCTATTCGAGATAGTGCATCTGCTTCCTCATTTTCTGCTCGAGGGATGTGTTGAACTTCAAACCCTTCGAACGATTTAGATAGATCATCCACGACAGCTTTATATGCTGCCATGTGCTTATTTGCATTACAAATATCCGAGACTTGCTGAGCAACAAGATCTGAATCTCTGTAACACATCAAACGTCGGATGCCAATATCCTTGGCAATCCGGATTCCGTGTAGCAGTGCTTCATACTCGGCAATATTGTTTGTCGCTGTGAAGTGGATCTGCAACACGTATAATATTTTATCTCCTTGGGGTGATTTGAGCACCACGCTAGCCCCCGAGCCCCCTCGAGCCTTAGATCCATCAAAAAAGAGGGTCCAGTATTCTGACTCAGGGAGGACCATGTTCTCCTTCATCTCTATCCAATCAGCGATAAAGTCAGCAAGGATCTGGGATTTGATTGTTGTCCGAGGTTTATACTCAATATCGAAAGCTGAGAGCTCGATGCCCCATTTGGCGACACGTCCTGTGGCGTCGCTATTGTTGATTATGTCTCTCATGGGAGCTTTGCTCACCACGGTAATTGGATGCTCCTGAAAATAGTGTCGTAACTTACGAGATGCTAGGAAAACACCGTAAGCCAACTTTTGATAGTGCGGATATCGCTGTTTTGATTCTGTCAAGACCTCGCTGACAAACTAAGTCGTATGTTGCACAAGGTGTTCCTGATTTTCCTCTGGTCTCTCCACCACCATGACGATACTAACGACCTTATTTGTCGCGGAAATATAAAGCAACATCAGTTCCTGAGGTTCCGGCGCTTCAAGGATAGGAGCAGACGAGAGTACTTTATTCAGGTCTTGTAGTGCAGCTTCAGCTTCGTCAGTTCAGACAAAATCTTTGGTCTTCTTCAGGAGTTTCTATAATGGTGCGGCTCTTTCACCAAGCCGGCTTACAAATCGACTGACCACAGCAATGCAACCAATTAATCTTTGTACATCCTTCAGGCGAGTTGGCCTGGAAATATTGAGAATAGCCTTGATCTTGTCGCGGTTCACCTCTATGCCTCTTTGAGACACGATGAAACCTAACAATTTTCCGGCTGGTATTCCAAAGAAGCATTTCTTCGGGTTAAGCATGATGTTGTATTTTCGTAGATTGGCGAACGTTTCCTCCAAGTCAGAAATTAGTGTTTCCTTCTTTTTGGACATCACCGCGATATCATCCACGTATGCATGTACATTGCGTCCGAGTTGGTCGTGGAGGCAACGCTGCATCGTGCGCTGGTACGTAGCTCCTGCGTTCTTCATCCCAAAGGGCATTTTAACAAAACAGAAGGTTCCGAAGGGGGTTATGAATGAAGTCTTGACTTTTTCAGATTCCTTCATCCGTATTTGGTGATAACCGGAATATGCGTCGAGAAAACAGAGGAGTTCTGAGCCTGCCGTAGAATCGATAACTTGATCAATTCTAGGCAGAGCGAACGAATCTTTTGGACAAGCCTTGTTCAAGGCAGTATAATCAACACACATCCTGAAATCAGTGGTGTCCTTTTTAGGGACCATTACAGGGTTGGCCGACCAATCAGTATGGATGACCTATTCTATGAATCCGGCTAACTCGAGACGCGCTAGTTCCTTAGCTATTGCCTTACGCTTTTCATCGCCAAATCGTCGTAAGGCCTGTTTGACGGGTTTAGCGGTCGGGTTTACATTTAGAGAGTGCTCGGCAAGTTCCCTAGGTACTCCGGTCATGTCAGATGGCTGCCATGCGAAGATATCTTGATTTGCATGGAGGAAATTGATGAGCGCGCTTTCCTATGCGCTACTTAGGCCTACGCCTATCTAGGTCACCTTGGAGGGGTCGTCATCCTTCAACAGCGTCATCTTCGTCTCTTATGATGCCTTGAACTCCGGATTTGGCTTTGTCACCTCCTTCTTCGTCGCAGGCATCTCAGACGGATCTATGCTCTTCTTGATCTCCTGGTACTCCTAGGCGTGCAGCACGGCTTCGGCAAAGGCGGCATTTCCATCCTCGCATTCTCGCGCCTTCTTCGGGTCTCCCCTGATGGTGATTACGCCATTGGGACCTAGAATTTTCATCATATTGTAAATGTAACATGGACGAGCCATAAAAGCCTAGTAAGCCAGACGTCCGAATATAGTGTGGTATGCGCTCTTGAACAGGACCACTTCGAAGGAAAGTGCCTCCGTCCGATAATTCTTTGGTGTTCCAAAAGTAACATCCAAAGTGATCTCTCCCAGGGAATTAGCCTGTCTTCCTGGGACAACTCCGTGAAAGATCACAGAGCTGTGGTTCAGCTGTGTTTCCGAGATCTTCATCCGGCGTAGCGTTTCGACATAGAGAATATTGATGCTTCTACCACCGTCCATGAGGGTCTTGGAGAAACCATAACCATCAATAAGTGGATTGACGATTAAGGCGTATTTTCCTTGCCTATGTAGCTTAGGCGGATGATCAGCACAGACAAACGTTATTGCTACTTCCAACTAGTCCAGATACTGAGGGACAGCCGGTACTGTTGCGTTGAGCTCGTGGAGAACTGCTTTCTTGACCTTTGCTGGTTGAGATTCGAGGAAGGTGACGTAAGTGTCCTTTTTGGTGGGAAAAGTTTTCTTCCCTTTCGACTTGGGATTTGAAGCGTCAGCTTCCTCCATGTCGGAATCTTCCTTGGTCTCTTTGTCTTTTTCGGGATTTTTCTTTCCCTTCTTCCACTTAGCTTTGTAGGCCGCAGTATCATCTCTCTTGATGTCGTTGTTAAAACGACATTCAGCGTTGGTGTGGGATGAGCCCCCATTGGCGTCCAAATGATGCACACATGGGTTATTGGCGATGTCGGCCCAAGTGTAGGTTTTGCCTGGTTGTTGCTCTCATCTACCTTGGACCCTTGATGTCCCACGGCCACGCCCGTGGCCTCCGCCACGTCCTCCTCGTCCTCCAGACCCAGAAATAGTAGTGACTACCGCTGTCTCCGCGTTGGGTTTTTCTTCTGAGGTATTTTTGCGCTTCTGAGCTTTTTGCTTTGGTTGTTTTGCCGACTGAGGCACAGCCAGGGCATTGAGTAATCCCTCTGCATCGTCGTCAGCATCTGCATACTTGCTTGCTATTTCTATCATTTCTCCCAGATCAGTAACCTTGTCACACTTCAAGCGATGGCGCAGGAAACCAATTGGGAGACCTGCGATGAAAGCTTCAATCGCAGTTTGATCATTTACTCCTTCGCAGGAGTTCTTGGTGTCAATCCATCGTCCGAGGTAATCCCGGCAAGTTTCTCCGGCTTTCTGGGTGCAACGCTGTAGGTCTCCAACCATACAGGTCCTCTTATATGTGCCTTCGAAATTCCGAAAGAACACACTTTGTAAATCATACCATTTGTGGATGGTGTTCGCCGGAGCTCATTGAGCCATGATCGTGCCGTCTTCCTCAGCATGAGTGGGAGATATCGAGTTGCGACCATGTTGTTTCCGCCTTTGGCGATGCAGCAAGCTTGGAAGAAATCCTGTAACCAGGTGTCTGGCCGAGCAATGCCGTCATAGGCTTGAATATGTCTTGAGATAGCAAATCCTTCCGGGAACTTTGTAGCTCTGATGCATGGTCCGAAGCACTTTGGTCCCACGTACACGTCATCGTTTTTGTAGCGCCGAGCCTCCATGTTGGAGTTGATCCTATGCCTTGCATCGTTCGGGGATAGGGATCTTCCCGAATGCCGGCTGTGGCTGTGGTGCCTTGGAGCCGGACTTCGGCTTCTGCCACCACCTCCTCCGCCATGTCCTCCTTGACCTCCGTGGGGGCCATTGTGATAACTGTGTGGTGGAGAGGGTGGTGCAGCGGGGTAGTTTCCGGCTGATCGCCGGCCTCTGTCCGGAACGTCATTATTCCGATTCCGGGGAGGGTCTTGACTACGACGAGCCCCCTGCCGGCTTGTACCTGCATGGTTTCCATCGTTCCTTCGTCCGTCGTTCCCACCATAGTGAGGCTCAGCCGGACGGTTCTCATGACTAGGAGGCGGCATTCTCTAACGATCCTCCTCCCGATGTTTGTCTTTATCTTCTCCCCTTCGATCCTTAGATTCTCGTCGGGGAGGATTCGTCGGATTCAGGGCAGCGATGGCGTCTTTCTCAGCCGCTAGTGCGACATTGCCCCTACCGCGTGTGGTTTTGCGATGCTGTCCTGAAGATCCGGTTCTCGAATAATGGTCTTCCCGTAGTTCGGGGCGATAATACTGCTCGGGAATGTAATGGGGTCTTACGTCAGCCCATGCCGGATCCGTGCGACATTGGTCAGCATCTGAGACCAGTTTTTGACTTCCGGACAGGGCGACCTTTTGCTTCTCTAGTCCCTTGTTGAGTAGCTTGATACCCTAACGGATCTCCTCCGGTCCTGGATTAGCCGATAGAATTTTTCGGGCTGCCACGGTATTTTGTACTGATGTTGGGTATACCCAATCTCCGTTGCTATCTTTCTGTGGCTTCCCCATCTCATCTCCAAAAAGGACGGCACGGACATGTGGGAATTGGTTGTCATCTATGTGATGTTTCCATGTCTTCTGATGCAGACGAGACATGTACTCCTTGTTCGACATGCGTTTCTTCTCCACCTCGATGTTTTTGGCTTCATCAAGGAGTTGTTGACGACGTGCTTCTAGGGCCTAGGCCCTTTTGTCCAGCTCATCTGCAGTAAGTTCTGCAGCTGTAGGGATAGGTGTGGTTAGTGCGACATTGATGAGTTTATGCGCACCTTTAGTGATCACGTGTCCATCCACTGATGCTTCTTTTTTTGGCTCGTCTGGGATTAGTGCTCCATCCGAGTCTTCCTCGTATTCCTCGGCAATCACCTCCTCTGTTAGAGGGTCTTTTGCCGGGGTCTTGTTCTTCTTGTTCTTCTTCTTTGCCTTCTTGGCAGCGCCGTTAGAAAAGACGGCTTTGGGTCCGTTTCTCGGACTCAAGCTCTGATCGGTACTCTCGGACATCTGGACTTCGGGATTGTCTCCGATGTCCATGTCATCCTGCGCTTTGGGAGAGTGTTCCCCAGATCCTTCATCATTTTCTCGACTTCGGGATTGTCTCCGACACGTTCCATAGCAGCGTTTGTCGTAGAGAGCTCAGGGAGGAGCTGGGCCGCTCGAAGCCCAAAACAATCAACCACCTGATGGAGATCATGAATCGATGGGCTGACGGAGAGGACTCGGTGAAAAATCGTGTCTACTCCGATGATGATGACAACCTTGGGTGCAGACGTGATCGTCGAGGGAAACATTGAATGCGCATCTACAAGGACCGCGAAGAGGTCGACATGGTCGCAGCCGGCTACGTCGACAAAGGCGACGACTGTGGGGCCCCGGATTAATCCTCCGAGAATCCCTGTTATGCATACAACCACGATCCCATGATTAGTTAGTCGTGGCACATAACCGACAAGTATCAAAGTAAACATCCAATACATAACGAATACCTGTCATACCTTATTTTCCATTATGGCTACATTGACCAACATCAGCGGAACTTCATCAAGCATAGAGCCTGAGCCATGCCTTGTCCTACAGGCAACTGACTGGGAGAACGTCCTAGCTCACATAGTTGTCAACTTCATCCTCTTCTTGATATCTGACCAAGTTAATAGCCAGGGACAATGCCAGTGAGTACTTTGAATGTACTCGCAAACCACCTTAAGATAACAATAATAACAAAAGGATATGCATTATGGCTGTGGTAGTAGGAGGGCTCCAAGAGAGGTTCTTTTCTCAATTAGTTTCTCTTGTAGATATAACATCTACATATCTTTGTTGAAAACTTTTGTAAAACGTTTTGGAAACCCTTTTGAAAAGTTTTGGAAAAACATTAGGATTGGGTCACCCATTTGTTCCCGTCTTCAGGTCGTCCCACGACCAAACTCCTTTCTCCTCCTTTCGACCATCCCATGGTCAAAACCTTTCTCCTTTACGACCATCCCATGGTAAAAACATTTCCAAGGCCATTTCTTTTCCAAAATCCTTTTTGAAAACAAAACCAGCACCGCTCTACAACAACCTTCCCAACCGTCCATTACCGCGGACACGGTTATTCGAATAGATTTACACTCTGCAGAGGTTGTACACTTTACCCACACCATCCGGGTACACTACCCTGATCTACACCGATCATGGGTCGAGTAACCGATCAAGACTCTCTGGATGCCCACTCCAATATGAGTGTCTACCCTATGAGTGTTGTTCCCCTCAAAAACGGGACGTCGAGTACCGAGGACCAACTGGAGCGCATTTTGCACTTGCCAAGTGGGCACTTTCAATGAGGGGCTCATAGTAACACGTGGAGGCCCGCAAACCCTTCGTTCCTTCTCTAGGTCGATGTCCCACATGGACCCTTATGTGAGAAGGCCCATCCTCCAGGATTTTTTATCGCTTGTAGTTGTTGTGAGGCAGCTTATACCAGAGTAAACAAACATCAAATCCAGCCCTGTCTGATTCTAGAGTAGTGTGGTTGCACGGGTTAGTTGTTCTAGCAAAACTACAAAGAACCGGGTGCGTTTTCATAAAACTTTTTCCTCCAGCTTTCCTTCATCATTTTGTAAAACAAACCTTTTTCTTTCTCAACGTATCTTGGGAGGTCCCACCTCACCAAGGTTTTTTTTCATAAAACATCTGGTAAAAACTTTGTCGGGGGTCTTCCCATCCTCTAGTTTTACTTCGGCTAAAACGGGGTCTCCAAAGGGTATGGTGTGTTACACCATCTACCATACTAGGGACAAGTAGGTGTCATCAGGGGGGTTGTACCTAATAGTACAAAAGTGTAATAGTTCAGAGGAGCCATACCACTACCATATATACACCAACATATAGTAAAATTGTGTAGTTTTAATAAACAGTAGATAAAACATGCATAAGTAAAACAGTAGGACGAGGCTTATGAGCAAGAAGGTGGCTTGCCTGAGATCAGTAATGTAGCAATATATGTCCCTGGAATTTTCCTTAGAAAACCATAATAACAAATAATAACCACTTCTTCTGGTCTCCGAGATAATCGCAACTATCGTCGTAGGGAGCACACATGCAAACAAGCAAGAGTACAATCCACACAGGGCATACGAGCAACAATACAATCAGCAAGCAATGAACAATACAAGTTTACAAATCAGTAGGTCTTAGGAAGAATGGATTTAACAAGATTGGCCTTGTTTTGGAAACATGGAGGAAAATCCCTTAGGATTTATAGTCTAGAAACTACCTAAGAGATGGGTTTTGGACCAAGACCATATCCTATATGATCTCATTGTATAAAAATGCTACCATCAGATATGTATTGATAAAATGAAGCCAAACAAAGTGGTTTCACTATTTTATCAATCTCCCTTGAATTATAAAGCATTTTCTAGTGATTAAAACTCTAGTTTTAGGAAATAATTCACCAGAAATGTTTTGTATGTCCAAAAATTATTTCCTTGGATGGTTAGGTAGAGTTTGATGTACTGATTCACTGAGAGTTTGAATCAGGTCAATATAATTAGCAGAATGCCCTTAAGAAATTTCCAAAGGCAGTTCTATAGCTGTTTTGTCTTTTTACCAGATTTAATATACAGAGGATTTTGATTTGATTCCAAGGCCACATGGTAGGTATTTAGAATACCTTTCTGTAGAAATTGGAATCAACCTTTTTGGAGTTGTGGACTTACTGTGATGATTTAACTAGTGATAACACTATGGACAGAAATGTTTAATTCATTAGAAATCCTCAGAAGCTCAATAATTCTTGATCTCCTGGATTTAGATATAACTGGATGTAATACATCTAAAAGAGTTGGAATGAGGTCCATACCATTTAAGGTTTGGCCTAGAGAAATTTCTAAAGGCAGAAACTAATAGCTTTTGTTATTTTTACAATAGACAAACTACTGTTCACCTTGGCATAAGACATATGCTAATTGATTGGTATAGGAATTACCTTCCAGGAGAACTTTGATTCATCCCAAATGTATATGTAAAACTCCTTGAGGAATTTATTTAGTGCAAAAGACAACTTTTAGTGGATTAATTGCCAATAAATAATGAAAATTATTTTTGGCAAAAGACCAGTTCTACATGTTGCACAAACACACATGAACAGGTTAAAAATTGTATTTGGACAAAATACCCCATATACCATTTTATTCTCTATTTAAACTAACCAGGTATATTAACAGATCTGGAAAAAGGTTTATTTTAAAAAGAAAAGGGGAGATCCTCAGCTAGGCCGGATCCAGGCGCAGCTGGGCCTCTCGACGCACGACCAGCCCACCGGCGCCACAATGAGCACGCGGTGGCAATTTAAATCGCTGCAAGTGAGGCCCGCCGGTCAGTGACCCGCCATGGCCAAAACGGTGCTAGAGGAGGAGGGTCGTAGGATTAGATAGAGATCGACAATGGGCCACTTTCGTCCTTCTCTCGCTAGCGGCAGCGGAGAGTAAACCCTAGAAAAGAAATGGGGAGTGGCGGGGAGGCTTACCGAAGGATGGAGAGGATCTGGAATGCAGAGGAGGCGACGAGGAACTCCACGCCGCATCTGGACATGGGCGGCATGGAGGTGTTCGATGCTAGGAGCTGCTCGCATGAGGATGACCGTGAGGGTGCTCGAGGAGTTCGCCGGAGATACGCCTAGGGTTGTTGCATGTCATAAAAGAAGGCGGGTCAGACACAGAGGAGCAAGGGGGATCAGAGAGGTGACATGTAGAGGGGAGGGAGAGCAGAAACGAGAGCACCTCGAGCAGATCTTTAGGAATGGCCGAGAGGTGTTCTTCCTCGCTTCCTGGCTGGGATAAATAAGAGGAGGGTACGGGGTGTTCTAGGGTGGTGAGTATCAAGGTACGATAGGATTCTAGTAGTGGTGGAGAGGCTTGAGGTGGTTGGAAACGGGCCTGAGCTTGAGAGCTCGAAAATGGCTAAGGTGAGGTTTCCCTTACTCCCTATGGAGAAGGAGGCAGAGGGAGCGAGCAGGGGTGGGTGAGGTGGTGTTCTGGAGACCAAGGAGAGGAATGAGAGGGCAGGTGAGATCTGGTGTAGCCTTTGGCCATTTATTTGGATGTGAGGAGGTCTAACATGGACCATGTCCATGAGAAGCTTGGGGAGAGGGAGCTGGTTGTTTATAGAGCGAGGAGGGCGGTGGAGTGAGAGGTGATGGTGCTCTGGTCGTGCCTATGGGCATAAGGGCAGGGTGCAGCAGCTGCAAGGGGACTAAAGAAGTTTGCAAGGCAAGACACCCACATGAGGTTAAGCTCTAGTGTCCAACCACTAGAGGACAAGCTGCTACAGGGTGATGCTACAGTGGTGACGACCAGGAGGGTCATGGTGGCTAGAGAGGAGTGCTTGACAAGCTTTGGTGATGGTTTGATCTTGGTTTAGCTCAATACTAGCTAGGTTTGCCAAATTGAGTAAATAGGTGATTGTGAAGGAATTTCAAAATTTTGCATAGGACAATGTGGGAAGATGGTACTGGTGTTTAGATGAGGTAAAGGTAGATATCTAGGAATTATTTGGGATTTTTCAGAGGATTTTATTTCCACTTAAAATTATTTATTCAAAAAGAACAAATGTAGTTTCTAGGAGATCATTTGATAATTTTACATTGGACAAGGTTGGTATTTGGTTTTATATGGTCCCAAATGTGAATCACACTTAGGGGAATTTTCCCAAGATTTATTGGAAGATAAAAGTATTTAAAACAATTATTATTCCAATTCAGCCATTTAAGAAAATGGGCAAAAAGAAATAATAAAGCTCTTCAAAAGTATTTATTTTTGAAGTGGGAAGATAGGGTAGGATAGGAAGGCATCAAAAGTGACCTAACTTAGAGAAGTGTTTTGGCAAAAACTAAACTTTCCTTTATGGAGGAGGTTTTGGAGGGTTTGCCTATTAAAGGAATTTGAATAGTTTTGGTCCATAATAATTATGGATAATTATTGATAAATCTTGATGGTCAAGGTATATGATGTATACAAGGTGTATCAAGCATTTGCAACCTTGGTAAATGGAAATCCAACTTGAATTAGATGGAAAACAAGGGGTTGTGGATCTAGGGTGATGTTATTTTTATCCCACCAAAACCTTGTTGGATCTTGGAGCTCAGAGCTCACCTTGATGCAAGGGATAGATGGATAGTTATAACGAGTCACATATATGATCATGGAAGAAGGATTTTGGATTGGTTACATTTGAGGTGGTCTAGAAGTTATGGCAAACTTTGTTGAAAATAAAGCTGCCATACCAAATGAGTCATGATGCCTTATAAACCATGTGGGTTTAAGAAGCACAAGGATCCACATGGAACGAGTGAAGTAGATGTTGATATACCTATAAGAGTAGAACACAACCATGCAAAGAGTTGGTCCAGAGAAGGTGATATGGTGGTGTGAGCTTCTATCGAAGTAGGCATGCTGACTAGATTTGCAGGAATAGTTATTTTCTTGCCTGCAAAACCATCAAGAACAAGTAGGTTGGAGGATTATCTAACCAAGGGCAAGAGTGGGACTTGGTAGTCCTTAGGATGTTTAACAATATGGTTTAGACGAATTTTCAAAAATTCACAAGGGTTGAGAAAGGGAGACATTCAAAAAGGTGATGTTGGAAATAGTTTTCTAGACTTAGCCAAATTTGGCAGATTTAGGGATTTTGACTAGAGCATGAGAGGGGATGTTTTTGATGGGTTGCAAGGTACCCAAGCATCATCAAGTGGATTATGTTGAAGTGTAGATTGGTTAGAAAGGATCCATGCTTGATATTGGTCTTCATTGACTTGGAAACTTCTAGAAGGGATATCATCAGAATTGATCTGGTTAAGGGTTTTAGATGATCACCTAGTATCTAGAGATTAGATCTTGCTTTGTATTCTTGCTTAGGGTGTGGTAATTTGGAAACCTCTTGATCCTAGTGATGAGCTCCTAGAGTAGCTCATACTATCTCCTAAGCAGACAAATCAAGCAGCAGATCAAGGCAATTCATCTTATAAACTAAGCACACCTACTACTGGGTTACCATCAAGCTTAGCTTGAGGTAAGGTTGAGGCATTTTGAAGAGGTTGGATTTTGAATAAGATGAGAGTCCTTGGCATCTCTACCAAGATTAGAATTCAAAAGATTACAAAAAGGTTTTGGAGATCCTAGAGGTAAGAGTAGTTCAAGGTTCTGTCTTGAAAACATAAGGAGTTTATAGCTCTCCATAGTTTTGCCAATGGAAGCTACTAAACTAGTTTTCATTACACAAGCATCTTGGCTCATGTTTTGGAATGCCAGAACATTTGAGAATATGTAAAATGAGCCAGGATAGTTTTGTTAGATAGCTTTTGTCACAAGATGGTGAGGTAAGGAGTATCATATGGCATACACTCACATGCACAAGCACAAACAGACAACAAGCAAACACTGCACCAATGAACAATAAAAAGTTTTTGTTCCCCTGATTTTTGCATTATGGACAACTAATCAGGGTTGCGGAAATTGGGATGTTACAACAACAACCGCAACAACGGATACCGTAGTGGTGGATACCGTGATAGCAGGAAAACCACGCAAGTGTGGCAGGGCCGCACTCGCGACGAAGCACCTGGACTATCCATCAAGGACAAATTGTCCGGACCGTGCTATGTAAATTTCTACATCGACAAGCACGATGGCAAGAAAAAGTCCAGCCACCTTCTCAAGGACTGTCGCGAGTTCCTCAAGCTCCACGATGGCCTAGCCCAGATGAATCGTGACGCGATCAACCAGGGATACGGAGGTGCCCCGGGCGCAATAGCTCAAGGAGCACCACCACCACCTGGGCCACCACCACACGTGGCTGCGCTAGTCCAGAATCATGGAGGCGAGCCATACCCACGAGCTGTGGGCAACATGGGGATGATCCAAAAAGGGAGTCCCTCAAATCGAATGCAGAAGGCAATCACTCGCCAAGTCAATCTGGCAATAAACTCTCCACCCTCCACCACTGAGTACCTCGGCGGAAGCGAGTCCTGCATCACCTTCGACAAGCGCCACCATCTGCGCCAAGTAGCTTGCCCAGGCCATTGTCCCCTCATACTCGAGGCACAAATCGGAGGCTTTGATATGAGTCGCGTCTTCATGGACGGCGGAGGCATCATCAACCTCATGTTCGCAAGTACCTTGCACGCAATGCGGATCCCTTTGACATGTATAGAAGTTTCAGACACGATGTTCCACGACATCGTCCTAGGGAAGGGCGTATACCCCTTGGGCAAGATCAACCTCGACATCATCTTCGGCACGCTGCAAAACTTTCAGCGAGAGCGCTTCGAATTTGAAGATGTCGACTGGCCCTCACAATACCACTGCATCCTCGGACATGTCGCGTTCACGAGGTTCATGGAAGTACCTCACTACACCTATCTGCAGTTGAAGATGCCAGGCCCAAACGGCATCATCACAATCAACAGAAGCTCCGAGAGGTCTAACAGCTACGATAGGGAATTCATCAGAATCTCCCAGTCCTTCGGCATGCAAGAGGAACTCGCAAAGTTGAAGGAGACGACAAACAATAGTCTGCCTCCCCTGAGCAAGCCAAGCTCACCCGACCTATCCTTTGACTCGTCGGTGCATACCAAGAAAGTCTAGGTCCACCCAACGGACCCGACCAAGACGGCCCTCATTGCCAACAACTTGAGTCCCGCATTGGAACTCACGCTCATCGAATTCCTCCGTGAGCGCTAGGAAATCTTCGCCTGGTGTCCTGTGGACATGCCAGGAGTTCCCAGGGAATTCTCTGAGCACTCACTCAACGTGAATCCAGACGCAAGGCCAGTCAAGCAGACAATACGGCGACTATCTGAATCAAGAGCAAAAGTGGTCGGTATGGAGATCAACAGACTCCTCGATGCAAATTTCATACGCGAGATCAAGGAAAGCACCTAGCTCACAAATCCAGTGCTTGTGCCTAAAAAGGACACGGATACCCTACAGATGTGCGTAGACTTCACCTCCCTGAACAAGCATTGCCCGAAGGACCACTTCCCGTTGCCTCGGATCGACCAAATAATCGACTTCACTTCGGGATGTGAGCGCCTCTGCTTCCTCGACGCCTTCTCAGGCTATAACCAGATTCGAATGAAGGAGGAAGATCAAGAGAAAATGGCATTCACAACACCCTTTGGTGTGTTCTGCTACAACATGATGCCCTTCGGGCTAAAAAACGCAGGAGCCACCTATTAGCGGTGTATGCAAGCCTGCCTCAAGAACCAACTTGGTCGCAATTTCGAAGTCTACATTGGTGACATCGTCGTCAAAACCAAAGAGGAAGCAGCGTTACTCGACAATCTCCACGAGACCTTCGATAACCTCGATCGCTACCGGATCAAGATCAATCGAGACAAATGTGCCCTCAGCGTACCTTCTGGGCAACTGCTCGGATACCTCATCTCCGCAAGAGGAATTGAAGCAAACCCGAAGAAGATAAAGGCCATACTATCGATGGAGAAGCCGAAGAACATAAAAGGCATCCAGCAGCTGGCTGGGAGAATCGTGGCGCTCAGTCGAATGGGCGAAAAGGCACTGCCCTTCTACCAACTTCTCCGTAAAGCTGACAAGTTTTGAGTGGACGGACGAAGCGCAAGAAGAATTCGAGGACCTCAAGCATCTACTATCCACCTCGCCAGTATTGGTCACGCCTTGCGAAAAGGAGTCGCTGTTGCTATACATCTCCGCCACCAACCAGGTGGTCAGCACTGTGCTCGTGGTGGAGCGAGCAGAAGAAAATAAGTTCCACGGGGTTCAGCGCCCAGTATACTACCTCAGCGAGGTGCTCACACCAACAAAGCAGTGGTACTCGCACTACCAGAAGATGGCATATGGCGTCTTTATGACAGCTAGGCGACCGTGCCACTACTTCTAGGAGCACTCAATCGTGGTGGTAAACGATGCCCCGCTCGGGCACATACTCAATAACCCTGATGCCACTAGACGAGTCACGTTCTAGGGAATCGAACTGTCTCCATGAGACATCACATATGAGAAGTGCGACGCGATCAAATTGCAAGCTATCCCAGACTTCCTCGTGCATTGGATGGAGAACCAACTCTCCTACAAGCCAGATATGTCCTACCTTTGGACAATGCACTTTGACGGGTCCAAGCGAAAGGACGGAGTTGGCGCAGGTGTCATACTGACATCGCCCCAAGGAGACAAGATGAAGTACGTTCTGCGAATGCAGTTCACAACCTCCAACAACGAAGCTGAATACGAAGCCTTGATCCATGGAATGCGGATGGCGAAAGCATGCGGTGCCAAGCGACTCGTCATCCATGGCGACTCCAAACTGGTGGTCAACCAAACAATGCACGAGTGTGATGTCCTGAGCGATAACATGATCGCCTACCGCGACCTCTACGACACACTCGAGGGAGACTTCGCCGGCTGCGAGCTGCGACAGGTTGGCCGCGAAAGCAATGAGGAGGCGGATATACTCGCCAACATCGGCTCCACCTACGCCCCAATACCACCTGGAGTATTTCTAAAGCGCATATGTGAATGCTCTATCAAGCCTAAGGCTCCAGAGAAGAAGGCAAGCATGCCAATGGACTCGGGGGCTATGCCACCCAACGAGCCAATGGCACTCGACGACATGGAACCTGACATAGGGCTCGAAGGCCTAATGGAGGTCATGATGATTGAGCCATCTTGGACACTGCCATATATTACATACCTTCTCAGCAAAACGCTGCCAGACGACCCGACTGATGCGCTGCACATAGCACGACAATCCAAGGCATTCGCCCTCATCAATAGCGAACTGTACAAGCGCAGCATCACAGGAGTTCTTCAGAGGTGCGTCTCCATCAGGGATGGAAGAGCCATCCTCCCTGACATATACGAAGGCACTTGCGAACACCATGCTGGCAGTCGCGCTCTCATCGCTAAATCTCTAGGAGCTGCATTCTACTGGCCAACGGCCATGCGCGGCACCAAGGACATCGTCCAACGCTGTAACGCTTGCCAGCGATTTGCGGACAAACCGGACGCACCTGGCGTGGAGCTCAGACCAATACTAGTGGCTTGGCCCTTTGCACAATGGGGACTCGACATGGTCGGCAAGCTTCCGAGGTCCTCGCAAGGAGGATACGTCTACCTCCTAATCGCGGTCAACAAATTCACAAAGTGGACCGAGGCCATGCCGGTGACGAATCAATAAGGAGCCAGCGCCATCAAGTTCTTCGAGTCCATCCTCTACCGTTTTGGAGTGCCACATAGCATCATCATGGACAATGGGACGAACTTCACCTCCAAGGAGTTCCAACAATTTTGGGAAAACCTGGGAATCGACATTAGCTACGCCTCGTTGGCCCACCCTCAGACCAACGATCAAGTTGAAAAGGCCAGCAGCCTCGTCTACGGCGGAATCAAGAAAAGGCTCCTCCGACCACTCGAACAAGCTACTGGGTGCTGGCCAGACGAGCTACAATCCGTAATTTGGAGCCTACACACAACTCCAAAGAGCGCCACGGGCTACACTCCGTTCTTCATGGTGCACGGTGCTGAAGCAGTACTACCCACAGAAGTGCGCCACAAAGCCCCGTCGGTGGTTGCATACAGCAAGAAGGAATCAACTCTCGCACTCGAAGACTCCGTTGACCTCCTCGACGAGGCACACGAGATTGCAATGGAGAGATCCATGATCTACTAGCAGAGCCTCCACAACTACCATAGCAGAAGGCTACACCCCAGATCCTTCGTCAAAGGAGACCTCGTCCTGCGACTGAAGCAACATGGGATCCTCAAGTTCGAGTCCCCTTGGGAAGGACCTTACGTGATTACCGAAGTAATCCCAGGTGGCGCCTATCACCTTAAAGATTTTAAGAGCGGAGCCGCATATTCCAACCCCTGGAACATCGCACAACTGCGCCGTTTCTACCCTTAGATG
Organism: Avena sativa; assembly: GCA_916181665.1. Taxonomy (NCBI): domain Eukaryota; kingdom Viridiplantae; phylum Streptophyta; class Magnoliopsida; order Poales; family Poaceae; genus Avena; species Avena sativa. The sequence continues at coordinate 200,404,390 of OV702287.1, forward strand.
TTTTTACTTTACAAATAAGGTATTCAGCCAGGCTACTTAGCTACACATTGTACCTCGTGATATTCTGCGAATAAATAAAGCTAAGTGCCCCAAACCCTGTGTTTTTCTGTTTTTCTTGCAATTATTTTACTCGGCGGCTGCGCCACCCTTTACACCTTGTTCCACGAACAACACAGTATCCCGAGTAGCTGACGCACTACCAATCGAACCCTTGATCAACACCAACCGAGCTGCAATGCACCTGACAGGTTGGCAAGGTGCTGAGATGTATACACGTCAGGATAACGAAAAGGACCTGTATCTTACAATACACTCGAAAAATATACAAGCTAGCAAGCTCTTTGCACAACAAAGGGTATCAATATCCTCCGCTCTTGTGAACTTTACAACACTTATACATCTATGTGCAGGATACAAATTACACTAGTGACGCAGAAGGACAACATTTGTTTGCTCTTCGAAGAATTCAACAATATCCTCCGCTGGTTGGTCAACCGCCTGATAGTGCGGTACCATATCCCAAGTCATCCCTTCAGGCGGCGGCGGTGGTCCAGCGGCAATAGCCGCGACGTCCACATCTGGCCTGTGTAGTCGAATCAGTGACAATGCAACCTTGGCACCTGCAACCAGCTGCTGGTGCATGCACTCGTGGACCGCGCTGATATCCTAAAGCTTTGCCAGAAGAGCCAACAGGCTTGAGGGCACAACGTCCAACGGAAACATCGTCTGATAAATACACGTCAACCATGACTGCGCTTTGTTCAAACACTGAAGCTCTCGTGACGCACGACCCTGCAACGTCGCCAACGCGACTGCACGATCATGGTCCACCCAGAAGTACCCACTATCATGTAGCTTCTCTTGGGTTAAGTCATTCATTTGAATGGCAACCCGGACCTTTTCATCCTGCGCATGGCGAGCGCTAACAACTACAAAAGCAAGACCAAAGTATAAAGACAAGTAATCGCCGCAATTAGCTAAAGAAAAGGCAAGAAGTTAGAGAGCTAACATTTAATGCTCGTTCAACTGCGCAACTTCATCCAGGAGATACTTCTCGCGAGCAGTGGCCTTCTCATCTTTTGACTTCCACACATCCGCGTTACTGCGGATAATGGGCAACTCACGCTCCAGCTGCATTATACGGTCGCGTAGTCGCGAGAGCGATGACAGCTCCTCCACCTTTGAACGTGGTTGCGCCACGATTTCATCCGTGGGAGGAGAGTCATGAGCATCACTCAAAGGACCACTCGAAGGACCCTATTTAGAACCAAGCAAGAGGAAAATGAGACCAATCATACATTGATAAAAAGGAGGAGTGCATTCAAATTCGATAAAAATATCAAGGGTAACCCCCCCCCCCCACACAAAATGTGGACCAGCAAAAGGAAGCTACAACTATTACAAAAGGGCAGCTATGGAGCAATCTGCTTCTTCGATTTGGACTTCGACTTCGGGGGCTTCCTCGAATCCGTGTCAGTCTCTGATGCCACAGACTTTCCGGTGGTAGACCTAGACGCTGTAGCCTTCGCCGCCTTCACTCTCCAACTCTTCAGAATACATGGAGACTGTCTCAAGGATATGAGGCCCGTAATTACTGCATTTAGTGGCGAAGGGAGAAAACACTACCTACTGGCCTTCCATGTCGATAGGCATCACCTCGAAGATCGTGCTTGGGTCGAACTCTACACCATGTGCTTGCGCCATCACGAGTGCCATGGTGGTGCCGATAGACCGCTGCGCATTCTTGAAGTCCATTGGGAAGCCTTCTGCAAAGGACTCCACCAGGCCGTCAAGAATTTTGATTAAGCTGGCCTTAGGAACCGTATCTTCACGGAGCCATCTCAGCACGCCTTTGGCCTTCCCGAGCGTAACCTAGAGGGAGACACTTCGGTCCTTGACTGCGGCCACAGTGCCAGCCAAGGCATCCGCACGATGCAAGGCCTGGGCGTCGAGGCTTACGCCAGCGACATCTACATACACAGAGTATCAGCATAGCAACATCAAATCAGATAGGGAAAAATAAAAGTGAAGCTGAGCAATAGCTGAGAGAGCCTTTGCAATCGAGAAAAGTTGTTCTGCGAACAACTTCTCCCTTTCGGCAGTAGAAGCACCCAGTTCCTCCTCGCGCTTTTGTGACCCTTCTAGAGCCACAACTGCCTCATCGTGCTTCTTCTCCGCTGCGGCAAGTCCCTTCTCGAGGGAAGTGACCCTATGCAGAAGCTCATTGTGCTCACTTGAAAAAGGGCAGAGCACGACAACGTTCAAGTTTACAAATATCTACACAAGTAGAGCAAGGAGACAAGTTTAGCACAAACCTTTGACTGCACGGTGGCGGTTGTCCAGCAAGGCATGCTATTGATCCAAGGCTATGATCTGCTCCGCAAGGTGAGTCGAATCCTTCATGATAGGCTACACCAAAAGAAACGATTTGTCAAGCATTGACAAAAGGCAAAAAACTCAAACTTCGACTGTCAGAAGCAAAAGACACTTACATGCTCCTCGAGGGACTCCAAAGGTTCCTGTCTAGTGGGTGTCCGTGCAACCATCTGGTCCCCCAGCATGAGGTGAACTCGAAGAGTTGGCATGGAGTGGGCCACCACCGGAGGAGAAGGCGACCGTATGGCCACCTCCTTGTTCCTAGAGTTTGCGACTCCATATTCTTTCACAAATTGGCAGTCCTCGGAGGATGACGACACCGTTTGACTACAAACATAACCAACACCACTTCAGAAGAGAAACTTCAAGGAAAACAAGATGAACTTGCAAATATTTAAAACTTACCCGTCAAATTTCTCGAGATCAAAGGAGTCCCACGACGACTCCTTCGACAACCTCAGCTTCTATCGAGTGGGAGGAGCCATGGCATGTACAGGCACGACGGGGATTGGATCCTCCGCAGTAGTAGAAGGACCCTCCGACATCGCTGGCGAGGAGGCATCCGAATCCGTGCTATAGGAGCGCGTGCGACTCCCGTGATTGCCGGACTCAGGGGCTTCCTCATCTTCCTTAATCGTAACTGTGGAGCCCGACTCGTCCTCTTCCTCCGCTTCACATGGGATAATTCCTTCAGGCTGAGGAGGCAAGCTCGCTGCTACTTTCCAGTCCTACAATCAGAAGAAGCATCAGTATATATCAAGCACCTGAGAAGCAATCAAAAATCTAGAACACTTCATAGGAAAACTCTACCTCAGGTGGAGGATTGTAGGCGTGGAAAGGAGGCACGACTGACTCGCCTAGGATATCCTCCTTGGTGGTATATTTGGTCACTACCCGCAACCTCCTATCTACCTCAACTGAACAAATGCCCTCCGTAGATATGCGAGTGACATTACTAGCACCAATCCGGCAATACATCGGATGGGCTCTAGCCTGTAGAGGCTGAACACCGCGGTGCAACCACGTGCGAATGAGTTCAGCACCACCTTCCTCTTTGCCTATGTGGCTTTCGAGGTTGTGGACATGCTGATACCGCATCTTCGTCTTCACATACTCGCCGGGCATCACGACGTTCTTCCAGGATCACCTCCTCTTGCAGGCAGCCACGAGATCGAAGGGCGCGAGTCCATAGTGCTCCCCGTCGGCCTTCTGGTCACGGATGTAGAACCACTTATCTCTCCACCCTTGGATAGACGCGGTGAGTTTGATGTCGAAATAAGTGACAGAGGAGTCGACGTGGATCCCGCAGCCTCCTACATCGTAGACTACCGAACCAGACCCCGACTTACGTTTGAGCTTAAAAAGCTTCTTGAAGAGACCGAAGTGTGGCTCAATTTCAAGCCAGCACTCGCAAAGGGTGATGAAACAGATTATATGGAGAATAGAATTTGGGGACAGCTGGTGCAGCTGGAGCCCATAGAAGCAGAGGAGAGCCCTAACAAATGGATGCAAGGGGAAAGAGAGACCGTGAATGATGAACGCAAGGAACATCACTCGGAAACCCGCGGGAGGATTGGGGATTACCTCTTCGCCGGGCACGCGAGAGTCATCTTCCATGGGAGGAAGCGCTCCATCCTGGCATAGAGTGAATAGCTCCAAAGATTTCATGATGGATGGGTGCCATGACCCATTGGTGATGCGGGTTCCCGCGCCTTTCTTCTTCCCCACCGCGGCAGCAGCACTGGTGCCCATGGTGGCAGCGCCTCCTTTCTTCTTGGCGGCAACAATGGTGGCTGCAAATCCAGAGGCAGCGCCTCCTTTCTTCTTGCCCATCTTGCGCTAGCGATGTGAGCGTAGGAAGTAGCTGGGGAAGATGCGGAGTTGGTCCAGTGCCACAGAGAAGATGTGCGCGAAGGAACATCAAGACCAACAATGGCGGAGGAAGCACAAGCAAGAAGAGAGATGAGGGGAAAATTACCGCACGGTGTGCCCCTACATAACCTCCTAGAGGATGTCATCCGACGGCTAACAGAAAACCTACCAGACGCACGGCGTACATCGACACTGACACGTGGCAAGAGTAAACAACGAACTGTCCCCCACTACTCCCATTACACGTGGAAATCAAGGAGACGCAGTTAAAACAGAACATTACGCATGCCCGGTCAAATCAAAGTCAGAAAGTAGGACCCACTACTCGTCACGTCCCGTCAAAGCCGCTCACGCGGGCAACTGAGGTCATCTCACTGTCAGCACTAACGTCATCAACTCCAGTAAGAGAACATTTTGACTACTTTAGTCCTTACTCGAGTCTTCGACTCAACTAAGCACTCGGGGGGCTACTCCTAACAGGAGCGCTGGTCCCACACCCGGAGAAAATAATAAATATATCCAAGCATCATGAAAACCCTTCACTCGAATCAACGATTCAATTGTGGACTTTGGGTTACTCCCATAGGGAGCGGTAAAAGCACATTCGACTGAAACAAGAAAAAGACGACAGCAGTCACAAAATACTTATAGTCCCCACTCGAGTATACGACTCCAATAGGCACTCGGGGGGCTACTCCCATAGGGAGCGCTGGCTGCGCATCCTATGATTATTGATTTTTCTTATACGTTACATCGTGTGTTGATAACATCCAAACTCAAATGCTATGGCGACTCTGCCTCATATTTTCCCTGCAAAGAGACTGCATCTCCTGGGTCACCTGAATCATCTCCGTGGTGACAAAAATTCGGATGTCGCGCTTACAGCGTGAAGATAAGACCTGCGTAAGGCCTGGTAACACATCTGCTGCGCTCTACCAGAAAATATACGTGCCTATAGGTACGATGAAATACGCCTTGACGGACGCATTGAGTGCTCACACTTGCACACTGGGATTCGACTCCTGTAAAACCTCCGTGGCCTGAGTCGAATTACACCATCACTTTACCGAATTTGAGTCCAGGGGCTCGAGTTTGAGTAGATTGCATTGTTTTTCCCAAAGGCAGTTAACTGATCCCGACACATCGGATGAATCGGGCACGTATATCAAAAATCCCTATGACGTCAATCAAAGCATTCAAAAATATGCTCACCTATGCACTGAAAAATACTTCATGAAGTCTCCACTCGAATCTACTATTCCACTGGACACTCGAGGGCTACTAACGTGGGCATACCCTACAGGTACTCGTGTTTGGTATATACGGCCCAGATATGACAGGAGCCCACGGCGTTACCAGGGCCCAATCCAGGATTCGGGTGACCTATGAAAATTCCGATTGCTTATAGCAAAAGATGAAGCTTAAGATAGAAAGTTTAAAGGGACAAACCCTAACTTTTAACTGACTCGTCCTGCTACACGAGACCTATACTATCTATATAAAGGCTTGGAGGGGAAGCGAGGAGGACAATCACAACCTTAGTTTCCACAACCATCGCCAGATTGCATCTGTGCACCCCCTATAACTTTTGACTCCCTCGCTAATTCCAAGAGTAGACAAATAGGAGTAGGGACCTCTACGAGGCATGAACCTGGGTAAACCTTGCGTCCATGTGTGCTTGTTTGCTAGCCGATTGATGCCTCCAGCGCTCCCTCCTTCTCCAAAATCCATGTCCATAATAATGGGCATTTATGAGTTAAACCCTCGTCATTGAATGAGTTCAATTAGAAATGACAAGAAAGGTTCTTGCCGCATGGAAAGGGTTGAATCAAGATTCAAGTGTATCGACACTTGGTAAATGAAATGAGATTCAAGTGCTTTGACACTTGGTGAGTGAAATCACATGAATATTTTGATCAATGTATACCATGATATGTACATATCTAGATATGTCCTATGCTATAAATGTTATGTGCATATACCAGAATGTTTCCTAACATGATCATTGGACAATAGTAAGGATATTTTTATGATCTTTGGAACAACTAAGAATATATTTATGTAGAGGTGACAAATAGTTACAAATAGTTCACTAAAAGTGTTACATTGATACTAGTTTGTCACAAGATACAAATTAAATTTATCTCAATTTAGACTATGGGTGGCACAATGTAATGGAAAGAAGGTTACGTGATGGATTTGGATGAGTTCCAAAGTTAAGACATTGTGACGGATACTACAACAAAAGGCAAAGTATATGACTGCTATAGTAGTAGCAAAGGAGGGCATTTGTGTTAAGTAGTTTGTTATCAAAATAGGTGTGGTTCATAGTGGGCTAGTACTATGAAGATATATTGTGCGACAATTATATCAACATGTTTTAACCCAAAGGAACTAAATGTCTCACCACTCAATTTATACAATGCCATCTCATTAGAGAATGAGTGATGCGTAGAGACACAGAGGCATCCAAATACACACGGACCTCAAGGTGTCAAATTCAGAGATTAAGTTTACCACTAGAGAGTGCGTATATAAAACACTAGAAAGCCATAGGTGTTGAATGCGCAAGTGTTTCAAAACTAGATTATTGACTCTAGTGCAAGTGGGAAACTGAAGGGAATATGCCCGAGAGGCAATAATAAAGTGGTCATTATCTTATTTCATGTTTATAATTGGAAATATTAATACATGTGTGTTTAATAAACAAATAAAGAGTTCCTAGTTATGCCTCTCATATCAACTAGTCCATTCATGGACATTGGATGTTGTTAATAATAAGGTCACAAAATTGGTGAAATGATGTGATGAATTTTCAGCCAAAGTATAGCAATACGATCAAAATCAGTGTGTTTAAATTGCTATAACATCATATGGAGTAACTTTAGTCCTTAGACTATGAGATCATGTCAATCACCGACACCGGAATAGTAACTTTATAACATCAAATGACACACCGTAACAAGGTAACAATAAAGGTGGCTTTAGATACTCTGAAAGTATTATGTAGAGGCTAATGGATCAAGAGTGGTGTTGGGGATATACTTTCCGGGTATCCTCACAGTTCCTCACTGACCAGGGTGGCCTACTTCGGGTTAGAGCTTTGCTTCACGGGCGGCCCAGTCAGGGAGAGAAGACAGAGTCCAATTCGGCTACGGGAAGGCCCAGAAGACTTACCGACTTAGGCCCATAATGTTACTTGTAGTTCAAGATGTACTCTGTAACAGACTCTTAGTCGTAGCCGGATAGATCTCTCCTGTAAACCCTAGGCCTGATATCTATATAAGCCGTCCTAGGGAGAGCCTTTAGGGCACCAGATAACCTCAATAGTCTACAAACTCAACACGCACAGGCGAAACCCTTGTAACCCATATTCCGGCTCTGCCGTATTACTGGATTGCTAGCAGGAGTAGGATCCGTCCAAAGCCGGCGGATTCGAACCTGGGTAAACTTGTGTGCTCACCGTCCCGGAATACCATACGTCTCACACCCCTCTCTTCCGCACGCCTCGAGGACCCCCTCATGGTGTACTTGTCATCAATCCGACGACAGTTGGCACCCACCACGGGGCAAGTGAGCTACAGATCTGCGTACCGAGCGGAATCTGCAAGAATCGGAATCGGCGAGACAATCGCCGTTGGTCGCATCCTCTACGCCAGCGACGTCCCTCTCATCGTTCTCGACGAGACTTGGATTCTGGCAAGGGAGTCCGTGACTGCCTACACAATCATGTCTTTTGGCGAGATCGATGTTTACATCGGTTTCGCTGAACCTGCCCAACCCACCCCAGCGGTGATGATAGAGGCACAAGAATTTTCTGGGTCCCCTTTGTTCACGGAGGCGGCAGAATTCCGGATCTCAGAAAACCCTAATCCCACCCAGCCTGCACCAGTTGCGGAGATAGTGGAGAAACCCGAACCTGAAGAAGACCTAGCGGTCAATGTCGAATCTGGAGTGGATCTCCCCGGAGGAGTCGAATCCCAGATCGACCCACCCGTGGAAGTCGAAATCCAGGAGGAGCATATCAACGACACTGATTCCGGCTCTAATGATGCCGGAACAGACAGGCCTTTCCTAAGGTACACACTAAAAAATATGATACTTCAAGGCGAAAGCGCAGATGCAATCCTCGAGACCATCAAAAGTTTCGATATGGCTGATCGCGAAAGCCGCAGGTACCTCAGGAAGCACGTGTCGCACTTCGTCGGATACGTGGGATCCGGATCCGGCTCTGCCGATGCTAGAGAAAACACCGACTCGGTGCTGGAGGCAATTGGAACAAACACCGACGTACCCGCATCCTCGGATGAATCGATTATGTCAACAGATTTCTGAAAGTTCTCCGCAGAATATGAAGAGGAGTACAACTCCAAAGCTACAGAGGAGGGAGAAGCCATGGATGAAGGATCCGGGGAACACTCTCCCAAAGCACAGGATGACATGGAAGTCAGGGACAATCCCGAAGTCCGGATGTCCGAAAGTACCGATCAGAGCTTGACTCCGTGAAACGGACCCAAAGCCGTCTTTGCTACCGGCACTGCCAAGAAGGCAAAGAAGAAGAACAAGAAGAACAACACCCCGGCAAAAGACCCTCTGACAGAGGAGGTGATTGCTGAGGAATACGAAGAAGACTCGGATGGAGCACTTATCCCAAACGAGCTGAAAAAAGAAGCATCGGTGGATGGACACGTGATTACTGAAGGTGCGCGTAAACTCATCGATGGCAGCCCGAAAAATTCTATCGGCTAATCCAAGACCAGAGGAGATCCGTTTGGGTATCAAGCTACTCAACAAGGGACTAGAGCAGCAAAAGGTCGCCCTGACCGGAAGTCAAAAACTGGTCTCGGATGCTGACCAATGTCGCACGGATCCGGCATGGGCTGGCGTAAGACCCCATTACGTTCCGGAGCAGTATCATCGCCCCGAACGACAGGAAGACAATTATTCAAGAACTGCATCGTCGGGACAGCATCACAGAACTACACATAACTGGAGCAACGTCCCTCCAGTAGCCGAGAAAGACGCGATCGCTGCACTGAATCCGAAGAATCCTCCCCGAAGGGGAGAAGATAAAGAGAAACGTCGGGAGGAGGATCATCAAAGGATGCCACCCCCTAGACAGGATGACCATCCGACTGAGCCTCACTATGGTGTGAACGACGGACGAAGGAACGACGGAAACCATGCAGGTACAAGCCGGCAGGGGGCTCGTCGTAGTCAAGACCCTCCCCGGAATCAGAATAATGACGTTCTGGACGGAGGCCAGCGATCAGCCGGAAACTACCCCGCTGCACCACCCTCTCCACCACACAGTTATCACAACGGCCTCCACGGAGGCCAAGGAGGACATGGCGGAGGAGGTGGTGGCAGAAGCCGAAGTCCGGCTCCAAGGCACCACAGCCAAAGCCGACATTCGGGACGATCCCTATCCCCGAACGACGCAAGGCATAGGATCAATTCCAACATAGAGGCTCGACGCTACGAAAATGATGACGTGTACGTGGGTCCAAAGTGCTTCGGACCACGCATCAGAGCTACAAAGTTCCCGGAAGGATTTGTTATCTCAAGACATATTCAGGCCTACGACGGCATGGCTCGGCCAGACACCAGGTTACAGGATTTCTTCCAAGCTTGCTGCATCGCCAAAGGCGGAAACAACCTGGTTGCAACCCGATATCTCCCACTTATGTTGCGGAAGACGGCACGATCATGGCTCAATGAACTTCCGGCAAACACCATCCATAACTGGTATGATTTACAAAGTGCGTTCTTTCGGAATTTCGAAGGCACATATCGGAGGCCCTGTACGGTTGGAGACCTACAGCGTTGCACCCAGAAAGCCGGAGAAACTTGCCGGGATTACCTCGGACGATGGATTGACACCAAGAACTCCTGCGAAGGAGTAAATGATCAAACTGCGATTGAAGCTTTCATCGCAGGTCTCCCAATTGGTTTACTGCGCCATCGCTTAAAGTGTGACAAGGTTACTGATCTGGGAGAAATGATAGAAACAGCAAGCAAGTATGCAGATGCTGACGATGATGCAGAGGGATTACACAATGCCTTGGCTGTGCCTCGGTCGGCAAAACAACCAAAGCAACAAGCTCAGAAGCGCAAAAATACCTCGGAAGAAAAACCCAACGCAGAGACAGCGGTAGTCACTACTGTTTCTGGGTCTGGAGGACGAGGAGGACGTGGCGGAGGCCGCGGGCGTGGCCGTGGGACATCAAGGGTCCAAGGTAGAGGAGAGCAACAACCGGGCAAAACCTACACCTGGGCCGACATCGCCAATAACCCATGTGTGCATCATTTGGACGCCAATGGGGGCTCATCCCACACCAACGCTGAATGTCGTTTTAACGACGACATCAAGAGAGATGACACCGCTGGCTACAAAGCTAAGCGGAAGAAGGTTATGGTTTCTCCAAGACCCTCATGGACGGTGGTAGCAGCATCAATATTCTTTATGTCGAAACGCTACGCCGGATGAAGATCTCGGAAACACAGCTGAACCACAACTCTGTGATCTTTCATGGAGTTTTCCCAGGAAGACAGGCTAATTCCCTGGGAGAGATCACTTTGGATGTTACTTTTGGAACACCAAAGAATTATCGGACGGAGGCACTTTCCTTCAAAGTGGTCATGTTTAAGAGCGCATACCACGCTATATTTAGACGTCCGGCTTACTGGGCTTTTATGGCTCGTCCGTGCTACATTTACAATATGATGAAAATTCTAGGTCCCAATGGCGTAATCACCATCAGGGGAGACCCGAAGAAGGCGCGAGAGTGCGAGGATGGAAATGCTGCCTTTGACGAAGCCGTGCTGCACGCCCAGGAGTACCAAGAGATCAAGAAGAGCATAGATCCGTCCGAGATGCCTGCGACGAAGAAGGAGGTGACCAAGCCAAATCCGGAGTTCAAGGCATCACAAGAGACGAAGACGACGCTGTTGAAGGATGACGACCCCTCCAAGGTGACCCAGATAGGCACAAGCCTAAGTAGCGCATAGGAAAGCATGCTCGTCATGTTCCTCCAAGCAAATCAAGATATCTTCGCATGGCAGCCATCTGACATGACCGGAGTACCTAGGGAACTTGCCGAGCACTCTCTAAATGTAAACCCGAACGCTAAACCTGTTAAACAGTCCTTACGACAGTTTGGTGATGAAAATCATAAGGCAATAGCTAAGGAACTAGCACGGCTCGAGTTAGCCAGATTCATAGAAGAGGTCATCCATACCGATTGGTCGGCCAACCCAGTAATGGTCCCTAAAAAGGACACCACGGATTTAAGGATGTGTGTTGATTATACTGCCTTGAACAAGGCTTGTCCAAAAGATCCGTTCACTCTGCCTAGAATTGATCAAGTTATCGATTCTACGGCAGGCTCGGAACTCCTATGTTTTCTCGATGCATATTCCGGTTATCACCAAATACGGATGAAGGAATCTGACAAAGTCAAGACTTCATTCATAACCTCCTGCGGAACCTTCTGTTTTGTTACAATGCCCTTTGGGCTGAAGAACGCAGGAGCTACGTACCAGCGCACGATGCAGTGTTGTCTCCACGACCAACTCAGACGCAATGCACATGCATACGTGGATGATATCACGGTGATGTCCAAAAAGAAGGAAACACTCATTTCCGACTTGGAAGAAACGTTCGCCAATCTACGAAAATACAACATCATGCTTAATCCGAAGAAATGCTTCTTTGGAATACCAGCCGGAAAATTGTTAAGTTTCATCGTGTCTCAAAGAGGCATAGAGGTGAACCACGACAAGATCAAGGCTATTCTCAATATTTCCAGGCCAACTCGTCTGAAGGACGTACAAAGATTAACTGGTTACACTGCTGCGATCAGTCGATTTGTAAGCCGGCTTGGTGAAAGAGCCGCACCATTATACAAACTCCTGAAGAAGACCAAATATTTTGTCTAGACTAACGAAGCTGAAGCTGCACTACAATACCTGAAGAAATTACTCTCATCTGCTCCTATCCTTGCAGCGCCGGAACCTCAGGAACCGATGTTGCTTTATATTGCTGCGACAAATAGGGTCGTTAGTATCGTCATGGTGGTGGAGATACCAGAGGAAAATCAGGAACACCTGGTGCAGCGTCCGACTTATTTTGTCACCGAGGTCTTGACAGAATCAAAACAGCGATATCCGCACTATCAAAAGTTGGCTTACAGTGTTTTTCTAGCATCTCGTAAGTTACGACACTATTTTCAGGAGCATCCAATTACCGTGGTGAGCAAAGCTCCCATGAGAGACATAATCAACAACAGCGACGCCACAGGACGTGTCGCCAAATGGGGCATAGAGCTCTCAGCTTTCGATATTGAGTATAAACCTCGGACAGCAATCAAATCCCAGATCTTTGCTGACTTTGTCGCTGATTGGACAGAGACCAAGGAGAACATGACCCTCCCTCAGTCGGAATATTGGACCGTCTTTTTTGATGGGTCTAAGGCTCGAGGGGGCTCGGGTGCTCAAATCACCCCAAGGAGATAAACTATTATACGTGTTGTAGATCCACTTCACAGCGACAAACAATATTGCCGAGTATGAAGCGCTGCTGCATGGAATCCGGATTGCTAAGGATATTGGCATCCGACGTTTGATGTGTTATGGAGATTCGGATCTTATTTCTCAGCAAGTCTCTAATATTTGTAATGCAAATAAGCACATGGCAGCATATAAAGCTGTCGTGGATGATCTATCTAAATCGTTCGAAGGGTTTGAAGTTCAACACATCCCTCGAGCAGAAAATGAGGAAGCAGATGCACTATCTCGAATAGGCTCTGCGCGGAAAGAGGTCCCGGATGGCGCATTTTTAGAGCACCTCAAAGTTCCCTCGATAAAGGGAGTAGATGAGGAATATCCGACCAAATCCGACTCACCTTTAATAGCAGTTCTGGCTGTAATTCCCAGCTGGAATCAACCCTACCTTGATTACTTGGTAGATGGCAAATTACCCGAAGACGGGGTGCTGAGCCGGCAGACTATCCGATGAGCAAAAGCCTATACTATTGTTAAAGGTGAGCTCCATAAACGGAGTGTTTCTGGGGTTTTTTAGCGCTGTGTATCTCCGGAAGAAAGAGTGGAGATCTTTAGAGAAATCCACGAAGGCGAGTGTGGTCACCACGCTGCAGCCAAATCTTTAGTGGCAAAAGCTTTTCGACATGGATTTTTCTGGCTTACAGCTCAGGCAGATGCCGAACGATTAGTCAAGACATGCAAAGGCTGTCAAAAGTACGCCAAGCAAGCTCATGTTCCGGTTGATCAGCTACGAACAATACCTATAACATGGCCTTTTGCGGTCTGGGGTCTTGATATGGTAGGACCTTTTAAAGGAGCACCAAGTGGATTCACGCACCTCTTAGTGATGGTGGACAAACTCACAAAGTGGATCGAGGCTAAACCTGTCACTAGTTGTGATGGAGCAACAGCCAAAAGATTTGTCGAGAATGTTATAATCCGGTATGGTTATCCGCATAGCATTATCACGGACAACGGGAGTAACTTTTCTAAGGGAGAACTGGCTGAATTCTGCGATGAGCAAAATATCCGGCTTGACATTGTGTCAGTCGCACATCCACAGGCTAACAGACAAGTCGAAAGAGCAAATGGTTTAATTCTACAAGGCTTGAAACTGAGACTCGAAGCACCACTGAGACGTGCTGCGTGGGCTTGGGCAGAGGAACTACCTTCTGTAATTTGGAGTTTGCGAACAACTCTGAACAGGTCAACAAGATACACACCTTTCTTCTTGGTCTATGGCGCAAAAGCAGTTCTTCCTAGTGATTTAATTCATACTTCTCCTAGAGTGGCCACGTATATCGAAGAGGTGCCGAGATTTCTCGACAAAATGATCTCGACTTAGTCGAGGAAGTTCACATCGTTGCTGAAATGAGATCTACAGCCTATCAGCAGAAGTTACGCAAGTATCATAGCCAGAGAGTCTGAACTAGATCTTTTAATAAAGGTGAATTGGTTCTCCAGCTTGTGCAACAAAGAAAGCACAAACTTTCCCCAGTATGGGAAGGGCCCTTTTTAGTTAGTCGAGTATTGCACAATGGATCGTACTACTTAACTGACATGAGGCCAGTCAAAGAAAGACCTACTACTAATAAGAGAAAGAGAGCTGGAGGAAGTACAAATCTGGATGAGTTAGACAGACCATGGAATATTGCTCAGCTACGTCCCTTTTATTCTTAGTTTATCCTTCTTTGTAATCATACATATGTACATGTTCTGTAAGAAATAAAAGCTTTGGTTACCTCAAAGTTTTCCTGAGAAGTTTTTACCATCTTATTTCCTAATGATCATGTCATAGTCGAAAAACCTAGAATTCTTGAAAGTACTTTATGCTCATGTTTGTTCTGGTTTAGATTTCCGACTCTAAAACTGCTACCTTCGGGTATAACTCTAAAAAATTCTAGTGTTTACTTAGGTTATTTGTCTAATTGCTGGATGCGGGTATTTTCCGAGTAGTGAATTGTTGGTACTGGAAGCCGGCTTTGTTTCCGAGTTTAAACTGGTTTAGCAATTGAGCTCCGTTGCTCGGCAAAGTTTTCGGCTGAAGGTTTAGCCGGCTCACGAAAGGGACGAGGCAGAAAGCCAGATAAACGATAAGTAGAGACGAAAAATTCTAAGTGCTTGTGCAAACATTTCAAGCACACAAAAAGTCTAAAAAAAAGAGTTGAATAGATAAAAAAACTTAGCACTAACAAAAAGCCATAGTACTTCATATTTACAAAACGCATCATGTTCTTTCGCAGAATAATACATAAGTCTGTGGTCTATGATGCAGGAGGAGACGAAGGATCTACTGGCTCGCTGGTCACTCCGCTTTGATATCGTTCCGAGATATCCGCATCCGAGTTGGTGCGTTCATCGTCAGAAACTTCTTCGCCATCTTCTTGAGGAGGTGGCGGAGTATCCACGCGGGTGAAGAAGGGCGCCTCGTAGCTGGTCAGGTCAGCTACATGGCACCCATATCCGGCGCAGGAGTGCATGATGGCTTGAAGGTCCTGCTCCTGGTCGTCTTCATCTACCTTGCAGTACCCTTTAGTCACTTGCCATATTTCCATGTTTCCATGGTGGCTCATGATCATGGAGAGGGCATTCTGCGCGACAGTCCGCGCGTAGGACATATTCCAGTCCCGAACGAGCTGCGGCATCTCCTTGGCTTTCTTCCGCACCTGGAAGTCCGACATGCTTGGCATGTACGGAATCCTGAGAGACTCGCCAATATCCTCAAGGGATTGGTGGTAGTCATTAAGAAGATCACCGACTTGGGTAAGCTGGTGAGTGCGGGTCTCGGACGAGGAGGAGTCCGTCAAGTTTAGAGGACCTATACACAAAATGAAGATAAGGAAAAACCGACATTGATAAAAGTCAAGGAAATGATAAGTCATATAGATGGAACTTACCAAGAATGACGTCGACATCTTGGCTTTCTCCTCCCGGAGGCTCTGGGGTTCAGCCCAGAGTGCTTGGGAGATATCCTTCTCTCTGCCAACCTCATTCTTGGTGTCCGAGATAAAATTACCTTGAGCAGCAATCTTGCGATCACGCTCTTCAGTGGCCATGGAGGAGGATTCTAGGACTTGAGGTATGCTCGTTTCATGATCCACCTTGAGCTTTTCCAGCTCTTGGCAAAGTCCTTTGTTCTCCACCACCAAGGTCTTGAGGTTCTCGGCGTCTTCAATCATAGCGATGGATTGTTTCACCAACGTTGTAAGTCAAAAAAGAACAATAGTTCAGAAAAATTCGACATTAAAAAGAAAAAGGCAAGGTTTGAATATCTAAATGTTTACCTTCAGCTTCATCCTTGGCTACCTTGAGCTCAACATTTTTAAGCCGGAGAGCTTTGATCTCTCTTCGCTTATTACAGACATTAGACAGTAATTCCTGGTTATAGGAACATACTTTCTGTAAGTCAGAATACCCAAAATTAGAAAGCTACTTAAGACTCGGGCTAATATTTTTACTAAATATCAGCACGAGCCTTGGGGGCTACACTAGTTCGTTCTTTGGCATCCTAACTAAAGCATAAACTCGGATTCTATATCCTACTTCATGCTTGGGGTCTAGAGGATATGATATAACTTAATGTAAAAACAAGAGTTGGAATTCTGACTTACATATTGCTCGCTGGTGAGTTTGTCTAAACCCGCGTTCACTTCAGCTGCCACCTTCTCGGCGAGAGTAAGAGGGATCACTGGAGCTGTTGGAAGCTCGCTAGTCCTGATCCTCTCATCGCGAAGGCAGACTTGAGTAAGAAGGTCGGAGAACTTGACATCCTATGCTTCTTGCGCCTCCTCTTTGGGGGATAGATGGCTTTTGTCCAGGACTTGCCTGGCCAGCCGTTGGATCTCCTCTGCAGACTTCTGGGTCAGGACAAATTTGGCAAGACCCGGATTGTTGAGGAGGTTGTCGGCGAAGACTTCAGCTGAGGGATCATTACCCGAAGAGGGTTCACCCTTATCTTGAGCTGACGCACTGGTGGTGACGTCAGTATGCGACCCAAGGATCATCCGCTCCGCTGGAGGAACCGGATCTTCTGCAATCACCAGAGAAGGGCTGATCGCCGGAGTTGCAGAAGGTTGACGGGCCGAAGTCGGAGGAGCCACGGCAGGGGAAGCTATTGTAAGCTTCGTCTGGCGCAAGGGCTTCGAAGAAGTCCCCTTCCCCTTGCCCTTGATGATTGATTTTGCTCTGAGAAGGTAGAAAAGTCGGAAACATTACATCTCAGAAAGAAACTTGAGTAAACAACAAAGGCGGAAAAGTTGTGACAGAAAGGTTACCTCTTCACGACTGGCACCTCCTTTGTGCCAACTGCTACTGTCGGATCTTTGTGCTTCTTGAGCGCAAGATCTGGCAGTGGAACCACTTCCACCTCCAGAGAGAACTCCGGAGGGTATCCTTCAAGCGGAGCAAGCTCCGAATTAGGGAGGTCAGCAAGATGAAAACAAGAAAACGTATCAGCATTGCAATGTAACTCGAAGATAGAAACACATAAAAGATGTGATGATAAAAGCTTACCGGAACCACGGGGTTTTCCGCCGTGTGCATGTCCAGAGAAACCTCTGGAATCCGCCTCTCGATCCGCTCCTTGATCATCCACTTGATCTGGGTTATGTAGCCCTAAGTGGTGTAGGCTTTGGGGCTGATGCGGAGAGAGTTGTTTTTGGAAGACGTGATGGAGTGCATCAGTCTATCCCCGTGGTACTGAAGTGGCTGGATCCAATGTGAGACCCAGCATTGGACTAAGTCGGATCCTTTCAGACCCTTGTGCTGGATAAGATATTAGATCCGCCTCTTAGCGAGGATCAGATTGTTGGTGAGAGCTGGAGCAGCCTCGTCCCAGGAAGGCTGGGCCGTGGTGGCTCCGTCGACAAAAGCCGGCAAAGCAGTAGCTTTGCCGGGAGCTGGAATATCCCTATGGTAGAAAAAAGTGGCTGGCCATTGCTTGACCGAGTCACTGGCGGAAATTTTGGGATAAGCCTCGGTGTCCATCCCACGGACGAAAAGAATTAGGACGACGTGGATAGCAATTTGAGCCGAAATAGTCTAGCGCTATTATTTACTCATGATAATAAAAATGGGTAAAGCTTCCCACATGGGCCCTCCCCGGAGGGGAGAGGCCCAAGAGGGTCCACCAGCCCTAGAGGGGCCAAGGGTGCACGCATGGGGGCTCCTACCGCCTCCGGCCAGCCCTAGTGGGCTCGACATGCACGTGGGGCCCACTGCCCACCGCCATCTACCACCACCTCCACCTCCTCCCAACTTTAGTCCAACCTTTGGACTTGGAGGGTGGGGTGTGCCTAGTTTTCCTTATATAATGGGGGAGTCCTCCTCCAAATCTTATCCCAATTGGCTTTAACCATTATATCTCCCTTCCTCCCTCCCTCTCGTGCTTGTTCCCTTGTTAGGAACATGCGCTACCAGGTAGATACTTCTGCACCATATGCATGCCATCATGTACTTGGAGTCGGTCCAAATCTTCTTCTTCCGTTGCCTTGTTGGACCGGGGCCCGGGAGACGTCTTTACACCGGACGTGTGTAAAACTGTGGAGGCACTACCACTTCTGGTGCTGGACGCTTGAAGCCTTCTCAAAC
This sequence comes from Avena sativa, assembly GCA_916181665.1. Taxonomy (NCBI): domain Eukaryota; kingdom Viridiplantae; phylum Streptophyta; class Magnoliopsida; order Poales; family Poaceae; genus Avena; species Avena sativa. The sequence continues at coordinate 200,422,771 of OV702287.1, forward strand.
TTAAGGTCGGCTACATTTAGGGTACATCAGCAATGTTTCTGCGGGAACGTAATCCCACTTTCTGTCTTCAATGGTAGATCACTGTACCCCGCACATTACTATATATCTGCATAGATAGATCTTGGCTATGGTGTTCATCATTAGGAGTTTTTTTGCTTTCTGCACATGAACCCCTTTAATACCACCAACACGCCGGTACTATTGGCACTACAGGAAAGGTAGAATTTTACAATGAATGATTTTCGTGGTTGAAGGCCCATTTTTTGTGGTTAAAAAGTCTTCTACGACAGATGCCCTTCGTGGTAAAATCCCTGCCACAAACGAATCTACCATAGTTTTTTCAACTATGGAGGATCACACACTTCATCCACAAAAAGTTGTTCTGTCATAGATATGTTCGCCAGCCACGTTGACTGCTAGCGTCATGCAAACCGCCATGTGGCAAACGACGTTAACACCTAGTTACCGCTGTTAACGGACACAAAAACTATGGTAGAAGCCTAGCCCAGCCAAGGCCTACTAATTATTAAGTGGGCCGGCCAATAAGGAGAGCCCAATAAGATTACGACCCTTTACTATTTCTCCCTACACTCTTTGAAGTGGGCCCATTAGTACAGCCCTACGCGGCCCGTACAATTTCAGGCCCATTACTGTTTCGGACTAGAGAAGGCCACCTTGGTCTAATAATATGCGTCCCATTAGCGGGCTACGCTAGTAGGTCTGGTACTATTGAGGCTTGCTGTTGGCCCGTTATTGTTCCTACAGCCCATAGGGTCCGCTGTTGTTCTACCCATTTACTGTTATGGCCTTTTACATTTCTAGGTTGCCACTATTAGGGTCTTTTACTGTTATGGCATTCTAATGTTCTGGCCTTTCACTGTTCTGGCCTTTTACTGTTCTGGCCATTTAAAGTTTAGGTCTTTTACTCTTCTAGCCTTTTACTCTTCTGGACTTTACTTTTCTGGCCATTTACTGTTTAGGCCTTTTACTCCTCTAGTCATTTTTCTCTTCTGGCCTTTTTACTATGCGGGCCTTTTACTGTTTAGATCTATTACTGTTTTGGCATGTTGTTGTTTAGCCCTAACGTTTTTAGGGCCATGGCCGCTTATGAGGCCCACCAGTATTCTGACCTACCACTTACAACATTTTACTATTTATTGGGTTCATCTGTTGGCCAGCATATTTGCGTATTCTATAACTATGGCACAATTCTTGTTTTAAACAGAGCGGTCTGTATTTCGGTCGGCTAATGGCCGCGCTAGGATCACCCTATCACATCAACATAATTTTTTTGAAATTTATTACATACTAGAATTTCAACAAAAATAAGATGAAGCATTACAGAGACATCGTCAAACATGGGTTGGAACTGGGTTTCTGCTATGGAGCTTACGTCGCCATACAAGTAAGAACTAGCATACCATGACAACTGAAGAAGAGATTATCAAGTAGATGCTCTGTCCAATCTTGTCAATCTTTTAGTTCAATATATTTGTTCATGTGTAATCATGATTATTTCATCTATTTCCTCTATTTCTTGTTCAATTAAATCAATTGTTCGGAGTGCAGCTGTAACACCTCTTTGTGCTGGAAAAACTGGAACAGTGGGCCGATGCAAGCAATAACCACTGCCATAGCTGCTTTGTGAAATTACCTCAATACTTAATTTAGGAATCCTCCCTTCTGCCCCATAGCTTCATGTCCAGCCTGAAACAAAGAAAACAAGTTAGCATAGCGTGGAATAACAATCTTATATGAAAATAATTCTAATTCATCATTGGCCAGGAACAATCAATGATGTGCCTCGTCCATCTCTTTCTGGAATAATAGGAACGATCGACGTCCTAGACCGATGCTTACATGTGCCAGTATCATAGCCACTCTGAAACAAACACTATAGATTATTTACAAGTTGAAACTAAGACAGATTAAGTTAGAGCAGCAAAGTCGGCAAAAAACACCATGTTTATTGTCAAAGAATTTCAAAATTGGCATTGTCCTAATATAAAAAATCAAGCAATCAACATGTGTGTCTCATGCAGACTAACTAAACTAGTGTGCGAATGAATATAGGGAATCAAGCAACTCAACTCTTTCCCTCATAAACTAATCATATCACTTCATAATGGAAATATAGAAAATATAACAAAAAGTGGTGCGTGGGATTCCTTCAGCTGCTTAGAACTGGTCGGGACAACAAAGCATTAACCTCAAATATAAAAAATAGGGTTTAAAATGGTCTATAGTATGAACTAGTCAGATAAGTGTGCAGTTTGATAACTTACCGTTGGACCTCGAACAATAGAAGGTGGCATTGTTTTAATCATCAGGAAACTATGGTAGTACCTTGGAAAAACAAGTAATAGATCAAGTGTGTCTTAAATAGACTACCAACATCATTTCAGAGAAACAAGATATCAACCATTGCTTTTCAGTAGCCAGATCATTCAAATATTTTTATCGTCGGTCTAGTAAATAAAAAAAGAGAAATAAAGAGATGAGTTATTTGCTGCCAAAACAATAGTTGGACACAGCCAAAAAGTAGTACAGACCTTCTTTGTAATGCCTACAACTATTGTATTTCCAACTGCTGATAGTATCATTGTACATATAACCAGGCAAGAAAATCCAGTAAACAAACAAGCAAATGATACATTGTGCACCTTCCAAGGTAAATGAAGTATTTAAACAATGTATGTATGGTATGAAGTGGCAGATCAAATTAAGCGAAATGTGACATTCTTTTGATAGAAGCACTTTGTGCACCATATAGAGTAGGTATATAGGAAACGCAACAATCATAGGCCGTGTTCATCATATAAACTGCTAGATTATTTGAAAAAAAGATATCCAACATATATAATAGCAAGTAAAGGTTTACGAGCTCTGTTATCCACATTATATCCATGGGAACCATGAAAAAATATCGCATTGTTGCAATCACAAGTCAACTAAAAATGCACAAGAACCATAACCAATTGAACCATCTAGTGGCTAATATTAAACTCACAAGGTCATCTAATCATGTATAGACGAAATCCAGTAGACATGAGTCATAACATATGCACAATAATGTCTCTTGTTTATTATTAATCAAACAATGTATTTCTCACAAAAGTTGCCATTGTTTAAGTTAAGAAAATAATTACATTGCTTTAATCTTGAGAAAACTAAATAATTAAATTGGAAATAGAATCTATATGTGCATCATTTACAATAGTTATCGGTATTGAATTAAGCAATCAAACACCAGATGCACGATAGACTTCCAGATCATATTAAGATGGTTATAGTACATATATATAGTATCTGGGTATCATACTAGATGATACTAGCTATGACAATCTCACTATGAGTATTCTAGCTAGAACTCCCTCCATTTCAAAATATAAGATGTTATGGCTTTTGTGAAGTGAATGTATCTAGACCCCCTTTAGTGTTAGTAGAGTAACTTGGACTAGTATTGTATAGATTTTTACTAGTCCAAGTTAATCCCCACCAAGACCAAGTAATTTATACTAGTCTCATACATATAACACTAGACTATGTTACTACCCAGAGTGTATAGAATATAAATTAGCATAAAAGTGGATATACTTCAATCACCACCACCTAATCATGGTCTAGTTAATGTATATATAGATAGATCATCATCAGCCAAATATAGCAAAAAGAGATCTCCACCATGATTGAGTGAGAAAATTGAATTATATATCAAGGGATTTACGTTTGGTCTTTGTGTAGAACCGTTAAAAGTCAACTTGTTATAATCATTGGCCAACTCATGTGGTGCCGACACTAGACAATGTGACTACCTCCAAAGTGCATACAAACTCTTAAATATAGAAGAGAAATACTATAATAGACTATCAATTAGCATAAAAATGGATATACTTAAATTACCACCACCTAATCATATTCTAGTTGACGCATATGTGGATAGATAGATAGATATGATGATGAGTCAAATATAGCAAAGAATATATCATCACGATGACTGAGTGAGAAAATTGAATTATAAATCGAGAGATTTACATTTGGTCTTTATTGCATAGAAGAAAAATATAGCATAAAGGTGGATACACTTAAATCACCACCACCTAATCATGGTCTAGTTAATGTATAGATAGATAGATGAACATAAGTCAAATATAGAAAGAATAGATCATCACCGAAATCAAGTGAGCACATTGAATTATAAATCGAGGGATTTATGTTTGGTTTTTGTCTAGTCTTGTTTAAGATTAATCTTGTTCTAATCATTAGCTGAATCATGTGGTGCCTCATACAAACAAGCATCTGACACTAAGCACATCTCAGTAAAAACAAGAGATTTACTATTTCTCTTTGTGCAGTCTCGTTGGAGGACATCGTGTTGTCAGTTTGTTCCTTGAATACATCTACCACATCTAGTACTTAGATAGACGATCCATATACTTTATTCTTGCTCCTCTAAATATAGGTTCAGGCCACTCATTCACATAAAACAGGTTTGCATTCAGCAATAGAAAGCAACAGGTACTTACAAGATTGTAGGGGTGATTAACTCTACAATTCTCCGTGTTCCATGTGAGAGGAAATAATATCAGATAGTGGCTGTTGCTGTTTACAAAGAACTAGATAGACATTATAGTATAATCACTTGTGAACATGTAGAGCAGGGAATGGACAATATAACAAAAATTTAAATGACATAAAGTTTGCCATGGCGACAAAATAGAATGCAGTTACATCACTCCTTAGCACGAGCAAGAGAGAAATTACTATGATTTAACTTGTGAAATAGGATTGCAAGAAAATATGAAAAGTGACATAAAATTTGTCATGATCTACAAAGCATGCAGTTATTGTACTAACATTTGGACGAACAAGATAGAAATTATAATGGTATACCTCGTGAACTTATAGAGCAGCAAACGCAAACTCATATGTGAAGTGACTTAAAATGCCATGAACTACATAATAGAAGGTAGATACTGGTGCTATAGAAATTATAATTGAGAAACATGAATTTATAGAGCAGGGGATGCAGATAAACATGTTAAGTGCCTTAAAACTTGCCATGTAATACTACATCCAATCCAAAGTAAATAAGGCGTATAATTTTTTCGCAAGTGTCATGGTATTCCCGACGAGTACACCATGGAGGGGTCCTCACAGTGCGTGTTTAGAGACGTGGGGTAAGGCGGAGAGTTGGCGGGTATGAGGTAACACAGCTTACCCAGGTTCAACTCCCACAACGGTGGCAGAAGTATACTCCTGCTATAAATCACTATAATCGCAATACGCCGAGTCATGGAGATAGGTTTACTATGCGTGGTGTTACACATTGTACGTAGAAATCTAGGTTGTACCCTAAAGGCTCCCATAGGTCTGGTTTATAAAGGCACCAGAACCTAGGGTCTACAGGAAAAGGTCCTTGCTAGACAAGATAAAGAGTCCTTCACTAATAAAAACTAGTCTTTCATGTCTTGCACTTCAAGGCTTTTAGTATGTCGGTGACTCCTACGTAGCCTTCCTTTATCTGGCATGGGCCTCCCTTCAGATCCGTCTAACTGGGCCGCCTAGCAAGCCATAGGCCTTGCTACCAACTATGGGCCACCTGGGTTAGTCGGAATAAGGACGTGCTATGGTGATACCTATTTAGCATATCCCCAACAGTAGCCCCCGAAGGACTTTGAAATCTTGCGCCGTCTTGCCCATTGATCTTGCATGCTCCGTCTAGGTGATGTCGGCAATTCGTCAAGCAATATCTCAAAGGTCTCTCAAAGAACCCTGCAATCCTCTATGGCTTCACAATGTAGCCGGAGATTCCTTGAGTCTTTATTTCCAGAGCTGGATATTTTCCGCCTTCGATCGAATCTTTAGACGTGACTAATACGTCCATAACGTATCTATAATTTTTTATGGTTTTATGCTAATAATATGCTTTTGATACTCCTTTTTATATAAAGTTTATGATTTATTTGGACTAACCTACTAATAGTTGGAAAAGCGCACAATGTTCTTGTTTTACACTTTGATGTGTAGGAATTACCAATAATACAAGCGGAAACCTTGTTGGAGACAAATTGGGATTTTCTAGAAATCTGTCTCAAAACTCTTTTTGAAGATGGTCACGTTTCAAGTCGAATACGGTATCAAACGAAAAACTCAACTACAAAGTTGTTGGAAATTTCACGACATACGTTATAGACATAAAATTTAGCTAATTCCGAGTTCGGACGGGCCCGCTAGGCCTGATTTTCTGCAGCCCAAGATGGGGTGACGAGAATCCGAAAGCTATATAAAGGGAGGAAACCTAATTCGTGGGAGACACCTCCACCCACGAATTTGCAGCCACCAAAGCCACGTTTTTGCCTCTCCCATAGATCCCATCTCCATGGGAGAGGGCTCCCAATAATCCATGAAGCAAGGGGGCTAAGGGGCGGTGCTCCCCTGTGATACCGGCGGCAAGGAAGGAGTCCTCCGCGCCGCCGCCGGTGCTGCAGCCGCCTCTTCACCATCTTCACCGCCATCTCCATCGACTCCACCGCCATCTCCATCACCGTTGCTTACTCCGATGATGAGGAAGGAGTAGTTCTCTCTCAAGGCTAAGGGTTATACTAACAACTATGTGTTCATCTCTCTCTATGCATGATCATATTGTGATCATGAGCTTTGTAATCAAGTAGATCTATCTTGCTACTCAAGTGCTTTAATAGATCTCTTCTCTCCCCATGTGTGTGAAAGTGACAGCGTGCACACCATGGTGGCACTTAGGCTAGAGATTACAAATACTTGTTATGAGTTATATTTGGAGTTGTATGTTTCTATGAAATTATGGTGTTTGTTGGAACCATCTAGTGCTCAAGGTGACAGTGTAGGGTTATCTAGATGGGGAAAACGGACTTTGAGGAGTGTTGTTATAGCCCTACCATGGATTAGAGTGTCCAACCGGAGAGTAGTTCAGAGTAGTACCATAAAGAGAAGATATTTATATGAGAGTGTTCAGTAGTGAAAGTATGATCCCTAGGCCTTGTTTCTAAGCATTGACCGTTTGCAACTAGATTTGTTACATGTTTCATTGCTTCCATCTTTATTTCAGTTTGCCTTTAGTCTCTTCGATGCCATCAAGCTATTTTATGGCACCGTTGTCTTATATATACCACTTGTATTTCACTATATCTTTGCCGAACTAGTGCACCTATACACCTGACAAGTGTATTGGGTGTGTTGGGGACACAAGAGACTTCTTGTATCTTGATGGCAGGGTTGCTTGAGAGGGATACCTTTGACCACTTCCTCCCTGAGTTCGATCAACCTTGGGTGATCCACTTAAGGGAAAACTTGCTGTTGTTCTACAAACCTCTGCACTTGGAGGCCCAACAACTGTCTGCAAGAATAGAAGTGCATAGACATCAGTGACCCTTCACTGCAACTATCAGGAGGATGACATAGGGTATAGCTTACGCTACCTCGAAACTCATAGAAGGCAGAGAATTAATCATTAGCTATTTTTACGCACGCGAAATCTGAAACGGTAAAGCGGCAAAGACAGAGTACATGGCGAAATTACCGTGCATGTTCATCTCCATGTTGGCAATGCTCTGCCCATCAGATCCTTTTGCACGAATCTTGATGTTGGGCCTATATATTTCAACCGCAGCTAGGTAATTTTATTTTTACCCACATTCGCTCCCTCGTCTTCGTCTTCCTCCATGTGCCTGTTCGACCTCCTCCTCGGAAAACCCACTCCCAGCATTGCAATGGCCTCCAGTAGCTCCACCCCTTCAATGACGGGAACCCTCGAGGCTACACCAGAGCTATATCAGGGAGTGATGGTCCTGCCGGAGGGGGTCATTGTCCATGTCACGTATGTGGTAGAAACCACCGGTGACAACCAAGAACGGGCAGCGCCAGATGCCGCTGAAGAGGACAATGACTCCCACAAGGGAGTGTGGAGGGGATCTGACCTCTCCGCCGAAGACTGGCAAGAACTGGTCACCGAAGGGTATCTCCCCGCGGAAAAGGATTTGGTCTGGCGGCCGGCGCCGGCCAGCGAGGTGGTTCCTTCTCCCCAAGATGGAGAGAAGGTGTACCTCAAAGCCCAGCTGGTACGAGGCGTAAGCCTGCCAGTCTCCGACTTCTTCCTAGACGTCCTCCGGCACTTCCGGGTACTTCCCCACAACCTCTTCCCTAATAGCATCCTCGTCCTTAACAACTTTGTAGCTTTGTGCAAAGGATATCTAGGAATCAAACCTATTTTGATCTGTTTGTATACTTCTTCACCTTCAAGAGAGAGTCTGTAGAGTCCAAGGATGAATTACGGACTTGTGGAACCATTAGTTTTAAGATCTGGCCTAGCCGTTGCTTCCCCGACATCGTAGGGCATGAGTCATGCAAGAACTAGCAGCGCACGTATTTCTATGGCCCAGATCTTCCCCTGCCTGACCGTCTTGAGACGTATCCCGACTTTGTCGATGCAGCCGCCGCCGAAGTGCCTGCTTGGAGGACCCCAGCCTCCCTTCCGTCCGACAATCAGGCCAACCACGTCGTAAGACGGATTGAATGGCTCGTGGATGGAGGTCTGACGGGTTTGGACCTAGCCATGTCCTAGTTTGTTAGGCGGATTCAGCCTCTGCAGCATCGCGCCGAGTTGATGTGCAAGTACTCCCAGGATAGAAGGGATCCCATGCGAATTTCACATGATTACTTCTCCACGGACTCTATAAAACTCCGACTTAAGGTCATGTCAAGGTGAAGGACAGGAAGCGTAGCTTCAAGATCACCTACGACATGTTCGACTGCTACAAATTCCCAGAGGTAGCTTTTGTTTCCTTTGTTGCTTGTTTTATACTCTAAGGTTTCTCCTTCTTGAAGTTGTCACTCTAACACTCCTTTGTTTCCCAGCTGGTGACCTTGGTGGAATATCAGATGGTCTCCCAGGTCTATGATCCCAAGCTGAAGGATATCCAAGTGGTGTCTGACGATAACTCCCCCAAGGATCAGCCAGCTCCGGCAGCGTAAAAGCATAAGAGCTCCACCTCTAACGCTGCTGTCTAGGCCAAGAAGAAGAAGTAATCGGAGAGTGGAGTCTCTAGATGATCCACCGCCGTCTTAGAGGCAGAGAAGAAGAAATCCACCGGCATTCCCCTTACCAAGGCTTCTGCTGTGGAGTAAGTATATTCATTCTCCGGCTTGTAGTTTTAGCTCATACCTTTTTTCAACACTTGTACTTATACTTTGTACGTTTCAGGAGGAAAGCCGGTGGTAGCTTGATGCGATCCTCCAGAGATGTTGGAGGGTCAAAAAACATTCATGACATGCTTACCAGGGATGTGGCCGCCAAGCCTTCTCCCGCTACTGCTCCCCCCACTCCTGCCGCCAAGCCCTCTACCGGCCCCACTAGGCCTTCGTACCCCGCCATCCCTGAGATCTCTACCATGGAGACTGATGTCAATCCAATATTTGATATCTTAGGCTCTGTTGAGGCAGACGTTGCTCCCAGCGGTCAGGTGACATAGGAGAGTACCTCCTCCAAAGTGGTGAAGCTCCGTCTAAGGATGCCACCGAGAAAGTGAAACATGTAATGGAAGGAGAAGAGGCGGAGGAAATTGTGGCAATGGAAAAGGCGGGAGCCTCTAAGCCATCAACTACTATGGAAACATAGCAGGCGGCTAGGGTATCATCCATGCCTCCGGATTCAACATATCCTCTTGCCGCGACTCCTCTGACGTTTTGCCTGGATGACCTCATTGCACAGGCAGATGCCGTGTATAACAATGCCGGGATCTTCCATACTGCATATGCCAACCTGGCCAACAATCTTAAGCTTATTGCAATTTTACCAGTTTTAAACTTCACTTCTTTTACTTCGTGTAACATATCCCTTAGTAGCCTCCGAGCTCTTAGGTGGATAAACAAAAGTTATTGGCCAGAGTGCTCCAAAGAACTAAGAGTAGAAATTGATAATGTAGCCCCCGAGCATCTAGGTGGAAACTTAGAAAAGTTCCAGCTAGATGCTCTAAGAGTAGCATACTTGCTGATTAAAATCTTGTATTGTAGCCCCCAAACATGTAGTTGAAACTAGATAGTTCCAACTAGATGCTCTAAAGAGACTAAGCATGTTTACTTGTTGCAGAATGAGAATAGGCGGAGGGTTACCGCCAATGAGAGGTTTTCTACTTTGCGGAAGGAACTGGACCTTGAACAGGGTAAAATAGCCTTCCTGAAGCAACAAATAAAAAATACCTAGAGTCTATTTCTTTTAATAGCTCCTTACTTTTTCTCATGGATTCATTTATGCTGTCTTCTCAGGGTGCTTTCCATTTTCCATCTTACAGAAGTCGTTGCTAAAGCCAGGAGCATCGTCGAGCAATCCAAGCATATTCAAGAGCTTGACAATGATAATAAAATCTTGAAGAAAGACCTGGCCGATGCTGTCAAGGGCCATGAAGAGGCGATGTGGGTGCTGCAAGAGTGTGCTGACACCAATATGCAACGCCTAAAGAATGAAATTTCACAACTCAAGGAACGGAACCAAGCTGCCAAAGAGCAGAATGGGAGGAACCTTGAGATGTACAAGACAGTTCAGAAGGACAGAGACGTCTTGGCGGAGACATGCAAGCAAGCTGAGATGAGCATCTACGGTAACTTCTCCCATCTTGGTCAATTCTGTACTTTGGATAAATGTTTAATGTTTTTATACTCATGATCCTTGTATCTTATGCAAACCACAACTCCCATTGGCTTGGCAAACTTGGGTGAAGGTGCTCCGGATCCCAAGGAGTGCATGATTCTTTCTGGCAACTTCGTCAGCACCATCATTGCCCAGGCCAAGGAGATAGCCCCGCCTCTAGTAATAAATATCAAGGCGACAGACTCAGCGGCCAAGTACTCAGAAATCCTGTGCCAAGCCCTCGAGAAAGTCAAGGACTGGAAAGCCGCTTGCGTCCGGGCTGGAGAAAGGATGACCTTGTCCTTGGTCAAGGCACACTACGACAATGCCAACATCGACCTGGTAACATCCGGCATGCCTAAGCTAGACGAGGAAGCAAGAGAAATTGATAGCAAAGCTATTTGGAATTCCCACGCTGGCTTCGACACCAGAATTGCCAGAATGGTCAAGGCGGACGTCTTCGTGCCCGCTGAGATCCTTGATGAAGATATGGCTTTGTCTGAGTCTATCTTGTCTCCTTCCGAGTTTGATGAGCTATCCCGGCCTGGCTCTCCTATTGCTGATGATGCCACCACTAAGTCCCCTACAGGAGAGCCATGAAAAAAATATTTGTACCAAATGTATCTCTACAATGTTTATGCGGAAAAACTTATGTGTTTTGCTAAGGCGGGAAAACTTCTACTCAAGTTTCTCGGTACTTATTTGTTTCCAGCATGTATATAGTTTTAAGCAAGTGTTGGCTTATCCATTATTTTGGTTCGTATGCTTGACCTTTCGTGAGATGGAAGACTCGTACCACAAAACTATGCCCTCAGGTGATGATGCTTAATAGAACCGTCAAGAACCTAAGAGCAAAATCGCCGGCTTTGAGTGCCGAGAAGACACTACTCTGGAATCCACATAAAAACTTCAGAAAATGTGTATACCAGAAAACTTAAGCTAACGCCCGTAGGAGGAATTTTCACAAGTGCAAATGCAAACTTGTGCATAAAGGGTTTATATGATCCAAAAATGAACAACTAAAGGAGGTAAAAGACTTAGAGAATATGAGTGAACCAAATGCTTTATTTCAGTGATCATATATGAAACTTATTACATAATAAAACATGCTAACTGTAAAAGGGACGTACTGTGCTATGTTCCATGGTCGATCTATCTCCGGGTAATCATCATCGGAGTCACATTGTTTGTTCTTGCAATTTTTGGCCTATCTTTCAACTCGCCAATATCGTTGAGGTAATAGGAACCATTTAGCAATGCTTTTCTTATGACAAACGTTCCTTCCCAAGGCGGGGATAGTTTGTGTGATTTCTCCTACTTGAGTCTAAGCACCAGATCCCCCTCTTTAAACGAGCGATGCTTACAGGGCGACTATGGTAGCCATGTAGCTTCTGCTGGTAAATGGCGGATCTCTGGCATGCTAGCACGTGCTCCTCCTCTAGTAGGTCACAAATAGGCGTCTGGATCCTTCAGCGTCATCCTCCTTGTAGGCGGCGACTCTTGGTGCATCGTGGAGGATGTCGGATGGCAGGACGGCTTCTACTCCATAAACCATGAAGAAAGAAGTCAAGCCGGTGGATCTGTTGGGTGTTGTTTGTAAACTCCACATGATATATGGTAATTCCTCCGCCTAGGCTCTAGCTGCTCTCCGTAGCGGTGCTTCTAATCATGGCTTGATTCTGTGCAGAATTTGTCCATTGGCCCTTTCAACATGCCCATTTGACTGTGGTGTGCCACAAATGCTAGGTCAAGGCGGATGCCTTTTTCATGAAAGTACTCCTCAGCTTCTCCGAGAGATAAATTTCTGCCGTTGTCGGTGATGATGTTGTGTGGGAGACGAAATCTCACCACTAGATCCCGGACAAATTTCAAGGTTGTTGCCCCATCAAGCTTCTAATGGGTTTAGCTTCAATCCATTATGTGAACTTATCCACTTCTACTAGCAAGTGTGTAAATCCACAGGGTGCTGTCTGCAAAGGTCCTACCATATCCAGCCCCCAGACTGCAAACGGCCAAGTTATTGGTATTGTTCGCAATTCATTAGCTGGAACACTTGGTTGTCTTGCATAGAATTGACACCCAAGGCATGTTTGTTCCAACTTGTCATCATCCGCCTTGGCAGTTAGCTAGTAGAATCCATGTCGGAAGGCCTTAGCCACCAACGATCGGGGAGCGGCATGATGCCTGCAATCTCCGAGATGTATCTCCCTAAGGATTTCAATACCTTGCTGCAAGGAGATGCATCGAAGGAAAACTCCTATGGTACTTCTTTTGTATAACTGGCCGTCAATGATGATGTAGCCTTTTGCTCTGCGTATTATTTTTCGGCTTTCGACTTCGTCTGCAAGCAAAGTTCCGTCTTGTAGATAGTCCATGAACGGTTTCATCCAAGCCGGAGAGGTCACTCTTATTGTATTAACAAATGAGTCCACTCTATCCGGGTTGTCGGGGTCTTCTCGCTTCACAGATGGTGTCCGTAAATGTTCTAGGAAAATGCCTTGCGGAATTGGTCGGTGGGCTGACCCAAGCTTTGACAACAGATCTGCTGCCTCATTTTCTTCCCTTTTGACATACTTGACTTCGTAGCCGTTGAAGCACTTGGTTATTTCGTCTACTTCGTCTCGATATGCGCCATCATAGGGTTCCTTGCGTTCTAGGTGCTAGCTACTTGCTAGGCAACCAAGTCGGAATCTCCACAAAAAACTATGCACTTGATGCCAATATCCTTGGCCACACGAAGTCCGTGAATGAGGGCCTCGTATTCTGCCATGTTGTTGGTAGCGTTGAAGTGGATCTGCAGGAGGCATTGAAACTTCTCCCCGGTTAGTGATTGTAGTAGTACATCAGCCCCCGAGCCATTGAGTACCTTTGATCCGTCAAAGTGCATGACCCAATAATCTGGCTCTAGCACAGGAGTGTCTTCTGGCAGTTCTGTCCAATCTACAATAAAATCCACCAATACTTGTGACTTTACAACATTGTGTCTCTTGTAAGTGATTTCAAAGTCGGCAAGTTCAATGCCCCACTTTGTCACTCTTCCTGTAGCGTCACTATTGTTGATGATGTCGGACAGTGGAGCTTTGCTCACCACTGTGATAGGGTGCTCTTGGAAGTAATGCCTTAGCTTCCGTGAAGCAAGGAAAACTCCAAAAGCTATCTTTTGGTAGTGCGGGTAACACTGCTTGGATTCCATCAAGACCTTGCTTACATAGTAAACTGGACGCTGAACTCCATATTCATGCGTTGGATCCTTGCGCTCCACCATGATGATGATGACTTGGTTGGTTGCCACCATATAGAGTAACATAGGATCCCTTGACACTGGTGCTGCAAGTATTGGTGTGCAGGAGAGTATTCTCTTCAACTCCTGAAGTGTTGCGTCAGCTTCATCTGTCCATATGAATTTGTCTGCCTTTTTGAGCAACTTGTAGAGAAGCATAGCCTTCTCCCCAAGTCGGCTGATGAACCTACTTACTGCTGCTACGCAGCCTGTGAGCCTTTGTATGTCCTTCAGGCATGTTGGACGCTTGATTTCGAGGCTGGCCTTTATTTTCTTCGGGTTCACCTTGATTCCGCTGTCCGGAATGATGAAACCCAATAGCTTGCCGGAAGGTACCCCGAAGACACTTCTTGGGATTCAGCATCATGTTGTATTTCCGGAGATTATCAAAGGTTTCCTATAAGTTGGTGATAAGATCGTTTGATTTATTTGACATTACCGCGATATCGTCCATGTAATAGTGTTTGTTGTGACCTATTTGGTCGTGTAGGCAACATTGCATTGTCCGCTGGTAGGTATCACCAGCATTTTTCAGCCCAAAGGGAATCGTGATATAGGAAGACGTGTCGTAAGGTGTGGTGAATGAAGGGCCAAGTGGTCTAACTTTCGAATCCGGATTTTGTGGTAACCTGAGTAGGCATCGAGAAAACATAGAAATTTGGAGCCAGCCGTCGAGTCAATGACTTGGTAAATGCAAGAAAAAGCAAACGGATCCTTCGGACACGCTTTGTTCAAGCCGGTGTAATCAACGCATATTCTTATTTCATTGGTTCCCTTTTTGGGGACAAGTACAGGATTTGCCACCCATCGGGTGTGAATAACTTCTCAGATAAAACCAGCCTTAATTAACCTAGCTATTTATTTGCCTATAGCCCTTCGTCTTTCTTCATGAAAGCATCGTAGAGGTTGCTTCACCGGTTTGGCATTAGGATCAATATTCAAGATTGTCTCGGCAAGTTCCCTAGGTACACCTTTCATGTCGGCAGGTTGCCAGGCAAAGATGTCCCTGTTCTGACGGAGGAACTTGACGAGCGTGCATTCCTATTTGGGATCTAGGTCCGTGCCAATGGTGGTGGTCTTGGAGGAATCTCCTTCAACAAGCTCCACCTGCTTGGTCTTGATGGTGACCTTGAAGGCGGGTTCGTCAGTAGTGATCTGCTTCTTCGAAGTCGGCATCTCCGAGACATCGACCTGGTTCAGGATCTCCTTGAACTCCTCACCGTAGAGAACTGCTTCGGCAAAAGCGGCTTCACTGAGCTTGAACTCCTTGGTGAAGCTTCCGTCAACAGTGATTATGTCATTTGGTTCGAGTATCTTGAGCTTGTTGTAGACAAAGCATGGCCTTGCAAGGAAGGAGTGGAAAATGTCGCGTCCGAAGATGACGTGGTACATGCTCTTGAAAGGCACCACTTCAAAGGTCATGCGTTCTTGGAGATAATTGTTAACATTGCCAAAAGTGACCGGAAGGGTGATGCTGGCCCAGGGAATGTTGTTCTTCCTTAGCTAGGTCTTCGTCAAGTTCATCTTGTGAAGTGTATCCAGGTACCTGATGTTGATGCTGCTTTCACTGTCCATAAGGCACTTGGTGAACTCTGTGCCGTCAATCAAAGGGTTGATGACCATGGCATACTGGTTCTCTATTGGGATAAGGTCTGGGTGATCCTTCCTATCCCAAGTAATTGGAATCTCTGACCACCTGACATACTGGGGACCGTAGGGAGGGTAGCCATCAGTATCCTCATAGAGGTTTTCTAGGCTCGGACAGTGGGAGTGCCAAGGAAGGTGTGGTAGACTGGAGCCTTCTTCTCGAAGAGGTTTTTCCCTTTACCCTCTCCCTTGTCGGAGGATTTGGGTTCCACGTCTTCATCCATATCACTTGATTCCTTGGATTCTTACTCCTTCTTCCCTTTGCCCTTTCCGCGGGGTTTGTTCTTCCGACTTCGCTTGTAGCCGAACCTAGGGTCTTCCTTGAGATCATTGACGAACTTGCATTGGCGGTTGGTGTGGGTGAACTTGCTCTGGAATATGTTTCAAGGTGGATGAAACATGGCATATCGCGGTACTCTTTGTACGTTTGGGGAATGCACGACGCTGAGGGTGTAGAATCACTCCTCTGCTGGCCATGGCTAGCCCCCCGGCCACGTCCATGCTGTCCGCCTCCGCCTCTGCTAGTGAATGTAGCGGCGACCATGTCGGTTGTTTGCTTTTCTTTAGGTGGAGTCTTCTGCTTGTTATTATTGTTCTTCCTGGCCTAGGTAGGGATTGCTATTGCGGGCAATGATCCACGTATGTCATCATCAGGAGAGGCGAACTTGCTAGCCATGGCGATCATTACGTTGAGGTTAAGCTCATTGTTGTCTTGCTTCCGCTTCAACGTATTCCAGAGAAAAGTTCCTTTTTCCAAACCATCGATGAAGGCGGCCATAGCGGTTTGTTCGTGCACCCCTGCGCAAGAATTTTTCATATCCAGCCAGTGAGAGAGGTAGGCACGAGAGGTTTCATCCTTTTCTTGTACGCACTAATGTAGGTCTCCGACAGTGCAAGGATGCTTGTACGTACCCTCAAAGTTCTTGGTGAATGCTTTGTGCATGTACAACCAATTGCATATTGATTTCTCCGGCAAGTCATCAATCCATTATCGGCGGTACTAGTGAGCATAGGTGGGAGGTACTTGACGGCGACATTGGGGTTTCCCCCTGTGATGTGAATTGCTTCGCTATAGTCCTACAACCATGTAATTGGTCTGACGGTGCCGTCATAGAGCTTGATAGTCTTGTGTATCTGGAGGCCCTAGGGGTAGGTTGTGGCCCGTATTACTGGTCCAAAACAACGCTCCCAAGGTATGCGAGCTCGCAAGCTTCTTGGATCTTGTCGAGCCGTGAACGTGCATCGTACGGCTCTGGTTGCTTCCCTTTTTCCACCAAGGGGAGGGGAATTGCGGTGCGATCTATGGGATCCATCGTGTCCCCCTCCATGATGGCAGCTAGGTAGCAATGGTGGTGGTGGAGGCGGTAGGTTATCTTGCTTGCTATTACCCTCCTGCGACTCCTAATGACCGTTGCGGTTGCTTGTCAGATGTGGCGCTTCCATGTAGGATTTTCTCATGTGTCCTTCAACGCCGCTGCGCTCTCCGGCACGTCGGGGCTACTCACCCTGGTCGCGTATAACGATACCAACCTAGGGACGCCTAGGCGGTGGCATGCTTGTACAGTGGCGCGGCTGTGGCTCCTCGTGATGTCGGGATGGTAGTGGAGGCGGCGACCGACAAGGGCAAGCCTTTTCTCTGTGGTTGGAGGATATGGGTATGGCATCAGCCATGTTGCGTGCCTCTCTCCGTCATTGCTCCGTAGAGCGTGTGTGAGATCCTTCGTCACGGGGAGATCTTGGCCTTCTATGGCTGTTCAGGGTTGACTGGCAAAGCTCCGGATTGGACTCAAGCCTCTGCGAGGTGTCCTTCTCCTATTGCTTGCATGCCTTGTCAACGAGGTCATACACCTGAGCAACTGCTTCTGACGACCTGTCCTACTCAAGGAGGGTCTTGGCGACAGCAATGTTGAGGGCGGGAGTTGGCATGACTTGCATCCCCTCTAAATCAATGTATGGGGTGGCTTTTGTCGGTTTAAATCCGTCATACCCCAAACTGCGCTGAAGACCGGGGTCTTCGACGACCTGAGCTGGTGCTTTCTTTGACTTGTGCTTCAACAACAACTACTTGTATTCAGCCTCCGTAGCTCTTGCTGCCTTGATAGATTGTTACGCTTTTGCCATATCTTCGTCTAGCTTAGCGCCCTGTTCTGGGATGCACTTGGCCTCCGCTAGGATTGCCGCACGCTTCTCATCAAGCTCCGTGACGCTCCGGATATGGGAGACGGTAATGGGCTCAACGAGGACTGCGCCGTAGATTGCCTTGTCAGCAGGAGTAACCAATGGGTTGCCAGCTGCAGACGTTGATGGTGGCATTGGCGGCTAGTTCGACTGCCTGGCAGTACTGGGGGACGTGGTTAGTTCCTGCGCCGGTTGCAGACGGATAACCGGAGGGGGCAAGGCCTTGGCCGGAGCCAGAGGCTCGGCGGCTTTCTTGGCTACTGCTGCTCTGGTGACCGCTGGTGTGGGCAGAGCTCTCTCACGAACCAGTTCCTATCCGTCTTCTTCCATCACACTCCAAATGGGGACTAGCACCTGGTGGGACGTGTTGGCCTTCTCGGCGTGCTCCTCCTTCTTGATCTCCTGCTTGATCTCCCTCATAACAGCATCGTATTCCTCCGAGTTAGCATCCGAGCCGCCGCCATCCATATTGATGTCAGCGTATAGGGCATCAAGGATAGAGTCGGAGTTGGCTTCGGTGTTCTTGACGATGGATGTGCAGGGTGATAGAGGCAGGCCGTTGTTGTTGTTGTTTCCTTCTCCAGCTAGGATGGCGATCGTGGCCTTAGCCTCCTCATTGGCATCCGCATATTCATTCACGATTGTGACCATCTCACCAAGGGTGAGAGGGCCACGGCCTACCGCCTTCAGAGGGTATGCCGGAGGAATGTTCCAGGTGTAAGCCCTTCCCCGAAGTGATACACGAGCTCATCGGCGCGGTCGCCCTCTAAGGTTTCCCTCACCCTCATCCATCCAGCAAGGTATTCGTGGCGAGGCTCTCCATCCCTTTGAACGCATCTAGCCAGATCAAAGATGGTGACGACACGGACAAAGTGTGACCTGCGCATCTCTAACACTTGGGGAAGCCAAGAGGATTTGCGTGGTCCTTCCACCTTTATATCTTGCACACGGGTGGTTTGGGTGGGCCTTGAATTTTCTTGATTTGAGCTGCCATACGCCAGAGAGAGGTATGGCCTAGATCGTTCCACGAACGTGTCCTGTCCATAGGCGGTCCGTGTGGGGCTTAACGAGTTTCTGACTTCCTGGGATCTAGGACCCGAGTCGGTTTCGCCGATGAAGATGTGGATGTCTCTGAAGGGGATGGCGGAGGAACGTGTAGGGTTCGTCTTTGCCAGCACCCAAAACTCATCTGGAGGGATGATCAGGACGTTGTCGGATAAGAGAACGCGTCTGATGCCTACGGTGTCGCCAATTCTTGAGAAGAGATTAGACCTCGCCTGGTGTAGAGCTCGAAGCGCCTCCTGCCCCACGGTGGGCGCCAACTGTCATGGTATTGACGATGAGTACGCCATGGAGGGTTCCTCATAGTGCGGGTTTAGAGACGTGGGGTAAGGCGGAGAGTTGGCGGGTATGAGGTAACACAATTTACCTAGGTTCAAGTCGCACAACAATTGCAGAATCTACTCCTTCTATAAATCACTATAATGGCAATACGCCGAGTCATAGAGATAGGTTCGTTGTGCGAGGTGTTCCATGTTGTACGTAGCAATCTAGGTTGTGCCGTAAAGGCTCCCACAGGTCCGGTTTATAAAGGCACCAGAACCTAGGATTTACAGGGAAAGGTCCTTGCCGGACAAGGTAAAGAGTCCTACACTAATACGAACTAGTCTTTCGTGTCTTGCACTCCAAGGCTCCGAGCATGTTGGTGAATCCTGAGTAGCCTTCCTTTATCCGGAATGGGCCTCCCTTCTGGATCCATCTAACTGGGTCGCCCAGTAGGCCATAGGCCTTGCTACCAACTATGGGCCACCCAGGTTAGCCAGAATAAGGACATGCGATGGTGATACCCATTTAGCATATCCCCAACAGAAAGTCAATCGACGCAAAATCCGACCAAGTTTGTAGAACAAACCAGGAACATCTACCATGCCCAACCAACGCCATTTGATACATCGGGGCATATATTTTTGGGAGTTCTATTTTCATGCCCCTAGTTCGTTAGTTGTACTCGGTTTTCCCCAGCCCCTTAGCTTTTGCTCACTTTTCCCCTCCCTCAATTCTAAAACCCTCATAGGCACTTGGACGGGGGGATGCCATCAGGTCAAAGGCTTGACCATTACATGCTGACCAGTAGGACCTCGTTGGGGTGGGTCATGCATTGAGCGTTACGTTATGTTGCCTCGACCGTTACATGCTGATGGGTGGGGCTAGGATACACGGTGGACCAGCGATCCATTTCTCGCTGACTTGTGGGCCCCATTTTTCCTGACTGTGTGGCCGGTGCAGCCAATGAAAAATGGGGCCATTCTGTGGGGCCGTCATAGACAATGACCAGCGGGGTTGGAGGGGTATTTGCATATTTTCCATGTTTTACTTTGCAACTTGCATATTTGCCATTTTTGTGTCACTCACATGTGGTGGTCATGTGGCAAATATGCAAATTCCAAAGAAAAAGTTTGGTAGATGTGCAAAATTGGCAAATATGAAAAAAATGACTGGTGGGGTCGTGTATGACATGTCGGCTCTCTCTCTCTCATCCTCTTCTAACCCCCAGCCTTGACAGCTCCTATCCCACCGGCGGACAGAGCAAACATCATCGGCGCGTCACCAGATCTGTCTACGATGGTATCATATGGACTACCACACTACACCTCAACCATGGCTCCAGCACCTGTTTTGTCCGCATGCATTGTACATTGAGGCAGTATCGACCGCAGGCAGGTCCGCCGCCCACGACGACCGGGATTTTGTTCCGCCACCATAGCTCGACGAACAGTCACAGCAATTTCTAGTAGTTCTTGGTAAGACCTTCGCTCTTGCTCCGCCCACCCTAATCGATTCGGTTCCCATAATTTCCTTGATATTGCAGGTGCAAATTATTCCCCAATGTCTAGTCGTAGCGGGTACACTGGTGAGGGTTGGGAATCCATCATGTCGTGGCCACGTTCTCCTTCTCCTACCACGTCGGAAGTGCATGTGGCTCCTTCTCTTTGTACTACCGTTGAATTTGAAGTACTACCAGGGCCTATCGGACTGATTTCAATTGGGTTTGTTTTGGGATTGTTACAGTGTGCTATGCAGGACAATGATCCATGGTACATTGCACACAAAGATGAATCAACCCAGTGGTCTAGCTAGAGGATGGATTTGGAGGAGATGGTTGCAATATTAGGTGATGAATTGGCTCGTAAAAACCTGTTGATATTCAAGTTGAAGCATACTCTCGAGGAAGAATTCATAGCTTATTTTCAAAGAGAAGTTGACACTTGAGGTTGATCTTGCCATATCTGATCAAGTGGTAGAAAATCTAAAACATGAACATCAAGTTAAGGGGGAGATGCGTATATTCATGTGGGCAGTTTTAGTGTTGTCATTCGCGTCCTAGCAGTTACAGTATGCGGTTGTGGTGAAGGGTGGCATGTGTAATGATTAGTTGAATAGATAGCTAACTTAGAGAGTAGAATTTGTACTCAAAGGATGGTTGTGAGTTCCTACTAATTTAGTCACTTTGCAATCCCAAAGTTGTCGAGAGAATGCATTGTAGGGCCCGAGTTGCTTGCCATTGATTCTAGTGGTCCCAAAGTTGTATAGAGAATCCATTATGGGGCCCGAGTTGCTTGCCATTGGAACTAGTGGTCCCAAATTTGTTGACAGAATGCATTGCAGGTCCCGAGTTGCTTGCCATTGGATCTAGCTGCCCATAGTTGGCGTGCCAAATGCCTAGAGGGTCAAGTTGGGGCCTATCATTTTTGACCGCTCTGTCACTGCCATCGTGGCTGCCATGTAGACTTGCAGCGTTGGCGGCAACATCCATTCCCTATTCCAAATTAGTGGCTGAGATTGTCAATCCAAGTTAGTTGACTCAAATTCATCAAGATACAATCGAATCTAGACAAATATAAATCAACTAATTTGGGTCGGAGGGAGTACTACTTATGAATCAGCTTTAGAGCATATCCACCGTTATCACAGCTCAAATACATATCAATTTTGATTCAAATCATACATATTTTGATCAAATTTATACAAGACCACTGGAGATTGTCAAAGCAAGTACTACTACTACTTATGAATCAGCTTTAGAACATATCCAGCAGTCTCACGGCTCAAATACATATCAAATTTATTCAAATCATACATATATTTTAAGTCACAGATTTTTGGTTCAAATTGGGCTCAAATTTGTCCCAATTTTAAGTGGATGGTGAGCTAGCCGCCCTCCCCTTGTATGTGTACTCCGTTGCCTTGTTGGACTGGGGCCCGGAGATGTCTTTACACCAGACGTGTGTAAAACTGTGGAGGCACTACCACTTGTGGTGTTGGACGCTTGAAGCCTTCTCAAACTTAAGGTTGGCTACGTTTCGGCTACATCAGCAATGTTTCTGCGGGAACGTAATCCCACTTTTAGTCTTCAAGGGTAGATCACCGTATCCTGCATATTACTATATATCTGCATAGATAGATCTTGGCTATGGTGTTCGTTATTAGGAGTTTTTTTTGCTTTCTGCACATGAACCCCGTTAATACCACCAACACGCCGGTACTATTGGCACTACAAGAAAAGTAGAATTTTACAATGGATGATTTTCGTGGTTGAAGGCCCATTTTTTGTGGTTAAAAAGTCTTCTACGACAGATGCCCTTCGTGGTAAAAGCCCCGTCATAAACGAATCTACCACAGTTTTTTCATCTATGGTGGATCACATCCTTCATCCACAAAAAGTTGTTTTGTCGTAGATCTGTTCGCCAGCCACGTTGACTGCTGACGTCATGCAAACCGCCATGTGGCAAACGACATTAACACCTAGTTACCGCTGTTAACGGACACAGAAACTGTGGTAGAATCATAGCCCAGCCAAGGCCTACTAATTATTAAGTGGGCCGGCCCACGAGGAGAGCCCAATAAGATTACGACTCTTTACTATTTCCTCATGCACTGTTTGAAGTGGGCCCATTAGTACAGCCCTCCGCGGCCCGTACAATTTTAGACCCGTTACTGTTTCGGACTAGAGAAGGCCACCTTGGTCTAATAATATGAGGCCCAGCGGTCTACGCTAGTAGGTCCAGTACTGTTGAGGCTTGCTGCTGGCCCGTTATTGTTCCTACAGCCCATAGGGTCTGCTGCTGTTCTACCCATTTACTGTTATGGCCTTTTACATTTCTGGGTTGCCACTATTAGGGTCCTTTACTGTTATGGCCTTCTAATATTCTGGCCTTTCACTGTTCTGGCCTTTTACTGTTCTGGCCATTTAAAGTTTAGGTCTTTTACTCTTATGGCCTTTTACTCTTCTGTACTTTACTTTGCTGGCCATTTACTGTTCAGGCCTTTTACTCTTATGGTCATTTTCCTCTTCTGGCTTTTTACTGTGCGGGCCTTTTACTATTCAAGCCTTTTACTGTTTAGATCTATTACTGTTCTGGCATGTTGTTGTTCATCCCTATACGTTTTTAGGGCCATGGCCGCTTATGAGGCCCACCAGTATTCTGACCTGCCACTTACAACCTTTTACTATTTATTGGGTCCATCTGCTGGCCAACATATTTGCGAATTCTATAACTATGGCACAATTCTTGTTTTAAACAGACAGTTAATATTTTGGCCGGCTAATGGCCGCGCTAGGATCACCCTATAACATCAACAGAATTTTTTTGAAATTTATTATATACCAGAATTTCAACAAAAATAAGATGAAGCATTACAGACGCATCATCAGACATGGGTTGGAACTGGGTTTCTGCTATGGAGCTTACGTCGCCATAAAAGTAAGAACTAACATACCATGACAACTGAAGAAGATATTATCAAGTAGATGGTCTGTCCAATCTTGTTAATCTTTCAGTTCATATATCTGTTCATGTGTAATCGTGATTATTTCATCTATTTCCTTTGTTTCTTGTTCAATTAAATCAATTGTTCGGCGTGCAGCTGTAACACCTCTTTGTGCTAGAAAAACTGGAATAGTGGGCCGATGCAAGCAATAACCACTGTCATAGCTGCTTTGCGAAATGACGTCAATACTTAATGTAGGATTCCTCCCTTCTGCCCCATAGCTTCATGTCCAGCCTGAAACAAAGAAAACAAGTTAGCACAGCGTACCAGCTAACTAGCGGCCATCTTTTATGAAAATAATTCTAATTCATCATTGGCCAGGAACAATCAATGATGTGCCTCGTACATCTCTTTCTGGAATAACAGGAACGATCGATGTCCTAGACCAATGCGTACATGTGCCAGTATCATAGCCACTCTGAAACAAACACTATAGATTATTTACAAGTTAAAACTAAGACAGATTAAGTTAGAGCAGCAATGTTGGCGAAAAAACACCATGTTTATTGTCAAAGAATTTCAAAATTGGCATTGTCCTAATATAAAAATCAAGCAATCAACATGTGTGTCTCATGCAGACTAACTAAACTAGTGTGGCAATGAATATAGGGAATCAAGCAACTCGACTCTTTCCCTCATAAACTAATCATATCACTTCATAACGGAAATATAGAAAATATAACAAAAAGAGGTGCGTTTGATTCCTTCAGCTGCTTAGAACTGGTCGGGACAACAAAACATTAACCTCAAATGTAAAAAATAGGGTTTAAAATAGGCTATAGTATGAACTAGTCAGATAAGTGTGCAGTTCGATAACTTATCGTCGGACCTCCAACAATAGAAGGTGGCATTGTTTTAATCATCAGGAAACTATGATAGTACCTTGGAAAAACAAGTAATAGATTAAGTGTGTCTTAAATAGACTACCGGCATCATTTCTGAGAAACAAGATATCAACCATTGCTTTTTAGTAGCCAGATCATTCAAATATTTTTATCGTCGGTCTGGTAAATAAAAAAAAGAGAAACAAAGAGATGAGTTATTTGCTGCCAAAACAATAGTTGGACGTAGCCAAAAAGTAGCACAAATCTTCTTTGTAATGCCTGCAACTATTGTATTTCCAACTGCTGATAGTATCATTGTACATATAACCAGGAAAGAAAATCTAGTAGACAAACAAGCAAATGATACATTGTGCACCTTGCAAGTTAAATGAAGTATTTAAACAATGTATGTCTGGTATGAAGTGGCAGATCAAATTAAGCGGAATGTGACATTCTTTTGATAGAAGTACTTTGTGCACCATATAGAGTAGGTAGATAGGAAACAGAGCAATCACACGCCGTGTGCATCATATAAACTGCCAGATTATTTGAAAAAAGATATCCAACATATATAATATCAAGTAAAGGTGTACGAGCTTTGTTATCCACATTATATCCATGGAAACCAAGACAAACTATCGCATTGTTGCAATCACAAGTCAACTAAAAATGCACAAGAACCATAACCAATTGAACCATCTGGTGGCTAATATTAAACTCACAAGATCATCTCATCATGTATAGATGAAATCAGGAAGAGATGAGTCATAACATATGCACAACAATGTCTCTTGTTTATTATTAATCAAACACTATATTTCTCACAAAAGTTGCCATCGTTTAAGTTAAGAAAATTATTACATTGCTTTAATCTTGAGAAAACTAAATAATTAAATTGGCAAGAGAATCTATATGTGCATCATTTACAGTAGTTATTGGTATTGAATTAAGCAATCAAACACCAGATGTATGATAGACTTCCAAATCATATTAAGATGGTTATAGTACATATATATAGTATCTGGGTATCATATTAGATGATACTAGCCATGACAATCTCACTATGAGTATTCTAGCTAGAACTCCCTCCATTTCAAAATATAAGATGTTATGGATTTTGTGAAGCGAATGTATCTAGACCACCTTTAGTGTTAGTAGAGTAACTTGGACTAGTATTGTATGCATTTTTACTAGTACAAGTTAATCCCCACCAAGACCAAGTAATTTTTACTAGTCTCATACATATAACACTATACTATGTTACTACCTCCAGAGTGCATAGAATATAAATTAGCATAAAAGTGGATATACTTCAATCACCACCACCTAATCATGGTATAGTTAATGTATATATAGATAGATGATCATCAGCCAAATATAGCAAAAAGACATCTCCACCATGATTGAGTAAGAAAATTGAATTATATATCAAGGGATTTACATTTGGTCTTTGTGTGGAACTGTTAAAGGTCATCTTGTTCTAATCATTGGCCAACTGATGTGGTGCTGACACTAGACAATGTGACTATCTCCAAAGTGCATACAAACTCTTAAATATAGAAGAAAAATACTATAATAAACTATAAATTAGCATAAAAGTGGATATACTTAAATTACCACCACCTAATCATATTCTAGTTGACGCATATATGGATAGATAGATATGATTATGAGTCAAATATAGCAAAGAGTATATCATCACGATGATTGAGTGAGAAATTTGAATTATAAATCGAGAGATTTACATTTGGTCTTTATTACATAGAAGAAAAATATAGCATAAAGGTGGATACACTTAAATCACCACCACCTAATCATGGTCTAGTTAATGTATAGATAGATAGATGAACATAAGTCAAATATAGAAAGAATAGATCATCACCGAAATCAAGTGAGCACATTGAATTATAAATTGAGGGATTTATTTTTGGTTTTTTTCCAGTCTTGTTTAAGATTAATCTTGTTATAATCATTAGCTGAATCATGTGGTGCCTCGTACAAACAAGCATCTCACACTAAGAACATCTTAGTAAAAACAAGAGATTTACTATTTCTCTTTGTGCAGTCCCGTTGGAGGACATCACGTTGTCAGTTCGTTCCTTGAATACATCCACCACATCTAGTACTTAGATAGACAGTCCATATACTTTATTCTTGCTCCTCTGAATATAGGTTCAGGCCACTCATTCACATAAAACAGGTTTGCATTCAGCAATAGAAAGCAACATGTACTTACAAGATTGTAGGGGTGATTCACTCTACAATTCTCCGTGTTCCATGTGAGAGGAAATAATATCAGATAGTGGCTGTTGCTGTTTACAAAGAACTAGATAGACATAATAGTATAATCACTTGTGAACATGTAGAGCAGGGAATGGAGGAATATAAACAAAAATTTAAATGATATAAAGTTTGCCATGGCAACAAAATAGAATGTAGTTACATCACTCCTTAGCAGGAACAAGAGAGAAATTGCAATGATTTAACTTGTGAAATAGGATTGCAAGAAAATATGAAAAGTGACATAAAATTTGTCATGATCTACAAAGCATGCAGTTATTGTACTAACATTTGGACGAACAAGATAGACATTACAATGGTATACCTCGTGAACTTATAGAGCAGCAAATGCAAACTCATATGTGAAGTGACTTAAAATGCCATGAACTACATAATAGAAGGTAGATACTGCTGCTATAGAAATTATAATTGAGAAACATGAATTTATACAAAGGGGATGCAGATAAACATGTGAATTGCCTTAAAACTTGCCATGTAATACTACATCCAATCCAAAGTAAATAAGGTGTATAAACTTTTCGCAAGTGTCGTGGTATTCCCGACGAGTACGCCATGGAGGGGTCCTCACAGTGTGTGTTTAGAGACGTGGGGTAAGGCGCAGAGTTGGGGGGTATGAGGTAAGACAGCTTACCCAGGTTCAAGTCCCACAATGGTGGCAGAACTATACTCCTGCTATAAATCACTATAATGGCAATACGCGGAGTCACAGAGATAGGTTTGTTGTGCGAGGTGTTGCACGTTGTACATAACAATCTAGGTTGTACCCTAAAGGCTCCCATAGGTCCAGTTTATAAAGGCACCAGAACCTAGGGTTTACAGGAAAGGTCCTTGCTGGACAAGGTAAAGAGTCCTACACTAATACAAACTAGTCTTTCATGTCTTGCAGTCTAAGGCTCTGAGTATGTCGGTGACTCCTGTGTAGCCTTCCTTTATCCGGCATGGGCCTCCCTTCAGGATCCATCTAACTAGGCCGCCTAGCAAGCTATAGGCCTTGCTACCAACTATGAGCAACCCGGGTTAGTCGGAATAAGGACGTGCTATGGTGATACCCATTTAGCATATCCCCAATAGTAGCCTCGGAGGACTTTGAAATCTTGCGCCGTCTTGCCCATTGATCTTGAATACTCCGTCTAGGTGATGCCGACAATTCGTCAAGAAATATCTAAAAGGTCTCCCAAAGAACCCTGCAATCCTCTCCGGCTTCCCAATGTAGCCGGAGATTCCTTGAGTCTTCATTTCTAGAGCTAGATATTTTCCGCCTTTGATGGAATCTTTAGACGTGACTAATACGTCCATAATGTATCTATAATTTTTGATGGTTTTATGCTAATAATATGCTTTTGATACTCCTTTTTATATAAAGTTTATGATTTATTTGGACTAACCTACTAATAGTTGCAAAAGTGCATAATGTTCTCGTTTTACACTTTGATGTGTAGGAATTACCAACAATACAAGTGGAAACCTTGTTGCAGTCAAATTGGGATTTTCCAGAAACCTGTCTCAGAACTCTTTTTGAAGATGGTCACATTTTTAGTCAAAGACGGCGTCAAACGGAAAACTCATCAACTACAAAGTTGTTGGAAATTTCACGACATACGTTCTAGACATAAAATTTAGCTGATTTCGAGTCCGTACGGGCCCGCTAGGCCTGATTTAGTGCAGCCCAAGATGGGGTGACGAGAATCCGAGAAGCTATATAAAGGGAGGAAACCTAATTCGTGAGAGGCACCTCCACCCACGAATTTGCAGCCACCAAAGCCACGTTTTGCCTCTCCCATAGATCCCATCTCCAAGGGAGAGGGATCCCAATAAGCCATGAAGGAAGGGGGCTAAGGGGTGGTGCTCCTGTGTGATACCGGCAGCGGGGAAGGAGTCCTCCGCGCCGCCGCCGGCGCTGCAGCCGCCTCTTCACGATCTTCACCGCCATCTCCATCGACTCCACCGCCATCTCCATCACTATTGCTAACTCCCATGATGAGGAAGGAGTAGTTCTCTCTCAAGGCTAAGGGTTATACCGATAGCTATGCATTCATCTCTCTCTATGCATGATCATATTGTGATCATGAGCTTTGTAATCAAGTAGATCTACCTTGCGACTCAAGTGCTTTAATAGATCTCTGCTCTCCCCATGTGTGTGAAAGTGATAGCGTGCAGACCATGGTGGCACTTAGGCTAGAGATTACAAATACTTGTTATAAGTTATATTTGGAGTTGGATGTTTCTATGAAATTGTGGTGTTTGTTGGAACCATCTAGTGCTCAAGGTGACAGTGTAGGGTTATCTAGATGGGGAAAGCGGACTTTGAGGAGTGTTGTTATAGCTCTACCATGGATTAGAGTGTCCAACCGGAGAGTAGTTCAGAGTAGTATCATAAAGAGAAGATATTTATATGAGAGTGTTCACTAGTGAAAGTATGATCCCTAGGCCTTGTTTCTAAGCATTGAAACACCATTTGCAACTAGATCTATTAAAGGTTTGCTTGGTTCCATCTTTATTTCAATTTTCTAGCACCGTTGTCTTATATCTATACCACTTGTATTTCACTATCTCTTCGCCGAACTAGTGCACCTATACACCTGACAAGTGTATTGGGTGTGTTGTGGACACAAGAGACTTCTTGTATCTTGATTGCAGGGTTGCTTGACAGGGATACCTTTGACCACTTCCTCCCTGAGTTCGATAAACCTTGGGTGATCCACTTAAGGGAAAACTTGCTGCTGTTCTACAAACCTCTACACTTGGAGGTCCAACAACTGTCTACAAGAATAGAAGTGCGTAGACATCAAGCTATTTTCTGGTGCCGCTGCCGCGGAGGTAAGGTAAAAGGTACTCACATCCTCCGGTGTGAGTGCTCGAAGTTATTTCCTTTAGATTCTGCAATTTTCTCTTTTTGTTTCTTGCTTTCACTAGTTAGGCTTAATGGAAAACAACAAAAAAATTAGAGAACTTTATAGTATTTATCTTGAGTTAGGACATGAAGTGTTTGAAGAGAAAATTAGAAAACCCATGGAACTTTATTTGCATGATAATAGCAATTTTGTTAGTATGAATTCTTTGGACACCATTATTGTTAATGCTATGGAAAAGTCTAAGCTTGGAGAAGCTAGTTTTTATGAAAATGATTTTTTTAGTTCCCCAGCTTTGGAAGATAGCTATTTTATTGCTTATGATGATACCAAACCTCCAATATATGATGATTACAATGATGAATATGATATTTTCAGTCGACCTACTATTAGGAGAAAATTAATTATGATTACAATATGCCTCCTGTATTTGATGATTATAGTGATGAGAATAATAATGATAGTTATTTTGTTGAATTTGCTCCCACTACAATTAATAAGAATGACTATGCTTATGTGGAGAGTAATAATTATTATATGCATGTGGCTCATGATAAGAATGTTTCATGTGATAGTTATATTGTTAATTTTATTCATGATGCTACTGAAGTTATTATGAGAGAGGGAAACATGGTTTTATGGATCTCGATAATATTAAGTTTCCCCTATTTATGTTGAAAGTCTTGAAGTTGCACTTGTTTTTCTTTCCTATGCTTATTGCTTTGTGCTTTCATGACTTGTTTCTTTACAAGATTCCTATGCATAGGAAGTGGGTTAGACTTAAATGTGCTTTGAATTTGCTTCTTGATGCTCTCTTTTACTTCAATTCATATTTTTTTGTGAGCATCTTCTCAAACTATCATGCCTAACTTAAGTGTGTTAAAGAAAAGTACTTATTGGTAGATAACCCAAAAGTTTTAGTTGAGTCTTGGAAGTTATTGCTTCAGTAATAACCTCTCCTTATCATTTTTGTGTGGTTTTTGTACCAAGAGTAACCTTTAATGAGAGAGAAGTAATGCTTGGGAAAGTTGCTGTCCCGAAACAGATTTTTGTGCTTCGCTGTAAAAATTCTTAAAAAATCTCTGTACGACTGTTTGAGTTGTAATTTTTTTGTGCTTCTGCCCCAGGTTGTTATCCAACTTTCTTTAGTTCAACACTTTTCGATTTGAGCAACAGAAGGTCTTCGAAAAAATTGGTTTTTACCTGCTGGTCTGTTTTGACAGATTTCTGCCATTATTTGCATTTGCTTCTTGTTGATTCCTTTTTGGGTTCTTTTTGGGGAAATTGAGATTTTAGAGGGAAGTGCACCACAATAGATTGTGTTTTAATATAAGTTTTATTGGTGTTGAAACTGAACCCAAGGACTTATTATCTTGAGTACACTAATGTTGCTAATGAAGATTGTGTGAAGTTTTGTATGAAGGAAAATTTTCACGTGTAGGGAAAGAATGATGTAATGAGATGAAGAATGGACAAAAGCTCAATCTTGGGGTTGCCACCCCGTGTCACCCCAAGAAATATTCAAGAGGTACCAGCATCAAATCTTGGGGATGCCCAAGGCATCCCCTTCTTCATCAATAAAAATCTTAGGTTTCTTCCGAACACTTCATTTTTATTGTTTCATGCACAGTTGTGTTGTTCTTGGAGAGTCTTCATTTTTGTTTTTGGTTTTCGTTTGCTTAGTTTGCTTAGTTTTATTGAATAAATTTGTTGGACCCCCTCATTCATGCATTAGTTTTCAAATAAGGTTGGTTTGGATTGGAAAAGAGTAGGAAAAGTTCATACTTAAGTGGTAAAAGGAGCTTGTTTTTGACTGCGGCCTATGCTTTGTTGTGTAATGCTTGGTATTGTTTTGGCTTTATGCTTAGTGATTTTTGCTGTAGCATGACATGTTATAATAAATTGAGATTGCTTAATGAGCCTTGAAAGAATCATGCATTGTTTTAGCATATTAAATCATAGTATTGTGGTATTCTCCTTTGATGGTTTATTTGGGTTGACTTGGCACATGCTCAAGCCATGTTATGACTATCCCAAGTCACCATAGCCTCGATGATCTTTTAGTTTTAAACTTGTAATATCACTTTATGCTTTAATTAATGATGTTTTGTTGCTTTGCATGACTATGGCCATTATTGCTCTCTTAGTTGGTTGCTCCCAGTCTTTTGCTAGCCTCCATAACCAAGTATGAGTTCCGCTCATGCATCCAACTCCAAATAAAACCAAGTTATTCCAAAGAGTCCACCATACCTACCTATTAGCATTTGCTATTCCAAGTATATTCATGTTTTTATCTATCTTCCGAATTAAACTTGTTATGAGAAAACTAGTGATTAAAGCTCTCACGAACTTGATGGCACACTTTACTTTTCTTGCCCCTAATAAACTTGAACCATTGTGTCGTCTATACATATATGCTTGCACTTATATGTTGGGGATTAGCAGAACCATGCTATCACGGGGAACGCTTTCAACATTGCACTTATACATTGTACCCAGTCGATATCATGCTCTTTTGTTTATGGATGTCGTCGGTGTGAAATGAAAGGGGAGCTTGTAAGTCCATGGAGTTATGTATATGTGTTAGAGAAACGCCTGGGCCGCCGGTCTAATCCATGCTATCATGGTGGAATCCTGCAGCGTAACCATAATGAGGTGTCTATGAAGCATTCTTCTTATAAAAAAGAGATAGAGATTGATAAAAAGAAAAAAAGAAAAAAAGATGAGAAAAGAGGAAAGAGAGAAAAATCACCATTTTCCCATGGTAAATAAGAAGATTGCTGAGATGCTCATTGTCTTCTTGCCTTGTCATTTTGATATGGGGATTCTTCCGTATCATCGGGCAAGGGGTACCTCGTTGGCGGTTCTGTATGATACACATGTACTTACTATGACAAGAACTTATCGGTGACTAAACTTGAGTAACATGAGGAGTGGCCCTCGTATTAAAGGGACATGAGATTTCCAACTTATACTTTGACCTTAATCACTTGAAGATGCTTATTATAGGGGCAATGAGAGCCGAAAGCTAATAAGTACCATAATTTTTGGAAGCTCTTTCTCAGACTTGAATCCCTGCTTCCTTCTATGAAGTCCTTTCTTTTACTTTTATGTTGAGTCTCCATCTTATATCTTTATGCACCTATTGAGAGAGCATAGTGGCCATTCTTAGATTAATGTGAATTGTCTCAAGACTTGTTGATTGATGCATAACTTTGATATTGCTTGTTTTTAAACTATTTGTATCTAGTCACCCTTATGAACTTTGAAGGTGTCCTATGCATTAATGTTTTGCTACACTATAAGGGACAAGCTGAATACCATTCTCATTATGTTTTCTATATATGAAACAAACAAACGTCTTTCAATGCATTATTATTCATGATCTTTTGTTTGTACTTTTTCATGTTACAACATAGTTGCTATGTCTTATTGTTAGAACTCTATCTTTCATGTTCATGTTTAGAGTACCTTGATCCCAGCTATCAATGCTTTTATAATAATGATGATCAAGGATATGTTGGCTGCGTGTCACCTCCAAAATTATATTGTTTTTATCGTTAACCTACTTGAGGACGAGCAGGAACTAAGCTTAGGGATGTTAATACGCCCATAACGTATCTATAATTTTTGATGGTTTTATGCTAATAATATGCTTTTGATACTCCTTTTTATATAAAGTTTATGATTTATTTTGACTAACCAACTAATAGTTGAAAAAGTGCACAATGTTCTTTTTTTACACTTGTTGGAGTCAAATTGGGATTTCCAAGAATACAAGTGGAAACCTTGTTGGAGTCAAATTGGGATTTCCAGAAATCTATCTTAGAACTCTTTTTGAAGATTGTCATGTTTCGATTCAAAGACGGCGTCAAACGGAAAACTCATGCACTACAAAGTTGTTGGAAATTTCACGACATACATTCTGGATATAAAATTTAGCTGATTCCGAGTCCGGACGGGACCGTTAGGCCCGATTTACTGCAGCCCAAGATGGGGTGACGAGAATCCGAGAAGTTATATAAAGTGAGGAAACGTAGTTCGTGGGAGACACCTCCACCCACGAATTTGCAGCCACCAAAGCCACATTTTTGCCTCTCCCATAGATTACATCTTCATGGGAGAGGGCTCCCAATAAGCCATCAAGGAAGTGGGCTAAGGGGCGGTGCTCTCCTATGATACCGATGGCAGGGAAGGAGTCCTCGGCGCCACCGTTGGCGCTGTAGCCACCTCTTCACCATCTTCACCGCCATCTCCATCGCTGTTGCTGACTGCCATGATGAGGAAGGAGTAGTTCTCTCTTAAGGTTAAGGGTTCTACCAGTAGCTATGTGTTCATCTCTCTCTATGCATGATCATATTGTGATCATGAGCTTTGTAATCAAGTAGATCTACATTGCTACTCAAATGCTTTAATAGATCTCTGCTCTCCCCATATGTGTGAAAGTGACAGCATGCACACCATGGTGGCACTTAGGCTAGAGATTACAAATCTTTGTTATGAGTTATATTTGGAGTTGGATGTTTCTATGAAATTGTGGTGTTTGTTGGAACCATCTAGTGCTCAAGGTGACAGTGTAGGGTTATCTAGATGGGGAAAACGGACTTTGAGGAGTGTTGTTATAGCCCTACCATGGATTAGAGTATCCAACCGGAGAGTAGTTGAGAGTAGTATCATAAAGAGAAGATATTTATATGAGAGTGTTCACTAGTGAAAGTCCCTAGGCCTTGTTTCTAAGCATTGAAACACCATTTGCAACTAGATCTGTTACATGTTTGCTTGCTTTCATCTTTATTTTAGTTTGCCTTTAGTCTCTTCCATGCCATCAAGCTATTTTCTGGCACCGTTGTCTTATATCTATACCACTTGTATTTCACTATCTCTTCGCCGAACTAGTGCACCTATACACCTGAAAAGTGTATTGGGTGTGTTGGGGACACAAGAGACTTTTGTATCTTGATTGCAGGGTTGCTTGAGAGGGATACCTTTGACCACTTCCTCCCTGAGTTCGATAAACCTTGGGTGATCCACTTAAGGGAAAACTTGCTGCTGTTCTACAAACCTCTGCACTTGAATGCCCAACAACTGTCTACAAGAATAGAAGTGCGTAGACATCAGTGACGCTTCGCTGCAACTGTCAGGAGGATGACGTAGGGTATAGCTTACACTACCTCGAAACTCACAGAAGGCAGAGAATTAACCATTAGCTGTTTTTACGCACACGAAATCCGAAACGGTAAAGCGGCAAAGACGGAGGACGTGGCGAAATTAGCATGCACGTTAATCTCCATGTTGGCAACGCTCCATCCATCAGATCATTTTGCACGAATCTTGACGTTGGGCCTATATATTTCAACCGCAGCTAGGTTATTTTATTTTTACCCACATTCGCTCCCTCGTCTTCGTCTTCCTCTAGCCGTGCGCCTGTTCGAGCTCCTCCTCAGAAAACCCTATCCATAGCCTCCTTCCTCTCTACCCACTCCCAGGATCGCAATGGCCTCCAGTAGCTCCACCCCTTCAATGACGGCAACCCTCGAGGCTACACCAGAGCTATCTCAGGGAGTAACGGTGCTGCCGGAGGGGGTCGTTGTCCATGTCACGTGTGTGGTGGAAACCACCGGTGACAACCAAGAACGGGCCACGCCAGATGCCGCTGAAGAGGACAATGACTCCCACAAGAGAGTGTGGAGGGGCTCTGACCTCTCCGCCGAAGACTGGCAAGAACTGGTCACCGAGGGGTATCTCCCCGCGGCAAAGGATTTGGTCCGACGACCGGCGCCGGCCAGCAAGGTGGTTCCTTCTCCCCAAGATGGAGAGAAGGTGTACCTCAAAACCCATCTGGTACGAGGCGTAAGCCTGCCAGTCTCCGACTTCTTCCTAGACGTCCTCCGGCATTTCCGGGTACTTCCCCACATCCTCTTCCCTAATAGCATCCTCGTCCTTAACAACTTTGTAGCTTTGTGCAAAGGATATCTAGGAATCAAACCTAGATTTGATCTGTTTGTATACTTCTTCTCCTTCAAGAGAGAGTCTGTAGAGTCCAAGGATGAATTACAAACTTGTGGAACCATTAGCTTTAAGATTTGGCTAATTGTCACTTGCACGACATCCTAGGGCATGAGTCATGCAAGAACTAGCAGCGCACGTATTTCTATGGCCCAGACCTTCCCCTTCCTGACCGTCTTGAGACGTATCCCGACTTTGTCGATGGAGCCGCCGCCGAAGTGCCTGCCTAGAGGACCCCAGCCTCCCTTCCGTCCAACAATGAGGCCAATCACGCCATAAGACAGATTGAATGGCTCGTGGATGGAGGTCTGACGGGTTTGGACCTAGCCATGTCCTAGTTTGTTAGGCGGATTCAGCCTCTACAGCATCGTGCCAATTTGATGTGCAAGTACTCCCAGGATAGAAGGGATCCCATGCGAATTTCACAAGATAACTTCTCCATGGACTCTGTAAATCTCCGGCTTAAGGACATTGTCAAGGTGAAGGACAGGAAGCATGGCTTCAAGATCACCTATGACATGTTCGACTACTACAAATTCCCAGAGGTAGCTTTTGTTTCCATTGTTTCTTGTTTTATACTCTAAGGTTTTTCCTTCTTGAAGTTGGCAGTCTAACACTCCTTTGTTTCCTAGCTGGCGACCTTGGTGGAAGATCAGATGGCCTCCCAGGTCTATGATACCAAGCTCAAGGATATCCAAGTGGTGTCCGACGATGACACCCCCAAGGATCAGCCAGCTCCGGCAGCATGAAAGCAGAAGAGCTCCACCTCTAACGCTGTTGTCGAGGCCAAGAAGAAGAAGAAATCGGAGAGTGGAGTCTCTAAACGATCCACCACCGTCTTAGAGGCAGAGAAGAAGAAAACCACCGGCATTCCCCTTACCAAGGCTCCTGTCGTGGAGTAAGTATATTCATTCTCCGGATTGTATTTTTAGCTCATACCTGTTTCCATCTCCTGTACTTATACTTTGTACGTTTCAGGAGGAAAGCTGATGCTAGCTTGAAGCGATCCTCCATAGATTTTGGAGGGTCAAAAAACATTCATGACATACTTACCAGGGATGTGGCCGCCAAGCCTTTTCCTGCTACTGCTCCCCCCACTCCTGCCGCCAAGCCCTCTACCGGCCCCACTAGGTCTTCGTCCCCCG
Organism: Avena sativa; assembly: GCA_916181665.1. NCBI lineage: Eukaryota > Viridiplantae > Streptophyta > Magnoliopsida > Poales > Poaceae > Avena > Avena sativa. The sequence continues at coordinate 200,459,490 of OV702287.1, forward strand.
CCATCCCTGAGATCTCTACCATGGAGACTGATGTCAATCCAATATTTGATATCTTAGGCTCTGTCGAGGCAGACGTTTCTCCCAGTGGTCAGGCGACATAGGAGAGTACCTCCTCCAAAGTGGTGAAGCTCCGTCTAAGGATGCCACCGAGAAAGGGAAACATGTAATGGAAGGAGAAGAGGCGGAGGAAATTGTGGCAACGGAAAAGGCGGGAGCCTCTCAGCCATCAACTACTATGGAAAACAGCAGGCGGCTAGGGCATCATCCATGCCTCCGGCTTCAACATATCCTCTGGCCGCGACACCTCCGACGTTGTGCCTGGATGACCTCATTGCAAAGGCAGATGCCGTGTATAACAATGCTGGCATCTTCCATACTGCATATGCCAACCTGGCCAACAATCTTAAGCTTATTGCCATTGTACGTGTTTTAAACATCACTTCTTTTACTTCGTGTAACATATCCCTTAGTATCCCCCGAGCTCTTAGGCGGATAAACAAAAGTTATTGGCCTAAGTGCTCCAAAGAACTAAGAGTAGAAATTGATAATGTAGCCCCCGAGAATCTAGGTGGAAACTTAGAAATGTTCCGGCTTGATGCTCTAAGAGTAGCATACTTGCTGATTAAAATCTTGTATTGTAGCCCCCGAGCATGTAGTTTAAACTAGATAGTTCCAACTAGATGCTCTAAAGAGCCTAAGCATGTTTACTTGTTACAAAATGAGAATAGGCGGAGGGTTACCGCCAATGAGAGGTTTGCTACTTTGCGGAAGGAACTGGACCTTGAACAGGGTAAAATAGCCTTCCTGAAGCAACAAATCAAAAATAGCCATAGTCTATTTCTTTTAATAGCTCCTTACTTTTCCTCATGGATTCATTTATGCCGTCTTCTCATGGTGCTTTCCATTTTCCATCTTACAGAAGCCGTTGCCAAAGCCAAGAGCATTGTCGAGCGATCCAAGCATATTCAAGAGCTTGACAATGATAATAAAATCTTGAAGAAAGACCTGGCTGATGCTGTCAAGGGCATGAAGAGGCGATGAGGGTGCTGCAAGAGTGTGCTGATGCCGAGATGCAACGCCTAAAGGAAGAAATTTCACAACTCAAGGAAAAGAACCAAGCTACCAAAGAGCAGAATGGGAGGAACCTTGAGATGTACAAGACAACTCAGAAGGAGAGAGACGTCTTGGCGAAGACATGCAAGCAAGCTGAGATGAGCATCTTCAGTAACTTTCCCCCGTCTTGGTCAATTATGTACTTTGGATAAATGTTTGATGTTTTTATACTCATGATCCTTGTATCTTATGCAAACCATAGCTCCCATTGGCTTGGCCAACTTGGGTGAAGGTGCTCCGGATCCCAAGGAGTGCATGATTCTTTCTGGCAACTTCGTCAGCACCATCATTACCCAGGCCAAGGAGATAGCCCTGCCTTTAGTAATAAACATCAAGGCGATAAACTCAGCGGCCAAGTACTCAGAAATCCTGCGCCAAGCCCCCGAGAAAGTCAAGGAATGGAAAGCCTCTTGCGTCTGGGCTAGAGCAAGGATGACCTTGTCCTTGGTCAAGACACACTACGACAATGCCGACATCGACCTGGTAACTTCCGGCATGCCTAATATGGACGAGGAAGGAAGAGAAATTGATAGCAAAGCTATTTGGAATTCCCTCGCTGGCTTCGACACCATAATTGCCAGAATGGTCAAGGCGGACGTCTTCGTGCCCGCTAAGATCCTTGATGAAGATATGGCTTCATCTGAGTCTAGCTCGTCCCCTTCCGAGTTTGATGAGCTATCCCGACCTAGCTCTCCTGTTGCTGATGATTCCACCACGAAGTCCCCTACAGGAGAGCCATGAAAAAAATATTTGTACTAAATGTATCTCTGCAATGTTTATGCGGAAAACCTTATGTGTTTTGCTAAGGCAGGAAAACTTGTACTCAAGTTTTCCGCTACTTATTTGTTTCCAGCATGTATATAGTTTTAAGCAAGTGTTGGCTTATCCATTATTCTGGTTCGTATGCTTGACCTTTCGTGAGATGGAAGACTCGTAGAACAGAACTATGCCCTCAGGTGATGATGCTTAATAGCACCATCAAGAACCTAAGAGCAAAATCGCTGGCTTTGAGTGCTTAGAAGTCACTACTCCGGAATCCACATAAAAACTTTAGAAAACATGTAGACCAGAAAACTTAAGCTAATGCCCGTAGGCGGAATTTTCACAAGTGCAAATGCAAACTTGTGCATAAAGGGTTTATATGATCCAAAAATGAACAACTAAAGGAGGTAAAAGACTCAGAGAATATGATTGAACCAAATTCTTTATTTCATTGATCATATAAGAAACTTATTACATAATAAAATGTGCTAAGTGTAAAAGGGACGTACTATGCTATGTTCCATGGTCGATCTGTCTCCGGGTAATCATCATCAGAGTCACGTTTCTTGCGCTTGCGATTTTTTGGCCTATATTTCAACTCGCCAATATCAACGAGGTAATAGGAACCATTTAGCAATGCTTTTCTTATGACGAACGTTCCTTCCCAACACGAGGATAGTTTGTGTGATTTCTCCTGCTTGAGTCTAAACACTAGATCCCCTTTTTAAACGAGCGATGCTTTACACGGTGACTATGGTAGCCACGTAGCATCTGCTGGTAGATGGCGGATCTCTGGCATGCCAGCACGTGCTCCTCCTCGAGTAGGTCCACGGATAGGCGTCTGGATTCTTCAGCGTCATCCTCCTCGTAGGCGGCGACTCCTGGTGCATCGTGGAGGACGTCAGATGGCAGGACGACTTCTACTCCATAAAACATGAAGAAAGGAGTCAAGCCAGTGGATTTGTTGGGTGTTGTTTGTAAACTCCACAAGACAGATGGTAATTCCTCCTCCCAGGCTCCAGCTGCTCTATGTAGCGGTGTTTCTAAGAATGGCTTGATTCTGTACAGAATTTGTCCATTGGCCCTTTCAACATGACCATTTTACTATGGTGTGCCACAGATGCTAGGTCAAGGCGGATGCCATTTTCATGAAAGTACTCCTTAGCTTCTCCGAGAGATAAATTCCTGCCGCTGTCGGTGATGATGTTGTGTGGGAGACGAAATCTCACCACTAGATCCTAGACAAAATTTCAAGGTTGTTGCCCCATCAACCTTCTAATGGGTTTACCTTCAATCCATTTTGTGAACTTATCCACTGCTACTAGCAAGTGTGTAAATCCACAGGGTGCTGTCTGCAAAGGTCCCACCATGTCCAGCCCCCAGACTGCAAACGGCCAAGTTATTGGTATTTTTGCAATTCTTCAGCTGGAACACTTGGTTGTCTTGCATAGAATTGACACCCAAGGCATGTTTGTACCAACTTGTCGTCGTCCGCCTTGGCAGTTAGCCAGTAGAATCCTTGTCGGAAGGCCTTAGCCACCAACGATCGGGGAGCGGCATGATGCCCGCAATCTCCGAGATGTATCTCTCTAAGGATTTTAATACCTTGCTGTTGGGAGATGCATCAAAGGAAAAATCCTATGGTACTTCTTTTGTATAGCTGGCCATCAATGATGATGTAGCCTTTTGCTCTGTGTACTATTTTTTGGCTTTCGACTTTGTCGGCAGGCAAAGTTCCATCTTGTAGATAGTCCATGAACAATTTCATCCAAGCCGGAGAGGTCACTGTTATTGTATTAACAAATGAGTCCACTCTATTCGGGTTGTCGGGGTCTGCTCGCTTCACAAATGGGGTCCGTAAATGTTCTAGGAAAATGACTGGCAGAATTGGTCGATGGGCTGACCCAAGCTTTAACACTAGATTTGGAGCCTCATTTTCTTCCCTTTTGATGTACTTGACTTCGTAGCCGTTGAAGCACTTGGCTATTTCGTCTACTTCGTCTCGATATGCCGCCATCATAGGTTTCCATGCATTCTAGGTGCCAGCTACTTGCTGGGCAACCAAGTCGGAATCTCCACAGCAAACTACGCACTTGATGCCAATATCCTCGTATTCTGCCATGTTGTTAGTAGCGTTGAAGTGGATCTGCAGGACACATTGAAACTTCTCCCCTGTTAGTGATTGTAGTAATACACCAGCCCCCGAGCCATTGAGTAGCTTTGATCCATCAAAGTACATGACCCAATATTCTGGCTCTAGCACAAGAGTGTCTTCTGGCAGTTCTGTCCAATCTCCAATAAAATCCACCAATGCTTGTGACTTTATAGCATTGTGTCTCTTGTAAGTGATTTCAAAGTCGGCAAGTTCAACGCCCCACTTTGACACTCCTCCTGTAGCGTCACTATTGTTGATGATGTCGGACAGTGGAGCTTTGCTCACCACTGTGATAGGGTGCTCTTGGAAGTAATGCCTTAGCTTCCGTGAAGCAAGGAAAACTCCGTAAGCTATCTTTTGGTAGTGCGGGTAACACTGCTTGGATTCCATCAACACTGGTCGCTGAACTCCATATTCATGCGTTGGATCCTTGCGCTCCACCATGATGATGATGATGATGACTCGGTTGGTTGCCGCCATGTAGACTAACATAGGATCCCTTGACACTGGTGCTACAAGTATTGGTGGGGAGGATAGTATTCTCTTCAACTCCTGAAGTGTTGCGTCAGCTTCATCTGTCCATATGAGTTTGTCCGCCTTTTTGAGCAACTTGTAGAGCAGCATTGCCTTCTCCCCAAGTTGGCTGATGAACCTGCTTACTGCTGCTACGCAGCCTGTGAGCCTTTGTATGTCCTTCAGGCATGTTGGACGGTTGATGTCGAGGCTGGCCTTTATTTTCTTCGGGTTCACCTCAATTCCGCGGTGCGAAACGATGAAACCCAACAGCTTGCCAGAAGGTACCCCGAAGACACACTTCTTGGGGTTTAGCATCATGTTGTATTTCCGGAGATTATCAAAGTTTTCCTACAAGTCGGTGATAAGATCGTTTGATTTATTTGAGATTACCATGATATCGTCGATGTAATAGTGTTTGTTGTGACCTATTTGGTCGTGTAGGCAACATTGCATTGTCCGCTAGTAGGTAGCACCAGCATTTTTCAGCCCAAAGGGAATCGTGACATAGCAATAGGTGTCGTAAGGTGTGGTGAACGAAGGGCCAATTGGTCCGAATTTCGCATCCGGATTTTGTGGTAACCTGAGTAGGCATCGAGAAAACACAGAAATTCGGAGCCAGCCGTCGAGTCAATGAATTGGTCAATGCGAGACAAAGCAAACGGATCCTTCAGACACGCTTTGTTGAAGCCGGTGTAATCAACGCATAATGTTAATTCATTGGTTCCCTTTTTGGGGACAAGTACAGGATTTTCCACCCATCGGGTGTGAATAACTTCTCGGATAAAACTAGCCTTAATTAACCTAGCTATTTATTTTCCTATAGCCCTTCGTCTTTCGTCACGAAAGCGTCATAGAGGTTGCTTCACCGGTTTGGCATTAGGATCAATATTCAAGCTGTGATCGGCAAGTTCCCTAGGTACACCTTTCATGTCGGCAGGTTGCCACGCAAAGATGTCCCTATTCTCACGGAGGAACTTGATGAGCGTGCATTCCTATTTGGGATCTAGGTCCGTGCCAATGGTGGTGGTCTTGGAGGAATCTCCTTCAACAAGCTCCACCTGCTTGGTCTTGATGGCGACCTTGAAGGGGGGTTCGTCAGCAGTGATCTGCTTCTTTGAAGCCGGCATCTCAGAGGCATCGACCTGGTTCAGGATCTCCTTGAACTCCTCACCATACAGAACTACTTAGGCGAAAGCGGCTTCACTGAACTTGCACTCCTGTCCCTTGGTGAAGCTTCCGTCAACGGTGATGATGTCATTTGGTTCGGGTATCTTGAGCTTGTTGTAGAAAAAGCATGGCCTTGCAAGGAAGGAGTGGAAGATGTCACGTCCGAAGATTACGTGGTACACGCTCTTGAAAGGCACCACTTCAAAGGTCATGCGTTCTGGGCGGTAATTGTTAACATCGCCAAAAGTGACCAGAAGGGTGATGCCGGCCCAGGGAATGTTTCTCTTCCTTAGCTAGGTCTCCGTCAAGTTCATCTTGTGCAGTGTATCCAGGTACATGATGTTGATGCTGCTTTCACTTTCCACGAGGCAATGGTGAACTCTGTGCCGTCAATGAAAGGGTTATGACCATGGCATACTAGTTCTCTGCTGGGATAAGGTCTGGGTGATCCTTCCTATCCGAATTAATTGGAATCTACGACCACCTGACGTACTGGGAACTGTAGGGAGGGTAGCCATCAGTATCCTCATAGAGGTTTTCTAGGCTCGGACGGTGGGAGTGCCAAGGAAGGTGTGCTTGACTAGAGCATTCTTCTAAAAGGGGTTCTTCACTTTACCCTCTCCCTTGTCAGAGGTTTTGGGTTCCACGTCTTCATCCATATCAATTGATTCCTTGGATTATTCCTCCTTCTTCTTCCCTTTGCCCTTTCCGCGGGGTTTGTTCTTCCGACTTTGCTTGTAGCCGGACCCAGGGTCTTCCTTGATATCATTGACAAACTTACATTGGCGGTTGGTGTGGGTGGCTTTGCCGTTTGCATCAAGGTGGATGAAACATGGCATATCGCGGTACTCTTCATACGTTTGGGGAATGCAGGGCGCTGAGGGTGTAGAATCACTCCTCTGCTGGCCATGGCTAGCCCCCGGCCACCGCTACGCTGTTCGCCTCCGCCTCTGCTAGTGAATGTAGCGGCGACCATGTCGGCTGTTTACTTTTCTTCAGGCGGAGTCTTCCGCTTGTTGTTATTGTTCTTCCTGGCCTAGGTAGGGATTGCTATTGCTGGCAATGATCCACGTGCGTCATCATCACCAACGGCGAACTCGCTAGCCATGGCGATCATTAGGTTGAGGTTAAGCTCATTGTTGTCTTGCTTGCGCTTCAACGTATGCCGAAGCAAAGTTCCCTTTTCCAGACCATCGATGAAGGCGGCCATAGCCGTTTGTTCGTGCACCCCTGCGCAAGAATTTTTCATATCCAGCCATTGAGAGAGGTAGGCATGAGAGGTTTCATCCTTTTCTTGTACGCACCGATGTAGCTCTCCGACAGTGCAAGGACGCTTGTACGTACTCTCAAAGTTCTTGGTGAATGCTTTGTGCATGTCCAACCAATTGCATATTGATTTCTCCGGCAAGTCATCAATCCATTGTCGGGCGGTACCAGTGAGCATAAGTGGGATGTACTTAACGACGACATTGGGGTTTCCCCGTGCGATGTGAATTGCTTTGCTATAGTCCTGCAACCATGTAATTGGTCTGGCGGTGTCGTCATAGAGCTTGATAGTCTTGTCTATCTGGAGGCCCTAGGGGTAGGTTGTGGCCCATATTACTGGTCCAAAACAACGCTCCCAAGGTATGGGAGGTCGCAAGCTTCTTGGATCTTGTCGAGTCGTGAAAGTGCATCATACGGCTCTGGTTGCTTCCCTTTTCCTCCAAGGGGAGGGGAATTGTGGTGCGATCTATGGGATCCAACGTGTCCTCCGCCATGATGGCTGCTAGGTAGCAATGGTGGTGGTGGAGGCGGTGGGTTAGCTTGCTTGCTATTACCCTCCTACGACTCCTCGTGCCTGTCACGGTTGCTTATCAAATGTGGCGCTTCCTTGTAGGATTTTCTCATGTGTCCTTCAACACCGCTACGCTCTCCGGCATGTTGGGGCTGCTTACCCTGGTCGCGTATAACGATACCAACCTGGGGACGCCTAGGCGGTAGGATGCTTGTACGGTGGCACGGCTGTGGCTCCTCGTGACGCCGGGTTGGTAGTGGAGGCGGCGAACGACGAGGGCAAGCCTTTTCTCCGTGATCGGAGGATATGGGTATGGCATCAGCCCTGTTGCGCGCCTCTCTCCGTCTTTGCTCCGTAGAGCGTGTGTGAGATCCTTCGTCACGGGGAGATCTTGGCCTTCTACGGCTGTTCAGGGTTGACTGGCAAAGCTTCGGATTGGACTCAAGCCTCTGCGAGGTGGCCTTCTCCTATTGCTTGCATGCCTTGGAAACAAGGTCATACACCTGAGCAACTGCTTCTGGCGACCTGTCCTACTCTAGTAGGGTCTTGGCAACGACAATGTTGAGGGAGGGAGTTGGCATGACTTGCCTCCCCTCTGAATCAATGTATGGAATGGCCTTTGTCGGTTTAAATCCGTCATACCCCAACCCGCGTCAAAGGCCGGGGTCTTCGACGAGCTGTGCTGGTGCTTTCTTTGACTTGTGCCTCCGTAGCTCTTGCCGCCTTGATAGATTATTATGCTTTTGCCATATCTTCATGTAGCTTAGCGCCCTGTTCTGCGATGCACTTGGCCTCCGCTAGGATTACCGCACGCTTCTCATCAAGCTCCGTGATGCTCCAGATATGGGATACGGTAATGGGCTCAACGACGAGTGCGCCATAGATTACCTTGTCAGCAGGAGTAACCAATGGGTTGCTAGCTGCAGACATTGATGGTGGCATTGGTGGCTGGTTCGACTGCCTGGCAGTACATGGGGCCATGGTTAGTTCCTATGCCGGTTCTAGACGGATAACCGGAGGGGGCAAGGCCTTGGCCGGAGCCGGATGCTCGGCGGCTTTCTTGGCTGCTGCTGCTCTGGTGACCGCTAGCATGGGCAGAGCTCTCTCATGACCCGGTTCCTATCCGTCTTCTTCCATCACACTCCCAATGGAGACTAGCAGCTGGTGGGACGTGTTGGCCTTCTCGGCGTGCTCCTCCTTCTTGATCTCCTGCTTGATCTCCCTCATAACAGCATCGTATTCCTCTGAGTTAGCGTCTGAGCCGCCGTCATCCATATTGATGTCAGCGTATAGGGCGTCAAGGACAGAGTCGAGTTGGCTTCGGTGTTCTTGATGGCGGATGTGGAGGGTGATGGAGGTAGGCTGTTGTTGTTGTTTCCTCCTCCAGCTACGATGGAGATTGTGGCCTCAGCCTCCTCATTGGCATCCGCGTATTCGTTGACGATTGTGACCATCTCACAAAGGGTGAGAGGGCCCATGGCCTACCGCCTTCAGAGGGTATGCCGGAGGAATGTTCCAGGTGTAATCCCTTCCACGAAGTGATACACGAGCTCGTCGGCGCGGTTGCCCTCTAAGGTTTCCCTCACCCTCATCCATCTAGCAAGGTATTCGCGGCGAGGCTCTCCATCCTTTTGAATGCACCTGGCCAGATCGAAGATGGTGACGAGACGGACAAAGTGTGACCTGCGCATCTCTAACGCTTGGGGAAGCCAAGAGTATTTGCGGGGTCATTCCACCTTTATATCCTGCACAGGGGTGGTTTGGGTGGGCCTTGAATTTTCCTGATCTGAGCCTCCATACTTCAGAGAGAGGTACGGGCCAGATCGTTCCGCGAACGTGTCCTATCCATAGGCGGTTCGTGCGGGGCTTGACGAGTTTTCGACTTCCTGGGAGCTAGGACCCGAGTCGGTTTCGCCGATGAAGATGTGGATGTTTCCGAAGGGGATGACAGAGCAACATGTAGGGTTCGTCTTTGCCGGCACCCAAAACTCATCTGGAGGGATGATCAGGACGTTGCCGGATAAGAGAATGTGTCTGATAGCTACGGTGTCACCGATTCCTAGGAAGAGATTAGACCTCACCTGGTGTAGATCTCGAAGCGCCTCCTGCCCCACGGTGGGCACCAACTATCGTGGTATTAACGACGAGTACGCCATGGAGGGTTCGTCACAATGCATGTTTAGAGACGTGGGGTAAGGCGGAGAGTTGGCGGGTATGAGGTAACACAGTTTACCCAGGTTCAAGTCGCACAATGATGGCAGAACTCTACTCCTTCTATAAATCACTATAATGGTAATACGCTGAGTCACAAAGATAGGTTCGTTGTGCGAGGTGTTGCATGTTGTACGTAGCAATCTAAGTTGTTCCCTAAAGACTCCCATAGGTCTGGTTTATAAAGGCACCAGAACCTAGGGTTTATAGGGAAAGGTCCTTGCCAGACAAGATAAAGAGTCCTACACTAATATGAACTAGTCTTTCGTGTCTTGCACTCCAAGGCTCCGAGTATGTCGGTGACTCCTGAGTAGCCTTCGTTTATCCGGAATGGGCCTCCCTTCTGGATCTGCCTAGCTAGGTCGCCCAGCAGGCCATAGGCCTTGCTACCAACTATGGGCCACCTAGGTTAGCCAGAATAAGGACGTGCTATGGTGATACCCATTTAGCATATCCCCAACAGCAAGTCAATCGACACAAAATCCGACCAAGTTTGTAGAACAAACCAGGAACATCTACCATGCCAAACCAACGCCATTCGATACATCGGGGCATATATTTTTGGGAGTTCTATTTTCATGCCCCTAGTTCGTTAGTTGTACTCAATTTTCCCCAGCCGCTTAGCTTTTGCTCACTTTTACCCTCCCTCTATTCTAAAACCCTCACAGGCACTCGGACGGGGGGATGCCATTAGGTCAAAGGCTTGACCGTTACATGCTGACTAGTGGGACTGCGTTGGGGCGGGTCATGCATTGAGCGTTATGTTATGTTGCCTCGACCGTTACATGCTGACGGGTGGGGATAGGATACACGGCGGACCAGCCATCCATTTCTCGCTGACTTGTGGGCCCTGTTTTTCCTGATTGTGTGGCCGGTGCAGCCAATGAAAAATGGGGCCATTCTGTGAGGCCGTCATAGCCAATGACCAGTGGGGCTGGAGGGGGGATTTGCATATTTTCCATGTTTTACTTTGCAACTTGCATATTTTCCATTTTTGTGTCACTGACATGTGGTGGTCATGTGGCAAATATGCAAATTTCAAAGAAAAAGTTTGGCAAATATGAGAAAATTGACAGGTGGGGTCATGTATGACATGTCGGCTCTCTCTCTCTCTCTCATCCGCTTCCAACCCCCAGCCCCGACCAGAGCCTATCCCACCGGCGGACAGAGCAAACATCATCGGCGTGTCACTATATCTGTCTATGGCGGTATCAGATGGACTGCCGCGCTACACCTCAACCATGGCTCCAACACCTGTTTTGTCCGCATGCATTGTACGTGGAGGCAGTACCGACCGCAAGCAGGTCCGCCGCCCATGACGACCGGGATTTGGTTCCGCCATCATAGCTCGACGAACAGTCATAGCAATTTCTAGTAGTTCTTGGTAAGACCTTCGCTCCTTCTCCGCCCACCCTAATTGATTCAGTTCCCATAATTTCCTTGATATTGCAGGTGCAAATTATTCTTCAATGTCTGGTTGTAGTGGGTACACTGGTGAGGGTTGGGAATCCATCATGTCGTGGCCATGTTCTCCTTCTCCTAGCATGTCGGAAGTGCATGTAGCTCCTTCTCTTTGTACTACCGTTGAATTTAAAGTGCTGCCAGGGACTATCGAACTGATTTCAATTGGGTTTGTTTTGGGATTGTTACAGTGTGCTATGCAGGCCGATGATCCATGGTACATTGCACACAAAGATGAATCAACCCAGTGGTTTAGCTAGAGGATGGATTTGGAGGAGATGGTTACAATGTTAGGTGATGAATTGGCTCGTAAAAACCTGTTGATATTCGAGCTGAAGCATAATATCGAGGAAGAATTCAGAGCTTATTCGCAAAGAGAAGTTGACACTTGAGGCTCATCTTGCCACATCTGATCAAGTGGTAGAATATCTAAAACGTGAAGATCAAGTTAAGGGGGGAGATGCCTATATTCATGTGGGCAGTTTTAGTGTTGTCATCCGCATCCTAGCAGTTACAGTATGCGGTTGTGGTGAAGGGTGCCATGTGTAATGATTAGTTGAATAGATAGCTAATTTAGAGAGTAGAATTGTTACTCAATGGATGGTTGTGAGTTCCTGCTAATTTAGTCACTTTGTAATCCCAAAGTTGTCGAGATAATGCATTGTAGGGCCCGAGTTGCTTGCCATTGATTCTAGCGGTCCCAAAGTTGTCTAGAGAATCCATTATGGGGCCCGAGTTGCTTGCCATTGGAACTAGCGGTCCCAAATTTGTCGAGAGAATGCATTGCGGAGCCCGAGTTGCTTGCCATTGGATCTAGCTACCCATAGTTGGCACACCAAATGCCTAGAGGGTCAAGTTGGGTCCTATCAGTTTTGACCGTTCTGTCACTGCCATCGTGGCTGCCATGTAGACTTGCAGCGTTGGCGGCAGCATCCATTCCCTGTTCCAAATTAGTGGTTGAGATTGTCAATCCAAGTTAGTTGACTCAAATTCGTCAAGATACAATCGAATCTACACAAATCTAAATCACTAATTTGGGTCAGAGGGAGTACTACTTATGAATCAGCTTTAGAGCATATCCACCGTTATCACAGCTCAAATACATATCAATTTTGATTCAAATCATACATATTTTGATCAAATTTATACAAGACCACTGGAGATTGTCAAATAAAGTACTACTACTACTTATGAATCAGCTTTAGAGCATATCCACCAGTCTCACGGCTCAAATACATATCAAATTTATTCAAATCATACATATATTTTAAGTCACAGATTTTTGGGTCAAATTGGTCTCAAATTTGTCCCAATTTTAAGTGGATGGTGAGCTAGTCGCCCTCCCCTCGTATGTGTACTCCAAGAAGTACGGACAAAGTGCTCCCATCCAGCCACGAGGTACATCCGTCCTTCACCGTCGAAGTGCACGTCGACGTGCCAGCCGTGGCCGACACCTGCCTCCCAAATCTTCGGTTCACGAGGGCTTGATCTGCATCATCGCAATGATGTTGCGAATGATGTCTTCAATCATCTTTGCATTGATGACCACTGTCGGCACCACCGGCGTCGCATAGATGTTGTGGATGATGGCTTCGATTAGTGTCTTTCATCGATGACCACTGTCGGCACCACCACCTTCGCACTGATGTTGTGATTGATGGCTTCCATCGTTGTCTTTCATCAGCAATGGATCTGAGGACGTGAACGGAAGTGAGACCGATAGAGATAGAAATTTCAAAAGTTTAGATCCTCACCGCCACACGCTGTTCCAGCCGCCACACTTAGATCCGCGCCACCGCAAGCCGTTCCGACCCCCATGCGTAGGTCCACGCCGCCGCAAGCCGTTCTGACCTCCATGCTTAGGTCCATGCCGCTGCATGCCATTCGAACCGCCATGCTTAGATCTAAGCCACCGCACAGCGTTCAGACTACCACGCTGTCGTACGTCGATAAGAGGGGAGGAAGATCCGGCTGGTATACGTGCGATAGGGAAAGGGAGGGAGAGACATCGAGTCTGTCGGGCTCTCCTCTCTGTAGCACAACGGGAGAGAGAGACCTCCAGCCCGTTCGATCATGATGTATCCAACGATGGTTGGCCAAGATCTATGTGACATACATCTCGACCAATCAGAGCGTAGCCAAACTGAGCACTAGTTGATGCGGCTGGTATACATGCGACATGGAAAGGGAGGGAGAGACATCTAGCCTGTCGGGATCTCCTCGCCGTACACGGTTAGGTGCACCTATCGGGAGAGAGAGACCTCCAGCCCGTCGGATCATGATGTATCCAATGGTGGTTGGCCAAGATCCATGTGACATACATCTCTACCAATCAGAGTGCAGCCAAACTGAGACATGAGAGAGGGGAAAAGTGAGGAAAACTTTAGCGGGAGGGGAAAAGTGAGGAAAACTTTAACGGGAGGGGAAAACTGAGGAAAACTTTAGCGCGATGGGAAAACTGAGTAGAGCTAAGGAAAACAAGGGCACTCAGATAAAAAAATGACGAAGGGAAATTCAATCTTTTGGCATAACAAATGGAAAATGTGTTATTTGAACAAAATAATCCATCTTGGCCAACATTATATTGTTTGCAACTCAAAGATACACAAGTTTTCCAAATTTGGCCTCATTTAGACAAAGTATGTTTTGGGATGGGTTATTTTGGAGGTTGATTGAGTAGAAAGCCATGCATCTTCATAGCTAGTAGCGCATTTCAAGAAGGGTTTAAGAATTGGTTTAGGGGATAAGTCCATTTCTCTTTGTTTCCTTTTCCTTTATTATTCATGCTAAGTTGTAGGTAACATAACAACACTCCATGCGACGGTTGCACTATGTTTTGACTTTGTTTGAATTAAACTTACCCTGAAACCATTTTTTGAATTTAATCACTTAGAAAAAGAAAAACGTGGCTGATTACAAGTAAATCCAAAATTTCCAATTTCACATGGTAAATCAATCCAAGATACACAAGTGTGCCAAATTTTGGATCAATTGGTCAATGTTTGCTATGGTTTAAGCCATGAACTAGCTAGACCCCATGTGTTGACCACATGTCGAGGGAAAACTGAGTAGTGCTAAGCAACTAGCTGGATGACCATAGAAACTGGCAATAACACATACATTATGGGATTATACAACATACAAACTTGGGAGCGTCACACTAGTTCGAATTCAATACAAACATTAACACTAGTTGAAATTCATCATACAAATTCAAATTAATAATTCAAATTCATTTTTTCTTGCTCCTAGTGTTTTTCGCTGGGTTCACCACCTTGCTCCGGGTGGTCCTAGCTGGAATATTCGTGGAGTCCACCATCAACTTCTTCTGTTTGTTCCCTTTGTTCTTATTCTCTGCAACCAATGAATCAAGTGCTTCAGTCTACTGTACAATTGGTTCAATCATGTTTCGATATATTGGTTCATACGGTTCAAAATGCATTTTCATCATTTCTTTAATATCTTGTGTAATTCGTTTACTTTTGAACTCTGCTTCCAATGAATAAATTGCTTTATTCTCCTCTTGATCCATTAGTTCAAACTCCTCTTGATCCATTGAGTCAAACTCCTCTCGATCCATTGGTTCAATCTCCCCTGCATTTGGTTCAATCTCCTCTGCATTTGGTTCAATCTCCGCCGCATTTGGTTCAATCTCATCTAGATCCATTGGTTCAATCTCCCCTGCATTTGGTTCAATCTCATCTGCATTTGGTTCAATCTCCTCTCAATCTGTTGGTTCAATTTTCAATGTATCCATTGCTTCATTCTCATCTGCATTTGCTACTCTCACTTGATCATCCATGCCATAAGATGGGTCCACTGAATTTTTACAAAGCCTAACAATGTGCCCTAGGATCCCACAACATTTGCACTTACGTTGTCGAGGTGGTGCGCCACCATCTGCACTAGCTCTCATCCTATTATTCCTTGGCCTACCTTCTGGTCTAGTAAAAACTGGAGGGTATAGCTTGAAGCCTGGATCCACTTCCATCCATTGGTTTTGTCCCAACAAGGCTGGAACATTCTGAGCATATGCTGCCCTAAATTTGGCAATGGAGAAATACTCCGACACGTACTGATCAACTTCACCCTCTTCACCTCCTAGAACACCCATGAAAAACAATGCATGTATCCAGGGTTTCCCACGGAGCTGTCTTTGCCTACAATGGCATGTCCTATCAACCAAACTCACTGGATACCTCCATTGCATATCTTTACTGTCAGTGTACATTACCTCAGACTCCATTCCTCTTCTAATGCATTTCATCTTGAATTGGTTTGCCCTGGCATGCAAAGCCTTAATGAAAGATGGGAGGATAAGATGGCCAACATATATTGTTGATGCAATTCTTTGATGGAAATCGATCATTATCATGATCATCTTCCTAATCTTATCAAATATTTGCCACATCATAAGCCCTTTTAATGACTTGACCTTTGCATTGAAACTCTCTGCAAGGTTACTTGTTACATAGTCTACCTTGCAAATTTCATTGAATTGGCTTCTTGACCACACCATTCCATGATGTGCATCCAAGTACTCCTTCACCGCAGGTTTTTGTTTATACAACACTTCCAAATGATACATATGCTTCCTCAAACTGCATGTGTATGAAAATGGCCATAGGTTGCCAGTATAAACTTTACCTTGAATTTCTTTGTAAAATTCTGCACTAAGTGTCGCATACATTACCTATGCTCCACTCCAGGGAATACTGCTTCTACAGCTTTCTCCAAACCTTTGCAAGTGTCCATGTGGATAGTAAGTCCTGGTGGATGACTTATAATATCACGCAAAATCTCTAGAAACCAAGTCCAACTTTCCTCTGACTCAATCTCCAAAACTCCAAAAGTAACAGGGAACATCCATTTGTGGCCGTCAACTGCAGTAGCAGGTACTAGCTATCCTTTAAATCAGCCATGAAGAGATGTTGCATCCACGGCCAAATAAGGCCTATAACCATCCAGAAACCCTTGCCACCAAGCTTTGAAACAAACAAAAGCCCTTCTAAAGTACTCCTTCTCCATTGTCTTCCCTCTTATTTTGTACTGAACTGTATGTCTGTCTATCTATACAACACTACCTAGACTAGCCATCTCCACTTTAGCTTTGAAGCTATAAAGCAACTGAAAACTTTCATTCCATGGACCATTGATCCTATCAAGAGCCATTTCCTTTGCATAGAACATCCTCGTGTAAGGTAATGTAATATTAATCTTTTCAGAAACTTTTTTTATGAGCGCTGTTGCACCAAGTGATGGGTTCACTCTCATCCAATCTATGATTGCATCTGCGAACCACCTAGTCTTTGCTAGTTTTGTTTTGTCCTTTGGCTGTCCCGCTTGAGGTGGACAAGAATGTTCAAATCGGTTAATTTTTATCTGAAACATAATGAAAATGTGAGGTACACTTAACAAACTCTACACAATGATCTAAAGTACAAAATTGGTTGTAATACCTGAAAAAAACTTCTCCTAAGCATAGTGGATGCATGCATCCTCCACCAACACCTCTTGTATGGGCACTTCATTATGAACCTTGCTGGCTCACTCTTAATAACATCATAATCATTATTAGTGTGGATGCAATATGTAGTAAGGGCATTACGATAGTCCCGCATCATTTCAAATACGGTGCCTTCTGAAATCTTAGGATCGTTCTTGTCCCACTCAATTATTGGCAAGTCCTCACCATCGTACTCGGCTAAACGAGACTATCATTGTTCTCCTTGTTCTCTTCGTCATCAGTGTCATCAAATCTGGCACCGTGGGCCATTTCCTCCGTGTATTGATCCTCTAGTGCATGTTTACTGAACCTATCTCCCAATTTAGGAAACATCAACTCATCCTCATCATCTAGTGGAGGCGCTCCCTCGTCAAGATCTGCTTCGTCCTCCACATCGGCCGCACAAGCGATTTGCCTTACACTTGTAGTGCGAACAAATGGTACTATTGTGGACCTACAAGGAGCGCGGGGGCGCACCCTAGTAGCAGAGATAGCAGAGACACATGATGCCACCTGATGACGCCTGACCAACAAATGATGCTTTAATCCTCTTTCCCGTATATTCAACTTTAGGTTGCACATGGAGACGATTTCGACCAAAATGTTCAACAACATTCAAAGAGAAAATCATTACCAAATCAGCTTTGCTAGTTAGTGGGAGCAATCTTTGCTCGCTAATGTTG
This sequence comes from Avena sativa, assembly GCA_916181665.1. Lineage (NCBI taxonomy): Eukaryota > Viridiplantae > Streptophyta > Magnoliopsida > Poales > Poaceae > Avena > Avena sativa. The sequence continues at coordinate 200,476,841 of OV702287.1, forward strand.
AAATATTGCAAATCAACTAAATCGCCATTGCTTTAGGGGAATTTAGAATAGATTTTATCTTTCAAATCTCTGAGATTTATGGAGGTTGCAACCACCGCTGGGAAGTAAAATCTAAAGATATACTGTTCACAACCACGAATTACGCTAGTATCCAATCTAACCGCCAGCCGAAATGCTAGCGCTGGATCAATCCTATTAGAAAAGCAAGAAGATAGTTGAGCACCAGTGATTCATGCTCAATTACTGTCTATAATCAATCCACAAAGGGGAATAGTGCTTACCCAGATGGAATCCATGTGTTAGATCCGTCTGATTCCACTCCACCACCACCACCAGATTCTGCGATTCGGAACCAGAAACTCTGTTCTGGCACCCTATCGAGACGGGGAATTGGAGGAGATCATCGCCATCATCATCACCATCGCTTCTCCATCGACCATCCATGTTTCCCCATCTATGAGTGAGTAATCCCCCGCTGTAGGATATGGGGATGGTAGGGATTGGATGAGATCGTTCATGTAATGGCATCAGATTGTTAGGGCATGGTGCCTAGTATCTACTATTAGTGCTTTTTGACTTTGTTGCCACTTGTTATCCTTAATGCTTATCACTAGGGCCCGAGTGCCATGATTTCAGATCTGAACATGTTACTGATTCATTATGATAGTATTGTTTATGGTCTTACCTACAAGTTGTATACACATATTGTTGTCCGGAACCAAAGGCCCCGAAGTGACAATAATCGGGATAACCGAAGGGAATGGTTTTGATGTGAGGATCACATGTGTTCATAGAGTGTTAATGCTTTGCTCCGGTGCTCTATTAAAAGGAGCACCTTAATTGCCAGTAGTTCCCTTGAGGCCCCGTTGCAAACGGGCTGGCAGGAGAAAAGATGTTGTGCAAGTTCTCATTGCGAACACGTATGACTATATATGGAACACATGCCTATGATTATCTAGTACTTGGATGCTTTATCTTATTTATCTGCAATTGCCCTATGTTTTGATTGCTATATGAATTGTCTTGTCCATGCAACGCCCGTCCATCCATCCCTATGCCTACCACGCTCTAATCCTACTGTTATTGCAATTGTTACTATTGTCTTTACTTTACTACTTCTATTACTTTACTATTGCTACTACAAAACTGTTGCTACTGATAAACTGCTGTGAGCAAGATTGTTTCCAGGTGTAGCTGAATTGACAACTCAGTTGTTAAGGCTTAAAAATATTCTTTGGCTCCCCTTGTGTCGAATCAATAAATTAGGTTTCACTTCCCTCGAAAATACTGCGATACACCCCTTTCCAGAAAGAGTTCTGCTCCGCCGAAAGGGGTAGATGGGATTATAAATTGGAATCTTCTCCGCGCTTGATGGGGAGGACCAGTACACCAGCTGGTGTTGCATACTGTTCCACGAAAGGGGTAGATCTAGCGGGGCCGAGAGCAGAGATGAAGGTGGAGTGGGCTCCAAGGCTAGGGGGAGGGGCGACTCGGCATCCTAGGACGACATAAGGTAGGAGGGCACGATGGCGGGGGTGCGGAGGGGTGGTGTGGGAGCTCTTCGAAGCTCGGGGGAAGCGAATGCTTTGGGTGACCGAGAATGGCCGGTCCGACATGTCTCCATGCGACCCCACCCTTCACAAGGTATGCAAGACCCATCCCAACGCGGCCCCACCGGTCAGCATGTAACTATCGAGGTGATGTAACATAACGCTCAACGCACGACCCGCCCCAACACGGTCCCACCGGTAGCATGTAACGGTCAAGCCTTTGACCTGACGGCATCGTCCATCCGAGAGCCTATGAGGGTTTTAGAATAGAGGGAGGGGAAAGTGAGGAAAAGCTAAGCGTCTGAGGAAAAGTGAGTATAACTAATGAACAGAGGGCATAAAAATAGAAATCCATATATTTTAATAGACCCAAATGCCACAAATTAACCTTTCATATATTTTTCTATGAGCTTGGTCAAAGTTATCATTGTTTGAATTTAAAAAAGTATAGGCCTTCTTTTATGGAACGGATGTAGTCCCTTTGTTTAAAAATATAAGATGTTTTAGCTTTGTGAAAGAAGTGTATCTAGACCACTTTTAGTGTGTAGGTTCATGTAGGTTTGGAGTAAACCTACACACTAAATGGTGTCTAGATACACTCCTTTCAGAAAGCTAAAACATCTTATATTTTGAAATGGAGGGAGTAGTACATAATAGGCGGCATCTACTGTCGGAGCTTAATTGAAACAAATAATAATGGCATAACTTGCAGTGGGAATGCAAAACCAACAAGTTCAATGACATAAAATTTGTGATGAATTACATAAAAGAAGGCAGTTAATGTGGTTGCTTAGTAAAACCAGATTGAAATCAAAATAGCATAACTTCTAAACTTGTAGAGCAGGGAAAGTTAACCTACATGTTCAATGGCTTAAAACTATCAATGAACTTAAAAATTACATGTAGTCTGTATTGTAGCAACGGACAAAGCAAATGCACATTATGATGACATAACTTGCGAACTTGTAGAACAGGTAGGCAACGTTAGATGTTCAGTGAATTAACATTTGCCATGAATGGCATAATACCAATGAACTCTAATGATGTCAGTTTTGTACTACCAAAATTGTTGATATATAATAAGAGTAATTGTTGGTCAAAGAAAAAACACGTAGAACAAGGAAGCCTTAAACGGAAGGAGTATATTAACGTCTAGATTTAACATAGATTACACCGAATTTATCAAGGCAGTGTGGGAAATCAATTAAGCAAGTATTGAGGTGGGAATTTACCACCAATATAGAAATGTAGTTCTCTGTCGCAGGCTTATACCTGCTAAATTGAAACGAACAAGTAGATATAGTTTACCTAGGTCACGCTGTCATCTACACATACACGACATCTTTGTGGGTCACGTTAAGGACGCCGAGGGTGCCCGGTAGTGGTGAGTCGTGCTAAAGTAGATAGATCTCAGTGGCATTGGTGAAGAAGATCTATGGAGGTTGTTGATGGGTCTGGCTTCCTTTACAAGATGGTCGGTGAAGGAGATCCGGTGTAGTGCATGATGTTGTCGGTGAAGCAGATCTATTACAACCAATTATGGATTTGAGGCGCTGCACCAGAGCGTCGGTGAAACAAATCTGGTGTAGTGGAGTGCTGAGTCCATGAAGCGGATCTGATGCAGCGCATAACAGCGTAGGTGAAGCTGGTCAGGTGATGTGGACGAGGGAGTCCGCAAACTAACACAGTTGTATGGAAGAGGGTGTAAGCGAACTAGGTTCGGTAAGATGGACATCGGCTGATCCGGTAGATTGGTGAGGAGTATATGGTATCAAGGTATGGCGTGTAGGCCAGCGAAGTGCGGTGGTGAAGTAGCCAGTGGTGGGATAGGGAGTTTGGGGTGATATGTTGGCGGGCGAAGTGCGGCGGTGATGTTCTAGTGCAGTGGTGTAGGAGCTAGAGGTGAGATAGGGGGTTGGATGGCGTGTAGGCCGGCGAAGTGCGGCAGAGATGATTATGGTACGGTGGTGCAGGTGCTGGAGGTGAGAGGAGGTTGGGTGGCGTGTAGGCTGGCGAAGCGCGACGGGGATGCTCGTGTGCGGTGGTGCAGGATCTAGAGGTGAGATGGAGGGTTAGGGTTTTTCGGAGTGCGATGGAGGAAATAGCGTAGGTGGAAGGTGGACTACCTAGCTTCAGAGCTATGGGGACCCTGGGGGATTACGAACCATACCCACACCCCGACATTAGTAGATAGGCCATTGTCAAAGGTAGAAAAGGAATTTCGTACGGCTAAAACATGGGACATGTGACCACTCAAAATATTTCGGTGGAGGTGAGGCGGGAGAATTTGTCGCTCTAGGATTTTGAATTTGGCTATACAGTTCAAAAGATATAAAATAATAATATCCTATCCTAGGAGTAGCTATAGTTCAATGACTAGAAAAAATAGTTTACTGTAATATCCTAGCCTTTGTAGGTACGGAGTATTTCCGGAGCCATTTCTGCAAAAATAGGATCTTTGCCTTTGGCTTAATTACGTACACACATGAAGGTAGTAACATGAACTAGTATGTTATTAGTACCCACTATGACTAGCCTAAAAGTATCTCTAGTGGCTAGTGTATCCGGTAGTCTAAGCCACATATAGACCACCATAGACCAAAAAATGTCTCCAGTGGCTTGTTTATCCGGTGGTGTGAAATTTAGACATCCTCCAAACTAGCTACTTGTTATCCATATTTGGACATTCAAGCCACCATGTCTAAAGCAAAGATGGTCTCTTGCGAGCTCTCTCATGTGCCAAATCAAAGCATTTATTGTATTGAATTACTGTGTATATTGACTATTTGTGTGTAGATGGACATATAGACTGTCTAATTTAAACTATTCACTAGAAAACTAAAGTCGTGTAAAAAGGAAACTTTTTACACAATATCTGTGTGAAGATGTAGACTACAAAATTTAGACGAGACACTAGATATGCTCTAAGAGACTACCAAATTTAGACAAGCCACTAGAGATCAAGGAAAAAAATACTAGCATGCTAATTAATTTAGCATGGCTTTTCTCTAGACGATATGAAAGTTATAGCGTGCTAATAACGCACTATTTTACAAAACAATGTTTTGTAAAAATTAAAAATATAATAGGTATATCATGAATATAAAAGATTTCAGAATTTAATCAATTTCCTAGAGTAATACTTGTACATGCATAATCAATTCCGATGTTATCCAAGTTGGAGGAGAACCGGTAGGGCTGAATCTAGGTACATCGTCGGGTGCTGCAGGAGGTGGCGGCAGCTTGATGCGATCACTTAAGTTTAACAATCAAAAATTTTATTGTATATTTTCTTACTCGACACATTCATCATATGCTATCTTACTCCACACCCGCCAACAAAAAAATAATGTCATACACTTGAAATAGCGCTAACTCTATGATGTTTTAGTGCGATATAGCAAGCTATTTAAAGAATAGTGCCATAGCAAGCAAAATCTTGAAAAAATAGCATGGACTCTCCAAATACGCTATATCATGCTAAATAGCATGAAATAGCGCGTGATACGTCCATTTTGCATCACTATTCTATGTCTTAATTCACTATTATTCATTGATATATTTCGTAATGAGAGGTGATACTTATGTTATTTCTTCTATTTTTGCATGGTTGATGACTTTTGGAGCATGGACCGCTGCAGTCAGGATTCTGATGGAAAAGTTGCTGTTTGGAGGCAAAATTCGCGAAGATCAGAAAATCTGGGAAAATATACGGAAAATTCTATTTTTCTAGAAGACTCAAGATGCCAGAAGATGGAGTGGAGGTGGGCCACAGGGGGCCCACACCACCCCATGGCGCGGGCAGGACTAGGTCGCGCCAGGGAGTGGTGTGGCCACCCTGGCCCACTCCAGCCTCTCCCCTCTGGCGTATATCTTCCTCCCGAAACCCTAAGACTCGAGGAGCAACCACAGAAAGATTCCGCCGCCTCTGCGGGGCGGAAAACACCGAGAGAGAAAGATCTCTCTGGCAGATAGATTTCTGTCGGGGGAATTCCTTCCCGGAGAGAGTAGATCGTCGCCATCAACACCACCATCAAGCTGGACTTCATCGGGATCATCATCATCATCATCATAATCACCACCATCATCACCAACAGCACCCTCATCACCATCTCCATATTGCTGTAACAATTGGTTGAATCTTGCATTAGTTCATAGGGGAAACTTTCCCGGTGTTGATTACTCTTTGTAGTTGATGCTATTGAGTGAACCATTGAATTATTGTTTATGTTCAGATTGTTATACATCATTATTCCATCTATGATCATGATCCATATGATGTCTTGTGATTAGTTCGTTTTGTTCTTGAGGACGTGGGAGAAGTCTTGTTGTTAGTAGTGGAGTTGTGTTGAGAAAGATTCAATAGATTGTTATTAAGTTGTGGTGTACTTCTTCTAGTGGTGTCATGTGAACGTCGACTTCATGACACTTCACCTATATGGGCCTAGGGGAATGCATTGTGTATTTGGCTACTAATCGTAGGGGTTGCCGGAGTGACAGAAACATGAACCCCCATTCGGAAACCATTGCACAAGGGACATAAGGGTCTTAGAGTTTAAAGCTGTGGTTAGGTTTTACCTTAATTACTTTCTTGTACTTACGGATGTTTGCAAGGGGGTTTAACCACAAGTATGTATTAAGTCTTGGATGGGACGGTACATTAGCACAGGTTCACCCACACAACACTTAGCAAGCTAGAGAAGATTAATTGACTATATGAAGCGAAAGCACTTGACAGTCTTCCCAGTGTCCTCAAGAACGTTTGGTCATCTATAGAAATACAACCGGCTTGTCCTTTGGTGCATAAAGGATTGGGACACTTGCTGCATTCATTCTTACTGTCTTTTGTTTACTCGTACTTTGTTTACTTGCTTTATCTAAAACCCCTAAAAATCCGTTTGCTAAGTATTTGTAGAGAATTCCTGATCCATACCACTAGCCAGCACCTTCTGCTCCTCGTTGGGTTCGACACTCTTACTTATCGAAAATACTGCGATACACCCCCTATACTTGTGGGTCATCAGCGCGCTATTTTTTTCCATGCTAGAGATGCTCTAAGCCTGGTCAGAGTGGTATGTATCCTAGAGTAGTAATATGAATACATTGTGCTAAAGACTATCAAAGGTAGTATCTTTTAGATGATAAAATGGAAAAGAAGATCCAACGACTAGAAATGTTGGGATTCGAGAGTCTTGATCCAACGATCAATATTCGAAGTTATTCATACACTGTATATAACTAGTAAGTTGCACATGCCCTACACGTGAGACTGAGATAATAGACTGACATATCATCACTATATAAAATTATAATAGGTAAAATAGAAAAAATTATAAATTTGATCAACATCTATAAAGTATGGGTGTATATTTCGTTCTTCACTTTGTATATCATGTAGAAGTCAATGATTATTAGCTATCTAAAACTTGAAAATTTTGGTAACATGGTCTAGAGAAATGAGAAGATTCTAGAATAATGGAGAAGTATGTTTTGAGTTTTGTGCATAGCATTCATTGTGATGAAGACTATCAATAGAATCTTCTATATGCTAGAATGGAAAAGAAGATCCAACAGCTGGAAATGTTGGGATTCTCGGGTCTTGATCCAACGGTCAATATTCAAAGTTATTCGTACACTATATAGTGGTAAGATAAGAAATAACTAGTGAGTTACAAGTGCCTTGCACGTGAGAATCAGATAATAGAAGTATGACACATCATTTTTTATATAAAATTATAATAGGTGAAACTCAAAAAATATTTATAATTTCAAGCCACGTTCATAAAGTATCACGTGTGTTTGGTTCTTGTACTTTTTGTATCATCTAGAAATCAACCTATATCTACCTAAATAATCTGCGTCCGTAAAACTGATCCGTAAATTAATTCTGTTCTATAGGAGTACGTGGGCGGGGCCAGGGGAAACTGCATACCCTTTCGTCTCCACAACCGCTCATGCATGCATCTCTCGATCTTCCTAGTGGTTCCTTTCATCTTCTCGATCCCATTCCTTTTCTGTCACCCGGTCGGACCTCTACAGAACAAAAGAAGGTGACAATCACCGTCCATGGCCCCGCCGTTCAACAAGATGTACTCCTTTCTGGATCCTGGCAACATCACCATACTACATGTGGCATATACCAATAGTGCAGCGGTGGTGCATGATTACATCGATAAAATCCAAAAGCTCTTGGAGGAAGCTGTAACATCCCAATTTCAGCAACCCTGATTAGTTGTCCAGAATGCAAAAATCAGGGGGAACAAAACCTTTTTCTTGTTCATTGGTGCAGTGTTTGCTTGTTGTTTGTTTGTGCTTGTGCATGTGAGTGTATACCATATGATACTCCTTACCTCGCCATCAGTTGACAAAAGCTATTTAACAAAACTATCCTGGCTCATTTTACATATTCTCAAATGTTCTGGCATTTCAAAACTTGAGCCAAGAAGCCCTTGCAAACCAACTATTTTAGTAGCTTCTGTTTCCCTAAACTATGGAGAGCAACCTATTATAATCTCCTTATGTTTAAGACAGAACCTTCAACTACTCTTCTCTCTAGCTTTTCCAAAACCTCTTTATAAAGTTTTTGACTTCTACTCTTGGTAAGGATACCAAGGACTCTCACCTGATTCCAAACACCACCTTTTCAATTTGCCCAACCTTACCCTAAGTCAGACTTGATGGTAACCCTAGTAGTAGTTGATATGTTTGTATGATGAGTTTCCATGATCTGCTAATTGATTTGTCTACTTAGAACATAGTATGATCTACTCTTGGAGCTCATCCCTAGGATCAAGATGTTTCTAAATCACCACACCCTAAGCAAGAATACAATCTGGATCTGATCCCTAGCTACTGAGTAGTCATCCAAAACCCTTAACTAGATAAGCTCTGAAGTGATCTAATTCCAGGAGCTTCCAGGTCAATGAAGACCAGTATCAAACATGGATCCCTCCTAATCAATCTACACTTCAACATCATCCACTTGATGATGCTTTGGTACCTTGCAAACCACCAAAATCATCACCTCCCACATTCTAGTCTAAAAACCCTAAATCTGCCAAAATTGGCTAATGCACCTTTTTGGATGTCTCCCTTTCTTAACCCTTGTGCATTTTTGGTAATGCACTTGAACAATCTTGTTAACCATCCTAAGTACTACCAAGGACCACTCTTTCCCTTGGTTAGAACATCCTACAACCCACTTGTTCTTGATGGTTTTGCAGGCAAGAAAATAGCTATTCCTGCAAATCTAGTCAACATGCCTACTTTGACAGAAGCTCACACCATCACCCATCCTTATATGGACCAACTATTTGCATGGTTGTGTGCTACTCATATAGATCTATCAATGTCTATTTTCTTAAACCCACAAGGTTTTGAAGGCTAGTTGATAATCTTCTTTGGAAGGCTTATTTTATTCAAAGTTTGAAATCAATTCTTGGTGAACTCAAGCAAGATCAAGCTCAAACCTCTATACCATGCTGATGTACATCACGTGGTCTATCAATCCATCTATCCCATGCCCCAAGGAGAGATCTCAGCTCCAAGATCCAACAAGGTTTTGGTGGCATGAAAACAATCTCACCCAAGATCCTTAAGTCTCTAGTTTTCACCAAGATCAACTTGGATTCTCCAATCCCAAGGTTGCAAATGCTTGCTACACCTTGTCTACATCATCTACCTTGATCATAAAAATTTATAAAATATTATCCATAACTATTATGGCTCCAAATCTAATTAATCTCTTTAATAGTCAAAATCTCCAAAACTCCCTTCCCAAGAGAAAGTTTGGTTTTTGCCAAAGCACTTCCCCAACTTTTGGCTCAATTGATATCCATACATCATACCCTATCTTCCCACTTCAAAAATAAATATTTTTGAAGACTTTTATTATTTCTTTCTGCCCATTTTCTTAAATGGCTGAATTGGAATAATAATTGTTTAAAATACTTTTATCTTCCAATAAATCTTGGGAAAATTCCCCTAAGTGTATATTCACATTTGGGACCACCTCACATCAAAAACCAACCTTGTCCAATGTAAAATTATCAAATGATCTTCTAGAAACTACCTCTATACTTTTTGAATAAATAATTGTAAGTGGAATTAAAATCCTCAGAAAAATCCCAAATAATTCCTTGATATCTACCTTCACCTCATCTATCTACCAGTACCCTCTTCGCACCTTGTCCTATGCAAAATTTTGAACTTCTTTCACAATCACCTATTTACTCAATTTAGCAAACCTAGCTAGCATTGAGCTAAATCAAGATGAAACCAACACCACCACTTGTGAAGAACTCCTATCCAGCCACCATGACCCTCCTGGTCGACCCCACTATAGCACCACTGTAGCTTCTCTCACCTTTTGTCCTTTTATGCTTAAAAGCAAAACAAGGAGAGAGACCACCCCATATCTTGCAAGATCTCTTTATCTTGTAGGACACAACAACAGCATGCATCCCCACCCTCTCTGGTCAAGTAATTGTCCAACACACCACCCAGAACTAGCCCAGCTCTAAAACCATGCACCCATACATGGGGATACCCCCAATGAGCATCAAGCTTCCCACCTCGGCCACCAAGTCCAAGAACCTACCCTACTCCCTCTCCTGGCCACTTTAGACCATGAAATGGAGCTAACGAGCAACCCTCCACCGCCCAAAAGGACCAACCCCTGGCCACCACCTCTCCCAATGTCCAAAATGGACATTGTACATCAAGCTCTCCCTCCCCGATTGAAATAAGCTAGAGGCCACCACCGCCCCTCTCTGCCTCTCATTTACCCTCTCTCCCCTCCTCTTACCTCACCCAAGCCTCCTCTCCGTCCCTACTATGCAGTACTGCCCGAGAGAAGGAGAAAGTGAAGCTTCAGCCTCCTCCCTCTTTTCGAGCTAGGTTCCTTCCTCCCCTCCTTTCTCCTTCTGCATGTCACCTTGCGACTACCCTCTGGACCTTCTTCATCTAACCCTCCCCTTTCTCCAGGACCATCCCTACTGGCGCCGCCCCTGAGCTCCGGCAAGCTCGCTCCGAGCATCGTCGCGCACGCCAGATCCCGGCGAGGAAAACGCTGATGCCGCCCCTCGATCTGCTCGCCATCGTGCGCCGCGTCACCTCCGCCGCCTTCCCGATGCCGATGAGCCCCAGGTGAGTTCCCCGTCGCTGCCCGGCGCGTCTAGGGTTTCCCCCATTGTCGGCGGTGTCTCAGCGAGTGAGATGATCCCGCGCTATCGATTGCGACTAGATCCAACGTCCCACGCTTGCCGATACCCGTTCTGCCACCCGCTCCCACTGACCGCAGGGCCCCACCTGTCAGGTTCAACGGTGCCGCTTTCCACGCGTGGCGCAGACCGGGTGGGTTGAATCCCCCGCTGTGGCCCAGTTCTCCTCAGGATCTGGCCCACCCAGCCTTTGCCCTTTTATTATTTTGCCCAGACCCAGAAATTTTGTTCATTAGTTTAAATCGATTTGAAAATGTTAAATACCTCCAAATGATTTGATATAAATTTCCTAGGATACCTTAGGGTTTTGTCTATTATTTAGTATCAAAATTGTAACAAATTAGTAACTAGCTTTTCTGCCAAAAATCATGTGCCTAGAGGTGTCCTGTTTACCATTAAATCATTTATGGGAGTTATACGACTCCAAATGGGGAAAACCCAAGTGCCTCTGGTAGGTATTGCCTGTTCCTACCTGATGACCTTGGCTTCCCTCCAAGTGTAACCTTTAAACTCCTATAACAAAAATAACAAAAACATACCTTTTATGACTTTAGAAAATTCCTGAGGTCAAACCAACATGGGTATTGACCTAAATCCACCTCCCATTTGTGGGGTACGCTAAATAATACCAAATTCCAGGAGATCAAGAATTACTAAGCTTCTGAGTAAATTTAATGAATTAAAACCTTCTCCTTATGGTAGTTTCACTAGATAAATCACTACAGTGGCTCTACAACTCCAAAAATAGTGAATCCAATTTCTTCGGAAAGTTATTAGTAATACCTAACAGGTGTCCTTAGTTACATATGAATAGGACCTGCAGATTTATCCTAGTGAAAAAAACAAGATATCTACAGAACTGCCTTTGGGAATTTCCTGAGGGCATTCTGGTAAATATTTTGACCTGATGCCAACTCTATTTGGATCAGTACATAAGACCCTACCGACCTATCGAAGGAAATAATTTTTGGAGCTCCAGAACTTTTCTAGTGATTTATCTCCTAAAACTAGAGTTATTTCACTGGAAATTAAAAAGAAATTAAAGAAAAGTCATAAATTAGTGAAACCACTTTTGTTGGTTTCATTTTATAAACACCTATCTGTTGGTATCATTCTTACACTATGGTATTATACAGATTAGGTCCTTGGTCCAAAACCCCTCTTAGGTAATTCCTCAGCTATAAATCCTAAGGGATTTTCCCCCATATCTCCAAAACAAGGCCAATCTTATTAAATCAATTCTCCCTAAGACCTACTGAATTGTAAACTTGTATTGTTCATGGCTTTCTGTATGTATTGATGCTTGTATGCTTTGTGTTGATTGTGCTCTTGTTTGTTTTCATGTGCTGTCTGGACGACGATAGTTGCGATGAAATCGGAGAGCAAGAGAAGTGGTAATTATTATTGGTATTATTGGGTATTCTAAGAAGAAGTCCAGGGACATATTTTGCCATATTGTTGATCATCAGGCAAGCCACCCTCTTGCTCATAAGTCTTGTCCTACTATTTTACTTATGCATGTTTTATTTACCGTTTATTTAAAATTGCATTGTTTTACTATATGTTGATGTACATATGGTAGTGGTTTGGCTCCCCCGAACTATTACTCCTTTTGTACTATTAAGTACAACCCCCTTGAAGACACCTACTTGTCCCTAGTATGGTAGATGGTGTAATGCACCATACCCCTCTTGGAGACCCTGTTTTAGCCAAAGCAAAGTTAGAGGATGGGAAGACCCCGGAAAAAGTTTTACCAAATGTTTTATGATAAAACCTTGGTGAGGTGGGACCTCCCAAGAGATGTTGAGAAAGAAAAAGGTTTTGTTTTACAAAATGCTGAAGGAAAGGTGGAGGAAAAAGGTTTACGAAATGCACCCGGTTCTTTGCAGTTTAGCTATAACAACTTAACCCGTGCAACCACATTACTCTGGAATGGGACAGGGCTAGATTTGATGTTTGTCTATTCTGGTATAAGCTGCCTCATAACTACTACAGGGGATTGCGATCCTTGGAGCATGGACCTTCTCTGGACAAACGGTCCATGTGGGACATCGACCGGGAGAAGGAACGAAGGGTTTACGGACCTCCACGCGCTACTATGAGCCCCTCATTGAAAGCGCCCACTGTGTAAAGTGTAAAATGCGCTCTGGTTGGTCCTCGATACCCAACGTCCCGGTTTTGAGGGGAATAACACTCATAGGGTAGGCACTTATATTGGAGTGGGCATCCGGAGAGTCTTGATCGGTTACTCGACCCACGATCGGTGAAGATCAGGGTAGTTTACCCGGATGGTGAGGGTAAAGTGTACAACCTCTGCAGAGTGTAAATCTATTCGAATAGCCGTGTCCACGATTAAGGACGGGTTGGACAAACTTCTGTAGAGCGGTGCTGGTTATGTTTTCAAAAAGGATTTCGGAAGAGAAATGGTTTTGGAAATGTTTTGACCATGGGATGGTTGGAAGGAGGAGAAAAGAGTTTGGTCGTGGGACGACCTCAAGACGGGAATAAATGGGTACCCCAATCCTAGTGTTTACAAAACTTTTCAAAAGGTTTCCAAAATGGTTTATAAAGGTTTTCAACAAAGATATGTAGATGATATATCTACAAGAGAAACTAATTGAGAAAAGAACCTCTCTTGGAGCCCTCCTACTACCACACTCATAATGCATATCCTCTTGTTATTATTTTTATATTAAGGTGGTTTGCGAGTACATTCAAAGTACTCACTGGCATTGTCCCTGGCTATTAACTTGGTCAGATATCAAGAAGAGGTGAAGTGGATGACTACGCGAGCTAGGACGTTCTCCCAGCCAGTTTCTTGTAGGTTAAGGCATGGATCGGGCTCTACGCTTGATAAAGTTCCGCTGATGATTATTGATGTATCCATAACGACATTTATATAAGTCTTGTAATTCGGTATGTCTCGGATGTTGTAATGATACTGGTCGGTTATGTTCCACGGCTCACTGATCATGGGAACATGGTGTATGCATAACAGGGATTTCTCAGATGATTAATCCAGGGGCCCCACAGAAGCGGACGACAAGATTTAGCCTCGACGTCAAGTACACCAACAAGCAATCATCGATGTAGAAGGTTGTTGTTGTCCCACTATATGTGTACACGAATTGTCTGGTATATCATATCTGCTAGGCCAACTAGCCATGCTCCAAGCAAGCAGAGTTCCTCACCAACCCTAACATTTCCTGTGCATGCATCAACATCGGCAACAACGGTATCAGGCTTAGGCGTTCTCTAGTGCCAGTGATGAACTTTGTGGACATCCAGAAGAGGTGGAAGCCTACCGGCTATACAAATGAGAAGGATTCTCTGGCTGACTACACGGTGGCCCTCATAGACATCCGTTAAAAGCCATGAAGAAGAAGAAGGATGTGGACCACAAGCAGTGGGGGAACATGCCCCTGAACGAAGAGCAGATCTAGTATGCAAGCCTCGATGCCTACGCGACCTACGAGGTATACAGGTGAATAGTGAACTTTAAGAGGGGTCAAAGAACTCTCTAAATGTTCAACAAAAAAACTAAAGAAGAAGGGCAAGGGCAAGTAGACCAAAGAAGAAGAATAAGACAAAGACTCAGAATGGTACACCATGGAAGAGAAAGAAAACATTCAACCAGAGCTCATTTTTAGGTGGAAGCATGAGGCAAACAGAAGGAAATTTGGGTTGGACCACCACGGGCCCCAACTTTGTTTGCACTGCTGCTCCTTCAAGGTTGTACTCCATTGTGAGGAAGCTTACATGGGAAGGAAGAAGTGATTGTGATTCGCAAAAAAATGCAGAGGTGACTGTTGTGATGCTTCCCACCTAAACAAGTGCCATGCATAGATGCATCTGTGGAGAATAGCAGACAATTTCGCATTGAAGAGGAGAGAGGGAGGATGATTCTCCTTCATCCAGGAGCCTTTTCTCTCATGACAGGCAGCGATGAGACAGGATTTTGGGTGGAGGAGCCTTTTTTTTGAAACAAGGCAAACGATTTGTGGTGGAAGGAGCCCTTGCTCACCTTGCCAGCAGTAGGAGATCGACTAGGCACCAAAAGCAGAGTACTAATAATTCAAACAGGTTTAATACTTGAGTACTACTAGTACTAGTTTCTATAAGTTCCATAGTTAGTCGCTAGTATAAGTACAATAGCTTATTAGGATCCTTCTTACTTCCTTGAATGCCTCCTAGTCGCATTAAGGCTTGAATACAAGTTCGATGATATTCATATCAACTTGCAATGAAGTGGGATACCGCTGAACACGTTGAGACAAAGTCCATGTGCACGTTACTTGAACCAGAAGATAGCCTTTTCGTGTTCTAAGAGTTCCATGTCCCTGACAATATTTCCCCAGCTCTTACCAGTAGTTATCACCACATGCCCATCATCTCCCATGGCAATCATGACTTCATGATAACCTTTGTACAACGCATTGCACACACACAGATTTCTTTATTCACGCAGATGATTCTTCAAGACATTCTGACTATAATCCAGTGAGAAGCACTGAAACTAGAAGAAAACAACTATCAGAAGTTTATGACTTCTTGACTGGTGAAATCATATTAAAATAGATGCCTAGTTGATTCATATGATAGATAAAATAAATGTAGGATTGCAATGTCATGCCCACTCCAATCCTACGGGAATTCCATATGAACCAAAGTTTGTTTTACTCTATCGTAGTAGGACAAATAGAGGATTCTGTAAAAAGAGGTGTGACTGGATGTTGTATTTCCTACAAAATCTAGTGCAAAGGAATACTTCCTATGGGAATCAATCCTACAAATGTAAGAACCATCTTGGGAAAATTTCCTATAGATTTAATACTACTAATTTCTTAGTAGGATTAAATCTTTTGAATTAGAATGCTACTAAAATTTCTTACCTTTTCCAGAAAAAAACTAAATTTCTTATGATCCTGCCCCCTCCTTTGCCGAGTAAAGAAGAGGTGAGCTCGCAGACATATAAATGTATGTCAGGTTCGATCTGGGAGACTTTATTCTCGAGAAAATCCCACCTTCTGTATGATAAACGCACATTATTGCCGTAAATGATGTACCTTTTGAACCAATCTTTTCGCTAATAAGAAGGACCTACATGAAAGAAAAATAAATCTTAGAGAGTTGTATATTTTTGCATAGTCTAATTCAATTTTCACAATCCAAGTAAAACTTTACCCCTTATAGCCGCAATTTATTCCTCAACACTATCAGTTACATAACAGTTGGTGTAGCAGGTCTCATCATCACACTAACTATCCATGATTTTTAACCTTGCTGGGAATTGGAACCTATAAATGGCATTGCAAGATACTTATTATAGCACTAGAGATGACGACGCGGCGAGAGGATGAGTGTGTTTTCTAGATGATGCTGGATGGACTGGGCAATGCAGTGGTGGGCAGAGTAGAAAAAAGCTAATTTATAGGGGTGTCGGGTCCATGTATGTAGCCGTGCTTCCTCGGTGCAGGATGAGAAATGGAATATATTGAGTAACAAAGTAAAATATTTGAAGGTTGGCCATGTCCTTATGAAGTGCATCAAATTCGATGGTAGTAGTAGGGCAATTCTATTAAAAATGTACTCTATTAAAAACTAGTAAGTTGCACGTGCCCTGCACATGAGACTAAAATAATAGACGTCTGACATATCATCAATATATAAAATTATAATAGGTAAAGAAGAAAAAATATAAATCTGATCAACATCTATAAAGTATGGGTGTATATTTCGTTCTTGTACTTTGTATATCATGTGGACGTCAATGATTATTAGCTATCTAAAACTTGACAATTTTGGTAACATGGTCTAGATAAACGAGGGAGAAGATTCTAGAATGATGAAGAAGTGTGTTTTGAGTTTTGTGCATAGCATTCATTGTGATGAAGACTATCAATAGAATGGAAAATAAGATCCAATGGCTAGAAATATTGGGATTCATGAGTCTTGATCCAATAGTGAATATTCAAAGTTATTTGTACACTATATAGTGGTAATATAAGATAAGATGTATGGTAGTTCTAAATTCAAATATATCTATACACTAAAATACATCTAGATACATTCAAATCTAGGCAAAACCATGTCAGTTATTTCTGGACGGAGGGAGTACTTCCTCCATCCCAAATTAGGATGCATATAGTTTTTGGTCAAAGATAACAAACTTAAAGTTTGACCGACTATGTAGAGAAAATTTTGAATATCTACAATATCTAATGCAGACTATATGAAGATATATGTCATAACGGTTCTAACAATACTAATTAGAGATTATAAGTATCAATACATTTTTATATATAGTTGGTCAAATTTTGAAAAGTTTGACTTTGACCAAAAACTATATGCATCCTATTTTGGGATAGAGGGAGTAAGTTGGAATATTTTAGGCATAGAATATTGTAGAATGATGAAGAAGTGTGTTTTGAGGTTAGACATCAGTCTTACCGCGACTGAGTCTAGTACAAGCTCCAGTCTAAGAACATAAATTACAAAAATAGCCCATAATCAGACTCTAGATCCTTTTTATTATGGCATCTCATGCAAATAGAAAAGAAAGATTGACTGGTACATTTGCTAAGTAGTGGGTTGTTAGGGGGATACCCCCGGGTAGGGTCATGCCGGGGAATAAAGGCCGAGTTAGCCGAGGTACGGCACGGTCAATGCAAGAGCAGGCCGGGTCACCTCAAGGCAGGCCGACTTACGGAGTAACCCGGCCCGTGGGGCATTCGCTTAGCATTAATCCATCCGACATAAAACATATGTCGGCCATGTTCATTTACTAAATTGTGTACGTACCCTCGTAGTCGGGTTAGCCAAGCGCTAGCCCGACTACCACATGGCTTCCAAGAGAAGGAAGGAATCTCCCACTAGTCAAAAGGTGGCATTTGCCCATTGTAGCATGAGCGAAGCAAGCAGAGGAGAGGACCAGTGGGGCCTGGTCGACAAAGGTGACGCGGGCAAAGCCAGTTGATGTAAGCCGTGGCTGGTGACGCCAAAGGACGAGGGGCATGAGGTGGGAAACGTCCAAAGTCCAGACGAACCGTTTAAAGCAATAAAGAAGCATCTAGCTTGAACCTAGGAGCATATTCAAGGAATATGCCTCCACGTAAGCTCTAAGTTTTGTACCCTGGGCTCGCCTATATAAGGAGCACCAGGGCCTCCATAGAAGGGGATCGCTCATTTTTTCTGTCTAAGGTAGAACTCTAGAGCTTGGTTGTGAGGGGTAAGAGACCTAGTCTCCTTCTCACGAATAGCTCAAGGAGCACTTGTAACCACCATTGATAGAGGAAATACAACAACACTTGTGCGTGGAATCACCACGCTATCCCTCCCTGGATTCCCCTAACGTACATTGGCCCCATCTTTAGCCTATCCATGGCATCTACCGTGCCACCACCATGACAGTTGGCACCCACCGTGGGGCTAGCAGCGCTAGCAGGGGTGAAAATCTGGACGGGACCCATCTCCAGCACCGGCGAGCACGTCGTCTCCATCCTGGTTCAGCGCTTTGGAGCACTGGACTACGTTAGTGACAACGCAGGGAGCTTCGGCAGGCGTCCTCCCCCGCACAACGACCTCTTCATCAAGCTTGGCGCGCACAAGATCTACGTCGGAGTGGATGAATCCTGCGTTCATCCGTGGCACGTCATCGAGGGAGGCAAACCGCCTCTCAGCGCAGCTTGCGGTGTGCATATCACTCGCCTCGCTAGCAGCATTGAGGTCATGATGGCTGCGCCAGACGCGGGAGCAAGCAAGGACCCGGCTCCAGATCCGGAAGTCACGCCATAATAGGCAAGGTCTAGATTTCCTCCACTAGAGAGGCTAGAGAATGTACTCTAATAAGCAATAGATAGCCTAGCGATGCCGATAGCTCCTATAGTAGATCCATCTCAGGTGCAAGCTGAGTTGGAGGAAACTAGGTAGAAAATGCTAGCAGGCGCGAAGAAGGTAGCGTAGTTACAGCAGTCCTTGAACATCACTTTGAGGGAATATGCAAAGGCAAGCTGCATAGATGGGGTGAAAATCCGAGGTAGAAACCTGATTACTGAGATTGACAAGGACTACGAACCCAGGCCAGGTCAGACCGCCACGGTAGTAACAGGAGGGCTGGAGAGGTACAGTACCCCGGTGAAGAACCTCAGGGCGGCAAACGCAGTTGCATCCGAGTTAGAGGGTCTAACCAGAGAGGCCTGGGAAATACAACAAGAGAGGGTGAACCACTTGCTGAGGGTAGCTTGCCAGCAAAATGAAGAAATGAACAAGGCAAACCCGGCACCACCTAGAGCGTCCCGCGTGGTTCATTCGGCCAGAAATAACCTGGCAAAATTCGTCGGAGCCGCATCATCTCCGGGTCATAACCCAAGGAGAGAATAAGTGGTAAACTCTAGGAGAAGAGACAAATAGATGGTCCCCTATGATCCGGTGAGAGGTGGAAAAGGAAAAGCAATGCAAGTTGATGAGGATCGTCATAGTACTAGCCGAGGTAACCGTGACCAAGGCAATGCCGATTAAAGGAACACCGTCAACAGAAATGCCGGACAACATGATCCGGCGGGAGCAGGGCAAAATGCACCTCGGCATCAGCAGTAGCAATACATACCTCGGCAGGAGAGAAGTCCTGGCCAAGTGATATAACAGCAGAATGCTCATCTGGATCAAGGAAGATACAATCATGGTTATTCGGCGATGGTCAATGATGGATACCCGAGACCGGAGCACCATGTGATTGGCTCAAGGCTGGGAAGCAGAAACTTGCAGCCGGATGATGCAAGGCTGAAGCTTGACCGGATTTATAGGTCAGAGATGATCGAGGTACAGGGACCTCCAGGTCCGACATGCTTTGGACCTTGGATCCTGAGGGAACCGCCAATACCAAACTTTCAATTGGCCAGAGGAACAAAGACCTATGTTGGTAGAACCAAACCAGCAGTCAATATCGCAATAGGAAATTTGAGATGGGTAGTGAGGTATGTGCCTCAAATGTTGGAAGGACCTGCGAGAGTTTGGCTGAACAACTTACCACCAGGAAGTGTAAACTGTTAGTTGGAAGCACCTACAAGAGGCCCAATAGGCCACAAACATTGGCATTATGCCGACAGAGACCGAATGAGCCTGACCGAGATTTTCTGACTCAGTGGTGCAACGTGCGCAACTCGTGTGAGGGGGTAATTGAATCACAAGCAATTGCGTGGTTCGCCCATAGCTGTAGAAATGGAAGTATGTTGTGGCAAAGGTTACAGCAAGATATGCCAACCACTTTGGCTGAGACAATCCGGATCGCGGATTTGTATGCTCTAGGAGACCCAACTCAACCTCGGCTAATGTCAAGCGAAGCGAATGAGGAGTATTACAACCGAGATGGCTCCGAGTCATCAAGGAGAAATTATTTACGACGAAAGAGAAGGGACGAGCATCCGGATTGTAGGTATAACTCGCAGAAGGTGGCAACAATAGACCGAGATCAGCCCAATGCCGGAGCCAGCCAACGCTAGAAAACTGGAGGACAGAACTGGTAGTAGAAGCGTGAAGGCAAGAAGCCTTGGACCCCGGAGCAGAAAAAGCAGTGGCAAGAAAGAAAGGACTGCCCGAGGTATACGTTCGAGTCTATGCTGGATCATCCATGCAAGTTCCATACGACAAGCCCGAATAGCCCGACGAACCATACGACCCAGTAGTGTGAGTGGATGCGGAAGCTAGAATAGGGTAGTTCGGGTAATGCCCAGGCACCTCAGAACAAAGCACCTCAGAGTGAAGCACATCGGCAACCATTACTCACAGGGGGAATGGACATCAACTAATGTTGCCTCCGTCTCCACCGAGGTATGAAAATCAGGAAAGGAGGGATGATGTGCATCAAGTGAATAACAACCAGCAGCAAGACCAAGGTTACCACGCTAATGAGGGACGAAATGAGTACAGGGAGCATCACCAAAGTTACTGCGTATTTACCACGGAAGAAACTGACCGGAAGAGCTTGCAGCAACGACATATGGAGGTAATTGCATTAATGCCAGCGGTGGTGAGGTATATTCCTTGGTCGGATCAGGAGATTATGTGGAGTATCAAGGACCACCCAAAGCTTATGCCAAGTCCTAGGACTTACGCACTGGTCCTAGATCTGACATTCATTAAGCCAAACATCAATGTGAGATTCTCCAAGGTATTGATAGATAATGGCAGTAGCATTAACATCATGTACAAGGATACCATGCACAAATTGGGAATATCAGAGAATATGCTCCAAGCTACAAGGACCACTTTTCACGGCATTGTGCCTGGAATATCCTGTGAGCCAATTGGTAAGGTCCGGATTGATGTGCTATTTGGTACGAGGGATAACTGCCGAACTGAAAATATGGAGTTCGAAGTGGTGAACTTGGAAAGCGCCTATCACACATTGCTCGGTAGGCCTGCACTGAACAAGTTCATGGCAAGTACTCACATCAATTACCTAATAATGAAACTGCCTGGACCTAGGGGAGTGATAACCGTATCAGGGGACTTCAAGCGTTCGATCTAGTGCGCTTCTACCAGATCCAACTTAGCTGAGTCACACGTGATAGCTCAGGAAAAGACGAGGATACATGAGGTGGCAGCATTGGCTCAATCCACGCATCAACATATGCCGGCAATGACCAACCCGCACGTAAGTGTGTAATTTCAAGCAACCAAGGATACTAAGAAAGTACCAATCGATGATCAGTTCCCAGAGCGCACCATGACCATTGGTGCCGGGTTAGGCGGCAAATAGGAAAGCGAGCTCGTCAACTTCCTCCATGAGAATCGGGATATCTTTGCTTGGTCCACACAGGATCTGCAAGGTGTGCCGAGGGAGTTGGCCGAGCACTAATTGAATGTGAGACCCGGGGCTAAGCCGGTAAAGAAACCACTCCAACGTTTCGCCGAGGACAGAAGAAAATTCATTGGGGATGAGATAGCTAGGCTCCTTGCAGTCGGATTTATCATGGAGGTACTTTACCCGGATTGGCTCTCTAATCCGGTGCTCGTGGAAAAGAAGAAAGATGACCCGAATGTGTCCGTGGTATGGCGTATGTGCATTGATTACACGAACCTGAATAAGGCATTTCCGAAAGATCCATTCCCGCTGCCTAGAATAGACCAAGTCATAGACTCAACTGTCGGATGTGAACTGTTGTCATTCATTGATGTGTATTCTGGTTTCCACCAGATACCGTTGAACCCGGAGGATCAAATAAAGACTGTGTTTATCACCCCGTACGGGGCTTATTGCTATCGCACTATGCCGTTCGGATTACGTAATGCTGGAGCAACGTATCAGCGATGCATGCAAAAATGTTTACATGACCAAATAGGTCGAAACGTCCAAGTGTACGTGGATGATGTGGTGATAAAGACCAAGGAAAGCAATACCCTCCTTGACGACATCCGGCAAACGTTCGCGAACCTCAGACAGTTCCGGATGAAGCTTAACTAGAAAAAATGCACCTTTGGTGTGCCCGCTGGGAAGTTACTTGGTTTCCTAGTATCAAGCCGAGGTATCGAAGCTAACCCGACAACGATCTGGGCTATAGAAAGAATGAAACTGCCAAAATCCCTTAACGATGTGCAGTAGTTCACTGGGTGCTTAGCATCGTTAAGGTGGTTTGTATGTCGGAGGGAGAGAAGGCACTACCCCTCTACCAGCTAATGAAAAAGGAAGACAAATTTACATGGACACCACAAGCGGATAGCGCG
This sequence comes from Avena sativa, assembly GCA_916181665.1. NCBI lineage: Eukaryota > Viridiplantae > Streptophyta > Magnoliopsida > Poales > Poaceae > Avena > Avena sativa. Next base: position 200,499,333 of record OV702287.1, read on the forward strand.
TTTCGAGAATTGAAAAAGATGTTGTTCACCGCACCAATATTAGCCGCACCACTACCCAAGGAGCCAATACTGCTCTATGTAGCCACGACCAACCGAGTTGTAAGTGCAGTAATTGTAGTGGAGCGTGAAGAGGAAGGAAAGTTGGTGCAAAGGCGAGAGTACTACTTAAGCGAGGTGTTGTCAACCTCAAAACAGAACTACCCTCACTATCAAAAGATGGCGTATGGCATGTATATGTCGGCCAAGAAACTCAAACACTACTTTGAGGAGCATCCCATCAAAGTGATATGTGAGGAACCCATATTAGAGATCATGAGCAACAAAGATGCTAGCGGCCGAATATAACTGGGCAATCGAGCTGGCCCCATATGCACCACAGTTCAACAGAAGAGATGCGATCAAATCGCAGGCTGTGGCGGATTTCTTTGTGGATTGGGCCGAGATGCAATATGAACCACCTCTGCCGGACTCCAATTATTGGCGAATGCACTTTGAAGGGTCGATGCTGAAAGAAGGACTGGGCACCGGAGTAGTACTTACCACGCCCAAGAAAGATCATTTGAAATATGTCCTCCAAATCCACTTCAGCGCCTCGAACAATGTCACGGAATATGAGGCACTTGTGCATGGGCTCAAAGTGGCAAAACAAGTAGGGATACGTCGGATACAATGATTTGGAGATTTGATTTGGTGGTGCAGCAAGTATCTGGCAATTGGGATGCCTTGGACGCCAACATGGCTCTTTACAGATTCCATGTTCAAAAGATAAGCGGATTCTTTGAGGGGTGTGAATTTCATCACGTACCTCGGATCGAAAATGAGGCCACCTACGTACTGTCCAAGTTGGGCTCATCCCGGCAACCAATCCCGCCAAATGCTGCTTTGGAGCACTTAATAAAACCATCTATTACACCATCACCAGAATCCGAGTCAATCTATATCCCGACTCTCTCCAGGTCAGAAGCTACACCTATGGAAATAGATTGGGGAGGCACTTCAGCAAACCTGGGGACTGCTTCGGCAAACTCGGGGACTGCCTCAGCAAACCTGGGGACTGTTCAGCTAAACCTGGTTGAAGTTATGTCGGTGGATGCGATGGAAATCAATGAAGAACTTTTCCCATCTGACCTATACCCACTTGGGCCAAGCCAGTATTTGATTTCCTGAAAGAAGGAATCTTGCCGAATGATGAGGTACTTTCAAGGAAAATCATGAGAAGAGCAAAGGCCTATACCATCATCAATGCCAAACTATACAAAAGAAGTGTGACCACAGTGCTGCATCGATGCGTTGACCCAGAGGAAGGGCTTGACATACTCCGGGATATCCACCGAGGGGAATGTGGCCATCATGCATCTTCAAGAGCATTAGTGGCAAAGGCTTTCCGTCATGGATTTTATTGGCCAAATGCTTTGGAACAAGTAGAGGATCTGGTGAGGAAATGTAATGGGTGTCAGGGGTACGCCACCAAAACCCATATGCCAATGTCAGAACTAAAGACCATCCCCATCACTTGGCCATTTGCAATATGGTGCGTAGACATGGTAGGACCATTCAAGCCGTCTAAGGGAGGAATGACCCATATCTTGGTTATGGTGGACAAGTTCACTAAATGGATTGAAGTAAAGCCAATCAGGAAATGTGATGGGGCAAGAGCAGTAAAATTCCTGAAAGATATAATCTTGAGATATGGCTATCCCCACAGTATCATAACTGATAATGGCACAAATTTTGCTGAAGGGGCATTGGCGAGGTTCTGCCGAGAGAAGAAGATCCAGATAGATGTTGCCTCTATGGCACACCCCGCATCGAACGAACAAGTGGAAAGATCCAATGGACTAGTCTTGTCCGGGATAAAACCCCGGCTCATAGAGCCGCTGCAAAGATCAGCGGGGTGCTAGATAGAAGAACTACAAGAGGTACTGTGGAGTTTAAGAACAACTTTGAATCGATCAACAGGCTATACGCCATTTTTTCTGGTATATGTGGCAGAAGCTGTACTACTAGCTGACATAGAGCATGATTCGCCAAGTTAGCCAATACACAGAAGCCGAAGTGCGTGAAAAGCCCAGCAAAATGATGTTGATCTGCTGGAAGAAGCGAGAGAACTGGCCTTGTCTAGATCCGCCATATATCAGCAAAATCTCTGATGCTACCATAGCCGGAAAGTAAACCCCCAGGTTTTCCGGGAAGGTGATCTGGTACTCCGGCTGGTGCAGCGCACGGCTAGCATGCATAAGTTATCCCCTCCATGGGAAGGACCTTTCATTGTAAGCAAAGTTTTGTACAATGGTTCCTACTATCTTATTGATTCACAGCCACAGGAAAAGAACAAGGCGGACAGGTCCGGAGAGGAATCTAAGCGACCATAGAATGTAGCACTACTTCGTCCTTTTTACACCTAACAAAGAGGTGAATGTATCCGAGCTACTCATATGTCGGTATGTATGTTGGCGATGAGCTTATTAATAAAACTTTGGCACCACTAGCAGCAACTCGGGGACTACCATAATAATTATTTTTCTTGCTTTCATGTTTTATATATGTTGGTGGGTTAAGTTTCTTGCACCTTAGCCGGATTAGTAGTGTGTGAGCACAAAAAACCCAACTCTTCGACTTTGTTGTTGTCCAACAAGAATTGGCTTCATGGCAAGAAAGAGAAAAGAACGTAAACGAGCCAACATTTATTATTTGGACTAACCCCTTGTTTACATTATTCGTCTCTAGCTAGATTATTTTGATCTAGTCTTAATGTTTCAAGTATTGTTAAGTCAATTTTTTGAACCTCGGACTCGTAAGTCAAAAAACCGAATCAAGGTAGAAGCGAGCCGAGTGATAAAATTGGGGGCACAAGAAAAGGAAACTCGGGGACTTTGCCCACGCTAATCCAACATTAAATACTTAGTAGCAAACAACAATAATTGTAGCAAAATAAAACCATAGTGCTTAAGTACAACTTCACCCGGCATTCCGGGGATCTGACAAATATTTTTAGGTGTTTTTTATGCTCAAGGAGCAGGAGCAGAAGCCGAATCATCGGATGACGGAGGAGGTACTTCGGTGTTTGTAGGCGAGATATTAGCCTTGGCTTCATCTTCAGGATTGGCCTCCTCATCTTCCGAATCTTCGGCATCATCCCCAAGTTCAGAGGCCTCATCCTCACCTTCCTCCTCCTCCCCGCCCTCAGAAGCGTCGACATCATCGAATACATCAAGATAGCTTAGACCATCATTCCAGGCGTGGCAGAAGGAATACTTGATGAGCTTGTTGGCGTAGGATTGGCGTTGAGCGGCGCACTCTGGATCATTGGACCACCTTGCTCCGGTGCGCATACGATCAAGCATCCCCAAGTCTATCTCTTCATACCAGGACAGAACAAACTGCAGTGTTGTATCAGCTACGCCCCGTGCAGCAGATTCCTGCCACAAATTCAGCTAAGTTTCACACTCCATCAATTTTGCTATAAAAGCGGCATTTCCCTTGGGAGTGGGCTCAGTGGTCCCGAGAGAATTAAACATTCGCATTGCTGCCGACATGATATCTGCGCCATAGTTCCTCACCAGTTCCATGCGAGAAGTGAGGCACACCAGCAGATCCTCCGTCTCGTAAGGGATTGACCCGGCGGCAGGACCTGTTGTAATGCCACGTTCCTGGCGAGACCTGGTCACGGCGGCAGCACCAAGCATGTCACCCTCTGGAAATTTGCGTGAGAATAGAACAACAGAGGCCAGTGAGCAAGAGCACTAAACCCGGAGGAATAAGAATTGAAAGAGAGGAAGGAAACTCACGAGAAATCTGGAAAAGGAGACGACGGAGCTCGTCATGAACATTAGCATTGCTGGCCTAGAGCCTTTCATACTAAGAGGTCACCTATGTAAGTTTTATGTCGGCTTCCTGCAGCAAGTCCTTGTCCTTGGAAATTGGCATGGTCAGGTGCTCCTTTTCCTCAGAGAACTCCTGATATGCCTTATCCAGCTCGGATTTATGAAGGTCCTTAAGCCTTTCGATTTCGGCATTCAGCCGAGTAATCTCCGAGTCCTGGAGGCGCAGCCGAGCAATCTCGTCATCCTTTTTCTTTAGTTCAGCTTGGTGCTTCCCTGCTTGTTCGAGAAATTGTTTCATCATATCAGGAATGGGCACGCTGTCTTCAAGTGCAACTGCAATAGTGGGTTAATCCGGCGGAACCGAAGTATAAATATCTACTAAGTAAAGGAAAGAGCGCACAATGGTCAAGAGAATAGGATACCTAGGATTTTAGCCAGATTTTTGTGCATAGTAATGTTCTCAGCCTCAACCTCAGCAAAATAAGTCGGATAATAAGTTAATATGAATATAGAATATCCCGAAGGAAGGCAGATGAAAAAGGCTTAAGCGAAGGAACCTACCCTTCTTCTGGTGATCCACCAACAACTTGCCATATCTAGCATGGAGATCTTTGTATGAGTCCAGCAAGCGCTAGAACTCAGCAGTTCAGCGGTTGGTGGTGATCTGCAAAGCGAGTCAGTGATTAGTTCATACGTAAAAGTAAGTAATTCGAAGTCTACAAGATCCGGGCCAGGTGGAACTTAACCCGGCTCTAGGAGTGTGGGTATTCGAAGTATTCAAGATCCAGGCCAAGTGGAACTTAACCTGGCTCTAGGTGTGTGGATATTCGAAGTCTACAAGATCCGGGCGAAGTGGAACTTCACCCGGCTCTAGGTGTGTGGATATTCGAAGTCTACAAGATCCGGGCCAAGTGGAACTTAACCCGGCTCTAGGAGTGTGGATATTTGAATTATTCAAGGTCCGGGCCAAGTGGAACTTAACGTGGCTCTAAGTTTATCGATATTTGAAAATGCTAAGGACTTACACTAAATTCTCTAGGAGAATCCGACCAAGTAATAAATTACTCCCTCGGAGGCTCGGGGACTGGTGGATATATCTATAAATGTTCATGTACGTAAAGCAGCATAGCAGAAGAAAAGGATTACCTCCATCATGCGATCGGCCAAAGAAATAGCCTTGGTAGCGGAGTTCATTTGAGCGCTAAACTCTGCCAGGCCAAACTTCTTCGGCAGATCATCTTGCAGATCAATGAACCCGACATTGTTCCAGTTGTCCACATATTCAATAAGGGTCGGGTTGTAGCTCTCGCCGCTAGGTGAATGCCTCGTCACCAAGCCTTTGGCGTGGGCCTCCCTCCTCGCGAACTGAGCAGCAGCGGGACTGGTATGCAGGACCAGTTGCTTACTGCCCTCTGATCCGGCGGCAGGAGACCCGGAAGCAGAGTCCTTGGCTGGCTTGGCAGCCTTCTTGAGCTTGCCAGATGATGCCGGGGGCTAGAGAAGATCTGAAGCTGTAGAGCCGGATTGAGCGGCGGAGGATCACTAAAAGATATCCGCAATGGATGTTGTAGATCCGGAGGCAGTGGACATGGACTTTTCTTCGTGGGCTTGGTTGCGGCTGTTGCTGCTGCTGCTGCTGCTGACTTTGGCGCTGGGGCTGGTGCTTTGATTGGTGCTACTGGTGTTGGTGATCGTGTTGTTGGTGTTGGTGTTGTTGTTGCTGGTGCTGCTGGTGCTGATGCTGTTGCTGGTACTGTTGTTGCTGTTATTGGTGCTGCTGATGCTGGAGTTGGGGGTGCTGGAGTTGGTACTTCTGGTATTGGTGTTGCTGATACTGAGGATACTTGGGTTGAAGAAGAAATTGTTTGGGGCAGTGCCGATGAAGCTAGTACCTTAGAGCTGGATGGTGGCGGCGAAGCAGAGGAACTGGGAAGATCCGGCATTGCCGTATCCTCGGCCGCTCCGCTACCCCCCCACGTCGATGTTGCCCTCCTCATGACGAGGTGGGCGCTGATCAGGCGCAACCACGGAGTCCTCGTGGATAGGACTCAGTGGGAGGATGTCCTCATCGTGGGGGGAGAAGAACCACTCCGGATCAGAGAAGAAATGCTGGGGCCGCTCTAGGGAATAACCCTGGGAGTGCTGCAGAAATGAGAAAACAACAAGTCGGAAAGAGAAAGAAAAATAGATAAAAGGACTCAAAGGCAAATGGGAAAGGAACAGCGACTTACTCGTCCGAGGTTGGGGGCACCCGAGGTTTGGGTGCCCTCCGGACTGTGCTCTTAGCCGCGGGCTTGGCCGAAGCCTTGTCCCCGGATTTCTTCTGCCTCTTCTTTGGCGGTGGCTCCTCTAAAGCTGCGGCCAAGGTAGCCGCGCGCTTCTAGGAAGGGGCACGGACCGGATCACCCATGGCAAGAGGGGGAACCTCGAGGACCTGACCGGCTGGGTTAGCTGAAGATTCGGACATAACAGGGAATGCGGTAGAGATAGGCACCAAGTCAAGTACCTCCAGAACCTCAACATCCGAGTCATCGTCATTCGGCCAATCCCTTTAAGAAGAGGCCTGACCAGAGGTACGCTTGGTGGTGTCTGGAGTAGGCAAGAACCTCTCCGAGTCACGCTCCACCTCGTCTGGCTCAGCTCGGTCTGCCACCCACTTGCTCGCCAGCTCCTTCCCATCCTCAAGCGGTTGCTGGAGGAATTGCTGAGAGCAAATGTATCGATGGTTAAGTTAGAAAAATTGTTCGACATACCAAGGAAACCCGGAAAAAATGGCAAGAGAGGGATTTACCTTAGGAGGAGGGTTGGCTCGGGTGAACGGTGCAAGCTCCCATTCCCAAGCCTCAGAGAACTCCTTCTCCACATTAAAATGGCCTTGACCCGGTGGAACACCTCATACTTATTAAGCTCAAAGGAGGAGGTCTGGTGGGGGTTGAGGGGGCCGCTCAGGTAGAAGATCTTGTGGGCGCGCTTCTGAAGGGGGTAGACCCGGCTACGGACGAAGGTGATCATGATATCCTCGCCCCGCAACTTATCCTTGAGCAGCTCCTTGATCCGACTGTGAACCTGATTCCCCAGAGCCGTGGGCCGCTTCGGGATCTTATCCCATAGAGAGGTGTCCGGGACACCAATCTTGAAAGGGAGGAGCCGAATCAAGTCTACGTCCGTAGTATTCCGGATGTAGAAGAAGGTCCAGGCCCAACCTTTGCAAGACTCCGCACCGCATTGAGTCAAGTGTTTCTCGGCAGGGGTGAGATGCTTGTCAGGAACAACATTCTTCCAAAGACCAAATAATTTGATCCACATCTCTTTGGAGGACCAGGGGCCGATATACCCCTTAATGCCGGACGCAAAAGAAAAAAGAGAGGTAATAGCATTGGCGGGGAGCTGATGTGGTTACAGTTGATAGGTGGAAATGAAGTCATGGAGGAAATCAGAAACGGGCAAACCAAAGCCGCATTCGAAATGAGAAAGAAAAACAACAAACTCCCCTGGATTAGGAGAGGGAGTGATCTCCTGAGCGGCGAGGCGGCAGGCGACGCCCACGGGGATGCAGCGTGTCGCATACAACCAGTCCAGATCGTCTTGATAGATGAAGGCGCCAGCCCAGCCACCCCACTCAGGGGCTTCTTCTCCTTCCTCTTCCTGGGCGACAACGGCGACCTCCTCTTCAGTCATAGTGAGGTCGAGGTCCTCAAGAGCAAAATCAGAGAAGAGGTAGCCGGCCGCGGGGAACCTAGAAGCGCAGGGCCCCATGGCGAAGAACTTGAACAGAGGCGGCGACATGGTCGCGAGGAATGGTTGGGCGCGGCAGCGGTGGCGGAGCACTGGCACAGAAGCAATGGTGGCGGTGGCGTTGCATCGGAGAAGAATAGAGGAAGGGAGGCGCGAAGTGTGGGGAACTTCCCCAAGTATGCCCTGCCCTCTATTTAACCACGCGTTGTGGGCGCGTAGTGGGATCCATCACAGCGGCCCAACCGCACACTATGGACGTTTACGCAGCAGATCAACCAATCAAGCGCGAACCACAGCAAGGGGCACAGGGAACAGAAGATCCCATGACGTGATGCAATGATACAGTTAACGAGGCGCTGCCTCGACAGGACGTGCGAAGCAGTTATTCCTGACATTAATATAGTAACCGGCATAGTAAACAGGCGCAACCCTTAAAATGAGGCAAAGTGATGATTACTCACCACATAGGACGTGGGGAAGCGTATGAGAGAAGTAAAGGTAACCCGAATACATGAGCCAAGACCCGACCAACGAGAAATAACTCGGAATGAGCACAAGGAGCATCAAAGTGACGAGTCCGGATTATAGAGTAACTCAGCTAAAGAAGCACAGATCCAGATAGGAGAACCTGCTGTGGCATTAACAGCTGAAGTTGCTAAGACCGCACCAGCTTTGGGGACTAATGTTGGGGGATACCCCCGGGTAGGGTCATGCCAGGGTATAAAGGCCGAGTTAGCCGAGGTACGGCACGGTCAAAGCAAGAGTAGGCCGGGTCACGTCAAGGCAGGATGACTTACGGAGTAACCCGGCCCGTGGGGCATTCGCTTAGAATTAATCCGGCCAGCATAAAACATATGTCGGTCATGTTCATTTACTAAATTGTGTAGGTACCTTCGTAGCCGGGTTAGCCAAGCGCTAGCCGGACTACCACATGGCTTCCAAGAGAAGGAAGGAATCTCCCACTGGTCAAAAGGTGGCCTTTGCCCGCTGTAGCATGAGCGAAGAAAAAGAGGAGAGGACCAGTGGGGCGTGGCCGACAAAGGTGACGCAGGCAAAGCCGGCTGATGTAAGCCGTGTCTGGTGATGCCAAAGGACAAGGGGCATGCAGTGCGCTACGTCCAAAGTCCCGACGAGCGGAAAGACGCCATCTACAACAATTTTTAAGGTAGGTTTGGATTAGTGACGATTGTGCAAAGTTTTTAGGAGCATAAATTTATCTTAGTCCAAGTAGTTTTCAAAATAGAGGGGGAAGAAATGTAAGCACTTCTGCAAATAGTCATCTCATGTCCCTTGTATTTTAGAAAGTAGGTTTCTCAATTTCTTTCTAACATCCATGCTAACTAAGGTCTCCTACAGTTAGGATGGCTCTGATACCATGTTTGTGAGGTCCCCCGGTTTTAACATCCAAGGAAACCCTATTATGCACATATCCACGTTCCCATGATCAGTGAGCCATGGAGCATAACTGACAAGTAACATTACAACATCCAAAACTTAACTAATACAAGACTTACATAGATGCCATTATGGCTACAAAATATTCAGCAGAGGATCTTCATCAGACGTAGAGCCCAATCATGCCTTAACCTACAGGCACCTAACTAGGAAGACGGCCTAGCTCGCATAGATGTCACCACATCCTTCAATCTTCTAGCTTCTGAAAGTCTAGCCAAGTAAATAGTCGGGGACAATGCTAGTGAGTACTTTTGAATGTACTCTCAAACCACCAAGATAAGGTAAACAAGATAATGCAATTTTTGCTGTGGAGAGACAACTCTATGTATGGTTGTTTTTGAAAATCCTAGCTTTCTCTTGTAAATATGGCATCTCTATATCTTTGTTGAAAAGGAGTTTTTTTAAACATGTCTCCGTTTTCAAAATCTGGATATCTCCATATCCTTGTTGAAAACATTTTTGAAATTAATTTTAGAGAAAAACCCCTTTTAAAACATTTTTCGACCATCCATGGTCAAAACAAAACATCATCCTCATGTTCTCTCATGACCAAGTCACATCCTTTTTATCCTTCTCAAACCATCGCTTGGATACTCCTGGCAATCACCTTTCCAACCGTCCTTGACCGTGGACATGGCTATTCGAATAGATTATACTCTGAAGAGTTTGTGCACTTTACCCACAAGAATCAATACATCCACCAGGATGACACAATGTCCCGCTACACCTCGTGTATGGGTGTCCGGATAATCAAACATAACCTTTCATTTGTCGTCCCTAGTATGGGCACTTTTCCTATGGCTGCTTAGTTCCCTCGAGGACGAGTACCCGACTCCTCAAGTCCAAATCTTCCTATCTCACTTCCTGAATCATTTCCCCTTCTGTACTCCCATAAACCATACCATCCGCGAGAGCTCCATAGTTTCAGTCGACCTTTGAAGAGACAATAGAACCTTCTAGGTACGATGACCCCCTAAGTGGAAGGAAGTGGATTCGGGGGCCTCGAACCCCTTTCAACGTGATATGGCATAGCCCATACTAAGGAAAACAAACAATGAAGTATGCCCCAGCTCCTAAGGTAATGTGGTTACTCAGATAAGTTGTTCAAGTAAAAGACTAGAGCACCCCTTCTCAATATCAAGTTCCTCTTTCTCATTCTTCCTCGTCACCTTTCTTTCTTTAAAACATCCACTTGGAAGCGATGCCTCTTCCCAAGTCTTTTTCTAAAACATTTTCAAATCATTTATGGTGGGGTAATCCCCAAAACACCTTGGTTCATCCAAACCGGTGTTTTCAACAAGGTAAGATGCTAACTATCATACCCTTGGACTAAGGGGTAAAATGGTAGGTACACACAAGGGTGGGTGTCAGATGGGACACCAAGTAATAACTGGGAGGAGCCAAATTATTAGCATGGTAATAGTAAAACAAAACATGCTTGATGATAATGTAGTTTATAAAGGAGATACAAAACAGGTAATGAAAGGAATAGGACAAGTATCAGAATTCAAGAATGGCAGCTTGCCTATTATCAGCGAGATATCCCTGGACTTCTTCTTTAGATAACCAGCATACCAAAAAAAGATCCCTTGATCTCGTCGTCAAAACAATCGCCATCATCGAGTATACATGCAAACAAGCAATGCCACAATCAAGACAAGGCATACATGTATCAACATCATACAAAAAACAATAGAATAACACATAATATACTTCAGTAAGATTTGGGATAATGGCTTTAGAGAGATTGGAATTGACTTGAAAGCATTTGAAGGAATTCCAATATGATTCATAGTCTAAGAGGACGAGAGTGTCGCTTGGGTTGGATGCTAATGAAAAGGGTTTAGCTCAGGTTTGATCTGGTTAAGAGGATGAGAGGGTCGCTTGGGTGAGTAAAGGTAGATCAAGCTTAGGATGCTTGATTAAGTTTGGTGATCTTTACTATTTGATTGATCCTAGGGGATGAGCTCCTAGATTGGATCACTCTAGTTCCTAAGAAGACAACTCAATCAGCAGACCAAAGCAATACATCAAGCACCAGCTCAAGGCAACTCATCTTGTTAAGCAATCATTTACTACTGGGATTACCCTCAAGCCTATCTTGAGGTAAGGATGATTATTTTTAAGAGGTTGTGTTTTTAAGTAAGATAAGGACCTCTTGGTATTTCTACCAAGTTTAGAATGAAAAGGGTTTTATGAAGGTTTTATAAAACCTAGAGGTAAGAGTAGTTGAAAATTCTATCTTGAAGGTATAAGGAGATTATAGCTCTGCATAAATTTTGAAAGTAAAGACTAGTTAAAACATTTGGTTGTGTCCAAGTCATCATGGCTCAAGTTTTTGAAATGTCAGAACATTTGAGAATATGGAAGATAAGATTCAACGGTCAATATTCTAAGTTATTCGTACATTATATAGTGGTAAGATAAGATAACAAAGACTATTAGTAGTATCTTCTAGGTGATGGAATGGAAAAGAGGATCCAACAGCTAGCAGCAATTGTGGGATTCACGGGACATGATTCAACGGTCAATATTAGAAATTATCTGTACAATATATATAATAGTGGTAATATAAGAGAAAAGAATGACTTTCAATAGCATCTTCTCAATTCTATAAAATGGAAAGAAGATCCAACGGCAGGTAATGTTGGGATTCACGAGTCTTGATCCAATGGTTAATATTCAAAGTTGTAGACTATATAGTGGTAAGATAAGACAAGATAAGATAAGATAAGATAATAAAGACTATAAATTAATACTATTGATCTTCTAGATGCTGGAATGGAGAAGAAGATCCAACGGCTGGCAATGTTGGGATTCGCGAGTCTTGATCCAATGCTCAACGAATCACTTCGAATATTGAGCATTGGATCAAGACTTGTGAATCCCAACATTGCTAGCTGGTGTATCTTCTTTTCCATTCTAGCATCTAAAACATACTATTGATAGTCTTTAGCACAATGGACACTATGCATAAACCTCTAAACGCACTTATCCATCATTCTAGAATCTTCTCCCTTATTTCTCTAGACCATGTTACCAAAATTTTCAAGTATAATAGGTATAGCTAATCAACATTGAGTTCTACACGATACAAATAGAAGAACCTAATATACCCATACTTTATAGATGTTGATCAAATTTATAATTTTTTTAGCTCTACCTATTATATAATCTTACCATTATATAGTGTACGAATAACTTTGAACTTTCACCATTGCATCAAGACCCGTGGACCCAAACATTACAAATTGTTGGATCTTCTTTTCCATCATAGCATCTAGAAGATTTTTTTTGGGAGCAGCATCTAGAATATTCTATTGACAGTCTTTAGCACAAGTCCAGCAACACCCCTACATTTTCTCACCTATGTGTGTATGTAGGGGCCTTCCCTAAAAACAACTTCTCCTAAATTTTGCTTATCTCCAGGAGCAACCCTAAATTAGCTCCCCTATATCATAACCACAATATTTTAATAGGAAAGAGATCACTTTATCAATTTGTTTTCACCCATCAACTCAATCATCCACATAGGGCACACAGATTGGGGAGGTCGCGGTCGCCTTGGACGCACCACAAAACTATGACTGGGCCATCGAGTGCGGGAAGCAGAGTCAATGTTCCGTCGAATCGCTTACCCTAGTCATCGTCATCGATATTTGCCACACACATCAGCTTCATCAGCGACATTGATTATCCCCTCGCTTCGGTAATATGCCACATTAATTTCGGATCACCTCCTTCCTATTTATTCTCTCCCCATCCCTGCACCAAACCATCTCTAGTCCCCAACTTCCAAAAACCATCTCCGTCCCTGTCTGTCATCCATGGCCATCTTCCGGCTGCCGCCCGTTGTACCGCAGTGCAAATACGCCGACATCACCGTGCAGGAGGACAATGCCCTATGCATTTGGGCCTTCTCCCCGCGAAGAACACTATGGTAGCTGGTGTGCGCCTTCCTCCACACCGGGTACGGTCGTTTCAAGTACCATATGTATGGCCTCCATGACAATCTGGACAAGACGTTGAAGGTCAGGTTTGTCAACTTCAGGGACTCCCATATCCACTACGGGCAGGCCTTCCACTATGGCCGCGAGATGGTGGTGTTCACCGGCGCCAACATTTCCACCAACTACAGGGACCAGTTCCCCGACAGCGGCAACTTCATCCATAGTGTCCTCCCAGAGCTGCCGATGGCTCCGGAGGTGCCGTCTCCTTATTCGGAGGTGCCGCCAATAGGTTAGGAGGTGTCATCGCTTTATCTAGAGGAGCCGATGAGTCAGGAGCCAGCTGTGTTGCTGGAGTTGGTGTTGGTTCCGATGTCTAACGGGCTTCCGCTGGCAGCATGGACTAGGTGCTAAGAGGCGCCAGACCCGCACTAGTTCAGTAGAGAGTCCTATATATGTAAACTCGTGTTGTTATGTTAATGCTTGGATGAAGTTTCTTTTGGTACTATCGTCAAAAAAAATTCTTTTGGTACTACTCACTGTACCCTATAGTACTACTAGTACTACGAATGGCGATCTTTTGAATATCCTTCCCCCCGGATGTTTGTGAAGGAAGTGAAAATTTCAAAACCGGGAAAGTTTGAATTTCTACTCTATTGTAGTAGTAATACTTTTTGCTGCCAAGGACCAAAATGGTTCGCACCAACACAGCTAACGAACATGCTAGACACAGACATGGAGCCGTCGACACAAGGCAGGTCATCGTTCGACGTGCGTGTGCAACACCACGTTGTGGATGAGGGAGATATCAGTCGGCCGCGGTGTGGGTGGCAATGAGGGAGTGAAGGAGAGAGAAAACAAAAAAATGCATGCATATATATTTTAAAGGTCCTGAAATTTACTCTACTCACTGTATCCTATACCTCGTGTCAAGAACCCATCCCAGCTTTGCTCTGACATCGCACCGCCTTCAAATCCTCCTCTTCGCAGCTCTATCGCAGCCTCCTCTGTGCTCATAGTCTCTTCTCGCTCTTTTTAACAGAAAAAAGGATATAAATTCTTCTTACTTGCTTTTCCAAAAATAAATTTCTATCGCTTGGAAAATTGAAGTTGATTCTTTTTTGTTTCTAATATCTTTGATTGTTTTCAAAAGATGTCCAAATTTGTCGGCATGCAAATTCTTGGATATGGGATCATAAGCATAAAGTATGATGAAGATACGACCTTGACCTTGGTCGTTCGTCTTGAAATCCAAGAATGGTTCATACCCATTGACAACTGAGCTTAAATTCATTTAAATTACACCACTTACTTTTATGTTAGAATTTTACACAGTCGATCATAGTACAGTTTACATAAGGGACCTCAAAAAAGAAAAAAAATTACATAAAGGTCCATATATTTAGCATAAAGGACCCAAAATGACAATTTTCTGGTTCGGTTCCTTCTCGAGAGATCAGCTAATCTGAGCCAAACTCTTCATACTACTTCCTCTTCAATTGTTTTCAAAATATGGTAAAATCTGTCACCATGCAAATTCTCTCATATGGGATCATCGAAATAAAGTATGATGTTGATATGGCCTTGACCTTGGTCGTTCGGATTGAAATCCAAGAATGTTCATACTCGTTGACAAGTAAGATTATAGTCGTCTAAATTTCACCAGTTACACTTTTAGGTTAGAATTTTACATGGGTGGTGGAAGTACATTTTACATCAAGGACCTAAAAAGGGAAAATAACATCAAGGTCCATACATTTAGCACAAACCCCCCTAAAATTAAGCAACGAAAATAGTCAGGTTCGACTCCTTCTCGAGGGAGCAGCTGATTAAGCCATACATTTCATACTACTTCATCTTTGACTGTTTTCAAAATATGGCCAAATCTGTCACCATGCAAATTCTTGGATATGGAATCATTAACATAAAGTATGATGTAGAGATATGGCCTTGACCTTGTGGTCGTTCGGCTTGAAATCCAGAAATATTCATAGTCATTAACAACTAAGCTTAAATTCGTTTAAATTTCACCACTTACTTTTAGGTTAGCATATTACATGGTCGATGGGAGTACGTTTTACATCAAGGACCTAAAAAAGGAAAATTACATCGAGGTCCGTACATTTAGCACAAAGGATCCTAAAAGAAAAACGTTCTAGTTTGGCTCCTTCTCGAGAGATCAGCTGATTTGAGCCAAACACTTCAGACTACTTCCTCTTTGATTATTTTCAAAATATGGCCAAATCTGTTGCCATGAAAATTCTCTAATATGGGATCAGCAACATAAAGTATGATGTTGATATGGCCTTGACCTTGGTCATTTGGCTTGAAATCCAAGAATGTTCATACTCATTGACACGTAAGCTTAAAATCTTCTAAATTTCACCACTTACACATTTAGGTTAGAATTTTACACGGGCGATGGAAGTACATTTTACATCAAGGACCTAAAAAGGGGAAAATTACATCGAGTTCCATACATTTAGCATAAACCCCCCTAAAATTAAGCAAGGAAAACAGTCGGGTTCGGCTCCTCGAGAGAGCAGCTGATCGAGCCATACTCTTCATACTACTTCATCTTTGATTGTTTTAAAAATATGGAAAAGTTTGCCGGCATGCAAATCATTGGATATGCGATCATCAGCATAATGTATGATGTAGATATGGCCTTGACCTTAGTCGTTCATCTTGAAATCCAAGAATTTTTCGTACTCGTTGACAACTATGCTTAAATTCATTTAAATTTCACCACTTAGTTTTTGGTTAGAATTTTACACGAGCGGTGGGAGTAAATTTTACATCAAGGACCTAAAAAAGGGAAAACTAAATCGAGGTCCATACATTTATCACAAAGGACCCTAAAATTGAGCAAAGAAAATAGTCGGGTTCGGCTCCTTCTCGAGAGAGCAGTTGATCGAGCCATATGTTTCATACTACTTCCTCTTTGATTGTTTTGAAAATATGGCCGGATCTGTCACCATGCAAATTCTCGGATATGGGATGATCAGCATAAAGTATGATGTAGAGATATGTCCTTGACCTTGTGGTCGTTCGGCTTGAAATCCAAGAATATTCATACTCGCTGACAACTAAGCTTAAATTCTTTTAAATTTCACCACTTACTTTTAGGTTAGAATTTTACACGGACGGTGGGAGTACATTTTACATGAAGGAACTAAAAAGGGAAAATTCCATTGAGGTACATACATTTAGCACAAAGGACCCTAAAACTAAGCAAGAAAAACAGTCTGGTTCGGCTCCTTCTCGAGAGAGCAGTTGATCGAGCCATACATTTCATACTACTTCCTCTTCGATTGTTTTCAAAATATGGCAAAATTTGTCACCATGCAAATTCTTGGATATGGGATCATTAGCATAAAGTATGATGTAGAGATATGGACTTGACCTTGTGGTCGTTCGGCTTGAAATCCAAGAATTTTTCATACTCGCTGACAACTATGCTTAAATTCGTTTAAATTTCACCACTTACTTTTAGGTTAGAATTTTACATGGTTGGTAGGAGTAAATTTTACATCAAGGACCTAAAAAAGGGAAAAATACATCGAGGTCCATACATTCAGCATGAAGGACCCTAAAATTGAGCAAAGAAAATAGTTTGGTAGGGCTCCTTCTTGAGAGCAGTTGATCAAGCCATACTCTTCATACTACTTCATCTTTGATTGTGTTAAAAATAAGGAAAAATTTGTCCGCATGCAAATTCTTGGATATGGGATCATCAGCATCAAGTATGATGTAGATATGGCCTTGACCTTGGTTGTTCATCTTGAAATCCAAGAATAGTTCATACTCGTTGACAACTAAGCTCAAATTCGTTTAAATTTCACAACTTACTTTTATGTTAGAATTTTACATGGTCGGTCGGAGTACATTTTACATCAGCGACCTGAAAAAAGCAAAATTTACATCGAGGTCCATACATTTATCATAAAGGACCCTAAAAGGAAAAAATTCTGGTTCTGCTCCTTCTTGAGAGATCATCTGATCTGAGTCAAACTCTTCATACTACTTCCTCTTTGATTGTTTTCAAAATATGGCCAAATTTTTCACCATGCAAATTCTTTCATATGGGATCACTAGCATAAAGTATGATGTTGATATGGCCTTGACCTTGGTCATTCGGCTTGAAATCTAATAATGGTCATACCCTTTGACAAGTAAGATTAAAATCTCCTAAATATTACCACTTACACTTTTAGGTTAGAATTTTACACGGGTGGTGGAAGTACATTTTACATCAAGTATCTAAAAAAGGGAAAATTACATCGAGGTCCATACATCAGCCCATAACCCAATATCGAGACCATAGCCTATTATTCAAACCACAAAGAGCACAAACCCCCCTAAAATTAAGCAAGGAAAACAACTGGGTTTGTCTCCTTCTCTAGAGAGCATCTGATCGAGCGATACTCTTCATACTACTTCATCTTCGATTGTTTTCAAAATATTGCCAAATTTGTCAACATGCAAATTCTTGGATATGGGATCATATGCATAAAGTAGATATGGCCTTGACCTTGGTCGTTCGTCTTGAAATACAAGAATGGTCCATACTCTTTGACAACTAAGCTTAAATTTGTTTAAATTTCACCACTTACTTTTAGGTTAGAATTTTACACGGTTGGTGGGAGTATATTTTACATCAAGGACCTAAAAAAGGGGCTTGTTGGTTTACGGCCTGAAAGTTCCCGAGCGAGTGCATCACACAAACCCCCCTAAAATTAAGCAAGGAAAACAACTGGGTTTGTCTCCTTCTCTAGAGAGCATCTGATCGAGCGATACTCTTCATACTACTTCATCTTCGATTGTTTTCAAAATATTGCCAAATTTGTCAACATGCAAATTCTTGGATATGGGATCATATGCATAAAGTAGATATGGCCTTGACCTTGGTCGTTCGTCTTGAAATACAAGAATGGTCCATACTCTTTGACAACTAAGCTTAAATTTGTTTAAATTTCAACACTTACTTTTAGGTTAGAATTTTACACGGTTGGTGGGAGTATATTTTACATCAAGGACCTAAAAAGGGGCTTGTTGGTTTATGGCCTGAAAGTTCCCGAGCGAGTGCATCGCAGTACCTATGTTGCTTGAAATTTCCATGTTTCACAAAGTTAGGATGCCAACTACCAAGAGGGGCCATTTCGAGGCAAACTCATCTCACCCCCGTGAAACTGGCCCGTGAAGTAGACGGTCGGGACCCCCATGTCAATAATATGTCTGTGATGCGAGCACTAACACGGCAACCACGTAGGTAAAATGAGGGACTAAAGGAGCTTGGTGCATTGACCAAATTCACAAATCCACTCCCCCCTTCGCATGAACACTAGCACCGGTAGTGTCGAAATCCACCCTCCAACCAGAATGATCCCTTCGAGCATTTGACTTCTGGCGCCAAGTTGTTGCGCCTACTCGATGATCCCGATATCCAATGCCAAATGTCGTGCCCACCGTTGCGATGCTCTAGCCTTCCTCTACCGCCAACAAGATGACCAATGCAAAGGATGGCAGATCCTATTGCCGAGGAAGAAGTAGTTCTGGCTAATTGTGGGTGAGCTACTCTTCTCTTTGCTATTAGCACTATCTATAATTGCTAGCTGGCTATTGGCATTACAGAGATAGATCGAACCTAGATTATTTTGCTAGCATGACGCTGACAAACAATTCTTATCTTTTGTCCCCAATTTTCTATCAAGTAGGATCTCTGCTAAACCCAAATACACGGTTATGGTCACTCTCTTCAGCTACCACATTAAATTAGCATATGGGAAGAGCAAGTGGAATCAAACTAGCAATCTAAAGATGAAAGTAGCACATGCGCAGTTATGCACTATCCTTGGTATGGTTGCTGCTGCGTGTGAACATGCTGAAATGGGGTCGGAGAAGACTGCACGGTTCTACCTCATGAATGAACAAGGCTTTGCTGTTCCTATAGCGTTTGACAGTCATCTAATTGGGTTGTTGAAATAGTTTGTTGGGCTTCACGTGGTTATGCTGATTCGTAAAATACTAGATGTGGAAGTTGCTGCTACTAGGATTTGCCCAGCTATTATTGATCAGGGTGGTCTAACTCGAACCCCTGCTGTTGTTGAGCCATATGTGGTTCCTCATCCACGCCATGCTTCTATCGGGAACCTCCTCGTAGGAGTCCCCGTATTGCCATTGTGCAAAAATATGCTCTGGAATCTGCTGGTACTAGTCGTCCCCGTGGTGTTACTGCTCTTGCTGCTGCTGACCCAATCCATGTCGATGTTGAGCAAACTAAGGCTTCCGGAGGCTGCCCTGCTATTATTGCCAAGACCGCTGCCTTGTGTGCTGCTCCTCCTCGAAACCATGCTCAAGTTGTGCAAAACTCTGCTCTGAATCTGCTAGTACTGGTCATCCCCATGGTGTTGTTGCTCTAGCTGCGGCTGACCCAATCCATGCCATTGTTGAGCAAACTAAGTCTTCCGGCGGCAGCCTCGTTGTTGTTGCCAAGACTGCTGTCTTGTGTGCTGCTCCTCCTTAAAACCATGCTCAAGTTGTGCAAACCCCTGCTCTGGAATCTGCTGGTACTGGTCATCCCCGTGTTGTTGTTGATCTGGCTGTTGTTCACCCAATCCCTGTTGCTGTTGAGCAAACTAACGCTTCTGAAGGCTGCCCCACTGTTGTTGCCAAGACTACTACCTTGTGTCCGGGAATGTTTGTTTGTGGTACCAAACTTGGTGGGTGAGCGCACCGCGGTACCCGAGTTGCCATCAATCGCGCGGAGGGGCCATAGTAGATTCGCCAATTGTCCAGAAGGGCCAAATGGGGGTGAATACAAATCTAACGGCCAAACGGTTGTTTGAACCAGACGAAAAATGGTTGAACTCAAATACCGCCGTTAGGTCAACTCTTCTTGGCCCGCCATGTCAGTATTCCCCGTTATCTTTTGCGTCTGTGGACTAGCTTACCCCTGCGTGGACCAGATCCCTAAGTGGATGAGATCTATTTCTTTGCTCTGCTCTGGTCTTCTCCCCTGCTCCCCTCCCCATAACATTTGCTCAGCTCCGGCTGCTCGTCTCAGATCGGAGCTCGCACTTGCTCTAATTTGCGCCTCCTCCATGTCCGGTCAACCTCCCACGCCTCTAATCGAAGCTCGCAGCCGTCACCGTTGCATCGTCCTCCGTATCGGAGCTTCACGTACCTGGACTAATATCTCGCCTCTGGCTAGTCCTTCTCGCACGGCGGAGCGCGTCCCGTCATGCGATCCAGGCTTGCGACCGGCCTCGGGAAGTTGCGTGCTGCCGCGCACCCCAGGCATGGTATCCCTGGCACAGCAGTTCGACGACGATGCTCTCATGGCTACCGTGCTGGGCGTCCGTCCCGCCGTGTCGCCGGCAGAGCTGCTGTCGGCTTTCAGGTCTCATTTTGGGATCAGACGAAATGAGGTCAACATTGAGGTATGCGTGCCGCCATTCGATTTTTTTGTCCGGTTCGAGCACAGCTCAGACACCGATCGTTATCAGCATTCTTCCCGTTCTTTCGAGTGCTGCAGGGAGAAAATGAGCTTCATGCGTTGGCATCACGCCTGTGGGTGGGACGATCGCTTGGGGCAGCCTCGTTTCTTCTCCAAACTCGGCTTTGACGGCCTCCCATTGGATGCTTGGGAGCTGGAGGGCCTCAAGCAGGTCGTCAGTAGTCCTGGCGGCGAGCTGGTGGAAATCGTGCCACTGAGCGACAGATGGGTCATCGAGGTAAAGGCGTGGCTGAAAGATCCTGATGCCGTTCCTAAGATGTATGAGGTGCAAATTCCAAGCAGGGCAGGGCGACAGCTTTTCTAGAAGCACCCGGTCATCATCCACCTGGGGGAGGTTCTGGACTCGGTACATGGCATTCAGGGCCCCGAAGAGGCTGCCAGAAAGCACCCTCGTCGCCTGCAGTGTTTGCCTGGAAGGATCGATGGCACAGGACCGCTACCGTTTCGCGACGGGGCACACAGTTTCTGTGGGGGGACCGGGCTTGGACGAGCTAGTGGTTCTGATTTCCCTCGGTTGAAGACAGAGCTCTAGTGAATTGTCGTGGTATGTGTGGCTAATGAATTTGTAGTATGGAGAGCGTAGGAAGTTAGCATCGACTAAAAATGTGTTATAGTTTGAGTCGATGTAGTATGTGTGTGCAATAGTTTGAAGTAGTATGTGTGTAATATTTTGATTCGATGTAGTATGTGTGGGTAATGAGTTTGATGTAGTTTGTGTGCGTGTAATAGTTTGAATCGATGTAGTTGAACACCGTGCTTTATAATTTCTGTGAATAACCAAGGACAACCTCATGAAAAGAGGGTCATTCGGCAATGAGCAATGTCAATTCTGTGGATGCCAGGAAAATGTAGTCCATCTCCTCTTCAAGTACTCCCTCCGTTTCAAAATATAAGATGTTTTAGCTTTGTGAATGGTGCGTATCTAGACATCTTTTAGTGTTGGTGCTTTCTAAACCTACATGAACCTACATACTAAAAGGGGACTAAATACACTTCATTCACAAAGCTAAAACATCTTATATTTTGAAACAGAGGGAGTACAAGGTAGCTACATTTGTAACACGTTGAACTATAGGACCATTTTGCAGGCAAGACAAGACAAAGGAAAAAATCGTTTACAGCACAGACAGCAGATGCAAAATCTGTAGTCTGGGATAAAAAGATGCCAGTTAACTGGATTGAACCACGACTAGTAATTGAAGAAAATAGGTACTTGATAGTATTTGCTTAAAACAGTAGTACTTCCATACAAAAGGGTCTTATACCTGCACAAAAGTGGGCTAAACGTCCTACTAGTTTATAGAACAATTCGTCAGCATTTCATCTACAAAAGCCATTCTTCAGTCTGAACTTAACTATTCTACAATGAAGAAACTACAGATCTCCACCAGAAAAGTTGGCTGGCCAATTTCCTTGAGAGGACATAAGTTCTTTGATCATTTAACCCAAACTGATCTATTGCCTTCCCGCGAAACTACAAGAAATCTGCATCGTTCATGCACGAGCGATTTGCGTGCGCCAGTCCCGGTTCAGTTGGACCATCCGCGCCGCCGCAACGATTTCTTCAAAACTGAAATTCGACATCTCCTTCTCGGGATCGTAGGTCTGTGTGAACTCGAACCTGAATTCCGGGGCTGAGCTGATGCCCGCCGCCGGCTCCGGCTGTCGAACAATCCAGCATGCTGAGTGTAGACGCTTGGTCGCTGCCACGGTACGGCCTTCGACGGTGCGTAGGATGGAGCGTCTTTGCCACAGACGGCATGCTCCCAGCCTACCCCACTGAGGTAAGGTAGTCCGCGCCGAAGCATGGACACGAGAGTTCCTAGACCTTGGCGCTGCCCTGTTCGAGGGTGTGTACCCTCGGCGGCGGCATGCTCTCGTGAACGATGTGATACGTACCTTGTTCCCATTGCTAGAGCATGCCGTAATGCCACCGCGCGATTTCTCCACATCGTTCTCTTGGCCCTGCTTGCCGCATCTGGCGCCGACGACGGCGCAGTCGCCGCCGCGGCCGATTCGGCACATTCGGGGAAATCATCCGCCTGGCAGGGCAATGGGAGACCGGCCTTGAAGTATAGCTTCATGGCCTGCCTTAGAGGGGCTAAATACCCCAGTTTCGGCGGCTGTCACGGCGGCGGCGGCGGCTTAGGCGGGGCCATGTTACCCTAGTTGGTGCGGCGCGGAGGAGCTGCGCAAGATGAACTGTGGTTAGTCGAAGAAGGGGACTGAAAGACTGACAGTAGATTTGGACTATGGGCATGCGTGAAAATAACCATTTCCCATTTCCTTAGAGGGTAATAATTTGACACTCGTTGCATTAACAACTCAATCTTTATTTCCCTTCTCATCATAAGAGTGCGAACGTATTAAAAAGATTGGTCATGGCTATCCACCTCATCGGGCAATGTACCAGGACAGGTAGGAGGCGGGACTGGGTTTCATTTTAGAAATGTTGACGACTGTGCCCTTATGTTTATACGATATTATTTATATGCCACCATGTACCATCGAGTGTAGCAACACCATCAGAAGCAGGGGATAAGGATGTGGCGTGTTTTATTTTTTTAAAGGGCATCTAAATAGGGGATGCCGACGTGGCATGTTTTCTGACTGGCAGGCCCGCCCCCTCGACCTTCGACAGCGCGCATCCCAGGTTTGAGGGGTGGTGCCGCCCACCAACACATTATTGTGCAATTTTCCATGTGGGACCTGAATTCTGGCGCTGAGCTGATGCCCGTGTCGAACACAGAGAATTCTAAAAGAAGCTACTAAAAATAAATACTTTGAATTCTGCATGCAAGTTTTGATCAAATAGACTGACATGTGGGACCTGCTAAAAATTCCGTGAAGTGCTCCCCGTGCATAGTGCGCTGACAGGTGGCATGTTTTCTGACAGGCGGGCCCACCTTCTCCACCCAAGATGGCGTGCATCCCAGGTTCGAGGGCTGGTGCCACCCACCAACACATTATTGTGCAATTTTCCATGCTTTGTCGCAACTAGCTCCGCTCCGCTCCTCTCCTTTGCTCCTGCCGCCGCCACTCCCCTCAGTTGTGCACCGCTCTCGTCGGCCCCTTGGGCCGTCGTTCTCCCGCCCTCCCCTCCCTGCCATCCCCTCACATCCCCTCCCCTCCCCTCCCTGCCCTGTCTCCTTGCCGCCGCCCACCGCCCAGGCACGTCTGGAAACGAAAACCGAGAGTCGGCCGTTAGGTTAGGGGCCTAACGACACTGGTGATCTGGATCCTGCTCGGAGATGGATCCTGCGAGGCTTGAGAGCATGGATACGGGTCCTGCGTGGCTGGAGAGCACATAATCTCCTTCAAGTCTGGAGAGCACAGAGGACACCGAAACAGGGGGAGAGGTAGCGGGGTGCAGAGCTTTGGAGGTATGGAGCCCGGAGAAGGTGTCGTGCGTCCACATTGAAAGGTAAGAACTGTGATTCCTTATCTGCATACCCCAATTAGCGTTTATAGTCCCGTGGTGATGCCAAGGATATGGGTTGGTAACCACAGGACGTCTGTACAGCTTTTCCTTGAGCATGATGCTTTGTCAAGCGAGCATGAAGGCACAGAAACGTGTGGCGGTGTGGATGATGATGAGAAAGCATATCCAGACATGGTTGCTGACCCTGATAGGATGGAGAGTAGGGAATATTTGGTTGTTTCGAACTTTGAGCCGGACTATGGGACTGATGAGGAAGAGGAATGTGAAGATGTGGAAATGGGATGTAGATACGACGACGAAGACGTGGACAGGCCAGTGATACACTTTGACAGGGACAATCCTACAATTGATGAGGGGACTGTCTTTTATAATGTGGAGAACTGCAGATATCCAGTTGCAACCTATGCAATCAGAGTTGGGTTCGAATTTATCATTGAAAACAGCGACCAAAAGAGATTTAGGGTGCACTGTAGGGAAAGTAATGTGTGTAAATGGAGATTACATGCATCTCCAATGCGGGGTGGACACCCATTTCAAGTTGCAATAGCTATATTTAGTTTCAGTCCTTCTCATATTTATTCTGCTGATAACTATCTTTGAATTATTTGGATTCTTATCGAATGCAGATCAAAGTAAACACGAAGGAACACAACTACCCTAATACTTCTTTAAGTGGTAAAATTAGACCGGTGACTACCAAGTGGATTGCTACTACTGTACTTCACTAGGTGAGGCAGGATCATAACATTGGACTAGCTGAACTCAGAGCAAAGATTAGCAAAAAGTTTAACGTTCTAATTCCTTATCACAGAGTCTTTGATGGGAAGGAGATGGCTCTAGACTTCATTCAAGGCAAGTGGAATGACAGTTTTCATATGTTGTATAGTTTCAAAGCTCAGGTAGAGAAAACATCACCTGGTAGTGTTGTTGACATCGATTACGAGGTTGTGAAAGGGAAATAAAAGGTCTCGAGGCGGGTCAGGTATAAGAAGGCAGGTAAGATATGCTTCAGGAGATGTTTTGTCTGCCTGAAGGCATGCTGGAAGGGGTTCCTAGACGGCTGCAGCCCGTACTTGGCAATAGGCGCAACTTCTTTAACAGAGAAGTTCAGGGGACATGTTGCTTCTCCTTGTGCTTTGGACGCGCATAATTGGCTTCTACCCGTAGCTTATGCTGTTCTTGAGGGTGAATCAAATGAAAGTTGGACATGGTTCATGCAGAGACTACGGGAAGTAATTGGTCACCCTGAAGGCTTGGTGATACACACCGGTGCATCCGAGGGTCTTGAGAATGCTGTTGATGCTGTGTTTCCTGGGGTTGAGCATAGGGAATGCATGTGGCACCTCGCTACTAACTTCACGAAGAAGTTCGAAGGAAAGATCTTTGAAGAGGACTTGTGGCGATCAGCATACACATACATCCCAAGCACGCATGCTACTTACTTGCAGAACATGTATGTAGTTCCAAAGGTGAAAAAATACCTTGAGGAACATCACACCAAGCTATGGGCCAGAAGCAAGTTTGGTGAGTTAAGAAAGGTGGATTTTGTATGCAATAATTTGGTAGAGAGTTTCAATGATAAGATTTCGGGCATGAAGACACTTGGAATTGTTATTTTGTTGGATGCAATAAGACAGTGCATAATGGTGAAGATATATCTAAGGCAAAGAATTTGTGCAAGAAAAATTTTAGGCCATAAAATAGTTCCAAAGGTGGTTATGTTATTGAATGCAAGAACCAGTGCAATGAGAACGATAAAGATGAGGGTGGTCCGAAGTTCCAGAACATTGGTTGAGATTTATGCAGAATACAAGTGTGGAAGTGAACTGGGGTACACTATAGACATTGGAAACAAGACTGTTCATGCAGGCAGTGGCAGATTACTAGTCTGCCATGTCACCATGCAATTTACTTCATCTTAAAGCATAGAGGTAACGGAGCTGAAATAGAGTACTATGTCGACAACTATTTCTCCGTGGACAACTTTGCCGCAACTTATGTAGAGAGCACACATTTCAATGACTCTTATTGTTGTTACTTAAAAGAACACATATGCAATGACACTGGTGGATCCATAGGTGGTATGTGAAGAGAACACACATGCAAAATGACTCTGGTTGTTGTTACTGAAAAGAACACACATGCAATGGCACTGGTGGATCCATGTGTGGTCTCTAAAGAGAGCACACATTTCAATGACTCTTGTTGTTGTTAGTAAAAATAACACACATGCAATGACACTGGTGGATCCATTTGTGGTATCTGAAGAGAACACACATGCAATGACACTGGTTGTTGTTAGTAAAAATAACACAGATGCAATGACACTGGTGGATCCATGTGTGGATTGTGAAGAGAACACACATGCAATGATACTGGTGGATCTATAGGTGGTATGTGAAAAGAACACACATGCAAAATAACTAGTTGTTGTTACTAAAAAAACACACATGCAATGACACTGGTGGATCCATGTGTGGTCTCTGTAGAGAACACACATTTCAATGACACTGGTGGATCCATATGTGGTAAGTGAAAAGAACACACATGCAATGACTCTGGTTGTTGTTAGTGAAAAGAACACACATGCAATGACACAGGTGGATCTATAGGTGGTATTTGAGAAGAACACACATGAAAAATGACTCTGGTTGTTGTTACTAAAAAGAACACACATGCAATGACACTTGTGGATCCATACGTGGATTATGAAATGAACACACATCCAATGACACTGGTGGATCCATAGGTGGTATGTGAGAAGAACACACATTTCAGTGACTCTGGTTGTTGTTACTAAAAAGAACACACATGCAATGACACTGGTGGATCCATGGGTGGATTGTGAAAAGAACACGCATTCAATGACACTGGTGGATCCATAGGTGGGATGTGAAAAGAACACACATGCAAAATGACTCTGGTTGTTACTAAAAAGAACACACATGCAACGACACGGGTGGTTCCATGTGTGGTCTCTGTAGAGAACACACATTTCAATCACACTGGTGGATCCATATGTGGTATGTGAAAAGAACACACATGCAATGACTCTGGTTGTTGTTAGTGAAAAGAACACAGATGCAATGACACTGGTGGATCCATGTGTGGTCTCTGAAGAGGGCAGACATTTCAATGACTCTTGTTGTTGTTAGTAAAAAGAACACACATGCAATGACACTGGTGGATCCATGTGTGGTCTCTGAAGAGAACACACATGCAATGACCCTGGTTATTGTTACTAAAAAGAACACACATGCAATGACACTAGTGGATCCATGGGTGGATTGTGAAAAGAACACACATGCAGTGACACTGGTGGATCCATAGGTGGTATGTGAAAAGAACACACATGCAATGACACTGGTGGATCCATAGGTGGTATGTGAAAAGAACACACATGCAAAATGACTCTGGTTGTTACTAAAAAGAACACACATGCAATGACACTGGTGGATCCATGGGTGTATTGTGAAAAGAGCACACATGCAATGACACTGGTGGATCCATATGTGGTATGTGAAAAGAACACACATGCAATGACTCTGGTTGTTGTTACTGAAAAGAACACACATACAAAGACACTGGTGGCTCCATGTGTGGTCTCTGAAGAGAGCACACATTTCAATGACTCTTGTTGTTGTAAGTAAAAAGAACACACATGCAATGACACTGGTGGATCCATGTGTGGTCTCTGAAGAGAACACACATGCAATGACTCTGGTTGTTGTTACTAAAAAGAACACACATGCAATGACACTGGTGGATCCATGGGTGGATTGTGAAATGAACACACATTCAATGACAGTGGTGGATCCATAGGTGGTATGTGAAAACAACACACATGCAAAATGACTCTGGTTGTTACTAAAAAGAACACACATGCAACGACACTGGTGGTTCCATGTGTGGTCTCTGTAGAGAACACACATTTCAATCACACTGGTGGATCCATATGTGGTATGTGAAAAGAACACACATGCAATGACTCTGGTTGTTGTTAGTGAAAAGAACACACATGCAATGACACTGGTGGATCCATGTGTGGTCTCTGAAGAGGGCACACATTTCAATGACTCTTGTTGTTGTTAGTAAAAAGAACACACATGCAATGACACTGGTGGATCCATGTGTGGTCTCTGAAGAGAACACACATGCAATGGCACTGGTTGTTGTTAGTAAAAAGAACACACATGCAATGACACTGGTGGATCCATGTGTGGAATGTGAAGAGAACACGCATGCAATGACCCTGGTGGATCCATATGTGGTATGTGAAAAGAACACACATGCAAAGACTCTGGTTGTTGTTACTGAAAAGAACACACATGCAAAGACACTGCTGGATCCATGTGTGGTCTCTGAAGAGAGCACACATTTCAATGACTCTTGTTGTTGTTAGTAAAAAGAACACACATGCAATGACACTGGTGGATCCGTGTGTGGTCTCTGAAGAGAACATACATGCAATGACACTGGTTGTTGTTACTAAAAATAACACACATGCAATGACACTGGTGGATCCATGTGTGGATTGTGAAGAGAACACGCATCCAATGACACTAGTGGATCCATAGGTGGTATGTGAAAAGAACACACATGCAAAATGACTGGTTGTTGTTACTAAAAAGAACACACATGCAATGACACTGGTGGATCCATGTGTGGTCTCTGTAGAGAACACACATTTCAATGACACTGGTGGATCCATATGTGGTATGTGAAAAGAACACACATGCAATGACACTGGTGGATCCATGTGTGGTCTCTATAGAGAACACACATTTCAATGACACTGTTGGATCCATAGTTGGTATGTGAGAAGAACACACATTTCAATGACTCTGGTTCTTGTTACTAAAAAGAACACACATGCAATGACACTGGTGGATCCATAGGTCGTATGTGAAGAGAACACACATGCAATGACACTGGTGGATCCATAGGTGGTATGTGAAAAGAACACACATGCAATGACACTGGTGGATCCATAGGTGGTATGTGAAAAGAACACACATGCAAAATGACTCTGGTTGTTGTTACTAAAAAGAACACACATGCAATGACACTGGTGGATCCATGGGTGGATTGTGAAAAGAGCACACATGCAATGACACTGGTGGATCCATATGTGCTATGTGAAAAGAACACACATGCAATGACTCTGGTTGTTGTTACTGAAAATAACACACATGCAAAGACACTGGTGGATCCATGTGTGGTCTCTGAAGAGAGCACACATTTCAATGACTCTTGTTGTTGTTAGTAAAAAGAACACACATGCAATGACACTGGTGGATCCATGTGTGGTCTCTGAAGAGAACACACATGCAATGACACTGGTTGTTGTTACTAAACAGAACACACATGCAATGACACTGGTGGATCCACGTGTGGTCTCTGAAGAGAACACACATGCAATGACTCTGGTTGTTGTTACTAAAAAGAACACACATGCAATGACACTGGTGCATCCATGGGTGGATTGTGAAAAGAACACACATTCAATGACACTGGTGGATCCATAGGTGGTATGTGAAAAGAACACACATGCAAAATGACTATGGTTGTTACTAAAAAGAACACACATGCAACGACACTGGTGGTTCCATGTGTGGTCTTTGTAGAGAACACACATTTCAATCATACTGGTGGATCCATATGTGGTATGTGAAAAGAACACACATGCAATGACTCTGGTTGTTGTTAGTGAAAAGAACACACATGCAATGACACTGGTGGATCCATGTGTGGTCTCTGAAGAGGGCACACATTTCAATGACTCTTGTTGTTGTTAGTAAAAAGAACACACATGCAATGACACTGGTGGATCCATAGGTGGATTGCGAAAAGAACACACATGCAATGACACTGGTGGATCCATAGGTAGATTGCGAAAAGAACACACATGCAGTGACACTGGTGGATCCATGTGTGGTCTCTGAAGAGAACACACATGCAATGACACTGGTTGTTGTTACTAAAAAGAACACACATGCAATGACACTGGTGGATCCATGGGTGGATTGTGAAAAGAACACACATGCAATGACATTGGTCGATCCATAGGTGGTATGTGAAAAGAACACACATGCAATGACATTGGTGGATCCATAGGTGGTATGTGAAAAGAACACACATGCAAAATGACTCTGGTTGTTGTTACTAAAAAGAACACACATGCAATGACACTGGTGGATCCATGGGTGGATTGTGAAATGAGCACACATGCAATGACACTGTTGGATCCATATGTGGTATGTGAAAAGAACACACATGCAATGACTCTGGTTGTTGTTACTGAAAAGAACACACATGCAAAGACACTGGTGGATCCATGTGTGGTCTCTGAAGAGAGCACACATTTCAATGACAGAGACCACACATTTCAATGACTCTTGTTGTTGTTAGTAAAAAGAACACACATGCAATGACACTGGTGGATCCATGTGTGGTCTCTGAAGAGAACACACATGCAATGACACTGGTTTTTGTTACTAAACAGAACACACATGCAATGACACTGGTGGATCCATGTGTGGATTGTGAAGAGAACACGCATGCAATGACCCTGGTGGATCCATATGTGGTATGTGAAAAGAACACACATGCAAAGACTCTGGTTGTTGTTACTAAAAAGAACACACATGCAAAGACACTGCTGGATCCATGTGTGGTCTCTGAAGAGAGCACACATTTCAATGACTCTTGTTGTTGTTAGTAAAAAGAACACACATGCAATGACACTGGTGGATCCGTGTGTGGTCTCTGAAGAGAACATACATGCAATGACACTGGTTGTTGTTACTAAAAATAACACACATGCAATGACACTGGTGGATCCATGTGTGGATTGTGAAGAGAACACGCATCCAATGACACTAGTGGATCCATAGGTGGTATGTGAAAAGAACACACATGCAAAATGATTGGTTGTTGTTACTAAAAAGAACACACATGCAATGACACTGGTGGATCCATGTGTGGTCTCTGTAGAGAACACACATTTCAATGACACTGGTGGATCCATATGTGGTATGTGAAAAGAACACACATGCAATGACACTGGTGGATCCATGTGTGGTCTCTATAGAGAACACACATTTCAATGACACTGTTGGATCCATATGTGGTATGTGAAAAGAACACACATGCAATGACTCTCTGGTTGTTGCTAGTGAAAATAACACACATGCAATGACATTGGTGGATCCATGAGTGGTCTCTGAAGAGAGCACACATTTCAATTACTCTTGTTGTTGTTAGTAAAAAGAACACACATGCAATGACACTGGTGGATCCATGTGTGGTCTCTGAAGAGAACACACATGCAATGACACTGGTTGTTGTTACTAATAAGAACACACATCGAATGACACTGGTGGATCGATGTGTGGATTGTGAAAAGAGCACACATGCAATGACACCGGCGGATCCATATGTGGTATATGAAAAGAACACAAATGCAAAATGACTCTGGTTGTTGTTAGTGAAAAGAACACACATGCAATGACACTGGTGGATCCATAGGTGGATTGTGAAATGAACACACATGCAATGACACTGGTGGATCCATAGGTGGTATGTGAGAAGAACACACATGCAAAATGACTCTGGTTGTTGTTACTAAAAAGAACACACATGCAATGATGCTGGTGGATCCATGTGTGGTCTCTATATAGAACACACATTTCAATGACACTGGTGGATCCATATGTGGTATGTGAAAAGAACACACATGCAATGACTTTGGTTGTTGTTAGTGAAAAGAACACACATGCAATGACTGTGGTTGTTGTTAGTGAAAAGAACGTACATGCAATGACACTGGTGGATCCATGTGTGGTCTTTGAAGAAAGCACATATTTCAATGACTCTGGTTGTTGTTAGTAAAAACAACACACATGAAATGACTCAAGTTGTTGTGAGTGAAAAGAACACACATGCAATGACACCGGTGGATCCATGGGTGGATTGTGAAAAGAACATACATGCAATGACACTGGTGGATTCATATGTGGTATGCGAAAACAACACACATGGAATGACTCCAGTTGTTGTTAGTGAAAAGAACACACCTGCAATGACACATGTGGATCCATAGGTGGATTGTGAAAAGAGCACACATGCAATGACTCCAGTTGTTGTTAGTGAAAAGAACACACCTGTAATGACACTGGTGGATCCATGGGTGGATTGTGAAAAGAGCACACATGCAATGACACTGGTGATCCATATGTGGTATGTGAAAAGAACACACATGCAATGACTCTTGTTGGTGTTAGTGAAAAGAACACACATGCAATGACACCTTTGGATCCATAGGTGGATTGTGAAAAGAGCACAAATGCAATGACATTTGAATGGTACGGTTGGATCCATAGGCGGATTGTGAAAAGAGATTTTCCCTCCCTCTCTCTCTGTCACAAATCTCACAAAAGCCCAAACGTGTGGAGATCCCAAACATGTGCTCACTCTGGGTGCTATGCCCTGATTGGATGACACGGATGTCACGCAGATCGTATCCACCAACCGTTGATCCCATGTGATCCAACAGGCAGGATAACCCCTCCATTCTCCACTTTTTTTATGCATGGTCAATCCGTGCCACCTCTCTATCCGTGCCACCGATACTAAACGCCCATAAACAAGTGAAAATCCATCTATCTAACTAAAATAAATAAAATAAATGATCATATTTTGAAGAAGCCATCGTCTTCGTCTTCCGGTTCGTCCTCGTCTTTGTCAACGCCATGGTCCCCACCATTGCCGCCGTTGGTGCCCTCCTCTGACGACTCGACACCGCCCCCTTCCTCGAATAAGCGCGCTATCTCCTCGTCAGAGTCCTCCTCCTCCTCCTCTTCGTAGTCCCACGGGTCCACGTCACTCTCCTCCGCTTCTGCCTCCAACTGATCGATGAATGCCTCCTTGTTGGCCGAGTTGGACTCGTCCAAATAGCTATCTGTCTCTTCTTCCTGGTCTTCTTCTCGTTCCTCTTCTTGTCCGTACTCGCCAGTGCAACACGCGCCCCCGTCCTAGCTGCTACTTTGCGCTCGCCTGACGCTGTAGGTACACCACGCTCCTCCTGCACGGCCGGTACGAGCTTCAACGTCGCGGTGTCCTCGAGTGCCGATGTCGATGGATCCTAGCGCGGTCGGACTCGACGTGCTGCCTCAGCAGGCGACTCGCGAGCGCGGACGATGCAGCGAAGAGCCGGGGATGCAAGACGGTCAGTGGATGGCTTGGACCTGCCATTGACACGGCAAGGGGGCATCGTGCTCGAGGTAGTTGCTCCAAATGGTCGATGGCGGGTACACAGAGTGGGGTGCCGATCTGATCAAGGACGAGCAGCGGTTTCGTGCGTCATGTCCACGCGTGCATTTGTCGATTATCAAAAAAAGAAGAAGAAAGAAGTAATATCTCGCATACTGAACATAATTTGATCACAACTAAAGTGGCACAGCGTATTCTAGGCTCATAAATATCCCGTGCGTGCCTGTCACGTGGAGTTCGACGGAGTTGGACATGCCGACGTGATCGTGCAGCAGTTGCGCGCGTCATTGCCCCATCAACACGTGACACACGCACGCGGGATGTGCGCGCCGATTCCCGTGATGACCACCCAGCTCGCACTCCCCTTATTATATACTGGATTTTGGGCGGCGTCGAAGACCATTGAAGTGTCCATCGCAATAAAGACAAGTTCCATCGATTCCCTACCCCTGCCTCCCTGGCTTCTTTGAGAAGGTAGATCGTACATGGTGGTCTTGTATATTAGTACTTGTACTACTGGACCACGGCATGTACTCTTTACTCTTCTCCCACACTAATAATCACTATCTCCTTCCTCCTGCCTCCGCCACACTCACCCTGCAAGCCATGGCTCCACTAAGGAGGGGGAGAGGCCGGTTGACAATCCTCGTGGAGAAAAGGGAGAGAAATCGCCGCGAGGCACTTCTTGCTCTACCAGCCGCTCAAGCCCACCCTCTCATCGAGGCCCAATCTCCCCCGACAATGGCGCCGAATGTTCTAGCAGGCGAGGGCTCCTCCCGGTACGGTCTCCTTATTCTACTTCTTCTCCATCTCCCTCTCCATCATGATCTAAATCAGCTTCTTCTTGTTTTTCTTCTTCTGGCACTTCCTCTTCTACGTATTATAGGTCGGCCGTGGAGCCCGAATCCACCACGACGGAGGCGTTGCAGGACCCATTCGGCCCCGTTCCATGTCTCAGCGAGGTAACAAATCTCCACGATGTTATTTCTCCGAGTTATGACGTGGATTTCTTAGATGATGTCCACCCCGCATTTGTTTATGGAGTTAAAGTACCGGTGGCATACTCGTTATTTTGCATGGATAGAGGGGTGCCCCCTGACAGATATAGGGGTTAGGGGTTATTGTGTCTGCTAGATCATAGAGGATCAACGGTTGGTGGGCACGATCCGTGTGACAACTGTCTCGAACAATCAGAGCATAGCAGCGAAGATGAGCACAGGTGCGAGAGATTGATACAAAGAGAGGGGAAAACTGAGTAGCACTTAAGAACCAAGGGCAAAACTGAGTAGAACTTAAAAACCAAGGGCAAGACAGGCAAAGGATTCAAATATATAATAGAAAAAGATTTGAAAATTGGAAAATGTGTCTTTTATACAATAAAATACATCTTGGCATACATCAAACTATTTGCAATTCAAATATACACTAGTTTGACAATTATCGCCTCATTCAGACAAACTATGTTTTGGGGAGGGATGTTTTGGGAAGAGGCTTGAGTAGAAAGCCATGAACCTTCATAGATAGTAGGTGATTTGAGAAGTGGTGATTTAGGTTAAAACTTGGTTTTATACATTTCTTATGGTGGCAAGTCACATAATAAGACTCCCTGGGTAGATGCCACTATGTTTTGCTCTTTTTGAATTTGTTGTGCATAAAATGACTCAATTAGCTAGCTAAAACCTATTCGTTGACTCTCTGTTGACCAGCCACTAGAGGGTAAAACTGAGTATATTGCACACAGCAGTGTCCGTACTAGAGGGCAAAACTGAGTACAACCAAACTATCAATGTTAAACTCGAGGGAAAAACTGAGTACAACTGAGTCGCCAGGGTTAGACACGAGGGAAAAAAGTGACTCACGGTACACGCGTGCGGTGCACGGGGCGGTAACGGACACGTGTGGCCGTGCAAGGTGCAGTAGCGTATGCGGTTACGCTGTGCACGGTAGTGCAACTAAACGTCGCTTCCCTTCTCCTTTAATAGAGGCCTCCCCACTCTCACTCATCACTCACTCGCTCACTCAACCGTCTCCACGGTCCCATCACCTTCTGCAAACCCCCAAGAAAACCCCAACCACGCCGGCGATGGAGAAGAACAGCGTGGTGGCCATCGGCGCCTCCAAGGCCGCCGGCGAGGAGGCCCCCGTCCCTGTCTCTGCATCCGCCGTAGCCGCCGGCGAGGAGCCCCCCGCCGGTCTTGGGCAGATCCTGCTCGGTAGGGACCCCTACGAGGAGGTTGATTACATAAGGTCGGAGAACCCCTACGACACCACCATCCCCGACCCATGGTCGGAGGTAACCACGGTTTTCTCCCTTCCCTTGTTCTTCCCATTTTCCCATCGTTGGATGCTAGATCGTATGTTATTAGGGCTCGATTGTTCATATTTTTATAGTAGCTAATCCTCTTGTGTTAGATCTCGTATTTTGATGAATCCACCTGTTTGTCTTTGAACCCCCTGTTCGTAGTTGGGATCAGTATTTGATTTGGTTTCAGTTTTGGGGAATAATCAGGAGATCTGAATCGATTAATTTATGCAAATAATCAATCCCGATAATAAAAGTATCTCAATCATGTCCTTATTGCACTCTACTGTTTTTCCAATAGGAGGATAGCAGCAACGTCCGCAGTGACGATGAGTCCAAGGACACCAAGACTCGTCATGTGCTGAGGAGGCTGAAGTCCTGCCAGTACAACAACTTCTTCACTAGCGACATGTACAGGTGCCCCTTCTACCCCACCAGGAGGCTCCACGCCATGGACTTCAACTCCCTCGTGCAGCAAGAAGTGGAGGAGGCACTAGAGGGAGGAGGCGAAGGACCTCCTGGCAGAGGCCATGATGGGCCACTGATCTGCTGCTGCTGTAAAGCAGCTTCTTTTGTCTTGTTTGTGTTGAACTTGTCCGTTGCTGCTGCTGAGCAGCCTAATTGTCGAACCTTGTTAAGTACCATACTATATAACCTATATTAGCTTCTTTATCTACATCTGCTCTGTTTAATAAATTTACTTATGGTGCTGGTTAGTTTTTCTGCTCTAGATTTGCTACCAGATTGGGGATAAACGAGGGCAAAAAGAACAATGAATGAAGAGAGAAGCTGCTCTAGATTCGCTACCTTTTTGGGAAAAAACACAACTGTTAGCGAGAGAGAGGGAAAAAATGCGCTCTTAAAAAGGCCAATCATAAAAATAACAAAAAAGAAAACTTCCAATTTAGGTGACAGGGCGCATGTAACCACCAAACGTGCCCCACATGGTCCCACACCACGTCCCCCATAATCAGCGAGAGATGGATTGCTGGTCCTCTGTGTATCCTGGCCCCACCTGTCAGTATGTAATGGTCGATGCGACATAACGTAATGCTCAACGCATGACCCACCCCAACGTAGTCCCACCGGTCAGCATGTAACGGTCAAGCCTTTGACCTGATGACATCCCCCCATCCGAGCACATGCGAGGGTTTCGGAATGGAGGGAGGGCCAAAGTGAGGAAAAACTAAGCGGCTGGGGAAAACTGAGTACAACTAACGAACCAGGGGCACAAAAATAGAAATCCCAATTATTTATAGGCACTTAATAAATCCATGCTATTGGCATTACACTTATGATAAGGTTTTGAGCTGAAAAACAAGTTCTAAGCTGGCTGCTACACACCACAAAGCAACAACTTATTTCAGCTGCTGGACCACGATATGGCAACATAAACTACAAAGGCAACAGATAATGCCCAGATAATGAGGAAATTGTTTCCACTATCTGGCCTAATCTTGAGCCCGTCTGTCTCACTACGTCCCTGCTCCAGCCTCCCCTGCACCTGGCGAAGCTCCCGGATCTCTCGCTCCAACGCATGAATCTCCTCTTTCTTGTCCCACACAACATCACGCAAATCCTGAACATGCTCTTTGTGAAAACCTGTCAGGGGATTTTCGATCCACACAAACTTGTCACAGCCAGTTCCCCTCCCTTCCTATGAAGTAGATCGAAAGAAACAAAAAAAGAATTACATTATGATTTCCGGATCCGGGTTACCATTTTACCTACCGTAGGAACTTACCGCTCTGATGCTGCAGTTCTTGAATTTCCCTACAGTATTTTCGTTGGTCCATGAAATCCATCTCGGCATCTTCTCACCGCACAAACATAGCATCTCGGGGTAGTAATCGTAGGGCGTCCTTCGGTACCTGATGGGGGCACCCACCTGACGGCGTTGAGTTGACCCTGATTCCGCCCGAGTTGAAGTGCATGAGCTGCAAGCCATGAGTGAGGGGAGCGAGGGCAGAGGAAAGAGGAGCCTTTGGATGTCAGAGTAGTGGCACGGTGAAGCATGATTTATCCCCACTTAATAACTCGGGAAAAATCCTACCATCCGCATTCAGCTGACAGGTGGGGGACCTAGCGTGCGGACTTGTCAACCAAACCTCACGCCTTCGTGGTTCAAAGGCCCTCTCGCACGCATTGGACGAAATTTTTTGGAACCTTGCACGCGTACCTATCACTGGGAGGCCTTTATCAGGAACTAGACACGCCTAGCCCACACTCTTACTCCCTCGGAACTTGTCATGGCTCGCGCCGGCAGATCCATCCGCTCCACCGCTCCTGGTCGGGCTCGCCGCGGCGGATCCACCCCAAGATCCTATTGTCGCCGTATCAAATGTCCATGGTTTCTTGAGCAGCAAGGACACTACGTCTCCAAGCTCGGAACCTCCTATCTGTAGAAGAACTGATGCGGCGTCGAGCTCGAGCAGGAGCCGCTAGGCGTGAAGAGGCTTGGTCCAGGCCAACCCCGTCCCCTTCGTCATTGTCGATTCTGATGTGGAGGACAATGGGGATGAAGCAACGTAGAACGCCGTTGTTGCCTCCTTGGCGAAGGGCAAGCCACGAGCGGGAGTGGATGTTGCTGAGAAGGGCACGGAAGTGTCACTAATCGAGGTGGACTCCGACGACAGCATTGTGATGTGGGTTTTCATGTTGTTTAGACTGGTTAGAATTTCGGTTGTGTTTAGGGCGAGTACAATTATTGTAATGGGTTTGGCGAGCTATATTGAGAAATATGTGCAATAGCAGCATGTAAGTGCTTCCACTTTAGAAATTTTGTCTGTGCCATTTGCATGTTGCATGATCCATGTAGATTACATGTAAACAAACCAACAAAATCAGATTACAACCATCAGACGGTACTGGTAGGATGGAAGAGAAGTGGGGACAGTGGCTTCAAGGGGAAGGAAGAGAAGTAAGGAGGACATGACACTGGCAGGTGGGCCCACAGAACACGTGACACTGACATGCGGGAGCACGCGGTATTGCCAGTATGTCTAGAGCAAGCGGACTTTGCAACATGACAACAACAAGCTGATGGGACCAATAACTCGTCGAATTATTAAGGAGTACTAAAAAACTACAACTGGGGTACATTCGCACAACATGTATGCTCTACGCACCTGAGAAGCATCGCTTAAGTCTAACAATATCGACATCATAAGTACTACATTTCCCTGTCGGTCTTCTCGATACAAATGTGGAAATGCATCTGCCTGTTCGGTCCAGCACCGACAAGGTACTGAGATGACACAGATATGATCGACCTTAGGTCCGCATACTCCACCTCCCGTGACGTCAGGCAGCTCGACGCCTCGGCTAGCACAAGCATGCTAAAGGACGATGGCGGCTAGGCATTCGCCCACATGCGCACCGTGTATTGGGGTCAGGCGCTCGAGACCGACCTGACACATATCACACACACGAAGGTGGGCCTAGCTCTGGTTCCCTGAACACCAGCGGTGATGGTCAGGACGAAAACAAAGCCGTCCTCCCCTGAAAAATTAGCTGGCGGCACGCCAAGTCAGTGAATGGAACCTGCTCTTAGAGAAGTTGGGCGTGGTCGTACGAGAACCTAATCACTTCGATCAAGTGGTCCTCTGCAAGGTGGATGACGAGCTCAGACGCGGGCCAGTGTAGTTGCATCCCAACTCCATGCAGGAGCATGCGCCGTGCGGGCACGCCATCTCATGGAGCGGGAGCTCGTGGTAGGAGTAATGGCGAAAGCATCCTGGGTGGGAGCACATGAGCGGGAACGTCCCTGCAAAGTTGCACGTGAAGATCTCCAGTTTCTTGGGCTGCAGTAGCTCCCACATCTGAAGTTCATCGAGAAATCAGATAAAAGATCCACAGTTAGATCAGTGAATAGCAGGAATATGTAAGATAAATTCAAAATCTTGTAAAATGATTTCTTAGCATGAAAGTAGCGACCCAAAAATCAGCGGTTGTGATCAGGGCACGGTGCACGAAAGCCAGTGGCGTCGTTCGGGCACGGTGACGTGTGGTGGAGGAGGGGCCTGTGGAGAAGACGTGCTCACTCACGAGCTCTATGATATTACTAGTAGGCTATAGGGGAGTGGAAATAATAATAATATAAGTGAAAAGTAAGCGCGGCCAATCATGTCGCAGAACAGCCTACTCGTGGATCGCTCTTACAAAGAACCATCTTATTCGTCCATGCACCACAATTGAACGGTCTGCAACAATCGGATCAGAAAACTAGTTCTTCACGGGGGCAGGTCTTCTAGAAGACGCGATCTAACAGCCACCATTAGACACGATCTAACGTCCACCATGAGTGTTCATTTCATAAACCACATGAATCCACTAGATACCACTTGCATGTGTGTTCTTTTCATAAATAACTTGCATGTGTGTTCATTTCATAAACCACATGGATCCACTAGATGTCATTGCATATGTTTTCATTTCATAAACCACTTGGATGTGTGTTCTTTTCATAAACCAGTAGAGTCACTGCATGAGTCTTCTTTTCATAAACCACATGGATCCACTAGATGTCCATGCATGTGTGCTCTTTTCATAGAAAACTTGGATGTGTATTATTTTCATAAACCAGTAGATGTCACTGCATGTGTGTTCTTTTCATAAACCACATGGATCCACTAGATGTCATTGCATGTGTGTTCATTTCATAAACCACATGGAGCCACTAGATGTCATTGCATGTGTGCTCATTTCATAAACCACTTGGATGTGTGTTCTTTTCATAAACCTCATGGATCCACTACATGAGTGTTCTTTTCATAAACCACATGGATCCACTACATGCCACTTGCATGTGTGCTCCTTTCATAAACAACATTGATACATTAGATGTCATTGCATGTGTGTTCTTTTCATAAACCACTTGGATATGTGTTCTTTTCATCAACCAGTAGATTGATGGCTCTGAAATATAGCCATTTACGTCCACATTTAAACTGGATATTATTCACATTTTTTATGAAATATCTCTCTAAACCCTGCCACTAATGACTAATATTCAAAGGTGTATGCAATCCTTTCTTTCTATTTTTTTCCTGCACAGATAATGACGTTTTATGATGGGAATCACTACATTAAAGTCAAAGATACGATATTTCGAACAACCAGAAGGAACCAGGAGTCGTGGATCGGAGGCAGACGCTTTAACGACCAACTATACGACCGGAATAAAATTCTGGCTGTATAGTTGCCATCAACGCTGCTAGGTCAAACATAACAACTTTCGTGAAGGGACCCCTTGATACCTTCGATCTGGATTACGGATGTAGTATATCCCTTT
This sequence comes from Avena sativa, assembly GCA_916181665.1. Lineage (NCBI taxonomy): Eukaryota > Viridiplantae > Streptophyta > Magnoliopsida > Poales > Poaceae > Avena > Avena sativa. The sequence goes on from OV702287.1 coordinate 200,540,123, forward strand.
TTACCTAGTACACCTAGGTTACCGAATCCACGGGAAGCGAATGCATAGTGAAGTTACTTTAACGGACCTTCGGGAGTTTTAGAATTCCTCTTGTGTTTTCACTGGACCAGTAGCTTGCATATTTTTGTTGTTTTCGATGATGGAGAGAGAGCGCCTAGGGCATTCGGTTTCACCTATAACTGTGCAAAAACATCTGATGGAAATAAAAGAGAAATAAAATATGTGTGTACTTGTTAGAGCAAGATAAATTATATATGGGTAGTGCATCCATAATTGTTATTGCCTTCGCAACCACTTATAGCAATAACCTACTAGTCTCATCCATAGAATAAAGAGAACTAATGATATGCATAGTGATGTCACTGTTAATCCCAAGAAAATCCCTCACATACAGCCATACTACCCCTTCTGTCGCTGGGGTTCCCAACCTGCAGATCAGTCATCACTCATACTCCCTATACCAGGCTCAACCCTCGGGGTCTTGGGTACTTGACAAGTCCTTGGATTGAGGCTAGAGAGGATACAATAATCATCATGTCATACAAACTAATACACGATCCCATCTATGATAAATCACATGCACAATTGCTACATGGCTAGGCCAAAGCCCTTAGCCCAAGGAGAATTACTCACACATAGAGATGAAATCAACAATCACAAAAATTGTAATCATAAGATTGATAGCAATAGTCTTACAATGTCGCCAATTGGATAAGAGATCTACTATTACAAGTGGTGGAGTATGGCTATGGAGATGGAAAAGGATGTGGAGATCCCCAGGCGACTTTCTGGCGAGGTATGGCTTCTTCGGGGTCTGGGTCACAGCGAGAGATGTTTTCCCGTAGCCTGAGGCTTCTTTATATAGGGGTCCCTTCACGAAAGTTGTTCTGTTTGACCTAACGGTGGGGGCGCCAACTATACGACCAAAGATATACGGTCGGAATTTTTCTCCAGCCGTATAGTTGGTCGTTACGGCGTCTGCCTTTGTTGGATGGCTCCTGGCTTCTTCTGGTTGAAGGAAATATCGTATCTTTGACTTTAATGTAGTGATTTCCTCCTTTAGACGACATTATCTGCGCAGGAAAAATACAAGAACAAAGGATTGCATACCCCTCTGAATATTAGCATTAGTGGCAGGGTTTAGAGAGATATTTCATCAAAAATATGATTAATATCCAGTTTAAATGTGGACGTAGATGGCTATATTTCAGAGCCATCAACGTCCCCAAGATTGAACTAGATTGTCCCAAACAAGAAAACCAAAATCAAAAAGGAACTCAGCATTTAAACTAAAATAACGAGATGATGATCTTACTCATGATTAATAGTCTCATGTTTCCTCCACATCATAAATCTCCAAAACTTTAGCATAGATAGAGTAATGGAAAGCATATCATACGAGTTTCATGCATACTTATAGCGCAACAAAATTATTGTAAGCATGGATGATCCAAATGAGTAAATTTTATTCCATGTCAAGTAATCAACTCATAGGCTTGCCTTTGAACAGTAAAGTATAATCATGTAAATTATGAGTGTGAGAGTTGTCATGAAAAGCATATATACTAGAGTATCTCAATTCTCCCACATCAATGAATCAAGACTTTGCAAGCACTAGTTTTCTATTCATTCTCCTTCAAGAATTTTTAGTTTTTAAGTAATTGAGAGCATGCCAAACATTTTTATTAGTTTATCGTGCTGTGATGGACACTCGTGGAACCACTAAGGTTTTTGTTCCTTTGCATAATTATTACTCATAATAGCCAGAGGAGTGATTCCATCATGATTACAGCTACCCGGGAGTGCCAAGAAACTTACCCACTATAGAATTGCTGCTACAAGTGTTTAATCAACTCATAGACGAAATCTAGGAGTTTCCTCCATGAAGATCATTCGTAGGCTAGCAGAGTTGTTGGCATCCCATTAAGTTTGACATGCGTAAAGCTATATCATTCTTATGATTAACAAGTCAAACTTTGGCATGCTCACAAAAACCGCTAAACATTAATTCAATCGAACAAATCCTTTCAAAGAGAGATATTAAGTCAATCAACATTTTCAGTGGTGTCGAGTGTCTCTAGAAATAAGCCTTCAAGACTAAACACTACAACACCCAAACCTTCAATTGTGAGACTTTTTCGTATTACAATTGTTTAGAAATTTTTAGGCAAGACTTGGTCAATTACGAGAGCTGGAACAAAATGAGCCCAATTAAATACCCATGCAAACGACAATCTTACTATGATTCAAAGACTAACTCCACCAATATAATATCTCAACATTTACTACTAACTAGCATGGGTTTCTCAACCTTCAAAAGTGGGGAGTCATAAGGCACACCTTTCATGTTTGGTTCCACTTCTCTCTTCCTTTTTTATTTGTTTCTTGGAAACTCGAAGTTGATCACTCTCCTGCAAATATACAAAGACCTCGAGGTGGAAAGAAAAGAAAGAGGGAAAATAAGGAAAAATGGAGAAATCTTTTTGTGATTTTTAAGACAGGGAAATAAAGAATAGAAAATTGGAGGCAAAGCTCGGCTAGAAAATTTCGAAAGCAAATAGAAAGAACTAAAGATAAAGTGTTGGGGAAACAAACAAGAGTGCTTATAAACTCAAATAAAAATGTAACCTCGAAATAAATAAAAGCAAATAAACACCAAATAAAGATACATGAGGAAACTTCCCCAAGCTTAGGCTTTTGCAAGCCCTTCAAATCATTCTGGTGGCGAGAAAAAGTCATTACTCCAGTTCGCGAATTGAGTGGAGAGGTTACTTGTTGATCCTCGGAGGTTCAAAGAGAGGTTGTGCATCCTCTCCATAGTCCCTCCAAGTCCTTGGAAATCTTGGTATGTTGCGAACCGGGTTTGTGGCTGCTCCTCCTGATGAGGGGCTTCTTGCTCCTCCTCTTGGTCCTCATCCTCTTTAGGAATCTCCTCCTCGGGTTGGTACTTCTCAACCTGCACATCATATAGCAAACGTCCTTCCTCGATAGAGAAAAGACCATTAGGCAAAGGAGTGGGGGAGATACGCCTAGCTCCAGCAATATGGAGATAATAAACACCACCTCTCCTAGTGAGCATTCCACTGGCCCTCAAGGTGGAGAAAACAACACGCTTCTCACCTAGTATGGGTTGCAAGTCTCCTAGATCGATGTCTAGGGTAGTGGAAAGTACGGTGATGAAGCCTCCTCCTGTGATTGGCCCTTGTCTTTGGGAGGCTTGCTGCTCCAAGTAGCGCACAAGGATGGCGCCCAAATTGAGTAACAGGTTGCAGTTGATGTAAGCAGCCTTGGCGAGGACTAGGATGTCCTCCTCGTTGAGTCTCGTGAACTCATTGCGTGCCTGCAAGGTGTTAGCAATAACATAGAACAAATAGCGAATTGTAGGATGTTGAATATTCTTTCCCTCGTTCACTCTACTAGTGAAGCTCATTCCATTATAGTATTGATCAGGGAAAGGATTTAAGCCAGTAGAGGATGTGCATAGAGAATGAACATGATTGTTTGGCAAATTAAAGCATGCACACCATCCATCTAACTTTAAGGTGTAATTGGTGTTCATCAGACGGAAAGAAATAGCATGCTCTCCTTGGCACAATTTAACAGTGCTTTGCAATGAACTTAGGAATTCAATGGTTAAGCGGCGATAAGTAGGTACATCACTATACACAAAGTTTTGCAGGCCAGCTCTATTGCAAAGTAAATTGAAGTCATCAAAAATACCGAGTTGGTTCAATATAAGGGGGTAAGCCCACTTGGTGGCCTTCACTTCGTGGTTCTTGATCTTGTTGAAACGTTTGCGATGCGCCTCATCCCTGAACCGTATCCCCATGTGTTCCTAGGTTATCGCCCGAGAAGCGCTAGCGGTGGCACGAGCACGAGTTTGGCTCCTTGTGTTCATCTTCTAAAACATTGAAGAAAGGCAAAAATAAAAAATTTTGATCCAACAATAGTAAGTATAATATGTTCCTCATCTAAGCACACTAAAGAATCTCCTCAATATAATAATCTAGGTAAGAAAATCATGGAAATTAGTTCATAGTAGGTCTCACCCTAGATTGATAATGACAATAGATCAAATATGAATTTGCAAAAGGTAATTGGAGGATCGGAGGAGAAACATACCGTAGATCACTTGTGTGCGAGGAAATCAAACGAAATTGAGTAGAGATGAAGATCCCTTGAGGTTTTGAGAGAGTTTGGAGGTAGAAGAAAGAAAAAGGATTGAAGTTTTGGAGTTGGGAGTACCTTCCCATGCGATTTTGTGGTCGGACGCAACTATACGGGCGCAACTATATGGGCGGAAAATGCGTTCCGGCCGTATAGTTGGTGTTCTGTCAAAATATTAGGTCTTCCTCCTGGCGGCGCAGCTATACGACCGCAACTATACGGGTGGAACAAAATGTTCTGGCCGTATAGTTGGTCGTTAAACTGTCTGTCCCTGTGAAAGAACATTTGCAAAAGGCCTCGATATCTATACAACCAAAAACTATACGACCAAAATTTTTATTCCCACCGTATAGTTCGTCGTTAAACTCCCAGTAAATATGAACAGAATTTGTACAAAGGCATTGATATCTATATGACTAGAACTATACGGCCAGAATTTTTATTCCCGCCATATAGTTGGTCGTTAAACTGTTTGTACATTAGAAAAGAAATTGTACGGAGGCATTGATATCTATACGGCCGGAACTATACGGCCGAAATTTTTATTCCCGCCCTATAGTTGGTCGTTAAACTCTCATTACATATTGCAGGAAAATTTTCGATGGCAAAGATAACTATACGACCGGAACTATATGGCCGGAATTTTTATTCCCGCCGTATAGTTGGTCGTTAAACCGTCTATGTCCATCAAAAAATTTATGTTTCTTCGTAAACTATTTCTTTTCCTATAACTTAGCGATATACCTTGTTTTTGCTAGAAAATTGACAAAAAATATTGTCGACCAACAATAGCATGAATAATGCAGAAATTGAAGTACTACCAAATTTCTTCTCCTCAAATAGAGTTTTCTAGCACTCTTTATTGAACATGAACTTAAACTAAAACTAAGAACATAACTCAAACCTTAATTTATCATGGGTTGCCTACCATGGAGTGGTCTTTTATGGTCAATAGCTTGACCTTGATGATACTCACTTGGGACAGATGAGTGGAACACCCACTCCAAAGTAATTGGCCTTCAAAGTGATGGCCTCCTTCTTGTCATGTTTGGCTTTCTTCTTCCTGGGAAATAAATAACAAAAGGATCTCGCGAAGGCAATTGCAGCTTCATGTTCCCTTCATGAAGGTTAATTAAAGCTTTTATAGTTCTTAAGAAAGGACAGCTTAGTATTATAGGAGCAACGGTATCTTCAGGCATGTCAACAATACCGAAATCAATGAGAGCAGGACAACCTTTGATGTAAACTAAAGTGTTCTCCTTAATCCCTACAGCTTGTTTGTAGGTAGAATATGCTAGATGCAATTTTAATTGAGTAATTTCAAAGGAGCCAAGATTTAACTTGTTAAAAAGACTCTTTGGAATTGTTGAGACGCTTGCACCTAGATCACAAAGTGCAGCTATCTCATTAGTTCCAATGTTTATCTAGTTTAACAGTAACTTTTCAGCGACCTTCTTGTATTCTTCTTAAAGCTCGTGTACCTTAATTGCTACTTGATCAACAAAGTGTTGATACATGCCTTCATCATTACCTTCACTTACCAAAATTTTGATGTTGATCCTTTTTACGAGATCTTCGATGGTGTAGCTTGGTGAAGGGGCATTACTATAATCATGTTCTTCAGGCTCCTCCCTTTGGATCCTCATCATTTTGAGTTCTTCAACAGGATTGGGCTCAGCTTTACCTGCAAATTTAGCTAGAATGAGAGTTTGACTCTCAGTTATCTTACCTAATTGTGCCTCAACGATCCTTGTTCTTTCTTGAAGGGCCTGTAAATCATTTCTCAAACTAATAGCTTGGTTAGATAATTTACCAAGCATAGCATCATGGTTCTCCATAATTTTAACTAGAATATTATTTTGTTCATTTTGCGAGTCTATGAAAGACTTAAGCATTTCTTGGAGACTACCATTACTAGTTCCCATATTATTATTAGAGTTATTTGTAGGACTAGCATAATGTTTCTGAAAATTAGGGTTGTAACTCTTCTTCGAAGGAGGATTATAATCATTATGAGCTACGAAGCCTATTACTACTATATTTATTTTGGGGGGTGGCTCTTACCTGAGTTTCCTTACCTAGTATGAGATCATCCAACTTAGCATTGAGATCTTCGTTCTCTTGTGGTGTGATAGAGTTCACCTTCTTCGTGTTTGATCTTTCAACATGCCATTGGGCATGGTTGTCTTGCATATTGTCTAGCTGCTGCTTTGCTTCGGTAATATGTTTACCATGAATGTTCCTCCAGCTGCAGTATCAAGCATAGACTTAGACACATGATTAAGAGCATTATAAAATAAATGGAGGATTAACCAATCTTCCATCCCATGACTAGGACAGTTTCTTAGGCATTCTTTCATCCTCTCCCATGCAAGCGCTAGTGGCTCACGCTCTTCCTGTCTAAAACCAGTAATATTAGAGAAAAACTAGTGGCTCACGCTGCATAGTCTTTGCAGGTGGGAAAAATTTAGTCATAAATAAAGAAGTACATACCACCCATGATGTAATAATATTTTTAGGCAAAGATAGCAACCATTCTTTAGATCTTCCTCTTAGAGAGAAAGGAAATAGATGTAATTTGACCGCATCAGGGTCAACGCCTTTTATACGCATCATATCACATATTTCAGTGAAAGTATTTAAGTGCATACCTGCGTCTTCAATAGAAGAGCCTCCAAAATGATTCCGTTGAACCAAACTTAAATAATGGGGCTTAATTTCATAATCTTCAGCAGCAATTGTTTCTGAGTAATAAGAGTACGCAAATAATAATTATTGGGAGTAGCAAACTTCCCAAGCTTCTTGTCACCCATACTTCCTATGTTTTTGGGTTTTCTTAGATTAAAAATTATAACAGTAAAAACAAGAATTTAAAGACTAACTATTTTTTTGGTTTATCAAATAAAGACTGAAAGCAAACTAACAAAATTAAAAACAAGAATTAAAACTACCAAGGTTCCTAATAACCTCACCAGGGTAGTTATTGCTTCCCCGGCAACGGCGCCAGAAAAAGGGTTGATACCTTCGACCAACATTAAGGATATAGTATAGCTCTTTTTCCCTAGTAGACCTAGGTTATCGAATCCACGGGAAGCGAATGCGTAGTGAAGTTACTTTAAAGGACCTTTGGGAGTTCTAGAATTCCTTTTGTGTTTTCACCGGACTAGTAGCTTGCGTCTTTTTGTTGTTGTCGATGATGAAGAGAGAGGGCCTAGGGCATTCGGTTTCACCTGTAGTTGTGCAAAAACATCTGATGGAAATAAAAGATAGAAATAAAGTATGCATGTACTTGTTAGAGCAAGATAAATTATATGTCGGCAGTGCATCCATAATTGCTATTGCCTCCGCAACCGCTTATAGCAATAACCTACTAGTCTCATCCATAGAAGAAAGAGAACTAATGATATGCATAGTGATGTCACCGTTAATCCCAAGCAAATCCCTCACACGCAGTCGTACTAACCCTTCTGTCTCTAGGGTTCCCAACAGGCAGATCAGTCATCACTCATACTCCCTATACCTGACTCAACCCTCGGGGTCTTGGGTACCTGACAAGTCCTTGGATTGAGGAAAGAGAGGATACAATAATCATCATGTCATACAAACTAATACACGATCCCATCTATGATAAATCACATGCACAATTGCTACATGGCTAGGCTGAACCCTTAGCCCAAGGAGAATTACTCACACATAGAGATGAAATCAACAATCACAAACATTGTAATCATAATATTGATAGCAATAGTCTTACAATGTCACCAATCGGAGAAGAGATCTACTATTACAAGTGGTGGAGTATGGCTATGGAGATGGAAAAGGATGTGGAGATCTAGAGGTGGCTTTCTGGCGAGGTATGGTTTCTTCAGGGTCTGGGGCACAGCTAGAGATGTTTTCCCGTCGCCTGAGGCTTCTTTATATAGGGGTCCCTTCATGAAAGTTGTTCTGTTTGACCTAACGGTGGCGGCGCCAACTATACGACCGGAGCTATACAGTCGGAATTTTTGCTCTGGCCGTATAGTTGGTCGTTACGGCGTCTGCCTTCAATGGACGGATCCTGTTTTCTACTAGTTGAAGGAAATATCATATCATTGACTTTAATGTAGTGATTCCCTCCTTTAGAAGACATTATCTGCGCGGGAAAAATACAAGAACAAAGGATTGCATACCCCTCTGAATATTAGCATTAGTGACAGGGTTTACAGATATATTTCATCAAAAATATGATTAATATCCAGTTTAAATGTGGACGTAGATGGCTATATTTTAGAGCCATCACCCCTATATAAATAGGCCTCGAGCGATGAGAAATAGGCGCTCGCAGAAACCATCAGCCACCCCCAGATCTCCATCCACAACACCGACAAGCCGCTCGAGGAATAGACTTAGATCTAATCTCTCCACCACCATAGCCATATTCCACCACTTGTAATAGTAGATCTCTTCTTTGATTGGCAACATTGTAAGACTATTTGCTACCAATATCATGATTTCTACTACAATGTTTATGATCTTTGATCTCATCTCTATGTGTGAGTAATTCTCCATGGGCTAAGGGCTTCGGCCTAGCCATGTAGCTTTTTGTGCATGTTATTTATCATAGATGGGATCATGTATTAGTTTGTATGACATGATAATTATTGTATCCTCTCTTGCCTCAATCTAAGGACTTATCAGGTACCCAAGACCCCGAGGATTGAGCCATGTATATTGAGTATGAGTAATGACTAATCTGCAGGTTGGGAACCCAAGTCATAGAAAGGGTAGTATGGTTGTATATGAGGGATTTACTTGGGATTAACGGTGACATCACTATGCATATCATTAGTTCTCTTTCTTCTATGGATGAGACTATTAGGTTATAGATATAAGCGGTTGTAGAGGCAATAACAATTATGGATGCACTACCTACATATAATTTATCTTGCTCTAACAATTACATGCATACTTTATTTCTATCTTTTATTCCCATCAGATGTTTTGCATAGCTACAGGTGAAACCGAATGCCCTAGGCCCTCGCTCTCCATCATCGACAACAACAAAAAGATGCAAACTCTTGGTCGGATAAAAACACAAAAGGAATTCTAAAACTCCAGAAGGTCTATTAAAGTAACTTCACTACGCTTCTACTTCCCGAGGATTCTATAAACCTAGGTCTACTAGGTAAAAGAACTATACTACATCCGTAATCCGGATCGAAGGTATCAACCCTTTTTCTTGCGCTGTTTCTAGGGAATCAATTGCTACCCTAGTGAGGTTAGTAGGAAACTTGCTAGCTTTAATTCTTGTTTTTAATTTTTAGTTTGCTTTCAGTCTTTATTTGAAAAACCAAAAAAATTAGTTAGTCTTTAAATTCTTGTTTTTATTATTATCATAAGTTTCTGTTTAAGAAAACCCAAAAACATAGGAAATATGGCTAAAAAGAAGCTTGGGGAATTTGCCACTCCCAATAATGATTATTTGTGTACTCCTATTACTCTACCAGCAATTGCTGCTGATGACTATGAAATTAAGCCCCGTTACTTAAGTTTGGTTCAACAGAATCAATTTGGAGGCTCTGTTGTTGAGGACGCAAGTATGCACTTGAATACATTCACTAAGATATGTAATATGATGCGCATAAAAGATGTTGACCCTGATGCAGTCAAATTGCATTTATTTCCTTTCTCTCTTAGAGGAAGAGCAAAAGAATGGTTGCTAGCTTTGCCTAAAAATACTATTACATCATGGGTGGGATGTACTTATTTATTTACGACTAAATCTTTCCCACCAGCAAAGACTATGCAACTAAGATCTAATATTACTGGTTTTAGACAGGAAGAGCGTGAGCCACTAGCGCTTGCATGGGAGAGGATGAAAGAATGCTTAAGAAAGTGTCCCAGCAATGGGATGGAAGATTGGTTAATCCTCCATTTATTTTATAATGCTCTTAATCTTGTGTCTAAGTCTATGCTTGATACTGCAGCTGGAGGAACATTTATGGGTAAACATATTGCCGAAGGAAAGCAGCTGCTAAACAATATGCAAGACAACCATGCCCAATGGTATGTGGAAAGATGAAACACGAAGAAGGTTAACTCCATCTCACCACAAGAAAATGAAGAACTCAATTGTTGGGGATGTGACCCTAGATACCCCAGGGTTGAGGAATAGTGAGACCTGTGTAAAGTATGGGACGATTCCTATGTAGTATACATGATAAGAAAAGAAGTAAAAAGGATGATTGAAATTGAAAAGGAGAAAGAAAATAGACATGGGCTGACATATGGCTAATTCGGCCTTGTCTATAGCATTTCAAGGAAACCAGAGAAAAAATAAGGAGGGTAATTTAGCTGGGCCGAGTTACCTAGCCGGGCTACCACTAAAGCCATAGGCCAATTCATCCCACCATAGGCTACTTCTACACCCTGGGTGGGCCGACATAGGCCAATTCATCCCACCATGGGCCCACTCCCGCACCGAGGTCATCAACAGCAGCGAAGCTTACCTACCTCGCCAAGTTAACGCGCTTGGATCCCTCGCTCCCGCTGAATCTCCCTATGTCATCAGTTCCTGCTGAGGTTCCCACCTCCTCGTCCTCTTCCCCGGGGTGGGCCGAATTCGGCCCACGATGGGGATCCTCCTGCGCCCCGACGCCAACGCCACCTCACGTTGACGCCTTGCCAGCATACCTCGAGTGGCCCGGCGTAGGCCAAACCCGGCCCACCCCAGGAAATCTCCACCGCTGCCTCCTAGGCCGGCACAGGAAACCCCGGTTGGGCCGCGCTACCTCGGCTGGGCTCCCTCCGCGTGGGCTAGATTAACCCTAGGCCAAGTAAGGATGATCTGGTTGGGCTGCCAGGACCTCTCAACTTGGGGTCCGGATCACGTGTAGACCGGGCTAGGCCTAGTTTAATCCGACTGGGTCTAAAATGATTCGGCAGGGGCACTATTCACAGCCCAGGTGGGCCCCATTTTACCCCCAGACCGAATTATGTCCACCCAAGGCCGAATTTCACTTCCCCGGGCCAAATTACTTCGTCCTGGATGTACTTTGCTCATATTTGAACCCACAATCAACCTCTACATCGACATGCTACCAAGTCAAGTCAAGCTTATGTTAGGTGCCAGTCTTGGGATGCCCCTGGCTCAGACTGGCCCCTTTGGTCAAGATGTTAAGGGATATGCTAGGCATCTTGGGAGATGCTAGGGAATATGCAAAGCATCTCCTAAAGATTCTAAGGAATATGCCAAAGGGATAAGACCGGTGACTCATTAAAGGACAAGATTACTGGGCAAGGCCCCACTAGATAGCTCATAGGAGTACTTGTGATGACATATCATGTTCCCTAGGCTCCCCTTTACAAGGAGCACCAGGGGTAACGTTACACGGGAGGACCTCGAAGGGCTCCTATCCCTATGCTCAATAGGAGAATGGTTTCTTCTTCCTCTGCTCTCTCCATGAGAGGCATAAGATTATAGCTCAAGGAGCACCATTGTAGCCAAAAGTATGGCAAGATATATGAGATTAGATGCATGAATAGAGGTATTATCTCACCAGGAGAGCCTCGAACCTGGGTATATCATGTCTCTCTGAGTTCTTCCGTATGAGGTCTTCACTTCATCATCCCTCACCGGATTCCTCCATCGTCCATCGGCCCCAACTTTAGCCTACCCATGGCATATGTCGTGATAGCACCACGACATTTGGCGCCCACCATGGGGCTGATCAGAGGCGCTGGTTGGGTTACCATCCGGACCATCAAGCTCTGCTTCACCATCAATCGAAGGTCTCTGCATCCTCTTCCTCAACGTACAGAGGGCAGGGGAGTTGGCATACAAGCCTCCCTTGTTGAGGTGATTCAACCTCTTCCTCAACCTCTACACCTATAGTACTGTAAGTGTTAGCTGACTCAATGGGAGTGACTCAACTAGATAACTCAATCTCTTCAACAAAGATGCAGTGAGTAGCGAGTAACTCAACCAACATGCACATGAGATACCCCCGAATGCCACTCGGGGACTATCACCCTTAATAACCTAGATGTTCACCCTGGGGATGAGATAACTCAATCTGGGGACAAGTAAACATGTCATTTGAGTCACCTAAGGGTAGACAAAGTATCTCAGCGACTCGGCGTCCCCATGCATAGAACAAAAACTCATAAAAGACTTAATACATGCCATGATCTCGTATGTATCAACTCCTTCGTGTCTTTAGGTTACCTTGGATGATAAGATAACTCACCAAGTCATTAAGACTCATTATAACTCAGATTTAACTCAGCTCACCTAGTTACCTAGTAACTAGGATTGTACTTTAGCTTGCCTAGTTGCCTTGTAACTCAGATTTGACTCAGTCAGCCGGATTACCTGGTAACTCAGATTTAAGTCGAATTAGTTTCTTTAGCTTGCCAGGTCATCCGTAATTCAGATTGGTATTTGCTTTGCCTTGCCAGGTTACCTCGTAACTCGGATTTTACCTTGATTTGCCTAATTCTAGGGTAATTCAGATTTGCTTCAGATTCCTAGTTACATGGTAACTTGGATTTTACCTCGGTTTGCCTAATTACAGGGTAATTCGGATTTGCTTTAGATTCCTAGTTACATGGTAACTCAGATTTTACCTCAGTTTGCCTAATTACAGGGTAATTCGGATTTGCTTCATATTCCTAGTTACATGCTAACTTGGATTTTACTTTAGTTTGCCTAATTACAGGGGTAATTCAGATTTGGTTAAATTTCCTAGTTATAGGGTAACTCGGATTTTATTTCAGCTCGCCAAGTTACTTGGTAACTCGGATTTTAACTCAGCTTACCAGGTTATCTTATACCTCAGATCAATTTATTCCATATCTTGGATGGCAATGTGCCAGCATATCAATAACTCATCATATTCAATCTCAGATCTATATCTCGTATCCATATTTATGGAAGTATGACGCCATATCACAAAGTCATGTCATAACTCATAATCAAATCTCGGATCATTAACTTGGATGCAAGTCTATGGAAGTTTGCCAGCATATCATAAGGCCATATCATATCTCAGCAAATGTGACTCGAATTTGAGTCAAGTAACTCAAATTTGAGTCAGGTAACTCAGATTTGAGTTAACTAACTTAGATTTGAGTCATGTAACTCGGATTTGAGTCAAGTAACATGGATCTGAGTCATGTAACCCGGATTTGAGTCAAGTAACTCAGATTTTGAGTTAAGTAACTCAAAACAGAGACTCAAGTCAATTTTGAGTCATACAACTCAGATTACAATTCATATGGCCAGAAGCCAAATCAGGCTAGAAGCCAAGAGACTTACCCAAATGGGTTAAAGCCAGAGCTAAATCAGGCTAGAAGCCAAATGACTTACCCAAATGGGTTAAGGCCAGAGCCGAATCAGGCCAGAAGCCAAATGACTGACCCAAATGGGTTAAGGCTAGAGCCGAATCAGGCCAAAAGCCAAGAGACTTACCCAAATGGGTTAAAGCTAGAGCCAAATCAGGCCATCAGCCAAATGACTTACCCAAATGGGTTAAGGCCAGAGCCGAATCAGGCCAGAAGCCAAATGACTTACCCAAATGGGTTAAGGCCAGAGCCGAATCATGCCAGAAGCCAAGAGACTTACCCAAATGGGTTAAGGCCAGAAGCTAAAAGACATACCCAAATGGGTTAAGGTTAGAGCCAAATCAGGCCAGAAGCCAAATGACTTACCCAAATGGGTTAAGGCCAGAGCCAAATCAGGCCAGAAGCCAACTGACTTACCCAAATGGGTTAAGGCTAGAGCCGAATTAGGCTAGACGCCAAATGACTTACCCAAATGGGTTAAGGCCAGAGCTGAATCGGGCCAGAAGGCAAGAGACATAACCACATGGGTTAAGGCCAGAAGCCAAGAGACTTACCCAAATGGGTTAAGGTTAGAGCCAAATCAGGCCACAAGCCAAAATACTTACCCAAATGGGTTAAGGACAGAGCCAAATTAGGCCAGGAGCCGAATGACTTACCCAGATGGGTTAAGGCCAGAGCCGAATCAGGCCAGAAGCCAAATCAGGCCAGAAGCCAAGAGACTTACCCAAAAGGGTTAAGGCCAGAGCCAAATTAGGCCAGAAGTCAAATGACTTACCAAAATGGATTAAGGCCAGAGCCAAAACAGGCCAGAAGCCACAGACTTACCCGAAAGGGTTAAGACTAGAGCCAAAACGGGCCAGAAGTCGTAATCTTGCCCAAAAGAGTCAAGACTAGTGCCCAAGAAGGCCAGAAATCACAGAAGTGCCCAAAACAGGTTATATGACCAGAGGAAAAGGACTATATATCGGTAACAACTCTGGAGATACTTTTTGTGAAGCCTATGCACGACTTTGCGAATCCCACATAGCCTCAGGGACTAATGTTGGGGATGTGACCCAGATATCCCAGAGTTGAGGAATAGTGAGACCTATGTAAAGTATGGGATGATTCCTATGTAGTATACATGAGAAGAAAAGAAGTAAAAAGGACGATTGGAAGAGAAAAGGAGAAATAAAATAGACATGGGCCAACATAGGGCTAATTTGGTCCAATCTATAGCATTTCAAGGAAACCAGTGAAAATATAAGGAAGGTAATCTGGCTGGGCCGAATTACCTAGTAGGGCTACCACTAAAGCCCAGTGAGGCCCTTCACCAGGCTACTTCTACACCCTGGTGGGCCGACATAGGCCAATTTGGCCCACCACGGGCCCTCTCCCGCACCGAGGTCATCAACAGCAGCGAAGCTTACCTACCTCACCACGTCAACGCGCTAGGATCCCTTGCTCCCGTCGAATCTCCCTATGTCACCAGTTCCCGTCGAGGTTCCCTCCTCCTCGTCCACTTCCCCTGGGTGGGATGAATTCGGCCCACCGCGCGGAGCCTCCTACGCCCCGACCCAAACGCCATCTCGCCTCGACGCCAATGTCACCTCACCTTGATGCCTTGCTAGTAAACCCCGGGTGGGCCGGCGTATGCCAAACCCCGGCATCCCAAGCTAGCACAAGAAACCCCGGCTGGGCCATGCTATCTCGGTTGGGCTCCCTCCGCGTGGGCCATATTGACCCTAGGCCGAGTAAGGATGATCCAGCTGGGCTGCCAGGACCTCTCAGCTTGGGTCGGATCACGTGTAGACCCGGCTAGGCCTAGTTTAATCTGGTTGGGTCTAAAATAATTCGGCAGGGGCACTATTCACGGCCCAGGTGGGCCCCAATTTTTTGAGGATAAACAGTGAGCCAAAGCCCACTACAATTTTTATATTTATAAGGTGTAAACAATCTAATTTACAAAGATCTCACTAAAAAAAGAGAAAAGACATCTAAACCAAGCTTTGAAGTTTTCAGCAAGGTTTCTTTTAATTCTAAAGCTAATCCATCTTAGCTCTTCCTTATAAATTGCCTTCCAACTGTTGAAATTTGGCCTTTAATTATTGAAAATATTATTGTTCCTGATAATCCAAATCCCCAAGCCGCTAGAATGATGATCTCCATAGCAAAGGGTAATTGTAATTTCTCCTTAATATCTTCAATGGCCTCGAAAACTGATAACCCCCTGTGTTTTTGTGGACAAATAAAGTCCCACCAGTTTTCAGCAAAGGGACATGTCCAAGAGTTTCTTGTTGTGAGCATTCCATAACAGCACATGAATATTACTGGAATTGCATATTTTTCCTTCTAAGAAGATTCCTTGTGTTCAGACGGTCTTGAAGTAATAACCAAAAAAACAACTTATGTTTCTGTTGACAGGAGGTACTCCAAATCCATGTGAAGTGTGACGTGGGCCCGATTATACCCCCATTTTGAATTATGTCCACCCAAGGCCGAATTTCACTTCCCCGGGCCGAATTACTTCATCCCAGATGTCACTTTGCTCAATTTGGACCCACAATCAACCTCTACATTGACATGCTACCAAGTCAATTCAAGATTACGTCAGGTGCCAGTCTTGGGACGCCCCTGGCTCAGACTGGCCCCTTTGGTCCAAGATGCTAAGGGATATGCTAGGCATCTTGGGAGATGCTAGGGAATATGCCATGTATCTCCTAAAGATGCTAAGGAATATGCCGAATGTATAAGACCGGTGACTCACTAAAGGACAAGATGACTTGGCAAGCCCCCACTAGACAGCTCATAGGAGTACTTGTGATGACATATCATGTCCCCTGGGCTCCCCTTTATAAGGAGCACCAGAGGTAATGTTACACGGGAGACCCCCGAAGGGATCCTCTCCCTCTGCTCACTAGGAGAATGGTTTCTTCTTCCTCTGCTCTCTCCATGAGAGGCATAATAGTACAGCTCAAGGAGCACCATTGTAGCCACAAGTATGGAAAGATATATGAGATTAGATGTAGGAATAGAGGTGTTATCTCACTAGGAGAGCCTCGAACCTGGGTATATCATGTCTCTCTGAGTTCTTCCGTATGAGGTCTTCACTTCATCATCCCTCGCCGGATTCCTCCACCGTCCATCGGCCCCAACTTTAGCCTACCCATGGCATATGCCGTCACACCACCACGACATCAATGCTAACTTGGATGAGCTCATATTAGCCATAAAAGGTAAGGAAACCCAGGTAAGAGCTATTCCTGAAACTAATATTGAAGAGATAGACTTCATAGCTCGTAATGATTATAACCCTGCTTGGAAGAAATATTATAATCCTAATTTTTAGAAACATTATTCTAATCCTGCAGGTAACTCTAATAATAACCTAGGAACTAGTAATGGTAGTATCCAAGAAACACTTAAGTCTTTTATAGACTCACAAAATGAACAAAACAATATTCTTGTTAAAATAATGGAGAACCATGATGATATGCTTGGTAAATTATCTAACCAAGCTCTAAGTTTGAGGAATGATTTACAAGCCCTCTAAGAAAGGACAAGTATTGTTGAGGCATAGCTAGGTAAGATAACCGAGAGTCAAACTCTCATTCTAGCTAAATTTGTAGGTAAAGCTAAGCCCAATCATGTTGAAGAACTCAAAATGATGAGTATCCAAAGAGAAGAGCCTGAATAGCTTGATTATAGTAATGCCCCTTCACCAAGCTACACCATCGAAGATCTCGTAAAAAGGATCAACGTTAAGATTACAGTAAGTTAAGGTAACGATGAAGCCATGTATCAACACTTCATTGATCAGGTAGCGATTAAGGTACACGAGCTTGAAGAGGAATACAAGAAAATCGTACCTATTAAACTAGATGATATATTTGAGCCCACGATTAAAATTAAGATTGGGACCAATGAGATAGATGCACTTTGTGATCTAGGTGCAAGCGTATCAACAATCCCAAAGAGTCTTTTTAACAAGTTAAATCTTGGCTCTTTCAAAATCATCGAACTAAAACTACATCTTGCAGATTCTACCTATAATCAAGATATAGGAATTAAGGAGAACACTATAGTTTACATTAAAGATTGTCCTGCTCTAATTGACTTTGTTATAGTTGACATGCATGAAGATGCTACTACTCCTATTAAACTAGGTCGTCCTTTCTTAAGAACTATACAGTCTTTAATTAATATCCATGAAGGGAACGTGAAGCTGCAATTACCTTCGCGAGATCCTTTTGTTATCCATTTCCCTAGGAAAAATAAAGCCAAACAGGATGAGAAGGAGGCCATCACTTTGAAGGCTAACTACTTTGGAGTGGTACTCATATGGCCTAAGTGAGCAACATCAAGGTCAAGCTATTGACCATAAAAGAGCGCTCCATGGGAGGCAACCCATGTGAAATAAAGGTTTGAGTTAAGTTTTAGTTTTAGTTTATGTTTAATAAAGAGTGCTAGAAAACTCCATTTGAGGAGAAGAAGTTCAGTAGTACTTAAAATTCTTATTTATACATGTTGTTGTTGGTGGATAATTTTAACTGTCAACTTTCTGTAAAAACAAGGTATTTCACTAAGTTTTAGTATAAGAAGTAATTCACGAACAAACGGAAATTTTTTTATGGACATAGAGAGTTTAACGACCAACTATACAACGGGAATAAAAATTCTGGTCGTATAGTTTCGGTTGTATAGATATTTGTTCCATCGACAATTTTTCTTTCGTTTGACGACCAACTATACGGCGGGAACAAATTGTTCTGGCCGTATAGTTCTGGCCGTATAGCTGCACCGCTAGGTGGAAATCGTAAAATTTTGACAGTGGGCCAACTATACGGTGGGAACATAATGTCCCGGCCGTATAGTTGCGCCCGTATAGTTGTGTCCGACCACAAAATCGCACGGGAAGGTACCTCCAACTCGAAAACTTCAATCTTTTTTCTCTCTTCTACCTCCAAACTCTCTCAAAACCTCAAGAGATCTTCATCTCTACTCAATTTCGTTCGATTTCCTCGCAGACAAGTGATCTACAGTATGTTTCTCCTCCGATCCTCCAATTACATTTTGCAAATCCATTTTCGATCTATTGTCATTATCAATCTAGGGTTATACCTACTATGAACTAATTTCCATGATTCTCGTCCCTAGATTATTATTTAGAGAGGATTCTTTAGTGTGCTATGATGAGGAATATGTTATACTTATTATTGTTGGATTAAAAAGTTTTATTTTTGTCTTCCTTTATTGTTTTAGATGATGAACACAAGGAGCCAAACTCGTGCTCGTGCCGCCGCTAGCGCTTCTCGGGCTGTCACTCAAGAACGCATGGGGATACGGTTCAGGAATGAGCTCCAACACGATCGCTTCAACAAGTTCAAGAACCGCGAAGTGAAGGCCACCAAGTGGGCTTGCCCCCATTTTATTGAACCAACTCGGTATTTCTGATGACTTTAATTTACTTTGCAATAGAGCTAGCCTACAAAACTTTGTGTATAATGATGTGCCTACTTATCACCAGTTAACCATTGAATTCCTAAGTTTGTTGCAAAGCACTGTTAAACTATGGCAAGGAGAGGGCACGATTTCTTGCCGACTTATGAACAACAACTACACTTTAACACTAGATGAATGGAGCACATGTTTTATTTTCCCAAACAATGATGTTAATGCCTTACGTGCATCCTTTACTGGCTTAAATCCTTCCCCTGAACAATATTATAATGGAATGAGTTTCACTACTAGAGTAAGCAAGGGGAAGAATATTCAACATCCTGCAATTCGCTATTTGTTCTATGTTGTTGCTAACACCTTGCAGGCATGTAATGAGTTCACAAGACTCAATGATGAGGACATCTTAGTCCTTGCAAAGGCTGCTTACATCAACTGCAACTTGTCACTCAACTTGGGCGCAATCCTTGTGTGCTACTTGGAGTACCAATCCTCCCAAAGCCAAGGACCAATCACAGGTGGAGGCATCATCACCGTGCTTGCCAATGCCCTAGGCATCGACATAGGTGAGTTGCAACCTGTGCTAGGTGAGCGACGTGTTGGTTTCTCTACTTTGAAAGATTGTGGAATGCTCACTAGGAGAGGTGGTGTTTATTACCTGCATATTGCTGGAGCTGGGCGTATCTACCCCGCTCCTATGTCTAATGGTATTTTCTCTATCGAGGAAGGATGTTTGCTATATGACTTGCAGGTTGAGCAACACCAACCCGAGGAGGAGATTCCGGATGAGGACGAGGACCAAGAAGAGGAGCAAGAAGTTCCTCATCAAGAGGAGCAGCCATCAACCTGGTTCACTCTGAACCTCCGATAATCCACTAGTAACCTCTCAACTCAATATGCAAACTGGAGTTCCGACATTTTCCCACCACCAAAATGATTTGAAGGGCTTGCAAAAGCCTAAGCTTGGGGAAGTTTCCTCATGTATCTTTATTTGGCGTTCATTTGCTTTTATTTATTTCGAGGTTATGTTCTTAATTCGAGTTTATAAGCACTCGTGTTGGTTTCCCCAACACTTTATCTTTAGTTATTTCTATTTTCTTTTGAGATTTTCTAGCCGAGCATTGCCGCCAAATTTCTATTCTTTAAATTCCCTCTCTTAATAACAACAAAAAGATTTCTCCATTTTTCTTTATTTTCCCTCTTTCTTTTCTTTCCGCCTGGAGGTTCTCAGGTATGTGCAGGAGAGTGGTTGACTTCGAGTTTCCAAGAAACAAAAAAAAGGAAGAGAGAAGTGGAACCAAACATGAGAGGTATGCCTTATGACTCCCCACTTTTGAAGTTTGAGAAACCCATGCTAGTTAGTAGTAAATGTTGAGACATTATATTGGTGGAGTGAGTCTTTTTATTTTAGTAAGATTTTCGTTTGCATGGGTATTTAGTTGGGTACGTTTTGTTCTAGATCTCGTAATTAACCAAGTCCTGCCTAAAAATTGCTAAACAATTGTAATAAGAAAAAGTCTCACAATTGAAGGCTTGGGTGTTGTAGTGTTTAGTCTTGAAGGCTTATTTCTAGAGACACTCAACACCACTGGAAATGTTGATTGACTTGATAGCTCTCTTTAAAAGGATTTGTTCGAATGAATTAATGTTTAGGATTTTTGTGAGCATGCCAAAGTTTTAATTATTAATCATAAGAATGATATTGCTTTACACGTGTCAAACTTCATGGGATGCCAACAACTCATCTGGCCTACGAACGATCTTCATGGAGGAAACTCCTAGATTTCGACTATGAGTTGATTAAACACATGTAGCAACAATGCTATAGTGGGTAAGATTCTTGGCACTCCCGTGTAGCTGTGTTCATGATGGAATAACTCCTCTGGCTATTATGAATAATCATTATGCAAAATAAACAAAAACCTTAGTGATGCCACAAGTGTCCATCACAGCTTGATAAACTAAAACAAAAAATTGGGCATGCTCTCAATTACTCGAAAACTAAAATTCTTGAAGGACAATGAATAGAAAAGTAGTGCTTGAAAAGTCTGGGAGAATTGAGATACTCTAGTGTATATGATTTTCATGACAACTCTCACACTCTCAATTTATATGATATACTTTATTGTTCAAAGGCAAGCCTATGAATTGATTACATGACATGGAATAAAGTTTACTCATTTGAATCATCCATGTTAACAATAATTTTGTTGCACTATAAGGATGCATAAAACTCTTATAATATGCTTTCCATTACTCTATCTATGCTAAAGTTTTACAAATTTATGAAGTGGAGGAAATATGAGACTACCGATCATGAGTAATATCATCATTCGTTATTTTAGTTTAAATACTGAGTTCCTTTTTGATTTTGGTTTTCTTGCTCGGGGACAATCAAGTTTAATCTTGGGGAGGTCGATGGCTCTGAAATATAGCCATCTACGTCCACATTTAAACTGGATAGTATTCACATTTTTTTATGAAATATCTCTCTAAACCCTCCCACTAATGCCTAATATTCAAAGGGGGTATGCAATCCTTTATTTCTATTTTTTGCTACACAGATAATGATGTTTTGTGATGGGAATCACTACATTGAAGTCAAAGATACGAGATTTCCAACAACCAGAAGAAACCTGGAGTCGTGGATCAGAGGCAGGCACTTTCACGACCAACTATCCGACCTGAATAAAATTCCAGACATATAGTTCCGGCGTATAGTTGCCATCAACACCGCTAGGTCAAACAGAACAACTTTCGTGAAGGGACCCCTATATAAAGAGGCCTTGGGCGACGAGAAACAGGCGCTCGTTGAAACCATCAGCCACCCCCCAAATCTCCATCTATAACACCGACAAGCCGCCGGAGGAATAGACTTAGATCTAATCTCTCCACCACCATAGCCATATTCCACCACTTGTAATAGTAGATTTCTTCTTTGATTGGTGACATTGTAAGACTATTTTCTATCAATATCATGATTTCTACTACAATATTTATGATCGTTGATCTCATCTCTATGTGTGAGTAATTCTCCTTGGGCTAAGGGCTTCGGCCGAGCCATGTAACTTTTTGTACATGTTATTTATCATAGATGGTATCATGTATTAGTTTGTATGACATGATGATTATTGTATCCTCGCTTTCCTCAATCTAAGGACTTGTTAGGTACCCAAGACCTCGAGGATTGAGCCAGGTATAGGGAGTATGAGTAATGACTAATCTGTAGGTTGGGAACCCCAGTGACAGAAAGGGTAGTACGGCTGTATGTGAGGGATTTACTTGGGATTAACGGTGACATCACTATGCATATCATTAGTTCTCTTTCTTCTATAGATGAGACTAGTATATTATTACTATAAGCAGTTTCAGAGGCAATAGAAACTATAGATGCATTGCCCACATATAATTTAACTTGCTCTAAGAATTACATGCATACTTTATTTCTATTTTTATTCCCATCAGATGTTTTGCATAGCTACAGGTGAAACCAAATTCCCTTGGCCCTCTCTCTCCATCATCGACAACAACAAAAAGACGCAAACTCTTGGTTCAGTAAAAATAAAAAAGAATTCTCTGAAGGTCCGTTAAAATAACTTCACTACGCTTCTGCTTCCCAAGGATTCGATAAACCTTGGTCTACTAGGGAAAAAGAGCTACATTACATCCGTAATCCGGATCACAGGTATCATAGATACACTCCATGAGTGTTCTTTTCAAAAACTACTTGGATATGTGTTCTTTTCATAAAGCAGTAGATACACTCCATGAGTGTTCATTTCATAAACCACATGGATCCACTAGATGTCATTGCATGTGTGTTCTTTTCATAAACTAGTTCGATCCACTAGATGTCATTGCATGTGTGACATACTTCATAAACCACTTGGATGTGTGTTCTTTTCATAAACCCGTAGAGTCACTCCATGATTGTTCATTTCATAAACCACATGGATCCACTAGATGTCATTGCATGTGTGTTCATTTCATGAACCACTTGGATCCAATAGATGTCATTGCATGGGTGTTCATTTCATAAACCACATGGATGTGTGTTCTTTTCATAAACCAGTAGAGTCACTACATAAGTGTTCTTTTCATAAACCACATGGATCCATTAGATGTGAATCCACGTGTGCTATTTTCATAAACAACTTGGATGTGTGTTATTTTCATAAACCACTAGATGTCACTGCATGTGTGTTCATTTCGTAAACCACATGGATCCACTAGATGACATTGCATGAGTGTTCTTTTCATAAACCACATGGATTCTCTATATGCCACTTGCATGTGTGTTCTTTTCATAAACCACACTAATACACTAGATGTTATCGCATATGTGTTCTTCTCATAAACTACTTGGGTGTGTGTTCTTTCCATAAACTAGTAGAGACACTCCATGAGTGTTCATTTCATAAACCACATGGATCCACAAGATGTCATTGCATGTGTGTTGTTTTCATAAACCACTTACACGTGTGTTCTTTTCATAAACCGGTAGAGTCATTGCATGTGTTTCCATTTCATAAACCACATGGATCCACTAGATGTCACTTCATGTGTGTTCATTTCATAAACCACATGGATCCACTAGATGTCATTGCATGTGTGTTCTTTTCATTAAACCAATTGGATCCACTAGACGTCATTGCATGTGTGTTATTTTCATAAACCACTTGGATGTGTGTTCTGTCATAAACTAGTAGAGTCACTCCATGAGTTTTCATTTCATAAACCACATGGATCCACTAGATGTCATTGCATGTGTGTTCTTTTCATAAACAACTTGGATGTGTGTTATTTTCATAAACCACTATATGTCACTGCATATGTGTTCTTTTCATAAACCACATGAATCCACTAGATGTCATTGCATGTGTGTTCCTTTCATAAACCACTTGGATCCACTAGATGTCATTGCATGTGTGTTCTTTTCATTAAAAAGATTGGATCCACTAGATGTCATTTCATGTGTGTTCTTTTCATAAACGACTTGGATATGTGTTCTGTTCATAAACCAGTAGAGTCACTCCAAGAGTGTTCATTTCATAACCCACATGGATCCAGTAGATGTCATTGCATGTGTGTTCTTTTCATTAAACAACTTGGATGTGTGTTATTTTCATAAACCACTAGATGTCACTTCATGTGTGTTCTTCTCATAAACCTCACGGGTCCACTAGATGTCATTGCATGTGTGTTCATTTCATCAACCACATGGATTCACTAGATGTCATTGCATGTGTGTTCTTTTCATTAAACCAATTGGTTCCACTAGATGTCATTGCATGTGTGTTGATTTCATAAACCACTTGGATGTGTGTTCTGTTCATAAACCAGTAGATTCACTGCATGAGTGTTCATTTCATAAACCACATGGATCCACTACATGTTAATGCATGTGTGATCTTTTCATTAGACAACTTGGATGTGTGTTATTTTCATAAACCGGTAGATGTCACTACATGTGTGTTCTTTTCATAAACAACTTGGATGCGTGTTATTTTCATAAACCACTATATGTCACTGCATATGTGTTCTTTTCATAAACCACATGAATCCACTAGATGTCATTGCATGTGTGTTCCTTTCATAAACCACTTGGATCCACTAGATGTCATTGCATGTGTGTTCTTTTCATTAAAAAGATTGGATCCACTAGATGTCATTGCATGTGTGTTCTTTTCATAAACGACTTGGATATGTGTTCTGTTCATAAACCAGTAGAGTCACTCCAAGAGTGTTCATTTCATAACCCACATGGATCCAGTAGATGTCATTGCATGTGTGTTCTTTTCATTAAACAATTTGGATGTGTGTTATTTTCATAAACCACTAGATGTCACTTCATGTGTGTTCTTCTCATAAACCTCACGGGTCCACTAGATGTCATTGCATGTGTGTTCATTTCATCAACCACATGGATTCACTAGATGTCATTGCATGTGTGTTCTTTTCATTAAACCAATTGGTTCCACTAGATGTCATTGCATGTGTGTTGATTTCATAAACCACTTGGATGTGTGTTCTGTTCATAAACCAGTAGATTCACTGCATGAGTGTTCATTTCATAAACCACATGGATCCACTACATGTTAATGCATGTGTGATCTTTTCATTAGACAACTTGGATGTGTGTTATTTTCATAAACCGGTAGATGTCACTACATGTGTGTTCTTTTCATAAGCCACAAGCATCCACTAGATGTCATTGCACGTGTGTTCATTTCATAAACCACATGGAGCCACTAGATGTCATTGCATTCGTGTTCATTTCATAAACCACTTGGATGTGTGTTCTTTTCATAAACCACATAGATCCACTACCTTAGTGTTCTTTTCCTAAACCACATGGATCCACTAGATGCCACTTGCATGTGTGCTCTTTTCATAAACAACATTGATACACTGGATGTCATTGCATGTGTGTTCTTTTCATAAACCACTTGGATATGTGTTGTTTTCATAAACTATTAGATACACTCGATGAGTGTTCTTTTCATAAACTAGTTGGATATGTGTTCTTTTCATAAACCAGTAGATACACTCCATGACTGTTCATTTCATAAACCACATGGATCCACTAGATGTCATTGCATGTGTGTTCTTTTCATAAACTTGTTGGACCCACTAGATGTCATTGCATGTGTGACATCTTTCCTAAACCACTTGGATGTGTGTTCTTTTCAAAAACAAGTAGAGTCACTCCATGAGTGTTCATTTCATAAATCACATGGATCCACTAGATGTAATTGCACGTGTGTTCATTTCATAAACCACTTGGATCCACTAGATGTCATTGCATGTGTGTTCATTTCATAAACCACTTGGATGTGTGTTCTTTTCATAAACCAGTAGAGTCAATCCATGAGTGTTCATTTCATAAACCACTTGGATGTGTGTTCTGATAATAAACTAGTAGAGTCACTCCATGAGTGTTCATTTCATGAACCACATGGATCCAGTAGATTTTTATTGCATGTGTGTTCATTTCATAAACCACATGGATTCACTAGATGTCATTCCATGTGTGTTATTTTCATTAAACCAATTGGACCCACTCAATGTCATTGCATGTGTGTTCTTTTTATAAATCACTTGGATGTGTGTTCTGTTCATAAACTAGTAGAGTCACTCCATGAGTGTTCGCTTCATAAACCACATGGATCTTGTAGATATTATTGCATGTGTGTTCATTTCATAAACCACTTGGATCCACTAGATGTCATTGCATGTGTGTTCATTTCATAAACCACTTGGATGTGTGTTCTTTTCATAAACCAGTAGAGTCACTCCATGAGTGTTAATTTCATAAACCACATGGATGTGTGTTCTGTTAATAAACTAGTAGAGTCACTCCATGAGTGTTCATTTCATAAACCACATAGATCCACTAGATGTCTTTGCATGTGTGCTCATTTCATAAATCACATGGATCCACTATATGTCATTGCATGTGTGTTCTTTTCATTAAACCAATTGGATCCAGTAGATGTCATTGTGTGTGTGTTCTTTTTATAAACCACTTGGATGTGTGTTATTTTCATAAACTAGTAGAGTAACTCCATGAGTTTTCATTTCATAAACCACATGGATCCACTAGATGTCATTGCATTTGTGTTCTTTTCATTAAACAACTTGGATGTGTGTTATTTTCATAAACCACTAGATGTCACTGCATGTGTGTTGTTTTTATAAACCACATGGATCCTGTCGGAGGGATGATCCCTAGATACCCCAACCGGACAAGAAACTGGGCAGTCAGATCGCGTCCGGCTGACCAAATGCAGCCGGACAAGGCAAGTCAGGCCGTCTACCGCATGGTAGCCGGATCAGCAAGAAGCAGGCAGCTACGGAGGCGTAGCCGGAACCAATCAAGGAGGACAGGATGATGTGCATATCAGTGCACGATACGCCCTGTACGATGACAAGACCGGAAACTACTCGGCCATACCGAAGACTTTGCGGGGATGACACAGGAACAGTGGCTCGATGCTGACGACAGGCTCGCACGGCGTCCACTGTGCCTACGACAGCCATACCGCTCATACTCTGATGGGACACACCGTACCGGACACTGTAGATGACCAGTCGGCTGGAACCCCCTGTGGGGCCCACCAGTCGGACTGGCCAGTGAGACTGTTGCCTATCTGCCTATATAAGGAGAGGCAAGGCCTCAGTAGTAAGGGTTGATCTCCATTGCATTTAAGGCAGTAGCTAGAGAATACAGCTCAAGGAGCACTTGTAGTTCAGATATCCCTCATAGTTAGATCCGGCAGGAGTAGGAGTTTTACCTCATCACGAGGGCTCCGAACCTGGGTACTTCCTGCGTCCCGCTACGCTTGCTTGTATCTAATCCCACCTATGGACACCGTCGGTAGCTTCCCTGCTAGTCCCCACACCTCTATATAACCTTCTTAGGTACTGTCGTTCCCAATACAACGACAGTTGGCGCCCACCATGGGGCTGATGGCTTCGACCGGAGTCACGTTCCGCACGGGACCTCGCACTTCAGCCGGTGAGCGCGTGGCTTCCGGCCTGGTGCTCACGCTCGGCAAATTCGACTGCGTCATCGACAACGCTTCCTGCTTCGCCAGAACCTCCTTCCCGGCGAACGGCACCGTCCGACTCTTCGGCGACCTCCCCGTCTATGCCGCCACCATTCCAGAGCGTTTCCCTAGGGAGATCATCTCTGTCGCAGAGCTACCGCATCTAGGCGGTAGTGCCTCCATCGCTCCCTGCGGCATGGAGGTCATGATGGCCGGCTCCAGCTCTCATCCCCGCCAACCGCGGGAGCGAGGCGCGGACGAGTTCGGAACTTCCGCACCTCCGTAGCCTCGAAATCTAGTGGAGGATGCCATTGATCGGCTCCTAACGCCGGTTAACCTCGGGGATAACCCGGAGGAGGCGGAAGCCAACTTCGACATGGAGAGACAGATCCTCCTCCAGGAAGCCATGGAGCTGGCGGCAACCCGCAAGAAACCCGAGATCACCCGACGCGAGTACGACCGAGCGCACGGCTTCACTCCGGCTACCGCGGAGCCGAGCCGGCGCGGCCAGGTACGGCACCGGGGCGGCGAGCTGGGCGGCAGGATGGAAAAGGATGGGGAGCCGGATCCTGCACCCGCCCTCATCCGGCCCACCTACAGCACGCCCATCAAGAACCTGCGCGCGGCACGAGCCGTGGCAGAAGAGCTGCCCAATCTGGAGGGCGAGGAGCGGGTCCGCCAGCACGCTCGCGTGTAGGAGCTCCTCCGATAGATGCAGGAGGACCCCAGCTACTCCAGGGGGAGCAAGCTACCTGTCAACAGCAGGGATGCCCCGCGTGACACCTAATAGGCGTCCTCCCCTCAGCCGGCTAAGGCCCGCAGCAGGCGTCGCAGCTCTGGCAACAAGGGCCAGCCACGCCAGGAGCAAACGGTGAACAGCAACCCACCGCCCCCTCCACCAACCGGAGCACCTAGACCCGCCGGTTCCCGTCTCTCGGGCCGGGTGGGAGCGCCCAACCCGGATTGTCCGGATGTCCGTGACCGCATCGAGCTCCTCACTCAAGCGCGTGTCACAGAGGAAGAAGACTCTACCGGCCCGGTTTGTTTCGGACCCCGCATCCGGAATGAGCCGTTTCCGGATAAGTTCTCCCTGCCCAGGGACACCCCCAAGTACGATAGCAGCATGAATCCGGAATATTGGCTGACCGACTACGCTACGGCAGTCAGCATCGCCCATGGGAACAAGAGCACATCCGTGCGCTACGTCCCTCTTATGCTAACCGGGTCGGCAAAGACGTGGCTCAATAGCCTTGCACCCAACAGCATCAACACCTGGCCGGGCTTCGAGAAGGTGTTCGTCTGCAACTTCAATGGCACGTACAAGCATCCAAGATGCCCGCGCGACCTAGCCTTGTGCGTCCAGGGTGACCGCGAGACTGACCGCGAGTACCTCGCCAAGTGGACGGAGTTGTGCAACACCTGCGAGGGCATCCTGGAGAGCCAGGCCATCAGTTTCTTCATCGAGGGTTGCCGATAAGGCACCATGCTTCGCCACTGGCTACTGTGTGACGAGCCGAAAACCATGGCAGATCTCATGACGTTTGCGGACCAGTATGCCATGGCGGATGCCGCCCGTGAAGAAGCCCCTCCGAGTAAATGGCGACGGGTGTCCGACTCCTACGGAGCCGGCTCGCGACCGTCCGAGCAATCTGGCTGGAGAAGCCGGATCCTCCAGGCGCCACGGCAACAACAACTGGTTCCATGGGGACCGCCAAGCCGGACAACAGAAGCCTCGCTACCACGCGCGGCAGGTCAATGCTATGGAGGGTGCGCCCGACGCACCAGCTAACGATGCAAGAAGGCAGAAGCCACGACTCACCTTTGACCAGATGTTTGACGGCCCGTGCAAGTGGCACAACGGTCCCTTCAAATCGGCTACACATACCACCCGGAATTGCAGCTGGACCCGCCAGCTAAAAGACCAGGGTAACCAGCCTCGTCTGCCCCCCCCCCTCCTGGTGGACCACCACCACTGGCTAGGGGAGCTGGCAATGATGGTAACATCGGCAACATCGGCAACAACAACAACGGCTACCCCTAGCCGCACGCCGCCTACCACATCTTCAAAACGGAGCTGGACGACAAGCACAGCCACAGGCGACGCTCCGAGGAGGTCAACGCTATCGTCTCTCCGGTCCCCCAGTACCTAAACTAGTCGGAAACCCCCATCACCTGGAGCCGTGCAAACCAGCCGGAGCAGCTGCCGACTCCCGGGGGCTACGCCATGGTGCTCGACCCCCTCATTGTCTCCAACGCGCGTACCTGCCGATTTTCGCGCGTCCTCATCGAGGGAGGCACCAGCCTCAACCTCCTCTACCAGTCCTCACTAGAAAAGCTAGGCATTCGCGAATGCGACCTACGCCCGACTACCACAATGTTCCATGGCATACTGCCGGGGCCAGCCTGCGCCCCGCTGGGTAAAATCCAGCTGGACGTCATCTTCGGGACCGAGGAGAACTTCTGTCGCGAACCGATCTGGTTCGAGGTGGTAAACCTGACAAGCTCCTATCATGCTCTCCTCGGGCTCCCCGCCCTCGCCAAGTTCATGGCCGTCCCCCACTATGCATACCTCAAGACGAAGATGCTGGGACCCAACGGCATGATCACTGTCGCCGACTGCTTCAAGCTGTCGATGGAGTGCGCCTCAGCTGGTTCCAAACTGGCAGAGGCCCTCATCATAGCTGAGGAGAAGCGCGTGATCATCCGCAATGTGGCCATGGCCCAGCTGGACATACCGGCTAGCAGCAAACCAGCTGGAGAAGGAGCTTTCTAGCCGGCAAAGGAGACGAAGAGGATCCTGCTCGACCCCTCCGATCCGACCAAGTTCATCACCATCGGTGCCAACTTGGATAACAATTAGGAAGGCACGCTCGTCGACTTCCTCCGTGAGAATCGGGACATCTTTGCATGGTCCCCCAAGGACATGCCAGGTGTGCCGAGGGAGTTCGCCGAGCACTCACTCCATGTGCGGCCGGATGCCAAGCCGGTCAAGCAACCTTTGCGCCGGTTCGCAGAGGAGAAGAGGAAGATAATCGGTGACGAGATCACCCGGCTCCTTGCAGCCGGGTTCATCATGGAAGTATACCACCCGAATTGGCTGGCAAACCCAGTCCTGGTGCTGAAGAAGAACAAGACCTGGCGCATGTGTATCGACTACACCAGCCTGAACAAGGCATGCCTGAAAGACCCCTTCGCATTGCCCGGTATCGATCAAGTCATCGATTCCATGGCCGACTGCGATTTATTGTCTTTTCTAGATTGTTATGCTGGTTACAATCAGATCCGGTTAAACACGGCTGATCAGATTAAGACATTGTTCATCACCCCCTACGGGGCTTTCTGCTACGTAACCATGCCTTTCGGTCTAAAGAATGCAGGCGCTACCTATCAGCGCTGCATGCAGAAGTGCTTGCACTCACAGATAGGCCGAAACATACATGCTTACGTGGATGATGTGGTCATCAAGACCAAGGAGAAGCGCACCCTCCTCAAAGATCTAGGAGAGACGTTTGGCAACCTCCGCCAGTACCAGATGAAGCTGAACCCGGAGAAGTGCGTCTTCGGAGTGCCATCCGGTTAGCTCCTCGGTTTCCTCGTATCACAACGAGGCATCGAGGCAAATCCGGAGAAGATCATGGCCATCGAGAGGATGCAGCCGCCTAGGAGCCTACTTGGAGTCCAAAAGTTCACCGGATGCCTGGCCTCCCTCAGCCGTTTCGTCAGCCGGCTGGGGGAGAAGGCACTCCCGTTGTACCAGCTGATGAAGAATATGCACAAGTTCTCGTGGACTTCGAAGCCGACGCCGCATTTCATGACCTCAAGCGCATGCTGTCCATTGCGTCGGTTCTCGCCACGCCGCTAGCAAGGAGCCGATGTTGCTCTATATAGCAGCCATCAGCCGGGTCGTCAGCGCCGTCCTGGTGGTGGATCACCCCGAGGAAGGCAAGGCTCAGCCGGTTCAGAGGCCTGTCTACTACCTCAGCGAGGTTCTCTCCCTCTCCAAGCAGAACTA
This sequence comes from Avena sativa, assembly GCA_916181665.1. Classification (NCBI taxonomy): domain Eukaryota; kingdom Viridiplantae; phylum Streptophyta; class Magnoliopsida; order Poales; family Poaceae; genus Avena; species Avena sativa. The sequence goes on from OV702287.1 coordinate 200,571,614, forward strand.
CCCCCACTACCAGAAGATGTGCTACGGCGTGTACCTAGCATGCAAGAATCTCAAGCACTACTTCTAGGAGCATCCGATTAAGGTCGTGTGCACCGCACCCCTTTCGGAGATCATCGGCAACAAGGGCGCCACCGGCCGAGTCGCCAAGTGGGCCATCGAGCTCGTTACCTACTCCATCCAGTACGAGCCCCGGCTAACGATCAAGTCATAGGCGTTGGCGGACTTCCTCGTCGACTAGGCCGAGACCTAATATCTTCCACCGGTTCCGGATTCGGATCACTAGAAGATGCACTTCGATGGGTCAAAGATGCTCGGGGGCTTGGGAGCCGGCATCGTACTCACCTCGCCCAAGGGAGACCGGCTGGAGTACGTGCTGTAGATCCACTTTAAGGCCTCCAACAACGTAGCCGAATACGAGGCACTGGCGCACGAACTCCGGCTAGCCAAGGAGATCGGTGTCAACCGGATCCTTTGCTTCGGCGATTCGGATCTGGTGGTGCAGCAAGTATCCGGAGAATGGGATGCCAGGGATGCAAACATGGCCCTCTACCGGTTCCATATCCAGAAGCTCAGCGCCTCCTTCGACGGATGCGAATTCCATCACGTCCCACGCGCCAACAACGAGGCAGCCCATTCGCTCGCCCGAATCGGATCCACCAGTCAGGCGATCCCACCCGGGGTCTCCTTGGAGCACCTGCGCAAGCCGTCCATCATCTGGGCGGGGAGCGCTCCGGCTGACGGAGCGGCAGAAGCGGAGCCGGCAGAACCTCCAAAGAAGAAGACCCGCACCAACTCCGGCAAGGCGGTACCCTCCGGTTCGCAAGACCCGGGGGCTACCGGCTCGTCAAGCAGCTCGGGGGCTGCTGTCCTGGGTACGTCACCCGGACGACCCCCTGACAACCATCAACCGGAGAGCGGGAGCATCCTCATCATTCGGGAAGTGCCATCCCGGGCGCAACCCTTCATGAACTACATCGCCAATGGGGAACTTCTGGATGACGAAGTGGAAGCCAGGCAAATCTAGCGCCGTGCGCACATGTACACCATCATCAACGGCGAACTATACAAGCGCAGCGAATCCGGCATTTTCCAAAGGTGTGTCGATGTGGACACGGGCTACCGGCTACTCAAGGACATCCACAAGGGCGAGTGCGGGCACCACGCTTCGTCAAGGGCAATATTCGCCAAGGCGTTTCGCCATCGTTTCTATTGGCCCATCGCCCTCGAGGATGCTGAGCAGCTGGTCCACGCGTGCAATGGGTGCTAGCGCTTCGGGCAGCTCAGGCACATGCCGACTTCGGTACTCAAGACCATACCGATTACCTGGCCATTCGTGGTTTGGGGCCTCGACATGGTCGGTCCCTTCAAGCGAGCGCGCGCGGGCATGACCCATCTGCTTGTGGCGGTGGACAAATTCACGAAGTGGATCAAGGCCAAGCCCATCCAGAAGCTGGACGGGGTGACAGTTGTCACCTTCTTCACCGACATCATCAATCGGTTCGGCTACCCCAACAGCATCATCACCGACAACGGCACGAACTTCGCCAAGGGGGCCTTTGCCCGATTCCGCAGCAACAAGGGCATCCGGCTGGACCTTGCCTCCGTCGCGCACCCGCTGTCAAACGGGCAAGTCGAAAGAGCAAAAGGCTTGGTTCTAGCCAGCATCAAGCCACGCCTAATCGAGCCGTTGGAGCGGTCACCCGGATGTTGGATCGAGGAACTTCCAGCTGTGCTATGGAGCCTCCACACCACGCCGAATAGGTCAACCGGCTACACCCCGTTCTTCCTGGTCTATGGATCGGAAGCCGTCCTCTCCGCGGATATCGAGTTCGACTCCCCGCGCAAGCTCTTATATGACGAAAAGGCCAACCAGGAGGAGCGGGAGGACGGAGTGGACCTCCTGGAGGAGGCCCGCGAGTTGGCATTTTTTAGATCAGCCCTGTACCAGCAACAACTACACCGCTACCATTCGGGCCAGATCCGCCCAGTCGCGTTCCGCGAGGGCGATCTGGTTCTCCGGCTGGTGCAAGACACGAAGGGCATGCACAAGCTATCACCACCTTGGGAAGGCCCCTTCATCATCAGCGGGGTGCTGCCCAACGACTCCTACTACCTCATCGACGCTCAGCAGTCGCGCAAGAACAAGATGGACAAATCAGACGAGGAGACCGAGTGTCCCTGGAACGCGGCCTTGCTGCGCCCATTTTACACCTAGTCGCCAGATAGTGTATGTATCCCGCAAACCCTATGAATGAAAATGCGGACCCCACGAGATGCGTGGGGGCTCCTTGCTAGAAATACGTTTGTGCCTATTTTCCGGTTATGGTTTTCCGACTCCGGCAACCCCTGCCCGGGGGCTTGCTGGCTGGCCCGACCTGCTAAGTTAATAAACCGGCTGAGTAGTGTGTGACGATGTCAGAGTCCCACTCTTCTTCTCTGCTACAGACCGCAACCTGGCTGTCCGGCTAGCAAGAGCAAAAGACCGAGGCATCCCACACAAAAGACGGGGAGGAGATGGGACAGATCGGGCATCCTGGCCTTGCAACTAGCTTAAGACAATCCGGTTACTTAGCCGTTAGTACCGTGCACGATGTACTATCAGTTCCAGCTGCAGACCGCAACCCGGCTGCCCGACAAGGACGCAGCAAAAATAGCAAAGTACACGGGAAAGCGACCAAGTGTCCAGAAAGGCGCAAGCTAGTTTTTGAAAAAACAAATCCATTTTTCGGCTACAATTTGGCAGACTAACCTATTAACATGTAAGGATGTATGTGTATGTATATTCTTGTACGACTACCTAGAGTCGGAGTTCAGGAAGAAAAGAGAAGAAGATTCGAAGTCCTTGCCTTCATCAAGCGCCCCAGTGGAATCTTGTAGTTCCTGACCGGCTAAAGGCGTTTAGGCAGCCGTTCGGAGCCCAGGTGAGGGCAAGGGCAGGAGCAAGAGAAGACAAAGAAGATTTGAAGCAGCTGGCTACGCTAGCTACTCCGAATCTCGGGGGCTACACCCAGTGGGTGCGCTCGCGCGCCCCCACTAGAATGTTAGTTCCCCCAGCTAAAGGTGTTCAGCCAGCGAAAGCAGCCGACTAAGACGAGTCTAGTCGAATAAAGTTAGAAGATTTGGGGAAAATAAGGAAGATTCGAAGCACCTGGCTACGCCAGCTACTACGAATCTCGGGGGCTACACCCAGTGGGTGCGCTAGCGCGCCCCCACTGGAGGTGCAGTTCTTCTGGCTAAAGGCGTGTAGCCGGACGAAGTAAGCCGGATAAAGTTAATCGGCGAAATGTTGAAAGAAAATGCAAAATGCACAAGTTGAAGGAAAGTCAAGCCAGTTCAAAATTAACAAACAAAGGAAAAAGGAGGCGATGCTCCCATAAGTTTACCCGGCGCCAGAGACAGCCGGTACAGATAGACAAGTTTCAAAGTAAGATTGAACAAGACAAATACACCCGGCATCCCGGGGCAGCGACTAGATGGCAGGACCCTTGCCATGCGAAGCATCTTGACTAGCGGAAGTTTCAGGCGGAGGAGGAGGCGCGGCACTTGATCTAGTTCCAGCACCCGCAGCCGGCTGCGTCGGGGCTTCCACATCCGGAGTACCGACAGACTCCAAGTCGGTGAGCACCTCATCCGGGTCCACATAGTCGGCGATCTTGATGGCGGAGCCTCAGAGCTCTGGATGGGCCTGGCGGATGGCAGCAAGGTCGGCGCCGACGCGGAAGCCTCCGTCGATCTTCTCGACGTGGGCGTCCTTGTACAAGGAGAGCATGAGGGCCAGAGCCATCTCCGCTCCAGCTCGTACCGCCAAGTCCCGCAGCCGGTCCACCGCAGCCGGCACCTCCCCAACCTTTGCAGCCAGCTGTGCCATTGTCTCTGGAACTGGAGCATCTGGCCACAGGAACGAGAAGATGTCCCGTGCTGCTTGACGAAGCTTGGTAGCTTCCTCGCCAAGAAGGACGACAAGCTCCTGGGCCGTCGGCTGTGCTCCCGGCCAGTTCTCCTACAGCCGGTTGTACGCCAGCAGATCTACCGGATCTGGAATGAAAGGGAGAGGGAAAAGAGGAACTTACCCTTAGCTGTGTGGCCAACTTGCATCAGCTCCTCCACCAGAGCCTTCTCCTTCGTCGTCAGCCGTTTGATCTCCTTCTCCTGGTCCTTGTTCTGGGCCTCGAGAAGGTTGAAGGCTTCGATCCGGCTGGCGAGCGAGGCATCGCGCTCCTTGATGGTGGCCTCCAGACCGTCTACCTTCGCATGCCAATCCTTGTTCTGCAGCCGTAGAGTGGAGTTGGACTTGCTCAGCCGGTCGTTCGCTTTCTTCAAGCGATCGATCTCGCACTGAGCGCACATGAGGATAGCTGCGACAAAACCGGCTATCAGCAAAAAAAAGCGGGGCAAGCCGTATGAAACAACTTACTCTGGGAGGTCCTGTTGGTAGCAGCAAGCTTCTGCTCCAAGGGCCGGTTCCCACCGGCTGCAGCCTTCAGCAGCCGGATCTCCTTCACCGCCAGTTCGAGGGTGGCGGCGAGGTCCGTCAACGAGGCGGCGGAGGAGGCGTCGTCGTCCGCGGCGTTGATGGCCAAGGACTCCTTCTCGGCAACCACCGCTGTCCTCCACTCTTCTCCCGGCTCGTCTCGGAGTTGTCGTCACCGACAACCACAAGTTCCTTGGCGACTGCAGCTCCCCGCGCGCCTGCGGAAGAACCACCCGACTGAGAACCTTCCGCTTCCGGCTGGGCCACCACGTATGGCTACGGACCCTCCGCTCCGGCTGAGGCAGCCGGTTCATCTCGAGGTGGCGGCGGAGGCGGCGCCGTGGGAGAAGGAGGGGCGCTGGTAAACATGGTCGGAGCACGAGGTGGCGACCCGGTCGGCGCTCACGCCGGGCTCGCGGCTCCAAAGGAGACCAGCGTGCTAAGATGGCAGAAGATGAGAAGAAGGAAAGAAAAGAAAATAAGCCAAGGGCAGAAAGGCAGAAAAAGACACAAGCAGAAGATGGTGAAAGAAGAGAAGGAAGGATGTACCCCTGCACAACCGGAAGAGCCCCTTCTTCTGGCCCAGGCGACTCGGCGGAAGGTCGCTGGTCTGGCTCCTCTTGGGGGCCGGCTCCTCCGCGGCAGGCTGGCTGGAGCCGCTCCCGCCAGCTTCGCCGTCCGTCGCAGGGCGCTACACCGGATCAGAGGCCGGCGCGGCCTCCTCCTCCTCGTCAACCTCCGCGTGGGGGTCGACAGCCGGTTCATCGTTTCGGCTAGGGAAGGCATCACCGTCCCCGTCCGACTCCTTGCGGACCGCCGAGCATGCGGCTCGGGCAAGTCAGGCGTAAACGCCTCGAGGGGGGCTTCACCCTCCTCGCGAAGGATGCAAGGGAAGATCTGCCGAATACAAGAAGTTAGTCAGATAAAGAAAGAAAGAAAGGCAAGAAATACGAAAGAAAGCTCCGGCTAAAAGGAAATACTCGGGGCGCGCGGTTGCCCCGGTTGTAGGGCGCCGGGCTGAAGGTCCAGCTCTCTGGCAGCCACTCCTTCGTGATCGTCCACACCCGCTCCTTCAGGTTGTGGTAGCGGGGATCGCGGCGCGACATCCGGGTCGAGTCCAGCCAGCCGGAGTAGAAGCACATTGTGTGCGCTCGCTGCTGCAACGGCATCATCAGCCAGGACATCCAGCTGAGGGTGATGTCCAGGCCGGTTAGCCTGCAGGTGACGAGGGAGCGCATGCGCTGCAGCATCGCGTCCGACTCCGCCTTATCGCTGTAAATCTTCAGCTCCCAGTGCTGCCGGCTGGACTCGACATCCTGGAAAGCCGGAAGGTTGATCCGGTCGATGTTGGTGACGTTCTTGACGTAAAAGTACGACTGCTGCCACAGTCGTACCGTGTCGTGCAGCAAAAACTTTGGGTAGCCGGTCTGCGCGCAGGAGTAGATGGAGGCGCCACCACAGACGACTAGCGGCCCCTTCGTGAGCTGCACTTGCGGCCGGACTTGGAAGAGCCGGCAGAAGAGCCCAAGATCTGGCTAGATCCCGAGATAGCTCTCACAGAAAGCCATGAAGTGTGCCAGCGTTCCGATTGCGTTGGCGCCGAGATGGTGGAGACGGAGGTCGAAGAAGGCCAATAATGTGAGGAAGAAGGGGTGCACTGGCAATGCGAACCCGCACGCCAGATGCGAGAGGAAGATGGCCTGCTCTCCCTCCGCCGGGTGCGGCGACACCTCTCCCGCCAGCTCTAGCCGCACCGCTACTTCCCCCTCCGGCGGGTAGCGCGGTATTTATGGATGTGGTCCTCCGTGACAGAGGAGCCGCACCAGCCTCCGTGTTCGGCTGCCATCTCCGATTGACAAGGAGCCGCGGTGGCGGAGGAGTGGCGGTGGCCCGTACCACTGACGACGACGAACGAGCGGCGCAGTGGGCTACAGCGGAAGCAGAGGAAGGGTGCAGAGGGCAGGAGCACGGAAGGAAAGAAGAAAACTAGAGCGGGGGAGTGAAGGAAGGGAACTGCTCCCCCCGCGGCGTCCCTTTAAAGGACCGGAAGAGCAACCGTCCACGACACCACGTGGCGCGCATCCAGGCGACCTTCACCCCAACCGCCGCCTAGATCCCGTGTGCTGACGCGGTATGTGCAGAAGATCCGAGGGCGAGAACCGAAGCGTCGGGCAACAGTTTTCCGAGGCGACGTGCGACGGGACATTACGCTGCCCTCCACAGTGCAATGACGGCGCGTGCGCGCATGGCCGGCGTCATCACTAACGTCACGGGTAGCGCAACCGCTAGGCGTAGCCGGACACAAATTCAAAACCAAGAGGGAGCGCGCGCACATTTCGCCTAAGGGCGGAATCAACACGCGCTCGGGGGCTAGTGTCACGGGGATGATCCCCAGATACCCCAACCGGACAAGTAACTAGGCAGTCAGATCGCGTCCGGCTAACCAGACGCTGCCGGACAAGGCAAGTTAGGCTGGCTACCACATGGTAGCCGGATCGGCAAGAAGCAGCAGGCTACGGCAGCATAGCCGGAACAAATCAAGGAGGACAGGACGACGTGCGTATCAGTGCACGATACGCCCTATACGATGACAAGACCGGCAACTACACGGCCATACCGAAGACTTTGCGGGGATGACGCGGGAACAGTGGCCCGATGGTGACGACAGGCTCGCACGGCGTCCACTGTGCCTACGACAACATACCGCTCATACTCCAATGGGACACACCGTACCGGACACTGTAGATGACCAGTCGGCTGGGACCCGCCGGTGGGGCCTGCCAGTCGGACTGGCCAGTGAGATTGTTGCCTCTCTGCCAATATAAGGAGAGGCAATGCCTCAGTAGTAAGGGTTGGTCTTCATTGCATTTAAGGCAGTAGCTAGAGAATACAACTCAAGGATCACTTGTAGTTCAGATATCCCTCATAGTTAGATCCGGCAGGAGTAGGAGTTGTAGCTCATCATGAGGGCTCTGAACCTGGGTACTTCCTGCGTCTCGCTACGCTTGCTTGTATCCAATCCCTCCTGCGGACACCGTCGGTAGCGTCCCTGCTAGTCCCCACACCTCTATCTAACCTTCTTAGGTACTGTCGTTCCCAATACAACGACAGATCCAGTAGATGTCATTGCATGTGTGTTCATTTCAAAAACCACATGGATCCACTACATGTCATTACATGTGTATTCTTTCCATTAAAACAATTGGATCCACTAGATGTCATAGCATGTGTGTTCTTTTCATAAACCACTTGGATGTGTGTTCTGTTCATAAACCAGTAGAGTCACTCCATGAGTGTTCATTTCATAAACCACATGGAACCACTAGATGTCATTGCATGTGTGTTCACTTAATAAACCACATGGATCCACTAGATGTCATTACATGTGTGTTCTTTTCTTTAAACCAATTGGATCCACTAGATGTCATTGCATGTGTGTTCTTTTCATAAACCACTTGGTTGTGTGTTCTATTCATAAACCAGTAGAGTCACTCCATGAGTGTTCATTTCATAAACCACATGGATCCACTAGATGTCATTGCATGTGTGTTCTTTTTTTAAACCAATTGGATCCACTAGATGTTATTACATGTGTGTTCATTTCATAAACCACTTGGATGTGTGTTCTTTTCATAAACCAGTAAAGTACCTCCATGGGTGTTCATTTCATAAACCACATGGATCCACTGGATGTCATTGCATGTGTGTTATTGTCATTAAACAACTTGGATGTGTGTTATTTTCATAAACCAATAGATGTCACTGTCTGTGTGTTCTTTTCATAAACCACATGGATCCACTAGATGTCGTTGCATGTGTGTTCATTTCATAAACCACATGGATCCACTAGATGTAATTGCATGTGTGTTCTTTCCATTAAAACAATTGGATCCACTAGATGTCATAGCATGTGTGTTCTTTTCATAAACCACTTGGATGTGTGTTCTGTTCATAAACCAGTAGAGTCACTCCATGAGTGTTCATTTCATAAACCACATGGAACCACTAGATGTCATTGCATGTGTGTTCACTTAATAAACCACATGGATCCACTAGATGTCATTACATGTGTGTTATTTTCTTTAAACCAATTGGATCCACTAGATGTCATTGCATGTGTGTTCTTTTCATAAACCACTTGGTTGTGTGTTCTATTCATAAACTAGTAGAGTCACTCCATGAGTGTTCATTTCATAAACCACATGGATCCACTAGATGTCATTGCATGTGTGTTCTTTTCTTTAAATCAATTGGATCCACTAGATGTTATTACATGTGTGTTCATTTGATAAACAACTTGGATGTGTGTTCTTTTCATAAACCAGTAAAGTAACTCCATGAGTGTTCATTTCATAAACCACATGGATCCACTAGATGTCATTGCATGTGTGTTATTGTCATTAAACACCTTGGATGTGTGTTATTTTCATAAACCAATAGATGTCATTGCATGTGTGTTCTTTTCATAAACCACATGGATCCACTAGATGTCATTGCATGTCTGTTCATTTCATAAACCACATGGATCCACTAGATGTCATTGCATGTGTGTTCTTTTCATTACACCAATTGGATCCACTAGATGTCATTGCATGTGTGTTATTTTCATAAACCACTTGGATGTGTGTTCTGTTCATAAACTAGTAGAGTCACTCCATGAGTGTTCATTTCATAAACCACATGGATCCACTAGATGTTATTGCATGTGTGTTCATTTCATAAACCACTTGGATCGACTAGATGTCATTGCATTTGTGCTCATTTCATAAACCACTTAGATGTGTGTTCTTTTCATAAACTAGTATAGTCACCCCATGAGTGTTCATTTCATAAACCACTTGGATGTGTGTTCTGTTAATAAACCAGTAGAGTCACTCTATGAGTGTTCATTTCATAAACCACACGGATCCACTAGATGTCATTGCATGTGTGTTCATTTCATAAACCACATGAAGCCACTATATGTCATTGCATGTGTGTTCTTTTCATTAAACCAATTGGATACACTAGATGTCATTGCATGTGTGTTATTTTCATAAACCACTTGGATGTGTGTTCTGTTCATAAACTAGTAGAGTCACTCCATGAGTGTTCATTTCATAAACCACATGGATCCACTAGATGTTATTGCATGTGTGTTCATTTCATAAACCACTTGGATCGACTAGATGTCATTGCATTTGTGCTCATTTCATAAACCACTTAGATGTGTGTTCTTTTCATAAACTAGTAGAGTCACCCCATGAGTGTTCATTTCATAAACCACTTGGATGTGTGTTCTGTTAATAAACCATTAGAGTCACTCTATGAGTGTTCATTTCATAAACCACACGGATCCACTAGATGTCATTGCATGTGTGTTCATTTCATAAACCACATGGATCCACTATATGTCATTGCATGTGTGTTCTTTTCATTAAACCAATTGGATACACTAGATGTCATTGAATGTGTGTTCTTTTCATAAACCACTTGGATGTGTGTTCTGTTCATAAACCACTAGAGTCACTCCATGAGTGTTCATTTCATAAACCACATGGATCCACTAGATGTCATTGTATGTCTGTTATTTTCATTAAACAAATTGGATCCACTAGATGTCATTGCATGTGTGTTCATTTCATAAACCACTTGGATGTATGTTCTTTTCATAAAACAGTAGAGTAACTCCATGAGTGTTCATTTCATAAACCACATGGATCCACTAGATGTCATTGCATGCGTGTTCTTTTCTTTAAACCAATTGGATCCACTAGATGTCATTGCATGTGTGTTCTTTTCATAAACCACTTGGTTGTGTGTTCTATTCATAAACCAGTAGAGTCACTCCATGAGTGTTCATTTCATAAACCACATGGATCCACTAGATGTCATTGCATGTGTGTTCTTTTTTTAAACCAATTGGATCCACTAGATGTTATTACATGTGTGTTCATTTCATAAACCACTTGGATGTGTGTTCTTTTCATAAACCAGTAAAGTACCTCCATGGGTGTTCATTTCATAAACCACATGGATCCACTGGATGTCATTGCATGTGTGTTATTGTCATTAAACAACTTGGATGTGTGTTATTTTCATAAACCAATAGATGTCACTGTCTGTGTGTTCTTTTCATAAACCACATGGATCCACTAGATGTCGTTGCATGTGTGTTCATTTCATAAACCACATGGATCCACTAGATGTAATTGCATGTGTGTTCTTTCCATTAAAACAATTGGATCCACTAGATGTCATAGCATGTGTGTTCTTTTCATAAACCACTTGGATGTGTGTTCTGTTCATAAACCAGTAGAGTCACTCCATGAGTGTTCATTTCATAAACCACATGGAACCACTAGATGTCATTGCATGTGTGTTCACTTAATAAACCACATGGATCCACTAGATGTCATTACATGTGTGTTATTTTCTTTAAACCAATTGGATCCACTAGATGTCATTGCATGTGTGTTCTTTTCATAAACCACTTGGTTGTGTGTTCTATTCATAAACTAGTAGAGTCACTCCATGAGTGTTCATTTCATAAACCACATGGATCCACTAGATGTCATTGCATGTGTGTTCTTTTCTTTAAATCAATTGGATCCACTAGATGTTATTACATGTGTGTTCATTTGATAAACAACTTGGATGTGTGTTCTTTTCATAAACCAGTAAAGTAACTCCATGAGTGTTCATTTCATAAACCACATGGATCCACTAGATGTCATTGCATGTGTGTTATTGTCATTAAACACCTTGGATGTGTGTTATTTTCATAAACCAATAGATGTCATTGCATGTGTGTTCTTTTCATAAACCACATGGATCCACTAGATGTCATTGCATGTCTGTTCATTTCATAAACCACATGGATCCACTAGATGTCATTGCATGTGTGTTCTTTTCATTACACCAATTGGATCCACTAGATGTCATTGCATGTGTGTTATTTTCATAAACCACTTGGATGTGTGTTCTGTTCATAAACTAGTAGAGTCACTCCATGAGTGTTCATTTCATAAACCACATGGATCCACTAGATGTTATTGCATGTGTGTTCATTTCATAAACCACTTGGATCGACTAGATGTCATTGCATTTGTGCTCATTTCATAAACCACTTAGATGTGTGTTCTTTTCATAAACTAGTATAGTCACCCCATGAGTGTTCATTTCATAAACCACTTGGATGTGTGTTCTGTTAATAAACCAGTAGAGTCACTCTATGAGTGTTCATTTCATAAACCACACGGATCCACTAGATGTCATTGCATGTGTGTTCATTTCATAAACCACATGGATCCACTATATGTCATTGCATGTGTGTTCTTTTCATTAAACCAATTGGATACACTAGATGTCATTGCATGTGTGTTATTTTCATAAACCACTTGGATGTGTGTTCTGTTCATAAACTAGTAGAGTCACTCCATGAGTGTTCATTTCATAAACCACATGGATCCACTAGATGTTATTGCATGTGTGTTCATTTCATAAACCACTTGGATCGACTAGATGTCATTGCATTTGTGCTCATTTCATAAACCACTTAGATGTGTGTTCTTTTCATAAACTAGTAGAGTCATCCCATGAGTGTTCATTTCATAAACCACTTGGATGTGTGTTCTGTTAATAAACCATTAGAGTCACTCTATGAGTGTTCATTTCATAAACCACACGGATCCACTAGATGTCATTGCATGTGTGTTCATTTCATAAACCACATGGATCCACTATATGTCATTGCATGTGTGTTCTTTTCATTAAACCAATTGGATACACTAGATGTCATTGAATGTGTGTTCTTTTCATAAACCACTTGGATGTGTGTTCTGTTCATAAACCACTAGAGTCACTCCATGAGTGTTCATTTCATAAACCACATGGATCCACTAGATGTCATTGTATGTCTGTTATTTTCATTAAACAAATTGGATCCACTAGATGTCATTGCATGTGTGTTCATTTCATAAACCACTTGGATGTATGTTCTTTTCATAAAACAGTAGAGTAACTCCATGAGTGTTCATTTCATAAACCACATGGATCCACTAGATGTCATTGCATGCGTGTTATTTTCATTAAACAACTTGGATGTGTGTTATTTTCATAAACCACGAGATGTCGCTGCATGTATATTCCTTTCATAAACCACATGGATCCACTAGATGTCATTGCATGTGTGTTCATTTCATAAACCACATGGATCCACTAGATGTCATTGCATATGTGTTCTTTTCATTAAACGAATTGGATCCACTAGAGGTCATTGCATGTGTGTTCATTTCATAAACCACTTGGATGTGTGTCTTTTCATAAACCAGTAGAGTCACTCCATTAGTGTTCATTTCATAAACTACTTGGATGTGTGTTCTGTTAATAAATTAGTAGAGTTAGTCCATGAGTGTTCATTTCATAAACCACATGGATCCACTAGATGGCATTGCATGTGTGTTCATTTCATAAACCACATGGGTCCACTAGATGTCATTGCATGTGTGTTCTTTTCATTAAACCAATTGGATCCACTAGATGTCATTTCATGTGTATTCAGTTCATAAACCGATTGGATGTGTGTTCTGTTCATAAACCAGTAGAGTCATTCCATGATTTTCATTTCGTAAACACATGGATCCACTAGATGTCATTACAGCATGTGTGTTGTTTTCATTAAACCAATTGGCTCCACTAGATGTCATTGCGTGTGTGCTTATTTCATAGACCACTTGGATGTGTGTTCTTTTCATAAACTAGTAGAGTAACTCCATGAGTGTTCATTTCATCAACCACATGGTGTTGGGGATATACTTTCCGGGTGTCCTCACTGTACCTCACTGACCAGGGTGGCCCACTTCGGGTGAGAGCTTTGCTTCACGGGCAGCCCAGTTAGGGAGAAGAGATGGAGTCCAGTCCGGCTACGAGAAGGCCCAGAAGACTTACCGACATAGGCCCATAGTGTTACTTGTAGTTCAAGATGTACTCTGTAACCGACTCTTAGTCGTAGCTAGATGGATCTCTCCTGTAAAATCTAGGCCAGATATCTATATAACCCGGCCTAGGGAGAGCCTTCAGGGCACACCTCAATAGTCTACAATCTCAACTCGCACAGGCGTAACCTTTGTAACCCATATTCCGGCTCTACCGTATTATTGGATTGCTAGCAGGAGTAGGATCCGTCCAAAGCTGGCGGATTCGAACCTGGGTAAACTTGTGTGCTCACCGTCCCGGAATACCGTACGTCTCACGCCCCTCTCTTCCACACGCCTTGAGGACCCCCTCATGGCGTGCTTGTCATCAATCCGATGACAGTTTGCGCCCACCGTGGGGCAAGTGAGCTTCAGATCTGCGTTCTGAGCGGAATCTGCATGAATCGGAATCGGTGATACCATCATCATCGGTCGCATCCTCTATGCCAGCGATGTCCCTCTCATCGTTCTCGATGAGATCTGGATTCCGGCTAGGGAAGACATGGCCTACACCATTATGTCTTTCAGCAAGATCGATGTGTACATCAGATTCCCTGAACCTGTCCCACCCACCCCAGCGGTGATGATAGAGGCAGAAGAAACTTCTGGGTCCCCTCTGTCCATGGCGGCGACAGAGTTCCGGATCTCAGAAAACCCTAATCCCACCTAGCCCGCACCCGTTGTGGAGATAGTGGAGAAATCCGAGCCTAAAGCAGACCTTGCGGTTCAAATCAAGTCTGGAGTAGATTTCCCTAGCGAGGCCGAATCCCATATTGATCCTCCCGTTGAGGCCAAAATCCAGGAGGATCATAGCAACAACCTTGGTTCTGGCTCTGCCAACGCTATAATAGATCAACCATTCCTGAGGCACACGTTGAGGCGCATGATGATGCAAGACGCAAGCGTGGATGAGGTCCTCGAAACCATCAAGATCTTCGAGGAAGCCCATGAGGAAAGCCGCAACTACCTCAGGACCCACACATCGCACTTCATCGGATATGTTGGATCCGGATCCGGCTCTGCCGATGCTGGAGACAACGTAGACTCGGTGCTGGAGGCGATGGGAACAAACACCGACCTACCCGCATCCTCGGATGACTCGATGACGTCGGCAGATTTCTGAAAGTTCTCCCAAAGCGCAGAAGAAGGAGAAGCCATGGATGAAGGATCCGAGGAAAACTCTCCCAAAGCGTAGGATGACATGGATATCGGAGATAACCCCGAGCTCTAGATGTCCGAAAGTACCGATCAGAGCTTGACTCCAGGAAACGGACCCAAAGCCGTCTTTGCTACCGGCGCAGCCAAGAAGGTGAAGAAGAGGAACAAGAAGAACAAAACCCCGGCAAAAGAACTTCCAGCAGAGGAGGTGATTGCCGAGGAATACGAGGAAGACTCGGATGTAGCACTTATCCCATAAGAGCCCAAAAAAGAATCGGTGGATGGACACATGGTCACTGCAGGTGCACGTAAACTCATCGATGCTGCATTAACCACACCTATCCCTACTACAACGGAGCTAACTGCTTGCGGAATTGGACGAAAGGGCCCAAGCCCTAGAAGCGCGTCACCAAGTACTCCTGGATGAAGCTAAGAACATCGAGGAAGAAAAGAAACGCATGGCCAAAGCGGAGAAGCTCATCTCTCTACAACATCAGAAGAACCGGAAGCGACATACACATGACAGTCAATTTCCGGAAGTTCGTAAGGTTCTCTTTGAGGGAGATCCGGGGATGCCTCGGATCGACAGCAAGGGAGATCTGGTGTACCCAACACCGGTGCAGAACACTACCGCTGCTTGAGACAACCTGGCAAATAATCCAGGTCTAGAACAGGTTCGATTGGGCATTAAGCTACTCACCAAAGGCCTGGAGCAACAGAAGGCTACGAAGTCCGGAAGCGGAAAACTGGTCTCCCAATCTGACCAATGTCGCACGGATCCGGCCTGGAATGACGTAAGACCCCAACGTGCTCCAGAACAGCATCACCGTTCCGACCGTCGGGAAGACAACTACTCAAGAACTGGATCTTCAGGACAGCATCACAAAACTGCACGTGATTGGTGCAATGTTACCCCAGCTGCTGAGCAAGAGGCAATTGTTGCACTGTATCCGAAGAATCCTCCCTGGCGAGAGTCGAACGATCTCATGGAAGAAGACAAAGAGAAACGTCGAGAGGAGGACTGTCAAAGAATGCCACCTCCTAGACATACAAGCCGTCCGGTTGACGGGCAAAAGAACGATGGACACTGTGCTGAGTCAAGACGGCAGAGGGCTCGTCGTAATGAAGACCCTCCCCGGCACCGGAATAATGATGCTCCATACGGATGCCGACGATCAGCCAGAAACAATCCAGCTACTCCACCCTCTCCACCAAGCAGCCATCACAATGGCTCCCAAGGAGGCCAAGGAGGGCGTCGTGGCGGAGGAGGTGGTGGCAGAAGCCGAAGTCCGGCTCCAAGGCACCGCAGCCATAGCCGTCATTCAGGGCGATCTCTGTCCCCAAGTGACGCAAGGCACATGATTAACTCCAACATAGAGGCGCGGCACTGCGAAAACGATGATATATACGTGGGCCCAAAATGCTTCGGACCATGCATAAGAGCAACACAATTCTCGGAAGGATTTGCTATCTCAAGATACATTCAAGCCTACGACAGTATAGCTCGGCCAGATACTTCGCTCTAGGATTTCTTCCAAGCTTGTTGTATCGCCAAAGGCGGAAACAGCCTGGTCACGACCAGATATCTCCCACTCATGTTGCGGAAGACGGCACGATCATGGCCCAATGAACTTCCGGAGAACACCATTCACAACTGGTATCACATGCAAAGCGTGTTATTTTGGAATTTCGAAGGCACATATCGGAGGCCCTGTACGGTAGGAGACCTACAGTGTTGCACCCAGAAAGCCGGAGAAACTTGCCGAGAATATCTCCGACGATGGATCGACACTAAAAACTCCTGTGAAGGGGTAAATGACCAAACTGCGATTGAAGCTTTCATTGCAGGACTTCCAATTGGTTTACTGCGTCATCGCTTGAAGTGCGACAAAGTAACTGATTTGGGAGAGATGATAGAAACAGCGAGCAAGTATGCAGATGTGGACAACGACGTAGAGGGACTACTTAATGCCCTAGTTGTGCCACAGTCGGCAAAACAACCAAAGCAGCAAGCTCAGAAGCGTAAGAACACCTCGGAAGAAAAACCCAACGCGGAAACGGCAGTGGTCACTGCTACTTTCGGGTCTGGAGGACGAGGAGGGCCGTGGACGCGGTCGTGGGACATCAAGAGTCCAGGGTAGAGGAGACCAGCAACCTGGCAAAACCTACTCTTGGGCCGACATTGCCAATAACCCGTGTGTGCATCCCTTAGATGCCAATGGGGGCTCGTCTCACACAAACGCCGAGTGTCGTTTTTATGATGACATCAAGAAAGATGATACTGCTGGCTATAGGGCTAAGCAGAAGAAGGGAAAGAAGAATCCCGAAAAAGATAAAGAGACCAAGGAAGATTCTAACATGGAGGAAGCTGATGCTTCAAATCCCAAGCCGGAAGGGAAGAAGAACTTCCCAACAAAGAAGGACACTTACGTCACCTTCCTCGGATCTCAACCAGCTAAGGTCAAGAAAGCAGTTCTACATGAGCTCAACGCAATAGTTCCGGCTGTCCCTCAATTCATGGACTGGTCAGAAGTGGCAATCACCTTTGACCGCACTGATCATCCGCCTAAGTTGCACATGCGAGGAAAACACGCCTTAGTCGTCAATCCACTTATTGATGGCTATGGTTTCTCCAAGCTCTCATGGATGGCGGCAGCAGCATTAATATTCTATATGTCGAAATGCTACGCCGGATGAAGATCTCGGAGACCCAGCTGAATTATCGCTCTGTGATCTTTCACGGAGTTGTCCCAGGAAGACAAGCAAAATCCCTGGGAGAAATCACTTTGGATGTGACCTTTGGAACTCCAAAGAACTATCGGACAGAAGCACTTTCCTTCGAAGTGGTCCCGTTCAAGAGCGCGTACCACGCCATATTCGGACGTCCGGCTTACTAGGCTTTTATGGCTCGTCCGTGTTACATTTACAATATGATGAAAATTCCAGGTCCCAACGGCATGATCACTATCAGGGGAGACCCGAAGAAGGCATGAGAGTGCAAGGACGGAAATGCCGCCTTTGCTGAAGTCGTGCTGCATGCCCAGGAGTACCAGGAGATCAAGAAGACCATAGATCCGTTCGAGATGCCCGCGACAAAGAAGGAGGTGACAAAGCTGAATCCGGAGTTCAAGGCATCAGAAGAGACAAAGAAGACACTGTTGAAGGATGATGACCCCTCCAAGGTGACCCAGATAGGCGTAGGCCTAGATAGCACATAGGAAAGCGCGCTCATCAAATTCCTCCAAGCAAATCAAGATATCTTCGCATGGCAGCCATCTGACATGACCGGAGTACCTAGGGAACTTGCCGAGCACTCTTTAAATGTACACCCAAATGCTAAACCCGTCAAACAATCCCTACGACATTTTGGCGATGAAAAGCGTAAGGCAATAGCTAAGGAACTAGCCCGGCTCGAGTTAGCCGGATTCATAGAAGAGGTCATCCACACTGAGTGGTCGGCCAATCCTGTAATGGTCCATAAAAAGGACCCCACTGATTTAAGGATGTGTGTTGATTATACTGCCTTGAACAAGGCTTGTCCCAAAGATCCGTTCGCTCTGCTTAGGGTTGATCAAGTTATCGATTCAACGGCAGGCTCGGAACTCCTAATTTTTCTCGATGCATATTCCAGTTATCACCAAATCCGGATGAAGGAATCTGACAAAGTCAAAACTTCATTCCTAACCCCCTTGTCAGATTCAACGGCAGGCTCGGAACTCCTAATTTTTCTCGATGCATATTCCAGTTATCACCAAATCCGGATGAAGGAATTTGACAAAGTCAAAACTTTATTCCTAACCCCCTTCGGAAACTTCTATTTCGTTACGATGCTCTTTGGGCTCAAGAACGCAGGAGCTACGTACCAGCGCACTATGTAGTGTTGCCTCCACGATCAAATAGGATGCAATGTACATGCATATGTGGATGATATTGTGGTGATGTCCAAAAAGAAGGAAACCTTGATTTCCGACTTGGAGGAAACGTTCGCCAATTTACGAAAATACAACATAATGCTTAACCCGAAGAAATGTTTCTTTGGGATTCCAGCTGGAAAATTGTTAGGTTTTATCGTGTCTCAAAGAGGCATAGAGGTAAACCGAGACAAAATCAAGGCTATACTCAATATTTCTAGGCCAACTCGCCTAAAGGACGTTCAAAGTCTAACTGGTCGGATTGCCGCCGTCAGTCGGTTTGTAAGACGGCTCGGCGAAAGAGCCACACCACTATACAAGCTCCTGAAATAGACCAAACAATTCGTTTGGACCGACAAAGCTGAAGCTGCGCTACAAGACCTGAAAGCAATACTCTCATCTGCTCCCATCCTTGCAGCACCGGAACCACAGGAACCGATGTTGCTCTACCTTGCTACGACGAACAAGGTCATCAGTATCATCATGGTGGTGGAGAGACCAGAGGAAAATCAGGAACACCTGGTGCAGCGTCCGACTTACTATCTCAGCGAGGTCTTAACTGAATCAAAATAGCGGTATCTGCACTATCAAAAGATGGCTTACGGTGTGTTCTTAGCATCTCGTAAGTTACGACATTATTTTCAGGAGCATCAAATTACCGTGGTGAGCACAGCTCCCATGAGAGATATAATCAACAATAGTGATGCCACATGACGCGTCGCCAAATGGGGCATAGAGCTTTCAGCTTTCGACATTGAGTACAAACCTTGTATAGCAATCAAATCCAAAATCCTCGCTGACTTTTTCACTGATTGGACAGAGACAACGAAGAATATGACTCTGCCAGAGTCGGAATACTGGACCTTGCATTTTGACGGGTCTAAAGCGCTCGGGGGCCCGGGGGCTGGCGTGGTGGTCAAATCACCTCAAGGAGATAAACTTTTCTATGTATTCTAGATACACTTCACGGTGACAAATAACATTGTCGAGTATGAAGCATTACTGCATGGAATCTGGATTGCTAAGGATATCGGCATCCGACGTTTAATGTGTTATGGAGATTCAGATCTTGTTGCCCAACAAGTGTCGGATATCTGTAAGGCAAACAAGCACATGGCGGCATATAGGGCTGTCATGGATGAACTATCTAAATCGTTTGAAGGGTTTGAAGTTCAACACATCCCTCAAACAGAAAATGAGGAAGGAGATGCACTATCTCGAATAGGCTCTGCCCAGAAAAAGGTCCTGGATGGCGCTTTTTTAGAGCACCTCAAAGTTCCCTCTATAAAAGGAGTGGATGAGGAATATCCGACCAAATCTGACTCACCTTTAGTAGCAGTTCTAGCTGTGATTCCCAGCTAGACTCAACCCTACCTTGATTACTTGGTAGACGGAAAATTACCCGAAGAAGAAGTTCTGAGACGACAGATCGTCCGACAAGCAAAAGCCTATACTATAATTAGTTGTGAGCTCTATAAGCGGAGTGCATCTAGGGTTTTTCAGTGATGTGTATCTCCGGAAGAAGGAGTGGAAATCTTACAAGAGATCCACGAAGGCAAGTATGGTCACCACGCTGCAGCCAAATCTCTAGTGGCAAAAGCTTTCCGACATGGTTTTTTCTGGCTTACAGCCAAGGCAGATGCCGAATGGCTGGTCAAGGCATGCAAGGGCTGCCAAAAATACACCAAACAACCACACCGGCTGATCAGCTGCGAAAAATACCTATAACATGGCCTTTTGCGGTCTACGAGCTTGACAGGGTAGGACCGTTTAAACGGGCTCCAAGTGGATTTACTCACCTCTTAGTGATGGTGGATAAATTCACCAAATGGATTGAGGCTAAACCTGTCACTAGTTGTGATGGAGCAACAGCCAGAAGATTTTTCAAGCATGTCATAATCCGATACGGTTATCCGCATAGTATTATCACGGACAACTGGAGTAACTTCTCTATTGGAGAACTAGCCGAATTCGGTAATGAACAAAATATCCGGCTTGACATTGCGTCAGTCGCACATCCGCAAGCTAATGGACAAGTCGAAAGAGTAAATGGTTTAATCCTACAAGGCCTAAAACCAAGACTTGAAGCACCACTAAGACGGGTTGCACGGGCTTGGGCAGAGGAATTACCTTCTATAATATGGAATTTGCGAACAACTCCAAACAGGTCAACCAGATACACACCTTTCTTCTTGGTATATGGCGCAGAAGCAGTTCTTTCTAGTGATTTGATTCATACTTCTCCTAGAGTGGCCGTGTATATTGAAGAGGATGCCGAAAATTTGTCGACAAAATGATCTCGACTTAGTCAAAGAAGTTCGTGTCATTGCTGAGATGAGATCAATAGCCTATCAGCAGAAGTTACGCAAGTATCATAGCTAGAGAGTCAGAAACCGGTCTTTCAATACGGGAGATTTGGTTCTCCGGCTTGTGCAGCAAAGAAAGAACAAACTTTCCCCAATTTGGGAAGGGCCATTTTTAGTTAGTCGAGTATTGCACGATGGTTCATACTACCTAACTGATATGCGGCCAGTCAAAGAAACACCTGCTACTAAGAAGAGAAAGAGAGCCAGAGGCAGTACAAACCCGGATGAGTTAGACAGACCATTGAATATTGCTCAGCTTTATCCCTTTTATTCTTAGTTTATTTTTCTTTGTAATCATAAATGTATACATGTTCAATGAGAAATAAAGTCTTGGTTGCCTCAATTTTTTTATGAGAAGTTTTTACCATCTTATTTCTGAATGATCATGTCATAGTCGAAAATCCCAGAATACTTGAAAGTACTTTATGCTCATGTTTGTTCTGGTTTAGATTTCCGATTCTAAAATTGCTAACTTCGGGTATAAATCTAAATTTTGTAGTCTATACTTTGGTTATTTGTCTGATTGCTGGATGCGGAAATTTTCTGAGTAGTGAACTGTTGGTACTGGAGGCCAGCTTTGTTTCCGAGTTTAAACTGGTTTAGCAATTGAGCTCCATTGCTCAGCAAAGTTTCCGTGCTAAAAGTTGGTTGGCTCACGAAAGGGACGAGGCGGAAAGCCAGATAAATGAAAAGTGCAGACAAAAAATACAAGTGCTTATGCAAACATTTCAGGAACATAATGTTAAATCCAAAAGTGCTGAATAGATAAAATAAAGCTTAGCACTAGCAAAAGTATTATACTACATATTTATAGACCCAAATTGTATTCAGAATAACACATTGTTCTTTCTGATACTCTATGATGCAGGGGAAGAGGTACGAGCTGCCGGCTCACTGGATACATCAGCCTCGTTTTGATAACATTCCGAGATGTTCAAATCCGATATGGTTTGATCATCGTTGGAAACTTCAGCTGTTTCTTCAGAAGGCGAAGGTGGTGTGTCCACGCGGGTGAAGAAGGGAGTGTCGTAGCTGGTCAAATCAGCTATGTGGCACCCATATCCGGCGCAGGAGTCCATGATAGCCTTCATGTCTTGCTCCTGTCCATCTTTGTCCACCTTGCAGTACCCTCTGATTACTTGCCAGATTTCCATGTTTCCATGGTGGCTCATAACCATGGTGACGAGGGTTTAACTCGTCAATGCCCATTGTTATGGACTTGGGTTTTGGAGAAGGAGGGAGCGCTGGAGACATCTATCGGCTAGCAAACAAGCACACAGGGGACAAAGGATTTACCCATGTTCAGGCCTCGTAGAGGTCCCTACTCCTACTTGTCTGCTCGTGGAATTATCGAAGGAGTCGAAAGTTACAATGGTGCGCAGATGCAATCTGGCAAGGGTTGTGGAAACAAGGGTTGCGTGTGTCCTCCTCGCTGCCCCCTCCTAGCCTTTATATAGATAGGCTAGGTCTCGGGTAGCAGGTCGAGTCGGTTACAAGTTAGGGTTTTCCCCTTCAAACTTTCTATCTTTAGCTTCTTCTTGTCCTTCAAGCAATCGAGAGTCCACAGGTTACTCGAGTCCTTTCATCTGGGCCTTGGCGACACCGTGGGCCTGTACGTATTTGGACCGTATATACCAAGCTCGAGTACCTATAGGGTATACCCATGTCAGTAGCCCCCGAGTGTCCAGTGGAATCACAGATTCGACTGGGGACTTTTTGAAGCCTTCGAGTGCCTAAATGAGTACATTTCGATTGCTTTTATTTGTGTCATAGGGATTGTCGATATACGTGCCTGATATAACCGAAGTATCGGTATTAGTTAACCACCTTAGGGTGAAACAACACAATCTACTCAAATTCGAGTCCCCGGACTCGAACCCGGAAAAGTGCTGGTGTAATTCGACTCAGGCCGCGGAGGTCTTACAGGAGTGGAATTCCAGTTATATGGGTGTGAGCACTTGACGCGTTCATCAAGGCATGTTCATCGTGCCTGTAGGCACGGATATGTTTCTGGTAGTGCGCAGTTAAATGCGTTGCCAGGCCTTATTCAGGTCTTACCTTCACGCCGTAGGCGCGGCATCTGAATTTTATCATCGCGGAGACGATTCGGGTGACCCAGGAGACGCAGTCTCTTTGTAGGGGAAAATTATGAGGTGGTGTCGCCATGAGTTTCGAGTGTGGATGTTATCAACACACAGTTTTTTGTACAAATAATCATAGGGTGCGCGACCAGCGCTCCCTATGGGAGTAGCCCCCGAGTGCCTGGTTGAGTCGAAGACTCAGGCAGGGACTAAAGAACTTTTGCGACTGCTGTCGTCTTTTGCTCGCTTGTTTCAGTCGATGACTCAGGCAGGTACTAAAACACTTTTGTGACTGCTGTCATCTTTTGCCTGCTTGTTTCAGTCGATGACTCAGGCAGGTACTAAAACACTTTTGCGATTGCTATCGTCTTTTGCCTGCTTGTTTTCGGCACTCCCTATGGGAGTAACCCATGTCCATAATCGAACTGTGTTTCGAGTGGTTGGGTTTGCTTTTGTGATTGTCCATGTTCCTGCAACAAGAAAAGAAAAGTCGTAGGGTGCGCGGCCAGCGCTCCCTATGGGAGTAGCCCCCGAGTGCTTGGTGGAGTCGAAGACTCCAGCAAGGACTAAAAATAGTCAAAGTTTTCCACTTCATAGCCTTGGTGACGTCAGTGCTGACGCTTGTATGACCTTAGTTGCCCGCGTGAGTGATTTTGATGGGACGTGACGAGCGGTGGGTCCAACTTTCTGACATTGATTTGACTGCACGTGCGTAATTTTATTTTTAACTGCGCCTCCTCGATTTCCATGCGTAATGGTAGAAGTGGGGGGACGGTTCGCGCTTCCTCTTCTCCACGTGTCCAACATGATGCGTGCCACGTGTCCAATAGGGTTTTTGTTAGCCGTTGGATTGCATATCCCAGGGGTTAAGTAGTGATGCTGCGACGGTAATTTCCCATCTACGCTCTTTCTTCCTTGCTGCCATCGCATTGCTCCTGCTTTTCTGCTTTCCCCTACGCCCATCTTCTCCACGACGCTGGACTAGCTCCGTTCGTTTCCGAGCTACTTCCTTCGCTCACATCACCGCCGTGCAATGGGGAAGAAGAAGGGAGGCGCTACCGCTGATTCCGCGGCCACCATCGCTGTGGGGAAGAAGAAAGGTGGCTCCGCTGCTGCGGGCACCAGCACCATCGCCGGCGGGAAGAAGAAGGTCACGGGCACCCGCGTGAACAATGGCGCATGGCGCCCCTCTATCATCAAGGCGTCGGATCTCCGTCTTCTTCGCCAAGATGGAGTTATCTCTACGGCAGTCGCCGATGCGCGCGTCCCCAGCGGTGAGGCCATTCCTGCTCCTCCCACTGGTTTTCGAGTGATGTTTCTTGCATTCATCATTCACGGTCTTTCCTTGCCTCTTTACCCCTTTCTTAGGGGTCTTCTTTGTTTCTATGGGCTCCAACTCCATCAGCTGTCCCCAAATTCGCTCCTCCACATCACTTGTTTCATCAATCTCTGCGAGTGCTGGCTCGGAATCGAGCCACACTTTGGTCTTTTCAAGCGCATCTTTAAATTGAAGCATCAGTCCGCATCTGTCTCTTTAGTTTATGACGTAGGTGGTTGCGGAATCCACGCACCTACTTCGACATTAAGATCGCCAAGTCCGTCCAGGGATGGAAGGACAGATGGTTCTATGTTCGCGACCAGCAGGCCAAGGACGAGCACTTTGGACTCGCGCCTTTTGATCCCGCGACTCCCTGCAAGAAGATGCGTTCTTGGAAGAACGTGATCATGCCATCCAAACTCGCGGAGACAGACGTGCTATATCAACGCGTCTGCAACCTCGAGAGCCGCATAGGCGTGGAAGAGGGAGGCTGCGCCCTTGTCAGGACTTGGCTGCGTCGTCGCGTCCAGCCTCTCCAGGCCAGAGTCCATCCCATGTTTCAATGGGGTGGCGCTGATGATGCCACTCGCGTGTCTGCCGATGGCATGTCCGCGAGTGAGGTAGATAAGAGGGTGCGACTGGTTACGAAGTACACCTTCAAGGATGTGCTTCCAAATGAGCCTGTCGTTCCTCCCTTCGATGCTTCAAATCCTCCTCCCGAGGTACAGTTGTGCTACGTAGTAGCTTATTTTCTCGATTGCGTTTTCTGTTGCTTACCTGTTATGTTTGCTGATTTTTACTGTTTGTATGCAGGAGTGGGCGGTGTCGCCTTGTATGCCTCCCCTCCCTGAGGGGATTATTCCTCGTGAAGCTTTGGAAGAGGACGAGTCTGAGTCGACTGTCCCTTCCGATGTGGAGAGGAAGCCCCCGAGTCCGAGAGCCCGGATACTCGCAAGAGTTCGCGTAGCGGGGATTCCGACGCGTCGACTCCTTCAACTCCAGGAGGCACGGCTGTTGGCGCGGAGTCGCCAATTCCAGCTGTTCCTGTGAGGGCTGTGGCACCGTCTTCTCGCAAGAAGATGAAATTGCCCAAGGAGTCTTCGTCGGAGTCGGCGGAAGCCACGTTTGATCTTGACAAATTTGACTGGTAAGTTTTCTAATGCATTCATTCTTCTCTGTTTTCTTCTTGCTGGTTTTTCCCCTGGAGTTTGCCCTTTTCTCAATGTGGATTTTGTCTTGCAGTCAAGAGGCGTCGTCATCTTCGGGCGATGTCGAATTTTTGAAGGAATAGGGAGCCGCGACTTCAAGGGCCAAGGTAGAGGTCGAGCGCGCTCCTTCTCCGGCGGCGGCCCACTCCGGGCACAATTCTTCAAGCTCTCCTCACGTAGGGGAGCATCGAGTAGTTGCTCGGATGACGGTTCAGCAAACTTCTTCGGAGTCGCTGGAGGACCATGTAAGTATAGCTTTCCTTCTTTTTTAATGTGGTAGTCAATCGCCTTTTGTTGCCCTTTCTGATTCCTTTCTTTGTGCAACAGCTCCTTGTAAGGGAGGCCGCGCAAGTGGCGGAGCAGGTGATGGCAATGGGTCGCCAGCATGCAATGCTGGAGACACGTCACCGCGTTGTCAAAAGTGAGTGTTCTATACTTATTATTTTCGTCTTCTCTCTGTTTTGGTATAATCGACTGACAACCAATTATTGACTGCCATGTACCTGAGCATAACGATTTATTGCGCGATGTCGCCATGTTGGAGAAGACGCTATCCGCAGCTGTGAAGGGGCGCGATGAGGCAATCGCGGCTCGTGATGAAGCCCAGAAGCGCGAAGAGGATCTGCGCGCCTCCTTTGCGGCCAGGGAGAAGTTGGTCGAAGAGCAACTGTTCTCAGTCGCCAAGGCCCTCTCGGGTACCTTTACTGGTAGATATGTTATTGATGTTCTTCTCTTCATCTGTAGTGCCAATGGCACTAGAAGTTTGATCCATGTGTGTATTTTGGTGTAGATACTGGCGGCTTGAGTTTTGATCCACAAGCCCTTTGTCGTGATGACGCTCTGGCGGGCGCGGTATCTGCGGTCGGGGATCGTAGCGCCGCTGTCCAAAATACGTTGTCCGAGACCAAGGCCACCCTGAGTCGCCTCCGAGAGGAGTTGATGCCGAAGGCGGAGCTGGTCGACAATGTGGAAGAGCTGGTGGAGTCGCTCGCTGGGGGTGTGCCTGCCACGTACAAGAACTCCCTCCGCGCAGCTGGCGCGACCATGTCGCTTGCCATGGTGAAAGCCCATGGAGTCGAAGTAGATCCTTCTGCGGTGTCGAAGACGATGCCTATTGGCACGGATGGTCAGCAGGTAGTATTCTCTCCCTTTGCAACTGCATGTGCCAAATATGGTCATTCCTTGATAAACATTGTTGCCAAGTATTCGGAGGATCTCAATCGTGCAAAGAAGGCGGCGAAAACTTCGTCCTCAGGGGCCGGCGGAAAGTCAGTGGCATCTGATACTGCCATGGACTTGATGAATCCCCCGAGGTCATCAAAGTCGAAGAAGCCAGATGCTCCGTAGTTAGTTTCTTGTAATAGCTGATGAACTTGCTCTTTTAATTGGAGAACATGCCTATTGGCGAATGTGTTTGTAGATACTTTTATTGATCCTGAATGCATCTGTTACTTTTGACTTTTGAGTTGGTCGCCTTATTTGCCTCTGGCTTGATTTTTGGTAGGGTACATCAAGTAGTCCTGTGGGGGGAACCCCGGACTCGCCATCTCTTGAGGATACAATGGCACCACCATGCTCCAGGGTAGAGGAGTTGTCCTTGCTTTCGCGACTTTGTGATCGCGTTAAGCAACTGGAGCGTGAGTTGCCCGTGATCTGCGGTAGCGTGGACGTGTGGAAGTCAAAGGCTGAAAAAGCCGCCGCCCGCGAGCAATATCTGCTTGGCGAGGTGACGCAGCTGGGCGACCAGTTTAAGTGTTAGTTTGCTCATCCTCGTCTTTTCCTTTGTAGTTAATCGCAATGGTACGTTGTACTCATGCTGTTGATGCTGCTTCGTGTAGTTGTTAGCGCACGCCATCCGCAGGAGGAGAGGGATAGGATTGCCATCCGCCTTCATGATCTCACCCAGGAGCAACTTCAGGAGAGTGGATACTTCTGGGTAGATCATGATCGTGCGACTGTGTTGGCGACCCTACAGGATCGTGCCTCGCGAGTACTGCTCTTTCTGAAGAAGTTGCAGTCGTGTTTGAAGAACATCTACTGGGCGATGTTCCCGCTGGATGATACTCCATCAAGCCTGCTGGCTCTCCTAACCAAATTTCAAGATATGTCCGCGGTTCGTGAGTGCGTGAGGCAGCAGTTGGTGGCTGGTGCCAAGGCTGCCCTCTCCATGGTGCGTTTGCACAGGCCTGACGTGGTTGTCGCCGCCATTGCCTCTGGGCCACTGGTGCCACCAGCAGGATCTTCCTAGAATATGGTGCCGCACTATCAGGCGGTGGACCGTCCAGCAGAGGAGATTGTCGACTTTTTCGAGGAACAAACCAATGTTCTTCTGTTGTAGCAGTAGCTAGATTTGTATCCTGCACATAAGTGTACTTGTGTTGTAAAGTGCATATATATATTTGTAGATAATTTGTTGTTGAATGTGTACAAAGAGCTTTGTCAGCGTCAGGTGCGTTGCACTATGCGATTCCTTTTCGTTAGCCTGGCCATCCCTTTGTCAACCTGCCAGGCGCGTTGCGGCTGGGTTGAGTTTGTGTTAAGGGGTTTGATTGATGTGCCAGCTACTCAGGATATCGCGTTTATTGGTTCGAAGAACAAATATAGGTAGGGTGGCGTAGCCCCTGAGTATAAAATTGACAAAAGAGAAAGAAAAACATAGAGTTTTGGGGCACTTAGCTTTTATTTATTTGAAGGGCAGTATGAAGGTACAATGTGTGGCTAAGTAGCCTTATTTGAGATGTAAAAAGTAAAACAACTAGGGGTAGAAGCATCGCAGTTGTGCGACGTTCCGAGGGTTGGAGTATGCGACTCCTGTCTCTAAATCCTAAAGGCGATAGGGGCCACCTGGGATTACTTCTGTAATCACGTACGGTCCTTCCCAGGGGGACTCGAGCTTGAGATGCCCCTGCTGCTTCAGTCGCAGGACCAGGTCAAGTTCGACGAAGGATCTGGGGCGAAGCCTTCTGCTGTGGTAGTTGTGCAGGTTCTGCTGGTAGATCGTGGATCTTTCCACGGCGATTTCTCTTGCCTCGTCGAGGAGGTCGACGGAGTCTTCGAGTGCAAGAGATGATTCTTGTTCGCTGTAAGCCACTACACGCGGCGCCTTGTATCGCACTTCGGTGGGTAGTACTGCTTCTGCTCCGTGCACCATAAAGAATGGCGTGTAGCCCATGGCGCTGTTTGGAGTTGTTCGTAGACTCCAGAGTACGGATTGGAGCTCATCTGGCCAGCAACCCGCGGCTTGCTCGAGTGGTCGAAGGAGTCGCTTCTTGATGCCGCTGCAGACGAGCCCGTTTGCTTTTTCCACCTGACCGTTGGTCTGTGGGTGTGCTACTGAGGCATAGCTGATGTTGATCCCCAGGTTCTTGCAGAATTCTTGGAACTCCTTGGATGTGAAGTTTGTTCCGTTGTCGGTGATGATGCTGTGTGGCATGCCGAAGCGGTAGACGATGGACTCGAAGAACTTGACTGCGATGTGCCCTGATTGCTTGGTCACTGGCATGGCCTCAATCCACTTGGTCAATTTGTCGACTACGACCAAGAGGTAGACGTAGCCTCCTTGCGAGGACCTTGGAAGTTTGCCAACCATGTCGAGTCCCCACTGGGCGAAGGGCCAGGCCAATGGAATAGGCCGTAGTTCTGCACCTGGTGCGTTTGGCTTGTCCGCGAATCGCTGACAAGCGTTGCACTTTTGGACTATATCCTTGGCGTCGCGCATAGCCATGGGCCAGTAAAATCCAGCTCGTAGAGCTTTGGCAACAAGGGCGCGACTGCCGGCGTAGTGCCCGCAGGTCCCTTCATGGATGTCGAGGAGGACTGCTCTTCCATCGGCTAGGGAGACGCATCGTTGTAACACGCCTGTGATGCTGCGTTTATACAGTTCATCGTTGATAACGGTGAATGCCTTGGAGCGTCGCGCGATGTGTCATGCGTCTGTCGGGTCGTCCGGTAGGCGCTTGCTGAGGAGGTACGTAATGTACGGTTGTGTCCAGGATTGTTCGATCATCATGACGCTCATTGGTCCCTCGAGTCCTGTGTCGAGCTCCAAGTCATCGAGTGTCATTGGCTCATTGGGTGGCGTAGCCCCCGAGTCTGTTGTTGCGCTTGTTTTCTTCTTTGCAGCCTTTTGCTTGATGGAGCGTTCGCATATGCGCTCGAGAAATACCCCAGGTGGTATGGCTGCATAGGTGGAGCCTATGTTGGTGAGTGCGTCCGCCTCCTCATTGCTTTTGCGACCTATGTGTCGCAACTCGCAACCATCAAAGTCTCCTTCAAGTGTGTCGTAGAGGTCGCGGTATGCGATCATGTTGTCGTTCAGTGTGTCGCACTCGTGCATTATTTGGTTGACGACCAGCTTGGAGTCGCCATATATGATTAGCCTCTTTGCGCCGCAGGCTTTTGCCATCCTCATCCCGTGCAACAGGGCCTCATATTCAGCCTCGTTGTTTGAGGTTGTGAACTGCATTTGCAGGATGTATTTCAGCTTGTCCCCTTGAGGTGATGTCATTATGACACCTGCTCCTGCTCCATCTTTCCTCTTGGACCCATCGAAGTGCATTGTCCAGAGGTAGGACATGTCTGGCTTGTCCGGGAGTTGGTTTTCCATCCAATGTACGAGAAAGTCAGGGAGAACTTGCGACTTGATTGCGCTGTGCTTTTCGTATGCGATGTCTCGTGGAGACAGTTCGATTCCCCAAAGCGCAACTCGCCCTGTGGCGTCAGGGTTATTGAGGATATGTCCCAATGGGGCGTCGTTGACTACCACGATTGGGTGTTCCTGGAAGTAATGGCGTAGTCGCTGGGCGGTCATAAAGACATCGTACGCCAGCTTCTGGTAGTGCGGGTACCGCTGTTTTGTTGGCGTGAGGACCTCGCTTAGGTAGTATACCGGGCGTTGTACGCCGTGGACCTTGTTTTCCTCGGCCCGCTCGACGATGAGCACTGTGCTAACAACTTGGTTGCTAGCGGAGATGTACAGCAACAGTGGTTCCCTTTCTCGTGGAGTTACCAATACTGGCGAGGTGGATAGCAGGCGCTTG
Source organism: Avena sativa (assembly GCA_916181665.1). NCBI lineage: Eukaryota > Viridiplantae > Streptophyta > Magnoliopsida > Poales > Poaceae > Avena > Avena sativa. Next base: position 200,602,120 of record OV702287.1, read on the forward strand.
AGGTCTTCGAATGCTTCTTGCGCTTCATTGGTCCACTCGAATTTGTCAGCTTTGTGGAGGAGCTGATAGAAGGGCAGCGCCTTTTCTCCCATTCGACTGATAAATCGACTGAGGGCCGCGATTCGTCCGGCTAGTTGCTGAACGCCTCTTATGTTCTTTGGCTTCTCCATGGCTAGTATGGCCTTTATCTTTTTCGGGTTTGCCTCAATCCCTCTCGCGGAGATGAGATACCCGAGCAGCTGCCCAGATGGTACGCCGAAGGCGCATTTATCCGGATTGAGCTTTATCCGGTAACGATCAAGATTGGCGAATGTTTCACGCAAGTCGTCGATTAGAGAGGCTTCTTCCTTGGTTTTGATTACTATGTCGTCGACATAGACTTGGATGTTGCAACCTAGTTGCTCTTTGAGGCAAGCCTGCATGCACCGCTGGTACGTAGCTCCTGCGTTTTTTAGCCCGAAGGGCATTTTGTTGTAGCAGAACACGCAGAAGGGCATTGTAAACGCGGCCTTCTCCTGGTCTTCCTCCTTCATTCGAATTTGGTTATAGCCTGAGTAGGCATCGAGGAAGCAGAGGCGCTCGCATCTAGCGTTGGAGTCGATGATTTGATCGATCCGTGGTAGCGGGAAGTGATCTTTTGGGCAGTGCTTGTTTAAAGAAGTGAAGTCCACGCACATCTGTAGGATATCCGTGTCCTTTTTTGGTACCAACACCGTATTGGCGAGCCAGGTGCTTTCCTTGATCTTGCGTATGAATTTGTCCTCGAGGAGTCTATTGATCTCCATTCCGACTGCCTGTGCCCGTGGCTCAGACAGTCGCCTGATTGTTTGCTTGACAGGCCTTGCGTCGGGGTTGACATTGAGTGCGTGCTCGGCGAATTCCCTGGGAACTCCTGGCATGTCCGCAGGACACCAGGCAAAAATTTCCCAGTGCTCACGGAGGAATTCGACGAGCGCGAGTTCCTATGCGGGACCCAAGTTGTTGGCGATGAGGGCCATTTTGGTGGGATCTGATGGATGGACCTGCACCTTCTTTGTGTGCACAGGTGAGTCGAAGGAGAGGTCATGTGAGCTTGGCCGACTCAGGGGTGGCAGACTGTTGTCTGTCATTTCCTTCAATCGCGTGAGCTCCTCCTGCATGCTGAAGGACTGGGAGATTCTATTGATTTCCCTGTCGCAACTGTCAGATCGCTCAAAGCTCCCGTTGATCGTGATGACACCGTTAGGACCTGGCATCTTCATCTGCAGGTAGGCGTAGTGGGATACCGCCATGAACCTAGCGAACGCAATGCGTCCGAGGATGCAGTGGTATTGTGAGGGCCAGTCGACAACTTCAAAGTCGATGCGCTCGCGCCAGAAGTTCTTCGGCGTGCCGAATATGACGTCGAGGTTGATTTTGCCCAGGGGGTATACGCCTTTTCCTGGGATGATGCCGTGGAACATTGTGTCCGATGCCTCCAAGCAGGTTAGAGGGATCCTCATTGCTCACAAGGTACTCGCGAATATGAGGTTGATACCGCTTCCGCCATCCATGAAGACACGACTCATGTCGAAGCCTCCAATTTGCGCCTCGAGTACGAGGGGGCAATGACCTAGGCGAGGTACTTGAGGCGGGTGGTCGCGTTTGTCGAAAGTAATGCACGACTCACTGCCACTGAGGTACTCAGTGGTGGATGGTGGCGAGTGCGTGGCCAAGTTAACTTGGCGAGTGATGGCCTTTTGCACCCTATTGGAGGGGCACCCCTTTTGGATCATCATGGTACCCATGGCCCATGCGTACGGTTCGCCTCCGTGGTGTTGGTCTGGTGCAGCTCCGTTCATCCGAACCAATCCCTCATGTAGCTTGAGGAACTCGTGGTAGTCCTTGAGGAGGTGGCTGGACTTTCTCTTGCCATCATGCTTGTCGATGTAGAAGTGTACCGTGCATGGCCCGGACAGTTTGTCCTCGATGGAGGTCGCGGTTACTTCATCGCGAGTGCGACGTTGCCACACTTGCGTGGTTTTCCCGGAGTCGCGGTATCCGCCGCTGCGGTATCCGCTATTGCGGTTATCGTCGCGTCTATCGGCGTAGCCGGCTGGGACCATGTTGATGTCGTCGCGATCGTCGTAGACGCACATGCGACGCTTACTCCGGCGGCCGCGTCTTTGTTCGAGTTCTGCCTCCTCGTCAGAGTGAACGCGGTTCTTCACCGAATCTTCTCCATCAGCCCACCGATTCGCGATCTCCATCAGGTAGTCGATGGTCTGGGGCTTTGAGCGGCCTAGCTCATCCCTGAGTTCCATGTGGCGGACACCACCGTTGAATGCATCCATCGCGTGGTCTTCCGAGATGTTCTCCGCGGAGTTCTTGATGCTCGACCACCTTTGGATGTAGGAGCGCAGCGATTTGCCAGATCTTTGCTGGCAGCATCTCAGTTCTTCGATTGAGGCGGGACGTTTGTACGTGCCCTTAAAGTTGCACACGAAGCTATAGACCAGCTCATCCCAGCTGCAAATGGATCCGCGTGGGAGGTTATTGAGCCATGCCCGGGCGGCGCCCTGCAGCTGTAGCTGCAAGCATTGCATGGCAGTACTTCGACTGACTCCGTGTAGCCTGACGGAGGAGATGTGATCCTCCAGCCAGATTTTGGGGTCCTGCAGACCGTCAAATTTCGGGTTCTCTGATGGGAGTTTGAACCCTTTAGGCATTCGCTTTTTCCTGATGGATCTGCTGAACCATCTGGCGCCGCAGAGCTCCCTATCTTCCTCTTCCGAGTCAGTCGATCGAGCACGTCGTGCCCTTGACTTGTCGATCTTGCACTGCATGAGTTCATCGCGTGCATCGTAGTCGCGATCGTGCCGCCGTGAGCGGCGGCACCGAGATAGGTCGTTATTGTCATCGCTGGACGAGGGCGAGGAGTAGCGCTTTGCTAACTCTTTGCCCTTTTTTGGGTCCGGTACTGGTTCCTTGTCGAGGGCGGCCTCGATTAGCCCCAGGCCCGCGATCGTAGATCGGTGCATGGCCGTTCGGGGATCTCCAGCTGGTGACTGGTTATTGAGAAGGTACATGGTGGCCGCTGTCACCGCGGCCTGTGGTGTCCTGGGAACCACATTGCCTCTTGTGTCGACTATCATAGAGCCGAAGTCGATCACTTTCGCGTCGTCTATGTGTTCTTGTTCGGTGAGGTGAGCCATCCACGATTGCCTTTTCCTGGCGAGGTGCTCGTTGCCTCTTGAGGAGGATCCTCCGTAGGAGGAGAGCCCGACACGACGAAGGCTTGACTCGTCCGCCACCTTTTTACGCGCCTCAAGTTGCGCGATTGCTTGTTTTTGGCGCTTGAATTCCTCTTTTAGGAGCCAGTGATAGCCCATCAGTAGCTCCTGCGGGGACCCGAAGGGTAGAGGTGCTCCTTGTAGGGCTTCACGGCAGCGTTCCCACTCTTGCTCGTTCAGCCTGATCACGACGCTTTCGCCGGTTTGCTCGTTGATTATGCTAGGAGGTTCGACTGCTCCTCCGTTGCCACTGTTACCGCCGTTGCTGGCGTTGGGCGGGTCGGTGCCATTGCCGGTGTTACCACCGTTGCTGCGATTGGGTGGACCAGTGTCGTTGCCGGTGTTGCCACCGTTACCGCGGTTGGCAGAGGTGTCGCCCGCGTTGATGACGGCGCACATGAAGTGAGTTGGGAAGCTATTGCTTCCACAACTTTCAGATCCGGAACTGTAGGTTCCATCTTCAGTGGCCAGATCTCTTAGATCGGTGTCGCGACTGCTGTCGCTGACCATGTTCCCAACTGCCGCCGGAGCATTGAGCTCACTGAGGGTGCCGATCGATGGAGGGAACCATGATGCTGGGGCAATCGCCGGTGCCGTCGGCTGATTGGGCATGCGAAGCATGCCCATCTGACCAACTTGGAAGCGGAAGCTCCCAATCGCCAGGCTGATTCCGTCGCCCACGGACTCGAAGGCCGGGAGAGTAGCTGGCGTGTGGACGGTGAAGTCGAAGGCACCAAAAAGCTGGTGAATCTCCGCGGTTGCAGAGTTGTAGATTGCGTTTGATGGGGCCGAAGAAGCCGCAACATCAACACTCCCAATTCCCACAGACGGCGCCAATTGACGAGGGTTTAACTCGTCAATGCCCATTGTTATGGACTTGGGTTTTGGAGAACGAGGGAGCGCTGGAGACATCTATCGGCTAGCAAACAAGCACACAGGGGACAAAGGATTTACCCAGGTTCAGTCCTCGTAGAGGTCCCTACTCCTGCTTGTCTGCTCGTGGAATTATCAAAGGAGTCGAAAGTTACAATGGTGCGCAGATGCAATCTGGCAAGGGTTGTGGAAACTAGGGCTGCGTGTGTCCTCCTCACTGCCCCTCCTAGCCTTTATATAGATAGGCTAGGTCTCAGGTAGCAGGTCGAGTCGGTTACAAGTTAGGGTTTTCCCCTTCAAACTTTCTATCTTTAGCTTCTTCTTGTCCTTTAAGCAATCGAGAGTCCACAGGTTACTCAAGTCCTTTTATCTGGGTCTTGGCGACACCGTGGGCCTGTACGTATTTGGACCGTATATACCAAGCTCGAGTACCTATAGGGTATACCCATGTCACATGGTGAGAGCGTTTTGCGCTGCGGTTCGCGCATAGGACATGTTCCAGTCCTGGACAAGCTGCGACATATCCTTGGCCTTATCTCGCACCTCAAAGCCGGACATGCTATGCATTTCCAGAACCTTGAGGACTTCATTGAAATCTTCGAGGGATTGGCAGAAGTCATGCAGCAAATCACCGACTTGCGTAAGCCGGTTGGAACGAGGTTCAGCAGAGGCTGAGTCAATTAAGTTAAGAGGAATTGCGCATATAATGCAAAGGGTAAGTCAAATAAACCCGGACTCTAAAGAGTCAGAAGATGAAGATAAGTCAGAAAAAGGGAAACATACCAAAGATGACATCATCGACTTTGGCCTTCTCTTCCTGAAGACTCTAGAGTTCAGCCCGGAGTGCCTCGGTAATGTCCCTCTCTCTCTGAAAAGATGATTGCTGAGATCCGAGATTTTCTTATCTTGAAGCGTAATCTTACGATCACGCTCCTCGGTGGCCATGGAGGTGGATTCGAGAATTTGAGCAATGCTCTTCTCATGATCCGCCTTAAGCTTATCTAGCTCTTGGCGAAGTTCCTTGTTTTCCACCACTAGGGTTTTAAGATTCTCGACCTCTTCAAACATAGCACAGGACTTCTTTACCAGTGTTGTAGTCAAAAGAACAACAGTTAAACAAAAATTTGACTGTGAAATACAAGACAAGGTTTGAGTTTTGGAATGTTTACCTTCGGCCTCATCCCTAGAAACCTTCAATTGAGCATTTTCAAGACGGAGAGCTCTGATTTGTTTCCGCTTGTTGCAAACATTCTTCAATAAATCTTGGTTATAGGAATATACTTTCTATAAGTCAGAATACCCAGAGTCAGAAGTTTATTAAAGACTCAGGCTAATATTTATACTAATATCAGCATGAGCCTTGGGGGCTACACTAGTTCATTCTTTGGCATCCTAAGGAAGCATAAAACCAGATTTGACTGTCCAGCTTCATGCTTGGGGGATAGAGGATATGATATGAAATAAGGAAAAACGGGAGTTGGAATTCTGACTTACATATTGTTCGCGAATGAGTTTGTCCAAACTCGCATTCACTTCGGTGGCAACCTTCTCGTCGAAGGTTAGGGGGACCACTGACGCAGTTGGAAGCTCGTTGGTCCTCAGCTTCTCGTCGCAAAGACGAACTTGTTCAAGAAGATTAGAGTGTTTGATATCCTCTGCTTCTTGCGCTTCTTCTTCGGTAGAGATAGTCTAGCTTTCTCGGCATTGCCGGGCTAGCTGTTGGATCTTCTCCACAGACTTCCGAGATAAGCCAAGTTTGGCAAGTCCCGGATTGTCTAGGAGATTATCTACGAAGGTCTCTGCTGAGGGATCATTACCCAAAGAGGGTTCACCCTTATCAAAACCTAAGCCACCCATGGTGACGTCAGTTTGCGATTCAAGGATCACTAGCTCTGCTGTTTGAGCCAGATCTTCTACAACTGTCGGAGATGGAGTAATCTCCAGTGCTATAGATGGCTGAGGGGCACGAGTCGGAGGAGCCACGGCAGGAGAAGCCAATTTTAGCTTCGACTGGCATAGAGGCTTCGAGATAACCCCTTTCCCCTTGTCCTTGATGAGTTGTTTAGCTCTAAGAAGGTAATAGAACATAGAACATTACATATCGGAAGAAATTACGAACAAAATACAAAGACCTTGAGAGGAAAGATTACCTCTTCACAACGGGCACTTCCTTTGTGCAAATGGCCAATGTCTGCGCTTTGCATTTCCGAGGAACGACATCCGGCATGGGAACCAATTCTCCTTCATCCTGAGAAAACTCGGGAGGATATCCCTCGACTAGAGAAAGCTCCAACTCGGGGAGGTCGGCAAGCTGAAAAGAAGAGATATCTCAGTATTGCGAAATAACATAAAGATGAGCACATAATTCGAGTTGTTGCTGAATCTTACCGGCACCACGGGATCTTCCGCTGTATGCATGTCCAAGGATAGCTCCGGAATCTTACTCTCAATCCGCTCCCTTATCAGCCATTTGATTTGGCTTACATAATCGTTTGGCTCGTAGGTTTTGGGGCTGATGCGGAGGGAATCCTTCTTCGACGACATGATGGAATGCATCAGTCGATCTCCATGAGGTTGAAGAGGTTGGATCCGGCATCCCACCCAGCATTGAACTAAGTCGGAACCTCTCAGGCCATTGTGTTTCATCAGGTACTCGATCCGCCTCTTGGCGAGGAGCAGATCATCGCTGAGAGCCGGAGCAACCTCATCCCAGGATTCTTGAGGCGTGGCGGCTCTGTCGACGAAAGCCGGCAAAGCAGTAACTTTGCCGGGAGCGGGAATATCCTTGTGATAGAAAAAAGTGGATGGCCATTGCTTGACCGACTCAAGGCCATGATCCGAGGATAGACGCGCTCTCGCCTAACTGAAAAACTAATAGTACCGGTAATATAAGGATTATCGGCAGTAATGGAATTTCTCCGGACATGGAAGTAATACCGGAAGAGAGTAAGGCTCGGCCTAATGCCGAGATACCCCTCGCACAAAGAGGCGTACACACTCATCTCTAAGATGGAGTTCGGGGGGAGATAATGGAGATGAACTCCGTAATGAACTATGACCTTGGAAAAGAAATCTGAGGGAGGAAAACTCAGACCTCTGTCGAGGTGAGTGCCGAAGTGCACTCGCTCATCGTCGCGGGGGTTGGGGATGGTTTCGCTGAAGCCGCTCTGCTAGTCACCGGCGTGGAGGAGTCCGTCTTCTTCAACGACAAGGAGCTTGGGATCGTCAAGGACGCACGGGATCCAAACCCAGTGGTTGCTCACCTTCTCCACCGACACTGTCGCTACCGTCATCGCCGTGCCGGAGGAAGATGCAGAAGCCATTTTTCCGGTGCGCCGGTGACCTTGGATGGGAGGCGCTGGATATTTTTGGGGAGCAGAGGAGCTCTTGGTTCGTGGGAGGCGTAAGGGAGAAGGAAATGACGCAAAGTGCTGGTAAGGAGAGATGAGGAATAGGATCTTCACCACTTATATCCACCGGCCGCATCAACATTCGTGTAAACGCTACAGCGAATGTGCCACGCGTCGTGGAAAGGACTGGGAAACCCCCATGCAATGATTGCATCGCCTCGATCTCCACGCATGCATTGAAACGACGCCTTGGTTCCACGCAAGACGGACCCACCAACGGTCGTGATGACAGGAGATGTCTGTCAGTGACGTGACTTGACCATGACTAGTGTCAGGTTACGTCAGATATCAAGTTCTGGCTTAGTTTGAATTTCGAGTTGGAAACACGAATAACGTATTTATAGGTCCGACTCATTTTTGAGAGCCGGATCGTATCTTTTCTTTTGAAGTTTTAGGAACCCTACAAGATTCTGCAAGACGAAGATCAAGCTAGATGATGATGAATCCGACTTTGGATCTTGGAGGCCTCCGGGGGCTGCTGTTGGGGATATACTTTCCGGGTATCCTCACTATACCTTACTGACCAGGGTCGCACACTTCGGGTTAGAGCTTTGCTTCACGGGCGGCCTAGTCAGAGAGAAGAGACGGAGTCTAGTCCGGCTACGAGAATGCCCAGAAGACTTACCGACATAGGCCCATAGTGTTACTTGTAGTTCAAGATGTACTCTATAACCGACACTTAGTCGTAGCCGGATGGATCTATCCTGTAAACTCTAGTCCAGATATCTATATAAGCCGGCCTAGGGAGAGCCTTTAGGGCACACCTCAATAGTCTACAATCTCAACTCGCATAGGCAAAACCTTTGTAACCCATATTCCGGTTGGATTGCTAGCAGGAGTAGGATCCGTCCAAAGCCGGCGGATTCGAACCTAGGTAAACTTGTGTGCTCACTGTCCCGGAATACCGTACGTCTCACACCCCTCTCTTCCCCACGCCTTGAGGACCCCCTCATGGCATGCTTGTCATCAATCTGACGACACATGGATCCACTAGATGTCATTGCATGCGTATTCTTTTCATTAAATAACTTGGATGTGTGTTATTTTCATCAACCACTAGATGTCACTTCATCTGTGTTCTTTTCATAAACCACATGGATCGACTAGATGTCATTGCATAGGTGTTCATTTCATAAACCACATGGATCCACTAGATGTCATTGCATGTGTGTTCTTTTCATTAAACCAATTGGATCCACTAGATGTCATTGCATGTGCGTTCATTTCATAAACCACGTGTATCCACTAGATGTCATTGCATGTGTGTTCTTTTCATTAAACCAATTGGATCCAGTAGATGTCATTGTATGTGTGTTCCTTTCATAAACCACTTGGGTGTGCGTTTTGTTCATAAACCAGTAGAGTCACTCCATGAGTGTTCATTTCATAAACCACATGGATCCACTAGATATCATTGCATGTGTGTTCTTTTCATTAACAACATGGATGTGTGTTCTTTTCATAAACCACTGGATGTCACTACATGTGTGTTCTTTTCATAAACCAGATGGATCCACTAGATGTCCTTTCATGTGTGTTCATTTCATAAACCACTTGGATGTGTGTTCTTTTCATAAACCACATGGATTTACTACATGAGTGTTCTTTTCATAAACCACATGGATCCTCTAGATGCCACTTGTATGTGTGTTCTTTTCGTAAACCACCCTAATACACTAGATGTCATTGCTTGTGTATTCTTTTTATAAACATCTTGGATGTGTGTTATTTTCATAAACCACTAGAAGTCATTGCATGTGTGTTCTTTTCATTAAACCAATTGGATCCACTAGAGGTCATTGCATGTGTGTTCTTTTCATAAACCACTTGCACGTGTGTTCTTTTCATAAACCACATGGATCCACTAGATGTCATTGCATGTGTGTTCTTTTTATTAAACCAATTGGATCCACTAGATGTCATTGCATGTGTGCTCTTCTCATAAACCACTTGGATGTGTGTTCTATTCATAAACAAGTAGAGTCACTCCATGAGTGTTCATTTCATAAACCACAGGGATCCACTAGATATCATTGCATGTGTGTTCTTTTAAATAAACCAATCGGATCCACTGGATGAAATTACATGTGTGTTCATTTCATAAACCACTTGGATTTGTGTTCTTTTCATAAACTAGTAGAGTAACTCCACGAGTGTTCATTTCATAAACCTTATGGATCCACTATATGTCATTGCATGTGTGTTCTTTTCATTAAAAAACTTGGATGTTCGTTATTTTCATAAACCACTAGATGTCATTGCATGTGTGATCAATTCATGTGTGTTCTTTTCATAAACCACATGCATCCACTAGATGTCATTGCATGTGTGTTCATTTCATAAACCACATGGATCCACTAGATGTCATTGCATGTGTGTTCTTTTCATTAAACCAATTGGATCCACTAGATGTCATTGCATGTGTGATCAATTCATAAACCACTTGGATGTGTGTTCTTTTCATAAACCAGTAGAGTAACTCCATGACTGTTCATTTCATAAACCACATGGATCCACTAGATGTCATTGCATGTGTGTTCTTTTAATTAAACAACTTGGATGTGTGTTATTTTCATAAACCACTAGATGTCATTGCATGTGTGTTATTTTCATAAACCACATGGATCCACTTGATGTCATTGCGTGTGTGTTTATTTCATAAACCACATGGATCCACGAGAAGTCATTGCATCTGTGTTCTTTTCATTAAACCAATTGGATCCACTAGAGGTTATTGCATGTGTGTTCATTTGATAAACCACTTGGATGTGTGTTCTTTTCATAAACCAGTAGAGTCACTCCATGAGTGTTCATTTCATAAACCACTTGGATGTGTGTTATGTTAATAAACCAATAGAGTCAGTCCATGATTGTTCTTTTCATAAACCACATGGATCCACTAGATGTCATTGCATGTGTGTTCATTTGATAAACCACATGGATCCACTAGATGTCATTGCATGTGTGTTCTTTTCATTAAACCAATTGGATCCACTAGATGTCATTGCATGTGTGTTCTTTTCATAAACAAATTGGATGTGTGTTCTGTTCATAAACTATTAGAGTCACTCCATGAGTGTTAATTTCATAAACCACATGGATCCACTAGATGTCATTACATGTGTGTTATTTTAATTAAACCAATTGGATCCACTAATTTCATTGCATGTGTGTTCATTTTATAAACCACTTGGATGTGTGGTCTTTTCATAAACTAGTAGTGTAACTCCATGAGTGTTCATTTCATAAACCACATGGATCCACTAGATGTCATTGCATGTGTGTTCTTTTCGTTAAACAACTTGGATGTGTGTTATTTTCATAAACCACTAGATGTCACTACATGTGTGTTCTTTTCATAAACCACATGGATCCACTAGATGTCCTTGCATGTGTGTTCATTTCATAAACCACATGGATCCACTAGATGTCATTGCATGTGTGTTCTTTTAACTAAACCAATTGGATCCACTAGATGTCATTGCATGTGTTTTTATTTCATAAACCACTTGGATGTGTGTTCTTTTCATAAACCAGTAGAGTAACTCCATGAGTGTTCATTTCATAAACCACATGGATCCACTTGATGTCATTGCATGTGTGTTCTTTTCATTAAACAACTTGGATGTGTGTTATTTTCATAAACCACTAGATGTCACTGCATGTGTGTTCTTTTCATAAACCACATGGATCAACTAGATGTCATTGCATGTGTGTTCTTTTCATAAACAACTTGGATGTGTGTTCTTTTCATAAACCACTAGATGTCACTACATGTGTGTTCATTTTATAAACCACATGGATCCACTAGATGTCATTGCATGTGTGTTCATTCATAAACCACTTGGATGTGTGTTCTTTTCATAAACCACATGGATTCACTGCATGAGTGTTCTTTTCATAAACCACATGGATCCTCTAGATGCCACATGTGTTGGGGATATGCTATATGGGAATCCTCATAGCATGTCATTAATCCGCCTAACCCGGGTGGCCCTTAGTTTGTAGCAGGGCCTATGGCCTGCTGGGCGGCCCAGTTAGACGGATCTAGAAGGGAGGCCCATGCCGGATAAAGGAAGGCTATGCAGGAGTCACCGACATACTGGGAGCCTTGGAGTACAAGACATGGAAGACTAGTTCGTATTAGTGTAGGACTCTTTACCTTGTCCGGCAAGGACCTTTCCCTATAAACCCTTGGTCTTGGCGCCTTTATAAGTCGGCTTGTGGGAGCCTTTAGGGCAACACTCAACAGATAGCGTGCAACACCTCGCACAGCGAACCGATCTTTGTAACTCGGCTTATTGCCATTATAGTGATTTATAGCAGGAGTAGAGTTCCGCCACAGTTTTGGGACTTGAACGTGGGTAAACTATGTTACCTCGTACCCACCAACTCTCTGCCTTACCCCATGTCTCTAACATGCATTGTGAGGACCCCTCCATGGCGTACTTGTCGGAAATACCATGACATTTGGCGCCCACCGTGGGGCAAGAGGTGCTTCGAGCTGTACACCGGGCAAGGTCTTTGCGGGAATCGACAAAATCGTAGCCATCAGACGCGTTCTCTTCTCCGAGAACATCCCGATCGTCCCTCCAGATGAGTTTTTTTTTTGCCACAAAGACGAACCCTACACGCTGCTCCATCATCCCCTTCGGAGACATCAACATCTTCATCGACGAAACTGACTCGGGTCCTAGCTCCCAGGAAGTTGGAAACTCGTCAAGCCCCGCACAGACCGCCTATGAGCAGGATATGTTCGCGGAGGGATCTGGGCCATAACTCTCCTTGGAGTATGGTGGCTCGGATCATGAAATTCCAAGGCCCACCCAAACCGCCCCTGTGCAGGATATAAGGGTGGAAGAACCCCACAAATCTGCTTGGCTTCCCCGAGCGTTAGAGATGCACAGGTCTCACATTGTCGGTGTAGTCACCATCTTTGATCTAGCCAGATGCGTTTAGAGGGATGGAGAACCTCCCGGTGAATACCTCGCCAGATGGATGAGGGTGAGGGAAACCCTAGAGGGCGACCGCACCGATGAGCTTGTTTACAACCTCGTGGAAGGGCTCACACCCGGAACACTCCTCTGGCATACCCTCTAAATGTGGCAGGCCGCAGGTCCTCTCACCCTTGGTGAGATGGTCACCATCGTCAACGAACACGCGGACGCTGGGGAGAACACCCAAGCTATGCCTTGGACAAAAGTCGGAAGAAACAACAACAACAACGGCCCGCCTCAATCACCCTCCACATCCGTCATCGCCAACACCGAAGCCAACTCTGACTCCGTCCTTGATGTGTTGTACGCCGACATCAATATGGATGGCGGTGGCTCGGACACTAACTCGGAGGAATATGATGCCGTTATGAGGGATATCGAGCAGCAGATCGAGAAGGAGGAGCGGGCCAAGAAGACCAACACTTCCCACCAGGTGCTAGTCACCATTGGGAGCGTGATGGAAGAAGACGGACAGGAACTGGAACGTGAGAGAGCTCCACCCACACTAGCGGTTACCAGAGCACCAGCAGCTAAGAAAGACACCGAGCCTCCGGCTTTGGCCAAAGCTATGCCTCTTCTGGTTATCCGCCCTCTACCGGCACAGGAACTCAGCACGGCCCCTAGTACGGCCCGACAATCAAATTAGCCGCCCATGCCACCGTCAACGTCTATAGCGGGCAACCCACTGGCTAATCCTGCCGACAAAGCAATCTATGGTGCACTTCTCATTGAGCCAATCACCGTCGCCCATATTCTGAGTGTTATGGAGCTTGATGAGAAACACGCAAGAATCTTGGTGGAGGCCAGGTGCATTGTGGAGCAGGGCGCTAAACTAGACGAAGGCATGGCTAAGGCGCAGCAATCTATCAAGGCGACAAGAGCTATGGAGGCCGAGTACAAGCAATTGTTGTTAAAGCAAAAGGCAAAGAAAGTGCCAGCTCACGTCGTCGAAGATCCCGGCGTTCGGCGAAGGTTGGGGTATGACGGATCTAAGCCGACAAAAGCCACCCCTTACATTGATTCAGAGGGGAGGCAAGTCATGCCAACTCCCGCCCTCAACACTGTCATTGCGAAGACCCTCCTGGAGTAGGACAAGTCGCCAGAAGCAGTTGCTCAAGTGTACGACCTCGGCGCAAAGGCATGCAAGAAACAGGAAAAGGCTACCTCGCAGAAGCTTGAGTCCAACCCGGAGTTTTGCCAGTCAACCCTGAACAGCCGCAGAAGGCCAAAATCTCCCCGTGATGAGGGATCCCACACAGGCTCCATAGAGCAAAGACGGAGAGAGGCACGCAACAGGACTGACGCCATCCCCATATCCTCCTATCACGGAGAAAAGGCTCGTCCCCGCCGGTCACCACCTCCACCACCATCTCGATGTCACGAGGAACCAGAGCCGCGCCACCGTACAAGCATGCCACCGCCAAGGCGTCCCCATGCCGGTATCATTATACGCGACTAGGGTGAGAAGCCTCGGCATGCCGGAGAGCGCAGTGGCAATGAAGGACACATGAGTAGGTCCCATAAGGAACCTCCATGTCTGACAAGCAACCGCGACAGGCATGAAGAGTCACAGGAGGGCCATAGCAAGAAGGCTAACCCACTGCCTCCACCACCACCATCACCACCTAGCAGCCACCATGGCGGAGGACATGGCGGATCTCACAAATCGCGCCACAACTCCCCTCCCCATGACGGAAAAGGGAAGCAGCCAGAGCCATATGACACACGTTCACGGCTGGACAAGATCCAAGAATCTCGGGAGCTCCCATACCTTGGGCCACAATGTTTTGGACCAATAATACGGGCCACAACTTACCCCAAGGGCCTCCGGATAGACAAGACCATCAAGCCCTACAACGGCACTACCAGGCCAACAACGTGGTTGAAGGACTACAGCGAAGTGATTCACATCGCAGGGGGAAATCCCAATGTCACCGTCAAGTACCTCCCACTCATGTTGACAGGCACCGCCCGGCAATGGATCGACGACTTACCGGGGAAATCAATATGCAATTGGTTGGACATGCATGAAGCGTTCACCAAGAATTTCGAGGGCACGTACAAATGTCCCTGCACTGTTAGAGACCTCTAGCGGTGTGTGCAAGAAAATGATGAAACCTCTCGTTCTTACCTCTCTCACTGGCTAGATATGAAAAATTCCTACGCAGGGGTGCACGATCAGACCGCTATGGCCGCCTTCGTCGACGGTCTGGAAAGGGAACTTTGCTCTGCCATAAGTTGAAGCACAAGCAAGACAACAATGAGATCACCCGCAACGCAATGATCGCCATGTCTAGCAAGTTCGCTGCTGATGATGACGACGCGCGCGGATCACTGCCGGCAATACCAATCCCTACCCAGGCCAGAAAAAACAACAATAACAAGCGGAAAAATCCACCACAAGATAAGCAAGTAGCCGACATGGTCGCCGCAACATTCACTGGTAGAGGCGGAGGCAGACAGTGTGGACGTGACCGGGGGGCTAGCAATGGCCAGTAGAGGGCTGAAACTACACCCTCAGCGCCCCTCATTCCTCAAACGTACGAAGAGTACTGTAACATGTCGTGTTTTGTCCACCTCGACGCAAACGGCAAGGCCACCCACACCAATCGCCAATGCAAAATTGTCAACAACCTCAATGAGGACCCTGAGTCCGGCTACAAGCAAAGTCAGAAAAACAGACCCCGTGGAAAAGGCAAAGGCAAGAAGAAGGAGGAAGAGCCCAAGGAATCAAGCGATATGTATGAAGACGTGGACCCAAAATCTTCCGACAAGGGAGAGGATAAAGGGAAAAATCCCTTCAAAAAGAAGGCTCCATGTTACCATACCTTCCTTGGCACCCCCACCGTCCGGGCCTAGAAAACCTCTTTGAGGATACTGAGGATACTGATACTGCCATGGTCATCAACCCTTTGATTGACGACATAGAGTTCACCAAGTGCCTCGTGGACAGTGGAAGCAGCATCAACATCATGTACCTGGATACACTGCACAAGATAAACTTGATGGAGACCCAGCTAAGGAAGAGCAACACCATGTTCCATGGGGTTGTCCCTGGCCGACAAGCAAATTCCCTAGGCTGCATCACCCTTCCGGTCGCTTTTGGCGATCTTAACAATTACCGCCAAGAATGCATGAACTTTGAAGTGGTGCCTTTCAAGTGCGTGTACCACGTCATCTTCGGACGCGACATATTCCACTCCTTACTCGCAAGGTCATGCTTTGTCTACAACAAGCTCAAGATTCCCGGACCAAATGGCATCATCACCGTTGACGGAAGCTTCACCAAGGCACGAGAGTGCGAGCTCAGTGATGCCGCCTTCGCCAAAGCAATCCTCTATGGTGAGGAGTTCAAGGAGATCTAGAACCAGGTCGATGCCTCGGAGATGCCGGCTTCGAAGAAGCAGATCACTACTGCCGAACCTGCCTTCAAGGCTGCCATCAAGACCAATAAGGTGGAGCTTGTCGAAGGTGATTCCTTGAAGACCACCGCCATTGGCACGGACCTGATCCCAAATAGGAAAGCGCGCTCGTTGAGTTCCTCTGTGAGAATAGGGATATCTTTGCCTTGCAACTTGCCGACATGAAAGGTGTACCTAGGGAACTTGCCGAGCATAGATTGAATATTGATCCTAATGCCAAACCGGTGAAGCAACCTCTACGACGCTTTGGTGATGAAAGATGAAGGGCTGTAGGCAAAGAAATAGCTAGGTTACTTAAGGTTGGCTTTATCCGAGAAGTTATTCACACCCGATGGGTGGCAAATCCTATACTTGTCCACAAAAAGGGAACCAATGAATTAAGAATGCGCGCTGATTACACTGGCTTGAACAAAGCGTATCCGAAGGATCCGTTTGCTTTGCCTCGCATTGACCAAGCCATTGACTCGACGGCTGGCTTGGAACTTCTGTGTTTTCTCGATGCCTACTTAGGATACCACTAGATCTGGATGCGAAAGTCAGACCAATTGGCCACTTTGTTCACCACACCCTATGGCATGTATTGCTACGTCATGATGCCCTTTGGGTTGAAAAACGTCGGCGCTACGTACCAGCGGATGATGCAACGTTGCCTACACAACCAAATAGGTCGCAACGTACACGCCTACGTGGACGACATCGTGGTAATGTCAAAGAAATCAAATGATCTTACCGTTGACTTACATGAAACCTTCGAAAATCTCCGGAAATACACCATGATGCTGAACCCCAAGAAGTGCGTCTTCGAGGTACCCTCCGGTAAACTGTTAGATTTCATCGTTTCACATCCCGGAATCGAGGTGAACCCGGGGAAAATCAAGGCCATCCTCGACATCAAACGTCCGACATGCTTGAAGGACATACAAAGGCTCATAGGCTGCATTGCAGCAGTAAGCCGGTTCATCATTCGACTTGGCGAGAAGGCTATGCCGCTCTACAAGTTCCTCAAAAAGGCAGAAAAATTCACATGGACGGATAAAGCTAATGCAACACTTCAGGAGTTGAAGAGAATACTCTCCTCCCCACCAATACTTGCGGCACCGGTGCCAAGGGAGCCTATGTTAGTTTACATGGCGGTAACCAATCGAGTAATCAACATCGTCATCATGGTGGAGCACAAGGAACCAACACACGAATACGGAGTTCAGCGGTCCGTTTACTATGTAAGCGAGGTCTTGACGGAATCCAAGCAGCATTACCCGCACTACCAAAAGATAGATTATGGAGTTTTCCTTGCTTCACGTAAGCTAAGGCATTATTTCCAGGAGCACCCTATCATAGTAGTGCGCAAGGCTCCACTGTCTAACATCATCAACAACAGCGACGCTACAGGGAGAGTAGAAAAGTGGGGCATTGAATTTGCCGCCTTTGAAATCACCTACAAGAGACATGACACTATCAAATCACAAGCATTGGCGGATTTTCTCGCAGATTGGATAGAACTGCCATCCTGTGCTAGAGACAGAGTATTGGGTCGTGCACTTTGATGGATCAAAGGTACTCAATGGCTCGGGGGCTAGTGTATTATTACAATCACCAACGGGAGAAAAGTTGCAATACGTCCTGCAGATTCACATCAATGCTACCAACAACATGGCGGAGTATGAGGACCTCATTCACGGACTTCGCATAGCCAAGGATATGGCATCAAGCGCATAGTTTGCTGTGGAGATTCCAACTTGGTTGCCCAGCAAGTAGCTGGCACCTGGAACGCGCGGAACCCTATGATGGCGACATATCGAGACGAAGTAGACAAAATAGCCAAGTGCTTTGACGGCTACAAAGTCAAGTACGTCAAAATGGAGGAGAATGAGGCGGCAGATCTGCTATCAAAGCTTGGATCAGCTCGTCGACCAATTCCGCCAGGTGTTTTCCTAGAACATTTGCGGACTCCATCCGTGAAGGGAGCGGCCGCTGACAACCCGGATAGAGTGGATTCATTTGTTAACACAGTAACAGTGACCTCTCCGGCTTGGACGAAGCCATTCATGGACTATCTACAAGACGGAACTTTTCCTACCGACGAAGTCGAAAGCTGACAAATAGTATGCAGAGTAAAAGGCTATGTCATCATTGACGACCAGCTATACAAAAGAAATACCATAGGAGTTTTCCTTCGAAGCGTCTCCTAGCAGCAAGGTATTGAAATCCTTAGAGAAATACATCCCGAAGATTGCAGGCATCACGCCGCTCCCCGATCATTGGTAGCTAAGGCCTTTCGACAAGGATTCTACTGGATAACTACCAAGGCGAACGCCGACAAGTTGGTACAAACATGTCTTGGGTGTCAGTTCTATGCAAGACAACCAAGTGTTCCAACTGAAGAACTGCGAACAATACCAATAACTTGGTCGTTTGCAGTCTAGGGCTGGACATGGTGGGACCTTTGCAAACAACACCATATGGATTGACACACTTGCTAGTAGTAGTGGATATGTTCACAAAATGGATTGAAGCTAAACCCATTAGAAAGCTTGACGGGGCAACAACCCTAAAATTTGTCTAGGATCTAGTGGTGAGATTTGGTCTCCCACATAGCATCATCACTGACAATGGCAAAAACTTATCTCTCGGAGAAGTTGAGGAGTATTGTCATGAAAAGGGCATCCTCCTTGACCTAGCATATGTGGCACACCCACAGTCAAATGGGCAAGTTGAAAGGACCAATGGACTAATTCTGCACGGAATCAAGCCACGCCTAGAGGCACCGCTTCGTAGAGCAGCTGGAGCCTAGGCGGAGAAGTTACCATATGTCTTGTGGAGTTTACGAACAACACCCAACAGATCCACCGGCTTAATTCCTTTCTTCATGGTTTATGGAGCAGAAGCTGTCCTCCCATCCGACATCCTCCACGATGCACCAAGAGTTCCCACCTACAAGGAGGATGACGATGAAGAATCTAGACATCTATCAGTGGACCTACTTGAAGAAGAGCACGTGATGGCATGCCAGAGATCCGCCATCTACAAGGAGAAGCTGCGTGGCTACCATCGTCGCCGCATAAAGCATTGCTTGTTTAGAGAGGGGGGTCTGGTGCTTAGACTCAAGCAGGAGAAATCACACAAACTATCCTCGCCTTGGGAAGGGTCGTTCGTCATAAGTAAAGCATCGATCAATGGTTCCTATTACCTCGTCGATATTCGCGAGTTGAAAGATAGGCCAAAAAATCGCAAGCGCAAGCAACGTGACTCCGATGATGATTACCCGGAGACAGATCGGCCATGGAACATAGCACAGCTACGCCCCCTTTACACTTAGCACATTTATATTATGTAATAAGTTTCTTATATGATCAATGAAATAAGAATTTGGTTCACTCATATTCTTTGAGTTTTTACCTCCTTTAGTTGTTCATTTTTGGATCATATAAACCCTTTATGTGCAAGTTTGCATTTGCACTTGTGAAAATTCCACCTATGAGCGTTAGCTTAAGTTTTCTGGTCTACATGTTTTCTGAAGTTTTTATGTGGATTCTGGAGTAGTGACTTCTCGGCACTGAAAGCCGGTGATTTTGCTCTTAGGTTCTTGACGATGCTATTAATCATCATCACCTGAGAGCATAGTTCTGCGCTGCGAGTCTTCCTTCTCACGAAAGGTCAAGCATATGAACTAGAATAATGGATAAGTCAGCACTTTATTAAAAATATACACCATGCTGGAAGCACATAAGTAGCATGAAAACTTGAGTACAAGTATTTCCGCCTAAGCAAAACATAAGTTTTTTCCGCATACACATTGCAGAGATACATTTAATACAGACATTGTTTTTCATGGCTCTACTGCAGGGGGCTTCGTGCTGGCATCATCAGGAGAACCAGGTCGGGAGAGCTCGTCAAACTCAGAGGGAGATGGGCTAGACTCTAACGACGCCATGTCTTTGTCAATGATCTCGGTAGGCACAAAGACATCTGTGTTGACCATCTTGGTGATCCTGGTGTCAAAGCCGACAAGGGAATTCCAAATAGCATCGCTATCGATTTCCCTCCCTTCCTCATCCAGCTTGGGAAAGCCGAAGCTCACCAGGTCAATGTCGGCGTTGTCATAGTGCGCCTTGACCAGAGACAGCGACATCCTAGCACTAGCCCGGATGCAAGATGCCTTCCAGTCCTTGACCTTCTCAGGAGCTCGGTGCAGGATCTCCGTGTACTTGGCCGTTGAGTCTGCCGCCTTGATGTTAATCCCTAGAGGCTAGGCTATCTCCTTGGCCTGGGCGATGGCGGTGCTGACGAAGTTGCTGGCAAGAATCATGCATTCCGTGGGATCCGGAGCACCCTCACCCAAGATGGCCAAGCCAATGGGAGTTGTGGTTTGCACAAGAACAAGGACCATGAGAACACACAAATTGAAAGATTATCCAAAAGTACAGAAATGACCAAGAAGGAGAAAGTTTACCGAAGATGCTCGTTTCCGCTTGCTTGTATGTCTCCGCCAAGACATCGCGCTCCTTCTAGACTGTCTTGTACACCTCAAGGTTCCTAGCATTCTGCTCTTTGGCAGCCTGGTTCTGCTCCTTGAGTTGCACAATTTCATCCTTCAGGCGTTGCGTCTCGGTGTTAGCAGACTCTTGCAACACCTTCATCACTCCCTCATGACCCTTGACAGCATCGTCCAGGTCCTTCTTCAAAATTTTATTCTCATCATCGAGCTCATGGATATGCTTGGATTGCTCAACAATGCTCTTGGACTTGGCAATGGCCTCGGCAAGACGGAAATCATAAAGTACTATAAGAAGACGGAAGAAATGAATCCATGAGGAATAGCAAGGAGCTATTACAAGAAACGAACTCTGGCTATTTTTGATTTGTTGCTTCAGGGAGGCCGTTGTACCATGTTCAAGGTCCAGTTCCTTCCGTAGAGCAGTAAACCTCTCATTGGCAGCTATCCTGCATTTATTCTCATTCTGCACAAGATGTTAACATGCTTAGTTTCTCTAGAGCATCTAGTCGGAACTATTCAAGTTTCAACTAAACGCTCGGGGCTACAGTATAAGTTTTTAAAAAATAAGCTAGTTTCTCTAGAGCATCTAGTCAGAACTATCCAATTTCAACTAAATGTTTGGGGGCTACACAGAAAAGTTCTCACTTAGTTCGTTGGAGCACTCAGGCCAAAACTATTGGTATTTTTCCTAAGAGCTCGGGGGCTACAGTGGGATACATTACAAATCAAAAGAAGTGAAGTTCAAAAGACTTACAATGGCAATGACCCTAAGATTGTTGGCCAAATGGGCATAGAAATCGTGGAAGGTCCAGGCATTGTTATAAATTGTGTTGGCCTGCAAGATGAGGTCATCCAAGCACAACGTTGGAGGAGTAGCAGCCAACGGAGAAGTTAAAGCCGAAGGCATGGATGAAGCCCTAGTCGTGTCTTGTGTCTTCAGGACAGATGATGGCTCAGAGGATCCTGCCTGGATTGTTGCTTCTACATCCACCTCTTCCACCACTTGCTTCCCTTTCTTGGTGGCATCCTTATCCGGAGCTTCGACCACTTTAGAGGAAGTACTCTCCTGCATTACGTGATCGCTGGGAGCAACGTCTTCCTAGACAGAGCCTGAGATATCAAGGATTGGATTGACATCTGTCTCCATGGCGGAGACCTTAGGAATGACTGAGGATGAAGACCCAGCAGGGCCAGAAGAAGGATTGGCGGTTGGAGTAGGGGCGCAGTAGCGGGAGAGGACTTGGTGTCCACGTCCCTGGTCAACATGTCACGAATGTTTTTTGACCCTCCAACATCTTTGGAGGATCGCATCAAACTAACACCAGCTTTCCTCCTGAAACGTACAAAGTATAAGTACAAGAGTTGAAAAGCATAAGTCGGAGAATGAAAATACTTACTCCACGGCAGGAGCCTTGGTGAGGGAAATGCCGGTGGATTTCTTCTTCTTCTCCGCCTCTAAGGCGGAAGTGGATCGTTTGGAGACTCCACTCTCTGATTTCTTCTTCTTGGCCTTGGCAGCAGTGTTAGAGGTGGAGCTCTTCCGCTTTCGCGCTTCCAGAGCTGGTTGATCCTTAGGGGTGTCATCGTCGGACACCACCTAGATATCCTTTAGCTTGGGATCATAGACCTGGGAGGCCATTTGATCCACCGCCAAGGTCGCCAGCTGGGATACAGAGGAGTGTTAGATTAACAACTTCAAGTCGAAAAAAACATAGAGCATGTAACGAGCAACAAAGGAAACAAAAGCTACCTCTAGGCATGTGCCGCAATCGAACATGTCGTAGGTGATCTTGAAGCCCTGCTTCTTGTCCTTCACCTTGACGATGTCCTTAAGCTAGAGTTTGATGGAGTGAGTAGAGAAGTTACCTGGCGAAATTCACATGGGATCCCTCCTATCTTGAGTGTACTTACACATCAACTCGGCGTGGTGCTGTAGAGGCTGGATTCGCCTAACGAACCAGCACATGGCTAGATCCAACCCCGTCAGACCTCCGTCTAAGAGCCATTCAATTCGCCTTACGGCGCGATTAGCTTCATCGTCGGAGGGAAGGGAGGCTAGGGTCCGCCATGCGGGAACTTCGGTGGCAACTCCATCGACAAAGTCAAGATAAGTCTCAAGGCGGTTAGGCAGAGGGATATCTGGCCCGTAGAAGTACGTGCACTGCTAGTTCTTGCATGACTCATGTCCTACTATGTCGGGGAAGCGCCAGCTAGGCCGGATCTTGAAGCTAATGGTTTCATAGATCCGCAATTCGTCCTTGGACTCTACGGACTCTCTCTTGACGGTAAAGAAGTACACGGACATATCTAACCTAGGTTTAATGCCTAGGAATCCTTCGCACAAAGCTACGAAGTTGCTAAGGACTAAAGTGTTGTTGGGAGAGAGATTGTGGGGGAGTACCCGGAAGTGCCGGAGGACATCCAATAAGAAGTCAAAGACTGGCAGGCTTACGCCACGTACCAGCTGAGATTTGAGGTACACCTTCTCTCAGGCTTGGGGCGAAGGGACCACCTCGCCGGCCGGCGCCGCCCGCCAGACCAACTCCTTCGCCGCAGGGAGATATCCCTCGGTGACCAGCTCCTGTAGATCTTCGGTGGAGAGATCAGAGCCTCTCCACACACTTATGGGAGTCGTTTTATTCTTCAACAGCTTCGAGCGCCACTCATTCTTGGTCATCACCGGTAGTTTCCACCACGGCGTTGACAGGGATGACCACCCCCTTCGGTGGGATAGTCACTCCCTGAGATGGCTCGGAGGTAGCCTCGGGGGTCGCTGTCGTTGAAGGGATGGAGCTTCCAGAGCCCATTATGATAGGGAGAAGGTGGAGGAAAGAAGGGCTCTGGCTAGGGTTTTCGTAGAAGAGCTCTGTCGGGGGGATGACCCCCGGGTAGGCCAAGGCGGGACCAACCGACCGGATCCAAGAACCTCGGGTCGTCTAGACCCAAGACAAGGAACCACGGCCGGATGGAATCCTCCACCCGGCCCGTACCCAAGTTTCCGTGGCTGGCCCGTCTAATCAGGTAGCCACAAGAACCGGCTGGGAGGCCGCTCCTAGCCGGCCGCCTCGGATCCGCTGGCCCATGTACTATGGGGGTGATGCACCTTGCTGAGCACACCTCTGACCAGATAGGCTGGCTAGACTGGTCGGCTCTACGGGACAACTGCGCCAAAGCTGGAGGCTGGCAAGCAAAGCAAGGGCTGACGAGTAAAGCTCCTACTTACGTATAAAGAGTCGGCTGACGAGTAAAGCAGGGGCGCTGGACACTGTACTGCTGTCCTCCCTTGTACTGGAGGCTTGACTGGACCCGGTCCTCCCGTTCATCCCTGTCCATCCGGCCTACTTTGTAAAGCCAAAATCCAAACAGTAAACCCTAGAACCCATCTTGTAAACTGCCTCCTCAACCAGTATATAAGGGGGTAGTGCTAGGGTTCTAGGTAGACAATTACAAGTTAGAAGTTCTCTAGATTGGACAAGTTGAGTAGTTCCTTCTTCTTCTTCTAGCAAGGAGTAGCCAGGAAAACAGCTCAAGGAGCATCTGTATTGGGCATTCGCCCCTCGATAGTAGATCCTTGCAGGAGTAGGAGTTTTACCTCGCCAAGAGGGCTCCGAACCTGGGTACATCATTGTGTTTGCAGTATCTGTGCCCAACCCGTTGCAAGTAGCCACCGATAGCATCCTAATTGTCCCCTCTTATGCCATCCCTGATGGCACTGCCGTGTTCCACACCACAACAGTTCGCACCCACAGTGGGGCACAGTTGCTTCGGTTGGGATCATCTTCCGCACAGGACTTCTGCTGGTCGCCGGTGAGGGAGTCGCCTCCGGCCTCATCCTCACATTCGGCTCCTTCGACTGTGTCCTTGACAACGCATCCTAGTTCACTGGGGGAACCTTCCCAAGCGGAGGCTCCATCATGCACTTTGGCGAGCACCATGTCTACGTTGCCTCCATCATCGAGACCTTCCCTCGCGAGGTCGTCACCGTATCCGGCGCGCCTCCTGGATTCTCCGCTTCGTGCATTGCCAGTGGGAGTGTCGAGGTCATGATGGCGGGCTCGGGTGAGAATCGCCGCCCACCTTTGGAGCGCAACTAGGAAAGCCACGCCGCTAACTCATGCCTCCTGAACCAGGACCTGCTCAATGCATCCATCGAGCACCTCCGCAACCCCATCACACCCATCAAGGCGGATCCAGCAGCAGCTGCGGTAGCACTAGAGGCCACTCGCTAGAGCCTCCTGGAAGAAGCTGGCAAGGTGGCAGCCACCCAACAGAGGATGAACGCAACGATGCGCGAGTACAACATCGTGCATGGCTTCACCCGCTTACCCGGTACCAGTCGCCTGGCCCAGCCCCAAGGCCAAAACCTCGGTTCAGAGATGGACCGTGCTGCCGATCCGTGCACGCCCATGGTGCAGCAGGTTTACAGCACTCCCGCCAAAAACATGAGGGCCGCGGAGGCGGCAGTCGTCGAACTAAGCCACCTGGAGGGTGAGGAGCTGCTCCGTCAGCGGGCACGTGTCCAGCTCCTCGTGGTCACGGTAAACAAACAACAGGATGAGGCAGAACTCAGCATGGCCGGCAACAGCAGGACCCGACCGGCTCGCCGGATGGCGGATCCGGCTATAAAGCGCTAGCAAGGCATCTTCTCCAAAAGGAGCAAGGCCAAGCAACCATCCATGCGGTGGATCAGCGGGCCGTGGGCACAATGCCCGCGACGCAGCAGCTGTCACTAGCAGAAACCGCGAGCCGGCTGACGAAGCCGGAAACGGCCAAGCACTACCCAAGTCCTGCCTATCTGGCCGGCTGGGACCACTCGAGCCGGCAAGAGGCGCGCGCATGCATTGACCTGCTGGTCCAGTCGCGTGCACTGGAAGAGGAAATTCCAGCCCGCCCAAGATGCTTCGGACCACGAAGGTGGAATGAACCGTTTCCAAAGGGATTTTCGCTCCCAAGGGATACGCCAAAGTACAACTTCTCGGTCAAGCTGGAGGACTGGCTGGTGGACTACACCACCATGGTAGGCATCACGAACAGCAACCACTGGGTGGCTATGCGCTACGCCCCCCTCATGCTCCTCGACTCGGCCAGGACGTGGCTCAACAGCCTCCCCGACAACAGCATCAATGCTTGGATTGATTTCGAGCAGGCATTCGTCCGCAACTTCACTGGCACCTACAAGCGCCCAAGTCGACCCGGTGAGCTCGCCCTTTGCATGCAGGGGTCGGATGAATCTGACCACTCATACATCACCCGGTGGACGAGCATGCACAACTCCTACGAGGGGGTGCGCGAGCACCAGGCGGTCGACTTCTTCGTCAACGGCTGCAGAGATGGCACTATGCTCAAGAACAAGCTTCACCGGGTGGAGCCTACCACCATGGCCATCGCGGACAAGTACGCCACCGCCAACGCGGCAATGAAAAGATCCATCCGGGTGGACGACCAGGGGAAAATCATCGTCAATGTCGCTGTGGATCGATGCCAGCCAGAGGGGAACGGCCATAACTCCAAGCGGCATGACAACCGCCACGGCAAAATAAAGGACGACCAGTCGGATAACCAATATGGTTCCAGGCAGGTGGCAGCAGTGCAGGAGGATCCCGCTGCAGGCGGAAGCCGGAGACAGAAGCCTGATGATCGGCCTCCGAGGACCAAGTACACCATCGAGTCAATGCTTTATGGGCCATGCAAGTTCCACATCGGAGGCAACAAACCGGCTACGCATACCACGCGCCAGTGCACGTGGACGAAGAAGATGGCGGAAATTGCTAGCGCGCTGGCTGCACAGGCTCCACCACCCCCAGCAGGTGGGCTATCAGGCGACCACGATAACTAGCGCCAGAGAGAGAATGATGATGACAACTATGTTGGGAATATGCCCTAGAGGCAATCATGTATGATGTTATTTCCAATGTATTCATAAAGTTATTGTCCATGTATGAACTACTGATATATATCATTGAATATGTGATTCGATTGTGGAACTATATATTCATGTTGTTTATACTGATTGTCCTTGGTCGTAGAGATTGTGCTAGACACACAACTTAGACTAATGTGCAAGTCGGTTGATGACTCGGTTCCACTTGTCATGGGCATAGAGATGCTATTCCAACTTACACGGATTCAACTAAAGAGTTTACCGAGTCGGACTGACCCATATTGAGATACAACGAATAAGTCATCATTTGTATATCTCAATCAATGTAATCCTTAGAGCTGAGGTTATTGCACAATCCGAGTTGAGGATCACCGACTTAGGTTTTGTCAAACGTTGTTCCGTCACTAGGCAGTTATAAAGGCGGAGTTCGGGTCGACTGAGAATCAAGCTGCATGATGTGAATAACCAAGATGGGATTTTTCCCCTTCGCCTAGAGAGATATTCTCTGGGCCCTCTCAGAAGATATGATTCGGAAAGCATGGCCATGCGTGACTCGGTTAAGTGTTAACCGAGGCGACCGACTACGAGTTAGTCGGATGAAACACTTATCTCGGATCGATAAAGAGAGTCGAACTATTTAAGGGATGACGATTATTTGCCTATAGTTCGACAAGGTATATCGTGAGGCAAAAGGGGGTCAGACGAAAGTCACATTGGAAGGTATGTCGTCATGACTCTTTGGTACTTGGGAGTTGGCACGTTCTGCTAGGAGCCGCTACCAACTGATCGGTCACGAGTGAGACTCGGATCGTGTCTGGGTCACCATGAGCCTATCGGGTCACACACTTAATAGCAGGAGCATATTTGGGTTGGACCCAAAAAGGAAACGGATAGAGTCAGTGAGTTGGACTCGCAGTGACTAATATAGACCTTTTAGTGAATGGGCCATAAGTGAGTGGAGCCCACTTTCACTCCCTATATAAGTTGGGGCACAGGTACTTAGAGCATAGGGTTAGGTCACTCCATGTGTTGGAAAAAAGTTTTGTTTTTCTCTGCGTGGCCCAACAGTGGTATCAGAGCATTAGCTTCTGGTGTTAGGCTCGAGATCATGCATATGTGATATGCGGTTAGAGTTAGATTGGATCTAATTGCATTTTTGGTGGTCGATCTATGAGATAGATCAGTTTTGTACAAAGTTGATTGGATCAACTTTACTCGGGGGAATGGATGATCTGGTTTTCGTGATATAACTCCTAAGGCCGTGGAACGACATACCCCTACCGGTCAGCTTCCGCCATCGGGGTAGACTGTGAGACGTAAACCTGAATGCGGTGATCGAAGATCAAAGAGTTTGGTCGAATCGGAGTCCGGATCAGATTTGGGTAAAATTGTTTTATCCGATGACAAAATCCATGTGCTGGACCGCCGGCTTCGTCCTGTCGTAGAGCCTTAGATGTCGTTGCGAGTTTCTCAACACCGGTAGATATCGTATCTATGCATAACTTGTTTTTGCAGGATGATGTTGTGAATGGTATGGCTTATGTGCATGTGATGTGTGCAATCTATACGTGATCTGCTTATCACGGTTTTTGTCAGCCGGCTGGAGCCTAGGTGTTGTCACTTTATTGTATAACGACCTGCGTGTCGGATTCTCAATGTAATTTAAAATTACAAGCTAGTGTAGATGTTTGGAGAACAAGGATGGCATGTAAATCGGTGTACAAGTCGTCTACATAGAGTAAGACGGCACGTGACAAGATTTGACACGAGTCGGATTACAGGCTTTGTGGAGATGGAGATCGCCATGAAGAGAGCCATACCATTTCACATTATAATTGCTTTATTTTGTGTTATTCTTATGTCTCTGTTTTACCTCTATTAGATAGTTGGTAGAAAGTAATCCCTCAAAGAAGGTCTAGTCGGTTTTCCCGCCAGTGCTGCACCATCACAAGTCAGACATTTTTGGTAGTGGGCTCATAAAATTGAGGTACTATCAATTCTTTCCGACTAGGTGGGTTCGAGTCAGACTCTTACAGTGGAAGCACTCGGTAATCTAGACGGGTCTATCACAACGGTTGTGGGACTCGGGGAAAAGTCGGATGGGAGCCGGGGCATGTGATGCCACCATCCAACAGGAGTCGTATGAGACACGATTTACAAGGAGTTGTCTACCTGGATCACTTGACGGCTAGCGGTGATGCTAAAGCTCACTAGTCGACTTGCTTATTTAGGGTCCTGAATCACTAAGTAACCATCGGAGGGTGTTGGTTCTAGTGGGAGCATAAGTATTAAAGTGTTTAATATGCTTGCTCTTTTATGGATACATGTCTTAAGTGTTTTGCATATTTTTCTGTTGTAGATCAATGGCACCTAGCAGTCTGCCTCAGATTTCCAGTTTTGCTTTGAGAACCATCTTAGCAAAAGATAAGCTAAATGGAACTAACTTCACCAACTGATATCTTAATCTGAGAATTGTTCTCAAGCAAGAAAAGAGGAACCATGTCCTAGACAACCCACTTCCAGATCAGCCGAATGAGAATGGGATTGTCGCAGCCACCAATGCCTACCGTCAGATTTGTGATGAATCCATGGAGATTAGCTGTCTTATGCTTGCTCACATGGAACCGGACTTGCAGCAGCAGTTCGAGAATGTTGAGGCCTACGATATGATTGAAAGCCTCAAAAGTATGTTCTAGGCTCAGGCAAAGACTGAGAGGTATCAAGTCTCTCAGGCCTTGTTGAGATGCAAGCTTAAGGATGGTGATCCATTGAGTCCGCATGTGATCAAGATGGTTGGTTATGTGCAGTCTCTAGAAAGGCTAGGCTACCCCATTAGCGAAGAGTTCGCTACGCACATAATTCTGAACTCTCTTCCTAGTGCGTATGGTCAGTTCTTATCAAACTACCACATGCATGGTATGGATAAGAAGCTCACTGAATTACATGGGATTCTCAAGCAGGCTGAGGCGGATCTCAAGAAAGGTGCCAGTCAAGTGTTGATGGTACAAAATAAGGCTAAGTTCAAGAAGAGTTCTTGGACTAACAAGAAGAAGGGTAAGTCGGGAGGTAAGGCTGAGGACCCGGTCCAAAGCGCTTCCTCAAGGACTAAGCCATCTCCTGCAGCCGGATCCACTTGCTTATACTACAAGGCGGATGGCCACTAGAAGAGGAATTTCAACAAGTATCTGGCTGACAAAGCCAAGAGTGGAGCTGTGACTTCCGTCTTAGGTACGCTTGTTTGCAATGTTATAGACATTTATCTTGTTGATGCACCTGGTAGTTCTTGGGTATATGATACCGGATCAGTTATTCACATCTGCAACTCATTGCAGGGACTGGTAAGAACGTGGAGCATGGCGAGAGACGAGGTTGACATACGAGTCGGCAACAAAGCGAGAGTCGCTGCATTGAAAGTCAGCACAATGCAACTTCATGTACCTTCTGGATTCTTCATGGAGCTGAATAATTGTTATTGTGTTTGAGTGCTTAGTCGAAACATTATTTCTGCCTCATGTTTGATGAGACAAGGTATGAGTCGAATATTAAGAATAATAATTGTTCTTTGTATTTGAATGATATGTTTCACGGCTTTGCGCCCGTCTAGGGGGGGTTATTTATTTTGAATCTTGAAGGTGAATCTATCTGTAACATAAATGTGAAAAGGTTGAAACCAAATGATCTGAATATGACTTACTTTTGGCATTGTCGGCTTGGTCAATTAAGCTGGAAATGCATGAAGAAGCTCCATGATGATGGACTCATAACTTCGTTCGACTTGGAGTCATTTGAGACATGTGAATCCTGCCTACTCAGCAAGATGACCAAGACACCTTTTGCAAAGAGTTGTGAAAGGGCGTCTGACTTATTGGGACTAGTACATAGTGATGTATGTGGCCCGATGGGCACGACAGCCAGAGGTGGTTATGAGTACTTCATTACATTTACTGATGATTTGAGTAGGTATGGATATATCTACTTGATGAAACATAAGTCAGATGCCTTTGAAAAGTTCAAGGAATTCCAGAATGAGGTACAGAATCAACTCGGCAAGAAAATAAAGTTTCTTCGGTCGCACCGAGGAGGCGAGTACATGAGCCATGAGTTTGATGACCATCTGAAGAGTTGTGGAGTAGTTCCCCAGCTCACTCCTCCAGGAACGCCACAGAGAAATGGTGTGTCGAAAGGAGAAATCGGACCTTGTTGGACATGGTACGATCAATGATGAGTCGGACAGATCTGCCTTTATCATTTGGGGTTATTGTCTAGAAACTGCAATGTTCACACTAAACAGAGTACCATCAAAGTCAGTAGAGAAGACACCGCATGAGATGTGGACTAGCAAGAAGCCGAGTTTATCTTTTCTTAAGATTTGGGGTTGTGAAGCTTTTGTCAAGCGACTTCAGTCGGACAAGCTTACAACTAAGTCGGACAAGTGTATTTTCGTAGGATATCCGAGTGAAACCTTGGGTTAATACTTCTACAACCGAGAAGAGGTCAAAATGTTTGTCGCTCGGAACGGTGTCTTCCTTGAGAAAGAGTTTCTCAGTGTGGGAGTCAGTGGGAGCACGGTGCAACTCGAAGAAATTAGAGAGGTATCGGCCAGTAGCGAGTCGGCAAAAGCCTTGCAGGTTGAGCCGGTCATGGTACCTGAGCCGGAAACAACACCGACACTTCGAAGATCGGCCATATTGTGAAGTGTTCATGATGTGTTACTGTTATATAGTGATTGGCCAGCAACTTATTCGGAAGCGATGGTGGGTTCTGATTCTAAATCATGGCTTGGAGCCATGAGATCCGAGTTAAAGTCCATGGATGAAAATCAAGTTTGGAACTTGGTTGCTTTGCCAGACGGTGCAAGACCCGTCGAGTGCAAATGAGGTCTTTAAGAAGAAAACTGATATGGATGGAAATGTTTCTATCTATAAGGCACGGCTTGTCACGAAGGGGTTCCGACAGGTTCAAGGAGTTGACTACGATGAGACTTTCTCTCCCGTGGCGATGCTTAAATCTATTTGGATCATGTTAACTATAGCAGCCTATTTCGACTATGAGATATGGCAGATGGATGTCAAGACGGCTTCCTTAATGGAAATTTAACCGAGGACATGTATATGATACAACCCGAGGGTTTTGTCGATCCGGCTAATGCTGACAAGGTATGCAAACTTCGGAAATCCATTTATGGGTTGAAGCAAGCATCTCGGAGTTGGAACATTCGCTTTGATGAGGTAGTCAAATCGTTTGGCTTCATCAAGAGTGATCATGATTCTTGTTTATACAAGAAGTTTAGTGAGAGCAAAGTAAACTTTCTGATCTTATATGTGGATGACATATTACTGATTGGAAATGATGTCCAGATGTTGCAAGAGACCTAGGAATCATTGGAAAAGAGTTTTTCGATGAAAGACTTGGGTGAGCCGACTTACATACTAGGAATCCGGATCTATAGAGATAGATCAAAGCGGCTCATTGGATTGAGTCAAAATACATATTTGGACAAAGAATTGAAGAAGTTCAACATGGAATCGTCTAAGAAGGGGTTCTTACCGATGTCCCATGGCGTGAAACTTAGCAAGACTCAGTGTCCTTCGACAACTGATGAGCGAAGTCAGATGAGTGCGATTCCATATGCTTCTGTAGTCGAATCCATCATGTACGCTATGATTTGTACTAGACTGGATGTTTCCTATGCTCTAAGTGTTGTGAGAAGGTACCAGGCAGACCCTGGAGAAATCCACTGGGCAGCGGCTAAAAATATCCTCAAATACTTGAGAAGGACTAAAGATATGTTCCTGGTTTATGGAGGTGAGGATGAACTCGGTGTAAGGGGTTACACGGATGCGAGTTATCTCACTGACTCGGATGATTCTCGTTCACAATCCGGATATGTGTTTGTAATAAACGGAGGGGATGTGAGATGGAAGAGTTCCAAGCAAGAGACGGTGTCTGCGTCTACGACAGAGGCTGAGTATATTGCTGCCTCAGAGGCGGCAAAGGAAGCCGTTTGGATGAGGAATTTCCTCATGGATCTTGGTGTGGTTCAGGGCTCGTCCAATCTGTTAGACGTGTATTGTGACAACAATGGTGCTATTGCACAAGCCAAGGAACCTAGACAACACCAGAAGAACAAACATATACTCATGTTGTACCACCTTATTCGCCAGTTCGTGGATCAAGGTGATATCAAGTTATGCAAGGTACACATGGATGCAAACATTGCGGATCCATTGACAAAGCCACTTCCACAGACGAAGCATGAGGCGCACCTAAGAGCTATGGGCATTAGATGCCTAGACATGTGATGTCGGATGATTGACTCTAGTGCAAGTGGGAGACTGTTGGGAATATGCCCTAGAGGCAATCATGTATGATGTTATTTCCAATGTATTCATAAAGTTATTATCCATGTATGAACTACTGATATATATCATTGAATATGTGATTCAGTTGTGGAACTATATATTCATGTTGTTTATACTGATTGTCCTTGGTCGTTGAGGTTGTGCTAGACACACAACTTAGACTAATGTGCAAGTCGGATGATGACTCGGTTCCACTTGTCATGGGTATAGAGATGCTATTCCGACTTACACGGATTCGGCTAAAGAGTTTAGCGAGTCGGACTGACCCATATTGAGATACAACGAATAAGTCGTCATTTGTATATCTCAATCAATGTAATCCTTAGACCTGAGGTTATTGCACAATTCGAGTTGAGGATCACCGACTTAGGTTCTATTAAACGCTGTTCCATCACTGGGCAGTTATAAAGGCGGAGTTCGGGTCGACTGAGAATCAAGCTGCGTGATGTGAATAACCGAGATGGGATTTTGCCCCTTCGTCTGGAGAGATATTCTCTGGGCCCTCTCGGATGATATGATTCGGAAAGCATGGCCATGCATGACTCGGTTAAGTGTTAACCGAGGCGACCGACTAAGAGTTACTCGGATGAATCACTTTTCTCGGATTGAGAAACAGAGTCGATCTATTTAAGGGATGACGTTTATTCGCCTATAGTTTGACAATGGATATCGTGAGGCAGAAGGGACTGAGACGAAAGTCACATTGCAAGGTATGTCGTCATGACTCTTTGGTACTTGGGAGTTGGCACGTTCTACTAAGAGCCGCTACCAACTGATCAGTCACGAGTGAGACTCAGATCGTGTCCGGGTCACCATTAGCCTGTCGGGTCACACACTTAAGAGCGGGAGCATATTTGGGTTGGACCCAAAAAGGAAACGGACAGAGTCAGTGAGTTGGACTCGTAGTGAATAATATAGGCCTTTTGGTGAATGGGCCACAAGTGAGTGGAGCCCACTTTCACTTCCTATATAAGTTAGGGCGCAGGTGCTTAGAGCATAGGGTTAGGTCACTCCTTGTGTTGGAAACCCTAGCTCCAGTCTAGTCCTGTCGCCGCCGTACCGGACCTAGGAGTCCATCGCCGGCGCTCCTCCTCGTACGTGTGGATACTGGGGGAGGTGGTGTACATTCAGCACTTCGATGATCGTGGATCAGAACGGATCGTGAGGACTGCACTGCATCAAGCGACGTGCTTCATCGATTCCGCAATCGTGCGTCTAGTGGTAATTCTTGTGGCCTACTACCTCAGCTAGATCTTGGGTTCACCATGTAGGAAAAAGTTTTGTTTTTCTCTACGTGGTCCAACAAACTACCCCTGCCAGATGGGAAACTACCACATCTTCATGATGGAGCCGGAGACCAAGCACAACAAGAGAAGCCGTGAGGCAGAGGTGAACGCGATCGTTCCTCCCGTCCCCCAGTACCTCAACTGGTCAGAGCAAGAAGTTGCATGGAGCCAGAAGGACCAGCCAGCCGAGCTGCCTCACCCAGGCGCTTACGCAATGGTTTTGGATCCTATCATTGTCTCCAAGAAGCATTCCTACAGATTCTCCCGTGTCCTTGTAGACGGTGGGAGTAGCATCAACCTCCTGTACTGCAGCTCGCTAGACCGGCCCGGTATCAGCGAGTCGCAGCTAGAACCGTCAAGCACTTCCTTCCACGGAGCCATTCCGGGCCCGTCGCATTCACCCATCGGAAAGATCCGGTTGGACGTCATCTTTGGCATAGAGGATAACTTCCACCGTGAGCCCATCTGGTTTGAGGTCGTCAACCTCTCCAGCACATACCACGCAATCCTGGGGCGCCCGACGCTCACCAAGTTCATGGTGGTGCCGCACTATGCGTAGCTCAAGATGAAGCTCTTATGGACAAAGGGTGTCATCACCGTGGCCAGCTCCTATAGGCGGTCTGTGGAATGCACCACAGACAGGTCCAAGATAGCGGAGGCCATGATCATCGTGGAAGAGAAGCGCATTATCATGTAGAATGTGGCAGCTCTGCAGAAGGACATGCTGGCTGGCAAACCCAAGCTGGCCGAGGAAGCACAATTCAAGCCGTCCAAGGGCACGAAAAATATCCTGCTAGACGAGGCCGAGCCAAACAAGTTCACCCTGGTCGGAGACGGCCTTGACAGCAAATAGGAAAGTGCGCTCATCGACTTTCTCCGTGAGAATCAGGATATCTTCGCATGGTCCCCCAAGGACATGCCAGGTGTTCCGAGGAAGCTCGTTGAGCACTCTTTACATGTCAGGCCGGACGCAAAGTCGGTCAAACTGTCACTATGCTGCTTCGTGGAAGAAAAAAGTAGAACCATCGGTGAGGAGATCACCCGCCTTCTTGCAACCGGATTCATCATGGAGGTTTTCCACCCGGAATGGCTAGCAAACCCCGTACTAGTGCTGAAGAAGAACAAGACTTGGTGCATGTGTGATGACTACACCAGTCTCAACAAAGCATGTCCCAAAGATCCATTCGCCCTGCCAAGGATATACCAAGTGATCGATTCCATGGCTGGCTGCAAGCTGTTGTCGTTTCTGGATGCGTATTCCAGCTACCTCCAGATCCGGCTAAACCCCGCTGATCAAATAAAGACAACATTCATTACTCCTTACGGAGCTTACTGCTACACCACCATGCCGTTTGGATTGAAGAACACTGGGGCAACATACCAACGCTGCATGCAAAAATGCCTGCAAGCTCAGATCGGCAGAAACGTACACGCATACGTTGATGATGTAGTGGTCAAGACCAAGGAGCGCCAAATACTCCTTGAGGATCTGAGGGAGGCATTCACCAACCTCCGCCAGTTCCAGATGAAGCTGAACCCGGGGAAATGTGTGTTTGGCGTCCCAGCCGGCCAGCTACTCAGTTTTCTCGTATCAAAACGGGGAATCGAGGTGAACCTGGAGAAGATTATCGCAATCGAGCGCATGCAGCCGCCTAAGAACTTGCGGGATGTTCAGAAGTTCACCGGATGCCTGGCCTCCCTCAGCCGGTTCATCAGCCGGCTAGGCAAGAAAGCACTCCCGCTGTACCAACTCATGAAGAAGATGGACAAGTTCGTCTAGACATCGCAGGCGAATGAAGCATTCAATGACCTCAAGCGCATGCTCACCTCACCACCTATACTGGCAGCACCAGTGTCAAAGGAGCCCATGCTGATGTACATCGCAGCCACTAACAGGGTTGTCAGTGCGGTGCTGGTAGTGGAGAGGCCAGAAGAAGGAAAGGCACAGCCGGTGCAACGATCGGTGTACTACTTGAGTGAGGTACTCTCGCTCTCAAAGAAGAACTACCCTCATTACCGGAAGCTGGTTTACGGCGTGTACATGGCCGCCAAGAAGTTGAAGCTCTACCTCCAAAAACATTCCATCCGGGTGGTGGCGCTAGCACCACTTTCGGAGATCATCGATAATAGAGATGCCATAGGCCGGGTGGCGAAATGGGCTATAGAGCTCTCCGCCCACAATATACAATACGAGCCAAGAACGACGATCGAGTCTTAGGCCTTAGCAGATTTCCTTTGTTGATTGGGCAGAGACGCAATACCTGTCGCCTTTCCCTGATTCCACGTATTGGAAGCTGCATTTCGACGGCTCCAAGATGTATGGGGGACTCAGAGCCGGAGTGGTCATCACCTCCCCCAAGGGAGGATGGCTAGAGTATGTGCTGCAGATCCACTTTGGTGCATCCAACAACATCGCTGAGTACGAGGCGCTTGTCCATGGCCTCAAAATGGCGAAAGAGATCGGCATCTGGCGCATCTTATGCTTTGGCAACTCAGACTTGGTGGTGCAGCAAGTATCAGGCGATTGGGACAACAGGGACGTGAACATGGCTTTGTATCGCTTCTTCGTACAACAGTTGTGTGCATGTTTTGAAGGATGCGAGTTCCACCATGTCCCCATGATAAACAACGAGGTCGTGGACACACTCGCTCGCATCGGGTCCACAAGACAGCCAATTCTGCTTGGAGTCTCCCTCGAGCACTTGCGCAAGCCATCTATTACACCATCTCTAGAATCTGACTCCATCATGCTGGATGTGGACCCAGGGACTGCCGGCTCCAAGACCTCTGCAACGGCTTCACCGCACCCGGGGACTGCCTCGCCACACCCCAGGATTGTCGGCTCCAAGGCCTCCGCGACGGCTTCACCACACCCGGGGACTACTTCAACGCACTGGGGGACTGCTCCACCGCACCCGAGGACTGCAGTGTCCAGCCTAGAGGCTACCGGCTACACTACTCCACCGAGTTGGCCTCGAGACGAGCCCAACCCGGTCATCCGTGCAGAAGTAAACCTGCTTATGAAGGCGGTATGCGCAGTCCGGGAAACCCCAACATGGGCCAAGCTGTTCATGGATTTCCTAGCCAGAGGATAGCTGCC
Organism: Avena sativa; assembly: GCA_916181665.1. Taxonomy (NCBI): domain Eukaryota; kingdom Viridiplantae; phylum Streptophyta; class Magnoliopsida; order Poales; family Poaceae; genus Avena; species Avena sativa. Next base: position 200,639,197 of record OV702287.1, read on the forward strand.
CGAAGAGGAGGTAGAGGCAAGGCAAGTGAAGCACAGAGCCAGCGCATACACTATCATCAACAACGAGCTCTACAAGCGCAGTGTTGTGGGCATTTATCAGGGTGCGTGAGCCAGGAGGAGGGGATCCGGCTGCTGGTTGATATTCACCAGGGCGAGTGCGGACACCACGCGTCATCATGGGCCATAGTGGCAAAGGCATTTCGCCATGGGTTCTACTGGCCCACGGTGCTCGAAGATGCTGAACAAATAGTCAAGGCATGCAATGGCTGCCAGCGGTTCAGTTAGCAGAAGCACACTCCATCTGTGGCACTCAAGATGATCCCCATCACTTTACCCTTTGCCGTCTGGGGGCTGGACATGGTCGGCCCTTTCAAAACAGCCCGATCCGGCATGACGCACCAGCTGTGGCAGTGGACAAGTTCACCAAGTAGATCGAGGCAAAACCAATAAAGAAGCTGGATGGACCAATAGTGGTCAAGTTCTTCACGGACATAATCACATGATTTGGCTACCCCGATAGCATCATAACAGACAACGGCACAAATTTCGCCAAAGGGGCTTTCGCGCGCTTCTACGGAGACAAGGGCATCCATCTGGACCTGGCGTCCGTGGCACACCCCCAATCCAACGGGCAATGCGAGCGAGCAAATGGGCGCCTTCCTCTCCGAACCCCAAAGCCACATCCACCTAGTTCGGCACAATGCCAACAAGGTTAAAATGCATCAAGTTTTCTTCTTGTGATTGTAGAAAAACATGTATGTACCGTGGCCGTAGCATACTCTAACAATATACACATATATTGTTTACTAGATTTTCATTTGAAATTAGTAACTCCGTGATGATGAAACATAGAGAACCTAAATGGAATGACGATGACGACCATGTTTTGTACTTTGCATTGCATCAACAAGTGCTCACTGACGAAGAAAGTTACCAAGAGAGTGGAGTTCATCAGCCATTGCCAAAAAATATGTGAACAAATCAATGAGCAATTCAATGCAAATAAGCGCAGAAAAGCTAGATCCATGTCATCAATCATCAATAGGTGGCACATTCTAGTGATGCGTTCAAATGCGTACGCGATGTATCATTTGCTTGAAGTGGTTGTTATCCTGAGCAAAAATGCGTGGTATGCACATTACATTTGTATGTTCTATGCTGCAATTCTATTGTTATGGGCGTGGAAAGAAAAGCTGCGCTTCACTGAATATTACGCAGTTAGGCCTAACTTAGTCTTACACAAATAAGCACAGCTTAGTCTTTACACACATAAGCGTAACTAATGATAAAGATAAAGACAAATGGTTCATCGAATTTGCCAGTATGAGCACTAGGTCCCTAGAGCTGCTGGTATCATCGGAACGAACCAGAATGCTGCGTTTGGCCATCTTTCATTCTCCTTCAAATAGTACGACCCCACTGATGAGTCAATTGTAGGCCGCCTCCCCCCGACGTGGATTTGGCTCCAGGCCGGATCTAGAGTTTCAACATGATAGGCGCGTGAATGTGCAGCAAACACACAGTCTGCTATCAACACTGGAAGTGCTAGCACCTCAGCAACAACACCAGCATGTTCTTCCTAGACTCTGGCAGCAGCCTCAGCAGGTATTTCATCATCTTCACCAGCAGCGGCATTAGCAAGTATTTCGTCAGCTTCACCAGCAGCAGTAGCATCTAGTTCTTCGTCAGCTCCACCACCACCAACACCACCAACACCACCACTAGCAGCAGCAGCATCAAGGGCCAGGGCTGCCTGAGCAATTATAGGTTCAACAGCTCTAGGGGCTCCGACAAAGAAAGGGTAGTTGATCCCAAGAAACACAGATTGTCCCTTCAGATTGTTGACTCTACTCCAGACTTGCTCTACTGGGTCTTCGGATGGGCATGCGGACCTCGAGAAAACATGACACAGCAGCGATGGGTATGAAGAAAGTTGTGTCCGCATATGTTCTATTGTATCACCAATGTTGTTTAGTGATCCCCTGATATGAATCCACAAGAGTTTATCATGCTGTTCCGTGTTGTCTTCGAGAGGTGCCAGGAACCAGTGCCGTGTCCCAAGTTCAGCATCTACTACTGCATCTTCGATGACTAGAGCTGGAATTATGCAGTGGGCTGCGTGGGTACCTGCGTGTTACTAACAGTCAGTAAGCAGAATTTTGAATGGGATTTTACATGCTATATGACACCATGACTCACCCCAAATGGACGGCTCCCAAACACGCACGTCGCCGCTAGGTCCAGTGACCGCATAAATGCGTTGTGGTCTGTACGAACAGTAACCGTAGGTGAAGACGGTGTCGAGATACTTCTCCGGCCGCAGGAAGTCGTCACGCAAGACTGTCCTTCCTTGTCTTCTGGGCATCTAATGAATGTGATTGCCTTGTCGAACACCGCTAAGAGGTCGTACTCCCAGTTCTTCCATGCCCCCTCCCGCGGTCTATGTGGGAGTTGTACCTTCACGAGCTCAAGTTCTGCCATGTTGAACCTGTAAGCGAATTCGGAAATGTGCGGCGGCCACCCGCTGTTGAATGCAATAATGCCGACACCCTTCAAAGATGGGACTACAAGTCTCTTCGATCTGTAGCAATTTTTTAGAGTCCAAGTACTCCCATCCTGGGATAAAAGGACCAAACACTTGCCGTTGCCACCCACCCAGTTCTGGTCATCTCTCATTTCCGTCTCTTCTTCTTCCTTGATATTCACCACTACTGATTCCGACCACTTATCCAGCAGCATCAGTTTTCCATGAATATTCTGCAGAGTTTGTTGTCAGTTGGTACAATCACCTAGCATGGATTCCATTGGAAATACAATTTGACAACTGGACCTTTAGATTAAAGTACACAAAATATCGCCTAAATACGAGTGTCTCATCAGATATCGCCTAAATTGTGTCCGTGTCACTACGAAGATACTCAATATATGGAGTAGGAGCAGAGCCCCCTAGAACAAACTCCTAACGGTGATCATAATTAAACAGCTCGGGGCATAAGAGCCTTAAATCGTCTAATCTGTTTGTTTTTATTTTAGGAAACAGAATATGACCTAGTAGGCACTCCATTGCAAAATCGAAATTGACAACTCGTCTATCACCTAAAGTAAGACTGTGTCACTACGAGAATACCAGAATATCAGGTACGAGCAGAGCTTCTGCTGTACAGAATAGTCTTAAATGGTTCGATTTGTTCAAACCGCGCGTGCACACAACACGTTCGACAAAAGGAACATAGGATTCCGATGAGAGTTCAGCACATATGAATCAACGATATGACTAAACGAATAAGCTAGATACTGGAACTTACGTGGCCATCGCCGTCGTCTGGCCATTTGCTGTTATCAGGGTAAAGAAGGCCTGGCGTGCCGAACGGTTGTTCGTCCATGTTCCGCATCGTCACGCTGTAGCCAGGGATGCAGCGAGCGAGGTGGCCGGCTGAGATGATGTCCAACTCCGAGGCGATCCTGTGCACGTTCGTGGCACTGAGGTTCGGTCATCCCCAATCCTCGCGGTAGCAGTCGCCCTGGCCATTCGTGTCGTCGTCGCATGCCTTTCGCTTCAGCCTGCTGCTACCCCAAGCTCTACCCATAGCGGCAAATGGAGTCTAGAATCCGGTAGATTAATGGAGGCGTTGTGATAAGGAGGCGGATGGATTCGAGAGGGGGTGGAATCAGGTATGGGGGCAGTTGTTCGAGTGGGGAGCGAATCTGCAAGGAACCGCCGCCGCCGATGGTTCTTGTCCGCGTGGAAGAAAAGAAGGGGGGAAGTAATTATTGAGGGCGGGCACTAGAACCGTCTAGAGGAAGTGAAAAAATAAATCGTAAAAGGGAAATGTGTGGCCCGCCTGTTAGTGAGTGAAGGTCGGCACGTGTAAACGTGCCTACGTTTAAATTGATTCCATCGCATGCAAGTGGCGCGGAACAAATTTTAGGAAGTGCTAGCGTCGATGTGTAAAACCGTCGTTTTTCGCCACCTTCACCCTACTACGAACGGTTGTGCACCATTCCAGATATTGGTAAGGGCGGTTCCAATCTTTCACTTCTCCGTCTCATTTCCTCCTCCACGGCCTCATCGTCTTTCTCCTCCACGGCCTCATCCATTTCCTCCACCACCGCATCACCCTCTTCCTCCGTATCCTTTCCCTCTATCATGTAGTCATGGACGCTCCGGATGTCCGAAACGACGGCAGGCAAGAAACTGCGCACTTCAACATCGAAGTACATGGCAGGAAGGAATGTCATCTACACCACCAACCCTTGGACGGTGAGGAACACTCTAAATAATTTGACAAGTTGGCTGCAGTTCAAAGAAAACAGGTTCGTAGGTCTCGACCTCAAGTACAGCCGCGGTTGCCGTAGGATCGCCATGGTGCAACTCTCCAGGAAGGGGCACGTCCTCATATACCAGCCTTTTTGCGAGAAGGGGGATGACGGGATCTGGTAGACTTTGCTGTCTTTTTGTTCCTGAACCGTCTGTTTGCAAAAGTTATTGCTATATTATTTGTCTGAATTCATTTTCATGCAGGTGGGGCGAAAGCATTAGGGATCTGTTTCATGACTTTCTCGTGAACCAGCACATAACATTTACTAGTGTTGACATCACGAATGACAGTAAACTGCTTGAAAGCCCGACTGTCAACATTAGAATCCCAAAGGAGTGCAGAGTGGACATCCAGGAAATTTACTGGATCCCAGGGACGAAGAGCGGCAAGACCGGGATGGCCGCTCTTGCCTCCGAACTCATTGACCTATGGTACGCTAACATGAAGGACAGATTGCCGAGATGTTCGTGGAGGCGTTTAGGGCACGATTACTGGGAGGATAAGCCACTTTCTGAGCCTAATCTGAAGTACGCTGCAATTGACGGGTATGTTAGCCACGAGCTGTACCACCAGATTGTAAAATCTCGCTCCAGGCATCGCATCATTGAACCACCACTAAGCCAGGTTGTTTATCCCAGATGCCGGATCGTAGATGAATCTACAAACCGGGGCAAGCGACCGAAGGCATCCTGGGATCGATTGCCTTCTCCAACAGGCTGGGATGTAGACTATTAGTGCATGATTGTTGTGTTTATGAAAACATGTTATTTCATAAGTACACTATGTGAGCAATTACGAACTGTTGTGTATTACCTTTATCAAACTATAATCTGGTTTATGACTGTATCCTTCTCTATAATATGGGTTTGGTTATGACTTATGACTATATCACACCTTATGCATGTCAGTCCTGGATTCTGCCGCATGCAAATGGCACAGATATAATTTGTAAGAATGAATGTTGAGCATACAAAAGGGGGAATGTAATTCATATAGGTTAAGTAGCTAATAGCACAGGGATCATACGAGTTTGGTTCTTACCCATAGAATGCTTAGAAAATATAGGCGACATAAAACTAGGAACGAAATGCAAACCTAGTAGTGGTAAACAGCACACTCATCCACCCGCCAGATCCTGTTGAGCATCTCGTAGCAGACATACGCGTCCCTGGCTGCGTACTTGATCGCATCGTAATCCAGGTGCCTCCACTCCCATCGCTCGTGCAGGTGCTTCGGGAACTCAATTTTCATGCCGGCATACTCGCGGTCGATGATGTCGGAAGCGAGTCTAGCCATGCCGGCTTTCCCTGTACCGTCATCCGGGTACCTCCACAAACGTTGGAGATCGACGTGATTGATGACATGAACGAGGAGATCCCGTTCTAGCTTCAGAGTGTCGTTCTTGATGTCGACGCATGCGAAGTAGATCTCCCTCCTGTGTAGGAACTCGCGAAGCTCCGGGCATACAGATTTGGCCCTACATACGTGATATAGTAGGAAGTGGTTGCACATGGACAGCTACAAAAGCGCCGTCCTCTTCCTATCTCTGGTATACTCAAGGTCAAGGCCGACGATCTTGTACCTGTCCATCGGATCTTGTAGCCACCGCTCATACATTGCGATGACCTTGGCCACCTCCGCTGACGCATTTGTATGGACGACCGTCAGCTTGGTGGTGCCATGGGCGGTGACGGTGTACTCGTCAGTGTAGTCGCTCCCGTCGCCGAACACGTTGTACTCTGCGTCCATGGCAGACGCTAATGCGGTGGTGGTGGCCTAGTTTCGGTAGCGGTGGCTGGGACTGGGTGTGGAGGTGGAGTGATCTATTGCGGTGGTATAGCCAGGCGGAGGCGGTGCCTGCGGCAACATCGATGGTTCTTGCGGTGGCGGCGCCGGTGGAAGGAATGAGTTGGGGATTTTTGCACAGTGATGTGCTGAGGAGACAGAAGGCGATGCTTAAATTCTGTTTACCATTATTTTGGTCATACCCATGCGGAAGCAAGTTTAACCGGGCGAGCACCGATGGTTTCCAATCCTAGCGATTAAATTCGCCGTCCGTCCCGGTAGGCGATGGGACGGGTGTGCGACGTGGCTTTGGCGTGGCAGAGACCGGTCACGTAGACCACCATCCCATTGCCGATCCGCATCGGGTGCGCGGTGCTCACACGACGTAACGTGACAGGATAGAAGGAAGTGTACAGTTATTATTAATTCCTAACAAGTTTAAGAAGTGTAAGCATAGACATGGACCTAGCATCCCTGCACCCCAGGGCAGCCGCCCAGCCGATCAGGCCTGCCGATTGCGCAAAGCTTGTCCCGAATTTGCCAAAATGAAGCTCGTTTGCCCATGCTTCTATAAGTTTCTCTGTAGGACACTTGTGTAAGCATGCACGATCAAGCAACTTTGCAACACATGTGTCGGTGTAAAAGCATTCGGTTTCAACGCACCACATAGTTTAGGGATTTAGAATAGCTACATTGTGGAGCTCTAGCCAAATTGCATGGTAAAGCCAAATTCAGCTTTTTGTCAGATTTAGCTATAGCAACATTGTGTCTCGTTTGTCCTCACTTTTGCCCTCCCGATATTCCGAAGCCCTCACATGCGCTCGGAGGGGGGTGCCGTCTGGTCAAAGGCTTGGTCGTTACGTGCACCATGATGCCTAAGTGGCCTTTTTAAAGAGCGCCTTTTCCCCTCTCTCTAACAGTTGTGTTTTTTTGCCCAAAAAGGTAGGAAATCTAGAGCAGCTTCTCTCTTCATTCATTGTTCCTTTTGCGATCGTTTTTCCCCAATCTGGTAGCAAATCTAGAGCAGCAAAACAAACAAGCACCATAAATAAATTCAGTAAACAGAGCAGATGTAGATAAAGTAGCTAATATAGGTTATATAGTATGGTACTGAACGAGGTTCGACAATTAGGCTGCTCAGCAGCAGCAGCGAACTGCTTCAACACAGACAAGACAAAGAAGCTGCTTTACAGCAGCAGCAGCAGCAGCTGATCAGTGGCCCCTCATGGCCTCTCCCAGGAGGGCATCCGCCTCCTCCCTCTAGCGCCTCCTCCACTTCTTGCTGCCCAGCCCCTTGACCTTGGGCACCTTGGGTCTGATCGGGGGCATGCGACCCTCCTCGATAGCCACCTTCTGGAGGTTGCGGAGGTGAAGACCGAGCGCCTGGTGCTTGGCCCTGAAGCCGTGGATGTTCACGGACTCGCCGCAGGTCCTCACGTCCTCGGCATGCTTCACGAGGGAGTTGAAGTCCGTGCCGTGGAGCCTCCTGGTGGGGCAGAAGGGGCACCTGTACACGTCGTCGGCGAAGAAGTTGTTGTACTGACCGGACTTTAGCCTCCTCAGCACATGACGAGTCTTGGTGTCCTGCGACTCGTCGTCACTACGGAGGTCGCTGCTATCCTCCTGTTGGAAAAAACAGAAGAGTGAAATAAGGACATGATTGAGATACTTTGATTATCGGGATTGATTTTTTGCATAAATTAACCGAATGAGATCTCCCAATTATTCCCCAAATCTCAAACCAAATCGAATACTGATCCCAACTACGAATAGGAGGATTCATCGAAAATTGAGATCTAACACAATAGGATTAGCTACTGTAAAAAATACGAACAGCCGAGCCCTAATAACATACGATCTAGCATCCAACGATGGGAACGGGGGAAGAACAAGGGAAGGGGAGAAAACCCTAGTTACCTCAGACCACGGGTCAGCGACGCTGGTGTCGTAGGGGTTCTCCGGCCTTATGTAGATAACCTCCTCGTAGGGGTCCTAGCCGAGCGGGATCTGTCCGAGATCGGCGAGGGCCTCCTCGCCAGAGGCTACGACGGATGCGGGGACGGGGACGGGGGGCTCCTCGTCGGCTTCCTTGGAGGCGCCGATGGCCACCGCGCCGATCTTCTCCATCACCGACGTGGTTTTGTTGGGCGTTTGCAGAAGGTGATGGGACAGTGGAAATAGTTGAGTGAGCGAGTGCGTGATGAGTGGGAGTGGGAGTGGGGAGGCCTCTATTAAAGGAGAAGGGAAGCGGCGTTTCGTTGCACTACCGTGCACCGCGTAGGCTAATACACCGTGCACGGCCACACGTCCGCTACTGCCCCGTGCACCACACACGCGTACCGTGAGTCACATTTTTTCCCTCATGTCTAACCATGGCGATTCAGTTGTACTCAGTTTTGCCCACCAACCGTTGATCCTCTGTGATCTAGCGGACATGATAACCCTTATATCTGTCGGGGGCACCCCTCTATCCATGCAAAATAACGGGTATGCCACCGGAACTTTAACAACATAAACAGATGAACTTGAATATATTTTGAAGGGTACGAAAATAGAAATCCACATAGTTTAAGGGTCTAGATACGGTAAGAGAACTAAATATTATTAGTGGTCGGGCCAACACAGTGACGGGGTTGGTCGACTAGGAGTTGCTGATTCCTAAGTAAGGGGACACTAGGCCGTTCTTGACATACTCCCTCAGGAACTTGCCATAAGCAACGTGCTTAGCCTTGGTCGCCGACTTGTGTTTACTAGCCGGGCTTTTACCGATGCCAACCGCATGCGGAATCAAGCTGGCAATCATCGGGTTGACTCCTTTCTTACAGAAAGGGCACCTGAGCTCCCCAAGTCGAGTGCGGAAAGGGATTATCCCGCTCTTGAGCTTCTTCATGACATGGCGGCTCTTGTTGTCCCTGGTCTCCTTGTTAGAGTCCATCTCACTTGAATACACTCGTAATGTATGGAATACAAACCAAAATGAGCAAAATAATAAATATATATTCCTTCCACCATTCCAAGTTACTTTCGATGCAATTACATGTCTATACAGGTTCAGCAGTTCATTACGGCCGTCTCCCCAGCTCGCTCCTAAATTAATGTGGTTTGTGTTCTTGGTAACTTATTAATAAATAAATAATGTGGATTCATTCAGAACAGACTAGATCTCTATATGTACCGGTTCGTGCGTTGCATCTAATCATTAGGACTAGATTTTTTTATGACGCCTGGATAGATTAAGCTCGAGCAGAAAATATGAAACATGTAGAAATAGATGTACCTCCGGGTACACGAGCGGAGCGTGTTCATCGAACTCCACGCCCTCATCGGCGCCTCCGAAGTCGTCAGCACCAGCGTGCACATGGTCCCCCAAGGGGTTGAACTGCACGTCCTCCTCGGCCTGTGCTACGTGATGCTCCTCCAGATCTGCCGCGTGAAGCACCACCCCGGCGGCGATGCCCGGACACTCACCCCCACGCACTGGTTTCATGGAGAAGGTTCGTGCAAGTACGTTCAAGATTGTGGAGTTTTGCTGGATAGGGAAGAGAGAGTAGTGGATGAGTGCGAATGGAGGAGCCGATAGGCTGGGTTTTTAATGCAGGGACGTTTAGGCCTCCTCGAGGACCCCGATTGATAGCTCTTCCAGCTACGGCTGCCGCGTGGAAGGTTCGTGTGGTGGGGGACTGACGGAAGTGAGAGTGCAGGCGCGCTGCGTAGTAAAAATGGTATAGCCGCTGGTTCGTGGATGACCAGTTGCCGTGTAGTAGACTTGTAGCCTTTGCAGACTAGATTAAACATGACATGACCACTCGACCACTTTTTCCATGGACGACATCGTGTTCCTTCTTGTAGAAGTCTCGTTGAGGGAGACGTCTGTGTTGTCTCGCGCTGTCCTGTGAAGGGAACGACATGTGCAACGAGCCTTGTTGGATCACACAGGATCAACGGTTGGTGCGAATGATCCGCGTGACAGCTATGACAACCAATCAGGGGGTAGCAGACAGAGTGGGCACACGTTTGGGCTTCTACCAAAGAGAGAGAGAGAGAGGATGTTTGTTCTTATACTAAAACCACAAACAAACATGGATCAACCACTAGAGTCATTGCATGAGTGTTCTTATACTAAAACCAACATGGATCCACCAGTGGTCATTGCATGTGTGTTCTTTCCACAAACCACTTATGGATCCATTACAGTCATTGCATGTGTGTTATTTCCACAAACCACACATGGATCAACCACTAGAGTCATTGCATGTGTGTTATTTCCACAAACCACACATGGATCAACAACTAGAGTCATTGCATATGTGTTATTTCCACAAACCACACATGGATCAACCACTAGAGTCATTGCATGTGTGTTCTTATACTAAAACCAACACTAGAGTCATTGCATGTGTGTTCTTTTCACAAACCACACATGGATCTACCACTAGAGTCATTGCATGTGTGTTCTTATACTAAAACTATCACAAGAGTCATTGCATGTGTGTTCTATCCACAAACCACACATGGATCCACCACTGTCATTGCATGTGTGTCCTTTCCACAAACCACACATGGATCAATCACTAGAGTCATTGCATGTGTGTTCTTATCACAAACCACATATGGATCAACCAGTGGTCATTGCATGTGTGTTCTTTTCCATAAACCACTTATGGATCCATTACAGTCATTGCATGTGTGTTATTTCCACAAACCACACATGGTTCAACCACTAGAGTCATTGCATGTGTGTTATTTCCACAAACCACACATGGATCAACCACTAGAGTCATTACATATGTGTTATTTCCACAAACCACACATGGATCAACCACAAGAGTCGTTGCATGTGTGTTATTTCCACAAACCACATATGGATCAACCACTAGAGTCATTGCATGTGTGTTATTTCCACAAACCACACATGGATCAACCACTAGAGTCATTGCATTTGTGTTATTTCCACAAACCACACATGGATCAACCACTAGAGTCATTGCATGTGTGTTCTTATACTAAAACCAACACTAGAGTCATTGCATGTGTGTTCTTTTCACAAACCACACATGGATCAACCACTAGAGTCATTGCATGTGTGTTATTTCCACAAACCACACATGGATCACCAGTGGTCATTGCATGTGTGTTCTTTTCCACAAACCACACATGGATCCACCAGTGGTCATTGCATGTGTGTTCTTTCCACAAACCACATATGGATCAACCAGATTCATTGCATGTGTGTTCTTTCCACAAACCACATATGGATCAACCACTAGAGTCATTACATGTTTGTTCTTGTACTAAAACCACAAACCAGCACTGGAGTCATTGCATGTGTGTTCTTTTCCACAAACCACACATGGATCCACTAGACTCATTGCATGTGTGTTCTTTTCCACAAACAACTTATGGATCAACCAGTGGTCATTGCATGTGTGTTCTTTTCCCAAACTACATTTGGACCCACTAGAGTCATTGCATGTGTGTTCTTATACTAAAACTAGCACTAGAGTCATTGCATGTGTGTTCTATCCACAAACCACCCATGGATCCACCACTGTCATTGCATGTGTATTCTTTCCACAAACCACACATGGATCAACCACTAGAGTCATTGCATGTGTGTTATTTCCTCAAACCACACATGGATCAACCACTAGAGTCATTGCATGTGTGTTATTTCCACAAACCACACATGGATAAACCACTAGATGCATTGCATGTGTGTTCTTGTACTAATACCAACACTAGAGTCATTGCATGTGTGTTCTTTCCACAAACCACACATGGATCAACCAGTGGTCATTGCATGTGTGTTCTTATCACAAACCACATATGGATCAACCAGTGGTCATTGCATGTGTGTTCTTTTCCATAAACCACTTATGGATCCATTACAGTCAATGCATGTGTGTTATTTCCACAAACCACACATGGATCAACCACTAGAGTCATTGCATGTGTGTTATTTCCACAAACCAAACATGGATCAACCACTAGAGATATTGCATGTGTGTGTTCTTTTCCACAAACCACACATGGATCCACCGCTAGAGTCATTGCATGTGTGTTCTTATACTAAAACTAACACTAGAGTCATTGCATATGTGTTCTTTCCACAAACCACACATGGATCGACCAGTGGTCATTGCATATGCGTTCTTTTCCACAAACCACACATGGATCCACTAGACTCATTGCATGTGTGTTCTTTTCCACAAATAACTTATGGATCAACCAGTGGTCATTGCACGTGTGTTCTTTTCACAAACCACATGTGGACCCACTAGAGTCATTGCATGTGTGTTCTTATACACAAACTAGCACTAGAGTCATTGCATGTGTGTTCTATCCAAAAACCACACATGGATCCACCTCTGTCATTGCATGTGTGTTCTTTCCACAAAACACACATGGATCAACCACTAGAGTCATTGCATGTGTGTTCTTATCACAAATCACATATGGATCAACCAGTGGTCATTGCATGTGTGTTCTTTTCCATAAACCACTTATGGATCCATTATAGTCATTGCATGTGAGTTATTTCCACAAACCACACATGGATCAACCACTAGAGTCATTGCATGTGTGTTATTTCCACAAACCACACATGGATCAACCACTAGAGTCATTGCATGTGTGTTATTTCCACAAACCACACATGGATCCACCACTAGAGTCATTGCATGTGTGTTCTTATACTAAAACCAACACTAGAGTCATTGCATGTGTGTTATTTCCAGAAACCACACATGGATCAACCACTAGAGTCATTGCATGTGTTTTATTTCCACAAACCAAACATGGATCAACCAGTAGATTTATTGGATGTGTGTGTTCTTTTCCACAAACCACACATGGATCCACCAGTGGTCATTGCATGTGTGTTCTTTCCACAAACCACATATGTATCAACCACTAGAGTCATTGCATGTGTGTTATTTCCACAAACCACACATGGATCAACCACTAGAGTCATTGCATGTGTGTTCTTGTACTAAAACCAACATTGGAGTCATTGCATGTGTGTTATTTCCACAAACCACACATGGATCAACCACTAGAGTCAATGCATGTGTGTTATTTCCACAAGCCAAACATGGATCAACCACTAGAATTATTGCATGTGTGTGTTCTTTTCCACAAACCACACATGGATCCACCGCTAGAGTCATTGCATGTGTGTTCTTATACTAAAACTAACACTATAGTCATTGCATGTGTGTTCTTCCCCAAACCACACATGGATCAACCAGTGGTCATTGCATATGTGTTCTTTTCCACAAACCACACATGGATCCACTAGACTCATTGCATGTGTGTTCTTTTCCACAAACAACTTATGGATCAACCAGTGGTCATTGCACGTGTGTTATTTTCACAAACCACATGTGGACCCACTAGAGTAATTGCATGTGTGTTCTTATACACAAACTAGCACTAGAGTCATTGCATGTGTGTTCTATCTTGAAACCACACATCGATCCACCACTGTCATTGCATGTGTGTTCTTTCCACAAACCACACATGGATCAATCACTAGAGTCATTGCATGTGTGTTCTTATCACAAACCACATATGGATCAACCAGTGGTCATTGCATGTGTGTTCTTTTCCATAAACCACTTATGGATCCATTACAGACATTGCATGTGTGTTATTTCCACAAACCACACAGGGATCAACCACTAGAGTCATTGCATGTGTGTTATTTCCACAAACCACACATGGATCAACCACTTGAGTCATTGCATGTGTGTTATTTCCACAAACCACAGATGGATCAACCACTTGAGTCATTGCATGTGTGTCTTATACTAAAACCAACACTAGAGTCATTGCATGTGTGTTCTTTCCAGAAAAGACACATGGATAAACCAGTGGTCATTGCATGTGTGTTCTTTTCCACAAACCACACATGGATCCACCAGTGGTCATTGCATGTGTGTTCTTTCCACAAACCACATATGGATCAACCAGAGTCATTGCATGTGTGTTCTTTCCACAAACCAGACATGGATCAACCACTAGAGTCATTGCATGTTTTTTATTATACTAAAACCACAAACAAGCACTAGAGTCGTTGCATGTGTGTTCTTTTCCACAAAGCACACATGGATCCACTAGAATCATTGCATGTGTGTTCTTTTCCAAAAACAACTTATGGATCAACCACTTGTCATTGCATGTGTGTTCTTTTCACAAACCACATGTGGACCCACTAGAGTCATTGCATCTGTGTTCTTATACACAAACTAGCACTAGAGTCATTGCATGTGTGTTCTATCCACAAACCACACATGGATCCACCACTGTCATTGCATGTGTGTTCTTTCCACAAACCACACATGGATCAACCACTAGTGTCATTGCATGTGTGTTATTATCACAAAACCACATATGGATCAACTAGTGGTAATTGCATGTGTGTTCTATTCCATAAACCACTTATGGATCCATTACAATCATTGAATGTGTTTTCTTTTCTACAAACCACACATGGATCCACCAGTGGTCATGGCATGTGTGTTCTTTCCACAAACCACATATGGATCAACCACTAGAGTCATTCCATGTGTGTTATTTCCACAAACCACACATGGATCAACCACTAGAGTCATTGCATGTGTGTTCTTATACTAAAACCAACATTGGAGTCATTGCATGTGTGTTCTTTCCACAAACCACACATGGATCAACCACTAGAGTCATTGCATGTTTGTCCTTATACTAAAACCACAAACTAGCACTAGAGTCATTGCATGTGTGTTCTATCCACAAACCACACATGGATCCACCACTGTCATTGCATGTGTGTTCTTTCCACAAACCACACATGGTTCAACCACTAGAGTCATTGCATGTATGTTGTTATCACAAACCACATATGGATCAACTAGTGGTCATTGCATGTGTGTTCTTTTCCATAAACCACTTATGGGTCCATTACAGTCATTGCATGTGTGTTATTTCCACAAACCACACATGGATCAACCACTAGATTCATTGCATGTGTGTTATTTCCACAAACCACACATGGATCAACCACTAGAGTCATTGCATATGTGTTATTTCCACAAACCACACATGGATCAACCACTAGAGTCATTGCATGTGTGTTCTTATACTAAAACCAACACTAGAGTCATTGCATGTGTGTTCTTTTCACCAACCACACATGGATCAACCACTAGAGTCATTGCATGTGTGTTATTTCCACAAACCACACATGGATCACCAGTGGTCATTGCATGTGTGTTCTTTCCACAAACCACATATGGATCAACCAGATTCATTGGATGTGTGTTCTTTCCACAAACCACATATGGATCAACCACTAGAGTCAATACATGTTTGTTCTTGTACTAAAACCACAAACCAGCACTAGAGTCATTGCATGTGTGTTCTTTTCCACAAACTACACATGGATCCACTAGACTCATTGCATGTGTGTTCTTTTCCACAAACAACTTATGGATCAACCAGTGGTCATTGCGTGTGTGTTCTTTTCACAAACTACATTTGGACCCACTAGAGTCATTGCATGTGTGTTCTTATACTAAAACTTGCACTAGAGTCATTGCATGTGTGTTCTATCCACAAACCACACATGGATCCACCACTGTCATTGCATGTGTATTCTTTCCACAAACCACACATGGATCAACCACTAGAGTCATTGCATGTGTGTTCTTATCACAAACCACATATGGATCAACCAGTGGTCATTGCATGTGTGTTCTTTTCCATAAACCACTTATGGATGCATTACAGTCATTGCATATGAGTTATTTCCACAAACCACACATGGATCAACCACTAGAGTCATTGCATGTGTGTTATTTCCACAAACCAAACATGGATCAACCACTAGAGTTATTGCATGTGTGTGTTCTTTTCCACAAACCACACATGGATCCACCGCTAGAGTCATTGCATGTGTGTTCTTATACTAAAACTAACACTAGAGTCATTGCATGTGTGTTCTTTCCACAAACCACACATGGATCCACCAGTGGTCATTGCATATGTGCTCTTTTCGACAAACCACACATGGATCCACTAGACTCATTGCATGTGTGTTCTTTTCCACAAACAACTTATGGATCAACAAGTGGTCATTGCACGTGTGTTCTTTTCACAAACCACATGTGGACCCACTAGAGTCATTGCATGTGTGTTCTTATACACAAACTAGCACTAGAGTAATTGCATGTGTGTTCTATCCAGAAACCACACATGGATCCACCACTTTCATGGCATGTATGTTCTTTCCACAAACCACACATGGATCAACCACTAGAGTAATTGCATGTGTGTTCTTATCACAAACCACATATGGATCAACCAGTGGTAATTGCATGTGTGTTCTATTCCATAAACCACTTATAGATCCATTACAGTCATTGCATGTGTTTTCTTTTCCACAAGCCACACATGGATCCACCAGTGGTCATTGCATGTGTGTTCTTTCCACAAACCACATATGGATCAACCACTAGAGTCATTGCATGTGTGTTATTTCCACAAACCACACATGGATCAACCACTAGAGTCATTACATGTGTGTTCTTATACTAAAACCAACATTGGAGTCATTGCAAGTGTGTTCTTTCCACAAACCACACATGGATCAACCACTAGAGTCATTGCATGTTTGTTCTTATACTAAAACCACAAACTAGCACTAGAGTCATTGCATGTGTGTTCTATCCACAAACCACACATGGATCCACCACTGTCATTGCATGTGTGTTCTTTCCACAAACCACACATGGATCAACCGCTAGAGTCATTGCATGTGTGTTCTTATCATAAACCACATATGGATCAACTAGTGGTTATTGCATGTGTGTTCTTTTCCATAAACCACTTATGGGTCCATTATAGTCATTGCATGTGTGGCATTTCCACAAACCACACATGGATCAACCACTAGAGTCATTGCATGTGTGTTATTTCCACAAACCACACATGGATCAACCACTAGAGTCATTGCATATGTGTTATTTCCACAAACCACACATGGATCAACCACTAGAGTCATTGCATGTGTGTTCTTATACTAAAACAACACTAGAGTCATTGCATGTGTGTTCTTTTCACAAACCACACATGGATCAACCACTAAAGTCATTGCATGTGTGTTATTTCCACAAACCACACATGGATCACCAGTGGTCATTGCATGTGTGTTCTTTTCCACAAACCACACATGGATCCACCAGTGGTCATTGCATGTGTGTTCTTTCCACAAACCACATATGGATCAACCAGATTCATTGCATGTGTGTTCTTTCCACAAACCACATATGGATCAACCACTAGAGTCATTACATGTTTGTTCTTGTAATAAAACCACAAACCAGCACTAGAGTGATTGCATGTGTGTTCTTTTCCACAAACCACACATGGATCCACTAGACTCATTGCATGTGGATTCTTTTCCACAAACAACTTATGGATCAACCAGTGGTCATTGCATGTGTGTTCTTTTCACAAACTACATTTGGACCCACTAGAGTCATTGCATGTGTTTTCTTATACTAAAACTAGCACTAGAGTCATTGCATGTGTGTTCTATCCACAAACCACACATGGATCCACCACTGTCATTGCATGTGTATTCTTTCCACAAACCACACATGGATCAAACACTAGAGTCATTGCATGTGTGTTCTTATCACAAACCACATATGGATCAACCAGTGGTCATTGCATGTGTGTTCTTTTCCATAAACCACTTATGGATCCATTACAGTCATTGCATATGTGTTATTTCCACAAACCACACATGGATCAACCACTAGAGTCATTGCATGTGTGTTATTTCCACAAACCAAACATGGATCAACCACTAGAGTTATTGCATGAGTGTGTTCTTTTCCACAAACCACACATGGATCCACCGCTAGAGTCATTGCATGTGTGTTCTTTCCACAAACCACACATGGATCAACCAGTGGTCATTGCATATGTGCTCTTTTCCACAAACCACACATGGATCCACTAGACTCATTGCATGTGTGTTCTTTTCCACAAACAACTTATGGATCAACAAGTGGTCATTGCACGTGTGTTCTTTTCACAAACCACATGTGGACCCACTAGAGTCATTGCATGTGTGTTCTTATACACAAACTAGCACTAGAGTCATTGCATGTGTGTTCTATCCAGAAACCACACATGGATCCACCACTGTCATTGCGTGTGTGTTCTTTCCACAAACCACACATGGATCAACCACTAGAGTCATTGCATGTGTGTTCTTATCACAAACCACATATGGATCAACCAGTGGTCATTGCATGTGTGTTCTTTTCCATAAACCACTTATGGATCCATTATAGTCATTGCATGTGTGTTATTTCCACAAACCACACATGGATCAACCACTAGAGTCATTGCATGTGTGTTATTTCCACAAACCACACATGGATCAACCACTAGAGTCATTGCATGTGTCTGTTCTTTTCTAGAAACCACACATGGATCAACCACTAGAGTCATTGTATGTGTGTGTTCTTTTCCACAAACCACACATGGATCCACCACTAGAGGCATGGCATGTGTGTTCTTATACTAAAACCAACACTAGAGTCATTGAATGTGTGTTCTTTCCAGAAACCACACATGGATCAACCACTAGAGTCATTGCATGTGTGTTCTATCCAGAAACCACACATGGATCCACCACTGTCATTTCATGTGTGTTCTTTCCACAAACCACACATGGATCAATCACTAGAGTCATTGCATGTGTGTTCTAATCACAAACCACATATGGATGAACCAGTGGTCATTGCATGTGTGTTCTTTTCCATAAACCACTTATGGATCCATTACAGTCATTGCATGTGTGTTATTTCGACAAACCACACATGGATCAACCACTAGAGTCATTGCATGTGTGTTATTTCCACAAACCAAACATGGATAAACCACTAGAGATATTGCATGTGTGTGTTCTTTTCCACAAACCACACATGGATCCACCGCTAGAGTCATTGCATGTGTGTTCTTATACTAAAACTAACACTAGAGTCATTGCATGTGTGTTCTTTCCACAAACCGCACATGGATCAACCAGTGTTCATTGCATATGTGTTCTTTTCCACAAACCACACATGGATCAACTAGACTCATTGCATGTGTGTTCTTTTCCACAAACAACTTATGGATCAACCAGTGGTCATTGCACGTGTGTTCTTTTCACAAACCACATGTGGACCCACTAGAGTCATTGCATGTGTGTTCTTATACACAAACGAGCACTAGAGTCATTGCATGTGTGTTCTATCCAGAAACCACACATGGATCCACCATTGTCATTGCATGTGTGTTCTTTCCAGAAACCACACATGGATCAACCACCAGAGTCATTGCATGTGTGTTCTTATACTAAAACTAGCACTAGAGTCATTGCATGTGTGTTCTATCCAACCACACATGGATCCACCACTGTCATTGCATGTGTGTTCTTTCCACAAACCACACATGGATCAATCAGTAAAGTCATTGCATGTGTGTTCTTATCACAAACCACATATGGATCAACCAATGGTCATTGCATGTGTGTTATTTTCCATAAACCACTTATGGATCCATTACAGTCATTGCATGTGTGTTATTTCCACAAACCACACATGGATCAACCACTAGAGTCATTGCATGTGTGTTATTTCCACAAACCACACATGGATCAACCACTAGAGTCATTCCATGTGTGTTATTTCCACAAACCACACATGGATCAACCACAAGAGTCATTGCATGTGTGTTATTTCCACAAACCACACATGGATCAACCACTAGAGTCATTGCATATGTGTTATTTCCACAAACCACACATGGATCAACCACTAGAGTCATTGCATGTGTGTTCTTATACTAAAACCAACACTAGAGTCATTGCATATGTGTTCTTTTCACAAACCACACATGGATCAAGCACTAGAGTCATTGCATGTGTCTTATTTCCACAAAGCACACATGGATCAACCAGTGGTCATTGCATGTGTGTTCTTTTCCACAAACCACACATGGATCCACCAGTGGTCATTGCATGTGTGTTCTTTCCATAAACCACATATGGATCAACCAACGTCATTGCATGTGTGTTCTTTCCACAAACCACATATGGATCAACCACTAGAGTCATTACATGTTTGTTCTTATACTAACACCACAAACCAGCACTAGAGTCATTGCATGTGTGTTCTTTTCCACAAACCACACATTGATCCACTCGACTCATTGGACGTGTGTTCTTTTCCACAAACAACTTATGGATCAACCAGTGGTCATTGCATGTGTGTTCTTTTCACAAACTACATGTGGACCCACTAGAGTCATTGCATGTGTGTTCTTATACTAAAACTAGCACTAGAGTCATTGCAAGTGTGTTCTATCCACAAACCACACATGGATCCACCAATGTCATTGCATGTGCATTCTTTCCACAAACCACACATGGATCAACCACTAGAGTCATTTCATGTGTGTTCTTATCACAAACTAGATATGGATCAACCAGTGGTCATTGCATGTGTGTTCTTTTCCATAAACCCCTTATGGATCCATTACAGTCATTGCATATGTGTTATTTCCACAAACCACACATGGATCAACCACTAGAGTCATTGCATGTGTGTTATTTCCACAAACCAGACATGGATGAACCACTAGAGTCATTGCATGTGTGTGTTCTTTTCTACAAACTACACAAGGATCCACCACTAGAGTCATTGCATGTGTGTTCTTATACTAAAACCAACACTAGAGTCATGGCATGTGTGTTCTTTCCACAAACCACACATGGATCAACCAGTGGTCATTGCATGTGTGTTCTTTTCCACAAACCACACCTGGATCCACTAGACTCCTTGCATATGTGTTCTTTTCCACAAACAACATATGGATCAACCAGTGGTCATTGCATGTGTGTTCTTTTCAAAAACCACATGTGGACCCACTAGAGTCATTGCATGTGTGTTCTTATACACAAACTAGCACTAGAGTCATTAGATGTGTGTTCTATCCACAAACCACACATGGATCCACCACTTTCATTGCATGTGTGTTCTTTCCACAAACCACACATGGATCAACCACTAGAGTCATTGCATGTGTGTTCATTCCACAAACCACATATGGATCAACCAGTGGTCATTGCATTTGTGTTCTTTTCCATAAAGCACTTATGCATCCATTACAGTCATTGCATGTGTGTTATTTCCACAAACCACACATGGATCAACCACTAGAGTCATTGCATGTGTGTTATTTCCACAAACCACACATGGATCAACCACTAGAGTCATTGCATGTGTGTTATTTCCACAAACCACACATGGATCAACCACTAGAGTCATTGCATGTGTGTTCTTATACTAAAACGAACATTAGAGTCTTTGCATGTGTGTTATTTCCACAAACCACACATGGATCAACCACTAGAGTCATTGCATGTGTGTTATTTCCACAAACCACACATGGATCAACCACTAGAGTCATTGCATGTGTGTTGTTTCCACAAACCACACATGGATCAACCACTAGAGTCATTGCATGTGTGTTCTTGTACTAATACCAACACTAGAGTCATTGCATGTGTGTTCTTTCCACAAACCACACATGGATCAACCAGTGGTCATTGCATGTGTGTTCTTTTCCACAAACCACACATGGATCCACCAGTGGTCATTGCATGTGTGTTCTTTCTACAAACCACATATGGATCAACCAGAGTCATTGCATGTGTGTTCTTTCCACAAATCACACATGGATCCACCACTAGAGTCATTGCATGTGTGTTCTTTTCCACAAACAACTTATGGATCAACCAGTGGTCATTGCACGTGTGTTCTTTTCACAAACCACATGTGGACCCACTAGAGTCATTGCATGTGTGTTCTTATACACAAACTAGCACTAGAGTCATTGCATGTGTGTTCTATCCAGAAACCACACATGGATCCACCACTGTCATTGCGTGTGTGTTCTTTCCACAAACCACACATGGATCAACCACTAGAGTCATTGCATGTGTGTTCTTATCACAAACCACATATGGATCAACCAATGGTCATTGCATGTGTGTTCTTTTCCATAAACCACTTATGGATCCATTATAGTCATTGCATGTGTGTTATTTCCACAAACCACACATGGATCAACCACTAGAGTCATTGCATGTGTGTTATTTCCACAAACCACACATGGATCAACCACTAGAGTCATTGCATGTGTTTGTTCTTTTCTAGAAACCACACATGGATCAACCACTAGAGTCATTGTATGTGTGTGTTCTTTTCCACAAACCACACATGGATCCACCACTAGAGGCATTGCATGTGTGTTCTTATACTAAAACCAACACTAGAGTCATTGAATGTGTGTTCTTTCCAGAAACCACACATGGATCAACCACTAGAGTCATTGCATGTGTGTTCTATCCAGAAACCACACATGGATCCACCACTGTCATTGCATGTGTGTTCTTTCCACAAACCACACATGGATCAATCACTAGAGTCATTGCATGTGTGTTCTTATCACAAACCACATATGGATGAACCAGTGGTCATTGCATGTGTGTTCTTTTCCATAAACCACTTATGGATCCATTACAGTCATTGCATGTGCGTTATTTCGACAAACCACACATGGATCAACCACTAGAGTCATTGCATGTGTGTTATTTCCACAAACCAAACATGGATAAACCACTAGAGATATTGCATGTGTGTGTTCTTTTCCACAAACCACACATGGATCCACCGCTAGAGTCATTGCATGTGTGTTCTTATACTAAAACTAACACTAGAGTCATTGCATGTGTGTTCTTTCCACAAACCACACATGGATCAACCAGTGGTCATTGCATATGTGTTCTTTTCCACAAACCACACATGGATCAACTAGACTCATTGCATGTGTGTTCTTTTCCACAAACAACTTATGGATCAACCAGTGGTCATTGCACGTGTGTTCTTTTCACAAACCACATGTGGACCCACTAGAGTCATTGCATGTGTGTTCTTATACACAAACTAGCACTAGAGTCATTGCATGTGTGTTCTATCCAGAAACCACACATGGATCCACCATTGTCATTGCATGTGTGTTCTTTCCAGAAACCACACATGGATCAACCACTAGAGTCATTGCATGTGTGTTCTTATACTAAAACTAGCACTAGAGTCATTGCATGTGTGTTCTATCCACAAACCACACATGGATCCACCACTGTCATTGCATGTGTGTTCTTTCCACAAACCACACATGGATCAATCAGTAAAGTCATTGCATGTGTGTTCTTATCACAAACCACATATGGATCAACCAATGGTCATTGCATGTGTGTTCTTTTCCATAAACCACTTATGGATCCATTACAGTCATTGCATGTGTGTTATTTCCACAAACCACACATGGATCAACCACTAGAGTCATTGCATGTGTGTTATTTCCACAAACCACACATGGATCAACCACTAGAGTCATTCCATGTGTGTTATTTCCACAAACCACACATGGATCAACCACAAGAGTCATTGCATGTGTGTTATTTCCACAAACCACACATGGATCAACCACTAGAGTCATTGCATATGTGTTATTTCCACAAACCACACATGGATCAACCACTAGAGTCATTGCATGTGTGTTCTTATACTAAAACCAACACTAGAGTCATTGCATATGTGTTCTTTTCACAAACCACACATGGATCAAGCACTAGAGTCATTGCATGTGTCTTATTTCCACAAAGCACACATGGATCAACCAGTGGTCATTGCATGTGTGTTCTTTTCCACAAACCACACATGGATCCACCAGTGGTCATTGCATGTGTGTTCTTTCCATAAACCACATATGGATCAACCAACGTCATTGCATGTGTGTTCTTTCCACCAACCACATATCGATCAACCACTAGAGTCATTACATGTTTGTTCTTATACTAACACCACAAACCAGCACTAGAGTCATTGCATGTGTGTTCTTTTCCACAAACCACACATTGATCCACTCGACTCATTGGACGTGTGTTCTTTTCCACAAACAACTTATGGATCAACCAGTGGTCATTGCATGTGTGTTCTTTTCACAAACTACATGTGGACCCACTAGAGTCATTGCATGTGTGTTCTTATACTAAAACTAGCACTAGAGTCATTGCAATTGTGTTCTATCCACAAACCACACATGGATCCACCAATGTCATTGCATGTGCATTCTTTCCACAAACCACACATGGATCAACCACTAGAGTCATTTCATGTGTGTTCTTATCACAAACTAGATATGGATCAACCAGTGGTCATTGCATGTGTGTTCTTTTCCATAAACCCCTTATGGATCCATTACAGTCATTGCATATGTGTTATTTCCACAAACCACACATGGATCAACCACTAGAGTCATTGCATGTGTGTTATTTCCACAAACCAGACATGGATGAACCACTAGAGTCATTGCATGTGTGTGTTCTTTTCTACAAACTACACATGGATCCACCACTAGAGTCATTGCATGTGTGTTCTTATACTAAAACCAACACTAGAGTCATGGCATGTGTGTTCTTTCCACAAACCACACATGGATCAACCAGTGGTCATTGCATGTGTGTTCTTTTCCACAAACCACACCTGGATCCACTAGACTCCTTGCATATGTGTTCTTTTCCACAAACAACATATGGATCAACCAGTGGTCATTGCATGTGTGTTCTTTTCAAAAACCACATGTGGACCCACTAGAGTCATTGCATGTGTGTTCTTATACACAAACTAGCACTAGAGTCATTAGATGTGTGTTCTATCCACAAACCACACATGGATCCACCACTTTCATTGCATGTGTGTTCTTTCCACAAACCACACATGGATCAACCACTAGAGTCATTGCATGTGTGTTCATTCCACAAACCACATATGGATCAACCAGTGGTCATTGCATTTGTGTTCTTTTCCATAAAGCACTTATGGATCCATTACAGTCATTGCATGTGTGTTATTTCCACAAACCACACATGGATCAACCACTAGAGTCATTGCATGTGTGTTATTTCCACAAACCACACATGGATCAACCACTAGAGTCATTGCATGTGTGTTATTTCCACAAACCACACATGGATCAACCACTAGAGTCATTGCATGTGTGTTCTTATACTAAAACGAACATTAGAGTCTTTGCATGTGTGTTATTTCCACAAACCACACATGGATCAACCACTAGAGTCATTGCATGTGTGTTATTTCCACAAACCACACATGGATCAACCACTAGAGTCATTGCATGTGTGTTGTTTCCACAAACCACACATGGATCAACCACTAGAGTCATTGCATGTGTGTTCTTGTACTAATACCAACACTAGAGTCATTGCATGTGTGTTCTTTCCACAAACCACACATGGATCAACCAGTGGTCATTGCATGTGTGTTCTTTTCCACAAACCACACATGGATCCACCAGTGGTCATTGCATGTGTGTTCTTTCTACAAACCACATATGGATCAACCAGAGTCATTGCATGTGTGTTCTTTCCACAAATCACACATGGATCCACCACTAGAGTCATTGCATGTGTGTTCTTTTCCACAAACAACTTATGGATCAACCAGTGGTCATTGCACGTGTGTTCTTTTCACAAACCACATGTGGACCCACTAGAGTCATTGCATGTGTGTTCTTATACACAAACTAGCACTAGAGTCATTGCATGTGTGTTCTATCCAGAAACCACACATGGATCCACCACTGTCATTGCGTGTGTGTTCTTTCCACAAACCACACATGGATCAACCACTAGAGTCATTGCATGTGTGTTCTTATCACAAACCACATATGGATCAACCAATGGTCATTGCATGTGTGTTCTTTTCCATAAACCACTTATGGATCCATTATAGTCATTGCATGTGTGTTATTTCCACAAACCACACATGGATCAACCACTAGAGTCATTGCATGTGTGTTATTTCCACAAACCACACATGGATCAACCACTAGAGTCATTGCATGTGTTTGTTCTTTTCTAGAAACCACACATGGATCAACCACTAGAGTCATTGTATGTGTGTGTTCTTTTCCACAAACCACACATGGATCCACCACTAGAGGCATTGCATGTGTGTTCTTATACTAAAACCAACACTAGAGTCATTGAATGTGTGTTCTTTCCAGAAACCACACATGGATCAACCACTAGAGTCATTGCATGTGTGTTCTATCCAGAAACCACACATGGATCCACCACTGTCATTGCATGTGTGTTCTTTCCACAAACCACACATGGATCAATCACTAGAGTCATTGCATGTGTGTTCTTATCACAAACCACATATGGATGAACCAGTGGTCATTGCATGTGTGTTCTTTTCCATAAACCACTTATGGATCCATTACAGTCATTGCATGTGCGTTATTTCGACAAACCACACATGGATCAACCACTAGAGTCATTGCATGTGTGTTATTTCCACAAACCAAACATGGATAAACCACTAGAGATATTGCATGTGTGTGTTCTTTTCCACAAACCACACATGGATCCACCGCTAGAGTCATTGCATGTGTGTTCTTATACTAAAACTAACACTAGAGTCATTGCATGTGTGTTCTTTCCACAAACCACACATGGATCAACCAGTGGTCATTGCATATGTGTTCTTTTCCACAAACCACACATGGATCAACTAGACTCATTGCATGTGTGTTCTTTTCCACAAACAACTTATGGATCAACCAGTGGTCATTGCACGTGTGTTCTTTTCACAAACCACATGTGGACCCACTAGAGTCATTGCATGTGTGTTCTTATACACAAACTAGCACTAGAGTCATTGCATGTGTGTTCTATCCAGAAACCACACATGGATCCACCATTGTCATTGCATGTGTGTTCTTTCCAGAAACCACACATGGATCAACCACTAGAGTCATTGCATGTGTGTTCTTATACTAAAACTAGCACTAGAGTCATTGCATGTGTGTTCTATCCACAAACCACACATGGATCCACCACTGTCATTGCATGTGTGTTCTTTCCACAAACCACACATGGATCAATCAGTAAAGTCATTGCATGTGTGTTCTTATCACAAACCACATATGGATCAACCAATGGTCATTGCATGTGTGTTCTTTTCCATAAACCACTTATGGATCCATTACAGTCATTGCATGTGTGTTATTTCCACAAACCACACATGGATCAACCACTAGAGTCATTGCATGTGTGTTATTTCCACAAACCACACATGGATCAACCACTAGAGTCATTCCATGTGTGTTATTTCCACAAACCACACATGGATCAACCACAAGAGTCATTGCATGTGTGTTATTTCCACAAACCACACATGGATCAACCACTAGAGTCATTGCATATGTGTTATTTCCACAAACCACACATGGATCAACCACTAGAGTCATTGCATGTGTGTTCTTATACTAAAACCAACACTAGAGTCATTGCATATGTGTTCTTTTCACAAACCACACATGGATCAAGCACTAGAGTCATTGCATGTGTCTTATTTCCACAAAGCACACATGGATCAACCAGTGGTCATTGCATGTGTGTTCTTTTCCACAAACCACACATGGATCCACCAGTGGTCATTGCATGTGTGTTCTTTCCATAAACCACATATGGATCAACCAACGTCATTGCATGTGTGTTCTTTCCACAAACCACATATCGATCAACCACTAGAGTCATTACATGTTTGTTCTTATACTAACACCACAAACCAGCACTAGAGTCATTGCATGTGTGTTCTTTTCCACAAACCACACATTGATCCACTCGACTCATTGGACGTGTGTTCTTTTCCACAAACAACTTATGGATCAACCAGTGGTCATTGCATGTGTGTTCTTTTCACAAACTACATGTGGACCCACTAGAGTCATTGCATGTGTGTTCTTATACTAAAACTAGCACTAGAGTCATTGCAATTGTGTTCTATCCACAAACCACACATGGATCCACCAATGTCATTGCATGTGCATTCTTTCCACAAACCACACATGGATCAACCACTAGAGTCATTTCATGTGTGTTCTTATCACAAACAAGATATGGATCAACCAGTGGTCATTGCATGTGTGTTCTTTTCCATAAACCCCTTATGGATCCATTACAGTCATTGCATATGTGTTATTTCCACAAACCACACATGGATCAACTACTAGACTCATTGCATGTGTGTTATTTCCACAAACCAGACATGGATGAACCACTAGAGTCATTGCATGTGTGTGTTATTTTCTACAAACCACACATGGATCCACCACTAGAGTCATTGCATGTGTGTTCTTATACTAAAACCAACACTAGAGTCATGGCATGTGTGTTCTTTCCACAAACCACACATGGATCAACCAGTGGTCATTGCATGTGTGTTCTTTTCCACAAACCACACCTGGATCCACTAGACTCCTTGCATATGTGTTCTTTTCCACAAACAACATATGGATCAACCAGTGGTCATTGCATGTGTGTTCGTTTCAGAAACCACATGTTGACCCACTAGAGTCATTGCATGTGTGTTCTTATACACAAACTAGCACTAGAGTCATTAGATGTGTGTTCTATCCACAAACCACACATGGATCCACCACTTTCATTGCATGTGTGTTCTTTCCATAAACCACACATGGATCAACCACTAGAGTCATTGCATGTGTGTTCATTCCACAAACCACATATGGATCAACCAGTGGTCATTGCATTTGTGTTCTTTTCCATAAAGCACTTATGGATCCATTACAGTCATTGCATGTGTGTTATTTCCACAAACCACACATGGATCAACCACTAGAGTCATTGCATGTGTGTTATTTCCACAAACCACACATGGATCAACCACTAGAGTCATTGCATGTGTGTTATTTCCACAAACCACACATGGATCAACCACTAGAGTCATTGCATGTGTGTTCTTATACTAAAACGAACATTAGAGTCTTTGCATGTGTGTTATTTCCACAAACCACACATGGATCAACCACTAGAGTCATTGCATGTGTGTTATTTCCACAAACCACACATGGATCAACCACTAGAGTCATTGCATGTGTGTTGTTTCCACAAACCACACATGGATCAACCACTAGAGTCATTGCATGTGTGTTCTTGTACTAATACCAACACTAGAGTCATTGCATGTGTGTTCTTTCCACAAACCACACATGGATCAACCAGTGGTCATTGCATGTGTGTTCTTTTCCACAAACCACACATGGATCCACCAGTGGTCATTGCATGTGTGTTCTTTCTACAAACCACATATGGATCAACCAGAGTCATTGCATGTGTGTTCTTTCCACAAACCACACATGGATCAACCACTAGAGTCATTGCATGTGTGTTCTTTTCCACAAACAACTTATGGATCAACCAGTGGTCATTGCACGTGTGTTCTTTTCACAAACCACATGTGGACCCACTAGAGTCATTGCATGTGTGTTGTTATACACAAACTAGCACTAGAGTCATTGCATGTGTGTTCTATCCAGAAACCACACATGGATCCACCATTGTCATTGCATGTGTGTTCTTTCCACAAACCACACATGGATCAACCACTAGAGTCATTGCATGTGTGTTCTTATCACAAACCACATATGGATCAACCAGTGGTCATTGCATGTGTGTTCTTTTGTATAAACCACTTATGGATCCATTATAGTCATTGCATGTGTGTTATTTCCACAAACCACACATAGATCAACCACTAGAGTCATTACATGTGTGTTATTTCCACAAACCACACATGGATCAACCACTAGAGTCATTGCATGTGTGTTATTTCCGCAAACCACACATGGATCAACCACTAGAGTCATTGTATGTGTGTGTTCTTTTCCACAAACCACACATGGATCCACCACTAGAGTCATTGCATGTGTTCTCTTATACTAAAACCAACACTAGAGTCATTGCATGTGTGTTCTTTCCAGAAACCACACATGGATCAACCACTAGATTCATTGCATGTGTGTTATTTTACTAAAACTAGCACTAGAGTCATTGCATGTGTGTTCTATCCACAAACCACACATGGATCCACCACTGTCATTGCATGTGTGTTCTTTCCACAAACCACACATGGATCAATCAGTAGAGTCATTGCATGTGTGTTCTTATCACAAACCACATATGGATCAACCAATGGTCATTGCATGTGTGTTCTTTTCCATAAACCACTTATGGATCCATTACAGTCATTGCATGTGTGTTATTTCCACAAACCACACATGGATCAACCACTAGAGTCATTCCATGTGTGTTATTTCCACAAACCACACATGGATCAACCACAAGAGTCATTGCATGTGTGTTATTTCCACAAACCACACATGGATCAACCACTAGAGTCATTGCATATGTGTTATTTCCACAAACCACACATGGATCAACCACTAGAGTCATTGCATGTGTGTTCTTATACTAAAACCAACACTAGAGTCATTGCATATGTGTTCTTTTCACAAACCACACATGGATCAAGCACTAGAGTCAATGCATGTGTCTTATTTCTACAAAGCACACATGGATCAACCAGTGGTCATTGCATGTGTGTTCTTTTCCACAAACCACACATGGATCCACCAGTGGTCATTGCATGTGTGTTCTTTCCACAAACCACATATGGATCAACCAACGTCATTGCATGTGTGTTCTTTCCACAAACCACATATGGATCAACCACTAGAGTCATTACATGTTTGTTCTTATACTAACACCACAAACCAGCACTAGAGTCATTGCATGTGTGTTCTTTTCCACAAACCACACATTGATCCACTCGACTCATTGGACGTGTGTTCTTTTCCACAAACAACTTATGGATCAACCAGTGGTCATTGCATGTGTGTTCTTTTCACAAACTACATGTGGACCCACTAGAGTCATTGCATGTGTGTTCTTATACTAAAACTAGCACTAGAGTCATTGCAAGTGTGTTCTATCCACAAACCACACATGGATCCACCAATGTCATTGCATGTGCATTCTTTCCACAAACCACACATGGATCAACCACTAGAGTCATTGCATGTGTGTTCTTATCACAAACTAGATATGGATCAACCAGTGGCCATTGCATGTGTGTTCTTTTCCATAAACCCCTTATGGATCCATTACAGTCATTGCATATGTGTTATTTCCACAAACCACACATGGATCAACCACTAGAGTCATTGCATGTGTGTTATTTCCACAAACCAGACATGGATGAACCACTAGAGTCATTGCATGTGTGTGTTCTTTTCTACAAACCACACATGGATCCACCACTAGAGTCATTGCATGTGTGTTCTTATACTAAAACCAACACTAGAGTCATGGCATGTGTGTTCTTTCCACAAACCACACATGGATCAACCAGTGGTCATTGCATGTGTGTTCTTTTCCACAAACCACACCTGGATCCACTAGACTCCTTGCATGTGTGTTCTTTTCCACAAACAACATATGGATCAACCAGTGGTCATTGGATGTGTGTTCTTTTCAGAAACCACATGTGGACCCACTAGAGTCATTGCATGTGTGTTCTTATACACAAACTAGCACTAGAGTCATTAGATGTGTGTTCTATCCACAAACCACACATGGATCCACCACTTTCATTGCATGTGTGTTCTTTCCACAAACCACACATGGATCAACCACTAGAGTCATTGCATGTGTGTTATTTCCGCAAACCACACATGGATCAACCACTAGAGTCATTGTATGTGTGTGTTCTTTTCCACAAACCACACATGGATCCACCACTAGAGTCATTGCATGTGTGTTCTTATATTAAAACCAACACTAGAGTCATTGCATGTGTGTTCTTTCCAGAAACCACACATGGATCAACCACTAGAGTCATTGCATGTGTGTTCTTATACTAAAACTAGCACTAGAGTCATTGCATGTGTGTTCTATCCACAAACCACACATGGATCCACCACTGTCATTGGATGTGTGTTCTTTCCACAAACCACACATGGATCAATCAGTAGAGTCATTGCATGTGTGTTCTTATCACAAACCACATATGGATCAACCAATGGTCATTGCATGTGTGTTCTTTTCCATAAACCACTTATGGATCCATTACAGTCATTGCATGTGTGTTATTTCCACAAACCACACATGGATCAACCACTAGAGTCATTGCATGTGTGTTATTTCCACAAACCACACATGGATCAACCACTAGAGTCATTCCATGTGTGTTATTTCCACAAACCACACATGGATCAACCACAAGAGTCATTGCATGTGTGTTATTTCCACAAACCACACATGGATCAACCACTAGAGTCATTGCATGTTTTTTCTTATACTAAAACCAACATTAGAGTCATTGCATGTGTGTTATTTCCACAAACCACACATGGATCAACCACTAGAGTCATTGCATGTGTGTTATTTCCACAAACCACACATGGATCAACCACTAGAGTCATTGCATGTGTGTTCTTATACTAAAACCAACATTAGAGTCATTGCATGTGTGTTATTTCCACAAACCACACATGGATCAACCACTAGAGTCATTGCATGTGTGTTATTTCCACAAACCACACATGGATCAACCACTAGAGTCATTGCATGTGTGTTATTTCCACAAACCACACATGGATCAACCACTAGAGTCACTGCATGTGTGTTCTTGTACTAAAACCAACACTAGAGTCATTGCATGTGTGTTCTTTCCACAAACCACACATGGATCAACCACTAGAGTCATTGCATGTGTGTTATTCCCACAAACCACACATGGATCAACCAGTGGTCATTGCATGTGTGTTCTTTTCCACAAACCACACATGGATCCACCAGTGGTCATTGCATGTGTGTTCTTTCCACAAACCACATATGATCAACCAGAGTCATTGCATGTGTGTTCTTTCCACAAACCACACATGGATCAACCACTAGAGTCATTGCATGTGTGTTCTGATCACAAACCACATATGGATCAACCAGTGGTCATTTCATGTGTGTTCTTTTCCATAAACCACTTATGGATCCATTACAGTCATTGCATGTGTGTTATTTCCACAAACCACACATGGATCAACCAGTAGAGTCATTGGATGTGTGTTATTTCCAAAAACCACACATGGATCAACCACTAGAGTCATTGCATGTGTGTTATTTCCACAAACCACACATGGATCAACCACTAGATTCATTGCATGTGTGTGTTCTTTTCCACAAACCACACATGGATCCACCACTAGAGTCAATGCATGTGTGTTCTTATACTAAAACTAGCACTAGAGTCATTGCATGTGTGTTCTATCCACAAACCACACATGGATCCACCACTGTCATTACATGTGTGTTCTTTCCACAAAACACACATGGATCAACCACTAGAGTTATTGCATGTGTGTTCTTTCTACAAACCACATATGGATCAACCAGTGGTCATTGCATGTGTTTTCTTTTCCATAAAGCACTTATGGATCCATTACAGTCATTGCATGTGTGTTATTTCCACAAACCACACATGGATCAACCACTAGAGTCATTGCATATGTGTTATTTCCACAAATCACACATGGATCAACCACTAGAGTCATTGCATGTGTGTTATTTCCACAAACCACACATGGATCAACCACAAGAGTCATTGCATGTTTTTTCTTATACTAAAACCAACATTAGAGTCATTGCATGTGTGTTATTTCCACAAACCACACATGGATCAACCACTAGAGTCATTACATGTGTGTTATTTCCACAAACCACACATGGATCCACCAGTGGTCATTGCATGTGTGTTCTTTCTACAAACCACATATGATCAACCAGATTCATTGCATGTGTGTTCTTTCCACAAACCACAAATGGATCAACCACTAGAGTCATTGCATGTGTGTTCTTATCACAAACCACATATGGATCAACCAGTGGTCATTGCATATGTGTTCTTTTCCATAAACCACTTATGGATCCATTACAGTCATTGCATGTGTGTTATTTCCACAAACCACACATGGATCAACCAGTAGAGTCATTGCATGTGTGTTATTTCCAAAAACCACACATGGATCAACCACTAGAGTCATTGCATGTGTGTTATTTCCACAAACCACACATGGATCAACCACTAGATTCATTGCATGTGTGTGTTCTTTTCCACAAACCACACATGGATCCACCACTAGAGTCATTGCATGTGTGTTCTTATACTAAAACTAGCACTAGAGTCATTGCATGTGTGTTCTATCCACAAACCACACATGGATCCACCACTGTCATTGCATGTGCGTTTGTTCCACAAACCACACATGGATCAACCACTAGAGTTATTGCATGTGTGTTCTTTCTACAAACCACATATGGATCAACCAGTGGTCATTGCATGTGTTTTCTTTTCCATAAAGCACTTATGGATCCATTACAGTCATTGCATGTGTGTTATTTCCACAAACCACACATGGATCAACCACTAGAATCATTGCATATGTGTTATTTCCACAAACCACACATGGATCAACCACTAGATTCGTTGCATGTGTGTTATTTCCACAAACCACACATGGATCAACCACAAGAGTCATTGCATGTGTGTTCTTATACTAAAACCAACATTAGAGTCATTGCATGTGTGTTATTTCCACAAACCACACATGGATCAACCACTAGAGTCATTGCATGTGTGTTATTTCCACAAACCACACATGGATCAACCACTAGAGCCATTGCATGTGTGTTCTTATACTAAAACCAACATTAGAGTCATTGCATGTGTGTTATTTCCACAAACCACACATGGATCAACCAGTGGTCATTGCATGTGTGTTCTTTTCCACAAACCACACATGGATCCACCAGTGGTCATTGCATGTGTGTTCTTTCTACAAACCACATATGATCAACCAGAGTCATTGCATGTGTGTTCTTTCCACAAACCACACATGGATCAACCACTAGAGTCATTGCATGTGTGTTCTTATCACAAACCACATATGGATCAACCAGTGGTCATTGCATGTGTGTTCTTTTCCATAAACCACTTATGGATCCATTACAGTCATTGCATGTGTGTTATTTCCACAAACCACACATGGATCAACCAGTAGAGTCATTGGATGTGTGTTATTTCCAAAAACCACACATGGATCAACCACTAGAGTCATTGCATGTGTGTTATTTCCACAAACCACACATGGATCAACCGATAGATTCATTGCATGTGTGTGTTCTTTTCCACAAACCACACATGGATCCACCACTAGAGTCATTGCATGTGTGTTCTTATACTAAAACTAGCACTAGAGTCATTGCATGTGTGTTCTATCCACAAACCACACATGGATCCACCACTGTCATTGCATGTGTGTTATTTCCACAAACCACACATGGATCAACCACTAGAGTCATTGCATGTGTGTTATTTCCACAAACCACACGTGGGTCAACCACTAGATTCATTGCATGTGTGTTATTTCCACAAACCACACATGGATCAACCACTAGAGTCATTGCATGTGTGTGTTCTTTTCCACAAACCACACATGGATCTACCACTAGAGTCATTGCATGTGTGTTCTTATACTAAAACCAACACTAGAGTCATTGCATGTGTGTTCTTTCCACAAACCACACATGGATCAACCACTAGAGTCATTGCATGTGTGTTCTTATACTAAAACTAGCACTAGAGTCATTGCATGTGTGTTCTATCCACAAACCACACATGGATCCACCACTGTCATTGCATGTGCGTTTGTTCCACAAACCACACATGGATCAACCACTAGAGTTATTGCATGTGTGTTCTTTCTACAAACCACATATGGATCAACCAGTGGTCATTGCATGTGTGTTATTTTCCATAAAGCACTTATGGATGCATTACAGTCATTTCATGTGTGTTATTTCCACAAACCACACATGGATCAACCACTAGAGTCATTGCATATGTGTTATTTCCACAAACCACACATGGATCAACCACTAGATTCATTGCATGTGTGTTATTTCCACAAACCACACATGGATCAACCACAAGAGTCATTGCATGTGTGTTCTTATACTAAAACCAACATTAGAGTCATTGCATGTGTGTTATTTCCACAAACCACACATGGATCAACCACTAGAGTCATTGCATGTGTGTTATTCCCACAAACCACACATGGATCAACCACTAGAGTCATTGCATGTGTGTTATTATACTAAAACCAATATTAGAGTCATTGCATGTGTGTTATTTCCACAAACCACACATGGATCAACCACTAGAGTCATTGCATATGTGTTATTTCCACAAACCACACATGGATCAACCACTAGAGTAATTGCATGTGTGTTATTTCCACAAACCACACATGGATCAACCACTACAGTCATTGCGTGTGTGTTCTTGTACTAAAACCAACACTAGAGTCATTGCATGTGTGTTCTTTCCACAAACCACACATGGATCAACCAGTGGTCATTGCATGTGTGTTCTTTTCCACAAACCACACATGGATCCACCAGTGGTCATTGCATGTGTGTTCTTTCTACAAACCACATATGATCAACCAGAGTCATTGCATGTGTGTTCTTTCCACAAACCACACATGGATCAACCACTAGAGTCATTGCATGTGTGTTCTTATCACAAACCACATATGGATCAACCAGTGGTCATTGCATGTGTGTTCTTTTCCATAAACCACTTATGGATCCATTACAGTCATTGCATGTGTGTTATTTCCACAAACCACACATGGATCAACCAGTAGAGTCATTGGATGTGTGTTATTTCCAAAAACCACACATGGATCAACCACTAGAGTCATTGCATGTGTGTTATTTCCACAAACCACACATGGATCAACCGATAGATTCATTGCATGTGTGTGTTCTTTTCCACAAACCACACATGGATCCACCACTAGAGTCATTGCATGTGTGTTCTTATACTAAAACTAGCACTAGAGTCATTGCATGTGTGTTCTATCCACAAACCACACATGGATCCACCACTGTCATTGCATGTGTGTTCTTTCCACAAACCACACATGGATCAACCACTAGAGTTATTGCATGTGTGTTCTTTCTACAAACCACATATGGATCAACCAGTGGTCATTGCATGTGTTTTCTTTTCCATAAAGCACTTATGGATCCATTACAGTCATTGCATCTGTGTTATTTCCACAAACCACACATGGATCAACCACTAGAGTCATTGCATATGTGTTATTTCCACAAATCACACATGGATCAACCACTAGAGTCATTGCATGTGTGTTATTTCCACAAACCACACATGGATCAACCACAAGAGTCATTGCATGTTTTTTCTTATACTAAAACCAACATTAGAGTCATTGCATGTGTGTTATTTCCACAAACCACACATGGATCAACCACTAGAGTCATTGCATGTGTGTTCTTATACTAAAACCAACATTAGAGTCATTGCATGTGTGTTATTTCCACAAACCACACATGGATCAACCACTAGAGTCATTGCATGTGTGTTATTTCCACAAACCACACATGGATCAACCACTAGAGTCATTGCATGTGTGTTATTTCCACAAACCACACATGGATCAACCACTAGAGTCACTGCATGTGTGTTCTTGTACTAAAACCAACACTAGAGTCATTGCATGTGTGTTCTTTCCACAAACCACACATGGATCAACCAGTGGTCATTGCATGTGTGTTCTTTTCCATAAACCACGCATGGATCCACCAGTGGTCATTGCATTTGTGTTCTTTCCACAAACCACACATGGATCAACCACAAGAGTCATTGCATGTGTGTTCTTATACTAAAACCAACATTAGAGTCATTGCATGTGTGTTATTTCCACAAACCACACATGGATCAACCACTAGAGTCATTGCATGTGTGTTATTCCCACAAACCACACATGGATCAACCAGTGGTCATTGCATGTGTGTTCTTTTCCACAAACCACACATGGATCCACCAGTGGTCATTGCATGTGTGTTCTTTCTACAAACCACATATGATCAACCAGAGTCATTGCATGTGTGTTCTTTCCACAAACCACACATGGATCAACCACTAGAGTCATTGCATGTGTGTTCTTATCACAAACCACATATGGATCAACCAGTGGTCATTTCATGTGTGTTCTTTTCCATAAACCACTTATGGATCCATTACAGTCATTGCATGTGTGTTATTTCCACAAACCACACATGGATCAACCAGTAGAGTCATTGGATGTGTGTTATTTCCAAAAACCACACATGGATCAACCACTAGAGTCATTGCATGTGTGTTATTTCCACAAACCACACATGGATCAACCACTAGATTCATTGCATGTGTGTGTTCTTTTCCACAAACCACACATGGATCCACCACTAGAGTCAATGCATGTGTGTTCTTATACTAAAACTAGCACTAGAGTCATTGCATGTGTGTTCTATCCACAAACCACACATGGATCCACCACTGTCATTGCATGTGTGTTCTTTCCACAAACCACACATGGATCAACCACCAGAGTTATTGCATGTGTGTTCTTTCTACAAACCACATATGGATCAACCAGTGCTCATTGCATGTGTTTTCTTTTCCATAAAGCACTTATGGATCCATTACAGTCATTGCATGTGTGTTATTTCCACAAACCACACATGGATCAACCACTAGAGTCATTGCATATGTGTTATTTCCACAAATCACACATGGATCAACCACTAGAGTCATTGCATGTGTGTTGTTTCCACAAACCACACATGGATCAACCACAAGAGTCATTGCATGTTTTTTCTTATACTAAAACCAACATTAGAGTCATTGCATGTGTGTTATTTCCACAAACCACACATGGATCAACCACTAGAGTCATTGCATGTGTGTTATTTCCACAAACCACACATGGATCAACCACTAGAGTCATTGCATGTGTGTTCTTATACTAAAACCAACATTAGAGTCATTGCATGTGTGTTATTTCCACAAACCACACAGGGATCAACCACTAGAGTCATTGCATGTGTGTTATTTCCACAAAAACCACATGGATCAACCACTAGAGTCATTGCATGTGTGTTATTTCCACAAACCACACATGGATCAACCACTAGAGTCACTGCATGTGTGTTCTTGTACTAAAACCAACACTAGAGTCATTGCATGTGTGTTCTTTCCACAAACCACACATGGATCAACCACTAGAGTCATTGCATGTGTGTTATTCCCACAAACCACACATGGATCAACCAGTGGTCATTGCATGTGTGTTCTTTTCCACAAACCACACATGGATCCACCAGTGGTCATTGCATGTGTGTTCTTTCTACAAACCACATATGATCAACCAGAGTCATTGCATGTGTGTTCTTTCCACAAACCACACATGGATCAACCACTAGAGTCATTGCATGTGTGTTCTTATCACAAACCACATATGGATCAACCAGTGGTCATTTCATGTGTGTTCTTTTCCATAAACCACTTATGGATCCATTACAGTCATTGCATGTGTGTTATTTCCACAAACCACACATGGATCAACCAGTAGAGTCATTGGATGTGTGTTATTTCCAAAAACCACACATGGATCAACCACTAGAGTCATTGCATGTGTGTTATTTCCACAAACCACACATGGATCAACCACTAGATTCATTGCATGTGTGTGTTCTTTTCCACAAACCACACATGGATCCACCACTAGAGTCAATGCATGTGTGTTCTTATACTAAAACTAGCACTAGAGTCATTGCATGTGTGTTCTATCCACAAACCACACATGGATCCACCACTGTCATTGCATGTGTGTTCTTTCCACAAAACACACATGGATCAACCACTAGAGTTATTGCATGTGTGTTCTTTCTACAAACCACATATGGATCAACCAGTGGTCATTGCATGTGTTTTCTTTTCCATAAAGCACTTATGGATCCATTACAGTCATTGCATGTGTGTTATTTCCACAAACCACACATGGATCAACCACTAGAGTCATTGCATATGTGTTATTTCCACAAATCACACATGGATCAACCACTAGAGTCATTGCATGTGTGTTATTTCCACAAACCACACATGTATCAACCACAAGAGTCATTGCATGTTTTTTCTTATACTAAAACCAACATTAGAGTCATTGCATGTGTGTTATTTCCACAAACCACACATGGATCAACCACTAGAGTCATTACATGTGTGTTATTTCCACAAACCACACATGGATCAACCACTAGAGTCATTGCATGTGTGTTCTTATACTAAAACCAACATTAGAGTCATTGCATGTGTGTTATTTCCACAAACCACACATGGATCAACCACTAGAGTCATTGCATGTGTGTTATTTCCACAAACCACACATGGATCAACCACTAGAGTCATTGCATGTGTGTTATTTCCACAAACCACACATGGATCAACCACTAGAGTCACTGCATGTGTGTTCTTGTACTAAAACCAACACTAGAGTCATTGCATGTGTGTTCTTTCCACAAACCACACATGGATCAACCAGTGGTCATTGCATGTGTGTTCTTTTCCATAAACCACACATGGATCCACCAGTGGTCATTGCATTTGTGTTCTTTCCACAAACCACACATGGATCAACCACAAGAGTCATTGCATGTGTGTTCTTATACTAAAACCAACATTAGAGTCATTGCATGTGTGTTATTTCCACAAACCACACATGGATCAACCACTAGAGTCATTGCATGTGTGTTATTCCCACAAACCACACATGGATCAACCACTAGAGTCATTGCATGTGTGTTCTTATACTAAAACCAATATTAGAGTCATTGCATGTGTGTTATTTCCACAAACCACACATGGATCAACCACTAGAGTCATTGCATGTGTGTTATTTCCACAAACCACACATGGATCAACCACTAGAGTCATTGCATGTGTGTTATTTCCACAAACCACACATGGATCAACCACTAGAGTCACTTCATGTGTGTTCTTGTACTAAAACCAACACTAGAGTCATTACATGTGTGTTCTTTCCACAAACCACACATGGATCAACCAGTGGTCGTTGCATGTGTGTTCTTTTCCACAAACCACGCATGGATCCACCAGTGGTCATTGCATGTGTGTTCTTTCCACAAACCACACATGGATCAACCACTAGAGTCATTGCATGTGTGTTCTTATCACAAACCACATATGGATCAACCAGTGGTCATTGCATGTGTTTTCTTTTCTATAAACCACTTATGGATCCATTACAGTCATTGCATGTGTGTTATTTCCACAAACCACACATGGATCAACCACTAGAGTCATTGCATGTGTGTTATTTCCACAAACCACACATGGATCAACCACTAGATTCATTGCATGTGTGTTATTTCCACAAACCACACATGGATCAACCACTAGAGTCATTGCATGTGTGTGTTCTTTTCCACAAACCACACATGGATCTACCACTAGAGTCATTGCATGTGTGTTCTTATACTAAAACCAACACTAGAGTCATTGCATGTGTGTTCTTTCCACAAACCACACATGGATCAACCACTAGAGTCAATGCATGTGTGTTCTTATACTAAAACTAGCACTAGAGTCATTGCATGTGTGTTCTTTCCACAAACCACACATGGATCCACCACTTTCATTGCATGTGTGTTCTATCCACAAACCACACATGGATCAACCACTAGAGTTATTGCATGTGTGTTCTTTCCACAAACCACATATGGATCAACAAGTGATCATTGCATGTGTGTTCTTTTCCATTAACCACTTATGAATCCATTAGAGTTATTGCATGTGTGTTATTTCCACAAACCACACATGGATCAACCACTAGCGTCATTGCATGTGTGTTATTTCCACAAACCACACATGGATCAACAACTAGAGTCATTGCATGTGTGTTATTTCCACAAACCACACATGGATCAACCACTAGAGTCATTACATGTGTGTTATTTCCACAAACCACACAAGGATCAACCACTAGAGTCATTGCATGTGTGTGTTCTTTTCCACAAACCACACATGGATCCACCACTAGAGTCATTGTATGTGTGTTCTTATACTAAAACCAACACTAGAGTCATTGCATGTGTGTTATTTCCACAAACCACACATGGATCAACCAGTGGTCATTGCATGTGTGTTCTTTTCCACAAACCACACATGGATCCACTAGTGGTTATTGCATGTGTGTTCTTTCCACAAACCACATATGGATCAAACAGAGTCATTACATGTGTGTTCTTTCCACAAACCACATATGGATCAACCACTAGAGTCATTACATGTTTGTTCTTATACTAAAACCACAAACCAGCACTAGAGTCATTGCATGTGTGTTCTTTTCCACAAACCACACATGGATCCACTAGACTCATTGCATGTGTGTTCTTTTCCACAAACAACTTATGGATCAACCAGTGGTCATTACATGTGTGTTCTTTTCACAAACTACATGTGGACCCACTAGAGTCATTGCATGTGTGTTCTTATACTAAAACTAGCACTAGAGTCATTGCATGTGTGTTCTATCCACAAACCACACATGGATCAACCACTAGAGTCATTGCATGTGTGTTCTTATCACAAACCACAGATGGATCAACCAGTGGTCATTGCATGTGTGTTCTTTTCCATAAACCCCTTATGGATCCATTACAGTTATTGCATATGTGTTATTTCCACAAACCACACATGGATCAACCACTAGAGTCATTCCATGTGTGTGTTCTTTTCTACAAACCACACATGGATCCACCACTAGAGTCATTGCATGTGTGTTCTTATACTAAAACCAACACTAGAGTCATTGCATGTGTGTTCTTTCAACAAACCACACATGGATCAACCAGGGGTCATTGCATGTGTGTTCTTTTCCACAAACCACACCTGGATCCACTAGACTCATTGCATGTGTGTTCTTTTCCACAAACAACATATGGATCAACCAGTGGTCATTGCATGTGTGTTCTTTTCAGAAACCACATGTGGACCCACTAGAGTCATTGCATGTGTGTTCTTATACACAAACTAGCACTAGAGTCATTAGATGTGTGTTCTATCCACAAACCACACATGGATCCACCACTGTCATTGCATGTGTGTTTTTTCCACAAACCACACACGGATCAAACACTAGAGTCATTGCATGTGTGTTCTTTCCACAAACCACATATGGATCAACCAGTGGTCATTGCATGTGTGTTCTTTTCCATAAAGCACTAATGGATCCATAACAGTCATTGCATGTGTGTTATTTCCACAAACCACACATGGATCAACCACTAGAGTCATTGCATGTGTGTTATTTCCACAAACCACACATGGATCAACCACTAGAGTCATTGCATGTGTGTTATTTCCACAAACCACACATGGATCAACCACTAGAGTCATTGCATGTGTGTTCTTATACTAAAACCAACATTAGAGTCATTGCATGTCTGTTATTTCCACAAACCACACATGGATCGACCACTAGAGTCATTGCATGTGTGTTATTTCCACAAACCACACATGGATCAACCACTAGAGTCATTGCATGTGTGTTATTTCCACAAACCACACATGGATCAACCACTAGAGTCGTTGGATGTGTGTTCTGATACTAAAAACAATATTAGAGTCATTGCATGTGTGTTATTTCCACAAACCACACATGGTTCAACCACTAGAGTCATTGCATGTG
This sequence comes from Avena sativa, assembly GCA_916181665.1. Lineage (NCBI taxonomy): Eukaryota > Viridiplantae > Streptophyta > Magnoliopsida > Poales > Poaceae > Avena > Avena sativa. Next base: position 200,682,978 of record OV702287.1, read on the forward strand.
TGTTATTTCCACAAACCACACATGGATCAACCACTAGAGTCATTGCATGTGTGTTCTTGTACTAAAACCAACACTAGAGTCATTGCATGTGTGTTCTTTCCACAAACCACACATGGATGAACCAGTGGTCATTGCATGTGTGTTCTTTTCCACAAACCACACATGGATCCACCAGTGGTCATTGCATGTGTGTTCTTTCTACAAACCACATATGGATCAACCAGAGTCATTGCATGTGTGTTCTTTCCACAAACCACACATGGATCAACCACTAGAGTTATTGCATATGTGTTCTTTCCACAAACCACATATGGATCAACCAGTGGTCATTGCATGTGTGTTCTTTTCCATAAACCACTTATGGATCCATTACAGTCGTTGCATGTGTGTTATTTCCACAAACCACACATGGATCAACCAGTAGAGTCATTGCATGTGTGTTATTTCCAAAAACCACACATGGATCAACCGCTAGAGTCATTGCATGTGTGTTATTTCCACAAACCACACATGGATCAACCACTAGATTCATTGCATGTGTGTGTTCTTTTCCACAAACCACACATGGATCCACCACTAGAGTCATTGTATTTGTGTTCTTATACTAAAACTAGCACTAGAGTCATTGCATGTGTGTTCTATCCACAAACCACACATGGATCCACCACTATAATTGCTTGTGTGTTCTTTCCACAAACCACACATGGATCAACCACTAGAGTTATTGCATGTGTGTTCTTTCTACAAACCACATATGGATCAACCAGTGGTCATTGCATGTGTGTTCTTTTCCATAAAGCACTTATGGATCCATTACAGTCATTACATGTGTGTTATTTCCACAAACCACACATGGATCAACCACTAGAGTCATTGCATATGTGTTATTTCCACAAACCAAACATGGATCAACCACTAGAGTCATTGCATGTGTGTTATTTCCACAAACCACACATGGATCAACCACTAGAGTCATTGCATGTGTGTTCTTATACTAAAACCAACATTAGAGTCATTGCATGTGTGTTATTTCCAAAAACCACACATGGATCAACCACTAGAGTCATTGCATGTGTGTTATTTCCACAAACCACACATAGATCAACCACTAGAGTCACTGCAGGTGTGTTCTTACACTAAAACCAACATTAGAGTCATTGCATGTGTGTTATTTCCACAAACCACACATGGATCAACCACTAGAGTCATTGCATGTGTGTTATTTCCACAAACCACACATGGATCAACCACTAGAGTCATTGCATGTGTGTTATTTCCACAAACCACACATGGATCAACCACTAGAGTCACTACATGTGTGTTCTTGTACTAAAACCAACACTAGAGTCATTGCATGTGTGTTCTTTCCACAAACCACACATGGATCAACCAGTGGTCATTGCATGTGTGTTCTTTTCCAAAAACCACGCATGGATCCACCAGTGGTCATTGCATTTGTGTTCTTTCCACAAACCACATATGTATCAACCAGAGTCATTGCATGTGTGTTCTTTCCACAAACCACACATGATCATCCACTAGAGTCATTGCATGTTTGTTCTTATACTAAAACCACAAACCAGCACTAGAGTCATTGCATGTGTGTTCTTTTCCACAAACCACACATGGATCCACTAGACATATTGCATATGTGTTCTTTTTCACAAACAACTTATGGATCAACCAGTGGTCATTGCATGTGTGTTCTTTTCACAAACCACATGTGGTCCCACTAGAGTCATTGCATGTGTGTTCCTATACACAAACTAGCACTAGAGTCATTGCATGTGTGTTCTATCCACAAACCACACATGGATCCACCAGTGTCATTGCATGTGTGTTATTTCCACAAACCACACATGGATCAACCACTAGAGTCATTGCATGTGTGTTCTTATCACAAACCACATATGGATCAACTAGTGGTCATTACATGTGTGTTCTTTTCCATAAACCACTTATGGATCCATTACAGTCATTGCATGTGTGTTATTTCCACAAACCACACATGGATCAACCACTAGAGTCATTGCATGTGTGTTATTTCCACAAACCACACATGGATCAACCACTAGAGTCATTGCATGTGTGTTATTTCCACAAACCACACATGTATCAACCACTAGAGTCATTGCATGTGTGTGTTCTTTTCCACAAACCACACATGGATCTACCACTAGAGTCATTGCATGTGTGTTCTTATACTAAAACCAACACTAGAGTCATTGCATGTGTGTTCTTTCCACAAACGACACATGGATAAACCACTAGAGTCATTGCATGTGTGTTCTTATACTAAAACTAGCACTAGAGTCATTGCATGTGTGTTCTATCCACAAACCAAACATGGATCCACCACTTTCATTGCATGTGTGTTCTTTCCACAGGCCACACATTGATCAACCACTAGAGTTATTGCATGTGTGTTCTTTCCACAAACCACATATGGATCAACAAGTGATCATTGCATGTGTGTTCTTTTCCATTAACCACTTATGAATCCATTACAGTCATTGCATGTGTGTTATTTTCACAAACCACACATGGATCAACCACTAGCGTCATGGCATGTGTGTTATTTCCACAAACCACACATGGATCAACAACTAGAGTCATTGCATGTGTGTTATTTCCACAAACCACACATGGATCAACCAATAGAGTCATTGCATGTGTGTTATTTCCACAAACCACACGAGGATCAACCACTAGAGTCATTGCATGTGTGTGTTCTTTTCCACAAACCACACATGGATCCACCACTAGAGTCATTGCATGTGTGTTCTTATACTAAAACCAACACTAGAGTCATTGCATATGTGTTATTTCCACAAACCACACATGGATCAACCAGTGGTCATTGCATGTGTGTTCTTTTCCACAAACCACACATGGATCCACTACTGGTCATCGCATGTGTGTTCTTTCCACAAACCACATATGGATCAACCAGAGTCATTACATGTGTGTTCTTTCCACAAACCACATATGGATCAACCACTAGAGTCATTACATGTTTGTTCTTATACTAAAACCACAAACCAGCACTAGAGTCATTGCATGTGTGTTCTTTTCCACAAACCACACATGGATCCACTAGACTCATTGCACGTGTGTTCTTTTCCACAAACAACTTATGGATCAACCAGTGGTCATTGCATGTGTGTTCTTTTCACAAACTACATGTGGACCCACTAGAGTCATTGCATGTGTGTTCTTATACTAAAACTAGCACTAGAGTCATTGCATGTGTGTTCTAACCACAAACCACACATGGATCAACCACTAGAGTCATTGCATGTGTGTTCTTATCACAAACCACATATGGATCAACCAGTGGTCATTGCATGTGTGTTCTTTTCCATAAACCCCTTATGGATCCATTACAGTCATTGCATATGTGTTATTTCCACAAACCACACATGGATCAACCACTAGAGTCATTGCATGTGTGTTATTTCCACAAACCAAACATGGATCAACCACTAGAGTTATTGCATGTGTGTTCTTTCTACAAACCACATATGGATCAACCAGTGGTGATTGCATGTGTTTTCTTTTCCATAAAGCACTTATGGATCCATTACAGTCATTGCATGTGTGTTATTTCCACAAACCACACATGGATCAACCACTAGAGTCATTGCATATGTGTTATTTCCACAAATCACACATGGATCAACCACTAGAGTCATTGCATGTGTGTTATTTCCACAAACCACACATGGATCAACCACAAGAGTCATTGCATGTTTTTTCTTATACTAAAACCAACATTAGAGTCATTGCATGTGTGTTATTTCCACAAACCACACATGGATCAACCACTAGAGTCATTGCATGTGTGTTATTTCCACAAACCACACATGGATCAACCACTAGAGTCATTGCATGTGTGTTCTTATACTAAAACCAACATTAGAGTCATTGCATGTGTGTTCTATCCACAAACCACACATGGATCCACCACTGTCATTGCATGTGTGTTCTTTCCACAAACCACACATGGATCAACCACTAGAGTTATTGCATGTGTGTTCTTTCTACAAACCACATATGGATCAACCAGTGGTCATTGCATGTGTGTTCTTTTCCATAAAGCACTTATGGATCCATTACAGTCATTACATGTGTGTTATTTCCACAAACCACACATGGATCAACCACTAGAGTCATTGCATATGTGTTATTTCCACAAACCACACATGGACCAACCACTAGAGTCATTGCATGTGTGTTATTTCCACAAACCACACATGGATCAACCACTAGAGTCATTGCATGTGTGTTCTTACAGTAAAACCAACATTAGAGTCATTGCATGTGTGTTATTTCCACAAACCACAAATGGATGAACCACTAGAGTCATTGCATGTGTGTTATTTCCACAAACCACACATGGATCAACCACTAGAGTCATTGCATGTGTGTTATTTCCACAAACCACACATGGATCAACCACTAGAGTCACTGCATGTGTGTTCTTACAGTAAAACCAACATTAGAGTCATTGCATGTGTGTTATTTCCACAAACCACAAATGGATGAACCACTAGAGTCATTGCATGTGTGTTATTTCCACAAACCACACATGGATCAACCACTAGAGTCATTGCATGTGTGTTATTTCCACAAACCACACATGGATCAACCACTAGAGTCACTGCATGTGTGTTCTTGTACTAAAACGAACACTAGAGTCACTGCATGTGTGTTCTTTCCACAAACCACACATGGATCAACCAGTGGTCATTGCATGTGTCTCCTTTTCCATAAACCACGCATGGATCCACCAATGGTCATTGCATTTGTGTTCTTTCCACAAACCACATATGGATCAACCAGAGTCATTGCATGTGTGTTCTTTCCACAAACCACACATGATCATCCACTAGAGTCATTGCATGTTTGTTCTTATACTAAAACCACAAACCAGCACTAGAGTCATTGCATGTGTGTTCTTTTCCACAAACCACACATGGATCCACTAGACTTATTGCATATGTGTTCTTTTCCACAAACAACTTATGGATCAACCAGTGGTCATTGCATGTGTGTTCTTTTCACAAACCACACGTGGACCCACTAGAGTCATTGCATGTGTGTTCCTATACACAAACTAGCACTAGAGTCATTGCATGTGTGTTCTATCCACAAACCACACATGGATCCACCACTGTCATTGCATGTGTGTTCTTTCCAAAAACCACAGATGGATCAACCACTAGAGTCATTGCATGTGTGTTCTTATCACAAACCACATATGGATCAACCAGTGGTCATTGCATGTGTGTTCTTTTCCATAAACCACTTATGGATCCATTACAGTCATTGCATGTGTGTTATTTCCACAAACCACACATGGATCAACCACTAGAGTCATTGCATGTGTGTTATTTCCACAAACCACACATGGATCAACCACTAGAGTCATTCCATGTGTGTGTTCTTTTCTACAAACCACACATGGATCCACCACTAGAGTCATTGCATGTGCGTTCTTATACTAAAACTAGCACTAGAGTCATTGCATGTGTGTTCTATCCACAAACCACACATGGATCCACCACTGTCATTGCATGTGTGTTCTTTCCACAAACCACACATGGATCAACCACTAGAGTTATTGCATGTGTGTTCTTTCTACAAACCACATATGGATCAACCAGTGGTCATTGCATGTGTTTTCTTTTCCATAAAGCACTTATGGATCCATTACAGTCATTGCATGTGTGTTATTTCCACAAACCACACATGGATCAACCACTAGAGTCATTGCATATGTGTTATTTCCACAAACCACACATGCATCAACCACCAGAGTCATTGCATGTGTGTTATTTCCACAAACCACACATGGATCAACCACTAGAGTCATTGCATGTGTGTTCTTATACTAAAACCAACATTAGAGTCATTGCATGTGTGTTATTTCCAAAAACCACACATGGATCAACCACTAGAGTCATTGCATGTGTGTTATTTCCACAAACCACACATGGATGAACCACTAGAGTCACTGCATGTGTGTTGTTACACTAAAACCAACATTAGAGTCATTGCATGTGTGTTATTTCCACAAACCACACATGGATCAACCACTAGAGTCATTGCATGTGTGTTATTTCCACAAACCACACATGGATCAACCACTAGAGTCATTGCATGTGTGTTATTTCCACAAACCACACATGGATCAACCAGTAGAGTCACTACATGTGTGTTCTTGTACTAAAACCAACACTAGAGTCATTGCATGTGTGTTCTTTCCACAAACCACACATGGATCAACCAGTGGTCATTGCATGTGTGTTCTTTTCCATAAACCACGCATGGATCCACCAGTGGTCAGTGCATTTGTGTTCTTTCCACAAACCACATATGGATCAACCAGAGTCATTGCATGTGTGTTCTTTCCACAAACCACACATGATCATCCACTAGAGTCATTGCATGTTTGTTCTTATACTAAAACCACAAACCAGCACTAGAGTCATTGCATGTGTGTTCTTTTCCACAAACCACACATGGATCCACTAGACTTATTGCATATGTGTTATTTTCCACAAACAACTTATGGATCAACCAGTGGTCATTGCATGTGTGTTCTTTTCACAAACCACACGTGGACCCACTAGAGTCATTGCATGTGTGTTCCTATACACAAACTAGCACTAGAGTCATTGCATGTGTGTTCTATCCACAAACCACACATGGATCCACCACTGTCATTGCATGTGTGTTCTTTCCACAAACCACACATGGATCAACCACTAGAGTCATTGCATGTGTGTTCTTATCACAAACCACATATGGATCAACTAGTGGTCATTGCATGTGTGTTATTTCCACAAACCACACATGGATCAACCACTAGAGTCATTCCATGTGTGTGTTCTTTTCTACAAACCACACATGGATCCACCACTAGAGTCATTGCATGTGCGTTCTTATACTAAAACTAGCACTAGAGTCATTGCATGTGTGTTCTATCCACAAACCACACATGGATCCACCACTGTCATTGCATGTGTGTTCTTTCCACAAACCACACATGGATCAACCACTAGAGTTATTGCATGTGTGTTCTTTCTACAAACCACATATGGATCAACCAGTGGTCATTGCATGTGTTTTCTTTTCCATAAAGCACTTATGGATCCATTACAGTCATTGCATGTGTGTTATTTCCACAAACCACACATGGATCAACCACTAGAGTCATTGCATATGTGTTATTTCCACAAACCACACATGGATCAACCACCAGAGTCATTGCATGTGTGTTATTTCCACAAACCACACATGGATCAACCACTAGAGTCATTGCATGTGTGTTCTTATACTAAAACCAACATTAGAGTCATTGCATGTGTGTTATTTCCAAAAACCACACATGGATCAACCACTAGAGTCATTGCATGTGTGTTATTTCCACAAACCACACATGGATGAACCACTAGAGTCACTGCATGTGTGTTCTTACACTAAAACCAACATTAGAGTCATTGCATGTGTGTTATTTCCACAAACCACACATGGATCAACCACTAGAGTCATTGCATGTGTGTTATTTCCACAAACCACACATGGATCAACCACTAGAGTCATTGCATGTGTGTTATTTCCACAAACCACACATGGATCAACCAGTAGAGTCACTACATGTGTGTTCTTGTACTAAAACCAACACTAGAGTCATTGCATGTGTGTTCTTTCCACAAACCACACATGGATCAACCAGTGGTCATTGCATGTGTGTTCTTTTCCATAAACCACGCATGGATCCACCAGTGGTCAGTGCATTTGTGTTCTTTCCACAAACCACATATGGATCAACCAGAGTCATTGCATGTGTGTTCTTTCCACAAACCACACATGATCATCCACTAGAGTCATTGCATGTTTGTTCTTATACTAAAACCACAAACCAGCACTAGAGTCATTGCATGTGTGTTCTTTTCTACAAACCACACATGGATCCACTAGACTTATTGCATATGTGTTCTTTTCCACAAACAACTTATGGATCAACCAGTGGTCATTGCATGTGTGTTCTTTTCACAAACCACACGTGGACCCACTAGAGTCATTGCATGTGTGTTCCTATACACAAACTAGCACTAGAGTCATTGCATTTGTGTTCTATCCACAAACCACACATGGATCCACCACTGTCATTGCATGTGTGTTCTTTCCACAAACCATACATGGATCAACCACTAGAGTCATTGCATGTGTGTTCTTATCACAAACCACATATGGATCAACTAGTGGTCATTGCATGTGTGTTTTTTCCACAAACCACACATGGATCAACCACTAGAGTCATTGCATGTGTGTGTTCTTTTCCACAAACCACACATGGTTCTACCACTAGAGTCATTGCATGTGTGTTCTTATACTAAAACCAACACTAGAGTCATTGCATGTGTGTTCTTTCCACAAACGACACATGGATCAACCACTAGAGTCATTGCATGTGTGTTCTTATACTAAAACTAGCACTAGAGTCATTGCATGTGTGTTATATCCACAAACCACACATGGATCCACCACTTTCATTGCATGTGTGTTCTTTCCACAGGCCATAGATGGATCAACCACTAGAGTTACTGCATGTGTGTTTTTTCCACAAACCACATATGGATAAACAAGTGATCATTGCATGTGTGTTCTTTCCATTAACCACTTATGAATCCATTACAGTCATTGCATGTGTGTTATTTCCACAAACCACACATGGATCAACCACTAGCGTCATTGCATGTGTGTTATTTCCACAAACCACACATGGATCAACAACTAGAGTCATTGCATGTGTGTTATTTCCACAAACCACACATGGATCAACCAATAGAGTCGTTGCATGTGTGTTATTTCCACAAACCACACAAGGATCAACCACTAGAGTCATTGCATGTGTGTTCTTATACTAAAACCAACACTAGAGTCATTGCATGTGTGTTATTTCCACAAACCACACATGGATCAACCAGTGGTCATTGCATGTGTGTTCTTTTCCACAAACCACACATGGATCCACTAGTGGTCATTGCATGTGTGTTCTTTCCACAAACCACATATGGATCAACCAGAGTCATTACATGAGTGTTCTTTCCACAAACCACATATGGATCAACCACTAGAGTCATTACATGTTTGTTCTTATACTAAAACCACAAACCAGCACTAGAATCATTGCATGTGTGTTCTTTTCCACAAACCACACATGGATCCACTAGACTTATTGCACGTGTGTTCTTTTCCACAAACAACTTATGGATCAACCAGTGGTGATTGCATGTGTGTTCTTTTCACAAACTACATGTGGACCCACTAGAGTCATTGCATGTGTGCTCTTATACTAAAACTAGCACTAGAGTCATTGCATGTGTGCTCTTATACTAAAACTAGCACTAGAGTCATTGCATGTGTGTTCTATCCACAAACCACACATGGATCAACCACTAGAGTCATTGCATGTGTGTTCTTATCACAAACCACATATGGATCAACCAGTGGTCATTGCATGTCTGTTCTTTTCCATAAACCCCTTATGGATCCATTACAGTCATTGCATATGTGTTATTTCCACAAACCACACATGGATCAACCACTAGAGTCATTGCGTGTGTGTTATTTCCACAAACCACACATGGATCAACCACTAGAGTCATTCCATGTGTGTGTTCTTTTCTACAAACCACACATGGATCCACCACTAGAGTCATTGTATGTGTGTTCTTATACTAAAACTAGCACTAGAGTCATTGCATGTGTGTTCTATGCACAAACCACACATGGATCAACCAGGGGTCATTGCATGTGTGTTCTTTTCCACAAACCACACCTGGATCCACTAGACTCATTGCATGTGTGTTCTTTTCCACAAACAACATATGGATCAACCAGTGGTCATTGCATGTGTGTTCTTATCAGAAACCACATGTGGACCCACTAGAGTCATTGCATGTGTGTTCTTATACACAAACTAGCACTAGAGTCATTAGATGTGTGTTCTATCCACAAACCACACATGGATCCACCACTGTCATTGCATGTGTGTTCTTTCCACAAAACACACACGGATCAAACACTAGAGTCATTGCATGTGTGTTCTTTCCACAAACCACATATGGATCAACCAGTGGTCATTGCATGTGTGTTCTTTTCCATAAAGCACTTATGGATCCATAACAGTCATTGCATGTGTGTTATTTTCACAAACCACACATGGATCAACCACTAGAGTCATTGCATGTGTGTTATTTCCACAAACCACACATGTATCAACCACTAGAGTCATTGCATGTGTGTTATTTCCACAAACCACACATGGATCAACCACTAGAGTCATTGCATGTGTGTTCTTATACTAAAACCAACATTAGAGTCATTGCATGTCTGTTATTTCCACAATCCACACATGGTTCGACCACTAGAGTCATTGCATGTGTGTTATTTCCACAAACCACACATGGATCAACCACTAGAGTCATTGCATGTGTGTTATTTCCACAAACCACACATGGATCAACCACTAGAGTCATTGCATGTGTGTTCTTATACTAAAAACAACATTAGAGTCATTGCATGTGTGTTATTTCCACAAACCACACATGGATCAACCACTAGAGTCATTGCATGTGTGTTATTTCCACAAACCACACATGGATCAACCACTAGAGTCATTGCATGTGTGTTCTTGTACTAAAACCAACACTAGAGTCATTGCATGTGTGTTCTTTCCATAAACCACACATGGATGAACCAGTGGTCATTGCATGTGTGTTCTTTTCCACAAACCACACATGGATCCACCAGTGGTCATTGCATGTGTGTTCTTTCTACAAACCACATATGGATCAACCAGAGTCATTGCATGTGTGTTCTTTCCACAAAACACACATGGATCAACCACTAGAGTTATTGCATGTGTGTTCTTTCCACAAACCACATATGGATCAACCAGTGGTCATTGCATGTGTGTTCTTTTCCATAAAGCACTTATGGATCCATTACAGTCATTGCATGTGTGTTATTTCCACAAACCACACATGGATCAACCAGTAGAGTCATTGGATGTGTGTTATTTCGAAAAACCACACATGGATCAACCACTAGAGTCATTGCATGTGTGTTATTTCCACAAACCACACATGGATCAACCACTAGATTCATTGCATGTGTGTGTTCTTTTCCACAAACCACACATGGATCCACCACTAGAATCATTGTATGTGTGTTCTTATACTAAAACTAGCACTAGAGTCATTGCATGTGTGTTCTATCCACAAACCACACATGGATCCACCACTGTCATTGCATGTGTGTTCTTTCCACAAACCACACATGGATCAACCACTAGAGTTATTGCATGTGTGTTCTTTCTACAAACCACATATGGATCAACCAGTGGTCATTGCATGTGTGTTCTTTTCCATAGAGCACTTATGGATCCATTACAGTCATTACATGTGTGTTATTTCCACAAACCACACATGGATCAACCACTAGAGTCATTGCATATGTGTTATTTCCGCAAACCACACATGGATCAACCACTAGAGTCATTGCATGTGTGTTATTTCCACAAACCACACATGGATCAACCACTAGAGTCATTGCATGTGTGTTCTTATACTAAAACCAATATTAGAGTCATTGCATGTGTGTTATTTCCAAAAACCACACATGGATCAACCACTAGAGTCATTGCATGTGTGTTATTTCCACAAACCACACATGGATCAACCACTAGAGTCACTGGATGTGTGTTCTTACACTAAAACCAACATTAGAGTCATTGCATGTGTGTTATTTCCACAAACCACACATGGATCAACCACTAGAGTCATTTCATGTGTGTTATTTCCACAAACCACACATGGATCAACCACTAGAGTAATTGCATGTGTGTTCTTGTACTAAAACCAACACTAGAGTCATTGCATGTGTGTTCTTTCCACAAACCACACATGGATCAACCAGTGGTCATTGCATGTGTGTTATTTTCCATAAACCACGCATGGATCCACCAGTGGTCATTGCATTTGTGTTCTTTCCACAAACCACATATGGATCAACCAGAGTCATTGCATGTGTGTTCTTTCCACAAACCACACATCATCATCCACTAGAGTCATTAAATGTTTGTTCTTATACTAAAACCACAAACCAGCACTAGAGTCATTGCATGTGTGTTCTTTTCCACAAACCACACATGGATCCACTAGACTTATTGCATATGTGTTCTTTTCCACAAACAACTTATGGATCAACCAGTGGTCATTGCATGTGTGTTCTTTTCACAAACCACACGTGGACCCACTAGAGTCATTGCATGTGTGTTCCTATACACAAACTAGCACTAGAGTCATTGCATGTGTGTTCTATCCACAAACCACACATGGATCCACCAATGTCATTGCATGTGCATTCTTTCCACAAACCACACATGGATCAACCACTAGAGTCATTGCATGTGTGTTCTTATCACAAACTAGATATGGATCAACCAGTGGCCATTGCATGTGTGTTCTTTTCCATAAACCACACATGGATCAACCAGTGGTCATTGCATGTGTCTCCTTTTCCATAAACCACGCATGGATCCACCAATGGTCATTGCATTTGTGTTCTTTCCACAAACCACATATGGATCAACCAGAGTCATTGCATGTGTGTTCTTTCCACAAACCACACATGATCATCCACTAGAGTCATTGCATGTTTGTTCTTATACTAAAACCACAAACCAGCACTAGAGTCATTGCATGTGTGTTCTTTTCCACAAACCACACATGGATCCACTAGACTTATTGCATATGTGTTCTTTTCCACAAACAACTTATGGATCAACCAGTGGTCATTGCATGTGTGTTCTTTTCACAAACCACACGTGGACCCACTAGAGTCATTGCATGTGTGTTCCTATACACAAACTAGCACTAGAGTCATTGCATGTGTGTTCTATCCACAAACCACACATGGATCCACCACTGTCATTGCATGTGTGTTCTTTCCAAAAACCACAGATGGATCAACCACTAGAGTCATTGCATGTGTGTTCTTATCACAAACCACATATGGATCAACCAGTGGTCATTGCATGTGTGTTCTTTTCCATAAACCACTTATGGATCCATTACAGTCATTGCATGTGTGTTATTTCCACAAACCACACATGGATCAACCACTAGAGTCATTGCATGTGTGTTATTTCCACAAACCACACATGGATCAACCACTAGAGTCATTCCATGTGTGTGTTCTTTTCTACAAACCACACATGGATCCACCACTAGAGTCATTGCATGTGCGTTCTTATACTAAAACTAGCACTAGAGTCATTGCATGTGTGTTCTATCCACAAACCACACATGGATCCACCACTGTCATTGCATGTGTGTTCTTTCCACAAACCACACATGGATCAACCACTAGAGTTATTGCATGTGTGTTCTTTCTACAAACCACATATGGATCAACCAGTGGTCATTGCATGTGTTTTCTTTTCCATAAAGCACTTATGGATCCATTACAGTCATTGCATGTGTGTTATTTCCACAAACCACACATGGATCAACCACTAGAGTCATTGCATATGTGTTATTTCCACAAACCACACATGGATCAACCACCAGAGTCATTGCATGTGTGTTATTTCCACAAACCACACATGGATCAACCACTAGAGTCATTGCATGTGTGTTCTTATACTAAAACCAACATTAGAGTCATTGCATGTGTGTTATTTCCAAAAACCACACATGGATCAACCACTAGAGTCATTGCATGTGTGTTATTTCCACAAACCACACATGGATGAACCACTAGAGTCACTGCATGTGTGTTGTTACACTAAAACCAACATTAGAGTCATTGCATGTGTGTTATTTCCACAAACCACACATGGATCAACCACTAGAGTCATTGCATGTGTGTTATTTCCACAAACCACACATGGATCAACCACTAGAGTCATTCCATGTGTGTGTTCTTTTCTACAAACCACACATGGATCCACCACTAGAGTCATTGTATGTGTGTTCTTATACTAAAACTAGCACTAGAGTCATTGCATGTGTGTTCTATGCACAAACCACACATGGATCAACCAGGGGTCATTGCATGTGTGTTCTTTTCCACAAACCACACCTGGATCCACTAGACTCATTGCATGTGTGTTCTTTTCCACAAACAACATATGGATCAACCAGTGGTCATTGCATGTGTGTTCTTATCAGAAACCACATGTGGACCCACTAGAGTCATTGCATGTGTGTTCTTATACACAAACTAGCACTAGAGTCATTAGATGTGTGTTCTATCCACAAACCACACATGGATCCACCACTGTCATTGCATGTGTGTTCTTTCCACAAAACACACACGGATCAAACACTAGAGTCATTGCATGTGTGTTCTTTCCACAAACCACATATGGATCAACCAGTGGTCATTGCATGTGTGTTCTTTTCCATAAAGCACTTATGGATCCATAACAGTCATTGCATGTGTGTTATTTTCACAAACCACACATGGATCAACCACTAGAGTCATTGCATGTGTGTTATTTCCACAAACCACACATGTATCAACCACTAGAGTCATTGCATGTGTGTTATTTCCACAAACCACACATGGATCAACCACTAGAGTCATTGCATGTGTGTTCTTATACTAAAACCAACATTAGAGTCATTGCATGTCTGTTATTTCCACAATCCACACATGGTTCGACCACTAGAGTCATTGCATGTGTGTTATTTCCACAAACCACACATGGATCAACCACTAGAGTCATTGCATGTGTGTTATTTCCACAAACCACACATGGATCAACCACTAGAGTCATTGCATGTGTGTTCTTATACTAAAAACAACATTAGAGTCATTGCATGTGTGTTATTTCCACAAACCACACATGGATCAACCACTAGAGTCATTGCATGTGTGTTATTTCCACAAACCACACATGGATCAACCACTAGAGTCATTGCATGTGTGTTCTTGTACTAAAACCAACACTAGAGTCATTGCATGTGTGTTCTTTCCATAAACCACACATGGATGAACCAGTGGTCATTGCATGTGTGTTCTTTTCCACAAACCACACATGGATCCACCAGTGGTCATTGCATGTGTGTTCTTTCTACAAACCACATATGGATCAACCAGAGTCATTGCATGTGTGTTCTTTCCACAAAACACACATGGATCAACCACTAGAGTTATTGCATGTGTGTTCTTTCCACAAACCACATATGGATCAACCAGTGGTCATTGCATGTGTGTTCTTTTCCATAAAGCACTTATGGATCCATTACAGTCATTGCATGTGTGTTATTTCCACAAACCACACATGGATCAACCAGTAGAGTCATTGGATGTGTGTTATTTCGAAAAACCACACATGGATCAACCACTAGAGTCATTGCATGTGTGTTATTTCCACAAACCACACATGGATCAACCACTAGATTCATTGCATGTGTGTGTTCTTTTCCACAAACCACACATGGATCCACCACTAGAATCATTGTATGTGTGTTCTTATACTAAAACTAGCACTAGAGTCATTGCATGTGTGTTCTATCCACAAACCACACATGGATCCACCACTGTCATTGCATGTGTGTTCTTTCCACAAACCACACATGGATCAACCACTAGAGTTATTGCATGTGTGTTCTTTCTACAAACCACATATGGATCAACCAGTGGTCATTGCATGTGTGTTCTTTTCCATAGAGCACTTATGGATCCATTACAGTCATTACATGTGTGTTATTTCCACAAACCACACATGGATCAACCACTAGAGTCATTGCATATGTGTTATTTCCGCAAACCACACATGGATCAACCACTAGAGTCATTGCATGTGTGTTATTTCCACAAACCACACATGGATCAACCACTAGAGTCATTGCATGTGTGTTCTTATACTAAAACCAATATTAGAGTCATTGCATGTGTGTTATTTCCAAAAACCACACATGGATCAACCACTAGAGTCATTGCATGTGTGTTATTTCCACAAACCACACATGGATCAACCACTAGAGTCACTGGATGTGTGTTCTTACACTAAAACCAACATTAGAGTCATTGCATGTGTGTTATTTCCACAAACCACACATGGATCAACCACTAGAGTCATTTCATGTGTGTTATTTCCACAAACCACACATGGATCAACCACTAGAGTAATTGCATGTGTGTTCTTGTACTAAAACCAACACTAGAGTCATTGCATGTGTGTTCTTTCCACAAACCACACATGGATCAACCAGTGGTCATTGCATGTGTGTTATTTTCCATAAACCACGCATGGATCCACCAGTGGTCATTGCATTTGTGTTCTTTCCACAAACCACATATGGATCAACCAGAGTCATTGCATGTGTGTTCTTTCCACAAACCACACATCATCATCCACTAGAGTCATTAAATGTTTGTTCTTATACTAAAACCACAAACCAGCACTAGAGTCATTGCATGTGTGTTCTTTTCCACAAACCACACATGGATCCACTAGACTTATTGCATATGTGTTCTTTTCCACAAACAACTTATGGATCAACCAGTGGTCATTGCATGTGTGTTCTTTTCACAAACCACACGTGGACCCACTAGAGTCATTGCATGTGTGTTCCTATACACAAACTAGCACTAGAGTCATTGCATGTGTGTTCTATCCACAAACCACACATGGATCCACCAATGTCATTGCATGTGCATTCTTTCCACAAACCACACATGGATCAACCACTAGAGTCATTGCATGTGTGTTCTTATCACAAACTAGATATGGATCAACCAGTGGCCATTGCATGTGTGTTCTTTTCCATAAACCACACATGGATCAACCAGTGGTCATTGCATGTGTCTCCTTTTCCATAAACCACGCATGGATCCACCAATGGTCATTGCATTTGTGTTCTTTCCACAAACCACATATGGATCAACCAGAGTCATTGCATGTGTGTTCTTTCCACAAACCACACATGATCATCCACTAGAGTCATTGCATGTTTGTTCTTATACTAAAACCACAAACCAGCACTAGAGTCATTGCATGTGTGTTCTTTTCCACAAACCACACATGGATCCACTAGACTTATTGCATATGTGTTCTTTTCCACAAACAACTTATGGATCAACCAGTGGTCATTGCATGTGTGTTCTTTTCACAAACCACACGTGGACCCACTAGAGTCATTGCATGTGTGTTCCTATACACAAACTAGCACTAGAGTCATTGCATGTGTGTTCTATCCACAAACCACACATGGATCCACCACTGTCATTGCATGTGTGTTCTTTCCAAAAACCACAGATGGATCAACCACTAGAGTCATTGCATGTGTGTTCTTATCACAAACCACATATGGATCAACCAGTGGTCATTGCATGTGTGTTCTTTTCCATAAACCACTTATGGATCCATTACAGTCATTGCATGTGTGTTATTTCCACAAACCACACATGGATCAACCACTAGAGTCATTGCATGTGTGTTATTTCCACAAACCACACATGGATCAACCACTAGAGTCATTCCATGTGTGTGTTCTTTTCTACAAACCACACATGGATCCACCACTAGAGTCATTGCATGTGCGTTCTTATACTAAAACTAGCACTAGAGTCATTGCATGTGTGTTCTATCCACAAACCACACATGGATCCACCACTGTCATTGCATGTGTGTTCTTTCCACAAACCACACATGGATCAACCACTAGAGTTATTGCATGTGTGTTCTTTCTACAAACCACATATGGATCAACCAGTGGTCATTGCATGTGTTTTCTTTTCCATAAAGCACTTATGGATCCATTACAGTCATTGCATGTGTGTTATTTCCACAAACCACACATGGATCAACCACTAGAGTCATTGCATATGTGTTATTTCCACAAACCACACATGGATCAACCACCAGAGTCATTGCATGTGTGTTATTTCCACAAACCACACATGGATCAACCACTAGAGTCATTGCATGTGTGTTCTTATACTAAAACCAACATTAGAGTCATTGCATGTGTGTTATTTCCAAAAACCACACATGGATCAACCACTAGAGTCATTGCATGTGTGTTATTTCCACAAACCACACATGGATGAACCACTAGAGTCACTGCATGTGTGTTGTTACACTAAAACCAACATTAGAGTCATTGCATGTGTGTTATTTCCACAAACCACACATGGATCAACCACTAGAGTCATTGCATGTGTGTTATTTCCACAAACCACACATGGATCAACCACTAGAGTCATTGCATGTGTGTTATTTCCACAAACCACACATGGATCAACCAGTAGAGTCACTACATGTGTGTTCTTGTACTAAAACCAACACTAGAGTCATTGCATGTGTGTTCTTTCCACAAACCACACATGGATCAACCAGTGGTCATTGCATGTGTGTTCTTTTCCATAAACCACGCATGGATCCACCAGTGGTCAGTGCATTTGTGTTCTTTCCACAAACCACATATGGATCAACCAGAGTCATTGCATGTGTGTTCTTTCCACAAACCACACATGATCATCCACTAGAGTCATTGCATGTTTGTTCTTATACTAAAACCACAAACCAGCACTAGAGTCATTGCATGTGTGTTCTTTTCCACAAACCACACATGGATCCACTAGACTTATTGCATATGTGTTATTTTCCACAAACAACTTATGGATCAACCAGTGGTCATTGCATGTGTGTTCTTTTCACAAACCACACGTGGACCCACTAGAGTCATTGCATGTGTGTTCCTATACACAAACTAGCACTAGAGTCATTGCATGTGTGTTCTATCCACAAACCACACATGGATCCACCACTGTCATTGCATGTGTGTTCTTTCCACAAACCACACATGGATCAACCACTAGAGTCATTGCATGTGTGTTCTTATCACAAACCACATATGGATCAACTAGTGGTCATTGCATGTGTGTTATTTCCACAAACCACACATGGATCAACCACTAGAGTCATTCCATGTGTGTGTTCTTTTCTACAAACCACACATGGATCCACCACTAGAGTCATTGCATGTGCGTTCTTATACTAAAACTAGCACTAGAGTCATTGCATGTGTGTTCTATCCACAAACCACACATGGATCCACCACTGTCATTGCATGTGTGTTCTTTCCACAAACCACACATGGATCAACCACTAGAGTTATTGCATGTGTGTTCTTTCTACAAACCACATATGGATCAACCAGTGGTCATTGCATGTGTTTTCTTTTCCATAAAGCACTTATGGATCCATTACAGTCATTGCATGTGTGTTATTTCCACAAACCACACATGGATCAACCACTAGAGTCATTGCATATGTGTTATTTCCACAAACCACACATGGATCAACCACCAGAGTCATTGCATGTGTGTTATTTCCACAAACCACACATGGATCAACCACTAGAGTCATTGCATGTGTGTTCTTATACTAAAACCAACATTAGAGTCATTGCATGTGTGTTATTTCCAAAAACCACACATGGATCAACCACTAGAGTCATTGCATGTGTGTTATTTCCACAAACCACACATGGATGAACCACTAGAGTCACTGCATGTGTGTTCTTACACTAAAACCAACATTAGAGTCATTGCATGTGTGTTATTTCCACAAACCACACATGGATCAACCACTAGAGTCATTGCATGTGTGTTATTTCCACAAACCACACATGGATCAACCACTAGAGTCATTGCATGTGTGTTATTTCCACAAACCACACATGGATCAACCAGTAGAGTCACTACATGTGTGTTCTTGTACTAAAACCAACACTAGAGTCATTGCATGTGTGTTCTTTCCACAAACCACACATGGATCAACCAGTGGTCATTGCATGTGTGTTCTTTTCCATAAACCACGCATGGATCCACCAGTGGTCAGTGCATTTGTGTTCTTTCCACAAACCACATATGGATCAACCAGAGTCATTGCATGTGTGTTCTTTCCACAAACCACACATGATCATCCACTAGAGTCATTGCATGTTTGTTCTTATACTAAAACCACAAACCAGCACTAGAGTCATTGCATGTGTGTTCTTTTCTACAAACCACACATGGATCCACTAGACTTATTGCATATGTGTTCTTTTCCACAAACAACTTATGGATCAACCAGTGGTCATTGCATGTGTGTTCTTTTCACAAACCACACGTGGACCCACTAGAGTCATTGCATGTGTGTTCCTATACACAAACTAGCACTAGAGTCATTGCATTTGTGTTCTATCCACAAACCACACATGGATCCACCACTGTCATTGCATGTGTGTTCTTTCCACAAACCATACATGGATCAACCACTAGAGTCATTGCATGTGTGTTCTTATCACAAACCACATATGGATCAACTAGTGGTCATTGCATGTGTGTTTTTTCCACAAACCACACATGGATCAACCACTAGAGTCATTGCATGTGTGTGTTCTTTTCCACAAACCACACATGGTTCTACCACTAGAGTCATTGCATGTGTGTTCTTATACTAAAACCAACACTAGAGTCATTGCATGTGTGTTCTTTCCACAAACGACACATGGATCAACCACTAGAGTCATTGCATGTGTGTTCTTATACTAAAACTAGCACTAGAGTCATTGCATGTGTGTTATATCCACAAACCACACATGGATCCACCACTTTCATTGCATGTGTGTTCTTTCCACAGGCCATAGATGGATCAACCACTAGAGTTACTGCATGTGTGTTTTTTCCACAAACCACATATGGATAAACAAGTGATCATTGCATGTGTGTTCTTTCCATTAACCACTTATGAATCCATTACAGTCATTGCATGTGTGTTATTTCCACAAACCACACATGGATCAACCACTAGCGTCATTGCATGTGTGTTATTTCCACAAACCACACATGGATCAACAACTAGAGTCATTGCATGTGTGTTATTTCCACAAACCACACATGGATCAACCAATAGAGTCGTTGCATGTGTGTTATTTCCACAAACCACACAAGGATCAACCACTAGAGTCATTGCATGTGTGTTCTTATACTAAAACCAACACTAGAGTCATTGCATGTGTGTTATTTCCACAAACCACACATGGATCAACCAGTGGTCATTGCATGTGTGTTCTTTTCCACAAACCACACATGGATCCACTAGTGGTCATTGCATGTGTGTTCTTTCCACAAACCACATATGGATCAACCAGAGTCATTACATGAGTGTTCTTTCCACAAACCACATATGGATCAACCACTAGAGTCATTACATGTTTGTTCTTATACTAAAACCACAAACCAGCACTAGAATCATTGCATGTGTGTTCTTTTCCACAAACCACACATGGATCCACTAGACTTATTGCACGTGTGTTCTTTTCCACAAACAACTTATGGATCAACCAGTGGTGATTGCATGTGTGTTCTTTTCACAAACTACATGTGGACCCACTAGAGTCATTGCATGTGTGCTCTTATACTAAAACTAGCACTAGAGTCATTGCATGTGTGCTCTTATACTAAAACTAGCACTAGAGTCATTGCATGTGTGTTCTATCCACAAACCACACATGGATCAACCACTAGAGTCATTGCATGTGTGTTCTTATCACAAACCACATATGGATCAACCAGTGGTCATTGCATGTCTGTTCTTTTCCATAAACCCCTTATGGATCCATTACAGTCATTGCATATGTGTTATTTCCACAAACCACACATGGATCAACCACTAGAGTCATTGCGTGTGTGTTATTTCCACAAACCACACATGGATCAACCACTAGAGTCATTCCATGTGTGTGTTCTTTTCTACAAACCACACATGGATCCACCACTAGAGTCATTGTATGTGTGTTCTTATACTAAAACTAGCACTAGAGTCATTGCATGTGTGTTCTATCCACAAACCACACATGGATCAACCAGGGGTCATTGCATGTGTGTTCTTTTCCACAAACCACACCTGGATCCACTAGACTCATTGCATGTGTGTTCTTTTCCACAAACAACATATGGATCAACCAGTGGTCATTGCATGTGTGTTCTTATCAGAAACCACATGTGGACCCACTAGAGTCATTGCATGTGTGTTCTTATACACAAACTAGCACTAGAGTCATTAGATGTGTGTTCTATCCACAAACCACACATGGATCCACCACTGTCATTGCATGTGTGTTCTTTCCACAAACCACACACGGATCAAACACTAGAGTCATTGCATGTGTGTTCTTTCCACAAACCACATATGGATCAACCAGTGGTCATTGCATGTGTGTTCTTTTCCATAAAGCACTTATGGATCCATAACAGTCATTGCATGTGTGTTATTTTCACAAACCACACATGGATCAACCACTAGAGTCATTGCATGTGTGTTATTTCCACAAACCACACATGTATCAACCACTAGATTCATTGCATGTGTGTTATTTCCACAAACCACACATGGATCAACCACTAGAGTCATTGCATGTGTGTTCTTATACTAAAACCAACATTAGAGTCATTGCATGTCTGTTATTTCCACAATCCACACATGGTTCGACCACTAGAGTCATTGCATGTGTGTTATTTCCACAAACCACACATGGATCAACCACTAGAGTCATTGCATGTGTGTTATTTCCACAAACCACACATGGATCAACCACTAGAGTCATTGCATGTGTGTTCTTATACTAAAAACAACATTAGAGTCATTGCATGTGTGTTATTTCCACAAACCACACATGGATCAACCACTAGAGTCATTGCATGTGTGTTATTTCCACAAACCACACATGGATCAACCACTAGAGTCATTGCATGTGTGTTCTTGTACTAAAACCAACACTAGAGTCATTGCATGTGTGTTCTTTCCATAAACCACACATGGATGAACCAGTGGTCATTGCATGTGTGTTCTTTTCCACAAACCACACATGGATCCACCAGTGGTCATTGCATGTGTGTTCTTTCTACAAACCACATATGGATCAACCAGAGTCATTGCATGTGTGTTCTTTCCACAAAACACACATGGATCAACCACTAGAGTTATTGCATGTGTGTTCTTTCCACAAACCACATATGGATCAACCAGTGGTCATTGCATGTGTGTTCTTTTCCATAAAGCACTTATGGATCCATTACAGTCATTGCATGTGTGTTATTTCCACAAACCACACATGGATCAACCAGTAGAGTCATTGGATGTGTGTTATTTCGAAAAACCACACATGGATCAACCACTAGAGTCATTGCATGTGTGTTATTTCCACAAACCACACATGGATCAACCACTAGATTCATTGCATGTGTGTGTTCTTTTCCACAAACCACACATGGATCCACCACTAGAATCATTGTATGTGTGTTCTTATACTAAAACTAGCACTAGAGTCATTGCATGTGTGTTCTATCCACAAACCACACATGGATCCACCACTGTCATTGCATGTGTGTTCTTTCCACAAACCACACATGGATCAACCACTAGAGTTATTGCATGTGTGTTCTTTCTACAAACCACATATGGATCAACCAGTGGTCATTGCATGTGTGTTCTTTTCCATAGAGCACTTATGGATCCATTACAGTCATTACATGTGTGTTATTTCCACAAACCACACATGGATCAACCACTAGAGTCATTGCATATGTGTTATTTCCGCAAACCACACATGGATCAACCACTAGAGTCATTGCATGTGTGTTATTTCCACAAACCACACATGGATCAACCACTAGAGTCATTGCATGTGTGTTCTTATACTAAAACCAATATTAGAGTCATTGCATGTGTGTTATTTCCAAAAACCACACATGGATCAACCACTAGAGTCATTGCATGTGTGTTATTTCCACAAACCACACATGGATCAACCACTAGAGTCACTGGATGTGTGTTCTTACACTAAAACCAACATTAGAGTCATTGCATGTGTGTTATTTCCACAAACCACACATGGATCAACCACTAGAGTCATTGCATGTGTGTTATTTCCACAAACCACACATGGATCAACCACTAGAGTAATTGCATGTGTGTTCTTGTACTAAAACCAACACTAGAGTCATTGCATGTGTGTTCTTTCCACAAACCACACATGGATCAACCAGTGGTCATTGCATGTGTGTTATTTTCCATAAACCACGCATGGATCCACCAGTGGTCATTGCATTTGTGTTCTTTCCACAAACCACATATGGATCAACCAGAGTCATTGCATGTGTGTTCTTTCCACAAACCACACATGATCATCCACTAGAGTCATTAAATGTTTGTTCTTATACTAAAACCACAAACCAGCACTAGAGTCATTGCATGTGTGTTCTTTTCCACAAACCACACATGGATCCACTAGACTTATTGCATATGTGTTCTTTTCCACAAACAACTTATGGATCAACCAGTGGTCATTGCATGTGTGTTCTTTTCACAAACCACACGTGGACCCACTAGAGTCATTGCATGTGTGTTCCTATACACAAACTAGCACTAGAGTCATTGCATGTGTGTTCTATCCACAAACCACACATGGATCCACCACTGTCATTGCATGTGTGTTCTTTCCACAAACCACACATGGATCAACCACTAGAGTCATTGCATGTGTGTTCTTATCACAAACCACATATGGATCAATCAGTGGTCATTGCATGTGTGTTCTTTTCCATAAACCACTTATGGATCCATTACAGTCATTGCATGTGTGTTATTTCCACAAAACACACATGGATCAACCACAAGAGTCATTGCATGTGTGTTATTTCCACAAACCATACATGGATCAACCACTAGAGTCATTGCATGTGTGTTATTTCCACAAACCACACATGGATCAACCACTAGAGTCATTGCATGTGTGTGTTCTTTTCCACAAACCACACATGGATCTACCACTAGAGTCATTGCATGTGTGTTCTTATACTAAAACTAACACTAGAGTCATTGCATGTGTGTTCTTTCCACAAACGACACATGGATCAACCACTAGAGTCATTGCATGTGTGTTCTTATACTAAAACTAGCACTAGAGTCATTGCATGTGTGTTCTATCCACAAACCACACATGGATCCACCACTTTCATTGCATGTGTGTTCTTTCCACAGGCCACACATGGATCAACCACTAGAGTTATTGCATGTGTGTTCTTTCCACAAACAACATATGGATCAACAAGTGATCATTGCATGTGTGTTCTTTTCCATTAACCACTTATGAATCCATTACATTCATTGCATGTGTGTTATTTCCAAAAACCACACATGGATCAACCACTAGCGTCATTGCATGTGTGTTATTTCCACAAACCACACATGGATCAACAACTAGAGTCATTGCATGTGTGTTATTTCAACAAACCACACATGGATCAACCACTAGAGTCATTGCATGTGTGTTATTTCCACAAACCACACAAGGATAAACCACTAGAGTCATTGCATGTGTGTGTTCTTTTCCACAAACCACACATGGATCCACCACTAGAGTCATTACATGTGTTTTCTTATACTAAAACCAACACTAGAGTCATTGCATGTGTGTTCTTTCCACAAACCACACATGGATCAACCAGTGGTCATTGCATGTGTGTTCTTTTCCACAAACCACACATGGATCCACTAGTGGTCATTGCATGTGTGTTGTTTCCACAAACCACATATGGATCAACCAGAGTCATTGCATGTGTGTTCTTTCCACAAAACACATATGGATAAACCACTAGAGTCATTACATGTTTGTTCTTATACTAAAACCACAAACCAGCACTAGAGTCATTGCATGTGTGTTCTTTTCCACAAACCACACATGGATCCACCACCAGAGTCATTGCATGTGTGTTCTTATAGTAAAACCAACACTAGAGTCATTTCATGTGTGTTCTTTCCACAAACCACACATGGATCAACCAGTGGTCATTGCATGTGTTTTTTTCCACAAACCACACATGGATCCACCTGTGGTCATTGCATGTGTGTTGTTTCCACAAACCACATATGGATCAACCAGAGTCATTGCATGTGTGTTCTATCCACAAACCACACATGGATGAACCACTAGAGTCATTGCATGTTTGTTCTTATACCAAAACCACAAACCAGCACTAGAGTCATTGCATGTATGTTCTTTTCCACAAACCACACATGGATCTACTAGACTCATTGCATGTGTGTTCTTTTCCACATACAACTTATAGATCAACCAGTGGTCATTGCATGTGTGTTCTTTTCACAAACCACATGTGGGCCCACTAGAGTCATTGCATGTGTGTTCTTATACACAAACTAGCACTAGAGTCATTGCATGTGTGTTCTTATACTAAAACTAGCACTAGAGTCATTGCATGAGTGTTCTATCCACAAACCACACATGGATCCACCGCTGTCATTGCATGTGTGTTCTTTCCACAAACCACATATGGATCAACCAGTGGTCATTGCATGTGTGTTCTTTTCCATAAACCACTTATGGATCCATTACAGTCATTGCATGTGTGTTATTTCCACAAACCACACATGGATCAACCAATAGAGTCATTTCATGTGTGTTATTTCCACAAACCAAACATGGATCAACCACTAGAGTCATTGCATGTGTGTTATTTCCACAAACCACACATGGATCAACCACTAGAGTCATTGCATGTGTGTTCTTATACTAAAACCGACATTAGAGTCATTGCATGTATGTTCTTTCCACAAACCACTTATGGATCCATTACAGTCATTGCATGTGTGTTATTTCCGCAAACCACACATGGATCAACCACTAGAGTCATTGCATGTATGTTATTTCCAGAAACCACACATGGATCCACCACTAGAGTCATTGCATGTGTGTTATTTCCACAAACCACACATGGATCAACCACTAGAGTCATTGCATGTGTGTTCTTATACTAAAACCAACACTAGAGTCATTGCATGTGTGTTCTTTCCACAAACCACACATAGATCAACCAGTGGTCATTGCATGTGTGTTCTTTTCCACAAACCACACATGGATCCACCAGTGGTCATTGCATGTGTGTTCTTTTCACAAACCACATATGGATCAACCAGAGTCCTTGCATGTGTGTTCTTTCCACAAACCACACATGGATCAACCACTAGAGTCATTGCATGTTTGTTCTTATACTAAAACCAGAAACCAGCACTAGAGTCATTGCATGTGTGTTCTTTTCCACAAACCACACATGGATCCACTAGACTCATTGCATGTGTGTTCTTTTCCACAAACACCTTATGGATCAACCAATGGTCATTGCATGTGTGTTCTTTTCACAAACCACATGTGGACCCACTAGAGTCATTGCATGTGTGTTCTTATACACAAACTAGCACTAGAGTCATTGCATGTGTGTTCTATCCACAAACCACACATGGATCCACCACTGTCATTGCATGTGGGTTCTTTCCACAAACCACACATGGATCAACCACTAGAGTCATTGCATGTGTGTTCTTATCACAAACCACATATGGATCAACCAGTGGTCATTGCATGTGTGTTCTTTTCCATAAACCACTGATGGATCCATTACAGTCATTGCATGTGTATTCTTTTTCACAAACCACACATGGATCCACCAGTGGTCATTGCATGTGTGTTCTTTCCACAAACCACATATGGATCAACCAGAGTCATTGAATGTGTGTTATTTCCACAAACCACACATGGATCAACCACTAGAGTCATTGCATGTGTGTTCTTTTCCATAAACCACTTATGGATCCATTACAGTCATTGCATGTGTGTTATTTCCACAAACCACACATGGATCAACCACTAGAGTCATTGCATGTGTGTTATTTCCACAAACCACACATGGATCCATTTGAGTCATTTCATTCTTGTTCTTATACTAAAACTAGCACTGTCCCCCAATGGATCCATCGTTAGACCGAGTCTTCTAGAAGGCACGCCATAACACAGTTGTTCTGCTTGACGATTGTTACATACCGTTCGATTGGGGCGCTTGGACGATTGGGATGGTCTTCGCGAGAGCGATCCTCGAGTAGGCTATTCTGCGGCATGATTGGCCACGCTTGCTCTGGACAAACTGGCATGTTGCGAGTGTTACGACTCACGAGTTCAGTGGGCCATATCCCAGTGTCACGTCCCTGTTACTTCTCTTCCTCCCCGTACTTCTCTTCCTTCCCCTCAAAGCCACTTTCCCCACTTCACTTCCATCCTGCCGTAGCCGCAAGCCGACGACATCCGCCAATTCTCCGGTCGCTACCTTCATGGTAAGAAATCATTTTACAAGTGTTTGAACTTATCCTACACATTCCTTCTATTCGCCAATCTAACTGCTGATCTTTTTTACGATTTCTCGATGAACTTCAGTTGTGGCAGATGTGGGAGCCCAAGAATCTGGAGATCCTCGCGCACAACTTCGCAGCTGCGTTCCCGCTCGTGTGCTCCCACCCAGGATGCTTTCGCCGTTACTCCTACCGCGAGCTCCCGCTCCACGAGCTCGCGTGCCCGCACGGCGCGTGCGCCTGCACAGAGCCGGGCTGCAACTAAACCGGCCTGCCGGCAGAGCTCGTCGTCCACCTTGCAGATGGGCACTTGATCGAAGTAATTAGGATCTCATACGGGCAAGCCCAACTTCTCCAAGAGCAGGTGCCGTTCACTGACTCGGCACGCCGCCTGCTAATTTTCCAGGGGGGACGGCTCTGTTTTCGTCCTGACCATCACCGTCGGTGTTTCGGGAACTAGAGTCGGGCCCACCATCGTGGGTGCCGTATGCTTCAGGTCGGTCTCGTGCGCCTGGCCCGTATACACGCTGCGCATGTGGGCGAACACCCAACCGCCATCGTCGGATAACATTCTTGTGCTAGCCGAGGCGCCGAGCTGCCCGACGCTGCGGGAGGTGGCGTATGTGGACCTAAGGTCGATCCTATGCATGCCATCTCAGTACCTTGTCGGTGCTGGAACGAACAGGCAGATGCATTTCTACATTTGTATCGAGAAGACCGACAGACAAATATAGTACTTGTGCTGCGGTTACTGTTAGACTTAAGCGATGCTTCTCACGTGCTTAGAGCATACGTGTTGTGCGAATGTACCCCAGTTGTAGATTTCAGTACTCCTTAATACTTCGACGAGTTATTATATTGGTCCAATCAGCTTGTTGTTGTCACGTTGCAAAGTCCGCTTGCTCTGGACAGACCGACAATACCGTGTGCTCCTGCTCCCGCATGTCAGTGTCACGTGTTCCGAGGGCCCACCTGCCAGTGTCCTTCCCCTCGAAGCCACTGTCCCAACTTATCTTCCATCCTGCCACTCCCGTCCGATGGTTGTAATCTGATGATTTTTGTTGGATTGTTTACAAGTAATCTACGTTGATAATGCAACATGCAAATGGCACAGACACAATTTCTAAAGTGGAAGCACTTACCGGCTTCTATTGCACATATTTCTTAATATAGCTACAATAATTGTACTCGCATTAAACACAACCAAAATTGCAACCATCCTAAACAACATCTAAACCCACATCACACAGCTGTCGTCGGAGTCCACCTCGATTGGTGACACCGCCGTGCCCTTCCCAGCGACATCCACTCCCGCCCGTGCCTTGGCCTTCGCCAAGGAGGCAACAATGGCGTTCTACACAGCTTCGTCCCCGTTGCCCTCCACATCGGAATCGACAATGACGAAGGTGACGGGGTTGGCATGGACCAAGCGCCGTCGTGCCTGGCGGCTCCTGCTCGAGCTCGACGCCGCATCAGTCCTTCTACAGGTAGGAGGGGCCGAGCTCGCATACGTAGCGTCGCCGCTCCTCTCAAGAAACCATGTCCATTTTATACTGCGACGGTAGGATCTTGGGGTGGATCCGCCGCGGCGAGCCCTACCGGAAGCGGTGGAGCGTATGGATCTGCCGACGCCAGCCATGACAAGTTCCTAGGAGGGAGTAAGATTGTGGGCCAGGCGTGTCTGGTTCCTGAGCAAGACCTCCCAGTGATATGTACGCGGGCAAGGTACCAAAAAATTTCGTCCAATGCGCGCGACAGGGCTTTTGAACCTTGAAGGCACGAGTTTTTTTTGACAAGTCCACACGCTAGGTCCCCTACCTGTCAGCCGAATGTGGACGGTAGGATTCTTCCCTAGTTATTAAGTAGGGATACATCACGCTTCACCACTACCCTGACATCCAAAGGCTCCTCTTTCCTCTGCCCTCGCTCCCCTCGCTCATTGCTCGCAGCTCATGCAGTTCGTCTCGGGCGGAATTAGGATCGGCTCAACACCGTCAGGCGGGTGCCCCCATCAGGTACCGGAGGGCACCCTACGATTACTACCCCGATATGCTGTGTTTGTGTGGTGAGAAGATGCCGAGATAGATTTCGTGGACCGACGAAAATACTGCAGGAAAATTCAGCAATTGCAGCATCAGAGTGGTAAGTTCCTACTATAGGTACAATGGTAACCCGGATCCAAAAAGCGTAATGTAATTTTTTTTGTTTCCTTCGATCTACTACGCAGGAAGGGAGGGGGACTGGCTGTGACAAGTTTGTGTGGATCGAAAATCCACTAACAGGTTTTCACAGAGTGCTTGTTCAGGATCTGCGTGATGCTTTGTGGGACAAGAAAGAGGAGATTCGTGTGATGGAGCGAGAGATCCGAGAGCTTTGCCAGGTGCAGGGAGGCAGGGGCAGGGAGGTGGTGAGACAGACGGGCTCAAGATTAGGCCAGATAGTGTACACAATTTCCTCATTATCTGGGCATTATCTATTGCATTTGCAGTTTATGTTGCCATGTCGTTGTCTAGCAACTGAAATTAGTTGCTGCTTTGTGGAGTGTAGCGGCTAGCTTAAGAAATTGTTTTCCAGCCCACAAACTTATCATAAGTGTAATGCCAACAACAGGTATTTATTAAGCGCCTATAAATAAATCATGCCTGTGCCACTAATACCCATCGATTTTGGAGAGGATTTAACCGCTCAGCTATCGCGATTGTTCAGATAGTAGTGGCACAGTCATAGTTTTGGATTCAACTAGTGGCCTTGGCCGTATCAAATCCTAAAGTCATGATACATTTTACTTCGAGTACGAGAGGCAGATTGTTTCGTCCAACAAGTTCCACGCACACAGCTCCAAAGTTTAACCGAACTACATATATAGGTTCAAGTTCAATACATCATTAGGCTGCTACACTGCTAGCCCTCTTTCTCTGCTTGGGTTCCAACTTTCTTCCTCTTTCCTTCACATCCACTGGCTTCTTCATCTCCTGCCTTCTTCCTCTTCCTGGGTGCCAATTTTCTTACCTTCACGTACCCTGCATCTCCGGGACGAGGGAAGTCAGGCCAATCAGCACCAGAATCTTGTCCGGCATCATCACTCCACTCGTTTTGGTTTTCTTCCCACAGCAAAATCACTGAGTCGGCTGTCTTGTTTCTTACCTTGCGCTTCCTGTAAAAAAAACAGTACATGGATTACTACCTTATATCTACAGACTATAAACAATTTTTTTGTGTGAATGTACCATCTCATACCTAGGTTTGGGAGCATTAAGGGGACATCCAGCTGCTCTATGTCCTATAAGATGGCAGGTATTGCATCTGTTTTTGCCCTTCTTTGTAGCACAGAAAGCCGAACCCTTCTTCTCGAGAAAATTCTTAAACCTATTCACCTGGGGTCTTCCTCTGCCCCTTTTTGTAACTGGCTGGCAAAGCTCGAAAGACAGTTGGAATTGAGGCCACTGAGATGGGTCTGTACGTGGCTCGATGGATCCAGCGTACGCATCTCTGAACTTTTCCATAGAGTAGTAGTCTGACAAATACTGATCCAAATTTGGTAGAGTTCTTTTCTTCACCAAGAAGGCCAAGGCGTGGTCGCAAGGTTTCCCGGTATGCTGCCACTCTAAGCAGGTGCATTCTCGCAGTTGGATGTTCACAACATCCCTTTTGCCACTCTTGGACATATCGACCACCTCAGAGCTTTTGCTGGTTGACGGGAGAACCTTAAGATGAGCAAGTCCTCGGCTTCTCTTGTGCAGTTGCTGTACAACTGGCGGTAGCATATGTCCTCTAAGTCTCCTACCGATCTCTCTCCTTATATTTAATAGCTTCATGATCATATCACGTATGTTGTCCATCAAGATATGAACAGGACGCAATTTTATGTCCTTCACCCAGTTATTCAGGCATTCTGCAAGGTTGTTGTTTATGTAATCAACTTTGATGTCAGGGTTGAATTGACTCATCTTCCATAGCTGCGAATGATGGATGGATAAGTACTCTGGAAGTTCAGGGGCTTCAGCAAAAATCTTGCTCATGAAATAATCGCTGCTACTAGGTTTGTAAACTCTAGCAGCAGGACTCATCTTCCAGGTTTGTAAACTCTGGAAGTTCATGGCATTCTCTACCTTCAGCTCGCGGGAACACCTCCTTCACTGCATTCATCATCCCTTTGCATGCATCCGTGGATATAGCCAATGGATCCGTGTGGCCTATTGATCTCCTGAGCAGCCGCATAAACTAGACCCAGTTTTCCTCCGTTTCTGTTTCAAACAGCCCGAATGCCACTAGGAACATCCAGTTGTGACCATCAAGTGCTGTGGCAGATGGCAGGCAGCCTTTCCATTTGCCAGTTAGGACAGTGATGTCTACACTCAGATACGGCCTACAGCCGCCCTTGAATCCATCAATGCAAGGTTTAAGCGCCATGAAAAATCTTTTGAAATATATTTTACCACCTTCTGATTCGGTGTCAATCTCCACAACAATCCCCGGACACCTAGCTTGTACCTCCGCCTTGAAGTTGTACAACATCCTGAAGCTATTGGTCCAATCCCCGTGCAAGACCCCTAGAGCTTTCTCTTTACCTTTCCAAACCGTGTAATACGGAAGGACAATGTTGTATTTAGAACCGACGCTAGTCTGAATATTCTTCGCGGTCTCCTTAGGGTTATCCTTTAGTATGGACATAGATTGCATAGCCACCCACTCCGTATCAGCCATTGAGGATTTTAGTTTGCTGCCTGTCGGACACGTGTGGAGGGCCCATTCTGTTCACCTCCAACACAGATTCATTTAAAAGATAAGCGGAGTCGACTAGTTGCCAGAAAGATATCGCACATCAATTGTAGTTATAGAGTGAAAAGAGAGAGAGAGAGAGAGTTCTAATGGTTTGCTGCATTCATTGCCCCAATACCCTAATTGCAGTCGACGCAGGTAAGGATCTTGCTGTGATCCTCCATGGACAATGTACCTCGGCCCGTCCATTCATCCATGTTAACTTGCAAACGACCTCATACCTCTCGGCAGAGTTCTTCAGTCGATAAACGTCGAAATCCCCCTTGATACAAAAATGTCGGAATGACATCTTGAACTCATGCATGCTCCTGAACTCGGTGCCGACTGAAATTATAGGATACTCGTGGTCATGTTTCATTTCTTCTACTTCAACACCCAAATCATCGACTGGAATACCAGCCTCATCATTAAGTTCCTCGTCTATTTCATCATCACCAGATTCTTGATCCTCTACAGTGCCTGCTTCTTCATCTGATTCAGAATCTTCGCCATCGTCTCTAATGCCTAATACTGCACACATCATATTGACTCCCATGGGTGGGGCTGCACCATCGTCTCCACCCGGATGGACAAGAACATTGCCCTAGTCCACCTCACCGGCAACTCTGTTTTCTCCAAGACACTCGGTTGGTTCTGCTGCAACCACATGGGGTGGTCTTACGTTTGCACGCATCCCAGGTACTTCAGTGGACAAACAACAGTCATAATCAATTTCATCTTGAGTGTACAGAACCCTCTTGCTCTTCCTATGTACATCCTCCTTCCTGATGTAATCTTTCCTGATGGTATCAGTAGGGCTTGACATCCGCGTTCCATTCCCCATCAAACTAGGCCTTTTGCTGCCGCTCTTGGGTGTGATCTCCTTACTGCCTCCCCTCACGGGTGTTGGCTCCAGGGTGCTGGCATTATTGCCTGACCTCTGCGGCATGTTCTTCTTCGAATTATCCCTTTTGCTGCTACTATTGGGCGTGTTCTCCTTCATGCTAGCATTATTGCCTGACCCTAGTGGCGTGTTCCGCTCCAAATTAGCCCTTTTGCTGCTACTATTGGGCGTCTTCTCCTTCGTGCTGGCATTATTGCCTGACCTCAGCGGCGTGTTCTGCTCCAAATTAGCCCTTTTGCTTCTACTATTGGGCATGTTCTCCTTCGTGCTGGCATAATTCCCTGACAGCGGCGTGTTCCGCTCCAAATTAGTGTTTTTTCTGCTCCCACTAGGTGTGGTAGCCTTCGTGCTAGCCATCTTCGCCTATTTTCTACCACTCCTGGGAGTGTTCACCATCGTGCTAGCCCTCTTAGCGTTTTTGTTGCTACTGTTTGGTGTGGCATTTTGACTGGATCTCAGGGGTGTACTCTGCGGCGTGGTGCCTTTTGTCATGCGCCTCTTGGGCGTCCTCTTCTCTGGCATGGTCTCCTTGGTGACGTTCTTCTTTGGGGTGCCCTTTCTGGGGATGCTCTTCCTGCTCCTCTTTATGACGCTCCTCTATAAGACTCTCCTCTGTTCGAAGCCACCCTCTATCGCACCAGCTCAAGTGATGCCATGGATCAGGTCATGCATGCCTTCTAAAAGTCCATCATCTCTATTGTCGAGTTCCAATTCCTCTCCAACCGTGAGCACTACCAAGTGGAAGTAAACTTCACCTCTATAATGTTTCCTTGTAAACGATACGACTAAATCCCTGGTATCTTTCACTTCGATAGCCTTTTTGCTCCTATAACCATAATAAAACAAACGTGCTTCCTGGGAGGACCCCCACAACACCTTCAATGTAACGATGCCATCAGGTCAGATAACTCTACCACTTCAGGGTCATATCTGCCAGGGATTACATCAAACTCGTCATAGAATTTTTTTGTGCCATCATCTAATTTTGTAGTATAATCCGCGACACCGATACGAACGATTACTTTGTCATCATCAGGTTCTTCAGGATAGAAACTTCTGAGAGGTTCGAGAGATGGAGCGGCACCATCAGACCCAGCCCCAATGCCACCGTCGCCATCACCAGAGTCATTGTTAGCTGGATCATAACCTTAGTGGAAGTACCAGGACCAGGAGCAAGGCGAGGGCCCTTAGCAGCGGGAGCTACATTACGTGGTGGACAGGCAGGGCCCCTTCTAACGACAGCCACAATAGGATCAGCTGCTGCCATGCCACCTCGACGATCAGGAGCAGTATCCACAATAGCATTGTTTCGAGTGCTAGCAGAGTCCAGACCATGAGCTGGCTTCAGACCAGCAGCTCGCTGAACCCGAGAACGGGTTCGAGGAGGAGAGAAGGCATCGGTCTTTGCAACAATAGTGGGGCAGCTTCAGGAAGCCTTAGTTTGCTCAACAGCGGCAGAGATTGGGTCAACAGCGTCCAGATCAACAACAACACGAGGACGACCAGTACCAGCAGATTCCAGAGCACGGGTTCGCACAACTTGAGGACGGTTTCAAGGAGGAGCAGCACACAAGGCGACGGCCTTGGCAACAACAGCGGGGCAGCCTCCGGACGCCTTAGTTTGCTCAACAGCAGCATGGATTAGGTGAGTAGCTGCCGCAGAAACATGGGCACGGGGACGGGGACGACCAGTACCAGCAGATTCCAGAGCAGAGTTTTCCACAACGGCAATATGGGGACTCCTACGAAGAGGTTGCCTGACAGAAGCATGTCATGGACGAGGAACCATATTTTGCTCAACAACAGCAGGGGTTCGAGTTAGACCTCCCTGTCCAATAATAGTTGGGCGACTCCCAGTAGCAGGAGCTTCCTCATCCACTATGTTACACACTAGCGTAACCACGCGAAGCCTAACATGCTGTTTCATCAACCCAATTAGCTGACTATCACACGCTATAGGAACCCTAAAGCCTCGTTCATCAACGATGTTGAACCGTGCAGTCTGCTTTGGCCTCATTTCAGCAAGTTCACGCACAGCAGCAACCAAACCAGGGACTGTGCATAACTGCACAGGCACTACTTCCATCTTCAGACTCTGAGCCTGTTTCCACGTGCTCTTCCCATGTGCTAATTTAACGAGGTAGCCGCAGATGCTCACCAGAACCGTGTATTTGGGTTCAGCAGAGATCCTAGTTGACAGAAAATTGGAGACAAAAGATAAGAATTGTTTGTCAGCGTCGTGCTAGCAAACAATTCTATGTTCGATATATCTTTGTAATGCCAATAGCCAGCTAGCAGTTTAGGTAGTGCGAATAGCAAAGAGAAGAGTAGCTCACCCAAAATTAGCGAGAAGTACTTCTTCCTCGGCAAATGGATCTGCCATCCTTCACGCTGCTCAGCTCGTCGGCGATAGAGGTGGGCTATATCATCGCAACGGCTTGCACGACATTCGGCATTAGCGCTCGGTAGCAGCGAGTAGGCGCAGCAACTTGGCGCCGGAAGTCAAATGCCCGAAGAGATCATTCTGGTTGGAGAGGGGATTTCGACGCCGCCGGTGCTAGGGTTCATGCGAAAGGAGGAAGGAAGTGGATTTGTGAATTTGGTCAACACACGATGCTCCTTTAGTATCTTGTTTTGCCTACGTGGTTGCCGCGTTGGCGCTCGCGTCACGGAAATATTACTTACATGAGGGTCCCGACCGTCTACTTCACGGGGCAGTTTCATGGCATGTTTGGATTTGGTAGGGGTGAGATGAGTTTGCATCGAAATGGCCCCTCTCGGTAGTTGGCGGCCCAACTTTTCGAAACGCGGTAATTTCAGGCAACTTAGGTACCGCCATGCGCTGGCCTGCCAACTTTGGTACCGCAGATGAACAAGCCCACCGGCTACACCCCTTTCTTCCTCATCTACAGGGCGGAGGCGGTCTTTCCAACGGACATCAAGTTCGACGCACCTCGCAAGTTGCTATACTCGGAGCAGCAAGCCAAGGAAGCATGTGAGGATAGCGTCGATCTCCTCGAAGAAGCACGCGAGATGGCCTTGTCCAGATCCGCCATCTACTAGCAAGACTTATGCCATTACCATGCCAGCCGGATCCGCAACGTCTCATTCCACGAAGGTGACCTGGTAGTAAGAATGGTACAGGATACCAAGGGGAGGGGCCATTCATCATCAGTCGGGCACTACAGAACAACTCATACTATCTCATCGACACCCGCCAGCTAGAAAAGAACAAGATGGACCGTTCGGGCGAAAGAATCGAGCATCCATGGAACGCGAGCCTGCTTCGCCCCTTTTACACTTGAACATGAAGTGTATGTATCTTACCTTTATGTAATGAACAAGCATGGGAGCCTCGACACAGTCTCGGGGACTCCGCAATAAATTAGCAAATCATGCTGCACAATTTGGCTTTTCCGGTTGCATTATTCTAACCCCGGAGCCGGTGATCTCCACCGAGGAATAGCCGGTTGGCCCAGATGGCCGCGCAATCCACGCGGAAAAGTACTATACACGGCTCCTAGGGCTTCCTCTTTGATTCTAGCTGCAGACCGCAAGCCGACTGACAGATCTGGCAAGAGTAGAACGCTCGACGACCCTTATAAGAAAAAGCTAAGAGGAAAACAAAGACGTCTGGACGTTTCGGCTGCGCTCGCTTGCCCAAGGTCAATGACCCAAACCTGAGTATCGTGAAGTATGCCTACTAAGCTACCCCTTCGACTCCGGCTCAAAGCCGGCAAGGGCACAACATCAAATTGGCCAATGCTCACTCAGAAAAGGGCAAAGTCATTGGCTTCGCGCGAAACAGCAAAATTTCAAGACTAGTGAATCTCAGATTACAATTCAACTTGCATCTTTTTTAACCAGGCAAACAACTTTTTTGTTTTTTCATCTTTGCATGAGCCAAAGTTCCATGATGAACACCCAAGCCGGAGGCTAATAGGCGGCAGCAGAGCAGGTCAAGGAGCTTCAACTCGGCTGTATTCTCTAGCCGGCTCGAACCTCGGGGCCTACACCCTGTGGGTGCGCTCGCACGCCCCCACATAGAAACCTGCAAACAGACAATAATATAAAGGAGCTTCGACCCAGCTGTATTCTCCAGCCGACCCGAACCTCGGGGACTACACCCTATGGGTGCTCTCGCGCGCCCCCACACAGAAACAAGCATGCAACAAATGCAAAACAGAAAGTGCAAATGAAAAGCACGAGCAAATATCCAAAAGGAGGTGATGCTCCCACTAGAGTTTAGTACAACACAAAGGCAGCTGTTTACCAACACAGAATAACAAGTTTTTCACCTACAAATACTCCTGGCATCCTGGGGATCAAGATTTCTAACTGGCAGAAGGGCCGGAGGCGTCGACTGGGGCTTGGCTGCTGGAGGCGACGCCAGCCGAGGCGGTCTAGGGAGCAATCGGGGCTTCGGTGCGCACCACATCCGGACTGAAGTGGTACGGCTCCATGCCAGTCGGGTCACTAAAGTCCCGGTCCAGCTAGACGAAGCTCCCAATCTTCATGCCACAGGCGCGGATATCAGGAACCTCGGTGCGAAGCTACTCGTAGCTGGTCCCTTGGCGAAGTCCGCGAGAGAGACGTCGCAGATCCACGTCTGGGTACTAGGACTTCCGCAGGGCTAGCACCATCTCCGCGCCACCGCGTGCCGCCCACTCCTGAGCCACGTCCATAAGGTCCGGAGCACCCGAAAGCCGCTCGGCTAGAGCGTCCACGGTGGCCGGCTAGACGGTGTCAGGCCAGACATAGTCGTAGACCTCGAGAGCGGTGGCACGCAGCCGGTTCGCCTCCTCGCTGACAACCACCACCAGCTCCCCTGGGTGGAGATCCCGATCCGGATCCGTCTCGGGGATGCGCGCCAGTGCCTGGTCAGTCGCCTCGGGATACTGAGATGCACCCGGGAGAAGGGACAAAGATCAATATCGGCCACGGAAGACAAACGAAAATGCTGGTCTGGTTTGAGAACACTTACTGATGACAATCTCGGTGATCTGGCAAAGGTCCCCCAGCGCCGCCATCTCCTTGGCCTGGGAGGCCTTGAGAGCATCTGCCTGGGTGGTGTGGATCTTCTCAAGGTTCTTCAGCGCCTCGGCCCGGATGTCCGCCACCTTCTTGGCTTGGCTAGCCTTGACCTCCATCTGCTGCTGATGCGCAACCAGCTGGGCGATCTGGTCCTGGCGAGCTATGTTGGACTCCTCTAGCCGGGCAACCTCCCCCATCAGCCTCGCCACCTCGCGGTCCCGGTCCGCCAGCAGAGCTGCAGGAGGGTAACCAATATTCAACAAGAAGCGCGAGAAATCACGCAATCGGGAAGACACGGTAGAGCAAGCAATCTTACGGCCCAGATCCCGCGAGGTCTTGGCGGTGTCGGCAAGAGCCCTCTGTGTAAGAGAGATAACTAAGAACCAGAAGAACCGGCTGCGGTGAAAGACGGTGAAAAAGACATCAAAATCGGAAAAAGGACACATACCTCGACGGAGGCCCCCAGCGCCTTGGCCTGGCCAAGCCCCTGCTCTAGCGCCTCCACCAACTGGCGGGCCTAGCCGACAGCCAGGGGCGGTGCCCCCGATAACTACGCCAAGGCGGCATCCAGCAGCGGTGCGGCCCGAGCCGGTGTCCAGCCGATGACCTGGAGGTCATCATCGCTCCCCGTGGCTTGGGGGGGCACCCGCCGGCTGGGCAGGGAGCTCTGGCAGTGGCACCTCCACCGCCTCCTCCACTCGGTAGGCGCCAGAGCCAGCCCTTGCTGTTAGGCTAAGGGTAGGCGCGGTCGTGCCACTACGCCTAGGAAGAGCGCCTTGGCGAGCCGGGAGACGGCGCTAGCCCGGTGCAGCGTCACGGGCGCAGCCGGCGGCACCACCTCCGCTGTGTCCGTGTCAGTACCTGCAGGCGCAGCCTCATGAGTTGCAGCCGGCTTGCTGGAGTCCCTAGCCCCGACAGGCGGAGGGGCGGACGCAGTGGTGACGGTCGCGGAGCCGGGCAAGGCCATCGCCTCGCTGCAGGAAGGACAAGGGCGAAATAAGCAAGTGCGAGCGCATGAATGCAAGTATATAAGGAGTAAAGGAGCACGTACCCGGCGAAGCTCGGCATGGTGGTCGTGGCTCTGGGATGGTGGCTTTTCTTGGCGGCTTCTCCAGCCGGCACAGTTTTGGTCAGGGCGGCTCGCTTCCCCCTGGCCCTGGGAGGGGCGGCCTCAGCAGGTCCACATCCTCGCCATGCATGGCTGCTCCAACACACAAGCGAAATATCAAGTTCACGGCTAAAATGCAGTGTGAGCAAGGTAGGCAAGGACAAGGCAAAGCTTCTCACCGGGTGGGAACTCGCAACCCTCGTCAGCCCGCATGGGGAACCGCTCCGGCTCCATGTGCGGGTACTTCGCGGGCTTGTAGTCCATAGAGAAGTTGGGGAGCTCGCCGTCCCCCATGCCGTCCTCCGCTAGCTGCGCCATAAAAGGATACTCAACAAGGGAAGATAATAGGCACGAAGCAAGGATCCCTCGAGAAAAATCCACCTGGAAAAGGGGAAGATTGGCCTACCTCCCAGTCCTCCGCCAGCACCTCCTTCAAGATGGTGGCAAGCCACTCGCGGAGGGCCACGTACGGCACGTCCAGCCGGGAGACCCGGGTGGGATCCAGATGGCCAGAGAGATGGCACATCTTGTGCAACCACTACTGCAGCGGAAGGACGTGACTCGCCATCCAGGAGAGCAGGATGTCCAAGGGCAGTGAGCCACTCCTTCTCCACTAGGACCACCAGCCGGGCGGCCATCTGGTCGATGTCTCCCTGGGCGCCCAAGTGCTGGACGCTCCAGGCCTTCCGGGTGGAAGGAACGTTTGAGAAGACTGGAATTTTGATCCAGTCTACCACGGTGGCGTTGCGCGCGTAGAAGTACGAGTGCTGCCACAGCTTGACGGTGTCCAGGAGCTCCAGGCGCGGCATCATCGCCGATGGGCGCGGGGAGATGGCACAGCATCCCATCTCCGTCAGCGGGCCGCCCTTCCCCACCACTTGCACCTTGAAGTAGAAAAACTTCTAGAAGTTCGCGCCATGGGGGCAGACCCCGAGGTAAGCCTCGCAACACACTGCGTGATGCGCCAGCATCGCCATGGCATTGGCTCAGTGGTGGTGGATCTGGAGGTCGAAGGAGCCGAGAAGCTCCAGGACGAACCTGCTCAGCAGCAGCCCAAGGCCACGTGTAAAGTGGGCAAGGAAGACGACGGCCTCGTCAAGCTGAGGGTTGGGCACCCACTCGTCCTCCGGCACGAGGCAGTGCCTCACCAAGCGTTCTGGTGGCAGGAATTTCACCGTCGGTACATCCGCACCAACTCCTCTGTGACGTAGGAGCCACACCACCCACCGGCGACGTCTAGCAGCATATTGTTGGGGAAGGTAGCCATGTTGGAGGCGCGCTGGCTCGTCGTCACGAAAGAAGAATAGCGGCACCGATGACCAAGAGACAGCGATGCAAGCAAGTAGAAGAACTCTAGGGTGCAAAGGAGGGCAAGGGCAATAGGTGCAAGAAGAAGAAGTGAGGAGACCCTGCTCCCTGGCATCCCTATTTATCAAGGAAGAAGAGTTGTACCAGTTGTCCTCACTCTCCACCACGTGGCAGGCAACAGCCCCACCTCCACGCGACATTTCAGGGTGGATCATGTGCGCCCATGCAAAACACACAGAAGATCCAGCAGGCATTACTGCTGGAGGCAAACCGCACCCATGATCTCTGAGAAACCACAATGATAAAGACATGCGCGCAGTTACCGAAAACTGTTGCGGCAGACCAAGGGGTCAAACTGATGCGACGCGCACCAGAAGTGGCAGGCCTGGCTGGCACGAGCAGCGACGATAGCAAACTGGTGATCCCTCTCCCGGCCGGGTGCGACAGCCGGTCCAGAAGATCACCGCTCACACCCTGTGGGTGGGGCCATCGGCTCCGTAGCCGGTAAACCCTAGCCGGGAAACAGCGAAGAATCTCAAGTTGTTACAAGACAAAGACTACAAGACAAGAGCTACAAGACAAAAGCTACAAGACAAAAGAAAGCAACAAAGCTTCTGCATCAACAATCATTTCAAACTCGACCAAATGAGCACGCAAGAACTTCTCCACGAGGCGAAGTCCTAACGCGCTCGGGGACTAGTGTCGCGGGGATGACCCCTGGGTAGGCCAAGACGGGACCAACCGACCAACTCCAAGAAGCTCGGGCCATCTGGACCCAAGACAAGGAACCACAGCCAGATGGAATACTCCACACGGCCCGCACCCAAGTTTTCCTGGCTGGCCCGTCTAGCCAGGTAGCTAGAAGAACCAGCTGGGAGGCCGCTCCTAGCTAGCCGCCTCAGATCTGCTGGCCCTGGTACTATGGGGGTGACGCTCCTTGATGTGCACACGTCTGACCAGACAGGTTGGCTGGCCCGATCGGCGCTACCACAACTGCGCCAAAGCTAGAGGCTGACGAGCAAAGCAAGGGCTGACGAGTAAAGCTCCAGCTTACGCATAAAGTGTCGGCTGATGGAGAAAGAGCGGGCTCACGAGTAAAGCAGGGATGCTGGAAACTATAGCGTTGTCCTCCCCTGTACTGGAGGCTTGACTAGACCCGGGCCTACCATTCGGCCCTGTCCAACCGACCCACTTTGTAAAGCCAAAATCCAAATAGTAAACCCTAGAACCCATCTTGTAAATTGCCTCCTCAACCAGTATATAAGGGGGGGTAATGGTAGGGTTCTAGGTAGACAATTACAAGTTAGAAGTTCTCTAGATTGGACAAGTTGAGTAGTTCCTTCTTCTTCTTCTAGCAAGGAGTAGCCAGGAAAACAGATCAAGGAGCATCTTTATTGGGCATTCGCCCCTCGATAGTAGATCCTTGCAGGAGTAGGAGCTTTACCTTGCCAAGAGGTCTCCGAACCTAGGTACATTGTTGTGTTTGCAGTATCTATGCCCAACCCATTGCGACTAGCCACCGATAGCATCCTGATTCTCCCCTCTTGTTCCATCCCCGATGGCACTACTGTAGCTTGAACGGGCGCGCGGCTAGAGGAAGACGAAGACGAGAAGGCAAATGCGAGTAAAAGAGAAATAAACTATTCTCGGTGAAAATATATAGACCCCGCGTCAAGATTCGTGCAA
Organism: Avena sativa; assembly: GCA_916181665.1. NCBI lineage: Eukaryota > Viridiplantae > Streptophyta > Magnoliopsida > Poales > Poaceae > Avena > Avena sativa. Next base: position 200,726,058 of record OV702287.1, read on the forward strand.
TGAGATCTTATGGATGGAGCGTTGCCGACGTGGAAGTGAATGTGCACGGTAATTTCGCCACGTCCTCCGTCCTTTGCCGCTCCGCTGTTTTGGATTTTGCGCGTGTGAAAATAGCTGATGATTAATTCTCTGTTTCTGTGAGTTTTGAGGTAGCTTAGGCTGCACCCTACGTCATCCTCCTGATAGTTGCAGTGAAGGGTCATGTCCGAATTCCATCAAAGATGTAGACTGTCCGACTCTGAAAACAAAGACTCAAGGTATCTCCGGCTACATTGCAAAGCAGGAGAGGATTATAGGGTTCTTTGGGAGACCTTTGAGATATTGCTTGACATATTGCCGGCACCACTTAGACGGGACATTCGGAGATCAACGTGCAAGATGACGCAATATTTTAAAGTCCTCCGGGGGCAAATGTTGGGGATATGCTATATGGGTAACCTCATAGCATGTCACCAATCTGCCTAAACCGGGTGGCCCATAGTTGGTAGCAGGGCCTATGGCCTGCTAGGTGGCCCAGTTAGATGGATCCAGAAGGGAGGCCCATGCCGGATAAAGGAAGGCTATGCAGGAGTCAACGACATACTCGGATCCTTGGAGTACAAGACACAGAAGACTAGTTTGTATTAGTGTAGGACTCTTTACCTTGTCCGGCAAGGACCTTTCCTTTATAAGCCGGCATGTGGGAGCCTTTAGGGCAACACTCAACACATAGCATGAAACACCTCACACAGTGAACCAATCTCTCTAAGTCGGCTTATTTCCATTATAGTGATTTATAGCAGGAGTAGAGTTCTACCACCATTGTGGGACTTGAACCTGGGTAAGCTGTGTTACCTCGTACCCGCCAACTCTCCGCCTTACCCTAGGTCTCTAAACACGCACTGTGAGGACCCCTCCATGGCGTACTCATTGGCAATACCACGACAACTTGCATGTGTGTACTTTTCATTAATCACACTAATACACAAGATGTCATTGAATGTGTGTTCTTTTCATAAACATCTTGGATGTGTGTTATTTTCATAAATCACTAGATGTCATTGCATGTGTCTTCTTTTCATTAAACCAATTGGACCCACTAGAGGTCATTGCATGTTTGTTCTTTTCATAAACCACGTGGATGAGTGTTCTTTTCATAAACCAGTAGAGTCACTCCATGAGTGATCATTTCATAAACCACATGGATGCACTAGATATCATTGCATGTGTGTTCTTTTCATTAAACTAATTGGATCCACTAGATATCATTGCATGTGTGTTCTTTTCATAGACCACTTGGATATGCGTTCTGTTCATAAACTAGTAGAGTCACTCCATGAGTGTTCATTTCATAAACCACAGGGATCCACTAGATGTCATTGCATGTGTGTTCTTTTCATTAAACCTATTGGATCCACTAGATGTCATTGCATGTGTGTTCATTTCATAGACCACTTGGATGTGTGTTCTTTTCATAAACCAGTAGAGTAACTCCATGAGTGTTCATTTCATAAACCACGTGGATCCACTAGATGTCATTGCATGTGTGTTATTTTCATTAAACAACTTGGATGTGTGTTATTTTCATAAACCACTGGATGTCACTACATGTGTGTTCTTTTCATAAACCACATGGATCCACTAGATGTCATTGCATGTCTAATTATTTCATAAACCACATGGATCCACTAGTTGTCATTGCATGTGTGTTCTTTCCATTAAACCAATTGGATCCACTAGATGTCATTGCATGTGTGTTCATTTCATAAACCACATGGATCCACTAGATGTCATTGCATGTGTGTTCTTTTCATTCAACCAATTGGATCCACTAGATGTCATTGCATGTGTGTTCTTTTCATAAACCACTTGGGTGTGTGTTATGTAGATAAACTAGTAGAGTCACTCCATGAGTGTTCATTTGATAAACCTCATGGATCCATAAGATGTCATTGCATGTGTGTTCTTTTCATAAACCACTAGATGTCACTACATGTGTTTTCTTTTCATATACCACTTGGATGCACTAGATGTCATTGCATGTGTGTTCATTTCATAAACCACTTGGATGTGTTTTCTTTTCATAAACCACATGTATTAACTGCAAGAGTTTTCTTTTCATAAACCACATGGATCATCTAGCTTCCACTTGCATGTGTGGTCTTTTCATAAACCACACAAATACACTAGATGTCATTGCATGTGTGTTATTTTCATAAACCACTAGATGTCATTGCATGTGTGTTCTTTTCATTAAACCAATTGGATCCACTACAGTTCATTGCATGTCTGTACTTCTCATAAACCACTTGGATGTGTGTTATTTTCATAAACCAGTAGAGTCACTCCATGAGTGTTCATTTCATAAACCACATGGATCCACTAGATGTCATTGCATGTGTGTTCTTTTCATTAAACAACTTGGATGTGTGTTATTTTCATAAACCACTAGATGTCACTACATTTGTGTTCTTTTCATAAACCACATGGATCCACTAGACGTCATTGCATGTGTAATTATTTCATAAACCACATGGATCCACTAGTTGTCATTACATGTGTGTTCTTTCCATTAAACCAATTGGATCCACTAGATGTCATTGCATATGTGTTCATTTCATAAACCACATGGATCCACTAGATGTCATTGCATGTGTGTTCTTTGCATTCAACCAATTGGATCCACTAGATGTCATTGCATGTGTGTTCTTTTCATAAACCACTTGGGTGTGTGTTATGTAGATAAACTAGTAGAGTCACTCCATGAGTGTTCATTTGATAAACCTCATGGATCCATAAGATGTCATTGCATGTGTGTTCTTTTCATAAACCACTAGATGTCACTGCATGTGTTTTCTTTTCATATACCACTTGGATGCACTAGATGTCATTGCATGTGTGTTCATTTCATAAACCACTTGGATGTGTTTTCTTTTCATAAACCACATGTATTAACTGCAAGAGTGTTCTTTTCATAAACCACATGGATCATCTAGCTTCCACTTGCATGTGTGGTCTTTTCATAAACCACACAAATACACTAGACGTCATTGCATGTGTGTTATTTTCATAAACCACTAGATGTCATTGCATGTGTGTTCTTTTCATTAAACCAATTGGATCCAATACAGTTCATTGCATGTCTGTACTTCTCATAAACCACTTGGATGTGTGTTATTTTCATAAACCAGTAGTCACTCCATGAGTGTTCATTTCATAAACCACATGGATCCACTAGATGTCATTGCATGTGTGTTCTTTTCATTAAACAACTTGGATGTGTGTTATTTTCATAAACCACTAGATGTCACTACATGTGTGTTCTTTTCATAAACCACATGGATCCACCAGACGTCATTGCTTGTGTAATTATTTCATAAACCACATGGATCCACTAGTTGTCATTGCATGTGTGTTCTTTCCATTAAACCAATTGGATCCACTAGATGTCAATGCATATGTGTTCATTTCATAAACCACATGGATCCACTAGATGTCATTGCATGTGTGTTCTTTGCATTCAACCAATTGGATCCACTAGATGTCATTGCATGTGTGTTCTTTTCATAAACCACTTGGGTGTGTGTTATGTAGATAAACTAGTAGAGTCACTCCATGAGTGTTCATTTGATAAACCTCATGGATCCATAAGATGTCATTGCATGTGTGTTCTTTTCATAAACCACTAGATGTCACTGCATGTGTTTTCTTTTCATATACCACTTGGATGCACTAGATGTCATTGCATGTGTGTTCATTTCATAAACCACTTGGATGTGTTTTCTTTTCATAAACCACATGTATTAACTGCAAGAGTGTTCTTTTCATAAACCACATGGATCATCTAGCTGCCACTTGCATGTGTGGTCTTTTCATAAACCACACAAATACACTAGATGTCATTGCATGTGTGTTATTTTCATAAACCACTAGATGTCATTGCATGTGTGTTCTTTTCATTAAACCAATTGGATCCACTACAGTTCATTGCATGTCTGTACTTTTCATAAAACACTTGGATGTGTGTTCTTTTCATAAACCAGTAGAGTCACTCCATGAGTCTTCATTTCATAAACCACATGGATCCACTAGATGTCATTGCATGTGTGTTCTTTTCATTAAACCAATTGGATCGACTAGATGTCATTACACGTGTGTTCTTTTCATAAACCACTTGGTTGTGTGTTCTATTCATAAACCAGTAGAGTCACTCCATGAGTATTCATTTCATAAACCACAGGGATCCACTACATGTCATTGCATGTGTGTTTTTTCATTAAACCAGATGGATCCACTAGATGTCATTGCATGTGTGTTCATTTCATAAACCACTTGGATGTGTGTTATTTTCAGAAGCCAGTAGAGTATCTCCATGAGTGTTAATTTCATAAACGACATGGATCCACTAGATGTCATTGCATGTCTATTCTTTTCATTAAACCAATTGGATCCAGTAGATGTCATTGCATGTGTGTTCATTTCATAAACCACTTGGATGTGTGTTATGTTAATAAACTAGTAGAGTCACTCCATCATTGTTCATTTCATAAAGAACATGGATCCACTAGATGTCATTGCATGTGTGTTCTTTTCTTTAAACCAATTAGATCCACTAGATGTTATTGTGTGTGTGTTTATTTCATAGAACACTTGGATGTGTGTTCTTTCCATAAACCAGTAGAGTAACTCCATGAGTGTTCATTTCATAAACCGCATGGATCTACTAGATGTCATTGCATGTGTGTTCTTTTCATTAAACAACGTGTATGTGTGTTATTTTCATAAACCACTAGATGTCACTTCATGTGTCTTGTTTTCATAAACCACATGGATCCACTAGATGTCATTGCATGTTTGTTCATTTCATAAACCACATGGATCCACTAGATGTCATTGCATGTGTGTTTTTTCATTAAACCAATTGGATCCACTAGATGTCATTGCATGTGTGTTCATTTCATAAACCACTTGGATGTGTTTTCTTTTCATAAACCACATGTATTAACTGCAAGAGTGTTCGTTTCATAAACCACATGGATCATCTAGCTGCCACTTGCATGTGTGGTCTTTTCATAAACTACACAAATACACTAGATGTCATTGCATGTGTGTTATTTTCATAAACCACTAGATGTCATTGCATGTGTGTTCTTTTCATTAAACCAATTGGATCCACTACAGTTCATTGCATGTCTGTACTTTGCATAAACCACTTGGATGTGTGTTCTTTTCATAAACCAGTAGAGTCACACGATGAGTGTTCATTTCATAAACCACATGGATCCACTAGATGTCATTGCATGTGTGTTGTTTTCATTAAACCAATTGGATCGACTAGATGTCATTACACGTGTGTTCTTTTCATAAACCACTTGGATGTGTGTTCTATTCATAAACCAGTAGAGTCACTCCATGAGTATTCATTTCATAAACCACAGGGATCCACTACATGTCATTGCATTTGTGTTTTTTCAGTAAACCAATTGGATCCACTAGATGTCATTGCATGTGTGTTCATTTCATAAACCACTTGGATGTGTGTTATTTTCATAAACCAGTAGAGTATCTCCATGAGTGTTAATTTCATAAACCACATGGATCCACTAGATGTCATTGCATGTCTGTTCTTTTCATTAAACCAATTGGATCCAGTAGATGTCATTGCATGTGTGTTCATTTCATAAACCACTTGGATGTGTGTTATGTTCATAAACTAGTAGAGTCACTCCATCATTGTTCATTTCATAAAGAACATGGATCCACTAGATGTCATTGCATGTGTGTTCTTTTCATTAAACTAATTAGATCCACTAGATGTTATTGTGTGTGTGTTTATTTCATAGAACACTTGGATGTGTGTTCTTTTCATAAACCAGTAGAGTAACTCCATGAGTGTTCATTTAATAAACCGCATGGATCTACTAGATGTCATTGCATGTGTGTTCTTTTCATTAAACAACCTGTATGTGTGTTATTTTCATAAACCACTAGATGTCACTTCATGTGTGTTGTTTTCATAAACCACATGGATCCACTAGATGTAATTGCATGTTTGTTCATTTCATAAACCACATGGATCCACTAGATGTCATTGCATGTGTGTTCTTTTCATTAAACCAATTGGATCCACTAGATGTCATTGCATGTGTGTTCATTTCATAAACCACATGGATCCATTAGATGTCACTGCATGTGTGTTCTTTTTATTAAACCAATTGGATCCACTAGATGTCATTCCATGTGTGTTCTTTTCATAAACCACTTGGGTGTGTGTTATCTTCATAAAGCAGTAGAGTCTCTCCACGAGTGTTCATTTCATAAACCACATGGATCCAATAGATGTCATTGCATGTGTGTTCTTATCATAAACAGCTTGGATGTGTGTTCTTTTCATAAACCACTAGATGTCACTTCATGTGTGTTATTTTCATAAACATCATGGATCCACTAGATGTCATTGCATGTGTGTTCATTTCATAAACCACTTGGATGTATGTTCTTTTCAAAAACAACATGGATTCACTGCATGACTATTCTTTTAATAAACCACATGGATCCTCTAGACGCCACTTGCATGTGTGTTCTTTTCATAAACCACACAAATACACTAGATTTCATTGGATGTGTGATCTTTTAATAAACATCATGGATGTGTGTTATTTTCATAAACCACTAGATCTCATTGCATGTGTGTTCTTTTCATTAAACTAATTGGATCCACTAGAGTCCATTGCATGTGTGTTCTTTTCATAAACCACTTGGATGTGTGTTCTTTTCATAAACCAGTAGAGTCACTCCATGAGTGTTCATTTCATAAACCACATGGATCCACTAGGTGTCATTGCATGTGTGTTCTTTTCATTAAACCAATTGGATCCACTAGATGTCATTGCATGTGTGTTCTTTTCATAAACCACTTGGATATGTGTTCTGTTCATAAACCAGTAGAGTCACTCCATGAGTGTTCATTTCATAAACCACAGGGATCCACTAGATGTCATTACATGTGTGTTATTTTCATTAAACCAATTGGATCCACTAGATTTCATTGCATGTGTGTTCATTTCATAGATCACTTGGATGTGTGTTCTTTTCATAAACCAGTAGAGTAACTCCATGAGTGTTCATTTCATAAACCTCATGGATCCACTAGATGTTATTGCATCTGTGTTCTTTTCATTAAACAACTTGGATGTGTGTTATTTTCATAAACCACTAGATGTCACTACATGTGTGTTCTTTTCATAAACCACATGGATCCACTCGATGTCATTGCATGTGTGTTCTTTTCATTAAACCAACTGGATCCACTAGATGTCATTGCATGTCTGTTCTTTTCATAAACCACTTGGATATGTGTTTTGTTCATAAACCAGTAGAGTCACTCCATGAATGTTCATTTCATAAACCACAGGGATCCACTGGATGTCATTGCACGTGTATTCTTTCATTAAACCAATTGGATCCACTAGATGTCATTGCATGTGTGTTCATTTCATAGACCACTTGGATGTGTGTTCTTTTCATAAACCAGTAGAGTAACTCCATGAGTGTTCATTTCATAAACCACGTGGATCCACTAGATGTTATTGCATGTGTGTTCCTTTCATTAAACAACTTGGATGTGTGTTATTTCATAAACCACTAGATGTCACTACATGTGTGTTCTTTTCATAAACCACATGGATCCACTAGATGTCATTGCATGTGTAATTATTTCATAAACCACATGGATCCACTAGTTGTCATTGCATGTGTGTTCTTCCCATTAAACCAATTGGATCCACTAGATGTCACTTCATGTGTGTGAATTTCATAAACCACATGGATCCACTAGATGTCATTGCATGTGTGTTCTTTTCATTAAACCAATTGGATCCACTATATGTCATTGCATGTGTGTTCTTTTCATAAACCATTTGGGTGTGTGTTATGTACATAAACCAATAGAGTCACTCTATGAGTGCTCATTTCATAAACCATATGGATCCATAAGATGACATTTCATGTGCGTTCTTTTCATAAACCACTAGATGTCACTGCATGTGTGTTCTTTTCATCTAACACATGGATCCACTAGATGTCATTGCATGTGTGTTCATTTCATAAACCACTTGGATGTGTTTTCTTTTCATAAACCAAATGGATTAACTACAAGAGTGTGTTTTTCATAAACCACGTGGATCATCTAGCTGCCACTTGCATGTGTGGTCTTTTCATAAACCACACAAATACATTAGATGTCATTGCATGTGTGTTATTTTCATAAACATCTTGGATGTGTGTTATTTTCATAAACCACTAGATGTCATTGCATGTGTATTCTTTTCATTAAACCAATTGGATCCACTAGAGGTCATTGCATGTGTGTACTTTTCATAAACCACTTGGATGTGTGTTCTTTTCATAAACAAGTAGAGTCACTCCATGAGTGTTCATTTCATAAACCACATGGATCCACTAGATGTTATTGCATGTGTGTTCTTTTCATTAAACAAATTGGATCACCACTAGATGTCATTACATGTGTGTTCTTTTCATAAACCACTTGGATGTGTGTAATGTTCATAAACCGGTAGAGTCACTCCATGAGTGTTCATTTCATAAACCACAGGGATCCACTACATGTCATTGCATGTGTGTTTTTTCATTAAACCAATTGGATCCACTAGATGTCATTGCATGTGTGTTCATTTCATAAACCACTTGGATTTGTGTTATTTTCATAAACCAGTAGAGTATCTCCATGAGTGTTCATTTCATAAACCACATGGATCCACTAGATATTATTGCATGTCTGTTCTTTTCATTAAACCAATTGGATCTATTAGATATCATTTTATAAACCACTTGGATGTGTGTTATGATTGTTCATTTCATAAAGCACATGGATCCACTATATGTCATTACATGTGTGTTCTTTTCAATAAACCAGTTGGATCCACTAGATGTTATTGAGTGTGTTTTTATTTCATAGACCACTTGGGTGTGTGTTCTTTTCATAAACCAGTAGAGTAACTCCATGAGTGTTCATTTCGTAAACCACATGGATCCACTAGATGTTATTGCATGTGTGTTCTTTTCAGTAAACAACTTGGATGTGTGTTATTTTCATAAACCACTATATGTCACTACATGTGTGTTGTTTTCATAAACCACATGGATCCACTAGATTTCATTGCATGTTTGTTCATTTCATAAACCACATGGATCCACTAGATATCATTGCATGTGTGTTCTTTTCATTAAACCAATTGGATCCACTAGATGTCATTGCATGTTTGTTCATTTCATAAACCAGATGGATCCATTAGATGTCATTGCATGTGTGTTCATTCCATCAACCACTTGTATATATGATCTTTTCATAAACCACATGGATCATCTAGCCGCCACTTGCATGTGTGGTCTTTTCATAAACCACACAAATACACTAGATGTCATTGCATATGTGTTATTTTCATAAACATCTTGGATGTGTGTTATTTTCATAAAGCACTAGATGTCATTGCATGTGTGTTCTTTTCATTAAACCAATTGGATCAACTAGAGGTCATTGCATGTGTGTAATTTTCATAAACCACTTGGATTTGTGTTCTTTTCATAAACGAGTAGAGTCACTCCATGAGTGTTCATTTCATAAACCAAATGGATCCACTAGATGTCATTGCATGTGTGTTCCTTTCATTAAACCAATTGGATCCACTAGATGTCATTACATGTGTGTTATTTTCATAACCCACTTGGATGTGTGTGTTGTTCATACAACAGTAGAGTCACTCTGGGAGTGTTCATATCATAAACCACAGGGATCCACTACATGTCATTGCATGTGTGTTTTTTCATTAAACTAATTGGATCAACTAGAGGTCATTGCATGTGTGTAATTTTCAAAAACCACTTGGATTTGTGTTCTTTTCATAAACTAGTAGAGTCACCCATGAGTGTTCATTTCATAAACCACATGCATCCACTAGATGGCATTGCATGTGTGTTCCTTTCCTTAAGCCAATTGGATCCACTAGGTGTCATAACATGTGTGTTCTTTTTATAAACCACTTGGATGTGTGTGCTGTTCATAAACCATTAGAGTCACTCCAGGAGTGTTCATTTCATAAACCACAGGGATCCACTACATGTCATTGCATGTGTGTTTTTTCATTAAACCAATTAGATCCACTAAATGTCATTGCTTGTGTGTTCATTTCATAAACCACTTGGATGTGTGTTATTTTCATAAACCAGTAGAGTATCTCCATGATTGTTCATTTCATATACCACATGGGTCACTAGATGTTACTCCATGTGTGTTCTTTTCATTAAACAACTTGGATGTGTGTTATTTTCATAAACCACTAGATGTCATTGCATGTGTGTTCATTTCATAAACCACATGGATCCACTAGATGTCATTGCATGTGTGTTCTTTTCATTAAACCAATTGGATCCACTAGATTTCATTGCATGTGTGGTCATTTTAGAAACCACTTGGATGTGTGTTCTGTTCATAAACCAGTAGAGTCACTCCATGATTGTTCATTTCATAAACCACATGGATCCACTAGATTTCATTGCATGTGTGATCTTTTCATTAAACCAATTGGATCCACTAGATGTCATTACATGTGTGTTATTTTCATAAACCACTCGGACGTGTCTTCTGTTCATAAACCAGTAGAGTCACTCCATGAGTGTTTATTTCATAAACCAGAGGGATCCACTACATGTCATTGCATGTGTGTTTTTTCATTAAACCAATCAGATCCACTAGATGTCATTGCATGTGTGTTCATTTCATAAACCACTTGGATGTGTGTTATTGTCATAAACCAGTAGAGTATCTGCATGAGTGTTCATTTCATAAACCACATTGATCACTAGATGTCACTCCATGTGTGTTCTTTTCATTAAACAACTTGGATGTGTGTTATTTTCATAAACCACTAGATGTCATTGCATGTGTGTTCATTTCATAAACCACATGGATCCACTAGATGTCATTGCATGTGTGTTCTTTTCATTAAACCAATTAGATCCACTAGATTTCATTGCATGTGTGTTCATTTCATAAACCACTTGGATGTGTGTTCTGTTCATAAACCAGTAGAGTCACTCCATGAGTGTTCATTTCATAAACCATTGGGATCCACTAGATGTCATTGCACATGTGTTCTTTTCATTAAACCAATTGGATCCACTAGATGTCATTGCATATGTGTTCATTTCCTAGACCACTTGGATGTGTGTTCTTTTCATAAACCAGTAGAGTAACTCCATGAGTGTTCATTTCATAAACCACATGGATCCAATATATATTATTGCATGTGTGTTCTTTTCATTAAACCAATTGGATCAACTAGAGGTCATTGCATGTGTGTAATTTTCATAAACCACTTGGATTTGTGTTCTTTTCATAAACGAGTAGAGTCACTCCATGAGTGTTCATTTCATAAACCAAATGGATCCACTAGATGTCATTGCATGTGTGTTCCTTTCATTAAACGAATTGGATCCACTAGATGTCATTACATGTGTGTTATTTTAATAACCCACTTGGATGTGTGTGTTGTTCATACACCAGTAGAGTCACTCTGGGAGTGTTCATATCATAAACCACAGGGATCCACTACATGTCATTGCATGTGTGTTTTTTCATTAAACTAATTGGATCAACTAGAGGTCATTGCATGTGTGTAATTTTCAAAAACCACTTGGATTTGTGTTCTTTTCATAAACTAGTAGAGTCACCCATGAGTGTTCATTTCATAAACCACATGCATCCACTAGATGGCATTGCATGTGTGTTCCTTTCCTTAAGCCAATTGGATCCACTAGGTGTCATAACATGTGTGTTCTTTTTATAAACCACTTGGATGTGTGTGCTGTTCATAAACCATTAGAGTCACTCCAGGAGTGTTCATTTCATAAACCACAGGGATCCACTACATGTCATTGCATGTGTGTTTTTTCATTAAACCAATTAGATCCACTAGATGTCATTGCTTGTGTGTTCATTTCATAAACCACTTGGATGTGTGTTATTTTCATAAACCAGTAGAGTATCTCCATGATTGTTCATTTCATATACCACATGGGTCACTAGATGTTACTCCATGTGTGTTCTTTTCATTAAACAACTTGGATGTGTGTTATTTTCAAAAACCACTAGATGTCATTGCATGTGTGTTCATTTCATAAACCACATGGATCCACTAGATGTCATTGCATGTGTGTTCTTTTCATTAAACCAATTGGATCCACTAGATTTCATTGCATGTGTGGTCATTTCAGAAACCACTTGGATGTGTGTTCTGTTCATAAACCAGTAGAGTCACTCCATGATTGTTCATTTCATAAACCACATGGATCCACTAGATTTCATTGCATGTGTGATCTTTTCATTAAACCAATTGGATCCACTAGATGTCATTACATGTGTGTTATTTTCATAAACCACTCGGACGTGTCTTCTGTTCATAAACCAGTAGAGTCACTCCATGAGTGTTTATTTCATAAACCAGAGGGATCCACTACATGTCATTGCATGTGTGTTTTTTCATTAAACCAATCAGATCCACTAGATGTCATTGCATGTGTGTTCATTTCATAAACCACTTGGATGTGTGTTATTGTCATAAACCAGTAGAGTATCTGCATGAGTGTTCATTTCATAAACCACATTGATCACTAGATGTCACTCCATGTGTGTTCTTTTCATTAAACAACTTGGATGTGTGTTATTTTCATAAACCACTAGATGTCATTGCATGTGTGTTCATTTCATAAACCACATGGATCCACTAGATGTCATTGCATGTGTGTTCTTTTCATTAAACCAATTAGATCCACTAGATTTCATTGCATGTGTGTTCATTTCATAAACCACTTGGATGTGTGTTCTGTTCATAAACCAGTAGAGTCACTCCATGAGTGTTCATTTCATAAACCATAGGGATCCACTAGATGTCATTGCACATGTGTTCTTTTCATTAAACCAATTGGATCCACTAGATGTCATTGCATATGTGTTCATTTCCTAGACCACTTGGATGTGTGTTCTTTTCATAAACCAGTAGAGTAACTCCATGAGTGTTCATTTCATAAACCACATGGATCCAATAGATATTATTGCATGTGTGTTCTTTTCATTAAACAACTTGGATGTGTGTTATTTTCATAAACCACTAGATGTCACTACATGTGTGTTCTTTTCATAACCCACATGGATCCACTAGATGTCATTGCATGTGTAATTATTTCATAAACCACATGGATCCACTAGTTGTCATTGCATGTGTGTTCTTCCCATTAAACCAATTGGATCCACTAGATGCCATAGCATGTGTGTTCTTTTCATTAAACCAATTGGATCCACTAGATGTCATTACATGTGTGTTCTTTTCATAAACCACTTGGATGTGTCTTCTGTTCATAAACCAGTAGAGTCACTCCATGAGTGTTCATTTCATAAACCATAGGGATCCACTACATATCATTGCATGTGTTTTTTTTCATTAAACCAATTGGATCCACTAGATGTCATTGCATGTGTGTTCATTTCATAAACCACTTGGATGTGTGTTATTTTCATAAACCAGTAGAGTATCTCCATGAGTGTTCATTTCATAAACCACATGGATCCACTAGATGTCATTGCATGTTTGTTCTTTTCATTAAACCAATTGGATCTAGTAGATTTCATTGCATGTGTGTTCATTTCATAAACCACTTGGATGTGCGTTATGTTCATAAACCAATAGAGTCACTCCATGATTGTTCATTTCATAAAGCACATGGATCCACTAGATGTCATTGCATGTGTGTTCTTCTCAATAGACCAGTTGGATCCACTAGATGTTATTGAGTGTGTGTTTATTTCATAGACCACTTGTATGTGTGTTATTTTCATAAACCAGTAGAGTACCTCCATGAGTGTTCATTTCATAAACCGCATGGATCTACTAGATGTCATTGCATGTTTGTTCATTTCATAAACCACATGGATCCACTAGATGTCATTGCATGTGTGTTCTTTTCATTAAACCAATTGGATCCACTAGATGTCATTGCATGTGTGTTCATTTCATAAACCACATGGATCCATTAGATGTCATTGCATGTGTGTTCTTTTTATTAAACCAATTGGATCCACTAGATGTCATTCCATGTGTGTTCTTTTCATAAACAACTTGGGTGTGTGTTCTCTTCATAAAGCAGTAGAGTCACTCCACGAGTGTTCATTTCATAAACCACATGGATCCAATAGATGTCATTGCATGTGTGTTCTTATCATAAACAGCTTGGATGTGTGTTCTTTTCATAAACCACTAGATGTCACTTCATGTGTGTTCTTTTCGTAAACAACATGGATCCACTAGATGTCATTGCATTGTGTTCATTCCATCAACCACTTATATATATGTTCTTTTCATAAACCACATGGATTCACTGCATGACCGTTCTTTTACTAAACCACATGGATCCTCTAGATGCCACTTGCATGTGTGTTCTTTTCATAAACCAGACAAATACACTATATGTCATTGCATGTGTATTCTTTTCATAAACATCTTGGAGGTCTGTTATTTTCATAAACCACTAGATCTCATTGCATGTATGTTCTTTTCATAAAACTAATTGGATCCACTGGGATGTGTGTTCTTTTCATAAACCAGTAGAGTCACTCCATGAGTGTTCATTTCATAAACCACATGGATCCACTAGATGTCATTGCATGTGTGTTATTCTCATTAAACCAATTGGATCCACTAAATGTCATTGCATGTGTGTTCTTTTCATTAACCACTTGGATATGTGTTCTGTTCATAAACCAGTAGAGTCTCTCCATGAGTGTTCATTTCATAAACCACAGGGATCCACTAGATGTCATTGCATGTGTGTTCTTTTCATTAAACCAATTGGATCCACTAGATGTCATTGCATGTGTGTTCATTTCATAGACCACTTGGATGTGTGTTCTTTTCATAAACCAGTAGAGTAACTCCATGAGTGTTTATTTCATAAACCACATGGATCCACTAGATATTATTGCATGTGTGTTCTTTTCATTAAACAACTTGGATGTGTGTTATTTTCATAAACCACTAGATGTCACTACATGTGTTTTCTTTTCATAAACCACATGGATCCACTAGATGTCATTGCATGTGTAATTATTTCATAAACCACATGGATCCAGTAGTTGTCATTGCATGTGTGTTCTTCCCATTAAACCAATTGGATCCACTAGATGTCATAGCATGTGTGTTAATTTCATAAACCACATGGATCCACTAGATGTCATTGCATGTGTGTTCTTTTCACTAAACCAATTGGATCCACTAGATGTCATTGCATGTGTGTTCTTTTCCTAAACCACTTGGGTGTGTGTTATGTACATAAACCAGTAGAGTCACTCCATGAGTGTTCATTTCATAAACCACGTGGATCCATAAGACGTCATTGCATGTGTGTTCTTTTCATAAACCACTAGATGTCACTTCATGTGTGTTCTTTCCATATACCAATGGATCCACTAGATGTCATTGCATGTGTGTTCATTTCATAAACCACTTGGATGTGTTTTCTTTTCATAAACCACATGGATTAACTACAAGAGTGTTCTTTTCATAAACCACATGGATCATCTAGCTACCACTTGCATGTGTGGTCTTTTCATAAACCACACAAATACACTAGATGTCATTGCATATGTGTTATTTTCATAAACATCTTGGATGTGTGTTATTTTCATAAAGCACTAGATGTCATTGCATGTGTATTCTTTTCATTAAACCAACTGGATCAACTAGAGGTCATTGCATGTGTGTAATTTTCATAACCACTTGGATTTGTGTTCTTTTCATAAACCAGTAGAGTCACTCCATGAGAGTTCATTTCATAAACCACATGGATCCACTAGATGTCAGTGCATGTGTGTTCCTTTCATTAAACCAATTGGATCCACTAGATGTCATTACATGTGTGTTCTTTTCATAAACCACTTGGATGTGTGTGATGTTCATAAACCAGTAGAGTCACTCTAGGGATGTTCATTTCATAAACCACAGGGATCCACTACATGTCATTTCATGTGTGTTTTTTCATTAAACCAATTGGATCAACTAGAGGTCATTGCATGTGTGTAATTTTCATAAACCACTTGGATTTGTGTTCTTTTCATAAACCAGTAGAGTCACTCCATGAGTGTTCATTTCATAAACCACATGCATCCACTACATGGCATTGCATGTGTGTTCCTTTCATTAAACCAATTGGATCCACTAGATGTCATTGCATGTGTGTTCTTTTCATAAACCACTTGGGTGTGTGTGCTGTTCATAAACCAATAGAGTCACTCCAGGAGTGTTTATTTCATAAACCACAGGGATCCACTACATGTCATTGCATGTATGTTTTTTCATTAAACCAATTGGATCCACTAGATGTCATTGCATGTGTGTTCATTTCATAAACCACTTGAATGTGTGTTATTTTCATAAACCAGTAGAGTATCTCCATGAGTGTTCATTTCATAAACCACATGGATCACTAGATGTCACTCCATGTGTGTTCTTTTCATTAAACAACTTGGATGTGTGTTATTTTCATAAACCACTAGATGTCATTGCATGTGTGTTCATTTCATAAACCATATGGATCCACTAGAAGTCATTGCATGTGTGTTCTTTTCATTAAACCAACTGGATCCACTAGATTTCATTGCATGTGTGTTCATTTCATAAACCACATGGATGTGTGTTCTATTCATAAACCAGTAGAGTCACTCCATGATTGTCCATTTCATAAACCACATGGATCCACTAGATTTCACTTCATGTGTGTTCTTTTCATTAAACCAATTGGATCCACTAGATGTCATTACATGTGTGTTCTTTTCATAAACCACTTGGATGTGTGTGATGTTCATAAACCAGTAGAGTCACTCTAGGGATGTTCATTTCATAAACCACAGGGATCCACTACATGTCATTTCATGTGTTTTTTTTCATTAAACCAATTGGATCAACTAGAGGTCATTGCATGTGTGTAATTTTCATAAACCACTTGGATTTGTGTTCTTTTCATAAACCAGTAGAGTCACTCCATGAGTGTTCATTTCATAAACCACATGCATTCACTACATGGCATTGCATGTGTGTTCCTTTCATTAAACCAATTGGATCCACTAGATGTCATTGCATGTGTGTTCTTTTCATAAACCACTTGGGTGTGTGTGCTGTTCATAAACCAATAGAGTCACTCCAGGAGTGTTTATTTCATAAACCACAGGGATCCACTACATGTCATTGCATGTATGTTTTTTCATTAAACCAATTGGATCCACTAGATGTCATTGCATGTGTGTTCATTTCATAAACCACTTGAATGTGTGTTATTTTCATAAACCAGTAGAGTATCTCCATGAGTGTTCATTTCATAAACCACATGGATCACTAGATGTCACTCCATGTGTGTTCTTTTCATTAAACAACTTGGATGTGTGTTATTTTCATAAACCACTAGATGTCATTGCATGTGTGTTCATTTCATAAACCATATGGATCCACTAGATGTCATTGCATGTGTGTTCTTTTCATTAAACCAACTGGATCCACTAGATTTCATTGCATGTGTGTTCATTTCATAAACCACATGGATGTGTGTTCTATTCATAAACCAGTAGAGTCACTCCATGATTGTCCATTTCATAAACCACATGGATCCACTAGATTTCACTTCATGTGTGTTCTTTTCATTAAACCAATTGGATCCACTAGATGTCATTACATGTGTGTTCTTTTCATAAACCACGCGGATGTGTGTTCTGTTCATAAACCAGTAGAGTCACTCCATGAGTGTTCATTTCATAAACCACAGGGATCCAGTACATGTCATTGCATGTGTGTTTTTTCATTAAACCAATCAGATCCACTAGATGTCATTGCATGTGTGTTCATTTCATAAACCACTTGGATGTGTGTTATTTTCATAAACCAGTAGAGTATCTGCATGAGTGTTCATTTCATAAATCACATGGATCACTAGATGAAGGGAATATGCCCGAGAGGCAATAATAAAGTGGTTATTATCTTATTCCATGTTTATGATAAATGTTTATTTTACATGCTAGAATTGTATTGATCGGAAACATCAATACATGTGTGTTTAATAAACAAAAAGGGTTCCTAGTTATGCCTCTCTTATAGACTAGCTTGTTGATTAACAAGATGATCAAGGTTTCCTGATCATGGACATTGGATGTTGTTAATAACAAGGTCACACCATTGGTGGAATGATGTGATGAACATTCATCCGAAGTATAGCATTACGATCAAGTCATTATGTTTATATTGCTATAACATCATACGAAGTAATCTTAGTCCTTAGACCATGAGATCATGTTAATTGCTAACACCGAAAGAGTATCTTGATAACATCAAACGTCACACCGTAACAGGGTGACTATAAAGGTGGGTTCAGTGCTATGAAGGTGTTATGTTGAGGCTCATGGATCAAGAGTGGGATTTGTCCATCCCGATGACGGATAGATATACTCTGGGCCCTCTCGATGATATCACATTGGTTAGCTTGCAAGCAAGTGATGTGATCACTAGAATGTTATATCACGAGAACGAGAAAAGAGTGCATGTCGGTAACGAGATCAAACTAGGTATGGAGATACCGATGATTGAATCTCGGACATGTAATATATTGCGAGACAAAGGGATTTAGTTACTAGCGTTAAAGCTTCTCACGATCACAGAAGTCATCGTTGAATGTGTAGGAGTCAGTATGGATCTCCAGGTCCCGCTTCTGATTATTGATCTGAGAGGGGTCTCGATCATGTCTACATTATTCGCGAACCGTAGGGTGACACACTTAAGGGATACCGACACCATTTGGAGCAAATATGTTTCAGATAAAGATTTAAGAAAGCGATGGAATTATTTCAATAGACACCAAAACTGTTTCGGGTGAAATTGCTAAAATTGGTTCTGCATGTAATATTGAAATGTTGCAGGGGGTTTTATGTGAATGTTTGTTAATTAAAGTAATTAACAAAATTCTGAATAAAATTAATAAAAGAGTTTTATTAAATGAGAGAGCATTAAATTTGGAGAAATTTAATGCATTTAAAGTGGGGACTTTAAAAGAGAATGTGAAGGGGCAAATTTATGTGGAGGGAGTTACCACCACATGAATGAGAAGGTGAGGGGTCACCCCTTGGGGCGCCGGCCATGGGGAGGGGTACCCTCCCCTCCTCCTATAAAAGGCCCCCCTCTCACACCTTCATACTCACACCTCCTTGTGAAGGATCTCTCTCCCCCTCTAGTATTATTCCCCATGGTCTCGGATTAGCGAGATACATGTTCCCGGTGGCTTTATCTGGAAAGGAGTTGCTACTTCCGCTGCTTTGCTGGAGCGAGGGACGGAGGTTGTCGGGGTACCGAACGTGTGTGCGATCACGGATGCACCGCTGCTTTGTGGTGCTGGACTTGGTGGTGCTGGAGCTGGATCTGATGGACATGCTGGAGCCGGACCTGCTGAACTTCATCACGATCTTGAGATCGGCAAGTGTACGACTACACCAACCACGAGTTCCTACTCGTTAACAAAGCTCGTTGTCTACGAGCGTAAGTTCTCGTTGGATGTATGTCCACCCATTGCTTTGTACCTAGTAGATAGATCTTGGCGTGTAGTTCACACCATAGGAATTTTTTTTGTTTTCTATGTTGCGGTCCCAACACTAGATGTCACTCCATGTGTGTTCTTTTCATTAAACAACCTGGATGTGTGTTATTTTCATAAACCACTAGATGTCATTGCGTGTGTGTTCATTTCATAAACCACATGGATCCACTAGATGTCATTGCATGTGTGTTCTTTTCATTAAACCAATTGGATCCACTAGATTTCATTGCATGTGTGTTCTGTTCATAAACCAGTAGAGTCACTCCATGATTGTTCATTTCATAAACCAGATGGATCCACTAGATTTCATTGCATGTGTGTTCTTTTCATTAAACCAATTGGATCCACTAGATGTCATTACATGTGTGTTCTTTTCATAAACCACTCGGTTGTGTGTTCTGTTCATAAACCAGTAGAGTCACTCCACGAGTGTTCATTTCATAAACCATAGGGATCCACTACATGTCATTGCATGTGTGTTTTTTCATTAAACCAATCAGATCCACTAGATGTCATTGCATGTGTGTTCATTTCATAAACCACTTGGATGTGTGTTATTTTCATAAACCAGTAGAGTATTTGCATGAGTGTTCATTTCATAAACCACATGGATCACTAGATGTCACTCCATGTGTGTTCTTTTCATTAAACAACTTGGATGTGTGCTATTTTCATAAACCACTAGATGTCATTGCATGTGTGTTCATTTCATAAACCACATGGACCCACTAGATGTCATTGCGTGTGTGTTCTTTTCATTAAACCAATTGGATCCACTACATTTCATTGCATGTGTGTTCATTTCATAAACCACTTGGATGTGTGTTCTGTTCATAAACCAGTAGAGTCACTCCATGATTGTTCACTTCATAAAGCACATGGATCCACTAGATTTCATTGCATGTTTGTTCTTTTCATTAAACCAATTGGATCCACTAGATGTCATTGCATGTGTTTTTATTTCATAGACCACTTGGATGTGTGTTATTTTCATAAACCAGTAGAGTAACTCCATGAGTGTTCGTTTCATAAACCACATGGATCCCCTAGATGTCATTGCATGTGTGTACTTTTCATTAAACCAATTGGATCCATTAGATGTGATTGGATGTGTGTTCATTTCATAAACCACATGGATCCACTAGATGTCATTGCATGTGTTTTCTTTTCATTAAACAAATTGGATCCACTAGATGTCATTGAGTCTGTGTACTTTTCATAAACCACTTGGGTGTGTGTTCTGTTCATAAACCAGTAGAGTCACTACATGAGTGTTAATTACATAAACCACATGGATCCACTAGATGTCATTGCATGTGTGTTCTTTTCATAAACAACTTGGATGTGTCTTCTTTTCATAAACCACTACATGTCATTGCATGTGTGTTCTTTTCATAAACCACATGCATCCACTAGATGTCATTGCATGTGTGTTCATTTCATAAACCACTTGGATGTGTGTTCTTTTCATAAACCACATGGATTCACTGCATGAGTGTTCTTTTCATAAACCACATGGATCCTCTAGATGGCAGTTGCATGTGTGTTCTTTTCATAAACGACACTAATACAATAGATGTGATTGCATGTGTGTTCTTTTCATAAACATCTTGGATGTGTGTTATTTTCATAAACCAGTAGATGTCATTGCATGTGTGTTCTTTTCATTAAAGAAATTGGATCCACTAGAGGTCATTGAATGTGTGTTCTTTTCATAAACCACTTGGATGTGTGTTCTTTTCATAAACTCGTAGATTCACTCCATGAGTGTTCATTTCATAAACCACATGGATCCACTACATTTCATTGCATGTGTGTTCTTTTCATTAAACTAATTGGATCCACTAGATGTCATTGCATGTGTGTTCTTTTCATAAACCCATTGGGTGTGTGTTCTGTTCATAAACTTGTAGAGTCACTCCATGAGTGTTCATTTCATAAAACACAGGGATCCACTACATGTCATTGCAGGTGTGTTCTTTTCATTAAACCAATTGGATCCGATAGATGTCATTGCATGTGTGTTCATTTCATAAACCACCTGGAAGTGTCTTCTTTTCATAAACCTGTAAAGTAGCTCCATGAGTGTTCATTTCATAAACCACATGGATCCACTAGATGTCACTTCATGTGTGTTCTTTTCATTAAACAACTTGGATGTGTGTTATTTTCATAAACCACTAGATGTCACTACATGTGTGTTCTTTTCATAAACCACATGGATCCACTAGATGTCATTGCATGTGTGTTCATTTCATAAATCGCATGGATCCACTAGATGTAATTGCATGCGTGTTCTTTTCATTAAACCAATTGGATACACTAGATGTCATTGCATGTGTGTTCTTTTCATAAACCACTTGGATGTGTGTTTTGTTCATAAACTAGTAGAGTCACTCCATGAGTGTTCATTTCATAAACCACATGGAACTACTAGATGTCATTACATGTGTGTTATTTTCATTAAACCAATTGGATCCTGTAGATGTCATTGCATGTGTATCATTTCATAAACCACTTGGATGTGTGTTCTTATCATAAAACAGTAGAGTAACTCCATGAGTGTTCATTTCATAAACCACATGGATCCACTAGATGTCATTGCATGTGTGTTATTTTTGTTAAACAACCTGGATGTGTGATATTTTCATAAGCCACTAGCTGTCACTTCATGTGTGTTCTTTTCATAAACCACATGGATCCACTAGATGTCCTCGCATATGTGTTCATTTCATAAACCACATGGATCGACTATATGTCATTGAATGTGTGCTCTTTTCATTAAATCAATTGGATCCACTAGATGTCATTGCATGTGTGTTCATTTCATAAACCACTTGGATGTGTGTTCTGTTCATAAACCCGTAGAGTCACTCCATGATCGTTCATTTCATAAACCACATGGATCCACTAGATGTCATTACATGTGTGTTCTTTTCATTAAACCAATTGGATCCACAAGATGTCATTGCATGTGTGTTTATTTCATAGAACACTTGGATGTGTGTTCTATTCATAAACATGTAGAATAACTCCATGAGTGTTCATTTCATAAACAACATGGATCCAGTACATGTCATTGCATGTGTGTTCTTTTCATAAACCACATGGATCCACTAGATGTCATTGCATGTGTGTTCATTTCATAAACCACTTGGATGTGTGTTCTTTTCATAAAACACATGGATTCACTGCATGACTGTTCTTTTCATAAACCACATGGATCCTCTAGATGCCACTTGCATGTGTGTTCTTTTCATAAACCACACGAATACACTAGATGTCATTGCATGTGTGTTCTTTTCATAAACATCTTGGATGTGTGTTATTTTCATAAACCCCTATAGATGGCATTGCATGTGTGTTCTTTTCATTAAACCAATTGGATCCACTAGAGGTCATTGCATGTGTATTCTTTTCATAAACCACTTGGATGTGTGTTCTTTTCATAAACTAGTAGAGTCACTCCATGAGTGTTCATTTCATAAACCACATGGATCCACTACATGTCATTACATGTGTGTTCTTTTCATTAAACCAATTGGATCCATTAGATGTCATTGCATGTGTGTTCTTTTCATAAACCATTTGGGCATGTGTTCTGATCATAAACTAGTAGAGTCACTCCATGAGTGTTCATTTCATAAAACACAGGGATCCACTACATGTCATTGCATGTGTGTTCTTTTCATTAAACCAATTGGATCCAGTAGATGTCATTGCATGTGTGTTCATTTCATAAACCACCTGGAAGTGTCTTCTTTTCATAAACCAGTAAAGTAGCTCCATGAGTGTTCATTTCATAAACCACATGGATCCACTAGATGTCACTTCATGTGTGCTCTTTTCATTAAAAAACTTAGATCTATGTTATTTTAATAAACCACTAGATGTCACTACATGTGTGTTCTTTTCATAAACCACATGGATCCACTAGATGTCATTGCATGTGTGTTCATTTCATAAACCACATGGATCCACTAGATGCCATTGCATGTGTGTTCTTTTCATTAAACCAATTGGATACACTAGATGTCATTGCAAGTGTGTTCTTTTCATAAACCACTTGGATGTGTGTTCTGTTCATAAACTAGTAGTCAATCCATGAGTGTTCATTTCATAAACCACATGGAACTACTAGATGTCATTACATGTCTGTTATTTTCATTAAACCAATTGTATCCAGTAGATGTCATTGCATGTGTGTCATTTCATAAACCACTTGGATGTGTGTTCTTATCATAAACCAGTAACTCCATGAGTGTTCATTTCATAAACCACATGGATCCACTAGATGTCATTGCATGTGTGTTCTTTTTGTTAAACAACTTGGATGTGTGTTATTTTCATAAACCACTAGCTATCACTTCATGTGTGTTCTTTTTATAAACCACATGGATCGACTAGATGTCCTCGCATGTGTGTTCATTTCATAAACCAATTGGATCCACTAGATGTCATTGAATGTGTGATCTTTTCATTAAACAAATTGGATCCACTAGATGTCATTCTGTAACATCCCAAAACTTCAATCCAAGAGTATCAAAGATCAAATCTTCCAAAAATGGGGTTTCCTAGTACTCAATTCTTAAAACATTCTAGAAACAATTTGGCTATTCCTAGTACTCAATTCTTAACAGAAACAATTCTTGACCTTTGCACCCCTTGCTAGTACACATAACAAGGTACCAAGGCCCACCTTTTGATCTTCTAAAAACATTCTAGAAACTATTTTAAAGGGCAGTTCAAAATTGAATCTAATGCATATGCATAGATCACCCCTATTTCAAAAACCATGTATTTGAGCTCCATTTTCAAAACCCTTGCAACCAGAGACTACCTAGCACTAGTGGAGATCACTCAAAAATTTTGAACTCAAAATTCAAACTTTGGTCTCTTGCGGCCATTTCATTGAACAGGTGGCAGACACAGATCAAACATTTGTCAAAACACTATAGTGTGTAGTGCTTCTTGTCACCATTTGGGCCTAACTCGATCCCCTTGTCCCCCCAGCTCAAACCTCGGCCCTAGCTCTCTCTCCCTCTCCCCTAGCTGCGCTAGTGCCAAGCCGCCTAACGCCATGCGCCAGGTCGACCATGGACAGCTCGCACAAAGCCGTCCCGCGCTCTCCTTCGCCCGCTGGCAGACAGGCGCCATCACACCGCACTGCCTCGACCAACCCCTGACCAAAATCGAGCGGAGGACTACCCCCAGTTGCTCGCGCCCATGTCTCGTCCGCCATGCCGATCACCCCAGAGCGCCGCGCCCGCCAGAACCGCACCGGCCTCGCCAAGCCCTAGCCTTGCGTGGCAGCACCCGCAGCAGGCCCAACAACCGCCCAGACATCCTTGTTCGCAGCCTCGCGACCAGCAGCCCCGAGGAACCGCGTCGAACACCGCCGCCCGCGCCCAGTGCACCGCCCGCTCCCGACCAATAGAGATAGCCCCTTGTCGCGCCATCAAGCCATAGAGGATCGCCAGGAGACCAGCCACCGTCCGCCTACCTCTCTCATGCCCTTAGCTCGCTGTGTCGTCGCCTACGTCGAGCTCTACCCATGCCGCTCTGCACCCTTCGCTCGCCTATATAAGGAGGCCTCCCCAGCAAGCTCTCTTCACACCATTCTCATCCCCACCTCTCACTCTCACTTCCCACAGCCATCCGGAGCCGCTCAAGCACCAGGACGCCGGAATTGCAGCCGGAGCCGCCGCCTCGGGAGGAGAAGGATGCCGTTGATCCAGGCCATCCCAGGAAGCGCTGCTTGTACCAGGAGAACCGCCGTCGTCTTCCACTTTGTTCGCCCGCATCGCCGACCTCGCTGGAGCCCCGGTACGCCCCCACTGCACCCTCACCGACCGCGCTAGGGTTAGCTCCCGTCTTGTCCTGTTCCGACGAGGACGATAGCTGTGAGCCGTCGATCTACCCTCTAATCGCACGACCACCTTTCATCCATACCCCTTCGGTACCCCCCTGTTCCACTGACGGGTGGGGCCCTCACTTAAGCTAGCCCCCAACGCTGCGCGGAGCGCAGTGGGCTGGCCCATTTCGTTCCCGCGCACATTTTAAATTCAAATTAGGAATTTTCCTTTTAGTTAGAATATAGTTTCTGTCCAGTGTTTCAAAATTCATTTCTGTGAGTTTGACAAATCCAAATTACATGAAACTAATGCTGTCTGAAAGGTATTGAAATGCTCCATCCAAGCCCATTGGATTTAATTCATTTAGAGTTATAGATTTCTCCTAATAAAAATAAGAAGACAGAAGCTTTTGCAACTTGAAACAGTTTTGTAAAATCAACCAAGTTAGCTTTTGAGTTGATTCCAACTCTCAAAAATCACATTTCAGCATATCTACCCAATTATGTAATAATATTAAGGTTTACAGGTAGTGGCTTTGGACTAGTACCAAAAAAATGCTATATAGGCATTTCTAGTCACTTTAAATCATTAAATAATAAACTTAAACCAAAGTAATATTGATCCAACCTTTAAATCTCATTCCCACATGTTAGAATATGTGGTGAGTACATGTGTCCACATGATCCCATATTTTGGTGGTGAATATTAAATTTTAGTTAATATTTCAATGAGTAGAAATTACTTTTCCAAAATAAAAAGGTTGAAACTATTGAATTAAAACTTATGATGCTTGTGATGATAATAGATCATCAATTGTGTGTTTTAGAATGCTACTTAGCCTAGTTAAGTATTGTTTGGTGATTGTCTACTCCCTATGTATTTATAGACGCTAGTACCGACCAAGCTTTCGAGGAGGAGGAGTTCTACCAAGAAGAAGAAGAAGAAAACTTCAACCACTTCACCAACCAAGGCAAGGTATTAATGGCAAGCTAACCCTTGCAAATATGCTTTAGTAAGCTATTGTAGCAAGCTAGAATAAAACTAGATAGTTTAGTAAAGATGCCTTAAGCATACTTTGCTCACACCCCCTTAGTTTACACAAAGTTCTTTAATTAACTTTGAAGGTAGCATAAAGAGTATAAAACTTGACCTAATTAGAAACCCTTAGATGTCATTCTATGGCATGAGATTGATCCCACCTTTCCACCTTAGTGAACACTCTTAACCTAGTGTTTTAGAATAGATCAAACTTGAGTCATTTTAGATGGGAGCACTTGGTGAAAATGAGTTATGAAAACCTTGGAATGATGAGTCATTCTATTGAGATGTTTTGACATGTGTTGAGAAACACAATTGGTTTATGATGATGAAAATGATGAGGCATGAGCCTTAACCCTTTTTTATAAAACTGATGGTTGGATTCGGATGCGATACCATTCCAAATTTACCGTACAACCACATTACCTGAATTGGGTAAGGCTTAGCTGGAAATTTATATGCATTAGTATTAGTTCCCTCACGGGAGAGGTTTGAGCTGAGGCTACCTCTCAATGATGTCCACCTATGCAGTGCCCAAGATGACTGATGGTCATGGTTGGGAGGCCATGCTCATAGGAGAGGTGCTTGTACTAGGGTGTGTAAAGGGAAGGTTATGTTTGATTATCTGCATACTAATTATGATCATTCAGGGTTATCCCTGACAGATGTATCAAATCTTGTGGTGAAAGTGTACCACCTCTGCAGAGTGTCAAACTATTCGAATAGCCGCGTCCGCGGTTATGGACAGTTGGAATGGCCATACTGTTTCATTGTCAGATGTTTTCTAAATAACTTGAAATGAATGATGAACCTTGACTTGACCACAACAGGGTTGTGTAGATGAAAATAGCTTCCCAGCTTAAGTGATTCTAGACTTTTATTTTATATTTTCTTGCTTCAGAACTCGGCTTAGGTTTCAAACTTAACTTGATAGTTCTTCTTTCAATTCAGTACTTTAACTTAGAATCATAACCCTTGCTAGTAGTAGTTTGCGAGTACTTCAAGAGTACTCATGGCTTTTGACCCTGGCTATTATCATGGACAGACTATGAAGGAGATTATCAAGATGATGGTCAGCAGGACGGCTATGATAACTAGGACTATCTGCCTTCGGCAGCATTGCCTGTGCCCCTGAAGATGGACCCCACCGCTACGCTATCGTTTATTTCCGCTGCTTGCTATATTAAAGACTGGATCATGAGATCCTTATTTGTGTAAGACCTTATGTATGGTTTGTAATGGATGATGTACTGTGATATCCAATCCGTTATGTCTCGCAAAAAGGGTAATCCTGGAATTGCGAGGTATGGCATAACGGGCATCTGGGATTAAAAAACCAGGTGTTGACAAGTTGGTATCAGAGCCATCCTGACCATAGGAGACCCTGGTTAGAATGGACGTCCAAACAAAAAAAATTAGCTTCAAAACCAAAGTGAGTATTTATAAAAAAACTATTTCCCCTCTTACCCTTGTGAACTCATTCTTTCTCAAAAATACATGTTCCCCAAAATTCTTACATCACTACTTAAAATTTGACACACTTGATCACTTCACTAATTTCCTCATCCTAAATTCTTGTAGATGGAGACTCAGTTTAGCAAGTTTTACCAGTTGGGAAACGGAGGTCAGCTGATCTTCGAGAGGGATCTGGATTCACTGTCAGAATTACTGGGACGCCCACATCCGGAGTTTCTTGGAGCTCAACTTCCAGGACCCCCAGGAGGAGACCTACAATGGCTAGTCACCGCAGATCTTTGAGGAAGCATTGAAGCACCAACTTCTGGGAGAATTCAGTTCTCTGTGAGAGAGAACAACTGGCTAGATGGATTATCCAGGGCAATGCATGAAGCTCTCGCACGTCTATGTGCCCTCAGCGTCAACAAGATTCAAGGAACCCGTTTTGCCCACTATGCAAGACGTGACTTCATGGGAATGCCGATGGAGATGCCAAGTCACCCAGAGTTGAGGCGTCAAGTGGAGAACCTTGACTTTTTGCTTCATGACCGATAGCAGGAACTGGACAATGCCAGAGAGTTATCCAACCAGAACCGTGCAATTGCCGACCAGAAGGCCCAGACTTTCACACTGCTCGTCCAAGATCGCTAGTCTCTTCGTCGCCAGCGTGCAAAGAAGGATCACACCATCGCCCGTCTTCGAAAGAAGGTGGCCGACCTCGAGAAGACCGTCAAGGAGCAGGAAGCTCAGCTTGCCGCCAAGGAAGAAGATGATGAAGGAGAAGACATCCAGGGGGATATGGATTCTTACCTCAGTAACGATGACGATTTTCTGGCAGAGGATGCTGTGGACTTCTACACTGATGATGAAGACTCCGACTTCATCGACGATGAGTAGATGCACTAGAGCACTGTTGTAGCATGAGATGTATCATCTCATTGTATCGTAGTTTGCAGAATGGTTCTTCAAACCATCTGTTTTCCCCTTTGATTGTTGTGGTGTGTGTTGTATCGTGTGCTTGCTTGCATGAATGAGAATGAAGTTAGTTGAAAAACCTGAGTCTAACTCAAAGTTGTAGCTTTGAAAACCCAAAACCATGAACCTTAGAATTTCCCTCTTACCCCTATATTTATCCCAATCTTCAGATGACTCGTGGAAACCAAGGAAGGAGCAGCTCATCGCAGGACCCAATGCTGCAGATCTTGCAAAATCTCATCGCGGACCGTGAAGCAAGCAGGGCCGAGCGTCAAGCCAACTTAGCGACATTGCAGCAGATCGCCCAAATAGCTCTCAATAACCAAGGACATGGAAATCAGGATCACCATGGATCTAAACTCAAAAACTTTTAGAACACCAATCCCCCCATCTTCAACCAATCTAAAAACCCATTAGATGCTGATGAGTGGTTACAGACCATGGAAAACAACCTAGAAGTTGCAGGAGTTGAGGAGAATGAGAAAGTTCTCTTCTCCACTCACTATCTGGCGGGAGATGCAAGAGCTTGGTGGAATAGCGTCCGCAACATGAACCATGGCCAGGTGATGACCTAGGAAGCATTCAAGGTCAAGTTCAGCCGCACCCACATGCCACAAGGTCTTGTCAACAGGATGAGAGATGAATTCCGTGAACTGAAGCAAGGAAGATTGACTATAGTAGAGTACCGTGACAAATTCTTGTCACTTGCCAGATATGCACCAGATGAAATCAACACAGAGGCCAAGAAGAAAGAGAGATTCTTAAACGGACTGCATGATGAGATGCAGACTGTCCTCGTCAACATCCGTTTCCAGGATCTCGAAGAGCTAGTCGACTCTGCCATTCAGATGGAAGGGAAGATTAACCAGGCAAACGACAACCGCAAGCGTCGTATGATGCAGCAGTCTGGATCCAGTAGTCACCAGAAGTACCGTCCTAACCCCTCACCAGGATATGCACCAAGGAACAACCGACCCTCAAATTCTCGCCCAAGCTACCCCACCCGTAGCGGAGGAAATGTGAAGCCCGGAGGAAACAATCACAACTCCGGCAACGCTAACAACTTCAACCGTGCCCCTCCCAAGAGCAACAACAACAACACTGCCCCCAGAACTGGCAGCAATGTTGTACCTTTTGCAGTCAAGGACAAGTCCCAGATCACTTGTTTCGAGTGTGGAGTGAAGGGTCACTACTCCAATGAGTGTCCCAAGAAGACTGCCGCCAATGCCCCTGTGAGTGCCCCAGCTCAGCAGCAACGTCGTGTTCAACCAGGCAGGAGATTTGCCCCAGGGAACCCGCACAACCGCAACTGTCGTCTCTTCCACATAAACGCAGAAGAAGCCCAGGAAGCACCAGATGTAGTGCTGGGTATGTTTTCTGTCAACTCAGTTTTAGCAAGAGTATTGTTTGATTCTGGAGCATCGCATTCATTTGTCACCGAAGAATTTTTATGCACTAGTAAGATTCGCCCAACCAACCTGAAGCATGTCATGATAGTTCAAATCCCCAGTTCAACTACAAAAGCTAGAAAAATTTGCAAAGTTGTACCTATCAGAATACATGGGATAGATTTTTATGCCAACCTAATTGTACTTGGAACCAAAGGTTTGGAAGTAGTACTAGGTATGGACTGGATGTCAAGGCATAAAGGACTGATAGACTATGCTAAGAAAGCCATCACCATGACCAGTAGTTCTGGAATAACAGTAGAGCATATCTCTGAAACCTTACCCCGTCAATTCAAATGCAACAAAAGTGTAGCCCTGCCTACCATTGACCAAGTCAGAGTAGTCTGTGAATACCCCAACGTATTCCCAGATGAATTGCCAGGTATGCCCCCGGATAGGGATATAGAGTTCATTATCAAACTAATCCCCGGAACCGGACCTATAGCCCAGAGACCCTATACCATGAACCCCTCAGAGTTAGTAGAACTGAAGAAGCAGTTGGATGCCATGTTAGCAACCGGCTTGATTCAGCCAAGTGCATCGCCATGGAGATCACCGGTGTTATTCGTCGACAAGAAAGATGGAGGCAACCGTCTGTGTACAGACTACAGAAAGTTGAATGATGTCACCATCAAGAACAAGTACCCCTTGCCAAAGATAGAGGATCTATTTGATCAGTTGACTGGAGCTCAGGTATTCTCAAAGATTGATCTTAGGACTGGTTATCACCAACTTAAGATTCGTGCAACGGATATTCCAAAGACCGCCTTTACTACTCACTATGGTCTATACGAGTATACGGTTATGTCTTTTGGATTAACCAATTCCCCTGCTTATTTCATGAATCTCATGAATAAGATCTTTATGAATTTCTTAGATAAGTTTGTAGTTGTGTTTATCGACGACATCCGTATCTTCTGCAAGTCAGAAGAAGAGCATGAGCAACATCTGAGAATCATCCTAGAAACCCTGAGAGAACATCATTTATATGCCAAGTTCAGCAAGTGTGAGTTTTGGCTGAAAGAAGTAGGATTCCTAGGACATATTGTGTCTGCCGGAGGAGTCTCTGTTGATCCCAGCAAGATCAAAGATGTCGAAGAATGGGAAGCCCCAACCAATCAAACCCAAGTTCGTTCATTTCTCAGATTAGCGGGATATTACCACAAATTCGTAGAAGGATTCTCAAGCATAGCCCGACCAATGACCCAATTATTGAAGAATGACAAGAAGTTTGAATGGACAGACAAGTGTGAAGCCAGTTTCCGGGAGCTGAAGAAGAGATTGATATCAACCCCAATTTTGATCATGTCGGACATCAAGAAGCCCTTTGATGTATATTGTGACGCATCGAAGATTGGTCTAGGATGTGTATTAATGCAAGAAGGCAAAGTCATCGCGTATCTGTCTCGACAACTGAAGCAGCATGAGCAGAACTATCCGACCCATGATCTTGAGCTAGCAGCGGTGGTTCTAGCATTGAAGACATGGCGTCATTATTTGATGGGTAATCGCTGTGACATTTACTCAGATCATAAGAGCTTGAAGTATATCTTCACCCAGAAGGAGTTGAATATGAGGCAAAGAAGATGGATAGAGTTAATCAAGGATTATGACCTTGACATTCACTATCACCCCGGCAAAGCCAATGTGGTAGCGGATGCTCTTAGCAGATTGCCGTGTAGGCTTAACACCATGATCAAAGAGAAGCAACCAAGTTTGTATGAGGAGTTGGAGCAGTTCAGGACTGAGTTAGTTAGCAAAGGATTCCTAGCTAGCAGTGAACTTCAACCCACGTTGATTAGCCAAATCAAGGAAGCCCAGAAGGGGAATGAAAGTATCGACAGAATCAAACGTCGTATTGGTACAGGCAAAGTACCTGGATTCACCGAAGACGAAGAAGGTGTATTGTGGTACAAGGGACGTATCTGTGTACCAGCAGATTCGGAGCTGAAGGAAATTATCATGAAGGAAACTCATGATACTCTTTATTCTATCCACCCCGGAGGAACAAAGATGTATCAGGATTTGAAAGAGAAATTTTGGTGGCACAAGATGAAGAGAGAGATCGGGAGCTACATCGCCAAATGTGACATTTTTCAAAGAGTCAAAGCAGAGCATCAGAGACCTGCAGGATTGTTGCAACCCATGCAGATTCTGGAATGGAAATGGGATTCCGTCAGAATGGACTTTATCACCGGTTTACCTACTTCTAGTAGGGGAAATGACTCAATCTGGGTCATAGTTGATAGACTATCTAAGGTAGCCGACTTCATACCAGTCAAGACAACCTACCAGAGTGCAAAGCTAGCAGAGCTGTACATTGCTAGAATTGTAAGTCTGCATGGAACCCCCAAGACCATCATATCAGATCGAGGGACTCAGTTTACTTCAAGATTTTGGTAGAAAGTTCAGGAAGGTTTAGGAACCAAGTTGAATTTCAGTACCGCTTATCACCCGCAAACCGATGGACAGACTGAGAGAGTCCACCAGATCTTGGAGGATATGCTTAGAGCTTGTGTGTTGGAATACGGATCAAAATGGGAAGACTGCCTACCCTTCACAGAATTCTCATATAACAACAGTTATCAAGCTAGTCTGCAGATGGCACCCTTTGAATTCCTATATGAAAGAAAGTGTCGTACCCCTTTGAATTGGTCGCAAGTAGGACAGAGTCAGATCTTTGGACCCGACATTCTCCGAGAAGCAGAAGAGAAAGTTCACAAAGTTCGTGAGCACCTCAAGACAGCCCAATCCAGACAGAAAAGCTATGCTGACAAGAGAAGGAGAGACCTAACTTTCAATGTCGGAGATTTCGTATATCTCAAGGTTTCACCATTGAAGGGAACTCAACGCCTTAGTCTGAAGGGAAAGTTAGCTCCCAGATATATCGGACCTTTCAAGATTCTGAACCGCCGAGGAGAAGTATCGTATCAGCTGGAATTTCCTGAAGAGATGTCAGCCATCCACAATGTGTTCCATATCTCGTTACTTCGCAAATGCTTGGAAGTGCCTGAGAAGACTGAAGTTTTCAAGAATATCGATCACAGAGCAGTGGAAATCAACAATGACCTGACCTATCGGGAAGTGCCCATTCGTATCTTAGAAGAAGCCTACAGAACCACCAGGACCTGGAGTATCAAGTTTCTCAAGATTCAGTGGAGCAACCATACTTAGGAGGAAGTCACTTGGGAGCGCGAGGATTACATTAGGACAGAGTTCCCAGATCTCTTTAGTTCCTAGTTTTCTTGTAAATCTCAGGACGAGATTTTATTTAAGGGGGGAAGGTTTGTAACATCCCAAAACTTCAATCCAAGAGTATCAAAGATCAAATCATCCAAAAATGGGGTTAACAAAAACTTTTCCAAATTTAAAATGAAAGCATTCATATAGGTGTGCATTTAAAATAGGAGTTGTTTTGAATTGCCATGATTGTGTGATCCTTTGCTTCTAAAGTGTTTCTTAGGTGATTTAAACATCATCTACATCATTCCCAAACTTTTCCTAAAAGAAATCAAATCAAAAAGAATTAAAATGAAGGAATGGTCATTTGGACAAATTTAACTCTCATGCCTACTTTGGCTATTCCTAGTACTCAATTCTTAACAGAAACAATTCTTGATCTTTGCACCCCTTGCTAGTACACATAATGGGGTACCAAGGCCCACCTTTTTATCTTCTAAAAACATTCTGGAAACTATTTTAAAGGGCAGTTCAAAATTGAATCTAATGCATATGCATAGATCACCCCTATTTCAAAAACCATGTATTTGAGCTCCATTTTCAAAACCCTTGCAACCAGAGACTACCTAGCACTAGTGGAGATCACTCAAAAAATTTGAACTCAAAATTCAAATTTTGGTCTCTTGCGGCCATTTCATCGAACAGGTGGCAGACACAGATCAAACGTTTGTCAAAACACTATAGTGTGCAGTGCTTCTTGTCACCATTTGGGCCTAACTCGGTCCCCTTGTCCCCCCAGCTCAAACCCCGGCCCTAGCTCTCTCTCCCTCTCCCCTAGCTGCGCCAGTGCCAAGCCGCCCGACGCCATGCGCCAGGTCGACCATGGACAGCTCACACAAAGCCGCCCCGCGCTCTCCTTCACCCGCTGGCAGACAGGCGCCATCACACCGCACCGCCTCGACCAGCCCCCGACCAAAATCGAGCGGAGGACTACCCCCAGTTGCTCGCGCCCATGTCTCTGTCCCCCATGCCGATCACCCCGGAGCGCCGCGCCCGCCAGAGCAGCACCAGCCTCTCCAAGCCCTAGCCTTTCATGGCAGCACCCGCAGCAGGCCCAACAACCGCCCAGACATCCTTGTTCGCAGCCTCGCGACAAGCAGCCCCGAGGAACCGCGTCGAACACCGTCGCCCGCGCCTAGTGCACCGCCCGCTCCCGACCAATAGAGATAGCCCCTTGCCGCGCCATCAAGCCATAGAGGATCGCCAGGAGACCGGCCACCGTCCGCCTACCTCTCCCATGCCCTTAGCTCGCTGTGTCGTCGCTCACGTCGAGCTCTGCCCATGCCGCTCTGCACCCTTCGCTCGCCTATATAAGGAGGCCTCCCCAGCAAGCTCTCTTCACACCATTCTCATCCCCACCTCTCACTCTCACTCCCCATAGCCATCCGGAGCCGCTTGAGCACCAGGACGCCAGAATTGCAGTCGGAGCCGCCGCCTCGGGAGGAGAAGGGCGCCGTTGATCCAGGCCATCCCATGAAGCGCCGCTTGTACCAGGAGAACCGCCGTCGTCTTCCACTTTGTTCGCCCGCATCGCCGACCTTGCTGGAGCCCCGGTACGCCCCCACTGCACCCTCACCGACCATGCTAGGGTTAGCTCCCGTCGTGTCCTGTTCCGACGAGGACGATAGCTGTGAGCCGTCGATCTGCCCTCTAATCGCACGGCCACCTTTCATCCATACCCCTTCGGTACCCCCCTGTTCCACTGACGGGTGGGGCCCTCACTTAAGCCATCCCGCGACGCTGCACGGAGCGCAATGGGCCGGCCCATTTCGTTCCCGCGCACGTTTTAAATTCAAATTAGGAATTTTCCTTTTAGTTAGAATATAGTTTTTGTCCAATGTTTCAAAATTCATTTCTGTGAGTTTGACAAATCCTAATTAGATGAAACTAATGTTGTCTGAAAGGTATTGAAATGCTCTATCCAAGCCCGTTGGATCTAATTCATTTAGAGTTATAGATTTCTGCTAATAAAAATAAGAAGATAGAAGCTTTTGCAACTTGAAACATTTTTGTAAAATCAACCAAGTTAGCTTTTGAGTTGATTCCAACTCTCAAAAATCACATTTCATCATATCTACCCAAATATGTAATAATATTAAGGTTTACAGGTAGTGACTTTGGACTAGTACCAAAATAATGCTATATAGGCATTTCTAGTCACTTTAAATCATTAAATAATAAACTTAAATCAAAGTAATATTGATCTAACCTTTAAATCTCATTCCCACATGTTAGAATATGTGGTGAGGACATGTGTCCACATGATCCCATATTTTGGTGGTGAATATTAAATTTTAGTTAATATTTCAATGAGTAGAAATTAGTTTTCCAAAATAAAAAGGTTGAAACTATTGAATTAAAACTTGTGATGCTTGTGATGATAATAGATCATCAATTATGTGTTTTAGAATGCTACTTAGCCTAGTTAAGTATTGTTTGGTGATTGTCTACTCCCTATGTATTTATAGACGCTAGTACCGACCAAGCTTTCGAGGAGGAGGAGTTCTACCAAGAAGAAGAAGAAGAAGAAGAAAACTTCAACCACTTCACCAACCAAGGCAAGCTATTAGTGGCAAGCTAACCCTTGCAAATATGCTTTAGTAAGCTATTGTAGCAAGCTAGAATAAAACTAGATAGTTTAGTAAAGATGCCTTAAGCATACTTTGCTCACACCCCCTTAGTTTACACAAAGTTCTTTAATTAACTTTGAAGGTAGCATAAAGAGTATAAAACTTGACCTAATTAGAAACCCTTAGATGTCATTCTATGGCATGAGATTGATCCCACCTTTCCACCTTAGTGAACACTCTTAACCTAGTGTTTTAGAATATATCAAACTTGAGTTATTTTAGATGGGAGCACTTGGTGAAAATGAGTTATGAAAACCTTGGAATGATGAGTCATTCTATTGAGATGTTTTGATATGTGTTGAGAAACACAATTGGTTTATGATGATGAAAATGATGAGGCATGAGCCTTAACCCTTTTTATAAAACTGATGGTTGGATTCGGATGCGATACCATTCCAAATTTACCGTACAACCACATTACCTGAATTGGGTAAGGCTTAGCTGGAAATTTATATGCATTAGTATTAGTTCCCTCACGGGAGAGGTTTGAGCTAAGGCTACCTCTCAATGATGTCCACCTATGCAGTGCCCAAGATGACTGATGGTCATGGTTGGGAGGCCATGCTCATAGGAGAGGTGCTTGTACTAGGGTGTGTAAAGGGAAGGTTATGTTTGATTATCTGCATACTAAGTATGATGATTCAGGGTTATCCCTGACAGATGTATCAAATCTTGTGGTGAAAGTGTACCACCTCTGCAGAGTGTCAAACTATTCGAATAGCCGCGTCCGCGGTTATGGACAGTTGGAATGGCCATACTGTTTCGTTGTCAGATGTTTTCTAAATAACTTGAAATGAATGATGAACCTTGACTTGACCACAACAGGGTTGTGTAGACTTTTATTTTATCTTTTCTTGCTTCAGAACTCAGCTTAGGTTTCAAACTTAACTTGATAGTTCTTCTTTCAATTTAGTACTTTAACTTAGAATCATAACCCTTGCTAGTAGTAGTTTGCGATTACTTAAAGAGTACTCATGGCTTTTGTCCCTGGCTATTATCATGTCCAGACTATGAAGGAGATTATCAAGATAATGGTCAGCAGGACGGCTATGATAACTAGGACTATCTGCCTTCGTCAGCATTGCCTGTGCCCCTGAAGATGGACCCCACCGCTACGCTATCGTTTATTTCCGCTGCTTGTTGTATTAAAGACTGGATCATGAGATCCTTATTTGTGTAAAACCTTATGTATGGTTTGTAATGGATGATGTACTGTGATATCCAATCCATTATGTCTCGCAAAAATGGTAATACTGGGATTGCGAGGTATGGCATAACGGGCATCTGGGATTAAACATCCGGGTGTTGACACATTGCATGTGTGGTCATTTCATAAACCACTTGGATGTGTGTTCTGTTCATAAACCAGTAGAGTCACTCCATGATTGTTCATTTCATAAACCACATGGATCCACTAGATGTCATTACATGTGTGTTCTTTTCATTAAACCAATTGGATACACTAGATGTCATTGCATGTGTGTTTATTTCATAGACCACTTGGATGTGTGTTCTTTTCATAAACCTATAGAATAACTCCATGAGTGTTCTTTTCATAAACCACATAGATCCACTACATGTCATTGCATGTGTGTTCTTTTCATAAACCACATGGATCCACTAGATGTCATTGCATGTGTGTTCATTTCATAAACCACTTGGATGTGTGTTCTTTTCATAAACCACATGGATTCACTGCATGAGTGTTCTTTTCATAACCCATATTGATCCTCTAGATGCCACTTGCATGTGTGTTCTTTTCATGAACCACACTAATACACTAGATGTCATTGCATATGTGTTCTTTTCATAAACATCTTGGATCTGTGTTATTTTCATAAACCACTAGATGTCATTGCATGTGTGTTATTTTCATTAAACCAATTGGATCCACTTGAGGTCATTGCATGTGTGTTCTTTTCATATACCACTTGGATGTGTGTTCTTTTCATAAACTAGGAGAGTCACTCCATGAGTGTTCACTTCATAAACCACATGGATCCACTACATGTCATTGCATGTGTGTTCTTTTCATTAAACCAATTGGATCCACTAGATGTCATTGCATGTGTGTTCTTTTCATAAACCTCTTGGGCATGTGTTCTGTTCATAAACTAGTAGAGTCACTCCATGAGTGTTCATTTCGTAAAACACAGGGATCCACTACATGTCATTGCATGTGTGTTCTTTTCATTAAACCAATTGGATCCACTAGATGTCATTGCATGTGTCTTCGTTTCATAAACCACTTGGAAGTGTCTTCTTTTCATAAACCAGTAAAGTAGCTCCATGAGTGTTCATTTCATAGACCACATGGATCCACTAGATGTCACCTCATGTGTGTTCTTTTCATTAAACAACTTGGATGTGTGTTATTTTCATAAACCACTAGATGTCACTACATGTGTGTTCTTTTCATAAACCACATGGATCCACTAGATGTCATTGCATGTGTTCATTTCATAAACCACATGGATCCACTAGATTTCATTGCATGTGTGTTCTTTTCATTAAACCAATTGGATACACTAGATGTCATTGCATGTGTGTTCATTTCATAAACCACATGGATCCACTAGATGTGATTGCATGTGTGTTCTTTTCATTAAACAACTTATATGTGTTATTTTCATAAACCACTAGATGTCACTTCATGTGTGTTCTTTTCATAAGCCACATGGATCCACTAGATGTCATTGCATGTGTGTTCATATCATAAACCACATGGATCCACTAGATGTCATTGGATGTGTGTTCTTTTCATTAAACCAATTGGATGTGTGTTCTGTTAATAAACCGGTGGAGTCAGTCCATGAGTGTTCATTTCATAAACCACATGGATCCACTAGATGTTATTGCATGTGTGTTCATATCAAAAACCACATGGATCCACTAGATTTCATTGCATGTGTGTTCTTTTCATTAAACCAATTGGATCCACTAGATGTCATTGCATGTGTGTTCCTTTCATAAACCACTTGGATGTGTGTTCTGTACATAAACCAATAGAGTCACTCCATGAGTGTTCATTTCATAAACCACATGGATCCACTAGATGTCATTGCATCTGTGTTCTATTCATTAAACCAATTGGATCCACTATATGTCATTGCATGTGTGTTCATTTCATAAACAACTTGGATGTGTGTTCTTATCATAAACCAATATAGTAACTCCATGAGTGTTCATTTCATAAACCACACAGATCCACTAGATGTCATTGCATGTGTGTTCTTTTCATTAAACAACTTGGATGTATGTTATTTTCATAATCCAATGATGTCGCTGCATGTTTGTTCATTTCATGAACCACTTGGATGTGTGTTCTTTTCATAAACCAGTAGAGTAACTCCATGAGTGTTCATTTCGTAAACCACGTGGATCCACTAGATGTCATTGCAATGTGTTCTTTTCAGTAAACAACTTGGATGTGTGTTATTTTCATAAACCACTAGATGTCACTGCATGCCTGTTCTTTTCATAAACCACATGGATCCACTAGATGTCATTGCATGTGTGTTCATTTCATAAACCACTTGGATGTGTGTTCTTTTTATGAACCACATGGATTCACTACATGAGTGTTCTTTTCATAAACCACATGGATCCTCTAGATTCCACTTGCATGTGTGTTCTTTTCATAAACCAGACTGATACACTAGATGTCATTGCATGTGTGTTCTTTTCATAAACATCTGAGATGTGTGTTATTTTCATAAACCACTAGATGTGTGTTATTTTCATAAACGGCTTGGATCCTCTAGATGTCATTTCATGTGTGTTCGTTTCATTAAACCAATTTGATCCACTAGATGTTGTTGCATGTGTGTTCTTTTCATAAAACACTTGGATGTGTGTTATTTTCATAACCACATGGA
Organism: Avena sativa; assembly: GCA_916181665.1. Classification (NCBI taxonomy): domain Eukaryota; kingdom Viridiplantae; phylum Streptophyta; class Magnoliopsida; order Poales; family Poaceae; genus Avena; species Avena sativa. Next base: position 200,766,251 of record OV702287.1, read on the forward strand.
TCCTCTTTATGCCACTCGCATGTGTGTTCTTTTCATTAAACCAATTGGATCCACTAGATGTCATTGCATGTGTGTTCTTTTCATAAACCACTTGGATGTGTGTTATTTTCATAAACCACATGGATCCTCTAGATGCCACTCGCATGTGTGTTGTGGGGCCCCCAGAGTAATCCTCCGATAATCCCTGTTATGCATACAACCACGATCCCATGATCAGTTAGTCATGGCACATAAGCGACAAGTATCAAAGAAAACATCCAATACATAACAAATACACGTCATACCTTATTTGCCAGTATGGCTACATCGATCAACGTCCGAGCCTGAGCCATGCCGTAACCTACAGGCAACTGACTAGGAGAATGTCCTAGCTCGCATAGTCGTCAACGTCACCTTCTTCTTGATATTTGACCAAGTTAATAGCCAGGGACAATGCCAGTGAGTACTTTGAATTTACTCGCAAACCACCTTAAGATAACAGTAATAACAAGAGGATATGCATTATGGTTGTGGTAGTAGGAGGGCTCCAAGAGAGGTTCTTTTCTCAACTAGTTTCTCTTGTAGATATAGCCTCTACATATCTTTGTTGAAAACCTTTGTAAACATTTTGGAAACCTTTTTGAAAAGTTTTGGAAAACATCAGGACTGGGTCACCCATTTGTTCCCGTCTTTAGGTCGTCCCACGACCAAACTCCTTTCTCCTCCTTCTGACCATCCCATGGTCAAAACCTTTCTCCTTTACAATCATCCCATGTTCAAAACATTTCCAAAGCCATTTCTTTTTCGAAATCCTTTTTGAAAACAAAACCAGCACTGCTCTACAGACCCGTCCATGATCGTGGACACGGCTATTCGAATAGATTTACACTCTATAGAGGTTGTACACTTTCCCCACATCATCCGGGTACACTACCCTGATCTACACTGATCGTGGGTCGAGTAACCGATCAAGACTCTCTGGATGCCCACTCCAATATAAGTGCCTACCCTATGAGTGTTGTTCCCCTCAACACCGGGACGTTGGGTACCGAGGACCAACCGGAGCGCATTTTGCACTTCCCAAGTGTGCGCTTTCAATGAGGGGCTCATAGTAACGCGTGGAGGCCCGCAAACCCTTCGTTCCTTCTCTAGGTCGATGTCCCACATGGATCCTTATGTGAGAAGGCCCACCCTCCAGGGATTTTTATCCCCTGTAGTTGTTGCGTGGCAGCTTATACCAGAGTAAACAAACATCAAATCCAGCCATGTCCCATTCCAGAGTAATGTGGTTGCACGAGTTAAGTTGTTATAGCTAAACTGCAAAGAACCGGGTGCGTTTTTGTAAACCTTTTTCCTCCAGCTTCCCTTCAGCATTTTATAAAACAAAACCAATTTCTTTCTCAACAACTCTTGGGAGGTCCCACCTCACCAAGGTTTTATCATAAAATATTTGGTAAAAAAATTTCCGGGGTCTTCCCATCCTCTAGCTTTTCTTTGGCTAAAACAGGGTCTCCAAAAAGGGGTATGGTGTATTACACCATCTACCATACTAGTGACAAGTAGGTATCGTCAAGGAGGTTGTACTTAGTAGTACCAAAGTGTAATAGTTCGGAGGAGCCAAACCACTACCATATATAGATCATCATATAGTAAACAATGCAGTTTTGATAAACAGTAGATAAAACATGCATAAGTAAAACAGTAGGACAAGGCTTATGAGCAAGAAGGTGTCTTGCTTGATGATCAGCAATATCGAAATATGTCCCCGGACTTCTTTTTATAATACCAAAATAACCAGTTATAATAACCAACTTCTTCTGGTCTCTGATATAATCGCATCTATCGTTGATATGGATCACATGCAAGCAAACAAAGGTCACAATCAACACCAAGCATACAAACATCAATACATACAGCAAGCAAACATACTACACATTACTCAAATCAGTAGGTTTTGATAGATTGAGTGGGTTGAAATTGGAATTACTTTAATTGCCCTTGTGGTCTTTGTTTTATGATGTATTTGTCCAAATACCACCTGTTAAGGGGATTTAGAACTAGGCTTGGGTCTGTATGATATCAATATTCAAAGATGATACCATCAGGTAGGTATTGACAAAATAAGGCCAACAAAAGTGGTTTCATGATTTTATCACTTTTCTTTAGTTTCTTATGAATTTTCTAGTGATAAAAGCTCTAGTTTTAGGAAATAATTCACCAGAAAGGTTCTGGATCTTCAAAAATTATTTCCTTGGGTGGTTAAGTAGGGTTTGATGGACGGATTCATTCAGAGTTGGAATCACTCCAAAATAATTACCATAATGCCCTCAGGAAATTCCAAAAGGCAGTTCTGGAGCTGTTTTGTCTTTTTCACCAAATTAAAACTACAAAATCTTTTGATTTGATTCCAAAGGAACATGGTAGGAATTTATAATACCTTTCTGTAGAAATTATAATAATCCTTTTTGGAGTTGTGGAACTACTGTAGTGATTTATCTAGTGATAATACTGCATACATAAATATTTAATTCACTAGAAATTCTCAGGATCTCAATAATTTTTTAGCTCCTGGATTTTGACATAACCTGATGTACCATCCTGGGAATTGGAATCAGGTCAAAACAATTTATAGTTTGGCCTAGGAAAAATCCTAAAGGCAGAAAATGATTGCTCTTTTTATTTTTACTACAAGAAAGCAAATGCTCCACTTGGCATGAGGCTAAGTCCATGAGCTAGGTGCAGCAACTAACCACCATATGGACTTTGGATCATACCATATGGGTATGTACAACTCACTGTGGAAATTATTTAGTGAAAAAGATACCTTTTTTAGATTAATTGCCAGTAAATAATGAAAATTACTTTTGGCAAAAGAACAGTTCTCCATGTTGCACAAAACACACATGAACATGATAAAAAATTCTATTTGGACAAAGTACCCCATTTTCCATTTTCATATAGATTTAAACTATACAACTGTTTAACACATCTGGCAAAATGTTTAAAGAAAAACAAAGAAAAGAAACGAGGCAGGGGCTGTTGGGCCGGATCTGGCGACCGCGGGCCGCCCAGCAATGAAGCCAGCCCACCCGGCTTCTCTCCGCACGGGAGGAGGCGGTTTTGAACCTGACGGGTGGGATCAACCCGTCAGTGAGGGGAGACTCGTGAAGGGGTATGGAGGGGTTGTCGTCCGTCGGATCAAGTGAGGATCGACGGACGGGGTTCGTCGTCCACCTCTGTCCAGGCGGCAGCGCGGGGCTAACCCTAGGCGCATCGGGCGGCGACGGGGAGCGCACCTGGGGCGCCGGGAGGAGGCGAGGATGGGCGGAGGTGACGCGGTGCTCGATGACGGTCTCGGCGATGGGCGGCAAGGCTAGGTTTGACGTCGAGATCTGGCTCGCGCGAGGATGCTCGAGAGCGATCTCATCGGAGCTCGACGTCGGTGAGATTAGGGGCAGTCCCTGGCCAAAAGACGAGTAGGATTAGATAGAGGAGGAGAAGGGGGTCATATTGAAGTGACATGCAGCGAGAGGGGAGCAAGGGAGAGGAGTTCTTGCCCATCTTTTTGCCAATGGCCGAGAGGCCATTTTTCTTCTCCTTCGAGTAGGGCAGAGCCGGAGAGAGGATGGGGTCTCGGGTGGGGGGTGAGTGTGAGCGATTTGGGGGAAAATGAGAGGCAGAGAGGGGGATGTCGTGTCCTCTAGCTTATTTAAACCGAGGGGGAGAGCTTGATGTACAATGTCCATTTTGGACATTGGGGAGAGGTGGTGGCCAGGGGTTGGTCGTTTTGGGCGGTGGAGGGTTGCTGGTTAGCTCCACTTCGTGGTCTAAAGTGACTAGGAGAGGGAGTGGGTGGGTGCTTGGACTGGGTGGCCGAGATGGGGAGCTTGATGCTCATTGGGGATATCCCCATGAATGGGTCCATGGTGGTCGAGTTGGGCTAGTTCTGGGTGGCGTGTGGGACCCTTACTTGACCAGAAAGGGTGGGGAGGCGTGCTGCTATGCGGTATGGGGAGATACAACATTTAAAGCAAGATCATCTTCTCTCCTTCTTCTATGCACAAGGAAAGAGAGGGGAAGCTATAGTACATTTTCTACAGTGCACGACCAGAAGGGGGTCATGGTTGATGTGGTGAGTTATGGAGAGCTATGGTGGTGCTTTTATTTTGGTCTAGGTCACTAATTCCTTAGTTTTCCATATTTGATCAAAATGGGGCTTGTGAAGGAAGTTTAATAATTCGCATTGGGAAATGTGGGAATATGGTACAGGTAGATGGGTAAGGTTAGGATGCATCTCTAGGGTTTATTTGGGATTTTTCAGAAGATTAGAAGTCCACTTAAATCCATTTATTCAAAAACTGCAGAACTGAAGTATTGGAGCTCATTTGATATTTTTACAATGGACCTTGTTGGATTTTGATGTGAGGTGGTCCCAAATGTGAATACACACTTAGGAGAATTTTTTTTCGAGATTTATTGGGGATTAAAAGTATTTAAAACTATTATTATTCCAATTCAGCCATTTAAGAAAATGGGCAAAAAGAAATAATAAGGCTCTTCAAAAATATTTATTTTTGAAGTGGGAAGATGGGTTATGATATGTGGACCTCAATTGAGCTTAAAGTTAGGGAAGTGTTTTGGCAAAAACCAAACTTTCCTTCATGGAAGGTGTTATGGAGGTTTTGCCCCTTAAATGAATTAAATAGATTTTGAGCCATAATAATTATGGATAATATTTTATAAATCTTGATGATCAAGGTAGATGATGTAGACAAGGTGTAGCATACATTTGCAACCTTGGGAATTGGAAATCCAACTTGAATTAGATGGAAAACAAGGAGTTGTGGATCTAGGATGATGTTATTTTTATACCACCAAAACCTTGTTGGATCTTGGAGCTCAGAGCTCACCTTGATGCAAGGGATAGATCGATAGTTAGAACAAGTCATATAGATGATCATGGTAGAAGGATTTTGGCTTGGTTACATCTGAGGTGGTCTGGAGGTGATGGCAAACTTTGTTGAAAATAAGGCTGCCATACCAGATGAGTCATGGTGCCCTATAAACCATGTGGGTTTAAGAAGCACAAAGATCGACTTGGAACAAGTGAAGTAGATGTTGATAGACCTATATGAGTAGAACACATCCATCCAAAGAGTTGGTCCATAGAAGGTTGGATGATGGTGTGAGCTTCTGTCAAAGTTGGCATGTTGACTAGATTTGCAGGAATAGTTATTTTCTTGCCCGCAAAACCATCTACAACAAGTGGGTTGGAGGATGATCTAACCAAGGGAAAGAGTGGGCCTTGGTGATGTTGAAGCAGATTCCAGACTTAGCCAAATTTGGCGGATTTAGGGTTTTTGACTAGAATGTGGGTGGTTATGATTTTGATGGGTTGCAAGGTACCAAAGCATCATCAAGTGGATGAGGTTGAAGAGTAGATTGAGTAGAAGGGATCCATGCTTGATATTGATCTTCATTAACTTGGAAACTTCTAGAGGGGATATCTTCAGTATTGATCTAGTTAAGGGTTTTATATGATCACCTAGTATCTAGGGATCAAATCCTGTTTTGTATTCTTGCTTAGGCTGTGGTGATTTGGAAACCTCTTGATCCTAGTGATGAGCTCCTAGAGTAGCTCATACTATCTCCTGAGTAGACAAATCAAGGCAGCTCATCTTATAAACTAAGCAAACCTACTACTAGGGTTACCATCAAGCCTAGCTCGAGGGAAGGATGGGTATTTTGAAAAGGTTGTAGTTTGGAATAAGATGAGGGTCTCTTGGTATCTCTACCAAGAGTAGAATTCAAATGCTTCATAAAAGGGTTTTGTTAAATCTAGAGATAAGAATAGTAGAAGGTTCCGTCTTGAAAACATAAGGAGATTATGTTATATAGCTCTCCATAGTTTGATCAATAGAAGCTACTAAAATAGTAGGTTTGCAAAGGCTTCTTGGCTCAGGTTTTGAAATGCCAGAACATTTGGGAATATGTAAAATGAGCCAGGACAATTTAGTTAAATAGCTTTTGTCAATTGATGTTAAGGTAAGGAGTATATCATAAGCTATACCATCAGAAGCATAAGCACAGACAACAGCCAACAAGCACTGCACACTTAACAAGAAAAAGTTTTTGTTCCCCCTGATTTTTGCATTCTGGACAACTAGTCAGGGTTACTGAGATTGGGATGTTACATGTGTTCTTTTCACAAACCACACTGATACACTAGATGTCACTACATGTGTGTTCTGTTCATAAACCACACCGATCCACTAGTGTAATTGCATGAGTGTTATTTTCATAAACCATATGGATCCACTAGATGTCACTCCATGTGTGTTCTTTTCATAAACCACATGGATCCACTAGATGTCATTGCATGTGTGCTCATTTCATAAACCACTTGGATGTGTGTTATTTTCATAATCCACTAGATGTCACTGCATGTGTGTTCTTTTCATAAACCACATGGATCTACTAGTGTCATTGCATCTGTTCTTTTAGGTTTCGCATAAGTCAAACTTAATAAAATTTGACCAATTTTATAGATAAATATAGCAACATGTATTACATCAAATTAACATATTATGAAACTAATATCGAAAACATATCTAATGGTACAAATTTAGTGTCATAAATATTGTCACCTTTCCCTAAAAAGTTAGTTAAACTTAACTAAATGTGACTTAGGACAAAGCTAGAAGTACACTTATTTGCGGACCGAGGTAGTACTCAGTTTTGCCCTCTCTCGTAGTCACAAACTCTCTGAAAAGCCCAAACGCACTGATTGGTTGACACAGCCCTCACTCGGATCGTTTGCGCCTACCGTTGATCCTCCCTAATCCAACACGGATCGCTTCATGATGTCGTGCCCTTCACACTACATCGTGAGAACACACGGAAGTCCGCTTGCCATATGCCCCCTACTTTATCCGTTGGGTTTTTTAGGGTCTCGTGACGACACTTCTACCAGAAGGAACACTGAGCCGTATATTAAAAATTCCACAAGTGGTCATGTCATGTTTAATCTAGTCTGCAAAGGCTAGAAGTCCACTACACGACAACTGGTCATCCACGGCCCACGGGCTATCCCATTTTTACTATGCAGCGCGCCTGCACTCTCACTTCCGACGGGACCCCACCGCACGAACCTTCCACGCGGCAGTCATAGCCAGAAGAGCTGCCTACCAAGGCCCTCGAGGAGGCCTAAACGTCCCCGCATTAAAAACCCAGCCTATCGGGTCCTCCATTCGCACTCATCCACTACTTTCTCCTCCCTATCTAGCAAAACCCTACAATCCTCAACATACAGCCACGAACCTTCTCCATGAAACTAGTGCGTGGGGGTGAGTCTGCGGGCATCGCCACCGGGGTGGTGCTTCTTGCGGCAAATCTGGAGGAGCATCATGCAGCACAAGGCGAGGAGGACGTGTAGTTCAACCCCTTGGGGGACTATGTGCTCGCTGGTGCTGACGACTTCGGAGGCCCCGATGAGGGCATGGAGTTCGACGAACACGCTCCGCTCGTGTACCCGGAGGTACATCTATTTCTACATGTTTCATATTTTCTGCTCGAGCTTAATCTAGTCCTGGTTTCATAAAAAAATCTAGTCCTAATGATTAGATGCACCGGTACATGGAGAGATCTAGTCTGTTATGAATAAATCCACATTATTTATTTATTTATAAGTTATCAAGAACACAAACAATATGAATTTAGGAGTGAGATGGGGACACAGCCGTAATGAACTATTGAACTTGTATAAATATGTTATTGTATTGAAAGTAACTTGGAATGGTTGTTGGAATATATATTTATTATTTTGCTCATTCTGTTTGCGTATCATACATTACAGGTAGATTCAAGTGAGGTGGACTCTGACAAGGAGAACAGGGACAACAAGAGCCACCATGTCATGAAGAAGCTCAAGAGCGGGAGAATCCCTTTCCGCACTCGGCTTGGGAAGCTCAGGTGCCCTTTCTATAAGAAAGGAGTCAAACCGAGGATTGACAGCTTGATTCCGCATGCGGTTGGCATAGGTAAAAGCCCGGCTAGTAAACACAAGTCGGCGACCAAGGCTAAGCACGCTGCTTATGGAAAATTCCTGAGGGAGTATGTCAAGACCGGCCTGGTGTCCCCTTACTTAGGAATCAACAACTTCTAACCGACCAACCCATCACTGTGCTGGCCCGGCCACTAATAATGTTTAATTCTCTTACCGTTTCTAGACCCTTAAACTATGTGGTGTGTTGAAACCTCATGCTTTTCCACCAACACATGTGTTCCAAAGTTGCTTGATCGTGCATGCTTACACTAGGGGCCTACCCAGAAACTTCTAGAAGCCTGGGCAAACGAGCTTTATTTGGCAAATTCTGGACAAAATCACCAAATTAAAGAAAGGAAATTGCAAACTTTGCGCAATCGGAAGGCCTGGGCGGCTGATAGGGGTGTAGGGATGCTAGGTCCCTGTCTATGCTTACACTTCCCTTAAACTTGCTAGGAATAATAATCACAAATAGTTGTACACTTCCTTCTGTCCTGTCATGATACGTCGTGTCAGCACCGCGCACCCGCTGCAGATCGGCAACAGGATGGTGGTCTCCGTGACCGGTCTCTGCCACACCAAAGCCACGTCGTACACCCTTCCCATTGCCTACCGGGCACGACCGCCAAATTTAATCGCTAGTATTGGAAACCAACGGTGCTTTTCCGGTCAAACGTGCTTCCGCTTGGGTATGACCAAAATACTGGTAAATGCAATTTACGATGCGCGCACACCCCCTTTTACGCATCGCCTTCACTCTCCACAGCATAGCACTGTGCAAAAATCCCCAACTCCTTCCGCCGCTGCTGCCGCAACCACCGCAAGAACCATCGACGCTGCCGTAGGCACTGCCTCCACCGCGCCATACCACCGCAATAGATCTCTCCACCACCACGCCTAGTCCCAGCCACGACTACCGATGCTAGGCCACTACTGCAGCATTAGCTGCTGCCATGGACACAGAGTACAGCGTGTTCAGTGAAAGGAGCGACTTCACCGACGAGTACACTGTCACCGCCCATGGCACCACCGAGCTGACAGTCGTCCACACAAATGCATCAGCGGAGGTGGCCAAGGTCATCGCAATGTACAAGCGGTGGCTACATGAGCTGATGGACAGGTACAAGATCGTCAGCCTTGACCTCGAGTATACCAGAGATAGGAAGAGGGCGGCGCTTTTGCAGCTGTCCATGCGCAACCACTGCCTCTTATACCACGTATGTAGGGCCAAATGTGTATGCCCGGAGCTTCGCGAGTTCCTGCGTAGGAGGGAGATCTACTTTGCCAGCGTCGACATCAAGAATGACACTCTGAAGCTAGAGCGGGATCTCCCCGTCCATGTCGTCAATCACGTCAATCTCCAACGTTTGTGGAGGTACCCGAATGATGATACAGGGAAAGCTAGCATGGCTAGACTCGCTGCCGACATCATCGACCGCGAGTACGCCGGCATGAAGGCCGAGTTCCCGAAGCACCCGCACGAGCGATGGGAGTGGAGGCACCTGAATTACGATGCGATCAAGTACGCAGCCAGGGATGCGTATGTGTGAGTGTGTTGTTTACCACTACTAGTTTCGCATTCCGTTCCTAGTTTATCTCGCCTGTATTTTATCCCGCATGTATTTTATAAGCATTTTGTGTGTAAGAACTGTACTCGTATGATCCCTATGTTATTAGGTAGTTAACCTGTATGAATTACATTTCCCCCTTTTTTATGCTGAACATTCATACTTACAAATTTTGTCTCTGCCCTTTGCATGCGGCATAATCTAGAACTGCCATGCATAAGGTGGGATCCACAAGATCAGATGCTATTGTCCAAAAATGGGCACAATTTCTATTATAGCGAAGGATACAGTCATAAACAAACCCAGGTTATAGTTCGACAAAGGTAATACACAGCAGTTCGGAATTACTCACACATAGTACTTCTGAAATAACATGTTTTCATAAACATAACAAGCCCCATACAAACACAACAATCATGCACTAGAAGTCTACATCCTAGCCTGTTGGAATGATTGGCGGAGAAGGCGACTGATCCCAGGATGCCTTCGATCGCTTGCCCCGGCTTGTAGATTCCTCTACACTCTAGCATCTAGGCAAACAACTTGCCTTGGTGGTGGTTCAATGGTGCGATGCCTAGAACGAAACAATACGATCTGGCGGTACAACTCGTGGCTGACATACCCGTCAATTGCATCATACTTCAGGTTAGGTTAAGAAAGCGGCTTATCCTCCTAGTAATCGTGCCCTAAATGCCTCCACCAACATGTCAGTAATTTGTCCTTCATGTCAGTGTACCATGGGTCGATGAGTTCGGCGGCAAGATCAGCCATCCCAGTCCTGCTGCCCCTCGTCCCTAGGATCCAGTAAATTTTCTGGATATCCACTATGTACTCCTTTGGGATTTTAATGTTGACAGTCGGGCTTTCAAGCAGGCGAGTGTCATGCCTGATGTCAACACTAGTAAATGTTATCTGGTGGTTCACAAGAAAGTCAGAAAAGAGAGACCTAATCCTTTTGCCTCACCTGCATTAAAATGAATTCATACATTGCGGTGACCCAGCATGCCACTGCATGATATAGTACACTATAGTCGTTGACATAACACCAATGAAACACCATTCACTAGTATTACATCCCTCAAAGTGGTACAACAGAAACACATCCGGTCCAAGACATGACTATAGATTACAACTCGACTCTTTACAAAAGATCTAGAGAACACTCTATGTTAAAGAGAGAGAGAAAGAAACTTCTTACAAAGAAGAATCCGAATAATAACTCAGAACTATCTAGAGACTAAGACTAGTATCTAAACTAATGGACTTGCAATTGCTGCTATTGCAATGTTTTACAGAAGTAGGTTTTATGGCTAGAGAATCTATTCCTATCTACTTAAGAACTTTGTCTTCACTTCGGTTGATGTATATGTTGACTTTATTGACTTTATTGAAGAACTTGAGCTGTCGATGATGGTTTCTTGAGCATAAATTGATGTTGATGTCGTCTTAAACGGCTTAGACCTAGAAAGAGTTAAGAAGGTATGGTTGAGTAAGAGCGTACTCAGCAAGTTCACTAAAAGGAGTGTATGATGCACCATCTCTACAGCCACAGACCAAAGGTCGTAGGCAATGCAGGTTTCCGTAAACATTTCTTCAAAGGTTGCTTTTATTCTAAAAACTATGTCTGATAGCCTTCACAGGTTAACCAGAACCTTCGTGGGGTTCCTTTCCTGCCATGTTCGTAGCTCCTTTCCGGAATAGGGAGTAACATGTCACAGTTCTTACACTCTGCAGAGGTGCGTTGCTTTACCCATGAGAGACCTTAGCTTTGTTGCACATCCGAGTTGCATTCTCGTCCACACTTCCTTGGTGTGGGGCTCAGTATAAGATCCAAGCCAATCACTGCCCCCTTCGCGAGCCCATATGTCTGCACGATCCTTCGAGGCTGACTAAATCTCTGTTAAGCCCCCTTTCGGGCAAGCTACAACCCTGATGAGTTCCTGACGACTCTATGAGCCGGTTATGCCCCTGGCAACCTCCATAAAGGGCTCAGTATAAGATCCAAGCCAATCACTACCCCCTTCGCGAGCCCATATGTCTGCACGATCCTTCGGGGCTAACTAAATCTCTGTTAAGCCCCCTTTTGGGCAAGCTACAACCCTGATGAGTTCCTGACGACTCTATGAGCCAGTTATGCCCCTAGCAACCTCCATAAAGGTCCGACTATACCTCCGGCATCCGCTCATAGATAATCTAGACACCAAAATTGTGGGGCCTAAGGGTGCCCACCCATATGCTGGATCCACACAAGGAATCACAGCATCACATTAAGGTCGTCTTGCCTACATACGAGAGGAACAAGATATAGCTGACTTCTCCGTCCCATTCCAAATCTCATGGTTAACGCGTAATATATGGCGCTAGAATCACTAGCGACATTGGTTGTTAAGTCCTAGATATTATGTTCCTTTACCACTAGAACTGTATCAATAGATTATTACCATTTGGTAAATAATCCATAATCAAATTATTATGAAAATAGTGTTTTATGACCTTTTTGAAATGAAGGTGATGACAACATTTGAGTTACAAGCATTTGATAGAAAATAACCAAAGGACATGAGCTAGTTGTGAACTTGCCTTTTGTGATTGCAAGATTATGCACTCACGGTCTTCAAGACACTAGAAGATCCAAATTCTATAAATAGCATCATTGGTCCGGTAAGGACTAGTGTTTAAGGAAGCAGGATGCAATTATGCATAAGTTGTGGGCTCCCCGGATTATTCATCCGAGAAATCCCTGTTATGCATATCTCCACGTTCCCATGATTAGTGAGCCGTGGAACATAATCGACAAGTATCATTACAACATCCAGAACATAACGAATTACAAGACTTACATAAATGCCATTATAGCTACATCATCCTTAGCAGCAGAATATCATCATGCGCAGAGCCCAAGCGTGCATCAACCTACAGGCCACTGACCAGGAAGACGGCCTAGCTCGCTGGACGTCACCTTAATCTTACGATGTCGAACCTCTGAAAGTCTGGCCAAGTAAATAGCCAGGGACACAACTGTGAGTACATTTGAATGTACTCGCAAACCACCAAGATAAGTAGAATAAGGAAATGCAATTTTGGCTGTGGCGAAATAGCTTTATCAAGGGTTGTTTTTGAAAAGCCTAGACTATCTCTTGTAGTTATGGCATATCCATATCTCTGTTGAAAAAGAGTTTTGAAACCATGCCTTTGTTTTGTAAGTCAAGACGTCTCCATACCTTTGTTGAAAAAGAGTTTTTAAAATAGTTTTGGAGTAAAAACCCTTTTTAAACCTCTTTGACCACCTCTGGTCAAAACAAAGCTTTCGAACTCAGGTTCCCCCGGAACCTTCATTCTTTCATCCATTCTTTCCAAACAACCACCGTTTGGGTACTCCTAGCAAACACCTTTACAACCGTCCTTGACCGTGGACACGGCTATTCGAATAGATTATACTCTGTAGAGTTTGCACAATTTCCCCACAAGAATCAATACATCCGCCGGGATACAACCATGGCCCACTACCATTGTAGATGGGGGTCCGGATAATCAAACCTAACATTTCACTTGTCGACCCTAGCAAAGGCTACTTTTCCTTTTGGGTTTGTTCTCCCCGACAACAAGTATGTGGCTCCCAACCATAGTCCTGCCTTCCGTACACGCGTATACCTAACCATAGCTTGGCGTATACCTTAATCCGGTGACTCCACTTCCTTTCGTACCACCTAAGTCATACCGTCCGTGGGAGACCCAATTGTTGCACCGGCACTCCTGCCAGAACAGGCTCACTCTTGCCGAAGCAAGCAATAGGCTTCAGATCCGAGATCTAGTAGCGCCTGCCCGAAATTCAAGGGATCTCTCCCTATAAGCATTGTACAAGCTGCCTCGGCTAATGCAGACAAACTACGAGCTAAGCCCCAGCACCTGGGGTAATGTGGTTGCACTGATAAAATTGTTCCGGTAAAGGCGTAGAACATGCCTTCACTTTCTCATTTCTCATCAACACCATTTCTTTCGTTAAAACATCCGCTTGGAACGATGCCTCTTCCCAAGGGTTTTACAAAGCATTTTTGAAACCTTTGAAGTGGGGTAAATCACAAAACAGTTCATTTTCTCAAAGCCGGGGTTTTCAATGAGGTAGGATGCTAACCATCGTACTCTCAGTCTAAAGGGATAAAATGGTAGGTACATCAAGGTGGTGCCACGAGGGGCACAAAGTCATAACTTGGAGGAGCCAAGTTATTTAGCGCAGTATTCATAAAACAAGACATGTAGGTAAATAATGCAATTTATAAAGAGGATATAAACAAGTAATAAATAGAGTAGGACAAGTATCAGAATTCGGGAATGGTGGATTGCCTGTGATCAGTAATAAGTCCCTGGACTTTTTTAGATAACCAAGAATACCCAATAAATATAATAAGAAGTCCCTTCCTTATTGTCGTCAAACACTCACACTATCGTCGTCATCGAGGATACATGCAAGCAGACAATACCACAATCCATACAGGGCATACCAGCATCAAACCATTCAGCAAACAAACATAAAGAATCCTACCCAACTCAGTAGGTTTGGAGGAGTGGGATACTAGGAGTGAAATTTACTAGATTGCCATTGTAGTGTTCTTCTCTTGGAAGGTAGACGTCTAGGATGAATACCATGAACTTGGAGTGGGGTTCTGAGGTCTGTAGGATACCAATGTGCAACAGTGATATCCTCAGATAGATCTTGACAAAACAAAACCAACACAAGTGGTTTCACTTGAATATCAAATACCTATATTTAATTATGATTTTTATAGTGGTAATAACTCTAGTTTGAGGAAATAATTCACCAGAATTTATATGGAGGCCCAAAAATTATTTCCTTGGGTGGTTAGTTATTGTTTGCTGTACTGAACCACATAGCGTTGGAATCTTGTCAAAAGAATTATAAAAATGCCATCAGGAAATTCCCAAAGGCAGTTCTATAAGGTTTTTCTCTTTTTCACCAGATTAATTCTACAGAAGCTATGGAGTTGATTCCAAGGGAAGGTGGTAGGCATTTAGAATACATTTATGTAGGATATGTATTCACCCTTTTTGGAGTGGCCAAACTCGAGGAGTGGTTTATTTAGTGAAAATACCACTTAGAGAAGTATTTAAATTACTAAAATTCAACCAGAGCTCAATAAATTCTGAGCTGCTGGGGTTTGATAGATGTTAATATTATGAGGTACTAGGAGGTGGAATCAGGTCAATACCATACTTGGTTTGACCTAGAGAATATATCCAAGGCATATAAAGGTTGTTTTTGTTATTTTTGTTAAAGATATACTTTTGTTCACCTTGGCATGAGACCTATGCTGGATGACTGGTATTTCAAATACCTTTCAGTAGAGCTTTGTTCCATATCAAATGGGTAAGGCTAGCTCACAGAGGAATTTAATTAGTCTACCAGATACATTTTAGTGGATTGATTTCCAATAAATAATAAAAATTGCTTTTGGCAAGGGACTAGTTCGATGTGATGCACAAAACAGGTAGGCATCTAAGAAAATTTAGGTATGTCCAATTGGAGTTATTAATCATTTTCAAAAGGATTTAATCTTACTAGTCTTTTTCTGGATCTGGAATAACAGAAAAGAAAACAGAGCAGGCTGGGCTGGATCTGGGGCTAATGGGCCGGCCGGGAGGGAATCGGCCCACGGTGCACGGGGCGACGCGCGGGATCGGAGCGGTTCGAACCTGCCAGGCGGGGCCCGGCAGTCAGTGACAGGGGGCGGCCGAAGAAGTATCGGTGGCTGTGGGCCGTTCGATTAGATGGGGATCGACGGCTCGTGGCTATCGTCCACCTGGGCTTGCCGGCGACGAGACCTAACCCTAGCAGAGGAGGGTGCAGAGCAGGGAGCTCACCTGAGGGCTCGGGAGAGAATGTGGAGGCGGCACGGCGACGTGGTCGACGACGGCGACCTCGGGGTTGGGCGGAAGGAGGGGGTTCCTCGACTGGATCTGGCCCGTGCGATGACGACCGAGGAGAGCCCGTCGGAACTCATCGGGGCGGCTCGATGAGGCGGTCCTGGGCGAAAAGAAGAGCATAGTTAGATGCAAGGGAGGTAGGGGAGCTCGACCAGGTGACATGCAGAAGGAGAAGCGGAGGGGATGTGAGGCCTTGCTCGATTTTTGTAAAGTCCTGAGGCTCCTTTTTATTCTTCCTGCGGGCAGCACAGAGCAGAGGCGGAAGAGGGAGTGCTGGGGGAGGTAAGTGGGAAGGAGGGGAAGCAAATGAGGTGCAGGGGGGCGTGCTGGGGTGCCCTCTGACCTTTATACCAAGGAGGAGGAGTAGATGGTGTAAATGTCCCGTTTGGACATGGGGGAGGGGGATTGCTGGCCAGGGATTGGTCCAGGGGACGGTGGGGAGGGGTAGTAAGGGGATTGGCTCGGGCAGAGAGGGATAGGGCAGCTGTGGTAATAAGTTGGGGTAAATCTTGTAAGATTTGCTTGTCTCTCTAACTCTCTCTACTAGTACTAGGTTAAAAGGGGCAAATCTAGGGGTGGAGCTACAGTGCTCACGACCAGGGGAGGGTTGGGTGTTGTGGGGGAGTGCTTGACAAGCTTTGGTGGTGATCTGACCTTAGCTTGGTTCAAGTTTGCTGCGTTTGCAAGGTTTTGATCCCAAGATGGCTCGTGAAGGAAGTTCCAAATTTTGTGTAGGACAGAGTGGGGAGATGGTACTGGTAGGTAGATGAGGTCAAGGTAGACTTCTAGGATTTAATTGAGATTTTTATATGGGGTTTTAGTCCTTCTAAATCCATTTGTTCAAAAAGGCCAGAAGTGGTTCCTAGAAGATCATTTGATATTTTAAATTGGGCAAAGTTGGTTTCTGGTTTGAGAGGGTCCCAATTGTGAATACACACTTAGGGGAATTTCCCAAGATTTATTGATGCATAGAAGTATTTAAAACAATTATTATTCCAATTCAGCCATTTAAGAAAATGGACAAAACAAAATAATAAAGCTTCTCAAAAATATTTATTTTTGAGATGGGAAGATAGGGTATGATATATGGAACTCTCATGAGCCAAAAGTTGGGGAAGTGTTTTGACAAAAACCAAACTTTCCATTGGAAAAGGGGTTTTGAGATTTTGTCTTATTAAAGGAATTAAATAGATTTGGAGCCATAATAATTATAGATAATATTTGATGAATCTTGATGATCAACGTAGAGGGTGTAGACAAGGTGTAGCAAGAATTTGAAACCTTGGGGAATGGAAATCCAACTTGAATTAGGTGAAAGAATAAGATATTGAGGATCTAGGGTGATGTTATTTTTATACCACCAAAACATGGTGGTATCTTGGAGCTCAGAGTTCACCTTGGTGCAAGGGATAGATGGATAGGTATACCAAGTCATATTTATGAACATGGAAGGAGGAGTTTGAATTAATTGCATTTGAGGTGATCTAGAAATGGTGGCAAACTTTGTTGAAAATACGGCTGTCATACCAAAAGAGTCATGATACCTTATAAACCATGTGGGTTTAAACAGCACAGAGATTCACTTGGAACAAGTGAGGTATATTTTTGTAGACCTATATGAGTAGAACACAACCATGTAGAGAGTTGGTCCATAGAAGGTTGGGTGGCTGTGTGAGCTTCTACCAAAATTGGCATGATGACTAGATTTGCAGGAAGTGTTATTTTCTTGCCTGCAAAACCATCAAGAACATGTGGGTTGGAGGATGATCTAACCAAGGGAAAATGTGGGACTTGGTAGTCCTTAGGATGGTTGACAAGATGTTTCAGGTGCATTTCCAAAAATGCACAAAGGTTGGGAAAGGGGAGGCATTCAAAAAGGTGATGCCAAAACTGTTTCTAGACTTTGTCAAAGTTTGGCAGTTTTGAGAATTTTGACTAGAGTATGAGAGGGAATGTTCTTGGAGGGGTTGCAAGGTATCATAGCATCAACAAGTGGATGATATTGAAGATTAGATTGAGTGGAAGTGATCCATGCTTGAGATTGGTCTTCATGGACTTGGAAACTTATAGAATGGATCACTTCAGGAATGATCTGGCTAAGGGTTTTAGATGATCACCTAGTAGCTCGGGGTCAGATCCAGGTTTATATTCTTGCTTGGGGGATGATAGTTTGGAAACATCTTGATCCTAGTGATGAGCTCCTAGAGTAGATCATACTACTTCCTAAGCAAACCAGTCAAACAGCAGATCAAGGCAACTCATCAGACAGCAGATCAAGGCAACTCATCTTCTCAACTAAGGGAATCTACTACTGGGGGTTACCATCAAGCTTAGCTTGGGGTAAGAAGCGGTAGTTCTGAAAGGTTGGAGTTTGAATGAGGTAAGAGTCCTTGGTATCTCTACCAAGAGTGGTAATCAAAGTTTTCAGAAGAGGTTTTGGGAAATCTGAGGATAAGATTAGTTGAGGGTTATGTCTTGAAAACATAAGGAGATTGTATTATATATCTCTCCATAGTTTTGTCAATAGAAGCTACCAAAATAGTTTTGGTTACACAAGCACCTTGGCTCAGGTTTTGAATTGTCAGAACATTTGAGAATATGTAAAATGAACCAGGATAGTTTTGGTAAATAGCTTTTGTCAACTGAGGGTGAGGTAAGGAGTATCATAAGATACACTCTCATATGCACAAGCACAAACAAACAACAAGCAAACACTACATCGATGAATAAGAAAAAGTTTTTGTTCCCCCTGATTTTTGCATTCTGGTCAACTAATCAGGGTTGCTGAAATTGGAATGTTACAGACCTTTCCCGCTTAAAAGAATCTCGTCCCGAGATTCGGGAGAATAAGATTAGGGAATTCGTCTAGGGGTTAGTGCTATGTGCTTCTTGTGTACTAACTTGTCGCCTTAGTCTTTGAACGGGGTCACTGCGACGGTGAGGTTGAACTTCAATCATCTTGAAACACGAGGGCGGAGAAGACTTCAACCAGGGTTGCAAGGAGTGATCTTCCGGCTATTAGGAATTACGGTGCTTGTCCTAAGGGATTAATGTATTCTAGTATACGTCCTTGGGTCCAACTATTGGATGGCTTCTGGCACAGGGTTATTCTATTTCGCGGGAAAGGCACAGTCTTTCCCCCTTAGGATTAGACTAGGGTAGGTCGGAGAGTTGGTATAGTCCTCGCTTCTAGGAGTCGTAGATGGATGTTTGAATGCTGGCACCCATATTCATTTTGGAGTCTAGATTGTCAGAGGGCGTCCCATTCTGGAGGTCTTCTGTAGAATCTTCGAGTAGACAGTCTTGTGAGGATTGAGTGGAAAGACGCAGTCTTTCCACCTTAGAGCTTCATTAAGGTGCTTTAGAAGTGGCGCAGACCTTCGGCCTGGGAGAGCTGTCCTGGGGTTAGCGGGAGGCTGCATCTTCCTGGAGTCCTGAGCTAAGGTCGTCAAGTGACGCCCTATTCTATACTCCTTGGCGAGGGAAGTTTCCTAACGAAGCTTTATGGAGGGAGCTCAGGGCAAGCTAGCGGTTTATGACTCTCCTGGCTAGCGTTTTTAGCCAGGGTTGACGTAGTCAGCTTCGGTGGGGAGGTCTTCATTTGCATCTCTTGCGTTGCTTCTGCTTGAGGGCGGAGTGAACTTCTTTACTTCATGCCTCCTCGTCTTCGGGAAACTGAAGTATTCTGGCCTTCGGGTGAGGAACTTACCGTTGGTGGTAAGTGTTCCGGGTTGGGTCTAATGCATGACTTGGGTAAAACACGCAAGAGGGAAAACGTCAAGCAAACATAGCAATCCAAGGAAGTTATTACAAAACCAACCAGTCTGCACCCGAGGGTGCTAATAGTACTTAAGCATTACAAACGTGTTCAGGGATGATACATGACTCTACCCTATTGCTAGAAGGGCGAGTAACTGCAACGCGGGTGATTACTCGGAGGGTGCATCAGTGGAGTCGTGGCTGGCTTCTAGCAGAGCAGGGGAGGCTTCCTACACCTCCTGGATGGGCTTGAACCTACGAAGATACTGACTGGCTGTGATGCACTTCCTTCTTTTCTTGGGGGCGGCTTCTCTCGACGTTCCTTCAGTGGTGGAGGTTCGTGCTTGATCCTTTTGCAGGGTTTCTAGAGCTTCCTTACGGGTGAGAATGGCTTGCAGGCGACCGAGCTCCATCTGGGAGTGGCGGTATTCATCAACGACTGCTGTTAACACCTCATTGCTGGAGTAGCTAAATCGGGTCTGAAAAGAGAGAGCGAGGTATGCCAGGCTAGGGTCTTGCGTTCCTCCTGTGCAGTCGACATTTCCCTTCATGGGGAGGTAGAAGGTTGTGGGCTGTCTCATCTCTGGGAGGGAACTATGGATGCGCATCAAAGCTTGTCTGGCTACCAAGTCGACAGCAAGTACTAGGCTTGGCATCTGAGGACAAGTGGAGTAGATAGGGCTTCCATTGGTTCCTGGCTTTGCTAGTATGACAATCTGTCCCACATAATCTCCGGATTCCAGTCCCTTGTGGAGGATGTAGATAGGTTTCTGCTGGTAACCGCAAAGTTGCAGAGAGACCCAGAGTAGTGGGGGAAATCCAATCTTCAGCACCTCTTCATCAATAGGTTCCATCTACAAAAGGGTTTAGGGCCAGGTTGGGTTAGTGACAAGTGTGCAAGATTTTAAGATTAGAAAATCATATTAATGTGAGTATTTTCAAAACTGAGGGGGAAAAGATATAAGCACTTTTGCGAATAATCATCTCTTCCCTTTGTCTTTTAGAAAATAGGTTTGCCGTTTCCTGTCTATCATCCATGCTAACTAAGGTCTCCTATAGTCAGGATGGCTCTGATACCAAGTCTGTGGGCTCCCCGGATTATTCATCCGAGAAATCCCTGTTATGCATATCTCCATGTTCCCATGATCAGTGAGCCGTGGAACATAACCGACAAGTATCATTACAACATCCGGAACATAACGAATTACAAGACTTACATAAATGCCATTATGGATACATCATCCTTAGTAGCGGAATATCATCATGCGCAGAGCCCAAGCGTGCCTCAACCTACGGGCAACTGACTGGGAAGACAGCCTAGCTTGCTGGAAGTCACCTTAATCTTCCGATGCCGAACCTCTGAAAGTCTGGCCAAGTAAATAGCCAAGGACACAACCATGAGTACTTTTGAATGTACTCGCAAACCACCAAGATAAGTAGAACAAGGAAATGCAATTTTGGCTGTGGCGAAATAGCTTTATCTAGGGTTGTTTTTGAAAAGACTAGACTATCTCTTGTAGTTATGGAATCTCCATATCTCTGTTGAAAAAGAGTTTGGAAACCATGCCTCTGTTTTGTAAGTCAAGACGTCTCCATATCTTTGTTGAAAAAGAGTTTTCAAAATAGTTTTGGAGTAAAAACCCTTTTTAAACCTCTTTGACCACCTCTTGTCAAAACAAAGCATTCGAACTCAGGTTCCCTGGGAACCTTCATTCTTTCATCCATTCTTTCCAAGCAACCACCGTTTGGGTACTCCTAGCCAAAACCTTTACAACCGTCCTTGACCATGGACATGGCTATTCGAATAGATTATACTCTGCAGAGTTTGCGCACTTTCCCCACAAGAATCAATACATCTGACGGGATACAACCACGGCCCACTACCATTGTAGATGGGGGTCCGGATAATCAAACTTAACCTTTGGCTTATCGACCCTAGCAAAGGCTGCTTTTCCTTTTGGGTTTGTTCTCCCTGGCAACGAGTATGTGGCTCCCAGCCATAGTCCTGCCTTCTGTACATGCGTATACCCAACCATAGCTTGGCGTATACCTTAATCTGGTTACTCCACTTCCTTCTGTACCACCTACGTCATACCGTCCGCGGGAGACCCAATTGTTGCACCGGCACTCCTACCAGGACAGGCTCACTCTTGCCAAAGCAAGCAATAGGCTTCAGATCTGTGATCTGGTAGCGCCTGCTCGGAATTCAAGGGATCTCTCCCTGTAAGCATTGTACAAGCTGCCTCGGCTAATGCAGACAAACTACAAGCTAAGCCCCAGCACCTGGGGTAATGTGGTTGCACTAATAAAATTGTTCCGTTAAAGGCATAGAACATCCCTTCACTTTCTCATTTCTTATCAACAGCATTTCTTTCGTTAAAACATTCGCTTGGAACGATGCCTCTTCCCAAGGGTTTTACAAAGCATTTTTGAAACCTTTGAAGTGGGGTAAATCACAAAACAGTTCATTTTCTCAAAGCCGGGGTTTTCAACGAGGTAGGATGCTAACCATCGTACTCTCGGTCTAAAGGGATAAAATGGTAGGTACATCAAGGTGGTGTCAGGAGGGGCACAAAGTCATAACTTGGAGGAGCCAAGTTATTTAGCGCAGTATTCATAAAACAAGACATGCCGGTAAATAATGCAATTTATAAAGATGATACAAACAAGTAATAAATGGAGTAGATAAGTATCAAAATTCGGGAATGGTGGCTTTCCTGTGATCAGCAATAAGTCCCTGGACTTTTTTAGATAACCAAGAATACCCAATAAGTATAATAAGAAGTCCCTTCCTTATTGTCGTCAAACACTCACACTATCGTCATCATCGAGGATACATGCAAGCAGACAATACCACAATCAATACATGGCATACAAGCATCAAACCATTTAACAAACAAACATAAAGAATCCTACCCAACTCAGTAGGTTTGGAGGCGTGGGATACTAGGAGTGAAATTTACTAGATTGCCATTGTAGTGTTCTTCTCTTGGAAGGTACTCCCTCCGTTTCAAAATATAAGATGTTTTAGCGTTATGAAGAGAGTGTATCTAGACCTATTTTAGTGTGTAGGTTCACTCCAAACCTAGATGAACCTATATACTAAAAGGAGTCTAGATACACTCATTTTACAAAGCTAAAACATCTTATATTTTGAAACGGAGGGAGTAGATGTCTAGGATGAATACCATGAACTTGGAGTGGGGTTCTGAGGTCTGTAGGATACCAATGTGCAACAGTGATATCCTCAGATAGGTCTTGACAAAACAAAACCAACACAAGTGGTTTCACTTGAATATCAAATACCTATATTTAATTATGATATTTATAGTGGTAATAACTCTAGTTTGAGGAAATAATTCACCAGAATTTATCTGGAGGCCTAGAAATTATTTCCTTGGGTGGTTAGGTAGTGTTTGCTGTACTGAACCACATAGAGTTGGAATCTTGTCAAAAGAATTACCAAAATGCCCTCAGGAAATTCCCAAAGGCAGTTCTATAAGGTTTTTCTCTTTTTCACCAGATTAATTCTACAGAAGCTATGGAGCTGATTACAAGGCCAGGTGGTAGTTATTTAGAATACCTTTCTGTAGGAATTGGATTCACCCTTTTTGGAGTTGCCAAACTCTAGGAGTGATTTATTTAGTGAAAATACCACATACAGAAGTATTTAAATTACTAAAATTCAACCAGAGCTCAATAGATTCTGAGCTGCTGGGGTTTGATAGATGTTGAGATTATGAGGTACTGGGAGGTGGAATCAGGTCAATATCGTACTTGGTTTGACCTAGAGAATTTATCCAAGGCAGATAAAGGCTGTTTTTGTTTTTTTAAAGACATACTTTTGTTCACCTTGGCATGAGACCTATGCTAGATGACTAGTATTTCAAATACCTTTCAGTAGAGCTTTGTTCCATCTCAAATGGGTAAGGCTAGCTCACAGAGGAATTTAATTAGTGTACCAGATACATTTTAGTTGATTAATTGCCAATAAATAATAAAAATTACTTTTGGCAAGGGACCAGTTCGGTATGATGCACAAAACAGGTAGGCATCTAAGAAAATTTAGGTATGTCCAATTGGAGTTATTAATCATTTTAAAAAGGATTTAATCTTACTGGTCTTTTTCTGGATCTGGAATAAAAGAAAAGAAAACAGAGCAGGCTAGGCTGGATCTGGGGCTAATGGGCCGGGCGGGAGGGAATCGGCCCACGGTGCACGGGGCGATGCGCGGGATCGGCGCGGTTCGAACCTGCCAGGCGAGGCCTGGCTGTTAGTGACAGGGGGTGGTCGAAGCGGTATCGACGGCTGTGGGCTGTTCGATTACATGGGGATCGATGGCTCGTGGCTGTCGTCCACCTGGTCTTGCCGGCGACAAGAACTAACCCTAGCAGAGGAGGGTGTCGTGCGGGGAGCTCACCTGAGGGCTCGGGAGAGAACGTGGAGGCGGCACGGCGACGTGGTCGACGACGGCGACCTCGGGGTTGGGCGGAAGGAGGGGGTTCCTCGACTGGATCTGGCCCACGTGATGACGACCGAGGAGAGCCCGTCGGAACTCACCTGGGCGGCTCGATGAGGCGGTCCTGGGCAAAAAGAAGAGCACGGTTAGATGCAAGGGAGGTAGGGGAGCTCGACCAGGTGACATGCAGAAGGAGAAGCGGAGGGGATGGGAGGCCTTGCTCGATTTTTGTAAAGGCCTGAGGCTCCTTTTTCTTCTTCCTGCGGGCAGCACAGAGCATAGGAGGAAGAGGGAGTGCTGGGGGAGGTAAGTGGGAAGGAGGGGAAGCAAATGAGGTGCAGGGGGGCGTGCTGGGGTGCCCTCTGACCTTTATACCAAGGAGGAGGAGTAGATGGTGTAAACGTCCCGTTTGGACATGGGGGAGGGGGATTGCTGGCAAGGGATTGGTCCAGGGGACGGTGGGGAGGGGTAGGAAGGGGATTGGCTCGGGCAGAGAGGGATAGGGCAGCTGTGGTAATAAGTTGGGGTAAATCTTGTAAGATTTGCTTGTCTCTCTAACTCTCTCTACTAGTACTAGGTTAAAAGGGGCAAATCTAGGGGTGGAGCTACAGTGCTCACGACCAGGGGAGGGTTGGGTGCTGTGGGGGAGTGCTTGACAAGCTTTGGTGGTGATCTGACCTTAGCTTGGTTCAAGTTTGCTTGGTTTGCAAGGTTTTGATCCCAAGAGGGCTCGTGAAGGAAGTTCCAAATTTTGCGTAGCACAGAGTGGGGAGATGGTACTAGTAGGTAGATGAGGTCAAGGTAGACTTCTAGGATTTAATTGAGATTTTTATATGGGGTTTTAGTCCTTCTAAATCCATTTGTTCAAAAAGGCCAGAAGTGGTTCCTAGAAGATAATTTGATATTTTTAAATTGGGCAAAGTTGGTTTCTGGTTTGAGAGGGTCCCAATTATGAATACACACTTAGGGGAATTTTCCCAAGATTTATTCAGGAGTAGAAGTATTTAAAACAATTATTATTACAATTCAGCCATTTAAGAAAATGGACAAAACGAAATAATAAAGCTTCTCAAAAATATTTATTTTTGAGATGGGAAGATAGGGTATGATATATGGAACTCTCATGAGCCAAAAGTTGGGGAATTGTTTTGTTAAAAACCAAACTTTCCATTAGAAAAGGGGTTTTGAGATTTTGTCTTATTAAAGGAATTAAATAGATTTGGAGCCATAATAATTATGGATAATATTTGATGAATCTTGATGATCAAGGTAGAGGGTGTAGACAAGGTGTAACAAGCATTTGCAACCTTGGGGAATGGAAATCCAACTTGAATTAGGTGAAAGAACAAGATATTGAGGATCTACGGTGATGTTATTTTTATACCACCAAAACATGGTTGTATCTTGGAGCTCAGAGTTCACCTTGGTGCAAGGGATAGATGGATAGGTAGACCAAGTCATATTTATGAACATGCAGGATGAGTTTGAATTAATTGCATTTTAGGTGATCTAGAAATGGTGGCAAACTTTGTTGAAAATACGGCTGTCATACCAAAAGAGTCATGATGCCTTATAAACCATGTGGGTTTAAACAGCATAGAGATTCCCTTGGAACAAGTGAGGTAGATTTTGGTAGACCTATATGAGTAGAACACAACCATGCAGAGAGTTGGTCCATAGAAGGTTGGTGGTGTGAGCTTCTACCAAAGTTGGCATGATGACTAGATTTGCAGGAAGTGTTATTTTCTTGCCTGCAAAACCATCAAGAACATGTGGGTTGGAGGATGATCTAACCAAGGGAAAATGTGGTCCTTGGTAGTCCTTAGGATGGTTAACAAGATGGTTCAGGTGCATTTCCAAAAATGCACAAAGGTTGGGAAAGGGGAGGCATTCAAAAAGGTGATGTTGGAACTGTTTCCAGACTTGGTCAAAGTTTGGTAGTTTTGAGGATTTTGACTAGAGTATCAGAGGGAATGTTCTTGGAGGGGCTGCAAGGTATCAGAGCATCAACAAGTGGATGATATTTAAGAGTAGATTGAGTGGAAGGGATCCATGCTTGATATTGGTCTTCATGGACTTGGAAACTTATAGAATGGATCACTGCAGGAATGATCTGGCTAAGGGTTTTAGATGATCACCTAGTAGCTAGGGGTCAGATCCAGGTTTGTATTATTGCTTGGGGGATGATAGGTTGGAAACATCTTGATCCTAGTGATGATCTCCTAGAGTAGCTCATACTACTTCCTAAGCAAACCAGTCAAAAAGCAGATCAAGGCAACTCATCAGACAGCAGATCAAGGCAACTCATCTTCTCAACTAAGGGAATCCACAACTGGGGGTTACCATCAAGCTTAACTTGGGGTAAGAAGGCGTAGTTTTGAAAGGTTAGAGTTTGAATGAGGTAAGAGTCCTTGGTATCTCTACCAAGAGTGGGAATCAAAGTTTTCAGAAGAGGTTTTGGGAAATCTAAGGATAAGATTAGTTGAGGGTTCTGTCTTGAAAACATAAGGAGATTGTATTATATATCTCTAGGAGCTACCAAAATAGTTTTGGTTACACAAGCACCTTGGCTCAGGTTTTGAATTGTCAGAATGTTTGAGAATATGTAAAATGAACTAGGATAGTTTTTGTAAATAGCTTTTGTCAACTGAGGGTGAGGTAAGGAGTATCATAAGATACACTCTCATATGCACAAGCACAAACAAACAACAAGCAAACACTGCACCGGTGAGCAAGAAAACTTTTTGTTCCCCCTGATTTTTGCATTCTGGTCAACTAATCAGGGTTGCTGCAATTGGAATGTTACATAAGTAATGTAATGCAGTTTGATAAACACGAATCCTCAGACTAATCGTATCTGATCTGGGGTTCGAAAACTGGGAATGGTTTCTTTAAAATGTGTTTCACTTTTATATTAGTTTCACACCTGTGCTTCTTATTAAGGCTTGTGAGAGTGTGTGAAACAATATGTAAATACAGCAAGTAGCATGCAATATTAAAGCACTCAAATGGGCATGGTAACTAAAAGATTTCTTGAGCAAGATTACTAATCAATTAGAGCCTTTAAAAAGTGCTTAACGATTACTTTTAATGTTTCTTAAAAGAATAACTTTTTAGGAAAAGATTTCTTTGTTAAAGTTTAAACAATATTTGTGGTTAATCTAATATGATCGATATCATTTGCGCTTATTCAAAAAGCGTGGGTTTGAGATGCCTTATGATTTAATTTGGAACAGACAAAAGTTAACTATAAAACTTAAGTAGACTTACGTGTGATGTTGTTGAACTAGTATCAAGTTTTTAGGGTTATGATAGGTATGATCAAGAGTGTGAATTCATTCACTTTCAATTTAAGTGAATGACATGTTTTAATGTGATTTACTATTATGAAAATGATTTGTATTATTAAAGAAAGCAAGATGATCTCATTAATGTGTTAAGGTTTTAAAATCATGTTAAGCATGCTTAAAAGATAAAGAGTATTCACCATCCATATAGGTGATTGATGCTGATAATTTACTTGAATTGTTGGTTTAACTTGGAGTTATGTTTTTTAAAGGAGTTTTATAAATTTAATAAGTTATTTTTAAGTATTATTATACACTCAAGTTATGGTTTTCGAAGTAGTATTTAAATGTACAAGATTTATAGTTTTTATATAAAATTATGATTATTTCTTATTTAAGAAATGTTTTTAAAGAATTTACCAAATAGATAATAAGGATTTATTACTTAAGAATCTTCAAATATGTTGGAATAATATAACTAGTAATTTTCTAGTAAAACATACTTACTTAAGATCTTAGAAGTGAATTTTATTTAATTTTAGGTGATATCCTTATTTTTATAAAATTCCACAAAGGATTATATATCTTTAAACATTTTCTTCAAGTTTTATTTGTAAACAAATTAAGTTAGTATTTTTATAAAATAGTAGATTCATTTTCATATGCAAAAATGAATTTTTATTCATTTTTAGGACTTTTCCTTAATTTATGAAATATCGCTTAGACTTTTGTGATGTTAACATTTATTTGTATTTTATTTAACTTAAATAAGTAAAGTTATATTTTTCTTAGGTAGATATTATTTTTGTGATTATTGCAATATGTTATATGTATTTTTAGGATTTTTCTATATTTTTCTAGGGCTAAAAAAATTTCAGGTGTATTTTGGTAATTTTACATTTTTTTTATTATTATATTTCTTATCCTATTTAATCTAGGCCGTTTGGTTGGGCATATGGGCTGGCCTGGCCCAATTGGTCTTACTAGACCAAATTAGCCCAACAGAGCCCATTCTGGTTGGGTCAATCTGACCCAACCCTCTCCAGTCACGTACAAGCACACAGCGAGACCTGGTCTCGTTCCCCTCTCGTGACCCCAGGGAGCCACCGTGACCCTGATCACCTCCGGCCACCGATTCCGGTGTAGGCCGACCTGCAGCCGCTGCTGTCGGTCGCTAAAGCCCCACCTTTTCTCCGGCCTACAACCTGGACCTCTTCGATTCGACCGCCGCCTCTTCTTCTGGCTGTGCTGAACCCCTCTCAGGAGCTAGGGTTTTGTCGCCTCGACTCCGCCATGCGCCGGTGATGCCCTCGTCTCCTCCTGGCGCTGGTGAGAGGTCTACGACGCGCTGCTCGAGCCGCTATGGCTTGGCGCGGGTAACAGCGCTGCGGCGCTCCCCATGTTGCCATGCCACCACGGCTCACCGTCGATGCTGTCCTCGGGCTCACACCGTTGTGGTCGCATGGGTACTGCCTCACCACACCACTGCGGTGCTCCCGAGCTCTAGTACACACTTCCTCTCCCTCTCTCTCTCCTCTCTGATTTTCCTTTGCACCTCTCTGTTATACAAGATTAACTATGTAAACTACCACGGCGATGTTTATGATCGGAACTTGGTGTTGATTCTGCTACTAGTAACTATATGATATATAGATAAGTGGCAGTACACTCCTAGTCAATTACTGGATTCCACTGTTATATCGGTTAACTGGACTCTTACTCAAGGTTGTTTAAGCTATGCAATATCTGGAGGTGAATTGAGTTGTAGATGCTTGCTTGAATTGAAACCCTTGGTTTGAATTTGGTCTCAGTAGTATGTTGTACTGACCCATTGGTTTGTGGCATTAGCTGGCTTTGTTAAATGAAAATGGTTGGGCTTAAATCTCCTCCTTACTCTATCTGTGGCCTGATGTGGTTTAGATTTAGTTGTGTCTAGGTGCTAGCTTATGATTTTGGCTAGTGGATTTTATTGGCCTTGGTACCCATTAATGTGAATTTTCTCCTAGGGTGTGTGTATTCCAACATTGAAACAACTAAAAAAATGGGATCATTCATTTGGAATGTTTTATAAGCAAAGCATTGGGTTGGAATTCCAGGCTAATGATTTACATAGACTGAGGCTTTGACTTGGATAAGGACATGTGCTAATAGTAGCCTATTTTCTTTGACCATGCTACTATGATGATCTCTAGTTATAAGCTAGGGAAATGATTTATCTTTACCTTAGAATATGTTGCCTTGAGATTTTTACTTGTTAAGTAAACAAGTACACTTAGAGATGGACCCCTTTTATTCCGAATTACTTCTTGTGAACTTAGATTAATGTGAAGCTTCCATAAGTATGGTACACAAGATCTATGACTTGCAGGATTTGTTTTCCCTAAGTGAAAATATAGATGAATTACTTTATTAGTTGGATAGTGTAATTTGCAATCTTCTTGGTGGAATCTTGTCAGTGATGCTTGGGCTGTTGTTTAATTTCCACAAGGGGCTCTACTAACCTAGGCTACTGATGTGGTGCCTCCAAACCTAGAGTGTGCACAGCAGTGGCCCAAGTAGGAAGATTTGTGGTTGTGTAAATAACTATTTATGTGGCTTCAAGCCTGTGATGCAAAAGGATGAGGCACCAATGGGTATTAAGAACCGATACTATAGTTTGTCTATCTAGCTCAATGATGAGGCTAGCATAGCACTTCTATGCTAGTCTGAGAGCTCTCCAGATCTCCCAAAAACTTCTTTTTAATCTGGATAAAATCATGTGCTGGTTGAGTTGAGGTTTACCAACCTGATGCTTGTAGACTTGCTAATATGTGGTTGTGCGCATGATCTTGTTGATGGCTGAATGGTTGATCCTGGCCAGCTATTGTGAATATTTGTGGCCTGCTCCTCTGTCTCCTTCTAGTGCAACTGTTGCTGCCCTTTTTTGCACATGGACCTCCACTTTCTTAAGTTCCTGATGTTGATCTTGATCACACCTTGCTTGTGCTCCTCATTGAACTGCTAGCTACTTCCTCCTAGGTTGCTGCCTTCCCTATGGAACTCCTCCCCTTCTAGCTCTTGGATGGCTTTTCTAGCAACCAGATGTTGGTGATGTGGTGGTGTGGTTTTCTTGGCTATGAAGTGAAATGCATACCTCTGGTGCTAGTCTTGTACTGCGATTGGTGCTCTATTTCTTATGTGCTTCGATGGATTAGGTGAAGTGCTCGAGTCCTTGCTTGGGTGGAGAAAACAATAGTTCTCTAGCAGCTGTGATGCGATAGCTCCCTCCCTTATCTACTTCCTGAACTCTTCTTGTTGTGTTGACACCACAGCAGTTGCATGCAGTGTGTAAGCTGCTAGCCTGCTTACATGTGGGGCCTGTGCTCGTTCAAGTTTCATGATCTAGAAATATCTCTAGTGGATATGTTTGAAAAAAGGATGTGTTCTTTTTCTGTTTTGACTGGCCCCTTTTACTTACTCATGGTGAAACTTTCCCCTCGATTGCCAGTGATGCAAATTGTCTGAGGCAAAAACCTTGATAAGAACAGATTCTATATTGGCCCCTTTTAATAACACTCAATGATGACCAAGCAATGCATTTCATTGCCAACCTCAGAGTACAATAACCCCCATAACCCCTTGTTTTCCATTTCTTTTGTTTGTTCTTTTTGCTTGCAGGGAACAAGACTAATGAAGATAAAGAGACAGCTTAGAAACAAGTTCAGGTTTCCTTTTACTCATTTGTAATTGATTTTCTGTTTGGATAATGTAAAGACAATGTAATATTGTATAACTTATTTAATAAAGTTAAATTTTCTCTCTTATTGTAAAGTCAATTTCTCTTGTAATTTATGTGTACATGTAATTGTAATAAAATAAAGTGTAACTTCTTATTTTGTATTCTAGAATTTGTAACTATTTGTACATTATTTATAAATAAACATTCATTTATTTACTTATTATTATCATTCATTTTCACTTATCTTTATAGTCAAATATATCATTGGAATACTCAATTATACTATGACTCATATTTGAATTGAATTTCAATCACTCTTACTCAAAACACATAGGTTCCAAAGAGATCATGTCAAAATCTATCACACTTGCTGATACGTTGCTAACGTATCCATAATTTTTGATGTTCCATGCTTGGTTTTATCTACTTTCTTATGTTTGGTCCACACTTTGGAGTACTTTCTATACACTTTCTTGGACTAACCTATTAACAAAAGCCACAGTGCCAGTTGCCTGTTTTCTGTTGTTTTTGGTTCTAGGAAGTTAGAAAATGAATATTCTTAGAATTGGACGGGACAAAAGCCAAAGTCAATTTTTCACCGAGGGACACCCGGAGCCAGAATACGAGACGGAGAGGGGCCAGAGGGCGGCCACACCACCTGGCCCGCGCCAGGGGGTGGTGTGGCCAGCCCAAGCACCCCCTCGGCCTCCCCTTTCGCCTATAAGATGCCTCCGATATAGAAACCCTAAGTAACCCGATCAAAATTCCACGAAAGAATCTGTAGCCACCATCATATCCATCCCTAGATCGGGAGGGATCTGAAGCTCTTCCTGGCAACCTACCAGAGGGGAGAATTCACCCTGGAGGCCTTCTTCATCACCATGCAAGCCTCCGGTGTGATGCATGAGTAGTTCATCTCTAGACTACGGGTCCATGTAGTAGCTAGATGGCTGGTTCTCCTCCTTTGTGTTATCATGTTTAGATCTTGTGAGCTATGTTCATGATCAAGATCATCTATTTGTAATTCCTACATGTTGCAGCGATCCGATGGATATTGAGATGCTATTTCAGATTGATTATTGATTCTATCATGTCTTTGTTATTTGTGATCTTGCATCCTTTCTGTTGTTAGTAGCTATCTTGGCCAAGTAGATGCTAGCAACTCCAAGAGTTAGTATTATGCTCGATAGTGTGTTCATGCCTCTAGTAATCTGGGGAAGTGACAGATATCTCTAAGGTACTAGATGTGTTGTTTCTACTAGCGAGAAAACAACAATCCTTTGTTCATAGAACAATCGTATTGTTTACTTTACACACAATGTGTAATGAAATTATCGGTTGCTTGCAACTTAATACAGGAGGGGGTTCGGATGATAACCTAAAGGTGGATTATTAGTCATAGATGCAATTGGATTACAGTCTATGTATAATGTTGTAGTGCCCAGTGGAATCTCAAAGGAGTCAAGATGAGTAGTATATGCATGTATGATTTCTCGATGTTTGTCAATTGCCCCGCTGTAATTTGTTCACCCAACATGTCATCTATCTTAAGGAGAGCCACCACTAGTGAACTATGAACCCCGGTCCTTTCTTTTATCATCAATCTACAATCAACTGTTTACTATTTTCTGTTTACTTTCTGCAAACTATTACTTTCTTCCACTCGATACGTTTAATCCTTTGTTTTTAGCAAAACTGGTGAGATTGACAACCTCATCGCATGTTGGGGCAAAGTTTTGTGGTTGTGTTGTGCAGGTCTCCACGTTGCTGCTGGCACCGGTAGTGCGCCCTGCCAAAGTCTAGCTAGCAACACCTTTGAGGTGTTTCCTTGCTCCTACTGGATTGATAACCTTGATTTCATAACTGAGGGAAAACTTGTTGTTGTGATCATCATACCTTCCTCTTGGGGTTCCCCAACGGGCTCGATATATTTTGGGCTAAGCAACTGATTTTCTGGCGCCATTGCCGGGGAGTCAAGGACATCTTCACAAGGGGAGTACCTCATAACCAATCTCTTTACTTTGTTGTTTTTGTTTTGCTTAGTTTATTTTTTCTTTGTTTGCTTGTTTCTTTATCAAAAACACACAAAAAATTAGTTCTACAAGTTTACTTTCCTTATTAAAAACACGAAAAAATTAGTTCCTATCATAAGTTGCCATTATGTCTAGCTTTTCTCCAATCACTATGTCACTTGAGGAAATGATTTTCGCTTTCAAACAAGGAATTAAAGAAAGTTTCAAAGAAGCTTGGTATAGAATCTCTGATCTACATGAAAAAACTGAACCTAAAATGACTCAAAGCTTGTTCCTTAGCAGTTTTTACCTTGGAATCGCTCTTTGCTATAGATATGCTTTGGATGCTGTAGTGGGAGGAGATTTCCTCCAATGCAATGAGGATGATGCTGTTAATGCCATAAAGAAGTTGGTCTTTACTTACAACTTGCCTAGCAAATATGATTCTTCCTTCATTAACATATTTGCTAGATTGAATACTCTTGAGACCAACATTGCTAGTTTGAAAGATTGCTATAATACACTTAGAGAGCAGCATAACTATGTTCCAATAAATTCTGAACCCCCAAAATGGCTTCCCACAGTAAATATTGGTATAAATAATGAAACTTTTCATGCTCGCTGTGATATCATGTCTGAATTTTGTCTTATGCCCAAAGATATCTATGAATCTTTGAATCTTTGGGGGATTTCTGAAGGAAGAGAAGAAAATTTCTGGCTAATAATGCCACAATATTACCCATTGGAATAGATGAAGGAGTGTTTACAAAGATCCTAGGGAAAATGGTTTCTACTGATTATCTTGTTATTGAATGTGTAGGAAAAGGACAAATCACACTTGGAAGATCAGTATTGAAACTCCTTGGAGCAATAATAGATGTGGAAAAGGGCACCATGCACTTTGCTTCTCCACCAAGCAATCATATGTTCCCCGAGGTTAAGAATAAAAGTAAGAGAGGTAAGGGCAAGAAATTTGGTTTTAATGCTTCTTCATTTGAGAACACTTGATCCTTTTTCTTGCTTCTTATGCCTAACTTAAAGGCGTTAAAGAAAAGTACTTATTGGGAGATAGCCCAAAAGTTTTAGATGAGTCTTTGGAAGTTATTACTTCTGTAATAACCGCTCCTTATCCTTTTTATTTGCTTTTTGTGCCAAGAGTAACCTCTAATGAGAGAGAAGTAGTGATTGGGAAAGTTGCTCTCCCGAAACAGATTTCTGGGCTTCACCATAAAAATTCATGTAAAATCTCTGTACGTCATTTTGAGGCGTGAATTTTTGTGCTTCTGCCCCAGGTTGTTATCTAACTTTTGTTAGTTTTCAACACTTTTCTATTTTAGCAACAGAAGGTATTCGAAAAAATTCGTCTTTACCTGCTGGCCTGTTTTGGCAGATTTTCTGCCATTATTTGCATTTGCTTCTTGTTGGTTCCTTTTTGAGTTCTTTTGGGGAATTGAGCTTTTTGAGGGAAGTGATACAGTATCTTGTGCTTTAATGGAAGTTTTATTGGTGTTGGAACTGAACCTAAAGACTTATTATCTTGAGTGCACTAATGTTGCTAATAAGATTGTGTGAAGTTTTGTATGAAGGAAAAAATTTAGGTGTATGGAAGGAATGAGTAATGAGATGAAGAATGGACTAAAGCTCAACCTTGGGGATGCCACGCGTGTCACCCCAAGAAATATCCAAGAAGTAAAAGCGTCAAATCTTGGGGATGCCCAAGGCATCCCCTTCTTCATCAATAAAAATCCCAGGTTTCTTCCAAACGCTTCATTTTTATTGTTTCGTGCATAGTTGTGTTGTTCTTGGAGCGTCTTCTTTTTCGTTTTCAGTTTGGTTTTTCGTTTTCTTGGTTTGCTTAGTTTTCTGAATAAATTGGTGGGACCCTCTCTTTCATACATTGGTTTTCAAATAGTTTGGTTTGGATTGGAAAAGAGTAGGAAAGTTCATGCTTAAGTGGTAAAGAGAGCTTGTTTTTGACTATGGCCTATGCTTTATCATGCCATGCTTGATATTGTTTTGGCTTTATGCTTAGTGATCTTTTTTCTATAGCATGACTTGTTATAAACAATTGAGATTGCTTAATGTGCCTTGGAAGAATCATGCGTTTTTTAGCATATTAGAGCATAGTATTGTGGTATTCTCCTTTGATGTTTTCTTTGGGCTGACTTGGCGCATGCTCACACCATGTTATGACTATCCGAAGTAACCATAAGCCTTTATGATCCTTCAGTTTTCAACTTGTAATATCACTTTATGATTTGATTAATGATGTTTTGTCGCTCTGCATGATTATGGCCATTATTGCTCTCTTAGTTGGTCGTTCCCAGTCTTTTGCTAGCCTCCATAACCAAGTGTGAGTTCCACTCATGCATCCAACTCCTAAAACCAAGTTATTCCAAAGAGTCCACCATACCTACCTATTAGCATATGCTATTCCAAGTATATTCATGTTTTTGTCTACCTTCCGAATTAAACTTGTTATGAGAAAACTAGTGATTAAAGCTCTCACAAACTTGATGGCACACTGTACTTTCTTGCATTTAATAAACTTGAACCATTGCGTCCATCTTTGTTGCATATATGCTTGCGCTTTATAAGTTGAAGTTAGCAGAACCATGTATCATGGGGAATGCTTTCAACATTGCACCTGTACTTTCTACCCCGTTGATATCATGTTCTTTTGCTTATGGATCCCGGCGGTGTGAAATAAAAGGGGAACTTGTAAGATCATGGAGTTTGTATTTGTGTTAGAGAAACACCTGGGCTGCTAGCCTAAGCCATGCCTAATCATGGTTGAAACTTGCAGCATAACCATAATGAGCACTCTATGAAGCATCCTTAATAAAAACCTATGCAAATAGCAAATAAAAAGATCGCTGAGATGCTCATTGTCTGCTTGCCTTGTCATTTTGATTATGGGATAGCTCATGTATCATGTGCAAGGGGTACCCCATTGGCGGTTCTCTATGATACATATGTACTTACAATGACAAGAGCTTACTTTTGACTAAAGTTGAGTAGCATGAGGTTCGGTCTTTGTAAGTAAGGGGCATGAGATTTCAGCTTATAACTTGTCAAGCATATCCTCTTAGTTGTGTCACTTTAACCTTAATCACCTTCAATATGCTTATGATAGGGGCAATGAGAGCTGAAAGCTAATAAGTGCCATAATTTTTGGAAGCTCTTTATGAAACTTGAATCCCTACTTCCTTCTATGAAGGACTTTATTTTACTTTTATGTTGAGTCTCCACCTTCTATCTTTATGCACCTACTTTGAGAGTATAGTGTCCATTATTAGTTCTATGTGCATTGTCCCAAGACTTGTTGATTGATGCATAGCTTTGATATTGCTTGTTTTAAACTATTTGTATCTAGTCACTCTTATGAACTTTGAAGGTGTCCTATGCATTTATGTTTGCTACGCTATGAGGGACAAGCTGAATGCCACTATGCTATGTTTTCTTTATGTGAAACAAACAAACGTCTTGCAAAGCATTGTTGTTCATGAATCTTTTGTTTGTGCCTTTTCATGTTGCAACATAGTTGCTTTGTCTTATTGTTAGAACTTTGTCTTTCATGTTATGATTGAAGTACTATGATCCCAGCTATCACTTACCTACTCGAGGACGAGCAGGAGTTAAGCTTGGGGATGTTGATATGTTGCTGAAGTATCCATAATTTTTGATGTTCCATGCTTGGTTTTATCTACTTTCTTATGTTTTGTCCACACTTTGGAGTACTTTCTATACACTTTCTTGGACTAACCTATTAACAAGAGCCACAGTGCCAGCTGCCTGTTTTCTGCTGTTTTTGGTTCCAAGAAAGTCAAAAAATGAATATTCTCGGAATTGGACGGGATAAAAGCCAAAGTCAGTTTTTCACCGAGGGACACCCGGAGCCAGAATACGAGACGGAGAGGGGCCAGAGGGAAGCCACACCACCTGGTCGCGCGGCCAGGCCTGGCCGGCGCCAGGGGGTGGTGTGGCCAGCCTAGGCACCCCCTCGGCCTCCCCTTTCGCCTATAAAATGCCTCCGATACAGAAACCCTAAGTACCCCAATCAAAATTGCACGAAAGAGTCTGTAGCCGCCGTCATCTCCATCCCTAGATCGGGAGGGATCTGAAGCTCTTCCCGGCACCCTGTCAGAGGGGAGAATTCACCCTGGAGGCCTTCTTCATCACCATGCAAGCCTCCGGTGTGATGCGTGAGTAGTTCATCTCTAGACTACGGGTCCATGTAGTAGCTAGATGGCTGGTTCTCCTCCTTTGTGCTATCATGTTTAGATCTTGTGAGCTCCATTCATGATCAAGATCATCTATTTGTAATTCCTACATGTTGTGTTTGTGGCGATCCGATGGATATTGAGATGCTATTTCAGATTGATTATTGATTCTATCATGTCTTTGTTATTTGTGATCTTGCATGGTTTCCGTTGTTAGTAGCTATCTTGGCCAAGTAGATGCTAGCAACTCCAAGAGTTATTATTTATGCTCGATAGTGGGTTCATGCCTCTAGTAATCTAGGGAAGTGACAGAAATCTCTAAGGTACTAGATGTGTTGTTGCTACTAGGGAGAAAACAACAATCCTTTGTTTATAGAACAATCGTATTGTTTACTTTACACGCAATCTCAGGGGGATGATCCCCAGATACCCCAACCGAACAAGAAACAGGATAGTCGGATAGTGTCCGGCTGGCCAGATGTAGCCGGACAAAGCAGACCAGGCCGGCTACCTCATGGTAGCCGGATCAGCAAGAAGTAACCGGCTACGGCGATGTAGCCGGAACCAATCAAGGAGACAGGGCGACATGCGTACCAGTGCACAGTACGCCCTGTACGATGACAAGACCGGCCATTACTCGGCCATATCGAAGACTTTGCGAGGATGACGCAGGAATAGTGGCCCGATGCTGATGACATCTCGCACGATGTCCATTGTGCCTATGACAGCCATACCGCTCATACTCCAATGGGACATACCGTACCGGATACTGTAGATGACCAGCTGGCTAGGACCCGCATGTGGGGCCCGCTAGTCGGATTGGCCAGTGAGACCGTTGCCTCTCTGCCTATATAAGGAGAGGCAAGGCCTCAGTAGTAAGGGTTGGTCTCATTGCATTTAAGGCAGTAGCTAGAGAATACAGCTCGAGGAGCACTTGTAGTTCATATATCCCACATAGTCAGATCTGGCAGGAGTAGGAGCTTTACCTCATCATGAGGGCTCCGAACCTGGATACTTCCTGCGTCCAGCTACGCTTGCTTGTATCCAATCCCACATGTGGACGCCGTCAATAGCTTCCCTGCTAGTCCCCACACCTCTATCTAACCTCCTTAGGTACTGCCGTTCCCAATACAACGACAGTTGGCGCCCACCATGGGGCAAGATGGCTTCGACCGGAGTCACATTCCGCACGGGACCCCGCACTTCAGCCGGTGAGCGCGTGGCCTCTGGCCTGGTGCTCACGCTCGGCAAATTCGACTGCGTCATCGACAATGCTTCCTGCTTCGCTGGAACCTCCTTCCCGGCGAACGGCACCGTCCTGCTATTCAGCGACCTCCCTGTCTACGTCGCCACCGTTCCGCAGCGTTTCCCTAGGGAAATCGTCTCTGTCATGGAGCTGCCACATCCGAGCGGTAGCGCCTCCGTCGCACCCTGTGGCCTGGAGGTCATGATGGCCGGCTCCAGCTCTCATCCCCGCCAGCCGCGGGAGCGAGGCGCGGACGAGGTTGGAACTTTTGCCCCTCCACAGCCTCGGAACCCGGTGGAGGATGCCATTGATCGGCTCCTGACGCCGGTTAACCTCGGGGATAACCCGGAGGAGGCGGAGGCCAACTTCACCATGGAGAGACAAATCCTCCTCCAGGAGGCCATGGAGTTGGCGGCAACCCGCAAGCAACTCAAGATCACCCGGCGCGAGTACGGCCGCGTGCACGGCTTCACCCCGGCTACCGCGGAGCCGAGCCGGCGCGGCCAGGTACGGCGTCGGGGCGGCGAGCTAGGCGGTAGGATGGAAAAGGATGGGGAGCCGGATCCCGCACCCGCCCTCTCCGGCCCACCTATAGCACACCCATCAAGAACCTACGCACGGCGAGCCGCGGCAGAAGAACTGCCCAATCTGGAGGGCGAGGAGAGAGCCCGCCAGCACGCTCGTGTGCAGGAGCTCCTCCGCATCACGGACGAGCAGGCCGATGCCAACCGGCAGATGCAGGAGGACCCCAGCTACTCCAAGGGGAGCAAGCTGCCTGCCAACAGCAGGGGCGCGCCACGCGACACACAGCAGGTGTCCTCCCCTCGGCTGGCTAAGGCCCGCAGCAGGCGTCGCAGTTCTGGCAACAAGGGCCAGCCACGCCAGGAGCAGACGGTGAACAGCAACCCGCCACCTCTCCCTCCACCAACCGGAGCACCCAGACCCGCCGGTTCCCGTCTCTCGGGCCGGGTGGGAGCACCCAACCCGGATTGTCCGGATGCCCGTGACCGCATCGAGCTCCTCGCTCAAGCGCGCGTCATGGAGGAAGAAGATTCTACCGGTCCGGTTTGTTTTGGACCCTGCATCAGGAACGAGCCATTTCCGGATAAGTTCTCCCTGCCCAGGGACACCCCCAAGTACGACAGCAGCATGAAGCCGGAAGATTGGCTGACCGACTATGCTACGGCATTCGGCATCGCCCATGGGAACAAGCGCACTGCCGTGCGCTATGTCCCCCTCATGCTAACCGGGTCGACAAGTACGTGGCTCAACAGCCTTGCGCCCAATAGCATCAACGCCTGGCCAGACTTCGAGAAGGTGTTCGTCCGCAACTTCAACGGCACGTACAAGCGTCCGGGGCGCCCACGCGACCTGGCCTTGTGCGTCCAGGGTGACCGCGAGACCGACCGCGAGTACCTCGCCAAGTGGACAGAGCTGCGCAACACCTGCGAGGGCATCCTGGAGAGCTAGGCCATCAGTTTCTTCATCGAGGGTTGCCGAGAAGGCACCATGCTTCGCCACCGGCTACTGTGTAATGAGCCGAAAACCATGGCGGAGCTCATGATGGTTGCGGACCAGTACACCACGACGGATGCCGCCATGAAGAAGCCCCTCCGAGTAAATGTTTACGGGCGTCCGACTTCTACGGAGCCGGCTCGCGACCGTCTGAGCAATCCGGCTGGTGAAGCCGGATCCTCCAGACGCCACGGCAACGACAACCGGTTCCATGGGGACCGCCAAGCCGGACAGCAGAAGCCCCGCTACCACGCGCGGCAGGTCAATGCCGTGGAGAGCGCGCCCGACGCACCGGCTAATGATGCAAGGAGGCAGAAGCCACAACTCACCTTCAATCAGATGTTTGACAGCCCCTGCAAGTGGCACAGCGGTCCCTTCAAGCTGGCTACGCACACCACTCGGAATTGCAGCTGGACCTGCCAGCTAAAAGACCAGGGTAACCAGCCTCGACTCACCCCGCCCCCTCCTGGTGGACCACCACCACTGGCTAGGGGAGCCGGCAATGATGGTAACGGCGGCAACAATAACAACGGCTACCCCCAGCTGCACGCCGCCTACCACATCTTCGAGACGGAGCTGGACGACAAGCACAGCCGCAGGCGACGCTCCAAGGAGGTCAATGTCATCGTCTCTCCGGTCCCCCAATACCTGAACTGGTCGGAAACACCCATCACTTGGAGCCGCGCAGACCAGCTGGAGCAGCTGCCGACTCCCGGGGGCTATGCCATGGTGCTCGACCCCCTCATCGTCTCCAACGCACCCACCTGCCGATTCTCGCGCGTCCTCATCGACGGAGGCAGTAGC
This sequence comes from Avena sativa, assembly GCA_916181665.1. Lineage (NCBI taxonomy): Eukaryota > Viridiplantae > Streptophyta > Magnoliopsida > Poales > Poaceae > Avena > Avena sativa. The sequence goes on from OV702287.1 coordinate 200,806,805, forward strand.
CTCAACTTCCTCTACCAGTCCTCGATGGAGAAGCTGGGCATTCGCGAATGTGGCCTGCGCCCGACTACCACAACATTCCACGGCGTACTGCCGGGGCCAGCCTGCGCCCCGCTGGGGAAAATCCAGCTGGACGTCATCTTCGGGACCGAGGAGAACTTCCGCTGCGAACCAATCTGTTTCGAGGTGGTAAACCTGACGACCTCCTACCATGCTCTCCTCGGGCACCCCGCCCTCGCCAAGTTCATGGCCGTCCCCCACTACGTGTACCTCAAGACGAAGATGTCGGGATCCCACGGCGTGATCACCGTCGCCGGCTGCTTCAGGCGGTCGATGGAGTGTGCCTCAGTCGGTTCCAAACTGGTAGAGGCCCTCATCACAGCCAAGGAGAAGCGCGCGATCATGCGCAATGTGGCCATGGCCCAGCAGGACATGCCGGCTAGCGGCAAGCCGGCTGGAGAAGGAGCTTTCCAGCCGGCAAGGGAGACGAAGAGGATCCTGCTCGACCCCTCCGACCCGACTAAGTTCGTCACCATTGGTGCCGGCTTGGACAACAAATAGGAAGGCGCGCTCGTCGACTTCCTCCGTGAGAATCGGGACATATTTGCATGGTCCCCCAAGGACATGCCGGGTGTGCTGAGGGAGTTCGTCGAGCACTCACTTCATGTGGGGCCGAATGCCAAGCCGGTCAAGCAACACCTGCGCCGGTTCACAGAGGAGAAGAGGAAGATAATCGGTGACGAGATCACCCGGCTCCTCGCAGCCGGGTTCATCATGGAAGTATACCACCCGGATTGGCTGGCGAACCTAGTCCTGGTGTTGAAGAAGAACAAGACCTGGCGCATGTGTATCGACTACACCAGCCTGAACAAGGCGTGCCCAAAAGACCCCTTCGCCTTGCCCCGTATCAATCAAGTTATCGATTCCACAGCCGGCTGTGATTTTTTGTCTTTTCTAGATTGCTATTCCGGTTACAATCAGATCCGGTTAAACCTGGCTGATCAGATTAAGACATCATTTATCACCCCCTACGGGGCTTTCTGCTACGTAACCATGCCATTCAGTCTAAAGAATGCAGGCGCTACCTATCAGCACTGCATGCAGAAGTGCTTGCACTCGCAGATAGGCCGAAACGTGCATGCTTACATGGATGATGTGGTCATCAAGACCAAGGAGAAGCGCACCCTCCTCGAAGATCTGGGAGAGACATCTGGCAACCTCCGCCAGTACCATATGAAGCTGAACCCGGAGAAGTGCGTCTTCGGAGTGCCATTCGGTCAACTCCTCGGCTTCCTCGTATCACAACGAGGCATTGAGGCAAATCCGGAGAAGATTGCGGCCATCGAGAGGATGCAGCCGCCCAGGAGCCTACTGGGGGTCCAAAAGTTCACCGGATGTCTTGCCTCCCTCAGCCGTTTCGTCAGCCGGCTAGGGGAGAAGGCACTCCCGTTGTACCAGCTGATGAAGAAGACGGACAAGTTCTCCTGGACTTTGCAAGCCGACACCGCATTTCATGACCTCAAGCGCATGCTATCCATAGCGCCGGTTCTAGCCATGCCGGCTAGCAAGGAGCCGATGTTGCTCTATATAGCAGCCATCAGCCGGTTCGTCAGCATCGTCCTGGTGGTGGAGCTCCCCGAGGAAGGCAAGGCTCAGCCGGTTCAGAGGCCCGTCTACTACCTTAGCGAGGTTCTCTCCCTCTCCAAGCAGAACTACCCCCACTACCAGAAGATGTGCTACGACGTGTACCTGGCATGCAAGAAGCTCAAGCACTACTTCCAGGAGCATACGATTAACGTCGTATGCACTGCACCCCTTTCGGAAACCATCGGCAACAAGGACGCCACCGGCCAAGTATCCAAATGGGCCATCGAGCTTGCCGCCTACTCCATCCAGTACGAGCCCCGGCTCATGATCAAGTCACATGCGCTGGCGGACTTCCTCGTCGACTGGGCTGAGACCCAGTATCTTCCACCGGTTTCAGATTCGGACCATTGGAAGATGCACTTCGACGGGTCGAAGATGCTCGGGGGCTTGGGAGCCGGCATCATGCTCACCTCGCCCAAGGGAGACTGGTTTGAGTACGTGTTGCAGATCCACTTCAAGGCCTCCAACAACGTAGCCGAATATGAGGCACTGGCGCACGGACTCCGGCTAGCCAAGGAGATCGGTGTCAACCGGATCCTCTGCTTCGGTGATTCGGATCTGGTGGTGCAGCAAGTGTCCGGAGAATGGGACGCCAGAGACGCAAACATGGCCCTCTACCGGTTCCACATCCAGAAGCTCAGCGCCTTATTCGACGGATGCGAATTTCATCATGTTCCCCGCATCAACAACGAGGCAGCCGATTCGCTTGCCCGAATCGGATCTAGCAGGAAGGTGATCCCACCAGGGGTTTCCTTGGAGCACCTGCGCAAGCCCTCCATCAACCCGTCGCAAGAGTCAGACTCCATCGTCTGGGCAGGAAGCGCTCCGGCTGACGGAGCAGCAGAAGCGGAGTCGGCAGAGCCGCCAAAAAAGAAGAGCCGCACCAACTCCGGCAAGGCAGTACCCTCCGGTTCGCAAGACCCGGGGGCTACCGGCTCGTCAAGCGGCTCGGGGGCTGCCGTCCCGGATATGTCATCCGGACGACCCTCGGACATCCGTCAGCCGGAGAGCAGGAGCATCCTTGTCATTCGGGAAGTGCCATCCTGGGCACAGCCCTTCATGAACTACATCGCCAATGGAGAACTTCCGGATGACGAGGTGGAGGCCAGGCAAATCGGGTGCCGCGCGCACACGTACACCATCATCAACGGCGAACTGTACAAGCACAGTGTATCCGGCATTTTCCAAAGGTGTGTCGATGTAGACACGGGCTACCGGCTACTCAAGGACATCCACCAGGGTGAGTGCAGGCACCACGCTTCGTCAAGGGATATAGTCGCCAAGGCGTTTCGCCATGGTTTCTATTGGCCCACCGCCCTCGAGGACGCTGAGCAGCTGGTTCGCGCGTGCAATGGGTGCCAGCGCTTCGGGCAGCTCAAGCACATGCCAACTTCGGTACTCAAGACCATACCGATCACCTGGACCTTCGCGGTTTGGGGCCTCGACATGGTCGGCCCCTTCAAGCAAGCACGCACGGGTATGACCCATCTGCTGGTGGCGGTGGATAAATTCATGAAGCGGATCGAGGCCAAGCCTATCCAGAAGCTGGACGGGGCGACAGTCGTCACCTTCTTCATCATCAACCGGTTTGGCTACCCCAACAGCATCATCACCGACAACGGCACAAACTTCGCCAAGGGGCCTTCGCCCTGTTCTGCAGCAACAAGGGCATCTGGCTGGACCCCTCGCCTCCGTCGCGCACCCGCAGTCCAACGGGAAAGTCAAAAGAGCAAATGGCTTGGTGCTAGCCGGTATCAAGCCGCGTCTCATCGAGCCATTGGAGCAGTCACCTGGATGCTGGATCGAGGAGCTTCTGTCTGTGCTATGGAGCCTCCGCACCACGCCGAATAGATCAACTGGCTACACATTCTTCTTCCTGGTCTACAGATCAGAAGCCGTCCTCTCCGTGGACATCGAGTTCGACTCACCGTGCAAGCTCCTATACGACGAAAAGGCCAACCAGGAGGCGCGGGAGGACGAAGTGGACCTCCTGGAGGAGGCCCGCGAGCTGGCTCTGTCCAGATCAGCCCTGTACCAGCAACGACTACGCCGCTACAATTCAGGTCGGATCCGCCCAGTCGTGTTCCGCGAGGGTGACCTGGTCCTCCGGCTGGTGCAAGACACGAAGGGCATGCACAAGCTATCGCCACCATGGGAGGGGCCCTTCATCATCAGTCGGGCGCTGCCCAACGACTCCTACCTCATTGACTTGCATCAGCCGCGCAAGCACAAGATGGACAAATCAGATGAGGAGACCGAGCGTCCCTGGAACGCGGCCTTGCTGCGCCTGTTTTACACCTAGTCGCCAGATAGTGTATGTATCCTGCAAACCCTATGAATGAAAATGCGGACCCCTACGAGATGCTCGAGGGCTCCTTGCTAGAAATGTGTTTTCGCATCTATTTTTTGGTTCTGATTTTCCGGCTCCGGCAACCCTTACCCGGGGGCTCGCCGGCTGGCCTGGCCTGCTAAGTCAACAAACCGACTGAGTAGTGTGCGATGATGTCAGAGGCCCACTCTTCACCTCAGCTACAGACCGCAACCCGGCTGTCCGGCTAGCAAGAGCAAAAGCCCGAGGCATCCCACGCGAAAAACAGAGAGGAGACGCGACAGACCGGGCGTCCCGGCCTTGCAAATAGCTTAAGCCAATCCGGTTACTAAGCCGTTAGTACCGTGCGCGATGTACTGTCAGCTCCCTTCGATTCCGGCTGCAGACCGCAACCCGGCTGCCCGGCAAGGATGCAGCGAAAACAGCAGAGCACACGGGAAAGCGACCAAGTGTCCAGAGAGGCGCGAGCTAGTTTTAGAAAAAACAAATCCGTCTTTCGGCTAGAATTTGGCAGACTAACCTATTAACCCGTGAGGATGTATGTGTATGTGTATGTATATTCTTGTCCGACTACCTTAAGTCGGAATTCAGGAAGAAAAGGAGAAGAAGATTCGAAGTCCTTGCCTTCATCAAGCGCTTCGAATCTCGGGGCCTACACCCACTGGGTGCGCTCACGCGCCCCCAGTGGAATCTTGTAGTTCCCGACCGGCTAAAGGCGTTTAGCCGGCCGTTCGGAGCCCAGGTGAGGGCAAGGGCAGGAGCAAGAGAAGGCAAGAAAGATTCGAAGCACCTGGCTATGCCAGCTACTCTGAATCTCAAGGGCTACACCCAGTGGGTGCGCTCGCGCGCCCCCACTGGAATGTTAGTTCCCCTGGCTGAAGCTGTTCAGCCAGCAAAAGCAACCGACTGAGACGAGTCTAGTCGGATAAAGTTGGAAGATTTGGGAAAAGAAGGAAGATTCAAAGGACCTGGCTACACCAGCTACTACGAATCTCGGGGGCTACACCCAGTGGGTGCGCTCGTGCACCCCCACTGGAGGTGCAGCTCCCCCGGCTAAAAGTGTGTAGCCGGGCGAAGTTAGCCGGATAAAGTCAACCGGCGAAATATTGAAAGAAAATTCGAAGCACACAAGGTGAAGGGAACTCAAGCTAGTTCAAAATTAACAGAAAGGAGGCGAAGCTCCCATAAGTTTACCCGGCGTCAGAGACAGCCGGTACAGACGAACAAGTGGCGAACAGAACAAAAGCAAGACAAATACACCCGGCATCCCGGGGAAGTGACTAGGCGGCAGGACCCTTGCCGTGAGGAGCGTCATGGCCGCCAGAAGCTTTGGGCGGAGGAGGAGGCACGGCGCTCGATCCGGTTCCGGCGCCCGCAGGCGGCTGCGTCGGGCCTTCCACATCAGGAGTACCGACGGACTCCGAGTCGGTGAGCACCTCGTCGGGGTCCACGTAGTCGGCAATCTTGATGGCGGAGCCGCGGAGCTCCGGATGGGCCTGGCGGATGGCGGATGGCCTCCATCGATCTTCTCGACGCGGGCGTCCTTATACCAGGAGAGCATGAGGGCCAAGGCCATCTCCGCTCCGGCTCGTGCCGCCAAGTCCCGTAGCCGGTCCACCGCAGCCGGCACCTCCCCCACCTTCGCAGCCAGCTGTGCCATCGTCTCCGGAACCGGAGCATCCGGCCACAAGAAGGAGAAGACATCCTGCACCGCTTGACGAAGCTTGGCAGCTTCTTTGCCAAGAAGGACAACAAGCTCCTGGGCCGTTGGCTGTGCTCCCGGCCAGTTCTCGTGTAGCCGGTTGTATGCCAGGCAGGTCTTATGCCGGGATAAAATGCTGTCAGAAAAGAGAGTCAGATCCGGCTACCGGATCCGGAAAGAAGGGAAACGGAAAAGGAGAACTTACCCTTAGCCATGTGGCCAACCTGCGTCAGCTCCTCCACCAGAGCCTTCTCCTTCGTCGCCAGCCGTTTGATCTCCTTCTCTTGGTCCTTGTTCTGGGCCTCGAGAAGGTTGAAGGCATCGGTCCGGATGGCGAGCGAGGCATCGCGCTCCTTAATGGTGGCCTCCAAGCTGTCTACCTTTGTGTGCTAATCCTTGTTCTGCAGCCGTAGAATAGAGTTGGACTTGCTCAGCCGGTCGTTCGCTTTCTTCAAGCGATCGATCTCGCGCTGAGCGCACACGAGGATAGCTGCGACGAAACTGGCTATCAATAGAGAGAGAGAGAGAGAGAGAGAGAGAGAGAGAGAGAGAGAGAGAGAGAGAGAGAGAGAGAGAGAGAGAGAGAGAGAGGAGAGAGAGAGAGAGAGAGAGAGAGAGAGAGAGAGAGAGAGAGAGAGAGGAGAGAGAGAGAGAGAGAGAGAGAGAGAGAGAGAGAGAGAGAGAGAGAGAGAGAGAGAGAGGAGAGGGAGAGAGAGAGAGAGAGAGGGAGAGAGAGAGGAGAGAGAGGGAGAGGGAGAGAGAGAGAGAGACAAGACGGATGAAGCAAGCTTACTCTAGGAAGTCCTGTTGGCAGCAGCAAGATTCTGGTCCAAGGACCGGTTCCCGCCGGCTGTGGCCTCCAGCAGCCGGATCTCCCTTCACCGCAAGCTCGAGGGTGGCGGCGAGGTCCGTCAGCGAGGCGGCAGAGGAGGCGTCGTCATCCATGGCGTTGACGGCCAAGGACTCCTTCGCGGGCAATAACCGCCGTCCTCCACTCCTCCCCCGGCTCTTCGTCGGAGTTGTCCTTCGCCGACAACCACGAGCTCCTTGCCGATAGCGGCCCCCCGCGCGCCCGCGGAAGAGCCACCCGGCTGAGGATCCTCCGCCTCCGGCTGAACCCACCACATCCAGTTGCGGACCCTCCGCTCCGGCTGAGGCAGCTGGTTCAGATCGAGGTGGTGGCGGAGGCGACGCTAGGGGAGAGGGAGGGGCGCGGGCAGACATGGTCGGAGCGCAGGGTGGCGACCCGGTTGGCACGCGCACCAGGCTCGCGGCTCCAAAGGAGACCAGCGTGCTAAGAAAACAGAAGACAGGAGGAAGGAAACAAAAGCAAATAAGCCAAGGGCAGAAAGGCAGGAAAAGAAACAGGCGGAAGATGATGAAGGAAGAAGAGGAAAGACGTACCCCTGACCAACCGGAGGCGGCCCCTTCTTCCGGCCCAAGCGACTCGGCGGAAGGGCGCCGGTCCGGCTCCTCTTAGGGGCCGGCTCCTCCGCGGCAGGCCAGCGGGAGCTGGAACGGCTGGAGCCGCTCCCGCCAGCTTTGCCATCCGTCGCAGGGCGCTGTGCCAGATCGGAGGTCGGCGCGGCCTCCTCCTCCTCATGAACCTCCGCGTGGGGATCGGCAGCCGGTTCATCGTTCCGGCTGGGGAAGGCATCACCATCCCCGTCTGACTCCTCGCCGGACCGCCGAGCACGCGGCTCGGGCAAGTCAGGCGTGAAAACCTCGAGAGGAGCCTCACCCTCCTCACGAAGGATGCAATCGAAGATCTGCCGAATACAAGAAGTAAGCCGGACAAACCAAGAAAGAATGCAAGAAATACGAAAGAAAGCTCCGGCTAAACGGACCTACCCGGGGTGCGCGGTTATCCTGGTTGTAGGGCGCCAGGTTGAAGGTCCAGCCCTCCGGCAGCCGCTCCTTCATGATCGTCCACACCCACTCCTTCAGGTTGTGGTAGCAGGGATCGCAGCGCGACAGTCGGGTCGGGTCCAGCCGGTCGGAGTAGTAGCACATTTTGTGTGCTCGCTGCTGCAGCGGCATCATCAGCCGGGACATCCAGCTGAGGGTGATGTCCAGGCCGGTTAGCCGGCAGGTGACGAGGGAGCGCATGCGCTGCAGCATCGCGTCCGACTCTGCTTTGTCACCGTGAATCTTCAGCTCCCAGTTCTACCGGCTGGACTCGACATCCTGGAAAGCCGGAAGATTGATCCAGTCGACGTTGGTGACGTTCTTGACGTAGAAGTATGACCATTGCCACAGTCGTACCGTGTTGTGGAGCAAGAACTTTGGGTAGCCGGACTGGGCGCGGGAGTAGATGGAGGCGCCACCGCAGACGACTAGCGGCCCCTCGTGTACTGCACGTGCCACTGGACTCGGAAGAGCCGGCAGAAGAGCCCGAGATCCGGCTGGATCCCGAGGTAGCTCTCGCAGAAGGCCATGAAGTGTGCCAACATTCCGATCGCGTTGGCGCCGAGATGGTGGAGACGGAGATCGAAGAACGCTAGGAAGGTGAGGAAGAAGGGGTGCACCCGGCAACACGAACCCGCGCGCCAGGTGCGAAAGGAAGATGGTGCGCTCCCCCTCCGCCGGGTGCGGCGACACCTCTCCCACCGGCGCCAACCGCACCGCCACTTCCTCCTCCGGCGGAAGGACGCAGGTCGCGCGGTACTTCTGGATGTGGTCCTCCGTGATGGAGGAGCCACACCAGCCTCCGTGTTTGGCTGCCATCACCGGCTGACAAGGAGGCGTGGCGGCGGAGGAGTGACGGTGGCCCGTACCGCCGACGATGAAGAGCGGGCCGGCACAACGGGCTACAGCGGCAGCAAAGCAAGGGCGCAGAGGGCAGGAGCGTGCAAGGGAAGAGGAAAACTGGAGCAGGGGAGCAAAGGAAGGGAACTGCTCCCCCCGTGGCGTCCCTTTAAAGGACCAAAAGCGCAGCCGTCCACGGCGCCACGTGGCGCGCATCCGGGCGACCCTCACCCCAACCGCCGCCCAGATCCCGTGTGCCGACGCGGGATGCGCAGAAGATCCGGGAGCAAGAAACCGAAGCGTCGGGCAGCAGTTTCCCGAGGCGACGTGGGACGGGACATTACGCTGCTCACCGCAGTGCAATGATGGCGCGTGCGCGCGTGGCCGGCGTTAGCACTGACGTCACGGGTAGCGCAACCACCAGGCATAGCCGGACGCAAATTCAAAATCAGGAGGGAGCGTGCGCACATTTTGCCTAAGGGCGGAATCCACACACGCTCGAGAGGGCTAGTGTCGGGGGGATGATCCCCAGATACCCCAACCGAACAAGAAACAGGACAGTCGGATAGTGTCCGGTTGGCCAGATGCAGCCGGACAAAGCAGACCAGGCCGGCTAACCTCATGGTAGCCGGATCAGTAAGAAGTAACCGGCTATGGCGACGTAGCCGGAACCAATCAAGGAGACAGGGCGACGTGCGTATCAGTGCACGGTACGCCCTGTATGATGACAAGACCGGCCATTACTCGGCCATACCAAAGACTTTGCAAGGATGATGCAGGAACAGTGGCCCGATGCTGACGATAGCTCGCACGATGTCCACTATGCCTACGACAGCCATACCGCTCATACACCGATGGGACATACTGTACCGGATACTGTAGATGACCAGCCGGCTGGGACTCGCATGTGGGGCCCGCCAGTCGGATTGGCCAGTGAGACCGTTGCCTCTTTGCCTATATAAGGATAGGCAAGGCCTCAGTAGTAAGGGTTGGTCTCATTGCATTTAAGGCGGTAGCTAGAGAATACAGCTCGAGGATCACATGTAGTTCGTATATCCCACATAGTAAGATCCGGCAGGAGTAGGAGCTTTACCTCATCACGAGGGCTCCAAACCTGGGTACTTCCTGCATCTAGCTATGCTTGCTTGTATCCAATCCCGCCTGCGGACGTCGTCGATAGCTTCCCTGCTAATCCCCACACCTCTATCTAACCTCCTTAGGTACTGTCGTTCCCAATACAACGACACGCAATGTGTAATGCAATTATCCGTTGCTTGCAACTTAATACTGGAGGGGGTCCAGATGATAACCTGAAGGTGTATTATTAGTCATAGATGCAGTTGGATTACGGTCTATGTATAATGTTGTAATGCCCAATCGAATCTCAAAGGAGTCAAGATGAGTAGTATATGCATGTATGCTTTCTCGATGTTTGTCAATTGCCTCGCTATAATTTGTTCACCCAACATGTCATCTATCTTAAGAAGAGCCACCACTAGTGAACTATGGACCCTGGTCCTTTCTTTTAGCATCAATCTACAATCAACTGTTTACTGTTTTCTGTTTACTTTCTGCAAACTATTACTTTCTTCCACTCCACACGTTTAATCCTTTGTTTTCAACAAAATCGGTGAGATCGACAACCTCATCGCAAGTTGGGGGCAAAGTTCTGTGGTTGTGTTGTGCAGGTCTCCATGTTGCTGCTGGCACCGGTAGTGTGCCCTGCCAAAGTCCAGCTAGCAACACCTTTGAGGTGTTCCCTTGCTTCTACTGGATTGGTAACCTTGGTTTCATAACTAAGGGAAAACTTGCTGCTGTCCTCATCATACCTTCCTCTTGGGGTTCCCCAATGGGCTCGATATATTTTGGGCTAAGCACTTGCCCTTACATTTCCATCCGAACAAGAGACATCTCGATCCCTCCATATCTCTTTTAGTTTTGCGTGAAAATTCTCTGGATTTTCTGATGCATGAATGCAATGCACATACCTGATCTCAGCTTATTTCTAAGCTCTAATGCTGGGATGTTACAGACTCTCCCCCTTAAAATAAACTTTGTCCCCGAAGTTCATACTCTCTTATGTTTCGGAATGAGGTGTTGACTTGTATAGAGCACAACATTTCTTAAATCCATTATGATCATAACTGGGAATAATTGGGGTATCCCATATCCAGATATTTTTCCTTGAATTCTCTTCATACTTGGCAACTTCCAACTATCGTTTCCAATCTGTAACATAACTCCTTCTACTATAATCCCTTGGGTTATGTATTCATAGTCCTACTTAGGATTGATTTTTGGACACATTTAATCTATTCCGATCAGGCTTTCCTATTACTTAATACTAGACTATTTTAGTAGGATCTCCTCATTCTTAAGGATAACTTACCAGCTGTTACCCCTTTATAACTAGTCCACTAGGGTTAAGCAGTTCTGTCTACTTCGATCATTCATCCGGACATACTCTCGGAAATACTTTATAATGATGGCTTCTTATAACCGTATGAAAATAAGGCTTACTCCCATCATGACTTAGTACTTCGTTTCTAACCTCTAGTCAGAAAATTTGAAAACAACACTTCAGTGTTTATTGTTTACTCTCCCCCTTGGGGTTTTCTAATGGTCTCTAAACTACATGTATAATACACATTAACTCGATAGTTAGGATATCGGACTCTATCTAGCTCATACTTTATCTCTATAAGGCTTCACGGAAGAATTTGCGGTACACCCACACAATTGTGGATCTCCGAAGTGAATCTTCCAACGTTACTTGTCTTACTTTTATCTTCTTAGACATTATTTCTCACTGGTAAATCCGATGTCACGAAAACGTCTCGAAAGTCGTTCGCTTTTAATTTTTATACTTCTTTATGCCTTTCTTAACTTAGGCCAAGTTTTATGCTCTTTAAATCATACAAATATGATCGAATTAGCTAAACCCCTAGGATACCAACTACGAATACCAGCTGTGGATCCTCCTAGGTGTATGGATTACCCTACGGGTTTTTGACTTCTTATTGGCATTCTCTTTGAATTGTCAGAGCTTGAATACCACTTGTTCCAAAACTTCTTCTTTGCTCCCTTTAGGTTACTTCCATGATCTTGGGACAACTGCTTCATTAGCTTCTGAGCAACATCACCTACTCTAAGTGAACTTAATTCATCTTTTAATGTTGCTCCACACAGTTTTCAACACTACTATTCCTTCTTGTTGCCAGCTCATAGTGAGTTGGGATTGATCCATCCTTCAAAATAGTGTTGATACACCTTATATTTAGCTTCCTTCTTCGTGCAAGTCTTCAGCTTGATCCTCGGAACTCGTCACTCCCTTACACAAATTCCTTCTTTTTCTCTAGGTCTATAACATCAAGTAATAATTTGATGATGCAACATGCATTTGCACACCAAGTCAAACTTCATGTACAGATCTAGTCAATCAAGAAAATCCAAGAAAAAACAAAAATCCAAATGTGGTACATATAACACAGATCATTCTAAGCCCGGAATATAGTAGTTGAGTTTAATACCTCTAGAATTCAGGCTTAGTTATGTAGTATATGACACCTCCTAATATAGGTTCATTTCATGATACTTAGCACTTAGGGGTTAAACTACTCTTTGTCTCAATATTTACCCAATTTGCTCAGTTGCAACTAGATAATCTTGAGCAAAGTGGTCTCACTTTGGTTTTAACTAACCACTTACCTTTCCTTTAGGACTACTAAAGACTACCTGATGAGGGTTTAACTCATCAATGCCCATTGTTATGGACTTGGGTTTTGGAGAAGGAGGGAGCACTGGAAACATCAATCGACTAGCAAACAAGCACACAGGGACGCAAGGTTTACCCAGGTTCAGGCCTCGTAGAGGTCCCTACTCCTGCATGTCTGCTCTTGGAATTAACGAAGGAATCGAAGATTACAATGGTGCGCAGATGCAATCTGGCGAGGGTTGTGGAAACTAGGGTTGCGTGTGTCCTCCTCGCTGCCCCCTCCTGACCTTTATATAGATAGGCCAGGTCTCGGGTAGCAGGTCGAGTCGGTTACAGATTAGGGTTTGCCCTTCAAACTTTCTATCTTTAGACTTCTTCTTGTCTCGCAAGTTATTGAGATTCCGTAGACCACTCGAAATCTTCATTGGGCTATGGCAACACCGTGGGCTTCCACCATATCTGGACCGTATATACCAATCTCGAGTACCGGCAGGGTATACCCATGTCAATAGCCCCCGAGTGTCCAGTGGAACCGCAGATTCGACTGGGGACTTTATGTAGCTTTTCGAGTGCATGACTGAGTATTTTCGAGTGCTCTGTTTGTGTCATAGGGATTGTTGATGTGCGTGCCTGATTTAATCGATGTATTGGTATCAATTAACTACCTTAGGGTAAAACATAGCAATCTACTCGAACTCGAGTCCCCGGACTTGAATTCGGAAAAGTGCTGGTGTAATTCGACTCAAGCCGCGGAGGTCTTACAGGAGTCAAATTCCAGTATATGGGTGTGAGCACTCGACGCGTCCGTCAAGGCATGTTCATCGTACCTTTAGGCACGGATAAATTTTTGGTAGTGGGCAGCAAATGCGTTGCCAGGCCTTGTTCAAGTCTTATCTTCACGCTGCAAGCGCGGCATCCGAAATTTTGTCATCGCGGGGATGATTCGGGTGACCCAGGAGACGTAGTCTCTTTGTAGGGAAAAATATGAGGCGGTGTTGCCATAGACTTTGAGTGTGGATGTTATCAACACACAGTACGATGCACAAATAATCATAGGGTGCGCGACCAACGCTCCCTATAGGAGTAGCCCCCGAGTGCCTGGTTGAGTCGAAGACTCAGGCAGGGACTAAAGAACTTCTTCGACTGCTGTCGTCTTTTGTTTGCTTGATTTCAGTCGAATTTATTTCCGGCACTCCCTATGGGAGTAACCCATGTCCATAGTCGAATCGTGGATTTGAGTGGTTGGGTATGCTTTAAATGTCCATATTCTTGCAGAAAAGAAAAATCGTAGGGTGCGCGACTAGCGCTCCCTATGAGAGTAGCCCCCGAGTGCTTGGTGGAGTCGAAGACTCGAGCAAGGACTAAAGTAGTCGAAGTCTTCTACTGCTCAATCTTTGATGACATCAGTGCTGACGATGTGATGATCTCAGTTTCATGTGTGAGCGGCTTTGATGGGACGTGACGAGCGGTGGGTCCCATTTTCTGACCCTGACTTGACCGGGCGTGCATAATCTTTTGTTTTAACTGCGCCTCCTTGATTTCCATGCGTAATGAAGGTAGTGGGGGACGATTCATGCTTCAGGTCCTCCACGTGTCGATCGCGATGTGCGCCACGCGTCTGATAGGGTTTCTGTTGGTCGTTGGATTACATCTTCCAGGGGGTTAAGTAGCAGCGCAGCTGCGGTAATTTCTCATCTGCTCCTCTCTGCTTTGTGCCTCCATCTTGCTGCTACTCTCTGCCTCCAAGAGTTCGTTTCGTTCGCGGCGCTGGACCAACTCTGGGTTTTCCCGAGTTATTTTCTTTGCTCTCATCGCCACTTCAAGATGGGGAAGAAGAAGGGAGGTGCTGCCGCTGAGTCCGCCGCCGCCGCTGCCGCTGCCAAGAAGAAGGGCGGCTCCGCCGCTGCGGGCACCAGTGCTACCATCGCCGTGAAGAAGAAGAAGGGGACGGGCACTCGCGTCACCAATGGCGCATGGCACGCATCCATCATCAAGTCATCCGAGCTCCGTCTCCTGCGCCAAGACGGAGTTCTGTCTCCCGCGGTCGGTGACTCGCGAGTCCTAGGTGGTGAGGTAACCCCTTGTCCTCTTGTTGGTTTCTGGGTGATGTTCCTAGCATTCATCATCCACGGTCTTTCTCTGCCCGTGCATCCTTTCTTCAGGGGCCTCCTTTGTTTCTATGGGCTCCAGCTGCACCAGCTGTCCCCCAACTCTATCCTCCATATTGTGTGCTACATTACGCTTTGCGAGTGCTGGGTCGGAATCGAGCCACACTTTGGTCTCTTCAAGCGTCTCTTCAAGCTGAAGCGCCAGTCGGCGTCTAGCTCCGTAGTCTACGATGTAGGAGGTTGCGGTATCCATGTCGACTCCTCTGTCACGTACTTTGACATCAAGCTCATGGCGTCCGTCCAAGGGTGGAGGGACAAGTGGTTCTACATCCACGACCAGAAAGCCGACGGAGACCACTTCGGACTCACGCCTTTCGATGCGGCGGCGCCGTGTAGGAGGAGGCATTCTTAGAAGAACATGGTGATTCCCGGCGAGTCTAAGGAGACAGATGTGCTGTACGAGCACGTCTGCGACCTCGAGAGTCGCATGGGTAAAGAAGAGGGAGGTTGCGCCCTCATTCGCACTTGGTTGCGCCGTCGTGTCCAGCCCCTGCAGGCCAGAGTCCACCCTATGTTCCAGTGGGCTAGCGTAGACGATGCCACTCGCGTATCTACCGATGGCATTTCCGCGAGTGAAGTAGATAAGAGGGTGCGGCTGCTGACCAAGTACACTGCCAAGGATGTACTCCCCAGTGAACCAGTCGTTTCCCCTTTTGATGCTTCTAACCCTCCTCCTGAGGTATGATTGTGCTACGAAGTAGCTTTATTTTGTCGAGTGCTTCTTTTTCTTGACTTGTGCTGACTTTTTTTCTGTATGTAGGATTGGAAGGTGTCTTCCAGTTTGCCCCCTCTTCCTGAGGGGGTTATTCCTCGCGAAGTGGATGAGGAGGACGAGTCGGAGTCGACCGTCCCATTTGAAGAGAAGGAAGAAGCCCCCGAGTCCAGCAGTCTAGATACTCGCAAGCGATCGCACAGCAAAGATTCAGACGCATCATCTCCTTTGACTCCAGAAGGCCCAGCTATCGGTGCCGAGTCGCCCATTCATGTCGTTCCTGTGAGTGCTATGGCGCCATCTTCCCGCAAGAAGATGCGGCTGCTGAAGGAGTCGTCAAAGTCGGAGGGCCAAACCTTCGCTTTTGACAAGTTTGATTGGTAAGTATACAACTCTTCTCTTGGTTGTTTTTTGGAGTTGCATTTTTCTGATGTTGGTTTTGTTCCATAGTCAACCAGCTTCGTCATCTTCTAGCGACGTCCAATTTTTGAAAGAATCTAGAGTCACAGACTCCAAGGCCAAGGAAATGGCTAAACGAACTCCGTCTCCTCCATTGGCAGCCCACTCCGGGCACAATTCATCAAGTTCTCCACACGATGTGGAGCACCAGATGGTTGTCCGGATGACTGTGCGACAATCGACTTCGGAGTCACTGGAGGATCACGTATGTGTGATATTGTTTTTTCTTGCAGTCGAATTAATCATCCATGTTATCTACTGATCCTTTTGTTGTTTCTCCTGTTGCAGCTTATTGTGAAGCAAGCCTCTCGCCTGGTGGAGCAAGTGCTAGCAATGGGTCGCCAGCATGCAATGCTGGACAACCGCCATCGCGTGGTTGAAAGTGTGTGATCTTTGCTTCTTCTTCTTCTTCATCCTTGTGATATACTTGACTGACGGTCTATCTTTGTTTGTTTCGCAGCTGAGCATAATGCTCTTCTTCGCAACGCCGCTTCCCTCGAAAAGATGCTCGTCGTGGCGGTGAAGAGTCGCGATGAGGCAGTCGCTGCGCTTAACGAATCGCGGAAACGCGAAGAGGATTTGCGCGCCTCCATCGCTGCTAGGGAGAAGTTGTTCGAAGAACAGCTCTTCTCGATTGCCAAGGGTCTTTTAGGTACTTCTTCGTCTGGGTTTCCGTCGTGTCCTTTCTTTCGAATTTATTATTGTGCTGACATTTTTGCCAACATTTTGCTCTGTGTAGATGCCGGCGGTCTGAGCTTTGATGCCCAGGCGCTCCGTCGTGATGATGCCTTGGCAGGCGTCGTCATGGCAGTCGAAGATTGTAGTGCTTCCATCCAAGGGACGCTGGCCAAAGCCAAGGGTGTACTCAGTCGCCGCTGTGAGGAGCTGGCACCCAAAGCTGATCTGATTGAAAACGTAGATGATCTGGTGGAGTCCCTTGCTGGAGGCATTCCTGCAGGCTTCAGGAACTCCCTTCGTGCAGCTAGCGCTTCTATGTCACTCGCGATGGTTCAAGCCCATGGAGTCGAGGTGGATCCTGTTGTGGTTTCCAAGGCGATGCCTGTTGGCGCGGATGGTTAACAGGTAGTTTTTGCTCCTTTTGCAACTGCCTGTGGCAAGTATGGGCCGCAGCTCATCAACACAGTTGCGAAGTACTCTGAGGAGCTGCAACGAGCCAAGAAGGCGGCAAAGGCTGCGGCGTCAGGGGCCGGCGGGAAGTCTGTGGCGTCTGATACTGCCACGGACTCGATGAGGCCCCCAAAACCGAAGTCCAAGTCGAAGAATCCAGTTGCTCCTTAGTAGTCATATTTGTAATAGTTAATAGTATGACCCCTTTTGTCTTAGAACATGCCGTTGGCATGTGTATCTGTTGATATTTTGTTATGCTTGAATGCACTTTGAGTTTTTGTCCATGTATTGCTTAGCCTTCTTATTATCTCTTGGTTGGCTTGTGATAGGGCACATCGAGTGATCCTTCGAGTGAGCCTCAGGATCTGCCATCCACTGATGATGCTTTAGCGTAGTCGTGCTCAAGGGTGGATGAGCTGTCTCTGCTTTCACGATTACGTGACCGCGTAAAGCAGCTGGAGTGCGAACTGCCCGTCCTCCGTAGTAATGCGGATGTATGGAAGTCAAGGGCAGAGAAGGCCACAGCCCGAGAGCAATATCTGCTAGGGGAGGTGGCACAGCTGGGCGACCAATTCAAGTGTTAGCTTTATGCTTCCTTATCTTTTTTGTAGCCACTCGCGGTAGTTCGTTGCCTTCATACTTTTTCCTTTGCTTGGTATAGTTGTCAGCGCGCGTCATCCGCGGGATGAGAAGGACAGGATCGCCATTCGCATGAATGACCTGACCCAAGAGCAGCTTCAGGCGAGTGGATACTTCTGGGTGGATCATGATCGAACAATCACACTGGCGACCCTGCAGGATCGTGCCTCATGAGTGCCTCACTTTCTGAAGAAATCGCAATCATTCTTAAGGAATATCCATCAGACTATGTTTCCGCTGGACGTTGTTCCCTCGAGCCTACTGGCTCTTCTTGCTAAATTTCAGGACTTGAGTGGGGTCCGCGAGTGTGTGCGGCAATAGTTGGTGGCTGGTGCCAAGGCTGCTCTATCGCTGGCGCGACTACATAGGCCTGATGTAGATGTTTGTAACTACCTCGGTGAATTACGCTCCTAGTTACAAGCCTGGATGAACGGAAATGGTTGAAATAGTACGGTGGGGCCCAAATGCCACTCACAGGTAGACCTTTCGGCCGTCCCAACCATTTCCAAACATCGGGACAAGAACGGGCGGCGTAATCGGCAGGCGAAGGGATCAACTACATACACAAAGGAGTATGTATGCAAGCCACCATACAAGAGTACATCAGAGCCATTCCATCTAAAAAGAAAGGAAATATAGCAACACCATACGGCAAGATCCAAATATCCCAGATATATATAATAGTTTAGGACTCCTCATACATCAAGCATCAGAGTATCAAGCGGAAACGGAAGACAAAATCCGAGTACGGATAAGAAGCAAATCGGCATAAGATGCCCCACAAATAAGCACTTCCCGCCCACAGATCTCACGGATTCCCGTTCCCGGAATCTCTACACCGAATGATCGTTGCCCACATCGTCCGTCTCTTCCACCCAGTATCCATCTTGCGAGGGTACCTATTCATCTGAACCAATAATTTATCGTGTGAGACCCTAGGGCTCCTCAGCAAGTCTTTATGCCTCTAAAGGGGACACAACCTGGGGTGACGCAATTGCAGCAAAAGATAAACCCTAGCAATTCTATAGATACTCGCTAACCATCCGCCTAACCAGAGATAGACGGATGTCCGTGAATTAATAACAACAGTTATAACAGTTATAAAGGTAATCTTAACAGATCCATCCTCCTCCTCGCTTACCGACGAGGAAGCGGACGAACAACCCCCATCCGTTGGCAGTTTTATTATCCATTCCATGAGTGTTGCACTATTTACTAGTCAGGTACCTAGTCTAGTCAGATTAAAAGCGGTACTTTAGTTATGCTTGTCTATGATCGAGAAACTGTGCTCCAAGTCGTCCATAACCGCGGACACGGCTTTCAGAAAGTTTTACCCTGCAGGGGTGCACAAATAGCAACACACACTCGATATGCCTCGGGAAAACCAAATCAAAACCCAACGAGGCAGTCACGACAAAGCGATCACAGGATTCAGAAATATTTCAGGGGGCCACCCCATTAAGCTACCCGCGACGAAGTTGGCCGACTCCGAGACGGACTCAAGGTTTGCACCAATGGCTATGAACGACTGGGAACCCGAAAATGTGACTGGGCTTGTCGACACCGCAAAAACACTCCGCTTCCCTAAACAGTACAGTGTGCAGTACCTCGCACAATTTAAATAAAGCAGTAAAGCATGGCATAAGTACAGGATAGTAAATAAAACCTCAAACTAGTTCGTGGCCCCAAGAAATAAGAATGAATCAAGCTCTGGCTCAGGGGGGTTCATAAGCCTCCCGGATGTGGATAGCGCGAATATTCAAGGAACAGGAATCAAGTACTCGGGGTCCTACGGGACACAAGTGAGCCTGAAAAACCAAATAGCAAATATGGCTCACCGATGCCACTTTCATTAGTTATCCCATTACTACTCAGGTTAAGTTGATTAGGTACCTCGTTATCCATCAGACACTCACATACCCTACACATGCTGTTCTACGACTCGCATGGCTCAAACAACTCCTGTAGTAATGGCTCATGCGATGGAGGAACAAGCTTCGGTGGGGTTTAAAGTAAAGGCTATGCAATACTTGGGATTCAATTTAATGCAATCGCGACTCAATGATGCAAGAATAAGATAGAGGCAATAGGTACTATATGTATGCAAGCATGTGGTAGTGCTTGCCTGGCAGCTCAGTTGAAGCAAGGGATGGATCTGGGTGGTACTCCTGGTTCTCTTGATATATCCCCTGCTCCGCGTCTATTCGAGGAAGAACCAACCAAACAAGGGCCAACATAAATAAAGTGCACAAGCATATGTATAAATGCACCAAGCAAACAATCATGCCATGATGAATGATGCACAATTTGCATGGCATTAAAGTAGCATGGCATGGGTGAGGTGTGAGATACGAGATTAAATCATTTTATTGAGTTTTGGGCCCATTTTATTCACAATTAAGTTGCTGCATACAATATATTTATATGATGCATGCTTCCAATCAAACCATGGAATGCATAAACAGAAAGGTCTCGTCGAGCTAATCATTTTAGACATATCATTTATTAAATTTGGACTTATAAAACAAAAGTTATTAATTTATTAAAGAAAAGGGGCATTTATTGTAATTTAAATAAACTTGGAATTTTAAATGTCCAAAATATATTTTGAATGGCATATTTGAATCCCTCACATTTTTCTGATTTGAAAACATATATTATTTGTTTAAATTGGATTTGTATTTTAAAAGTTATTTAAAAACAGAAATTAATTTGAATTTGAATTAATTTTAAAAGGATTTGAATTTGAACAGAATACAGGAAAAGGTTTTTGTTACTCGGCCCAGAGCTAGCCAGAGACGATGACAGGCGGGCCAGGCGCTGACTCAGCAGCAGGTGGGGTCGCAGGGGACGCGGGGCTTTTTCTTACTCGGTTCCTGCCTACCCGCACCGATGACAGGTGGGGCCGGCGGCAGCGGGGCCACGCGCGCGCGTCGCCAGCTGGGGCGTGACACGTGTGCGATCCAGGGTTCTGCGGGGGGGGCTGGTCTGTGATGGTTTGGGTTTTCCGGGGGTTTTCTTGCAAAGAGGCGTCGAGGCTGGCAGGTGGGGTCGCGGGGACCGCGGGTTTAGGCGGGAAAAAGGGGAGGGGCCTAAGCGCAAAACGGCAGCGGTTGCTGCTGTCTGCTGTCAGACGCGGTGCTGCGGCGGTGGATCTGGTCGGAGCTTTGAACGACGATGGCGAGCGAACCACGACGCTTCTGGCCACGCCGCAAAAACCAAAGATGAAGAGGGCGCTACCGGCTACAAGTTTTGTTCAGGTGGCATCTACTGGGATGGGTTGTGGCACGCGGACTTCGAAGCGGAACAGAGGCAGGACGGGGCTGCTGCGGCTGCTGCTGCTGTCTGTCTTCGTGCGGCGAGCGGCCGTGCGTGCGCACGAGGTGCTCGAAGACGGGCGGTGACGCTACGGTGCACGAGCGAGGAGGGGGCCATGTCTGGGAGGTTAAGAGGCTCACCAGGAGCTCGCCGGCGTGGTCGTCGATGCTGAGGTGGAGTGGATCGGGCGGCGGGCTCGCGACGTGGAGCTTCGGCCTGAGGCGGTGCACGGCGGCGTTGGGCTGCTCCGGCGTGGTCCTGGTGCTACTTCGCGTCCTGGGCGTCGAAGAGGGAGTAGAGGGGGCGTCTGGTGCCCCTGGATCGTCTTGGGAAGCTTCAAACCGACGAGGTCAGGAGGTAGCTAGGTCTAGGGTTTGGGTGGCCATGGAAGATGATCATGGTGGGGGAGGAGGAAGAAGAAGGGGGAGATGGTGCCTGGGATCTCGATCTGGGATGCCTGGGGTGGTTGAGAGGATAAGGAAGAGAGGGGAGAGGCACATGGGGTGGTGGTGGCTTTTGCAAAAGGTGGGGAGGAGGGTGATCGGGTAGGGCTTCTTTCTCCTCTCTTTTCTGTCTTGTAGCCGAGAGAGGGAAGAGAGGAAGCAAGGGAGGAGGCAGGCTCGGGTTGGTGGGGCCTTGTGGCATGGAGAGAAGAGAGGGAGAGGGGTAGCCTCGGGTAGAGCTAGGTTTGGAGCTAGGGTAGGAAGGGGAGGGGGTGGTAAGGTAGCTAGGTCTTGTTTTTGTTAAGATCAAGACAAGCCAAGCTATACCAAGCTCTAACAAAAACAAGGCAAGAAAAGAGGGGATGTGGTGATGTGGTTTAAGCATGATCCAATAAGATCAAGCTAAAAGAAAGAGATAGAGAGAGAGGGATGATCCACCCAAAACCAAATAAAATCCGAATGACAAGCAAAAAGGTGGTACTTGCATGGGCCATGCATGATATTTAATGCCATGCTTATGTTGTGAAAACAAGATGATTTACATGGCATTATTACTATGCATCCCAAAATGTGGAGTAAGGCCCAAGCAAAAGAATTTAGAAAGAATTCCAAGTGTAGTAGATGGAGATGATCACATTGGACTATAATTGGGACTTGCTAGTGTGTATATGCCACTAGGTATTTAATAAGCCCACAAAAATATCCCAACATGATGATAACCCCAAACAAACATATGGAAGCTAGGAAAAAAGGTTCCACTCACAAGGCATGCAAAGGTGGCCATGTGGCTCTCATGTTTCAATATTGTGAAAACAACATGATGCTAAGATGAGAGTATGTGGATAAAGAATTGGATCCATCCCAACCCACATGAGCTAGAGGTAAAACCAATAAGTGCCAAGCTCATATTTGGTTGGATGGTGGAATTATAAGGTGGTGAAAGAAAAAGGTGGTGGAGTTAATAAGAGATATGCCCCCAACTCAACTTGGGCATTAAACAATATATCAAGAACCAAATATAATATCAAGAGGCAAATACAATTAACAATGCATATGAGATAAGCACCAAAACAAAAAGGGTTTTATATGATGCTCAAATGCAAGGTGGCATGATGACATGAGCATGATATGATGATGATGCAACAATTATATGTAGGAATGTAGCATCTATATAGACTAGGCTAGTAGCATTACAATTGTTAGACAATTGGGATGCTACAACTCTCCCCCACTAAACAAGAGTCTCGCCCCGAGATTCCTAGGAAAAAGAAAACAACACCGGGAGAGGCAGGTGTTCGAACGAAGGTGACCCTCACGTTCCCAAGTTGATGAACAACGGAATGGTGTGACCACCACACCTTGCAAAACTTGCTAGACTTGTTGCGAGTCTTGCGTTTTGCTTGAGAAACAACGGGTTAGACGAGTTGAAGGATTGTTGTGAGGCAAGAAGGATAGGATGGACATAGCTCCGGTTTTCTCAAGAAACATGATAAAAGAATAGAACCACTTGAGAAAGAAAAGGACAAGATGATGTATCATGAATATAGAAAGGCACACTGTTAAGATTAAAGATTTACCGATACGAGAGAGGATGAAACTTTGTCTCGCCGGAAGAAAAAGAGCTAGATTGGAGATGTTTGGAACCACTATGACAATAGCATCGTATCTCCTCTCGGATTTGCGAAAAGAAGTTCGGAAACAATATTGCCTGCAAACAATAGAGTCCCTTGATATGAACAGAAAGATTTAGCTAGACATCGTCAGATTAGATTCTTCTTGCGCCGGTAAGAACCAAAGGATCACGCAATTGAGGTGCGCGGATATAACTTCTAGAGACGGATGTGATGCCAGATCATGGTGGAATCCCGAGAAGCAAAGAACATGGAGGATCTGGACTTTATTGTAGAGATACTTATTGCTTTCTTTAGCCTTGGGGCTAACACAATAGATTCGCGACTGATGGCATCAACCATAATTTGCCTTACCACAGAAAAAGAATTGATGAAACAAAGAGAGAGATAGTTTCCTTTCATCTTGATTGGGGATGTAGAGCGCCGGTAGAAATACGAGGGCCGAAAGGAGTTTGCGTTTGTTTCCACCAGATAATTGAAGATTTGGCTCCATGTAGAAAGGGTGAGATCACCAACAAGAGATTATTGATTACCTTCTTCGAGAGAGCCCTCCGGAAAAACAAGGACGGAAGTAAAAGTGTCAAGGGATAAAGGCCACTTCTAACTTCCGTGGAATGAGTGAAATCACATTAGTTCACCAATTCAATGTACAAAAGCGAATGATAAAAGTAGTGGTATGGTAGCTACTCCATCCCGCACTCAAAGCATTACTCCGCACATGAATAAGAAAACCATGCAACCCAACTACCGAAACAGACTGAAGGTATTGACAAAAAGAACTCATGGAACTCCATAGCAAACAAAGATAGATGCAAACGATTTACCGGATCCAAGATAGATAAGGGTGATGATGTTGTCGTCATAACGGAAATACCAAGCCACCGGAAAGATATGAAGGAAGATTACGGGGAACAACTGCAAGATCCCACAGACAAAGAAAAAGATAGCACCACTTGAACAGAAGGAAAACAAGATCTGGAAGGTCTTCATGGCCTCCGGTGGATTGAGCATAGACGATAGAGCGAGAGGGTTTCAAGAGATAACTTGACGAGATAGAGGTGGGAAAACTCCATGTTCTTCTTGAAATGATTGAGAGAGATCTAGTAGTCTTGAGGAAACTTCGGCGGGACGACGATGATAACTTGCCAACAAGGAAAAACTCCGGGTTGGTTGAAGATGGAGGATGGAATTAACAATGGACTTGCTGATTCCAGAATTGAAGCGATCCATTTAGCAGAAGGACGTGGCCGAGATAGGTGACTTCAAAAATTCAGAGTTCTCACTTTGAGAACTTTGTACACAGGCAGTGCTCACGAATCTTGAGAGAAAGAGACACAGATGATCTTCCATGTCCTTCCATTGATATCGAATGGCAAGCATATTATCAACATATACCACCATGGATTAACAGGATATTCCCAGAATATCAAGTTCAAGAGGCGGGAGAAACGAACAAATGCTCGAAACACTTCCTGAGCTCAACGCTCTTAGAAAGATCAATATTAAGAGCATGGGTTCGTGATGAAGAAGATGCACTGGAAGAATAGATTATCTGGTCCTTCGGAAGAGAAGAGATGTCACCTGGTTCAGATTGTCGATCGGATCGCCGGTTACAAAGATAAAGAGATCTTGGTTACGAACCGATGATATAGCTTTGCTTATGGTATGAGCTATCAGAGACGAAAAAGATGTGCAGATATGGAGTTCAAAAAGAGGTGAAGCATGATAAACAGATGATAGACC
Source organism: Avena sativa (assembly GCA_916181665.1). Taxonomy (NCBI): domain Eukaryota; kingdom Viridiplantae; phylum Streptophyta; class Magnoliopsida; order Poales; family Poaceae; genus Avena; species Avena sativa. The sequence goes on from OV702287.1 coordinate 200,831,184, forward strand.
GCCGTAGTGCTTTGAGAAACTCCGGATTTCCAAGGATGCTTGAATAAGCATAGATAGGATCACGGTGTACCCAAAATCACAGGAGTATCTTTGGCAATCCGGAGTGGTAGCATTTTCCATATTCCAATCGACACTATCATGAGTGGAATATAGCTATGCCGAGAACCAAATTACAATCACCAGCATCGGATCGACACATGTTATGTAATTAGCCCAAGAGAAAAGGAGATGAACAGAAACTCCAAGATTAAGCGCCGGTGACAAAAGAATGAGTTAGCATGGACATGCTGATAAAAGAGAGATAGATAATGTTTCACACACGACTGAAAAGGAGTGTGGAAACACAGATGTGTCAAAGAATTTTTTTTCGCATTTTCCGGCATTAAAATACCAATAGATGCGCAAAATCAGATAACGAAACAAGATTAGCGACTCTACCTCTCTACCTGATAAGCGATTTTGCACGGAAGGTGGAGTTGCTAGAAGGAAGAACGCCCTTAAGAAGATGGCACCGGTTAACAAGGAGTCAGATAGATCGCGCCGGTATACAACGAATCAGATAGATCTCGTCGGTTCGCAAAAGCCTGTCAGTATGGAATGTACCAACAGTTGATAACCAAAGGCAGATTGTGATAACAAAAGGATGCAACAGATAGACAAGGAATTACACACACACACACACACTTTCTATGGTACTACGGAAACCCAGAACACGTGAATCCTAGTTTGAATTTTTAAGAAGAGGATTGAAAACGTTACACTTCCTTACCAGAAAAGGGTGGTGGGTGGGTAAGAAGAAAAGTGGAAGCAGTCCTACTCTCGCGTTTTGTTTTTCCCTAGTATACATAACTACTAAAATATTTGCTAGACAGACAACGACCATTTGGCTGAGACCCTGAAGGGCGGGATGGCTCTGATACCAATTGTAACTACCTCGGTGAATTACGCTCCTAGTTACAAGCCTGGATGAACGGAAATGGTTGAAATAGTACGGTGGGGCCCAAATGCCACTCACAGGTAGACCTTTCGGCCGTCCCAACCATTTCCAAACATCGGGACAAGAACGGGCGGCGTAATCGGCAGGCGAAGGGACCAACTACATACACAAAAGAGTATGTATGCAAGCCACCATACAAGAGTACATCAGAGCCATTCCATCTAAAAAGAAAAGAAATATAGCAACGCCATACGGCAAGATCCAAATATCCCAGATAGATATAATAGTTTAGGATATCTCCTCATACATCAAGCATCAGAGTATCAAGCGGAAACGGAAGACAAAATCCGAGTACGGATAAGAAGCAAATCGGCATAAGATGCCCCACAAATAAGCACTTCCTGCCCACAGATCTCACGGATCCCCGTTCCCGGAATCTCTACACCGAATGATCGTTGCCCACATCGTCCGTCTCTTCCACCCAGTATCCATCTTGCGAGGGTACCTGTTCATCTGAACCAATAATTTATCGTGTGAGACCCTAGGGGTCCTCAGCAAGTCTTTATGCCTCTAAAGGGGACACAACCTGGGGTGACGCAATTGCAACAAAAGATAAACCCTAGCAATTCTATAGATACTCGCTAACCATCCGCCTAACCAGAGATAGACGGATGTCCGTGAATTAATAACAATAGTTATAATAGTTATAAAGGTAATCTTAACATATCCATCCTCCTCCTCGCTTACCGACGAGGAAGCGGACGAACAACCCCCATCCGTTGGCAGTTTTATTATCCATTCCATGAGTGTTGCACTATTTACTAGTCAGGTACCTAGTCTAGTCAGATTAAAAGTGGTACTTTAGTTATGCTTGTCTATGATCGAGAAACTGTGCTCCAAGTCGTCCATAACCGCGGACACGGCTGTCAGAAAGTTTTACCCTGCAGGGGTGCACAAATAGCAACACACACTCGATATGCCTCGGAAAAACCAAATCAAAACCCAACGAGGCAGTCACGACAAAGCGATCACAGGATTCAGAAATATTTCAGGGGGCCACCCCATTAAGCTACCCGCGACGAAGTTGGCCGACTCCGAGATGGACTCAAGGTTTGCGCCAATGGCTGTGAACGACTGGGAACCCGAAAATGTGACTGGGCTTGTCGACACCGCGAAAACACTCCGCTTCCCTAAACAGTACAGTGTGCAGTACCTCGCACAATTTAAATAAAGCAGTAAAGCATGGCATAAGTACAGGATAGTAAATAAAACCTCAAACTAGTTCGTGGCCCCAAGAAATAAGAATGAATCAAGCTCTAGCTCAGGGGGGTTCATAAGCCTCCCGGATGTGGATAGCGCGAATATTCAAGGAACATGAATCAAGTACTCGGGGTCCTACGGGACACAAGTGAGCCTGAAAAACCAAATAGCAAATATGGCTCACCGATGCCACTTTCATTAGTTATCCCATTACTACTCAGGTTAAGTTGATTAGGTACCTCGTTATCCATCAGACACTCACATACCCTACACATGCTGTTCTACGACTCGCATGGCTCAAACAACTCCTGTAGTAATGGCTCATGGGATGGAGGAACAAGCTTCGGTGGGGTTTAAAGTAAAGGCTCTGCAATACTTGAGATTCAATTTAATGCAATCACGACTCAATGATGCAAGAATAAGATAGAGGCAATAGGTACTATATGTATGCAAGCATGTGGTAGTGCTTGCCTGGCAGCTCAGTTGAAGCAAGGGATGGATCTGGGTGGTACTCCTGGTTCTCTTGATATATCCCCTGCTCCGCGTATATTCGAGGAAGAACCAACCAAACAAGGGCCAACATAAATAAAGTGCACAAGCATATGTATAAATGCACCAAGCAAACAATCATGCCATGATGAATGATGCACAATTTGCATGGCATTAAAGTAGCATGGCATGGGTGAGGTGTGAGATACGAGATTAAATCATTTTATTGAGTTTTGGGCCCATTTTATTCACAATTAAGTTGCTGCATACAATATATTTATATGATGCATGCTTCCAATCAAACCATGGAATGCATAAACAGAAAGGTCTCGTCGAGCTAATCATTTTAGACATATCATTTATTAAATTTGGACTTATAAAACAAAAGTTATTAATTTATTAATGAAAAGGGGCATTTATTGTAATTTAAATAAACTTGGAATTTTAAATGTCCAAAATATATTTTGAATGGCATATTTGAATCCCTCAAATTTTTCTGATTTGAAAACATATATTATTTGTTTAAATTGGATTTGTATTTTAAAAGTTATTTAAAAACAGAAATTAATTTGAATTTGAATTAATTTTAAAAGGATTTGAATTTGAACAGAATACAGGAAAAGGTTTTTGTTACTCGGCCCAGAGCTAGCCAGAGACAATGACAGGCGGGCCAGGCGCTGACTCAGCAGCAGGTGGGGTCGCAGGGGACGCGGGGCTTTTTCTTACTCGGTTACTGCCTACCCGCACCGATGACAAGTGGGGCCGGGGGCAGCGGGGCCACGCGCGCGCGTCGCCAGCTCGGGCGTGACACGTGTGCGATCCAGGGTTCTGCAGGGGGGCTGGTCTGTGATGGTTTGGGTTTTCCGGGGGTTTTCTTGCAAAGAGGCGTCGAGGCTGGCAGGTGGGGTCGCGGGGACCGCGGGTTTAGGCGGGAAAAAGGGGAGGGGCCTAAGCGCAAAACGGCAGCGGTTGCTGCTGTCTGCTGTCAGACGCGGTGCTGCGGCGGTGGATCTGGCCGGAGCTTTGAACGACGATGGCGAGCGAACCACGGCGCTTCTGGCCACGCCGCAAAAACCAAAGATGAAGAGGGCGCTACCGGCTACAAGTTTTGTTCAGGTGGCATCTACTGGGATGGGCTGTGGCGCGCGGACTTCGAAGCGGAACAGAGGCAGGACGGGGCTGCTGCGGCTGCTGCTGCTGTCTGTCTTCACGCGGCGAGCGGCCGTGCGTGCGCGCGAGGTGCTCGACGACGGGCGGCGACGCTACGGTGCACGAGCGAGGAGGGGGCCATGTCTGGGAGGTTAAGAGGCTCACCAGGAGCTCGTCGGTGTGGTCGTCGATGCTGAGGTGGAGTGGATCGGGCGGCGGGCTCGTGACGTGGAGCTTCGGCCTGAGGCGGTGCACGGCGGCGTTGGGCTGCTCCGGCGTGGTCCTGGTGCTACTTCGCGTCCTGGGCGTCGAAGAGGGAGTAGAGGGGGCGTCTGGTGCCCCTGGATCGTCTTGGGAAGCTTCAAACCGACGAGGTCAGGAGGTAGCTAGGTCTAGGGTTTGGGTGGCCATGGAAGATGATCATGGTGGGGGAGGAGGAAGAAGAAGGGGGAGATGGTGCCTGGGATCTCGATCTGGGATGCCTGGGGTGGTTGAGAGGATAAGGAAGAGAGGGGAGAGGGACATGGGGTGGTGGTGGCTTTTGCAAAAGGTGGGGAGGAGGGTGATCGGGTAGGGCTTCTTTCTCCTCTCTTTTCTGTCTTGTAGCCGAGAGAGGGAAGAGAGGAAGCAAGGGAGGAGGCAGGCTCAGGTTGGTGGGGCCTTGTGGCATGGAGAGAAGAGAGGGAGAGGGGTAGCCTCGGGTAGAGCTAGGTTTGGAGCTAGGGTAGGAAGGGGAGGGGGTGGTAAGGTAGCTAGGTCTTGTTTTTGTTAAGATCAAGACAAGCCAAGCTATACCAAGCTCTAACAAAAACAAGGCAAGAAAAGAGGGGATGTGGTGATGTGGTTTAAGCATGATCCAATAAGATCAAGCTAAAAGAAAGAGATAGAGAGAGAGGGATGATCCACCCAAAACCAAATAAAATCCGAATGACAAGCAAAAAGGTGGTACTTGCATGGGCCATGCATGATATTTAATGCCATGCTTATGTTGTGAAAACAAGATGATTTACATGGCATTATTACTATGCATCCCAAAATGTGGAGTAAGGCCCAAGCAAAAGAATTTAGAAAGAATTCCAAGTGTAGTAGATGGAGATGATCACATTGGACTATAATTGGGACTTGCTAGTGTGTATATGCCACTAGGTATTTAATAAGCCCACAAAAATATCCCAACATGATGATAACCCCAAACAAACATATGGAAGCTAGGAAAAAAGGTTCCACTCACAAGGCATGCAAAGGTGGCCATGTGGCTCTCATGTTTCAATATTGTGAAAACAACATGATGCTAAGATGAGAGTATGTGGATAAAGAATTGGATCCATCCCAACCCACATGAGCTAGAGGTAAAACCAATAAGTGCCAAGCTCATATTTGGTTGGATGGTGGAATTATAAGGTGGTGAAAGAAAAAGGTGGTGGAGTTAATAAGAGATATGCCCCCAACTCAACTTGGGCATTAAACAATATATCAAGAACCAAATATAATATCAAGAGGCAAATACAATTAACAATGCATATGAGATAAGCACCAAAACAAAAAGGGTTTTATATGATGCTCAAATGCAAGGTGGCATGATGACATGAGCATGATATGATGATGATGCAACAATTATATGTAGGAATGTAGCATCTATATATACTAGGCTAGTAGCATTACAATTGTTAGACAATTGGGATGCTACAATGTTGCAGCGATTGCTGCTGGACCGCTAGCTCCGCCAACAGGTTCGACCTGGAACATGGTTCCTCATTACCAGGCGGTGGATCGCCCAGCAGAGAAAATTGTCGACTTCTTCGAGGAGCAGACAAACATTCTTTTGTTGCAACAGTAGTTTAGTTTGTACCCTGCACATAGTTGTACCAGTGTTGTAAAGTTCACATATATATATGTTGTATATAATTGATTAACATTGATGTATATAAAGAGCTTGTTAGCTCGTATGTTCTGCGAGTGTGTTGCACTATGCGATTCCTTTTCGTTGGACTGACTTGTGTTTATCTCAGCACCTTGCCAACCTGTCAGGTGCGTTGCAGCTGGGTTGGTGTTTGTCAAGGGTTCGATTAGTGCGTCAGCTACTCAAGATATCGCGATTGGTTCGTAGAACAGATGTGTAAAGGGTGGCGCAGTGCCCGAGTATATAGTTGGCAAAAATAATAGAAAAACACAGAGTTTGGGGAACTTAGCTTTATTTATTCGTAGAACAGTACGAGGTACAATGTGTGGCTAAGTAGCCTTGGCTGAATAGCCTTATTTGTGATGAAAGAAATAAAAAACGACTAAGGGTAGAAGCGCCACAACTGAGCGATGTTCCAGGGATTGGAGTATGCGACTCCTGTCGCAAAGTCTTTGAGGCGATAGGCGCCACCTGGGATTACTTCTATAATCACATATGGTCCCTCCCAAGGGGACTCGAGCTTGATATGCCCTTGTTTTTCCAGTCGCAGGACCAGGACTCCTTCGACGAAGGACCTGGGGCGTAGCCTTCTGCTGTGGTAGTTGTGCAGGTTCTGCTGGTAGATCGTTGATCTTTCTACGGCGATTTCCCGTGCCTCGTCAAGGAGGTCTACGGAGTCTTCGAGTGCAATTGTTGACTCCTTCTCGCTGTAAGCGACCACTCGCGGTGCCTTGTACTGTACCTCTACGGGTAGCACCGCTTCAGCACCATGCACCATGAAGAATGAGGTGTATCCCGTTGCACTGTTTGGGGTTGTGCGTAGGCTCGAGAGTACCGATTGCAGCTCGTATGGCCAGCATCATGCGGCTTGTTCAAGTGGCCAAAGGAGTAGCTTCTTGATTCCGCCGTAGACGAGCCCATTGGCCTTTTCGACTTACCGTTGGTCTATCGATGAGCTACAGAGGCATAGCTTATGTTGATTCCCAGGTTTTCATAGAAACCCTAGAACTCCTTAGAGGTGAAGTTCGTTCCATTGTCTATGATGATGTTGTGTGGCACTCCGAAGCAATAGACGATGGACTCGAAGAACTTGACTGCGCTGGCTCCTGACTGGTTAGTCACCGGCATGGCCTCTATCCGCTTGGTGAATTTGTCGACTGCGACCAAGAGGTAGACGTAGCCTCCTCGCGAGGACTTTGGGAGCTTGCCAACCATGTCGAGTCCCCATTGCACGAAGGGCCAGGCCAATGGTATTGGACGGAGTTCCGCGCTAGCTGCATGCGGTTTGTCCGCGAATCGCTGGCAAGCGTTGCATTTCTGGACGATGCCCTTGCCGTCACGCATGGCCGTAGGCCAGTAGAATCCAGCTCGTAGAGCTTTGGCAATAGGGCACGACTGCCGGCGTGGTGCCCGCAAGTCCCTCATGGATGTCGAGGAGAACGGCTCTTCCATCAACCTTGGAGACGCAACATTGGAGTACTCATGTGATGATGTGCTTGTATAGTTTGCCGTTGATGACGGCGAATGCTTTGGATCCCCGTGCGATTTGCCGCGCATCGGTTGGGTCGTCCGGCAGCCTCTTGCTGAGAAGGTATGTGATATATGGTTGAGTCCAAGAGGGTTCGATCATCATGATCGCCATGGGTCCTTCGAGTTCTGTGTCGAGCTCAAGGTTGTCGAGTGTCGTTGGCTCATTGGGTTGCGTAGCCCCCGAGTCCGTTGTTGCGCTTGTTTTCTTCTCTGCGGCCTTTGGCTTGATGGAGAGTTCGCAGATACGCTCGAGAAATACCCAGGTGGTATGGGGGCGTAGGTAGAGCTAATGTTAGCGAGTGTGTCTGCCTCTTTATTGCTTTCGCGGCCTATGTGCCGCAGCTCGCAGCCGTCGAAGTCACCTTTGAGTGTGTCGTAGAGGTCGCGGTAGGCGATCATATTGTCGTTCAGTGCGTCGCACTTGTGCATTGTCTGGTTGACGACCAGCTTGGAGTCGCAGTAGGGCTTAGTATTCAGCTTCGTTGTTGGAGGCGGTGAACTGCATTCGCAGAATATATTTCAGCTTGTCTCCCTGGGGCGATGTCAGTATGACACCTGCGCCAGCTCTATCCTTTTGCTTGGATCCGTCGAAGTGCATTGTCCAAAGGTAAGACATATCTGTTTTTCAGGGAGCTGATTCTCCATCCAGTGCACGAGGAAGTCAAGGAGAACTTGAGACTTGATTGTGTCGCGCTTTTCATATGTAATGTCTCGTGGAGATAGCTCGATTCCCCAAAGCGCGACTCGTCTGGTGGCGTCGGGGTTGTTGAGGATATGTCCAAGCGGGCCGTCATTGACCACCACGATTGGGTGTTCCTGGAAGTAGTGGCGCAGTCGCCTGGCTGTCATGAAGATGCCATATGCCAGCTTCTGATAGTGCGGGTACCGCTACTTTGTTAGTGTGAGTACCTCGCTGAGGTAGTAGGCTGGGCGCTGTACCCCGTGGACCATGTTTTCCTCGGCTCGTTCCACCACGAGCATTGTGCTGACCACCTGGTTGGTGGTGGAGATGTATAGCAACAGTGGTTCCCTTTCGTGTGGGGTCACCAGTACTGGTGAGGTAGACAGTAGACGCTTGAGGTCTTCCAATGCTTCCTGTGCCTCATTGGTCCACTCGAACTTGTCAGCTTTACGGAGAAGTTGGTAGAAGGGCAATGCCTTTTCACCCAGTCTACTGATGAATCGACTGAGCGCTGCAATTCGCCTAGCCAGCTGCTGGACACCTCTTACGTTCTTTGGCTTCTCCATGGCTAGTATGGCTTTTATTTTCTTCGGGTTCGCCTCGATCCCTCTCGCGGAGATGAGATATCCGAGTAGTTGCCCAGATGGTATGCCGAAGGCGCATTTTTCCGGATTGAGCTTGATCCGGTAGCGGTCGAGGTTGGCGAAGGTTTCACGTAAATCGTCGATTAGTGAGGCTTCCTCTTTGGTCTTGATTATGATGTCGTCAACATAGACTTGGATGTTGCGACCAAGTTGGTTCTTGAGGCAAGCCTGCATGCACCGCTGATAGGTTGCACCTTCATTTTTTAGCCCGAAGGGCATTGTGTTGTAGTTGAACACGCTGAAAAGCGTTGTAAACGCCGTTTTCTCTTGATCTTCCTCCTTCATTCGAATATGGTTATAGACTGAGTAGGCGTCGAGGAAGTAGAGGCGCTCACATCTCACAGTGGAGTCGATTATCTGGTCGATTCGTGGCAGCGGGAAGTGGTCAGTTGGGTAGTGCTTATTCAGAGAGGTAAAATCCATGCACATCCGTAGGATATCCGTGTCCTTTTTCGATAGTAGCACCGTATTGGCGAGCCAAGTGATTTCCTTGATCTCGCGTATGAATTTGGCGTCAAGGAGTTTGTTGATCTCCATTCTGACTGCTTGTGCTCTTGGCTTAGACAGTCGCCGAATTGTTTGCTTGACTAGTTTTGCGTCTGGGTTGACATTGAGTGCGTGCTCGGCGAATTCCCTGGGAACTCCTGGCATGTCCGCTGGACACCAGGCGAAGATTTCCCAGTGCTCATGGAGGAATTCGACGAGCGCGAGTTCCTATGCAGGACTCAAGTTGTTGGCGATGAGGGTCATCTTGGCCGGGTCCGATGGGTGGACTTGAACTTTCTTTGTGTGCACCGACGAGTCGAAGGAGAGGTCGGGTGAACTTGGCTGGCCCAAGGGAGGTAGACTGTTGTCTGTCGATTCCTTCAATCTTGTGAGTTCTTCCTGCATGCCGAAGGACTGGGAAATTCTGTTGAATTCCCTGTCGCAACTATCGGACCTCTCGAAGCTCCCGTTGATTGTAATGACGCTGTTGGGGCCTGGCATTTTCATCTGCAGGTAGGCATAGTGCGGCGCTGCCATGAACCTGGCGAACGCGACACGTCCGAGGATGCAGTGGTACTGTGAGGGCCAGTCGACAACTTCGAAGTCGATGCGTTCACGTTGAAAGTTTTTCGGTGTGCCGAAGATGACGTCGAGGTTGATTTTTCCAAGGGGATATATGCCCTTGCCTGGGACGATACCGTGGAATGTCGTGTCCGAGACCTCTAGGCAGGTCAGAGGGATCCTCATTGCTCGCAAGGTACTCGCGAACATAAGGTTAATGCCGCTTCCACCGTCCATGAAAACGCAACTCATGTCGAAGCCTCCAATTTGTGCCTCGAGTACGAGGGGACAATGGCTGGGCGGGGTACTTGACGCGGGTGGTTGCGCTTGTCGAAGGTGATGTAGGAGTCGCTTCCACTGAGGTACTCAGTGGTGGATGGTGGTGAGTTTGTCACCAAATTTACTTGGCGAGTGATGGCCTTCTGCACGCGATTCGAGGGGCGTCCGTTTTGGATCATCATGTTACCCACAGCTCGTGGGTATGGCTCGCCGCCTTGATCGTGGATCGGTGCTGCCGTGGGTGGTGGCCCTCCAGGTGGTGGAGGAGGAGCTCCATGTGCTACAACGCCTGGGGCGACTCCGTAGCCTCTGTTGACGGTGTCGCGATTCATCCGCGCCAAACCCTCATGGAGTTTGAGGAACTCGCGGCAGTCCTTGAGAAGGTGGCTGGATTTCTTCTTGCCGTCGTGCTTGTCGATGTAGAAGTGCACGTTGCACGGCCCGGACAGTTTGTCCTTGATTGTTGTCGTAGGTGCCTCTTCGCGAGTGCGGTGTTGCCATACTTGCGTGGTTTTCCCAGAGTCGCGGTGTCCGCTGTTGCGATAGCCGCTGTTGCGATTGTCATCGCGTATGTCGGCGTAGCCAGCTGCGACCATGTTGACATCGTCGCGTTCATCATAGATGCGCATTCGACGTTTGCTTCGGCGATCGCATCTGCGCTCGAGCTCTGCTTCGTCGTTGGAGTGAACGCGGTTTTTCACCGAATCTTCTCCATCTGCCCATCAATTCATGATTTCCATCAGGTGGTCAATGGATTTGGGCTTCAAGCGGCCCAGCTCCTCCCTGAGCTCTATGCGGCGAACGCCGCTGTTGAATGCGTCAATCGCCCGATCCTCCGAGATATTTTCTGCGGAGTTCTTGATGATGGATCACCTCTGGATGTATGAGCATAATGACTCGCTCGACCTTTGCTCACAGCATCTCAGTTGTTCGATTGACGCGGGCCTTTTGTAGGTGCCCTTGAAGTTGCGCACAAAGCTGTAGACCAGTTGATCCCAGCTGTGAATGGATCCGCGCGGGAGGTTATTGAGACAAGCCCGGGCGGCACCCTACAGCTGTAGCTGTAGGAATTGCATGGCAGTGCTTCGACTCCCACCATGGAGCCTGACGGAGGAGATGTGGTCTTCCAACCAGATTTTCGGGTCCTACAGGCCGTCAAACTTTGGGTTCTCCGATGGGAGCTTGAACCCCTTGGGCATTCGCTTTTGTCTGATGGCCCTGCTGAAGCATCTAGCGCCACAGAGCTCCACGTCTTCATCCTCTGAGTTAGTCGATCGGGCACGTCATGCCCTTGACTTGTCGATTTTGCGTTGCGTGATGTCATCACGCGCGTCATAGTCGTGGTCGTGTCGCCGTTAGCGGCGACGTCGAGACAGATCGTGACTGTCGTCGCTGGACGAGGGTGAGGAATAGTGTTTTGCCAGAGACTTGTTTTTCTTTGGCTCCAGTGTCGGCTCTTTGTCGAGAGCAGCCTCGATTAGCCCCAAGCATGTGGTCGTAGATCGATGCATGGCAGCTCAGGGATCTCTAGCTGGCAGCTGGTTGTTGAGTAGGTACATGGTGGCCGTTGTCACCGCTGCTTGCGGCGTCTTTGGGACCACATTGCCCCGGGTGTCGACTGTCATAGAGTTGAAGTCGAGGACTTTGGCAGCTTCTATGTGCTCCTTCTCGGTGAGATGGGCCATTCGAGATCGTCTCTTGTTGGCCATGTACTCATTGCCTTTGGAGGAGGATCCTCCGTGGGAGGAGAGCCCGGCCCTTCGAAGGCTCGACTCGTCTGCCACCTTTTTATGCGCTTCGAGTTGCGTGATTGTTTGTAGCTAGCGTCTGTACTCTTCCTTCAGCAGCCAATGATAGCCCATCAGTAGTTCTTGTGGTGTGCCCGGGGGAAGAGGATTGCCTCGCAGGGCATCTCGGCAGCGAGCCCACTCGAGATCATTGAGCTTGATCACGACACGTTCGCTAGTGTGCTTGTTCACCATGGTTGGGGGTTGGACTGCCCCTCCATTGTTGGCAGTCACGCTGTTGCCACTGTTGGTGGGGCCGCCGTTGGGAGGTCCACCATTAGGGATGCCACCGTTAGGCGGATCGGTGCCAGATCCATTGCCACCATTTTCGCGATTACCGGTGGAGTCGCCAGTGTTAATTACGGTGCACATGAAGTGGCTGGGGAAGCTGTTGCTCCTGCAGCTCTCGGATCCGGAACCGTAGATTCCATCTTCCATTTCTAAGCCACCCAGATCGGATTCGCGATTGTTGTCACTGTTCGTGCTCTCAGTTGTTGTTGAGGTGTTAAGCTTGCTGAGGGTACCGATTGGTGGCGGGAACCACGATGCTAGACCAATCGCGGATGTCGTTGGCTGGTCAGGCATGCGAAGCGTGCCCATCTGACCAACTTGGAAGCGGAAGCTCCCTATCACTAGGCTGATTCCATCGCCCACGGACTCGAAAGCCAGGCGAGTGGCAGGCATGTGGATGGTGAAGTCGAACGCGCCGAAGAGCTGGCGAATCTCTGTTGTTGCGGAGTTGTAGATCGCGGTTGATGAGGCCAAAGAAGCTGCAACATCAGCACTCTCAATTCCCACAGACGGTGCCAATTGACGAGGGTTTAATTCATCAATGCCCATTGTTATGGACTTGGGTTTTGGAGAAGAAGGGAGCGCTAGAAGCATCAATCGGCTAGCAAACAAGCACACAGGTACGCAAGGTTTACCCAGGTTCAGGCCTCGTAGAGGTCCCTACTCCTTCTTGTCTGCTCTTGGAATTAACAAAGGAATCGAAGATTAAAATGGTGAGTGGATGCAATCTGGTGAGGGTTGTTGAAACTAGGGTTGCGTGTGTCCTCCTCGCCGCCCCCTCCTGACCTTTATATAGATAGGCCAGGTCTCAGGTAGCAGGTCGAGTCGGTTACAGATTAGGGTTTGCCCTTCAAACTTTCTATCTTTAGACTTCTTCTTGTCTCGCAAGTTATTGAGAGGCCGTAGGCCACTCGAAATCTTCATTGGGCCGTGGCAATGCCGTGGGCTTCCACCGTATCTGGACCGTATATACCAATCTCGAGTACCGGCAGGGTATACCCATGTCACTACCAATTTTCTATTCTATCATAAACTATCCTCACATGATCTCTCAAAACTACTCACAACATTGTAGTTACTACCTTAATCCAAAAATCATCGTAATGTTATGATACCCATGATTTCTATCATAGACCTACATTGTTCTTTACTTACTGTTGTTACAAGATTATTTACTAAGTACTTGTCCTAGTTACAAACTTATCATGGTCTCGGAGCTATTCTCACCATGAACTTGTTAAGATTTACCAAGTCATCATGATTAAAGAGCTCATCTCACCATGACGACTCTTCTTCTTAGCTTACTATCAATGATTCTTAACAAAAGTCTACTTCCTCACATGGAATTCTCAAGTGAATGCCACATGATTAACTTCCAATTATATCTATACATACTCTGATGGTCTACCCTGTATGGCAGTCTACCCTGTATGGTATAGTGGTATCAACTAGTGGTAAGATTTTGCTACTTCACAGGGGTTCTAAATATAGACTCCATCACTAATACTACTCCACATGATATCCTAAACCAAATCGTAATCTTCTTTGATAATTTAACTTACATAAAATATCTTAGTAGTGTTATACCTATCTAGAGCTACTCTAAATGACAATTCTCTAGAGAAGATAGATAACTAATCCTTAAGAAAGATATAGCTGACTTCTCCGTCCCATTCCAAATCTCATGGTTAACGCGTAATATACAGCGCTAGAATCACTAGCGACATTGGTTGTTAAGTCCTACATATTATGTTCCTTTACCACTGGAACTGTATCAATAGATTATTACCATTTTGTAAATAATCCATAATCAAATTATTATGAAAATAGTGTTTTTTGACCTTTTTGAAATGCAGGTGATGACAACATTTGAGTTACAAGCATTTCATAGAAAATAACCAAAGGACATGAGCAAGTTATGAACTTGCCTTTTGTGATTGCAAGATTATGCACTCACGGTCTTCAAGAAACTAGAAGATCCAAATTCTATAAATAGCATCATTGGTCCGGTAAGGACTAGTGTTTAAAGAAGCAGGATGCAATTATGCATAAGTAATGTAATGCAGTTTGATAAACACATATCCCTAGACTAATCGTATCTGATCTAGGGTTCGAAAACTGGGAATGGTTTCTTTAGAATGTGTTTCACTTTTATATTAGTTTCACACTTGTGCTTCTTATTAAGGCTTGTGAGTGTGTGTGAAACAATATGTAAATACAGCAAGTAGCATGCAATATTAAAGCACTCAAATGGGCATGATAACTAAAAGATTTCTTGAGCAATATTACTAACAATTAGAGCCTTTTAAAGAAGTGCTTAAGGATTACTTTTAATGTTTCTTAAAAGAATAACTTTTTAGGAAAAGATTTCTTTGTTAAAGTTTAAACAATATTTGTGGTTAATCGAATGTTATCGATATCGTTTGTGCTTATCCGATAAGCGTGGGTTTGAGATGCCTTATGATTTAATTTGGAACAGACAAAAGTTAACTATTAAATTTAAGTAGACTTACGTGTGATGTGGTTGAACTAGTATCAAGTTTTTAGGGTTATGATAGGTATGATCAAGAGTGTGAATTCATTCACTTTCAATTTAAGTGAATGATATGTTTGAATGTGATTTACTATTATGAAAATGATTTGTATTATTAAAGAAAGCAAGATGATCTCATTAATGTGTTAAGGTTTTAAAATCATGTTAAGCATGGTTAAAAGATAAAGAGTATTCACCATCCATATAGGTGAATGATGTTGATAATTTACTTAAATTGTTGGTTTAACTTGGAGTTATGGTTTTTAAAGGAGTTTTATAAAGTTAATAAGTTATTTTTAAGTATTATTATAGACTCAAGTTATGGTTTTGGAAGTAGTATTTAAATGTACAAGATTTATAGTTTTTATATAAAATTGTGATTATTTCTTATTTAAGAAATGTTTTTAAAAAATTTACCAAATAGATAATAAGGATTTATTACTTAAGAATCTTAAAATGTGTTGGAATAATATAACTAGTAATTTTCTAGTAAAACATACTTACTTAAGATCTTAGAAGTGAATTTTATTTAATTTTAGGTGATATCCTTATTTTTATAAAATTCCACAAAGGATTATATATCTTTAAACATTTGCTTCAAGTTTTATTTGTAAACAAATTAAGTTAGTATTTTTATAAAATAGTAGATTTATTTTCATGTGCAAAAATGAATTTTTATTTATTTTTAGGACTTTTCCTTAATTTATCAAATATCACTTAGACTTTAGTGATGTTAACATTTATTTGTATTTTATTTAACTTAAATATGTAAAGTTATATTTTTCTTAGGTAGATATTATTTTTGTGATCATTCCAATATGTTATATGTATTTTTAGGATTTTTCTAGGGCTAAAATAATTTCAGGTGTATTTTTGTAATTTTACATTTTGTTTATTATTATTATTTTAATTATATTTCCTATCCTATTTAATCTGGGCTGTTTGGTTGGGCATATGGGCTGGCCTGGCCCAATTGGTCTTACTAGACCAAATTAGCCCAATAGAGCCCATTCTGGTTGGGTCAATCCGACCCAACCCTCTCCACTCATGTACAAGCACTCAGCGAGACCTGGTCTCATTCCCCCCTCGTGACCCCAAGGCGCCACCGTGACCCTGCTCACCTCCGGCCACCGATTCCGGCGTAGGCCGACCTGCAGCCGCCGCTGTCGGTCGCCAAAGCCCCGCCTTTTCTCCGGCCTACAACCTGGACCTCTTCGATTCGACCGCCGCATCTTCTTCTGGACGTGTTGAACCCCTCTCTGGAGCTAGGGTTTTGTCGCCTCGACTCCGTTGTGCGCTGGTGATGCCCTCATCTCCTCCTGGGTTGGTGATAGGTCTGCGACGTGCTACTCGAGACGCTGTGGCTTGGCGCGGGTAGCAGCGCTGCGGCGCTCCCTGTGTTGCCATGCTACCATGGCTCACCGTTGATGTCTACCTCAGGATCATGCCGTTGTGGTCGCGCGGGTACTGCCTCACCACACCATTGCGGTGCTCCCAAGCTCTGGTACACACACTTCCTCTCCCTCTCTCTCTCTCCTATCTGATTTTCCTTTGCACCTCTCTGTTACACAAGATTAACTATGTAAACTACCACGGTGATGTTTATGATCGGAACTTGGTGTTGATTCTGCTACTGGTAACTAGATGATATATAGATAAGTGGCAGTACACTCCTACCTAATTACTAGATTCCACTGTTATATCGGTTAATTGGACTCTTACTCAAGGTTGTTTAAACTATGCAATATCTGGAGGTCAATTGAGTTGTAGATGCTTGCTTGAATTCAAACCCTTGGTTTAAATTTGGTCTCAATAGTATGTTGTACTGACCCATTGGTTTGTGGCATTAGCTGGCTTTGTTAAGTGAAAATGGTTAGGCTTAAATCTCCTCCTCACTCTATCTGTGGCCTGATGTGGTTTAGATTGTGCTGTGTCTAGGTGCTAGCTTATGATTTTCGCTAGTGGCTTTTATTGGCCTTGGTACCCATTAATGTGAAGTTTCTCCTGGGGTGTGTGTATTCCAACATTGAAACAACTAAAAAATGGGATCATTCATTTGGAATGTTCTATAAGCAAAGCATTGGGTTGGGATTCCAGGCCAATGATTTACATAAACTGAGGCTTTGACTTGGATAAGGACATGTGCTAATAGTAGCTTCTTTTGTTTGACCATGCTACTATGATGATCTCTAGTTATAAGCTAGGGAAATGATTTATCTTTACCTTAGAATATGTTGCCTTGAGATTTTTTACTTGTTAAGTAAACAAGTACACTTAGAGATGGAACCCTTTTATTTTGAATTACTTCTTGTGAGCTTAGATTAATGTGAAGCTTCCATAAGGATGGTACACAAGATCTACGACTTGCAGGATTTGTTTTTCCTAAGTGAAAATATAGATAAATTACTTTATTAGTTGGATAATGTAATTTGCAAGCTTCTTGGTGGAATCTTGTCAGTGATGCTTTGGCTGTTGTTTAATTTCCACAAGGGACTCTACTAACCTGGGTTGCTGATGTGGTGCCTCCAAACCTAGAGTGTGCACAGCAGTGGCCCAAGTAGCAAGATTTGTGGTTGTGTAAATAACTATTTATGTGGCTTCAAGCCTGTGATGCAAAAGGTTGAGGCACCAATGGGTATTAAGAACAGATACTATAGTTTTTCTATCTATCTCAATAATGAGACTAGCATAGCACTTCTATGCTAGTCTGAGAGCTCTCTAGATCTCCCAAAAACTTCTCTTTTAATCTGGATAAAATCATGTGTTGGTTGAGTTGAGGTTTACCAACCTGATGCTTGTAGACTTGCTGATATGTGGCTGTGCACATGATCTTGTTGATGGCTGAATGGTTGATCCTGTCCAGTTATTGTGAATATTTGTGGCCTGGTCCTTTTTCTCCTTCTAGTGCAAATGTTGCTGCCTTTTTTGCACATGGATCTCCACTTTCTTAAGTTCCTGATGTTGATCTTGATCACACCTTGCTTGTGCTCCTCATTGAACTGCTATCTAGTTCCTCATGGGTTACTACCTTCCCTATGGAACTCCTCCCCTTCTAGATCTTGGATGGCTTTTCTAGCAACCAGATGCTGGTGATGTGGTGGTGTGGTTTTATTGACTATGAAGTGAAATATATACCTCTGGTGCTAGTGTTGTACTACAACTGGTGCTCTATTTCTTGTGTGCTTTGATGGATTAGGTGAAGTGCTTGAGTCCTTGCTTGGGTGGAGAAATGAATAGTACTCTAGCAGTTGTGATGCGGCAGCTCCCTCCCTTATCTACTTCCTGAACTCTCCTTGTTGTGTTGACACCACAATAGTTGCATGCAGTGTGTAAGCTGCTAGCCTGCTTACATGTGGGGCCTGTGCTGGTTCAAGTTTCATGATCTACAAATATCTCTGGTGGATATGCTTGGGTAAGGATGTGTTCTTTTTCTGTTTTGGCTGTCCCCTTTTTCTTAATCAGGGTGAAACTTGCCCCTCTATTGCCAGTGATGCAAATTGTCTGAGGAAAAAACCTTGATAAGAACAGATTCTATATTGGCCCTTTTAATAACACTCAATGATGACCAAGCAATGCATTTCATTGCCAACCTGAGAGTACAATAACCCCCATAACCCCTTGTTTTCCATTTCTTTTTTTTGTTGTTTTTTCTTGCAGGGAACAAGACTAATGAAGATAAAGAGATAGCTTAGAAACAAGTTTAAGTTTCCTTTTACTCATGTGTAATTGATTTTCTGTTTGGATAATGTAAAGACAATGTAATATTGTATAACTTATTTAATAAACTTAAATTTTCTCTCTTATTGTAAATTCAATTTCTCTTGTAATTTATTTGTACTTGTAATTGTAATAAAATAAAGTGTAACTTCTTATTTTGTATTCTAGAATTTGTAACTATTTGTACATTATTTATAAATACACATTCATTTATTAACTTATTATTATCATTCATTTTCACTTATCTTTATATTCAAATATATCATTTGAATACTCAATTATACTATGACTCATATTTGAATTGAATTTCAATCACTCTTCCCCAAAACACATAAGTTCCATAGAGGTCATGTCGAAATCTATCACACTTTCCCTTACATTTCCATCCGAACAAGAGAGATCTCGATCCCTCCATATCTCTTTTAGTTCTGCACGAAAATTCTCCGGATTTTCTGATGCATGAATGCAATGCACATACCTGATCTTAGCTTATTTCTAAGCTCTAATGCTGGGATGTTACATACATATAATATAGCAAGAACTTTTGCAAATAGACAAAACGTCTACATGTTCCGATCAGCCCCTTCTCACAAAAAGGCTAGTATACAAGGACATGCCCCTTCATGGAGAGTTGCACCACGGCGATCCTACAGTAATCACGGCTGTACTCGAGGTCGAGACCGGAGAACCTGCTTTCTTCGAACCGCATCCAATTCTTGTATTTAACTAGAGTGCGCATCACCGCCTAGGGTCGATGGTGTGGACAACATTGATCTTCATCCCTCCATGTATTTCTATGTCGAAGTACGTAGTCGCTTCCCTAGTGTCGTTTCGGACATCCGACAATTCCATGACTACAGGCAAGAGGGAAAGGACATGGAGGAAGAGGGTGACGCCAAGGGGGAGGAAATGGTTGAGGACGTGGAGGAGGAAGACGATGAGGCCATGGAGGAGGAAAGGAGACGGAGAAATGAAACTACTTACTACAAGATTGGAACCGCCCTTCCTAATATCTGGAATGGCGCACGACCGTTCGTAGTAGGGTGGAGTGATGTCTACACACTTCTATTCTTGTAGACAGTTGTTGGGCCTCCAAGTGCAGAGGTTTGTAGAACAGCAGCAAGTTTTCCCTTAAGTGGATCACCCAAGATTTATCGAACTCAGGGAGGAAGTGGTCAAAGGTATCCCTCTCAAGTAACCCTGCAATCAAGATATAATAAGTCTCTTGTGTCCCCAACACACCCAATACACTTGTCAGGTGTATAGGTGCACTAGTTCGGCGATGAGATAGTGAAATACAAGTGGTATGAATAAAAGACAACGGTGCCAAAAAATAGGTTGATGGCGTGAAAGAGACTAAAGACAAACTGAAATAAAGATGGAAGCAAGGAAACATGTAACAGATCTAATTGCAAATGGTGTTTCAATGTTTAGAAACAAGTCCTAGGGATCATACTTTCACTAGTGAACACTCTCATATAAATATCTTCTCTTCATGATACTACTCTAAACTACTCTCTGGTGGAAACTCTAATCCATGGTAGGGCTCTACTAACACACGTCAAAGTTCGCTTTCCCCATCTAGATAACTCCATATTGTCACCTTGAGCTCTAGATGATTCCAACAAACACCACAATTTCATAGAGACATCCAACTCCAAATATAGCTCAAAACAAGTATTTGTAATCTCTAGCCTAAGTGCCACCATGGTGTGCACGCTGTCACTTTCACACACATGGGGAGAGCAGAGATCTATAAAAGCACTTGAGTAGAAAAGTAGATCTACTTGATTACAAAGCTCATGATCACAATATGATCATGCATAGGGAGAGAGATGAACACATAGCTACCGGTAGAACCCTTAGCCTCGAGAGAGAACTACTCACTCCTCATCATGGGAATCAGCAACGGCGATGGAGATGGTGGTGGAGTTCGATGGAGATGGCTTCGGGGGCACTTCCCCGTCCCGGCAGGGTGCCGAAACAGAGACTTTCTATCCCCTGAATCTCCCCTTCGGTGGCAGCGGCGCTGCGGAACTTTTCATGGCTCGAGGCTTCCGATTAGGGTTTTTGCATCGAGGGCTTCTTATAGGCGAAGGGGCAAGGTCGGTGGCCGGCCAGGGGGCCCACACCATGCCCTGGCGCGGCCTAGGGCTGCACGTGCCAAGGGGTGGTGTGGCCGCCCTATGGCTCCCCTCCGTCACGTCTTCGAGCTCCGTGAGTCTTCCGGTAAAATATCAACTTTGGCTTATGTCCCGTCCAATTCCGAGAATATTCATTTTCTGACTTTCCTGGAACCAAAAACAGCAAAAAACAGGCAACTGGCACTATGGCATCATGTTAATAGGTTAGTCCAAGAAAGTGTATAAAAATACTCCAAAGTATGGAAAAAACATAAGAAAGTAGATATAAAACAAGCATGGAACATCAAAAATTATAGATACGTTAGCAACGTATCCACATCCCTGATGACCCACAAGTATAGGGGGTGTATCGCAGTATTTTCGATAAATAAGAGTGTTGAACCCAACGAGGAGCAGAAGGTGCTGGCGAATGGCTAGGAGATGCAGGTAAATAAAGTACGAGTAAATAAAAGACAATAAGAATAAATGCAGCAAGTGGCCCAATCCTTTCTTTAGCAAAGGACAAGCCGGGTTGTATTACTTAGGATGACCAAACGTTCTCGAGGACACATGGGAATTTCGTCAAGTGCTTTCGCTTCATATAGTTGATCAATATTCTTTAGTTTGCTAAGTGTTGTGTGGGTGAACCTGTGCTAATGTACTGACCTTCCTAGGACTAATACATACTTGTGATTATACCCCTTGCAAGCATCCGCAAGTACAAGAAAGTAATTAAGGTAGAAACCTAACCACAACTTTAAACTCTAAGACCCTGACGTCCCTTGTGCAATGGTTTCCTAATGGGGGTTCAGGTTTCTGTCACTCCGGTAACCCCTACGATTAGTAGCCAAATACACATTGCATTCCCCTAGGCCCATATAGGTGAAGTGTCATGTAGTCGACGTTCACATGACACCACTAGAAGAAGTACACCACAACTTAAATATCAAACTATTGAATCTTTCTCAACGCGATTCCACTACTAACAACATGACTTCTCCCATGCCCTCAAGAACAAAACGAACTACTCACTAGACATCATATGGATCAAGATCAGAGATGAAATAATGATATGTAACAATCTGAACATAAACAATAATTCAACGGTTCACTCAATAGCATCAACTACAAGGAGTAATCAACACCAAGAAAGTTTCCCCTAAGAACTATGCAAGATTCAACCCAATTGTTACAGCGGTATGAGGTAGTGATGATGGTGCTGGTGGTGATGATGATGATGATCCCGATGAAGTCCAGCTTGATGGTGGTATTGATGGCAATGATCTCCCCTCTCCGGGAAGGAATTCCCCCAGCAGAATTCTGTCTGCCGGAGAGATCTTTCTCTCTCGGTGTTTTCCGCCCTATAGAGGTGGCGGAATCTTTTTGTGGTCGCTCCCCGAGTCTTAGGGTTTCGGGAGGATAATATACGCCAGAGGGGAGAGCCAGGGGTGGACCAGGGAGGCCACACCACCTGGTGGCGTAGCCTAGGGTGGCCCACGCCAGGGATTGATGTGGGGCCCCTGTGGCCCATCTCTGCTTCCCCTTCTGGCTTCCTTCGTCTTCTGGAAAAATAGGATTTTCCATGTATTTTCCCGGATTTTCTGATCTTCACGAATTTTGCCTCCAAACAGCACCTTTTCCATCAGAATCTTGACTGCAGCGGTCCATGCTCCAAAAGTCATCAACCATGCAAAAACAGATGAAATGGCATAAGTATCATCTCCTAATACGAAATATATCAATGAATAACAGTAAATTATGATATAGAATAGTGATGCAAAATGGACGTATCAACTCCCCCCAAGCTTAAACTTCGCTTGTCCCCAAGCGAAACTGAACTCAATAAACATGACCTCAGGTTTATGGAGTGAAGAGTCGATAAAAGAATGCGGACAAGAAGCATCACATTCATCAATACATAAATCATAATAGAAGACAACTCACTATTATATAACTTAACTTGCAATAAGTAAAGGAAACACAATAAAGATGCATCAAGTAAATCATAATTGGTAATGGAAAACTTAGCTCTCGGTCGAAGAATAGTTGACAATTTGCTGGAGTTCACAAATAACTGTTTTTCAATGATAGCTTTCAAAGTAGTAGACACTAAGATAAGAGCAAAGTGCAAAACAAGGAAGATAAGAAACATGATTGAATAAATCATCATATGAATGAATGAAACACAACAACTCAAAATACTTGCTGAGGTAGAAGGGAATAGGTTTACTGACTCAACTACAAAGTAAAAGATAGGCCCTTCGCAGAGGGAAGCAGGGATTTCAAGTTTCATAAAGAGCTTCCAAAAATTATGGTACTCATTAGCTTTCAGCCCTCATTGCCCCTATCATAGGCATCTTTAGGTGATTAAGGTTAAAGTGACACAACTAAGAGGATATGCTTGACAAGTTATAAGTTGAAATCTCATGCCCCTTACTTACGAGTACCGAACTTCATGCTACTCAACTTTAGCCACAAGTAAGCTCTTGTCATTGTAAATACATATGTATCATAGAGAACCACCAACGGGGTACCCCTTGCCCATGATACAGGAGTTATCCCATAATCACAATGACAAGGCAAGCAGACAATGAGCATCTCAGCGATCCTTTTATTTGCTATTTCCATAGGTTTTTATTGAGGATGCTTCATAGAGTGCTCATTATGGTTATGTTGCAAGTTTCCACCATGATTAGGCATGGCTTAGGCTAGCGGCCCAGGCGTTTCTCTAACACACATACAAACTCCATGATCTTACAAGTTCCTCTTTTATTTCACACCACCGGGATCCATAAGCAAAAGAATCATGATATCAACGGAATATAAGTGCAATGTTGAAAGCGTTCCCCATGATACATGGTTCTGCTAACTTCAACTTATAAAGCGCAAGCATATATGCAACAAAGATGTACACAATGGTTCAAGTTTATTAAATGCAAGAAAGTAAAGTGTGCCATCAAGTTCATGAGAGCTTTAATCGCTAATTTTCTCATAACAAGTTTAATTTGGAAGGTAGATAAAAACAAGAATTTACTTGGAATAGCAATAGTGCTAGTAGGTAGGTATGGTGGACACAAATGGCATAGGTTTTGGTTTAAGGATTGGATGCACGAGAAGCATTCCCTCTCATTACAGGTTTTTGGCTAGCAAGGCTGGGTAGCAAGCATAAGAGTTGAAGGAAACAAACAAACATACAAGTGATAAAAACAAACATGCAATCTTCCTTGGAAGCACAAAAGATCTTAACTAGAGAATACTAGACTTATGAGCAAATCAAGAAAGAAAGATGATGAAATTATAATTCTTTAAGAGTACTTTTATCTTTTTCATTCAACTCTCAAAAATAGTGTTGCTACTGACTGAGCCAGGTTTGCCAAAACCAACTAAATTAAATCCATGATCCCAAAGTGATACCAATACTAACAAAAAGATCAATCATATAACCATGAATTGAAAACTAAAATAAGATATGCAAAAGAGTAAATGATAGAACTTCTCATTAATATTCCATAACAGCAACTCACTCCAAGGGATACATAGATATCTAATGAGAGGGGGGACACTTCCATAATGCAAACCATCCTACACGATAACTTCTCTATTCATGGTATGACTCTACTAAAAAGGGTAAAAAGATAGAAGATAGTGATGTGATACCGCGGCACTCCCCCAAGCTTGGAACAAACCAAGGGGATGCCAAAACCTGATGACAAATTACTCCTTTGGTGGTGGTGGTGTTCTCTCGATGAGCTCTTTGATTAGTTTCCCCAAGTCCTCAATCTCGAAGGTGAGATTACGAAGCAGCTGTGAGTTTTGCTTAATGCGGCTCATGATCATGTCGGGTTGAGAATTCCAGCTCTTGAGATTCTTTCCCCACTGTTCCTCCTTGAAGTCTTCTTTTCCTGCATGGCTAGAATGAGGCAAATCCCAATTAGAGGGTAGTTTCCCCTTGGGCATATTCTAGTATTGATGCTCATGGATAAGGGTATGGAAAGGATTCTTGGTGCGTGGAGGAAGTGACCGTGGAGCCAAACAGTGACACGGAGGTTTCCCTCTAGTTGACATTTGTCCAGTCCTTCTGACCCTGGCGGGTTTTGTCAACACTCCAATGCTTGCAATGGTAGTGCCAGTGTGCGGATGTTGGCCTTGCTTTGCCTCCTCTTCATCTTCACTCTTGATCTCCTCCTCCCATCCGGGGTCTTGGGGATCTTCCTCCATAGGCTTCTTTCCCTTATCCTTGGCGGACACCATCGTGCTTCTAACTTTCAAGGATAGTTCCTGGCAGAAATAGATCAAAATGAAAACACGATGAGAACACGATATACAAACCTCGGGGGATCCGTAGGATTATATATTACGAAGTTTTACAGCAAAAGGAAGGTACTGGGAGAAAACGAGTTGGAGACGGAGTCCGGGGCGGCCACACCACCTGCTAGCGCGTCCAGGGGCCCGCTCTAGGGGGTGGTGTGAGCCACCTTGGCTCCATTTCCGTCCCTCTTTCACTTCATAACTTTCCTTGTTGGATAAAAACTACAAAAATATAACTGGATAGAATTTTCGCGGAACTTTTCTTACTAGAACTGTTACCTATTCGAAAACAGACTCTGTAGGTCTTTGAATTTGGCATTTAGTAGATTCTTCCGGATTCAACGCTTGAATAACATAAATATCTTCATCTTCATACTCATATTGCTCGAGTCATGAAACCTTTCTCTTTCTTATTACACCATTTTCTCCAATAACCTGGAAATTTCTTTCACACAAAACTTTACACAATTCTTATTAGCAACATTAGTGTAAGCCAGGCAATAAAACCTTTTAAGTCCAATTTCAACTGAAATCCATCAAATCATAAGATACTGTAGCAGCTCCTTCCGAAAACCCAAAAAGAATTCAAAAAGGAAATCGACTTAAAGAAGAAAATGCAAGAGTGGCAAAAATCTGTCAAAACAGACCAGCAGGTAAAGATCAATTTTTTCGAACATCTTCTATTGCTCAAATCAAAAAGTGTAAAACTACGAAAGTTAAATAACAACCTGGGGCAGAATAACAAACAATTACAGCTCAATCTGACGTACAGAGATCTCTCATGAATTTTTACGGTGAAGCACAAAAATCTGTTTCTAGACAGCAACTTCCCCAAATCTTACTTCTCTCTCATTAGAGGTTGATCTTGAAACAAAAACCAAACAAAAAAGGATAAGGAGAGGTTATTACCGAAGTAATAACTTCCAAGACTCAAAGAAACAAAAACAACTGAAAGCAAAAATAAATTGGGTTGTCTCCCGAAAAGCTCTTTCTTTATAGCCATTAAGATGGGCATGATAATTTCAATGATGCTCACACAAGAATATGAATTGAAGTGAAAGAGAGCATCAAGAAGAAAAAATACACATGTTTAAGTCTAACCCACTTCCTATGCAATGGAATTTTGTAAACAAACAAGTTGTTGAAACCAGAGGCTACAAGCATAGGAAGGCAAAACAAGTGCAACATAAAAACTTTCAGCATAAAACGAGGAAACTTGATATTATTGAGATGCATAAGAACAGTCTTCCCTCTCTCATAATAACTTTCAGTATCATGCATAAACTTAATGATATAGCTATCACAAGAACCATTGTAGCAATGATCGCTTATCCTAACAGAAAACACCGGGACACTAACTCTCATAATACTACTTTGTGAAACAATATTAGGGATATCCTTACAGAGGATAGTGTGTCCATCTTCTTCATATTTAGTGACAAAATCTTTCACATTTGCTATTATAGGTTCATCATCAATTTGTTTATCAGGTTCAACAGCTTTACTTGTACTTTCATTAACCATACTAGCTATCATAGAATGTTCCTTTATCTTAACTAGGAAAGGGATTTTCTCAATGTAAGGTTCAGGTAAAGCATGATTAGCAGTATAAACTTCAGTATTCCTTGCAGGAACACACTTAGCAACATCTTTATATGGTTCATGATACTTATTCCACTTCTTTTTCAGAACTTCAATATAGGAAGCAAAAGCCTTGAAATAAGTTGCAATAGCTTGAGAATCAAGACCATAAGCATTTTTAATATTTTGAAAGTCGTCAGTTCCCATAAAAGATTCAACGCATTCATAATCATAATTTATACCTAACTTTCTTCCTTTGTCATTCTCCCATGCTTCAGCATTATCTTGAATACGGTCCAGAAGATCCCATTTGGCTTCTTCTTCCATGCGTGTGAATGATCCAGCACAAGAGGCATCCAATAAATCCTTATCATGAAGAGAAAGCCTTGCATAAAAGTTATTGATAATAATATTGTTGGGGAGCTCATGAATGGGACATTTGAGCATTAGTAACTTCAATCTCCCCCAAGCTTGAGCTGTACTCTCTCCATCAAGAGGCCAAAAGTTGTTTATTTGATTCCGATCTTTATGAATCTCACAAGGAGGATAAAACTTTGAATAAAAGAGAGGTACTATTTCCTCCCATTCAAGAGCTTGACAATTCTTCAGCAGCTTGTACCATTCTTCAGCTCTTCCTTTCAGTGATAATGAGAATAACTTCTTATTAACTTGATCTGTAGTAATACTTGTACACTTGAGCAACCCGCATAATTCGTGTATAAAGAGCAAATGATCACCAGGATGGACACTTCCATCTCCAACATAATAGTTATCCATAACACGATCAATAATTCTTGTAAATATTTTAAAAGTATCATTCTCAGCGGGTGGTGGTTCATCTACTACCTTAGCAGTGGTAGTAGCATTACGAAATAAGAAACTCAGCGAATTATCTATAATGAAAATAAAGCAACTAACAGAAGTAAACAATACTCACATTAGAAGTTTCCTTCACCAGTTCCACTCTCCAATAGCGCTTCACTCCCCGGCAACGGCGCCAGAAAATAGTCTTGATGACCCACAAGTATAGGGGGTGTATCGCAGTATTTTCGATGTAAGAGTGTCGAACCCAACGAGGAGCAGAAGGTGCTGGCGAATGGCTAGGAGTAGGAATTCTCTGTAAATACTTAGCAAATGGATTTTTAGGTTTTTTTGATAATGCAGGTAAATAAAGTACGAGTAAATAAAAGACAATAAGAATAAATGCAGTAAGTGGCCCAATCCTTTCTTTAGAAAAGGACAAGCCGGTTGTATTACTTAGGATGACCAAATTTCTCGAGGACACATGGGAATTTCATCAAGTGCTTGCGCTTCATATAGTTGATCAATCTTGTTAGTTTGCTAAGTGTTGTGTGGGTGAACCTGTGCTAATGTACTGATCTTCCTAGGACTAATACATACTTGTGATTATACCCCTTGCAAGCATCCACAAGTACAAGAAAGTAATTAAGGTAGAAACCTAACCACATCTTTAAACTCTAAGACCCTGACGTCCCTTGTGCAATGGTTTCCTAACGGGGGTTCAGGTTTCTGTCACTCCGGCAACCCCTACGATTAGTAGCCAAATACACAATGCATTCCCCTAGGCCCATATAGGTGAAGTGTCATGCAGTCGACGTTCACATGACACCACTAGAAGAAGTACACCACAACTTAAATATCAAACTATTGAACCTTTCTCAACACAATTCCACTACTAACAACATGACTTCTCCCATGTCCTCAAGAACAAAACGAACTACTCACAAGACATCATATGGATCAATATCAGAGATGAAATACTGATATGTAACAATCTGAACCTAAACAATAATTCAATGGTTCACTCTAGCATCAACTACAAGGAGTAATCAACACTGGGAAAGTTTCCCCTAAGAACTATGCAAGATTCAACCCAATTGTTAAAGCGGAATGAGGTGGTGATGATGGTGCTGGTGGAGATGATGGTGGTGATGATGATGATCCTGATGAAGTCCAGCTTGATGGTGGTGTTGAGGCGACGATCTCCCCTCTCCGGGAAGGAATTCCCCCGGCAGAATTCTGTCTGCCGAAGAGATCTTTCTCTCTCGGTGTTTTCCGCTCCGCAGAGGTGGCGGAATCTTTCTGTGGTCGCTCCCGAAGTCTTAGGGTTTCGGGAGGATAATACACGCCAGAGGGGAGAGCCAGGGGTGGACCAGGGCGGCCACACCACCTGGTGGTGCGGCCTAGGGTGGCCCGCGCCAGGGGGTGGTGTGGGCCCCCTCTGGCCCATCTCCGCTTCCCCTTCTGGCTTCCTTCGTCTTCTAGAAAAATAGGATTTTCCATGTATTTTCCCGGATTTTCTGATCTTCGCGAATTTTGCCTCCAAACAACACCTTTTCCATCAGAATCTTGACTACAGCGGTCCATGCTCCAAAAGTCATCAACCATGCAAAAACAGATGAAATAGCATAAGTATCATCTCCTAATACGAAATATATCAATGAATAACAGTAAATTATGATATAGAATAGTGATGAAAAATGGATGTATCTATCCCCAAGCTTAACTCATGCTCGTCCTCGAGTAGGTAAGTGATGAAAATAAAGAATAATTTTTGAGGTGACATGCACCATCATAATCTTGATCAAATCATTTGCAAGCATTGAAAGCTGCGATCAAAGTACTCTAAACATGAGCATGAAAGATAAAGTTCTAACAATAAGACATAGCAACTATGTTGCAACATGAAAAGGCACATACGAAAGATTCATGAATAACAATGCCTTGCAAGACTTTTGTTTGTTTCACATAAAGAAAACATAGCATAGTGGCATTCAGCTTGTCCCTCATAAAGTAGCAAACATAGATGCATAGGACACATTCAAAGTTCATAAGAGTGACTAGATACAAATAGTTTAAGAACAAGCAATATCAAAATTATGCATCAATCAACAAGTCTTGGGACAATGCACATAGAACTATGAATGGCCACTATGCTCTCAAAATAGGTGCATAAAGATAGAAGGTGGAGACTCAACATAAAAGTTGAAGAAAGGCCCTTCATAGAAGGAAGCAGGGATTCAAGTTTCATAAAGAGCTTCCAAAAATTATGTTACTTCTTAGCTTTCAGCTCTCATTACCCCTATCATAAGAATCTTGAAGTGATTAAGGTTAAAGTGAACAAACTATGGAGTATATGCTTGACAAAGTATAAGTTGGAAATCTCATGTCCCTTGAATACGAGGGCCGCTCCTCATGCTACTCAAGTTAAGTTACCGGTAAGTTCTTGTCATAGTAAGTACATGTGTATCATAGAGAACCGCCAATGGGGTACCCCTTACCCGATGATACGGAAGAATCCCCATATCAAAATGACAAGGCAAGTAGACAACGAGCATCTCAACAATCTTCTTATTTACCATGGGGAAATGGTGTTTTTTCTCTCTTTCCTCTTTTCTCATATCTCTTTTTTTCTTTTTTTCTTTTTTCTCAATATCTGACTCCTTTTTTTATAAGAAGAATGCTTCATAGACAGCTCATTATTGTTACGCTGCAGGTTTCCACCATGACAGCATGGATTAGACCGGTGGCCCAGGCGTTTCTCTAACACACATACATAACTTCATGGACTTACAAGCTCCCCTTTTATTTCACACCGACGACATCCATAGACAAAAGAGCATGATATCAACTAGGTACAAAGTACAAGTGCAATGTTGAAAGCGTTCCCCGTGACAGCATGGTTCTGCTAATCCCCAACATATAAGTGCAAGCATATACAACATAGATGACACAATGGTTCAAGTTTATTAAGGGCAAGAAAATTAAAGTGTGCCATCAAGTTTGTGAGAGCTTTAATCACTAGTTATCTCATAACAAGTTTAATTCGGAAGGTAGATAAAAACATGAATATACTTGGAATAGCAAATGCTAATAGGTAGGTATGGTGGACTCTTTGGAACAACTTGGTTTTATTTGGAGTTTGATGCATGAGTGGAGCTCATACTTGGTTATGGACGCTAGCAAAAGACTGGGAGCGACCAACTAAGAGAGCAATAATGGCCATAATCATGCAAAGCGACAAAACATCATTAATTAAAGCATAAAGTGATATTACAAGTCAAAAACCAAAGGATCATAGAGGCTATGGTGACTTGGGATAGTCTTAACATGGTGTGAGCATGCGCCAAGTCAACCCAAATAAAGCATCAAAGGAGAATATCACAATACTATGCTTTAATATGCTAAAACAACGCATGATTCTTTCAAGGCACATTAAGATATCTCAATTGTTTATAACATGTCATGCTACAGCAAAAATCACTAAGCATAAAGCCAAAACAATATCAAGCATGACAAGATAAGGTGTAAGTCACAGTCAAAACAAGCTCCCTTTTGTACCACTTATAAGCATGAAACTTCCTACTCTTTTTCCAACACCAAACCAACCTATTTGAAAACTAATGCATGAATGAGGAGATCCAACCAATTTATTAAAGCAAACTAAGCAAACTACAACCAAAAACAAAAACAAAGACACTCCGAGAACAACACAACTGTGCATGAAACAATAAAAATGAAGTGTTTGGAAGAAACCTGGGATTTTTATTGATGAAGAAGGGGATGCCTTGGGCATCC
The DNA here is from genome assembly GCA_916181665.1 of Avena sativa. Taxonomy (NCBI): domain Eukaryota; kingdom Viridiplantae; phylum Streptophyta; class Magnoliopsida; order Poales; family Poaceae; genus Avena; species Avena sativa. The sequence goes on from OV702287.1 coordinate 200,862,040, forward strand.
CCAAGATTTGATGCTTGTACTTCTTGGATATTTCTTGGGGCGACATGGGGTGGCATCCCCAAGCTTGAGCTTTAGTCCATTCTTCATCTCATTACATCATTCTCTCCATACACCTGAAATTTTTCCTTCATACAAAACTTCACACAATCTTTATTAGCTACATTAGTGCACTCAAGATAATAAGTCTTTAGGTTCATTTTCAACACCAATAAAACTTCCATTAAAACACAATCTACTTTAGCACTTCCCTCAAAAAGCTCAATTCCCCAAAAGAACTCAAAAAGGAACCAACAAGAAGCAAATGCAAATAAAAGCAGAAATCTGTCAAAATAGACCACCAGGTAAAAACCAATTTTTTTGAAGATGTTTTGTTGCTCAAATAAAAAAGTGTTGAACTAAGGAAAGTTATATAACAACCTGGGGCAGAAGCACAAAAATTCACGCCTCAAAACAACGTACAGATATTTTACCCGAATTTTTATGGTGAAGCACAAAAATCTGTTTCGGGACAACAACTTTCCCAATCATTACCTCTCTCTCATTAGAGGTTACTCTTGGCACAAAAAGCAAATAAAAAGGATATGGAGCGGTTATTACGGAAGTAATAACTTCCAAGACTCATCTAAAACTTTTGGGTTATCTCCCAATAAGTACTTTTCTTTAACGCCTTTAAGTTAGGCTTGATAGTTTGAGAAGATGCTCACATAAGAAATATGAATTGAAGTAAAAGAGAGCATCAAGAAGCAAATTCAAAACACATTTAAGTCTAACTCACTTCCTATGCATAGGAATCTTGTAAAGAAACAAGTCATGAAAGCACAAAGCAACAAGCATAGGAAAGCAAAACAAGTGCAACTTCAAGACTTTCAACATAAAGAGGGGAAACTTAATATTATTGAGATACATAAAACCATGTTTCCCTCTCTCATAATAACTTTCAGTAGCATCATGAATAAAATTAATAATATAACTATCACATGAAACATTCTTATCATGATCCACATGCATAAAAAAATTAATACTCCCCACATAAACATAGTCATTCTTATTAATTGTAGTGGGAGCAAATTCAACAAAATAGATATCATTATTATTCTCATCACCATAATCATCAAATATAGGAGGCATATTGTGAAAGAACATTTCATGTTTCCCTATGTTTTGCGTGTTAGATAACAATACTATGGAGACTTTTCATGTGTACTAAGTGTGCAGGAAGTTTTGAGGGGGGGCGGATAATCCGCCCCTCCAAGGGCCGGATTATCCAGCCTACCTCATCTCTCAAGGAAGCCAAAGCACGTCACTCTGTGTCCAGTCGGATTTTCTCCCGGAAAATCCAAACTGGGGCGGTTTTTCCTCCCTAGGCCGGATAATCCGGGTTTCGCAAGGGCCGGATAATCCGGCCCCCAGTTTTCGAGCAAAAGGATCCAAGGCGCGTCGCTCGGTATCCGGTCGGATTTTATTCCGGAAAATCCGAACTGGGGCGGTTTTTCTTCCCTAGGCCAGATAATCCGGCCTTCGCTTTGGGCCGGATAATTCGGCCCCTAGAAGTTGATCAGGGGCAAGCTCGGCGCGACGCTCAGAGAGGGGGCGGATTTTCTTCCGGATACTCCGAGTCTGGGGCAGAGTTTCCCTAGACCGGATAATCCGGCCCTCACTTGGGCCGGATAATCTGGCCCCCAAAGTGTGTAACGGCTGGTTTTTGGAAGGGGGTATAAGTACCCCTTCTTCCCCAACATCCAGACTTCTTGATTCATTCGAATTGGACCAGACCCTGTGCAAGAGCTCTAAATCTCAATCTCCCACTTCAACCACCCTAAGGTCTTGATCTTTGGTGGAATTGAAGGAGGAGAAGTTCATCATCAACATCAAGAATCAAGCGCTCCAATTCCTCTCCATTCACTTGGAGAAATCCCTGATCTAGTATTCTGTTAATACCTAGATCGTGTTATTGTGTTTGACAACTTAGTTCTTGTGGCAGCTTGTTGTCACCTCGGGAGCCTCCAAGTTGTTGTGGAGTTGTTGCCCCGCTAGTTGTGTAAAGGCGTCGGTGCCTGCCTTGAAGGGTACCTATAGTGGAAGGTGGATTAGGCCTGTTGTGGCGAGATCCATCTGAGAACAGGGTGAGGCCTTTTGTGGCGTGGTGGTCTTAGTACCGCCCACCCCTCCAACGCAGACGTACTTCCCTTAACAAGGAAGGAACTGCGGTCAAACAAATCCTGTGTCTCCGCGTGCTTCTCCTCGGTTCACTCGTTCCTCTTCCACTCGCTCCTTACTTGCTAGTAGATAGGTTTGCATATAGGGAAATTCCACACATTAGTTTATCTAGAGAATTTACCTTTGTGCTAAGCCTAAAATTGAAAAAGAATTAAAAATTGGTGTAGCACCTATTCACCCCCACCCCCACCCTCTAGGTGCCGATACGATCCATTTCAATTGGTATCAGAGCCCCGGCTCTTAATTCGGGCTTAACCGCCTAAGAGTAGTATGGGTACCAGGGATGATGGAAATGAGGCTGTGGATAAGGTCACAATGGATGATTCAAGTCGTTGGAAACAACCTTGTTGAAATCCTTTGAGGCCAAGATGGAGGAGATGAATCAAATGATTGCTCGCCTTACATCATCCATAGCCCCATCTCCATCCTCCTCTGAGGCTCCCTCACCATCATCTAAGGAAAAGGGTAACACCGGATCTAAGGATGATGATGTGGAAGGTGAAAAACTAAATGGTTCCACCTCCAAAAAGGGAAGTGGCAAGGAGGAATATAGTGAGGTTTGCCATGTATATTCCCCCGACCCACCTATCCCTCATCCTCATATAAACAATAGGGGTGATCCACCCAAGCTCACTTCATCTTCTTTTAATCAATGGCAATTTCTAATGAAATCTCATGTTTGCAGCTCCTCTATTGAATTGTGGAGGATCATTGAAGAAGGTCTTCATGTTGGAGATCAAACCAATCTAACAATAAGGGAAGTTGTCGATAGCCAGTTGAATGCCACTGCTCTCCACAAGATACAACTGGGTGTGGGTCCCAAGGACATGCCACACATTGAACATCTCAACACGGCTAAAGAGGCGTGGGATGCTCTTACGGACCTTTTTGTTGGAAATGAAAGCATGAGAAGAAACCGGTATGATGCCCTTAGTAACGAAGCTAAGGGATTCTACATGTTGGATGGTGAAAACCATGAGGACATGTATAGAAGACTCAAGGGCATCGCAACAACATTTCAGAAGCATGGGGCCACTCACATTGATGATACATGGATAAAAAGGAAGTATGTGAGTGCCTTAATGCCTTTCGAACCGACGGATTTGAAGAGCTTGCAAGGTATACACAACTATCATCAAATGACATCCAATGAAGTCATGCAAGAAATTGCGTCATTCAAAGTGGTGGCAAAGAATGCTGAAGATGCCCGTGCTCGGGCCATTGGAATGCAAAAGGGTGTCAATGTCGCTCTCAAAGCCAATGTTGTTGAGCAAGAGGATGATGAAGGAGCATTTGAGAGGATATCCATGGACTACCCCGATGAGGTCAAACGTGCTCATGGTGAGTACATGGCATTCTATGCAAGGAACTTTTGGAAGGACCCTGCCAAAGCCAAGTCTGAACTTGAGCGCAAGAACGGGTCAAATGGAAGAAGGGAAAGTGGCCCAAGATTGAGAACTTGCTTCAACTGTGGAGATAGACTGCACTTTGTAGCCGAGTGTCCTTATGAAAATAAAGAAGATAATGGTGGCAGGCTTATTCTCAAAGAGAAATCCAAAGTTCCTAAGAAGAAGCCATTTGCTAAGAAGAATGGTCCTTTCAAGAAGCAACCCAAGATGGTCCTTGTAGCTCAAGAGGAATACTCTTCCGCAAGTGAAGATGAAGAGGATGATGATAGTTCCCTATAGCCACCACATCGACTCCCTCCTCTCTCTTTGACTCGCCGAACGAGAATGCCATCAACAGAAATGCCACTTGCCTAATGGCAAGAGGATCCGAGGTATCGACTTCTAACTCCTCATTTTCTAAGACTAACATAATTTTGGATATGGATGATCATGACAGCCTTGAAATGAAAGAAGAAGTTATTGCCTTGGATACTTTTTTCACTAACCTACAAGGTGAGCACAAACTCCATTTTGATACTCTTATGAGTCAACTTGCTCGAGCCGAAGATCTCCTTGAAGAAAAGGGCAGAATTGAAAGAGAAGATGCTTTGGAGATAGCCTCTTTGAAGAATGCCTTGGAAGAGGAAGAGGAAACTCGAGTTTCTTTGGAAGAAAGACTCGAATCCCTAGAGGAGTCACAAGAAGAAACTGTAGCTCAGCTCATAAAAGAACGTGACCATGCCCTTGCCAAGGTAAAGAAACTAAAGAAAGAAAAGATTGATTTTGGGGCTGTTCATGCTAGACTTTTGGAGAAGTTTGATGATCTTGAAAGTGCTCAAAAGGCATTGAAGAGTGATCATTCTACTCTAAATGAGTCTCATGACCAGCTCCAAACTCAATTGAAACGATATAATGTACCAAGTACCTCATCTTCATCCTTTGGAAAAGAAGATCTTGCAAGGAGTTCTCAACACAAAGGTAAAGGGGTTATTGATGAGATACTGAGCAGGCAAAGGACAAACAACAGTAAAGAAGGTCTTGGTTACATACCCAAGATAAAGAACAAGAAAAACAAGAAGAAGAAGAAGAAGAAGAAGAACAAGAAGAAGAACAAGACTGCTCAATCGAAGACTAGCAACATTACCAATGACAAGACTAGTTATGATGGTTTCGCAGGGATCAACAATCCTAACTTCGAATTATATTGTGATTCTTATGGTGATGTTTATGCTAGTTATGTAGGGCCTTATGATTGTTACATTCCTTGGTCTATTTGGGTTCCCAAGACCCTTGTTACTAACATGAGAGGACCCATTGAAAAATGGGTACCTAAAACCAAAAAGTAATTTGCTTGCAGGGCTATGCTTCCGGTGGTTCTAAATGGGAACTCGATAGCGGTTGTACGAGTCAATGACCGGAAGCAAGGAGATCATCATGGAGATGCGGCCAAATGTTGATCACATTATCGTCTCCTATGGTGACAAGTCAAAATCTGAGGTATTGGGTCTCAGCAAAGTTATGGTGGCTCACGATATCTCTCTCGTGGACGTCATGCTTGTTGAGACCCTCGGGTATAACTTGCTTTCTGTCCGTGCCCTTGGTAAGATGGGCTTTGCAGTTTACATTGATGTTGATTTGGTGGTACTCTTGTGGAGCAAGTCTCTAAAAGTCGCTTTCGTGGGATATGTCGAAAACGACCTATACGTGGTAGACTTTTCGGGGAAAACCACTACGGGTCCGATGTGTCTTTTTGGAAAGGCTGACGCGGGTTGGCTATGGCATCGCCGACTAGCCACGTCAATATGAGAACTTTGCAAAGTCTTCACAAGGGTGGCCACATTCTTGGACTAAAAGAAAATGTATCTTTTGCCAAAGATCGTGTTTGCAGGGCGCGTGTTGAAGGGAAAATGCATGATTCACCTCATCGAAGGAAAACCATTATCTCTTCAAAAAGGATCTTGGAGCTCCTTCATGTGGACCTCTTCGGACCTCCATCTCATGCAAGCCTCGGTGGGAAAAAGTATTGTCTAGTGATTGTTGATGATTACTCCAGATACACTTGGGTTTATTTCTTCAAGTTGAAGAGTGAAACTCAACAAACTGTCATCGACTTCGCCAACGAGGTTCAACGTCAACACAACGTCCCCATTCTGGATATAAGGAGTGATAATGGCTAGGATCTCAAGAACTACACCTTAAATGAGTTCCTAAGTGAAGAGGGGATAAGACATCAATATTCCGCTGCGTACACCCCTCAACAAAATGGTGTAGCCGAGAGGAAGAATCGGACTCTAATGGACATGGCAAGATCAATGTTGGCCGAATTCAAATATCCATATAACTTCTGGGCTGAAGCAATCTCTACTGCTTGTCATTCATCCAACCAGTTATACCTCCGCAAGATTTTGGACAAGACTCCATATGAAATACTTACCGGTAACAAGCCAAACATCTCATACTTTCGGGCATTCGGTTGTAAGTGTTTCTTTCTTATTAAAGGAGTTCGTTTATCTAAGTTTGAATCTAAGGCTCTAGAAGGTATTTTTGTTGGTTATGGTGCCGAATCTCACACTTATAGAGTCTACAATAAGCTCTCCAGAACTGTTGTAGAATCTTGTAGTGTGGTGTTCGAGGAAAATGACGGTTCCCGTGCGGAGCAAGTAGGTGTTTGTGATGCAGATGTTGAAATACCCCAAGATGCCATAAGAAGAATGGCGTGGGATTTTTCCGCCCCATTGAGGAACCCCTTGTGGCGGACCGGGAAGGACAATGCTCTACTCATATAGAGCCCTCATCTACACATAGGCAACATGCTCCAACCACGGGGGCAACTTCTACACCATCTCCATCAACTGCTGAAGGTCAAGATGCTTCAGAAAGCTCCAGGCCAGATTTTCCGGTGAATACCGGATTATCCGGCCACCCTACTCCAGCCGTCCATGCAGCTCCTGATGGTGAAGATATCAACACAAGCTCCAGGCTGGATTTTCCGGCTGACCCAGGATTATCCGGCTCCTCGCCAGGTCAAGCAAGTCCCAGGCTTCCTGATGATGCTGTTGCAAGTCCTCCCAGACCGGATTATTCGGCCACTTCATCGGCCAGATTATCCGGCCCTGACTCTCTAGTTCTGCAGCCTCCTGTTATGGCTACGGACTCACCTCAAGGGCATGCATCTCCACCACCTGCTACTGATGTTCCAACTACTGATCAAGGCAGAGAAAATGCCTCCAATGAAGACTCAAGTGATGAATCTCCTCCACCAAGAGACAACAAACTTATTGAACTTCGTCGCAAGGCTCGGGCTGATCGTAACCTTGAGTTGAGGGGTCACACTCTCGATAAGGTTGTTGGTGATCTTCGATGAAGGGTGTCTACTAGAAGAGAATTGGCCAGTTTTGGTGAGCATCAAGCTCATATCTCCATGGTGGAACCTAAGAAGGTCTTTGAAGCTCTTGAAGACCCAGACTGGGTTGTTTCTATGCATGAAGAATTGAATAATTTCGAGCGCAACAAAGTCTGGAAACTAGTGTTGAAATCCAAAGAGTGCCGCAATGTTATCGGCACCAAGTGGATTTTCAAGAACAAGCAGGATGAGAATGACATTGTTGTGAGGAACAAGTCAAGACTTGTGGCACAAGGTTACTCACAAGTTGAGGGCATCGACTTCGGCGAGACTTATGCTCCTGTGGCTCGCCTTGAGTCTATCCGTATCCTACTTGCTTATGCTGCTCATAACAATTTTAAGTTGCAGCAAATGGACGTCAAGAGTGCCTTCCTTAACGGCCCTCTACATGAGTTGGTATACATAAAGCAACCCCCGGTGTTTGAGGATCCTAACTTTCCAAACCATGTCTACAAACTCGATAAGGCACTCTATGGCCTTAAACAAGCCCCACGTGCATGGTATGAGCACCTTAAAGAGCTTTTGTTAGATCGTGGCTTCGAAGTTGGGCAAATAGACCCCACTCTTTTTACTAAGAAGGTTAAGGGGGAGCTCTTCGTATGCCAACTATATGTAGGCGATATCATTTTTGGTTCTACTAACAAAGCTTTTAACGATGAATTTTCAAAGCTTATGACTGACAAGTTTGAGATGTCTATGATGAGTGATCCCATGGGGCGCTAGCATCGCTCTTCTCCCTTTTTGGTGTCTCGATGCCAAAGGGGGAGAAGTAGTTCTATTAGGATGTCCGTGGATTTGCATGGGATTTGCATGGGTCGGGCATAAGCTCTTGCACTTTTTATTCGTTATTTCTTGCTTATGCCCATTTAGCGTTGAACTTTTATATTCGTGATTTGTGTTTTGTGGTTGAGACTTTTTGTGGTTGTCTGGATGATACCTATGGACTTCATATCATGGATTATGCTCATGGTTATATCTATTCATATCCTGTCGCTGGAGGTTTATCACGGAAGGCGCGCGCTCATAATGGTTATCCAATAATAATTCTGATTTATGTCAAGGATGCCTATTCTCTACTTCGATGGTATGTGTTCTTGCCCGTCTGTCTATGGAATAGATTCACCTATTTGTGTGCATTTGTATTCCAATGCAAAACTCTATTATGCACACATTGAGGGGGAGTCCCTTTCATAGTTATCTCTGTATGTCTTGTGTCTTTCTCCTGCAAATTATGGTATTGTCATCTAACACCAAAAAGGGGGAGATTGAAAGAACATTTCATGTTTCCCTATGTTTTGCGTGTTAGATAACAATACTATGGAGACTTTTCATGTGTGCTAAGTGTACAGGAAGTTTTGAGGGGGGCCGGATAATCCTCGCCCCTCCAAGGGCCGGATTATCCGGCCCACCTCATCTCTCAAGGAAGCCAAAGCGTGTCACTCTGTGTCCAGTCGGATTTTCTCCCGGAAAATCCGAACTGGGGCGGTTTTTCCTCCCCAGGTCGGATAATCCGGGTTTCGCAAGGGCCGGATAATCCGGCCCCCAGTTTTCGAGCAAAAGGAGCCAAGGCGCGTCGCTCGGTATCCGGTCGGATTTTCTTCCGGAAAATCTGAACTGGGGCGGTTTTTCTTCCCCAGGCCGGATAATCCGGCCTTCGCTTTGGGCCGGATAATCCGGCCCCCAGAAGTTGATCAAGGGCAAGCTCGGCGCGACGCTCAGAGAGGGGGCATATTTTCTTTCGGATATTCCGAGTCTGGGGCGGAGTTTCCCCAGACTGGATAATCCGGCCCTCACTTGGGCCGGATAATCTGGCCCCCAAAGTGTGCAACGGCTGGTTTTTGGAAGGGGGTATAAGTACCCCTTCTTCCCCAACGTCCAGACTTCTTGATTCATTCGAATTGGACCAGACCCTGTGCAAGAGCTCTAAATCTCAATCTCCCACTTCAACCACCCTAAGGTCTTGATCTTTGGTGGAATTGAAGGAGGAGAAGTTCATCATCAACATCAAGAATCAAGCGCTCCAACTCCTCTCCATTCACTTGGAGAAATCCCTGATCTAGTATTCTCGTTAATACCTAGATCGTGTTATTGTGTTTGACAACTTTGTTCTTGTGGCAGCTTGTTGTCACCTCGGGAGCCTCCAAGTTGTTGTGGAGTTGTTGCCCCGCTAGTTGTGTAAAGGCGCCGGTGCCCGCCTCGAAGGGTACCTATAGTGGAAGGTGGATTAGGCCTGTTGTGGCGAGATCCATCGGAGAATAGGGTGACGCCTTTTGTGGCGTGGTGGTCTTAGTACCGCCCATCCCTCCAACGCATACGTACTTCCCTTAACAAGGAAGGAACTGCGGTCAAACAAATCCTGTGTCTCCGCGTGCTTCTCTTCGGTTCACTCGTTCCTCTTCCACTCGCTCCTTACTCGCTAGTAGATAGGTTTGCATATAGGGAAATTCCACACATTAGTTTATCTAGAGAATTTACCTTTGTGCTAAGCCTAAAATTGAAAAAGAATTAAAAATTGGTGTAGCACCTATTCGCCCCACCCCTCTAGGTGCCCATACGATCCATTTCATATTGTAATCATAATTAATTTTCTCCTCAATAGTAGGTGGACTGAAAATATCATATTCATCATTGTAATCATCTATATTGGAGGTTTGGTATCATCATAAGCAATAGAATAGCTATCTTCCAAAGCTGGGGAACTAAAAAGATCATTTTCATAAAAACTAGCTTCCCCAAGCTTAGACTTTTCCATAGAATTAGCAATAATGGTGTCCAAAGAATTCATACTAACAACATTTCTATTAGCATGCAAATAAAGTTCCATGGGTTTTTAAATTTTCTCTTCAAACACTTCATGTCCTAACTCAAGATAAATACTATAAAGCTCTCTTTTTTGTTGTTTTCCATTAAGCCTAACTAGTGAAAACAAGAAACAAAAAGACAAAATTGCAGAATCTAAAGGAAATAACTTCGAGCACTCACACCGGAGGATGTGAGTACCTTTTACCTTACCTCCTCGGCAACGGCGCCAGCAAATAGCTTGATGTCTACGCACTTCTATTCTTGTAGACAGTTGTTGGGCCTCCAAGTGCAGAGGTTTGTAGAACAGCAGCAAGTTTCCCCTTAAGTGGATCACCCAAGGTTTATCGAACTCAGGGAGGAAGTGTTCAAAGGTATCCCTCTCAAGCAACCCTGCAATCAAGATACAAGAAGTCTCTTGTGTCCCCAAAACACCCAATTCACTTGTCAGGTGTATAGGTGCACTAGTTCGGCGAAGAGAAAGTGAAATACAAGTGGTATGAATAAAAGACAATGGTGCCAGAAAGTAGCTTGATGGCGTGAAAGAGACTAAACACAAACTGAAATAAAGATGGAAGCAAGAAAACATGTAACAGATCTAATTGCAAACGGTGTTTCAATGTTTAGAAACAAGGCCTATGGATCATACTTTCACTAGTGAACACTCTCATATAAATATCTTCACTTCATGATATTACTCTAAACTACTCTCCGGTTGGACACTCTAATCCATGGTAGGGCTATAACAGCACACCTCAAAGTTCGCTTTCCCCATCTAGATAACTGATGTGCTCGACTTTCGATGTAGAGCTCGTTGGGAACCCCAAGAGGAAGGTACATGAATATAGCAGCAAGTTTTCCCTCAGTTATGAAACCAAGGTTTAATCGAACTAGTAGGAGCAAGGAAACACCCCAAAGGTGTTACTAGCTGAGCTTTGGCAGGGCGCACTACCGGTCCTAGTAGCAACGTGGAGACCTGCACAACACAACCACAGAACTTTGTCCCCAACTTGCGATGAGGTTGTCAATCTCACCGTGTTTTGCAGAAAACAAAGGATTACACGTATCGAATGGAAATAAGTAAAAGTTTGCAGAAAGTAAACAAAAAGCAGTAAAAGATTGTAGATTGTATGTAAAGTAAAAGGACCGGGATCCATAGTTCACTAGAGGTGGCTCTCCTTAGATAGATAACATGCTGGGTGAACAAATTACAGTGGGGCAATTGACAAACACCGAGAAAGCAATACATGCATATACTAATCATCTTGACTCCTCTGAGACTTGATTGGGCATTACAACATAATACATAGACCGCCATCCAACTGCATCTATGACTAATAATCCACCTTCAGGTTATCATCCGAACCCCCTCCAGTATTAAGTTGCAAGAAACAGGTTATTGCTTTACGAATTGCATGTAAAGTAAACAATACGATTGTTCTATGAACAAAGGATTGTTGTTTTCTCCCTAGTAGCAACAGCACATCTAGTACCTTAGAGATTTTTGTCACTTCCCCAGATTACCAGAGGCATGAACCCACTATCGAGCATAAATACTAACTCTTGGAATTTCTAGCATCTACTTGGCCAAGATAGCTACTAACAACGGAAAGCATGCAAGATCTCAAATAACAAAGACATGATAGAATCAATAATCAATCTGAAATAGCATCTCAATATACATCGGATCCCCTCAAACACAACATGTATGAATTACAAATAGATGATCTTGATCATGAACGGAGCTCACAAGATCTAAACATGAAAGCACAAAGGAGGAGAACCTAGCCATCTAGCTACTACATGGATCCGTAGTCCAAGGATGAACTACTCACGCATCACACCGGAGGCTTGCATGGTGATGAAGAAGGCCTCTAGGGTGAATTCCCCTCTCCGGCAGGGTGCCGGGAAGAGCTTCAGATCCCTCCCGATCTAGGGATGGAGATGACGGCGGCTATAGACTCTTTCGTGGATTTTTGATCGGGTACTTAGGTTTTCGTCCCGAGGGCAACTTATAGGCGGAAGGAGAGGCCGAGGGGGTGCCGGGAGCCACCACACCACCCCCTGGCGTGGGCCTAGCCTGGCCGCACGGCCAGGTGGTGTGGTCGGCCCCTGGCCCTTCTCCGTCTCGTATTCTGGCACTTGATCCCTTCCGGAAAAATAGGCACTTTGGCTTTTGTCCCGTCCAATTCCGAGAATATTCATTTTCTGACTTTCCTGGAACCAAAAACAGCAGAAAACAGGCAGCTGGCACTGTGGCTCTTGTTAATAGGTTAGTCCAAGAAATCATATGAAAAGTACTCCAAAGTTGGAACAAAACACAAGAAAGTGGATAAAACCAAGCATGGAACATCAAAAATTATAGATACATTTGCAATGTATCAACATCCCCAAGCTTAACTCCTGCTCGTCCTCGAGTAGGTAAGTGATAAAAAGAAAGAATTTTTGAGGTGACATGCACCATCAAAGACTTGATCAAAGTATTTGCAAAACATTCAAGGCTGGGATCATAGTACTTCAATCATAACATGAAAGACAAAGTTCTAGCAATAAGCAAAGAAACTATGATGCAACATGAAAAGGCACAAACAAAAGATTCATGAATAACATGCTTTGCAAGACATTTTTTTGTTTCACATAAAGAAAACATAGCATAATAGTATTCAGCTTGTCCCTCAATAGAGTAGCAAATATAAACGCATAGGACACCTTCAAAGTTCATAAGAGTGACTAGATACAATAGTTTCAAACAAGCAATAACAAGTTATGCATCAATCAACTAGTCTTGGGACAATGCACATAGAACTAAGAATGGCCACTATGCTCTCAAAGTAGGTGCATAAAGTTAGAAGGTGGAGACTCCATATAATGGTGGAAGAAAGTCCTTTTGTAAAAGGAAGTAGGGATTCAAGTCTCATAAAGAGCTTCCAAAAATTATGGTACTTAATAGCTTTCATCTCTCATTGCCCCTATCATAAGCATCTTGAAGTGATTAAGGTTAAAGTGAACAAACTATGGTGTACATGCTTGACGAAGTATAAGTCAGAAATCTCAGGTCCCTTGTATACGAGGGCCGCTCCTCATGCTACTCAAGTTTATTCACCGGTAAGTTCTTGTCATCGTAAGTACATGTGTATCATTGAGAACCGCCAACGGGGTACCCCTTGCCCAATGATACGGAAGAATCCCCATATCAAAATGACAAGGCAAGCAGACAACGAGCATCTCAGCATTCTTCTTATTTACCATGGGAATATGGTGCTTTTTTCTCTCTTTCCTCTTTTCATAGTATCTCCTTTTTCTTTTCTTTTCTCTTTTTTTCTCAATATAGGACTCTCTTTTTTTTATAAGAAGAATGCTTCATAGACAGCTCATTATGGTTACGCTGCAGGTTTCCACCATGTCAGCATGGATTAGACCAGTGGCCCAGGCGTTTCTTTAACACATATACATAACTCCATGGACTTACAAGCTCCCCTTTCATTTCACACCGACGACATCCATATACAAAAGAGCATGATATCAACTAGGTACAAGTACCAAGTGCAATGTTGAAAGCGTTCCCCATGAAAGCATGGTTCTGCTAATTCCCAACAAATAAGTGCAAGCATATACAACATAGAAGACACAATGGTTCAAGCTTATTAAAGGCAAGTAAAGTAAGGTGTGCCATCAAGTTCGTGAGAGCTTTAATCACTAGTTTTCTCATAACAAGAGGAAGGTAAACAAAAGCATGAATATACTTGGAATAGCATAAGCTAGTATGTAGATATGGTGGACTCTTTGGAATAACTTTGTTTAGGGAGTTGGATGCATGAGTGGAACTCATACTTGGTTGTGGAGGCTAGCAAAAGACTAGGAGCGACAAACTAAGAGAGCAATAATGGCCATAATCATGCAGAGCGACAAAACATCATTGATCAAAGCATAAAGTGATAATACAAGTTGTAAACTAAAGGATCATAAAGGCTATGGTGACGAGATAGTCATAACATGGTGTGAGCATGTGCCAAGTCAACCCAAATAAAGCATCAAAGGAGAATACCACTATACTATGCTTTAATATGCTAAAACAACGCATGATTCATCCAAGGCACATTAAGCAATCTCAATTGTTTATAACAAGTCATGCTATAGCAAAGAATACTAAGCATAAAGCCAAAACAATATCAAGCATGGCATGACAAAGCATAGGCCACAGTCAAAAACAAACTCTTTTTACCACATAAGCATGAACTTTCCTACTCTTTTCCAAACCAAACCAAACTATTCGCAAACCAAAGTGTGAAAGAGGGGGTCCAACCAACTTATTCAGAAAACTAAGCAAACCAAGAAAACTAAAAACCAAAACAAAAATTAAAAAGAATACGCTCCAAGAAAAACACAACTGTGCATGAAACAATAAAAATGAAGCGTTTGGAAGAAACCTGGAATTTTGATTGATGAAGAAGGGGGATGCCTTGGGCATCCCCAAGCTTTGATGCTTGTACTTCTTGGATATTTCTTGGGGTGACACACGTGGCATCCCAAAGCTTGAGCTTTAGTCCATCCTTTATCTCATTACTCGTTCCTTCCATACACCTGAAATTTTTCCTTCATACAAAACTTCACACAATCTCATTAGCAACATTAGTGCACTTAAGATAAATAAGTCTCAAGGTCCAGTTCTAATACCAAATAAACTTCCATTAGAACACTAGCTACTGTATCACTTCCCTCAAAAAGCTCAATTCCCCAAAAGAACTCAAGAAGGAACTAACAAGAAGCAAATGCAGAAAATGGCAGAAATCTGTCAAAACAGACCAGCAGGTAAAGACGAAGTTTTCAAAGACCTTATGTTGCTCAAATAAAAAAATGTTGAACAAACGAAAGTTAGATAACAACGTGCGGCAGAAGTACAAAAAATTACAGCTCAAGCCGACATACAGAGCTCTCGCAGGAATTTTTATAGTGAAGCACAAAAATCTGTTTCGGGACAGCAACTTTCCCAATCATTACTTCTCTCTCATTAGAGGTTACTCTTGGCACAAAAAGCAAATAAAAAGGATAAGGAGTGGTTATTACAGAGGTAATAACTTCCAGGACTCATCTAAAACTCTTGGGTTATCTCCCAACAAGTACTTTTTTTAACACCTTTAAGTTAGGCATAAGAAGCAAAGAAAGAATCAAGTGTTCTCAAATGAAGAAGCATTAAGACCAAATTTTGTTTTCATAGGAGAAGCAAAAGAAATCTTTTCTCTCTTTTTAGGGAAGTGTTCTATACCTTTCTTGAGTGGGAGTTGATATTTAATGGTGCCTTCTTTCATATCATTGATGGCACCAACGGTTCTAAGAAAAGGTCTTCCCAAAGTAATAGGACAAGAAGCATTGTATTCAACATCCAAAACATAGAAATCAACGGGGACATAGGAATCGTTAACCATAATAAGAACATCATTAAGACTCCCCATGAGTTTCTTTTTAGCATTAGCATCAAGTGGGACATTCAAATAACAATCTTCAAGAGCAGGCAAATCAAGCATATCATAAATCCTTCTAGGCATAATAGAAACACTACTATCAAGATCATACAAAGCTATGAAATCAAAGTCATTCACTTTCATATTAATGATGGGTTCCCAACCATCTTCTTGTTTTATAGGAATAGAAGCTTTATGTTTCATATTTTCTTCCTTAATCTTTATGAGAGCATCGGTAATGTGTTTTGTAAAGGCCATATTCATAGCACTAGCATTAGGAATTTTAGCAAGCTTTTGTAGGAACTTAATAACTTCAGAGATGTTGCAACCATCAAGATAAAAATCAACTTTATCATCTAAAGTAGTAGAACTATTGCTAGCCTCAACACTAGTGGTGGTAATAGTAGAAACACTAATGTTTCTAGCAATTTCATCTTAGTCTAACATTTTCATCAATTCTTACTTGTATGGCATTAGTAGATGCAAAGGGATTCTCATTAGTTTCAGGTTTAGCAGCCATTTTATTCAAAGTAGATTGAGCTTCAGCCAAAGATGCTATATTTCTTTCAGCATTAGAGAGTTTTTCCTCAATAGTTTTATTGAAAGCAGTATGTTTACTAATAAACTCTTTAAGCATAACTTCAAGTTCAGAGGGAGCACTCTTATTATTGTTGTAAGAATTTCCATAAGCATTACCATTGTTGGGAGGATAAGGCTTATAATTGTTGTTACCAAAAAATTTCCTATAAGCATTATTACCATAAGCATTGTTGCCAAAATTATTATTTCTTATGAAGTTCACATCAACTTGCTCTTCTTGAGCAACCAAAGAGGCTAAAGGAACATTATTTGGATCAATATGGGTTTTCCCATTAACAAGCATAGACATAATCATATCAATCTTATCACTCAAGGAGGAGGTTTCCTCAACAGAATTTACCTTCTTACCTTGTGGAGCTCTCTCAGTATGCCATTCAGAATAATTAACCATCATATTGTCCAGATGTTTTGTTGCAGCACCCAAAGTGATGGTCATAAAGGTACCTCCAGCAGCAGAATCCAATAGGTTCCTTGAAGAATAGTTCAATCCTGCATAAAAAGTTTGGATGATCATCCAAGCAGTCAGTCCATGAGTGGGGCAATTCTTTACCAAAGATTTCATTCTTTCCCAAGCTTGAGCAACATGCTCATTATCAAGTTGTTTAAACTTCATGATTTCACTTCTCATGGATATAATCTTAGCAGGAGGATAGTATTTTCCAATAAAAGCATCTTTGCATTTAGTCCAAGAATCAATACTATTCCTAGTTAAGGAATTCAACCATTCTTTAGCTTTTCCTCTCAAAGAGAAAGGAAACAATTTCAGCTTAATAATATCACCATCTATATCCCTATGCTTTTGCATCTCACAAAGTTCAACAAAGTTATTTAGATGGGAAGCAGCATCTTCATTACCAATACAAGAAAATTGTTCTCGCATAACAAGATTGAACAAAGCAGGTTTTATCTCAAAGAAAGTATTTTCAGCCATAGGTGGAGCAATGGGAGTGCTCATAAAATCATTGTTGTTGGTGATAGTGAAGTCACACAACTTAGTCTTTTCAAAAGTAGTCATTTTTTGGGTTTTCAAATAAGAAAGAAAACAAGTAGAACTAATTTTTTTGTGTTTTTTTAAGAACAAAACAAGCAAACAAAGCAAAAAGAAACTAAGCAAAACAAAAAAAACAAAGTAAAGAGATTGGTTATGAGGGACTCCCCTTGTGAAGATGTCCTTGACTCCCCGGCAACGGCGCCAGAAAATCTTGATGCTCGACTTTCGACGTAGAGCTCGTTGGGAACCCCAAGAGGAAGGTACGATGAATATAGCAGCAAGTTTTCCCTTAGTTATGAAACCAAGGTTTAATCGAACCAGTAGGAGCAAGGAAACACCCCAAAGGTGTTACTAGCTGAGCTTTGGCAGGCGCACTACCGGTGCTAGTAGCAACGTGGAGACCTGCACAACACAACCACAGAACTTTGTCCCCAACTTGCGATGAGGTTGTCAATCTCACCGTGTTTTGCGGAAAACAAAGGATTAAACGTATCGAATGGAAAGAAGTAAAAGTTTGCAGAAAGTAAACACAAAGCAGTAAAAGATTGTAGATTGTATGTAAAGTAAAAGGACCGGGATCCATAGTTCACTAGAGGTGGCTCTCCTTAGATAGATAACATGCTGGGTGAACAAATTACAGCGGGGCAATTGACAAACACCGAGAAAGCAATACATGCATATACTAATCATCTTGACTCCTTTGAGACTTGATTGGGCATTATAACATAATACATAGACCGCCATCCAACTGCATCTATGACTAATAATCCACCTTCAGGTTATCATCCGAACCCCCTCCAGTATTAAGTTGCAAGCAACAGATTATTGCTTTACGAACTGCGTGTAAAGTAAACAATACGATTGTTCTCTGAACAAAGGATTGTTGTTTTCTCCCTAGTAGCAATAGCACATCTAGTACCTTAGAGATTTCTGTCACTTCCCCAGATTACCAGAGGCATGAACCCACTATCGAGCATAAATACTAACTCTTGGAGTTGCTAGCATCTACTTGGCCAAGATAGCTACTAACAACGGAAAGCATGCAAGATCTCAAATAACAAAGACATGATAGAATCAATAATCAATCTGAAATAGCATCTCAATATCCATCGGATCCCCGCAAACACAACATGTATGGATTACAAATAGATGATCTTGATCATGAACGGAGCTCACAAGATCTAAACATGAAAGCACAAAGGAGGAGAACCCAGCCATCTAGCTACTACATGGATCCGTAGTCCAAGGATGAACTACTCACGCATCACCCCGGAGGCTTGCATGGTGATGAAGAAGGCCTCTAGGGTGAATTCCCCTCTCTGGCAGGGTGCCGGGAAGAGCTTCAGATCCCTCCCGATCTAGGGATGGAGATGACGGCGGCTACAGACTCTTTCGTGGATTTTTTATCGGGTACTTAGAGTTTTCGTCCCGAGGGAAACTTATAGGCGGAAGGAGAGGCCGAGGGGGTGCCAAGAGCCACCACACCACCCCCTGGCGCGAGCCCATCCTGGCCGCGCGGCCAGGTGGTGTGGCCGGCCCCTGGCCCTTCTCCGTCTCGTATTCTGGCACTTGATCCCTTCCGGAAAAATAGGCACTTTGGCTTTTGTCCCGTACAATTCCGAGAATATTCATTTTATGACTTTCCTGGAACCAAAAACAGCAGAAAACAGGCAGCTGGCACTGTGGCTCTTGTTAATAGGTTAGTCTAAGAAATCATATGAAAAATACTCCAAAGTTGGAACAAAACACAAGAAAGTGGATAAAACCAAGCATGGAATATCAAAAATTATAGATACATTTGCAATGTATCAATAACCCCACACTGTCACCTTGAGCTCTAGATGGTTCCAACAAACACCACAATTTCATAGAGACATCCAACTCCAAATATAACTCATAACAAGTATTTGTAATGTCTACCCTAAGTGCCACCATGTTGTGCACGCTGTCACTTTCACACACATGGGGAGAGCAGAGATCTATTAAAGCACTTGAGTAGCAAAGTAGATCTACTTTATTACAAAGCTCATGATCACAATATGATCATGCATAGAGAGAGAGATGAACACATAGCTATTGGTTGAACCCTTAGCCTCGAGAGAGAACTACTCCCTCCTCATCATGGGAATCAGCAACGATGATGGAGATGGTGGTGGAGATCGATGGATATGGCTCCGGGGGCACTTCCCCGTCCCGGAGGGTGCCGGAACAGAGACTTTCTATCCCCCGAATCTCCCCTTCAGTGGCGGCGACGCTGTGGGACTTTTCGTAGCTGGAGGCTATCCGATTTAGGGTTTTGCATCGAAAGCTTCTTATAGGCGAAGGGGCAAGGTCGGAGGCCGGCCAGGGGGCCCACACCATGCCCTGGCGCGGCCTAGGGCTGCCCGCGCCAAGGGGTGGTGTGGCCGCCCTGTGGCCCCCCTCCGTCTCGTCTTCTGGCTCCATGAGTCTTCTAGTAAAATATCAACTTTGGCTTTTGTCCCGTCCAATTCCAAGAATATTCATTTTCTGACTTTCCTAGAACCAAAAATAGCAAAAAAAAACAGGCAGCTAGCACTGTGGCATCTTGTTAATAGGTTAGTCCAAGAAAGTGTATAAAAATACTCCAAAGTGTGGACAAAACATAAGAAAGTAGATATAAAACAAGCATGGAACATCAAAAATTATAGACACGTTAGCAACGTATCATGGAGGTGTAGAAAAGTAGCAGTTTTACACGTCGACGTTATAGCTACCTAAAATTGGTTCTACGCCACTTGCATGCAGTGGAATCGAGGCCTGCCTTGCACGATCCAAGTCAAACATAGTCACGTTTGCACGTGCCGACCTTCACTCACTGATAGGTGGGACCCTACATTTTTCTCTCTTACGATTAATTTTTTCACTTCCTATAGACGGTTCCCATGCGCGCTCGCAATAATTACGCCCCTTTCCTTGTCTTCCACGCGGACGAGAATCGGCGGTGGCGGTTCCTCACTGGGTCACTCCCTACTCGAACAACTACCCCCCTATTCCATCCCCTCCCGAATCCATCTGCCTCCTTACCACAACGCCTCCATTAATCTGCCGGATTCCAGACTCCATTTGCCGCTATGGGTAGAGCTTGGGGTAGCAGCAGGCTAAAGCGAAAGGCAGGCAATGATGACGCGGCTGGCCATGGTGACCGCCACCGCGAGGATAGGAGGGTGGCCGAACCTTAGCGCTGCGAACATGCACATGATCGCCATGGGGTTGGACATCATCTCTACCGGTCGCCTCGCTCGCTGCATCCTTGGCTACCGCTTCACGATGCGGGACATGGACGAACAACCATTCGGCATGCCAAGCCTTCTTTACCCCGATACCAGCAAATGTCCAAATGACCGTGATGGCCACATAAGTTCCAGTATCTTTCTTATTGGTTCAGTCATATCGTTGATTCATATGTGCTGAACTTTCATCGGAATCCTATGTTCCTTCCGTCGAATGTGTTGTGTCCACGTGCGGTTTGAACAAATTGAACCATTTAAGACTATTCTGTATAGCGGAAGATCTGCTCGTACTTGATATTCTAGTATTATCATAGTGATACAGTCTTAATTTAGGTGATAGAGGATTTGTCAATTTGGATTTGCAATGGAATGCCTGCTAGGTAATATTCTGTTTTCTAAAAAAATAAACAGATTAGACGATTTAAGGCTATTATGCCCCTAGCTGTTTATGATCATCGTCAAGAGTTTTTTCAAGGGGAGCTCTGCTCCTACTTGATATTTTGGATATTTTCATAGTGACATAGGTACAATTTAGGCGATATCCGAGGAGATAGTCGTGCATATTACTTTAATCTGAAGGTCTAGTTGTCAAATTGTATTTACAATGGAATCCATGCTAGGTGATTATACCAACCGACAAGAAACTCTGCAAAATATTCATGTAAAAATGATGCTACTGGATAAGTGGTCGGAATTAGTATAGGTGAATATCAAGGAAGAAGAAGAGATGGAAATGGGAGATGACCAGAACTGGGTGGGTAGCAACGGCGAGTGGCTGGTCCTTTTATCCCAGGATGGGAGTACTTGGACTCTCAAAAATGGCTACAGATTGTTGAGATTTATAGTGCCATCTTTGGCGGGTGTCGGCATTACTGCATTCAACAACGGGTGGCTGCCACCCATTTCCGAATTCGCTTACAGTTCAACATGGCAGAACTTGAGCTCCCGGAGGTATATCTCCCACATAGACCTCGGCAGGTGTGGAAGAACTGGGAGTACGACCTCTTAGCGGTGTTCGACAAGGCAATCGCATTCATTAGATGCCTAGAAGACAAGGAATTGATAGTCTTGCGTGATGCTGGAGAAGTATGTCGACGCTGTCTTCACCTCTAGCTAATATTCCAACAAACCGCAACGCATTTATGTGGTCACTGACTAGCGGCGACGTGCGTGTTGGGAGCCGTTCATCTGGGTGAGTCATGGTGTCATATAGCATGTAAAATCCCATTCAAAATTCTTCTTACTGACTGTAAGTAACACGCAGGTACACATGCAGCGCCGCGCGTCATTCCACCTCCGGTGATCGAAGACGCAGCAGCAGATGCTGAACTTGGATCACGGAGCTGGTTCCTGGCACCTCTCGGAGCCGACACGAAATAGGATGTTGAACTCATGTGGATTCATATTAGGGGAGCACTAAACAACGTTGGTGATACAAATAGAACATATGGGGACACAACTTTCTTCATACCCATCGCTGTGGTGTCACGTTTCTCGAGGTCCGCATGTCCATCCAAAGACCTAGTAGAACAAGTCTGGAGCAGAGTCGACAATCTAAAGGGACAATCTATGTTTCTTGGGATCAACTACCCTTTCTTTGTTGGAGCCCCTGGAGCTATTGAACCTGTAATTGCTTAGGAAGCCCCGACTCCTGATGCTGCTGCTACCGGTGGTGGTGGAGATGACGAAGAACTAGCTACTGCTGCTCCTAGTGAAGCTGACGAAATACTTTGTGATGCTGCTGCTGGTGAAGCTGACAAAATACTTGCTAATGCTGCTGCTGGTGAAGCTGACGAAATACCTGCTAAGGCTGCTGCTGGTGAAGCTGACGAGATAGTTGCTAATGCTGCTATAGGTGAAGCTGACGAAATACTTGATGAGGCTACTGCCGGAGTCCAGGAAGAACATGCTAGTGTTGTTGTTGAGGTGTCAGCACTTCCAGTGTTGATAGCAGATTGTGTGTTTGCTGCACACTCACGCGTCTATCATGTTGGCACTCTAGATCTAACCTGGAGCCGAATCCACATCGGGGGGAGGGGGCCTACAATTGGCTCATCAATGGGGTCATATGATTTGATGGAGAATGAGAGACGGCCAAACGCAGCATTCTTGTTCCTTCCGATGATACCACCAGCTCTAGTGACCTAGTGCTCATACTGGTAGATCCGATGAACCATTTGTCTTTATCTTTATCTTTAGTTTCCCCTTGTTCTATGAAGTAAATGCTTCTTTGGTCAAGACTCAGTTACGCTTATTTGTGTAAGACTAAGCTTTGCTTATTTGTGTAAGACTAAGTTAGGCATAACTACGTAATATTTAGTGAAGCCCATATTTTCTTTCCACACCCATAACAGTGGAATTGTAGCATAGAACAGACAAAGGTAATGTGCATACTAGGCATTTTTCTCAGGATAACAACCACTTCAAGTAAATTATACATGGTGTATGCATTTGAACGCATCACTAGAATGTGCCACCTATTGATGATTGATGACATGGATCTAGCTTCTCCGTGCATATTTGCATTGAATCGCTCATGGATTTGTTCCCATATTTTTGGCAATGGCTGATGAACTTCACTCTCTTGGTAACATGCTTCGTTAGCAAGCCCTTGTTGATGCAATGCAAAGTATAGAACACGGTCTTCATCATCATTCCATTTAGGTTGTCTATGTTTCATCATCACGGAGCTACTAATTTCAAATGAAAATCTAGTAAAGAACATATGTGTACATTATTAGAGTATGATACGGACACGGTACATACATGTTCTTCTACAATCACAAGAAGAAAACTGGATGCAATTTCACCTTGTTGGCGTTGTGCCGAACTAAGTGGATGTGGCTTTGGGGTTCGGAGATGAAGGCGTCGTGGCTGGTGATGTGCGACCATGGCGATAGCAAGCTCAGATTCTGGAGGAGGACAACAGGATTGAGAATGGTCGGCATGGTGACAGATCTCATCCGGGAATGAATTCTCGTCCCCGTGTCGTGCCATGGGTGCATCCATGGTGAGGGCGAGCTCCGATTCGGGATGGGGAGGAGAGCAAGGCCGAGCAGGTTCATCCATGTCCCAGCGACGCGCCATGGCCGTGACCATAGATTGCCCCTCTGGTGAAGAAGAAGACGCGTAATGGATGCAGGCGCCAATGCCTCAAGCCTACATGGCAGCCACGACGGCAGTGACATAACATCGAAAACTGACAGGGGGGCCAACTTGACGGGCGTTAGCCTGATATTTTATATTCAAACTTAAAGTTGAATTCATGCCGAAAAGACCCCTGAGTATTTGGCACACCAACTATGGGCAACGCGGCTGATTACAAGCAACTTGGGTACCACTTTGCCTGCTTGGCGCCTCAACTTTCGGGCCGCAAAATGATATTCTCCTAAAAAGGGAAAATTACATCGAGGTCCATACATTTAGCACAAAGGACCCTAAAAGGAAAACTTTCTGGTTTGGCTCCTTCTCGAGAGATCAGCTGATCTGAGCCAAACTCTTCATACTACTTCCTCTTCGATTGTTTTCAAAATATGGCCAAATATGTTGCCATGCAAATTCTTTGATATGGGATCATCAGCATAAAGTATGATGTTGATATGGCCTTGACCTTGGTCGTTCGGCTTGAAATCCAAGAATGTTCATACTCGTTGACAAGTAATCTTAAAATCGTCTAAATTTCACCACTTACACTTTGAGGTTAAAACTTTACACGGGCGGTGGAAGTACATTTTACATCAAGGACCTAAAAAAGGAAAAATTACATTGAGGTACATACATTTAGCACCCACCTAAAATTAAGCAAAGAAAACAATCGTGTACAACTCCTTCTCGAGAGAGTAGCTGATCGAGCCATACTCTTCATACTACTTCCTCTTTGATTGTTTTCAAAATATGTCCAAATCTATTAGCATGCGAATTCTTGGACATGGTATCATCACCATAAAGTATGATGTTGATATGGCCTTGACATTGGTCATTCGGATTGAAATCCGAGAATGTTCATACTCGTTGAAAAGTAAGCTTAAATTCGTTTAAATTTCACCACTTACACTTTTTGGTTAGAACTTTACACGGATGGTGGGAGTACATTTTACATCAAGGATCTAAAAATGGGAAAATTACATCAAGGTCCATACATTTAGCATAAAGGACCCTAAAATTGAGCAAAGAAAACAGTCGGGTTCGGCTCCTTCTCGCGAGAGCAGATGATTGGGCCCTACTCTTCATACTACTTCCTCTTTGATTGTTTTCAAAATATGGCCAAATTTGTCGCTATGCAAATTCTTAGATAATGGATCATCGGCATAAAGTATGATGTAGATATGACTTTGACCTTGGTCATTCAGTTTGAAATCATACTCACATTTATCTTTAAACAGTTGTCAAAACTCATGTTTATCTTCACGGAAAGTAGTACATGCAGGAGAACATCGTGTGAATTCTTTTGTTATTAGTACTCTTTATTTTTTGCATGATTGTTTTCAAAACTAGGACAATTTTTTGGCAGCCTTTCAAAAACCATGTTTCACAATATGGCCTACTATATGTATTAACATTCCTGGGTTTCAAGCAAGATGACCGAGGACAAATTCCATATCTATTTCGTACTTTATGATAATGTGCCCATATATTGTACATGGGTTCATCGTGGAATGGTAAACAATGTTTCCAGTGTATGGTTGGATCCTTTATGTCCAAAAAATATCATATTAAATTCCCAAGTGCAAAAATGTGTTGTTTTGTGAAGTAAGTATTAGTACAAATAAAACACATCAGAATCATACCGCATATTTTGTTTCGATCCGTATATATGGAAACCTTTCTTATAAATTGGCATGGCCATCAATTTGACCAGAAATTACACAAGAGTATTTTGTTGGAAACTAGTATCACAAAAGATCTTGAGAACGGGATAAATTATTATTACAGGTGGATCTCTACTCCTACAGCTACCCCTACATTCTACTCAGTACTACTCCGTTTTCATTTTACAAGAAAGATTTATTGTGGAGGGAACTAGAGAAGAGTAGTACTATTCTGAAGAGAACTGGAGCAGAGGAACATGCGTTCATTTTCATTTTATTCAACCTTGCCTATACACTCTATCCCCAGTTCCCCTTTACCCTACCTCTATGCCAAGCGCCGCCATTCTTCTCCTCCACAATGCCGCTTTCCGATCATGTTCACCACACAGTATGAGAGTGTTTGTTCTTCTCCATGTCCCACCTGCCGCCATCAATCTTCCCTCTTTTCTAGAAAACCAAATCAAGCCACCGTCCAACTTCCATCAGCTCCCTTGCAATGGCAGGACCAAGCAAGGACAGTGATGATTCTGAGCTGTTCCGGCAGGTTTTTGCCGAAGGCCCACTTGAAGAACTCATAACCAGATGCGACGTCATCACCACTGCGAGCCTCGTCGGTTCGTCCAAACATCTTATTGACTCGGAAAAATATAGTGCAACTTTATATGTTTCTCAACCGTTTGGCCTCCCCTGTGTTCTTCATTTTCACCCGACTAAGAAACCATGGGAATGCAACGAGTACTTCGAGGGAAAGGGCACGACATGGAACATGATGTTGCTGGGCAGGTTCTCCTCCGAAGCTATGTTCCCGAATTGTATGCGTAAGCAGTGGGTAGGTGCCAATGGAGATTGGATCGCCACTATTGGGTCCCAGTGCAAGTGGGGGCTTGTCAATGTGTACACTCATCAACGCGTTCCTCTCCCACAAGTCAATGAATTTGTACCCACCAATGATTCGTTTACATTCATGCATAATGATTGCCCTATTCTCATCCAGAAGATTGCTATTTGCCAAGCTCCCACAACTGTGGCGGATTATTTAGATTTCTCTTGTTGCTATCTTTGACTACTCAATTGCTACCCTTGATGGCGATGAGTATGCATGGATAGTTCTTGAGAACCAGTTATAGTGTTTTTTCAAATACAACGATGCACTTATCCACAAGGGTCTGGTGTTTGCAGCCACTGAGAGGGTAGTGTTTATGTTTGGAATCATCTGTATTTTGATAAGTTTGATCCATTCCTTTTCTAAACACTAGCTTTAGTTTTAATGGATGTAAACTAGTGTTGAATGATTTGGCCGTCATTTCTTTTTCAAGGTCCTATTCTGCTCCCATCACCACTTGGCGCGCATGTCGAGGAGGGCAACCTTGATGCATATATGATGACGAGCACGAACTTGGTTTATGGTTCTTAGCAATATCTGCAGATGAATCTCGCCTTCTTCTTATCCATACAGAGGGTGTTACCGATGAGGAGTTTTATGGCGGTACTTATTATGGTCATGGCAATCCTGTTGTCGATCATAGTGTTGATCGTTGCGGTCGCACTTATGGCACCTATGCTCCTGGGTTTGGCTGCAAGGTGTAATCAAAGGACACTGCTTACTTGTATTCACCTAAGACATGGATAGCGATTGCTGACCTGGGAGCATATTCCCTTTTCCTTGGATTGAACTAGCCGATTAACATTGCAGTAGACGGTGCAGATGTTGCCCCAGGATATCTGACGAGAAGCAACTGTGTCTACACCTCCCACCATGCAATAGGACTTGGATATACGTTGTCTCCTGAAATATGTTGCTTTAGTCTAAATATGCCGTTTCCTAAAATATGTCGTTTCTCAACCAACGTTGCATGGAAATCTCTGAAGACTCCATTATGGTTCATCCCGAGCTTCGCCAATACCCGTGATTAGAACCAAACTACCGTAAGTAATCATAATACTATGTGATAGGTTAGCTCAATTGGTATTGGCCCTATTGAACTATTTTGGCTACAAAGTAGTACTAATATAGTAGTAGTTCTTGTATTTCGGAATATTTTTTACTATATAGTGGTACTTGTTTAGATCAAGGGCAGGAGATGGTACTGCTTTGCCTTTGTTATGTCGTTTCTAGTAACTAAGTATTTTATAGAACTAATACTTATGTATTGGTACTTGTTTAGATCAAGTGCAGTAGATGGTCTTGCTTTTCTTTTGTAACTTGGCCTTGTCATAAACTCATATTCTAGACGAGGCTTTGGGCATTTTGAGTTTCCAATGGAGGTCACACACATGCATTGACGTGAGAAGGAGGCATGCACACAAAAGCAGACTTGATCGTCAGTTTTGTTTCCTCCAATGACGAGTGTTCAAAGAAAAGGGAAAACTAAATCTATCACTTTGAAATGCTGCTGAATATGTCCAAGTGCCGCTGAAAGTGAACTGGGAATCTGTCGATATTTTTCTTTCTTATTATGTACTATCGAATTTTTCAAATGCTACTGAACCTGTCAAAAGTTTTGTTCGATACTTGTTCAGATCGACTAGCTGAGTGCAGAATATGGTCTCGCTTTCCTTTTGAGGCCTTGCTACATCTATTGAATTTCAATGTCCGCATTGCTGAATTTGTCAATTCTTTTGGTCACTGTCTGTGTACTACCAACCGATCACTTTGAAATGTTGTGCTAACTCTGTGAAGTGCTACTGAATATGAACCAGGAATCTGTCTGATATTTTTATGGTCTTATTCTGTACTGATGAATCTTTCAAATGCTACTGAATCTATCAAATGTTCTATCATTACTATTAGTATAATATTTTATTGAACGAACTGTGATGTATTGGTACTTGTTTAGATGAATTCATCATATTTTCTTGCTTTTCTTTTGAAACTTAGCATTGTCACAATTATCTAAATGAGTCTTGGGAATTTTGGGTTGCTATGGGCGGTGACACAGTCATTGACGTAAGGAGGAGGTACTCACACAGAAGCAAACTTGATCGTCAGTTTTGCTTACTCTAATGATCGAGTCTCTTTGGAGAACATGCAAAAGTGATTGTGCGCCAAGGTTTTTTGAGCTGGAACAAGAATTGATTCTCTCTGTACTGCCATTGAATTTCAAGCAGGAAAGCTACTGAATCTCTCAAATGTTCTATCGTTGCTATTACTAAAGCATTTTGTGGAAATACGGATGTATTAGTACTTGTTTAAATCAAGGGCAGTAGATAGTCTTGCTTTTCTTTTAGAACATGGCCTTGTCACAATCTAGATGAGACTTGGGCATTTTGGGTTGCATACGGGGGTCACACAGGCATTGATGTGAGAAGAAGATACTCAAAGCAGACTTGATCATCAGTTTTGCTTGCTCTAGTGGTCGAGTGTGTCTAGTGAAAAGGGTAAACTGATCATGCTACAAGGTTTTTATTGCTGAAATAAGGACTGGTTCTCTCTGTACTGCTATTGTATTTTAGTGTCTATATTGCTGAATTGGTCACTTTTGAAATGATGTTGAATTGGTCAAGTGGTGATGAATATGAACTTCAAATCTGTTGATATTTTTTCTATCTTATTCTATACTGCTAAATTTTGACATGAGTATCTGCCAAAAAGAATAATCGCTTTTCCTCTCCCTCTTTGAGGTCTTTGTTTCGAATCCGGCTGAGCACATCACAATGTAATTTTTATTAACCAGGAGAAGAAATCTAGTAGCTCGTTCGGCCCCTCTTTAGCCCAGAACATTTTAATTCAGTCTTTTCAGGGTTAGGGGACTACTGACCACAGCCCAGTGAAATTTGAGAAAGGAGCCCATGGAGCATAGCCGAGAACATATTAATTTGGCCTTTTAGGGGTCAGGGGACTGCTGGGCACAACCTAGTGAAATTTGAGAAAGAAACCCATGGAGCATAGCCTATGGAGTATAACCCATGAAGAGCAACCTATGTAGAATATCCAAACTCTTTTTAATTCGGCCTATGATATTTATTCTATAAATATCTTTATTGTAGTGGCAACACACTCAGTTTATGTTTATTTGATTTGAAGGTCTTTTGTTTGAATTGCGTGTGTGTGTTGGGTTTACATTTTTCTTCTTCTAGCAATATCGCATTACAGAGAGGCTGACATCACGGACTCACCAACATGTAGCGTCCCTCAAGTTTTTTTTGAGGGTGGGTTTCAAAAAAAGTTTAAATACTTGTACAGAGAGGCTGGCATCAGGGACACACCAGTCAGAACATACAAGGCTACATCGGGGAGGCCAGAACATACCAGAGAGGCTGACATAAAGGCCCCAGCAGTAAGACCATACACAGCTGCTATGGTGAAAATAGCGGACGCGGCCGGAAAAAGTCCATCATACACACGTTGTACTTATAGAGAAGCTGACATGTCAGACCCAGCAGGCGTAAGCATAACCCATGAAATTAGCCTATCAGCCCCAAAGCATAACCCAAATCCTTCTAATTCGACCTTTTTGTGGTGTTGTGGCCACCGACCATAGCTCATTTAATTTAGGAGTGATCCCACAAAATATAAGCCATGATGAATAGGGCATCCGTCCTGAGTTATCCTAGAATCTTTTTAATTCGGCCTTTATGAGCACTTTTTGTAATCTGAGGCTCACATCTAGGACCCGAAAAACAATCCAATATACACACGTTTCTTTCAAATAGAGGTTGTCATCTGAGACCCAGCATAGACACATTTGCTGCACAAAGGAGGTTGACATCTGGGACCCAGCAAGTTGCCAAGGTCAAAATAGTGGACACGGCCAAAAAAAGTTCAACATACGCATGTTTCATTTACAAAGGGCTGATATATGGGACCCAATAGCATGACCTTATACAGATGCTGCATCAAGCAATGTTGCCAGTTCGAAACAGGAAGGCGCGAGCGAGAAAAAAGTTTAGCATGAACACGTTTCTTGTAGTGAGAGGCTGAAATGAGGGATCCAGCAGCATTACCAAACAACAGATTCGTCGAGCCACGCTATCTAGTTCAGAACAGGGTAACTCTGGAGAAGAAAAAAATTCCATCATACCCACTATTCTTCTAATGTGACGCTGACATAAGGGACCCACCAGTCTGAATAAACGGCTAATGCAGTGAGCAACACTATCAAGTTCAGAACACGAAGGCGCGACCGAGGGCAAAAAATCCATCATACACATGTTTCTTCTAATCAGAGGATGACATGTGGGGCCTAGCAGCATGATTAAATGGTAGATGCATCGAGCAACGCTATCAAGTTTGGAACAGGATAGCACGAGTGAAGGAAAAAATTCAATCATACACACGTTTATACTAATGAGAGGATGACATGTGGGTCACAGCAACCTGATTAAACGGTAGATGCATCGAGTAACGATATCAAGTTTGGAATAGGGTAGCGTGAGCGAAGGAAAAAATTCCATCATACACACGATTCTGCTAATGAGAGGCTGACATGTGGGACCCAACAGCCTGACTAAACGACAGACACATCGAGCAACGTTATTGAGTTCAAATTAAGGAGGCACGGCCAAAAAGTATGGTCCTCTAGAGACACTGACGTCCGGGACCCACACGCCTCAAAAGACTTCAGCGAGTCAACATCGTACGAGGAAACGAAAATCTTGCTTCTGACACACGCCAGTCGAGCTTCCTCCATATTTTTAGCGGTTCCGTCGTAGTAGAGGACTATGAAACTGGAAAAAAAGTTTTCTATCAACCATGGTTGAGCCGAGAAATTCGTCGCAGAAGACGCGCCTTCTACGACGACCGTCAGGCCAAGTCGTTGTGGAAGGAAACATTTTGTGTAGTGTGGGTCTGCAGGATAGAGGCTCCAATTGCCGGATCTAAGAGCATCCTTTATAAGTTTTCCTTCTTCCTCCTCCCCACCTCTTGACACTCTCTCCCCTCCATTAGTGCTGAGCTTCATTTCCACTAGATCTCTCTCCCTAGCCACCCAAACTTTTTGATCTTTGAAAGATTGAGAGAGTTTACGTAGGTATACCCTTCCACCAAAGGAAATTCGATTCCCCCTTCTTACTCTTAGGTTCTTGGAACCCTAGACGGTTTAGAACTTCTTGGGGATCATGGCAATTTTTGTGAAGATTAGTGAAGTCGTTGGGGCACTTCAATTGAGTTGTGGAGATTGCTCTCAACCTTGTTATAAAGGTTTCAGTTGTATCCTTCAAGACCACCGGTTAGTGAATTGTGAGCCTGCCTTTGTGGTGCGCTCATGGGATAAGAAGGTTAGGTCTTTGTGGCGCTTGGGAGATCTTGTGTGGCCCCAACACCTCTCTAACATAGACATACTTCCACTCAAAAGGAAGGAACTATGGGAATTACATCTCTGTGTCCCCTCTCGAGTTTACTTGGTCCTTGCCTTTACTTCTTATCTTTGTTGTACTTTTACCTTGTTGTTGTTCTTTGTCATATAGGGCTTGTCACCTTGCATCTATAGCCAATATTATTAATTGCAAAGCTTAAATTGAAAAAGAAATTAAAAAGTGGTAGTCACATATTCACCCCCTCTAGCCAACCTAGTTGGTCCTTTCACATGGATTGAGGTATTTTTATTTGTTCCTATGAATTTCCTAAAAACAGTACTGCAGTATGGTTTGCTTCACCGGTTCCAGGTTAAATAGGTAGGCTCCTATTTGGTTTTAGCTGCTACAGTCATTCTACTAGGTTTTGCTATGTTTCTGGGTGTCTGTTTTTTAATGTGACCATCTTCTAGTGAGCAACATTGTCCTAGGCTCTTTTATTCCTTAGTTTTTCCACTATAATTTTTTACTATTGTTTCTATTGTTTCCATTTGCCTAAAACCTCAATCACAGTGTCCAGGACCAGTTCCTGGACCTATAGTTGAATTCTACATCAATTGGTCTTGCCTTAGGGAAAACCCACATTTTAACCATCAAAATTGTTTCTTTTTGTTGTTGGTTTTTTAGTTCAAGATGTTCTAGAAGATTGAGAAGAGCAAGATGAAGATGAGAAGACTAGTTTAGGTTTTAATTTAGGCTTTATTTTAATTTTAATTTGTAGTTTGTGATAGATCAGATCCTAGTTGTAATATTCTTTTATGAAATCCTCATGTAATAATCCTTGTATCCATTTTAATCTGAATAAAGATCATTTTACGAGAATTGTCACACTTTTGTTATATTTTGATGATTTTTATTTATTTTCTTATGTGCATTTGCATTTGAATTCAAGTTTGAATATTCAAACCTCAAGTTTGAATTCAAAGTTGATTCTATTTCTAACTGGAACCTTTATTGTTGAGTGTAGGTGTAATCAAATTTAAATATGTGCTGAGTTCCTAAAGTTTGAAAACATAAGTTCACTTTAAAATTTTAATTAAGTTCCTAGTGTTGACCTAAGTCAGAATTCAACACTAGAGTTCAACTTCAATTACTCATATCTTATCAAGACAAAAGTTTGAATTTTTTCACAATTTCACACATGCATGTAATGCATGCATGCAATTTCACCAACTACAATCTAGTCCTTAAGCGTTCCTATTTTTTGGGATGTTATATCACCTTCTTAACAACCTTGAGTTGCTTTCCCTCCTTGGTAGAATCCACTCCCAGCAGAACAACTATTGTCAAATTGGCCACAACAGGAGTTTTTAAGGTCGCAGCACTGGTTGAAGACGAGCCTGAGGCTTGCGGGTGCCGCAACAGTGTCAGGATAGGGCGTAGTGGAGGCGTGAACAGTCCTTGAGGAGTTGGATAACCGACCGAAAGTGGCGGTGGCGACGGGAGCCACTCAGGATGCTATCATCAGGAGCCACATGTGGTTGGATGCACATTGATCCATCGTTACACCAAAATATTTAGTGTCATATCTTTTGAAGAAATCCACGATGATGATCACACACCTTGTTTATTATGTTTCGTAGATATATGTAGAATCTTTGGGAATACGCGACATATGGCACCTAATTTTACATGCTAATGTTGACGTGCAACACAGTAAGAGGTATGTGTTCCTCACAAACCTCATACGTGTTCACTATGCATTTTGGTTGAATGTTTTAATTAAAATTATAAGATTATGTTAGTCACAAGTGAAATATACACCAGTTTATAATGGGTACAAATATCAAAAAGCCAAACAAACATTTGTACGACACCAAATACATGTTCAAGTGCGCATGTCAAGCGACATAGAATATGTCCACACGGTTTATATATATCAAATAAGCATAAGTGCGAGATTAAACATTCACATGCCCACGATGGGCAACGAAAGATGCATGCATGCGGTTTTCCATCTATTGAACCATGTCCCACATTAGCTTAATATTGTTTTATTAGAGGTCACATAATTTGTTTAATAAATATTATAAAAGCCATGTGCAAAAGAAGGAAAAACAAGAAACCTATAGCCATAGAGGTAAGATGTTACTGTTGGCACAACACACATAAGAAAAACTGAGTCAAATGCAAAATTATGGATATTGGTTCCCATAAAATAAATAACCATTCTGATCAAAATAATGCTGTCGAGTCGCCGCCATTGAAATCTTGCTTGTTTCCTTCGTAGTCATCTCCCAATACCCAAGTAGTATCAAATCTTGGTGTGCATCTTATCATTCCTACTTGTAAGCATCTCCAACGGTAGTGCCTCCCAAGCCGTTTTTCAGCGATAAAATGAGCGTCCTGGGGGTGGCGGCGGAAATTTTCGGCGTGGGGTACGCCGATTCCCAGCCGCACCCCCAGTTCGGCCACCTAGACGGTGATTTGATTAGAAAAACAGTACAAATTTGGCTGAATTCATCACCTTCCACATAAATTCAACATAAATCCGGCCAATGGTTTGACCAAAGCTAGCAAATAGTACAACAAAGCACATAGTTCAGCATAAATTTAAACAAGTTTTGAAACACAAATTATACATCAAACTTGGTGTTGCCTTGCGCCTCCATAGGTGCTCCACCAGATCCTGTTGCAATTGTTGGTGCATATGTGGGTCTTGGATCTTCTGACGCATAACAACGTAGGTAGCCCATGATGTCGGCACCTTGTGATCAACAACTATACCCTGTATGAAATATTCACTGTCAATCACCAGGTCCTCCCGCTCACTCTCGATAATCATGTTGTGCAAGATCACACATGTATTCACCACCTCCCGCATCTGATATTTTAACCAGGTTAGATTAGTGTACTGGTGACGAGGGTTTAACTCATCAATGCCTATTGTTATGGACTTGGGTTTTGGAGAAGGAGGGAGCGCTGGAGACATCTATCGGCTAGCAAACAAGCACACAAGGGACTCGAAGATTTACCCAGGTTCAGGCATCGCAGAGGTCCCTACTCCTACTTGTCTGCTCGTGGAATTATTGAAGGAATCGAGGATTACAATGGTGCGCAGATGTAATCTAGCGAGGGTTGTGGAAACTAGGGTTGCGTGTGTCCTCCTCGCTGCCCCCTCCTAGCCTTTATATAGATAGGATAGGTCTCGGGTAGCAGGTCAAGTCGGTTACAGGTTAGGGTTTTCCCCTTTGAACTTTCTATCTTTAGTTTCTTCTTGTTCTTCAAGCAATCGAGAGTCCGTAGGTTACTCGAGTTCTACATTTGGGCCTTAGCAACACAGTGGGTCTCTGCTGTATTCAGACCATATGTACCAAGCTCAACTACCTGTAGGGTATACCCATGTTAGTAACCCCGAGTGTCTAGTGGAATCGCAGATTCGACTAGGGACTTTAGGAATCCTTTCGAATGCATGACTGAGTATGTTTTTCGACTGCTTTGTTTGTGTCATAGGGATTGTTGATGTGCGTGCCTGATTTAACCGATGTATCAGTATCAGTTAGCTACCTTAGTGTAAAACAACGCCATCTACTCGAACTCGAGTCCCTGGACTCGAATCCGAAAAAGTGTTGGTGTAATTTGACTCAAGCTATGGAGGTCTTACAGGAGTTGAATTCCAGTATATGGGTGTGAGCACTCGACGTGTCCGTCAAGGCATGTTCATCGTACCTGTAGGCATGGATATATTTCTCGTAGTGCGTAGTGAATGCGTTGCCAGGCCTTATTTAGGTCTTACCTTCACGCTGCAAGTGCGGCATCCGAATTTTGTCACCGCGGAGATGATTCGGGTGACCCAGGAGACGCGATCTCTTTGTAGGGAAAATTATTGAGGCGGTGTCTCCATAAGCTTCGAGTGTGGGTGTTATCAACATACAGTATGATGTACCAATAATCATAGGGTGCGCGACCAGCGCTCCCTATGGGAGTAGCCCCCGAGTGCCTGGTTGAGTCGAAGACTCAGGCAGGGACTAAAGAACTTTTGCGACTGCTGTCGTCTTTTGTTTGCTTGTTTCAGTCGAATTTATTTCCAGCGCTCCCTATGGGAGTAACCCACGTCCATAATCGAATCATGGATTCGAGTGGTTGGGTTTGTTTTTATTGTCCATGTTCCTGCAGAAAAGAAAAAGAAAAAATCGTAGGATGCGCGACAAGCGTTCCCTATGGGAGTAGCCCCCGAGTGCTTGGTGGAGTCGAAGACTCGAGCAAGGACTAAAGTAGTCGAAGTCTTCTGCTCCTCAATTTTTGATGACATCAGTGCTGACTATGTGATGAGCTCAGTTGCCCGCATGAGCGGGTTTGACGGGATGTGACGAGCGATGGGTCCCATTTTCTGACTCTGACTTGACCGGGCGTGCGTAATCTTTGTTTTAACTGTGCCTCCTCGATTTCCACGCGTAATGGGGGTAGTGGGGGACGGTTCACGCTTCAGGTCCTCCACGTGTCGAGCACGATGGATGCCACGCGTCTTGTAGGGTTTTTCCTGGCCGTTAGATTGCATCTTCCCGTGGGTTAAGTAGCGATGTCGCGACGGTAATTTCCACATCTGCTTCTTTTCTCTGCCTTTGCCTCCGTCGCCATTGCTGCTGCTCCTCTGCTTCTTTGTGTTCCTCTCTTCCGCGACACTGGACCAGCTCCGCGTATTTCCCAGTTACTTTCTCCGGTCACACCGTCACCGTAGAATGGGGAAGAAGAAGGGAGGTGCCGCGGCCGATTCCATCGCCGCCACAGTTGCTGCAAAGAAGAAGGGTGGCTCCACCACTGTGGGCACCAGCACCGCCACCACTGGAAAAAAGAAGGGCACGGGCACTCGCGTCACCATGGTGCGTGGCGTGCATCCGTGATCAAGTCTTCAGAGCTTCATCTTCTACGCCAAGACGGAGTTTTGTCTTCCACAGTCACTGACACGCGCGACCCTGGCAGCAAGGTAATCCCCTCTCCTCCTGTCGGCTTTCGGGTGATGTTCCTAGCATTTATCATCTGCGGTCTCTCGTTGCCCCTGCATCCTTTCTTCAGGGGCCTTCTCTGTTTTTACGGGCTCCAGCTCCATCAGCTGTCCCCAAACTCCATCCTCCATGTAGCTTGCTACATTACTCTTTGCGAGTGCTGGCTCGGAATCGAGCCGCACTTCGGTCTCTTCAAACGCCTCTTCAAGATGAAGCGACAATTGGCGTCTGGCTCCGTAGTCTATGATGTAGGCGGCTACGGTATCCACGTCGACTCCTCCGCCACATACTTTGATATCAAACTCACAGTGTCCGTCCAAGGGTGGAGGGACAAGTGGTTCTACATCCGCGACCTGAAGGCCGACGGAGACCACTTCGGACTCGCGCCCTTCGATCCCGCGACGCCGTGCAAGAGGAGGCGTTCCTGGAAGAACGTAGTTATGCCCGGCGAGTCCACGAAGACAATGTGCTATACGAGCGCGTCTGCAACCTCAAGAGTCGCATGGGTAAAGAGGAGGGAGGCTGCGCCCTCATTCGCACATGGCTGCGCCGTCGCATCCAGCCCCTGCAGGCCAGAGTCCACCCTATGTTCTAGTGGGCTGGCGCAGACGATGTCACTCACGTACCTGCCGATGGCATTTCCGCGAGTGAGGTAGGTAAAAGGGTGCGACTGGTCACCAAGTACACCGCCAAGGATGTGCTTCCCAATGATCCAGACGTACCTCCCTTCGATGTTGCTAACCCTCCTCCTAAGGTACAGTTGTGCTACGTAGTAGCTTTGTTTATCGTCTGCTTCTTTGCTGTTTGTTCTTGACTTGGCGCGAAATTGTTTTCTATATGCAGGATTGGGGGTGTCACCATGTATGCCCCCTCTTCCTGAGGGGGTTATCCCTCGTGAAGCCTTGGAAGAGGACGAGTCAGAGTCGACCATCCCATCTAATGTGGAGGAGGAAGCCCCCGAGTCGAGTGGTCTAGACACTCGCAAGCGTTCGCGCAACAAGGATTCGGATGCATCGTCTCCTTCGACTCCGGAAGGTGCAGCTGTTGGCGCAGAGTCGCCGATACCCGCCGTTCCTGTGAGTGTCGTGGCGCCATCTTCTCGCAAGAAGATGCGGCTGTCGAAGGAGTCGTCGTCAGAGTCGGGGGATCAAACCTTCGATTTTGACAAGTTTGATTGGTAAGTATACGAGTCTTCCTTTTGGTTCTTCTTTGGAGTTGCATTCTCTTGATGTTGGTTTTGTTCTATAGTCAGCCGGCGTCGTCATCTTCTGGCGACGTCCAATTTTTGAAGGAATCTGGAGTCGCGACCTCCAAGGCCAAGAAAGTGGCTAAGCGCACTCCTTCTCCTCCATTGGCGGCCCACTCCGGGCATAATTCGTCAAGTTCTCCACACAATGTGGAGCACCAGATGGTTATCCGGACGTCTACGAATCCATCGACTTCGGAGTCTTTGGAGGATCATGTAAGTGTAGTATCTCTTCTTCTGATTTTGCAGTCGAATTTTCATCTATGCCATCTGTTGACCCTTTACTATGTTTTTGCCGTAGCTCATTATGAAGGAAGCCGTAGCTCATTATGAAGGTGCTTGCGATGGGTCGTCAGCATGCAATGTTGGACAATCGCCATCGCGCAGTGGAAAGTGAGTGTTCTTTACTTTTCCTCTGTATCCTTTTGATGTATTTGACTGACGGTTTGTCTTCATTTGTGTCACAGCTGAGCATAATGCACTTCTCCGTAGTGCTGCTTCCCTCGAGAAAACCCTTGCCGCGGCGGTGAAGAGCCGTGATGAGGCAATCGCAGCACAGGACGAATCGTGGAAACGCAAGGAGGATCTACGCGCCTCCATTGCCGCCAGGGAGAAGTTGTTCGAAGAACAGTTTTTCTCGATTGCCAAGGCCCTCTCAGGTATTCCCTTGTCTAGATTTTCGTCGTGTCCCTTCTTTCGAATTTGTTTACCGTACCTAACTTTTGTGCCGATGCTTGATTTGTGTGTAGATGCCAGTGGTCTGAACTTCGACCCCCAGGCACTCCGTCGTGATGACGCCCTGGCGGGTGCCATTTCGGCAGTCGAAGATCGCAGCGCTGTCGTTCAGGGGACGCTCACCAAGGCTAAGGGCGTGCTCAGTCGCCTTCGGGAAGAGCTGGCGCCCAAAGCTAAGTTGATCGAGAATATGGATGAGCTGGTGGAGTTCTTTGCCGGAGGCATTCCTTCAAGCTTCAAGAACTCACTCCGTGCGGCTGGTGCTTCAATGTCACTCGCCATGGTTCAAGCACACGGAGTCGAAGTTGATCCTGCAGTAGTCTCCAAGGCAATGCCTGTCAGCGCTGATGGCCAGCAGGTAGTTTTTGCTCCCTTCGCGACTGCTTGTGGCAAGTACGGCCCGTAGGTGATCAATATAGTTGCGAAGTACTCTGAGGAGCTTCAGCGAGCCAAGAAGATGGCTAAGGCTGCGACGTCAGGGGCCGGGGGGAAGTCTGTGGCGTCTGACACTGCCACAGACTCGATGAGGCCCCCAAACCGAAGTCGAAGTCGAAGAAGCCAATCGCTCCTCAGTAGTCGCATCTTGTAATAGTTAAATAGCTTATGTCTTTTTGTCGAGAACATGCCTTTTGGCGAATGTATCTGCTGATACTTTGTTGATCTTGAATGCACTCGAGTCTTTTGTCCATGCCTCGCCTTAGTCCTCTTATTGTCTCTTGCTTGACTTGTGATAGGGCACATCGAGTGATCCTTTGAGGGAGCCTCAGGATTCGCCGCCCCTTGATGACACTTTGGCACCGCCGCGCTCAAGGGTGGATGAGTTGTCTCTGCTCTTGCGACTCCGTGACCGCGTGAAGCAGTTGGAGTGTGAATTGCCCGTACTCCGCAGTATTGCGGATGTATGGAAGTCGAAAGCGGAGAAGGCCGCCGCCCGAGAACAATATCTGCTAGGGAAGGTGATGCAGTTGGGCGACCAATTCAAATGTTAGTTTTCTTCCTTCTTGTCTTTTCCCTGTAGTCATTCGTAGTAGTTCGTTGTCCTCATAATTTGCCTTTGCTTGGTATAGTTGTCAGCGCACGCCATCCGCAGGATGAGAAGGATAGGATTGCCATGCGCATGAATGACCTAACCCAAGAGCAGCTTCAGGCGAGTGGATATTTCTGGGTAGATCATGATCACGCAATCACGCTGGCGACCCTGCAGGATCGTGCATCGCGGGTGCTTCACTTCTTGAAGAAGTCGTAATCGTGCTTGAAGAATATTTACCATATGATGTTCCCGCTGGACGTCGTTCCATCGAACCTGTTGGCCCTTCTTGCTAAATTCCAAGACTTGAGTGCGATCCGCGAGTGTGTACGGCAGCAGTTGGTGGCTGGTGCCAAGGCTGCTCTATCGCTGGTGCGTGTGGCTTGTCTGCGAATCGCTGGCACGCATTGCATTTCTGGACGATGTCCTTGGTGTCGTGCATGGCCGTAGGCCAGTAGAATCCAGCTCGTAGAGCTTTGGCAACGAGGGAGCGAGTGC
Organism: Avena sativa; assembly: GCA_916181665.1. Lineage (NCBI taxonomy): Eukaryota > Viridiplantae > Streptophyta > Magnoliopsida > Poales > Poaceae > Avena > Avena sativa. Next base: position 200,901,696 of record OV702287.1, read on the forward strand.
CAGCATGGTGCCCGTAGGTCCCCTCATGGATGTCGAGGAGAATAGCTCTTCCATCGGCCGTAGAGACGCATCGTTGGAGTACTCCTGTGATGTTGCGCTTGTATAGTTCGCCGTTGATAATGATGAATGCCTTGGATCGCTGCACGATGTGCCGTGCGTCAGTCGGATCATCTGGTAGCCTCTTGCTGAGAAGGTACGTAATGTACGATTGAGTCTAGGATGACTCGATCATCATGACGCTCATTGGTCCTTCGAGTCCTGTATCCAGCTCCAAGTCGTCGAGTGCCATTGGCTCATTGGGCGGCGTAGCCCCCGAGTCCGTTGCTGCGCTTGTTTTCTTCTCTACGGCCTTTGGCTTGATGGAGCATTCGCATATGCGCTCGAGAAATAGCCCAGGTGGTATAGGGGCGCAGTTAGAGCCTATGTTGGCGAGTGTGTCCGCCTCTTCATTGCTTTCGCGACCTATGTGCCGCAGCTCGCAACCGTCGAAATCCCCTTTGAGTGTGTCATAGAGGTCGCGGTAGGCGATCATGTTGTCGTTCAGTGCGTCGCACTCGTGCATTGTCTGGTTGACAACCAACTTGGAGTTGCCATATATTATGAGCCTCTTAGCGCCGCAGGCTTTTGCCATCCTCATCCCGTGCAGTAGGGCCTCGTATTCAGCTTCGTTGTTGGAGGCGGTGAACTGCATTCGCAGGATATATTTCAGCTTGTCTCCCTGGGGCGATGTCAGTATGACACCTGCGCCGGCCCCGTCCTTTCGCTTGGAACCATCGAAGTGCATTGTCCAGAGGTAGAATATATCTGGTTTTTCGGGGAGCTGGTTCTCCATCCAGTGCACAAGGAAGTCAGGGAGAACTTGCGACTTGATTACATCGCGTTTTTCATATGTAATGTCTCGTGGAGACAGTTCGATTCCCCAAAGTGCGACTCGTCCAGTGGCGTCAGGATTTTTGAGGATGTGCCCAAGCGGGGCGTCGTTGACTACCACAATTGGGTGTTCCTGGAAGTAGTGGCGCAGTCGCCGGGCCGTCATGAAGACGCCGTACGCCAGTTTCTGGTAGTGCAGGTACCGCTGTTTTGTTGGCGTAAGTACCTCGCTGAGGTAGTAGACTAGGCGCTGTACTCCATGGACCTTGTTTTTCTCGGCTCGTTCTACCAGGAGCACCGTGCTGACCACCTGGTTGGTGGCGGATATGTATAGCAATAGTGGTTCCCTTTCGCGTGGGGTCACCAGTACTGGCGAGGTGGATAGTAGGCACTTGAGGTCTTCGAATGCTTCCTGTGCCTCGTTGGTCCACTCGAATTTGTCGGCTTTGCAGAGGAGTTAGTAGAAAGGTAGTGCCTTCTCGCCCATTCGACTGATGAATCGACTGAGCGCCGCGATTCGCCCAGCCAGCTGCTGGATGCCTCTTATGTTTTTCGGCTTCTCCATGGCCAGTATGGCTTTTATTTTCTTCGGGTTCGCTTCGATCCCTCTCGCGGAGATAAGATACCCGAGTAGTTGCCCAGATGGTACGCCGAAGGCGCATTTGTCTGGATTGAGCTTGATCCGGTAGCGGTTGGCAAAGGTTTCGCGCAAATCATCGATTAGTGAGGCTTCCTCTTTGGTCTTGATTACTATGTCGTCGACATAGACTTGAATGTTGCGACCAAGTTGGTTCTTGAGGCAAGCCTGTATGCGCCGCTGGTAGGTGGCTCATGCGTTCTTTAGCCCGAAGGGCATTGTGTTGTAGCAGAACACACCAAAAGGCGTTGTAAATGTTGTTTTTTCTTGATCTTCCTCCTTCATTCGAATCTGGTTATAGCCTAAGTAGGCATCGAGGAAGCAGAGGCGCTCGCATCCCGCGGTGGAGTCGATGATCTGGTCGATTCGCGGTAGCGGGAAGTGGTCCTTCGGACAATGCTTATTCAAAGAGGTGAAGTCCAGGCACATCCACAGGATATCCGTGTCCTTTTTTGGTACTAGCACCGTGTTGGCGAGCCAAGTGCTTTCCTTGATCTCGCATATGAATTTGGCGTCGAGGAGTCTGTTGATCTCCATTCTGACTGCCTTTGCTCTTGGTTCAGATAGTCGCCGAATTGTTTGCTTGACTGGCCTTGCGTCTGGGTTGACGTTGAGTGCATGCTCGGAGAATTCCCTAGGAACTCCTGGCATATCCGCTGGACACCAGGCAAAGATTTCCCAGTGCTCACGGAGGAATTCGACGAGCGCGAGTTCCTATGCGGGACTCAAGTTGTTGGTGATGAGAGCCGTCTTGGCAGGATCCGATGGGTGGACCTGAACTTTCTTCGTGTGCACTGATGAGTCAAAGGACAAGTCGGGTGAGCTTGGCCGGCTTAGGGGAGGCAGACTGTTGTCTGTCGACTCCTTCAATCTTGCGAGTTCCTCCTGCATGCCGAAGGACTGGGAGATTCTGTTGAATTCCCTGTCGCAACTGTCGGACCTCTCAAAGCTCCCGTTGATTGTGATGACGCCATTAGGGCCTGGCATTTTCATCTACAGATAGGCATAGTGCGGTACTGCCATGAACCTAGCGAACGCGACGTCTGAGGATGCAGTGGTACTGTGAGGGCCAGTCGATGACTTCAAAGTCGATGCGCTCGCGCCAAAAAAAATTCGGTGTGCCGAAGATGACGTCGAGGTTGATTTTACCCAGGGGATATACACCCTTGCTTGGGATGATGCCGTGGAATGTTGTGTCTGAGGCCTCTAGGCAGGTCAGAGGGATCCTCATTGCTCGCAAGGTACTCGCGAACATAAGGTTGATGCCGCTTCCGCCGTCCATGAAGACGCGACTCATGTCGAAGCCTCCAATTTGTGCCTCGAGGACGAGGGGACAATGGCCTGGACGAGGTACTTGGCGCGGGTGGTCGCGCTTGTCAAAGGTAATGCAGGAGTCGCTTCCACTGAGGTACTCAGTGGTGGATGGTGGTGAGTTTGTCGCCAAGTTGACTTGGCGAGTGATGGCCTTCTGCACCTGATTTGAGGGGCGTCCCTTTTGGATCATCATGGTACCCATGGCTCGTGGGTATGGTTCGCCTCCATGGTGCTGGTCCGGCGCAGCTGCATTTGGGGGTGGTCCAGGTGGTGGTGGCGGAGCTCCATGTGCCACGGCGCCTGGGGCGGCTCCGTAGCCCCTTTCGACTGCGTTGCGATTCATCCGAGCCAGTCCCTCATGTAGTTTGAGGAACTCGCGATAGTCCTTGAGGAGGTGGCTGGACTTCTTTTTTCCGTCATGCTTGTCGATGTAGAAGTGCACAGTGCATGGCTCGGACAACTTGTCTTCAATGGATGTTGCGGGTGCCTCATCGCAATTGCGGCGCTGCCATACTTGCGTGGTTTTCCCGGAGTCGCGGTATCCACCGCTGCGGTAGTCGTTGTTGCGGTTGTCGTCACGTCTGTCGGCGTAGCCGGCTGCGGCCATGTTGACGTCGTCGTGGTCATCGTAGATGCGCATGCGGCGTTTGCTTCGGTGGTCGTGTCTGCGTTCGAGTTCTGCCTCGTCGTCGGAGTGAACGCGATTTTTCACCGAATCTTCTCCATCTACCGAGCGATTCGCGATTTCCATCAGGTGGTCGATGGTTTTGGGCTTCGAGCGGCCCAGCTCCTCCCTGAGCTCTATGCGGCGTACGCCGCCGTTGAATACGTCAATCACGCGATCCTCCGAGATATTCTCTGCGGAGTTCTTGATGATGGACCATCTCTGGATGTATGAGCGTAGCGACTCGCCTGACCTTTGCTGGCAGCATCTCAGCTCTTCGATTGATGCGAGCCTTTTGTAGGTGCCCTTGAAGTTACACACAAAGCTGTAGACCAGCTCTTCCCAACTGCGAATGGATCCGCGTGGGAGGTTGTTGAGCCATGCTCGGGCGGCGCCCTGCAGCTATAGCTGCAGGCATTGCATGGCCGTGCTTCGACTCCCGCCATGGAGCCTAATGGAGGAGATATGGTCCTCTAACCAGATTTTCGGGTCCTGCAGACCATCGAACTTTGGGTTCTCTGATGGGATCTTAAACCCCTTGGGCATTCGCTTTTGTCTGATGGCCCTGCTGAATTATCTAGCGCCACAGAGCTCTACATCTTCGTCTTCTGAGTCGGTCGATCGGGCACGTCGTGCCCTTGATTTGTCGATTTTGCGTTGCGTGAGGTCATCGCGCGCGTCATAGTCGTGGTCATGTTGCCGGGAGCGGCGACGTCGAGACAGATCGTGACTGTCATCGCTAGATGAGGGCGAGGAGTAGCGTTTTGCCAGAGCTTTGCCTTTCTTCGGTTCCGATGCTGGCTCTTTGTCGAGGGCGGCCTCGATTAACCCCAAGGCTGCGATCATAGATCGGTGCATGGCAGCTCAAGGGTCTCCAGTTGACGGCTGGTTGTCAAGGAGGTACATGATGGCCGCCGTTACCGCAGCTTGCGGCGTTTTTGGGAGTACGTTGCCGCGTGTATCCACTGTCATGGAGCCGAAGTCGAGGACTTTGGCGGCTTCTACACGTTCTTGTTCAGTGAGATGGACGAGTCGAGATCGTCTCTTGTTGGTGATGTACTCGTTACATTTGGAGGAGGATCCTCCATGGGAGGAGAGCCCAGCTCGTCGGAGGCTTGATTCATCAACCGCCTTTTTACGCGCCTCGAGTTGCACGATTGTTTGTAGCTGGCGCTTGTATTCCTCTTTCAGGAGCCAATGGTAACCCATCAGCAGTTCTTGCGGGGAGCCGAAGGGTAGAGGGTGACCTCGTAGGGCTTCTCGGCAACGAGCCCACTCGAGGTCGTTGAGCCTGATCACGACGTGTTCGCTGGTTTGCTCGTTTATCATAGTTGGAAGTTCGACTGCTCCTCTGCTGTTGATGGGGGCGCCGTTGGTGGGGCCGCCATTCGGTGGTGGTCGCCATTAGGTATACCACCGTTTGGTGGGTCGGTTTCGTTGCCTCCGTTGCCCGTGTTGTTGCGGTTGGCGGTGGGATCGCCCGCGTTGATGACAGCGCACATGAAATGGTTAGGGAAGCTGCTGCTCCCACAACTTTTAGATCCGGAACCGTAGGCTCCGTCTTTAGTTGCCAAATCGCCCAGATCGGATTCGCGACTGCTGTCACTGACCGTATTCTCAACTGTTGTCGAGGTATTGAGCTCGCTGAGGATGCCGATCGGCGGAGGGAACCATGATGCTGGAGCAATCGATGGTATCGTCGGCTGGTCAGGCATGCGAAGCGTGCCCATCTGACCAACTTGGAAGCGGAAGCTCCCGATCGCCAGGCTGATTCCGTCGCCCACGGATTCGAAGGCGGGGCGAGTGGCTGGCGTGTGGATGGTGAAGTCGAACGCACCGAAGAGTTGGTGAATCTCCGCTATTGCGGAGTTGTAGATCGCGGTTGATGGGGCCGAAGAAGCCGCAACATCAGCACTCCCAATTCCCACAGACGGCGCCAATTGATGAGGGTTTAACTCATCAATGCCCATTGTTATGGACTTGGGTTTTGGAGAAGGAGGGAGCGCTGGAGACATATATCGGCTAGCAAACAAGCACACAGGGGACTCGAAGAACCCAGGTCCAGGCCTCGTAGAGGTCCCTACTCCTGCTTGTCTGCTCGTGGAATTATTGAAGGAATTGAGGATTACAATAGTGCGTAGATGCAATCTGGCGAGGGTTGTGGAAACTAGGGTTGCGTGTGTCCTCCTCGCCGCCCCTCCTAGCCTTTATATAGATAGGCTAGGTCTCGGGTAGCAGGCCGAATCGGTTACAGGTTAGGGTTTACCCCTTTGAACTTTCTATCTTTCGCTTCTTCTTGTTCTTCAAGCAATCGAGAGTCCATAGGTTACTCGAGTTCTGCATTTGGGCCTTGGCGACACCGTGGATTGGAGCACACCAAAGCTTGCTCGACATCTTTCCTGCAAGCTTCTTTCTCCTTGACAAAGTTGGAATTCTTGCCCACATCATGATCTGAGATAGTCTTCATAAATGTTGACCATCTTGGATAGATGTCATCTGCCAGGTAGTATCCCTTGTTGTAGTAGTACCCATTAATCACATAGTACACCGGAGGAGCATGACCTTTAACAAGCTTAGCACAGACATTTAAGCACTACAGGATGTTGATGTCATTATGAGATCATGTCATTCCAAAGAAGGAATGCCAAATTCAGAGATCCTGTATAGCCACTACCTCAAGCATCACACTACAAGATCCTTTATGGCCTTTGTACATTCCCTACCAAGCAAATGAGCAGTTCTTCCAAGCCCAATGCATGTAGTCGATACTTCCAAGCATCCCATGAAATCCTCTGGCTTCATTCATTGCATGGATCCGAGCAGTGTCTTCAACATTGGGTGATCTCAAATATGTTTGTATAAACACTTCAACCACTTTCCTGTAGAACTTGTGCATGCAATCGATGACGATGGATACGACCATGCGTAGATACTCATCTTGTGTATCACCGGGAGCTCCATATGCAAACATCCTCAAAGCACCCGTGCACTTTTGGATTGAGGAAAATCCTACCGTGCCGGTGTAGTCCTTCTTGCATTTGAAGTAGGTGTCGAACTCCCGGATGCCATGCACAATCTTGATGAAGAGCTTCCGACCCATCCTGAAATGATGCTGAAATGTTGTCTCGTTGTGTAACGGATCGTCACCGAAGTAGTCGACGTACATCATGCAGTGCCCCTCCAGACGCTGCCTCGGCTTTCTCTTGCTGCAGGCTGGCGCCAACCCACCACGCCACGGCTTTGCATCCCGCACGTACAAGCCGACCAGACATGCGAGGATCTTCAAGTGTTCTTCATCATCGGCGGCTATGGTTATCTCCTCCTTCATCAGGACGACAAACATCTCCTCGTCGTCGGAGTCCATCGCCGAATAGACAAAATGTCGAGCACTTCGCGAACGTGGTGGGGAGGAGCTTCCCGAGAAGCTGCCCACGACTTGGAGTCACCACGAAATCTCTGGGAACAGGAAGGTTGAGGGTGGTGCGGTAGAGGACGCCTTTGCTAGCGGCGAGTTTTGGGCGGTGTGGGGAGGGGTGGTGTCGGCGGTGGCATGTCGGCGAGGGAAAGAAGATGGGTCGAGAAGGCGAATCTCAGCGCAGATATGCTTTGTCTCGCCGATAGAGCTGATCCACACTCCGTTTCATCCGGCGTTCCCGAGCGACCCCAACATGCTGGGTTCGGCTTGGGTTCGTCGGCTGAAAGTTTGCTCCAATCCGGTGAAAATTTAGCTTCTAGGTGCCGAATGGGAGAAGATCGCTTCGTGATGGCAAAAGAAAAAAAAAAGGGTCCTAGGGCTCTTGGGGCTGTTCGGAGATGCTGTAATCTTGGGCGAATTTTTCTTTGGGGTGAAGCACTTGTGCATGGTTCGGTCATCTGGTTTAACTCGGAAACTGAACCGCGGTGTTAACCCCGGTCCTGCTAATTTTGGCACTACTCCTGCTCCTTTGAGAAAACCGTACTAAATTTAAACCGGCAAACCAGAATATGCCCACCACGAGGTACATGGACCAACGGACGCATGGGGTGGCACACGATTGGCGACGCGTTGGAACGCGCTGGATTTCCAACCCACTCCCCAAAGTAACCCCACGTTAAAATTTCCTTACCACTATTTCCTCCTTTTTTTCCGCTGGTATATAGCCGTGTGCCGCCCCCCAAACCGAGCCCCTGCTCTGCTCCGGTGACTGGAGTCCGGACACCGGGCTCAACCTCTCCAACCCTCTCTTCCTCCCCTCAGCACAGAGAGAGGAATCAATCAGCGAGCGCCAAGGTTGGAGCCATGGACGAGAAGGAGTCCAATCTGGACGCCGTGCTCAAGGAGTCGGTTGATCTCGTACGCTCTCCTACCCTCAGCCACGCGCCTCTCCTCGGTTCTTGTTTTGAATCTCTTCGCTCCCTTTTTTCTTTCTCGCGAGGTTTGGATTTGGAGCTCGTTCATGATTTGGTGCTGTTCTCCATTTCGTGGAGGATTTTTTTTCTGTGGAGTCTGGAGGGTTCTTTGGGGGGACGGGTTTTGGTGTCTAGTGCGTTTCTGGTAACTAGTAGTCCGCTCTCACTTCTTGTTTTCCATCTACTTTTGCTTGTTCTTGGTTGCTCTCTGCGGCGTCACGCGATTTGTTTTGTGTACCGCATTTCTCTTCGTTTTGGGGGCGTTGCCAATACATCACGCGATTGGGTTCGCTCCGTGGTCCGTGCTGCCTCCAGTCTGCTGCTTCCGGTTTCGCCTGGGTTCCTGCGGCGGCGGTTTTCTTCCATTTTTTTTTTTCGTTTGATTTCTCCTCGTTTTTAATTCCACAAACTAGTCTCCTTTTCCGCTGATGAACTGTCCCCAGATTTCTAGTAGCTGTTACGGGAAAAAGGTTTTGCTGATTTCTGTGGCCGCGGCATGACGGGTTCTTTGTCCTTGCGCAGGAGAACATACCGTTGGAGGAGGTGTTTGAGAACCTGAGATGCAGCCGCGAGGGCCTCTCCTCCTCCCAGGCCGAGCAGCGCCTCGACATCTTCGGCCCCAACAGGCTCGAGGAGAAGAAGGTAAAGAAATCTCACTGAATCCATGGCCCACGTATTCTCTGTTTGCACCCGTCTTGAGGTTTGATACGATATATCGATGTGTGTATGCAGGAGAGCAAGTTCCTCAAGTTCTTGGGGTTCATGTGGAACCCACTGTCATGGGTCATGGAGGCCGCCGCCATCATGGCCATCGCCCTCGCCAATGGAGGAGTAAGTTCTTAATGCTCGAGAGCACGTGGGGATATGGTATCGGAGATGCATTCTGGGTAGTACTGTGTATTGAGAGATTTTCTTGATGTCTTTGCAGGGGAAGCCGCCGGATTGGCAGGACTTCGTGGGGATCATCACCCTGCTCATCATCAACTCCACAATCAGCTTCATTGAGGAGAACAATGCGGGCAATGCCGCCGCTGCTCTCATGGCCCGGCTTGCGCCCAAGGCAAAGGTATTGATGGCATCTTGCTTGCTATAATGCTGATGTCGTCTGCTTCAGTACTGATTTGTATGTCTTGTGGTGATGAAGGTTCTTAGGAACGGTAAGTGGAACGAGGAGGAGTCAGCCATCCTTGTCCCAGGAGACATCATCAGTGTAAAGCTTGGGGATATCATCCCAGCCGATGCCCGTCTCCTTGAGGGTGATCCGCTGAAGATTGACCAGGTCATTTAACTTACCACGCTGAATTGCTGATTCGTTTGGTCATGCAGCCATGCAGGTTTAAGCTTCAGTGTACTGACATATCATTCGGTTTTCTCATGTAGTCTTCGCTCACTGGCGAGTCCCTGCCGGTGACGAAAGGCCCTGGTGATGGGGTTTACTCTGGCTCGACTTGCAAACAGGGTGAACTTGAGGCCGTTGTCATTGCCACCGGTGTGCACACATTCTTTGGCAAGGCCGCGCATCTCGTTGATTCAACAAACCAAGTTGGCCATTTCCAGAAGGCAAGTTTCTAGTCTTTGTTTCCATTTTATAGGGCTTGTTTACTGTATTTAGTTGGTAAATTTGTTGGGATAGACAGCTCATTTCTTTTTATATATCCAGGTTCTGACTGCTATTGGGAACTTCTGCATCTGTTCAATTGCTGTGGGAATGGTTATTGAGATTGTTGTCATGTACCCGATCCAGCATAGGGCTTACCGACCTGGGATTGACAACCTTTTGGTGCTTCTGATTGGAGGAATTCCCATTGCCATGCCCACTGTTCTTTCTGTTACTATGGCTATAGGGTCACATCGCCTGGCTCAACAGGTTTTCACGTGTTTGTTGCTAACGATATCTGCTGTGGGACTTAAGTGTAACTTTTTTCTTGCATATCGTTGCAGGGAGCAATTACAAAGAGGATGACAGCAATCGAGGAAATGGCTGGCATGGATGTTCTCTGCAGTGACAAGACAGGGACACTGACCTTGAATAAGCTGACTGTGGACAAGAATCTAATAGAGGTTAGTTTTTTTACATTAAATGTTTAACCGTTTAGCTTTTTACTGATACGGATCATCTCGTTTAACATGTTCTTACCTGACTCAGGTTGTCCAAAGGGGTATTGATCAGGATACTGTGATACTAATGGCCGCCAGAGCTTCACGTACAGAAAATCAAGATGCCATAGATGCCACGATGGTTGGTATGCTCGCTGATCCGAAGGAGGTATATTAGATATCTTTCCAGTTTGCATGGCAGTATAGCTATTTTGGTTTTTCATTCCCTATCTTACTCTGTTTGTTTGAAAATCAGGCTCGTGCTGGTATTCAAGAGCTTCATTTTCTGCCATTCAATCCAACTGACAAAAGAACTGCTTTAACCTACGTTGATGGAGAGGGGAAAATGCATCGTGTTAGCAAGGGAGCACCAGAACAGGTAATAATTTATTTTCTCATGCGGGATCTTTATATTCGTCCATCTTTAACTATTTACTGCACTTATTAATTATGTAACCTCAACAGATTCTAGACCTTGCACACAATAAATCAGAAATTGAAAGAAGAGTCCGGCTTGTGATTGGCAAATTTGCTGAGCGTGGTCTGCGATCACTTGGTGTGGCATACCAGGTCGGAGATCCCACCACCTTGCAGTATCTGTAAACTGTTACTTACCTTCTTCCATATGTGACTGACAATGCTTATACAGGAAGTACCAGATGGTAGAAAAGAAAGTCCTGGAGGACCATGGCAGTTTATTGGACTCTTGCCACTTTTTGACCCCCCTCGACATGATAGTGCAGAAACAATTAGGAGGGCACTCCATCTTGGTGTCAATGTTAAAATGATTACAGGTTTGACCCATTTTCATTTGTACACATGTTCTCTATGTTGACTATTCCTAAATAGAGTATCCTGATATCTTTTTTTTTTTGAAACAAGGCAAAAGACTTGCCATTTTCATTAATAAAGAAGGAAGTTTTTTAGAGAGGTCTTACAAACCGCTCTTGGCCAAGAGCCAAGAGCAACGAAACAGATACACAAAAGGGTCTACTCTCGCGGCATAATGTTACAAAGCGCTTTAGCACCCGTGAGACTCCACAAATTCATCTCCTCCTTGATTTTAGCCATGATCATGCTTGCGGTACAAAAATGGTTTCTGAAGACACGTCCATTGCGCTCCTTCCAAATCTCCCAAGACACCAACATAGCAAGCGAAGCCAAAGCTCTTCGGGAGCCCCCCTCTTGGCAATGGCAAAGGTCCACCAATCCTTCGTGCATTGAAACCCTTGCCAGTTGCTAGGCTCGAGGTCGACAAGCCCAAGCCAAACCTTTACCCAAGTCCAAATCCTAACGGTGAAGCGGCACTTGAAAAGAAGATGCGCCGATGATTCTTGAACTTGGTTGCATAATTTGCAAAGGCCACAATTTGGCCAACCTCTACGTTGTAGCCGATCCGCCGTCCAAACTCTATTTTAAACTCTATTTTGAAGGATCAACCAAGCGAAGATCTTGGACTTCGGGGTTGCCCACGGCTTCCAAATTAAGGACTTCGAAATGGAGGAGGTATGGCCTAAAAATTGCATCATGTAAGCTGACTTGGCCGAATAGGCTTCGTTGTTGTGGAGCATCCGAAGCACTAGGATCTAAGGTGACGCCTTGGAGCATCTCCCAAAGGGAGTAGAATTGCTCAATGTGGTGGAGGGAGAGGCCATCATGCATACTAATTTGTGCTCAATGTGGTGGAAGTTGTCATGGATGCTTCTTGTCTTGATGAACGCGCTTTGAGCATTGGAGACGATATTGTTCATATGAGGAGCTAGTCTCGTGGCCATCATTTTTGCTATGATCTTGGCAATTGCATGAATAAGGCTTATAGGCCTAAAGTCCGAAATGTCTTCGGCTCCCTCCTTTTTGGGGATGAGGGCAATGTTAGCAGTGTTGAGCCAATGGAGCTCATTAGTGCGTAGGCCAGAGAATTTGTTGATGACTGCCAAGATATCAACTTTGATTGTGTCCCAACACGCTTTGAAGAAGATTCCGGTGAAACCGTCCGGTCCCGGTTCCTTATCAATTGCGGATTTGTCCACGGCAGATTTCACCTCTCCTTCCGAGAACGGCTCACCAAGGCCACTAAGGTCACATTGAGGAATCGGAATGTTGGCCCAATTAAAAGTTTTGGTTCTAGCCGGGCCCCTCTTGATGATCTTCCTAAAGTGATTTTGAATGATGCCTTGCTTTTGGTCATGGTCGGTTACCCAACCGCTATTGTGCTTCAACCTATGAATAAGGTTTTTCCATCTTCTACCATTGACACTAGTATCTCGTGTTTGCATCCCCCTCCTTTAGGTTCTTGACTCTTGAAGCTTGGCGCTTCCTAGTTCTTTCAAGAGTCACCAACCTGATGACTCTTCTCTTTAGTCTTGAGCGCAACTCCCTCTCCTCATGACTAAGAGGTCTACTTTCTTAAGCAACATCAAACCGGAGAATAATCTCGAGGGCCATATGGAGCTCAACTTTGGCTTTTGAAAAGAGGGTCTTGCTCCAGCGATGCAAAAGTTGCCCGGTTCTTTTGAGCTTATGGTAGAGCTGTTGGCAAGGCTCCACATGGATTGAACTAGCATTCCAAGCCTCATTAACCACATCACTAAAGCCGGGCATCTTAGTCCAGAAATTCTCGAACCGGAAAGTTCTAGGTCTCTTCGGGCCGGCCTCATTTGCAAGAAGTAGGGGGCAATGGTCCGACAAAGACGACGAAAGGGCGTGAAGGATGTGATTGGAGTTGGCGATGTCCCATTCCTCATTGCAAAAAAAGGTGTCAAGCTTGCTCATGGTAGGGTCTTGTTCATTTGTCCACGTGAATTTCCGATTTTTGAAGGTGAATCTCCTTGATGTCACGGGCATTGGGAGCGTTCCGGAACCTCACCATTTGAATCCTATTTGAGTTGTCACGGTTCTGTCTTGGGCGCGGTAGATTTGATTAAAATCTCTGGTAACGACCCAACGATCGCTAGGGAGGGTTTGGAGGCAATTAGTTCCGTGAAGAAGGCGTCCTTTAAGTTTGATCTTGTTGGTCCATACACCGTGGTGAGCTTGAAGGAGTAATCGGACCCGATAGTGTGGAAGGTTGCCACGAGAAAACGCCCATCACAACATTGGTGGCTTGGAGCACACTATCATCCCAAAGAAGGAGGATGCTGCCTCTAGTGCCGCTAGCAGGGCGCTGTGCAAACTGGCGCAGCCTGAAGCCCCCCAGCTGCGCTGCAATGGGTCCATCGATCAGCTCCATCTTCGTCTCTTGGAGACAAGCAATATGGCAGGAGGTAGAAGCAATCAGATCGCTCACCACATCTCGCTGCCTGGGATCATTTAATCCTCTCGGGTTCCAGTTTAGAACATTGATGTGAGCATCAATCATTTTGAACATAAGCCACGTCTTGGGTCTCTTCAAACACAGAGAACAGATTCTTACACGTAGGATGCCTTGCCAAGGCTGGAGGACACATCCCTCTCCGGATGTAAACAGGCAACATGCGAACAGCTGCAAACAGATGCAGGAAATAGAGTTCTGAATACATAAGGTAACTAATACAGCTGAGCAGAACTAACAACTCGATCAGGCCTGGACTGGTGCATCGCCAAGCTGGTCCATCGCAGCAGCACCTCCATGCTGAAACAAGGCCTCTTCCACGGCCGTGGCGAAGTCGCAGTCCAGCCGGAAGAGGGCGCAAAGCGCAGAGATGGCGATATCCGGGAGTTTTCCTTCAAACATCTCCACGAACTTAGCGATGGCTGCATCAGTGAGTTCTTCTCCCTCGTTGACGATGCCTAAACGCTGGTGCAAGACCTTCTCTGCAAGGCGAGCTATAGGCATGGCTCCCTTCTTGGCCTTGATACGCGGGCTGGAGCGCTGTATGGAGAAGCCTGCAAAGCTCGAGACCCCAGCCAAAGTCTTCCTCCTTGCTGCTGGCCTCCTTGGCGGGGTGGAGGCAGGAGCTTCTAGTAGTGGTGCCTGTACCAGAACAAAGAGAGGGGTAGTTGTTGGCATCAGCTGAGTCTGGTTCACCTCGGCATGTTGCGGAAGATGGACCAGTGTCTGCTGCTCCAGCACCTCCTCCTGGATGGACACCTCAAAGATTGTCGTCGGTGTGCTTGGTGGGACAGCCTCCTGGAAGGTCACCTCCAAGTGTGGCGTCATGGAGCTTGGCGGAGCCTCCTCCTTGGTGGCCTCCTCAGTGCACGGCATCAGGGAGCCTTGCGGTGCAAGCAGCAGAAGCGCGGCCGGTGGCGGAGTGGGTCTTCGAAGTAGAATAGGCGGTGAGGGCTGAAACGGCGCAGCAACCCTTGTTGGCATAGGGCCTGATGTTGGCAGAGGCGGGGGCGGTGGTAAAGCATCTGGTCCAGGGCAGACCTGGGCACCAAGGCAAGCTGGGAACCAAGCCCAGCCACGCTCGAGCGCAGAAGGTGCACTTCGGCCTCCAAGAAGCGAGCCAGCGCTCGGGGGGATGCAGGCGGCGATCTTCCTCGCCCCACGAAGCTAGGACGAGCACCCACAGAAGGCCCACGCGACGAGAGGGAAGACGCGCGTCGACGTCCTCCATCCCACCCATTGCGGCTGTCGCGGTCACCCCGGCCACCGTCCCTGCTGCCATCTCCACGGTGGCCATGGCGGTCTCCATCCCGGCCATCCGAGCGCCGCTCAGTGGCTCTCGAGCGACCACGGAAGATGCGCTGATGCCAAGCGCTCATCACGCCTGCCGCGCCTGTCCTGGTCATCGTCATGCTCGTCGTCTTGACGCCTGTCTCTGTCTTTGCGCCGGTGCTGGGCATGGTCATCGTTGCGCCTGGCTGGAGTTCTGGTGTGCTCGGCCACGCTTCTTTCTCCATCAATCACACCCAGCCTGAATTCGCGGCGGTGCGTGTAGAGTTACAGCATATTAACAGACATTTGCAGATTAGGGTACTACTCATGGAGTAGCATTAACCTATTATTATCTGGTAAACGTGGATGTAGTGTAGTTACATGAGCTTAGCACTGTGTTCTGAATGTTTTTCAGGTGATCAACTTGCAATTGGGAAGGAAACAGCACGCCGTCTAGGAATGGGTACTAATATGTATCCTTCATCTGCTTTACTGGGACAGCACAAGGATGATTCAATTGTTGCTTTGCCAGTTGATGAATTGATTGAGAAAGCTGATGGTTTTGCTGGTGTCTTTCCAGGTAAAAGATTTTATGAGTAGGATTACTATTGATTTGTACGCTTAATGATTACTCCACATATATTGTCAGTACTCGCGCAGTAAACTCATGCTTACTTGGCTTTTAACTATCACTTTACAGAGCACAAATATGAGATTGTGAAACGCTTGCAAGCAAGAAAACATATATGTGGTATGACTGGAGATGGTGTAAATGATGCTCCAGCTTTAAAAAAAGCTGATATTGGCATTGCAGTGGATGACTCGACTGATGCAGCTCGTAGTGCTTCAGACATTGTCTTAACTGAACCAGGCCTTAGTGTGATTATTAGCGCCGTGTTAACAAGTCGAGCAATTTTCCAGCGGATGAAGAATTACACAGTAAGTCATCTCTGCAAATCCTTTCCTGTTTCTAAGTCCACTGTTATGTTTTTAACAATTTTAAGTTTTTATGATTGCAGATATATGCAGTGTCAATTACAATTCGTATTGTGGTATAAGTTCTTATTCCTTTATATTTTCAATATATATTCTGCCAAGTCATGCTTAAATATTTATTGACTGATTGGACAAATTAATTCACTTAATCTGTACACATCTTATTGTAACAGCTTGGTTTTATGCTTCTTGCACTGATATGGCAGTTTGACTTCCCACCTTTTATGGTCTTGATCATTGCGGTCCTCAATGATGGTGCGTCCTCTACTGTTGATCGTCTCTTTCTTCATATACATCTCAAGTCAATTTAGAACATTATGTTACCTAACAACTAACACATTTTGGTACAAACAGGTACCATAATGACTATCTCAAAGGACAGAGTAAAACCATCTCCACAACCTGATAGCTGGAAGCTATCTGAGATTTTCGCAACTGGGGTTGTCCTTGGTAGTTATTTAGCCATGATGACAGTCATCTTCTTCTGGGCAGCCTACAAAACTGACTTCTTCCCGGTATGGCCAGTGGTTTCTAAGCACTTGTACAGTTTGAGTGATTTAATGCATAGGTTATACTTGTTTTAATAAATTCTCATTGTTTTGGCATGGTTTCTCAGCGCGTGTTCCACGTGGAAAGCCTTGAGAAAACTGCCCAGGATGATTTCCAGAAGCTTGCCGCTGCTGTCTACCTGCAAGTTAGCACAATCAGCCAAGCCCTGATCTTTGTAACACGGTCTCGCAGCTGGTCATTTACGGAGCGTCCTGGATTTTTGCTGGTCTTTGCTTTCTTGGTGGCTCAGCTGGTAAGTGATGGATCCCCTGTAGTTCCAATCCATGCCCAACTGCCTAAAGCGATGCTCAGCATCTTGTTGCAGCTTGTTACCACTACTTGCTCACATTTTTGTTGCTCACAGATTGCTACTCTTATTGCTGTGTACGCCGACTGGGGATTTGCCGCGATCAAAGGCATTGGATGGGGCTGGGCTGGTGTTATCTGGCTTTACAACATCGTCTTTTACTTGCCACTAGATGTCATCAAGTTCCTCATTCGTTACACGATGAGCGGGAGAGCCTGGGACCTTGTCCTTGACCAAAGGGTAAAAACGCGCATATCTTGTAGTACTTGTCGACATCCAACATTTAGTTTCCTGTCAGATGGTGTACTCATGTTTTCATGCCAAACGCAGATTGCCTTCACGAGGAAGAAGGATTTCGGGCGGGAAGAACGTGAGCTCAAGTGGGCGACCGCTCAGAGGACGCTGCATGGACTTCAGCCAGCAGAGTCGACCACTTTCCATGGCATGAACAGCTACAGCGAACTCAACCAGCTTGCAGACGAGGCCCGCAGGAGAGCCGAAATCGCGAGGTAGTACAACACGGAGACGATCTATCCCCATGCAACCAATCATCCTGTTGGTATATATCTTGTATAGTACTAATCTGTGAATTCTTGCAGGCTGAGGGAGCTGAACACCCTGAAGGGACGGATGGAGTCGGTGGTGAGGCAGAAGGGTTTGGACCTTGAGACCATCCAGCAGTCGTACACCGTTTGAGTGGTTATTTATAGGAGGCTTTGGTCACATATGCTACTAGGAAACAAATAATGATTGTGATCTGAGCGTTGTTTCCGCTGTCGTTGGTGCGGTGTTGATCACCCACATTATGTCCATTATTATTAAATCACCCCAGCAGATTGACTCTGTTGATATAGTAGTAGTAGTAGTAGCGGTGGTGCTAGTACAGTACAATCTAGTATGAGTTTAGTAGATGATTATATACTCCCTCCGTCCGTCCCAAAATAAATGACATGGATTTGTCTAGATTTGGATGTATCTAGACATATTTTAGTATATAGGTATATGCGAATCTAGACAAACTTAAGTCACTTATTTTGGGACGGAGGGAGTAGTACATTTTAGATTTGTAATCTATCTCTGGTGTGGGTCACCTGGTGCTGATTCTGAATCCTGTGTCTGAACTTTGGTAACGGCAACATGGCCATGTGCGATGTGATCAGGTAGGCATGTGTAGCAGCATCAATGGCCTCACATGGGAACTGAAGAAACATGTGTCTCAGGCTGCTGCAATCTGCATTGGTTGGGGAATCTGATGTGTTTAATTGTTGGCCCATGTGGTGCCATGGCCCATGTGGGTGCTTATCAACGGGCAACTGACCAACCATTCCATCGTTGAGACGGTCATCTACGGCGGCGAGGACGAGGTGGTGCTCAGCTTGGCTACTATGCACTGCCAGAGTCGAGTCGCGCGACGCTCACCGCTATGGCGCTACGGACCCCTCACAAAATCCCCAGAAACGCCCAACACTCCTCACCATTCCGTGGTTTGCTCGGGTTCGGTGCACCAGGGAAAAGGCCCAGACTAGCCACATGCCCTCATTTTTGCGCCGGAGCACGATCCACGTTTTCTCTGGGATGTTCGTCTGCGCGAGGCGACCCAAGGCGCCTCCTCCGCTCAGTGCTCCAACGGGCGGCACTCACGATCCATTGGTTTCAAGCGCAAAGATCTTACATCTTAGAAAATTTGGAATGAACGCAACGCCCAGATCTTAAAAAACAAGCCTTCGGTTGTTCTAAAATTAGAGGTGAACCTTTAGATTTAGCAGGCAAGAAAAAGATAAGAGTAACTTTTTTTTTGACAAACAAAAGATAAGAGTAACTTGACGCGGGGGAGTAGGATTTTGTTGTTATTTACATCTTTTTTTAGATTCACAGGGATCTCATCCTCCGGTTCCATTGATAAAAACCAACGAAACCCCAAAAAACCAGCATATCAAGTTTTTACATCGCGCTCTCGAACATGTCTGAAAGGCCCGGTGCCAAGACCAAAAACAGTTAAAAGGGCTGATTTTTTTTCGACAAAGAGCGTATAGTAATATCACAAAGATACCAATTACATCCAGTTTCTACAACAACGTATTGCCCTAGCAGTCTTACGGATACAGACAACCCAAAAAAAAGAATTACAATAAAAGAAAAATCCCGCTATAGTGAAATATTCCTTGTAGCAGCAATACTAACACCACCAGAACAATCCCAGAAGTCTAGCTCCTCCAAAAACGATGTCTTCAAGAAGGTAACAGTGCACAAGCGCCATCGTCACCCGATAATAGATCCTAGGTTTTCACCCTACAGAAAGTCCTCGCTCACAAAACAATGCTTTCAACAAGTTCATTGCAAGCACAACCAACTAAGACCTGACCTTGGATTTTCACTATGAAAAGTAAGACTTTGAACTTCTCCTGTGTTGTCGCTCCCACTTACGATGCTGCTGCTCCAAATCATGAATCACCAAACCAATTCCTCATCGCCACAAAGATTCGAATCAGCATTGCTAGTCCTCATATCTCGGCTTCCATGACATTCTCCGCCAGCTGACTTCACCATGGAACGAAAAAGCGTACCCCATGATGGTAACAGCCAGCAGGGCTTCATAGCGCTCCCTCTGAAACCAAACAGTTAGAGAAAAACATGGTTGTGTATGCCCGAATCCCACCCGATCCAGCAATCTCCAAGCATGAATCATCCAGTTGAGTTTGCCGGCGGAGCCTTCTGGAATATGATACGCTAGCCAGATCTATGGGGACAGGCATGTGGCAGATCATCATCTTGGAGGGAGTTGGAACCCTAGGACCACCACCTTTATTCAAGCCAAGCTAGTAGCGCCCACACCATCCTCTGGTACCCTGTTGGATCTGCCGCTCCGAACCTCACCGGCTAGGCCAGCATTAAGGAAGCATACGACAAAACATGGACGATCTTCCGCCTGACCCGGCCAAATCGCGTAGCGAGGAGGAGCTCTCGTCGTCGGTCAACACATCGTCGTGGAAGACCCCTACGACCACCCGTGTTCAACATGCGCCGCCTTCATGACGACCCGCCTCGCACGTAGGAGACCATCGGAGCTCGCCCTCCCTCACCCCCATCTTTGATAGGTTGGGCGTGGTCGCCACTGCTGACGAAGACAGCGGTAGCAACCATGGGGAGTAGATCAAACGATGACTCACTAGGGTGGGAGAGGGGCCTCTAGAGTCGCCTCGCGCGAGGAGATTCTGGAGGGGGGAGGGGAGGAGGGAGGCGAACGGTGGTGGGTTAGTGGTGGCAAAACTTTTCTCCTGGGAGTTGGTAGGGCGCTCCTGGTAGGATGGGGCAAAAACATGAAAGCTAAAGAAGTTACATAGCCAATAGGTGCATCCACCAGCTAAATTTAGGGGCAAACAAGGGGGGCTAAACTGGCACAACTAAGGAGGGCTCCAAAGTGAATGTCGGCTTAATCTATGTGCCTTGATAGCCTTTTTCTTGGCATCAAGGGAGTTCCCACGTTCAACATCCTCTGTCTTCTTGTCCCACAAGGCTGAGAAGTTCTCAAACCTCAATTGCTTCTGTAGCCATGCTCTAGTTGCGGGAGTGCCTTGAGGTATTGAGAGATGTGGCCGTGAAAGCAATCCACTCCCTCCATCATTTGGTATTTGAAGATCATTCTACATCTCTTCATGGAGTTGAAGATCAGGCGCCACATCTGGTTTATATTTTGCCAAGGATTCCCATTAAAAATAAGATTGTCTCTAGTTTTTCACAAGCTCCATAGAGTAGCAGCACAAACCGAGTTCAAGACTATGTGCCTTTTATTTGCTACCCAAATATTGGCACTAGACAGATAATCTATACCAATATCAGTTTTAAATAAATTTAAAAGGACTTGCCAAACAGGCCTAGTAAATATGTAGTCAAAGAAAATATGATGTATACTTTCCTCCTCTGAATACAAGATGCAACCTCTAGGTTTATTTAGCTATGTTTTCTTTAGGTTGTCTCTAATTGTCAATTTATTTTGAGATAGGAGTCAAAGGGAAACATGAACTCTTGGTGGAATATGTAATTGCCCGACAATAGGGATAAAACGGGCATTACACTACCAAAATTAATTATGACATAGAGAGAGAGGAAGTGTAGTACTCTCCCTTACTCTCATATTGCCACAACAGGGCATCTGTGTCAGAGTTGAGGGAAATGCTGGAAGCAATCCCAACCAAATCATACCATTCTTGCATAAGGGAAGGAATTTTTTTCTTCTAAAGGTTAACTTCAAATGCACACCATCCCAGATGCATTTAACAGTTCTACCTTGCTCATTACATACTACATAGAGCTCAAATAATTGGACAGAGGGGAAGTGCCAAACTAGGTGTGTTCCCAAAATACCATTTACCCATTGCCTATCTTCCATCTGTGTCCAAAATTAGTGCTTCTAACAGCCCACATCACACCTTCCCAAAACTGGGAGATGCTAGTGGTTTTGTTACACAAAAGGTTGGGATTATGGGTATCATATTTGGGATCAACTAAGGTTTTTCACAATTTTCCATTATATTTAGTGTATCTCTTGATCCATAGCTAAGAAGACAAAGGTTGACATTAGCTAAGTCATGGATACCAAGCCCACCAAATTCTTTTTTCTTGCAAACTAGTTTCTAGTTTGCAAGGTGGACTTCCTATGACCTTCAAAATCATTCCACAAGCAATAGGCTATTTGTGTGTTAATGAGGTCTAAAGCCCACTTAGAAAACTTAAAGAAAGAGAGAAGGTACAAGGGATACTAGCAAGGCATGCCTTAATTAAGGAAATTCTTGCATAGGAAAGCAAATTCTCTCGCTAGACTGCAATTCTCTTGAGGATTTTATCAATCAAAGGTCAAATATATCCTCCCTCCTAAGGAGGTCATAGTGCAAAAGAATGCCCAAGTATTTGATGGGAATGTTTCCTACAACACAACCCAAAATAGTAGCAAAAGTTGGTGCTTCATATTCTAGAAAACCCAGATGTTAGGGATATGCTAAACAGGTATCACCATAGCACGTCCTTATTCCGGCTAACCCAGGTGGCCCATAGTTGGTAGCAAGGCCTATGGCCCACTGGGCGGCCCAGTTAGACGGATCCAGAAGGGAGGCCTATGCCGGATAAAGGAAGGCTACGCAGGAGTCACCGACATACTCGGAGCCTTGGAGTGCAAGACACGAAAGACTAGTTCGTATTAGTGTAGGACTCTTTACCTTGTCCGGCAAGGTCATTCCCCTATAACCCTAGGTTCTAGTGCCGTTATAAACCAGACCTATGAGAGCCTTTAGGGAACAACCTAGATTGCTACGTATAACATGCAACACCTTGCACAACGAACCTATCTCTGTAACTCGGCGTATTGCCATTATAATGATTTATAGCAGGAGTAGAGTTCCGCCACCGTTGTGGGACTTGAACCTGGGTAAGTTGTGTTACCTCATACCCGCCAACTCTCCGCCTTACCCCACGTCTCTAAACACGCACTGTGAGGACCCCTCCATGGTGTACTCGTCGTTAATACCATGATAGTTGGCACCCACCATGGGGCAAGAGGCGCTTCGAGCTCTACACCGGGCGAGGTCCAAGCTCTTCACGGGAATTGACGGCACTGTAGCCATCAGATGCATTTTCATCACTAGCAACATCCCGATCGTCCCTCCAGATGAGTTCTGGGTGTTGGCGAAGACGAACCCTATGCGCTGCTCCGTCATCCCCTTCAGAGACATCCACATCTTCATCGGCGAAACTGACTCGAGTCCTATCTCCCAAGAAGTCGGAAACTTGTCAAGTCCTGCATGGACCGCCTATGAGCAAGACACGTTCGCGGAAGGATCTGGGCCATACCTCTCTTTGGAGTATGGTGGCTCAGATCAGGAAAATTCAAGGCCCACCCAAACCTCCCCTGTGCAGGATATAAAGGTGGAAGGACCCCGCAAATCCTCTTGGCTTCCCAGAGCATTAGAGATGCACATGTCACACTTTGTCGGCATCGTCACCATCTTCGATCTGGCCAGATGCATTCAAAGGGATGGAGAACCACCCTACGAATACCTCGCCAGATGGATGAGGGTGAGGGAAACCCTAGAGGGCGACCGTGCCGACGAACTCGTGTACCACTTCGTGGAAGGGATCACACCCGGAACACTCCTCCGGCATACCCTCCGAAGGCGGCAGGCCGCGGGCCCTCTCACCCTTGGTGAGATGGTCGCAATCGTCAAGAAATACATGGACACCGAGGAGAACACCTAAGCTATGCCTGGGCCTAAAGCCAGAGGAAACAACAACAACAATGGCCCGCCTCCATCACCCTCCACATCCGCCGTCGAAAACACCGAAGCCAACTCCGACTCTTTCCTTGACGCATTATACACCGACATCAATATGGATGGCGGTGGCTCAGACGCTAACTTGAAGGAATACGATGCTGTTATGAGGGAGATCGAGTAGGAGATCAAGAAGGAGGAGTGCGCCGAGAAGGCCAACACGTCTCGCCAGGTGCTAGTCGCCATTGGGAGTGTGATGGAAGAAGACGGACAAGAACCGGGTCATGAGAGATCTCCGCCCATGCCAACGGTCACCAGAGCAGCAGCAGCCAACAAAGCTGCCGAGCCTCTGGCTCCAGCCAAGGCCTTGCCACCTCCGGTTATCCGCCCGCAACCGGTGCAGTAACTCACCATGGCTCCCAATACTGCTAGGCAGTCAAACCAGCCACCAATGCCACCATCAACGTCTGCAGCTGGCAACCCATTGGTTACTCCCGCTGATGAGGGTTTAACTCATCAATGTCCATTGTTATGGACTTGGGTTTTGGAGAAGGAGGGAGCACTGGCAACATCTATCGGCTAACAGACAAGCACACATGGGACAAAGATTTACCCAGGTTTAGGCCTCGTAGAGGTCCCTACTCCTGCTTGTCTGCTCGTGGAATTATCGAAGGAACCGAAGATTACAATGGTGCGCAGATGCAATCTGGCGAGGGTGGTGGAAACTAGGGTTGCGTGTGTCCTCCTCTCTGCCCCCTCCCAGCCTTTATATAGATAGGCTAGGTCTCGGGTAGCAGGTCAAGTCGGTTACAATTTAGGTTTTCCCCTTTGAATTTTCTATCTTTAGCTTCTTCTTGTTCTTCAAGCAATCGAGAGTCCACAGGTTACTCGAATCCTTCGTTTGGGCCTTGGCGACACCGTGGGCCTGTACGTATTTAGACCGTATATACCAAACTCGAGTACCTGTAGGGTATACCCATGTCAGTAGCCTCCGAGTGTCTAGTGGAATCGCAGATTCGACTGGGGACTTTTGAAGTCTTTCGAGTGCCTGAATGAGTATATATTTACACTGCTTTTAGTTGTGTCATAGGGATTGTTGATATACGTGCCTGATATATCCGAAGTATCGATATTAGTTAACCACCTTAGGGTGAAACAACGCAATCTACTCGAACTCGAGTCCCCGGACTCGAATCCGGAAAAGTGCTGGTGTAATTCGACTCAAGCCGCAGAGGTCTTACAGGAGTCAAATTCCAGTTATATGGGTGTGAGCACTCGACGCGTCCGTCAAGGCATGTTCATCGTACCTGTAGGCACGGGTACATTTCTGTTAGTGCGCCGCTAAATGCGTTGCCAGGCCTTATTCAGGTCTTACCTTCACGCTATAAGCGCGGCATCCGAATTTTATCATCGCGGAGACGATTCGGGTGACCCAGGAGATGCAGTCTCTTTGTAGGGTAAATTATGAGGCGGTGTCGCCATGAGTTTCGAGTGTTGATGTTATCGACACACAGTTTTTGCATAAATAATCATAGGGTGCGCGACCAGCGCTCTCTATGGGAGTAGCCCCTGAGTGCCTGGTTGAGTCGAAGACTCAGGCAGGGACTAAAGAACTTTTGCGACTGCTGTCGTCTTTTGCTTGCTTGTTTTAGTCGAATTTTTTCTAGCGCTCCCTATGGGAGTAACCCATGTCCATAGTCGAATCGTATTTCGAGTGGTTTGGGTTTGCTTTTGATTGTCCATATTCTAGCAAAAAGAAAAGAAAAATCGTAGGGTGCGCGGCCAGCGCTCCCTATCGGAGTAGCCCCCGAGTGCTTGGTGGAGTCGAAGACTCAAGCAAGGACTAAAGTAGTCGAAGTTTTCCACTTCGTAGCTTTGATGACGTCATTGCTGACGCTTATATGACCTCAGTTGCCCGCGTGAGTGAGTTTGACGGGACGTTGCGAGCAGTGGGTCCCACTTTCTGACTTTGATTTGACTGGGCGTGCGTAATCTTTATTTTAACTGCGTCTCCTCGATTTCTGTGCGTAATGGGAGTAGTGGAGGGACGGTTCACGCTTCCCCTTCTCCACGTGTCCAACACGATATGCGCCACGCGTCCAGTAGGGTTTTTCTGAGCCGTTGGATTGCATCTTCCAGGGGTTAAGTAGCGGCGAATGCGACGGTAATTTTCCCATCTGTTCTCATTCATCCTTGCTGCCATCGCCATTGCCACTGCTCCTCTGCTTTTCTCTGTGCCCGTTTCCTCCACGACGCTAGACCAGCTCTGCTCGTTTCCGAGCTACTTTCTTCACTCGCATCGCCATCGTGCAATGGGGAAGAAGAAGGGAGGCGCTGTTGCTGATTTCGCGACCACTGTTGCCGCGGCGAAGAAGAAGGGCGGCTCTGCTGCCGCGGGCACCAGCACCGCCGCCGGCGGGAAGAAGAAGGTCGCGGGCACCCGCGTCACGAATGGTGCGTGGCGCCCCTCCATCATCAAGGCGTCCGATCTCTGTCTTCTTCGCCAAGACGGAGTATTGTCTGCCACAGTCACCGACGCACACGTCCCCAGCAGTGAGACCATTCCTACTCCTCCTGCTGGTTTTCGAGTGATGTTTCTAGCATTCATCATTCGCGGTCTCTCCTTGCCTCTTCACCCCTTTTTTAGGGGTATTCTTTGTTTCTACGGGCTCTAGCTCCATCAGCTGTCCCCAAATTCGATCCTCCATATCTCTTGCTTCATCACACTCTGCGAGTGCTGGCTCGGAATCGAGCCACACTTCGGCCTTTTCAAGCTCATCTTCAAATTGAAGCGCCAGTCTACGTCTGGCTCTTTAGTTTACGATGTAGGTGGTTGCGGAATCCATGTCGACCCATCCGCCACCTACTTCGACATCAAGCTCACGGCGTCCGTCCAAGGGTGGAGGGACAAATGGTTCTACATCCGTGATCAAAAGGCCAATGGTGAGCACTTTGGACTCGCGCCCTTCGATCCCGCGACGCCGTGCAGGAGGATGCGCTCCTGGAAGAACGTAGTCATGCCTGGCGAGCTCGCGGAGACAGACGTGCTGTATCAGCGCGTCTGCGACCTCGAGAGTCACATAGGCAAAGAGGAGGGAGGTTGCGCTCTCATCCACACTTGGCTGCGCCGTCGCGTCCAGCCCCTGCAAGCCAGAGTCCACCCCATGTTTCAGTGGGCTGGCGTTGATGATGCCACTCGCGTGTCTGCCGATGGCATGTCCGTGAGTGAGGTGGACAAGAGGGTTCGACTGGTCACCAAGTACACCGTCAAGGATGTGCTTCCCAGTGAGCCAGTTGTTTCTCCATTTGATGCTTCGAACCCTCCTCCTGAGGTATAGTTGTGCTATGCAGTAGCTGATTTTGTCGATTGCTTTTCTGTTGCTTACTTGCTTTTTGCTGAATTTCGTTGTCTGTATGCAGGATTGGGCGGTGTCGCCTTGTATGCCCCCTCTTCCTGAGGGGATTATTCCTCGTGATGCCTTGGAAGAGGATGAGTTTGAGTCGACCGTCCCTTCTGATGTGGAGGAGGAAGCCCCCGAGTCCGATAGTCCGGACACTCGCAAGTGTTTGCGCAGCGAGGATTCCGACGCGTCATCTCCTTCGACTCCGGACGGTACGAGCGTTGGTGCAGAGTCGCCAATTCCTGCTATTCCCATGAGCGTTGTGGCACCATCTTCTCGCAAGAAGATGCGATTGCCCAAGGAGTCTTCGTCGGAGTCGAAGGAGGCCACTTTTGATTTTGACAAGTTTGACTGATAAGTTTTCTAGCTTACTTGTCCTTTTATATTTTGCCCTTGTTGGCCTGTCTATGGGTTTGCCATTTGTTGATATGGTTTTTATCTTGTAGTCAAGAGGCGTCGTCATCTTCTGGCGACGTCCAATTTTTGAAGGAATCAGGAGTCGCGACCTCGAAGGCCAAGGAAGAGGTCGAGCGCACTCCTTCCCCTCAAGTGGCGGCCCACTCCGGACACAACTCTTCCAGTTCTCCTTATGCAGGGGAGCATCGAATGGTTGCCCGGATGACGGTACAACAGACATCTTCGGAGTCACTGGAGGACCATGTAAGTGTAGCTTTTCTCCTTTGTAGTGTTGCAGTCGATGTTATTTATTGCTTCTGATGATTCTTTGTTGTGCGACAGCTCCTTGTGAAGGAGGCCGCGCACTTGGCAGAACAAGTGATGGCGATGGGCCGCCAGCATGCAATGCTGGAGACGCGTCAACGCGTGGTTGAAAGTGACTGTTCTACACTTATTCTTCTTCGTCTTCTCCTTTTGATATAGTCGACTTATAATCAACTTTTGTTTGTCATGTAGCTGAACATAATGCCTTATTGCGTAACACCGCCACCTTGGAGAAGACACTTGCCGCCACTGTGAAGGGTCACGACGAGGCAATCGCAGCGCGTGACGAGGCGCGGAAGCGTGAAGAGGATCTGCGTGCCTCCTTCGCGGCCAGGGAAAAGTTGTTCGAAGAACAACTGTTCTCAATCGGCAAGGCTCTCTCAGGTACTTTTGCTTGTGGATATTGTTATCCTTCTCTGCTTCTAATGTTTTTGCCAGTGGCACTGATGTTTTTGCCCATGTGTGGGTTTATGTACAGATGCTGGCGATTTGAGCTTCGACCCATAGGCCCTTCGTCGTGATGACGCTCTGGCGGGTGCGCTGTCGGCACTCGAGGACCATAGCACCGCTGTCTAGGATACGCTTTCCAAGGCGAAGGGTGCCCTCAGTCGCCTCCGTGAGGAGTTGATGCCCAAGGCGGAGCCGATCGATAATATAGACGAGCTGGTGGAGTCACTCGCCGGGGGTGTGCCCTCCAGCTACAAGAATTCACTCCGCGCGGCTGGCGCGTCCATGTCGCTTGCCATGGTGCAGGCCCACGGAGTCGAGATCAATCCTGCCGCGGTGTTGAAGGCGATGCTTGTTGGCGCGGACGGTCAGTAGGTAGTCTTTGCTCCTTTCACGACTGCCTGTGGCAAATATGGGCATCCTTTGATAAATACTGTTGCGAAGTACTCTGAGGAGCTCCAACATGCCAAGAAGGCGGCGAAAGCTTCGGCATCAGGGGCCGACGGAAGGTCAGTGGCGTCTGATACTGCCACGAACTTGATGAAGCCCCCGAAGCCGTCGGAGTCGAAGAAGCCAGTTGCTCCTTAGTTAGCTTTGTAATAGTTGATTAGTTTATGTCCTTTTGTTTGAGAATATGCCTGCTGGCGAGTGTATCTGCTAATACTTTTGCTAGTCTTGAATGGATTGATCCTTTGTCTTTGTGTTGATCTAGTTGTCTTATTTGCTTTTATCTTGACTTTTGGTAGGGTACATCAAATTGATCCTTTGAGGGAAACTCAGGACTCGCCGACTCTTAATGATACCATGGCACCGCCGTGCTCCAGGGTAGATGAGCTGACTGCGTGATCGCGTGAAGCAGCTGGAGCGTGAGTTGCCCGTGCTCCGTGGTAATGCGGACGTATGGAAGTCAAAGGCAGAAAAAGCCGCCGCTCGAGAGCAGAATCTGCTTGGCGAGGTGACGCAGCTGGGTGACCAATTCAAATGTTCGTTTGCTTGTTCTCATCTTTTCCTTGTAGTTACTCGCAGTGGTACGTTGTACTCATGCTGCTGTTGCTGCTTCATGTAGTTGTCAGCACGCGTCACCCGCAGGAGGAGAAGGATAGAATTGCCATTCGCCTGCATGGCCTTACTCAGGAGCAACTTCAAGAGAGTGGATACTTCTGGGTAGATCATGATCGTGCGACTGTGCTGGCGACCCTGCAGGATCGTGCATCGCGAGTGCTGCTTTTTCTGAAGAAGTCGTAGTCATGCTTGAAGAACATTTATCGGGCTATGTTCCCGCTGGATGATACTCCATCAAGCTTGCTGGACCTCCTTGCCAAGTTTCAAGATCTGTCCGCGGTTCGCGAATGCGTGAGGCAACAGTTGGTGGCTGGTGCCAAGGCTGCCCTGTCAATGGTGCGACTGCATAGGCTTGACGTAGATGTTGCAGCGATTGCGTCTGGGCCGCCTGCCCCACCAGCATGTTCTACTTGGAATATGGTGCCGCACTACCAGGCGGTGGATCGCCCAGCAGAAGAGATCGTCGGCTTCTTTGAGGAACAAACCAACGTTCTCCTGCTGCAGTAGTAGCCTAGTTTGTATCCTGCACATAAGTGTACTTGTGTTGTGAAGTTCGTATAGGTCTTGTAAATAATTTATTGTCGAATGTGCAGAAAGAGATTTGTTAGTATGGAGTGCGTTGCACTATGCGAGTCCTTTTCGTTAGCCTGGCAATGTTTTATCTCAGTCCCTTGTCAACCTGTCAGGTGCGTTGCAGCTGGATTGAGGTTGTGTTTAAGGGTTTCGATTGATGTACCAGCTACTCAGGATATCGCGTTTTGGTTCGAAGAACATATGTGTATAGGGTGGCGCAACCCGCGAGTAGGTAAATTGAAAAAGTAAAGGAGAACACAGAGTTTTGGGGTACTTAGCTTTTATTTATTCGAAGAACAATGCGATGTACAATGTGTGGCTAAATAGCCTTGGCTGAGTAGCCTTATTTGTAATGAAAAGTAAAAACGACTAAGGGTAGAAGCGTCGCAGTTGTGCGACGTTCCAGGGGTTGGAGTATGCGACTCCCGTCTCTAAATCTTGAAGGCGATAGGCGCCACCTGGGATTACTTCTGTAATCACGTACGGTCCTTCCCAGGGGGACTCGAGCTTGAGATGCCCCTGCTGCGTCAGTCGCAGGACCAGGTCACCTTTGATGAAGGATCTGGGGCGAAGCCTCCTACTGTGGTAGTTGCGCAGGTTCTGCTGGTAGATCATGGATCTTTCCGCGGCGATTTCCCTTGCCTCGTCAAGGAGGTCGACGGAGTCTTCGAGTGCGAGGGATGACTCTTGTTCGCTGTAAGCGACCACACGCGACGCCTTGTACCATACCTCGGCGGGTAGCTCTGCCTCAGCTCCGTGCACCATAAAGAATGATGTGTAGCCCATGGCATTGTTTGGAGTTGTGCGTAGGCTCCAGAGTACGGATGGCAGTTCGTCCGGCCAACAGCCCGCGACTTGTTCGAGTGGCCAGAGGAGTCGCTTCTTGATACCGCTGCAGACGAGCCCATTTGCTTTTTCCACCTGACCGTTGGTATGTGAATGCACTACTGAGGCATAGCTGATGTTGATCCCGAGGTTCTCGCAGAATTCTTGGAACTCCTTGGACGTGAAGTTTGTCCCGTTGTCGGTGATGATGCTGCGTGGCACTCCGAAGCGGTAGACGCTGGACTCGAAGAACTTGACTCCGCTGTGCCCTGATTGGTTGGTCATTGGCATGGCCTCAATCCACTTGGTGAATTTGTCGACTGCGACTAGGAGGTAGACGTAGCCTCCTCGTGAAGACCTTGGAAGTTTGCCAACCATGTCGAGCCCCCACTGTGCGAAGGGCCATGCCAATGGGATTGGCCGTAGCTCTGCGCCTGGTGCGTGCGGCTTGTCCGCGAATCGCTGGCAAGCGTTGCATTTTTGGACGATATCCTTAGCGTCGCGCATGGCTGTAGGCCAGTAAAATCCAGCTCGTAGAGCTTTGGCAACGAGGGCGCGACTGCCGGCATGGTGCCCGCAGGTCCCTTCGTGGATGTCTAGGAGAACTGCTTTTCCATCGGCGATGGAGACGCATCGTTGGAGTACTCCCGTGATGCTGCGTTTATACAGTTCGCCGTTGATAACAGCGAATGCCTTGGATCTCCGCGCGATGTGCCGTGCATCTGTCGGATCGTCTGATAGCCTCTTGCTGAGGAGGTACGTGATGTATGGCTACGTACAAGATTGCTCGATCATCATGACGCTCATTGGTCCTTCGAGTCCTGTGTCCAGCTCCAAGTCATCAAGTGCCATTGGCTCATTGGGTGGCGTAGCCCCCGAGTCCGTTGCTGCGCTTGTTTTCTTCTCTGCGGCCTTTGGCTTGATGGAGCGTTCGCACATGCGCTCGAGAAATACCCCAGACGGTATGGGGGCGCAGGTAGAGCCTATGTTGGCGAGTGCGTCCGCCTCCTCGTTGCTTTCGCGACCTACGTGTCGCAGCTCGCAACCGTCGAAGTCTCCTTCGAGTGTGTCGTAGAGGTCGCGGTACGTGATCATGTTATCGTTCAGTGCGTCGCACTCATGCATTGTTTGGTTGACGACCAACTTGGAGTCGCCGTATATGATAAGCCTCTTGGCGCCGCAGGCTTTTGCCATCCTCATCCCGTGCAACAGGGCCTCATATTCAGCCTCGTTGTTTGAGGCCGTGAACTGCATTCACAGGATATATTTCAGCTTGTCCCCTTGAGGTGATGTCAGTATGACACCTGCGCCTGCTCCGTCTTTCCGCTTGGACCCATCAAAGTGCATTGTCCAGAGGTAGGACATATCTGGTGTACGAGGAAGTCCGGGAGAACTTGTGACTTGATTGCGTCGCGCTTTTCATACGTTATGTCTCGTGGAGAAAATTCTATTCCCCAAAGCGCGACTTGTCCCGTGGCGTCGGGCTTATTGAGTATATGCCCCAAGGGGGCATCGTTGACCACCACGATTGGGTGTTCCTGGAAGTAGTGGCGCAGTCGCCGGGCGGTCATGAAGACGTCGTACGCCAGCTTCTGGTAGTGCGGGTACCGCTGTTTTGTTGGCGTGAGGACCTCACTGAGGTAGTATACTGGGCGTTGTACGCCATGGACCTTGTTTTCCTCGGCTCGCTCGACGACGAGCACTATGCTGACCACCTGGTTGGTGGCGGAGATATACAGCAACAGTGGTTCCCTTTCTCGTGGGGTCACCAGTACTGGCGAAGTGGATAGTAGGCGCTTGAGGTCTTCGAATGCTTCTTGCGCTTCAGTGGTCCACTAGAATTTTTTAGTTTTGCGGAGGAGCTGGTAGAAGGGCAGCACCTTTTCGCCCATTCGACTGATGAATCGACTGAGGGCTGCGATTCGTCCAGCCAACTGCTGGACGCCCCTTATGTTTTTCGGGTTCTCCATGGCCAGTATGGCTTTTATGTTCTTCGGGTTCGCCTCGATTCCTCTTGCGGAGATGAGATACCCGAGCAACTGCCCAGATGGTACGCCGAAGGCGCATTTTTCCGGATTGAGCTTGATCCGGTAGCGGTCGAGGTTGGCGAAGGTTTCACACAAATCGTCGATTAGAGAGGCTTCCTCCTTGGTCTTGATTACTATGTCGTCAACATAGACTTGAATGTTGCGACCCAGTTGTTCCTTGAGGCAAGCCTTCATGCACCACTGGTAGGTGGCTCCCGCATTCTTTAGCCCGAAGGGCATTGTGTTGTAGCAGAACACACCAAAGGGCGTTGTAAATGCTGTTTTCTCTTGATCTTCCTCCTTCATTCGAATTTTATTGTAGCCTGAGTAGGCATCGAGGAAGCAGAGGCGCTCGCATCCTGCAGTGGAGTCGATGATCTGGTCGATCCGTGGCAACGGGAAGTGATCCTTTGGGCAGTGCTTGTTCAGAGAAGTGAAGTCCACACACATCCGTAGGATATCCGTGTCCTTTTTTGGTACCAGCACCGTGTTGGCGAGCCAAGTGCTTTCCTTGATCTCGCGTATGAACTTGGCCTCGAGGAGTCTGTTGATCTCCATTCTAACTGCCTGCACTCTTGGCTCAGATAATCGCCGAATTGTTTGCTTGACTGGCCTTGCATCGGGGTTGACGTTGAGTGCGTGCTCGGCGAATTCCCTGGGAACTCCTGGCATGTCCGCAGGATACCAGGCGAAAATTTCCCAGTGCTCACGGAGGAATTCGATGAGCGCGAGTTCCTATGTGGGACTCAAGTTGTTGGCGATGAGGGCCGTCTTGGCGGGATCCGATGGGTGGACCTACACTTTCTTCGTGTGCACCGATGAGTCGAAGGAGAGATCAGGTGATCTTGGCCAGCTCAAGGGAGGAAGATTGTTGTCTATCGTCTCCTTTAGTCTCGCGAGTTCCTCCTGCATGCCGAAGGACTGGGAAATTCTGTTGAATTCCCTGTCACAATTGTCAGATCGCTCGAAGCTCCCGTTGATCGTGATGACACCATGGGGACCTGGCATTTCATCTGCAGGTAGGCGTAGTGGGGCACTGCCATGAACCTAGCGAACGCGACGCGCCCGAGGATGCAGTGGTACTGTGAGGGCCAGTCGATGACCTCAAAGTCGATGCGCTCGCGCCGGAAGTTTTTAGGCGTGCCAAAGATGACGTCGAGGTTGATTTTGCCTAGGGGGTATACGCCTTTCCCTGGGACGATGCCGTGGAACGTTGTGTCCGAGGCCTCTAGGCAAGTTAGGGGGATCCTCATTGCTTGCAAGGTAATTGCGAATATAAGGTTGATGCCACTTCCGCCATCCATGAAGACGCGGCTCATGTCGAAGCCTCCGATTTGCGCCTCGAGTACGAGGGGTCAATGGCCTGGACAGGGTACCTAAGGCGGGTGGTCGCGTTTGTCGAAGGTGATGCAGGACTCGCTTCCACTGAGGTACTCAGTGGTGGATGGTGGCGAGTGTGTGGCCAAGTTGACTTGGCGAGTGATGGCCTTCTGCACCCTATTGGAGGGGCGTCCCTTTTGGATCATCATGGTGCCCATGGCTCATGGGTACGGCTCGCCTCCGTGGTGCTGGTCTGATGCAGCTGCATTCGGGGGTGGCCTAGGTGGTGGTGGCGGAGCGCCATGTGCCACGGCGCCTGGAGCGGCTCCGTAGCCTCTTTCGACTGTGTTGCGGTTCATCCGAACCAGTCCCTCATGTAGCTTGAGGAACTCGCGACAATCCTTGAGGAGGTGGCTAGACTTCTTCTTGCCATCATGCTTGTCGATGTAGAAGTGCACCGTACATGGCCCGGACAGTTTATCCTCAATGGAGCTCGCAGGTGCCTCGTCGCGAGTGCGGTGTTGCCACACTTGCGTGGTTTTTCCGGAGTCGCGGTATCCGCTGTTGCGGTTGTCGTCGCGTCTTTCGGCGTAGCCAGCCGCGACCATGTTGACATCGTCGCAGTCATCGTAAATGCGCATGCAACGCTTGCCTCAGCGATCGCGTCTACGCTCGAGCTCCGCCTCCTCGTCGGAGTGAACACGATTCTTCACTGAGTCGTCTCCACCGGCCCACCGATTCGCGATCTCCATCAGGTGGTCGATGGTGTTGGGCTTTGAGCGGCCCAGCTCATCTCTAAGTTCTAAGTGGCAGACGCCACCGTTGAATGCGTCGATTGCGCGATCCTCCGAGATGTTTTCTATGGAGTTCTTGATGATGGACCACCTTTGGATGTAGGAGCGCAACGATTCGCCAGATCTTTGCTAGCAGCATCTCAACTCTTCGATTGATGCGGGCCGCTTGTATGTGCCCTTAAAGTTGCGCACATAGCTGTAAACCAGCTCGTCCCAACTGCGAATGGATCCGCGTAGGAGGTTGTTGAGCCATGCTCGGGCGGCGCCCTGCAGCTGTAGATGCAAGCATTGCATGGCCGTGCTTCGACTTCCTCCGTGGAGCCTGACGGAGGAGATGTGGTCCTCCAGCCAGATCTTCGGGTCCTGTAGGCCGTCAAACTTCGGGTTCCCCGACGGGAGTTTAAACCCTTTAGGCATTCGCTTCTGCCTAATGGATCTGCTGAAGCATCTAGATCCGCAGAGCTCCACGTCCTCCTCTTCTGAGTCAGTCGACCGAGCACGTCATGCTCTTGATTTGTCGATCTTGCGCTGCGTGATGTCATCACGTGCGTCGTAGTCATGGTCGTGTCGTCGTGAGTGGCGATGTCGAGACAAGTCGTGACTGTCATCGCTGGATGAAGGCGAGGAGTAACGCTTTGCCCTTCTTTGGTTCCGGTGTCGGCTCCTTGTCGAGAGCACCCTCGATTAATCCCAAGCCCGCGATCGTAGATCGGTGCATGGCAGCTCGGGGGTCCCCAACTGGTGGTTGGTTGTTCAGGAGGTACATGGTGGCCGCTGTCACCGCAGCCTTTGGCGTCTTGGGGACCACATTGCCCCTGGTGTCGACTGTCATAGAGCCGAAGTCGAGGACCTTTGCGGCCTCTATGCGTTCCTGCTCGGTGAGATGGGCCATCCGAGACTGCCTCTTCTTGGCGAGGTGCTCGTTGCCCTTTGAGGAGGATCCTCCGTAGGAGGAGAGTCCAGCACGACGAAGGCTCGACTCATTTGCCGCCTTTTTGCGTGCCTCGAGTTGCGAGATTGTTTGTACTTGGCGCTTGAATTCTTCCTTCAGGAGCTAGTGATAGCCCATCAGCAGCTCCTGCGGGGATCCGAAAGGTAGAGGGTGCCTCGCAGGGCCTCGCGGCAGCAAGCCCATTCTTGCTTGTTGAGCTTGATTACGACGCGTTCGCCGGTTTGCTCATTTACTATGGTTGGAGGTTCGACTGCCCCTCCGTTGTCAACGGGGACGCGATTGCTACCGTTATCGCCGTTGCCACCATTGCCACTGTTGCCGCCATTAGGCGGGTCGGTTCCGTTGCCGCGATTGCCGCCGTTGTCGCGGTTGGCAGAGGTGTCACCTGCGTTGATGACGGCGCACATGAAGTGATTGGGGAAGCTGCTGCTTCCATAACTCTCAGATCCGGAACCATAGGCTCCATCTTCAGTGGCCAGATCGCTCAGATTGGAGTCGCGACTGCTGTCGTTGACCGTGTTCTCGACTGTTGTCGGGGTATTGAGCTCGCTGAGGGTGCCGATCGATGGAGGAAACCATAATGCTGGGGCAATCGCCGGTGCTGTTGGCTGGTCAGTCATGCAAAGCGTGCCCATCTGACCAACTTGGAAGAGGAAGCTCCCGATCGCCAGGCTGATTCCGTCGCCCACGGACTCGAAGGCCGGGCGAATCTCCGTTGTTGCAGAGTTGTAGATCGCGGTTGATGGGGCCGAAGAAGCTGCAACATCAGCACTCCCCGTTCCCACAGACGGCGCCAATTGACGAGGGTTTAACTCATCAATGCCCATTGTTATGGACTTGGGTTTTGGAGAAGGAGGGAGCGCTGGAGACATCTATCGGCTAACAGACAAGCACACAGGGGACAAAGATTTACCGGCCTCGTAGAGGTCCCTACTCCTTCTTGTCTGCTCGTGGAATTATTGAAGGAACCGAAGGTTACAATGGTGCGCAGATGCAATCTGGCGAGGGTGGTGGAAACTAGGGTTGCGTGTGTCCTCCTCGCCGCCCCCTCCCAGCCTTTATATAGATAGGCTAGGTCTCAGGTAGCAGGTCGAGTCGGTTACAATTTAGGGTTTTCCCCTTTGAATTTTCTATCTTTAGCTTCTTCTTGTTCTTCAAGCAATCGAGAGTCCGCAGGTTTCTCGAATCCTTCGTTTGGGCCTTGGCGACACTGTGGGCCTGTACGTATTTAGACCGTATATACCAAACTCGAGTACCTGTAGGGTATACCCATGTCACCCGCTGACAAGGAAATCGATTGGCGCACTCCTTGTTGAGCCCATTACCGTCGCCCATATCCGAAGCATCATGGAGCTTGGTGAGAAGCATGCGGCAATCCTGGAGGAGGCCAAGTGCATCGCAGAACAGGGCGCTAAGCTAGACGAAGATATGGCAAAGGCGCAACAATCTATTAAGGCAGCAAGAGCTATGGAGGCTGAATACAAGCAGTTGCTATTGAAGCACAAGTCAAAGAAAATACCAGCTCAGGTCGTCGAAGACCCCGACGTTTGGCGCAGGTTGGGGTATGACGGTCTAAACGGACAAAAGCCACCTCATACATTGATTTAGAGGGGAGGCAAGTCATGCCAACTCCCGCCCTCAACATTGCCATCGCCAAGACCCTCCTAGAGCAGGACATGTCGCCAGAAGCAGTTGCTCAGGTGTACGACCTCATTGCCAAGGCATGCAAGCAACAGGAAAAGGCAATGTCGCAGAGGCTTGAGTCCAACCCGGAGCTTTGCCAGTTAACCCTGAATAGCCGTAGAAGGCCAAGATCTCCCTGTGACGAAGGATCTCACACAGGCTCTATGGAGCGAAAACGGAGGGAGGCGCGCAACAGGGCTGATGCCATACCCATATCCTTCGATCACGGAGAAAAGGTTCGCCCTCATCGGTCACCACCTCTACCACCATCCCGGTGTCACGAGGAACCACAGCCGTGCCACTATAACATCCCAAAACTTTAATCCAAGCTTATCAAGATCCAAATCCTCAAAATTAGGGTTAACAAAAAACTTTTCCATTTAAAAATATGAAAGCATTCATGTGTATGTGCATTTAAATTAGGAGTTTATTTGAATTGCCATGGTTCTGGGATTCATTGCTTGTAAAATGTTTCTTAGGTGAAATAAACATCATCTAAATCATTCCCAAACTTTTCCCAAAGAAAAACAACTCAAAATGAATAAAAGGAGTAAATGGTCATTTTGGTCATTTTTATCCACTACACTACTTTGAGTGTTCCTAGCACTCATTTCCCAACAGAAATAATTCTGGATCTTTGCACCCCTTGCTAGTACACATAATGAGGTACCAAGGCCCACTTTGTGATCTGCTAAAAACATTCAAATAATAATTTTAAATGACAGTTCAAAATTTAATTCAATGCATATGGCTAGATCACCCCTATTTCAAAAACCATCCATTTGAAGTCCAATTTCAAAACCCTTGCAACCAGAGACTACCTAGTACTAGTGGAGATCACTCAAAATTTTTGAACCCAAAATTCAAATTTTTGCTTCTTGCGGCCATTTTATCAAGCAGGTGGCAGACACAAATCTTACAAATCTTGAAACACTATAGTGAGCAGTAGTTGTGGTCACCATTTGGACCTAACTTGGTCCCTTGGTTCCCCCAGCTAGAACCCTGGCACTAACCCTCTCTCCCTCTCCCCTGTCTGCTCCAGTAGCTAGCCGCCCGACGCCATGCCCCAGGTCGACCACGGACCGCTCTCCCCAGCGCGTCTCGTGCTCTCCTTCGCTTGTTGGGAGACATGCGCCATCACACCGCTTCGCCTCAACCAGCCCCCGACCAAAAGCGAGCGGAGGACAAGCCTCAATTGCTCATGCCCATGCCGCTGTCCGCCATGCCGCTCACCCTGGAGCGCCGCGCCCGCCAGAGCCGCACTGACCATGCCTAGCGCTAGCATTGCGTGGAAGCAGCCGCAGCAGGCCCAGCAACCGCCCAGACATCGTTGTTCGCCGCCTCGTGACCAATAGACCGGAGGAACAACGTCGAACACCGCCGTCTGCGTGCAGTTCACCGCACGCTGCCGACCAGTAGAGACTCCGCCTTGCCACGCCTTTAATCCTTAGAGGACCGCCAGGGAACAGAGTATCCAACGCCGCCCTCGCCCATGCCAAGAGAGCCCCGCAACATCGTCACTGATGACCTCACCGTCGCCCGCTCTGCCCCCTCGTCGACCCTATGTAAAGCGGCCACCCTAGCACCATTTCTCCACACTCCCACACTCCTCACCTCTCACTAAAACTTACCCACCCCTCGCCGAAGCCGCTCGAGCTATGTCCTGCTGGAATTGAAGCCGAAGCCACCGCAACAGGAGGAGAAGGGCGTTTGCGATTTAGGGCACCCCAAGCTCCGCCGCAACCGTGCCTCGCCTCGCTGTCGCCTACCAACCCGTTTTACTGCATCGCCAACCTTGCTGGAGCCTTGGTATGCTCCCAGTCGACCCCTACCTCCGCGTCTAGGTCATGTTCTCGTCGGAGTGATCCGTCGTCGACGATGACTCACCACCGTTGGATCGCCTTTAGATCGTGTGGCCCAGGATGCTAGATACCGTTTCGGTTAAGTGGTGTCGCTGACTGGTGGAGCCCGTCTGTCAGGAAGCCCGCTGCGCTCACTGTGCGTAGCTGGGCCGGCCCAGTTAGTTCCCACGTGTGTGAAAGTTTCAAATTTAGGTTTTTCTATTTAGAGTTAATCTAGTTTTTGTCCACTAGTTTAAAAATCAATTCCAGGAGTTTGACAAATCCAAATTGCATGAAACCAATTTTGCTTGAAAGGTATTGAAATTATCTATCCAAGACCGTTGGATTTAATTCAATTAGAGTTATAAATCTCTCCTAGTAACAATAATAAAACAGAAGCATTTGCACCTTGCAACAATTTTATAAAATCAACTAAGATAGATTTTGAATTGATTCCAACTCTCAAAATTCACATTTCATCATACCTATATGAATATGTAATAATATTAAGGTTTACATGCAGTGACTTTGCACTAGTACCAAAATAATGCTATATAGGCATTTCTAGTCACTTTAAATCATTAAATAATGAACTTAAACCAAAGTAATTATGATCCAACCCTTAAAGCACATTCCCACATGTTAGGATATGTGGTGAGGACATGTGTCCACATGATCTCATATTTTAAGTGGTGAATATTAAATCTTAGTTAATTTTTCAATGAGTAGAAATTACTTTTATAAATTAAAAGGGGTGAAACTATTAAATAAAACTTGTGATGCTTGTGATGATAATAGACCATAAAATATGTGTCTTAGAATGCTAATTAGACTAGTTAAGTATTGTTTGGTGATTGTGTACTCCGTATGTATTTATAGACGATAGTACCGACCAAGTCTACGACGAGGAGGAGTTCAACCAAGAAGAAGAAGAAGAAAACTTCAACCACTGCACCAATCAAGGAAAGCCACCATTAACAATGCAAGCTATTGTAGCAAGCTAGAATTAAGCTAGTTAACTTGATCCCAAATGCTATAGGCATGCTTAAGTCATAACACTTTGACTATTAGTTACCCCAAGTCTTATTTACAAGCTTTACTTCCTTTACTTTACGCAAAGTTCTTTACTTGTTTTGAAGGTAGCATAAAGAGTATAAAACTTGACCTATTTAGAACCCTTTTGATGTCATTCTATGGCATGAGATTGATCCCACCATTTCCACCTTAGTGAACACTCTTAACTTAGTAGTTTAGAGTAGATCAAAAACTTGAGTCACTTTAGATGGGAACACTTGGTGAAAATGAATTATGAAAACCTTGGAATGATGAGTCATTCTATTGAGATGTTTTGACATGTGTTGAGAAACACAAATGGTTTATGATGGTGAAATGTTGAGGCATGAGCCTTAACCCTTTTACAAAACTGATGGTTGGATTCGGATGTGATACCATTCCAAATTTACCGTACAACCACACTACCTGAATTGGGTAAGGCTTATATGGAAATTTATATGCATTAGTATTAGTTCCCTCGCGGGAGAGGTTTGAGCTGAGGCTACCTCTCAATTTTTCCACCTATGCAGTGCCCAAGATGACTGATGGTCATAGTTGGGATGCCATGCTCATAGGAAAGGTGCTTATACTAGGGTGTGTACAGGGAAGGTTATGTTTGATTATCTACATACTAAGTATGATGATTTAGGGTTATCCCTGATAGATGTATCGAATCTTGTGGTGAAAGTGTACCACCTCTGAAGAGTGTCAAACTATTCGAATAGCCGCGTCCGCGGTTATGGACAATTGGAATGGCCATACTGTTTCGTTGTCAGCTGTTTTCAAAATGACTTATGAAATAAATGATGAATCTTGACTTGACCACAATATGGTTGTGTTTATGACAATAGCTTCCCAACTTAAGTGATTCTAGAACTTTATTTTATCTTTCTTTGCTTCAGAACTCAGCTTAGGTTTCAAATTTAACTTTATAGTTAAACCTAGACTTAGCACTTTAACTTAGAACTATACTA
The DNA here is from genome assembly GCA_916181665.1 of Avena sativa. Taxonomy (NCBI): domain Eukaryota; kingdom Viridiplantae; phylum Streptophyta; class Magnoliopsida; order Poales; family Poaceae; genus Avena; species Avena sativa. The sequence goes on from OV702287.1 coordinate 200,942,033, forward strand.
CTTGTTAGTGGTAGTTTGCGAGTACTTAAAGAGTACTCATGGCTCTTGTCCCTGGCTATTATCATGGCCAGACTATGAAGGAGACTATCAAGATGATGGCCAGCAGGACGGCTATGATAACTAGGACTATCTGCCTTCGTCAGCATTGCCTATGCCCCTGAAGATGGACCCCACCGCTACGCTTATAGTTTATTTCTGATGCTTGTTGTATTAAGACTGGATCATGAGATCCTTATTTGTGTAAGACCTTATGTATGGTTTTTAATGGATGATGTACTGTGATATCCAATCCGTTATGTCTCGCAAAAATGGTAATCCTGGGATTGCGAGGTATGGCATAACGGGCATCTGGGATTAAAAATTCGGGTGTTGACAAGTTGGCATCAGAGCCATCCTGATCATAGGAGACCCTAGTTAGAATTTATGTTCAAACAAAAACTTAGTTTCAAAACCAAAGTGAGTAATTATGAAAACTATCTCCTATCTTATCCTTGTGGATTCATTCTTCCTCAAAAATTCATGTTCCTCAAAATTCTTACACTACTACTTAAAATTTGACACACTTGATCACTTCACTAACTTCCTCATCCTAAATTCTTGTAGATGGAGACTCAGTTCAGCAAGTTTTACCAGTTGGGAAATGGAGGTCAGCTAATCTTCGAGAGGGATCTAGATTCACTGTCGGAGTTAGTGGGACGCCCACATCCGGAGTTTCTTGGAGCTCAACTTCCAGAACCCCTAGGAGGAGACTTACAGTGGCTAGTCACCGTGGACCTTAGAGGAAGCATCGAAGCACCAACTTCTGGGAGAATTCAGTTCTTAGTGAGAGAGAACAACTGGCTAGATGGATTAGCCAGGGCAATGCATGAAGCTCTCGCATGTCTATGTGCCCTTAGTGTCACAATCCAAGGAACCCGTTTTGCTCACTATGCAAGACATGACTTCATGGGAATGCCGATGGAGATGCCAAGTCATCCAACACTGAAGTGCCAAGTGGAGAACCTCGACTTCCTGTTGTATGACTGTCAGAAGGAACTGGACAATGCCAGGGAGTTAGCCAACCAGAACCTTGCCATTGCCAACCAGAAGGCCCACATTTTCGCACTGATCATCCAGGATCGCTAGTCTCTTTACCGCCAGCATGCAAAGAAGGATCGCACCATCGCCCGTCTTCACAAGAAGGTGGCTGACCTCGAGAAGACCGTCAAGGAGCAGGAAGCTCAGCTTGCAGCAAAGGAAGAGGAAGAGGAGGGTGAGGACATCCAGGGAGACATGGATTCTTACCTCAGCAATGATGATGACTTTCTGGAGGAAGATGCTATGGACTTCTACACTGATGACGAGGACTCTGACTTCATCGACGATGAGTAGATGCACTAGAGCACTGTCGTAGCATGAGACGTATCGGTCCCACTGTAACATAGCTTGCAGAATGGTTCTTCAAACCATCTGTTTTCCCTTTGATTGTTGTGGTGTGTGTTGTATCGTGTGCTTGTTTGCATGAATGAAATGAAGTTAGTTGAAAAACCTGAGTCTAACACAAAGTTTTAGATTGAAACCAAAACCATGAACCTTAGAACTTTCCCTCTTACCCCTATATCTATCTCAATCTTCAGATGACTCGTGGAAACCAAGGAGGGAGCAGCTCGTCGCAAGAACCAATGCTGCAGATCTTGCAGAATCTCATCGCATACCGTGCAGCAAGCAGGGACGAGCGCCAAACTAACTTAAACACACTTCAACAGATCGCCCAGATGGATCTCAACAACCAAGGGCATGGAAATCAGGATCACCAGGGATCCAAACTCAAAAATTTTCAAAACACCAATCCCCCAATCTTCAACCAATCTGAAAACCCATTAGATGCTGATGACTGGTTACAGACAATGGGAAACAACTTAGAAGTTACAAGAGTTGATGAAAATGAGAAAGTTCTCTTCGCCACCCACTACCTGGTAGGAGATGCAAGAGCTTGGTGGAATAGTATCCGCAATATGAACCATGGTCAAGTGATGACATGGGAAGCATTCAAAGTCAAGTTTAGCCGCACCCACATGCTGCAAGGTCTAGTCAATAGAACGAGAGATGAGTTCCATGAATTGAAGCAAGGAAGAATGACTGTGGTGGAGTACCGTGATAGATTCCTGTCACTTGCCAGATATGCACCTGATGAGATCAACATGGAGGCCAAGAAGAAGGAGAGATTCTTGAATGGACTGCATGATGAGATGCGGATGGTCCTCGTCAACATCCGTTTCGAGGATCTCGAAGAACTAGTCGACTCTGCCATTCAGATGGAAGGGAAGATTAACCAGGCAAATGATAACCACAAGCATCACATGATGCAGCAATCTGGATCCAGCAGTCACCAGAAGTACCGTCCCAACCGCTCATCGGGATATGCACCAAGGAACAACCGACCCCCAACGTCTCGCCCAAGCTACCCCAACCGTAGAGGAGGCAATGGGAAGTCCGGAGGAAACAATCACAACTCCGGCAATGCAAACAATTTCAATTGTGCACCTCCCAAGAACAACAGCAACAACAACAACACTGCACCCAAAACTGGCAGCAATGCTGTACCTGTCGCAGTCAAGGACAAGTCCCAGATCACTTGTTTCGAGTGTGGAGTGAAGGGTCACTACTCCAATGAGACTGCAGCCAATGCCAATGTGAATGCCCCAGCTCAACAGTAGCCTCGTGTTCAACCAGGAAGAAGATTTTCCCTAGGGAACTCTCACAACCGGAACGGCCATATCTTCCACATGAACGCAGAAGAAGCCCAGGAAGAGCCAGATGTAGTGCTGGGTATGTTTTCTGTCAACTCAGTCTTAGCAAGAGTATTGTTTAATTCGGGAGCATCGCATTCATTTGTCACCGAAGAATTTGCATGCACTAGTAAGATTCACCCAACCAACCTGAAGCATGTCATGATAGTTCAAATCCCCGGTTCAACAACCAAAGCTAGAAAAATTTGCAAAGTTGTGCCTATCAGAATACATGGGATAAATTTTTATGTCAACCTAATTGTACTTGGGACCAAAGGATTAGAAGTAGTACTAGGTATGGACTGGATGTCAAGGGATAAAGGACTGATAAACTATGCTAAGAAAGCCATCACCATGACCAGTAGTTCTGGAGTAATAGTAGAGCATATATCTGAAACCTTACCCCGTCAATTCAAGTGCAACAAGAGTGTAGCCCTGCCCACCATTGACCAAGTCAGAGTAGTCTGTGAATACCCCGACATATTCCTAGATGAATTGCCAGGTATGCCCCCAAATAGGGATATTGAGTTCATTATCGAACTAATCCTCGGAACCGGACCCATAGCCCAGAGACCCTATAGCATGAACCCCTCAGAGTTAGTGGAACTGAAGAAGCAGTTGGATGCCATGTTAGAGAAAGGCTTGATTCAACCAAGTGCATCGCCATGGAGATCACCAGTGTTATTCGTCGACAAGAAAGATGGAGGCAATCGTTTGTGCACAGATTACATAAAGTTGAATGACGTCACCATCAAAAACAAGTACCCCTTGCCAAAGATAGAGGATCTATTTGATCAGTTGACTGGAGCCCAGGTATTCTCAAAGATTGATCTTAGGACTGGTTATCACCAACTTAAGATTCATGCAACGGATGTTCCGAAGACCACCTTTACTACTCGCTATGGTTTATACGAGTATACGGTTATGTCTTTTGGATTAACCAATGCCCCTGCTTATTTCATGAATCTCATGAATAAGATCTTTATGAATTTCCTAGATAAGTTTGTAGTTGTGTTTATCGACGACATTCTTATCTACTCCAAATTAGAAGAAGAGCATGGGCAACATTTGAGAATCATCCTAGAAACCTTGAGAGAGCATCGGTTATATGCCAAGTTCAACAAGTGTGAGTTTTGGCTGAAAGAGGTAGGATTTCTAGGACATATTGTTTCTGCCGGAGGAGTCTTTGTTGATCCCGCCAAGATCAAAGATGTCGAAGAATGGGAAGCCCCAACCACTCAAACCCAAGTCTATGCATTTCTCGGATTAGCGGGCTACTACCGTAAGTTCGTAGAAGGATTCTCGAGTATCGCCAGACCCATGACCCAATTGTTGAAGAAGGACAGGAAGTTTGAATGGACAGACAAATGTGAAGCCAGTTTTCAGGAGCTGAAGAAGAGATTGATATCAGCCCCAATATTGATCATGCCAGACATCAAGAAGCCGTTTGATGTGTATTGTGACGCATCCAAGATTGGTCTAGGATGTGTATTGATGCAAGAAGGCAAAGTCATCGTGTATCTGTCTCGACAACTGAAACAGCATGATCAGAACTATCCGACCCATGATCTTGAGCTAGCAGCTGTGGTTCTAGCATTGAAGACATGGCGTCATTATTTGATGGGTAATTGCTGTGAGATTTACTCGGATCACAAGAGATTAAAGTATATCTTCACTCAGAAGGAGCTGAATATGAGGCAAAGGAGATGGATAGAGTTAATCAAGGATTATGACCTTGACATTCACTATCACCCTGACAAAGCCAATGTGGTAGCGGATGCTCTTAGCAGATTGCCGTGTAGGCTAAACACCATGATCAAGGAGAAGCAACCAAGTTTGTATGAAGAGTTGGAGTAGTTCATAACTGAATTAGTTAGCAAAGGATTATTAGCTAGCATTGAACTTCAACCCACTTTGATTAGCCAAATCAAGGAAGCCTAGAAGGGGAATGAAAGCATCGACAGAATCAAGCATCATATTGGTACAGGAAAGGTACCTGGATTCACTAAAGACGAAGAAGGAGTACTGTGGTACAAAGGACGTATCTGTGTGCTAGCAGATTCGGAGCTGAAGCAAGTTATCATGAAGGAAGCTCATGGTACTCTTTATTCTATCCACCCCGGAGGAACGAAGATGTATCAGGATTTGAAAGAGCAATTTTGGTGGCACAAGATGAAGAGAGAAATCGGAAGCTACATCACCATGTGTGACATCTGTCAAAGAGTGAAAGCAGAGCATCACAGGCCTACAGGACTGTTGCAACCATTGCAGATTCCAGAATGGAAATGGGATTTCGTCGGAATGGACTTTATCACCGGTTTGCCTACTTCTAGTAGGGGAAATGACTCAATCTGGGTCATAGTTGATAGATTGTCCAAGGTAGCCCACTTTATACCTATCAAGACTACCTACCAGAGTGCAAAGTTAGCAGAATTGTATATTGCTAGGATTGTCAGTCTGCATGGAACCCCCAAGACCATCGTATCAGATCGAGGAACTCAGTTTACCTCAAGATTTTGGCAGAAAGTCTAAGAAGGATTGGGAACCAAGTTGAACTTCAGTACCGCGTATCACCCGCAAACTGATGGAAAGACTGAGAGAGTCAATCAGATCCTAGAGGATATCCTTAGAGCTTGTGTGTTGGAATACGGATCAAAATGGGAAGACTGCCTGCCTTTCACAGAATTGTAACACCCTCGAATCGGCCCTATGCAAGTTTTAGCCCTTTTCCGCCAAACCCGCATAGAAACGATTCAAGGACATCCACCAGGCACTTTTGTGTGGGTGGAAAACGAAGTAATACCATTACACAACAGTCCTTGATGGGACCCACAGAACAGATATATATACAACACGACTCCATGAGTCAAGAATACCGATATACAGTACAAAGATCCAAATCACCTCGAAAATGATACAACATCCGAGTACGGATAAGATGCAAATGGGGCTAAGAGCCCTAAAGAATAACCAATGGCGTCCATAACCCTGCCCAGGCCAAGCCGGAAGGGTAACCCTGCTAACGACGTCGATCTCAAACCTGCTAAAACAAAAGGGGTGCCGACAAAGGGCAAAGGAAAAAGAGGAGCATCAGTACTGAGGCCAGTACACGGCGAGGCTAGAATTCGGCGGCTCTCGCCTACATAGGTATGGTTGACTGAAGCGGCAGCGCAACATGCACTAAACAACCTATAGAGACTCGATTAACTGTCGGCTATTAGAGAGGGATAAGAAAGACCTATTCGGAACCAACCTGATACTAACACCAATCATACCCATCCTGGTATTCCCCCTCGAGACCAAACGAGGAAGTCAAACCGAGGAACTCACACAGTTGGCAGTTTTATTCATTCCATTATAGTTGAAGCACTTACTTGTCAGATATAGATAACATGAGTCATCCTGATAGCATAGGTAGTGGGCAGTTTTAGTTAACCATTCAGTTGTAGTTGCGGTACTTACTAGTCAGATACCATTAGCATGTGACATCCCAAACCCAGCAGTTGTTGGCACTTTTATCTCATTCCACTCGAGTTGCGATACTTACTAGGCAGGTATAACATGACACGATACACCCCAGTTCCACCAGTTGTTGGCACTTTTATTATCCATTCCATTGTAGTGAAGCTGATTACTAGTCACATATTAAGTCAAATTTATAGCACTACTTTAGTTATGCTTGTCTATGATCGAGATAATGTGCTCCAAGTCATCCATAACCACGGACACGGCTTACCCTGTAGGGGTGCACAAATAGCAACACACACACGATCAACCTTTGAAAAACCAAATCAAAACCCAACGAGGCTTTCACGACAAAGCAATCACAGGATTCATAAAATATTTCAGGGGCCACCCCACTAAGCTACCCGCAACAAAGTTGGCCGGCTCCGGAACGGACCCAGGGTTTGTGACGACGGCTGTAAACGACTAGGAACCCAAAAATGTGACTGGGCTTGTCGATACCACGAAAACGTGGCACGATCCAAAACAGTACAGGTGCTCCACGCACAATCTTAAATAAAGGAGTAAAGCATGGCATAAGTACAGGATAGTAATAAATCCCCAAACTATTTTGTGGCCCCAAGAAATAAGAAATGAATCAAGCTCTGGCTAAGGGGGATCCATAGGGTCTCCCGGATGTGGATAGTGCGAATAGTCAAGGAACAGGTATCAAGTACTCGGGGCCTATGGGACACAAGTGGACATGAAAAGCCAAATAACAGATATTGCCCACCGGTGCCTCTTTCATTAGTTATCCCAGCAATTTAATAGTTGTATTTAAAGTCATGATCCTCTCCACCATTAAGCATCTCCACCATTTATCATGTGTCAACTTGGCGTCAACGGTGAAACGACAACGACGTGAAGCAACACATAAGCAAGCAACTACGACTCGTAAGGCTGACTATCTATCAAACAACGGGCAATAGGATGTGTCCATGGCAATATAGAGGCTGCAAGGAGTATAAATGGTGAACGGAAACTAAAGCATCGCAACACGGATAGCAATAGATCAACAGGAGGAAATAAAGACTATAAAAGCAAAATAGGTAGAAAGGGGGAGATTGCTCGCCTGGGAAACACTGTCGGAGATATATTAGCCGAAGAACTTGTCGATACTCGCATCAACTCATCGGCCTAATCCGCGAAGAAGCAAACACTAGAAGAAACACCGAATGCACTATTTAATACTACGACAGAAGATCCGGCATGATGCATGTATGTCATGGCAAAGGTGCGATGCAACTAGGCAATATTAAGCGGAACCAGGGTCCCGACAATTAATTAATAGGTTCCAGTTATTTAGATACCCCACAATTTAAATGTTGTCTTAACAAGGCAAAACATGGTATCGGTTCGCTACACAAATTTAAATGGAGAAAATATAAGACTAGGATCGCCGCATATGGTCTCCATATTTAATATAGGTGATTTGTCGAAATAGCCCCAAATACCCACAATATGCCTGCAAGCATGTTCAATTCATATGCAACAAGATATATGTCATATTATAAAAAATAGGGGTATCGGATAAAGGGGGGTCACACATCGGAGTTCGATGATCTTGGTTTTGAAGGGGTTCGAGTTTGGTCTTCGGACACCGGGATCGGGGTCTCGGGGCATCGGATCCATGATGAAGATCTCGGTGGTTCCGGCTTCTACGATCGGTGGTGAACTTGAAACGGCACCAAGTACTAGTGTTTGTCTTCAAGCATCGGGGGACTTCGGTTACACGTCGACGGCCTTGTCATCCGTGATGGAGGAATAAGGTTTTCATCTTCCGTTGTGCAGGGCGAGCTTGGTTCCGGTAGTCTTCAGGAGCAGTGAACTTGGTTACCTCTTGTTGTCCCTCGGTAGCTGTTTGCAAAGATACCAGAGTATTACCATCACACCCCCTCTCTGTGACCAAAAGGAGGCACCGTTAGGGATCGATCCACAGGACAACTTCATGGACATCACGAATCAGCGATACACCAACACCTGACATACACCACCAGTACCTCATGCTACTATCGGTGGTGGGTTGTACTGCTGCCAGGATGCACAATGGAGACCGGCGCGTGTGGTGGATTTAATGGTCGGGGCTGACCGGCGCGGCGGAGGGGCGAAGGCGCCGAGCGGCAGGGCACCATGCGGACAGAGGGCAGCTCGGCGTTGCAGAGAAGTGGCACAACGAGGGAGGTGGCGGTGGCCAGAAGAGGGGTGGCTGATGCGCACGGCGGACGCCGAGGAACAGGGCGAGGACGCACAGGGGGCTGACTTCGGCAAGCTGGGAGGCTTCGAGGATGCACGGGTCGGAGCAGCGGCCACGGGGCGGAGGAGCTCGACAGGGAGGGCTCGAGGAAGGGCTCGCAGGCCGGGCGATGACGGCAGACACCAGAGTCGCGCGCGGATGTAGAGGAAACTTCCAGGGGCGGGGCGGCCAGCGGGGTCACGGACGACGGAGAAGCGGGACCCGCACAGCCGACATAGAGGAAGTAGGGTGGTGACTGGAGCTCCGCCGGATCAAGGCCCAGGCGGCGGCCACTGGGTCACGCAGGCGGCGGCGGGTTTGGGGAGCAGCGCGCGGCGGTTATCGGGTCTAGGGGAGGAACCCCGGGGTGGGCAGCGCCTGCGAGAGGAATGGGGATGGGGCGGGGTCGGTCGCGTGGTGGTGGGGCCAGGGCGCAGGGATCGGGGTTGTGTCGCAAGCGGTGGGTGGGATGAGGAGACGAGGATTGGGGTGGGCCCTGGCTCGTGCCACTACGTGCGTGGGGCGGTGTTTGGCACGATGGGGTTGGCGTGATGGTGAGTGCAGGACGCGGTCAGCGGGGCGTGTCGGTGTGGTTCGCTGCTGCGGTGCACGGGAGCTTGCGGCGCGCGGGTGCAGGCCATAGTGTGCGGCGGCCGCTGGCTAGGGTAAGTGGGGAATAGGGTTTGGTTTTTGGTAGGATTGGGTTTTTATTTGGGTAGTAGGCTGCTGACAGCTGGGCACTTGGGCCTGGCCGATGGCGGCCTCCCCAAGAAAATAGTTTTATTTATCTTTTTGATTTGTTTTATTTAAAAGACCGTTTGTAAATTATTTTTAGACAAAACAAAATATCCGAAAGAGACCGGGTTTGATTTGAAATTAAGACAGGGGTATTTAGAAAACAAAACTAGGCTTTAGGAAAATAGTTTTAGGCAAACCATGCATGATGACATGACGATGCTCAAATGCAATGTGGCATGATGACATGAGCATGCGGTCCTGATGATGCAATGCATAAAACCACAGCGATTTTCTAGTAGTGGTTTTAGCGGGATGCCACAAGAATTCTCATATAACAACAATTATGAAGCTAGTTTGCAGATGGCACCATTTGAATTCCTATACGGAAGAAAGTGTCGTACCCGTTTGAATTGGTCGCAAGTAGGAGAGAGTCAGATCTTTGGACCCGACATTCTCCGAGAAGCGGAAGAGAAGGTTCACAAAGTCCGTGAGCACCTCAAGACCGCCCAATCCAGACAACAGAGTAATGCTGACAAGAGAAGGAGAGACCTGACTTTCAATGTTGGAGATTTTGTGTATCTCAAGGTTTCACCATTGAAGGGAACTCAACGCTTTAGTCTGAAAGGAAAGTTAGCCCCCAGATATATCGGCCCCTTCAAGATTCTGAACCATCAGGGAGAAGTATCGTATTAACTGGAACTGCCTAAAGAGATGTCAGCCATCCACAGTGTGTTCCATATCTCGTTACTTCGCAAATGCTTGGAAGTGCCCGAGAAGACTGAAGTTTTCAAGAACATCGATCACAGAGCTGTAGAGATCAACAATGACCTGACCTATCAAGAAGTGCACATCCGTATCTTAGAAGAAGCCTACAGAACCACGAGGACCAGGAGTATCAAGTTTCTCAAGATTCAATGGAGCAACCATACCGAGGAGGAAGCCACTTGGGAGCGCGAAGATTACATTCAGATAGAGTTCCTAGATCTTTTTAGATCCTAGTTTTCTTTGTAAATCTCGGGACGATATTTTGTTTAAGGGGGGAAGGTTTGTAACATCCCAAAAATTTAATCCAAGCTTATCAAGATCCAAATCCTCAAAATTAGGGTTAACAAAAAACTTTTCCATTTAAAAATATGAAAGCATTCATGTGTATGTGCATTTAAATTAGGAGTTGATTTGAAATGCCATGGTTCTGTGATTCATTGCTTGTAAAATGTTTCTTAGGTGAAATAAACATCATCTAAATCATTCCCAAACTTTTCCCAAAGAAAAACAACTCAAAATGAATAAAAGGAGTAAATGGTCATTTTGGTCATTTTTATCCACTACACTACTTTGAGTGTTCCTAGCACTCATTTCCCAACAGAAATAATTCTAGATCTTTTCACCCCTTGCTAGTACACATAATGAGGTACCAAGGCCCACTTTGTGATCTACTAAAAACATTCAAATAATAATTTTAAATGACAGTTCAAAATTGAATTCAATGCATATGCCTAGATCACCGCTGTTTCAAAAACCATCCATTTGAAGTCCAATTTCAAAACCCTTGCAACCAGAGACTACCTAGTACTAGTGGATATCACTCAAAAGTTTTGAACCCAAAATTCAAATTTTTGCTTCTTGCGGCCATTTTGTCGAGCAGGTGGCAGACACAAATCTTACAAATCTTGAAACACTATTGTGAGCAGTAGTTGTGGTCACCATTTGGGCCTAACTTGGTCCCCTGGTTCCCCCAGCTAGAACCCCGGCACTAACCCTCTCTCCCTCTCCCCTGTCTGCTCCAGTAGCTAGCCGCCCGACGCCATGCCCCAGGTCGACCACGGACCGCTCACCCCAGCCCGTCCCGCGCTCTCCTTCGCTTGCTGGGAGACAGGCGCCATCACACTGCTTCGCCTCGACCAGCCCCCGACCAAAAACGAGCGGAGGACAAGCCTCAATTGCTCGCGCCCATGCCGCTGTCCGCCATGCCGATCACCCTAGAGCGCCGCGCCCGCTAGAGCCGCACCGACCATGCCTAGCGCTAGCATTGCTTGGCAGCAGCCGCAGCAGGCCCAACAACCGCCCAGACATCATTGTTCGCCGCCTCATGACCAACAGACCGGAGGAACAGCATCGAACACCACCATCTATGTGCAGTTCACCGCACTCTCCCGACCAGTAGACACTCCGCCTTACCGCGCCTTTAAGCCTCAGAGGACCGCTGGGGAACAGAGTATCCAACACCGCCCTCGCCCATGCCGAGAGAGCCCTGCAGCGTCGTCACTGATGACCTCCCCGTCGCCCGCTCTGCCCCCTCGTCGACCCTATATAAAGTGGTCACCCCAGCACCATTTCTCCACACTCCCACACTCCTCACCTCTCACTAAAACTTACCCACCCCTCGCCAAAGCCGCTCGAGATCTGTCTCGCCGGAATTGAAGTCGAAGCCACCGCAGTAGGAGGAGAAGGGCGTTTGCGATTTAGGGAACCCCAAGCTCCACCGCAACCGCGCCTCGCCTCGCTGTCGCCTACCAACCCGTTTGCTCGCATCGCCGACCTTGATGGAGCCCTGGTATGCTCCCAATCGACTTTAGATCATGTGGCCCAGGATGCTAGATACTGTTTCGGTTAAGTGGTGTCGCTGACCGGTGGAGCCCGTCTGTCAGGCAGCCTGCTGCGCTCACTGTGCGTAGCTAGGCCGGCCCAGTTAGTTCCCACGTGTGTGAAAGTTTCAAATTTAGTTTTTTCTATTTAGAGTTAATCTAGTTTCTGTCCACTAGTTTAAAAATCAATTTTAGGAGTTTGACAAATCCAAATTGCATGAAACCAATTTTTCCTGAAAGGTATTGAAATTATCTATCCAAGCCTGTTGGATTTAATTCAATTAGAGTTATAGATATCTTCTAGTAAAAATAATAAAACAGAAGCATTTGAACCTTGCAACATTTTTATAAAATCAACTAAGATAGATTTTGAGTTGATTCCAACTCTCAAAATTCACATTTCATCATACCTGTCTGAGTATGTAATAATATCGAGGTTTACATGCAGTGACTTTGGACTAGTACCAAAATAATGCTATATAGGCATTTCTAGTCACTTTAAATCATTAAATAATGAACTTAAACCAAAGTAATTATGATCCAACCCTTAAAGCACATTCCCACATGTTAGGATATGTGGTGAGGACATGTGTCCACATGATCTCATATTTTAAGTGGTGAATATTAAATCTTAGTTAATTTTTCAATGAGTAGAAATTACTTTTCTAAATTAAAAGGAGTGAAACTATTAAATAAAAACTTGTGATGCTTGTGATGATAATAGACCATAAAATGTGTGTCTTAGAATGCTAATTAGACTAGTTAAGTATTGTTTGGTGATTGTGTACTCCGTATGTATTTATAGACGATAGTACCGACCAAGTCTACGAGGAGGAGGAGTTCAACCAAGAATAAGAAGAAAACTTCTACCACTGCACCAATCAAAAACTTGAGTCACTTTAGATGGGAACACTTGGTGAAAATGAATTATGAAAACCATGGAATGATGAGTCATTCTATTGAGATGTTTTGACATGTGTTGCGAAACACAAATGGTTTATGTTGGTGAAATGTTGAGGCATGAGCCTTAACCCTTTTACAAAACTGATGGTTGGATTCGGATGCGATACCATTCCAAATTTACCGTACAACCACACTACCTGAATTGGGTAAGGCTTATCTGGAAATTTATATGCATTAGTATAGTTCCCTCGCAGGAGAGGTTTGAGCTGAGGCTGCCTCTCAATGTTGTCCACCTATGCAGTGCCCAAGATGACTGATGGTCATGGTTGGGAGGCCATGCTCATAGGAGAGGTGCTTATACTAGGGTGTGTAAAGGGAAGGTTATGTTTGATTATCTGCATACTAAGTATGATGATTCAGGGTTATCCCTGACAGATGTATTGAATCTTGTGGTGAAAGTGTACCACCTCTACAGAGCGTCAAACTATTCGAATAGCCGCGTCCGCGGTTATGGACAGTTGGAATGGCCATACTATTTCGTTGTTAGCTGTTTTCAAAATGACTTATGAAATAAATGATGAATCTGGACTTGACCACAATAGGGTTGTGTTTATGACAATAGCTTCCCAACTTAAGTGATTCTAGAACTTTATTTTATCTTCCTTTGCTTCAGAACTCAGCTTAGGTTTCAAATTTAACTTTATAGTTAAACCTAGACTTAGCACTTTAACTTAGAACTATACTACTTGTTAGTGGTAGTTTGCGAGTACTTAAAGAGTACTCATGGCTCTTGTCCTTGGATATTCTCATGGCCAGACTATGAAGGAGACTATCAAGATGATGGCCAATAGGACGGCTATGATAACTAGGACTATCTGCCTTCGTCAGCATTTCCTATGCCCCTGAAGATGGATCCCCACCGCTATGCTTATCGTTTATTTCCGATGCTTGTTGTATTAAGACTGGATCATGACATCCTTATTTGTGTAAGACCTTATGTATGGTTTGTAGTTGATGATGTACTGTGATATCCAATCCGTTATGCCTCGCAAAAATGGTAATCCTGGGATTGCGAGGTATGGCATAACGGGCATCTGGGATTAAAAATCCGGGTGTTGACAACCACCGTACAAGCATGCCACCGCCTAGGCATCCCCAGCTTGGCATCGTTATACGCGACCAGGGCGAGCAACCCCGACATGCCGGAGAGTGCAGCGACGTTGAAGGACATAGGAGCAGGTCCCACAAGGAACCGCCACGTCCGACAAGCAACCGCGACAGGCGTGAGGAGTTACAGGAGGGTAATAGAAAGAAAGCTAACCCACCGCCCCCACTGCCACCGTAGCCACCTAGAAGCCATCATAGCGGAGGACATAGTGGATCTCGTATATCGCGCCGCAACTCCCCTCCCCATGACAGAAAAGGGAAGCAACCAGAGCCGTACGATGCATGTTCACTGCTGGACAAGATCCAAGAAGCTCAGGAGCTCCCATACCTTGGACCATGTTGTTTTGGACCAGTAATACGGGCCACAACCTACCCCCAGGGCCTCCGGATAGACAAGACTATCAAGCCCTATGACGGCACCACCAGACCAGTTACATGGTTGCAGGACTACAACGAAGCGATTCACATCGCAAGGGGAAACCCCAATGCCGCTGTCGAGTACCTCCCACTTATGCTCACTTGCACTGCCCGACAATTGATTGACGACTTGGGAGAGAAATCAATATACAATTGGTTGGACATGCATGAAGCGTTCACCAAGAACTTTGAGGGTACGTACAAGCGTCCCTGCACTATCGGAGACCTACAGTGATGCGTGCAAGAAATGGATGAAACCTCTCATGCCTACCTCTCTTGCTGGCTGGATATGAAAAATTCCTATGTAGGGGTGCACGAACAAACCGATATGGCCGCCTTCATCGACGGTCTGGAGAAGGGAACTTTGCTTCGGCATACGTTGAAGCGCAAGCAAGACAACAATGAGCTCAACCTTAACATGATGATTGCCATGGCGAGTGAGTTCGCCGCTGCTGATGATGACGCACGTGGATTGTTCCAGCAATAGCAATCCCTACCTAGGCCAGGAAGAACAATAATAACAAGCGGAAGACTCCGCTTGAAGAAAAGCAAACAGCCAACATGGGCCGCTACATTCACTGGTAGAGGTGAAGGCGGACATCGTGGACGTGGCCGAGGGGCTAGCCATGGCCAGCAGAGGAGTGATTCTACACCCGCAGCGCCCCACGTTCCCCAAACTTACAAAGAGTACCGCGATATGCCATGTTTCGTCCACCTTGACGCAAATGGCAAAGACACCCACACCAACCGCCAATGCAAGTTTGTCAATGATCTCAAGGAAGACCCAGAGTCCGACTATAAGCAAAGTCGGAAGAATAGACCCTGTGGAAAGGGCAAAGGGAAGAAGAAGGAGGAGGAATCCAAGGAATCAAGTGATATGGACGAAGACGTGGAACCCATATCTTCCGACAAGGGAGAGGGTAAAGGGAAACACCCCTTCGAAAAGAAGGCTCTAGTCTACCACACTTTCCTTGGTACTCCCACCGTCCGGTCCCAGAAAACCTCTCTGAGGATACTGATGGCTACTGACGAGGGGTCACCTCGGCAATGCCCATGGTGATGGACTTGGGGTTTCGCGGAAAAGAGAACGCTGGGGATTTTGTCGGATGTCAGGAAAACAATGAAGACAAAGTCGCCTGAATATTGGTAAAATACTCTATTACATGTTGTCCTCTAGATTTCGATACCCTCGCTTGGGCTTCTCCTGCCCTATATATAATAGGATGGGTCTCAAAGATGTATGCGGATAGGTTTCATACACACGTGATTATAATACCAACATAATGTCGGTTCGTGGTTTCTTTCCTAATACAATAAAAAGTCTCTGTCGGTTGCTTCCTTGGGCCGTTATCTAGAATCTTTATGGGTCGTAAGCCTTTTACCCAATGTAGGGTAGTGAATAATGAGCACCCGAATAATCATACCCATGTCAGTAGCCCCCAAGACTCTACGTGAATCCCCAGTTTTCAGGTTGAGTCTCAAAGTTTTCTTTCTTCTTTCTCTTATTCTGTTTGTTTTTATTTTTTGTAGGGATTTTGGTACAACGAGTCTGATGCTTCCGACGGATCGGGAATCAGTTAATTGCTCCTGGGCAAAAAACAAGGTTGACCTACATCAGACTCAAGTCCCCAGGCTTGAATCTAGAATTTGTCGCTGGCGTAGTTCAGTTCGAGCTGCTGAGGTCTTACCGAATACTGAATTCCAGTTTTCTATTTTTTATCGGGTACCCAACGCGTCCGTCGGGATTTTTCATCGTATCGTTGATACGGATTTTTACTGGCAGAGCACATTCTTGTGCGATTACCAGGCCACACAGGACGAATCCTCGGGTCTTACCTTCATGTTTCTAAACATGACATTCAGATTTTTTCCCGCGTTTGAGCGTGATATGAGATTTTTGGCTTGATTGGCGGTTGGCCTACTAGGCCACCAATCTTTCTGATTATATCAGATAATTTTATTATTTTACACTGTCACCCGATGGGAGTAACACCTTTTTGAGGATACACTAATGTAAGACTCAGCGGATTTTCTATTGGGTGCGCGCTAGCGCTCCCGATGGGAGTAGCCCCCGAGGCTATGTTCGGATGCTTGTATCTAGACATAGGCTCATAACTGCTGTTAGCTCCATGGAAAGTATTGATCTTTTTTGAACATAATAAAAGGATTAAGGTACAAATAACTTATTTCTTTATATATAAGGCGAAAAATCAATGGTACATTATTCTTGTTAGCAGATGGATATTTTAGCATTTTCTCCTTCACATCTTGGCTGATAAGCCAAACTGTGGCTCTTATCATATTGCAAATAATCTTATGCGTAAAAGCGTCGTAGCTGTGCTATGTTCCATGGATTTGAGTAATTTACTCATGTCTTCTTGTCTTGTAGCCGATATGCTCCTCCGGGAATAACTTCTATGACGATGTATGGTCCTTCCCATGGCGATTCTAGCTTTTTGTGGCCATCTTGCTTAAGGCGAAGAACTAGGTCCCCTGCTGCGAAGGACCTAGGCCGCATTCTTGTACTATGATAATTGTGCAGGTTTTGCTAGTACATAGTTGCTCTTTGGAGGGCTTCGTCTCGAGCTTTATCAAGTGGATCTACATCATCTTCAAGTGCTTCTCGTGATTCCTCCTCATTATATGCAGCTACTCTTGGTGATTCATGTGACACTTCAACTGGAAGCACAACTTCTGCACCGTGGACCAAAAAGAAAGGCGTTTCTTGCTTTGAATTATTTGGAGTTGTACGTAAACTCCATAACATAGATGGCAATTCATCCACCCATGCTCCTTTTGCTCTGTCAAGTGGTGCCAGTAGTCTCTTTTGGAGTCCAGTGGTAACTAGTCCATTGGCTTTTTCGACCTGTCCATTTGTTTACGGGTGAGCTACCAAAGCGTAGCTTATTTTTTTGCCCATCTCTTGGCAGTACTCCTTGAATTCATTTGAGGTGAAGTTGGTCCCATTGTCCGTGGTGATGCTGTTTGGTACACCAAACCGGAAAACTATGGATTTGATAAAATTCCAGCCAAGGTTCCATCTTGGGTGGTGACAGGCATTACTTCAATACATTTAGTAAATTTGTTGACTACTACTAATAGAAAGACGTGTGCTCCTGGCGATGATTTGTGAAGTTTTCCCACCATGTCGAGTCCCCACTGAGAGAAAGGCCAAGCCAACAGTATGGGATTCAGCTCAGCGGCGGGTGCTCCAAGTTTTGTTGCGAATCGTTGACATGCCTCACATGTTCTAACAATATCCTTTGCATCTTGTACTACAGTGAGCCAATAAAATCCTGTCCTGAATGCTTTTGCAGCAATCGCTCGGCTACTAGCATGGTGACCATCGACTCCTTCATGTATATCTTTTAGTATAATTTTTCCTTCTTCAGGTGTTACGCACCATTGCAGCACACCCGAAATACTTCTTTTGTATAGTTCTCCTTTGATTATCCTGAAACCCTTTGATCTTCGGGTGATTCATGGAGCTTATATCACGTCCTTTGGTAGCTCTCCTTTAGTCATATATGCTATATACAGCTGCATCCATGTTGGCTCAATTAGCATAACCTCTTTGATTTCTTGTTCTTCTTCTTTGATGGCTTCTTCATTGTTCTTGGTTTTTGAAGGAGCCCCCGACTCCTTTTGCGGATGCTTCTTTTTCCCTATTTTTGGTGCTACGACCTCGGAGACTCTTTTCTCTTTGATCGACCGCTCCACCATCTCCTCCCAAAAAACTCCTGGTGGTATTGGTAAACACAATGATCCGATGTTTGCTAGATTGTTGGCTTCCTCATTGCTTGCTCTTCCTATATGTGATACTTCACACCCATCAAACTGAGCCTACATGATACTTTATAAGTCGCGATAAGCAATCATATTTTCGCTGACAGCGTCACATTTGTTCATTGCTTGCTGTGCCACGATATTAGAATCTCCGAAGATTTTTAGGCGAGTTGCATCGCAAGCTTTGGACATCCGCATGCCGTGCAACAGAGCCTCGTATTCTGCTTCGTTATTTGATGCATTTGTGAAGATCATTTGAAGAATATAGCGCATTTTGTCGCCTTGAGGTGATATCAGTACGACTCCTCCTGCTCCCTCCGTTCTTTTTAATCCATCAAAGTACATTGTCCATGTGCTAGAAAGGTCTGGTGGACCCGCACATTGCAATTCCATCCACTCTGTGATGAAATCCGGTAGAATTTGTGACTTAATTGCTTTGCGCTTCACATAAGTGATATCCCGAGGGGATAATTCAATGCCCCATAGAGAAACACGCCCAGTTGCTTCTGGATTGTTGAGGATGCTTGACAAATGTGCCTCGTTGACCACTACGATCGGATGCTCCGAGAAATAGTGGCGTAGTTTTCATGCTGTCATAAATACCCCGTATGCTAATTTCTGGTAGTGTGTGTACCTTTGTTTGGATGGCGATAAAACCTCACTCAGGAAGTAAACTGGTCTCTGCATGCCGTGGGTCTTTCCTTCTTCGGGTCGCTCTACGACTAGGACCGTGCTGACCACCTGATGTGTGGCAGTAATATAAAGGAGCATAGGTTCCTTTTCTTTTGGTGACATGATGACAGGAGATGTCAAAAGTGTTCTTTTAAGATCTTCGAAGGCATGCTGAGCTTCTTCCGTCCATTTGAATTTTTCTAATTTCCTCATGAGGGCGTAGAATGGCAGCGCTTTTTCTCCTAATCTTGCGATGAAACGACTTAGAGCTGCCACTCGTCCCGCTAGTTGCTATACATCACGTAGATTTGTTGGCTTCTTCATTGTGAGGATTGCTCGTATTTTGTCGGGATTAGCCTCGATTCCTCTAGCTGATACCAAATATCCGAGGATTTGCCCTACTGGGACTCCAAAGGAACATTTCTTCGGATTCAGTTTGATGCTAAACCTGTCGAGATTTCTGAATGTTTCTTCTAGGTCCTTTATCAACGCAGATCCTTGACCTGTGGTAACTATGACATCATCAATATATACTTGCACGTTTGTGCCTATTTGACTTCCCAGGCACTTCTGCATCATCCGCTGATATGTTGCTCTAGCGTTCTTGAGGGCAAACGACATTGTTGTGTAGCAGAATACGCCATAAGGTGTGATAAATGCTGTTTTCTCCTGATCTTCTTCCTTCTTCCTAATCTGATGGTAACCTGAATAAGCGTCCAAGAAAGAAAGACGTCCGCATCCCGCGGTTGCATCGATGATTTGGTCAATTCGCTGCAATTGGAAGTGATCTGTTGGACAATGTTTGTTCAACGCAGTAAAGTCGATGCACATCCGAAGTTCCATAGTGTTTTTCTTCGGAACACATACTGGGTTTGCAAGCCACTCTGATTTTGTTAATTCTTTGATAAAATTGGCATCGGTTAGGCGATGGAGCTCCTTTCCAATGGCCTTGCGTTTTGGTTCTGTGAAGCGTCGAAGCGGTTGTTTTACTGGCTTCGCCTTTGGATCTAAATTTAGTGCATGCTCAGCGAGTTCCCTGGGGATTCCCGACATGTCAGAAGGTAGCCATGCAAAAATCTCCTAGTGCTCACGGAGGAACTCGATGAGCGTGCTTTCCTATGCAGGATCAAGGTTAAAAGCCACAAATGTTGTTTTCGCCGGGTCAGTGGGGTGGATTTGTACTTCTTTTGTGTCCTTTGCCGTGTCAAAAGCTTGATCGGGATTGACGCGTGCTACCTCTAGAGGTTGTCATTTACTGAACTTTTGAGTTGCTCAAACTCTGTTGCCATCCCGAAAGATTCAGAAATTTTGTTGGACTCTCGATCATAGCTGTTCGCACATGTGAAGCTTCCTTGTACCGTGATAATCCCCTTTGGTGCTGGCATTTTCATTACTAAGTATGCGTAATGCGGCATTGGCATGAATCGTGCAAAGGCTGGTCGTCCCAGGATTGCATGGTATTGTGATGGCTAATCCATGACTTCGAATTCGAGTTTTTCTCGCCTAAAATTTATCTTGGAACCAAAAAACAATGTCAAGAAAAACTTTGCTGAAAGGAATTTTGGCTTTACCTAGTACTATTCTGTGGAAAGAGGTTTCTGTTGGAGCAAGATTATCCAGGGGATAGCGTATTGTTCGCAACGTTTTTGTGTAGATCATATTTATGATACTCCCTGCATCCATGAAGACCTTTCTCATATCGAATCCGCCAATTTGTGCTTCGACTATCAGGGTTGAATGACCTGGTCATGGGACCCGGAGTGGGTGATCTGCTCTGCTCAATTTGATTTCTTGCTCTAACAAATGGTGATATTTGGGTGTAGCTGATGTTGATGTTTCCACCATATTGATTTGTCTTGTGATGACCTTTTGAATTCTGTTGGGTGGACGCCCTTTTTGAGTCATAGACATTGTTCCTTTTGATCTGGGTACTTGTTGTTTTGATCATTTGAATTTTGTGGTGGTGCAACTGGTGGTGGTGCACCGATAGCTAGTGCACCAGGCGTGGATGTGTACCCTTGGTTTGCTGCTTCGGCTGCCTTTGCGTTGCATAACTCCTGCATCTTCAAGAATGTTCAGCAGTCTTTGATCAAGTGATTAGATTGTCGCATGCCTGTTGAGTCAACGTAAAAATGCATATTATAGGGTCCTTCCAGCATTTGTATTGCGGACGTAGGTGGATCTCATGCTCTTTGCTAATATCGCTGTGTGGACTAGCTTCCTCCGACGCCGTCCCTGTTCTGATGGTATCCGCCATTATTGTCGTTGCTTCTGTTTTTTACCTTCACCCAAAAAACCTGCTCCGACGTAACTTGGTCCCATGTTCCCATCGTTGTTTCTTCGTCTTCTGTCATTGCCGCGTTTATCCCTATCTTCTTCGGGTGACCGCGCGCGTTTATTATGTAGCGCATCTTCTCCATCAGCCCAGTGGTTTTCTATTTCCATCAACTGTGATACCTCCCTTTGGTTTCACCTGACCCAACTCTTCTATAAATTCTCGGCAACGGAGGCCGTTGTTGAAGGCGTCAATGGCCCTTTCGTCGGATAAGGATTTAGCTGAGTTTTTGATAATATTCCATCTCTGTATGAATGCTCTAATCGACTCCCCAGATTTTTGTTTGCACGCTCGTAGCTGCTCCAAGGATGCTGGTCTTTTGAATGTAGAGTGGAAGTGTCGGATGAATTTATCTTCCAGATCGTTCCAGCTACCAATTGAATCTTCGGTTAGCTGCTTCAACCATGATCTTGCTGCACCAGTGAGGTGTAGTTGTAGACTTTGCATTGTAGTAGTTGTGGAGCCGCCCTGTAATTTGATGGTGGCTAGATAGTCTGCTAACCAAGCTTCAGGTTCCTAGAGTCCATCGTATTTATGCCGGTCATGTGGAAGTTTGAAGTCTTTGGGTACTGAGGCTTTGCGAATCCTCTGTGTAAAACATCTGGCCCCGCATAGCCCATGGTCATCTTCGTCATCTCCATCTTGATATCGTCGGGTGCGGCTTTTGTCTCTGGGTCCACTGCTACTATGCTGGGTGTTGTCGTTTCTTGTGCTGCTTTGCGGCTCAGATCCTACGAGGTGCGCCTGGTGTGGTGATCGAGATCGCCGGGTGTGTCCTACTTGCCGAGGACTGTTGTGACGGCATGGGGACCTTTGTGTGAGTCCTTGTTCTGCTTCCGCGAGTGAGGATCCTACCATGCCGAGGTTCATCAAAGTTGAGCGATGGAGGGCCGCGCATGGATCGTCGGGTGCGGGTTGGGTGGTGATCGGATATGTTTGCGCAGCCACAATGGCTGCCTGAGCTATTTTTTACTTTGATGTTTCCTGCTTGATCGATTGACATGAATGATAGGTTGACATCTCGGATGATTCCACTTATTTCTACTTTGGGGATATTCTATAACCGAGATGTCGCCCTTCTTGGTGGTGCTGCTCCTGTCACACTCCTTGACCCTCGGGTAGAGCTTAGCTGGGCCCATCGGAAACTCGATTCATCGGCTAGCCTTTTTCTTTCATCGAGCTATCTTTGCATTCGAAGTAGGTCTCTCTTCTTATGGTGGAGCAAATATTGGTACGCCAGTAAATCCTCATGTGAAGCATCTGCCGTCATTTGGACTGCTCCCAAAATTGCCTCTCTTGCTTTTTGCCATGCCGATGCTGGTAGCCGAAGTCCTGGTCTCTCTTCCGTTCGTGGTTCTCCGCCTCCTCCTCAAACTATGCGATTATCTGCTGTTTCTCCTCCATTTATGTGTTCTCCTCCGTTGTTGTGTTCTCCTTCATTGCCGTGGTTTCCTGCATGGTCATCTGGCAAAATATCATTGGGGTTTATGATAGGATTACCATTTTTGTCGCATGGCGTTGAATTATCTCCGTTGATCATGTACACTTGGTGGCGTGTTATATGTGGCCTGACGGCATCGTCTTTTGTTTCTGCGGGTGTGCTTGTGGTACTCCGAGACCATAGTTCTGGATAAATTTTCGCCATCCTTTCTTCAAAGTCGACGTTTTCGCTGCTTTCTTCGGGTTCTGAGTTTGTTGGGTTTGCTCCATGTGGTGAGATTGATTGGTGACCTTCTTTTCCTGTTTCGGTCTGAGCTATGATGTCTGTGGAGGATCTAATGGGCGATGCTGGTACTACTATAGGTGTGGCCTTTTGTACCGACGATTCTGATGCGATGAGGGCCGAAGGGTGTGATTCCTACATGTTGTCTGCTTAGAAGTGGAGGCTTCCGATGATTAGATCGGATCCGCCGTTGGAATCGGCGGGTACCAGTACAAGGGTGGGCGGGTGTGGATTTGCTTTCATCGAGTTAACGCTTGGTGGAGTGTGTTCTGCCGAATCCGTGGTTCCAGCGTTCAGGTTTCCCACAGACGGTGCCAATTGACGAGGGGTCACCTCGGCAATGCCCATGGTGATGGACTTGGGGTTTCGCGGAAAAGAGAACGTTGGGGATTTCATCGGATGTCAGGAAAACAATGAAGACAAAGTCGCCTGAATATTGGTAAAACACTCTATTACAAGTTGTTCTCTAGATTTCAATACCCTCGCTTGGGCTTCTCCCGCCCTATATATAATAGGACGGGTCTCAAAGCGGTATGTGGATAGGTTTCAGACACGCGTGAGTACAATACCAACATAATGTTGGTTCGTGGTTTCTTTCCTAATACAATAAAAAGTCTCTGTTGGTTGCTTCCTTGGGTCGTTATCTGGAATCTTTATGGGCCGTAAGCCTTTTACCCAATGTAGGGTAGTGAATAATGAGCACCCGAGTAATCATACCCATGTCAGCTACCATCCCTCCGGTTCCCCAGTACGTCAGGTGGTCAGAGATTCCAATTACTTGGGATAGAAAGGATCACCCAGACCTTATCCCAACAGAGAACTAGTATGCCATTGTCATCAACCCTTTGATTGATGGCACAGAATTCACCCAAGTGCCTCGTGGATAGTAGAAGCAGTATCAACATCATATACCTGGATACACTACACAAGATGAACTTGACGGAGACCTAGCTAAGGGAGACCAACACCGTGTTCCATGGGGTTGTCCCCGGCCGACAAGAAAATTCCCTGGGTTGCATCACCCTTCCGATCGCTTTTGGCGATGTTAACAATTACCGCCAAGAGCGCATGAACTTTGAAGTGGTGCCTTTCAAGAGAGTGTACCACGTCATCTTTGGACGTGACATATTCCACTCCTTCCTCGCAAGGCCATGCTTTGTCTACAACAAGCTCAAGATACCCGGACCAAATGGCATCATCACCGTTGATGGAAGCTTCACCAAGGCACGGGAGTGCGAGCTCAGTGAAGCCGCCTTCGCCGAAGCAGTTCTCTATGGTGAGGAGTTCAGGGAGATCCAGAACCAGGTCGATGCCTTGGCGATGCCGGCTTCGAAGAAGCAGATTACTACTGCCAAACCTGCCTTCAAGGACGACATCAAGACCAAGCATGTGGAGCTTGTTGAAGGAGATTCCTCCAAGACCACCGCCATTGGCATGGACCTGGATCCCAAATAGGAAAGCGTGCTCATCAAGTTCCTCCATGAGAACAGGGACATCTTTGCCTGGCAACCTGCCGACATGAAAGGTGTACCTAGGGAACTTGCCGAGCACATCTTGAATATTGATCCGAACCGGTGAAACAACCTCTACGATGCTTTGGTGATGAAATACGATTGGCTATAGGAAAAGAAATAGCTAGGTTAATTAAGGCTACCTTTATCCGAGAAGTTATTCACACCCGATGGGTGGCAAATCCTGTACTTGTCCCCAAAAAGGGAACCAATGAATTAAGACCATGCGTTGATTACACCTGCTTGAAGAAAGCATGTTTGAAGGATCTGTTTGCTTTGCCTCGCATTGACTAAGTCATTGACTCGATGACTGGCTTAGAACTTCTGTGTTTTCTCAATGCCTACTCAGGTTACCACCAAATCTGGATGCGAAACTCGGACCAACTGGCCACTTTGTTCACTACACCTTATGGCACGTATTGCTATGTCGCGATGCCCTTTGGGCTGAAAAATGCTGGTGCCACTTACCAGCGGACAATGCAATGCTGCCTACACGACCAAATAGGTCGCAACATACATGCTTACATGGACGATATCGCGGTAATGTCAAAGAAATCAAATGATCTTATCACCGACTTGCAGGAAACCTTCGACAATCTCCGGAAATACAACATGATGCTGAACCCCAAGAAGTGCATCTTCGGGGTACCTTCCAGCAAGCTGTTGGGTTTCATCGTTTCGCACCGCGAAATCGAGGTGAACCCGGAGAAAATCAAGGCCATCCTCGACATCAAACGTCCGACATGCCTAGAGGAGATACAAAGGCTCACAGGCTGCGTAGCAGCAGTAAGACGCTTCATCAGCCGACTTGGGGAGAAGGTTATGCCGCTCTACAAGTTTCTCAAGAAGGCGGACAAATTCATATGGATAGACGAAGATGACGTAGCACTTCAGGAGTTGAAGAGAATACTCTCCTCCCCACCAATACTTGTAGCACCAGTGTCAAGGGAGCCTATGTTAGTTTACATGGCGGCAACCAACCGAGTAATCAACATCGTCATCATGGTGGAGCGCAAGGAACCAACGCACGAATACGGAGTTCAGTGACCCGTTTACTATGTAAGCGAGGTCTTGACGGAATCCAAGCAGCGTTACCCGCACTACCAAAAGATAGCTTATGGAGTTTTCCTTGCTTCACACAAGCTAATGCATTATTTCCAGGAGCACCCTATCACAGAGGTGAGCAAAGCTCCACTGTCCGACATCATCAACAACAATGATGCTACAGGAAGAGTGGCAAAGTGGGGCATTGAACTTGCCACCTTTGAAATTACTTACAAGAGACACGAAACTATCAAATCACAAGCATTGGCGGATTTTGTTGTAGATTGGATAGAACTGCCAGAAGACACTCCTGTACTAGAGCCAGAATATTGGGTTATGCACTTTGACGGATCAAAGCTACTCAATGGCTTGGGGGCTGGTGTATTATTACAATCACCAATAGGAGAGAAGTTGCAATACGTCCTGTAGATGTACTTCAACGCTACCAACAACATGGTGGAGTGTGAGGCCCTCATTCACGGACTTTGTGTGGCCAAGGATATTGGCATCAAGCACATAGTTTGTTGTGGAGATTCCGACTTGGTTGCCCAACAAGTAGCTGGCACTTGGAATGGGCGGAACCCTATGATGGGGTCATATCTAGATGAAGTAGACGAAATAGCCAAGTGCTTCGATGGCTATGAAGTCAAGTACGTCAAAAGGGAGGAGAATGAGGCGGCAGATCTCCTGTCAAAGCTTGGATCAGCTCGCCGACCAATTCCGCCAGGTGTTTTCCTAGAACATTTATGGACCCCATCTGTGAAAGGATCGGACGCCAACAACCCGGATAGATTGGACTCATTTGTTAATACAATAACAGTGACCTCTCTGGCTTGGACAAAACTGTTCATGGACTATCTACAAGACGAAACTTTTCCCATCGACAAAGTCGAAAGCTGACAAATAGTATGCAGAGCAAAAGGCTACGTCATCATTGATGACCAGCTATACAAAAGAAGTACCACAAGATTTTTCCTTCGATGCGTCTCCCAACAGCAAGGTATTGAAATCCTTAAAGAGACACATCTCGAAGATTGCGGGCATCATGCTGCTCCCCGATCGTTGGTGGCTAAGGCCTTCCGACAAGGATTCTACTAGCTAACTACCAAGGTGGACGCCAACGAGTTGGTACAAGCATGCCTTGGGTGTCAGTTCTATGCGAGACAACCAAGTGTTCCAGTTGAAGAATTGCGAACAATACCAATAACTTGGCCGTTTGCAGTCTGGGGGCTGGACATGGTGGGACCTTTGCAGACAGCAACCTGTGGATTTACACACTTGCTAGTAGTAGTGGATAAGTTCACAAAATGGATTGAAGCTAAACCCATTAGAAAGCTCGATGGGGCAACAACCCTGGAATTTGTTCGGGATCTAGTGGTGAGATTTGGTCTCCCACACAATATCATCACCGACAACGCTAGAAATTTATCTCTCAGAGAAGTAGAGGAGTACTGTCATGAAAAAGCCATGCGCCTTGACCTAGCATATGTGGCACATTCGCAGTCAAATGGGCCAGTTGAAAGGGCCAATGGACTAATTCTGCACGGAATCAAGCCACGCTTAGAAGCACTACTACATAGAGCGATTGGAGCTCGGCGGAGGAATTACCATCTGTCTTGTGGAGTTTACGAACAACACCCAACAAATCCACCGGCTTGAGTCCTTTCTTCATGGTTTATGGAGCAGAAGCCGTCCTGCCATCCGACATCCTCCACGATGCACCAAGAGTCGCCGCCTATGTGGAGGATGACGCTGAAGAATCTAGACACCTATCTGTGGACCTACTTGAGGATGGGCACGTGCTAGCATGCCAGAGATCCAACGTCTACCAGCGGAAGCTACGTGGCTACCATAGTCACTGTGTAAAGCATCGCTCGTTTAAAGAGGGGGATCTGGTGCTTAGACTCAAGCAGGAGAAATTACACAAACTATGCCCGCCTTGGTAAGGACCATTCGTCATAAGCAAAGCATTGCTAAATGGTTCCTATTACCTCGTCGATATTCGCGAGTTGAGGATAGGCCAAAAAATCGCAAGAGCAAGCAACGTGACTCCGATAATGACTACCCGAAGATAGATCGACCATGGAACATAGCACAGCTACGTCCCTTTTACACTTAGCATACTCATATTATGTAATAAGTTTCTTATATGATCAATGAAATAAAGCATTTGGTTCACTCATATTTTCTGAATCTTTTACCTCCTTTAGTTGTTCATTTTTGGATCATATAAACCCTTTATGTGCAAGTTAGAATTTGCACTTGTGAAAATTCCGCCTACGGGCGTTAGCTTAAGTTTTCTGGTCTACACGTTTTCTGAAGTTTTTATGTGGATTCCGGAGTAGTGACTTGTCGGCACTCAAAGCCGGCGATTTTGCTCTTAGGTTCTTGACAGTGTTATTAAGCATCATCACCTGAGGGCATAGTTCTGTATTGCGAGTCTTCCGTCTCACGAAAGGTCAAGCATACGAACCAGAATAATGGATAAGCCAACACTTGCTTAAAAATATACACATGCTGGAAACAGATAAGTAGCAGGAAACTTGAGTTCAAGTTTTTCTGCCTTAACAAAACACATAAGATTTTCCGCATACACATTGCGGAGATACATTTAATACAAATATTTTTTTCATGGCTCTGCTACAGGGGACTTCGTGGTGGCATCATCAGTAATAGGAGAGTTAGGCCGAGATAGCTCATCAAACCCAGAAGGAGATGGGCTAGAATCAGACGAAGCCATGTCTTCATCAAGGATCTCGGTAGGCACGAAGACATCCGCCTTGACCATCTTGGCGACCCTGGTATCAAAGTTGGCGAGGGAATTCCAAATAGCATCGCTATCGATTTCTTTCCCTTCCTTGTCCAGCTTGGGCATGCCGGAGGTCACCAGATTGATGTCGGCGTTGTCGCAGTGTGCCTTGACCAAGGACAAGGTCATCCTTGCACCAACTCGGACGCAAGAGGCTTTCTAGTCCTTGACTTTCTTGGGGGATCGGCGCAGGATTTCCGAGTACTTGGCCGCTGAGTCTGCCGCCTTGATGTTTATTCCTAGAGGCTGGGCTATCTCCTTGGCATGGGCAATGGTGGTGTGGACGAAGTTGCCAGCAAGAATCATGCATTCCTTGGGATCTAGAGCACCTTCACCCAAGTTGGCCAAGCCAATAGGAGCTATGGTTTGCATAAGATACAAGGATCATGAGTATAAAACATCAAACTTTTATCCAAAGTATAGAATTGACCAAGACGGGGGAAAGTTACCGAAGATGCTCGTCTTAGCTTGCTTGCATGTCTCCGCCAAGATGTCCTGCTCCTTCTGAACTGTCTTGTACACCTCAAGGTTCCTCTCATTCTGCTCTTTGGTAGCTTGGTTCTTTTCCTTGAGTTGTGCAATTTCATTCTTCAGGCGCTGCATCTCGGCGTCAGCAGACTCTTGAAGCACCCTCATCGCCTCTTCATGGCCCTTGACAACATCGTCCAGGTCTTTTTTCAAGATTTTGTTCTCATCGTCGAGCTCTTGAATGTGCTTGGATTGCTTTACGATGCTCTTGGCTTTAGAAGTGGCTTCTGTAAGACAGAAATGGAAAGCACTATGAGAAGACGACATAAATGAATCCATGAGGAAAAGTAAGGAGCTATTAAAAGAAATAAACTCTAGCTATTTTTGATCTGTTGCTTTAGGAAGGCTGTTTTACCCTGTTCAAGGTCCAGTTCCTTCCTCAAAGCAGCAAACCTCTCATTAGCGGCAATCCTCCATCTATTCTCATTCTGCAACAAGTAAACATGCTTAGTTTCTCTAAGAGCATTTAGTCAGAACTATCTAATTGCAACCACATGCTTGGGGGATACAACACAAGATTTTAATCAGTATGTATGCTACTCTTAGAGCATCTAGCCGATTTTTTCTAAGTTTCCGCCTAGACGCTCGGGGGCTACATTATATATTTCTACTCTTAGTTCTTTGGAGAACTCAGGCCAATAACTTTGGTTTATCCGCCTAAGCGCTCGGGGGCTAGAGACTGATATGTTACACAAAGTAAAAGAAGTGAAGTTTAAAAGACTTACAATGGAAATAAGCTTAAGATTGTTGACCAGGTTGGCATATGCAGTATGGAAGATACCGGCATTGTTATACATGGCATATGCCTATGCAATGAGGTCATCCATGCACAACATCGGAGGAGTCGCTGCCAGAGGAGATGTTGAAGTCGGAGGCATGGATAATGCCCTAGCCGCCTGCTATGTTTTCAGAACAGTTGATGGCTCAGAGGCTCCCGCCTTGTCTGTTGCTACAACTATCTCTGCCTCTATACAGGTGGCTAGAGGCATGGGCGGCGTAGGCGGATGGTGGCCTACCTCCTGGCGGTGCTCTACGGCTTCAATGCGTGACTAGGGGCGGTGGCGTTTGGTCGGGAGCGTCCTGTGCTCTAGGAGACAGAGGCGGTGCTCGACGCGGCGCACGGCGACTGTGGGTCGCGCGGCGGCGCACAGCCATGTCTGGCGGGGTGCTGGGGTCGAGGCGGAGCGGCGTGCGGGATTTTATCTTGAGTGGTGGTCTGCTGCTTGCTGGTGACGATCGCGCTCTGGCGTGGTCTGGCGAGCTCGCAGATAGAATGCGCGGCGGCGCTGGGGTGTGCTCCAGGGCCTGACTGGGCTTGGGGAAGGGGCAGGGAGGTGCGGTAGGGTTAGGCGGAGCTAGTGGTGGTGCTGGAACGACGCGGCGTGGTCTGTGGCACATTGCCCCCGTTCGGCCGGCGGTGATCAAAATGTGGCGGCGCTCCACTGCTGATGCGGCTTAGGGGTAGGCCGGTGAGGGTCTGGTTGGACTCAAGGGGGACAAGGGTGATCAATGCGGCGCTAATTGCTCAAGTTTGATTCTGTCTGCAAGGTGTTTGTGGAAATGGCCGAAAGAACTCAAGTTTTGAATTTTTGGATGATTTTTGGTGGAGTTGCAAGGCACATGCTTAAGCACATGTGGTTGCTTGGGATTTGAAAATGGAGCTCATTTGAGTGGTTTTTGAATAGTTGGTATCTTCTCATATTGTAACATCCCAAAACTTTAATCCAAGGTTATTAAGATCCAAATCATCAAAATTAGGGTTAACAAAAACTTTTCCAATTAAAATTATTAAAGCATTCATATGTGTGTGCATTTAAAATAGGAGTTGATTTGAATTGCCATGATTAAGTGATCCATTGCTTGTAAAATGATTCTTAGGTGAAATAAACATCATATAGACCATTCCCAAAGAAATCCCAAAGAAAAACAAATCAAAATGAATAAAAGAAGCAAATGGTCATTTGTGCCAAATTAACTACCATGCCTACTTTGGCTATTCCTAGTACTCAAAACCTAACAGAAACAAATGTGGATCTTTGCACCCCTTGCTAGTACACATAATGATGTACCAAGGCCCACTTTGTGATCTGCTAAAAACATTCAAACACTAAATTTAATTAGCAATTGAAAAGTGAATCTATATCATATGGGAAGATCCCACTATTTCAAAAACCACTCAAACAAGCTCAATTTTCAAAACCCAAGCACCCACAGAGTCTCAAGCTTATATCTAGCACACCCACCAAAAATCTTTGCAAAATTCAAAAATAACTTTCTTGCGGCCATTTCATCAAACACATGGTAGGCAGAATGAAACACTAATATCTAGCTCACTGTTTGCAACAGGGTTTTACCCCCAAATGATCCCCATTTAATCCCTCTGTCCCCTCTTGATCAAACCAGACCCTTAGCACCCATCCCCTACCCCCCTAGTGGCATTTCCATGCTAACCCGAGCCCATGCCGTCGGCCAAACCTTGCAACCGCCGCAGCAGAACATCTCCCTCCCTCTCACCATGTCTAGTAGATAGCTCACACCTCACCGCCACCCTCTGTGCCCTCCCCGAGCCAAGACAGAGCGTGGACCACCGAGGAACCACCGCGCACTTCCTGTCTGCGCCATGCCGAGCACGCGCTAGAGCGCCACGCCCGACACGCGTGCACATGCGGCCCCTCGACCGCAGCCCGCGTCTACCGCACCGCCATGACCCAAGGAGCACGCCAGACATGCCCATTCGCTTCCCAACACACCATAGCCACCGCTTGCCGTTGAAACCACTGCCTCTGCCGCTCAGAGCATGCACACTGCCCGACCGCATACCACCGTCCCTACGCCCGCATTTACTCCGTTGAGCACCGCCAGGAGACCAGCGACCGTCCCCTACCTCGTGCCGCGCCGCTAGCACGCTGTGCAGCCCTCGCCGGAGCCGCCCGCCCATACCTATCGGTCGCGTCGTCGTCCTATAAATAGAGGGCACCCCCAGCCCCATTCAGCACACCACTCACCTCCCCTCACCTCACTGATCGTTCCCCACCTCTAGCCGGAGCAACGCGAGCACTTGCTCGCCGGAATTTGGCCGGAGTAGCCCGCAGTAGAGGAGGAGAGGGTGACATCGATTTCGTCCACCCCTAGAGCTGCCTCGACCGTCCCTGAGCTCATCGTCGTCTACCAGTCTGTTTGCCCGCCTCGTCATTGTTGCTGGAGCCCTGGTACGCCCTCTAAGCACCCCCACCGAGCCGCTAGGGTTAGAGTTCACCGGCGACAGGTCCGTCATCGACGACGAGCCCCACCCATTGATCCCAGTTCTAATCTAACGGCCGACATTGCCCTGTACCGCTTCGCGCGTTATTAGCCTCTAACCGGTGGACCCCCCTGTCAGCTATGCCCCGCGCCGCGTAGTGCCACTAGGCCGGCCCGTTAGCGTTCCCTCGCGACCCATTTAGTTTGAATTAGGATTTTTCTATTTAGTTTAAACTAGTTGTGTCCCCTGAGTGATTCCAATTTAGTTATAAATCTACTGAAAAGATCTATCCAAGCCTGTTGGATTTAATTCAATTAGTGTTAGAGATCTCTCCTAGTAAAAATAATAAGACAGAAGCATTTGCACCTTGCAACATTTTTATAAAATCAACCAAGATAGCTTTTGAGTTCATTCCAACTCTCGAAAATCACATTTCACCATACCTATATGAATATGTAATAATATTAGGGTTTACATGTAGTGACTTTGGACTAGTACCAAAATAATGCTATATAGGCATTTCTAGTCACTTTAAATCATTAAATAATGAACTTAAACTAAAGTAATTGTGATCCAACATTTAAATCACATTCCCACATGTTATAATATGTGGTGATGACATGTGTCCACATGATCCCATATTTTAAGTGGTGAATATTAAATCTTAGTTAATTTTTCAATGAGTAGAAATTACTTTTCTAAAATAAAAAGAAGGAAACTAGTTAATAAAACTTGTGATGCTTGTGATGATAATAGATCATCAAATGTGTGCCTTAGAGTGCTAATTAGACTAGTTAAGTATTGTTTGGTGATTGTGTACTCCATATGTATTTATAGACGATAGTACCGACCAAGCTTTCGAGGAGGAGGAGTTCTACCAAGAAGAAGAAGAAAACTTCAACCACTGCACCAACCAAGGCAAGCTACTATTGGCAAGCGAACACTTGCAAGTATAATGCTTAGCAAGCTAGGATTAAACTACATGGTTTAGCAACGATGCTTTAGGCATGCTTTGGTTACACAACCTTGACTAGTATTTACCCCAAGTAGTATTTTCCAAGCTTTACTTCCTTTACTTTACCCAAAGTTCTTTACTTGTTTTGAAGGTAGCATAAAGAGTATAAAACTTGACCTATAGAGATAACTTTAGATGTCATTCTATGGCATGAGATTGATCCCATCACTTCAACCTTAGTGAACACTCTTAACTTAGTAGTTTAGAGTAGATAAAAACTTGAGTCACTTTAGATGGGAACACTTGGTGAAAATGAATTGTGAAAACCTTGGAATGATGAGTCATTCTATAGAGATGTTTTGACATGTGTTGAGAAACACAACTGGTTTACGATGATGAAACTATTGAGGCATGAGCCTTAACCCTTTTATAAAACTGATGGTTGGATTTGGATGCGATACCATTCCAAATTTACCGTATAACCACATTACCTGAATTGGGTAAGGCTTAGCCGGAAGTTTATATGCATCAGTATTAGTTCCCTCGTGGGAGAGGTTTGAGATGAGGCTACCTCTCAATGTTGTCCACCTATGCAGTGCCCAAGATGACAGATGGTCATGGTTGGGAGGCCATGCTCATAGGAGAGTTGCTTATACTAGGGTGTGTAAAGGAAAGGTTATGTTTGATTATCTGCATACTAAGTATGATGATTCAGGGTTATCCCTGATAGATGTATCGAATCTTGTGGTGAAAGTGTACCACCTCTGTAGAGTGTCAAACTATTCGAATAGCCACGTCCGCGGTTATGGACAGTTGGAATGGCCATACTGTTTCGTTGTCAGATGTTTTCAAAATAACTCATGAAATGAATGATGAATCTTGACTTGACCACAACAGGGTCGTGTTTATGACAATAGCTTCCGAACTTAAGTGATTCTAGAACTTTATTTTATCTTTCTTTGCTTCAGAACTCAGCTTAGGTTTCAAACTTAACATTATAGTTAAACTTAGAGTTAGCACTTTACCTTAGAATTATACTACTTGTTAGTGGTAGTTTGTGAGTACTTAAAGAGTACTCATGGCTTTTGTCCCTGGCTGTTCTCATGGCCAGACTATGAAGGAGACTACCAAGATGATGGCCAGTAGGACGGCTATGATAACTAGGACTATCTGCCTTCGTCAGCATTGCCTGTGCCCCTGAAGATGGAGCCCACCGCTACGCTTATCTTTTATTTCCGCTGCTTGTTATATTAAGACTGGATCATGAGATCCTTATTTGTGTAAGACCTTATGTATGGTTTATAATGGATGATGTACTGTGATATCCAATCTGTTATGTCTCGCAAAAATGGTAATCCTGGGATTGCGATGGATGACATAACAAGCATATGGGATTAAAAATCTGGGTGTTGACAAGTTGGTATCAGAGCCATCCTGACCATAGGAAACCCTAGTTAGGATGGACGTCCAAACAAAAACTAGTTTCAAAACCAAAGTGAGTATTTATGAAAAACTATTTCCTCTCTTATCCTTGGGAATTCATTCTTTCTCTCAAAAATTCATGTCCTCAAAATTCTTACATTACTACTTAAAATTTGACACACTTGATCACTTCACTAATTCCCTCATCCTTAATTCTTGTAGATGGAGTCTCAGTTCAGCAAGTTCTATCAGTTGGGTAACGGAGGTCAACTGATCTTCGAGAGGGATCTGGATTCACTATCAGAGTTACTGGGACGCCCACATCCGGAGTTTCTTGGAGCTCAACTTCCAGGACCCCTATTAGGAGACTTACAGTGGCTAGTCACCGTTGATCTTAGAGGAAGCATCAAAGCGCCAACGTCCGGGAGAATTCAGTTCTCCGTGAGAGAGAACAACTGGCTAGATGGATTAGCCAGGGCAATGCATGAAGCTCTCGCACGTCTATGTGCCCTCAGCGTCAACCAAATCCAAGGAACCCATTTTGCTCAATATGCATGACGTGACTTCATGATGGAGATGCCAAGTCACCCAAAGTTAAGGCGTCAAGTGGAGAATCTTGACTTCTTGCTGCACGACAGACAACAGGAACTGGATAATGCTAGAGATTTAGCCAACCAGAACCGTGCCATTGCCGACCAGAAGGCCCAGAATTTTGCACTGCTCGTCCAGGATCGCTAGTCTCTTTGCCGCCAGCGTGCAAAGAAGGATCGCACCATCGCCCATCTTCGCAAGAAGGTGGCCGACCTCGAGAAGACCGTCAAGGAGCAGGAAGCTCAGCTTGCAGCAAAGGAGGAAGAAGAGGAGGGTGAAGACATCTAGGGAGACATGGATTCTTACCTCAGCAATGATGATGACTTTCTGGAGGAGGATGCCGTGGGCTTCTACACTGACGATGAGGACTCTGACTTCATCGATGATGAGTAGATGCACTAGAGCACTGTCGTAGCATGAGATGTATCGTTCCCACTGTATCGTAGCTTGCAGAATGGTTCTTCAAACCATCTGTTTTCCTTTGATTGTTGTGGTGTGTGTTTGTATCGTGTGCTTGCTTGCATGAATGAAATGAAGTTAGTTGAAAAACCTGAGTCAAACTCAAAGTTTTTACCAAAACCATGAACCATAGAACTTTCCCTCTTACCCCTGTATCTATCTCAATCTTCAGATGACTCGTGGAAACCAAGGAGGGAGCAGCTCGTCGCAAGACCCAATGCTGCAGATCTTGTAGAATCTCATCGCAGACAGAGAAGCAAGTAGGGCAGAGCGCCAAGCCAACTTAACAACCCTGCAACAGATCGCCTAGATGGCTCTCAACAACCAAGGACATGGAAATCAGGATCACCATGGATCCAAACTCAAAAATTTCCAGAACACCAATACCCCAATCTTTAACCAAGCTGAAAACCCACTAGATGTTGATGACTGGTTACAAACAATGGAAAACAACTTAGAATTGGCAGGAGCCGATGACAATGAGAAAGTTCTGTTCGCCACCCACTATCTAGCGGGAGATGCAAGAGTTTGGTGGACTAGTATCCGCAACATGAACCATGGTCAAGTGATGACATGGGAAGCATTCAAAGTCAAGTTTAGCCGCACCCACGTGCCGCAAGGTCTAGTCAATAGAATGAGGGATGAGTTCCCCGACTTAAAGCAAGGCAGAATGGTTGTGGTGGAGTACCGTGATAGATTCCTGTCACTTGCTAGGTATGCACCTGACGAGATCAACACAGAGGCCAAGAAGAAGGAGAGATTCTTGAACGAACTGCATGATGAGATGCAGACTATCCTTGTCAACATCCGCTTCGAGGATCTCGACGAGCTAGTCGACTCTGCCATTCAGATGGAAGGGAAGATTAACTAGGCAAACGACAAACGCAAGCATTGTATGATGCAACAATCTAGATCCAGCAATCACCAGAAGTACCGTCCCAACCCCTCACCATGATATGCACCAAGGAACAATCGACCCCCAATGTCTCGCACAAGCTACCCCAACCGTAGCGGAGGCAGTGTGAAGTCCGGAGGAAACAATCACAACTCCGGCAATGCCAACAATTTCAATCATGCACCTCCCAAGAACAACAACAACACTGCACCCAGAACTGGCAGCAACGTTGTACCTGTGGCAGCAAAGGACAAGTCACAGATCACTTGTTTCGAGTGTGGAGTGAAGGGTCACTATTCCAATGAGTGTCCCAAGAAGACTGCAACTACTGCCAACGTGAATGCCCTAGCTCAACAACAGTGTCATGTTCAACCAGGAAGAAGGTTTGCCCCAGGGAACCCTCACAACCGCAACGGTCGTCTCTTCCACATGAACGCAGCAGAAGCCCAAGAAGCGCCAGATGTAGTGATGGGTATGTTTTCTGTCAACTCAGTTTTAGCAAGAGTGTTGTTTGATTCGGAAGCATCGCATTCATTTGTCACCGAAGAATTTGCATGCACTAGTAAGATTAACCCAACAAACCTGAAGCATGTCATGATAGTTGAAATACCCGGTTCAACTACAAAAAAGCTAGAAAAATTTGCAAAGCTGTGCCTATCAGAATACATGGGATAGATTTTTATGCCAACCTAATTTTACTTGGAACCAAAGGATTGGAAGTTGTACTAGGTATGGACTGGATGTCAAGGCATAAAGGACTACTGTGCTAAGAAAGCCATCACCATGACCAGTAGCTCTGGAGTAACAGTAGAGCATATCTCTAAAACCTTACCCCGTCAATTCAAGTGTAACAAGAGTCTAGCCCTACCCACCATAGACCAAGTAAGAGTAGTCTGTGAATACCCCGACGTATTCCCAGATGAATTGCCAGGTATGCCCCTGGAAAGGGATATTGAGTTCATTATCGAACTAATCCCCGGAACCGGACCCATAGCCCAGAGACCTTATAGCATGAACCTCTTAGAGTTAGTGGAACTGAAGAAGCAGTTGGATGCCATGTTAGAAAAAAGCTTGATTCAACCAAGCGCATCGCCATGGATATCACCAGTGTTATTTGTCAACAAGAAAGATGGAGGCAATCATTTGTGCAACGATTACAGAAAGTTGAATGATGTCACCATCAAGAATAAGTACCCCTTGCCGAAGATAGAGGATCTTTTTGATCAATTGACTGGAGCCCAGGTATTCTCAAAGATTGATCTTAGGACTGGTTATCACCAACTTAAGATTCGTGCAACGGATATTCCGAAGACCGCCTTTACTACTTGCTATGGTTTATACGAGTATATGGTTATGTCTTTTGGATTAACCAATGCCCCTGCTTATTTCATGAATCTCATGAATAAGATCTTTATGAATTTCCTAGTAAGTTTGTAGTTGTGTTTATCGACGACATCCTTATCTACTCCAAGTCAGAAGAAGAGCATGAGCAACACCTGAGAATCATCCTAGAAATCCTGAGAGAGCATCAGTTATATGCCAAGTTCAGTAAGTGTGAGTTTTGGCTGAAAGAAGTAGGATTCCTAGGACATATTGTGTCTTCCGGAGGAGTCTCTGTTGATCCCGCCAAGATCAAAGATGTCGAAGAATGGGAAGCCCCAACCACTCAAACCCAAGTCCGTGCATTTATCGGATTAGCGGGATACTACCACAAGTTCGTAGAAGGATTCTCGAGCATAGCCAGACCCATGACCCAATTGTTGAAGAAGGACAAGAAGTTCGAATGGACTGACAAATGTGAAGCCAGTTTGCAAGAACTGAAGAAGAGATTGATATCAGCCCTAATATTGATCATGCCAGACATCCAGAAGCCGTTTGATGTGTATTGTGATGCATCCAAGATTACTCGGATGTGTGTTGATGCAAGAAGGCAAAGTCATCGCGTATCTGTCTCGACAACTGAAGCAGCATGAGCAGAACTATCCGACCCATGATCTTGAATTAGCAGCCATAGTGCTGGCATTGAAGACAT
Organism: Avena sativa; assembly: GCA_916181665.1. Taxonomy (NCBI): domain Eukaryota; kingdom Viridiplantae; phylum Streptophyta; class Magnoliopsida; order Poales; family Poaceae; genus Avena; species Avena sativa. The sequence continues at coordinate 200,980,351 of OV702287.1, forward strand.
GGCGTCATTATCTGATGGGTAATCGCTGTGAGATTTACTCAGATCACAAGAGCTTGAAGTATATTTTCACTCAGAAGGAGCTAAATATGAGGCAAAGGAGATGGATAGAGTTAATCAAGGATTATGACCTTGACATTCACTATCACCCCGGCAAAGCCAATGTGGTAGCGAATGCTCTTAGCAGATTGCCTTGTAGGCTAAATACCATGATCAAGGAGAAGCAGCCAAGTTTGTATGAGGAGTTGGAGCAGTTCAGGACTGAGTTAGTTAGCAAAGGATTCTTACCTAGCATTGAACTTCAACCCATGTTGATCAGCCAAATCAAGGAAGCCCAGAAGGGAAATGAAAGTATCAACGACATCAAACATCATATTGGTACAGGAAAGGTACCTGGATTCACTGAAGACGAAGAAGGAGTTCTGTGGTACAAAGGACGTATCTGTGTGCTAGCAGATTCGGAGCTGAAGCAAGTTATCATGAAGGAAGATCATGATACCCTTTATTCTATCCACCCCGGAGGAACGAAGATGTATCAAGATTTGAAAGAGTAATTTTGGTGGCACAAGATGAAGAGAGAAATCGGGAGCTACATCGCCAAGTGTGACATCTGTCAAAGAGTGAAAGCAGAGCATCAGAGACCCGCATGACTGTTGCAACCATTGCAGATTCCAAAATGGAAATGGGATTCTGTTGGAATGGACTTTATCACTGGATTTCCTACTTCTAGTAGGGGAAATGACTCAATCTGGATCATAGTTGATAGACTGTCCAAGGTAGCCCACTTCATACCTGTCAAGACTACCTACCAGAGTTCGAAGCTAGCAGAGCTGTATATTGCTAGAATTGTTAGTCTGCATGGAACCCCCAAGACCATCGTATCAGATCGAGGAACCCAGTTTACCTCGAGATTTTGGCAGAAAGTTCAGAAAGGATTAGGAACCAAGTTGAACTTCAACACCACGTATCACCCGCAAACTGATGGACAGACTAAGAGAGTCAACCAGATCCTAGAGGATATGTTAAGAGCTTGTGTGTTAGCATACGGATCAAAATGGGAAGACTGCCTGCCTTTCGCAGAATTCTCATATAACAACAGTTATCAAGCTAGTTTGCAGATGGCACCATTTGAGTTCCTATACGGAAGGAAGTGCTGTACCCCTTTGAATTGGTCGCAAGTAGGCGAGAGTCAGATCTTTGGACCCGACATTCTCCGAGAAGCAGAAGAGAAGGTTCACAAAGTCGTGAGCACCTCAAGACCGCCCAATCCAGACAAAAGAGTTATGCTGACAAGAGAAGGAGAGAACTGACTTTCAATGCTGGAGATTTTGTATATCTCAAGGTTTCACCATTGAAAGGAACCCAACGCTTTAGTCTGAAAGGAAAGTTAGCCCCTAGATATATCGGACCCTTCAAGATTTTGAACCACTGAGGAGAAGTATCGTATCAACTGGAACTACCTAAAGAGATGTCAGCCATCCACAATGTGTTCCATATCTCGTTACTTCGCAAATGCCTAGAAGTGCCAGCGAAGACTGTAGTTTTCAAGAACATCGATCATAGAGCGGTAGAGATCAACAATGACCTGACCTATCATGAAGTGCCCATCCGTATCTTAGAAGAAGCTTACAGAACCACCAGGACCAGGAGTATCAAGTTTCTCAAAATTCAATGGAGCAACCATACTGAAGAGGAAGCCACTTGGGAGCGAGAAGATTATAGTAGGACAGAGTTCCCAGATCTCTTTAGTTCCTAGTTTTTTTTGTAAATCTCGGGACGAGATTTTGTTTAAGGGGGGAAGGCTTGTAACATCCCAAAACTTTAATCCAAGGTTATTAAGATCCAAATCATCAAAATTAGGGTTAACAAAAACTTTTCCAATTAAAATTATTAAAGCATTCATATGTGTGTGCATTTAAAATAGGAGTTGATTTGAATTGCCATGATTAAGTGATCCATTGCTTGTAAAATGATTCTTACGTGAAATAAACATCATATAGATCATTCCCAAAGAAATCCCAAAGAAAAACAAATCAAAATGAATAAAAGAAGCAAATGGACATTTGTGCCAAATTAACTACCATGCCTACTTTGGCTATTCCTAGTACTCAAAACCTAACAGAAACAAATGTGGATCTTTGCACCCCTTGCTAGTACACATAATGATGTACCAAGGCCCACTTTGTGATCTGCTAAAAACATTCAAACACTAAATTTAATTGGCAATTGAAAAGTGAATCTATATCATATGGGAAGATCCCACTATTTCAAAAAACACTCAAACAAGCTCAATTTTCAAAACCCAAGCACCCAGAGAGTCTCAAGCTTATATCTAGCACACCCACCAAAAATCTTTATAAAATTCAAAAATAACTTTCTTGCAGCCATTTCATCAAACACATGGCAGACAGAATGAAACACTAATAGCTAGCTCACTATTTGCAACAGGGTTTTGCCCCCAAATGATCCCTATTTAATCCCTCTGTCCCCTCTTCATCAAACCAGGCCCTTAGCACCCATCCCCTACCCCCCTAGTGGCATTACCATGCCAACCCGAGCCCATGCCGCCGGCCAAACCTTGCAACCGCCGCAGCAGACCATCTCCCTCCCTCTCACCATGTCTAGTAGCTAGCTCACACCTCACCACCACCCTCTGTCCCCTCCCCGAGCCAAGCCAGAGCATGGACCACCGGGGAACCACCACGCACTGCCTGTCTGCACCATGCCGAGCACGCGCCAGAGCGCCGCGCCCGACACGCGTGCACACGCTGCCCCTCGACCGCAGCCCGCGTCCACCGCACCGCCACGACCCAAGGAGCACGCCAGACATGCCCATTCACCGCCCAACGCACCACAGCCACCGCTCGCCGTTGAAACCGCCGCCTCTGCCACTCAGAGCGTGCGCACCGCCCGACCGCATACCACCGTCCCTACGCCCGCATTTACTCCGTAGAGCACCACCAGGAGACGAACGACCGTCCCCTACCTCGAGCCGCGCAGCTAGCACGCTGTGTAGCCCTCGCCGGAGCCGCCCACCCATACCTCTCGGTCGCGTCGACGTCCTATAAATAGAGGCCACCCCTAGCCCCATTCAGCACACCACTCACTTCCCCTCACCTCACTGACCGTTCCCCACCTCTAGCCAGATCAGCGCGAGCACTTGCTCGCCGGAATTTGGCCGGAGTAGCCCGCAGCAGAGGAGGAGAGGGCGACATCGATTTCGTCCACCCCCGGAGCTGCCTCGATCATCCCTGAGATCGCCGTCGTCTACCAGTCCGTTTGCCCGCCTCATCATCATCGCTGGAGCCCTGGTACGCCTCCTAAGCACCCCCACCGAGTCGCTAGGGTTAGAGTCCGCCGATGACAGGTCCGTCGTCGACGACGAGCCCCAGCCGTTGATCCCAGTTCTAATCTAACGGCCCACATCGCCCCCTACCGCTTCGCGCGTTATGAGCCTCTGACCGGTGGACCCCCTGTCAGCTGTGCCCCACGCCGCGTAGTGCCACTGGGCCGGCCCATTAGCGTTCCCGTGCGACCCATTTAGTTTGAATTAGGATTTTTCTATTTAGTTTAAACCTAGTTCTGTCCCCTAGTTTGAAATTCAATTCAGAGAGATTTACAAATCCAAATGGAGTGGTTCCAATTTTGTTAGAAAGCTACTGAAAAGATCTATCCAAGCGCATTGGATTTAATTCAATTAGAGTTAGAGATCGCTCCTAGTAAAAATAATAAGACAGAAGTATTTGCACCTTGCAACATTTTTATAAAATCAACCAAGATAGCTTTTGAGTTGATTCCAACTCTCAAAACTCACATTTCACCATACCTATCTGAATATGTAATAATATTAGGGTTTACATGCAGTGACTTTGGACTAGTACCAAAATAATGCTATATAGGAATTTCTAGTCACTTTAAATCATTAAATAATGAACTTAAACCAAAGTAATTGTGACCCAACATTTAAATCACATTCCCACATGTTAGAATATGTGGTGATGACATGTGTCCACATGATCCCATATTTTAAGTGGTGAATATTAAATCTTAGTTAATTTTTCAATGAGTAAAAATTACTTTTCTAAAATAAAAAGAAGGAAACTAGTTAATAAAACTTGTGATGCTTGTGATGATAATAGATCATCAAATGTGTACCTTAGAGTGCTAATTATACTAGTTAAGTATTGTTTGGTGATTGTGTACTCCGTATGTATTTATAGACGATAGTACCGACCAAGCTTTCGAGGAGGAGGAGTTCTACGAAGAAGAAGAAGAAAACTTCAACCACTGCACCAACCAAGGCAAGCTACTATTGGCAAGCCAACACTTGCAAGTATAATGCTTAGAAAGCTAGGATTAAACTAGATGGTTTAGCAAAGATGCTTTAGGCATGCTTTGGTTACACTACCTTGACTAGTATTTACCCCAAGTAGTATTTTCCAAGCTTTACTTCCTTTACTTTACCCAAAGTTCTTTACTTGTTTTGAAGGTAGCATAAAGAGTATAAAACTTGACCTATAGAGATAACTTTAGATGTCATTCTATGGCATGAGATTGATCCCATCACTTCAACCTTAGTGAACACTCTTAACTTAGTTGTTTAGAGTAGATAAAAACTTGAGTCACTTTAGATGGGAACACTTGGTGAAAATGAATTGTGAAACCTTGGAATGATGAGTCATTCTATTGAGATGTTTTGAAATGTGTTGAGAAATACAACTGGTTTATGATGATGAAACTGTTGAGGCATGAGCCTTAACCCTTTTATAGAACTGATGGTTGGATTCGGATGTGATACCATTCGAAATTTACCGTACAACCACATTACCTGAATTGGGTAAGGCTTAGCCAGAAGTTTATATGCATTAGTATTAGTTCCCTCACGGGAGAGGTTTGAGCTGAGGCTGCCTCTCAATGTTGTCCACCTATGCAGTGCCCAAGATGACAGATGGTCATGGTTGGGAGGCCATGCTCATCGGAGAGGTGCTTATACTAGGGTGTGTAAAGGAAAGGTCATGTTCGATTATCTGCATACTAAGTATGACGATTCAGGGTTATCCCTGACAGATGTATCGAATCTTGTGGTGAAAGTGTACCACCTCTGCAGAGTGTCAAACTATTCGAACAGCCGCGTCCGCGGTTATGGACAGTTGGAATGGCCATACTGTTTCGTTGTCAGATGTTTTGAAAATAACTTATGAAATGAATGATGAATCTTGACTTAACCACAACAGGGTTGTGTTTATGACAATAGCTTCCCAACTTAAGTGATTCTAGAACTTTATTTTATCTTTCTTTGCTTCAGAACTCAGCTTAGGTTTCAAACTTAACATTATAGTTAAACTTAGAGTTAGCACTTTACCTTAGAATTATATTACTTTTTAGTGGTAGTTTGCGAGTACTTAAAGAGTACTCATGGCTTTTGTCCCTGGCTATTCTCATGGCCAGACTATGAAGGAGACTACCAATATGATCGATAGCAGGACAACTATGATAACTAGGACTATCTGCCTTCGTCAGCATTGCCTGTGCCCCTGAAGATGGACCCCACCGCTATTCTTATCTTTTATTTCCGCTGCTTGTTGTATTAAGACTGGATCATGAGATCCTTATTTGTGTAAGACCTTATGTATGGTTTGTAATGGATGATGTACTGTGATATCCAATCTGTTATGTCTCGCAAAAATGGTAATCCTAGGATTGCGATGGATGACATAACAGGCATCTAGGATTAAAAATCCGGGTGTTGACACATATGAACTACATTCAATTTTCAATTTCCATTTAAAATTAGTGTTTGAAAGTTTTTAGTAGATCACAAGGTGGGCCTTGGTACATCATTACATGTACTAGCAAGGGGTGCAAAGATCCACATTTGTTTCTGTTAGGTTTTGAGTTCTAGGAGTAGCCAAAGTAGGCATGGTAGTTAAAATGGCACAAATGACCATTTGTTTATTTTATTCATTTTGATTTTTTTTCTTTGGGATTTGTTTGGGAATGATCTAGATGATGTTTATTTCACCTAAGAATCATTTTACAAGCAATGGATCACTTAATCGTGGAAATTCAAATCAACTCCTAATTTAAATGCACACACATATGAAGGCTTTAATATTTTTAAATGGAAAAGTTTTTGTTAACTCTTAATTTGATGATTTGGATCTTGATAGCCTTTGATTAAAGTTTTGGGATGTTACAAACCTTCCCCCCTTAAACAAAATCTCATCCCGAGATTTACGAAAGAAAACTAGGAACTAAAGAGATCTGGGAACTCTTTTCTAATGTAATCTTCTCTCTCCCAAGTGGCTTCCTCTTTGCTATGGTTGCTCCATTGAATCTTGAGAAACTTGATACTCCTGGTTCTAGTGGTTCTGTAAGGTTCCTCCAGGATATGGATGGGCACTTCACGATATGTCAGGTCATTGTTGATCTCAATAGCTCGGTGATCGATGTTCTTGAAAACTTCAGTCTTCTCCGGCACCTCCAGGCATTTGCGAAGTAACGAGATATGGAACACATTGTGGATGGCAGACATCTCTTCAGGCAGTTCCAGTTGATACGATACTTCTCCTCGGCGATTCAGAATCTTGAAGGGCCCGATATATCTGGGGGCTAACTTTCCTTTCAGAGTAAAGCGTTGGATTCCCTTCAATGGCGAAACCTTGAGATATACAAAATCTCCGACATTGAAAGTTAGGTCTCTCCTTCTCTTGTCAGGATAACTCTTCTGTCTAGATTGGGCGGTCTTGAGGTGCTCACGAACTTTGGGAACCTTCTCTTCATCTTCTTGGAGAATGTCGGGTCCAAAAATCTGACTCTCTCCTACTTGCGACCAATTCAAAGGGGTATGGCACTTTCTTCCGTATAGGAACTCAAATGGTGCCATTTGCAAACTAGCTTCATAACTATTGTTATATGAGAATTCTGCAAAGGCAGGCAGACTTCCCATTTTGATCCGTATTCTAACACACAAGCTCTGGGCATATCTTCTAGGATTTGGTTGACTCTCTTAGTCTGTCCATCAGTTTGCGGGTGATAAGCGGTGCTGAAGTTTAACTTGGTTCCTAATCCTTCCTGGACTTTCTGCCAAAATCTCGAGGTAAACTAGGTTCCTCGATCTGATACTATGGTCTTGGGGGTTCCATGCAGACTAACAATTCTAGCAATATACAACTCTGCTAGCTTCGAACTTTGGTAGGTTGTCTTGACAGGTATAAAGTGAGCTACCTTGGACAGTCTATCAACGATGACCCAGATTGAGTCATTTCCCCTACTAGAAGTAGGCAAACCGGTGATAAAGTCCATTCCGACCGAATCCCATTTCCATTCCGGAATCTGCAAAGGTTGCAAAAGTCCTGCGGGTCTCTGATGCTCTGCTTTGACTCTTTGACAGATGTCACACTTGGTGATGTAGCTTCCGATTTCTCTCTTCATCTTGTGCCACCAAAATTGCTCTTTTAAATCTTCATACATCTTCGTTCCTCCGGGGTGGATAGAATAAAGAGTATCATGAGCTTCCTGCATGATTACTTGCTTCAGCTCCGAATCTACTGGCACACAAATACATCCTTTGTACCACAGAACTCCTTCTTCGTCTTAAGTGAATCCAGGTACCTTTCCTGTACCAATATGACGTTTGATTCCGTCGATACTTTCATTTCCCTTCTGGGCTTCCTTGATTTGGATGATTAATGTGGGTTGAAGTTCAATACTAGCTAAGAATCCTTCACTAACCAGCTCGGTTCTGAACTGCTCCAACTCCTTAGACAAACTTGGTTGCTTCTCCTTGATCATGGTGTTTAGCCTACACAGCAATCTGCTAAGAGCATCTGCTACCACATTGGCTTTGCCTGGGTGATAGTGAATGTTAAGGTCATAATCCTTGATTAACTCTATCCATCTCCTTTGCCTCATATTTAGTTCTTTCTGAGTGAAAATATACTTCAAGCTTTTTTGATCTGAGTAAATCTCACAACAATTACCCATCAGATAGTGACGCCATGTCTTCAATGCCAACACTACGACTGCTAATTCAAGATCATGGGTCGGATAGTTCTGCTCATGCTGCTTTAGTTGTCGAGACAGATACGCGATGACTTTGCCTTCTTGCATCAGTACACATCCGAGACCAATCTTGGATGCATCATAGTACACATCAAACGGCTTCTTGCTATCTGGCATGATCAGTATTGCGGCTGATATCAATCTCTTATTCAGCTCCTGAAAACTGGCTTCACACTTTTCGGTCCATTCAAACTTCTTGTCCTTCTTCAGCAATTGGGTCATGGGTCTGGTGATGCTCGAGAATCCTTCGATGAACTTGCGGTAATATCCTGCTAATCCAAGAAATGCACGGACTTGGGTTTGAGTGGTTGGGGCTTCCCATTCTTCGACATCTTTAATCTTGGCGAGATCAACAGAGACTCCTCCGGTAGACACAATATGTCCTAGGAATCCTACTTCTTTCAGCCAAAACTCACACTTGCTGAACTTGGCATATAACCGATGCTCTCTCAGGGTTTCTAGGATGATTCTCAGATGTTGCTCATGTTCTTCTTCTGACTTGGAGTAGATAAGGATATCGTCGATAAACACAATGACAAACTTATCTAGGAAATTCATAAAGATCTTATTCATGAGATTCATGAAATAAGCAGGGGCATTGGTTAATCCAAAAGACATAACCGTATACTCGTATAAACCATAGCGAGTAGTAAAGGTGGTCTTCAGAATATCCGTTGCACGAATCTTAAGTTGGCGATAACCAGTCCTAAGATCAATCCTTGAGAATACCTGAGCTCCAGTCAACTAATCAAATAGATCCTATATCTTTGGCAAGGGGTACTTGTTCTTGATGGTGACGTCATTTAACTTTCTGTAATCTATGCACAAACGGTTGCATCCATCTTTCTTGTCGACGAATAACACTGGTGATCTCCATGGTGATGCGCTTGGTTGAATCAAGCCTGTTGCTAACATGGCATCCAACTCCTTCTTCAATTCTACTAACTCTGAGGGGTTCATGCTATAGGGTCTCTAGGCTATGGGTCCGGTTCCGGGGATTAGTTCGATAATGAACTCAATATCCCTATCCAGGGGCATACCTGGCAATTCATCTGGGAATACGTCGGGGTATTCACAGACTACTCGGACTTGGTCAATGGTGGGTAGCGCTAGACTCTTGTTGCACTTGAATTGACGGGGTAAGGTTTCAGATATATGCTCTACTGTGACTCCAGAGCTACTGGTCATGGTGATGGATTTCTTAGCACAGTCTATCAGTCCTTTATGCCTTGACATCGAGTCCATACCTAGTACTACTTCCAATCCTTTGGTTCCAAGTACGATTAGGTTGGCATAAAAATCTATCCCATGTATTCTGATAGGCACAACTTTGCAAAATTTTCTAGCTTTTGTAGTTGAACCGGGGATTTGAACTATCATGACATGCTTCAAGTCGGTTGGGTGGATCTTACTAGTGCATGCAAATTCTTCGGTGACAAATGAATGCAATGCTCCCGAATCAAACAATACTCTTGCTCAAACTGAGTTGATAGAAAACATACCCAACACTACGTCCGGCGCTTCTTGAGCTTCCTCGGCGTTCATGTGGAAGAGACGACCGTTGGGGTTGTGAGGGTTCCCTGGGGAAAATCTTCTCCCTGGTTGAACACAACACTGCTGTTGAGCTGGGGCATTCACATTGGCAGTGGTGGCAGTCTTCTTGGGACACTCATTGGAATAGTGGCCCTTAACTCCACACTCAAAACAAGTTATCTAAGACTTGTCTTTTGCTGCGACAGACACAACATTGCTGCTAGTTCTGGGTGCAGTGTTGTTGTTGTTGCTCTTGGGGGGGGGCACGGTTGAAATTGTTGGTGTTGCCGGAGTTGTGGTTGTTTCCTCCGGACTTCACATTGCCTCCGCTACGGTTGGGGTAGCTTGGGCGAGACATTGGGGGTCGGTTGTTCCTTGGTGCATATCCTGGTGAGGGATTGGGATGGTACTTCTAGTGATTGCTGGATCTAGATTGCTACATCATACGATGTTTGCGGTTGTCGTTTGCCTGATTAATCTTCCCTTCCATCTGAATGGCAGAGTCGACTAGCTCTTCGAGATCCTCGAAGCGGATGTTGACGAGGACAGTATGCATCTCATCATGCAGTCCGTTCAGGAATCTCTCCTTCTTCTTGGCCTCCGTGTTGATCTCATCAGGGGCGTACCTTGCAAGTGACAAGAATCTGTCACGGTACTCTACCATAGTCATTCTGCCTTGCTTCAACTCTCTGAATTCATCCCTCATTCTGGTGACTAAGCCCTATGGCACGTGGGTGCGGCTGAACTTCATTTTGAAGGCTTCCCATGTCATCACTTGACCATGGTTCATGTTACGGATGCTATTCCACCAAGCTCTTGCATCTCCTGCCAGGTAGTGGGCGGCGAAGAGAACTTTCTCGTTGTCATCAACTCCTGCTACTTCTAAGTTGTTTTCCATTGTCTACAGCCAGTCATCAACATCTAGTGGGTTTTCAGCCTGGTTAAAGATTGGGGGATTTGTATTCTGAAAGTTTTTGAGTTTGGATCCATGATGATCCTGGTTTCCATACCCTTGGTTGTTGAGAGCCATCTGGGCGATCTGTTGCAATGTTGCTAGATTAGCTTAGCGCTCTGCCCTGCTAGCTTCTCTGTCTGAGATGAGATTCTGCAAGATCTACATCATTGGGTCTTGCGATGAGCTGCTCCCTCCTTAGTTTCCACGAGTCATCTGAAGATTGAGGTAGATAAAGAGGTAAGAGGGAAAGTTCTAAGGTTCATGGTTTTGGTTTCAAGACTAAAACTTTGAGTTTGACTCAGATTTTGCAACTAACTTCATTTCATTCATTCAAACAAGCACACGATACAACACACACCACAACAACAAAGGAAAACAGATGGTTTGAAGAACTATTCTGCAAGCTACGATACAGTGGGACCGATACATCTCATGCTACGACAGTGCTCTAGTGCATCTACTCATCATCGATTAAGTTGGAGTCCTCATCGTTAGTGTAGAAGTCCACGGCATCCTCCTCCAGAAAGTCATCATCATTGCTGAGGTAAGAATCCATATCTCCCTGGATATCTTCACCCTCCTCTTCTGCCTCCTTTGCTGCAAGCTGAGCTTCCTGCTCCTTGACGGTCTTCTCGAGGCCGGCCACCTTCTTGCGAAGACGGGCGATGGTGCGATCCTTCTTCTCGCATTGGAGGCGAAGAGGCTGACGGTCCTTGACAAGCAGTGAGAAAGTCTGGGCCTTCTGGGCGGCAATGACACGGTTGTGGTTGGCAAACTCCCTAGCATTGTCCAATTCCTTCTAGCAATCGTACAACAAGAAGTCAAGGTTCTCCACTTGACGATTCAGCTCCGGGTGACTGGGCATCTCCATCGGCATTCCCATGAAGTCACGTCTTGCATAGTGAGTAAAACGCGTTCCTTGGATTTGGTTGACACTGAGGGCACATAGACGTGCGAGAGCTTCATGCATTTCCCTAGCTAATCCATCTAGCCAGTTGTTCTCTCTTACGGAGAACTGGATTCTCCCGTATGTTGGTGCTTCTATGTTTCCTCGAAGATCGGCGGTGACTAGCCACTGTAAATCTCCTCCTGGGGGTCCTGGAAGTTGAGCTCCAAGAAACTCCGGATGCGGGTGTCCCACTAACTCAGACAATGAATACAGATCCCTCTTGAAGGTCAATTGGCCTCCGTTGCCGAACTGGTAGAACTTGCTGAACTGAGTCTCCATCTACAAGAATTTAGGATGAGGAAGTTAGTGAAGTGATCAAGTGTGTCAAATTTTAGGTAGTAATGTAAGATCGAAGGAACATGAATTTTTGAGAAGGAATGAATTCCCAAGGATAAGAGAGGAAATAGTTTTTCATAAATAATCACTTTGGTTTTGAAACTAAGTTTTTGTTTGGACGTCCATTCTAACTAGGGTCTCCTATGATACTAACTTGTCAACACCCGTATTTTTAATCCCAGATGCCTGTTATGTCATACATCGCAATCCCAGGATTACCATTTTTGTGAGACATAACATATTGGATATCACAGTACATCATCCATTACAACCCATAAATAAGGACTTACACAAATAAGGATCTCATGATCCAGTCTTAATACAACAAGCAGCGAAATAAATAATAAGCGTAGCGGTGGGGTCCATCTTCAGGGGCACAGGCAATGCTGACGAAGGCAGATAGTCCTAGTTATCATAACCGTCCTGCTATCCGTCATCTTGGTAGTCTCCTTCATAGTCTGGCCATGAGAATAGCCAGGGACAGAAGCCATGAGTACTCTTTAAGTACTCGCAAACTACCACTAATAAGTAAGATATTTCTAGTGTAAATGCTAACTCTAAGTTTATTGCTAAAGTTAAGTTTGAAACCTAAGATGCGTTTAGAAACAAAGAAAGATAAAATAAAGTTCTAAAATCACTTAAGTTGGGAACTAGTGTCATATTCACAACCCTATTGTGGTCAAGTCAAGATTCATCATTCATGTCATAAGTTATTTTGAAAACATCTGACAACGAAACAGTATGGCCACTCCAACTGTCCATAACCGCGGACGTGGCTATTCGAATAGTTTGACACTCTGCAGAGGTGGTACACTTTCACCACAAGATTCGATACATCTGTCAGGGATAACCCTGAATCATCATACTTGGTATGTAGATAATCAAACATAACCTTTCCTTTACACACCCTAGTATAAGCACCTCTCCTATGAGCATGGCCTCCCAACCATGAACATCTGTTATCTTGGACACTGCATAGGTGGACAACATTGAGAGGTAGCCTCAGCTCAAACCTCTCCCGCGAGGGAACTAATATTAATGCATATAAACTTCCGGCTAAGCCTTACCCAATTCAGGTATTGTGGTTGTACGGTAAATTTGGAATGGTATCACATCCGAATCCAACCATCCGTTTTGTAAAAGGGTTAAGGCTCATGCCTCAACATTTTCATCATCATAAACCATTTGTGTTTCTCAACACATGTCAAAACATCTCAATAGAATGACTCATCATTCCAAGGTTTGCATAATTCCTTTTCACCAAGTGTTCCCATCTAAAGTGACTCAAGTTTTGATCTAGCTCTAAGCTACTAAGTTAAGAGTGTTCACTAATGTGGGATGCTAAAATCAATCTCATGCCATAGAATGACGTCTAAGGTTATCTAGATAGGTCAAGTTTTATAGTTTTTATGCTACCTTCAAAACAAGTAAGGGACTTTGGTAAATTAAAGAAAGTAAAGCTTGGAAATAAGACTTGGGGTAGGTAATAATCAAGGTGGTATAACCAAAGCATTCCTAGTGCATCTTGCTCAGATTATCTAACTTAATTCTAGCTTGCTAAGCATTATACTTGCAAGTGTTAGCTTGCCTTGGTTGGTGCAGTGGTTGAAGTTTTCTTCCTCCTCTTCTTGGTAGAACTCCTCCCCCTCGAAAGCTTGGTCGGTACTATCGTCTATAAATACATATGGAGTACACAATCACCAAACAATTCTTAACTAGTCTACTTATCACTCTAAGGCACACATTGGATGATCTATTATCATCATAAGGATCACAAGGTTTTATTAACTAGTTTCATTCTTTTTATTTAAGAAAAGTAATTTCTACTCATTGAAAATAACTAAGATTTAATATTCACCTCTTAAAATATGGGATCATGTGGACACATGTCATCACCACATATTCTAACATGTGGGAATGTGATTTAAGGATTGGATCACATTTTAATAAGTTTAAGGTTAGAAATTAATGATTTAAAGTGACTAGAAATACCTATATAGCATTATTTTGGTACTAGTCCAAAGTCACTGCATGTAAACCTTAATATTATTACATATTCAGATAGGCATGGTTAAATGTGATTTTTTTAGAGTTCGAATCAACTCAAAAGCTATCATGGTTGATTTTATAAAAATGTTTGAATGTGCAAATGCCTCTGTCTTGTTATTTTTACTAAGAGAGATCTCTAACTCTAAATGAATTAAATCCAATGGGCTTGGATAGATCTTTTCAGTAGCTTTCTAACACAATTTGAATCACTCAATTTGGTTCAGTAAATCTTCCTAAATTGATTTTTGAACTAAGGGGTAGAAATGAATTCAAACTAAAATAGAAAAAACCTAAATTTGAATTTACGGGCTAGCACGGGAAGGGAAATGGGCCAGCCCAGTGGCGCTCCGTGGTGTAGAGGGCGGCTAACAATCTGGTCCCGCTTGTCAGCGAGACTTAAAACACGAAACGGTATGGGACGATCTAGGCGCTATGATTAGAATAGAGATCAACGGTTCACAGTCGTCGTCGACGACGGACTCGTCGCCGGCGAGACCGAACCCTAAATGGACAGCAGGGGTCTACCAGGGACGTACCAGGGCTCCAGCTACTGCGGCGAGGGAGGCAAACGAACTGGTGGACAACGGCGAGCTCAGGCGAGGTCGCGGCAGCTCCTGGGGTGGACAAAATCGACGGCGCCTTCTCCTCCTCTGCAACGGTCTCCTCCGGCGCAATTCCGGCAAACTATGGCTCAAGCGGCTCTGGCGAGAGGTGGGGAAGGATCAATGAGGAGAGGGGAGTGGAGTGGTGTGAGGAGTTTTTGCTGGGGAGGGCTCCTTTTATAGGGCGACGAGGGGACCGAATGGCACGACGGTGAGCTCGTCGGTGACGCGGATACAGGCGGCTAGAGGCATGGGCGGCGTAGGTGGACAGTGGCCTACCTCCTGGCGGTGCTCTACGGCTTCAATGCGTGGCTAGTGGCGGTGGCGTTTGGTCGGGCGCGTCCTGCGCTCTGGGAGACAGAGGCGGTGCTCGACGCAGCCCACAGTGATTGTGGGTCACGCGGCGGCGCACGGCCATGTCTGGCAGGGTGCTGGGGTCGAGGCGGAGCGGCGTGCGGGATTTTATGTCGAGTGGCGGTCTGCTGCTTGCTGGTGATGATCGCGCTCTGGCGAGCTCGCAGAGAGAATGGGCGATAGCGCTGGGGTGTGGTCCAGGGCCTGGCTGGGCTTGGGGAATGGGCATGGAGGTGCGGTAGGGTTAGGCGGAGCTAGTGGTGGTGCTAGAACGGCGCGGCGTGGTCTGTGGCGCATTGCCCCTGTTCGGCCGGCGGTGACCAAAATGTGGCGACGCTCCACTACTGCTGTGGCTTAGGGGTAGGCTGGTGAGGGTCTGGTTGGACTCAGGAGGGACAAGGGTGATCAATGCGGCGCTAATTGCTCGACAAGATTTGATCAAAATAGTATAAGTTAGGCTAAGTTTGATTCTGTCTGCAAGGTGTTTGTGGAAATGGCCAAAAGAACTCAAGTTTTGAATTTTTGGATGATTTTTGGTGGAGTTGCTAGGCATATGCTTAAGCACCTGTGGTTGCTTGGGATTTGAAAATGGAGCTCATTTGAGTGGTTTTTGAATAGTTGGGATCTTCTCATATGAACTACATTTAATTTTCAATTGCCATTTAAAGTTAGCGTTTGAAAGTTTTTAGTAGATCACAAGGTGGGCCTTGGTACATCATTACATGTACTAGCAAGGGGTGTAAAGATCCACATTTGTTTGTGTTAGGTTTTGAGTTCTAGGAGTAGCCAAAGTAGGCATGGTAGTTAAAATGGCACAAATGACCATTTGTTTATTTTATTCATTTTGATTTGTTTTTCTTTGGGATTTGTTTGGGAATGATCTAGATGATGTTTATTTCACCTAAGAATCATTTTACAAGCAATGGATCACTTAATCATGGCAATTCAAATCAACTCCTAATTTAAATGCACACACATATGAAGGCTTTAATATTTTTAAATGGAAAAGTTTTTGTTAACTCTTAATTTGATGATTTGGATCTTGATAACCTTGGATTAAAGTTTTGGGATGTTACAGCCTAACAAACCAGCACATGGATAGGTCCATGCCCGTCAGACCTCTGTCCACGAGCCATTCGATCCACCTTACGACGCGGTTGGCCTCATTATCGGATGACAGGGAGGCTAGGGGTCCTCCAGGCAGGCACTTCGGCAGCGGCCCCATCGACAAAGTCGGGGTACGTCTCAAGATGGCCAGGCAGGGGAATGTCTGGGCCATAGAAATATGTGCACTGCCAGTTCTTGCATGACTCATGCCCTACGATGTCGGGGAAGCGCCGGCTAGGCCGGATCTTAAAGCTAATGTTCCACAAGTCCGCACTTCGTCCTTCACTCTATAAACTCTCTCTTGACAGTTAAAAGTATATAAACATATCTAATCTAGGTTTGATGCCTAGATATCCTTCGCACAAAGCTACAAAGTTTCTAAGGACGAGGATGCTGTTAGGAGAGAGGTTGTGGGGAAGTACCCGGAAGTGCTGGAGGACGTCCAAGAAGAAGTCGGAAACTGGCAGGCTTACGCCTCGTACCAGCTGGGCTTTGAGGTACACCTTCTCTCCGGCTTGGGGAGAAGGACCACCTCGCCGGCTGGTGCCGACTGCCATACCAAATTCTTCGCCGCAGGGAGATACCCCTCGGTGACCAGTTCTTGCAGATCTTCAGAGAAGAGGTCAGAGCCCCTCCACACTCCCTTGTGGGAGTCAGTGTCCTCTTTAGCGGCTTCTGGCGCCGCCCGTTCTTGGTTATTGCCGATGGTTTCCACGACGGTGGTCACAGGGACAACAACCCCCTCCGGCAGGACCGTTACTCCCTGAGATAGCTCTGGAGTAGCCTCGGGGGTCGCCATCATCAAAGGGATGGAGCTTCCAGAGGCCATTGCAATGCTGGGAGTGGATGTAGAAGAAGAAGGCTCTGGCTAGGGTTTTCCGAGGAGGAGCTCGAACAGGCGTGCGGCTGGAGGAAGACGAAGACGAAGGAGCGAATGCGGGTAAAAAGAAAATAACCTGGCCACAGTGAAAATATATAGGCCCAGCATCAAGATTCATGCAAAGGGATCCAATGCGTGGAACGCTGTTGACATGGAGACAGACATGCGCGGTAATTTCACCATGTCCTCCGTCTTTGCCGCTTTACCGTTTCTGATTTTGCACGTGTGAAAGTAGCTAATGATTGATTCCCTGCCTTCTGTGAGTTTCGAGGTAGCATAGGTTGTACCCTATGTCATCCTCCTGATAGTTGCAGTGAAGGGTCACATCTGAAGATTCCATCAAAGGCGGAAAATATCCAGCCCTAGAAATGAAGACTTAAGGAATCTCTAGCTACATCACAAAGTTGGAGAGGATTGCAGGGTTCTTTGGGAGACCTTTGAGATATTGCTTGATGAATTTCTGACATCACCTAGATGGAGGATTCAAGATCAATGGGCAAGACGGCGCAAGATTTCAAAGTCCTCTGGGGGCTACTGTTGGGGATATGCTAAATTGGTATCACCATAGCACGTCCTTATTCCAGCTAACCCGGGTGGCCCATAGTTGGTAGCAAGGCCTATGGCCTGCTGGGTGGCCCAGTTAGACGGATGCAGAAGGGATGCCCATGCCGGATAAAGGAAGGCTACGAAAGACTAGTTCATATTAGTGTAGGACTCTTTACCTTGTCACCGACATACTTGGAGCTTGGGAGTGCAAGACACGAAAGACTAGTTCGTATTAGTGTAGGACTCTTTACCTTGTTCGACAAGGTCTTTCCCCTGTAACTCTAGGTTCTAGTGCCTTTATAAACCAGAACTGTGGGAGCCTTTAGGGCACAACCTAGATTGCTATGAACAACGTGCAACACCTCGCACATCGAACCTATCTCTGTAACTCAGCGTATTGCCATTATAGTGATTTATAACAGCAGTAGAGTTCCACCACCGTTGCGGGACTTGAACCTGAGTAAGCTGTGTTACCTCGTACCCACCAACTCTCCGCCTTACCCCACGTCTCTAAACACACACTGTGAGGACCCCTCCATGGCATACTCGTTGGCAATATCATGACACCAGAGGAATCAATTCACTCTTAGATTAATTAATCCTCATACTAGAAACTTGCTCAAAATAGGTGAGGACCCATTTTAGATTTGTGGCAATCTCAAGATCTTTATCAGAGAAAAGAATGCCTTCATCTTCATACTATAAGTAGATGACACTCTTGGACAAATATTAGAACAAAAACTACTAGTAAAATTGGCATCAGTTGGTTTGATTAACATCCTAGTGAGTACATCTACCACTAAATTAAAGAGGAGGGGACATGGGGTCTCGCTGCCTTAGGCCTTTGCCAGTAACAAAGAATTTGCCAATCACATTATTTAGTTTGACTCCCTTAAAGCCCCCACAAATTGCAGTTTTGATCCAATTAATAACATCGTAACCAAAACCTCTTTTATGAAGAAGATCTATAAGGAACTCTAAACTAACTTTGTCAATTCATAGTCTATCTTTATGACGAGCCCTTATGATTTTTCATGAACAACAGAATGAAGGATCTCATGAGAAGTAGCAACACTTTCTAAGATAAAACTACCTTTAATAATAGCATATTGATTTATAATAGTAATTATACCCATTATGAGAGATAACCTGTTAGTCAAGACCTTAGTGAAGATTTTAAAGGAGCAGTTAAGCAGACTAATAGGTCTGAACTTTTTCATATTGCTAGCATCGGGCTCTTTTGGCATTAGAGTAAGGATAACAAAGTTTAGCCTAAAGAAATCTAACTTTCCATGATAATCATCAACCATATTAATAATGTCAATTTTGACAATGTCATCCTAGAACTATTTGTAGAAGATAAAAGGTGGACCATTTGGGGCAGGAGCCCCATCTTAATAAGATTCAAAAATGGCTTTCTTAACTTCTTTCTCACAAAGGGAGTGTCTAAATTCTGGTTTTGTTCTTGGGTAATCCTCTAACTGGTTTAGAAGAAGTTATCCTCAAGGATACAACTAGAGTTCTCATCTTTCTTGAACAAATCTTTGTAGTAATTAGTATCTACCTCTAACATGCCAGTGTCTGTTAGGAATATGCCCTAGAGGCAATCATGTATGATGTTATTCCCAATGTATTCATAAAGTTATTGATTAGTCATTGTATGAACATTTGATATATATATATCATTGAATATGTGATTTAGTTGTGTAACTATATATTCATGTTGTTCATACTAGATCGTCCTTGGTCATCAAGGTTGTGTAGGACACACAACTTTGACCAATGTTCAGATCAGATGATGACTCAGTTCCACTTATCATGGGTATGGTGATGCCAATCCAACTTACACTAATTCGGCTAAAGTGTTTAGCGAGGCGGACTGACCCACAATTGAGATGCAATGAGCATGTTGTTATTTGTAGTGTCAAGCAATGTAATCCTTTGACCTAAGGTGTCGCATGACCAGAGTTGTGGATCGGCTGACTTAGGTTCTACCAAACTTTGTTCCATAAAAGGGCAGTTATAAAGGTAGAGTTCGGGCTAGTTGTGAATCAAGCTGCATGACGTGGATAACCAAGATGGGATTTCCCCCTCCACAATGGAGAGATATTCTCTAGGTTCTTTTGCGTGATATGATTTGGAAGCATGGCCATGCGCTACTCACTTAAGTGTTAACTAAAGAGACGTACTAAGTGTTAATCCAGTGAATCATATATCATATAATGATAAGAGACTTAAGCTATTAAGGGATGGAAACTACTCACCTATAGCTTGAAAAGGTAGTTGGACGAAAGTCACATTGAAGTTTGTCTTTAAACTTTACGTCACTTGGGAGTTGGCACATCTTGCTATATGCCACTACCATCTATCGAATTGAGACAAATTGTTCATGGGAGTGATTTGGACTCAAAGCCATGACAGTATACGTGGAAGTGTAGCTCATTTTGTGTCCAAGTGTTAGGGGTTACCCTCAAGGGTGGCCCGATCTTCACAGATCTTTTGTTAAAAACGATGGAGAAAGCAAGGGAAAGGGAGAACATAGCAGAAACGAACACACACCTCGCAAAGAACATGATGAACACACGCAAACACAACACTATACAAGGTCTGTTTCTCCCTCCGGAGGCTACCAGTCTGATATAATCCTCGCAAGGAGAGATTGGTCAACGTGCTCCCATCAATCTACACTAGAGAGAGAATAACACCTTGGAGAGGATATTGACAACTACATTGACAACCATGCAATATGTAGGCCTTGTACAACTAAGGATGCTCAAAGTCCAAATCCATAAAGGTTTGTGAAGATAGTCGGTCCCCTCGTAAGGGGGGTGAGGAAAACTAGAGAGATTCCACAAAGGGGGTTGTCTTCTAGTCTATCATCTATGCCTAAGGTATACAAGAGGTGTGGGGTATCTATATATAGGCCAGCCACTTAAATAGGGGTAGTTTGGGGATAAAACAAGGGTTGGAACAGAATAAGGGGTATACTTGGGTTGAGGACCAGATCCGGTGTGCGTAGGCACTGTTGTGACTGGTAGTACCAGTCGTCGGGTCCGGTAGTACTAGAAACTAGTGGTAGAGGCTTCAGGCAGTGCGTTAGCTCCGACCTTTAGTGGTAGGTCGTGTCCAGGTCCAGGAGTACCAATATGTGTGTTTGGTAGTACCGGTAGGAACTGGCTGCGTTGGCAAGCTCATGGAGGTCAGGGCGGTAGTAGCGCTCGTGACTATCTCTTCTTGAGTGTACTTGACTCTGTCTTCACTCGGGAGACTTGGAGGGCGGATGCAGAGATGTCTGTAGGATGGGCTGCATCACCTCCCCTTCATAAAGAGTAATCCTCAACTCTATACACTCATCAACATGTAGAGGAGGTCGAGAGACATTCTTGATCCTAGGGTTCACCATATAGTCATCTTCAAGAAGATTGATTTGACAACACTTCAATGTTCCTTCACTTTCCATGTAGCCTACAAAGCTCACAATCAAAGTGAAGCAACACTCAAAGAGTATCCAATTCATGAAGATTATAGCATGAGTCCTTAAGTAGAAGGAAGTCACCTTAGGGTGTAGATATCACATAGAAGCTCATCCATAGGTAACTCTCTACATTTCATCTTGTAAACTCATGGTTGGTAGAGGTTAACGTGTATGCATTTGTACCTTCAGAGAATAAAGACCAAGCAAATATTTCCATGCGTGATAGAGGAGCATGTCATTTGTGGCATGTCCATTCTTATTCACAACACTATTAGCACAATACATGTATAGCAAATGGAATGCATATGCAAGGTCAGTGTTCATGGAAATCATTTGAACATCATCAAAATGAGGGAACTCAAAAACTCCATATGACGTCTTAGTGTGGCATTCAAAGCATTGGACTAAACTTTTGATCAACATCTTTGATGCAAGAATAGGATAATTTGACAAAAACACATGAGGAAGAATATCTGAAACAACATCATTCGTGCAAACAAACCATTTTAAAGAGCAAGTTTTCCTTATGTTTGTTCTAACAACAATACGAGATACTCATAATGGCATCATGGTTGCACACAAAACATCGGAAAGAGAAATTGTTCAACATTTTTGTTGCAACACATAAGCATCAATATTCAATAGCAAAGAAACACAATTGTCACAATGTGAAAGAATACCATCAACATGATTCCAACAAAACCATAGGAAAGAGCAATTTGTCAACATGAAAGATGCGATGCATGCAAAAGGTATTAGAGCCAAGTTTAGTCTTGAATTTGTGTGTGGGATGCTCTCAAGAGATCTTTTTGTCAACTCGTGCTCCAGTGAGGTTGACACTATAGTGCAGGTACCAACACACAATATAGACAAAAGGAAGAACATGCGTGCATGGTAGATAAACACATCATCCATCATGATGTATCTTTATTATGCACATCACCATTAGTTTCAATAAATTGTAAGTTATATGCATGGTGAATATTCAAGTGGGGAATATGCTTATCATGGCGTTTACTAAAAGATCCAAAACTTGAGAAAGCTATGGGGGCAATCTCATTATAAACCATATGATAATTATTGTTGCATGCAAAACAAGTGAAAGAGCGATTATTCATCTTATCGCAAGCAACATGAGAAATTAAATAATGATCATGACAAAGCATATCCAAAACAATAGCATGGTTTTCGACAAATATATGGAAATAATTATTCATCAAGTTTGTCACAACACAACAAGCACTTTTATCATCATTGCAATCAAGAATGGAAAAAATGAAGCGTCTATGGCATGTCATGTCTATGTCAATGTAATCATAATTATGCAAGTACACTAGTGGGACACTCTCATCATTAACATCCTCATTTTCACTATGAAAATACCCCCATACCCGGTTTTTGGGGCAGCATAAGCGAAAAGAACCAGGAAAGTTGGTCGGATGGAGTATCGTGGCACCATTTTGTCGTGGTATCCAATTAACTGTCTTGGTAGGTCTGATACTGACATAAAATTATGTCGTGGTACGTGGGAAGGTGCAATGGCAGATAATACTTCCCTGGTATGTCAACGGGGGCATAATTGACTATGCCGCATATTGGACTTATGTTTACATTGGTTCCCACAACGAACACTAGTTAGTCGCGTGACTCTGACACTACAATAATGCTTCATTGACTTGTGTGGCCCACCAGCGCCTAGGATTGCACATATATTACACCCTCCACGCCTCCCCCGAATGCACACTTTGTTCTACTCCGGCCAGTACTCTTCCCAAATCCCTCTCCGAGAATCTTCAGCGGTTGGCAGCAGAGTGCGAGGAGATTCTCTAGGCAGCGGCACGCGGAGTCAACGAACAGAGATGGCAGAAAGGCGAGACATCATTACTCTCCGTGTTGGCGACATCGTAGATGCCAATAGTGGAAAACATGTTTCTTGTAAATATCTAATTGAGGTTTTCTTCTTCTGGGTTGTTTTGATCGAATTCTCTTTCTCTCTGACTAGGGTTGTCTTCCTTTTGATTTTTGTTTTTTATCAATGTCTATCTCTCTATCTAATCGATTGGGGTTTTCTCTTATATTATTTGTTTTTTGGCAGATTATACCATAGTGGATCGAATGCATGGATATAAAGGAATGGATCAGTCTCCAATCTAGTAGAGGGATCTGTTGCGGGTCTAGACCTGAATTGAAGCCACGTCGTTGCATCACATATGGTGGCGTGGACACCGACCACAAGTTCCTCGGGTGCCACTACAAAACTCTGAGGTGCAAGTACATTATATGGATCGATGATCTGCATAGCTTAAGGATGCATGCAGTGTTGGAGAACATGTGGAAGCAAGCGGAGGACGATGAATTCCCAATTACCACTGGTGAATTCAATGATAGAATTGAAGTAGTGAAGGATGAAGTTGATGCCGTGGTTCAGGGTGAAGTGACCGGGGTTCTAAACGAGTTGTCTCGCATCATGGCTTTGATGGAGTCACTTAGGCATAATTTAGAAGTAATTCGTTAGACTTGAATTGTGTGTAAGAACTGTTGTTGGTGCAGTTTATAATATATATATATTTGAGCACACTTTTCTTGTATATCTCTCTGATTGGGGTGTTCTTCTTATTGGTAATTTTGTGTGTTTGAAGTTGTGGCACACTCGTGCAATTCTTAAGACGGTAGTTCTATTTGTCGTGGATAGTTGTACCATGGCACAAAGATATTTTGCCTCGAAAAGTCAGTAGGTCCCACGTGTCATGGACTTTGAGCTTTCCCCGTGTGCTATGAGCAACTTTGTGAAATTTCACTTATCCCGCCGCTCGCTTGCTTGATCCCCAATCTTTCCCCAAACAACAACCCTATCTCCCCTACGACCATCGCTACCCCACTCCACCGGTGTTCCCCCTACACCGGCACCCCCTCCATAGGGGACATCGCCCCCTTGGACCCCTCTGTGTTGACACACGGGGAGAGACTCCCCAAGGACATCGCCCTTCCACACTGTCCCTAGGTTATTTTGCATTTTGTACTTCGATCGTTAGGAGCACACAAATGGATAAGAGATGGATGTATTCATTTAGGAAAACAACGGAATACGAACATGGTTTGGAAAGTTTTTTGGATTTTCCGTTCTCCCGTTCAGCAAATGTTGGAAAAATCCATTGTCCTTGCTTTGCTTGTGCGAATCTGTATTGGCATGACCTTGCAACTATTGCTGACCACTTGGTTGATAAGGGTTTTTTGCTAGAGGATATGCACTGGGTTTTTCATGGTGAGTCTGTTGATGGGAGTTCTAGTCTGCCTGAATGTAGCACGGGTACTGAACCTGCTAGTCATCCTATGAATGATGACATGGATGATCTGCTTAGGGCTAGTACATGTCATTTTGTGCATACCGATGGTTCTTCAAATACTAATACTCCTGATGATGTTGTTACCTATACCAAGTTGGCATATGAAGATATCCTAGATCTGTACCTAGGTTGCAATAATTTCTTAAAGCTGCATTTCATATTTAGGCTCTTGAACATTAAAAATATGTGGGGAGCAGCCAATGGAATGTTTGATGAAATTCTCTAGTTATTAGATGAAGCATTCCCTGATGGAAATCAAATACCCAAGAACTATTATGAGTCCAGTAAGTTTGTGAAATATGTAGGCATTGGGTATAACAACATAGGTGCCTGCATAAATGACTGTGTTTTATATAGGAATGATCTTGCAAACCATCACAGTTGCCCCACCTATGGCAGTTCAAGGTGGAATGACTTGACGGAGGATGGAAAGAGGGCTCATAGAGTTGCTGCTAAGGTTATCAGTCATTTTATTCTAAAAAGAAGGCTACAAAGGATTTTTATGTCGAAGAAGACGACAATTGATGCAACATGGCATGCAAATGAGGGAATAGATGATGGTCTGCTCCAGCATCCTGCTGATGTTGAGAAATGAAAAACCTACACGTGTTGCATCCACTGATCGGATATGATCCTCGTAACATCATGCTGGGATAGGCTACAAATGGCTTCAACCCATTTGGTGCAGCCATCACGTCTCATAGCACTTGGCGTGTGTTTCTGATTCCATATAACTTTCCACCATGGATATGCATGAAGCCTAAAAATTTATTTTGTCCATGTTGATCCCTGGTCTGAGATCTCCTAGAAATAATATAGATGTTTACCTGGAGCTCTTAGTTGAAGAACTTGAAGAGCTGTATGTCACATGTGCTAGAGCATATGATTCAACCACATGTGACTATTTTACCCTCCGTTCTACATTAGTAGGGACTATTTGTGATTACCCTAGTAATGCAATGGCATCAGTAGAAAAACAACAAGAATCTTTTGTGTTCTACTTGTTTCCTTGACATTGATAGCTACAGATTAAGCATGGGAAGAAGATTTGTTACATGGGACACCGTAGGTTCCTATGTTTTGATCACCTGTATAGGACTGAGATAGATGATTTTTATACACATGCTGAGGATAAAGGACATCCAACACCAATTACTGGATCGATTAGCAAACCACTGGTTTGAACATAGTCTTTGGAAATTTAGAAGATTAGAAGCATGCAAAGGCAACTGCAAAGCGGAAATGTGATATCACTGTCGAGGACAACCCCTACATGTGGCACAAGATATCATGCTTTTTCGGCTTAAGTACTGGAAGGACCTTCATGTACAACGTAATCTGGATATAATGCAAATTGACAAAAACGTCTTTGACAACATTGCCAACACTTTGCTACATGTGAAAAATAAAACAAAGGATAAGCTTGCATCTAGGCTAGATATGCAGATCCTCAACATGAAGGTAACACTTCACACAAAGTAGGTTAAAGAGCCTCGAGTCGATAAGGTGGTCAAAACTCATATGAGAGCAGCGTGCTACAACTTAGACACGAGCAAGAAAAGATCTTTCTGTCAAGTCTTGAGAAGTGCCCGTTTCCCATATGGGTGTGCATCATGTTTATCCTCCAAGGTGAAAGTAGAACAAAGGAAACTAGTTGGTTTAAAGAGTCATGATTGTCATGTCATAATGCAACAGTTGCTTCCACTAGCCATCAGAAAAATTCTTCCATACCATGTTTGCGTAGCTTTGGTTCGTTTGAGCATCTTGTTCAGACAGATGTACTCCAAAGTAATTCACATCGATGATATGGTGAAGTTGTAATTTGATATTGCTGAAACACTCTACCTTATGAAGAATGTTTTCCCACCCTCCTTTTTATGACATGGTGCATTTGTGTGTTTACCTGCCAAGGGAAGCTAGGCTCCCTGGTCCTATGCAATATCGAACAATGTGGTCAGTTGAGAGGTGTGTTCATAACCTCTTCTCTGTCAATTGCATTCTTGTTC
Organism: Avena sativa; assembly: GCA_916181665.1. Classification (NCBI taxonomy): domain Eukaryota; kingdom Viridiplantae; phylum Streptophyta; class Magnoliopsida; order Poales; family Poaceae; genus Avena; species Avena sativa. Next base: position 201,006,548 of record OV702287.1, read on the forward strand.
ACTAGTTTTCCCAGTTTGTAGGTACTTAAAGAAGTTGAAACTGATGATGACGACAAGGAGTTACCCACAAGGATATATTGCTAAAGGTTATATCCTCGATGAGAGCCTTACCTTTTGCTCACGGTACATGCATGGTTGTCTTACCAGGCATAACCAAAAGGCTCGTAATCATGAAAGTGATGATGAAGATGCCACAATGCCATATCTTGGCAGAAGGGGCCACAAGTTGGTTGGAAATGCTATCATAGAACTAGATGACAATGCTTCGATTCAAGCTCACCGATATGTTTTATTCAACTACGAACATATTTTGTCGTATAAAGAGTACGTGTGATATTTATATCATGTTTTTTATATAGCAATAATTTCTATAGGTTAATCAATGGTATTATAATTGTTCGTATGAAGAAAACATGTTCAAATTCTGGCCGCTGACAGAACTGTGACCAATAAAGCCCATCAACACAAAGAGACTTTTCACACGTGGCTGGCGGAACATGTGAGACATAAAGGTTTCTTGCAAGATACTACTGTGTTATGTAGTGGTCTAACTGTGATGTACAATTTTGTTACAATGCATGGGTCTCAAACATTCCAATTGAAGACGATGATGATGTACTTTAAGAACTAAGTTTCCTAGATAATTAACCTTATAGAATGCTGAACAAATACAATTCTTGTTTGGTTAACGGGTACAAATTTTATATAAAGGCTTATGGACTATAGAAGGCCACCATGAATTAAGGTGTACCTGTCTGTGGCAAGGAAGGAAACAAAGTGACTGCTTGCTATGGTATGATCACATGTATCATTGAACTTAATTACGGTGACAAGGGTTCAGTCGTGCTGTTCAGGTGCGATTGGGTTAGTACTTCCCTTAGAGGCTCCAAGATGGATGAGTACGATATCAAACTTGTGAACTTTAATCACCTAACCACAAAGGGAAAAACCTCACCAACGAGCAATTTATCCATGCATGTCAAGCTAGAAAATTGTACTACGTCCCAAAGGATAATGATACAGAAAAACGACATATCGTGAGGTCTTTTTTGCAGCGGGATGCATATGAGTTAGGAGGCCCTGATGAGGGTACATAGGAGGGTGACACACCCACATTAGGTCTTGGTCTTGATATTAATTTTACTCAACCTAACATCCTTGATGAGCCGTATCCATCTTACAGGGAAGATATGCCTGAGAAATTTATGAATATGTCATCGAAAGACGCAATAGCATCGTTAAGGTAATTCTTTTCAGCCTCAAAATAAATTTACAAGATTCACTCTATTTATTACTTATAGTTTATAATACGATATTACCTTTATGTGTAAATATAGCCACCGCAGGCAGAAGGATAGAGCAAGGGATAATTGAAAGAAGATACCAACACAATGGAGCTACCAACAATGGTAGATATATGATTTGGAGTTGTGTATGAAGAACTTTTTAGGTAGAAGTTGTGTGATCGATTAATCTATGTGTTTGTGGAACTTCTAGCTAGTTATCTGTATTGCTGTACTGGTATGTACTTGTGATGATATTTTAAAGCATCATGTGAGATTTATATTATGATTTTCTGTGATTTGGGGAAATTAGGGGAACCCTAAGTATCAAAACCGCCTGCTATTGCTGCGCCTAGAAGCATCATCGGGGGCACAAAAAATTATGCCGTGCACGGGTTACATAGGGCGGCACCATATTGTGTCGTTGTCTCACAGCTTCCACGACATGTATGCAGTGCCACCCTATATGGACCATGGCATACACGCCTTGTTTCCGTGGAAGCACTAGCGCGTTGGATCACGTTGTGTTGTGCCAAAAAATCCGTCGTCATTGCAGAATCCCCGACATAGTTATTCGTGACAGCTTTTTTGCCATGTCATCACGAGCGTGGTGAATAAGGCTGCATCTCGATGTCTATAAGTACCATCTCCCGAGCTCCATGTTTTAGTGTTTCACCTTTGTAGTCCCTCTCATGAGAAGTGAGTGTTTAGGTAGTCTACGCCTCCTTGTGGCCAACTTGCCCATCATCTCCAAATAATGGATAAGTGAACCACCTTATGGCTTCTTGATTCATGTAACCTAGCACATCATAATAAAACACACTAGAGATAGATGGTAAGTCATTAGAAATCAAAATGGTCTCACTTGACCTATCAACTACCACTCTCAACTCACTCGGTGTATCACTCATGCTCTCCAAGTGGAAGCACTCAATCTCACGTATAGTAGGGTCACTCATGTCACCTTTGTTGTCACTCAAGGGGGTGAGGAAAACTAGAGAGATTTTGCAAAGGGGGTTGTCTTCTATTCTATCATCTATGCCTAAGGGATACAATAGGGGTAGAGGCTATATATAGGCCAACCACTTAAATAGGGGTAGTTTGGGGATAAAACTAGGGATGGAATGGAATAAGGGGTGTAAATGGGTTGAGGACCAGATCTGGTGCACGTAGGAACTAGTGTTACCACTAATACCAGTCCTCGGGTTTGGTAGTTCTAGACGCTAGTTGTAGCGGCTTAGGGTGGCGCGGTAGCTCCAGGCTTCAGTGGTAGGTCGTCTCCAGGTCCGGGAGTACCGTTCGGTGCGCCTGGTAGTACCGGTGGGAACTGGCTGCGTTGGCGATCTCGAGGAGGTCAGGATGGTAGTATCACTGGCACAAGCTATACTGTCTCTTATTGAGTGTACTTGACTCCGTCTTCACTTGGGGGTACTTGGTGGGGTGGATGTTGAAACGTCGGTAGGATGGGATTCATCACCAAGTGTTCGTGAATCTACAGGGTCACACACTTAATAGTAAGGGGCCCATATGGATTAGATCCATACGGATATTGGGCTACAATCTAGATGGGCCTCAAGCGTTGAGCCCAACTAGGAGTGTATATATGTGGAGTGACAAGGGATAATTCCCTAACCTAGACGTCACTTTTTCCACTCCCAAATCATGATAGATATGATCTAGCAATCCTCTTCTTGGTGCTCCTTCCTACACATGTGGATACCGGTAGAGGCGTTGCACATGTGAAACTAGAGACGAAGGAGTTATTGTGGTACCGTAGGAGCTACTGATGGGATCAGTCAGCACTACCTCGAAGCGCTACATCCTGGCAGTAATCTCGTGTCCTATCAGCTCAGCTTGTTCTTGGATGTACCACGTAGAAAATGTTTTTACCTCCGCGTGGCCTTACAGTGGTATCAGAGTGCTTTCTTCTGGTTTTAGGCCCTTGATCTGTGCATATGTGATATGCATGTAGTAGTAGATTGGATCTATTTGCCGTGTCGGAGGTTGATCTATGAGATAGGTCGGTTTTGTACAAGATTGATTGGATCAATCATACTCAGGGATGCATGGAAGATTTGGTGTGGATGATCAATGAGCTTGGTCAGATGTGCACAACGATCGGAATTTAGGTAAAAGTGTTTTGTTCGATGAAGAAATCCATTACTGGAATGTAGATTGGGTCCTTGTCTTCTGAAAGATCATTGGGCACTACCCGCACTGACGAGTGGCACTGCCCCTTTGATCTTCGTCCGCTATCCGGCTAGCAAGACCGCCGACTTCGCCCTGTCATAACGCCTTAGTGTTGGAAATATTCCCTAGAGGCAGTAATAAAGTTGTTATTATTCATGTTTCCTTGTTCATGATATTGTTTATTGTCCATGCTATAACTGTATGTATTGGAAACTAAATACGCTTGTGGATAAATAAATAAGACAGATTCCCTAGTAATCCTCTTCTACTAGTTCATTAATCAAGCGATGGTTAAGGTTTCCTATACCTTGTACATGTATGTCACTTGATAATGGGATCACTTACTTAGTGAATGATGCGATGGACAAGACCCTTAATAATAAGAATAGCTTCTGATCACAGTGTCTAGTTTGTTTGCTATCGCTTTATAAATATGTCAAGTATAGTTTCCTCAGACCATGAGATCATATTACTCCCAAGCATCAGAGGAATACCTTGTGGACATGAAACATCACTCCTTAACTGGGTGGTTATAAAGGAGGCTTTCAGGTATCTTCGATGGTGTCTGTTGGGTTGTGTGAATAAAGATTGGGATTTTTTCCTTCGTGTGATGGAGTGTGATATACCTCTAGGCCCTCTCGGTAGTATAGCATCCAAGATCTCAGTGACTAAGGAAGTCGGTTACATGGATCCTATACCATGATGCAAGTAAAGAGAACTTGCTAGTAATGAGATTGAACTAGGTATAGTGATACCGATGATCGAATTTTGGGCAAGCAATATATCGTGATACAAAAGGAATGGTATACTAGATTGTTTGAATATTTGACATTGTGGTTCAATTAATAATCCTACGTTGAATATGTAGGATCCATCATGAGCACTCTAGTCTCGTTGATGGTTATTGATTGGAGAGTTGTCTCTATCATGTCTGCATGTTTTCGAACCCATCGGGTCACACACTTAACCTACGATCTTGCTAATATTCGTTTGAGAATACGTATGGTGTGAATCAAATGTTGTTTCAGAGTCTCAGATGATATCCTTGATATCACGAGGAGCTTTGGAATGGTGCAAAGGTAGAGAATTATATATGTCACTTCCTATTTTAGGGTTTCAGGAAGTTTAGAATGTTCTATTTTGATGGAAGGTTCTAGAAGGGTCCATGATGGGGCCTACTACGAGGTGGGGCCACATGGGCCCATGTGGGGGCACCCTGGCCATCATGGTCTAGGGCTTCACGACCACAAGGCCCATTGTGGCCGCCAACCACTAAAGGTGGGCCAAAACCCTAACTTAGGGAAGGGGTGGCACAAGGGAGAGGGACTCTCCCCTCCCATGGCTACCAGCCCTATATGGGGCATGGTGGAGGGGCATCCCTCCCCCAGCTGTCTATATAAAGGAGGGCATGGGTAGGGGTCGGTGCACCATTTCTCCTACTGCCTCCCCCTCTCTCTTACACGAAGCTCTCCACCTCTCTCCGGATTGAAATAGGCAAAGCCCTGCAGGAATCCACCTCCACCATATTAGTGCTGCCATTGTGCTACCAAATTATAATGGAGTTCTTCTACCTCTCTTGCTATATCAGGAACAAGGAGATGACATCATAGTGGAACATGTTGATATTGTGGAGGTGCCATCAGTTCGGTACACGGATCTCGAAGGTCAATATCTACTACGGCTTGAACCGTCGCAAGTGATCGACTACATCACCCATGATCTATAGATCATTAACGCTTGTGTTCTTCGAGGATAAGTAGATTAGTTCTATTCTACTTGTTACTTGCATCTAGTAGATTAGATCTTGCGAGGTTCTCTCTTGCTATTCCATAGGATTTTTTTTGTTTTCCATGCAACGAACCCATCACTGGTATTAGAGCTAGATCTATTCGTAGATGTATTGTACAAGTAGAACACTATGTGATGCATGTAAAATGCATACATGAAATTTGTAGTTTATTGATACATGTTCCCACATATTTGCAACTTATATGGTGTTATATTCATGTTTTACATTTATTTATGGGGATTTACCAATGATCCCCTTTATTTGGTTTATAACTTTACAGGATAGGAAAAGCCTATTGTGCGTATTTTTATCTTTCAGGGACCTAAACAAATGGCCTTGGGATTTTTCGAGGAGTATTTTTTCGTGAAGAGAAGCATCTGGAGCACAAGAACCACAAGAGGGGAGGCCCGAGGCCCAAACGATCCCAGGTGGCGCGGGCTCCATCCTGGGCCACACGACCATAGGACATTTCCTCCTCGAGCCTCTACAACCATCCGTCTTCATCCTAGCCTTGAAGTCTTGACCTAAAAATGCCTATAAAAAGACGCCCTGGGATGATCTTGGAGGAAGCAGCGTAGAAACACATAAACAAAGATAGAACCAATGAAGATTGGAGGTGAAAACGCTACCGGAGTCACCATCAGTGGGATCTCTACCTTCTCCAACATCTTCAGATTCATCACCATGATGAAGAGGGAGTAGTCCAACTCTGTACTATGGGTTTGTGGAACTAGATTGATCTATTTCTCTCTTGATATATCATTGTTCTAGTACCATACCATATGAGCTACCCAACATGACTATGATCATCTATGTAATTTCTATGTGGTGGATCTTTATTCTATGAGTAGATATTTGAGATTGTACTTCTATTATGTGTGAGATGTATTGGTAGATGCATATTATGTATCCTGTTCTTTATTACTTGTTTTGATCCAACTTGTATGAGAGGGCATGTATGGGGGAACATGTGTATTTGTTGAAGTAACATGGTGGTGGTGATTGGATAGTGTTGGGGATATACTTTCTGGGGATACCCACTGTGACTCGCTGACCAGGGTGGCCCACTTCGGGTTAGAGCTATGCTTCACATGCGTCCACGTCAGGGAGAGAAGATGGAGCCCCGTCCGGCTGCGGGAAGGCCCAGAAGACTTACCAACTTAGGCCTGTAGGAATACTGGTCTTGAAATCCGACCAATGACATATGAACATGGATGGACAACACAATATAAGGCCCCGTCGAGAACCGTATTAGCGTCACCACATTCCGACCCTCGGGATGATACTTACTCAAGAACCAGCTCTTCAGGACTGAGGCACAGAACCACACGCGATTGGAGCAACGTTTCCCTAGCCACAGAGCAATATGTTGTGGAAGCACTGGTTCCACAACAACCTCCCCGGTGGTAGTTGAATAATCGCAAGGAAGAAGAAGAAGCACGACATCGAGAACAGGATCGACAGAGTATGCCACCTCCCAGGCACACAAGCCATCTAGCTGAACCTCGCCATAATGGTGATAATGACGGATGGAGAAACGACGAAAACCGCACCGGATCAAGCCAACACGGTCGTCGTTGCCATGAAGATCCTTCCCGAAGCCGACACAATGAGGCCTCGAACGGAGGCCGACATTCAGTCGGAAATAACCCACCAGCATAACCCTCTCCACCAAGCTGCAACCATAACGATTCCCACGGGAGCCAGGGAGGAGCCGAATTGGGGGCGGTTGTAGGAGAAGCAGATATCTGACTCCATGGCACCGCAACCACAATGAATACCTGAGGCAGTGCTCCCTATCACCAAGTGACACCATGAACCGGATCAATTCCAACATAGAAGCGCGCCACTACGAGTTGAACAGTATATACGTGGGTCCAAAATGATTTGGGCCACGGATCTGACAAACCAGTTTTCCGGAAGGATTTGCTATCTCAAGGAACATTCAACCCTACGATAGTGTGGCTCGGCCAGACACCTGGCTCAAGGATTTATTTCAGGCCTGCTACATCACCAAAGGAGGAAACATCCTAGTCGTAGTCCGGTATGTCCCACTTATGTTGCCAAAGATGGCTAGATCATGGCTCAGTGAACTCCCTGGAAACACGATTAAAAATTGTATGATATGCAAAGTGCGTTCTTTTGAAATTTCGAAGGTACATACAGGAGGCCCTACATGGTCGGAGATCTGCAACATTGCACCCAGGAAACCAGAGAAACTTGCCAAGACTACCTCAGACAATGGATTGACACAAAAAACTCCCGTGAAGGAGTAAACGACCAGACCGAGATTGAAGCATTTATCATAGTGCTCCCAATTGGATTACTGCATCACCGGCTGAAGTGCAACAAAGTACCAACTTGGGGGAGATGATAGAAACGGCAAGCAAATATGCAGATGCTAGCGACGATTCAGGAGGACTATTGAATTCTCTGGCCATACCACAATCGGCAAAGAAGCCAAAGCAGCAACAGACCCAGAAGCTCAAGAACACCTCGGAGGACAAACCTAATCCAGAAAATGCAGGTGTCAATGCAATTATCAAATGAGGAGGCCAAGGAGGGCACGGAGGTGGCAGGGGATGAGGCCGCAAAATTTCTCGGGTCCAAGGTAGAGGAGACCAGCAACCTAGTAAAACCCATTCTTCGGTCGACATTGCCAATAATCCGTGCGTACATCACCCGGATGGCAACATGGGCTCTTCCCACACAAATGCTACGTGTCGTTTTAATAAAGACATCAAGAAAGATGAATCCACTGGCTACAGGGCCAAGCGACGAAAAGGAATGATTTTTTTTGATAAATATAAGGAATCCAAGGACGATTCCGACATGGAGGAGGTAGATGCTTCAAATCCCCAGTCAGATGGCAAGAAACCATACCCAACAAAGAAAGACACTTATGTCTATTTCCTCGGATCCCAACCTATGAAGGTCAAAAAGGTAGTAATGCATGATCTCAACGCAACTGTTCTAGCTGTCCCCCAATATATTTACTAGTCGGAAGTAACAATCACCTTTGATCGACACGATCACCCGAACAATGCATCACATGCGAGGAAAGTACGCCCTGGTTGTCAATCCACTTGTTGACATCTATGAGTTCTCAAAAAATCTCATGGATGGTGGTAGTAGCATCAACATACTCTACATTGAAACACTACACCACATGAAGATATCGCAAACTCAGCTAAATTACAATAGTGTGGTTTTCCATGGAATTGTCCTCGGAAGGCACTGATCTCTCTGGGAGAAATCACTCTGGATGTTACTTTTGGAATGCCAGATAATTATCGGACTAAACCACTATCTTTTGAAGTGGTGCCATTCAAGAGCGCATAACATGCTATCTTTGGGCGCCCAGTCTACTGGAAATTCATGGCTCGCCCCTGCTACATCTACAACATGAGGAAACTTCTAGGGCCCAAAGGTGTTATCACAATCCGGGGAAACCTGAAGAAAGCGCGAGAATGCAAAGATGGAGCTGTCGCCTTTGCCAAAACTGTACTACATGCCGAGGAGTACTAGGAGATCAAGAAGAGCACTATTCTTTCTGAGATGACCACGACAAAGAAGGAGGTGCTGAAGCCAACTCTGGAGTTCAAGGCATCGTAAGAGACGAATACAACACTGCTGAAGGACGATGAAACCTCCAAGGTGACACACATAGGCATAGGTTTAGATCACGCATAGGAAAGCGCACTCGTCGAGTTCCTCAAGCTAATAAACATATCTTCGCGTTGCAACCTTCTGACATGACCGGAGTACCTAGGGAACTTGCCGAGCACTCTCTTAATTTTTATCCCGACGCTAGACCCGTCAAACATTCCTTACAACGTTTTGGCAATGAAAAGCGCCAACTTATAGCTAAGGAGTTATCCCGGTTAGAATTAGCCGGATTTAGTGAAGAGGTCATCCACACTAAGTGGTCGGCCAATCCTGTAATGGTCCCTAAAAAGGACACCACAGATTTAAGAATGTGTGTCGATTATACTGCCTTGAACAAGGCTTGTCCCAAAGATCCGTTCGCTCTGCGTAGAATCGACCAAGTTATCGACTCAACGGTAGGCTCAGAACTCCTATATTTTCTCAATGCATATTCCGGTTATCACCAAATACGATGAAAGAGCCAGACAAATTAAAGACTTTGTTCATCACCCCCTTAGGAACCACATGCTATGTAACGATGCCTTTTGGGCTAAAACACAAGAGCTATATATCAGCGCACTATGTAGTGTTGCCTCCACGATCAAATTAGATGCAACTTAGATGCATACGATAACATTATTGTGATGTCCAAAAATAAGGAAACTTTAATTTACGACTTGGAGGAAACATTCACAAATCTACGAAAATAAAACATCATGCTTAACCCAAAACAATGTTTCTTTGGAATTCTAGATGGAAAATTGGTAGGTTTCATCGTGTCTCAGAGAGGAATAGAGGTGAACCGAGACAAGATAAAGGATATACTTAACATTACCAGGCAAACCCGTCTGAAGGACATAAAATGGATCACTGGTTGCATCATAGCAGTCAGTCGGTTCGTTAGCTGGCTCGGTTAAAGATCCGCACCATTATACAAGATCTTGGAGAAGACCAACAAGTTTGTTTAGACCGACGAAGCTGAGGCTGCACTACAAGACCTGAAAGTAGTACTCTCATTTGTCCCTATCCTTGCAGCACCAGAACCTCGGGAACCCATGTTGCTCTACATTGCAGCGACAAACAGAGTCAATAGCGTCTTCACTGTGGTGGAGCGAAAGGAGGAAAAATAGGAACAATTGGTGCAGCATTCGACTTACTACCTCAACAAGGTTCGGACAGAATCTAAACAACGGTATCCCCATTACCAAAAGTTAGCCTATGGTGTGTTTTTTCAGCCAAAAAGCTACGCTACTATTTTCAAGATCATAAAATTACGGTGGTGAGCACTACTCCCATGAAAGATATAATCAACAACAATGATGCCACATGACACGTTGCTAAGTGGGGAATCGAGCTAGCATGTTTTGACATTGAGTATAAATGTGGACAACAATCAAATCCTAGATCCTTGTCGACTTTGTCGCTGATTGGATAGAGATAGCATAAGACATTAATGTCCTAAAGTCGGAATACTAGACCTTGCATTTTGACGGGTCAAAGCGCTCAGGGGTTCGGGGGCTGGCGTGGTGCTCAAATCACCCCAAAGAGAAAAATTGTTCTATTAGTTGTATATTCACTTCACACACGACCAATAATATTGCCGAATATGAAACACTACTGCATGGAATTCGAATTGCAGAAGACATCACCATTCACCGACTCATGTGCTACAGAGACTCAGATTTAGTTGCTCAACAAGTATCTGACCACTATAGGGCAAATAAGCACATGGCAGCATATCGAGATGTCCTGGATGAACTAGAAAAATCATTCAAAGGGTTTGAAGTTCAACACATTCCCTGAACAGAAAATGAGCAAGCATATGCACTATCAAGAATAGGCTCTGCATGAAAAAAAGGTCCCGGATGGTGCTTTTTTGGGGCACCTAAAAGTTCCCTCTATCACAACGGAGTTGATGAGGAGTATCCAACCAAATCCTACTCACCACTCATAGCAGTTCTGGCTATTCTTCCCAACTGGACAAAACCCTACCTTGAATTCTTGGTAGAAGGAAAATTACCTGAAGACGAAGTTCTGAGCCAGCAGATTATCCGACGAGCGAAATCTTACAAAGTAATCAGTGGTGAGCTCTATAAGCATAACATATCTGGGTGTTTTCAGCACCGTGTATCTCCATAAGAGGAGTGGACATCCTAAGGGAAATCCATGAAGGCGAATGCGGACATCACGTCGCAGCCAAGTCCTTAGTGGAAAAAGCTTTTCGACACAGATTTTTCTGGCTTATAGCTAAGGCAGATGCTGAGAGGATGGTCAAGACTTGCAAAGGCTGCCAAAAACATGGCAAGCAAGCCCATGTTTTGGCTGATCAGCTGTAAACAATTCTGATTAGATGGCCCTTTGTGGTCCGGGGGCTTGATATGGTAGGACTATTTAAATGGGATCCAAGTGGATTTACTCACCTACTTGTGATGGTGGATAAATTTACGAAATGTATTGAGGCTAAACCCGTCACAAGTGGTGATGGAGCTACAGCCAAAACATTCATCGAGGACGTCATAATACGATTCGGCTATCCGCACAATATCATTACAGAGAATGGGAGCACCTTTTCAATGGGAGAACTTGCCGAGTTTTGTGAAGATCAAGTGATCCGACTTGATATTTCATCAATCGCACATCCATAGGCCAATGGACAAGTCGAAAGGGCTAATGGTTTAATTCTTCAAGGCCTCTGACCTAGGATCGAAGCACCACTTCGTCATGCTGCAGGGGCTTGGGCGGACGAATTGCCATCTATTGTATGGAGCCTATGAACTACTCCTAACAGGTCAACTAAATATACACCTTTCTTCTTGGTCTACGGCGCCGAGGCAGTTATTTCAAGTGATCTTATCCATCTTTCTCCCCAAGTTGCTGCGTATGTCGTAGAAGATGTCGAAGTTTCTCAAGAAGATGACCTCGATGCACTTGAGGAAGTTCATGTCGTTGCTGAACAAAGATCTACCTTCTATCAACAGAAGTTACACAAGTATCATATCCAGAGAGTCAAAAATCGGTCTTTTACAAAGGGTGATTCAGTTCTCCAACTAGTGCAATAAAGAAAGCCCAAACTTTCCCTAATACGGGAAGGGCCCTTTATGGTTAGTAGAGTATTGCACAATTGTTCATACTATCTAACGAGCATGAGGCCAGACAAAGAAAGTAGGAAAACAAGAAGAGCCAGAGGCAGTATAGATCTGGGTGAGTTAGACCGTCCATGGAATATTGCTTAGCTACATTCCTTTTATTCTTAAGTTTTCTTTCTTTGTAATCATATAAATGTACATGCTCAAAGTGAAATAAAGTATTGGTCCCCTCAATGTTTTTCTGAGAAATTTTAAGTACCATCTTATTTCCGGATGATCATATCATAGTCGAAAATCCTAGAATAATTGAAAGTACTTATGCTTATGTTTGTTCTGGTTAGATTTCCGATTCTAAATAAAAATGCTACCTTCAGGTGTAAGTTTCATTTTCTATTTACACTTTGGTTTTTGTCTTATTGCTTAGACGCGGGTATTTTTCGAGTAGTGAATTGTTGGTACTGGAGGCCAGCTTTGTTTCCAAATTTAAACTAGTTTAGCAATTGAGCTCCATTGCTCGACAAAGTTTCTGTGGTAAAGGTTTGCCGGCTCATGAAAGGGATGACGTAGAAATCCAGATAAACAATAAGTATGAAAAAAAAATGGTCAAGAAATTTCTGAGCACAGAATAAAAAAGTGCTAGAGTAAAGCATAAGTTCTTACAAAATAGAACCACAAAATAAATAGTTTAACCATTACAATAACTTTCAGATTAATGCATAGTTTTTTCAATCCTAGGTTGCAAGTGAAGGAGGATTTGCTGACTCGCTGGCACCAGTATCCACGTCACCCTGATCTTTATCCACGATGACATCAAACTCAGTCTTCTCATCATCCTCAAAAACATTTTCGGCTACGGGCTAGGCAGTACCATAATGGACTAGAAGAACGACTTCATGTAGTTGGTCATCCCATCCACGTGACAGTCGTATCCAGCACAAGACTCCCATATGGCTCCAATATCTTGGGTATTGCCATCTTCATCAACGTCTGAGATACCCTTTGTGATGTGCCAGATTTCCATGCTACCATGGTGACTCATCACCATGGTGAGGGCATTTTGAGCAACTGATGAGTGCATATTTGCATCATGTTTTATATTATTATTTTGCATTGTAGTTGTAGGATCTTGGTATTTTACAGCGTTCGCGCACACATTTTATGTCTATTTTCACTAGGATCAGGACATATGATGGATACAAGGGACACAATTCTTGGAGCAGTTGTATTGGGGAGAAAAGGAGTCAAAAGCAATGTAAATCGCTTATTTGGGAAATATCAATAACACCAAAAGAAAACCCGAAGCAATCGAGGCATCCAGAAGGTTTAATTACCAACTTTATGTCAGGAATTAATTTTACGGCCGTATAGTTCCCGCCGTATAGTTGGTGCCGCCACCGCCTCCTCAAATAGTTTCACCCCGTGCAACTAGATCAGGGAGACGACATACAGAACAACCAGAAATTGCCAAAACCTCACCTCCAGAAGGCATCTGGAGGGGGAACTCGTCCACCGGGGATCCATCTTCACCCTGCAAAGATCTAGGAGGCTAAGGCATCGATCTTCATCATCAACCGCTGCATCACCACCATCTCCATCCATCCCATCTACATCTTGACTAGATCTTGTTGTAATTTCCATACTCGTTGTGGATTTATACAAGTACTATTCATCTATGATAGATTCCATTGTTATTGCCATGATGTTGATTGCCTCCATGTCTGAGTAGATCATTAGTTCTTGGGGAGATGGAGAAACCCTAGTATGAGATTGAAATAAGATAAAGTTTATTATGATATTCATCGCTGTAACCATGTGTTAGATTGTCTTCATCTTGATGTTGGGAGAAGTCTTGCTAAGTTTTGTTTTGAGTTACAGGTTTCCACCAACATGATGGAGTTTGAGCATATGGCTAGTTCTAACCCACTCAGCCACTTTGGGAAGCCCTATGATATTAATAAGAGAGACAACTCCAATGAGAAAACAAGGGGGTTTGAAATAAATCCTCTACTACTTGGTATTCTACACAAGAAGCAATTTACTAGAGATGAAGAAGATCCTGATCCATATGAGCATATTGCATGTTTCAAAGATATATCTGGCACTTTCCAATTACCGGGATATACTGCTAATGAGGTAAGGGTTAAACTTTTTAGTCAGACTTTGACTAGTACAACTCTCTCATGGTATAGATCTCTACCCCTAGAAGCCACTACTACTTGGGATAATTTAGCCTGTGAGTTTCTAGCAAAATATTATCCATTATCAAAATCTTTTGGAATCAGGCATGCTATAATGACTTGGAGGAACCGTCCTAATGAAGGACTAGTAAGATCTTATATCATATTTAAAGATTTACTTAATCAATGTCCTCATCATGATTTGCCTGAATGGTATTTATTGCATATCTTTTATGGTGGTTTAATTGAACCTAATAAAATTGAACTAGACTCTTTCACGAGAGGAGCTTTTATGAATCTTCCTATAACTAAAGCTTGGGATTTACTTAATAGAATTCATGATCATAGAGTTTCATGGAATTTTGGTCTAGGAAGCGAAGGAGGCATAGAAATAGATTATGATTGTATTCATGACTATAATAAAAAGGGCCATGTTAACGAATTATCTAAAGAACTTTATTTGGATTCAGATCTTGTGTTGCATGTTATTGAAGCTTTTACCGAACACATCAAAGCTCCAAAAGAGGGTTTGGTCAAGTATGATCCACCACTCGAACTTGAGAAGAAAAGAGAAGTTAAAGCAACACTGGCCTCCCTAGAACCAATATATGAGATACCTTTCCCTAACACTTCACAGAAGCATATTTTTGAATATGAACAGGTCAAAGTAGTATAGGAGAAGAAGGAAGAGGAAAGTATGCCAAAAGTTGAGGAACATCTGGAAGAAACCAAAGATGAAGAGGTAACCAAGGAAGAAATTATGGCTATGTATGCACATTGTAACATAGTTGAACTTGATAAAGAGACTTCCGTATTGGTTGATGGTAAAACAAAGGTAAAAGATGTGGGTAAGCCTATTCTTCCTTGCATATTTAAGGAAACCTCGCATTATGGTTTATGCGATCTTGGCACCTAAGTTAATGTTATATCTTGTGATTTTTATTTAGGAATAAAAGAAGAAATAGAACCAGCTACAATTGAAAATACCGATATGACAATCATGTTAGGCAATAAAACTTTTAGAATTCCAATGGGAGTAGTTGAAGATGCAACTGTCATAATTGGCATTAAAAACTTTCCTATCGATTTTGTAGTTGTTGATATGCTAGCTAACAATCTTTGCCCAATTATATTTGGAAGAAACTTTATGAGTGATGTAGGTGCCAAAGTTGATTTCAAAAAGGAGATTGTGTCTCTTAAGCTTGGGGAAGCGGAAAAAGAATTCCACTTTTCCAAATTTAAAGACAGACCTCTACTAATACAAGAATAAGAGAAAGAGAAAACTATTGAGGAAATGGAAACTCTCTTCTTTAGTGATCAAGAAGAAGAAAAAATGAAGACTTAAATTATGAAGAAATAGTTATGGAGGACAAGTCCCTAGAAGAACTAGAAGGTGAATTCGATTCACTTCCCATTATAGGGCCTCCCACTAATGCGGCTTTCGAAGAGCCAAAAAAGAGAGGGAACGAGGAATTACCACCCCCATAATTGAAGACTCTACCAGATAATCTTAAATACAGGTTTTTAGATGATAAAATAAATTTCCTATTATTATTAGTGCTAAACTTTCAGGAGAGGAAGAAGAAGAACTCATGAAAATACTTAAGGAGGATCGCATGGCATTTGGGTACTCAATGGATGATTTGAAGGGCATTAGTCCCATGATAACCGTCCATCGAATATTCATGGAGGAAGGTGCTAAACCAGTTGCAGAATTTAATAGACGACTGAAGCCCGAAATGAAGGAAGTGGTAAGAAAAGAAATAGTACGCCTATTGGATGCAGGTACAATCTATCCTGTAAAAGAAAGTGAATGGGTAAGTCATGTTCATTGTGTCCCTAAGAAGGGCAGTTTTACTGTTGTGCCTAATGAAAACAATGAATTTATACCTACTAGAACTATTGTTGGACATAGGATGTGTATAGATTTTAGGAAATTGAATAAAGAAACTAGGAAAGATCACTATCCTTTACCGTTCATAGATCAAACTTTAGAGAGGTTAGCAAACCACACTCATTTTTGCTACTTGGATGGATACTCTGGTTTTTCTCAAATAGCTGTTCATCCTGATGACCAACTTAAAACAACTTTCATTAGTCCTTATGGTTTACATGCTTACCGTCGTATGCCTTTTCAAAGATGCATGACTGCTATTTTTTCGGATTTTATAGAACTGATAATGGAATTATTTATGGATGACTTTTCTGTCTATGGAACTTTGTTTACTAGTTGCTTGGATAATCTCAAAAGAGTTTTGCAATGTTGTGAAGAAACCAATCTTGTTCTAAACTGGGAGAAGTTCCATTTTATGGTCAAAGAAGGTATAGTCCTTGGACCTAAGGTATCGGGTAAGGGAATTGAAGTGTATAGAGCTAAGGTTGAGGCCATGGAAAGAATGCCACAACCTAGGGATATAAAAGGTTTAAGAAGTTTCCTTGGTCATGTGGGTTTTTATAGAAGGTTCATTAGGAATTTCTCTGAAATATCTAAACCTTTGACTAACCTTCTGCAAAAGGGAGTAAGATTTAATTTTGATGATAAATGTCTTGTAGCCTTTGATAAACTTAAATATGTTTTATCTGTTGCATCTATCATTAAACCACCTATCTAGGATATGACTTTTGACTTAATATGTGAAGCTAGTGATGATGCTGTAGGAGTAACTCTGGGACAATATATAGGTCGCAGATTTAATATTATACATCATGCTATTAGAACTCTTAATAGGGCTCAAAAGAATTATCTTCATCATCAACCGCTGCATCAACACCATCTCCATCCATCCCATCTACATCTTGTCTAGATCTTGTTGTAATTTCCATACTCGTTGTGGATTTATACAAGTACTATTCATCTATGATAGATTCCATTGTTATTGCCATGATGTTGATATCCTCCATGTCTGAGTAAATCATTAGTTCTTGGGGAGATGGAGAAACCCTAGTATGATGTTGAAATAAGATAAAGTTTATTATGATATTCATTGCTATAACCATGTGTTAGGTTGTCTTCATCTTGATGTTGGGAGAAGTCGACCTCTCAATATTTGCCTCTTGTGGGGACTTGATGGAGAGAACTACTTGTTGGTAGACGGAGGTGTGTTAGCATTTACAGTGACTATAAAGTTGTTAGCACCCCTTACGTATCAACTTGGGAACCGAGGAAACTCACGGAACACTATGCCTGCCATGGGATACGTCCTATGGGATTAAGTCCCTGAGAACGCTTTTTCCCATTGCAGTTTCAAATCTCTTTTACATACGCGATACTTACTTTCTGTGTTCAGTTGTTTTACTTTACTTATTGTTCTCTTATATCAGAAACCCAAAAACACCTTTTTACATAATACGCGCATTTTATCTTGTTACTTAGAACTTTATTTATCATTTCTATTCTATTATTTAATTCAAGAGTTATTAGACTTCAGACTCCTGCTCCCTATGGGATCGTTATCTTTATTTCAAAACTAGCTACAAACAATTTGTGCACTTGCAGTAATCAGCAGTAGTCCGGGCAGAGGACATCTTCCAGTCTGCAACCAGCTTTGGAAAATCTTTCGACCTATCCCACAACTTGAAGGTAGATAGTTCATGTAGGTCGAAGAGATTAATGGCTTCACCAACCTCTTCAAGAGTTTGGAGGAAGTCATGAATTAGATCTCTGACTACAACGAATCGGTCATTGTGGGACTTGGACGAGGAGGAATCCAAAATGTTGAGAGGGGTTGTGAAAGGACAACATTAGTAAATACTGACAAAATTCAATACAAAAACATTGAAGCAGGAAAAAATATATGGTTTTGGCAGCAAAATTTACCAAGTATAACATCATCTATATTGGCCTTCTCACCTCGTAGACTTTGGAGTGCATCCCGAAGGGCTTGAGTCGTATCTTTCTGCCGATCAAGTTCTGCTTTCAAGTCGGAGATTTCTTTGTCTTGGCGAGCAATGATTCGGTCACACTCTTCGGTGGACATGTGCTGGATTCTAGGATACCATTGACACTACGTTTGTGGTCAACCCTCAATTTCTGAAGTTCCTCTCACAATCCGGCATTCTCGACTCCAAGATTTTGAAATTCTCATCTTGCTCCACAAGTTTGCAAGACTGTGTCAGCAAGCCTGGCGTGAAAAGGTCAAAGTTAGTTGAATTCAAAATTCGGCATAGCATAAAATTTCGAGAAGAGGTAGCCATGAATACTTACTTTCTGCTTCATCCTTGTCAACCTTTAGTTGAGAATTTTCAAGTCGGAGAGCCTTGACCTCTCTACGTTTGTTGCAAATGTTCTTCAATAACTCCTAGTTGTAAACATTAACTTTTTGTAAGTTAGAGTGGTAACTAGAGTCAAAAGTCTACTAAGACTCGGACTGCTATTTTTAACTAAGTTAAATTTCAGCATGAGCCTTGGGGGCTATACTACTTCGTTCTTTGGAATCCTATAAAAGCATAAACTCGGATTCTATATCTATCCAACTTCATGCTTGGGGGCTAGAGGTTATGATATAAACACAATAAAGAGTAGAGAAATGACTTAAAAAATGCTCATGTTGCAACTTGTGGAGGTTGTTGTTGATCTCAGCAGAAACCTTTTCGGCCAAAGTTACAAGAATGATTGGTGGAGGCGGAACTACACTAGCATTTAAATTTTCGTCGCGAAGACAAACTTGATCCAGCAGATCTACAAGCTTCACATCTTCAGCTTCTTGAGCCTTTTCCTCAGCTGTAATAGTCTTGATATCCAGGCAATTCAAGGCAAGCTTCTGAAGTTCTTCTGCACTTTTCCTAGTGAGGTCAAGATTGGCCGCACCAAGAATCTTTAGGGGATTATCGGAAAACTGTGGGATCATTACCCTTAGAGGGTTCACCCTTATCAATTACCGAGTCACTCAAGGTGACATCGGTTTGTGTACCAAAGTTCAATGGCTCTTCAGGATGACCCTCGATATCCTCAGTGCAGGGAGACATAATATCTTCCAGCTGACGATGATGTGTGATTGGGAGTCAGAGGAGCAGCAGTAGATGAAACCAAAGTCAACTTCTCTTGGGGTGGAGTCTTCACAGGCTTCCCCTTTCCTTTTCCCAATGGTTTAACTCTGATCCATAAGAAGAAAATAAGAACATTATGACTCAGAAAGATGATGATAAACACAAGTATTGATAAAGCGGAACTTACTTTTTTACGATTCGGAGTGTTTGTGGGTCAGCCAAAAGAATCACAATCTTGCTCTTCCGATTAAGAGCCTCCAATAACTCTTTTAGTTCCCCTTCCTCATGAAGAAGAATCAGATCTTCAGGGGCATAACCCCTGATAGGAGCATGCTTCGACTCTAGGAGGTCAGCAAGCTGAAAGTAAGAAAATATCTCAGCATTGCAATAATATGTGCAATATGGATAAGTATAGAAAGAGTTGAATAACTTACCAGGGTTAGGGGAGTCTCCGCTGTGTACATTGGCATCGAGATCTCCGGCACTTTCCGGTTAACCCGTTCCTTGATCAGCATTTGGATTCGGGACTTATAGCTCTTGGAGAGGATCGGATGGGACTAACCTTCAAGCTATCCTTCTTGTCGAGGGTGACTAAATGCATCAGCCAGTCCCCATGGAATCAAAGAGGTTGAATCCGACACGATAGCCAGCAATGGACTAAGTCGGATTCCGTCAAGCCCTTGTTCTGCATCAAGAACTCAATCCACCTCTTGGCACAGATCAAGTCTTCAGTAAGAGCCGACGCTTCTGCATCCCAGGACTCTTGATAGGCTGCGGCACCGCGGATGAAAACCAGCAAGCTTTCCTGCTGACCGGGAGCTAGTATATCCTTATGATAGAAGAAAGTAGTTGGCCACTTCTTCACTGAATCGATAGCCATGACCTTGGGATAGACTCGGTCTCTCCTAAGGATGTGGCTAAGAGTTCCGGTATTGTATGGAACACCGGCGGTGATGGAATTTTTCTGAGTACTAAAATAGTATCAGAAAAAGATAAGACTTGGTTTGATTCCGAGAAATCCCTCACAAAGACATACATGAGCACTAAGCTCTAGGAGAGAATTTGGGGGAGATTATGAAGCTGGACGCCGTAGTAGGAAATTATCTCAGAAAAATTCCGACAGCAGGAAGATGAGGCCACAATCTAGATGGGTCACGAAGTGGACCCGTTCGCCAGCGCATGGCGCATGGAGAGCCTCGTCAATGCTGCTCTGCCACCAGCTAGTGTGGAGAAGACCTTCCTCCTCCATAGCTTTGAGCTTCTCATCGCTCAGCATGTACGGGACCCAAACCCCACGATACTTATCCTCTGCCACTAACAATGCGGCACCCGCAGAGCTCGATGCGTCATCCATCGCGTGTGAAGATGACCACAAATAGGTGGTGCTGGTGGCTTTGGGGAAGGAAGAAAGGGAGACAAGGAGTGCATGTTTTAGGGGAAGAAGAAGATCTGGTGCGCATGTAGAGAAGAAAAAGGAGAGCTATCCCTTATAAATGACCATCTACACCAATATTAGCATTTAAACACACAGAAATAATGCCACGCGTAGCTGAACGGGAGGGGCAACTTCCTTACAAAGGCTCCACTGCCTCGATCTCTGTGTACGAATGAAGCTATGCCTCGATGCCGCGTAATGCGGATCCACCAATGGTCACACTGACAAAATATTTGTTAGTGACAAGACAAGACTTGAAAAGTTGTCAGGTTACTTCACCGACCAAATTCTGGCTCAGTTTGAAATCGAGCAGGGAAACAATGATGATATATTAATAGGTCCGAATCGTTTGAGACTCAGATCCTACCTTTTGTTTTGAAATTTCAGGAACCCTTCAAGATTCTACAACTGAAGAAGAATCAAGCTAGACGACAAAATCCGACTTTGGATCTTGGAGGCTTATGGGAGCTACTGTTGGGGATATACTTTCTGGGTATACCCACTGTGACTCGCTGACCAGGGTGTCCAACTTTGGGTTAGAGCTATGCTTCACGAGCGGCCTAGTTAGGGAGAGAATATGGAGCCCCATCTGGCTACAGGAACTCCTAGAAGACTTACCGACTTAGGCTTGTAGGAATACTTGTAGTCGAAGATGTACTATGTAACCGACTTTGTATCGTAGCCGGATAGGACACTCTTGTAACCTTAGGACTGGATGACTATATAAGCCATCCTAGGGACCAGCCTTTAGGGCACCCAGCATAACAATGCAATAGCAACCACAACTCGCACATGCGAAACCTCTCTTGTAATCTGTACTTCCAGCTCTACAGATATACTAGATTGCTAGCAGGAGTAGAATATGTCCACCGCAGTCGGATCTGAACCTAGGTATGATTGTGTGCTCACCGTCCCATACAACCGTACGTATCACACCCCACATCTTCCCACTCCTCAAGGACCCCCTCATGGCATAGTTGTCTTCAACGACAGATAGTGACAACAAAATTCAAGATCTACTATGGTTTTTACCTTTGTTTTGTTACCTCACTAGGGATAAAGTGAATGCATGTGTTATTATCATCTAGTGATAGCCTAGACAATCTTGTTTTTTCAAGGTAGCATATTTGTCATTCAAACATCATGTCAAAGTATCTAAGGCTATACTCTGTTTGTTCTTAATTCTAGATTGCATGGAGTTTCCCTTTCTAGAGGAGTATAAGTGAGATGTGTTGCATCATATTTAAGATAGGATGTGATGCCCATATGAATTCTTATCATAAACATAATGAATTTTTCATCAATATTATATTGCTTATGAATTGTTTTATGCCCACTACACTTTATGAGAGAATAGACAAGTGAACCCATGAAACCCCGGTCCAACTTTAATTATAAGGAACAACTTCCACTTACTTTCATTGCTTTTATATTTTGCTGCATCAATTAAATATTAAAACACAAAAAAACTTTTACTATTAGCAAACACAAACAAAAACCGCCAAAATAGCTTTAATTTATAGTTTTTCATTTATTATCTAGTTATATATTGCTTTTACTTTTATTTATTTATAGTTTATTTTAGCTTTACTAATACGAAACCTTGTTCTTGACAACCACATGGTGGAGTTGGGGACACAAGGCAAATACTTTGTTTTGTAGGTTGCTTCAAGAAGATAAGAAGATAAGTCTCTAAGCCAATTCCCTAAGAGTTTGATATAAACCGTCGAGGCACCCATGTGGGGAAAAGACGCTTGCTACAAAACCCTGCACTTGGAGTCCCAATGAGTTGGTAAGCACGGAGTTTTTTCCATCAAGAACATTTTCTAGCCTTCAGTCCCATAAATTGGACAACAAGCATTAGGCAAACATTTATATTCATTCTCACAATATAATAATCACGACAACAATCACAAATAGGTAGAAATATAGGAGGCACAACACATCTCACCAATGTCTTACATCTCCCATGCCCAGGGAATTTACTCGGACATGAGAGAAAGACAAATCAAAGGCATAATCATATTGCAAATGGAAATCATCTCAACTTTACCATAGAAAGCCACAATACCGTTCAAGATCAAATCAAGTACAAGCCAAAGTGGAATAGAGGTTCAAACCCAAATCCTACAAGTATGAATTTCTCTCTCAGTATAGGTGGGAATGATGGTGGAGTTGATGATGGAGAGGTTGGGGATCGTCGAAGTATGAGGTGGTGTTCTTCTCCTTCTTCAGATCTGATCTCCTCTCGTCTCGAACTATTTGCGGCGGCTATGTTCATGTTTTGTTGCCCTCTCCTTCACAAAAGTTGCTTGTTTTGATATAATAGAGGCAACGAAAGGTCATATGGGCAGGCTATACGGGCGGCCTCCGCCGGTACTAGTGGTCATTACGGGCTATGGAAGCCTCGAATGAAAGGGTCAATTGGGGATTTTCTCATTTAGATGTAATTAGACCATAAATGCTTCTCAAATCTTGCATAAGTGATCAATACCTGAAAACCAATACAAAAAACAAGGTTTTGCTAACCTGCGATGATATCATTAGTTAAAAGGTCAAAACCAACGAAACCCGGTGAAAACCAATGGAAAACCCTTGATAAAAAGTTTTAAAATTTGGATCTATCTACTTTCCCAAGCTTAGTTGTTACTCGCCTTCGAGTGACAAAGCTATAAAGAATAATAGCGAGAAATGAATTGAAGTGAGGAAACTCACAAGTTCAATGTTGCATCATATTTCTTCATCACAAATCCTACAACCTTAAACATGAGCATAATATATCTGAACAATTGCACTTAAGTTTGCTTCTTAACCGCATATAACTCTCTAGCTCATAATTCTTAAACTCAAAAGAGACTGTCAAAAATTCGGTTAGGCATGCGAATCAATTATTTCAGCACCTCTCTTTATGAGAGTTAAATCATTTAAAGCAAAGATGCTTTAGTCAAATTAGGGGTGCACTAGTAGATGTCAAAAGAAGGATAAACTTAGAGATTTTCATTTAACACCCACTTCGAAATTCAAGGCTTTCCAACACCCCATCCTCTCCTTCTTTTTCAAGAACTTTAATCTTTTAAGTGGTGAGGTGATGCCAAGACTTTCATAAAAATCAAACAATTTCTGCTTGTATCTTGATGGTAGTTTGTTTTCCTCAAGTACTTGGGCTCATGGAATTAAAATTTTGCACACCATGGGAATTCTACAAATGTCTACCCAACTTATAGACGAAATCTGAGATGAACTCAAGATCGTTCATAGGACATATGATTTGTTAGTTCCATGAAGTTTGGGTACTCTTGTAATTTCTCTTCAGTAAAAATATTTCTTTTCAACCAAGCAATGCAAGTTTGGCATATCCCTCAACCACCCCAAAATATCCATTACTTCAAACAATTATTTTTACAAAGGTGTTATCAAGTCAACTGTTAAGATGTGGGGTTGAGCACTACTATGATTATGCCCTTAAGACAAAAACAAGGCACCAAAGTTGCAAGAAGACACTTTATCTTGTTCGCAAAAGTTTGGAATTTAATCTAGTGTGGTTGTTTTCTAACTGAGCACAATTGTCATAAGTCGAAACCAAAGTAATGACATTAGCCTTGGGGGTAAGTCATAAAAGATAACGAGATGAGTGTGGAGTGGAACTTAAGTGCAACCGAACAAGCATGGTATGTTCATGAATAAAGTTACATAAGGAGGGAAAATAGGAATGCGGTACATCCTCTTGCTTTCTCATCTCTCACTTGAATCGACCCCTCGCGTTCTTCTCCATAGCTAAGTCACTTGAAGTGAATAAACTGCAAGAAATAAAAAAAAGAACCGAGAGGGCTTCACACAAAACAAGATAAAAGCTAATTCTAATTTTTTGTGTGTTTTCTTTTTATCAATGAAAAATTGAAAGTAAACATGCAACTAGAGAACAAATAAAACAAAATAAGAAAGAAAAAATATGAATGCAAAATGTGGGGAGGAGTTCAACCTCCCCAAGCTTAGACACTTGGTCTAACTTGAATCAATTATTGTCGCCATCGTTGGGCGACGGCTACTGGTATGGATGGTAAGGGTAATGGTTTGGAAACTTAGACTTGAAGTTAGTGAAGTACTTAGTGAGAGTGATGATGTTGGCATCCACATCATGCAATGTGTTCTCCACATTGCTGATGCAATGCACCACCTGGTCAAAGTCACTCCTAGGGACGTTGTCGAATCCCGCCTAAGGTGAAGGCATGTTTTGCTGCTAGTGGTACTGGGGAAATGGTTTTTGATTATGATGTTGATGACCATAATCATCCCATCCCCTCGTGTTTCAGTCTTTCTCATCCTCCTCATGCCACTACTGGCTTCCTCCCACACTATCCCAACCGGTGTTCCCTCCCGGGGGTGTAATCCTCCCCGAGGTAATCATTGGTTGATGGAATTCCTCTCCATTGAGGACCCAATTTTTTCCTATCAAATCAAAAGCTTTAACAAATGGAAGTAAAGTTTGGTGGGAATCACCGTTAGGTTCAAAATAAAATTGATAGGCCCATGAATTTGGTGCTTTCCATGTGAGCATCTTCCAAAAACTTGCTACCAGCCACAACTCTCTCACAAGGCATGACAAACTCTCTTGCGTAGGCGATATGAGTGATCAAACCTCCACAACGGATGTCACCCGAGTGGTCCGACCGTTGGTGGCAAATGTGCCGGATGAGCAAAGGACCCAAGTTTACCTTATGCTCCATCTCTGGATGGAGAGCCATATGAATTACACTTATCTCGGGGCTTGCCATTTCCCTGGTATCTCCCGTCCCAAAAATAGAATTCACCTAGAAGGTGGTGAAATAGTGGATATTTGGATTCTGGATAGTGGCGATCTTCTTCCGCAAATAATCAGTATTCCTAAAAATGGAAATCTGCTCCCAAGAATACATTGCCTTTATGAGGACTTCTTCAGTGATATCGAGCTTTGCCTCATGGGAGAACCCAAAGCAATCACAAAATTAGTCACAATTGAGGTTGTGTGGTTGCCCATTGAGCACGAAACTCACAGTGCAATGATGTTGTTGGAGCTCAAGGTCATCATGGAAAGTCGAAAGGAATTGATGCATGGCGCACTCGTAGGTGTCAGTGGAGAGAAGGGAAAAGGCCACAATGCTGGTATTTTTGGTCATCGTGTCAAAGTACTCCTTCAGAGCATTGCGAGATAGGAAGTCATGGCACGCCCACTTGGTAGGAAGCACCTTGAATTCACTCACCCTCTTATAGTCCTTGTCCAGGGCGGCCTTGAAAGAATCCACCTCCGAACGCCTCTTCTTCGCACCTAGAGCCTTGGTGGTTCCTGAGGACCCTGTCATTCCTGAGCCCTTTCTAGTACAGAAGATCTTTCCATTATTAATTGTACTGAAAATTTTCAAAGCAAAACTATAGGCATCAGATTTCTAGCATATAAATGAACGATTATAGGTATAAACTACAAAATCTAACATGAGGAAATAATAATGAACTAAAAACATTAAGAACACTCATCTAGATAGCCATTGTGAGAGATTCAACCATGGATTTCAGAAAATAAAGCATGGATCGGGTGAGAAACTTACCAATGTGATGATTTCCCCAATCAAACAAATGAAATCGATGAAGAATTAAGAATTCTAGGAGGTTAGGGTTTGAGTTTGAGAGAGAAAATGAGAGGAAGAAGATAGCTGGCTAGGTTAGCAGCCAATCACCATCGCTCTTATGGGGCGTCACAGTCGATACGGGCGCGCGGTACGGGCTCATACCGGTAGTCGTCACCATTGGATTCAATGCTAGGGTTTGAGATAAAACTTGATAGTCGGTACGGGCGGATGGTACAACTAACTCTGGTCGTACCAATGCTCGTTAATTCCTCAGTACTTTGGAAGGAAGATCATATATTTTCTTTGATAGAAAGCATGAGCCCGTGGTACATGCATCTACGGTCGTACCAACACTCGTTAAGTGCACTGTCTCGAAGAACAATTTTTCTACCTTTCTTGCTCCATCGGTATGGGCGTGTGGTAAGGTCCTTTCTATTCGTACCAGTGCTTGTTAGGGTCTCTATCCCCTTTCTTCTTCTTCTTCAATTTTCAATACTTCCCTTCAAACTTCAACCTTGGCTTCATATTAGCCTGTTTTCTCTGCACATAATGACTACAAGAATTTTTATTAGAACTAGTAAACTAAATTATTTGAAAAATGGGTTGACTCCCATAAAGCATTTTATTCAAGAAGGTTAGTCTTAGCAAACCGGCCTGTGAGTTTTTAGCACATACCTTGGGCTGCCCTTTGTCGAGGGTACTTACCATTTGAACATGCTTAGGTGGAGGTATATATTTCTCACCACGTTCTTGTTTCTCAGGAAAATAATGAACAATCTGGTCACCACGTTGAAAAGAATTTTCCTGCTAGAGCAATCCACATTGGCTCCGGTAGTGCTAAGAAAAGGTCTTCCAAGGATGATTGAAAGTTTATCATCTTCAGGAAAATCAAGTTTATTAAAGTCAATGGGTATGACATGTTGATAAATTCTAAGTAAAACATCTTTGATCATACCGACAGGTTGTTTAGTGGTCTTATCAGCCATTTGTAAGGTAATTGAAGTAGGAGAATAATATCTAAGGTTTAATTTCTTAAAAAGGGAATAAGGCATGACACTAACACATGCACGTAAGTCACAAAGAGCATTAAGGATGTTAGTCTTCCCAATAGTGCAAGAAATGGTTGGTATACCTAGGTCCCCAAGCTTGGTAGACAACTTATCCCCAAAGCTTGTATTCCCAATAGTCTTTCTATTAAGAATATCTCGCATGAATTTTTTATAATTAAGAACTTGAACTACATCAGCTAGAGGAAGTTCTAAACAAAGATTACCTAGAGCTTTGGCAAATGAGTCAGAAACAATCTTATCTGATTCATACTAAGCATAGTTAGGATAAGGAACTTTCTTCCTTGTTGGTGTTACCTTTTCTTTTACATTGACTGCTGGTTCAGCATCTTTTTAGTCTTTTTAGGTGATAAATTGCTCTTCCTGTTCTGATCTAAGTTCGCCTTCTTCTCTTGGATCAATAGTTTCGGCATCATAATCATATTGTTTATCTTTGTCTCCTGCCTTTTCCTCTTCATCTTTATTTCAATCTTCCTTTTCTTTCCTTTGAGCTTCATAATCAATATCGTCTTGTGGATCAACAAGATCCTCTTCTTATTGACTCATTTCTTGAGTCTCTCTTGCTTTTCGGGCCTATTCTTCTTGATACCAAGGTGGCCCTTGAGGTTCCTGTGTCTCTGTACCACGTCTAGTGATAATGTTAGTAGAAACATTATTACGATTATAATTACTTTGACTTAAGATCAAATCTTGAGTTTTAGCTATCTAATCGCATTGGGTTTTAACCATACTTAAATGTTTATAAAGGTGCCGAGCGGCATGTCCTAGATCATCGTAATTTTTGGTTATTTCTTTTATATTTTTCATTTGAACCATTAAATGTTTATAATATTTTTCATGGAACTAGCTCTGTTGGCATCTAAACTTTTGCATTACAAGATTTGTCTCATCTTCTAGAACGAAAGTTTGTAGAATATCCACTTTATTTTCTTTAATAAGCTCCGCTGTTATTCCTTTTTCTTCCATGGACTTTGTTTACTTCACGCATAGGTTCCTGAGGTATATGAAACATAACTTTCTAGGTTTGGTGTCCTCAACAGGGTTGTATTGTTCATCATTGAATGATCTTGCCTCAAAAAGCTTAATACACTTGGGTAGCGTCAGGTTACTAATAGCTCCTCCTGCAGTTAAATCAATCATTAGTTTTGAATCATAAGTAAGCCCATTATAAAAGTATTGAATAATTAAATGCTCATTAAAACCATGATTTGGGACTTTCATGATCATCCCATAAAATCTTTTCTAGGCTTGCTAAAAAATTTCTTCAACTCTTTGGAAGAAATTTGTAATATCGCGCTTGATTTGCATAATTTTAGCAAACGAGCAGTATCTTTGCATAAATTCACAAATGCAATCTTCCCAGCTTTTTATAGTGTGATTGGGCAAGGATTGTAACCAAGTAAAATCTTTATCTTTTAAAGACCAGCAAAACAATTTAAGAAGTACAAACTCCTTTGGTAGCCCTGCTGGTTTAAGAGTGTCACAAAGGTCATGAAACTTTGTGATATGATCACTTGGATCTTCATCTTCTCTTGCTTCAAAACCAATTTCCTTTCTTCATATAGATTAGCTCAGGATATATTTCAAATTCTAGGCTTTCAAGATCAGGATAGAGAATTGGCATTTTTCTTAGGTGCCTAGATGGATTCCCATATTCTCCCAGTGATTGCTCTAGTTCTTTGTCCCCTTGGGTGATGGTCAAATCTGCCATCATAGGAATCATACTGTTCATGTTTACAAAACATGAGTTAGAAAATCTTTCAATAAATTCTAGGCGTCTTTTAGTTGGAATATAGTCAATGTAAGGATGTAAATAAGTTCTACCAGAACGCTTAGTGCCTATATCTTCAACAGGGATCATGGAGAATGTCAACACTTACGAATGTCAAGAAACAAATACTGAGAACTTAGCTCCCCAACAACTGTGCCAAAAAATAGCTTGATAGCCCACAAGAGCACAGGTTCGTCATAGCATATTTTCATGGAAGTATTAATTTCAGTCTTTAAATCGATCCCGATAAGGAGCTTAGGTAAGTGTCTATCTAAGGCGTTTCTATTTCACCCAAGGTGTCATGTTGTCTTGAGTGAATTGATTGCAAGTGTTGTGAGTGGAAATGGATGAGTGAGATAGAGAATAGATTTAAGTGATGAATGGTACTAAAAGTAATTAACATAAAAGTAAAAGTAGGCATGGGGATAAACAGTTCATGGTAATAACAAATGTGCCAAGTGGATTAAAATGAGATAAGTGATTGTGATACTTATTATTCATATGTGAGTAGGAAAGCAACCCATATACTAATCATGAGTCCTCTTGGTAGACTCTTCCCAGTCCTAATGATCCATCT
Source organism: Avena sativa (assembly GCA_916181665.1). Classification (NCBI taxonomy): domain Eukaryota; kingdom Viridiplantae; phylum Streptophyta; class Magnoliopsida; order Poales; family Poaceae; genus Avena; species Avena sativa. Next base: position 201,036,157 of record OV702287.1, read on the forward strand.
GTTTGTTACCACAGTAATGGTAAACACATCCATTAAGATCTTCCAACTAGAGCAAGGCTTTAAACTTGATGGTTGCTTTTTATCCTCGAGTTGTACTAGCTCCTCTTTGATATCAGACATGTCAATCGGGGGTCGTTGATTCACTAGTAAAAAAGTTCATACCTATGAGATCTCAAGATCATGTTATCCGGGCCCTTAAATTGGACAACAGGCATTAGGAAAACATAGATAGTCATTCTCACAATATAATAATCATGACAACAATCACAAATTATAGTGTGAGATGGTTCCCAAGTTAGGTGATTTGGAGGAGATGGTTCCCAAGTTAGGTGATTAATTGGCCCTTAAAAACCCGTTGATATTCGAGCTGAAGCGTACTGTCGAGGCAGAATTCAGAGCTTATTCGCAAAGAGAAGTTGACACCTGAGGTTGATCTTGCCGTATATGATCAAGTCGTAGAAAATCTAAAACATGAACTTCAAGTGAAGAGGGGGGAATAGTAGATTCATGTGGGCAATTTTAGTAGTTGTCATCCACGTGCTAGCAGTTATAGTATGCGGTCGTGGTGAAGGGTGGCACGTGTAATGATTAGTTGAATAGATAGCTAATTTAGAGAGTAGAATTGTTATTCAATAGATGGTTGTGAGTTCCTGCTAATTTAGTCACTTTGCGGTCCCAAAGTTGTCGAGAGATTGCATTGAGGTGCCCGAGTTGCTTGCCATTAGATCTAGCAGTCCCAAAGTGGTCGAGAGAATGCATTGCAGTACCTGAGTTGCTTGCCATTGGATCTAGCGGTCCCAAAGTTGTCGAGAGAATGTATTGCGGGGCCCAAGTTGCTTGCCATTGGATCTAGCTGCCCATAGTTGGCGTGCCAAATGCCTAAAGGGTCAAGTTGGGGTCTATCTGTTTTGACTGTTTTATCGCTGCCATCGTGGCTGCCATGTAGAGTTGCAGCGTTGGCGGTAGCATCGATTCTCTGTTCCAAATTAGTGGCTGAGATTGTCAATCCAAGTTAGTTGACTCAAATTCCTCAAGATACAATCGAATCTAGATACATCAAAATCAACTAATTTGGGTCGGAGGGAGTACTACTTATGAATCAGCTTTAGAGCATATCCACCGTCCTCACTGCTCAAATACATATCAATTTTAATTCAAATCATGAATATTTCGATCAAATTTATACAAGCCCACCAGAGATTGTCAAAGCAAGTACTACTACTTATGAATCAGCTTTAGAGCATATTCACTGGTCTCACGGCTCAAATACACGTCAAATTTATTCAAATCATACATATATTTTAAGTCACGGAATTTTGGTTCAAATTGGGCTTAAATTTCTCCCAATTTTAAGTGGACGGAGAGCTAGCCGCCCTCCCTGCCGTATGTGTACCCCAAGAAATACGAGCAAAGTGCTCCCATCTGGCCTTCATCGTCGAAGTGCGCCTCGACATGCCAGCCACGGCGACGGCATACCTCCCACAACTTTGGTTCACGAGGGATTGATGTGCGCTGTCGAAGTGATGTTGCAGATGATGGCTTGAATCGTCTTCGCATCGATGATCACTGTCGGCACCACAACTGTAGATGTTGCGGATGATGGCTTCAATCTTCTTCGTATTGATGACCACTGTCGGCACCACAGCCGTAGATGTTACAAATGATGGCTTCCACGGTGTCTTTCATTAACAATGGATATGAGGATGTGAACGAAAGTGAGATAGACAGAGACCGAAATTTCAGATGGTTAGATCCTCACTGCTGCACGCCGTTCTAGCAGCCACGCTTAGATCCATGCCGCTGCACGCCGTTCTGACCCCCACGCGTAGGTCCGTGCTGCCACACGCCGTTCTGACCGCCACGCATAGGTCCGTGCCTCTACACGCCGTTTGGACCACCACGGTTAGATCTGTGCCACCACACGCAGTTCGAACTGCCGCACCGCCATACGTCGATAGGAGGGGAGGAAGATGTGGCGCCCCGCGAAAACCACTACTAGAAAATCACTGTGTTTTTGTGCATTGCATCATCATGACCGCATGCTCATGTCATCATGCCACATTGCATTTGAGCATCATCATCATCATGCATCTGTTGTCTGAAACTATTTTCGCAAAACCCTATTTCTGTTTTTTAAATACCTAGCCATTATTTCAAATCAAACCCGGATCTCCAGATTACTTTGTTTTGTCTATAAACAGATTTCAAACGCCCCGTTTTAAACAAATAAAATATTTGTATTATTTTTAGGAGGCAGCCTGCCAGGCCCGAAAGCCCAGTCGGCCACCTCCAAACTAAAACTACCCTAAAGCAAACCCTATCTCTAAAATCTGTCTAACCCTAGCCCACCTATCTAGCCCACACCCTAACCCTCTTCCTTCCCCGCCGCCAAACAGCCACGCGCGCAGCTCCCTCCCGCTCCCATCCCCTCCTGCCAGCACACCCCACCACCACCTCACATGAGCCAATACGTGCTCGCCACCTCACCCCACCTGGCCCACTTCCCAGCCGCACTCCCAGGCCAACCGCTTCCCCAGGCCACCGCCCGCTCCCTTGTCGCACGCCCCACGCGCCCGCCTGGCCACCTCTCCACCGCCCTCTCCCGACCAAGCAGGCCCACCCGGCATCCATCCCCACGACCCCGCGTCGCCACCCGACCAGGCGCCCTCGGGATCCCCCGTCTCCCCTGGCCCCACCCCCTGGGCACTACCCCGCCACCTGCCTCGCGTCCCCCACCAACCGCATCAACCCCACCGCCGCGTGCCTCGCGCCGCCTCCCCCGCTCGCCGGTGGCCGCCTCCTCCTCACCGCCCCGCTTGCCCACCTACCTTCCTCCGCCACAACCGTGCCGCCCGCCTCTGCTGCGCCCGGCCGCCGCCGCGCGGTCCCTCGCGAGGCCGTCTACCGCTGCCCCCTCGCGGTCCGACACTGCCCCTTGCCTCTGCGGTGCTTCTTCCCCCGTCACCAACCTTCCCAGGATCCGCGTCGCTGTCGGTCCGGCCGCCTCTCCAGCATCCTCGCCATGCTCACGGCCACCTCCTTCCGGCTCGTCTGCGGGCATCACCGCCATGGCTGGTGAGCCGTCGTGCTCGTCTCCGGCCAGGGGCCCTTCCCGTCGTCCCGGCCGAGGTCGATCCTGCCGCTCTGTCGCTGAGCCCCTCCCCGCGGCCTCCTCACTCGCCCCAGCGCGCCATCCCCGCCTAGAGCCCAGCGGCCTCCTCTGGTCTCGCCCGCGTCCGGCCCACAGTCGCGTGCACCGTGCTCTTCGTCCGCCTGCATGACCCCTCCTCGCGCCGTCTACCCCCTTGTTCCTTGCAGTGTTGCAGCAGGTGCCTGCGTGAGCCTGCCCAATCCTTTCAGTTGCTCATGAGGATGTTGACTAGATGGTTCTAGTGGTTGGTTTTAATGCGTTGTGTTGGTGAGGCTTAGTTGCAGGTTATGTGGCGATGTTTATGTTTCGGCTGTTCTGGCGCCGCATAGCTACATCTGCTACATCCGAGGATCGTGTATCCGAGTCCCCCGTCAAGATCTCCGCAAATACAAGGCCTACAAGATCATCCGAAGACCGATTCCGTCGAGGTCCCCGTCCCGGACACCAAGTTCGTCGAGATCCTGAAGCCCACCAAGATCTCTAATCAGAATCCGAGAATGCCGAACCTTGACGCGCCAAGTTCTTCATCCCGAATGCCAAGACCGACCGGATATGCGGACCCGACAAGATCTACACTTCAACAAGATCGTCCCAACCCGCCAAGTTTGCCTACCCGGACACCGTGTGACAAGATCTACTTCACGGATCCGAAGACCCCCGGTACTTGATCCACTCAAGTTCGCCATCCACGACAAGATCGACCGCCTAGAACCTAGGTTCTCCGTCACGACACGACAAGTTCTCCATCTTGTATCCGAACCTTGCCGTTCCCGTCAAACCCTGAGACCGGACCACGGACCCCCGGAACCCAAGATCTTCCGAACACATATGTGTGACCCTAAGCCACTATTTTTATAATATGACATTATCAACTGTCGCATATTAAATTGTTCATGCATGCATACCTGTCTATGGTTTGGGGCATTATGCCGATTCACCTCATAATTAAATATGGAGTCTATATGCGGGATATCTTTGTCTTATTCTAGACACCATTTAAATTTGTGTAGAGAACCGATGCCATGTTTTGTCTTGCTAATCCAACATTTCATTTGCAGGGTAAATAAATAACTTGAACCATATATTTATTTGTCGGGACCCCGGTTCCGCTTAATACTGCCTAATTGCACCGCATCTGCATCATATCATAATCATGCCGGATCTTCTGCCTAGTATTAAATATTGTATCTGGTGTTTCTGCTAGTGTTTGCTTCTTCGCGGATTAGGCCGATGAGTTGATGCGAGTATCGACAAGTTCTTCGGATATGATCCGTCGGTAGTGTTTCCCAGGCGAGCATCTCTCCCCCTTCTACCTATTTTCCATTTATAGTATTTATTTCCTCCTGTTGATCTATTGCTATCCATGTCGTGATGCTTTAGATTCCGTACACCAGTTATCTCCCGTGCGGCCTCTATATTGCCTTGGACACCACCTATTACCTGTGTTGGGTAGATAGCTGGCCTTGCGAGTCGTAGTTGCTTGCTCAGGTGCGATCTCGTGTTGTCAAGTACCACAATTGTTGGAATGCTCGCAGATGCTTAATGGTGGAGTTGATCATGGCTTTAATTACAACTTGATATTAAATTGCTAGATATAACTAATGCAGAGGCATCGGTGGGCAATAGATGTTATTTGGTTCTTCCACGCTCACTTGTGTCCCGTAGGATCCCGGGTACTTGATACATGTTCCTTGAATATCGCACTATCCGCATATGGGAGCATGAATCCCCTTAGCCAGAGCTTGATTCATTCTTATTTCTTGGGGACACAAAGTAGTTTGGGGATTTATTACTATCCTGTACTTATGCCATGTTTTACTGCTTTATTTAAGATTGTGCGTGGAGCACCTGTACTGTTTTGGATCGTGCCACGATTTCGCGGTATCGACAAGCCCAGTCATACTTTCGGGTTCCCAGTCGTTTACAGCCGTCGTCACAAACCCTGGGTCTGTTCCGGAGCCGGCCAACTTCGTTGCGGGTAGCTTAGTGGGGTGGCCCCCTGAAATATTTTATGAATCCTGTGATTGCTTTGTCGTGAAAGCCTCGTTGGATTTTGATTTGGTTTTTCCGAGGTTGATCGTGTGTGTGTTGCTATGTGTGCACCCCTGCAGGGTAAATATTTCTGAAAGCCGTGTCCACGGTTATGGACTACTTGGAGCACAGTATCTCGATCATAGACAAGCATAACTAAAGTAGTGCTATAAATTTGACTTAATATGCGACTACTAATCAGCTTCACTACAATGGAATGAACTAAAAGTGCCAACAACTGTTGGGTTTGGGATGTCACATGCTAATTGTATCTGACTAGTAAGTACTATAACTACCACTGAATGGTTAACTAAAACTTCCCACTACTTATGCTATCAGGATGACTCATGTTATCTATATCTGACTAGTAAGTGCTTCAACTATAATGGAATGAATAAAACTGCCAACTGTGTGAGTTCCTTGGTCTGACTTCCTCGTTTGGTCTCGAGGGGGAATACCAGGATGGGTATGATTGGTGTTAGTATCAGGTTAGATCCGAATAAGTCTTTCTTACCCCTCTCTAATAGCCGACAGATGTATCGAGTCTCTATAGGTTGTTTAGTGCATGCTGCGCTTCCGCTTCAGTCCACCATACCTATGTAGGCGAGAGCCGCCGAATTCTAGCCTCGTCGTGTAGTGGCCTCAGTACTGACGCTCCTCTTTTTCCTTTGCCCTTTGTCGGCACCCCTTTTGTTTTAGCAGGTTTGAGATCGACGTCGTTAGCAGGGTTACCCTTCTGGCTTGGCCTGGGTAGGGTTAGGACGCCATTGGTTATTCTTCAGGGCTCTTAGCCCCATCTTCATCTTGTCTGTAGTCGGACGCTCTATTGTTTTCAAGGTGTTTGTGATCTTTCTGTAGTATATCGGTATTCTTGACTCATGGAGTCGTGTTGTATATATATCTATTCTGTGGGTCCCATCAAGGACTGTTGTGTAATGGTATTACTTCGTTTTCCACCCGCACGAAAGTGCCTGGTGGCCGTCCTTGAATCGTTTCTATGCGGGTTTGGCGGAAAAGGGCTAAAACTTGCAGAGGGCCGATTCGAGGGTGTTACAAAGTGGTATCAGAGCTCAGCAGTTACGATACCCCACTGGTCCAGCCTGTAGGATAACCTAGCTAACGGCCGATGTAGAGTGTCAAAACTATTTTGCAAAATCGGTTGGATAGATCTGATTATGTCTATTTTTACTCCTTACCTCTATGCTCTTCTCCTCTTACCTTCGCGTGTTTTGAATCTACTCTTATCTTCTCTTCGAGTCTAGGAACTCTCGTGGTTGGGTTTCCATCGTACCTTCAGGGCTTCGCTTCCTCCTTTGGTAACGGTGCTTCTACATCCGGTCTTCATGCTACCTGAGGAATCATTCATCTATTGGACTTCTCTTTGTTCCTTCTTGTGCCTTCCATTGTTTTCCAACACGACGACCTCATCTACATCAGATCCGATGAAACCCTGCATCAATCCTTTGTTTCTGAACCTTTCTTGTTGAGATCTTCAGTCTGATTTCGAGAGTTGATTGCATAATTCAACTATTCAGGTATAGAGTAATGTTTTGAGTGCGGGATGGAGTCGCGACCATACCACTACTCTTATCATTCGCTCTGCACATTGAATTGGCGAATCTATGCAATTTACTCCTTCCACTGAAGTGAGAGGTAGCCTTGTGACCTCTTTCTTCGCCTTTGTTTCTACGGAGTGTTCTCTCGACGAACGCGAGCAACGACCCCTTGTTGGTGGTTCCGCCGATTTCAAGATGGAGAAAGATCCATTGTTAGTGGTGTCACGAGGATCTACACGAAGCGAGAAGATTCAGATCGCCGACCTTCTTCCCGGTACCATGAGGCGGATCTCGAGGGCGAGATCCCTTGTTAGTGGTGTCGAATTGTGGCGCCCCGCTAAAACCACAACTAGAAAATCACTGTGTTTTTGTGCATTGCATCATCATGACCGCATGCTCATGTCATCATGCCACATTGCATTTGATCATTGTCATCATCATGCATCTGTTGTCTGAAACTATTTTCGCAAAACCCTATTTCTGTTTTTTAAATACCTAGCCATTATTTCAAATCAAACCCGGATCTCCGGATTATTTTGTTTCGTCTACAATAGATTTCAAACGCCCCGTTTTAAACAAATAAAATATTTGTATTATTTTTAGGAGGCAGCCTGCCAGGCCCAAAAGCCCAGCCGGCCACCTCCAAACTAAAACTACCCTAAAGCTAACCCTATCTCTAAAACCTGTCTAACCCTAGCCCACATATCCAGGCCACACCCTAACCCTCTTCCTTCCCCGCCGCAAAACAGCCGCGCGTCCAGCTCCCTCCCGCTCCCATCCCTATTGCCAGCACACCACATCGCCACCTTACCTGAGCCAATCCGTGCTTGCCACCTCACCCCGCCTGGCCCACTTCCCAGCCGCACTCCCAGGCCAACCGCTTCCCTAGGCCACCGCCCGCTCCCTTGTCGCGCGCCCCACGCGCCCGTCTGGCCACCTCTCCACCGCCCTCTCCCGACCAAGCAGGCCCACCCGACATCTATCCCCACGACCCCGCGTCGCCACCCGACCAAGCGCCCTCGGGATCTCCCGTCTCCCCTGGCCCCACCCCCTGGGTACTACCCCACCACCTGCCTCGCGTCCCCCACCAACCGCATCAACCCCACCACCGCGTGCCTCGCGCCGCCTCCCCCGCTCGCCGGTGGCCGCCTCCTCCTCAATGCCCCGCTCGTGCACCTACCTTCCTCTGCCACAACCGCACCGCCCGCCTCTGCTGCACCCGGCCACCGCCGCGTGGTCCCTCGCGAGGCCATCTACCGCCACCCCTCGCGGTCCGACGCTACCCCTTGCCTCTGCGGTGCTTCTTCCCCCGCCGCCGACCTTCCCAGGAGCCGCGTCGCCGCCGGTCCGGCCGCCTCTCTACCATCCTCGCCACGCTCGCGGCCACCTCCCTCCGGCTCATCTACGGCCGTCACCACTGTGGCCGGTGAGCCATCGTGCTCGTCTTCGGCCAGGGGCCCTCCCCGTCGTCCTGGCCGAGGTCGATCCCGCTGCTCTGTCGCCGAGCCCCTCGCCGCGGCCTCCTCACTCGCCCCAGCGTGCCATCCCCGCCCAGAGCCCAGCGGCCTCCTCTGGTCTCGCCCACGTCCGGCCCACAGTCGCGTGCACCGCGCTCTTCGTCCGCCTCCATGACCCCTCCTCGCGCCGTCTGCCCCCTTGTTCCTTGCAGTGTTGCAGCAGGTGCCTGCGTGAGCCTGCCCAATCCTTTCAGTTGCTCATGAGGATGTTGACCAGATGGTTCTAGTGGTTGGTTTTAATGCATTGTGTTGGTGAGGCTTAGTTGCAGGTTATGTGGCGATATTTATGTTTCGGCTGTTCTGGCGCCGCATAGCTACATTAGCTACATCCGAGGATCGTGTATCCGAGTCCCCCGTCAAGATCTCCGCAAATACAAGGCCTACAAGATCTTCTGAAGACCGATCCCGCCGAGGTCCCTGTCCCGGACACCAAGTTCGTCGAGATCCCGAAGCCCACCAAGATCTCCAATCGGAATCCGAGAACGCCGAACCATGAAGCCCCAAGTTCTTCATCCCGAATGCCAAGACCGACCCGATACCCGGACCCGACAAGATCTACACTTTGATAAGATCGTCCCAACCCGCCATGTTCGCCTACCCGGACACCGTGCGACAAGATCTACTTCACGGATCCGAAGACCCCCGGTACTTGATCCAGTGAAGTTCGCCATCGACGACGAGATCGACCGCTTGGAACGTAAGTTCTCCATCTTGTATCCGAACCTCGCCGTTCCCGTCAAACCCTGAGACCGGGCCCCGGACGCCCGGAACCCAAGATCTTCCGAACCCAGATGTGTGACCCCAAGCCCCTATTTTTATAAATTGACATTATCAACTATCGCATATTAAATTGTTAATGCATGCATACCTGTCTGTGGTTTGGGGCATTATGATGATTCACCTCATAATTAAATATGGAGTCTATATGCGGGATATCTTTGTCTTATTCCGGACTCCATTTAAATTTGTGTAGAGAACCGATGCCATGTTTTGTCTTGCTAATCCAACATTCAATTTGCGGGGTAAATAAATAACTTGAACCATATAATTATTTGTCGGGACCCTGGTTCCGCTTAATACTGCCTAATTGCACCGCATCTGCATCATATCATAATCATGCCAGATCTTCTGCCTAGTATTAAATATTGTATCCGGTGTTTCTGCTAGTGTTTGCTTCTTCGTGGATTAGGCCGATGAGTGGATGCAAGTATCGACAAGTTCTCTAGATATGATCCGTCGGCAGTGTTTCCCAGGCGAGCATCTCTCCCCCTTCTACCTATTTTGCATTTATAGTCTTTATTTCCTTCTGTTGATCTATTGCTATCCGTGTCACGATGCTTTAGATTCCGTACACCAGTTATATCTCGTGCAGCCTCTATATTGCCTTGGACACCTCCTATTACCTGTGTTGGGAAGATAGCTGGCCTTGCGAGTCGTAGTTGCTTGCTCAGGTGCGATCTCGTGTTGTCAAGTACCACAATTGTTGGAATGCTGGCAGATGCTTAATGGTGGAGTTGATCATGGCTTTAATTACAACTTGATATTAAATTGCTAGATATAACTAATGCAGAGGCATCAGTGGGCAATAGATGTTATTTGGTTCTTCCATGCTCACTTGTGTCCCGTAGGACCCCGAGTACTTGATACCTGTTCCTTGACTATCGCACTATCCGCATATGGGACCATGAATCCCCTTAGCTAGAGCTAGATTCATTCTTATTTCTTAGGGCCACAAAGTAGTTTGGGGCTTTATTACTATCTTGTACTTATGCCATGTTTTACTGCTTTATTTAAGATTGTGCGTGGAGCACCTGTACTGTTTTGGATCGTGCCACGTTTTCGCGGTATTGACAAGCCCAGTCACACTTTCGGGTTGCCAGTCGTTTACAGCCGTTGTCACAAACCCTAGGTCTGTTCCGGAGCCGGCCAACTTCGTTGCGGGTAGCTTAGTGGGGTGGCCCCCTGAAATATTTTATGAATCCTGTGATTGCTTTGTCGCGAAAGCCTCGTTGGATTTTGATTTGGTTTTTCCGAGGTTGATCGTGTGTGTGTTGCTATTTGTGCACCCCTGCAGGGTAAATCTTTCTGAAAGCCGTGTCCGCGGTTATGGACGACTTGGAGCACAGTATCTCGATCATAGACAAGCATAACTAAAGTAGTGCTATAAATTTGACTTAATATGCGACTAGTAATCAGCTTCACTACAATGGAATGAACTAAAAGTGCCAACAAGTACTGGGTTTGGGATGTCACATGCTAATTGTATCTGACTAGTAAGTACTACAACTACCACTGAATGGTTAACTAAAACTTCCCACTACTTATGCTATCAGGATGACTCATGCTATCTATATCTGACTAGTAAGTGCTTCAACTATAATGGAATGAATAAAACTGCCAACTGTGTGAGTTCCTTGGTTTGACTTCCTCGTTTGGTCTCGAGGGGGAATACTAGGATGGGTATGATTGGTGTTAGTATCAGGTTAAATCCGAATAAGTCTTTCTTACCCCTCTCTAATAGCCGACAGATGTATCGAGTCTCTATAGGTTGTTTAGTATGCTGCGCTGCCGCTTCAGTCCACCATACCTATGTAGGCGAGAGCCGCTGAATTCTAGCGTCGCCTTGTACTGGCCTCAGTACTGACGCTCCTCTTACTCCTTTGCCCTTTGTCGGCACCCCTTTTGTTTTAGCAGGTTTGAGATCGACGTCGTTAGCAGGGTTACCCTTCCGGCTTGGCCTGGGCAGGGTTATGGACGCCATTGGTTATTCTTCAGGGCTCTTATCCCCATTTGCATCTTGTCCGTAGTCGGACGCTCTATCATTTTCAAGGTGATTTGGATATTTGTATAGTATATCGGTATTCTTGACTCATGGAGTCGTGTTGTATATATATCTGTTCTGTGGGTCCCATCAAGGACTGTTGTGTAATGGTATTACTTCGTTTTCCACCCGCACGAAAGTGCCTGGTGGGCGTCCTTGAATCGTTTCTATGCGGGTTTGGCGGAAAAGGGCTAAAACTTGCATAGGGCCGATTCGAGGGTGTTACAGAAGATGTGACTGTATACGGGCGACATGGAAAGGGAGGGAGAGACATCCAGCCCATCGGGCTCTCCTCTCTGTAGCCCAACGGGAGAGAGATACCTCCATCCCCTCGGATAGTGATGTATCCAATGGTGGTTGTCCAAGATCCATGTGACATACATCTCGACCAATCAGAGCACAGCCAAACTGAACGCTAGTTAGTGCGACTGGTATATGTGCGTTAGGGAAAGGGAGGGAGAGACATCCAGCCTGTCGGGCTCTCCTCGCCATACATGGTTAGGTGTGCCCATCGGGAGAGAGACCTCCAGTCCGTCGGATCATGATGTATCCAACGGTGGTTGGCCAAGATCCGTGTGACATACATCTCGACCAATCAGAGCACTATCCAAACTGAGACATGAGAGAGGGGAAACATGAGGAAAACTTTAGTGAGAGGGGAAAACTGTGGAAAAATTTAGCGGCAGGGGAAAACTGAGGAAAATTTTAGCAGGAGGGGAAAACTGAGTAGAGCTAAGGAAAACAAGGGCGCTCAGATAAAAAATGACTAAGGGAAATTCAAGCTTTTGGCATAACAAATGGAAAATGTGTTATTTGAACAAAATAATCCATCTTAGCCGACATTATATTGTTTGCAACTCAAATATACACAAGTGTGCCAAATTTGGCCTCATTTAGACAAAGTATGTTTTGGGATGGGTTATCTCGGAGGATGACTGAGTAGAAAGCCATGCATCTTCATAGCTAGTAGCTCATTCCAAGAAGGATTTAAGAAGTGGTTTAGGGGAGAAGTGCGGTGACCCAGCATACCACTGCATATGTAGTACACTATAGTCGTTGATATGATACCCACAGAACATCGTTCCATAAATATCACATCCCTTAGAGTGGTACAACAGAAACATTGCGGGTCCAAATTACAAACATACACACTTCATTATTATTACGATACCAGAAGTTCGAGACTTCAAAAGTTTCAAACTTGCAAACCAAATAACTTATCTCATAAGTTTAGCGGAAGAACGAACAACACAACGGTAAATAAGACGTGAGCTCAATAGCCTATTCTATAGAGTTCAGGCTGCTCGGCTCAACCTAGGTAACTAGATTACGGCCTGACAACTAGTATGACTCATTGTCTTCAGCTCCATATTGTATCCCGTAGTCCACTCCTTCGACTCCACCGGATAGGTCCGGCTCTTCGTAGTAGACATCGTTTTGGACCTCCGTAGCATACACCTGGTCATCCTTCTGGCCCTCAAAGTCTAGCAAGGGGTTCAAAGGAAAGGGTGAGTAACAGTGTTACCCAACAAGTTCACTATATGCAAGGTGGGAAGTTTGATGCTCTATCTACCACCTCAGACGACACGTCCTTGGTACTATGCAGTTTTGGTAAAGATTTCTTCAAAGATTGATTTTAATTATCAAAACTATGCCCATCAGCCTTCATAGGTTGACCAGAACATGGAGTTCCTTTCCTACCGCGTTCGTAGCTCCTTCCCGGAACAGGGAGTAACATGTCACAATTCTTACACTCTGCAGAGGTGCATTGCTTTACCCATAAGAGACCAACTCCTTGTTGCACAACTGGGCGTACTTTCCCATCCACAATTCCATGATGTGGGGCCCAGTAGGTGATCCAAGCCAATCACTGCCCCTCTCCGTGACCCCATATGTCTGCACGATCCTCCGGCGCTAACTACACCTTCGTTAAGCCCCCTTTCGGGCAAGCTACAACCCTGATGAGTTCCCAAAGACTCTATGAGCCGGTTATGCCCCTGGCAAGCTCCATAAAGGTCCGACTATACCTCCGGCAGCCGCTCATAGATAATCTCGATACCAAAATCGTGGGGCCTAAGGGTGCCCACACATATGCTGGATCTGCACAAGGAATCATAGTGTCACGATAAGGTCATCTTGCCTGCATATGAAAGGGAGAAGGTCTAGCTGACTTCTCCGTCCCATTCCAAATCTCATGGTTAACACATAATATATGGCGCTAGAATCACTGATGTCATGGGTTGTTAATCCTATGGTGACTTGTGCAATTGGAACGCTAAGTTCCCTCGCCAATCTTTATCATCACTTAGGATGATCACTACATCTTATTTATTAGAGAAGATAATATTTTTCTTTCTCCGATCATAGATGATAACACACAATTTGCAATATCTTTGATAAAGACTCTTCAAAGGACATGAGCAAGTGATGAACTCGCCTTGTGACTACAAGGTAGTGAAGTCAGATGCTTCCACCTGACCTTGAGCTCCTGTTTCTACAAAGGACCATTATTGCTCGGTATGGACAATATTTAAAGAATCAATATGCAATGCATAGTAATGTCATGCAATGGTTTATTATTTTCTTATTTGGTTGTTCTACCCTCTTAGTAAAAGTTTGCTATTTTCTTTAATTAAAAAGAAAAGTATTACTTAAAATCTTTCAAATCTTCATAAATATTTATTTAGTATTTTTATAATGACTAGTATTATTTTAAGAGTTTAAAATTGAATTTAATTAGTTTTTAACTCTTTTAAATATTTAACTAAAATTCCTTTAAGGAAATAAGACTTTATTTTTATCACACTTAATTTAATTTTCAAAAATACAAACTAGCTTTTTTCTATAATAGTACTCTCTTTTAGAATTGTAAAAATGATTTTTATTCAATTTTATGTGTTTGGTATATTTTTATAAAATTCCAAAGGATTATATACCTTAATAATAATAATTTTAAGTTTAATTACCTAAAATTCCATTTGTTATTTTCTTAAATAGAGGTCATTTTTATGAGTCCATTGATATTTTATTTATATTTTTAGGATATTTATTTTATTTCTTAGAACCATTTAAGTCCTAGGGGTATTTTGGTCATTTGACAATTAAATTAGATTTTTCCTTTTAAAATTGGATCTAGCCCATTGGGCTAGCCTAGCCCTGACTCGGCCCAACCTGGCTGGTCAAACCCTCTCTAGTGAGGGGTATAGGACCACACTGGCCCAGTACGCACCCCTCACTCCTCTCGCCCTCTCGTGTTCTTCCTCGACCTGCTGCGGCGTGGTGTCGCCGACACTGTTGTCACTCGATTACCGCTGCCCTGGGCCACCCGGGCCCTTGTCGTGGTGCATGGCGAGGTAGACGATGCCGTTCCGCCATCTGGTCCTGCTCGATTCGTCTGTAGGTCTCTCTCCCATCCGGGTTGACTCCACCCCGAACCCTAGGGTTTGGGGGTTGCCGGCGATGTGGAGTTTTGCCGCCCCAGTGGTGTTGTGCTCGGCTTTTGGCTTTGTTGTGGTGCCGCCGCTGCTGCCCATGTGGCTGTGGCCACCGTGCCATGGCTTGGCGCGGGTTGCAGTGCCCTCAGGTGCTTCCCGAGCCGCCGTGTGCTCTCGCCGGTGATTCTACTTCCTCTTCTAACTTCAACGAGGACCACAGGTGAGTTCCTCTCTCTGTCCCTCTCTTAATATCTGGCTTAACTTGCTACTCTCTGAGTGCTTGCCATGTATGAACCCTAGTTATATCTTTCCACGGCACTAGGGTTCATCCCTCTATGCTAGGGTTCATCCCTTGATGTCATGTTTATCAAAGGTGGTTTCCTACTGAATCTAGCTGTGTATTATTCACTGCTATACTGTGGTTCTTGGTGTTGACAGTTAATTCTGTCAGTAAGCTGTTAACTAAATTGTTTACTTATTGTCTTGTATTATGGCTATGATCTGGGTTGAGATTAATTCTCTGGTTATTATTGATATGCTTTGGTATGAAAGAATTGGAGTTGGATATTTAATCCAATTACTTTCTGATACTTGCAGATGATAGAGTACATAGGTGTTAAAATATGATTCCTAATTGCTATTTTAGGAAAATGATTAGGTGTTCTATTGCAAGCATTGTATTATGGAATCCCTGGTAGAAACTACTGGGTTTGGATAGGCCCTTGTGACACCCTCATTTGAGTGGTACACATGTTCATCCAAATACTAGACTATTTTCTATTTGTGTTCTATTGTGACTGAGAGTTGCAGAACATTCTATTGGATAAATTAGCCTGTGATGCTGGTCTGAGGCAAAGCTACAGAAAAGTAGTTGTTTTCACCTGCTGCTTTACTTCTTTAATGATCTGTGATGGATACCTCTAGGTATCAGTCCTACAGTGCTTGTGGAATTTATTTTGGTGGTTCTTAGTAGGTTTAATATCATAGATCCCTACTGTTTGAGCTGAAGTTTAAAGATACATCATTTCTGAGGTGCTACCATCCATAGGATGTGCCCAAAAATGTTTATTCAAGGATGCCTATGTATCTAGTTATTTAAACTAGAGATTTCTATCCAAGATTAGTGATGCAAAGGCTGAGATCTTGGTAGTAGCTTGTAAAGATTTATCATTGGCTTTTTATCTTTCTTCTAGGATGGATATACACCTCACTTGGGTGTTTTTCTGAGAAGATCATATAAAACAACACATGTTCCATTTAATCTATGATGATTTGATCATGTGATGGTTTTATGTGTACTCACCACACTACATGATGGCTGGTGATATTGTGGTGTTGCCTGCTGGATTGATCTTGTGCTTGCTGGCTTAATCTGGCTCTACACCTCCTAGTGCTGCTCCTATGATCTTGTACTTGGCCTTGCTATTCACCTGCTCCACCCCCTCCTTATGTTACCATCTTGTGGTGAACTGGTGGTTGATTTGGTAAACTGGCTGGTGGTTTTGTGAAGGTTTTGGCAAGCTCAACGAGCTCTGAGTGTGTGCTATAGAAGGAGAAATGAGTTCCTGTAACTATGCTTCGACTAGTGCTCTGTTTGAGTGCTTGTACTGCTACTGCTGTCTTGACAGCACACTCCATGCATTTTGGTGACTGAGCTGTATGGATGTGTGGTCTGGTTGTGTGGCCTGGCTGTGGATCAGATCAAGTGAAATAATATTCACATGTTACCCTTTTACTAGTTACTGTTCTGGTGAAACTTGTCCCTCTTTTTATTACTTTGTCATGTAACATGAACAATGCATTTCACTGTTCACCACTGAGAGGAAAATTAACTAACTAACCCTTTATCTTCCTTTTAGTTGTTTTATCTTATTTCCAGGAACAAGATCTAGACATACAAGATTTAGTATAGGAGTAGATATGTAGTATAGGTTTTAATTGTAATCTTCTTTTTATTCTTTTTGTAAAGAATCTTGTAAAGATATTATTATAAGTTAATAAAGTTTTATTTCTATTCTCTATAATCTTCTCCTTTTTCTATATTTATGACCAGTTGTAATCTTATTATGGAATAAATAAATAAGAATTCATTTCTTATTTAATTTTCCTTATCTTTAATCCTTATTGTTGTTAATATATCTATAATATAATCAAACATTGTTAATAAAGTATTTTGGAAAACAGTTTAATACTACTAACTTCAAATTTTCAAATTGATTTAATTTTCAAACTTGAATTCAAAATAACTTCCCAGAAGACTAAAAAATTCCTAAAGATCATGTCAAAATTCATACCAGTCACTATAAAGAGCTATTCCTACCTCTAGTGAGTGAAAAGAACTCTAATCTCTTTAGGTTTTTCTTTGGCAAAAAAATTACCCTGATTTTTACAAATGCATGCACGCACAAACTCAGATTCCTATTTCTACCCTTCGTTCGATCCTAATGCTGGGGTGTTACACACTTCCCCCCTTAAATTAAACTTCGTCCCGAAGTTTGTGGATGTGTACCTGAATAGTTCTGGATATGCTTCTCTCAAGTCATCCTCTTTCTCCCATGTGGCTTCTCGCTCTGGGTGATGTTCCCATTGTACTTTGCAGTATTTGATTGCCCTGTTTCTCAACCTTTTCCAGTTCTCCTCTAGAATCTTATAGGGTTTATCGACATAAGTCAAATCTGCTTGTAACTCAATCTCCTGGTGTGTGATAGCATCATCGGGAACTTTAAGACATTTCCGGAGTTGTGATACATGGAAAACATTGTGAACCTGAGCTAGCCTTTTTGGTAACTCGAGAGCATAAGCTATTGTTCTATTCTAACTCAGTATCTTGATTGGTCCAATATATCTTGGGCTGAGTTTTCCTTTGACTCTGAATCTCTTCACTCCCTTCATCGGACTTACTTTGAGATATACCATATCCCCCACTTCTGGATGCCATGATCTTCGGCTTTGATCAGCATAACTCTTATGTCGACTTTGAGCTATCTTCAATCGATCTCTAATAATATCTATGATATCTTGCTTTTCCTTGATATAGTCTGGTGCAAATTCTTTGCTACTACCAGGTTCATACCAGCATATAGGTGATCTACACTTTCTCCTGTATAGTACTTGGTAAGGTGCTGCCTTCAGACTACTCTGATAGCTATTGTTGTAGGAAAATTCTGCCAACGATAGATGATCTTCCCATGAATCTCCAAAATCTAATGCACAAGCTCTAAGCATGTCCTCCAAGATTTGATTGGTCCTTTCTGTCTGGCCTCCAGTTTCTGGATGATAGGCTGTGCTGAAATCCAACTTTGAGCCAAGCGCTTCATGTAATTGTTTCCAAAATGCTGACGTAAACACATATCCCCTGTCTGATACAATTTTCTTAGGTACCCCATGCTTACTCACAATCTCTTTGACTTAGATTTCCACTAATTTTTCAGCATTATCCTTTTGGTTTACTGGAATAAAATGTGCACATTTTGTGAGTCTGTCCACAATCACCCATATCATATCCTTCCGCTTCGGTGTCATGGGTGATCCTGTGATAAAATCCACACCAATTTCTTCCCACTTCCATTCTGGAATTTCCAAAGGTAGTAATGGTCCTGCTGGACTTTGATGTTCTGCTTTTACCCTTTGGCAAGTATGGCAGTTAGATACATACTTTGCAATATCTCTTTTCATGTTGTTCGACCAAAATAATTCTTTTAGATCCATGTACATCTTTGTACTTCCAGGATGTATAGAATATGGTGTTTCATGGGCTTCCCGGAGTATCACCTCTCGAATTTCTGGCACATCTGGTACACAACGACGGTTTTGAAACCATAAAGATCCATAATTTCCTAGGTGAAAAACTAATGTTTGACCTTGAGAGATTCTTCGAACTTCTTCAGCAATGAAAGGGTCTTCACATTGATGTCTAAAAATTTCATGCCGAATATCACTACTCCGCTCTTCAACTACTCTCATGGTAGCTAATCCTCCAAGAACTGTTGTACTTATAAATTGTATTTCCAACCTTTCCAAATCCATCTACAATTCTTTTGGCAGTTCTCTATTAATAGGTTATGTATCTGTGCTTTTCTGACTTAAAGCATCTGCCACAACATTTGATTTTCCAGGGGTAAAATTGATTTCTAGATCATAATCTTTAATTAACTCTAGCCAACGCTTCTATCTCATATTCAATTCCTTTTGAGTGAAGAACTATTTGAGACTTGTGTGGTCAGTGTATGACTCACACCTTGCCCAATAGAGAAAATGCCTCCATCCTTTTAAAGCAAAGACTACTTCTGCAAACTCTAAATCATGAGTTGGATAATTCACTTCATGTGGTTTCAGTTGTCTAGATCCATAAGCAACTACCTTACGATCTTGCATAAGCACACAACCTAATCCATCCTTAGATGCATCACAATATATTGTGTAATATTTTACTGTTTCTGGAACTGCTAGGATTGGTGCGGTAGTTAATCTGGTCTTCAATTCCTGAAAACTCACCTCGCACTTCTCAGCCCATATGAAAGGTATATTTTTTCTTAACAATTTGGTCATTGGTCCAGTTATTTTGGAAAAACCTTCAATGAATCTCTGATAATAACCGACCATGCCTAAGAAACCTCGTATTTGCTTCACAATGGTTGGTGCATTCCAAATTTGGACGGATTTACAACAATTCCATCCTTACTGATCACATGACCAAGAAAATCTACTTCGTCCAACCAGAATTCACACTTACTAAACTTAGCATAAAGCTTATGTTCCCTTAGGATTTGCAATGCTGTTCTCAAATGCTCTACATGCTCTTATTTATCCTTAGAGTATATCAAAATATCGTCAATGAATACTATGACAAACTTGTCCAGGTAAGGCATGAAGATTTTGTTCATCAAATTCATGAATATTGTTGGTGCATTGGTCAAACCAAAAGGTACGACGAGATACTCATGATGTCCATACCTTGACACAAATGCTGTTTTAGGAACATCTGCAGGTTTAATTTTTATCTGATGGTATCCTGATCTTAGATCAATCTTGGAAAATACTCCAACTCCCTTGACTTGGTCAAATAAATCTTGAATTCTTGGTAATGGGTACTTGTTCTTGATGGTGACATTGTTGAGATTTCTCCAATCCCCACACATTCTCCGTCCTGCATCTCGTTTGTCCACAAAGATCATCGGAGTTCCCCACGGAGATACACTTTCCTGAATGAATCCTTTCCGGGCTAATTCATCAATTTGCTCCTTAAGCTCTTTTAATTCTTTAGGACCCATTTTATAGGGTGCTTGGGCTATTGGTGCTGTACCCGGTATCAGGTCAATGGTGAATTCTATTTCCCGATCAGGTGGCATTCCTGGTAACTCTGCTGGAAAAACATCTCGAAATTCCTTCACTACAGGAATATCTTCCAATTTGACCTCCTTCATTGAGTTCAACTGCAGATCCACCATGATATGACTATTTATCCGCCTGATAGACTATCCTTCCTCCACTTGGAGACCTGATTGAAACGGTTTTCTCCTCACAATTGATCTGAGCTCCATAATACGTCATCCAATCCATTCCCATCACTACTACTATTCCTCTTAATGGAATAACATAAAGATCCGCATAATAGGTTTGACCACATATTGAGATAACTTGGTTTAATTTAATGTTTCTAACTACCACCATCCCTCCGGCGGTAACTAAGCTCATAGGTTTTTCTAATGGTGCCCTTCTAATCCCAAATTGATCACAAAATTCTTCAGATATGAAAGAAGTAGTTGCATCTGTATCAAATAAAACATTTCTGGGATTTGTGAGAATACTGAGCATACCTATCACCGCTTGATCCGAGTTATCCACCTCCTCCAAGGTTGCGCAATTCAGGTTTCTAGTAGGCCTACCCCTCTTGCCATTGTCATTTTTGCCATAGGTTCCACCTCTATTAGTCTGTCCACTTCCGCCTCCACTGGCTTGTCCTCCACCCTTTGTGGGCTAACCATCGGGTGGTTTATTTGGGCAATCAGGCTTGATATGACCCTTTTGACCACAACCAAAACAAATAATCACTAGCTTCCTGCAATCCTTGCTAATATCTCCCAGAAATTTGCAATTGTGGCATATGATATTCCTTCTAGGATGGAACTATCCTCCATTGTTGTTGCTACTCTTGTTATTGTTGTTGTAGGGTCTGTTTCTAGGTTGGAATTCCAAATTGCTTTTGGGTTTACTTGCTTGAATCCTCTTTGTTTCCTTCTTTGCTCTCTTCCTTCGGTCCTCTTGGACATTCTTGTAATCATCCTCAAAGGTTATAGCTGCATCAAGCAACTACTGAAAAGTTTGGGTGTTGGCAAGTCTCAACTGCATCTTCACAAATGGATTCAGTCCACGCATGAACCGCTTCTTCCTTTTCGCCTCCGTGCTGACTTCATCAGTAGCGTAATGAGATAAATCACCGAACTCCTGGATATACTTCATAACACTGGAGTAACCCTGTTGCCGTTCTTCAAACTCCCTACGCTTCAAAACAATGATACTTTCTGGAACATGGTATTCACAAAATCTCTGCTTGAACTCCTCCCAGTTGTACTCTCTTCCTGGAAGTTGAACCATGCTGCTGCAGATCCGGCCAATAGATGTGTTGCATACCTCAACTTTTCTTCCTCATTGCACCCTATAGTTTTCAACATTCTCTCAGTATCTGCTAACCAATCCTCTGCATCAATTGGTTCTGGGGCTGATGCAAAAGGTAATGGCCTTGCATTTTGAAAATCAGAAAGACTCACACCCCGTCCTTCAGGTTCCCTCTGATGTCCCACTCGATCCACTAATCCTTCCATGAACTTATTCTGGGACTCTTGCATCATTTGCATGTATTGCATGAAGTTCTGTTCCATCAACAGCCTCATTGGTGGTGGTGGTAAATTTGCCTGCACTCTGGCATCTTCATCCGCATTTTCCTTAGTTTCGTGCTCCATGCACTGCTGTTTAGTCTCGTTCTCTACACCCGTTTCCATACCCCCTAGTCTTGTAACATAAAGTGAACCCTCATAATTACATTATGCATATGTGCTCTGAGCTAAACTTCATGCACAGAACTAGTCACACAATGGAAAACAAGATCCAAATAAGAACCAAATATGCATTACACTCATATTATACATTACAAACAACATAGTCTAGTATGACGTCATTATAAGCCCATACCATTTAGGAATTACAACTCCTGTGGATACTATCTCACTTATATATTTACATCCAATGCTCAGACTCTAAATCCCGTATCACAACTGGGATACTCCTCCTCAAGGTCACGCTCCCCAGAAGCTGTGACATTCATCGTACATACCCGGAGTACAACCGTGCTGACGTGAAGTACGTCGCACAGTCTGTGGAACAACTTGCCTCTTTGATGGATGATACTCAGTATCAGAAGTCTCTAGACTTGACACATCATCTAGCTGAAGTGCGTCCATACCTTCCAACTCATCTGAAGTATCATCAGAATCATCCTCATCACTGTCTTCTTCATCCATCTCATGCACTCTAGAGTAATCAACAGAATATTCCCTTCCGGTGATCTCCAAGTACTCTGTTTGGTACGATAGTCCTCAGCTATGATTGGATATTGCACGTTATCTGGAGTAGGATAATATTCGGGTGACTCAAACACCCTTTCTTCAGGATCTTCCTCATCGGACTCTACATCCTCAACATGGACATCTCTTCCATCAACGGAATAAGATCTCACTCCCATGCGACTAGTTTGCCCGGTGATACGTCCATTTTGCATCACTATTCTATATCATAATTTACTGTTATTCATTGATATATTTCATATTAAGAGATGATACTTATGTTATTTCATCTGTTTTTGCATGGTTGATGACTTTTGGAGCATGGACCGCTGCAGTCAGGATTCTGATGGAAAAGGGGCTGTTTGGAGGTGAAATTCGCGAAGATCAGAAAATCCGGGAAAATACATGGAAAATTCTATTTTTCCAGAAGACGAAGGGTGCCAGAAGGGGGAGTGGAGATGGGCCACAGGGGGGCCACACCACCCCCTAGCGCGGGCCACCCTAGGCCATGCCACTAGGTGGTGTGGCCACCCTGGCCCACTCCTGGCTCTCCCCTTTGGTGTATATTATCCCCATGAAACCCTAATACCTGGGGAGCGACCATAGAAAGATTCTGCCGCCTTTGCGGGGCAGAAACCTACATAGAGAGAAAGATCTCTCCGGCAGACAGAATTCTACCGGGGGAATTCCTTCCCGGAGAGGGGAGATCGTCGCCATCAACACCACCATCAAGCTAGACTTGATCGGGATCATCATGATCATCACCATCATCACCATCATCACCATCATCATCTCCACCAGCACCAGCACCACCACTTCATACCGCTGTAACGATTGGGTTGAATCTAGCATAGTTCTTAGGGGAAACTTTCCGGGTGTTGATTACTCCTTGTAGTTGATGCTATTGAGTGAACCATTGAATTATTGTTATGTTCAGATTGTTGCTTATCATTATATCATCTCTGATCTTGATCCATATGATGTCTTGTGAGTAGTTTGTTTAGTTCTTGAGGACATGGGAGGAGTCATGTTGTTAGTAGTGGAATTATGTTGAGGAAGATTCAATAGTTTGTTATTTAAGTTGTGGTGTTATTCTTTTAGTGGTGTCATGTGAACATCGACTACATGACACTTCACCTATATGGGCCTAGGGGAATGCATTGTGTATTTGGCTACTAATCGTAGGGGTTGTCGGAGTGACATAAACCTGAACCCCCGTTAGGAAACCTTTGCACAAGGGACGTCAGGGTCTTAGAGTTTAAAGCCGTGGTTAGGTTTCTATCTTAATTACTTTCTTGTACTTGTGGATGCTTGCAAGGGGTATAATCACAAGTATGTATTAGTCCTAGGAAGGTCGGTACATTAGCACAGGTTCACCCACACAACACTTATCAAACTAAAGAAGATTAATCAACTATATGAAGCGAAAGCACTTAACGATATTCTCGTGTGTCCTTGAGAACCTTTGGTCATCTTAAGTAATACAATCGGCTTGTCCTTTGCTAAAGAAAGGATTGGGCCACTTGCTGCATCTTTTAGTATTGTCTGTTATTTACTCGCACTTTATTTATCTGCATTATCAAAAACTCCCAAAAATCCGTTTGCTATGTATTTACAGAGAATTCCTGCTCCAAGCCACTCGTCAACACCTTCTACTCCTCTTTGGGTTCGACACTCTTACTTATTGAAAATACTGCGATACACCCCCTATACTTGTGGATCATCAAAACTATTTTCTGGCGCCGTTGCCAGGGAGTGGAGCACTATTGGAGAGTGGAACTGGTAAAGGAAACTTCTACTGTGAGTATTGTTTACTGTTGTTAGTTGCTTTATTTCAATATGGATAATTTGCTAAGTTTCTTATTTCGTAATGCTACTACCACTGATAGGGTAGTAGATGAACCACCACTTGCTGAGAATGCTACTTTTAAAATACCTACAAGAATTATTGATCATGTTATGGATAACTATTATGTTGGAGATGGAACTGTCCATCATGGTGATCATTTTCTCTTTATACATGAATTATGCGGGTTGTTCAAGTGTGCAGGTATTACAATAGATCAAGTCAAGAAGAAGTTATTCTCATTATCACTGAAAGGAAGAGCTGAGGAATGGTATAATCTGCTGAAGAATGGCCAATCTCTTGAATGGGAGGAAATAGTGCCTCTCTTTTATTCAAAAATTTATCCTCCTAGTGAGATTCATAAAGATCGGAATCAAATATACAACTTTTGGCCTCTTGATGGAGAGAGTACAGCCCAAGATTGGGGGAGATTGAAGTTACTAATGCTCAAATGTCATATCCATGAGCTCCCCAACAATATTATTATCAATAACTTTTATGGAAGGCTTTCTCTTCATGATAAGGATCTATTGGATGCTTCTTGTGCTGGATCATTTACACGCATGGAAGAGGAAGCTAAATGGGATCTTCTAGACCGTATTCAAGACAATGCTGAAGCATGGGAGAATGATAAAGGAAGAAAGTCAGGTAAAATTATGATTATGAATGCATTGAATCTTTTATGGGAACTGATAACTTTCAAAATATTAGTGATGCTTATGGTCTTGATTCTCAAGTTATTGCAAATTGTCTTAAAGCTTTTGCCCCATACATTGAGATTCCAAAAGAAGAATGGAACAAGTATCATGCACCATTTAAAGATATTGTTGATTGTGTTCTTTCTAGAAGTACTGAATTTTGCACTATTGATCACATCTTACCTGAACCTTATATCGAGAAAATGCCTTTCCTGGATAAGGTAAAGGAGCATCCTATGATAACTAGTGTAATTAATAAAAGTACAAAGAGAGCTGTAAAACCCAATGAACAAATAAACATTGAACCTGCAGTAGCAATTGTGAAATACCTTGTCACTAAAAGTGTAGAAGATGGATACCTTGTCTTCTGTGAGGATGCTTCTAATATTGTCTCACATCCTAATAGAACTAAAAAAACTAGTGTCCATGTGCTCTCTGTTAGAATTGGTGATCATTTCTATTATGGTTTATGTGATATTGGTGCAAGTTCAAGTTCTATTCTTTACGAGCTTTACAAAGAAATTATGCATGAAATTAGTCCTTGTGAACTAGAAGAAATTGATGTGGTCATTCACCTTGCAAATAGAGAGACCATCTCTCCAATTGGTATTGTAAGAGATGTGGAAGTTCTTTGTGGTAAGATTAAATATCCAGCTGATTTTCTAGTACTTGGTTCAGCTGCTAGTAAAACATATCCTATCATTTTTGGTAGACCCTTCTTAAACACGTGTGGAGCCATTATAGACTGTAAAAGGAGGAAGTTTTAACTAAATTTGATGGGGAATCTTATGAGTTTAATTTTTCGAAATTTACTAAAGTTCCTTGTGAAAATGAAACTTCTATTGAGGATTTTAGAGTTGAACAACTTGATTCTATTTCTCTTGTTCCTGACAATGCTATGCAGCAATTTATGGAAGACCACGAAAGTGAAATCTTCATGGAAGAAAGAAATGAGATTGACGAGATTCTCCATCATCAACCTAAGATGCTTAAGCATAATTTGCCTGTGGAAGATTTGGGTACCACATTGCCACCTAAAAAGGATCCGGTTTTCGATTTAAAACCTTTACCTGACGATCTTAAATATGCTTACATTGATGATAAGAAAATATATCCTGTTATTATTAGTTCTAAACTTTCAGGGAAGGAAGAGGAAAGATTATTGGAAGTGTTGAAGAAACACCGAGGAGCTATGGGCTATACCCTTGATGATTTAAAGGGGATTTCACCTACTATATGTCAGCACGCTATCAATATAGAACCCAATGCAAAACTAGTGATAGAACATCAACGTCGTTTAAATCCTAAGATGAAGGAAGGGGTAAGAAACGAGGTATTACAATTCCTTGATGCTGGTATTATTTATCCTATTGTTGATAGTGAATGGGTTAGTCCTGATCATTGTGTCCCTAAGAAAGGGGGAAGTACCATTGTGCCTAATGGTAATGATGAGATTATTCCCCAAAGAATAGTAGTAGGTTATAGGATGTGCATTGATTTCAGAAAGGTTAACAAAGTTACTAAGAAATATCATTACCCACTGCCTTTTATTGATCAAATGTTAGAAAGGTTGTCTAAAAAGTCCCATTTCTGTTTTCTTGATGGATACTCTGGATTTTCTCAAATTGTTGTTAAACAACAAGATCAAGAAAAAACTACTTTTACTTGCCCTTATGGAACCTATGCTTATAGGCGTATGCCTTTTGGTTTGTGTAATGCTCCCGCTACTTTTCAAAGATGCATGTCTACTATCTTTCATGGTTTTTGTGAGGAAATTGTGGAAGTATTCATGGATGATTTTTCCGTCTATGGAACTTCTTTTGATAATTGTCTACACAACTTGATAAAGTTTTGCAGAGATGCGAAGAAACCAATCTTGTTCTTAATTGGGAGAAATGCCACTTCATGGTCAATGAAGGGATTGTCCTTGGACATAAAATTTCCGAAAGAGGCATTGAAGTTGACAGGGCTAAAGTTGAAGCAATTGAGAAAATGCCCTATCCAAGAGATGTCAAGGGTATTCGTAGTATCCTTGGTCATGCTTGATTCTATAGAAGGTTTTTTAAAGATTTCTCTAAGATATCAAAACCCCTTACTAATCTTCTCCAAAAAGATGTACCCTTTGTTTTTGACGATTATTGTAAGGAAGCTTTTGAAACTCTAAAGAAGGCTTTAAATACTTCTCCTATTTTCCAACCACCTGGTTGGAACTTACCCTTATCATGTGCGACACTAGTGTTTTTGCTGTAGGTACCGTTCTTATGACTGATGGAGGCTCTCATTTCATTCATGGTGCTTTCAGAAAGACCCTTGCTAAATATGATGTTAATCATAGAATTGCTTCAGCTTATCACCCCCAAACTAGTGGGCAAGTAGAACTATCAAATAGAGAAATTAAATCCATCTTGCAAAAGACTGTTAATAGATCTAGCAAAAATTGGGCTAAAAAATTGAATGATGCTTTATGGTCTTATAGAACTGCTTATAAAAATCCTATGGGGATGTCTCCTTACAAAATGGTTTATGGGAAAGCTTTCCACCAGCCCTTAGAATTAGAACACAAAGCTTATTGGGCAGTTAAAGAACTTAATAGAGATTTCAAACTTGCTGGTGAGAAAAGATTATTTGACTTAAGTTTGTTAGACGAGTGGAGGAGTGAAGCATACGAAAATGCTAGACTATTTAAAGAAAAAGTTAAAAATGGCAAGATAGGAGAATTCTTAAGAGAGAGTTCCATGTTGGTGAGAAGCTTCTATTGTATAGGTCTCGTATCAGATTTTTTGCAGGAAAACTACTCTCAAAATGGGAAGGACCATTTGTTATTGAAGAAGTGTATCGTTCAGGTGCAATAAAAATTTCTTCCCTAAAGGATAACACTACACAAGTGGTGAATGGTCAGAGACTCAAGCATTATATTTCTGGAGATTCTTACAATGAGGATATTGATGCTATTCAAATGGTAACTCTAGAAAAATTTATCAAAGACCAAGTTCAGGGACCTGCAGAGTACGTTTTCGAATAAGTAACAGTTCTGGTAAGACAAAGTCCGCGAAAAATCTGTCTAGTTATATTTTTGGAGTTTTTATCCAACAAGGAGAGCAACGAAGCAAAAGAGGGACGAAAACGGAGCCAGGGTGGCTCACACCACCCCCTGGCGTGGGCCCCCTGGCCACGCCAGCAGGTGGTGTGGCCACCTCGGACTCTGTCTCCGACCCGTTTTCTCCCAATACCTTCCTTTTGTTGTAAAAATTCGTAATATATAATCCCCCAGATCCCCCGAGGTTCGTATATCATGTTCTCATCGTGTTTTCATTTTGATCTATTTTTGACAGGTAGAGCCCCAATTTTGGAGCCATAATGTCTTCCTCTGGATCAGCCAAGGAAGATTCCTCCACAGATATCATCAACCCATACATGCGTGAGTTGAACATTCATCCCAAGGAGTTGTTGCTTGAAGATGGGGATGTACAAATAAAAGAGGTTCAGGGTCCTAAAGGTGAAGGAAGTCTGGAGGACAGGATGGAAGCACTAGAGCAAGAAGTCTTTAGGTACAAGAAGATGGCGGAACGCAAAGTGGGCATCATCCATAAGATCTGTTCCGAACTCATCGTCGAGCACCAAAAGGAGACTGCTGAGCTTAAGGATGAAATTCTCTCACTCCACCAAACGAACAACCAACTGCAAGCACACCTCTACAACTTGCAACATCAAAACTGTGAGTATGTCTTTTGTTGATGGAGAGCCCTTACCTTGGAAGTCGAACGATGATGAGAGAACACCACTACCACCTAAGGAGAAATTCGTCATCAGGTTTTGGCATCCCCTTGGTTTGTTCCAAGCTTGGGGGAGTGTCGCGGTATGATATCACTATCTTCTATCTTTTTACCTTTTTAGTAGAGTCATATCATGAATAGAGAAGTTATCACGTAGGATGGTTTGCATTATGGAAGTGTCCCCCCTCTCGTTAGATATCTATGTATCCCTTGGTGTGAGTTGCCGATATGGAATATTAATGAGAAGTTCTTTCATTTACTCTATTGCATATCTTCTATTAGTTTTCAATTTCTATTATGTGATTGATCTTGTTATTAGTATTGGTATCACTCTGGGATCTTTGAGTAAATTTGAAGTTGGTTTGGGCAAACCTGGCTTGGTCATAGCAACACTATTTTTATGATTGAATGAAACAGATAAAAGTACTCTAAAGAAATATAACTTCATCATCTTTCTTGAGTTGCTCATAAGCTTAGTATTCTCTAGTTAAGATCTTTTGTGCTTCCAAGGAAGATTGCATGTTTGTTTTTATCACCTGTATGTTTGTTTGTTTCCTTCAACTCTTATGCTTGCTACCCAGCCTTGCTAGCCAAAAACCTATACAGAGAGGGAATGCTTCTCGTGCATCCAATCCTTAAACCAAAACCTATGCCATTTCTGTCAACCATACCTACCCATAAGAATTATTGCTATTCCAAGTAAATTCATGTTTTTATCTACCTTCCGAATTAAACTTGTTATGTGAAAATTAGTGATTAAAGCTCTCACAAACTTGATGGCACACTTTACTTTCTTGCATTAAATAAACTTGAACCATTGTGCCCATCTATGTTGCGTATGTGCTTGGGCTTTGTAAGTTGTGAATTAGCATAACCATGATGTCATGGGGAATGCTTTCAACATTGCACTTGTACATTGTACCTAGTTGATATCATGCTCTTTTGTTTATGGATGTCGTCAGTGTGAAATGAAAGGGGAGCTTATAAGTCCATGAAGTTATGTATGTGTGTTAGAAAAACGCCTGGGCCGCTGGTCTAATCCATGCCTAATCATGGTGGAAACCTGCAGCGTAACCATAATGAGAAATCTATGAAGCATTCTTCTTATAAAAAAGAGATAGAGATTGAGAAAAAAAGAGATGAGAAAAGAGGAAAGAGAGAAAAAAGCACCATTTTCCCATGGTAAATAAGATGATTGCTGAGATGCTCGTTGTCTGCTTGCCTTGTCATTTTGATATGGGGATTCTTCCGTATCATCGGGCAAGGGGTACCCCGTTGGCGGTTCTCTATGATACACATATACTTACTATGACAAGAACTTACCGGTAACTAAACTTGAGTAGCATGAGGAGTGGCCCTCGTATTCAAGGGACATGAGATTTTCAACTTGCAACTTGTCAAGCATATCCTCATATTTGATCACTTTAACCTTAATCACCTAAAGATGCCTATGATAGGGGCAATGAGAGCTGAAAGCTAATAAGTACGATAATTTTTGGAAGCTCTTTATGAAACTTGAAATCCCTGCTTCCCTCTGCGAAGGTCCTATCTTTTAATTTTTAGTTGAGTCAGTAAACCTATTCCCTTCTATCTCAGCAAGTATTTTGAGTTGTTGTGTTTCATTCATTCATATGATGATTCATTCAATCATGTTTCTTATGTTCCTTGTTTTGTACATTGCTCTTATGTAAGTGATTACTACTTTGAAAGCTATCATTGAAAACCCTTTATGTTTGAACTCCTGCAAATTGTTAACTATTCTTTGACCAAGAGCTAAGTTTGCAATTACCAATTATGATTTACTTTATTGTATGTTTATAGTGTTTCCTTTACTTATTGTAAGTTAAGTTATATAAGTTGTCTTCTATTATGATTTGTGTATTGATGAATGTGATGCTTCTTGTCCGTATTCTTTTATCGACTCTTCACTCCATAAACCCGAGGTCATGTTTATTTAGCTCAGTTTTTGTTTGGGGATAAGCGAAGTCTAAGCTTGGGGGAGTTGATATGTCCATTTTGCATCACTATTCTATATCATAATTTACTGTTATTCATTGATATATTTCATATTAAGAGATGATACTTATGTTATTTCATCTGTTTTTGCATGGTTGGTGACTTTTGGAGCATGGACCGCTGCAGTCAGGATTCTAATGGAAAAGGGGCTATTTGGAGGCGAAATTTGCGAAGATAAGAAAATCTGGCAAAATACATGGAAAATTCTATTTTTCTATAATATGAAGGTTGCCAGAAGGGGGAGTGGAGATGAGCCACAGGGGGGCCACACCACCCCCTGGCGTGGGCCACCCTAGGCCGCGCCACCAGGTGGTGTGGCCACCCTGCCCACTCCTAGATCTCTTCTTTGGTGTATATTATCCCCATGAAACCCTAATACCTGGGGAGCGACCACAGAAAGATTCCGCCACCTCTGCGGGGCCGAAAACTACAAAGAGAGAAAGATCTCTCTGGCAGACAAAATTCTGCTGGGGGAATTCCTTCCTGGAGAGGGGAAATCATCGCCATCAACACCACCATCAAGCTGGACTTTATCAGGATTATCATCATCATCACCATCATCATCTCCACCAGCACCATCATCACCACTTCATACCGCTATAACAATTGGGTTGAATCTTGCATAGTTCTTAGGGGAAACTTTCTCGGTGTTGATTACTCCTTGTAGTTGATGCTATTGAGTGAACCATTGAGTTATTTTTATGTTCAGATTGTTTCTTATCATTATATCATCTCTGATCTTGATCCATATGATGTCTTGTGAGTAGTTCATTTAGTTCTTGAGGACATGGGAGGAGTCATGTTGTTAGTAGTGGAATTATGTTGAGAAAGATTCAATAGTTTGTTATTTAAGTTGTGGTGTTATTCTTCTAGTGGTGTCATGTGAACATCGACTACATGACATTTCACCTATACGGGCCTAGGGGAATGCATTGTGTATTTGGCTACTAATCCTAGGGGTTGCCGGAGTGACAGAAACCTGAACCCCCGTTAGGAAACCTTTGCACAAGGGACATCAGGGTCTTAGAGTTTAAAGCTATGGTTAGGTTTCTATCTTAATTACTTTCTTGTACTTGAAGATGCTTGCAAGGGGTATAATGACAAGTATGTATTAGTCCTAGGAAGGTCCATACATTAGCACAGGTTCATCCACACAACACTTATCAAACTAAAGAAGATTAATCAACTATATGAAGCGAAAGCACTTGACGATATTCCCGTGTGTCCTCGAGAATGTTTGGTCATCTTAAGTAATACAACCAGCTTGTCCTTTGATAAAGAAAGGATTGGGCCACTTGCTGCATCTTTTATTATTGTCTTTTATTTACTCGCACTTTATTTATATGCATTATCAAAAACCCCTAAAAATCCATTTGCTAAGTATTTTTAGAGAATTCCTGCTCCAAGCCACTCGTCAACACCTTCTGCTCCTCGTTGGGTTCGACACTCTTACTTATTGAAAATACTGTGATACACCCCCTATACTTGTGGGTCATCACCTGGTATCTCCAACTGAGTCTTCCACAGGAATAGGATTCCCGGCAGATCCATCCCTCGATCTATACCTCCATCCTTCGGAATTTCCAATAGGTAGTTCCGAGTCCTCAGTTCCCCAAGAACTCTGGGGTACAGGATGACTAGTGCCCACACCAGGATATCTAGTGGGTTCTGGCATAGGTGAATAAGGATATGGTGTAAAATATGCTAGATCTACAGGTATATCCTTGAAAATTGGGTTACCCCTATCCCCTGCTTCATTCTCCAGTTTAGATGCTAACTTCTCCCTTCGGTTAGGATTAGTTAAATATTCTAACATATCAATCTGATCTTCTACAATAACCTGGTGTGTCTTGTATAAATACCCAACCATCAGTCGATACAGATCCATAAACTTAGAAGCTAGTTTTGGATGCTTCTTTACTAAAGTAAGATGATTCGGTTATGGTTTCTCGTCTATAGAGTCATGAGGAATCACAGAATATGTGCTTCCAGCTAACTCTTCTGCTTTGTGCTCTCGAACATTGGCTATCGCCTCCACAATAGCAACATGATATGCTGCTAGGTGACTTCTACCTTCACCCATAGGTAAATTGTGATATAAACCAAGCTTCTTTGGTAGTTGGATGCTAACACGATATTTGGCTAACATTCGCCCATCATGGTATGTCATGGTATTGACTGGAATATTAGTTGTGCAACCAAAAACCCTTAGAAGTTCTCGAAGCTGTGCAGTTAAAGCCCCCTGATAATCATCAAGAGTCTCTTCTTTCCTTGCCAAGGTCAGTTTTGGAAACTTTGGTGCCATTTCCACTGTATAGAAAATATTCATATTTGTATCCATTAATCAGAATGATGCATCATAATAAAGAATTATTGCACTAAAAAATATAACGAAATATTCCAGATTGAATATTCATCATATAATCTAGAGAACTCTTTACCGTTGCTCCTAGACTCTTACAGGTAGTTCCCTTTACTAGGTTTCCAACCTAAGGTCAAAGCAATTTCTCTGATACCAGCTGCGGTGACCCAGCATACCACTGCATATGTAGTACACTATAGTCGTTGACATGACACCCATAGAACATCGTTCCGTAAATATCATATCCCTCAGAGTGGTACAATAGAAACATTTGGGTCCAAATTACAAACATACACACTTCATTATTATTACAATACCAGAAGTTCGAGAATTCAGAAGGTTCAAACTTACAAACCAATTAACTTATCTCATAAGTTTAGCGGAAGAACGAAAAACATAACGGTAAATAAGACGTGAGCTCAACAGCTTATTCTATAAAGTTCGGGCTACTCGGCTCAACCTAGGTAACTAGATTACGGCCTGACAACTACTCTGACTCGTTGTCTTTAGCTCCATATTGTATCCCGTAGTCCACTCCTTCGACTCCACCGGATAGGTTCGGATCTTTGTCATAGACGTCGTTCTAGACCTCTGTAGCATACGCCTGGCATCCTTCTGGCCCTAAAAGTCTAGTAAGGGGTTCAAAGGAAAGGGTGAGTAACAGCGTTACCCAGCATGTTCACTATATGCAAGGTGGGAAGTTTGATGCTCTATCTACCACCTCGGACGATACGTCCTTGGTACTATGCAGTTTTGATAAACATTTCTTCAAAGATTGATTTTAATTATCAAAACTATGCCCATCAGCCTTCACAGGTTGACTAGAACTTCATGGAGTTCCTTTCCTGCCGCGTTCATAGCTCCTTCCCGAAACAGGGAGTAACATGTCACAATTCTTACACTCTGCAGAGGTGCGTTGCTTTACCCATAAGAGACCAACTCCTTGTTGCATAACCGGTTTTACTTTCCCATCCACAATTCCATGATGTGGGGCCTAGTAGGTGATCCAAGCCAATTACTGCCACTCTCTGCGACCCCATATGTATGCATGATCCTCCGGGGCTGACTATACCTCCATTAAGCGCCCTTTCGGGTAAGCTACAACCCTGATGAGTTCCCTAAGACTCTATGAGCCAGTTATGCCCCTGGCAAGCTCCATAAAGGTCCGACTATACCTCCGCCAGCAGCTCATAGATAATCTAGATACAAAAATCGTGGGGCCTAAGGGTGCCCACCCATATGCCGGATCCGCACAAGGAATCACATCGTCACAATAAGGTTATCTTGCCTGCATATGAAAGGAAGAAGGTCCAGCTGACTTCTCCATCCCATTCCAAATCTCATGGTTAACACATAATATACGGTTCTAGAATCACTAATGTCATGGGTTGTTAATCCTATGGTGACTTGTGCAATTGGAACCCTAAGTTCCCTTGCCAATCTTTATCATCACTTAGGATGATAATTACATCTTATTTATTAGAGAAGATAATATTTTTCTTTCTCCAGATCATAGATGATAACACACAATTTGCAATATCTTTGATAAAGACTCTTCAAAGGACATGAGCAAGTGATGAACTTGCCTTGTGACTACAAGGTAGTGAAGTCGGATGCTTCCACCTGACCTTAAGCTCCGGTTTCTACGAAGAACCATTATTGCCCGGTAAGGACAATATTTAAAGAAGCAATATGCAATGCATAGTAATGTCATGCAATGTTTTATTATTTGCTTATTTGGTTGTTCTACCCTCTTAGTACAAGTTTGCTATTTTCTTTAATTAAAATGAAAAGTATTACTTAAAATCTTTGAAATCTTCATAAATATTTATTTAGTATTTTTATAATGACTAATTATTTTAAGAGTTTAAATTTGAATTTAATTAGTTTTTAACTCTTTTAAATATTTAACTAAAATTCCTTTAAGGAAATAAGACTTTATTTTTATCACATTTAATTTACTTTTCAAAAATACAAACTAGCATTTTTATATAATAGTACTCTCTTTTAGAATTGTAAAAATGAATTTTATTAAATTTTATGTGTTTGGTATATTTTTATAAAATTTCAAAGGAATATATACCTTAATAATAATAATTTTAAGTTTAATTACCTAAAATTACATTTGTTATTTTTCTTAAATAGAGGACATTTTTGTGAGTCCATTGATATTTCATTTATATTTTTAGGATTTTTTATTTTATTTCTTAGAACCATTTAAGTCCTAGGGGTATTTTGGTCATTTGACAATTAAATTAGATTTTTCCTTTTAAAACTGGACCTAGCCTAGCCCTAACCCGGCCCAACCCGGCTGGTCAAACCCTCTCTAGTGAGGGGTACTGGACCACACCGGCCCAGTACGCACCCCTCAGTCCTCTCGCCCTCTCGTGTTCTTCCTTGACCTGCTGCGGCGTTGTGTCGCTGACGCCGTTGCCGCTCGATTACCGCTGCCCCGGGCCTCCCCGGTCATCGCCGTGGTGCATGGCAAGGTAGCCGACGCTGCTCCGCCATCTGGTCCTGCTCGATTCGTCTGTAGGTCTCTCTCTCGTCCAAGCTAACTCCACCCCGAACCCTAGTGTTTGGGGGTTGACGGCGATGTGGAGTTTCACCACACCGGTGGTGCTGTGCTGGGCTTCTGGCGGTCCTATGGTGCCGCCGCTGCTTCCCGTGTGGCTGTGGCCGCCGTGCCATGGCTTGGCGCGGGTTGCAGCGCCCTCATGTGCTCCCCGTGCCGCCATGTGCTCTCGCCGGTGATTCTACTTCCTCTTCTAACTTCAGCGAGGACCACGGGTGAGTTCCTCTCTCTGTCCCTCTCTTAATATTTGGCTTACCTTGCTACTCTTTGAGTGCTTGCCATGTATGAACCCTAATTATATCTGTCTACGGCATTAGGGTTAATCCCTCTATGCAAGGGTTCATCCCTTGATGTCATGTTTATCTAAGGTGGTTTCCTACTGAATCTAGTTGTGTATGATTCACTGCTATACTATGGTTCTTAGTATTGACAGCTAATTCTATTATTAAGTTGTTAACTGAATTTTTACTTACTATCCTATATTATGGCTCTGATCTGGGTTGAGATTAATTCTGTGGTTACTATTGATATTCTTTGGTATGAAAGAATTCGAGTTGGATATTTAATCCAATTACTTTATGATACTTGCAGATGATAGAGTATAGACGTGTTAAAATATGATTCCTAATTGCTATTTTAGGAAAATGATTAGGTGTTCTATTGCAAGCATTATATTATGGAATCCCTGGTAGAAACTACTTGGTTAGGATAGGCCCTTGTGACACCCTCATTTAAGTGGTACACAGGTTCATCTAGATACTAGAATGTTTTCTATTTGTGTTCTATTGTGACTGAGAGTTGCAAAACATTCTATTGGATAAGTTAGACCGTGATACTGGTCTAAGGCAAATCTACAGAAAAGTAGCTATTTTCACCTGTTGCTTTACTTCTTTGATGATTTGTGATGGATACCTCTAGTATCAGTCCTACAGTGCTTGCGGAATTTACTTTGGTGGTTCTTAGTAGGTTTAATATGATAGATCCCTACTATTTGAGCTGAAGTTTAAAGATACATCATTTCTGAGGTGCTACCATCCATAGATGTGCCTATAAATGTTTATTCAAGGATGCCTTTGTATCTAGTTATTTAAACTTGATATTTCTATCCAAGACCAGTGATGCAAAGGCTGAGATCTTGGTAGTAGCTTGTAAAGATTTATCATTGGCTTTTTATCTTTCTTCTAGCATGGATATACACCTCACTTGTGTATTTTTCTGAGATCATATAAAATAACACATGCTCTATTTAATCTATGATGATTTGATCATGTGATGGTGTTATGTGTACTCACCACACTACTTGATGTCTGGTGAGATTGTGGTGTTGCCTACTGGCTTGATCTTGTTATCTTGTGCTTGCTTGCTTGATCTAGCTCTGCACCTCTTGGTGCTGCTCATGTGATCTTGTACTTGGCCTTTCTATCCACATGCTCCACCCCCTCCTTATGTTACCATCTTGTGGTGAACTGGTGGTTGATTTGGTAAACTAGCTAGTGGTTTTGTTAAGGTTTTGGCAAGCTCAACGAGCTCCGAGTGTGTGCTTGAGAAGGAGAAATGAATTCCTGTAACTATGCTTCGACTGGTGCTCTGTTTGAGTACTTGTACTGCTGTTGTTGTCTTGACAGCACACTCCATGCATTTTGGTGACTGAGCTGTATGGCTGTGTGGTCTGGTTGTGCGGCCTGGTTGTGGATCAAATCAAGTGCAACAATCTTCTCCTGTTATCCTTTTACTAGTTACTGTTCTGGTGAAACTTGCCCCTCTTTCTATTACTCTGTCATGTAACATGAACAATGCATTTCACTGTTCACCACCGAGAGTAAAATTAACTAACTAACCCTTTATCTTCCTTTTAGTTGTTTTATGTTATTTCCAGGAACAAGATATGGACATACAAGATTTAGTATAGGAGTAGATAGGTAGTATAGGTTTTAATTGTAACCTTCTTTTTATTCTTTTTGTAAAGAATCTTGTAAAGATATTATTATAAGTTAATAATTTTTATTTCTATTGTCTGTAATCTTCTGCTTTTGCTGTATTTATCACCAGTTGTAATCTTATTATGGAATAAAGAAATTAGAATTCATTTCTTATTTAATTTTCCTTGTCTTTAATCCTTATTGTTGTTTAATATATCTATAATATAATCAAACAATGTTAATAAAGTATTTTGGAAAACAATTTAATACTACTAACTTCAAATTTTCAAATTGATTTAATTTTCAAACTTGAATTCAAAATAACTTCCCAGAATACTCAAAAATTCCTAAAGATCATGTCAAAATTCATAGCAGTCACTACAAAGAGCTCTGATCTCTTTAGGTTTTTGTTTGGCGAAAAATTTACCTGATTTTTACAAATGCATGCATGCACAAACTCAGTTTCCTATTTCTACCCTTCGTTGGATCCTAATGTTGGGGTGTTACAAGAAGTCCATTTCTCTTTATTTCCTTTTCCTTTATTATTCATGCTAGGTTGTAGTTAACATAACAAGACTCCATGTGAAGGTTGCACTATGTTTTGACTTCTTTTTTGAATTAAACTAACCCTAAAACCATTTATTTGAATTTAATCACTTAGAAAAATAAAATGTGGCTGATTACAAGTAAATACAAAATTTCCAATTTCATATGGTAAATCAATCCACGATACACAAGTGTGCCAAATTTTGGATCAATTGGTCAACGTTTTCTATGGTTTAAGCCATGAACTAGCTAAACCCCATGTGTTGACCACATGTCGAGGGCAAAACTGAGCAGTGCTAAGCAACAAGGCGGACGACAATAGAAACTTGCAATAACACATACATTATGGGGTTATCCAACATACAAACTTGGGAGCATCACAAACATTGACAGTAGTTCAAATTCAATACAAACATTGACAGTAGTTCAAATTCACCATACAGATTCAAATTAATAATTCAAATATATTTTTTTCTTGCTCCTAGTGTTTTTCTCTAGAATATTCTCGGAGTTCACCACCTTGCTCCGTGTGATCCTGACTGGAGTATTCTCGGAGTCCATCATTAGCTTCTTTTGTTTCTTCCCTTTGTTCTTTTTCTCTGCATCAAATGAATCAAGTGCTTCACTTTGTCGTACAATTGGTTTAACCATGTTTCAATTCATTGGTTCATATGGTTCAAAATGCATTGGCATCATTTCTTCAATATCCTCTTGTGTAATTCCTTTACTTTTGAACTCTGCTTCCAATGAATAAATTTCTTCAATCTCCCATGCATTTGGTGCAATCTCCCCTTCATTTGGTTCAATCTCCTCTCGATCCATTGGTTCAGTATCCCTGCATTTGTTTCAATCTCCCCTACATTTAATACAATCTCCTCTCGATCCATTGGTTCAATCTCCCCTGCATCTGGGTCAATCTCCTCTCGATCCGTTGGTTCAATCTATAATCTATCCATTGCTTCATTCTCCTCTCGTTTAGATACTTCATTCTCATCTGCATTTGCTGCTCCCGCCTGATCCTCCATTCCATAAGCTGGGTCCACTGCATTTTTACAAAGCCTAGCAATGTGCCCTAGGATCCCACAATGTTTGCACTTACATCGTCTAGGTGGTGCACCACACTCTGTACTAGCTCTCATCCTATTCTTCCTTGTCCTACTTGCTAGTCTAGTAAAAACTGGAGGGTATAGCTTAAAGCCTGCATTCACTTCCATCCATTAGTCTTTTCCCAACAAGGCTGGAACATTCTGAGCATATGCTGCCCTAAATTTGGCAACAGAGAAATACTCCGACACGTACTAATCAACTTCACCCTCTTCACCTCCTAGAACACCCATGAAAAAATGCATGTCTGCAAGGTTTCCTACGGAGCTGCCATTGTCTGCAATGGCATGTCCTATCAGCCAAACTCACTGGATACCTCCATTGCATATCTTTACTGTCAGTGTATGTTACCTCAGGCTCCATTCCTTTTCTAATGCATTTCATCTTCAATTTCTTTTCCGTGGCATGCAAAGCCTTAATCAAAGATGGGAGAATGAGATGGCCAACATATACTATTGATGCAATTCTTTGACGCAAATCGATCTTTATCATGATCATCTACCTAATCTTATGAAATATTTTCCATAGCA
Source organism: Avena sativa (assembly GCA_916181665.1). NCBI lineage: Eukaryota > Viridiplantae > Streptophyta > Magnoliopsida > Poales > Poaceae > Avena > Avena sativa. Next base: position 201,075,595 of record OV702287.1, read on the forward strand.
TAAGCCCTTTCGATGACTTGAACTTTGCATTGAAACTCTCTGCAAGGTTACTTGTCACATAGTCTACCTTGCAAATTTCATTGAATTGGCTTCTTGACCACACCATTCCATGATTGGCTTCTTCACCGCAGGCTTTTGTTTATACAACACTTCCAAATGATACAGAAGCTTCCTCAAACTACATGTGTATGAAGCTGGCCATAGGTTGTCAGTATAAACTTTACCCTTGAATTTCTTTGTAAAATTTTGCACTAAGTGTCACATATATTCCCTATGCTCCACTCCAGGAAATACTACTTCTACAGCTTTCTCCAAACCTTTGCAAGCGTCCGTGTGGATAGTAAGTCCTGGTCAATGACCTATAAGGTTGCGCAAATTCTCCAGAAACCAAGTCCAACTTTCCTCAAACTCAATATCCAAAACTCCAAAAGCAATAGGGAACATCCAATTGTGCCCATCAACTACAGTAATAGCTACTAGCTGTCCTTTAAATCTGCCATGAAGAGTTGTTGCATCCACATCCAAATAAGGCCTGCAAGCATCCAGAAACCCTTTCCAACAAGATTTGAAACAAACAAAATCCCTTCTAAAGCACTCCTTCTCCATTGTCTTCCCTCTTATTTTGTACTGAACTGTATACTTGTCTATCTGTACAACACTACCTAGACTAGCCATCTCCACTTCAGCTTTGAAGCTATAAAGCAACTAAAAACTTTCATTCCATGGATCATTGATCCTATCTGATGAGGATATATACATGGATTATGATGATTCTGACTGCCTGAACTGGAAGGAAATATTGAGTCAAATCAATAATTACTATCAGGTGAATTCATTCCTAATTGAACCTGATGTTTTACTTAATGAGAACTTTATACTACCTAAATCTATGCATCTTTGTATGATTAGGTTTATTGATAACACAAGCATTGCACGAGGAGGAGGAGACTGTAGCAAGAAGGATAAGCGCTGATTTCCAATATCAACAAGTGCACGAGGGAGGAGCGGAGTGTGATCTGTTGTTCCATTGGGAAATAGTAGATTGCATACTACCGTTCGTGGTCACGGCTGCGTGTGCAAGAGTGTGGTGTTGTGAATATCCTACAAGGTTCGAGATCTGTTGCACTGGCATTAGGGTTTGAGCGGGAGAGATCATAGCTACACACTAGTTATCTATCATCCACCATTACCATCGACAAGAGCTTGCTGAGAAGATCGGGCCACCCCATATCATCTTGGTATCAGAACGTTGGGTTTACTTGGTGAGCAATATCATCTTGGTATCAGATTTCCAGTGTTGTGAAACAATACAACCCTGAAGGATTGCACCTCTATGTATCACGCCAATCCCTGGATCGGTTCATTGGCATACATAGCATCAATAGACATCAAAGAATTAACAGTGCATCATTATTACAACGGTATGATCCAGAATATTGCATTTATTACAAAGCTTGCAAAGCATAACGCTTGCACAAGTAAACAAGTAGCAAATAGATACCGTAAATAAAGTAGCTCCAGTCTTCATTAGACGCCACAGGCGAACAAAATGTTGAGTGGAGGGTCGCAACCAACACTACTACTCAAAGTAACCGAAAGAGTAACCTGCAACATGAAACATAACAGCCCTGAAGGGTTAGCACTTGGAATGCACTGGCAAGTGGAACAATGAGAGAAACAACAAGACTAAATAGCTATATGCATATCTGGCTTGTGGGGGTTTAGGCTTAGTTGCAACAGCAAAATACTTTATCCTACCATTTGTAAAACATTTGTAAAGCATTTAATCTTCATCAAATAACCCAATTAAGTTTCAACCACAAGTTTTAGCAATTACAAGGTAGAATGAATGAGAACATGTCATAGCACCCACAATTTCAGCAACTCAATCGTCCATTACCGGGGACACGGCTAAGCACTTAGTTTTACACCCTGCAGGGGTTGCACACTTTACCCATATGACTTGGTCGACCCGCTCGTACCATGACACGCATATTGAGTCATGATAGGGAGAAGCCCAAGAAGAGACAATTCGGGAAGTAGCTCCCCAAGCCCATCCACGCACCGTACCAACCTATCACATTCACTACATCTCTGGATACGAAGAGATCGGGTCGCCACAACCTACTAAGTCCATCCAGCCACCCATAACTCACTGGCATATGGCTGTACACGTAAGCTACCAAATCAAGACACTAATCATTTCTCAGAAACCTGGGTGGCCATCCACAAGTGAGCTACTCGGGTAAACCATAGACATGGGCCCGACATTCACGAACCAAGCAATTACCAATCCACCCAGAAAGTTCATTAATTAAGTTGTTTTCAATCTTTCCAAACATGTTCTTTCAAAACAATATTTATCATGGTGTATCCCACCCTCGTCTACATAAGCACAACTACTTACGACGGCTCACCTAACGAGAAAGGCTACGACATAATAGGATATAGCATAGCAATAGATAAAACTTGTAAAACAAAACAAGCTACAATACATATAGAAAGTAAATAGGACTTTTATGAAGCTCCACTTGCCTTGGTAGTTGCCGGAGTCAAAGGCGCAGTCCGGACAGTCACACAGGTTACAATCCTCACAATCTACACGAAAGCAATTCAACCAAATAAACAATCCACACATAGAGATCAACAAATGCAACACAATGAATTCATGACACTTTAATAAAGCTTTAGTAGTTTAGTTATGTTCTCTGATCAATGCTACTACTGAATGATGCATGGGAAAACTTTTAATGCAAAGGAAAACAATTTAAGCATAAAAAGGACTAGCTAATAGGCTTTTAGTCAAAACATTGAACTATTGCTGTAAACAGTGTTGTTCAGGTGTTACAAAAATACTACTAGACATATAGCTCCAATTAGAGCCTAGACAAAAAGGATTTACTCCAAAAATATTTACAGATCTTTTTTTGTGAATTTAATACTACGTTAAGCCTTTTTATAATCTCAGGAAAATACATACAGTAAACCTGAGATATTATTGCAGAATAAAATTCTACACAATTTTGTGAATCCAACGATACCTTATTTGGAATTTTTGGCCAAGTAGATCTTTTCCTATGAATTTTTAAAGTTGAACATAGTTTATGTAAAAAAATTAATTCCTGGAATTTCTGAGGGAATATTCCCGCGGACTGGTCAACCCGATGTGGCGCTGACTGGACCAGTCAGCGGTCCACTGGATGGTCAGCAACCAAATCTGGGCCGTCCATCCAGGATAGGACGGCGGCGGCGCGAGCTGGAGCTCACCTGCTCGACCGACGGCGGCGGTGGCTTAGGCGAGTGGCGGCGGCGGCGTTCCACCGAGGCTTGGCAGCAGCGGAGTGGCCCACGAGGTGCGGCAAGGGGCGGCGAGTGCAGGGGCAGGGTCGGTGTAGCCGATGGGGACCTCGGGCGGCGGCGAACGGCGGACAGAGTGGCGGCAGCGTCGGACTCCGGCGAAGTGCTCCCCGGTGGTTCTCCGGTGGCCTGCGTGGAAAGAAAAGAGGTCAGGGAGGGGCGGCGCACCGCGGCGCACGGCGGTGCGGTTTCCAGAGGAAAAAGGAGGAGGGGGGCTATCGGTGGAGCTCCCACCGACGGTAATGGCGGCGGCGACGGCTCCAACTCCGGCGAGAAATTCGGCGGCTTCTGGGGCGCGATTAGCTAGGTTTTGTGGGGGTTTTCGTAGAGGGGTTCGAGGTCTATAAGTCCCAGGGAGAAATTTTGGCGAGGGCAACCGTTCGGTAGTGATTTGGCGATTTTCACAGAGACAGAGCCCGTGTCGACCTCGAACAACTCAGGGTGGGAGATGACAGGCGTGCCCTAGCGTCAGAAAAAAAAAGCAAAAGGAAAAGGAGAAGAGAAGGGGGGAGGGGCTGCACGGGGGTGTTGGGCCGCTGGTGGGCTGGCTGGCTCGGCCGCTGCCGCTGGCGCGAGCTGGGCCCCGGGTGGGCCTCTGGCGGCTGCCCGGCTGGGCTACCGGTTTTCTCTTTTTTTTCTTTATTCTTTTCTGCTGTGCTATAACTTTGAATCTTGTCTGTTTTTCTGAAATTACCTGAACTGAAAATTCAGTCCACACTAGAACTAACATAACTTTTGATCTACAGCTCCGAATCGAGCGAAACAAGTTTCTACGAGTTCGTAGTTGAAAACTCTATACAACTTATCATCTGGAATGACTATATAGTGTCAACCAAGCAGATTCTAGGTAAAAAACCTAATAGGCTTGCAAATAAGAGGAACTAGCAAAGAAGAGGGGTTTTGGCAAAAAGCTTTCAAAAATGAATTTTCTCAAAGATGAACATGATGCAATGCCACGCAAGTATGCAGTACCAAATCTAGAATTTGGGATGTGACAATACTACCCCCCTTAAGATGAATCTCGTCCTCGAGATTCGACGTAGCTAGCAAATAGGTGCGGGTGGTCCTCTCGGAGGTCATCCTCTCGCTCCCAGGTGGCTTCTTCTTCGGTGTGATGGCTCCATTGCACCTTGCAAAATCTGATCGTCTTGCTGCGGGTAAACCTCTCTGCTGTCTCTAAAATCTTGACCAGCTTCTCCTCATAAGTCAGGTCACTCTCTAGCTGAACCTCATCTAATGGCACGGTATCCCTCAACATCGTATCTACCATCTTCGGGTGGCATTTCTTCAGCTGGGACACATGGAACACATCATGGACAGCGCACAGAGCTTCTGGCAACTCCAACTGATATGCAACCTCTCCCTTGCATGCTAGGATCAAGTATGGTCCGATAAACCGAGGTGCCAACTTACCCTTAATTCCAAACCTCTTAATTCCACGTAGTGGCGAAACTCTGAGATATGCTCGATCTCCAATCTCATACACCACTTCCTTCCGCTTAGAATCAGCATAGCTCTTCTGTCTCGATTGTGCCACCTTCAACCTGTCCCGAATCAAACTAACCTTCTCTTCAGCATCCTTGATCAAATCCGGTCCAAACAGTTGACGTTCACCTACACCATCCCATAACAACGGTGTTCTGCACCTCTTACCATATAGTACATCGAATGGTGACGTCTTGATGCTGGATTGGTAGCTGTTGTTGTAGGAAAATTCAGCATAAGTTAAATTTTCATCCCAACTAGCGCCACGAGCCAAGGCACAGGCTCTCAACATATCCTCCAAAATCTAATTCACCCTCTCGGTCTGACCATCTGTCTGGGGGTAGAAAGCTGTGCTAAACTCCAATCTCGTTCCCAACGACTCATGTAGATGGCGCCAAAAGTGAGATGTGAATTGGGTGCCTCTATCTCACACCATTCTCTTAGGAACTCCATGCAGGCACACAATTCTGTTCATGTAGATCTTGGCTAACTTAGCACTAGTATAAGTGGTCTTCACAGGTATAAAGTGAGCTACCTTGGTTACATGATCTACCACTACCCAAATAGAATCATATCCTGACTTAGTCCTGGGTAGTCCTGTGATAAAGTCCATACCAACTCTATCCCATTTCCATTCAGGTATCGGCAATGGCTGTAGCAATCCTGCTAGCTTTTGGTGCTCGGCCTTCACTCTACTACAGACATCACATAGGGCAATATACTCTACAATCTCTCGCTTCATGTTAACCCACCAAAACCTTTCCTTCAAATCCATGTACATCTTCATGTTACCTGGATGTATAGAGTATGGCGAGTTGTGAGCTTCCCTAAATATTAACTTCCTAATCTCCGGCTCGTTGGGCACACACAAGCGATCCTTGTACCATAGTGCTCCTTGATCATCCTCGCGAAATCCTTCAGCTTTACCTTTGGGTATGTTTCTTCTTATTTCCTCTAGGTCACTATCCTTCTTTTGAGCTTCTCTAATCTCATCCAGAAGCGTTGGCTTAACTTCCATTGTCACCAAATATCCCTCGAATACTACTTCCAACCTGAGGTCCTTGAGCTGTTCACACAAATCCTTGGGTAACTCCCCCACTGTCAGGCCATTAGCATAAACCTTGCGACTCAGCGCATCCGCTACAACATTGGCCTTTCCTGGGTGATATTGCAAACTCATGTCATAATCCTTTATGAGCTTCAACCATCTCCTCTTCCTCATATTCAACTCCTTCTGAGTGAATATGTATTTCAGGCTCTTGTGATCCGTAAACACCTCACAATGCTTACCCATCAGATAGTGCCTCCATACCTTGAGCGCATGCACAACTGATGCTAATTCCAAGTCATGTGTGGGGTAATTCCTCTCGTGGTGTTTGAGTTGGCATGAGGCATAAGATACCACTCTTCCATCCTGCATCAGTACAGTACCCACTCCTTGACGGGAAGCATCACAATACACTTGGAAATCCTTCTGAATATCCGGCAAACACAAGATAGGTGCGGTCACCAGGCGTTGCTTCAGTTCCTGGAAACTAGCTTCGCACTCCTTGGTCCATTCAAACTTCTTCTCCTTCTTCAATAATTCAGTCATTGGCTTTGCAATCTTGGAGAAGTTCTCTATGAACCTCCTGTAATATCCAGCAAGTCCCAAGAAACTCCTAATATCTCCCACATTCTTGGGTGACTCCCATTCTGTAACTGACACCACCTTGCTTGGATCAACTGCGACTCCTTCACCTGACACCACGTGTCCAAGAAGCCCAACAGTGTTTAACCAGAATTCACATTTACTGAACTTGGCATATAATTTATGCTCCCTCAGCTTTTCCATAATTAGTCGTAGGTGTTTCTCATGTTCAACAACATCCTTGGAATATATCAATATGTCATCAATGAACACCACCACGAACTTATCCAAGTACTCCATGAATACCTTGTTCATCATGGTCATAAAATATGCCGGAGCATTTGTTAGTCCAAAAGACATAACTGTATACTCATATAACCCATACCTAGTGGTGAAAGTGGTCTTTGGTACATCTTCCTCACGGATCTTAATTGGAAATATCCGGATCTTAAATCAATCTTGGAGAACACCTTTGCCCCTTCCAACTGATCAAACAAATCATTTATATTGGGCAATGGGTATTTATTCTTGATGGTCACTTCATTAAGTGAGCGATAGTCAACCACCAATCTCTTACTACTGTCCTTCTTCTCCACGAATAGAACAAGCGTGCCCCAAGACGATGAACTGGGCTGAATAAATCCCTTGTCCAATTGCTCTCTAAGGTGCTTTTTTAACTCATTCAGTTCCTCCACATCCATCTTATACGGCCTCTTGGCTATCGGTCCTGTTCCCGGCATCAGTTCAATAAGAAACTCCATGTCCCTGTCAGGTGGCATCCCTGGCAGCTCATCCGGAAACACATCGGGATACTCCTTTACTACGGCCACATCTTCTAGGCTAAACCCCTTAAGAGAATTCAACTCAGCCACTCCAATACTAGCAGGCGACTTATATCTGATCCTTACTCCCTTTGGTGTGGTGAGTGAAATTGCTCGTTGAGCACAATCTATCTGACCCTGATGTTTCGACATCCAATCCATGCCCAATATGACATCTAGATCTTGGGATTCTAGTATAACCGGGTGTGCAGGAAATGCATAAGCACCAATTTCTAGTGTCAATCCTCAACATGCTGCACTAGCTATCATCTCTCCCTAGGGGAACTTACTCTAATTGATCCTCTAAGAGCCTCGGTAGGTAGCTTATACTTATCCACAAATGCCCTTGATATGAATGTATGCGATGCACCAGTATCGAAAAGAACAAATGCGATGTGGGTATTGATTGGAAACTTACCAACCACTAGCTCTGGTTCATTCTGAATCTCCTCAACGTTCACATGGTTGACTGTTGCCTTCTGGTTTGCATTAGGCTTGCTTCCTGCTTTAATCCTCTTCTCTGGGAAATTATCAGCATAGTGCCCCATCTTCTTGCACTTGAAGCATTCCACTTCACTGAGATCCCTCCTGCCAGAGCGGTTGTGTCCATTGTTCCTCCTAGAGTTGTTGTTGTAGCTCTTGTGGCCATAGTGGTGGTGGCAATTATGGTGGTGACTATTTCCTCCACGGTGGCGATTGTCACTCCTGTGACCATCGTGGCGATGTCCATTACTTCCATGATGGTTACGGTCATCTCCGCCATGCTTAGAATATCCAGAGTGTCCATCATAAGAGGTGCGAGCACGGTGGTGTGATCCTGAGGAGTGATGGCTGCTCTTCCTCTTATGTCTTTCCACCTGCTGCTGTTTCCCTTCTAGAATCCTGGCATTGTCCATCAGCTCCTGAAATGTCGGACAATAAACCACAGATAGCTGAAGTGAAAGTTCATCACTAAGACCATCCAGGAACCTCTCCCTCCTCTTGGCATCAGTGTCCACATCCTCAGGGGCATAGCGAGAGAGATTGTTGAATTCTTCTATGCGATCCGCCACAGTGCGGTTGGTTTGGCGCAGGTTGCGGAATTCCTTCCTCTTTAGGCTCATGGTCCCGGCAGATACGTGGTTCATCCTGAACCCTTCCTCAAACATGGCCCAGGTAACTGTGTCCAGCGGATGGGTGATTTGGAAGGCATCCCACCAGGAAGCAGCTGATCCTTCTAGCAAGTGAGCAGCAAACCTCACCTTTTCAGCATTAGTGCAACCAACGGTCACCAAGTCCTTGTTCACAGAACGGAGCCAGTTGAGAGCAACCATGGGCTCAGGTGCAGAGGAGAACTTAGCCAGCCTCAGCCTTAGGAACCTAGTGAGAGCATCCCCCTGCGGCTGATTGTTCCCGTTGTTGTTGTTGTTATTGTTGTTCTGAGTTGCCATGAACTGTGTCATCACTTGGGTCAACTGTGCCTGAGCGGCCATGAGCTGAGCTATGTCATCAAGTACTCGGCGAGGATCCATCTGCGGTTTAGCACATGCAAGATTAGAAAAAAGCAACTAAAGATAAGCGACAGCCCTCTACCCATGCAACACGCTCAAGGCAACAACAATTCACCCACAACAACCATAAGCAATCACCACATGAACAATCACACACACAAGCATTGTTCTAGGTTTTCCTTAATAGTCTATAGCTACAAAATAATTTAGAAACGCTGATAACAACATTTGGCAAGGCAAAACAGCAAAATAAGCAAAACCAGAAATCTAGCAGAACAGTTCTGTCCTGTTCATGAATTTTTTTGCCTGACTTAAAAGCGTCAGGAATTTTTGCTGATTTTTGTGCAGATAGTACAGATAATTACGCACCGGATCCCCATTTCTCAGATTTTTCTCAGTTACCAATAAAATATGAAAAATCGTATAGTACAGCAGACTCAGCAGAAAACTACAGCAGTAAAAACACGAATTTTACCCAAACTTGTCCAAAAATCATTTAATAAATCTAAAGAAAAATCCTGGAACTTTAAGGTGCTTAACTGAGAATTCTAAACACAATAACCTAATAGTGCAGAAGTTTACATTTGATCAATGTCTAAGACTAACGAATATCCCTAACGAAGACTAGTTTTGGAGGACCATCTCTAGCTATTTGATGAACAGGTTGCAATAGGTTCTGGAGCCCATGCGCTGACGCTTCGATCCTCGTGCATGGCACGGTTGTGGAGTGTACACCTCTCCAGAGTCTTCTTCACTTGAGTCCTCAAATTCCACCTCTTCGGGGTTCTCCTCCTTGCTTTCTTCAACAAAAGCGCCCGCTGCATCTCCTCCATCATCGTCATCGCTTCCCTCATCGTTACTTCCTCCATCATCATCATTGTTACCTCCACCACCATTGTTACCTCCATCACCATTATCCGCATCATCATCATCAATATCATCATCACCATCGTTCCCATCATTGCCATTGCCATTATTTGGTGGTGGGTTCTGCTATGCTTGAAGGGCAGCAATCTAGGCAGCCATGTCCACAATGGTTTGATCACACTCAGCCACAACTTGATTGCTTTCCACAATGGTTTGGTTCAGCGCTGCAATCGTGGCATCTCTACCAATGAGGGCTTGCTCCATTGTATTCACAGCAGTGTGCAAGGTTTCCATCCCATGCCCTTGCAAATGCACAGTGCCCTAAAAATAATCCGACTCCTCCTTTTGCTGCATCAACTTCTCTTCTCTCTCCCAAGCTTTGATCTCCATGTCTTCTAATTGCTTCTCATGGAGTGGCATGTTGTTCCGATTACCTGTGGTAGCCATCATGTTCCCATCCTCATTCCGACTTCCAAATGCAGGGAAAGGTGAACCTGCTGGCAGTCAGTGTCGGTGGAGATAGCACAGGCGTGACAGTGTCTCATGCATGGCCGACTCCACTCCTTGCTCCCAGGTAAGGTACTTCTTGGTGCGGTTCAGGTTCTCAATACCAGGCACGGTGGGATCTGCAAGAACAATAGCGGTGATCTCCCATACATGATCTCCAGGCACATAGGTGTTCATCCTCCTCCCTTTGAACATCGACATTAACATGCTCAGTGTCTGGCAAAGCTTCGCCAACTGTCATGTGAAGGGTCTTGGTGATTGGAGGTCAACATACTCAACTCTGGTGGCATCTCCCATCTATCAATTGTAAAGAGGAAAGAGTGAGAATAGCAAAGGAAAAGAATTTACTAGAATGAAAGGCATAAGAATAAAGACAGAATTTAAAATAGGCTTAAGTAAATATAAGGCTCCCTATTCCAATCCTATGTCACGATCCTACAGTCAACACACTGCTCTGATACCATCTGAAACGGTACAACCCGAAAGGATTGCACCTCTATGTATCACGCCAATCCCTGGATCGGTTCATTGGCATACATAGCATCGATAGACATCAAAGAATTAACAGTGCATCATTATTACAACGATATGATCCAGAATATTGCATTTATTATAAAGTTTGCAAAGCATAACGCTTGCACAACTAAACAAGTAGCAAATAGATAGCGCAAATAAAGTAGCTCTAGTCTCCATTAGACGCCACGGGCGAACAAAATATTGAGTGGAGGGTCGCAACCAACACTACTACTCAGAGTAACCGGAAGAGTAACCTGCAACATGAAATGTAACAACCCCGAAGGGTCAGCACTTGGAATGCACTGGCAAGTGGAACAATGAGAGAAACAACAAGACTAAATAGCTATATGCATATCTGGCTTGTGGGGGTTCAGGCTTAGTTGAACTAGCAAAATACTTTATCCTACCATTTGTAAAATATTTGTAAAGCATTTAATCTTCATCAAACAACCCAATTAAGTTTCAACCACAAGTTTTAGCAATTACAAGGTAGAATGAATGAGAACATGTCATAGCACCCACAATTCAGCAACTCAATCGTCCATTACCCGGGACAAGGCTAAGCACTTAGTTTTACACCCTGCATGGGTTGCACACTTTACCCATATGACTTGGTCGACCCGCTCGTACCACGACACGCATATTGAGTCATGATAGGGAGAACCCCAAGAAGAGACAATTCGGGAAGTAGCTCCCCAAGCCCATCCATGCACCGTACCAACCTATCACATTCGATACATCTCTCGATACGAAGAGCTCGGGTCGCCACAACCTACTAAGTCCATCCAGCCACCCATAACTCACTAGCATATGGCTGTACACGTAAGCTACCAAATCAAGACACTAATCATTTCTCAGAAACCTGGGTGGCCATCCACAAGTGAGCTACTCGGGTAAACCATAGACATGGGCCCGGCATTAACGAACCAAGCAATTACCAATCCACCTAGAGAGTTCGTTAATTAAGTTGTTTTCAAACTTTCCAAACACGTTCTTTCAAAACAATATTTATCATGGTGTATCCCACCCTCGTCTACATAAGCACAACTAAGCACAACTACTTACGACGGCTCACCTAATGAGAAAGGCTACGACATAATAGGATATACCATAGCAATAGATAAAACTTGTAAAACAAAACAAGCTACAATGCATATAGAAAGTAAATAGGACTTTTATGATGCTCCACTTGCCTTGGTAGTTGCCGGAGTCAAAGGCACAGTCCGGACAGTCACATGGTTTACAATCCTCACAATCTACACGAAAACAATTCAACCAAATAAATAATCCACACATAGGGATCAACAAATGCAACACAATGCATGCATGGCACTTTAATAAAGCTTCAGTAGTTTAGTTATGTTCTCTGATCAATGCTACTACTGAATGATGTATGGGAAAACTTTTAATCGAAAGGAAAACAATTTAAGCATAAAAAGGACTAGCTAATAGGCTTTTAGTCAAAACATTGAACTATTGTTGTAAATAGTGTTGTTCAGGTGTGACAAAAAAACTACTGGACAGATAGCTCAAATTAGAGCCTAGACCAAAAGGATTTACTCCAAAAAGATTTACAGATCTTTTTCTACGAATTTAATACTACGTTAATCCTTTTCATAATCTCGGGAAAATACATACAGTAAATCTGAGATATTATTGCAGAATAAAATTCTACACAATTTTTTGAATCCAACTATACCTTATTTGCAATTTTTGGCCAAGTAGATCTTTTCCTATGAATTTTTAAATTTAAACATAGTTTCTGTAAAGAAATTAATTCCTAGAATTTCCGAGGGAACATTCCGGGAATATTCCCGCGGACTGGTCAACCCGACGTGGCGCTGACTGGACCGGTCAGTAGTCCACTGGACGGTCAACGACCAAATCTGGGCCGTCCATCCAGGATCGGACGGTGGCGGCGTGAGCTGGAGCTCACCTGCTCGACCGACGGTGGCGGTGGCTAAGGGGAGTGGCGGCGGCGTTCCGGCGAGGCTTGGCGGCGGCGGAGTGGCCCACGAGGTGCGGCAAGGGGCGGCGGGTGCAGGGGTGGGGTCGGCGCAGCCGGCGGCGACCTCGGCAGCAGTGAATGGCGGACGGAGTGGCGGCAGCATCGGACTCTAGCCGGGTGCTCCCCGGCGGTTCTCCGGTGGCCTGCACAGAAAGAAAAGAGGTCAGGGAGGGGCGGCGCACGGCGGCGTTGCAGTTTCCAGGGGAAAAAGGAGGAGGGGGGCGGTCGGTGGAGCTCCCACTGACGGTAATGGCGGGTGGCGGCGGCTCCAACTCCGGCGAGAAATTCGGCGGCTTCTGGGGCGCGATTAGCTAGGTTTTGTGGGGGTTTTCGTAGTGGGGTTCGAGGTCTATAAGTCCCAAGGAGAAATTTTGGCGAGGGCAACCGAATTCGGTAGTGATTCGGCGATTTTCACGGAGACAGAGACCGTGTCGAGCTCGAACAGCTCAGGCTGGGAGATGACAGGCGGGCCCCAGCGTCAGAAAAAACAAAAAGAAAAAAGAAAAGCAAAAGGAAAAGGAGAAGAGAAGGGGGGGAGGGGCTGCGCGGGGGCGTTGGGCCGCTGGTGGGCCGGCTGGCTCGGCCGCGGCCTGTAACTACCTCGGTGAATTACGCTCCTAGTTACAAGCCTGGATGAGCAGAAATGGTTGAAATAGTACGGTGGGGCCCAAATGCCACTCACAGGTAGACCTTTCGGCCGTCCCAACCATTTCCAAACATCGGGACAAGAACGGGCGGCGTAATCGGCAGGCGAAGGGATCAACTACATACACAAATGAGTATGTATGCAAGCCACCATACAATAGTACATCTAAAAAGAAAGGAAATATAGCAACGCCATACGGCAAGATCCAAATATCCTAGATAGATATAATAGTTTAGGATATCTCCTCATACATCAAACATCAGAGTATCAAGCGGAAGCGGAAGACAAAATCCGAGTACGGATAAGAAGCAAATCGGCATAAGATGCCCCATAAATAAGCACATCCCGCCCACAGATCTCACGGATCCTCGTTCCCGGAATCTCTACACCGAATGATCGTTGCCCACATCGTCCGTCTCTTCCACCCAGTATCCATCTTGCGAGTGTACCTGTTCATCTGAACCAATAATTTATCGTGTGAGACCCTAGGGGTACTCAGCAAGTCTTTATGCCTCTAAAGGGGACACAACCTGGGGTGACGCAATTGCAGCAAAAGATAAACCCTAGCAATTCTATAGATACTCGCTAACCATCCGCCTAACCAGAGATAGACGGACGTCCGTGAATTAATAACAACAGTTATAACAGTTAAAACGGTAATATCCACAGATCCATCCTCCTCCACGCTTACCGACGAGGAAGCGGACGAACAACCCCCCCATCCGTTGGCAGTTTTATTATCCATTCCATGAGTGTTGCACTATTTACTAGTCAGGTACCTAGTCTAGTCAAGTTAAAAAACGGTACTTTAGTTATGCTTGTCTATGATCGAGAAACTGTGCTCCAAGTCGTCCATAACCGCGGACACGGCTTTCAGAAAGTTTTACCCTGCAGGGGTGCACAAATAGCAACACACACTCGATATGCCTCGGAAAAACCAAATCAAAACCCAACGAGGCAGTCACGACAAAGCGATCACAGGATTTAGAAATATTTCAGGGGGCCACCCCATTGAGCTACCCGCAACGAAGTTAGCTGACTCCGAGACGGCCTCAAGGTTTGCGCCAGTGGCTGTGAACGACTGGGAACCCGAAAGTGTGACTGGGCTTGTCGACACCGCGAAAACACTTCGCTTTCCTAAATAGCACAGTGTGCTCCTCGCACAATTTTAAATAAAGCAGTAAAGCATGGCATAAGTACAGGATAGTAAATAAAACCTCAAACTAGTTTGTGGCCCCAAGAAATAAGAATGAATCAAGATCTGGCTCAGGGGGGTTCATAAGCCTCCCGGATGTGGATAGCGCGAATATTCAAGGAACAGGAATGAAGTACTCGGGGTCCTACGGGACACAAGTGAGCCTGAAAAACCAAATAGCGAATATGGCTCACCGATGCCACTTTCATTAGTTATCCCATTACTACTCAGGTTAAGTTGTATAGGTACCTCGTTATCCATCAGACACTCACATACCCTACACATGCTGTTTTACGACTCGCATGGCTCAAACAACTCCTGTAGTAATGGCTCATGGGATGGAGGAACAAGCTTCGGTGGGGTTTAAAAGTAAAGGCTATGCAATACTTGGGATTCAATTTAATGCAATCGCGACTCAATGATGCAAGAATAAGATAGAGGCAATAGGTACTATATGTATGCAAGCATGTGGTAGTGCTTGCCTGGCAGCTCAGTTGAAGCGAGAGAAGGATCTGGGTAGTGCTCCTGGGTCTCTTGATATATCCCCTGCTCAGCGTCTATTCGGAGAAGAACCAAACAAACAAGGGCCAACATAAAAAAAGTGCACAAGCATATGTATAAAATGCATCAAGCAAACAATCATGCCATGATGAATGATGCACAATTTGCATGGCATTAAAGTAGCATGGCATTGGTGAGGTGTGGAATACAAGAATAAATCATTTTATCGAGTTTTGGCCCCATTTTATCCTCATATTAGTTGCTGTACACTTTATATTTTTATGATGCATGCTTCAAAACAAAACATGGAATGCATAAACAGAAAGGTCTCGTCGAGCTAATCATTTTAGACATATTATTTGTTAAATTTGGACTTATAAAACAAAAGTTATTAATTAATTAAGTCAAAAGGGCATTTTATTTGTAATTTAAATCAACTTGTAGTTTTAAGTGTTCAAAATATATTTTGGATGGCATGTTTGAAATCCTCACATTTTTCTGATTTGAAAACATATATTATTTGTATTATTTGGAAATATATTTTAAAATTTATTAAAAACAGAATTAAATTTGAATTTGAATTAATTTGAAAAGATTTGAATTAAAACAGATATGCAGAAAATCTTTTGTTACTCAGACAGAGCTAGCCACGATCACTAACGGGTGGGGTCACTGGCTGACTCAGCAGCCCAGCGCGCAGAACAGCTTTTCTCACCGCAGCTAGATCTAGCCTAGAGGATGATAGGTGGGGCTAACTGGCTCGGGCCCAGGCGTCAGCGAACGGGCGCGCGGGGGCTGCCAGGCGGGGCCGAGCTGGAGCGCGGGTTGCGAACGGGAAACGCCGGGGGTTTTTCTGCAAAAGCGCGCAGCGGCTGGCAGGTGGGGTCCTAAGGAGCGCGGGTTGCGATGAGCAAAACAGCAGGGGGTATTGGTAAAGTGGCAGCGGATACTGTGGATCTTCCTGCAGGCGCGCGGACGGGTCGGTGATCGACCGCGCGAGGTGGGGATTCGACCCTGGGACGTGCGGGTGCGCGCTAGCGGCGGTAGCCAGTACGGTAGGGCTAGGGGAGCTGACAGGAGGTGGTCTGGGGCCTAGCTAAGGCTTGACGCGGAGCGGGGAGGTTGCAGACGCCGGCGAGCTCTGGCGCGCAGAGGGCGTTTGTCGGATTGTCCGACGCGTACATGCAACGGCAGCACATAGGAGCGTGTCTAGGAGGGTCGTGGGCTCACCGGGAGGTTGTTGGTGGCGTTGGATCGGGTCGGCGAGCAGTGGATCGGCGGCGAGGCAGACGCCCAGAAGATCTAGGGTTTCGCGCGGGCGCTGACGGTGTGCAGAGGTACAGGCCTCCTCCTCCTCGACGTCGTGTTCCGCGCTGCTGTAGAGGACCTCCTCGGTCTACCGGGCCTCCTCCACGACGTGCTTGCGAGCCAGAACGACGAGGAGCAGAGGGTAGACGGTGGCCGGCGAGAGGGAGGGTGGCGTCGGTGGGGAAGAAGAAGAGGAGATGCAGGGGCGCTGGGGCTGGATCTGGCGAGCAGAGGAGAGCCGTGTGGGGAGAGGATAAGAGGGAGAGGGAGGATGCCGTGGGCGCGGGGTAGATGGATAAAGGAGGCCTCGGGTGCCCCTTTTCCTCCTACCACCTCACGTGCTCGAGCTGGGACAGAGGCAGGGCAGGTAGGGGGAGGCTTCTAGGTGGGACCAGAGGGCGTCCAAGGAGGGCCAGGCTCGGGGTGGGGCACAACAGGCAGAGAGAGAGGAGAAAGGAGGAGAGGGGAGGCTCGACTAGGGTTGCACTAGGGTCGGGTTAGGGTTTGGTGGCCTCGGTTTGGGGCTTGGGTGGGTTGGTAGCTAGGGCAGGGGAAGGGTAGCCTCGGCAAGAGTGGTTAGGGTAGAGGGTTGGAGAGAGAGGAGCTAGAGGGAGAGGGGTTTTAGGGTTTAGGTGAGAGGGGGATGTGAGGGTTAGGGTTAGATGGGGTGGTTTAGAGAGTGGGGAAGAGGGGTATGGTGATGATGGGGTAGGTGATTAGAGGGAACTTAGATAGAGGATTAGCGAGAGAGGGGTGAGAGCTAGGGTTTTAGAAGCATGCATGCTCCAAACCTAGATCAAGCAAGATCATGAGGAAAAGAGAGAGAGAGGGATGTAGTTTTATAAAGATCCACTCAAAATTCAAATAAAATCCAAAGGACAAGCAAAAGGGGGTACTTGCATGGCCCATGCAAAGTATTTAATACCATGTTTATTTTGTGAAAACAATTATATCACATGGCCTTAATCTTATGCATTCCCACAAGTGGAATAAATCCAAACCAAGAATTTAAAAGAAAGCCCCAAGTGGAATAGATGGAGATGATCACATTGGATTATAATTGGTACTTGCTAGTGTGTATATTCCACTAGATGATTACTAGTCCCAAAATATTCCCACATGAGCATAAATCCACAATAATCCATATGGAAGCTAGGAAAAAGGGTTCCACTCACAAGGCATGCAAAGGTGGCCATGTGGCTCTCATATATCAATAATGTGAAAACAACATGATGCCAAGACGAGAGCATGTGGATAAAGAATTGGATCCATCCCAACCCACATGAGCTAGAGGTAAAACCCAATAAATGCAAAGCTCATATTTAGTTGGATGGTGGAATTATAAGGTGGTGAAAGAAAGGGTGGTGGAGTTGAATAAAAGATATGCCCCCAACTCAACTTGGGCATGAAGCAATATATCAAGAACCAAATACAATATCAAGAGGCAAATACAATTAATAATGCATATGAGAGAAGATCCAAAACAAAAAGGGTTTTATATGATGCTCAAATGCAAGGTGGCATGATGACATGAGAATGATATAATTATGATGCAACAATTATATATATAAAGTAGCATTTATATAGACTAGGCTAGTAGCATTGCAATTGTTAGACAATTGGGATGCTACAACTCTCCCCCACTAAACAAGAATCTCGCCCCGAGATTCCTAGGAAAAAGAAAACAACACAAAGAGAGGCGGGTGTTCGAACGAAGGTGTCCCTCACGTTCACAAGTTGATGAACAACGGAATGGTGCAACCACTACACCTTGCAAAACTTGCTAGACTTGTTGCGAGTCTTGCGTTATGCTTGAGAAACAACGGTTAGAAGAGTTGAAGGATTGCCGTGACACAAGGAGGATAGGATGGACATAGCTCCGGTTTTCGAGGAACAAGATAAAAGGCTAGAATCACTTGTGAAAGAAAAGGAAAAGATGATGTATCATGGATATAGAAAGGCACACCGTTAAGATTAGAGATTTACCGATACTAGAGAGGATGAATCTTCGTGTCGCCGGAAGACTAGGTTGGAGAGGTTTAAACCACTATGACAATAGCATCGTATCCTCTCTCGGATTGGAGAAAAGAAGTACGGAAACAATATTGTCTTCAAACAATAGAGTCCCTTGATATCAACAGACAGATTTAGTTAGACATCACCGGATTAGATCTTCTTGCGCCGGTAAGAACCAAAGGATCATGCAATTGAGGTGCGCGGATATGACTTCTAGTGACGGATGTGAAACTAGATCATGGTGGGATCCCGAGAAGCAAAGAATATGGAGGATCTGGAGTTTATTGTAGAGATACTTATTGCTTTCTTTAGCCTTGAGGCTAACGCAATAGATTTGCGGCTGATGGCATCAACCATAATTGGCTTTACCACAGAAAAAGAATTGATGAAACAAAGAGAGAGATAGTTTCCTTTCATCTTGTTTGAGGATGTCGAGCACCGGTAGAATGACGAGGACAGAAAAGAGTTTGCGTTTGTTTCCACCAGATAATTGTAGATTTTGCTCCATGTAGGAAAAGACGAGATCACCAACAAGAGATTATTGATTACTTTCTTCGAGAGAGCACTCCGGAAAGACAAGGACGGAAGTAAAAGTATCGAGAGATAAAGGCCACTTCTAACTTCCGTGGAATGAGTGGAATCACATTAGTTCACCAATTCAATGTACAAGAGCGAATGATAAGAGTAGTGGTATGGTAGCTACTCCATCCCGCACTCAAAGCATTACTCCGCACATGAATAAGAAAACCATGCAACCCAACTACCGAAACAGACTGAAGGTATTGACAAAAACTCATGGAACTCCGTTAGAAAAACAAGGATAGATGCAAACGATTCACCGGATCCAAGATAGACAAGGATGATGATGTTGTCGTCATGTCGGAAGTACCAAGCCACCAGAAAGATATGAAGGAAGATTACAGAGAAGGACTGCAAGATTCAACAGCTACAGAAGAGATAGCACCAACTTGAACAGAAGGAAAACAAGATCTGGAAGGTCTTCATGGCCTCCGGTGGATTGAGCATAGATGATAGAACGAGAGGGTTTCAAGAGATTACTTGACGAGACTGAGGTGAAAGAACTCCATGTTCTTCTTGAAATGATTGATAGAGATTTAGCAGTCTTGAGGAAAATCTTTAGCGGAACGACGATGATGACTTGCCAACAAGGAAAACTCCGGATTGGTTGAAGATGGAGATGGAATTAACAATGGACTTGCTGATTCCATAGTTGAAGCGATCTATTTAGTAGAAGGACGTGGCCGAGATAGGTGACTTCAAAAAGTCAGAATTCTCACTTTGAGGCTTTGCACACAGGCAGTGCTCATGAAGCTTGAGAGAAAAAGACGCAGATGATCTTCCATGTTCTTCCATTGATATCGAATAGGCAAGCATATTATCAACATATACCACCATGGATTGACAGGATATTCCCAGAATATCAAGTTCAAGAGGCGGGAGAAACGAACAAATGCTCGAACACTTCCTGAGCTCAACGCTCTTTGAAAGATCAATATTAAGAGCACGGGTTCGTGTTGAAGAATATGCACTGGAAGAATAGATTATCTGGTCCTTCGGAAGAAAAAGAGATGTCACCTGGTTCACATTGTCGATCGGATCACCGGTTACAAAGATAAAGAGATCTTGGATAAGAACCGATGATAGCTCATACCTTAAGCAAAGCTATCAGAGACGAAAAGATGCAATTCCCTCGTATCCAGGAGAATTGTGCAGATATGGGGTTCAAAAAGATGTGCAGCATGATAAACAGATGATAGACCATCGTAGTGCTTTGAGAAACTCCGGATTGCCAAAGATGCTTGAATATGCATAGATATGATCACGGTGTACTCAAAATCACAGGAGATAACCGTATCCTCCAGATGGTGACGGTTGATAGCATTTTTCCATCTTCCAATCGACACTTATCATGAGTGGAATATAGCTATGCCGAGAGCCAAATTACAATCATCAGCATCGGATCGACACATGTTATGTAATTAGCCCAAGAGAATTGTTGATGAAACGAAACTCTAGGATTAAGCGCCGGTGACAAAAGAATGAGTTAGCATGGACATGCTGATAAAAGGAGATAGATAATGTTTCACACACGACTGAAAAGGAGTGTGGAAACACAGATGTATCAAAGAAAAATTTTCCGCATTTTTCGGCATTAAAATACCAATAGATGCGCAAAACCACTTATCAGATAGAGATTTGCAACAGATGATTTCACAGAATGTGGAGATGCTAGAAGGAAGGACACCCTTAAGAAGATGTCACCGGTTAACAAGGAGTCAGATAGATCGCACCGGTTTTCAAAAGCCTGTCAGTATGGAATGTACCAACAGTTGATAACCAAGAGGCAGATGAAGATAACATGTTGGATGCAACAGCTAGACAAGGAATTACACACACACACACTTTCTATGGTACTACGGAAACCCAGAACACGCGAATCCTAGTTTGAATTTTTAAGAAGAGGATTGAAAACGTTACACTTCCTTACCAAAAAAGGGTGGTGGGTGGGTAAGAAGAAAAGTGGAAGCAGTCCTACTCTCACGTTTTGTTTTTCCCTAGTATACATAACTACCAAAAATATTTGCTAGACAGACAACGACCATTTGGCTGAGACCCTGAAGGTCGGGATGGCTCTGATACCAATTGTAACTACCTCGGTGAATTACGCTCCTAGTTACAAGCCTGGATGAGCAGAAATGGTTGAAATAGTACGGTGGGGCCCAAATGCCACTCACAGGTAGACCTTTCGGCCGTCCCAACCATTTCCAAACATCGGGACAAGAACGGGCGGCGTAATCGGCAGGCGAAGGGATCAACTACATACACAAATGAGTATGTATGCAAGCCACCATACAATAGTACATCAGAGCCATTCCATCTAAAAAGAAAGGAAATATAGCAACGCCATACGGCAAGATCCAAATATCCTAGATAGATATAATAGTTTAGGATATCTCCTCATACATCAAACATCAGAGTATCAAGCGGAAGCGGAAGACAAAATCCGAGTACGGATAAGAAGCAAATCGGCATAAGATGCCCCATAAATAAGCACATCCCGCCCACAGATCTCACGGATCCCCGTTCCCGGAATCTCTACACCGAATGATCGTTGCCCACATCGTCCGTCTCTTCCACCCAGTATCCATCTTGCGAGTGTACCTGTTCATCTGAACCAATAATTTATCGTGTGAGACCCTAGGGGTACTCAGCAAGTCTTTATGCCTCTAAAGGGGACATAACCTGGGGTGACGCAATTGCAGCAAAAGATAAACCCTAGCAATTCTATAGATACTTGCTAACCATCCGCCTAACCAGAGATAGACAGACGTCCGTGAATTAATAACAACAGTTATAACAGTTAAAACGGTAATATCCATAGATCCATCCTCCTCCTCGCTTACCAACGAGGAAGCGGACGAACAACCCCCCCATCCGTTGGCAATTTTATTATCCATTCCATGAGTGTTGCACTATTTACTAGTCAGGTACCTAGTCTAGTCAAGTTAAAAAACGGTACTTTAGTTATGCTTGTCTATGATCAAGAAATTGTGCTCCAAGTCGTCCATAACCGCGGACACGGCTTTCAGAAAGTTTTACCCTGCAGGGGTGCACAAATAGCAACACACACTCGATATGCCTCGGAAAAACCAAATCAAAACCCAACGAGGCAGTCACGACAAAGCGATCACAGGATTTAGAAATATTTCAGGGGGCCACCCCATTGAGCTACCCGCAACGAAGTTAGCTGACTCCGAGACGACCTCAAGGTTTGCGCCAGTGGCTGTGAACGACTGGGAACCCGAAAGTGTGACTGGGCTTGTCGACACCGCGAAAACACTCCGTTTTCCTAAACAGTACAGTGTGCTCCTCGCACAATTTTAAATAAAGCAGTAAAGCATGGCATAAGTACAGGATAGTAAATAAAACCTCAAACTAGTTTGTGGCCCCAAGAAATAAGAATGAATCAAGCTCTAGCTTAGGGGGGTTCATAAGCCTCCCGGATGTGGATAGCGCGAATATTCAAGGAACAGGAATCAAGTACTCGGGGTCCTACGGGACACAAGTGAGCCTGAAAAACCAAATAGCGAATATGGCTCACCGATGCCACTTTCATTAGTTATCCCATTACTACTCAGGTTAAGTTGTATAGGTACCTCGTTATCCATCAGACACTCACATAACCTACACATGCTGTTCTACGACTCGCATGGCTCAAACAACTCCTGTAGTAATGGCTCATGGGATGGAGGAACAAGCTTCGGTGGGGTTTAAAAGTAAAGGCTATGCAATACTTGGGATTCAATTTAATGCAATCGCGAATCAATGATGCAAGAATAATATAGAGGCAATAGGTACTATATGTATGCAAGCATGTGGTAGTGCTTGCCTGACAGCTCAGTTGAAGCGAGAGAAGGATCTGGGTAGTGCTCCTGGGTCTCTTGATATATCCCCTGCTCAGCGTCTATTCGAAGAAGAACCAAACAAACAAGGGCCAACATAAATAAAGTGCACAAGCATATGTATAAAATGCATCAAGCAAACAATCATGCCATGATGAATGATGCACAATTTGCATGGCATTAAAGTAGCATGGCATTGGTGAGGTGTGGAATACAAGAATAAATCATTTTATCGAGTTTTGGCCCCATTTTATCCTCATATTAGTTGCTGTACACTTTATATTTTTATGATGCATGCTTCAAAACAAAACATGGAATGCATAAACAGAAAGGTCTCGTCGAGCTAATCATTTTAGACATATTATTTGTTAAATTTGGACTTATAAAACAAAAGTTATTAATTAATTAAGTCAAAAGGGCATTTTATTTGTAATTTAAATCAACTTGTAGTTTTAAGTGTTCAAAATATATTTTGGATGGCATGTTTGAAATCCTCACATTTTTCTGATTTGAAAACATATATTATTTGTATTATTTGGAAATATATTTTAAAAGTTATTTAAAAACAGAATTAAATTTGAATTTGAATTAATTTGAAAAGATTTGAATTAAAACAGATATGCAGAAAATCTTTTGTTACTCAGACAGAGCTAGCCACGGTCACTGACGGGTGGGGTCACTGGCTGACTCAGCAGCCCAGCGCGCAGAACAGCTTTTCTCACCGCAGCTGGATCTAGCCTAGAGGATGACAGGTGGGGCTAACTGGCTCGGGCCCAGGCGTCAGCGAACGGGCGCGCGGGGGCTGCCAGGCGGGGCCGAGCTGGAGCGCGGGTTGCGAACGGGAAACGCCGGGGGGTTTTCTGCAAAAGCGCGCAGCGGCTGGCAGGTGGGGTCCTAAGGAGCACGGGTTGCGACGAGCAAAACAGCAGGGGGGTATTGGTAAAGTGGCAGCAGCTACTGTGGATCTTCCTGCAGGCGCGCGGACGGGTCGGTGATCGACCGCGCGAGGTGGGGATTCGACCCTGGGACGTGCGGGTGCGCGCTAGCGGCGGTAGCCACTGCGGTAGGGCTAGGGGAGCTGACAGGAGGTGGTCTGGGGCCTAGCTAAGGCTTGACGCGGAGCGGGGAGGTTGTAGACGCCGGCGAGCTCTGGCGCGCAGAGGGCGGTTGTCGGATTGTCCGGCGCGTACAGGCAACGGCAGCGCAGAGGAGCGTGTCTAGGAGGGTCGTGGTCTCACCGGGAGGTTGTTGGTGGCGTTGGATCGGGTCGGCGAGCAGTGGATCGGCGGCGAGGCAGACGCCCAGAAGATCTAGGGTTTCGCACGGGCGCTGACGGTGTGCAGAGGTATAGGCCTCCTCCTCCTCGACATCGTGTTCCGCACTGCTGTAGAGGACCTCCTCGGTCTACCGGGCCTCCTCCACGACGTGCTTGCGAGCCGGAACGACGAGGAGCAGAGGGTAGACGGTGGCCGGCGAGAGGGAGGGTGGCGTCGGTGGGGAGGAAGAAGAGGAGATGCAGGGGCGCTGGGGCTGGATCTGGCGAGCAGAGGAGAGCCGTGTGGGGAGAGGATAAGAGGGAGAGGGAGGATGCCGTGGGCGCGGGGTAGATGGATAAAGGTGGCCTCGGGTGCCCCTTTTCCTCCTACCACCTCACGTGCTCGAGCTAGGACAGAGGCAGGGCAGGTAGGGGGAGGCTTCCAGGTGGGACCAGAGGGCGTCCAAGGAGGGCCAGGCTTGGGGTGGGGCACAACAGGCAGAGAGAGAGGAGAAAGGAGGAGAGGGGAGGCTCGGCTAGGGTTGCACTAGGGTCGGGTTAGGGTTTGGTGGCCTCAGTTTGGGGCTTGGGTGGGTTGGTAACTAGGGCAGGGGAAGGGTAGCCTCGGCAAGAGTGGTTAGGGTAGAGGGTTGGAGAGAGAGGAGCTAGAGGGAGAGGGGTTTTAGGGTTTAGGTGAGAGGGGGATGTGAGGGTTAGGGTTAGATGGGGTGGTTTATAGAGTGGGGAAGAGGGGTATGGTGATGATGGGGTAGGTGATTAGAGGGAACTTAGACAGAGGATTAGCGAGAGAGGGGTGAGAGCTAGGGTTTTAGAAGCATGCATGCTCCAAACCTAGATCAAGCAAGATCATGAGGAAAAGAGAGAGAGAGGGATGTGGTTTTATAAAGATCCACTCAAAATTCAAATAAAATCCAAAGGACAAGCAAAAGGGGTACTTGCATGGCCCATGCAAAGTATTTAATACCATGTTTATTTTGTGAAAACAATTATATCACATGGCCTTAATCTTATGCATTCCCACAAGTGGAATAAAGCCAAACCAAGAATTTAAAAGAAATCTCCAAGTGGAATAGATGGAGATGATCACATTGGATTATAATTGGGACTTGCTAGTGTGTATATTCCACTAGATGATTACTAGTCCCAAAATATTCCCACATGAGCATAAATCCACAATAATCCATATGGAAGCTAGGAAAAAGGGTTCCACTCACAAGGCATGCAAAGGTGGCCATGTGGCTCTCATATATCAATAATGTGAAAACAACATGATGCCAAGATGAGAGCATGTGGATAAAGAATTGGATCCATCCCAACCCACATGAGCTAGAGGTAAAACCCAATAAATGCAAAGCTCATATTTAGTTGGATGGTGGAATTATAAGGTGGTGAAAGAAAGGGTGGTGGAGTTGAATAAATGATATGCCCCCAACTCAACTTGGGCATGAAGCAATATATCAAGAACCAAATACAATATCAAGAGGCAAATACAATTAATAATGCATATGAGAGAAGATCCAAAACAAAAAGGGTTTTATATGATGCTCAAATGCAAGGTGGCATGATGACATGAGCATGATTTAATTATGATGCAACAATTATATATATAAAGTAGCATTTATATAGACTAGGCTAGTAGCATTGCAATTGTTAGACAATTGGGATGCTACACGGCCGCTGGCGCGAGCTGGGCCCCGGGTGGGCCTCTGGTGGCTGCCCGGCTGGGCTACCGGTTTTCTCTTTTTTGTCTTTTTTCTTTTCTGCTGTGTTGTAACTCTGAATCTTGTCTGTTTTTCTGAAATTACCTGAACTGAAAATTCAGTCCACACTAGAACTAACATAACTTTTGATCTACAGCTCCGAATCGAGCGAAACAAGTTTCTACGGGTTCGTAGTTGAAAACTCTATACAACTAAGCATCTGGAATAACTATATAGTATCAAACAAACAGATGCTAGGTCAAAACCCTAATACGCTTGCAAATAAGAGGAACTAGCAAAGAAGAGGGGTTTTGGCAAAAAGCTTTCAAAACTGAATTTTCTCAAACATGAACATGATGCAATACCATGCAAGTGAGTACCAAATCTAGAATTTGGGATGTAACATGTTGCCTCGGTAAGCATCACCGCCACAAATCCATCCATAGATTAGTTGTTTTTGTCCTATACAGAAAAAGCCACACAAAAATATTAGGGTTCATAGTTCATTGCCATAGCCTAGATAACACTGTTCGTGAGTTCTAGTTGCTGATCGTAATCCTTTTGTGTATCCTTTCTTCTAAATCTGAGTCATAGTTTTTATCTAGTTTTCGTTTGTTTTTGATCTGTTGTCGGAGTTCCTAGACTATTTCTAGACTGTTCGTCGTGTTCTTGACACTGTTCGTCTCGTTCTTGAGTCTTCGATCTCCTAGATCTATTTATCTCGGTAGTTTTTCGAGTTGTAGATCCATTTCAAAGGAAAAAAAGAGTCGTGATCGGATCCTGTACGTGAGTTCCGTTCCTTCACGCTAAAGAGAAAAAAGGGGCAACCGGTAAGTGACGTACGTGAGGCGGATCCCTAGCTGAGACGTACGTGAAAAAAAAATCCGCTCGCTGCCTTACGCCTGACCCTAGACCCTTCTGTGGTGGTACGTGAAAGAAAAAAAAATCTAAAAAAACATCGGACCCCTCGCCTTACCATAGACAGGTATGTCCTCATACAAGAAATTTTTGTGTCTGCCGACATCCTGCCGCGGCAGGATTTCGGGCCTTTTTTCTGCCGTGGCAGAGACCAATTCTCAGGTCAATTTTTTTCTTTTTTTGTTTATTGTTTTTACTGAGTCCACATAGTGTACCTATTTTTGTGAGCCTTAGTAAGCCTTTTTTTGTGTCTAAACCTACGAGACTAGCGTGCTTCATGCTCTGCGGGCTGCTCAGTTTAGCAATCTTGTGCCCGTTTCGTTGAGACATTGCTAGCGTCTCTCCTTGTGCATTGCAACACGAGCGTTCCTCCGACATACCTCACTTTATTGAGCTCATTTTTATAGTTGCAATTGCCCCATTTATCTCCACCGTGTGTGTTTCCGTGGGTCCTTGTCAT
This sequence comes from Avena sativa, assembly GCA_916181665.1. Classification (NCBI taxonomy): domain Eukaryota; kingdom Viridiplantae; phylum Streptophyta; class Magnoliopsida; order Poales; family Poaceae; genus Avena; species Avena sativa. The sequence goes on from OV702287.1 coordinate 201,102,720, forward strand.
ACGATCAGCACTAGGACTTGTTTACGGTGTAGTTAGGATACCATACCTACAGCTCCAGCATAAATAACCTATGTGCCATGCGATCGTTCTCTATACCTTTGGTATTCACTTCATCACATTAGTGCATCAGTCTTTGATTTTGAATTGGTAAGCATCCCTATTCACTTTGGAACGGCAAGATCTGCTTTCTTGTCAGTTTTTGAATGAGTTGTGAGTGTGCCACCAAAAATATTTTGTGTTTTTGCACTAATATACTAATCATGATTTCTACTAGTGTTGATGTCATGCAGAAATCAGATGATGTTTACCATGACTATTTAGCTATTGTGGTTGGCATGGCATATGATCCAACTACAATCAAGTGGCGATTGGAAAGTTCCGTCACACCCGCAGAATATCAGATTTGGGAAATTGATATGGGATTTGGTTTTGCGAGATGTCGTACTTTCGATAGCAATTTTAATGGCCATATAGAAAACATTCTTGCTCACCGACGTGTGAACGAAGAGGTAGCTCGTTGGTGGAAGGACGCAAGGATTGTGTATGGTGTCATGGGTAAAAAAATCATTTGGGAAGATTTCAAGCAATTTCTATGTTTTATGTTTTTGAACAACTACAAATGGCCTATTCCAGAAAATTTGAGAGTGGACACTAATGAGACATGTGAGTTGTCTACTAACGTAATCATGTCTACTCCTAGTGTTGTATCTTGTGACGTGCAGGATGCTTTTGAAGAAATGGAGCCGCCTATTTTACAACCTGCATCACACGATCTGGTATTGTCACTTGAGGAGGATGTCGTAGTACCTACTACAGCTGAGAAGATTGTTGACGACATTGGTACTGTTTTGGAGATTCAGCCAACATGTGCGACATATTATGAGTTTATTCCTTTACTGAAGCCTCCTTGTGACTTGCGTTGCACTAATGTTACAGCACCATGTGATAGTTTACCAAATTCGAATTTTGATCATGTGGTACTGATTACACATAAGGAAATACTTTCTCGAATACCTCCAACTGATATTGTGTATTCCATCATGCTAAATGAACCTATGAATATGAGTAGTGTTGTGGATAAGATTTCTGAAATTTCATTTCTAAATTCTAGCACATATTCTGCTTGTTTCACTTTCAATCTGATTGGTGAATATAGCATGCATGAAAATTTTCTTGTGGATCACATATGCATTACTTGTGATAGAATCGCTAAACTGAAACATGATGTTTTCAGCCATACATGTTGTGTGTCGACGACTTTGTGTTGTGGGATATATGCTAAAATTTGTGATAATATGAAACTAAAGTCAAATCTAGTTGATATAATGCATCCAACACAAGTAATTTTACCTATGTTGGATCGTTGTAATCTTGCTAGAATAGAACCCAAGTTTTCATATTCGTTGTATTTGTCCCAAAATTCGTTGTCTAGTTGTGCTAATGCTTTACACTTCACTTATATTTGCAAATTGAGTTGCATTTTACATACTGGACAACATGATCATGTTCATAATAATCAGAGTAGCGCAGTTGAAGCATGGCATGATTCAATTTGGTTTTCAGACATATTGAATTGGTTTGATCTTGTTCACAAATTTGATCATAGATCTTCTTTGAGAAAACTGAATTTAATATTGAAGAACAAGACTATCTATTTAGTTGTTTTTCACCATGACCATGATTCTTTGTACTTCACTTATACCTGCAATTTAAGCTGCTTGATGTATACTGGACATACTTTTCATGTGAACAACAATAATACAACATGTTATATATATATATATTTTGCATACACGTTGTTCTTTTTGTTTCTCCCACTTTCAGCTTACCTAAATCCAGGACGGCTTTTCATGAAGAAAGGGAGGATGATGAGGATATATACAGGGATTATGATGATTCTGACTGCCTGAACTGGAAGGAAATATTGAGTTAAATCGATAATGACTATCAGGTGAATTCATTTCTAATTCAACCTGATGTTTTACTTAATGAGAACTTTATACTACCTAAGTCTATGCATCTTTGTATGATCAGGTTTATTGCTAACACAAGCGTTGCACGAGGAGGAGGAGAGTGCAGCAAGAAGGATAAGCGCTGAGTTCCAATATCAACAAGTGCGCGAGGGAGGAGCGGGAGGCATGCGCACTAGTAGGCAATGAGGAAATCACGTATGAGCAAGAGAGAGAGATGGCGCACGAAGAATTACATGTTTGAGGTGTTTCAGGACGTTTGGACTGCGTGCCAATAAGGCCGAACCCATATATGGGTCGGTATGTATCAGTTTGAGTCGAACCGAGTCAGTTTGGGCCAAGATATGGCTGTTTTTAGGCCCGTTTAGAGGGGAGGACGCCCCAGCCCTCATATAAACCTCTATAGCCGTCACAAGTTAGGGTTTAGACCATGTTAAAATATTTTGGAGATGTTGCTTTCATAGAACCTCTAGAATTACCCTGTGTTCAAATCTACCAACTATAATTGAGTGTGATCTGTTCTTCCATTGGGAAATAGTAGATTGCATACTACCGTTCGTGGTCATGACTGCGTGCGCAAGAGTGTGGTGTTGTGAATATCCTACAAGGTTTGAGATCTGTTGCACTGGCATCAGGGTTCGAGCGGGAGAGATCATAGCTACGCACTAGTTATCTATCATCCACCATTACCATCGACAAGAGCTTGCTGAGAAGATCGGGCCACGCCATATCACTATCAAGAGCCATTTCGTTTGCATAGAACATCCTCATGTAAGGTAGTGTAATATTAAACTTTTCAGAAACTTTTTATGAGTGTTGTTGCACCAAGTGATGGGTTCGCTCTCATCCAATCCATGATTGCATCTGCCAACCACCTTGTCTTTGCTAGTTCTATTTTGTCCTTTGGCTGTCCCCCTTGAGGTGGACAAGAATGTTAGAACCAGTTACATTTATCTGAAACATAATGAAAAAGTCAGGTATAGTTAACAAATTCTACACAGTGATCTAAAATACACAACTAGTTGTAATACCTGAACCAAAATACTCCTAAGCATAGTGGATGCATGCATCCTCCACCTACACCTCTTGTATGGGCACTTCACTGTGAACCTTGCTGGCTCACTCTTAATAACAACATAATCATTATTGGTGCAGATGCAATATGTAGTAAGGGCATTATGATAGTCGCGCATAGTTTCAAATGTGATGCCATCTAAAATCTTAGGATCATTCATGTCCCACTCAATTACTGGCAAGTCCTCACCATCGTACTCAGCTAAAACGAGAATATCATTGTTCTCCCTGTTCTCTTGTTCATTAGTGTCATTAAATCTGGCACCATGGGCCAATTCCTCCGTGTATTGATCCTCTAGTGCCTATTTACTGAATCTATCTACCAATTTAGGAAACATCTAGTGGAGGCGCTCCCTCGGCACATCGTCCTCCACATCGTCCACACGAGCGAATTGGCTTACACTCGCGGTGCGAATAGATGTTACTGCTGCGGACCTACAAGGAGTGCAGGGGCGCACACTATTAGCAGAGACAGCAGAGACACATGATGCCCGACCACCTAATGATGCCTGACCACCAGATGATGCTTTAGCCCTCTTTCCCGTGTATTCAACTTTAGGTTGCACATAGAGACGAATTCTACCAAAATGTTCGGCAACATTCAGATAGAAAAGCATTACGAGATTAGCTTCGCTAGTTAGTGGGAGCAATCATTGCTCGCTAATGTTGAAATATTGCAAATCAACTAAATCACCATTGCTCTAGGGGAATTTAGAATATATTTTCTCTTTCAAATCTCTGAGAGTTATGTAGGGTGCAACCACCACTGGGAAGTAAAATCTAGAGAGATACCATTCACAACCACGAAATACGCTAGTATCCAGTTTAACCACCAGCCAAAATGCCAGCGCTGGATTAATCCTATTCGAAAAGCAAGGCAGTTAGCTGAGCATCGGTGATTCGTTCTCAATTACTGCCAATAATCAATCCATAAAGGGAAACAATACTTACCCAGATAGAATCCATGCATTAGATCCCTCCGATCCCACGCAATCTTCTCTGGGCTCGACGGGGAGGACCGGTACACCCGCCGGCATTGCATACTGTTCCGTGAAAGGGGTAGATCTAGCAGGGGAGGAAGTGGAGCCAAAGTGGGCTCCGTGGTTAGGGGGAGGGGGCAGCTCAGGGGCCGAGGACGACATAAGGTAGGAGGGGCTCTCAGGTAGGTGGGCACGACGGCGGGGGAGCGGAGCGGAGGGGCGGTGTGGGAGCTGTTCCAGGCTCGAAGCAAGAATGGCCGGTCCGACGTGTCTCCATGCGGCCCCACCCTTCACCACGTATGCAATACCCGTCCCAACGCGGACCCACCCTTCACCACGTATGCAGGACCTGTCCCAACACGGCCCCACCCGTTAGCACACAACGGTCGAGGCGACGTAACGTAACGCTCAATACAGGACCCGCCCCAACGCGATCCCACATGTTAGCATGTAACGATCAAGCCTTTGACCTGGCGGCATCCCCCCGTCCGAGCGCATGTGAGGGTTTCGGAATGGAGGGGCGGAAGTGATGAAAAACTAAGCGGCTGGAGAAAACTGAGTACAACTAACGAACCAGAGGCACGGAAATAGAAATCCCTAGTTAAAAGGTCAAAACCAACGAAACCCGGTGAAACCCAATGGAAAATACTTGATAAGAAGTGTTAAAATTTGGAGCTATTAGCCCTCTTAGTGATATCACTTTGACACAGCTTGCAAGCAAGTGATAAGATCACAAAGAATGTTATATCACGGGAAGGAGAAAAAAGTACTTACCAGTAACGAGATCAAACTAGGTATGGGGGAAAATATCATTTTGCGGCCTGAAAGTTGGGGCACCCAGGCAACGTGGTACCCAAGTTGCCTGTAATCAGCCGCGATGACTATAGTTGGTGTGCCAAATACTCAGGGGGTCTTTTTTGGCATGAATTCACCTTTACGTTTCAATACAAAATATCAGGCTAACGACCGTTAAGTTGGGACCCCCTGTCATTTCTCGCCGTTATGTCGCTCCCGTCGCTTAGGCGTCAATTAGGCTTGCAGCGTTGGCGCCTACATCCATTACGCGTCTTCTTCTTCCCCGGAGCGGCAATCTGTGGTCGCGGCCATGGCACGGAGCTGGGACGTGACGAAACTGCTCGGCCCCGCTCTCCTCCCCATCCCGAGTCAGAGCTCGCCCTCACCATGGCCGCACCCATGGCATAGCTCAGGGACGAGAATTAGTTCTCAGTGAGATCTGTCACTGTGTCGACCATGCTCGATCCTGTTTTTCTCCTCCAGAATTCGAGATCGCCGTCACCATGGTCGCACCCGCACCAATTCTGCCAACCCTACCGAGGTCTCTGTGGTAGCTCAAGTTTTGCCATGTTGAACATGTAAGCGAATTCGAAGCTGGGCGGCGGCAACCCATTGTTGAACCTGTAAGGAATTTGCTGAAGACTATGTGTCGTGCCAAGGTCTTCGGCTGATGCATTCGGCTTCTGCCAACGTCCACCGCCGATGTAAGATCATTTAGTTACTTCGATACGAAATTTCGACCAATTTAACTTGCTGATGTATTCCTTGACAATTATAATATGATCAGGCACTAGAAATATTTTGTAGTGTGCATGAGCATGATCAGTAATATAATTGAACACTTGAAATTTTAAGGCACTCCATATAAAGGAGTAGATTAATATATATATAGAAGGTTCACCACAGACACCACGCGGATATATTGTCTTACATGCCACACACATGTAATAATAATTAACTGAGAAAAAATAAAAGCAAGGGCAGCAGCAGGAGGCTGGGACACGGAGATGCCTAGCAGGGCAGGGGCATATCAGCAGGAGGCAGGGACAACCTAGTCGATGGGATACAGGCCAGTCCTGACATAATCCCGGAGGAATTTGCCGAAGGCTGCGTGCCACGCCAAGGTAATCGGCCTATGCCTTCTTCCTCCGCCTTTGGCAACACCCACCACATGCGATCATGCTGTCGAGGTCCATGTTGATTGCGTTGCCACATAATGGGCAAAATAGTCTCCCCCTACGGTAGAAACGGATTAGCCTACACCATAACTGCCTCAGCACGAAGCGGCTCTTGTTGTCCCTGGATTCCTTGCTATCGTCCACTTTATCATCATCCTCCTGTTGATTTTTAAGAACGTAACTTAGAACTCATACATATGATTTAATTATATTACAACTCAAGAATTAACAACATGTATATGTAAGACAATATATTCGTGGATATCAAAGAGAAAGCATCTCAACAATAGTGTGATCAGTTCATATATCATTTCATCTCAACACAATGACAAATAATTGGATTAGAGTGTATGTAGAATACATATTGCAGCCTCATAAGTTTCTTGTGGGATGGAGTAGGTGAACCAAGTAACAATTGCACAATCTATATTGTTCTTGTACATCGCCCCAGGTTCACTAACTCATCCCTGAAAAAATCTGACACCAATGTGTCTGCCTCTCTTTTGGGACAAATTTGAATCATTGGCCACAATAAGAAGTTGAAATGTAATCGTACAAAACATTATTCAGGGATATACATAGTCAGGTACAAAAACAAGCCTAAATATTGTAATTATAAATAAAAAACCAAACAATTAATCTTCAGGTACATGTTAAAAATGCTTATGATCAAAACCATTCATTTACATATGCATCATACGAATCATTCAAAGATCAGAAACAAATCAAGGATCATATATGTAGTTCCATATGAGAATAAATCAAGGGCCTCATAATTTGTTTCAGAGATGGAGTTGGCGAACCAAAGTACCAACAACACAACCTATATTGTTTGTGTGCATTGCTGCCTCGGGTTCACCAACCCATTCCTAAAACACGACACCATCATACGTGTCTCCCCTTGAACTCTTTTGGGGCAAATTTCAATCATCGGCCTCGGTGACAAACTGAAATGTAATTCTTATACACTATGAATGCATGGAATAGATAATTCAAATATCATAGTTCTATGAATGTAGAATAAAGATTGCGGCCTCAACTTTCTTCAGGGATGGCGTAAGCGAACCAAGTAACAATTGCACAACTTATATTGATCTTGTACATGGCCCCAGGTTCGCTAACTCATACCTCAAATAATTAGACACCAATGTGTCTGCCTCTCTTTGGGGCAAATTTGAATCATTGGCCACAATAAGAAATTGAAATGTAATCGTACAAAACAATATTCAGGGATATACATATGCATCATATGATGTATTCATAGATTAGAAACAATACCAAGATTATATATAGGTTCCATATGAGAAAAAAATTAGGGCCTCATTTTTCCAGAGATGGAGTCGGAGAACCAAAATACCAACAACACAACCTATATTGTTTATGTGCATTGATGCCTTAGGTTCACTAACCATCCCTAAGAAAATGACACCATCAGATGACCTTGCACTATTTTTGGGAAAAAATGAATCATTGGGCTCAGTAAGGAATAGAAATGTAATGTTATAGGCATGTTGTGTATCGAAATCAACACTCAACTAGCAAACTCAATTAGATGGCAGATGAGCAGATTAGGGTTTTGTGACTAGACGGATTGGGGTTTTGTGACTAGATGGCAGATGCAGCAATCGACCGATCGAACCATATATATACTACCCTACTTCAAGAGCAAAAGAATCTATACATGATTGAGCAAATCCTATGTATGAACAGTGAAATCTGCGGCTACGGCTAGAGAAGCTAGCAATGTAGTACCTCGGACTCCTCATCAGGGACCTCCTCCTCGAACTCGTCATTCTCCGCGATTGCATCGAAGGTTTCTTGGACAACAATGGGGTCGTTGATGTAGAGCACCGGATTGCCTCCGCCTGCCGCCTGCCCCCCATCCAGATCTACTGCTGGCACCACGATGTTGTCGGTCACCTGCTGCTCGGCAGCGACGGCTACTGGCTGGACGGATGAGCTCGAGCCCTCCACGCCACGACGATGAGCAACATTCATGCCCGGAGAAGTCGCCTCCGCCTGCTTGGCGACGACCGAGCCATCTGCTGCTGTGCCTTCAACTGGCTTCACCTCCGGCTCGTCTCCACACATACGCTTCATGGCACACCTAGGGAAGGAGGTAGTGCAAGTGAGGGAGCTTCGGCGCGCGCGGTAGGTGCAGATTGGGGTTTTGGGACTAGATAGATTGGAGGGAAATGACATGAGCACATGGAAGAAGAAGGTCGAGCGGGTTTATAAATACCGAACCATTCGTAGTCCTCGAGTGGACACATGTGGTGGGCGGGGGCGGGGGGCTACCATGATCTCCACCTTTTTTTTGGGTTCCCTTTTTTTGAAATAGCCATGACCTCCACTTTAGAGATGCATTGAAAACATGCTCATGGCAGACCTCGATTCCACTACATGCAAGTGGCGTGGAACCAATTTCTAGTAACGTTAGATCTACTCGAGGGGGGCCCTTGACTAATGGAAGTTACTTGTGGTAGGGCCCAGTTGGAATGATAGTGCTGCGTAAAAATGGGATATGTCTTATTAAAATCAAGTGGCAATAAATTGCAGCGTCTTGTCGACAATCGTGCACTCAATGACCCTGTTGCCCTGTGCATGTGTTGTAGTAGCAGTAGTAGCCTTTGCAGACTAGATTAAATGTGACATGACCACTCGATGACTTTTTCCATGAACGGCATCGTGTTCCTTCTTGTAGAGGGAGACGTTCGTGCTGTCTCACGCTGAGGGAGACGTCCGTGCTGTCTCACACTGTACTGTGAAGGGCACGACGTGTGCAACAATCATCGTTGGATCACACAGGATCAATGGTTGGTGCGCACGATCCGCGTGACAACCGTGACAACAAATCATGGGCATAGCAGACAGAGTGAGCATAGGTTTGGGCTTCTATGAAAGAGAGAGAGGGGAAGGGCAAAACTGAGTAGTATCAAAAAACCAAGGGCAAAACTGAGTAGTATAAAAATCGAAAGTGAGTGTCTTGAACAATGAAAGACATCGTGGCATACATCAAATTATGCCAAGATAGATCCACTAGAGTTTATTGCATGTGTGTTCTACTCATAAACCACATATGGATCAGCCAGAGTCATTGCATGTGTGTTCTTCTCATCAATCACACATGGATCCACCAGTGTCATTGCATGTCTGTTCTTTTCATGAACCACAGCTATAGTCATTGCATGTCTGTTCTTTCCACAAACCACATAAGTATACACCATTGCCATTGGATGTGTTTTCTTTTCATGAACCACAGCTAGAGTCATTGCATGTGTGTTCTTCTCACAAACCACACATGGATCCACCAATGTCATTGCATGTCTGTTCTTTTCACAAACCACAGCTAGAGTCATTGCATGTCTGTTCTTTCCACAAACCACATATGGATCCACCAGTGTCATTGTATGTCTGCTCTTTTCATGAACCATAGCTAGAGTCATTGCATGTTTGTTCTTCTCGAAAACCACATAAGGATACACCTGTGTCATTGGATGTGTGTTCTTTTCATGAACCACACCCAGTGTCATTGCATGTGTGTTCTTCTCACAAACCACACATGGATCCACCAGTGTCATTGCATGTCTGCTCTTTTCACAAACCACACCTAGCGTCATTGCATGTGTGTTCTTCTCACAAACCACACATGGATCCACCAGTGTCATTGCATGTGTGCTCTTTTCATTAACCAAAGTGGGTATACACCAATGTCATTGGATGTGTGTTCTTTTCATGACCACACCTAGTGTCATTGCATGTGTGTTCTTCTCACAAACCACACATGGATCCACCAGTGTCATTGCATGTTTGTTCTTTTCATGAACCATATCTAGAGTCATTGCATGTCTGTTCTTCCCACAAACCACATATGGATCCACCAGTGTCACTGGATGTGTGTTCTTTTCATGAACCACACCTAGTGTCATTGCATGTTTGTTCTTTTCATGAACCATAGCCAGAGTCATTGCATGTATGTCCTTTTCACAAACCACATAAGGATCCACCAGTGTCATTGGATATGTGTTCTTTTCATGGACCACACCAAGTGTCATTGTATGTGTGTTCTTCTCACAAACCACACATGGATCCACCAATGCCATTGGATGTCTGTTCTTTTCACAAACCACAGCTAGAGTCATTGCATGTATGTTCTTTCCACAAACAACATATGGATCCACCTGTGTCACTAGATGTGTGTTCTTTTCACAAACCACAACTACAGTCATTGCATGTCTGTTCATTTCACAAACCACAACTAGAATCATTGCATGTCTATTCTTTCCACAAACCACACATGGATTCACCAGTGTCATTGCATGTGTGTTCTTTTCATGAACAACAGCCAGAGTCATTGCATGTGTGTTCTTCTCACAAACCACACAGGGAAACAGCTAGAGTCATTGCATGTCTCTTCTTTTCATGAACCACAGCCAGTGTCATTGCATGTGTGTTCTTCTCACAAACCACACATGGATCCACCAGTGTCATTGCATGTCTGCTCTTTTCACAAACCACACCCAGCGTCATTGCATGTGTGTTCTTCTCACAAACCACAGATGGATCCACCAGTGTCATTGCATGTGTGCTCTTTTCATTAACCAAAGTGGGTATACACCAATGTCATTGGATGTGTGTTCTTTTCATGACCACACCTAGTGTCATTGCATGTGTGTTCTTCTCACAAACCACACATGGATCCACCAGTGTCATTGCATGTTTGTTCTTTTCATGAACCATATCTAGAGTCATTGCATGTCTGTTCTTCCCACAAACCACATATGGATCCACCAGTGTCACTGGATGTGTGTTCTTTTCATGAACCACACCTAGTGTCATTGCATGTTTGTTCTTTTCATGAACCATAGCCAGAGTCATTGCATGTATGTCCTTTTCACAAACCACATAAGGATCCACCAGTGTCATTGGATATGTGTTCTTTTCATGGACCACACCAAGTGTCATTGTATGTGTGTTCTTCTCACAAACCACACATGGATCCACCAATGCCATTGGATGTCTGTTCTTTTCACAAACCACAGCTAGAGTCATTGCATGTATGTTCTTTCCACAAACAACATATGGATCCACCTGTGTCACTGGATGTGTGTTCTTTTCACAAACCACAACTACAGTCATTGCATGTCTGTTCATTTCACAAACCACAACTAGAATCATTGCATGTATGTTCTTTCCACAAACCACACATGGATTCACCAGTGTCATTGCATGTGTGTTCTTTTCATGAACAACAGCCAGAGTCATTGCATGTGTGTTCTTCTCACAAACCACACATGGAAACAGCTAGAGTCATTGCATGTCTGTTCTTTTCATGAACCACAGCCAGAGTCATTGCATGTATGTTCTTCTCACAAACCACATAAGGATACACCAGTGTCATTGGATGTGTGTTGTTTTCATGAACCACACCCAGTGTCATTGCATGTCTGTTCTTCCCACAAACCACACATGGATCCACCAGTGTCCCTGGATGTGTGTTCATTTCATGAACCACGACCAGTGTCATTGCATGTCTGTTCTTTGCATGAACCACAGCCAGAGTCATTGCATGTATGTTCTTCTCACAAACCACACACGGATCCACTAGTGTCATTGCATGTCTGTTCTTTTCACGAACCACACCTAGTGTCATTGCATGTGTGTTCTTCTCACAAACCACACATGGATCCACCAGTATCATTGCATGTCTGTTCTTTTCACAAACCACAGCTAGAGTTATTGCATGTTTGTTCTTTCCACAAACCACATAAGGATCCACAAGTGTCATTGCATGTCTGTTCTTCCCACAAACCACACATGGATCCACCAGTGTCATTGCATGTCTGCTCTTTTTATGTACCACACTAGTGTCATTGCATGTCTGTCCTTTCCACAAACCACACATGGATCCACCAGTGTGATTGCATGTGTGTTCTTTTCACAAACCACAACCAGAGTCATTGCATATGTGTTCTTCCCACAAACCACATAAGGATACACCAGTGTCATTGGATGTGTGTTCTTTTCATGAACCACACCCAATGTCATTGCATGTGTGTTCTTCTCACAAACAACACATAGATCCAACAATGTCATTGCATGTCTATTCTTTTCATGAACCATAGCCAGAGTCATTGCACGTGTATTCTTATCACAAACCACACATGCATCCACCAGTGTCATTGGATGTGTGTTCTTTTCATGAACCACACCCAGTGTCATTGCATGTGTGTTCTTCTCACAAACCACACAAGGATCCACCAGTGTCATTGCATGTCTGTTCTTTTCACAAACCACAGCTAGAGTCATTGCATGTCTGTTCTTTCCACAAACCACATAAGGATCCACGTGTGTCATTGCATGTGTGTTCTTCTCACAAACCACACATGGATCCACCAGTGTCATTGCATGTCTGTTCTTTTCACAAACCAGATCTAGAGTCATTGCATGTCTGTTCTTCTCACAGACCACATAAGGATACACCAGTGTCATTGGATGTGTGTTCTTTCCATGAACCACAACCAGTGTCATTGCATGTGTGTTCTTCTCACAAACCACACATGGATCCACCAGTGTCATTGCATGTCTGATCTTTTCATTAACCACACCGAGTGTCATTGCATGTGTATTCTTCTCACAAACCACACATGGATCCACCAGTGTCATTGCATGTATGTTCTTCTCACAAACCACATAAGGATACACTAATGTCATTGGATGTGTGTTCTTTTTATGAACCACACCCAGTGTCATTGCATGTGTGTTCTTCTCACAAGCCACACATGGATCCACCAGTGTCATTGCATGTCTGCTCTTTTCATTGACCACACCTAGTGTCATTGCATGTCTGTTCTTCTCACGAACCACATAAGAATACACCAGAGTCATTGCATGTGTGCTCTTTTCACAAACCACATAAGGATACACAAGTGTCATTTGATGTGTGTTGTTTTCATGAACCACACCCAGTGTCATTTCATGTGTGTTCTTCTCACAAACCACACATGGATCCACCAATGTCATTGCATGTCTATTCTTTTCACAAACCACGGCTAGAGTCATTGCATGTCTGTTCTTTCCACAAACCACATATGGATCCTCCAGTGTCATTGCATGTTTGTTCTTTTCATGAACCACAGCTAGAGTCCTTGCATGTCTGTTCTTTCCACAAACCACATATGGAACCACCTGTGTCATTGGATATTTGTTCTTTTCATGAACCACACCCAATGTCATTGCATGTGTGTTCTTCTCACAAACCACACTTGGATCCACCAGTGTCATTGCATGTATGTTCTTTTCACAAACCACAGCAAGAGCCACTGCATGTCTGTTCTTTTCGCCAACCACATATGGATCCACCAGTATCACCAGATGTGTGATCTTTTCACAAACCACAACTAGAGTCATTGCATGTCCGTTCTTTTTACAAACCACAGCTAGAGTCATTGCATGTCTATTCTTTCCATAAACCACATATGGATCCACCAGTGTCATTTGATGATTGTTCTTTTCATGAACCACACCCAGTGTCATTTCATGTGTGTTCTTCTCACAAACCAGACTTGGATCCACCAGTGTCATTGCATGTCTGCTCTTTTCATTAACCACACCCAGAGTCATTGCATGTGTGTTCTTCTCACAAACCATAAATGGATCCACTAGTGTCATTGCATGTGTGTTCTTCTCACAAACCACATAAGGATACACTAGTGTCATTGGATGTGTGTTATTTTCATGAACCACAACCAGTGTCATTGCATATGTGTTCTTCTCACAAGCCACACATGGATCCACCAGTGTCATTGCATGTCTGCTCTTTTCATTGACCACACCTAGTGTCATTGCATGTCTGTTCTTCTCACAAACCACATAAGGATACACCAGTGTCATTGGATGTGTGTTCTTTTCATGACCCACACCCAGTGTCATTGCATGTCTGTTCTTCCCACAAACCACACATGGATCCACCAGTGTCCCTGGATGTGTGTACATTTCATGAACCACGACCAGTGTCATTGCATGTCTGTTCTTTTCATGAACCACAGCCAGAGTCATTGCATGTATGTTCTTCTCACAAACCACACACGGATCCACTAGTGTCATTGCATGTCTGTTCTTTTCACGAACCACACCTAGTGTCATTGCATGTGTGTTCTTCTCACAAACCACACATGGATCCACCAGTATCATTGCATGTCTGTTCTTTTCACAAACCACAGCTAGAGTTATTGCATGTTTGTTCTTTCCACAAACCACATAAGGATCCACCAGTGTCATTGCATGTCTGTTCTTCCCACAAACCACACATGGATCCACCAGTGTCATTGCATGTCTGCTCTTTTTATGTACCACACATGGATCCACCAGTGTCATTGCATGTCTGTCCTTTCCACACATGGATCCACCAGTGTCATTGCATGTCTGCTCTTTTTATGTACCACACATGGATCCACCAGTGTCATTGCATGTCTGCTCTTTTTATGTACCACACATGGATCCACCAGTGTCATTGCATGTCTGTCCTTTCCACACATGGATCCACCAGTGTCATTGCATGTCTGTTCTTTTCACGAACCACACCTAGTGTCATTGCATGTGTGTTCTTCTCACAAACCACACATGGATCCACCAGTATCATTGCATGTCTGTCCTTTTCACAAACCACACATGGATCCACCAGTCTGTCCTTTCCACACATGGATCCACCAGTGTCATTGCATGTCTGCTCTTTTTATGTACCACACATGGATCCACCAGTGTCATTGCATGTCTGCTCTTTTTATGTACCACACATGGATCCACCAGTGTCATTGCATGTCTGTCCTTTCCACACATGGATCCACCAGTGTCATTGCATGTCTGTTCTTTTCACGAACCACACCTAGTGTCATTGCATGTGTGTTCTTCTCACAAACCACACATGGATCCACCAGTGTCATTGCATGTCTGTCCTTTCCACACATGGATCCACCAGTGTCATTGCATGTCTGCTCTTTTTATGTACCACACATGGATCCACCAGTGTCATTGCATGTCTGTCCTTTCCACACATGGATCCACCAGTGTCATTGCATGTCTGTTCTTTTCACGAACCACACCTAGTGTCATTGCATGTGTGTTCTTCTCACAAACCACACATGGATCCACCAGTATCATTGCATGTCTGTTCTTTTCACAAACCACAGCTAGAGTTATTGCATGTTTGTTCTTTCCACAAACCACATAAGGATCCACCAGTGTCATTGCATGTCTGTTCTTCCCACAAACCACACATGGATCCACCAGTGTCATTGCATGTCTGCTCTTTTTATGTACCACACATGGATCCACCAGTGTCATTGCATGTTTGTCCTTTCCACAAACCACACATGGATCCACCAGTGTGATTGCATGTGTGTTCTTTTCACAAACCACAACCAGAGTCATTGCATATGTGTTCTTCCCACAAACCACATAAGGATACACCAGTATCATTGCATGTCTGTTCTTTTCACAAACCACAGCTAGAGTTATTGCATGTTTGTTCTTTCCATAAACCACATAAGGATCCACAAGTGTCATTGCATGTCTGTTCTTCCCACAAACCACACATGGATCCACCAGTGTCATTGCATGTCTGCTCTTTTTATGTACCACACTAGTGTCATTGCATGTCTGTCCTTTCCACAAACCACACATGGATCCACCAGTGTGATTGCATGTGTGTTCTTTTCACAAACCACAACCAGAGTCATTGCATATGTGTTCTTCCCACAAACCACATAAGGATACACCAGTGTCATTGGATGTGTGTTCTTTTCATGAACCACACCCAATGTCATTCCATGTGTGTTCTTCTCACAAACAACACATAGATCCACCAATGTCATTGCATGTCTATTCTTTTCATGAACCATAGCCAGAGTCATTGCACGTGTATTCTTATCACAAACCACACATGCATCCACCAGTGTCATTGGATGTGTGTTCTTTTCATGAACCACACCCAGTGTCATTGCATGTGTGTTCTTCTCACAAACCACACAAGGATCCACCAGTGTCATTGCATGTCTGTTCTTTTCACAAACCACAGCTAGAGTCATTGCATGTCTGTTCTTTCCACAAACCACATAAGGATCCACGTGTGTCATTGCATGTGTGTTCTTCTCACAAACCACACATGGATCCACCAGTGTCATTGCATGTCTGTTCTTTTCACAAACCAGATCTAGAGTCATTGCATGTCTGTTCTTCTCACAGACCACATAAGGATACACCAGTGTCACTGGATGTGTGTTCTTTCCATGAACCACAACCAGTGTCATTGCATGTGTGTTCTTCTCACAAACCACACATGGATCCACCAGTGTCATTGCATGTTTGATCTTTTCATTAACCACACCGAGTGTCATTGCATGTGTATTCTTCTCACAAACCACACATGGATCCACCAGTGTCATTGCATGTATGTTCTTCTCACAAACCACATAAGGATACACCAATGTCATTGGATGTGTGTTCTTTTTATGAACCACACCCAGTGTCATTGCATGTGTGTTCTTCTCACAAGCCACACATGGATACACTAGTGTCATTGCATGTCTGCTCTTTTCATTGACCACACCTAGTGTCATTGCATGTCTGTTCTTCTCACGAACCACATAAGAATACACCAGAGTCATTGCATGTGTGCTCTTTTCACAAACCACATAAGGATACACAAGTGTCATTTGATGTGTGTTGTTTTCATGAACCACACCCAGTGTCATTTCATGTGTGTTCTTCTCACAAACCACACATGGATCCACCAATGACATTGCATGTCTATTCTTTTCACAAACCACGGCTAGAGTCGTTGCATGTCTGTTCTTTCCACAAACCATATATGGATCCTCCAGTGTCATTGCATGTTTGTTCTTTTCATGAACCACAGCTAGAGTCCTTGCATGTCTGTTCTTTCCACAAACCACATATGGAACCACCTGTGTCATTGGATATTTGTTCTTTTCATGAACCACACCCAATGTCATTGCATGTGTGTTCTTCTCACAAACCACACTTGGATCCACCAGTGTCATTGCATGTATGTTCTTTTCACAAACCACAGCAAGAGCCACTGCATGTCTGTTCTTTTCGCCAACCACATATGGATCCACCAGTATCACTAGATGTGTGATCTTTTCACAAACCACAACTAGAGTCATTGCATTTCTGTTCTTTTTACAAACCACAGCTAGAGTCATTGCATGTCTATTCTTTCCATAAACCACATATGGATCCACCAGTGTCATTTGATGATTGTTCTTTTCATGAACCACACCCAGTGTCATTTCATGTGTGTTCTTCTCACAAACCAGACTTGGATCCACCAGTGTCATTGCATGTCTGCTCTTTTCATTAACCACACCCAGAGTCATTGCATGTGTGTTCTTCTCACAAACCATAAATGGATCCACTAGTGTCATTGCATGTGTGTTCTTCTCACAAACCACATAAGGATACACTAGTGTCATTGGATGTGTGTTATTTTCATGAACCACAACCAGTGTCATTGCATATGTGTTATTCTCACAAGCCACACATGGATCCACCAGTGTCATTGCATGTCTGTTATTTTCACAAACCACAGCTACAGTCATTGCATGTCTGTTCTTTCCACAAACCACATATGGATCCACCAGTGTCACTGGATGTGTGTTCTTTTCACCAACCACAACTAGAGTAATTGCATGTCTATTGTTTTCACAAACCACGTCTAGAGTCATTGCATGTCTGTTCTTTCCACAAACCACACATGGATCCACAAATGTCATTGGAAGAGTCTTCTTTTCATGAACCACACCCAATGTCATTGCATGTGTGTTCTTCTCACAAACCACACATGGATCCACCAGTATCATTGCATGTCTGCTCTTTTCATTAACCACACCCAGTGGCATTGCATGTGTGTTCTTCTCACAAACCACACATGGATCCACCAATGTCATTGCATGTGTGCTCTTTTCACAAACCACATAAGGATACACCAGTGTGATTGGATGTGTGTTCTTTTCATGAACCACACCTAGTGTCATTGCATGTGTGTTCTTCTCACAAACCACACATGGATCCACCAGTGTCATTGCATGCGTGTTCTTTTCATGAACCACAGCCAGAGTCATTGCATGTGTGTTCTTCTCACAAACCTCACATGGATCCACCAGTGTCATTGCATGTGTGTTCTTCTCACAAACAACACATGATCCACCAATGTCATTGCATGTCTATTCTATTCACAAACCACAGCTCGAGTCATTGCATGTGTGTTCTTTCCACAAACCACATATGGATCCACCAATGTCATTGCATGTTTGTTCTTTTCATGAACCACAGCTAGAGTCATTGCATGTCTGTTCTTCTCACAAAGCACATAAGGATACACCAGTGTCATTGGATGTGTGTTCTTTTCATGAACCACACCCAGTGTCATTGCATGTGTGTTCTTCTCACAAACCACACATGGATCCACCAGTGTCATTGCATGCGTGTTCTTTTCATGAACCACAGCCAGAGTCATTGCATGTGTGTTCTTCTCACAAACCTCACATGGATCCACCAGTGTCATTGCATGTGTGTTCTTCTCACAAACCACACATGATCCACCAATGTCATTGCATGTCTATTCTGTTCACAAACCACAGCTCGAGTCATTGCATGTGTGTTCTTTCCACAAACCACATATGGATCCACCAATGTCATTGCATGTTTGTTCTTTTCATGAACCACAGCTAGAGTCATTGCATGTCTGTTCTTCTCAGAAGCACATAAGGATACACCAGTGTCATTGGATGTGTGTTCTTTTCATGAACCACACCCAGTGTCATTGCATGTGTGTTCTTCTCACAAACCACACATGGATCCACCTGTGTCATTGCATGTCTGTTCTTTTCACAAACCACAACTAGAGTCACTGCATGTCTGTTATTTCCACAAACCACATATGGATCCACCAGTGTCACCAGATGTGTGTTCTTTTCACAAACCACAACTAGAGTCATTGGATGTCTGTTCTTTTTACAAACCACATCTAGAGTCATTGCATGTCTATTCTTTCCACAAACCACATATGGATCCACCTGTGCCATTGGATGATTGTTCTTTTCATGAACCACACCCAGTGTCATTGCATGTGTGTTCTTCTCACAAACCACACATGGATCCACCAGTGTCATTGCATGTTTGTTATTTTCACAAACCACAGCTACAGTCATTGCATGTCTGTTCTTTCCACAAACCACATATGGATCCACCAGTGTTACTGGATGTGTTTTCTTTTCACAAACCACAACTAGAGTAATTGCATGTCTATTCTTTTTACAAACCACAATTAGAATCATTGCATGTCTGTTCTTTCCACAAACCACACATGGATCCACCAATGTCATTGGATGAGTTTTCTTTTCATGAACCACACCCAGTGTCATTGCATGTGTGTTCTTCTCACAAACCACACATGGATCCACCAGTATCATTGCATGCCTGCTCTTTTCATTAACCACACCTAGTGGCATTGCATGTGTGTTCTTCTCACAAGCCACACATGGATCCACCAATGTCATTGCATGTGTGCTCTTTTCACAAACCACATAAGGATACACCAGTGTGATTGGATGTGTTTTCTTTTCATGAACCACACCCAGTGTCATTGCTTGTGTGTTCTTCTCACAAACCACACATGGATCCACCAGTGTCATTGCATGTGTGTTCTTTTCATGAACCACATCCAGAGTCACTGCATGTGTGTTCTTCTCACACACCTCACATGGATCCACCATTGTCATTGCATGTGTGTTCTTCGCACAAACCACACATGATCCACCAATGTCATTGCATGTCTATTCTTTTCACAAACCACAGCTCGAGTCATTGCATATGTGTTCTTTCCACAAACCACATATGGATCCACCAGTGTCATTGCATGTTTATTCTTTTCATGAACCACAGCTAGAGTCATTGCATGTCTGTCTTTCTCACAAACCACATAAGGATACACCAGTGTCATTGGATGTGTGTTCTTTTCATGAACCACACCCAGTGTCATTGCATGTGTTCTTCTCACAAACCACACATTGGTCCACCTATGTCATTGCATGTCTGTTCTTTTGACAAACCACAACGAGAGTCACTGCATGTCTGATATTTTCGCAAACCACATATGGATCCACCAGTGTCACCAGATGTGTGTTCTTTTCACAAACCACAACTAGAGCCATTGCATGTCTGTTGTTTTTACAAACCACAGCTAGAGTCCTTGCATGTCTATTCTTTCCACAAACCACATATGGATCCACCTGTGTCATTGGATATTTGTTCTTTTCATGAACCACACCCAGTGTCATTGCATGTGTGTTCTTCTCACAAACCACACTTGGATCCACCAGTGTCATTGCATGTCTGTTCTTTTCACAAACCACAGCAAGAGCCACTGCATGTCTGTTCTTTTCGCCAACCACATATGGATCCACCAGTGTCACCGGATGTGTGTTCTTTTCACAAACCACCACCAGTGTCATTGCATGTCTGCTCTTTTCATTGCCCACACCCAGTGTCATTGCATGTGTGTTCTTCTCACAAACCATACATGGATCCACCAGTGTCATTGCCTGTGTGTTCTTCTCACAAACCACATAAGGATACACTAGTGTCATTGGATGTGTGTTCTTTTCATGAACCACACCCTTTGTCATTGCATGTGTTCTTCTCACAAACCACACATGGATTCACCAGTGTCATTGCATGTCGGTTCTTTTCACAAACCACAGCTGCAGTCATTGCATGTCTATTCTTTCCACAAACCACATATGGATCCACCAGTGTCATTGGATGTGTGTTCTTTTCACAAACCACAACTAGAGTCATTGCATGTTTATTCTTTTCACAAACCACGAATAGAGTCATTGCATGTCTGTTCTTTCCACAAACCACACATGGATCCACCAGTGTCATTGGATGAGTCTTCTTTTCATGAACCACACCCAATGTCATTGCATGTGTGTTCTTCTCAGAAACCACACATGGATCCACCAGTGTCATTGCATGTATGCTCTTTTCATTAACCACACCCAGTGGCATTGCATGTGTGTTCTTCTCACAAACCACACATGGATCCACCAATGTCATTGAATGTGTGATCTTTTCACAAACCACATAAGGATACACCAGTGTGATTGGATGTGTGTTCTTTTCATGAACCACACCTAGTGTCATTGCATGTGTGTTTTCTCACAAACCACACATGGATCCACCAGAGTCATTGCATGTGTGTTCTTTTCATGATCCATAGCCAGAGTCATTGCATGTGTGTTCTTCTCACAAACCTCACATGGATCCACCAGTGTCATTGCATGTATGTTCGTTTCATGAACCACAGCTAGAGTCATTGCATGTTTGTTCTTCTCACAGACCACATAAGAATACACTAGTGTCAGTGGATGTGTGTTCTTTTCATGAACCACACCTAGTGTCATTGCATGTGTGTTCTTCTCACAAACGACACATGGATCCACGAGTGTCATTGCATGTCTGCTCTTTTCACAAACCACACCTAGTGTCATTGCATGTGTGTTCTTCTCACAAACCACACATGGATCCACCAGTGTCATTGCATGTGTGCTCTTTTCATTAACCAAAGTTGGGATACACCAGTGTCATTGGATGTGTGTTCTTTTCATGAACCACACCTAGTGTCATTGCATGTGTGTTCTTCTCACAAACCACACATGGATCCACCAGTGTCATTGCATGTTTGTTCTTTTCATGAACCATAGCTAGAGTCATTGCATGTGTGTTCTTCTCAGAAACCACACATGGATCCACCAGTGTTATTGGATGTGTGTTCTTTTAATGAACCACACCCAGTGTCATTGCATGTGTGTTCTTCTCACAAAGCATAACTAGAGTCATTGCATGTATGTTCTTTTCACAAACCACATCTAGAGTCATTGCATGTCTGTTCTTTCCACAAACCACATATGGATCAACCAGTGTCATTAGATGAGTGTTATTTTCATGAACCACACCCAGTGTCATTGCATGTGTGTTCTTCTCACAAACCACACATGGATCCACCAGTGGCATTGCATGTCTGCTCTTTTCATTAAGCACGCCTAGTGTCATTGCATGTGTGTTCTTCTCACAAACCACACATGGATCCACCAGTGTCATTGCATGTGTGTTCTTCTCGCAAACCACACATGGATCCACCAGTGTCATTGCATGTGTGTTCTTTTCATGAACCATAGCCAGAGTCATTGCATGTGTGTTCTTCAGACAAACCACACATGGATCCACCAGTGTCATTGCATGTCTGTTCTTTTCACAAACCATAGCTAGAGTCATTGCATGTCTGTTCTTCTCACAGACCACATAAGGATACACCAGTGTCATTTGATGTGTGTTCTTTTCATGAACCACACCCTGTGTCATTGCATGTGTGTTCTTTTCACAAACCACACATGGATCCAGCAGTGTCATTGCATGTCTACTCTTTTCATTAACCACACCCAGTGTCATTGCATGTGTGTTCTTCTCACAAACCACACATGGATCCACTAGTGTCATTGCATGTTTGTTCTTTTCATGAACCATAGCTAGAGTCATTGCATGTGTGTTCTTCTCACAAACCACACATGGATCCACCAGTGTCATTGGATGTGTGTTCTTTTCATGAACCACACCAAGTGTCATTGCATGTGTGTTCTTCTCACAAACAACAACTAGAGTCATTGCATGTATGTTCTTTTCACAAACCACATATAGAGTCATTGCATGTCTGTTCTTTCCACAAACCACATATGGATCCACCAGTGTCATTAGATGAGTGTTATTTTCATGAACCACACCCAGTGTCATTGCATGTGTGTTCTTCTCACAAACCACACATGGACCCACCAGTGGCATTGCATGTCTGCTCTTTTCATTAACCACACCCAGTGTCATTTCATGTGTGTTCTTCTCACAAACCACACATGGATCCACCAGTGTCGTTGCATGTGTGTTCTTCTCACAAACCACACATCGATCCACCAGTGTCATTGCATGTGTGTTCTTTTCATGAACCATAGCCAGAGTCATTGCATGTGTGTTCTTTTCATGAACCACATCCAGAGTCACTGCATGTGTGTTCTTCTCACACACCTCACATGGATCCACCATTGTCATTGCATGTGTGTTCTTCGCACAAACCACACATGATCCACCAATGTCATTGCATGTCTATTCTTTTCACAAACCACAGCTCGAGTCATTGCATATGTGTTCTTTCCACAAACCACATATGGATCCACCAGTGTCATTGCATGTTTATTCTTTTCATGAACCACAGCTAGAGTCATTGCATGTCTGTCTTTCTCACAAACCACATAAGGATACACCAGTGTCATTGGATGTGTGTTCTTTTCATGAACCACACCCAGTGTCATTGCATGTGTTCTTCTCACAAACCACACATTGGTCCACCTATGTCATTGCATGTCTGTTCTTTTGACAAACCACAACGAGAGTCACTGCATGTCTGATATTTTCGCAAACCACATATGGATCCACCAGTGTCACCAGATGTGTGTTCTTTTCACAAACCACAACTAGAGCCATTGCATGTCTGTTGTTTTTACAAACCACAGCTAGAGTCCTTGCATGTCTATTCTTTCCACAAACCACATATGGATCCACCTGTGTCATTGGATATTTGTTCTTTTCATGAACCACACCCAGTGTCATTGCATGTGTGTTCTTCTCACAAACCACACTTGGATCCACCAGTGTCATTGCATGTCTGTTCTTTTCACAAACCACAGCAAGAGCCACTGCATGTCTGTTCTTTTCGCCAACCACATATGGATCCACCAGTGTCACCGGATGTGTGTTCTTTTCACAAACCACCACCAGTGTCATTGCATGTCTGCTCTTTTCATTGCCCACACCCAGTGTCATTGCATGTGTGTTCTTCTCACAAACCATACATGGATCCACCAGTGTCATTGCCTGTGTGTTCTTCTCACAAACCACATAAGGATACACTAGTGTCATTGGATGTGTGTTCTTTTCATGAACCACACCCTTTGTCATTGCATGTGTTCTTCTCACAAACCACACATGGATTCACCAGTGTCATTGCATGTCGGTTCTTTTCACAAACCACAGCTGCAGTCATTGCATGTCTATTCTTTCCACAAACCACATATGGATCCACCAGTGTCATTGGATGTGTGTTCTTTTCACAAACCACAACTAGAGTCATTGCATGTTTATTCTTTTCACAAACCACGGATAGAGTCATTGCATGTCTGTTCTTTCCACAAACCACACATGGATCCACCAGTGTCATTGGATGAGTCTTCTTTTCATGAACCACACCCAATGTCATTGCATGTGTGTTCTTCTCAGAAACCACACATGGATCCACCAGTGTCATTGCATGTATGCTCTTTTCATTAACCACACCCAGTGGCATTGCATGTGTGTTCTTCTCACAAACCACACATGGATCCACCAATGTCATTGAATGTGTGATATTTTCACAAACCACATAAGGATACACCAGTGTGATTGGATGTGTGTTCTTTTCATGAACCACACCTAGTGTCATTGCATGTGTGTTTTCTCACAAACCACACATGGATCCACCAGAGTCATTGCATGTGTGTTCTTTTCATGATCCATAGCCAGAGTCATTGCATGTGTGTTCTTCTCACAAACCTCACATGGATCCACCAGTGTCATTGCATGTATGTTCGTTTCATGAACCACAGCTAGAGTCATTGCATGTTTGTTCTTCTCACAGACCACATAAGAATACACTAGTGTCAGTGGATGTGTGTTCTTTTCATGAACCACACCTAGTGTCATTGCATGTGTGTTCTTCTCACAAACGACACATGGATCCACGAGTGTCATTGCATGTCTGCTCTTTTCACAAACCACACCTAGTGTCATTGCATGTGTGTTCTTCTCACAAACCACACATGGATCCACCAGTGTCATTGCATGTGTGCTCTTTTCATTAACCAAAGTTGGGATACACCAGTGTCATTGGATGTGTGTTCTTTTCATGAACCACACCTAGTGTCATTGCATGTGTGTTCTTCTCACAAACCACACATGGATCCACCAGTGTCATTGCATGTTTGTTCTTTTCATGAACCATAGCTAGAGTCATTGCATGTGTGTTCTTCTCAGAAACCACACATGGATCCACCAGTGTTATTGGATGTGTGTTCTTTTAATGAACCACACCCAGTGTCATTGCATGTGTGTTCTTCTCACAAAGCATAACTAGAGTCATTGCATGTATGTTCTTTTCACAAACCACATCTAGAGTCATTGCATGTCTGTTCTTTCCACAAACCACATATGGATCAACCAGTGTCATTAGATGAGTGTTATTTTCATGAACCACACCCAGTGTCATTGCATGTGTGTTCTTCTCACAAACCACACATGGATCCACCAGTGGCATTGCATGTCTGCTCTTTTCATTAAGCACGCCTAGTGTCATTGCATGTGTGTTCTTCTCACAAACCACACATGGATCCACCAGTGTCATTGCATGTGTGTTCTTCTCGCAAACCACACATGGATCCACCAGTGTCATTGCATGTGTGTTCTTTTCATGAACCATAGCCAGAGTCATTGCATGTGTGTTCTTCAGACAAACCACACATGGATCCACCAGTGTCATTGCATGTCTGTTCTTTTCACAAACCATAGCTAGAGTCATTGCATGTCTGTTCTTCTCACAGACCACATAAGGATACACCAGTGTCATTTGATGTGTGTTCTTTTCATGAACCACACCCTGTGTCATTGCATGTGTGTTCTTTTCACAAACCACACATGGATCCAGCAGTGTCATTGCATGTCTACTCTTTTCATTAACCACACCCAGTGTCATTGCATGTGTGTTCTTCTCACAAACCACACATGGATCCACTAGTGTCATTGCATGTTTGTTCTTTTCATGAACCATAGCTAGAGTCATTGCATGTGTGTTCTTCTCACAAACCACACATGGATCCACCAGTGTCATTGGATGTGTGTTCTTTTCATGAACCACACCAAGTGTCATTGCATGTGTGTTCTTCTCACAAACAACAACTAGAGTCATTGCATGTATGTTCTTTTCACAAACCACATATAGAGTCATTGCATGTCTGTTCTTTCCACAAACCACATATGGATCCACCAGTGTCATTAGATGAGTGTTATTTTCATGAACCACACCCAGTGTCATTGCATGTGTGTTCTTCTCACAAACCACACATGGACCCACCAGTGGCATTGCATGTCTGCTCTTTTCATTAACCACACCCAGTGTCATTTCATGTGTGTTCTTCTCACAAACCACACATGGATCCACCAGTGTCGTTGCATGTGTGTTCTTCTCACAAACCACACATCGATCCACCAGTGTCATTGCATGTGTGTTCTTTTCATGAACCATAGCCAGAGTCATTGCATGTGTGTTCTTCTCACAAACCACACATGGATCCACCAGTGTCATTGTATGTCTGTTCTTTTCACAAACCATAGCTAGAGTCATTGCATGTCTGTTCTTCTCACAGACCACATAAGGATACACCTGTGTCATTGGATGTGTGTTCTTTTCATGAACCACACCCAGTATCATTGCATGTGTGTTCTCTTCACAAACCACACATGTATCCAGCAGTGTCATGGCATGTCTACTCTTTTCATTAACCACACCCAGTGTCATTGCATGTGTGTTCTTCTCACAAACCACACAGGGATCCACTAGTGTCATTGCATGTCTATTCTTCTCACAAACCACATAAGGATACACCAGTGTCATTGGATGTGTGTTCTTTTCATGAACCACACCCAGTGTCATTGAATGTGTGTTCTTCTTGAAGGAAATATGCCCTGAGAGGCAATAATAAAGTTGTTATTATGTATTCCTTATATATGATAGATCTTTATTTTACAGGCTGTAATTGTATTGATAGGAAACATCAATACATGTGTGTTTAATAAACAAAAAGGGTTCCTAGTCATGCCTCTCTTATAGACTAGCTTGTTTATTAACAAGATGATCAAGGTTTCCTGATCATGGACATTGGATGTTGTTAATAACAAGGTCACACCATTGGTGGAATGATGTGATGAATATTCATCCGAAGTATAGCATTATGATCAAGTCATTGTGTTTATATTGCTATAACATCATACGAAGTAATCTTTATCCTTAGACCATGAGATCATGTTAATTGCTAACACCGGAAGAGTATCTTGATACCATCAAACGTCACACCGTAACAGGGTGACTATAAAGATGGGTTCAGTGCTACGAAGGTGTTATGTTGAGGCTCATGGATCAAGAGTGGAATTTGTCAATCCAGATGACGGATAGATATACTCTAGGCCCTCTCGGTGATATCACATTAGGATAGATTGCAAGCAAGTGATGTGATCACTAGAATGTTATATCACGGGAACGAGAAAAGAGTGCATGTCGGTAACGAGATCAAACTAGGTATGGAGATACCGATGGTCGAATCTCGGACATGTAATATATCGAGAGACAAAGGGATTTAGTTACAAGCGTTAAAGGTTCTCACGATCACAGGAGTCATCGTTGAATGTGTAGGCATCAGTACGGATCTCCAGGTCCCACTGCTGATTATTGATCAGAGAAGGGTCTCGATCATGTCTGCATTATTCGCGAACTGTAGGGTGGCACACTTAAGAGTTACCGGACACCATTTTGTAGCACATATGTTTCAGAAGAAAGAATTGTAAAGCGCGGGAATTGTTTCAATAGAAACCGAAAATTGTTTCGGGTGAAATTGCAGAAGGTGGTTCTGCGTGTGATATTGAAATATTGCAAGGGGCTATATGTGAATGTTTGTTAATTAAAGTAATTAACAAAATTCTGAATAAATTTAATAAAAGAGTTTTTATTAAATGAGAGAGCATTAAATTTGGAGAAACTTAATGCATTTAAAGTGGAGACTTTAAAAGGGAATGTGAAGAGGCATTTTAATGTGGAGGAGTTACCACCACATGAATGGGGGAGGTGAGGGGTCACCCCCCATGCGCCGGCCATGGAGAGAGGGGGAACCCCCCTCCTCCTATAAAAGTCCACCCATTCCCTCCTTCATCCTCACACCTCCTTGTGAAGGATCTCTCTCCCCCTCTAGAATTATTCCCCCATGGTCTCGGATTAGCGAGATACATGTTCCCGGTGGCATTTCGTCTGGAAGGAGTTGCTGCTTCCGCTGGATCGCTGGAGCGAGGAGGTGGAGGTTGTCCGGTGGCTTGAACGTGTGTGCGAGTGCGGATGCGCTGCTGAGTTGCGACGCTCGGACTTCCTCATGATCTTGAGATCGGCAAGCGTACGACAACATCAAACACGAGTTCCTACTCGTTAACAAAGCTCGTTGTCTTCAAGGGTAAGTTCTCTATGGATGTATGTCCACCCGTTTGCTTTGTACCTAGTAGATAGATCTTGGCGTGTAGTTCACACCGTAGGAAAAAAATTCTATGCTGCGGACCCAACAGTGGTATCAGAGCCTGATCTATGCGTAGGTGCTTTGCACGGGTAGTACACATATGTTTATATGTGGGCGATGATGAGCATGTTATTGCATCTTATATGTACTTTGGATATTGGTGGCATAGTGGGATGAAGCGGCCCGGACCAACCTTACATGTCATCGTACATGAGACCGGTTCCAAGACTGACATGCAACTTGTTTTGCATAAGTGGCTGGCGGGTGTCTGTCTCTCCTACTATAGTCAATATCTGATTTACAACGAGTTGCTAATAACTTGGTTATCCTCGTTGTGGTTCATGTTCGTAGGTTAGACAGGTTCTATCTCCAAAAGCCCTAAGCCACGTAAAACTTGCAGTTGATAAATTAGAGGCGTCTAGTTTAGATCGTTGCTGGGCTAGTGTTTTGATATGGTATTGTTGTAAGTAGATGTATAATAGATACTCCTACAAGTCACTTAACGTGTAAGTTCCATAGACCTTGGCCTTACACACAAAGGAATGATAGAGATCATACCACGATGCAAATGATAGAGATCAAATGCATGGACCATATCACCTCACTTCACACATTAGATGTTAGCATCTTATATTGCTAGTTTGGCGCGTTTGGTAGCATTATAAGATGATCCCTCATTTAGATATCAAGATAAAATGTGTTCTTCCTTAAGTATGCACTGTTTTGTGGATCGTGTTTTGAGGCATCACGTGATGATCGGGTGTTTTCAACTCTACGCTTTCATACAACGGGTGTAAGACAGTTTTACACACGCAAATACTAAGGTTCTTACTTGACGAGCCTAGCATGTACAGACATGGCCTCGGAACACGGACCGAAAGGTTAAGCATGAGTCATATAGTTGATATGATGCCCATATAGATGCTCACCTTTGAAGCTACACCGACTCATGTGATGATCGGACTTGGTGTAGTGGATTTGGTTCATGTAATCACCAAAAGGACACGAGGGATGTCGTTTTTGAGTGGGAGTTCATTAGTAATTTGGATTAGTTGAACTCAATCTATCATAAACTTAGTCTAAATATACTTTACAAATTCTGTTGTAGATGGCACCACCTGCTTTTAATTTCAATGTGTTCATGGAGAAAGAGAAACTTGCTGCGAATGGTAGCAACTTCACCAATTGGGCTATGAATTTTAGGATTCTCCTCACTGCTGCACAAAAGCAATATGTGCTAGATGCGCCGCTAGGCCCCCCACCAGCTCCTGATGCCCCTGACGAGGAAAAGAACGTCTATATAACTCGTTAGGAGGACCACAACTTAGTTCATTGCGGCATACTGTATGGGCTAGAGCCAGAACTTCGAAAGCGTTTCGAAAATGGCAATGCCTTTGATTCCATGGGAGAATTGAAAAAGATTTTCGATACCCATGCTGCCGTAGAGAGTTATAATGCTACAAAAAAGTTCTTTAGCTGCATGATGGAGGAAAATAGCTCCGTTAGTGAGCATGTACTCAAAATGTCTGGGTACGCCGATAAGCTTGTGTCCTTGGGAATAACGATTCCCATTGACTTAGGCATACATCGTGTTCTCCAATCTCTGCCACCTAGCTATAAGAGCTTCGTGATGAACTATAATATGCAGGGCATGAAGAAGTCTCTTCCCGAGCTTCTGTCAATGCTTAATACTGAAGAAGTGGAGATTAGGAAAGAACATCAAGTGTTGATGATCAATAGGACCACCGGTTTCAAGAAGGACAAGAAAGGCAAGCACAAGGGAAATAAGGGTGGCAAGTCTGTTGCCACGCCTGAAAATAACCCCGAGCTGGCCCTAAGTCTGACACCGAGTGCTACTATTGCAAGGGGACTGGCCATTGGAAGCACAACTGCCCCAAGTATTTGGCAGACAAGAAGTCTGGCAAGGCAAACAAAGGTATATGTGATACATGTTATTGATGTGTACTTGACTAGTACTCGCAGTAGCACCTGGGTATTTGATATGGGATCGGTTGCTAATATATGTAACTCGGTTTAGGGGCTGCGGAACAAGCGACAACTAGCAAGGGATGAGGTCTCGATGCGGGTCGGCAATGGATCAAGAGTTGATGTGATTGCCGTCGGAACGCTGCCTCTCCATATGCCATCAGGATTAGTTATAAACCTAAATAATTGTTATTTGGTGCCTGCATTGAGCATGAACATTGTATCCGGATCATGTTTGATGCAAAGTGGTTATTCATTTAAGTCTGAAAACAATGGTTGTTCGATTTATATGAATAATATCTTTTATGGTCATGCACCTATGTTGAATGGTTTATTTCTGTTGGATCTCGATAGTAGTATTACGCATATTCATAATGTTGATGCTAAAAGGATTAAACTTGATAATGATATATCTACATATATGTGGCACTGCCGTCTAGGTCATATTGGCGTTAAAAGCATGAAGAAACTCCATTCTGATGGACTTTTCGAATCACTTGATTTTGAATCATTTGATACATGTGAGCCATGCCTTATGGGCAAGATGACTAGAACGCCATTTTCCGGTTCAATGGTACGGGCGACAGATCTATTGGAAATCATACATACTGATGTGTGTGGACCAATGAGTATGTCGGCGCGAGGTGGATATCGTTATTTTGTTACTTTCACGGATGATTTGAGTAGATATGGGTATATATTTGATGGAACACAAGTCTGAAACTTTTGAAAAGTTCAAGGAATTTCAGAATGAAGTGGAAAATCATCGTAACAGAAAGATCAAATTTCTGCAGTCCGACCGTGGAGGAGAGTATCTTAGTTACGAGTTTAGCACACATATGAAAGACTGTGGAATAGTTTCACAACTCACGCCTGCCGGAACACCACAACGTAATGGTGTGTCAGAACGTCGTAATCGTACTTTATTGGATATGGTTCGATCTATGATGTCTCTAACTAACTTGCCACTGTCATTTTGGGGTTATGCACTAGAAACCGCTACATTCACTTTAAATAGGGCACCATCTAAATCCGTTGAAAAGACACCGTATGAATTATGGTTTGTAAACAAACCTAAGCTGTCATTTCTTAAAGTTTGGGGATGCGATGTTTATGTGAAGAAACTTCAACCGGATAAACTCGAACCCAAAGAGGAAAAATATGTCTTCATAGGATACCCTAAGGAAACGATTGTGTATACCTTCTATCACAGATCCGAGGGCAAGGTCTTTGTTGCCAAGAATGGATCCTTTCTTGAGAAGGAGTTTCTCACGAAAGGTGTGAGTAGTCGGAAGGTAGAACTCGAAGAGGTCATTGAACCTTCTCTTCATGGAATGGCGAGTGGCGCAGCACCGTAAGTTGTTTCGGAGTTGACTTCACCTGATGAAGAGAGAGCTAATGATATTGATCATGAAACTCCGAAAGAGGACACTACCGAACCTCGCATGTCAAGCAGGACATGTGCAGCTCCTGAACTGTACGGCAATCCTGTTATGAATTTCATGATTGATGAAATGGATGACCCTGCGACATATGAAGAAGCGATGATGAGCCCGGATTCCAACAAATGGCTAGAAGCCATGAAATCCGAGATGGAATCCATGTACGAGAACCAAACTTTGGAACCTGGTGGACTTACCTCACGACCAAAAGGCCGTTGAGAATAAATGGATTTTCAAAAGAAAAACTGATGCTGATGGTAATGTGACCATCTATAAGGCTCGACTTGTCGCAAAGGGGTTTCGACAAATTCAAGGAGTTGACTACGATGAGACATTCTCTCTCGTAGCGATGCTTAAGTCGGTTAGGATTATGTTAGCAATTGCTGCATATTTCGATTATGAAATATGGCAGATGGATGTCAAAACTTCGTTCCTCAATGGTAATATTGAAGAAGAGTTGTATATGATACAACCTAAGGGTTTTGTCGATCCTAAGGATGCTAATAAGGTGTGCAAACTTCAGCGATCCATCTATGAACTGAAGCAAGCATCACGGAGTTGGAATGTCCGCTTTGATGAGGTGATCAAAGAGTTTGGATTTGTCCAAACTTAGGGAGAGGCTTGTATTTACAAGAAAGTGAGTGGGAGCAATGTGGCATTTCTAATATTATATGTGGATGACATATTATTGATTGGAAATGATTTAGATCTTTTAAATAGTGTTAAAAGTTATCTAAACAGCAAATTTTCGATGAAGGACCTTGGTGAAGCTTCATATATATTAGGCATTAAAATCTATAGAGATAGATCAAGACGCCTAATTGGGCTATCGCAGAGTACATACCTTGATAAGATATTAAAGAAGTTTAATATGGACGGAAGTAAGAAGGGGTTCTTACCTATGTTGCAAGGCAAGACATTGAGTAAGACTCAAAGTCTGGCTACGGCGGAAGAAAGAGAGATAATGGATAGGATCCCCTATGCCTCAGCCATAGGCTCTATAATGTATGCCATGCTATGTACAAGACCGGATGTGGCACATGCTATTAGTTTGACTAGTAGGTACCAATCTGATCCAGGTTCGGAACACTGGATAGCGGTCAAGAATATCCTTAAGTACTTGAGAAGAACTAAGGATATGTTTCTTGTATACGGAGGTGAAGAAGAGCTAGTCGCTAAGTGTTATGTCGATGCTAGATTTGACACTGATCCGGATGACTCTAAGTCTCAATCCGGATACGTATTTCTCTTGAACGGAGCAGCAGTTAGTTGGAGGAGATCCAAACAACCTGTGGTAGCTGGGTCAACAACGGAGGCGGAATATGTTGCTGCTTCAGAAGCGGCGCAGGAAACAGTTTGGATGAAAGAGTTCATAACAGAACTGGGTGTGGTTCCCAGAGCGTTGGACCCGATGGTGATCTATTGTGACAACAATGGAGCCATAGCCAACACGAAGGAACCAAGGTCTCACAAGAATTCCAAGCATATTAAACGCCGGGTTCACTCCATCCGCGAACATGTCAAGGATGGAGATATAAAGATTTGTAAAGTGCACACGGACCTGAATGTAGCAGATCCGTTGACTAAAGTACTCCCTAGGGCAAAATGATCAACACCAGAACTCCATGGGTGTTAGATTTATCACTATGTGAACTAGATTATTGTCTCTAGTGCAAGTGGGACACTGAAGGAAATATGCCCTGAGAGGCAATAATAAAGTTGTTATTATGTATTCCTTATATATGATAGATGTTTATTTTACATGTTGTAATTGTATTGATAGGAAACATCAATACATGTGTGTTTAATAAACAAAAAGGGTTCCTAGTCATGCCTCTCTTATAGTCTAGCTTGTTGATTAACAAGATGATCAAGGTTTCCTGATCATGGACATTGGATGTTGTTAATAACAAGATCACACCATTGGTGGAATGATGTGATGAACATTCATCCGAACTATAGCATTACAATCAAGTCATTGTGTTTATATTGCTATAACATCATACGAAGTAATCTTTATCCTTAGACCATGAGATCATGTTAATTGCTAACACCGGAAGAGTATCTTGATAACATCAAACATCACACCGTAACAGGGTGACTATAAAGATGGGTTCAGTGCTACGAAGGTGTTATGTTGAGGCTCATGGATCAAGAGTGGAATTTGTCAATCCAGATGACGGATAGATATACTCTGGGCCCTCTCGGTGATATCACATTAGGATAGCTTGCAAGCAAGTGATGTGATCACTAGAATGTTATATCACGGGAACGAGAAAAGAGTGCATGTCGGTAACGAGATCAAACTAGGTATGGAGAGACCGATGATCGAATCTCGGACATGTAATATATGGAGAGACAAAGGGATTTAGTTACAAGCGTTAAAGGTTCTCATGATCACAGGAGTCATCGTTGAATGTGTAGGAGTCAGTACGGATCTCCAGGTCCCGCTGCTGATTATTGATCGGAGAAGGGTCTCGATCATGTCTGCATTATTCGTGAACCGTAGGGTGGCACACTTAAGAGTTACCGAACACCATTTTGGAGCACATATGTTTCAGACGAAAGAATTGCAAAGCGCAGGAATTGTTTCAAAAAAACCGGAAATTGTTTCGGGTGAAATTGCAGAAGGTGGTTCTGCATGTGATATTGAAATATTGCAAGGGGTTATATGTGAATGTTTGTTAATTAAAGTAATTAACAAAATTCTGAATAAATTTAATAAAATAGTTTTTATTAAATGAGAGAGCATTAAATTTGGAGAAACTTAATGCATTTAAAGTGGAGACTTTAAAAGGGAATGTGAAGAGGCATTTTAATGTGGAGGAGTTACCACCACATGAATGGGGGAGGTGAGGGGTCACCCCCATGCGCCGGCCATGGAGAGAGGGGGCACCCCCCACCTCCTATAAAAGGCCACCCATTCCCTCCTTCATCCTCACACCTCCTTGTGAAGGATCTCTCTCCCCCTCTAGAATTATTCCCCCATGGTCTCGGATTAGCGAGATACATGTTCCCGGTGGCATTTCGTCTGGAAGGAGTTGCTGCTTCCGCTGGATTGCTAGAGCGAGGAGGTGGAGGTTGTCCGGTGGCTTGAATGTGTGTGCGAGTGCGGATGCGCTGCTAAGTTGTGGCGCTCGGACTTCCTCACGATCTTGAGATCGGCAAGTGTACGACTACATCAAACCACGAGTTCCTACTCGTTAACAAAGCTCATTGTCTTCGAGGGTAAGTTCTCTATTGATGTATGTCCACCTGTTTGCTTTGTACCTAGTAGATAGATCTTGGCGTGTAGTTCACACCGTAGGAAATTTTTTGTTTTCTATGCTGCGGACCCAACACTTCTCACAAACCACACATGGATCCACCGGTGTCATTGCATGTCTGCTATTTTCATTAACCACACCTAGTGTTATTGCATGTTTGTTCTTCTCATAAACCACATAAGGATACACCAGAGTCATTGCATGTGTGCTCTTTTCATATAGCACATAAGCATACACCAGTGTCATTGGATGTGTGTTCTTTTCATGAACCACACCCAGTGTCATTGCATGTGTGCTCTTCTCACAAACCACACATGGATCCACCAATGTCATTGCATGTCTGTTCTTTTCACAAACCACAGCTAGAGTCATTGCATGTCTGTTCTTTCCACAAACCACATACGGATCCATCAGTGTCATTGTATGTCTGTTCTTTTCATGAACCATAGCTAGAGTCATTGCATGTTTGTTCTTCTCGCAAACCACATAAGGATACACCCGTTTCATTGGATGTGTGTTCTTTTCATAAACCACACCCAGTGTCATTGCATGTGTGTTCTTCTCACAAACCACACATGGATCCACCAGTGTCATTGCATGTCTGCTCTTTTCACAAACCACACCTAGTGTCATTGCATGTGTGTTCTTCTCACGAACCACACATGGATCCACCAGTGTCATTGCATGTGTGCTCTTTTCATTAACCAAACTGGGTATACACCAGTGTCATTGGATGTGTGTTCTTTTCATGAACCACACCCAGTTTCATTGCATGTGTGTTCTTCTCACAAACCACACATGGATCCACCAGTGTCATTGCATGTTTGTTCTTTTCATGAACCATAGCTAGAGTCATTATATATGTGTTCTTCTCACAAACCACACATTTATCCACCAGTGTTATTGGATGTGTGTTCTCTTTATGAACAACACCCAGTGTCATTGCATGTGTGTTCTTCTCACAAACCACAACTAGAGTCATTGCATGTCTGTTCTTTTCACAAACCACATCTAGAGTCATTGCATGTCTGTTCTTTCCACAAACCACATATGGAACCACCAGTGTCATTAGATGAGTGTTATTTTCATGAACCACACTCAGTGTCATTGCATGTGTGTTCTTCTCACAAACCACACATGGATCCACCAGTGGCATTGCATGTCTGCTCTTTTCATTAACCAGGCCCAGTGTCATTGCATGTGTGTTCTTCTCACAAACCACACATAGATCCACCAGTGTCATTGCATGTGTGTTCTTCCCACAAACCACACATGGATCCACCAGTGTCATTGCATGTGTGTTCTTCTCATGAACCATAGCCAGAATCATTGCATGTGTGTTCTTCTCACAAACCACACATGGATCCACCAGTGTCATTGCATGTCTGTTCTTTTCACAAACCACAGCTAGAGTCATTACATGTATGTTCTTCTCACAAACCACATAAGGATACACCAGTGTCATTGGATGTGTGTTCTTTTCATGAACCACACCCAGTGTCATTGCATGTGTGTTCTTTTCACAAACCACACATGGATCCAGCAGTGTCATTGCATGTCTACTCTTTTCATTAACCACACCCAGTATCATTACATGTGTGTTCTTCTCACAAACCACACAGGGATCCAATAGTGTCATTGCATGTCTATTCTTCTCACAAACCACACCTAGAGTCATTGCATGTCTGTTCTTTTCACAAACCATAGCTAGAGTCACTGCATGTCTATTCTTTCCACAAACCACATATGGATCCACCAGTGTCACCGGATGTGTGTTATTTTCACAAACCACACCTAGAGTCATTGCATGTCTGTTGTTTTCACAAACCACACCTAGAATCATTGCATGTCTGTTCTTTCCACAAACCACATATGGATCCACCAGTGTCATTGGATGAGTGTTCTTTTCATGAACCACACCCAGTGTCATTGCATGTGTGTTCTTCTCACAAACCACACATGGATCCAGTAGTGTCATTGCATGTCTGCTCTTTTCATTAACCACACCCAGTGTCATTGCATGTGTGTTCTTCTCACAAACCACACATGGATCCACCAGTGTCATTGCATGTCTATTCTTCTCACAAACCACATAATGATACACCAGTGTCATTGGATGTGTGTTCTTTTCATGAACCACACCCAGTGTCATTTCATGTGTGTTCTTCTCATAAAGCACACATGGATCCACCAGTATCAATGCATGTCTATTCTTTTCACAAACCACAGCTAGAGTCATTGCATGTCTGTTCTTTACACAAACCACACATGGATCCACCAGTGTCATTGCATGTGTGTTCTTCTCATGAACCATAGCCAGAATCATTGCATGTGTGTTCTTCTCACAAACCAAACATGGATCCACCAGTGTCATTGCATGTCTGTTCTTTTCACAAACCACAGCTAGAGTCATTACATGTATGTTCTTCTCACAAACCACATAAGGATACACCAGTGTCATTGGATGTGTGTTCTTTTCATGAACCACACCCGGTGTCATTGCATGTGTGTTCTTTTCACAAACCACACATGGATCCAGCAGTGTCATTGCATGTCTACTCTTTTCATTAACCACACCCAGTATCATTACATGTGTGTTCTTCTCACAAACCACACAGGGATCCAACAGTGTTATTGCATGTCTATTCTTCTCACAAACCACACCTAGAGTCATTGCATGTCTATTCTTTTCACAAACCATAGCTAGAGTCACTGCATGTCTATTCTTTCCACAAACCACATATGGATCCACCAGTGTCACCGGATGTGTGTTATTTTCACAAACCACACCTAGAGTCATTGCATGTCTGTTGTTTTCACAAACCACACCTAGAATCATTGCATGTCTGTTCTTTCCACAAACCACATATGGATCCACCAGTGTCATTGGATGAGTGTTCTTTTCATGAACCACACCCAGTGTCATTGCATGTGTGTTCTTCTCACAAACCACACATGGATCCAGTAGTGTCATTGCATGTCTGCTCTTTTCATTAACCACACCCAGTGTCATTGCATGTGTGTTCTTCTCACAAACCACACATGGCTCCACCAGTGTCATTGCATGTCTATTCTTCTCACAAACCACATAATGATACACCAGTGTCCTTGGATGTGTGTTCTTTTCATGAACCACACCCAGTGTCATTGCATGTGTGTTCTTCTCATAAAGCACACATGGATCCACCAGTATCAATGCATGTCTATTCTTTTCACAAACCACAGCTAGAGTCATTGCATGTCTGTTCTTTCCACAAACCACACATGGATCCACCAGTGTCATTGCATGTGTGTTCTTCTCATGAACCATAGCCAGAATCATTGCATGTGTGTTCTTCTCACAAACGAAACATGGATCCACCAGTGTCATTGCATGTCTGTTCTTTTCACAAACCACAGCTAGAGTCATTACATGTATGTTCTTCTCACAAACCACATAAGGATACACCAGTGTCATTGGATGTGTGTTCTTTTCATGAACCACACCCGGTGTCATTGCATGTGTGTTCTTTTCACAAACCACACATGGATCCAGCAGTGTCATTGCATGTCTACTCTTTTCATTAACCACACCCAGTATCATTACATGTGTGTTCTTCTCACAAACCACACAGGGATCCAACAGTGTTATTGCATGTCTATTCTTCTCACAAACCACACCTAGAGTCATTGCATGTCTATTCTTTTCACAAACCATAGCTAGAGTCACTGCATGTCTATTCTTTCCACAAACCACATATGGATCCACCAGTGTCACCGGATGTGTGTTATTTTCACAAACCACACCTAGAGTCATTGCATGTCTGTTGTTTTCACAAACCACACCTAGAATCATTGCATGTCTGTTCTTTCCACAAACCACATATGGATCCACCAGTGTCATGGGATGAGTGTTCTTTTCATGAACCACACCCAGTGTCATTGCATGTGTGTTCTTCTCACAAACCACACATGGATCCAGTAGTGTCATTGCATGTCTGCTCTTTTCATTAACCACACCCAGTGTCATTGCATGTGTGTTCTTCTCACAAACCACACATGGATCCACCAGTGTCATTGCATGTCTATTCTTCTCACAAACCACATAATGATACACCAGTGTCCTTGGATGTGTGTTCTTTTCATGAACCACACCCAGTGTCATTGCATGTGTGTTCTTCTCATAAAGCACACATGGATCCACCAGTATCAATGCATGTCTATTCTTTTCACAAACCACAGCTAGAGTCATTGCATGTCTGTTCTTTCCACAAACCACACATGGATCCACCAGTGTCATTGCATGTGTGTTCTTCTCATGAACCATAGCCAGAATCATTGCATGTCTATTATTTTTACAAACCATAGCTAGAGTCATTGCATGTCTGTACTTTCCACAAACCACACATGGATCCACCAGTGTCATTGGATGAGTCTTCTTTTCATGAACTACACCCAGTGTCATTACATGTGTGTTCTTCTCAAAAACCACACATGGATCCACCAGTGCCATTGCATGTCTGCTCTTTTCATTAACCACACCCAGTGTCATTGCACGTGTGTTCTTCTCACAAACCACACATGGATCGACCACTGTCATTCCATGTGTGCTCTTTTAACAAACCACATAAGGATACACCAGTGCAATTGGATGTGTCGTTGTGTTGGGAACGACAGTACCTAAGAAGGTTAGATAGAGGTGTGGGGACTAGCAGGGAAGCTATCAACGGCGTCCGCAGGAGGGATTGGATACAATCAACCGTAGTTGGACGCAGGAAGTACCCAGGTTCAGAGCCCTCGTGATGAGGTAAAGCTCCTACTCCTGCCGATCTGACTATGAGCGATATACAGGGTACAAGGCTCCTCGAGATGTATTCTCTAGCTACTGCCTTAAATGCACATAGACCAACCCTTTCTACTGAGGCCTTGCCCCTCCTTATATAAGCAGAGAGGCAATGGTCTCACTGGCCAGTCCGGCTGGAAGGCCTCACAGGTGGGTCCCAGCCGGCTGGTCATCTACAGTATCCGGTACAACTGTCTCCCATCAGAGTACGAGCGGTATGGTTGTCGTGGGCACAGTGAACGCCGTGCCAGCCTGTCGTCAGCACCGGGCCACTGTTCCCGCGTCACCCCGCAAAGTCTTCGGTATGGCCGGGTAGTTGCCAGTCTTGTCGTCGTACCAGGGCATACCGCGCACTGTACTGCACGTCGCCCTGTCCTCCTGATTGGTTCCGGATGCGCTGCTGTAGCCGGTTGCTTCTCCCTGCTCCGGCTACCGCGAGGTAGCCGTCTTCACTTGTCTTGTCCGGCTGCGCTCAGCCAGCCGGGCGCGATCCGACTACCATAGTTCTTGTCTGGTTGGGGTATCTGGAGGTCATCCCCCCGACACTAGCCCCCGAGCATGTGTAGATTTCGCCCTTAGGTGAAATGTGCGTGCGCTCCCTCTTCGTTTTGAATTTCTGGCCGGCTACGCCTGGCGGTTGCGCTACCCGTGACGTCAGTGCTGATGCTGGCCACGCGCGCACGCGCCATCATTACTCTGTGGTGGGCAGCGAAACGTCTCGTCGCACGTCGCCTCGGGACACTACTACCTGGCTCTTCGGTTCTCGCTCCGGGGTCTTCTGCGCGCTCCACGTCTGCACACGGGAATTGGAGCGGCGGTTGGATTGGGGTGCGCCCCGATGGGTGCCGCGTGGCACCACGGACGGTTGCCCTTCCGGGCCTTTAAAGGGGCGCCCAGGAGGGGGCGGTTCCTTCCTTCGCTTCCCCCACTCCCAGTTGCCTTCCTCCTCTCTTCTTGTGCCCTTGTCTTCCTCGTGCCGCCTCACTTCGGCACCGCCGCTGTAGTCCAGCAAGACGCTCGTTTAGCATCGTCGGCGGTACAGGCCACCGCTACTATTCCGTCGTAGCACCTCCCAGCAAACCGGCAATGGCATCCGAACGCGGAGCATGGTGCGGCTCCTCTGTTACGGAGGAGCACATCCAAAAGTACCGAGCGACCCGCGTCCTGCCATAAGAGGAGGAGGTGGAGCTGCGGCTCGCGCCGGCGGGGGAGGAGTCACCACAGCCGGTGGAGGGGGAGCGGGTCGTCTTCCTCTCGCACCTGGGCCGTGGGTTCGCGCTGCCGGTGCACCCGTTCTTCCTCACTTTCCTTGCCTTCTTCAACGTCCGCCTCCATCATCTGGGCACCAACACCATCGGGATGTTGGCGCACTTCGTAGCCTTCTGCGAAGGCTACCTCGGGATCCATCCGGATCTCGGGCTCTTCTGCCGGCTCTCCTGAGTCTGGCCGCAAATCCAATTCACCAAGGGGCCGCTAGTCACGTGCGGCTACGCGTCCATCTACTCCCGCACGCAGACCGGCTACCCCAAGTTCCGGCTGCACGACACGGTACGGCTGTGGCAACAGTCGTACTTCTACGTCCACAACCTCACCGCCGAAGACCGGATCAACTTGCCAGCGTTCTAGGACGTGGAGTCCAGCCAGCAGCACTGGGATCTGAAGATCCACGGTGAGAAGGTGGAGTCGGATGCGATGCTGCAGCGCATGCAGTCCCTCGTCACCGCCGACCTAACCGGCCTGGACATCACCCTCAGCTGGATGTTGATACATTGCAAATGTATCTATAATTTTTGATGTTCCATGCTTGGTTTTATCCACTTTCTTGTGTTTTGTTCCAACTTTGGAGTACTTTTCATATGATTTCTGGGACTAACCTATTAACAAGAGCCACAGTGCCAGCTGCCTGTTTTCTGCTGTTTTTTGTTCTAGGAAAGTCAGAAAATGAATATTCTCGGAATTGGACGGGACAAAAGCCAAAGTGCCTATTTTTCCAGAAGGGATCAAGTGCCAGAATACGAGACGGAGCAGGGCCAGCGAGCCACCACACCACCTGGCCGCGCGGCCTGGCCTGGCCCGCGCCAGCGGGTGGTGTGGCCGCTCCCGGTACCCCCTCGGCCTCTCCTTCCGCCTATAAGTTGCCCTCGGGACGAAAACCCTAAGTACCCGATCAAAAATCCACGAAAGAGTCTTTAGCCGCCGTCATCTCCATCCCTAGATAGGGAGGGATCTGAAGCTCTTCCCGGCACCCTGCCGGAGAGGGGAATTCACCTTGGAGGCCTTCTTCATCACCATGCAAGCCTCCGGTGTGATGCGTGAGTAGTTCATCCTTGGACTACGGATCCATGTAGTAGCTAGATGGCTGGTTTCTCCTCCTTTGTGCTTTCATGTTTAGATCTTATGAGCTCCGTTCATGATCAAGATCATCTATTTATAATTCATACATGTTGTGTTTGCGGGGATCTGATGGATATTGCGATGCTATTTCAGATTGATTATTGATTCTATCATGTCTTTGTTATTTGAGATCTTGCATGCTTTCCATTGTTAGTAGCTATCTTGGCTAAGTAGATGCTAGCAACTCCAAGAGTTAGTATTTATGCTCGATAGTGGGTTCATGCCTCTGGTAATCTGGGGAAGTGACAGAAATCTCTAAGGTACCAGATGTGTTGTTGCTACTAGGGAGAAAACAACAATCCTTTGTTCATAGAACAATCGTATTGTTTACTTTACACGTAGTTCATAAAGCAATAATCTGTTGCTTGCAACTTAATACTGGACGGGGTTCGGATGATAACCTGGAGCTGGATTATTAGTCATAGATGCAGTTGGATGGCGGTCTATGTATAATGTTGTAATGCCCAATCAAGTCTCGGAGGAGTCAAGATGATTAGTATATGCATGTATTTCTTTCTCGGTGTTTGTCAATTGCCCTGCTGTAATTTGTTCACCCAGCATGTTATCTATCTAAGGAGAGCCACCTCTAGTGAACTATGGATCCTGGTCCTTTTACTTTACATATAATCTACAATATTTTACTGCTTTGTGTTTACTTTCTACAAACTTTTACTTCTTTCCATTTGATATGTTTAATCCTTTGCTTTCCGCAAAACACGGTGAGATTGACAACCTCATCGCAAATTGGGGACAAAGTTCTGTGGTTTTGTTGTGCAGGGGTCCACGTTGCTACTAGCACTGGTAGTGCGCCCTGCCAAAGCTTAGCTAGTAACACCTTTGGGGTGTTTCCTTGCTCCTACTGGTTCGATTAAACCTTGGTTTCATAACTGAGGGAAACTTGCTGCTATATTCATCATACCTTCCTCTTGGGGTTCCCAACGAGCTCTACGTCAAAAGTCAAGCGCATCAAGATTTTCCGGCGCCGTTGCCGGGGAACGAAGAAAAAGGATCTCCCACGTCAAGTACACGCCATCAAAGATTTTCTAGCGCCGTTGCCAGGGAGTCAAGGACATCTTCACAAGGGGAGTCCGTCATAACCAATCTCTTTACTTTGTTGTTTTTGTTTTGCTTTGTTTCTTTTTGCCTTGTTTGCTTGTTTTGTTCTTCAAAAACAC
The DNA here is from genome assembly GCA_916181665.1 of Avena sativa. Taxonomy (NCBI): domain Eukaryota; kingdom Viridiplantae; phylum Streptophyta; class Magnoliopsida; order Poales; family Poaceae; genus Avena; species Avena sativa. The sequence continues at coordinate 201,146,292 of OV702287.1, forward strand.
AAAAAAATTAGTTTTACTAGTTTGCTTTCTTTATCAAAAACACACAAAAAATTAGTTCCTATCCTAAGTTGCCTCTATGACCAGCTCTGCTCCAATCACTATTTAATTATGGATAGCTCACTCAGTTTCCTACTTGGGAACAGTATTATGACTGCCAGGGTAATAGATGAACCACCGCCTGCTAGAAACTCGATGGAAGAAGAAATTGCTGAACCTGAAAGCTCATTAGATGAAAAAGAGGAGGAGAGTGATGGAAAAAAGGAGGAAGAATGGATCTACCCATGCCTACTTTCTAATGTGAGTAACTCTTTATCCCTTACATTATTTGATTGTCCCCCATGCTTATCAAAGGAGGGTGAATGTTATGTTCCCGAAGATTCTTTTGAAAATGTTTACAATAAAGCTCTAGTGCTTTTAGATCATGAAAATCATGCCTTATGTGATAGTTAAATTGTTGAGTTTATTCATGAGGCTACTGAAAATTATTATGAGAGAGGAAAATATGGTCGTAGAAGTTTTTATGGTAATGAAACACCTCTCTATGTGCTAAAAGTTTTGAAGTTGCTCTTGTTTTATCTACCCATTCTTGATATTATGTGCTTCTTTGATTTATTTTCTTACAAGATTCCTATGCATAGGAAGTGGGTTAGACTTAGTGTTTTGAATTTGCTTCTTGATGCTCTCTTTTACTTCAACTCATATTTCTTATGTGAGCATCTTCTCAAATTATCATGCCTAACTTCAAAGAAAAGTACTTGTTGGAAGATAACCCAAGAGTTTTAGATGAGTCTTGGAAGTTATTACCTCTGTAATAACATCTCCTTATCCTTTTTATTTGCTTTTTGTGCCAAGAGTAACCTCTAATGAGAGTGAAGTAATGATTGGGAAAGTTGCTGTCCCGAAACAGATTTTTGTGCTTCACCGTAAAAATTGCTGAGAGAGCTATGTATGTCGGATTGAGCTGTAATTTTTTGTGCTTATGCCCCAGGTTGTTATCTAACTTTCGTTAGTTCAACACTTGTTTATTTGAGCAACAGAAGGTCTTAGAAAAATTCGACTTTACCTGCTGATCTGTTTTGACAGATTTCTGCCATTTTCTGCATTTGCTTCTTGTTAGTTCCTTCTTGAGTTCTTTTGGGGAATTGAGCTTTTTGAGGGAAGTGCTAAAGTAGATAGTGTTCTAATGGAAGTTTAATTGGTGTTATAACTGAACCTTGAGACTTATTTATCTTAAGTGCACTAATGTTGCTAATGAGATTGTGTGAAGTTTTGTATGAAGGAAAAATTTCAGGTGTATGGAAGGAACGAGTAATGAGATGAAGGATGGACTAAAGCTCAAGCTTGGGGATGCCACGCGTGTCACCCCAAGAAATATCCAAGAAGTACAAGAATCAAAGCTTGGGGATGCCCAAGGCATCCCCCTTCTTCATCAATAAAAATTCCAGGTTTCTTCCAAACGCTTCATTTTTATTGTTTCATGCACAGTTGTGTTTTTCTTGGAGCGTCTTATTTTTCGTTTTTGTTTTGGTTTTTAGTTTTCTTGGTTTGCTTAGTTTTCTGAATATGTTGGTTGGACCCCCTCTTTCACACTTTGGTTTGCGAATAGTTTGGTTTGGTTTGGAAAAGAGTAGGAAAGTTCATACTTATGTGGTAAAAAGAGCTCATTTTTGACTGTGGGCTATGCTTTGTCATGCCATGCTTGATATTGTTTTGGCTTTATGCTTAGTATTCTTTGTTGTAGCATGACTTGTTATAAACAATTGAGATTGCTTAATGTGCCTTGGATGAATCATGCGTTGTTTTAGCATATTAAAGCATAGTATAGTGGTATTCTCCTTTGATGCTTTATTTGGGTTGACTTGGCGCATGCTCACACCATGTTATGACTATCTCAAGTCAACATAGCCTTTATGATCCTTTAGTTTTCAACTTGTAGTATCACTTTATTCTTTGATCAATGATGTTTTGTCTCTCTGCATGATTATGGCCATTATTGCTCTCTTAGTTTGTCACTCCCAGTCTTTTGCTAGCCTCCACAACCAAGTATGAGTTCCACTCATGCATCCAACTCCCTAAACCAAGTTATTCCAAAGAGTCCACCATACCTACCTACTAGCTTATGCTATTCCAAGTATATTCATGCTTTTGTTTACCTTCCTCTTGTTATGAGAAAACTAGTGATTAAAGCTCTCACGAACTTGAAGGCACACTTTACTTTACTTGCCCTTAATAAACTTGAACCATTGTGTCTTATATGTTGTATATGCTTGCACTTATTTGTTGGGAATTAGCAGAACCATGCTTTCATGGGGAACGCTTTCAACATTGCACTTGGTACTTGTACCTAGTTGATATCATGCTCTTTTGTATATGGATGTCGTCGGTGTGAAATGAAAGGGGAGCTTGTAAGTCCATGGAGTTATGTATATGTGTTAGAGAAACGCCTGGGCCGCTGGTCTAATCCATGCTGACATGGTGGAAACTTGTAGCGTAACCATAATGAGCTGTCTATGAAGCATTCTTCTTATGAAAAAAAGAGTCCTATATTGAGAAAAAAAAGAGAAGAAAAAAAATAGATACTATGAAAAGAGGAAAGAGAGAAAAAAGCACCATATTCCCATGGTAAATAAGAAGAATGCTGAGATGCTCGTTGTCTGCTTGCCTTGTCATTTTGATATGGGGATTCTTCCGTATCATCGGGCAAGGGGTACCCCGTTGGCGGTTCTCAATGATACACATGTACTTACGATGACAAGAACTTACCAGTGACTAAACTTGAGTATCATGAGGAGCGGCCCTCGTATACAAGGGACATGAGATTTCTGACTTATACTTCGTCAAGCATGTACACCATAGTTTGTTCACTTTAACCTTAATCACTTCAAGATACTTATGATAGGGGCAATGAGAGATGAAATCTATTAAGTACCATAATTTTTGGAAGCTCTTTATGAGACTTGATTCCCTACTTCCTTTTACATAAGGCCTTTCTTCCACCATTATATTGAGTCTCCACCTTCTATCTTTATGCACTACTTTGAGAGCATAGTGGCCATTCTTAGTTCTATGTGCATTGTCCCAAGACTAGTTGATTGATGCATAACTTGTTATTGCTTGTTTGAAACTATTGTATCTAGTCACTCTTATGAACTTTGAAGGTGTCCTATGCATTTATATTTGCTACTCTATTGAGGGACAAGCTGAATACTTTTATGCTATTTTTATTTATGTGAAACAAACAAACGTCTTGCAAAGCATGTTATTCATGAATCTTTTTTTTATGCCTTTTCATGTTGCATCATAGTTTCTTTGCTTATTGCTAGAACTTTGTCTTTCATGTTATGATTGAAGTACTATGATCCCAGCTTTGAATGTTTTGCAAATACTTTGATCAAGTCTTTGATGGTGCATGTCACCTAAAAAATTCTTTCTTTTTATCACTTACCTACTCGAGGACGAGCAGGAGTTAAGCTTGGGGATGTTGATACATTGCAAATGTATCTATAATTTTTGATGTTCCAAGCTTGGTTTTATCCACTTTCTTGTGTTTTGTTCCAACTTTGGAGTACTTTTCATATGATTGCTGGGACTAACCTATTAACAAGAGCCACAGTGCCAGCTGCCTGTTTTCTACTGTTTTTGGTTCCAGGAAAGTCAGAAAATGAATATTCTCGGAATTGGACGGGACAAAAGCCAAAGTGCCTATTTTTCCGGAAGGGATCAAGTGCCAGAATACGAGACGGAGAAGGGCTAGGGAGCCACCACACCACCTGGCCACCCGGCCAGGCCTGGCCCGCGCCAAGGGTGGTGTGGCCGCTCCCGGCACCCCCTCGGCCTCTCCTTCCTCCTATAAGTTGCCCTCGGGACGAAACCATAAGTACCCGATTAAAAATCCACGAAAGAGTCTGTCGGGACGAAAATCAAGTCTCAAAGAAGTCAAGATGATTAGTATATGCATGTATTGCTTTCTCGGTGTTTGTCAATTGCCCCGCTGTAATTTTAGTGGATTTTTAATCGGGTACTTAGGGTTTCTGTCCCGAGGGCAATATATAGGCGGAAGGAGAGGCCGAGGGGGTGCCTGGGCTGGCCACACCACCCCCTAGCGCGGGCTAGGCCTGGCCGCGCGGGCAGGTGGTGTGGCCGCCCTCTGGCCCTTCTCCGTCTCGTATTCTAGCACTTGATCCCTTCCAGAAAAAAAGGCACTTTGGCTTTTGTCCCGTCCAATTCTGAGAATATTCATTTTCTGACTTTCCTGGAACCAAAAACAGCAGAAAACAGGTAGCTGGCACTGTGGCTCTTGTTAATAGTTAGTCCAAGAAATCATATGAAAAGTACTCCAAAGTGGGAACAAAACACAAGAAAGTGGATAAAACCAAGCATGGAACATCAAAAATTATAGATACATTTGCAATGTATCAACCTGCTGCACCACCAGATCCGAATTGCCGAAGCGAAGGATCCGGTTGACACCAATCTCTCTGGCTAGCCAGAGGTCGTGCGCCAGTGCCTCGTATTCGGCTATGTTGTTGGAGGCCTTGAAGTGGATCTGCAGGACATACTCCAGCTGGTCTCCCTTGGTCGAGGTGAGCACGATGCCGGCTCCCAAGCCCCCGAGCACCTTCGACCCGTCGATGTGCATCCTCCAATGGTTCGAGTCCAAAACCGGTGGGAGGTATTGGGTCTCGGCCCAGTCGACAAGGAAATCCGCCAGCGCCTGCGACTTGATCGTGAGCCGGGGCTCGTACTGGATGGAGTAGGCGGCGAGCTCGATGGCCCACCTGGCGACTCGGCCGGTGGCGTCCTTGTTGCCGATGATTTTTGAAAGGGGTGCGATGCACACGACCTTAATCGGATGCTCCTGGAAGTAGTGCTTGAGCTTCTTACATGCTAGGTACACGCCATAACACATCTTCTGGTAATGGGGGCAGTTCTGCTTGGAGAGGGAGAGAACCTCGCTGAGGTAGTAGACGGGTCGCTGAACCGGCTGAGCCTTGCCTTCCTCGGGGTGCTCCACCACCAGAACGACGCTGATGACCCGGCTGATGGCTGCTATATGGAGCAACATCGGCTCCTTGCTAGACGGCGTGGCTAGAACCGGCGATGGGGATAACATGCGCTTGAGGTCATGAAAGGTGGCGTTGGCTTGTGAGGTCTAGGAGAACTTGTCCGTCTTCTTCATCAGCTGGTACAACGGGAGTGCCTTCTCCCCTAGCCAGCTGACGAAACGGCTGAGGGAGGAGAGACATCCGATGAACTTCTGGACTCCAAGCAGGCTCCTGGGCGGCTGCATCCTTTCGATGGCCGCGATCTTTTACGGATTCGCCTCGATCCCTGGTTGCGATACGAGGAAACCGAGTAGTTGGCCGGATGGGACTCCGAAGACGCATTTCTCCGGGTTCAGCTTCATCTGGTATTGCTGGAGGTTGCCAAATGTCTCTCCCAAGTCTTCGAGGAGGGTGCTCTTCTCCTTGGTCTTAATGACCACATCTTCCACATAAGCGTGCACGTTTCGGCCGATCTGCGAGTACAAGCACTTCTGCATGTAGCGCTGATAGGTAGCGCCTGCATTCTTCAGACCGAAAGGCATGGTTACATAGAAGAAAGCCCCGTACGGGGTGACGAATGATGTTTTTATCTGGTCAGCCGGGTTTAGCCGGATCTAATTGTAGCCGGAATAACAATCTAGAAAGGACAACAAATCGCAGCCGGCCGTGGAATCGATAACTTGATCGATATGGGGCAATGCGAATGGGTCTTTTGGGCACGCCTTGTTCAGGCTGCTATAGTCGATACACATGCGCTAGGTCTTGTTTTTTCTTCAGCACTAGGACTGGGTTTGCTAGCCAGTCTGGGTGGTATACTTCCATGATGAACCCGGCTGCGAGAAGTCGGGTGATCTCGTCACCGATAATCTTCCTCTTCTCCTCTGCGAACTGGCGTAGAGGTTGCTTGACCGACTTGGCATCCGGCTGCACGTGAAGTGAGTGCTCGGCGAACTCCCTCGGTACACCTGGCATGTCCTTGGGTGACCATGCAAAGATATCCCGATTCTCACGGAGGAAGTCGACGAGAGCGCCTTCCTATTTGCTATCCAAGTTGGCACCAATGGTGACGAACTTGGTCGGGTCAGAGGGGTTGAGCAGGATCCACTTTGTCTCCTTTCCCGGCTGGAAAGCTCCTCCAACCGGCTTGCTGCTAGCCGGCATATCTTGCTGGGCCATGGCCACGTTGCGCATGATCACGCGCTTCTCTTCGGCTATTATGAGGGCCTCTGCCAGTTTGGAACCGGTTGAGGCGCACTCCATCGACCGCCTGAAGCAGCCGGCGACGGTGATCACGCCGTTTGGTCTCGGCATCTTCGTCTTGAGGTACGTGTAGTGGGGGACGACCATGAATTTGGCGAGGGCGGGGCGCCAGACGAGAGCATGGTAGGACCTCGTCAGGTTTACCACCTCAAACCAAATTGGCTCGTGGCGGAAGTTTTCCTCTGTCCCGAAGATGACGTCCAGCTGGATTTTACCCAGCGGGGCGCAAGCCGGTCTCGGCAGTACGCCGTGGAATGTTATGGTAGTCAGTCGCATTCGCGAAGGCCCAGCTTCTCCATCAAAGACCGGTAAAGGAGGTTGAGGTTGCTGCCTCCGTCGATGAGGACGCGCGAGAAGTGCCAGGTGCACTTGTTAGAGACGATGAGGGATTCGAGCACCATGGCGTAGCCCCCGGGAGTTGGCAGCTGCTCCGTCTGGTCTTCTTGGCTCCAGGTAATGGGGGTTTCCGACTAGTTCAGGTACTGGGGGACCGGGGAGATGATGGCGTTGACCTCCTTGGAGCGTCGCCTGCGGTTGTGCTTGTCGTCCAGCTCCGTCTCGAATATGTGGTAGGCGGCATGCGGCTGGGGGTAGCCGTTGTTGTCGTTGCCGCCGTTACCATCATTACCGGCTTCCCTAGGCGGTGGTGGTGGTCCACCAGGAGGGGGCGAGGGAAGACGTTGCTGGTTGCCCTGGTCTTTTAGCTGGCGAGTCCAGCTACAGTTCCGGGTGGTGTGCGTAGCCGGTTTGAAGGGATCGCTATGCCACTTGCACGGGCCATCAAACATCTGGTCGAAGGTGAGCCGCGGCTTCTACCTTCTTGCATCGCTAGCCGGTGTGTCGGGCGCGCTATCCATAGCATTGACCTGCCGCGCGTGGTAGCGAGGCTTCTGCTGTCCAGTCTGGCGGTCCCCATGGAACCGGTTGTCGTTGTCGTGGTGCCTGGAGGATCCGGCTTCTCTAGCCGGATTGCTCGGACGGTCGTGAGCCGGCTCCTTAGGAGTCGGACGCCCGTCAACATTTACTCGGAGGGGCTTCTTCATGGCGGCATCCGCTGTGGCGTACTGGTCCGCTACCGTCATGAGCTCCGCCATGGTTTTCGGCTCATCGCACAGTAGCCGATGACGAAGCATGGTGCCTTCTCGGCATCCCTCGATGAAGAAACCAATGGCTTGGCTCTCCAGGATGCCCTTGCAAGTGTTGCGCGGCTCCGTCCACTTGGCGAGGTACTCGCGGTCGGTCTCGCGGTCGCCCTGGACACACAAGGCCAGGTCGTGTGGGCGTCATGGACGCTTGTACGTGCCATTAAAGTTGCGGACGAACACCTTCTCGAAGTCTGGCCAGGCGTTGATGTTGTTAGGTGCGAGGCTGTTGAGCCATGTCCTTGCCGACCCAGTTAGCATGAGGGGGACGTAGCGCATGGCTGTGCGCTTGTTCCCGTGGGCAATGCCGACTGCCGTAGCATAGTCGGTCAGCCAGTCTTCCGGCTTCATACTGCTGTCATACTTGGGGGTGTCCCTCGGCAGGGTGAACTTATCTAGAAACAGCTCGTTCCGGATGCGGGGTCCGAAACAAACTGGCACGATGGAGTCTTCTTCCTCCATGACGCGCGCCTGAGCGAGGAGCTCGATGCGGTCACGGGCATCCGGGAGATCCGGGTTGGGCGCTCCCACTCGGCCCGAGAGACGGGAACCGGCAGGTCTTGGTGCTCCGGTTGGGGGAGGGGGAGGCGGTGGGTTACTGTTCACCATTTGCTCCTGGCGCGGCTAGCCCTTGCTGCACGAACCGCGACGCTTGCTGCGGGCCTTGGCCGGCTGAGGGAAGGATGCATGTTGGGTGTCGCGAGGCGCGCCCTTGCTGTTGGCTGGTGGCCTGCTCCCCTTGGAGTAGCCAGGGTCCTCCTGCATCTGCCGGTTGGTGTCGGCCTGTTCGTCCGTGATCCGGAGGACCTCCTGCACTCGAGCGTGCTGGCGGGCTCGCTCCTCGCCCTCCAAGTTGGGTAGCTCTTCTCCTGCGGCTCGTGCCGCGTGCAGGTTTTTGATGGGCGTGCTGTAGGTGGGCCGGATGAGGGCGGGCGTGGGATCCGGCTCCCCGTCCTTCTCCATCCTTCTGCCTAGATCGCCGCCCCGGCGTCACACCTGGCCGCGCCGGCTCGGCTCCACGGTAGCCGGAGTGAAACCATGCGCGCGGTCATACTCGCGTCGGGTGATCTCAAGTTGCTTGCGGGTTGCCGCCAGCTCCATGGCCTCCTGGAGGAGAAGCTGTCTCTCCATGGCAAAGTTGGCCTCCGCCTCCTCCGGGTTATCCCCGAGGTTAACCAGCGTGAGGAGCCGATCAATGGCCTCCTCAACCGGGTTCCGGGGCTGCGGTGGTGCGGAGGTTGCACCGTCGTCCACGGCCCGCTCCCACGGCTAGCGGGGGTGAGAGCTAGAGCCGGCCATCATGACCTCGATGTCACGGGAAGCGATGGAGGTGCGGCTGCCCAGATGTGGTAGCTCCACGATGGAGACGATCTCCCCAGGGAAATGCTCCGAAACGGTGGCAACGTAGACGGGGAGGTCCCCGAAAAGTAGGATGGAGCCATTCGCCGAGAAGGAGGTTCCGGGGAAGCAGGAAGCGTTGTCGATGACGTAGTCGAATTTGCCGAGCGTGAGCACCAGGCCGGAGGCCACGTGCTCACCGGCTGAAGTGTGGGGTCCCATGCAGAACGTGACTCCGGTCGAAGCCATCCGCCCCACGGTGGGTGCCAACTGTCGTTGTGTTGGGAATGGCAGTACCTAAGCAGGTTAGATAGAGGTGTGGGGACTAGCAGGAAAGATATCAACAGTGTCCGCAGGCGGGATTGGATACAAGCAAGCATAGCTGGACGCGGGAAGTACCCAGGTTTGGAGCCCTCGTGATGAGGTAAAGCTCCTACTCCTGCCGATCTAACTATGAGCGATATACGGGCTACAAGACTCCTTGAGCTGTATTCTCTAGCTACTGCCTTAAATGCACATAGACAACCCCTTTCTACTGAGGCCTTGCCTCTCCTTATATAGGCAGAGAGGGAACGGTCTCACTGGCCAGTTTGGCTGGCGGGCCCCATAGGTGGTTCCCAGCCGACTGGTCATCTACAGTATCTGGTACAACTGTGTCCCATCAGAGTACGAGCGGTATGGTTGTCGTGGGCACAGTGAACACCGTGCGAGGCTGTCGTCAGCACCGGGCCACTATTCTCGCGTCACCCTGCAAAGTCTTCGGTATGGCCGAGTAGTTGCCAGTCTTGTAGTCGTACCAGGGCGTACCGCGCACTGTATTGCACGTCACCATGTCCTCCTGATTGGTTCCGGCTGCGCTGCTGTAGCCGGTTGCTTCTCCCTGCTCTGGCTACCGTGAGGTAGCCGTCTTGACTTGTCTTGTCCGGCTACGATCAACCAGCCGGGGGTGATCCGACTGCCATAGTTCTTGTCTAGTTGGGGTATCCGGAGGTCATCCCCCCAACAGGATGTGTGTTATTTTCATGACCCACACCCAGTGTCATTGCATGTGTGTTCTTCTCACAAACCACACATGGATCCACTAGTGTCATTGCGTGTGTGTTATTTTCATAAACCACAGCCAGATTCATTGTCGTTGTATTGGGAACGGCAGTACCTAAAAAGGTTAGATAGAGGTGTGGGGACTAGCAGGAAAGCTATCGACGGTGTCCGCATGCGAGATTGGATACGAGCGAGCGTAGCGGGACGCAAGAAGTACCCAGGTTCGGGGCCCTCGTGGTGAGGTAAAGCCCCTACTCCTGCCTGATCTGACTAGGTGAAATATACGAGCTACAAGTGCTCCTTGAGCTGTATCCTTTAGCTACTGCCTTAAATGAACTGAGACCAACCCTTTCTACTGAGGCCCTCCCTCTCATTATATAGGAAGAGAGGCAAGGGTCTCACTGGCTAGTCTGGCTGGCGGGCCCCACAGGCGGGTCCTAGCCGGCTAGTCATCTGCAGTGCCCGACATGGTATGTCACGTCGGTGTATGAGCGGTATGGCTGTCATAGGCACAGTGGACGCCGTGCGAGCCCGTCGTCAGCACATGCCACTGTTCTCCCGTCTGCCACGCCAAGTCTTCGGCATGGGCGGGCGGTTGCCTGTCTTGTCGTCGTACAGGGCGTACCATGCACTGATACGCATGTCGTCCTGTCCCTCTGATTGGATCCGGCTACATAGTTGTATCCAGCTTCCTCTCCAGGGTCCGGCTACTGGGTGATAGCCGGTCCCTCCTACCCTGTCTGGCTGCATCTGGTCAGCCGGCCGAGACCGACTGTCCTGTTTCTTACTCGGGTGGGGTATCCGGGGATCATCCCCCTGACACTAGCCCCCGAGCGCGTGTGGATTCCGCCCTTGGGCGAAATGCGCGCGCGCTCCCTTCTGCTTTTCGAATTTTGATCCGGCTGAGCCTGGCGGTTGTGCTACCTGTGACATCAATGCTGACGCCGGCCACGCGCGCACGCGCCATCATTGCTCTGCGGCGGGCAGCGTAACGTCCTGTCACGCGTTGCCTCGGGGAACTGCTTGCCCGGCGCCTCGGTTTCCGTCCCAGGATCTTCTGCGCATCCCGTCCCGGCACACAGGATCTAGGCGGCGGTTGGGATGTGAGTCGCCCAGATGCGCGCCACGTGGCCCCGCCGACGGTTGCCCTTCCGGTCCCTTAAAGGGATGCCGCGGGGGAGGCAGTTCTTTTCCTTCGCTCCCCCGCTGCAATCTTCCACTCCTTCTCGCGCGCCGCTGCTCCTGTGCTCTTGCCCTCTGTGCCGCCTGCTCGCCGCCGTCAACGCTACGGGCCATCGTCACTCCTCCGTTGCCGCTCCTTCTCCTTAGCCGGACATGGCAGCTGACCGCGGAGCCTGGTGTGGCTCCTCCGTCACTGAGGACCAGATCGCGAAGTACCGCGCGACCCGCGTCCTTCCGGCGGCGGAGGAGGTGGCGGTGCGGTTGGCGCCGGCGGGGGAAGAGTCGCCGCATCCGGCGGAGGGGGAGCGCGTGATCTTCCTCTCGCACCTGGCGCACGGGTTCGCGCTGCCGCTGCATCCCTTCTTCCTCCCATTTCTGGCCTTCTTCGACCTCCGCCTCCACCACCTCGGCGCCAACGCCATCGGAACGCTGGCGCACTTCATGGCGTTCTGCGAGAGCTACCTCAGGATCCAGCCAGATCTCGGGCTCTTCTGCCGGCTCTTTCGAGTTCGGCCGCAGGTCCAGTACACGAAGGGCCTGCTAGTCGTCTGCGGCGGCGCCTCCATATACTCCCGCTCCCAATCCGGCTACCCGAAGTTCCTGCTCCAGGACACAGTACGGCTGTGGCAGCAGTCGTACTTTTGTGTCAAGAACGTCACCGACGTCGACCGGATAAACCTACCGGCCTTCCAAGACGTCGAGTCCAGCCATCAAAACTGGGACTTGAAGGTCTACGGCGACAAGGCGGAGACGGACGCGATGCTGGCACGCATGCGCTCCCTTGTCACCTGCCAGCTAACCGGTGGGAACATCACCCTTAGCTGGATGTCCCGGCTGATGATGCCGCTCCAGCAGCAGGCACACAAGATGTGCTTCTACTCTGGCCGGCTGGACCCGACCCGGCTGTCATGTCGCGATCCCCGCTACCACAACTTGAAGGAGTGGTTGTGGACGATTAGCAAGGAGCGGCTGCTGGAGAACTGGAAGTTCAGCCTGGCGCCCTAAAGCCGGGAGAACCGCGCGCCCCGGGTAAGTTCTTGTAGCAGGAATTTTTACTTATTCCCTCTGTTATTTCCTTGTTCTGTCTGGCTTACCCTTTTGCGTTTGCCAGATCTGCCCCTGCATCCTTCGCGAGGAGGGCGACGCTCCTCTCGAGGTGTTCGCGCCGGACTTGCCCGAGCCGCGCGCTCGGCGATTCGGCGAGTAATCGGATGGGGACGGCGATGCCTTCCCTAGCCGGAACGACGAGCCAGACGCTGACCCGCACGCGGTGGTGCACGAGGAGGAGGATGCTGGCCGACCGCGGAGCCGGCGACACGCTCCGCGGCAGACGGCGAAGCAGGCGGGAGCGGCTATGGCCATTCCGGCTCCCGCCGGCCTGCGGCGGAGGAGCCGGCTCCGAAGAGGGGCCGAACCAGCGCCCTGCCGCCAAGCTGTCTTGGCCGGAAGAAAGGGCCGCCCCCAGTTGTGTCGGGGTACGTTTTTCTCCCTCCCCCCTTGGTGCTTTCTGTTTGTTTTGCTTTGTCCTTGTTTTTCTAATTTTAGCCTGTTTTTCTCTCGTCTTTTCCTCTTTCTCTTTAGCGCACTGGTTTCTTTCGGCGCCGCGAGCCCGGCTCGGACGCCAGCCGGGTCACCGCCTTGCGCCCCGACGGATCCAACCGGCGCCTCCCCTTCCTCTAAGGTGCAGCCTCCTTCTCCTCCTCAAGCCGAGCTGGCTGCCCCCTCCCAGCCGGAAGGTTCCTCCGCGGGCGCGCGAGGGGCTACTGGCAAGGAGCTTGTCGTGGTAGGCGACGACGACTCCGACGAGGCGCTCGGGGAGGAGTGGCAGACAGCGGTGCTCGCGTCGAAGGAGTCCTTGGCCGTCAACGTAGTGGATGACGACGCCTCTTCCGCCGCTTTGCTGTCAGATCTTGCCGCCACGCTCGAGCTGGCGGTGAAGGAGATCCGGCTGCTTGAGGCCACAGCCGGTGGGAACCGGATGCTGGAGCAGAAGCTTGCTGCAGCCAACGGGACCTCCCAGAGTAAGCCCGCCTCATCCGTCTAGCTTTTTTTTTAATAGTCGGCTTCGTTGCAGCTGTCCTCGTGTGCGCCCAGCGCGAGATCGATCGCTTGAAGAATGCGAACAACCGGCTGAGCAGGTCCAACTCCACACTATGCTTGCAGAACAAGGACTGGCACGCGCGAGTAGACGGCTTGGAGGCAACTGTCAAGGAGCGCGACGCCTCGCTAGCTAGCCGTGCCGAAGCTCTCTCCCTTCTCGAGGCCCAGAACAAGGACCAAGAGAAGGAGATAAAACGGCTAGCGGTCAAGGAGAAGGCGCTGGTGGAGGAGCTGATGCAAGTCGGCCACACCGCCAAAGGTGAGTTCTTTCTTCCGTCTTCTTTTCTTTCTGGATCCGGTAGCCGGATTTGACTCCTCTTTTCTGACAGGCTTTTACCCCGGCATAGACCTGCTGGACTACAACCGGCTGCAGGAGAACTGGCCGGGAGCGCAGCTGACGGCTCAGGAGCTCGTCGTTCTTCTTGGCGAGGAGGCCGCGAAGCTTCGTCAGGTGGCGTGGGACATCTTCTCCTTTATGTGGCCGGAGGCTCTGGTTCCGGAGATGATGGCGCAGCTGGCGGCGAAGGTGGGAGAGGTGCCGGCTGCGGTGGACCGGCTACGGGATCTAGCAGCACGGGGTGGAGCGGAGATGGCCCTGGCGCTGATGCTTTCCTGGTACAAGGATGCTCGCGTCGAGAAGATCGACGGGGGCTTCCGCGCCAGAGCCGATCTTACCGCTATCTGCCAAGCCCATCCGGAGCTTCGCGGGTCCGCCATCAAGATCGCCGACTACGTGGATCCGGACGAGGTGCTCACCGACTCGGAGTCCCCCGACACTCCGGATGCGGAGTCCTCGGTGCCGCCGTCCGCCAGCGCCGGAGCCGGAACGAGCACTGCGGCTTCGCCCCCGCCTCCAGCATCTGCCAGCCAGGAGCGTCCCCACGGCAAAGGCCCTGCCGTTTAGCTGTTGCCCCGGGATGCCGGGTGTATTTGTCTTGTTTTTGATTATCGTAAAACTTGTCTGTCTGTACCGGCTATCTTTGATGCCGGGTAACTCTCGGGAGCTTCTTCTCCCTTTTGCTTGTTAATATTGAATTCTTGGGTCTTCCTTTATTTGTGTGTTGCGTTTTTCTTTGATATCTTTGTCGGCTCGCTTCGCCCAGCTACACGCTTTTAGCCGGATGAACTACACCTCCAGTGGGGGCGCGCGAGCGCACCCACTGGGTGTAGCCCCCGAGATTCGGAGTAGCTGGCGTAGCCAGGTTCTTCGAATCTTCCTTGTTCTTCCCTATTCTTCTAAATTTATTCGACTGGCCTCGCCCCAGTCGGCTGCTTTCGTCGGCTGGACGCCTTCAGTCGAGGGAACCAACATTCCAGTGGGGGCGCGCGAGCGCACCCACTGGGTGTAGCCCCCGAGATTCGGAGTAGCTGGCGTAGCCAGGTGCTTCGAATCTTTCTTGTCCTTTATTGCTCCTGCCCTTGCCCTCACCTGGGCTCCGAACTGCCGGCTAAACGCCCTTAGTCGGCCAGGAACTACAAGATTCCACTGGGGGCGCGCGAGCGCACCCAGTGGGTGTAGCCCCCGAGATTCAGAGCGCTTGATGAAGGCAAGGGCTTCAAATCTTATTTCCTTCTCCTGAATCCCGACTCAAAGTAGTCAGACAAGAACGCACATATGCATACACATACATCTTCATAGGTTAATAGGTTAGTCCGTCAAATCGCAGCCAGAGAACGGATTATTTTTTCAAAAACCGGCTTGCTCCTTTCTAGGCGCTTAGTCGCTTTCTCGTGTGTTCTGCTATTTTCGCTGCATCCTTGCCGGACAGCCGGGTTGCGGTCTGCAGCCGGAATCGAAGGGAGCTGACAGTACATTACGCACGGTACTAGCGGCTTAGCGGCTGGATTGGTTTGAGCTAGTTGCAGGGCCGGGACGCCCGATCTGTCACGCCTCTTCCCCGTTTTTCATGTGGGATGCCTCGGGCTTTTGCTCTTGCTAGCCGGACAGCCAGGTTGCAGTCTGTAGCTGAGACGAAGAGTGGGCCTCTGACATCATCGCACACTACTCAGCCGGTTAGTTGGCTTAACAGGCCGGGCCAGCCGGTGAGCCCCGGGGTAGGGGTAGCCGGAGCCGGAAAGATTTTTAATCGGAGAACAGGTACGCACACATTTTCAGAAGGAGACCCCGAGATTCTTGTGGGAGTCCGCATTTTCATTTATGAGGTTTTCGGGATACATACACTGTTTGGCGACTAGGTGTAAAATGGGCGCAGCAGGGTCGCGTTCCACGGACGTTCGGTCTCCTCGTACGATTTGTCCATCTTGTTCTTGCGCGGCTGCTGCGCGTCGATGAGGTAGTAAGAGTCGTTGGGCAGCGCCCGGCTGATGATGAAGGGGCCCTCCCAGGGTGGTGATAGCTTGTGCATGCCCTTCGTGTCTTGCACCAGCCGGAGAACCAGGTCACCCTCGCGGAATGCGACTGGGCGAATCCGGCTGGAATGGTAGCGACGTAGTCGCTGCTGGTACAGGGCGGATCTGGATAGGGCCAGCTCGCGGGCTTCCTCTAGGAGATCTACCCCGTCCTCCCGCGCCTCCCTGTTGGCCTGCTCGTCGTAGAGGAGCTTGCGGGGGGAGTCGAATTCGATGTCGGCGGAGAGGACGGCTTCCGATCCGTAGACCAGGAAGAACGGCGTGTAGCCAGTTGATCTATTCGGTGTGGTGCGGAGGCTCCACAGCACAGCCGGAAGTTCTTCGATCCAGCATCCGGGTGACCGCTCCAACGGCTTGATGAGGCGTGGTTTGATGCCGGCTAGCACCAAGCCGTTTGGTCGTTCGACCTGCCCGTTGGACTGTGGATGTGCAACGGAGGCGAGGTCTAGCCGGATGCCCTTGTTGCTGCAGAACCAGGCGAAGGCCCCCTTGGCGAAGTTCGTGCCGTTGTCGGTGATGATGCTGTTGGGGTAGCCGAAGCGGTTGATGATGTCGGTGAAGAAGGTAACAACCGTCGCCCCGTCCTGCTTCCGGATAGGCTTGGCCTCGATCCACTTTGTGAACTTGTCCACCACTACCAGCAGGTGGGTCATTCCCGCGCGAGCTCGCTTGAATGGCCTGACCATGTCGAGGCCCCAAACCGCGAAGAGCCAGGTGATCGGTATGGTCTTGAGCACCGAGGTTGGCATGTGCCTGAGCTGCCCGAAGCGTTGGCACCCCTTGCACGCGCGGACCAGCTGCTCCGCATCCTCGAGGGCGGTGGGCCAATAGAAGCCGTGGCGAAACGCCTTGGCGACTATCGCCCTTGACAAAGCGTGGTGCCCGCACTCGCCCTGGTGGATGTCCTTGAGTATCCGGTAGCCTGTGTCTATGTCGACACATCTTTGGAAGATACCGGATACACTGCGCTTGTATAGCTCGCCGTTTATGATGGTGTATGTATGCGCGCGGCATCGGATTTGTCTGGCCTCCACCTCGTCATCCGGGAGCTCGTTGTTGGCGATGTAGTTCATGAAGGGCTGTGCCCAGGATGGCACTTCCCGGATGACGAGGACGCTCCTGTCCTCCGGCTGTCGGGTGTCGGTGGGCCGTCCGGGTGGGATGTCCGGGGCGACAGCCCCTGAGCCACTGGGCGAGCCGGTAGCCCCCGGGTCCGGCGAGCCGGAGGGCACCGCCTGGCCGGAGTTGGCACGAGTTTTTTTCTTTGGTGGCTCCGCCGGCTCCGCCGGCTCCGCCCCTGCTGCCCCGGCTGTCGGGACGCTCCCCGCCCAGATGATGGAATCTGATTCCAGCGACGGTTCGATGGATGGCTTGCGTAGGTGCTCCAGGGAGACCCCTGGTGGGATGGCCTTCCTGGTGGACCCTATCTTGGAGAGCGCGTCGGCTACCTCGTTGTTGGTGCGGGGGACGTGATGAAATTCACATCCGTCGAAGGAGGAGCTGAGCTTCTAGATGTGGATCCGGTAGAGGGCCATGTTAGCATCTCTGGCGTCCCATTCCCCGGATACCTGTTGTACCACCAAGTCCGAATCGCCAAAGCACAGGATCCGGCTGACGCCGATTTCCTTGGCCAGCCGGAGCCCATGCGCCAGTGCCTCGTATTTGGCTACGTTGTTGGAGGCCTTGAAGTGGATCTGCAACACGTACTCCAGCCGGTCTCCCTTGGGCGAGGTGAGCACGATGCCGGCTCCCAAGCCCCCGAGCATCTTTGACC
This sequence comes from Avena sativa, assembly GCA_916181665.1. Classification (NCBI taxonomy): domain Eukaryota; kingdom Viridiplantae; phylum Streptophyta; class Magnoliopsida; order Poales; family Poaceae; genus Avena; species Avena sativa. Next base: position 201,163,544 of record OV702287.1, read on the forward strand.
CGTCGAAGTGCATCCTCCGATGGTCCGAATCCGGAATCGGTGGGAGATACTGGGTCTCAGCCCAGTCGACGAGGAAGTCCGCCATCGCCTGTGACTTGATCGTGAGCCGGGGCTCGTACTGGATGGAGTAGGCGGCGAGCTCGATGGCCCATTTGGCGACCCGGCCGGTGGCGTCCTTGTTGCCGATGATTTCCGAAAGGGGTGCAATGCACACGACCTTGATCGGGTGCTCCTGGAAGTAGTGCTTGAGCTTCTTGCATGCTAGGTAAACGCCGTAGCACATCTTTTGGTAGTGGGGGTAGTTCTGCTTGGAGAGGGAGAGAACCTCACTGAGGTAGTAGACGGGCCTCTAAACTTGCTGAGCCTTGCCTTCCTCTGGGCGCTCCACCACCAGGACGACGCTGACGACCTGGCTGGTGGCTGCTATATAGAACAACATCGGCTCCTTGCTAGCCAGTGTGGCTAGAATCAGCACTGTGGATAGCATGCGCTTGAGGTCGTGAAACGCGGTGTCGGCCTACGAGGTCCAGGAGAACTTGTCCGTCTTTTTCATCAGCTGGTACAATAGAAGTGCCTTCTCCCCTAGCCGGCTGACGAAACGACTGAGGGAAGCTAGGCATCAGGTGAACTTCTGGACTCCAAGCAGGTTCTTGGGCGGTTGCATCCTTTCGATGGCCGCGATCTTCTCCGGATTTGCCTCTATGCCTCGCTGAGATACGAGGAAACCGAGTAGCTGGCCGGATGGTACTCCGAAGATGCATTTCTCCGGGTTCAGCTTCATCTGGTACTGGCGGAGATTGCCAAATGTTTCTCGCAGATCCTCGAGGAGGGTGCGCTTTTCCTTGGTCTTGATGACTACGTCATCCACGTAAGCGTGCATGTTTCGGCCTATCTGCGAGTACAAGCATTTCTGCATACATCGCTAATAGGTGGCGCCTGCGTTTTTTAGGCCGAAAGGCATGGTTACATAGCAGAAAGCCCCGTAGGGGGTGATAAATGATGTCTTGATCTGATCAACCGGGTTTAGCCGGATCTGATTGTATCCGAAATAACAATCTAGAAAAGACAACAAGTCATAGCCGGCCGTGGAATCGATGACCTGATCGATACGGGGCAAGGCAAAGGGGTCTTTCGGGCATGCCTTGTTCAGGCTGGTGTATTCGATACACATGCGCCAGGTCTTGTTCTTTTTCAACACCAGGACTGGGTTCGCCAACCAGTCCGGGTGGTATACTTCCATAATGAACCCGACTGCGAGGAGCCGGGTGATCTCGTCACCGATTATCTTTCTCTTCTCTTCTGTGAACCGGTGCAGAGGTTGCTTGACCGGCTTGGTATCCGGACGCACATGAAGTGAGTGCTCGGCGAACTCCCTCGGCACACCCGGCATGTCTTTGGGAGACCACGCGAAGATGACCCGATTCTCACGGAGGAAGTCGACGAGCGTGCCTTCCTATTTTCTTTCCAAGCCAGCACCAATTGTGACGAACTTAGTCGGGTCGGAGGGGTCGAGCAGGATCCTCTTCGTCTCCTTTGCCGGCTGGAAAGCTCCTTCTCCAGCCGGTTTGCTGCTGGCCGGAATGTCCTGCTGGGCCATGGCCACATTGCGCATGATCGCGCGCCTTTCTTCGGCTATGATGAGGGCCTCTGCCAGTTTAGAACCGGCTGAGGCGCACTCCATCGATCGCCTGAAGCAGCCGGCGATGGTGATCACGCCATGGGGTCCTGGCATCTTCGTCTTGAGGTATGCGTAGTGGGGGATGGCCATGAACTTGGCGAGGGCGGGCCGCCCGAGGAGAGCGTGGTAGGAGCTTGTCAAATTTACCACCTCGAACCAGATTGGTTCACGGCGGAAGTTCTCCTCGGTCCCAAAGATGACGTCCAACTGGATTTTTCCCAGCGAAGCACAGGCTGGCCCTGGCAGTACGCCGTGGAGCATCGTGGTAGTCGGGCGCAAGTCGCTTTCGCGAATGCCCAGCTTCTCCAGCAAGGACTGGTAGAGGAGGTTGAGGCTGCTGCCTCCGTCGATGAGGACGCGTGAAAATCGGCAGGTGCGTGCGTTGGAGACGATGAGGGGGTCGAGCACCATGGCGTAGCCCCCGGGAGTCGGCAGGTGCTCCGGTTGATCTGTTCGGCTCCAGGTGATGGGGGTTTCCGACCAGTTCAGGTACTGGGGGACCAGGGAAACGATGGCGTTGACCTCCTTGGAGCGTCGCCTCCGGCTGTGCTTGTCGTCCTGCTCTGTCTCGAAGATGTGGTAGGCAGCGTGTGGCTGGGGGTAGCCGTTGTTGTTGTTGCCGCTGTTGCCGCCGTTACCATCATTACCGGCTCCCCTAGACGGTGGTGGGGGTCCACCCGGTGGGGGAGGCAGGAGACGGGGCTGGTTGCCCTGGTCCTTTAGCTGGCGAGTCCAGCTGCAGTTCCGGGTGGTGTGCGTAGCCGGTTTGAAGGGACCGCTATGCCACTTGCACAGGCCGTCAATCATCTGGTCGAAGGTGAGTTGGGGCTTCTGCCTTCTTGCGTCGTTAGCCGGTGCGTCGGGCGCACCCTCTACGGCATTGACCTGCCGCGCGTGGTAGCGAGGCTTCTGTTGCCTGTCCTGGCGGTCCCCGTGGAACCGGTTGTCGTTGCCGTGGCGTCTGGAGGATCCGGCTTCACCAGTCGGATTGCTCGACGGTCGCGAGCCAGCTCCGTGGGAGTCAGACGGCCTTCCGCGTTTACTCGGAGGGGCTTCTTCATGGCGGCATCTGCCATGGCGTACTGGTCGGCAACCGTCATGAGCTCCGCCATGGTTTTCGGCTCGTCACACAGTAGCCGGTGGCGAAGCATGGTACCCTCTCGGCATCCTTCGATGAAGAAACCAATGGCCTGGCTCTCCAGGATGCCCTCGCAAGTGTTGCGGAGCTCCGTCCACTTGGCAAGTACTCGCGGTCGGTCTCGTGGTCGCCCTGGACGCACAAGGCTAGGTCGTGCGGGCGCCCTGGGCGCTTGTACGTGCCGTTGAAGTTGCGGACGAAAACCTTCTCGAAATCAGGCCAGGCGTTGATGTTGTTGGGCGCGAGGCTATTGAGCCAGGTCCTTTCCGACCCGGTTAGCATGAGAGGGACGTAACGCACGGCTATTTGCTTATTCCCGTGGGCGATGCCGACTGCCATGGCGTAGTCGGTCAACCAGTCTTCCGGCTTCATGCTGTTGTCGTACTTGGGGGTGTCCCTGGGCAGGGAGAATTTATCCGGAAACGGCTCGTTCCGGATGCAGGGTCCGAAACAAACCGGTCTGGTAGAATCTTCCTCCTCCGTGACGCGCGCTTGAGCGAGCAGCTCGATGCGGTCGCGGGCATCCGGACAATCCAGGTTGGGCACGCCCACCCGGCCCGAGAGGCGGGAACCGGCTGGTCTAGGAGCTCCGGCTGGCGGGGATGGAGGTGGTGGGTTGCTGTTGACCGTCTGCTCCTGGCGTGGCTGGCCCCTGTTGCCGGAGCTGCGACACCTGCTGCGGGCCCTAGCCGGCTGAGGGGAGGACGCCTGCTACGTGTCACGTGGTGCGCCCCTGCTGTTGGCGGGTAACCTGCTTCCTCTGGAGTAGCTAAGGTCCTCCTACGTCTGCCGGTTGGCCCGGGCCTGCTCGTTCGCGACACGGAGGAGCTCCTGGACGCGAGCGTGCTGGCGGGCCTGCTCCTCGCCCTCCAGGATGGGTAGTTCCTCTGCTGCGGCTCGCGCCGCGCGCAAGTTCTTGATGGGCGTGCTGTAGGTGGGCCGTGTAGGGGCAGGCGCAGGATCCGGTTCTCCGTCCTTCTCCATCCTGCCGCCTAGCTCGCCGCCTCGACGTCGTACCTGGCCATGCCGGCTCGGATCCACGGTAGTCAGGGTGAGGCCATGCACGCGGTCATACTCGCACCTGGCGATCTCTAGCTCCTTGCGGGCTGCTGCCAGCTCCATGGCCTCCTGGAGGAGGATCTGTCTCTCCATGGTGAAGTTGGCCTCCTTCTCCTCCGGGTTTTCCCCAAGGGTAACCGGCGTCAGGAGCCGATCAATGGCATCCTCGACCGGGTTCCGAGGCTGCGAAGGGGCGGAAGTTCCGACCTCGTCCACGCCTCGGTCCCGTGGCCGGCGGGGCTGCGAGCTGGACCCGGCCATCATGACCTCCACGCTGCAAGGTGCGGCGGAGGTGGCACCGCCTGAGCATGGCGGCCCCGCGACAGAGACGATTTCCCTAGGGAAATGCTTCGGGACGGTGGCGACATAGATGGGGATATCGCCGAATAGCAGAACGGTGTCGTTTGCCTGGAAGGAAGTTCCGGCGAAGCAGGAGGCGTTGTCGATGATGCAGTCGAACTTGCCAAGCGTGAGCACCAGGCCGGAGGCCACGCGCTCACCGGCTGAAGTGCGGGGTCCCGTGCGGAACGTGACTCCGGTCGAAGCCATTAGCCCCACGGTGGGCGCCAACTGTCGTTGTATTGGGAACGGTAGTACCTAAAAAGGTTAGATAGAGGTGTAGGAACTAGCAGGAAAGCTATCGACGGCATCCGCAGGCGAGATTGGATACGAGCGAGCGTAGCGGGACGCAAGAAGTACCCAGGTTCGGGGCCCTCATGGTGAGGTAAAGCCCCTACTCCTGCCTGATCTGACTAGGTGAAATATACGAGCTACAAGTGCTCCTTGAGTTGTATCCTTTAGCTACTGCCTTAAATGAACTGAGACCAACCCTTTCTACTAAGGCCCTCCCTCTCCTTATATAGGAAGAGAGGCAAGGGTCTCACTGGCTAGTCCGGCTGGCGGGCCCCATAGGCGGGTCCTAGCCGGCTAGTCATCTACAGTGCCCGGCATGGTATGTCACATCAGTGTATGAACGGTATGGCTGTCGTAGGCACAGTGGACGCCGTGCGAGCCCGTCGTCAGCACAGGCCACTGTTCTCCCGTCAGCCATGCCAAGTCTTTGGTATGGGCGGGCGGTTGCCCGTCTTGTCGTCGTACAGGGCGTACCGTGCACTGATACGCACGTCGTCCTGTCCCTCTGATTGGATCCGGATACGTAGTTATATCCGGCTTCCTCTCCAGGGTCTGGCTACTGGGTGATAGCCGGTCCCTCCTACCTTGTCCGGCTGCATCTAGTCAGCCGGCCGAGACCGACTGTCCTGTTTCTTACTCGGGTGGGGTATCCGGGGATCATCCCCTTGACATTCATTGCATGTGTGTTCTTCTGACAAACCACATATGGATCCACCACTATCATTGCATGCCTGTTCTTTTCATGAACCATAGCTAGAGTCATTGCATGTCTGTTCTTCTCATAGACCACATAAGGATACACTAGTGTCATTGGATGTGTGTTCTTTTCATGAACTACAATTAGTGTCATTGCATGTGTGTTCTTCTCACAAACCACACATGGATCCACCAGTGTCATTGCATGTCTGCTCTTTTCATAAACCACACCTAGTGTCATTGCATGTGTGTTCTTCTCAAAAACCACACATCGATCCACTAGTGTCATTGCATGTGTGCTCCTTTCATTAACCATAGCTGGGATACACCAGTGTCACATGATGTGTGTTCTTTTCATGTACCACACCCACTATCATTGCATGTGTGTTCTTCTCACAAACCACACATGGATCCACCAGTGTCACTGCATGTGTGTTCTTTTCATGACCCACAGCCAGAGTCATTGCATGTGTGTTCTTCTCACAAACCACACATGGATCCACCAGTGTCATTAGATGTGTGTTCTTTTCATGAACCACACCAAGTGTCATTGCATGTGTGTTCTTATCACAAACCACAACTAGAGTCATTGCATGTCTATTCTTTTCACAAACCATAGCTAGAGTCAATTCATGTCTGTTCTTTCCACAAACCACATAAGGATCCACCAATGTCATTAGATGAGTGTTCTTTTCATGAACCATACCCAGTGTCATTGCATGTGTGTTCTTCTCACAAACCACACATGGATACACCTATGGCATTGCATGTCTGCTCTTTTCATTAACCACACCCAGTGTCATTGCATGTGTGTTCTTCTCACAAACCACACATGGATCCACTAGTGTCATTGCATGTGTGCTCTTTTCACAAACCACATAAGGATACATGAGTGTCATTGGATGTGTGTTCTTTTCGTGAACCACACCCAGTGTCATTGCATGTGTGTTCTTCTCACAAACCGCACATGGATCCACCAGTGTCATTGCATGTCTGTTCTTTTCATGAACCACATCTAGAGTCATTCCATGTTTGTTCTTCTCACAAACCACATAAGGATACACCAGTGTCATTGCATGTCTGCTCTTTTCATGAACCACAACTAGAGTCATTGCATGTCTATTCTTTTCACAAACCACAACTAGAGTCATTGAATGTTTGTTCTTTCCACAAACCACATATGGATCCACCAGTGTCATTGGATGAGTGTTCTTTTCATGAACCACACCCAGTGTCATTGCATGTGTGTTCTTCTCACAAACCACACATGGATCCACTAGTGGCATTGCATGTCTGCTCTTTTCATTAACCACACCTAGTGTCATTCCATGTATGTTCTTCTCACAAACCACACATGGATCCACTAGTGTCATTGCATGTGTGCTCTTTTCACAAACCACAGAAGGATACACCAGTGTCATTGGATGTGTGTTCTTTTCATGAACCACACCCAGTGTCATTGCATGTGTGTTCTTCTCACAAACCAGACATGGATAAACCAGTGTCATTGCATGTGTGTTCTTTTCATGAACCACAACCAGAGTCATTGCATGTGTGTTCTTCTCACAAACCACACATGGATCCACCAGTGTCATTGCATGTCTGTTTTTTCATGAACCACAGCTACAGTCATTGCATGTTTGTTCTTCTCACAAACCACATAAGGATACACTAGTGTCATTAGATGTGTGTTCTTTTCATGAACCACACCCAGTGTCATTGCATGTGTGTTCTTCTCACAAACAACACATGGATCCACCAGTGGCATTGCATGTCTGCTCTTTTCATTAACCACACCCAGTGTTATTGCATGTCTGTTATTCTCACAAACCACACATGGATCCACTAGTGTCATTGCATGTGTGCTCTTTTCACAAACCACATAAGGATACATCTGTGCCATTGGACGTGTGTTCTTTTCGTGAACCACACCCAGTGTCATTGCAGGTGTGCTCTTTTCACAAACCACATTAGGATACACCAGTGTCATTGGATGTGTGTTCTTTTCATGAACAGCACCCAGTGTCATTGCATGTGTGTTGTTCTCACAAACCGCACATGGATCCACCAGTGTCATCGCATGTCTGTTCTTTTCATGAACCACAGCTAGAGTCATTCATTGTCTGTTCTTCTCACAAACCACAGCTAGAGTCATTGCATGTCTGTTCTTTCCACAAACCACGTATGGATCCACCAGTGTCATTGGATGAGTGTTCTTTTCATGAACCACACCCAGTGTCATTGCATGTGTGTTCTTCTCACAAACCACACATGGATCCACCAGTGGTATTGCATATATGCTCTTTTCATTAACCACACCCAGTGTCATTGCATGTGTGTTCTTCTCACAAACCACACGTAGATCCACCAGTGTCATTGCATGTGTGCACTTTTCACAAACCACATAAGGATATACCAGTGTCATTGGATGTGTGTTCTTTTCATGAACCGCACCCAGTGTCATTGCATGTGTGTTCTTCTCACAAACCACACATGGATACACCAGTGTCATTGCATGTGTGTTCTTTTCATGAACCACAACCAGAGTCATTACATGTGTGTTCTTCTCACAAACCACACGTGGATCCACCAGTGTCATTGCATGCCTATTCTTTTCATGAACCACGGCTAGAGTCATTGCATGTCTGTTCTTCTCACAAACCACATAAGTATATACCAGTGTCATTGGATGTGTGTTGTTTTCATGAAGCACACCTAGTGTCATTGCATGCGTGTTCTTCTCACAAACCACACATGGATCGACCAATGTCATTGCATGTGTTCTATTTTCACAAACCACATAAGGATACACTAGTGTCACTGGATGTGTGTTCTTTTCATGAACCACACCCAGTGTCATTGCATGTGTGTTCTTCTCACAAACTACACATGGATCCACCAGAGTCATTGCATGTCTGTTCTTTTCATGAACCACAGCTAGAGTCATTGCATGTCTGTTCTTCTCACAATCCACATAAGGATACACTAGTTTCATTGGATGTGTGTTCTTTTCATGAACCACACCCAGTGTCATTGCATGTGTGTTCTTCTCACAAACAACACATGGATCCACCAGTGGCATTGCATGTCTGCTCTTTTCATTAACCACACCCGATGTTATTGCATGTTTGTTCTTCTCACAAACCACATAAGGATACACCAAAGTCATTGCATGTGTGCTCTTTTCACAAACCACATCAGGATACACCAGTGTCATTGGATGTGTTTTTTTTCATGAACCACACCCAGTGTCATTGCATGTGTGTTCTTCTCACAAACCACACATGGATCCACCAATGTCATTGTATGTCTGTTGTTTTCACAAATCACAGCTAGAGTCATTGCATGTCTATTCTTCCCACAAACCACATATGGATCCACCACTGTCTTTGAATGTCTGTTCTTTTCATGAACCACAGCTAGAGTCATTGCATGTCTGTTCTTTTCACAAACCACGACTAGAGTCATTGCATGTCTGTTCTTTCCACAAACCACATATGGATCCACCAGTGTCATTGGATGAGTGTTCTTTTCATGAAAGACACCCAATGTCATTGCATGTGTGTTCTTATCACAAACCACACATGGATCCACCAATGGCATTGCATGTCTACTCTTTTCATTAACCACACCCAGTGTCATTGCATGTGTGTTCTTCTCACGAACAACACATGGATCCACCAGTGTCATTGCATGTGTGCTCTTTTCACAAACCACATAAGGATACACCAGTGTCATTAGATGTTTGTTGTTTTCATGAACCACACTCAGTGTCATTGCATGTGTGTTCTTCTCACAAACCACACATGGATACACCAGTGTCATTGCATGTGTGTTCTTTTCATGAACCATAGCCAGAGTCATTGCATGTGTGTTCTTCTCACAAACACACATGGATCCACCAGTGTCATTGCATGTCTGTTCTTTTCATGAACCACACCTAGAGTCATTGCATGTTTGTTCTTCTCACAAACCACATAAGGATACACCCAGTGGTGGAGCCAGAAAAAAATTGAAGCCTGGGCGAATCATAAGCTAAGCAAAAAAAAGAATTACAATAGAATACTTTGATATATATAATCAAGATATGAGTACTAAATTTGGAACCATATATTCTCAATAGTTTGGACTTTGGAAGCATAAAAACTGATATTAAATATGATAAATAATAGCTCACTAGACAATATGAGTCGCTAATAAAATCCTAGATATCCAAATGTTCATTCGAACACCCAAAATGGAACCTGCCAAAAAATGCAACTAAGAACTAGTATTATAAAGACTTGCATACATTATAAGGCGTGACACATACCTTGAAATACTAATGACGCCTCAGCAAAATCCCTTTGCGATTCTTCAAGGCTTGGAATCGTCGAGTAATAACCTCATCATCAAGTGATTTAAATATGTCGCGCTCAGTGTAGCATATCATCAAGTGATTAAACCAATCATCATTTATCTTGTTGCGCAGTTTAAACTTGATTATTTTTATTGCCGAGAAAGCTCTTTCCACAGATGTCGTTGACACTCTAGCCAATTTAGTTGCCAAACTTTGGTTCTGATTTTTAAAAGCATCACAATGGTGAACAGAATTGTTGTGATCACTACCGACACCACCAATATGTTCGGGTAAAGCTTTATATGCATGCTTCCAGTCTTTAAAACCAGTTTGGTGAAGACTTCATAACCAAAGCTTTCAGCTCTTCCGGGATTTCTAAAGAGAAAGCAGGAGAAGAAAAAGGCAGCATCTTTCGACACACTATATTCAATCCAATTGTACTTTTGGAACCAAGATTGAAAACATGCCCTTCCATCTGTACGCGGAAATTTCACAATTGGTTGGGTAGGTCCCTTCAATATGTATGCCCTCTAAGCTTGAGCTTGTATTTCCAGAGCATAAGAAGAAATTTGTCTTCTAAGAGCTGGATCACAAATAATTTCATCCGGATTAAACTCTTTTGCATTGACAACATTACTAGAACCGTAGGTGTTTTTCTCTAAGTGCACATCATTCCCTGACTAGGTGTTGGGGCTTGTTTCCATAGGGCTTTGCACATAATTCCCAATCCCATACTCACTGTTGGAGCTTGCCGTTGCGGGACTTCCATGGTTTGACCTTTTAACCAAATATCTCTGCATTTTCTGAAATTAAAGATTTGATACGATGATTCAACATAAAATGTTTAAAGTTATTTTCCTTGCTAAGATTCGAGGTAGGGAAGTGGTCTACTAGATGAACAAACTTTTTCCCCCAATTTTTAAATTAGAGTGAAGCTTATACATGGGACTAACCTTATCGGATAGAAATAGGCGCCATCGGTTGCCATCCTCGCCTGCAGCCTGGAACGCAAGCAATGTCCCATCACCGGCCGTCGTGCCATCGATCTTGCCCCCACCCGTGAGCGCGTCGACTAATTGCCACAACCCCCGTACGCCTAATTGCCGCAGCCGCTGTAGGCGGAGTTGAACAGACGAACAAGTTGAAGAGTCGTGGGCACTGGGTGGAACGATCAAACTAGCATCCTCTAGACTCGTTAATTGGGCCAGCTTATTGTGGGCTAAACTTAGACTAGATAAGAAAATAGAACGGCAATATTTGTTGGGCTGGAGTTCTTGCCCGGGCAAAATAGCTAGTAATCATGATTTTTTGCCTAATCGCAGTCCTAATCGTACGATGCTCTCACACGTACTGTACAGGTCCGAGCAAGGGCAGCTGCCCGGGCATGCTGGGCTGAAGCTCCGCCCTAGTGTCATTGGATGTGTGTCAACACCCGGATTTTTAATCCCAGATGCCCGTTATGCCATACCTCACAACCAGGATTACCATTTTTGCGAGACATAACGGATTGGATATCACAGTACATCATCCATTACATACCATACATAAGGTTTTACACAAACAAGGATCTCATGATCCAGTTTTTAATACAACAAGCAGTGGAAATAAAAGATAAGCGTAGCGGTGGGGTCCATCTTCAGGGGCACATGCAATGCTGACGAAGGCAGATAGTCCTAGTCTTCATAGCCGTCCTGCTGACCATCATCTTGATAATCTCCTTCATAGTCTGGCCATGATAATAGCCAGGGACAAAAGCCATGAGTACTCTTTAAGTACTCGCAAACTACTATTAATAGGTACTATAGTTCTAAGTCAAAGTGCTAAATCTAAGTTTAACTATCAAGTTAAGTTTGAAACCTAAGCTGAGTTCAGAAGCAAAGAAAGATAAAGTAAAGTTCTAGAATCACTTAAGTTGGGAAGCTATTATCATCAACACAACCCTGTTGTGGTTAAGTCAAAGATTTATCATTACTTCAAAGTATTTAGAAAACATCTGACAATGAAACAGTATGGCCATTCCAACTATCCATAACCGCGGACGCGGCTATTTGAATAGTTTGACACTCTGCAGAGGTGGTACACTTTCACCACAAGATTCGATACATCTGTCGGGGGTAACCCTGAATCATCATACTTATTATGCAGATAATCAAACATAACCTTCCCTTTACACACCCTAGTATAAGCACCTCTCCTATGAGCATGGCCTCCCAACCATGACCATCAGTCATCTTGGGCACTGCATAGGTGGACAACATTGAGAGGTAGACTCAGCTCAAACCTCTCCCGTGAGGGAACTAATACTAATGCATATAAATTTCTAGATAAGCCTTACCCAATTCAGGTAGTGTGGTTGTACGATAAATTTGGAATGGTATCGCATCCGAATCCAACCATCAGTTTTATAAAAGGGTTAAGGCTCATGCCTCAATATTTTCATCATCCTCAATCATTTGTGTTTCTCAACACATGTCAAAACATCTCAATAGAATGACTCATCATTCCAAGGTTTTCATAATTCATTTTCACCAAGTGTTCCCATCTAAAGTGACTCAAGTTTTTGATCTACTCTAAAATACTAAGTTAAGAGTGTTCACTAAAGTGGAAGGATGGGATCAATCTCATGCCATAGAATGACATCTAAAGGTTTCTAAGTAGGTCAAGTTTTATACTTCTTATGCTACCTTCAACACAAGTAAAGATCTTTGTGTACTAAGGGGAGTAAAACTTGTGAGTAAGACTTGGGGTACTAATAGTCAAAAAGGGGTGATCAAAGCATGCTTAAGGCATCTTTGCTAAACCGTCTAGTTTGATTCTAGTTTGCTAAGTACTACACTTGCAAGTACTAACTTGCAAGGGTTAATCTGGGATAGTGCTACCTTGCTAAGGGTAGCTTGTACTGTTAATGGTGGCTTGTCTTGGTTGGTGCAGTGGTTGAAGTTTTCTTCTTCTTCTTCTTGGTAGAACTCCTCCTCCTCGAAAGCTTGGTCGGTACTAGCGTCTATAAATACATAGGGAGTGCACAATCACCAAACAATACTTAACTAGGCTAAGTAGCATTCTAAAACACACATTTGATGATCTATTATCATCACAAACATCACAAGTTTTAATTCAATAGTTTCATCCTTTTTATTTTAGAAAAGTAATTTCTACTCATTGAAATATTAACTAAAATTTAATATTCACCACCAAAATATGGGTTCATGTGGACACATGTCCTCACCACATATTCTAACAAGTGGGAATGAGATTTAAAGGTTGGATCAATATTACTTTAGTTTAAGTTTATTATTTAATGATTTAAAGTGACTAGAAATGCCTATATAGCATTATTTTGGTACTAGTCCAAAGTCACTTCATGTAAACCTTAATATTATTACATATTTAGATAGATATGATGAAATATGAATTTTGAGAGTTGGAATCAACTCAAAAGCTAACTTGGTTGATTTTATAAAAATGTTGCAAGTTGCAAAAGCTTCTGTCTTCTTATTTTTATTAGGAGAGATCTATAACTCTAATTGAATTAAATCTAACGGGTTTGGATAGATCATCTTAATACCTTTCAGGAAAAATTCGTTTCATGCTATTTGGATTTTTCAAACTCATAGAATTGAATTTTGAAATAGTGGACAGAAACTAGATTTAACTAAAAAGAAAAATCCAGATTTGAATGGGTGGGCTAGCGCGGGAAAAGAAATGGGCCGGCCCAGTGGCGCTCCGTGGCGCGGGGCTCAGCTGACAGGGGGGTCCCGTGTGTCAGCGGCACTTAAAACGCGAAACGGTACGCGTGCTATGGGCCGTGCGATTAGAATAAGAATCTACGGCAGAGGGTCGTCATCCACGACAAACAGGTCACCGACGAGCTCGAACCCTAGCGGCTCAGTGGGGGTCTACTAGGGACGTACCAGGGCTCTAGTGGGGTCGGTGAGGCAGGCAAATGACGTGGAAGACGACGGCGAGGCAAGGCGCGGGTGCGGAGGAGCTTGGGGTGGTCGCAATCAACGGCGCCCTTCTCCTCCTGTTGCGGCTGCTCTGGCTCCAATTCCGGCGAGGCAGCTTGCTCCGGCTAAAGGTGGGTGAGGTTCAGAGAGGTGAGGGGAGTGGAATGGTATGGAGAGAAGAGGTTGGGGAGGGCTCCTTTTATAGGCCCGACGCTGAGACCAAGCGGGATGGGCAGTCGACGGTGGCGACATGGCTACGGCGGGGTAGAGGCATGGCTGGGGGTGGCGATCGATGTGTGGTTCCCTGGTAGTGCTCTAGAACTTGAACGCGAGCGTAGGGGCGGTGGCACGCGGTCTAGGCGAGGTGGCGCTCTGAGAGGCAGAGGCGGCGGTGTCCACGGCGAGCGGTGGCTGTGAGGCGTTGGGCGGCCAGCGGGGGTGTCTGGGTGTTCTCCACGTTGAGGCGGAGTGGCGGGCGCGTGTTGTGGCCAAGGGGCGGTCTATGCGAGCGGGGACATGGCGTGCTCTGGGGGCGGCGTTGGCATGCTCGACCGGCTCTGGGTGCGGCGGTTCCTGGCCGCTCTGCCCTCTGCCTCTGGCCTGGGGCTGGTTGGGCGGTGGAGGTGGACCACAGGCAACTTGCTAGACATGGTGAGAGAGGCTGGAGAGGGCGGCTGCTGCGAGTGCACGGTCAGCCGGCGAGAGGGGGCTCGGCATGGCAGTGCAGTGCATCTAGGGGTTAGGGAAGAGGCTATGGTTGGTCTGGTCAGGCTTGAGGGGGACAAAGATGATCAAAGCACATTGCAATTGCTAGACAAAATAAACCCAAAACAGTATTAGTTAGGCCAATATGATCTTACCAGCAAGGTGTTTCAAAAAATTTGAGTGATCTCCACTAGTGCTAGGTAGTCTCTGGTTGCAAGGGTTTTGAAAGTGGAGCTCAAATAGATGGGTTTTGAAATAGGGGTGATCTATGCATATGCATTAGATTCAATTTTTAAATGCCAATTAAATTAAGTAAAAGAATGTTTTTAGCAGATCCAAAAGTGGGCCTTGGTACCTCATTATGTGTACTAGCAAGGGGTACAAAGATCAAGAATTGTTTCTGTTAAGAATTGAGTACTAGGAATAGCCAAAGTAGGCATGAGAGTTAAATTTTCCAAAATGACCATTCCTCCTTTTTAATTCTTTTTGATTTGATTTTCTTTAGGAAAATTTTGGGAATGATGTAGATGATGTTTAAATCACCTAAGAAACATTTTACAAGCATTGGATCACACAATCATGGCAATTCAAAACAACTCCTATTTTAAATGCACACACATATGAATGCTTTCATTTTAAATTTAGAAAACCTTTTGTTAACCCTATTTTTGGATGATTTGATCTTGATAAGCTTGGATTGAAGTTTTGGGATGTTACAAACCTTCCCCCCTTAAACAAAATCTCATCCCGAGATTTACAAAGAAAACTAGGAACTAAAGAGATCTGGGAACTCTGTTCTAATGTAATCTTCACGCTCCCAAGTAGCCTCCTCCTCGGTATGGTAGCTCCACTGAATCTTGAGAAACTTGATACTCCTGGTCCTGGTGGTTCTGTAGGCTTCTTCTAATATATGGATGGGTACTTCCCGATAGGTCAGGTCATTGTTGATTTCCACAGCTCTGTGATCGATGTTCTTGAAAACTTCAGTCTTCTCAGGCACTTCCAAGCATTTGCGAAGTAACGAGATATGGAACACATTGTGGATGGCTGACATCTCTTCAGGCAGTTCCAGTTGATACGATACTTCTCCTCGGCGGTTCAGAATCTTGAAAGGTCCGATGTATCTGGGAGCTAACTTTCCCTTTAGACTAAAGCGTTGAGTTCCCTTCAATGGTGAAACCTTGAGATATACAAAATCTCCGACATTGAAAGTCAGGTCTCTCCTTCTCTTGTCAGCATAGCTCTTCTGTCTGGATTGGGCGGTCTTGAGGTGCTCACGGACTTTGTGAACTTTCTCTTCTGCTTCTTGGAGAATGTCGGGTCCAAATATCTGACCCTCTCCTACTTGCGACCAATTCAAAGGGGTACGACATTTTCTTGGGTATAGGAATTCAAATGGTGCCATCTGCAAACTAGCTTGATAACTATTGTTATATGAGAATTCTGCGAAAGGTAGGCAGTCTTCCCATTTTGATCCCTATTCCAACACACAAACTCTAAGCATATCCTCCAAGATCTGGTTGACTCTCTCAGTTTGTCCATCTGTTTGCGGGTGATACGCGGTGCTGAAGTTCAACTTGGTTCCTAAACCTTCCTGAACTTTCTGCCAAAATCTTGAAGTAAACTGGGTTCCTCGATCTGAGACGATGGTCTTGGGGGTTCCATGCAGACTAACAATCCTAGCAATATACAGCTCTGCTATTTTTGCACTCTGGTAGGTAGTCTTGACAGGTATGAAGTGGGCTACCTTGGATAGTCTATCAACTATGACCCAGATTGAGTCATTTCCCCTACTAGAAGTAGGTAAACCAATGATAAAGTCCATTCCTACGGAATCCCATTTCCATTCCGGAATCTGCAATGGTTGCAACAATCCTACAGGTCTCTGATGCTCTGCTTTGACTCTTTGACAGATGTCACATTTGGCGATGTAGCTTCCGATCACTCTCTTCATCTTGTGCCACCAAAATTGCTCTTTCAAATCCTGATACACCTTTGTTCCTCTGAGGTGGATAGAATAAACAGTATCATGAGCTTCCTTCATGATAATTTCCTTCAGCTCCGAATCTGCTGGCACACAGATACGTCCTTTGTACCACAATACTCCTTCTTCGTCTTTGGTGAATCCAGGTACCTTTCCTCTACCAATACGACGTTCGATTCTATCGATACTTTCATTTCCCTTATGGGCTTCCTTTATTTGGCTAATCAAAGTGGGTTGAAGTTCAATGCTAGCTAGGAATACTTTGCTAACTAACTCAGTCCTGAACTACTCCAAGTCATCATACAAACTTGGTTGATTCTCTTTGATCATGGTGTTAAGCCTACACGGCAATCTGCTAAGAGCATCCTCTACCACATTGGCTTTGCCGGGGTGATAGTGAATGTCAAGGCCATAATCCTTGATTAACTCTATCCATCTTCTTTGCCTCATATTCAGCTCCTTATGAGTGAAGATATACTTCAAGATCTTATGATCTGAGTAAATCTCACAGCGATTACCCATCAAATAATGACGCCATGTCTTCAATGCTAGAACCACAACTGCTAGCTCAATATCATGGGTCGGATAGTTCTGCTCATGTTGCTTCAATTGTCGAGACAGATACGCGATGACTTTGCCTTCTTGCATCAATACACATCCTAGGCCAATCTTGGATGCATCACAATACACATCAAACGGCTTCTTGATGTCTGGCATGATCAAAATTGGGGCTGATATCAATCTCTTCTTCATCTCCTGGAAACTGGCTTCATATTTGTCTGTCCATTCAAACTTCTTGTCCTTCTTCAACAATTGGGTCATTGGTCGGGCTATGCTCGAGAATCCTTCTACGAACTTGCGGTAATATCCTGCTAATCCAAGAAATGAACGAACTTGGGTTTGATTGGTTGGAGCTTCCCATTCCTCGATATCTTTGATCTTGGTGGGATCAACCGAGACTCCTCCAGCAGACACAACATGTCCTAGGAATCCTACTTCTTTCAGCCAAAACTCACACTTGATGAACTTGGCATATCATTGATGCCCTCTCAGGGTTTCTAGGATGATTCTCAGATGTTGCTCATGCTCTTCTTCTGACTTGGAGTAGATAAGGATGTCGTCGATAAACACAACTACAAAATTATCTAGGAAATTCATAAAGATCTTATTCATGAGATTCATGAAATAAGCAGGGGCATTGGTTAATCCAAAAGACATAACCGTATACTCATATAAACCATAGCGAGTAGTAAAGGCGGTCTTTGAAATATCCGTTGCACGAATCTTAAGTTGGTGATAACTAGTCCTAAGATCAATCTTTGAGAATACCTGAGCTCTAGTCAACTGATCAAATAGATCCTCTATCTTTGGCAAGGGGTACTTGTTCTTGATGGTGACATCATTCAACTTTCTGTAATCTGTACACAGACGATTGCCTCCATATTTCTTGTCGACGAATAACACTGGTGATCTCCATGGCGATGCGCTTGGCTGAATCAAGCCTGTTGCTAACATGGCATCCAACTTCTTCTTCAGTTCCACTAACTCTGAGGGGTTCATGGTATAGGGTCTCTGGGCTATAGGTCTGGTTCCGGGGATTAGTTCGATAATGAACTCAATATCCCTATCCGGGGGCATACCTGGCAATTCATCTGGGAATACGTCGGGGTATTCATAGACTACTCTAACCTGGTCAATGGTGGGAAGGGCTACACTCTTGTTGCACATGAATTGACGGGGTAAGGTTTTAGAGATATGCTCTACTGTTACTCCAGAACTACTGGTCATGGTGATGGATTTCTTAGCATAGTCTATCAATCCTTTATGCCTTGACATCCAGTCCATACCTAGTACTACTTCCAATCCATTGGTTCCAAGTACAATTAGGTTGGCATAAAAATCTATCCCATGTATTCTGATAGGTACAGCTTTGCAAATTTTTCTAGCTTTTGTTGTTGAACCGGGGATTTGAACTATCATGACATGCTTCAGGTTGGTTGGGTGAATATTACTAGTCCATACAAATTCTTCGGTGAAAAATGAATGTGATGCTCCAGAATCAAACAATACTCTTGCTAAAACTGAGTTCACAGAAAACATACCCAACACTACATCTGGCGCTTCCTGGGCTTCTTCTGCGTTCATGTGGAAGAGACGACCATTGCGGTTGTGAGGGTTCACTGGGGCAAATCTCCTTCCTGGTTGAACACGACGCTGCTGTTGAGTTGGGGCATTGGCGGCAGTCTTCTTGGGACACTCATTGGAGTAGTGACCCTTCACTCCACACTCGAAACAAGTGATCTGGGACTTGTCCTTGACTGCGACAGGCACAACATTGCTACCAGTTCTGGGCGCAGTGTTGTTGTTGTTGTTGTTGCTCTTGGGAGGGGTATGGTTGAAATTGTTGGCATTACCGGAGTTGTGATTGTTTCCTCCGGACTTCACATTACCTCCGCTACGGTTGGGGTAGCTTGGGCGGGAATTTGGGGGTCAGTTGTTCCTTGGTGCATATCCTGGTGAGGGGTTAGGACGGTACTTCTGGTGACTAATGGATCCAGACTGCTGCATCATACGACGCTTGCGGTTGTCGTTTGCCTGGTTAATCTTCCCCTCCATCTGAATGGCAGAGTCGACTAGCTCTTCGAGATCATCGAAACGGATGTTGACGAGGACAGTCTACATCTCATCATGCAGTCCGTTTAAGAATCTCTCCTTCTTCTTGGCCTCCGTGTTGATCTCATCCGGTGCATATCTGGCAAGTGACAAGAATCTGTCACGGTACTCCACCACAGTCATTCTTCCTTGCTTCAATTCACGGAATTCATCTCTCATCCTGTTGACAAGACCTTGTGGCACGTGGGTGCGGCTGAACTTGACCTTGAATGCTTCCCAGGTCATCACTTGACCATGGTTCATATTGCGGATGCTATTCCGCCAAGCTCTTGCATCTCCCGCCAGATAGTGGGTGGCGAAGAGAACTTTCTCATTCTCATCAACTCTGGCAACCTCTAAGTTGTTTTCCATGTTCTGTAACCAGTCATCAACATCTAATGGGTTTTCAGATTGGTTAAAGATTGGGGGATTGGTGTTTTGGAAGTTTTTGAGTTTGGATCCTTGGTGCTCCTGATTTCCTTGTCCTTGGTTGTTGAGAGCCATTTGGGCGATATGCTGCAATGTTGCTAAGTTGGCTTGACGCTCGGCCCTGCTTGCTTCACGGTCCGTGATGAGATTCTGCAAGATCTGCAGCATTGGGTCTTGCGACGAGCTGCTCCCTCCTTGGTTCCCACGAGTCATCTGAAGATTGAGATAGATATAGGGGTAAGAGGGAAAGTCTAAGGTTCATGGTTTTGGGTTTTTCAAATCTAAAACTTTGAGTTAAACTCAGGTTTTTCAACTAACTTCATTTTCATTCATGCAAGCAAGCACACGATACAACACACACCACAACAATCAAAGGGGAAAATAGGTGGTTTGAAGAACCATTATGCAAGCTATGATACAATGAGCTGATACATCTCATGCTACGACAGTGCTCTAGTGCATCTACTCATCGTCGATGAAGTCGGAGTCTTCATCATCAGTGTAGAAGTCCATAGCATCCTCCTCCAGAAAGTCATCATCGTTGTTGAGGTAAGGATCCATATCTCCCTGGATGTCTTCACCCTCATCTTCTTCTTCCTTGGCGGGAAGTTGAGCTTCCTGCTCCTTGACAGTCTTCTCGAGGTCGGCCACCTTCTTGCAAAGACAGGCGATGGTGCGATCCTTCTTTGCACGCTTGCGACGAAGAGACTGGCGATCTTGGACGAGCAGTGCGAAAGTCTGGGCCTTCTGGTCGGCAATGGCACGGTTCTGGTTGGCTAAGTCCCTAGCATTGTCCAGTTCCTACTGTCTGTCATGAAGCAAGAAGTCAAGGTTCTCCACTTTATGCCTCAACTCTGGGTGACTAGGCATCTCCATCGGCATTTCCATGAAGTCACGTCTTGCATAGTGTGCAAAACGGGTTCCTTGGATCTTGTTGACGCTGAGGGCACATAGACGTGCGAGAGCTTCATGCATTGCCCTGGCTAATCTATCTAGCCAGTTGTTCTCTCTCACGGAGAACTGAATTCTCCTAGAAGTTGGTTCTTCGATGCTTCCTCGAAGATCCGCGGTGACTAGCCACTGCAGGTCTCCTCCTGGGGGTCCTGGAAGTTGAGCTCCAAGAAACTCCGGATGTGGGCGTCCCAGTAACTCCGATAGTGAATCCAGATCCCTCTTGAAGATCAGCTGACCTCCGTTTCCCAACTGGTAAAACCTGCTGAACTGAGTCTCCGTCTACAAGGATTAAGGATGAGGAAGTTAATGAAGTGATCAAGTGTGTCCAATTTTAAGTAGTAATGTACAAAAATTGATGAACATGAATTTTTGAGAAAGAATGAGTTCACAAGGGTAAGAGGGGAAATAGTTTTTCATAAATACTCACTTTGGTTTTGAATCTAAGTTTTTGGTTTGGACGTCCATTCTAACTAGGGTCTCCTATGGCCAGGATGGCTCTGATACCAACTTGTCAACACCCGGATTTTTAATCCCAGATGCCCATTATGCCATACCTCGCAATCCCAGGATTACCATTTTTGCGAGACTTAACGGATTGGATATCACAGTACATCATCCATTACATACCATACATAAGGTTTTACAAAAATAAGGATCTCATGATCCAGTCTTTAATACAACAAGCAGCAGAAATAAAAGATAAGCGTAGCGGTGGGGTCCATCTTCAGGGGCACAGGCAATGCTGACGAAGGCAGATAGTCCTAGTTATCATAGCCGTCCTGCTGACCATCATCTTGATAATCTCCTTCATAGTCTAGCCATGATAATAGCCAGGGACAAAAGCCATGAGTACTCTTTAAGTACTCGCAAACTACTATTAACAGGTACTATAGTTCTAAGTCAAAGTGCTAAATCTAAGTTTAAATATCAAGTTAAGTTTGAAACCTAAGCTGAGTTCAGAAGCAAAGAAAGATAAAGTAAAGTTATAGAATCACTTAAGTTGGGAAGCTATTATCATCAACACAACCCTCTTGTGGTCAAGTCAAAGATTTATCATTACTTCAAAGTATTTAGAAAACATCTGACAACGAAACAGTATGGCCATTCCAACTGTCCATAACCGCGGACGCGGCTATTCGAATAATTTGACACTCTGTAGAGGCGGTACACTTTCACCACAAGTTTCGATACATCTGTCAGGGGTAACCCTAAATCATCATACTTAGTATGTAGATAATCAAACATAACCTTCCTTTACACACCCTAGTATAAGCACCTCTCCTATGAGCATGGCCTCCCAACCATGACCATCAGTCATCTTGGGCACTGCATAGGTGGACAACATTGAAAGGTAGCCTCAGCTCAAACCTCTCCCGTGAGGGAACTAATACTAATGCATATAAATTTCTAGCTAAGCCTTACCCAATTCAGGTAGTGTGGTTGTACGGTAAATTTGGAATGGTATCGCATCCGAATCCAACCATCAGTTTTATAAAAGGGTTAAGGCTCATGCCTCAATATTTTCATCATCCTCAATCGTTTGTGTTTCTCAACACATGTCAAAACATCTCAATAGAATGACTCATCATTCCAAGGTTTTCATAATTCATTTTCACCAAGTGTTCCCATCTAAAGTGACTCAAGTTTTTGATCTACTCTAAAATACTAAGTTAAGAGTGTTCACTAAAGTGGAAGGATGGGATCAATCTCATGCCATAGAATGACATCTAAAGGTTTCTAAGTAGGTCAAGTTTTATACTTTTTATGCTACCTTCAACACAAGTAAAGATCTTTGTGTACTAAGGGGAGTAAAACTTGTGAGTAAGACTTGGGGTACTAATTGTCAAAAAGGGGTGATCAAAGCATGCTTAAGGCATCGTTGCTAAACCGTCTAGTTTGATTCTAGTTTGCTAAGTACTACACTTGCAAGTACTAACTTGCAAGGGTTAATCTGGGATAGTGCTAGCTTGCTAAGGGTAGCTTGTACTGTTAATGGTGGCTTGCCTTGGTTAGTGCAGTGGTTGAATTTTTCTTCTTCTTCTTCTTCTTCTTCTTCTTCTTCTTGGTATAACTCCTCCTCCTAAAAAGCTTGGTCGGTACTAGCGTCTATAAATACATATGGAGTGCACAATCAAGTAGCATTCTAAAACACACATTTGATGATCTATTATCATCACAAACATCACAAATTTTAATTCAATAGTTTCATCCTTTTTATTTTAGAAAAGTAATTTCTACTCATTGAAATATTAACTAAAATTTAATATTCACCACCAAAATATGGGATCATGTGGACACATGTCCTCACCACATATTCTAACATGTGGGAATGAGATTTAAAGGTTGGATCAATATTACTTTAGTTTAAGTTTATTATTTAATGATTTAAAGTGACTAGAAATGCCTATATAGCATTATTTTGGTACTAGTCCAAAGTCACTGCATGTAAACCTTAAT
Source organism: Avena sativa (assembly GCA_916181665.1). Classification (NCBI taxonomy): domain Eukaryota; kingdom Viridiplantae; phylum Streptophyta; class Magnoliopsida; order Poales; family Poaceae; genus Avena; species Avena sativa. Next base: position 201,186,215 of record OV702287.1, read on the forward strand.
ATTATTACATATTTAGATAGATATGATGAAATGTGAATTTTGAGAGTTGGAATCAACTCAAAAGCTAACTTGGTTGATTTTATAAAAATGTTGCAAGATGCAAAAGCTTCTGTCTTCTTAGTTTTATTAGGAGAGATCTATAACTCTAATTGAATTAAATCCAACGGGCTTGGGTAGATCATCTTAATACCATTCAGGAAAAATTTGTTTCATGCTATTTGGATTTGTCAAACTCACATCATTGAATTTTGAAATACTGGACAGAAACTAGATTTAACTAAAAAGAAAAATCCAGATTTGAATGGGTAGGCTAGCATGGGAAAAGAAATGGGCCGGCGTAGTGGCGCTCCGTGGCGCAGGGCTCAGCTGATAGGGGAGTCCCGCGTGTCAGCGGCACTTAAAACGCGAAATGGTACGCGCGCTGTGGGCCGTGCGATTAGAATAAGAATCTACGGCTGAGGGTCGTCGTCGACAATGAATAGGTCGCCGGCGAGCTCGAACCCTAGCGGCTCGGTGGGGGTCTACTGGGGGCGTACCAGGGCTCCAGCAGGGTCGGCGAGGCAGGCAAACAACATGGAAGACGACGGCGAGGCGAGGCGCGGTTGTGGCGGAGTTTGGGGTGGTCGCAATCAATGGCGCCCTTCTCCTCCTGCCGCGGCTGCTCCGGCTCCAATTCTAGCGAGGCAGAGCTCGCCTTGCTCCGGCTAGAGGTGGGTGAGGTTCAGAGAGGTGAGAAGAGTGGAATGGTGTGGAGAGAAGAGGCTAGGGAGGGTTCCTTTTATAGGCCCGATGGTTAGACCGAGCGGGATGGGCAGTCGACGGTGGCGACATGGCTACGGCGGTGTAGAGGAATGGCTGGGGGTGGCGATCGATGTGAGGTTCCCTAGCGGTGCTCTAGAACTTGAATGCGAGCGTAGGGGCGGTGGCACGCGGTCTGGGCGAGGTGGCGCTCTGAGAGGCAGAGGCGGCGGTGTCCACGGCGAGCGGTGGCTGTGAGGCGTTGGGCGGCCAGCGGGGTGTCTGGGGTGTTCTCCAGGTCGAGGCGGAGCGGCGGGTGCGGGCTGTGGCAAAGGGGCGGTCTGTGCGAGCGGGGATAGGGCGTGCTCTGGGGGCGGCGTTGGCATGCTCGACCGGCTCCGGGCGCGGAGGTTCCTGGCCGCTCTGCCCTCTGCCTCTGTCCTGGGGCTGGTTGGGCAGTGGAGGTGGACCATAGGCAACTTGCTAGACATGGTGAGAGAGGCTGGAGAGGGCGGCTGCTGCGAGTGCACGGTCGGCCGGCGAGAGGGGGCTCGACATGGTAGTGCAGTGCAGCTAGGGGTTCGGGAAGAGGCTGTGGTTGGTTTGGTCAGGCTTGAGGGGGACAAAGATGATCAAAGCACATTGCAATTGCTAGACAATATCAACCCAAAACAGTATTACTTAGGCCAATATGATCTTGCCAGCAAGGTATTTGATGAAATGGCCGCAAGAGAAAAAGTATTGAATTTTGGTTTCAAAATTTTTGAGTGATCTCCACTAGTGGTAGGTAGTCTCTGGTTGCAAGGGTTTTGAAAGTGGAGCTCAAATAGATGGGTTTTGAAATAGGGGTGATCTATGCATATGCATTAGATTCAATTTTTAAATGCCAATTAAATTAAGTAAAAGAATGTTTTTAGCAGATCCAAAAGTGGGCCTTGGTACCTCATTATGTGTACTAACAAGGGATACAAAGATCAAGAATTGTTTCTGTTAAGAATTGAGTACTAGGAATAGCCAAAGTAGGCATGAGAGTTAAATTTGCCAAAATGACCATTCCTCCTTTTTAATTCTTTTTTATTTGATTTTCTTTAGGAAAAGTTTGGGAATGATGTAGATGATGTTTAAATCACCTAAGAAACATTTTACAAGCATTCGATCACACAATCATGGCAATTCAAAACAACTCCTATTTTAAATGCACACATATGAATGCTTTCATTTTAAATTTGGAAAAGTTTTTGTTAACCCTATTTTTGGATGATTTGATCTTGATAAGCTTGGATTGAAGTTTTGGGATGTTACAATGTGTGTTCTTTTCATGAACCACACCCAGTGTCATTGCATGTGTGTTCTTCTCACAAACAACACATGGATCCACCAGTTGCATTGCATGTCTACTCTATTCATTAACACAACCCAGTGTTATTGCATGTCTATTCTTCTCACAAACCACATAAGGATACACCAGAGTCATTGCATGTGTGCTCTTTTCACAAATCACATAAGGATACACCAGTGTCATTAGATATGTGTTCTTTTCATGAACCACACCCAGTGTCATTGCATGTATGTTCTTCTCACAAACCACACATGGATCCACCAATGTCATTGCATGTCTGTTCTTTTCACAAATCACAGCTAGAGTCATTGCATGTAAGTTCTTTCCACAAACCACATATGGATCCAGCAGTGTCATTGCATGTCTGTTCTTTTCATGAACCACAGCTAGAGTCATTGCATGTCTGTTCTCTTCACAAACCACAGCTAGAGTCATTGCATGTCTGTTATTTCCGCAAACCACATATGGATCCACCAGTGTCATTGGATGAGTGTTCTTTTCATGAACCACCAGTGTCATTACATGTGTGTTCTTCTCACAAACCACACATGGATCCACCAGTGGCATTGCATGTCTGCTCTTTTCATTAACCACACCTAGTGTCATTGCATGTGTGTTCTTCTCACAAACCACACATGGATCCACCAGTGGCATTGCTTGTATGCTATTTTCACAAACCACGTAAGGATACACCAGTGTCATTGGATGTGTGTTATTTTCAGTTACCACACCCAGTGTCATTGCATGTGTGTTCTTCACACAAACCACACATGGATACACCAGTGTCATTGCATGTGTGTTCTTTTCATGAACCACAGCCAGAGTCATTGCATGTGTGTTCTTCTCACAAACCACACATGGATCCACCAGTGTCATTGCATGTCTGTTCTTTTCATGAAACACTACTAGAGTCATTGCATGTCTATTCTTCTCACAAACCACATAAGGATACACCAGTGTCATTGGATGTGTGTTCTTTTCATGAACCACACCTAGTGTCATTGCATGTGTTTTCTTCTCACAAACCACAAATGTATCCACCAGTGTCATTGCATGTGTGCTCTTTTCACAAACCACATAAGGATACACCAGTGTCATTGGATGTGTGTTCTTTTCATGAACCACACCTAGTGTCATTGCATGTGTGTTCTTCTCACAAACCACACATCGATCCACCAGTGTCATTGCATGTTTGTTCTTTTCGTGAACCACGGCTAGAGTCATTGCATGTCTGTTCTTCTCACAAACCACATAAGAATACACCAGTGTCATTGGATGTGTGTTCTTTTCATGAACCACACCCAGTGTCATTGCATGTGTATTCTTCTCACAAACAACACATGGCTCCACGAGTGGCATTGCATGTCTGCTCTTTTCATTAACCACACCCAGTGTTATTGCATGTTGATACGTCCATTTTGCATTGCTATTATATATCATAATTTACTGTTATTCATTAACCACACCTAGAGATGATACTTATTTTATTTCATCTATGTTTGCATGGTTGATTAGTTTTGGAGCATGGAACGCTGCACTCAGGATTCTAATGGAAAAGGTGCCGTTTGGAGGCAAAATTCGCGAAGATCAGAAAATCCGGGAAAATACATGGAAAATCCTATTTTTCAGAAGACGAAGAAAGCCAGAAGGGGAAGTGGAGATGGGTCATAGGGCGCCCACACCACCCCCTGGCGCGGGCCACCCTACGCCGCGCCACCAGGTGGTGTGGCTGCCCTGGTCCACCCCTGGCTCTCCCCAATGGCGTATATTATCCTCCTGAAACCCTAAGACTCGGGGGGTGACCACAGAAAGATTCCGCCGCCTCTACAGGGTGCCAGGGGAATTCCTTCCCGGAGAGGGGAGATCGTCGCCATCAACACCACCATCAAGCTGGACTTCATCGGGATCATCATCATCATCACCACCACCATCATCTCCACCAGGACCATCATCAGCACCTCCATACCGCTGTAACAATTGGGTTGAATCTTGCATAGTTCTTAAGGGAAACTTTCCCGGTGTTGATTACTCCTTATAGTTGATGGTATTGAGTGAACCGTTGAATTATTGTTTATGTTCAGACTGTTATACATCATTATTTCATCTCTGATCATGATCCATATGATGTCTTGTGAGTAGTTCGTTTTGTTCTTGAGGACATGGGAGAAGTCATGTTGTTAGTAGTGGAATTGTGTTGAGAAACATTCAATAGTTTGATATTTAAGTTGTGGTGTACTTCTTCTAGTGGTGTCATGTGAACATCGACTACATGACACTTCACCTATATGGGCCTAGGGGAATGCATTGTGTATTTGGCTACTAATCGTAGGGGTTGCCGGAGTGACAGAAACCTGAACCCCCATTAGGAAACCATTACACGAGGGACGTCAGGGTCTTAGAGTTTAAAGCTATGGTTAGGTTTCTACCTTAATTACTTTCTCGTACTTGCGGATGCTTGCAGGGGTATAATCACAAGTATATATTAGTCCTAGGAAGGTCGGTACATTAGCACAGGTTCACCCACACAACACTTAGCAAACTAACGGAGATTAATCAACTATATTAAGCGAAAGCACTTGACGATATTCCCGTGTGTCCTCGAGAACGTTTGGTCATCCTAAGTAATACAATCGGCTTGTCCTTTGCTAAAGAAAGGATTGGTCCACTTGCTGTATTTATTCTTATTGTCTTTTATTTACTCGTACTTTATTTACTTGCATCATCAAAAATCCTTAAAAATCCGTTTGCTAAGTATTTACAGTAATTCCTACTCCAAGCCACTAGCCAGCACCTTCTGCTCCTCGTTGGGTTCGACACTCTTACTTATCGAAAATACTGCGATACACCCCCTATACTTGTGGGTCATCAAGACTATTTTCTGGCGCCATTACTAGGGAGTGAAGCGCTATTGGAGAGTGGAACTGGTAAAGGAAACTTCTACTGTGAGTATTGTTTACTTTTGTTAGTTGCTTTATTTTCATTATGGATAATTCGCTGAGTTTCTTATCTTGTAATTCTACTACCACTTCTAAGGTAGTAGATGAACCACCACCTGCTGAGAATGATACTTTTAAAATTCCTACAAGAATTATTGATCGTGTTACGGATAACTATTATGTTGGAGATGGAACTGTCCATCCTGGTGATCATTTGCTCTTTATACATGAATTATGCGGGTTGTTCAAGTGTGCAGGTATAACTACAGATCAAGTTAAGAAGAAGTTATTCTCATTATCACTATAAGGAAGAGCTGAGGACTGGTATAAGCTGCTGAAGAATGGTCAAGCTCTTGAATGGGAGGAAATAGTACCTCTCTTTTATTCAAAGTTTTATCCTCCTAGTGAGATTCATAAAGATCGGAATCAAATATACAACTTTTGGCCTCTTGATGGAGAGAGTACAACTCAAGATTGGGGGAGATTGAAGTTACTAATGCTCAAATGTCCCATTCATGAGCTCCCCAACAATATTATTATCAATAACTTTTATGCAACGCTTTCTCTATATGATAAGGATTTATTGGATGCTTCTTGTGCTGGATCATTTACACGCATGTAAGAAGAAGCTAAATGGGATCTTCTGGACCATATTCAAGACAATGTTGAAGGGTGGGAGAATGACAAAGGAAGAAAGTCAGGTATAAATTATGATTATGAATGCATTGAATCTTTTATGGGAACTGATGACTTTCTAAATATTAGCAATGCTTATGGTCTTGATTCTCAAGTTATTACAAAATTGTTTTAAGGCTTTTGCTTCTTATATTGAAATTCTGAAAAAGGGATGGGACAAGTACCATGCACCATATAAAGATATTGTTGATTGTGTTCCTGTTGTGAGTACTGAATTTTGCACTATTGATCACATCTTACCTGAACCTTATATCGAGAAAATACCCTTCGCGGATAAGGTAAAGGATCATCCTATGATAACTAGTGTAATCAATAAAAGTGCAAAGAGAACTGAAAAACCTGATGAACAAATAAACATTGAACCTGTTGTAGCAATTGTGAAAGATCTTGTCACTAAAAGTGTAGAAGATGGACACATAGTCTTTTCTGAGGATGCTTCTAATATTGTCTCACATCCTAATAGAACTAAAAAGGCTAGTGTCCCTGTGCTTTCTGTTAGAGTTGGTGATCATTGCTATTATGGTTTATGTGATATTGGTGCAAGTTCAAGTGTTATTCCTTATGAGCTTTAGAAAGAAATTATGCATGAAATCAGTCCCTGCGAACTGGAAGAGATTGATGTGGTTATTCACCTTGCTAATAGAGAGACCATCTCTCCAATTGGTATAGTGCGGGATCTAGAAGTTCTTTGTGGTAAGATTAAATATCCTGCTGATTTTCTAGTACTTGGTTCAGCTGCTAGTAAAACTTATCCCATCATTCTTGGTAGACCTTTCTTGAGTACTTGTGGAGCTATTATAGACTGCAAAAAGGAGAAAATCTTGACTAAATTTGATGGGGAGTCTTATGAGTTTAATTTTTTCGAAATTTACTAAAGAACCTTGTGAAAATGAAACCCATAATGAGGATTTTAGAGTTGAACAACTTGCTTCTATTTATCTTGGTCCTAAGAATGCTATGAAGCAATTTATGGAAGACCACGAAAGTGAGATCTTCATGGAGGAAAGAAATGAGATTGACGAGATTCTCCGTCATCAACCTAAGATGCTTAAGCATAACTTGCCTATAGAAGACTTGGGTACCACGTTGCCACCTAAAAAGGAACCGATCTTTGATTTAAAACCTTTACCTGACGATCTTAAATATGCTTACATTGATGATAATAAGATGTATCCTGTTATTATTAGCTCTAAACTTTCAGGGAAGGAAGAAGAAAGGTTATTGGAGGTACTGAAGAAACACCGAGGGGCTATGGGCTATACTCTAGATGATTTAAAAGGGATTTCTCCTACTATATGTCATCATGCTATAAATATAGAACCAGATGCAAAGCCAGTGGTAGAGCACCAACGGCGTTTAAATCCTAAGATGAAGTAAGTGGTAAGAAATGAGGTATTAAAACTCTTTGATGCTGGTATTATTTACTCTATTGCTGATAGTGAATGGGTTAGTCATGTTCATTGTGTCCCTAAAAAAGGGGGAATTACCGTTGTCCCTAATGATAATGATGAGCTTATTCCCCAAAGAATAGTAGTAGTCTATAGAATGTGCATTGATTTCAGGAAAGTTAACAAAGTTACTAAGAAAGATCATTACCCACTTCCTTTTATTGATCAAATGTTAGAAAGATTGTCTAAAAAGATCCTTTTTTGTTTTCTTGATGGATTTTCTGGTTTCTCTCAAATTGCTGTTAAACAACAAGATCAAGAAAAAACTACTTTTGCATGCCCTGACGGAACCTATGCTTATAGACGTATGCCTTTTGGTTTATGTAATGCTCCTGCTACTTTTCAAAGATGCATGTCTGCTATCTTTCATGGTTTTTGTGAGGAAATTGTGGAAGTGTTCATGGATGACTTCTCCGTCTATGGAACTTCTTTTGATAATTGTCTGCACAACCTCGATAAAGTTTTGCAGAGATGTGAAGAAACTAATATTGTTCTTAATTGGGAGAAATCCCACTTCATAGTGAATGAAGGGATTGTACTTGGACATAAGTTTTCTGAAAGAGGCATAGAAGTTGATAAGCTAAAGTTGAGGCAATTGAGAAAATGCCTTGTCCAAGAGACATAAAAGGTATTTATAGCATCCTTGGTCATGCTGGTTTCTATAGAAGGTTTATTAAAGATTTCTCTAAGATATCAAAACCCCTTACTAATCTTCTTTAAAAAGATGTACCCTTTGTCTTTGATGATGATTGTAAGGAAGCTTTTGAAACTTTAAGGAAGGCTTTAACTACAGCTCCTATTGTTCAACCACCTGATTGGAGCTTACCCTTTGAAATAATGTGTGATGCTAGTGATTTTGCTGTAGGTGATGTCCTTGGGCAACGAATTGATAAAAAGCTAAATGTTATCCATTATGCTAGTAAGCCTCTTGATGCTGCTCAAAGGAATTATGCTACCACTGAAAATGAATTCCTATCTATCATCTTTTCTTGTGATAAGTTTAGACCTTATATTGTAGACTCAAAAGTTACCATTCATACTGATCATGCTGCTATTAAGTACCTTATGACGAAGAAAGATGGTAAGCCTAGGCTTATTAGATGGGTGCTACTCTTACAGGAGTTTGACCTACATATTGTAGATAGGAAAGGTGCTAAAAATCATGTAGGTGATAATTTATCTCGATTGGAAAACATCTCTTTTGATCCTATGCCTGTTAATGATAGTTTCCCAAATGAACAGTTGGTTGCAGTAGGGGTAAGCTCACGAGGGAGTCCTTGGTATGCTGGTTATGCTAACTTTATTGTCTCCAAGTATTTGCCTCCAACTTTCATAGCTCAGCAAGAAGGAAGTTCTTTTACAATTTGAGGCATTATTTTTAGGATGACCCACATTTATATAAAGAAGGAGTGGATGGTATCATGCGAAGATGTGTTCCAGAATTGGAACAAAAGGAGATATTGCGTAAATGTCATGCTAGTGCATATGGAGGACATCATGCAGGAGATAGAACTGCGCAAAAGGTGCTACAATCAGGTTTCTACTGGCCTACCCTTTTTAAAGATGCAAGAAAATTTGTTTTATCTTGTGATGAGTGTTAGTGTGTTGGTAATATTTCTAGACGCAATGAAATGCCTATGAACTACTCTCTAGTTATTGAACCCTTTGATTGTTGGGGATTTGACTCTATGGGTCCTTTTCCTCCCTCAAAAGGTTATACTCATATTCTTGTTGCCGTTGATTATGTCACTAAATGGGTAGAAGCTATACCTACGATGAGTGCTGATGGGGAGACCTCTCTAAAAATGCTTAAGGATGTTATCTTTCCTAGGTTTGGAGTGCCTAGGTATCTTATGACTGATGGAGGTTCTCATTGCATTCGTGGAAGTTTTAGAAAGACCCTTGCTAAATATGATGTTAATCATAGAATCGCTTCAGCTTATCATCCCCAAACTAGTGGGCAAGTAGAGTTATCAAATAGAGAAATTAAATCCATCTTGCAGAAGACTGTTAATAGGTCTAGAAAAAATTGGGATAAAAAGTTGAACAATGCTTTATGGGCTTATAGGACTGCCTATAAAAACCCTATGGGGATGTCTCCTTATAAAATGGTTTATGGGAAAGCTTATCACCTACCTTTAGAATTAGAACACAAAGCTTACTGGGTAGTTAAAGAACTTAATAGAGATTGTAAGCTTGCTGGTGAAAAAAGATTAGTTGACTTAAGTTCGTTGGATGAATGGAGGAGTGAAGCATATGAGAATGCTAGACTCTTTAAGGAAAAAGTTAAAAGATGGCATGACAAGCAAATACTTAAGAGAGAATTCCATGTTGGTGAGAGAGTTCTATTGTATAGGTCTCGTCTCAGATTTTTTGCACGGAAACTACTGTCAAAATGGGAAGGACCTTTCGTTATTGAAGAAGTGTACCACTCAGGAGCAATAAAAATTTCTTCTTTAAAAGATAACACTACACAAGTGGTGAATGGGCACCGACTCAAGCACTATATTGCTGGAGATTCTTACAATGAAGATGTTGATGCTCTTCAAGTTATTCCAGAAAAATTTATCAAAGACCAAATTCAGAGACCTACAGAGTCTGTTTTTGAATAGGTAACAGTTTTGGTAAGAAAAGTTCCGCAAAAATTATGTCCAGTTATATTTTTGGAGTTTTCATCCAACAAGGAAATCTATGAAGTGAAAGAGGGACAAAAACAGAGCCAGGGTGGCTCACACCACCCCCTGGCCGCGCCAGCAGGTGGTGTGGCCGCCCCGGACTCCATCTCCGACCCGTTTTCTCCCAATACCTTCCTTTTGTTGTAAAACTTCGTAATATATAATATTCCGGATCCCCTGAGGTTCGTATATCGTGTTCTCATTGTGTTTTCGTTTCGATCTGTTTCTGCCAGGAACTATTCTTGAAAGTTAGAAGCATGATGGTGTCCACCAAGGATAAAGGAAAGGAGCCTATGGAGGAAGATCCCCAAGACCCCAGACAGGAGGAGGAGATCAAGAGTGAAGATGAAGAGGAGGCAAAGCAAGGCCAACATCCGCACACCGGCACAACCGTTGCAAGCATTGGAGTGTTGACAAAACCCGCCAGGGTCAGAAAGACTGCACGGATGTCAACTGGAGGGAAACCTCCACGTCACTGTTTGGCTCCATGGTCACATCCTCCACGCACCAAGAATCCTTTCCATACCCTTATCCATGAGCATCAATACCATAATATTCCCAAGGGGAAACTACCCTCCAATTGGGATTTGCCTCGTTCTAGACATGCAGGAAAAGAAGACTTCAAGGAGGAAGAGTGGGGAAAGAATCGCAAGAGCTGGAATTCTCAACCCGACATGATCATGAGCCGCATTGAGCAAAACTCACAGTTGATTCGTAATCTCACCTTCAAGATTGAGGACTTGGGGAAAGTAATCAAAGAGCTCATCGAGAGAATACCACCACCACCGGAGGAGTAATTCGTCATCAGGTTTTGGCATCCCCTTGGTTTGTTCCAAGCTTGGGGGAGTGCCGCGGTATCATATCACTATCTTCTATCTTTTTACCTTTTTAGTAGAGTCATATCATGAATAGAGGAGTTATCATGTAGGATGTTTGAATTATGGAAGTGTCCCATTCTCGTTAGATATCTATGTATCCCTTGGTGTAAGTTGCCGTTATGGAATATTAATGAGAAGTTCTAACATTCATCCTTTTGCATATCTTATATTAGTTTTCAATTCATGGTTATATGATTGATCTTTTTGTTAGTATTGGTATCACTCTGGGATCATGGAGTTTTAGTTGGTTTGGCAAATCTGGCTCGGTCAGTAGAAACACTATTTTGAGAATTGAATGAAAAAGATAAAAGTACTCTAAAAAATATAATTTCATCATCTTTCTTTCTTGATTTGATCATAAGCTTAGTATTCTCTAGTTAAGATCTTTTGTTCTTCCAAGGAAGATTTCATGTTTGTTTTTATCACTTGTATGTTTGTTTGTTTCCTTCAACTCTTATGCTTGCTACCCAGCCTTGCTAGCCAAAAACCTGTACTAAGAGGAAATGCTTCTCGTGCATCCAATCCTTAAACCAAAACATATGCCATTTGTGTCCACCATACCTACCTATTAGCAATATTGCTATTCCAAGTAAATTCATGTTTTTATCTACCTTCCAAGTTAAACTTGTTATGTGAAAATTAGTGATTAAAGCTCTCATGAACTTGATGGCACACTTTACTTTCTCGCACTTAATAATCTTGAACCATTGCGTCCATCTTTGTTGCGTATATTCTTGCGCTTTATAAGTTGAAGTTAGCAGAACCATGTATCATGGGGAACGCTTTCAACATTGCACTTATGTTCCGTTGATATCATGATTCTTTTGCTTATGGATCCCGGTGGTGTGAAATAAAAGGGGAACTTGTAAGATCATGGAGTTTGTATGTGTGTTAGAGAAACGCCTAGGCCGCTAGCCTAAGCCATGCCTAATCATGGTGGAAACTTGTAGCATAACCATAATGAGCACTCTATGAAGCACCCTCAATAAAAACCTATGCAAATAGCAAATAGAAGGATCGCTGAGATGCTCATTGTTTGCTTGCCTTGTCATTGTGATTATGGGATAGCTCCTGTATCATGTGCAAGGGGTACTCTGTTGGCGGTTCTTTATGATACATATGTATTTACAATGACAAGAGCTTACTTGTGACTGAAGTTGAGTAGCATGAGGTTTGGTACTCGTAAGTAAGGGGCATGAGATTTCAACTTATAACTTGTCAAGCATATCCTCTTAGTTGTGTCACTTTAACCTTAATCACCTAAAGATGCTTATGATAGGGGCAATGAGAGATGAAAGCTAATAAGTCCATAATTTTTGGAAGCTCTTTATGAAACTTGAAATCCCTGTTTCCCTCTATGAAGGGCCCTGTCTTTTACTTTTTAGTTGAGTCAGTAAACCTATTCCCTTCTACCTCAGCAAGCATTTTGAATTGTTGTGTTTCATTAATTCATATGATGATTTATTCAATCATGTTTCTTATGTTCCTTGTTTTGCACTTTGCTCTTATCTTAGTATCTACTACTTTGAAAGTTATCATTGAAAATCAGTTATTTGTGAACTCCAGCAAATTATCAACTATTCTTCGACCAAGAGCTAAGTTTGCCATTACCAATTATGATTTACTCTATGTATCTTTATTCTGTTTCCTTTACTTATTGCAAGATAAGTTTTATAATAGTGAGTTGTGTTCTATTATGACTTGTGTATTGATGAATGTGATGCTTCTTGTCCGTATTCTTTTATCGACTCTTCACTCCATAAACCTGAGGTCATGTTTATTGAGTTCAGTTTCGCTTGGGGATAAGCAAAGTCTAAGCTTGGGGGGAGTTGATACGTCCATTTTGCATCGCTATTCTATATCATAATTTACTGTTATTCATTGATATATTTCATATTAAGAGATGATACTTATGTTACTTCATCTATTTTTGCATGGTTGATGAATTTTGGAGCATGGACCGCTGCAGTCAGGATTTTGATGGAAAAGGTGCTGTTTGGGGGCAAAATTCGCGAAGATCAGAAAATCCGAGAAAATACATGGAAAATCCTATTTTCTAGAAGACGAAGAAAGCCAGAAGGGGAAGTGGAGATGGGCCACAGGGGGCCCACACCACCCCCTGGCGCAGGCCACCCTAGGTCGCGCCACCAGGTGGTGTGGCCTCCCTGGTCCACCCCTGGCTCTCCCTTCTGGCATATATTATCCTACCGAAACCCTAAGACTCGGGGGGCGACCATAGAAAGATTCCGCCGCCTCTGCAGGGCGGAAAACACGGAGAGAGAAAGATCTCTCCGGCAGACAGAATTCTGTCCGGGGAATTCCTTCCCGGAGAGGGGAGATCGTCACCATCAACACCACCATCAAGCTAGACTTCATCGGGATCATCATCATCACCACTATCATCTCCACCAACACCATCATCGCCTCCTCCATACCGCTATAACAATTGGGTTGAATCTTGCATAGTTCTTAGGGGAAACTTTCCCGGTGTTGATTACTCCTTGTAGTTGATGCTATTGAGTGAACCGTTGAATTATTGTTTATGTTCAGACTATTATACATCATTATTTCATCTCTGATCATTATCCATATGATGTCTTGTGAGTAGTTCGTTTTGTTCTTGAGGACATGGGAGAAGTCATGTTGTTAGTAGTGGAATTGTGTTGAGAAACATTCAATAGTTTGATATTTAAGTTGTGGTGTACTTCTTCTAGTGGTGTCATGTGAACGTCGACTACATGACACTTCACCTATATGGGCCTAGGGGAATGCATTGTGTATTTGGCTACTAATCGTAGGGGTTGCTGGAGTGACAGAAACCTGAACCCCCGTTAGGAAACCATTGCACAAGGGACATCAGGGTCTTAGAGTTTAAAGTTGTGGTTAGGTTTCTACCTTAATTACTTTCTTGTACTTGCGGATGCTTGCAAGGGGTATAATCACAAGTATGTATTAGTCCTAGGAAGGTCGGTACATTAGCACAGGTTCAACCACACAACACTTAGCAAACTAAAGGAGATTAATCAACTATATGAAGTGAAAGCACTTGACAATATTCCGGTGTGTCCTCGAGAATGTTTGGTCATCCTAAGTAATACAACCGGCTTGTCCTTTGCTAAAGAAAGGATTGGGCCACTTGCTGCATTTATTCTTATTGTCTTTTATTTACTCGTACTTTATTTACTTGCATTATCAAAAAACCCTAAAAATCCGTTTGCTAAGTATTTACAGAGAATTCCTGTTCCAAGCCACTAGCCAGCACCTTCTGCTCCTCGTTGGGTTCGACGCTCTTACTTATCGAAAATACTGCGATACACCCCCTATACTTGTGGGTCATCAAGACTATTTTCCTGCGCTGTTGCCGGGGAGTGAAGCGCTATAGGAGAGTGGAACTGGTAAAGGAAACTTCTACCGTGAGTATTGTTTACTTTTGTTAGTTGCTTTATTTTCATTATGGATAATTCGCTGAGTTTCTTATCCCGTAATGCTACTACCACTGCTAAGGTAGTAGATGAACCACCACCTGCTGAGAATGATACTTTTAAAATACCTACAAGAATTATTGATCGTGTTATGGATAACAATTATGTTGGAGATGGAATTGTCCATCCTAGTGATCATTTGCTCTTTATACACGAATTATGCGGGTTGTTCAAGTGTACAGGTATAACTACAGATCAAGTTAAGAAGAAGTTATTCTCATTATCACTGAAAGGAAGAGCTGAGGACTGGTATAAGCTATTGAAGAATGGTTAAGCTCTTGAATGGGAGGAAATAGTACCTCTCTTTTATTCAAAGTTTTATCCTCCTAGTGAGATTCATAAAGAACGGAATCAAATATACAACTTTTGCCCTCTTGATGGAGAGAGTACAACTCAAGCTTGGGGTAGATTGAAGATACTAATGCTCAAACGTCCCATTCATGAGCTCCCCAACAATATTATTATCAATAACTTGTATGCAAGGCTTTCTCTATATGATAAGGATTTATTGGATGCTTTTTGTGCTGGATCATTTACACGCATGGAAGAAGAAGCTAAATGGGATCTTCTGGACCGTATTCAAGACAATGCTGAAGCATGGGAGAATGACAAAGGAAGAAAGTCAGGTATAAATTATGATTATGAGTGCATTGAATATTTTATGGGAACTGATGACTTTCAAAATATTAGCAATGCTTATGGTCTTGATTCTCAAGTTAATACAAATTGTTTTAAGTCTTTTGCTTCTTATATTGAAATTCCAAAAAAGGGATAGGACAAGTACCATGCACCATATAAAGATATTGTTGATTGTGTTCCTGTTGGGAGTACTAAATTTTGCAACGTCATTGCATGTGTGTTCTTCTCACAAACAACACATAGATACCCAAGTGTCATTGCATGTGTGTTATTTTCATGAACCACGGACAGAGTCATTGCATGTGTGTTCTTCTCACAAACCACACATGGATCCACCAGTGTCATTGCATGTCTGTTCTTTTCATGAACCACAGCTAGAGTCATTACATGTCTATTCTTCTCACAAACCACATAAGGATACACCAGTGTCATTGGATGTGTGTTCTTTTCATGAACCAAACCTAGTGTCATTGCATGTGTGTTCTTCTCACAAACCACACATGGATCCACCAATGTCAATGTATGTCTATTCTTTTCACAAACCACGGCTAGAGTCATTGCATGTCTGTTCTTTCCATGAACCACAGCTAGAGTCATTGCATGTCTGTTCTTTTCACAAACCACAGCTAGAGTCATTGCATGTCTGTTCTATCCACAAACCACATATGGATCCACCACTGTCATTGGATGAGTGTTCTTTTCATAAACGACACCCAGTGTCATTGCATGTGTGTTCTTATCACAAACCACACATGGATCCACCAGTGGCATTGCATGTCTGGTCTTTTCATTAACCACACCTAGTGTCATTGCTTGTGTGTTCTTCTCACAAACCACACATGGATCCACCAGTGTCATTGCATGTGTGCTCTTTTCACAAACCACATAAGGATGCACTAGTGTCATTGGATGTGTGTTCTTTTCATGAACCACACCCAGTGTCATTGCACGTGTGTTCTTCTCACAAACCACACATGGATACACCAGTGTCATTGCATGTGTGTTCTTTTCATGAACCACAGCCAGAGTCATTGCATGTGACTTCTTCTCATAAACCACACATGGATCCACCAGTGTTATTGCATGTCTGTTCTTTTCATGAACCACAGCTAGTCATTGCATTATGTTCTTCTCAAGAACCACATAAGGATCCACAAGTGTCATTGGATGTGTGTTCTTTTCATGAACCACACCTAGTGTCATTGCATGTGTGTTCTTCTCACAAACCACACATGGATCCACCAGTGTCATTGCATGTGTGTTCTTTTCATGAACCATACCCAGTGTCGTTACATCTGTGTTCTTCTCACAAACCACACATGGATCCACCAGTGGCATTGCATGTCTGTTCTTTTCATAAACCACACCTAGAGTCCTTGCATGTCTGTTCTTTCCACAAACCACATATGGATCCACCAGTGTCATTGGATGAGTGTTCTTTTCGTGAACCACACCAGTGTCATTGCATGTCTGTTGTTCTCACAAACCATACATGGATCCACTAGTGTCATTGCATGTCTGCTCTTTTCATTAACCACACCCATTGTCATTGCATGTGTGTTCTTCTCACAAACCACACATGGATCCACCAGTGTCATTGCATGTTTATTCTTCTCACAAACCACATAAGAATACACCCGTGTCATTGGATGTGTGTTCTTTTCATGAACCACACCCAGTGTCAATGCATGTGTGTTCTTCTCACAAACGACACATGGATACACCAGTGTCATTGCATGCGTGTTCTTTTCATGAAGCACAGCAGAGTCATTGCATGTGTGTTCTTCTCACAAACCACACATGGATCCATCAGTGTCATTGCATGTCTCTTCTTTTCATGAACCACAGCTAGAGTCATTGCATGTCTGTTCTTCTCACAAACCACATAAGGATACACCACTGTCATTGGATGTGTGTTCTTTTCATGAACCACACCTAGTGTCATTGCATGTGTGTTCTTCTCACAAACCACACATGGATCCACCACTGTCATTGCATGTGTGCTCTTTTCACAAACCACATAAGGATACACCAGTGTCATTGGATGTTTGTTCTTTTCATGAACCACACCTAGTGTCATTGCATGTGTGTTCTTCTCACAAATCACAAATGGATCCACCAGTGTCATTGCATGTCTGTTCTTTTCACGAACCATAGCTAGCGTCATTGCATGTATGTTCTTCTCACAAACCACATAAGGATACACCAGTGTCATTGGATGTGTGTTCTTTTCATGAACCACACCTAGTGTCATTGCATGTGTGGTCTTCCCACAAACAACACATGGATCCACCAGTGGCATTGCATGTCTACTCTTTTCATTAACCACACCTAGTGTTATTGCATGCATGTTCTTCTCACAAATCACATAGGGATACACCAGAGTCATTGCATGTGTGCTCTTTTCACAAACCACATAAGGATACACCAGTGTCATTGGATGTGTGTTCTTTTCATGAACCACACCCAGTGTCATTGCATGTGTGTTATTATCACAAACCACACATGGATCCACCAATGTCATTGCATGTTTGTTCGTTTCACAAACCACACCTAGAGTCATCGCATGTCTGTTCTTTCCACAAACCACATATGGATCCACCAGTGTCATTGCATGTCTGTTCTTTTCATGAACCATAACTAGAGTCATTGCATGTCTGTTCTTTTCACAAACCACAACTAGAGGCATTGCATGCTTGTTCTTTCCACAAACCACATATGGATCCACCAGTGTCATTGGATGAGTGTTCTTTTCATGAACCACACCCAGTGTCATTGCATGTGTGTTCTTCTCACAAACCACACATGGATCCACCAGTGGCATTGCATGTCTGCTCTTTTTGTTAACCACACCTAGTGTCATTGCATGTGTGTTCTTCTCACAAACCACACATGGATCCACCAGTGTCATTGCATGTGTGTTCTTTTCATGAACCACACCTAGTGTCATTGCATGTGTGTTCTTCTCACAAACCACACATGGATCCACCACTGTCATTGCATGTGTGCTCTTTTCACAAACCACATAAGGATACACCAGTGTCATTGGATGTGTGTTCTTTTCATGAACCACACCTAGTGTCATTGCATGTGTGTTCTTCTCACAAATCACAAATGGATCCAC
Source organism: Avena sativa (assembly GCA_916181665.1). Lineage (NCBI taxonomy): Eukaryota > Viridiplantae > Streptophyta > Magnoliopsida > Poales > Poaceae > Avena > Avena sativa. The sequence goes on from OV702287.1 coordinate 201,204,170, forward strand.
CAGTGTCATTGCATGTCTGTTCTTTTCACGAACCATAGCTAGCGTCATTGCATGTATGTTCTTCTCACAAACCACATAAGGATACACCAGTGTCATTGGATGTGTGTTCTTTTCATGAACCACACCTAGTGTCATTGCATGTGTGGTCTTCCCACAAACAACACATGGATCCACCAGTGGCATTGCATGTCTACTCTTTTCATTAACCACACCTAGTGTTATTGCATGCATGTTCTTCTCACAAATCACATAGGGATACACCAGAGTCATTGCATGTGTGCTCTTTTCACAAACCACATAAGGATACACCAGTGTCATTGGATGTGTGTTCTTTTCATGAACCACACCCAGTGTCATTGCATGTGTGTTATTATCACAAACCACACATGGATCCACCAATGTCATTGCATGTTTGTTCGTTTCACAAACCACACCTAGAGTCATCGCATGTCTGTTCTTTCCACAAACCACATATGGATCCACCAGTGTCATTGCATGTCTGTTCTTTTCATGAACCATAACTAGAGTCATTGCATGTCTGTTCTTTTCACAAACCACAACTAGAGTCATTGCATGCTTGTTCTTTCCACAAACCACATATGGATCCACCAGTGTCATTGGATGAGTGTTCTTTTCATGAACCACACCCAGTGTCATTGCATGTGTGTTCTTCTCACAAACCACACATGGATCCACCAGTGGCATTACATGTCTGCTCTTTTTGTTCACCACACCCAGTGTCATTGCATGTGTGTTCTTCTCACAAACCACACATGGATCCACCAGTGTCATTGCATGTGTGTTCTTTTCAAAAACCACATAAGGATACACCAGTGTCATTGGATGTTGTTCTTTTTATGAACCACACCCAGTGTCATTGGATGTGTATTCTTCTCACAAACCACACATGGATACACCAGTGTCATTGCATGTGTGTTCTTTTCATGAACCACAGCTAGAGTCATTGCATGTGTGTTCTTCTCACAAACCACACATGGATCCACCAGTGTCGTTGCATGTCTATTCTTTTCATGAACCACAGCTAGAGTCATTGATTGTCTGTTCTTATCACAAACCACATAAGGATACACCAGTGTCATTGGATGTGTGTTCTTTTCATGAACCACACCCAGTGTCATTGCATGTGTGTTCTTCTCACGAACCACACATGGATCCACCAGTGTCATTGCATGTGTGTTCTTTTCATGAACCACAGCCAGAGTCATTGCATGTGTGTTATTCTCACAAACCACACATGGATCCACCAGTATCATTGCATGTTTGTTCTTTAGATGAACCATAGCTAGAGTCATTGCATGTTTATTCTTCTCACGGACCACATAAGGATACACCAGTGTCATTGGATGTGTGTTCTTTTCATGAACCACACCCAGTGTCATTGCATGTGTGTTCTTCTCACAAACCACACATGTGTCTACCAGTGTCATTGCATGTCTGTTCTTTTCACAAACCACATCTAGAGTCATTGCATGTCTGTTCTTTCCACAAACCACATATGGATCCACCACTATCACTGGATGTGTGTTATTTTCACAAACCACAACTAGAGTCATTGCATGTCTGTTCTTTTCACAAACCATAGCTAGAGTCATTGCATGTCTATTCTTTCCACAAACCACATATGGGTCCACCAGTGTCATTGGGTGAGTGTTATTTTCATGAACCACACCCAGTGTCATTGCATCTGTGTCTCACAAACCACACATGAATCCACCAGTGTCATTGCATGTCTGCTCTTTTCATTAACCACACCTAGTGTCATTGCATGTGTGTTCTTCTCACAAACCACACATGGATCCACCAGTGTCATTACATGTGTGCTATTTTCATTAACCACAGTTAGAGTCATTGCATGTGTGTTATTTTTAGGAACCACATATCACCAGTGTGATTGCATGTGTGTCCTTCTCATAAACCACATATGGATCCTAACCTTAGGAGATCCCTAACCTTAGCCCCCCAATGGTGGCCGTTAGATCGAGTCTTCTAGAAGACACGCCTTAACACAGTTGTTATATGTGACGATTGTTACATACCGTTCGATCAGGGTGCTTGGACGATTGGGATGGTCTTCGTGCGAGCGATCCGCGAGTAGGCTGTTATGCGGCATGATTGGCCATGCTTGCTGCCCGCTTGCTCTGGACAAACTGGCAACATCGAGCGCTCCCCTTTTGCGAGTGTCACGTCTCACGAGTTTAGTGGGCCATATTCCAGTGTCACGTCCCGATTACTTCTCTTCCTCCCCGTACTTCTCTTCCTTCCCCTCGAAGCTAGTTTCCCCACTTCACTCCCATCCTTCCGTAGCCGCAAGCCGATGGCGCGTCCATCGCAATCCCCTCTCCGACAGCCACCCCCCTCCCCTCTCGCCATGGGTTCAAGGGGAGACAACGAGGAAACGTGTCGTGATGATAGGGACGGTGATTTCGATGGGAGTCGTCTCATCTCTATCTCTATCATCTGTGGCCAGTTATCTATTTTGAGCTAGATCTACTCTGTTTACTCATGCGCGTATGATGACCAGATGCTATATGACTCCGGCTATCACGGTTTAGCGGATGAAGACAGTCCTCTGCTATGTAAACATGGATATGTGCCCACTAAATTTGTAGCGTTCGAAGGACGAAATGCAGGAAGGAGGTTTCTACGGTGTCAAGGACATCGTGCAATGATGCAAGGCAGAAGTTGTGGTGTTGTCAAATGGATAGATCCAGAGTGGCCCAAATCGGTGCAGAAAACGTTGGACAAACTATGGGATATGACTGTTGAGTTGAAAGAATCCATATCCAACTCACTTCTTGACAGTGTTGAGATGAAGCTATGGGAACCATATGACACGACCAAGCTTAACTGAGATCTCAGGAGGGTGCAAGACGAGGTTAGCAAAGTCAAGAAGGAGAGGGACGTGGCGTTGGCCATGAAGGCTAAAGCAGAGCAAGAACTGACTCAAGCAAGGAATGATCTTCACCAGACCAAAGTCCTGCAGTTCACAACTACGAGTATTGACAAGTGCATGAGGAAAAATGCAGAGAAACAATTGAAGCTGTGCAAGGAAGATGCTAAAAGGAAGGAGCAGACGATTCGATCCTTGCTCTCACAGGAAGATGCGCATCGGGCTAAGATTAGGAAGATCAAGGAGATGTGTGATAACTAGTTCTATTTAGCTGGAGCTCAGTGCTTTTTTAAGTTGTAATAGTAGTACTTGTTAACCTAGCGGTCTGAACTAGTGGTCCTGGAGTCCTGGGAGGAAAAAAAAATTGGTCGCCCGTTAATCTGTCTTAACCCTGCATTACTTCCTTTTGTCTGATCATGGTGGTATTTTGACATTGGTGGTTTGTTTAAGCGTAACCTACGTGGATTGTGCTGCATGCAAATGGCACAACCACAATTTATAAAGTGGAAAGACATGCACCCGGTTATTGGAGATCTGGGAGCTTTGCCAGAAGCAGGGGATGCAGGAGCAGGGAGGCGCTGAGATAGACGGGCTCAAGATTAGGCCAGAAAGTGGTACCGATTTCCTCCTCATCTGGGCATTATCGGTTGCCATTGTTGTTTATGTTTCCACGTCGTTGTGCAGCATCTAAAATAAGTTGTTGCTTCATGGAGTGTAGCAGCTTAAATAATGTATTTCTGTGCCACTTACATTCCATCGAATTTGGAGACCTCCTGCCCCTCAGCAATCGTGGAACCGGTGCTGCGTGTTTTTAGATAGTAGTGGCACAATCACAATTTTGGATTCAACTACTGACTTGGGTGTTTCCAAACCCTAAGTCGTGGTACATTTTACTCAGAGAACTTGGGTAGATTGTTTTGCCCAGCAAAGTGTCACACACAGAGCTCTAGAATTTAACCGAATTACATATATAGGTTCAAGTTCAACACATTACTATGCATCTTCATTGCCAGCAGCCTTCTTCCGCAGCCTGGTGCCAAGCCTTCACGTCCACTGGCTTCTTCATTTCCTGCCTTCTTCCTCTTCGTTGGTGCCAATTTTCTTAGCTTCACGTACTCTGCATTGCCGGGACAATCAGCACTAGAATCGTGTCTAGCATCATCTTTCCACTCGTTTTTACCTTCTTCGGGCAGCAAAATGACTGACCTGACAATCATGTTCCTAACCTTGCGGTGCTTCCTGTCAAAGAAACATGACCGTTGCATAACTGCCCAATATCTACAGAGTAAATGCAACAAAAATTACAATTCAGCATAAACATGCGAACCCCAAGAGACTTTTGCTTACCAGGAGCTAATTGGGTTCGAGCGACCACCCTGTCCAAGAATAGAAGGGCGACTCCTAGTTGCAGCAGCTTCCACATCCAGCACATCACAATGCAGCTCAAACATGCAAGCAGAAGCATACCTTTTCATCAACCCAATTAGCTGACTATCACATGTTAGAGGAACCATGATGCCACGTTCATCCATGAAGCTGAACTTTGCAGTCTGCTTTGGCCATAATTCATCATGATTATGCAGAGCAGCAACCATACCAGATATAGTGTAGATCTGTGCAGGCGCTTCTTCCATGGTGATACAATGGTGTCCATACCACTTGCCCTTCACCCTTGCCGATTTAGAGTCATACATGAAGAGGACTACCGTAACCAGGTAAGGGTGGTCCACAGAGATCCCACTTGACAGAAAACTGTGGACAAAATATGTTTGTCAGTGTTAATGGTAGGTTCAGTAGCTAGCTAACAGTTATAATTAGTGCGAATAGCAAAGAGAAGGGTAGCTCAGCCGCATGTAGCCAGAACTTCTTCTTCCTTGGTAGTAGGATCTTCCATCCCCCTAGCTGCTCGGCTCGTCGGCGGCGGAGGCAGGATAGAGCCTCGCAACAACGGCTACAACATGGGCCATTGGAGCTCGGGATCAGCGACTGGGCGCAGCAACTTGGCGCCAGAAGTCAAATGTCCGAAGTCATCATCCTGCTTGGAGGGTGGATTTCGACACCGTCGATGCTAGGGGAAAGGAGGGAATGGATTTGTGAAATTGGTCAATGCATCCAATCCACTTAGTTCCTCGATTTGCCTAAGAGGTTGCCGCGTTGGTGCTCGCATCATGGACAGATGACTGACATGTGGGTACCGACCATCTACTTTAGGGGGCAGTTTAACGGATTTTTTGTATTTGGCAGGGGTGAGATGAGTTTGCCTCGAAATAGCCCCTCTAAGTAGTTGGCATCCCAACTTTACGAAACGTGGCAATTATAGGCAACTTGGGTACCACCATGCACTCGCCCATGAACTTTCGGGCCGCAAACAAACAATCCTGGTATGGGGATACCGATGATCAAATCTTGGACATGTAAAATATCACGATACAAAGGGATTTAGTTACAACACTAAAGGTTCTCACGATCACTAGAGTCATTGTTGAATATGTGGGAGTCAGTACGGATCTCTAGATCCTATTGATAATTATTGATCGGAGAGGGGTCTTGATCATGTCTGCATTATTCACGAACCTTCGAGTGACACACTTAAGGTATACTGACACCAATTGGAGCAGATATCTTGGGCTTCCTTTGGGCATCACTAAACCTTCTTTGGAGCACCGCCATTAGTGCAAAGAGTAGAGAAAAGACTTTGTGGAATTGTTAATTTTTTGAACTATGGTGGGAAGCTATAAATGGTGAAGTCAGTATTGGCTTCCGTACTAATGTTTTATATGAGTTTCCTAGATATTCCACTTACAATCAAATAGCAGGTCATCAAATACATGAGGCATTGTTTATTGTGAAAGAAAAATTCCTAGGTTCAAGCAAATGGTAGTGCTTTGGTGGCTTGGAAAAAAGTCCACATGCCTAAATCTTAGGGAGGTCTTGGGGTACTTAATATGGGCATTCAGAATAATGCACTGCTCCTCAAAAACGTGGATAAATTCTTCAATAATCATGATGTTCCTTGGGTAAAGCTAATTTGGGGCACCTATTATAATAATTTGCTAGGTAACCATATGGAAGATTCCTTCTGGTGGAAAGCACATTTAAACCTACTTGACTTATATAAAGCAATGGCGAAAGGAACTATGAGAAATGGAAAGACCATTCTTATCTGCACTTATTTGTGGCAAAACAATTGTCTTCATCAGAAGTTTCCACACCTACTCTCATTTTCTAAAAGGACCAACAATATTGTCCATGGGTCATCAATACTGAATATTTGGAGGACCTTTTCCACTTGCCTCTATCTCAGTAAGCCTTTTAAGAATTCGAAGAACTTGAGGAAGTTTGCAACCAAGCTCGAATCACTATAGAAGGAGTCTCTGATACTTGGAGTTACATTTGGGGGTCTGATAAGTTCTCAACTCAAAAGGCATATAAAGTAATGATGGGGCAACAACTAACTCCTCCTCATTTTTCTTGGATTTGTAATTCGTCTTGCCAGGCATAGCATAAGTTCTTCTTTTAGCTTCTCATGTTGGACAGGCTTAACACTAGGAATTTTTTGGGGAGGAAAAAATGATCCTTCAATCTTATTCTTGTGCAGTTTTGGATTGCACACAAGAGGAAACTTTACATCACCTCTTATCTCGTGTCCTTTTGCTGAGCAATGTTGGGACTATACCTGCCCTCAAAGGTCCAGGAATCTCTCAATTCTAGAATTTTTCTCTGATATAAAGCAGAAGCTACATTGGCCTTTTTCTAGGGATATCATCATTCTTGCCGCTTGGAGTAACTGGATAGTAAGAAACAATAAGGATTTTAAGAATGAGCATCTAAGATTTCAAGGCTAGAAGGTAATCTACTAGCAAGAATTAAAAATGGTCAACTACAAAATAAAGAAGGAGCATGTGCAAACATTTAAGGAATGGCTTCAATCTTAGATCTACTTTAGTTTAATACATTCAGTTGTATATCTGTAATTATACATTTAATTATTAATAAAAGTTGTAGTGGGATTCTCTCCCACTATTTTACCCTAAAAATGGAGCAGATATAATACCAGAGAAAGGATTTGAATGCGCTGTGATTATTTCGATGGACACCAAAAATGTTTGGGGTCAAATTGCTGAAAATGGTTTCAGATGTGATATCGAAGTATTGTAAGGGGTTTATAAAAATGTTTGTTAATTAAAGTAACTAAAAATATTCTGAATAAAATAAATAAAATATTTTTATTAAATGAGAGTTGGCATTAATTTTGGTGGAAAATTAATGCATGTGAGTGGAATTGTGAGGGGAGTTAGATTTATGTGAGTGGAGCATCCACCCACATGAATGAGGGAGATATGGGGGCACCCACCTTCGCTGCCAGCCATGGCATGGGGAAGCCCCCTCCCCCTATAAAAGGAGGACTCCTCTCCTCTCACTCACACACCTCCTCATGAAGGATCCCTCTTCCCCTCTAGAAAATTCCCCATGGCTTCAGATTAGCAAAGTACATGTTCTCGGTGTTTCTCTAGAAAGGATCTACTGCTTCCGCTACTTTGGTGGAGCAAGGACTCCGAGGTTGTCGGGGTGCTAGACATGTGTGCGATCATGGGTGTGCTGACTCGTGTATTAACGAGCTCATTGGGGAACCCCAAGAGGAAGGTTTGATGAGTATCGTAGTAAGTTTTCCCTCAGTTATGAAACCAAGGTTATCAATCCAGTAGCAGCAAGGAAACACCTCCAAGGTGTTGCTAGCTGGACTTTGGCAGGGCGCACTACCGGTGCCAGCAGCAACGTGGAAACCTGCACAACACAACCACAGAACTTTGCCCCCAACTTACAGTGAGGTTGTCAATCTCACCGGTTTTGCTGAAAACAAAGGATTAAACGTATTGTGTGGAAGAAAGTAATAGTTTACAGAAAATAAACAGAAAGATGTAAACAGTTGTAGATTGATGGTAAAAGAAAGGACTGGGGTCTATAGTTCACTAGTGGTGGCTCTCCTTAATATAGATAACATGTTGGGTGAATAAATTACAGCGGGGCAATTGACAAACATCGAGAGAGCAATACATGCATATACTAATCATCTTGACTCCTTTGATATTCGATTGGGCATTACAACATTATACATAGACCGTAATCCAACTACATCTATGAATAATAATCCACCTTCAGGTTATCATCTGAACCCCCTCCAGTATTAAGTTGCAAGCAACAGATAATTGCATTATGCATTGCGTGTAAAGTAAAAAATATGATTGTTCTATGAACAAAGGATTGTTGTTTTCTCCCTAGTAGCAATAGCACATCTAGTACCTTAGAGATTTCTGTCACTTCCCCAGATTACTAGAGGCATGAACCCACTATCGAGCATAAATACTAACTCTTGGAGTTGCTAGCATCTACTTGGACAAGATAGCTACTAACAACGGAAAGCATGCAAGATCACAAATAACAAAGACATTATAGAATCAATAATCAATCTGAAATAACATCTCAATATCCATCGAATCCCCATAAACACAACATGTATGATTACAAATAGATGATCTTGATCATGAACGGAGCTCACAAGATCTAGACATGGTAGCACAAAGGAGAAGAACCAACCATCTAACTACTACATGGACCCGTAGTCCAGGGATGAACTACTCACGCATCACACCAGAGGCATTCATGGTGATGAAGAAGGCTTCTAGGGTGAATTCACCCCTCCGACAGGGTGCCGGGAAGAGCTTCAGATCCCTCCCGATCTAGGGATGGAGATGACGGTGGCTACAGGACTCTTTCGTGGATTTTTGATCAGGTACTTAGGGTTTCTGTATCGGAGGCATCTTATAGGCGAAAGGGGAGGCCGAGGGGGTGCCCGAGGTGGCCAGACCACCCCCTGGCGCGGGCCAGACTTGGCCATGCGGCCAGGTGGTGTGGCAGCCCCCTGGCCCCTCTCCGTCTCGTATTCTAGCTCCGTGTGTCCCTCGGTGAAAAACTGACTTTGGCTTTTGTCCCGTCCAATTTCGAGAATATTCATTTTCTGACTTTCCTGAAACCAAAAACAGCAGAAAACAGGCAGCTGGCACTGTGGCTCTTGTTAATAGGTTAGTCCAAGAAAGTGTATAAAAAGTACTCCAAAGTGTGGACAAAACATAAGAAAGTAGAAAAAACCAAGCATGGAACATCAAAAATTATGGATATGTTAGTAACGTATCAACATCCCCAAGCTTAACTCCTGCTCGTCCTCGAGTAGGTAAGTGATAAAAAGAAAGAATAATTTTTGAGGTGACATGCACCATCATAAACTTGATCAAAGTATTTGTAAAACATTGATAGCTGGGATGATAGTACTTCAATCATAACATGAAAGACAAAGTTCTAACAAGAAGATATAGCACCTATGTTGCAACATCAAAAGGCACAAACAAAAGATTCATGAATAACAATGCTTTGCAAAACGTTTGTTTGTTTCACATAAAGAAAACATAGCATAGTGGCATTCAGCTTGTCCCTCATAGAGTAGCAAATATAATTGCATAGGACACTTTCAAAGTTCATAAGAGTGACTAGATACAAATAGTTTTAGAACAAGCAATATCAAAGTTATGCATCAATCAACAAGTCTTGGGACAATGCACATAGAACTAAGAATGGCCACTATGCTCTCAAAGTAGGTGCATAAAGATAGAAGGTGGAGACTCAACATAAAAGTAAAAGAAAGCCCTTCATAGAAGGAAGTAGGGAATCAAGTTTCATAAAGAGCTTCCAAAAATTATGGTACTTATTAGCTTTCAGCTCTCATTGCCCCTATCATAGGCATCTTTAGGTGATTAAGGTTAAAGTGACACAACTAAGAGGATATGCTTGACAAGTTATAAGCTGAAATCTCATGCCTCTTACTTACGAAGACCGAACCTCATGCTCCTCAACTTTAGTCACAAGTAAGCTCTTCTAAGGTAAGTACATATGTATCATAGAGAACCGCCAACGGGGTACCCCTTGCACATGATACAGGAGCTATCCCATAATCAAAATGACAAGGCAAGCACACAATGAGCATCTCAGCGATCTTTTTATTTGCTATTTGCATAGGTTTTTATTGAGAATGCTTCATAGAGTGCTCATTATGGTTATGCTGCAAGTTTCCACCATGATTAGGTATGTCTTAGGCTAGTGACCCAGACGTTTCTCTAACACAAATACAAACTCCATGATCTTACAAGTTTCCCTTTTATTTCACACCACCGGGATCCATAAGCAAAAGAACATGATCTCAACTAGGTACAATGTACAAGTGCAATGTTGAAAGAGTTCCCCATGATACATGGTTATGCTAACTTCAACTTATAAAGCGCAAGCATATACTCAACAAAGATGGAAGCAATGGTTCAAGTTTATTAAGTGCAAGAAAGTAAAGTGTGCCATCAAGTTCGTGAGAGCTTTAATCACTAGTTTTCTCATAACAAGTTAAATTTGGAAGGTAGATAAAAACATGAATATACTTGGAATAGCAAATGCTAATAGGTAGGTATGGTGGAATCTTTTGAATAACTTGGTTTTAGGAGTTGGATGCATGAGTGGAACTCATACTTGGTTATGGAGGCTAGCAAAAGGCTGGGAGCGACCAACTAAGAGAGCAATAATGGCCATAATCATGCAGACCGATAAAACATCATTAATCAAAGCATAAAGTGATATTACAAGTCGAAAACTAAAGGATCATAAAGGCTATGTTGACTTGGGATAGTCATTAGATGGTGTGAGCATGTGCCAAGTCAACCCAAATAAAGCATCAAAGGAAAATACCACAATACTATGCTTTAATATGCTAAAACAACGCATGATTCTTCTAGGGCACATTAAGCAATCTCAATTGATTATAACATGTCATGCTACAACAAAGATTACTAAGCATAAAGCCAAAACAATATCAATCATGGCATGACAAAGCATAGGCCATAGTCAAAAACAAGCTCCTTTTACCACTTAAGCATGAACTTTTCCTACTCTTTTTCCAATCCAAACCAAACTATTTGAAAACCAATGCATGAAAGAGGGGGTCCAACCAATTTATTCAGAAAACTAAGAAAACCAAGCAAACAAAAACCAAAAACAAAAAACAAAGACGCTCGAAGAACAACACAACTGTGCATGAAACAATAAAAATGAAGTGTTTGGAAGAAACCTGTGATTTTTATTGATGGAGAATGGGATGCCTTGGGAATCCCCAAGCTTTTACGCTTGTACCTCTTGAATATTTCTTGGGGTTACATAGGGTAGCATCCCCAAGCTTGAGATTTAGTCCATTCTTCATATCATTACATCATTCTCTCCATACACGTGAAAATTTTCCTTTATACAAAACTTCACACAATCTTTATTAGCAACATTAGTGCACTCAAGATAATAAGCCTTTAGGTTCAGTTTCAACATCAATAAAACTTCCATTAAAACAAAAGCTACTGTAGAACTTTCCTCAAAAAGCTCAATTACCCAAAAGAACTCAAAAAGGAACCAACAAGAAGCAAATACAAATAATGGCAGAAATCTGTCAAAACAGACCAGCAGGTAAAAACCAATTTTTTCGAAGACGTTCTGTTGCTCAAATCAAAAACTGTTGAACTAACGAAAGTTATATAACAACCTGGGGCAGAAGCATAAAAATTCATGCCTCAAAACGACATACAGAGATTTTACACGAATATTTACGGTGAAGCATAGAAATCTGTTTCGGGACAGCAACTTTCTCAATCATTACTCCTCTCTCATTAGAGGTTACTCTTGGCACAAAAAGCAAATAAAAAGGATAATGAGCGGTTATTACTGAAGTAATAACTTTCAAGACTCATCTAAAACTTTTGGGTTATCTTCCAATAAGTACTTTTCTTTAACGCCTTTAAGTTAGGCATAAGAAGCAAGAAAAAGAATCAAGTATTCTCAGATGAAGAAGCATTAAAACCAAATTTCTTGACCTTACCTCTCTTACTTTTATTCTTAACCTTGGGGAACATATGATTGTTTGGTGGATAAGCAAAGTGCATGGTGCCCTTTTCCACATCTATTATTGCTCCAAGGAGTTTCAATAGGGATCTTCCAAGTGTAATTTGTCCTTTTCCTACACATTCAATAACAAGATAATCAGTAGAAACCATTTTCCCTAGGATCTTTGTAAACACTCCTTCAGCTATTCCAATTGGTGATATTGTGGCACTATTAGCAAGAAGTATTTCTTCTCCCCCTTCAGAAAGTCCCCAAAGATTTAAAGATTCATAGATATCTTTAAGCATAAGACAGAATTCAGACATGATATCACAGCAAGCATGAAAAGTTTCATTATTTATAGCAATCTTTACTGTGGGAAGCCATTTTGAGGGTTCAGAATTTATTGGAACATAGTCATGATGCTCTCTAAGTGTATTATAGCAATCTTTCAAACTAGCAGTGCTGGTCTCAAGAGTATTCAATCTAGCAAATATCTTTATGAAGGAAGAATCAGATTTGCTAGGCAAGTTATAAGTAAAGACCAACTTCTTTATGGCATTAAAAGCATCATCCTCATTGCATTGGAGGAAATCTCCTCCCACTACAGCATCCAAAGCATATCTATAGCAAAGAGCAATTCCAAGGTAAAAACTGCTAAGGAACAAGCTTTGAGTCATTTTAGGTTCAGTTTTTCCATGTAGATCAGAGATTCTAGACCAAGCTTGTTTGAAACTCTCTTCAATTCCTTGTTTAAAAGTGAAAATCATTTCCTCAGGTGACATAGTAGCTGGAGCAATGCTAGACATAATAGCAACTTAAGATAGGAACTAATAATAACTTTTTTTGTGTTTTTAATAAAGAAAGCAATCTAGTAAAACTAATTTTTTTGGTTTCTAATAAAGAAACAAGCAAACAAGGAAAAAAGTAAACTAAGCAAAACAAAAATAACAAAGTAAAGAGATTGGTTATGAGGGACACCCCTTATGAAGATGTCCTTGACTCCGAGGCAACGGCGCCAGAAAATATAATTGCTGACTCGTGTATTAACGAGCTTGTTGGGGAACCCCAAGAGGAAGGTATGATGTGTACAACAGTAAGTTTTCCCTCAGTTATGAAATCAAGGTTATCAATCCAGTAGGAGCAAGGAAACACCTCCAAGGTGTTGCTAGCTGGACTTTGGCAGGGCGCACTATTGGTGCCAGCAACAACGTGGAAACCTGCACAACACAACCACAGAACTTTGCCCCCAACTTACAGTGAGGTTTTCAATCTCACCGGTTTTGCTGAAAACAAAAGATTAAACGTATTGTGTGGAAGAAAGTAATAGTTTGCAGAAAGTAAACAGAAAGCAGTAAACAGTTGTAGATTGATGGTAAAAGAAAGGACCGGGGTCCATAGTTCAGTAGTGGTGGCTCTCCTTAAGATAGATAACATGTTGGGTGAACAAATTACAGCGGGGCAATTGACAAACATCGAGAAAGCAATACATGCACATACTAATCATCTTGACTCTTTGATATTCGATTGGGCATTACAACACTATACATAGACCGTAATCCAACTGCATCTATGACTAATAATCCACCTTCAGGTTATCATCCGAACCCCCTCGACAGATAATTGTATTATGCATTGCGTGTAAAGTAAACAATACGATTGTTCTATGAACAAAGGATTATTGTTTTCTCCCTAGTAGAAATAGCACATCTAGTACCTTAGAGATTTCTGTCACTTCCCCAGATTACTAGAGGCATCAACCCACGATCGAGCATAAATACTAACTCTTGGAGTTGCTAGCATCTACTTGCCAAGATAGCTAATAACAACGGAAAGCATGCAAGATCACAAATAACAAAGACATGATAGAATCAATAATCAATCTGAAATAGCATCTCAATATCCATCGGATCCCCGCAAACACAACATGTATGATTACAAATAGATGATCTTGATCATGAACGGAGCTCACAAGATCTAGACATGGTAGCATAAAGGAGAAGAACCGACAATCTAGCTACTACATGGACCCGTAGTCCAGGGATGAACTACTCACGTATCACACCGGAGGCAGTCATGGTGATGAAGAAGGCCTCCAGGGTGAATTCTCCCCCCCGACAGGGTGTGGAGAAGAGCTTCAGATCCCTCCTGATCTTGGGATGGAGATGACGGTGGCTACAGGCTCTTTCGTGGATTTTTGATCGGGTACTTAGCGTTTCTGTATCGGAGGCATCTTATAGGTGAAAGGGGAGGCCGAGGGGGTGCCCGAGGTGGCCAGACCACCCCCTGGCATGGGCCAGGCTTGGCCGCGCGGCTAGGTAGTGTGGCGGCCCCCTGGCCCCTCTCCGTCTCGTATTCTGGCTCCGTGTGTCCCTCGGTGAAAAACTGACTTTGGCTTTTGTCCCGTCCAATTCCGAAAATATTCATTTTCTGACTTTCCTGGAACCAAAAACAACAGAAAACAGGCAGTTGGCACTGTGGCTCTTGTTAATAGGTTAGTCCAAGAAAGTGTATAAAAAGTACTCCAAAGTGTGGAAAAAACATAAGAAAATAGATAAAACCAAGCATGGGACAGCAAAAATTATCGATACGTTAGTAACATATCTGGGTGCACTGTTGTTTTGTGGCACTAGACTTCATCATGATCTTGAGATCGACAAGAGTACGACTATATCATCCACGAGAGTAATCTGGTAATGCTTTTTAGTCTTCGAGGGTAAGTTCTGTATGGATGTGTATCCACCGTTTGCTTGTATCTAGATAGATAGATCTTGGTGCTTAGTTGTTCATATCATCGGAATTTTTTTCTATGCTGCAAGCCCAACGCCTACTTGTAGTAAAAATATTGAAGTCCAGAAAAATCCTGAGTGTTATATTGATCTAGAAATAATAAGAACGAGTTACGTTGATCATTTCTCTACAGGGAATATAGCTAGTGCATTAAATCATGTTAAAAGATTTACTAATATATGTGGCATTATAAAAACTCCTAATATAGATCTAGATATCTTAAAAGGTAAGTTGTTCCCAAATAATATCATTGGGGTTGCAAGTCTATGGTTCCAAAGCACATTTAAAGGAAGCTTAAAAACCCGGTTTAACATGAGAGCTTCATTCTTGGAAAGGTTTAACCTTACAGGAAGTGATTATATCATTAGAAAAGAAATATTTGCATTAAAACTTTAAGATAATGAAGCACTTACTGATGCTTGGGATAAATTGAAAAAACTTTACTAAAATAGTGAACATGGTTTGAGGGATTAGATACTTATGCATTGTTTTTAAATTGGATTAAAGATTGAATCCATGTGTTTTCTTGATGAAGAAGCTAACAATTCTTTTATGGATACTAAAGCCTCTGATGCTTGGGCACTCTTAGATGGGGTCCTTTTTTAAATTAATATCTATCAATGTTTAGATACACTTGGGTATGTTGAACAAACTTCTCATGAAGAAAATAAGAAAATAAAAATAGAAGGTGTTATCATGGAATCTGCCATGGTAGTAAAAGAAAAAAGATAAACAAGTAGAGGAAGCTAAAATACTTAATTAAGTAAATGAACATCTACTAGATCTTGATATATGTAGCTTGCACGAACTCATTAATATATTGCAAAAAATCTATACTCCTTCTATTAATGATCATGAAGCAGGTTTTGGATCGTACATAGCAAACTATGTACTAAAAGAAAAGAATGCAAGATACAATAATGAACCTACGATACCACCAAAGCATGGGGATGTTTGGATCCCCAAGATGTTAATCACTATTGGCAAATAAACTCACCATGCTATATTAGATATAGGATATAGTGTTTTAGTTTTGTCAAAAGAATTGTATGATTTGCTTGAATTAAAAAGTATGGAAAATGCACCATAGATCTTTTACTTGCTGATGATTCTACCAAGAATGCTTTAGGTAGAGTTAACATATGACTTATGTTCCTGTTGATTTTATTGTTATTGACATTGTCGTAGAAAGTGTCCCGTGGAGGAACAAGGGGTCCAATAATCCCAAAGTTCATGAGGAGGCTGAACACACGCTCTGTAACATCCCATTTTTAGCAACCCTGATTATTTGTCTAGAATGCAAAAATCAGGGGGAACAAAAACTCTTCCTTGTTAAGTGATGCACTGTTTGCATGCTTGTTGGTTAGTGCTTATGCAACTGACTGTGTATCAGATGATATACTCCTTACCTCACCCTCAGTTGCAAAACGCTATGTCACAAAACTGTCTTGGCTTGTTTTACATATTCCAAATGTTACGGGATTTCAAACCTGAGACAAGATGCCTTTGCAACCCTAACCCTTTTAGTAACCTCTATTGACAAAACTATGGATATCTATATGATATAATCTTCTTATGTTTTCAAGACAGAACCTTCAACTACTCTTACCTCTTGGTTTTCCAAACCCTTCTATAAAACTATTAAATTATATTCCTGGTAGAAGTACCAAGGACCCTTACCTTATTCAAAAACTCCAGCCTCTTAAAAATAAGCCTCCTTATGTCAAGATAGGCTTGAAGGTAGCCCTAGTAGTTGATTGAATAGCTTGGAATGTGAATTGGCTTGATCTGCTGTTTGATGAATTGCCTTGATCTGCTGCTTGACTTGTTTGCTTAGAAAGTAGTAGGAGCTACATTGGGAGCTCACCCTCTAGTATCAACCCAATTCAAGTTTACAAACCTTAATCAAGTTTCCCAATCTTGATCTAACCTCTAATCATTAAGTGACTATCTATTTACTTAACTAAATCAACTTAGAGTTAATCCCTTCTAGAAGCTTGTAGCACCCCGGGTAAAACCACTACTAAAAAATCGATGTGTTTTTCCCTCGTGAATCAGCATGATAGCACGCTCATGTAATCATGACACATTGTATTTGAATATCATCATCATCATGCACATGTTTGTCTAAAACTATTTTACAAAAGAATATTTTTGTTTTCCATATATCCCTCTCTTTTAATTTCGAAACAAAACCACAATCTCTTTCGAATATTTTTGTTTTATTAAAATTATTTACAAAAGATCTTTAAAAAAACAAATAAAAAAATAAAAATAAAACTATTTTGCTTAGGGGAGACCGCAACCAGCCAGGCCCAAAGGAACGAGCTAACCCTACCCTTCCGCCACCGCCACCCACTAACCTAACCTAGACCCGCACCCGACCCTTCCCTATGTAAGCACACAACTACATGCTGTGTCGCTGCGTCGCACCCCTCACGCTAAACCGTCACATCCCAGGTCCGACCGCACCCGCAGCGTATGTCACTCCTGCGTCACCAAACCTCGCTCGCCAGTCGCCCCAGCGCCCCACCGTTTCGTGGCCCACCTCGGCCCCACCTCCCCACGCGTCCGTACCATGGACACCTACCCCGACCTTCGCTCATCTCGCCTCCAACCCCGTGCTTAACCCGCTCGTCTCTCCCCAACCTCACCGCCGCACCTCGTCCCTCCGCTATCGACTCCAAGAACACCAGCCGCCGCCACCTGCACGGGAGACCAGCCTCGGCCTCGCCGTCCTCTGCCTCAAGGGCACCACCTCCCTGAATCACCGTGCCCTACAACCCCGGCCACAGCTGCGCCCTCCGTTCCAGCACGCATCGTTGTGAGCCCCTCCCAGGACGCAGATCTCCATCCGCCGCCCTGCCTCCTCCGAGCCTGCGCATTCCTCGTCGCGCCTCCTCTCTCTGACCTAGCCCTGCATCGTATCGCCAGCAGCTCGCGCCCTCCGATCCTGTCGCCGCCACGCTCCTTCCCCTGCAAGCTCGCTAGCACGCATGGATGCATCCCACGGGTCGTCCCAGCACCGCGCTGCCCTAGGCTCGCCTCACCGGGAGCAGGGCCTCCTCCGCCCCTATTCCCATCACCGTCCGTTTCATGCCGCCTCGTCTTGGTCTGGTTCAACCCGACGCCTCGCTGGACTAGTATGTCTAGCCCGGAGTAGTTCGTCCTATAGGTCCAGATCGATCTCTTCTTGCTGCAGGCCTGCTCCACCAAGCCAACCTCAACGGGGAACATGGCCTCCTATACCTGTTCTGCCTTGTGTCTTGCTGCCTGTTCAATGTTCGGTCCCTGGTGGTCTGCTATTGGTTGTGTTAGTGAGAACTTGTGGGGGTGGGGATGTATGTGTTGAGATGACGATGTGGTGCCACAACAAGGAATTCCTACGATTTGAGGTGACAAGATCGACAAGTGACACCAAGATCTACCTCACGGACCCGAAGACCCGGATCCCGAAGTCTGAAGATGGAACCCGAACCCCTTGGAACGACAAGTTCTTCTACCCGAAGCCGAAGACCGATATCGGAACTCGAAGACCTCCTTCACGGAATCCAAAGACCGTCTACCCCAAGACCTCGATCCCACCGAGACCGAACTGAACCCTCTGAACCCCAAGATCGCCGATACCCTAAAGTGTGACCTCTTTCTGAGCCCCTATTTTATAAATGCTATATACCTCGATGCATATTAAATCTATTCATGCTTGCATACATATTATCATGTGGTTTGTGGGCTTTTAGCCGATTCATCTAATAGTAAAATATAGAGACTATATGCAGGCTATTCTAGTCTTACATGGCTGCTTTTAAATTTATGTAGAGAACCGATGCATTATTTTGCTTAGTAAGTCAACATTTAAATTGCGGGGTATCTAAACAACTTGAACCTCCTAATTAATTGTCGGCCCCCGGTTCCGCTTAATATTGCCTAGTTGCATCGCATCTTGCCATGCCATGGATCATATCATGAACATGCAGATTCTTTGACGTGCTATTAAATGGTGGATACGGTGTTTCTTTTAGTGGTTTTGCCTCTTCATAGATTAGGCCATTGTGTGGATGCGAGTATGGACAAGTTCTTCGGATAATGTATCTTCGGCAGTGTTTCCCACGCGAGCATTCTCCCTCTTTATACCTATTTTACGTTTATATTCTTTACTTCCTCATGTTGATCTATTGTTATCCGTGTTGCGATGCTTTAGTTTCTGTACCATTTATATATTTCCTTGGACACCTCCTATCAACTGTTGTTTAATAGACAATTGGACTTGCGAGTCGTAGTTGCTTGCTTAGGTGCTTCTTAGCATCATCGATGTTCCACCATTGTTGGGAGGTTGGAACATGCTTAATGATGGAGATGATCATGGCTTTCAATATAACTTGTCAATTAAAATTCTGGGAATAGATATAATTACTACCGAAGCACCGAAGGGTAATAGCTAATATTTGGTTTTTAACCGCTCACTTGTGTCCCGTAGGCCCCGAGTACTTGATACATGTTCCTTGAATATCGCACTATCCGCATGTGGAACCATGAATCCCCTTAGATAGAGCTTGATTCATTTGTTATTTCTTGGGGCCACAAACTAGTTTGGGATTTATTACTATCATGTACTTATACCATGCTTTACTGCTTTATTTACGATTGCGCGTGGAGCATTTGTACTGTTTAGGAACCCCGTGCCACATTTATGCTGTATCGACAAGCACAGTCACACTTTCCGGTTTCGAGTCGTTTACCGTCATCGTCACAAACCCTGGGTCCATCTTGGGGCCGGCCAACTTTGTTGCGGGTAGCTTATTGGGGTGGCCCCTGAAATATTTTATGAATCTTGTGATTGCTTTGTTGTGATGCCTCGTTGGGTTTTATTTGGTTTTTCCAAGGTTGATCATGCCTATGTTGCTATTTGTGCACCCCTGTAGGGTAAATCTCCCTGAAAGCTATGTCCGCGGTTATGAATGACTTAGAGCACAGTATCTCAATCATAGACAACCATAACTAAAGTAGTGCTATAAATTTGACTTTGACATGTCTAGTAATCAGTTTAACTACAACAAAATGAGTAAATAAAAGTGCCAATAACTGTTGGATTTAGGATATCTCTGGCTAATTGTATCTAACTAGTAAGTATTGCAACTACAATGGAATGGTTAACTAAATCTGTCCACTGCTTATGATATCAGGATGACTTATGCTATCTATATCTGACTAGTAAGTGATGCAACTATAATGGAATGAATAAAACTGCCAAATGTGTGAGTTCCTCGGTTTGACTTCCTCGTTGGGTCTCGAGGGGAAATACCAGGATGTGTATGATTGGTGTTAGTAACAGGTTGATTCCGAATAGGTCTTTCTTATCCCTCTCTGATAGCCAGCAATTCTATCGAGTCTCTATAGGTTGTTTCGTGCATGTTTCGTTGCCACTTCAGTCCACCATACCTATGTAGGCGAGAGCCGCCGAATTCTAGACTCACCCTATACTGGCCTCAGTACTAACCGCTCCCTTTTTCCTTTCCCTTTGTCGGCACCCCTTTTGTTTAACAGGTATGAGTTGGCCGTCGTTAGCAGGGTTAACCTTCTGGCTTGGCCTGGGCAGAGTTATGGACACCATTGGTTATTCTTCAGGGCTCTTAGCTCAATTTGCTTCTTATCCGTACTCGGATGTTGTATCATTTTCAAGGTGATTTGGATCTTTGTACTGTATATCTGTATTCTTGACTCATTGAGTCATTGTTGTATAAATATGTTCTGTGGGTTCCGTCGTGAACTATTGTGTAATGATATTACTCTGTTTACCAGCCGCACACAAGTTCCTGATGGGCATCCTTGAATTGTTTCTATGCGGGTTTGATGGGAATCACTGAAACCTGCACAGGGCCGATTCAAGGGTGTTACAAAGCTTCCAAGTCAATGAAGACCAATATCAAGCATGGATCCTTTCTACTCAATCTACACCTCAACCTCATCCACTTGATGCAAGTTTGGAACCTTGCATCCTCTCAAGATCATCCCCTCTTGTATTCTAGTCAAAAACCCTAAATCTGCCAAAAATGACAGTCTGGAAAACTATTATCAATATCACATCCTTGATTCTCTTTCCTTCCTAGCCCTCGTGCATTTTTGGAAATGCACTTGAACCATATTGTAAACCATCTTAAGGACTTCCAAGTTCACTCTTGTCCTTAGCTAGATCATCCTTTAACCCACTTGTTCTTGATGGTTTTAAAGGCAAGAAAATAATATTTTCTACAAATCTTATCAACATGCTTACTTTGGCAGAAGCCCACATCTCCATGTTACCTTCTTTTGACCAACTCTTTGCATGATTGTGTTGTACCAATGAAGGTCTATCCATCCATACTTCATTTGGTTCAATTGGATCATTGTGCTTCAAACACCCACATGGTTTTTGAAGCTATTTGATAATCTCCTTTGACACCCTTATTTTTAGCCACCTTTGGCATCAATCCTAAGAGTACCCAAATTTTCAAAATAATTCAATAAACAGTTACCAAAAATCATCTGAAAATCTCAATAAATTCTTGGGGGTGTATATTGACCCTACCTATCTACCAGTACCTTTGCCCTACTCTTCCAAGATCAAAACCTCATGTTTTACACCATGATCATCATTATGACAAATGGTGCTATCTTGATAAAACTTGAGCCAACACTAATTCAAACCATCATTGAACCACCACCATTGACTACCACAGCATCAGGACACCCCCTGGTCGAGTTACACTTTATCCTTTCACTGTAGCTAACCCTAGTTCCTGTCCTCTTGCATTTGGGTGAAGGGGAGACAAGTGAGATGTCATGTATAGCTTCTTTATTACTTGCTGCCACCCTTTATCCTATGCCCTTTTGCATGACAAAAGCTCACATATATCACCCCCCCTTCCCTACTGAGGCAGCCATAGCCGCCCTAGTGCCCTCCTTCCCCTCCATTCTCTTTTAGGCCGATGCACATGAGTGCCAAGAAACCTTGATGTATAAGACTTCTCGTGCCACTACTTTGCCCCCTGTGACTCCCAAACGTCCCGCAATACCGCTCATAGAAACCAAACCCTGGCTGTCACCTCCCCATCTAGTTTCTCCATGAACGTTGTTCACCATGGACCTATCCTCTATGGTATAAAGCCCATAGGCCACCACAGCCCATCCCCTGGATCATTTCACTCCCCAAACTCCCACCTACCTCCCCCGAGCCTCAGAGTTCCTCTCTAGCATTGTCATAGCTAGGATAAAGGAAGGAAGGCCTCTCGGCCACCTTCAAGATCTAGCATGTGTGCTCTCTTCTCTGCCCCTCTGCTCCTACATGTCATGGTGCTGAGATCCCCTGATCCCTCTCCATCTAATACTCTCTCTCTCTTCTTTCCAAGGAATGGCTCCACCGGTGGCGCCACCGAGCTCCGCCGAGTTCCTCTTGACCATCGATGCACGAGCCCACTTTCGGAGCCAAAACTGCTGCTACCACCCATCAGCGGGCTGGCCGTAGAGAGCCACATTGTCCTGCACCCTCCCCGGTGCCTCTCCCTTCTCTAGTGAGCTCCCTATCCTTCCTCACCGTCGCTAGGGTTCCTCTTGATTTGTCCGTGGTCGGGTGTAGACGATGAACAAGGGCCACCGATCCTTCCTTAATTGGATAGCCCCAATCACTTCATACCGCTTCGGCACCAACACTCGCTAACGGACAGGCCCCGTCTGTCGGTTCAACCAGCTGTCTCCCGCCAGTGCTGGAGAGTCAGCTGGGCCGGATCGGCTCGTGCGACCCATTTCCATTGCATATCCAGCGCGCAGCCAGTTCTGTTTATCTAATTTCTATTTTTCGTCTAGGTTGCTCTTTGGATTAAATCCCAAAAATGTAAAATACCACATTTTGCTCAGATCCAATTTTTGGACATGTCCCTGTGTGTTTTGTCTAACAAGCAGAGCCAACCTCAGCCTAAAAAATGCCATTATTTTCTGAGATTAAATTTCCTAAAATAAATATTTTGCAATAAAGAAATTACTCAGTAAGTTATACATCTCCAAATGGAATGAATCCAACTTCCTCTAGTTGGTAATTGGAATACCTATCAATGAGCATTAGTCTCATGTCAATAGGAGTTGTGGTCCACCTGTAGCAAAAATGACAAAATCCATCTAGATCTCACTTTAGAAATTTCCCTAGGTCAAACTATGAAATGTTTTGACCTAATTCCAACTCTCATGTCTCAGCTACATCAAGATATATCAAATCCCAGGAGATCAATATTTATTGAGCCCTGGTTGAATTGTAATTAAATAAAACCTTCTACCTATAGAATGTTTCACTAGGAAAATCCTTCCAAAAGCTTTGTAACCCCAAAAATGGTGAATCCGATTTCTACATAATGGTATTTCAAATACCTACCATGTGTCTTTGGATGCATATCAAAAGCTTCTCTGGTTTAAATCTGGTGAAAAAGACAAATTGCTTACATAACAGACTTTAGGAATTTCCCAAGGGCATTCTAGTAATTATTTTGAAATGTTTCTAACTCTCAAAGAAATCACAAACTCAAATATCTACAAAACCCTAAGAGGACAAATTTATTTGAGCTCTAGGTCTTTTCTGGTGAATTATTACCGTAAGCTAGGGTTATTCTCACCAGAACATTCATAACTAATTAAAGAAAACTGATAAAATCATGAAACCACCTTTGTTGGCCTTGTTATTTCAATACCTATCTGATGATATCATTTTTTGTATCCTGGCCCTTTTATTAAATCCCTTATCTAAGTGGTATTTGACATTCAAAGAAGTTCCACAAATGAAATCAAAGTATTTCCAAATGACATTCAGTAGGTATCCAAAACCTATTGAAGCTAGTGTTGTGTTGTATGTTTGTTTGCTATATTGTACTGATGTTTGTATGCCTTCTGTTGATTGTGGTCATGTTTTTTTGCATGTCTGCTCCTTGATGACGATAATTGCGATTATATTGGAGAATAGAAGATGATGGTTAATATTGGTTATTATTATGGTATTCTAAGAAGAAGCTTAGGGACATATTGCTAGATTGATGATCATAGGAAAGTCACCTTCTTGTTCATAAGCCTTCTCCTACTATTTTACTTATGCATGTTTTATCTATTTGTTTATGAAAATTGCATTGCTTTACTATATGATGATCTCTATCGGGTAGTGGCTTGAATCCTCCAAACCATTACACATTTGTACTTCTAAGTACAACCCCTTTGCTGACACGTACTTGCCCTTAGTAATGTAAGTGGTGTATAACACCATACCCCTTGGAGACCCATTTTACTTGAGCAAAACTATAGGATGGGAAGACCCCGGAGAAGTTTACAAAATGTTTTATGATAAAACCTTGGCGATCTTTGACCTACCAAGAGAGATTTGAGAAAGAAAAGGGTTTTGTTTTACAAATGATGCTGAAGAGGAGGAGGAGAAAATGTTTATGAAAACGCACCCATTTCTTTGCAACTTTAGCTATAACAACTAAACCTATGCAACCACATCACTCCAGAATGGGACGGATCCTAACTCGTAGTTTGTTTTCCGTAGCATGGGATACGCCAAAACGCATACAAAGGTGTTCGATTCCCTCGAAGACGGTTCCTATCCACTAAGGGGGTGATTGTACCCAGAGGGTTCTAATGCTTCTACGGAGGTCGGCTAAAACTATGGGGGTCCCGCGGACGGTACGGTTTATGGGAGTACATAAGGGGAAATGATTTAGGAAGTAAGGTAGGGAGATTCAGACTTGAGAAGTTAGGTACTCATCCCGCGAGAACTAAGACCACAGGGAAAGTGCCCATACTAGGGACGACAAATGAAAGGTTATGTTTGATTATTCGGACCGCCGTACACTTGGTGTAGCGGGCCATGTGTTATTGATAACTGTGAGATTTGACACATTTTTGATGGTTTTTATTGATGGTTTTCTCCCGGATTTGATCGTTTGCTAGCTTTAACAAACACTAATACTTCGGTAGCGAAGAAAACTTGGTTTTTAATGTGTGTTTCAGGTTCTGAACATCAACAGAAGGTTTTAACAAGAGAAACACAATACTCAGGAAAGAACAAGCAAGTCTCTCTTTGGAAGCAATCGAGGGAGGCATACAAAGGCTTTAACGAGCAACTATATGGCAGGAACATTTTTCCGGCCGTATAGTTCCCACCGTATATCCGCCGACGCCTCCGTCTTATCAAAAGGGACAACTTCCGTAAAGAGGCCAGAGGCAAAATTAGAACACAGCGCCCGCCATCCCATCCAAAAAGGAGAAATAAGAGATCCAGAGAAGAAGGGGGAGACGTCTTCATCTTGCTCCACGATCTTCGACCTCCTAGCCATCACACCCTCATAGCCATTACTTGTACTTGAGAGAGAAAGAGATCTTCACCTTGCAAGATTAGGGTTTGAGATTGTTTCTTCCTATCTTGAATTGTGTTGGATTACTTTTCCATTCTTATTGTGGATCTCCATGGTAATATCAAGAAGAACTCCCTTTATTTAATTATATTGATGATGCTTTAATCTCTCATGTGTGAGTAAATTCCTTGGGCGTGCGAGATGTAAGGGATTGGTGAGCTGTGATGTTCCTTCATATATTTTCCATTAGTTTGTGATTGATTTTAATTACTATATTATGTGTGTTTGACTATCTGTGGGATGCCTAATGCGTGTTGTCCAATTAAGGGCCCAGACAACATGATGCTTTGTTCTACATAGATAAGATCTTGTTCGCTAGCAGACCGGCGACCCTCGAGTGACACGGGGATATCAATGGGAAACTAGTTGACTCAAGGATATCGGGGAATCACTGTCCTTATTGCATTAGTCTGATCCAAGGAGCTTAATTCCTAAGCAACCTGAAGGATCTTACTTGTCTAGTGTCTGACCATGGTTTTGGTAACAGACTAGTAGGATTATTGAAGTTGGGATGAAATCTACCAAGAGGAGTTCCGGCTAATTATGGGTTGCTCGCCTACACATGTATTTATAAGATTACAATTGTTACATTTATCATTCGTCCACCTGGCACATTCATTGTCACCATGAACTGTATTTCCCCGCGCCTTTTTCATCGTCTGCAGAAAACAACAAACAATCGAATCATTCTTTACTTTTATGCTTTTTATTACTGAAGTTTACATTTTAGTTTTATTTAAATACATCTAGTTCAATCCAAATTTCATTCTTATTTCCATACTTGCAGTCAATTCACTCAAAGACATGTGACAACTTTGAGTGCGACAGAGACTCCACTCATAAACACTTACCTTTGGGCTCCCTGTGGGATCGATATCTATACTTCAAAACTAGCTACAAACGATCTGTGCACTTGCAGACATCAAGCTATTTTCTGGCGCCGTTGCTGGGGATTTAAGCACTAAGTGTTTGTCTCTTGACATTTCAGGTGTTACTACTACAAAATGGTCCCCCTAGGAGACAAAGGGTCTACATGCTCTTGTAGGACCTATTTACCAGATTATTTTGAGCGTGCGCCTATTCTGAGGCACGAAGAAATTATTGAAAAACTTTTAAGATCAGATAAGGTTGAAGTTGAAAACCTGAGTGATATTATGGAAATCATGTCTATTTACAGGACAACTCCCAAGAAACCTGAGAAAACTCTCAGAGGATACAATGCTCCAAAATCCGCTTTCCTTAAACAACCAATAGAATTTCCTAACCCTGGAGTTAGAGAATATCGATTTGATGGTGGAATTATTAAAATTTTGCAGGAAAAAGCTTTAAGTGGAAGGGAAGATGAAGACCCAGCAAGACATATTAGAGAGTTAGACGATTTAATGACAACACTTGGACAAAACGGTTTGCCAAGAGACTTCTCTCATCTAATTTGTTTTTGTTGGTCTCTTAAAGGTAAAGCTCTAGATTGGTTATATTCTATCCCTCGCCATTACAGTAAATGTTGGGAAAACTGTATTTTAAAATTCATAAACAGGTTTAATCCTTTTAAAAAGGTAACTGAAACTAGAAAGAACATAGGCAACTTTAGTCAGAACGTGGGAGAAAACTACCCACAAGCCTAGGATAGATTCTTTAGAATGATCAATAGAATTCCTAATCATGGCTATTCTGAATCAACTATTTGACATTTATTTTACCACGGTCTTAATACTCAAAGAAGAGAGTTGCTTGACTTATCAGCAGGAGGATCGATAAATACTTTAACTGTTAAAGCATGTTTGGAATTAATGTCTACTAGGGCTAAGAATGATTCTTTATACAATCCTGTTTTCGACACTAAGTTATAAAAAGGGATGCTTCATATAAATCCTGATCTTATGCCTGAAGTACGCAAAACAATGAAAGTAAAAGATATACCTTCTGAACTTGTTAAGGAAAACAAAGTAGACTTGTTACAAGTTTTTACTAAAGAAGATGAAACTCGAAAAGTTTTTCAAGAATTAAAACATCCACAAGCAAAATCTCATAATAACCTACATATGCATTTTCAAAAACATAATTTTTTTGGCAGAACTCATGGAAAATTATGATGAGATTGGCCAAGAAATAAAATTATTTCACAAGTATCTTAGTATGACTGAAAACCAATGCGAACAAATAGCATCTGGTTATCAAATTTTTCTTTGAGATGATATAGATATTCCTGTTTCTACTAATGCTGTTACAAGAAGAGGTGCAGTTGTTACAGGACCATTAGGACCACCCGAATATGAAGCTGAGAAAGAGCGAAAAGAAAAAGCCTTGCTCAAAGCAAGCCAAGAAGATGATACGCTGGTGGATCCTCAAGATGAAACTGCTCAAGAAACACAAGATCAAACCATGGAGGACCAAAATGATGCACAAGATGAGCATTATGAATAGAGACGGTTGATCCAAGAGAAGAAAAAGAGACAAGCAATGAAGATGAAGTTGTTGTAGTAGAGAAGAATAAAAGTGATAAGCAACAACAAAAGAAAGCAACAAAAGAGCCCGATCCCCCTAAAAGGTAAAAGACAAAAATAAGAAAGGTGAGCAAAATCTTCCTTATCTAGATCGAAAAAAGAAAGCACAGGACCAGGTGATCAATGATTCTTTCAAAAAAGCACTTGGTGATCTCCATCTAGAAATTCCATTTGCGGATGCGATAAAATTTCCCACCTATTCTAAATTCCTCCGTGATATTATGAGTAGAAAGAAAGAAATAATTGAAACCGTTGCCATGGGAAACTATTGGGAAACTATTGGCTAAATTGGGAGATCCCGGAATACCAACTATTTCATACTCAATTGGCAAAACTGATATTCACAATGCCTTGTGATTTAGGTGTAGGAGTTAGTGTAATGCCATATTCCCTCTATAAAAGGTTAGGATTAGGGGAGTATTCCCCTAACTATCACTTTACAGATGGCTGACAAGTCCACTAAACAACCCATTGGTATGATTGAGGATGTTCTACTTAGAATAGATGAGCATGTAAATCCCGCTGACTTTATTATTCTTGAAATGCTAGAGCATGAAAAATTATCTATAATACTTGGAAGAACTTTTCTTAGTACTACAGGAGCATCAGTTGATTGTGCTGAAGGAAAAATAATCTTCAATGTTTATGATGCTGAAATCATCCGGTATTTTCCAAAGAAGCTAGAAGCAGGAGAAAGATATATTCCATCGGCAAAACGAGTTCATGTGGTAAGTGCCTTTGATAAGGGGCAACCCAAGGTAAGAATTCGAGAATAGAGAAGGGATTGAGTTATTCAACCATCCTTAATAAAATGCTTAATGGGAGTCAACCCATCACATTAATAAAATAAACTAAAGAATAAAGTGTTCATCGCATTCCTAATACCTTTTCACAGACATTCTTGCGGAAGCACGCCCCTGAAGATGCAGCTGTCAAGAAGTAGTTGAAATATCGATTGAACAAGTGTAGAATAAGTATAAATATAAAAGTTTGAGTTTTATCTACAAAAACTAGCTTAATCATTTTTGTCAAGATCAAAAAGTGAACCTCTAGTTGAGGAGAAGAAGATAGGTAGAGCTAGAAATTCTGCTCTATACATGCTGTTTTTGGTCGATAATTTCAACTATCATTTTTCTGTCAAGGTGTTTTGCTAAGTTTTAGGATAAGAAGGTATTTTCAAAGAAATATAAATTTTGGATGAGTACTAAAGATTTAATGACCAACTATACGACAGGAATAAAAATTCTGGTCGTATAGTTTCGCCGTATAGATATCTTTGCCATCAACAAATTTTCTTGCGTAGACATAGAGGATTTAACGACCAACTATACAGCGGGAATAGAAATTCCAGCCGTATAGCTCTGGTCGTATAGATATTGGTGCCTTCGTACAATTTCCTTCCAAAAGTACTGATGGTTTAACGACCAACTATACGGCGGGAATAAAAATTCCGGCCGTATAGTTCCGGTCGTATAGATATCGATGCCTGTTTTGGAAGATTTATCTCGAGGGCGCTAACGATTTGATGACCAACTATATGGCAGGATTATTATGACCCGCCCATATAGTTGCGTCCATATAGCTATGTTCTGCATAAAGAAACCCTAATTGGCGGCGGTGCGGCAACTATACGGCGGGAATAACATATCCCGCCTGTATAGTTGCGGCTGTATAGTTTGGCGTGACCTCATAATCGTGCCGGGGCGGCTAGGTTTCTTCTCCCTCCTCACTTTTTCTCTCATATTCTCTGTCTAAACCTCTCAAAACCCACCTAGAACTCTTGATTCTTTGCGGATTTCATTCGTTTGAGTGGGGGAATCAACATATCGGTATGTTTATCTCCCTATCCATGCTTTATTTTCAGATTTCCATGGTTGAAACTCTCACATTGATCTAGTGGATGAACTCAAGCTTATTTTTCTTTTCCTCTTAATTTCCCACGTTAGGATTAAATTTTTCCATGTAGAATCATTCGTATATCATGGAGAAACTATATGCCTAAGGTTTCATGGTGAAATTTTTCAGTGCATCAAGATGAACAAAATTGGTAGAATTTTTTGCAAGAGCAAGCGCCAAAGTGGCGAGAGTTCCTGGCACTGGGCCGAGCTCAACCCCAAGCTGCCATAGTTTCATCAAGGAGGATGATGCCCACACGTTGGGCCGATGATAGCTTTCTCGCGCGGCAGGGTTGAGGGCAGACTTCGACCTCATGTGTATAAATTCAAGACTTGCGGTACTCGCTATGCGAGCCACAACACCTATGCTGAGCTCACCTATGAGTTCCTTGCCTCCTTCTACGATGACCACAGGGAGAAAGGTAATGCATGCAGGGTAAGCTTCACCATGAACCAGCAACACTATGAAATAACTTTTGAATAATTTTGCAATGCTTTTGGCTTCCCTCACGATGGGGAGTCAACTATTACTAACCTATACAGCGTCACAAGTGGAGAAACTTGGGAGGTCGTTTCTATTAACGGTGGCATGGACTTCTACCAGAAGAAGATGTCCACCATTCAGAACCCAACAATTTGCTACTACACCTTGTTCCTCACCAACACACTGTTGGGAAGAGGAGATACCGGTTCCATGGCCAATGCGGACATGGCAATGATCACCAAGGCACTCTTCCCCAATGCACCACAAAGTCCTAATCCCGGGGCTCTACTCATCCAGCACTTCCGTCACCAGAGCAACAAGACGAAAGGTGACATTCGCATTGGTGGATTGGTAACCCACCTTGCTCATCAATTAAGCATTATCTTACATGTGATGCAACCTATTGATGGCTCCAAACTTATGGATGTCAAATATTTGACTGCTTGTGGCTTCCCCGGTGTTTACCGAGCTAACAGGAGGCTCCGAGCATATCAGTTTCGTTATCCAGGTGATGCGGAGGTTGAGAAGGTTCCGTTGCCATGTCCCCAAGCCTTCTTGATTATGGATAAGGACACCTGGATCCTCACGAAGGATCACGTGGTGGAGATCATGGCTGGACTTCAGCCTGATCAAGAGGAAGATGAAGAAGAAAAGCAGCAGGATGAGTAGGAGCAGGAGGAGGAGCAGGAACACAACCCTGCTTGTGAGGGACAACAGCAGCAGGGGGACCCTAGGACCCATGGCCCAATCAGCCGCAGCAGGGGTTCAACTATGTCCCGTGTCAAGAATTTCAGCAGCTCAACCAATGGGTTGGGGAGATTGACCACACTCTATAAGGAGTGAATGAAGATGTGAGTGCCCTAAATCAAAACTTCAGTCACTTCAAGACAAACTTCCCCAACTACTACCAGCAGTACCACACTAGCTGCCGAATGATGGCAACAACTGAGCCTGGGAATAGCCTAAGCATGGGGGAGGTTTGAAAACCTCCAAACCTTGCATTCATATTTTTATTTCTTATTTTTATTTATTTCACTTCTTCAAAATTGCATGTTTACTTTTAGTTTGCATTCCTAAACCAAAAATACAAAAAAAATAGTTGTAACTTTTATTGCAAGTTCGTTTCTTTGTTTCTCTCGGAGATTGCTCAATTTCAGGTGACTTAGCAATAGGGAAGTATAGAGGGGGCTCGACTCAAGTACGAGAACAAAGCAAGCAAGAGGAGGTATCACATTCCTTTCATCACCTTTGCTGCAACCTTAAATTGATCCTACAATTATTTACTCGCTTGCACTGGAGCCACTCCCCACTTAGCTTGCTATCCTATAAATTCTATTCCTTTGCCAGTGTCTCCTTTTTAGCTTTGAAACAATGAGCAATGAACTTGGTTAAAAATATTTCCTACATTTTTACAACAAGAAAAAGCATCCAAAATATGACTTGAGTCCATGTTTAGCCCAAAGGATTTGATTTTAGAATTACTCCATCCCATTTGAGCTTAATATAAATAGACCCGATAGCACCCTTGAATGAAATTGTCTAATAAAATGGATGCTTCAAATTAGAACAGATTATGCCACCGCGTTTTCTAATAATTACCGTAATATATTTCTTTACGCGTGTCATTACAACACTGTCGTGCTCCATGGGGAACTATTAACTCAGCTAGCCAACGAACGATCTAAATGTGGGAAACCGCTTGATTTTGGCTATTGAGTTATGTAAGCGTCTGTAGCTGCAATGCTATGATGGGTAAAACTTTAGTCTCCTCGTGGTTTCACGTTCCAAGTGAAGTTGTAGTACTCCTCTGACCCACTATTGCTCAATAGTATCTATTGGCATGGTCACGAGTGCACAACACAATCCCATTTAACATGTTAAAAACAGTGGCATGATTTCTCTATGAAAGGGCTGAAGTTTTTGAAAAACAAGGAAAGGAAAAAGGTGCTTTGAGAGTCTTGAAATTTTGACATGGGAATAGATGAGTTGTTCTTAAATTGAATGTTTTTGGTGCCAACATGAGTACTCTTAATTGATTAAAGAAACAAGAGCAAAAAGTTTTCTCCTCTCAACAAAGAGAGACACCAAAAGAATTTGTTTCACTTTCTTAGCTAAACTTTTGACACTTGCTCGGGCATATGATTTATTTGCTAGCAAGATATACGTGGTTAGGAAGTGGACTCAGTGCAATCTTGTTTATAATTGTGTGATCATGTTTAGGATTGCATGAATTGTGAAGAAAAGAATTTGACACCAATTCAAGATTGTAAGTCTTTTATTTTAGTATTGAATCTCCGCTATTCTTCCTTATTTCCTTGTCACTTGAGGGCGAGCAACATCTAAGCTTGGGGGAGTTATTAGCTGTGAGATTCGACACATTTTTGATGGTTTGTATTGATGATATTCTCCCGGATTTGATTGTTTTCTAGCTTTACCTAACGCTAACACTTCGGTAGCGAAGAAAACTTGCTTTTTAATGTGTGTTTCAGGTTCTGAACGTCAACAGAAGATTTTAACAAGATAAACACAATATTCAGGCAAAAACAAGCAAGTCTCTCTTTATAAGCAATCGAGGGAGGCATACAGAGGATTTAACGAGAAACTATACGTCAGGAACATTTTCCTGGCCGTTAGCAAAGGATTTTTAGCTAGCATTGAACGTCAACCTACGTTGATCAGTCAGATCAAGGAAGCCCAGAAAGGAAATGAGAGTATCGACGGAATCAAATGTCGTATTGGTACAGGGAAGGTACCTGGATTCACCAAAGATGAAGGAGTTTTGTGGTATAAAGGACGTATCTGTGTGCCAGCAGATTCCGAGCTCAAACAAGTTATCATGCAGGAAGGTCATCGTACTCTTTATTCTATCCACCCCGGAAGAACAAAGATGTATCAGGATTTGAAGGAGCAATTTTGGTGGCACAAGATGAAGAGAGAAATCGGAAGCTACATAGCCAAGTGTGATATCTGTCAGTGAGTGAAAGCAGAACATCAGAGACCCACAGGACTTTTGCAACCATTGCAGATTACGGAATGGAAATGGGATTCTGTTGGAATGGACTTTATCACCGGTTTGCCTACTTCTAGTAGGGGTAATGACTCTATTTGGGTCATAGTTGATAGACTGTCCAAGGTAGCCCATTTTATACCTGTCAATACTACCTACCAGAGTTCGAAGCTAGCAGAGTTGTACATTGCTAGAATCGTCAGTTTGCATGGTACCCCCAAGACCATAGTATCGGATCGAGGAACCCAGTTTACCTCAAGATTTTGGCAGAAAGTCCAAGAAGGATTAGGAACCAAATTGAATTTCAGCACAGCTTATCACCCACAGACCAATGGACAGACTGAAAGAGTTAACCAAACCTTTGAAGATATGTTGACATCTTGTGTTCTAGAACATGGATCAAAATGGGAAGATTGTCTGCCTTTCACAGAATTGTCAGACAACAACAGTTATCAAGCCAGTTTGCAAATGACCCCATTTGAATTTTTGTATGGAAGGAAGTGTCGTACCCCCTTGAATTGGTCGCAAGTAGGAGAGAGTCAGATTTTTGGACCTGACATCCTATGAGAAGCCGAACAGATGCTTCACAAAGTCCGTGAGCACCTCAAGACCGCCCAATCTAGGCAGAAGAGTTATGCCAACAAGAGACGTAGAGACCTGACCTTCAATGTCGAAGATTGTGTGTATCTCAAGGTGTCGCCTTTGAAGGGAATGCAGCGTTTTCAGCTGAAAGGAAAGCTAGCCCCTAGATATATTGGACCCTTCAAGATTTTGAATCACAGAAGAGAAGTATCATATCAACTGGAACTGCTAGAGGAGATGTCAGCCATCCATGATGTGTTCCATATCTCGTTACTTCGCAAATGCTTAGAAGTTCCGGAGAAGACTGAAGTGTTCAAGAACATCGATCACCGAGTTGTTGATATCAACAAGGTTCTCATGTATCATGAAGTGCCCATTTGTATTTTGGAAGAAGCCTTCAGAACCACCAGGACCTGGAGTTTCAAGTTTCTTAAGATCCAATGGAGCAACCATACCGAAGAAGAAGCTACTTGGGAGCGAGAAAATTATATCAGGACTGAGTTTCCAGATCTCTTTAGTTCCTAGTTTTTCTTAAATCTCGGGACGAGATTTTGTTTAAGGAGGGAAGGTTTGTAACACCCCAAAAATTCTAACCAAGTTTATCAAGTTCTAATCACCCAATTTAGGGTTAACAAAAACTTTTATTAATAAAATGAATATGAATGCATGTGTGTTTTGCATTAGTGTAGAATTGATTGAAATTGCCAAGCTTGATTGTTACAAATGATGTTAAATGGTTTCAAGATGAATGTTACGTCATCTAGGCCAATTACAAACAAAAACAAAAGAAAAAGCAATCAAATATGAATAAATAAAGCAAATGGTCTTTTTGACCAAAGTTAACCACTAGGTCACTTTGTGTGTTCCTAGAGGAGAAATTTTAACAGAAACATTTCCACTTCTTTTCACCCCTTGCTAGACCAAGTAAAAGTGTATCAAGGCCCACTTTACAAACTTACCAAAACATTTTCCAAATCAATTTAATGGACAGTTGAAAATTGAATCATATGTTAAGATCCCACTTTTTCAAAAACCTATCAAACCATTTCCCCTTGACCTCTCCAAGCAAACATAGACTCTCAAGCTTAAGATCACTCAAAAACTTTCATTCAAAAATTCCAAAGTAAAATCCTTTTGGCCATTTCCACAAACACCTGCCCTACACTAAAGTAACTCTAGCCTAACTTCACTGTTTCCATAGTAATTCTCGACCATTTGGTCTCCCCTTAACTTCCTTGTCCCCTCTAGTGTCGAGCAGCACCCAGACCAAGCCCCCTCTTTGCCGTGTGCACAGTGGAGTGCCGCCCGTTTTTGGTCGTCACCGGCCGACAGTGGGCAGCATGCTAGGAGCATCGCCGCCCCCACGACGCGCACCAAACATGCCTCGGTCCACCACCACCCCCTGTCCAAGCCTCGACAATAGTCAAGCCCTGGACCACCCTAGCTACGCCGCGCCCACCGCCTCGCGCAGACCACAGCTCACCCCCGCCTCGCATACACTAGCTCGCCATGATCACCCCAACCCCGCAAACAACCCTGTTCGCCATTGTGCGACCCACAGCTGGCGCACGCTGTCGCAAACACCTCTGCGTCTGCACGAAGCGCCGCACGCTCCCGACCAAACCACACCGCCCCACGCCTCACCATTATGCCCGTGAGAACTGCCAGGGAACCATGCACCATCCACTAGCCTCCACTATGCCGATAGCAGCCTGTAGCATCGTCACCGACGAGCTCACGCATGCACCTTTCGGTCCCCTCGCCGCAGTATAAAAGGAGGCCTCCCCTGCCTCATTTCTCCACACCCCAACACTCACCACTCCTCACTGATCCTCCCTCACGCTTCCACAGAGCAAGGCGAGCTCTCTCTCGCCAGAATTTGGTCGGATCCCGCTGCTGCTGGAGGAGAAGGGTGCCGTCGATTTCGACCACCCCAAGACCTACCGTGACCGCACCTCGACCTGCCGTCGTCTACCACATCAATCGCCCCCGTCGCCAACCCTAGATGGAGCCTAGGTGAGCCTAGCCAGACCCCCACCGCCGCGCTAGGTCATTTTCCTTGCCGGAGTAGTTCGTCGCCGAAGATGACTCGCAGTCGTTGGATTAGAATTAGATCGCACGGCTCAGATACGTGGATACCGTTTCGCTTAGATACAGTCGCTGACGAGTGGACCCCCTCTGTCAGCATCCCGCTGCGCTGTGCAGTGCAGTTGGGCCGGCCCGTTTAGCTTTTCCGCGCAATCTAGGGAATTCAAATATTGATTTTCCAATTTATTTTAAACTAGATTGTATCCACAAATTCAAAATCAATTCAGAGAGTTTCACTGAACCGAATTGCATGATTCAAATTTGATTAGAAATATATTTAAATTATCTATCCAAGCCCGTTGGATTTAAATCATTTGGAGTTAGAGATAATCTTTCGTAAAAATACTAAGACAGAGACTTTTGCAACTTCAAACATTTTTCAGAAATCAACCATAATAGCTTTTGAGTTGATTCCATCTCTCAAAAGTCAAAATTGATAAGATCTATCTGAATATGTAAAAGTATTTAGGTTTACATGCAGTGACTTTCGACTAGTACCAAAAGAATGCTATTAGGGCATTTCTAGTCATTTCAAATCTATTAAATGATAATATTAAACTTAATAAAATATGACCCACCCTTTAAATCACATTCTCATGTATTAGAATATGTGGTCATGAGATGTGTCCACATGATTCCATATTTTAATTGGTGAATATTAAATCTTAATTAATTTCAATGAGTAGAAATTACTTTTCTCAAATAAACTAAATAAAACTAGTTCTTTATTTCATGTGATGATTATGATGATGCTAGATCATCAAGTGTGAGCCTTAGTGTGCTAAAGAGAATTAGTTAAGTATTTTTTGGTGATTGTGTACCCCGTATTTATTTATTGACGATAGTACCGACCCAAGCTACGAGGAGGAGGAGTTCTACCCAGAAGAAGAGGAGGAAAACTTCAACCACTGCACCAATCAAGGCAAGCTATTATTGGCAAGCTAGAACTATGCAAGCTAACACTTGCAAGTATTATACCTATGCAAGCCATCAATAATTGCAAGATAACTTAAGCAAGATGCATTAGGCATGCATTGGTTATATACCTTTGATTTATACCCATCCCAAGTTTTACTTGCAAGCTTTACTCTTTTTACTTTACCAAAGTGTTTACTTTTAGCTAGTGCTCTGTGAGTATTTGGAAAAGTAGAATAGATAGCATAAAGAGTATAAAACTAGGCCTATACTAGATGTCATTTTGTGGCATGAGATTGAAGATTAGCACCCCTCATTAGTGAACACTCTCAACTTAGTGGCTAGTACTAAGCATAAAACTTGATCACTTTAGATGGGAATACTTAGTGAAAATGATTATGAAAACCTTGGAATGATGCTTCATTCTATTGAAATGTTTTGACATGTGTTGAGAAACACAAATGGATTTGATGATGAAAATGTTGAGGCATGAGCCTTAGCCCTTTATAAAAACTGATGGTTGGGTTCGGGTGCGATACCATTCCAATTTTACCATACAACCACAATACCTGAATTGGGTAGGGCTTAGCCGGAAGTTTATATGCATTAGTATGGGTTCCCTCGCGGAAGAGGTTTGAGCTGAGGCTACCTCGTGAGTGTGAATTGTCCACCTATGCAGTGCCCAGGATGGTAGATGGCCATGGCTGGGAGGCCAAGCTCATAGGGGAGGTGCCTATACTAGAGTGTGTAAAGGAAAGGTTATGATTGATTATCCGCATACTAATTATGATGATTCAGGGTTATCCCTGACAGATGAATCTAATTTTGTGGTGAAAGTGCACTATCTCTGCAGAGTGTCAAACTATTCGAATAGCCGCGTCCGCGGTCATGGACAGTTGGAGTGGCCATACTGTTCCATTGTAAGATGTTTTCAAACTGACTTGTGAAGTGAACTATGATTTTGACTTGACCACAACAGGGTTGTGAATATGAAAACTAGGTTCCCACTTAAGTGATTTAGAACATTTACTTAGTTTTATTTACTTCTAAACTTAGTTTAGATAAACCTGGCTTTTTGCAAATAAACCTAGAGCTTAAGATTCCTACTAGAACTACCTTACTTGTTAGTGATAGTTTGCGAGTACTTAAATAGTACTCATGGCTTTGTCCCTAGCTATTCCCGTGGCCAGATTATGAGGAGGACTATCAGGATGATGGACAGTAAGACGTCTACGACAACTAGGATCATCTTTCATCATCAGCATTGCCTGTGACCCCGAAGATGGAGCCTACTACTACGCTTATTATTCCGCTGCTTGATTGTATTAAGACTGGATCATGAGATCCTTTATTCGTGTAAGACCTTATTATGGTTTGTAATGGATGATGTGCTGTGATATACAATCTGTTATGTCTCGCAAAAATGGTAATCCTGGGATTGTGATGTATGGCACAACAGGCATTTGGGATTAAAAATCCGGGTGTTGACAAGTTGGTATTAGAGCCATCCTGACCATAGGAGACCCGAGTTAGAATGGACGTCCGGACAAAAACTTAGTTTCAAAACAAAAGAAGTGAGTACTTATGAAAACCTAGTGCCACTCTTATCCTTGATTCTTTCAAAACAATTCATGTTTATCAAAAATTCTTGCACTCCTACATAAAATTTGACACACTTGATCACCTCACTAACTTACTCATCCTAAATTCTTATAGATGGAAGTGCAGTATTGCAAGTTCTACCAGTTGGGCAATGGAGGCCAACTGATCTTTGAGAGGGATCTAGATGCACTGTCTGAGTATCTTGAGCGCCCGCATCCGGGATTCTTTGGTGTCCAACTCAACGATCACGTAGGAGGAGATCTACAATGGATGATAGTTGCAGATCTCAAAGGTAGAATGGAAGCACCCACTTCTGAGAAGATTCAATTCACCTTGCGAGAGAACAACTGGCTAGATGGATTAGCCAGGGCTATGCATGAAGCTCTTGCCCCTCTGTGTGGGCAAAACATCAACTTGATCCAGGGAACTCACTTTGCTCACTTCGCAAGGCGTGATTCTATGGGTATGCCATTGGATATGCCAAGTCACCTGGAGTTGAAGCGCTAGGTGGAAAATCTTGACTTCATGTTGTATGATAGGAAGAAGGAATTGGACAACGCCCGAGATTACGCCAACCACAACCTTGCCATTACCATCAAGAAGGAACATACTATCACCATGCTAGTCAAGGATCGCCAATCACTTCATCGTCAACACGAGAATAAGGATCACACCATCGATCATCTTCGCAATAAGGTGGCCGCTCTCGAGAAGACCATCCGTGAACAAGAAGTCTAGCTTGAAGAAAAAGAGGAGGAGGAAGGTGAGGACATCCAGGGAAATCTTCACTCTTACCTCAGTGATGACATTGACTACGTAGAGGATGATGCCATGGATTTCTACACCGATGATGATGATTATGACTTCATTGATGATCAGTAGATGCACTTGATCACTACCATCGGAATGAGTTATATCGGTCCCACTGTATCATAGCTTTACAAAATGGTTCTTAAAACCATTTGTTTTCCATTTGTGTTGTGGTGTGTGTTGTATTTTGTGCTTTGAATGAATGAATGAGAAGAAGAAGTTAGTTTGCAAAACCCAAGTCAAACTCAAAGTTTAGAGCTTTTGAAACAGAACCATGAACCTTAGAAATTTCCCTCTTATCTCATTATCTATCTCAATCTTCAGATGACTCGTGGAATCCCCGGAGGAAGAAGCTCATCGCAGGACCCAATGTTGCAGATTCTGCAGATGCTAGTTTCTGACCGTGAAGCTAGTAGAGCCGAATGCCAAGCCAACATAGCCACCTTTCAACAGATAGCTCAGATGGCCCACAATAATGAAGGCCATCGAAACCAAGATCACCATGGATCCAAGCTTAAGAACTTTCAGAATACCAATCCCCCTATCTTCAACAAATATGTGGATCCCTTAGATGCTGATGACTAGCTGCAAACCATGAAGAACAATCTGGAGGTCGCAGGAGTTGAAGCCAATGAGAAAGTACTGTTTGCCACCCATTATCTGGCAGGAGATGCAAGAGCCTGGTGGAATAGCACCCATACTATGAATGACGGTCAGATGATGACTTGGGAAGCATTCAAGATCAAGTTCAGCCGCACCCATGTGCCACAAGGTTTAGTCACTAGAATGAGAGATGAATTTAGGGAACTGAAGCAAGGAAGGATGATGATAGTTGAATACCGTGACAAATTTCTGTCCCTATCTAGATATGCCCCTGATGAGATCAACACTGAAGCCAAGAAGAAGGAAAGGTTCCTAAATGGATTACATGATGAGATGCAGACTGTGTTAGTCAACATCCGTTTTGGAGATCTAGAAGAGCTTGTAGACTCTGCCATCTAGATGGAAGGGAAGATCAACCAAGCCAATGACAACCGCAAGCGCAGGATGATGCACCAGACTGGATCCCACAATACCCAGAAGTATCGCCCCAACCCGTCTGCAGGATATGCCCCAAGAAACAACAGACCCCCGATGTCCCATCCAAGCTACCCCAATCGTAGCGGAGGAAACCTAAAGGCTGGAGGAAACCATAACAACAACCCCGGCAACTAAAACAATGTCAACCGTGCACCGCCCAAGTCCAACAACAACAACAACAATACTACCCTAAGGACTGGAAGCAATGTTGTGCCTGTTGCAGGAAAAGACAAGTCCCATATTACTTGCTTTAAATGTGGAGTCAAGGGTCACTACTCCAACGAGTGCCCCAAGAATATTACATCAGCCCCCAATGTGAATGCCCCAGCTCAGCAGCAGCGCCGTGTTCAGCCTAGAAGGAGATTTACCCCAGGGAATTCGCTCAACCGCAACGGCCGTCTTCTCCACATGAATGTTGAAGAAGCCCAGGAAGCGCCAGATGTCGTGCTGGGTATGTTTTCTGTTAACTTAGTACTTGCAAGAGAGTTCTTTGATTCTGGAGCATCGCACTCGTTTGTTACAGAAGAATTTGCATGCACTAGTAAGATTCAACCAACAAAATTGAAGCATGTTATGATAGTTCAAATACCTGGTTCAACCACCAAAGCTAGAAAAATTTGCAAGGTTGTACCTATCAGAATCCATGGGATTGATTTTATTGCCAATCTAATGGTACTTGGAACCAAAGGTTTGGAAGTAGTACTAGGAATGGATTGGATGTCGAAACATAAATGATTAATTGACTGTGCCAAGAAAGCCATAACCATGACCAGTAGCTCTGGAGTATCAGTAGAGCATGTATCTGAGACATTGCTCTGCCAGTTCAAATGCAACAAGAGTCTAGCCCAACCAACCATAGATCAAGTCAGAGTAGTCTGTGAATACCCCGACGTATTCCTAGATGAATTGCCCGGTATGCCCCAGATCGGGATATCGAGTTCATCATTGAACTAATTCCTGGAACTGGACCCATAGCTCATAGACCTTAAAGTATGAACCCATATGAATTAGTGGAGCTGAAGAAGTAACTCGATGCTATGCTGGAGAAAGGTCTGATTCAACCAAGCGCATCGCCATGAAGATCGCCTGTTCTGTTTGTGGATAAGAAAGATGGAGGTAACCGTTTGTGTATGCATTACCGGAAGCTGAATGATGTCACCATCAAGAACAAGTACCCACTGCCCAAGATTGAGGATCTGTTTGATCAGTTGACTGGTGCCAGAGTGTTCTCTAAGATTGATCTTAGAACTGGTTATCATCAAATCATAATTCATGCAACGGATATTCCAAAGACCGCTTTTACCACCAGATATGGATTGTATGAGTATACGGTCATGTCTTTTGGATTAACCAATGCCCCCGCTTATTTCACGAATCTCATGAATAAGATTTTTATGAACTTTCTGGATAAGTTTGTCATTGTTTTTATCGATGATATTCTAATCTATTCCAAGTCAGAATAAGACCATGAGCTACATCTGAGAACCATCCTTGAAACCCTTAAAGAGCATCAGTTGTATGCTAAGTTTAGCAAATGTGAATTCTGGCTAAAGGAAGTAGGATTCCTCGGACATATTGTGTCGGCAGGAGGAGTCACTGTTGATCCTGCCAAGATCAAAGATGTTGAAGAATGGAAATCCCCAACCATTCAAACCCAAGTCCATGCATTTCTCGGATTAGTGGGATATTACCGCAAGTTTGTTGAAGGATTTTCGAGCATCGCAAGACCGATGACCCAATTGTTGAAGAAAGATAAGAAGTTTTAATGGACCAACAAATGTGAAGCAGGTTTTCAAGAGCTCAAGAAGAGATTGATTCCAGCCCCAATCTTGATTATGCCAGATATCAAGAAGCCTTTTGATGTGTATTGTGATGCATCCAAGATTGGTCTCGGATGTGTGTTGATGCAAGAAGGCAAAGTCATAGCATATATGTCCTGACAACTGAAGCAGCATGAGCAAAACTACCCTACCCATGATCTTGAACTAGGAGCTGTAGTTTTAGCATTGAAGACATGGCGTCATTACCTTATGGGTAACCACTATGAGATTTATTCGGATCACAAGTCTAAAGTATATTTTCACCCAGAAGGAGCTGAATATGAGGCAAAGGAGATGGATAGAGTTAATCAAGGATTATGACCTTGACATTCACTATCACCTCGGCAAAGCCAATGTGGTAGCAGATGCTCTTAGCAGATTGCCGTGTAGATTAAACACCATGATCAAAGAAGCCCATCCCAGTTTGCATGAAGAGTTGGAGCAGTTTAGAACGGAGCTAGTTAGCAAAGGATTTTTAGCTAGCATTGAACTTCAACCCACGTTGATCAGTCAGATCAAGGAAGCCCAGAAAGGAAATGAGAGTATCGACAGAATCAAATGTCGTATTGGTATAGGGAAGGTACCTGGATTTGAAGGAAATATGCCCTGAGAGGCAATAATAAAGTTGTTATTATGTATTCCTTATATATGATAGATGTTTATTTTACATGCTATAATTGTATTGATAGGAAACATCAATACATGTGTGTTTAGTAAACAAAAAGGGTTCCTAGTCATGCCTCTCTTATAGACTAGCTTGTTGATTAACAAGATGATCAAGGTTTCCTGATCATGGACATTGGATGTTGTTAATAACAAGGTCACACCATTGGTGGAATGATGTGATGAACATTCATCCGAATAGCATTACGATCAAGTCATTGTGTTTATATTGCTATAACATTATACGAAGTAATCTTTATCCTTAGACCATGAGATCATGTTAATTGCTAACACCGGAAGAGTATCTTGATAACATCAAACGTCACACCGTAACAGGGTGACTATAAAGATGGGTTCAGTGCTACGAAGGTGTTATGTTGAGGCTCATGGATCAAGAGTGGAATTTGTCAATCCATATGACGGATATATATACTCTGGGCCCTCTCGGTGATATCACATTAGGATAGCTTGCAAGCAAGTGATGTGATCACTAGAATGTTATATCACGGGAACGAGAAAAGAGTGCATGTCGATAAGTAGATCAAACTAGGTATGGAGATACTGATGATTGAATATCGGACATGTAATATATCGAGAGACAAAGGGATTTAGTTGCAAGCGTTAAAGGTTCTCACGATCACAGGAGTCATCATTGAACGTGTAGGAGTCAGTACGGATCTCCAGGTCCCGCTGCTGATTATTGATCGGAGAAGCGTCTCGATCATGTCTGCATTATTCGCGAACCGTAGGGTGGCACACTTAAGAGTTACCGGACACCATTTTGGAGCACATATGTTTCAGACGAAAGAATTCCAAAGCGCAGGAATTGTTTCAATAGAAACCGAAAATTGTTTCGGGTGAAATTGCAGAAGGTGGTTCTACATGTGATATTGAAATATTGTAAGGGGCTATATGTGAATGTTTGTTAATTAAAGTAATTAACAAAATTCTAAATAAATTTAATAAAGAGTTTTGATTAAATGAGAGAGCATTAAATTTGGAGAAACTTAATGCATTTAAAGTGGAGACTTAAAAAGGGAATGTGAAGAGGCATTTTAATGTGGAGGAGTTACCACCACATGAATGGGGGAGGTGAGGGGTCACCCCCCCATGCGCCGGCCATGGAGAGAGGGGGCAGCCCCTCCTCCTATAAAAGGCCACCCATTCCCTCCTTCATCCTTACACCTCCTTGTGAAGGATCTCTCTCCCCCTCTAGAATTATTCCCCCATGGTCTCGGATTAGCGAGATACATGTTCCCGGTGGCATTTCGTCTGGAAGGAGTTGCTGCTTCCGCTGGATCGCTGGAGCGAGGAGGTGGAGGTTGTCCGGTGGCTTGAACGTGTGTGCGAGTGCGGACACGCGGCTGATTTGCGACGCTCGGACTTCCTCACGATCTTGAGATCGACAAGTGTACGACTACATCAACCACGAGTTCCTACTCGTTAACAAAGCTCGTTGTCTTCGAGGGTAAGTTCTCTATGGATGTATGTCCACCCGTTTGCTTTGTACCTAGTAGATAGATCTTGGCGTGTAGTTCACACCGTAGGAATTTTTTGTTTTCTATGCTGCAGACCCAACGGGATTCACTGAAGATGAAGAAGGAGTTTTGTGGTACAAAGGATGTATCTGTGTGCCAGCAGATTCCGAGCTGAAACAAGTTATCATGTAGGAAGCTCATGATACTCTTTATTATATCCACCGCGGAGGAACAAAGATGTATCAGGATTTGAAGGAGCAATTTTGGTGGCACAAGATGAAGAGAGAAAACGGAAGCTACATAGCCAAGTGTGATATCTGTCAGCGAGTCAAAGCGGAACATCCGAGACCCGCAGGACTTTTGCAACCATTGCAGATTTCTGAATGGAAATGGGATTCCGTCGGAATGGACTTTATCACCGGTTTGCCTACTTCTAGTAGGGGAAATGACTCTATTTGGGTCATAGTTGATAGACTGTCCAAGGTAGCCCATTTCATACCTGTCAAGACTACCTACCAAAGTTCGAAGCTAGCAGAGTTGAACATTGCTAGAACCGTCAGTTTGCATGGAACCCCCAAGACCATAGTATCGGATCACGAAATTTTGGCAGAAAGTCCAAGAAGGATTAGGAACCAAATTGAATTTCAACATAGCTTATCACCCGCAGACCGATGGACGGACTGAAAGAGTTAACCAAATCTTAGAAGATATGTTGAGAGCTTGTGTTATAGAATATGGATCAAATGGGAAGATTGTCCGCCTTTCGCAGAATTCTCATACAACAACAGTT
The DNA here is from genome assembly GCA_916181665.1 of Avena sativa. Lineage (NCBI taxonomy): Eukaryota > Viridiplantae > Streptophyta > Magnoliopsida > Poales > Poaceae > Avena > Avena sativa. The sequence goes on from OV702287.1 coordinate 201,248,968, forward strand.
ATCAAGCCAGTTTGCAAATGGCCCCATTTGAATTTATGTATGGAAGGAAGTGTCGTACCCCCTTGAATTGGTCGCAAGTAGGAGAGAGTCAGATTTTAGGACCCGACATCCTACGAGAAGCCGAAGAGAAGGTTCACAAAGTCCGTGAGCACCTCAAGACCACCCAATCTAGGAATAAGAGTTATGCCAACAAGAGACGTAGAGACCTGACCTTCAATGTCGAAGATTTTGTGTATCTCAAGGTGTCACCTTTGAAGGGAATGCAGCGTTTTCAGCTGAAAGGAAAGTTAGCCCCTAGATATATTGGACCCTTCAAGATTTTGAATTGTAGAGGAGAAGTATCATATCAACTAGAAATGCTAGAGGAGATGTCATCCATCCACGATGTGTTCCATATCTCGTTACTTCGCAAATGCTTAGAAGTTCCAGAGAAGACTAAAGTGTTCAAGAACATCGATCACCGAGCCATTAATATCAACAAGGATTTCACGTATCGTGAAGTGCCCATTCGTATTTTGGAAGAAGCCTTCAGAACCACCAGGACCTGGAGTATCAAGTTTCTTAAGATCCATTGGAGCAACCATACCGATGAAGAAGCTACTTGGGAGCGAGAAGATTATATCAGGACTAAGTTTCCAGATCTCTTTAGTTCCTAGTTTTTCTTAAATCTCGGGACGAGATTTTTTTAAGGAGGGAAGGTTTGTAACACCCCAAAAATTCTAACCAAGTTTATCAAGTTCTAATCACCCAATTTAGGGTTAGCAAAAACTTTTATTAATAAAATGAATATGAATGCATGTGTGTTTGGCATTAGTGTAGAATTGATTGAAATTGCCATGCTTGATTGTTACAAATGATGTGAAATGGTTTCAAGATGAATGCTACATCATCTAGGCCAATTACAAACAAAATCAAAAGAAAAAGCAATCAAATATGAATAAATAAAGCAAATGGTCTTTTTGACCAAAGTTAACCACTAGGTCACTTTGTGTGTTCCTAGAGGAGAAATTTTAACAGAAACATTTCCACTTCTTTTCACCCCTTGCTAGACCAAGTATAATTGTATCAAGGCCCACTTTACAAACTTACAAAAACATTTTCCAAATCAATTCAATGGAGAGTTGAAAATTGAATCTAGTTCATATGTTAAGATCCCAATTTTTCAAAAACCTATCAAACCATTTCCCCTTGACCTCTCCAAGCAAACATAGACTCTCAAGATTAAGTTAAGATCACTCAAAAACTTTCATTCAAAAATTCCAAAGTAAAATTCTTTCGGCCATTTCCACAAACACCTGGCTTGCACTAAACTAACTCTAGCCTAACTTCACTGTTTCCACAGTAATTCTCGACCATTTGGTCTCCCCTTAACTTCCTTGTCCCCTCTAGTGTCGAGCAGCACCTAGACCAAGCCCTCTCTTTGCCGTGTGCATAGTGGAGCGCCGCCCATTTTTGGTCATCGCCGGCCGACAGTGGGCAGCACGCTAGGAGCATCGCCGCCCTCGCCCACGACGCGCACCAGACACGCCTCGGTCCACCGCCACCCCCTGTCCAAGCCTCGACCATAGCCGAGCCCTGGACCACCCTAGCTACGCCGCGCCCACCATCTCTGCACCGTGCCCAGAGCGCGCCAGCTCGCCACGCCCGACTACCTCGTATAGACCGTGCCTCACCTCCGCCTCGTGTGCACTAGCTCGCCATGATCACCCCGACCCCGTAGACATCCCTGTTTGCCGCCGTGCGACCCTCAGTTGCCGCACGCCGTCGCAAACACCTCTGCATCCGCACGGAGCACCGCAAGCTCCCGACCAAACGACACTGCCCCACGCCTCGCCATTACGCCTTTGAGAACCGCTAGGGAACCATGCACCGTCCACTAGCCTCCGCCACGCTGATAGCACCTTGTAGTGTCATCACCGTCGAGCTCACGCCCGCACCGTTCGATCCCCTCGCTGCAGTATAAAAGGAGGCCTCCCCTCCCTCATTTCTCCACACCCCAGCACTCACCACTCCTCACTGATCGTCCCTCACCCTTCCCCGGAGCAAGGTGAGCTCTCTCTAGACAGAATTTGGCCGGAGCCCGCCGCTGCTGGAGGAGAAGGGCACTGTCGATTTCGACCACCCAAAGACCTGCCGTGACCGCGCCTCGACCTGCCGTCATCTACCACGTTGATCGCCCCCGTCGCCAACCCTAGCTGGAGCCTAGGTGAGCCTAGCTAGACCCCCACCGCGGCGCTAGGTCATTTTCCTCGCCGGAGTAGTTCGCCATTGACGACGACCCCCAGCCATTGGATTAGAATTAGATCGCACAACTCAGATGCGTGGATACTGTTTCGCTTAGATGCAGTCGCTGAAGAGTGGACCCCCTCTGTCAGCAGCCCGCTGTGCTATGCAGTGTAGTTGGGCCGACCCGTTTAGCTTTCCCGCAGCCCAGGGAATTCAAATATTGATTTTCCAATTTATTTTAAACTAGATTCTGTCCATATATTCAAAAATGAATTCAGAGAGTTTCACTGACCCAAATTGCATGATTCAAATTTTGTTAGAAAGATATTTAAATTATCTATCCAAGCCCGTTGGATTTAAATAATTTGGAGTTAGAGATAATCTTTAGTAAAAATACTAAGAAAGAGACTTTTGCAATTTCAAACATTTTTCAGAAATCAACCATAATAGCTTTTGAGTTGCTTCCAACTCTCAAAAATCACAATTGATAAGGTCTATCTGAATATGTAAAAGTATTTAGGTTTACATGCAGTGACTTTGGACTAGTACCAAAAGAATGCTATTAGGGCATTTCTAGTCATTTTAAATCTAATAAATGATAATATTAAACTTAATAAAATATGACCCACCCTTTAAATCACATTTCCATGTATTAGAATATGTGGTCATGAGATGTGTCCACATGATCCCATATTTTAATTGGTGAATATTAAATCTTAATTAATTTCAATGAGTAGAAATTACTTTTCTCAAATAAACTAAATAAAACTAGTTCTTTATTTCATGTGATGATTATGATGATGCTAGATCATCAAGTGTGAGCCTTAGTGTGCTAAAGAGAATTAGTTAAGTATTTTTTGGTGATTGTGTACCCCGTATTTATTTATTGACGATAGTACCGACCCAAGCTACGAGGAGGAGGAGTTCTACCTAGAAGAAGAGGAGGAAAACTTCAACCACTGCACCAATCAAGACACGCTATTATTGGCAAGCTAGAACTATGCAAGCTAACACTTGCAAGTATTATACCTATGCAAGCCATCACTAATTGCAAGATAACTTAAGCAAGATGCATTAGGCATGCATTGGTTATATACCTTTGATTTATACCCATCCCAAGTTTTACTTGCAAGCTTTACTCTTTTTACTTTACCAAAGTGTTTACTTTTAGCTAGTGCTCTGTGAGTATTTGGAAAAGTAGAATAGATATCGTAAAGAGTATAAAACTAGGCCTATACTAGATGTCATTCTGTGGCATGAGATTGAAGATTAGCACCCCTCATTAGTGAACACTCTTAACTTAGTGGCTAGTGCTAAGCATAAAACTTGATCACTTTAGATGGGAATACTTAGTGAAAATGATTATGAAAACCTTGGAATGATGTTTCATTCTATTGAAATGTTTTGACATGTGTTGAGAAACACAAATGGATTTGATGATGAAAATGTTGAGGCATGAGCCTTAGCCCTTTATAAAAACTGACGGTTGGGTTCGGATGCGATACCATTCCAATTTTACCGTACAACCACAATACCTGAATTGGGTAGGGCTTAGCCGGAATTTTATATGCATTAGTATGGGTTCCCTCACGGAAGAGGTTTGAGCTGAGGCTACCTCGTGAGTGTGAATTGTCCATCCATGCAGTGCCCAGGATGGCAGATGGCCATGGCTGGGAGGCCAAGCTCATAGGGGAGGTGCCTATACGAGAGTGTGTAAAGGAAAGGTCATGATTGATTATCCGCATACTAAGTATGATGATTCAGGGTTATCTCTGACGGATGTATCGAATATTGTGTTGAAAGTGTACCACCTCTGTAGAGTGTCAAACTATTCGAATAGCCGCGTCCGTGGTCATGGATAGTTGGAGTGGCCATACTGTTCCGTCGTCAGATGTTTTCAAAATGACTTGTGAAGTGAACTATGATTTTGACTTGACCACAACAGGGTTGTGAATATGAAAGCTAGGTTCCGACTAAAGTGATTTAGAACATTTACTTAGTTTTCTTTACTTCTAAACTCAGTTTAGATAAACCTGGCTTTTTGCAAATAAACCTAGATCTTAAGATTCCTACTAGAACTACCTTACTTGTTAGTGATAGTTTGCGAGTACTTAAAGAGTACTCATGGCTTTGTCCCTAGCTATTCCCGTGGCCAGACTATGAGGAGGACTATCATGATGATGGACAACATGACGTCTATGACAACTAGGATCATCTCCCATCGTCAGCATTGCCTATGAACCTGAAGATGGAGCCTACTATTACGCTTATTATTCCGCTGCTTGATTGTATTAAGACTGGATCATGAGATCCTTTATTCGTGTAAGACCTTATTATGGTTTGTAATGGATGATGTACTGTGATATCCAATCTGTTATGTCTCGCAAAAATGGTAATCCTGGGATTGCGATGTATGGCATAACAGGCATCTGGGATTAAAAATCCGGGTGTTGACAGTGACCCAATCCTAGTATTTCCAAAACTTTTAAAAAGAATTTATAAACATTTTACAAAAGTTTTCAACAAAGTTATTTAGATGTTGTATCTACAAGAGAAACTATTTGAGAAAATAACCTCTCATGGAGCCCTCCTACTACCACAACCATATCGCATATCCTCTTGTTATTATTGTTATCTTAAGGTGGTTTGCAACTATATTCAACGTACTCACTGTCATTGTTCCTGGCTATTAACTTGGTCAAATTCGAGAAGTAAGGTGAAGAAGAAGGCATTGTTGATGACTATGTGAGCTAGGACATTTTCCCAGTTAGCTTCATGTAGGTTAAGGCATGGCTCGGACTCGATGCTTGATAAAAATTCTACTAATGTTGTTCTATGTAGCCATAATGGCAATTGAGGTATGACTTGTATCTACTTAAGTAATGGCTGTTTACTTTGATACTTGTTGGTTATGTGCCACGACAGACGGATCATGGGATCGTGGTAATATGCATAACAGGGATTCTCGGAGGATTAATCCGAGGCACCACAGACTTGGTATTTGAGCCATCCTGACTGTAGGAAAACCTTAGTTAGCATGGTCGTTAGATAGGAAAACTATTTTGGAAATACCAGCTTTTGGAAACTATTTTCTCAAAGCCTTTCAAAAATTTCTACTCCTAATCTCCCTCTAATGAAAATGATTTCAAAAATGGTTTCTTCTATCTCTCGTACAAACTTCAAACATACGAATTTCAAACAAATAGGACCCATAACAAGGTGAAGGCAGTGATAACAATATAAAGAGAAGCAACTCCCAACAAACACAAGGAGACTACAAGACCACCCTTTTTTTGAGGTGAAACAGTAGGGAATAATCCCCACTGCAATTTTTATTGTAATATGAGTATGTTACAATGAGAAATGATCTAAGGTAGATCATTGCAGTTACATCTAACTCGTTCTATACTGAGAAAAATTCTGAGACAATTCTATTCTATCCCTGATCTAAATGCTGATTGAGCCAGGCTTTGAATTTCTCCTTGTATTTTCCTTTGATTCTGAATTGTATCCATCTCATTTCTTGGTAGAAAATTTCTTTCCATCTATCAAATGTGGGTCTTTTGTCATTAAATTTTTTCTCATTTCAGGATATCCAGATACCCCAGGAAGTCATGATAATGATCTCCATTGCAAATGGTAGATGTAACTTTTCTTTGATGTTTGAAATAGCTTCCAATCCTGTTAGATTTACAGTTCTGTTTCTGGAAATATGGTCCCAGCATTTTTTTGCAAATGGACAATCCAAGAATAGATGATTTGCTGATTCTTCCGAGAAACAGTTGGATGTAACACAATTGTAATTAGGAAGGTTGAAATTCTTTCTCTTCAGGAGATTTCTTGTATTCAATCTGTCTAGTAGCAGAAGCCAGAAAAAGAACTTGTGTTTATTTTGACAGGAGGTTGCCCAAACCCAAGAAAAGTGTGTTGGTGATGGTGAGTATCCAATCATGGCTGAGTAGGTCTTGTTAACTTCAAATTTATCTGATCCCCAAATATAATTCCAATTATCATGGGTGTCCTCCTGAGTGGCATGCCTGAAATCCTGGCATCTTTCTTCCATGATTAAAAACTCAGAGAAAGCTTGTTGAGAGAGAGGTGGGTGGAAGTTATCTTCTAGGAATTCAGCATGAAGGAATTCATGTACACTAATGTTTGTGGACTTAGCATAGGACAGAAGGTGAGGGAATTTATTCATCAAGCACTCATCTTGCCAGAGGTCAGACCAGAAATAAGCAGACCTGCCTGAATTTAGATTGCATTTAGCCATGCCTTGAAAGTTATCAATTAATTTGATAGTTGACTTCCACCAGAAAGATCCCTCCATGCTTCTTCCAGGTAGTTTTCCATTTTTGTAGTAGGTTTCCCATATGAGATGAACCCAAGGGATGTCCTGGTGGTTGTAGAATTTGTCCAAGTTTTTAAGAAGGAGGGCATTATTTTGAATCTGTAGGTTTAGAACCCCTAAACCCCTCTGATTTTTAGGACGACAGATTTTGTCCCATGACACAAGAGCTTGTCCTTTTGCTTGCACATCTTCAGCCTCTTTCTCCACAGACAGTATCTCATATATTTAATAATTTGATCCTTGATGGCAATTGGTACCTCCAAACAGCTCATAAAAAAAGAGGAAGTGAGGAGAGAACAGATTTGACCAGCTGCAGTTTTCCTCCATAATTCAAGAAATCAGTAATTCCACATAATCTTATTTCCACTCTCTGAACAATGGGAAGAAAGTGCTCCATAGATGGTTTTGTAATGCTTAATGATAGCCCAAGGTAAGTGAAAGGGAGGCATCCAGTTTGACAGTTGATTGTCATAGAAAAATGCATAAGCCTATCATTACATGTGTTTATTGGCATCATGCTAGATTTCAAGTAGTTGACTTTGAGTCCAATGGAATTTGCAAATGTTTGAAGAAGTGCTTTCAAGCATAATAATTGAGAAGCATCAGCCTTAAGTACCACCAATGTATTATTAGCATATTGAATAACAAGGAAGTCACTGTTGGGTGGTCCCACTATAGGTGGAGTTAGAAGGTTCATATGCATGGCCTTGTTTAGGACAGATTGCAGGAGGTCAGTAGTAAGGAAAAATAGTAATGGTGAAAGTGGGTCTCCTTGTCATACACCTCTCCTGCAGTAGAAATTTTTACCAGGCACACCATTAAGAAGAATTTCAGAAGTTCCAGATTCAAAGATCATTTCAATCCACCTAATCCATTTTCTTCCAAATCCTCTAGCTTTAAGGATATTTATGATGGTAGAGTGGTCAACTGTATCAAATGCCTTCTCAAAATCAAGCTTAAGAATTAAAATTTCCTCCTTTGACTTGTGGCATTTGAATAAGTATTCAAAATCCCAACCAATGCAATCTTGAATAGATCTGTTGTTGAGAAATCCATATTGGTTCTTATGTACCAATTTCAGAATAACAGATTGTAGTCTATTTGCAAGAAGTTTGGTAATTATTTTGAATATACAGTTCAATAAGGAGATTGGTCTGAAATCAGCCGAGGTAGATGGGTAAGTGACTTTAGGTATGAGTGTAATGTAAGAAATCATGAATCAGTAATTTGATATCATATCGAATGATAGACCAGCAGCTTTTGATAAATTCATTATTAAAACCATCAGGTCCAGGTGACCTGTCATTTGGTAGTTCAGAAATAACCTCCTCAATTTCCTTGTCAAGAAAAGGTTTTTCAAGTGAATTCTTCATCTCATCAGTCATTCCATTTCCATAGAAATCTGCAAGGTTATAGTGCATCTCAGTTTTGACTGATGTACCCATTCTTGCCCTGAAGTCATTCCAAAGGATATTAGCCTTGTCATAGTGATCTGTAAATTCATGTCCATATTCATTCTTGATCATTGATATATAATTGTGTCTATAACTAATGGTTGCTTTGGAATGAAAAAACTTAGTGTTTTCATCCCCAAGTTTTACCCATTTAATTTTCCTCTTTGTTTCCAATAGGTGTTTTGGTTCTGAAGAAGAGAGATAATATGGGATTTCAGGATATCTCTTAGGTGCCACTCATTGATGGTTAATGTTCTAGATTCTTCAAGTAGATCCAGAAGATCAATGGTGTCATTCACTTTAGCAATTTGGTCCTTTAAGCATGGTAACTGTTTGGCCCAAATCTTGATTCCTCTCCTCACATTTTTCAACTTGGCACATATTCTTTTTGCCAAGTCCTGATAATTCATAGGTATATTCCAAGCATTTTGCACAATCATCTTAAAATCAGAATGATGAAGCCAGTAATTTTCAAATCTAAAGATTTGTGCCATGGGGATGTTAGTTCCAATGGAAATGACACAGGGAAGATGATCAGAAGTAGGTTTGGATAGTGGACTAACCATAGTGTAAGGGTATTTGGTTGTCCAAGAACTAGGAGTAAAAAACCAATTCAATCTTTCCAGAAGTGGATCTTTTTGCATGTTACTCCAAGTGAATTTTCTACCCTTTAGTGGCAGCTCAATAAGTCCCAGGTTGCTGATAGCATCATTGAAGAGCATAGTTTCATTAACATCCCCCCACTTTTATTTCTACCAGTGAGACTTCTGATAAGGTTAAAATCTCCGAACACAAGCCAATCCATACTATCAGGCATAGTGATGTTTGAAAACCAGTCTAAGAAATCCATCTTTCTATCAGTTTGACATGGACCATAGATATTAGTAAGAGTCCAGGAATCATTTGATAATTGAGAGGTGAAAGTGACAGAAGTTGAGAAATCATTTTGGAAAGCTCTGGTACCATTAAATAATGAGCTGCACCAGATGGTGATAATCCCTCTAGAAGCACCAATTGATGGTAAGAAGTCAAAGCTGTCAAACTTGTTTGGACAGAATTTTTTTAAATAATTGATATCAAAGTTTTCTCTCTTGGTTTCTTGGAGACAAATAATGTCACACTCAGATTCCATGATCTTGCTTTTTAGTGCTAACCATTTTTTCTCGGAGTTAATTCCCCTGAGGTTCCAGTTCAGAATCTTCTAATTTCTGTTGTCACTCATTTATAAACCAATTGGGTGAGCATTGGGGTGACACAAAATTTGTAGTCACACAAATAAGACTGAACATATCATATGATACTGAAATCATAAACATGCATAACAACAAATAGGTCTGCAACAACTCAGAACAGACATCAAAGATAACTGATCTAGTCACAAAAGGATAGAATTTTGTAGACATGAACCACATTATTTAGGTGCTTTCTTCTTAGACTGCAGTCCACAAGACTTAGCAGCACCTCCCTTCTTCTTGCTTGGAAGGTATGGTTCTGAACCAGTCTTCTTTGGTCCAGGCTTTCTAGGTGGCTTGATGATCAAATCATTGATCCTGCCCTTCTCCAGCAGCCTTTTCTCAAGTTCCCCCTCCTTAACCTTGCAAAATGAATCAACAAGATTCTTAACAACTTTATTACTGAGACAAGGTGGTGCAACATTGCATGAGAGACACTTATGATCAGAACAATTCACATGGCTTTTAAATCCCCCATTAAGTTCCACAATTCTGGGGCTCCTTCTCACCTCAGAGTCTACCAATGGTTCTTTACCCCTCCTCCTCTTTGCGGGGGAATTTGGCACCATCATGCTTGATGGGGATTCATTCAGGCAGTGAGAAGGAATCTGTCCAACACATTCATCAGGTATAATGAAGGTGAAAGTAGTTTCTTCAGCAATTGGCTCCTTAATAATATCCCAAAGGGGGGATGTCAGAAAATGTCTAGCCCAATTGAATTTCTCAGGAGTGATGAGCATTAGAGTGATAAAATTAAACCAACTTACAGGGATGTCACATTGCAGTTTGCCTTTGTCAGGTTAGGGATTCAAGTGTGGAGCAAAGAATATGTCCCATAGTTCAAGACCTTGCTTAGAGAAGGAATTCCTAGCAGAAAGCATCTCAGAAGCATTGACAAAAGGAATAATGGCCATTCCAACATGAAGGTGTGCCTCATTTGGAGAGAGAAGGTTAGTGTCCTCCATCATCCAGTCATCTTGCATGTTACCCTCATTAGCATGGATGGTGTCCTCTTCCTCATCTTGGTAATTCTGCAGAATGTTAAGCAGTCCTTCTCCCATGCCCACATCCTAATTAGCATTAGCAATAATTTGCTCCACTTTAATATCCTCAGCTCCATGGATAGCATTCTGGTTGTCAATGGGCATGTCAACTCCTTCAGCAAGTACAGGTCCTTGGATAGCATTCTAGTTTCCCCAACTAGCATTATTATAATACAAGACTGCCCTACTAGCAGAATTGTCATAATCCGAAGAAATCAAGTGCTATACTACCGAGAAGCATCCCATAATACGACAAAGGCTTCATCTACAAGATAGTGACCTTGACCAAAATAACGTGATGTCTAGGATCAATAGTCCTAAGATAGGATTTCCCTATACCGCGAGTAGTTAACTCCTTGGTCCCTATAGTAGGCCATGTTTTCTTGCCTAAGTGCATAATCTATTGCTTGATGTGTACTGTTTGAGTTTCTAGGTTAGGAAGAACATTGCAACCCTATTGCTCTGTTTACCTTGTATGAATGATCTGGCTTGAATGACCCAAGTCAATTGTTCCTTGAGGATCCCCTAGTAACTCAGGAACCCCTATTGGTTGTCGCTAACAAGACCCATACGAACCTCGGGAGTTATGATAGCAAGAGTGCCCCAAGAACCAGGACTTCAACATCATCAAGCTAGAACAACTCAAAGACTCCACCTTAGCAGGATGGCAAGATAAGAGTACTCCGTCAGACTCATTTCTTAACACTTGTCACCAACACTACATGCCTTTATTCACCTGCCAACAATAGGAAGAGTCTCGTTGAAGCCGAAAGTCTACCACCGAAGGATCCCACCTCCACAAGAAGTCATAAGACTTGCTAACCAAGACCAGAAGCAAAGACCTCACTCCACCAGCCTTTGCTTATTAGAACTTCCGAAAGCCCCAAAATAGACTAACTATTTCATTCAAATCCTCCGCCCAAACCGATTGGAAATTCCTTACCAAAAGGCCAGAATATTCGAAAAATCCTGAAGACAAGGATGCATGAGGACAACGAGTCTACTCCACCATTGAATGGAAGCAACACCCAGAGTTCAAGAGAAGACGGTTCCTCTGAAGATGGTTGTCTCCACCTTGACTGAAGAGTAGCAATAAGTGCATTAACTGCTAACCTATCCTAAGATAACTTATAAGAACTTTGTTAGGAAACCACCCTAATAAGGTTTTGCTCAATAGGACGTCACTCGAAGACCTCAACTCAAGACCCAGGAAAATATAGCCTTCTTCTAGCATCACACTGGCACTCCAAGACAGAAGATCTACACTAGTGTCGATGGACCTTAGTACAGCTCTAAGGTGGAAAGACTACGCCTTTCCACTCAATTCCATGAAATCGCCTACCAAAAGATACTTCAGGAAGATTTCCAATCCGACGTCCTTCTCAAAGCATCAACTCGAGAGTCCTCCATGAGAAATTAAAACAAGATATACCGTAATCACAACGTTAGAAGTCCACTCAACCTCTCCAATACCCACCAAGCTCAGAATCAAGACAACAAAATACCTGAAGTCGACAAGGCTATCTCCCACGAGTATGAGGATACCTAAAGAGACAACATTGACTGAAGATGTTATGAAGCCCTCCTCTACTACTTCAGCTAAAGATCCACCTAAAGGACCACCGATTCGCTAAACCATCAGTTGTAACCATTTGGAAGATCTGCAAATTCAACTGCTCTAATAGGCTAGGTATGAATAAAAAGGGTATCTGAGCCTCATAGGACCTAGTTGGCGGACGTCCTGTGAAGATTTCAACTCTAGAAGAAAGTTTGGGGATAGCCTTCAAAACATCCTCCAACGACTACAAGAAGAAAAAAAACTATGATATCTCCGAGCTACCCTAGTTTAATCCTAAGGGAGAAAGACTTCCTCTTTCCCATAAAAATAGAGTAACCATCCGCGAAAAACAACCTCGGGAATTTTGACCCTAAGTCGTTGAGTAGGATACGATTAGCCTCTAAGGAAACACGGTGTATCCTTATAGAAAATACCTCACGCTGTAGATTCTACCCTCAGAAGAGTATTCTACGAAGTTTGAAATAGAGGTAATTCATACCCTAGAGCTTTCGAGTCCAAAAGGAAAATAAGATCATCCATCACAACTAGGACTGCAGCTTGATCCACTCTCTGTGGATCCCAGAAGATTGAACTTCAGCTCACTGACATAGTAACCACGTTCAAAGACGAAATCTGTAAGTTAGTACACTTGCAAGCCGTAGCAATACCCTCGACTCAAAAATCCCCTAACCTTATTCTCCTGAATCTTGGGACAAGATTCTTTTAAGGGGGAAAGGTCTGTAACATCCCACTTTCAGCAACCATGATTAGTTGTCCAAAATGCAAAAATCAGGGAAAAAAACTTTTTCTTGTTAAGTGATGCAGTGTTTTCTTGCTTGTTGGTTAGTTCTTATGCAACTGACTATGTATTAGAATATATACTCCTTACCTCACCCTCATTTGACAGAAGCTATGTCACAAAATTGTGGCTTGTTTTACATATTCCCAAATGTTCTGGCATTTCAAACCTGAGCCAAGATGACTTTGCAACCCTAACCATTTTAGTAACTTCTATTGATAAAACTATGGAGATCTATATGATATAATCTCCTTATGTTTTCAAGACAGAACCTTCAACTACTCCTACCTCTAGGTTTTTCAAACCCTTTTATAAAGTTTTTGAATTCTATTCCTGGTAGAAGTACCAAGGACCCTTTCCTTATTCAAAAACTCCAACCTCTTCAAAATAAGACTCCTTACCTCAAGCTAGGATTGATGGTAACCCTAGTAGTTGATTGAATAGCTTGGAGGGTGAATTGCCTTGATCTGCTATTTTATGAATTGCCTTGATCTGCTGCTTGACTTGTTTGCTTAGGAAGTAGTATGCGCTAAACTAGGAGCTCACCCTCTAGTATCAAACCAATTCAAGTTTATAAACCTTAATCAAGTTTACAAATCTTGATCTGACCTCTAGTCACTAAAGTGACCATCTATTTCCTTAACTAAATCAACTTAGAAGCTTCCAAGTCAATGAAGACCAATATCAAGCATGGATCCTTTCTAATCAATCCACACCTCAACCTGATCCACTTGATGCAAGTTTGGAACCTTTCATCCTTTCAAGATCATAACCTCTTGTATTCTAGTAAAAAACCCTAAATCTGCCAAAAATGACTATCTAGAAAACTATTATCAATATCACATCCTTGAGTCTCTTTCCTTACCAACCCTTATGCATTTTTGGAAATGCACTTGAACCATCTTGCAAACCATATTAAGGACTTACAAGTCCACTCTTGTCCTTGGATAGATAATCCTTTAACCCATTTGTTCTTGATGGTTTTAAAGGCAAGAAATAATATTTTCTGCAAATCTTATCAACATGCTTACTTTGCCAGATGCTCACATATCCATGTTACCTTATTTTGACCAACTCTTTGCATGATTGTGTTGTACTCATGAAGTTCTATCCAAACATACTTCGTTTGGTTAAATTGGATCCTTGTGCTTCAAAAACCCACATGGTTTTGAAGCTATTTGATAATCTGCTTTGACACCCTTATTTTTAGCCAACTTTGGCATCAATCCTTGGACCAATCAATCATGATCAACCTCAAATCCTAGTACAATGGTGATAAACAAAACGTCTATCTATCCATCTATACCATGACCCAAACGGAGCTTCGAGCTCCTAAATCTAACAAGGTTTTGGTGGTATAAAAATAACTTTGTCCAAGATCCTCTATTTCATGTTTTCTTCCAAAAATCAAGCTTGATACACAAAACCCAAGGTTGAAAAATGATTGATACATCATTTGGACATCATCTACCTTGGATATAAAATTTTATCAAATGTTATCCATAATTATTTTGGCCCATAAACTATTTAATTTTTTTATTTAACAAAAACTCCAAAAATCCCTCTTTAAAAAAGTTTGTTTTTTTCCAAAACACTTGTCCAACTTTAAGAACATTTGAGTCTTGTATATCATACCCTTTACTCCCACTACAAAAATAAATATTTTTGAAGAGTTTTAATAATTCTTTTTCCCTTTTTCTTAAATAGCATAAATGGAAAAGTATATGTTTTAAATACTTTTCTGCCACAATAAATCTTGGCAAAATTCTCCTAAGTGTGAATTCATATTTGCGAGAATCTCAAACCAAAAACCCTTCAAAATTTTCAAAATAATTCAATAAAATAGTTTTTGCACTATTTGAATAATTGATATAAAGTAAACCAAAAATCATCTAAAAAATCTCAATAAATTCTTGGAGGTGTATCTTGACCCTACCTATCTACCAATACCTTTTCGCTATTCTACCAAGATAAAAACCTTAGGTTTTACACCATGCTCATCATTATGACAAATGGTGCTATCTTGACAAAACTTGAGCCAACACTAATTCAAACCCTTGTTTAACCACCACCACTGACCACCACATAATGAGGACACCCCCTAGTTAAGCTAAATTATAGACCTTAGCTGTAGCTAACCCTAGTTCTTGTCCTCTTGCATTTGGATGAAGGGGAGACAAGTGAGATGTCATGTCTAGCTTCTTTACTACTTGTTGCTGCTGCACCCTTTCTCCTCCGCCCTTCTACACGAAAAGATCTCACATATATCACCCCTCCTACCCCACTGAGGCAGCCCTAGCCACCCTAGTGCCCTCCTTCCCCTCCATTTTCTTTTGGGATTTCTATTTTCATGCCCTCGGTTCATAAGTTGTACTCAGTTTTCCCCAACCACTTAACTTCTCCTTCCTTTTGCCTATCTCCTTGTACAAAACTCTCACACGGTCTGAAAACTCACTATCCGCCAGTCCTGTCGTTACGTGCTGACAAGTGGGGACGCGTTCAGTCGGGTTCCATAGTGGACCCTTGCCGTTACATGCTGAGAAGTAGGGTCATGTTCTGTTGGTTCCCATAGTGGACCCTTGCCATTACATGCTGACAAATGGGGCCGTGTTCAGTCGGTTCCCGTAGTGGACACCTCTCTCCACTTATCCAGATCAGCATCGGACCCATAGCATATCCATGTGAGCGCCGGACTCATAGCTTACCTAGGTTGGCGTTGCAAGATGGGACCCCGAGCCAGCCCCGCGCCCACGCCCGTGACGTTGCCTCCCCTTTCTTCTTCTTCTCCAGCGACGACAACCCTTTGTCTAGCTTCATTTTCATATAGTGAAATGTAATGCATATACGAAAATTATACACCTTTGAAATCTTTGAAATCGCACTTAGGACATGATAATGTTGTGATAATAAAATCCTAATCATTTATCATTTCCATGGAGTGAAATATAATGCATAAACTTGCGTATACGAAAATTATAAACCTTTGAACACTATTCAATGGCACTTAATACGTGATAATGATGTTCTAACAAATGTTTAGAGATTATCATTTTCTCCCCCTTTTCATAGAGTGGAATGTAATGCATAAACTTGCATATACGAAAATTATACACCTTTGAACTCTTTGAAATCGCACTTAATACGTGATAATGTTGTGGTAAGAAAATCTTGAGAGATTATCATTTTCATAGAGTGGAATGTAATGCACAAACTTGCATATGTGAAAATTCTAAACCTTTGAACACTTTGAAATCACACTTAATACGTGATAATGATGTGCTAACAAAATTTTCAGAGATTATCATTTTCTCCCCCATTTTCATAGAGTGGAATGTAATGCATAAACTTGCATATATGAAAATTATACACATTTGAAATCTTTGAAATCGCACTTAATATGTGATAATGTTGTGCTAAGAAATTCTTGACAAATTATCATTTTCATATAGTGGAATGTAATGCATAAACTTGCATATATGAAAATTATGCACCTTTGAACTCTTTGAAATCGCATTTAGGACATGATAATGTTGTACTAATAAAATCCTGATCATTTATCATTTCCATGGAGTGAAATTTAATGCATAAACTTGCGTAGATGAAAATTTTAAACATTCAAAAGTGAAATAACACTTAATAACGAGATAATTATTTGCTAGCAAAATTTTGAGAGATTATCATTTTCTCCCCCATTTTCTAGAGTGGAATGTAATGTATAAACTTGCGTATACGGAATTTATACACATTTGAGCTCTTTGAAATCGCACTTAATACATGATAATATTGTGCTAAGAAAATCTTGAGAGATTATCATTTTCATAGAGTGGAATGTAATGCACAAATTATACACCTTTGAACACTTACCCTTCAAATTATAGTCAAATTCATTTGTTTATAGAGTTAAAGTACCGGTGGCAAACTCGTTATTTTGCATGGCTAGAGGGGTTCCCCCCAACAGATATAGGCATTATCCTATCCGCTAGATCATAGAGGATCAATGGTTGGTGGGCACGATCCGCGTGACAAATGTCTCAATCAATCAAAGTGTAGCAGCCAAGATGAGCACATGTGTGAGAGATTGTGACTAAGAGAGGGGAAAACTGAGTAGAACTGAAGAACCAAGGGAAAAACTAAGTAGAAATTTAAAACCAAGGGTAAGACTGACAAAGGGATCCAAATAGAAAATAGAAAGAGATTTAAAAAATGGAAAATGCATCTTTTATAAAATAAAATACATCTTGGCATACATCAAACTATTTGCAATTCAAATATACACCAGTTTTGACAATTATTGCCTCATTCAGACAAACTATGTTTTGGGGAGGGATGTTTTGGGAAGAGGCTTGAGTAGAAATCCATGAACCTTCATAGATAGTAGGTGATTTGAGAAGTGGTGATTTAGGTTAAAACTTGATTTATATACATTTGTTATGGTGGCAGGTCACATAATAAGACTCCCTGGGTAGATGCCACTATGTTTTGATCTTTTTGAATTTATTGTGTGTAAAATGACTCAATTAGCTAGATAAAACCTATTCGTTAACTCTCTATTGACCAGCCACCAGAGGGTAAAAGTGAGTATATTGCACACGGCAGTGTTAGTACTGGAGGGCAAAACTGAGTACAACCAAGCTGTCGGTGTTACACTCGAGGGCAAAACTGAGTACAACCAAGCTGTCGGTGTTACACATGAGGGAAAAAACGTGACTCACGGTACGTGTGTGCGGTGCACGGGGTGGTAGCAGACACGTGTGGCCATGCACGGTGCAGGGGTGCAAAGAAACGTCCCTTCCCTTCTCCTTTATAGAGGCCTCCTCACTCTCACTCATCACCTCACTTGCTCACTCAACCATCTCTACTATCCCATCACCTTCTCCAAACCCCCAAGAAAACCCCAACCACACCGACGATGGAGAAGAACGGTGCGGTGGCCATCGGCGCCTCCAAGGCCGGCAGTGAGGAGGTCCCTTTCCTCGTACATGCCCCCGTCGAGGCATAGAAGGCAGCCGCCGTCCCCGTCCAGACCCTCGTCCCTGTTTCCGCCGTAGCCACCGGCGAGGAGGCCCCCGCCGGTCTCGGGCAGATCCCGCTCGGCTGGGACCCCTACGATGAGGTTGATTACATAAGGCTGGAGAACCCCTACAACACCAGCATCGCCGACCCATCGTTGGAGGTAACCAAGGTTTTCTCCCCTTCCCTTGTTCTTCCCCCATTCCCATTGTTGGATGCTAGATCAAATGTTATTAGGGTTCAGCTGTTCATATTTTTATAGTAGCTAATCCTCTTGTGTTAGATCTCGTATTTCGATGAATCCCCCTGTCCGTATTTCAATGAATCCCCCTGTTAATATTTGAATCCCCCTGTTCGTAGTTGGGATCAGTATTTAATTTGGTTTGAGATTTGGGGAATAATTAGGGGATCTCAATTGGTTAATTTATGCAAATAATCAATCCTGAAAATCAAGTATCTCAATCATTTTCTTATTGCACTCTACTATTTTTTCCAAAAGGAGGATAGCAGCGACATCTGTAGCGATGATGAGTCCAAGGACACCAAGACTCGTCATGTGCTGAGGAGGCTGAAGTCCGGACAGTACGACAACTTCTTCGCTGGCGACGTCTACAGGCGCCCCTTCTACACCACCAGGAGGCTCCACGCCACCGACTTCAACTCCCTCGTGAAGCATGCCGAGGATGTGAGGACCTGCGGTGAGTCCGTGAACGTCCACGGCTTCAGAGCCAAGTGCTGACTCGTGTACTAATGAGCTCGTTGGGGAACCCCAAGAGGAAGGTATGATGAGCACAGCAGTAAGTTTCCCTCAGTTATGAAACCAAGGTTATCAATCCAGTGGGAGCAAGGAAACACCCCAAAGGTGTTGCTAGCTGAACTTTGGCAGGGCGCACTACCAGTGCCAGCAGCAACATGGAGACCTGCACAACACAACCACAGAACTATGTCCCCAACTTGCGATGAGGTTGTCAATCTCACCGGTTTTGCTGAAAACAAAGGATTAAACGTATCGAATGGAAGAAAGTAATAGTTTGCACTGCTGAAGACATGACGAAGGAGAAGCTTATGGCGGACCCTGAAGATCCTGACACCCCCACAAGTTCCAAATGATGATGCCAATTGTTTTATGTTTGTGGGGTGTACCTGTCTTGGGCCCTTTCTGTTTCCTTTCTGTTTGTGTCAGTACTATGTTGGTCTGGATCACTGTGTTAAGTATTATGTGGTTTTCTGTGTTGAGTTTCTCTATGTCTGTCAGAGTCTACTACCCTTCTGTTGATGTCTGTTTTCATCCTCCCAGGCCTAGATGCCTGGGACAGACTTTCTGTTTTATCTTGGTTTGTAATGGATCATCAGTCCTATATAAAATGGTGTGTGTTTGATTTGAATGTGAGAGGGCTGAATTCTGAAAAGAGACAAAGAGATGTGCGTGCTAAAATTGATGAAAGCCAGTGCTCTATCATATGCCTCCAGGAAACTAAAATGGACTTTTTTGACCATAGAATTATCAGGAAATTCTGTCCTAAACGTTTTGACAATTTTGCCTATTCCCCCCCTATGGAGCCTCTGGGGGTATTATTGTTCTCTGGAATTCTGCTATTTTGAAGGGTACTCTGATTGAAATTCAGAGATTTGTTGTGATGGTTGATTTCCAATCTGCACATAACTCTGACAGTTGGACTCTGGTGTTTGTGTATGGGCCTTGCAATGGACCTGAGAGAGATAATTTTACCTCCTGGCTCTATAACCTCAACATCCATGTGGACTCTCTTTGGCTTCTGTTAGGTGATTTCAATTTTATCAGATCTCAGGATAATAGAAACAAGCCTGGTGGAGATCTGAATGACATGTTTATTTTTAATGACATTATTGACCACTTGGGTTTGATTGAATTGCCCATAAAAGGGAGAATGTACACATGGTCCAATATGAACCTTTGCTTGAGCATCTAGACTGGTTTTTTACTTCTCCTTCCAGGACTTCTAAGTTCCCCAACACCCTTGTTCTTCCCATGTCCAAATCCTCATCTGATCATGTTCCTTGTATGGTGACAATTGACACTCTTATTCCTAGAGCCAAGCTTTTCAGGTTTGAGAATTATTGGGTTCAGCATCCCACCTTCTTGGATTGTGTCAAGAAATCCTGGCGCAAACCGTCCCATAAGGCCATAGTGCTGCTGTGTTGGCTCACAAGTTCAAATGCTTGAGATATGACCTCAAACGATGGCAAACTAGTCTGTCCACAATTAAAGTCACTATTGATAACTGCAACAAAGTTATTTTTTCCCTGTACCAGTTGGAGGAATCCAAGGCCCTCACAAAACCAGAGTTTAACTTCAGAAATATTGTTAAGGTTCATCTGCAAAAGCTTCTAAAGGCACAATGTACCTATTGGAGAAACTTGTGCTCTATTAGATGGATTAAAGTGGGTGAGGATAATACAAAGTTCTTCCATGCCATGGCAAGTCAAAGATTCAGAAGAAATTCCATTTCCTCTCTTAAAGATGATGATGGGGAAGTTATCTATGACCACCATCAAATGGCTGGTCTGGTGTTGAGCAATTTTAAGGAGAGGATGTGTCAGGCAAAGGGTATTTCTATGGGATTTAATCTTGCCTCTCTCCTGAAACCAATTCCTGATCTCCTTGACTTGACTAAACCGTATGAAAAGGAGGAAATGGATCTTATTATTAAAAATATGCTAGCTGATAAGGCTCCTGGGCCTGATGGATTTAATGGGCTCTTTCTTAAAAAGTCTAGCATATTATTGCTCCAGATTTTTACAAATTGGCCAATGATTTCCATGCTGGGACTATCTCTTTGGGGAACATTAACTCCTCCTACATTACTCTGGTGCCTAAAGTCAATTCTCCTGAGGGAGTGGGTGACTATAGACCTATTTCCTTAACCAATGTTTGCTTGAAATTTGTCACTAAGCTTGCTGCAAACAGACTTCAAGAGAAGATCCTCCACTGTGTTCATAAAAACCAATATGGGTTCATTAAGTCTAGGACTATCCAGGATTGTTTTTCTTGGTCACTTGAATATCTCTTCCAGTGTCACCAATCTAGGAGGCCTACTATCATTCTTAAGCTTGATTTTGAGAAAGCTTTTGACTCCATTGAGCATGAGGCTTTGATACAGATTATGGAGCATAAAGGTTTTGGTTCTGAGTGGATCAGATAGGTGAAGGACTTTCTTTCTTATGGAGTGTCGTATGTGCTACTCAATGGAGTACCTGGGAAATAGTTCCAGTGCAGAAGAGGTGTGAGACAGGGGGACCCTCTCTCCCCCACTCTCTATGTTCTTGGTGGTGATCTTCTGCAATCAGCTGTTAACAACTTGCTGAGAGAAGGTGGAATTCAACTGCCAATCAAAACTGGTGATCCTGATTTTCCCATTATCCAATATGCAGATGCTACTCTTCTTATCATGCCTGCCGAGATTGAGTAGGTAGTGTCTCTCAAAAAAGTGCCCCAGGTCTTCTCTGAATCTACCGGGTTTCATATCAATTATCACAAATCCTCAATGATTGGTATCAATGTGGAGGAACCTTCTCTGTAGACGCTGGCTCTGGAATTTGGATGTAGGGTGGATTCTTTACCTTTCACCTATCTTGGCCTGTATGTTGGTACTTCTAGGCCCACCATTCAAGATTTATCTCTGGTGGTTCATTGTTTGGAACAAAGATTAACTGCTACTTCTAGCTTCCTGTCTCAGGGGGCAAGACTCTAGTTGATTGTTTCAGCCTTGTCCTCTATGCCTCTACATTTGTTGTGCACTATCCATGTACCTCCTGGTATTACTAAACAGTTTAACAGAATCATCAGACAATGCCTGTGGAGGGATAATGCTGACACTCCGAAGCAATCCCTGACTGCTTGGGAAATGATCTGTAAACCTATGATGAAGGGTGGCCTTGGCATCATTGATTTCCAACAGAAAAATGATGCTCTTCTTATCAAATTCCTAAACAAGTTCTATAATAAGGTGATTCATATTCCCTGGGTAAAGCTAGTTTGGGACTGCTATTATGGAAATGTTGTACCTCATGCTGCTAAGGCTTGTGGATCCTATTGGTGGCGTGATGTTGCTTCCCTCATGGATAATTTTTGATAGATCGCCCTGCTTGAGGTCCTCTCAGGAGACACTATTCTGTTTTGGTCTGATGCCTGGGAAGTTGGAAGTCCCAGGGTGCCTCTGAGGGATAGATTTACTAGGCTCTTTTCCTTTGCCAAGGATGATAAAATCTCTGTTAAATAAATGGTTCTTCTCTAGGACAGATCGTCTGAATTTCATCTACCTCTATCTGGATAGGCATATGATGAATTCCTGCAGATTGGGGTGTGGCTTGACCACCTTTCCTTGCAGGAGAGTGCGGTTGATAGTTGGCAGTGTTCTTGGGGTAATTACACAGCTGCAAGTTACTATCATCATGCCTTTGACTATATTGTCGTTTTCCCTTTATACAACTGGATTTGGAGAAGCAAGTGCACGATGAAAATTAAGATGTTTGCGTGGCTGATGCTTAGTGATCGACTGAACACTCGTGATATGTTGCAAAGAAGACACTGGAATGTCACGGTCATTTTTGATTGTGCTTTATGCCCAGGCAAACATCATGAGGACAAGGACCATTTATTTTTTAACTGCACTTTCAGTGTAAGGATCTGGGTTCACCTCTAGATTTATTGGGGAGATGGGAATGATAGATTTCAGATTGCACTTGCTGCCAGGAAGAACTTTTCTCAGCCTTTCTTTGCTGAGGTGGTATTCATCGCGTGTTGGAATATTTGGAAGGTGAGAAATGAGATGATTTTTTAGAATATCAAGCCTCGTTTTGCTACCTGGAAGAGCCGGTTTGTTTTTGACCTCACTCTTCAAAGTCACAGAATGAAACAGGCAAATAAAGAGAAATTACTCAGATGGATTGACACTTTATAGTAACCCCTTTGTATTCTTGGGAGGTTGCCTTCTTAGATTGTAACAGTAACTTTTAGGTTTCCTTTCTCTCTGTTTTTCTCTTCTCTTTTTGTACATAAACTTTTGTTTCTTTCTTAATAAAGTGGGAGGCTGTGGGGATTTTGCCTCACAGTAGATAGTCAAAAAAGAAAAAAGTAATAGTTTGCAGAAAGTAAACACAAAGCAGTAAACAGTTGATTGTAGATTGATGATAAAAGAAAGGACCGGGTTCCATAGTTCACTAGTGGTGGCTCTCCTTAAGATAGATGACATGTTGGGTGAACAAATTACAGCGGGGAAATTGACAAACATCGAGAAAGCAATATGGATATACTACTCATCTTGACTCCTTTGAGATTCGATTGGGCCTTACAACATTATACATAGACCGCCATCCAACTGCATCTATGACTAATAATCCACCTTCAGGTTATCATATGAACCCCCTCCAGTATTAAGTTACAAGTAACGAATAATTTCATTACGAATTGCGTGTAAAGTAAACAATACGATTGTTCTATGAACAAAGGATTGTTGTTTTCTCCCTATTAGCAACAGCACATCTAGTACCTTAGTGATTTCTGTCACTTCCCCAGATTACTAGAGGCATGAACCCACTATCGAGCATAAATACTAACTCTTGGAGTTGCTAGCATCTACTTGGCCAAGATAGCTACTAACAACAAAAAACATGCAAGATCACAAATAACAAAGACATGATAGAATCAATAATCAATATGAAATAGCATCTCAATATCCATCGGATCCCCGCAAACACAACATGTATGATTACAAATAGATGATCCTGATCATGAACGGAGCTCACAAGATCTAGACATGGTAGCACAAAGGAGAAGAACCAACCATCTAGCTACTACATGGACCCGTAGTCCAGGGATGAACTACTCACGCATCACACCGGAGGCTTGCATGATGATGAAGAAGGCCTCCAGGGTGAATTCCCTTCTCTGGCAGGGTGCCGGGAAGAGCTTCAGATCCCTCCCGATCTAGGGATGGAGATGACGGCGGCTACAGACTATTTCGTGGAATTTTGATTGGGTACTTAGGGTTTCTGTATCGGAGGCAATATATAGGCGGAAGGAGAGACCAAGGGGGTGCCTGGGGTGGCCAGACCACCCCCTGGCGCGGGCCAAGCCTGGCCGTGTGGCCAGGTGGTGTGGCTGGGCCCCAGCCCCTCTCCGTCTCGTATTCTCGCTCCGGGTGTGACGAGGGTTTAACCCATCAATGCCCATTGTTATGGACTTGGGTTTTGGAGAAGGAGGGAGCGCTTGAAGTCTCGATCGGCTAGCAAACAAGCACACAGGGACACAAGGTTTACCCAGGTTCAGGCCGCCTAGAGGACCCTACTCCTACTTGTCTGCTCTTGATTGATGATGATCTGAAGGATTACAATGTCGCCGATGGCGGTGTATGCGCAGATTGGATCTGGCGTATGGGAGATCGTAGATCTATCTATTGGGGGAGTCGCGATGTCTAGATCTATTGTGGCGTAGTGTGTCCTCCTCGTTGGACCCTCCTAGCCTTTATATATGGGGAGGCTAGGTCTCAGGTACAATTACGAGTTGGTTAGAAGTTAGATTAGAACTCTAGTCTTGAGCTTTCCTTGTCTTGTACGTTTGGGAGTCCGTGTCCATATGGGCTTCATACCACTCGAACCGTCATATGCGTCAAGGACCTTGGCAATTCGTCGAGTGGGCCTTCCGTCGAGCCGCACCAGGTAGGCTGTAGTCGAGTGCCAATTGGGCATACCCATGTCAGTAGCCCCCGAGTGTCCATGTGAATCGTAGATTCGGATGGAGACTCAGAAGTCTTGATCTTTGCATTAGGATGTCGGAGTCGACAATTGTGTCGAGTGCGAAGCACTTCACCCGGAAG
Organism: Avena sativa; assembly: GCA_916181665.1. Taxonomy (NCBI): domain Eukaryota; kingdom Viridiplantae; phylum Streptophyta; class Magnoliopsida; order Poales; family Poaceae; genus Avena; species Avena sativa. Next base: position 201,273,492 of record OV702287.1, read on the forward strand.
TTCATCGGGTCAGTCGAATTTATAGTAGGTCATAGGGATGATGGTAAACGTGCCTGGTGCGCTCGATGGATCGGGACCAGTTAATTGCTCTAGGGCAAAAACAACGCTACCTACTCAAACTCGAGTCCCCAGACTCGAATTCGGAAATTGCTGGTGTAATTCGACTCAGGCCGCGGAGGTCTTACAGGAGTCGAATTCCAGTGTATAAGTGTGAGCACTCGACGCGTCCGTCAAGGCGTGTTCATCGTACCTGTAGGTACGGATATGTTTCTGGTAGTGCGCAGCAGATGCGTTGCCAGGCCTTATTCAGGTCTTATCTTCATGCGGCAAGCGCGGCATTTGAATTTTGTCATCGCGGAGATGATTCGGGTGACCCAGGAGACGCAGTCTCTTTGTAGGGAAAATATGAGGCAGAGTCGCCATAGCATTTGAGTGTGGATGTTATCTACACACAGTACGATGTACAAGCAAAAATAATCATAGGGTGCGCGGTCAGCGCTCCCTATGGGAGTAGCCCCCGAGTGCCTATTTGAGTCGTAGACTCGAGTGGGGACTATAAGTATTTTGCGACTGCTGTCGTCTTTTGCTTGTTTCAGTCGAATATGCTTTCAGCGATCCCTATGGGAGTAACCCGAAGCCTACAATCGAATCGTAGATTCGAGTGAAGGGTTTTCATGATGCTTGGATATCTTCACAAATTTCTTCGGGTGCATGGCCAACGCTCCCTATGGGAGTAGCCCCGGAGTCCTTAGTCGAATTGTTGATTCGAGTGAGGATTCAGAGCATGTCACTCGAGGATCTTGTATATGCGCGACCAGTGCTCCAGTTTGGAGTAGCCCCCGAGTGTCTGGCGGAGTCGTAGACTCGGGCAAAGACTCGAGACTTGTATCTTGTAGACGCAGTTGAAAATAATGCGAGCAGAATCCAGGAGTTCTAGCCAGGTGAGTCGATGATGCGGATGGATTCGACGCAGTCACTTCTATCGGGTGCGTGGCCAACGTCGCGTGTGTAGCATCAAGCGATGAAACCATCCGAGGAGGGACTCGACTCGGGTCTTGAGTGTATGTCGAAGCTAGTTGTTTTGTCGACTCCTGTTAGAGGACCCGATAGAATAGCTCGACGCAGTCGACGTCCTTGTAAGTTGTAGAAAATGCAAAGAATTTTGAAGTACTTGTATCTTGCAAAGAATATTTGCCGGTCGACTTGTAAAGTAAGATTCTGGTGCCAATCGAGTCAACACTTTTGCACTGTATGCTAGGCCTTTTCGTTAGCCTAATTACCCTTAGTCTCAGTACCTTGCCGAGGTACTCGGAGTTCAAGGATTCGACGATCAGGCAGAATCAGCTACTCGGGCTATCACGTATGAGGTGCTCGAGTGCATGGAGTCGACGACACTTAGGTTACTCGAAGAGGGCGTAGCCCTTAGTGTTTCGAGTGCCAGTAAAAAAGAAATCAGCTCTAAGTAGAGAGAAACTTAGCATTATTGATAGTTGCCGTGATAAATGAGTCGCAAGATCCGATGCGATCGGTGGGTCGCGGGAGTCGAAGATTGTAGCGGCTCGTGGTCGCGGGAGTCGAGGGAGCCCCCAAGTCATCTGAGCTAAAGATCGCAGCGGGTTCTCAAAGTCCTAGACCGCGATGGGTCGCCATAATCGAAGATTTCAACATGCCTTCACAGTCGAAAACAGTAGAGGGTCGTGGCGAAGTTGGCGTAGTAGCGGGTCACGCGGTGGACGTAGTCGACGCGGCGGATCAAAATCGCGTGGTGATGATGAATTGCCGCATCCGAAGTCAGGTTGCCGTAGAGGAGGGAGCCCCCGAGTGTAGAGTCGAGGTGGTTGGTCGAGTCGAGACGACGTTCGTGAGCCGATGCGGCGGACCGGAGTCAACGCGGCAGCGGGTCGCCGAAGCTGATGGCGGTAGCATGTTGTCACAACCGAAGATTTTAGTGGGTCGTCGCAGACGAAGGACGCGGTGGGTCGCGGTAGAGGAGCAAGCCCCCGGGTCGCTGGAGCTGAAGATCGCAGAGCATCGCCGATGTCGAGGAAGCCCTCGAGTCGCGGTCGCTGAAGCCGGTGTGGTCGGTCGCCACAATCGAAGATCGCTTTGGGTTGCCGCATCCGAAGGATGCAGCGAGTCACCGCAATTGAAAACCATAGAGGATCATCGCAGTCGCAAACCGCAACAGGTCGATAGTCGCGAGTCGTATGACCAAGTGGGCGCAACCCCCGAGCGTGGAGTTGAGGACCGAAGAGGGTCGTACGGTGGAGTCGAAGGAGCCCCTGAGTCGCTAGAGCCGAACATCGTAGCAAGTCACTGTAGCCGAAGGCGGCAGCGGGCCTTGCGGCGGAGTCGAAAGATCCTCTGAGTGTAGAATTGGTTGCAAAGAGATCGTGAGGTCATGGGCAACTGAGTTCGAAGTAGACCATAGACTGTCCGATTCATATTGTATGTTTCCTATTAATTATGGCTCATGCGATCTAGCATGGATGACGACTTGAATTGTGAACTCCTCTTTAGCTTTGAATGTGAGCTAGCTTGATTCCGAATCGATTGTCTGTGCGAATTAACGATGGTATATGTTTCCGGTGCTGTATCGGGACTCGATCCCCTGAGTCGACAGCCGTGCCCTGGTTCGGTGTCTTGTTTCTTTACTATTCTTCAACTCAATTTTACAGGCACGTGCGGGAAGAAGTATTGATGCGAGCCCTGGTGCCGATCTTGCGACTTGATCCCACCTGGATAGTGATTCCGAGGTGAATTGTCACAAGCTATTGAGACTGCAATGTTTCCCGGATAGAGATTTTTGCTTGTGATACAGGATCACGTGGCTTGTCTCTAGGCCTGATCCAAATTAATTCCTCATCCTTTGAGCTTCACCGATTGAAATTGATTCCTTATCCTTTGAGCTTCACCGATTGATGACCTGACGTAGTGGTTTTTTTCCTTTTCTTTTCTCTTCCAATTTTATTAGAAGAGGGAGCACGTCCCAAGGCAAATGCCCCAGATCACTTTGTTCTTCCTTGGTATTGGTGATACTACACTGATCGATTGCCTGGCGTAAACCGACTAGATCAAGTCTCGCTTTGGCACTCGATTTGCTGGGCGATTCACGTACGAGCCTGTTTTTTTTTCGCCTGTCTTGGTTGTAGGACACCTTGATGATGAATCGGCCATGCACTCGCCTTGAAAACAAGACGCGTGCGATGGGCTTACTGTCGAAAAAGCTGAGTGCGCCCAAGCAGATAAATCTATCGGATGTGATCCGACACCGTTTGATGATGAAAGAACCGAATCAAATCTGGCCTCCAATAGATGACGAATCTTAGATCGCTGGAGATGAGGCCGTCGAGATCGCAACATCAGCGCACCCAGTTCCCATAGACAGCGCCAATTGACGAGGGTTTAACTCATCAATGCCCATTCTTATGGACTTGGGTTTTGGAGAAGGAGGGAGCACTGGAAGTCTCGATCGGCTAGCAAACAAGCACACAGGGACACAAGGTTTACCCGGGTTCAGGCCTCGTAGAGGACCCTACTCCTGCTTGTCTGCTCTTGATTGATGATGATCCGAAGGATTACAATGTCACTGATGGCGGTGTATGCACAGATTGGATCTGGCGTATGGGAGATCGTACATCTATCTATTGGGGGAGTCGCGAAGTCTAGATCTATTGTGGCGTAGCGTGTCCTCCTCGTTGGACCCTCCTAGCCTTTATATATGGGGATGCTAGGTCTCAGATACCAATACGAGTTGGTTACAAGTTAGATTAGAACTCTAGTCTTGAGGTTTCCTTGTCTTGTACGTTTGGGAGTCCGTGTCCATATGGGCTTCATACCACTCAAACCATCATATGCGTCAAGGACCTTGGCAATTCATCGAGTGGGCCTTCCGTCGAGCCGCACCAGGTAGGCTGTAGTCGAGTGCCTATTGGGCATACCCATGTCAGGATGTCTCTTAGTGAAATACTGACTTTGGCTTTTGTCCCGTCCAATTATGAGAATATTCATTTTCTGACTTTCCTGGAACCAAAAACAGCAGAAAACAGGCAGCTGGCACTGTGGCTCTTGTTAATAGGTTAGTCGAAGAAATCATATAAAAAGTACTCCAAAGTGTGGAAAAAACATAAGAAAGTAGATAAAACCAAGCATGGAACATCAAAAATTATGGATACGTTAGCAACATATCAACATCCCTAAGCTTAACTCCTACTCGTCCTCGAGTAGGTAAGTGATAAAAATAAAGAATAATTTTTGAGGTGACATGCACCATCATAAACTTGATCAAAGCGTTTGTAAAACATTGATAGCTGGGATCATAGTACTTCAATCATAACATGAAAGACAAGGTTCTAGCAATAAGACAAAGCAACTATGTTGCAACATGAAAAGGCACAAACAAAAGATTCATGAATAACAATGCTTTGTAAGACGTTTGTTTGTTTCACATAAAGAAAACATAGCATAGTGGCATTAACCTTGTCCCTCATAGAGTTGCAAACATAAATGCATAGGACACCTTCAAAGTTCATAAGAGTGACTAGATACAAATAGTTTAAAACAAGCAATATCAAAGCTATGCATCAATCAACAAGTCTTGGGATAATGCACATAGAACTAAGAATGGCCACCATGCTCTCAAAGTAGGTGCATAAAGATAGAAGGTAACATAAAAGTAAAAGAAAGGCCTTCATAGAAGGAAGTAGGGATTCAAGTCTCATAAAGAGCTTCCAAAAATTATGGTACTTATTAGCTTTCATCTCTCATTACCCCTATCATAAGCATCTTAAAGGTGATTAAGGTTAAAGTGACACAACTAATAGGATATGCTTGACAAGTTATAAACCGAAGTCTCATGCCCTTACTTACAAAGATCGAACCTCATGCTACTCAACTTTAGTCACAAGTAAGCTCGTGTCATTGTAATTACATATGTCTCATAAAGAACCGCCAACGGGGTACACCTTTCACATGATACAGGAGCTATCCCATAATCAAAATGACAAAGCAAGCAGACAATGAGCATCTCAGCGATCTTTTTATTTGCTATTTGCATAGGTTTTTATTGAGGATTCTTCATAGAGTGCTCATTATCGTTATGCTTCAAGTTTCCACCATGATTAGGCATGGCCTAGGCGTTTCTCTAACACACATACAAACTCCATGATCTTACAAGTTCCCCTTTTATTTCACACCGCCGGGATCCATAAGCAAAAGAACATGATATCAACGGGGTACAAAGTACAAGTGCAATGTTCAAAGCGTTCCCCATGATACATGGTTCTGCTAACTTCAACTTATAAAGCACAAGCATATACGCAACAAATATGGACGCAATGGTTCAAGTTTATTAAATGCAATTAAGTAAAGTGTGCCATCAAGTTCGTGAGAGCTTTAATCACTAGTTTTCTCATAACAAGTTTAATTCGGAAGGTAGACAAAAACATGAATATACTTGGAATAGCATATGCTAATAGGTAGGTATGGTGGACTCTTTGGAATAACTTGGTTTTAGGAGTTGTATGCATGAGTAGAACTCATACTTGGTTGCGAAGGCTAGCAAAAGACTGGGAGCGACCAGCTAAGAGAGCAATAATGGCCATAATCATGCAGAGTGACAAAACATCATTGATAAAAACATAAAGTGATACTACAAGTTGAAAACTAAAGGATCATAAAGGCTTATGGTGACTTGGGATAGTCATAACATGGTGTAAGCATGTGCCAAGTCAACCCAAATAAAGCATCAAAGGAGAATACCACAGTATTATGCTTTAATATGCTAAAACAACGCATGATTCTTTCAAGGCACATTAAGCAATCTCAATTGTTTATAACAAGTCATGCTACAGCAAAGAATACTAAGCATAAATCCAAAACAATATCAACCATGGCATGACAAAGCATAGGCCACAGTAAAAAACAAGCTCTCTTTACCACTTAAGCATGAACTTTCCTACTCTTTTCCAATCCAAACCAAACTATTTGAAAACCAATGCATGAAAGAGGGGGTCCAACCAATTTATTCAGCAAACTAAGCAAACCAAGCAAACTAAAAACTAAAACGAAAACAAAAAAGAAGACGCTCCAAGAACAACACAACTGTGCATGAAACAATAAAAATGAAGCGTTTGGTAGGAACGTGGGATTTTTATTGATGAAGAAGGGGATGCCTTGGGCATCCCCAAGATTTGACGCTTTTACTTCTTGGATATTTATTGGGGTGACACGCGTGGCATCCCCAAGCTTGAGCTTTAGTCTATCCTTCATCTCATTACTCATTCCTTCCATACACTTGAAATTTTTCCTTCATACAAAATTTCACACAATCTTATTAGCAACATTAGTGCACTCAAGATAATAGGTCTTTAGGATCAGTTCCAACACTAATAAAAATTTCACTAGAACACAAGCTACTGTAGCACTTCCCTCAAAAAGCTCAATTCCCCAAAAGAACTCAAAAAGGAACCAACAAGAAGCAAAAGCAAACAATGGCAGAAATCTGTCAAAACAGACCAGCAGGTAAAGAGGAATTTTTGCGAAGACCTTCTGTTGCTCAAATCGAAAAGTGTTGAACTAACAAAAGTTATATAACAACCTGGGGCAGTAGAACAAAAATTCACGCATCAAAAGGATGTACAGAGATTTTACACGAATTTTTACGGTGAAGCACATAAATCTGTTTCGGGACAGCAACTTTCCCAATCATTACTTCTCTCTCATTAGAGGTTACTCTTGGCACAAAAAGCAAATAAAAAGGATAAGGAGCGGTTATTACTGAAGTAATAACTTCCAAGACTCATCTAAAAGTTTTGTGTTATCTCCTAATAAGTACTTTTCTTTAACGCCTTTAAGTTAGGCATAAGAAGCAAGAAAAAGAATCAAGTGTTCTCAAATGAAGAAGCATTAAGAGCAAATTTTTTTCATAGGAGAGGCAAAATAAATCTTCTCTCTCTTCTTAGGAAAGTGTTCTATACCTTTCTTCAGTGGGAGTTGATATTTAGTGGGGCCTTCTTTCATATCAATAATGGCTCCAACAGTTCTAAGAAAAGGTCTGTAAAGACCCAAACCTGGCTTGGTTTGAATCCCTGTGATTACAGTGCTAGTCCCTGGATCGAATAGCTAGCACCCACAGTTTAAGATGTAATATCAAGATACAAAGGTCATATTACATCGCATGATCCAGAATATAAATACTTTATTACATACTCACAACCATAGGCTATCTTATTACAAAGCAGCAGAATACAAGTAAAGCATGGAGTCCTTCATCTTCATGTGCCACAGGCAAACATGTTGGGTGTAGACTCATAACCTCTATCATCAATCCACACTCATCAATAGAATAACCTGCAACATGATAGGTTGCAGCAACAAAAGGGTCAATACTTTGAATGTATTGGCAGGTGTCACTAGTTTGTGAATATAAGTTGGACTATCACTACATGCATATTTGGCTAAGTCGAGCTTAGGCTTATTTGCAGAAAGCAATATGGTTTTATCCTATGTTTGCAAAAATAGTTTTGATCTTTCAATATCTTTCTGAACTCCTTGGCAAACTCCAAGTTCTTCTAATTCCTTGTTGACACCATCAAGTTTTACTTTGAGAAATTGGAATGTCGAGATCTTCCATAGCTTTAGGCCTTAGTTGCTCAGAGTTGTCCATAACCGGGGACATGGCTAAGTACTTAGAATTTAATCTTCTGCAGAAGTTGTACACTTTACCCACAAGACACAATCTCGTCTTGACGCCACTAGTGGCCGCTGGATTAGTACTCACCAAGATGGAGTACCGGCAGATCGAGAATGTGACAAAGTCTTTCCATAGGAGTCCTCCCAATACATAATGCCAGCACATCTACGTGGAACCAATGCAAGGATAAACCTCCAATGCATAATTCCAGTTAACCTGACGAGGTACCAATGCATGGGTCTCCCACTATGTAATTGACTAAGCCAGAGCCCATTTGGCATGTGGCTATACATAAAAGCCACTGTACGAGAAACATGTTCAATCTCTAAGTTCCTGGGTGGTATTCTCCTAGTGCACACACGAAAGAGATAGCCATAGACATGGTTCCCTTCGTTGCCACCTTATTCTCAACTAAGTATCCACATTCCACCCAGGTGATTCATTGAGTACTTGTTTTATTATACAAAACATATATTTTTCCAACACTTCATATAATCACGATATGGTATATTCCACCCTGAATCCATAGCAGGGCTAAGCATACTACAACTACAGTATTTCCACTAAGGGATATATAAAGGATATCCTAATAGGATATAGCATAGCATAGTATCATAGTAGTCCTATCATGCATACTACAAAAATCCACTAAGTGTAATGAAAATAGTAGGACATGGATGATAGTGCCACTTGCCTTAGTAGTTGGTGGTGTTGGTACACTCTTTGCAGTAACACACTTGACAATCCACACAATCTATCAAACAAAACAACCAAGACAAAACATGCACAAGATCAACACTAATGGCAATACAAAAATCATGCAAAATATGCAAGCATGCAAGATGGCAATTTTATTGTTCAAATTGTTATAACAAAGTGTTTTATGAACATTTTAATTGCAAGATTACAAATGCAACCATTTGTGCAATTGTAACAATTAGCAATAATTTCTAGTATTTAGAAAGGCCAAACTCACTAAATAATTTCCATACTATTAGGTATAGTCAACCAAATCTATACTTTGGTCTTACTGGACAGCGGGTTCAATTTGCAATCCATAGCAAAAAGATTCACCCAAAAATAATTTACAAAACAATTTTTATGGTTAAAATACTCCTAAAAAGGTTCTGCCTAAAACTTCTATTTTACAGAAGCTAAAGGGTGAAATAAGGCCTCAGCAGTGAATCTCTCGTTTTTCTGAATCCATAGACACCAAATTTGCATTTTTCTGATTTGTGGATCAAAAGTTATTGAATTTCTAAGTTTAATACAAATTCTGCCTATTTTCTAATTTCAACAGACGCTCAGGCCTACGTGGCGTGTTATTATTGGCTCGTACCGGTTCGGGCGGATCGGCAACATGGGCCGTTGGATTTTAAGTGGAAACGGGCGATCCAGATTAGCCCGTACCGCTTCGGCTAAGGATCTAATCCTGGCCGCTAGCGACAGATCGGACGGCGCTCAGCGCGTCGACCATGGACTGGCGGCGCGCGGCGGCGGTGCGTCAGGTGGGTGGTGCTCCGGTGGTTCTAGAGGGGCAGGGAGACCGTGGACTATTACCAGCGATCGCCGCGGTCGAGGTGGTCTCGGGGATGCTCGCGGTCGATGAAGGGGCGCTCAGATTCGCCAGGAATTCCTCGTCGGAGTACCTACCGACGGTGGAGCTCGCGTCTCTGAGACGGTGGAGTTGCCCTAGGGCTCTAGCAGACAAAATAGAAAGTCAGTAAGGTGTGCCTGGTCGTGTAGATGCTTGTGGTGGCCAAAGTAGGGCGGCGGGAACCTGCGACTCACCGGAACTCGTCGGTGAACGGCGGCGGCAGAAAAGCTCCGGTGATGACCGTGGCGATGACCTAGGGCACAAAAAAAAGAACGGGAAGTGTCAGTAGGCGCGCCAGAGCATGGCGAAGCTAACAGGACAGAGGGGAGGACGCGGGGCAGTGAGTTCTTGTCGGAATCCTCGCCGGAGCTCGTCGGTGGCCGCAGTCGTTCGAGCTCGATTCTGAGCAGCCTAGGGGATCTCAGGTGGCGGTGTCTGAGGGGAAAACGAAGAGAAGGGGGTGGGGATGAAGAGGCCGTGGTCGGTGTGGAGATTAATTCATGGAAACGCTCGAATTCGAGCCGATTTTTGAAACGGCTGAGGAGGGAGTGGGCTGTTCGTCGTTCGGTTGAAGATGGTGAGGTGGAGGGTGACGTGGAGGTGGGGTCGAGCCGTTAGCGAGGGGGTGTGAGGAGGGGTCGGTGAGAAAGAAAAGAAAGAGGGGGAGAAGGGGAGTGCCGGGTGGGCTAGGTTTGTGGGCCGACTGCTGCCGCTGTTTTTTTATTCCTTCAATTTTTCTTTTTCCTTTTCTGTTTTCTTAAATAACTTTTGATTTAATGATCCAATTTGAATCAAACAAATTTCTAAAAATTTTTAAAACTCAATTTAGGTTTTTAGGGCATTATAGAACACATTTACTTTCTAACTCAAATTTTTCTAACCAATTTATTCACTTTGGCTTTAATAGTTAATATTGCCTTCTTAATTATATTCTCAAAATAATTCATATCTTTTTATCCATGGCTCCAAATTGGATGAAACCAATTTCTATTGTTTTATTAATTTGTCCTTTATCTTTTTAGCCCTCATAGGAGTTATTTTGTTTAATATAAATATGGAGTATATCCATAGTATTGTGTTGTTCTTAGTGTTAACAAATAATTAGAGTTTTAGGGTTTGAGATATTTTCACTTCTCTTAGGTTTTTTAAAAAGCAACCAAGTCAAGATGCTCATGAATGCTTCATGATTTGGGATTTTAAAACATGCACACCACTTCACAAACAAAAACCATTTTATTTGGCTTGGGTTTTGGAGGCGTTATATTAAATGTTCCAAAAGTTTTTGTTCCTTCTGAATTTCAAAGAACTTGGTTCTTCATTTTGTTTAAAATTTTTCACATTTCAAAATTTGGAAAATTTTGGGATGTGACAAGGTCTTCCCAAAGTAATAGGACAAGAAGCATTGCATTCAACATCCAAAACATAGAAATCAACGGGGACATAGGCATTGTTGACCATAATAAGAACATCATTAATACTCCCCATGAGTTTATTTTTAGCATTATCATCAAGTGGGACATTCAAATAACAATCTTCAAGTGGTGGCAAATCAAGCATATCATAAATCTTTCTAGGCATAATGGAAACACTACTATCAAGATCACATAAAGCTTTGAAGTCAAAATCATTCACTTTCATATTGATGATGGGTTCCCAACCATCTTCTTGTTTCATAGGAATAGAAGCTTTATGTTTCATCTTTTCTTCTTTAATCTTTATGAGAGCATCAATAATGTGTTTTGTAAATGCCATATTCATAGCACTAGCATTAGGACTTTAGCAAGATTTTGTAGGAACTTAATAACTTCAGCGATGTTGCAACCATCAAGATCAAAATCATAATTATCATCTAAAGTAGTAGAGCTATCACTAGCCTCAACACTAGTGGTAGTGATAGTAGAAACACTAATGTTTCTAGCAATTTCATCTTCTCTTTCCCACTTAGCATGCAATTCAGCTAATAGTCTAACATTTTCATCAATTCTAACTTGAATGGCATTAGTAGCAGCAAAGGGATTATCATTATTTTCAGGTTTAGCAGCCGTTTTATTCAAAGAAGATTGAGCTTCAGCGAAAGATGCTATATTTCTTTCAGCATTAGAGAGTTTTTCCTCAATAGTTTTATTGAAAGCAGTTTGTTTACTAATAAAGTCTTTAAGCATAACTTCAAGTTTAGAGGAAGCACTCCTATTATTGTTGTAGGAATTTCCATAAGCATTACCATTGTTGGGAGGATATGGCTTATAATTGTTGTTACCAAAATTATTCCTGTAGGCATTATTGCTAAAATTATTATTTCTTGTAAAGTTCACATCAACTTGCTCTTCTTGAGTAACCAAAGAGGCTAAAGGAACATGATTTGGATCAATATGGGCTTTCCCACTAACAAGCATAGACATAATAACATCAATTTTATCACTCAAGGAGGAGGTTTCTTCAATAGAATTTACCTTATTACCTTGTGGAGCTCTCTCAGTATGCCATTCAGAATAGTTAACCATCATATTATCCAGAAGCTTTATTGCAGCACCCAAAGTAATGTTCATAAAGGTACCTCCAGCAGCAGAATCCAATAGATTTCTTGAAGAATAGTTCAATCATGCATAAAAGGTTTGGATAATCATCCAAGCAGTCAGTCCATGAGTGGGACAATTCTTTACCAAAGATTTCATTCTTTCCCAAGCTTGAGCAACATGTTCATTATCAGATTGTTTAAACTTCATTATTTCACTTCTCATATATATAATCTTAGCAGGAGGATAGTATTTTCCAATGAAAGCATCCTTGCATTTAGTCCAAGAATCAATACTATTCCTAGTCAAGGAATTCAACCATTCTTTAGCTTTTCCTATCAAAGAGAAAGGAAACAATTTTAGCTTAATGATATCTCCATCAATATCGCTATGCTTTTGCATCTCAAAAAGTTCAACAAAGTTATTTAGATGGGCAGCAGCATCTTCATTGCTAATACCAGAAAATTGTTCTCTCATAAAAAGATTGAGTAAAGCAGGTTTTATTTCAAAGAAAGTAGCTTCAGGAATAGGTGGAGCAATGGGTGTGCTCATAAAATCATTGTTGTTGGTGCTAGTGAAATCACACAACTTAGTGTTTTCAAGAGTAGTCATTTTGTATTTTTAATAAAGAAAGCAAACTAGTAAAACTAATTTTTTTGTGTGTTTTTGATAAAGAAACAAGCAAACAAAACAAAAATAACAAAGTAAAGAGATTGGTTATGAGGGACTCCCCTTGTGAAGATGTCCTTGACTCCCCGGCAACGGCGCCAGAAAATCACTTGCTGACTCGTGTAATAACAAGCTCGTTGGGGAACCCCAAGAGGAAGGTATGATGAGCACATCAGTAAGTTTCCCTCAGTTATGAAACCAAGGTTATCAATCCAGTAGGAGCAAGGAAACACCCCAAAGGTGTTGATAGCTGAACTTTGGCAGGGCGCACTACCGGTGCCAGCGGCAACATGGAGACCTGCACAACACAACGACAAAACTTTGTCCCCAACTTGCGATGAGGTTGTCAATCTCACCGGTTTTGATGAAAACAAAGGATTAAACGTATCGAATGGAAGAAAGTAATAGCTTGCAGAAAGTAAACACAAAGTAGTAAATAGTTGATTGTAGATTGATGATAAAAGAAAGGACCGAGGTCCATTGTTGTAACGTCCCAGTAGTAGATTTTAGAACTAAGCTGAACATAGGTGTGTGCATTGCATTCATGCATAGAAAATCTGGATAATTTTTGCACTTTTAAATAAAACTTGTCAAAGTGATTGAAGCTTCTCTTAACTTGGTGGAACTAAAGTAGATCATCAAGTTGACTGCGATAAGTTTCAATACGATCTTTGCTAAAACCTTACCTTTGGGTAATATGATTTGATCTAAGGGTAGATTAAATGTAATAAAACTAAGTCACCACACACTACTTAATAAGGAGTACTAGATCTTTTAGAGATCATTACATGGTATTCCATACCACAACTCAAGGATGAATACTTAATCTTCTAAAGATGATATCAAGGTATTATCTACCACAAACCCTGAATACCAAGTTAAGGATATAACTTAAGTAAAGAAACCCTATAACTAAATATGGAAACACTTGTTTGCCATAGGTACTCCTACCATGGGTATCATGGTAGTTCTTGAACATTTACTCTAATTACAAATAGAGTAGAAATGGAAGTCAAGCCAAGACCATCTAGCATATACTCTTAATATGATATTAAGAGGTGACATACCTATTTAACCAAGTCCTAGTGTCAGGTGATCATCATTATTGAGTGATCAATTCTTGACCTAGAACTTATTTACTCATAACCTTTGACTTATTGTGTTGACCTTCCAAATACCTTAAGTAAGTAGCTAGTGATTGAGGAGCTATGAGAAAGCTAGTAGTATTAGTACATTAGATAACGATCTTGTTAGGACAAGTGGATATATACTTAGAATAAGCTTACTTAACAAGATAAGTCTATAGAGTGACTAATACAAGTTTACTACTTAGTTGAGTATAGATCTTGATCAAACAATTAGAAGCCTAAGATTTGTATGATCAAAGGATGGTGGTCCTTACTCTCAAGTCATTTGAGAATAGATGATTAGGTGTTGAAGAAGAGTTATGAATGTACCAAATTAGGCAAGTCCTAGTAAGCTGAATCATCTAGCTTGATCATTAGAAGTCAAGCTAGAGTATGATGAAGTATTTGATGAGTTGTATGGAGTAGTTGGAGGCATAGTAGCTTAACCAAGATAATACAAGAACCAACTTGTATTATGGGAGAAGTACCATACCTAATTCAAAGGATTGATATCCTTTGTTATGTATAGTGAGTATTGGAGTCTTCCAACCCTTGGAAGTAGTAGCAAGATGGATTTAAGGAAGTTAATAGATGGAATTAGCAGTAGCTACATTGATAGGTGCATCAATGATAGTTAATTAAGAGGAGTTATATACAAGGAGTAAGAATGGAGTATTGTTGAGTGGCATGACCATGTTATCATATGATGATGGATATGGTGGAGTCAGATGATTGTCTTATTCAGGAAGATGTGATCGTTGTGAATAAGATATGAGAGATATATATAGTATATTTAGGAAAGGAATTCCTTATCTCAAGGTAAGCTTAGTGAAGTATTGAGGTAAGAATTCTTTTGAAACCTTTAGTTAGCTATATATATGCAGACATGACAAGACCATGTCTATTGTATTATTCAAGACCCTAGAATCAAATGAATAGTGAAACCAGTTCCTATCTTTAAGCAGCCAATGGATAGTATCTCTTAGTCAAATGAAATGTCTAAAAGATAAGTAGAATGCCAGGTGAGTGTTTGAGAAGCCTTGCCCAGTTGATTGTATTAAACCCTAATAGAAACCTAGAATGATAGAATTATCATGATCATATTACTAAGTAATTCCAATATCTCACTCTATGTGGAGGTATCAAACTCACTCATAGATTTAGAAGTAGTATCCCTAAACCATGATCCTTGTCCCTATTTATAATTGAATATGGGTTATTTAATCCTCTCAAAACCTATGTACCTATATTTGAATAAACCTTAGTATTTCTCTACCAATGATTATTATTGGTTCATTATTACCTAACCAAAAGTGTTTTGTGGTAATTCTAAATTTTACAAACCAAGTAGAATTGGGTTTGGCAAATTATCAAATATGGAGAACCGTGAAATTTAAAACCACCCTATTATGAACCATAAGACTGAAAGCACTATAATATCTAAGTAAGGCTAAGTAACGATAGAATTACATGTGTAGTTCTCATCATTTTAAATCCTTACCTTTAAAATTATCAAGTGATGAAAAATCATTTATATGCAAATCTTACTCTAAGAAACAAGTCCCTAAAACCCCAAATTATATTTACTTTATAAAAGAATACTTCATATAGTTATGAATATCTTTATACACAATAACAAATACAGAGGAAAGAGATATAATTCCTTTATACAATAATATTTGTAGCTTGCAAAATCTCTGGATATTTAAAGCCTTGAGGAAATTCATATTTGAAAAGGTTTTATATTAAAAAAATAGAAAATCATAGAAAAAAAGTACTAACAGAACAATCCCACGGCCCAGTTCGACTCAGCTCTAACTGTCGCTCGCGTGCAGTCCCTGGAATAAATCACTCGCTCTGCATCTGCCCAGTAGCAGCCTAACCCGGGTACCGGTTCATTCCCTCGCTGGCAAGTGGGGCCACTCGAGGTGAGTGACCGTCTTCTTCCTCCTTCGCATGTCTAACAGCGCGCCGGCGAGCTCCACGTCGCCGCCGTCATTCGAGACCGCCTGGACGCGATTGACTCACCTAGAGCTCCGTCTAAGTCTCCAAGCATCTGCTAGTTGGACAAATGCACAGCGATTCACGCCCAGATCGACCTCCTACGCTCTGGTGCATCTCGGCCATCGCCGCCATCGTGACGTTGCCTCTGACACCGACTGATGGGTTCGTAGCATGGAAAACAAAAAAATTCTACCGCAAGAACGAACAAAACCCAGATCTAATCTAGATAAAAGCCAAGATCTAATCTATTAGACATGTGCAACGAGATAGATCTGTACTAACCCTTGTAGACCCGAAAGTGTTACGAGATCGGATGTCGTGGTTGATGTAGTCGATCACTTGCCGATCTCAAGATCGAGTGGACGATCCTTCCGGCACCGCGTTCCGGCAGCGCTTCCGCAGTCGGTCACATGTGCGGAGTTGAAGCAGACCTTCCTCTCCCCGTTCCAGCGAGCAGCAGAGGTAGTATATCTCTCCACGGAATCCAGCAGCACGACGGCGTGGTGGTGGTGGAGTAGAGAATTCTGCAGGGCTTCGCCTAAGCCAGAGCAGAGGGAAGGAGGAGGATAGAGGCAACTTGAGATCTAGAGAATAGAAGGGGCAAGGGGGTTTGTGCATCCACCCCTCTATTTAAAGGAGGGAGGCGCCATGGGGAGGTGGAGTCCTTGTAGGACTCCCCTCTCCCTTGGCCGCCAGATCAAGGAGGTGGGGGGAGAGTCCTACTCCCCCACGAATCCTTGTCTTACCCCACAAGGATTCCTTGATCCTTTCTTGGTTTTCAAGTAAACTCCAAGAAATCTTCTAGAACCTTCCGGAACATTCCGAAACCTTCTAGAATCCCCATACAAATACTCCGGAACATTTCCTAACTTAGAAAATGATCCCCAATATATGAATCTTATTCCTCGGACAATTCCGGATCTCCTCGTGATGTCCCGGATCCAATCCAAGACTCTGAACAACATTCGGTCTCCAACGCACATTCCATATCTACTTAAAACAACTTCGAACCTTAAGTGTGTCACCCTACGGTTCGTGAACATGTAGACATGATGGAGACACATCTCCGATCAATAACCATTAGCGGGATCTGGAGATCCATAACAACTCCCACATACTCAACGATGACTTTGTGATCGATAGAACCATTTAACATAGGAAACTAATTCCCTTTGTCACGCAATATTCTACTTATCCGAGGTTTGATCGTCGGTATCTCCATACCTAGTTCTACCTCGTTACTGATAAGTACTCTTTACTCGTTCCATGATATGTCATCCCTTGTGACCTAGTCACATGCTTGCAAGCTAGCTAGATGACATTCCACCGAGAGGGCACAGAGCATATCTATCCGTCATATGGATGGACAAATCCCAATCTTGGTCCATGCGCTTCAACACATGCTTTCAGAATACCCAATGACACCTTTATAACCACCTAGTTACAAAGCGGTGTTTGATGTCATCAAAGTATCCATCCGGTGATGGTGATTAACATAACCTCATGGTCGAAGGATTAGGTTACTATGCATTTGAAAATCTTGTAGCAAAATGAACTTAATGACTTGATCTTATGCTATGCTTACTATGGGTGTGTGTCCATCACATCATTCTCCTAATGATATGATCTTGTTATTAACGGCATCCAATGTCCATGATCAGGAAACCATGATCATCCATTAATCAACAAGCTAGCTTAACAAGAGGCTTACTAGGGACTCTTTTATGTTTACAAAACACACAAGTATTAATGTTTCCTGTTAATACAATTATAGCATGGGATGTAAACATTTATCATAAACATAAAGATATAATAATAACCACTTTATTATTGTCTCTTGGGCATATCTCCAACAGTCTCCCACTTGCACTAGAGTCAATAATCTAGTTAAAAACTTGTGCACTCAACACCTATGGATTTCTGGTGTTGTATAGGCACTATTGCTAGTGGTAAACATAATCTTCGGATCTGACACTTCTAGGTCCATGTGTATTTGCATGTCCTTGCGTCTCTATGCATTACTCATTCTCCAATGAGATGGCATTGTATAAATTTGGTCCTTTGGTGAGACCTTTAGTTCCTTGGGATTAAATCATGTTGATACAATTGTCATACAATGTATCTTCATAGTATTATCCCGCTATGAACCACACCTAGTTTGATAACAAACTAATTGACGCAAATGCCCTCATTTGCTGCTACATTAGTAGTCATATACTTAGCCTTTTGTTGTAGTATCTGTCACAATGTTTTAATTTTGGTACTCAACCAAATCCGTTATGGAACTTCCTTTCCATTACATTGTGCCACCCATAGTTTAAATTGAGATAAACTTAATTTGTGACAAAACTAGTATCAATGTAACAATTTACAATGAACTATTTGTCACCACTATATAAGTAATATATTCTTAGTTCTTCCAAAGATCATAGGAATATCCCTACTATTGTCCAATGATCATCTTATGAGTCATTCTGGTATATGCTCATAACATTTAGAGCATAGGACATATCTGGATGTGTACATCTCAAAGAATTATTGATCAAAATATTCTTGTGATTTCACCAAGTGTCAAAATACTTGAATCTCGTGTCAACACACTTGAATCTTGATTCAGTCCTTTCCGTGCGTCAAGAACCTTTCTTGTTGTCTCCATATTGAACTCATTCAACATCTTATCTATGTACATTTGGCAAAAACATATTAGCGCCTCAATCTATCCATATAGACATTGATGCCTAATTCTTGGGTTATGCCTAAGTCTTTCATCGAAATGAAATTCTTAACCTGTGTCAATAAAAGATACATCATTTCTAATCAACAATATGTCTTTCACATAATGTATTAGGAATATGTCTTAGCGCTCCCACTTAATTTCTTGCAAAATACAAACATCTTCATCGTCTCTGATGAAATTAAACCTTTTAACGGTTTCATCACGGTGAAGATTCCAACTCCACGATGCTCACTTCAACCATTGAAGTTTTGCATACTCTTTTAGCATCCTTTGAATTAACAAAACCCTTTGGATCGTGTCATGTACACGTCCTAGGTAACCATTCTATTAGAAGAACTTGTTTTGTTTGTTCAACTACCATATACCAAAATATATGTAGTGGTTGCTACATTAATCCATCCAGAATAAATATCGCTATGAAAGATCAAATCTTATCATAGTCAATTCCTTGAACATTGTCGTAAACTCTTTCGGACATGTCGACTATTTCATAGATGTGAAACATCCATGTCTATTTCTTTATAGATCCATATACGACTGTAAGGTCTTGCACCTTTCCAGAGGGTCTTTCAAATTCGAAGCTTGATTTATCATGTATGGAATTATCACGGATTTTATGGCGTCAAGCCACTTAACAAAGTCAGGGCCCATCATTGATTATTTTGCATGTAGTCGCTTCATCATTGTCAAACAACAATGATTTAACTCTCAAATCTTGGCATTTGATTACTCACCCGACCTACTTGGTTCAATAGGAACTTAGATCTCCGTGACTACAACCTT
This sequence comes from Avena sativa, assembly GCA_916181665.1. Classification (NCBI taxonomy): domain Eukaryota; kingdom Viridiplantae; phylum Streptophyta; class Magnoliopsida; order Poales; family Poaceae; genus Avena; species Avena sativa. The sequence goes on from OV702287.1 coordinate 201,292,615, forward strand.
TGAGGCACGTGAGCCATGAGCATTGTTGCTTCCTCCGGGACACTTCCCGATGCTGCGCAACTCAGCACATATTAGCCAAGGTTCAACAACCTTGTCAAAGTTCTATTGTCCTCCCACTTAAATTTTCAACAAAAATTCCTTCTCAAGAAACTCGACATTCTAAGTGAAAAACACTTTTGTCTTCGGTGTTATGGAGGAATACCCAATGGTTATTCGAAATAACCTACAAAGACATGCTCATCCGACTTTGGTTGTAAACATTTTACTTATGCCTAGCATACCAAAAATTTAAGAAAGGATAACCTGGGTTTTATCCCAAACCATGACTTATATGGTGTCATTTCAACGAATCATGATGGAGCTCTTTTTAGTGTAAAAGCGGTAGTCACTAAAGCTTTAATCTTTTAAAATATAATGGCAGTTTTTATAAATGACACCTTTGATCTTACCATGTCAAACAAGGTTTCATTACATATCTCGAACACTCCATACTCCTATGGTGTTTTGGGAAATGCAAATCCATGGAACGATTCCTCAAATCTTAGGTGTTTTGCTAAACTTGTAACTCAAACATCTTTATGATCCAATCATAAACTTTTTTTTATTTTCTTATTACAATAATTTTCCACTTCATCTTGAAAGTCTTTGAACATTTTCAAATGTTTCATACTACTTCCTTATTGAGTAAGTATATACATATACCCACTCAAATCTTCGGAGAAAACATATGAAGTTGAAATCCATCGCCCACGACTACACATAATGGACTATATACATCAATATGTACAAATTCCAATCAGTTATTCGTCTGTTCCTCTTTTGGCCTACGAACGGAGTTTTAATTATCTCCAGGAAAGTATCACAAGAGTCATTTCATCAAAATCAAAGACTCCAAAAATCCATCAACATGGAGTTTCTTCATGTATCCCTAATATAATTTAAACGGTGATGTCACTTTGCAAGTGATCTTTCAATCATTTGTCTTGCGATATTTTAGCATTAGTTTTATGGTCGTTATTTGTCCAACCAGACTTGTATGTCATCCATTTATTATGGAATGCGGCAATTATTTGAACAACCTTCTGTTGTCATAATACCTGATCAAAATAACAATTATTGAAACAAATCTTGAAGGCAAGCTTTGATGTTAACGAGCAACACAACAACCCTTTGTTTGTTTTCGATGAACATCATCACATATTCTCTTGCTAGTTACTTAGGCCATTGTAGTTCATGAATTGTGTTGTCCTGTATGACACTTTATACCAACCAATTCGGTATCCAATACCGTAGAACCACATTGTTTAACAACCAAGGAATACATCCATAACATGTATCTTCTATATACCTAAGTTGTATATCTCCAATCTTTTCTTTTCTACCAAATATTTTATAGATTCTCTTTCAACAATTCCTTTTCTTTTAAAAGAATCTATCAACATCAATAGTGGTGTCATTCACATGACACATAGTACAAAGTGTGTATAGTCAAATACTAATACCTTTGGACTTGCACTTTGAAGTGGATCACCTTCATCAAATGTTTGGCATTCTTTCAAAATTCCATTCTTTAGTAATCTTTTAGTGTAGTAAACATTTTACTTACATCTTCTATTCATCCTTATCATGACAACTTTCATGATCAAGCTGCTATAGCTTATAAAGGTGAATTGCGAGTATAATGTTTCTTTTCCAAAACCTTTTGGAGGATTAGGACGACCAGCGTCTCCAACCTTCACAAATTCTCATCAAATATGAGGACATATACTTTATCATGTGGTAACCAACACATTGTTTTAGATATCGCAATACCTTTCACATATGATGGTTTCTGAAACATTGCTTCTAGCTCTTAGATAAACTTGATATTAAAAACAATCTTTTGAGTATCAAGAATCATGGAGGCAAACATGATACATTATATACTAACACTGGAATTGTTACTCTTGATTTAATACTGTTTATTAAACTTCACAGAGTAAACAGAGTTTGCTGAAGATTTGCAACAAGACTTTTAAACTTTAGATTGACACTCAAAACAATACGATACCAGTTCGTAAAGAAAATATCCAGAATTTCTATAGTTCCACTATCTCAACTATAACTAAGCGTAAGGTGGTGAACGGATGCCAATGACTATAACAAACTATGCAAATTCACTTTGATTGTGTTTATGATAAATTGAGTTTGACTAATCCAAATTACAAATGAACTCCCACTCAAAACAACATCCCTCCAGTTGTTTTAGTGATTACACGAACCAAATCCACTACACAAAGTCCGATCATCACGTGAGATGATGTAGCTTTAAAGGCGAACAATCAACATGTTCATCATATCATCCATATGACTCATGCTTTACCTTTCAGTATTCCGTGTTCTGAGACCATGTCTGTACATGCTAGGATCGTCAAGGTTAACCTTAGTATTCGCATGTGCAAATCTGGCTTGCACCCGTCGTATGCACACATAGAATCTATCACACCCGATCATCACGAGATGCTTCGAAACGACGAGTCTTAGCAACGGTGCCTACTAAGGACGAACACTTTATTACTTGATATTTAGTGAGAGGGATCATCTTATAATGCTACCGTCGCGATCTAAGCAATACAAGATGCATAAAGGATTAACATCACATGCAATTCATAATTAGTGTGATATGATATGGCCCTTTCTTCTTATGCCTTTGATCTCCATCTCCAAAGGACGGACATGATCTCCATCATCACCAGCATTGTGTCAAGGTCAGTGGCGCCGCTTCATGGTTGTCCATCATCACTAGCAACTATTACAACTACTTGGAATAAAGCTATTACAAGATGAATAGACACGCAGGTCTTAACAGAATTAAAGACAACCATTAGGCTCCTGCCGGTTGCCATATTACAATAAGGATCATTGCATACATCAAATATAATCACAATCACATAATGGCCATATCACATCACAAAACCCCTGCAAAAACAAGTTAGACGCCTCTAATTTTCTTTGCATGTTTTACGTGGTTTGGGGCTTTCGAATAAGAACGGATCTTACCTACGAAACTGAACCATTGAACCACTGAACCACAACGTTGATACAAGTGCTATCAAGTGCAAAGTGTAGATTGGATCTATACTATGATGGGAGAGACAAACACCCGCAAAGCCACTTGTGCAATACGAGTTGCACGTCAACTGTGGAGCAAGTCTCATGTGCGATGACATGTAAGGTTAGCCCGAGCCGCTTCATCCCACCATACCGCAAGATGCAAAGTACACAAAGTAAAAGACGGCACGAGAACCAACGCCCACAAAACCATTGTGTTCTACTCGTGCAACTGATCTACGCATAGACACGGCTCTGATACCACTGATGGGTTCGTACCATGGAAAACAAAAAATTTCTACCGCAAGAACGAACAAAACCCAGATCTAATCTAGATAAAAGCCAAGATATAATCTATTAGACATGTGCAACGAGATAGATCTGTACTAACCCTTGTAGACCCGAAAGCGTTACGAGATCAGATCTCGTGGTTGATGTAGTCGATCACTTTCCGATCTCAAGATCGAGTGGACGATCCTTCCGGCGCCGCGTTCCGGCAGCGCTTCCGCAGTCGGTCACACGTGCGGAGTCGAAGCAGACCTTCCTCTCCCTGTTCCAGCGAGCAGCAGAGGTAGTAGATCTCTCCACGGAATCCAGCAGCACGACGGCGTGGTGGTGGTGGTGGAGTAGAGAATTCTGCAGGGCTTCGCCTAAGCTAGAGCAGAGGAAAGGAGGAGGAGAGAGGCAACTTGAGATCTAGAGAATAGAAGGGGCAAGGGGGTTTGTGCCTCCACCCCTCTATTTAAAGGAGGGAGGCGCCATGGGGAGGTGGAGTCCTTGTAGGACTCCCCTCTCCCTTGGCCGCCGGATCAAGGAGGTGGGGGGAGAGTCCTACTCCCCCACGAATCCTTGTCTTACCCCACAAGGATTCCTTGATCCTTTCTTGGTTTTCAAGTAAACTCCAAGAAATCTTCTAGAACCTTCCGGAACATTCCGAAACATTCTAGAATCCCCATACAAATACTATGGAACATTTCCTAACTTAGAAAATGATCCCCAATATATGAATCTTATTCCCCGGACAATTCCGGATCTCCTCGTGATGTCCCGGATCCAATCCAAGACTCCGAACAACATTCGGTCTCCAACGCACATTCCATATCTACTTAAAACAACTTCGAACCTTAAGTGTGTCACCCTATGGTTCGTGAACATGTAGACATGATGGAGACACATCTCCGATCAATAACCATTAGCGGGATCTAGAGATCCATAACAGCTCCCACATACTCAACGATGACTGTGATCGATAGAACCATTTAACATACGAAACCAATTCCCTTTGTCACGCAATATTCTACTTATCCGAGGTTTGATCGTCGGTATCTCCATACCTAGTTCTACCTCGTTACTGATAAGTACTCTTTACTCGTTCCATGATATGTCATCCCTTGTGATCTACTCACATGCTTGCAAGCTAACTAGATGACATTCCACCGAGAGGGCCCAGAGCATATCTATCCGTCATATGGATGGACAAATCCCAATATTGGTCCATGCGCTTCAACACATACTTTCAGAATACCCAATGACACCTTTATAACCACCCAGTTACGAAGCGGTGTTTGATGTCATCAAAGTATCCATCCGGTGATGGTGATTAACATAACCTCATGGTTGAAGGATTAGGTTAATATGCATTTGAAAAGCTTGTAGCAAAATGAACTTAATGACTTGATCTTATGCTATGCTTACTATGGGTGTCTGTCCATCACATCATTCTCCTAATGATATGATCTTGTTATTAACGGCATCCAATGTCCATGATCAGGAAACCATGATCATCCATTAATCAACAAGCTAGCTTAACAAGAGGCTTACTAGGGACTCTTTTATGTTTACAAAACACACAAGTATTAATGTTTCCTGTTAATACAATTATAGCATGGGATGTAAACATTTATCATAAACATAAAGATATAATAATAACCACTTTATTATTGTCTCTTGGGCATATCTCCAACACCGACTAGACCTAGAAATAGACCGTGGAGATCTGCATTGACATTACTATCCATCCCTACCCTCTCTAGTTCTCTCTCTCGCTCTCTGTCATCTGCAAATCCACCGAAGCCACCGCCGGTGAGCTCTAGCTAGCCATCGATTCAATCCACCTAGAAGACCTTGGGATGGACGGGAGGAATCTCCGTGCTCTGTAGATCCTCTAGGAGGAGCACATCATCAAGGGGAGCTCTAAGGAGGGTGAATTTCATCGTTTCTTCTCGTCGCTGTTCGCCGGAATCCGTGAGGCCGCGCTCATCTCCGGCCACGCCAATTCACGTCGACCACCGTTACAACTTCAAGGTGAGATTGCGCATCTTTGAACCCTAGAAAATCATGCTAGCACTGGCCGTAGGCCTAGTTCCTCGAGTCACCGGAGCAAGCCACCACAACACCTCGTCATAACCCCTGTTCTGGTGATCTTCAGTGTGCGTGAGGGGTCTAGATAGGTTCGTCAGGCTTCCCTCATTCAAACACATCAATCCGGGTAGTCTCTGGTGCCAGAAATCGGCGTCGTCGCCGTGCTCCGGTTAGCTGACGTCATACCGCTGTCGAGCTCATGTTATCCATGCCCCCTCCCTTTCGCATTTGACTTGGTCCTTGCCCTTGTGGCAGGTGACGTGGCCCCGGGCCCGCTTGTCATTGAAACTGGGTAGAAATAGGTTAGTAGCAAAAGTCGTTTGACTGGTCTTCGCCAACGTGTCGTGCCGACGTGGCCCTGACCCCACGGGTCAGTGGGTCTGGCTAGACTAGAATTCGGTAATAAAAGTATTATCTGTTTAGAAAATAGATAAAACCAAATAAGTTGACTATAAATATAATTCCAGAAATTTAATAAAAGGATTAAATCTTATAAATTCTATATCTTTTGTTTTATAATTCAGAAAATATATATTATATGTCAAAATGTGCAGAAAAATAAAATCTATATTATAAACCTATTATCACGTTGTATTTTCCAACTTAAATAATATAATTAGTAAATAAAATATTTGGGATAAATCTTAAATAAGGTTTTTATTATTTAAAATCCATAAAAAAATGTATATCAAAATTATAGAAAAACAAAATAAAGACTTATAAACTTGTTTCAATTATTTTTATAACACTTAATTAAGATTTATTATTTATTTAGTATTTAAAAAGTGATAAAACTTATAAAAATCATATCTTATTATTTAAAAATTACAAAAATACTTATAATATACCAAAATGATCACAAAAATAAATTCTACACATTAAAAATGTCAACTATCACTTTTGAAGTAAAAATGTCAACTATCACGTTTTAACTCTTTTCTTTTATTCATTAAAAATATATAAATCTTTACTATTGCCTTTAGCATTATTTGTTTGAAGTCTAAAAATGTAATAACAAGTCAAGTAATGTTTAAGTGAAGTTAAAATAGATCAAACCATTTTAAAATATATCTGCTAAAACTATCGTCTCAAATTAAGGATATTTTAATTTTCCTAAAAAGATTTTATCAATTAAAAAATCAACTAAAATAGTATATTGTTCATCACAAGAACCCTATTCACTTATACTATGATTGAATGTTTTCCTCTTTAATTATATTAGCTAATAAGAAAATCTTAAAGTGTTAACTTTAAGTTTGAATACGTTTTACTTTATAAAAGTAATTTTCCTCAAAGGTTATTCTTTTAAGAAACATTAAAAGTAATCCTTGAACACCTATTTAAAAACTCTAATTGATTCTTAATATTGTTTAAGAAATATTTTAGATACCATGATCCATTTGAATGCTTTAGTATTGTATACTACTTGTTGTATTTACTTATTGTTTCACACACTCTCACAAGACTTAATAAGAAGCACAAGTGTGAAACTGGTATAAAACTGCAACACATTCGAAAGAACTCATCACAAACTCTAACCCTAGATCAGATACGATTATTCCGGGAATTCACGTTTATCAAATTGCATTACATTACTTATGCATCGTTGCATCTTTCTTCTTTAAACATTTGGATCTTCTATTGTCTTGAAGACCGTGAGTGCATAATCTTGCAATCACAAAAGCCAAGTTCACAACTTGCTCATGTCCTTTGATTATTTTCTATGCTTGTAACTCAACTGTGTCATCACCTGCATTTCAAAAAGGTCAAAAACACTATTTTCACAATTAACTGGAAATATCGGTTACTGATCCAGGGTGATCAGCTAATCTATAATAACTGGCAATGGAAACGCCATTGTAGAGTAATGTATCATCTAGGACTTAATAACCAATGTCGCTAGTGATTCTAGCGTCGTATATCACGCGTCAACCATGAGATTTGGAATGGGACGGAGAAGTCATCTGTTACTTCTTCCTTTCATATGGAGCCAAGATGACCTTATCGTGATGTTGCGATTCCCGGTGTGGATCCAACATATGGGTGGGCACCCTTAGGCCCCACAATTTTGGTGTCTAGATTATTTATGAGTGGCTGCCGGAGGTATATTCGGGCCTTTTAGCAAGCTTACTAGGGGCATCACCACTTCATAGAGTCTTCAGGAACTCACCAGAGTTATAACTTGCCCTAGTTGGAGGATTAACGGAGGTGTAGTCAGCCCCGGAGGATCGTGCAGACATATGGGGTCGCGAAGAGGGCAGTGATTGGCTTGGATCTTAGACTAGGCCCCATACCAAGGAAGTATGGACAATGTCATGACTTGGTTGTGCAACAAGGCTAAGGTCTCTTGTGGGAAAAGTGACGCACCTCTGCAGAGTGTAAGAATTATGACATGTTACTCCCTGTTCCGGGAAGGAGCTACGAACGCGGTAGGAAAGGAACTCCGTGAAGTTCTGGTCAACCTGTGAAGGCTGTCGGACATAGTTTTCAGAATAAAAGCAACCTTTGAAGAAATGTTTACGAAAACCTGCATTGCCTACGACCTATGGTCTGTGGATGTAGAGTGGGTGCCTCATACACTCCTTTTTAGTGAACTTGCTGAGTACGCCCGTACTCAACCATACCTTCTTAACCCTTTATAGGTTCTAAGCCATTGAAGACTACGTCAACATTAATTTTTTCTCAAGAAACCATCATCAACAACTCAAGTTCTTCAATAAAGTCAATGAAGTCAACATATACATCAGCTAAAGTGAAGATAAAGTGTCGGTTTAGATAGGAGTAGATTCTCTAGCCATAAAACCTATTTCTATAGAGCATTGCAATAGCAGCAATGGCAAGCCAAATAGTTTAGATACTAATCTTAGTTACTAGATAGTTCTGAGTTATTATTTCTTGTTCTTTGTAAGAAGTTTCTTTCTCTCTCTTTAACCTAGAGTGTTCCCTGGATCTTTTCTAAGGAGTCGAGTTGTAATCTATAGTCATGTCTTGGACCTGCTGTGTTTCTGTTGTACCACTTCGAGGGATGTAATACTAGTGAACGGTGTTTCATTGGTGTTATGTCAATGACTATAGTGTACTACATCATGAAGTGGTATGTTGGGCCACCGCAGCTGGTATCAGAGCATATGCTTTGACCTTAGGATTAACACCCTTTTAGGAAGATCTGTATGTTGGATAGTGACTATAGGAGCTATCTTCTCTAAACCAAGACTTGTGGTGGATATCCACTTGAGGATAAACCTTGTCACACTTAAGTTGGATGTTCTTGTCATCTCTCTTATTGATTAGTGATATGTATTCTCCAGGAAAATGTCATTTGAGTGTAGCTCTAAACAGGTATAACACCACTATGATATCTTAAGTAAGTTAAAATATCAAAGAAGATTACGACAAAGATTATGATATCATGTGGAGTAGTATTCGTGATGGAGTCTATATTTAGAACCCCTGTGAAGTAGCAGAGTCTTAGCATTAGTTGATACCATTATACCATACAGGGTAGACCATTAGAGTATGTATAGATACAATTGGAAGTAAATCATGTGGCATTCACTTGAGAATTCCATGTGATGGAGTAGAATTTTGTTAAGAATCATTAATAGTAAGCCAAGAAGAAGAGTCGTCATGGAGAGGTTAGCTCTTTAATCATGATGACTAGGTAAATCTTGACAAGTTTGTGGTGAGATTAGCTCCGAGACCATGATAAATATGTAATTAGGATGAGTACTTAATAACAAATCTTGTAATAACAGTAGTAGAGGACAGTGTAGGTCTATGATAGAAGACATAGGTGTCATAATATTACAATAATTTTGGGATTAAGGTAGTAACTACAATTTTTTTAGTAGTTCTGAGAGATCATGTGAGGATATTTATAATAGAATAAAAAAATTAGTATTCTTTAGTAGTCCTAAAGGAAAGGTAAGTGGTTAGTCAGAACCAAAGTGAGACACTTTGCTCGAAATTATCCTGTTGCACCTGAGCAATTTGGGTAAATATTGGGACAAAGAGTAGTTTAACCCTTAAGTGCTAAGTATCACGGCGTAAACCTATAATAGGAGGTGTCATATACTACATAGCTAAGCCTGAATTCTAGAGGTACTATAATCAACTATTATATTTCGAGCTTAGAATGATGTGTGTTATATGTACCACATTTGGATTTTTTTTTGGTTTTTTCTTGCATCTTCTTGAGTGACTAGATCTGTGCATGAAGTTTGACTTGATGTGCAAATGCATGTTGCGTCATCAAGTTATTACTTGATGTTATAGTCCTAGATAAAAAGGGAATTCGTGTAAGGGAGTGATGAGTTCTGAAGATCAAGATGAAGACTTGCAAGAAGAAGGAAGCTAAATATAAGGAGTATCAACACTATTTTGAAGGATGGATCAACCCCAACTCACTATGAACTGGCAATAAGAAGGATTATTAGTGCAGAAAAAAGGGGAGAGCAACGTAAAGGATGAACTTAAGTTCACTTAAGTAGGTGATGTTGCTAAGAAATTAATAAAATAGTTGTACCTAGTTCATGGATGCATCATGGATCAGTCAAAAGAACAAGTTTTGGAATAAGGGTGGTATTCAAGCTCTGACAACTCAGAGAGAATGCCAATAAGAAGTTGAAAACCTGTAGGCTAATCCGAACACCTAGGAGGATCCACAGCTGGTATCCATAGCTAGTATCCGTAGCTGGTATCCTAGCGGTTTAGCTAAGTAGGTCATCTTTTCATAATTTAAAAAGTATAATACTTGGCCTAAGTTAAGTTAGACCTAAGGAAGTATGAAATGAAAGATCGTCTTTCGAGACGCTTCGTGAAATCGGGCTTACTAAAGAGAAAATGTCCAAAAGGTTAGAAGTAATACAAATAGTGTCGGAAGATTTATTTCGGAGATCCACAATTATGTGGATATACCACAGATTCTTTCGTGAGAACTTCCAGAGGTAATATATAAGATGGACAAAGACCAATATCTTAACTAATGGGTATTATACATGTAGTTTATAGACCATTAGGAAACCCCAAGGGGGAGAGTAAACAATAAACACTGAAGTGTTGTTGTCTAACTTTTCGATTAAAGGTTGGAGAAGAAGTATAAAGTTATGATGAGATTAAGCCTTATTCTCATAAGGTTATAAGAAATCATCTGTATAAGAGTGCTCTATAGAGTATGTCCAGATGAAAGATCGAAGGAGGTATAACAGACTAAACCTAGTGGTCTAGTGATAAAGGGGAAACAACTGGTAAGTTTTCCTTAAGAAGGAGGAGAGCCTATCAAAATAAGTCCCGTGTATAGTAGTAGGAAAGTCTGATTGGAGTGGACTAAATGTGTCATAAACCAATTCTAAATAGGATTGCAAGGATATACTCCAAGTGATTATCGTAACAGAAACCATAGGACAAAATAGGAATGATAGTTCGAAGTTGCCAAGTATGAAGATGATTCAAGGAAACAGATATGGAGACGGGCTACCACAATTATCCCCAATGGTGATCACAATGGAGTAAGAAATGGTGTGATCAATAAAAGTTGATACCTCATTCCGAAACGCAAAGAGAGTACGAACTTCGGGGATGAAGTTTATTTTAACAGGGAGAGCCTATAACGTCCCAGCAGTAGAGCTTAGAAATAACCTAAACATAGGTGTCTGCATTGCATTCATGCATAGAAAATCCGGATAATTTTCGCTCTTTTAAATAAAACTTGTCAAAGTGGTTGAAGCTTCCCTTAACTTGGTGGAACTAAAGTAGATCATCAAGTTGACTGCGATAAGTTTCAATATGATCTTTGCTAAAACTTACCTTTGGGTAATATGATTTGATCTAAGGGTATATCAAATGTAATAAAACTAAGTCACCACACACTACTTAATAACGAGTACTAGATCTTGTAGAGAGCATTACATGGTATTCCATACCACAACTCAAGGATGAATACTTAATCTTCTAAAGATGATATCAAGGTATTATCTACCACAAACTCTGAATACCAAGTTAAGGATATAACTTAAGTAAAGAAACCCTATAACTAAATCTAGAAACACTTGTTTGCCATAGTTACTCCTACCATGGGTATCATGGTAGTTCTTGAACATTTACTGTAATTACAAATAGAGTAGAAATGGAAGTCAAGCCAATACCATCTAGCATATACTCTTAATATGATATTAAGAGGTGACATACCTATTTAACCAAGTCCTAGTGTCAAGTGATCATCATTGTTGAGTGATCAATTCTTGACCTAGAACTTATTGACTCATAGCCTTTGACTTATTGTGTTGACCTTCCAAATACCTTAAGTAAGTAGCTAGTAATTGAGGAGCTATGAGAAAGCTAGTAGTATTAGTACATTAGATAATGATCTTGTTAGGACAAGTGGATATAGACTTAGAATAAGCTTGCTTAATAAGATAAGTCTATAGAGTGACTAATACAAGTTTACTACTTAGTTGAGTATAGATCTTGATCAAACAATTAGAAGCCTAAGCTTTGTATGATCAAAGGATGGTGGTCCTTACTCTCAAGTCATTTGATAATAGATGATTAGGTGTTGAAGAAGAGTTATGAATGTACCAAGTTAGGCAAGTCCTAGTAAGATGAATCATCTAGCTTGATCATTAGAAGTCAAGCTAGAGTATGATGAAGTGTTTGATGAGTTGTATGGAGTAGTTGGAGGCATATTAGCTTAACCAAGCTAATACAAGAACCAACTTGTATTATGGGAGAAGTACCATACCTAATTCAAAGGATTGATATCCATTGTTATGTATAGTGAGGATTGTAGTCTTCCAACCCTTGGAAGTAGTAGCAAGATGGATTTAAGTAAGTTAATAGATGGAATTAGCAGTAGCTACATTGATAGGTGCATCAATGGTAGTTAATTAAGAGGAGTTATATACAAGGAGTAAGAATGGAGTATTGTTGAGTGGCATGACCATGTCATCATATGATGATGGATATGGTGGAGTCAGATGATTGTCTTATTCAGGAAGATGTGATCTTTGTGAATAAGATATGAGATATATATAGAGTATATTTAGGAAAGGAATTCCTTATCTCAAGGTAAGCTTAGTGAATTATTGAGGTAAGAATTCTTTTGAAACCTTTAGTTAGCTATATATATGCAGACATGACAAGACCCACTGTATTATTCAAGACCCTAGAATCAAATGAATAGGGAAACCAGTTCCTATCCTTAAGCAGCCAATGGATAGTATCTCTTAGTCAAATGAAATGTCTAAAATATAAGTAGAATGCCAGGTGAGTGTTTGAGAAGCCTTGCCTAGTTGATTGTCTTAAACCCTAATAGAAACCTAGAATGATAGAATTATCATGATCATATTACTAAGTAATTCCAATATCTCACTCTATGTGGAAACTCACTCATAGATTTAGAAGTAGTATCCCTAAACCTTGATCCTTGTCCCTATTTATAATTGAATATGGGTTATTTAATCCTCTCAAAACCTATGTACCTATATTTGAATAAACCTTAGTATTTCTCTACCAATGATTATTATTGCTTCATTATTACCTAACCAAAAGTGTTCTGTGGTAATTCTAAATTTTGCAAACAATGTAGAATTGGGTTTGGCAAATTATCAAATATGGAGAACCATGAAATTTCAAATCACCCTATTATGAACCATAAGACTGAAAACACTATAATATCTAAGTAAGGCTAAGTAAGGATAGAATTACATGTGAAGTTCTCCTCATTTTAAATCCTTACCTTTATAATTATCATGTGATGAAAAATCATTTATATGCAAATCTTACTCTAAGAAACAAGTCCCTAAAACCCCAAATTATATTTACTTTATAAAAGAATACTTCATATAGTTATGAATATCTTTATACACAATAATAAATACAGAGGAAAGAGTTATAATTACTTTATACAATAATATTTGTAGCTTGCAAAATCTCTGGATATTTAAAGCCTTGAGGAAATTCATATTTGAAAAGGTTTTATATAAACAGAAATAGAAAATCGTAGAAAAAAGTACTAACAGAACCGACCCACGGCCCAGTTCGACTCAGCTCTTACTGTTGCTCGCGTGCAGTCCCTGGAACAAATTGCTGGCTCTGCATCGGCCTAGTAGCAGCCCAACCCGGGTACCGGTTCGTTCCCTCGCTGGCAAGTGGGACCGCTCGAGGTGAGCGACCGTCTTCTTCCTCCTTCGCATGTCCGAGAGTGCGCCGGCGAGCTCCACGTCGCCACCATCATTCGAGAGCACCCGGACGCGATTGACTCACCCAGAGCTCCGTCTATGTCGCCAGGCATCCACCAGTTGGACAAATGCGCAGCGATTCACACCTAGATCAAGCTCCTACGCCCCGGTGCATCTCGGCCATCGCCGCCGTTGTGACGTTGCCTCTGACGCCGAGTGGACCTAGAAATAGACCATGGAGATCTGCATCGACATTACTATCCATCGCTACCCTCTCTAGTTCTCTTTCTCGCTCTCTGTCATCTGCAAATCCACCGAAGCCGCCGCCGGTGAGCTCCGTCTAGCTATCGATTCAATCCACCTAGAAGACCATGGGGTGGACGGGAGGAATCTCCGTGCTCTGTAGATCCTCTGGGAGGAGCACATCATCAATGGGAGCTCTGAGGAGGGTGAATTTCACCATTTCTTCTCGTTGGTGTTCGCCAGAATCCGCAACGCCGCGCTCATCTCCGACCACGCCAATTCACGCCATCCACCGTTACAGCTTCAAGGTGAGATTGCGCATCTTTGAACCCTAGAAAATCATGCTAGCACTGGCCGTAGGCCTAGTTCCTCGAGTCACCAGAGCAAACCGCTGCATGACCTCATCGTAACCCCTATTCCAGTGATCTTCAGTGTGCGTGAGGGGTCTAGATAGGTTTGTCAGGCTTCCCCCGTTCAAACGCATCAATCCGGGTAGTCTCTGGTGCCAGAAATCGGTGTCGCCACCGTGCTCCGGTGAGCTGACGTCATACCACCGTCGAGCTCACGACATCCCTGCCCTGCCCTGTTGCATTTGACTTGGTCCTTGCGCATGTGGCAGGTGATGTGGCCCCGGGCCCGCTTGTGATTGAAACTGGGTAGAAATAGGTTAGTAGCAAAAGTCGTTTGACTTGTCTTCGCCAACGTGTCATGCCGATGTGGCCCTGACCCCACGGGTCAGTGGCTTTGGCTAGACTAGAATTCGGTAATAAAAGTATTATCTATTTAGAAAATAGATAAAACCAAATAAGTTGAATATAAATATAATTCTAGAAATTTAATAAAAGGATTAAATCTTATAAATTCTATATCTTTTGTTTTATAATTCAGAAAAATATATATTATATGTCAAAATGTTTAGAAAAATAAAATCTATATTATAAACCTATTATCACATTTTATTTTCCAACTTAAATAATCCAATTAGTAAATAAATTATTTGGGATAAATCTTAAATAAAGTTTTTATTATTTAAAATCCATAAAAAATATGTATATAAAAAATTATAGAAAAACAAAATAAAGACTTATAAACTTGTTTCAATTATTTTTATACTCCCTCTGTTTCAAATTACTCCGCCGGCGCGCTTATGTAGGTGAACTAGTACTCCCTCATTTTTCATTCAAAAAAATCCTCGAATTTTTGAAATAGATAGTATGAAATATGTACTACTTATACCAAAAATTCTAAGAATTTTTTGATGAAAAATGAGAGAATAGTAGGCCACCTAGGTAAGCGTGCGCGCGGAGTAATTTGAAACAGAGGGAGTATCACTTAACTAATATTTATTATTTATTTACTATTTAAAAATTGATAAAACTTATAAAAATCATATCTTATTATTTAAAAATCACAAAAATACTTATAATATACCAAAATGATCACAAAAATAAATTCTACACATTAAAAATGTCAACTATCACTTTTGAAGTAAAATAAAAGATAAAGGTATAACAAATCTTATTTTAACTCTTTTCTTTTATTCATTAAAATAAAAAAGTCTTTACTATTGCCTTTAAGTGAACTTAAAATAGATTAAACCATTTTAAAATATATCTGCTAAAACTATCATCTCAAATTAAGGATATTTTAATTTTCCTAAAAAGATTTTATCAATTAAAAAATCAACTAAAATAGTATATTGTTCATCACAAGAACCCTATTCACTTATACTATGATTGTTTAATGTAGTAATATTTTCCTAGTAGTAATATTAGCTAATAAGAAAACCTTAAACTGTTAACTTTAAGTTTGAATACTTTTTACTTTATAAAAGTAATTTTCCTCAAAGGTTATTCTTTTAAGAAACATTAAAAGTAATCCTTGAACACCTATTTAAAAACTCTAATTGATTCTTAATATTGTTTAAGAAATATTTTAGATACCATGATCCATTTGAATGCTTTAGTATTGTATACTACTTGTTGTATTTACTTATTGTTTCACACACTCTCACAAGCCATAATAAGAAGCACAAGTGTGAAACTGGTATAAACGTGCAACACATTCCAAAGAACTCATCACAAACTCTAAACCCTAGATCAGATATGATTATTCCGGGAATTCGTGTTTATCAAATTTAATTACATTACTTATGCATCGTTGCATCTTGCTTCTTTAAACATTAGTCCTTACCAGACCAATGATGCTATTTACATAATTTGGATCTTCTATTGTCTTGAAGACCGTGAATGCATAATATTGCAATCATAAAAGGCAAGTTCACAACTTGCTCATGTCCTTTGATTATTTTCTATGCTTGTAACTCAACTGTGTCATCACCTGCATTTCAAAAAGGTCGAAAACACTATTTTCACAATTAACTATCGGTTACTAATCCAGGGTGATCAACTAATCTATAATAACTGGCAATGGAAATGCCATTGTACAATAATGTATAATCTAGGACTTCACAACCAATGTCGCCTGTGATTCTAGCACCGTATATCACGCGTCAACCATGAGATTTGGAATGGGACGGAGAAGTCAGCTGTATCTTCTTCCTTCCATATGGAGGCAAGATGACCTTATCGTGACGTTGGGATTTCCGGTGTGGATCCAACATATGGGTGGGCACCCTTAGGACCCATGATTTTAGTGTCTAGATTATTTATGAGTGGCTTCTAGAGGTATAGTCGGGCCTTTTAGGGAGCTTACCAGGGGCATCACCACTTCATAGAGTCTTCAGGAACTCACCAGGGTTATAACTTGCCTAGTTGGAGGCTTAACAGAGGTGTAGTCAGCCCCGGAGGATCGTGCAGACATATGGGGTGCGGAGAGGGCAGTGATTGGCTTGAATCTTAGACTGGGCCCCATACCAAGGAAGTATGGACAAGGTCATGACTTAGTTGTGCAACAAGGCTAAGGTCTCTTGTGGGAAAAGTGACGCACCTCTGCAGAGTGTAAGAATTGTGACATGTTACTCCCTGTTCCGGGAAGGAGCTTCGAACGTGGCAGAGAAGGAACTCCATGAAGTTCTGGTCAACCTGTGAAGGCTGTCAGACATAGTTTTCAGAATAAGAGCAACCTTTGAAGAAATGTTAAAGAAAACCTGCTTTGCCTACGACCTATGGTCCATGGCTGTAGAGTTAGTGCATCATACACTCCTTTTGAGTGAACTTGTTGAGTAGCCCGTACTCAACCGTACCTTCTTAACCCTTGCTAGGTTCTAAGTCGTTCCAGACTACGTCAACATCAATTTCTGCTCAAGAAACCATCATCAACAACTCAAGTTCTTCAATAAAGTCAACATATACATCAACTGAAGTGAAGATAAAGTGTCGGTTTTGGATAGGAGTAGATTCTCTAGCCATAAAACCTATTTCTGTAGAGCATTGCAATAGCAGCAATGGCAAGCCAAATAATTTAGATACTAGTCTTAGTTACTAGATAGTTCTGAGTTATTATTTCTGGTTCTTCTTTGTAAGAAGTTTCTTTCTCTCTTTTTAACCTAGAGTGTTCTCTGGAACTTTTGTAAGGAGTCGAGTTGTAATCTATAGTCATGTCATGGACGTGTTGTGTTTCTGTTGTCCCACTCTGAGGGATGTAATACTAGTGAACGGTGTTTCATTGGTGTTATGTCAACGACTATAGTGTACTATATCATGCAGTGGTATGCTGGGTCACCGCAATAGTTCACTAGTGGTGGCTCTCCTTAAGATAGATGACATGTTTGGTGAATAAATTACAACGGGGCAATTAACAAACATCGAGAAAGCAATATGCATATACTACTCATCTTGACTCCTTTGAGATTCGATTGGGCATTACAACATTATACATAGACCGCCATCCAGTATTAATTTGCAAGCAACATATAATTGCATTACAAATTGCATGTAAAGTAAACAATACGATTGTTCTATGAATAAAGGATTGTTGTTTTCTGCCTAGTAGCAACAGCACATCTAGTACCTTAGAGATTTCTGTCACTTCCCCAGATTAATAGAGGCATGTACCCACTATCAAGCATAAATACTAACTCTTGGAGTTGCTAGCATCTACTTGTCCAAGATAGCTACTAACAACGGAAAGCATGCAAGATCACAAATAACAAAGACATGATAGAATCAATAATCAATCTGAAATAGTATCCCAGTATCCATCGGATCCCCGGAAACACAACATGTATGAATTAAAAATAGATGATCTTGATCATGAATGGAGCTCACAAGATCTAAATATGATAGCACAAAGGAGGAGAACCAGCCATGTAGCTACTACATGGACCTGTAGTCCAGAGATGAACTAATCACGCATCACACCGGAGGCTTGCATGATGATGAAGAAGGCCTCCAGGGTGAATTCCCCTCTCCGGCAGGGTGCCATGAAGAGCTTCAGATCCTCCCGATCTAGGGATGGAGATGACAGCGGCTACATACTCTTTCGTGGAATTTTGATCCGATACTTTGGGTTTCTGTATCGGAGGCAATACATAGGCGGAAGGAGAGGCCAAGGGGGTCCCTGGGGCGGCCAGACCACCCCCTGGCGCGGGCCAAGCCTGGCCGCATGACCAGGTGGTGTGGCCGGGCCCCAGCCCCTCTTCGTCTTGTATTCTGGCTCCTGGTGTCCCTCGATGAAAAACTGACTTTGGCTTTTTTCCCGTCCAATTCTGAGAATATTCATTTTTTGACTTTCCTAGAACGAAAAACAGCAGAAAACAGGCAGCTGGCACTGTGGCTCTTGTTAATAGGTTAGTCCAAGAAATCATATGAAAAGTACTCCAAAGTGTGGACAAAACATAAGGAAGTAGATAAAAACAAGCATGGAACATCAAAAATTATGGATACGTTAGCAACGTATCACCAAGCACCAGGCGCTCGGTCTTCACCTCCACAACCTCCAGAAGGTGGGCATCGAGGAGGGTCGCATGCCTCCGATCAAGCCCAAGGCGCCCAAGGTCAAGGGACTGGGCATCAAGAAGTGGAGGAGGCACCAGAGGGAGGAGGCGAAGGCCCTCCTAGCGGAGACCATGAGGGTCCACTTATCTTGTGCTACTGCTACCGCCGCTATAAAGAAGCTTTTTTTGTCTTGTGTATGTTGAACTTGTCCGCTGCTCCTACTGAGCAGCCTAATTGTCGAACCTCATTAAGTAACATACTATATATCCTATATTAGCTGCTTTATCTACATCTACTCTGTTTACTGAATTTATTTATGTTGCTGGTTAGATTTGCTACCAGATTGGGGAAAAACAAGGGCCAAAAGGAACAATGAATAAAGAGAGAAGTTGCTCTAGATTCGCTACCCTTTTGGTCAAAAAAACACAACTGTTAGCGAGAGAGAGAGGGTAAAAGGCACTCTTAGAAAGGCCAATCATAAAAATAACAAAAAAGAAAACTTCCAATTTAGGTGATAGGGCGCACGTAACCACCAAACATGCCCCTCATGGTCCCACACCATGTCCCCCATAACGCGTTCCCAATAAATCGGCCCCACGCATTCCCACATAGCACGACCCCACCCGTCAGCATAATGCGTTCATGACCAAACGGCCCCACATGGTCCCAGAATGTGCGGCCCCACACACCATCCAATAGTCAACCTGACGGCAGCTGCCGTTCGAGCTCTTATATGAGTTTTTGAGAAGTAGAGGGGCAAAAGTGAGAAAAAGTTAAGCGGCTAGGGAAAACTGAGTACAACTAGCAAACCAGGGGCATGAAAATAGAAATTCCTTTTCTTTTTTGGCCGATGCACATGAGTGCCAAGAAACCTTGATGTATAAGCCTTCTCGTGCCACTACTGTGCCCCCTATGACTCCCACACGACCCACAATAACGCCCACAGAAACCAAACCCTTGCTCTCACCTTCCCATCTAGCTTATCCATGAACCTTGTTCAGCATGGACCTCTCCTCTATGGTATTAATCCCATAGGCCACCACAGGCCCATCCCTTGGCTCATTTCACTCCCCAAACTCCCACCTAGCTCCCCCGAGCCTCATATATCCTCTCCAGCCTTGTCCTAGACAAGAGAAAGGAAGGAAAGCCTCTAGGCCACCTTCAAGATCTAGCGTGTGTGCTCTCTTCTCCGCCCCTCTACTCCTACATGTCCTGGTGCTAAGATCCCCTGACCCCTCTGCATCTAATCCCCTCTATCTTCTTTCCAAGGAATGGCTCCCCAGGTGGCGACGTCAAACTCCGCTGAGCTCCTCTCGGTCATTGACACGCGAGCCCACTTCCGGAGCTGTCGTGGTATTGCCGACGAGTATGCCATGGAGGGGTCCTCATAGTGCGTGTTTAGAGACGTGGGGTAAGGCGGGGAGTTAGTGGGTACGAGGTAACACAACTTACCCAGGTTCAAGTCCCACAACGGTGGCGGAACTCTACTCCTGCTATAAATCGCTATAATGGCAATACGCCGAGTTATAGAGATATGTTCGCTATGCGAGGTGTTGCGCGTTTTACGCTGTAATCAGAGAAGTTTTTCCGTAAAGGCTCCCGTAGGCCAGCTTATAAAGGCGGCAAGACCTAGGGTTTATAGGGAAAGGTCCTTGCCGGACAAGGTAAAGTCCTACACCTACACGAACTAGTCTTCCGTGTCTTGTACTCCAAGGCTCCGAGTATGTCGGTAACTCCTGCGTAGCCTTGTTTTATCCGGCATGGGCCTCCCTTTAGGATCCGTCTAACTAGGCCACCCAGCAGGCCATAGGCCTTGCTACCAACTATGGGCCACCCGGGTTAGGCGGATTGGTGACATGATATGAGGATACCCATATAGCATATCCCCAACAGTAGCCCCTGGTGGACTTTTGAAATCTTTCGCTGTCTTGCTCGTTGATCTCCATATATCCCGTCCAAGTGATGCCGGCAATTCGTCAAGCAATATCTCAAAGGTCTCCCAAAGAACCCTGCAATCCTATCCGGCTTTGCAATGTAGCTGGAGATTCCTTGAGTCTTTGTTTCCAGAGTCGGACGATCTCCATCTTTGATGGAATCTTCGGACATGACCCTTCACTGCAACTGTTAGGAGGATGACGTAGGGTACAGCCTACGCTACCTTGAAAATCATAGAAGTAGAGAATTAATCATTAGCTATTTTCACGTGCGCGAAATCTGAAACGGCGGAGCGGCAAAAGACGGAGGACATGGCAAAATTACTGCGCACGTTCGCTTCCACGTCGGCAATGTTCCATCCATTGGATCTTTTTGCACGAATCTTGACGTGAGGCTTATATATATTTCCACCGCAGTCAATTTATTTCTTTTTACCCGCATTCGCTTTTCCTGTCTTCGTCTCCCTCTAGTCGCGTGACCGTTCGAGCTCCTTTGCGAAAACCCTAACCAGAGCCCTTTCTTCCTCCACACACTGCTCGTCGCAATAGCCTCCAGCAGCTTTGCTTCCTCCATGGCAGTGATTCCCGAGGCTAGATAGAGCCATCCCAGGGAGTTATCATTTCATCGGAGGGGGTGGTCGTCCCCGTCTCCGCTGTAACGGAGTTCGCCGGTAATGACCAAGAACGAGCGGCGCCCGAAGCCACTGAAGAGGAAAGCGAGTCCCATAAGGCGGTGTGGAGAGGTTCTGATATCTCTGCTGAATACCTTCAAGAGCTGATCAACGAGGGCTATCTCCCTGCGGCGGAGAACTTTGTCTGGCGGGCGGCACCGGCCGGCGAGGTGGTCCCTTCTCCCCAAGCCGGAGAGAAAGTGTACCTCAAATCTCAGCTAGTACGTGGCGTAAGCCTGCCAGTCTCCGACTTCTTCCTGGATGTCCTTCGACACTTCTAGGTACTTCCCCACAACCTCTCTCCCAACAGCATCCTAGTCCTTAGCAACTTTGTAGCTTTGTGCGAAGGATATCTAGGAATCAAACCTAGATTAGATCTGTTTGTATATTTCTTCACCGTCAAGAGAGAGTCCGTAGAGTCCAAGGATGAACTGCGGATCTGCGGAACCTTTAGCTTCAAGATCTGACCTAGCCGGAGCATCCCCGACATCGTGGGGCATGAGTCTTGCAAGAACTGGTAGCGCACGTATTTCTACGGGCCAGATATCCCTCTGCTAGACCGTCTTGAGACCTACCTCGACTTTGTCGATGGGGCTGCCACTGAAGTGCCTGCATGGCGGACCCCAGCCTCTCTTCCCTCTAACGACGAAGCTAATCACGCCGTAAGGTGGATCAAATGGCTCGTAGACGGAGGTCTAACAGGCTTGGATCCTGCCATGTGCTGGTACATTAGGCGGATCCAGCCTCTGTAGCACCGTGCCCAGCTGATGTGCAAATATAGCCAAGACAGGAGGGATCCCATACGAATTTCGCGGGATAACTTCTCTACTGACTCCATCAAGCTTCGGCTAAAGGACATCGTCAGAGTGAAGGACAATAAGCGTGGCTTCAAGATCACTTTTGACATGTCCGATTGCGGCAAGTGCCCAGAGGTAGCTTATGTTTCCTTTGTTGCTCATTATATACTCTAAGGTTTTTCTGACTTGAAGTTGTGCATCTACCATTGCCATGTATCCCAGCTGGCGACCTTGGCGGAAGATCAAATGGCCTCCCAGGTCTATGATCCTAAGCTGAAGGATATCCAGGTGGTGTCCGACGATGACGCCTCCAAGGATCAACTAGCTCCGGCAGCACGGAAGCGAAAGAGCTCCACCTCTAACGCTACTGCTGTGGCCAAGAAGAAGAAGAAAACAGAGAGTGGAGTCTCCAAACAATCCACTTCCGCCTTAGAGGCGAAGAAGAAGAAGAAGTCCACCGGCATTCTCCTCACCAAGGCTCCTGACGTGGAGTAAGTACTTTCATTCTCCGACTGGTGCTTTTCAGCCCATACCTTTTTTCAACTCTTGTACTTATACCTTGTAAGTTTCAGGTGGAAAGCCGGTGTTAGTTTGAAGCAGTCCTCCAAAGATGTTGGAGGGTTAAAAAACATTCGTGACATGTTGACCAAGGGTCCGTTCGCCAAGCCCTCTCCCGCCACTGCTCCCCCTACTCCTGCCGCCATTCCCTCTGCTGGCCCCGCTGGGTCGTCATCTCCCATCATCCCCGAGACCTCCGCCATGGAGATAGATATCAATCCAAACCTTGATATCTCAGGCTCTGTCAAGGCAGATGTTGCTCCTAGCAGCCAGGCGACACAGGAGAGCACCTCTTCTAAAGTGGTTGAAGCTCCGGCTAAGGATGCCATCAAGAAGGGGAAGGATGTGGAAGTGTTGGACATGGAATCTGCGATTGAGGAGGGAGCCTTCGTGCCATCTGCTACCTTGAAGGTGCAGGAGGCAGCCAGGGCTTCATCCATGCCTCCAGCTTCGACCTCTCCCCTTGCCGCGACTCCTCCGACATTGAGCCTAGATGATCTCATCAAGCAGGCTGACACAATCTATAAGAATGCTCGGACCTTTCATGCATCCTATGCTCATCTGGCCAACAATCCCAGAATCATTGCCATCTTAAGTTTTTTGAACTTCACTTGCTTTACTTTGTGTAGTATATCTCACTGTAGCCCTGAGCTCTTAGGCGGATAAGACAATAGTTATTGGCCTGAGTGCTCCAGAGAACTAAGCATAGAACTTATCCGTGTAGCCCCCGAGCGTTTAGTTGAAACTGCAAAGTTCTGACTAGATGCTCTTAGAGAAATTAGCTTACTTTAAAATCGTGTACTGTAACCCCCGAGCGTTTAGTTGAAACTGAATAGTTCAGACTAGAATCTCTAGAGAAACTAAGCATGCTTATATCATGTGCAGAATGAGAATAAACGGAGGATAGCCGCCAATGAGAGGTTTGCTGCTCTTCGGAAGGAGATGGACCTTGAACAGGGTAAAACCAAATTCCTGAAGGAACAGATCAAAAATAGCCAGAGCCTGTTTCCTACGACAGCTCCTTTCTTTCCCATTGAGTCATTTTTTCCGTCTTCTGATAGCACTTTTTGATTTCCATCTTAAAGAAGCCATTGCTAAGGCCAAGAGCATCGTCGAGCAATCCAAGCATATCCAGGAGCTCGATGATGAAAATAAGATCTTGAAGAAGGACCTGGCCGATGCCGTCAAGGGCCATGAGGCAACGATGAAGGCTATGCAAGAGTCCGCGGACGTCGAGATGCAGGGCCTGAAGGATGAGATTGCACAACTCAAAGACTAGAACCAAGCTGCCAAAGAGAAAAATGCTAGGAGTCTTGAGATGTTCAGGTCAGTCCAGAAGGAGCGCGATGTCTTGGAGGAGACATGCATGCAAGCGGAAACGAGCATCTTTGGTAACCTTTATCCGTCTTGGTCTTTTCTATAAGTTGGACAACCATTTTACTTGTTTGTACTCATGGTCCTTGTGTTTTGTACAAACTACAACTCCCATTGGCTTAGCCAACTTGGGTGAGGGTGCTCCAAGTTCCAAGGAACGCATGATTCTTGCCGGCAACTTCATCAGCACCACCATCGCCTAAGCCAAGGAGATAGCTCAACCTCTGGGTATTAATATCAAGGCGGCATACTCACCAACCAAGTTCGTGGACATCCTATGCCGAGCTCCTGAGAAAGTCAAGGACTAGAAAGCCTCTTGCGTCCGGGTTGGTGCAAGGATGACCCTGTCCTAAGTCAAGGCGCACTATGATAATGCCGACATCGTCCTGGTGACCTTCGGCTTTCCCAAGATAGACGAGGAAGGTCGAGATATCGATAGCGATGCTATTTGGAATTTTCTTGCCGGCTTCAACACCAGGGTTGCCAAGATGGTCAAGGCGGATGTATTTGTGCCTGCCGAGATTCTGTATGATGACGTGACTTCGTCTGAGTCTAGCCCATCTCCTTCCGAGTTTGATGAGCTCTCCCAGCATGGCTCTCCTGATGATGCCATCATGAATCCCCCTACAGTAGAGCCATAAAAAACAATTTCTGTATCAAATGTGTCTCTGCAAAATGTATGTGGAAAAAACTTATGTTTGTCCAAGGCAGAAAACTTGTATTCAAGCTTCCTGCAACTTATCTGTTTCCAGCATATGTATATATTTTTTAAGCAAGTGTTGGCTTATCCATTATTCTGGTTCGTATGTGATGACCCACAAGTATAGGGGGTGTATTGCATTATTTTCGATAAGTAAGAGTGTCGAACCCAACGAGGAGCAGAAGGTGTTGGCGAGTGGCTTGGAGCAAGAATTCTCTATAAATACTTAGCAAACGGATTTTTAGGAGTTTTTGATAATGCAGGTAAATAAAGTACGAGTAAATGAAAGATAATAAGAATAAATGCAGCAAGTGGCCCAATCCTTTCTTTAGCAAAGGACAAGCCGGTTGTATTACTTCAGATGATCAAACATTCTCGAGGACACACGGGAATATCGTCAAGTGCTTTCGCTTCATATAGTTGATTAATCTTCTTTAGTTTGCTAAGTGTTGTGTGGGTGAACCTGTGCTAATGTACCGACCTTCCTAGGACTAATACATACTTTTGATTATACCCCTTGCAAGCATCCGCAAGTACAAGAAAGTAATTAAGGTAGAAACCTAACCACATCTTTAAACTCTAAGACCCTGACATCCCTTGTGCAAAGGTTTCCCAATGGGGGTTTAGGTTTCTGTCACTCCGGCAACCCCTACGATTAGTAGCCAAATACACAATGCATTCCCCTAGGCCCATAAAGGTGAAGTGTCATGTAGTCGACGTTCACATGACACCACTAGAGGAAATACACCACAATTTAAATATCAAACCATTGAAGCTTTCTCAACACAACTCCACTACTAACAACATGACTTCTCCCATGTCCTCAAGAACTAAACGAACTAGTCACAAGACATCATATGGATCAAGATCAGAGATGATATAATGATATGCAACAATCTGAACATAATAATAATTCAATGGTTCCACTCAATAGCATCAACTACAAGGAGTAATGAACACCGGGAAAGTTTCCCCTAAGAACTATGCAAGATTCAACCCAATTGATACAACGGTATGATGATGGTGCTGGTGGATATGATGGTGGTGATGATGATGATGATCCCGATGAAGTCTAGCTTGATGGTGGTGTTGATGGCGATGATCTCCCCTCTCCGAGAAGGAATTTCCCTAGCAGAATTCTGTCTGCCGGAGAGATCTTTCTCTCTTAGTGTTTTCCGCTCCGCAGAGGCGGCGGAATCTTTCTGTGGTCGCTCCCCACGTGTTAGGGTTTCGACGGGATAATATATGCCAGAGGGGAGAGCCTAGAGTGGGCCAGTGTGGCCACACCACCTGCTGGCGCGACCTAGGGCTGCCCGTGCCAGGGGGTAGTGTGGGCCCCCTGTGGCCCATCTCCACTCCCACTTCTGGCAATCTTCGTCTTCTAGAAAAATAGAATTTTCCATGTATTTTCCCGAATTTTCTGATCTTCACGAATTTTCCCTCCAAACAGCACCTTTTCCATCAGAATCCTGACTGCAGCGATCCATGCTCCAGATGTCATCAACCATGCAAAAACAGATGAAATAACATAAGTATCATCTCTTAATATGAAATATATCAATGAATAACAGTAAATTATGATACAGAATAGTGATGCAAAATTGATGTATCAACTCCCCCAAGCTTAGACTTCGCTTGTCCCCAAGCAAAAACTGAGCTCAATAAACATGACCTTAGGTTTATGGGGTGAAGAGTCGATAAAAGAATACGAACAAGAAGCATCACATTCATCAATACATAAATCATAATAGAAGACGACTCACTATTATATAACTTAACTTGCAATAAGTAAAGGAAACACAATAAAGATGCATAAAGTAAATCATGATTGGTAATGGCAAACTTAGCTCTTGGTCGAAGAATAGTTGACAATTTCCTGGAGTTCACACATAACTAGTTTTCAATGATAGCTTTCAAAGTAGTAAACACTAAGATAAGAGCAATGTGCAAAACAAGGAACATAAGAAACATGATTGAATAAATCGTCATATGAATGAATGAGTGAAACACAACAACTCAAAATACTTACTTGAGATAGAAGGGAATAGTTTACTGACTCAACTAAAAATTAAAAGAAAGGCCCTTCGCAGAGGGAAGCAGGGATTTCAAGTTTCATAAAGAGCTTCCAAAAATTACGGTACTTATTAGCTTTCAGCTCTCATTGCCCCTATCATAGGCATCTTTAGGTGATTAAGGTTAAAGTGATCAAATATGAGGATACGCTTGACAAGTTGTAAGTTGAAAATCTCATGTCCCTTGAATACGAGGGTCGCTCCTCATGCTACTCAAGTTTAGTTACCGGTAAGTTCTTGTCATAGTAAGTATATGTGTATCATAGAGAACCGCCAACGGGGTACCCCTTGCCCGATGATACGGAAGAATCCCCATATCAAAATGGCAAGGCAAGCAGACAACGAGCATCTCAGCAATCTTCTTATTTACCATGGGAAAATGATGCTTTTTTCTCTCTTTCCTCTTTTCTCATCTCCTTTTGTTTCTTAATCTCTATCTCTTTTTTTATAAGAAGAATGCTTCATAGATTGCTCGTTATGGTTACGCTGCAGGTTTCCACCATGATTAGGCATTGATTAGACTAGTGGCCCAGGCGTTTCTCTAACACACATACATAACTCCATGGACTTACAAGCTCCCCTTTCATTTCACACCGACAACTTCCGTAAACAAAAGATCATGATATCAACTAAATAAAGTGCAATGTTGATTGCGTTCCCCATGACAACATGGTTCTACTAATTCACAACTTACAAAGCGCAAGCATATACGCAACATAGATGGGTACAATCGTTCAAGTTTATTAAGTGCAAGAAAGTAAAGTGTGCCATCAAGTCCATAAGAGCTTTAATCACTAATTTTCACATAACAAGTTTAATTCGGAAGGTAGATAAAAACATGAATTTACTTGGAATAGCAATAATGCTAGTAGGTAGGTATGGTGGACAAAAATGGCATAGGTTTTGGTTTAAGGATTGGATGCAGGAGAAGCATTCCGTCTCTGTACAGGTTTTTGGCTAGCAAGGCTAGGTAGCAAGCATGATAGTTGAAGGAAACAAACAAACATACAAGTGATAAAAACAAACATGCAATCTTCCTTGGAAGCACAAATGATCTTAACTAGAGAATACTAAGCTTATGAGCAAATCAAGAAAGAAAGATGATGAAATTATATTTCTTAAGAGTACTTTTATCTTTTTCATTCAATTCTCAAAATAGTGTTTCTACTGACCGAGCCAGGTTTGCCAAAACCAACTAAATTAACTCAATGATCCCAAAGTGATACCAATACTAATGACAAGATCAATCATACAATCATAAATTGAAAACTAATATAAGATATGCAAAAGAGTAAATGATAAAACTTCTCATTAATATTCCATAAAGGCAACTTACTCCAAGGGATACATAGATATCTAACGAGAGGGGGGACACTTCCATAATGCAAACCATCCTACATGATAACTTCTCTATTCATGATATGACTCTACTAAAAAGGTAAAAAGATAGAAGATAATGATGTGATACCGCGACACTCCCCCAAGCTTGGAACAAACCAAGGGGATGACAAATCCTGATGACGAATCACTCCTTTGGTGGTGGTGGTGTTCTCTCATCATCGTCCGACTTCCAAGGTAACGGCTCCCCATCAACAAAAGACATCCTGGTCTCCATCATCCTGACACTAACAGCAACACTTATGTGTTTAAACCTAACCTCAAACTCACAGTTTTGATTTTGAACGTCGTACAGCTGTGCTTGCAGTTGGTTGATTGTTCGGTGGAGTGAGAGAATTTCATCCTTAAGGTCAGCAGTATCCTTCTGGTGCTTGGCAATGAGTTCGGAACAAATCTTATGGATGATGTCCACTTCGCGTTCCACCATCTTCCTGTACCTAAAGACTTCTTTCTCTAGTGCTTCCATCCTGTCCTCCAGATTTCCTTCACCTTTAGGGCCCTAAACTTCTTTTATCTGTACCTCCCCATCTTCGAGCAACAACTCCTTGGGATGAATCTTCAACTCACGCATGTACGGGTTGATGATATCCGTAGAAGAATCTTTCTTGGTTGATCCCGAGGAAAACATGGTGGCTCCAAAACTGGGACTCTACCTGTCAGAAACAGATTGAAACAAAAACACGGCAAGAACACGATATACGAACCTCGGGGGATCCGGGGGATTATATATTATGAATTTTTACAAGAAAAGGAAGGTATTGGGAGAAAACGGGTCGGAGACGGAGTCCGAGGTGGCCACACCACCTGCTGGCACGGCCAGGGGGCCCGCGCCAGGGGGTGGTGTGAGCCACCCTCGCTCGATTTTCGTCCATCTTTCGCTTCGTTTCTTTCCCTGTTGGACAAAAACTCCAAAAATATAATTGGATATAATTTCGTGGAACTTTTCTTACCAGAACTGTTACCTATTTGAAAATGGATTCTGCAGGTCTCTGAATTTGGTCTTTAGTAGATTATTCTGGAGTCACCGCTTAAATAACATCAATATCTTCATCTTCATACTCATATTGCTCGAGTCATGAAACCTTTCACTTTCTTATTACACCATTTTCTCCAATAACCTGGAAATTTCTTTCACACAAAACTTTACACAATTCTCATTAGCAACATTAGTGTAAGCGAGGTAATAAACCTTTTAAGTCAAATTTCAACTGAAATCCATCAAAAAATAAGCTACTGTAGAAACTCCTTCCGAAAAACCAAAAAGAATTCAAAAGGGAAATCGATTTAAGAAGCAAATGCAAGAGTGGCAAAATCTGTCAAAACAGACCAGCAGGTAAAGATCAATTTTTAAGAAAATCTTCTGTTGCTCAAATCAAAAAGTGCAAAACTAACAAAAGTTAAATAATAACCTGGGGAAGAAGAACATAAATTTACAGCTCAATCCGACGTACAGATATCTTTCACGAATTTTTACGGTGAAGCACAAAAAATCTGTTTCGGGACAGCAACTTCCCCAAATCTTACTTCTCTCTCATTAGAGGTTGATCTTGACACAAAAACCAAACAAAAAGGATAAGGAGAGGTTATTACAGAAGTAATAAATATCAAGACTCAAATAAACAAAAACAACTAAAAGCACAAATAAATTGGGTTGTTTCCCAAAAAGCTCTTTCTTTATAGCCATTAAGATGGGCATGATAATTTCAATGGTGCTCACATAAGAATATGAATTGAAGTAAAAGAGAGCATCAAGAAGCAAAAATACATATGTTTAAGTCTAACCCACTTCCTATGCAAGGGAATTTTGTAAGAAAATAAATTGTTGAAACCAGGGACTGCTAGCATAGGAAGGCAAAACAGGTGCAACATAAAGACTTTAAGCATAAAACGAGGAAACTTACTATTATTGAGATGCATTAGAACAGTCTTTCCTCTATCATAATAACCTTCAGTATCATGCATAAATTTAATGATATAACTATCACAAGAACCATTGTAGCAATGATCACTTATCCTAACAGAAAACACAGTGACACTAGCTCTCATAACACTACTCTGTGAAACAATATTAGAAGTATCCTTACAAAGGTTAGTGTGTCCCTCTTCTACATATTTAGTGACAAAGTCTTTCACATTTGCTATTATAGGTTCATCATCCATTCGTTTATAAGGTTCAACAGCTTTATTTGTACTTTCATTAACCATACTAGCTATCATAGAATGTTCCTTTATCTTAACTGGGAATGCATTTTCTCAATGTAAGGTTCATGTAAAACATAATTAGCAGTATAAACTTCAGTATTTCTTACAGTAACACACTTAGCAACATCTTTATATGGTTCATGATATTTATTCCACTTATTTTTAGGAACTTCAATATAGGAAGCAAAAGCCTTCAAATAAGTTGCAATAGCTTGAGAGTCTAGACCATAAGCATTTTTAATATTTTGAAAGTCATCAGTTCCCATAAAAGATTCAATGCAATCATAATCATAATTTATACCCGACTTCCTTCCTTTGTTATTCTCCCATGCTTCGGCGTTGTCTTGGATACGGTCTAGAAGATCCCATTTAGCTTCATCTTCCATGCGTGTAAATGATCTAGGACAAGAAGCATCCAATAGATCCTTATCATGAAGAGAAAGTCTTGCATAAAAGTTATTGATAATAATATTGTGAGGGAGCTCATGAATAGGACATTTGAGCATTAGTAAGTTCAATCTCCCCCCAGCTTGAGCTGTACTCTCTCCATCAAGAGGCCAAAAGTTGTATATTTGATTCCAAACTTTATGAATCTCACTAGGAGGATAAAATTTAGAATAAAAGAGAGGTACTAGTTCCTCCCATTCAAGAGCTTGACCATTCTTCAGCAGCTTATACCATTCCTCAGCTCTTCCTTTTAGTGATAATGAGAATAACTTCTTATTGACTTGATCTGTTGTAATACCTGCACACTTAAACAACCCCCATAATTCTTGTATAAAGAGCAAATGATCACCAGGATGGATAGTTCCATCTCCAACATAATAGTTATCCATAACACGATCAATAATTCTTGTAGCTATTTTAAAAGTATCATTCTCAGCAGATGGTGGTTCATCTACTACTTTAGCAGTGGTAGTAGCATTACAAAATAAGAAACTCAGTGAATTATCCATATTGAAAATAAAGCAACTAACAGAAGTAAACAATACTCACAGTAGAAGTTTCCTTTACCAGTTCTACTCTCCAATAGCGCTTCACTCCCTGAAAACGGCGCCAGAAAGTAGTCTTGATGACCCACAAGTATAGGGGTGTATCTCAATATTTTTGATAAGTAAGAGTGTCGAACCCAACGAGGAGCATGATACGTTGCTAACGTATCCATAATTTTTGATGTTCCATGCTTGGTTTTATCTACTTTCTTATGTTTTGTTCCAAATTTAGAGTACTTTCTATACACTTTCTTGGACTAACCTATTAACAAGAGCCATAGTGCCAACTGCCTGTTTTCTGCTGTTTTTGGTTCCAGGAAAGTCAGAAAATGAATATTCTTAGAATTGGACGGGACAAAAGCCAAAGTCATTTTTTAACCGAGGGACACACAGAGCCAGAATACGAGACGGAGAGGGGCCAGGAGGCCGCCACACCACCTAGTCTCGTGGCCCAGCCTGACCTGCGCTAGGGGGTGGTCTGGCCGCCTCCGGCACTCCCTCGTCCTCCCCTTTCGCCTATAAGATGCCTCCGATACAGAAACCCTAAGTACCCGATCAAAAATTCCACGAAAGAGTCTATAGTCGCCGTCATCTCCATCCCTAGATCAGGAGGGATATGAAGCTCTTCCGGGCACCCTGCCAAAGGGGAGAATTCACCCTGAAGGCCTTCTTCATCATCATGCAAGCCTCCGGTGTGATGCGTGAGTAGTTCACCTCTGGACTACGGGTCCATGTAGTAGCTCGATGGCTAGTTCTCCTCCTTTGTGCTATCATGTTTAGATCTTGTGAGCTCCGTTCATGATCAAGATCATCTATATGTAATTCATACATGTTGTGTTTGCGGGGATCCGATGGATATTGAGATGCTATTTCAGATTGATTATTGATTCTATCATGTCTTTGTTATTTGTGATCTTGCATGCTTTCCGTTGTTAGTAACTATCTTGTCCAAGTAGATGGTAGCAACTCCAAGAGTTAGTAATTATGCTCGATAGTGGGTTCATGCCTCTAGTAATCTGGGGAAGTGACAGAAATCACTAAGGTACTAGATGTGTTGTTGCTACTAGGGAGAAAACAACAATCCTTTGTTCATAGAACAAACGTATTATTTACTTTACACGCAATGTGTAATGCAATTATCTGTTGCTTGCAACTTAATACTGGAGGAGGTTCAGTTGATAACCTGAAGGTGGATTATTAGTCATAGATGCAGTTGGATTATGGTCTATGTATAATGTTGTAATGCCCATTCAAGTCTCAAAGGAGTCAAGATGAGTAGTATATGCATGTATTGCTTTCTCGATGTTTGTCAATTGCCCCGCTGTAATTTGTTCACCCAACATGTCATCTATCTTAAGGAGAGCCACCACTACTGAACTATGGACCCCGGTCCTTTCTTTTACTATCAATCTACAATCAACTGTTTACTATTTTCTGTTTACTTTCTACAAACTATTACTTTCTTCCACTCAATACGTTTAATCCTTTGTTTTTAGCAAAACCGGTGAGATTGACAACCTCATCAAAATTTGGGGGCAAAGTTCTGTGGTTGTGTTGTGCATGTCTCCACGTTGGTGCTGGCACCGGTAGTGCGCCCTGCCAAAGTTCAGCTAGCAACACCTTTGGGGTGTTTCCTTGCTCCTACTAGATTGATAACCTTGGTTTCATAACTGAGGGAAAATTTGATGCTGTGCTCATCATAGTTTCCTCTTGGGGTTCCCCAACGGGATTGATATATTTTGGGCTAAGCAACTAATTTTTTGGCGCCATTGCCGGGGAGTCAAGGACATATTCACAAGGGGAGTCCCTCATAACCAATATCTTTTCTTTGTTGTTTTTGTTTTGCTTAGTTTACTTTTTTCTTAGTTTGCTTGTTTCTTTATCAAAAACACAAAAAAATTAGTTTTACTAGTTTGCTTTCTTTATTAAAAACACAAAAAATTAAGTCTCCCTATAGTTGTTACCTTTTTATTAGCTCACCATGTTGGTCCCTAAATTCACCCTGAAAGACCTTTCAATAGGTAGTGGCTCTATAATTGGAAAAGATAATATTGAAGAATTCTTTAATCATGTCAGTAAGCATGTGGATATTGAGGATAGATCCCTTGCAGAACCCCCTCCAAACTATGAAATTACTGCAGCTTCTTTAGTTCACATGTTGGAAGCTAGGTTTGTTAACCTTAACCCCTTAATGCAAGTAATGTTTCTTAAACTTAAAGAGAGAGATTTCATTCTAGAAACTTTGCTTAAGGAATTCTATGATGTTGCCACGGAATCTAGAAAAGTCTTTGAACGTTTTAATATGCTAGGATCATGTGTAGATGTTGCTGGTACACGAGAAAAGATGAACAAAACCGAACCTAATGGGGAGGAAATTAAGATACCAATTCCTTTCAAACTTGTAGCAATGCATGAAGCCATAGAAAAGAATCTTGATTGGATTGTTCCTGAAAACCCGTTTGATGAAAATACTGAACCCAAGAGCATTGAGAGAGGATCGTCTAGAACTTATTTGGATGAGATACTTGCCTCGTTGAAGATATTTCTGGTATCAATATTAATGCTTCTTCATTTAAGAACACTTGATTCTTTTTCTTTCTTCTTATGCCTAACTTAAAGGCGTTAAAGAAAAGTACTTATTGGGAGATAACCCAAAAGTTTTAGATGAGTCTGCTCCTTATCCTTTTTATTTGCTTTTTGTGCCAAGAGTAACCTCTAATGAGAGAGGAGTAATGGTTGGGAAAGTTTCTGTCCCGAAACAGATTTCTGTGCTTCACCGTAAAAATTCGTGTAAAATCTATGTACGTCCTTTTGAGGCGTGAATTTTTGTGCTTCTGCCCCAGGTTGTTATATAACTTTAGTTAGTTCAACACTTTTCGATTTGAGCAACAGAAGGTCTTCGAAAAAAATTGTCTTTACCTGCTGGTCTGTTTTGACAGATTTCTGCCATTATTTGCATTTGCTTCTTGTTGGTTCCTCTTTGAGTTATTTTGGGGAATTGAGCTTTTTGAGAAAAGTACTACAGTAGCTTGTGTTTTAATGAAAGTTTTACTGGTGTTGTAACTGAACCTAAAGACTTATTATCTTGAGTACACTAATGTTGCTAATAAAGATTGTGTGAAGTTTTGTATGAAGGAAAAATT
This sequence comes from Avena sativa, assembly GCA_916181665.1. Taxonomy (NCBI): domain Eukaryota; kingdom Viridiplantae; phylum Streptophyta; class Magnoliopsida; order Poales; family Poaceae; genus Avena; species Avena sativa. Next base: position 201,327,225 of record OV702287.1, read on the forward strand.
TCAGATGTATGGAAGGAATAAGTAATGAGATGAAGGATGGACTAAAGCTCAAGCTTGGGGATGCCACATGTGTCACCCCAAGAAATATCCAAGAAGTACAAGCGTCAAAGCTTGGGGATGCCCAAGGCATCCCCTTCTTCATCAATAAAAATCTCAGGTTTCTTCCAAACGCTTCATTTTTATTGTTTCAGGCACAATTGTGTTGTTCTTGGAGCGTCTTTGTTTTCGTTTTAGTTTTGGTTTTTAGTTTGCTAATTTTTCTGAATAAATTGGTTTTTGGTTTTCAAATAGTTTGGTTTGGGTTGGAGAAGAGTAGGAAAGTTCATGCTTAAAGTGGTAAAGAGAGCTCATTTTTGATTGTGGCCTATGCTTTGTCATGCCATGCTTGATATTGTTTTGGCTTTATGCTTAGTATTCTTTGTTGTAGCATGACTTGTTATAAACAATTGAGATTTATTAATGTGCCTTTGAAGAATCATGCGTTGTTTTAGCATATTGAAGCATAGTATTGTGGTATTCTCCTTTGATGCTTTATTTGGGTTGACTTGGCACATGCTCACACCATGTTATGACTATACCAAGTCACCATAGCCTTTATTATCTTTTAGTTTTCAACTTGTAGTATCACTTTATGCTTTGATTAATGATGTTTTGTCGCTCTGCATGATTATGGCCATTATTGCTCCCTTAGTTGGTCGCTCCCAGTCTTTTGCTAGCCTCCATAAGCAAGTATGAGTTCCACTCATGCATCCAATTCCTAGAACCAAGTTATTCCAAAGAGTCCACTATACCTACCTATTAGCATTTGCTATTCCAAGTATATTCATGTTTTTATCTACCTTCCGAATTAAACTTGTTATGAGAAAACTAGTGATTAAAGCTCTCACGAACTTGATGGAACACTTTACTTTCTTGCCCTTAATAAAATTGAACCATTGCATCCATCTTTGTTGTGTATATGCTTGCGCTTTATAAGTTGAAGTTAGCAGAACCATGTATCATGGGGAACGCTTTCAACACTGCACTTGTACTTTGTACCCTGTTGATATCATGTTCTTTTGCTTATGGATCCTGGCGGTGGAAATAAAAGGGGAACTTGTAAGATCATGGAGTTTGTATTTGTGTTAGAGAAACGCCTGGGCCGCTAGCCTAAGCCATGCCTAATCATGGCGGAAACTTGCAGCATAACCATAATGAGAACTCTATGAAGCATCTTCAATAAAAACCTATGCAAATAGCAAATAAAAAGATCGCTGAGATGCTCATTGTCTACTTGCCTTGTCATTTTGATTATGGGATAGCTCTTGTATCATGTGCAAGGCGTACCCCGTTGGCGGTTCTCTATGATACATATGTACTTACAATGAGAAGAGCTTACTTGTGACTAAAGTTGAGTAGCATGAGGTTCGGTCTTCGTAAGTAAGGGGCATGAGATTTCAGCTTATAACCTGTCAAGCATATCCTCTTAGTTGTGTCACTTTAACCTTAATCACCTTCAAGATACTTATGATAGGGTCAATGAGAGCTAAAATCTAATAAGTACCATAATTTTTTGGAAGCTCTCTATGAAACTTGATTCTCTACTTCCTTCTATAAAGGCCTTTCTTTTACTTTTTATGGTGAGTCTCCACCTTCTATCTTTATGCACCTACTTTGAGAGCATAGTGGCCATTCTTAGTTCTATGTGCATTGTCCAAACACTTGTTGATTGATGCATAGCTTTGACATTGCTTGTTTTAAACTATTTGTATCTAGTCACTCTTACGAACTTCGAAGGTGGCTATGCATTATGTTTGCTACTCTATGAGGGACAAGATGAATGCTACTATGCTATGTTTTCTTTATGTGAAACAAACAAATGTCTTGCAAAGCATTGTTATTCATGAATCTTTTGTTTGTGCCTTTTCATGTTGTAACATAGTTTCTTTGCCTTATTGCTAGAACTTTGTGTTTCACGTTATGATTAAAGTACTATGATCCCAGCTATCAATGTTTTACAAATACTTTGATCAAGTTTATGATGGTGCATGTCACCTCAAAAATTATTCTCTTTTTATCACTTACCTACTCGAGGACGAGCAGGAGTTAAGCTTGGGGATGTTGATACGTTGCTAACGTATCCATAATTTTTGATGTTCCATGCTTGGTTTTATCTACTTTCTTATGTTTTGTTCCAAGTTTGGAGTACTTTCTATACACTTTCTTGGACTAACCTATTAACAAGAGCCACAGTGCCAGCTGCCTATTTTCTGCTGTTTTTGGTTCTAGGAAAGTCAGAAAATGAATATTCTCGGAATTTGACGGGAGAAAAGCCAAAGTCAGTTTTTCACCGAGGGACACACGGAGCTAGAATACGAGACGGAGACGGGCCAGGGGCAGCCACACCACCTGGCCACGTGGCCCAGCCTGTCCTGCGCCAAGAGGTGGTATGGCCGCCTCCGGCACCCCCTCGGCCTACCCTTTCCCCTATAAGATGACTCCGATACAGAAACCCTAAGTACCCGATCAAAAATTCCACGAAAGAGTCTGTAGCTGCCGTCATCTCCATCCCTAGATCGGGAGGGATCTGAAGCTCTTCCCGACACCCTACCGGAGGGGAGAATTCACCCTGAAGGCCTTCTTCATCATCATGCAAGCCTCCGGTGTGATGCGTGAGTAGTTCACCTCTGGACTACGGGTCCATGTAGTAGCTCGATGGCTAGTTCTCCTCCTTTGTGCTATCATGTTTAGATCTTGTGAGCTCCGTTCATGATCAAGATCATCTATTTGTAATTCATACATGTTGTGTTTGCGGGGATCCGATGGATATTGAGATGCTATTTCAGATTGATTATTGATTCTATCATGTCTTTGTTATTTGTGATCTTGCATGCTTTCCATTGTTAGTAGCTATCTTGTCCAAGTAGATGGTAGCAACTCCAAGAGTTAGTAATTATGCTCGATAGTGGGTTCATGCCTCTATTAATCTGGTGAAGTGATAGAAATCTCTAAGGTACTAGATGTGCTGTTGCTAATAGGGAGAAAACAACAATCCTTTGTTCATAGAACAATCGTATTGTTTACTTTACACGTAATGCGTAATGCAATTATCCGTTGCTTGCAACTTAATACTAGAGGGGGTTCAGACGATAACCTAAAGGTGGATTATTAGTCATAGATGTAGTTGGATTACGGTCTATGTATAATGTTGTAATGCCCAATCAAGTCTCAAAGGAGTCAAGATGAGTAGCATATGCATGTATTGCTTTCTCGATGTTTGTCAATTGCCCCACTGTAATTTGTTCACCCAACATTTCATATATATTAAGGAGAGCCACCACTAGTGAACTATGGACCCCGGTCCTTTCATTTACTATCAAGCTACAATCAACTGTTTACTGTTTTCTATTTACTTTCTGCAAACTATTACTTTCTTCCACTCGATACGTTTAATCCTTTGTTTTCAGCAAAACCAGTGAGATGGACAACCTCATCGCAAGTTGGGGGCAATGTTCTGTGGTTGTGTTGTGCAGGTCTCCACGTTGCTGCTGGCACCAGTAGTGCGCCCTGCCAAAGTTCAGCTAGCAACACCTTTGGGGTGTTTCCTTGCTCCTACTGGATTGATAACCTTGGTTTCATAACTGAGGGAAAACTTGCTACTGTGCTCATCATACCTTCCTCTTGGGGTTCCCCAACAGGCTCGATATATTTTAGGCTAAGCAGAGCAGAAGGTGTTGGCGAGTGGCTTGGAGCAGGAATTCTCTGTAAATACTTAGCAAATGGATTTTTAGGAGTTTTTGATAATGCAAGTTAATAAAGTACGAGTAGATAAAAGACAATAAGAATAAATGCAGCAAGTGGCCCAATCCTTTCTTTAGCAAAGGATAAGTCGGTTGTATTACTTAAGGTGACCAAACGTTCTCGAGGACACACGGGAATATCGTTAAGTGCTTTCGCTTCATATAGTTGATTAATCTTCTTTAGTTTGATAACTGTTGTGTGGGTGAACCTATGCTAATGTACCGACCTTCCTAGGAGTAATACATACTTGTGATTATACCCCTTGCAAGCATCCACAAGTACAAGAAAGTAATTAAGGTAGAAACCTAACCACAACTTTAATCTCTAAGAGCCTGACGTCCCTTGTGCAGATGTTTCCTAAAGGGGGTTCAAGTTTCTGTCACTCCGGCAACCCCTACGATTAGTAGCCAAATACACATTGCATTCCCCTAGGCCCATAAAGGTGAAGTGTCATGTAGTCGAGGTTCACATGACACCACTAGAAGAAATACACCATAACTTAAATATCAAACTATTGAATCTTTCTCAATACAACTCCACTACTAACAACATGACTTCTCCCATGTCATCAAGAACTAAATGAACTACTCACAAGACATCATATGGATCAAGATCAGAGATGATATAATGATATGCAACAATATGAACATAACAATAATTCAATGGTTCCACTCAATAGCATCAACTACAAGGAGTAATGAACACCGGGAAAGTTTCCTCTAAGAACTATGCAAGATTCAACCCAATTGTTATAGCGGTATGAAGTGGTGATGATGGTGCTGGTGGAGATGATGGTGGTGATAATGATGATCCCGATGAAGTCCAGCTTGATGGTGGTGTTGATGGCGATGATCTCCCCTCTCCGGGAAGGAATTCCCCTGACAGAATTCTGTCTTCCGGAGAGATCTTTCTCTCTCGGTGTTTTTCGCCCCGCAGAGGCGGCAGAATCTTTCTGTGGTTGCTCCCCAGGTGTTAGGGTTTCGAGGGGATAATATACACTAGAGGGGAGAGCCTGGAGTGGGCCAGGGTGGCCACACCACCTGCTGGGGCGGCCTAGGGCTGCCCGCACCAGGGGTGTTGTGGGCCTCCTATGGCCCATCTCCACTCCCCCTTCTAGCAATCTTCGTCTTTTGGAAAAATAGAATTTTCCATGTATTTTCCCGAATTTTCCGATCTTCGCGAATTTTTCCTCCAAACAGCACCTTTTCCATCAGAATCCTGACTGCAGCGGTCCATGCTCCAAAAGTCATCAACCATGCACAAAACAGATGAAATAACATAAGTATCATCTCTTAATATGAAATATATCAATGAATAACAGTAAATTATGATATAGAATAGTGATGCCAAATGGACGTATCAGTATGCTTAATCTTTCGTGAGACGGAAAACTCTCAGCATAGAACTATGCTCTTAGGTGATGATGCTTAATAGCACTGTCTAGAACCTAACAACAAAATCGCCGGCTTATAGTGCCGAAAAGTCACTACTCCAGAATCCACATAAAAACTTTAGAAAACGTGTAGACCAGAAAACTTAAGCTAACACCCGTAGGAGGAATTTTCACAAGGGAAAATGCAACCTTGCGCATAAAGAGTTTATATGATCCAAAAATGAACAACTAATGGAGGTAAAAGACTTAGAGAATATGAGTGAACCAAATGCTTTGTTTCATTGATCATATAAGAAACTTATTACATAATAGAAATGTGCTACGTGTAAAAGGGACATAGCCGTCCTATGCTCCATGGCTGATCTGTCTCCGGATAATCATCATCGGACTCACGCTGTTTGTGCTTACGATTTTTTGGCCTATCTTTCAACTCGCGAAAATCGATGAGGTAATAGGAACCATTGAGCAATGCTTTTCTTATGACGAACGGTCCTTCCCAAGGCGGGGATAATTTGTGTGATTTTTCCTCTTGAGTCTAAGCACCAGATCCCCTTCTTTAAACGAGCGATGCTTTACATGGAGACTATGGTAGCCGCTCAACTTCTGCTGGTAGACGGCAGATCTCTGGCATGCCAGCACATGATCTTCTTTGAGTAGGTCCACAGATAGACGTCTAGATTCTTCAGCGTCATCTTCCTTGTAGGCGGAAACTCTTGGTTCATCATGGAGGATGTCGGATGGGAGAACTGCTTCTGCTCCATAAACCATGAAGAAAGGAGTCAAGCTTGTAGATCTGTTAGGTGTTGTTCGTAAACTCCACAAAACAGATGGTAGTTCCTCCGCCTAGGATCCTGCTGCTCTATGTAGCGGTGCCTCCAAGTGTGGATGATTCCGTGCAGAATTAGTCCATTGGACCTTTCAACTTGCCCATTTGACTGTGGATGTGCCACAGATGCTAGGTCAAGGTGGATGCCTTTCTCATGACAGTACTCCTCAACTTCTCCGAGAGATAAATTTCTGCCATTGTCAGTGATGATGCTATGTGGGAGACCAAATCTCACCACTAGATCCCGGACAAACTTTAGGGATGTTGCCCCATCAAGCTTTCTAATGGGTTTAGCTTCAATCCATTTTGTGAATTTATCCACTGCTACTAGCAAGTGTGTGAATCCACAGGGTGCTGTCTGGAAAGGTCCCACCATGTCTAGCCCCCACACTGCAAACGGCCAAATTATTGGTATTGTTCGCAATTCTTCAGCTGGAACATTTGGTTGTCTTGCATAAAACTGACACCCAAGGCATGTTTTTACCAACTTGTTGGCATCCACCTTGGCAGTTATCTAGTAGAATCCTTGTTGGAAGGCCTTGGCCACCAACGATCGGGGAGCAGCGTGATGCCCGCAATCTTCGAGATGTATTTCTCTAAGGATTTCAATACCTTGCTGCTGGGAGACGCACCGTAGGAAGACTCCTGTGGTACTTCTTTTGTATAGCTGGCTGTCAATGATGATGTAACCTTTTGCTTTGCGTACTATTTGCCGACTTTCCACTTCGTCAGCGGGCAAAGTTCTGTCTTGTAGAGAATCCATGAACGGCTTCGTCCAAGCTGGAGAGGTCACTGTTACTGCATTAACAAATGAGTACAATCTATCCGGGTTGTCGGGGTCCGCACCTTTCATGGATGGAGTCTGTAAATGCTCTAGCAAAACGCCTAGCAGAATTGGTCGACGGGATGATCCAAGCTTTGACAGGAGATCTGCCGCCTCATTATCCTCCCTTTTGATGTACTTGACCTCGTAGCCGTCAAAGCACTTGGCTATTTCGTCTACTTTGTCTCGATATGCTGCCATCATAGGGTTCCGCGTGTTCTAGGTGCCAGCTACTTGCTGGGCAACCAAGTCGGAATCTCCACAGCACACTACGCGCTTGATGCCAATATCCTTGGCTACGCGAAGTCCGTGAATTAGGGCCTCGTACTCCGCCATGTTATTTGTAGCGTTGAAGTGGATCTACAGGACGTATTGCAACTTCTCTCCTATTGGTGTTTGTAATAATACACCAGCCTCCGAGCCATTGAGTAACCTAGATCCGTCCAAGTGCATGACCCAATACTCTGGTTCTAGCACAGGAGTGTCTTCCAACAGCTCTATCCAATCTACAAGAAAATCCGCCAATGCTTATGATTTGATAGCGCCACCTCGCTTGTAGGTGATGTCGAAGGCGGCAAGTTCAATGACCCACTTTGCCACTCTCCCTGTAGCATCGTTGTTGTTGATGATGTCGAACAGTGGAGCTTTGCTCACTACTATGATGGGGTGCTCCTCGAAATAATGCCTTAGCTTACGCGAAGCAAGGAAAACTCCATAAGCTATCTTCTGTTAGTGCGGGTAACGCTGCTTGGATTCCGTCAAGACCTCGCTGTAGCACCCCGCTAAAACCAATACTAGAAAATTGCGAGTTGTTTTTATTTTGTGCATCACCAAGACTGCATGCTCATGTCATCATGCCACCTTGCATTTGAGCATCATCATGTCATCATGCATATGTCGGCCTAAAACTATTTTCTAAAAGCCTATACTTGTTTTCTGTTTGCCTCCTTCTTTAATTCAAATGTAAAACCTGGTCCTTCCAGATATCTTGTTTTGTCTAAAACCTATTTATAAAAGTCTTTTTAAAATAAAATAAAATAAAACAAAATGGTTTGTACTAGGGGAGGCAGCCTAGCCCGTAGGCCAGGGCACCTACTACCCCGGCTAACCCAGCCCGTCTCAGACCAAACCCTAACCCCCAACCAAACCTTCCTAACCCTAGACTATTCCCACCTGTCGCCGCCGCCAGCAGAGCACACGCAAAACTCGCCCGCGGTCAACCCACCCGCCCTGACAACCGACCCCTCCCCCTGGCCCCATCATGATGCGTGTCTGCCCATCCGCGATCCCCACCTACCGCTCGTGAGCCCCCATCTTCCCCAATCACCGCCGCCTCCCTCGCTCCCACCCGCGGCCGCCCACGCGAGCCACGCGCCGCCGTAGCACGTTCTCCGACACCCGTGTCCCGTGCGACCTCCGCGCTACCAAGCTCGCCATCAACCACTGCTCTGAGCAGGCCTCTCCATCCCCGACTCTCTCCGTTGACGAGGCCTCGAGCCGGCCCCTACTCCGGCAGTGGTTCTCCTCGGGCCCGAACTCGCCAGAGCTCCTCCCGTAAGCTTCCCCCTGCTGCAAGCAGCAGCGCGCCCCGCTCCTCTCTGCCCGAAGCACGCGCCAGGAACCGTCAACCCCGCCTCCATCTCTGGCCCTACAGTGCGTCGCTCGCGAGCCCCTGCGTGACTCCGACAACCCTAGGCCAGGCCGTCTTCCTCGCCGGCCTCCTCCTGAGTGCCGCCGCGCCTCTGCCAGGTCGTCGCCGCCCATACGTCCATCTCCACCCACGAGCACCTCCGCTTGCCCTGCAAAGTCGCAGCATCTCGGCAGCGCCTCGCGCCTGCCTCGTTTCGTCGTCTCTCGCCTCTGCATCACCCTCGCTCCTCTGCTCATCGAGTGCCGCCGCCGAGCTCCTCCCCGCGGCTGCGCCCCGCGCGACCTCACCATCTGCCCCGCGCCTCCCGAGCCTGCTCCGGTCGCACGCTTTCCCGAGCGCGCTCTTCTCCGTCTCTAGCTCTACCTCGTGGCGCCGCTGGACCCTCCTTGCCTCTGCTCTCTGTAGTGCCTCCCCTCTGCCAAGCACGACACGGCCGCCCTGTCGACCTGCACCGCATCCTCAAGCTACAGCGTCGGCCGTGGTCGCCTTCAGCAGCCATGCTTGCTGCCGCCCTCTCGCTGTTCTCCGTCGCCCTGCCTCTTCTCGCTTTCGAGAGACGCACTCCGAGCCGCCGCATGCAGGTACCAGGACAGGAACAAGAGAATCAATTCGTGACTCTGATTTACTCTTCTGCACTGCACATATGTGTAACCAGCATGACAACAATTCCAGCTTACGCAACTCGGAGCCACCCCGGTGTTCAACTATCGTAAGTGTTCGGCAAAATTCCTACAAGAGTTTCGGTGTCTGGATCTTTTATTCGGTGTCCTGATGTTGTTCACTACCAACACCCTCTCCTCTCGGTACCGAGAACGATGCGCAGGGATGAGCCCGAAGCCAAGTTTGATGATGGTTGTAGAGAGGTCCGAAGAACATACCGACCCGGTGACACTCGATGGCCTGCGGATCCGAAGAGCCTCGGACCCTGAAGACCAAACCCGACATCTGCTTCATGCTCTCCTCCACGGATGACAAGACCCCGTACCCGGAGGCGATGACACCAGATCAACAAGATCTCCTTTTTGAAGTCGATGACCTGAAGATCGTCCACATGGAACACCAAGTTCTTCCCCCGGATCTGAAGACCGATCCCATCGACCTCCCTCAGTGAACCCCCAGATCGCAGATATCCTAATGTGATTCCCTTTCCGAGACCCTTATTTTTATAATATATGGCATATACTTGTTGCATTTAAATTGTTCATGTCACGTACATATTTTGTGGGTGTTTGGGGGTATATCGATGATTCACCTAAATTAAATATGGAGGCCATATGTGGGCTATTTTAGTCTTATAATGGCTCCATTTAAATTTGAGTAGCGAACCCGTGCCATGCGTTGCTTGTTAATTCCACATTTAATTTGCGGGTAGTTAAACAACATGAACCTTATATTTAATTGTCGGGACCCCGGTTCTGCTTAATATGGCCTAATTGCATCGCACCGTTGCCATGTCATACATCATACATGCATCATGCCCGATCTTCTATTGTAGTATTATACAGTGCATCTGGTGTTTCTTTTAGTATTTTGCTTCTTCACGGATTAGGCCGTTAAGTTGATGCGAGTATTAGCAAGTCCTTCGGATAATGTATCTCCGGTAGTGTTTCCCAGGCGAGCATCTCCCCCTTTCTACCTATTTTGCTTTTATAGTCTTTATTTCCTCATGTTGATCTATTGATATCCATGTTGCGATGCTTTAGTTTCCGTGCACCATTTATACTCCTTGCAGCCCCTATATTGCCATGGACACATCCTATTGCCTTTTGTTTGATAGATAGTCAGCCTTGCGAGTCGTAGTTGCTTGCTTATGGGTTGCTTCGCATTGTTGTCGTTTCACTGTTGACGGCAAGTTGGCACATGATAAATGGTGGAGATGATCATGACTTTAAATACAACTTGATTAATTGTTGGGAATAGATATAACTAATGCAGAGGCATCGATGGGCAATAGCAAATATTTGGTTTTTAACCGCTCACTTGTGTCCCGTAGGCCCCGAGTACTTGATACATGTTCCTTGACTATCGCACTATCTACATTTGCGACCATGAATCCCCTTAGCCAGAGCTTGATTCATTTCTTATTTATTGGGGCCACAAACTAGTTTGGGGCTTTATTACTATCCTGTACTTATGCAATGCTTTACTGCTTTATTTACGATTATGCGTGGAGCACCTGTACTGTTTAGGAATGGCGGAGTGTTTTCGCGCTATCGACAAGCCCAGTCACACTTTCGGGTTCCCAGTCATTTACAGCAATTGGCGCAAACCTTGGGTCCGTCTCGGAGCCGGGCAACTTTGTTGTGGGTAGCTTAATGGGGTGGCCCCCTAAAATATTTTATGAATCATGTGATTGCTTTGTCGTGAAAGCCTCGTTGGGTTTCTATTTGGTTTTTCCGAGGTTGATCGTGCGTGTGTTGCTATTTGTGCACCCCTGTAGGGTAAATCTTTCTGAAAGCCGTGTCCGCGGTTATGGACGACTTGGAGCACAATATCTCGATCATAGACAAGCATAACTAAAGTAGTGCTATAAATTTGACTTAATATGTGACTAGTAATCAGCTTCACTATAATGGAAAGGATAATAAAAGTGCCAACAACTAGTGAAACTGGCGGTATATCGTGTTATTTTATTCCTCCCTAGTAAGTATCGCAACTCCAATGGAATGTAATAAAAGTGCCAACAACTGCTGGGGTTGGGATGTCACGTGCTAATTGTATCTGACTAGTAAGTACTGCAACTAAAACTGAATGGTTAACTAAAACTTCCCACAACTTATGCTATCAGGATGACTCATGCTATCTATATCTGACTAGTAAGTGCTTCAACTATAATGGAATGAATAAAACTGCCAACTGTGTGAGTTCCTCAGTTTGACTTCCTCGTTTGGTCTCGAGGGGGAAATACCAGGATGGGTATGTTTTGGTGTTACTATCAGGTTGGATCCGGATAGGTCTTTCTTATCCCTCTCTAATAGTCCATAGTTGTATTGAGTCTCTATAGGTTGTTTAGCGCATGCTTCGCTGCCGCTTCAGTCCACCATACCTATGTAGGCGAGAGCCGCTGAATTCTAGACTCGCCGTGTACTGGCCTCAGTACTGATGCTCCTCTTTTTCCTTTGCCCTTTGTCGGCACCCCATTTGTTTTAGCAGGTTTGAGATCGACGTCGTTAGCAGGGTTACAATTCCGGCTTGGCCTGGGCAGGGTTATGGACGCCATTGGTTATTCTTCAGGGCTCTTAGCCCCATTTGCATCTTGTTCGTAGTCGGACGATCTATCGTTTTCAAGGTGATTTGGATCTTTGTATAGTATATCTGTATTCTTGACTCATGGAGTCGTTGTTGTATATATTTGTTCTGTGGGTTCCATCATGGACTATTGTGTAATGATATTACTTCATTTTCCACCCGCACGAAAGTGCCTGGTGGGTGTCCTTGAATCGTTTCTATGCGGGTTTAGTGGGAAGCGCTAAAACTTGCATAGGGCTGATTCAAGGGTGTTACAAAGTGGTATCAGAGCTCAGCAGTTGTGATACCCCACTAGTCCAGCCTGTAGGATAACCTAGCTAACGGATGTTGTAGAGTGTCAAAACTATTTTGCAAAATCGGTTGGATAGATCTAAATAGGTCTGCTTTTACTCCTTACCCTAATGCTATTCTCCTCTTACCTTTGCGTGTTTTGAATCTTCTCTCTTATCTTTTCTTCTAGTCCAGGATTTCTCCTGGTTGGGTTTCTATTGTACCTTCAGGGTTTCGCTTCCTTCCTCTTGTAATGGTGATCTACATCCGGTCTTCATACTATCTGAGAATTTCCCTCTATGTACCTTTTAGTGGACCAAAATCCACTAAAACCTTTCTTTGTATCTCCCAGTGTTTCCAAGACGACATGATCATCAGCGACCTCAGCTTCAATAAAATTCCTGCATCACTCCTTTATTTTCCGAAGCTTCTGAACATTATTTGTCGAGACCTTCAGTCTGAATCCACGAGTTGGTTGCATAATTCTTCTATTCATGTACGGAGTAATGCTTTGGGTGCATGATGGACTGATCACCATCCAACTACTCTTATCATTCGCTCTTGTACATTGAATCGGTGGATCCATGCAATTTACTCCTCCCATAGAAGTTAGAGGTTGCCTTATGTCTCGATACCTTTACCTTCGTCCTTTGTTATCCGAAGTGTTCTCGCAATGAATATGAGCAACAGCCCCTTGTTGGTGGTGTCGCTATTTTTGAGATGGAGCGAGATTCATTGTTAGTGGTGTCGCGAGGATCTACATGAAGCGAGAAGATTCAGACCGTCAGCCTTCTTCCCCGTACCATGAGGCGGATCTCGAGGGCGAGATCCATTGTTAGTGGTGTCGAATTGTAGCACCCCGCTAAAACCAGTACTAGAAAATCGCGTGTTGTTTTTATGTTGTGCATCACCATGACTGCATGCTCATGTCATCATGCCTCCTTGCATTTGAGCATCGTCATGTCATCATGCATATGTCGGCCTAAAACTATTTTCTAAAAGCCTATACATGTTTTCTGTTTGCCTCCCTCTTTATTTCAAATGTAAAACCTCGTCCTTCCAGATATCTTGTTTTGTCTAAAACCTATTTATAAAAGTCTTTTTACAATAAAATAAAATGTTTTGTACTAGGGGAGGCAGCCTAGCCCGTAGGCCAGGGCACCTACTACCCCGGCTAAACCAGCCCGTCTCAGACAAAACCCTAACCCCCAACCAAACCTTCCTAACCCTAGACTATTCCCACCTGTCGCCGCCGCCAGCAGAGAACACGCAAAACTCGCCCGCGGTCAACCCACCCGCCCTGACAACCGACCCCTCCCCCTGGCCCCATCATGATGCGTGTCTGCCCATCCGCGATCCCCACCTACCGCTCGTGAGCCCCCATCTTCCCCAATCACCGCCGCCTCCCTCGCTCCCACCCGCGGCCGCCCACGCGAGCCCCGCGCCGCCGCAGCACGTTCTCCGACACCCGTGTCCCGTGCGACCTCCGCGCCGCCAAGCTCGCCATCAACCACTGCTCTGAGCAGGCCTCTCCGTCTCGGACTCTCTCCGTTGACGAGGCCTCGAGCCGGCCCCTACTCCGGCAGTGGTTCTCCTCGGGCCCGACCTCGCCAGAGCTCCTCCCGTAAGCTTCCCCCTGCTGCAAGCAGCAGCGCGCCCCGCTCCTCTCTGCCCGAAGCACGCGCCAGGAACCGTCAACCCCGCCTCCATCTCTGGCCCTGCAGCGCGTCGCCCGCGAGCCCCTGCGTGACTCCGACAACCCTAGGCCAGGCCGTCTTCCTCGCCGGCCTCCTCCTGAGTGCCGCCGCGCCTCTGCCAGGTCATCGCCGCCCCTACGTCCATCTCCACCCACGAGCACCTCCGCTTGCCCTGCAAAGCCGCAGCATCTCGGCAGTGCCTCGCGCCTGCCTCGTTTCGTCATCCCTCGCCTCTGCATCACCCTCGCTCCTCTGCTCATCGAGTGCCGCCGCCGAGCTCCTCCCCGCGGCTGCGCCCCGCGCGACCTCACCATCTGCCCCGCGCCTCCCGAGCCTGCTCCGGTCGCACGCTTTCCCGAGCGCGCTCTTCTCCGTCTCTAGCTCTACCTCGTGGCGCCGCCGGACCCTCCTTGCCTCTGCTCTCTGTAGTGCCTCCCCTCTGCCAAGCACGACACGGCTGCCCTGTCGACCTGCACCGCATCCTCAAGCTCCGGCGTCGGCCGTGCTTGCCTTCAGTAGCCGTGCTCGCTGCCGCCCTCTCGCTGTTCTCCGTCGCCCTGCCTCTTCTCGCTTTCGAGAGACGCACTCCGAGCCGCCGCATGCAGGTACCAGGACAGGAACAAGAGAATCAATGCGTGACTCTGATTTACTCTTCTGCACTGCACATATGTGTAACCAGCATGACAACAGTTCCAGCTTACGCGACTCGGAGCCACCCCGGTGTTCAGCTATCGTAAGTGTTCGGCAAAATTCCTACAAGAGTTTCGGTGTCTGGATCTTTTATTCGGTGTCCTGATGTTGTTCACTACCAACACCCTCTCCTCTAGGTACCGAGAACGATGCGCAGAGATGAGCACGAAGCCAAGTTTGGTGATGCTTGTAGAGAGGTCCGAAGAACATACCGACCCGGTGACACTCGATGGCCTGCGGATCCGAAGAGCCCCGGACCCTGAAGACCAAACCCGACATCTGCTTCATGCTCTCCTCCACGGATGACAAGACCCCGTACCCGGAGGCGATGACACCAGATCAACAAGATCTCCTTTTCGAAGTCGATGCCTGAAGATCGTCCACATGGAACACCAAGTTCTTCCCCCGGATCTGAAGACCGATCCCATCGACCTCCCTCAGTGAACCCCCAGATCGCAGATACCCTAATGTGATTCCCTTTCCGAGACCCTTATTTTTATAATATATGGCATATACTTGTTGCATTTAAATTGTTCATGTCACATACATATTTTGTGGTTGTTTGGGGGTATATCGATGATTCACCTAAATTAAATATGGAGGCCATATGGGGGCTATTTTAGTCTTATAATGGCTACATTTAAATTCGAGTAGCGAACCCATGCCATGCTTTGCCTTGTTAATTCCACATTTAATTTGCGGGTAGTTAAACAACATGAACCTTATATTTAATTGTCGGGACCCCGATTCCACTTAATATTGCCAAATTGCATTGCACCATTGCCATGTCATACATCATACATGCATCATGCCCGATCTTCTACCATAGTATTAAATAGTGCATCTGGTGTTTCTTTTAGTGTTTTTCTTCTTCACGAATTAGGCCATTGAGTTGATGCGAGTATCGGCAAGTCCTTCGGATAATGTATCTTCGGCAGTGTTTCCCAGGCGAACATCTCCCCCTTTCTACCTATTTTGCTTTTATAGTCTTTATTTCCTCCTGTTGATCTATTGCTATCCGTGTTGCGATGCTTTAGTTTCCTTGCACCATTTATACTCGTTGCAGCCCCTATATTTCCATGGACACATCCTATTGCCTATTGTTTGATAGATAGTCAACCTTGCGAGTCATAGTTGCTTGCTTATGTGTTGCTTCGCGTTGTTGTCGTTTCACCGTTGACGGCAAGTTGGCACATGATAAATGGTGGAGATGATCATGACTTTAAATACAACTTGATTAATTGTTGGGAATAGATATAACTAATGCAGAGGCATCAGTGGGCAATAGCAAATATTTGGTTTTTAACCGCTCACTTGTGTCCTGTAGGCCCCGAATACTTGATACATGTTCCTTGACTATTGCACTATCCGCATGTGGGACCATGAATCCCCTTAGCCAGAGCTTGATTCATTTCTTATTTCTTGGGGACACAAACTAGTTTGGGGCTTTATTACTATCCTATACGTATGCCATGATTTACTGCTTTATTTAGAATTGTGCGTGGAGCACCTGTACTGTTTAGGAATTGCGGAGTGTTTTCGCTGTATCGACAAGCCCATTCACACTTTCGTGTTCCTAGTCGTTTACAGTCATTGGTGCAAACCTTGGGTCCGTCCCAGAGTCGGCCAACTTCGTTGCGGGTAGCTTAATGGGGTGGCCTCCTGAAATATTTTATGAATCCTGTGATTGCTTTTGTCGTGAAAGCCTTGTTGGGTTTCTATTTGGTTTTTCTGAGGTTGATCGTGCGTGTGTTGCTATTTGTGCACCCCTGTAGGGTAAATCTTTCTGAAAGCCGTGACCCCGGTTATGGACGACTTGGAGCATAGTATCTCGATCATAGACAAGCATAACTAAAGTAGTGCTATAAATTTGACTTAATATGTGACTAGCAATCAGCTTCACTATAATGGAAAGGATAATAAAAGTGCCAACAACTGGAGAAACTGGTACTATATCGTGACATGTTATACCTGCCTAGTAATTATCGCAACTCCAATGGAATGAAATAAAAGTGCCAACAATTGCTGGGGTTGGGATGTCACGTGCTAATTGTATCTGACTAGTAAGTACTGCAACTACAACTGAATGGTTAACTGAAACTCCCCACTACTTATGCTATCAGGATGACTCATGCTATCTATATATGACTAGTAAGTGCTTCAACTATAATGGAATGAATAAAACTGCCAACTGTGTGAGTTCCTCGGTTTGACTTCCTCGTTTGGTCTTGAGGGGGAAATACTAGGATGGGTATGTTTTGGTGTTACTATCAGGTTGGATCTGGATAGGTCTTTCTTATCCCTCTCTAATAGTCGATAGTTGTATTGAGTCTCTATAGGTTGTTTATCGCATGCTTCGCTGCCGCTTCAGTCCACCATACCTATGGAGGCGAGAGCCGCCAAATTCTAGACTCGCCGTGTACTGGCCTCAGTACTGACGCTCCTCTTTTTCCTTTGCCCTTTGTCGGCACCCCTTTTGTTTTAGCACGTTTGAGATCAACGTCGTTAGCAGGGTTACTCTTCCGGCTTGGCCTGGGCAGGGTTATGGACGCCATTGGTTATTCTTCAGGGCTCTTAGCCCCATTTGCATCTTGTTCGTAGTCGGACGCTCTATCGTTTTCAAGGTGATTTGGATCTTTGTATAGTATATCTGTATTCTTGACTCGTGGAGTCGTTGTTGTATATATCTGTTCTGTGGGTTCCATCGTGGACTATTGTGTAATGATATTACATTGTTTTCCACCCGCACGAAAGTGCCTGGTGGGCGTCCTTGAATCATTTTTATGCGGGTTTGGCAGGAACGCTAAAACTTGCATAGGGCCGATTCGAGGGTGTTACACTCGCTCACATAGTAAACGGGTTGCTGAACTCCATATTCGTGCGTTGGTTCCTTGCGCTCCACCACGATGACGATGCTGATTACTCGCTTGGTCACCGCCATGTATACCAAGATGGGCTCCCTTGGCACCGGTGATGCAAGTATAGGTGGGGAGGAGAGTATTCTCTTCAACTCCTAAAGTGTTGCGTCAGCCTCATCCGTCCATGTGAATTTGTCCACCTTCTTGAGCAACTTGTAGAGCGGCATAGCCTTCTCCCCAAGTTGGCTGATGAACTGGCTTGCTGCCGTAATGCAGCCTGTGACCCTTTGTATGTCCTTCAGGCGTGTTGGGCGTTTGATGTCGAGGATGGCCTTGATTTTTCTCGAGTGCACCTCGATTCCGTGATGCAAAATGATGAAGCCCAACTGTTTGCCGGATGGTACCCCGAAGACACACTTCTTTGGGTTCAGCATCATGTTGTATTTTTGGAGATTATCAAAGGTTTCGTGCAAGTCAGCGATAAGATCATTTGATTTACTTGACATTACCTCGATGTCGTCCATGTAAGCGTGTATGTTGCGACCTATTTGGTCGTGTAGGCAATGTTGCATCGTCTGTAGGTACGTAGCACCACCGTTTTTCAACCCAAAGGGCCTCGTGATGTAGCAATATGTGCCGTAGGGTGTGGTAAACGAAGTGGCCAATTGGTCCGACTTTCGCATCCGGATCTGGTGGTATCCTGAATAAGCATCGAGAAAACACAGAAGTTCTAAGCAAGCCGTCGAGTCAATGACTTAGTCAATGCGAGGCAGAGCAAACAGATCCTTCGGACATTCTTTGTTCAAGCTGGTGTAATCAACGCACATTCTTAATTCATTGGTTCCGTTTTTGGGGACAAGTATAGGATTTTCCACCCATCGGGTGTGAATAACTTCTCGGATAAAGCTAGCCTTAAGTAACATAGCTATTTCTTTGCCTATAGCCCTTCGCCTTTCATCACCGAAGCGTCGTAGAGGTTGTTTCACTGGTTTGGCATTAGGATCAATATTCAAGCTATGCTCGGCAAGTTCCGTAGGAACACCTTTCATGTCAGCAGGTTGCTAGGCAAAGATGTCTCTATTCTCACAGAGGAACTCGACGAGTGTGCTTTCCTATTTGGGATCCAGGTTCGTGCCAATGGCGGTGGTCTTGGAGAAATCACCTTCGACAAGATCCACCTGCTTGGTCTTGATGGCGGCCTTGAAGGCGGGATCGGCAGCAGTGATTTGTTTCTTCGAAGCCGGCATCTCCGAGGTGTCGACCTGGTTCTGGATCTCCTTGAACTCCTCACTGTAGAGGACTGCTTCTGCGAAGGCGGCTTCACTGAGCTCACACTCCCGTGCCTTGGTGAAGCTTCCATCAACGGTGATGACACCATTTTGTCCGGGAATCTTGAGTTTGTTGTAGACAAAGCATGGCCTTGCAAGGAAGGAGTGGAAGATGTCTTGTCCGAAGATGACGTGGTACACGCTCTTGAAAGGCATCACTTCAAAGGTCACGCGTTCTTGGCGGTAATTGTTTAAATCACCAAAAGCGACCAGAAGGGTGATGCAGCCCAAGGAATTTTCTTGTCGGCTAGGGACAATCCCATGGAACATGGTGTTGCTCTTCCTTAGCTGGGTCTCTGTCAAGTTCATCTTATGTAGTGTATCCAGGTACATGATGCTGATGCTGCTTCCACTGTCCACGAGTCACTTGGTGAACTCTGTTCCATCAATCAAAGGGTTGATGACCATGGCATATTGGTTCTCTGTTGGGATAAGTTCTGGATGATCCTTCCTATCCCAAGTAATTGGAACTTCCAACCACCTGACGTACTAGGGAACTGGAGGGAGGGTAGCCATCAGTATCCTCAGAGAGGTTTTCTGGGCCCGGATGGTTGGGGTACCAAGGAAGGTGTGGTAACATGGAGCCTTCTTTTCGAAGGGATTTTTCCCTTTATCCTCTCCCTTATCGGAAGATTTTGGGTCCACGTCCTCGTCCATGTCACTTGATTCCTTGGGTTCTTCCTCCTTCTTCATCCCCTTGCCCTTTCTGCGGGGTCTGTTGTTCTGACTTTGCTTGTAGCCGGACTCAGGGTCCTCCTTGAGATCATTGACAAACTTGCATTGGCGATTGGTGTGGGTGGATTTGCCATTGGCGTCGAGATGGACGAAGCATGGCATATCGCGATACTCTTCGTACGTTTGGGGAACGCGGGGCACTGAGGGTGTAGTGTCACTCCTCTGCTGGCCACTGCTGGTTCCTCGGCCACGTCCACGCTATCCGCCATTGCCTCTGCCAGTAAACGTTGCGGCGACCATGTCGGCTACTTGCTTCTCTTCGGGTGGATTCTTCCACTTGTTGTTGTTGTTGTTCTTCTTGGCCTGGGTAGGGATTGCTATTGCCGGCAATGATCCCCGCGCGTCGTCGTCAACATTGGCCATCAATGATCCACGAAGTCGCTAGCCATGGAGATCATTGCATTGAGGTTGAGGTCATTGTTGTGTTGCCTGTGCTTCAGCGTATGCCGGAGAAAAGTACCCTTCTCCAGTCCATCAATGAAGGTGGCCATAGTGGTCTGTTCGTGCACCCCTGCGCAGGAATTTTTCATATCCAGCCAGCGAGAGAGGTAGGCATAGGAGGTTTCATCCTTTTCTTCCACACACCGCTGTAGGTCTCTGACAGTGTAGAGACGTTTGTACGTACCCTCGAACTTCTTGGTGAACGCTTCGTGCATGTCCAACCAATTGCATATTGATTTCTCCGGTAAGTCGTCGATCCATTGCGAGGCAGTGCCTATCAGCATGAGTGGGAGGTACTTGACGGTGACGTTAGGGTTCCCCCCTGCAATGTGAATCGCTTCACTATAGTCCTGCAACCACGTTGCTGGCCTGGCGGTGCCATTGTAGGGCTTGATATTCTTGTCTATCCGGAGTCCCTTGGGGTAGGTTGTGGCCCGTATGGCTAGTCCAAAACACCGTGGCCCAAGGTATGGGAGCTCCCAAGCTTCTTGGATCTTGTCCAGCCACGATAGTGCGTCATATGGCTCTGGCAGCTTCCCTTTTCCGTCATGGGGAGGAGAGTTGTGGCATGATTTGTGAGATCCGCCATGAGCTCCGCCATGATGGTTGCTATGTGGCGATGGCGGTGGTGGAGGTGGTGGGTTAGCTCTTGCTATGCCCCTCCTATGACTCCTCACGCCTGTCGTAGTTGCTTGTCGGATGTGGCGGTTCCTTGTGGGACATGCTCCTATGTCTGTCATGGCCGCTGTGCTCTCCGGCATGCCGAGGTTGTTTGCCCTGATCGCGTATAATGATATCGGGCTGTGACCGCCTTGGAGGTGGCATGCTTGTGAGGTGGCGCGGCGCTAGTTCCTCATGACGTCAAGATGGTGGTGGAGGTGGTGAGCGGTGGGGACGAGCCTTTTCTCCATGGTCAGAGGATATGGGGATAGCATCAGTCCTGTTGCGTGCCTCCCTCCGTCTTCGCTCTGTAGAGCATGTGCGCGATCCTTTGTCACGGGGAGATTTTGGCCTTCTGCGGCTGTTCAGGGTTGACTAGCATAGCTCCGGGTTGGACTCAAGCCTCTGCGAGGCGGCCTTTTTCTGTTGCTTGCATGCCTTAGCGACGTGGTCGTACACCTGAGCAACTGCTTCTGGTGACCTATCCTGCTCCAGGAGGGTCTTGGCGACGGCGATGTTGAGAGCGGGAGTTGGCCTGACTTTCCACCCCTCTAAATCTATGTAAGGGGTGGCCTTTGTCGGCTTAGACCCGTCAAATCCCAAGCCTCGCCGAACGCTGGGATCTTGGACGACGTGAGCTGGTACCTTCTTTGCCTTGTGCTTCAACAACAATTGCTTATATTCGGCCTCCATAGCTCTTGTCGCCTTGATGGATTTCTACGCCTTAGCCATGTCTTCGTCCAGCGTAGCGCCTTGCTCCGCGATGCACTTGGCCTCCGCCAAGATTTACGCATGCTTCTCATCAAGCTTCGTAATGCTCCAGATATGAGCGACGGTGATTAGCTCAACAAGGAGTGCGTCATAGATTGCTTTGTCGGCGGGGGTGGCTAGTGGGTTGCCAGCTGCTGACGTTGATGGTGGTACTAGCGGTTGATTCGATTGTCTGGTCGTGGTAAGTTCCTGCGCCAGTGGCTGGCGGGTAGCCGGAGGAGGCGGGGCCTTGGCCGGAGCCGTAGGCTCGGCGGACTTTTTAGCTGCTGCTGCTCTGGTGACAGGGGGTGTGGGCAGAGCTCTCTCACGTTCTCGTTCCTGTCTATCTTCTTCCATCACACTCCCAATGGTGACTAGCACCTGGTGGGAAGTGTTGGTCTTCTCGGCGTGCTCCTCCTTCTCGATGTCCTTCTCGATCTCCCTCATAACAGCGTTGTATTCCTCCGAGTTGACGTTCGAGCCACTGGCATCCATATTGATGTCGGCGTAGAGTGCGTCGACGACGGAGTCGGAGTTGGCTTCGGTGTTGGCGATGGCGGATGCTGAGGGTGATGGAGGCGAGCCATTGTTGTTGCTACCTCCTACAACTTCGGTGATGATCGCCGCCTTGGCTTCTTCATTGGCGTCCGTGTATTTGTTGACGATGGCAACCATCTCACCAAGGGTGAGAGGGCCCACGCCCTGCCGCCTTCGGAGGGTATGTCGTAGGAGGGTTCCAGGTGTCAGCCCTTCCACGAAGTGGTACACGAGCTCGTCGGCACGGTCGCCCTCAAGGGTTTCCCTCACCCTCATCCATCTGGCAAGGTATTTGCGGGGGGATTCTCCATCCCTTTGAACACATCTGGCCAGATCGAAGATGGTGACGACGCTGACAAAGTGTGACCCGCGCATCTCTAATGCTTGGGGAAGCCAAGCAGATTTGCGGGGTCCTTCCACCTTTATATCCTGCACAGGGGCAGTTTGGGTGGGCCTTGAATTTTCCTGATCCGAGCCACCATACTCCAAAGAGAGGTATGGTACAGATCCTTCCGCGCACGTGTCCTGCTCATAGGCGGTACGTGCGGGGCTTGACAATTTTCCGACTTCTTGGGAGCTATAGGACCCGAGTCAGTTTCACCGATGAAGATGTGGATCCCCCCGAAGGGGATGACGGAGCAGCGCGTGGGGTTCGTCTTCACCGACACCCAGAACTCATCTGGAGGGACGACCGGGACGTTTCCAGAGAAGAGAACGCGACCGATGGCTACGGCGTCGCCGATTCCCGCGAAGATATTGGGCCTCGCCCGGTGTAGAGCTCGAAGCGCCTCAGGCCCCACGGTGGGTGCCAACTGTCATGGTATTGACAACGAGTACGCCATGGAGGGGTCCTCACAGTGCTTGTTTAGAGACGTGGGGTAAGGCGGAGAGTTGGCGGGTACGAGGTAACACAGCTTACCCAGGTTCAAGTCCCACAACGGTGGCGAAACTCTACTCCTGCTATAAACCACTATAATGGCAATACGCCGAGTTACAGAGATAGGTTCGCTGTGCGAGGTGTTGCGTGTTGTACGCTGCAATCAGAGAAGTTGTGACCTAAAGGCTCCTGCAGGCCGGCTTATAAAGGCGCCAAGACCTAGGGATTACAGGGAAAGGTCCTTGCCGGACAAGGTAAAGAGTCCTACACCTACACAAACTAGTCTTCCGTGTCTTGTACTCCAAGGCTCTGAGTATGTGGGTGACTCCTGCGTAGCCTTTCTTTATCTGGCATGGGCCTTCCTTCAGGATCCGTCCAACTGGGCCACCCAGCAGGCCATAGGCCTTGCTACCAACTATGAGCCACCTGGGTTAGGTGGATTGGTAACATGCTATGAGGATACCCGTATAGCATATCCCCAACAGGAGCCAAAACCGCTGCTACCGCCGATCGGCGGGCTCGCCACGAAGAGCCACGTCGTACTGCACCCTTCCCGGCACCTCTCCCTTCTTTGGTGAGCTCCTGAGCCTTCCTCTCTACCGCTAGGGCTCCTCCTGCTCTGTCCGTGATCAGGTGTAGACGATGAACGAGGGCCACCGATCATTCTTTAATTGGATGGCCCCAATCACGCCACACCGCTTCGACGCCGACACTCATTGACAGGTGGGCCCCATCTGTCGGTTCAACCAGCTATCTCCTGCCAGTGCTGGAGAGTTAGCTGGGCTGGATCAGCTCTTGCGGCCCATTTATGTTGTAGATCCAGCCTTCAACCACCTCTGTTTATTTAATTTATGTTTTTCCTCTAAGTAGTTGTTTGGATTAAATCAAAACAAAAATGGAAAATACCACATTTTTCCTAGATCCAATTTTTGGAAATGTCCCTGTGTTTTGTCTAACATGCAGAGCCAACCTCAGCCAAAAAAATGCCATTATTTTCTGAGATTAAATTTACTAAAATGTATATTTTTCAATAAATAAATAACTCAATAAGTTATACATCTCCAAATGGAATGAATCTAGCTTCCTCTGGTTGGTAATTGAAATACCTATCAATGACAATTAGTCTCATGTCAATACGAGTTGTGGTTCACCTATAGAAAAAATGACAAAATCCATCCAGATCTGACTTTAGAAATTTCCCTAGGTCAAACTATGAAATGCTTTAACCTAATTCCAACTCTCATGGATGAGATACATAAAGATATATCTAATCCTAGGAGATCAAAATTTAGTGACCCTGGTTGAATTTTAATTAATTAAAACCTTCTGCCTATAGTTGCTTCACTAGGAAAATCCTTCCAGAAGCCTTGTAACCCCAAAAATGGTGAACCAAATTTCTACATAACGGTATTTCAAATACTTACATGTGTCTCTGGATGCATATCAAAAGCTTGTTTAGTTTAAATCTGGTGAAAATACAACTTTCTTATAGAACTGACTTTTTTCCCAAGGGCATTCTGGTAATTATTTTGAAGTGCTTCCAATTCTCAAAAATCACATTCAAAGATCTAAAAACCCTCGAAGGATAAATTAATTCGAGATCCATATCTTTTCTGTTGAATTATTCAACTAAACTAGGGTTATTCTCACCAGAAAATTCATATCTAATTAAAGAAAATTGATAAAATCATGAAACCACTTTTGGTGGCCTTGTTATTTGAATACCTATCCATTTATATCATTTGTGTATATTGGTATCATACAGAACATGGCCCTTGTATTAAATCACTTATCTAAATGGTATGTGACATTCAAATAAGTTCCATAAATGAAATCAAAGTATTCCAAAATGCCATGAACTCATGTTATCAAAAACCTACTGAAGCTAGTGTCCTGTTGTATGTTTGTTTGCTGTATTGTACTAATGTTTGTATGCCTTGTGTTGATTGTGGTCATGTTTGTTTGCATGTGTGCTCCTTGACGATGATAGTTGCGATTATATAAGAGAATAGAAGACGATGGTTAATATTGGTTATTATTATGGTATTTTAAGAATAAGCCTAGGGACATATTGCCAGATTGCTGATCAAGGCAAGCCACCTTCTTGCTCATAAGCCTTCTCCTACTATTTTACGTATGCATGTTTTATCTATTTGTTTATGAAAATTGCATTGCTTTACTATATGACAATCTAGATCGGGTAGTGGCTTGGCTCCTCCAAACCAGTACACACTTGTACTACTAAGTACAATTCGTTTGATGACACCTACTTGAACTTAGTACTATAAGTGGTGTATAACACCATACCCCTTGGAGACCCCGTTTTAGCCGAGCAAAACTATAGGATGGGAATACCCCGGAAAAGTTTACAAAATGTTTAATGAATCTGGAAACATTTGAAAATATGTTTGAATTCATATTAAAAATGATTCCTTTTCATTTTATAAGTTTCCTCAAATTCATATTATTTCAAAATTTATGATTTAATTTGTATATAAAACCTTGATGAGGTTTGTGATGGGGTTCGTTGCATAGAAAACAAAAAATTCCTACGGTTGCAACCACCAAGATCATATCTAGGAGATACATGTAGCGGCTTCAGATGGACTCACCCTCGAAGACCGTAACGCGGGATAATCTTTCCACAAACAAATGTGGATGATGTAGAGTGTACACGACCATCCTCAAGGACATGCAGATGATCAGCGCCACAAGAGGCAACACCTCCGTAATCGGTCACACATACGGTGTGCCGAAGACTCCCGTCCCTTGCTCCATGTTGGGCAGCAGAAGTAGTGGATCCCCGACAACTCCACCAACACTATGACATGTTGGTGGAGAATATATTGAGCAGGGTTTCTCCTAAGAACCTCGCTCGTGGCAATGGACAAGGCTAGAAGGGGAGGAATATGCCAACCGAAGGGCATATGAGAGGAAGGGAGAATGGTGTGAGATGAGAGGGGAGGAGGGGGGCTTTGATAGGTGAGGGGGCAACCCAAGAGGGCATGGAGCACAGCCATGGTGCTGCCCCCACATCTCCCCTAATTATGCGGGTGGACACTCCACTCAAATCAATATAGCTCCATCCATCTTCCATTTAATTTCCACTCAAAAATCGATGGTCTTTCAATTAAAGCACTTTAATTATCTTGGTTTAATGCAACTCAATTTAATGAACACTTCATTTAATGAACACATTAACATTTTATTCCCTTGCTTTGCTTCGATACCCCGAAACTTTTTTGGAAGATTCGACAGAACAAATTCTTGTGATGTCCATTATCTTCTCCTACGTTCCCTATCCACTCAATTGCATCGACTAACCTAAACTGTGTCTCCCTACGGGTTCGAGAACTATGTAGACATGATCGAGACTTTCTTTGATCAATAATCATTAGCGGGATCTGGAGATCCATAATGACTCCCACTAGTTCCACGAAAATCCAATGATTGTTTGAACCTTTTTCGCTGTAATCAAATTCCTTTTGTCTCGTGATATTTTACTTGTCCAAGATTCGATCACTCGGTATCATCCATACCTTGTTTAATCTCGTTCCCGATCAGTACTCCTTTTCTCATTCCTGTGATATAACATTCTAGTGATCAAATCACTTTCTTGCAAGCTATGTCAATGTGATATCACCGAGAGGGCACTGAGTATATCTCTCCAACATCTGGATGGACAAACCCACTCTTGATCCACGAGCCTCAATTAACACTTTCCAAGTACCCAACGACACCTTTATAATCACCCAGTTACCAAGTGATGTTTGATGTAATTCAAGTGAAAGTGGTTGACGTGATCTCATGGTCTAAGGACATTGAGTTACTATGAATGGGATAACAATTTAAACTTCAGGACATGATCGTATTGTTACATCTACTTTAGGTGACTGTTCATCATATGATTCTCCAATGGTATGTGATACGTTGCAAACGTATCCATAATTTTTGATGTTCCATGCTTGGTTCTATCTACTTTCTTATGTTTTGTCCACACTTTGGAGTACTTTTTATACATTTTCTTGGACTAACCTATTAACAAGATGCCATAGTGCCAGTTGCCTGTTTTCTGTTGTTTTTGGTTCCAGGAAAGTCAGAAAATCAATATTCTTGGAATTGGACAAGACAAAAGCCAAAGTCGATATTTTACCGGAAGACTCACGGAGCCAAAAGAGGAGACAGAGAGGGGCCACAGGGTGGCCACACCATGTGGTGGCACAGGCTAGCCCTGGCCGCGCCACCAGGTGGTGTGGGCCCCCTGGCCGCCCACTGACCTTGCCTCTTCGCCTATAAGATGCCTCCCAATGCATAAACCCTAAATCGTCAAGCTTCTAGCCACGAAAAGTTCCACGGCGCCGCTGCCACCGAAGGGGAGATTCGGGGGACAAAAAGTCTCTGTTTCGGCACCCTTCCGGGATAGGGAAGTGCCCCCGGAGCCATCTCCATCGATATCCACCGCCATCTCCATCATCATTGCTGATTCCCATGAGGAGGAGGGAGTAGTTCTCTCTCGAGGCTAAGGGTTCTACCGGTAGCTATGTGTTCATCTCTCTCTCTATGCATGATCTTATTGAGATCATGAGCTTGTAATCTATAGATCTACCTTGCTACTCAAGTGCTTTAATAAATCTCTCCTCTCCCCATGTGTGTGAAGTTGACAGTGTGCACACCATGGTGGCACTTAGGCTAGAGATTACAAATACTTGTTATGAGTTATATTTGGAGTTGGATGTCTTTATGAAATTTTGGTGTTTGTTTGAACCATCTAGTGCTCAAGGTGACAGTGTGGGGTTATCTAGATGGGAAAGGCTTACTTTGAGGTGTGTTGTTATAGCCCTACCATGGATTAGAGTGTCCAACCGGAGAGTAGTTCAGCATAGTATCATAAAGAAGAATATATTTATATGAGAGTGTTCACTAGTGAAAGTATTATCCCTAGGCCTTGTTTCTAAGCATTGAAACATCGTTTGCAATTAGATCTGTTACATGTTTGCTTGCTTCAATCTTTATTTCAGTTTGCCTTTAGTCTCTTCCACGCCATCAAGCTATTTTCTGGAACCGTTGTCTTTTATCCATACCACTTGTATTTCACTATCTCTTCGCCGAACTAGTGCACCTATACACCTGACAAGTGTATTGGGTGTGTTGGGGACAAAAGAGACTTCTTGTATCTTGATTGCAGGGATGTTTGAGAGGGGTTACCTTTGACCACTTCCTCCCTGAGTTCGATAAACCTTGGGTATTACACTTAAGGGAAAACTTGTTGCTGTTCTACAAACCTCTGCACTTGGAGGCCCAACAACTGTCTACAAGAATAGAAGTGCGTAGACATCAAGCTATTTTCTGGCGTCGTTGCCGGGGAGGTAAGGTAAAAGATACTCACATCCTCTGGTGTGAGTGCTCAAAGTTATTTCCTTTAGATTCTGCAATTTTGTCTTTTTGTTTCTTGTTTTCACTAGTTAGGCTTAATGGAAAACAACAAAAAATTTAGAGAGCTTTATAGTATTTATCTTGAGTTAGGACATGAAGTGTTTGAAGTGAGAATTAAAAAACCTATGGAACTTTATTTGCATGCTAATAGAAATTTTATTAGTATGAATTCTTTGAACACCATTATTGCTAATGCTATGGAAAAATCTAAGCTTGGGGAAGCTAGTTTTGATGAGCATGATATTTTTAATCCCCCAAGCATGGAGGAGCAAATTTACTTTGATGTACTATGCCTCCAATATATGATGATTACAATGATGAATATGATATTTTCAGTCCACCTACTATTGAGGAGAAAATTAATTATGATTACAATATGCCTCCTATATTTGATGATTATGGTGATGAGAATAATAATGATAGCTATTTTGTAGAATTTGCTCCTAATACAATTAATAAGAATGACTATGCTTATGTGGAGAGTAATAATCATTTTATGCATGTGGCTCATGATAAGAATGTTTTATGTGATAGATATATTGTTAATTTTATTCATGATGCTACTGAAAGTTATTATGAGAGAGGGAAACATGGTTTTATGTATCTCAACAATATTAAGTTTCCCCTCTTTATGTTGAAATTTTTGAAGTTGCACTTGTTTTGCTTTCCTATGCTTGTTGCTTTGTGCTTTCATGACTTATTTCTTTACAAGATTCCTATGCATAGGAAGTGGGTTATACTTAAATGTGTTTTGAATTTGCTTCTTGATGCTCTCTTTTACTTAAATTCATATTTCTTATGTGCGCATGTTATCAAACTATCATGCCTAACTTAAAGGCGCTAAAGAAAAGTACTTATTGGGAGATAACCCAAAAGTTTTAGATGAGTCTTGAAAGTTATTACATCAGTAATAACCGCTCCTTATCCTTTTTATTTGCTTTTTGTGCCAAGCGTAACCTCTAATGAGAGAGAAGTAATGATTGGGAAAGTTGTTGTGCCGAAACAGATTTCTGTGCTTCACCGTAAACATTCGTGTAGAATTTCTATAGGTCCTTTTGAGGCGTGAATTTTTGTGCTTCTGCCCCAGGTTGTTATCTAACTTTCGTTAGTTCAACACTTTTCGATTTGAGAAACAGAAGGTCTTCTAAAAAATTCGTCTTTACCTGCTGGTCTGTTTTGGCAGATTTCTGCCATTATTTGCATTTGCTTCTTGTTGGTTCCTTTTTGAATTCTTTTAGGGAATTGAGCTTTTTGAGCGAAATGCTACAGTAGATTGTGTTTTAATGGAAGTTTTATTGGTGTTGGAACTGAACCTAAAGACTTATTATCTTGAGTGCACTAATGTTGCTAATAAAGATTGTATGAAGTTTTGTATGAAGGAAAAATTTCAGGTGTATGGAAGGAATGAGTAATGAGATGAAGAAACGACTAAAGCTCAAGCTTGGGGATGCCACACATGTCACCCCAAGAAATATCCAAGAAGTACAAGCTTCAAAGCTTGGGGATGCCCAAGGCATCCCCTTCTTCATCAATAAAAATCCCCGGTTTCTTCCAAACGCTTCATTTTTATTGTTTCATGCACAGTTGTGTTGTTCTTGGAGCGTCTTCTTTTTCGTTTTTGTTTTGGTTTTTTGTTTGCTTGGTTTGCTTAGTTTTTCTGAATAAATTGGTTGGACCCCCTCTTTCATACATTGGTTTTCAAATAGTTTGGTTTGGATTGGAAAAGAGTAGGAAAGTCATGCTTAAGTGGTAAAGAGAGCTTGTTTTTGACTATGGCTTATGCTTTGTCATGCCATGCTCGATATTTTTTGGCCTTATGCTTAGTATTTTTTGCTGTAGCATGACATGTTATAAACAATTGAGATTGCTTAATTTGCCTTGGAAGAATCATGCGTTGTTTTAGCATATTAAAGCATAGTATTGTGGTATTCTCCTTTAATGCTTTATTTGGGTTGACTTGGCGCATGCTCACACAGTGTTAAGACTATACCAAGTCACCATAGCCTCTATGATCATTTAGTTTTTTACTTGTGGTACCACTTTATGCTTTAATTAATGATGTTTTGTCGCTTTGCATGATTATGGCCATTATTGCTCTCTTAGTTGGTCGCTCCCAGTCTTTTGCTAGCCTCCATAACCAAGTATGAGTTCCACTCATGCATCCAACTCCTAAAACCAAGTTATTCCAAAGAGTCCACCATACCTACCTATTAGCATTTGCTATTCCAAGTATATTCATGTTTTTATCTACCTTCCGAATTAAACTTGTTATGAGAAAACTAGTGATTAAAGCTCTCACGAACTTGATGGCACACTTTACTTTTCTTTCCCTTAATAAACTTGAACCATTGAGTCGTCTATGTTGTATTTTCTTGCACTTATTTGTTGCGATTAGCAGAACCATGTTGTCATGGGGAACACTTTCAACATTGCACTTGTACTTTGTACCTAGTTGATATCATGCTCTTTTGTCTATGGATGTCGTCGGTGTGAAATAAAAGGGGAGCTTGTAAGTCCATGAAGTTATGTATATGTGTTAGAGAAACGTCTGGGCCGCTGGTCTAATCCATGTTGTCAAGGTGGAAACCTGCAGCGTAACCATTGAAAGAACATTTCAGGTTTTCCTGTGTTTTGCGTGTTAGATAACAATACTGTGGAGATTTCTCACGTGCATGAAGTGTGCAGAAAGTTTTGGGGGGGGGGGCGGATTATCCGCCCCACCAAGGGCCAGATAATCCGGCCTACCCCATTTTTCAAAGACTGCCAAGGCGCGTCACCCAGAGAGGCGTAGATTATCGCCCGGAAAATCCGAACTGGGGCGGTTTTTCTTTCCCAGGCCGGATAATCCGGCTATCGCATGGGCCGGATAATCCGGCCCCCAGAATTTGAGGAAAGCATGCCAAGGCACGTCGCTCGGAGTCCGGTCGGATTTTCTCCCAGAAAATCTGAACTGGGGCGGTTTTTCCTCGCTAGGCCGGATAATCCGGCCTTCACATGGGGCCGGATAATCCGGCCCCCAGAAAATGATCAAGTGCAACCTCTGCGCGACACTCAAAGAGGGGCGGACTTTATGCCGGATATTCCGAGTCTGGGGCGGAGTTTTCCCCAGGCCGGATAATCCGTCCCCCAAAGTCTTCAACAGCTGGTTTTGGAAGGGCGTATAAATATCCCTTCTTCCCCAACAAAAGAGCTCCCTAGATCTCCCACTTCAACCACCCGAAGACTTCGATCTTTGGGGGAATTAAAGGAGGAGAGAATCGTCATCGTCATCACGAATCAAACGCATCAACTCCTCTCCATTCATTTGGAGAAATCCCTGATCTAGTATTCTTGTCAATATCTAGATCTTGTTCTTTGTTTTTGATAACATTGTTCTTGTGGCAACTTGTTGTCATTACGGGAGCCTCCAAGTTTATTGTGGAGTTGTGCCCCGCTAGTTGTATAAAGGTGCTGGTACCTACCTCGAAGGGTCCCTATAGTGGAAAGGTGGATCAGTCCTTTGGTGGCGGGATCCATCGGAGAACAGGGTGAGGCCTATTGTGGCGTGGTGGTCTTAGTACCGCCCACCCCTCCAACACAGACATACTTCCCTTAACAAGGAAGGAACTGCAGTCAAACAAATCCTGTGTCTTCGTGTGCTTCATTACGGTTTACCCGTTCCTCTTCCACTCGCTCTTTACTCGCTAGTAGATAGGTTTGCATATAGGGAAATTCCACCTAATAGTATATCTAGAGAATTTACCCTTTTTGCTAAGCCTAAAATTGAAAAAGCATTAACATTTGAAGTAGGACCTATTCACCCCCCCTCTAGGTGCCTATATGATCCGTTTCAATTGGTATCAGAGCCCCGGCTCTTAATTCGGGCTTAACCGCCTAAGAGTAGTATGGGTACCAGGGATGATGGGAATGAGGCTGTGGATAAGGTCACAGTGGATGACCTCAAGACGTTGAAAACAACCTTGTTGAAATCCTTTGAGGCCAAGATGGAGGAGATGAATCAAATGATTGCTCGCCTCACATCATCCATAGCCCCATCTCCATCCTCCTTTGAGGCAGCCACACCATCGTCCAAGGAAAAGGCTAACACCGGATCCAAGGATGATGATGCGGAAGGTGAAAAACTTAATGGTTCCACCTCCAAGAAGGGAAGAGGTAAGGAGGAATATAGTGAGGTTTGTCACGTATATTCCCCCGATCCACCTATCCCTCATCCTCATATAAACAATAGGGGTGATCCACACAAGCTCACTGCATCCTCTTTTAATCAATGGCAATTCCTAATGAAGTCTCATGTTTGCAGCTCCTCAATTGAACTTTGGAGGATTATTGAAGAGGGTCTTCATATTGGAGATCATTCCAATCTGACAAGAAGAGAAGTTGTGGACAGGCAATTGAATGCTACGGCTCTCCACATGATACAACTCGGTGTGGGTCCCAAGGACATGCCCCACATTGAACATCTCAACATAGCTAAAGAAGCTTGGGATGCCCTCACCGATCTCTTTATTGGGAATGAAAGCATGAGAAGGAATAGGTACGATGCCCTTAGTAATGAAGCTGAGGGATTCTACATGTTGTATGGTGAAAACCATGAAGACATGTATAGAAGACTCAAGGGCATTACAACAACATTTAGAAAGCATGGAGCCACTCACATTGATGATGCGTGGATAAAAAGAAAATATGTGAGTGCCTTAATGCCGTTTAGCCAACAGACTTGAAGAGCTTGAAAGGTAGACACAACTACCATCAAATGACATCCAATGAAGTCATGCAAGAAATGGCATCATTCAAAGTTGCCACGAAGAACGCTGAAGATGCCCGGGCTCATGCCATTGGAATGCAAAAGGGTGTAAATGTAGCTCTAAAAGCTAATGTTGTTGAGCAAGAGGAGGATGAAAGAGTTTTTGAGGGGGCCTCCATGGACTGCCCCGATGAAGTCAAACGTGCTCATGGTGAGTACATGGTGTTTTATGCAAGGAAGTTTTGGAAGGATCCTGCCAAGGCCAAGTCGGAACTCGAGCGCAAGAATAGGTCAAGTGGAAGAAGAGAAAGTGCCCCAAAACTGAGAACTTGCTACAACTATGTAGATAGGATGCACTTTGTAGCCGAGTGTCCTTATCAAAATAGAGAAGACAATGGTGGCAGGCTCATTCTTAAAGAAAAATCCAAAGCACCTAAGAAGAAGCCATTTATTAAAAAGAATGGCCCCTAAAAGAAGCAACCCAAGATTGTCTTAGTGGCACAAGAAGAATACTCCTCATCAAGTGAAGATGAAGAGGACGAAGATAGTTCTCGCGAGGTGGCTGCCATAGCCACCACATCGACTCCATCATCTCCCTTCGACTCGCCAAACAATAACGTCATCAACAACAACGTCACTTGCCTTATGGCAAGAGGGTCCGAGGTATCAAGTTCTAGATTTTCAATTCCTAAGACTAACATAAGTTTGGATTTTGATGATCATGATAGTCTTAAGATGAAAGAAGAAGTTATTGCCTTGGAAACTTTTTCACTAACCTGCAAGGTGAGCACAAACTCCATTTTGATACCCTTATGAGTCAACTTGCTCAAGCCGAAGACCTCCTAGAAGAAAAAGGCAGAATTGAAAGAGAAGATGCCTTGGAGATAGCTTATTTGAAGAATGCTTCGGAAGAAGAAGAGGAAGCTCGAGTATCTCTGGAAGAGAGACTCGAATCCATTGAGGAGTCACATGAAGAAGTTATGGCTCAGCTCATCAAAGAACGTGACAATGCCCTTACCAAGGTAAATAAACTAAAGAAAGAAAGGATTGAATTTGGGGATGCTCATGACAGACTTTTGGAGAAGTTTGACAAACTTGACAGTGCTCACAAGGCATTGAAGAGTGATCACTCTACTCTAAATGAGTCTCATGATCAGCTCCAAACTCAATCGAAGCTGCATGATGTGCCAAGTACCTCCACATCATCTCAAGGTAAAGAAGATCTTGCAAGAGGTTCTCAACACAAAGGTAAAGAGGTTCTTGATGAGATATTGAGCAAGCCAAGGACAAACAATAGAAAAGAAGGTCTTGGTTACATTCCCAAGACAAAGAACAAGAAAAACAACAACAATAAGAAGAGCAGGACTGCTCAACCAAAGACTAGCAACATCACCAATGACAAGTCTAATTATGATGGTTTTGCAGGGGCTAACAATCCTAACTTTGAATTATATTGCGATTATTATGGTGATGTTTATGCTAGTTATGTAGGCTCGTATGATTGTTAAATTCATTGGTCTATTTGGGTCCCCAAGACCCTTGTCACTAACATGAGAGGACCCATTGAAAAATGGGTACCTAAAACCAAGAAGTAACTTTCTTGCAGGGCTATGCTTCCGGTGGTTCTAAATGGGTACTCGATAGCGGATGCACGAGTCATATGACCGGAAGCAAGGATATCATCACGGAGATGCGACCAAATCATAATCATATAACCGTCTCCTATGGTGACAAGTCAAAATCTGCGGTATTGGGTCTCGGCAAAGTTGTGGTGGCTCACAATATCTCTCTCGTGGACGTCATGCTTGTTGAGACCCTCGGATACAACTTAGTTTCAGTTCGTGCCCTTGGTAAGATGGGCTTTGCAGTTTATATTGATGCTGATTTGGTGGTACTCTTGTGGAGCAAGTCTCTAAAAGTCGCTTTCGTGGGATATGTCGAAAATGACCTGTACGTGGTGGACTTTTTGGGGAAAACCACTATAGGCCCAATGTGTCTTTTCGGAAAGGCTGGCGCGGGTTGGCTATGGCATCGCCGACTAGCCCACGTCAATATGAGAACTTTGCAAAGTCTCCACAAGGGTGGCCACATCCTTGGACTAAAAGAAAATGTCTCCTTTGCCAAAGATCGTGTTTGTAGGGCTTGTGTTGAAGGGAAAATGCATGTCTCTCCTCATCGTAGGAAGACTATCATCTCTTCAAAAAGGATCTTAGAGATCCTACATGTGGACCTCTTCGGACCTCCATTTCATACAAGCCTCGGTGGGAAGAAGTACTGTCTTGTGATCGTTGATGATTACTCAAGATACACTTGGGTTAATTTCTTCAAGTTGAAGAGTGAAACTCAACAAATAGTCATCGATTTCGCCAACGAGGTTCAACGTTAACACAACGTCCCTATTCTGGCTATAAGAAGTGATAATGGCTCCGAGTTCAAGAACTACACCTTAAATGAGTTTCTAAGTGAAGAGGGGATTAGACATCAATATTCCGCTGTGTACACCCCTCGACAAAATGGTGTAGCCGAGAGGAAGAATCGGACTCTAATGGACATGGTAAGGTCAATGCTAGCCGAATTTAAGCCTCCATATAACTTCTAGGCTGAAGCAATCTCTACCGCTTGTCATTCATCCAACCAGTTATACCTCCATAAGATCTTGGACAAGACTCCGTATGAAATACTTACCGGTAACAAGCCAAACATCTCATACTTTTGGGTATTCGGGTGTAGGTGTTTCTTTCTCATCAAGGGAGTTCGTTTATCTAAGTTTGAATCTAAGGCTCTAGAAGGTATTTTTGTTGGTTATGGTGCCGAACCCCACACTTATAGAGTCTACAATAAGCTCTCTGGAACTGTTGTAGAATCTTGTAGTGTGGTGTTCGAGGAAAATGACAGTTCCCGTGCGGAGCAAGTTGGTGTTTGTGTTGCAGATGTTGAAATACCCCAAGATGCCATAAGAAGAATGGGCGTCGGATTTTTCTGCCCCATTGAGGAACCCCTTGTGGTGGATCGGGAAGGACAATGCTCTACACATGTAGAGCCCTCATCTACACATACTCAACATGTTCCCACCACGGGAGCAACTTCTACACCATCTCCATCAACTGCCGAAGGTCAAGATGTTCCAGAAAGCTCTAGGCCGGATTATCCGGTGGACACCGGATTATCCGGCCACCCTGCTCCTGACGACCATATTGCTCCTGGTGCTGAAGATATCGATGCAAGCTCCAGGACGGATTTTCCGGCCAGCCCCGGATTATCCGGCCCCTCACCAATTCAAGCAAGCCCCAGGCAGCCTGATGAAGCTGCTACAAGTACTCCCAGGCCGGATTATCTGGCCGATGGAGATTATCTGGCCCTGACTCACCTATTGTTCAGCAGTCTCCTATTACGGCTGCTGACTCATCTCAAGGGCACGCTTCATCACCGCCTACTACTGTTATCCTAGATTCTAATCAAGGTCGAGCAAATAATTCCAATGAAGATTCAAGTGATGAAACTACTCCACCAAGAGACAACAAACTTATTGAACTTCGTCGCAAGGCTCGGGCTGATCGGAACCTCGAGTTAAGGGGTCACACCCTCGACAAGGTTGTTGGTGATCTTCGATGAAGGGTTTCTACAAGAAGGGAATTGGCCAGTTTAGGTGAGTATCAAGCTCACATCTCAATGGTGGAACCCAAGAAGGTCTTTGAAGCTCTTGAAGATCCAGACTGGGTTGTTGCTATGCATGAAGAATAGAATAATTTCAAGCGCAACAAGGTATGGAAACTCGTGGAGAAACCCAAAGATTGCCGCAATGTTATCGGAACCAAATGGATATTTAAAAACAAGGAAGATGAGAATGGCATTGTTGTGAGTAACAAGGCAAGACTTGTGGCAGAAAGCTACTCTCAAGTTGAGGGCATTGACTTCGGCGAGACCTATGCTCCAGTGGCTCGCCTTGAGTCCATACGTGTCCTTCTTGCTTATGCTGCCCATAACAATTTTAAATTGCAGCAAATGGACGTCAAGAGTGCTTTCCTTAATGGTCCTCTACATGAGTTGGTATATGTAAAGCAACCCCCGGGCTTTGAGGATCCTAACTTCCCGAACCATGTATACAAACTCGATAAGGCACTCTATGGCCTTAAACAAGCCCCACGTGCGTGGTATGAGCACCTTAAAGAGCTTTTGCTAGACCGTGGCTTCGAAGTTGGGCAAATCGATCCCACTCTTTTTACTAAGAAGGTTAAGGGGGAGCTCTTTGTATGCCAACTATATGTAGATGATATCATCTTTGGTTCTACTAATAAAGCTTTTAATGATGAATTTTCAAAGCTTATGACTGATAGGTTTGAGATGTCTATGATGGGGGAATTAAGGTTCTTTCTTGGATTCGAGATCAAGCAACTTAGAGAAGGAACTTTCATCAATCAAGCAGAGTACATCCAAGACATGCTCAAGAGATTCAAGATGATGGATCTTAATGGTGTCGCCACTCCGATGCAAACAAAATGTCATATTGAACTTAACCCACATGGTAAACATGTGGACCAAAAGGTATACCGGTCCATGATCGGCTCTGTTCTTTACCTCTATGCATCTAGACCCAAGATTGTGTTGAGTGTGGGGGTGTGTGCAAGGTATCAAGCAACTCCTAAAGAAAGCCACTTAGTGGCGGTCAAGAGGATCTTTCGATATTTGGTTCATTCCCCTAACTTTGGTCTCTTATATCCCAAGGGCTCCAATTTCTCTCTATATGGTTATACTGATTCAGATTGGGCTGGTGATAAGGATGATCGGAAATCCACTTCTGGAGCTTGTCAATTCTTGGGAAGATCTCTTGTGTGTTGGTCATCTAAAAAGCAGAATTGTATCTCTCTCCACCGCCGAAGCTGAATATGTTGCTGCTACTAGTGCTTGCACTCAGTTATTGTCGATGAGGCAAACTTGAAAAGAATACGGTGTCAATTGTGAAAAAGTGCCTCTTTTATGTGATAATGAAAGTGTAATCAAAATTGAGTACAATCCGGTACAGCACACAAGGACAAAGCATATTGAGATTCGGAATCATTTTATTCGAGACCATGTTGCTCGAGGCGATATTGATCTATCTTTTGTGAGCACGAAGAACCAACTTGCTGACATTTTTACGAAGCCACTTGATGAAGCAAGATTCTGCTACTTGAGGAATGAGCTAAATATCATTGATTCCAGGAGTTTGTCTTGATTACCCATCCACTCACTCGTACATCTCAGTCTTATTTGGTCTAGGTGTGGGCATGGATATAGGGGGAGTGTGGTCCTAATTCATTGGGCTAACCCTCCCCTCATAATGCCAAAAGCAAGATAAATCATTTCTCTTAATATCATTTTGTGATATGTGAGCCTATTAATGGGTATTGG
The DNA here is from genome assembly GCA_916181665.1 of Avena sativa. Classification (NCBI taxonomy): domain Eukaryota; kingdom Viridiplantae; phylum Streptophyta; class Magnoliopsida; order Poales; family Poaceae; genus Avena; species Avena sativa. The sequence goes on from OV702287.1 coordinate 201,365,355, forward strand.
TCGTGAACCCAAGATATATCTTCGCAGTGTCACACCATACACTCCAACAAGGTGGCTTCGGCCACCGCCCTCTCCCTTGAGGAGAATTGGATTTTTATGGATCTTTTTGGTTGTTTTTGCTCTCTCATGTTCTTATGGGAATCACACACAATCTTGGCTCTTATTTGATTTGGATCTTGCAATTTTGAGTGTCTAGTACCAACTCAGTTTGGGTTTCTTAATCCTAAGCCTTTCCCTACCCCTAAGCCATCTATTCTTGCACACAAGTCCCTTGTACACCTTGTGGGGGTGTTGTTTGGAGACGCGCGGGCCTGAATCTGGGTACAACAGAATTTCAGATTTGAGGCCGGATAATGCGGCCCAAGTGTAGGCCGGATAATCCGGCCCTGGCGGATTTCATCTTAAAGGGCGGGGATCGGGGGAAGGGCTCATAACGAGCAGCACTTCTCCCCCAACCCTCTCCTCCTCCTCAGTCGCCGCCTACCGTCCCCCACCCTCCCTGGAGCCTCTCCATCCACCGGATTTTCCGGGCCTCCCCGGATCTTCTTCTCCACGCCTCTGGGTACCTTCTCCTCCGTGTTCTTCCTCCAATGAGTGAGGGTAACTCCCTCTCTCCCCATCTTTGGCTAGATGTGTTATTTGTTGGGTGAAACGTTGTCTAGAGGGATGTTGTTTTCGCAGAGAAATCGTAGTCTTGTAGTTTCTAGGCCCGATCTACTTTTTTGCATTCTATCTCGGTGAAGTCGAAAATTTCTGCCAGGGCCAGATTATCCGCCCCTGGCCAGGCCGGATAATTCGGCCTGACAGATTCAACTTTGGTTTAGTTTCACCATGGAGTGTGCATTGAGTAGATTTGTCTTATGAACCTTTTGACTACTTTTTCCATGCTCTCTCCTGGACTTGTGTGTATGCTTATCCCCATGCTATCACCCTCGTTCTCCTCACAAGTGGTTCCAGTGTTCCCAAGACCTACAAGTGCCGCCCTCGCGGTAAATACTTCCGGGACGATGGACAGGGTAACTTAGTGGACGAGGTTGAGTTGAGGAGAAGAAAGAACGAAGAGAAGTGAATGGCTGAACAAGCAAAGAGAACTAGAAAGGGGGTGTCCAAAAGGAAGGGAAAGGACCCCAAGATCAACTACAAGTCTTTGGATGCAGTCACCTATTCCTCCATCCGTCACCGTGATTTTTTTGCTGAGTTCCCTCGTGATGATGAGCTGGGGGATGCTCGATTTTGGTGTGCTGAATAGAAATGTATTTATGAAGATGTGTATGCAAGGATGAAAATTAGGCCTATGAACTCTTTGGTTCTTGCTGAGGCTTTGGAGAAGCCCCACCTCGTGGATGCCAGGTATGTGGCTGAGTGGATGGGGCTGCACCATCTCATGTCTCTCCATTGCTCCTATGACTCTGAGGTGGTGAATCAGTTCTTTTCCACTTTTGTTATTTGTGGCGATGAGCATCGCACCATGAAGTGGATGACTCATGATAGGCCTATGACTACTGATTTCCGTGTGTTTGTTGAGGTTCTTGGATGAAATTTCCGTAGCAGGACTAGGGCAAGTGGCCACCGTATCATCACTCAGCTGAATCCCAACAAAGATGCTGCTCTCTCTCCTTGCACTGTGGACAATGGCATTGTGGCCACTCTTGCTGGTCTGGCTCCTATCTATGCTGCTTTGGTCAGTCTCTTCCGTGATTGATACGTCCATTTTGCATCACTATTCTATGTCTTAATTCACTATTCATTGATATATTTCATATTGAGAGGTGATGCTTATGTTATTTCATCTATTTTTGCATGGTTGATGACTTTTGGAGCATGGACCGCTGCAGTCAGGATTCTGATGGAAAATGTGTTGTTTGGAGGCAAAATTCGCGAAGATCAGAAAATCCGGGAAAATATACGGAAAATCCTATTTTTCCAGAAGACTAAGGAAGCCAGAAGACGGAGTGGAGATGGGCCATAGGGGGCCACACCACCCCATGGCGCGGGCAGCCCTAGGCCGCGCCAAGAGGTGGAGTGGACACCCTGGCCCACTCCAGCCTCTCCCCTCTGGCGTATATCATCCTCCCGAAACCCTAAGACTCAGGGAGCGGCCACAGAAAGATTCCGCCGCCTCTGCGGGGCAGAAAACACCGAGAGAGAGAGAGAGAGAGATCTCTCCGACAGACAGATTTCTGCCGGGGGAATTCCTTCCCGGAGAGGGGAGATCGTCGCCATCAACACCACCATCAAGCTGGACTTCATCGGGATCATCATCATCATCATCACCACCATTATCACCATCAGCACCCTCATCACCATCTCCATATTGTTGTAACAATTTGGTTGAATCTTGCTATAGTTCATAGGGGAAACTTTCCCGATGTTGATTACTCTTCGTAGTTGATGCTATTGAGTGAACCATTGAATTATTGTTTATGTTCAGATTGTTATACATCATTATTCCATCTCTGATCATGATCCATATGATGTCTTGTGAGTAGTTCGTTTTGTTCTTGAGGACATGGGAGAAGTCTTGTTGTTAGTAGTGGAGTTGCGTTGTGAAAGATTCAATAGATTGTTATTTAAGTTGTGGTGTACTTCTTCTAGTGGTGTCATGTGAACGTCGACTACATGACACTTCACCTATATGGGCCTAGGGGAATGCATTGTGTATTTGGCTACTAATCGTAGGGGTTGCCGGAGTGACAGAAACCTGAACCCCTGTTAGGAAACCATTGCACAAGGGACGTAAGGGTCTTAGAGTTTAAAGTTGTGGTTAGGTTTCTACCTTAATTACTTTCTTATACTTACGGATGTTTGCAAGGGGTATAATCACAAGTATGTATTAGTCTTGGATGGGGCGGTACATTAGCACAGGTTCACCCGCACAACACTTAGCAAGCTAAAGAGGATTAATCAACTATATGAAGAGAAAGCACTTGACAGTCTTCCCATGTGTCCTCGAGAACGTTTGGTCATCTTAAGTAATACAACCGGCTTGTCCTTTGCTGCATAAAGGATTGGGCCACTAGCTGCATTTATTCCTACTGTCTTTTATTTACTCGTACTTTGTTTACTTGCTATATCGAAAACCTCTAAAAATCCGTTTGCTAAGTATTTGCAGAGAATTCCTGATCCATACCACTAGCCAGCAACTTCTGCTCCTCGTTGGGTTCGACACTCTTACTTATCGAAAATACTGCGATACACCCCCTATACTTGTGGGTCATCAGTGATTCCATCACTCCAAGTGGAGGCAACAATGATAGCATCCGTGGTCACCTTGTTTAGCTCCTTGCTTTCTCCCATGAGGTTACCTCGTCCGTGGATGAGTCCGTGCAATACAAGTTGGATGTGATGGACTTCATCTACCATGAACTGATTGATGCAATGTTCAACCGTCTGTCCATTCCTTATGCGCCCTACATTATGATGCTCATCAGGCACCTGCTTCCTTCTAAAGATTTCAACATTGATGTGGTGCATAAGGCCAAGAAGATATATACCAAGGTTCGGAAGACCTCTCACCCCTATTCTGCTCCTGAGGGTCGCATGAGGGATGCTCGCAGGCCTCTAGTGCCTCCCGTTGCCCATGAGATCAAGCAACTGAACTGGTTCCAGCGGCACATCCTTTGCATGGGCGTGGACACACGCAAGGGTTAGTATGAGGCGTACAAGCAGCGCCATGAGTTGGCTCACTCTCAGCAGCTCATCCTTCACCATGTGTCCGACGCTTCTGGTGACCCTCCGGCTCCTACACCTCCCACACCATATGCTCGGTGGAACTCTTCTTCCGGGCTGAACTATGGAGAGCTAGAACATCACTTGTTCCCCCTGCGGCCACTGCTGATGATGAGGATGATGACACCGAGGAGCTTGAAGATGAGGACATGGATGGGAATGAAGATGAGGACGAGGACGAGGATGAGAATTACGAGTGATCCCTTGGGGCACTAGCATCGCTCTTCTTCCTTTTTGGCGTCTCGATGCCAAAGGGGGAGAAGTAGTTCTATTAGGATCTTCGAGGATTTGCATGGGTCAGGCAAAAGCACTTGCATTTTGCTATTCGTCGTTTTCTTGCTTATGCCCATTTAGCGTTGAACTTTAAATTTTTTGATTTGTGGTTTGTTTGAGACTCTATGACGGTGATTGTCTGGATTTATCTCATGGAGTATGCTTATGGATTCATCTATTCATATCATATTATGCAGGAAATCTTTATCAAGGAAGGCGCTTATATTGGTTATCACGTTGATAATGAGGCTATTTCAAGGACACCTCTCTTCTACCTCAGTGGTATGATTATGTTGTTCATATGTCTATGAATAGATTCACCTATTTGTGTGCATTTGTATTCAAATGCAAAATTCTAATATGCACACATTGAGGGGGAGTCTCTTCCATGTTTTTGCTTGTAGTCTTGTGATCCTTTCCTGCAAATCCTAGTATTGTTATCTAACACCAAAAAGGGGGAGATTGAAAGAACATTTCATGTTTTGCGTGTTAGATGACAATACTGTGGAGATTTCTCATGTGCGCTAAGTGTGTAGAAAGTTTTGGGGGCCGGATTATCCGCCCCACCAAGGGCCGGATTATCCGGCCTACCCCATTGTTCAAAGACTGCCAAGGCGCATCACCTAGAGAGGGGGCGGATTATCGCCCAAAAAATCCGAACTAGGGCGGTTTTTCTTCCCCAGGCCGGAGAATCCGGCTATCGCATGGGCCGGATAATCCAGCCCCCAGAATTTGAGCAAAGAATGCCAAGGCGCATCGCTCGGAGTCCGGTCGGATTTCTCCCGGAAAATCCGAACTGGGGCGGTTTTTCCTTCCCAGGCCGGATAATCCGGCCTTCACATGGGGCCGGATAATCCGGCCCCCAGAATATGATCAAGTGCAAGCTCTGCGCGACACTCAGAGAGGGGGTGGACTTTATGCCGGATATTCCGAGTCTGGGGCGGAGTTTTCCCCAGGCCAGATAATCCGGCCCTTACTTGGGCCAGATAATTCGGCCCCCAAAGTCTTCAACGGCTGGTTTTGGAAGGGGGTATAAATATCCCTTCTTCCCCAACATTCAAAACGCTTGATTCATTTGAAATTGTTTAGACACAGTGCAAGAGCTCCCATTCTAGACCTTCCACTTCAACCACCCGAAGGCTTTGATCTTTGGTGAAATTGAAGGAGGAGAGGATCATCATCTCATCATGAATCAAGCGCATCAACTCCTCTCCATTCATTTGGAGAAATCCTTGATCTAGTATTCTTGTCAATATCTAGATCTTGTTCTTTGTTTTTGATAACATTGTTCTTGTAGCAGCTTGTTGTCATTACGGGAGCCTCCAAGTTGATTGTGGAGTTGTGCCCCGGCTAGTTGTGTAAAGGTGCCGGTACCCACCTCGAAGGGTCCCTATAGTGGAAAGGTGGATCATGCCTTTGGTGGCGAGATCCATCAGAGAACATGGTGAGGCCTATTGTGGCGTGGTGGTCTTAGTACCGCCCACCCCTCCAACACAGACGTACTTCCCTTAACAACGAAGGAACTGCGGTCAAACAAATCCTATGTCTCCGCGTGCTTCATTACAATTTACCCGTTTCTCTTCCACTCTCTCTTTACTCGCTATTAGATAGGTTTGAATATAGGGAAATTCCACCTAATAGTATATCTAGAGAATTTACCCTTTGTGCTAAGCCTAAAATTGAAAAAGCATTAAAATTTGAAGTAGCACCTATTCACCCCCCTCTTGGTGCCCATACGATCCGTTTCAAACATAATGAGCTGTCTATGAAGCATTCTTCTTATAAAAAAGAGTCAGATATTGAGAAAAAAGAGAAAAAAAAGAAAAAAAGATATATGAGAAAAGAGGAAAGAGAGAAAAAAGCACCATATTCCCATGGTAAATAAGAAGATTGCCGAGATGCTTGTTGTCTGCTTTCCTTGTCATTTTGATATGGGGATTCTTCCGTATCATCGAGCAAGGGGTACCCCATTGGCGGTTCTGTATTATACACATGTACTTACTATGACAAGAACTTACCGGTAACTAAACTTGAGTAGCATGAGGAGCATCCCTCGTATTCAAGGGACATGAGATTTTCAACTTATACTTTGTCAAGCATATACACCATAGTTTGTTCACTTAAACCTTAATCACTTCAAGATGCTTATGATAGGGGCAATGAGAGTTGAAAGCTATTAAGTACCATATTTTTTGGAAGCTCTTTATAAAACTTGAATTCCTACTTCCTTCTATGAAGGCCTTTCTTCCACTCTTATATTGAGTCTCCACCTTCTATCTTTATGCACCTACTTTGAGAGCATAGTGGCCATTCTTAGTTCTATGTGCATTGTCCCAAGACTTGTTGATTGATGCATAACTTTGATATTGCTTGTTTTAAACTAGTTGTATCTAGTCACTCTTATGAACTTTGAAGGTGTCCAATGCATTTATATTTGCTACTCTGTGAGGGACAAGCTGAATACTACTATGCTATGTTTTCTTTATGTGAAAGAAACAAACGTCTTGCAAAGCACTGTTACTCATGAATCTTTTGTTTGTGTCTTTTCATGTTGCAACATAGTTTCTTTGTCTTAATGCTAGAACTTTGTCTTTCATGTTATGATTGAAGTACTATGATCCCAGCTTTGAATGTTTTACAAATACTTTGATCAAGTTTATGATGGTGCATGTCACCTCAAAAATTATTCTTTATTTTTATCACTTACCTACTCGAGGACGAGCAGGAGTTAAGCTTGGGGATGTTGATACGTTGCAAACATATCCTTAATTTTTGATGTTCCATGCTTAGTTCTATCTACTTTCTTATGTTTTGTCCACACTTTGGAGTACTTTTTATACACTTTCTTGGACTAACCTATTAACAAGATGCCACAGTGCCAGTTGCCTGTTTTCTGCTGCTTTTGGTTCCAAGAAAGTCAGAAAATCAATATTCTCGGAATCAGACGGGACAAAAGCCAAAGTCGATATTTTACCGGAAGACTCATGGAGCCAGAAGAGGGGACGAAGAGGGTCCACAGGGTGGGCACACCATGTGGTGGCGCGGGCTACTCCTGGCCATGCTACTAGGTGGTGTGGGCCCCCTGGCCGCTCACCGACCTTGCCTCTTCGCCTATATGATGCCTCCCAATGCATAAACCCTAAATCGTCAAGCCTCCAGCCACGAAAAGTTCCACAGCGCTGCCACCACCGAAGGGGAGATTCAGGGGACAGAAAGTCTCTGTGCCGGCACCCTGCCGGAACAGGGAAGTGCCCCTGGAGCCATCTCCATCGATCTCCACCGCCATCTCCATCACCATTGCTGATTCCCATGATGAGGAGGGAGTAGTTCTCTCTCGAGGCTAAGGGTTCTACCGGTATCTATGTGTTCATCTCTCTCTCTCTCTATGCATGATCTTATTGAGATCATGAGCTTATAATCTATAGATATACCTTGCTACTCAAGTGCTTTAATAGATCTCTGCTCTCCCCATGTGTGTGAAGTTAACAGTGTGCACACCATGGTGGCACTTAGGCTAGAGATTACAAATACTTGTTATGAGTTATATTTAGAGTTGGATGTCTTTATGAAATTGTGGTGTTTGTTTGAACCATCTAGTGCTCAAGGTGATGGTGTGGTGTTATCTAGATGGGAAAGGCTTACTTTGAGGTGTGCTGTTATAGCCCTACCATGGATTAGAGTGTCCAATCGGAGAGTAGTTCAGCGTAGTATCATAAAGAAGAATATATTTATATGAGAGTGTTCACTAGTGAAAGTATGATTTCTAGGACTTGTTTCTAAGAATTGAAACACCGTTTGCAATTAGATCTGTTACATGTTTGCTTGCTTCAATCTTTATTTCACTTTGCCTTTAGTCTCTTCCACGTCATCAAGCTATTTTGTGGCACCATTGTCTTTTATCCATACCACTTGTATTGCACTATCTCTTCGCCGAACTAGTGCACCTATACACCTGACAAGTGTATTGGGTGTGTTGGGGACACAAGAGACTTCTTGTATCTTGATTGCAGGGTTGCTTGAGAGGGGATACCTTTGACCACTTCCTCCCTGAGTTTGATAGACCTTGGGTAATCCACTTAAGAGAAAACTTGTTGCTGTTCTACAAACCTCTACACTTGGAGGCCCAACAACTGTCTACAAGAATAGAAGTGCGTAGACATCAGTATGACCTTGTTATTAACAACATCCAATGTTCATGATCATGAAACCCGTGATCATTAGTTAATCAACAAGCTAGTATTAAGAGAGGCATTACAAGGAACCTTTTATTTTGTTTATAAATCACACATGTATTAATGTTTCCTATTAACACAATTATAGCATGAAAAATAAACATTTATCATAAACATGGAATAAGATAATAACTACTTTATTATTGCCTCTCGGGCATATTCCATTCAGTATCACACTTGCACTAGAGTCAATAATCTAGTTTGAAAAAACTTGGGCATTCAACACCTATGTCACTTTGGTGTTGTATATATGCGTTTGCTAGTGGTAAACATAATCCCTAGATCTGACACTTTCAGATCTGTGTGTTTGCATGTCTTTGCGTCTCCACGCATCACTCATTTTCAAATAAGGTGGCTTTGTATAAATTTCGTGAGACCTTAGTTCCTTGGAGTTTAAAACATGTGGATATAATTTTCATACAATATATCTTCATAGTACTAGACCATCGAACCACACCTAGTTCCTTTGCTGCTACCATAGCAATCTGATACTTAGCCTTTTGTTGTAGTATTCATCACAATGTCTTAACTTTGGAACTCATCAAAATCCATCATGGAGCTTTGTTCCATTACATTGTGTTACCTTAACCGATAGCCTAAATTGAGATAAACTTAATTTGTATCTTGTTACTAAACTAGTGCCAATGTAACACTTTACAATGAACTATTTGTATAGTGTCAATGTAACACTTTACAATGAACGATCTATATAGTGTCAATGTAACACTTTATAGTGAACTCTCTGTATAGTGTCAATGTAACACCTTACAATGAACTATTTGCCACTTCTACATATAGAATATATTCTTAGTTCTTCCAAATATCATAAGAATATCCATACTATCGTCAAATGATCATCTTATAAGTCACCCTGGTATATGCTCATAACATTTAGAGCATTGGACATATATGGATATGTACATATCATGAAATGATTGATTGATATATTCATGTGATTTCACTCACCAAGTGTCAAAACACTTGAAACTCGTTTATCAGGATATCCATGTGATTTTACTCACCAAGTGTCAAAACACTTGAATCTTGATTCAACCTTTTTCCATGTGGTAAGAACCTTTATCGTCGTTTCCCTATTGAACTCATTCAATACTTCATCTATGTACATCTGGCATAACCATATTAGCGTCTCAATTCATCCATATAGTCATTGATGCTTAATATTCGGGTTTTGTCCAAATCTTTCATTTAAATCTAATTTTTAATGAAATCCTTAACCCGTGTCAAATAAAAGATACATTATTTCCAATCAAAAATATGTCTTATACATAATGTATTAGAAATGTGTCTCAACGCTCCCACTTAATTTCTTGCAAGTGCGAGCATCTTCATTGTCCTTGATGAAATTAAACATTTTAACATTTTCATCACGGTGAAGATTCCAACTCCACTATTCTTACTTCAACTATTGAAGTTTGTATGACTTTTTAGCATCCTTTGATTTAACAAAACCCCTCAGAGTGGGTCATGTAAACATCCTAGGTAACCATTATATTAGAAGAATGTTGTTTTGTTTGTTCAACTAGCATATACAACAATTGTCATATGTAGTGGTTGCTACGCTAATTCGTCTAGACTAAATATCGCTACGAAAGATCGAAGCTTGTCGTATTCAACTCTTTGAACATTGTCATAAACTCTTTACCGACATGTGAACTATTTCATAGATGTGAAACATCCATGTCTATTTCTTTATAGATCCAAATACAACTTATAGGCTTCATGCCTTCTATAGGGTCTTCCAAGTTCAATAACTTGGTTTCTCATGTATGGAACTATCATGGATTTTATGGCTTCTAGCCATTTGACGGAGTCAGGGCCCATCATCGCTTCTTTGCATGTATTCGGTTCATCATTGTCAAACAATAATGTTTTAATCTCAAATCTTAGTGTTTCATTGTTTATCCGACCTAAGTGGTTCAATAGGAACTCAGATCTCTGTGACCACAACTTTTGAGGCACGTGAGCTATGAGCATTATGGCTGCCTCCAGGATGCTTTCTAGCGCTACGCAACTCAGCACGCATAGCTTAGATTCAATAACCTTATCAAAGTTCTATTGTCATCCCACTTAATCTTTCACGAAAAATTCCTTCTAAAAAAACTTGGCATTCTAAGGGACAATCACTTTTGTCTTGGGTGCTATGGAGGAATACCCAACGATAGTATTGGGATAACCTACAAAAACATGCTCATCTGATTTTGGTTGTACATATTTTACTTATGCCCAGCATACTAAAATTTAAGAAAAAGACAATTTGGGTTTTATCCCAAACCATAACTCATATGGTGTCATTTCAACGGATCACGATGGAGCTCTTTTCAGTGTAAAGCGATAGTCACTAAAGCTTAATCTTTAAAGTATAATAGAAATTTTATAAATAACACCATTGGTCCTACCATGTCAAACAAGGTTTGATTACATTTCGCGAACACTCCATACTCCTATGGTGTTTCGCGAAATGCAAGTAATGGAACGATTCCTCATATCTTAGGTGTTTTGCTAAACTTGTAACTCAAATATCTTCCTTTATGATCCAATCATAAATTCTTTATTTTCTTGTTATAATGATTTTCCACTTCATCTTGAAATTATTTGAACATTTTCAAATGTTTCATACTTCTCCCTTGTCAAGTAAATATACACATGTATTTACTCAAATTTTGGAGAAACCATATGAAGTTTAAATTCATCTCTCACGACTACACATAATTTACAATATACATCAACATGCACTATGTCCAATAGGTTAGTCGTTTGTTCTTCTTTGGCCTATGAACGAGGTTTTAATTATCTCCAGGAAAGTTTCATACGCGTCAATTGATCAAAATCAAAAGACTACATTAATCCATTAATACGAAGTTTTCTTCTTGTTTTCTTTCCAATATACTTTAAACAGCGATATCACTCAAAAGGGATATTCCAATCATTCGTCTTGCGAATTTTTAGCATCAGTGTTTATGGACGTGATTTATCCAACTAGATTTGTAAAATTTCATCCATATTCTATGGAATAAAACCTGCCCACAAAGGATCTCTGGCTGTTTGGATTCAATCCTTCTAATTTCTGCGCTAGTATTTTCTAGACTTTTTGGTTTCTTGTCTTTAGAAACCTGTTTTCTTTTTCTGCAGCCATGTAAATATCTAGAGACTTGGTTTATTTGTTTTTGTTCTCTATTAATGAAAATCATACCGTAGGGGTTTCCCCTACGGTTTTCTGGTCAAAAAAAATTCTATGGAATACGGTAATTATTTGAATAACCATTATTCTCATAATACCAGAACAAAATAACAATTACTAATACAAATCTTGAAGGCAAGCTTTGATGTCGACGAGAAACACAATAACACTTTTTTTGTTTTCGATGAACATCATCACATATTCTTTTGCTAGTTACTTAGGCCATTGCAGTTCATGAATTGTGTTGCTCTGTATGAAACTTCATACCAACAAATTCGGTATCCTATACCGGTATCCAATACCCAAGAACCACATTGTTTAACAAGAAAAGAATACACCCATAACGTGTATATCATCTATATACCTAAGATAGACGTTTCCAGTTTTTTTCCTTTTTGCCAAATATTTACTAGATTCTCTTTCAGTATTACCTTTCCATCTTAAAAGAATATATCAACATCAATAGTGGTGTCATACATATGACACATGGTCCAGATCGCGTATAGTCAAATACTAATACCTTTAGACTTGCACTTTCAAGTTGATCACCATCATCAAATGTTTGACGTTATTTCAAAATTCAATCCTTTTAGTAATCCTTTTAATGTAGTAAACATTTTACCTACATCTTTTATCCATCCATATCATGAAAACTTTCATGATCAAGCAACTATAGCTTATAAAGGTGAATCAGGAATATAATGTTAGTTCCCAAAACCTTTTTGGCCGCTCAGGACGCCTAGCGTCTCCAACTTTCACAAATTCTCATACTATATGAGAACATGTATCTTACTAAAATTATATTCTATCATATTGCAACCAAACATTGTTTCAGATATCACATTATCTTTCACGCATGATGGTTTCTAAAACAATTCTATCAGCTCCTAGATAACCTTGATACTGAAACAACTTTTGAATATCAAAGATCATGGAGGCAAGCATGATACTTGGATACTAACGTTGGAACTATTAATCTTGATTCATACTATTTACTGAATTTCACGGAGTTAGTGAGGTTTTGCTGAAAGTTTGCAATAGTACTTTAAACTTTAGATTGACACTCATAAAATAATATGATACCGGTTCGTTAAGTAAAAATTCCAGATTTTGATAGTTATATTATCTCAATCATAGCTAAGCACAAGGTAGTTAACAAATGCTAGTAACTAGAACGAACTATGCAAATTCACTTCAATTTAGTTTATGATAAATTGAGTTAAACTTTAATAATATTACTATGTGAACTTCCACTCAAAAACGACATCCCTCTAGTCATTTTTAGTGATTACATGAACCAAATTCACTACACTAGGACCGATCATCACGAGTGGTGGTGCAGCTCCAATGGCGAGCATCATATGGACATCATATCATTCATATGACTCGTGCTTTACCTTTCGGTTCATGATCCGAGGTCATGTTTGTACATGCTAGGGTCTCCAAGTAAGAACCTTAGTACTCGCGTTTGTAAAACTGTCTTACACCCATTGTATGTGAACGTAGAGTCTATCACACCCAATCATCACATGGTGCTTTGAAACGACGAACTTTCTTAATGGTGCATACTAAGGAAGAACATATTATTATCTTGATATTTAGTAGGAGGGATCATCATATAATGCTACCGCCAAGTTCTAAGCTATACGTAAGCATAAATAAGATGCAAACAAACATCATATGTAAAAGTGATATGATATGGTTCTTGCATTTGATCACTATCTTGTGCATCATGGTATGATCTCTATCATTCCATTAGTGTAGCACCAAGGTCTATGGCGCTCCCACTTTGTTATAATTCTCGAGAGTATCTCACCATACTAAAATTATAACATTTACCATATCATGAAACATGCCAAGCAAAAATAAAAATAGACGCTTCTAATTTATCTTTTGCATATTTTACGTGGCTTTGGGCTTTTGAAGATAGAATCGATCTTACCTATGAACATGGAACCACAATAGATGATAATCAAATTATTGGCAACCCGTTGTAAATTAGATATCAACTATAGTAGGAGAGACAGACACCCGCTAGACACTTATGCAAAACTAGTTGCATGTCAAGCATGGAACGGGTCTCATGTGCGAGGACATGTAAAGTTTGTCCAGGCCGCTTCATCTTTCTATGCTGCTAATATCCAAAATACATGAAGGATTCCATAATATGATAAGCAGCGTCCACATCTCTATGTGTTCTAACCATACAAAGAATGTACGCATAGACACGGCTCTGATACCACTAATGGGGTTCATTGCATATAAAACAAAAAGATTCCTATAGTTGCAACCACCAAGATCATATCTAGGAGATACATGTAACAGTTTCAGATGGACTCACCCTCGAAGTCCATAACATGGGATAACATTCCCGCAAACAAACGTGGATGATGTAGAGTGTACACAACTGTCCTCAAGGACGTGTAGTCAATCAGTGCCACAAGAGGCAATGCCTCCATAATCGGTCACACATACGGTGTGTCGATAACTCCCGTCCTTTCTTCCATGTTGGGAAGAGGAAGTAGTGGATCCCTGAGAACTCCGCCAACACTACGACATGGTGGTGATGGTGGTGGAGAATATCTTGAGCAGGGCTTCTCCTAAGCACCTAGCTCATGGCAATGGACAAGGCTAGAATGGAAGGAAGATGCCAACCAAAGGGCATATGAGAGGAAGGGTGAATGATGTGAGATGAGAGGGGAGGAGGGGGGACTTTTAAAGGTGAGGCGCACATCCCAAGAGGGCATGGCACACAGCCATGGTGCTGCCCCCACCTCTCCCCCAATTATGTGGGTGGACACTCTGCTCACATCAATATAGCTCCACTCATCTTCAATTTAATTTCCACTCAATAATCAGTCTTTCAATTAAAGCACTTTAATTCTCTTGGTTTAATGGAACTCAATTTAATGAACAATTCATTTAATGATTACTTAATTTAATGAACACATTAACATTTTATTCCCTTGCTTTGCTTCGATACCGTGAAACTATTTCGGCAGATTCGACAGAACCAATTCCTGCGATGTCCATTATCTTCTCCTGTGTTCCCTATCCACTCAATTGCGTCGACTAATCTTAAGTGTGTCTCCCTATAGGTTAGAGAACTATGTAGACATGATCGAGACTTTCTTCAATAAATAATCATTAGCGGGATCTAGAGATCCATAATGACTCCCACTAGTTCCATGGAAATCCAATGATCGTCTGAACCTTTTTCACTGTAATCAATTTCCTTTTGTCTTGTGATATTTTACTTGTATGAGATTTGATCACTCGTTATCATCCATAGCTTGTTTAATCTTGTTCCCGACAAGTACTCCTTTTATCGTTCCTATGATATAACATTCTAGTGATCAAATCACTTGCTTGCAAGCTATGTCAATGTGATATCACCGAGAGGACCCTGAGTATACACTACAAGAGATCTGGCCCATACAGGCACTATTTTGGTCCTGTAGAGACACTTTTATTGTCTTTACATACTTGTAAAGGCATTTTACACATTGTCTCAAAAGTGTCAGTATGGGCAGTGTCCTTATGGGATAAGGACACTAGTAACAATGTCTATACTACTGATAAGACACAACAAAGAAGCATTATATTATGTCTCTACACGTAGAGTAAAAAATACCATGAAAAATATGTCAAAAGCAATCCTTGAACTCTTGACCTTGATGATAAAGACATATTACTCTAACCATCTCACCCTTACACAAGATCTTGTTTACATCTAGGATGAATTTCTTTTGAGTATAGCACATTAGGACTAAAACATAGAACAAATGTCTCTAGACAACAAGCAAAATGCCTCAAATAGTGTCTTTACATAAAATGGAAAGACATTTTACAATGTGTCTCAATGATTGCCTATATATAACTTTTTGTGATAATTTAGAATGCCTCAAAATTTGTCTCTAGAATGCAAATCCTATACCTTCAGAAAAATGTCTTAACTGATGTCTCTATATTTGAGACACATCCTTAAGTGTCTCACAAATTGTCTCTACAAGATGCAAAATGTCTCTACGTGATTTTTAAAGAGACAAAATAAGAAGTGTCTCAAGAAGAATGCCTCTATGGTAGGTTTTTATTGTAGTGATATCTCTCCGCCATCTGTATGGACAAATCCCACTCTTGATCCACGAGCCTCAACTAACACTTTCCAAGTACCCGATGACACCTTTATAATCACCCAGTTATGAAGTGACATTTGATGTAATCAAAGTACCTCTCCTGTGAAAGTGATTGACGCGATCTCATGGTCTAAGGACATTGAGTTACTACAAAAGTGATAACAATATAAACTTGAGGATGTGATTGTATTGTTACATCTACTTCGGGTGATTGTTCATCATATCATTCTCCAATGATATGACCATGTTATTAACAACATCCAATGTTCATAATCAGGAAACCTGTGATCATCAGTTAATCAACAAGCTAGTATTAAGAGAGGCATTACTAGGAACCTTTTCTTTTGTTTATAAATCACACATGTATTAATGTTTCCTATTAACATAATTATAGCATAAAAAATAAACATTTATCATAAACAGGAATAAGATAATAACCACCTTATTACTGACTCTCGGGCATATTCCTTTCAGTTTGACCTACCAAGAGAGATTGGTAAAAAAGGGTTTGTTTTACAAATTATGCTGAAGAGGAGGAGGAGAAAATGTTTACGAAAACACACCAGTTACTTTGTAGTTTTATCTATAACAACTAAACCTATGCAACCACATTACTCCGGAATGGGACGGGGCCTAACCAATAGTTTGTTTTTCTTAGCATGGGCTACTCTATAATGAATTTAAAGGGGTTTGAGGCCCTCAAAGCCTAATGCCTCTATGGAGGTCGGCTGAAACTATGTGGCTCCCGCGGACGGTACAGTTTATGGGAGTACAGAAGGGGAAATGATTCAGGAAGTAAGGCAGGGAGATTTGGACTTGAGAAGTCAGGTACTCGTCCTAGGAGTACTAAGACCATAGGGAAAGTTCCCATACTAGGGACGACAAATGAAAGGTTAAGTTTTATTATCCAGACCCCCATACACTCGGTGTAGCGGGCCGTGGTGTTATCACGACAAATGTATCAAATATTGTGGGTAAAGTGCACAACCTCCACAGAGTGTCAAATCTATTCGAATAGCCATGTCCACGATTATGGACGGTTGGACAAACTACCATAGAGTGTTGCTAGTTTTGATTTCAAAAAGGTTATAGTAAAAGAAAGAGTTTTGAAAAGGGTGGTTCGATTGACCACGGAGGAAGTGAGGTGATCTCGAAATGATCACGGAAGAAGGAAAGATCGGTTAGTGAATGACTGAGTGATGATAAATGGGTGACCTAATCCTAGTGTTTCCAAAACTTTTTAAAATACTTTCAAAATGTTTTACAAAAGTTTTCAACAAAGTTATGTAGATGTTGTATATACAAGAGAAACTATTTGTGAAAAGAACGTCTCATGGAACCCTCCTACTACCACAGCCATATCACATATCCTCTTTTTATTATTTTTATGGTAAGGTAGTTTTCAAGTACATTCAACATACTCACTGGCATTTTCTGGCTATTAACTTGGTTAGTGACGAAGAAGGCATTGTTGATGACTATGCGAGCTAGGACGTTTTCCCAGTCAGCTGACTATAGGTTAAGGCATGGATAGGGCTCCACGCTTCATAAAATTCCGCTGATGTTGTCCTATGTAGCCATAATGGAAATTGAGGTATGACTTGTATCCGCTTAAGTAATTGATGTTTACTTTGATACTTGTTGGTTATATGCCACGATAGACTGATCATGCGATCATGGTAATATGCATAACAGGGATTCTCGGAGGATTAATCCAGGGCCCCAGACATTCTAAGCTTCCCAACGATGGTGGCAATAGTGGAGCACCAACACGACAAAGAGTGACACGGTTTTTTTACCTAGGTTCGGGACCCTCGTGAGGAGGTAAAGCTCGTACTCCTGCTTTGTTGTGTTACTCGTAGTGTCTCGCGAGGGTACAATGGTGGATCAATGTCTTGGGTTTGAGATCACAGGGATCGGCCCGTTCTAAGGTAGGGGAAGGCATCCTTATATAGTGGGTTCGGGCCTCTTCCCCCTGTTCATGGGCGGGAAGGGTCACCACATAGCTGCCCCTCGAAATCCTGGTCTACGAGACTACTTTCCATGGACTCGGTCCTGCTTCTCAGGGGCCCTCTACCTTTTCATCAAGCCGATTCACTTGACGTTTCTTTTCATCGTGCGATGACGCTGGCCTCCTCCCTTGCACCGAAAGGGCAAAAAGGAGAGAGCTACCACTGTTGAGGTCATCCATCCTGCTTTGACATCGAAGGGGCCATATCGGATCCTTTTTACCGAGGTGGCCCGGGGGGTCCACAGTCCAGCTGGGGTGGAGCGTGCTTGTCAGGTTCCATTGTCCTTGCCACCTTTTGTCATGCAATTATGGACGTGCCCCTGACGCCCGTACCAAGGTATCCAAGGCCTGAGGCAAGCTAAAGAGCCTCGCGGGGCTTCCCTTCACGGAACAGCCTCCTGAAGCTCGCTTGGGCACAACTGAGGCTTGAGCTTGAAGGGATATCCTTAGGATCTCCCTCCGGAGGCACCACTCCTCGTGCGTGGACTCCAGAGGGTGACACTGCCCAGGCGATGGGCCCATCGGCCAACGGGGTGTGGCACCCTGGTTACCAGGACCCCGAAAGTATCCCGCGGGGGCTGGCCGTGCATGTGTCCCTTGGTGGACATGAAGGGGCAAGGGCCCAAAACCGCCATCGGGCCCTAGTGCCCTCCCAGTTAACATGAGCATGTCCAACGCTCATCCTGGTCATGCACACAGAGGGACCATCCATCCTCCACTATCGGTTGCAGTAGTGGCTGCCCCACCTTGGGAGTTGTGCCCACGATGTGATGGCGCGTGGGGAGAGCCAGCGGTTAATGCCACGCTGCCGATGAAGTGACGTGACCCCTTGTCTTGCTAAATTGGGGCACATGCGTGCTTTCTTCCCCTTGACTCCACTTCCTCTGCTCCTCCAACCCTTCCTTCCGGTTCTCTAGAGCAGAAGCCTCGTTTCTCTCCATGGCGCATAAGCCCTTCTCTGCCGATGAGAAATGCAAGTACGTGATGGTGGATGTGGGGGAGACTCCACTGGTGAAGCGCGACCGCTAGTACCTATGCATGAGTAGTCGTGGAGGTGCGGCGATCATGGTGCCTGCTAGGTCGGAGCCTCAACTTCCGGTGCCACGACGGTCACTAGATTAGAAGCTCTAGCGAAGCATGGTCGCAACCGTCCATGCGCACTGGTAGAAAAACCCCCCTTTGGTCCCGGTTCATAAGGGCCATTGGTCCCGAATTTTGAACCGAGACCAATCACTCGGGACTAATGCTAGTCCCGGTTCTGGCACGAACCGGGACCAATGGGTCTCCACATGGCCCGCCGTCGCGTGCTCTTACAGTAGGACCTTTGGTCCCGGTTCGTGGCATGAACCAGGACCAAAGGTCTTTTCTTATTTTTTCAAAAAATAATTTTTTTTATTTTTTTTTTCAAAATTTTATGAATCTATGAATATTTGGACTAGTTAATCTCTCACCCGAACCCTCTCAATCACACTTAGTTTTTGTCAAATTCCAATCTTTGGTTAAACTTTCCGGTCAGTCATCCATCCTAACACTACTCCACTCCTAGCACGCTTAACATCTTGGTTCCTTCCCATCCCCCTTCCTATGTACCACTTGTAACCTTATGTCTATACTATGCTATTAATGATATTAACCCATGCATCTTGTGAGTCACACATTCTTATAATTTGAATTACAAAAATGACTAAGTAATACTAATATTGAACAAATATAGATATAAAATATGTTTTATTATTATTTTTGCATTAATTCATTTAATATGGCATAATTATATCTTTAAATCCATAAATCGAAATTCCACAAATAATATGTCCATTATTATCGGAAAAATGTGAGGAATCCAAATATGTCATTTTTTAGTTTTTATGAATTATTTTTAAAAAAATTAAAAATCTGAATTTTGACTATTTTGGAATTTCAAAAATCTGAAAAAATCTAAATGTTGGCTGTTTTGACTATTTTGACTATTTTTTTCCGATCATTTTGATATATTATACGTTTTTTTCCGACATCGTATGCACAAATGGCGGCCATCTGTAGTTTTTATAACGTTTTGTCGCAAAATAAGTCGAAATTCAAGTTTGTTAATTTTTATGACAAGTGTATCACTAAATACAACTACAGTTGAAAGGATTTTATTTTCTGATTTTTTTACAATTTTCTGCGACATGTTTCTAAAACTAGAAGGCGATTAGGGGGGTGGATTTTCTCCTGCCGCGACAGGATTTTGGGCCTTTTTTCTGCCGCGGCAGAGAAGGTGGCAGAGAATTTCTGATTTTTTATCCCGGTTTATGTCTCGAACCGGGACTAAAAAGGGACCCTTTGGTCCCGATTCATGGCATGAACCGGGACCAATGCTACGCTGACCATTTGTCCCGGTTCATGCCATGAACCGGGACCAATACCTCGAGATGAACTGGGACCGATGTCCTGGCGGCATGAACCAGGACCGATGCCTGGCATTGGTCCAGAATTGTTATTAGAACTGGGATCAATGGCTTTTGGGGCTGGACCAAAGACCCTTTTTCTACTAGTGGCGGTAGCGGCCGGGGATGTTGCGGTGGCCACGGCCGCTCGGTGCCCGACGCTTTTCCTCCAACCGCCTCTAGCAGTTGCGATCAAGATCGAGGATGACCCTGAGCTAGAGTGGGTCATCGATTTCGTCATCATCGTCTGGGATGCGGACTGGTTCGCCCGGGTGTACCTTCCTGGGTGCTTTGCACTCGAAGTCGCGGGCGACATTCCCGGTGGCGTGCCGCTAAAGAATTCCGGCGGCGGTGACAGGTGGAACATGAACGTCGAGGTCCCCGCACCAGGTGAGATGTACCTCAGTGTCGGCTAGGAGTGCTTCATCTGTGAGCACCGCATCGAGTGTGGCTCCATTCCGTGGTTCTGCTACACCAGTGGGGGAGGCTTCTCCGTGTCGGTGTTCAATCCCCTGATGTGCCGTGTCGAGTACCCGCGCCACATCTAGAGGGTTTGAGAGAGACTTTTGCCGTAGCCGTGGCTACGCTGATGGTAGACCGTAGTAGTTATTTTGCCGGTGTTGATACACCATAGTGTTCTCTTAGCCTTTTGTCTTGTAGGAGTGATTGTAGTGGACAACCTTTAGATAATCCTTCTGGTGATTGCCTTTTCTCGTGTCCTTTGTTGAGGCATCAGCCTGGTATGAGGCCGTGCCTAGAAATAGCTTGGGAGCATGATGCGTTTTGCCAGCTTGAGTTTCACAGTCAATGTGGTCCGTGAGGCCCTTCCCGTCCTTGTTGGGCCATGCCCTTGGTAGCTTCACGGAAACACTCTCCGCTAGGGAGGGAAAGATGGCGTCGCGTGCGAAGGAGTACCGGTGGCTCTGTGTTCCTTCTTGTAGAAGTGTTGCTGAGAGAGATGTATGTGCGTTCCCACGCTATAGTGTGAAGGGCACGACGCATGCAACAATCCACATTGGATCTTAGAGGATCAAAGGTTGATGCGCATGATCCACGTGACAACTGTCCCAACCAATCAGGGCGTAGCAGCCATAGTGAGCAGATGTTTGGGCTTTTATGTGAGTTTTTCACTAAGGGAGAGGGCAAAACTGAGTAGTATCAAAAAACTAAGGGCCAAACAAACTAAGGGATTCAAATATAAAATAGAAAGACATTTTAAAAATGGAAAATGAGTGTTCTATACAATGAAATACATCTTGGCATACATCAAATTATTTGCAATTTAGATATCCAAGCAATGGCACTCTATGTGTCAGACCATGGTCAAAAAGCCCATGAACATGTTAGAATGTAGCTGCCACATGCAATGGAGCACCAGTGTGGTAGAGGTTGCATCACCACACACAGTTGAGTGTGTGTGGTCATGTGGATCATTGTGGTTTGGAAAAGAACACATGCAATGACACTCCATGTGTGAGACTATGGTCAAAAAGCCTAGAAATATGTTGGAATGCAGCTGCCACATGCAATGGAGCACCAGTGTGGCAGAGATTGTATCACCACACGTAGTTGAGTGTGTGTGTGGTCATGTGGATCATTGTGGTTTGGAAAAGAACGCATGCAATGACACTCCATGTGTTAGACCATGTCAAGAAGCCTAGGAACATGTTGGAATGGAGCTGCCACATGCAATGTAGCAGCAGTGTGGCACACGTTGCATCACCACACCCACTTGATTGTGTGTGTTCATGTGGATCATTGTGGTTTGGAAGAGAACACATGCAATGATACTCCATGTGTCAGACCATGGTCAAAAAACCCAGGAACATGTTGAAATGCAGTTGCCATATGCAATGGAGCAACAGTGTCACAGAAGTTGCATCACCACACCTAGTTGAGTGTGTGTGGTCATGTGGATCATTTTGGTTTGGAAAACAACACACGCAATAACACTCTATGTGTTAGACCATGGTTACAAAGCCTAGGAACATGTTGGAATATAGCTACCAATTGCAATGTAGCACCAGTTTGGCAGAGGTTGCATCACCACACCAAGTTGAGTGTGTGTGGTCATGTGGATCATTGTGGTTTCGAAAAGAAAGCATGCAATGACACTCCATATGTCAGACCATGGTCAGAAAGCCCAGGAACATGTTGGAATGCAGCTGCCACATGCAATGGAGCACCAGTGTGGCAGAGGTTGCATCACCACACCCATTTGAGTGTGTGTGTCATGTGGATCATTGTGGTTTGGAAAAGAACACATGCAATGGCACTCTATGTGTCAGACCATAGTAAGAAAGCCTAGGAACATGTTGGAATGTAGCTGTCACATGCAATACCAGTGTGGTAGAGGTTTCATCACCACACCCAGTTGAGTGTGTGTTGTCATGTGGACCATTGTGGTTTGGAAAAGAATACATGCAATGACACTCCATGTGTCAGACCATGGTCAGAAAGCTCAGGAACATGTTGGCATGCACCAGCGACATGCAGTGGGGTACCAGTGTGGCAGAGGTTGCATCACCACACCCAGTTGAGTGTGTGTGGTCATGTGGATTATTGTGGTTTGGAAAAAACAAATTCGATGACACTCCATGTGTTAGACCATGGTCAGAGAGCCCAAGAACTTGTTGGAATGCAGCTGCCACATGCAATGGAGCACTAGTGTGGCAGAGGTTGCATCACGAACCTAGTTGAGTGTGTGTGTTCATGTGGAACATTGTGGTTTGGAAAAGAACAAATGCAATGACACTCCATGTGTCAGACTATGGTCAGAAATCCTAGGAACATGTTGGAATGCAGCTGCCACATGCAATGGAACACCAGTGTGGCCGAGGTTGCATCACCACACCCAGTTGAGTGTGTGTGGTCATGTGGATTATTATGGTTTGGAAAAAACACATGCAATGACACTCCATGTGTAAGACCATGGTCAGAAAGCGCAAGAACATGTTGGAATGCAGCTGCCACATGCAATGGAGCACTAGTGTGGCAAAGGTTGCATCAACACACCCAGTTGAGTGTGTGTGGTCATGTGGATCATTGTGGTTTGGAAGAAGACATGCAATGACACTCCATTTGTATGACTATGGTCAGAAAGCCCAGGAACATGTTGGAATGCAGCTGCCACATGCAATGGAGCACCAGTGTGGCAGAGGTAGCATCACCACATCCAGTTGTGTGTGGGGGGTCATGTGGATCATTATTGTTTGGAAACAAATATGCAACGACACTCCAAGTATCAGACCATGGTCAGAAATCCTAGGAACATCTTAGAATGCAGTTACCACATGCAATGGAGCACCAGTGTTGTAGAGGTTACATCACCACACCGAGTTTAGTGCGTGTGGTCACGTGGATCATTGTGGTTTGGAAAAGAACACATGCAATGACACTCCATGTGTTAGACCATGGTCAGAAAGGCAAGGAACACGTTGGAATGCAAATGCCAGATGAAATAGAGCACCAGTGGCAGAGGTTGCACCACCACACCTAGTTGAGTGTGTGTGGTCATGTGGATCATTGTGGTTTGGAAAAGAACACATGCAATGGCCCTCTATGTGTCAGACCATATTCAGAAAGCCTAGGAACATGTTGGAATGTAGCTGCCACATGCAATACCAGTGTGGTATATGTTGCATCACCACACCTAGATAAGTGTGTGTTGTCATGTGGACTATTGTGGTTTGGAAAAGAACACATGCAATGACACTGCATGTGTCAAACCATGGTCAGAAATCCCAGGAACATGTTGGAATGCACCTGCGACATGCAGTGGGGTACCAATGTGGTAGAGGTTGCATCACCACACCCAGTTGAGTGTGTGTGGTCATGTGGGTTATTGTGGTTTGGAAAAAACAAATGCAATGACACTCCATGTGTCAGACCATCGTCAGAAAGCCCAGGAACTTGTTGGAATGCAGCTGCCACATGCAATGGAGCACCAGTGTGGCAGAGGTTGCATCACGACACCCAGTTGAGTGTGTGTGGTCATGTGGATCTTTGTGGTTAGGAAAAGAACACATGCAATGACACTCCATGTGTCTGACTATGGTTAGAAAGCCTAGGAACATGTTAGAATGCAGCTGCCACATGCAATGGAGCACCAGTGTGGTAGAGGTTGCATCACCACACCCAGTTGAGTGTGTGTGTGTGGTCATGTGGATTATTATGGTTTGGAAAAAACACATGCAATGACACTCCATGTGTCAGACCATGGTCACAAAGCCCAGGAACATGTTGGAATGCATCTACCACATGAACTGGAGCACCAGTGTGGCAGAGGTTGTATCACCACACCCACTTGAGTGTGTGTGGTCATGTGGATTATTGTGGTTTCGAGAAGAACGCATGTAATGACACTCCATGTGTCAGACCATGGTCAGAAAGCCCAGGAACATGTTGGCATGGAGCTGCCACATGTAATGGAGCAGTAGTGTGGGAGAGGTTGCATTACCACACCGAGTTGAGTGTGTGTGGTCATGTGGATAATTATGGTTTGGAAAAGAACCCATGAAATGGCACTCTATGTGTTAGAAAATGGTCAGAAAGCCCATGAACATGTTGGAATGTCGCTGCCCCATGCAATGGAGCACTAGTGTGGTAGAGGTTGCATCACCACACCTAGTTGAGTGTGTGTGGTCATGTGGATCATTTTGGTTTGGAAAAGAACACATGCAATGACACTCCATGTGTCAGACCACGGTCAAAAACCCCAGGAACATGTTGGAATGCAGCTGCCACATGCAATGGAGCACCAGTGTGGCAGATGTTGCATCACCACATCTAGTTGAGTGTGTGGGTCATGTTGATAATTGTGGTTTGGAAAAACCATGCAATGACATTCCATGTGTTAGACCATGGTCAGAAAGCCCAGGAACATGTTAGAATGCAGTTGCCACATGCAATGGAGCACCAGTGTTGCAGGGGTTGCATCACCACACCGAGTTAGTGTGTGTGATCATGTGGATCATTGTGGTTTGGAAAAGAAGCCATGCAATGACACTCCATGTGTCAGACCATGGTTAGAAATCCCAGGAACATGTTGGAATGTAGTTGCCACATGAACTGAGCACCGGTGTGGTAGAGGTTGCATCACCACACGCAGTTGAGTGTGTGTGGTCATGTGCATCATTTTGGTTTGGAAAAGAACACATGTTATGACACTCCATGTGTCAGAACTTGGTCGGAAATCCTAGGAACATGTTGGAATGCAGCTGCCACATGCAATGGAGCACCAGTGTGGTAGAGGTTGCATCACCACATCTAGTTGAGTGTGCGGGGTCATGTTGATCGTTGTGGTTTGGAAAAGACATACAATGACATTCCATGTGTTAGACCATGGTCAGAAAGCCCAGGAACATGTTAGAATGTAGTTGCCACATGCAATGGAGCATCAGTGTTGCAAAGGTTGCATCACCACACTGAGTTAGTGTGTGTGGTCATGTGGATCATTATGGTTTGGAAAAGAACACATGCAATGACACTCCATGTGTCAGACCATGGTTAGAAATCCTAGGAACATGTTGGAATGTAGCTGCCACATGAAATGAGCACCAGTGTGGCAGAGGTTGCATCACCACACCCAGTTGAGTGTGTGTGGTCATGTGGATCATTTTGGTTTGGAAAAGAACACATGCAATGGCACTCTATGTGTGAGACCATGGTCAAAAAGCATAGGAACATGTTGGAATGTAGTTGCCACATGCAATGGAGCACCAGTGTGGTAGAGGTTGCATCACCACACCAAGTTGAGTGTGTGTGGTCATGTGGATCATTTTTGTTTGGAAAAGAACACATGCAAGGGCACTCCATGTGTCAGACCATGGTCAGAAAGCCCAGGAACATATTGGAATGTAGCTTCCACATGCAATGGAGCACCAATGTGGTAGAGGTTACATCACCACACCTAGCTGAGTGTGCATGGTAATGTGGATCATTGTGGTTTGGAAAAGAGCACATGCAATGACACTCCATGTGTCAGACCATGGTCAAAAGGCCCAGGAACATATTGGAATGCAGCTGCGACATGCAATGGAGCACCAGTGTGGGAGAGGTTGCATTACCACACCGAGTTGAGTGTGTGTGGTCATGTGGATCTTTATGGTTTGGAAAAGAACACATGCAATGGCAATCTATGTGTTAGACCATGGTGAGAAAGCCTAGGAACATGTTGGAATGCAGCTGCCACTTGCAATGGAGAACCAGTGTGGTAGAGGTTGCATCACCACATCTAGTTGAATGTGTGGGGTCATGTTGATTATTGTGGTTTGGAAAAAACATGCAATGACATTCCATGTGTTAGACCATGGTCAGAAAGCCCAGGAACATGTTAGAATGCAGCTGCCACATGCAATGGAGGACCAGTGTTGCAGAGGTTGCATCACCACACCGATTTAGTGTGTGTGGTCATGTGGATCATTGTGGTTTGGAAAAGAAAACATGCAATGACACTCCATTTGTCAGACCATGGTTAGAAATCCCAGGAACATGTTGGAATGCAGTTGCCGCATAAAATAGAGCACCAGTGTGGCAGAGGTTTTATCACCACACCCAGTTGAGTGTGTGTGGTCATGTGGATCATTTTGGTTTGGAAAAGAACACATGCAATGGCAGTCCATGTGTCAGACCATGGTCAAAAATCCCAGGAACATGTGGGAATGCATCTACCACATGAAATGTAGCACCAGTGTGGCAGAGGTTGCATCACCACTCCCAGTTGAGTGTATGTGGTCATGTGGATTATTGTGGTTTCGAGAAGAAAACATGCAATGACACTCCATGTGTTAGACCATGGTCAGAAAGCCCAGGAACATGTTGGAATGCAGCTGCCACATGCAATGGAGCAGGAATGTGGTAGAGGTTGCATCACCACACCCAGCTGAGTGTATGTGCTAATGTGGATCATTGTGGTTTGGAAAAGAACACATGCAATGACACTCCATGTGTCAGACCATGGTCAGAAAGCCTAGGAACATGTTGGAATGTAGCTGCCACATGCAATGGAGCACCAGTGTGGGAGAGGTTGCATCACCACACCCAGTTGAATGTGTGTGGTCATGCGGATTATTGTGGTGTGGAAAGAACACATGCAATGACACTACATGTGTCAGACCATGGTCAGAAAGCCCAAGAACATGTTGGAATGCAGCTGCCACATGCAACGGAGCACCAGTGTGGCAGAGGTTGCATCACCACACCTAGTTGAGTTTGTGTGGTCATGTGGATCATTGTGGTTTGGAAAAGAACACATGCAATGACACTCCATGTGTTAGACCATGGTCGGAAAGCCCAGGAACATGTTGGAATGCAGATGCCACATGCAATGGAGCACTAGTGTGGGAGAGGATGCATTACCACACCGAGTTGAGTGTGTGTGGACAGGTGGATCATTTTGCTCTGGAAAAGAACACACACAATGACACTCCATGTGCCAGACCATGGTAGGAAAGCCCAGGAACATGTTGGAATGCAGCTGCCACTTGCAATGGAGAACCAGTGTGGTAGAGGTTGCATCACCACATCTAGTTGAGTGTGTGGGGTCATGTTGATTATTGTGGTTTGGAAAAAATATGCAATGCCAATCCATGTGTCAGACCATGGTCAGAAAGCCCAGGAACATGTTAGAATGAAGTTGCCACATGCAATGGAGAACCAGTGTTGTAGAGGTTGCATCACCACACCGAGTTAGTGTGTGTGGTCATGTGGATCATTGTGGTTTGGAAAAGAACACATGCAATGACACTCCATGTGTCAGACCAAAGTTAGAAATCCTAGGAACATGTTGGAATGCAGTTGCCACATGAAATGAGCACTAGTGTGGCAGAGGTTGCATCACCACACCCAGTTGAGTGTGTGTGGTCATGTGGATCATTTTGGTTTTGAAAAGAACACATGCAATGGCACTCTATGTGTTAGACCATGGTCAGAAAGCCCAGGAACATATTGGAATGTAGCTTCCACATGCAATGGAGCACCAATGTGGTAGAGGTTACATCACCACACCCTGCCAAGTGTGCATGGTAATGTGGATCATTGTGGTTTGGAAAAGAACACATGCAACGACACTCCATGTGTCAGACCATGGTCAAAAAGCCCAGGAACATATTGGATTGCAGCTGCGACATGCAATGGAGGACCAGTGTGGGAGAGGTTGCACTACCACACCGAGTTGAATGTGTGTGGTCATGTGGATATTTATGGTTTGGAAAACAACACATGCAATGGCAATCTATGTGTCAGACCATGGTCAGAAAGCCCAGGAACATGTTGGAATGTAGCTGCAACATCCAATGGAGAACCAGTGTGGTAGAGGTTGCATCACCACACGTAGTTGAATGTGTGTGGTCATGTGGATTATTGTGGTTTGGAAAAACACATGCAATGACACTACATGTGTCAGGCCATGGTCAGAAATCCCAAGAACATGTTGGAATGCAGCTGCCACATGCAATGGAGCACCAGTGTGGCAGAGGTTGCATCACCACACCTAGTTGAGTCTCTGTGGTCATGTGGATCATTGTGGTTTGGAAAAGAACACATGCAATGACACTCCATGTGTCAGACCATGGTCGGAAAGCCTAGGAACATGTTGGAATGCAGATGCCACATGCAATGGAGCACTAGTGTGGGAGAGGATGCATTACCACACCGAGTTGAGTGTGTGTGGTCATGTGGATCATTTTGGTCTAGAAAAGAACACACGCAATGACACTCCATGTGCCAGACCATGGTAGGAAAGCCTAGGAACATGTTGGAATGCAGCTGCCACTTGCAATGGAGAACCAGTGTGGTAGAGGTTGCATCACCACATCTAGTTGAGTGTGTGGGGTCATGTTGATTATTGTGGTTTGGAAAAAACATGCAATGACATTCCATGTTTTAGACCATGGTCCGAAAGCCTAGGAACATGTTAGAATGCAGTTGCCACATGCAATGGAGCACCAGTATTGCAGAGGTTGCATCAGCACACCGAGTTAGTGTGTGTGGTCATGTGGATCATTGTGGTTTGGAAAAGAAAACATGCAATGACACTCCATGTGTTAGACCATTGTTAGAAATCCCAGGAACATGTTGGAATACAGTTGCCGCATGAAATAGAGCACCAGTGTGGCAGAGGTTTTATCACCACACCGAGTTGAGTGTGTGTGGTCATGTGGATCATTTTGGTTTGGCAAAGAACACATGCAATGGCAGTCCATGTGCCAGACCATGGTCAGAAATCCCAGGAACATGTTGGAATGCATCTACCACATGAAATGTAGCACTAGTGTGGCAGAGGCTGCATCACCACTCCCAGTTGAGTGTGTGTTGTCATGTGGATTATTGTGGTTTCGAGAAGAACACATGCAATGACACTCCATGTGTTAGACCATGGTCAAAAAGCCCAGGAACATGTTGGAATGCAGCTGCCACATTCAATGGAGCAGGAATGTGGTAGAGGTTTCATCACCACACCCAGCTAAGTGGATGTGGTAATGTGGATCATTGTGGTTTGGAAAAGAACACATGCAATGACACTCCATGTGTCAGACCATGGTAAGAAAGCCCAAGAACATGTTGGAATGTAGCTGCCACATGCAATGGAGCACCAGTGTGGGAGAGGTTGCATCACCACACCTAGTTGAATGTGTGTGGTCATGTGGATTATTGTGGTTTGGAAAAAACACATGCAATGAACTACATGTGTCAGACCATGGTCAGAAAGCCCAAGAAGATGTTGGAATGCAGCTGCCACATGCAACGGAGCACCAGTGTGGCAGAGGTTGCATCACCACACCTAGTTGAGTCTGTGTGGTCATGTGGATCATTGTGGTTTGGAAAAGAACACATGGAATGACACTCCATGTGTTAGACCATGGTCGGAAAGCCCAGGAACATGTTGGAATGCAGATGCCACATGCAATGGAGCACCAGTGTGGGAGAGGATGCATTACCACACCAAGTTGAGTGTGTGTGGTCATGTGGATGATTTTGGTCTGGAAAAGAACACACACAATGACACTCCATGTGCCAGACCATGGTAGGAAAGCCCAGGAACATGTTGGAATGCAGCTACCACTTGCAATGGAGAACCAGTGTGGTAGAGGTTGCATCACCACATCTAGTTGAGTGTGTGGGGTCATGTTGATTATTGTGGTTTGGAAAAAACATGCCATGATAATCCATGTGTTAGACCATGGTCAGAAAGGCCAGGAACATGTTAGAATGCAGTTGTCACATGCAATAGAGAACCAGTGTTGCAGAGGTTGCATCACCACACCGAGTTAGTGCGTGTGGTCATGTGGATCATTGTGGTTTGGAAAATAACCAATGCAATGACACTCCATGTGTCAGACCATGGTTAGAAATCCCAGGAACATGTTGGAATGCAGTTGCCACATGAAATGAGAACCGGTGTGGCAGAGGTTGCATCACCACACCCAGTTGAGTGTGTGTCGTCATGTGGATCATTTTGGTTTTGAAAAGAACACATGCAATTGCACTCTATGTGTCAGACCATGGTCAGAAAGCCCAGGAACATGTTGGAATGTAGCTGCCACATGCAATGGAGCACCAGTGTGGTAGAGGTTACATCACCACACCCAGTTGAGTGTGTGTGGTCATGTGGATCATTTTGGTTTGGAAAAGTACACATGCAATGGCACTCTATGTGTCAGACCATGGTCAGAAAGCCCAGGAACATGTTGGAATGTCGCTGCCACATGCAATGGAGCACCAATGTGGTAGAGGTTGCATCACCACACCCAGCTGAGTGTATGTGGTAATGTGAATCATTGTGGTTTGGAAAAGAACACATGCAATGACACTCCATGTGTCAGACCATGGTTAGAAAGCCCAGGAATATGTTGGAATGCAGCTGCCACATGCAATGGAGCACCAGCGTGGGAGAGGTTGTATTACCACACCGAGTTGAGTGTGTGTGGTCATGTGGATCTTAATGTTTTGGAGAATGTCAACACCCGGATTTTTAATCCTAGATGCCCGTTATGCCATACACTGTCGGAGTTCACTGTCGGAGTTACTGGGACGCCCACATCCGGAGTTTCTTGGAGCTCAAATTCTAGGACCCCCAGGAGAAGACCTACAGTGGCTAGTCACCGCAGATCTTAGAGGAAGCATCGAAGCACCAACTTATGGGAGAATTCAGTTCTCCGTGAGAGATAACAACTGGCTAGATGGATTAGCCAGGGCAATGTGTCAACACCTGGATTTTTAATCTCAGATGCCCGTTATGCCATACCTCGCAATCCCAGGATTACCATTTTTGCGAGACATAACATATTGGATATCACAGTACATCATCCATTACAAACCATACATAAGGTCTTTACACAAATCAGGATCTCATGATCTAGTATTTAATACAACAAGCAGCGGAAATAAAAGATAAGCGTAGCAGTGGGGTCCGTCTTCAAGGGCACATGCAATGCTGACAAAGGCAGATGGTCCTAGTTATCATAGCCGTCCTGATGACCATCCTCCTGATAGTCTCCTTCATAGTATGGCCATGAGAATAGCCAGGGACAAAAGCCACGAGTACTCTTTAAGTACTCGCAAACTACTATTAACAGGTACTATAGTCCTAAGTTAAAGTGCTAAATCTAAGTTTAACTATCAAGTTAAGTTTGAAACCTAAGATGAGTTCAGAAGCAAAGAAAGATAAAGTAAAGTTTTGCAATTACTTAAGTTGGTCAAGTCAAAGTTCAAAGTTGTGGTCAAGTCAAAGTTCATCATTCATTTCAAGTTATTTCGAAAACATCTGACAACGAAATAGTATGGCCATTCCAACTGTCCATAACCGCGGACGTGGCTATTCAAATAGTTTGACACTCTGCAGAGGTGGTACACTTTCACCACAAGATTCGATACATCTATTAGGGATAACCCTGAATAATCATACTTAGTATGCAGATAATCAAACATAACCTTCCCTTTACACACCCTAGTATAAGCACCTGTCCTATGAGCATGGCCTCCCATCCATGACCATCAGTCATCTTGGGCACTACATAGGTGGACATCATGAGAGGTACCCTCAACTCAAACCTGTCCTGTCAGGGAACTAATACTAATGCATATTAATTTCCAGCTAAGCCTTACCCAATTCAGGTAATGTGGTTGTACGGTAAATTTGGAATGGTATCGCATCTGAATCGAACCATCAGTTTTATAAAAGGGTTAAGGCTCATCCCTCATCATTTCCATCATCACAAACCAGTTGTGTTTCTCAACACATGTAAAAACATCTCAATAGAATGACTCATCATTCCACGGTTTTCACAATTCATTTTCACCAAGTGTTCCCATCTAAAGTGACTCAAGTTTTTGATCTGCTCTAAAATACTAAGTTAAGAGTGTTCACTAAGGTGGAAGGATGGGTTCAATCTCACGCCATAGAATGACATCTAAAGGTTTCTAAGTAGGTCAAGTTTTATACTTTTTATGCTACCTTCAAAACAAGTAAGGGACTTTGGTAAACTAAGGGAGGTAAAACTTGTCAATGAGACTTGAGGTACTAATAGTTAAAGGGGTGTGATCAAAGCATGCTTAAGGCATCTTTGTAAACCATCTAGTTTGTTTCTAGTTTGCTAAGCACTAAACTTGCAAGGGTTAATCTTGGGTATTGCTAGCTTGCTAAGGGTAGCTTGCACTGTTAATGGTGGCTTGCCTTGGTTGGTGCAGTGGTTGAAGTTTTCTTCGTCTTCGTCTTGATAGCACTTCTCCTCCTCGTAAGCTTGGTCGGTACTATCTTCTATAACAATACATACAGAGTAGACAATCACCAAACAATGCTTAACTAGGCTAGATAGCATTCTAAGACACACTATTTATGATCTATTATCATCACAAGCATCACAAGTTTAATTCAATAGTTTCATTCTTTTTAATTTAGAAAAGTAATTTCTACTCATTGAAAAATTAACTAACATTTAATATTCCCACTTAAAATATGGGATCATGTTGACACATGTCATCACCACATATTCTAACATGTGGGAATGAGATTTAAGGGTTGGATCAATATTACTTTGGTTTAAGTTCATTATTTAATGATTTAAAGTGACTAGAAATGCCTATATAGCATTATTTTGGTACTAGTCCAAAGTCACTGCATGTAAACCTTAATATTATTACATATTTAGATAGATATGATGAAATGTGATTTTTGAGAGTTGGAATCAACTCAAAAGCTAACTTGGTTGATTTTATAAAAATGTTGCAAGTTGCAAAAGGTTTTGTTTTGTTATTTTTATTAGGCGAGATCTATAACTCTAATTGAATTAAATCCAACGGGCTTTGATAGAGCATTTCAATACCTTTCAGACAAAATTGGTTTCATGCAATTTGGATTTCTAAAACTCTCTGAATTGATTTTCAAACTAGGGGACATAAACTAGATTCAAACTAAAAAGAAAAATCCAGATTTGAACAGGTGGGCTAGCGCGGGAAAAGACTTGGGCCGGCCCAGTGGCACTCCACGGCGCGGGGCTCAGCTGACAGGGGGGTCCCGCTTGTCAGCGCCACTTAAAACGCGAAACGGTACGCGCACTGTGGGCCGTAGGATTAGAAAGGGAATCTACGGCTGAGGGTCGTCGTCGACGTCGAACAGGTCGCCGGCGAGCTCGAACCCTAGCGGCCCGGTGGGGGTCTGCTAGGGACGTACCAGGGCTCCAGCAGGGTCGGCGAGGCGAGCAAATGAACTGGAAGACGACGGCGAGGCGAGGCGCGGCTATGGCGGAGCTTAGGGTGGTCGCAATCAGCGGTGCCCTTCTCCTCCAGAGGCAGCTGCTCCGGCTCCAATTCCGGCGAGCTACTGCTCCCTTTGCTCCAGCGAGAGGTGGGTAAGGTTCAGAGAGGTGAGGAGAGTGGAATGGTGTGGAGAGAAAAGGCTGGGGAGGCCTCCTTTTATAGGCCCGACGATGAGACCGAGCAGGATGGGCAGGCGATGGTGGCGACATGGCTACAGCAGGGTAGAGGTATGGCTGGGGGTGGCGATCGATGGGCGGTTCCCTGGCGGTGCTCTAGGAATTGAATGCGGCCGTAGGGGTGGCGGCACGCGGTCTAGGCAAGGTGGCGCTCTGAGAGGCAGAGGCGGCGGTGTCCACGGCGAGTGGTGGCTGTGAGGCTTTGGGCGGCCAGCGGGGGTGTCTGGGGTGTTCTCTAGGTCATGGCGGAGCGGTGGGCACGGGCTGCGGCCAAGGGGTGATCTGTGCGAGCGGGGACAGAGCACGCTCTGGGGGCGGCGTCGGCATGCTCGACCAGCTCTGGGTGCGGCGGTTCCTGGCCGCTCTGCCCTTTGTCTCTAGCCTGGGGCTCATTGGACGGTGGAGGTGGACCACTGGCGGTGTGCTAGACATGGCGAGAGAGGTTGGCGGCTGTTGTGGCGCGATGTCGCCGGTGAGGGTGCTGAGGGTCCTCGGCCTTAATGGCCATGACCATTTGGTCATGTGCACATGGTGTGGCCGGGCTAGCAAAGGGTAGGGCTGGTACTGAGGGAACAAGGGGACAAGGTTAGGCATAAATGGTGACCAAGATCACTGCTCAAAACAGTGTTTGGAATTTGGCCAGATTTGTGCACACAAGCTGTTTGATGAAATGGCCGCAAGAGAAAAAGTTTTGAATTTTGGTTTCAAAATTTTTGAGTGATCTCCACTAGTGCCAGGTAGTCTCTGGTTACAAGGGTTTTGAAAGTGGAGCTCAAATAGATGGGTTTTGAAATAGGGGTGATCTATGCATATGCATTAGATTCAATTTTCAAATGCCAATTAAAATAAGTAAAAGAATGTTTTTAGCAGATCAAAAGGTGGGCCTTGGTACCTCATTATGTGTACTAGCAAGGGGTACAAAGATCAAGAATTGTTTCTGTTAAGAAATGAGTACTAGGAATAGCCAAAGTAGTGTAGTGGATTAAAATGGCCACAATGACCATTTCTCCCTTTTTAATTCTTTTTTATTTGATTTTCTTTAGGAAAAGTTTGGGAATGATGTAGATGATGTTTAAATCACCTAAGAAACATTTTACAAGCATTGGATCACACAATCATGGCAATTCAAAACAACTCCTATTTTAAATGCACACACATATGAATGCTTTTATTTTAAATTGGGAAAAGTTTTTGTTAACCCCAAATTTGATGATTTAGATCTTGATAAGATTGGATTAAAGTTTTGGGATGTTACAAACCTTCCCCCCTTCAACAAAATCTCACCCCGAGATTTACAAAGAAAACTAAGAACTAAAGAGATCTGGGAATTCTGTCCTAATATAATCTTCGCGCTCCCAAGTGGCTTCTTCCTCGGTATGGTTGGTCCATTGAATCTTGAGAAACGTGATTCTTCTAGTCCTGGTGGTTCTATAGGATTCTTCTAAGATACGGATGGGTACTTCCCGACAGGTCAGGTCATTGTTGATTTCCAAAGCTCTGTGATCGATATTCTTGAAAACTTCAGTCTTCCCAGGCACTTCCAAGCATTTGCGAAGTAACGAGATATGGAACATATTGTGGATGGCTGACATCTCTTCAGGCAGTTGCAGCTGATACGATACTTCTCCTTGGCGGTTTAGAATCTTGAAAGGTCCGATATATCTGGGGGCTAACTTTCCCTTCAGACTAAAGCGTTGAGTTCCCTTCAATGGTGAAACTTTGAGGTATACAAAATCTCCGACATTGAAAGTCAGGTCCCTCCTTCTCTTGTCAGCATATCTCTTTTGTCTGGGTTGGGCGGTCTTGAGGTATTCACAGACTTTGTGAACTTTCTCTTCTGCTACTCGGAGAATGTCGGGTCCAAAGAGCTGACTCTCTCCTACTTGCGACCAATTCAAAAGGCTACGACACTTTCTTCCGTATATAAATTCAAATGGTGCCATCTGCAAACTAGCTTGATAACTGTTGTTATATGAGAATTCGGTGAAAGGCAGGCAGTCTTCCCATTTTGATCTGTATTCCAACACACAAGCTCTAAGCATATCCTCCAAGATCTGGTTGACTCTCTCAGTTTGTCCATCTGTTTGCGGGTGATACGCGGTGCTGAAGTTCACTTGGTTCCTAAACCTTCCTGAACTTTTTGCCAAAATCTTGAAGTAAACTGGGTTCCTCGATCTGAGACGATGGTCTTGGGGGTTCCATGCAAACTAACAATTCTAGCAATATACAGCTCTGCTAGTTTTGCACTCTGGTAGGTTGTCTTAACAGGTATGAAGTGGGCTACCTTGGACAATCTATCAACTATGACCCAGATTGAGTCATTTCCCCTACTAGAAGTAGGCAAACCGGTGATCAAGTCCATTCCGACGGAATCCCATTTCCATTCCGGAATCTGCAATGGTTGCAACAATCCTACAGGTCTCTGATGCTCTGCTTTGACTCTTTGACAGTTGTCACATTTGGCGATGTAGCTTCCGATCTCTCTTCATCTTGTGCCACCAGAATTGCTCTTTCAAATCCTGATACATCTTCGTTCCTCCATGGTGCATAGAATAAAGAGTATCATGAGCTTCCTTCATGATAATTTCCTTCAGCTCCGAATCTGCTAGCACACAGATACGTCCTTTGTACCATAGTACTCCTTCTTCGTCTTCGGTGAATCCAGGTACCTTGCCTGTACCAATACGACATTTGATTCCGTCGATATTTTCATTCCCTTTCTGGGCTTCCTTGATTTGATTAATCAACATGGGTTGAAGTTCAATGCTAGCTAGGAATCCCTTGATAACTAATTCAGTCCTGAACTGCTCCAATTCCTCATACAAACTTGGTTGCTTCTCTTTGATCATGGTGTTAAGCCTACATGGCAATCTGCTAAGAGCATCCGTTACCACATTGGCTTTGCCGGGGTGATAGAGAATGTTAAGGTCATAATCCTTGATTAACTCTATCCATCTCCTTTGTCTCATATTCAGCTCCTTCTGAGTGAAGATATATTTCAAGCTCTTATAATCTGAGTAAATCTCACAGCGATTACACATCAAATAATGACGCCATGTCTTCAATGCTAGAACCACAGCTGCTAGCTCAAGATCATGGGTAGGATAGTTCTGCTCATGATGCTTCATTCGTCGGAGATACGTGATGACTTTGCCTTCTTGCATCAATACACATCCTAGACCAATCTTGGATGCGTCACAATATACATCAAACGGCTTCTTGATGTCTGGCATGATCAAAATTGGGGCTGATATCAATCTCTTCTTCATCTCCTGTAAACTGGCTTCACACTTGTTTGTCCATTCAAACTTCTTGTCCTTCTTCAACAATTGGGTCATTGGTCGGGCTATGCTCGAGAATCCTTCTACGAACTTGCGGTAATATCCCGCTAATCCGAGAAATGAACGGACTTGGGTCTGATTGGTTGGGGCTTCCCATTCTTCGACATCTTTGATCTTGGTGGGATCAACAGAGACTCCTCTGGCAGACACAATATGTCCTAGGAATCCTACTTCTTTCAGCCAAAACTCACACTTGCTGAACTTCGCATATAACTGATGCTCTCTCATGGTTTCTAGGATGATTCTCAGATGTTGCTCATGCTCTTCTTCCGCCTTGGAGTAGATAAGGATGTCGTCGATAAACACAACTACGAACTTATCTAGGAAATTCATAAAGATCTTATTCATGATATTCATGAAATAAGCAGGGGCATTGGTTAATCTGAAATACATAACCGTATACTCGTATAAACCATAGCGAGTAGTAAAGGCGGTCTTTGGAATATCCGTTGCACGAATCTTAAGTTGGTGATAACCAGTCCTAAGATCAATCTTTGAGAATACCTGGGCTCCGGTCAACTGATCAAATAGATCCTCTATCTTTGGCAAGGGGTACTTGTTCTTGATGGTGACGTCATTCAACTTTCTATAATCTGTACACAGACGATTGCCTCCATCTTTCTTGTCGATGAATAACACTGGTGATCTCCATGGCGATGCGCTTGGTTGAATCAAGCCTGTTGCTAACATGGCATCCAACTGCTTCTTCAGTTCCACTAACTCTGAGGGGTTCATGGTATAGGGTCTCTGGGCTATAGGTCCGGTTCCAGGGATTAGTTCGATAATGAACTCAATATCCCTATCTGGGGGCATACCTGGCAATTCATCTAGGAATATGTCGGGGTATTCACAGACTAATCTGACTTGGTCTATGGTGGGCAGGGCTACACTCTTGTTGCACTTGAATTGACGGGGTAAGGTTTCAGAGATATGCTCTACTGTTACTCCAGGACTACTGGTCATGGTGATGGCTTTCTTAGCACAGTCTATCAATCATTTATGCCTTGACATCCAGTCCATACCTAGTACTACCTCCAATGCTTTGGTTCCAAGTACAATTAGGTTGGCATAAAAATCTATCCCATGTATTTTGATAGGTACAGCTTTGTAAATTTTTCTGGCTTTTGTAGTTGAACCGAGGATTTGAACTATCATGACATGCTTCAGGTTGGTTGGGTGAATCTTACTAGTGCATACAAATTCTTCGGTGACAAATGAATGCGATGCTCCAGAATCAAACAATACTCTTGCTAAAACTGAGTTGACAGAAAACATACCCAACACTACATCTGGCGCTTCCTGGGCTTTTTTCTACGTTCATGTGGAAGAGACGACCGTTGCGGTTGTGAGGGTTCCCTGGGGAAAATCTCCTTCCTGGTTGAACACGACACTGCTGCTGAGCTAGGGCATTCACAGGTGAATTGGCGGCAGTCTTCTTGGGACACTCATTAGAGTAGTGACCCTTCACTCCACACTCGAAACAAGTGATCTGGGACTTGTCCTTGACTGCAACAGGCACAGCATTGCTGCCAGTTCTAGGAGCAGTGTTGTTGTTGTTGTTGCTCTTGGGAGGGGCATGGTTGAAATTGTTGGCATTGCTGGAGTTGTGATTGTTTCCTCCTAACTTCACATTACCTCCGCTACGGTTGGGGTAGCTTGGGCGAGGATTTGGGGGTCGGTTGTTCCTTGGTGCATATCCTGGTGAGGGGTTGGGACGGTACTTCTGGTTACTACTGGATCCAGACTGCTGCATCACACGACGCTTGCGGTTGTCATTTGCCTGGTTAATCTTCCCTTCCATCTGAACGGCATAGTCGACTAGCTCTTCAAGATCCTGAAAACGGATGTTGACGAGGACAGTCTGCATCTCATCATGCAGTCCGTTCAAGAATCTCTCCTTCTTCTTGGCCTCCGTGTTGATCTCATCCGGTGCATATCTGGCAAGTGACAGGAATCTGTCATGGTACTCCACCACAGTCATTCTTCCTTGCTTCAATTCGCGGAATTCATCTCTCCTCCTGTTGACGAGACCTTGTGGCACGTGGGTGCGGCTGAACTTGACTTTGAATGCTTCCCAGGTCATCACCTGGCCATGGTTCATATTGCGGATGCTATTCCACCAAGCTCTGGCATCTCTCGCCAGATAGTGGGTGGCAAAGAGAACTATCTCATTTTCATCAACTCCTGCAACTTCGAGGTTGTTTTCCATTGTCTGTAACCAGTCATCAGCATCTAATGGGTTCTCAGATTGGTTGAAGATTGGGGGATTGGTGTTCTAAATTTTTTTGAGTTTGGATCCATGGT
Organism: Avena sativa; assembly: GCA_916181665.1. Lineage (NCBI taxonomy): Eukaryota > Viridiplantae > Streptophyta > Magnoliopsida > Poales > Poaceae > Avena > Avena sativa. The sequence continues at coordinate 201,404,937 of OV702287.1, forward strand.
GATCCTGATTTCCATGTCCTTGGTTGTTGAGAGCCATTTGGGCGATCTACTGCAATGTTGCTAAGTTGGCTTGACGCTCAGCCCTGCTTGCTTCACTGTCTGCGATGAGATTCTGCAAGATCTGCAGCATTGGGTCTTGCGACGAGCTGCTCCCTCCTTGGTTTCCACGAGTCATCTGAAGATTGAGATAGATATAGGGGTAAGAGGGAAATTCTAAGGTTCATGGTTTTTGGGTTTTCAAAGCTAAAACTTTGAGTTAGACTCAGGTTTTTCAACTAACTTCATTTTCATTCATGCAAGCAAGCACCCGATACAACACACACCACAATAATCAAAGGGAAAATAGATGGTTTGAAGAACCATTCTGCCAGCTACGATACAATGAGATGATACATCTCATGCTACGACAGTGCTCTAGTGCATCTACTCATCGTCGATGAAGTCGGAGTCCTCATCATCAGTGTAGAAGTCCATAGCATCCTCCTCCAGAAAGTCATCATCGTTGTTGAGGTAAGAATCCATGTCTCCCTGGATGTCTTCACCCTCATCATCTTCTTCCTTGGCGGCAAGCTGAGCTTCTTGCTCCTTGATGGTCTTCTCGAGGTCGGCCACCTTCTTGCGAAGATGGGCGATGGTGCGATCCTTCTTTGCACGCTGGCACAGAGAGACTGGTGACCTTGGACGAGCAGTGCGAAAGTCTGGGCCTTCTAGTCGGCAATGGCACGGTTCTGGTTGGCTAACTCCCTGTCATTGTCCAGTTCCTGCTGTCTGTCATGAAGCAAGAAGTTAAGTTTCTCCACTTGACGCCTCAATTCTGGGTGACTTGGCATCTCCATCGGCATTCTCATGAAGTCACCTCTTGCATAGTGGGCAAAACGGGTTCCTTGGATCTTGTTGATGCTGAGGGCACATAGACGTGCGAGTGCTTCATGCATTGCCCTGGCTAATCCATCTAGCCAGTTGTTCTCTCTCACGGAGAACTGAATTCTTCCAAAAGTTGGTGCTTTGATGCTTCCTCGAAGATCTGCGGTGACTAGCCACTGTAGGTCTCCTCCTGGCGGTCCTGGAAGTTGAGCTCCAAGAAACTCCGGATGTGGGCGTCCCAATAACTCTGACAGTGAATCCAGATCCCTCTCGAAGATCAGCTGACCTCCGTTTCCCAATTGGTAGAACTTGCTGAACCGAGTCTCCATCTATAAGAATTTAGGATGAGGAAATTAGTGAAGTGATCAAGTGTGTCAAATTTTAAGTAGTAGTGTAAGAATTTTGAGGAACATGAATTTTTGAGAAAGAATTAGTTCACAAGGGTAAGAGAGGAAATAGTTTTTCATAAATACTCACTTTGATTTTGAAGCTAAGTTTTTGGTTAGGACGTCCATTCTAACTAGGGTCTCCTATGGTCAGGATGGCTCTGATACCAACTTGTCAACACCCGGATTTTTAATCCCAGATGCCCGTTATGCCAAACCTCGCAATCCCAGGATTACCATTTTTGTGAGACATAACGAATTGGATATCACAGTACATCATCCATTACAAACCATACATAAGGACTTTACACAAATAAGGATCTCATGATCCATTCTTTAATACAACAAGCAGCGGAAATAAAAGATAAGTGTAGAAGTGGGGTCCATCTTCAAGGGCACATGCAATGCTGACCAAGGCAGATGGTCCTAGTTATCAAAGCCGTCCTGATGACCATCCTCCTGATAGTCTCCTTCATAGTCTAGCCATGAGAATAGCCAGGGGCAAAAGCCATGAGTACTTTTTAAGTACTCGCAAACTACTATTAACAGGTACTATAGTCCTAAGTTAAAGTGCTAAATCTAAGTTTAACTATCAAGATAAGTTTGAAACCTAAGCTGAGTTCAGAAGCAAAGAAAGATAAAGTAAAGTTCTGGAATTACTTAAGTTGGGAAGCTATTATCATAAACACAACCCTGTTGTGGTCAAGTCAAAGTTCATCATTCATTTCAAGTTATTTGGAAAACATCTGACAACGAAACAGTGTGGCCATTCTAACTGTCCATAACCGCGGACGTGGCTATTCGAATAGTTTGTCACTCTGCAGAGGTGGTACACTTTCACCACAAGATTCGATACATCTGTCAGGGATAACCCTGAATCATCATACTTGGTATGCAGATAATCAAACATAACCTTCCCTTTACACACCCTAGTATAAGCACCTCTCCTATGAGCATGGCCTCCCAACCATGACCATCAGTCATATTGGGCACTGCATAGGTGGACATCATGAGAGGTAGCCTCAGCTCAAACCTCTCCCATGAGGGAACTAATATTAATGCATATAAATTTTCAGCTAAGCCTTACCCAATTCAGGTAATGTGGTTGTACGGTAAATTTGGAATGGTATCACATCCGAATCCAACCATCAGTTTTATAAAAGGGTTAAGGCTCATGCCTCATCATTTCCATCATCACAAACTAGTTGTGTTTCTCAACACATGTCAAAACATCACAATATAATGACTCATCATTCCAAGGTTTTCACAATTCATTTTCACCAAGTGTTCCCATCTAAAGTGACTCAAGTTTTTGATCTACTCTAAAATACTAAGCTAAGGGTGTTCACTAAGGTGGAAGGATGGGTTCAATCTCATGCCATAGAAAGACTTCTAAAGGTTTCTAAGTAGGTCAAGTTTTATACTTTTTATGCTACCTTCAAAACAAGTAAGGGACTTTGGTAAACTAAGGGAGGTAAAACTTGTCAATAAGACTTGAGGTACTAATAGTTAAAGGGGGTGTGATCAAAGCAATGCTTAAGGCATATTTGCTAAACCCTCTAGTTTGTTTCTAGTTTGCTACGCACTAAACTTGCAAGGGTTAATCTTGGGTATTGCTAGCTTGCTAAGGGTAGCTTGCAGTGTTAATGGTGGCTTGCCTTGGTTGGTGCAGTGGTTGAAGTTTTCTTCGTCTTCGTCTTGATAGCACTCCTCCTCCTCGTAAGCTTGGTCGATACTATCTTCTATAAAAATACATACGGAGTAGACAATCACCAAACAATACTTAACTAGGCTAGATAGCATTCTAAGACACACAATTGATGATTTATTATCATCACAAGCATCACAAGTTTAATTCAATAGTTTCATTCTTTTTAATTTAGAAAAGTAATTTCTACTCATTGAAAAATTAACTAACATTTAATATTCCCACTTAAAATATGGGATCATGTTGACACATGTCATCACCACATATTCTAACATGTGGGAATGAGATTTAAGGGTTGGATCAATATTACTTTGGTTTAAGTTCATTATTTAATGATTTAAAGTGACTAGAAATGCCTATATAGCATTATTTTGGTACTATTCCAAAGTCACTGCATGTAAACCTTAATATTATTACATATTTAGATAGATATGATGAAATGTGATTTTTGAGAGTTGGAATCAACTCAAAAGCTAACTTGGTTGATTTTATAACAATGTTGCAAGTTGCAAAAGCTTCTGTTTTGTTATTTTTATTAGGAGAGATCTATAACTCTAATTGAATTAAATCCAACGGGCTTGGATAGAACATTTCAATACCTTTCAGACAAAATTGGTTTCATACAATTTGGATTTCTAAAACTCTCTGAATTGATTTTCAAACTAAGGGACATAAACTAGATTCAAACTAAAAAGAAAAATCCAGATTTGAACGGGTGGGCTAGCGCGGGAAAAGACTTGGGCCGGCCTAGTGGCACTCCGCTACGCGGGGCTTAGCTAACAGGGGGTCCCGCTTGTCAGCGGCACTTAAAACGCAAAACGGTACGCGCGCTGTGGGCCGTAGGATTAGAAAGGGAATCTACGGCTGAGGGTCGTCGTCGACGTCGAACAGGTCGCCAGCGAGCTCGAACCCTAGCGGCTCGGTGGGGGTTTGCTGGGGACGTACCAGGGCTCCAGCAGGGTCGGTGAGGCAGGCAAACGAAATGGAAGACGACGGCGAGGCGAGGCACGGCTGCGGCGGAGCTTGGGGTGGTCGCAATCAGCGGCGCCCTTCTCCTCCAGAGGCGGCTGCTCCAGCTCCAATTGCGGCGAGCTGCTGCTCCCTTTGCTCCGGCGAGAGGTGGGTGAGGTTCAGAGAGGTGAGGGGAGTGGAATGGTGTGGAGAGAAGAGGCTAGAGAGGCCTCCTTTTATAGGCCTGACGGTGAGACCGAGCAGGATGGGCAGGCGACGGTGGCGACATGGCTACGGCGGGGTAGAGGCATGGCTAGGGGTGGCGATCGATGGGAGGTTCCCTGACGGTGCTCTAGGAATTGAATGCGGCCGTAGCGGCGGTGGCACACGGTCTGGGCGAGGTGGCTCTCTAAGAGGCAGAGGCGGCGGTGTCCACAGCGAGCTGTGGCTATGAGGCTTTGGGCGGCCAGCGGGGGTGTCTGGGGTGTTCTCCAGGTCGTGGCGGAGCGGTGGGCATGAGTTGCGGCCAAGGGGTGGTCTGTGCGAGCGGGGACAGAGCGCGCTCTGGGGGCAGCGTCGGCATGCTCGACAAGCTCCGGGTGCGGCAGTTCCTGGCCGCTCTGCCCTCTGTCTCTGGCCTGGGGCTGGTTGGACGGTGGAGGTGGACCACTGGCGGTGTGTTAGACATGGCGAGAGATGTTGGCGGCTGCTGTGGCGCGATGTCGCCGGTGAGGGTGCTCAAGGTGCTCGGCCTTAATGGCCATGACCATTTGGTCATGTGCACAGGGTGTGGCCGGGCTAGCAAAGGGTAGGGCTGGTACTGAAGGAACAAGGGGACAAGGTTAGGCACAAATGGTGACCAAGATCACTGCTCAAAACAGTGTTTGGAATTTGGCCAGATTTGTGCACACAAGCTGTTTGATGAAATGGCCGCAAGAGAAAAAGTTTTGAATTTTGGTTTCAAATTTTTTGAGTGATCTCCACTATTGCTAGGTAGTCTCTGATTGCAAGGGTTTTGAAAGTGGAGCTCAAATAGATGGGTTTTGAAATAGGGGTGATATATGCATATGCATTAGATTCAATTTTTAAATGCCAATTAAAATAAGTAAAAGAATGTTTTTAGCAGATCAAAAGGTGGGCCTTGGTACCTCATTATGTGTACTAGCAAGGGGTACAAAGTTCAAGAATTTTTTCTGTTAAGAAATGAGTACTAGGAATAGCCAAAGTAGTGTAGTGGATTAAAATGGCCACAATGACCAGTTCTCCCTTTTTAATTCTTTTTTATTTGGATTTCTTTAGGAAAAGTTTGGGAATGATGTAGATGATGTTTAAATCACCTAAGAAACATTTTACAAGCATTGGATCACACAATCATGGCAATTCAAAACAACTCCTATTTTAAATGCACACACATATGAATGCTTTTATTTTAAATTGGGAAAAGTTTTTGTTAACCCCAAATTTGATGATTTAGATCTTGATAAGCTTGGATTCAAGTTTTGTGATGTTACAGAAAAGAACACATGCAATGGAAATCTATGTGTTAGACCATGGTCAGAAAGCCCAGGAACATGTTGGAATGTAGCTGCCACATGCAATGGAGCACCAGTGTGGTAGAGGTTGCGTCACCACACCCAGTTGAATGTGTGTGGTCATGTGGATTATTGTGGTTTGGAACAAACACATGCAATGACACTACATGTGTCAGACCATGGTCAGAAAGCCCAAGAACATGTTGGAATGCAGCTGCCACATGCAACGGAGCAATAGTGTGGCTGGGGTTGCATCACCACAACTAGTTGAGTCTGTGTGGTCATGTGGATCATTGTGGTTTGGAAAAGAACACATGCAACAACACTCCATGTGTCAGACCATGGTCGGAAAGCCCAGGAACATGTTGGAATGCAGCTGCCACATGCAATGGAGCACCAGTGTGGCAGAGGTTGCATCACCACATCTAGTTGAGTGTGTGGGGTCATGTTGATCATTGTGGTTTGGAAAAACATGCAATGACATTCCATGTGTCAAACCATGGTCAGAAAGCCCAGGAACATGTTAGAATGCACTTGCCATATGCAATGGAGCACCAGTGTTGCAGATGTTGCATCACCACACCGAGTTTAGTGTGTGTGGTCATGTGGATCATTGTGGTTTGGAAAAGGACACGTGCAATGGCACTCTATGTATCAGACCATGGTCAGAAAGCCCAGGAACATGTTGGAATGCAGTTGCCAAATGAAATAGAGCACCAGTGTGGCAGAGGTTGCATCACCACAGCCAGTTGAGTGTTAGTGGTCATGTGGATCATTTTGGTTTGGAAAAGAACACATGCAATGGCACTCTATGTGTCAGACCATGGTCAGAAAGCCCAGGAACATGTTGGAATGTCGCTGCCACATGCAATGGAGCACCAATGTGGTAGAGGTTGCATCAGCACACCCAGCTGAGTGTATGTGGTAATGTGGATCATTGTGGTTTGGAAAAGAACACATGCAATGACACTCCATGTGTCAGACCATGGTCAGAAAGCCTAGGAACATGTTGGAATGCAGCTGCCACATGCAATGGAGCACCAGTGTGGGAGAGGTTGGATTACCACACCGAGTTGAGTGTATGTGGTCATGTGGATCTTTATGGTTTGGAAAAGAACACATGCAATGGCAATCTATGTGTCAGACCATGGTCAGAAAGCTCAGGAACATGTTGGAATGTAGCTGCCACATGCAATGGAGCACCAGTGTGGTAGAGGTTGCATCACCACACCCAGTTGAATGTGTGTGGTCATGTGGATTATTGTGGTTTGGAAAAAACACATGCAATGACACAACATGTGTCAGACCATGGTCAGAAAGCCCAAGAACATGTTGGAATGCAGCTGCCACATGCAACGAAGCACCAGTGTGGCAGAGGTTGCATCACCACAACTAGTTGAGTCTGTGTGGTCATGTGGATCATTGTGGGTTGGAAAATAACACATGCAATGACACTCCATGTGTCAGACCATGGTCGGAAAGCCTAGGAACATGTTGGAATATAGATGCCACATGCAATGGAGCACCAGTGTGGCAGAGGTTGCATCACCACATCTAGTTGAGTGTCTGGGGTCATGTTGATCATTGTGGTTTGGAAAAAACATGCAATGACAGTCCATGTGTCAAACCATGGTCAGAAAGCCCAGGAACATGTTAAAATGCACTTGCCATATGCAATGGAGCGCCAGTGTTGCAGAGGTTGCATCACCACACCGAGTTTAGTGTGTGTGGTCATGTGGATCATTGTGGTTTGGAAAAGAACACATGCAATGACACTCCATGTGTCAAACCATGGTTAGAAATCCCAGAAACATGTTGGAATGCAGTTGCCACATGAAATAGAGCACTAGTGAGGCAGAGGTAGCATCACCACACCCAGTTGAGTGTGTGTGGTCATGTGGATCATTTTGGTTTGGAAAAGAACACATGCAATGACAGTCCATGTGTGAGACCATGGTCAGAAATCCCAGGAACATGTTGGAATGTAGAAACCACGTGCAATGGAGCACCAGAGTGGCAGAGGTTGCATCACCACTCCCAGCTGAGTGTGTGTGGTAATGTGGATCATTGTGGTTTGGAAAAGAACACATGAAATGACACTCCATGTGTCAGACCACGGTCAGAAAGCCCAGGAACATGTTGGAATGCAGCTACCACATGCAATGGAGCACTAGTGTGGGAGAGGTTGCATTACCACACCGAGTTGCGTGTGTGTGGTCATGTGGATCTTTATGGTTTGGAAAAGAACACATGCAATGGCACTCTATGTGTCAGACCATGGTCAGAAATCCCAGGAACATGTTGTAATGTAGCTGCGACATACAATGGAGCACCACTGTGGTAGAGGTTGCATCACCACACCAAGTTGAGTGTGTGTGGTCATGTGGATTATTGTGCTTTGTAAAAAACACATGCAATGACACTACATGTGTCAGACCATGGTCAGAAAGCCCAAGAACATGTTGGAATGCAGGTGCCACATGCAACGGAGCACCAATGTGGCAGAGGTTGCATCACTACACCTAGTTGAGTCTATGTGGTTATGTCAATCATTGTGGTTTAAAAAGAACACATGCAACAACACTCCATGTGTCAGACCATGGTCGGAAAGCCCAGGAACATGTTGGGATGCAGCTGCCACATGCAATGGAGGACCAGTGTGGCAGAGGTTGCATCACCACATCTAGTTGAGTGTGTGGGGTCATGTTGATCATTGTGGTTTGGAAAAAACATGCAATGACATTCCATGTGTCAGACCATGGTAAGAAAGCCCAGGAACATGTTAGAATGCAGTTGCCATATGCCATGGAGCACCAGTGTTGCAGAGGTTGCATCACCAGACCGAGTTTACTGTGTGTGGTCATGTGGATCATTGTGGTTTGGAAAACAACACATGCAATGACACTCCATGTGTCAGACTATGGTTAGAAATCCCAGGAACGTGTTGGAATGCAGTTGCCAAATGAAATAGAGCACCAGTGTGGCAGAGGTTGCATCACCACAGCCAGTTGAGTGTTAGTGGTCGTGTGGATCATTTTGGTTTGGAAAATAACACATGGAATGACACTCCATGTGTAGACCATGGTCTGAAAGCCCAGGAACATGTTGGAATGCATCTACCACAAGAAATGGAGCACTAGTGTGGCAGAGGTTGCATCACCACACCCAGTTGAGTGTGTGTGGTCATGTGGATTTTTGTGGTTTCGAGAAGAACACATGCAATGGCACTCCATGTGTTAGACCATGGTCAGAAAGCCCAGGAACATGTTGGAATGCAGGTGCCACATGCAACGGAGCACCAGTGTGGCAGAGGTTGCATCACTACACCTAGTTGAGTCTATGTGGTTATGTCAATCATTGTGGTTTGAAAAAGAACACATGCAACAACACTCCATGTGTCAGACCATGGTCGGAAAGCCCAGGAACATGTTGGGATGCAGCTGCCACATGCAATGGAGCACCAGTGTGGCAGAGGTTGCATCACCACATCTAGTTGAGTGTGTGGGGTCATGTTGATCATTGTGGTTTGGGAAAAACATGCAATGACATTCCATGTGTCAGACCATGGTAAGAAAGCCCAGGAACATGTTAGAATGCAGTTGCCATATGCAATGGAGCACCAGTGTTGCAGAGGTTGCATCACCAGACTGAGTTTACTGTGTGTGGTCATGTGGATCATTGTGGTTTGGAAAACAACACATGCAATGACACTCCATGTGTCAGACTATGGTTAGAAATCCCAGGAACATGTTGGAATGCAGTTGCCAAATGAAATAGAGCACCAGTGTGGCAGAGGTTGCATCACCACAGCCAGTTGAGTGTTAGTGGTCATGTGGATCATTTTGGTTTGGAAAATAACACATGGAATGACACTCCATGTGTAGACCATGGTCTGAAAGCCCAGGAACATGTTGGAATGCATCTACCACATGAAATGGAGCACCAGTGTGGCAGAGGTTGCATCACCACACCCAATTGAGGGTGTGTGGTCATGTGGATTATTGTGGTTTCGAGAAGAACACATGCAATGGCACTCCATGTGTTAGACCATGGGCAGAAAGCCCAGGAACATGTTGGAATGAAGATGCCACATGCAATGGAGCACCAGTGTGGGAGAGGTTGCATTACCACACCGAGTTGAGTGTGTGTGGTCATGTGGATCATTGTGGTTTGGAAAACAACACATGCAATGGCACTCTATGTGTCAGATCATGGTTAGAAAGCCCAGGAACACGTTGGAATGCAGCTGCCACATGCAATGGAGCAACAGTGTGGGAGAGGTTGCATTACGACACCGAGTTGAGTGTGTGTGGTTATGTGGATCATTGTGGTTTGGAAAAGAACACATGCAATGACACTCTATGTGTCAGACCATGGTCAGAAAGCCCAGGAACATATTGGAATGTAGCTGACACATGCAATGGAGCACCAGTGTGGTAGAGGTTGCATCACCACACCCAGTTGAGTGTGTGTGGTCATGTGGATCATTTTGGTTTGGAAAAGAACACTTCCAATGGCATTCTGTGTGTTAGACCAGGGTCAGAAAGCCCAGGAACATGTTGGATTATAGCAGCCACATGCAATGGAGCACCAATGTGGTAGAGGTTGCATCACCACCCCCAACTGAGTGTGTGTGGTAATGTGGATCATTGTGGTTTGGAAAAGAACACATGGAATGACACTCCATGTGTCAGACCATGGTCAAAAAGCCCAGGAACATGTTGGAATGCAGCTGCCACATACAATCGAGCACCAGTGTGGGAGAGGTTGGATTACCACACCGAGTTGAGTGTGTGTGGTCATGTGGATCTTTATGGTTTGGAAAAGAACACAAGCAATGGCACTCTATGTGTCAGACCATGGTCAGAAAGCCCAGGAACATGTTGGAATCAAGCTGCCACATGCAATGGAGCACCAGTGTAGTAGAGGTTGCATCACCACACCCAGTTGAGTGTGTGTGGTCATGTGGATTATTATGGGTTGGAAAAACACATGCAATGACACTACATGTGTCAGACCATGGTCAGAAATCCCAAGAACATGTTGGAATGCAACTGCCACATGCAATGGAGCACTAGTGTGGCAGAAGTTGCATCACGACACCTAGTTGAGTCTATGTGGTCATGTGGATCATTATGGTTTGGAAAAGAACACATGAAACGACACTCCATGTGTTAGACCATGGCCGGAAAGCCGAGGAGCATGTTGGAATGTAGCTGCCACATGCAATGGAGCACTAGTGTGGCAGAGGTTGCATCACCACATCTAGTTGAGTGTGTGGGGTCATGTTGATCATTGTGGTTTGGAAAAAACATGCAATGACATTCCATGTGTCATACCATGGTCAAAAAGCCCAGGAACATGTTAGAATGCAGTTGCCATATGAAATGGAGCACCAGTATGGGAGAGGTTGCATTACCACACCGAGTTGAGTGTGTGTGGTCATCTAGATCTTTATGGTTTAGAAAATAACACATGCAATGGCACTGTATGTGTCAGACCATGGTCAGAAAGCCCAGGAACATGTTGGAATGTAGCTGCCACATGCAATGGAGCACCAGTGTGGGAGAGTTTGCATCACCACACCCAGTTGAGTGTGTGTGGTCATGTGGATTATTGAGGTTTGCAAAAACACATGCAATGACACTACATATGTCAGACCATGGTCAGAAAGCCCAAGAACATGTTGGAATGCAGCTCCCTCATACAATGGAGCACCAGTGTGGCAGAGGTTGCATCACCACACCTAGTTGAGTCTGTGTGGTCATGTGGATCATTGTGGTTTGGAAAAGAACACATGAAATGAAACTCCATGTGTCAGACCATGGACGGAAAGCCCAGGAACATGTTGGAATGTAGCTTCCACATGCAATGGCGCACCAGTGTGGTAGAGGTTGCATCACCACACCTAGTTGAGTGTGTGTGGTCATGTGGATCATTTTGGTTTGGAAAAGAACACATGCAATGGGTCTGTATGTGTCAGACCATGGTCAGAAAGCCTAGGAACATGTTGGAATGTACCTGCCACATGCAATGGAGCACCGATGTGGTAGAGGTTGCATCACCACACCGAGTTGAGTCTGTGTGGTAATGTAGATCATAGTGGTTTGGAAAAGAACACATGCAATGACACTCCATGTGTCAGACCATGTTCAGAAAGCGCAGGAACATGTTGGAATGCAGCTGCCACATGCAATGGATCACCAGTGTGGGAGAGGTTGCATTACCACACCGAGTTGAGTGTGTGTGGTTATTTGGATCTCCATGGTTTAGAAAACAACACATGCAATGGCACTCTATGTGTCAGACCATGGTCAGAAAGCCCAGGAACATGTTGGAATGTAGCTGCCACATGCCATGGAGCACCAATGTGTTAGATGTTGCATCACCACACCTAGTTGAGTGTGTGTGGTCATGTCGATTATTGTAGTTTGGAAAAAAACATGCAATGACACTACATGTGTCCGACCATGGTGAGAAAGCCCAAGAACATGTAGGAATGCAGCTACCACATGCAATGGAGCACCAGTTTGGGAGAGGTTGCAATACCACACCGAGTTGAGTGTGTGTGGTCATGTGGATCTTTATGGTTTCGAGAAGAACACATGCAATGACAGTCCATGTGTCAGACCATGGTCAGAAAGCCCAGGAACATGTTGGAATGCATCTACCACATGAAATGTAGCACCAGAGTGGCAGAGGTTGCATCACCACACCCAATTGAGTGTGTGTGGTCATGTGGATTATTGTGGTTTCGAGAAGAACACATGCAATGATACACCATGTGTCCGACCATGGTCAGAAAGCCCAGGAACATGTTGGAATGCAGCTGCCACATGCAATGGAGCACCAGTGTGGGAGAGGTTGCATTACCACACCGAGTTGAGTGTGTGTAGTCATATGGATCTTTATGGTTTAGAAAAGAACACATGCAATGACACTCTATGTGTCAGACCATGGTCAGAAAGCCCAGGAAAATATTGGAATGTAGCTGACACATGCAATGGAGCACCAGTGTGGTAGAGGTTGCATCACCACACCCAGTTGAGTGTGTGTGGTCATGTGGATCATTTTGGTTTGGAAAAGAACACTTCCAATGGCATTCTGTGTGTTAGACCAGGGTCAGAAAGCCCAGGAACATGTTGGATTATAGCAGCCACATGCAATGGAGCACCAATGTGGTAGAGGTTGCATCACCACCCCCAACTGAATGTGTGTGGTAATGTGGATCATTGTGGTTTGGAAAAGAACACATGGAATGACACTCCATGTGTCAGACCATGGTCAAAAAGCCCAGGAACATGTTGGAATGCAGCTGCCACATACAATCAAGCACCAGTGTGGGAGAGGTTGGATTACCACACCGAGTTGAGTGTGTGTGGTCATGTGGATCTTTATGGTTTGGAAAAGAACACAAGCAATGGCACTCTATGTGTCAGACCATGGTCAGAAAGCCCAGGAACATGTTGGAATCAAGCTGCCACATGCAATGGAGCACCAGTGTAGTAGAGGTTGCATCACCACACCCAGTTGAGTGTGTGTGGTCATGTGGATTATTATGGGTTGGAAAAACACATGCAATGACAATACATGTGTCAGACCATGGTCAGAAATCCCAAGAACATGTTGGAATGCAGCTGCCACATGCAATGGAGCACTAGTGTGGCAGAAGTTGCATAACGACCCCTAGTTGAGTCTATGTGGTCATGTGGATCATTATGGTTTGGAAAAGAACACATGAAACGACACTCCATGTGTTAGACCATGGCCGGAAAGCGGAGGAGCATGTTGGAATGTAGCTGCCACATGCAATGGAGCACTAGTGTGGCAGAGGTTGCATCACCACATCTAGTTGAGTGTGTGGGGTCATGTTGATCATTGTGGTTTGGAAAAAACATGCAATGACATTCCATGTGTCATACCATGGTCAAAAAGCCCAGGAACATGTTAGAATGCAGTTGCCATATGAAATGGAGCACCAGTATGGGAGAGGTTGCATTACCACACCGAGTTGAGTGTGTGTGGTCATCTAGATCTTTATGGTTTAGAAAATAACACATGCAATGGCACTGTATGTGTCAGACCATGGTCAGAAAGCCCAGGAACATGTTGGAATGTAGCTGCCACATGCAATGGAGCACCAGTGTGGGAGAGTTTGCATCACCACACCCAGTTGAGTGTGTGTGGTCATGTGGATTATTGAGGTTTGCAAAAACACATGCAATGACACTACATATGTCAGACCATGGTCAGAAAGCCCAAGAACATGTTGGAATGCAGCTCCCTCATACAATGGAGCACCAGTGTGGCAGAGGTTGCATCACCACACCTAGTTGAGTCTGTGTGGTCATGTGGATCATTGTGGTTTGGAAAAGAACACATGAAATGAAACTCCATGTGTCAGACCATGGACGGAAAGCCCAGGAACATGTTGGAATGTAGCTTCCACATGCAATGGCGCACCAGTGTGGTAGAGGTTGCATCACCACACCTAGTTGAGAGTGTGGTCATGTGGATCATTTTGGTTTGGAAAAGAACACATGCAATGGGTCTGTATGTGTCAGACCATGGTCAGAAAGCCTAGGAACATGTTGGAATGTACCTGCCACATGCAATGGAGCACCGATGTGGTAGAGGTTGCATCACCACACCGAGTTGAGTCTGTGTGGTAATGTAGATCATAGTGGTTTGGAAAAGAACACATGCAATGACACTCCATGTGTCAGACCATGTTCAGAAAGCCCAGGAACATGTTGGAATGCAGCTGCCACATGCAATGGATCACCAGTGTGGGAGAGGTTGCATTACCACACCGAGTTGAGTGTGTGTGGTTATTTGGATCTCCATGTTTTAGAAAACAACACATGCAATGGCACTCTATGTGTCAGACCATGGTCAGAAAGCCCAGGAACATGTTGGAATGTAGCTGCCACATGCCATGGAGCACCAATGTGTTAGATGTTGCATCACCACACCTAGTTGAGTGTGTGTGGTCATGTCAATTATTGTGGTTTGGAAAAAAACATGCAATGACACTACATGTGTCCGACCATGGTGAGGAAGCCCAAGAACATGTAGGAATGCAGCTACCACATGCAATGGAGCACCAGTTTGGGAGAGGTTGCAATACCACACCGAGTTGAGTGTGTGTGGTCATGTGGATCTTTATGGTTTCGAGAAGAACACATGCAATGACAGTCCATGTGTCAGACCATGGTCAGAAAGCCCAGGAACATGTTGGAATGCATCTACCACATGAAATGTAGCACCAGAGTGGCAGAGGTTGCATCACCACACCCAATTGAGTGTGTGTGGTCATGTGGATTATTGTGGTTTCGAGAAGAACACATGCAATGATACTCCATGTGTCCGACCATGGTCAGAAAGCCCAGGAACATGTTGGAATGCAGCTGCCACATGCAATGGAGCACCAGTGTGGGAGAGGTTGCATTACCACACCGAGTTGAGTGTGTGTAGTCATATGGATCTTTATGGTTTAGAAAAGAACACATGCAATGGCACTCTATGTGTCAGACCATTGTCAGAAAGCCTAGGAACATGTTGGAATGTAGCTGCCACATGCAACAGAGCACCCGTGTGGGAGAGGTTGCATCACCACACCCAGTTGAGTGTGCACTAGTGGAAAAAGGGCCTCTAGTCTGGGCCCGTAAGGGGCTTTAGTCTCGGTCCTGGTAACCGGGACTGGAGGGGTGGGACTAAAGCCCTCCCCCACTAGTCCTGGACCGCTTACCATCCGGGACTAATGTGTATCCACGTGGTCGTCTCTACGGGCGCTGGGTGCCCCCCATTAGTCTCGGTTCGTATTACGAACCGGGACAAATGGTTCTCTGCCACGGCAGAAGTTTAGTCACTTTCTCTGCCACGGCAGAGAATTTAATTTGTATCTTTTTTTTCTCTTTTTCATTTCAAAAATAGTTTTCTACGCTACCACATACCGTACACGTTCATGCATACACATAAGATAACTTCTCTTAAGATCGAGCATACAAATATATACATGATCATGATAGTTACATGGAGATCACAATTCGACGATTTAATTACACGGTCGGGCATCATCGGTAGCGCCTATTCACGCTAAATTCCCCAGCATCATCTATCATCTGGTTCATCACGAATCCTGCCAGTTCGTTAGCAATTCCTCTTACGTGTTGCTCTGGTAGGAGCTGATCCCGCATTCTCTCGAACTATATAAGAAAAGGAGATCAATATGAATATCAATCATGATAACAAAAAGTGACGGTAATAAAATAATATTGTGAATGTATTACTTACATCGACTCTATAATCTTTGTGCTCAGTGCAAAACGTGCGAATGAACTCGCAAATGTAGAATCCACATAGATTCGTCCCCTGTGGCTGCCTCGCGCACTTTATGAGAATAGAATTCAATCAAAATTATAATCTAGCATCATAATTGTCTGGAAACTAGAAGTAAAGAGATGCGCGAACATATCACATATTACTTACCGAGACCGGAGTAAACGTCAGCTCCTTACTAAAGGAACCCTTAACCCTACTCTTGAACATGCTCCAAACCCTGCCCGGCAAAGAAAATGAATGAATGAGTTATTTATTACGTGATATCTTAGGAAATCAAATAAAGAGACCGATGTAGCACGGAAATTACCTCTGGAGCATGTCATGCATGTCCCTAAACTGTTCCAGAGGTCTCTTTGATGGGTCCATGACATCAACTCTTCCCTTATCAAGTTGAATGTCCATGAGAATCCAGTGGAAATTGCACACGTTTATATATACAGCAGTAACTCATCAATTACATTTAACATCGAGTAAGAAAAAGTGAATGTGTACAACATAGTAAGACCCTCACCGGAAATTGCAAGGAAACAGTATGTGGTCACAGAAATGTTGCTCTGTTAGAAACGTTAGAAGGTTTTCCTGCGTCTCCTCGGGTTTATCCTTTAGCGTCTGACAATGTATTTTATCTGGGTCAATGAACCCAACACTAAAGAGTGACCTTCTTTTACATTCCATGATCTTCATTCTGCATAATAATAGAGTACAAAAGGATATAATGAGGATAATTATATGCAATGAACTGAACAACTGAAAAAATGAACAACTTATATATAGACAATGAATTCAACAACTTATATACAATAGCAACTCATGAGACTTTTGTCGAGGGCATCGAAACTGTATAACTAGAAGAGTTCTGGAAACTCAACATGGACCTCTTCTTCTCGGAAGTAGTAGTCATGTGGGACTTTCGCCATGATCATTATTCTCTCCTGCTTTACGGCTTTCAAGTACCAGTTATGTAAACTCCGCATTTGTGTTGGCAGTTGTTGAAACTGCTCAAAGCTGACCAGAGGCTTCCCTGGGACATATGTAGGGACTACCTGAGCCTTGGGTAACTTGTCGTCCTAGGAACCTAGCAATTCCTCAACAGTCACATTCATAGCGGCCGCAAGCTTCTTAGCTTCTTCCATATCCTGCTGGGGAGTGTCATAGGATAACACCTGGAGGGGTGGGATCGATGTTTTGGCCTGTTTCCTGAGCTGGGGGACGTCCATTCTTTTTTCGGTTGCACTTTGACATGATGATTTGCTCCCGCTTGCACTTCTACTTGATTTGCTCTTCTTCACTTCCTTCTGAAGTGTGCGTCGATAGTGATCTAGCTTATGGTGCAATTCATATTGCGATTTTGTGTTCAGAAAAGAAAGTACATACGCTTTTTGCTTCTCGGTGTATACCGAGGCAGGCTCGGGTTTCTTCTTTTGAAGCTGCGCAACACATTCGGACTTTACGATCATGTCGGTTTCCTCATCAGTACGATCGTAAGGTCTGATGGGAAGATTCTTATGAGGTACTCTTGGGAGGGGCGACATTTGTCGTTTTGGGCTGCTGCGTCGTTTAGTACTAATCGGAGGCTCCGGTGGAGATCGAGATGGACTCGGGTTGTGGTGGTCGTAGTCATGGGGTGGGCTTCTTGGAGGTGATGGAGGTGAAGGTGACATGCGACGACTCGGAGGCGGTGTTGCCTTTGGCGTCTAGCCTGGAAGCTTGATGTTATTCTTGTCCCATAGAATGATACCACCCAGTACTTCTCCAAGTGTCCTCTCACCTTTAGGTCCAGGGATGTCAAGCTCCATTGAGTCCCACCCCATTGCCATTTCATCCACAGCAACTTTAGCATAGCCAGCTGGAATCTCACGGCCATGCCAGCGTGCCCTAGGTGGACAAGGTAAAGCACATCCGACCGCCACCTTCATGGATAGGTTCTTCACCTTCTGATGGAGCTCACAAGATGCCTGCTCCTTGATTCCATCTGTGGGGTAGCCGGGACCGCCATCTACCATACGTGCATCGTCAGAAGGGACCTCCAATTCAGCCATGCTGCTTGTCCGCTGAGATGGGACAACGGTAATATCGAGTACAGGATCTTGCAGGCGCGCTGCTCCTCAAAGTTCGTCAATCTGTTGCTGATGCATTCGAAGTGTTCCTAGCAACTCGGTGAACCTGTCTCCCTCCTCCTCCTGCCGTCACCTCTTTGCTCTCTCTCAGCTCCTATAAGTATCTCTGTCTTTGGGAAACTCCATCTCCCACGTATATCTAGGGCCAAGGCCTCGTACACGTCCTCCGCGTTCGTCATTCCCGAGGACCTTTGTCAGCAAGTCTTTCTCTCTATCGGGACGGAACTTTGTTGTCCCCGCTTTAATCTCCTTCACTACTTTTTACCATGTATCCCGGGGTATCCTAATCCCGTCACTGCAAATAAGGTCCCCTGTACTTTCGTCATACTCACTCCCATGCCCAATGAACCAATTCCTTGCCCTCAGATCCCATTCTTTGCGTATTGGTTCTGGAGTGATCCCTTTAGCAAGCAGCTCATTCTCTTTAGCATCCCACTTTGGCATGGCAGCCGCGTAGCCCCCTGGCCCTAGGTGATGGTGATATTTCTTCATCGCGGCATTTTCTTGTTTTTTTCGACTTTTCCATAGCAGGTTCTGACTCCTTGTACTTCACAAATGCATCCAAGTTAGCCTACTGCTTCGTTAGATAGCATTCAAATTTAGGAGGAGTCTTCGTCTTCTGATACTTTTGCCATAATGCTTTCTTCCAGTTCTTGAATAGTTTGGCCATCTTCGTAAGAGTCCACTGCTTGACTTTCTTCCTCAATGCACTTGTGTCGGCATCATCCTCACATTCTGGCAGGGTGAAATGTGTCATGAGGTCATTCCAAAGACCCTCTTTGTAACTGTCGGCGACATACTCACCCTCTTTCGCCCCGTTGGTCTTATTCCACTTTCGAACGGTGATCGGGATGCGATCCCTAACCATAACCCCGCATTGTTGTTTAAATACAGTTTTAGCCTTTTCGAGTTCCAACGGTTCACCTCGTGGTGATACCCGCGTAATTGTATAACGCGTAGATGCTTCCAACTTTTTGGCCGGGCCTCGTTTGGAATAGTTTTTGCTCGATGTGGAGGCCTAAGAGAAGAAACATTCGTCAATTTATATATATATACAACTCAGTTAATGCATCTACTAATCACCAGACTTCATATATATACCTCACCGGACTTCGTTCAGGGTCCACCGAAGCCGTCGGCTTCTCCACCACCAGAGCCGTCGGCTTCTCGTTGATCATTTCGGTCGACCTCCTCTCCCTCACCAGAGGGGTTCAGATAAATTGACGGAGATTTGGGTCATTCAACATGGGGGGTGTCGTTGATCATATCCTCGAGAATTTCTTCCTGTGCTAGGTCTCTCTGGATTTGATCCATACTTTTCTACAAAATGCACACAATAACATTTTTCATTCAATATTGCTGCATAAAATAATACTAAACAATAATATGAACACGCAATTTGCTAGAATAATACTAAACAATAGCAAAAATATAGTGATTCCCTAACCCTAACCATATCTCCGGGGGCCCGCGAGCACCACCACCCTAACCCTATCTCCGGGGACCCGTGAGCACCACCACTCTAACCCTAAGTCCGGGGGCCCGCGAGCACCACCACCCTAACCCTATCTCTGGGGGCCCGCGAGCACCACCACTCTAACCCTAAGTCTGGGGGCCCGCAAGCACCACCACCCTAACCCTATCTCCGGGGGCCCGCGAGCACCACCACTCTAACCCTAAGTCCGGGGGCCCACGAGCAACACCACCCTAACCCTAAGTCCGGGGGCCCACGAGCACTACCACATTAACCCTAAGTCTGGGTGCCCGCGAGCACTACCACCCTAACCCTAAGTCCGGGGGCCCGCGAGCACTACCACATTAACCCTAAGTCCGGGTGTCCGCAAGCACTACCACCCTAACCCTAAGTCCGGGGGCCCGCGAGCACCACCACCCTAACCCTAAGTCTGGGGGACCGCGAGCACTACCACATTAACCCTAAGTCCGGGTGCCCGCGAGCACTACCACCCTAACCCTAAGTCCGGGGGCCCGCGAGCACCACCACCCTAACCATAAGTCTGGGGGCCCGCGAGAACTACCGGACTTAGGGTAGTTATTTCTTTATCTTATCTTTATTTAGCACTAATGCTTGTCTGTCTCAATCGACACTATAATACTGCATACTATATAATATACTACTATATATATTATTACACTATATATACTATATCTATATACTCTATTACTATACACGCACATATATATACTATATTTATATACTAGTAATAAATATTACAATATAAAAAAGATACAAGAAATAAAAAAACATATATATACTATATCTATATGATCTATTACTATTATACACAAACATATTTATATATATACTATATCTATATATACTAGTAATAATTATTAACATATAAAAAATACACTAGAAATTAATATATACTATACTAGTAATACTAGTAATAATTCTATCTATTACTAGTAATAATTCTTAATTAATATATAAAAAATACAAGAAATTAATATATATACCATATCTATATATACTAGTAATAATTATTAACATATAAAAAATACACTAGAAATTAATATATACTATACTAGTAGTAATAATAGTAAAAAAGTGGCCGGCGGTGTGGGTGCCGCCCGGGCTCGCCGGTCGGGGCTGGCGGGGATGGAGGCAGTGCGCGCGGTCGCGGGGCGCCGCCCGGGCTCGCCGGTCGGGGCTGGCGGGGATGGAGGCAGTGCGCGCGGTCGCGGGGCGCCGCCCGGGCTCGCTGGTGACGGGGACGAAGAGGAGGCAGAGCGGCACGCGGTGGGGGGAGGGATATTACCTCCCAGCAGCGGGTGGACGTGTGCGCGTCTCGAGAGGCGGCGGCGTGGCGCAGTAACACGGCGGGGTGGCTACGCGGACGGGCGGAGAGGCGCCGCGGCGGCGAGGAGGCGTAGCTCCAAATTTCGGCAGCCTGGCGGCATAGTGCTAGCTCCTCGCGAGATGTGCTCCGGTCGATGGATTCGACCGGGGAAAAAGCGGAACAATAAATACCCCCATACCCTTTAGTCCCAGTGCGTGGCATAAACCGGGACTAAAGGGGGGTCTTTAGTCCCGGTTCCAGCCACCACCGGGACTAAAGGCTTTGGATGCCTTTTCTCCTGCAGAGCCTTTAGTCCCAGATGGTGTTCTGGGCCGGGACTAAAGGCCCAAATTTGCGCGCGCTGGGCCTAAGTTGGCGCCTATTTTTTCAAATATTACAATTTGTAACTATTAGATTTTTTAAACATTTGAATTATACAGTTTTTGCATACTTATGAATTTGAGAAAAAATTTAACATGAAAAGTTTTTGAATTTGAATAAGTAATCCAAATCTATTTTCTATTTTATAAAATAATTATTCTAACTAGTGAAACTAATAACCATTTTGCCATTTCCAATTTAATAATGCATTAACTATTATATTTTGCATATTTTTGAATCTCACTAAATTTTTAACATAAAAAGTGCTTGAATTTGAATAAGAGATTCAAATCCATTTTCTGTTTTATAAAATAATTATTCTAACTAGTCAAACTATTAACCATTTTGCCATTTTCATGTGATTCCGACGCTCCGATGGTCTTCCTCCGGCGAAACCCTAGACCGGGGCCCCCGGATCGTCTACCCCTATAGCTTTCTCCGTGCGAGGGTAGCCCCTATAGGGTTTAGGGTTTAGGGGTTAGGGTTTAGGGTTTAGGGTTTAGGGTGTAGGGTTTAGGGTTTAGGGTTTAGGGTTTAGGCTTCCCTCCTCTGACTTACCGCCATTTCTCACTATATATATGTAGGCTTGGTCATTGCCATAGCACATCTAGACTCATATATGCCGCCTCTCTCCACTCTATCCCATGGCTTCCACCATACCTCTAACCCTAGGGAGGCGGAGATGGAGTCTTTACGGGCTAGCAGGAAAATATTTTCCGAGGCGGAACTTCCGAAGATGCCATAGGGCGTGTGCACCAAGGGCATCTTCGAGAAGTTCCGCCACGGGAGATTTCCCAACCCTTTCCTCCATCCATGGGGATGAAACTCTCCATCCATGTTGTCTTGTTGAGATGCTTGCCATGGCGTATCGATGCTCCTTTTATAGGCACGTCACTGCTTCTACTTTGTCTTCTTCCTTCGACAGGGCGTCGTGCACTACATGCTTTATCTCATCGAGCTGTGCGTCCACCCACGCGTCCTTATCCTGCCGACAACTTTAGTCCCGGTTGCACCCACCAGCCGGTACTAAAGGTTACCCACGCGTCCTTATCCCACCGACAGTTTTGTTAGATGACACAAAAACCACCTTTCGTCCCGGTTGCAACCACCAGCCGGTACTACAGGTTAGCCACCCCCATATAAGACCATCCCAAATAAGCCTCCCCCAGATAAGGCCCCCCATATTTTGTCCCGGTTTGAGCCCCCACCCGGGATGAAAGTTTCCCGCGCCACTACGTTCCTGCACTTTCCACCGGTTCCCACCTCTGTCTTCCCGCCATTTTCTCAGTATATATATGTACGCTTGGCCTCCATTTACATATCACATCTAGACTCATCATTCTCTTCCCATGGCTTCCATCGTATCTCTAACCACCCGGGAGGCGGAGGCGCTTTGCAGGATGCCTCAACATCCTGTCTTTCTTACGGTCTTCCATGTGCCATCGCAACAACTTGGCATGCTCTTTATTTCTGAACAAACGTTTCAACCGTGGTATTATAGGAGCATACCACATCACCTTGGCAGGAACCCTCTTCCTAGGTGGCTCGCCCTCAACATCACCAGGGTCATCTTTTCTAATCTTATACCGCAATGCAGTGCATACCGGGCATTTATCCATATTCTCGTACTTCTCACCGTGGTAGAGGATGTAGTCATTAGGGCATGCATGTATCTTCTGCACGTCTAATCCTAGAGGGCAGACAAGTTTCTTTGCTTCGTACGTACTAGAGGGCAATTGGTTATTTCTTGGAAGCAGCTTCTTCATTATTACCAGCAACTTTGCAAATCCCGAGTCAGTAATACCGGTCTCTGCCTTCCACTTCAACAATTCCAGTGTGCTACCCAGCTTGTTCTAGCCATCTTCACAAGTTGGGTACAACAATGTGTTGTGGTCCTGTAACATCTACTCGAACTGCAACCTCTCCTTTTCTGTGTCACAGTCTCGCCTTGCATCACTAATGACCCGACCAAAATCATCAACGGGCTCATCTGGTTCCCGTTCTTCAGCCCTTCTTCTTCATTATCTTCAACTGCGGTATCATCGTATTCAGGGAACATAGATCGGTAGTTGTCATCATCGTTCTCTTCTTCATCGCCGTCTTCCATCATAACCCCTCTTTCTCCGTGCTTGGTCCAAACATTACAGCTGGACATGAAACCGGACCGAAGCCGGTGGATTTGAATGACTCTTGAGGAAGTGTGAGCCTGCTCATTCCGACATTCAACACATGGACAACACATAAAACCATCCCGCCGCTTGTTTGTCTTGGCCACAAGGCGAAAAGAATGCACGCCTTCTCTATAAGCGTCAGAGCATCGGTCACCATACATCCATGGGTGGCTCATCTGCATCATACAACCATGCATATATATCAAACGCAATCACGATGCTTAAATTAGTACCGCGCGGTTAAAATGAGAAAATAGTTGCTAACCTTTTAGGACATTTCTAAACAAAGAGGAGAAACCTTAATTGTCGCTCTGGCACCTCATATCATATTTTGTCTAGTGTGAACTCAAGTGGCATCGCTCTAACAGGCATTAAGTGTCGCTCTAGCACCAGAGTGGCAGAGGTTGCATCACCACACCGAGTTGAGTGTGTGTGGTCATGTGGATATTTATGGTTTGGAAAAGAACACATGAAATGGCCCTCTATGTGTCAGACCATGGTCAAAAAGCCCAGGAACATGTTGGAATGTAGCTGCCACATGCAATGGAGCACCAGTGTGGTAGAGGTTGCATCACCACACCCAGTTGAGTGTGTGTGGTCATGTGGATTATTGTGGTTGGAAAAAACACATCCAATGACACTACATGTGTCAGACCATGGTCAGAAAGCCCAAGAACATGTTGGAATGCAGTTGCCACATGTAATGGAGCACCAGTGTGGTAGAGGTTGCATCACGACACCTAGTTGACTCTGTGTGGTCATGTGGATCATTGTGGTTTTGAAAAAAACATGCAATGACATTCCATGTGTCAGACCATAGTCAGAAAGCCCAGGAACATTTTAGAATGCAGTTGCCACATGCAATGGAGCACCAATGTGGTAGAGGTTACATCACCACACCTAGTTGAGTGTGTGTAGTAATGTGGATCATTGTGGTTTCGAAAAGAACACATGAAGTGACACTCCATGTGTTAGACCATGGTCAGAAAGCCTAGGAACATGTTGGAATGCAGCTGCCACATGCAATGGAGCACCAGTGTGGGAGAGGTTGCATTACCACACCGAGTTGAGTGTGTGTGGTCATGTGGATCTTTATGGTTTGGAAAAGAAGATATGAAATGGCACTCTATGTGTCAGACCATGGTCAGAAAGCCCAGTCACATGTTGGAATGTAGCTGCCACATGCAATGGAGCACTAGTGTGATAGAGGTTGCATCACCACACCCAGTTGAGTGTGTGTGGTCATGTGGATCATTTTGGTTTGGAAAAGAACACATGCAATGACACTCTATGTGTCAGACCATGGTCATAAAGCCCAGGAACATGTTGGAATGCAGCTGCCACATGCAATGGAGCACTAGTGTGGTAGAGGTTGCATCACCACACCCAGCTGAGTGTGTGTGGTCATGTGGATCATTGTGGTTTGGAAAAGAACACATGCAATGGCACTCTATGTGTCAGACCATGGTCAGAATGCCCAGGAACATGTTGGAATGTAGCTGACACATGCAATGGAGCACCAGTGTGGCAGAGGTTGCATCATCACACCCAGTTGAGTGTGTGTGGTCATGTGGATCATTTTGGTTTGGAAAAGAACACATGCAATGACACTCTATGTGTCAGACCATGGTCAGAAAGCCCAGGAACATGTTGGAATGTAGCTGACACATGCAATGGAGCACCAATGTGGTAGAGGTTGCATCACCACACCCAGCTGAGTGTGTGTAGTAATGTGGATCATTGTGGTTTGGAAAAGAACAAATGAAATTATTTTGGCCATCGTGACAGTGCTCGCGCACTGCTCTAACTGGATGTTGGTCGACATGATGTCTCCATTGTCAAGTAATGCATATACTTCCCCTCGGAATGTCGTCATGCAAACCAGAAATGTATCAGGAGGTGGCGAATACAATCCTTCTCCAAATGATTCATTGATTTGCCCCGTTGGGGTGCTCTCATCGGCCCATGCAATATGATCTCGATAATCAGTGCAATCAAACACCATCATCGGGGACTTCGTCATGATGACAGATTGGAGAAGATCAGATGGTATGTGTGCTTGAAACTCAGTGTTAGACTTATGAGTGATTGGGTTCATAAGACGAATCTGGTACGGCTCCACCCTCTCAGCAAGCACGATGACGCCATGAGAAACACCGACGACGTAGAATCTTTTGGAAGAAGAGGGCATCAGTTAGCACTAAGATGTTTACAATGGAAAATACAAATAAATGAATGTTATATATATATCAGATGTGAATGTGAACCTGCGATGGACGTCCATTAGATTCGTCCTAAAGCAACGACCAGTGGTGAGGTTGAGGAAGGTGAAGTTGCCAACGTCTGGAAGTGTGTGATCTATCATGATCCAGTTGTTGAGATGGAATTTGGGCACCTTTGAAGTGCGGCGCCAATCGGTGCAGACTTACCGACAAGCAGCATAGGTGTCGATGTACTCCTCTTTCTCTAGCAAGTAGTCGGCGATCTAGCGAAGTGGGTCGGCCGGGAGATCGGACTAGTTCCTCTTCATCAGGCTACTGGCCATGGCTTACGTGCGGGAATGTTTTGATTGAGGAAGAAAGAAGAACTACCACCGCGAGGAGAAAAAGAAGAGGAGAACAGACAAGGGAGACGAAGTGGAACTGCCACTGCGAGGAGACGAGGAGACGTGGGAGAAGAAGCGGAACTGCCACTTCAAGTTTGGATCAACGGTATTTTTTTCGGAACTAGCACGTGAACTAGCCATGCACTGCATGCAAGTTTTGATCAAGCAAACTGACATGTGGGACCGGCCAAAAAATTCCGTGAAGTGCTACCGTGCATAGTGCGCTGACAGTTGATGTCTACGCACTTCTATTCTTGTAGACAGTTGTTGGGCCTCCAAGTGCAGAGGTTTTTAGAACAGCAGGAAGTTTCCCTTAAGTGGATTACCCAAGGTTTATCGAACTCAGGGAGGAAGTGGTCAAAGGTATCCCTCTCAACCAACCCTGCAATCAAGATACAAGAAGTCTCTTGTGTCCCCAACACACCCAATACACTTGTCAGGTGTATAGGTGCACTAGTTCGGCAAAGAGATAGTGAAATACAAGTGGTATAGATAATTATAAGTGGTAATGGTGCCAGAAAATAGCTTGCTGGCGTGTGGTTGACGTGGGAAAAGACTAAAGGCAAACTAAAATAAACAAGGAAGCAAGCAAACATGTAACAGATCTAATTGCAAACGGTGTATCAATGCTTAGAAACAAGTCCTAGGGATCATACTTTCACTAGTGAACACTCTCATATAAATATCTTCTCTTTATGATACTACTCTTAACTACTCTCCGGTTGGACACTCTAATCATTGGTAGGGCTATAACAGCACACCTCAAAGTTCATCTTTCCCATCTAGAAAACCCCACACTGTCACCTTGAGCACTAGATGGTTCAAACAAACACCACAATTTCATAAAGACATCCAACTCCAAATATAACTCATAACAAGTATTTGAAATCTCTCTCCTAAGTGCCACCATGGTGTGCACACTGGCAAGTTCACACACATGGGGAGAGTAGATATCTATTAAAGCACTTGAGTATCAAGGTAGATCTATAGATTACAAGCTCATGATCTCAATAAGATCAAGCATAGAGAGAGATGAACACATAGCTACCGGTAGAACCCTTAGCCTCGAGAGAGAACTACTCCCACCTCATCATGGGAATCAGCAATGGTGATGGAGATGGTGGTGGAGATCGATGGAGATGGCTCCGGGGGTACTTCCATGTCCCGGAAGGGTGCTGGAACAGTGACTTTATGTCCCCCGAATCTCCCCTTCGGTGGCGGCGGCGCTGCGGAACTTTTCGTGGCTAGAGGCTTGACTATTTAGGAATTTTGCATCGGGAGGCATCTTATAGGCAAAGAGGCAAGGTCGGTGGGCGTCCAGGGGCCCACACCACCTGGTGGCGCGGCCAGGGATAGCCCGCGCCACCACATGGTGTGGCCACCCTGTGTCTCCTCTTCGTCTCGTCTTCTGGCTCCGTGAATCTTCCGGTAAAATATCGACTTTAGCTTTTGTCCGGTCCAATTCCGTGAATATTGATTTTCTGACTTTCCTGGAACCAAAAAAGCAGAAAACAGGCAACTGGCACTATGGCATCTTGTTAATAGGTTAGTCTAGGAAAGCGTATAAAAGTACCTCAAAGTAGATAAAACCAAGCATGGAACATCAAAAATTATGGATACATTAGCAACTATCAACATCCCCAAGCTTAACTCCTGCTCGTCCTCGAGTAGGTAAGTGATAAAAAGAAAGAATAATTTTTGAGGTGACATGCACCATCATAAACTTGATCAAAGTATTTGTAAAACAATGATAATTGGGATCATAGTACTTCAACATAGCTTGAAAGACAAAGTTCTAACAATAAAACATAGCAACTATGTTGCAACATGAAAAGACACAAACAAAAGATTCATGAATAACAATGCTTTGCAAGACGTTTGTTTGTTTCACATAAAGAAAACATAGCATAGTGGCATTCAGCTTGTCCCTCATAGAGTATCAAACATAAATGCATAGGACAACTTCAAAGTTTATAAGAGTGACTAGATACAAATAGTTTAAAACAAGCAATATCAAAGCTATGCATCAATCAACAAGTCTTGGGACAATGCGCATAGAACTAAGAATGGCCACTATGCTCTCAAAGTAGGTGCATAAAGGTAGAAGGTGGAGACTCAACAAAAAGGTAAAAGAAAGGCCTGCATAGAAGGAAGTAGGGATTCAAGTTTCATAAAGAGCTTCCAAAAATTAAGGTACTTAATAGCTTTAAGCTCTCATTGCCCCGATCATAAGCATCTTGAAGTGATTAAGGTTAAAGTGAACAAACTATGGTGTATATGCTTGACGAAGTATAAGTTGGAAATCTCATGTCCCTTGAATACGAGGGCCGCTCCTCATGCTACTCAAGTTTAGTTACCGATAAGTTCTTGTCATAGTAAGTACATGTGTATCATTGAGAACCGCCAACGGGGTACCCCTTGCCCGATGATACGGAAGAATTCCCTTATCAAAATGACGAGGCAAGCAGACAACGAGCATCTCAGAAATCTTCTTTTTTACCATGGGAATATGGTGCTTTTCTCATATCTCTTTCTTTTTATCTTTTTTTTCTCAATGTCTGACTCTTTTTTTATAAGAAGAATGCTTCATAGACAGCTCATTATGGTTACGCTGCAGGTTTCCACCATGACAGCATGGATTAGACCAGCGGCCCAGGCGTTTCTCTAGAACACATACATAACTCCATGGACTTACAAGCTCCCCTTTCATTTCACACCAACGACATCCATAGACAAAAGAGCATGATATCAACTAGGTACAAAGTACAAGTGCAATGTTGAAAGTGTTCCCCATGACAACATGGTTCTGCTAATCCCCAACATATAAGTGCAAGCATATACAACATAGACGACACAATGGTTCAAGTTTATTAAGGGCGAGAAAAGTAAAGTGTGCCATCAAGTTCGTGAGAGCTTTAATCACTAGTTTTCTCATAACAAGTTTAATTCAGAAGGTAGATAAAAACATGAATATACTTGGAATATCAAATGCTAATAGGTAGGTATGGTGGACTCTTTGGAATAACTTGGTTTTAGCAGTTGGATGCATGAGTGGAACTCATACTTTGTTATGGGGGCTAGCTAAAGACTGAGAGCGACCAACTAAGAGAGCAATAATGGCCATAATCATCCAAAGCGATAAAACATCATTAATTAAAGCATAAAGTGATACTACGAGTTGAAAACTAAAGGATCATAAAGGCTATGGTGACTTGGGATAGTCATAACATGGTGTGAGCATGTGCCAAGTCAACCCAAATAAAGCATCAAAGGAGAATACCACAATACTATGCTTTAATATGCTAAAACAACGCATGATCCTTCCAATGCACATTAAGAAATCTCAATTGTTTATAACAAGTCATGCTACAGCAAATAAAACTAAGCATAAAGCCAAAACAATATCGAGCATGGCATGACAAAGCATAGGCCATAGTCAAAAACAAGCTCTCTTTACCACTTAAGCATGAACTTTCCTACTCTTTTTCCAATCCAAACCAAACTATTTGAAAACCAATGTATGAAAGAGGGGGTCCAACCAATTTGTTTAGGAAAGTAAGCAAACCAAGCAAACGAAACCAAAACGTAAAACAAAAAATAAGACGCTCCAAGAACAACACAACTGTGCATGAAACAATAAAAATGAAGTGTTTGGAAGGAACCTGGGATTTTTATTGATGAAGAAGGGGATGCCTTGGGCATCGCTAAGCTTTGACGCTTGTACTTCTTGGATATTTATTAGCGTGACACACGTGGCATCCCCAAGCTTGAGCTTTAGGCCATTCTTCATCTCATTACTCATTCCTTCCATACACCTGAAATTTTTCCTTCATACAAAACTTCACACAATTTTTATTAGCAACATTAGTGAACTCAAGATAATAAGTCTTTAGGTTCAGTTGCAACACCAATAAAACTTCCATTAAAACACAAGCTATTATAGCACTTCCCTCAAAAAGCTCAATTCCCCAAAAGAACTCAAAAAGGAACCAACAAGAAGCAAATGCAAATAATGGCAGGAATCTGTCAAAACAGACCAGCAGGTAAAGACGATTTTTTTCGAAGACCTTCTGTTGCTCAAATCTAAAAGTATTGAACTAACAAAACTTAGATGACAACCTGGGCAAGAAGCACAAAAATTCACGCCTCAAAATGACGTATAGAGATTTTACACGAATTTTTACAGTGAAGCACAAAAATCTGTTTCGGGACAGCAACTTTCCCAATCATTACTTCTCTCTCATTAGAGGTAACTCTTGGCACAAAAAACAAATAAAAAGGATAAGGAGCGGTTATTACTGAAGTAATGACTTCCAAGACTCATCTAAAACTTTTGGGTTATCTCCCAATAAGTACTTTTCTTTAACGCATTTAAGTTAGGCATGATAGTTTGGGAAGATGCTCACATAAGAAATATGAATTGAAGTAAAAGAGAGCATCAAGAATCAAATGGAAAACACATTTAATTCTAACCCACTTCCTATGCATAGGAATCTTGTAAAGAAACAAGTCATGAAAGCACAAAGCAACAAGCATAGTAAAGCAAAACAAGTGCAACTTCAAGACTTTCAACATAAAGAGGGGAAACTTAATATTGTTGAGATACATAAAACCATGTTTTCCTCTCTCATCATAACTTTCAGTAGCATCATGAATAAAATTAACAATATAACTATCACAAGAAACATTTTTATCATGAGCCACATGCATAAAAGAATTAATACTCCCCACATAAACATAGTCATTCTTATTAATTGTAGTGAAAGAAAATTCAACAAAATAGCTATGATTATTATTCTCATCACCATAATCATCAAATATAGGAGGCATATTGTAATCATAATTAATTTTCTCCTCAATAGTAGGTGGACTGAAAATATCATATTCATCATTGTAATCATTATATATTGGAGGTTTGGTATCATCATAAGCAATAGAATAGCTATCTTCCAAAGCCGGGGAACTAAAAAAGATCATTTTCATAAAAACTAACTTCCCCAAGCTTAGACTTTTCCATAGAATTAGCAATAATGGTGTCCAAAGAATTCATACTAACAACATTGCTATTAGCATGCAAATAAAGTTCCATAGGTTTTTTTAATTTTCTCTTCAAACATTTCATGTCCTAACTCAAGATAAATAATATAAAGCTCTCTAATTTTTTTGTTGTTTTCCATTAAGCCTAACTAGTGAAAACAAGAAACAAAAAGACAAAATTGCCAAATCTAAGGAAATAACTTCGAGCACTCACACCAAAGGATGTGAGTACCTTTTACCTCACCTCCCCGGCAACGACGCCAGAAAATAGCTTGATGTCTACGCACTTCTTTTCTTGTAGACAATTGTTGGGCCTCCAAGTGCAGAGGTTTGTAGAACAGCGGCAAGTTTCCCTTAAGTGGATTACCCAAGGTTTATCGAACTCGGAGAGGAAGTGGTAAAAGGTATCCCTCTCAAGCAACCCTGCAATCAAGATACAAGAAGTCTCTTGTGTCCCCAACACACCCAATACACTTGTCAGGTGTATAGGTGCACTAGTTCGGCGAAGAGATAGTGAAATACAAGTGGTATAGATAATTATAAGTGGTAACGGTGCCATAAAATAGCTTGCTGGCGCGTGGTTGACGTGGGAAAAGACTAAAGGCAAACTAAAATAAAGAAGGAAGCAAGTAAACATGTAACAGATCTAATTGCAAACGGTGTATCAATGCTTAGAAACAAGTCCTAGGGATCATACTTTCACTAGTGAACACTCATATAAATATCTTCTCTTTATGATACTACTCTTAACTACTCTCTGGTTGGACACTCTATTCATTGGTAGGGCTATAACAGTACACCTCAAAGTTCATCTTTCCCATCTAGAAAACCCCACACTATCACCTTGAGCACTAGATGGTTCAAACAAACACCATAATTTCATAAAGACATCCAACTCCAAATATAACTCATAACAAGTATTTGAAATCTCTAGCCTAAGTGCCACCATGGTGTGCACACTGACAACTACACACACATGTGGAGAGCAGAGATCTATTAAAGCACTTCAGTAGAAAGGTAGATCTATAGATTACAAGCTCATGATCTCAATAAGATCAAGCATAGAGAGAGATGAACACATAGCTACCGGTAGAACCCTTAGTCGTGCACTGCTCTCATCGTCCCCTTGGGCTGTCGTCCTCCCGCCCTCCCCTCCCCTTCCTGCCCTGTCTCCTTGCCGCCGTCCACCGCCCAGGCGCGTCTGGAAACGAAAACTGAGAGTTGGCTGTTGGGTTAGGCGCCCAACGATGCTGGTGATCCGGGTCCCACTCGAAGATGGATCCTGCGAGGCTTGAGAACACGGAGATGGGTCCTGCGCGGCTGGAGAGCACATAATCTCCTTCAAGTCTAGAGAGCACAGAGGAGAACAAAACCTGGGAAGAGGAAGCGGGGTGCAGAGCTTTGGAGGTATGGATCCTGGAGAAGGTGTCGTGCGTCCACATTGAAGGGTAAGAACTGTGATTTCTTTTCTGCATACCCCAATTAACGTTTTTAGTCCCGTGGTGATGGCAAGGATATGTGTTGGTAACCGCAGGACGTCTGTACATCTTGTCCTTGAGCATGATGCTTTGTCAAGCGAGCATGAAGACATTGAAATGTGTGGCGGTGCGGATGATGATGAGAAAGCATATCCAGACGTGGCTGCTGACCCTAATAGGATGGAGAGTAGGGAATATTTGGTTGATTCGAACTTTAAGCATGACTATGGGACTGATGAGGAAGAGGAATGTGAAGATGTGGAAATGGGATGTAGATACGACGATGAAGACGAGGATAGGCCAGTGATACACTTTGACAGGGACAATCCTACAATTGATGAGGGGACTGTCTTTGAGAATGTGGTGGACTGGAGATATGCAGTTGCAACCTATGCAATCAGAGCTGGGTTCGAATTTATCATTGAAAAGAGAGAACAAAAGAGATTTAGGGTGCATTGTAGGGAAAGTAATGTGTGTAAATGGAGATTACATGCATCTCCAATGCGGGGTGGACACCCATTTCAGGTTGCAATAGCTACATTTAGTTTCAGCCTTTGTCATATTTATTCTGCTGATAACTAGCTCTGAATTATTTGGATTCTTATCGAATGCAGATCAAAGTAAACACGAAGAAACACAACTGCCTTAATACTTCTTTAAGTGATAAAATTACACCGGTGACTACCAAGTGGATTGCTGCTACTGTACTTGACTGGGTGAGGCAGGATCATAACATTGGACCTGCTGAACTCAGAGCAAAGATTAGCAACAGGTTTAACATTCTGATTCCTTACCACAAAGTCTTTGATGGGAAGGAGATGGCTCTAGACTTCATTCAAGGCAAGTGGAATGAAAGTTTTCACATGTTGTATAGTTTCAAAGCTCACGTAGAGAAAACATCACCTAGTAGTGTTGTTTACATCGATTACGAGGTTGTGAAAGGAAGAGAAAAGGTCTCGAGGAGGGTCAGGTATAAGCAGGAATATAAGATATGCTTCAGGAGATGTTTTGTCTGCCTGAAGGCACGCTGGAAGGGGTTCCTAGACGGCTGCAGGCCATACTTGGCAATATGCGCAACTTCTTTAACAGGGAAGTTCAGGGGACATGTTGCTTATGCTTGTGCTTTGGACGCGCATGATTGGCTTCTACCCGTAGCTTATGCTGTTCTTGAGGGTGAATCAAATGAAAGTTGGACATGGTTCATGCAGAGACTACGGGCAATAATTGGTCACCCTGAAGGCTTGGTGATACACACCGGTGCATGAGAGGGTCTTGAGAATGCTGTTGATGATGTGTTTCCTGGGGTTGAGCATAGGGAATGCATGCGACACCTCGCTATTAACTTCACTAAGAAGTTCAAAGGAAAGATCTTTGAAGAGGACTTGTGGCGATCAGCATACACATACACCCCAAGCACGCATGCTACTTACTTGCAGAACATGTATGTAGTGCCAAAGGTGAAAAAATACCTTGAAGAACATCACACCAAGCTATGGGCCAGAAGGAAGTTTGGTGAGTTAAGCAAGGTGGATTTTGTTTGCAATAATTTGGTAGAGAGTTTCAGTGATAAGATTTTGGGCATGAAGACACTTGGAATTGTTATTTTGTTTGATGCAATAAAACAGTGCATAATGGTGAAGATAGATTTAAGGCAAAGAATTTGTGCAAGAAAGTTTGTAGGCCATAAAATAGTTCCAAAGGTGGTTATGTTACTGAATGCAAGAACAAGGGCAATGAGAACGATAAAGATGAGGATGGTCCGAAGTTCTAGAACATTGGCTGAGGTTTATGCAAAATACAATCGTGGAAGTGAACGGAGGTACACTGTAGACATTGGAACCAAGACTTGTTCATGCAGGCAGTGGCAAATTACTAGTCTGCCATGTCACCATGCAATTTACTTCATCTTAAAGCTTAGAGGTAGCAGAGATGAAATAGAGAACTATGTCGACAACTATTTCTCCGTGGACAAGTTTGCTGCAACTTATGCAGAAAATGTACCACCTATGGATGATGAAAATGATTGGGAGATTGTCGATCCATTGTTCAAACATCAACTACCAGTTCTTAGGAGGCCACCTGGGAGGCCTAGAAAGCTAAGGACCGGAGCATCCACTGATAAAGGTTCAAGGCTGGGAGCTAGGAAAAGGAAATGCAAACGTTGTGGCGGATTCGGCCATATCAAGAAGTTGTGAAAAACCCAGTTACACATGATATTGTCCCTGTTCACACCCCAGTGGCAGAAAATGAGGCTTCTCAGCCAGAACTGGAGGAAGAGCAGCTCGAAGACGAAGAACTTGAGGAAGTGCCGCAGGTGGAGGAAAACGGTGATGAGCACTCGAAGGAAAATGTACGTAAGCAGCCAATTTATGAAGAAGTGGAGGTGCCGGCGATAAAAGGGTGTGAAAAGAAACAAAAGGGTAAGAGGAACAGGGAGGAAAGGGCAAATAATGGAGGTGTATTAGAATATGAAGAAGTTGCAGGGGTGATTGCGGATGTTCTTCAGGATCTTTCGGCTAACTATAGGAGAAATAATAAATCCCTGCCAATTTCATCTTTGTACGATTCACCACATGAAAGGTAAGCTTAAAAAATGTTTTATTTGCCATTTTATCATTTTTTACCCTCGTCAACTGTTGCTTAATGCAGCGTGGGCTAGCAGACTAATAAGAGGAGCAAAAAGATGCGGGCACAGTAACATCGTATGTTGAATTATATCATTGAAACTAAACTAGTCGTGTTGTCTTTATTTATATCTGGTGCGTGCAACGTGTCTGTGATGTGGTCATGTGGACCAGATTACAATTTTTAAAATACTATTACATTAATTTTTTACATGCGTATGGACGCAGCTACTAGTTCCCATCTCCCTTGGATTCCCATCTCCTCTAGCGCACTCCAGAATTATGGTTGTGCCATCAAGTAGCAGAGTCAGCGTATTGTCCCATCAGATGTGAATGCAATGACTTTGTTTGTTCAGAATTTGATGACTTTTGATTAGTTTGAAAGATAGATAAACCTAAAACATGTATCTAGACATGTTTTGGGTATATATACATTTAAATATCTAAAAAAAACTAAGTCAGTTATATCTGGATAGGAGTAGTACACTATTACAACACGCTCGATCCCTTCTCCTCTAGCGCACTCCAAATTATGGTTGTGCCATCAAGTGCTGGAAGCAGAGTCAACGTATTGTCCCATCCGATATGCCAGGAACACGCGAACTTTATTTTTAGGATTGGACGAGTTTCGACTAGTTTCAAAGACAAAGACAACTAAAACATGGCCAACATATATAGATTACGATGATAATCGATTATGACTCAAGTAACCCAGATCCAAAGAGGGCATTAAGATACCGTACATAGATTTAATTTATGCTTAACTGGTCCTAATCGACTATGATGCTCCCGTAGTCTCCATCATCGACGACGCTGTCCGCGTCGCCGCCAGCCTCCTCCGCGTCGGAATCGATGCCGACGTTCCCGGCAGCGTTCCTCCTCCTCATGGATTCTTCACGGCGTGCCACATCAATAATGGTGGAGGTCGTACGCCCAGGCACTGCCCAGAAGCGCTGCCTCCCTTCGGGGTTCCGCAGATCCGGGTGGATCTCCCCCGGTGGGTTCAGCACAGCTCAATCAACACAACCCGCTCCTTCTTGAACAGCTTTCGCCAGTACGCGCTCGTGCACGAGTACCGTGTCATTGCCCTCTTCCACTCAGGCAGCTGGTGGCGGCGCTCCTTGATATGCCTCGCCAACGTGTTGTCACGCAAGAGCGGCGCGATAGGAACCCCGACGTAGCTGAGCTTGAAGCCGACCAGAAGCCTCACAAACGGCGGTGCGAGTATGTCGTAGTGGGCGAACATCTGAGCCTCTTGCAAGCTGATTTTGGGCCTCTCCCTCTCCATGGCGATGAAGGAACACGATCTGAGCTTTGGCCCCGAGGTTAAGGGGATAAGGGAAAGGACGTAGGCCTAGCGTGGTTGCCACTACCAATCAGTTCGCAGAACAGACTTCTCGCGGATCGCCCTCACGATGGACATCCTTATCGCCCATGCACCCCGATCCAACGGCGCCTAACAATCGGGGATCGGGTCTTCTAGAAGACCGGAGCGGTTGCTGGTTAGCTCTACGTCCCGATTGTTTGTGGGCAATGGCTGTTGTTGAAAATAATACACATTTCACTAACAATGGTTGATCCATATGTGGTTAATGAAAAGAACACACATGCAATGAACTCTGGTGGATCCATATGTAATGACACTGGTGGATCCATGTGTGGTCTCTTAAAAGAACACACATTTCAATGACACTGGTGGATCCATATGTCGTTTGTGAAAAAAAATACATCAAGTGACTCTAGATGTGGTTAATGAGAATAACACACATGCAATGACACTGGTGGATCCATGTGGTTTATGAAAAGAACACACATGCAATGACTCGGGTGGATCAATATGTGGTTTATGAAAAGAACACACATGCAATTACTCTAGTGCTGGTTTAGGATAAGAACACACATGCAATGACTCTAGTGGATCTATATCTGGTTTGTGAAAAGAACACACATGCAATGACTCTAGTGGATCCATGTGGTTTATGAAAAAACAGACATGCAATGACTCTGGTGGATCCATATGTGGTTTGTGAAAAGAACACACATGTAATGAATCTAGTTGTGGTTCATGAAAAGAACACACATGCAATGACACTGCTAGATCCATGTGATTCATGAAAATAACACACATGCAATGACTCTGGTGGATCCATATGTGGTTTATGAAAAGAACACACATGCAATGACTCTAGTGGATCCATATGTGGTTTATGAAAAGAACAGACATTCAACGACCCTGGTGGATCCATGTGGTTTATGAAAAGAACAGACATGCAATGACTCTAGTGCTGGTTTAGGATAAGAACACACATGCAATGACACTGGTGGATACATATGTGGTTAATGGAAATAACACACATGCAATGACTCCAGTTTTTGGTAGTAAAAAGAACACACATGCAAATGACACTATTGGATCCATGTGTGGTCTCTGAAAAGAACACACATTTCAATGACACTGGTGGATCCATATGTGGTTTGTGAAAAGAACAGTCATGAAATGACTCCATATGTGGTTAATGAAAGAATACACATTTCAATGACAATGGTGGTTCCATATGTAGTTTGTGAAAAGAAAACACATGCAATGACTCTAGCTGTGGTTAATGAGAAGAACACACATGCAATGACACTGGTGGATCCATATGTGGTTAATGAAAATAACACACATGCAATGAACTATGGTGGATCCATATGCAATGACACTGGTTGATCCATATGTGCTCTTTAAATAGAACACACATTTCAATGACACTAGTGGATCCATATGTGGTCTCTGAAAAGAACACACATCCAGTGACTCTAGCTGTGGTTAATGAGAAGAACACACATGCAATGACACTGGTGGATCCATATGTGGTTAATGAAAATAACCCACATGCAATGACTCTAGTTGTTGTTATTGAGAAGATCACACATGCAATGACACTGGTGGATCCATATGTCGTCTGTGAAAATAATAGTCATGAAATGACTCTTGATGTGGTCTCTAAAAAGAATACACATTCCAATGACAATGGTCGTTCCATATGTGGTTAATTAAAAGTACACACATTCAATGACTCTAGCTGTGGTTAATGAGAAGAATACACATGCAATGACACTGGTGGATCCATATGTGGATTGTGAATATAACACACATGCAATGACTCTAGTTGTTGTTAGTAAAAAGAACACACATGCAATGACACTGGTAGATCCAGATGTGGTATGTGAAGAGAACACACATGCAATGACACTGGTGGATCCATATGTGGTATGTGAAAAGAATAGACATGAAATGACTCCATATGTGGTTAATGAAAGAATACACATTTCAATGACAATGGTGGTTCCATATGTGGTTTGTGAGAAGAACACACATGCAATGACTCTAGTTATGGTTAATGAGAATAACACACATGCAATGACACTGGTGGATCCATAGGTGGATTGTGAAAAGAACACATATTTCAATGACACTGGTGGATCCATGTGTGGTCTCTGAAAAGAACACACATTTCAATGACACTAGTGGATCCATATGTCGTTTGTGAAAAAAACACACATCAAGTGACTCTAGATGTGCTTAATGAGACTAACACACATGCAATGACACTGGTGGATACATATGTGGTTAATGGAAATAACACACATGCAATGACTCCAGTTGTTGTTAGTAAAAAGAACACACATGCAATTACACTATTGGATCCATGTGTGGTCTCTGAAAAGAACACACATTTCAATGACACTAGTGGATCCATATGTGGTTTGTGAAAAGAACAGTCATGAAATGAGTCCATATGTGGTTAATGAAAGACTACACATTTCAATGACATTGTTGGTTCAATATGTGGTTTCTGAAAAGAACACTCATGCAATGACTCTAGCTGTGGTTAATGAGAAGAACACATATGCAATGACACTGGTGGATCCATATGTGGTTAATGAAAATAACACACATGCAATGAACTCTGGTGGATCCATATGCAATGAAACTGGTTGATCCATATGTCCTCTCTAAATGGAACACACATTTCAATGACACTCATGGATCCATATGTGGTCTCTGAAAAGAACACACATCCAGTGACTCT
This sequence comes from Avena sativa, assembly GCA_916181665.1. Taxonomy (NCBI): domain Eukaryota; kingdom Viridiplantae; phylum Streptophyta; class Magnoliopsida; order Poales; family Poaceae; genus Avena; species Avena sativa. Next base: position 201,444,012 of record OV702287.1, read on the forward strand.
AGCTGTGGTTAATGAGGAGAACACACATGCAATGACACTGGTGGATCCATATGTGGTTAATGAAAATAACGCACATGCAATGACTCTAGTTGTTGTTAATGATAAGAACACACATGCAATGACACTGGTGGATCCATATGTCGTCTATGAAAATAATAGTCATGAAATGACTCCAGATGTGGTCTCTAAAAAGAATACACATTCGAATGACAATGGTCGTTCCATATGTGGTTAATGAAAAGAACACACATTCAATGACTCTAGGTGTGGTTAAAGAGAAGAACACACATGCAATGACACTGGTGGATCCATATGTGGATTGTGAAAATAACACACATGCAATGACTCTAGTTGTTGTTAGTAAAAACAACACACATGCAATGACACTGGTAGATCGAGATGTGGTATGTGAAGAGAACACACATGGAATGACACTGGTGGATCCATATGTGGTATGTGAAAAGAATAGACATGAAATGACACTAATGGATCCATATGTGGTATGTGTAAAGAATAGACATGAAATGACTCCAGATGTGGTTAATGAAAGAATACACATTTCAATGACAATGGAGGTTCTATATGTGGTTTGTGAAAAGAACACACATGCAATGACTCTAGCTGTGCTTAATGAGAAGAACACACATGCAATGACACTGGTGGATCCATAGGTGGATTGTGAAAATAACACACATGCAATGAAATCTGGTGGATCCATATGCAATGACACTGGTGGATCCATATGTGGTCTCTAAAAAGAACATACAATTCAATGACACTGGTGGATCCATATGTGGTTTGTGAAAAGGACACACATCTAGTGACTCTAGTTGTGGTTATGAGAAGAACACACATGCAATGACAATGGTGGATCCATATGTGGTTAATGAAAATAACACACATGCCATGACTCTAGTTGTTGTTAGTAAAAAGAACAAACATGCAATGACACTGGTGGATCCATATGTGGTCTCTGAAGAGTAAACACATGCAATGACACTGGTGGATCCATATGTGCTCTGTGAAAAGAATAGTCATGAAATGACTGCAGATGTGGTCTCTAAAAAGAATACACATTCCAATGACAATGGTGGTTCCATATGTGGTTAATGAAAAGAACACGCATGCAATGACTCTAGTTGTGGTTAATGAGAAGAACACACATGCAATGACACTGGTGGATCCATATGTGGATTGTGAAAATAACACACATGCAATAACTCTAGTTGTTGTTAGTAAAAGTAACACACATGCAATGACACTGGTGGATCCATATGTGGTCTGTGAAGAGAACACATATGCAATGACACTAGTGGATCCATATGTGGTCTATGAAAACAATAGACATGAAATGACTCTAGATGTGATTAATGAAAGAATACACATTTCAATGACAATGGTGGTTCCATATGTGGTTTGTGAAAAGAACACACATGCAATGACTCTAGCTGTGGTTAATGAGAAGAACACACATGCAATGACACTGATGGATCCATAGGTGGATTGTGAAAAGAACACACACGAAATGAACTCTGGTGGAACCATATGCAATGACACTGGTGGATCCATGTGTGATCTCTAAAAAGAACACACATTTCAATGACACTGGTGGATCCATATGTGGTTTGTGAAAAGAATAGTCATGAAATGACTCCAGATGTCAATGAGAATGGTGGTTCCATATGTGGTTTTCAAAAAGAACACACAGGCAATGACTCTAGTTGTGGTTAATGAGAAGAACACACATGCAATGACACTGGTGGATCCATATGCGGTTAATGAAAATAACACAGATCCAATGAACTCTGGTGGATCCATATGCAATGACACTGGTGGATCCATATGTGGTCTCTGAAAAGAACACACATCCGGTGACTCTAGCTATGCTTCATTAGACGAACACACATGCAGTGACACTGGTGGATCCATATGTGGTTAATGGAAATAACACACATGCAATGACTCTAGTTGTTGTTAATGAGAAGAACACACATGCAATGACACTGGTGGATCGATACGTGGTCTCTGAAGAGAACACACATGCAATGACTCTGGTGGATCCGTATGTGGTCTGTGAAAAGAATAGTCATGAAATGTCGCCAGGTGTGCTCTCTGAAAAGAATACACATTCCAATGACAATGGTGGTTCCTTATGTGGTCAATGAAAAGAACACACATGCAATGACTCTAGCTATGGTTGATGAGATGAACACACATGTAATTACACTGGTGGATCCATATGTGGAGTGTGAAAATAACACACATGCAATGACTCTAGTTGTTGTTAGTAAAAAGAACACACATGCAATGACACTGGTGGATCCATATGTGGTTTGTGAAGAGAACACACATGCAATGACACTGGAGGATCCATATGTGGTCTGTGAAAATAATAGACATGAAATGACTCCAGATGTGGTTAATGAAAGAATATACATTTCAATGACAATGCTGGTACCATATGTGGTTTGTGAAAAGAAAACACATGCAATGACTCTAGGTGTGGTTAATGAGAAAAACACACATGCAATGACACTGGTGGATCCATAGGTGGTTAATGAAAATAACACACATGCAATGAGCTCTGATGGATCCATATGCAATGTCACTTGTGGATCCATATGTGGTCTCTGAAAAGAACACACATTTCAATGACACTGGTGGATCCATATGTGGTCTCTGAAAAGGACACACATCTAGTGACTCTAGCTATGGTTAATGAGAAGAACACACATGCAATAACACTGGTGGATCCATATGTGGTTAATGAAAATAACACATATGCAATGACTCTAGTTGTTGTTAATGAGAAGAACACACATGCAATGACACTGGTGGATCCATATGTGGTCTCTGAAGAGAACACACATGTAATGACACTGGTGGATCCGTATGTGGTATATGAAAAGAATAGTCATGAAATGACTCTAGATGTGGTCTCTGAAAAAAATACACAATCCAATGACAGTGGTGATTCCATATGTGGTTAATCAAAATAACACACATGCAATGACTCTAGCTATGGTTAATGAAAAGAACACACATGTAATGACACTGGTGGATCCATATGTGGATTGTGAAAATAACACACATTCAATGACTCTAGTTGTTGTTAGTACAAAGAACACACGTGCAATGACACTTGTGGATCCATATGAGGTCTGTGAAGAGAACACACATGCAATGACACTAGTGGATCCATATGTGGTATGTGTAAAGAATAGACATGAAATGACTCCAGATGTGCTTAATGAAAGAATACACATTTCAATGACAATGGTGGTTCTATATGTGGTTTGTGAAAAGAACACACATGCAATGACTCTAGCTGTGCTTAATGAGAAGAACACACATGCAATGACACTGGTGGATCCATAGGTGGATTGTGAAAATAACACACATGCAATGAAATCTGGTGGATCCATATGTGGTCTCTAAAAAGAACATACAATTCAATGACACTGGTGGATCCATATGTGGTTTGTGAAAAGGACACACATCTAGTGACTCTAGTTGTGGTTATGAGAAGAACACACATGCAATGACAATGGTGGATCCATATGTGGTTAATGAAAATAACACACATGCCATGACTCTAGTTGTTGTTAGTAAAAAGAACAAACATGCAATGACACTGGTGGATCCATATGTGGTCTCTGAAGAGTAAACACATGCAATGACACTGGTGGATCCATATGTGCTCTGTGAAAAGTGCAGTCATGAAATGACTGCAGATGTGGTCTCTGAAAAGAATACACATTCCAATGACAATGGTGGTTCCATATGTGGTTAATGAAAAGAACACGCATGCAATGACTCTAGTTGTGGTTAATGAGAAGAACACACATGCAATGACACTGGTGGATCCATATGTGGATTGTGAAAATAACACACATGCAATAACTCTAGTTGTTGTTAGTAAAAGTAACACACATGCAATGACACTGGTGGATCCATATGTGGTCTGTGAAGAGAACACATATGCAATGACACTAGTGGATCCATATGTGGTCTATGAAAACAATAGACATGAAATGACTCTAGATGTGGTTAATGAAAGAATACACATTTCAATGACAATGGTGGTTCCATATGTGGTTTGTGAAAAGAACACACATGCAATGACTCTAGCTGTGGTTAATGAGAAGAACACACATGCAATGACACTGATGGATCCATAGGTGGATTGTGAAAAGAACACACATGAAATGAACTCTGGTGGAACCATATGCAATGACACTGGTGGATCCATGTGTGATCTCTAAAAAGAACACACATTTCAATGACACTGGTGGATCCATATGTGGTTTGTGAAAAGAATAGTCATGAAATGACTCCAGATGTCAATGAGAATGGTGGTTCCATATGTGGTTTTCAAAAAGAACACACAGGCAATGACTCTAGTTGTGGTTAATGAGAAGAACACACATGCAATGACACTGGTGGATCCATATGCGGTTAATGAAAATAACACAGATCCAATGAACTCTGGTGGATCCATATGCAATGACACTGGTGGATCCATATGTGGTCTCTGAAAAGAACACACATCCAGTGACTCTAGCTATGGTTCATGAGATGAACACACATGCAGTGACACTGGTGGATCCATATGTGGTTAATGGAAATAACACACATGCAATGACTCTAGTTGTTGTTAATGAGAAGAACACACATGCAATGACACTGGTGGATCGATACGTGGTCTCTGAAGAGAACACACATGCAATGACTCTGGTGGATCTGTATGTGGTCTGTGAAAAGAATAGTCATGAAATGTCGCCAGGTGTGCTCTCTGAAAAGAATACACATTCCAATGACAATGGTGGTTCCTTATGTGGTCAATGAAAAGAACACACATGCAATGACTCTAGCTATGGTTGATGAGAAGAACACACATGTAATTACACTGGTGGATCCATATGTGGAGTGTGAAAATAACACACATGCAATGACTCTAGTTGTTGTTAGTAAAAAGAACACACATGCAATGCCACTGGTGGATCCATATGTGGTTTGTGACGAGAACACACATGCAATGACACTGGAGGATCCATATGTGGTCTGTGAAAAGAATAGACATGAAATGACTCCAGATGTGGTTAATGAAAGAATATACATTTCAATGACAATGCTGGTTCCATATGTGGTTTGTGAAAAGAAAACACATGCAATGACTCTAGGTGTGGTTAATGAGAAAAACACACATGCAATGACACTGGTGGATCCATAGGTGGTTAATGAAAATAACACACATGCAATGAGCTCTGGTGGATCCATATGCAATGTCACTTGTGGATCCATATGTGGTCTCTGAAAAGAACACACATTTCAATGACACTGGTGGATCCATATGTGGTCTCTGAAAAGGACACACATCTAGTGACTCTAGCTATGGTTAATGAGAAGAACACACATGCAATAACACTGGTGGATCCATATGTGGTTAATGAAAATAACAAATATGCAATGACTCTAGTTGTTGTTAATGAGAAGAACACACATGCAATGACACTGGTGGATCCATATGTGGTCTCTGAAGAGAACACACATGTAATGACACTGGTGGATCCGTATGTGGTATATGAAAAGAATAGTCATGAAATGACTCTAGATGTGGTCTCTGAAAAAAATACACATTCCAATGACAGTGGTGGTTCCATATGTGGTTAATCAAAATAACACACATGCAATGACTCTAGCTATGGTTAATGAAAAGAACACACATGTAATGACACTAGTGCATCCATATGTGGATTGTGAAAATAACACACATTCAATGACTCTAGTTGTTGTTAGTACAAAGAACACACGTGCAATGACACTTGTGGATCCATATGAGGTCTGTGAAGAGAACACACATGCAATGACACTAGTGGATCCATATGTGGTATGTGTAAAGAATAGACATGAAATGACTCCAGATGTGCTTAATGAAAGAATACACATTTCAATGACAATGGTGGTTCTATATGTGGTTTGTGAAAAGAACACACATGCAATGACTCTAGTTGTGCTTAATGAGAAGAACACACATGCAATGACACTGGTGGATCCATAGGTGGATTGTGAAAATAACACACATGCAATGAAATCTGGTGGATCCATATGCAATGACACTGGTGGATCCATATGTGGTCTCTAAAAAGAACATACAATTCAATGACACGGGTGGATCCATATGTGGTTTGTGAAAAGGACACACATCTAGTGACTCTAGTTGCGGTTATGAGAAGAACACACATGCAATGACAATGGTGGATCCATATGTGGTTAATGAAAATAACACACATGCCATGACTCTAGTTGTTGTTAGTAAAAAGAACAAACATGCAATGACACTGGTGGATCCATATGTGGTCTCTGAAGAGTAAACACATGCAATGACACTGGTGGATCCATATGTGCTCTGTGAAAAGAATAGTCATGAAATGACTGCATATGTGGTCTCTGAAAAGAATACACATTCCAATGACAATGGTGGTTCCATATGTGGTTAATGAAAAGAACACACATGCAATGACTCTAGTTGTGATTAATGAGAAGAACACACATGCAATGACACTGGTGGATCCATATGTGGATTGTGAAAATAACACACATGCAATAACTCTAGTTGTTGTTAGTAAAAGTAACACACATGCAATGACACTGGTGGATCCATATGTGGTCTGTGAAGAGAACACATATGCAATGACACTAGTGGATCCATATGTGGTCTATGAAAACAATAGACATGAAATGACTCTAGATGTGGTTAATGAAAGAATACACATTTCAATGACAATGGTGGTTCCATATGTGGTTTGTGAATAGAACACACATGCAATGACTCTAGCTGTGGTTAATGAGAAGAACACACATGCAATGACACTAATGGATCCATAGATGGATTCTGAAAAGAACACACATGAAATGAACTCTGGTGGAACCATATGCAATGACACTGGTGGATCCATGTGTGATCTCTGAAAAGAACACACATTTCAATGACACTTGTGGATCCATATGTGGTTTGTGAAAAGAATAGTCATGGAATGACTCCAGATGTGGTTAATGAAAGAATACCCAATTCAATGAGAATGGTGGTTCCATATGTGGTTTTTGAAAAGAACACACAGGCAATGACTCTATCTGTGGTTAATGACAAGAACACACATGCAATGACACTGGTGGATCCATATGCGGTTAATGAAAATAACACAGATCCAATGAACTCTGGTGGATCCATATGCAATGACACTAGTGGATCCATATGTGGTCTCTGAAAAGAACACACATCCAGTGACTCTAGCTATGGTTAATAAGACAAACACACATGAAATGACACTGGTGGATCCATATGTGGTTAATGGAAATAGCACACATGCAATGACTCTAGTTGTTGTTAATGACAAGAACACACATGCAATGACACTGGTGGATCCATATGTGGTCTCTAAAGAGAACACACATGCAATGACTCTGGTGGATCCATATGTGGTCTGTGAAAAGAATAGTCATGAAATGTCGCCAGGTGTGGTCTCTGAAAAGAATACACATTCCAATGACAATGGTGGTTCCATATGTGGTCAATGAAAAGAACACACATGCAATGACACTGGTGGCTCCATCTGTGGTCTGTGAAAAGAATAGACATGAAATGACTCCAGATGTGGTTAATGAAAGAATACACATTTCAATGACAATGCTGGTTCCATATGTGGTTTGTGAAAAGAACACACATGCAATGACTCTAGCTGTGGTTAATGAGAAAAACACACATGCAATGACACTGGTGGATCCATAGGTGGTTAATGAAAATAACACACATGCAATGAACTCTGGTGGATCCATATGCAATGTCACTTGTGGATCCATATGTGGTCTCGGAAAAGAACACACATTTCAATGACACCGGTGGATCCATATGTGGTCTCTGAAAAGGACACACGTCCAGTGACTCTAGCTATGGTTAATGAGAAGAGCACACATGCAATGACACTGGTGGATCCATATGTGGTTAATGCAAATAACACACATGCAATGACTCTAGTTGTTGTTAATGAGAAGATGTCAACACCCGGATTTTTAATCCCAGATGCCTGTTATGTCATCCATCGCAATCCCAGGATTACCATTTTTGCGAGACATAACAGATTGGATATCACAATACATCATCCATTACAAACCATACATAAGGTCTTTACACAAATAAGGATCTAATGATCCAGTCTTAATACAACAAGAAGCGGAAATAAAAGATAAGCGTAGCGGTGGTGTCCATCTTCAGGGGCACAGGCAATGCTGACTACGGCATATAGTCCTAGTTATCATAGCCGTCCTGCTGGCCATCATCTTGGTAGTCTCCTTCATAGTCTGGCCATGAGAATAGCCAGGGACAAAAACCATGAGTACTGTTTAAGTACTCACAAACTACCACTAACAAGTAGTATAATTCTAAGTTAAAGTGCTAACTCTATGTTTAACTATAAAGTTAAGTTTGAAAGCTAAGCTGAGTTCTGAAGCAAAGAAAGATAAAATAAAATTCTAGAATCACTTAAGTTGGGAAGCTAGTGTCATAAACAAAACCCTGTTGTGGTCAAGTCAAGATTCATAATTCATTTCATAAGTCATTTGGAAAACATCTAACAACGAAACAGTATGGCCATTCCAACTATCCATAACCACGGACGTGGCTATTCGAATAGTTTGACACTCTGCAGAGGTGGTACACTTTCACCACAAGATTCGATACATCTGGCAGGGATAACCCTGAATCATCATACTTAGTATGCAGATAATCAAACATAACCTTTCCTTTACACACCCTAGTATAAGCACCTCTCCTATGAGCATGGCCTCCCAACCATGACCATCTGTCATCTTGGGCACTGCATAGGTGGACAACATTGAGAGGTAGCCTCAGCTCAGACCTCTCACGCGAGGGAACTAATACTAATGCATATAAACTTCTGGCTAAGCCTTACCCAATTCAGGTAATGTGGTTGTACGGTAAATTTGGAATGGTATCGCATCCGAATCCAACCATTAGTTTTATAAAAGGGTTAATAATCATGCCTCAACATTTTCACCATCATAAACCATTTGTGTTTCTCAACACATGTCAAAACATCTCAATAGAATGACTCATCATTCCAAGGTTTTCATAATTCATATTCACCTAGTGTTCCCATCTAAAGTGACTCAAGTTTTTTTATCTACTCTAAACTACTAAGTTAAGAGTGTTCACTAAGGTGGAAAGATGGGATCAATCTCATGCCATATAATGATATCTAAAGGTTTCTAAATAGGTCAAGTTTTATACTCTTTATGCTACCTTCAAAACAAGTAAAGAACTTTGTGTAAAGTAAAGGAAGTAAGACTTGAAAATAAGACTTGGGGTAAATACTAGTCAAAGTAGTGTAACCAAAGCATGCCTAAAGCATCTTTGCTAAACCAACTAGTTTAATCCTAGCTTGCTAAGCATTATACTTGCAAGTGTTAGCTTACATTGCTAATGGTGGATTGCAAGTACAACTTGCAAGGGTTAACTTGGATAGTGCTAGCTTGCCTTGCTTGGTGCAGTGGTTGAAGTTTTCTTCTTCTTCTTGGTAGAACTCCTCCTCCTCGAAAGCTTGGTCGATACTATCGTCTATAAATACATACGGAGTACACAATCACCAAACAATACTTAACTAATCTAATTAGCACTCTAAGGCACACATTTGATGATCTATTATCATCACTAGCAGCACAAGTTTTATTCACTAGTTTCCTTCTTTTTATTTTAGAAAAGTAATTTCTACTCATTAAAAAAAAACTAAGATTTAATATTCACCACTTCAAATATGGGATCATGTGGACACATGTCCTCACCACATATTTTAACATGTGGGAATGTGATTTAAGGGTTGGATCATAATTACTTTGGTTTAAGTTCATTATTTAATGATTTAAAGTGACTAGAAATGCCTATCTAGCATTATTTTGGTACTGGTCCAAAGTCACTACATGTAAACCTTAATATTATTATATATTCAGATAGATATGGTGAAATGTGATTTTTGAGAGTTGGAATCAACTCAAAAGCTATCATGGTTGATTTAATAAAATTGTTGCAAGGTGCAAATGCTTCTGTTTTGTTATTTTTACTAGGAGAGATCTCTAACTCTCATTGAATTAAATCCAACTGACTTTGATAGACCTTTTCAGTAGCTTTCTAACAAAATTGGAATCACTCCATTTGGATTTGTAAATCTCTCTAATTGAATTTCAAACTAAGGGACATAACTAGGTTTAAACTAAAAAGAAAAATCCTAATTCAAACTAACTGGGTCGCACGGGAAAGCTAATGGGCCGGCACAGTGGCACTACGCAGCGCAGGGCATAACTGACAGGGGGGTCCACCGGTCAGAGGCTCATAACGCACGAAGCGGTACAGGGCGATGTGGGCCGTTAGATTATAATGGCGATCAACGGCTGGGGCTCATCGTCGACGACGGACCTATCGCCGGTGAACTCTAACCCTAGCGGCTCGGTAGGGGTGCTTACGGGGCGTACCAGGGCTCCAGCGATGATGGCGAGGCGGGCAAACGGACTGGTGGTCGACGAAGAACTCAGGGACGGTCGAGGTAGCTCCAGGGGTGGACGAAATCAACATCGCCCTCTCCTCCTCTGTTGCGGGCTACTCCGGCCAAATTCCGGCGAGCAAGTACTCGCGCTACTCCAGCTAGAGGTGGGTAACGGTCAGTGAGGTGAGGGGAGGTGAGTGATGTGCCGAATGGGGCTGGGGTGGCCTCTATTTATTGGACAATGACGCGACCGAGAGGCATGGGCGGGCGGCTCTAGCGAGGGCTACACAGCGTGCTAGCAGCGTGGCTCGAGGTAGGGGATGGTGGCTGGTCTATTGGCGGTGCTCTACGAATTGAATGCGGGCCTGTGGACGATGGTATGCGGTTGGGCGGTGTGTGCGCTCTGAGGCGGCGGTCTCAACGGCGAGCGCTGGTTGTGGTGCGCTAGGAGGCGAACGGGCATGTCTGGCGTGTTCCTGGGGTCGTGGCGGAGCGGTGGACGCGGGCTGCGGTCGAGGGGCAGCGTGTGCACGCGTGTCGGGCGCGGCGCTCTGGCGCATGCTCGGCATGGCGTAGACGCACTGGGCGTGGTGGTTCCTCGGTGGTCCACGGCTTGGCCTGGCTCGGGAAGGGGATAGAGGGTGGCGGTGATGTGTGAGCTAGCTACTAGACATGTTGAGAGAGGGAGAGGTGGTCTGCTGTGGCGGTTGCAAGGTTTGGCCGGCGGCATGGGCTCGGGTTGGCATGGCATTGCTGCTAGGGGGTAGGGGATGGGTGCTTAGTCTCTGGTTGGATCAAGAGGGGACAAAGGGATTAAATGGAGATCAAATGGGGGCAAAATCCTGTTCAAAACAGTGAGCTAGTTTTAGAGTTTAAACCCTGCCTGCCATGTGCTTGTTGAAATGGCCGCAAGAAAGTTTTTTATGAATTTTGCAAAGATTTTTGCTGGGTGTGCTAGTACTAAGCTTGAGACTCTGTGGGTGCTTGGGTTTTGAAATTTGAGCTCATTTGAATGGTTTTTGAAATAGTGGGATCTTCCCATATGAATTAGATTCAATTTTCAAATGTCATTTAAATTTAGTGTTTGAATGTTTTTGGCAAATCACAAAGTGGGCCTTGGTACATCATTATGTGTACTATCAAGGGGTGCAAAGATCGACATTTGTTTCTGTTAGGTTTTGAGATCTAGGAATAGCCAAAGTAGGCATGTTGATTAAAATGGCACAAATGACCATTCACTTCTTTTATTCATTTTGATTTGTTTATATTTGGGGTTTGTTTGGGAATGATCTAGATGATGTTTATTTCCCATAAGAATCATTTTACAAGCAATGGATCACTTAATCATGGCAATTCAAAACAACTCCTATTTAAATGCACACACATATGAATGCTTTAATAATTTTAAATAGAAAAGTTTTTGTTAACCCTAATTTTGATGATTTGGATATTAATAACCTTGGATTAAAGTTTTGGGATTTTACAGAAGAACACACATGCAATGACACTGGTGGATCCATATGTGGTCTCTGAAGAGAACACACATGTAATGACACTTCTGGATCCATATGTGGTCTGTGAAAAGAATAGTAATGAAATGACTCTAGATGTGGTCTCTGAAAACAATACACATTCCAATGACAATGGTGATTCCATATGTGGTTAATGAAAATAACATACATGCAATGACGCTAGCTATGGTTAATGAGAAGAACACACATGTAATGACACTGGTGGATCCATATGTGGATTGTGAAAATAACACACATTCAATGACTCTAGTTGTTGTTAGTAAAAATAACACACATGCAATGACACTGGTGGATCCATATGTGGTCTGTGAAATGAATAGACATGAAATGACTCCAGATGTGGTTAATGAAAGAATACACATTTCAATGACAATGGTGGTTCCATATGTGGTTTGTGAAAAGAACACACATGCAATGACTCTAGCTATGGTTAATGAGAAAAACACACATGCAATGACACTGCTGGATCCATAGGTGGTTAATGAAAATAACACACATGCAATGAACTCTGGTGGATCCATATGCAATGTCACTGGTGGATCCATATGTGGTCTCTGAAAAGAACACACATTTCAATGACACTACTCGATCCATATGTGGTCTCTAAAAAGGACACACATCTAGTGACTCTAGCTATGGTTAATGAGAAGAACACGCATGCAATGAAACTAGTTGATCCACATGTGGTTAATGAAAATAACACACATGCAATGACTCTAGTTGTTGTTAATGAGAAGAACACACATGCAATGACACTGGGGGATCCATATGTGGTCTCTGAAGAGAACACACATGTAATGACACTGGTGGGTCCATATGTGGTTTGTGAAAAGAATAGTCATGAAATGACTCTAGATGTGGTCTCTAAAAAGAATACACATTCCAATGACAATGGTGATTCCATATGTGGTTAATGAAAATAACACACATGCAATGACTCTAGCTATGGTTAATGAGAAGAACACACATGTAATGACATAGGTGGATCCATATGTGGATTGTGAAAATAACACACATTCAATGAATCTAGTTGTTGTTAGTAAAAAGAACACACATGCAATTACACTGGTTGATCCATATGTGGTCTGTGAAGAGAACACATATGCAATGACACTGGTGGAGCCATATGTGGTCTATGTAAAGAATAGATATGAAATGACTCCAGATGTGGTTAATGAAAGAATACACATTTCAATGACAATGGTGGTTCCATATGTGGTTTGTGAAAAGAACACACATGCAATGACTCTAGCCGTGGTTAATGAGAAGAACACAGATGCAATGACACTGGTGGATCCATAGGTGGATTGTGAAAAGAACACACATGCAATGAACTCTGGTGGATCCATATGCAATGACACTGGTGGATCCATATGTGGTCTCTAAAAAGAACACACATTTCAATGAGACTGGTGGATCCATATGTGGTTTGTGAAAAGAACACACATCCAGTGACTCTAGTTGTGGTTAATGAGAAGAACACACATGCAATGACACTGGTGGATCCATATATGGTTAATGAAAATAACACACATGCTATGACTCTAGTTGTTGTTAGTAAAAAGAACAAACACTCAATGACACTGGTGGATCCATATGTGGTCTGTGAAAAGAATAATCATGAAATGACTCCAAATGTGGTCTCTGAAAATAATATACATTCCAATGACAATGGTGGTTCCATATGTGGTTAATTAAAAAAACACACATGCAATGACTCTAGCTATGGTTAATGAGAAGAACACACATGCAATGACACTGGTGGATCCATATGTGGATTGTGAAAATAACACACATGCAATAACTCTAGTTGTTGTTAGTAAAAATAACACACATGCAATGACACTGGTGGATCCATATGTGGTCTATGAAGAGAACACATATGCAATGACACTAGTGGCTCCATATGTGGTCTATGAAAAGAATAGACATGAAATGACTCCAGATGTGGTTAATGAAAATACACGTTTCAATGACAATGGTGGTTCCATATGTGGTTTGTGAAAAGAACACGCATGCAATGGCTCTAGCTGTGGTTAATGAGAAGAACACACATGCAATGCCGCTGATGGATCCATAGGTGGATTGTGAAAAGAACACACATGCAATGAACTCTGGTGGAACCATATACAATGACACTAGTGGATCCATGTGTGATCTCTGAAAAGAACACACATTTCAATAACATTGGTGGATCCATATGTGGTTTGTGAAAAGAACAGTCATGAAATGACTCCAGATGTGGTTAATGAAAGAATAAACATTTCAATGACAATGGTGGTTCCATATGTGGTTTTCGAAAAGAACACACATGCAATGACTCTAGCTGTGGTGAATGAGAAGAACACCCATTCAATGACACTGGTGAATCCATATGTGGTTAATGTAAATAACACGCATGCAATGACTCTAGTTGTTATTAATGAGAATAAGACACATGCAATGACACTGGTGGATCCATATGTGGTCTCTGAAGAGAACACACATGCAATGACTCTGGTGGATCCATATGTGTTCTGTGAAAAGAATAGTCATGAAATGACTCCAGATGTGGTCTCTGAAAAGAATACACATTCCAATGACAATGGTGGTTTCATATGTGGTTAATTAAAAGAACACACATGCAATGAATCTAGCTGTGGTTAATGAGAAGAACACACATGTAATTACACCGGTGGATCCGTATGTGGAGTGTGAAAATAACACACATGCAATGACTCTAGTGTTGTTAGTAAAAAGAACACACATGGAATGACACTGGTGGATCCATATGTGGTCTATGAAGAGAACACACATGCAATAACACTGGTGGATCCATATGTGGTCTATGAAAAGAATAGACATGAAATGACTCCAGATGTGGTTAATGAAAAAATACACATTTCTATGACAATGGTGGTTCCATATGTGGTTAGTGAAAAGAACACACATGCAATGACTCTAGCTATGGTTAATGAGAAGAACACACATGCAATGACACTGGTGGATCCATAGGTGGATTGTGAAAATAACACACATGCAATGAACTCTGGTGGATCCATATGCAATGTCACTAGTGGATCCATATGTGGTCTCTGAAAAGAACACACATTTCAGTGACACTGGTGGATCCATATGTGGTTTGTGAAAAGAACACACATCTAGTGACTCTAGCTGTGGTTAATGAGAAGAACGGACAGGCAATGACACTGGTGGATCCATATGTGGTTAATGAAAATAACACAAATGCAATGACTCTAGTTGTTGTTAGTAAAAACAACACACATGTAATGACACTGGTGGATTCATATGTGGTGTCTGAAGAGAACACAGATGCAATGACACTAGTGGTTCCATATGTGGTTTTGTAAAAAATAATAGTCATGAAATGACTCCAGATGTGATCTCTAAAAAGAACACACATTTCAATGACACTGGTGGATCCATATGTGGTTTGTGAAAAGAAAACACAACCAGTGACTCCATATATAGTCTTTGAGAAGAACACACATACAATGACACTGGTGGATCCATATGTGGTTAATGAAAGTAACACACATGCAATGACTCTAGTTGTTGTTAATAAAAAGAACACACATGCAATGACATGGGTGGATCCATATGTGGTCTATGAAGAGAACACACATGCAATGACACTTGTGGATCCATATGTGGTCTGTTAAAAGAATATACATGAAATGACTCCAGATGTGGTTAATGAAAGAATACACATTTAAATGAGAATGGTGGTTCCATATGTGGTTTGTGAAAAGTACACACATGCAATGACTCTAGCTGTGGTTAATGAGAAGAACACACATGCAATGACACTGATGGATCCATAGGTGGATTCTAAAAAGAACACACATGAAATGAACTCTGGTGGAACCATATGCAATGACACTGGTGGATCCATGTGTGATCTCTGAAAAGAACACACATTTCAATGACACTGGTGGATCCATATGTGGTTTGTGAAAAAAATAGTCATGAAATGACTCCAGATGTGGTTATTGAAAGAATACCCAATTCAATGAGAATGGTGGTTCCATATGTGGTTTTTGAAAAGAACACACGGGCAATGACTCTAGCTGTGGTTAATGACAAGAACACACATGCAATGACACTGGTGGATCCATATGCAGTTAATGAAAATAACATAGATCCAATGAACTCTGGTGGATCCATATGCAATGGCACTGGTGGATCCATAAGTGGTCTCTGAAAAGAACACACATCCAGTGACTCTAGCTATGGTTAATAAGACGAACACACATGAAGTGACACTGGTGGATCCATATGTGGTTAATGGAAATAACACACATGCAATGACTCTAGTTGTTGTTAATGACAAGAACACACATGCAATGACACTGGTGGATCCATATGTGGTCTCTAAAGAGAACACACATGCAATGACTCTGGTGGATCCATATGTGGTCTGTGAAAAGAATAGTCATGAAATGTCGCCAGGTGTGGTCTCTGAAAAGAATACACATTCCAATGACAATGGTGGTTCCATATGTGGTCAATGAAAAGAACACACATGCAATGACACTGGTGGCTCCATCTGTGGTCTGTGAAAAGAATAGACATGAAATGACTCCAGATGTGGTTAATGAAAGAATAAACATTTCAATGACAATGCTGGTTCCATATGTGGTTTGTGAAAAGAACACACATGCAATGACTCTAGCTGTGGTTAATGAGAAAAACACACATGCAATGACACTGGTGGATCCATAGGTGGTTAATGAAAATAACACACATGCAATGAACTCTGGTGGATCCATATGTGGATTGTGAAAATAACACACATGCAATAACTCTAGTTGTTGTTAGTAAAAGTAACACACATGCAATGACACTGGTGGATCCATATGTGGTCTGTGAAGAGAACACATATGCAATGACACTAGTGGATCCATATGTGGTCTATGAAAAGAATAGACATGAAATGACTCCAGATGTGGTTAATGAAAGAATACATATTTCAATGACAATGGTGGTTCCATATGTGGTTTGTGAAAAGAACACACATGCAATGACTCTAGATGTGGTTAATGAGAAGAACACACATGAAATGACACTGGTGGATCCATAGGTGGATTGTGAAAAGAACACACATGCAATGAACTCTGGTGGAACCATATGCAATGACACTAGTGGATCCATGTGTGGTCTCTGAAAAGAACACACATTTCAATGACACTGGTGGATCCATATGTGGTTTGTGAAAAGAACACACATCCAGTGACTCTAGATTTGGTTAATGAGAAGACACATGCAATGACACTGGTTGATCCATTTGTGGTTAATGAAAATAATACACATGCAATGACTCTAGTTGTTGTTAATGAGAAGAACACACATGCAATGAACTCTAGTGGATCCATATGCAATGACACTGGTGGATCCATATGTGGTTAATGAAAAGAACATACATCCAGTGACTCCAGATGTGGTTAATGAGAAGAACACACATTTTAATGACACTTGTGGATCCATATGTGGTTAATGGAAATAACACACATGCAATGACTCTAGTTGTTGTTAATGAGAAGAACACACATGCAATAACACTAGTGGATCCATATGTGGTCTCTAAAGAGAAGACACATGCCATGACTCTGGTGGATCCATATGTGGTTTGTGAAAATAATAGTCATGAAATGACTCCAAATGTGGTCTCTGAAAAGAATGGTGGTTCCATATGTGGTTAATGAAAAGAACACACATGCAATGACTCTAGTTGTGGTTAAAGAGAAGAACACACATGTAATTACACTGGTGGATCCATATGTGGAGTGTGAAAATAACACACATGCAATGACTCTAGTTGTTGTTAGTAAAAAGAACACACATGCAATGACACTGGTGGATCCATATGTGGTCTGTGAGGAGAACACATATGCAATGACACTGGTGGATCCATATGTGGTTTCTGAAAAGAATAGACATGAAATGATGCCAGATGTGGTTAATGAAAGAATACACATTTCAATGACAATGGTGGTTCCATATGTGGTTTGTGAAAAGAACACACATGCAATGACTCTAGCTATGGTTAATGAGAAGAAAACACATGCAATGACACTGGTGGATCCATATGTGGATTGTGAAAAGAACAAACATCCAATGAACTCTGGTGGATCCATATGAAATGACACTGGTAGATCCATATGTGGTCTCTAAAAAGATCACACATTTCAATGACACTGGTGGATCCATATGTGGTTTGTGAAAAGAACACACATTCAGTGACTCTAGCTGTGGTTAATGAGAAGAACACACATGCAATGACACTGGTGGATCCATATATGGTTAATGAAAATAACAAACATGCAATGACTCTAGTTGTTGTTAGTAAAAAGAACACACATGCAATGACACTAGTGGATCCATATGTGGTCTCTGAAGAGAACACACATGCAATGACACTGGTGGTTCCATATGTGGTTTGTGAAAGAATAGTCATGAAATGACTCCAGATGAGGTCTCTGGAAAGAACACACATTTCAATGACACTGGTGGATCCATATGTGGTTTGTGAAAAAAAACACATCCAGTGACTCTAGATATGGTCTCTGAGAAGAACCCACATGCAATTTCACTGGTGGATCCATATGTGGTTAATGAAAATAACACACATGCAATGACTCTAGTTGTTGTTAATAAAAAGAACACATATGCAACGACATGGGTGGATCCATATGTGGTCTATGAAGAGAACACACATGCACTGACACTGGTGGATCCGTATGTGGTCTGTAAAAAGAATAGACATCAAACGACTCCAGATGTGGTTAATGAAAGAATACACATTTAAATGACAATGGTGGTTCCATATGTGGTTTGTGAAAAGAACACACATGCAATGACTCTAGCTGTGGTTAATGAGAAGAACACACATGCAATGACACTAGTGGATCCATAGGTTCATTGTGAAAAGAACACACATGCAATGAAATCTGGTGGAATAATATGCAATGACACTGGTGGATCCATGTGTGGTCTCTGAAGAGAACACACATGCAATGACACCGGTGGATCCATATGTGGTCTGTGAAAAGAATAGTCATGAAATTACTCCAGACGTGGTTAATGAAAGATTACACATTTCAATGACAATGGTGGTTCCATATGTGGTTTGTGAAAAGAACACACATGCAATGGCTCTAGCTGTGGTTAATGAGAAGAACACACATGCAATGACACTGGTGGATCCATAGGTGGATTGTGCACATAACACACATGCAATGAACTCTGGTGGAACCATATGCAATGACACTAGTGTATCCATGTGTGGTCTGTGAAAAGAACACACATTTCAATGACACTGGTGGATCCATATGTGGTTTGTGAAAAGAACACACATCTAGTGACTCTAGCTTTAGTTAATGAGAAGAACACACATGCAATGACACTGGTTGATCCATATGTGGTTAAAGAAAATAATACACATGCAATGACTATAGTTGTTGTTAATGAGAAGAACACACATGCAATGCCACTGGGAGATCCATATGTGGTTAATGAAAATAACACACATGCAATGAACTCTGGTGGATCCATATGCAATGAAACTGGTGGATCCATATGTGTTAATGAAAAGAACATACATCCAGTGACTCCAGATGTGGTTAATGAGAAGAACACACATTTCAATGACACTTGTGGATCCATATGTGGATTGTGAAAAGAAGACTCATGCAATGACTCTAGTTGTGTTTAACAAGAAGAACACACATGCAATGACACTGGTGGATCCATATGTGGTCTCTGAAAAGAACACACATCTAGTGACCCTAGCAGTGGTTAATGAGACGAACACACATGCAATGACACTGGTGGATCCATATGTGGTTAATGGAAATAACACACATGCAATGACTCTAGTTGTTGTTAATGAGAAGAACACACATGAAATGACACTAGAGGATCCATATGTGGTCTCTGTTGGGGCCGCAACATAGAAAACAAAAATTTTCCTACGGTGTGAACTACACGCGAAGATCTATCTACTAGGTACAAAGCAAAACGGGTGGACATACATCCATAGAGAACTTACCCTCGAAGACAACGAGCTTTGTTAACGAGTAGGAACTCGTGGTTGATGTAGTCATACACTTGCCGATCTCAAGATCGTGAGGAAGTCCGAGCGCCGCAACTCAGCAGCGCATCCGCACTCGCACACACATTTAAGCCACTGGACAACCTCCACCTCCTCGCTCCAGCGATCCAGCGGAAGCAGCAACTCCTTCCAGACGAAAAGCCACCGGGAACATGTATCTCGCTAATCCGAGACCATGGGGGAATAATTCTAGAGGGGGAGAGAGATCCTTCACAAGGAGGTGTGTGGATGAAGGAGGGAATGGGTGGCCTTTTATAGTAGGAGGGGGGTGCCCCCTCTCTCCATGGCCGGCGCATGGGGAGGTGACCCCTCACCTCCCCCATTCATGTGGTGGTAACTCCTCCACATTAAAATGCCTCTTCACATTCCCTTTTAAAGTCTCCACTTTAAATGCATTAAGTTTCTCCAAATTTAATGCTCTCTAATTTAATAAAACCCTTTTTTTAATTTATTCACAATTTTGTTAATTACTTTAATTAACAAACTTTCACATATTGCCCCTTGCAATATTTCAATATCACATGCAGAAACATTTTCTGCAATTTCACCCGAAACAATTTCCAGTTTCTATTGAAACAATTCCCGTGCTTTGCAATTCTTTCGTCTGAAACATATGTGCTCCAAAATGGTGTCCGGTAACTCTTAAGTGTGCCACCCTACAATTCGCGAATAATGTAGACATGATCGATACCCTTCTCCGATCAATAATCAGCAGCGGGACCTGGAGATCCGTACTGACTCCTACACATTCAACGATGACTCCTGTGATCGTGAGAACCTTTAACGCTTGTAACTAAATCCCTTTGTCTCTCGATATATTACATGTCCGAGATTCGATCATCGGTATCTCCATACCTAGTTTGATCTCGTTACCGACATGCACTCTTTTCTTGTTCCCGTGATATAACATTCTAGTGATCACATCACATGCTTGCAAGCTATCCTAATGTGATATCACCGAGAGGGCCCAGAGTATATCTATCCGTCATCTGGATTGACAAATTCCACTCTTGATCCATGAGCCTCAACATAACACCTTCGTAGCACTGAACCCATCTTTATTGTCACCCTGTTACGGTGTGACGTTTGATGTTATCAAGATACTCTTCCGGTGTTAGCAATTAACATGATCTCATGGTCTAAGGATAAAGATTACTTCGTATGATGTTATAGCAATATAAACACAATGACTTGATCGTAATGCTATACTTCGGATGAATGTTCATCACATCATTCCACCAATGGTGTGACCTTGTTCTTAACAACATCCAGTGTCCATGATCAGGAAACCTTGATCATCCTGTTAATCAACAAGCTAGTCTATAAGAGAGGCATGACTAGGAACCCTTTTTGTTTATTAAACACACATGTATTGATGTTTCCTATCAATACAATTATAGCATGCAAAATAAACATCTATCATATAAAAGGAATACATAATAACAACTTTATTATTGCCTCTCAGGGCATATTTCCTTCAGTCTCCCACTTGCACTAGAGACAATAATCTAGTTCACATAGTGATAAATCTAACACCCATGGAGTTCTGGTGTTGATCATGTTTTGCCCTAGGGAGTACTTTAGTCAACGGATCAGCTACATTCAGGTCCGTGTGCACTTTACAAATCTTTATATCTCCATCCTTGACATGCTCGCGGATGGAGTGAAACCGACGCTTAATATGCTTGGAATTCTTGTGAGACCTTGGTTCCTTTGCGTTGGCCATGGCTCCATTGTTATCACAATAGATCACCATCGGGTCCAACGCACTAGGAACCACACCCAGTTCCGTTATGAACTCCTTGATCCAAACCGCTTCCTGCGCTGCTTCTGAAGCAGCAACATATTCCGCCTCCGTTGTTGATCCAGCCACCACAGGTTGTTTGGTGCTCCTCCAACTAACTGCTGCTCCGTTCAAGAGAAATACGTATCCGGATTGAGACTTAGAGTCATCCGGATCAGTGTCAAAGCTAGCATCGACATAACACTTAGCGACTAGCTCTTCTTCACCTCCGTATATAAGAAACATATCCTTAGTTCTTCTCAAGTACTTAAGGATATTATTGACCGCTATCCAGTGTTCCGAACCTGGAACAGATTGGTACCTACTAGTCAAACTAATCGCATGTGCCACATCCGGTCTTGTACATAGCATGGCATACATTATAGAGCCTATGGCTGAGGCATAGGGGATCTTATCCATTATCTCTCTTTCTTCCACTGTAGCCGGACTTTGAGTCTTACTCAATGTCTTGCCTTGCAACATAGGTAAGAACCCCTTCTTACTTCCGTCCATATTAAACTTCTTTAAAATCTTATCAAGGTATGTACTCTGTGATAGCCCAATTAGGCGTCTTGATCTATCTCTATAGATTTTAATGCCTAATATATATGAAGCTTGACCAAGGTCCTTCATCGAAAATTTGCTGTTTAGATAACTTTTAACACTGTTTAAAAGATCTAAATCATTTCCAATCAATAATATTTCATCCACATATAATATCAGAAATGCCACATTGCTCCCACTCACTTTCTTGTAAATACAAGCCTCTCCATAAGTTTGGATAAATCCAAACTCTTTGATCACCTCATCAAAGCGGAGATTCCAACTTCGTGATGCTTGCTTCAGTCCATAGATGGATCGCTGAAGTTGGAACACCTTATTAGCATCCTTAGGATCGACAAAACCCTTAGGTTGTATCATATACAACTCTTCTTCAATATTACCATTGAGGAACACAGTTTTGACATCCATCTGCCATATTTCATAATCGAAATATGCAGCAATTGCTAACATAATCCTAACCGACTTAAGCATCGCTACGGGAGAGAATGTCTCATCGTAGTCAACTCCTTGAATTTGTCGAAACCCCTTTGCGACAAGTTGAGCCTTATAGATGGTCACATTACCACCAGCATCAGTTTTCCTTTTGAAAATCCATTTATTCTCAACGGCCTTTCGGTCGTGAGGTAAGTCCACCAAGGTCCAAACCTGGTTTTCGTACATGGATTCCATCTCAGATTTCATGGCTTCTAGCCATTTGTTGGAATCCGGTCTCATCATCGCTTCTTCATACGTCGCAGGGTCATCCATTTCATCAACCATGAAATTCACAACAGGAATGCCGTACAGTTCAGGAGCTGCACGTGTCCTGCTTGACCTGCGAGGTTCGGTAGTGTCCTCTTTCGGAGTTTCATGATCAATATCATTAGCTCTCTCTTCATTAGGTGAAGTCAACTCCGAAACAACTTCCGGTGCTGCGCCACTCGAAATTGCATGAAGAGAAGGTTCAATAACCTCTTCGAGTTCTACCTTACGACTACTCACACCTTTCGCGAGAAACTCCTTCTCAAGAAAGGATCCATTCTTGGCAACAAAAACCTTGCCCTCGGATCTGTGATAGAAGGTATACCCAATTGTTTCCTTAGGGTATCCTATGAAGACGCATTTTTCCGCTTTGGGTTCGAGTTTATCCGGTTGAAGTTTCTTCACATAAACATCGCATCCCCAAACCTTAAGAAATGACAGCTTAGGTTTGTTTCCAAACCATAATTCATACGGTGTCGTTTCAACGGATTTAGATGGTGCCCGATTTAAAGTGAATGCAGTTGTTTCCAGTGCATAACCCTAAAATGACAATGGCAAGTCAGTCAGAGACATCATAGATCAAACCATATCCAATAAAGTACGATTACGACGTTCTGACACACCATTACGTTGTGGTATTCCGACAGGCGTGAGTTGTGAAACTATTCCACGGTCTTTCATATGTGTGCTAAACTCGTAACTAAGATACTCTCCTCCACGGTCGGACCGCAGAAATTTGATCTTTCTGTTATGATGATTTTCCACTTCATTCTGAAATTCTTTGAACTTTTCAAAAGTTTCAGACTTATGTTTCATCAAATATATATACCCATATCTACTCAAATCATCCGTGAAAGTAACAAAATAACGATATCCACCTCGCGCCGACATACTCATTGGTCCACACACATCAGTATGTATGATTTCCAATAGATCTGTATCCCGTTCCATTGAACCGGAAAACAGCGTTCTAGTCATCTTGCCCATAAGGCATGGCTCACATGTATCAAATGATTCAAAATCAAGTGATTCCAAAAGTCCATCAGAATGGAGTTTCTTCATGCGTTTAACGCCAATATGACCTAGACGGCAGTGCCACATATATGTAGATATATCATTATCAAGTTTAATCCTTTTAGCATCAACATTATGAATATGTGTAATACTACTATCGAGATCCAATAGAAACAAACCATTCAACATAGGTGCATGACCATAAAAGATATTATTCATATAAATCGAACAACCATTGTTTTCAGACTTAAATGAATAACCACTTTGCATCAAACACGATCCGGATACAATGTTCATGCTCAGTGCAGGCACCAAATAACAATTATTTAGGTTTATAACTAATCCCGATGGCATATGGAGAGGCAGCGTTCCGACGGCGATCACATAACCTCTTGATCCATTGCCGACCCGCATCGTGACCTCATCCCTTGCTAGTTGTCGCTTGTTCCGTAGCCCCTGAACCGAGTTACATATATTAGCAACCGATCCCGTATCAAATACCCAGGTGCTACTGCGAGTACTAGTCAAGTACACATCAATAACATGTATATCACATATACCTTTGTTTGCCTTGTCGGACTTCTTGTCCGCCAAATACTTGGGGCAGTTGTGCTTCCAATGGCCAGTCCCCTTGCAATAGTAGCACTCGGTGTCAGACTTAGGGCCAGCTCGGGGTTTCTTTTTAGGCGTGGCAATAGACTTGCCACCCTTCTTTCCCTTGTGCTTGCCTTTCTTTTCCGTCTTGAAACCGGTGGTCCTATTGATCATCAACACTTGATGTTCTTTCCTAATCTCCACTTCTGCAGTCTTAAGCATTGACAAAAGCTCGGAAAGTGACTTCTTCATGCCCTGCATATTATAGTTCATCACGAAGATCTTGTAGCTAGGTGGCAGAGATTGGAGAACACGATGTATGCCTAAGTCAATGGGAATCGTTATTCCCAAGGACACAAGCTTATCGGCGTACCCAGACATTTTGAGTAAGTGCTCACTAACGGAGCTGTTTTCCTCCATCATGCAGCTAAAGAACTTTTCTGTAGCATTATAACTCTCTACGGCAGCATGGGTATCGAAAATCATTTTCAATTCTCCCATGGTATCAAAGGCATTGCCATTTTCGAAACGCTTTCGAAGTTCTGGCTCTAGCCCATACAGTATGCCGCAATGAACTAAGTTGTGGTCCTCCTGACGAGTTATATAGACGTTCTTTTCCTCATCAGGGGCATCAGGAGCTGGTGGGGGGCCTAGCGGCGCATCTAGCACATATTGCTTTTGTGCAGCAGTGAGGAGAATCCTCAAATTCATAGCCCAGTTGGTGAAGTTGCTACCATTCGCAGCAAGTTTCTCTTTCTCCATGAACACATTGAAATTAAAAGCAGGTGGTGCCATCTACAACAGAATTTGTAAAGTATATTTAGACTAAGTTTATGATAGATTGAGTTCGACTAATCCAAATTACTAATGAACTCCCACTCAAAAACGACATCCCTCGTGTCCTTTTGGTGATTACATGAACCAAATCCACTACACCAAGTCGGATCATCACGTGAGTCGGTGTAGCTTCAAAGGCGAGCATCCATATGGGCATCATATCAACTATATGACTCATGCTTAACCTTTCGGTCCGTGTTCCGAGGCCATGTCTGTACATGCTAGGCTCGTCAAGTAAGAACCTTAGTATTTGCATGTGTAAAACTGTCTTACACCCGTTGTATGAAAGCGTAGAGTTGAAAACACCCGATCATCACGTGATGCCTCAAAACACGATCCACAAAACGGTGCATACTTAAGGAAGAACAAATTTTATCTTGATATCTAAATGAGGGATCATCTTATAATGCTACCAAACGCGCCAAACTTGCAATATAAGATGCTAACATCTAATGTGTGAAGTGAGGTGATATGGTCCATGCATTTGATCTCTATCATTTGCATCGTGGTATGATCTCTATCATTCCTTTGTGTGTAAGGCCAAGGTCTATGGAACTTACACGTTAAGTGAGTTGTAAGAGTATCTATGATACATCTACTTACAACAATACCATATCAAAATACTAGCCCAACAATGATCTAAACTAGACGCCTCTAATTTATCAATTGCAAGTTTTACGTGGCTTAGGGCTTTCGGAGATAGAATCTGTCTAACCTACGAACATGAACCACAACGAGGATAACCAAGTTATTAGCAACTCGTTATAAATCAGATATTGACTATAGTAGGAGAGACAGACACCTGCCAGCCACATATGCAAAAACAAGTTGCATGTCAGTCGTGGAACCGGTCTCATGTACGATGACATGTAAGGTTGGTCCGGGCCGCTTCATCCCACTATGACACCAATATCCAAAGTACATAGAAGATGCAATAACATGATCATCATCGCCCACATATAAACATATGTATACTACCCGTGCAAAGCACCTACGCATAGATCAGGCTCTGATACCACTGTTGGGTCCACAACATAGAAAACAAAAATTTCCTACGGTGTGAACTACTCGCCAAGATCTATCTACTAGGTACAAAGAAAAACGGGTGGACATACATCCATAGATAACTTACCCTCGAAGACAACGAGCTTTGTTAACGAGTAGGAACTCGTGGTTGATGTAGTCGTACACTTGCCGATCTCAAGATCATGAGGAAATCCGAGCGCCGCAACTCAGCAGCGCATCCGCACTCGCACACACGTTCAAGCCACCGGACAACCTCCACCTCCTCGCTCCAGCGATCCAGCGGAAGCAACAACTCCTTCCAGATGAAATGCCACCAGGAACATGTATCTCGCTAATCTGAGACCATGGGGGAATAATTCTAGAGGGGGAGAGAGATCCTTCACAAGGAGGTGTGTGGATGAAGGAGGGAATGGGTGGCCTTTTATAGGAGGAGGGGGGGTGCCCCCTCTCTCCATGGCCGGCGCATGGGGGGGTGACCCCTCACCTCCCCCATTCATGTGGTGGTAACTCCTCCACATTAAAATGCCTCTTCACATTCCCTTTTTAAGTCTCCACTTTAAATGCATTAAGTTTCTCCAAATTTAATGCTCTCTCATTTAATAAAACCCTTTTATTAAATTTATTCAGAATTTTGTTTATTACTTTAATTAACAAACATTCACATATAGCCCCTTGCAATATTTCAATATCACATGCAGAAACATTTTTTGCAATTTCACCTGAAACAATTTCCGGTTTCTATTGAAACAATTCCTGCGCTTTGCAATTGTTTCGTCTGAAACATATCTGCTCCAAAATGGTGTCCGGTAACTCTTAAGTGTGCCACCCTACGGTTCGCGAATAATGCAGACATGATCGAGACCCTTCTCCGATCAATAATCAGTAGCGGGGCCTGGAGATCCGTACTGACTCCTACACATTCAACGATGACTCCTGTGATTGTGAGAACCTTTAACGCTTGTAACTAAATCCCTTTGTCTCTCGATATATTACATGTCCGAGATTCGATCATCGGTATCTCCATACCTAGTTTGATCTTGTTATCGACATGCACTCTTTTCTTGTTCCCGTGATATAACATTCTAGTGATCACATCACTTGCTTGCAAGCTATCCTAATGTGATATCACCGAGAGGGCCCAGAGTATATCTATCCGTCATCTGGATTGACAAATTCCACTCTTGATCCATGAGCCTCAACATAACACCTTCGTAGCACTGAACCCATCTTTATAGTCACCCTGTTACGGTGTGACGTTTGATGTTATCAAGATACTCTTCCGGTGTTAGCAATTAACATGATCTCATGGTCTAAGGATAAAGATTACTTCGTATGATGTTATAGCAATATAAACACAATGACTTGATCGTAATGCTATACTTTGGATGAATGTTCATCACATCATTCCACCAATGGTGTGACCTTGTTATTAACAACATCCAATGTCCATGATCAGGAAACCTTGATCATCCTGTTAATCAACAAGCTAGTCTATAAGAGAGGCATGAATACAATTATAAATATCTATCATGTATTGATGTTTCCTATCAATACAATTATAGCATGTAAAATAAATATCTATCATATACAAGGAATACATAATAACAACTTTATTATTGCCTCTCAGGGCATATTTCCTTCAGTCTCTGAAGAGAACACACATGCAATGACTCTGGTGGATCCATATGTGGTCTGTGAAAAGAATAGTCATGAAATGACTCCAGATGTGGTCTCTGAAAAGATTACACATTCCAATGACAATGGTGGTTCCAAATGTGGTTAATGAAAAGAACACACATGCAATGACTCTAGTTGTGGTTAATGAGAAGAACACACATGTAATTACACTGGTGGATCCATATGTGGAGTGTGAAAATAACACACATGCAATGACTCTAGTTGTTGTTAGTAAAAACAACACACATGTAATGACACTGGTGGATCCATATGTTGTCAGTGAAAAGAATAGACATGAAATGACTCCAGATGTGGTTAATGAAAGAATACACATTTAAATGAGAATGGTGGTTCCATATGTGGTTTGTGAAAAGAACACACATGCAATGACTCTAGCTGTGGTTAATGAGAAGAACACACATGCAATGACACGAGTGGATCCATAGGTTGATTGTGAAAAGAACACACATGCAATGAACTCTGGTGGAATCATATGCAATGACACTGGTGGATCCATGTGTGGTCTCCGAAGAGAACACACATACAATGACACTGGTGGATCCATATGTGTTCTGTGAAAAGAATAGTCATGAAATTACTCCAAATGTGGTTAATGAAAGAATACACATTTCAATGACAATGGTGGTTCCATATGTGGTTTGTGAAGAGAACACACATGCAATTACTCTAGATGTGGTTAATGAGAAGAACACACATGCAATAACACTGGTGGATCCATAGGTGGATTGTGAAAAGAACACACATGCAATGAACTCTAGTGGAACCATATGCAACGATACTAGTGGATCCATGTGTGGTCTCTGAAAAGAACACACATTTCAATGACACTGGTGGATCCATATGTGGTTTGTGAAAAGAACACACATCCAGTGACTCTAGGTTTGGTTAATGAAAAGAACACACATGCAATGAAACTGGTTGATCCATATGTGGTTAAAGAAAATAATACACATAAAATGAGTCTAGTTGTTGTTATTGAGAAGAACACACATGCAATGCCACTGGTAGATCCATATGTGGTTAATGAAAATAACACACATGCAATGAACTCTGGTGGATCCATATGCAATGACACTGGTGGATCCATATGTGGTTAACGAAAAGAACATACATCCAGTGACTCCAAATGTGGTTAATGAGAAGAACACACATTTCAATGACACTTGTCGATCCATATGTGGATTGTGAAAAGAACACACATGTAATGACTCTAGCTGTGGTTAATGAGAGGAACACACATGCAATGACACTGGTGGATCCATATGTGGTTAATGAAAATAACACATATGCAATGACTCTAGTTGTTGTTAGTAAAAAGAATAAACATGCAATGACACTGGTGGATCCATATGTGGTCTGTGAAGAGAACACACATGCAATGACACTAGTGGATCCATATGTGGTATGTGATAAGAATAGACATGAAATGGCTCCAGATGTGGTTAACGAAAGAATACACATTTCAATGACAATGGTGGTTCCATATGTGGTTTGTGAAAAGAACACACATGCAATGATTCCAGGTGTGGTTAATGAGAAGAACACACATGCAATGACACTGGTGGATCCATAGGTGGATTGTGAAAATAACACACATGCAATGAACTCTGGTGGAACCATATGCAATGACACTAGTGGATCCATGTGTGGTCTCTGAAAAGAACACACATTTCCATGACACTGGTGGATCCATATGTGGTTTGTGAAAAGAACACACATCTAGTGACTCTAGCTTTGGTTAATGAGAAAAACACACATGCAATGACACTGGTTGATCCATATGTGGTTAAAGAAAATAATACACATACAATGACTCTAGTTGTTGTTAATGAGAAGAACACACATGCAATGCCACTGGTAGATCCATATGTGGTTAATGAAAATAACACACATGCAATGAACTCTGGTGGATCCATATGCAATGACACTGGTGGATCCATATGTAGTTAATGAAAAGAATATACATCCAGTGACTCCAGATGTGGTTAATGAGAAGAACACACATTTCAATGACACTTGTGGATCCATATGTGGATTGTGAAAAGAACACACATGCAATGACTCTAGCTATGGTTAATGAGAAGAACACACATGCAATGACACTGGTGGATCCATAAGTGGTTAATGAAAATAACACACATCCAATGAACTCTGGTGGATCCATATGCAATGACACTAGTGGATCCATATGTGGTCTCTGAAAAAGAACACACATCTAGTGACTCTAGTTGTGGTTAATGAGACGAACACACATGCAATGACACTGGTGGATCCATATATGGTCTCTGAAGAGAACACACATGCAATGACTCTGGTGGATCCATATGTGGTCTGTGGAAAGAATAGTCATGAAATGACTCCAGATGTGGCCTCGGAAAAGAATACACATTCCAATGACAATGGTGGTTCCATACGTGGTTAATGAAAAGAACACACATGCAATGATTCTAGTTGTGGTTAATGAGAAGAACACACATGTAATTACACTGGTGGATCCATATGTGGAGTGTGAAAATAACACACATTCAATGACTCTAGTTGTTGTTAGTAAAAAGAACATACATGCAATGACACGGGTGGATCCATATGTGGTCTGTGAAGAGAACACACATGCAATGACACTTATGGATCCATATGTGGTCTGCGAAAAGAATAGACATGAAATGACTCCAGATGTGGTTAATGAAAGAATACACATTTCAATGACAATGGTGGTTCCATATGTGGTTTGTGAAAAGAACACACATGCAATGACTCTAGCTGTGGTTAATGAGAAGAAAACACATGCAATGACACTGGTGGATCCATAGGTGGATTGTGAAAAGAACATACATCCAATGAACTCTGGTGGATCCATATGCAATGACACTGGTAGATCCATATGTTGTCTCTAAAAAGAACACACATTTCAATGACACTGTTGGATCCATATGTGGCTTGTGAAAAGAACACACATCCAGTGACTCTAGCTTTGGTTAATGAGAAGAACACACATGCAATGACACTGGTTGATCCATATGTGGTTAAAGAAAATAATACACATGCAATGACTCTACTTGTTGTTAATGAGAAGAACACAAATGCAATGCCACTGGTAGATCCATATGTTGTTAATGAAAATAACACACATGCAATGAACTCTGGTGGATCCATATGTAATGACACTAGTGGATCCATATGTGGTTAATGAAAATAACATACATCCAGTGACTCCAGATGTGGTTAATGAGAAGAACACACATTTTAATGACACTTGTGGATCCATATGTGGATTGTACAAATAACACACATGCAATGACTCTAGCTGTGGTTAATGAGAAGAACACACATGCAATGACACTGGTGGATACACATGTGGTTAATGAAAATAACACACATGCAATGACTCTAGTTGTTGTTAGTAAAAAGAACACACATGCAATGACACTGGTGGATCCATATGTGGTCTGTGAAAAGAACATACATGCAATGACACTGGTGGATCCATATGTCGTCTGTGATAAGAATAGACATGAAATTACTCCAGATGTGGTTAATGAAAGAATATACATTTCAATGACAATGGTGGTTCCATATGTGGTTTGTGAAAAGAACATGCATGCAATGACTCTAGCTGTGGTTAATGAGAATAACGCACATGCAATGACACTGGTGGATCCATATGTGGTTAATGAAATAACACACATGAAATGACTCTAGTTGTTATTAGTAAAAAGAACACACATGCAATGACACTAGTGGATCCATAGGTGGATTGTGAAAATAACACACATGCAATGAACTCAGGTGGATCCATATGCAATGACACTGGCGGATCCATATGCAATGACACTGGTGGATTCATATGTGGTCTATGAAAAGAACACACATTTCAATGACACTTGGATCCATATGTGGTTTGTGAAAAGAACACACATCCAGTGACTCTAGTTGTGGTTAATGAGAAGAACACACATGGAATGACACTTGTGGATCAATATGTGGTTAATGAAAATAACACACATGCAATGACTCTAGTTGTTGTTAATGAGAAGAACACACATGCAATGACACTGGTGGATCCATATTTGGTCTCTGGAAAGAATACACATGCAATGCCACTGGTGGATCCATGTGTGATCTGTGAAAATAATAGACATGAAATGACTCCAGATGTGGTTAATGAAAGAATACACATTTCAATAACAATGGTGGTTCCATATGTGGTTAATGAAAAGAACACACATGCAATGACTTTAGCTATGGTTAATGAGAAGATCACACATGCAATGACGCTGGTGGATCCATATGTGGTTAATCAAAATAACACACATGCAATGACTCTAGATGTTGTTAGTAAAAAAGGAACACACATGCAATGACACTGGTGGATCCATATCTGGTCTGTGAAGAGAACTCACATGCAATGACACTGGTGGATCCATATGTGGTTAATGAGAAGAATAGACATGAAATGACTCTAGATGTGGTTAATGAAAGAATACACATCTCAATGACAATGGTGGTTCCATATGTGGTTCGTGAAAAGAACACACATGCAATTACTCTAGATGTGGTTAATGAGAAGAACACACATGCAATGACACTGGTAGATCCATAGGTGGATTGTGAAAAGAACACACATGTAATGAACTCTAGTGGATCTATATGCAATGACACGGGTAGATCCATGTGTGGTCTCTGAAAAGAACACACATTTTAATGACACTGGTGGATCCATATGTGGTTTGTGAAAAGAACACACATCCAGTGACTCTAGATGTGGTTAATTAGAAGAACACACATGGAATGACACTGTGGATCCATATGTGGTTAATGAGAAGAAGACACATGCAATGGCACTGGTGGATCCATAGGTGAATTGTGAAAAGACCTCACATACAATGAACTCTGGTGGATCCATATGCAAAGACACTGGTGGATCCATGTGTGGTCTCTCAAAAGAACACACATTTCAATGACACTGGCGGATCCATATGTGGTTTGTGAAAAGAACACACATCCAGTGACTCTAGCTATGGTTAATGAGAAGAACACGCATGCAATGACACTGGTGGATCCATATGTGGTTAATGAAAATAACACACATGCAATGAGTCTAGTTGTTGTTAATGAGAAGAACACACATGCAATGACACTGTTGGATCCATATGTGGTATCTGAAAAGAATACACATGCAATGACACTGGTGGATTCATGTGTGGTTTGTGAAAATAATAGTCATGAAATGACTCCAGATGTGGTCTCTGAAAAGAACACACATTTCAAAGACACTGGTGGATCCATATGTGGTTTGTGAAAAGAACACAGATCTAGTGACTCTAGATGTGGTTAATGAGAAGAACACACATGCAATGACACTGGTGGATCCATAGGTGGTTTGTGAAAAGAACACACATGCAATGAACTCTAGTGGATCCATATGTGGTTTGTGAAGAGAACACACATGCAATGAACTCTGGTGGATCCATATGTGGTCTGTGAAAAGAATAGACATGAAATGACTCTAGATGTGGTTAATGAAAGAATACACATTTCAATGACAATGGTGGTTCCATATGTGGTTTGTGAAAAGAGATTTCCCTCTCTCTCGGTCACAAATCTCACAAAAGCCCAAATGTGTGCTGACTCTTGGTGCTACTCCCTGATTGGTTGACACAGATGTCACACAGATCGTCTCCACCAACTATTAATCCTATGTGATCCAACGGGCAGGATAACCCCTCCCCTCACCACCTTTTTATGCATGATCTATCTATGCCACCTCTCTATCTGTGCCACCGATACTTTACCTCCATAAACAAGTGAAAATATTTAAAATAAAATAATTAAAATAAATGATCATATTTTGAAGAAGCTATCGTCTTTGTCTGTTGGTTTGTCCTCGTCTTCATCAACGCCATGGTCCCTGCCATCGCTGTCGTCGGTGTCCTCCTCTGACGACTCGACACCGCCCCTTCCTCGAATAAGCGTATTATATCCTCGTCGGAGTCCTCCTCCTCCTCCTCTTCGTAGTCCCATGAGTCCACGTCACTCTCCTCCGCTTCTACCTCCAACTGATCGATGAACGCCTCCTTGTTGGCCGAGTCGGACTCGTCGAAATAGCTATCTCCTCTCTTCTTCCTGGTCTTCTTCTTGTTCTTCTTCTTGTCTGTACTCGCCGGTGCAACACACGCCCCTGTCCTGGCTGCTGCTTTTGCGCTTGTCCGTCGATGCAGGTACCCCACGCTCCTCCTACACGGCCGGTACGAGCTTCAACATCGTGGTGTCCTCGAGTGCCGATGTCGATGGATCCTGGCACGGTCGGACACGACCTGCTGCCTCAGCAGGTGACTCGTGAGCGTGAACGATGCAGCGAAGAGCCGGGGATGCAGGACGGTCATTCCGGATGGCTTGCACCTGCCAATGCCATGGCGAGGGGGCATCATGCTCGAGGTAGTTGTTCCGAATGGTCGATGTCGGTTACACAGAGTGGGCTACCGATCTGATCAAGGATGAGCAGCGGTTTCGTGCGTCATGTCCACGCATGCATTTATCGATTATCAAAAAAAAGAAAGAAGTAATATCTCGTGTACTGGACATAATTTGATCACAACAAAAGTGGCACAACGTATTCTAGACTTATAAATACCCCGTGCGTGCCTGTCGACATGCCGACGTGATCGTGCAGCAGTTGCGCGCGTCATTACCTCATCAACACGTGACACACGTATGCGGGACGTGCGCTCCGATACCCGTGATGACCACCCGCTCGCCTTCCTCTTATTATATACTGGATTTTGGGCAGCACCGAAGACCATTGAACTGTCCAAGGCAATAAAGACAAGTCCCATCGATTCCCTACCCCTGCCTCCCTGGCTTCTTTGAGAAGGTAGACCGTACACGGTGGTCTTGTATAATAGTAGTAGTACTCCTGGACCACGACATGTACTCTTTGACTCTTCTCCCACACTAATCACTATCTTCTTCCTCCTGCCGCCGCCACCCTCACCCTACAA
Organism: Avena sativa; assembly: GCA_916181665.1. Lineage (NCBI taxonomy): Eukaryota > Viridiplantae > Streptophyta > Magnoliopsida > Poales > Poaceae > Avena > Avena sativa. The sequence goes on from OV702287.1 coordinate 201,479,465, forward strand.
GCCATGGCTCCCCTGAGGAGGGGGAGAGGCCGGTCGATGATCCTCGCGGAGAAAAGGGAGAGATCTCGCCGCGAGGCACTTCTTGCTCTACCAGTCGCTCAAGCCCCCCTCTCAACAAGGCCCAATCTCCCTCGACAATGGCACTGAATGTTCTAGTAGGTGAGGGCTCCTTCTGGTACGGTCTTCTTGTTCTACTTCTTCTCCATCATGATCTTATTCAGCTTCTTCTTGTTTTTCTTCTTCTTCTTGCTCTTCCTCTTCTACGTATTACAGGTCGGCCGTGGAGCCAGAATCCACCACGATGGAGGCGTTGCAGGACCCGTTCGGCCTTGTTCCACGTCTCAGCGAGGTAGCAAATCTCCACACTGTTATTTCTCCGAGTTGTGATGTGGACTTATTAGGTCTTGTCCGCCCCGCATTGGTTTTTCTTCTTCTTTTGCGAGTTGTATTAGTTTTCATGAATATGACTGGATCTCTTGGTCTTTCCTTAATACCGCTGTTCATAGATTCACTATGGATTTTTGTGATTAGGATTAGTTTATCGTGGCCTTGAATAGATCTCTAGGTCCATTTTTAACACTACGGTCAATAGATTCAACGAGGATTTTTTGATCTGTATTAGTATTCACCTAGAACCTGGAGTGTAATTATAGAATTCCTATTTCAATTAACATGAACGATGCAGCGATGGAAGGTCGAGTACCATGACAAGGTGGCCACGGTCAGTGCCAAGATTGACAACCAACATGAGCTTGCACGCTCCCTCACCCAAGCTAATGAGAGCCTACGCAAGCAATTATCTGTGCAGAAGGAGATCTTGCTAGATTTTGCACGTGACGTCATGAGGCTACAGAAAGTGCTCCACCGTAACTTGAATAGGCAAGAACAGGTCATCAAGATAATCAACGAGATCATGGAGGAGAAGAAGAATCTCGTGGAAAGGTGCACTCTCCTGCAGGACGAAGTCACCGAGGCACTCAGAGGACACGTCGAGGAAACCAAGGCTACCATCCGAGCTTACCATGACAGGAACCGTTGTCTAGATGCAGTGAAAGAGATGAAGGAGGACATGAGCAAAGGGATCACCATACTCGAGGGTGTTCAGAAAGAGAACGAGGAGCTAAGGGCTTGTCTGGAGGCGTATCGGAGCAATGCCCAAGTCTGATTCCCGTTAGAGGGGACACGAATATCAGTTTGTGCTCCACTCCTTTTCTAATGCTTAGGTTTCAGGGAGCAATTCCCAAGTCTTCTTCCCATTATAGGGTGCAATAAGAATCCTAGGGCAACTCCTTATCTATCTAGACATGTGTTGGTGTTCATGTTCATGAATGGACACCATGTGCTCTTTCCATTATGTATCTGGACATGGGTTTCTGCATTATGAGTTTGCCACTAGCCCACTACTATTTGGTGATACTGGTAAAAACCCACAGCACACTAAACTGCATATAAACCTTATTTGTCTTTGAAATTGAAATTATGACAGTGCCACTAGTCGATTCATAAAATGTTGATTAATCCTAGATTGCTTCTTCCTTGAAATTATGACAGTGCCACTAGTCGATTCAGTTAATTATAGAAACTAACCAGCTTGTCCTGGTGAACTGAACAAACCATACTATGTATTTTTGTTGCAGGGAAAGAGGCGAAAGCTCGACCAGGACTTGGCGACCTGGCTAAATGACAAGATAGAAATCCAAAGGGAGAAGCAAAATTCCCAGAAACTGGCATGACCACCTGCATGGTGAACTCACATTCCTTTCTAACAAGTGCCAGAAACTGAAGGAGTTAAATGCCGGCTGGGCGAAGCTTCACAGTGAAGGTCGCACCTCGGCTAGGAAGCAGACGGAGATCATGAAAGGGATCTTGAAGGAAAATCGTATGGCTACGGACCAACTTCTCCAATCCGTGACGGAGCATTGGAACCTACGGCTGGCGCATGACCAAGTACTGAAGGAGCTGGCCGTTCTTAGGGAGGAAAACAAGCAGCTCTAGGCCAGGCTCGCTTGAACACAACATATGTCTATTTAGTACTGAACTGCCTGGTTTATCCTCTATAGTGGTGATTTTGTAAGTGTGAACTTAACTCTATGCACGATATGTGTGTTCGTCTGAAATTAATTTGCTCGAGGATTGAGTTTGGCTTAGTTAAGAAAGCGCAATTGCAAGTATTACAGTTAACTAGTTTCAAGCATTGGCACACCATAAATTATTCATCTCGAATTTCTTTTATCCTCTGTAGTTTGTCCTTCTTCACCCTCACGCGCCTTCTTCGGTTCCTTCAACAGATCTGCAATGTAGTACTCTAGCTTCTTCTTGTCTTCCCTGAGCTGATCCCTCTCCTTTTCCGCATTATGAATCAGCAACCTGTGACTATCCTGCAGCTTCTTTGCAGTTCCAAGAACCAAGCTCCCATTGATTCTGTCAGTTAGCTCTGACTACAAATTCTCGATTTCTTGTTCCAGCTCCTTATTTTGTACTAACAGCTTGTAATTTTTTTCAGCTGCATCACTTACATCAGTAAATCTCCTCAACCTTTCCAACTCATACATCTCCCATAACTGTGCCAAACATTTCTTAAGTGCATCTGGCCACTCAAGATCCACCCACTCTACTGCTTTACACACCGGGCCAACCTAAAAACACACACACTATAGTGTTATGAACATAATACATTTTACTTCATGTCACCGTTGCACATAATGTAAACAAACCTGATTTGTACAACCCAAAAACCTTCTCCTAGTGTTACTGCCTTCGAATGCAACATATCTCCTCAGTTTTAGCCCATGGTCACATGGCACTTCTCCATTGAGATCTAGGCCCTCCCATTTAGAGTCGTAGATCGTCTGTGGTACCTATAGGAAAACGCAAAGCTATAATTGAACACGATTGCATGCACATATGGAGCTCAGATCGAGATATTTACCATTGCCTAACCCTAGCCTGAGAAAACAGAGGAACTCACATCATGGAAGGAATACTCGATGTTAGAGAGAAGGTTGTCGTTGCTCGACTGGTCGTCCACGTCGTTCAAGGACAACATGGCGAATGCGTCATCACCGGCAACGGTGTCAGCGTCGGTGAGGAGAGAGAGAGAGAGCAGCCCTTCTGCCGCTGCAACAATGACTAAATTGGCATGTTACAATAGTTTAATGGATACCATGCCCTTTCCCTAGATTACTGTCTCCTACCTAATATGTATTCTCTTCATACATTCTTATTTCAAATATTAAACCTGTACTCCCTCCATCCCAATTTCATTGCCTAATGAAAACATACTAGTATATTACATCATCTAAAGAAACAAAATCATGTCAACTATAAGGTACTTATGGATCACTTGTTCAGTCATGGTTTCACAAAACATTACATTACAATCTCTCAACAAACATAATCACATCATGGTTTCACAAAACATCACATTACAATCTCTCAACAAACATAATCACAGAAAAAAAGTATATTACATCAACTCAAGAAACAAAATCATGTCGACTACAAGGTACTTACGCATCACTTGTCCAGTCATGGTTTCGCAAAACATTACATTACAATCTCTCAACAAACAAAATAACAGAAACAAGTACAGTACATCATCTCAAGAAACATAATCATGTCAACTACAATGTATTTATGCATCACTTGTCCAGTCATGGTTTCACAAAACATTACATTACAATGTCCCAACAAACATAATAATAGAAACAAGTACGGTACGTCATCTTAAGAAACATAATCATGTCAACTACAATGTACTTATGTCTTATTACAACAACGATGGTTTCAGTGAGTGACATGTCCGAAAATCTCAACAGCTCGCACAACATTAGATCGCAAGCTCTCAACAAACATAATCACAGAAACACGCTCTAAATGAAATAACAGTCAATATTACAAATACAGGCAGGGGAACCCCACGGTCCATATGACAAGCCTAGGGTAGTAGCTCTCATCAGATCTCATCAACATCGACCACCTCATTCTGTCCAGCCACTACAAAGGCCTCTACATCCACTATAACTTGTTCAACAACATCAGAAATGGTACCAAGGAAGAACATGTTCCTGGTTCGCTTCTTTCATTGCATAACCTGCATAAGATCTTCAGTATCCACAACATCTATGAATTGCTGCTTCTTATGATGCCACCACCGGATTTGTGCCATCTACTTAGGGCCAATACTGATTTCCTTACCGATCATCTCTCGCATTTCATCAAGAGTTATGTTTCTGGAATCGACAGTGATCTCCACCGTACATGACGAAACTGGCTTATTAACTCCCTCATCAAGTTTTTCCATGTATGAATCCACCTCTATGCGTATACTGAACTTATCTAGATCAGCATCTATTGGTCCGTATTCTCTAGGAGCAGAAGCTTTGGCAGCAAGATCTCCAGCATCTACATACATATCATCAATCATCGCTTAAACTTTCACCTTAAGATCAGATGCACAACACTCCCAAACCATCTGAAGCTCATGGGAGTGCTCAATTTGCTGATAGGTATCATTCATGTTGCGCCACACCAATTTTGTCCTCTATCTAGAACCCCAGGGAATCCTAGCGGCAAGCATATCTACCAGCTACAAAACAAACACAACCTCTTTGCAATTCACAAGCAGATGCACATCTTGCCTGAACACAACCCTCTCGCAACCAAAATTAAGTTTTGTAGTGTATTGGCAAACATGAACTGTGAACTCATATAGGCCCCTTGTATCAAAGTTGTACCTAATTTTATTAAAAGGGGGAACTTTTTAGTTCATTCTATTGTATTATGTCGTAACTAATCTACTTGTAACATAAGGCACAGATAGGAAAAATTCACCTCTCGCTCTTCTCCCAGGTTTTTTCTTCAAGATCTGGGTGCCGCATCCGCCCACCGCAGCCAAACAATTCGCATTGAGCCCCAGACTTTGGCCCCGACGGACCCGAATCAGTCGGCGATGTAGCTACAACCTTCGCCTTGCAAGACATGCTGGGCCGCCGCCATCAGATTCAGTGTCGAGGGAGGGAGAAAAAAGGTCCTCCGCCGCTGACACATTCAAGGTCAGGGAAGGGAAGAAAAGGGACTGCCGCCATCACAGCAAGATTCAGTGTCGAGAGTTTGGAAAGTACATTAATGGATTTGCCCCTACGACACGTGCAGGGCGGCTAAGAAGAGTGACCGGCGAAGAAGGGGCACAACAGGAACTAGTGTAACGGAATATCCTGACTTAACGGGCGCGATATGAAAATATTGGGTTTGGCCATCATTCACTCGAAACACCCCTCTCAGCATTGGCGCCCCAACTTTTCGAATCTCGGTGATTAAAATTAACTCAGGTACCGTGTTGCCTGGGCGCCCCAACTTTTGGGCCACAAAATGATATTCTCGTGTGGGAGAGGTTGCATTACCACACCGAGTTGAGTGTGCGTGGTCATGTGGATCATTGTGGTTTGTAAAAGAACACATGCAATGGAACTCTATGTGTGAGACCATGGTCAGAAAGCCCAGGAACATGTTGGAATGTAGCTGCCACATGTAATGGAGCACCAGTGTGGTAGAGGTTGCATCACCACACCCAGTTGAGTGTGTGTGGTAATGTGGATCATTGTGGTTTGGAAAAGAACACATGCAATGACACTCAATGTGTTAGACCATGGTAAGAAAGCCTACGAACATGTTGGAATGCAGCTGCCACATGAAATGGAGCAACAACGTGGTAGAGGTTGCATCACCACACCCAGTTGAGTGTGTGTGGTCATGTGGATTATTGTGGTTTGCAAAAAACACATGCAATGACACTCCATGTGTCATACAATGGTTAGAAAGCCCAGGAACATGTTGGAATACAGCTGCCACATGTAATGGAGCCCCAGTGTGGCAGAGGTTCCATCACCACACCCAGTTGAGTGTGTGTGGTCATGTGGATCATTGTCGTTTGGAAAATAACAGATGCAATGACACTCCATGTGTCAGACAATGGTCAGAAAGCCTAGGAACATGTTGGAATTTAGCTACCACATGCAATGGAGCATCGGTGTGGCAGAGGTTGCATCACCACAACCAGTTGAGTGTGTGGGTCATCTGGATTATCGTGGTTTGGATAAACACATGTAATGACACTCCATGTGTCAGACCATGGTCAGAAAGCCCAGGAACATGTTGGAATTTAGTTGCCACATGCAATGGAGCACCAGTTTGGCAGAGGATGCATCACCACACCCAGTTGAGTGTGTGTGGTCATGTGGATCATGGTGGTTGGGGAAATAACACATGCAATGACACTACTTGTGTCAGACCATGGTCAGAAAGCCCAGGAACATGTTGGAATGTAGCTGCCACATGCAATGGAGCACTAGTTTGGCAGAGGTTGCATCATCACAACTAGTGGAGTTTGTGTGGTCATGTGGATCATTGTTGTTTGGGCAAGAACACATGCAATGACACTAGATGTGTCATACCATGGTCAGAAATCCTAGGAACATGTTGGAATGTGGCTGCCATGCAATGGTGCACCAGTGTGGCAGGGTTGCATCACCACATCCAGTTGAGTGTGTGGGTCATGTGGATCGTTGTGGTTTTGAAAAGGACACATATAATGACACTCCATGTGTCATACCAGGGTCAAAAAGCCCAGGAACATGTTGGAATGTAGTTGCCACATGCAATGGAGCAGCAATGTGGTAGAGGTTGAATCACCACACCCAGTTGAGTGTGTGTGGTCATGTGGATCATTGTGATTTGGATAAGAACACATGCAATGAAACTCCATGTGTTAGACCATGGTCGGATAGCCCAGGAACATGTTGGAATGCAGCTGCCACATGCAATGGAGCACCAGTGTGACAGAGGTTGCATCACCACATCTAGTTAAGTGTGTGGGGTCATGTTGATCATTGTAGTTTCTAAAAAACATGCAATGCCACTCCATGTGTCAGACCATGGTCAGAAAGCCCAACAACATGTTGAAATGCACCTGCCACATGTAATGGACCAACAGTGTGGCAAATGATGCATCACCACACCCAGTTGAGTCTGTGTGGTCATGTGGATCAGTGTGGTTTGGAAAAGAACACATGCAATGACACTACATCTATCAGACCATGGTCAGAAAGCCTAGGAACATGTTGGAATGCAGCTGCCACATGCAATGGAGCACCAGTGTGGCAGAGGTTGCATCACCGCATCAAGTTGAGTGTGTGTGGTCATGTGGATCATTGTGGTTTGAAAAAACACATGCAATGACACTCCATGTATCAGACCATGGTCAGAAAGCCCAGGAACATGTTGGAATGCAGCAGCCACATGCAATGGAGCACTAGTGTGGCAGAGGTTGCATCACCACACCCACGTGAATCATTGTGGTTTGGAAAAGAACACATGGAATGACACTCCATGTGTCAGACCATGGTTAGAAATCCTAGGAACATGTTGGAATGCAGTTGCCACATGAAATAGAGCACGAGTGTGGGAGAGGTTGCATTACCACACCGAGTTGAGTGTGTGTAGTCATGTGGATCATTATGGTTATGAAAACAACACATGCAATGACACTCCATGTGTTATACCATGTAAGAAAGCCCAGGAACATGTTGGAATGCAGCTGCCACATGCAATGGAGCACCAGCATGGTAGAGGTTGCATCACCACACCCAATTGAGTGTATGTGGTCATGTGGATTATTGTGGTTTACAAAAAACACATGCAATGATAGTCCATGTGTCAGACAATGGTCAGAAAGCCTAGGAACATGTTGGAATGCAACTTCCACATGTAATGGAGCACCAGTATGGCAGAGGTTGCATCATTGAGTGTGTGTGGTCATGTGGATCATTGTTGTTTGGAAAACAAGACATGCAATGACACCCCATGTGTCAGACCATGGTCAGAAATCCTAGGAACATGTTGGAATTTAGCGGCCACATGCAATGGAGCACTGGTGTCGCGGAGGTTGCATCACCACACCTAGTTGAGTGTGTGGGGTCATGTGGATCATTGTGGTTTGGAAAAGAACACATGCGATGACACTCCTTGTGTTAGAAAGCCCAGGAACATGTTGGAATGTAGCTTCCACATGCAATGGAGCACCAGTTTGGTAGAGGTTGCATCATCACAACTAGTTGAGTGTGTCTGGTCATGTGGATCATTGTGGTTTAGACACGAACACATGAAATGACACTCCATGTGTCAGACCATGGTCAGGAAGCCCAGGAACATGTTGGAATGCGGCTGCCACATGCAATGGTGCACCAGTGTGGAAGAGATTGCATCACCACACCAAGTTGAGTATGTGTGGTCATGTGGATCATTGTGGTTTTGAAAAGAACACATATAATGACACTCCATGTGTTAGACCATGGTCAGAAAGCCCGGGAATATGTTGGAATGTAGCTGCCACATGCAATGGAGCTCCAGTGTGGTAAAGGTTGCCTCACCACACCCAGTTGAGTGTGTAGTCATGTGGATCATTGTGGTTTGGGAAATAACACATGCAATGACACTCCTTGTGTCAGACCATGGTTAGAAAGCCCATGAACATGTTGGAATGTAGCTGCCACATGCAATGGAGCACTAGTTTGGCAGAGGTTGCATCATCACAATTAGTTCAGTGTGTGTGGTCATGTGGATCATTGTGGTTTGGACAAGAACACATGCAATGACACTCCATGTGTCAGACCATGGTCAGAAATCCTAGGAACATGTTGGAATGTGGCTGCCACATGCAATGGTGCACCAGTGTGGTAGGGTTACATCACCACATCCAGTTGAGTGTGTGGGTCATGCGGATCATTGTGGTTTTGAAAGGACACATATAATGACACTCCATGTGTCATACCATGGTCAGAAAGCCCAGTAACATGTTGGAATGTAGTTGCCACATGCAATGGAGCACCAGTGTGGTAGAGGTTGAATCACCACACCCAGTTGAGTCTGTGTGGTCATGTGGATCATTGTGATTTGGATAAGAACACATGCAATGACACTCCATGTGTCAGACCATGGTCGGAAAGCCCAGGAACATGTTGGAATATAGCTGCCAGATGCAATGGAGCACCAGTGTGATAGAGGTTGCATCACCACATCTAGTTAAGTGTGTGGGGTCATGTTGATCATTATGGTTTCGAAAGAACATGCAATGACACTCCATGTATCAGACCATGGTCAGAAAGCCCAGGAACATGTTGGAATGCAGCTGCCACATGTAATGGACCACCAGTGTGGCAAAGGATGCATCACCACACCCAGTTGAGTCTGTGTGGTCATGTGGATCATTGTGGTTTGGAAAAGAACACATGCAATGACACTACATCTATCAGACCATGGTCAAAAATCCTAGGAACATCTTGGAATGCAGCTGCCACATGCAATGGAGCACCAGTGTGGCAGAGGTTGCATCACCACACCAACATGAGTGTGTGTGGTCATGTGGATCGTTGTGGTTTCGAAAAGAACACATGCAATGACACTCCATGTGTCACACCATGGATAGAAATCCTAGGAACATGTTGGAATGCAGTTGCCACATGAAATAGAGCACCAGTGTGGCAGAGGTTGCATCACCACACCTAGTTGAGTGTGTGTGGTCATGTGGATCATTTTGGTTTGGAAAAGAACACATGCAATGACACTCCATGTGTCATACCATGGTCACAAAGCCAAGGAACATGTTGGAATGCATCTACCACATGAAATGGAGCACGCGTGTGGCAGAGGTTGCATCACCACACCTAGTTGTGTGTGTGTGCGCATGTGGATTATTGTGGTTTCAAGAAGAACACATGCAATGACACTCCATGTGTCAGACGATGGTCACAAAGCCCAGGAACATGTTGGAATGCAGTTGCCACATGCAATGGAGCACCAGTGTGGGAGAGGTTGCATTACAACACCGAGTTGAGTGTGTGGGGTCATGTGGATCATTGTGGTTTGGAAAAGAACACATGCAATGGCACTCTATGTGTTAGACCATGGTTAGAAACCCCAGGAACATGTTGGAATGTAGCTAACACATGCAATGGAGCACCAGTGTGCTAGAGGTTGCATCACCAGACCCAGTTGAGTGTGTCTAGTCATGTGAATCATTGTGGTTAGGAAAAGAACACATGCAATGACACTCCATGTGTTATACCATGGTAAGAAAGCCCAGGAACATGTTGGAATGCAGCTGTCACATGCAATGGAGCACTAGCGTGGCAGAAGTTGCATCACCACACCCAGTTGAGTGTGTGTGGTCATGTGGATTATTGTTGTTTGCAAAAAACACATGCAATGACACTCCATGTGTCATACAATGGTCAGAAAGCCCAGGAACATGTTGGACTACAGCTGCCAGATGTAATGGAGCACCAGTGTGGCAGAGGTTGCATCATTGAGTGTGTATGGTCATGTGGATCATTGTCGTTTGGAAAACAACACATGCAATGACACTCCATGTGACAGACGATGGTCAGAAATCCTAGGAACTTGTTGGAATTTAGCTGCCACATGCAATGGAGCACCGGTGTTGCAGAGGTGGCATCACCACACCTAGTTGAGTGTGTGGGGTCATGTGGATTATCATGGTTTGTAAAAAAACATGTAATGACACTCCATGTGTCAAACCATGGTGAGAAAGCCCAGGAACATGTTAGAATGTAGCTCCCACATGCAATGGAGCACCAGTTTTGGCAGAGGCTGCATCACCACACCCAGTTGAGTTTGTGTGGTCATGTGGATCATTGTGGTTTGGAAAAGAACACATGCAATGACACTCCTTGTGTCAGAAAGCCCAGGAACATGTTGGAATGTAGCTGCCACATGCAATGGAGCACCATTTTGTTACAGGTTGCATCATGACAACTAGTTGAGTGTGTCTGGTCATGTGGATCATTGTGGTTTGGACAAGAACACATGCAATGACACTCCATGTGTTAGACCATGGTCAGAAAGCCTAGGAACATGTTGGAATGCGGCTTCCACATGCAATGGTGCACCAGTGTGGAAGAGATTGCATCACCACACCAAGTTGAGTATGTGTGGTCATGTGGATCATTGTGGTTTTGAAAAGAACACATATAATGACACTCCATGTGTCAGACCATGGTTTGAAAGACCGGGAATATGTTGGAATGTAGCTGCCACATGCAATGGAGCTCCAGTGTGGCAGAGGTTGCATCACCACATCAGTTGTGTGTGTGGGGTCATGTGGTTCATTGTGGTTTGGAAACATTACATGCAATGACATTCCATGTGTCAGACCATGGTCAGAAAGCCCAGGGACCTGTTGGAATGCAGTTGCCACATGCAATCGAGCACCAGTGTGGGAGAGGTTGCATCACCACACCCAGTTGAGTCAGTGTGGTCATGTGGATCATTGTGGTTTGGAAAAGAACACATGCAATGACACTCCATGTGTCAGAGCATGGTCGGAAAGCCAAGGAACATGTTGGAATGCAGCTGCCACATGCAATGGAGCACTAGTGTGGCAGAGGTTGCATCACCACATCTAGTTGAGTGTGTGGGGTCATGTTGATCATTGTGGTTTGGAAAAAACATGCAATGACACTCCATGTGTCGGACCATGGTCAAAAAGACCCAAAAGACATATGAATCCAACTCTCAAATGTAATGGACCACCAGTGTGGCAAAGGATGCATCACCACACCTGGTTGAGTTTGTGTGGTCATGTGGATCATTGTGGTTTGGAAAAAAACACATGCAATGACACTACATCTATCAGACCAAGGTCAGAAAGCCTAGGAACATTTTGGAATGCAGATGCCACATGCAATGGAGCACCAGTGTGGCAGAGGTTGCATCACCACACCAAGTTGAGTGTGTGTGGTCATGTGGATCATTGTGGTTTGGAAAAGATCACATGCAATGACACTACATCTGTCAGACCATGGTTAGAAAGCCTAGGAAAATGTTGGAATGCAGCTGCCATATGCAATGGAGCACCATTGTGGTAGAGGTTGCATCACCACTACTAGTTGAGTGTGTATGGTCATGTGGATCATTATGGTTTGGAAAAGTACACATGCAATGACACTCCATGTGTCACACCATGGTCCGAAAGCCTAGGAACATGTTGGAATGCAATTGCGACATGCAATGGAGAACTAGTGTGCTAGAGATTGCATCACACACCAAGTTGAGTGTGCATGGTTATGTGGACCATTGTAGTTTGGAAAAAAACACATGCAATGACACTCCTTGTGTCATACCATGGTCAAAAATCCCAGGAAGATGTTGGAATGTTACTGCCACATGCAATGAAGCACCAGTTTGCCAGAGGTTGCTTCACCACACCCAGTTGAGTGTGTGTGGTCATGTGGATCATTGTGGTTTGGAAAAGTACACATGCAATGACTCTCCATGTGTTAGAACATGGTCAGAAAGCCCAGGAACATGTTGGAATGCGGCTGCCACTTTCAATGGTGCACCAGTGTGGAAGGGATTACATCAACGCACCAAGTTGAGTATGTGTGGTCATGTGGATCATTGTGGTTTTGAAAAGAACACATATAATGACACTCCATGTATTAGACCCTGGTTAGAAGCCCGGGAATATGTTGGAATGTTGCTGCCACATGCAATGGAGCTCCAGTGTGGTAGAGGTTGCATCACCACACCCAATTGAGTGTGTAGTCATGTGGATCATTGTGGTTTGGGAAATAACACATGCAATGACACTCCTTGTGTCAGACCATGGTTAGAAAGCCCAGGAATATGTTGGAATGTAGCTGCCACATGGAATGGAGCACTAGTTTGGCAGAGGTTGCATCATCACAACTAGTTGAGTGTGTGTGGTCATGTGGATCATTATGGTTTGGACAAGAACACATGCAACGACACTCCATGTGTCAGACCATGGTCAGAAATCCTAGGAACATGTTGGAATGTGGCTGCCACATGCAATGGTGCACCAGTGTGGCAGGGTTACATCACCACATCCAGTTGAGTGTGTGGGTCATGTGGATCATTGTGGTTTTTAAAGGACACATATAATGACACTCCATGTGTCATACCATGGTCAGAAAGCCCAGGAACATGTTGGAATGTAGTTGCCACATGCAATGGAGCACCAGTGTGGTAGAGGTTGAATCACCACACCCAGTTGAGTTTGTGTGGTCATGTGGATCATTGTGATTTGGATAAGAACACATGCAATGACACTCCATGTGTCAGACCATGGTCGGAAAGCCCAGGAACATGTTGGAATACAGCTGCCACATGCAATGGAGCACCAGTGTGATAGAGGTTGCATCACCACATCTAGTTAAGTGTGTGGGGTCATGTTGATCATTTTGGTTTCGAATAAACATGCAATGACACTCCATGTGTCAGACCATGGTCAGAAAGCCCAGGAACATGTTGGAATGCAGCTGCCACATTTAATGGACCACCAGTGTGGCAAAGGATGCATCACCACACCCAGTTAAGTCTGTGTGGTCATGTGGATCATTGTAGTTTGGAAAAGAACACATGCAATGGCACTACATCTATCAGACCATGGTCAGAAATCCTAGGAACATGTTGGAATGCAGCTGCCACATGCAATGGAGCACCAGTGTGGCACAAGTTGCATCACCACACCAAGTTGAGTGTGTGTGGTCATGTGGATCATTGTGGTTTGAAAAAACACATGCAATGACACTCCATGTATCAGACCATGGTCAGAAAGCGCAGGAACATGTTGGAATACAGATGCCACATGCAATGGAGCACTAGTGTGGCAGAGGTTGCATCACCACACCCACTTGAGTGTGTGTGGTCATGTGGATCACTGTGGTTTGGAAAAGAACACATGCAATGACACTCCATGTGTCATACCATGGTCACCAAGCCAAGGAACATGTTGGAATGCATATACCACATGAAATGGAGGACCAGTGTGGCAGAGGTTGCATCACCACACCTAGTTGAGTGTGTGTGGGCATGTGGATTATTGTGGTTTCAAGAAGAACACATGCAATGACACTCCATGTGTCAGACCATGGTCACAAAGCCCAGGAACATGTTGGAATGCAGCTGCCACATGCAATGGAGCACCAGTGTGGGAGAGGTTGCATTACCACACCGAGTTGAGTGTGTGTAGTCATGTGGATCATTGTGGTTAGGAAAAGAACACATGCAATGACACTCCATGTGTTATACCATGGTAAGAAAGCCCAGGAACATGTTGGCATGCAGCTGCCACATGCAATGGAGCACCAGCGTGGCAGAAGTTGCATCACCACACCCAGTTGAATGTGTGTGGTCGTGTGGATTATTGTGGTTTGCAAAAAACACATGCAATGACACTCCATGTGGCATACAATGGTCAGAAAGCCTAGGAAGATGTTGGACTGCAGCTGCCACATGTAATGGAGCACTAGTGTGGCAGAGGTTGCATCGTTGAGTGTGTGTGGTCATGTGGATCATTGTCGTTTGGAAAACAACACATGCAATGACACTCCATGTGTCACACCATGGTCAGAAATCCTAGGAACTTGTTGGAATTTAGCTGCCACATGCAATGGAGCACCGGTGTTGAAGAGGTTGCATCACCACACCTAGTTGAGTGTGTGGGGTCATGTGGATTATCATGGTTTGGAAAAAAACATGTAATGACACTCCATGTGTCAAACCATGGTCAGAAAGCCCAGGAACATGTTGGAATGTAGCTCCCACATGCAATGGAGCACCAGTTTTGTCAGACGCTGTATCACCACACCCAGTTGAGTTTGTGTGGTCATGTGGATCATTGTGGTTTGGAAAAGTACACATGCAAGGACACTCCATGTGTCAGACCATGGTCAAAAAGCCTAGGAACATGTTGGAATGCGGCTGCCACATGCAATGGTGCACCAGTGTGGAAGAGATTACATCACCATACCAAGTTGAGTATGTGTGGTCATGTGGATCATTGTGGTTTTGAAAAGAACACATATAATGACACTCCATGTGTCAGACCATGGTCAGAAAGACCGGGAATATGTTGGAATGTAGCTGCCACATGCAATGGAGCTCAAGTGTGGCAGAGGTTGCATCACCACATCGAGTTGAGTGTGTGGGGTCATGTGGATCATTGTGGTTTGGAAACATTACATGCAATGACACTCCATGTGTCAGACCATGGTCAGAAAGCCCAAGGACCTGTTGGAATGCAGTTGCCATGTGCAATCGAGCAGCAGTGTGGGAGAGGTTGCATTACCACACCAAGTTGAGTCAGTGCGGACATGTGGATCATTGTGGTTTGGAAAAGAACACATGCAATGACACTCCATGTGTCAGGCCATGGTCGGAAAGCCATGGAACATGTTGGAATGCAACTGCCACATGCAATGGAGCACCAGTGTGGCAGAGGTTGCATCACCACATCTAGTTGAGTGTGTGGGGTCATGTTGATCATTGTGGTTTGGAAAAAACATGCAATGACACTCCATGTGTCATACCATTGTCAAAAATCCCCAAAACACATATGATTCCAACTGTCAAATGTAATGGACCACCAGTGTGGCAAAGGATGCATCACCACACCTAGTTGAGTCTATGTGGTCATGTGGATCATTGTGGTTTGGAAAAGAACACATGCAATGACACTACATCCATCAGACCAAGGTCAGAAAGCCTAGGAACATTTTGGAATGCAGATGCACATGCAATGGAGCACCAGTGTGGCAGAGGTTGCATCACCACACCAAGTTGAGTGTGTGTGGTCATGTGGATCATTGTGGTTTGTAAAAGATCACATGCAATGAAACTACATCTGTCAGACCATGGTTAGAAAGCATAGGAACATGTTGGAATGCAGCTACCATATGCAATGGAGCACCATTGTGGTAGAGGTTGCATCACCACTGCTAGTTGAGTGTGTATGGTCATGTTGATCATTATGGTTTTGAAAAGTACACATGCAATGACACTCCATGTGTCACACCATGGTCCGAAAGCCTAGGAACATGTTGGAATGCAATTGCCACATGCAATGGAGAACTAGTGTGCTAGAGATTGCATCACACACCAAGTTGAGTGTGTGTGGTGATGTGGATCATTGTAGTTTGGAAAAAAACACATGCAATGACACTCCTTATGTCAGACCATTGTCAAAAAGCCCAGGAACATGTTGGAATGTTGCTCCCACATGCAATGGAGCACCAGTTTGGCAGAGGTTGCTTCACCACACCCAGTTGAGTATGTGTGGTCATGTGGATCATTGTGGTTTGGAAAAAAACACATGCAATGATACTCCATGTGTCAGACCAAAGTTAGAAAGCCCAGGAAAATGTTGGATTGCAGCTCCCATATGCAATGGAGCACTATTATGGCAGAGGTTGCATCACCACACCAAGTTGAGTGTGTGTTGTCATGTGGATCATTGTGGTTTGGAAAAGTACACATGAAATGACTCTCCATGTGTCAGACCATGGTCAGAAAGCCCAGGAACATGTTCGAATGCAGCTGCCACATGCAATGGAGCACCAGTTTGGTACAAGTTGCATCATCACAACTAGTTGAGTGTGTCTGGTCATGTGGATCATTGTGGTTTGGACAAGAACACATGAAACGACACTCCATGTGTCAGACCATGGTTAGAAAGCCTAGGAACATGTTGGAATGCGGCTACCAAATGCAATGGTGCACCAGTGTGGAAGAGATTGCATCACCACACCAAGTTGAGTATGTGTGGTCATGTGGATCATTGTTGTTTTGAAAAGAACACATATAATGACACTCCATGTGTCAGACCATGGTCAGAAAGCCCGGGAATATGTTGGAATGTAGCGGCAACATGCAATGGAGCTCCAGTGTGGCAGAGGATGCATAACCACATCCAATTGAGTGTGTGGGGTCATGTGGATCATTGTGGTTTGGAAACATTACATGCAATGACACTCCATGTGTCAGACCATGGTCAGAAAGCACATGAACATGTTGGAATGCAGTTGCCACATGCAATCGAGCACTAGTGTGGGAGAGGTTGCATCACCACACCCAGTTGAGTCAGTGTGGTCATGTGGATCATTGTGGTTTGGAAAAGAACACATGCATTGACACTCCATGTGTCAGAGCATGGTCGGAAAGCCAAGGAACATGTTGGAATGCAGCTGCCACATGCAATGGAGCACCAGTGTGGCAGAGGTTGCTACACCACATCCAGTTGAGTGTGTGGGGTCATGTGGATCATTGTGGTTTGGAAACATTACATGCAATGACACTCCATGTGTCAGACCATGGTCAGAAAGCACATGAACATGTTGGAATGCAGTTGCCACATGCAATCGAGCACTAGTGTGGGAGAGGTTGCATCACCACACCCAGTTGAGTCAGTGTGGTCATGTGGATCATTGTGGTTTGGAAAAGAACACATGCAATGACACTCCATGTGTCAGACCATGGTCGGAAAGCCAAGGAACATGTTGGAATGCAGCTTCCACATGCAATGGAGCACCAGTGTGGCAGAGGTTGCATCACCACATATAGTTGAGTCAGTGTGGTCATGTGGACCATTGTGGTTTGGAAAAAACATGCAATGACACTCCATCTGTCAAACCATGGTCAAAAAGCCCCAAAACACATATGAATCCAACTGTCACATGTAATGGACCACCAGTGTGGCAAAGGATGCAACGCCACACCTAGTTGAGTCTGTGTGGTCATGTGGATCATTGTGGTTGGAAAAGAACACATGCAAAGACACTACATCTATCAGACCAAGGTCAGAAAGCCTAGGAACATTTTGGAATGCAGCTGCCACATGCAATCGAGCACTAGTGTGGGAGAGGTTGCATCACCACACCCAGTTGAGTCAGTGTGGTCATGTGGATCATTGTGGTTTGGAAAAGAACACATGCAATGACACTCCTTGTGTCACACCATGGTCCGAAAGCCTAGGAACATGTTGGAATGCAATTGCCACATGCAATGGAGAACTAGTGTGCTAGAGATGGCATCACACACCAAGTTGAGTGTGTGTGGTCATGTGGATCATTGTGGTTTGCAAAAAGAACACATGCAATGACACTCCATGTGTCACACCATGGTCCGAAAGCCTAGGAACATGTTGGAATGCAATTGCCACATGCAATGGAGAACTAGTGTGCTAGAGATTGCATCACACACCAAGTTGAGTGTGTGTGGTGATGTGGATCATTGTTGTTTGGAAAAAAACACATGCAATGACACTCATTGTGTCAGACCATTGTCAAAAAGCCCAGGAACATGTTGGAATGTAGCTGCCACATGAAATGGAGCACTAGTTTGGCAGAGGTTGCATCATCACAACTAGTTGAGTGTGTGTGGTCATGTGGATCATTATGGTTTAGACAAGAACACATGCAACGACACTCCATGTGTCAAACCATGGTCAAAAATCCTAGGAACATGTTGGAATGTGGCTGCCACATGCAATGGTGCACCAGTGTGGCAGGGTTACATCACCACATCCAGTTGAGTGTGTGGGTCATGTGGATCATTGTGGTTTTTAAAGGACACATATAATGACACTCCATGTGTCATACCATGGTCAGAAAGCCCAGGAACATGTTGGAATGTAGTTGCCACATGCAATGGAGCACCAGTGTGGTAGAGGTTGAATCACCACACCCAGTTGAGTTTGTGTGGTCATGTGGATCATTGTGATTTGGATAAGAACACATGCAATGACACTCCATGTGCCAGACCATGGTCGGAAAGCCCAGGAACATGTTGGAATACAGCTGCCACATGCAATGGAGCACTAGTGTGATAGAGGTTGCATCACCACATCTAGTTAAGTGTGTGGGGTCATGTTGATCATTTTGGTTTCGAAAAAACATGCAATGACACTCCATGTGTCAGACCATGGTCAGAAAGCCCAGGAACATGTTGGAATGCAGCTGCCACATTTAATGGACCACCAGTGTGGCAAAGGATGCATCACCACACCTAGTTAAGTCTGTGTGGTCATGTGGATCATTGTGGTTTGGAAAAGAACACATGCAATGCCACTACATCTATCAGACCATGGTCAGAAATCCTAGGAACATGTTGGAATGCAGCTGCCACATGCAATGGAGCACTAGTGTGGCACAAGTTGCATCACCACACCAAGTTGAGTGTGTGTGGTCATGTGGATCATTGTGGTTTGAAAAAACACATGCAATGACACTCCATGTATCAGACCATGGTCAGAAAGCGCAGGAACATGTTGGAATACAGATGCCACATGCAATGGAGCACTAGTGTGGTAGAGGTTGCATCACCACACCCACTTGAGTGTGTGTGGTCATGTGGATCGTCGTGGTTTGGAAAAGAACACATGCAATGACACTCCATGTGTCATACCATGGTCACAAAGCCAAGGAACATGTTGGAATGCATATACCACATGAAATGGAGAACCAGTGTGGCAGAGGTTGCATCACCACACCTAGTTGAGTGTGTGTGGGCATGTGGATTATTGTGGTTTCAAGAAGAACACATGCAATGACACTCCAGGTGTCAGACCATGGTCACAAAGCCCAGGAACATGTTGGAATGCAGCTGCCACTTGCAATGGAGCACCAGTGTGGGAGAGGTTGCATTACCACACCGAGTTGAGTGTGTGTGTTCATGTGGATCATTGTGGTTTGGAAAAGAACACATGCAATGGCACTCTATGTGTTAGACCATGGTTAGAAAGCCCAGGAACATGTTGGAATGTAGCTAACACATGCAATGGAGCACCAGTGTGCTAGAAGTTGCATCACCACACCCAGTTGAGTGTGTGTAGTCATGTGGATCATTGTGGTTAGGAAAAGAACACATGCAATGACACTCCATGTGTTATACCATGGTAAGAAAGCCCAGGAACATGTTGGCATGCAGCTGCCACATGCAATGGAGCACCAGCGTGGCAGAAGTTGCATCACCACACCCAGTTGAAATTGTGTGGTCGTGTGGATTATTGTGGTTTGCAAAAAACACATGCAATGACACTCCATGTGGCATACAATGGTCAGAAAGCCTAGGAACATGTTGGACTACAGCTGCCACATGTAATGGAGCACTAGTGTGGCAGAGGTTGCATCGTTGAGTGTGTGTGGTCATGTGGATCATTGTCGTTTGGAAAACAACACATGCAATGACACTCCATGTGTCACACCATGGTCAGAAATCCTAGGAACTTATTGGAATTTAGCTGCCACATGCAATGGAGCACCGGTGTTGAAGAGGTTGCATCACCACACCTAGTTGAGTGTGTGGGGTCATGTGGATTATCATGGTTTGGAAAAAAAACATGTAATGACACTCCATGTGTCAAACCATGGTCAGAAAGCCCAGGAACATGTTGGAATGTAGCTCCCACATGCAATGGAGCACCAGTTTTGTCAGACGCTGTATCACCACACCCAGTTGAGTTTGTGTGGTCATGTGGATCATTGTGGTTTGGAAAAGAACACATGCAAGGACACTCCATGTGTCAGACCATGGTCAGAAAGCCTAGGAACATGTTGGAATGCGGCTGCCACATGCAATGGTGCACCAGTGTGGAAGAGATTAGATCACCATACCAAGTTGAGTATGTGTGGTCATGTGGATCATTGTGGTTTTGAAAAGAACACATATAATGACACTCCATGTGTCAGACCATGGTCAGAAAGACCGGGAATATGTTGGAATGTAGCTGACACATGCAATGGAGCTCAAGTGTGGCAGAGGTTGCATCACCACATCGAGTTGAGTGTGTGGGGTCATGTGGATCATTGTGGTTTGGAAACATTACATGCAATGACACTCCATGTGTCAGACCATGGTCAGAAAGCCCAAGGACCTGTTGGAATGCATTTGCCATGTGCAATCGAGCACCAGTGTGGGAGAGGTTGCATTACCACACCCAGTTGAGTCAGTACGGACATGTGGATCATTGTGGTTTGGAAAAGAACACATGCAATGACACTCCATGTGTCAGGCCATGGTCGGAAAGCCATGGAACATGTTGGAATGCAACTGCCACATGTAATGGAGCACCAGTGTGGCAGAGGTTGCATCACCACATCTAGTTGAGTGTGTGGGGTCATGTTGATCATTGTGGTTTGGAAAAAACATGCAATGACACTCCATGTGTCATACCATTGTCAAAAAGCCCCAAAACACATATGATTCCAACTGTCAAATGTAATGGACCACCAGTGTGGCAAAGGATGCATCACCACACCTAGTTGAGTCTATGTGGTCATGTGGATCATTGTGGTTTGGAAAAGAACACATGCAATGACACTACATCCATCAGACCAAGGTCAGAAAGCCTAGGAACATTTTGGAATGCAGATGCACATGCAATGGAGCACCAGTGTGGCAGAGGTTGCATCACCACACCAAGTTGAGTGTGTGTGGTCATGTGGATCATTGTGGTTTGGAAAAGATCACATGCAATGAAACTACATCTGTCAGACCATGGTCTGTCAGACCATGGTTAGAAAGCATAGGAACATGTTGGAATGTAGCTGCCATATGCAATGGAGCACCATTGTGGTAGAGGTTGCATCACCACTGCTAGTTGAGTGTGTATGGTCATGTGGATCATTATGGTTTTGAAAAGTACACATGCAATGACACTCCATGTGTCACACCATGGTCCGAAAGCCTAGGAACATGTTGGAATGCAATTGCCACATGCAATGGAGAACTAGTGTGCTAGAGATTGCATCACACACCAAGTTGAGTGTGTGTGGTGATGTGGATCATTGTAGTTTGGAAAAAAACACATGCAATGACACTCCTTATGTCAGACCATTGTCAAAAAGCCCAGGAACATGTTGGAATGTTGCTGCCACATGCAATGGAGCACCAGTTTGGCAGAGGTTGCTTCACCACACCCAGTTGAGTATGTGTGGTCATGTGGATCATTGTGGTTTGGAAAAAAACACATGCAATGATACTCCATGTGTCAGACCAAAGTTAGAAAGCCCAGGAAAATGTTGGCTTGCAGCTCCCATATGCAATGGAGCACTATTATGGCAGAGGTTGCATCACCACACCGAGTTGAGTGTGTGTTGTCATGTGGATCATTGTGGTTTGGAAAAGTACACATGAAATGACTCTCCATGTGTCAGACCATGGTCAGAAAGCCCAGGAACATGTTTGAATGCGGCTGCCACATGCAATGGAGCACCAGTTTGGTACAAGTTGCATCATCACATCTAGTTGAGTGTGTCTGGTCATGTGGATCATTGTGGTTTGGACAAGAACACATGAAACGACACTCTATGTGTCAGACCATGGTCAGAAAGCCTAGGAACATGTTGGAATGCGGCTGCCAAATGCAATGGTGCACCAGTGTGGGAAGAGATTGCATCACCACACCAAGTTGAGTATGTGTGGTCATGTGGATCATTGTGGTTTTGAAAAGAACACATATAATGACACTCCATGTGTCAGACCGTGGTCAGAAAGCCCGGGAATATGTTGGAATGTAGTTGCAACATGCAATGGAGCTCCAGTGTGGCAGAGGATGCATAACCACATCCAATTGAGTGAGTGGGGTCATGTGGATCATTGTGGTTTGGAAACATTACATGCAATGACACTCCATGTGTCAGACCATGGTCAGAAAGCACATGAACATGTTGGAATGCAGTTGCCACATGCAATCGAGCACTAGTGTGGGAGAGGTTGCATCACCACACCCAGTTAAGTCAGTGTGGTCATGTGGATCATTGTGGTTTGGAAAAGAACACATGCAATGACACTCCATGTGTCAGACCATGGTCGGAAAGCCAAGGAACATGTTGGAATGCAGCTGCCACATGCAATGGAGCACCAGTGTGGCAGAGGTTGCATCACCACACCAAGTTGAGTGTGTGTGGTCATGTGGATCATTGTGGTTTGGAAAAGATCACATGCAATGAAACTACATCTGTCAGACCATGGTCAGAAAGCACAGGAACATGTTGGAATGCAGTTGCCACATGCAATCGAGCACTAGTGTGGGAGAGGTTGCATCACCACACCCAGTTGAGTCAGTGTGGTCATGTGGATCATTGTGGTTTGGA
This sequence comes from Avena sativa, assembly GCA_916181665.1. NCBI lineage: Eukaryota > Viridiplantae > Streptophyta > Magnoliopsida > Poales > Poaceae > Avena > Avena sativa. The sequence goes on from OV702287.1 coordinate 201,502,435, forward strand.
AAAGAACACATGCAATGACACTCCATGTGTCAGACCAAGGTCGGAAAGCCAAGGAACATGTTGGAATGCAGCTGCCACATGCAATGGAGCACTAGTGTGGCAGAGGTTGCATCACCACATCTAGTTGAGTCAGTGTGGTCATGTGGACCATTGTGGTTTGGAAAAAACATGCAATGACACTCCATGTGTCAAACCATGGTCAAAAAGCCCCAAAACACATATGAATCCAACTGTCACATGTAATGGACCACCAGTGTGGCAAAGGATGCAACACCACACCTAGTTGAGTCTGTGTTGTCATGTGGATCATTGTGGTTGGAAAAGAACACATGCAAAGACACTACATCTATCAGACCAAGGTCAGAAAGCCTAGGAACATTTTGGAATGCAGCTGCCACATGCAATCGAGCACTAGTGTGGGAGAGGTTGCATCACCACACCCAGTTGAGTCAGTGTGGTCATGTGGATCATTGTGGTTTGGAAAAGAACACATGCAATGACACTCCATATGTCACACCATGGTCTGAAAGCCTAGGAACATGTTGGAATGCAATTGCCACATGCAATGGAGAACTAGTGTGCTAGAGATTGCATCACACACCAAGTTGAGTGTGTGTGGTCATGTGGATCATTGTGGTTTGGAAAAGAACACATGCAATGACACTCCATGTGTCACACCATGGTCCGAAAGCCTAGGAACATGTTGGACTGCAGCTGCCACATGTACTGGAGCACTAGTGTGGCAGAGGTTGCATCGTTGAGTGTGTGTGGTCATGTGGATCATTGTCATTTGGAAAACAACACATGCAATGACACTCCATGTGTCACACCATGGTCAGAAATCCTAGGAACTTGTTGGAATTTAGCTGCCACATGCAATGGAGCACCGGTGTTGAAGAGGTTGCATCACCACACCTAGTTGAGTGTGTGGGGTCATGTGGATTATCATGGTTTGGAAAAAAAACATGTAATGACACTCCATGTGTCAAACCATGGTCAGAAAGCCCAGGAACATGTTGGAATGTAGCTCCCACATGCAATGGAGCACCAGTTTTGTCAGACGCTGTATCACCACACCCAGTTGAGTTTGTGTGGTCATGTGGATCATTGTGGTTTGGAAAAGAACACATGCAAGGACACTCCATGTGTCAAACCATGGTCAAAAAGCCTAGGAACATGTTGGAATGCGGCTGCCACATGCAATGGTGCACCAGTGTGGAAGAGATTACATCACCATACCAAGTTGAGTATGTGTGGTCATGTGGATCATTGTGGTTTTGAAAAGAACACATATAATGACACTCCATGTGTCAGACCATGGTCAGAAAGCCCGGGAATATGTTGGAATGTAGCGGCAACATGCAATGGAGCTCCAGTGTGGCAGAGGATGCATAACCACATCCAATTGAGTGTGTGGGGTCATGTGGATCATTGTGGTTTGGAAACATTACATCCAATTACACTCCATGTGTCAGACCAAGGTCGGAAAGCCAAGGAACATGCTGGAATGCAGCTGCCACATGCAATGGAGCACTAGTGTGGCAGAGGTTGCATCACCACATCTAGTTGAGTCAGTGTGGTCATGTGGACCATTGTGGTTTGGAAAAAACATGCAATGACACTCCATGTGTCAAACCATGGTCAAAAAGCCCCAAAACACATATGAATCCAACTGTCACATGTAATGGACCACCAGTGTGGCAAAGGATGCAACACCACACCTAGTTGAGTCTGTGTGGTCATGTGGATCATTGTGGTTGGAAAAGAACACATGCAAAGACACTACATCTATCAGACCAAGGTCAGAAAGCCTAGGAACATTTTGGAATGCAGCTGCCACATGCAATCGAGCACTAGTGTGGGAGAGGTTGCATCACCACACCCAGTTGAGTCAGTGTGGTCATGTGGATCATTGTGGTTTGGGAAAGAACACATGCAATGACACTCCATGTGTCACACCATGGTCCGAAAGCCTAGGAACATGTTGGAATGCAATTGCCACATGCAATGGAGAACTAGTGTGCTAGTGATTGCATCACACACCAAGTTGAGTGTGTGTGGTCATGTGGATCATTGTGGTTTGGAAAAGAACACATGCAATGACACTCCATGTGTCACACCATGGTCCGAAAGCCTAGGAACATGTTGGAATGCAATTGCCACATGCAATGGAGAACTAGTGTGCTAGAGATTGCATCACACACCAAGTTGAGTGTGTGTGGTGATGTGGATCATTGTAGTTTGGAAAAAAACACATGCAATGACACTCCTTGTGTCAGACCATTCTCAAAAAGCCCAGGAACATGTTGGAATGTTGCTGCCACATGCAATGGAGCACCAGTTTGGCAGAGGTTGCTTCACCACACCCAGTTGAGTATGTGTGGTCATGTGGATCATTGTGGTTTCGAAAAAAACACATGCAATGACACTCCATGTGTCAGACCAAAGTTAGAAAGCCCAGGAAAATGTTGGATTGCAGCTCCCATATGCAATGGAGCACCATTATGGCAGAGGTTGCATCACCACAACGAGTTGAGTGTGTGTTGTCATGTGGATCATTGTGGTTTGGAAAAGTACACATGCAATGACTCTCCATGTGTCAGACCATGGTCAGAAAGCCCAGGAACATGTTCGAATGCGGCTGCCACATGAAATGGAGCACCAGTTTGGTACAAGTTGCATCATCACAACTAGTTGAGTGTGTCTGGTCATGTGGATCATTGTGGTTTGGACAAGAACACATGAAATGACACTCCATGTGTCAGACCATGGTCAGAAATCCAGGAACATGTTGGAATGCAGTTACCACATGCAATGGAGCACCAGTGTGTTAGTTGTTGCATCGCCACACCTATTTGAGTCCGTGTGGTCATGTGGATCATTTTGGTTTGGAAAAGAACACATGCAATGACACTCTATGTCAGACCATGGTCAGAAAGCCCAGGAACATGTTGGAATGCAGCTGCCACATGCAATGGAGCAACAGTATGGAAGAGGTCGCATCACCACATCTAGTTAAGTGTGTGGGTCATGTGGATCATTGTGGTTTGGAAAAAACATAGAATGACACTCCATGTGTCAGACCATGGTCAGAAATCCTAGGAACATGTTGGAATGGAGCTGCCACATGTAATGGACCACCAGTGTGGGAGAGGTTGCATGACCACATCCAGTTGAGTGTGTGGGGTCATGTGGATCATTGTGGTTTGGAAAAAACATGCAACGACACTCCATGTGGCAGACCATGGTCAGAAAGCCCAGGAACATGTTGGAATGCAGCTGCCACATGTAATGGACTACCAGTGTGGCAAAGGATGCATCAGCACACCTAGTTTAGTCTGTGTGGTCACGTGAATCATTGACGTTTGGAAAAGAACACATGCAATGACACTACATCTGTCAGACCATGGCCAGAAAGCCTAGGAACATGTTGGAATGCAGCTTCCACATGCAATGGAGCACCAGTCTGGCAGAGGTTACATCACCACACCTAGTTGAGTGTGTGTCGTCATGTGGATCAGTATGGTTTGGAAAAAACACATGCAATGACACTATATGTATCATACCATGGTCAGAAAGCCCATGAACATGTTGGGATGCAGCTGCCACATGCAATGGAGCACCAGTGTGGCATGGGTTGCATCACCACACCCAGTTGAGTGTGTGTGGTCATGTGGATCATTGTGGTTTGGAAAAAATACATGCAATGGCACTCCACATGTCATACCATGGTCAGAAAGCCTAGGAACATATTGGAATGCAGCTGCCACATGCAATGGAGCACTTATGTGGAAGAGGTTGCATCACCACACCTAGTTAAGTGTGTGTGGTCATCTGGATCATTGTGGTTTGGAAAAACTCCAATGCAATGACACTCCATGTGTCAGACCATGGTCAGAAAGCCCAGGAACATGTTGTATTGCAGCTCCCATATGCAATGGAGCACCATTATGGCAGAGGTTGCATCACCACACCGAGTTGAGTGTGTGTTGTCATGTGGATCATTGTGGTTTGGAAAAGTACACATCCAATGACTCTCCATGTGTCACACCATGGTCTGAAATCCCAAGAACATGTTGGAATGCAGCTACCATATGCAATGGAGCACCAGTGTGGCAGAGGTTGCATCACCACATCTAGTTGACTGTGTGGGGTCATGTGGATCATTGTGGTTTGCAAAAAAACACATGCAATGACACTCCATGTGTCAGACCATGGTCAGAAAGCCAGGAACATGTTGGAATGCAGTTACCGCATGCAATGGAGCACCAGTGTGTTAGAGGTTGCATCACCACACCTATTTGAGTCTGTGTGGTCATGTGGATCATTTTGGTTTGGAAAAGAACACATGCAATGACACTCTGTGTCAGACCATGGTCAGAAAGCCCAGGAACATGTTGGAATGCACCTGCCACATGCAATGGAGCAACAGTATGGAAGAGGTTGCATTACCACATATAGTTGAGTGTGTGGGGTCATGTGGATCATTGTGGTTTGGAAAAAACATACAATGACACTCCATCTATCAGACCATGGTCAGAAAGCCCAGGAACATGTTGGAATGGAGCTGCCACATGCAATGGACCACCAGTGTGGGAGAGGTTGCATCACCACATCAAGTTGACTGTGTGGGGTCATGTGGATCATTGTGGTTTGGAAAAAACATGCAATGACACTCCATGTGCCAGACCATGGTCAGAAAGCCCAGGAACATGTTGGAATGCAGCTGCCACATGTAATGGACTACCAGTGTGGCAAAGGATGCATCACCACACCTAGTTGAGTCTGTGTGGTCATGTGGATCATTGTGGTTTGGAAAAGAACACATGCAATGACACTACATCTGTCAGACCATGGTCAGAAAGCCTAGGAACATGTTGGAATGCAGCTGCCACATGCAATGGAGCATGTAACACCCTCAGAATCGGACCTATGCAAGTTTTAGCGAAACCCGCCAAACCCGCATAGAAACGATTCAAAGGTGCCCACCAGGCACTTTCGTGCGGGTGGAAAACGAAGTAATAACATTACACAACAGTCCTCGATGGGACCCACAGAACAGATATATAAATAACAGCGACTCAATGAGTCAAGAATACGGATATAATATACAAAGATCCAAATCACCTTGAAAATGATCGAGCGTCCGACTACGGACAAGAAGCAAATGGGGCTAAGAGCCCTGAAGAATAACCAATGGCGTCCATAACCCTGCCCAGGCCAAGCCGGAAGGGTAACCCTGCTAACGACGTCGATCTCAAAACCTGCTTAAACAAAAGGGGTGCCGGCAAAGGGCAAAGGAAAAAGAGGAGCGTCAGTACTGAGGCCAGTACACGGCGAGACTAGAATTCGGCGGTCCTCGCCTACATAGGTATGGTGGACTGAGCGGCAGCGGCAGCATGCACTAAACAACCTATAGAGACTCGATACAACCGGCGGCTATCAGAGAGGGGTGAGAAAGACCTATTCGGATCCAACCTGATACTATAATCAAACAAACCCATCCTGGCGTTTCCCCCTCGAGACCAAACGAGGAAGTCAACCGAGGAACTCACACCGTTGGCAATTTTATTTATTCAGTTATCGTTGCAGCAATTACTAGTCAGGTATAGATAATCATCCTGATAAAATAAGCAGTGGGCACTTTTAGTTAATCATTCCATTGTAGTTGCAACAATTACTAATCAGATACAATTAGTATGAGGTAACCCAAAAACCCAGCAGTTGTTGGTACTTTTATTCAGCCATTCCGTTGTAGTTGTCATACTTACTAGTCAGGTACAATGGTCGCAAGCGACACTCCAAACAAGCAATTGTGGGCAGTATTAATTAGCCATTCCGTTGTAGTTAAGCTGATTACTAGTCATTATAAAGTCAAATTTATAGCAATAAACTTTAGTTATGCTTGTCTATGGTCGAGATACTGTGCTCCAAGTCGTCCATAACCGCGGACACGGCTTTCAGAAAGTTTTACCCGGCCGGGGTGCACCAATAGCAACACACACTAGATCAACCTCGGAAAAACCAAATCAAAACCCAACGAGGTTTTCACTACAAAGCAATCACAGGATTCAGAAATATTTCAGGGGGCCACCCCTTAAAGTAGACCCGCAACGAAGTAAGCTAGCTCCGAGACGGCCTCAAGGTTTGCGCCAATGGCTGTAAACGACTGGGAACCCGAAAGTGTGGCTGGGCTTGTCGATACCGCGAAAACATTCCGCTTACCTAAACAATACAGTGTGCTCCTCGCACAATCGTAATAAAGCAGTAGCATGGCATAAGTACAGGATCGTAAATAAAACCTGAAACTAGTTTGTGGCCCCAAGAAATAAGAATGAATCAAGCTCTGGCTAAGGGGGGTCCCATATACCTCCCGGATGTGGATAGCGCGATAAATCAAGGAACAGGTATCAAGTACTCGGGGTCCTACGGGACACAAGTGGGCGTTCGGAAACCAAATGTTATCTATCACCCACTGATGCCTCTGCTTACTTCAATTTTAGTTGTTAAACAGGAATTAAAGTGAACAATAAGTAAAACTATGATCATCTCCAACATCCACATGCGGCAATACATCAACAACTGTGGCACTTGACGACACGCAACAACACTTGAGCAAGCGACTACGACGCGCAAGTCCAACTATCTACCAAACAATAGGTAATAGGATGTGTCCGAGGCAATATAGGGCTGCAAGGGATATCACGGGTACGGAAAACTAGAGCATCGCAACACAGATAGCAATAGATCAACAGGAGGGAAAGTAAATACTATAAAAGTAAGATAGGTAGAAAGGGGGAGATGCTCGCCTGAAAACATTGTCGAAGGTTCAACCGAAGATCGGGTCGACACTCGCATCAACTCAACGGCCTTATCCGCGAAGAAGCAAAACACTAGAAGGAACACCGGATGCAATATTTAATACTACGGCAAAAGATCGGGCATGATGCGTGTATGATGTATGACATGGCAGAAGTGCGATGCAATTAGGTCAGATTAAGCGGAACCGGGGTCCCGACAATTAATTAGGTGGTTCAAGTTATTTAGAACCCCCGCAATTTAAATGTTGTTTTAGCATGGCAAAAGATAGCACCGGTTCGCTACACAAATTTAAATGAGGCCAATAAGAGACTAGATTTGCCCGCATATGGGCCCCATATTTAATTATATGGTGAATCGGCATAAGGCCCCCAAACCAAAGATATGCATGCGCGAATGACAATTAAATATGCATCAAGTTGTTATTATATTATAAAAGTAGGGTTTGCGGGAAGGGGTTCACACATTAGGGTTCGGCAGATCTTGGGGTCCGGGGTTCGGTCTCAGGGGTTCGACGGGATCGTCTCGGACTCCGGGGTTTAGGGTCTTGTCGCATCCGCGGTGGTCGGGCCATGTTGTCGGTCTTGTCGTCTCACGCGGAGTCCTTGGCGTTCCGGAAGGAAGTACTTGTTCTGGCGTCGGGGCCTCGGATTCGCCTTGGTTGCTGTCGTTCTTGTTGTCGTGCAGATCTTGTCGGGTCCCACGGGATCGATCTTGCCTCTACGAAGGTCTTGTCGGGTCCGCGCCATCGCGTCGGTCTCGGCATCCGGGGTGAAGTACTTGGCGTCCGGGGTGCCGCGCTTGTGGTACCGGTGGCGCTCTTGGCATCCTTCCGGTTTGGGTTTGGCGTTCGAGGGAGGTACTTGTCGTTCTCGTGGCGTTCTTGGCGGTGTCTCGTTGGGGTCCATGTCGAAGTACTTGTCGGTGGTCCATCGAGCGTCACCATGCTCATCCTTTCGATACCCTGTCAACGCGGAGATCTTGTAGTAGCTTGGCACCTCACGAGTACACGGCTTACAAACAGTCCTTAACGGGGCCGGTCTTGAACACCAGGGGTCGGAGGAGGCGGGGCCTGCAGGCGCCGCGGTGGCAGCGGGCGACACCTGCGGAGGAAAGGGGTGCGGTGGTTCCAGAGGCGGGCGCTGCGCGCCATGGGCGGGCGGCGGAGCTCCTGCCAGAAGGGCGCAACGCAAGGCACAGGGAGCAGAGCCGCGCGTCCAGAGAGAGACAGACCGGCGAGGAGCTTGGCGGGAGGAGGAGGCGCCGGGGCGAGCGGAGGCGGGGACGCGGCCCGCGGCGGCGGTGGAGGCCGGGAAGGCAGCAGCCGGCGGGGTCGGCACCGGGGAAGGCCGGAGGCGGAGCTTGGCGGGAGGGGGCGCCGTGCCGCGGATGCAGACGAAGCGGCGACGGACGGAGACGAGCGCGGCCGGGCTCGGGGCGAAGGTCGCGCGCAATCACCGGAGGAAGCGGGGCGCGGCCGGCGGTCTCGGGCTCGGGGCGGAGCGCGAGCGGAGGCGGGCGGAGGACGATGGGGAGGAGCAGGTGGCGGCGACGGGTGGCTCCGGTGGGCGCGAGCAGAGGAAGGCCAGAGGCGGCGCGGCGAGTCTGGCGGAGGTGCGGGGCCGGCGAGGACGAGCGTCGCAGAGGGGAGGGAGGCGATGCAGGGCGAGGCCGACGCAGGGTTCGCTGGCGAGGTGGAGGCGGTTGGCGGCGGGCGGGCCCGAGCGGCGCGCTGGATGGAGGGGGAAGCAGACAGGGAGGGAAGGAGGAGGGCGGCTGCCGGAGGGAGAAGGGGCGGGCGCGGTGCAGGCGATGAGGGAGGAGGGAGAGGACGCGTGCGGGGGAGGCGGTTCCAGGGGAGGCGGGGTCGCGTGGGCGTGGTGGGACCAGGTGGGGCCAGGGGCGCGTCAGGGGAGAGGGGGGTCTGGGTGCGTGCGTGGGTTTCGTGTGTGTGGCGTGTGTTGCCGGCCAGGGAGGGGGAGGGGAAGAGAGAAAAAGAGGGGGTAGGCCAGGTGGCGGTTTGGGGTTGGTGAGGGGGAGGGAGAGGGTGACGTGTCGAGAGGCCATTGGCCGGGGTGAGGTGGAGGCAAGGGTGGGTAGGAAGATTAGTAGCTGTAGGATTTAGGTGTACCGGTTGGTTGGACCGATTAAAAAAAATCCTGGGGTGGTCGTTCGGGTCATTCGGCCCGTTCGACTGTCCCACTAAAAATTATTTAATATTTTTATTTAATTTTGAATGCGCCGTTTGCTAGCCGATATCGGACAAACAAAAATATCCCGGCGACCCGGGGTTTTGCGTTTGAATTGAGATGGGGCGTTTTAGAAACAAAACCAGGCTTTGCGAAAATAGTTTTGGCAAACAATGCATGATGATGACGATGCAATGCACAAATTCAACGCGATTTTCTAGTAGTGGTTTTGCGGGATGCCACAGAGCACCAGTCTGGCAGAGATTACATCACCACACCTAGTTGAGTGTGTGTTGTCATGTGGATCAGTCTGGTTTGGAAAAAACACATGCAATGACACTATATGTATCATACCATGGTCAGAAAGCCAAGGAACATGTTGGGATGCAGTTGCCACATGCAATGGAGCACCGGTGTGGCATGGGTTACCTCACCACACCGAGATGAGTGTGTGTGGTCATGTGGATCATTGTGGTTTGGAAAAAATACATTCAATGGAACTCCACATGTCAGACCATGGCCAGAAAGCCTAGGAACATGTTGGAATGCAGCTGCCACATGCAATGGAGCACTTGTGTGGTAGAGGTTGCATCACCTCACCTAGTTAAGTGTGTGTGGTCATCTGGATCATTGTGGTTTGTAAAAACTCCAATGCAATGACACTCCATGTGTCATACCATGGTCAGAAAGCCCAGGAACATGTTGTATTGCAGCTCCCATATGCAATGGAGCACCATTATAGCAGAGGTTGCATCACCACACCGAGTTGAGTGTGTGTTGTCATGTCGATCATTGTGATTTGGAAAAGTACACATGCAATGACTCTCCATCTGTCACACCATGGTCTGAAAGCCTAGGAACATGTTGGAATGCAGTTGCCACATGCAATGGAGCACCAGTGTGGTAGAGATTGCATCACACACCAAGTTGAGTGTCTGTGGTTAAGTAGATCATTGTGTTTTGGAAAACAACACATGCAATGACACTCCATGTGTCAGACCATGGCCAGAAAGCCTAGGAACATGTTGGAATACAGCTGTCACATTCAATGGAGCACCAGTTTGGCAGAGGTTGCATCATCACACCTAGTTGAGTGTGTGTGGTGATGTGCATCATTGTTGTTTGGACAAGAACACATGCAATGACACTCCATGTGTCAGACCATTGTCAGAAAGCCCAGGAACATGTTCGAATGCGGCTGCCACATGCAATGGTGTACAAGTGTGGCAGAGATTGCATCAGCACACCAAGTTGAGTGTGTGTGGTCATGTGGGTCATTGTGGTTTTGAAAAGAACACATGCAATGACACTACATGTGTTAGACCATGGTCAGAAAGCCTAGGAACATGTTGGAATGCAGTTGCCACATGCAATGGAGCACCAGTGTGGCAGAGGTTGCATCACCACACCAAGTTGAGTCTGTCTAGTCATGTGGATCATTGTGGTTTGGAATAGAACACATGCAATGACACTCCATGTGTTAGACCATGGTTAGAAAGCCCAGGAACATGTTCGAATGCAGTTGCCACATGCAATGGAGCACCAGTGTGGAAGAGGTTGGTTAGAAAGCCCCTAGAATGCAACTCCTACATGGAATGTTGCACCAGTGTGACAGAAGTTCCATCACCACATCCACTTGAGTGTGTGTGGTCATTTCGATCAAGGTGGTTTGGAAAAGAACACATGGAATGACTCTATGGACTCCATGTGTCAAACCATTGCCAGAAAGCCCAAAAAGCTCCTGGAATGCAACTTCCACATTTAATGTTTGCACTAGTGTGATAGATGTTCCATCACGACATCCACTTGAGTGTGTGTGGCCATGTGGATCAACGTGGTTTGTAAAATAACACATGCAATGACTCTAGTGGGATCCATGTGTTAAACCATGGTCAAAAAGCCCAAAAAAGCCCCTGAATGCAACTTACACATGAAATGTTGCACCAGTGTGAGAGAGATTCCATCACCATGACCAGTTGAGTGTGTGTGGTCACGTAGATCAAGGTGGTTTTGAAAATAACCAATGAAATGACTCTAGTGTACTCCATGTGTCAAACCATGGTTAAAAAGCCGAAAAGCCCCTAGAATGCAACTACCACATGGAATGTTGCACCAGTGTGATAGAAGTTCCTTCAAAACATCCACTTCAGTGGGTATGTTCATGTGGATAAAAGTGGATTGGAAAAGATCACATGTAATGACTCTAGTGGACTTCATTTGTCAAACCATGGTTAGAAAGCCCAAAAATCCCATGGAATGCAACTTCCACATGGAATATTGCACCAGTGTGACAGAGGTTCCATCACCACATCCAATTGAGTATGTGTGGTCATGTCGATAAAGGTGGTTTGGAAACAAACACATGCAATGACTCTAGTGGACTCCATGTGTCAAACCATTGCCAGAATGCCCAAAAAAGCCACTAGAATGCAACTACCCCATGGAATGTTGCACCAGTGTGATAGAGGTTCCATCACCACATCCACTTGAGTCCGTGTGTTCATGTGGATCAAGGTGCTTTGGAAGACAACATATGCAATGCCTCTAGTGTACTCCATGTGTCAAACCATGGCCAGAAAGCCCCAAAAGCCCCTAGAATGCAACTACCACATGGAAGATTGCACTAGTGTGACAGAAGTTCCATCACCACATACACTTGAGTGTTCGTGGTCATGTGGATCAAGGTGGTTTGGAAAAGAACACATGCAATGACTCTAGTGTACCCCATGTGTCAAACCATGGACAAAAAGCCCCAAAACCCCTCGAATGCAACTTCCACATGGAATGTTCCACTAGTGTGACAAAGGTTGCATCACTACATCCACTTGAGTGTGTGTGGTTATGTGGATCAAGGTGCATTTGACAAGAACACATTCAATGACTCTAGTGTACTCCATCTGTCAAACCATGGCCAGGAAGCACAAAAGGCCCCTAGAATGCAACTGCCACATGGAATGTTGCACTAGTGTGACAGAAGTTCCATCGCCACATCCACTAGAGTGTGTGTGGTCATGTCGATCAAGGTGGTTTTGAAAAGAACACCTGCAATGACTTTTGTGTACTCCATGTGTCAAAACATGGCCAGGAAGCCCAAAAACCCCCGGAATGCAACTGCCTCATTGAATGTTACACCAGTGTGATAGAGGTTGCATCACCACATACACTTGAGTGTGTGTGTTCATGTGGATCAAGGTGGTTTGTAAAATAACACATGCAATGACTCCAGAGGACTCCATGTGTCAACCCATGGTCAGAAAGCCCAAAAAGCCAATGGAATGCGACTACCACAGGAATGTTGCACTAGTGTGACAGAGGTTCCATGACCGCATCCACTTGAGTGTGTGTGGTCATGTGGATCAAGGTTGTTTGGAAAAGAACACATGCAATGACTCTGGTGTACTCCATATATCAAACCATGGTTAGAAAACCCAAAAATCCCCTAGAATGCAACTTCCACATGGAATGTTGCACCAACGTGATAGAGGTTCCATCACCTCATCCACTTGTGTGTGTAGTCATGTGGATAAAGGTGGTTTTGAAAAGAACACATGCAATGAATCTAGTGGACTCCATGTGTACAACCATGGACAGAAAGCCCAAAAACCCTAGAATTCAACTTCCACATGGAATATTGCACTAGTGTGATAGAGGTTCCATCACCACATCCAGTTGAGTATGTGTATTCATTTGGATCAGGGTGGTTTGGAAAAGAACACATGCAATGACTCTAGTGGACTCCATTTGTCAAACCATGGTCAAAAGGCCCAAAAAAGCCCCTGGAATGCAACTAGCACATGCAATGTTGCGCCAGTGTAATAGAGGTTCCATCACCACATCCAATTGAATGTGTGTGGTCATGTGGATGAAGGTGGTTTGAAAAAGAACACATGCAATGACTCTAGTGTACTCCATGTGTCAAGCCATGGCCAGAAAGCCTAAAAAGCCCCTGGAATGCAACTTCCACATGGAATGTTTGCACTAGTGTGATAGAGGTTCCATCAGCACATTTACTTGAGTTTTTGTGGTCATATGGGTCAAGGTGATTTGTAAAAGAACACACGCAATGACTCTAGTGGGCTCCATGTGTTAAACCAAGGTCAGAAAGCACTAAAAAGCCCCTGGAATGCAACTTCCACATTGAATGTTGCACCAGTGTGAGAGAGCTTCGATCACCACATACACTTGATTGTGTGTGGTCACGTGGATCAAGGTGGTTTTGAAAATAACATATGCAATAACTCTAGTATACCCCATGTGTCAAACCATGGTCAGAAAGCCCAAAAAGCCCAAGGAATGCAACTACCACATAGAATGTTGCACTAGTGTGACAAAAGTTCCATCACAACAACCACTTGAGTGTGTGTGGTCATGTGGATTAGAGTGGTTTGGAAAATAACACATGAAATGACTCTAGTGTATTCCATGTGTCAAACCATGGTTAGGAAGCCCTAAAAGCCCATGGAATGCAACTGCCACATGGATTGTTGCACCAGTGTGATAGATGTCGTTGGATTGAGGACAAGTACAACATGAGGCGGTCCTCAGGGCATGTGGATTAGAGGGGTGTGAGTCGTACGATGTTCTGGGATGGTGAGAACACAAGTTTACCCAGGTTCTAATCCTCCGATGGTGGGCGGATCCTACTCCTGCTTGCAATCCAGTAATATGGCAGAGCCATAATATGGGTTACAATGGTTTTGCCTATGCGAGTTGAGATTGTAGACTATTGTGGGGTTCCCTAAAGGGTTGTCCCTAGGACGGCTCATATAGATATATAGCCTAGGGTTTAAAGGAGAGACCTATCAGGCTACAACTAAGAGTCGGTTATAGAGTACTTCTTGGACTACAAGTGACGATACATGCCTATGTGGGTAAGTCTTTTGGGCCTTCCTGTAGCGGACTGGACTCCATCTCTTCTCTCCGACTGGGCCGCCGTGAAGCAAAGATCTAACCCGAAGTGGGCCACCCTAGTCAGCGAGGCACACTGAGGATACCCGGAAAGTATATCCCCAACAGTAGGCCCCAGAAGCTTCCAAGATCCAGAGCCAGATTTCATCGTCTAGCTTGATTCATATTCGGCTTGCAGAATCTTGAAGGGTTCCTGAAACTCAAAACAAAGGGTAGGATCTGAGTCTGAAAACGAGTCAGACTTATGAGTACAATATTCAGATATCCAGCTTGAAATTTAAACTAAGCCGGAACTTGGTCCCTGAAGAACTTGACATCTGTCAAGGTCAAGTAATGTCACTGACAGACATTCCTGATAGCACGACCATTGGTGCGTCCGCCTTTCATGGAGCTGAGGCATAATTTTAATGCATGTGCGGAGATCGAGGCGACGTAATCCTCGTGAGGAGTTTACCTGGCTCCTTCCACGACGCGTGTCACGGTTACTGTTTATTTTGCACAAATCTTGGCACAGGTAAGGGATATAAGGGGTCAAGATATCCTTTTCTTTCCTTACAAGCGCTAGTTCCTTCTCCTTCCTCCCAACACCATCGCGCACAAGTTCCTCTTCCTCCCTTCTCCAAATGCACAGCGCCGCCCATCGAAGGTCATCGACGCCCACAAAATGGCCGATGCTTCTTCTTCCGGCATGGCGGCGACCAAAGCGGTGACCTCTACAGCGGTGTAGAAAGAAAATTTCCGCGGAGTGTGGATCCCGTGTGTCCTCAAAGACGAGAAGCTCCACGCCGGCGACTGGCAGAGCGGCTTCAACCAGATCATCCCCACCCCTCGTGCCGACGAGCAGGTGCACTTCGGCACTCACCTCGATAGAGGATTGTGCTTTCCTCACTCAGATTTCTTTTTTGAGGTCATAGATTACTATGGAGTTCAACTCCACAACTTCCCCCCAAACACAATCTTAGAAATGAGTGCTTATGCATCTTTGTGTGAGGGTTATCTCGGAATTAGGCTGAGTCTTACTTTGTTCCGGTACTACTTCGGTACCCGGAGAAATTCTATCACTTCCAGTAACCCTTACAATACCGGGACTTTTAGCCTAACTGTTAGGAGATACCGAGTATATCCTAAGATTAAGGCTAGTGAGTCCATGAAGAAATGGTCGTCCACATTCTTTTATCACAAGGACAGACTAGCTCCCGGCAAATAAACTACTTTGCCGGATTTTGTCGATGGCGCTGCCACGCCCTAAGAGTCCTAGGATGCGGAAGCTCTAGCTCTCACCGATGATCTTCTTCTCGCCAAGAGGCGGATCAAGTACCTGATGAAGCACAAGGGTCTAAAAGGATCCGATTTAACTCACTGATGGCTGGCGCACCGGATTCAACTGCTCCAACACCATGGTGATCGGCTCATGCACTCAATCACCAAGAGAAAGATGGATTCTCTCAAGATCTGCTTGCGTTCAATCTCGGACAAGGAGTACGAGTCCTAGATTAAATTGTTGATTAAGGAGCGAGTCGAGAGGAAGATTCCAGATCTCTCTCTGGACATGTATACTGTTGATGATCCCGTGAAACCTATAGGTTTTCCAGCTGTTACTCTTTATACTCGAATATTTTCTCATTCGTACTGTGCTATAGTTTTCTCGCCACACTAAGAAGATACTTCTTTTCATCTTGCTGACCTCACCAAGTTGGAGCTTGCTCCTCTCGAGGGATATCCTCCTGAGAAACCGTTGTCTTGGGCGGAAGGAGAACTTGTACTACTACCGGAGGCGCTTACTTGGAAACGCAAAGCTCCTACTGTTTCCATCGGCATAAAAGAAGTGCATGTTGTGAAGAGGTAAACTTTCCACACAAGGTCTTTACATTTCATCTTACATTCTTTCTGAAGCGTAATGATCTTGAACTATTACTTCTTTAGAGCTAAAAATCTCATCAAGGGAAAGGGGAAGGGAATCACGACAAAGCCCCTTCGCCAATCAAAGTTAAATTTGACTTCGCCTGCTACTCCTCCTCCGACTCCTACCCTAATGCCTTCTACAGCACCGGAGGCTACCTCATCTCCTCGTGATGTAGAAGAAACAGCTCAACATTCTGAGTCAGCTATCCTTGGCTTGCAAACCGACCACCATGGGTGACTCAGCAACTGACATGGTTAAACCCTCAAAGGGTAATGATCCCTCAGCAGAGGTTTTTGCGGATAACCTTCTGAGCAATCTGGGTATCGCCAAGCTTGGCATTACTCGGAAAACTGCAGAAGAGATCCAGAAGCTAGCTCAACAATGCTTGGAGAGACGAAACATCACTACTGAAGAAGAGGCGCAAGAAGCTGAGGATGTAAAACTCTCCGAGCTTCTTGACCAAGTTCGTCTCTGTGACGACAAGCTGAAGACCAGTGTGGCTCCGCCACCACCAGTGATCCCTCTAACCCTCGCCGAGAAGGTTTGTTGTGAGGTGAACATGAGTATGAGAAAGCTAACCCATGAACATTATGTAAGTCGGAATTCGACTCTTGCTTTTACTTTATTTCATATCATATCCCCTAGCCCCCGAACATGAAGTTGGATAGGAAATCTGGATTTATGCTTTCATAGGATGACAAAGAACGAACTAGTATAGCCCCCAAGGATCGTGTTGATATTTAGTTAAAATATTAACCCGAGTCTTCAGTAGACTTCTGACTCTAGGTACTATTCTGACTTACAGAAATTTAATGCTTATAACCAGGAATTGCTAAGGAATATTTGCAATAAACAGAGAGATATCAGAGCTCTCCGTCTAGAGAATGCTCAATTGAAGATTTCCACGGATGAGGCCAAAGGTAATCATCTCAGTCTTCATACTTGTTATTTGATTCTTTTGATTCATAGGTGAATGTTTTTTCGACTTATTTCTTGTTTTCACAGAACTGGTCAAATAGTCATCCAAAATTATTGAAGAGGCCAAGAATTCCTAAACCCTGGAGGTGGAGAATGCCGACTTAAGGCATGAGCTGAATGAGCTTAAGGTAGATCATGAGCGCAGTATCAACATCATTCTTGAATCATCCAATATGGCCACGGAGGAGCGCGATCGCAAGATCGCCATCTAGGAAAAGAAAATCTCGGATCTAGTAGATGAATTGGCCAGGGAGAAGGACATCACCCAAGCTCTCCGGGATGAACTCCAGAGTCTTCGAGCGAAGAAAACCAAAGTTGACGATGCCATCTTTGGTATGCTTTCCTGTGTCTGACCTTTCTTTTTTCCGACTCTAGGAGATCGGATATATTTCTGACTTTGTTTTACTTATGCAGGTCCCTTGAACATTCTAGATTCTTCCTCATCCGAGTCTCGCACCAGCCAGCTTACTTCAATCGGAGATCGTCTTCATGATTTCCACCAATCATTGGAGGACATTGGTGAAGCTTTAAGGATTTGCGACATGAACAAAATGTCTGTCTGTGAGGTGCGGGGCAAGGTGAAGGAGATGCCCCAGCTTGACCAAGATTGGAACATGTCCTATGCATGGACCGCTGCATAGAATGCTTTAACAATGGTTATGAGCCACCATGGAAGCATGGAAATATGGCAAGTAACTAGGGGTTATTCAACTATTGATGAAGACAACAAGGAACAAAACATTAAGGACATCATGGACTCCTGCGCCGGATATGGATGTCGTGTAGGTGAGCTAACCAGTTACGATACTCCATTCTTCACTCTGGTTGAAGTACCACCACCTCCCAAGGAAGTAACTGCTGAAATTTCTGAAGACGATGAGCAGACCGAGTATGACTTGCCCGTCTTAGAAAGATATTGGAATGATTTGGGTGATGTGTCCAGCGATCCAGCAGCTCCGGCCTCTTCTCCTGCATCATAATGTATCAGAAAACGATGTGTTATCCTTAAACATTCTGATTGTAATAAGTAGTATAATATTTTTCTAGTGCTAAGCTTGTAAGAAATGATGCTTTTTTACTTCCTTTTAGCACTTTTGGCTTTATTTTAACGTGCCAGAAAATTTACATAAGCACTTTTTGTTTTGTCTACACCTATTGTTTACCTGGCTTTCTGCCTCGTCCCTTTCCTGAGCCGGCAAACCTTAAACACGGAAACTTTGCCAAGAAACAAGGCTCAATTGCTAAACCAGTTTAAACTCAGAAAACAAAGTCGGCTTCTACTACCAACAATTCACTACATGGAAAATACCTGCATCTAGCAATCAGACAAAAACCAAAGTATAAACTAGAAATTCTTTAGACTTATACCCGAAGGTAACATTTTTAGAATCGGAAATCTAACCAGAACAAGCATGAGCATAAAGTACTTTCAAGTATTCTAGGATTTTTTACTGTGACATGATCATTCAGAAATAAGATGGTAATATAAAACTTCTCAGAAAATATTGAGGCAACCAATACTTTATTTCACTTTGAACATGTACACATATATGATTACAAAGAAAGAAAATTTTAAGAATAAAAGGGACGTAGCTGAGCAATATTCCACGGTCTGTCTAATTCTTCTGGGTTTGTATTGCCTCTAGCTATCTTTCTCTTCTTAGTAGAAGGTATTTCTTTGACTGGCTATATATAAGTTAGATAGTAACAACCATTGTGTAATACTCGGCAAACTAAAAAGGGCCCTTCCCAAACCGGGGAAAGTTTGTGCTTTCTTTTTTGCACAAGTCGGAGAACCAAATCGCTCTTATTGACAGACCGGTTTCTGACTCTCTGGCTATGATACTTGCGTACCTTCTGCTGATAGGTTGTTGATCTCTGCTTAGCAACGACGTGAACTTCTTCGACTAAATCGAGATCATGTTGTCGAGAAATTACGCCATCCTCTTCTATATATGCAGCAACTCGAGGAGAAGTATGAATAAAATCACTAGGAAGAGCTTCTTCTACGCCATAGACCAAGAAGAAAGGTGTGTATCCTGTAGACCTGTTCGGAGTTGTTCTCAAGCTCCATATGACAGATGGCAATTCGTCCGCCCAAGCCCCCACAACACGACGAAGTGGTGCTTCGAGTCTTGGTTTGAGGCCTTGAGGGATTAAACCGTTTGCTCTTTCGACTTGCCCGTTGGCTTGTGGATGTGCAACTGACGCACTGTCAAGCCGGATTTTTTGACCATTGCAGAATTCGCAAGCTCTCCCATGGAAACATTACTCCCATTATATGTAATAATACTGTGCGGATAACCGTATCGGATTATAACGTCCTCGACAAATCTTTTGGTTGTTGCTCCATCACAATTTGTGACGGGTTTAGCCTCAATCCATTTTGTGAACTTATCCACCATCACTAAGGGGTGAGTAAATCCACTTGGAGCCCGTTTGAACGGTCCTACAATGCCAAGCCCCCAGACTTCAAAAAGCCATGTTATTGGAATTGTTCGCAGCTGATCAGCCGGAACATGAGCTTGTTTGGCGTATTTTTGGCAGCCTTTGCATGTCTTGACCAGCCGTTGGGCATCAGCCTTGGCTGTAAGCTATAAAAATCCGTGTTTGAAAGCTTTTGCCACTAAATATTTGGCTGCAGCATGATGGCCGCATTCGCCTTTGTGGATCTCTCTTAAAATTTCCACTCCTTCTTCCAGAGATACACAGCGCTGAAAGACCCTAGATACACTCCTGAAATGGATCGTATGGGCACCTAGAGGGGGGTGAATAGGTGCTACTTCAAATGTTAATGCTTTTTCAATTTTAGGCTTAGCACAAAAGGTAAATTGTCTAGATAAGCTATTAGGTGGAATTTCCATATATGCAAACCTATCTACTAGCGAGTAAAGAGCGAGTGGAAGAGGAACGGGTAAACCGTAGTGAAGCACGTGGAGACACATGATTTGTTTCACCGCAGTTCCTTCCTTGTTAAGGGAAGTACGTCTGCGTTGGAGGGATGGGCGGTACTAAGACCACCACGCCACAATAGGCCTCACCCTGTTCTCCGATGGATCCCGCCACCAAAGGCCTGCTCCACCTTTCCACTATAGGGACCCTTCGAGGCTGGTACCGGTGACTTTACACAACTAGCGGGGCACAACTCCACAACCAACTTGGAGGCTCCCGTAATGACGACAAGCTGCCACAAGAATAAGTTATCAATAACAAAGAACAAGATCTAGATATTGACAAGAATACTAGATCAGGGATTTCTCCAAATGAAAGGAGAGGACTTGATGCGCTTGATTTGTGATGACGATGACGATTCTCTCCTCCTTC
Source organism: Avena sativa (assembly GCA_916181665.1). Taxonomy (NCBI): domain Eukaryota; kingdom Viridiplantae; phylum Streptophyta; class Magnoliopsida; order Poales; family Poaceae; genus Avena; species Avena sativa. The sequence continues at coordinate 201,522,556 of OV702287.1, forward strand.
AATTCCCCCCAAAGATCGAAGCCTTCGGGTGGTTGAAGTGGGAGATCTAGAATGGGAGCTCTTGCAAAGTGTCTAAATAATTTCGAGTGAGTCAAGAGTTCTGAACGTTGAGGAAGGAGGGATATTTATACCCCCTTTCAAAACCAAGCCGTTGGAGTCTTTGGGGGACGGATTATCCGGCCTGGGGAAAACTACGCCCCAGAGTCGGAATATCCGACAGATAATCCGCCCCCTCTCTGAGTGTCGCGGCAAGCTTGCCCTTGATCGTCTTCTGGGGGCCGAATTATCCGACCCTATGTGAAGGGAGGATTATCCGGCCTGGGGAGGAAAAATCACCCCAGTTCGGATTTTTCGGGAGAAAATCCGACCAGACTCTGAGCGACGTGCCTTGGCAGGCTTTGGTCAAATTCTGGGGACCGGGTTATCCGGCCCATCCGATAGCCGGATTATCCGGCCTAGGGAAGAAAAACTGCCCCAGTTCGGATTTTCCGGGCGATAATCCGCCCCCTCTCTGGCTGACGCGCCTTGGCAGCCTTTGATCAATGAGGTAGGCCAGATTATCCGGCCCTTGGTGGGGAGGAAAATCCGCCCCCCCCAAAACCACCTGCACACTCAGCGCACATGAGAAAACTCCACAGTATTGTTATCTAACACACAAAACACAGGAAAACATGAAATGTTCTTTCAATCTCCCCCTTTTTGGTGTTAGATGACAATACTAGGATTTGTAGGAAAGGATCACAAGACTACCAGCAATAAAATGGAAGAGACTCCCCCTCAATGTGTGCATATTAGAATTTTGCATTTGAATACAAATGCACACAAATACGTGAATATATTCCATTGACATATGAACAACATAATCATACCACCGAGATAGGGAGAGATGCATCCTTGAAATAGCCACAATTATCAACGTGATAACCAATATAAGCGCCTTCCTCGATAAAGATGCCCAGCATAATAGGATATGAATAGATGAATCCATAAGCATAATCCATGAGAGAAATCCAGACAACCACTGTCACAGAGTCTCAAACAAACCACAAATCACAAATTTAAAGTTCAACGCTAAATGGGCACAAGCAAAAAAACGACGAATAGAAAAATGCAAGTGCTTATGCCCTACCCATGCAAATCCTAGAAGACCTAATAGAACTACTTCTCCCGCTTTGGCATCAAGATGCCAAAAAGGAAGAAGAGTGATGCTAGTGCCCTAATGGATCACTCGTAGTCCTCATCCTCGTCCTCATCCTTGTTGCCATCCTCGTCCTCCTCGTCAAGCTCCTCGGTGTCATCATCCTCATCATCAGTAGTGGCTGGAGAGGGGAACATGTGACGCTCCAGCTTTCCATAGTTCAGCCCAGAAGAAGAGTTCCACCAGGCATAAGGTGTGGGAGGGGTAGGAGCCGGGGGATCACCAGAAGCACTGGACACATGGTGAAGGATGGGCTGATGAGAGTGAGCCAACTCATGGCGCTCCTTGTACGCCTCATATTGGACCTTGCGTATGTCCACGCCCATGCAAAGGATGTTCCGCTGGAACCAATTCAACTGCTTGATCTCACGAGCAACATGGGGAACTGGAGGCCTGCGAGCATCCCTCATGAGACCCTCAGGAGCAGAAGAGGGGCGAGAGGTCTTCCGAACCTTGGTGTAGATCTTCTTTGCCTTATGCACCACATCAATGTTGAAATCTTCAGAAGGAAGCAGGAGCCTGATGAGCATCATAATGTAGGCAGCATAAGGAATGGATAGCCGGTTGAACATTGCATCAATCAATTCATGGTAGATGAGGTCCATTACATCTAGCTTGTATTGCACAGACTCATCCTCGCACGAGGCAACCTCATGGGAGAAAGCAAGGAGCTGAACAAGGTGACCACGGATGCTATCATTGTTGCCTCCACTTGGAGTGATGGAATCATGGAAGAGACCGACCAAAGCAGCATAGATAGGAGCAAGACCAGCAAGAGTGCCCACAATGCCATTGTCCATTGTGCAAGGAGAGAGAGCTGCATCTTTGTTGGGCTTCAGCTGAGTGATGATGCGGTGTCCACAGGCCCTATCCCTGCTGCGGAAATTGCATCCAAGAACCTCAGCAAACACACAAAAATCAGCAGTCATAGGCCTATCACGAGTCACCTACTTCATAGTGCGATGCTCATCGCCACAAATAACCAAAGTGGAAAAAAACTGCTTCACCACCTCAGAGTCATATGAGCACTGGAGAGACATGAGATGGTGCAGCCCCATCCGCTCAGCCATATACATGGCATCCACAAGGTGGGGCTTCTCCAAAGCCTCAGCAAGAACCAGCGGGTGCATAGGCCTAATGTTCAGCCTGGCATACACATCTTCAAAAATACCTTTCTATTCCGCACACCAAAAGCGAGCATCTCCCAGCTCAGAATCACAAGGAAACTCCACAAACAAATCACGGTGACAGATAAAGGAATAAGTAACTGGATCCAAAGCCTTGTAGTTGATCTTGGGCTCCTTTCCCTTTCTTTTGGACACCCCCTTTCTAGTCCTCTTTGCTTGTTCATCCATGCGCTTCTCTTCGTTCTTTCTTCTCCTCAACTCAACCTCGTCCACTAAGTTACCCTGTCCATTGTCCCGAAAGTATTTACCACGAGGACGGCGCTTGTAGGTCTTGGGAACATTAGAACCACCTGTGAGGAGAACAAGGGCGATAGCATGGGGATAAGCATACACACAAGTCCAAGAGAGAGCATGAAAAGGTAGTCAAAAAGTTCATAAGTCAAATCTACTCAAAGCACACAATATGGTGAAACTGAACAAGAGTTGAATATGTCAGGCGGGATTATCTGGCCTGGCTAGGGGCGGATAATCTGGCCCTGGCAGAAATTTTCGACTTCACCTAGATTGAGTGCAAAAAGTAGATTGGGCCTAAAAACTGCAAGACTACCATTTCTACGTGAAACAACATCCTTCTAGACAATGTTCCACCCAACAAATAATACATCTAGCCAAAGATGGGGAGAGAGGGAGTTACCCTCACTCATTGGAGGAAGAACACAGAGGAGAAGGTACCCAGAGGCGCGGAGAAGAAGATGCGGGGAGGCCCGGAAAATCCGGTGGCCGGAGAGGCTCCGGGGAGGGTGGGGGACGGCAGGCGGCAGCTGAGGAGGAGGAGAGGGTTGGGGGAGAAGTGCTGCTCGTTATGAGTCCTTCCCCCCGATCCCTCCCCTTTAATATGAAATCCGCCAGGGCCGGATTATCCGGCCTACACATGGACCGGATTATCCGGCCTACACAGATTCAAGATCGTACGTCCCCAAACAACACCCCCACAAGTTGTACAAGGGACTTGTGTGCAAGAATAGATGGCTTAGGGGTGGAGAAAGGCTTAGGATTAAGAAATACAAACTGAGATGGCACTACACACTCAAAATTGCAAGAACCAAATCAAATAAAAGCCAAAATTGAGTGTGATTCCCATAAGAACATGAGATGAGCAAAAACAACCAAAAAGATCCATAAAAATCCAATTCTCCTCAAGGGAGAGGGCGGTGGCCGAAGCCACCTTGTTGGAGTGTATGGTGTGACGCTGCGAAGATATATCTTGGGTTCATGACCAATACTCATCAATGAGCTCACATATCACAAGATGATATTAAGAGAAATGATTTATCTTGCTTTGGCATTATGGGGGGAGGGTTAGCCCAGTTAATTAGGACCACACTCCCCCTATATCCATGCCCACATCTAGACCAAATGAGTGAGATGTAAGAGTGAGTGTATGGGTAATCAAGACAAACTCCTGGAATCAATGATATTTAGCTCATTCCTCAAGTAGCAGAATCTCGCTTCATCAAGTGGCTTCGTAAAAATATCAGCAAGTTGGTTCTTCGTGCTCACAAAAGATAGATCAATATCTCCTCGAGCAACATGGCCTCGAATAAAATGATTCCGAATCTCAATATGCTTTGTCCTTGTGTGCTGTAACGGATTGTATGCTATTTTGATTGCACTTTCATTATCACATAAAAGAGGCACTTTGTCACAATTGACACCATATTCCTTTAAAGTTTGAAATGTCCACAATAACTGAGTGCAAGCACTAGCAGCAACAACATATTCAGCTTCTGCGGTGGAGAGAGAGATACAATTTTGCTTTTTAGATGAGCAACACACTAGAGATCTTCCCAAGAATTGACAAGCTCCAGAAGTGGATTTCTGATCATCCTTATCACCAGCCCAATCTGAGTCAGTATAACCACATAGAGAGAAATTAGAGCCCTTAGGATACCATAGAGAAAAGTTAGGGAATGAACCAAAAATCGAAAGATCCTCTTGACCGCCACTAAGTGGCTTTCTTTAGGAGCTGCTTGATACCTTGCAACACCCCCCACACTCAATACAATATCGGGTCTAGATGTGCAGAGGTAAAGAAGAGAGCCGATCATGGACCGGTATACCTTTTGGTCCACATCTTTACCATTTGGGTTAATTTCAAGGTGACATTTTGTTTGCATTGGAGTGGTGACACCATTAAGATCCATCATCTTGAATCTCTTGAGCATGTCTTGGATGTACTTTGCTTTATTGATGAAGGTTCCTTCTCTAAGTTGCTTGATCTCGAATCCAAGAAAGAACCGTAATTCCCCCATCATAGACATCTCAAACCTGTCAATCATAAGCTTTGAAAATTCATCATTAAAAGCTTTATTAGTAGAACCAAAGATGATATCATCTACATATAGTTGGCATACAAAGAGCTCCCCCTTAACCTTCTTAGTAAAAAGAGTGGGATCGATTTGCCCAACTTCGAAGCCATGGTCTAGCAAAAGCTCTTTAAGGTGCTCATACCACGCACGTGGGGCTTGTTTAAGGCCATAGAGTGCCTTATCGAGTTTGTAGACATGGTTCGGGAAGTTAGGATTCTCAAATCCCGGGGGATGCTTTACATATACCAACTCATGTAGAGGACCATTAAGGAAAGCACTCTTGGCGTCCATTTGCTGCAATTTAAAATTGTTATGGGCAGCATAAGCAAGAAGGATACGGATGGACTCAAGTCGAGCCACTGGAGCATAGGTCTTGCCGAAGTCAATGCCCTCAACTTGAGAGTAGCCTTGAGCCACAAGTCTCGCCTTGTTCCTCACAACAATGCCATTCTCATCTTGCTTGTTTTTAAATATCCATTTAGTGCCGATAACATTGCGACAATCTTTGGGTTTCTCCATGAGTTCCCAAACCTTGTTGCACTTGAAATTAATCAATTCTTCATGCATAGCAACAACCCAGTCCGGATCTTCAAGAGCTTCAAAAACTTTCTTGGGTTCCACCATTGAGATGTGAGCTTGATGCTCACCAAACCTTGCCAATTCCCTTCTTGTAGAAACCCTTCGTCGAAGTCACCTACAACCTTGTCGAGGGTGTGACCCCTTAACTCAAGGTTCCGATCAGCACGAGCCTTGTGACGAAGTTCAATAAGCTTGTTGTCTCTTGGTGGAATCGTTTCATCACATGAATCTTCATTGGAATCATTTGCTCGACCTTGATTAGAATCTGGGATTACAGTAGTAGGCGGTGACGAAGTGTGCCCTTGAGGTAGGTCAGCAGTCGTAACAGGAGATTGCTAAAACACAAGTGATTCAGGGCCGGATAATCCGGCCTAGGAGAACTTGTAGCAGCTTCATCAGGCTGCCTGGGACTTGCTTGAACTGGCGAGGGGCCGGATAATCCGGGGCTAGCCGGAAAATCCGGCCTAGGGCTTGCATCGATTTCTTCAGTACCAGGAGCAATTTGGTCGTCAGGAGTGGGGTGGCCAGATAATCCGATGTCAACCGGAAAATCCAGCCTGGAGCTTTCTGGAACATCTTGACCTTCAGCAGTTGATGGAGATGGTGTACAAGTTACTCCCGTGGTTGGAACATGATGAGTATGTGTAGATGAGGGCTCTTCATGAGTAGAGCATTGTCCTTCCTGATCCGCCACAAGGGGTTCCTCAATGGGGTGGAAAAATCCCACACCCATTCTTATTATGGAATCTTGGGGTATTTCAACATATGCATCACAAACATCAACTTGCCCCGCATGGGAGCTGTCATTTTCTTCGAGCATCACACTACAAGATTCTACAACAGTTCGGGAGAGCTTATTGTAGACTCTATAAGTGTGGGATTCGGCACCATAACCAACAAAAATACCTTCTAGAGCCTTAGATTCAAACTTAGATAAACGAACTCCCTTGATGAGAAATAAACACGTACACCCGAATACCCGAAAGTATGAGATGTTTAGCTTGTTACGGTAAGTATTTCATATGGAGTCTTGTCCAAGATTGTATGGAGGTATAAACGGTTGGATGAGTGACAAGCGGTAGAAATAGCTTCAGCCTAGAAATTATAAGGAGACTTGAATTCGGCTAGCATTGATCTTGCCATATCCATTAGAGTACGATTTTTCGTCTCGGCAACGCCATTTTGTTGAGGGGTGTACGCAGCGGAATATTGATGTCTTATCCCCTCTTCACTTAGGAACTCATTTAAGGTGTAGTTCTTGAACTCAGAGCCGTTATCACTTCTTATAGCCAGAATAGGGACGTTGTGTTGACGTTGAACCTCGTTGGCGAAGTCGATGACCGTTTGTTGAGTTTCACTCTTCAACTTGAAGAAATAAACCCAAGTGTATCTTGAGTAATCATCAACGATCACAAGACAGTACTTCTTCCCACCGAGGTTTGCATGAGATGGAGGTCCGAAGAGGTCCACATGTAGGAGCTCTAAGATCCTTTTTGACAAGATAATAGTCTTCTTACGATGAAGAGAGTCATGCATTTTCCCTTCAACACAAGCCCTCCACATACGATCTTTGGCAAAGGATACATTTTATTTTAGTCCAAGGATGTGGCCACCCTTCTAGAGACTTTGCAAAGTTCTCATATTGACATGGGCTAGTCGGCGATGCCATAGCCAACCCACGTCAGCCTTTCCGAAAAGACACATCGGGCCTGTAGTGGTTTTCCCCGAAAAGTCCACCACGTACAGGTCATTTTGAACATATCCCATGAAAGCGACTTTTAGAGACTTGCTCCACAAGAGTACCACCAAATCAACATCAATATAAACTGCAAAGCCCATCTTACCAAGGGCGCGAACTGAAAGTAAGTTGTGAAAGAAGATTTCATGTTTTCCTATGTTTTGCGTGTTAGATAACAATACTATGGAGACTTTTCATGTGTGCTAAGTGTGCAGGAAGTTTTGAGGGGGGCCGGATAATCCGCCCCTCCAAGGGCCGGATAATTCGGGCTACCTCATCTCTCAAGGAAGCGAAGGCGCATCGCTCTGTGTCCAGTCGGATTTTCTCTCGGAAAATCCGAACTGGGGCGGTTTTTCCTCCCCAGGCCGGATAATCCGGGTTTCGCAAGGGCCGGATAATCCGGCCCCCAGTTTTCAAGCAAAAGGAGCCAAGGCGCGTCGCTCGGTATCCAGTCGGATTTTCTACTGGAAAATCCGAACTAGGGCGGTTTTTCTTCCCCAGGCTGGATAATCCGGCCTTCGCATAGGGCCGGATAATCCGGCCCCCAAAGTGTGCAACGGCTGGTTTTTGGAAGGGGGTATAAGTACCCCTTCTTCCCCAACATCCAGAACTCTTGATTCATTTGAATTCGACCAGACCCTGTGCAAGAGCTCTAAATCTCGATCTCCCACTTCGACCACCCTAAGGTCTTGATCTTTGGTGGAATTGAAGGAGGCGAAGTTCATCATCAACATCAAGAATCAAGCGCTTCAACTCCTCTCCATTCACTCGGAGAATCCCTGATCTAGTATTCTCGTTAATACCTAGATCGTGTTATTGTATTTGACAACTTTGTTCTTGTGGCAGCTTGTTGTCATTTCGGGAGCCTCCAAGTTGTTGTGGAGTTGTTGCCCCGCTAGTTGTGTAAAGGCGTCGGTGCCCGCCTCGAAGGGTACCTATAGTGGAAGGTGGATCAGGCCTGTTGTGGCGAGATCCATCGGAGAACAGGGTGAGGCCTTTTGTGGCGTGGTGGTCTTAGTACCGCCCACCCCTCCAACGCAGACGTACTTCCCTTAACAAGGAAGGAACTGCGGTCAAACAAATCCTGTGTCCCCGCGTGCTTCACTTCCGTTCACTCGTTCCTCTTCCACTCGCTCCTTACTCGCTAGTAGATAGGTTTGCATATAGGGAAATTCCTCACATTAGTTTATCTAGAGAATTTACCTTTGTGCTAAGCCTAAAATTGAAAAATAATTAAAAATTGGTGTAGAACCTATTCACCCCCCTCTAGGTGCCCATACGATCCATTTCAATTGGTATCAGAGCCCCGGCTCTTAATTCGGGCTTAACCGCCTAAGAGTAGTATGGGTACCAGGGATGATGGAAATGAGGGTGTGGATAAGGTCACAATGGATGATCTCAAGTCGTTGGAAACAACCTTGTTGAAATCCTTTGAGGCCAAGATGGAGGAGATGAATCAAATGATTGCTCGCCTTACATCATCCATAGCCCCATCTCCATCCTCCTCTGAAGCTCCCTCACCATCATCTAAGGAAAAGGGTAACACCGGATCTAAGGATGATGATGTGGAAGGTGAAAAACTAAATGGTTCCACCTCCAAAAAGGTAAGTGGTAAGGAGGAATATAGTGAGGTTCGCCACGTATATTCCCTCGACCCACCTATCCCTCATCCTCATAGAAACAATAGGGGTGATCCACCCAAGCTCACTGCATCTTCTTTTAACCAATGGCAATTTCTAATGAAATCTCATGTTCGCAGCTCCTCTATTGAATTGTGGAGGATCATTGAAGAATGTCTTCATGTTGGAGATCAAACCAATCTAACAAGAAGGGAAGTTGTGGATAGCCAGTTGAATGCCACTGCTCTCCACATGATACAGCTGGGTGTGGGTCCCAAGGACATGCCACACATTGAACATCTCAACACGGCTAAAGAGGCGTGGGATGCTCTTACGGACCTTTTTGTTGGAAATGAAAGCATGAGAAGGAACCGGTATGATGCCCTTAGTAATGAAGCTAAGGGATTCTACATGTTGGATGGTGAAAACCATGAGGACATGTATAGACGACTCAAGGGCATCGCAACAACATTTCGGAAGCATGGGGCCACTCACATTGATGATGCATGGATAAAAAGAAAGTATATGAGTGGCTTAATGCCTTTCGAACCGACGGATTTGAAGAGCTTGCAAGGTAGACACAACTATAATCAAATGACATCCAATGAAGTCATGCAAGAAATGGTGTCATTCAAAGTGACGGCAAAGAATGCTGAAGATGTCCGTGCTCGGGCCATTGGAATGCAAAAGGGTGTCAATATGGCTCTCAAAGCCAATGTTGTTGAGCAAGAGGATGATGAAGGAGCATTTGAGAGTGGATCCATGGACTGCCCCGATGAAGTCAAACGTCCTCATGGTGAGTACATGGCATTCTATGCAAGTAACTTTTGGAAGGACCCTGCCAAAGCCAAGTCTGAACTTGAGCGCAAGAATAGGTCAAATGGAAGAAGAGAAAGTGGCCCAAGATTGAGAACTTGCTTCAACTGTGGAGATAGACTGCACTTTGTAGCCAAGTGTCCTTATGAAAATAGAGAAGACGATGGTGGCAGGCTCATTCTCAAAGAGAAATCCAAAGTTCCTAAGAAGAAGCCATTTGCTAAGAAGAATGGCCCTTTCAAGAAGCAACACAAGATGGTCCTTGTAGCTCAAGAGGAATACTCCTCCGCAAGTGAAGATGAAGAGGATGATGATAGCTCCCGCGAAGTGGCTGCTATAGCCACCACATCAACTCCCTCCTCTCTCTTCGACTCGCCGAACGAGAACGCCATCAACAACAACGCCACTTGCCTAATGGCAAGAGGATCCGAGGTATCGACTTCTAACTCCTCATTTTCTAAGACTATCATAATTTTGTATATGGATGATCATGAAAGTCTTGAAATGAAAGAAGAAGTTATTGCCTTGGATACTTTTTTCACTAACCTACAAGGTGAGCACAAACTCCATTTTGATACTCTTATGAGTCAACTTGCTCGAGCCGAAGATCTCCTTGAAGAAAAGGGCAGAATTGAAAGAGAAGATGCCTTGGAGATAGCCTCTTTGAAGAATGCCTTGGAAGAGGAAGAGGAAACTCGAGTTTCTTTGGAAGAAAGACTCGAATCCCTAGAGGAGTCACAAGAAGAAGCTGTAGCTCAGCTCATTAAAGAACGTGACCATGCCCTTGCCAAGGTAAAGAAACTAAAGAAAGAAAAGATTGATTTTGGGGCTGTTCATGCTAGACTTTTGGAGAAGTTTGATGATCTTGAAAGTGCTCACAAGGCATTGAAGATTGATCATTCTACTCTAAATGAGTCTCATGACCAGCTCCAAACTCAATTGAAACGGTATAATATACCAAGTACCTCATCTCCATCCTTTGGAAAAGAAGATCTTGCAAGGAGTTCTCAACACAAAGGTAAAGGGGTTATTGATGAGATACTGAGCAGGCAAAGGACAAGCAAGAGTAAAGAAGGTCTTGGTGACATACCCAAGATAAAGAGCAAGAAAAACAAGAAGAAGAAGAAGAAGAAGAAGAAGAAGAAGAACAAGGCTGCTCAATCGAAGACTAGCAACATTACCAATGACAAGACTAATTATGATGGTTTTGCAGGGATCAACAATCCTAACTTCGAACTATATTGTGATGCTTATGGTGATGTTTATGCTAGTTATGTAGGGCCTTATGATTGTTACATTCCTTGGTCTATTTGGGTTCCCAAGACCCTTGTTACTAACATGAGAGGACCCATTGAAAAATGGGTACCTAAAACCAAGAAGTAATTTTCTTGCAAGGCTATGCTTCCGGTGGTTCTAAATGGGTACTCGATAGCGGTTGTACGAGTCATATGACCGGAAGCAAGGAGATCATCACGGAGATGCGGCCAAACCTTGAACACATTACCGTCTCCTATGGTGACAAGTCAAAATCTGAGGTATTGGGTCTCGGCAAAGTTGTGGTGGCTCACGATATCTCCCTCGTGGATGTCATGCTTGTTGAGACCCTCGGGTATAACTTACTTTTAGTTCGTGCCCTTGGTAAGATGGGCTTTGCAGTTTACATTGATGCTGATTTGGTGGTACTCTTGTGGAGCAAGTCTCTAAAAGTCGCTTTCGTGGGATATGTCGAAAACGACCTGTACGTGGTAGACTTTTCAGGGAAAACCACTACAGGTCCGATGTGTCTTTTCGGAAAGGCTGACGCGGGTTGGCTATGGCATCGCCAACTAGCCCACGTCAATATGAGAACTTTGCAAAGTCTCCACAAGGGTGGCCACATTCTTGGACTAAAAGAAAATGTCTCTTTTGCCAAAGATCGTGTCTGCAGGGCGTGTGTTGAAGGGAAAATGCATGATTCCCCTCATCGAAGGAAAACTATTATCTCTTCAAAAAGGATCTTGGATCTTCTTCATGTGGATCTTTTCGGACCTCCATCTCATGCAAGCCTCGGTGGGAAGAAGTAGTGTCTAGTGATTGTTGATGATTATTCAAGATACACTTGGGTTTATTTCTTCAAGTTGAAGAGTGAAACTCAACAAACTGTCATCGACTTCGCCAACGAGGTTCAACGTCAACACAACATCCCCATTCTGGCTATAAGGAGTGATAACGGCTCGGAGTTCAAGAACTACACCTTAAATGAGTTCCTAAGTGAAGAGGGGATAAGACATCAATACTCCGCTGCGTACACCCGTCAACAAAATGGTGTAGCCGAGAGGAAGAATCGAACTCTAATGGACATGGCAGGATCAATGTTGGCCGAATTCAAATCTCCATATAACTTCTGGGCTGAAGCAATCTCTACTGCTTGTCATTCATCCAATCGTTTATACCTCCGCAAGATTTTGGACAAGACTCCGTATGAAATACTTACCGGTAATAAGCCAAACATCTCATACTTTCGGGTATTCGGGTGTAAGTGTTTCTTTCTTATTAAAGGAGTTCGTTTATCTAAGTTTGAATCTAAGGCTCTAGAAGGTATTTTTGTTGGTTATGGTGCCGAATCCCACACTTATAGAGTCTACAATAAGCTCTCCGGAATTGTTGTAGAATCTTGTAGTGTGGTGTTCGAGGAAAATGACGGTTCCCGCGTGGAGCAAGTTGGTGTTTGTGATGCACATGTTGAACTACCCCAAGATGCCATAAGAAGAATGGGCGTGGGATTCTTCCGCCCCATTGAGGAACCCCTTGTGGCGGACCGGGAAGGACAATGCTCTACTCATATAGAGCCCTCATCTACACATACGCAACATGCTTCAACCACGGGGGCAACTTCTACACCATCTCCATCAACTGCTGAAGGTCAAGTTGCTCCAGAAAACTCCATGCCGGATTTTCCAGTGGATACCGGATTATCCGGCCACCACGCTTCAGCTGTCCATGCAGCTCCTGGTGATGAAGATATCAACACAAGCTCCAGGCCGGATTTTTTCTGGCTGACCCTGGATTATCCGGCTCCTCGCTAGTTCAAGCGAGTCCCAGGCTTCCTGATGCTGCTGCTGCAAGTCCTCCCAGGCTGGATTATTCAGCCTCTTCATTGGCCAGATTATCCGGCCCTGACTCGCTAGTTCTGCAGCCTCCTGTTATGGCTACGGACTCACCTCAAGGGCATGCATCTCCACCACCTACTACTGATGTTCCAGTTACTGATCAAGGCGGAGAAAATGCCTCCAATGAAGACTCAAGTGATGAATCTCCTCCACCAAAAGACAACAAACTTATTGAACTTCGTCGCAAGGCTCGGGCTGATCGTAACCTTGAGTTGAGGGGTCACACTCTCGACAAGGTTGTTGGTGATCTTCGACGAAGGGTGTCTACTAGAAGAGAATTGGCTAGTTTTGGTGAGCATCAAGCTCATATCTCCATGGTGGAACCTAAGAAGGTCTTTGAAGCTCTTTAAGACCTAGACTGGGTTGTTTCTATGCATGAAGAATTGAACAATTTCGAGCGCAACAAAGTCTGGAAACTAGTGGAGAAACCCAAAGAGTGCCGCAATGTTATCGGCACCAAGTGGATTTTCAAGAACAAGCAAGATGTGAATGGCATTGTTGTGAGGAACAACGCAAGACTTGTGGCACAAGGTTACTCCCAAGTTGAGGGCATCGACTTCGGCGAGACCTATGCTCCTGTGACTCGTCTTGAGTCCATCCGTATCCTACTTGCTTATGTTGCTCATAACAATTTTAAGTTGCAGCAAATGGACGTCAAGAGTGCCTTCCTTAACGGTCCTCTACATGAGTTGGTATACGTAAAGCAACCCCCGGGGTTTGAGGATTCTAACTTCCCGAACCATGTCTACAAACTCGATAAGGCACTCTATGGCCTTAAACAAGCCCCACGTGCGTGGTATGAGCACCTTAAAGAGCTTTTGTTAGATCCTGGCTTCGAAGTTGGGCAAATCGACCCCACTCTTTTTACTAAGAAGGTTAAGGGGGAGCTCTTCGTATGCCAACTATATGTAGACGATATCATTTTTGGTTCTACTAACAAAGCTTTTAACGATGAATTTTCAAAGCTTATGACTGACAGGTTTGAGATGTCTATGATGGGGGAATTGCGGTTCTTTCTTGGATTCGAGATCAAGCAACTAAGAGAAGGAACCATTATTAATCAAGCAAAGTACATCCAAGACATGCTCAAGAGATTCAAGATGACGGATCTAAATGGTGTCGCTACTCCGATGCAAACAAAGTGTCATCTCGAACTCAACCCTCATGGTAAAGATGTGGACCAAAAGGTATACCGGTCCATGATCGGCTCTCTTCTTTACCTCTGCGCATCTAGACCCGATATTGTGTTGAGTGTGGGAGTGTGTGCAAGGTATCAAGCAGCTCCTAAAGAAATCCACTTAGTGACGGTCAAGAGGATCTTTCGATATTTAGTTCATTCCCCCAACTTTGGTCTCTGGTATCCCAAGGGATCCAATTTCTCTTTATGTGGTTATACTGACTCAGATTGGGCTGGTGATAAGGATGATCGGAAGTCAACTTCTGGAGCTTGTCAATTCTTGGGAAGATCTCTTGTATGTTGGTCCTCCAAAAAGCAGAATTGTATATCTCTCTCCACCGCCGAAGCTAAATATGTTGCTGCTGCCAGCGCTTGTACTCAAGTATTGTGGATGAGGCAAACTTTAAAGGAATACGGTGTCAATTGTGACAAAGTGCCTCTTTTATGTGATAATGAAAGTGCTATGAAAATTGTGTACAATCCAGTTCAGCACACAAGGACGAAGCATATTGAGATTCGGAATCATTTTATTCGTGACCATGTTGCTCGAGGTGATATTGATCTATCTTTTGTGAGCACGAAGAACCAACTGGCGGATATTTTTACAAAGCCACTTGATGAAGCAAGATTCTGCTATTTGAGGAATGATCTAAATATCATTGATTCCGGGAGCTTGTCTTGATTACCCATGCACCCACTCGTACATCTCAATCCTTGTTTGGTCTAGGTGTGGGCATGGATATAGGGGAAGTGTGGTCCTAACTTATTGGGCTAACCCTCCCCCCATAATGCCAATAGCAAGTTATATCATTTCTCTTAATATCATGTTGTGATATGTGAGCTTATTGATGAGTATTGGTCGTGAACCCAAGATATATCTTTGCGGTGACACACCATACACTCCAACAAGGTGGCTTCGGCCACCGCCCTCTCCTTTGTGTAGAATTGGATCTTTTTGGATGTTATTTGCTCTCTCTTCTTCTTATGGGAATCACACTCAATCTTGGCTTTTATTTGATTTGGTTTTTTGCAATTTTGAGTGTCTAGTACCATCCCAGTTTGGCTCTCTTAATCCTAAGCCTTCCCTACCTCTAAGCCATCTGTTCTTGCACACAAGTCCCTTCTACACCTTGTGGGGGTGTTGTTTGGGGACGCGCGGGCCTGGTTCTGTGTATAACAGAATCCCAGATTTTAGGCCGGATAATCCGGCCCAAGTATTGGCCGGATAATCCGGCCCTGGCGGATTCGATCTTAAAGGGCAGGGCTCGGGGAGAAGGGCTCATAACGAGCAGCACTTCTCCCCCAGCACTCTCCTTCTCCCCAGCTGCCTCCCCTCACCCTCCCCAAAGCCTCTCCGGCCACCGAATATTTTGGGCCTCCCCGGATCTTCTTCTCCGCGCCTCCGGGTACCTTCTCCTCCGCGTTCTTCCTCCAATGAGTGAGGGTAACTCCCTCTCTCCCCATCTTTGGCTAAATGTGTATCTTGTTGGATGGAACGTTGTCTAGAAGTATGTGTTTTCGCATAGAAATCGTATTCTTACAGTTTCTAGGCCCGATCTACTTTTTTTCATGCATTCTTGGTGAAATCGAAAATTTCTGCCAGGGCCGGATTATCCGCCCCTGGCCAGGCTGGATAATCCAGCCTGACAGATTCAAGTCTGCTTCAGTTTCACTATGGTGTATGTATTGAGTAGTTTTGACCTATGAACTTTTTGCCTACTTGTTCCATGCTCTCTCCTGGACTTGTGTGTATGCTTATTCCCTTGCTATCGGCCTTATTCTCCTCACAGGTGGTTCCGGTGTTCCCAAGACCTACTAGCGTCGTCCTCGCGCCAAGTACTTTCGGCACGACGGTCAAGGTAACCTAGTGGACGAAGTTGAATTGCGGAGAAGGAAGAACGAAGAGAGGCGCATGGCTGAACAATCCAAGAGGACTAGGAAGGGTGTGTCCAAGATGAAGGGCAAGGAGCCCAAGATGAACTACAGGGCTCTAGATGCGGTCCCCTTCTCTGCCATTTGTCACCGTGACTTGTTTGCTGAGTTGCCTCGTGATGGTGAGCTGGAGCGTAACTTGTTCCCCTCTGCGCCTGCTGCTGATACTGATGATGAGGAAGGTGACACTGAGGAGCTTGAAGATGAGGATGAGGAAGAGCATGAGGACGAGGACGAGGACGAGGACTATGATGAGTGATCCCATGGGGCGCTAGCATCGCTCTTCTCCCTTTTTGGTGTCTCGATGCCAAAGGGGGAGAACTAGTTCTATTAGGTTGTTCGTGGATTTGCATGGGTCGGGCATAAGCACTTGCACTTTTTATTCGTTATTTCTTGCTTATGCCCATTTAGCGTTGAACTTTTATATTCATGGTTTGTGATTTGTGGTTGAGACTTTATGTGGTTGTCTGGATGATACCTATGGACTTCATACCATGGATTATGCTCATGGTTATATCTATTCATATCCTATTGCTGGTGGTTTATCACGGAAGGCGCGCGATCATAATTGTGATTTATGTCAAGGTTCCCTATTCTCTACTTCGGTGGTATGTGTTTTTGCCCTTTTGTCTATGAAATAGATTCACCTATTTGTGTGCATTTGTATTCCAATGCAAAACTCTATTATGCACACATTGAGGGGGAGTCCCTTCCATAGTTATCTCTGTTTGTCTTGTGTCTTTGTCCTGCAAATCCTGGTATTGTCATCTAACAAAAAAAAGGGGGAGATTGAAAGAACATTTCATGTTTTCCTATGTTTTGCGTGTTAGATAACAATACTATGGAGACTTTTCATGTGTGATAAGTGTGTAGGAAGTTTTGAGGGGGGACGGATAATCCGCCCCTCCAAGGGCCAGATAATCCGGCCTACCTCATCTCTCAAGGAAGCCAAGGCGCGTCGCTCTGTGTCTAGTCGGATTTTCTCCCGGAAAATCCGAACTGGGGCGGTTTTTCCTCCCCAGGCCGGATAATCCGGGTTTCGCAAGGGCGGGATAATCCGGCCCCCAGTTTTCGAGCAAAAGTAGCCAAGGCGCGTCACTCGGTATCCGGTCGGATTTTCTACCGGAAAATCCGAACTGGGGCGGTTTTTCTTCCCCAGGCCGGATAATCCGGCCTTCGCATAGGGCCGGATAATCCGGCCCCCAGAAGTTGATCAAGGGCAAGCTCGACGCGACGCTCAGAGAGGGGGCGGATTTTCTGCCGGATATTCCGAGTATGGGGCGGAACTCTCCTGGTGGACCAGCAACGTCTCCCCCCGCCCCCTCCTGGTGGACCACCACCACCGGCTAGCAGAGCCGGCAATGATGGTAATGGCGGCAATGGAGGAAACAACAAAAACGGCTACCCCCAGCCGCACGCTGCCTACCACATCTTCAAGACGGAGCTGGACGACAAGCACAGCCTCAGGCGACGCTCCAAGGAGGTCAACGCCATCGTCTCTCCGGCCCCCCAGTACCTTAACTGGTCGGAAACCCCATCACGTGGAGCCGAGAACACCAGCCGAAGCAGCTGCCAACTCCCGGGAGCTACGCCATGGTACTCGACCCCCTCATCGTCTCCAACGAGCGCACCTGCCGTTTCTCTCGCGTCCTCATCGATAGAGGCAGCAGCCTCAACCTCCTCTATCAGTCTTTGCTGGAGAAGCAAGGCATTCGCGATTGCGACCTGCGCCCGACGTCCACAACGTTCCATGGTGTACTACCGGGACCGGCTTGCGTCCTGCTAGGTAAAATCCAGCTGGACGTCATCTTTGGGACTGAGGAGAACTTTTGCCGCGAGCCGATCTGGTTCGAGGTGGTAAACCTGACGAGCTCCTACCACGCTCTCCTCGGGCGCCTCGCCCTCGCCAAATTCATGGCTGTCCCCCACTATGCGTACCTCAAGACGAAGATGTCGGGACCCAACGGCGTGATCACCGTCACTGGATGCTTCAGGCGGTCAATGGAGTGCGCCTTAGCCGGTTCCAAACTGGTAGAGGCCCTCATCATAGCCGAGGGAGAAGCGCGTGATCATGCGCAATGTGGCCATGACCCAGCAAGACTTGCTGGCTAGCAGCAAGCCGGATGGAGAAGGAGCTTTCCAGCCGGCAAAGGAGACGAAGAGGATCCTGCTCGACCCCTCTGACCCGACCAATTTCGTCACCATTGGTGCTAACTTCGACAGCAAATAGGAAGGCGCGCTCGTCGACTTCCTCCGTGAGAATCGGGACATCTTTGCATGGTCACCCAAGGACATGCCAGGTGTACAGAGGGAGTTCGCCGAGCACTCACTTCATGTGCGGCTGGATGCCAAGCCGCTCAAGCAACCTCTACGCCGGTTCGCAGAGGAGAAGAGGAAGATTATCGGTGACGAGAACACCCGGCTCCTTGCAGCCGGGTTCATCATGGAAGTATATCACCCGAACTGGCTGGGGAACCCAGTCCTGGTGTTGAAGAAGAACAAGACATGGTGCATGTGTATCGACTACACCAGCCTGAACAAGGCGTGCCCGACAGATCCATTCGCATTGCCCCATATCGATCATGTCATTGATTCCACAGCTGGCTGCGATTTTGTTGTCTTTTTTAGATTGCTATTCTGGTTACAATCAGATCTGGTTAAACCCGGCTGACCAGATAAAGACATCATTTATCACCCCCTACAGGGCTTTTTGCTATGTAACCATGCCTTTCGGTCTGAAGAATGCAGGCGCTACCTATCATCGCTGCATGCAGAAGTGCTTGCACTCGTAGATCGGCCAGAACATGCACGCCTATGTGGACGATGTGGTCATCAAGACCAAGGAGAAGCGCACCCTCCTCGAAGATCTAGGAGAGACATTTCGTAACCTCTGGCAGTACCAGACGAAGCTGAACCCAGAGAAATGCGTCTTCGGAGTCCCATCCGGC
Organism: Avena sativa; assembly: GCA_916181665.1. Lineage (NCBI taxonomy): Eukaryota > Viridiplantae > Streptophyta > Magnoliopsida > Poales > Poaceae > Avena > Avena sativa. The sequence goes on from OV702287.1 coordinate 201,541,208, forward strand.
CAGCTACTCAGTTTCCTCGTATCGCAACAAGGGATCGAGGTGAATCCGGAGAAGATCGCGGCGATCGAAAGGATGCAGCCGCCTAGGAGCCTGCTTGGAGTCCAGAAGTTCACCGGATGCCTGGCCTCCCTCAGCCTTTTCGTCAGCCGGTTGGGGGAGAAGGCACTCCCTGTGTACCAGCTGATGAAGAAGTCGGACAAGTTCTCCTAGACCTCGCAAGCTGACGCTGCCTTTCATGACCTCAAGCGCATGCTGTCCACAGCGCCGGTTCTAGCCATGCCGGCTAGCAAGGAGCCGATGTTTCTCTATATAGCAGCCATCAGCCGGGTCGTTAGCGTCATCCTGGTGGTGGAGCGCCCTAAGGAAGGCAAGGCTCAGCCGGTTCAGAGGCCCGTCTAATACCTCAGTGAGGTTCTCTCCCTCTCCAAGCAGAACTACCCCCACTACCAGAAGATGTGTTATGGCACGTACCTGGCATCCAAGAAGCTCAAGCACTACTTCCAAGAACATTCGATTAAGGTCATGTGCACTGCACCCCTTTCATAAATCATTGGAAACAAGGACGCCACCGGACGAGTCGCCAAGTGGGCCATCGAGCTCGCGACGATCAAGTCGCAGGCGCTGACAGAGTTCCTCGTCGACTGGGCCGAGACCTAGTACCTCCCACCGGTTCCTGATTCGGCCCATTGGAGGTTGCACTTCGACGGATCGAAGATGCTCGGGGGCTTGGGAGCCGGCGTCGTGCTCACCTTGCCCAAAGGAGACCGGCTGGAGTATGTTCTGCAGATTCACTTCAAAGCCTCCAACAACGTAGCCGAATACGAGGCACTGGCGCAGGGCCTTCGGCTAGCCAGAGAGATTGGTGTCAACCGGATCCTTTGCTTTGGCTATTCGGATCTGGTGGTGCAGCAGGTATCCGGAGAGTGGGACGCTCGCAATGCAAACATGGCTCTCTACCGGTTCCACATACAGAAGCTCAATGCTTGCTTCAACGGATGTGAATTCCATCACGTCCCTCGTGCCAACAACGAGGCAGCCGATTCGCTCGCATGAATCGGATCCATTAGGCAGGCGATCCCACCCGGGGTCTCCTTGGAGCACCTTCGCAAGCCCTCCATCAACCCGTCACCCGAGTCGGATTCCATCATATGGGCAGGAAGCGCTCCGGTTGACGGGGCGGCAGATGCAGAGCCGAGAGAACCTCCAAAGAAGAAGTCCTGCGCCAACTCTGGCAAGTCCGTACCCTCCGGCTCGCAAGACCCGGGGGTTGCCGACCCATCAAGCGGCTCGGGGGCTGCCGTCCCGGGTACCTCATCCGGACGACCCCCCGACGACCATCAACCGAAGAGCAGAAGCATCCTCGTCATCCGGGAAAAACCATCCTGGGCACATCCCTTCATGAACTACATCGCCAACGGGGAACTTCTAGATGATGAGGTGGAGGCCAGGCAAATCCGGCACCGCGCGCACACGTACACCATCATCAACAAAGAACTATACAAGCGCAGCGTATCCGACATCTTCCAAAGGTGTGTCGATGTGGACACAGGCTAGTGGCTACTCAAGGACATCCACCAGGGCGAGTGCGGGAACCACGCTTTGTCAAGGGCGATAGTCACCAAGGCGTTTCGCCATGGTTTCCCTTGGCCCACCGCCCTCGAGGACGCCGAACAGCTAGTCTGCGCGTGCAATGGGTGCCAGCACTTCGGCCAGCTCAGGCATATGCCGGCTTCGGTGCTCAAGACCATACCGATCACCTGGCCCTTCACCGTTTGGGGCCTCGACATGGTCGGTCCCTTCAAGCGGGCGCACGCGGGAATGACCCATCTGCTGCTGGTGGTGGATAAATTTACAAAGTGGATCGAGGCCAAGCCCATCCGGAAGCTGGACGGGGCAACATTCGTCACCTTCTTCACCGACGTCATCAACCGGTTCGGCTACCCCAACAACATCATCACCGACAACGACATGAACTTTTCCAAGGGGGCCTTCGCCCGATTCTGCAGAAACAAGGGCATCCAGCTGGACCTTGCTTCCGTCGCGCACCCACAGTCCAACGGGCAAGTCGAAAGTGCAAACGGCTTAGTACTAGCCGGCATCAAGCGACGCCTCATCGAGCCGTAGGAGCGGTCGCCCGGATGCTGGATCGAGGAGCTTCCGGCTGTGCTGTGGAGCCTCCGCACCACGCCGAATAGATCAATCGGCTACACCTCATTCTTCCTGGTCTATGGATCGGAAGCCGTCCTCTCCTCGGATATCGAGTTCGACTCTCCACGCAAGCTACTCTATGATGAAAAGGCCAACCAAGAGGCACGGGAAGATGGCGTGGACCTCCTCGAGGAGGCCCGTGAGCTGGCATTGTCCAGATCGGCCTTGTACCAGCAACGCTTACGCCGCTACCATTCAGGCCGAATCCGCCCTGTCGCGTTCTACGAGGACGACCTGGTCCTCCGGGTGGTGCAGGACACAAAGGGAATGCACAAGCTATCGCCACCCTGGGAGGGTCCCTTCATCATTAGCCGGGCGCTGCCCAACGACTCCTACTACCTCATCAACGCACAACAGCCACACAAGAACAAGATGGACAAGTCGGATAAGGAGACAGAGCGCCCCTAGAACGTGGCCTTGCTGCGCCCATTTTACACCTAGTCGCCAGACAGTGTATGTATCCCGCAAACCCTGTTAATGAAAATGCGTACCCCTACGAGATGCTCGGGGGATCCTTGCTAGAAATGTGTATGCATCTGTTTTCTGGTTTAGATTTTCTGGCTCCGGCAACCCTTACCCGGGGGCTTGCCGGCTGGCCCAACCTGCTAAGTACACAAACTAGCTGAGTAGTGTGCGATGATGTCAGAGTCCCACTCTTCGTCTCAGCTAGAGACCGCTACCCGGCTGTCCGGCTAGAAAGAGCAAAAGCCCGAGGCATCCCACATGAAAAACAGGGAGGAGATGCGACAGATCGGGCGTCCCGGCCTCGCAACTAGCTTACGACAATTCGGCTGCTAAGCCGTTAGTACCGTGCGCAATGTACTGTCAGCTCCCTTCGATTCCGGCTGTAGACCGCAACCCGGCTGCCCGGCAAGGACACAAAAAAAACAGCAGAGCACACGGGAGAACGACTAAGTGTCCATAAAGGCACAAGCTAGTTTTCAAAAAACAAATCCGCCTTCCGGCTAAAGTTTAGCAGATTAACCTACTGACGGGTGAGAATGTATGTGTACGCATATATTTTTGTACGACTACTTTGAGTCGGAATTCAGGAAGAAAAGAAGAAGAAGATTCGAAGTCCTTGCCTTTATCAAGCGCTCCGAATCTCGGGGGCTACACCCACTGGGTGCGCTCGCGCGCCCCCAGTGGAATCTTGTAGTTTCTCGACCGGCTAAGGGCGTTTAGCCGGATATTTGGAACCCAGGTAAGGGCAAGGGCAGGAGCAAGAGAAGAAGAAGATTCGAAGTACCTTGCTATGCCAACTACTCTAAATCTCGGGGGTTACACCCAGTGGGTGCGCTTGTGCGCCACCACTAAAATGTTAGTTCCCTCGGCTGCAGGCGTTCAGCTAGCGGAAGCAACCGAGTAAGATGTGTCTAGTAGGATGAAGCTTTAAGAAAGAAGATTCGAAGTACCTGGCTACGCCAGCTACTCCCAATATCGGGGGCTACACCTAGTGGGTGCGCTGTCGCGCCCCCACTGGAATTACCATTCCCCTGGCTAAAGGCGTTCAACCGACCAAAGTCAGCCAGATAATGTCAACCGGCAAAATATTGAAAGGACATTCCAAAAACACAAGGCAAACCAAACTAGTTCAGATTGACATTAAAAGGAAAGGGGAGACGAAGCTCCCATAAGTTTACCCGGCGCCAGAAGCAGCCGGTACAGACAGACAAGTTTCAAACAAGACAGAATAAACAAATACAGCCGGCATCCCGGGGTGATAGCTAAGCGGCGGGGCCCTTGCCATGCGGATTGCCTTGGCTGGAAGCAGTCTCAGGCGGCGGTGGAGGCACTGCGGTCGATCCGGTTCCGGCGTCGCCATCATCCGGCTGCGTTGGTGCTTTCGCACCTCTTCGGGATCCATGTAGTCCGCTATCTTGATGGCGGAGGCCCGGAGCTCCGGATGGCGCCAAGGTCGGCGCCGGCGCGGAAACCTCCGTCGATCTTCTCGACGTGAGCGTCCTTGTACCACGAGAGCATTAGGGCCAAGGCCATCACAGCTCCGGCTCGCGCCGGCAAGTCTCGCAGCCGGTCCACGGCAGCCGGCACCTCTCCCACCTTCATGGCTAGTTGCGCCATCGTCTCCGGGATCGGAGCGTCCGACCACATGAAGGAGAAGATGGCCTGCGCCACCTGGCGAAGCTTGGCAGCTTCCTCGCTAAGAAGGACGACGAGCTCCTGGGTTGTTGGCTGCGCTCCTGGCCAGTTCTCCTGCAGCCGGTTGTAGGCCAGCAGGTCTATGCCGGGATAAAAAGCTATCCGAAAAAAGGAAGTCAGATCCGTCTACCGAATCCGGAAAAACATGAAGAGACGGAAATGGGAACTCACCCTTGGTCGTATGCCCAACTTGCATCAGCTCTTCCACCAAGGCCTTTTCCTTCGCCACCAGCCGCTTGATTTCCTTCTCTTGGTCCTTGTTTTGGGCCTCGAGAAGGTTGAAGGCGTCGATCCGGCTGGCGAGCGAGGCGTCGCGCTCCTTGATGGTGGCCTCTAGAGCATCCACCTTAGCGTGCCAATCCTTGTTTTGCAGTCGCAGCGTGGTCTTCGACTTGCTCAGCCGGTCGTTCGCCTTCTTCAAGCGATTGATCTTGCGCTGAGCGCACACAAGGATAGCTGCAACAGAACCGGCTATCAACAAAAAAAAGGATGATTCCGGATGAAGCAAACTTACTCTGGGAGGTTCCGTTGGCAGCAGCAAGCTTCTTCTCCAAGGACCGGTTCCCGCCGGTTGTGGCCTCGAGCAGCCGGATCTCCTCCACCACCAGCTCGAGAGTGGCGGCGATATCCGTCAACGAGGCAGCAGAGGAGGCGTCGTCATCCACGGCATTGGCGGCCAGAGACTCCTTCACCGCAACCACTACCGTCCTCCACACCTCCCCCGGCTCGTCCTCGGAGTTGTCATCGTCGACAACCATGAGTTCTTTGCCGGTTGCCGCCCTCCACGTCCCCGCGGAAGAACCGTCCCCGCTCCGCGAGGTGGTCTCAACTGTTTCCGGCTGGACCATCGTGGCCGGCTGAGGACCCCCCGCTCCGGCTGATGTAGTCGGCTCAGTTCGAGGCGGTGGCGGAGGTGGTGCCTCGGAGGAAGGAGGGGAAGAGGCAGACGTGGGTGGCGCGCGGGGTGGTGACCCAGTCGGCACCCACGTCGGGCTCGCGGCCCCAAAAGAGACCAACATGCTGAAAAGAGAAAAAGGAAAAAGAAGCAAATGAGCCAAAGGCAAACAGGGAAAATCGAAAAAAGCGGAAAACAGTAAAGGCGCCCGGAGAAGGACTTACCCCTGTACCACCGGGGGCGACCCTTTCTTCCGGCCAAGGCGGCTCGTCGGAAGGGCGTCGGTCCGGCTCCTCTTAGGAGCCGGCTCCTCCGCGGCAGGCTGGCTGGTGCTGGAACGGCTGGAGCCACTCCCTCCAGCACCAGACCGCCTGGAGTCGCCGCCCGTCGCGAGGCGCCGTGCCGGATCGGGGGCCGGCACGGCCTCCTCCTCATCGTCGACCTCCAGGTGGGGATCAGCGGCCGGCTCGTCGTTCCGGCTAGGGAAGGCATCTCCGTCCCCGTCCGACTCCTCGCCAGACCGCCGAGCGCGCAGCTCGGGCAAGTCAGGCGTGAATGTCTGAAGAGGGGCGTCACCCTCCTCGCGAAGGATGCAGGAGAAGATCTATCGAGTACGAGAGATTAGTCGGATAAAAAAAGAAGGGCAAGAAATTCAAAAGGAAAATTCCGGCTATAAGGACCTACCCGGGGCGCGCGGTTGTCACGGATTTAAGGGACCAGCCGAAGGTCCAGCCCTCCGGCAGCCGCTCCTTGCTGATCGTCCACACCCACTCCTTCAGATTGTGGTAGCGGGGGTCGCGGCGAGACAGCCAGGTCGGGTCCAGCCGGCCGGAGTAGTAGCACATCTTGTGCGCTCGCTGGTGCAACAACATCATTAGACGGGACATCCAGCTAAGGGTTATGTCTAGGCCGGTTAGCCGGCAGGTGACGAGTGAGCGCATGCGTTGCAACGTGGCATCTGACTCCGCCTTCTCGCCGTAGATATTCAAGTCCCAGTGCTGCCGGCTGGACTCCACGTCCTGGAACACCGGAAGATTGATCCGGTCCATGTCGGTGAGGTTTTGGACATAGAAGTACGACTGTGGCGATTTAAGGGACCAGCCGAAGGTCCAGCCCTCCGGCAGCCGCTCCTTGCTGATCGTCCACACCCACTCCTTCAGATTGTGGTAGCGGGGGTCGCGGCGAGACAGCCAGGTCGGGTCCAGCCGGCCGGAGTAGTAGCACATCTTGTGCGCTCGCTGGTGCAACAACATCATTAGACGGGACATCCAGCTAAGGGTTATGTCTAGGCCGGTTAGCCGGCAGGTGACGAGTGAGCGCATGCGTTGCAACGTGGCATCTGACTCCGCCTTCTCGCTGTAGATATTCAAGTCCCAGTGCTGTCGGCTGGACTCCACGTCCTGGAACACCGGAAGATTGATCCGGTCCATGTCGGTGAGGTTTTGGACATAGAAGTACGACTGCTGCCACAGTCGTACCGTGTCGTGTAGCCGGAACTTTGGGTAGCCAGTCTGCACGCGGGAGTAGATGGAGGCGCTGCCGCAGACGACCAGCGGCCCCTTCGTGAACTGGACATGCGGCTGGACGCGGAAGAACCGGTAGAAGAGCTCAAGATCCGGTTGGATCCTGAGGTAGCTCTCGCAGAACACCACGAAGTGCGCCAGCGTGCCGATTGCGTTGGTGCCGAGATGGTGGAGGCGGAGGTCGAAGAAGGCGAGGAAGGTGAGGAAGAACGGGTGCACCGGCAGCGCGAACCCACGCGCCAGTTGTGAGAGGAAGATCACCCGTTCCCCCTCCGCCGGGTGCGGGGACACCTCCCCTACCGGTGCAAGCCGCACCTCCACTTCCTCCTCCGACGGCAGGACGAGGGTGGCGCGATACTTTTGGATGTGCTCCTTCGTGACAGAGGAGCCGCACCATGCTCCACGCTCGGCAGCCATTTCCGGTTCGCCGGAGGGCGCGGCGGATGAGTGGCGGTGGCCCGTACCGTCGACGACGTCAAACGGGGGGCGCGGCAGGCTACAGCAACAATGGCGGCAAAGCGCGGAAGGCAGGAGCGCAACAGCAAGGAAGGCAACTGGGAGCAGGGAAGCGAAGTAGAGGAACTGCCCTCCCCAGGTGCCCCTTTAAAGGACTGGAAGGGCAACCGTTCGCGGCGCCACGTGGCATCTATCGAGGCGTTCCCACCCCAACCGCCGCCCTGGATCCTGTGTGCAGACGTGGGGTGCGCAGAAGATCCCGGAGCGAGAACTGAAGTGTCAGGCGGCAGTTTCCCGAGGCGACGTGTGACGGGACGTGTCGCTGCCCGCCGCGGAGCAACGATGGCACGTGCACACGTGGCCAGCGTCAGCACTGACGTCACGGGTAGCGCAACCGCCAGGCGTAGCCGGTCAGAAATTCAAAACAAAGAGGAAGCGCGTGCACATTTCACCTAAGGGCGAAATCTACACGTGCTCGGGCACTAGTGTCGGGGAGATGACCTCCGGATACCCCAACCAGACAAGGAATATAGCAGTCGGATCGCGTTCGGCTGGTTAAGCATAGTCGGACAGGGCAAGTCAAACCGGCTACCGTGAGGTAGCCGGATCGGCGAGAAGCAGTCGGCTATAGCAGCGTAGCCGGAACCAATCAAGGGGACAGGGTGACGTGCAGCAAAGTGCGTAGTATGCCCTGTATGACGACAAGACTGGCAACTACTCGGCCATACCAAAGACTTTGCGGGAATGACATGGGAAAAGTGGCCCGGTGCTGATGATGGGCTCGCACGGCGTTCACTGTGCCCACGACAGCCATACCGCTCGTACTCTGATGGGACATAGTTGTACCCGATACTGTAGATGACCAGCCGGCTAGGGTCCACCTGTGGGGCCCGCCAGTCGGATTGGCCAGTGAGACCGTTGCCTCTTTGCCTATATAAGGAGAGGCAAGGCCTCAGTAGAAAGGGTTGGTCATTGTGCATTTAAGGCAGTAGCTAGAGAATACAGCTCGAGGAGAACTTGTAGCTCGTATATCGCTCATAGTTAGATAGGTAGGAGTATGAGTTTTACCTCACCATGAGGGCTCCGAACCTGGGTACTTCCTGCATCTAGCTACGCTTGCTTGTATCCAATCCCACCTGCGGACACCGTCGATAGCTTCCCTGCTAGTCCCCACACCTCTATCTAACCTTCTTAGGTACTATCGTTCCCAATATAACGACACATGGGATGCAACTTCCACATGGAATGTATGCACTAGTGTGATAGAGGTTCCATCACCACATCCACTTGAGATTCTATGGTCATGTGGATCAAGGTGGTTTGTAAAAGAACACATGCAATGACTCTAATGGGCTCCATGTGTCAAACCATGGTTTGAAAGCCCAAAAAAACCACTAGAATGCAACTTGCACATGGAATATTGCACTAGTGTGGCAGAGGCTCAATCACCACTTCCAGTTGAGTGTGTGGTCAACTAGATGAAGGTGGTTTGGAAAAGAACACATGCAATGACTTTTGTGGAATTCATGTGTCAAACCATGGTTAGAAAGCCCAAAAAAGCCCTTAGAATGCAACTTCCACATGGAATATTGCACCAGTGTGATAGAGGCTCCATCATCACATCCACTTGAATGTGTGTGGTCATCTGGATCAACGTGGTTGGGAAAATAACACATGCAATAACTCTAGTGTACTCCATGTGTCAAACCATGGTTAGAAAGCCCCTAGAATGCACCTACTACATGTAATGTTGCACCAATGTGACAGAAGTTCCATCACCACATCCACTTGAGTGTATGTGTTCATGTGGATCAAGGTGCTTTGGAAAAGAACACATGCAATGAATCTAGTGTACCCCTTGTGTCAAACCATGGTCAGAAAGCCCAAAAAGCCCCTAGAAGGCAGCTACCACATGGAACGTTGCACCTGTGTGATAGAAGTTCCATCACCACATCCACTTGAGTGTGTGTGGTCATGTGGATCAAAGTGGTTTGGAAAAGAACACATGCAACGACTCTAGTGTACTCCATGTGTCAAACCATGGTCAGGAAGCCCAAAAAGCCCATGGAATGCAACTGCCACATGGAATGTTACACCAGTGCGATAGAGGTTCCATCACCACATCCACTTGAGTGTGTGTGGTCATGTGGATCAAGGTGGTTTTGAAAAGAACATATGCAATGACTCTTGTGTACTCCACGTGTAAAACCATGGTCAGAAAGCTAAAAAAGTCCCTGGAATGCAACTTCCACAAGGAATCTTGCACCAGTGTGACAGAAGTTCCATCACCACATCAACTTGAGTGTCTGTGGTCATGTGGAGCAAGGTGCTTTGGAATAGAACACATGCAATTAATCTAGTGGACTCCATGTGTCAAACCATGGTAAGAAAGCCCAAAAATCCCCTAGAATGCAATTTCCGCATGGAATGTTGCACCAGTGTGATAGAGGTTCCATAACCACTTACACATGAGTGTGTGTTATCATGTGAATCGAGGTGGTTTTGAAAAACAACACATGCAATGACTCTAGTGTACTCCATGTCTCAAACCATGATCAAAAAGCCAAAAAAGCCCCTGGAATTTAACTACCACATGGAATGTTGCACCTGTGTGAGAGAAGTTCCATAACCACATCCACTTGAGTGTGTGTGATCATGTGGATCAAAATGGTTTTGAATAGAACACATGGAATGATTCTAGTGTACTCCTTGTGTCAAACCATGGTCAGATAGCCAAAAAATCCCCTGGAATGTAACTGCCACATGGAATGTTGCACGTGTGTGATAGAAGGTCCATCATCACATCCATGTGAGAGTGTGTGGTCATGTGGATCAAAGTAGTTTGGAAAATAACACATGCAATGACTCGAGTGGACTCCATGTGTCAAACCATGTGTCAACATGGAAAATTGCACGAGTGTGACAGAGGTTTCATCACCATATCCACTTGAGTATGTGTGCTAATGTGGATCAAGGTGGTTTGAAAAGGAACATGTGCAATGACTCTAGTGGACTCCATGTGTCAAACCATGGCCAGAAAGCCCAAAAAATCTCCTAGAATGCAACTACCACATGGAATGTTGCACTACTTTGACAGAAGTTCGATCACAACATACACTAGAGTGTGTGTATTTAAGTGGATAAAGGTGGTTTGGAAAAGAACACATGCAATGACTCATGTACTCCATGTGTCAAACCATGGTCAGAAAGCCCCCAAATCCCCTAGAATGCAACTACCACATGGAATGTTGCACCGGTTTGATAGATGGTCCATCATCACATCCACTTGAATGTGTGTGGTCATGTGGATCAAGGTGGTTTGGAAAAGAACACATGCAATGACTCTAGTGGACTCCATGTGTCAAACCAAGGACAGAAAGCCCAAAAATACTCTGTAATGCAACCTCCACATGGGATGTTGCACCTGTGTGATAGAGGTTCCATCACCACATCAACTTGAGTGTGTGTGTGTGGATATGTGGATCAAGGTGGTTTTGAAAAGAACACATGCAATGAATTTAGTGTACTCCATGTGTCAAACCATGGTCAGGAAGCCAAAAAAGCCCCTGGAATGCAAATAACACATGGAATGTTGCACCAGTGTGACAGAAGTTTCATCACCACATCCGCTTAAGTGTGTGTGGTCATGTGGATCAAGCTGGTTTTCAAAAGAACACATGATCAAGAATCTAGTGTACTCCATGTGTAAAACCATGGTTATAAATCCCAAAAAGACCCTAGAATCTAACCGCCACATGGAATGTTGTACCAGTGTAAAAACAGTTCCATCAACACATCCACTGGAATGTGTGTGCTCATGTGGATCAAGGTGGTTTGAAAAGAATAAATGCAATGACTCTATTGTACTCCATGTGTCAAAACATGGTCAGGAAACCCGAAACGCCCCTAGAATGCAACTTCCACAAGGAATGTTGCACTAGTGTGATAGAGGTTGCATCGCCACATCTACTTGAGTGTGTGTGGTCATGTGTATCAAGATGGTTTTGGTAAGAATAATGATTCTAGTGGCCTCCATGTGTCAAACCATGGTTAGAAAGCCCAAAAAGAACCTTGGAATGCAACTTCCACATAGAATATTGCACTAGTGTGATAGAGGCTCCATCACCACATGCACTTGAGTATGTGTGGTCGTGTGGATCAAGGTGGTTTGAAAAAGAACCGATGCAATGACTCTAGTGGACTCCATGTGTCAAACAATGGTCAGAAAGCCCAAAAAGTCCCCGAAATGCAACTGGCACATGAAATTTTGCACCTGTGTGATAGAGGTTCCATCACCACATCCACTTAAATGTGTGTGTGGTCATGTGGATAAAGGTGGTTTGGGAAAGAACACATGCAATGACTCTAGTGTACTCCATGTGTAAAACCATGGCTAGAAAGCCCCTAGAATGCAACTGCTACATGGAATGTTGCACCTGTGTGACAGAAGTTCCATCACCACATCCACTTGAGTATGTGTGGTCATGTGGATCAAGGTGGTTTATAAAGAAAACATGCAATGCATCTAGGGACTCCATGTGTCAAACCATGGCCAGAAAGCCCAAAAAGCCCCTCAAATGCAACTTCCACATGGAATATTTGCACCAGTATGACAGAAGTTCCATCACCACATCTACTTGAGTGTGTGTGGTCATGTGGATCAAGGTGCTCTGGAATAGAACACATGCAATGAATCTAGTGGTCTCCATGTGTCAAACCATGGTCAGAAAGCCAAAAAATCCCCTAGAATGTAACTTCCACATGGAATGATGCACTAGCGTGACAGAGGTTCCATCACCACATACACTTGAGTGTGTGTGGTCATGTGAATCGAGGTGGTTTTGAAAAGAACATATGAAATGACTCTAGTGTACTCCAAGTCTCAAAACATGATCAGAAAGCCAAAAAGCCCCTAGAATTTAACTACCACACGGAATGTTGCACCTGTGTGATAGAAGTTCCATCACCACATCCACTTGAGTGTGTGTGGTCATGTGGATCAAGGTGGTTTTGAATAAAACACATGGAATCATTGTAGTGTACTCCTTGTGTTAAACCATGGTCAGATAGCCAAAAAAGCCCCTGGAATGCAACTGCCACATGGAATGTTGCACCTGTATGATAGAAGGTCCATCATCACATCCACTTGAGATTGTGTGGTCATGTGGATAAAAGTGGTTTGGAAAAGAACAAATGCAATGACTCCTGTCAAACCATGGTAAGGAAACCCAAGAAGCCGCTGGTATGCAATTTCCACAAGGAATGTTGCACTAGTGTGATAGAGGTTGCATCACCACATCCACTTGAGTGTATGTGTTCATGTGGATCAAGGTGATTTGGAAAAGAACACATGCAATGAATCTAGTGTACTCCATGTGTCAAACCATGGTGAGAAAGCCCAAAAAGCCCCTGGAAGGCAGCTTCCACATGGAATGTTGCACCTGTGTGATAGAAGTTCCATCACCACATCCACTTGAGTGTGTGTGGTCATGTGGATCATAGTGGTTTGGAAAAGAACACATGCAACGACTCTAGTGTACTCCATGTGTCAAACGAGGGTTAGGAAGCCCAAAAAGCCCATGGAATGCAACTTCCACATGGAATGTTGCACCAGTGCGATAAAGGTTCCGTCACCACATCCACTTGAGTGTGTGTGTTCATTTGGATCAAGGTGGTTTTGAAAAGAACATATGCAATGAATCTTGTGTACTCCACGTGTAAAACCATGGTCAGAAAGCTAAAAAAGGCCCTGGAATGCAACTTCCACAAGAAATCTTGCACCAGTGTGACAGAAGTTCCATCACCACATCCACTTGAGTGTGTGTGGTCATGTGGATCAAGGTGCTTTGGAATAGAACACATGCAATGAATCTAGTGGACTCCATGTGTCAAACCATGGTAAGAAAGCCCAAAAATCCCCTAGAATGCAATTTTCGCATGGAATGTTGCACCAATGTGATAGAGGTTCCATCACCACTTACACATTAGTGTGTGTGGTCATGTGAATCTAGGTGGTTTTGATAAACAACACATGCAATGACTCTGGTGTACTCCATGTCTCAAACCATGATCAGAAAGCCAAAAAAGCCCCTGGAATTTAACTACCACATGGAATGTTGCACTTGTGTGAGAGAAGTTCCATAACCACATCCACTTGAGTGTGTGTGATCATGTGGATCAATGTGGTTTTGAATAGAACACATGGAATGATTCTAGTGTACTCCTTGTGTCAAACCATGGTTAGATAGCCAAAAAAGCCCCTGGAATGCAAATGCCACATGGAATATTGCACGTGTGTGACAGAAGGTCCATCATCACATCCACGTGAGCATGTGTGGTCATTTGGATCAAAGTGGTTTGGAAAATAACACATGCAATGACTCTAGTGCACTCCATGTGTCAAACCATGGTCAGAAATCCCAAAAAGCCCCTGGAATGCAACTTCAACATGGAAAATTGCACGAGTGTGACAGAGGTTTCATCACCACTACACTTGAGTATGTGTGCTAATGTGGATCAAGGTGGTTTGAAAAGGAACATGTGCAATGACTCTAGTGGACACCATGTGTGAAACCATGGCCAGAAAGCCCAAAAAAGCTCCTAGAATGCAACTACCACATGGAATGTTGCACTAATTTGACAGAAGTTCTATCACAACATACACTAGAGTGAGTGTGGTTATGTGGATCAAGGTGGTTTGGAAAAGAGCACATGCAATGACTCATGTACTCCATGTGTCAAACCATGGTCAGAAAGCCCCCAAATCCCCTAGAATGCAACTACCACATGGAATGTTGCACCGGTTTGATAGAAGTTCCATCATCACATCCACTTGAATGTGTGTGGTCATGTGGATCAAGGTGTTTGGAAAAGAACACATGTAATGACTCTAGTGGACTCCATGTGTCAAACCAAGGACAGAAAGCCCAAAAATACTCTATAATGCAACTTCCACATGGAATGTTGCACCTGTGTGATAGAGGTTGCATCACCACATCCACTTGAGTGTGTGTGTGTGGATATGTGGATCAAGGTGGTTTTGAAAAGAACACATGCAATGAATTTAGTGTACTCCATGTGTCAAACCATTGTCAAGAAGCCAAAAAAGCCCCTGGAATGCAAATAACACATGGAATGTTGCACCAGTGTGACAGAAGTTCCATCACCACATCCGCTTAAGTGTGTGTGGTCATGTGGATCAAGCTGGTTTTGAAAAGAACACATGATCAACAATCTAGTGTACTCCATGTGTAAAACCATGGTTATAAATCCCAAAAAGACCCTAGAATGTAACCGTCACATGGAATGTTGTACTAGTGTAAAAATAGTTCGATCAACACATCCACTAGAATGTGTGTGGTCATGTGGATCAAGGTGGTTTGAAAAGAATAAATGCAATGACTCTATTGTACTCCTTGTGTCAAACAATGGCTAGAAAGCCCCAAAAGCCCCTAGAATACAACTTCCACATGGAATGTTTGCACCAGTGTGACAGAAGTTCCATCACCACATCCACTTGAGTGTGTGTGGTCATTTGGATCAAGGTGCTTTGGAATAGAACACATGTAGTGAATTTAGTGGTCTCCATGTGTCAAACCATGGTCAGATAGCCCAAAAATCCCCTGGAATGTAAATTCCACATGGAATGTTGCACCAGTGTGATAGAGATTCCATCACCACATACAATTGAGTGTGTGTGGTCATGTGAATCGAGGTGGTTTTGAAAAGAACACATGCAATGACTCTAGTGTACTCCAAGTCTCAAACCATGATCAGAAAGCCAAAAAGCCCCTATAATTTAACTACCACACGGATTGTTGCACCTGTGTGACAGAAGTTCTATCACCACATCCACTTGAGTGTGTGTGGTCATGTGGATCAATGTGGTTTTGAATAAAACACATGGAATCATTCTAGTGTACTCCTTGTGTCAAACCATGGCCAGATAGCCAAAAAAAGCCCCTGGAATGGAACTGCCACATGGAATGTTGAACCTGTATGACAGAAGGTCCATCATCACATCCATGTGGATAAAAGTGGTTTGGAAAAGAACACATGCAATGACTCTTGTCAAACCATGGTAAGCAAGCCCAAGAAGCCCCTGGTATGCAACTGCCACATGGATTGTTCCACCTATGTGATATAGGTTCCATCACCACATCCACTTGAGTGTGTGTGGTCATGTGGATCAAGGTGGTTTTGAAAAGAACACATGCAATGACTCTAGTGGAGTCCATGTGTCAAACCATGGTCAGAAATCCCAAAAAGCCCCTGGAATACAACTTCAACATGGAATATTGCACTAGTGTGACAGAGGTTTCATCTGTCCATGACGCGAGTGCCAACATGTCGGTCATCTGTCCATGACGCGAGTGCCAACATGGCAACCTCTTAGGAAAATCAAGGAACTAAGTGTCTTGGATGCGTTGACCAATTTCACAATCCATCCTTCCTTTCCCCTTGCACCAGCGGACTCAAAATTCACCCTCCAAGAAGAACGATCCCTTCGGACATTTGGCTTCCGGCGCCAAGTTGCTACGCCCAGTTGCTGTGCACATTCACTGATCCCGAGCTCCAATGGCGCATTTCGTAGCCGCCATTGCGAGGCTCTAGCCCGCCTCCACCGCCGACGAGCTGAGAAGCTCGGAGGATGGCAGATCCTATTACCAAGGAAAAAGAAGTTTTTGCTACATGCGGGTGAGCTATCCTTCTCTTTGCTATTCGCACTAACTATAACTGCTAGCTGGCTACTAAACCTAAAATTGTTTGTTAGCCCAACATTGATAAACATATTTTGTCCACAGTTTTCTGTCAAGTGGGATCTCTGCGGACCCTGCTTACCTGGTTACAGTAGCCCTCTTCAGCTATGACTCTAAATCATCAAGGCCAGCGCACCACGGTACCTAAGTTGCCTGAAATTGCCGTGTTTCGAAATGTTGGGCCGCCAACTACTGAGAGGGGCCATTTCGGGGCAAACTCATCTCACCCCTACCAAATTCAAACATTCTGTTAAATTGCCCCGTGAAGTAGACGGTCGAGACCCTCATGTCGGTCATCTGTCCGTGACGCGAGCGCCAACGCGGCAACCTCTTAGGCAAATAGATTAACTAAGTGGATTTGATGCGTTGACCAATTTCACAAATCCATTCCCACCTTTCCCTAGCATCGGCAGCGTCGGAATCCACCCTCCAGGCAGGACGATCCCTTCGGACATTTGACTTCCGGTGCCAACTTGATACGCCCAGTCGCTGCCCTAGCTCCAATGGTGCATGCCGTAGCCGCCGTTGCGAGGCTCTAGCCCGCCTCCACCGCCGACGAGCCAAGCAGCTCGGAGGATGGCAAATCCTACTACCAAGGAAGAAGAAGTTCTGGCTACAAGCGGGTGAGCTACCCTTCTCTTTGCTATTCACACTAATTATAACTGCTAGCTGGCTACTGAACCTAAAATTGTTCGTTAGCCCAATGTTGACAAACATATTTTGTCCATAGTTTTCTGTCAAGTGGGATCTCCGCGGACCACCCTTACCTGGTTACGGTAGTCCTCTTCAGGTATGACTCTAAGGGCAAGTGGTATGGACACCATTGTATCATGATGGAAGAAACACCTGCGCAGATCTGCACTATATCTGGTATGGTTGCTGCTCTGCATAATCATGATGAATTATGGCCGAAGCAGACTACAAAGTTTAGCTTCATGGATGAACGTGGCATCATGGTTCCTCTAACATGTGACAGTAAACTAATTGGGTTGATGAAAAGGTATGCTTCAGCTTGCATGTTTGAGCTAAATTGTGATGTACTGGATGTGGAAGCTGCTACAACTGGGAGTCACCCTTCTATTCTTAGACAGGGTGGTTGCTAGAACCCAATTAGCTCCTGCTAAGCAAAAGTCTCTTGGGGTTCGGATGTTTGTGTTAAATTGTAATTTTTGTTTTATTTACTCTGTAGATATTGAGCAGTTATGCAACCGTCTTGTTTCTTTGACAGGAAGCGCCACAAGGTTAGAAACATAACTGTCGGGTCAGTCATTTTGCTGCCCGAAGAAATTAAAAACGAGTGGAAAGATGATGTTGGACACGATTCTGGTGCCCATTGTCCCGGCGATGCAGAGTACGTGAAGCTAAGAAAATTGGTACCGAGGAAGAGGAAGAAGGCAGGAAATGAAGAAGCCAGTGGACGTGAAGGCTTGGCACCTAGGCTGCGGAAGAAGGCAGTTGGCAATGAAGATGCATAGTAATGTGTTGAACTTGAACCTATATATGTAATTTGGTTAAATTCTGGAGCTCTGTGTGTGGAACTTTGCTGGGCGAAACAATCTACCCACGTTCTCTGAGTAAAATGTACCGTGACTTAGGGTTTGGAAACACCCGAGTCAGTTGTTTGAATCCGAAATTCTAATTGTGCTACTGCTATCTGAAAACACGCAACACCGGTTCCACGATTGCTGAGGGGCAGGAGGTCTCCAAATTCGATGGAATCTAAGTGGCACAGAAATAAATTATTGAAGCTGCCACACTATACGAAGCAGCAACTTATTTCCGATGCTGCACAACGACGTGGCAACATAAACAGCAATGGCAACCGATAATGCCCAGATCAGGAGGAAATCGGTACCACTTTCTGGCCTAATCTTGAGCCCGTATATCTCACCGCCTCTCTGCTCCTGCATCCCCTGCATCTGTTGAAGCTCCTGGATCTCCAGTGACCGGGTGTACGTGCTTCCACTTTATAAATTGTGGTTGTGCCATTTGCATGCGGCACAATCCACGTATATTACGTTTAAACAAACCACCAATGTCATAATACACTAGTAGAAAAGGGTCTTTGGTCCACGGTCACGTTCCCAATCCGGGACAGAGATCTAAATCGAGGTAGAAATTGATCTAAATCACAAATTCTTCCACAAATTAATCGGGACAGAGATCTAAATCGAGGCATTTCATTAATTCAACCACAAATTCTTCTAAACAAAGGTGCGATTTCACATCCTACATTAATTCAACCACTAGTCAACAATTTCACTTCCACTGCCATTGTCCTCCGAGCCGCTAGCTTCCTCATCATCGTCGGATGGAACATCCACGATTTCCGCATTGTTCGCGAGACGGAGCACCTCTTCGTGGCGAGCGACAGCGATGATGGTGTACTTGGTCCGTCTAGGGATGGACCAGAACCTCTCCCGCCCTTCTCGGTTGCGGAGATCCCGGTGCACCACGCGCCTGTAAATGATGCGGTTGCCAATCTTGGCCTTCCGCTCCTTCTTGAACAACGCCGGACAGTACGGGCTGGCCGCCGCGTACCAGGGCAGCGCCCTCTTCCACGCGGGCATCTGGCAGCGGCGCGCCGTGATTTCGCTCTCCATCCCGGCTCCGTCGGGGACGAGGAACGGAGCCACCGGCACCCCCGCATAGCTGATGCGCCATCCGTGGGGCACCGTCGTGGCCAAGGGCGCGAGGATGTCGAAGTGCGCGAACATCACCGCCTCGTAGAAGTTCAGCACGGGCATCTCCATGGCAGCACGGTGGAGATTGGAGAGGGAGCAAGGGGATGGACGACGAAGCAACGGCACGGTGGAGATTGGAGAGGGTGAGGGGATGGATGACGAAGCGACGCGTTGTGGTGCCTCCTATTTGTACACATGGACGACGAAGTGATGGTCGGAATATCCAAGGGGCATTAGTCAGACAAAAGGAAGTAATGCAGGGTTAAGAAAGATTAACGGGTGACCAATTTTTTTCCTCCCAGGACTCCGGGGCCAATAGTTCAGACTGCTAGGTAAACAAGTACAACTATTACAACTTTAAAAGTCACGGAGCTCAAGCTAAATAGAACTAGTTATCACACATGTCCATGACCTTCCTAATATTAGCCTGATGCACATCTTCCTACGATAGCAAGGATCGAATCGTCTGCTCCTTCCTTTTAGCATCTACCTTGCACATCTTCAATTGTTTCTCTGCATTTTTCCTCATGCACTGGTCAATACTCATAGTTGTGAACTGCAGGACTTTGGCCTAGTGAAGATCATTCCTTGCTTGAGTCAGTTTTTGCTCTGCTTTAGCCTTCAGGGCCAATGCCGCGTCCCTCTCCTTCTCGACTTTGCTAACCTAGTCTTGCACCCACCTGAGATCTCGCTTATGCTTGGTCGTGTCAACTGGTTCCCATAACTTCATCTCAACACTATCAAGAAGTGAGCTGAATACAGATTCTTTCAACTCAATTTTCATTTCCCATAGTTTGTCCAGCGTTTTCTGCATCGATTTGGGCCACTCTGGATGTACCCACTTGACAACATCGCAACTTCTGCCTTGCATCATTGCACGATGTCCTTTACACCGTAGAAACCTCCTGCCTGCGTTTCGTCCTTCGAATGCTACAAATTAAGCGGGCACATATCCATGTTTACATAGCAGAGGACTGTCCTCATCCGTTAAACCGTGATAGTCGGAGTCATACATCGTCTGGTTGGCCTACCACATCATACACGCATGAGTAAGCAGGGTAGATCTAGCTCAAAAAATAGACAACTGGCCACAGATGGTAGAGATAGAGATGAGACGACTCACAACGAAATCACCATCCCTGTCATCACGATGTGTTTCCTCGCTGTCTCCCTTGAACCCATGGCGAAAGGGGAGGGGGGTGGCTGTCGGAGAGGGGATTGGGATGGAGGCACCGTCCGCTTGGGGCTACGGCAGGATGGGAGTTAAGTGGGGAAAGTGGTTTCGAGGGGAAGGAAGAGAAGTACGGAGAGGAAGAGAAGTAATGGGGACGTGACACTGGGATATGGCCCACTGAACTCGTGAGTCGTGACACTCGCAATAGGGGAACGCCCGGTATTGCCAGTTTGTTCAGAGAAAGCATGGCCAATCATGCCGCAGAACAACCTACTCGCGGATCGCTCTCACCCAATCGTCCAAGCGCCCCGATCGAATGGTATGTAACAATCGTCAAGCAGAACAACTATGTTAGGGAGTGCCTTCTAGAAGACTCGGTCTGACGGTGGATCCATTGGGGGGCTAAGGTTAGGCGTCTCCTAAGGTTAGGAACCATATGTGGTTTATGAAAAGAACACACATCCAATGATACTGGTGGATCCTTATGTGGTTTGTGAGAAGAACACACATGCAAGCACACATGGTGGATCCAAACACACATGCAATGACACTGGTGATATGTGGTTTGTGAAAAGAACACACATGCAATGACTCTAACTGTGGTTAATGAAAAGAGAAGACATGTAATGACACTGGTGGATCCATGTGTGGTTTGTGAGAAAAACACACATGCAATGACACTGGCTGTGGTTCATGAAAAGAACAGACATGCAATGACACTAGTGGATCCTTGTGTGGTTTGTGAGAAGAACAGACATGCAATGACTCTAGCTATGGTTCATGAGAAGAACAGACATGCAATGACACTGGTGGATCCATGTGTGGTTTGTGAGAAGAACAGACATGCAATGACTCTAGATGTGGTTCATGAGAAGAACACACATGCAATGACACTGGTGGATCCATGTGTGGTTTGTGAGAAGAACACACATGCAATGACACTAGGTGTGGTTCATGAAAAGAACACACATCCAACGACATTGGTAGATACTTATGTGGTTTCTGAGAAGAACAGACAGGCAATGACTCTAGATGTGTTCATGAGAAGAACACACATGCAATTACACTGGTGGATCCATGTGTGGTTTATGAGAGGAACATACATGCAATGACACTGGGTGTGGTTCATGAAAAGAAGAGACATGCAATGACACTAGTGGATCCATATGTGGTTTGTGAAAAGAAGAGACATGCAATCACACTGGTTGACTCTAGATGTGGTTCATGAGAAGAACACACATCCAATGACACTGGTGGATCCATGTGTACACTGTGAGAGGAACACACATGCAATGACACTGGGTGTGGTTCATGAGAAGAACACACATGCAATGACACTGGTGTATCCTTATGTGGTTTGTGAGAATAACAGACATGCAATGACTCTAGCTGTGGTTCATGAGAAGAACACACATGCAATGACACTGGCGGATCCATGTGTGGTTTATGAGAAGAACAGACATGCAATGACACTGTGTGTGGTTCATGAAAAGAATAGACTTGCAATGACACTGGTGGATCCATATGTGGTTTATGAGAATAACAGACATGCAATGACTCTAGCCGTGGTTCATGAGAAGAACACACATACAATGACACTGGTGTATCCTTATGTGGTTTGTGAGAATAACATACATGCAATAACTGTAGATGTGGTTCATGAGAAGAACACACATGCAATGACACTGGTGGATCCATGTGTGGTTTGTGAGAAGAACACACATGCAGTGACACTTGGTGGATCTATGTGTGGTTTATGAGAAGAACACACATGCAATGACACTGGTGGATCCATGTGTTGTCTGTGAGAAGAACACATATCCAATGACACTAGGTGTGGTTCATGAAAAGAACACACATGCAATGACACTAATGGATCCATATGTGGTTTGTGAGAAAAACAGACATGCAATCACACTGGGTGGATCCATGTGTGGTTCATGAGAAGAACACACATGCAATGACACTGGTGATATGTGGTTTTTGAAAAGAACAGACATGCAATGACTCTAACTATGGTTAATGAAAAGAGCAGCCATGCAATGACACTAGTGGATCCATGTGTGGTTTGTGAGAAGAACACACATCTAATGACACTGGTGGATCCTTATGTGGTTTGTGAGAAGAACAGACATGCAATGACTATAACTGTGGTTCATGACAAGAAAACACATGCAATGACTCTAGATGTGGTTCATGAGAATAACACACATCTAATGACACTAGTGGATCTATGTGTACACTGTGAGATGAACACACATGCAATGACACTGGGTGTGGTTCATGAGAAGAACACACATGCAATGACACTGGTGGATCCATTTGTGGTTTATGAGAAGAACAGACATGCAATGACATTGGGTGTGGTTCATGAAAAGAACAGACATGCAATAACACTGGTGGATCCATATGTGGTTTGTGAAAAGAACGGAAATGCAATCACTCTAGCTGTGGTTTGTCAGAATAACAGACATGCAATGACTCTAGCTGTGGTTCATGAGAAGAACACACATGCAATGATACTGGTGGATCCATGTGTGGTTTGTGACAAGAACACACATCCAATGACAATGGTGGATCCTTATGTGGTTTGTGAGAAGAACATACATGCAATGACTCTAGCTGTGGTTCATGAGAAGAACACACATGCAATGACACTAGTGTATCCTTATGTGGTTTGCGAGAAGAACACACATGTAATGACACTAGTGGATCCATGTGTACACTGTGAGAGGAACACACATGCAATGACACTGGTGTGGTTCATGAGAAGAACATGCATACAATGACAGTGATGGAACCATATGTGGTTTGTGAGAAGAACAGACATGCAATGACTCTAGCTGTGGTTCATGAGAAGAACACACATGCAATGACACTGGTGGATCCATGTGTGGTTTATGAGAGGAACAGACATGCAATGACACCGGGTGTGGTTCATGAGAATAACACACATGCAATGACACTGGTGGATCCATATGTGGTTTGTGGAAAGAACACACATGCAATGACACTTGGTGGATCCATGTGTGGTTCATGAGAAGAACACACATGCAATGCCACTAGTGGATCCATGTGTGGTCTGTGACAAGAACACACATCCAATGACACTGGGTGTGGTTCATGAAAAGAACCCACATCTAATGACACTGGTGGATCCTTATGTGGTTTGTGAGAAGAACACACATGCAATCACACTTGGTGGGTCCATTTGTGGTTTATGAGAGGAACACACATGCAATGACACTGGTGATATGTGGTTTGTGAAAAGAATAGACATGCAATGACTCTAACTTTGGTTCATGAAAAGAGCAGACATGCAATGACACTGGTGGATCCATGCATGTGTGGTATTTGAGAAGAACACACATGCAATGACACTAGGTGTGGTTCATGAAAAGAACACACATCCAATGACACTGGTGGATCCTTATGTGGTTTGTGAGAAGTACAGACATGCAATGACACCGGGTGTGGTTCATGAAAAGAACACACATCCAATGACACTGGTGGATCCATATCTTCTTTGTGAGAAGAACACACATGCAATGACACTAGTGATATGTGGTTTGTGAAAAGAACACACATGCAATGACACTTGGTGGATCCATGTGTGGTTCATGAGAAGAACACACATGGAATGACACTTGTGAATCCATGTGTGGTATGTGACAAGAGCACACATCCAATGACATTGTGTGTGGTTTATGAAAAGAACACACATACAATGACACTTGTGGATCCTTATGTGGTTTGTGAGAAGAACACCCATGCAATCACACTAGGTGTATCCATATGTGGTTTATGAGAGGAACACACATGCAATGCCACTGGTGATATGTTGTTTGTGAAAATAACACACATGCAATGACTCTAACTGTGGTTAATGAAAAGAGTAGACATGCAATGACACTGGCGGATCCATGTGTGGTTTGTGAGAAGAACACACATGCAATGACACTGGATGTGGTTCATTAAAAGAATAGACATGCAACGATACTGGTGGATCCATGTGTGGTTTGTGAGAGGAACAGACGTGCAATGACACTGGGTGTGGTTCATGAAAAGAACACACATCCAATGACACTAGTGGATCCTTATGTGGTTTGTGAGAAAAACATATATGCAATGACTCTAGTTGTGGTTCATGAGAAGAACACACATGCAATGACACTGGTGTATCCTTATGTGGTTTGTGAGAAGAACACACATCCAATGACAATGGTGGATCCTTATGTGGTTTGTGAGAAGAACAGACATGCAATGACTCTTACTATGGTTCATGAGAAGAACACACATGCCATGACACTAGTGTATCCTTATGTGGTTTGTGAGAAGAACACACATGCAATGAATCTAGATGTGGTTCATGAGAAGAACACACATCCAATGACACTGGTGGATCCATGTGTACACTGTGAGAGGAACACACATCCAATGACACTTGGTGTGGTTCATGAGAAGAACATGCATGCAATGACACTGGTGTATGCTTATGTGGTTTGTGAGAAGAACAGACATGCAATGACTCTAGCTGTGGTTCATGAGAAGAACACACATGCAATGACATTGGTGGATCCATGTGTGGTTTGTGAGAAGAACACACATGCAATGACACTTGGTGGATCCATGTGTGGTTCATGAGAAGAACACACATGCAATGACACTGGTGGATCCATGTGTTGTCTGTGAGAAGAACACACATCCAATGACACTGGGTGTGGTTCATGAAAATAACACACATGCAATGACACTAATGGATCCATATGTGGTTTGTGAGAAAAACAGACATGCAATCACACTGCGTAGATCCATGTGTGGTTCATGAGAAGAACACACATGCAATGACACTGGTGATATGTGGTTTTTGAAAAGAACAGACATGCAATGACTCTAACTATGGTTAATGAAAAGAGCAGCCATGCAATGACACTAGTGGATCCATATATGGTTTGTGAGAAGAACACACATCCAATGACACTGGTGGATCCTTATGTGGTTGGTGAGAAGAACAGACATGCAATGACTATAACTGTGGTTCATGACAAGAAAGAACATGCAATGACTCTAGATGTGGTTCATGAGAATAACACACATCTAATGACACTAGTGGATCCATGTGTACACTGTGAGAGGAACACACATGGAATGACACTGGGTGTGGTTCATGAGAAGAACACACATGCAATGACACTGGTGTATCCTTATGTGGTTTGTGAGAAGAACAGACATGCAATGACTCTAGCTGTAGTTCATGAGAAGAACACACATGCAATGACACTGGTGGATCCATGTGTGGTTTATGAGAAGAACATATATGCAATGACATTGGGTGTGGTTCATGAAAAGAACATACATGCAATAACACTGGTGGATCCATATGTGGTTTGTGAAAAGAACAGAAATGCAATCACTCTAGCTGTGGTTTGTGAGAATAACAGACATGCAATGACTCTAGCTGTGGTTCATGAGAAGAACACACATGCAATGATACTGGTGGATCCATGTGTGGTTTGTGACAAGAACACACATCCAATGACAATGGTGGATCCTTATGTGGTTTGTGAGAAGAACATACATGCAATGACTCTAGCTGTGGTTCATGAGAAGAACACACATGCAATGACACTAGTGTATCCTTATGTGGTTTGTGAGAAGAACACACATGCTATGACCCTGGTGGATCCATGTGTACACTGTGAGAGGAACACACATGCAATTACACTGGTGTGGTTTATGAGAAGAACATGCATACAATGACAGTGGTGGAACCTTATGTGGTTTGTGAGAAGAACAGACATGCAATGACTCTAGCTGTGGTTCATGAGAAGAACACACATGCAATGACACTGGTGGATCCATGTGTGGTTTATGAGAGGAACAGACATGCAATGACACCGGGTGTGGTTCATGAGAATAACACACATGCAATGACACTGGTGGATCCATATGTGGTTTGTGGAAAGAACACACATGCAATGACACTTGGTGGATACATGTGTGGTTCATGAGAAGAACACACATGCAATGCCACTAGTGGATCCATGTGTGGTCTGTGACAAGAACACACATCCAATGACACTGGGTGTGGTTAATGAAAAGAACACACATCTAATGACACTGGTGGATCCTTATGTGGTTTGTGAGAAGAACACACATGCAATTACACTTGGTGGATCCATTTGTGGTTTATTAGAGGAACACACATGCAATGACACTGGTGATATGTGGTTTGTGAAAAGAATAGACATGCAATGACTCTAACTGTGGTTCATGAAAAGAGCAGACATGCAATGACACTGGTGGATCCATGCATGTGTGGTATTTGAGAAGAACACACATGCAATGACACTAGGTGTGGTTCATGAAAAGAACACACATCCAATGACACTGGTGGATCCTTATGTGGTTTGTGAGAAGTAAAGACATGCAATGACACCGGGTGTGGTTCATGAAAAGAACACACATCCAATGACACTGGTGGATCCATATCTTGTTTGTGAGAAGAACACACATGCAATGACACTAGTGATATGTGGTTTGTGAAAAGAACACACGTGCAATGACACTTCGTGGATCCATTTGTGGTTCATGAGAAGAACACACATGGAATGACACTTGTGAATCCATGTGTGGTATGTGAGAAGAGCACACATCCAATGACATTGTGTGTGGTTTATGAAAAGAACACACATACAATGACACTGGTGGATCCTTATGTGGTTTGTGAGAAGAACACCCATGCAATCACACTAGGTGAATCCATATGTGGTTTATGAGAGGAACACACATGCAATGCCACTGGTGATATGTGGTTTGTGAAAATAACACACATGCAATGACTCTAACTGTGGTTAATGAAAAGAGTAGACATGCAATGACACTGGCGGATCCGTGTGTGGTTTGTGAGAAGAACACACATGCAATGACACTGGCTATGGTTCATGAAAAGAACAGACATGCAATGATACTGGTGGATCCATGTGTGGTTTGTGAGAGGAACATACATGCAATGACACTAGGTGTGGTTCATGAAAAGAACACACATCCAATGACACAGGTGGATCCTTATGTGGTTTGTGAGAAGAACATATATGCAATGACTCTAGCTGTGGTTCATGAGAAGAACACACATGCAATGACACTGGTGTATCCTTATGTGGTTTATGAGAAGAACACACATCCAATGACAATGGTGGATCCTTATGTGGTTTGTGAGAAGAACATACATGCAATGACTCTAGCTATGGTTCATGAGAAGAACACACATGCAATGACACTGGTGTATGCTTATGTGGTTTGTGAGAAGAACACACATCCAATGAATCTAGATGTGGTTCATGAGAATAACACACATCCAATGACACTGGTGGATCCATGTGTACACTGTGAGAGGAACACACATCCAATGACACTTGGTGTGGTTCATGAGAAGAACATACATGCAATGCCACTAGTGGATCCATGTGTGGTATGTGAGAAGAACACACATCCAATGCCACTGGGTGTGGTTGTGGTTTGTGAGAAGAACACACATGCAATCACACTTGGTGGATCCATTTGTGGTTTATGAGAGGAACACACATGCAATGACACTGGTGATATGTGGTTTGTGAAAAGAATAGACATGCAATGACTCTAACTGTGGTTCATGAAAAGAGCAGA
Source organism: Avena sativa (assembly GCA_916181665.1). Classification (NCBI taxonomy): domain Eukaryota; kingdom Viridiplantae; phylum Streptophyta; class Magnoliopsida; order Poales; family Poaceae; genus Avena; species Avena sativa. Next base: position 201,568,732 of record OV702287.1, read on the forward strand.
CATGCAATGACACTGGTGGATCCATGCATGTGTGGTATTTGAGAAGAACACACATGCAATGACACTAGGTGTGGTTCATGAAAAGAACACACATCCAATGACACTGGTGGATCCTTATGTGGTTTGTGAGAAGTACAGACATGCAATGACACCGGGTGTGGTTCATGAAAAGAACACACATCCAATGACACTGGTGGATCCATATCTTCTTTGTGAGAAGAACACACATGCAATGACACTAGTGATATGTGGTTTGTGAAAAGAACACACATGCAATGACACTTGGTGGATCCATGTGTGGTTCATGAGAAGAACACACATGGAATGATACTTGTGAATCCATGTGTGGTATGTGAGAAGAGCACACATCCAATGACATTGTGTGTGGTTTATGAAAAGAACACACATACAATGACACTGGTGGATCCTTATGTGGTTTGTGAGAAGAACACCCATGCAATCACACTAGGTGTATCCATATGTGGTTTATGAGAGGAACACACATGCAATGCCACTAGTGATATGTGGTTTGTGAAAATAACACACATGCAATGACTCTAACTGTGGTTAATGAAAAGAGTAGACATGCAATGACACTGGCGGATCCATGGTGGTTTGTGAGAAGAACACACATGCAATGACACTGGCTGTGGTTCATGAAAAGAACAGACATGCAATGATACTGGTGGATCCATGTGTGGTTTGTGAGAGGAACAGACATGCAATGACACTGGGTGTGGTTCATGAAAAGAACACACATCCAATGACACTGGTGGATCCTTATGTGGTTTGTGAGAACAACATATATGCAATGACTCTAGCTGTGGTTCATGAGAAGAACACACATGCAATGACACTGGTGTATCCTTATATGGTTTCTGAGAAGAACACACATCCAATGACAATGGTGGATCCTTATGTGGTTTGTGAGAAGAACAGACATGCAATGACTCTAGCTATGGTTCATGAGAAGAACACACATGCCATGACACTAGTGTATCCTTATGTGGTTTGTGAGAAGAACACACATGCAATGAATCTAGATGTGGTTCATGAGAAGAACACACATCCAATGACACTGGTGGATCCATGTGTACACTGTGAGAGGAACACACATCCAATGACACTTGGTGTGGTTCATGAGAAGAACATACATGCAATGCCACTAGTGGATCCATGTGTGGTCTGTGACAAGAACACACATCCAATGACACTGGGTGTGGTTCATGAAAAGAACACACATCTAATGACACTGGTGGATCCTTATGTGGTTTGTGAGAAGAACACACATGCAATCACACTTGGTGGATCCATTTGTGGTTTATGAGAGGAACACACATGCAAGGACACTGGTGATATGTGGTTTGTGAAAAGAATAGACATGCAATGACTCTAACTGTGGTTCATGAAAAGAGCAGACATGCAATGGCACTGGTGGATCCATGCATGTGTGGTATTTGAGAAGAACACACATGCAATGACACTAGGTGTGGTTCATGAAAAGAACACACATCCAATGACACTGGTGGATCCTTATGTGGTTTGTGAGAAGTACAGACATGCAATGACACCGGGTGTGGTTCATGAAAAGAACACACATCCAATGACACTGCTGGATCCATATCTTGTTTGTGAGAAGAACACACATGCAATGACACTAGTTATATGTGGTTTGTGAAAAGAACACACATGCAATGACACTTCGTGGATTCATGTGTGGTTCATGAGAAGAACACACATGGAATGACACTTGTGAATCCATGTGTGGTATGTGAGAAGAGCACACATCCAATGACATTGTGTGTGGTTTATGAAAAGAACACACATACAATGACACTGGTGGATCCTTATGTGGTTTGTGAGAAGAACACCCATGCAATCACACTAGGTGTATCCATATGTGGTTTATGAGAGGAACACACATGCAATGCCACTGGTGATATGTGGTTTGTGAAAATAACACACATGCAATGACTCTAACTATGGTTAATGAAAAGAGTAGACATGCAATGACACTGGCGGATCCATGTGTGGTTTGTGAGAAGAACACACATGCAATGACACTGGCTATGGTTCATGAAAAGAACAGACATGCAATGATACTGGTGGATCCATGTGTGGTTTGTGAGAGGAACAGACATGCAATGACACTAGGTGTGGTTCATGAAAAGAACACACATCCAATGACACTAGTGGATCCTTATGTGGTTTGTGAGAAGAACATATATGCAATGACTCTAGCTGTGGTTCATGAGAAGAACACACATGCAATGACACTGGTGTATCCTTATGTGGTTTGTGAGAAGAACACACATCCAATGACAATGGTGGATCCTTATGTGGTTTGTGAGAAGAACAGACATGCAATGACTCTAGCTATGGTTGATGAGAAGAACACACATGCCATGACACTGGTGTATCCTTATGTGGTTTGTGAGAAGAACACACATGCAATGAATCTAGATGTGGTTCATGAGAAGAACACACATCCAATGACACTGGTGGATCCATGTGTACACTTTGAGAGGAACACACATCCAATGACACTTGGTGTGGTTCATGAGAAGAACATACATGCAATGCCACTAGTGGATCCATGTGTGGTATGTGAGAAGAACACACATCCAATGACACTGGTGGATCCATGTGTACACTGTGAGAGGAACACACATCCAATGAAACTTGGTGTGGTTCATGAGAAGAACATGCATGCAATGACACTGCTGTATGCTTATGTGGTTTGTGAGAAGAACAGACATGCAATGACTCTAGCTGTGGTTCATGAGAAGAACACACATGCAATGACACTGGTGGATCCATGTGTGGTTTGTGAGAAGAACACACATGCAATGACACTTGGTGGATCCATGTGTGGTTCATGAGAAGAACACACATGCAATGACACTGGTGGATCCATGTGTTGTCTGTGAGAAGAACACACATCCAATGACACTGGGTGTGGTTCATGAAAAGAACACACATGCAATGACACTAATGGATCCATATGTGGTTTGTGAGAAAAACAGACATGCAATCACACTGGGTGGATCCATGTGTGGTTCATGAGAAGAACACACCTGCAATGACACTGGTGATATGTGGTTTTTGAAAAGAACAGACATGCAATGACTCTAACTATGGTTAATGAAAAGAGCAGACATGCAATGACACTAGTGGATCCATGTGTGGTTTGTGAGAAGAACACACATCCAATGACACTGGTTGATCCTTATGTGGTTTGTGAGAAGAACAGACATGCAATGACTATAACTGTGGTTCATGACAAGAAAACACATGCAATGACTCTAGATGTGGTTCATGAGAATAACACACATCTAATAACACTAGTGGATCCATGTGTACACTGTGATGGGAACACACATGCAATGACACTGGGTGTGGTTCATGAGAAGAACACACATGCAATGACACTGGTGTATCCTTATGTGGTTTGTGAGAAGAACAGACATGCAATGACTCTAGCTGTAGTTCATGAGAAGAACACACATGCAATGACACTGGTGGATCCATGTGTGGTTTATGAGAAGAACAGACATGCAATGACATTCGGTGTGGTTCATGAAAAGAACAGACATGCAATAACACTGGTGGATCCATATGTGGTTTGTGAAAAGAACAGAAATGCAATCACTCTAGCTGTGGTTTGTGAGAATAACAGACATGCAATGACTCTAGCTGTGGTTCATGAGAAGAACACACATGCAATGATACTGGTGGATGCATGTGTGGTTTGTGACAAGAACACACATCCAATGACAATGGTGGATCCTTATGTGGTTTGTGAGAAGAACATACATGCAATGACTCTAGCTATGGTTCATGAGAAGAACACACACGCAATGACACTAGTGTATCCTTATGTGGTTTGTGAGAAGAACACACATGCAATGACACTGGTGGATCCATGTGTACACTGTGAGAGGAACACACATGCAATGACACTGGTGTGGTTCATGAGAAGAACATGCATACAATGCAGTGGTGGAACCTTATGTGGTTTGTGAGAAGAACAGACATGCAATGACTCTAGCTGTGGTTCATGAGAAGAACACACATGCAATGACACTGGTGGATCCATGTGTTGTTTATGAGAGGAACAGACATGCAATGACACCGGGTGTGGTTCATGAGAATAACACACATGCAATGACACTGGTGGATCCATATGTGGTTTGTGGAATGAACACACATGCAATGACACTTGGTGGATCCATGTGTGGTTCATGAGAAGAACACACATGCAATGCCACTAGTGGATACATGTGTGGTCTGTGACAAGAACACACATCCAATGACACTGGGTGTGGTTCATGAAAAGAACACACATCTAATGACACTGGTGGATCCTTATGTGGTTTGTGAGAAGAACACACATGCAATCACACTTGGTGGATCCATTTGTGGTTTATGAGAGGAACACACATGCAATGACACTGGTGATATGTGGTTTGTGAAAAGAATAGACATGCAATGACTCTAATTGTGGTTCATGAAAAGAGCAGACATGCAATGACACTGGTGGATCCATGCATGTGTGGTATTTGAGAAGAACATACATGCAATGACACTAGGTGTGGTTCATGAAAAGAACACACATCCAATGACACTGGTGGATCCTTATGTGGTTTGTGAGAAGTAAACACATGCAATGACACCGGGTGTGGTTCATGAAAAGAACACACATCCAATGACACTGGTGGATCCATATCTTGTTTGTGAGAAGAACACACATGCAATGACACTAGTGATATGTGGTTTGTGAAAAGAACACACATGCAATGACACTTGGTGGATCCATGTGTGGTACATGAGAAGAACACACATGGAATGACACTTGTGAATCCATGTGTGGTATGTGAGAAGAGCACACATCCAATGACATTGTGTGTGGTTTATGAAAAGAACACACATACAATGACACTGGTGGATCCTTATGTGGTTTGTGAGAAGAACACCCATGCAATCACACTAGGTGTATCCATATGTGGTTTATGAGAGGAACACACATGCAATGCCACTGATGATATGTGGTTTGTGAAAATAACACACATGCAATGACTCTAACTGTGGTTAATGAAAAGAGTAGACATGCAATGACACTGGCGGATCCATGTGTGGTTTGTGAGAAGAACACACATGCAATGACACTGGCTATGGTTCATGAAAAGAACAGACATGCAATGATACTGGTGGATCCATGTGTGGTTTGTGAGAGGAACAGACATGCAATGACACTGGGTGTGGTTCATGAAAATAACACACATCCAATGACACTGGTGGATCCTTATGTGGTTTGTGAGAAGAACATATATGCAATGACTCTAGCTGTGGTTCATGAGAAGAACACACATGCAATGACACTGGTGTATCCTTATGTGGTTTGTGAGAAGAACACACATCCAATGACAATGGAGGATCCTTATGTGGTTTGTGAGAAGAACAGACATGCAATGACTCTAGCTATGGTTCATGAGAAGAACACACATGCCATGACACTAGTGTATCCTTATGTGGTTTGTGAGAAGAACACACATGCAATGAATCTAGATGTGGTTCATGAGAAGAACACACATCCAATGACACTGGTGGATCCATGTGTACACTTTGAGAGGAACACACATCCAATGACACTTGGTGTGGTTCATGAGAAGAACATACATGCAATGCCACTAGTGGATCCATGTGTGGTATGTGAGAAGAACACACATCCAATGACACTGGTGGATCCATGTGTACACTGTGAGAGGAACACACATCCAATGACACTTGGTGTGGTTCATGAGAAGAACATGCATGCAATGACACTGGTGTATGCTTATGTGGTTTGTGAGAAGAACAGACATGCAATGACTCTAGCTGTGGTTCATGAGAAGAACACACATGCAATGACACTGGTGGATCCATGTGTGGTTTGTGAGAAGAACACACATGCAATGACACTTGGTGGATCCATGTGTGGTTCATGAGAAGAACACACATGCAATGACACTGGTGGATCCATGTGTTGTCTGTGAGAAGAACACACATCCAATGACACTGGGTGTGGTTCATGAAAAGAACACACATGCAATGACACTAATGGATCCATATGTGGTTTGTGAGAAAAACAGACATGCAATCACACTGGGTGGATCCATGTGTGGTTCATGAGAAGAACACACCTGCAATGACACTGGTGATATGTGGTTTTTGAAAAGAACAGACATGCAATGACTCTAACTATGGTTAATGAAAAGAGCAGACATGCAATGACACTAGTGGATCCATGTGTGGTTTGTGAGAAGAACACACATCCAATGACACTGGTTGATCCTTATGTGGTTTGTGAGAAGAACAGACATGCAATGACTATAACTGTGGTTCATGACAAGAAAACACATGCAATGACTCTAGATGTGGTTCATGAGAATAACACACATCTAATGACACTAGTGGATCCATGTGTACACTGTGAGAGGAACACACATGCAATGACACTGGGTGTGGTTCATGAGAAGAACACACATGCAATGACACTGGTGTATCCTTATGTGGTTTGTGAGAAGAACAGACATGCAATGACTCTAGCTGTAGTTCATGAGAAGAACACACATGCAATGACACTGGTGGATCCATGTGTGGTTTATGAGAAGAACAGACATGCAATGACATTGGGTGTGGTTCATGAAAAGAACAGACATGCAATAACACTGGTGGATCCATATGTGGTTTGTGAAAAGAACAGAAATGCAATCACTCTAGCTGTGGTTTGTGAGAATAACAGACATGCAATGACTCTAGCTGTGGTTCATGAGAAGAACACACATGCAATGATACTGGTGGATGCATGTGTGGTTTGTGACAAGAACACACATCCAATGACAATGGTGGATCCTTATGTGGATTGTGAGAAGAACATACATGCAATGACTCTAGCTGTGGTTCATGAGAAGAACACACATGCAATGACAGTAGTGTATCCTTATGTGGTTTGTGAGAAGAACACACATGCAATGACACTGGTGGATCCATGTGTACACTGTGAGAGGAACACACATGCAATGACACTGGTGTGGTTCATGAGAAGAACATGCATACAATGACAGTGGTGGAACCTTATGTGGTTTGTGAGAAGAACAGACATGCAATGACTCTAGCTGTGGTTCATGAGAAGAACACACATTCAATGACACTGGTGGATCCATGTGTTGTTTATGAGAGGAACAGACATGCAATGACACCGGGTGTGGTTCATGAGAATAACACACATGCAATGACACTGGTGGATCCATATGTGGTTTGTGGAATGAACACACATGCAATGACACTTGGTGGATCCATGTGTGGTTCATGAGAAGAACACACATGCAATGCCACTAGTGGATACATGTGACAAGAACACACATCCAATGACACTGGGTGTGGTTCATGAAAAGAACACACATCTAATGACACTGGTGGATCCTTATGTTGTTTGTGAGAAGAACACACATGCAATCACACTTGGTGGATCCATTTGTGGTTTATGAGAGGAACACACATGCAATGACACTGGTGATATGTGGTTTGTGAAAAGAATAGACATGCAATGACTCTAACTGTGGTTCATGAAAAGAGCAGACATGCAATGACACTGGTGGATCCATGCATGTGTGGTATTTGAGAAGAACATACATGCAATGACACTAGGTGTGGTTCATGAAAAGATCACACATCCAATGACACTGGTGGATCCTTATGTGGTTTGTGAGAAGTAAACACATGCAATGACACCGGGTGTGGTTCATGAAAAGAACACACATCCAATGACACTGGTGGATCCATATCTTGTTTGTGAGAAGAACACACATGCAATGACACTAGTGATATGTGGTTTGTGAAAAGAACACACATGCAATGACACTTGGTGGATCCATGTGTGGTTCATGAGAAGAACACACATGGAATGACACTTGTGAATCCATGTGTGGTATGTGAGAAGAGCACACATCCAATGACATTGTGTGTGGTTTATGAAAAGAACACACATACAATGACACTGGTGGATCCTTATGTGGTTTGTGAGAAGAACACCCATGCAATCACACTAGGTGTATCCATATGTGGTTTATGAGAGGAACACACATGCAATGCCACTGATGATATGTGGTTTGTGAAAATAACACACATGCAATGACTCTAACTATGGTTAATGAAAAGAGTAGACATGCAATGACACTGGCGGATCCATGTGTGGTTTGTGAGAAGAACACACATGCAATGACACTGGCTATGGTTCATGAAAAGAACAGACATGCAATGATACTGGTGGATCCATATGTGGTTTGTGAGAGGAACAGACATGCAATGACACTGGGTGTGGTTCATGAAAAGAACACACATCCAATGACACTGGTGGATCCTTATGTGGTTTGTGAGAAGAACATATATGCAATGACTCTAGTTGTGGTTCATGAGAAGAACACACATGCAATGATACTGGTGTATCCTTATGTGGTTTGTGAGAAGAACACACATCCAATGACAATGGAGGATCCTTATGTGGTTTGTGAGAAGAACAGACATGCAATGACTCTAGCTATGGTTCATGAGAAGAACACACATGCCATGACACTAGTGTATCCTTATGTGGTTTGTGAGAAGAACACACATGCAATGAATCTAGATGTGGTTCATGAGAAGAACACACATCCAATGACACTGGTGGATCCATGTGTACACTGTGAGAGGAACACACATCCAATGACACTTGGTGTGGTTCATGAGAAGAACATACATGCAATGCCACTAGTGGATCCATGTGTGGTATGTGAGAAGAACACACATCCAATGACACTGGGTGTGGTTCATGAAAAGAACACACATCTAATGACACTGGTGGATCCTTATGTGGTTTGTGAGAAGAACACACATGCAATCACACTTGGTGGATCCATTTGTGGTTTATGAGAGGAACACACATGCAATGACACTGGTGATATGTGGTTTGTGAAAAGAATAGACATGCAATGACTCTAACTGTGGTTCATGAAAAGAGCAGACATGCAATGACACTGGTGGATCCATGCATGTGTGGTATTTGAGAAGGACACACATGCAAAGACACAAGGTGTGGTTCAGGAAAAGAACACACATCCAATGACACTGGTGGATCCTTATGTGGTTTGTGAGAAGTACAGACATGCAATGACACCGGGTGTGGTTCATGAAAAGAACACATATCCAATGACACTGGTGGATCCATATCTTGTTTGTGAGAAGAACACACATGCAATGACACTAGTGATATGCGGTTTGTGAAAAGAACACACATGCAATGATACTTGGTGGATCCATGTGTGGTTCATGAGAAGAACACACATGGAATGACACTTGTTAATCCATGTGTGGGATGTGAGAAGAGCACACATCCAATGACATTGTGTGTGGTTTATGAAAAGAACACACATACAATGACACTGGTGGATCCTTATGTGGTTTGTGAGAAGAACACGCATGCAATCACACTAGGTGTATCCATATGTGGTTTATGAGAGGAACATACATGCAATGCCACTAGCGATATGTGGTTTGTGAAAATAACACACATGCAATGACTCTAACTGTGGTTAATGAAAAGAGTAGACATGCAATGACACTGGCGGATCCATGTGTGGTTTGTGAGAAGAACACACATGCAATGACACTGGCTGTGGTTCATGAAAAGAACAGACATGCAATGATACTGGTGGATCCATGTGTGGTTTGTGAGAGGAACAGACATGCAATGACACTGGGTGTGGTTCATGAAAAGAACACACATCCAATGACACTGGTGGATCCTTATGTGGTTTGTGAGAAGAACATATATGCAATGACTCTAGCTGTGGTTCATGAGAAGAACACACATGCAATGACACTGGTGTATCCTTATGTGGTTTGTGAGAAGAACACACATCCAATGACAATGGTGGATCCTTATGTGGTTTGTGAGAAGAACAGACATGCAATGACTCTAGCTATGGTTCATGAGAAGAACACACATGCCATGACACTAGTGTATCCTTATGTGGTTTGTGAGAAGAACACACATGCAATGAATCTAGATGTGGTTCATGAGAAGAACACACATCCAATGACACTGGTGGATCCATGTGTACACTGTGAGAGGAACACACATCCAATGACACCTTGTGTGGTTCATGAGAAGAACATGCATGCAATGACACTGGTGTATGCCTATGTGGTTTGTGAGAAGAACAGACATGCAATGACTCTAGCTGTGGTTCATGAGAAGAACACACATGCAATGACACTGTGGATCCATGTGTGGTTTGTGAGAAGAACACACATGCAATGACACTTGGTGGATCCATGTGTGGTTCATGAGAAGAACACACATGCAATGACACTGGTGGATCCAAGTGTTGTCTGTGAGAAGAACACACATCCAATGACACTGGTGTCGTTCATGAAAAGAACACACATGCAATGACACTAATGGATCCATATGTGGTTTGTGAGAAAAACAGACATGCAATCACACTGGGTGCATCCATGTGTGGTTCATGAGAAGAACACACATGCAATGACACTCGTGATATGTGGTTTTTGAAAAGAACAGACATGCAATGACTCTAACTATGGTTAATGAAAAGAGCAGACATGCAATGACACTAGTGGATCCATGTGTGATTTGTGAGAAGAACACCCATCCAATGACACTGGTGGATCCTTATGTTGTTTGTGAGAAGAACAGACATGCAATGACTATAACTGTGGTTCATGACAAGAAAACACATGCAATGACTCTAGATGTGGTTCATGAGAATAACACACATCTAATGACACTAGTGGATCCATGTGTACACTGTGAGAGGAACACACATGCAATGACACTGGGTGTGGTTCAGGAGAAGAACACACATGCAATGACACTGGTGTATCCTTATGTGGTTTGTGAGAAGAACAGACATGCAATGACTCTAGCTGTAGTTCATGAGAAGAACACACATGCAATGACACTGGTGGATCCATGTGTGGTTTATGAGAAGAACAGACATGCAATGACATTGGGTGTGGTTCATGAAAAGAACAGACATGCAATAACACTGGTGGATCCATATGTGGTTTGTGAAAAGAACAGAAATGCAATCACTCTAGCTGTGGTTTGTGAGAATAACAGACATGCAATGACTCTAGCTGTGGTTCATGAGAAGAACACACATGCAATGATACTGGTGGATCCATGTGTGGTTTGTGACAAGAACACACATCCAATGACAATGGTAGATCCTTATGTGGTTTGTGAGAAGAACATACATGCAATGACTCTAGCTGTGGTTCATGAGAAGAACACACATGCAATGACACTAGTGTATCCTTATGTGGTTTGTGAGAAGAACACACATGCAATCACACTTGGTGGATCCATTTGTGGTTTATGAGAGGAACACACATGCAATGACATTGGTGATATTTTGTTTGTGAAAAGAATAGACATGCAATGACTCTAACTATGGTTCATGAGAAGAGCAGACATGCAATGACACTGGTGGATCCATGCATGTGTGGTATTTGAGAAGAACACACATGCAATGACACTAGGTGTGGTTCATGAAAAGAACACACATCCAATGACTCTGGTGGATCCTTATGTGGTTTGTGAGAAGTAAAGACATGCAATGACACCGGGTGTGGTTCATGAAAAGAACACACATCCAATGACACTGGTTGATCCATATCTTGTTTGTGAGAAGAACACACATGCAATGACACTAGTGATATGTGGTTTGTGGAAAGAACACACATGCAATGACACTTGGTGGATCCATGTGTGGTTCATGAGAAGAACACACATGGAATGACACTTGTGAATCCATGTGTGGTATGTGAGAAGAGCACACATCCAATGACATTGTGTGTGGTTTATGAAAAGAACACACATACAATGACACTGGTGGATCCTTATGTGGTTTGTGAGAAGAACACCCATGCAATAACATTAGGTGTATCCATATGTGGTTTATGAGAGGAACACACATGCAATGCCACTGATGATATGTGGTTTGTGAAAATAACATACATGCAATGACTCTAACTGTGGTTAATGAAAAGAGTAGACATGCAATGACACTGGCGGATCCATGTGTGGTTTGTGAGAAGAACACACATGCAATGACACTGGCTATGGTTCATGAAAAGAACAGACATGCAATGATACTGGTGGATCCATGTGTGGTTTGTGAGAGGAACAGACATGCAATGACACTGGGTGTGGTTCATGAAAAGAACACACATCCAATGACACTGGTGGATCCTTATGTGGTTTGTGAGAAGAACATATATGCAATGACTCTAGCTGTGGTTCATGAGAAGAACACACATGCAATGACACTGGTGTATCCTTATGTGGTTTGTGAGAAGAACACACATCCAATGACAATGGTGGATCCTTATGTGGTTTGTGAGAAGAACATACATGCAATGACTCTAGCTATGGTTCATGAGAAGAACACACATGCCATGACACTAGTGTATCCTTATGTGGTTTGTGAGAAGAACACACATGCAATGAATCTAGATGTGGTTCATGAGAAGAACACACATCCAATGACACTGGTGGATCCATGTGTACACTGTGAGAGGAACACACATCCAATGACACTTGGTGTGGTTCATGAGAAGAACATACATGCAATGCCACTAGTGGATCCATGTGTGGTATGTGAGAAGAACACACATCCAATGACACTGGGTGTGGTTCATGAAAAGAACACACATCTAATGACACTGGTGGATCCTTATGTGGTTTGTGAGAAGAACACACATGCAATCACACTTGGTGGATCCATTTGTGGTTTATGAGAGGAACACACATGCAATGACACTGGTGATATGTGGTTTGTGAAAATAATAGACATGCAATGACTCTAACTGTGGTTCATGAAAAGAGCAGACATGCAATGACACTGGTGGATCCATGCATGTGTGGTATTTGAGAAGGACACACATGCAATGACACAAGGTGTGGTTCAGGAAAAGAACACACATCCAATGACACTGGTGGATCCTTATGTGGTTTGTGAGAATTACAGACATGCAATGACACCGGGTGTGGTTCATGAAAAGAACACATATCCAATGACACTGGTGGATCCATATCTTGTTTGTGAGAAGAACACACATGCAATGACACTAGTGATATGCGGTTTGTGAAAAGAACACACATGCAATGACACTTGGTGGATCCATGTGTGGTTCATGAGAAGAACACACATGGAATGACACTTGTGAATCCATGTGTGGGATGTGAGAAGAGCACACATCCAATGACATTGTGTGTGGTTTATGAAAAGAACACACATACAATGACACTGGTGGATCCTGATGTGGTTTGTGAGAAGAACACGCATGCAATCACACTAGGTGTATCCATATGTGGTTTATGAGAGGAACACACATGCAATGCCACTAGTGATATGTGGTTTGTGAAAATAACACACATGCAATGACTCTAACTGTGGTTAATGAAAAGAGTAGACATGCAATGACACTGGCGGATCCATGTGTGGTTTGTGAGAAGAACACACATGCAATGACACCGGCTATGGTTCATGAAAAGAACAGACATGCAATGATACTGGTGGATCCATGTGTGGTTTGTGAGAGGAACAGACATGCAATGACACTAGGTGTGGTTCATGAAAAGAACACACATCCAATGACACTGGTGGATCCTTATGTGGTTTGTGAGAAGAACATATATGCAATGACTCTAGCTGTGGTTCATGAGAAGAACACACATGCAATGACACTGGTGTATCCTTATGTGGTTTGTGAGAAGAACACACATCCAATGACAATGGTGGATCCTTATGTGGTTTGTGAGAAGAACAGACATGCAATGACTCTAGCTATGGTTCATGAGAAGAACACACATGCCATGACACTAGTGTATCCTTATGTGGTTTGTGAGAAGAACACACATGCAATGAATCTAGATGTGGTTCATGAGAAGAACACACATCCAATGACACTGGTGGATCCATGTGTACACTGTGAGAGGAACACACATCCAATGACACTTGGTGTGGTTCATGAGAAGAACATACATGCAATGCCACTAGTGGATCCATGTGTGGTATGTGAGAAGAACACACATCCAATGACACTAGGTGTGGTTCATGAAAAGAACACACATCTAATGACACTGGTGGATCCTTATGTGGTTTGTGAGAAGAACACACATGCAATCACACTTGGTGGATCCATTTGTGGTTTATGAGAGGACACACATGCAATGACACTGGTGATATGTGGTTTGTGAAAAGAATAGACATGCAATGACTCTAACTGTGGTTCATGAAAAGAGCAGACATGCAATGACACTGGTGGATCCATGCATGTGTGGTATTTGAGAAGGACATACATGCAATGACACAAGGTGTGGTTCAGGAAAAGAACACACATCCAATGACACTGGTGGATCCTTATGTGGTTTGTGAGAAGTACAGACATGCAATGACACCGGGTGTGGTTCGTGAAAAGAACACATATCCAATGACACTGGTGGATCCATATCTTGTTTGTGAGAAGAACACACATGCAATGACACTAGTGATATGCGGTTTGTGAAAAGAACACACATGCAATGACACTTGGTGGATCCATGTGTGGTTCATGAGAAGAACACACATGGAATGACACTTGTGAATCCATGTGTGGGATGTGAGAAGAGCACACATCCAATGACATTGTGTGTGGTTTATGAAAAGAACACACATACAATGACACTGGTGGATCCTTATGTGGTTTGTGAGAAGAACACGCATGCAATCACACTAGGTGTATCCATATGTGGTTTATGAGAGGAACACACATGCAATGCCACTAGTGATATGTGGTTTGTGAAAATAACACACATGCAATGACTCTAACTGTGGTTAATGAAAAGAGTAGACATGCAATGACACTGGCGGATCCATGTGTGGTTTGTGAGAAGAACACACATGCAATGACACTGGCTATGGTTCATGAAAAGAACAGACATGCAATGATACTGGTGGATCCATGTGTGGTTTGTGAGAGGAACAGACATGCAATGACACTGGGTGTGGTTCATGAAAAGAACACACATCCAATGACACTGGTGGATCCTTATGTGGTTTGTGAGAAGAACATATATGCAATGACTCTAGCTGTGGTTCATGGGAAGAACACACATGCAATGACACTGGTGTATCCTTATGTGGTTTGTGAGAAGAACACACATCCAATGACAATGGTGGATCCTTATGTGGTTTGTGAGAAGAACAGACATGCAATGACTCTAGCTATGGTTCATGAGAAGAACACACATGCCATGACACTAGTGTATCCTTATGTGGTTTGTGAGAAGAACACACATGCAATGAATCTAGATGTGGTTCATGAGAAGAACACACATCCAATGACACTGGTGGATCCTTGTGTACACTGTGAGAGGAACACACATCCAATGACACTTGGTGTGGTTCATGAGAAGAACATGCATGCAATGACACTGGTGTATGCTTATGTGGTTTGTGAGAAGAACAGACATGCAATGACTCTAGCTGTGGTTCATGAGAAGAACACACATGCAATGACACTGGTGGATCCATGTGTGGTTTATGAGAGGAACACACATGCAATGACACTTGGTGTGGTTCATGAGAATAACACACATGCAATGACACTGGTGGATCCATATGTGGTTTGTGGAAAGAACACACATGCAATGACACTTGGTGGATCCATGTGTGGTTCATGCGAAGAACACACATGCAATGACACCGGTGGATCCATGTGTGGTTTGTGAGAAGAACACACATCCAATGACATTGGGTGTGGTTCATGAAAAGAACACACATCTAATGACACTAGTGGA
The DNA here is from genome assembly GCA_916181665.1 of Avena sativa. Lineage (NCBI taxonomy): Eukaryota > Viridiplantae > Streptophyta > Magnoliopsida > Poales > Poaceae > Avena > Avena sativa. The sequence continues at coordinate 201,584,621 of OV702287.1, forward strand.
TCATTATGTGGTTTGTGAGAAGAACACACATGCAATCACACTTGGTGGATCCATGTGTGGTTTATGAGAGGAAAAACATGCAATGTCACTGGTGATATGTGGTTTGTGAAAAGAACAGGCATGCAATGACTCTAACTGTGGTTCATGAAAAGAGCAGACATGCAATAACACTCGTGGATCCATGTGTTGTCTGTGAGAAGAAAACACATGCAATGACACTAGGTGTGGTTCATGATAAGAACACACATCCAATGACACTGGTGGATCCTTATGTGGTTTGTGAGAAGTACAGACATGCAATGACACCGGGTGTGGTTCATGAAAATAACACACATCCAATGACACTGGTGGATCCTTATCTTTTTTGTGAGAAGAACACACATGCAATGACACTAGTGATATGTGGTTTGTGAAAAGAACACACATGCAATGACACTGGTGGATCCATATGTGGTTTGTGCAAAAAACACACATGAAATGACACTTGGTGGATCCATGTGTGGTTCATGAGAAGAACACACATGCAATGACACTGGTGGATCCATGTGTGATCTGTGAGAAGAACACACATCCAATGACACTAGGTGTGGTTCATGAAAAGAACACACATCCAATGACACTGTTGGATCCTTATGCGGTTTGTGAGCAGAACACACATGCAATCACACTTGGTGGATCCATGTGTGGATTATGAGAGGAACACACATGCAATGACACTGGTGATATGTGGTTTGTGAAAAGAACAGACATGCAATGACTCTAACTGTGGTTGATGAAAAGGGAAGACATGCAATGACACTGGTGGATCCATGTGTGGTTTGTGAGAAGATCAAACTTGCAATGACACTGGCTGTGGTTCATGAAAAGAATAGACATGCAATGATACTGGTGGATCCATGTTTGGTTTATGAGTGGATTAGACATGCGATGACACCAGGTGTTGTTCATGAAAAAGAACACACATCCAATGACACTAGTGGATCCTTATGGTGTTTGTGAGAAGTATACAAATGCAATGCCACTGGTGATATGTGGTTTGTGAAAAGAACACACATGCAATGACTCTAACCTTGGTTAATGAAAAGAGCAGACATGCAATGACACTGGTGGATCCATGTGTGGTTTGTGAGAAGAACACACATGCAATGACACTGGCCATGGTCATGAAAAGAACCACTGTTCAAAAAATCCCCCGATTCAGCGATTAATAGGCCGATTAATCGCTACTAGGGACCTAACAGTGTCGATTACCACTAATCGTTCATGTTAATCCTTTAGCCTAACTAATAGCTCTGAAAGACCGATTACTAGGTATATTCCTGATTAACTACCAAACTTGGTGAAAAAAGTTACAAAATTTTCAACGCATATCGCCCGTCTAAAGGAGGAGGATAAATGGAATGAGGGCACACATTGTTAGCTGGTGGATCCTGAGTCGCTCGTGTCCTTAAAGATTAAGTAAGAGAGGAAAAGCGTACATGTTTTAATCGGCTTTTCAGCTCAAGAGAAGTAGGGTCGGGCGTATCGAGGCCCATATACTATTTTTTCTTATATACACGTATTTTAGATGCTAATTTGCGTAGGGTGCACCGATTAATAGTCGACCGATTAAATCAGTTAATCATCCGAATTCCGATTAGTCGCTACTCCCAAGACGACCGAGCAGTTAACGATTACCGATTTCCTTACCATTGAAAAGAATAGACATGCAATGACATTGGTGGATCCTTGTGTGGTTTGGGCGAAGAACCGACATGCAATGACTCTAGCTGTGTTTCATGAGAAGAACAGACATTGAATGACACTGGTGGATCCACGTGTGGTTTGTGAGAATAACAGACATGCAATGACTCTAGATATGGTTCATGAGAAGAACACATATCCAATGACACTGGTGGATCCTTATGTGGTTTGTGAGAAGAACACACATGCAATCACACTGGGTGGATCCATATGTGGTTTATGAGAGGAACATACATTCAATGCCACTGGTGATATGTGGTTTGTCAAAAGAACACACATGCAATGACTCTAACTATGGTTAATGAAAAGAGAAGACATGCAATGACACTGGTGGATCCACATGTGGTTTGTGAGAAGAACACACATGCAATGACACTGGCCGTGGTTAATGAAAATAACAGACATGCAATGACACCGGTGGATCCTTGTGTGGTTTGTGAGAAGAATAGACATGCAATGACTCTAGCTGTGGTTCATGAGAAGAACAAATATGCAATGACACTGGTGGATCCATGTGTGGTTTGTGAGAAGAACAGACATGCAATGACTCTATATGTGGTTCATGAGAAGAACACACATGCAATGACACTGGTGGATCCATGTGTGGTCTATGTGAAGAACACACATGCAATGACACTAGGTGTGGTTCATGAAAAGAACACACATCCAATGACACTGGTGGATCCATATGTGATTCGTGAGAAGAATAGACATGCAATGACTCTAGATGTGGTTAATGAGAAGAACACACAGGCAATGACACTGGTGGATCCATGTGTGGTTTCTGAGAGGAACATACATGCAATGACACTGGGTGTGGTTCATGAAAAGTAGAGACATGCAATGACACTGGTGGATCCATATGTGGTTTGTTAAAAGAATAGACATGCAATCATACTGGTTGACTCTAGATGTGGTTCATGAGAAGAACACACATCCAATGACACTAGTGGATCCATGTGTACCCTGTGAGAGGAACACACATCCAATGACACTAGGTGTGGTTCATGAGAAGAACACACATCCAATGACACTGGTGTATCCTTATGTGGTTTGTGAGAATAACAGACATGCAATCACACTAGGTGTATCCATATGTGGTTTATGAGAGGAACACACATGCAATGCCACTTGTGATATGTGGTTTGTGAAAAGAACACACATGCAATGACTCGAACTGTGGTTAATGAAAAGAGCAGACATGCAATGACACTGGTGGATCCATGTGTGGTTTGTGAGAAGAACATACATGCAATGAAACTGGCTATGGTTCATGAAAAGAACAGACATGCAATGACACCGATGGATCCTTGTGTGGTTTGGGAGAAGAGGAGACATGCAATGACTCTAGTTGTGGTTCATGAGAAGAACAGACATGCAATGACACTGGTGGATCCATGTGTGGTTTGTGAGAAGAACAGACATGCAATGACTCTAGATATGGTTCATGAGAAGAACACACATCCAATGACACTGGTGGATCCTTATGTGGTTTGTGAGAAGAACACACATGCAATCACACTGGGTGGATCCATATGTGGTTTATGAGAGGAACACACATTCAATGCCACTGGTGATATGTTGTTTGTCAAAAGAACCAACATGCAATGACTCTAACTATGGTTAATAAAAATAGAAGACATGCAATGACACTGGTGGATCCATGTGTGGTTTGTGAGAAGAACACACATGCAATGACACTGGCTATGGTTAATGAAAATAACAGACATGCAATGACACCGGTGGATCCTTGTGTGGTTTGTGAGGAGAATAGACATGCAATGACTCTAGTTGTGGTTCATGAGAAGAACATACATGCAATGACACTGGTGGATCCATGTGTGGTTTGTGAGAAGAACAGACATGCAATGACTCTATATGTGGTTCATGAGAAGAACACACATGCAATGACACTGGTGGATCCATGTGTGGTCTATGTGAAGAACACACATGCAATCACACTAGGTGTGGTTCATGAAAAGAACACACATCCAATGACACTGGTGGATCCATATGTGATTCGTGAGAAGAATAGACATGCAATGACTCTTGATGTGGTTAATGAGAAGAACACACATGCAATGACACTGGTGGATCCATGTGTGGTTTATGAGAGGAACATACATGCAATGACACTGGGTGTGGTTCATGAAAAGTAGAGACATGCAATGACACTGGTGGATCCATATGTGGTTTGTTAAAAGAATAGACATGCAATCATACTGGTTGACTCTAGATGTGGTTCATGAGAAGAACACACATCCAATGACACTAGTGGATCCATGTGTACCCTGTGAGAGGAACACACATCCAATGACACTAGGTGTGGTTCATGAGAAGAACACACATCCAATGACACTGGTGTATCCTTATGTGGTTTGTGAGAATAACAGACATGCAATCACACTGGGTGGATCCATATGTGGTTTATGAGAGGAACACACATGCAATGCCACTTGTGATATGTGGTTTGTGAAAAGAACACACATGCAATGACTCTAACTGTGGTTAATGAAAAGAGCAGACATGCAATGACACTGGTGGATCCATGTGTGGTTTGTGAGAAACACACACATGCAATGAAACTGGCTATGGTTCATGAAAAGAACAAACATGCAATGACACCGATGGATCCTTGTGTGGTTTGGAAGAAGAGCAGACATGCAATGACTCTAGTTGTGGTTCATGAGAAGAACAGACATGTAATGACACTGGTGGATCCATGTGTGGTTTATGAGAAGAATAGACATGCAATGACTCTAGATATGGTTCATGAGAAGAACACACATCCAATGACACTGGTGGATCCTTATGTGGTTTGTGAGAAGAACACACATGCAATCACACTGGGTGGATCCATATGTGGTTTATGAGAGGAACACACATTCAATGCCACTGTTGATATGTGGTTTGTCAAAAGAACCAACATGCAATGACTCTAACTGTGGTTAATGAAAATACAAGACATGCAATGACACTGGTGGATCCATGTGTGGTTTGTGAGAAGAACACACATGCAATGACACTGGCTGTGGTTAATGAAAATAACAGACATGCAATGACACCGGTGGATCCTTGTGTGGTTTGTGAGGAGAATAGACATGCAATGACTCTAGTTGTGGTTCATGAGAAGAACATACATGCAATGACACTGGTGGATCCATGTGTTGTTTGTGAGAAGAACAGACATGCAATGACTCTATATGTGGTTCATGAGAAGAACACACATGCAATGACACTGGTGGATCCATGTGTGGTCTATGTGAAGAACACACATGCAATCACACTAGGTGTGGTTCATGAAAAGAACACACATCCAATGACACTGGTGGATCCATATGTTATTTGTGAGAAGAAGAGACATGCAATGACTCTAGATGTGGTTCATGAGAAGAACACACATGCAATGACACTGGTGGATCCATGTGTGGTTTATGAGAGGAACAGACATGCAATGACACTGGGTGTGGTTCATGAAAAGTAGAGACATGCAATGTCACTGGTGGATCCATATGTGGTTTGTTAAAAGAATAGACATGCAATCACATTGGGTGAATCTATATGTGGTTCATGAGAAGAACACTCATGCAATGACACTGGTAATATGTCGTTTGTGAAAAGAACAGACATGCAATGACTCTAACTGTGGTTAATAAAAAGAGCAGACATGCAATGATACTGGGGGATCCATGTGTAGTTTGTGAGAAGAACACACATCCAATGACACTGGTGGATCCTTATGTGGTTTGTGAGAAGAAAAGACATGCAATGACTCTAGCTGTGGTTCATGAGAAGAACACACATGCAAAGACACTGGTGTATCCTTATGTGGTTTGTGAGAAGAACACACATGCAATGACTCTAGATGTGGTTTATGAGAAGAACACACATCCAATGACACTGGTGGATCCATGTGTAAATCGTGAGAGGAACACACATATAATGACACTGGGTGTGTTTCATGAGAAGAACACACATGCAATGAAACTTGAGTATCCTTATGTGGTTTGTGAGAAGAACAGACATGCAATGACTCTAGCTGTGGTTCATGAGAAGAACACACATGCAATGAAACTGGTGGATCCATGTGTCGTTTATGAGAGGAACAGACATGTAATGATACTAGGTGTGGTTCATGAGAATGACACACATGCAATGACACTGGTGGATCCATAGGGGGTTTGTGGAAAGAACACACATGCAATGACACTTGGTGGATCCATGTGTGGTTCATGAGAAGAACACACATGCAATGACAGTGATGGATCCATGTGTACACTGTGAGAGGAACACACATCCAATACCAATGGGTGTGGTTCATGAGAAGAACACACATCCAATGACACTAGTGGATCCTTATGTGGTTTGTGAGAATAACACACATGCAATCACACTTGGTGGATCCATGTGTGGTTTATGAGAGGAACACACATGCAATGACACTGGTGATATGTGGTTTGTGAAAAGAACACACATGCAATGATTCTAACTATGGTTCATGAAAAGAGCAGACATGCAATGACACTGGTGGATCCATGTGTGGTTTGTGAGAAGAACACACATGCAATGACACTGGATCTGGTTCATGAAAAGAACAGACATGCAATGATACTGGTGGATCCATGTGTCGTTTGTGAGAGGGACAGCCATGCAATGACACCAGGTGTGGTTCATGAAAAGAACACACATCCAATGACACTGGTGGATCCTTATGTTGTTTGTGAGAAGAACACACATGCAATGACACTGGTGATATGTGGTTTGTGAAAAGAACAGACATGCAATGACTCTAACTGTGGTTAATGAAAAGAGCAAACATGCAATAACACTGGTCGATCCATGTGTGGTTTGTGCGAAGAACACACATGCAATGACACTGGCTGTGGTTCATGAAAAGAACAGACATGCAATGATACTGATGTATTTAATTGTACAAGACACTCACTTTTGATTTTTATCTTAGTTTTGCCCTTGGTTTTGTGATACTACTTAGTTTTGCCCTTGGTTTTTTGATATTGCTCAGTTTTGCCTTTGGTTCCCCCTCTCTCTTTCGTCGAAGCCCAAAATTGTGCTCACTCTGTCTGCTACACCATGATTGGTTGTCACAGTTGTCACGCGGATCGTGCGCACCAACCGTTGATCCTGTGTGATCCAACGATGATCATTGCACACGTCATGCCCTTCACAGTATAGCACGAGACAGCACGGACGTCTCCCTCTACTAGAGGGAACGCGATGCCATCCATGGAAAAAGTTTTCGAGTGGTCATGTCACGTTTAATCTAGTCTGCAAAGGCTACTACTACTACTACTACTACTACTACTACAACACATGCAGAGGGCAACAGGGTCATCGAGTGCACGGTTGTCGACGGGACGCTGCAAATTTATTGTCACTTGATTTTAATAAGACATATCCCATTTTTACGCAGCACTCTCAATCTCACTTCCAACTGGGCCCTACCACAAGTAACTTCCATGAGTCAAGGGACCCCCTCGAGTAGATCTAACGTTGCTAGAAACTGGTTCTGCGCCACTTGCATGCTGTGGAATCGAGGTCTTCCATGAGCGTGTTTTCAATGCAGCTCTAAAGTGGAGATCGTGGTAGCCCCTCGCCCACCACACCTGTCTACTCGAGGACTACAAACGGTCCGGTGTTTATAAACCCGCTCGATCTTCTTCTTCCATGTGCTTGTGTCATTTTCCCCCAGTCTGTCTAGTCCTAAGACCCCAATCTGCACATACCGCGCATGCCGAAGCTCTCTCTCTTGCACTACCTCCTTCCCTAGGTGCGCCATGAAGCGTGCATGGAGACGAGCCGGAGGTGAAGCCAGTTGAAGGCGCAGCAGCAGATGGCTCGGTCATCGCCAAGCAGGCGGAGGCGTCTTCTCCGGGAAGGAATGCCGCTCGTCGCCGCACCGTCGAGGGTGCGAGCTTATTCGTCCAGCCAGTAGCCGTCGCCACCGAGCAGCAGGTGGCTGACAATGTCATGGTGCCAGCAGCAGATCTGGATGGGGGGCAGGCGGCAGGCGGAGGCAATCTGGTGCTCTACATCAACGACCTCATTGCCGTACAAGAAATCTTCGACGCAATCACGGAGAATGACGAGTTCGAGGAGGCGGTCCCTAATGAGGAGTCTGAGGTACTACATTACTAGCTTGTCTAGTCGTAGCCACAGATTTTACTGTTCATACATAGGATTTGCTCAATCGTGTACAGATTCTTTTGCTCTTGAAGTAGGATAGTATATATATGGTTCGATCAGTCGATTGATGCATCTGCCATCTAGTCACAAAACCCCAACTCGTCTAGTCACAAGACCCCAATCTGCTCATCTGCCATCTAGTTGAGTTTGCTAGTTGATTGTTGATTTTGATACACAGCATGCCTATAACATTACATTTCTATTCCTTACTGAGCCCAATGATTCAATTTTGCCCCAAAATAGTGCAAGGGCATCTGATGGTGTCCTTTTCTTAGGGATGGTTCGTGAACCTGAGGCAGCAACGCACATAAACAATATAGGTTGTGCTGTTGGTATTTTGGTTCTCCGACTCCATTGCTGAAAAAATGATGCCCTAATTTTTTTCTCATATGGAACCTATATATATAATCTTTGTATTGTTTCTGATCTATGAATGTGTTATATGATGCATATGTATATCCCTGAATATTGTTTTCTACGATTACATTTCAATTTCTTATTGTGGCCAATGATTCAAATTTGCCCCAAAGAGAGGAAGACACATTAGCGAACCTGGGGCCATGTACAAGATCAATACAAGTTGTGCAATTGTTACTTGGTTTGCTTACGCCATCTCTATAGAAACTTATGAGGCTGCAATCTTTATTCTACATTCATAGAACTATGATATTTGAATTATCTATTCCATGCATTCATAGTGTATACGAATTACATTTTAGTTTGTCACCGAGGCCGATGATTGAAATTTGCCCCAAAAGAGTTCAAGGGGAGACACGTATGATGGTGTCGTGTTTTAGGGATGTGTTGGTGAACCTGAGGCAGCAATGCACACAAACAATATAGGTTGTGTTGTTGGTACTTTGGTTCTCCAACTCCATCTCTAAAACAAATTATGAGGCCCTTGATTTATTCTCATATAGAACTACATACATGATCCTTTATTTGTTTATGATCTTTTAATGATTGGTATGATGCATATGTATATGAATGGTTTTGATCATAAGTATCTTTAACATGTACCTGAAGATTAATTGTTTGGTTAATTATTTATAATTACAATATTTAGGCTTGTTTTTGTACCTCACTATGTATATCCCTGAATATTGTTTTGTACGATTACATTTCAATTTCTTATTGTGGCCAATGATTCAAATTTTCCCCAAAGAGAGGAAGACACATTAGCGAACCTGGGGCCATGTACAAGATCAATACAAGTTGTGCAATTGTTACTTGGTTTGCTTACGCCATCTCTATAGAAACTTATGAGGCTGCAATCTTTATTCTACATTCATAGAACTATGATATTTGAATTATCTATTCCATGCATTCATAGTGTATAAGAATTACATTTTAGTTTGTCACCGAGGCCGATGATTGAAATTTGCCCCAAAAGAGTTCAAGGGGAGACACGTATGATGGTGGCGTGTTTTAGGGATGGTTTGGTGAACCTGAGGCAGGAGTGCACACAAACAATATAGGTTGTGTTGGTACTTTGGTTCGCCAACTCCATCTCTGAAACAAATTATGAGGCCCTAGGTTTATTCTCATATGGAACTATATATATGATCCTTGAATTGTTTCTGATCTTTTAATGATAGGTATGATGCATATGTATATGAATGGTTTTGATCATAAGTATTTTTTAACATGTACCTGAAGATTAATTGTTTCGTTTTTATTTATAATTATAATATTTAGTCTTGTTTTTGTACCTGACTATGTATATCCCCGAATAATGTTTTGTACGATTACATTTCAATTTCTTATTGTGGCTAATGATTCAAATTTGTCCCAAAAGAGAGGCAAACACATTGGTGTCAGATTTTTTCAGGGACGAGTTAGTGAACCTGGGGCGATGTACAACAACATTACAGGTTGTGCAATTGTTACTTGGTTCACTGACTCCATCCCTGAAGAAAATTATGAGGCCCCTAGATTTATCCTACATTCACTCTGATGCAATTATTTTTCATTGTGTTGAGATGAAATGAGATATGAACCAATCAAACTATTGCTGAGATGCTTTATCTTTGATATCCACAGATATATTGTCTTACATATACATGTTGTCAATTCTTGAGTTGTAATACAATTCAATCATATGTATGATTTCTAAGTTATGTTCTTAAAAATAAACAGGAGGATGATGATGAAGTGGACGATAGCAAGGTATCCAGGGACAACAAGAGCCGCTACGTGCTGAGGCGGTTACGGTGTGGGCTAATCTGTTTTCACCGTAGGGTGGGACTGTTTGGCCATTCTGTGACAGAGCAATCAACGTGGACCTCGACAGCATGATCCAGCATGCGGTGGGCGTTGGCAGAGGCGGAGGCAGAAGCCATAGGCCGATTACCTTGGCGCGGCACGCATCCTTCGGCAAATTCCTCTAGGAGTATGACAGGACTGGCCTGTATCCCATCGACTAGGCTGTCGCTGCCTCCTGCTGATATGCCCCTGCCCTGCTAGGCGTCTCCTTATCCCGGCCTCCTGCTGCCGCCCTTGCTTTTATTTTGTTTTAGTTAATTATTACCTATGTGTGGCATGTAAGACAATATATCCATCGTGTCTCTGGTGAACCTTCTATATTAATGTACTCCTTTATATGGAGTGCCTTAAAATTTCTAGTGTTCAATTATATTACTGATCATGCTCATGCACACTACAAAATATTTCTAGTGCTCGATTATATTATAATTGTCAAGGAATACATCAACAAGTTAAATTGGTCGAAATTTTGTATTCAAGTAACTAAACGATCTCACATCGGCGGTGGACGTTGGCAGAAACCGAAGGCATCAGCCGAAGACCTTGGAGCGGCACACAGTCTTCAGCAAATTCCTTGCAGGTTCAACAACGGGTTACCGCCGCCCAGCTCCTAATTCGCTTACAGGTACAACATGACAGAACTTGAGCTACCACAGAGACCTCGGCAGAGGTGGCAGAATTGGTGCGGGTGCAACCACGGCGACGGCGAGCTCGGATTCTAGAGGAGGAAAATAGAACCGAGCATGGTCAACACGGTGATAGATCTCACCGGGAACCAATTCTCGTCCCCGCACCGTGCCATGGGTGCGTCCATGGTGAGGTGGAGCTCCAACTCGGGATGGGGAGGAGAGCGAGGCTGAGCAGGTTCGTCACGTCCTAGCTCTGCGCCATGGCCGCGACCACAGATTGTCGCTCCGGGGAAGAAGAAGACGCGTAATGGATGCAGGCACCAACGTTGTAAGCCTATAGAGAGGAGAGCTGGGCCGAGTAGGTTCGTCCACGTCCCAGCTCTGCGCCATGGCTACAACGCCCCACAGAATGCCGCTCCGGGGAAGAAGAAAACGCGTAATGGATGCATGAAAAGAACACACATCTAATGACACTGGGTGTGGTTCATGAAAAGATCACACATCTAATGACACTAGTGGATCATTATGTGGTTTGTGAGAAGAACACACATGCAATCACACTTGGTGGATCCATGTGTGGTTTATGAGAGGAAAAACATGCAATGTCACTGGTGATATGTGGTTTGTGAAAAGAACAGGCATGCAATGACTCTAACTGTGGTTCATGAAAAGAGCAGACATGCAATAGCACTCGTGGATCCATGCATGTGTTGTCTGTGAGAAGAAAACACATGCAATGACACTAGGTGTGGTTCATGATAAGAACACACATCCAATGACACTGGTGGATCCTTATGTGGTTTGTGAGAAGTACAGACATGCAAAGACACCGGGTGTGGTTCATAAATAACACACATCCAATGACACTGGTGGATCCTTATCTTTTTTGTGAGAACACACATGCAATGACACTAGTGATATGTGGTTTGTGAAAAGAACACACATGCAATGACACTGGTGGATCCATATGTGGTTTGTGGAAACAACGCACATGCAATGACACTTGGTGGATCCATGTGTGGTTCATGAGAAGAACACACATGCAATGACACTGGTGGATCCATGTGTGATCTGTGAGAAGAACACACATCCAATGACACTAGGTGTGGTTCATGAAAAGAACATACATCCAATGACACTGGTGGATCCTTATGCGGTTTGTGAGCAGAACACACATGCAATCACACTTGGTGGATCCATGTGTGGTTTATGAGAGGAACACACATGCAATGACACTGGTGATATGTGGTTTGTGAAAAGAACAGACATGCAATGACTCTAACTGTGGTTGATGAAAAGGGAAGACATGCAATGACACTGGTGGATCCATGTGTGGTTTGTGAGAAGATCAAACATGCAATGACACTGGATGTGGTTCATGAAAAGAACAGATATGCAATGATACTGGTGGATCCATGTTTGGTTTGTGAGTGGAATAGACATGCGATGACACCAGGTGTTGTTCATGAAAAGAACACACATCCAATGACACTAGTGGATCCTTATGGTGTTTGTGAGAAGTATACAAATGCAATGCCACTGGTGATATGTGGTTTGTGAAAAGAACACACATGCAATGACTCTAACCGTGGTTAATGAAAAGAGCAGACATGCAATGACTCTAACCTTGGTTAATGAAAAGAGCAGACATGCAATGACACTGGTGGATCCATGTGTGCTTTGTGAGAAGAACACACATGCAACGACACTGGCCATGGTTCATGAAAAGAACCACTGTTCAAAAAATCCCCCGATTCAGCGATTAATAGGCTGATTAATCGCTACTAGGGACCTAACCGTGTCGATTACCACTAATCGTTCATGTTAATCCTTTAGCCTAACTAATAGCTCTGAAAGACCGATTACTAGGTATATTCCTGATTAACTACCAAACTTGGTGAAAAAAGTTACAAAATTTTCAACGCATATCGCCCGTCTAAAGGAGGAGGATAAATGGAATGAGGGCACACATTGTTAGCTGGTGGATCCTGAGTCGCTCGTGTCCTTAAAGATTAAGTAAGAGAGGAAAAGCGTACATGTTTTAATCGGCTTTTCGGCTCAAGAGAAGTAGGGTCGGGCGTATCGAGGCCCATATACTATTTTTTCTTATATACACGTATTTTAGATGCTAATTTGCATAGGTTGCACCGATTAATAGTCGACCGATTAAATCAGTTAATCATCCGAATTCCGATTAGTCGCCACTCCCAATCCGACCGAGCAGCTAACGATTACCGATTTCCTTACCATTGAAAAGAATAGACATGCAATGACACTGGTGGATCCTTGTGTGGTTTGGGCGAAGAACCGACATGCAATGACTCTAGCTGTGTTTCATGAGAAGAACAGACATGCAATGACACTGGTGGATCCATGTGTGGTTTGTGAGAAGAACATACATGCAATGACTCTAGATATGGTTCATGAGAAGAACACATATCCAATGACACTGGTGGATCCTTATGTGGTTTGTGAGAAGAACACACATGCAATCACACTGGGTGGATCCATATGTGGTTTATGAGAGGAACATACATTCAGTGCCACTGGTGATATGTGGTTTGTCAAAAGAACACACATGCAATGACTCTAACTATGGTTAATGAAAAGAGAAGACATGCAATGACACTGGTGGATCCACATGTGGTTTGTGAGAAGAACACACATGCAATGACACTGGCCGTGGTTAATGAAAATAACAGACATGCAATGACACCGGTGGATCCTTGTGTGGTTTGTGAGAAGAATAGACATGCAATGACTCTAGCTGTGGTTCATGAGAAGAACAGTTATGCAATGACACTGGTGGATCCATGTGTGGTTTGTGAGAAGAATAGACATGCAATGACTCTATATGTGGTTCATGAGAAGATCACACATGCAATGACACTGGTGGATCCATGTGTGGTCTATGTGAAGAACACACATGCAATGACACTAGGTGTGGTTCATGAAAAGAACACACATCCAATGACACTGGTGGATCCATATGTGATTCGTGAGAAGAATAGACATGCAATGACTCTAGATGTGGTTAATGAGAAGAACACACATGCAATGACACTGGTGGATCCATGTGTGGTTTATGAGAGGAACATACATGCAATGACACTGGGTGTGGTTCATGAAAAGTAGATACATGCAATGACACTGGTGGATCCATATGTGGTTTGTTAAAAGAATAGACATGCAATCAAACTGGTTGACTCTAGATGTGGTTCATGAGAAGAACACACATCCAATGACACTAGTGGATCCATGTGTACCCTGTGAGAGGAACACACATCCAATGACACTAGGTGTGGTTCATGAGAAGAACACACATCTAATGACACTGGTGTATCCTTATGTGGATTGTGAGAATAACAGACATGCAATCACACTAGGTGTATCCATATGTGGTTTATGAGAGGAACACACATGCAATGCCACTTGTGATATGTGGTTTGTGAAAAGAACACACATGCAATGACTCGAACTGTGGTTAATGAAAAGAGCAGACATGCAATGACACCGGTGGATCCATGTGTGGTTTGTGAGAAGAACACACATGCAATGAAACTGGCTATGGTTCATGAAAAGAACAGACATGCAATGACATCGATGGATCCTTGTGTGGTTCGGGAGAAGAGCAGACATGCAATGACTCTAGTTGTGGTTCATGAGAAGAACAGACATGCAATGACATTGGTGGATCCATGTGTGGTTTGTGAGAAGAACAGACATGCAATGACTCTAGATATGGTTCATGAGAAGAACACACATCCAATGACACTGGTGGATCCTTATGTGGTTTGTGAGAAGAACACACATGCAATCACACTGGGTGGATCCATATGTGGTTTATGAGAGGAACACACATTCAATGCCACTGGTGATATGTGGTTTGTCAAAAGAACCAACATGCAATGACTCTAACTGTGGTTAATGAAAATAGAAGACATGCAATGACACTGGTGGATCCATGTGTGGTTTGTGAGAAGAACACACATGCAATGACACTGGCCGTGGTTAATGAAAATAACAGACATGCAATGACACCGGTGGATCCTTGTGTGGTTTGTGAGGAGAATAGACATGAATGACTCTAGTTGTGGTTCATGAGAAGAACATACATGCAATGACACTGGTGGATCCATGTGTGGTTTGTGAGAAGAACAGACATGCAATGACTCTATATGTGGTTCATGAGAAGAACACACATGCAATGACACTGGTGGATCCATGTGTGGTCTATGTGAAGAACACACATGCAATCACACTAGGTGTGGTTCATGAAAAGAACACACATCCAATGACACTGGTGGATCCGTATGTGATTCGTGAGAAGAATAGACATGCAATGACTCTAGATGTGGTTAATGAGAAGAACACACATGCAATGACACTGGTGGATCCATGTGTGGTTTATGAGAGGAACATACATGCAATGACACTGGGTGTGGTTCATGAAAAGAAGAGACATGCAATGACACTGGTGGATCCATATGTGGTTTGTTAAAATAATAGACATGCAATCATACTGGTTGACTCTAGATGTGGTTCATGAGAAGAACACACATCCAATGACACTAGTGGATCCATGTGTACCCTGTGAGAGGAACACACATCCAATGACACTAGGTGTGGTTCATGAGAAGAACACACATCCAATGACACTGGTGTATCCTTATGTGGTTTGTGAGAATAACAGACATGCAATCACACTGGGTGGATCCATATGTGGTTTATGAGAGGAACACACATGCAATGCCACTTGTGATATGTGGTTTGTGAAAAGAACAAACATGCAATGACTCTAACTGTAATTAATGAAAAGAGCAGACATGCAATGACACTGGTGGATCCATGTGTGGTTTGTGAGAAGAACACACATGCAATGAAACTGGCTATGGTTCATGAAAAGAACAGACATGCAATGACACCGATGGATCCTTGTGTGGTTTGGAAGAAGAGCAGACATGCAATGACTCTAGTTGTGGTTCATGAGAAGAACAGACATGCAATGACACTGGTGGATCCATGTGTGGTTTGTGAGAAGAACAGACATGCAATGACTCTAGATATGGTTCATGAGAAGAACACACATCCAATGACACTGGTGGATCCTTATGTGGTTTGTGAGAAGAACACACATGCAATCACACTGGGTGGATCCATATGTGGTTTATGAGAGGAACATACATTCAATGCCACTGGTGATATGTGGTTTGTCAAAAGAACACACATGCAATGACTCTAACTATGGTTAATGAAAAGAGAAGACATGCAATGACACTGGTGGATCCACATGTGGTTTGTGAGAGGAACACACATGCAATGACACTGGCCGTGGTTAATGAAAATAACAGACATGCAATGACACCGGTGGATCCTTGTGTGGTTTGTGAGAAGAATAGACATGCAATGACTCTAGTTGTGGTTCATGAGAAGAACATACATGCAATGACACTGGTGGATCCATGTGTGGTTTGTGAGAAGAACAGACATGCAATGACTCTATATGTGGTTCATGAGAAGAACACACATGCAATGACACTGGTGGATCCATGTGTGGTCTATGTGAAGAACACACATACAATCACACTAGGTGTGGTTCATGAAAAGAACACACATCCAATGACACTGGTGGATCCATATGTGATTTGTGAGAAGAAGAGACATGCAATGACTCTAGATGTGGTTCATGAGAAGAACACACATGAAATGACACTGGTGGATCCATGTGTGGTTTATGAGAGGAACAAACATGCAATGACATTGGGTGTGGTTCATGAAAAGTAGAGACATGCAATGACACTAGTGGATCCATATGTGGTTTGTTAAAAGAATAGACATGCAATCACATTGGGTGAATCTATGTGTGGTTCATGAGAAGAACACTCATGCAATGACACTGGTAATATGTCGTTTGTGAAAAGAACAGACATGCAATGACTCTAACTGTGGTTAATAAAAAGAGCAGACATGCAATGATACTGGTGGATCCATGTGTGGTTTGTGAGAAGAACACACATCCAATGACACTGGTGGATCCTTATGTGGTTTGTGAGAAGAAAAGACATGCAATGACTCTAGCTGTGGTTCATGAGAAGAACACACATGCAAAGACACTGGTGTATCCTTATGTGGTTTGTGAGAAGAACACACATGCAATGACTCTAGATGTGGTTTATGAGAAGAACACACATCCAATGACACTGGTGGATCCATGTGTAAATCGTGAGAGGAACACACATATAATGACATTGGGTATGTTTCATGAGAAGAACACACATGCAATGACACTTGAGTATCCTTATGTGGTTTGTGAGAAGAACAGACATGCAATGACTCTAGCTGTGGTTCATGAGAAGAACACACATGCAATGAAACTGGTGGATCCATGTGTCGTTTATGAGAGGAACAGACATGCAATGATACTAGGTGTGGTTCTTGAGAATAACACACATGCAATGACACTGGTGGATCCATATGGGGTTTGTGGAAAGAACACACATGCAATGACACTTGGTGGATCCATGTGTGGTTCATGAGAAGAACACACATGCAATGACAGTGGTGGATCCATGTGTACACTGTGAGAGGAACACACATCCAATGCCACTGGGTGTGGTTCATGAGAAGAACACACATCCAATGACACTGGTGGATCCTTATGTGGTTTGTGAGAAGAACACACATGCAATCACACTTGGTGGATCCATGTGTGGTTTATGAGAGGAACACACATGCAATGACACTGGTGATATGTGGTTTGTGAAAAGAACACACATGCAATGACTCTAACTATGGTTCATGAAAAGAGCAGACATGCAATGACACTGGTGGATCCATGTGTGGTTTGTGAGAAGAACACACATGCAATGACACTAGATCTGGTTCATGAAAAGAACAGACATGCAATGATACTGGTGGATCCATGTGTCGTTTGTGAGAGGGACAGCCATGCAATGACACCGGGTGTGGTTCATGAAAAGAACACACATCCAATGACACTGGTGGATCCTTATGTTGTTTGTGAGAAGAACACACATGCAATGACACTGGTGATATGTGGTTTGTGAAAAGAATAGACATGTAATGACTCTAACTGTGGTTAATGAAAAGAGCAAACATGCAATAACACTGGTCGATCCATGTGTGGTTTGTGCGAAGAACACACATGCAATGACACTGGCTGTGGTTCATGAAAAGAACAGACATGCAATGATACTGATGTATTTAATTGTACAAGACACTCACTTTTGATTTTTATACTACTCAGTTTTGCCCTTGGTTTTGTGATACTACTTAGTTTTGCCCTAGGTTTTTTGATACTACTCAGTTTTGCCTTTGGTTCCCCCTCTCTCTTTCGTAGAAGCCCAAACTTGTGCTCACTCTGTCTGCTACGCCATGATTGGTTGTCACAGTTGTCACGCGGATCGTGCGCACCAACCGTTGATCTTGTGTGATCCAACGATGATCATTGCACACGTCGTGCCCTTCATAGTATAGCACGAGACAGCACGGACGTCTCCCTCGACTAGAAGGAACGCGATGCCATCCATGGAAAAAGTTGTCGAGTGGTCATGTCACGTTTAATCTAGTCTGCAAAGGCTACTACTACTACTACTACAACACATGCACAGGGCAACAGGGTCATCGAGTGCACGGTTGTCGACGGGACGCTGCAAATTTATTGTCACTTGATTTTAATAAGACATATCCCATTTTTACGCAGCACTCTCAATCTCACTTCCAACTGGGCCCTACCACAAGTAACTTCCATGAGTCAAGGGACCCCCTCGAGTAGATCTAACGTTGCTAGAAACTGGTTCTGCGCCACTTGCATGCTGTGGAATCGAGGTCTTCCATGAGCGTGTTTTCAATGCAGCTCTAAAGTGGAGATCGTGGTAGCCCCTCGCCCACCACACCTGTCTACTCGAGGACTACAAACGGTCCGGTGTTTATAAACCCGCTCGATCTTCTTCTTCCATGTGCTTGTGTCATTTTCCCCCAGTCTGTCTAGTCCTAAGACCCCAATCTGCACATACCGCGCATGCCGAAGCTCTCTCGCTTGCACTACCTCCTTCCCTAGGTGCGCCATGAAGCGTACGCATGGAGACGAGCCGGAGGTGAAGCCAGTTGAAGGCGCAGCAGCAGATGGCTCGGTCGTCGCCAAGCAGGTGGAGGCGTCTTCTCCGGGCAGGAACGCCGCTCGTCGCCGCGCCGTCGAGGGTGCGAGTTATTCGTCCAGCCAGTAGCCGTCGCCACCGAGCAGCAGGTGGCTGACAATGTCATGGTGCCAGCAGCAGATCTGGATGGGGGGCAGGCGGCAGGCGGAGGCAATCTGGTGCTCTACATCAACGACCTCATCACCGTACAAGAAATCTTCGACACAATCACGGAGAATGACGAGTTTGAGGAGGCGGTCCCTAATGAGGAGTCTGAGGTACTACATTACTAGCTTGTCTAGTTGTAGCCACAGATTTCACTGTTCATACATAGGATTTGCTCAATCATGTACAGATTCTTTTGCTCTTGAAGTAGGATAGTATATATATGGTTCGATCGGTCGATTGATGCATCTGCCATCTAGTCACAAAACCCCAATTCGTCTAGTCACAAGACCCCAATATTCTCATCTGCCATCTAGTTGAGTTTGCTAGTTGATTGTTGATTTTGATACACAGCATGCCTATAACATTACATTTCTATTCCTTACTGAGCCCAATGATTCAATTTTGCCCCAAAATAGTGCAAGGGCATCTGATGGTGTCCTTTTCTTAGGGATGGTTCATGAACCTGAGGCAGCAACGCACATAAACAATATAGGTTGTGCTGTTGGTATTTTGGTTCTCCGACTCCATTGCTGAAAAAATGATGCCCTAATTTTTTTCTCATATGGAACCTATATATATAATCTTTGTATTGTTTCTGATCTATGAATGTGTTATATGATGCATATGTATATCCCTGAATATTGTTTTGTACGATTACATTTCAATTTCTTATTGTGGCCAATGATTCAAATTTTCCCCAAAGAGAGGAAGACACATTAGCGAACCTGGGGCCATGTACAAGATCAATACAAGTTGTGCAATTGTTACTTGGTTTGCTTACGCCATCTCTATAGAAACTTATGAGGCTGCAATCTTTATTCTACATTCATAGAACTATGATATTTGAATTATCTATTCCATGCATTCATAGTGTATACGAATTACATTTTAGTTTGTCACCGAGGCCGATGATTGAAATTTGCCCCAAAAGAGTTCAAGGGGAGACACGTATGATGGTGTCGTGTTTTAGGGATGTGTTGGTGAACCTGAGGCAGCAATGCACACAAACAATATAGGTTGTGTTGTTGGTACTTTGGTTCTCCAACTCCATCTCTAAAACAAATTATGAGGCCCTTGATTTATTCTCATATAGAACTACATACATGATCCTTTATTTGTTTATGATCTTTTAATGATTGGTATGATGCATATGTATATGAATGGTTTTGATCATAAGTATCTTTAACATGTACCTGAAGATTAATTGTTTGGTTTATTATTTATAATTACAATATTTAGGCTTGTTTTTGTACCTCACTATGTATATGCCTGAATATTATTTTGTACGATTACATTTCAATTTCTTATTGTGGCCAATGATTCAAATTTGCCCCAAAGAGAGGCAGACACATTGGTGTCCGATTTTTCAGGGATGAGTTAGCGAACCTGGGGCCATGTACAAGATCAATATAATTTGTGCAATTGTTACTTGGTTCACTTACGCCATCCCTGTAGAAACTTATGAGGCTGCAATCTTTATTCTACATTCATAGAACTATGATATTTGAATTATCTATTCCATGCATTCATAGTGTATAAGAATTACATTTTAGTTTGTCACCAAGGCCGATGATTGAAATTTGCCCCAAAAGAGTTCAAGGGGAGACAGGTATGATGGTGTCGTGTTTTAGGGATGGTTTGGTGAACCTGAGGCAGGAGTGCACACAAACAATATAGGTTGTGTTGTTGGTACTTTGGTTCGCCAACTCCATCTCTGAAACAAATTATGAGGCCCTAGGTTTATTCTCATATGGAACTATATATATGATCCTTGAATTGTTTCTGATCTTTTAATGATAGGTATGATGCATATATATGAATGGTTTTGATCATAAGTATTTTTTAACATGTACCTGAAGATTAATTGTTTCGTTTTTTATTTATAATTATAATATTTAGGCTTGTTTTTGTACCTGACTATGTATATCCCCGAATAATGTTTTGTACGATTACATTTCAATTTCTTATTGTGGCTAATGATTCAAATTTGTCCCAAAAGAGAGGCAAACACATTGGTGTCAGATTTTTCAGGGATGAGTTAGTGAACCTAATTCGCTTACAGGTACAACATGACAGAACTTGAGCTACCACAGAGACCTCGGCAGAGGTGGCAGAATTGGTGCGGGTGCAACCACGGCGACGGCGAGCTCGGATTCTAGAGGAGGAAAATAGAACCGAGCATGGTCAACACGGTGATAGATCTCACCGGGAACCAATTCTCGTCCCCGCACCATGCCATGGGTGCGTCCATGGTGAGGTGGAGCTCCAACTTGGGATGGGGAGGAGAGCGAGGCCGAGCAGGTTCGTCACGTCCCAGCTCTGCGCCATGGCCGCGACCACAGATTGTCGCTCCGGGGAAGAAGAAGATGCGTAATGGATGCAGGCACCAACGTTGTAAGCCTATAGAGAGGAGAGCTGGGCCGAGTAGGTTCGTCCACGTCCCAGCTCTGCGCCATGGCTACGACGCCCCACAGAATGCCGCTCCGAGGAAGAAGAAAACGCATAATGGATGCAAGCGCCAACGCTGCAAGCCTAATTGACACCTAAGCGACGGGAGCGACATAACGGCGAGAACTGACAGAGGGGCCCAACTTGACGGCCGTTAGCCTGATTTTTTGTATTAAAACGTAAAGTTGAATTCGTGCCGAAAAAGACCCTCTGAGTACTTAGAACACCAACTGTAGTCATCCTGGTTGATTTCAGGGAACTTGGGTACCGTGTTTCCTGGGCGCCCCAACTTTCGGGCAGCAAAATGATATTCTCTAGAAAAGCACCACATCCACTTGAGTGTGTGTGGTCATGTAGATCAAGGTGGTTTTGAAAAGAACACAAATGAATGACTCTAGTGGACTCTATGTGTCAAACCATGGTTAGAAAGCCCAAAAAGAACCTTGGAATGCAACTTCTACTTAGAATATTGCACCAGTGTGATAGAGGTTCCATCACCAGTGCACTTGAGTATGTGTGGTCATGTAGATCAAGGCAGTTTGAAAAAGAACCCATGCAATGACTCTAGTGGACTCCATGTGTCAAACCATGGTCAGAAAGCCCAAAAAAGTCCCCGAAATGCAACTGGCACATGGAATGTTGCACCTGTGTGATAGAGGTTCCATCACCACATCCACTTGAATGTGTGTGTGGTCATGTGGATCAAGGTGGTTTGGGAAAGAACACATGCAATGACTCTAGTGTATTCCATGTGTAAAACCATGGACAGAAAGCCCCTAGAATGCAACTGCTATAGGGAATGTTGCACCTGTGTGATAGAAGTTCCATCACCACATCCACTTGAGTGTGTGTGGTTATGTGGATCAAGGTGGTTTATAAAGAACACATGCAATACATCTTGGGACTCCATGTGTCAAACCATGGCCAGAAAGTCCAAAAAGCCCCTGGAATGCAACTTCCACATGGAATATTTGCACCAGTGTGAAAAAAGTTCCATCACCACATCCACTTGAGTGTGTGTGGTCATGTGGATCAAGGTGCTTTGGAATATAACACATGCAATGAATCTAGTGGTCTCCATGTGTCAAACCATGGTAAGAAGCTCAAAAATCCCCTGGAATGTAACTTCCACATGGAATGTTGTACTAGCGTGACAGAGGTTCCATCAGCGCATACACTTGAGTGTGTGTGGTCATGTGAATCGAGGTGGTTTTGAAAAGAACACATGCAATGACTCTAGTGTACTTCAAGTCTCAAACCATGATGAGGTAGCGAAAAAGCCCCTAGAATTTACCACACGGAATGTTGCACCCGTGTGACATAAGTTCCATCACCACATCCACTTGAGTCTGTGTGGTCATGTGGATCAAGGTTGTTTTGAATAAAACACATGGAATCATTCTAGTGTACTCCTTGTGTCAAACCATGGTTAGATAGCCAAAAAAGCCCTTGGAATGCAACTGCCACATGGAATGTTGCACCTATATGACAGATGGTCCATCATCACATCCATTTGAGAGTGTGTGGTCATGTTGATAAAAGTGGTTTGGAAAAGAACAAATGCAATGACTCCTGTCAAAACATGGTAAGGAAACCCAAGAAGCCCCTGGTATGCAACTTCCACAAGTAATGTTGCACTAGTGTGATAGAGGTTGCATCACCACATCCACTTGAGTGTGTTTGGCCATGTGGATCAAGGTGGTTTTTAAAACAACACATGCAATGACTCTAGTGGACTCTATGTGTCAAACTATGGTTAGAAAGCCCAAAAAGAACCTTGGAATGCAACTTCCACTTAGAATATTGACCAGTGTGATAAAGGTTCCATCACCACATGCACTTGAGTATGTGTGGTCATGTGGATCAAGGTGGTTTGGAAATGAACCCATGCAATGACTCTAGTGGACTCCATGTGTCAAACCATGGTCAGAAAGCCCAACAAAGTTCCCGAAATGCAACTGGCACATGCAATGTTGCACCTGTGTGACAGAGGTTCCATCACCACATCCACTTGAATCTATGTGTGGTCATGTGGATCAAGGTGGTTTGGGAAAGAACACAAGCAATGACTCTAGTGTACTCCAGGTGTAAAAACATGGTCAGAAAGCCCCTAGAATGCAACTGCTACAAGGAATGTTCTTCCCGTGTGAGAGAAGTTCCATAACCACATCCACTTGAGTGTGTGTGGTTATGTGGATCAAGGTGGTTTATAAAGAACACATGCAATGCATCTAGGGACTCCATGTGTCAAACCATAGCCAGAAAGTCCAAAAAGCCCATGGAATGCAACTTCCACATGGAATATTTGCACTAGTGTGACAAAAGTTCCAGCACCACATCCACCTGAGTGTGTGTGGTCATGTGGATCAAGGTGCTTTGGAATAGAACACATGCAATGAATCTAATGGTCTCCATGTGTCAAACCATGGTAAGAAAGCCCAAAAATCCCCTGGAATGTAACTTCCACATGGAATGTTGCACCAGCGTGACAGAGGTTGCATCACAACATACAGTTGAGTGTGTGTGGTCATGTGAATCGACGTGGTTTTGAAAAGAACACATGCAATGACTCTAGTGTACTTCAAGTCTCAAACCATGATCAGGTAGCAAAAAAGACCCTAGAATTTAACTACCACATAGAATGTTGCACCTGTGTGATAGAAGTTCTATCACCACATCCACTTGAGTGCGTGTGGTCATGTGGATCAAGGTGGTTTTGAATAAAACACATGGAATCATTCTAGTGTACTCCTTGTGTCATACCATGGTTAGATAGCCAAAAAATCCCTTGGAATGCAACTGCCACATGGAATGTTGCACCTGTATGATAGAAGGTCCATCATCACATCCACTTTAGAGTGTGTGGTCATGTTGATAAAAGTGGTTTGGAAAAGTACAAATGCAATGACTCCTGTCAAACCATGGTCAGGAAATCCAAGAAGCCCCTGGTATGCAACTTCCACAAGGAATGTTGCACTGGTGTGATAGAGGTTGCATCACCACATCCACTTGACTGTGTGTGGTCATGTGGATCAAGGTGGTTTTTAAAAGAACACATGCAATGACTCTAGTGGACTCTATGTGCCAAACCATGGTTAGAAAGCCCAAAAAGAACCTTGGAATGCAACTTCCACTTAGAATATTGCACTAGTGTGATAGATGTTCCATCACCACATGCACTTGAGTATGTGTGGTCATGTGGATCAAGGTGGTTTGGAAAAGAACCCATGCAATGACTCTAGTGGACTCCATGTGTCAAACCATGGTCAGAAAGCCCAAAAAGTCCCCGAAATGCAACTGGCACATCGAATGTTGCACCTGTGTGACAGAGGTTCCATCACCACATCCACTTGAATCTGTGTGTGGTCATGTGGATCAAGGTGGTTTGGGAAAGAACACATGCAATGACTCTAGTGTACTCCATGTGTAAAAACATGGTCAGAAAGCCCCTAGAATGCAACTGCTACAAGGAATGTTCTACCCGTGTGAGAGAAGTTCCATAACAACATCCACTTGAGTGTGTGTGGTTATGTGGATCAAGGTGGTTTATAAATAACACATGCAATGCATCTAGGGACTCCATGTGTCAAACCATAGCCAGAAAGTCCAAAAAGCCCAAGGAATGCAACTTCCTCATGGAATATTTGCACCAGTGTGACAAAAGTTCCATCACCACATCCACTTGAGTGTGTGTGGTTATGTGGATCAAGGGGCTTTGGAATAGAACACATGCAATGAATCTAATGGTCTCCATGTGTCAAACCATGGTAAGAAAGCCCAAAAATACCTTGGAATGTAACTTCCACATGGAATGTTGCACCAGCGTGACAGAGGTTGCATCACCACATACACTTGAGTGTGTGTGGTCATGTGAATCAAGGTGGTTTTGAAAAGAACACATGCAATGACTCTAGTGTACTCCAAGTCTCAAACCATGATTAGAAAGCCAAAAAGCCCCTAGAATTTAACTACCACACGGAATGTCGCACTGTGTGACAGAAGTTCCATCACCACATCCACTTGAGTGTGTGGGGTCATGTGGATCAAGGTGGTTTGGAAAATAACCCATGCAATGACTCTAGTGGACTCCATGTGTCAAACCATGGTCAGAAAGCCCAAAAAATTCCCTGAAATGCAACTAGCACATGGAATGTTGCACCTGTGCGACAGAGGTTCCATCACCAGATCCACTTGAATTTGTGTGTGCTCATGTGGATCAAGGTGGTTTGGGAAAGAACACATGCAATGACTCTAGTGTACTCCATGTGTACAAACATGGTCAGAAAGCCCCTATAATGCAACTGCTACAAGGAATGTTCCACCTGTGTGATAGAAGTTCCATCACCACATCCACTTGAGTGTGTGTGGTTATGTGGATCAAGGTGGTTTATAAAGAACACATGCAATGCATATAGGGACTCCATGTGTCAATCCATAGCCAGAAAGTCCAAAAAGCCCATGGAATTCAACTTCCACATGGAATATTTGCACCAGTGTGACAAAAGTTCCAGCACCACATCCACTTGAGTGTGTGTGGTCATGTGGATCAAGGTGCTTTGGAATAGAACACATGCAATGCATCTAGGGACTCCATGTGTCAAACCATAGCTAGAAAGTCCAAAAAGCCCATGGAATTCAACTTCCACATGGAATATTTGCACCAGTGTGACAAAAGTTCCATCACCACATCCACTTGAGTGTGTGTGGTCATGTGGATCAAGGTGCTTTGGAATAGAACACATGCAATGAATCTAGTGGTATCCATGTGTCAAACCATGGTAAGGAAGCCCAAAAATCCCCTGGAATGTAACTTCCACATGGAATGTTGCACCAGCGTGACAGAGGTTGCATCACCACATACACTTGAGTGTGTGTGGTCATGTGAATCGAGGTGGTTTTGAAAAGAACACATGCAATGACTCTAGTGTACTCCAAGTCTCAAACCATGATTAGAAAGCCAAAAAGCCCCTAGAATTTAACTACCACACGAAATGTTGCACCTGTGTGACAGAAGTTCCATCACCACATCCACTTGAGTGTGTGTGGTCATGTGGATCAACATGGTTTTGAATAAAGCACATGGAATCAGTCTAGTGTACTCCTTGTGTCAAACCATGGTCAGATAGCCAAAAATGCCCTTGGAATGCAACTGCCACATGGAATGTTGCACCTGTATGATAGAAGGTCCATCATCACATCCACTTTAGAGTGTGTGGTCATGTGGATAAAAGTGGTTTGGAAAAGAACAAATGCAATGACTCCTGTCAAACCATGGTAAGGAAACCCAATAAGCCCCTGGTATGCAACTTCCACAAGGAATGTTGCACTGGTGTGATAGAGGTTGCATCACCACATCCACTTGACTGTGTGTGGTCATGTGGATCAAGGTGGTTTTTAAAATAACACATGCAATGACTCTAGTGGACTCTATGTGTCAAACCATGGTTAGAAAGCCCAAAAAGAACCTTGGAATGCAACTTCCACTTAGAATATTGCACTAGTGTGATAGAGGTTCCATCACCACATGCACTTGAGTATGTGTGGTCATGTGGATCAAGGTGGTTTGGAAAATAACCCATGCAATGACTCTAGTGGACTCCATGTGTCAAACCATGGTCAGAAAGCCCAAAAAATTCCCCGAAATGCAACTAGCACGTGGAATGTTGCACCTGTGTGACAGAGGTTCCATCACCACATCCACTTGAATTTGTGTGTGCTCATGTGGATCAAGGTGGTTTGGGAAAGAACACATGCAATGACTCTTGTGTACTCCATGTGTAAAAACATGGTCAGAAAGCCCCTAGAATGCAACTGCTACAAGGAATGTTCCACCTGCGTGATAGAAGTTCCATCACCACATCCACTTGAGTGTGTGTGGTTATGTGGATCAAGGTGGTTTATAAAAAACACATGCAATGCATCTAGGGACTCAATGTGTCAAACCATAGCCAGAAAGTCCAAAAAGCCCATGGAATTCAACTTCCACATGGAATATTTGCACTAGTGTGACAAAAGTTCCAGCACCACATCCACTTGAGTGTGTGTGGTCATGTGGATCAAGGTGCTTTGGAATAGAACACATGTAATGAATCTAGTTGTCTCCATGTGTCAAACCATGGTAAGAAAGCCCAAAAATCCCCTGGAATGTAACTTCCACATGGAATGTTGCAACAGCGTGACAGAGGTTGCATCACCACATACACTTGAGTGTGTGTGGTCATGTGAATCGAGGTGGTTTTGAAAAGAACACATGCAATGACTAGTGTACTCCAAGTCTCAAACCATGATTAGAAATCCAAAAAGCCCCTAGAATTTAACTACCACACGAAATGTTGCACCTGTGTGACAGAAGTTCCATCACCACATCCACTTGAGTGTGTGTGGTCATGTGGATCAAGGTGGTTTTGAATAAAACACATGGAATCATTCTAGTGTACTCCTTGTGTCAAACCATGGTCAGATAGCCAAAAAAGCCCTTGGAATGCAACTGCCACATGGAATGTTGCACCTGTATGATAGAAGGTCCATCATCACATGCACTTTAGAGTGTGTGGTCATGTGGATAAAAGTGGTTTGGAAAAGAACAAATGCAATGACTCCTGTCAAACCATGGTAAGGAAACCCAAGAAGCCCCTGGTATGCAACTTCCACAAGGAATGTTGCACTGGTGTGATAGAGGTTGCATCACCACATCCACTTGACTGTGTGTGGTCATGTGGATCAAGGTGGTTTTTAAAAGAACACATGCAATGACTCTAGTGGACTCTATGTGTCAAACCATGGTTAGAAAGCCCAAAAAGAACCTTGGAATGCAACTTCCACTTAGAATATTGCACCAGTGTGATAGAGGTTCCATCACCACATGCACTTGAGTATGTGTGGTCACGTGGATCAAGGTGGTTTGGAAAATAACCCATGCAATGACTCTAGTGGACTCCATGTGTCAAACCATGGTCAGAAAGACCAAAAAAAGTCCCTGAAATGCAACTGGCACATGGAATGTTGCACCTGTGTGATAGAGGTTCCATCACCACATCCACTTGAATTTGTGTGTGTTCATGTGGATCAAGGTGGTTCGGGAAAGAACACATGCAATGACTATAGTGTACTCCATGTGTAAAAACATGGTCAGAAAGCCCCTAGAATGCAACTGCTACAAGGAATGTTCCACCTGTGTGATAGAAGTTCCATGACCACATCCACTTGATTGTGTGTGGTTATGTGGATCAAGGTGGTTTATAAAGAACACATGCAATGCATCTAGGGACTCCATGTGTCAAACCATAGCCAGAAAGTCCAAAAAGCCCATGGAATTGAACTTCCCCATGGAATATTTGCACTAGTGTGACAAAAGTTCCATCACCACATCCACTTGAGTGTCTGTGGTCATGTGGATCAAGGTGCTTTGGAATAGAACACATGCAATGAATCTAGTGGTCTCCATGTGTCAAACCATGGTAAGGAAGCCCAAAAATCCCCTGGAATGTAACTTCCACATGGAATGTTGCACCAGCGTGACAGAGGTTGCATCACCACATACACTTGAGTGTGTGTGGTCATGTGAATCGAGGTGGTTTTTAAAAGAACACATGCAATGACTCCAGTGTACTCCAAGTCTCAAACCATGATTAGAAAGCAAAAAAGCCCCTAGAATTTAACTACCACACGGAATGTTGCACCTATGTGACAGAAGTTCCATCACCACATCCACTTGAGTGTGTGTGGTCATGTGGATCAAGGTGGTTTTGAATAAAACACATGGAATCATTCTAGTGTACTCCTTGTGTTAAACCATGGTCAGATAGCCAAAAAAGCCCTTGGTATGCAACTGCCACATGGAATGTTGCACCTGTATGATAGAAGGTCCATCATCACATCCACTTTAGAGTGTGTGGTCATGTTGATAAAAGTGGTTTGGAAAAGTACAAATGCAATGACTCCTATCAAACCATGGTCAGGAAATCCAAGAAGCCCCTGGTATGCAACTTCCACAAGGAATGTTGCACTGGTGTGATAGAGGTTGCATCACCACATCCACTTGACTGTGTGTGGTCATGTGGATCAAGGTGGTTTTTAAAAGAACACATGCAATGACTCTAGTGGACTCTATGTGCCAAACCATGGTTAGAAAGCCCAAAAAGAACCTTGGAATGCAACTTCCACTTAGAATATTGCACTAGTGTGATAGATGTTCCATCACCACATGCACTTGAGTATGTGTGGTCATGTGGATCAAGGTGGTTTGGAAAAGAACCCATGCAATGACTCTAGTGGACTCCATGTGTCAAACCATGGTCATAAAGCCCAAAAAAGTCCCGAAATGCAACTGGCACATGGAATGTTGCACCTGTGTGACAGAGGTTCCATCACCACATCCACTTGAATTTGTGTGTGGTCATGTGGATCAAGGTGGTTTGGGAAAGAACACATGCAATGACTCTAGTGTACTCCATGTGTAAAAACATGTCAGAAAGCCCATAGAATGCAACTGCTACAAGGAATGTTCCACCTGTGTGATAGAAGTTCCATCACCACATCCACTTGAGTGTGTGTGGTTATGTGGATCAAGGTGGTTTATAAAGAACACATGCAATGCATCTAGGGACTCCATGTGTCAAACCATAGCCAGAAAGTCCAAAAAGCCCATGGAATTCAACTTCCACATGGAATATTTGCACCAGTGTGACAAAAGTTCCATCACCACATCCACTTGAGTGTGTGTGGTCATGTGGATCAAGGTGCTTTGGAATAGAACACATGCAATGAATCTAGTGGTCTCCATGTGTCAAACCATGGTAAGGAAGCCCAAAAATCCCCTAGAATGTAACTTCCACATGGAATGTTGCACCAGCGTGACAGAGGTTGCATCACCACATACACTTGAGTGTGTGTGGTCATGTGAATCGAGGTGCTTTTTAAAAGAACACATGCAATGACTCTAGTGTACTCCAAGTCTCAAACCATGATTAGAAAGCCAAAAAGCCCCTAGAATTTAACTACCACACGGAATGTTGCACCTATGTGACAGAAGTTCCATTACCACATCCAGTTGGGTGTGTGTGTGGTCATGTGGATCAAGGTGGTTTTGAATAAAACACATGGAATCATTCTAGTGTACTCCTTGTGTTAAACCATGGTCAGATAGCCAAAAAAGCCCTTGGAATGCAACTGCCACATGGAATGTTGCACCTGTATGATAGAAGGTCCATCATCACATCCACTTTAGAGTGTGTGGTCATGTGGATAAAAGTGGTTTGGAAAAGAACAAATGCAATGACTCCGGTCAAACCATGGTAAGGAAACCCAAGAAGCCCCTGGTATTCAACTTCCATAGGGAATGTTGCAGTAGTGTGATAGAGGTTTCATCACCACATCCACTTGACTGTGTGTGGTCATGTGGATCAAGGTGGTTTTTAAAAGAACACATGAAATGACTCTAGTGGACTCTATGTGTCAAACCATGGTTAGAAAGCCCAAAAAGAACCTTGGAATGCAACTTCCACTTAGAATATTGCACCAGTGTGATAGATGTTCCATCACCACATGCACTTGAGTATATGTGGTCATGTGGATCAAGGTGGTTTGGAAAATAATCCATGCAATGACCTTAGTGGACTCCATGTGTCAAACCATGGTCAGAAAGCCCAAAAAAGTCCCCGAAATGCAACTAGAACATGGAATGTTGCACCTGTGTGATAGAGGTTCCATCACCACATCCACTTGAATGTGTGTGTGGTAATGTGGATCAAGGTGGTTTGGGAAAGAACACATGCAATGGATCTAGTGTACTCCATGTGTAAAAGCATGGTCAGAAAGCCCCTAGAATTCAACTGCTACATGGAATGTTGCACCCGTGTGACAAACGTTCCATCACCACATCCACTGGAGTGTGTGTGGTTATGTGGATCAAGGTGGTTTAGAAAGAACACATGCAATGCATCTAGGGACTGCATGTGTCAAACCATGGCCAGAAAGCCCAAAAAGCCCCTGGAATGCAACTTCCACATGGAATATTTGCACCAGTGTGACAGAAGTTCCATCACCACATCCACTTGAGTGTGTGTGGTCATGTGGATCAAGGTGCTTTGGAATAGAACACATGCAATGAATCTAGTGGTCTCCATGTGTCAAACCATGGTTAGAAAGCCCAAAAATCGCCTGGAATGTAAATTCCACATGGAATGTTACACCTGTGTGACAGAAGTTCCATCACCACATCCACTTGAGTGTGTGTGGTCATGTGGATCGAGGTGGTTTTGAATAAAACACATGGAATCATTCTAGTGTACTCCTTGTGTCAAACCATAGTCAGATAGCCAAAAAAGCCCCTAGAATGCAACTGCCACATGGAATGTTGCACCTGTATGACAGAAGGTCCATCATCACATCCACTTGAGCGTGTGTGGTCATGTGGATGAAAGTGGTTTGGAAAAGAACACATGCAATGACTCCTGTCAAACTATGGTATGCAAGCACAAGAAGCCCCTGGTATGAAACTGCTACATGAATTGTTCCACCTATGTGATATAGGTTCCATCACCATGTCCACTTGAGTGTGTGTGGTCATGTGGATCAAGGTGGTTTTGAAAAGAACACATGGAATGACTCTAGTGGGCTCCATGTGTCAAACCATGGTTAGAAATCCCAAAGAGCCCCTAGAATACAACTTCAACATGGAATATTACACCAGTATGATAGAGGTTTCATCCCCACATCCACTTGAGTATGTGTGGCAATGTTGATCAAGGTTGTATTGAAAAGAATACGTGCAATGACTCTAGTGGACTCCATGTGTCAAACCATGGTCAGCATGCCCAAAAAAGCTCCTAGAATGCAACTACCACATGGAATGTTGCACCAGTTTGACAGAAGTTCCATCACAACATACACTTGAGTGTGTGTGGTCATGTGTTTCAAGGTGGTTTTTAAAAGAACACATGCAAAGACTCATGTACTCCATGTGTCAAACTATGGTCAGAAAGCCCCCAAATCCCCTATAATGCAACTACCACATGGAATGTTGCACCAGTGTGATGGAAGTTCCATCATCACATCCACTAGAGTGTGTGTGGTCATGTGGATCAAGCTGGTTTGGAAAAGAAAACATGAAATGACACTGGTGGACTCCATGTGACAAACCATGGGGCTTGTTGGTTTGTGGCCAGAAAGTTCCTAGGAGAGTGCATTGCGGTACCCAAGTTGCCTGTAATTGCCGTGTTTCGCAAAGTTGGGCTGCCAACTATCGAGGGGGCCATTTCGAGGCAAACTCATCTCACCCGTACCAAATTCAAACATTCCATTAAACTTCCCCGTGAAGTAGACGGTCGGGACCCACATGTCGATCATCTGTCCGTGATGCGAGTGCCAACGCGGCAACCTCTTAGGAAAATCAAGGAACTAAGTGGCTTGGATGCGTTGACCAATTTCACAATCCATCCCTCCTTTCCCCTTGCATCGGTGGCATCGAAATCCACCCTCCAAGAAGAACGATCCCTTCGGACATTTGGCTTCCGGCGCCAGGTTGCTGCGCACATTCACTGATCCCGAGCTCTAATGGCACATTTCGTAGCCGTCGTTGCGAGGCTCTAGCCCGCCTCCACCGCCGACGAGCTGAGCAGCTCGGAGGATGGCAGATCCTACTACCAAGGAAAAAGAAATTTTGGCTACATGCGGGTGAGCTACCCTTTTCTTTGCTATTCGCACTAACTATAACTGCTAGCTAGCTACTGAACCTAAAATTGTTTGTTAGCCCAACGCTGATAAACATATTTTGTCCATAGTTTTCTGTCAAGTGGGATCTCCGCGGACCACCCTTACCTGGTTACGGTAGCCCTCTTCAGCCACGACTCTAAATCAGCAAGGGTGAAGGGAAAGTGGTATGGACACCATTGTATCATGATGGAAGAAGCACCTGCGCAGATCTGCACTATCCCTGGTATGGTTGCTGCTCTGCGTAATCATGTTGAAATATGGTTGAAGCATACTGCAAAGTTCAGCTTCATGGATGAACGAGGCATCATGGTTCCTCTAACATGTGTTAGAGTCAACTAATTGGGTTGATGAAAAAGTATGCTTCGGCTTGCATGTCTGAGATGAATTGTGATGCACTGGATGTGGAAGCTACTGCAACTAGGAGTTGCCCTTCTATTCTTGGACAGGGTGGTCGCTTGAACCCAATTAGTTCCTGGTAAGAAAAAGTCTCTTGGGGTTTGCATGTTTGTGCTGAATTGTAGTTTTTGTTTTGTTTACTCTGTAGATATTTGACAGGAAGCACCGCAAGGTTAGAAACATGACTGTCGGGTCAGTCATTTTGCTACCAAAAGAAAATAAAAACGAGTGGAGTGATGATGCTAGACACGATTCTGGTGTTGATTGTCCCGATGATGCAGAGTATGTGAAGCTAAGAAAATTGGCACCGAGGAAGAGGAAGAAGGCAGGAAATGAAGAAGCCAGTGGACGTGAAGGTTTGGCACCCAGGGGGAAGAATGTTGCTGGCAATTAAGATGCATAATAATGTGTTGAACTTGAACCTATATATGTAATTCGGTTAAATTCTAGAGCTCTGTGCATGGAACTTGTCGGGCAAAACAATCTACCCACGTTCTCGGAGTAAAATGTATCGTGACTTAGGGTTTGGAAACTTCTGAGTCAGTAGTTGAATCCAAAATTGTGATTGTGCCACTACTATCTGAAAACACAGCACCGGTTCCATGATTGCTGAGGGGAAGGAGGTCTCCAAATTCGATGGAATGTAAGTGGCACAGAAATAAATTATTTAAGCTGCTACACTCCATGAAACAACAACTTATTTCAGCTGCTTCACAATGACATGGAAACATAAATAGCAATGGAAACCGATAATGCCCCAATGATGAGGAAATCGGTACCACTTTCTGGCCTAATCTTGAGCCCATCTATCTCACCATCTCCCTGCTCCTCCATCCCCTGCATCTGGCGAAGCTCCCGGATCTCGAGTAATAGGGTGTACGTGCTTCCATTTTATAAATTGTGCTTGTGCCATTTGCATGAGGCACAATCCACATAGATGCGTTTTAACAAACCACCAATGTCAGAATACCACCATCATCAGACAAAAGGAAGTAATGGAGGGCTAAGACAGATTAGCGGGCAACAAAAATTTTTCTCCCAGGACTCCGAGACCACTAGTTCAGACCGCTAGGTCAACAAGTACTACTATTACAACTTAAAAAAGTATGGAGCTCAAGCTAAATATAACTAGTTATCACACATCTCCTTGATCTTCCTAATCCTAGCCCGATGCACACCTTCCTGCGAGAGCAAGG
The DNA here is from genome assembly GCA_916181665.1 of Avena sativa. NCBI lineage: Eukaryota > Viridiplantae > Streptophyta > Magnoliopsida > Poales > Poaceae > Avena > Avena sativa. Next base: position 201,619,538 of record OV702287.1, read on the forward strand.
ATCGAATCATCTGCTCTGTCCTTTTAGCATCTTCCTTGTACAGCTTCAATTGTTTCTCTGCATTTATCCTCATGCACTTGTCAATACTCGTAGTTGTGAACTACAGGACTTTGGCCTGGTGAAGTTCATTCCTTGCTTGAGTCAGTTCTTGCTCTGCTTTAGCCTTCAGGCCTAATGCCATGTCCCTCTCCTTCTCGACTTTGCTAACCTTGTCTTGCAGCCTCCTGAGATCTTGGTTAAGCTTGGTTGTGTCAACATGGTCAAATAACTTCATCTCAGCACTCTCAATAAGTGAGCTGACTATGGATTGTTTCAACTCAATAGTCATATCCCATAGTTTATCTAGCATTTTCTGCATCGATTTTGGCCACTCTGGATCTACCCATTTGACAACACCGTAACTTCTGCGTTGCAACATTGCATGATGTCCTTGACACCCTAAAAATCTCCTACCTGCATTTCGTCCTTCAAACGCTACAAATTTAGCAAGCACATATCCATGATTACATAGCGGAGGATTGTCTTCCTCTGCACTGTCTTCCTCCGCTAAACCGTGATAGTCGGAGTCGTACAACGTCTGGTTGGCCTAACACATCATACGTACATGAGTAAAGTGAGTAGATCTATCTCAAAATACATAAATGGCCACATATGTTAGAGATGAGACGAATCACATCGAAATCACCGTCCCTGTCATCACGACGCGTTTCCTCACTATCGCCCCTTGAACCCATGGCGATACGGGGGTGGGGGACTGTGGTGGCTGCGGGAGAGATGGCTGGAGGCGCCTTCGGCTTGCGTCTACGGTAGGATGGGAGAGAAGTGGCGAAAGTGGATTCAAAGGGAAGGAAGAGAAGTATGTGGAGAAGAGAAGTAAAGGGGACGTGACTATGGCATGTGTTCCACAGAACTCATGACACTCGCAAAAGGGGAGATCACGGTGTTGCCAGTTTGTCCAGAGCAAGAAGACAGTAAGTGTCGCCAATCATGTCACCGAACAGCCTACTCGTAGATCGCTCTTACGAAGGACCATCCCAATCGTCCAAGCGCCCCTATCAAACAGTATGTAAGAATCATCATGCAGAACAATTGTCTTAGGGCGTGCCTTCTAGAAGACTCGGTCTAACGGCCACCATTGGGGGGTAAGGTTAGGGATCTCCTAAGGTTAGGATCCATGTGTTTTATGAAAAGAACACACATGCAATGACTCTAGTTGTGGTTTATGAAAAGAACACACATGCAATAATACTGGTGGATCCATGTGGTTTACGAAAAGAAAACACATACAATGACTCTGGTGGATCCATGTGGTTTATGAAAAGAACACACATGCAATGACTCTAGCTGCGGTTTATGAAAAGAACACACATGCAATGACTCTGGTGGATCCATATGTGGTTTAGGAAAAGAACACACATGCAATGAACTCTAGTGGATCCATATGTGGTTTGTGAAAAGAACACACATGCAATGACTCTAGAGGATCCATGTGGTTTATGAAAAGAATAGACATGCAATGACTCTGGTGGATCCTTGTCTAGTTTGTGAAAAGAACACACATGCAATGACTCTAGTTATGGTTCATGAAAAGAACACACATGCAATGACACTTGTGGATCCATGTGGTTCATGAAAAGAACACACATGCAATGACTCTGGTGGATCCATATGGGCTTTATGAAAAGAACACACAAGCAATGACTCTGGTGATGGTTTAGGATAAGGACACACATGCAAT